>OX276356.1:12042764-22042764 GCA_946251885.1 Cosmia pyralina | reverse complement strand
GAAATATAATATCTATGGTTAGCACCAAGCTGCCTACTATCTGGGGCTTAGCATAATCAGTTTATGATGTTTCCACTTCTAGGACACAGTGGCACAGGCCACTTCTCTCTGATAGGGAGTGGGCCGTGTAATCCACCATGCAGGTCCGGGATGCCTGCTACTAGTGCTAGTGCTACTATGCAGCGTACTAGATTCCTAGTTAGCTTAAAGTTAGGGCCTATTTTCACGATGTCCGAATAGCCACTACTTACCAAATAAATTCAAAAATGGAACAGAACTTGTATGAAATTATCGGCCAAGTAAATTAAGGCGGAGATTTCTTGAAAACGGTCAAAAAGGTAGTTTTTTAAAGCAGTGTATCTCATATACCATAAATAATTTTGACAAATTAAAAAAAATATGATATTTTCAAGTTCTTTTCGCATACAGTGATGGAACTCAAAACATAATTAAACCTATAAACCATAATTAAAACATACCTCTTAATAATCTTTAATAGCAGTTTATCCCTTCATTAAGAATTATAATTATAATTAAAAATATACCATAAAATTTCTAATTTTATACGATTTTATTAGTACTTTTACGACATAATTCCGGTGCGCATGAGAGTCTTCTATCTCGCGCGTCAAACTAGACAGCCATAACACCATTTCACTTACACCCCGAGCTAAACCACGCTTGGATGTAAGGCCTTAATAGGAACTTAATCGTGGTTGGTGAAACAGGCCCTTAGTCTGCGCTTTAAATGCCTTGATCAAAGGATAGCATGATCTTTAGAATACCACTGTATAGCTAAAAACAATCGGTCCCCTTCATTAGTGCATTAACTCTTAAAATGTCGATTGTACACCATGTGTACAGATAACAATAGAATTTCAATTGTGTCTGCTAATTGGCGCGCGACGGGTTAATATTTTTTAATTACTAAGTGTTTAAGGCCTTTGCCCAGCAGTGGGACCCAGTGTAGGCTAATAAAAAAAATAAAAAATACTAAGTGTAACATTTCGTTAATTAAAGTGTCCTTTGTTTCCGTATCAACAGGTTCAATTTATTAAGGTCGCCAAGGTCAAATAAAAAGTCAACACTGTTCGTTTGCCCTTCGTTAGTTTTTTGCCTATAACCGCATCAGAAAAGGATTTTAAATCTATAAAAAATAATGTTATTGAATATCGACTTCAATGTGCATGTGCATTAAACCCAGTTTAAACTTCTGCAAGTAAATGTAGTAGCAATAAGTATAATAGAGTTCTAAGATCACCATCAGGGGTAATCATCATTATTTCAGCCTGGAATCACCAACTGCTTGGTATAGCCCTCCCTTTTTTCGTGCTCTTGTCAGGCTCTCAGCCCTCATCTAGGTATTTCCTGGATTCCCGCGACTTTAAGAGGGCTGTTGCGATTTGTCACCTCTCTCGCTCATACGGGACCAAATTTTTAAGAATGTTAAATTAAGATGCTTTTTTGAAAAATTTAATCAATTAGCGGACTAGTAAATAATATTAATTTAATAGGTAATTATTAAAAACACTTTTTTATTGTGGCATTTATCTATATCATCTCAAAAATAGATAATAATTTTTGAGCTGAGTTTATTAGATAACACAATACAAATTACTCACATTATAAACTACGTTTCTTTTTCACCAGATGGGAGCAGGCGCGACTGGGCCGGGTGGGCGGCGAACCCTGGAACTGATTCTGAGTGGGGGGCTCAAGTCCTTGGCTAGGCCCGCGAAGCCAGTCCGTAGGGCAGCTTCCAGGGATTCCGTGCTGTCGCAACCACAGCCTTTATTAGAAGGTGAGTCAGAGAACAAGGTGTATCTTCGGCGATATCTACACATGTATACCCTTTGTATCTATGTGTATTCCGCACTTACGAACTACAACTGACTGTTAGTCGGCAATCCATTCAGGGGATGTAGGAGAGGTCATTTGCAACTAAATAACCCCTTATGACTCCTATGCAAATGTCAACCATACCGTATACCGCAGATACATATCTTCAAGAAAATATGAAATGTCAAATTGCTCGAAAATGGTTGACATTTGCATAGGGTCAGAAGAGGTAATTTGGTTACAAATGGCCTCTCATGCATCCCTTTAATGGATTGCCGACTTATTACCAACTAGCATTTCCTGTGCGGCTTCACCCGCGTGAATGGCGGAAAATATTCCACTGGAACACAAATCCTTCCTTATTCTTTGTCTTCATTATAAAGGGAACCTCTCTACACAATTTCAGCTTTCTAGGTCAAATGGTTTGGGCTGGGCGTTGATGAGTCAGTCAGGATTTTTTATATATTAGGAAGATAACTCTGTAAGTATACAGAAACCCGACAAAAACCGTCGGAAAGTAGCCCACCAGACACAACACCCGCCTGGTCGGAGGATACCTACTTCCTTTTCACTAGATGAGGCACTTTCAACCCTGTTCCTCATACCTATAAACACCACAACCGTCGCGCCGGTCATGTTTAAGTCCCATATAATGAGGGCTAACATATTACCATGTCTCAGGAATGAATGGAAAGCAGCGACCCCAGCGTGGTTTGACCAGACTCGATTTCTCAAATGAACCCAAAGATTTGCACTAGTCCCTGAAACCTCATGTTTCATGGGGCTATAGAGACCATTGCATATCAAGGAGTAGACCGGGGGGCGCGATAATGGTAGGGAAGACATGCTCTTAGGATGTGGAAGGATTATTAGAGCTGTACCGGATATACTCGTACATCCTAGAGTAGGCAGTGGAATTGAACAGTATATTCTATAACTTCCTGATCTGATGATGCTTTCTGGGGTCGGCACAAAATGTTTTTCTCTTCAGTTCTTCCCTTCTATTATTCACTTCCTTTTCGTTCGTATCATTCATCTTTTCTTTGGTCAGCAAACGAACAGCTGCTACAAATAAAATATTTTTTATAAACTACCTAATCCACTAAACAAAATTACTAATTGGTTTCCATACATTTCAGTAATCCCCTAGTGATGATATGTAATCAGAATTTACAACGGTGTTTGCGCGAGTTCACACATTACCCTGGGGAAATAGCGTGAATTTCCATAAATATATTACCGCATCTGAGTTAGGTCAGAGGAGCTCGTGGCTAAGTACCTAATAACAGACGCACGGGTCGATCCATCAGGTTAAACTATGCTTGTCGGGGTTGGTCCATGGATGAGTGGCCATCTTTACATACCGAGACTCCTGCGTGCCTCGGAAGGAACGTTAAGCCGTTGGTCCCGGCTGTTATTCGTGGATCTTTGACAGTCGTAACGGTTCGTCACAAGCCCAAAAGTCTGACAACCAGTCTTACCAAGGGGTATCGTATTACCCAGTTACTGGGTAATACGATACCCCTTCTCTCCATGTAAAATACTGGTATTCAGCTGCATCCGGTTAGACTGGAAGCCGACCCCAACATAGTTGGGAAAAGACTAGGCAGATTGATTTTTGAGTTAGGTCAGAGCGCTGTGGTGGCCCAGTGGTAACGGCCGCGATTTGCAAGTCGTAGGTTCGTACCCAGACACGCGATTTACTTTGTGTAAATTGTTTCATCACCACTGCTCTCTCTCTCTCTCTCACTCAAATCGGTGCTCTCAAATCGGTGAAGGAACACATCGTGAGGAAACTGGCATATCCTAGAACCAACAATTCGAAGGCATGCGACATCTATCAACATGCACTGGGCCCGCGTTGTGGATTACTGCCCACTCCCTTTCACCGATAGGAATTCTGTGTCCCAGCAGTGGGAACATTATAAGCTGATTATGTATCTGAGTTAGGTCGACTTCGCACGGCTTGTTTCAAGGGCTTGTGATTGCGAATTAATTAGTTACGGTCAAGGAGCACACATATTAGTAATTTGATCATTTTGTAAAATATTATTCAACCACGTAGCGGGTGCTTGTCACTTGTCAATTAATTCAAAATGTTGGCAATACGTAGTTGGAAAAATAATAAGGTGCAAGTTAAAATAAACCTTAAGGTGCTTAACATTTTAATTCTTTGACTGTACATGTCAGTGCTCATATACGGGTGTAAGTGTAAACAGTGGCAATCTTTAAGGGGTCATTGTACTTATCATTATGAACAATTTTTACTATGGGACCAAACCTGAAATCGCGAAAAAAAAATCAGCTGTTCCCTACATTTTGACGAATCATGCGAACATAAATGTACTGAACAGCTGATTTTTTTCACGCTTTCAGGTTTGGTCCCATAGTTAAAGTTGTTCATAACAATGAGTACAATGACCCCTTAAAATATTGCCACTGTTTACACTTACAGCCTGTATATTATTGTTGTTGAATATTTTTTCAAGATTAAAGTCATCGGGGAAGAAAATAAAATGTTATAGCTGATGTTTTGCGCATAATATAGCTTAATATTTCCAGACTTTTTTTGTCCTCGAGTATTAGTGTATTGATGTACAATAAAAAAACTTGATCTAAGTACAGTCAGATTTGAAAACCAATTCATTTACTTCTTGATCTCGACTCCTGCGTTTACTAAAAATTTAAGCTTAGTCTCACTTGAGCCTTTCTATCATTCTTTCAATACTACCAAGCTTGGGAACAGTATCATTAAAATGGTAAAATAGTTGTAAAATGTACCTAATGTTTTTACTCTGAAATTTATTTATTTTACACGGGCATCACGACACGTTCTGTAATTGAGCAACATCATTCGTCGTCAATATTTGTGCCTGTTTGAACAAGTGTCGTATGAAAGGCATTGAATTTTATATTTCTCCTATATTGCCTCTTGGTGCTGTGTTTGGATATGAGCGATATTAGTTTTTTTTTTACAAGAATTTCTGCTTTCTGTAGTCGTTCGTATTTACCTTCATATTGAAGATCGTGTTGAAAAGAAAAGTTTCTGTTTTGGACCTACTTTGGCCATGCAAATAAAATGGGGAAATAAAATACTAAGTGTTCATCAAAAATAACAAATGCGCATCTAATAAACTTATTATTGCACTACTAGTTAGCTAATTGAATATCAAAACATGTACAAATTATAATTATTGGGCACCCTGAGGTTCGATTTGGTTAATCCTAACCTTTAAACCCTGCAGCTTCGATCAATAATAGTACATTGATCGAAGCCCTGCAGTCAAAAATAGGAGCCCCTCGCAGCGGGACTCCGTCGACCTGACGTTAAGTTTAATTTAGATATTAAATTTTGATGTGCAAACGGTATTTTTGATGTACGTCTTCTGTTTTGAAAATTGGTAATTTTTGATGTGCGTTTAAATACTACCCAATAAAATGTCGTATCACGTCATCGTCATCATCATTTAAGCCGAAAGTTGTCCACTGTTGGATATAGGCCTACGCCAAGAATCGTATCTTCGACCGGTTCTGTGTTTCTCGCATCCAGTGGATTCTGCCATCACGTGGATGCAGATAATAGGTATCCACGTGATATTTTCGAATTACCTTATCTTTAGCAAACTTTATAGTTTTTATAAGTACATTTTGTCCAATTTGGACAGACAATAATTTAATATTCACAATGCCTAATTCATCATGTCTTCACTAAATCCAGCGCCTTATTGTGTAACTCCGGTACAGCAAAGGCAGTCTACTAAACGTTTAAGTCTTGTTTAGGCAATCAAGTCTTTATTAATCAACATTATAGTTTTATAATAAAGACTTTCATACTTTTTTCCTTAGCGCCATTATCACCTTACTTTGGCCGTCAAAACTTTACCTTTCACAAATTGGAAAGTTAAGTTCGAAAGCGTTAATGATCCTTGGGTTTGATTTTTGTATGAATCTGGTACTTACGTCCTGAGAGGCTGAGATCTTACATTGGATGCGTTGATTTAATAATAATAATAATAATACTGTCCCACTTCAGGGCATAAGTCACCCAGTACATTTTTAAAGTAGGTAAGGTCACCCGGGGCTATTGAGATAACTCGTTGTTGTTGCGTTTTTAGAATGAGTGACATCTGTGGGGCTCTCTGTATTTTATGCCTTCAAGGAGCAGAGTAGTTTAATTAATCCTAAGACAACATGGATGTCAATCAGTTACATTTGCCCCCTGGCTACAAATGCTACAATAGCCCCGGGTGTGCAAAATTTTCTACAATTTGAGCGCAGCCGTAGCTCTCTAAGTCCATAGTTACCTATATACGTAGGACTTTTAGAAGTTAGAAGTCAAACACTGAAAGAAGTCCGAAAATTTCCGAGGTTTTTCCAGAACCATGCAGTTAGCACAAGTCTTTCGAAGCTGCAAACTGATTTTACACTATTGTTATCCTATCTCAACAACATCCCAAAAAACCAGTACAGTGCAATTTTTTTGCGACCAAACGCGATTTTTGTGGATTACGGTGACTGGCCTGGCCTATTCCTTATTTTACCCTTATACAAGTGTACTGTTATTCAAACAATCCCAAGCTCGATATTGTTGCGTTGTTTTATTACTGAGTTCCCATGGCTCCATCAGCAGATAAGCTCCATGTCATGATAATACTGCATTGTCATCCGATTATGCATGCAAAATTACAGCTCAATCGGAAACCGGGAAGTGGGTCAAAATTAACTTGCAAGATTCGATTACAGACAGACAGACAGATATAGGGACAGGTGAAACTAAATAAAAGCTTGTAAAAAAAACATGCATCTTCTCTTTTCAGGGTCCATTAAAATGATTGAAGATTTCAACGAATTTGAATAACATTATATTATTATAGCTCATCCCAACTTCATGCTTGAAAGTTGGAATACTTAATTGATTTGAAGTGGACTTCATTCGAGATATTAGTTTTTAACAAAAGGCATGCCAAGTTCTGAATAGATTTATACTTCAATAAGTTTCAATTGAAGCAGTCATTTTAGTGAGCGTGGCTAAGTTAATAAAGCTGAAATCAAATATCTTTGTGGGAATAACACTCAAATATTGAGAATTTAATATTGCAGAGATGGCGGTGGCGGATTGGTTTAGTACAGTAGTTGTACAACATAATAGGCTAGTTGTCAGTTTTTAGGAAACCAATTAAAAATGTTCCTTGTGGTCTATTTTCCTTAAAACATGAATATTTCTTCAAAATAACAGAAAATTAAATTATGTAAATAAAATAAATAATTAACAATACCTACTAATTTTTCATTTAAAAAACTCACCTTAATTTTCATAGTGATGTCATCATAAAGATGATGCCCGTAAAGATAGGCCTGTGTTTCCCCAACATTCAAACCACCAGTTAGGAATTTAAACAGTTGGTTTGTATCAAATTTCCTAAGGAAAGAACTGATTAACTAAACAGCCGTTTTAAAAGTCGGTGAACTCCGCCCTTTAGTCGTCAAATCTGTGACATCTGTGACATATTGTCTGCTGTCAAACAAGTAAAAACAAATAATCAGTGTTTCTACTCTCTACTTTAGGATTTCCCCTATGATGTTCGATATCGATTCGAATCGAATATTTTATTTGTATGTTTTTTTACCAATTAATGAATCTATATAAAAATTAAACAATTGTAGTCATCGATTATTACTGTCGAATCAAATCGATTAATTGCGATTTCAAAATAAAAAGACATCTAAATATCTAAAACGCAAGCGGAACGGACACTCAATAGCTCGTTTTTAAAAACGCATCTATATGACGTTTTCGTTTTGATATTTCATAAAATCATATATTTCAATCGTATTTTTTCTTACTATACTTTAATTTAAATAAACATGCGAATGCTATTTCCTTTTTTTTAAATCCCCATTTTAGGGGAAAATATCCTGTGGTGGGAACCCTGAAACATTGTTATTTTGTCAAAGTGACTTGACTGAAAGTGAGACGTGTCGCGCTCTGATTGGCGTACAATGTTACGTGACCAATAGCTATATTTTACGTAATTATTTCTCAAAAATATTAACTAATCTAAAATCATTCACAAAACTAAGTTGAATTTTGATATTTTTAGTTCACAAACATTCTACATTAATAAAATTCAAGGTGTTGTGAGGAATGCGGAGTTGTTGAGGACCTACAACATTTATTGATGGAATGTGTCCAATATGAGTCAAGTAGAAATAATTTAGTAAGGTCCCTGAATTTGAACAGAACTGATGTAGACAATGTTCCGTACAATTCTATCCCAACCAAATGGCGACGATGCGAAGCGTTTGTTCAAATTCATGGCCATGTCTTGTGAAAGTACAATTGTTTAGGATACTATGGGACTGACATACGCTATGCTTAAAAGAAAAAACAAAAAAAAAAAAAAAACTAAAAAAAAAAAAATTCAAGGTATTTTTCTTAGTATCAACTAGCCTATTGCTATCAATGTAATACTTGTTTTACAAATATAGGAATGTAGCATTAATAAAGAAAGGAAAATAAGTTTATTTGTCGCAGAAACACGTGATGCAAAAACCGGCCATGTGCGTGTGGGACCACGCACAGTGAAGGGTTCCGTAGTTGGGATGAATTTATACCAAGAACAAACTTAACATGGTATTTGAAAAACATATTCTCCCATACATTCCAACTGTAAATGTAAGTTTGTACTCACAATATTGAGAGATTTACCATGTTATTTGAAGACCACAGACTTCTTATAGGTTTTCCTGTAATCTACAGGTAAAGAAGTATTTTTACAATTTTTTTTCAAAATTGTAGGCTCAGTACTATTATTGATCGAAGGATCAGTAGTTTCGGGGATAAAGAGGGATGGTCAATTTTCGTCTATTTTGTTAAATAAGTTTAAAACAATTTATTTTAAAATTATAAAAAAAAAAATATATATTTGAGATCCTCATAGTAACCCCTTTCATTTGATATGTCACACGGTATAGTTTGCAAAAGTTACCCCCATATTCAAAACTCATTTATTTATTTTATCCGTCCATTTTAGGTCACAGAAGTTCATATGTGTACCTTAACTTAATAGGTCTATTAGATTCGGAGCAAATTGGCTGTGACAGACAGACACACGAGTGATCCTATAAGGGTTCCGTTTTTTCCTTTTGAGGTACGGAACCCTAAAAGATAATTAACTCGAGTAATACAGTAACAGAAAAATAAAACAAAATAGATCTACATTAAATATAATCAATCACGAGCTCAAAACAGAAATAGTCGGCAGTTGCTGGCACGTCATGACTCCGATAAGGTTTCCACTAAGCATGATGCTGTGATATGGGGACCCACAGCACAGCGCTGATTTTCAGTGGTCATATAGAGGCATGAGGAACAGGGTGTAAAGTTCACTCATCCTCCATAGAAAAGGGAGGAACCTCCGACCAGACGGGTGTCGTGTCTCGTGGGCTACTGCCCGACGGTTGATGTCGGGACGTTGTATGCTAGTCGCGCGGTAAACTCTAATTGCGCGATGCAGGATTGCGTGACGTCATGTCATTGGATGCGTAGTTCGTACGAGTATGTGGCGATGTAGATGCCGCCACTGTCACAATCAATTTATTAATCTCGCCATACCTACCTTGCAACAAAGGGATGGTCCTTTGTGTTATCAATCAAGTTCAGTCAACTTAGCCTATTTTAGTCCACTGCTGTACATAGGCCACTCCGAAGTTACTCCACAGTACACGGTTCTCGTCTTCCTTATCTAGTTTATCCCCGCCTTTGAAAAGTCATTCATCCATCTAGTTAGGGCAAAGAATTGCTTGACCAGCTTTTCCCCAAAATTGCAAATAATCTTAATCACAACCCAGTTACTGGCTAACACGATACTCCTTGGTAAGACTGGTTGTCAGACTTTTTAGGCTTCTGACTATCCGTAACGACTATCAAAGGTCTACGAATGACAGCCGGGACCAACGGTTTAACATGCTTTCCAAGGCACGGAGGGGTCTCGATATGTAATGCATGGTCTCCCATGCACGGACCGGCCTCGGCAAACGTAGCTTAACCTTCAACCGACCCGTGCGGCTGTTATTATTTATTCACGAGCCCCTCCTTGTAAATAATTTATACAAATCCTAATTACTTTTCAATCTTCTACCAGGTCTTCGAAAATGCTCAACAGTCCTCGCGCTGACAGACCGCGAGAAGTCCTCGGAGCCGATCAGGGCTCACAACAGACTGCGTGCGCCCTCCGTCTGCTCCCGTTGTTCATCACTACTGTCGCTTGCCGGCGCCAGTGGCTCCAGGTACGTCACAGATTCTCTGTACAGGTGCTGCAAGTCCTCAGAGATCAGAGCTCACATCAGACTGCGCGCGCCCTCCATCTGTATAATTAGCTTAAAATACTGATAGACGCTACGAATGGGCAAAACTCGTAGTCAAATTCTTGGTCGACTCAATTTAGATTGCTGATTGCAATTAACTTAAGGGCCTCAGCGCACCTCCGCCGCAAAACCATAGCAGCGAAACCGAAGTAGTTCGATTCAACTGACTTGGATCTTCTTCTTTTCGAGTCGATGGTAAATTATTAAATGAGTTCGGCCCAGTAGGTGGCCACGCCAATCGTGGCATCAGTGGCGTTGTTTAGGTCCTCAAAAGTGCAGGTGTAAGGATACTTTAGACATGCCAACATAGGGCATGGTCTGGCCAGGAGCAACGCATTCGCACTGGATGTCAGTTGGGTCAGTACTCCCCCACTTTGCTAGATTGTGCTTGCAGCGGCTTAACTCGCATGATGTTCCGCTATTCGAGTAGCGGAACATCATGCTGTTACACGGCTAAGGCCGTAAAATGTTCCCATTTTTAGAAGAACTCAGGCCTCTCCGTTTCAATTTCGGTTAAGTCATTTATATTTTTTCTTCAGGTATTCCCTGGACGGTGCCGGTGGTGGGTTTGTGCCGGCTGCCCCTATCAACTGTAAGCTTTGCTTGGAAGACGCCACGGCTGACAAGGTCACCCTCATCTCGGGCTGTGGATGCTCCTTCTGTACCAAGGTCAGTTATAACGATAAACTTGTGGTTTTGCTCGCATATTAGGAAATCTTTGACATGTATCTGGTTAAAAAGTATCCTATGTTCTATGTTAGAAGGTTTGATTTCCGCTATTAGTCCTTCAAGTGGACCATTGTGCGTGAGCTATAGCGGCCGTCGATGGTTATTCCAACCAGCCTACCTCCCTCCAGAAGTTGATCAGGTCTCCTGATCTGTTAAGAACATTTATGAAAGATCTGGGTGCCCCGAGGGTTTCTGTTCTAATCTGGGTGACGCCTGTGCCTTTAAAAAGTACACGTGCAACGGTTTCCTCAGCTTCCATGCAAGCGCTGCACAGAGGACTGTCCGTTATGCCTATTGTGTGGAAGTATTTGTTTATAAAAAAGTATCCTATACCTGTGTGTGTAGTTTTACCGATAACGCGTGATGGAGTAACTAAAAAACATCCAAATAAGTACAGAAGAAGTTCAGGATATAAGTACAGAAGAAGTACAGGGTATAAGTACAGAAGAAGTACAGGGTATAAGTACAGAAGGAGTACAGGGTATAAGTACAGAAGGAGTACAGGGTATAAGTACAGAAGAAGTACAGGGTATAAGTGACGCTGGGGGATCTAGAATCATGTTCCGAATTCTCGCGTCGATGACCCTTACACCATAACGTATATTTGTATTAAGTAGTTTTAGTTGGAATCGAGGATTACCTACCAATTTTAATTTTAATTCCATATTTCACAAGCACCCACGGTGCGTGACCCTATGATATTTTTACAACAATGAGCATTACCTTGAGATATGATGTAAAAAGGAAATATTATTATTATAATTAATTAAAACGGAATTATTCATGCTACTGAGAATAATGAACCACCCACACTTGTTTATAAGACATTAAATATTTAAATAATTATGTGCATTACTTAGAAAATGTGCTTTGTTTAAAATTAAAATACTTCAGTTTAATATATTGGGCACTACGCAGTGGCATAAAACATCACGCTTTTGTCCTCCGAAGGGATAGGCAGGTGTGGTGTACTAGCCACATCGCCAGTAAAGTCACATTTGTAATAGGGGGCAAGCCTATTGCCATTAGCTTAAGCATAATCAGCCTATAATGTTCCCACTGCTGGGACACAGGCCTCCTCTCTGTGAGAGAGTGTGATCCGTAATCCACCACGCGAGCCCAGTGCGGGTTGGTAGATCAGATGTCACATGTTTTCGAATTTTTGGTTCTAGAATATGCCGGTTTCCTCACGATGTTTTCCTTCACCGTTTTGAGAGCAGTGGTGATGAAATAATTTACACAAAGTCTAGCGCCTGAGTAGGTTCGAACCTACGACCTACAACTCGTAAGTCGCGGCCGTTACCACTGGACCACCACTGCTCTATTGCCATCAACCGGGCACAAATCCAGACCCCCGAATGGAAAAACCCAGTAACACTGCAAAAGACATAATTATGTTTGCAAATGAAGTTATCATGCACATTGCTACATCAGTCAGGTTTGTAGCGAGGTCAATAACCCCACTAGGATAGGAATGGACAGACTAACCTAGAACTATTTTATAATAGAGTAGTTTAGAGGCTATCAAGTTAATTGGGTTTTTGACACCGTTAGTCGACGTTCGCACGGGCGTAGAAATATCGCGGCGATTTTTTTTCGCGCACTGGATTTTCAACGCTCGGCTTAGCGCCGAGAGTGCAAAATCCAACAGTGTTTTTTCGACGCGCTAGAACGTACTCTGTTATTGTTAAGTTGGATTCTCAACGCTCGGCTCAACAACGAGAGTTGAAAATCCAGTACGTGATAAAATCCCGCCGCGATTTTATTACGCCCGTGGGAACGGGGGCTCAGGCCTCTGCCTCGAATTTTGCGGGCAGCGGGGCGGCAGCGGTGGCGGCGCGGGAGCGGCAGGATTTTATGCGTAAAAACAAATGGACCGAACCTCGAAAACAGCGGCGCGGAAGCGGGGCGGGACAATGCGAGACGCGCCGCGCCGCCCCGCTGCCCGCGAAATTCGAGGCAGAGGCCTTATTGTTTACTTAACACTTCTAAGCATATTCATATAGGCAATTTGGCCTGTTTCGGCGCAATTTGCGAAACTTGATGTACCTAATACAAAATCTTGCTATTACCGTATTATCCTCGTACGGCCCAATGTAATACAATGTACAGTGACATGCAGCATTCCGGCCTCAGACTTAAAAATTAAATATATGTGTACTAGCTGCGCCCTGCGGTTTCACCCGCGTAGACCGGGATAAAAAAAAAAGTAGCCTATGTGTTAATCAAGGGTGTCAGCTACCTCATACCAAATTTCGTCTAAATCGGTCAAGCCGTTTGAGCGTGAAGAAGTAACAAACATACACACTCACAAACTTTCGCCTTTATAATATTAGTGTGATGTGATTGTAATACATCGGGCGTTTAGGGGAAGATTTTGTTTTTAAAGCGAGTGGAGCTGCTAACTAGCGCCACCATTGAGACAAAAACGGCCGTTTTCGGCATTCAATGTTATCACTTTGAAACTAGGAGGTTTAGTGTTGAATTTTTTGATACAATAAATTCTACCTCATCTGACTAAAAATATGAGCATAGGAAATTTCAAAATGTTCCATATCTCCAGACTTATTATTTTTTTGTCAATGGCGGTGCTAGTTAGCAAGCTCTACTCGCCTCAAGTCTGGCCGGAATGCTGCATGCATAGAAATATAAAAAAACTTCTTAATTTTTTTTTTGGGTTTTCTGCAATTCGCAGGTCCGTGTCAGGTTGCATCTTGATCAAGATATGATACGCGGGAATAAAGCATATGTAGTTATATTATTTTAACCATGAAAATCATCAATACATCTCTCTAAGTTAGATTTCGTGCAGATTCGCCGAACGACGAAATTTAACGACTCTGCACGAAATCTAACTTAGATGTATTGATCATTTTTATGATTAAAATTATGTAAATTATGTATGTTTTATTGCCGCGTATCATATTTTGATCAAGGTACAATCTGACACGGACCTGCAAATTGCAAAAAACCCAAAAAAAAATAATTTCGCGGACTACCACAGCGCATCCTCCCTAAATGATCTATGGCTACATGCATTGTTCAATACATTGTACATTGGGCATTTGATTTATTAATCATGAATGCTTGTATTTTGAACGTCTATGATTAACTATTGATGATATCTGAATAATAAAAAAAAAAAACAAATAAATTCTATAATTTCTTTCTGACCTAGGGTCTATATTCCATTAAGCATGCGATTGGGCGCTGAGTTCATCTTGCTAAATATAGCTTGGGCCATACGAGGCTATGTTTGTTTAGACGACAATGACATTTGCATTAAATATCATCACGCCTGCAATCCCCGAAGGGTCAGGCAGAGGTGGTATACCTACAGTAACACCTACATTTCGCCAGTTATGTTTAAGTCCAATGTAATACGACGAACCTATTTCCATCAACCAGGCACAAATCCTGAAAAAAAGAGAGAAATTCCTGATGCAAAACCCAATGACACTACACGACCTGAGAATGGAAACCGAATAATAATAATAAAAATGTAAAATTCAAATCACACTTCTCAGTCGTATGATTTGGCTTAAGGTAATAAAGCAAATTGACAATATGCTTAACAATTTATTTCCCTGGCTGTACACGAAAGGGTTAAGGGTCAGACTGGCGCGACGCGACTCTAGTAGAACAATTTTTATGAAAACTTCATGGAAATTGTTCTAACAGAATCGCGTCGCGCGTGCTTTTAAATGTAAATAATAGTTCTAGTTTAATTTATTATCTAGGGGCACGGTAGCAGCTCCCGCCAAGACGAGACAAAAATGCCTGGATAATACTATTAGAGAGCTCAAATTCTCAGGATAAGATGCACTTAGCAGACTTATAAAACACACTAAGTTTTTAATTGGTCTATCTTTTATACTTTGGATTTTATTAAAACCTAAAAATATGTCCATTTCGTCACTGACTGACTCATTCACTCACTCATCAAAACCTAGGGTTCTTACCGAAGTCCTAGAAAGCTGAAATTTTGAACCAATCCCCTAACTCTACAAACCTTACATCTTGGTCAAAATGTATGCCTTGGCCGTTCCATTGAACTATTGCATGGCTAATGACTTAATTTCTTACCATAAGCCCATAGGACATAGGAGTTTCTGTGCGTGGGGCGCGGAACGGCGAAGCCGTACATTTTGACCAAGATGTAAGGTTTGCAGAGTTAGGCCTTGTAGAGCTTGCCTCTACATTAGATCTGATAATTTTTTAACAGTGAAAGCGTTACCTAAGTCTTGGCAACGTACTAAGTATACATGAAATAGTTTTTGTAGGTATAATTATTCGTGTTTGAGTTCGTGGCTAAGTAATAATAGCCGCATGAGTCGATCCATCAGGTACTACGCTTGCCGGGTTTGGTCCATGGATGGGTGACCATCTTTACATACCTACACTCCTCCGTACCTCGGAAGGTTTCGACTGACACCATTCGTGGATTTTTGGCAGTCGTTACGGGTCGTCAGAAGCCCGAAAGTCTGTCAACCAGTCTTGCCAAGGGGTATCATATTGCCCAGTAACTGGGTTGTGGAGGTCAGATAGGCAGTCGCTCCATGTAAAATACTGGTATTCAGCTGCATCCGGTTAGACTGGAAGCCGACCCCAACATAGTGGCGAAAAGGCTAGGCAGATTGAAATATTCGTGTTTGCTTAGCTCTCGGCCCACATAATACGAAGTGCAGCGTAGTGAAATGTATTTTTTATTGACACAACGGTTCTAAGACGACCTAGTAGACAATAGTAGTGCACTCAACTAACCTCTTTATCTGTTCTGTGGGGTAAGTAGATTTAAAGATGTACAGGGTTATTGGTAAAACACCAGCAACCTCTTAACGGGTCATTGTACTCATCATTATGAACAACTTTTACTATGGGACTAAACCTCGAAATCGCGAAAAAAAAATCAGCTGTTTAGTACCTACATTCTTCTACATCGAACTCATCAAAATGTAGGGAGCAGCAGATTTTTTTTCGCGATTTCATGTTTGGTCCCATGGTAAAAGTTGTTCATAATTATGAGTACAATGACCCCTTAAGTGGTTGCTGGTGTTTTATCAATAACCCTGTATAAAACAATGGTTAGAGCTGCTGTCTTGTATGGTTCAGAATGTTGGTCAACAAAAGGGATGAATGAAAGACAATTGCATGCAGCTGAGATGAGAATGCTGAGAGGAATGTGTGGTGTTACGCAAATGGATAGAATAACAAATGAGTACATACGAGGAAGTCTGAAAGTGGCACCGTTGGCTGAAAAGTTGTGCGAAAATCGGTTGTCATGGTATGGGCATGTGATGTGGAGGAATGGGAAAAATGTCGTGAGGAAAGTTTTAAGTATGAATGTCGATGGCTATAAGAGTAGGGAAAAACCGAAGAAACAATTAATGGACTGTGTGAAAGATGACATGACTAGAAAAGGGGTGACTACCGAGATGACGACTAATAGAGAAGTATCAAGAAAAAGACACGTTGCGCCGACTGCAAATAAGTTGGGATAAGGGCCGCTGAATGATGATGATACTCGTGATCAAGACCTCATAATATACTTTTGTTGTTTTCCTTTTAAAAATTCTTTATCATCCATGATAATAATATTGTAACTAAAATGCGCAATTTAAATGTGTGAAGGTTTTAATGGCTTCTTTATCAGTTATCGAATCTCAAGGAAGGTTTTACTCCTTTTTAAGGAATGAGGAAATTCAGTACGTTCATGGTGACCAACTGTATATGGTATGTAAATAAATGTTTATATTCAGCCCTAAATAATATACGAAAGTTACGATAAAAGTTTCACAATTTCTTGTCGTTCTGTTCGTTTATTTTTATGAAAACTTTATTGGTACGGTAACAGACTCGTCTTGCATAGTCAGCCCATAATGCCCCCTGTGCTGGGATACAGGCCTCCTCTCGGTGTGAGGAAGCGGGCCCAGTACGGGTTGGTAGGTGTTACATGTCTTCGAATTTTTGGTTCTAGAACATGCCTGTTTCCTCACGATGTTTTCCTTCACCGTTTTGAAAGCAGTGGTGATGAAATTATTTACACTAAGTAAAGCGCCTGTCTGGGTTCGAACCTTTTACCTACAACTCGTGTCGCAGCCGTTATCACTGGACTACCACTGCTGTCATTCCCGTCAGATTAGACCAAAATCGGTACCCTGTGTGGTCTTCAAGATCGAGCCCATATGACGGTGACGGATTGCTGGAACGTTAAGATACAGAAAGCAAATTAGATGCAACATTATGTTAAACCGATCTGACTCAGATTCGTATGTTCAGATTGATCTTACTATGCATTTTATTTGCTTGTTAGCCTTAAGGCTATAAAATCTCTTAAACATATTGAACTTAACATTATCATCGTCATCTGCCTAGCCTTTTCCCAACTATGTTGGGGTCGGCTTCCAGTCTAACCGGATGCAGCTGAATACCAGTAATTTACATAAAGTGACTACCTATCTGACCTCCACAACCCAGTTACTGAGCAATATGATACCCTTTGGTAAGACTGGTTGACAGACTTAGGCTTCTGACGACCCGTAACGACTGTCAAAAATCCAAGAATGACAGCCGCGACCAACAGCTTAACGTGCTTTCCGAGGCACGGAGGGGTTTCGGTATGTAAAGATGGTCACCCATCCACGGACCGACCGCGGCAAGCGTAGCTTAACCCGATCGATCGACCCGTGCGGGTGTTATTACAGATCTAATATTTTATCCTTTTTTCTTTATAAAGAGGCCTTTGCCCTTCTGTGGGGACAATAACTACAAATCATGATATGGGTTCCTATCTATTCTTAGTCCGCTAACCATTCAGGTAGTCTTATCAATAGGATTAATCACATTTCGGCGCCGGTTCGTGTCTTATCTGAGTCTGTTTTGACTCCACCTGCGGTCAGTAACCCCGAGATGCCGTACCTCCTTTTAACGTGGCTATTTATAAAAATGTTAAGGACCAAAGGCAGTTATTTATAATCCAAAACATTTTTAAAGACACTGAGTTAAGGCAAACAGGCACGACACGCGATTGAATCGTACGCAACACAAAGGCACCGCACGTCTCTCAAGCAGTGGGATATCACAGTTTGTCGAATTGCAGGTAGTAGCAACGCATAGTAAAATATTTTTAATAAATATACGAAACACAGCTCGTGGCTAAGTAATAACAGCCGCACGGGTCGATCCATCAGGTTAAGCTACGCTTGCCGGGGTCGGACCGTGGATGGGAGACCATCTTTACATATCGAGACTCCTCCGTGCCTCGGGAAGCACCTTAAGCCGTTGGTCACGACTATCATTCGTAGATCTTTGACAGTCGTTACAGGTCGTCAGTGTTACGTATGTGTATCAGTCTTTATAAAATATATATTATCTGTGGTATTTCCGGATCCTGTTGTCTTGTCACCGACCCGGATCGCTCGTCATGCAATGGCTGAATACACGATACATAAAATAGTCTGGTCGTCTTATTTATTTATAATATCTGGCCACCCGTCGTAACATGGTGTCAGAAGATACAGAAGAAAAAGAAGTCACAAAAAAACCACAAAAGTAAGTGCCGCAAACAGTCAAAAAAAAAAAAAAAATTTCGAGTAAAACGTCGCCGCGTGGTCCAGCCCTAAAATGCCGGAAAATAAAAACGCAAATAATACAAGTTATCCCCTGCCGCCGAGTAATTTCAGCTTAGATATCAACAACTCGAACATGCCATTGGCTTGGAGAAATTTCAACACAAGTCTAGAGATTTACATGATAGCCAACAATTTAGAAGAACAACCAGACAAACGAAAGGTGGCCATTTTACTACAAATCATAGGCCCAGACGCTCTTCAGATATTTTACTCGTTTAACATACAAATTGACAAGATCACCTATAAGGATTTACTCGCCAAATTTGAAGACTACTTCACACCACGTGTCAATATTTCCGTCGAAAGACATAAGCTGTTCAACAGAAAACAAGGTCCAGATGAAGAAATTGAGACATATGCCACGGATCTCAAGAATCTAAGTATCCAATGCAATTTTGAAGGTCTTGCCGATGATATAGTAAAGGACATATTCTCATGGAACTTAAATTCATCTTGCTCGTACATCAGAGAACGTATCCTGATCGAGAAACCATCAACATTTGATGCCGCCGTCAGTCTCGCTAAAACACTAAGAAATACTAGGTTACAGGCTAAAGCTTTATCAAGCCAAGAAGTAAGTGTCGTTGCCAGTCGTCAATCGCATCACAGTCGCCAAACACATCGTAGTCAAGAGAGTCGCAATCAAAAAAGTCACAGTCAAAGAAGTCACAGTCGTCAAAGAAGTCATAGCCGTCAAGAAAGTCAAAGTCATCAGTCTCAAACAAGTCAAAGTCGTCAATCAAGTAAAGCATCGTCCAGTCAAGAACCTCAATCCAAACAGTCAACCAAGAATTGTTCCAGATGTGGTCAAGTTCACCGAACAAAATGTCCAGCCATAGGAGTCATCTGTAACAACTGCCACAAGCCCAATCACTTTGCCAAGTGTTGCCGCAGCAAACATGTGAGATCCATAGAAGAAGAAGAAGAAAGTACGGGTACTGATACTTATTTTCTAAATAGTCTTTTCACTAATGAGATTTCTGTCAGCATAAAAAACCCTTATCATACAACTTTGTCCATAAATAGTAAGAATGTAGACTTTTTACTTGATACAGGTGCTGACACTAACATTTTATCATTTAACTCTTATAAAAAACTTAATTTGCCATTGAGTAGTTTAAAGAAAAGTAGTCACAAACTATCAACCTTTAGCGGTGAAGTATTACCGACTGTAGGTCAATGCATTCTGTCTGTCACACATAACAACAAACTATACAATGTTAATTTCCACATTATAGATATACCCTGTAGGAATATTATTGGTCGCAACAGTTGTGAGAATTTAAAATTAGTTAAAAGAGTCCATAATGTCCAATTTCATGAGTCACTCAATGTATCACAGCTTGACAAATATAAAGATCTCTTCTCAGGAATAGGTTGTCTTAAAGATTATGAATGTCATTTGTCAATGAAGCCTGATGCTGTACCGTCTATAGATGCCTGTCGTAGAATTCCATTCAGTCTCTTAGAACAATTAAAAGAAGAATTAGCCATGTTAAAAAAAAATCAAATTATAGTCAAAGTCGAGGAACCTACTGAATGGGTAAGCTCAATTGTAATTGCATCAAAGAAAAATGGTAAACTACGCCTGTGCATTGATCCAAGAAAACTTAATAAAGCCATTATGCGTCCTCATTATCAATTTCCAATTATTGATGAAATTAAATCCAGCCTCTCTGGTTCACAATATTTCACTACCCTAGATGCAAACAAAGGTTTTTATATGCTAAAGTTAGATGAAGCTTCCTCAAAACTATGTACATTCATCACACCTCAAGGTAGATATAGATTCCTAAGACTTCCCTTCGGGATAAATGCAGCCCCAGAACTGTTTCATTCCATCATGACAAATAGATTCAGTGATATTCCAGGAGTCAAAATCATGATGGATGATTTCCTAATTTACGGTCAAACTAAACAAGAACATGATTTTAGGTTAAAACAAGTCTTAGATAGAGCTAGAGAAATAGGAATAAAATTTAATAAAGACAAGTCTAATATATGTAAAAGTGAAGTCAAGTACCTAGGACACATCTTTTCTAAAGATGGTGTGAGAGTTGATGAAAACAAAGTGAAAGCCATTTGCAGTATGCCACCACCAACAAATGTCACAGAATTACAAAGGTTTTTAGGTATGGTTACATACTTAGGCTCATACATAGAGAATTTGTCAGATAAAACTTCTAATTTAAGAACACTTCTGTCTAAAGATAATGAATGGTCTTGGCAAGAGAGACATAATGTAGAATTTAATGAATTAAAGGAATGTATAACAAAAGCCCCTGTCTTGACATATTATGATCAAAATAAACCAATTACACTGTCAGTTGATTCGTCTAAAGATGCCATGGGTGCAGTGATTTGCCATGATAAACACCCCATAGCATATGCTTCAGCTTCATTAAGCTCATGTCAACAGTCATACTCTCAGATTGAGAAAGAGCTGTTAGCAATCCTATTTGGTTGTACAAAGTTTCACCAATATGTCTATGGTCGCCACACTTTAGTTGAAACAGATCACAAACCAATAGTATCGCTGTATAAAAAACCAATTTATAACATTCCACCCCGTCTTCAAAGAATAATGCTAAGATTACAACCATATGACCTGAACGTAACTTACAAACCAGGTAAATATCTTTATGTAGCTGATACTCTGTCTAGAGCAGCTTTACCAGAACAGTCATTACATGATCTAGATTCTGATCTAGATTTACATGTCAATTTAGTCATTAGATCACTGTCAGTTAGTCCAAATAAACTTAAATCTATTCAAGAACAGACTTCCCAAGACAATGAATTGTCACTCTTAAGTAAATATTGCATAACAGGTTGGCCTGAACATAAAAAATTGCTTCCAGACATACTTAGGCCTTATTTTCCTTTAAAAACCGATATACATATAATTAATGGTATTGTCTTCAAAAACAACAGTGTCATTATACCAGTAGCCATGAGAAAAGACATTTTGAAACAGATACATGAAGGTCACCAAGGTATTCATAGTTGCCAAAGATTGGCAAGAAATCTAGTATACTGGCCCAATATGTACTCTGATATAGAAAAATATGTTAATAATTGTCATAACTGTCTCACTAACAGACGCAGCAATTCCAAAGAGTCACTACAGCCCCATGAGGTAAAACCAATCCCTTGGAATAAAGTCGGAGTTGATCTATTTGATTTCAATTCAAACAAGTATGTCATAGTCGTAGATTATTTTTCCCAATATGTCGAGCTTGTAAAGCTAGCAGGTGGTTCTACTAGTAAAATTGTCATTAGTCACCTAAAGTCTATATTTTCCAGACATGGAATACCCAACATTCTAATTTCAGACAATGGTCCCCCATTTAACTCAAAAGAGTTTAATCATTTTGCTTTAGATTGGCAAATACAACATATTACATCAAGTCCCTATTATCCACGGTCTAATGGTCTTGTAGAAAGAACCATAGCCACGGTTAAAAACATATTAAAGAAATGTCTTACTGATAATACAGACCCTCATCTAGGATTATTACAGTATAGGAATACACCTAAAGAAAATATGTATTCGCCTGCCCAATTACTAATGTCCAGGACACTCAGAACTAAACTTCCAGTCTTAGAACAAACTCTGAAACCTAAAATACCTAACTACAGGTCTCTAACAAATAAAACTCAAATAAAAGTGAACAAATCACAGATTTATTATAATAAACATACTAAACCGTTGTCTTCCCTAAACATTGGTGATAAAATTTACTTCCAGAAACAGCCAGACAGTATTTGGACACCTGGTACTGTGTCAGACATAGGTCCACAGCCTAGATCATATACTATTGTCTCCCCGGAAGGTACTTTTCGCCGTAATCGCCAACATATCCTACAGCCAAAACATTCACCAACTGAGTCCGCTCCTAGTAGAAGAAGTTCACTTCAATCCCCATCAGTTCCACTTGACACTGATCCACCGTCGCCTTCCAATATACTGCCGTCGTCATCTCCATCTAATTATCAATCTCCTTGTACAAGTAATCCTGTCCAAGAATCTGAAACAAAAACAAACACATCACATACACCAAATAAACAAACTCAACACACAACTTATTCTTCATTCGGTAGAGCAATAATAAAGCCCCGAAGATTTTGAAAATTGGTCTAGATTAAGTTCTTAATTTGTACTTAGTTTTAATTTAATATACTAAATGTATTGTTTGTTGTACAAGCATTGTCAAACCTAATTTTGTTTTGTTAGTAGCTGTCAAAACTTAGTTAAGTCAATTTGATAGACGTCACTGTCAGAACTGTCGCAATGTAAATGTCAGTCAAGTCAACTTGTCACTTCTTAGAGATGTTCCGTTCCACTTAGTCTACTAGTATATAAGAATTTTGTTAATGTTAAAAAAAAAAAAAAAAAAAAAAAAAAAAAGAGTATACTTACGTACCATGTTCCACGTAATGATTCCATTTTCTTTTCTTAATAAGGGAGATGTTACGTATGTGTATCAGTCTTTATAAAATATATATTATCTGTGGTATTTCCGGATCCTGTTGTCTTGTCACCGACCCGGATCGCTCGTCATGCAATGGCTGAATACACGATACATAAAATAGTCTGGTCGTCTTATTTATTTATAATATCTGGCCACCCGTCGTAACAGTCAGAAGCCCGAAAGTCTGACAACCAGTCTTACCAAGGGGTATCGTATTATCCAGTTACTGGGTTGTGGAGGTCAGATAGGCAGTCGCTCCATGTACAATACTGGTATTCAGCTGCATTCGGTTAGACCGAAAGCCGACCTCAACATAGTTGGGAAAATAATAGGCAGATTTTGATACGAAAAACACTTGTTGGTGTAGCTGTAGATGAATAATAGTTTGCGGCGCGCGTACGCCAAAACTATTGATTTTACAAAAAAAAAAAAAAAAAAATAAAGTAGAAGTATAAATCAAATCAATTAATCTTCAATTTATTGAAGGACATTTTCTCTACTTTAATTTTGTATATTATTAATGTTTTATCGTAAAATGAGTCGGGGAACTGCTATTAGGCACCTATCTTCCAATATGGCGGCGCCAGCGGCAAAGATACGAGATGGCAAAGTGAAAATTCGAAGAGAGCACGCTCGTCGAACTCAATAAAATCACCAATTTTCGAAACTCTCGGAAAACTTTCCAGGTAAAACTACCAAATGACTGGCCTAATCTTAAATAAATTTTTAGCTTAGTAAGTTCTTAACATATTTAAATAACTTCGATTTAAAGCAAATTTTACTGCACAATAAGGAACTGTTTACGTATAATCGTATAAAACAGAAAATAGACGGTGCCACTTTGGATTTTTTTTTCGATCGAAAAAAAAAAAAATTTTTGGAGTTTTTGTTATGGAAAATCCAAGTGATTTAACCATAGTATACATTTGGTTTTATAGGAATTTAAAAACACAAAATTATCGTTGTATCCTTTAATCCGATGTTCTGCAGTCGCGCTTGCGTCTTGGCCATCAAAAAAACTTTTTTACAAAATAATACAACCGACTTCCAAAAACAACACTACAAAGTGAAAAATAACTTTAATTTCGGAAGTCGGTGTCTAGTTAAATGTATTTTCGTTTTTTTGCCACCGACTTCCGAAATTAAAGTTATTTTTCACTTTGTAGTGTTGTTTTTGGAAGTTGGTTGTATTTTTTTGTAAAAAAGTTTTTATTTTTCACTTTTTAGTTGTGTATCTACCCCACACAAATTCTAATACCACTACCTGCAAAACAAACTAGAACATCATCCATATAAAAGTGGGGAAAAAATACGTATTATTGAAGCTAACTCAAAAACTACCAAAGCAAAGTTAATCAATTTTATATGGGACCAACTGTGATGTATACCCTCTCGAATAAAACAAAAAAAATCCAAATCGGGCCAGCCATCTTCGAGTAATCGGGGAACATACAGGTTCCGACGAATTGAGAACCTCCTCCTTTTTGAAGTCGGTTAAAAAGAAAAGAAAACTGGGCCGTTACGGTAAACGTTTAAATATTTGTCTCATAACCACTACGTAGATTTGTCATCTTTACACCGTTCGGTTTCTAGAAAAAGTGTTTACTTGTGTGTCACTTTTATTTACATGTTAACCTCCTAACTAAGGACCCGTTCACACATACCACAACGACAACAGGCTGCGTCCCATCCCATCCATTCCGATCCCATCTCTACACGATTTACAATAATTACGTCTAATAAAAATCCACAGTATAAATATGGACAATATGGAAACTAGGCCTGGACCTGGTGGAGGTGGGCGTAGTAGGGTGGTGGAACACCTCGTCCCCTCAAGGGCATTGACCTTGACCTCAGGGTCATTGATCTCAAGGTCTATGACAGGTCAAAATCCGCGGTGCTCGTAAGGTCACTGACCTTGACCTCAGGCCTAGTTTCCATACTGTCCATATTATACTGTGGATTTTTGTTAGGTAATTGTAAATCGTGTCGAGATGGGATCGGTGAGAGTTGTGACGAAGCCCGACAACACGTGGACGGGCGCTATTTGTATGAAAATGTTCATTGACACCGACCACATTCGGCCGTCAAAAACATTGTTTTTGTACCTATATCTATGGGTCAAAATCAACCGTGGGTACGATACTGACCACAGTTACAGCCACAACGCAACCAGCAGCGAGACCCGAACTACCGGCCAAACACAACGTTGTTTCGAACATTTGATTTGATTTTGTAGTTACCACTACACAACTGCAAGAAGGTGCAGCGACACGCACGTAACCACTGCTTGCCCACATTTTGTCGCTGTGATGTGGCATGGTTGTGGTATGATCGGACCCTAAGCCACGTTGCGGTCTGCGAACTAATGTTTTTACAGTTATTTAAAACAATAAGTCATCCGTCATTGTTGTTTTGTTTCTTGTTTTGTAAATAGATGTTTCACAAGGCTACTGCAGACAATAATATGACTCCCCGCAGTTGTGACTATTGTATTATGATGTTTGGTTTTAAAACAGTCGAGAGGTGTCGCGAAGTACAGACAACAGCACCTCAGGTTAAACCAAACTGTCAAATTTCTCCAAATGATTTTAAACCTGAAAATGATGACTGTTAAGTCAAAATCAAATGAGAAAGTTTGGCAATTTGTAGTAACTTGACCTGCTGCTGTGTGTACACACGGCCACACATTTCCAGTTTACACTGACCTCTCATTGTAAGGAAATCCTATACAATGCGAGATCAGCTTATACTGGAAATATATAGCTTGATCTGTTGGCGTGCGTACCTTTCACTTTTGCACCCTTTGGCGAATGAGAGCTAGACTGAAAAAACCGGTCGGAGCGCGTACAATGAAGGGTTCCGTCGTTGGGATGAATATATTCCAAGAACAAACTTAACATTGTAGTTGAAAAACATGTTCTTCCGTACATTCCAACTGCAAAAGTTTGTTTGTTTAGATTTAACATTTTTAACGTTATTTTAAGACCATAGAGTTCTTGTTTTCCTGTAATCTATAATTAATTATAGAACTATTTTCTGTATTTTTTTTTTTTCAAAATTTTAGGCTTAGTAGTTTCGGAGATAAGGGGAATGGTCAATTTTGATCTATTTTCTTAAATAAACTTTTTTTAAATTATAAAAAATATATATATTTGAGGCCCTCACAGTAAAACCTTTCATTTGATATTTAATTTTCTTATTTGCCTCCCAAAAGTGACCCTTAAATTAAGAACTCATTTATTTACGTTACACGTTCGTGTTTACGTGTTTGTAACGTGCGATAAGACATTAGTTCCAATAAAATCTGCCAGTTTGCTTTTCTTGTCAATTTGAAAATTAATTTAATTTTCTATCAAATCTGAACCTATCTGAACCGATGTGCGGGTAGAAAAGTATTTCGAGTTAAGTTCGCCTTTGTACAGTCAGAGAAGTTAATAGTTAACCATATTGATATACTACGCCAATTTGGCGTGATATAGCTACATCATACGATTGTGTATGTAAGACAGTTGTGATTTGAAATGACGGGCAATTTAATTTGCTAAGCACATTGTGATTGTGATGTCTGTTCATGGTTTAAGCATCACCTTGAAATGATTAGATATTCCATGTTTTATTTAACATCTATGGTGTTAATTTGTTTCCACTGCTAATATCTCGGGTCAGTCTCGGGTCAGTCTCAACTGAGCACGGACGCGTATTGCTTGCCGAAGTGACAAGTGACTCATCGCGAGAATAATGTCGTCAATGACTGTAAAATGTGTGAACTGCAATGTTGTGATTAGTGAGCTTCTGGCATTTCTAAGAAATGTCTTGGATTTTATGGATGAAGAGAGCATTCATCAGTTGTGTACGTCATCCTTCACAGCTGATGATATTGTTAAAGCGAAATCATTGCTATTTGAATCGCTGGCCACCTCAAAAAAAATGCCAATTCGTCGAAAAGATGGCAAGAAGAAAATGTCCAGAGATTTAGATGACATAATTTGTCTAATGAAAACAACGGATCCTGACCTATTCCCTATATTTGTGGCTAAGGAGTTGCATAAACTTCCACCTGTAACCTTTGATCATGTGGATGCGACCAGACTATTAAAGGACATTTTAATATTACAAAATAAGTGCAAGGCTTTTGAAGAAAAAATGGTGACACGAGAACAGTTTGATGTGCTCAAGTTTGAGGTACAAAATATGAAATGTGCTTCGTTAGTAGACAATTACTGTACTCCTAATATTAATATAAATAGAAGGAGAGGTGCTTGCTTGGAGAATAGTGACTCATTTGATAATAGTGGCCCTGTAGGTTTGCAGTATGTACCGATATCGTCAACGCAATTAACAGCTGATACAAAGGTGAATGACCTAGTGGCGGTAGATTCTTCATTAATTGCGATAGATACCGCTAAAGACGGTGTGTCTAAAAATAGTAAGCAAAGAAGTGCAGCAGCGACGATTACGAATGTTGCGAGCGAGAGCGAGACAAATACGTCAAAAATAAGCGCACGAGAAAGCATGATGTTCGCAACGACGGAAGCAAGTGATGCGGTAGGTGTGACCTTGAGCGAGCCAATCATTGCGCCGACTACGTCTATGTGTGCGCCTGGGCCGATCGAGGCCCCTACCATCGTTACGTTTGCCGATGTGGTATCGACTGGAAATAAGTCGAGTGAATTACAAACAGTGAACAGTTCGAGTATGTCTAACTCGAATGTGAATAGTGAGCAAATGGTAGCGGACCATAACAAGGAATGGCAGTTAGTGCAAAACAAATCATCGAAACTGAATAGGTTAGTTAGTCAGAGGGGTCGTGCTTCTACTGATCCTGATGTTAAGTTTCGGGCGGCCGATGTAAAGGTGCCATTGTTAATTTCAAACGTTAGTACTGAAACGCAAGAAAATGATATTATTAGTTACATTAAGACTAAAACAAATGAGAGTGTGTCTTTAAAAAAGATTAACATTAAATCATTTAAACAGTACAATGCTTATAAAATATTTGTTTCAAAACGTAAAGTTGATGTATTTCTAAATGACCAATTGTGGCCGGATGGCATTACTTTTAGGCGTTTTGTGCATTTTATGTATAGAACCAAGGCTGAGTCTAAAGTTAAAGTTAGTTAAATATTTTCACAATGTATAGTAACAAGAATGAGTACTCAAAATTTACTAGTTTTAATTGTCAGTCAGCAAAGCGCTCTATTGATAACATTCGAGCAATCTGTGCGTGGTCAGATCTTGTAGCCCTCCAAGAGACATGGCTTCTTCCCCATGACTTATTGATGTTAGGGACCATTAGTCAAGACTTTGAATTTACTGGTAAGTCAGCGGTTGACACATCCGTTGGACCGTTACGAGGAAGACCGTATGGGGGAGTGGCCATACTCTGGCGGAAAGGTATGTTTGAGTCAGTTTCTATTCTGGACTGTAGTAGTAAACGAATTGTGGCCATTAGGGCAGTGACTGGAAAGCGCTCTATTATTGTTTTCTCTGTCTATATGCCTATAGACTCGCCAGAGAATTTAACTATGTTTACTGACATTTTAAGTGAGATAAGTGCTATTGTAGCGAGTTACGATGTTGAAAACGTATTTATATTGGGAGATTTCAACGCGCACCCCAAAGAAAACTTTTATAATGAATTATTGAACTTTTGTACGGATCAGTCATGGGTTTGTGCCGACATTGAAAAATTAGGTGCTGAACGGAATCACTACACATATATTAGTGATGCGCATGGGTGTAAGAGATGGCTCGACCACTGTGTGGTATCTTTATCGGCGTGGCACACCGTTGTAGATGTAGGAATTAAAGAGGATGTTTATAACTCTGATCATTTACCTATCTATATTGTATGTGATTTAAGTATAGTAAGGTCAAAACTAGAGACTCAGACAGTGCTCCGTAGTGCGATTGTATGGGGTGAAAGAAACTGTTCTGAAATTGAGGGGTACCGTTTTTTGTGCAATAGTAAATTGCGGGACATTGATTTCCCCCAAGAGTTCACGGAGTGCAGTCATGGGTCATGCAACCTAGCTGAACATAAAATTGTACTGGATAAATTGTATGATCGGATTGTGAATGTTCTGTGTGAGGCAGCTGAACAATCTAAGGAGAAGAGTGACTATAGGCCTCACGTACAATATCGGCCTCTCTATGGCTGGAATAAACATGTACGGGGGGCTCACAGCGAGGCTAGGCTTAAACTTAAAACCTGGATAGAATACAAACGACCTACTCAGGGTTACATTTGTGAGCAAATGCGAGAGGCTCGTAAAGTATTCAAAAGTCGCTTGAAATGGTGCCAAAAGAATCAAGAAAAAATTAAAATGGACATATTGGCAGAACAGCGAGCTACTAAGAACTTTGGCAAATTTTGGAAATCCACAGGTAAGATGGATATTAAGCCTGGCCTCGCGGTGTGTGTGGAGGGGAAGAGTGATCGGGAGGACATTGCAAACCTGTTTAAGAAACATTTCCAAGTGCAATCTCCACTTGGTCCCTCAGTTCCTCCTACGGGTGATGATTATTGTTGTCAGGGACGGGAGACGCTTATGCACTTCTCTGCCAAGCAAGTCAAAGGAGTTATACAAGGAATGAGCAGAGGCAGGTCTCCCGGTCATGATGGACTTAGTATTGAACACCTGAAATATGCAGGGGTCCACGTGCCGAGGGTCTTGTCTCTGTTCTATACGATGTGTGTTAGGCATTCATACCTGCCAGAAAATTTAATGAAAACAATTGTGGTTCCTATAGTTAAAGACAGGGTAGGGGACATATCCAGTAAAGGGAATTATCGCCCGATTTCCTTGGCAACGATCATGGCTAAGGTGTTGGACAGTATGCTTGACTCATGTTTGAAAAATATTTTAAATCTTCATGAAGCACAGTTTGGGTTTCAGCCTGGACTATCAACTGAAACTGCTATCTTGAGCCTCAAGCATACTGTTCAATACTATACTGATCGTAAGACGCCGGTGTACGCCTGTTTCCTCGATCTCTCAAAGGCTTTCGATCTTGTTTCCTATGATGTGCTTTGGGACAAGTTGAGGGACAGGGGTGCACCTGCTGAACTGTTGAAAATCTTCCGTTACTGGTATGCCAATCAACAGAACCAGGTAAAGTGGTCTAACGCTCTCTCTTCAGCATACAGATTGGAATGCGGTGTGAGACAAGGGGGGTTGACATCCCCTAGGCTTTTCAATCTGTATGTTGATGGCCTCATCACTGAGCTCAGTAGCATGAGCATTGGATGTCGAATAAATGGAGTGAGTGTTAATAACATCAATTATGCCGACGATGCGGTGCTGCTGGGCCCAACTGCTGGGGCAATCAGGGAATTGCTCAAAGTGTGTGAGACATATGCTGCCTCACACGGACTGATTTATAATGTCACCAAGAGTGAATATATGGTCTTTAGGGCCGGTGGTAGGTGTCCTGACTCTGTTCCGGAAATAATAAGGCTGAATGGGCTCCCATTAAACAGAGTGCCAAAATTTAAGTATCTCGGGCATTTCATCACCGAAGACCTTAAGGATGATATAGATATTGAGAGAGAGCGTAGGGCGCTAGCGGTCAGAGGTAACATGTTGGCCCGTAGATTTGCTCGGTGCTCTGACCAAGTGAAAATTACTCTTTTCAAGGCCTACTGTCAGAGTTTTTACACGAGCAATCTATGGGTCAGCTATACCAAGAGATCGCTGGATGCCCTGCGCATACAGTATAATAATGCTTTCAGGATGTTGTTGCGACTGCCTCGGTTCTGCAGCGCTTCGGAAATGTTTGCTGAAGCTCACACAGATGGCTTTCAAGCTATAATTCGCAAAAAAACCGCGTCGCTGCTGAGCAGAGTGCGAGGTAGTCGCAACTATATCCTGAGAGCTGTGGCGGAGAGCTATACTCCTAATATTAGGCATTTTGTGCAGAGGCTGATCAGGTAGGAAACATGTTTCCTTATCTGGTCGTCCTCTGCATGGAGTGTGCGTTATTTTACTTTTATTTTATTTGTACCTGTACTACTAACACTAGATTATAAGTCTTTGTAATACTAACACAATATGGATCACTGTTGTCCGAATTAAATGAAATTTAATTTAATTTAATTTAATATCTTTTTGTGGTTAATTAGCTAAGTGCCGTCAGTGCCTTACAGGTTGAATATCTAGTTATTTATTTATCATACTACTACGTATTCCATTTGCAACAATAATTATTTATGTTCATTTAAATTCCACCTTATTATCTATTAAGGGCGCTACAAACATAATAATATATATTTTTAATTTCTTATTTAATTAGCGACCCGTGCGGCTGTTATTACTTAGCCACGAACTCCTCAGCGATTGTATCGTGTTATAATAATGGGCTGAAAACGTACGGTCAAGCAACGAAAATGTTAAGCCCCGTTAATCTGCACCTTATTGTTTTTCGACTACGTACTGCTAACACTTTGAATAAAAAAACTTTTTTACAAAAAATACAACCGACTTCCAAAAACAACACTACAAAGTGAAAAATAACTTTAAAATCGGAAGTCGGTGTCTGATTAAATGTATTTTCGTTTTTGCCACCGACTTCCGAAATTAAAGTTATTTTTCACTTTGTAGTGTTGTTTTTGGAAGTCGTTGTATTTTTTTGTAAAAAAGTTTTTATTTTTCACTTTTTAGTGGTTCACATGTGCTTACCCCTTCACAGCGTACTGGCGTGATGTTATGTTATGAACTGGTGTGAACAACAAACAGTCATGAGATTTCAGCAATCCCAGTCCATTTGCTATCATTTATTGAGGAGTTCAGTTGCCTATCTCAGAAATTCTTCATCAGGTCTTCACCAAATTGAAATGGGACCACTCCAAGAAAGTACTCTTCCAAAAACTATCCAAATCGCTTCAAGTGTGCCTATAAAATTGGAAGAGTTTTCTCTATTTGCACACTTTCCTGCATTGTATTTTTTATTTTATTTTTTGTTGTTGTTGCATCGCAAATGTAGCTTTTTAAATTTTATTATTATTTTTTACTTTTTTGTTGTGCCTCTTTAATTTAGTCTGTGCTGAATAAATGTGTTTTCTTTTTCTTTCTTTCTATTTCTCCAGGATCCCATCATCAGATCCTGACTTGATGATCATGGGACCACCTGGGAAGTATACCCTTTCAAACAAAAAAAAAATAATCCAAATCGGTCCAGCCATCTTCGAGTAATCGGGGAACATACATAAAAAAAAAATAATAAAAAAAAAAAAAAGGTTCCCGACGAATTGATAACCTCCTCCTTTTTGAAGTCGGTTAAAAATGACAGGTCAAAAAAGTGACATGCGCCCGCGGCGTGGAAAAGGAATATGTTTCAAAATTGCTTTTAACAATTTCGTTCCTCAGACCATACCGTAATTTAAAGCTTAGGAGGCTGCGAGCATTCTTCAATTTCCTTATTCTTCAAAGACACAGTAAATGTAATCCACTCGGCAACAACCGTGAATAATTGAAGGCTGCTCCTCGAGTGAATATTGTATAAGTTAGACGAGGAACGGTCTCCGAGCTCGTAGGCTATACGGAAGCCGTTTCCTTGTGAAGCGAGGGCTGTACCGGTTTCTTGTACTTACTTACTACACTCTGCAGTTGTTTGTAAATATTTTGATGCATCGGTCTGTGGGGCTTTATTTTTAAACTGCTTGAATCTTTAAGTGTTGACTTTTATTCATTTACTAGCTGCGCCTCGCGGTTTCATCCACGTAGACTGTAGATCCTTTTCCCTTTACAACAATTTGTGTTGTTGGAAACATCGTACTTGGTAGCAATTTTTTTCACTATGAATAAACGGGGCTTAAGATCACAGCGACATGTTTCTGCCTTACAAAAGTCTGTAGACTTGTTCACCCTGTAAGGTGAGGCACAGAATAGTACAGATATACAGGTCGGACATATCCACTGCATCTTTTATGCCCAGATCTAGGTCAGGCCATCCAGGGCCGTGCTCCTGATATGTGCCCTACATTGCTCTAGCTAGCTACTGTTATATATATTTTTGTAATACATTTACGGTGACCGTAATTGGGAACGTATTCATAGAAGTTTAAAATGTAAGGGTGGTTAATTAGCTTTGCACCAATTATACTTCGGCCACCGAGAGATTGCGTTTCTGACACCTGACACTCCTGTCAGTGGGGACACGATTAGGAACTGATAAAGTTTAAATTCGTAAAATACATATTATTCTTTTGTTTGTACTCAGCTGTGGCTAAGTCATAACAGCCGCACGGGTCGATTGATCAGGTTAAGCTAAGCTACGCTTGCTGCGGTTGGTCCGTGGTTGGGTGACCATTTTACATACCAGGACCCCGCCGTGCCATTCGTGGATCTTTGACTTTTGTTACGGGTCGAAAGTCTGACAAGTCTTACCAAAGGGTATCGTATTATCCAGTAACTGGGTTGTGGATGTCAGATAGGCAGTCGCTCCGTGTAAATTACTGGTATTCATCTGAATCTGGTTAGACTGGAAGGTGACCCCAACATCATCGTTGGGAAAAGGCTAGCAGCGTTTGCAGTCTTTTTATAGTTCTTTTGGAGTTTACTCCTTAAGAATCGATTTTCATATGAGGCCCTCGGTATGGAAATTTTATGACGAGTAAAAATAATACAAGCGTTACGTTTTACTGCGCAATGTAGACACCTTGCGCACCTTTCACTTTGAAATCATGTATGTGTGTACTTGTTTTGTTTATATTCGGCCAGTCTTCATTGTAGCGGTCAATCTATCCATTATATTCAAAGACAAGGAGGATTAATGCATGCACTTAAGGAGTAAACTCCTATCGTGCGTCGGAGCTGACACACACACTTTTTTTCCTCTGTTTTTGCTTAACAGTGATCTTTATTGTCGTTGCTATAAGATTGCTTTCAGATGAAAAATAACTGTGAAAGGGGGAACACCCCCTTTCACAAGGGGTGTTCTCAGCGGCCGGAGATCTATTTAATAAAAATCTTAAATTCATTCACTGATAGACAATGCACAGTCTACATCGCTGAGCTCAGAAGCATGATATTTTGGACAAGAGTTCCTTATATAGCGAAAGTGAGCACTAAGAGGAGTTGAAAATTCACCCCCTAAAGGGGATAAATAGGGGGTGAAAGTACGTAAGTAGTAATTTTTGCCGATGGGAAATCTCATCGGACACACGGCTTGACGGCTTGTTTATAAATAACATAGTTGTTGGGGTTGTCAGCGGTGAACGGCGGACTCCTGCTCGTCACCTTTCGACTAATTATGAATAGTGGACTGTATTTGGGAGGCTTCCCCGATTCCAGGAAATGACGCTTGGTAATAAAATAATAACACACTCTTGTTACTTAGAACAACGAATCTTCTGAAGTAGCGATTTATTTTCATTAAACAGAACAAAAACTGACAGATGACAGTTAAAAGGACAGTAAATGCAGTGTGACAATATGAAAATATTAACTAAAATGTTGCAATCTCCAACAATAGTATTTAGAAGAAACTAAGTAACTATCGTAATGAGTGTACTTAAAGTTTGGTTTTGTTATTTAGCCGTAATAGTTGGAACGGAACTCTGGTTAAACTTTGAGCCAACTTAATGAAAATGTAGTTGAGAAAATTCCAAAAGAACGATGAATTCTTGGAAACAATAGGAAAAGAGGACTGCATTTACAATTTACTTTTTAACCGACTTCAAAAAGGAGGAGGTTCAATTCGTCGGAACCTTTTTTTTTTTTTTTTTATGTATGTTCCCCGATTACTCGAAGATGGCTGGACCGATTTGGATTTTTTTTGTTTTATTCGAGAGGGTATACATCACAGTTGGTCCCATATCATCATCATCATCTGCTTAGCCTTTTCCCAACTATGTTGGGGTCGGCTTCCAGTCTAACCGGATGCAGCTGAATACCAGTATTTTACATGGAGCGACTGCCTATCTGACCACCACAACCCAGTTACTGGGTAATACGATACCCCTTGGTAAGACTGGTTGTCAGACTTTCGGGCTTCTGACGACCCGTAACGACTGTCAAAGATCCACGAATGACAGCCGGGACCAACGGCTTAACGTGCTTTCCGAGGCACGGAGGAGTCTCGGTATGTAAAGAATGGTCACCCATCCACTGACCAACCCCGGCAAGCGTAGCTTAACCTGATGGATCGACCCGTGCGGCTGTTATTACTTAGCCACGAGCTCCTCACACACAGTTGGTCCCATATAAAATTGATTAACTTTGCTTCGATAGTTTTTGAGTTGGCTTCAATAATACGTATTTTTTTCCCACTTTTATATGGATGATGTTCTAGTTTGTTTTGCAGGTAGTGGTATTAGAATTTTTGTGGGGTAGGTACACAACTAAAAAGTGAAAAATAAAAACTTTTTTACAAAAAAATACAACCGACTTCCAAAAACAACACTACAAAGTGAAAAATAACTTTAATTTCGGAAGTCGGTGGCAAAAAACGAAAATACATTTAACTAGACACCGACTTCCGAAATTAAAGTTATTTTTCACTTTGTAGTGTTTTTGGAAGTCGGTTGTATTTTTTTTTGTAAAAAAGTTTTTTAGAACACAGAATCAGATAAAAAAGCTTAGGTAGAACTTGCTAAAAAGAATACGTAAACAGTTACAATTTGCATTACTTATGGCTTGCCACACCTGCGCAATGTCTGAATATTAGATATAAAATAACCTTGTCTACTATTTCGATTGGCTAGCAACCAGTCTAGAAACGATGCCAAATTACCTAGATTTGTTTTACTTTACTTGGAAAGGTAGTACTTATATTTTTTAACCGACGAAAAAAAAAGGAGGAGGTTTTCAAGTCGACAGGATTTTTTTTTTTTTTATGATTGGCATTGGATTCTAGCTTGGAAGGTAGCCCGCGAAATACTTGCACCGATAGACATAGAGAATGGACTGAGCGTTCCGTATTGAGTCGTGCAGTGAATACAGACCGAAAAGTACGAGAGATATACAAAGCAAATTTGCGGCCAGTATTTTCTCTTTAGTAGTACTACAGGCATTGGCCGCAAATTCGCTTTGTCTCTTTCTAGAGAGTGATCACTTTTGTGAGGCTAGCGCTTAGTCGAATCTATGCTTACACCACAGCCCACTTCTGACAGATCTATCAACTCAATTTACTGACAGATTGTCAAATTCGTGTGAGTGCTTTAGACCATCGTACTGAATAACTTTTACTATGTGACCAACTTTGAAATCGCGAAAAAAAATCAGCTGTTGCCATAGACGTATAAATAACGTCTATGGCTGTTGCTTACATTTTTCTCATAACTTCAAAATGTACCTACGGAACAGCAGATTTTTTTTCGCGATTTCAATGTTGGTTTCATACTTAATAGTAAAAGTTTAAAGTACTCCTTAAAGTTTTTAGAGTTAATTTTTTAACACCTTATTTGAAAGCCGCTCAACCAATGAGTGACCGTCAATTTTCTCAAGGTGCATCAACAATCACTTTAGCATCCAATAAAACTTACTAAAAGAATAAAAACGGTGTTTAAACGGTTTAATAGAATTTGTTATTAAACTACACAAACGAACTAAAGTTAACGTAAGTATACCCTTATTATAACTTAGTTATAATTATAACGTTTATGGGAAATATTATTAAGTTAGAAAAATAATACCATCACTCAGTCAGACGCTTCAGAGTAATTTGCCATTTGCATGTAAAAATATTTACCACTTAATAAATACAAATAGAACATAAATCATGTTACGATTAATTAGCAAATATCACGCGATGATCGAGAGGAGCAAATTATCACCGGCATGCTAATATATGCATAAAGATGTATATTAATACCTGTCAGTTAGTATAGGTACCTCAAGTCAGGGAAAATGGCTGCTTAGCAGATTGATTGACTATCAACTTAAATACACATAACACATAATCAGCCTATAATGTCCCCACGGTTGGGACACAGGTCTCGTCTCTGTGAGAGGGAGTGGGCCGTAATCCACCACGCGGGCCCAGTGCGGGTTGGTAAATGTCACGTTTTCGAACTTTTGGTTCTAAGACGTTTCAACTTAAATTATTTTCCGTAAATTCAAACAATTACTGACATTTTTTGGTTGCAGTATAAAATCGCTAGTACAAGGCAAAACGACGTAGTTTGTCTATCTGCTGAACAATTCATTTCCCTGACTGTAGATTGCCCGCACATCTTCTTGCCGTCGTCATTCCTAAACGGATCATACTACAAAAAACCTGCCAAGTGCGTGTCCGTAGTGAACATAATTTATACCAAAAACCAACTTAAGATTAGTTGAAAAACAAGAAATCCCAATTTTTTTTTTTATGCGAATAAATTACAAATTAACGATTTTCGGACTTTTTTCCTTTACTTGTGCTGTGAGAGCTTGCTTGTTGCCAAATTTTGTGATTCTAGGTCAACGGGAACTACCCTATAGGTTTTGATTTACTTGCGGGTATAAAAATATGTCGCATAAATAGGCGTATTTTTTTACTGTGTTGACTTAGAAGCTTGATTTTTTAGAGCTCCAAGGAACCCTGGACCTACGTATTTTTCAACTTGATACCTCCTCGCGTTCCTGAGAAAAAGTGTCTTGACCTGACAGACACAGGCGGACGGACGGACAACGAAGTGATAAGGGTTCCGTTTTTCCTTTTGAGGTACGGAACCCTAAAATGGATTTTTAATATTCTTTTATTTTTTAGTAGAGTTTATAATTACAGGAAAAAAATACAGACAGTCGAACATAGAACCTCCTTTTTGGAAGTCGGTTAAAAAGCAAGCTACGCTTCGTCATATGAGCCTTTGTAAACATGGCTAAGTATAATGTGGCTAAGTGCAGCAAACGAATAACAAGATGGACTGGTACCTAATGTCTTTGAGACCGTGAAGGACATTTCTGACGTACACAAAACTTTAATTATACCAGCCGTAAATAATGCGACCGCTGCTTTAAAACTATTTTTAGAATTTAATCATTAACTCTAAATCGATTAAACAGATAAAATCAACCGGAAAAGTGAACCCCGAAAGTGTTTAAAAACAAAATTAATGAGAATTAGAGTATGATGGTACAGTTGAAAGTCGTTGTGCCCTAATCCTTTTCAAAAAAATTTCGGTTGCACGTTGAAATCGTAGTTTGCAACGCCGTTTTTTTGTTTGACCAATTAATGAAGGATAAGCTTTTTTTTTAGTTAATTGTTTTTGATTGACCAATGAACGAAGAATTTCGCCTAAAAAGAATGACCCTAAAATAAACAATGTCCCTTTTCTTAAACGTTTATTGCTGTTTTTTCTTAACTTAGAAAAAAAAGGTTCTAACCTTTTTTTTTTTTGTAATGTGCGCCGAAGCGCTATTGGTGGACGACAACAATGCAGGCAATGCAGGCGGGGCTAGCCACTGGCCCGTGCATACGAAAAGTTATGGAGGTGAGGGACAAAAGTCGTTGACTGTACCTTCAAAACAGAACTAGCTTCCGACTATGTAAATTGCAAATGAACATATTTCATCGGTTGTAAGTTGTAACAATGTTATAATTTCATTTTCAAAACTGAATATAAATCTGAATTCAGAACGGAGTTTTGTCTACTCCATGAAATTATGAGTATTATCATATCAGCTTTTACTGACCCAATTCTGGGGGCTAAGTCTACTAATTTATAAATATAAACGTTGCCAATGGTCTCTCCAATGAAATTTTGACAGATTTTCCAAACAAAATCTGTCTTCACGATATCCGAACAGCCACTACATACCGAATATATTCAAAAATGGAACAGAATTTGTATGAAATTAGCTGCCAAGTAAGTTAATAGGAACTTAATCGTAGGTGGTGAAACAGGCCCTTATGGTCTTATTACAAAACGAGGTTTTTCTTCGTCATGGTTTAAACCATCGAGCCAGTTTTTGTAATATGAACCTAGCTTTGATAGAAATACAGTTCTTTATACAAAACTGACAACTTAGTCCGGTACTAAGTTGTCAGTTTTGTAAAACTGACATCTTAACGTGTCAGAATAAAGCTCGAAATTCAAAAAAGGGTCCATAGTTTAAACCTGGGTTTGAAGATGAACCTTGTTTTGTAATAAGACGGTAAGTGTTGTAAAATCAAATCAATCAAATTTTATTCTAATAAATGGTCCCAACCTTTTTTGTACAGTCGGCAACAAAAGTCGATTAGCAGTTCAGTTTTCTAAATTTTAATTATTCAGAAAAATACTTCATTAAATCGGAACAGATGTAAATTTTAAAGAAAATTAATTCTTATCTAATAAATGAAATGCTAAAAGCAGGTTATCATATAATTTTGTGTTAATTTAGATTTAGATGATATCAAAAAACCGGCCAAGTGCGTGTCGGACCACGCACAATGAAGGGTTCCGTAGTTGGGATGAATTTATCTTAGGAACAAACTTAACATTGTAGTTGAAAAACATGTTCTGCCATACATTCCAACTGTAAATGTAAGTTTGTACTCACAATATTGATAGATTTACCATGTTATAAAAAGACCACAGACTTCTTATAGGTTTTTCTGTAATCTACAAGTAAAGATCTATTTTCTGTATTTTTTTCAAAATTTTAGGCTCAGTCGTTGCGGAGATAAGGGGGGGGGGATGGTCAATTTTCGTCTATTTTCTTAAATAAGTTTAAAACAATTTATTTTCAAATTATAAAAGAAATATATTTGAGACCCTCATAGTAAGCCCTTTCATTTGACATGCCACATGGTGTAGTTTCCAATACTTTTTTTTTTAATTTTCTTATTTGCCCCCCAAAAGTGACCTCTATATTCAAAATTCCTTTATTAACTTTACCCGTCCGTGTTTGGGTCATAGAAATTCATATGTGTACCAAATTTCAACTTAATCGGTCCATTAGATTCGGAGCAAACACGAGTGATCCTATAAGGGTTCCGTTTTTTCCTTTTGAGGTACGGAACCCTAAAAGTAGCAGTGTTAACCGACGTCTGTTGCTGACCGTACCAGGGACCACTTTGATTTCTTTCTTGTTAGCAGGGACCATAAGGTTAATAAAAAAAAGAAAAAGAAAATTTTACCAGTCTTCTACGGATCACTGGTTGGAAACCAATGCTCTAAAAGAACTCACTTTGTGGAATGTACAGTTTCATCATCATTATTGGCAGCCTTGTTCCATCCACTGCTGATTATAGGCCTCCTCCCTTTTGTGCCATGCTTCCCCGAGATCTTCTTCTGTAGGTCATCCATCTGGCTATTGACCTGGCAGCGCTCCTTATACCGTTTCTCGGCAACCATTGTCGAAGTCCATATTGCTTGTGGAAAATCAAGTTGAAATTAGCAACCACGGCAACACTTTCTCTAATATTACCTTAACAAATACCTATGATGCTAAAGGCATTAGATTCATGGTCACATCACCATTCGTGCGTAACCTTGAACACAGTATCGTATTGTGAATTGTTAGAATATTGCAATAAGTTGCCGTAGCGCCCGTAGCATTCGATTTTATTGGTCGGTTGTGTTACGTTTTGAAGTTGAGACGATGCAGTTTTTTTGCAGGCAATTGAAGGGTATGGACCAAACCGTAATGATAGAAGCTTGGAACACCATTGGATTGCCTCAAAAAGAATTGATTCTGATCGATTTCATCGTAAATCCTTTTGAAAATTATCATCAGCCTAGCCTTTTCCCAACTATGTTCCGGGGTCGGCTTCCAGTATAACCGGATGCAGCTGAATACCAGTATTTTATATGGAGCGTCTGCTTATCTGACCACCGCAACCCAGTTACTGGATAATACGATACCCCTTGGTAAGGCTGGTTGTCTGACTTTCGGAGCCGTAACGTGCTCTCCGAGACACGGTGAGGTCTCGTTATGTAAAGATGGTCACCCATCCACGGACCAACCGCGGCAAGCGTAGCTTAACCTGATCGATCGACCCGTGCGACTGTTATTACTTAGCCACGATCCCCTTTTGAAGAATATAAGTTTTTTTTTTGTTAGACAATGTTCGTCCCACTTCTGCAAAGACCTCCCCTTTCTCACACCTTCTTTTGTGATTTCTAATTACGCCTTTTATTCACTAAGTTAAGTATTACTAATCGAATTGGGAACCGGTCACAAAACTGAATTCTTCCTCTGTCGTCGTCATGTCAGATGTCATGTTTCGTTTGCATGTAACGCTTATCTAGAACTTAATCCGATACAATCATCCTATTACGATTGACATGCAATTGACGTCAACAGCAAACAGTTCTAAGCATACCTGTAATCATGGCTTCATAACACTACTTAGTTTATTGGTCGTTAACTCTTCATTCATAAAAAAAAATAAAAAAAAAGGTTAAGTGATTTAGGTGGGTGACGGAAATTTGTACCTGTACTTGCCGGTATACCGGAGGAGCTCGTGGCTAAGTAATAATAGCCGCACGGGTCGATCCGTCAGGTTAAGCTACGCTTGCCGGGGTTGGTCCGAGGATGGGTGACCATCTTTACATACCGAGACTCCTCCGTGCCTCGGAAAGCATGTTAAGCCGTTGGTCCCGGCTGTCATTCGTGGATCTTTGAGTCGTTACGGGTCGTCAGAAGGCCGAAAGTCTGACAACCAGCCTTACCAAGGGGTATCGTATTACCCAGTTAGTCGGTTGTGGAGGTCAGATAGGCAGTCGCTCCATGTGAAATACTGGTATTCAGCTGCATCCGGTTAGACTGGAAGCCAACCCCAACATAGTTGGGAAAAGGCTAGGCAGATTGATTGACTTGCCGGTATACTTCTACTACTGTTTTAGAGTCCGTAACTCACAAGTCGACTCACGAATACTGAAGTTCTTTGGCCATGCCAGGCGGAATAATGACTCCATACAGCGTCTACGCGGGGGTCACCGATGAGGAGGACCGATCAAATAAAATCCGCGGTTGGAGGCCCTGTTAATGAATGCGCCAGACTGTCATCTAACAGAACCAGATGGAGAGAGACCGTGAGGCGAGCAACGACTACACTTGCGATAGGACACAGTTCATCGTGACCACGACCTCTGTCAAGAGCGAAGCAAAGAAGAAACTTACAAGCCTCAATGAAGACAGGGAAACTGAAGCAGCAAGAAACTTGTGATAACATTTGTTAGAAACACGAATATCATCACGGTTATCTCTGTTATAGGAAAGAGGATTTCCTCTTTAAGGCATTAACATATGACGTCATGAACGTTTCCAATATCTTCCCATCATCTTCCTGCCCCTGTCGCATGATACTTGGGGTCGGCGCATCACGGTTCGGCCTTTCTTCACAGAGTAGTCAGATAGGAAACGCCGGCGTCATCTAGTTTTTAAAAATATGATTGACTTGTAAAAGTGTTTGTACAAACCAACCTACTTACAGAAATAAAATCATTTATCATGTTTGTTTCTTCCATTCTCTCCTGTCTCCTTTGTCATTCACACCTATTTCTTTCAAAATCAAAACGGTTCCAATTAGTCGTTTTGTTTCCTATGGAGAAGAGCCGGCAAGAAACTCCACGATATATTCTTTTAGAAATAATTGGCTTTTACAATGTATTAAAATTACAGAGTTAATAGGTATGGGAGGACACTGTAGGCCTGTCAACAAGTACCAGCGGGGCAATTGCGTAACACACTATCAATCGGAATCGGTTTCATTTTGACAGTTAAACAACATTCATTGCGTTATTTACGTTGTTGAGCAGACAAATTTTTCGAATGAAGTAATTTGCTTCAAAATGGTTCAAATTCCGATTGATAGTGTGTTACGCAATTAGGGTGCTGGTCGTAAACAAAATAAAAAGTAGTCAACAAATCTCAACAGCCCTCAAGGTCTACAGCATTCTCACATTCACGAAATATAAAAGTCTATATTTACTTACATAAAAAATATAAATTATATAATAAAAATAAAAATTTATTTAAACCAAATGACATGATTGCCATTACAACTGTAACAAATCTGAAATATTGTCTTGTCAAAAAAAGCCATTAGAAAAAGTTGAAATTAGAATTGTAGGTTTCATATCATCTCTCACATAATCCATCCATCTTTTCTTTGGTTTTCCTCTCCCTCTCTATGTTCCCCGATTACTCGAAGATGGCTAGACCGATTTGGTTTTTTTTTTTTTATTCGAGAGGGTATACATCACAGTTGCTCCCATATAAAATTGATTAACTTTGCTTCGGTAGTTTTTGAGTTAGCTTCAATAATACGTATTTTTTCCCCACTTATATATGAATGATGTTCTAGTTTGTTTTGTAGGTAGTGGTATTAGAATTTGTGTGGGCTAGGTACCACAACTAAAAAGTGAAAAATAAAAACTTTTTTACAAAAAAATACAATCGACTTCCAAAAACAACACTACAAAGTGAAAAATAACTTTAATTTCGGAAGTCGGTGCCAAAAAACGAAAATACATTTAACTAGACACCGACTTCCGAAATTAAAGTTATTTTTCACTTTGTAGTGTTGTTTTTGGAAGTCGGTTGTATTTTTTTGTAAAAAAGTTTGTTTAGTTACATGCCAATTTACCTTACCTTCAGTTGACCTTCTCAAACCCAGGGTTCTCTTGTGCACTTTCTTTCAGGATTGCTAACGAACTGCTGACGACAGCGCTAGCAGTGGTAGTTTCCTTTGCCTTCCTTGATTTGACGATCATTCTTATAATTGGTAGTACCACAAAAAAGACACGTCTAATGATCATCGTGAACGTCGTGTCTTATAATGACCATTGATCAAACATAATAATTAGATCCTAAATCATAAAATAAATTTTGATTAAGTTGTTTTGACATCGATGTCATGTTATTTATTTATTTAAATGCACTTGACTTTGATAAATTGTGACTCCACACAAAAGAGGTAACCTATTGTATTAATTTATGATGCAATTTTTTAAGTCCGACTACGTGAGCGGGAAGTTTAGAATAAGCCACTGTCTGTCAGTCTGTCTGATAAAAACAAAGATTACAAATCCGCCAAGCATGATAATTTCAAAAATAATTGGCACTTGGTTATGAAGGAATGTAGTTGAAGAACGTATTTATTTCATTGTAACACCTCACACATTATTATCCTATTAGCACATTGACATAGCACTATGACTAATGTTGCTAAAACGATACAAGTATGAAATCAAGTTTCAATTTTGCTTGCCATCGCCCCTGCTTTACGCATTTGCCGGTACCAGGAGCGCACGAATTCGCAGAGGTTTCTGCAGCCGCCTCGCTGAGTCGCTGCACACTTGCACAACCGGTCCGCGTGCCGCACACAGCATTGAAAATTACGTCATGTATTTTATTTAGCCTTATGTAGAGCTTGGTATACCTATCTATATGCACGACTGACAAGTAAGTCACGACGCACCTCCTACGCGTTCTAACAGCCTGGTACTTCAGAAGCCAGAAAGGATTCAAAAGGACCTTTATTGTGAGCCTTTTCGCGTTTCCAAGGCGTTCGGAATAAAGTAAGACGTGGGTTGAAAAAAGATACCAGAGTTTGTTAAATTGTTTTTTTTTTTTGTTGTTGTTGTTTTGGTCCTTTGTGACGTCATCGGTACTTCATATTTCCTGTAAGCAGGCCTACTCTTACATATCAAGTGTAGGTTATGCATCGTATCATACTAAGTAGATTCATTTTCATTTGCGGCTAAGTCTTGCGTAAGGTCCAAGATTGATTCAATGGCATTAGATATTGTGATTTGTTTATTATCCGACTCTCAAGGTCTCGATTCGATACGTCTGCTCTTTTTATATTTTTTACATCAGGTTTGATGGTGTCTAAGTTCAAAAGGCATAGCGTCAGAAGATTTATTAATTGCCTCCTTCATGTGTTTAAGTTTGAAGGTCTTATTGTGTGATAAACAGGGTTGAAATTGGGTCCAACAAAATATTAATGAGTATTTACTGTGTCGGTAAAAAATAGGCACACTTTGGTGAAAGGGATGAGAAGTTGTCTAAGCCGACGTTCGCACGGACGTAAAATTAATATCGCGGCGAGATTTTATCGCGCACTGGATTTTCACTCTCGGTGTTGAGCCGAGCATTGAGAATCCAACAGAGTGCATCCCAGCGCGTCGAAAAAACACAGTTCGATTTTCAACTCTCGGCGCTAAGTAGAACGTTGAAAATCCAGTGCCCGAAAAAAAATCGCCGCGTTATTTTTACGTAGATAGAGATTTTAGATCTCTTACGCGTGTCTTCAGATTTAAGTCAATGAAAGTTATCATACATAGGTACTGTGAGGATCAGAAGTATTATTAAACCTTTACAGTAGGCACTTATCATGTTACGACGATGGTTAAGAGAACTTTTAATTTCTACGGTTTCCAGCCCTTGTACAAGGTGTAACTTAAATAACGCACAACCTCTTAAGGGGTCATTGTACTCATCATTATAAACAACTTTAAGTATGGGAAAAACCCTGAAATCGCGGAAAAATAGCAGCTGTTCCCTACATTTCGCATAACTCGTCAAAATGTTAGGAATAGCTGTTTGATTTCGCGATTTCAAGTTTTGTCCCATAGTAAAAGTTGTTCATAATGATGTGCCCATGTGTAATTCGGTCTACAGTCTGAAAAATTGAAAAATTAATCGTTATGAAAATTGACATTGACACACGATTTACCGTGTTATAGCCATTTCATACAACTGTCAATGAATGACAGTTGTGATTCGATACGAACAATAGGGATGATGATTATAATTTTTTTTGTTCATGTACAATATTAAAAAATATTGGACACGTATTTTTTATTTTTTTACGTAATCGTAACTCCTTAGTTAGTATATTTTATACGTAGTTCGTTATAGTTGTGACGTAGCGAGCCCCCACTCCCAAACTTTAATGAGATTTATCCACAGAACAGATAAAAAAATAACCTCTTTATCTGTTCTGTGGTTTTATCTAAGGCGTTTTTTATTAGCATGGTAAAGCAAAAAATACTTGTCTAATATTTTTTTATTAACTGACTGGCGGACTAAGCTTCAGCTTCAGCTTTCCGCTTTTAGCAGCTGCATCCGGTTAGACTGGAAGCCGACCCCAACATAGTTGGGAAAAGGCTAGGCAGATTGATTGGCAGACTAAATAGAAAGTCTTTTTTTAACCGACGAAAAAAAAAGGAGGAGGTTCTCAATTCGACACGTATATATATATATATATTTTTTTTTTTTGTTATGTATGACCACGCATAACTTTTTACAGTCGTCCGATTTGAATTTTTTTTGTTTTATTCGAGAGGGATACATCAAAGTTGGTCCCATATAAAATTGATTAACTTTGCTTGGGTAGTTTTTGAGTTAGCTTCAATAATACGTATTTTTTCCCTACTTTTATATGGATGATGTTCTAGTCTGTTTTGCAGGTAGTGCTATTAGAATTTGTGTGGGGTAGGTACCACAACTAAAAAGTGAAAAATAAAAACTTTTTTTACAAAAAAATACAACCGACTTCCAAAAACAACACTACAAAGTGAAAAGTAACTTTAATTTCGGAAGTCTGTGGCAAAAAACGAAAATACATTTAACCAGACACCGACTTCCGAAATTAAAGTTATTTTTCACTTTGTAGTGTTGTTTTTGGAAGTCGGTTGTATTTTTTTGTAAAAAAGTTTTTATTTAACCCAGGCATTATCCCTATTGAAGTTGTTAGTGAATTTGCTTTTCAATTAATTTCTCTACCTCTTGTATTATTATTTAATTACAAACTGCCTACATTTTTTAGGGTTCCGTACCTCAAAAGGAAAAGATAAGTTGAAAAGTACACATAGGTATAAATTTCTATGACCCAAACACGGACGGGAAAAGTAAATAAATGAACTTTGAATCTGAGGGTCACTTTTAAGGGGGCCACCGTAAAAAAAAGAAAATTAAAAAAAATGTTTATCAAACTATACCGTGTGACATATCAAATGAAAGGGCTCTCAAATATATTTATTTTATAATTTTAAAATAAATTGTTTTAAAGTTATTTAAAAATAGGCGAGAACTGACCATTCCCCCCCCCCCCCTTATCTCCGAAACTACAGAGCCTCATCATCATTCTCCTGCCCTTATCCCAATCTATTTGGGGTCGGCGCAACATGTCCTATTTTACCATACTTCTCCATTATTCGTCATCTCGGTAGTCACCCCCTTTCTAGCCATGTCATCTTTCACACAATCCATCCATCGTTTTTTTGGTCTTCCCCTACTCTTATAGCCATCGACATACATACTCAAAACTTTCCTCACGACATTTTCCTTACTCCTCCGCATCACATGCCCATACCATGACAACCCATTTCCGCACAACTTTTCAGTCACCGGTGCCACTTTCAGACTTCCTCTTATGTACTCATTTCTTATTCTATCCATTCGTGTAACACCACACATCCCTCTTAGCATTCTCATCTCAGCTGCATGCAATTGCTTTTGATTCATCCCTTTTGTGGCCCAACATTCTGATCCATACAAGACAGCAGGTCTAACCATTGTTTTATATATCTTCCCCTTAAGTTTAAGGGGAATGCGGCTCGCAGATTGTTCCCGTGACCTGCCGCCATTTCATCCATCCAGTGTTAATCCTATGCTTAACCGTCCGATCTACTTCGCCATCGCTTTGCACGAGTGAACCGAGATACCGAAAGTCGGAGCAAACTGGGAGAAGCGCGCCATCAAGCGCTATGGCTCCAGAACTGGAGCTACCGCCGAAATCGCAGAACATATATTCAGTTTTGGTTCTGCTGATTTTCAAGCCAACATTCTCCAGTTTCTGATGCCATTTCTCCAATCTGCTCCGAATCTCAGGTACATCTTCACCGACAAGAACAATGCCATTGGCAAACAGCATGCACCAGGGTGCCTCTTCCTTTAGATCCGACGTCAGAGCATCCATAATCAACAGGAAGAGGTAAGGACTTAAAGCGGACCCTTGGTGCAAACCAACAGCCACATTGAGCTCGTCGGTATTCCCAGCAGCTGACCGGACGTAGGTACGAGATTGACTGTACATAGCACGAATTAACTCTATATACTTCCCGGGCAAACCTTTCTCTTTCAAGGCCCACCACAACACATCCCGAGGTACCCATCATACGCTTTCTCCAGATCAATGAACACCATGTGCAAGTTCTTGTGTGCACGTCTGTAGTTCTCGCACAATTGGCGGAGTGCAAAAGTGGCGTCCATTGTTCCTCGACCTGGCAGAAACCCAAACTGGCTCGGGGTAATTTCACTCTCCTCTCGCAATCTTTTCTCTACTACCGAAACTACAGAGCCTAAAATTTAAAAAAAAAAATACAGAAAATAGTTCTTTACCTGTATATTACAGGAAAATCTACATCAAGTCTGTGGTCTTAATATTATATAACATGGTAAATCTCTCAATATTGTGAGTACAAACTTACATTTATACTTGGAATGTATGGGAGAATATGTTTTTGACTACAATCTTTTTTTGAACATGTTTTGAACAAGTTTTTGAACATGTTTTTAACTAGAATCTTAAGTTTGTTTTTGAGATAAATTCATCCCAACTACGGAACCGTTCATTGTGCGTGGTTCGACACGCATTTGGCCGGTTTTTTACCTTAATTTTGACTTAATATAGAAAGCTTCACACCAAAATCAATTGCAACAATTACACATACCTACTTATATCTTTTAAACTCCTTGAAGGTAGAAAAATCTGTGGTTTATGTTAAACTAATATCGAAGAAAACCTTGACACCTAGCCATTACCTGCATAATAAAGATGAATCTAATATAATAAATTAACACTAGAACCCTGACATAAAATTGAACAAAAACACAGTAACTAACACAAAACACAGGCAGCTTGATAAAGATTATGGAATTTATTAGTTTATAGACAATTTTTCAATGTCATATTATTAATCTTCTTCCTTGCTAAGTTTAGCCTCATTCCTGTCATTCTTTGTCAATCTGCTCAACAATTAAGTTCCTTGACTGTACATAGCCTCATAAGTTTGCCTGTAAGCGCCCGGGCACACGCGACAATGATCGATCGAAAGAACATGCGAATTTAATACAAACATTATTATTGAAATTCTTTTCAAACAATAGCGTGCCTTTAACCAATTACATTAAATGATATTTAATTTCACAATCTGCCTAGCCCTTTCCCAACTGTTTGGGGTCGGCTTCCATTCTAACCGGATGCAACTGAATACCAGTATTTGACATGGAGCGACTGCCTATTTGACCTCCACAACCCAGTTACTGTGTAATACGATACCCCTTGATAAGGCTGGTTGTCAGACTTTCGGGCTTCTGACGACTCGTAACGACTGTCCAAGATCCACGAATGACAGCCGGGACCAATGGCTTAACGTGCTTTCCGAGGCACGGAGTGGTCACGATATGTAAAGATGGTCACCCATCTACTCGATCGACCCGTGCTGCGGCCGTGCGGCGGTGGACTTAGCCACGAGCCCCTCATTGAATTGACTTCTTGCTAATATACATTATAATTATAAACTAATGTGTTAGCTCGAAATTCCTCTTAAGGGAAGTATGGTGTACCATGAATATGGGTTGTACCATGTGCTCGATTGGATTAACCATAGGTAAAAATGTCAAACATCCAGACAACCTTTCATTCTCTATTTAACCCCGTAGGGGATGAATTTTCAAAAATCCTTTCTTAGTGCTCACCTTCCCTATTGTTTAAGGCGAGTAGTGCCGCCAACTAGCGCCACCATTGAGGAAAAAATCATAAGTCTGGATATATGTAACATTTTGAAATTTCCTATGCTCACATTTTCAGTTAGATCAGGTAGAATTTTTTGTATCAAAAAAAAAATCAACACTAAACCTCCTAGGTTCGAAGCCTTAGCAGTTAATGCCAAAAACGGCCTCAATGGTGGCGCTAGTTGGCAGCACTACTCGCCTTAAGGAAATCTAGTGCAAAATTTTATGCTTCTAGACCCAGCGGTTTAGGCTGTGCGTTGTCTGTCAGTGGAATTAAGACATTTATTAAGATATATTGGCTGTACTGGATTGCCCAAGTGTATAAGGTTGGGCTTAAGCCAGTATTCTAGACTAAACATCAATCATTACGGACCAAACAGAATTTTCCCCAAGCCTGATAATAATATAACTTCGTACCTTATTCATAGGTCTATCGCAGATTAGATCCGGCACCCTAATTGCGTAACACACTATCAATCGGAATCGGTTTCATTTTGACGCACAGAAAAGATTAAGAGGTTTTGACGGTTCAGTACCATTCATTGCGTTATATACGCTGTCGAGCAGACAAATTTTTTGAAAGAAAGAAAAGAAAGAAAAATGCGTTTAATTGGCATTACAGCAAAAAAAAAAAATAAATACACCTTAAAATTATAAAAAACATAAATACACCTTAAAATTATAAAAAAACATAAAACAAAGATTGTAATGCCAAAAGGGCCTCAGCTCAGCATATTGTCAGATGACAACACAAGGTGTACCACCTGACGCTGATTTTCAGCTGCAACCCACGAGTGCCATACGCTAGAATCTAAGGTTAGAATAATCTAAATAATTAACACAAGGAGAGAATAGATTTAAGAGAATTAATTAAAATGAAATGATGTGACATGCATGCGTGTGTGTGTTGTATTGTGATTAATTAAAAACTAAAAATAAATACCCAATATCAATATTACCACATTAAAATAATAAAATAATAATAAAACTATATCTAATAAATATCACCTACATAGCAAAATCATGAGACTGCATTACACTTTATAAACTACCAAAAGTATTTTGATGTGGTTTTATTAAAATTAAGAACACAAGACAATAATAATTCATTATAATAAAAATAAAACTGATAAAATTGGTATTATAAAAATGATAAAATAATAAATTGCATTATATGGCGGATATGTCGGCTCGAACATTATCAAAATCTTTTGAACATATGAAGCACTGGATTAGTAATTTGTTTCAAAATAATTCGGATTCCGATTGATAGTGTGTTACGCGATTAGGGTGCAGGTTCCAGAATAAACATTACATAGAGTAGTTTAGCTTTAGTACCTACATCTAGATATACCATCAGCTTTCCCCTTTCTAAAGTTCACCCACAACCGTGACAGTCGTTTATAAGTTAACAAAGAACGGTTTTCTATAAAACGATTGTGTTGAGTTTCTCTTCATATTGTGTTCAAGCTAGCCGTGTATTTTAGATAAGTATCTTTCCACGGTGTTCTGGGAGTAAGAATGTAACAAAGTATTCAGTCTATTGTTTGAATCTGGCCGTTAAACTTAAACAACCCTTATTTGCAAACACTCTCAGTGAAATCAAATCAAATCAATCTGCCTAGTCTTTTCGCAACTATCTTGGGGTCGGCTTCCAGTGTAATCGGATGTAGCTGAATACCAGTATTTTATACGGACCGACTGCCTATCTGACCTCCACAACCCAATTACTGGGTAATACGATCCCCCTTGGTAAGACTGGTTGTCAGACTTTCGGGCTTCTGACGACCCGTAACGACTGTCAAAGATCCACGAATGCCAGCCGGAACCAACGAGGCACGGAGGAGTCTCAGTGTGTGAAGATGGTCACTCATTCATGGACCAACCCCGGCAAGCGTAGCTTAACCTGATGGATCGACCCGTACAGCTGTTATTACTTAGCCACGAGCTACTCAGTAAAATCAAATAAGAAAGCTTATTACATTATATTTATAGACCTTGTGTGAAGCGCTATATCACCCGTTTCTCCACAATTCCATTGCTTACTATACGTTGCATACTCGGTAGGCTCTATAATCCTTTTCCATATCCTAAGGGCTCGTCTTCCCTACCATTATCGCGCCCTACCTTCTGTCTACTCCTTGATATGGTCTCTCAAATGTGAATCTTTGGTTTCATTCGAGAAATCGAGTCTTGTTAAACCACACCGGGGTCGGTCGGTGCAATTCATTCATTCATTGATTCATTCACCTTGTGTTAAGCACTATTGCTGAACTTGAGGTCTTGGGTTCGATTCCCGGATAGGGCGAAATGTTATTTTTATTTATTTTATTTTATTTAACCATTTATGTACACACAAATAAACAGACAAACAGAAAGGAACAGAAAAATACGTACAAAGGTGATGCTTATTTCAAAATATGATATTTGGATATGATGACATTACAACATCCTCAATAAAGGAAGTTGCTCCCGTTATCAGCCCAGTACTCAGTCATATATTTAACTTATGTATTGAACATGGTGTGTTTCCGACTAAACTTAAAAAATCCGTAGTGAAGCCACATTTTAAGAAAAAAAACAAGGAAGATATGGCATGTTACAGACCAATAGCACTTATCCCTATTTTTTCTAAAATATTTGAAAAAATTATATATAATGCAATAAATACTCACTTCGAGAAGTTAAATCTATTTGCTAAAGAACAAAAAGGTTTTAGAAAAAATAAGTCAATTAATTTAGCAATTTATGACCTTTTATAAACAGTTTATACTAATATTGATAAACATGTTCCTGTCTCTGCAATGTTTATGGATATGACAAAAGCGTTCGACTATGTGCACCATGGAACACTTTTAAATAAATTGTACAGTTATGGAATAAGGGGTAACGTTCATAAACTTCTAGAATCTTATATAAATGATAGATATCAGGTAGTAGAAATAAATAATATTAATCTTTTAAATAATACCGAACAAAACCATACATCCATGCCCAAAAAAGTACTATATGGAGTGCCACAAGGTAGTGTGTTAGGTCCACCGCTATTTCTCATCTACATAAATGATCTGCCTAAAGTTTCACAGTATCCCATGGTCCTTTTTGCTGATGACAGCACAGCCATATTTACAGGTAAAAATACTGATACTTTTGAATATGATATAAATTCCACTCTTTGCAATATAATTAACTGGCTGACGGATAACAACTTAATTATCAATTTAGAAAAAACTAAATTAGTCAATTTCGGGCGTAACCATAAAAATAACAACATTAATATTCATTACAATGGGACGAAAATTGAACAAGTCAGCTGCGTTAAATTTCTAGGGCTTTGGATAGATTACGATTTGACTTGGCAAACACACATTGACACAATATGCAATAAACTTAATCAGTACTCATATGCTTTGTATAAATTATCCAAAACTGTTGATCAATCAGTTCTTTTGACCGCATACCATGCTTACGTTTCGTCGACACTGAGATATGCAGTCATATATTGGGGCAATGCCACTAATAGGGATTTAGTGTTTAAAGCGCAAAAAAGATGTGTACGTGCGATTGCTGCTATCCGTGTCCCTGACTCATGTGAACCATACTTCAAAGAATTTAAAATATTGACCTTTCCTGCAATTTACATTTATGAAGTAGCCGTATTTATAAAAACAAATGAGAATCTATTTGATAAACTTAAGTCGAAAAGACATACGTTAAAACTTTCTAATGTACCACATAAAACGGCTCTATTTAACAAAAGCTTCTTTGGCATTGCATCAAAAATATACAACAAAATACCTATTGACATTCTGAGCATTAAGGAACTTCCAGTATTTAAAAATAAATTACGAAACTTTTTAATTGATAAAGCATACTACACGATCCAGGATTTCTTGAATTATTGATTTTATTGTTGACCATGTATTAATTTAATAGTATTTTGATATTTATAATAACTAAATTTGACATGTAAAATAATTTTAAATTTAATGCCAATACTTAATTATTGTATGCCTATTAGGCAGGACATATTGAAACTTTAATTTACTGTTAAGACCTTAACTAACATATGCCCACAATAAAGATATTTTGAATTTGAATTTGAAAAGAAATCTCTTCCAGCATACCTGCGATAGGACAGAGGATAAAAAGAGATGTAGACAACGTGTGTAAGAGTAGAAGAGAAAATAAAATACATAAAATCCAAAACAATTAACTCATTAAATAAAACATATAATAAATACTTAAATACATACATACTACTAAAATAAATACCACTAAAATAACTAACAACTATGACGAAATGGAAAGATAGTGTTCTTTCACTCTTCTTTTAAATACTGCAATTGTTTGGCAGTCCCTAATGTCAGGTGGAAGTGAATTCCACAACCGAACCGCGTGAACAGTGAAGGAGTAGGAATAGTTATTGTGTTTTTCCATCTGGAATTTCTCAGTAGCAGCCTGGAGTCTGGATTTGTGCCGGGTTGATGGCAATAGGCTCGGCCGCTATTACATGGCACTTAAACATACGAAAACGTTGAAATGCGGCTGTCCTTTAGGTACACCTCTGCCTAACCCTTTGGGGAGTACAGTCAACATGTAATGTAAAAATGTGATGTTATGGTGTGTAAAATTTTTCACCTATTGAAAGAATGCAAATTCTTCGATGGCGTAGTTAGGCTTCATGTATATGATGCCGGAGCCACAACGGCGCCGGACCGCATGCTCGTTGTTTTTAACCGACTTCAAAAAAGGAGGTTTCTCAATTCGACCGTACTTATACAGGGTTAGTTTTCAATGAGCAGCCAAATTTTCACAGGGTGTTCTACCCATGATTATGAACAACTTTCACTATGGGACCAACTTTGAAATCATGAAAAAAAAATCAGCTGTTTCATACATTTTGGTCGAGTAGGTATTGAACTTTTGTATGAAACAGCTGATTTTTTTTTCGTGATTTCAAAGTTGGTCCCATAGTAAAAGTTGTTCATATTCATGGGTAGAACGCCCTGTGAAAATTTGGCTGGTCATTAAAAACTAACCCTGTATATATTTTTTTTATGTGTGTTCGCGGATAACTTCGTCGTTTAAGAACCGATTTTGATGATTCTTTTTTTGTTGGAAAGGGGATATCCCACGGTGGTACCATGATAAGGAAACCAAGATCTGAAATCGAGGGGAACCTTAAAATTTTATAGGCTCACCTATAGCGATTTGGGTATTTTTTATAGTAACTCGTGCATTTGCTCCCGGAAACCACCATTTGGTGAAGTGGAACTGATGAGGAGGACCACAGATGGCCATTGGAAGTACTCAATAATACGTATTTCACGGGTTGCGATTTGATTATTGCTAAGCAATTTATACTCGTCACAATAAATATGTTGAAGAGGTGCTGATGGTGACATCACCATCAGTTCCAGTTCTCCTGGTTCCTTACTGGGAGAACTCCTTAACAATTAACGTCCTTGTATCGGGAAAAGCAATATTTTATAAAAGGTGATGAGCAGTTAACATTAGGCTATGATAACTTAGATAAATTACGACTGACCCACTAAAAAGTGAAAAATAAAAAACTTTTTTACAAAAAAAACAACCGACTTCCAAAAAAATACTACAAAGTGAAAAATAACTTTAATTTCGGAAGTCGGTGGCAAAAAACTAAAATACAGATGCAAAGACACCGACTTCCGAAATTAAAGTTATTTTTCACTTTGTAGTATTTTTTTGGAAGTCGGTTGTTTTTTTTTGTAAAATAGTTATTTTTACTATACAACTCGGTATCAATGCGGTGTATACATGCGGCTCCGGTGCGGCTCTGGTGCGGCTCCGGCGTCATGTATATGAAGCCTTATATTTCTTGTTAGTTGGCTATTCACAACCTTGAAAAATCTTTCTCTGTTGATGTGGTTTAATTTTGTAGCTGTCTTAATTTTTTTAGGGCTGATTGAAAGGTATTAATTTGAGGCCTCTCGGTTACTGAACTGTCGTAGGGGGTAAGGTCGGGCCTGACTTGCCTTTAATCGGTATGTCCCTGAAGAAACTTCAAGGTAACACAAGGTCATTAAGACTGAAAGAAGTGAAATTAGCTAAGAAATCTGAAAGGAAATTGAAAGATTTTTCAAATCTTGAGATAGACAGACAGAATACAGATGGATACTTTTTACTTATAAGATAGAACTTCTTTTTGTAAACATAGCTTACAATTTGAACTTATGGAAAAACTTTTTTACAAAAAAATACAACCGACTTCCAAAAACAACACTACAAAGTGAAAAATAACTTTAATTTCGGAAGTCGGTGTCTGGTTAAATGTATTTTCGTTTTTGCTTTGTAGTGTTGTTTTTGGAAGTCGGTTGTATTTTTTTGTAAAAAAGTTTTTATTTTTCACTATTTAGTGGTTCACATGTGTTTTCCTCTTCACAGCGTACCGGCGTGATGTTATGTTATGAACTGGTGTAAACAATAAACAGACATGAGATTTCAGCAATCCCAGTCCATTTGCTATTATTTATTGAGGAGTTCCGTTGCCTATCTCAGAAGTTCTTCATCAGATCTTCTCCAAATTGAAATGGGACCACTCCGAGAAAGTACTCTTCCAAAAACTATCCAAATCGCCTCAAGTGTGCCTATAATATTGGAAGAGTTCTCTCCCATCCCATCATACCATCATCAGATCCTGACTTGATGATAATGGGACCACCTGAGAAGTATACCCTTTCAAACAAAAAAAAAATCCAAATCAGTCCAGCCATGTTCGAGTAATCGGGGAACATACATAAAAAAAAAGGATTCCGACGAATTGAGAACCTCCTCCTTTTTGAAGTCGGTTAAAACGTTATTTTCATACATTTTTTTCTTTCATATAATGTAGAAGTCATCACAATGAGCGGTCCTTATCGCATAGAGCGATCTTTCTGAATTAACTTTTAAGAAAGTTATGAATTCCTTTTAAGGCCGCCTCCTAATTAACCGAAAGCGATCTTCGCGCGAATACGCGACCGTCGCACACTTATAATATGAATATGACATATTCGCGCATTCAATCAAGTCGCGTGTGTATGTCACCATTCAAGTAAACGGTCACGTATTCGGGGACAGTCGCTATTCGTTAGGACACAGGGTTATAGTAGAGCAATATTTCAAATGTTTACTGGGATTTTCATTACTTTATGGAGGTACCTATATGAGGAATAGGGTGTAAAGTTCACTCATCCTCTATAGAAAAGGGAGGATCCTCCGACAAGACGGGTGTCGTGTCTGGTGGGATACTGCCCGATGTTGATGTCGGGATGTTGTATGTATGCCAGTCGCGCGGTAAAGTTTGCTTGCGCGATGCAGGATTTGTGTGACTTCAGACGTCTTTGATGCGTAGTTCGCATGTGGCATTGTAGAGGCGTTGTAGATGCCGGATTTCCTCCTTCCAGGAGTTTTTAATATAAATATAAAAATATGCGTAACCTATCTTATTATCTCCTTAATTCTTCCATTGAACTTCAGGGTCCTAACGTTTAATTTCAATTGTTGCAGTGTATGAAGGCGTATGTTGAGTTCGAAGTTTGCAACGGTGCGTACGAGGTGTCGTGTCCAGACGCGAGATGCAGGGTGGGGGCAGCGCTCAATCTGGATGAGATATCCGACCTGGTGGAGCCGACAGTCATGGAGAAACATCTCAAGTTTCGACTCAATCATGGTACAGTATTACAACAACTCCGTACGCAATTTATTACTAGCTGATGCCTGCGACTCCGTCTGCGATCCAGGATGAAAAGTAGCATTTTTCCTTCTCCAGGTCATAGTCTACCCATGTGCCAAATTTCTTCTAAATCCGTTCAGCCGTTTTAGCGTGAAAGCGTAACAAACAAACAAACTCACTTTCGCATGTTTAATATTACGTTAGGATTTGTTAAGCTCAAATTGGTCATCTGTCCCAAATGTCCATTCAGCTCTTAAAAAGGCCAGATTTAGAGTCAGCGTGGCATGTATTCGTCATCTCAGTAGTTAGTTACCCCTTTCTAGCCATAGAAACATCCACATCTTGCACACAATAAAATGTATCTATTGTTTCTTTGGCCTTCCCCTACTCTTATAGCCAATTCTAAGGGTTTCGTACCTCACAATTAATATCAAATACGTAGGTTTATGGTCTGTTGGAGCTCTAAAAAAAATCAAGCTTTTAGGTCAACGCAATAAAAATACGGCCATTTATGCGACATATTTTGATACTTGCAAGTAAATCAAAACCCATACCGTCTTATTACAAAACGCGATCTAAATTTAGTACTAGGATTATTACTAGGTTTAAACCATGACTAAATAAAACGGTATTATAAAATGAAGTTTATCACTAGTTCATGAACTATCTATGGTACTAAAGTTAAACCACAGAGACCCCTAGTTTATCTATTGGACTAACTGCGGTACTAATTTATTTGATGTTAGCGTTGTTGTCAGTTGTCGTTGTTGTGTGTCTTTTTATTTAAAAATTATTAAAAATGGACATAAATATGATTGACTTGATGAATTTGGAATATTTGGATATGATGGAGACGCCTCAGCGATCTTACAGACAACGTTATCGTGTGAATCCTTTTGAATTGAGTGACGAAGATTTTAGATACAAGTATAGGTTCACAAATCCGTATATTCTTCCACTCTTTTATTTTCTGCATGTTTACAGATGTTTTCGTGGACTTATTTTCTATAATATGTGCTGATTGAGCAATAAGTTGACGTAATATATCCTATAATAATAAGACCATCGCGTTAAGTAGTCGAAATAAGATGATACATAGCATTGCTTACCTAATAATAATTTAAAATCCATGTTTTACTAACTTTTTCTTCAGAACTCCAGATTTCACCCCGTTTTTTTCTTTTGTTGTTCCATTTTAAATTAGGTACTGTAGCTCACAATTTAACCAGATACAACAACTCACGAAAAAACCACATAACAGTAACAGTAGTACTAAAAACAATTAATAAAAATAAGAAGTGCATTCAGGTATTTATTATTAGGTATAGGACGCAACAAAAACATTCGTCTCAACTCTCAAATTACGCGCGCCGCCCGCAGTATTTAAATCACGCTATAGGTGTTAAAAAATATGACAACTTGTTTATAAAAAGCGAGTCAAAAGTACAAGTTGTGCTTGTTCAATATAGTGTAACTTATACAATTGTTGACCTATTTTTGTATTGATAAATAATTATTTAAGCATTTCTTGTGATACTATTATATCAATATTTAGAGAAACAGAACGTTGCTTCAAATAAATACTGTACGAACGAATGAAAGAATGCCATTTTTGATTCTTATCTGTTGATATTTTAAAAGCATGGACCTTCATTGGTACTAACTGATCCTCGGATGGTCTTCGTTTTGTAATCGGAACACATTTTGGTCCTGGTACTAACTTTAATACCGTAACAATCCTAGACCTTTTAGTCTTGGTTTAAACCAGTACTTAAGCATTTTTTTGTAATAAGACGGATAGGGTACTTCCCGTTGACTTAGAATCATGAAAATTAGCAAGAAGCCAGGTCTCATAGCACAAGTAAAGGAAAAAGTCCGAAAATCGTTAATTTGTAATTTTATCAAATAAAAAAAAAATGGGATTACAAACTTTTTGCTGTTGGAGAATATACTGTGACGTATATCAATATATGGCAGAACATGTTTTTAAACTACAATGTTAAGTTTGTTTTTGGGATCAATTATTTTCAACTACGGAACCCTTCATTGTGCGTGGTCCGACATGCACTTGGCCGGTTTTTTTTTAATGTGCTTTTGTCTGACACATGACCCATTTCTGGTCAAAGGTTTCCTCCTTCCAGTTTTGACGGCATCTGTTTGTCCGTCCCGATTTTATTGACATGAAATAATTTATCAATGAGCATGGTTGGTTCCACGATTCCATCATGCTCTGATTGGGACTTGCTCGGCTCGATCATCACATCGCTGATGCGTGTGCGCTCGTCTGCCGCAGACGTTCAGCTTGCTCCGCTCTGTTTCACAACGATTACTCGCTCCGTGGCTGCACATTATTGAACCATTTACGACTGTACTGTGGTTATAGGTTATTTAATGCTTCGGTTATTTACTGGCTGAAGATGACACTTTTTAGTTAACCTATACTCCATCAGTTTAGGTAATTAAATAAAGGTAAACAAAAAATCACATGTCTGGTTAACCGACTTCAGTTGTCATGCTACGACACAGTTGTACTCTTCAATTTAACAACTTTATAATTCGTTGTAAAACGTTGCTAAATTGAAGAGTACAACTGTATCGTCGAAGCATGACGACTGAAGTGACAGTTATAACGTTTAATCGGTTAACCTGACACGTGTACCTAAACCAGAGTATAGAGTATAGATAAATTTCAGAGAGATATCAGCTGTTATTGAAATAACTGACAACCACAAATCGTAAGGGGTCATTGTACTCATCATTATGAACAACTGAGCAGTGGTGGCCCAGTTGGCAACGGCCGCGACTTACGAGTTGTAGATCGTAGCATCGAACCCAGATAGGCACTATAATTTGTGTATTTTTTTTTTTTGTTTAACCGGCATTTCAAGACGTGTGGCGTCTACCAACCTGCACTGGGCCCACGTCGTGGATTACAGCCCACTCCCTCTCACCGAGAGGAGGCCTGTGTCCCAGCAGTGGCACCATATATTACCATGAGACCAAACACTGAAATCGCGAGAAAAAAATCAGCGGTTCCATACATTATGTCGCGCTATGCGAACATAACATGGGCATCTAATTTCTTTTTCGCGATTTCACGATTTATCCTATAGTCATTTGTGATGGTTCATAATGATGAGCACAAAGGATTTCAATTATTTCAATAAAAACTAAAGTTATACACGTACATTCAAGTCACATAAGTACCTCCCATCCCTTTCAAATCATAGCTCATAGTCATGATTGTCTGCATAAAAACGTTCCAGACTGTCACTGCTCGCCTATAGAGCAAGTCCCATATCATACCTATCTGGGATTGATAATTGATAACCGATTCAACTGGAGTTACCATGTGGAATCTGTGTGCGGCAAGTTACGTGCGATACTCACCAAATTTTCCATTATAAAGCGTAATATACCGTACAGAACCCTCCTTCAAATGTACACAGCTCTTGCTGAGTCCATAATATCTTAGGAAACTTACCTAGATAAAATACATAATTTGCAAACACGTTTGTTGAAACTTATAGTACCTAACTATGTAAAAAATAAATACAAAGATAACTACACAGGGTTATTTAAACATTGCAAAGTATTACTTGCTCTAGCGCGAGCTGAATATCTGTTCCTCGTAGAACATTTTGATAACAGTGATATTCAAATTCCAGTTAAAATTGAGGTGAATACGCGACAAGCGAAATCAAAATCATTCCAAGTGCCACGCAAAAATAACTTTTATGGCAGGCGTACCGCTTCTTTTCTAATACCCAGTTTACTGAACCAAATACCTGTAGACATTAGAGACTCAATGAATATCAAAAATATAAAGCGTAAGCTTAAAGAACATTGCATCGACGCGATTATAACTTAACTAGTTGAGTTGTAGTCGAGTTGATGTAGTGCTGTTAAACAGCTGTTAATAGCGCGTTGATCAATCTCAGGCCATGGCACGCTAGGACAGACCCCAGAGGTCTAATTGTGTGCTTTGCTATAACACCTAGTTAAGGAACTTGTAATTTATAAAATAAAAAAAAATAAAAAAAAGATTAAATTTTGTATACAGGCATGCAATGTAAGAGGAGCTCGTGGCTAAGTAATAACAGCCGCACTGGTCGATACATCCGGTTAAGCTACGCTTGCCGGGGTTGTCCGTGGATGGGTGACCATCTTTACATAACGGCACTCCTCCGTGCCTCGGAAAGCACCATGAGCCGTTGGTCCCGGCTGTCTTTCGTGGATCTTTGACAGCCGTTACGGGTCGTCAAATACTTATTATTCTTTTGTACTCAGCTTTGGCTAAGTAATAACAAGCCGCACGGGTCGATCGATCAGGTTAAGCTAAGCTACGCTTGCTGCGGTTGGTCCGTGGATGGGTGACCATTTTACATACCAAGACCCCACCCTGCCATTCGTGGATCTTTGACTGTTGTTACGGGTCGAAAGTCTGACAACCAATCTTACCAAGGGGTATCGTATTACCCAGTAACTGGGTTGTGGAGGTTAGATAGGCGTCGCTCGATGTAAAATAATGGTATTCAACTGCATCCGGTTAAACTGGAAGCCGACCCCAACATAGTTGGGAAAAGGCTAAGCAGATTGACATACAATGTAAGAAAATGCTGTTGTTAACTTGTTATCTTTATACAGAAAAGGTCAAACATAATGCATTATCCGGCACATTAAAAACACAATAGGACGTACTTACTTAAGGCCGTACATCAAGCGTGGTTTAGCTCGGTGTGTAAGTGAAATGGCGTTGTGGCTGTCTAGTTTGACGCGAGAGAGATAGAAGACTCACGCGCACCAGAATTTGAACGCGCTTCCTTTGTATGTAGGTTTATGACAAAATGCTAGACTTTAATAAATTTTTAGCGTAATAAACTCTTAACATATTTAAATACCTTCGATTTATAGCAAATTTTACTGCGCAATAAGGAACTGTGTACGTATAATTGAATAAAACAGAAAATAGACGGTGCTACTTTGCAATTTTTTTCTATCGAAAAAATTTCACGTAATCGTGTTTCGGTTTTAGTACAGCAGTAGACAATATAGTCAAATAACACATATAGAAAAACTAAATAATTTAACCATAGGTATACATTTGGTTTTATAGGAATATTAAAAACACAAAATTATCGACGTATACCCTTAAGGAAGTGGGCAACTGAGGAAAGTAAAGGACAATGTAACCTCACAATGTTTCCGGCTTCTGATGGAGTGTGTCGTTAATTCGTTCATCCTTCGTGCCTGATCAGCATCATGATAAGTGAAGACATACTTGACATGAGTACTTGGACAGTAACAATTTTAAGCCACCTTGGCATTATAAATATGGGCCTTAAGCTACGGTATCCCAGAAGACGGTGGCCGTAGTGATGGCTGCCGGCAGTAATGAAAATTATGACAGCGGAAAAAACTTAAATCTTTAGATTCGCCCTAACGCGTCAAAGCATAGTCGCATTTCTGTTTCGTTTTGACACCTCTGACACGCAATGACGCAGTGACTTCACTTGATTATTATGGAAACGCTGTTTAACAACGTGTCAGGTGACTCACTTCATTTCTCAATATGGACACTTTCACACGTTGAGGGCAAATCTAGCGATTTAAATCTTGGGGGAGGGGTTTCACTTAATGTCAAATACTGGTAAAAATTACAGATTTTCATGACGGCCGTTACGACCGCTGTCTTAGGAAACCAAAGCTTTAGTTTAGAGTAAGGGTGTTATTAATAGGTTGGGGAAAAAGTTTCTTCGCATTTTTTAAGAAAATTCAAAACATTTTTTTATATACATGATTTACATTTATCTAAAGTATGTAGGTACCATTTTGTTCGATAACTTTTTGCCATCTTGTAGGTAGGGACATGATCCCATTGCTATAGAAATTTTGGGACTTATAATCAAAATACCGCGACAAGTGGTTTTGGCAGTCCTCTCGTGATGTTAACCTGACACTACCTAAAGAATTCTGAAGAGACCTAAACAGGTGGAAATCTGAAGGTGCAAGGTCAGGGCTATACGGCGGATGCATTAACACCTCCCAGCCAAACTCTCTTAATTTTTGCTGAGTGGCTAAAGATGTGTGAGGTCTAGCGTTATCATGATGAAAAACCACACCCCTTCTGTTGATTAATTCCGGCCGCTTTCTCTCAACTTCTTGCTTTAATCTCATCAGTTGTTCGCAGTAGAGTTCAGAATCGATGGTCGAATGAATAATGCCCTTCCAATCCCACCACACACACAGCATCACCTTGTTGCGAGTTAACCCGGGTTTCGCCACAGTCTGTGCAGCCTGACCGGCCTTTGACCACGACCTTTTTCGCACGTTCTTGTCGTACGTGATCCACTTTTCATCACCAGTTATCAGCTTCTTCAAAAATGGTTCGGTTTCATTACGTCGTAATAAAGAATCACAAATGAGTACACGGTTCATTAGGTTTCTTTCAGTGAGCTCGTGAGGTACCCAAATATCGAGCTTTTTTGTGTACCCAGTTTTTTTCAAATGCGCTAAAACTGTTTTGTGGTCAATTCCCAGTTCTTCAGCTACGTCGTAACTACTGATATGCCGATCTTGCTCCACTTTTTTAAAAATGGCATCCATTTTATCCGTAATAGGGCGACCAGAGCGACGTGCATCTTTGACATCAAAATTTCCGGATAGAAAACGCTTAAACCAAATTTGTGCTACTCTCACAGACACTGCACTGGGTCCATAAACATCGCAAATTTTTTTCGCGGCTTGCGTTGCATTTTTACCTTTTTTGTAGTAAAATTTTAAAATGTATCGAATTTCTTCATTAGATTCACTCATCTTGACAGTACGAAAAACAAGTGAAAATCACACATTTTTCTAATTTGAATTTGGAATTATGTTCTTTAAAATTTAAACTTTCCATGATACCAAAACCAGCCAGATACAAATAGTATAGCCAAAGAGATTTTATTTTAAGTTCATACATACTATAATGCGAAAAGACTTTTTCCCCAACCTAATATATGCGAAAGTGAGTTTGTTTATTTCGCTTTTACGCTATAACAGCTGAACGGATTTGGATGAAACTTGGCAAATAGGTCTACCCTACCTTCATGGTCTACCATTTAAATCATTAAATCATTTATTAATTTGCAAACATGGGTAAAAATATACATTGATGTTTTGTTTTTAAATGAATAATAAAGTTCTCCATGTTTAACCATGGGTATGCAAATAATGAAAATAGGTACAGGATAAAAATTGACTGTCACGGTTATGAAATTATTATAGTAATATTAAAATATCAAAATTAAATAAATAAATCAATACAAAATTAAATGTCAAAAAATAAAAAAAAACAATAAAAAATAAATGTCAAATTAAAATAAAATAATCAATAAAAAATTAAATGTCAAAATAAAATAAAAAAGTCCATAAAAAATTAAATGTCAAAGTAAAATAAAAAATATTAAAAATTAAATTACTAGTAAATATAAATTAAATTCTAAATAAAAACCCTATTTGCCAAGTTTCTGGGTTAGGACATGGATACTTTTTATCCCGATATTCCTCTCGGGATCGAGACTTATGCGGGTGAAACCGCGGGGCGCAGGTAGTTAAATTCAAATATTGTCATTCTTTGTCAGTTGTATGAAACACAGACACGACAAATTGATGTAAGTAGTGTATCTAACTGCTCTACAATCAAGTTCCCTGACTGTACTAAATATTATTAAGTAGATATACTGAGTTAATAATTTTGTTGCAGAGGTGGCGATGGACTCTGGGCGTGCGTTTTGCCCACGCGTGGGCTGCGACACGGTGGTGCACGTTCGCGCTGCCAGTCCTGCGCACTGCCCCACTTGCCGGCACGACTTCTGCTCACAATGCAACCAGGAGGTAAGAATTTCTTCTTTTTATATAATAACTAGGTGCGCCCAACAGTTTCACCCGCGTAGACCGGGATAAAAGTAGCCTATGTGTTAATCCAGGGTATAAGCTATCTACATACCAAATTTCATATAAATCGGCCCAGCCGTTTGAGCGTGAAAAAGTAACAAACACACACACACACTTAGTGTGATGTCAATTTTTGCCCCATATAATGTATAACTAGTAGAGCCTGTACTAGGACACAGGTGTGTTACAGGTCTCCAGGGCTCGAAACTACCCCCGCTAAACTCCAAAATACTTCTTCTTTTTACTAACTCTGCGCTGTGGTTTCACCTTCATGATGATTATTACCGGAACCGTTCATTCTACTGACATAAAAAGCATCCTATGCCACACGGGAATAGTGTTGCTTTCTGCCTGTGAAAGAATTTTTGTAATCGGATCAGTATTTGCAGAGATACCATAGCAGTGAAACCTCAGTAGTTCAATTCAACTGATTCGCATGATTTGCGGCACATCATGCGGTTTCGCGGCGGAGCTGTGCTAAGGCCCTACATCTTGCAAAGCCCGATAGACAGATATGCTCGCCTGACTCGCACTAGTGTTTTGATTCACAAGTTAGTTTGTTGCTACTAATCATCATCTGATAGCCTTTTAACAACTGTGATGGGATCTACCTCCAGTCCAACCGGATGCAGCTGAATATCAGTATTTTACACAAAGCGACTGCCTATCTGACTTGTGAAACCAGTTACTGGGTAACACGAAACCCCTTGGTAAGAATGGTTGTCAGACTGATGGGCCTATTTTGACTAGGTACTCGTAACTATTGTCAAACATCTACATTGTTGCTACTTAGTCATCAAAATGTTATTTGGAAACACCCTCAACCTCGTGCATTTCATAATCTCGACATCAACATGAAACTAGCACTACTCAGTAACACGGCGGAACGCTCTTTTCAACGTACGCCCATTGTCAAAACAAAAAGGCCCCCCGTTTCGCTTTCCCTCCTAATAACTTTGTTCATTTTATGCTGCGCCGCCGCCAGAGCGAGCTCGTAGACCGAGAAATGGAGACCAGCGAATTTTGTGATGACATAACATAATATAACATCACGCGTGTAATCCACGAAGGGTTAGGCATAGATGTAGTACACCCACATTTCGCCAATTGTGTTTGAGACGCAGATAAGTGCCAGCTGCCGAGTGGCTAGCTTGCGTGTTCTGTGCTGAGCTCACGCAACGCCTCGTACGTCCGTCCAGTAATAAGACTCGCTCATCAAGGAGCACTGTCTTAAACTAGACGCTTTATTAATTTATTGCACATAAAACAAAAGGTTTATATTTAAACACGTATACTAAAAGGTAAATAATATTTTTTTTTTAAAAAGGTGAAGGTTTCATAAAAATACGCTTGATAGTTTTTGCGTGACTCTCAGTTTTTCAGCGTTAGACAACACTCTACAAATTATGTAATAAAGACATAATCTAAAATATTCACTTATTATGTTATTAAGAAAATGCTCTAATTTAACATATATCTTTTCCACGTTTAGACGTGATCTTCAGTTTAAAATCATTAAAAGCCGGTTATTGTCGCCTTAAATTACATGAGTGATTAAAATAATAAAATAATAATAATAGTAATTAAATGTACCTAACGTTTGTATAATTTACAAACGTTAGGTACATTTAATTACTGTGCGAAACTTCTCAGGCGTGGTGGGTATTGATTTTTATAATCATAATAAACATGCAAGGTTTTCTAAATAGAAAAACAAAAATGTTCGAATTTTTTGCAAACCTTGTACGGAAAATCAGAAAATGTTGCAGTTTATTCTACGTGTTCTATTTCCGGACATTTCAAGCACCACTCAGAGCCGCATGACAGGAACACTTCTATACCCATACATACCTACTGGACCTATATCCCATAGTAAGGTTTATTGGGGTAATTCCGATTGATGATAATTTCTACCAAACGCAGCGGCATTTTACATAATTACATTAGACACCATTTTATCGGCCGCCGTCTTTCGCTGTCGCTATATAAAATGGCGCTGATTTTGGTAGAATTTAAAATTATCATCAATCGGAATTACCCCATTATCGTAATTACCGCAGTAAACTCTATTGTACCTAAAGAAATATCGTTTCCCTGATTCATGCATACAACATCAGTTTTAGTATTGCGAAACCCGAATCACGTGTCTAGTATTTTTATGTAAAGAATCTATGTACAAAATTTCAAAACTGTATCATGAAAAATCACAAAGCTATAGCTTGTTATGTTACCTGGTTGTCCGTACAAAAACATGATCACCACGCGGCGCCCGCTGTGCGCCCGTGCCTAGTGCCGCTATGATTTGCCGTGACTTGTGTTCGTCGCGAGGTGTCCATATTGTAACATTTTTTAAAGATTTTTAGGGCAAAATATAACACGGTATAAAAATTATTGGAATCGATTCAGTTATTTATTCTGAACAAACTATATTCAGGTTTCGCATATACTAAAAATAATGTTGTATAAAATGGCCATGACGACAACGAGTGGTGAATGAAAACTGAGTAGTAAAAATGACTTCTTGTAACAAGTCAGAAATGATAAAATCAGTGCTACCGCGCCACTGATGTCATTCATAACACGACATGAAATGGTTGCCTTTTTTTACATAAAAGCACTATCCTGCATCTCTAGTGCCCCTTTTACGGCTGCTCTCAGGAAGTGGGTCGAGATGGTACGGACAAAGACCCTTATGCCAGTAAGGTCAGCTGACTGCTTCACCAAGTCGCAGTCTGCTCTTGCCTATAGAACCTTGGTGCATTCAAATAGCCACCGCCTTCTATCAATAATTTACTTCATAGGCATTCACGAGATACTTAAATTTGCAGTCAGGGAATTTGATAGTTAAGCAAATTGACACTCTACGTACACGAATTTCGTGTGTTCTAGCCTTTTCATACGACTTACAAAGAATATTAGTTGTATTTGAATTTATGGGCAGTTTGTATTGATAGTTAATTTTCTAATCCATTTACAATGTGCATGTTGGCGCCCAAGCTGGAGAAGGGCTTGTGCCTATGTAATAACAGCCGCTCGGGTCGATCGATCAGGTTAAGCGCTACGCTTAGTTCGTGGATGGATGACCATCTTTAAATACCAAGACCCCTCCCTGCCTCGGAAAGCACGTAAAGCAGTTAGTCCCGGTTGTCGTTCGTGGATTTTTGTCAGTCGTTACGAGTCCGAAAGTCTGACAACCAGTCTTACCAAGGGGTATCGTATTACCTATTAACTGGGTTGTGGATGTCAGATTTTCAGTCGCTCCATGTGAAATACTGGTATTCAGCTGCATCCGTTTAGACTGCAAGCCGACCCGAGATGATGATGTTGGCGCCCAAGTAGGCCCGAATATGGCCGCAAAAAAAAAAATCAGGAAAAACACCGCTTGCAATGGAGTTAAGCATTGTATTTTTTTTCTCTTTTCGAGTTATTTTTGCCATCGAATCGCTAAGAAGAACTATTAGGCTGCGTTTCCACCAGAAATGAGCGAGGATGCGTAGCGAGGGATGTGTATAAAACTAACGAATAACATCGCTTCATTTTCATAGCTTGAGCTAAGCTAGTGCTCTTATTGGTTAGTTTTACTGTACACATCGCTTCGCTACGCATCCTCGCTCATTTCTGATGGCAACACAAAGCTCACTGGTAGGGGTATAAATTACAATATGAAACTATAATTTTCTCCATGATAATTTTACATTACTCAGTATCCATTAAAACTACTATTAACCACAAAGAATCAACCTTTTCCATGAGAAGTAATTTTGTATGCAAAGCGTGGCATTTTATCCTTTTATTTGAGCGCGGCCCGGTTATCCTCGCTTTGATGTAGGGATTTGTCGTCTGAACCAAGATTTGCCCTATAAAAGACTTATTTTTAGATTTTTATCGATTTTTTGTGTAATCACGTAGATGGATATGTATACTTAATCATATCGAAAGCGATATTTTTGAACAGATTTCGTTTCATGATCATGAATTTTTAGTACCTATGTAAGTACCAGGTATGTACGATGGTACATACCTGGTACATACTAAAAATTCACACTGCGGACACTGGCAGTGTGATTTACCGCCATCGTCCGCAATGGTTGGTTTGGTACTTACGTATGTCGTAGCGTAGGTACCAGTTAAAACACAAAGCCAGGATGCCCAAAACCAACCTAAAAGATGGAAACGAGATGAAATAAAACATAGAAAAACCGTGGCAGACAAAACGTGACATTTAATTACGTTGCGAAACAGACGTGGTGGGTGTTGATTTTTGCAGTCTGCTGAAACCACAGTGTTCTGTGGCTAAAACACTGTTTTAAACCGACATTTTTCTTTGTTTCTAGTGGCACGGAGGATTATCATGCGAAGCTGCCGCAGCGTCATCATCCATGGGTGGTGCAGGGGCGCCGCTCTTACCAGATTCCGAGCTGATCAAGCTGTGTCCCATGTGCCGTGTACCTATAGAGAAAGATGAGGGCTGTGCGCAGATGATGTGCAAGCGATGCAAGCATGTCTTCTGCTGGTATTGCTTGGCTTCTCTCGATGTGAGTATACACACTAGGAACGAACTCAAAAAATAACTAAGCATCTATCTAAATTCTAAATGGCAGATTCGGTACAACGTTCAAAGGTTCTTCCATCGTTTATTTTCGGAAAAACCGAACTTTGCCGAATTAAATTGGACTGGTCCATTAAGAGCCGGTTTCTTGATCCGTGGTTAACTCAATCAATGATTAATCATAGTAAGTACCCAATGGTTGAATTTTGGCTAAATGTGAAGGCTAAATATAAATTATTTAACATGAATGTATGCATGTTAACTCATTCATATTAAAAAATAGTAATTAATGGCATTTTGGCAAACATATTTAGCCAAAATTCAGCCATTAGTTACTATGTTTAACCATTGGTCGAGTTAACTACGGATCAAGAAACCGGCCTAAGGGATTGACGGAATTAGGGCGTCAATCTATAATAATTTAGGTGGGAATATAAATCAATTTCTATTGGTCGACAGTCACATTTTATTCGCTATACAACGTGTCGTTTTGCATCCTCGTCAAATTTCAGTATGTGATACAGATCATCAAGCCGAACAACTTTCTCCATGGGACCAACATTGTAATCGACAACGTTCGAAGGTTCGCGATAATAGCGAATAAAATGTGACTCGACCGCAGAACAGAAAAAACAGTTTTTTCTGTTCTGTGCTATCGACCAATAGAATTTGATTTAAAATTATTGTTTTTGATTTTGAAATTATTGTAGATTGACGCACTAATTCCGTCAATCCCTTATTGGACCAGTCACATTTAATTGGGCAAAGTTCGGTTTTCCGAAAATAAACGATAGAACTTTTGAACTTTGTCGTGCTGTACGTTTTACCAATCCGTAACTATTAGGGGAAAATCGGCAGCTGAATCTGAAGCTTAATCAAACATTAAGTCTTTTTCGTTCTTGCCGGTTCTTCTCGATAAGAAATGACAAATTACATGATGAATTTACTTGACTTTTTATTAGTGTACATATACAGGGAAATTAATTGTTTAACAGATTGACACAGTTCGTGAATTTGCCTAACCTACGTGTATTCGGGCCGGGGACAGGTCGCAGTTTGTTCTCTAATAAGTCGTGGAAAAACCAGCGTTCCCTTGACACCTATTGTGAGCATGCGAAATGTCATTTATGTCTATTTAACTGTACACAAGACAATGTAGTTAAAAATAATGACATGTTTGGTAATTTACGTTGTTTACCTACATCCCCTGTTAGGTAGTCAACTTTGTCGTATTTGTCAAATTTAAATCTGACAAATCAGAGGATCTGAGAAATGATTTTGACGTTTTACATATTTAAAAAAAACTTAACAAAATTATTCTTCATGAAATATTTTGCCCAGCCGTGAGAAATTACTGTGCTACTGAGGGCCAAAGGCTCCCAAGGATCCATAAATTACGTATCAACAAAGTGTGACTTCATGTGACAAGGGGGGACGATTCATAAGCTTCGGGACGTCACATGTATAAATCTAACTTCAACTCGTATCGAAAATCTTCAGAAAATATACTATAGTTGGTAATATTTTAAAGATTTAAAAATACAAATTGTTTTTTTTTTTTTTTTTGTTTTAAAAATAACATTTATAGAAATTATTATTTCAACTTTTTTAAACTTAAAATTGCAAAATATGTGCCGTCACACCAGGGGAGTTCCCCTCCCCCCCCAGGGGAGTGGGGGAGGAGTGACACTCACATAAATATGTTCAATTGTGACAAGGACGGAGGGGTTCGAAAAATCATGAAATTCGTGTGACGTAATTTATGAATGCGCCAAATCTTTACTATTCTGTGTAATATCTGTAATATTTTATTACAGGATGATTTTCTGTTGCGCCACTACGACAAAGGACCGTGCAAAAACAAACTGGGACACTCACGCGCATCGGTTTTATGGCATCGCGCACAGGTATGTTATATCTATGAAAACATTCTTATGACTTGGAGTTTGTGAAAAGATATCAGTTGTCATATCAAACTGCTGGATTTTTCTGCAACTATTAGGGCGTAATCGTGACTCCGACTCCGATAAATGATTTCAATTTCTATTTTTGACCTTCATTATCTCCATAACCGAGACCCGAGACTTATAATTATAATCTTTCCAACCATTTATTTTAATTAAAAGCGTCCATGAAGTATTGAATTTTTTCGTCTATGGTTGCCTGTCAATAAATAAGAAACTTCATAGCGTCCATGAAGTATTGCATTTTTTTCGTCTATGGTTGCCTGTCAATAAATAAGGAACTTCATAGCGTCCATGAAGTATTGAATTTTTTCGTCTATGGTTGCCTGTCAATAAATAAGGAACTTCATAGCGTCCATGAAGTATTGCATTTTTTCGTCTATGATTGCATGTCGATATGGAACTTCATAGGCGTGCTTATGTCAAAAGAAAAATAAATTACTGGGGTTGGTTCGGGTTCGGGTGGGATTTTAGTTTTATTATTGAGCTGTTTGGCGGCTTCGAGTCACAAACACAGGCACGAAAAAAAAAACCACAACCCCATTTGACATCTGTCACAAATATTATTTTTCCTTTGCAAGTGTGTTGAAAATCGTCGTTTGATTTGCACACTTGTATTTAAATACAATTTTGTCATTTTCATCATCATTTTAGTATAGTAATATTTTGTACTGACAACTAAAAAGTTTATTGCATATTAAAAAATGTACACGGAAATGAACTCTTGACTTCCAAACTGAGTAGGACTTGTATTATGGAAGTCAAGGCGCTCTCTCATTATATATGCTTAATTAATACAATAAAAGTAAGGGATGCATGCAGCAAACAAAAAAATATTAAAAAGTAGGTAGCAATGATGGGAAGAATCTCAGGTCTCGGCTTGGTGTCAATTTTTTTACACCCCTCACCCCCCGCCCCTCACCAGACATGCTCTGTTTGTTTTCCAGGTGGTTGGCATATTTGCAGGCTTCGGACTACTGTTGTTAGTAGCCAGCCCGCTTCTCTTGTTAGCCGCGCCGTGCATCGTTTGTTGCAAGTGCAGGTTTGTTTTAATTTAAATAATATTCTACTTGATGGTCAAAACGGGCCCTATTCACCAAACAATCAATTAATAAACTCAAACTATCGCAGTTCACTGCTGGACATAGGACTTTCCCTGATCTCCGCCTTCCGCATCCAGTCTGTCCCAGTCACCTTCTTAAGGTCGTCGGTTCATCTAGCTGGGGGGCGTCTCCCACACACTACGCTTGCCGATACATGGTCTCCACTCCAGGATTCGTTTGCTCCACCGGCCATCGGTCCTTCGGCAATCATTGCCAACCCGCTGCCACTTCAGTTTGCTTACTCTGCAAGCCGGTTACTCCGGTTCTTTTTACTCCGTAACTTTAAAATGTGGCCGTTACACCTGGCTAGATTTTGTACGTAGTTTGTTATAGTTGTGACGTAGCGAGCCCCCCACTCCCCAATTTTAATGCGTTTTATCTAAGTAATTTTTTTATTAATATGATAATTTGACAAAGCAAAAATACGTGTCTAATATTTTTTTTATTATCTGACTGACGGACTAAATACATAATAAAATAGTTTTTTTGTTTTATGTTATGTTTAAATACCATGTAGTAAATATTCTATTGCCATTAACTGGGTAGGTACAAACCTAGTAATCCTTTGCCCGGAACGAAAAACGGAATAAGGATGATGCCTGGGTAAAAAAAAAGAAATTCTATTTAGTCCATCATTCAGATAATAAAAAAAATATTAGACGCGTATTTTTTGCTTTATCATATTAATAAAAAAAGACTTTGATAAAACGCATTAAAGTTGGGAATTAACAAACCACGTATAAAATCTAGCAAGAAGTGACGTCATGCCACATTTTAACTCAATGTATCGCCGTAGTCTTTTGAACACGTAAAAAAGAAAAAAATACGTGACCAATATTTTTTAATAATTTACACAACGGACAAAAAAAATGTTGTCATCATCCCTATTGAAAACACGACACGTCATGCTTAGTAGCGACCGCACACGTTTGTTTCATGAACTGTTGTCTAATAAACGTTACCGTTTCTTTCTTTCTCTTTCTATTCTATTTGTAATAGCCGCAAATTGACATTTGGGAGTGGTATAAATTGTTTCTCATTTAATTCCAGACTATGCAACCCAAGCACGAAGAATCTCGAGGAAGTAGACGAGATCGACAGCATTAGCCCGACGCGAGACGATTCCGAAGACGCACCGCGTGAGCGATACCTGTCCGACTGACGCGCTGCCAGCGCCGCGCCAGGCACTAGCGGCACTAAGGGCAAAAGTGGCATTAAGGGCAAAAGTGGCACTAAAGGCAAAAGTGTCAGTAAGGGCACCAGCGGCTTTTGGGGCACTAAAGGTACTAGTGGCGCTAGCGGCACCAGTGATACTAGGTACTAGGGGCACTACTGGCACTTGGGGCGTTAACACGTTGTGGGACACAAACGCAATATGTATACTTTTATTACGTCTCGTTTAGTGTCACACATAGTGTTAACCTGTGGCACTGGGGGCTACAGTGGCACTATGTACTACGACATCACAATAAACTAGTTACACTAAGTCCTAAAGTGAACGGAACACATTTCTTATTTAATATTATGGACAGAAGTATAACATTAAATGCAAATGATACCTTTTAAATTAAATCTATATTTTTTCCAGAGGTTTTCTCTCATACATACTTACCATACATATCCTTCCATTATTACTGAAGCAGGTTAAAAAATTCCATAGCGCAGCATGCTTGTATCCGTTCCACGTTATATAACAGAGCAACTATTTATTCATAATTGTATTATCGTATTGGACTTCTGTTCTTCCATATTTTGTGCCACTTGACACAATGCTATCGTGGCAGAAATTGACGAAGGTTAGAGAAGAAGTTATCGACTTCTTTTAACATTTTTTGCTTCCATTTCACTTGGCAAATTTGTCCAAATATTGGCCCTATTTGGGCAATACAAAACAAACCCTAAGTTTATTGAAAAGTTCATTTTATATTGAGAAATGACGCGAATATTTGTTCAAGTATGCCAAGTGTGGTGCTAACATTATACATAGGGACTTCAAAATGTATCTAGGTGAAGATGTTCAGTGATTGCTTCACAATGTGATGAGATGGTGATAAACAGTTGATGTCTGCTAGAAAATTTTTACTAAATCATTTTTGATTTAGTATGTCTCATGAACGGCTAATTATTAATTAATTACTGTCTGTAATTGTTGACACAACATACTTGTTCGTTAAACGATATAATTTTAGTAAAAAAAAAAAACTTTACATGTTGTAATAAAACATCTCTCTGTATGTCTGTCCGAGATAACTATAACTCGAGAACTACTTATGCAATCGCCGTGAGAATAGCTTGTAAATTATAATTAGCAAATTTTGGGCATTCAATATGAAAACTACGACGCGCAAAGAACCCATAGTGAAAATGATACTGTGATTTCTCAAAATGAAATAGGGCAGTCTTATGATGCATTGTCCCATAGAATTGTACCGTTACATCAGGCCTGAGGCACCACCGAGGCAGAGGAATATTAATCAATAACCCTTTATTTTAAACGGCTCTTCTCCGTTCAACATTTATAGAGAAACCTTTTGCTTATTTCTTATCTGCTCCGCCTCAGTGGAGTGTCAGACCGTGTCCTAACCAAAGTGACCGTCGCGTCCATCTTGTTCGGCGACCCCGAACACGTCGCGCCGCTAGCCGCTCGGGCGCCTACCGGTGTGAGTGACATTTATGAACGCGACAATCGTATATTCGCGTGATCGATCGTTTTGGGTAACAGGTTGGCTCTGACAAGACCTGTTTCACGATTCAAAAATAATAATGAAGTTGCACGAGGTGTGGTGTGAAAAATTTTCATCAAGGTATTATGCTTACTCGAAATAAGCATGCTCATTACTAGCAATGTTGTGATGTGAATGTGACACACATGCTACTAAGTAGCAATTGCTCAATAAAAGCATGCTTTTGTGCTACTAATGAGCATGTGTGTCAATAGCTTAATGTTTATCTTGACAATGTTCAACTGATCATTAAATCGATTGTTAGTCTGTTCGGAAAGAGCCGTAAGTGGGATTTGAGGGCGCAGCTTGCTTAGTTACCTTTATTGTTTAATGAGCAACACAATAGCGCATCTGTGCCATTTTGATCCTTTTTAACCCCCGACAGAAACAGAGGGGCGTTATAAGTTGAACGTGTGTATCTGTCTGTGGCATAGTAGCTCCCAAACGACTGAACCGATTTAGATTTTTTTTTGTTTTGTTTAAAAGGTGACTTGATCGAGAGTGTTCTTAGCTATGATTCATAAAAATCTATTCAGCCTTTTGAGGATTATCAGCTCTTTTCTAGTTGATGAATGGATGTGGGCATCATCCACAGGTCTGATTGAGTCGAAATTTGGTATTCTGTTACTTCAGTGATATTAGAATAACATAGTAACCTTGAACTGTTGCTGCAGCATTACCTGGAATTTGCAGGATAACCAACTCCCTCACCAACTTATAGCAAAGGTATCGTGTTTAGGCTCATAGAAATGGTCTCAATGAATAGGTTATAGATAGATGGCAATCAGGGTCTGATAATGGAGTAGCAAAAAGAAATGAGGGTAAATTCGGGTCGGGGGTTTTTTAAATTTAACTTTTATCTATTTTTTTAGTTTATGATTCTAGATACCGGTTGAAAGAAACCAGCTCGCTATTTAAAGTTAGTTCGCTAGTTCACATTTCGGCCACGGCGCGCGACGGCTCTTTCCGAGCAGACTTGCAAAAAAAATTTTTGAGATTATTTTTCTACTTTTCGTGTCAAATTTTGATTTTTTTTTTTTTGCGTGAGTACACGATTGTCGCGTTCATATGTCACTCATTTGTTCGCGCCGAACAAAATAGACACGACTGTCGCGTGTTGACGCTTTGGTTAGGACGCAGCCTTCTATCAAACTAGGAAAACTTATTTACAGCTACTGAAAAAAAATACAGAGGATTCATTGATTTTTTATTATTCTAACTAATATTATAAATGCGAAAGTGAGTTTGTTTGTTTGTATGTTGCGCTGTCACGCTAAAACGGCTGAACATATTTTTATGGAAAACCATGGCCTGGATTAGGACATTATGATACTTTTTATCCCGGTAGTACGTTCCCATGGGATAATTTCCGACATCCACGCGGGCAAAAGCTAGTTTATTATATACAAAAAAAAATAATTGATTTATACTTAATACTGACCTTTTTTGCTTTTTGGTGTTGACTGAGACTTAATAGTAAATGATAGACTGATGATGAATGATCATGAATTTGGAAATATGACATTTATTTCAATTAAAAAAGCTAGCTAATTCATAATATTGTTTATGAATATAATAATGGAGGGGGCAATGAAAATATTGCCCAAACATCTAACGAAAAAGAAAGCTAGCAACACATTATCACAGGTTTTTGTGACCGTAAAGATTGCGGATGAAAAACTAAGAATAATTCAAACACAAGGGTAAACAGTACTTATTTCGGTTATTTTTATGAGTAAGTACATATATATATATATCTTTATAATAAGACTTAATAGTATGCGTAAATCGAAACTCTTCTTTATACCGACTTCCGTAAAAGAAGGGTGCAGTATTTTGTTGCTAGAATGTACAGATTCTACGTAGACACTTAAAATCTAGCGACTTTCAAGTTCTCGTACAAAAACATCTCTCAGTAAATTCGATATAAAATACACATACATATACAGGATGAGTTTTTGTTTGTCTTATTTTTTTTTATATTTAAGTAATTTATTTTTCATACAGTTAAAAAAATAGATTCATTTCCGAACGTCGTATCTTTCTATTTCTGCCGATTGGCATGCCCCTGTTTAAAACTCATCCTGTATATTTAAATAATACAATATTTATATTTATATAGTTAATAGACATTTATGTGATTATAAATTCAATACTGTTAGCGTAGGTTAATAATACAATTACAAATCTAAATCAATGAAAATTGAGGAAATGTTGAAAGTAAGTGTAACTGCAATGCAGTGTGTCAATGCATGAAAAGCCTATAATTGTTATTTTGTTATCACCTGTGATGGCCGGTAATGAATAGCTCTTTTACACAATGGCCCATGTTTGCGCATCTTAGGGGGGAGCGCTAATTTACATAGGTACACTGCTACATGGATCTTTGGCGCTCGAATGACGTTGACAGAGTGGCGCTGTTGGTGAACATTTATGCAATTGTTTTGTGAAATGTATCGAAAAAACAAGATGGCGGCGTTAGTTCCGGTTATGGCTACGCGCCGCAACAACCTTATAGCTCTATAAATATGGCTATTTTCATGGAAACATGATGTTTCCAGCAAATAATGGGGAGAGACACTGCCAATTTATCCCGCTAGGAGTCTCATCGTCGCTGGTGTTGTTTATATAACAAACACCATGTTTTTTTTAGGGTAATTGCGCGTTTACTTTTGAATATCGTTGAAAACCTTCAACAGATAGACAGCTGACGGTTACCAGCGATAATGGCGTCATCTATAATTAGCTTTGCCTGTTCCTTCCCAATAACGGCGCACCGAGCTTTTTATACACACAAACACGTTTTTATAACCCTTGTTTGAAGTAGTACCTAAACAATTAAATTAAAATCTAGGGAAATATATTGGTATTATTGGGGATGTACTAAACTAGGCAATATGTATGATGGAAACACGATTTGATAAAGTTGGGTCGCAAAGATAGCTTTTTCATTTTCGAGTTTTGCCTGTATTTCTCTACTTTTTTATATTAATAAGTAATTTGATATTATGATTAATTTAAGTACTAAAATAAAGATGTACACTGGAGCAGTTCACTGGAGCGTTTAAACACGATAGTTTTTTTTTTATTATTTAAGAGCAATATGATGAAAATAACAACGAAAAATATTGAAAAAGTGCAAAAGAGCAGTTATTTTCTTTACTCTTTACACGTAAAGAAAAAGATAGGGATAAAGGCAAAAGCTCGGTGCGCCATTAACGATTATCGTCGATTGATTACGCTGGCGGACATCTTTCTATGATCGAAAGTTGCGTATCCCAAGCCATTGTTTACTAGAGCCCAATAATATGCACACTGCTTCCCGTGTGTCGCACACGGGGCCTTAACATTAACTTATTATAGTACATTAAATATTTATGACTTTATTGTAAATAAGAAATAATATTGTACTTAATTTTATAGTTCAAGGATCGATGATGTCGTTTCTTCCATCTAAATTGTATTTAACTATTGTAATAATGACTCTTCTCTAACGGTATGTAGTATTTATGAAAAGGAGGTTGAATACACCTCGTGTCCTTGGTATGGATAAATAAAATAAAAACTCCGTAGGGAAGTCATATTTGTACCTTGGCTAGATGTACGTATTTTTTTAACTGATATTAAGACTCCATCGGTCCTTTGTAGCTTGTTGTAGCAAGCTAGTAAAAGCATTTGTAGAATTAATCAAAAATAAAACTGTCAGTAGGTGAATATATGTGATAAGCGACCAGGCTGTTTGGCACTTGCAATATGATTAATAACCCGTTTGTTTGTTGTTCAAAGTAATTCAATTTTATTTACAGTCCCGGCCGTCGAGAACATCCGTTCCTGACCTGTCACTTGGACAATTTCTAGTAGTATTACGGATCAAATTCGCATAACACATATTCGTTAGTATGGAACTAGTGTCAAGAACGTTTTCTTTCGACGGCCGAACTATAACTTCCACTGTTGGATGTGACTGCAATCGAGAAATGGGTCAGCTATTATAAAGGCGCTGTTCCATAGCTTTGAAGCATCGAGTAGGCCATGCGTATGTAGATGACTGCTTCAGACCAGCTAGTGGACGATATTATGATGGGATCAGCATCGTCGGCTGATCTATCGTGTTCACGCCTTTATTTAAGACTTAAAGAATTATGTTTAACTTTTAAAATGGTTGTACGAATGTATGTTGCAACACTTTTTACAGTCAACTGCACTGCATTCATACTTAATTATAACTTATTGAGAGTGAGTTGCACCAAGTAACTTTAACGATAACGAATGCCTTGTCAGCCATCAAATCTCCGGTTAAGCAAAATACGGGTTGCACCATTTTAGCAATAGTTAAAATGACGTCACTAATAATAACATTAACCGCTCAACTTTGGGCTATATTACAGTTTGTAACATATTTTTTTTTTTAATTTTAACATTTTATTTGATGGTGCAACAGTAGGTTGTTAAATTGTATGGTCATTGTTAATGTTAAAATTTTACTTTTTATTTTTTATTTTTATTCAGAAAGGAACTCCAACAAAGGATACACATTACATGCATTATTATACAAAGTACTTTGAAGATTTGTGCTCCTTCAGTTATAGGAGAACACATCATGCATACATCATCATTTTAAACATAGTTTAGAATTGTATGAGTTTAAGTAGTTAAACACAATCAAATTTAAATCAAAGAAAAATTAAACAATATTAAATTAAACAATACATGAACATAAAATTAAATTAAACATTTGGAGTTAAAACACGGGTTAAATAGTTAACAATTGAAGAGTAAAATTTAAAAAAAATAAAATAATTAAAACATTAAGATATTCTAAAACACAATCTCTGCGATATACATTTTGAACATTATTAAAAAAAAAAAAAAATAATAATACATTGAAAGAGGCAACAAGAGACTTTGACGGAAACTATAACGTAGCACTTGGTGCAACCCACCCTGAATGTTTTAAAAGTTATGTTGCAAGTGCATAACAACCGTATGTATCTCATAAGTTGATTGTTAAATGACTTGTCTATGGTATTGTAAGACTTTCATTTTTAATCATTACTTTTTTATTGTTTATGGTAGATGCAAATATAAGTTTAGGATTTTGGTAGTGATATTGGCTGGTCAAAAGATTGAATACACAAATACAGTATACAATATTTGCATTTACCATTAAAAGATAAAATCGGCATATTGTAAATAAAAAAAAAAGAATTTTATTTTTTGTTATTGATTGTACTTCCTTTATTTTTGTGTTGAGATGAGACGACGTATTTCCGTTACTATAATTATAAACAAATAATAAAGATTTTTCTGATAAATCTTAACAGGGTGTTTTATTTTATTGCATCATCTATTGTGTCCTATGCATTGAGATTCAATGTAAACTAGAGCAGACACAGCAAACAAAATTTTTGCGCAACATTTCGTTGTCCCAAACTAAAGATGTGTGGATGTTTGCTGTCCCAGACAACATGTCTCATTAAACATTTAGTTTGCGGTGTCTGCTCTAGTTTAGTTTTCATCGAACCTCAATGGTTGTACGAGTCTGCAGAACTTTTGTGCTACCCTATGCTTGATAGTAGTTCCGAGTCATAATCTGCCTAAACTTTTCCCAACCATGTTGGGGTCAGCTTCCAGTCTAACCAGATGCAGCTGAATGCCACTATTTTACATGGAGGGACTACCTATCTGACCTCCACAACCCAGTTACTGGGTAATATAATACCCACTGTTAATACTGGTTGTCGCACTTTCGGGCTTCTGACAACCTGTAGACTATCAAAGATCCACAAATGACAGCTGGGACCAATGGCTTAGCGTGCTTTCTGAGCCACAGAGGCACAAAAGGATCTTAATATGTAGAGATGGCCACCCACACGCACAATGGTCCACGTAAAGGACTAAGTGCGGAAATCAAAACTAACACAGGTATGGGCAACCTTTGACATGTTGAGGGCCAAACTTTAGCGTGCAAATACGTTCGCGGGCCGCGTTTAAAATTACATTTTAAGTAGTGATAATATTTTTTGCGATAGATATTAGGCCTCTGCCTCGAATTTTGCGGGCAGCGGGGCGGCGGCGGCGCGGGAGCGGCCGGATTTTATGCGTAAAAACAAATGGGCCGGACCTCGAAAACAGCGGCGCGGAAGCGGGGCGGGACAATGCGAGACGCGCCGCCGCCGCTGCCGCTCCGCTGCCCGCAAAATTCGAGGCAGAGGCCTTAGACGTGAAATAATACGACAATGTTATTATAGTACAATAATTTATTGAAATAACAAAATGAAATTTAAAAAAATGATACATTATAATTAAATCGTTAAATTTGCAATTGTAACAAACTACGAAAGTTAAATACACCGAAATCAATGAGACACTTGAGCTTGAATTTGGGAAACTAATCCATCGATATTTGGATTAACGCAATGGCGTTAATCCAAATATCGATGGATGAATTTTGAAAATTCTTTACGTCTTTGTATCAATGGATACAAAGACGTAAAGAATTTTCAAAATTATCGTCAGTCAGTCTTGTACGATGTGTCGATTTATTTAACTTTCATCAATGAAAAGAACCGTTCGCATTTATAAGTAGGTACTGCCAAACGCACAAATCAATCTTCTTGCGAATTTTCTAAGCTGCGGAAAATTGTCTTCTTCTAGGTATTTTTTGTAGAAATCGCACAACTCTACGTCTTCAAATTTGGATTTTAGGAGTGAGTTTTCATGAATCTCGATTAACTCCATTTGTAAGTGTATTGGAGCATTTTGTACATTAAATTTTGTAGGAGTAGCAAATAAACTGAAACAGTCTTCCATGTTTTTGAAGTCGCTAAATCTGTTCGAAAATTGTTCCGACAGTAACTTGAGTTCTTCAGCATATTGAGAATAAGCAATATTTTCATACGCAGAGAGCGTGTTGAAATGGTAACTATTACCAGACAGCATCTGTGACTCCCACAAGCGTAGTTTTAACTGAAACGCTTTCAAATGGCTGTACAAATAATTTACTAACTGCCCTTGTTTTTGAAGTTTCAAATTTAAATCATTCAAATAGCCTGTAAGATCGACCAGAAAGGCTATCACATCCATTTTGGACAACGGGTCACTTAATTCAGATAGTGGTTTATCTTTTATTTTCATAAAGCCTGCTATCTCATTTCTAAGCTCGTAAAACCGTTTCAACATTTTTCCTTTGCTCAGCCATCTGACTTCACAATAATATGTTACGTCGTTATACGTATTCAGCTGATATTTCATCCAAAAACGCCTTGAACTGACGATGGTTAAGCCCTCGGGATCGAATAAAGTTGATGGTTTTTACTACCTACCACATTCAATAACATTCTGGAGTCGAATGGACTTAACACAAGTTCTGTTGGTGGATAATGCAATGAAGGACTATCAAATCATATTTTTGCACATTTAATTCTGTTGCTTTTTCATTCAAAATTCCGATGAAACCTTTACGTAAGCCGACCATAGAAGGTGCACCATCAGTGCATAATCCAATTGATTTTGACCATGGCAAGCCAAAACTTGTGAATACCTTTTGAACTTCAATAAAAATATCCTCTCCTGTAGTGGTTCCTTTAAGCGGCTGTAAAGCAAGCAATTCCTCAGTAACAATGAACTCCTTATCAACACCTCGAATAAATATAATGCTATGGAAAATGATTCAAAACCAGCCATACGGTCAGTCAATGTTGTTTTTATGTCATTAGCCATCATCATTTCTATACGTCGAACAACAGTTCGTCTTGACAAACTAATTTTTTCAAATTCATTTTTCTTTTCAGGACACAAAATACTGCAAAGTTCTAACATACGAGGGTCATTCAATAAATACTTAGCCTACAAAAAGTAAACGAAAATTTTGGAAAAGTGGCAATTTATTTTTCAACAGTCTCCTTTTAGTTCGATACACTTAGCCCAGCGATGCTCCAACTTTTTTAACCCGTCCGAAAAATAGTTTTTGTCAAACTCTGCAAAATAGGCCTCCGTGGCGGCGATGACCTCCTCATTCGATCCATATCTATTCTCGGCGAGTGATTTTTTCAGATTAGGAAACAAAAAGAAGTCACAAGGGGCCAAATCTGGAGAATACGGTGGATGGGGCAGCAATTCGTAGCGTAATTCGACCAATTTGGCCATGACAACGGCAGACGTGTGAACCGGTGCGTTGTCGTGGTGAAACAGCACTTTTTTCTTCGCCAGATGGGGTCGTTTTTTCTTTAATTCGGCGTCGAATCGGCCCAATAAATCGGCATAGTAAAGCCCTGTAATTGTTTTACCCTTCTCGAGGTAATCGATGTAGATCACACCTTGTGAATCCCAGAAAACGGTGGCCATAACTTTTCCGGCCGATTTTACAGTTTACGCCTTCTTTGGAGCACGTTCCCCGGTCTGGATCCATTGTTTTGATTGCTCCTTGGTCTCTGGTGTGTACCAGTGGATCCAGGTTTCATCGACGGTCACAAAACGACGCAAAAACTCCGCTGGATTCCGCTTAAACAGCGCCAAACACGTCTCCGATGTGGTCTCACGGTTGCGCTTGTTTTCTGGTGTGAGTAAACGCGGCACCCATCGCGCCGACAGCTTTCTCATGCCGAGTTCCTCGTGAAGAATATGATGCACTGTTCCTTCTGAAATGCCTACAGTCTCAGCTAGCTCCCGAACCTTCAATCGGCGATCTGCCAATACGAGATCATGGATTTTTTTAATGTTTTCCTCCGTAGCAGCTGTTTTCGGTGCACCTGGACGTGGTTCATCAAAAACCGACGTACGGCCACGTGCAAACTCGTTGAACCAATTCTTGACGGTGGCCATCGATGGAGAAGAGTCACCGTACACAGCATCCAAGCGCTCTTTGATTTCGATGCGAGTTTTCCCTTCCAAAAATAGGAATCGAATCACCGAACGATATTGCTCTTTTTCCATTTTTGTAAAACCGATCGACACGTTCGCTTCCATAAGCTGTCAAATTAAAACAAATGAAGGGATTGGAATGAAAATTTGAAAAAAGAATTAAAAAAGAATGTGCTACACTGTGGTAAAACTCTTTTGAAACTACAGCGCCCTCTGGCGATGAGGCTAGGTACTTATTGAATGCACCTCGTACACTCCTTGATAAATTCTCCTTCGGCAAATGGTTTTAATGCCTTTCCCAATTTTGAGCTAACTATAAAACTAGCTTTCACAACATTATCAAGTTGTGTTCTTTGTTTATGAAACATTTGTTGCTGTTTTTTCAAATTTGCGATAAGTTTCTGGATTTTGTCTGTTCTTAATTGTCCTGTCAGTGAGTGCAGCGTAGCATGCTTAGTTGAGTAATGCCTGGTAATGCCTCTTTATATTGAATTCTTTCATTACTGAAATGGATTCATTACACAGCAAACAAATAGGCTTACCATTGTGCAAGATAAAAAAGAATTCTTCAGTTCATTTTTCTTGAAACTGGCGACCCTCTGTATCTACTTTTCGTTTCTTTCCACCAGACATCACTTTTGTTTACTTTTCGTTCAATAAACTTAATAACAAACTATAGTTAGTAACCACTCAAGATGCACACAAAGTCACAAAGCAAGTTGACGGCTCGAGCAGATTGCTAGGATATCGCTTGTCCAAGGTATCACCTCGGTAGCTCAAATAGAACTGAACTAACGTTCGGGCCATCCACCCACTTATATAGGCAAAATGAAGGAATAATCTGGAATAAACTAGTTTAGAATAATTGAGAACCAATAAGTCTTTTGATGTGTCGCCCGTGAGGCGGCAAACCTCAAAGAATTTGATCGAGCAAGCCGAGTGGCGGCGATTATCAAAGAGTGAGGCGGGAAACATCAAAGGATTTGATGTTTGCCGCCTCACTGTCACTCCCGTGAGTATAAGTACCTAACGTAATATTTTTTAAATTAGGTATTTTCAAAATATCTCGCGGGCCGGATAATATCTTACAGCGGGCCGGTTGTTGCCCATACATGCTCTAACATATAACATAGATGGTCACTCATCCATGGACCAACCGTAGCTTAACCTGATGGTCAACCCATGCGGCTGTTATTAGCCTCCTAGATAGTACATAGTTCTTAGCATTGTTGTGTATACTGAAGCACGAGTATCATTGTTGCAATAACTTGTACTATGGAATAAAATGATCTGCTGAGCTTTGCCGGCCAGACTTTAATTACTAGACAAAGCAACTACACAACCCAGGATAATAAAATCACTCCACAATGTAATTATACATTGCCATGAAGATTGGTTATGGTGGTGGTACACTGGTATGTAATCTACAAAACTATTACTATGAGATGTGACACTCGCTAGATGAGTATAATATTTAGAACAGTTACCGCTAAAACCATAGGGCAGATATGGGTTAAGAAATAGAGAGTGAGAGATTACTAAAACTATGTATTTACAATAAATAAATGCATTTCAAATACATTATAACATCTTCACCACTTCCTCATCAAACCAGCAGTAGAGTCAAACAACAGTGGATTTTTGAACTCTCCCCTCATATCAAGCATATAATGCATCCATCTGTTTCTAATTTTCAATGGTAACTGCACTCTTGCTATATTTCTTGCTTCTTTACAACATACACTCTCCATGGGGACTGTCATAATGCGGTTCTTACCAAAAGGTGTGTATGTGACAAATGTTAATTGTTTGCCGCCCTTATTGAGTATCAGGTAACGGACTGAACGAAGAGTGTACATCCAGATTACAGCAAGGGAGCCACCTCCTGTAATAAAAACACGATTTATATTAAACAACAAATGTTTTATTTATTGTACTCATTGACAAGATATTTTGTTTTAGTGAGTTACATTAATTTTAGTATTTTGTATTGCAATAGTGCAATACAAAATTAAAAACTTTTGGTGTAAAGAGGCAGTAGTATTTCTCTTGTAATCAAGGGTACCATCCCTAAGACGACCCACTGACCGGTATTGTGGATTAATAAATACTCAAAATTATAATCCTAACACAAGAGCATTATAACAAAAGATGCAGCTTTATGAAAGATAGTAAAGTACTGTGTAAATCATTTTTACTAACCTACTACAACGGAAAGAACTCCTAAGGTATTCCTGTACTTATTCTCTCCAAGGTTGATCTTTCTGAACCAGGGTGTATCATCGGTAATTGTAGATTTATCAACCGGCGCGTCTTTCAATGATCTGAACGCAAACAAACCTAGATATGTCCAGAACATGTATTGAACTACAGCAAATACATTCATATACATAAAAAACTTTGGATTCTCGTATTTGAACAGAATAACATCTTTAATTACGTTTGTATTCACATCATGAATTGTTTTGGTTGTGACAGTGCTAAAGGATTTTGATTTTATGTTATTTACACAGATTTTATATTTAGCGCTGAATTTTGATACCGCTACTCGCTTAAGAACCGTTGAAGCGTACGATAAAAGAGACATTTTTCTACTTATTTATATAATTAAAATTATTTTAAATAATTTAACCTATAAATCAGAACATTCGGAACTGTCATAATAGCATGGACCACAGAGCATGTATCTTTAGCATGGTCTGACAGTTGACACATTTCATTAGCCCTAGTACACACGGGCCTTTTTATCGCAGCGGAGAAAATCGCCTAAAGCGGCAACAGAAATAAATCATCTCAGAAAATTTCAACTGTCTATCACGGTTTATGAGAAAGAACTGATGACAGACGGACAGACAGACGGACGGACAGCGGAGTCTTAGTAATAGGGTCCCGTTTGGGTACGGAACCCTAAAAATAGTTTTTAAATAATACCCTTGTTTTATTCATAGCACAGAATAAATAATAGTACTAACGTCAATGATATTATCTTCTATCTATACAAAGTGGATACGACAATAAATAAAAATACGAGCAGAACTAATGTATAGCATTTTATAGGAATGATCAAATAAATCCTAACATTGAAATTAAAAAGTGACTTTTTCTAACAAACTAAATAGCTTAAAAATGTAAACAAAATAGAACATCATTTTTAAATATTTTAACACGGCTGGCGACTGGGGCACTGACCGACCCAACACACCATTGTTTGGGACCATTTTTTGTTGATTTGGGTTGTTATTGTTTTGGCGAGAAAGCGACGTAGAAATAAACGAAATATCGTCTACATACGTATCTCATTCGCACATTCAACATTTTCGCTTGACAAGAGTGAGTAGCTAGTTTCTCATTTTTAGTTTTCCTAAACTACCCCCTCAGGAGGGATTGGGGGGGTGTCAAAGTTTGTATACCTATAGCAATTTTAATGCGAAGACCGATTGACTCAAAACTCAGTATTTATACTTGAGACCAAAAATAAAGAATAAGGTATATCAGGGTTTTTCGAAAATCTACCCATAAAGGGTTTAAAAGGGGTAGTCAATTTTACAGGGCAGGATTTTCTGCGGGGCTACTGAATAACTCGAAAATTGGTGTAAATCATCTTTCAGTCAAGTTACGGAAATATCCCAAACGATTTTTTAAAATTCCATCCCTGTGGGGGTGAAAACAGGGAATATAGTTTATAACATGAAAAATCTTATTCATTTGGTTAATAAACTTGAAACTTGGCACAAATACTTGCATAAGCAAGCAATAAAGTTTGTCATTAATAGTTTTTCCCCCAGAGGGAAGGGTAGATGGGAGGAAGGAAGGGGAGGGGGTGGTGAGGAGGGAAATGGGGAAGGGGAGGATGTGGTGAGGGGAGAGGGAGAGGAGGGGTGGTCAGGATGGAAAGAGGGGGGATGATGGAGGGAGAGGGAGAGGGATAGGAAGGCGTAGTGAGGGATGAGGGTGTGGAGAAGGGAAGAGGGGGAGGAGGGGAGTTGGTGAGGGTTGAGGGGGTGGGGAAAGCGGTAAAGGGGGTGTGAGAGGTGGTGAGGGGGAGGGGGAGGTTAGCGGGAAGGGGATGTGGTGAGGGCGGTGATAGGGAGAGGGGATAAGAGGGGGATAATGGGGAGGTTTAGAGGGAGAGGAGGGTTTAAGAGGGGGTGGGGACGAGTGCCTTTACACCTTAAAGTTGCTTTTTGTATAGCACTTATTCATTGAAGAAACCCAGCCCGACAGAAATTACTGAAAAATAGAAAGTCGGAAACTCGGAACAGCACAGAAAACAGGAGCAAACTCCAGTCGTGCGTCGGAGCTGACACACACACTCTTTTTTGTTTGTTTTAACGCGCTAATCTCTGGAACTACCAGTCGGACTTTAATGATTATTTTTGCATTTGATAGCAAATGCTATAGGCATATTTAACATCACTCTAGGACTCTTATAATATGCCGAGCAAAAAAAAAAAACAAAAAAAACCTTAAACGAAAATGAAGTAATAGCGCGGGCAGGTTATGCGATGCGACGGGGTGGGTCGGGGGAACAAGAAATTTCACGCGGACGAAGTCGCGGGCAGAAGCTTTCTCAATATTTTTGTGGCATATTTCCCGATATCCACGCGGGCGATGCCGCGGGCAAAAGCTAGTATTAAATATAGGTAATATCATTGACTAACGTACTCATAGTTTTTCGTAGGTTTCTAACAAAATACTTTCATTAGGGCAAATTTTGCAATTATCAGATTTCTTTTATCCAAAAAAAAAATGCTCTTTTGGCAGTTTTTGTCTAAAAAAACTGTCAATATATTAAAATGACGATTGCTATATCAACCCTAACTTAAACAAGGGCCTTAGCAGTTAACAGACATGCCGACATGCTACAGTTAGCATCTACGATTAGCAATAGTACCTACTGGTTCAGAAACCAAAACAGTGACACAACCCAGTTGTACTCCGAAGCCCAAGTACTCACGGTGAGAAAACTCTATGTCCTCCGCACTGTCTTGCGTCGACATTCCACGATGCCGCATGATAGAAATCTATCCAATAGGCGGATTGGCTTTCCTATCTGCGAATCTGTTCAGTATCGTTCTGCGCTTGCCCGACGACACTTTCGTGTACAAAGTTCCCTTATGTACAATAAAATCAACAAGACCCTATCAATTTATAAACTTACCCTGCATAAGGTCAAGCTGAGTGTAAAGTCTTGGCTACTGTCCCTCAATTACGACGAAACAGAGCAAATTTTATAAACTCTTTCGTAATATAAATTCTAGCCTATGAGAGGCACTCAACTTCACCCTTTACTCGCGTTCCCAGTCAACCTTTCCTGTACATTCAATTTCAATTTACACACATACTCACATACTTCAAGGACACCCACACACACACACACCCACCACACATAATACACGCACACACACACACACACACACAATCACCACTACAGGCTTTTTCTAAACTTTTTTGTATTAGTTTAGTCTTATTATTTTTTTTCATTGTTAGTCTTATTGCATAAGTTTTCAATAGTATTTACTCCCGGGAGAGGGCACTGGCACTTGTAACACAGGTTTATCACCTAGCACAAGTGTCAGGGACTTCACACTATTATTTTGTAATTCACTTTCTTATGTAATAAAGATTATTATGTAATTATTATGTAGTGACTGAGCTTTTTAAAGCTCATTCGCTGTTTCGGTGTTTACACCGCATAGGTTTAGAATCAGCAATCGGCGATTTAAAAACTCAAACTCAAAGCATTTATTTCAAATAAACCATTACACGCACTTTTGAATTGTCAATGGGTCGGTCAGTCAGAAAGATTTATTTATTATTTATTTATTTATTTATTAACTCATCATCACTATCATTACAGGATATTCCTAATTCAATAGTGTGGCCATAATTACAGTTTTATTATTGGTATTTACCATAACATATTCTGTACATTGTGGTTTTTGTGAACTCACTCAAAGATGTTCATCTTCATCTTGATGAAGATGAAGCTAGTTGCCCATTCCAAAGCGTTGTAGATCCCTATGGAGAAGAACGGGCAAGAAACTCCACGGACACTCTTTTAAATCATAATATTTTTACAAAATATTGGTTACATCGTTCATGTTGAAAATATACATTTGAGAACGATGTACAAAGACGTGCACTTTAAAAAGCATCCGTAATAAAAAGATAAAAACTAAAACAACTAAATTATAAAATAAAAAAAAAAAATTAAAAATTAAAAATAATAAAAAAAAAAAAAAAAAAAAATAAGCCAAAAAAAAAATAAAATAAAAAAAATAAAATTAAAAATAAGCCATGGCAGCTAAGAGACGACCAGTCCCATCTGACGGCGCCCGTTCACGAACATGACGCATGGATCAGCACCAGTCAGCTCAACCATTTTGAAGGGAACTTAATGATCCAACACACACGCCACCACCAGCGAGACATTTGAGTGAGCATGACATACTCTCAACCGCCGGGCAAATTCAAGTCAGTGAAAGACGTATCCAGTAAAAGGTAGCTTAATAGTAGCTATATAGTGCTCACACATCTGCTATGCAATTATATAATTCTAAGAGATTGAATTTAAACAATGCAAAGAAAGTTTTCTCTCTTCTTAATCTTCAGCAGCTCTAACAATATTTCCGAATGCTAATCAATTAGTTAATGCGTCCTTGTGGAGCAGGACAAGCATTCACAATCACTTTTCGGAAGCTGGGTACAGCGATAACGTTTTATCTCCTAACCTGAAATTTAGAAACATCGCTGTAGTGAATTTGCTATCGCGACCGAATGCGAGTCATTATGGTGCAACTACTGTTTCCCTTGCTTTCAATCTTTCGGAATGCGAATATATGCCTATTCGCTGATAAGTACTAAAATCAGCATGTCTGCTAAGAGCCGAAATTTATAAGTAAATGTATAAAGTAAAATACCTATACTCACGCAAAAATGAATATACAAGAGGAAGTCTGAAAGTGACACCACACCGGTGACTGAAAAGTTGTGCGGAAATAGGTTGTAATGGTATGGGCATGTGATGCGAAGGAATGAGGAAAATATCATGAGGAAAGTTTTGAGTATGAATGTCGATGGCTATTTGAGTAGGGGAAGACCAAAGAAACGATGGATGGACTGTGTGAAAGATGATATGGCTAGAAAGGGAATGACTACCGAGATGACGACGAGAAAAACCTCATCCAAATCGGTTCACCCGTTTAAGTTACAGTGCAGACACACAGATACACACACACACATAGCGGTCAAACTTATAACACCCCTCTTAATGCGTCGGGGGTTAAAAACGAATCCAAACATACCATATCTGCTATTATTTTTTCAAGACTACTAGTGTGCTGGATATCCTGGCTGCAGCATCAGATCAAGAACGCCACAACCATGCTTAGTGATATAGCGTACATGGGTGTTTCATAGTTTAGGTCACACTTAGGTTTGAAAGTAAAGTAAATAAAAATAAATAAAAAATACCCATTATGCATCTAAGATCCCTACCGCAGCTACCAAAAGAGCGGATGACTTTGAAACGGCTAAACCGATTTTGATAAAACATGTCTGATAACCACCGATAAAAAACCTGCTTTCAAATAAATAAAAAGCCGCATCCAAAACGGTTCACCCGTTTAAAAGCTACGGGGTGCCACAACCGACACACACAAACACACATAGCGGTCAAACTTATAACAACCCTATTTTTGCGTCGGAGGCTAAAAATCTGTGTGTGGACGTCAGATATTGAAATCGCCAGCAAGTTATAGCATTAGACCTTCATTAGACTCGAGAATAGGTTAAATGCTCTAAGCGAGAATCATATTAGATTCTTTTTGTGCAGACTCGGCTTAACAGCACCATTTTTACATAGGACAACATTGTTATCTTATGCAATAGACAATATTACACCCATTTTTTTGAAAAAATAAACAGATTGTTTATTGGTAATCTTGGCGTCTTCGTTGTTTCATTGCGGTTGTAGAATTGCAAAGTAAAACTTAGATAAAAATGTTATTTTATATCGGCGAACGTAATTAGTGCTCATTTTGTTCTGGTTATCAGACGATCGCTATTTTGCGTTGATCGTACGCGTGTTAATAGCACCTATAACAAGATGGCTGATATAAAGGTAAGTGAAGCATTTGGCGGCATTTTGATCGTTAACGGCTAAAATTTTATCAAGATTTGAGACTGTTTGGAGTTCTGATCATAAAGTTACTTGAAAAAGTACTACCGGCAAACATTTATTACTACAGTTTTGTCTCCCATGAATACCTTGGGTACTTACAAAAAGTCATTCAATAAGTACCTAATATTGTAAGTACGTACAAATTCAACATGTTTGAGTTCATTGCTACTAATTAACAGCTGCTGCAAATAATTTCACTTCTTTCTTAGTAATTTTATATGATTTTTCGTTGAAGTCACGTTTAAATTAGCAAGAATAATAATTAATAAATTTTATGCACTGATTTGCCACTACCCTCATTTATTTGCGAGGAGCTAGCAATGTCTAGAACTTCTCATTAAAATAGCGTGTTTAACTGGTGAACACTTGATTTTCAAACAAATTATAATATGATAATCGTAAATATAGACCACAATCTGTGTCCGTGTACTCTCATTCCGTCTTAGCATCAGATTGATTACTATTGAGTAATAATCATGTCTTACACAATACCTATAAATTTTGGATCTTAAAACATATTCTGCTATGTATGATTCATCTCTGCTAGTTGTGTGAAAAACCAAGATGTTGATTTTCATAAATGTTGCTACTTTACATAACATGATGCCTTGGTCCTGGTCCCTAGGTTTGAGTGAAATTTTACTGAATTATCATTATTTCATGTCAATAGAGCAGTTCATTGAAATATTAAAATAGTAAAAAAACTTTAAAAATAGGCATTTTGGCTGATGCATATTTTTATATTGGTTGGATTAGGACTCTCAAGATCCTCACAAACCCTTTTAGCCAATTTACTATCAAATTGTTTGTGAATCAGGAACGGCTATAACATGGCAAATTGGCGTACAATTTGCCATGTTACAGCCATTCCATAACTTTCTGCCATTCTGCTCAATCATGTTTCCTGACTGCGCATCATAAGTTCATACCTTAAATTTGATTTGACATGCTACTTGAATTCAGTTTCTTAATAACAGAATGCATGGGTTGATTGATAAGGTTAAGCTACGCTTGCTGCGTTTGGTCCTTGGATTGGTGACTATCTTTATATACTATGCCTCGCAAAGCATGTTAAGCTGCTGGCCTTGGCTGTCATTTATGTATCTTTGACAGTTGTAAGGGTCATCAGAAGCCCAAAAGTCTGACAGCCAGTATTACCTGGTAACTGAGTTGTGGAGGTCAGTCCTTGGATTGGTGACTATCTTTATATACTATGCCTCGCAAAGCATGTTAAGCTGCTGGCCTCGGCTGTCATTTATGTATCTTTGACAGTTGTAAGGGTCGTCAGAAGCCCAAAAGTCTGACAGCCAGTATTACCTGGTAATTGGGTTGTGGAGGTCAGATAGGCAGGCGCTCCATGTAAAATACTATACTGGTATTCAGCTGCATCTGGTTAGACTGGAAACCGACCCCAACAAAGTTAGGAAAAGGATAGATGATAATGACTTGAATTCAGTTTTGTAACAGTTTTGTAGACAATCATGTCATTCAGTTCAGCTTTTGTTTTTATTTTAAATCTCATGTTGTTGGTTTTGTAAATTCTCAAGTCTAGTGTCACATCCACATTAGTGACATAACCATGGAGTTTTTTTGCTGGTTCTTCTCCATTGGAAATGACAAATTGGAACTGTGAACTTAACTTCTGAACTTCTTTATGTGAAATAAAATATTTTACAAATGTAAAATAGAATAATAATGTTAACAGCTGTAGATACATACTTTTTATTGCACTATTGATTTTCTTGGATAATATTTGCAGTAAAGTCCTTAATTACGTCATTTTCCAGGCCATGTTCAATAAGATGAACACTGCTGGGCAGAATGGTGCGCCGGAAGGGGCGCCTCCTGCCAAAGGATCAAAAGGGGGCACAATTGAGAAAATCTACCAGAAGAAGACCCAGTTGGAACATATTCTACTACGTCCTGACACATATATTGGGTCCGTTGAGAGGACTACCGAGTTAATGTGGGTCTTCGACAAATCCAAGGAAAGCATGGTTCAAAGAGAATTGAACTTTGTGCCAGGTCTGTACCTACATGCTGTTTTATTTATTTTGCACAACATTACAGATTAAAATTATCCAAGGTTGCAAGGCTTTCAAGGACATGTTAGTTGTTATGCTTTTCTATTAGAATTTAGCCTAAAGTAAATTATAAATTTTACTTTACAGGTTTATACAAAATATATGACGAAATCTTGGTCAATGCAGCTGACAACAAACAGAGAGACCCCAAAATGGATGTAATGAAAATTGATATAAATCAAGAAACAAACACAATATCTGTGTATAATAATGGTTGTGGTATTCCCGTAGTGATGCACAAAGATGAGAAAATGTATGTTCCAACTATGATCTTTGGCCATCTACTGACATCATCAAACTACAATGACGAGGAAGAAAAAGTGACAGGTGGAAGAAACGGCTATGGTGCCAAGCTTTGTAATATATTCTCCACAAAATTCACAGTAGAAACTGCATCAAAACAATACAAAAAACATTTTAAACAGACATGGGGTTCCAACATGACTAAAGCTTCCGAACCGAAAGTTAAGGAAGCTGGTAAAGATGACGATTATACAAAAGTAATATTCAGCCCTGATTTGTCTAAGTTTAAGATGGAAAAGTTGGAAGATGACATTGTAGCTCTGATGTCTCGCCGAGCTTACGACATCGCCATGACGACTCAAGGCGTCAAGGTGTATCTAAATGGGGAAAGACTTAAAATAAACAAGTTTAAAGACTATGTAGATTTATACATAAAAGGTAAAGAAGATGAGAATGGGCAACCATTGAAAGTAGTCTATGAGAAAGTAAATGATCGCTGGGAGATCGCACTCACACTCTCAGACAGAGGATTTCAACAGGTGTCTTTTGTGAACTCCATTGCTACCACAAAGGGTGGGAAACATGTTGATTCTGTTTCTGACGGAATAGTTAAGAATGTTCTAGAAATTATTAAGAAGAAAAACAAGGGTGGTGTAAATATAAAACCTGTGCAGGTTAAGAATCACATGTGGATATTTATTAATTGTCTGATTGTCAACCCAACCTTTGACTCACAAACTAAAGAAAACATGACTCTCCAGGCAAAAAGTTTTGGATCAAAATGTAATTATTCTGAGAAATTCATTACGGCTGTATCAAAATCTGGTCTAGTGGAGTCTGTACTGACGTGGGCTAAGTTCAAAGCTCAGACTGAATTGGTGAAGGCGTCAGGAAAGAAACAGAGCAAACTGAAAGGCATACCGAAGCTAGAGGATGCTAATGATGCCGGCACTAAAAATGCACACTTGTGTACGCTCATCCTTACTGAGGGAGACTCAGCTAAGTCTTTGGCTGTGTCAGGACTTGGTGTGGTTGGTCGGGATCACTATGGTGTGTTTCCACTAAAAGGTAAACCACTCAACGTCAGGGATGCATCTCACAAACAGGTGTTAGAAAATGTTGAAATTAACAACATGATAAAAATTGTTGGACTCCAGTATAAAAAGAAATACAACACTGTTGATGATTTAAAATCATTGAGATATGGTAAAGTGATGATCATGGCTGATCAGGATCAAGACGGATCTCACATTAAAGGTTTGATTATCAATTTCATACATCATAATTGGCCAGAATTATTGAAACTACCGTTTTTAGAGGAATTCATTACTCCTATCGTGAAAGCTTCGAAAAAGGACAAAGAACTGTCATTTTACTCATTACCTGAGTTTGAAGAATGGAAGAACAATACGGATAACCATCACACATACAACATCAAATACTACAAAGGTTTGGGTACCTCCACATCAAAGGAGGCTAAAGAATACTTTCAGAATATGGAAAGGCACAGGATAAGGTTTAAGTACGCGGGTCCCACAGACGATCATCACATTGAACTGGCTTTTTCTAAGAAAGGTGCTGACCAACGTAAGGAGTGGCTGACTAGTCACATGGACGAAGTGAAACGGCGAAAAGAAATTGGTCTTCCAGAGAGATATCTATACACAAAAGATACTAAAGCTGTCTCATATTCAGATTTTGTCAATTTGGAGCTGGTTCTCTTCTCAAATGGCGATAACGTAAGGTGAGAATACTGTTAATGGCCTTGGGCAGTCAATCAGTATCCATATTCTTGAAAGTGTACACTTAGCAACCTATAGTGTCTCTTAAATCCCTTTCATTTGGTCAATTCTACAATATCCGTTGCAATTGCTGCAGTTTTGTTGTATTTTTAAAATGAAGAGAATTTTTTGAGTGTGTTGGAATAAGAGTGCTGGTTATGTCAGTCCACACTAAACTCAAAACTGCATACAATACTAGCTTACATAATTTTTTTTTTCCAGATCAATTCCTTCCATGGTAGATGGATTGAAACCTGGCCAACGTAAAGTGATCTTCACGTGCATAAAACGTAACGATAAACGAGAGGTCAAAGTGGCGCAGCTGGCTGGTTCGGTTGCAGAGCACTCGGCTTATCATCATGGTTAGTATTCAATACAGAATCATGGATAATTATCAAAAACTAGCTTTTTCCCTCGGCTTTGCTTGTGTTAATTTAGAATTTGACAATCAATTTGGGTTGTACTCTGCTTGTAACAATATAATTTAATCATGATTCGAAAGACACGTGGCGCCATCTATTATCATAAGAATGTTATTGTTGTTTTCTTTGGGAGGACTACTTTTTTTTCGTGATGACAGGTATATGTCCGTTTCTGTACACCTGACAACGTATATGCAAAATTTCAGGATGATCGGTTCAGTAGTTAGGCGTGAAAAGGTAACAAACAAACAAATTTATTTTCGCATTTATAATATAAGTTAGGATGTCATACATGAAAAAGTTCTAGGGTTGAGTCCTTTGTAAGTAACCTTATATTTTTAAATCCACACTGATAATGACCCCATGTTATGCAACAGTTTAATGAACTACTATTAAAGAATCAAAACGTGATAACGGACAGGCGTGTTGAAGAGGAGTTTGTTGCGCCATTTTTTCCCAGGAACTGGTGTCAGGCGGGCCTTATATTACTTTTTAAGTTTAAAATGTGAACATTACCAGACTAATTTGAATAATAAAAAAAAAATTAAACAGGTGAACAGTCCCTAGCGATGACGATAGTGAACCTCGCACAGAACTACGTGGGTTCAAACAATATCAACTTACTAGAACCGCGCGGTCAGTTCGGAACGCGACTCTGCGGCGGCAAGGACTCTGCTAGCCCGCGTTACATCTTCACGCTAATGTCGCCGCTTACAAGGCTCGTGTTCCATCCACATGATGACCCGTTACTTGTTGTAAGTATTTTATCTTATTTCACATTCCTTTCCTTGAAAATTGTTCTTTTTGTTTGCGTTATAGTCGGCGTACACTGAGTGGCAAAATGTTCGAACAGTTTTCATTTAAAAATATTGATAATGAACTAAACCACAACTAAAAAAGAGTGTGGATGTTTGCGTATTCTATTTTCAACCTTATTTAAGCTGTGATTTAGCGGGGGTCACTCGCCTCGAGGGAAGCCAGTACTCGCCAAGCTGGTCTAAATTGGCGATTATTCAGATGGACCTCATCCGTAAGGGCGGTACACTGGTGACCTTAGTTGTGATTTAGCTCAATATCAATAAATCAAATCGCTCGAGCCGAAAGTCCACTGAATCTAGCAAAGCGGAAAGGTCTAATACATAAGTTCCTAACAACTTTTTTATATTTCATTTTTTTAGCATGATTTCGAAGATAATCAGAAAATTGAGCCGATTCAATACATCCCAATCATCCCTATGGTCCTGGTGAATGGCGCTGAAGGTATTGGCACTGGATGGTCAACTAAGATACCCAATTACAACCCCAGGGACATAGCTCAAAATATTCAGTAAGTGACTACATTAATTCAAATTACAACTATTTTAATAATTATTATCTCTCTTATGACTGGCAAACACGGCAAATTGACGTAGTGTGTCAATCGGTTAAATAATTACTTGTACAGTTAAAAACCAGAGAAGGTTGCGTTTTGGTACTACTTGAGCTTCGGAATAAGCACAAACGTCGTGGCACAGAGTAACCTCTCATGTCACTGTGAGGGCTGCGCGGCAGTAAACCTATCATTACGCGTTTGTATGAGGTTTTCTCTGTCGGGTTACCTACTACGGTTGTATCTCGTCATCTTTCACTCAAACGTTTATTGGAATTGTATAGAGTTGTTAATCTATAATTCTCTAACCATGGTAATACAAAATAGGGGTAAGTATAAGAAAGAAAGAAACAGCCTAGCCTTTGGAAGTAGTGCTCGCCGGCCGCTACCGTGGAACCGCTCGCTTCGCTCGCTCGGTTCGCACGCGATTGGTCACAGTTCTGACCTAACCTATAACTGAATATCCTTCAGGCCGCTAGTTGAACTGCGCCGTTTAGTTAAAAGGCTAGGTGTTAATTAAACGGCTAATTAACCTAGTTAGCGGCGACATTTAAATAAAATGTATATTCTTCTTTTCAGACGAATGTTAGATGGTGAAGAACCAAAACCTATGCACCCATGGTACAAAAACTTCCGTGGCCATATTGAGGGCTTCGGTGACAAATACGTAATTTCCGGTGAGGCGGCCATATTGCCTGGCGAGAAAATCGAAATTACAGAACTTCCTGTCGGCATGTGGACACAGAATTATAAGGAGAATGTACTCGAGCCTATGTTGGGAACGGATAAAGTGAAGCCTGTCATATCTGAATATAGGGTAAGTAGAGCAGATTGGACTGTCTTGTACTCAATGAATTCTCCTGATATAAAACATTACCCTGTTTTTTTCTTCATCAAATGCTGGACATAGGCGTTTCTAATTGTACGCCATTTAATTAGATCCTCGACTACTTTCATTCACCAGCCAACCTGCTTGTATGGTCTCTTCACCTGCCTTAAGGCGTCCTACCTTACGTTTGCCGATTCGCGGTCTCTATTCAAGAACACGTCTACCTCCCACGCTTGCCCATTCGCGGTCGCTATTCAAGAACACGTCTACCTCCCACGCTTGCCCATTCGCGGTCGCTATTCAAGAACACGTCTACCTCCTACGTTTGCCGGAACACGTCGTTTACGGCTATTATGTCCGGCACATTGTGGCTTTTTGAAATCTCGCGTTTACCACAACAACCTTGCAAGTCTTGAAAGCCAACATTGAAGAAGAAATCACTAATTTGGAGGATGATTTGCGACCAACAATTCAAAATGCCATAAATCAAACATATATGCATTCACCTAGGAGGTGGTCATTTGACCAAGATCATTTGTTCGACTTGTCATAAATTTTACACTTTTAATAAATATTCCTTAAAAACAGCCCAATTTTTGTCATTTCCAACCAAATGGCAGCCAATTCACATTATGACATTACTTTTGCCCCACTTTGTATAAGCAGGAATGCAGGCGTTCATTAATTATTCAAAAACAAAAACTTCGCAAGCAATGGGAAATTGTCACTGAAGGCTGCGGGTGTCGACCTCAAGACGAGATGGCTTGGTTCATACCTAAAACTATATGTTGCTTGCTCTTGTCACCAGTATGTTTTACTCTCTGTATATTTTGGTTGCTGAGGCCAAACTTAGAAATTTACCCCCTTATTAATAAGAAACTAAAACACTCTATTTTAGTTAAAAAAAATATATATGTGTCGAATTGGGAACCACCTCCTTTTTTTTCGTCAGTTATAAATAGTGTTTTGTAAATTTTTTTCGAATTATAATTTGAGTCTGAAAGAAGACAACACAATTTTTTTTATGAATAAGGGGGTTAGTATACAGGGAAGTTTTCTAAAAATACGTATGTGGGTGGGTTTTATAAAAATTTGGCTGTTATTTTAGTGTATTGTGGTGTCTTACGACTTCCACGCTATAAAAAGGTAGGTACTCATTTTTTTTTTTGTAGCAATGTAATTTGAACTTTGGCATGTATGATATTCGGTTTGTGATTCTAAAGCCTGGGGGCTTACTATGACATGAAAAAAGATCATGGATCCATCATGGTTCCGTTGTCAAAACAGGTTGGTGCTATAGGTTGTGTATAGTTCCGTCTCTCTCTCACACTGGAATCATGATGGATCCATGATCTTTTTTCACGTTATAGATAAGATAGAATTAAAGTTAAGCAATGTTGATGGTTTTAATGTCTTCAAAAAGCAAGATAATTATCGATGATTCTAAATTCAAGTTTGATCAACAATTTGAATGTTGTTTTATTTTGTTGCAGGAATACAACACAGACACAACAGTGCGGTTTGTGGTGAGCCTACTGCCAGGTAAGCTGGCCGAGGTGGAACTTGAGGGCGTGCACAAAGTGTTCAAGCTGCAGACCACCATCTCACTCACATGCATGAACGCTTTCGACCACAACTGCTGTCTCAAAAAGTAAGTGTTGATAATCTTAGGTGTGGTAAGTCAACACACATACGACACAGACACACACATACGTCTGTGGTAGTGATTTGACATTGACAGTACCTTTATGCCGTAATAGTAAGATACGACGATGTTAAAGTTCTAAAAAATGTCTTAATTGATATAATTATTTAAGAGCAAAACAAAATAGGTGATGTATATGTATATATCAGTATTATTTCCGTTAGATTATAAACTGTCGAAAAATTGTGAATTGGGTGAAATGGGTTAGGTTAGAACTGAGATCAACCGCGCGTCAGCCGAGCGAGTGAAGCGATCGGTGCCGCGGCAGTGGCCGACGAGCGCTACTTCCATGTTGCTCGCAGCTAGACAGGCTAATTAGTATTAGCGCAAGGTGCAGTACCTACGTCGCAAGCAAGTTTGATTCCAGTTCACAATTTGTCTGTTTCGCATGGATAGATTAAAAACTATAATAATGAGTTTAATTGTAAATGGTTTGTTGCAGTTCACAATTATTAGACTGTTTATAATCTGACGGAAATAATACCGATAGATAACCAAGTATATAATTATGTTAAGGATGTTAAGGGCTGTTTCGTTTGAATGTTTAAGTCACCGTTTAAACATTCAAACGAAAAATCCCTTAACATCGGGAAAATTGCAAAACACACATACATTTTAGAACATTGAAACTACAATCGTGAGCAACCAAATCGACTCAACCCCATACAACCCGTGAATACAAAATGGTCTTTTTTTTTTCAAAAAGTTCTTATCCCATTTATGAACAAGTTAATTTTTTTCAAAGCCTGATGTTTCAGCTTTAAGATGATACCATAACTATTAAAATCGGTTTAGTTGTTTTCGAGTAATTGCTATTTGAGTGGAAATGCATGATTAGGAGTTCAGTTGATTTAGTTGCTCGCAATTATACTATGTAATATAGAAAGTTGCTAACTAACAAAAATAAGACCCTAAGTTGCACCTCTGCCTACCCGTTCAGAAAATACAGACGTTATATTTTATGTTTGCTAACTTCTCCATTAGATACGACAAGGTAGAAGAAATCTTACGCGACTTCTATGAACTGAGGTTGAGATACTACGCGCGTCGCAAAGAGTATCGGGAGGGGCAACTGCAAGCCGAGGCCGACAAACTGTCCAACCAAGCGCGGTTCATTCTCGAGAAGTGCGACAAGGGACTAGTGGTCGAAAACAAGAAGCGTAAAGTCATGGTGGAAGAACTTACGAAGAGAGGTGAGTTGCCGATATTGAAGTTTATTTGATAGTAAATAACGGGTTAAAAAGCCGATAGTCACGTATTCTTGCCGTCATTGAAATGTTTTTTTTTTGTATTGTGTCATACTTGGTAACTGTCTCATTATGGAGATGTTGAAGGTTAAAATAGACCGTGTCCCTTTTAGAATACACATGCTGGTAACTTGCACAAAAGTATGCAACCAGCTTGCATACCGTGTGCCATAACAACTTCTGATTGGTGAATGTCACAATGGCATGCTAGCTACTTGCATAGTTTTGTACAAGCTACAAGCATATGTATTTTAAATCCTACTATAAATTGTAATTGTTAATTTAATATTTAAGTTATTTTGTCTATATGTTATTGTGCTACTGTTTGTTTTCCCTAAATAAATAAATATGTATTCCCGCCCTAATACATACGTAGGCACAGCCTGTTGCATACGTTACATTGCGCGCTACAGTATCCTACCAAAAATAAAAGCCGCTCTCCAGCAATTATTTTTGCTCAATATTACTACGTAAAATGAACGGTATGCCTCGAATTTGTGCTCAATGATTTAACTTTTTACACTAGTATTCATATAATTCATTAAATTCAGGAACTATTTGTAATACAATTTTCAGAATAATGAAGTATCTCTAACTAATCGAAATTCCTAACTACAGGCTACGATCCCGACCCGATCTCTGATTGGAAGAAGCGCGCCAGTAAGATGCAAGGACTTACAGCAGTAGAAGACGACCCTCAGGAGTCGGAAGAAGAGCCCGAACCTGAGGCTGAGAAGGGAAAACCAGTTGATCCAGGTAGGTTCTGAACCTTCTACCTACATTCATGTAAATGGAACTACCGGTTTATAATACATTATGTAATAAATACCGGTAGTGCCCTTGTGCCTTGTGTGTACACTTTTGGTGTATTCTTATGAATGAATGAACAAAATGTACTGACCCCAGCGAGTTTGACCAGACTCAATTACTCAAATGAACCGAAAGATTCACACTAGCCCCTGTTGCCTCATGTTACATGGTGCAACAGAGACCATTGCATATCAAGGAGTAGACCGGGGGGCGCGGTAATGATAGGGAAGACATGCCCTTAGGATATGAAAGGATTATAGAGCCTACCGGGTATGCACTTATAGTAAGCAATGGAATTGTGGAGAGACGGATGATATATATGGATGGTTTCTTTTTATGACCGGTTGGTGTAATCTTATTGCAATAATCTAGTTGTATGAGTTGTATGTTAAGGTGCAGGTACAAGTCTGGTACTGGGTGTACATTTTGCCAGTTATATTTAAGTCCCATGTAATCGCGGGCGAGCCTATTGCAATCAACTGGGCTCTGATCCAGACTCTGGGCTGCTAGTGACAAATTCCTAATGATAAAACAATAAAATTTTGCCTGACCTGCAAATCGAAGTGAGGTCATGTAACAATATGAAGGATTAGTGCCTGTAATTGGTTTATTCGACCCATTGACAATTCAAAAGTACCTGTAATTGGTTTATTTGAAATAAATGCTTTGAGTTTGAGTTTATGGAAGGTCACATGGGGGCCGAATTTTGTATGCAATCAAAGTCAAATACAATAGCTAATATTCAAATGAACTTGCTATGTTACAGAAAAAGCATTCCAAAACTTGAAAGAGGTAAAGAAGTTTAACTACCTGCTGGGTATGTCAATGTGGATGTTGACCAAGGAGAAGAAAGATGAACTGCTCAAACAGAGGGACCAGAAACTGTCGGAACTTAACGCACTTAAGTATGTTGTTAACTTATTATTCATATTTTTTAAATGTCTGACATATCTCGGGACCCAGGGGTCCTGGACCTTTGGAAGGTGTACGAGGGACCAAAGCCAACTCGCAGAGGCCCCTTAGACAATTTTAAGTGTCCAGACACCAACCGACGATCATCTCTGTCTCAATCTGCCTAGCCTTTTCCCAACAATGTTGGGGTTGACTTCCATTCTAACCGGATGCAGCTGATTACCAGTATTTTACATCAAACGATTGCCTACCTGACCTCCACAACCCAGTTACTGGTAATACGATACCCTTTTCGGGCTTTGACGACCCGTAACAACTGTCGAAGATCCACGAATGACAACTGGGACCAACGGCTTCGGAGGAGTCTGTATGTAGAGATGGTCAATCATCCACGGACCAAACCCAGGAAGTGTTAGCGTCGACCCGTGCAGCTGTTATTACTTAGCCACGAGCTCCTCTACGACTAGCGAGTACTACGAACCATTAATTGTAATATGACTGTTCTTTGTGCAGAGCGAAAACAGCGGCGAGTATATGGCGTGAAGATTTAGACGAGTTCTTAATAAAATTGGAAGAAATTGAAGAAAAAGAACGTCAAGAAGAACTGTCTGTGAACAAAAAGACCACTAAAGCAGCCGTGAGTACCTCATTACATTTATTTATTTTATCTTCCAGCACACTAATGTTAAGAGGCCTATCACAAAATTGCATTCTGACAGATTAGGTATCAATATAATAAGAGCCTGTTTCACCACATACAATTAAGTTCCTATTAACTTACTGGGCAGATAATTTCATACCAATTCTGTTCAATTTTTCAATTTATTTGGTGAGCAGTGGCTATTCAGACATCGTGAAATAGGCCCTGAATCTGTCAGAAAGCATGGCGACGCATTTCACTATGTAGCAATTTGGCAGTTGTAATTAAGTATGTTTAGTTTGAGTTAGTTAAAGTATGAAATTTAAAAGTTCTTATGAATTAACGTTTATTCTGGTTTAAATTTTACGTAATAATATTGATGTAAGTAAGGAGAAATTTACAGTTAATTCTGAGCGTTTTAATAGTTTTATGGTTTTTAATGGGATTTTTTTTTATGGATATTCCATACATATTTCAATTTATTTAAGAGATAAACTATACTAATAATTATTCTCCACCACGCATTTTATGAAAAACTTGCTTCGGAATTTTGGCTATAGATACGAGGCCGCTAAAAACTATACTAATAATTATTCTCCACCACTCAATAAGTCAAAGTTGTCGAAGTCTTTCAGTTTCTCAGAATAAGAACGCTAAATTTGGCCATTTAACGCGAGTCACGATCGAAATGGCCTCCTAATGCCATAAGCATTTTCTACCAGTCATTTCTCTTTGTTCTGCCAATCCAAATATAGACGAATGGACACTAATTTAAGAGAAACTTATTTTTAATTTTGAGAACTAACATTTTAATTTTGTTTTATGCTTACCAGATGGAAAGAGTAAAGGTAATATATTTTTATAAAGGATTCACGGCCGTTAGCTGTCATTTAAGAAACTGTCACTTAGCTGAGCCCATCCCGAAAATCGCGAGCATGGCTTACGTTATGTGAGAACAACACATAAACATTTTGTCATTTATCAATTTACAGAATGCTAACAAGAAGAATCGTAAATCTCTAATGGACATCTTACCTTCGGACAATGGCAGACGTGTGGAGCCCAAGATATCTGACGATCTGATCAAGAGGATCCAGGCCGCTGAGAAGGCGAAAAGTAGAAAAGAAATTAAGAAGGAATATGATCCGGTAAGTGGTGGAACTACGAAAACTGCGATTGAAAGGTGCTGTTGAAGTCTTAAGGTTGAATAGTCGCGGGCTCGAACTCGCTAGTGGGGTTGGCCAAAAAGCACGCTGTCTCACCTGGCATCGTGTCCGATAGAGATAATATCATTGATGAGCAGTTAGACGCTAGTAAAATAATAAATAGTTAGTAGTAGTAAAGTAAAACTAGTAATAGTGAAACGAGTGTGCAAACATTTACGAAGAGTCCTTTGGAAGATCGAGTTTTATGAAAAAACCACTGCATAAATCAATTACAAATAAGGTTTATAGAACTCTTCAATAATTGAACTTTGTCGGTACCGACTTTGTTTTGGAGATTTTACACTTTTTTTTGTTACTTATTTACGCCCAAAGTTGCGTTAAATTAGCAAGAAATACGAATCATTGTTGGCTCATAACGTTTTAACGGCTTTTTATTTTACTATTCTGTTTCCGCACAGACAACATTAATAATGAGACTAAACAATATCATGTTTAACTTTGGATGCACAATGTCAAACAGTGGAGTAATACCCTCCCGAAATTTGTATGGCAAAAATATCGACTAGTTCCACCTTAACTGTTACCATCCACTTTACGTTACTATTTTAGGGCCAAATAGTGCATTTATTGTGAGCGAGACAGCGTATATTTGTATAAAATTTGTATTCACTAAACCCATCGACCCGACGTCGGGCCATTAGGATACCTGCTATTGATCTTAAAAATTCATTGCTTGTTGCAATAATGTCACTAACATAGCGACATGATAATATTATACTTATTCAACGTGCCATGTTTGGAAATTTCGTTTTTAGTTCACTCAACGAATGCTACTGAAGCCGCGATCAACGTGGCCACCTAGTTGGCCAAAGTAATCTGGACGACGATGTTATCTGTTGTATCACATAATATCACGCCTGTAATCCGCGAAAGGTTAGGCAGTGGGTTACCTAGGTAATAGGTAATATGGGCTGGTATCCGCAACTCCACGTCAATGCGCGTATTTTGCGTATTGAGGGTTACCACACCTACATTTCGCCAGTTATGTTGTAACAAATCCAGACTCCAGGCTGCTACTGAGAAATTCCTGTTGGATAAATTTAATAACATCATCGTAATCATTTAGTTTTGTCACCGATTAGAAAAGAAGAGCACCTATTTAATAATTCTTCTTTCCTTAGGATGATCCAACTGGCATCAGTCCGATAAAAGAAGAAAAGAAGCCTAAGTCTCGAGTGAAGAAGGAAAAAGTAGAGAAACCCGAGAAGGCAGAGAAAGCGGATAAAGCAGGCGATGGATTGAAACAAACTAAAATTCTTTTCAAAAGAGAACCCAAGAAGGTAACTATTCCTCACTTAGCCCTGTTGCAAGTAGGGTTCCGTAGCATGAACTAAGCCGCTTATAATATTATAACATAAATTTTACGATTATATTTTACTTGTGGGAGCATTTGTCTATTAAGGAGCATGCCCAGAATATTGGGCGCAACATTTTACGTTTCATAACAGAATGCCTGTACACTTCGAGGGATTAGGTAGAGGTGAGCTGTACACCATGTAATAGATAATGAGCCTATTGCCATCACCCGGGCACGAATCCAGACTAAGCTGCTACTAAAAAAATATGATATAAAGTTTTTTTTTGAAGAAATGAAATACTAGTGTGTGATGTGTACGTATTTGTATTTACAGAAGCGCATGACATTCAGCGGCAGTAGTTCGGAAGGCTCGGGCTCCGACGACGAGCTGCCTGCTGCAGTCGTCGCCGCGCCGCGGGAGAGAGCTACTGCTAGGCGCGCCGCAACTAAGGTGAGCATAATGCTGACCGAATGTGCTCATGGCTACCTCAATGGAGAATAATCCACTAATAGTCCTGTATAGGTTGCTGGTTCAGATCTGGCTCGAAGCACCGTTGATACAACACTCAATTACAATTATAATAAACTAGCTGCGCCCCGCGGTTTCACACGCATATTTCTCGATCCCGTGGGAATATCGGGATAAAAAGTATCCTATGTCCTAATGTCATGGTGATGGCCTACATATGTACCAAATTTCATTCAAATCCGTTCAGCCGTTTTAGCGTGAAAGCCAAACAAGCAATCAAACTCACTTTCGCATTAATAATGTTAGTTAGGATTAATAATTAATTAAATTAATAATTTATTGAATTATTATCATAATTAATTAATTTCCCAGGCTATAAGTACTTAAAATGGTGTGCACATCTTAACACTTTTTACTTAGTTAGCAAATTTAATTTAATAACATTCACTATGTTTCATATCAACAGAGAAAAATCGGATCACGACATTTGCTTAGTTTATAACTTTACAATATTTTTATGCACCAGCCAAACTTATCTTATTCTCGATAAAACAAGGAAGAGAAGAACACGTTAATGAAATATACCAACGTTATTAGTTCAGTTGTTGAACACGTAAATTATCACCATTACCAAAGCAATAACCATAACATTGTCATCAAGGTGCAAAAATACAAAGATGGCGAAGACTCCGACTCGGGCTCCGACATGGAACTGTTGGACAACAAACTGGACTCCGGCGGCGAAGCCCCGACGCGCGCGCTGTCGATAAGTGAAGACGATGATGACTTCAACGTTAAGAGTAACAAGGCTAAGAAACCCGCTGAGATGGATTCAGGTCAGCCATAACAGGATTTTTATTACAGATTTATATTACACAAGCCCGATGGTATCCCATCTACAAAAAAATCAAACTCATCCCCTATTTAACCCCTTCAGGGGATGAATTTTCAAAAAATACTTCCTTCCTTTTTTATGCAAGGTGCGCTTTTTTAAATAACGCATAACCTTTTAAGGGGTCATTGTACTCATCATTATGAACAACTTTTACTGTGGGACCAAAAATCAAACCGCAAAAAAAAATCGGCGGTTCCCTACATTTATATTCGCATAACTCGTAAATATATTTGTGTGGAACAGCAGATTTTTTTTTCGCGTTTTCGGGTTTGGTCCCATAGTAAAAGTTGTTCATAATGATGATGAGTGCAATAACCCCTTAGGACGTTGTGCGTTATTTAAATGACACTTTATTTATGGAACTCGTGTGCAAAATTTAATGCTTCTAGACACAACGGTTTAGGATGTGCGTTGTCTGTCAGTGAATTAACGAATTTTATTAAGGACTAAGTTGACCAAAGTTCAAAAGGTTCTTTTATTCGTGGAATAAAATTGACGACTTTTGTATGGAGAAACTGTCAAAAATTCAAAATTTATTTGAAGGGAAGACATACTAGGTTTATAACTTTGGTTGAATTCTTAATTTTGAAATACACACAAGTATGTTTCGGCAAATATTGGAAATTCTTATTTACTATACACAAGTGGTTTCTCAATCGTTGAGAGGCGAGAATGTCCTTGCCTGACGACTTGGGTCAAAATCAACCAGCGGTTAACCGCGCTCATATTAGAACAATTACACTCACCGGACGAGGCTGACTTTGAGTATTTTTTGCTCTTTACCTTGACAGGTGTATAGTACAATGCATTCAATTACTGTTAAACATTTCAGACTGCCTGTTCGACTCTTTAATCGAGGACACAAAGAAAGAGGGAGAAAAAGATAGAGCAAAGAACAATGGCGCGGAGCAACCTACAGTGTTATCAAGTGACGATGAGGTCATACCTGATTCACCGCCTAAGAAGAAACCTGGACCGAAGCGGAAGCTACTCAATGATGACAAGAAACCTAAGAAGAGGCTAGCCAAGGATATGCTGAGTGATGATGATGACGACAGCATATTTGACAGCAAAAAGGTGCGTTGGTTTTCCTCCGTTGCAGTTTTGCATATTTATCTATTTACAAGCCATGCGCTCGCTGGGATCTACTATTGGTAAAATTTACGAAATTCAATTAAAACTTTTACCCCTAATTTTAAACCCTTTAGCTTTAGGGGATGAGTTTTCAAAAATCCTTAGTGCTCACCTTCATTATTATAAGGAACTTGTGCAAAATTTAATGCCTCTGGACCCTAGCCGAATTACCACAAAACTGTTTAACAACTGTTTAACATGACATTTATGTATAGAGTTTGATGTAAGGCTGACATTAGACACACATTGAATGATGCAGTTATGCTGTCTGTCAGTGAATTAATGAATTTATCATTGGTTTTAACTATTCAGCCTTTGTTCTGCTGTGTGGGCTACGGCTTTGTCTAATATCTAGTTTACATGACCTTAGTACTTGTACATTAGTGTCTGATTTAGCGTGTTTACACGCAAAATCAAGTTTCAAGAGCTAAGTTCTGCACAGAAAGTCAGCAATTCAGCAATAGGTATATGTTTTCCTGCCCAATGATGAGAACTCATGCTGGAGGGGGGTAGTCGTGTCGTGCGCGTCGCGTCGACGTCGCTCTCGCGTCGTCTTGTCCGTGGCGACACTGACACGTGGCAGGCGCGTGCGATGCGGCTGCAGTTGCCCTATGACCATAGATTATGAGAGCTGAGGGCTTACCCAAAACGATAGAATACTAGACCTGCATAGCTATTCACAAACATTCGACAGGCTGTCGTGTCGAAAATGACGCATTTCCGATTGAGTTGTCAGAATGAATATAAATCGTTCAACCAATCACAGCAGTTTACGCGCTCTTGACATTTTCTAACATTTTTTTGCGATCATAATAGGTTGGGGAAAAAGTTTCTTCGCATTTTTTAAGAAAATTCAAAACATTTTTTAATATACATTATTTACATTTATCTAAAGTATGTAGCTACCATTTTGTTCGATAACTTTTTGCCATCTTGTAGGTAGGGACATGATCCCATTGCTATAGAAATTTTGGGACTTCTGATCAAAATTCCGCGACAAGTGGTTTTGGCAGTCCTCTTGTGATGTTAACCTGACACTGCCTAAAGAATTCTGAAGAGACCGAAACAGGTGGAAATCTGAAGGTGCAAGGTCAGGACTATACGGCGGATGCATTAACACCTCCCAGCCAAACTCTCTTAATTTTTGCTGAGTGGCTAAAGATGTGTGAGGTCTAGCGTTATCATGATGAAAAACCACACCCCTTCTGTTGATTAATTCCGGCCGCTTTCTCTCAACTTCTTGCTATAATCTCATCAGTTGTTCGCAGTGGAGTTCAGAATCGATGGTCCTGCCTGGTAGTAACAGCTCATAATGAATAAAGCCCTTCCAATCCCACCACACACCTTGTTGCGAGCTAACCCGGGTTTCGCCACAGTCTGTGAAGCCTGACCGGCCTTTGACCACGACCTTTTTCGCACGTTCTTGTCGTACGTGATCCACTTTTCATCACCAGTTATCAGCTTCTTCAAAAATGGTTCGGTTTCATTACGTAGTAATAAAGAATCACAAATGAGTACACGGTTCATTAGGTTTCTTTCAGTGAGCTCGTGAGTGTACTCAAATATCGAGCTTTTTTGTGTACCCAGTTTTTTTCAAATGCGCCAAAACTGTTTTGTGGTAAATTCCCAGTTTTTCAGCTACGTCGTAACTACTGATATGCCGATCTTGCTCCACATTTTCAAAAATGGCATCCATTTTATCCGTAATAGGGCGACCAGAGCGACGTGCATCTTTGACATCAAAATTTCCGGATTGAAAACGCTTAAACCAAATTTGTGCTACTCTCACAGATACTGCACTGGGTCCATAAACATCGCATATTTTTTTCGCGGCTTGCGTTGCATTTTTACCTTTTTTGTAGTAAAATTTTAAAATGTATCGAATTTCTTCATTAGATTCACTCATCTTGACAGTACGAAAAACAAATGAAAATCACACATTTTCCTAATTTGAATTTGGAATTATGCTCTTTAAAGTTTAAACTTTCAATGCTATCAAAACCAGCCAGATACAAATAGTATAGCCAAAGAGATTTTATTTTAAGTTCATACATACTATAATGCGAAAAGACTTTTTCCCCAACCTAATATATTCGTTCGAGAAACTGACCATTCATCCATCATTTTTTTCACCTTTAGTTAATTACACAAACCGATGGAGTTATATGGTGAGTTGTATGAAACCACATTAGTTTATTGGAGTTTTTAAATTCATTCTATCCCATAAATTATGTATCAAAAAGAAAGTGACAGCATCAATTTAAATTCTCCATTAAATTGATGTGGTTTTGTGCAACTCACCAATAAGGTCTTATAGTTTTTGGTAAAAGTTCTTCTATTTCAGTTTGTTACAATCTTGTCACTCACCTCTTAGCAGTGAGAGTTCGTTTTTTAATAATTAATGACGTGAATTATTTCTACTTAGGACCAAAAAAAGAAAGCAGCGCCAAAAAAGAAGCCGAAAAAGAAGATGTCGAGTGACTCGGAGTCGGACGCGGGAAGTGAGACGCTCGCCGCGGTCAAGAGCTCGCGCGCGCGCGCGCACCAGAAGTACAAGTTCAGCGAGTCTGACTCTGACTAGTCGTAAGTTGACTACCCGACTGCGCGACAACAAACACAGGGTTTTGTGTTACGCCTATGATATATCTTTGTACGTCGGATTCTTTACCCTTGAAACATTGTATCGGCTGTATGGATTGTAGAATCCGCTGTTTACAAAACAGCTCAGTTATGTAAAATAACCGAACGATATTTATCAGTTTTACATACGTCACGGATTAGAGGTTATGTAAAACAGCGTGAAATAAAACGTCTCTGTGTCATGATAACAATAATGGCGTCCGAAACAGAAATATAAACCGAGTATTATAAGTGAAATTAAAACAAAAATAACTCGAGTGAAAACAGTGATTGGACAATTTTACTATAAAATTTTATGAAAGTCGATCCTAAAAATACTAAATACATCCAGTAACTGCGATGAACTTGGAAGTAGCGCTCGCCGGCCGCTCCCGCAGCACCGCTCGCTTCGCTGGCTCCGCTCGCACGTGGTAACAGTTCTAACCTAACTTAAACCAATTAGTTAGGGTGCCCTAGCTTAGTTATTGCAGCCGATTCAGCATTAGAAGCCACACCAAATGTGTCGAATGCTCTGATACGCAAAATACGCACATTGTCGTGGAGTTGTGGATACCAGCCCCCGTTACCTTATGCTTATTGTGACTGCAGATAAGCCATTCTGCAATAAATACGTCTTAACGTGGGTAGCATATTGTAAAACGTAGCGCAATGACAATGTTCAGCAGTTTTACATAACGCCGCTATTATGTAAAACAGCTTGCTTCTGTATTGTAGAATCCGCTGATTCTACAATCCGTCTGCGACAGACACATGAGATGTCTGTCGCCTCGTCTAGGTCGCGTGATTGAATTGAAAGGCTAGGTTTCATTTTATTAAATAAAATTTCCGAGTGTTTTACTGAGATTGGATAGAGGCAGTTTGTCCAACATTATAACGTAAATTTTTGCCTGATTCCAAAGCATCCAACCAAAAATAAACAAACGACAAACTGGTGACCAATGATAGCCTACGTCACTCGCTGTGTACGTCACTCATAAACAAATAAACATTCAAATAAATAATAGTGAAAGAAGGACCATCTAATAAAAAAAAACTAACAAAAACACACGAAAAAAAAACACGCAATGACGAAATGTGTATAAACGCATTATATTGTTTCAGATTCAGTATTGTGACAACGTGATTTGAAGCTTTACAATGTAAAGCGAGTCACTGGCAACGACGTGACGTAACTAAATTTAGTTATCATTTGTATTGCTACGTGTACACGTAATTTTTATACATTCTGGCCTACATACAGTCAGTGACTGACTTGAAGAAGCACCGTCACTCATAAACAAATAAACATTCAAATAAATTATAGTGAAAGAAGGACCATCTAATAAAAAAAAAATGTAAAAAAAAAACTAACAAAAAACACGAAAAAAAAAAACACGCAATGACGAAATGTGAATAAACACATTATATTGTTTCAGATTCAGTATTGTGACAACGTGATTTGAAGCTTTACAATGTAAAGCGAGTCACTGGCAACGACGTAACTAAATTTAGTTATCATTTGTATTGACTACGTGTACACGTAATTTTTATACATTCTGGCCTACATACAGTCAGTGACTGACTTGAAGAAGCACATATTTGTAACGTGTAGGTTAACGCAATTAGCGTTAAGGCACTCGTAATATCTACAGATTTCCGAGGCGAGATCTACTAACGTTACTTTACTCGTGCTTTCACTTGGACATGATCCTGTCCATATGTTGCTCGAGTTACACAGCTTATTTTAATACCTTTAATTCATTTTTAAGTAACATAATTATCATTTACATTTTTAAATATTTTTATAATTTCTATTTCTTTTTGTTCTTTTTCATTTAATTTCTCTATTTATTTTGGCACTACAGCAACTAATTCACAAAAACAACAAATTCAAGAACAAACACTTATTCTTATTATATTTATTTTACTTAGGGCTGACTGTTCAATAGGTTGATAACTTTTACCTGAAGAATAAATGTGACAGCTTGACATATTTTCCATACAAAAGCTGTCAAACCGCCATATTTATTCCTCTGATAAAAATTATCTGACTATTGAACAATCAGCCCTTAGGACTAATTTTTCAATCGTCAGATAACTTTTATATATGGAATATATATGTCAATAATCATTGCGCGCCGCTCTATTCGATCCACCACCACTATATCAGGCTTATTGGCAACAATAGTCCTGTCAGTGATGATGGATCGGTCCCAGTACAATGTGATATTTCCACTTTCGAGAACTGGGTCGGGCACATACCTATAGTACGGCATTTCCCGATTCCGCAAGGTTGTATTTCAGTGCAAGTTGCTGATGGATAATCCTGGCTACAAGGTTGTGTCTATGCAAGTACTCTTCGTTATCAAGACGAAGGTTATATTATTATTAAATGGTTTTATAAAAATATTTTGAAATTTAAATGAGATGTGTATGTAAATTAAATATAGAATAATAAAATAAAATAATTATTGTGCGACAGTGACAAAAATAACGAATAATCAAAGTAAGTGCTAAGTACGGAATATAGATCTCTGCCTAAAATGATAAAATCCATTGTTCCGTGTTTGAAAAATTGGTTTGATCGAAATAAAAACGTTGGTACTACGTGTGGTATGCACTTACGCTGGTTGTACGTTTAAAAAAATGAACTTATTTATAATTTAGATTTAATTAGTTCATAATTAGGTAAACATTCGTCTGGCACATTGCTCAAAGACAACATAATTATTTGGAATTTTTAAAATAAGTATTTGAGCAATTTCTGATAATTATAGTTTTGTATGGATAATCTGTAAATAATCGTAATGTAACAAGAAAATTTCAGTTTTGTCTATCTTGTTTGTATTGTGACGTGTTTTGTTAGTACTATCTGAATTTAGTCGAATAACAATATCCGTTTATTTGTAATGTACCTACTGTAATGCTAATACGGTAGTGGTTTTTTTTTGTTTTTTTCGATGTTTGTTTTATTTTTGTAAAACATACTTTTATTCATTAACTTGACCGTTATTTTCCACTCAATATTTCAATCAATAATATTATGGAAACATAATATGGAAATATAATTGAATTATAATTAGTACTTTGTAATTTCTCATTATTATTTTAACTTTAACAATGTGTAAATAAATGAACAATTTCACCATATTTTGTTGTGTATTTTATTTATGGTTCCTTTCAAAGAATAGTCTGAATTACCAATTATGAATTGCACTGGGCCAAACGATAACTTGGAATCCCCTATAAGAGTTTATCGCAAATATTTCTAAGACAGACGTCCATGGTTAAAAATAAAAATAATAAAAAGTGGGAAAGTGACGTTTGACACACGGTTGGAACGAAGTTCCTTTCGCTCTGTATATTAAATATGTATTAAAACAGAGCTATCAAGTATAAGTTTTTAGAAGCTAAAACCTTATACTAGATGGCTCTGTATTAAAAAAAACAATTATCTTTACCGTACGGCATATAAACCGCGCCGTAGAAAAAATGTGTCTCAACAGGCTTACATAATTTGTTTTCTAGAACACTAGTGACCGTGCCTACAGTTGGCGAATGAACCGTGCACAGAGTACATTTGTATAAACCGTGTTTTATCACGCCAAGAAAAACGTGCGTGTACAGTCGGCAACAAAAGTCGATTAGCACTTCAGTTTTTTAAATCTTAATTACTGAGCATGATATTTAATTAAAATCGGAACAGAAGTAAAATTTAAAGATATACTAGAAGACTTAGGTATTTTAGGAAAAAAGGAGATAGGCAGCAGTGTTAATCGACATATGTTGCTGACCGTAAAAAGGGCCTAATTGTTTCAGTTTCAGACAGATTCTAGAGCAATTACTATGCTAGAATCTAGATATACTATTAAGAGCGTTAAGGTCAGGTTGTTAGGGCCTGTAGGCCTTTGAAACGCTACCTCCGCCTCCCCCAAATGCAGCGCGACGTGTTTATTTACGACGCGCCGCCGACGATTTCGCAGAAAATCCATGCCACAGTGTAAAATATTTGCAGTTGATCAACTTAATTAGTTTTTCTTAGGTCGATATTTATTCCTTAGGTTTACATTTTATGGTGTCTACGGTGGAGTGAACTAAGATGATTACATAAAATGTCGTGAATTTGTTTTCACATTATCAGATAACGATACCAACACGATTCGATAGCGATAGGTTCAATTATTACCGGCCCCATGATATTGTTGAATATCGATGACCATCGCGACTCGACAAACAAGCACACTACTAAGTATCAACGTCTCGAAGCCGGTAGTGCGAAAAATTTTGCTCAAGTGAAAGAATGCCCGCTACTCTCACCCCGCACTGTCTTCGCCGGTAGATATCGTGCCGTATCGGTGTCGGTGTATGTGGAAATCGGTTACAATTTTATGGGCATGTAATGCGGAGAATGAAGAAAATGTCGTCTGGAATGTTTTGATTATGAATCTGGATGGCTATACGAGTAAGGGAAGACCAAAGAAACGATGGATGATCTGTGTGAAAGATGGCTAGAAAGGGAGTGACTACCGTGATGACAACTAAGTAATAGAGAAGTATGGAAGATAAAAACAAGTTGTATCGACCCGAAAAAAAATGGGATAAGGGCAGGAGAATGTAGATGATCGGTGTCTATCGTTGACTACGAAGATATAGGTGACAATAAAACACAATGTAAAAGCGAATTATTCCATTACTTCACTGGGCGGAGCAGGAAACGAATATAGCAGATAGTTTCAAATTTAACCTTTAAATGATTATCATCGCGCTAAATCTTTATGGAGTTAGCGCGTTGGTTGCGCGCTTAGCGGATGGAAGGATGTCAATCGTGATATAATAATAACATAAGAACGGCTATTTTAGTCAACATTCATCCAAGCAAATAGCTTAGTGGTTCGACGACTTCTTTGCAAACCTGTGGTTAAAAGTTCGATTCTCAACTGTTGATATTTTTTTCGATTCTTTTTTTACATTTTGTTATACTGTTATTTGATAGTTCGTAGAACGTACACAGAATACATGAAGTTTATTCCTTTTATATCATCTACGGTTATAATAAAAATAAATATCAATGGTTAGCTGACAGTATTAATGAGAAATCCCGTGTGTACAATCTACTGTTATATTTTTAACGATAGCCGGGTTCGTCAGGAATAATCTGTAAGAATCACTCAGTGTATCAGTGTTGTGCCATTATGTATTAAATGCAGGAACGGCACGAACAGGCGTTTACGAGTATTTATTCACTAAAAACGAAAAACTTCGCAAGCAATGGGAAATTGCTACTGAAGGCTGCGGGTTTCGACCTTAGGACGAGCTGTTTCTCAAACGGACGACTCTCTGTATATTTTGGCTGCTGAGACCACAACTACAAACGTACTGTACAGAAAAGTTTTATAAAATATGGCTGTTGTTTTAGTACCTATATTGTGAAGTCGCGGGCGGAAGCTAGTTAGAGATAAACATGATTTTGAGGTAGTAAGGTGAAAGTTTCAAATTGCAATGGTTCTACTGGGTATCAAAAAGTCACGCAAAAGTTAATGTTAATAGAAATTTACTTTTCTCGTTAAAAAAAGATCTCTTTTGCAAAATTTCATGCTTCTAGCCCAGCGATTTAGGCTGTGGATTGTCTGTAAGTGAATATAAGAATTTTATCAAGTAGACAAGCCGTGTGCCCGATGGTATTTTCCATCGACATAAATGGTGAATTTTCATCCCCTATTTAACCCCTTTAGTGACTGAATGAAAAAAACAATAAGATTTTTATTAAGTACGTGCTAAAAATAGTCGTACTGCTTTGCTTCTGCTGTAACCATATTCTTTTGTTTTTGATGTCGACCACTGCTCATAAAGATAAGTAAATATTGACAACTACATATGAAGGAACAATTGCCGTACTTTATTGTCAAGGGACGTACCTACTGCTACAGCTATAATTTATCGAATCTACTATTCTAAGACATCAAAATTAATTTAGTGTATTTTTTGACCGGCCCCGCTCATGTCGGATTGCCATCCCTTAGGACTATTAGCCTAAAAAAAACTTGCAAGTATCAATATGTTAAAAGTTACAAACCAACAAACATACGATAGGTACGTCATCGACTAACTTGCTTTGGAACATGGACACCGAGTGATAGGTACGGTTACCGCCTAACCAGGCTACGTTCACACGGCGCTATTTTTCAAGTGAATAATAAGTGAAGTTTATAGAATACGATATTTTATCGTATACAGTGACTTTTTGTACTCAAAACTGAAAGTTTGTTCACACAGCTAAAACGATACAAGAAAATAATCTTTTCGATCGACAATTTTTATCGTGTTCATGCATTAGGTCATGTTAGTATAGCACTTTTGTTTGAAACAGCTCGACGAAATTCTCTGGCAGAAAATCGTCACGTAACGAAAAAACGTTTAAATGCCCAAGAGACAAAGAGAGAGAGGACAAAACGACGACGGACGAGGACGGGGAGGGGGAAAATTTTCGAATTTTACTTCATGGGTGTCGTTTTCATGGTTTTCGCGGGAGCCAAAGCCGGTAGTGAAATTAAATTGAAAATTCAAGATGGCGCCTGTGAAAATTTTGTGATTGTGTTTTAAATCATACGTTAGAAGGAACTTCATTCCTGACGGTGGTCCCCGACCGCACATTTTTATTTTTTTCTATTTTTCATTGTTGTTGCCAGAGTGAAAGTTGATTATATTAGTATCCAACCGACAACCGGATACATTGTATTTATACATATTATGTGTAATTAATGTAGGATATGGTAGTAGCGAAGACAGTTCGATGGAGAGTGAAATAGTAATATGGATGAATCTGATGAAAAAATCTTAGAAAAATGTGTTTTAAAACTTCTTCATAAAGGACCACGACAAAAAATTATAAACTACTCGCGCTTGACTATAATTTTATCGATAATAATTTGCAATGTGTCTTAACACTATCGTAAGATGACAATTAAACGTCATCATACCACATATAAATAATCACATTTTCGAAAACGATATTATGAATTAAAACTATAATATAATTACGAGATTATTTTTCTGAGCTGTCGCAATTTCATATCTAATGTGTTCCTCTTTTATTTGAATTTTTTGAACAACTGCAGAGAGAGCGAATTTTTAAAAATTTTGACACAGGTCCAACCTCCATGACGTCCCGCAGGACTCTGATCGCGAGCGGATTTAGCCAAATTGACTAATTTTGAGTTTATTAAAAAAAAATCTATTAAACTCAAAAATCCAACCGTTAAATTCCCTCCGAAATACGATTACCTCATGATACATGCAATTTTCATATAATTTTATGCTGTAATTAGGAAATGAAACGGAAAATGGTTTTGAAATCGACCATGTTTCGGATTTTTTTTCCATCGAGGAAAGTACAACTTATCGTGTTTTGAACCGTTAATTTCCCTCAAGCAAGGATGTATCTATGGCATATATTTTTTTCAGGACCTTAATACACTAATTTGACCATTTAAAATTGATTCTGAAAACAGGAAAATTCGGATAACCCCCCGTTAACACCGTACGGTGTTTCATACAAACTTTCAAGTCCTTTTTTTTCGAAATTAATGAACCGATTTTAATGAAACTTCATACGTTTAAGCAGGATACATAGGTTAATTTAATATATAATATGACACGATGTTAATAATTTGAATAATTTGTATTGTATGCCCAAAGGGCGGGACATAGCTGATCACTGTAATTCTTAACACCTGTATCTATTTCTATACCTATGATCCACAATAAACATGATTGATTGATTGATTAAAAAGTTAGTTGAGAACATTTTCGAAATGGCATAATTGAAAAAAGATAATTGTAAATCTCTGTTTCTATGGAATATTTAAAATCGATCGAATTTAGCTGTAACACTATTTTTCTAAAATGTTCTCAACTAACTTTTTAGACCTATGTATCCTGCTTATGCGTATGAAGTTTCATTAAAATCGGTTCATTAATTTTGAAAAACAAGCGACTTGAAAGTTTGTATGAAATGCTGTAACGCAAACTCGCTCGCTCCTAATGCTCGCTCTTAATAGTAGGGGAGCCCACGAGGCTAAATGGGGATTTACTCGAGCGTCGTAGAGACCTATTGGGATGCAAAGCTTAGATGATAAGAAGAAAAAATGTTATATGATATATACATTTACATCGGTGGGGGAAGCGGCTATAGATTTTTAAATATGTAAAAAAAAACTGTTGCATGGACATCCTCGAGCGCATCAGATATTGATAGCATCAATGCCCTACGTATTTTTAATAATGTACGTATGTTAATCTGATCGTTTGCATGATGCGGGTGGTTGTATTTAAGGGTTGAAAATGAAAAAAAAAAAAAATTAATCGAGCGCGTCAGATTTTCTAAGGGAGTGTTAAGTACGAGTACACCAAAAAAAAGCTCTCATTCACTAATCTGACGATTTCGATGGGACGCAAACTCGCGGCCATTTTCATAATGTGCAAAAAAAAAATCGCCATTTTGAAATACTCAAGCGCGTCAGATTAAGATATATATGGTTCATCTTTATGTTCTAAACGTACTGTCTCATAATCTGACGATTATCTAGAGGGATTCGCCTGATCTGACAAAAAAAAATTAGAAAAACGGTTCACTTTAAAGGCCATCCCTGCAACTTCCCGCTAATTCCATTCCTGGGCGCTTGAAATTGTACTTATGACATTTTTGAGCTCAAAATATAATTTATGTGATATTTTGAGCTCGCTGAGTTCAAAGAAATAATATTTCTATGCATTTGAGCTCTCCCAGCTCGAAATTCTGATAAAAGTTTCATAGAACACTATTTTTGGAATTTCCAAACCGCAATAACTTTTGAATGGATCAACCAATTTTCACGCGGTTGGCACCATTCGACGCAGTTTTATCATCCTCATAAGTAATTTTGCAATTTTAATTGATCGAACCACAAATTTCGGAGTAATCCCGAAAAAACACTTTTTCGGGTTTCTTTCGTTCACGATACCTCTCGAACGAATCAACCGATTTTGACCAGCTTGGTGGCGATCGACGTGGTTTTTCAAGCTCAAAGGCGGATTAGTTTTTGAAGTTAATCGATAAAGCCGGTTAAAAGTTATTCCAAAAAAACCACTTTCAAAAAAATTTTTTTTCTTATTTTTTTAAACCATTGAACTTAATTAATTAAAAAGCTCAGGAAATAGCATGCAAATAAATAAGTGTATGCTTTTTTTAGAAACGCGGAGAAGGAAATGTAGGCATCACGCAGCTGCACGCATTTAACTTTATCGACGAATTTTTGTTATTTCGGCTTGCGGAAATCGTCAGATTATATATTTTTCATTATTCTTGAATTATTTCCTTCAAAATAAAAAAAAATTTAGCTGCGCTCGAGAATGTCGAGATGACGTTTTTTTTTTACAACTTTGTTGCCCTCCCTTTTTTTTACGTCACTCTCAAATTGTCAGATTAGTGGAATATACACTTTTTAGGATGTAATTAACTCACCCTACCTTAATCTGACGCGCTCGAGAATTTCTGATGGTCAATTTTTTTTTACTAATCTGATCCTGTATCCTTCACGGGCGGCCTTATATATGGGCCTCATGTTTTGTGGAGGGGGTGTGTAACAGTTGATATAATAACAAAAAATCTAACGTTCACTTGACCTAATTTCAGTTAATATACTTTTGTTTAATATAACGATCAGTTGAGATAATGAATTGTTGATATAATTTCATTTTATCTAATTTCTTATGATATAATAAACATTTCCTATAATGCACATTTGACATAATATTCATGTAGTATATTATTCATTTACTATAATATTCATAATCTATAATAACTTTTAATATAATTTAGAAAATCTGATACGATTTTAAACGCCTGCTAGTATGGTGCTAGCAAAAATGCATCGCATAAGCATTAATTGCTACAAAAGTTTGCTTTTATGCGTGAGGTGGGTAGACTATACACGAATTTATTATTTTTCTTACTGTCATACAGTTACAGCGAAATTATTCATTGTGTGGCTATTGCAATCTCGACATTTGTTTTAGATTTTAAAATGACTACTATTAATTATAGTACATTCAAAAGTTCTAAAGGTGGACTAAAACTTGCTGTAAATGGATACATTTATAACAAAAACAGGGAAGTGAAGAATAAAGTTTATTGGATTTGTGAACGACAACGTGAAAAAAAATGTATGTGTCGTGCCATAACAACAGTGAACATGGAGACGCAGTTACATACAGTGGTTAAATATGATGAGAACCACAACCATGATCCTCAACCAGCACGGCAAGCGGTGGCATCTATAATTGATAAAATCAAAACAGATTCCTGTCAGAATACCGGTAAGAAGACGTGTCAGATTTTACAAACAGCAAAATGTGGTAGTGATGAATTGATTTTGAGCGAGTTACCTTCCACGTCTGCGTTAAGACAGATAGTTTATCGTGAAAAGAAAAAAGGAAAACCTAATGTTATAGAACCAACAGATATGTACTTCCAAATTCATCATGATGAATTGAAAATCTACAATAACAATTTTGTAATATGTGATGAGATATTTGATGATAACAAAAGGATAATCATTTTTTCTTGTCAAAAAATGATGGAGTTTCTTGGAAGATCAAAACTGTTAATAATGGATGGGACATTTTATATTGCAGCCATGAATTTTTTACAACTTTATGTTATACACGGAAATATTTTTGAGGAAAATACACACACATATCCTCTTTTGTTTGCTCTTTGTACACATAAAGATAAAAAAAAGGAATACACTGAAATTGAATTCCTTCGGGCTTTGGCCTCTAACTTAAAACTGAAATAAGATGTAATATTTATGTGATGCTATGTTATGATTAAAAAAATATTGTACTGTTTTTTTTTCTTCGCTTTATACCCTATACACCTACCACCCTCAACTATTGTAACCAGTAGAAATTGTATGCAATCTGGACTTTAGGGCACCCCGACTCGGACAGGTTAGGTTAGAAGGGGATGGCGAGGTCGTGTGAGCGAGCGAAGCGAATCATTTGTGGTGAATCATTTGGTTTAGGTTAGGTTAGGTTAGAACAGTGACCATTAACGCGCGATGGCGAGCGAGCGAAGCGAGCGTGCCGCGGCAGCGGCCGCCGAGCGCCAGATCCCCTCTATTGTTGGTGAATCATTTGGGTTAGATGAGGCGGTGAATGTCTCGTACATTAGACGATGAAAGCTTGACCATTGACTTTTCGAGGTCAATGGTACTGGTACTTTAAAAAAGCGATTCTTTTTTCCATTAGTTTAAATAAAATAGTAATAGTAGATAGTGAAACATTAGTTTAAATAAAATTAGCTCCGTCGACCAAGCTCACCCTCAACCATGCATTGAATATTTTAAGATTTGGTTAGGTGCCATTTGAGTTAGGTAAGAACTGTGACCATTAAACATGAAAATTAGGTCAAAATAACATTAGGTCAAATGAATGTTATATAAAAAGAATATTATACATATTGAAAATTATATAAAATGAACGTTATACTAAATGTTTTATATTAAATGAAAATTATATCATATAAAACATTAGGTCATATGAAATTAGGTTATATGATTTTATAGCATATGAAAATTATATTATATGAACGTTATTTCAAGTGAAATTAGAGCATTTGTTATTATATCATACATTACACACCCTTGTGGAGGTACTTAACCGGGTACAAGGTATCCCCCTGTATATTAATCTGCCGCGCTTTAGTAAATCCCGAAATCCCCGCTTGGGCTCCCCTACTATAAGTTGCATTCTCCCAATCATGACCTATGCGGGTTCAAGTATTTGCACACGCAAGTCCCGACATATCCATAGGATGCAGACCTTACAAAATCATTTCCTCCAAACGGCTACGGGATCCCCTTGGTTCGGTTGGAATGAAATCCTCCACCTAGACCTTAACATCCCAACTATCCATCAATCATCGACACCTCGCAGCGTAACACGACGCCGTCACTTCGTGTGCAGTAGTTTTTAAGTTTGTTAAATGTTTTTATATGTATTAGTTTATAATTTTGTATCAATCATTTGTGTATTTTATCTATGGGCCCTAGTCGCCTGAAAATAAAGGAATTATTATTATCATTATTTTTTTAATATATACATACAAATTACATTTTTAAACACAGTGTCACAGCGCTCTCGATGGGGCTGGGTACCGGCGGCGGCGGGGCGGAGCTGAGCGACGAGTCCGGAGGTAATAGGCGTGCGCGGCGAGCTGCTGATCTTGTCAACATTTGTTTTCATATCATATTATGTTTCTAGCATGATTGTAGGCATTGTGTAGGCCAAACTTGACAGCCGTCATTCTTGTTTTTTTGATAATTTTGTGGTTTTCTCATTTTGCTGTTGTATATTATATTCTTAATTTATTCTTAAAGGTTTTGTTGTTTATTTTTGGTAGTTTTTGAGATTATATGTGACTGAGAAATAAATAAAAGCGGAAAATATCAGATATGAAAAATCGGACGTTTGCTGACTTGTCAGTGGGCAACACTGACAAGTCAACAAACGTCCGATTATATTAAACTCATTATTATTATTATTTTTATGTTTACATATCTCGGGACTCTGGGGTCCCGGACCTTTGGAAGGCGTACGAGGGGCCGAAGCCAACTCGCAGAGGCCCGTCAGGCGCTTTCAATTATTAATTCATGAAACGTAATTACAAGAGTTTTTTGGATACTCCCGCGAAACATCGCAACCCCTCTGGTTGTCGAATCCGCTAGTTGTATCCCCTCTAAAATCAGAAAAGTCCGCCGTCCAAGGCATGTTCTCACCGACCCCGATGACCCCATAACCCTCCTCCAGGAGAAAAGTAGGGCCACCAGCACAGTTTACGAACACAAATCTACATTTCGACCTCGCCGCCAAGGTCCCTTGCGACGTCGACCCCCACGTAATTCCCCCCGACCCTTGATCGGTGAAGGAGTGCCAGCTGGTGGCGTAGCTGAGCCTGTAGCAGTTAATTATTATCCAGGTAAGATCCAACCTGTCCCTCCTTGCTGTAGTCCCCCTAGCGACGCCCTAGCAGAGGTTCGTACACCACAGGGGGTGCCTTTAGCATGCAGTCGCTTAATTCAAAGACTAATAAAGCCAGGTTTATGGCCGCGCAGCGCGGTTTTTTCTAAAATTAATGCATAATATATTGTACTTAATTGTAAAGTAAGTAGACGACGACGACAGCGTGACGTGACTCTAACATAACTTTTTTCGACAACATTACTTAGCCATACAAAATCCAAGGGGGGGGGGGACAGCTGCCCCCCCTGCCCCCCCTGGGTACGCCCATGTTCCATTTTTCGTCATTTGGACAGCTTTGCAGTCGAAGCATGTCGGCTCAAGTCGAAGCATGCTCGTCGCTCATGGAGCAGACAAGGGTCTTCTTGATGGATACTTTGCAGCACAAATAAACAAGAAATTAATTATTACTCACATAATTATTTACAGAGAAAGAGCTTCAATAAATTAATAATGCTAATGTAATTTGCAGATTGTCGTTTTATGTTAAAGAAATTGAATATATTTAATACTGTAAGTATTTTAATTTTATTATCATCAATTTTTCAAAAAAAGCTACACGGCTTTCATTAGACAATACCTAATTAGTAGGTACCTACCTACAAAATGACTAGTAGATACAGCTACCTACACTAAAACCAAAACGAAAAAAGATATTTCATAACTCACCTTTGAATAAATACCCTTTCAAAAAAATTCCAATTCTGAGTTTTCAGTCGTTAGATTTACGGAAAGGCCACAATTTCTTCACTAGATTTGTTATGCGTCAGACCGAAAATGATCATAAGAAAATCAACGGCGCTGAAGATCACGTAATTTTTTGCCCTATTTGGAAAACTGAAAGCGGAGCCCTGACTGACGACGGAGCTCGTATTAATACTTTTCAAATATATGTGTATAATCGGTGTTCTCTCATCATGCCGCACCTACTCAGCTATCAACTTTTCGTCCTGCATAGGTACTTATGCTTGTAGAACGCTCTGGGCTCCCCTTCCAATACTATTCTGTAAAAATCTCACCGTAAAAACTTATATGAAGTGAGCTGTCAATAATGTCATTAGATGGAATGGCAGCTCACTTCACCCAAGCTTTCACGGTGAGATTTTTCAGAATTGGTAGACAGAACACTGTTTTTTTAAAAACGAAACAAGATTAGTCGATTACTAAACAGTGTTTAAATGAAGCAAGCTGCAGGATTTTGCCATTTTAGTGGGATGTACTGATCGTGGTGATTTCACGCAACCGGTGGTGTCTCGAATTGTCCAGTCTTACCAAGGGGTCGTATTACCCAGTTACTGGGTTGTGGAGGTCAGATAGGCAGTAAAATACTGGTATTCAGCTGCATCCGGTTAGACTGGAAGCCGACCCCAACATAGTTGGGGGGGGAAAGGCTAGGCAGATGATGATGATGGTGGTGTCTCGTATTGAATACGGAAAAGGAAATACTCAATACATATAGGTAGGGCCTTTTTCAATTAGCTGACTAAACTTCATAGTCGCGATAAATAACGGTTATCGGTACCTATCGTTAGTCGGTACCTAATACCCTTTCAATCTGCCTAGCCTTTTCCCAACTATGTTGGGGTCGGCTTCCAGTCTAACCGGATGCAGCTGAATACCAGTATTTTACATAGAGTGACTGCCTATCTGACCTCCACAACCCAGTAACTGGGTAATACGATACCCCTTGGTAAAACTGATTGTCTGACTTTCGGGCTTCTGACGACCCGTAACGACTGTCGAAGATCCACGAATGACAGCCGGGAGCAACGGCTTAACGTGCTTTTCGAGGCACGTAGGAGTCTCGGTATGTAAAGTTGTTCACCCATCCACGGACCAACCCCGGCAAGCGAAGCTTAACCTGATGGATCGACCCATGCGGCTGTTATTACTTAGCCACTTGCTCCTCTAATACACATTAAAAAAAAATCCTAAAATCGTATTTTTATTAAGTTTTAGCTGATTACAGGGTCAACGCCGTCATTCCGCGCGCTGTTTTTATTCATAATCATGATTTTGTAAACATACATAAACTCACATTTTTTCCCATGGCAGGCAGAAACTACAGATCGCCACTGCTACGATCCTTACATACTCGTTTTGCTTCGTTCTCGTTCATACACGCATGCCGGTTGCGCGTTGGTAGGTAGGTACTCCGCTCCTGACCTTTCTTTGACCAATAAGGTCTCTAAACTTATGTCCTTCTAGGGCTTCCCCTTTCGGATCTGCCTCGTAAAATAACTTTGTTAGACGCCTTTCATTCATCCTCTCAACATGACCAAACCATCTAAGCATAGGTACCTACTCTTTTAAATTTTTGTCACTACATCTTCTTTTAAACCGCTAATACGTTGCCTTATCACATCATTCGTTATCTTATCATAATTCATAGTTATAGCACACATGCTTCGCAAGGAACGCATTTCCACAGCATTTATTTTACTTTCTTGCCGCTTTTGCCACACCCAACATTCACTTCCATACATAAGCGTAGGCGTCGGCAGACTATTGTGAACAGCCAGTCGAGCCTTATTGGATATTGACTGGTTGGTTACAATCGTTGCTACGAGTATAACACCATTCACTTTATTACCTGCATTCACTCTTCTTTCCACATCTTCATCAATCTTTTTATCTCTTGTAAACACACTCCCCAAATATACAAACTCATTCACTTGCTCCACACTCTTATCATTTACTTTCACATCACCTCCCTCCCTCTAACCTCTTCTCTTTCAAACACCATGACGTTTGTCTTATTCACAATTAGTTATATTCATCCCATTCATCTTAGGTATATGCTACATCCATCACAGTCACCATATCTTGCAACTGTTCTGCTGACGATGCCAGTAGAACTTGATCATCCGCGTAGAGATGGCATTCGACAGGCAACTCATTCATACTCAATCCGTACTCACCCTCTTTCAAATCTATCCATGTACAAGTTGACAAGCCAGGGTGACGCTACACAACCCTGTCTAACACCCCTTCAGATGCAGAACCAGTTCGGGTATGCCCCATTTATCCTAACATAAGTAGGTACTGCTGGAATCCTTGTATAAAGATTTCAGTGCCCGTACCAAGCGCCAGTTCTTCCCTCCACACATTGTCATAGGCCTTCTCCAACTAGTAGACCTTCTTGTACTTTGCCATATGTTTTTCGGCTACGCACATGCACCATAAGGAGATCTGATCCATACGTGGTTTTGTAAAGTAAAACAAATATTTTGTTACAATTTATACAATATTATTTATTGAAAAAATATTTTAATTTCGTCAAGTTTCTTCTATTCTAAATATGTCGTACACGTACACTGCTCAAAAAAAGAATTGCATCTTAAGGTGCGTCCACCGCGAGATTTTGTTTGCGCATTCGTAAGAATATTCTTTTCATAAGCATTCGTTTGCGATCGTACAGCTATCGGTTTCCTAGAAGTGCGCTGGCCGTCATATTAAAATGGCTGTCATGAAAATCTGTCATTTTCACCAGTATTTGACATCAAGGTGTCAAAAACGCTCAGTATTTGGACAGACGTTATTGACCCTTGTTGCCTTGGCTTTCATGAAACCAAAGCTCTATTAACGCTTGATGTTATGTGACAACCGCGCTGTCCCGGACAGCAACATGTTGCGCAAACATTTTGTTCGCGGTGTCTGCTCTAGTTTACATTGAACCCCAATGGGAATAGATCAAGTTTCTTCTCTAAAGCCCCGTATACAAGCCACACTGCAACATTCCAAGTGGCCAGCAACATTGTTTCACAACACATCAAACTTTTTGCTGAAATTATTGCACGCAACTTTGTTTTCGTTGAATACTCTGACCGAAGTTGACCTGTATTGTTACAGGTGAACTTCGGTCAAACAGGCATGAGATTTATGCATTAATTTCGAAACGTCAAATAGAACAAAATAACTTAGATGATAAGTTAGTGTCGAGTTTCGAAATTAGCCGAAAAACAAATAAATGCATTAAACCATAAAACAAATAAAAATAGTGCAATAGCAACACTATTGAGTACGACTTAGTTTTGAACAGTGTGTAGACAAAGATTTAAATCGTAAGATTCGCCCTACCGCGTCAAAAGACGGTCGCGTTTCTTGATTTGATTGTTATGGAAACACCATTTTTATGGTGCGAGGTCACTTCAAGTATGGACTATTTTTCGTTCGAGTTGGTATGGTGAGGACACATCTAACGATTTAAATCTTTGTGTGTAGGTACATTATTGATTATTAATTTACATACATCGTGTTATTCACATATTTATATTTTCTGTTCCGCGTTCCCTGGCCTAACTTAATTCTAAACACTCTAACATTAACGGGTAAATTAATATGGCATTTAATTCTGAGTGTATGCTTAGGCTTAATCAAGATTATTTACATTAAATTAAATCTTTTATAATATAATTACATATTTAGATAAGTACAAATTGTTACTAAACATTAACTAAGTATGAATACACTAAGATGTGGGATTATTCTAACCTAGATTATAATATTTGTTTAAGTATTGGTTTACTGAGTTTTAATTAGTAGGTATTTTTTTTAACAGATAGTAATAGAAAAGAGTTTTAAAAGTGTAGTTAAAAGCAGCGTCACTGGCTGGCTTTTTACAAAGTAATCAAATTGAATGTCTAAAAAAAACTGGAAAAAATATTCTGTCCAGTGTTTAGGTACCTGCCAAAGGCGAATTAGATTTAGCGATTAGGCGTCATAGGACCGGCAGTGCACGTTATTATTGTTTCTTTTTCTTGTACAATATGAACAATAAAAAGCTATATTTAGGTGACTGAATCATTCTAAAGCGCTGTTCACACTGAACGATGACGAAATTTGTCTGAAAGTCAATCTGGTTTGATGCAGATATCATTTTGCTATGCACGGAGCACTCATTGGGTTCGGTCAGAGATAGTAGGTAAACGAGTTCGATCTCATTTTCCCTCAACCAGCGGTATATGGTAGGTAAACAACGCTTAAAAGATCGAATGATACGTTCATAAACCATTATATTTTAACAAAATGTTTTTCAATACCTGCTAAGTTTGCTTTCTCTATCCGAATAACCTTTTGCGCTTTCCCTGTCTGAATATTTGCCATTGTATTTATTATTGTATCTGTCACTGTGGCCATTTTTAACGTACTGTTTTTCACTGGCGCTGTAGTGGATTTCTGAAGGCCCGATTGTTTTTGACCAGTGATGGGTCCAGTAGAAATCGTCTGGGTAACGGGGATAGGGATTCTCTCGACATAGTACGACGCAATATATCAGGCTGCCGACTAACGTGATGAAGCCGAAGATTAGGAAGACTATGCCCAGGATCCTGGAAAAGAAAACAAGAAATTGAAAATGAGGAAAATTAATCAATAGATTCGTGTGTTTAGTAACTTAGTGGCTTCAAAGACGCTCTAATAAACTGAAGCTATATTCTAAACCTCAACATAGTCAAATCCTTATTCTAAGTTGCCACTTAAATGAATATCAACCTATGTAATGTCAAATTAAGTTGGTTTTAGAATGACTACATGAAAAAAAATTACTACATAAAAATGTTTGAAGTTGTAGCGGAAACTGAACTTTATGTTTCGATCATATTCATTGAAGACTTTATGCGTTGTTTTTCCAAACGTATATTTGTTTACAGGAGCGAACAAGGAGGAGGAGGGTTTGGTTTACATGTTTGGAAACTAAATCGCGAACAAAGTTTTTGTTAGGTACCTACATCTTGCGGGAATAAGGTAAACAACCTTATAATTCTAGTATAAAGGAGATTTTTTGATTTTGGTACCGGTCTGTATAATTCCGATAAAACTGCAACTTACCATACAAAAAGCGGTTCAAAGAACTGCAGAACGATCACGAATCCCAGAGTGACGAGGATCAGCCCCAGATTCAGCAGCAGCATCAGACAACACATGCCTTTCACGTTCGGACAGAAGGGGTTCGGTGCCGCCATCGCGTCTACCTTAACACCTGCCTAAAATTTCAGAGGAATTAACTTTAGTAATGTGAACAGCACGGACTAGAAAAAAAAGAAGGACTCCGCGCCAAGCGTATCGAAAGTGAAGCACCGTACCGATCTATGTGTGCGTGATTCGACGGCGACGGCGCGCCGTCCGCCGGTCGGCATACTATGATGTAAATGTGTGCGTGAGGCATGTTTGTACAAACGGTCCCGGCATACTTACTGTGCTTCACTTTCGATATGCGTGGCGCGGAGTCCTTCTTTTTTTGCTAGTCCGTGTGTGAACAGCTAAAGATTTTTTTTACATTTTTTCCCAGTTATTCAAGTGATGAATCAAGCGACGCGTTTAGCAATACAACCAAACCAAGTACCGCAACATATTAGAAGCTCATATTTTCCTCATTTTCAAAAAAAAAAAAAAAACTGTCGCTTGATTTGATAGTTACATAATGCTATCCAATTTATCGAACGGCGTAACACATTGTCGATCGGAATCTGAATCATTTTGAAGTAAATTGATAATCCATTGATTCATATGTTCTAAAAATTTCGACAATGTAAATACCGCAATGAATGTTGTTGAACTGTCAAAATGAAACCGTCTCCGATTGGTAGTGCCCCGCAGGTTATTTTTTGCAGAGTTTTACATTCGGAGGAACAGTGACAAACCAGCAATATTGCGTTCCGCGGGAAACTTGATGAAAGCTCAATCTTACCTTCCTGGAGACTTTGGATCTGTGTGTGGAGGCGACAGATGGCGCCACCGCACTTCTGTACGAGTAGACACTGCGAGGTGCCCTCGACTGCCGGCTGGAACAGGCAAACAATCATTTTGTTACTATTGTGAATCACCCGTCGTCATGATGAGCCCCCAGATCGGTCACCATTGCCATGGACTTTGATTGATAAAATTGACTTCTAAAACCAAAAACGAATAAAATAACTTTCATAAAAAACTTAACAGCTTCTGAGCTTCTTGGTGCCAAGCTAAGGTGCGTTGAAGAATTGAAGACTTCGAAGCTGTTAAGTTATTTTATTCGTTTTTGATTTTTGATGTCGGTTTTTACTTTTTTCAAAGTAAATTTATTTTTCTATTTTTAGTTCAATATACAATTACATACGCCCAAGACGAACGAAAAGAAGAGTCATCAAAAATCATCTTAGAAATGCCGGCGATACAGTAACTTACATACATAAGAATAATTACATAATGTATAACTACTACTGTACTAAAACTTTCCTGAAAGTATGTAGATCACGTTAGTGGAATAATAATCAAAATTGGTTCATTAGTTTTTGAGAAAATCGCGGACATACATACATACGGGTCGAATACAGAACCTCCTTTTTTGAAGTCGGTTAAAAAATACAAAAAGATATCATGTCACGCAACATTCAACCATTTGCGGTGCAACCACTCAGACCAGCCCTTCTTTCTACCACAACATCAGACCTGTAATCTCCGAGGGGTTAGGCAGAGGTGTACCTGGAGTACCAGCCAAATTTCACTAGTTATGATGAACAGTCCCATGTATAGGCGAGCCTATTGCCATCAATTGGACACAAATCCAGACTCCGGGCTGCTACTGAGAAATTCCAGATAAATAAAAAAACAATAACACTTAGCCCGACCTGGGAATCGAACCCAGGACCTCATTCTCAGCAGAAGCGCTTGCGACATAATATAAATATAGACAGTAGGGAAATTAAGAACAAACGTACGAAACGGCAGACACACATAAATATTATACAACCTGTTTTTTTTTGATTTCCCATAACTCTAGGAAATTAATGAGACCATTATTTTGAACAACTTTTACTATGGGACCAAACCTGAAATCGCGAAAAAAAAATCAGCTGCTCCCTACATTTATGTTCGCATAACTCGTCAAAATGTAGGGAGCAGCTGATTTTTTTTTTGCGATTTCAGGTTCGGTCCCGTAGTAAAAGTTGTTCAAAATGATGGTCTCATTAATTTCCTAGAGTTATGGGAAATAAAAAAAAACAGGTTGTATACTGATCTAGCACCGCGACTATCGCTTGGGGTCTCGTCGGTGCGCGCGTCTGTGTGAGTGTGCCATTTTGATCATTTGTACGTAGTTTCCTTACTGTCTATGGACACTAGTTACTGTGCATGTGACCACTAGATCAACGAGGCAGTCCCATCGAGTCAGTCGAGGCCCTTCGTTCATATTACCCTGCAAACGGTTACGGTACGGTGGGCAAAGATCAGAATCGTCTGTTGAGTTATGATCTCTCCGTAACCTTACACTATTTAGCGTTGTCGACGATTTCGGAATATAGCCCAATCCGTGACAGCGGCATTCGTTCCAGAGCGCTGTGTGTAGCCGATGTGCTCACGCGCATCGCCGCGTTCCTAATCTGAGCGCACGTATGTCACGAGCGCGACACTTGTCGACCTATTAAGTTATGTTTTAAATAACAAAGGCTGAATAGCAATATTATAAACATATTATTGTTGGTTGGTTGGTTGTTAGCTTAGACTTCTTCTCTTCTTGGTTGTTGGAATAACTTTTAAGCTTTAAGATCTTTTCTGGTTGAACAATGTATTTTCTGGCAAATAAATATTTAAAATTTTTGAATTAGACGTTTTGTGGCTAAGTGAGGGGCTTGTGGCTAAGAATAACAGCTGCACGGGTCGATCGTTCAGTCAGGCTTGCCCCGGTTGGTCCGTGGTAGGGTGACCATCTTTACATATAAAGACACCTCCGTGTCTCGTAAACCACGTTAAAACCCGTTGGTCCCGGCTGCCATTCGTGGATCTTTGACAGTCAGAAGCCCGAATGTTTGACTTCCAATCTTACAAAGAGCTGTGCCAAGGGGTATCGTTTTACCCAGGAACTGGGTTTTGGAGGCCAAATAGGCAGTCGCTCCATGTAAACTAAAACTCAAAATATTTATGTCAATTAAATCACAGGCACTTTGAAGCCCGTATTACAGAACCTCACTCAAGACTCAAACATTACTTAAAACTAGTTTACAGCCATTTGATTTGTTGAAACTTTGCTGAGTCTTGAATGAGGTTCTGTAATACGGGCCTCAGACTGTCAAGGAGTCGGTCTGTTAGCACGACGAATCTAGTTGCCAATGCCAAAGCGTAGTAGGTTCCTATAGAGAAGAACAAGCAAGAAACTTTATGGATAGAAAGAAGTGATATCATATAATAGGTAGTCTGTCATGTCTGTCTGTCTGTCAGTGTATGAAGACCCTTTTTGTCAAGAACGCGTGGAGGTATCAAGCTGAAATTTATATCAAATACGTAGGTCTATAGTCTCTTAGAGCTCTAAAAAAATTAAGCTTCTAAGTCGACGCAATAAGAAAATACTGCCATTTATGCGACTTATTTTGATACTCGCTAGTACATCAAAAGCCATGGGTACTTCTAGTTCACCTAGAATCATGAAATTTGGCAAGAAGCAAGTTCTCACAGCACAAGTAAAGGAAAAAGTTTGAAAACCGTTAATTTGTAATTTTATACTTATAACATAATATTTTTTTTTTTAGATTACCCCTTAAATTTAACGTATACCTATATCAATGTACAACATGCAACAACAACATGCTAAGATGCTTTTCAACTACAATGTTAAGTTTGTTTTTGGGATTAATTATGTACGGAACCCTTCATTAATTGTGTGTGCTCCAATACGCACTTGGCTGATTTTTCTTGTAGGTACACATACTATAAATACTTTGCGCTTACCAATGGCTTCGTCTTTTATAGATCAAAGCGCCTTCTGTAAGTTTGATAAACCACAATGAATCTGTTTTCTTATTACATTTACCGCCCAACTCCAAAAGAACTGTCTAAAAGTCTATTAAGTTAAAAATTCAACAAAAAATAATTGGACATTCCTATTAAATTTTTTGTTAATTCATTGACAGTTTAGAAAGTTTCGAACTATATTGACTAAAAAACTAACAAAGGAAGAATCCCTTAGTCACTGTGAGATGTTCAAATGTTTACTTACCTATAAATAAGATGTCAAATACTATAAAAAGTTAAGTAAGGGTTAAAAAAAGGTTTTTGAAATTGTTGTTAACGAGTCCGTGTAGTGTTTGTTTTTATTTTTTTTACTTTTTTAAGTCGGTGACGGTTCGGATGACAAGTTAATAGGGCACACAGCTAGTGTAGTGGAATTTTATTTTGATCAAGTTTAACATAGTGAGAAAAATGAAAATGCTCGATAGCGCACAAACACATTATTACACAAAACACAATTAAAACACTTAAATAATACACCCTAAAAACTGCCCTAGATATAGGGCAGTTTCTCCAACGAAAATTATCGAAAAATTTTGTGATAAATTGTTAAGCGCGCGTAAACTGTACGAATGAATGAAAGAAAGAATGAATGAATTAATTAATATTGCGATTAAAAAACTGACCATATCTAAGTTAATACGACACACGATAGTAGAATTTTGTTCAAGTGTCTCAGAAACGATAAAAAAGAAAATATAGGTAATATCTACATATTATCTGATTTGAAAGCGTGTGCAGATGTTAATAGTTTTAAAGACGTATAGTCTTTAAATTACCTGGCACTAGTTTACCCAGTTCTAGTTAAATTACCTGGCAGATAACATAATACATCTCTGTGTGCCTACCCCCCTATGGGGAATACAGGCGTGATGCTAAGCTACAATTACCAACAATTTAATAATCTTAATATTGTAGAATCCTTCTTTCTTATATCTATGGTAGAACCTGTGGCAGTCGAAATGAAGTCGTGTCGGCGACAATCAAAGGAGTGTGTTGTCATGCAATTGAATTACCAAAAAAGCCGGTAGCCACTATTGCCCTACAGAAGAATAGGGCTGTCAAAATCACAATAGTTTTCTTTTGTGTTACTTGATGGCAAACCAGCCGACATCCCTCCTCACCCATCCCACAGTGGGCATGGTCAGTGCCACCTGTTAGGTATCTGCTATATCGGAGACACCTTCAGCATAATCATCAACATCTCAAATGAATGAATGACCTCATTAATAAAATTGTCGTCGATTATTTTTCAATTACAATTTTTATAATTTTATCTAAATAATATTTTTTGGAAAAGTGGTGATGATTTCAAATTTTTGAAACGTTTCGAAACAAAACCCTTTAGTGACTGATTGAATTTAACCTAATTATGGTTAGTTTACACATCAGGTAGGTACTTTTGGAACAGAACATACGTCAATCGATAAAAAAAATAAAAACGACAAAAAAAAAACGATTAGATCATTTTTTCTTTGGGTCAATGACCGCTGGGGTAGTTTTGTTACCAGAAGTAAGACTTGAAAAATCTGTTTTATTGTTATTTTATTGAGTTTAGATATCGATACCTATCTGTGAAGTTTACACTAAAAAACAGATTTTTAAATAGATATTTCATCTACATTACGGTCGATGACCCAAAAAGAAAAATCATCAAATTAATTTTTTGTCACGTTTTGATATCCATCGTCTGCAGAGTTTCGCTAGCTAAATACTTTAGCGCTGTAGATTGTTCGACAACCCTGAAGGATTCCTGTATCGTCACAGTAGCCAAGGGGACGGCAGAGAAAGTAAAGTAAATTAGTTTCGCCCTGACATCGTCGCGTCGTTATGTCAGTCCACAGTACTTTTTATATTTGATGGCCTTTTTTCGTTGACTGTACCGAATTAAGTGTTTTTTCCTTCGGACGCTACTGTTGGTTTAAAATGAATGAATTTTGGAATGTTTCACACGGTCCCTTTGACTTCAATAAAAAATCATAACTCTTCTTTTTGCTTCGCCGTAGTCGGGTAAAAAGGCATAAAGGCTGGTATTAGGGGCGTTCACCGTAAGCACCGACATTGGGACACGCACGGCCATCATCATCATCTGCCTTAGCCTTTTCCCAACTATGTTGGGGTCGGCTTCCAGTCTAACCGGATGCAGCTGAATACCAGTATTTTACATGGAGCGACTGCCTACCTGACCTGCACAACCCAGTTACTGGGTAACACGATACCCTTTAGTAAGACTGGTGGTCAGACTTTCGGGCTTTTGACTACCTGTAACGTCTACGTCTGCACGACCACGTTCTTGAAACGGCACGGTACAGTCAGCAACAAAAGTCGATTAACACTTCAGTTTTTTAAATATTAATTATTGAGCAAGATATTTAATTAAAATCGGAACAGAAGTAAATTAATTTAAAGATCTACTAAACTCGTATTAATTTACACGATGTGTAAAAGTAACAGTGTTAATCGACTTGTGTTGGTGACCGTACCTATGTGCAGTGAGACCTAAAACGTTCGATTGAACTTCGAGGTACATACAGAACAGCTAATAAATCGTGCCCTAGATGCTTGGGTTCGATTCCCGTGTCGCGTCATCATTGCGCTGTCGGCAGAGAATTATAGGAGCAATGATTTACAACGTAACTGTAATTTGTTTGGTATTTTGTATTATATCGTTATAGCTTCTTGTGATGTTGTTTGTTCATACACAAATATCATAATGAAGGCAATATTCATTCTAGAATACTTACACAAAGTAAGTTCGTAACTATTGTTGTTTTAAAAATATTTTCTACTTTTCAATGAACATGTCATACTTAATTATTAAGTTGTCATACAAAATAAAACTTTACTAAAATGTTTAAAATTGTTAACCTAATAATGCTGACGGTACCTACAATGTTTATTGGTAAATCACACTAATATTATAAAGGCGAAAGTTTGTGATTGTGTGTTTGTATGTTTGTTACTTCTTCACGCTCAAACGGCTGGACCGATTTGGATAAAATTTGTATGTAGATAGCTTATACCCTGGATTAACACATAGGCTACTTTTTATCCCGATCTACGCGGGTGACACCGCGGGGCGCAGCTAGTGCAAAAATAATTGTATTAACATTGTTTGTAAGTTTTATTGTTTAGCCATTCATAAGATGTAAATACGCTTCATAGCATAATCAGCCTATAATGTTCCCACTGCTGGGACACAGGCCTCCTCTCTGTGAGAGGGAGTGGGCTGTAATCCACCACGCGGGCCCAGTGCGGGTTGGTAGATGTTACATGTCTTCGAATTTTTGGTTCTAGTTTAGGACATGCCACTTTCCTCAAGATGTCGTTTTGAGAGCAGTGGTGATGAAATAATTTACACAAAGTAAAGTGCCTGTCCAACCAACCAACTGCCTGTGAACCATAACTATGGTTCGAACCTACAACCTACTACTCGTAAGTCGCGGCCGTCACCGCTGGGCCACCACTCCTCAAATAAATACTTTTTAGTCTGTTCTAAACGCTGGTAATATCGATGAACAAATATTCGTATCCGGTCATATAGTACCGCTAAGTTTTGCATTGTAGATGTACTTCTATACCTCGAGAATGTTTCAAGTACGATTCGACGATCTATGTCTCTATGCTCATACATGCACCGTAAAATTGCCTTTTGAGCAATTTACCATCAATCCACGCGTTTAATGTAAAATGTTTTGTTGAGAGAGCTGGTCAAACGGCCGGTCGGAACGCAGCGGTTCTTTTGCTGCAAAAGTTGATTTAACCCTTCTTTCTTGAATGCTTTATGTAACACGAGCAGTGCCACACGGGTACACCCGCGTAAGTCCTAAACCTGTATGAATATCGGGATAAAAGTATCCTATGTGTTAATTCAGGTTATAAACTATCTGTGAGCTAAAATTCCATCAAAATTCATTCAGTAGTTTTTGCGTGAAAGAGTAACAAACATCAATCCATCCTCACAAACTTTCGCGTTTATAATATTAGTAGGATTCCAACAGTTGGGGAATTAACTTTTTTCAAGGGGCACTCTGTGGTCTTTCTGAACTGTGAACAAAACTGAACCGTCATGCTCGGGTCGGTGATGCTAAATCGGGTATACTCGGCTCCAGTCGATCGGTGACGGTGAATCGGGTATACTCGGCTCTAGTCGGTCGGTGACGATGAATCGGGTATACTCGGCTAAAGGCGGTTTGTGACGGTGAATCGGGTATACTCGGCTCCAGTCGGTCGGTGACGATGAATCGGGTGTACTCGGCTAAAGTCGGTCGGTGACGTTGAATCGGGTATACTTGGCTCCAGTCGGTCGGTGACACTGAATCGGGTATACTGTATACTCGTACGTTTTCGCTTCTATTGTGTGGTCATAAGCACACGCCCTCTTTTTTTTTTCTTGCAGCCTTTACTACCGATTTTACCGACTCACAACTGTAAGGTGTATTCTTGGCCCTAGAGCGGCCCAACCGCTCATCTGTCCCATTTCGGGGACGCTAGGCGTCTGCGCACGTATCGAGCTCCGTTGGACTAAATTAGTGGGATTTAAGGACTTAGCGGGACCAATACAGTATAACGGTGATTTTACATGAGTCAGTGAACTCCGTAATAACACCATGAGTTATGATCATAGCCATGAAACGGTTTCAGATGGGAGGTTATCATGCAAACTTGCCAAAAGTTTAGAAAGTGGTGTGTTGCGTGTGTTTTTTAAATGCCTTAATTTTGAGTTTCATTTTTAGGCTGTAGAATACAATAATGGTAGTTTCAAAGAAGCAAAATAAATGCTATGCTTAAACAATAAAATGTCCCGCCCCGTGCCCCCAGCTAGACGAACCGACGACATAATATGGCGATTTTCACCAATAGAACTGAACGCGGTTTAGATTACTACTTTCTATTCATATGTCTGTCAGAAATTGTGAGCCCAAATAGCACAGAACTGACCCCTGAACTACCCTGAGACAGCTGTGAGGCGGGCTTGCGGCAGACCACGTAGGAGATGGGGCGGGATGAACTTAGATTCCGTCAAAACTGGAAGGAGGACGCTGGGCTCGCGAAATATGGAAGGAGTGGAGGCCTTTGCACAGGAATGGGACAGCGTAGATCGTTGAGAAGTTCCCGTGGCCATTTGTGGTCTTCTTCATCAGTTCCACTTCACCAGATGTTACTTTCTGAATGCAAATGCTTGATTTGATGATGAAAATACCAAAATCGCTATGTCTGCCTATAATTTTTGAAGAGTTCTCTCAATTCCTCATGGATCCCATAATCAGAACTGGATTTTGATAAAAATACGACCAATCTGGAAGTATATCTTTTCAAATAAAAAAAATAATCCAAATCGATTGTAACAAACCGATTTGAGAACCTCCTTTTTTTGAAGTCGTTTAAAAAATGACGTGCTGATGATCGGCACATCAAAAAAAATTTTTTTTGACCTATGTCCACTAACGTATAAAACGCGATAAAGTTAGGTAGTTGATTGTTGGTTACCTGATTTCTGAAGGTGGTCTATATGCGGCACTGGTGACATACACGTCTGTCTCAGAGTCAGCTCTTGGGGAGCCGTTGGTGTGCTGCTGCCGTCTTCCATTCCTCTGCTCGCCTGACGGAGACCGGGTTCTCTCGTCCATTGTCTGGAAAATACAGGAATAATCGGTTAAGATTATCAAAATTTTAATACATTGCTTGCTATAGGGTGCGTACTCGGTAGGCTCTTTATCCCCTCCATATCCTAAGGGCACGTCTTCCCTACCATTATCGCGCCCCCCGGTCTACTCCTTGATGTGCAATGGTGTCTATTGCACCATGTAACATGAGGCAACAGGGGCTAGTGTGAATCTTTGGGTTCATTCGAGTAATTGATCTGGTCAAACCATGCTGGAGGCCGATGCATTTCATTCAAAGTTTGAATTCCCAAAAGGGAAGATCAGATCCGTTGCAGAGATACATAAAATACTACGAGTATATCTAGCTTCACATTGGAGGTACTTACACCCATATTTTTATTTTTTTTACCTCTTCAGTTCCTGCAGAGTTATCAGGTTTTTTTTTAGGAAATTTTCGGTTGATGCCCGGAGTCCCGACTTTCCCCTATAACATCATCTTCCTGCCCATGTCCCATGTTTTGGGACTTAAAACACAATTGGCGAAATATGGGTGTACCCGAAATGGAGATACGTAACCATGATTGTTCCTTCTATGTAGAGACACAGTGAAGTAATTAGGTGTAGGTTGGGTGTAGGCTTTTAATTATTGTTAAGAAGACGACTTTAATTGTGTTCTTAATTTTGAGCTCATTGCAGCAAGCGCTAAATAAGTTGTTCAAGGTTTTAGTTTTGCCAGAAGGAATGTTTAGCTCAAGTTATAGGAGATAAGCGTTTGAGGGACGAGGGCAGGAACATTATTGTCAAACGACTTGATTTAAAATCAAGTCAAGTCCCTAGGTATGACTTCTTTATCCACTAACGCGTCCCACTCCCCCCGCGACGTGCCAGGATTGTCCACGATTGTCCCCGTACATTTTTGTCGGCGCGCGACGGGCGTCTAGTTACTTATAGATACACGGCTTCTACACAAAATATTTCTATGAACTGATAGTAAACTAATGACTGTTTCCTATAGTGGATAGACAAGGCTAGATCACACATTTTGTTTCAGAACTCTAAATGACTTAGCTTGAAATGCGTTTTTTTTTTATTTATTTATTTATTTATTTATTCACTCCAAACATACAAATATCCTTACAGGCTAGACCCAATGCGATATTGTAGCACACATATATAAATTAGATAGTTCCACTGCTTGTACCATAACAAATTCTATGGGTAGCTATTCTCTCAAATTCACCCAAAGTGCAACAGAATATGTCGACGTCATCAGCAATGAGGTTGAGAGTGCGGAGCGCGCTCGTTAGCGGGGCCTCACGTAGCAAGTTAGTTCGCGCGTGCGGTACCGCCAGCAACCGCGGCTGACGACGACGACCCACATACCCGTCTGGCACGACTAGTTCCACCCTTCGCAATATATCCGCATTGTGTATCTTCCCTCTAATTATCTTAAAGATATAAGTAACAAGTGTGAGTTGCCTCCTGACCCTCAGTTCGTTATATCCGACCATACCTAAGATAAATAGTGTTGGATACATTAAAGGATAAAATGGATATACCCCGTATTCCCTCATATATATATCTAATAAATTTATTTTGTACGCGCTCCAACATGAGACTATATTTAGTTTTGTAACGTTGCATCTTGCAAGTTACAATATAAAAGAGTTTAGTATAAGAACCCTTAATAATAACAAACCTATGTACGCTTAAAACTACTATTTACAAAACTTACAAAATAACCTAGTATAATATTTATATGTAAACCTAACACTTAAATACAACATTAAAATTAAATAATATTATACGGAACCTAGGGTCCTCGTTCTATGCGGCCGCGCATCTCTAAAACGAACATTGCCGAGCGTCGCGAGGAGTGGCGATTCGGTTGGGATCGGTCGAATAGTAAAATTGAGAGCGCTTGAGGTGACGGCTGTGTCACTTGCTCCGACCACATCTAAGTAATTCTGTTACTCGTAAATACTTCGCGAAATCCCTCTGGGGATCCTAGTCTACCCTATAACCCCTTTCGCCACGTCGTGGTTCAAGCGTCGAAGAGGACGCTCGGAGAAGATCCTCTGCTGCAGAGTGACTCACGCATACCCTACTCTGAAAGTTATCAACCTATACGGAACCTGGAACTGAAGCCAACAGTTGCGGCAAAGTCTAAGACGGGAGCATCGTCGCCTTGGAGAAGGTTTAGGCCAGCGTTGCCTTCCCCTTTACTACCCTCTGCGATCAGGACTTGATGCGGCCACGGAAGTCAGGCAATAAATAATAAGTGTACCTAACCAGCTATTATTATTTACAAACCCCTACCTACCTACCTGCTGACAACCCCCTACAAGGGTAAGCGTCACAGTTTGTTGACACGAAACCGCTAGTCGTTTACAACTTGGGACAGACGCCAAAATAGTTTATCCGATATTAGCTTCGCATTCCCCATCATGTTTCGAGCCATTATTTTAATTGATAAACTGTGCAGGCGCGTATTTGTATGTACGGTGTAAAACAGAAATAGATTTCGCCGTTTTTATTATTACAAGCTTTTATTTAGTTTCACCTGTCTCGGTGTCTGTCTGTAACCGAATCTTGCAAGTTAAATTTGACCCACTTCCCGGCTTCCGATAGAGCTGAAATTTTACATGCATATGTAAAACAAATGATATAGACCGCCCATTGTGTCACCCTATGTAAAATTTCAACATTCATACCTGTATTTTAAATGGTGTGCATAATAAAGAGTATTCTATTCTATTCTATTCTATGATAATGTATTATTATGACATGGAGCTGATCTGATGATGAAGCTGGAAGGCGGCCATGGTAACTCAGTAATAAAACGACGCAACCCTATCGAGTTTGGGCTCGTTTGATTTGTTGACAAGGACTCTATCTTAGATGTTACCCAGATTACTAAAAGCTTGTTTAATTTTTTTTTTTTATAAAATAATACATTTGTTTATTTATTACTAGCTGACCCGACAGACGCTGTCCTGTCCAAATTTCAATAATTCATACAAAATTCCCATAGAAAATGTACATTCAGTTTCTCAAAATTTTACAATTTTCTCGGCAACTTTTCAAATTTTTCTCTTCTTAAGAACCTTCCTCTTGAATCGCTCTATCAACTGCTGAAAACTGTATTAAAATCCGTTGAGTAGTTTAAAAGATCTAAGTGAACAGACAGCGGAAGCGAGTTCATTTACTATGTAAAGATTATTAAACCTACGATATCGTGGTTGAGTTCGGTTTAAAGAAATTTATTTCTCATAAGAACTTACAGTTCACTTATAATGAGATACAAAGTAGTAAGTGTGATGATACATTACAATACAATTCCTCCAGAGTACCTATTGGAAGTTATAGTGTACGTACATGCTTCTCCTTAACTCTTAAAATGTCGATTGTACACCATGTGTACAGATAACAATAGAATTTCAATTGTGTCTGCTAATTGGCGCGCGACGGGTTAAATGAATTCATATTATCGCACTCTTTAATATCGTCCGGCAATCCATTGTACAGCTGTGCTCTTGGTCTTTCTACCGTAATTAGTGCGTACGCTGGTGACTTCAAGTTTGTTTTTATATCTATTTCTCAGGCTATATGACATTGTTTTTTTCTTTAGTTGTTTATAAGAATGCAAGTGTAGTAAATGTATAGCTGTCTAATATTTAATAGTTTAGTTTTTTCGTATAAGGCCTTTGTTGGAGTGCGATAATGATAATGGAACAGAGTTTTAATTATTTTGTTTTGAACTCTTTGAAGTGAGTTTAAATTAGTTACTGCTGCGGATCCCCATATCTCAATTAAATATTCTAAATGCGATTTGACTAATGAGTTATAGATCAAAGTGCGCACTTTATTTGGAATACAGTTTGCCACTTTCCGTAATGCTCCCAGTAACGACGTTAATTTATTTCTGAGATGGTCGATGTGTAATTTCCAAGTTATTTTTTCGTCTACCCTTAATCCAAGATATTTTTCGTTGGTGGATCGTTTTATTATTTCGCTATTTATTAAAACACTGGTTGAAATACGGGCGTTATTTTTTCAACATAAACTGTTGGCAAGTGAGGTAGGTAGGGACCTACTGTCTGCCATAGACAAATCACACTAATATTATAAAGGCGAAAGTTTGTGAGTGTGTGTGTATGTGTTTGTATGTTTGTTACTTCTTCACGCTCAAACGGCTAGACCGATGGATGAAATTTGGTATGTAGATAGCTTATACCCTGGATTACTACATAGGCTACTTTTGATCCCAGTCTACGCGGGTGAAACCGCGGGGCGCAGCTAGTACCTAATAAATACTTAGAATAGAAGCGATACGATGCTGTTACGCCCCCAAGCTGTGGCTAATAGTTTTGAACACGTTCCACGCGTACAAAATGAACAAAAACCAGTCAATGTTGTAGCATGTCTGATTGCAACGATGAAGGGCTGACGTTTTTTGGGGTGCTGATGATTTTACAGTTAAACTCGCTACAAAATAATAGGTCATTATGTTTCTTTCAAAACACAATAATACTCGTAGAAGAAAGCATCTCAATTATTGCCTTATATACTATAAATAGTTAAGATATACGTACTTACATTCCCTTTTAGTTACCTGTGTTCTTTCAACATGTAAGAAATCTTGCGGTGACTATGGTCTTAGCGAGCTAGAGTTGTCACTGTCAAGTGTCATTCATAGCGTCTAAATTTTTGCCGCCAATGTATACGTAAAATATTTTCGCTCGATAATTTTAATCGAAAATGAGTAAAGTTTCAGTTAGAACTTTATTAAAAGTGAATAAGAATAGTGCTTGTGGTAAGTGATATATAGTGTTACGCTGATCGTGAGTCAGCGAAGTGCCGAAGTGGAGATCGATACCTCAAAATATTTACATGGTCGCCAGTGCCTTTGGAGAGCAACCGTTTGTATTTCGATTCTCCTAAGTGCTGTAATGGGGAAGAACGCTCTTCCCACCGGCTAAAACCAGGGTAATGAGATCGAAATGATTTCCTGTAAGACCGACCTACTCTATGCACTTACCTACAACCGAATGAGTACTAAGAGTAGCCAAGTAAGTGTTAAGTTTCTGCTAACATGACACAATTTCCACATTATATCACCAAACCTTACTAAGACGACCCACTGACCTTACTCAGACACATTATCAATAAACTTCTAACCTGCTTCTTGCTATTATTTACATTAGAAGCGCATTGTTGTTTTCTAAACAACCCGGTTGTGTCTAACTAAATAGACAGAAATATTACAACTTAAAGATTTCAGTGCAAATTATGATAATTAGGTAGTAATTCCTAAAGCAAATGCAGAATGTCTGAGGAGCTAAAGCTATTCAAGCAGTTTTTGACATTCAACCATGAAAAGTTATAATCCGTTATAAGAAAACCTTACATTTATGCTCACTCACCCCATGTGTTTCACACAGTGCATTAGAAGTAAATGAGTACTTATGCCACTCAACAAAACTAAATCCTACTATTTAGCCCCCGCGGAGGGAGTTTTGGCTGGGATTTCTAATGTAGGTCTAGAGCAGGCAGAGCTAGCTGCTAAAGTAAGGTCTACAGGGACTTGTTATTTGGGCAGCAACCTACCCACTACAATTGTATCCTACTTTCCCTTTCGGAAGTCCAAACACTCCCATCGAGAAGTGTATTTAAATTACAATTTTATTGTTTATGCTTGCAGGTGGTATGCAATTGTTACTTTCATTGTAACAAAAGATAAGTTAGTTTTTTAAATCACTTTAAAATAATTATTTGTATATGTTTACTATTTCTGGTTAAGCTGTGTACTTTTTAAGTGACAAACTCACCACACTAATAAAATAAAGTTCTTTTGTAATATGTTATTAATGCATAAGTTGTTGGAGTACCTATATATAAATAAATAAATTAATTAAAGAGGTTCAGCACCTCTTATGAACTCTAATCTGCAATTAGAACATTAAAATACTACTAAATAAAGTTTACATCCAGTTTTATAGGTACTTAACTAATAAGCAGTACTAAATAAAAAAAAAATAAAAATATATAATTTAAAATGGTATACTGTATATTTTTTCTATATTTTGTAATAATTATGGAAATCTTATAATTATGAGCAGGATCATAAGTGCTCTATCAAAATTAGAAATGGAACAAATACAGCCACCAAACAATTTAAAACTGACAAGATATTATTTAGAGCAGGAATAGTTCTTTGATTATTTTAAAAACATGATAAATTGGATCATAGCAACAATAACTAGGCCAAGATTCATAATTTTGACAAGATTCAGGCTGCCTAAGGAACCATGTAAAAGCTTGGGAATGAAAGACTGCAAACCTGTTTCTGTTCCTGAAGATCATAACAGGAAATGAAGTACTGAAAATATTAACATTCAATACAATTCTACTTTGAGCTATATATATTAAGTAATAAAGCTACTAGTTAAAATAATTAATACAAATTAAATCTATAATAGTCTATGCAGAAATCTAAGATTATGATTATAATCAAATAGCCTATTGTTTACACTCTGTTATTACTAAAAAGTAAGACGGAAGCAATGATATGTTAATGAAGGGAAATTGTTCACACGAGTTGACAGAACACCCTTTTGACATTTCTTCAGTGCCCTGGTTATGTGAAGCGGTGGGCAACTGAATGACAGAGAATTTGAGAGCCTGTGGTATCTGCATTCTTGTTTATTTAGTTTAGATAATTTCCTACTGGTCCACTAGGAAAAGATGCATTTTTGATTTCTGTCCCGGAGACTCTGGGTCCTAACAAAGCTTGGGTGACGAGTGAATTTCCTAAGTCAATTCTAAACCTCAATCAGGAGCTACAATAGGTAGGCCTTCTTTTGAGCACTGCTACCAATCACAAGGCCCGGCCTGCAGGCAAGGTTGAAAGGAAGATAATAATATCAACACTTTGTTCCCTGAAACAAGTTCATAGTTCATTAACACAAAAATGTTGTTATCCCTGTATGGGAATGCTTGTTGCCAGACAAATATTTGAGAAGGGCAGACCAGGACAAATGGAAAAAGGTTGCCCCGCTGGTTTGCATAGAGTTAATGTGGTGGCCAGAGGCTACTGATAGACCACAGCTCAGTTCACTTACACAGGGGTAGAGTAACCCACTTCCTGTCCACACTCCGTGGAGGAAGGGTAAGGAGCCTACATGAACGGGCTAATATATTCATGCAAAGGGAGTCCAAAGGATGTCTTTAAAATATCGCTTTTAGTGATAAGACTGCCCATTGTGTCACCCTAGTGGTAAGGTGTACATAATAAAGAATATTCTATTATATCCTACTCTAGTCAGGAACTTGACCAAACCAGAAAAAATTGTACTTGAACTTGCGAGAGATGTTTGCCATATATGCAGTATTGCCAAAAAGCCAGTTTTCAGAGTGCACATATTAGATTCAGAGTTCAATCCGACAACAGACCATTTGTCGCACATTTAAGATGAGCGAGGGATACGTCCCCTAGCGTTTCTGAACCTAATTTGCAAGATGGAAGTTAGCTGATTAGCTGAACACTCTGTTAGCGGTTTACCTCCCGGGGAGGTTAAAAGTGTAACAACGGGTTAGCCGACCGCTTATCTAGGAACAGACCAGCAGAAGTGGCTCCTGTTGCTCCAGGCCCCAGGCCTCGGAGGCCATGTTACAAAGTGGGGCGTCCCCGGCGTCGACGTTTTCACGTCAGATAAGTCGGCCGTTTGTGCGACAGTACGTCATATGGGACTCAAATGATGGCTTGGCAAGCTTCTGCGATGCTTTCAGTCAGAGGTGACAGCATCAACTAGCATGGGTTTTTCTTCGCCCGACTTAAGAGAGAGTGCTCAGTCATGTGAACTCGGAAATGGGACGGGGACGTACTATGTAGAAATCGCCCCATACTGAACCCAATGTGACTGGCTCCCGTATTTGGAGAAGGCCTCGGAGAGTCAGTACCAGTATAAGATCTATGTAAGATCGTCTTAGACCTGATAAGCTGCAACTCCTACCCTGGAAAGTTGGGGGGGAGGGGGGCAATCAGGTTGCAAGGCTTGGTAGACAAGAACCTTGCTAAAGTGTAATTGGAGATAATCTACAGTAATTACTTATAAAGCTCCTATTCAGAGGTGAATATCATAGTGTAGAGTGCATGGCATTAGTCCTAAATAATCTGATCCCAATTTATTTATATTTACGCATAAAGCACATAATTATGGTACCAACCAACAGATGTTAGATCTAAACAGTTTTGTGTCCATTGTTTCAAAAGCATTATCCTTAGCTAAACCACTACCCAGAAAGTCATGAAATGAAATTAATTCCAGAATGATGAGGCTGCCAGAAGAGTTTTACATACTCTAATATTGTAAGTCACAGCTTTTAAATGTTGAATAACAGTGCAACCAAGGTGTGGTTCAATCAAGAAGTTTACTTAAAATCTACCATAATCGTTGTTGATTTTGATTTACAATAACGTGTGTGGCTAAGCTTGCTTGAAATATTTTTAAACAGACTAAGTTACGAAAAGCCTTCTGGAGGTACATAAAGTAGTATGTGGTAGCCTTCGGGAGGCTGACTGGAGAATAGTTCATCAAATGAAATCAAACTGGAAGAGCCACTAGGCTTACAGAATTATTACTTTTGTAAAGTAGTAAAGGAGATGGTTACCTCTCAAGATAATTTAGAATGCCCAGCCTATAAGATTCCCACTTTTGGAACAAAGGTCACCTCTCTGTGAGAGAATAGGGTTTATCATTATGATAATTATTAATTCCCTATGAAAATATTTATAATATTTATTAAATATATTTGTGTAGAGGTACATGATTCACATTTCAAGACATTTTAATTGATAAATGAAGAGACTTATACTAGAATTCCTTCTTAGATCATTTACATGTGTCTACTACTTAGACTAATCTGTTGACCAAAGTACTTAGTGTAAAGAAGGGTCCTAAATATATTTTAGTTTCAATGGAATTTTAACTGTGTCATGCATGAATGACATTGATTTTGTTTTTCCACATCTTTATAAAATTATGAGATTCAGAAATATTTGTTGATTGATCTCATAACTTCCAAGTACTCATATCCAACATTACCTAACTTGTGTTAATTAAGTATATGAGTGATCCAATTATCCTTTAGTAATGAGATTATGATTTTAATTCAGTTTTAGATCTTATTGATTTTGGATTATCATTAAAGCTTGATAATTCATGTTCACCTTAAATAAGGTACTTAAATAGATTTGATTCAACTGTCGACCAACCTCATAGAGGTTGGTAACAACAATATAGTGATTAAATTGTGTCTCATAGCATGACAGTTGAACGTTTCTATAACATTTCATGGGATTTCTTCATTTTTGCAGTTTCTAGGATAAATAGATGGAAAACTCTTAATTATTTATTTGAATATTTAATGAATACCTACAGACCGAAATATTCGATCATTCCATTATAATATTATAATTCACATAGCGTCTACATCCTTCAGGTATTCTTTCACCAGCAGATATCAAACAGGTCTTCTACGAGTATTATTGTGTTTTGAAAGAAACATAATAGAAATGTTTTGCATTAAAACAAAACAGTTATTATGTTATGAAAAACACAATAATACTCGAGTAAGGCGCTTGCTGTTGAATTTTGAAGACTTCTATGAATGACACTTGACAGTGACAACTCTAGCTCGCTAAGACCATAGTCACCGCAAGATTTCTTACATGTTGAAAGAACACAGGTAACTAAAAGGGAATGTAAGTACGTATATCTTAACTATTTATAGTATATAAGGCAATAATTGAGATGCTTTCTTCTACGAGTATTATTGTGTTTTTCATAACATAATAACTGTTTTGTTTTAATGCAAAACATTTCTACTTTTGACTTTTATCGTTTCATATGCCAAAGAGAGACAAACATAGCGGGACAAAGAGGGACACCCTCATGTCAAATCGGACTTCTTAGATTGACCAAACTTTAGTATAGCTGACTGGATTGCAGATTTTAGATCATTCTCTCATCATTCTCATTTGCAACAGTAGTGGAACTTAATAACAATTTCATTACCACCTCTTTTTTCATGAAGTTTTCTAGGGTGCCGCGTACATAATCGCGACCAACCATCACGCGGGGTAGCGATACTCATGCATAACCACATATCAATTAATCGCGTAATTATATTCTACACTGTGATTCTGGATAGGTAATAAATAGGTACTACAGCATAATTTACAAAAAAAAAAAAAATGGGAAACTGTTTGCGGCATCTGAGAAAGAATTTCAAACTCAAAGTCCAAACATTTATTTCAATTAAACCACTTTTAAATGGTCAAGGAGTCGGTCAGTCAGAAAAATGAAGCCCATTCCAAAGAAAGAAAAAACGTTTATTTAGACACAGTTCGTGAAACACAAAAAATAAAAGAAAAAAAAAAACAATGAGAAAATAATGTTCAAAGCGTAGTGGGTTCCACGATGGAGAAGAACGGGCAAGAAACTCTAGAAAGAAGAATCACGTGGGGTGTGTCAGCGACACTTTAAGTCTGTAACTGTTAATAGGTAGAAATAGATGCTGATGATCTTACCCTTACCGTGTACTCCGACAGCGTCCTCTCCGACGGTGCCCGGTGACTGTCATTCTCCTCCCTCGACGATGCTCTGTGATGGTAACCCCCAGACGACGGCGAGTCCACGCCAGACCGGTGCGTCGCCACGTAATGGTTGTTCTTTACTTTATGCGCCATTTTGAGTCCTCTGGTTCACTAGCACTCGGACATACTCGGCCTACAGTCACGCATACGCCGATGATTGCCGACAGCAGCGCATTTTTGCTCGGTGCTAGGTGTTGTATGCGAGTTTGTGGTCTTGTTAGCGTTTTAGTTCATCGTTCGTTGTTGTTTTTGTCGGCCTGTAACAAAGAAAAAATATGGATAAGTATCTATCTACATGCGAAGCAGGAGCACCGTAGAAACGGAAGAAACGAAAGACTTCAAAGTGATTTCTACGGCGCGATGTCAAAAATGAAGAAAAATTAATGTCATTTTGTATAGAAAAGATATTGCCTGTTCTTCGTAGAGAAGGGGTAGAAGTGATCTACTACGCGAGCTGTGGGTTTGAACCTGTCAAAAATCAAGAAAGTCTTAAGGCTCCCGCAGACAGGCTCAACGCGGCTCTGGTGGAACAATTTCTATGAAAAATTCATTAAAAAAAACTTGTTCTACCGGAATCGCGTCGCGCCGGTCTGCGGGAGCCTTAATCCGCTTCTGAAAGGCAAATCAACTCAATTAACTGAAATATTGTTAAAGTCACATCAAGTGATTTCACTGGCAGTTGAAATTCAGCAGCAGTAACTTGAGTTTGACTTTCAGCTAATTCGGCTTTGAATGGCTTAGTAGGCGTTTCGGCCGCTGAGATTCGTCCGATCCAGTCGAAACAGGCATTTCATTATTATTAATATTTTTGAGTGGCGTTTCGGATATACTTTTTTTTAAGCAAATTTTGTACAGCCAGAATGAAAAACCTTAGGTAGGGTTATATTATTTACTAGCGACCCCGGGCCTGCTTTACATAATAAATCTTCCGGAATAAATTCTCTAAATGATTGTGAAAACCGCATCAAAATCCGTTTCGTAGTTTAGAAGAACAACGCAGCGTCACAGACAGACTCGAAAACTTTTTTACAAAAAAATACAACCGACTTCCAAAAAAAACACTACAAAGTGAAAAATAACTTTAATTTCGGAAGTCGGTGTCTAGTTAAATGTATTTTCGATTTTTGACACCGACTTCCGAAATTAAAGTTATTTTTCACTTTGTAGTGTTTTTTTTGGAAGTCGGTTGTATTTTTTTGTAAAAAAGTTTTTATTTTTCACTTTTTAGTTGTGTACCTACCCCACACAAATTCTAATACCACTATCTGCAAAACAAACTAGAACATCATCCATATAAAAGTGGGGAAAAAATACGTATTATTGAAGATAACTCAAAAACTACCAAAGCAAAGTTAATCAATTTTATATGGGACCAACTGTGATGTATACCCTCTCGAATAAAACAAAAAAAAACCAAATCTGTCCAGCCATCTTCGAGTAATCGGGGAACATACATAAAAAAAAAAATAAAAAAAAAAGGTTCCGACGAATTGAGAACCTCCTCCTTTTTGAAGTCGGTTAAAAAGCGACTTTATTTTATAATAAGTAAGATAAGACAGTGAGTGAGTTTTTTTTTACTAAGCGTGAGTCGATCTTTACACCTTATTGACGGTTTTTGTTTTTTTCTTTTCAAGTATTCTAGTATTTGTATTTTATTTTATTTGATTTTATTCCCCTTGCTATTTTTAATTGATATCCGTGGGTATGTCCGTGGCATCACACAGGCCCTATCAGAATACCAGCGTTGCGGTATTTATTTTTTAAATATCGCAGCTTTATGCTGAGATGGGAGCCTTTTTGGCCTCGCACAGGTCTCTTTTTTTTTAGTCTGATTTCTTTTTTTTTGTTTTTTTGCTTTTTAATGTTTATTTTGTTACTTTTATATGCTCTTTTTTAACTGTATTTCCTGTGCGTGTCCCAAATAAAATATTTTTCTTTCTTTCTTTCTTTCTTATTTTTTTTAAGTATAAGAAGTAAGTCAGGGAATTGTAGGAAAAAGATGAAGTTTAATATACTCTTACAATTACAACAATCAACAGTAAACATGATAAATCACAATAATCAGTCTTATCTAACAATTGAAAAGCTTACAATAAGAACTATAAATGTTAACAACAATAATTAGTCTTATACATCAATTGAAACGTGTACAACAAGAATATTAAATGTAAATTACTATAATCAGTCTTGTATATCAATTACTCAATAACAAACACTTTACTAAAATATCGAAAATAATGAACAATAGCGTCAAAAATCAGTGACTAACTCAATGATTTCAAAAGTAGACTAATTGCGATGTCAAAATAACCTCTTCTTATGTTTATATACGTATAATAATAGGTTGGGGAAAAAGTTTCTTCGCATTTTTTAAGAAAATTCAAAACATTTTTTAATATACATTATTTACATTTATCTAAAGTATGTAGGTCCCATTTTGCTCGATAACTTTTTGCCATCTTGTAGGTAGGGACATGATCCCATTGCTATAGAAATTTTGGGATATCTGATCAAAATACCGCGACAAGTGGTTTTGGCAGTCCTCTCGTGATGTTAACCTGACACTGCCTAAAGAATTCTGAAGAGACCGAAACAGGTGGGAATCGAAGGTGCAAGGTCAGGACTATACGGCGGATGCATTAACACCTCCCAGCCAAACTCGCTTAATTTTTGCTGAGTGGCTAAAGATGTGTGAGGTCGCGTTATCATGATGAAAAACCACACCCCTTCTGTTGATTAATTCCGGCCGCTTTCTCTCAACTTCTTGCTTTAATCTCATCAGTTGTTCGCAGTAGAGTTCAGAATCGATGGTCCTGCTTGGTGGTAACAGCTCATAATGAATAATGCCCTTCCAATCCCACCACACACACAGCATCACCTTGTTGCGAGTTAACCCGGGTTTCGCCACAGTCTATGAAGCCTGACCGGCCTTTGACCACGACCTTTTTCGCACGTTTTTGTCGTACGTGATCCACTTTTCATCACCAGTTATCAGCTTCTTCAAAAATGGTTCGGTTTCATTACGTCGTCGTCGTCGTCAAATGAGTACACAGTTCATTAGGTTTCTTTCAGTGAGCTCGTGAGGTACCCAAATATCGAGCTTTTTTGTGTACCCAGATTTTTTCAAATGCGCCAAAACTGTTTTGTGGTCAATTCCCAGTTCTTCAGCTTCGTCATAACTACTGATATGCCGATCTTGCTCCACTTTTTCAAAAATGGCATCCATTTTATCCGTAATAGGGCGACAAGAGCGACGTGCATCTTTGACATCAAAATTTCCGGATTGAAAACGCTTAAACCAAATTTGTGCTACTCTCACAGACACTGCACTGGGTCCATAAACATCGCAAAATTTTTTCGCGGCTTGTGCTGCATTTTTACCTTTTTTGTAGTAACATTTTAAAATTTATCGAATTTCTTCATTAGATTCACTCATCTTGACAGTACGAAAAACAAATAAAAAACACACATTTTCCTAATTTGAATTTGGAATTATGTTCTTTAAAATTTAAACTTTCAATGATACCAAAACCAGGCAGATACAAATGGTATAGCCAAAGAGACTTTATTTTAAGTTCATACATACTATAATGCGAAGCCGCACGGGTTGATCCATCAGGTTAAGCTACGCTTGCCGGGGTTGGTCCGTGGATGGGTGACCATCTTTACATATCGAGACTGCTCCGTGCCTCGGAAAGCACGTTAAGCCGTTGGTCCCGCCTGTCATTCGTGGATCTTTGACAGTCGTTACGGGTCGTCAAAAGCCCGAAAGTCTGACGACCAGTCTTACCAAGGGGTATCGTATTATCCAGTTACTGGGTTGTGGAGGTCAGATAGGCAGTCGCTCCATGTAAAATACTGGTATTCAGCTGCATCCGGTTAGACTGGAAGCCGACCCCAACGTAGTTGGGAAAAGGCTAGGCAGATTGACATACTATCCCCCCCAGAGGGTTCCCGCATTGTCGAGGCGGGGGGGCTCAGTAGCCGTGGCTTGGTCACCCACGGTGAAGCGAAGAGGAACCCATGCGGGGGCCGCTCGTCAGGGCTTTTGCCGATAAGCCGACGACGTAGCGGCCAGCGGGTAGGTTGCGGTGGCCGTATGGGCGACACCGCAACTGAGGCGGGCCGCGGTGTCTTATGGGAGGCATCGCGGCTGAGGATTGGAGGCCGCGGCGGGAGAGGAGTGCCGGTATTGCGGTGCGCCGCTCTCCCTACCTTCCGCGGCCTTGACGGGGCCGCCACCGTTTGATGGCGGACGCGGTGGGGCCGCAGGGGAAGAGGAGTGTCGGTATGACGTCGGCCGCTCTCCCTATCCTCTGCGGCCGAAATGGCGGCGGAGCGCGCGCGGGAGGACGACCCTCACGCGGCGCCGCTCCGAAGGCGGAGGAGGGGTCGGAGCAGACGACTCCTCCCAGGTGGGGGCCAGCAGGCAACGGGTGTGGGGGCATCCTTGCCTGTATTGCACAGGCCCCCACCAGTGTCGGACGGGAATGGCCAGGTGTTCCCGGTCATTCCCGTAGCCCCCCATCCGGGGGGGCACGCGGGGCCCGCCAGCTAGGCGGGCATGCGCCGGGAGGGTTGTGGACGTAAAGGCTGTGCCGGTTTCCCATGGCCCTCCCATCACGGCGATGTGGGAACACTGCTGAGTTTTAGTGGGTATACTGTCATTCCGACAGGAGTCCCACATACCCCGTCTCGTCCCCCACGAGCGGGGATGCATAAAGCATTTCTCAGCGTCAAAAAAAAAAAAACAAAAAAAAAAAAAAAAAAAGATTGACATACTATAATGCGAAAAGACTTTTTCCCCAACCTAATATTTAAAACAATCAGTCTGTTCAATACGATCAAAACAATAATCATCAATTTTCATTAAAAAAAATAAAAACAATCATATAAGTACCTATACCAGCTAGAAATCTTTAAGTCTCATGTGTGAGCTTCGAGAATCCAACCTAACAACAACAGTGTATTCCAGCGCGTTGAAAGAACACACTGTTGAATTTTCAACTCTCGGCGCTAAGTAGAGCGTTGAAAATGTAGTGCGCGAAAAAAAATCACCGCGATAATTTTACATCCGTGCGAACGTTGGCTTTGTCTGGTGAACTCTGGTGCATTTTCCTACAGTCCGGCCGTTGAGAAAATGCGTTCCTGATACCTGTCAGTTGGACAATTTCTAGTAGTAATAAGGATCAAATTCGCATAACACCTATTCATTATTATAGTATGAAACTGACAGATGTCAGAACGCATTCTCTCGACATAGTAAACAAGTAGAGTTATGACGGCGTAAAAAACCACAGACAACATCTGGAAATTCTAAAATATGTTCTACCTGGCAGAATGTAAACGAAATCGAACTGTTTGGGCGACCTTGAACGATTTATGTGAGCACAATCAATTTTGGGTCATACCTTTCTAGAAATAGAGTTTATTATCCAATAAAATGTTAGCAACTTAGAATTATTGCACGAAACAATGGTAGCATTCCGATCTTAGTCGATTAATAACGCAACGATTGCAGGCATCGAGTCATATCGATATTATATACCTGTTAAATTGCTTGTACTTTTTTTGTAGTTTTTATCGATTACCATGATCTAATTGAGCATAGTTTTGAAATGAAAAAAAAACACCTTTGTGCTGATTTAACATTAACCAAAAAAAAAGAGGCAGCCACTGGGGACAGAAGTAACGTAAAACTATGCATAGCATGTCGCATTTCGGTGACGCAAATCCATAAGATTTCCCTTACCAAAAATCGCTCATCGCGCCTAGAGAAGTTTTCCCTTCACAAATAAACAAGAATAACTGCGACATAAAAGATTTTCATATGCAGATTAGTCTCTGTTTACTGCTGTATCTATTGGATAGCAAACAAGCTTACGCTTTTACCCCTGATGGAAAGGATGGGCATCAGCAATGCCAGAACCATTGCCATACCACAGATACAGCTGAAATGTTTCTTTTTTCGTAAATAATTTTACACACGGGCACTGGTACCCATGTACAGTCAGCAATAAAAGTCGATTAACACTTGCAGTTTTTTAATCTTAATTATTAAGCGAAATATTTAATTCCAATCGGAACAAAAGTACTTAAAATTTTAAGACCTTAACACTTAACAGTTAAAAAAAAACAGTTTATTTATTTATTTATTTATTTAATACTTCAAGCACACAAATGTACAGAGGCGGACTTAATGCCATGGGCATTTTCTACCAGTCAACCTTAACCTCCCTTACCCCCCTTTACCTTTGTCTTTTGTTTATCAAATCATTTTGTGTTAATTTAGATGACGTCAAAAGTAGCATTGTTAACTGACTTCTGTTGCTGACCGTACACTCACATACTTCAAATCGAAACATTGAATTGATTGCAACGCTCTTTACTTAAGTATGTAAGTACCTACTATTATACCCATACTTACCTAACTATAGTACCATAGTAGTACTTCCTCAGACGAGCTCCTTCACAAAGAGCATATCATTGAAGTGCCAAATCAATCACACTAATATTATAAAGGCGAAAGTTTGTGAGTGTGTGTGAGTGTGTGTTTGTTACTTCTTCACGCTCAAACGACTGGACCGATTTGGTTGAAATTTGGTATGTAGATAGCTTATACCCTGGATTATCATATAGGCTACTATTTATCCCGGTCTACGCGGGTGAAACCGCGGGACGCAGCTAGTAAATAATAAATAAATCATCATCCATCTGACTTGACCCACTGTTGGACATTTCCTTGTGCCAAACTCCACGCTCTTGAGCCAGTCTCATCCAAGTTCCATCCGCGATAGCAGACATCTCTCATCATCCCCATCTGCCTAGCCTTTTCCCAACTACTTTGGGGTCGGCTTCCAGTCTAACCGGATGCGGCTGAGTACCAGTATTTTACATGGAGCGACTGAATATCAGACCTCCACAACCCAATTAGGTACTAGGTAATTACGATACCCCATGGGAAGACTGGCTGTCAGACTTACAGGTTTCTGACGACCCGTAAGGACTGTCAATGATCCACGAACGATAGTGAGGACCAACGGCTTAACGAGCTTTCCGAGGCACGGAGGGGTCTTGGTATATAAAGATGGTCACCCATCCACTTAACCTGGTCGATCGTCCCGTGCGACGGTTATTTACTTAGCCACAAGCCCCTCATAGCAGAGATCTCTATTACTACTAAAACCTAATGTACAGTCGACCAAGTTATTTGATATACAAGTAATAAATGATGTAGTACTCCAGCCTAGGTCCCAGGGATTGCGTCAGGAAGTGCTCACAACGGTGCAATGCGAACATTTCACGAATTCCTGCCCGCAATAAATAAAGTGGTCCAAGTTACGAGATGTCACTTTTTTCTATTAATTGCCAAAAGGGAACCAGAAAAAACGTCAAATTAGAAAAGTCATGCGATGTTGTACGGTTCAATCAATCTGCCTAGACTTTTCCCAACTATGTTGGGGTCGGCTTCCAGTCTAACCGACTATATTTTACATGGAGCGACTGCCTATCTGACCTCCCAGTAACTGGGTAATACGATACCCCTTGGTAAGATTGGTTGTTAGACTTTCGGGCTTTTGACGACCCGTAACGGCTGTCAAAGATCCACGAATGACAGCCGGGACCAACGGCTTAACGTGCTTTACTTTGTACGGTTACCAACAAAAATCCATTAACACTGTCACTTTTGCATTATCATCAAAATTGATACAAAATAATTCAATAAACTTCTTTTTTCCCCACTACGGCAAAGCTAAAATGAAGGGTTAGATTTTTTAGCTTTTCATTGATTCGTTATGAATTAGTTAAAATTCATTTATTACTCCTGTTCCCAGTTAAATTAAATATTTTGCTGAATGATTTAGATTAAAGAACTGAAATTTTAATCGACTTTTGATCTACCTACCAACCAATTGCCCTGCCCTGCCTAAATCTGCCCTGAAAATGATTAGGTATGGTAAACAATATGGTAGGGTCGGGGTCGGCCATAGGGAAGACATTAGAAGATCAGGCCCAGGGTCATTAAAAATCTTCATTTGTGTGTTTTTCTTCATTAATATATTAAGGTACTATTTGGTTATAATCAGTTTGACCGTAACATTTGACTTGTGCCAGCCCGCATGCATACTTTGAACGGACCATTGTTTCATAACGCAGCAGGTCGCAGGTACTGTATCGGTTTGTGTTATTTCACAATTTCCTATGGTAAGTTAGGCCCAAGGAGTAGTGGCAAATACACCTGAAGGTAAACCTTTACACTAAAACAGATGAGCACCCTAATTGCAGTTACACATTTTCCAATTCAATTTTTTTTTTTAATGGAAATTCCTAACCCATCTTCACAAGAGAAAAAATAATCCTAACTATCTTTATTTTAACTGTAAACATAACCTAAAAATAACAAAATTACATACTAACATAACTAAAACTATTAAAAAACTAAAATATGGCGTCGAAAAATTCCTCCGCATCGCTGTCGACTGGTAAAGTACCCAAGAGACTGGCGGCATTGCCACGTTGTATGGCAATGCTAAGCCTCTGGCCAAGGTAAAAGCCAGCCCTTGGGTCACGGGAAGTGTCAACCAGCCGTTTGGAGATTTCGTTGAACAAACTATGAGCACTCGGACTCCACGGCCCAAGGGTTTCAACCCTAAACGGCTCGAAAATAAAATTACTTTTTAGTTAGTTATTATATTATAAGTTATTATACTTCCGCCGCATGAGGTTTTCCGCAGCGGCAGCAGCAGTGCCAGCACAGCACGCAGAGCCAGGAAGATGGAATGGCGCAAGAGTATCGACACACGTCGCGAAAGTAAGTAGGTATTGAAAAATTCGTCTGCTCGATAACGTAAATAATTGAATTGACAAAAACAAAAATACGTATTATTGAAGCTAACTCAAAAACTACCCCAGCAAAATTAATAAAATTTACATGGGACCAACTTTGAGGATAACCTCCCGAATAAAACAAGAATCTTTCAAATCTGACAACTCTGTAAAAAGTTATGCGTGGTCATACATAAAAAAAAAAAAAAATGTTGACTTGAGAACCTCTTCATGAATTCCTTTTTTTTTTTCGTTGGTTAAAAATGAAATGCATGGCAATGCAATTGTTTTACGCAAAAAGGCAGCAGGCCTGCAAATCTTGTCAACATCAGGGGTAAACTAAAGATCACAAACCCGTACTCAGCGCTGCGTCTGTGAAATTCCATAATGTAAAAACCCAATAATACTGCTCGACCTTAGGGTCGAACGCAGGACCCCATGCACATCAACCACTCTTTCAACCACTAGACCAACGTCACTGGCAAAACAGCTGCTAAGATCAGCACTGGTAAGCATTTGAAGTACCTAGGAACTTTACGCAGTCACGACACGAAATAACACAAACGGCTTAGCACCTAATATGGAGGGAATCTATTTGAATACAGTAGAAATTACCTTCCAAGTGAATATTTTGCCAGAAATGGGAGAGAGGCAATTAATTCTAATCCAGAGGATTTCCCGTTTGTTTTGGTGTTTAGCAAGGATGAAGTTAGAATCATGGAAAGACGACACACAATGACGTATAACGTCCGCCATATTGATTTTTTGTGACGTCACACGGTACGGTATGTCCTTCCTGCCGCCTCGCGCTTGCGAGAAAAGAGTACGTGAAGTCTGAAAATTGCTTTTGACAAATGTTAAATTCTAAGAAATTTGTAGCCTCTGTTGAAGATCCAAATAAATAAATCATTTTAACAAAAGTGTTTTAGTTGTAGGTACTACATATTCTGTTACTCTTATTTTTCTTTTGATAAAATGTATTCTGTAATGATTGAAATTTATTAATCCATTCTTTTGTCACAAATATTAAATATACAATCTAACACTAAAATATTTACAAGTTTAAGAAGAAAAAAAAAGGGAAGGGCTCATTGGGCATCAAAAAATTCGTCCGCAACGCTGTCAGTGGGAAAAGTACCCAAAAGGCAGGCAGCGTTGCCACGTTGGATGGCAGTGCTGATACTTTGACCTAAAAATAGGCCAGCGCTCTGGTGTCGTGAATAGTCGACCAACCGCGTGGCGATGTCCCGAAATACTCGATAAGCACTCGGACCTCACGGCCCTAGTGTTTCAACCCCAAACTGCACATATAGCTCCCGCTAAGGTTGTTATATTTGCAGTTTTAGTTTTTCTGCACCTGCAGCAGCCGCCCCAGCACAACCCGCCGTGCTAGGAAGATGTTGCATCCCACACCAAAGGCCTGCCCAACTTTCAAGGTCATTCCGTCTGGCCTCTTCCCATCGTCACGTGCCAAGCTATTGGGTTCTAAAACAGGTGACAGGAGCCCGACGGATGAAGTCATTCCTATTCTTCTATATTTTGAATTACACAAATCCAAGGAAGGACTCTTCCGTGGTTAAAACAGGTTTAGTAGGAGCAGCAGAGTTGCGGAAAATCTCGGGGAAATTCTGCTGATCGTGACTACGTCGCAGCGAGGCATTTTTTCACCGAAATAAAATGCTGCTTTCGTGTTTAGCAACTTGCAAACACGGACTAGAAAAAAAGAAGGACTCCGCGCCACACATATCGAAAGTGAAGCACAGTAAGTATGCCGGGACCGTTTGTACAAACATGCGCCTCACGAACACATTTACATCGTAGTATGCCGACCGGCCAGGCGGCCGCCATTACGTGTCATGACGACGGCGTCTTTGTCAAATCATGCACACATAGATCGGTAAGGTGCTTCAATTTCGATACGACTGACAACCGCAACCCAGTTATTGGGTAATACGAGACCCCTTGATAAGACTGGTTATCAGACTTTTGGGCTTCTGATGACCCATAACGACTGCCAAAGAACGAAGAATGACAGCCGGGACCAACGGCTTAACGTGCTTTCTGAGGCACAGAGAAGTCTCGGTATGCAAATATGGTCACCTGATCTGTTCAATCGACCCGTGTGGCTGTTATTATTTAGCCATGAGCCCCTCAAAAACTCAAATAATTTATTTCAATTAAACCATTTACAGGGACTAATGAATTGTCAAAGAGTCGGTCAGTTAGTAAGTAAGTTGAAGGTAGTTCCTCTACGCGCACTTAAAGTACCGAAAACATTAAAAGGCGTAATTATTTATTCCTTTTGGGTTTTTGAGTCTACTTATTTAATGGCGTTTGCACATCTCCGCCGCGAAACCATACCAACGCGACTCGTAACGCATCGGAACATCAGCCAAACATCATGAGGTTTCGCGGTTTCGCGGCGGAGGTACGCTAAGGCCCTTACGTATTGACGCAGAGCAGATTCTAGATTCTTCTAATCTTCTAAATATGAAAAAAGCGTTTTATATCTCAGTATAATAAAATACTAGCTTTTGCCCGTGGCTTTCGCCTGCGTGGAGGTCGGAAATTATCCCACGGGAACGTACTACCGAGATAAGAAGTACACTATGTCGTAATCTACGTCATGGTCTACATAGCACTTGTAATATTAGTTAGGATTAGTTAGGATTCTGGATAGTTGCATGGTAAAGCTATACAGGCTAAAACCTCTACACGCTACCCTGACAAATGTAAACGCGCTCTTAGAGCATAATCTAATGACATTCTAATATCATTACTGGTCGAGTCCGAATTCAAATGTCTTGTTTGTCCACGCCCTTAGGTACTGGCGTAAGGTTACTCTTGCGAAAGCTTTGTCGTTGGATTAAAGCCTTGTTTATGTGAGTCGTGAAATTAACTGATTCTGGACTGCCTCGTTAAGGCTGGCGTGTCGCGACAGACGGTGCGATGCGATGTTTTCATAGAAATGGTTCTACTACAGTCGCGTCGCGCTGTCGTGTTGCGCCTGTCTGTGTGAGCCTTAAATCTAGTGGTCGCAAGTGAGACAGCCGAGCATATGGTCCTGGTACCATCCCTAGGTAGTCCAAAGTGTTGTTGAGTTGATCCATGTGGACGTTTTCAGTAACATCTCTGAGGCTGAATTTCTGTCCGATTGAGGGAAACACAATAAGCATGCACAAGGCATTGGCCCCCTTTAAAACAGCATATACGTAAATCACATGGGAAAACCGAAATATAGCGAATTAATGTGGTTATCGACCAATAGAAATTGATTTATATTCTTGACGCACTAGTGCTCGGTTTCTGAGGTAGGTATTTAAACGGAATTTATCCATTCGATAGTGATTATTGGTTCAATATAGTGTTTCTGATCTCGCTAAGGAAGAATTTAGCATAAAAGACTATCGAGGATTTATCTGAGGACCTGAAAAACCGAGCTTAAGGAAGCCATTCGCTTAAATAGACAATTTTGTCGAATCAATTGCGGCTTAAAAGTCGAGTTAATTACTATCGAGGGTTTATCTGAGGACCTCAAAAACCGAGCTTAAGGAAGAAATTCGCTTAAATAGACAATTTTGTCGAATCAATTGTAGCTAATTCGCTTAAATAGACAATTTTGTCGAATCAATTGTAGCTAATTCGCTTAAATAGACAATTTTGTCGAATCAATTGCGGCTTAAAGGTCGAGTGAATTATTATCGAGGGTTTATCTGAGGACCTCAAAAACCGAGCATAAGGAAGGAATTCGCTTAAATAGACAACTTTGTCGAATCAATTATAGCTATTGATTCTTCAGAAACCCAGTCACATATAATACGGCAAAGTTCGGTTGTTTCGAAGATAAACGCTGGAACTTCTGAGTCCTGTCGTACTGTACATACGTGATATTAGGTTGTTGTATTAGGCCGCCGTAGGAGGCGCCCTGGGCGGCGGGAATCGATTGCTGATTCCCGGCCACCGTAGGCGCGGGCTTGCGGACGACGAGTAATGGGCAGCTCGCCGTCCGGTAAGGACCAGGCCCGGGTCGACGGCGCGTTGTGTTCCACGCGCGCCTCAAAGAGATGTCAGCAGTGACGGGGTCAATTGGGCCGATGCCGCCGGGGTCGCGGGTAGTTCGAAAGAGATACCGTGGCCCTGGCACGGGCAGTTGAAGGAGCATGTGGTGGGTTTTAGTGCCCAGAGCGGGAGAAGTCATTTGATGATTTCCCATCCACAAAAAAAAAAAGGTTGTTTCAAATGAACAGTTTTAAAGCAAAGATCGTAAGTACGTTCTCCTAGGTGGTAGTCGTCCGTCGAAATAAGCTACTATCGCAGGTGTGCCCTGAGGTTTAATTGGGAACCATGTTGCACTCGGTTATCACCATTGCATCGACAATCAACTTCAAGTGTTTTCCAACGTCTCTTATTGGAATTAAACCGAAGGGAATTGGTAATAAAGTTGTAAATAACTTGCTGAAGCCTGCGGTTTCGCTCGTAATCTAGGAGAATTTCATGTATCCTGATAACAAGTATCCTTTTGCATTTGACATTTTATTTTAATTTTGTACATAATCAATACTTCTATTGCATTCCGCATGTAAGTATTCTTAGGTGGTAAAGTTATAATTAGATCATGTGGACCCTTGTCGGGCACAGCAAAATAACTGAGATAAGAGAGAGGAAGCATTTGTTAATTATCTAACACTACTTATCAAACTACTGTAGGTATTATAATAATGATGTTGATATATTTTGAGATAAGCTAATAAACTCATTCGTTTATTTTAATTGTATTGACATTTTTTAATGTTTAAGTTTAAGGTTTTTTTTAAGTTTATTATATTTATTTAAGTTAATGTTTAAGGTTAATGTTTAAGTTTAATCTTTAAGTTTAAGGTAAGTTACATGAAACCCATATTCATTCCACCCATATTCATATTACTTCTGCAGTCTCTTTAAAATCGGTGCAGTTTTCAATACCCCCCATTATATCACAATATATCAAGCAATGCATTATAAAACTATCAGATTCTTCGGAGGTGACGAACAATCTTGTAATTTTAGAATGCATTGCTTGATATATTGTGATATAATGGAGGGTCCTGGAGTTCTAAATTACAGGTCTAGGCTTAGTTTAGACTCCAAATCTTCCACAGATTACAAAATTCTGACAAAATACCTGTCAATTAACATATTTATAACTGTAACTAAGGGCTCAGTACATGTGTATATGTATAACTAAGGCCTGGTTTTTCAATCGTCAATTAACTTTTATCCAACGAATAACCCCTCACACGAGTTCGGTGTGAATCGGGTCCGTGAGTTTTTACCTAATATTGTACGTAGTATGAGTTCTATACCAACTTAATAGTGATGGAACAACGTTAATAATAAAAAAAATATTTTCTTGGTATAGAACTCATACTACGTACAATATTAGGTAAAATTACTCACGGACGAACTCGTGTGAGGGGATAAGTTTGTCATTTTGACAGTTTTTGTAAGGACAATCTGTCAAGACGTTACATTTCTTCTTCAGGTTGCTAATGATTGAAAAATCAGCTCTAAGATAAGTAGTAATAATGTAATTTGTGGAGATTAATAAACATATTTTTTATGCGTGATGATCAGAGGTTTCCGTCGCCTATGGACGCCTCAATACCACAGGTAGTGTATCTAATTAGGTAACGTCTGACCCCAGCTTCGGGGCGAATAAATGTCAATGAATCTTACTAATTAATCTTTCTCGACAAACTATTTGAATGAGAGTGCCAAAACCAAAATCCATTGAGTAGTTTCAAAGCTTATGTGATTAAATCTACATATTATTCCTCATGATAGTTTTAGTTCAATTGTTCAACTGGCATTTGAGTGGAGTGGAACGTAGATACTTATTGTAAACAAGGTGTGGCTTGCGCATGCGCAGTAATAAGCCAATGCAGAATGCAGAGTAAAGTCTAGGCTGGTATTACTTATACAGTTCCGTGTACTTTCCGATAATTAGATAAACCTTTCATTAGTGGACGGTTATCAAAGGGGGGAGGGAAGGAGGGCAGGGTTGTTTTCCCGGTACCCTAGAAATAGGCGTACCCTAGATCTGGGCGATTCATCATCTGTCTGGCTTTTCCCAACTATGTTGGGGTCGGCTTCCAGTCTAACCGGATGCAGCTGAATACCAGTATTTTACATGGAGCGATTGCCTATCTGACCTCCACAACCCAGTAACTGGGTAACACGATACCCCTTGGTAAGACTGGTTGTCAGACTTTCGAGCTTCTAACGACCCGTAACGACTGTCAAAGATCCACGAATGACAGCCGGGACCAACGGCTTAACGTGCTTTCCGAGGCACGAAGGAGTCTCGGTATGTAAAGATGGTCACCCATCCACGGACCAACCCTGGCAAGCGTAGCTTAATGCGATGGATAGACCCGTGCGGCTGTTAATACTTAGCCACGAGCTCCTTAGATTTGATTATTAGAGCTCGTAGAGCTCATTAGATCTGGGCGATTCAATAAACTTATTTATTTTTTGAATGAGTAAGCAAACATTAAAAAACAAAGATTCACAAAACTGGAAGTCGGAACAAACTGCAAGCTGCAACAGCAAATTGCTGATTAAATTTTAATGAGACCTGCGGACCTGGTGGTTGAATACAAAAAACCCGGTCACCCATCTACAGACTGACTGCGGCATCCCGACTTCGATTCGATTCGGACAGTTATTGTAAGGCAGACAAGAATTGCTTGGTTAGAATGTACAGAAGTCTATTTGAACCGCTCAGTGCTGAATGAACGAATGAATGAATTGCACCGACCTCAGCGTGGTTTGACTAGACTCGATTACTCGAATGAATCCAAAATATTTCAATAAGAAGCCCAAATAAATTACTTGCACCTAACCAGAGAGTACATTTGTTAAGCAGAAATTCCAATTGCATGGCAATCAAAATCTTCAGCAATTTACCCCCTACGATTCAGAGCGTTGCCCACAAAAAATTTAGGAAAAAAAAAAAAATACTTGCCTAGTTCACCCGGGAAGCTGGACTTGAAGCAACATGGCAGCAACGTCGTAAAAAAGCCCATCCATATTATATCACCCGTCTCTCCACTATTCCAATGTTTACTATACGGTGCAACTGGGTAGGCTCTTTATCCCCTCCATATCCTAAGGGCACATGCCCGGGCGCGGTAATGGTAGGGAAGACATCTTCTCTGGGTGCGCCCCCCGGTCTACTCCTTGACAACAAGAACAACATGAGGCAACAGGGGTTAGTGTGAATCTTTGGGTTAATTCGAGTAATCGAGTCTAGTTAAACCACGCTGGGGTCGGTGGATTTTGATTCATTCATTCATTCTACACCGGCAACAGTGAAACTGTTTATTCATATTAAGAACTTAATGTACCATAAACTGAGAAATAAATAAAGATTCATACTAACCTCTGTAGCCTATAAAAAATACTCAATACTCTGCATTTTCAGAGTTTCATAGGAGACTCCAGCCTTACCAAAGAGTTCGCATACTAAAACACTGCCCTAATTAAACAAAAGAACATCACATTTAGCAGCTGATAAATCGGATACAGATCTTAAGTAGCGGCTGGTCATTGACCCCGGCGTAAAACCGAAGGGCCTGGCCACCTGCGACTCTTAGACAAGTGAAGCGGCCAAGTGGATTGCAGTTACTAAGATAACGGGCCGAAATGATAAACTGCCCCGCGGCTGCGGACTATCTAGGGTTGCCAATTTATCTTAAGATATCATGGTTGTTGTGTGGCAATCCTCATGGATGTCGCAGTGAAGGGCAAGTAATGACATAACATCACGCCAGGAGTCCTAGAGGTGTAAGTATAGCTTACTTACACCTGTAATACATTTCGTCAGTTATGTACCTAAAAAAGAGCTGATAATCTTCAAACGGTTGAGGAGCTTGAGGCTTAGTAATAACAGCCGCACGGGTCGATGCATCAGGTTAAGCTACGCTTGCCGGGGTTGTCCGTGGATGGGTGACCATCTTTACATACCAAGACTCCTCCGTGCCTCGGAAAGCACGTTAAGCCGTTGGTCCCGGCTATCATTCGTGGATCTTTGACAGTCGTTACGGGTCGTCAGAAGCCCGAAAGTCTGACAATCAGTCTTACCAAGGGGTATCGTATTACCAAGTTACTGGGTTGTGGAGGTCAGATAGGTTGTCGCTCCATGTAAAATACTGGTATTCAGCTACATCCGGTTAGACTGGAAGCCGACCCTAAAATAGTTGGGAAAAAGCTAGGCAGATGGACTCTTCAAACGGTTGAACTGATTTTCTTGAATCATAATAACTAAGAACACTCTCGATTAAGTCATCATATAAACAAAACAAAAAAAAAACAAACTCAGTTCAGCCATTTGGTAGCTACGATGCCGCAGACAGGCATACAGATACACGTTAAACTTACAGCACCCCTATTTTTCCGTCGGGGGCTAAAAAGGGGCGAGCGGGCATTTTATTATTCGGGTCTAGGAGTCATAGGCACGTATGTTAGAAGGGGGTCCTGGGTTCCTTCCCCGCAGAGCCTACATTCTATCAGGTATAACCATAAAATAATATTAAATATAACGATGATTGAAAAGTAATAAATTGACCTTTTGGGCTATACTGTTGAAAGTCGTTGCAGAAATACTAACTAAACGCTTATGGCAATAGGGATAATGACAAACATTTTTTTTTGTTATTAGGTATCCCTAAAAAAAATATTGAACACGTATTTTTTATTTTTTTACGTAGGTAATCAAAAGATTACGGCGATACATTGAATTAAAATGTGGCATGACGTCACTTCTTGCTAGATTTTATACGTAGTCTGTTATAGTTGTGACGTAGTGAGCCGCCACTCCCCAACTTTAATGCGTTTTATCTAAGTAATTTTTTTTATTAATATGTTAAAGTAAAAAATAAGTGTTTAATATTTTTTTATTAACTGATTGACGGACTAAATATCCCTATTGTTTACGCCCTCAACGGACCAAATGTAATTGAATTTCCTTCTAGGATTTCTCAGAATTATCACGAAGTCAGGATTTTTACCCGGTTGATAGTAATAGGACGCGCTTGTTATTTTATTGCTTTAATTGGCTAGCTAGACTCTGCAGAAGCTACGGATGGGTATCGGTATCAACCGATACTAAACATGTTACAGCAAAAAAAAAAAAAAAAATGTAACGATGTTTTTTTGTTTTGTTTGGTAAAAGTCACTTGAAATATCAGTTTAGAAAATCTGTTTTTTTTTTTTTTTTGTGTAAACTTCACAGACGTGATGGCTATCGTTAAATAAACACGATAAAACATAAAAAAAATAAACACAAGAAAACAGTTTTTCTCAATTCATACTTCAAGTAACAACACTAAAAGCGGTAGTTGACTTTCCAAAAAAAAAATAAATACGTTGTCTTTTTTTATCGTGTTTTGATATCGATATCCTTCGCTTCTGCGGAGTTTAGCAATTAATAGCCAATTTAAAATAACCCCGTATGGAGCTAGAGATTAACGGGCGAAATGTATCGTAAGTACTTACCTACTGCGGGTAGGTACAACTCTACCTACCCCCCCAAACGAGAAGTTATGTTAGTAATAAAACAAATCAATGATTTCTATGTCGTCGTGACAACCCTTGTCGCTCCCGTACACATTGTACATTGTACAAACTGCAACATAGATTGCAGACTATTTTTAATCACGCTGTATCCTAATTCCAGCCGTAACTACCGGTGTTAAGGTTGAGAATGAATAAGTTTAGAGAAGTGTAGAGCGGTTGATTGTAGCGGAATTAGGTCGGAACCGAACCCGCTACTATTATAAGACGAAAGTTTACGAGCTTGAACCTGTGTCGACGATGCGATGCGCGATGGAAGGATTTATCACTTATGATGAAACTCGCTCCACTTTTTTTTCCGATGGAAAGATTTTTTTTTTGCTGTGATAAATCCTATTGATTGAGTCTATCGATTGCTGGCAAATGATATTTTCGAATTATAGTAAAATAATATCATCTTTTGGATATCCATAATCACATCTGCGGAGGGGCTCGTGGCTAAGTAATAAAAGCCGCATGGGTCGATCGATCAGGTTAAGCTAGCTTGCCGCGGTCGGTCCGTGGATGGGTGACCATCTTTACATACCGAGACTCCTCCGTCCCTCGGAAAGCATGTGAAGCCGTTGGTCCCGGCTATCATTCGTGGATCTTTGACAGTTGCTACGGATCGTCAGAAGCCCGAAAGTCTGACAACCAGTCTTACCAAGTGGTATCGTGTTAGACAGTAACTGGGTTGTGGAGGTCAGATAGGCAGTCGCTCCATGTAAAATACTGGTATTCAGCTGCATCCGATTAGACTGGAAGCCGTCCCCAACATGTTGGGAAAAGGCTAGGCAGATTGATTTGTTAAAATAATAAAAATTTAGATTTTTTATAGTAAAAAAAAGTAAAATAATATAAATAGAGAGAGAGAATTTAGAATCAGTTAGCTATGTAGTTAGGACCAGTTCTAGCTATGGTTATAAGCGCGACTAGATACTCAGTGTGGTCTCGGGTTCAGTACTCGGTTTGGGAAAACTCATTGAGTTTTTTCATTAGGGAATCCCCAGAAGCTGCCCGGGGTCTAGATTGTGCCCGAATTTGGTTCGTAGGGGTAACGTGGGTCGGATGGCGAGCAATGGGTAGCTCGCCGTTCGGTAAGGACCAGCAGTGCTATTCTGTACAAATCTCACCGTGAAAACCTAGGTGAAGTGAGTTGTCATTCTACCTTATGTTAGGGATTGACACTATTGACAGCTCACTCCACGCTCACTTCACTTAAGTTTTCACGGTGAGATTTGTACAGAATAGCACTGCAGGCCCGGGTCGAAGGCGCATTGTGTTCCACGCGCGCCTCAAAGAGATGTCAGCAGTGACGGGGTCCAATAGGGCCGATGCCGCCGGGGTCGCGGGTAGTTCGAAAGAGATACCGTGGCCCTGGCACAGGCAACTGAAGGAACACGGGTGGGTTTTAGTCAGTAAAAGTGTGACACTTTCTCCTGCTCCGCCCAGAGCGGGAGAAGTCATTTGATGATTTCCCATCCACAAAAAAAAAAGGGTAGTGTGGGTGTTTGCAGTAATACAGGCAAGATTTTCAACTATCGTTTCATTTCGTTAGCCCAACATTCCGCCACATGGAAGGCGCTTTCATCAGCGTTCATCAATATTTATCCTCGAGTGTTTAGAGGCATGCAGGACCAGATTATGTGAGTTGCGAGGTGGTGATGCGCCGGCTGCAGCTGAAAACCAGCGCTGGGCTCTGTCTCGCATAGGGTTGAGTGATGGCCTTCTTGCGTGGATGTGCCGCATATTTCACCCAACTTATTCTTTTTTGTTTGTATTCTTTATATGCGTCATGTTTACTGCAAATAAATGTATATTCTTCTTTCTTTCTGTTTTTGAATAGGTAGTCTCTTCCAATCGCGCCTTGTATAATATTAATGTCCCATTGGATACTTTTTTCCAACATTCCGTCGTCGTATTTAGTTATACATATGAGTAAGGTTTACGATGACGTGCTGGCGTTTGTACCTACATTAAAATATTTGTGTAACGATTATTAATTGTATTTAGGTACATAAGATTATAAGTAAAACTAGATACTCAATAAAATCTATAGCCCTATGTAGCATTATTTGTATTATCAAACAGAAAGCCGGATGGCAGTAAAGCAGCTGTCACATTACTAAGATGTAGCGATAAGTGACAGCGGGCAAGCGTCCGCAACGCCCGCCGGTCGTGACCACGCTTGAGTTACTTTTAATGTGAAGCCAGGTTCTATTTACTTTTAATTACCGAGCTAATAATTAAGTATCATGATTGGATAAAAGTTACCAAGTTTATTTATGTGAAGATCAGTATCTTACTTAGAGGTGCTTGTGGCTAAGTAATAACAGCCGCACGGTTCGATCGATCAGGTTAAGCTTTGCTTGCTGGGGTTAGTCCGTGGATAGGTGATCATCTTTACATACCAAGACCTCTGCGTGCCTCGGAAAGCACGTTAACACGTTGGTCCCAGCTGTCATTCGTGGACCTTTGACTGTCGTTAAGGGAACGCCTTTTATATAGCACTGATTCATTGAAAAACCCTGCCTCTATGGTCCTTTTATAACTGACTTAAAAAAAGGAGTTTCTGTATTCAACCCGTACGTATGTATGTACGTTTGTATGTCTGCGATTTTCTCAAAAACTAATGAAGCAATTTTGATAATTCTTTCAATAACGTGATCTACATATTTTTAGGAAGGTTTTGTAATTATAGGTAACCTTAGCTTACGAATCTATTTATATGCCCAGTTTCGTAATAAAAAATGCTACCATTGGTAAGTAAAATGATTCGTTTTTCTTTATAGGAACTAAGGCTAACCAATTTATAGGGAAAAATCGCTGCCGCTTCCGCTTGTTCAACGAATATTTTATTAGATATTCACAAGGTCGTGTACGCGTGGGAACGGACAACTATTCAATATTAACTGGATCAACTAACAACTAAATAATACGTAGTTGCGATTAGTTTTGATAATCATTGGGAAATAAATCAGTATATAGCCTAGGTAGGTAATCTATGTCCGCATTGACTACTGAATTCTCATCACTCTCCCCCTCCCCCTCTCTCTCTCTTCCTTTCTACTGATTTCTTCTCTCATTATTATTATTCTTTGTCTGTTTAACGATATTTTATACTTACTGCTTTTTACACAACAGCACAAAGAATATATACAGGGTGGATTTTTGAACTGAAACTATTACGAAACTGCATCGATAGGCATCTTATAAATAACTAGCTGTGCCCCGCGACTTCGTTTGCGTAGAAGTACACAATATACTATAATAACAGCCACATTTTAATTTTTCCCTCATCCCCCGACCCGCCACGTTGCGTCGCCCGCCTGCGCTAATTAGCATTCTTTCAGGCTTTTTTCTTTTTGCTCGGCTCCTAAAGATCGTAGCGTGATGTTAAATAAATAAGCATATAGCCATTCTCGAGAATGGGGCTACCAAATGCAAAAAGAATTTTTCAAATCCGACTTTTTGTTTACAATTTGATGGGTTTTATCTTTTTCGCGCGGAACCCTAATTTTTTTCCAAAATATAAGTAGCCTATGTGACTCCTTATAACATCAGCTACCTGCCAGTGAAAGTTCCATTAAAATCGGTCAAGCCGTTTCGGAGATTAGCCAGAACAAACAACACACAGAAAAAAATAAAAAAAACCGTTTTTTTTTGTTTTGAGTACCGTATATACTTTCATATGCATTTAGTAAAAATCTGTTATTTTGACATTACAAACGGGCACTTCCATTTTATTTATTTGTATAAGTAGATGTATATATATACATATATAAAATGTGAGAATTGACGCTTTTTCTAGCTGACTGTACTACTTTTCCAAATCTGTGTAGCGTCACCGTGCAATGATAACCTTGTGATTGCAATAAACGTTATTTTTCAGGGGAAGTTAAAAACTGTTTGAAAAATGGCCGACATGGACGTTCTCCGAGGTTTTCATTGTCATCATTAGAAGGTATGAGTAGCATCTTAGCTGTACGCGTTTGTTCTAAATGTGCATTATGAAGTTTTCTACACTTTAAAGTTTATTGTTTATTAACAAAGCGAAAGCTTGGTAGCCTGCGAAATTCAAAATTTCTTACGATTTTTGCAATTTGCAAGTCAGTAGGTATTAGGTGCTATTAGGTTCAATGTTGATCTAAATGTGATTCACGGTCGTATCAAATATTTACTTGTAGAATTATAGGTAATAATAAAAGCATCAATACAACTCTCAAGTTCATATTACCCTTTGAATGACTATTTCATGAAATCATGAGATTTGAGGCCAATTCTAACTTATGGAGTTGTATTGCTGATTCTAATGATTATAATTCTGTAAAGGCATATTAGCTACAGCCACGAATCATATTTTAATCAACATACAACCTGACACTGACCTGCAAATTGCAAAAAAGGTAAGAAAATTTGAATTTCGCGGGCTACCTTAGCGGATCTCTGCCTAAGAAGTAAGAACATTTTCCTGTAGCTACAACGGGTAAGGTGTATTTATGAGACGGGGCAGTAAGAGCAGGTGCCTGCCCTTTTTTTTTTTTTGTGGATGGGAAATCATCAAATGACTTCTCCCGCTCCGGGCAGAGCGGGAGGGCGTGTCAGACTTTTACTGACTAAAACCCACCCGTGTTCCTTCAGTTGCCCGTGCCAGGGCTACGGTATCTCTTTCGAACTACCCGCGACCCCGGCGGCTTCGGCCCTATTGGACCCCGTCACTGCTGACATCTCTTTGAGGCGCGCGTGGAACACAATGCGCCGTCGACCCGGGCCTGGTCCTTACCGGACGGCGAGCTGCCCATTACTCGTCGTCCGCAAGCCCGCGCCTACGGTGGCCGGGAATCGGCGATAGATTCCCGCCACCCAGGGCGTCTCCTGCGGCGGCTAGGGGCGCGAGGGCGCGGCTGTTGCCTCTCCCTCTCGCGTTCCGCCTCCTCCTTTGCGAGCATTACTGCTTCGCAGAAGGAGGTGACGGCCTCCCATGCACTCTCGTTCCGCACCATGACCTGGACCAAGTTTGGACGCGAGAGATCGCCGCCGCCGATCGCCTCCGTGAGAACACGGCGGTGCTCCGCCCAAGCCGGGCAGACCTCCACTGTATGCTCCATCGTGTCCTCCGGGCGATCTACACAATGGTGACACCCGGGCGTTTCCTCCCGCCTTATCCGAAACAGGAACCTCCCGAAACAACCGTGTCCGGTGAGGACCTGCGTCAGGCGGAAGGTGAGGACGCCGTGGCGCCTCTCCAACCACTCCTCAAAGAGGGGACTTATCGCCGCAATTGTGGCGTGTCCAGCGCTGGGTTGCGACAGTCGCACTCTCCATGTCGCCATGAGATCCCGCCGGAGCTCTGTCCGCTGTACCGTGATTTCTCGCGGCAGCGGAGTTACGCCCCGGCGTTTCGCCTCCTCGCGCCACTCCCACACGTGCGCGAGGACTTTTGCCTCCAGATCCCATGGCGGTAATCCGGCAAGGAGGCTCGCCGCCTCACAGGAGACCGTGCGGTATCCCCGGACTAGCCGGATGGCCATGACCCTCTGGGGCAGGTACCTGCCCTTACAATTAAAAATAAAATTATATAAAAAACATCCATCTTGCATACAATGTATAAAGCTATTATTACTATTAATTAATTAAATATGAATAGGAATGTATTTTTTTTAAACAAATACTGTTCGTGTTACCTTCTATTATATTACGCTGCACTGCAAACACAAAGATTTGACTTTGACTTCAACATTACTTTCACTGTAGGTAATCAACTCACTAGCTTTTAATAATTATAAACTAATAAACTTAAATAACGAATTCTTTGTACTCCATTCATCGATAATTAAGCACAAAAGATTGTAACAGCACTATACAAAGGGCTAGTGACGTGCCGACAAAAGACATCGACACGATGCGTGATTTTAATTTTACAAATAAACATTTTTTAATTGAAACGTCAATCTAGTGATGCGCTTGCTCATTCATTTCGTTCACATTCGTTCTTTTTTAATTTGATAGAGTACTCTTTTGTATTGTTTTTTAGGGATCCCTACCCAAAGGGTGGCAACGGGGATCCCGTAGTACTAAGGCTCCGCTGTCCGTCCGTCTCAGTCACAAAACGTATCTTTTAAGCCGTAATAGGTAGACACTTGATTTTTTTACAGATTGTGTACTACTATGGCCGCTTTATCAACAAAGAATAAAAATATAATAAACTAGCTTTTGCCCGCGGCTTCGCCCGCTTGGATTTTAGAAAATATCCTACTGAAACGTATTACCGGGATATCCTTCATTATTTCTTGTCCACAAGGGTGCCTCTATGCAAAATTGTAGCTTTTTAGGTTCATTGGGTGTTGATGAGTCAGTCAGGACTTCTCATTTAATTTAATATACCGGATGACTTTTTTTACTGTCTTGAAAAAAATAGGGTAGGGTATATTAGGTGAACGGAGTAGAAGCGTATGGCATACCTAGTTTTTTTTTTTAATAGCTTTGCCAGAAAAAAATATCTAAGTATCAATAAATACTACAAATTCGTTGTAAACTTTTCATTTTAGAACAATAAAAACATAAATTTTGAAGAAAAATAATAAATCCTTTAAAAATATCGAAATTCAAATCGTATGCAACCTGCATTATTATTTGAATTTAGATTTTTTTTAATTAAAAAAAAAGAAAAAAAAAACAACGAGATATGCCATAGGCTTCTACTCCGTTCACCGAATATACCCTATTTTTTTCGAGACGGTAAATAAAGTCATCCAGTATATAAATTATATATGTTTTTTTTTTATTTGCGGTAGTACGGAACTCTTTGAGTGCCTATCCGACTTGTACTTGGCCGCTAATATCTTTCTTTGTCAATGTTATTATTAACAACAGTAGTATCTTGATACAGAAATAATTTGTGGCATACATATTTAATTGATTTTGTATTGATCTCTCTGTAATCAAATCTTGTCTACAATATAAAGGGAGCCTCTGTGCAAAATTGTAGCTCTCTAGGTTCAAGGGTGGGTGTTGATGAGTCAGTCAGGACTTCTCATTTATTTTAATATATATAAATAGTATATATGTTTTTTTTTTATTTGCGGTAGTACGGAACACTTTGAGTGCCTATCCGACTCGTACTTGGCCGCTAACATGTTTCTTTGTCAATGTTATTTTTTTTTTTTTTTTTAAATAAATATGTTTGGACATATCACACAACGCCATCTAGCCCCAAGCTAAGCAACCTAATGCTTGTGTTATGGTAACGAGATGGCTGATAAACTACTTATATACATTTTTTTTTTTTTTTTTTTTTTGTAAATACATACATATTATAGATAGAAAAACACCCAGACTCGGAACAAAAACTTGTAGGTCATACAAATATTTGTTCCGTGCGGGAATCGAACCCGCGACATGCTGCGCAGCAGTCAATCGCTCAACCACTGCGCCAACCGTGTCGTCGTCGTGTATTATTAACAACAGTGGTATCTTGATACAGAAATAATTTGTGGCATACAATATTTAATTGATTTTGTATTGACCTCTCTGTAATAAAATTATCAGTTTAGTGCAGGACCACCTTAATTGAGACTTGTTTATAAGACTTGTAATGTCATTCTCGCTTTTCGGCGGGCGAGAAGCTCTACTCGTGTAAATGAGCTTTTAATGTAGGTACAGTCAAGGAATCATGGAGGAGCTCGTGGCTAAAGTAATAACAGCCGCACGGGTCGATCCATCAGGTTAAGCTATGCTTGCCGGGGTTGGTCCGTGGATGGGTGACCATCTTTACATACCGAGACTCCTCCGTGCCTCGGAAAGCACGTTAAGCCGTTGGTCCCGGCTGTCATTCGTGGATCTTTGACAGTCGTTACGGGTCGTCAGAAGCCCGAAAGTCTGACAATCAGTCTTACCAAGGGGTATCGTATTACCTAGTTAATGGGTTGTGGAGGTCAGATAGGCAGTCGCTCCATGTAAAATAATGGTATTCAGCTGCATCCGGTTAGACTGGAAGCCGACCCCAACATAGTTGGGAAAAGGCTAGGCAGATTGATAGTCAAGGAATCATAATGTTAGGGACCATAAGGTTAATTTATACGTGTACTGTATTCAAAATCAAATCCATAAGTCATTTATTCAAACTAGGCTAAGAATTAGCACTTTTCTAACGTCAAAATTACATAAGACAGTCTTCCAAAAGGCCCACCCTTCTCCACTTCCTAGTGCTTTAGCTGGGAAGAAGTGGCGCAACAAACTCCCCAGCAGTACGGCTGTCTGTTCAATTAGAAGAACTTGTTTCTATACGACGTGTTGTTTTGCATCCTCGTCAAATTTAAGGCTGTGGTATAGACAATCAAACCGAACAACTTTTCCATGGCACCAACATCGTAATCGCGAAAAAATAATCAGCCGTCCCATACATTTGCGTCAAGTAGGTATTGAAGTTTTCTATGGGACAGTTGAAATTTTTTTTGCGAATACAATGTTGGTCCCATGAAAAAAGTTGTTCGGTTTGATGGTCTATACCACACCCTTAAATTTGACGAGGATGCAAAACGACACGTTGTATAATAGTGAGCAAAGTAATTAACATAATTATTTTTCCGACTACATTTTGAATAAGTAGGTACAAATGACAGTTATCGATAATTTTGTGTTTTTAAAATTCCTGTAAAACCAAATGTATATGGTAAAATAATTTGGATTTTTTATGTGTTATTTGACTATATTGTCTACTGTTGTGCTAAAACCGAAACATGATTAAGTACTTGAAATTTTTTCGATTGAAAATTTTCCAAAATAGCACCGTCTATTTTCTGTTTTATACGATTATACGTAAACAGTTCCTTATTGTGCAGTAAAACATTTGCTTTGACTCAAAGGTATTTAAATATGTAACTTACTAAGCTAAAAATTTATTTAATTAAGTATAGCATTTTGCCATAAATCTACATTTAAACGAAGCGCGTTTAAATTCAGATGCGCGTGAGAGTTTTCTATCTCGCACGTCAAACTAGACAGCCATAATGCCATTTCACTAACACGCCGAGCTAAACCACGCTTCGATATATCCTCTTAAGTGGACAAGGAATGTGTTACAATATTGCTTAACATTTTCACTCCTTGACTGTACAGATACCGATACCAAAGCTCATGAAAATAATTTTACGAATAAATAACCAACTAATTTTATCACGGACATAATGCAATCTCCATATTTCCTAGTCCTAGTCGAAAAGCGGTTTCTAGCTCAGAACAGATACACTGTTATTTGCTCTTAGATCTGTTTTGTGTGTACTTTCTCATTACAGTTTAATTTAATGTAATTTCGACGTTGACACACTTATCATACGGTTGAAATTAGCATGGGTAGTATTAGTTTAACACTATCTGGGGGCAATGATCATTATTGATAGCGTATAAGGCCTTCAAGGTAGAATGCTTGGAGTTCTTAGATTGAAAACATACGGGTTTGTTTTGTGAATGTGCCTGCGTACAACACAGTGAATCCTAAATGAAACAATGGGAGTGAGCCAATGAGGATTAACTAATACTGCATCAGTTAAAAAAAAAAAAAGTAAAAAAAAAAATGAAATACTTACATAGCATAAGCATAATCAATCAGCCTATAATGTTCCCACTGCTGGACACAGGCCTCCTCTCTGTGAGAGGGAGTGAGCTGTAATCTCACGCGAGCCCAGTGCGGGTTGGCAGATGTCACATATCTTCGAATTTTTGGTTCTAGGATATGCCGGTTTCCTCACGATGTTTTCCTTCACCGTTTTGAGAGCAGTGGTGATTAAAGAATTTACACAAAGTAAAGCGCCTGCTTGGATTCGAACTCATGACCGTACGACTCGTAAGTCGCGGCCATCACCACAGGGTCATTACTGCTGGGCACGCCACAATTGCGGCGATAAGTCCCCTCTTTGAGGAGTGGTTGGAGAGGCGCCACGGCGTCCTCACCTTCCGCCTGACGCAGGTCCTCACCGGACACGGTTGTTTCGGGAGGTTCCTGTTTCGGATAAGGCGGGAGGAAACGCCCGGGTGTCACCATTGTGTGGATCGCCCGGAGGACACGGTGGAGCATACAGTGGAGGTCTGCCCGGCTTGGGCGGAGCACCGCCGTGTTCTCACGGAGGCGATTGGCGGCGGCAATCTCTCGCGTCCAAACCTGGTCCAGGCCATGGTGCGGAGCCGGGAATCGATTGCCGATTCCCGGCCACCGTAGGCGCGGGCTTGCGGACGACGAGTAATGGGCAGCTCGCCGTCCGGTAAGGACCAGGCCCGGGTCGACGGCGCGTTGTGTTCCACGCGCGCCTCAAAGAGATGTCAGCAGTGACGGGGTCAATTGGGCCGATGCCGCCGGGGTCGCGGGTAGTTCGAAAGAGATACCGTGGCCCTGGCACGGGCAGGTGAAGGAACATGGGTGGGTTTTAGTCAGTAAAAGTCTGACACGCCCTCCCGCTCTGCCCAGAGCGGGAGAAGTCATTTGATGATTTCCCATACACAATAAAAAAAAAAAAAAAAAAAGGGTCATTACTGCTTTTCACCAGTCAAATACTTAAAAATAACTAATTGCATCATGTAAATCGGCACTGATGTCTGAGAGAGATCCTTCGTCACTTTATCAAAGGCCGTATGTCAATCTTTTCATAAAATGGGTAGGTACCTATTTTTTAGGTTGTATTCGATTTAGATACAGGGTACAGCGATATTTTTAGTAGGTAGACGTCCCTCATAAGTAGATGTGGTGTGGGACTACATAATTGTAGTTGATGTAGTTTTAGAACTCCGTACGTGTCGACTGCACCCCATGTGTGCATAAGGAAAAATCCTTTATATAATAGGATTAAAAAAACATCATCCGATGGAAAAAAAATCATCATCAGTACTTTTGAGCCTATGGGGTTCGCAACTAACCCCCCCCCCCTCTCCCCCTGGGGTTTTGGGTTCATAAATTAGTACATAATTAAAATTTAAAGGGGAAAAAATATTGTTACATAAGTATTTTATTTACCTTTTAATGTCTCGTCTGTCAAAACGGATAAATCTGAAACAAAATTATTTCAAATATTAGTTTTACGTTAACCATTTTATATTTATTTATTTTCTTAGCACAATAACATGTATACAGATTATTACCTACTGACTTAACGCCATACCACTATGATTTTAAATAAGCATTTAAATAAATGTCACAAAACCTAGCGACGAGCACATACAGACATAGTATAGTAGGTACTTCCTCCTGCGATCGTGATACCATCTGATATGTTCATACCAACTTATTGAAACGAGTATCAACGATTTCCGCGCTCTGTGAGCTATAAGATAGCTAAGATTACGAGCCCTAGATATCTAGAAGTCATGTTTGAAGTCTCAGGGTCCACACTGGTTGACGAAGCGCCATTTTTAACCGACTTCAAAAAGGAGGAGGTTCTCAATTCGTCGGAACCTTTTTTTTTATTTTTTTTTTATGTATGTTCCCCGATTACTCGAAGATGGCTGGACCGATTTGGATTTTTTTTTGTTTTGTTCGAGAGTGTATACATCACAGTTGGTCCCATACAATATTGATTAACTTTGCTTCGGTAGTTTTTGAGTTAGCTTCAATAATACGTATTTTTTCCCCACTTTTATATGGATAATGTTCTAGTTTGTTTTGCAGGTAGTGGTATTAGAATTTGTGTGGGGTAGGTACACAACTAAAAAGTGAAAAATAAAAACTTTTTTACAAAAAAATACAACCGACTTCCAAAAACAACACTACAAAGTGAAAAATAACTTTAATTTCGGAAGTCGGTGGCAAAAAACGAAAATACATCTAACTAGACACCGACTTCCGAAATTAAAGTTATTTTTCACTTTGTAGTGTTGTTTTTGGAAGTTGGTTGTATTTTTTTGTAAAAAAGTTTTTTTAGTTTAGTAGGTTCTCGTAAAACGGTGCTGATTGGCCCATAAAATTTGAAAGAAAGACGATGCTATAACTGATGATGTGTGAAGGTCAGGGCAAATGGACTATCAAATACTAACTTAGACTGTCGACTTAGTCAGTAGCATTAGCATTATCAGTCTATTTTGTTCCCACTGCTGGGACACAGACCTCCTCTCGGTGAGAGAGAGTGCTGTAATCCACCACGCGGGCTTGACTTCGAATTTTTGGTTCTCGGACATACCGGTTTCTTCATGATGTTTTCCTTCACTGTTTTGAGAAACAACTTAACTTACCTTCAACTTAGTCGGTAAAGATCTTGTAAAGAAGATTTTGTAACAGCACTCTCCACTACAGAAACTGCTACCTAATGTCCATAAAAATTTACAACCACATTCCAAAATTAATAAGAGAACTGCCATTTAATTGTTACAAAAAAGAACTAAAAACATGGCTTAGTCAAAATAACTTTTATACTATAAAAGATTTTTTTTATTACAAGGGTTAAATTAGATTTATTAAGATTTATAATTAGGTTGTTGTTAGGTTGTTTTTTTTAGTTATTGTTGTGTTTTTATTGTTTATTTTATATTGTAGGTTATAGGTACCCGAGAATAATAATTAATGTGTCTCTATGTCTATAGTTTTAAGTGTTCTATATTGTTTTATAGAGTATAAGTATGTAGTTTATAAGTTGGGTTTTATGCCCATGTGCACATATTATTGTAAATATCCGTATGCCGCTTTTAGCGGCGGATGTGTCCTGAACACAATTATTTTATATACCAACTTTGTTGCTACCATATCCGACGAATAAATGTCTTTGTCTTTGATCTAATAAACAATTAATTTCCCTGACTGTAGAGTACATTGTTGTTATGAAACAAACAAAAAAAAAAAATATCACCCCAGAAGAATAAAAAAATTCTGTTTTCTTATGTACTAAAAATCTAAGCCAACCCTAAAAAAGTAAATTGCATAAGCTTATGCAACATCTTGTTATGTTGATTCTAGATTTTTTTTACCTCTTTTTAAGAAAAAAGTTATTTTACAGTAATCTATAAACATTTTATCGTTAAACAGCGGCAGAATAACACAAATAAAGGTTTAAGTACATTAAGATACAAACAAACGTTTTCCGTTCCAGACACGACGGACTATGTTTATTGGGCAGAGCTCACGTAATGCCGTCAGAGCGCAGCAACAAGCCCGGAGTATTGAGTAAATGGAATGTTTTACAGATGTGAAGAAATATGAACGCAACCTTTAGTTATGTTAACAAACGCGACGATTAACTAATGTGCCAAATCAATATTTTGTATTACTGTTTCCTTGTGACTCTGGATTATACGCTTTCCTTCGATAGCCCCGCTATATATCTTTTTTCTCTTACTTTATCTCAATTCATAACTCAAATCACACACATGAGTTTTTATCAAAATAAAACACGAATTATTGTATTGCTAAGTGTTAAACTGTATGTGAGTGTGACACAGGTTCAAGCAACAAGTTGGTGCCAAACAAATTAAATCAAACCAAACCAAGGACATTCATTCCACTTCAGAAACCATGCGTCATTTAATTCGATCAATAGAATTTTGTTCTTTATCTCACCAGTTAGACGGCAAGCCTCTTTTAGTATAAATGCTCCCGCAGACAGGCGCGACGTGACAGCTCGACGCGGCTCTAGTAGAACAACTTCTATGAAACCTGAATGGAAATCGTTCTACCAAATTTGAGTCACACCGTCGCCGTCGCATCGCGCCTGTCTGGCCTTAAAAAAATATCAAATAAATTGGTTTAACATCAAAACCTTGTCGCACGCGTACGTTAGAAATGCAGCTCTCACAATGTGAATTTATAGTTCAAAACTGTTAAGTGCTACAAAACCATTATGAGAGAAAATAAATACAGTTTTGTTATTGTGCAAAGTATTTCAGCACTCCATTTCCGTATTACTCCGTGGTTGTTTACAACGGATTGCGCTTGCACATATCCGTTTTCATTCGGAGGTGTATCTTTGAAATCTTTGTACATACCTACATAGTCTTGTTGGTTATTTTGTTTGAAAATTCTTTGAAAGATACGGTAATCATTAGTAGATAATTAAAGTTTCTGGTATATCCTGTCTACTAGACTATTTCAAAACAATCTATTCGAAATAAAAAAAAAAATAAAAAAAACTACAAAGTGAAAAATAACTTTAATTTCGGAATTTGGTGTCTTTGGTTTTATATTTTCGTTTTTTGCCACTGATTTCCGAAACTATAGTTATTTTTCACTTTGTAGTGTTTTTTTATTGGAAGTCGGTTGTTTTTTTTTTTAAGTTTTTATTTTTCACTTTTTAGTTGTGGTACCTACCCCACACAAATTTGAATACCACTACCTGTAAGTAAATTACAGTGACAGGAAATTACTAAAACATCATCCACATAGACTAAGTGGGAAAAGTACGTATTACTGAAGCTAACCCAAAAACTACCCATGGAACCAACTTCGAGGTATACCCACCCGAATAAAACAAGAATCTTTGAAATTGGACTACTCTATAAAAAAAAAAAACATATCAGTACTCGTCGGCTTGAGTCTTGAGAACCTCCTCCTTTTTTTTCGTCGGTTACAAATATAACACGTCAAATGGCGCAGACTACGTGTGATTCCGGATTTTAAATTTGTCGTCTTTTTCTAATTTCAGATGAGAATATTTTCTTGTTCATACTTTTTAGAGCGTGATTTTTCAGTAGTCGGATTTTAGTTTATAAACTTACTTTTTATTTACCAACAGTAATTATTTTGACTTCGCGACGGCTAGTAGATACATCCCATACAGACCTACGTTTAGTTTATAAGACAAGACAGTTGTCCCTGAGCCTGTCCGTCTGTCACGCGGAAGCCCCGAGGTACTTCAAATCGAGCGCTACCTATGATTAAGTATCCGATACCAGAAACCAAGAGTTTGTTTTAATAGGGACTGGTCTTTCTGCGTTTGGTATAAGTTAAAAACTTTTTTAGTCATCTGCCTAGCCTTTTCCCAACTATGTTGGGTTCGGCTTCTAGTCTAACCGGATGCAGCTGAATACCAGTATTTAACATGGAGCGACTGCCTGCCTATCTAACCTCCACAACCCAGTGACTGGGTAATACGATACCCCTCGATAACACTGGTTGTCAGACTTTCGGGCTTCTGACGACCCGTAACGACTGTCAAAGATCCACGAATGACAGCCGGAACCAAAGGCTTAACGTGCTTTCCGAGGCACGGAGGAGTCTCGGTATGTAAAGACGGTCACCCATCCACGGACCAACCCCGGTAATCGTATCGTAACCAGATGGATCGACCCGTGCGGCTGTATACTAATAACTAGCAGATCAGCAAGAAAAATGTCTAAACAATTGTTTAGACAAACTATCAACACCTAATGAAATTGATCAGTGCCCCAGGATATTCCGCCATAATTTGTGCCTTACACCACAATTCAAAAGAATAATGTTTACCCCCAAGAAGTCCGTCGCCAGTTTACAACGATGTCGCTAAAGATATGTCAATGTTCCTAGCCCATTATACCACCAGCTGTACTGCCATTTTGATCCCATTGCAGTAGGTTCTTGGCAAGCGTATTATTATCGAAGTTTATAGAAACGATGTACTATTGCTGTCCCTTTTATGTTCTTAGATTATTCGCAGTGAGATTAGTTAAAGTATAGTTTCAGATATTGGAGTATTGCTTTAGGCTAGGATCGTTTACGGCGAGTTTTATTGGCATGAGGTCTTAGGTTTTAAACCCTGAAGATGGAAACTCTATCTTGGAAATGTATAGGATAGTAGTGAAAGAGATTTTTGTGAAGTAGCTCGTCTGCGGAACTGAGGCTCACCAGAATAAACATTTTTGATGCCTTCTAATAAAATGTAGTCTGGTCTTATCAACTGCCTCGAGCCAGGGTCTTTGAGGCGGTATATTAACAACTAGTTTATTATATTATATTGTCCACTAGTTTAAAGGTATGAGGAACTGGGTAGAGAGTTCCTCTTCCTCCATTAAACAGGGAGGATCCTCAGACTAGATCTTCAATAATGTAACAGAAGTCAGAATTCTGACAGCAACAATGAAAAATGCTTTCACTCTCAGCTCTTCGAATCTTCCCAATGATTTCATACCAGCAATAATTTCCCTGGAACAGCTCATTCAGGCTTTAATCCTTAGTATCTGTCATCATAGCGTATCGCGGCCGTGAATCGTGATTTAAGTCTTAGATCTGAATGCGTCACGTACTTGTGACATTACTGCCTTAGGACAGGCAAATGGTGGTATGTTAGGTTCGACCAAAACTGATCTAGGGGAAAAATCAAAGCAGTCAGGGCGACGTGGCCCGACAAAATACACCACACCTTTTTTATACAGATCCTTACGTCATCATCCCACTGTAGACCACTGCTGGACATAGGCCTCTCCAGTCCTTACGCCTTTTTACTTGATCCTCAGCTACATTCTTTTTACTGCTGCTACTGCTAGTCACCCTGTGAAAATCCTCCCGCCCTGAGGGCTTCTTCGGTATGAGGATTAAAAAAATATATTGCGATTTGGGCTTGCTCTTGACCTCAATCTCGTCTGATGGAAAGTAATAGATGAGGTCTATGATGGAACGAGTAAGCCCAGTAAATGCCTGTTCACTCTTGCTTCGAAGGCTGACTGATTATTACGTTATTTGCGGTCTCCACACAAGAACACATCTCCCCAAAAGTTTTCGATTTTACGGCTAATATGCCATTGTATATAATATACAATTGTTGTCAACTCTGGTTATCTGTCAATTCACTTATTTCCAGAATCGACCTTTTAAAACTCGAGAGTCCAAGCGTCCTTCCCATAGCTTCCTGTGTGACGAGATATTAAAAAGCAACGTCATTTACTGTTGTACTTCTGTACCTTTCTTGTACTAAAGCCTTTCAGAGGTACATGTCACGTCTAAATGACACGGCGATGGTGATCTCATTGCGTTTTTGCACGACTCACCTGCGCGAGAGCATTCGTTCACACAACGTCATAAATGTCAATAATCACAAGTGAAATTGAATTCTATTTCACACTGTCAGAGGTGATTTTCGTTTGTAAGGAAGACTGTTGTAAAAAAACGTAGTTGTATATTGAATTTTATATATGTGAGAATTTTACGCCATCTCTATTTATGTCGTGTTTTTCTTATAATCGGTTTTACAAGAATTCTAACTATGATGTCTCATCCTTCGGCACATCTGCTGTTGGTATTTATTATGTTATTAATATTTATATTGCGCTATTTGATCCTATGCGGTAGACAGAACTTGGAGTTGCGGTACTTACGCATGCATACATACATACATAAACTCGCGCCATCTTCCCATAGGGGTAGGCAGAAACTACAGAACGCCACCTGCTACGATCCTTACATACTCCTTTTGCTTCGTTTACGTTCATACATCTGGTCATACACGTAGGTCTGTTGTGAGTACTACGCACCTGACCGTTCTGAAGAATATCACCAATCCGTTACTATATGTCTTCCTAGGGCGCTCCTACCGGCGTTTCCACTCACAACTGCCTTGTAAGTACCTTTTGTTAGTCGCCTTTCATTCATCCTCTCAATATGACCAAACCATGTAAACATACTCTTTTAAATTTTTGTCACTATATCTTTTTTAACCGACTTCAAAAAGGAGGAGGTTATCAATTCGTCGGAACCTTTTTTTTTTTTTTTTTTTTTTTTTTATTTTTTTTTTTATGTATGTTCCCCGATTACTCGAAGATGGCTGGACCGATTTGGATTATTTTTTTTTTGTTTGAAAGGGTATACTTCCCAGGTGGTCCCATGATCATCAAGTCAGGATCTGATGATGGGATCCTGGAGAAATAGAGAGAACTCTTCCAATTTTATAGGCACACTTGAAGCGATTTGGATAGTTTTTGGAAGAGTACTTTCTTGGAGTGGTCCCATTTCAATTTGGTGAAGATCTGATGAAGAACTTCTGAGATAGGCAACGGAACTCCTCAATAAATGATAGCAAATGGACTGGGATTGCTGAAATCTCATGTCTGTTTGTTGTTCACACCAGTTCATAACATAACATCACGCCAGTACGCTGTGAAGGGGTAAGCACATGTGAACCACTAAAAAGTGAAAAATAAAAACTTTTTTACAAAAAAATACAACCGACTTCCAAAAACAACACTACAAAGTGAAAAATAACTTTAATTTCGGAAGTCGGTGGCAAAAACGAAAATACATTTAATCAGACACCGACTTCCGAAATTAAAGTTATTTTTCACTTTGTAGTGTTGTTTTTGGAAGTCGGTTGTATTTTTTTGTAAAAAAGATTTTTTAAACCACACCGTAAGGATCGCTAATCCACTGCATTTATTCTGCTTTCATGCTTCTTTTGCCACACCCAACATTCGCTTCCATACATAAGCGTAGGCACCAGCTCACCATTGTGAACAGCTAGGCGAGCCTTTTTGGATATCAACTGGTTGGTCACAATCGCATGTACCATTCACTTTATTTCCCGCATTTGCTCACCTTTCCATGTCTTCATCAATCTTTTCATGCCTTGTAAAAAGACTCCATAAATATACAGACTCACTTACTTGCTCCACAATCATATCATTTATTTCACATCACACACTTAAACATCCTCTTCTCTTTCAAACTTATTATGCATACATAATATAATAGTTCTTCCTCTGTAGATTATGTCGCAAAAAGGAGGGAAAACCGAGAATCCATTTCCTGTGTTCTACAAACAGTGATCAATATAGTAGAATGTGGTGCTCAGAGTCATATAATTTAATAGTTAATTTTCGTAATTATTTTAACTTACCTATGTATTTATATAATGTGGTTCACCTTTCATACCTACATGAATAAGGCCTTCTTTGCAAATCGTTGGCAATTGATTTCAATCATTTTGTCGATCACATTTTTTGTCTACTAACTGCGAGTAATTTAAAACTTCCGTTTAGAATTGACTACTGAGAGAGTGACCTTATAGATAAAGCAAGCAAGGCAAGGCAAGGTAAGCAGTTAAGAATCGAATTGTTAACTTTTTTACTTAACTTTTTATATGAACCGTTGTGACTGTCCGTGGGAATATAATATTTATTAATGGAGTCAGTTTTTGGATTCACTGAAGGGTTCAAGCATTGAAGAAGTATGTCATATCATCATTGATTAGCCGAAAGACGTCCCCTGGTTGACATAGGCTCTCCTAGTAAGCTTTGCCACAACAAAGGATCCCGTGTTTCCTGTATCCAGCGGATTTCGATGACCTTCACCGGGTCTTCGGTTTACCATTACGGGGGTCTACTCTCGCTAAGTCGAACAAGAAAAACTCCATCTCCGAACACAAATACTCAACCAATGAAATGGCTACAGTACGACAAGATTCAAAGGTTCCATCGTTGATCTTCGGGAAAACCGAACTTTGCCGAATTAAATGTGACTTGTCCAATAAGGGAATGACGGAATTAGTGCGTCAAAGTCAAATAATTTAGGTGGGAATATAAATCAATTTCTATTGGTCATTTCATTCGCAATATTTCGGTTTATCCGAAGATAAACGATGGAACCTTTGAACGTTGTCGTAATGTACTAGTGTTAAAGTAATGCTTGAGTCATAAGTGTGGTTCTGATCAATCAATCTGCCTAGCCTTTTCCCAACTATGCCTATGCCTATCTGACCTCCACAAACTAGTAATCAAATCAATCAAATCAAATTAAAAGTCATCTGCATCCGGTTAGACTGGAAGCCGACCCCAACCTAGTTGGGAAAAGTCTAGGCAGATTGATTGGTGTAGATAAATGAACTGAACAGCAGATTTTTTTTTCGCGATTTCAAAGTTAGTCCCATAGTGAAGTTGTTCATATTCAAATAAATGTTCATATTCAATATATTATGTTGTTTGTTGTTGTTCAGGGTGTTCTACTCAGAACACCCTGTGAAAATTTGCGTACTGCTTAAAAACTTATCCTGTTTAATTCTTTTATATTTACGCCATTGATCGCCAAGCCACGAGCCCTTTACGTAATGTTTCAAGTGCGAGGCACATATCTAGTTTCTAGATCGTGTTGTAATCAATACCGGCGCCACGGCTGTAGTCTAGTGTTGCGCCTACGACCGCATCCTGCGCACTTCCGCTTGATATAATGTACATGGTCTTGGTTGAGCGTTTCCTTCTGAAGGATTCGTAGGTAAGATTCTAAGGTACGGCCAACTGCACGTCTGACGTGTGAATGAATGAAATGGCCCGATTCGTGGTTTCACCAGACTCGATAACTCGAATGTATCCAAAGATTCACACTAGCCCCTGGAGCCTCATGTTACATGGTGCAACAGAGACCATTGCATATCAAGGAGTAGACCGGGGGGCGCGGTAATGGTAGGGAAGACGTGTCCTTAGGATTTGGAAGGATTATCAGAGCCGTACCGGATATGCATTCTAAATTAGTCAATAGAATTGTGGAGAGACGGGTGTTATTTATCTATCTATTAATCTTTTAATGACGTCACCGCCAGGTTGGCTCGGGTCCAGCTTAACTGGTGAATCTTTTGGTGGGGTGAAACTGTTTGTACAGACGCCAGCACATCAAGCCACTCGAAACTGTCAAATTTTCCCCAATCAACCTTGAACCTATTGCTTTAGCGATAAAGATGAAAATCTATTAAAGAAATTTGACAGATTGTAGTAGCTTGATGTGCTGGCGTCTGTACAAAAACCGAACGGCTGCTAAGTACTAAAAAGATGCGTTGTCAATATCATAAAAGTATAGTTATCAATGAAATACCTAAGAGGATCAATTAAAGGATAGTATCGACCAGGCTACTAGGCAGGCATACTATGACGTGAAAAAAGATCTTGGATCCATCATGGTTTCGTTGTGAAAAACCGGCCAAGTGCGTGTCGGACCACGCACAATGAAGGGCTCCGTAATTGGGATGAATTATTCCAAGAACAAACTTAACATTGTAGTTGAAAAACTTGTTCTTCCGTACAATCCAACTGTAAATGTAAATTTGTACTCACAATATTGAGAGAATTACCATGTTATTTTAAGACCACAGACTTCTATTTTCTGTATTTTTTTCAAAGTTTTAGGCTCAGTAGTTTCGGAGATAAGGGGGGGGGGGGTGGGGGGAAATGGTCAATTTTCGTCTATTTTCTTAAAGAACTTTAAAACTGTTTATTTTAAAATTATAAAAAAAAAAATATTTGAGACCCTCACAGTAAGTCCTTTCATTTAATATGTAACACGGTATAGTTTGCAATTTTTTTATTTTTTATTTTCTTATTTGCCCCCAAAAGTGTGCCCCATATTCAAAATTCATTTATTTACTTTACCTGTCTGTGTTTGGGTCACAGAAACTCATATGTGTACCAAATGTCAACTTAATCGGTGCATTAGATTCTGAGCAAATTGGCTGTGACAGACGGACAGACAGACAGACAGACAGACAGACAGACAGACAGACAGACAGACAGACCGACAGACAGACAGCCAGACAGACAGACAGACACACGAGTGATCCTATAAGGGTTCCGTTTTATCCTTTTGAGGTACGGAACCCTAAAAAGGATGGTAGATGGGGAAGGGCAGGGAAGGGAAGGGGAAGCGGAAGGGAGGAGGGGGGAAGGGTGGTGGATGGTATATAGCTCCTTCTCTCTCTCACACTGGACCCATGATGGATCCATGATCTTTTTTCACGTTATTTGGTTTTGACTACGCACTGCCTACATTTTGAATCAAAGTGACAGTTTGAAGGAGTGTGATATGTTCACGATGTGGAAAACTCCGGAAAAGGAATTTTCTTCAAGATTGCATAATCTTCTCGTTCCGCGAGTGTACACAAGTTATTTCGATTAACTTTTATATTACAATTTTGAAATCTATAGGTAGGTAATATGCATTGTTTAAAACTCCCATTAATGACGCACTCATGGCATTAGTTGCTGGCATTCTTATATACAGTCAAAACAGTTTATAAAGAAATCGCTTAAGGGGGATGTGCTAAGGTAACCCGCGAAATTCAAAGGTCATTGGGCATTTTGTTCGGACATTTGACCCACGGCGTACACTAACAAAATAGGGCAAGGTATTTAGATAAATGTATCTGCACCCCAGTGGTACGGGTCGCATTCTTGTGGGCCTTGGGAGAATTAAGAAAAAAAATATTTTATTTATAATTCTTATGGCATTTTTAAAGCATTTTTGTAACGAATTAACTCAAAACTACTGGACTGGTTTACAAAATACTTTTACTAGTCGAAAGCTAGTCATCCCTAAGTGGCATTGGATAGTATCCCATGGGGAAATTCCCATGGGAAAGAATGTAGAATGTGCTAGTTTTATCAAAAGCAGTTGTTTTAAACTATTTAAGGGACATAAAAATAAAATCCAGTTCTACTTAAATAATATTTTTATTCTGCTTGATCAAAATCTATTGTTATTTCATCTAAAAAGGCTGCAGGTGCATCTATTACATCTTGATGCCTGGCCCATGATAAAAAGTAAACTATGCTTACAACATGCGCGCAGCTTCCAACAGTGCGGCGGCCGTGTATACACGAGCAGTAATACTGATCAATGCCATTTCTTCCAATTCGATTGGGATCTACTAATATATACGTATAGTATCGTTTACTACGGACGTGTCGCGACTGAATTCGGCCTCTTATTAGTATCTTGTTTTCGATCATTTCTGGGTGTCGGTATATTTCGATGTGGTAAACTCCATTAAAACGCATGTGCTCGTGGCAATATGACCTCGCGATTCGTAAGTGGTACGATCCCAACGTAAATAACATTAATTCTTCATATGTTAGGCGCGGAAAGTCTTCAAAATCCGGATTGTTTCCGTCGAGTTGCATGAACGCTACTCTCTGCCCGTTCAAATTATGCCTTATCACATAATCTGACAGCTCATTGCGTTGATTCATCCGCTCATTTATTATGGATATGAACTGTTCAGCATACATATGGTCTTCATATGGATTTCGAGTGGCATTAATTATTGCCGCAGTTATTCTGAAGTCGACCATCATATGTCTCATAGCAACATTAAAATATACATGGCGGAAGATTTTAAAATCTTTTTTAAATCTGCTGTTAATAGTTTCTACTACCCAACGGATCATAGTTATTAACCTAGATTTATTGGCATCTAATGTCGTCAGTTGTTCTCCTCTTGCTCTCGTTGGCGGCATGTGAGGATTATATCCGCATTCTTCAATAGTATTGATCGAATCTCGAAATCCACGATCCAATATAAAAATGTCATCAGTTCTCAAGAACCCATGAATCGGAGAATCTGGTCGCATCAGGTCGAGCATAATTCTTGCGTCCGAAGTATTTGCTGTATATGGTCCCATAGCATCTAGTATGTAGCCATCGGTACATACTAATAAAAAGGGTTTGACTAAGTTCCGAAACTTATGGAGACTGTAAGTTTTCCGCTGAAAAAGGAAATTCGCACTCTTCTGCAGATAAATATATGTTCCGTCACATATGACAATGGCTGCGGGATCATTTTGGTTACCACCAAAAAAATTACTTGGGATTGAAAGGTTTCTGGCTACCACATCTTCTCTTGTAATATGATTTAAATCCAAATGCTGTGGCACAAAATCATTAATTAAGCATTCTCTTGCTATCACCAATTTCCTTTCTAATGTTCTCCTCGACATATTCAATTTAGTTGCTAAGCGCTCATCTGGTTCACCGGTTCTTATTTTAGTTAAGTAAATTCCAAGAACCGTGGCAGGACGTTCTGATCTATCACGCAGAGAAGGCGTTTGGTTTAAAATCACATTAAATTGATATTTTGTAAGACCCGTCCAAAAGTGGAATTCGTTGTCATCTATTTGTTCGATATTTTCATAATCAAATTGATTTCTTCGTTCGAAACCCCATTTGTACAGCTTCATCATGCCAACAACATGAGTACCATTAAAGTTTTCGAGTGAAGTGGTATTAATTAAGTCTTCCCAATCATTTCTTATAAAATGAGGATTGCAAACCCGAGCTAATTCCGGTATGTAAAAATTATAATTATGCAATAGTTGAAACTTAGCATACGGTGGAACAATGTGGGCCACCACATTTCTGCAGTTTGGAAAAACACAATGTCTGGCTGTATCTGATGCTCGCAAATATCCACTAGGCGCAACAAAACCGGGACCCAATTGTGGACCCGCAACATCTCTCTGGTCTGCCTCTCCTTCAACTTGATGGGGTACATGATCTTGAACTGCTTGATCTTCCACTGGTTGATCTTGCACGGGTTGGTCATCCACTGGTTGATGTGGTATATGTTGATTTAGTACAGGCTGGTTTTCCATGGGTTGGTTGTGCAATTGACGATCAAATCTCATCCAGCAAGCATGGCATATGGCCCTTGAGCGATCAAAACGAATCTGAAACAATTGATAAAAAATTGCATATACTGAGAAATATTTACATCATCATCTTCACATCAACCGGAGAACTTCCACTGTCAGCATACAAAGATCTCTGCCAATCGCCAATGACACTCACACACATCGCTTTACGACGACGCGTGCGGCGTTGCCGTCGCGTGCATTACCGCTTCATGGCAACGTGCCGCACCTGGATCTTTCCATCGTTTATGACCAAGTTTCATTTTAGTAAAAACGATTGTAATTCTTCACAAACAAAGAAAACGTTTGCGATAACTACGAATATAATCACGGTGAAGGCTGCAATACCAAATAAGCGTACCTATAATGACAAAAGCATGGTTAAAAGTATTTCTTTCTAATGCTATTTCATGATAGTGATAGAAAGAAATACTTTTAACCATGCACCACCACCACCATTTTACTTTTTACCGTACTTACCGGCTCACCAAACCTCGACTATGAAGTGTTTGGTGAGCCGGTAAGTAGGTACAATAATTGTGTAGGTTACTTACCTCGTGTGGAATAATTTCTTGCAGTAATAATTCTGCATGACCTCGGTATCTTTCTAAAAAGAGCGTTGTCAATATGTGTTTTCGTCGACGTAACACAGATCGATTACACGACAAACAACTATTTTGTCTTTCCATTTCAACGTAAAACCAATCATCAAACAAAGCCAATAGTCCATAAAACAAGCACAGGTAGTCGATAAAATGAATAAATAACAGAAACACAGGTGTAAACGCACAGATCGAAACGACGGATGACGTACGACTGCGACGTGGTCTATGCGGCGCCGGCGGCGCATGCACACTCCGGTACCTACCTGCTAAATGTGTGAGCGAGAGAGAGATATTTCGTAGAGCTATGCAAACATTTATAGTGACTGAACGACACGTTTCCACAATGCTAAAAGTAAAAACTTTTGTTTTATTAACAAAAGTATATTAACTTTTTAAATGTTAAATAACTTTATTTTCCCATTGTATACTTTAAAAAAAAATACATATTTTGAAAAGTGGGATTGAATTCTTTAATTTAAAGCTGATTTGGTTTCTGTACGCAAACTTTCATAAAGTGGGTCAGAAACGCCCAATGACCTTTTCTTACGGTTTTTGCAATTTGCAGGTCAGTGTCAGGTTGTATGTTGATTAAAATATGATACGCGGCCGTAACTAATATGGCTTTACAGAATTATTTAAATCATTAGAATCAGCAATACAATTCCATAAGTTAGAATTGGCCTCAAATCTCATGATTTCATGAAATAGTAATTCAATATTATAGGGTAATATGAACTTAGAGAATAGTATTAATGATTTTTATTATTATAATAATTCTATAAAGAAATATTTGGATATGGCCGCGAATCATATAAATAGATCAATACGTGTCGTTTTGCATCCTCGTCAAATTTCAGGGTGTGATACAAAAAATCAAACTGAACAACTTTCACCATGGGACCAACATCGTAATTGTTGGTGCCATGGAAAAAGTTGTTCGGTTCGATTGTCTATACCACATCCTTACATTTGAAGAGGATGTAAAACGACACGTTGCATAGAACCTTGACTTGCAAATTGCAAAAAACGTAAGAAATTTTGAATTTCGCGGGCTACCCTGGCGCTTTCGCCTTATAACGACAGAAGTACCGGATAATGCGACGATATTTGGAGGTCCCAGCATTTCTGTTTTGGTTCTAACAACTATCAGCTATAACAACCGTAATCAGACGATCCCTTCGAAGTTGTTATAAACGGTTTTGACTGTATTTTACTTTTTTTTTTTTTTTGTTCTTGTAAAATTATATTTTATAAGTGACATGTAACATAACCAATAATAATATAAATAAATAAATAAAAATTATTTAATAATAAAATGTTTACAAAAAAGTGTACATTTAGCCAAACAGTAATAAAATTTTCCTATACAAATAAAGTTCCTAATAATAAACTAAACCTAAAATATTTTTTATTACTGGTGCAAGTAATGATGGTTCGGAGTTAGAACAATAGGTAGCGACCCGCCCGATCTAGGTTTAAACAAATCTGTGTTTCAGGCCATCACTTTACAGTTAAATTACATTGGACATTAAAATTTTAAGTAAAACCGATAATAATCTATTAACAACTATGAGAAAAGCATATTTGATACATAAATACCTAAAACTAGCATAATTATGTAAATACACAAAAGTGAACTCACACTGACAAGCCAAGCAACACAAGCCAAGCCTTGTTGAGCCTATTATACAGAAAAGGTCCTAAAAATACATAGAATCGGTTGGCAAACGCATGTTTTGTTTGAGGGTTTATGCAAACCAAGTCCTTCCTTCTCTTGTCGGTAGGTACCGGGTCAAAAGGAAGTAAGATAAATGATCCCACTTTAGGCGTCGTCCACAGTTTTTGTATTTTATCATGATATTTCAGAAATATAACTTCAGAACAAACTCTAAAGTTGTTGACATCGTCGCCCGAATGATCCTCTATTTCTCCTCTCAAAATTTCCTCTACGGCATTCTGATCAGCTCTCCTACAAATAGGCGCGACACGCGAAATAAATAAATAAATAATAAATAAATATGTTTGGACATATCACACAACGCCATCTAGCCCCAAGCTAAGCAACCTAATGCTTGTGTTATGGTAACGAGATGGCTGATAAACTACTTATATACATTTTTTTTTTTTTTTTTTGTAAATACATACATATTATAGATAGAAAAACGCCCAGACTCGGAACAAATACTTGTAGGTCGTACATATATTTGTTCCGTGCGGGAATCGAACCCGCGACATGCTGCGCAGCAGTCAATCGCTCAACCACTGCGCCAACCGTGAAGTTTTTTTCGCGCCTGTTTGAAGGAGCCTTAATTCAAACTGTAAAAATCAATTACTTAGGTATCAAAATATTTACAGATACAAGTATCTACATGACGACATAGGTAGGAAGTGCATGCAGGTGTCATCGGTCGTGCGTTTCCGTAATTTGATTAGCACCTCCCGAGACCAACCGAGGTTTTTACGTAATACCAGTAAACCTGTCAACAAACATGTCTGTGTGAAGGTTGAACACATTTTAGATTGTAAAGATTCGTAACTTAGAATAATCTTCGTAAGAATGGTCACCCATCCACGGAAGAACCACGGCAAGCGTATCCTTTCTTCTAAACTATGTACGTATACATACAGGGTGTCTCGTAATTAATGGATAGCCTCATACGGGGTCATTGTACCCGTCGTTATGAACAATTTTCACTGTGGGCCAAACCTAAAATCGCGAAAAAAAATCTGCCGTTCCCTACATTTATGTTCGTATAACATTCCAAAAGTCAAGATCCGCGTTTCTGCTAAGGTCACTGACCTTGACCTCAGGATCTTTGACCTTGAGGTAAAGGTCAAAATTAAAACCAAACCTAACCTCGGGGTGCCCTTCGCTCGACATGGCGACGATGCAACAGAGAGCGAAGGACACCTCGAGGTTAGGTTTGGTTAGGTTACTTTAAACCTTTTACACTGAAATACCAACCGCGAATTAGACTTCTGGAATTTTGACAAGATCAATGACCCTGAGGTCAAGGTCAATGCCCTCAAGGTATCCTATGGTGTTCAAAAGTACTGCCAATTTGTATCGATATGTTTTATTAAATACCCCATCACTAGAAGCTACCGTAGGAGCTCAAAAGGGAATAAAGTTGAATACTTTTTATAAATTCCCTTTTGAGCATCACGTTAAAATATTGATTGGTGCTCAGATGGGAATACCTTTGATGCTCACAAAATAGGTGCTCAAACGGGAATGCTTCATCAAAATGTAGGGAACAGATGAATTTTTTTTCGCGATTTTAGGCTTGGTCCCACAGTAAAAGTTGTTCATAATGATGAGTACAATGACCCCTTAAGAGGTTATCCATTAATTACGGGACACGCTGTATAAAGTCACGCCCGCGGCTTCGCCCGCGTGGATGTCGGAAATAATCCCACGGGAACCTACTACCGGGATGAAAAGTATCCTATGTGTTAATCCAGGTTAAAACTATCTGTGTGCCAAACATCCAAATCCGTTCAGCCGTTTCTGCGTGATTGAGAAACGAACATTCAAACATCTTCACAAACTTTTACATTTATAATATTAGTAGGATTTCTATGGGGTAAGCAGAAACTACAGAACGCCATCCACCTGCTACGATCCTTACATACTCTTATTGCCTTGTTTACGTTCATACATCTGGTCATACACGCACACCGGTTGCTTTCAGGAAGGTCAGGTGCGTAGTACTCACTACGCACCTGACCTTTCTGAAGAACATCACCAATGAGGTCACTATATGTCTTCCTAGGGTGTCCGCTCCCGCCGTTTCCACTCACATTTGACTTGTAAATACCTTTTGTTACTCGCCTTTCATTCATCCTCTCAATATGACCAAACCATCTAAGCATACCAATCAATCTGACTAGCCTTTTCCCAACTATGTTGAGGTCAGCTTCCAGTCTATTTTACATGAAGCGACTGCCTATCTGACCTCCACAACCCATTAACTGGGTAATACGATACCCCTTGGTAAGACTGGTTATCAGACTTTCGGGGTTCTGACGCCCCGTAACGACTGTCAAAGATTCACAAATGACAGCCGGGACCAACGGCTTAACGTGCTTTCCGAGGCACGGAGGAGTCTCGGTATGTAAAGATGGTCACCCATCCACGGACCGACCCCGGCAAGCGGAGCTTAACCTGATGTCGACCCGTGCGGCTGTTATTACTTAGCCACGAGCTCCTCCATTAGCCACCATCTAAGCCACTTATTGTCACTATACATCTTTTAAACTACACCGTTGCCTTCTACAATACGTTACTGATTTTAATGCGGTTTTCACCATTATTTAGAGAATTTATTCCGGAAGGTCATTAATACTCAACTTAATAAAGAAATTTCGATAATTTGCTAAGAAACAAAGCACAGAGGCCTGCACATCAAGCTACCCCCAATCTGTCAAATTTTCCCAATTGAATATGAACCTTAATGTGCTGCCCTCTGTACATCACAATATAATAGGGAAACATAAAGTTTGTCAGTATGATGGGTAGAGTCACCCCCTTAACTAAAGCAGATGACTCAAGGTGAGCAAATCAACAGCTTTTAAAATAATAATAATAATTCAACATCACTAGAGCTTCCAAATGACGATCTCATGACTATTACCAAATAATACCGCTTAGGGTCATCGAGCCAACTATAATTGCTGACAGCATTACGCTACCAAAACCCATAACGTACCGAACACCCTAAATTGAACCACAACCTTATCACTTTATACATAAAGTTCAAATTCGAATGAATAAAGTTAAGTGGCTGGTGGTTTAAGTTTGTCTTGTGGCAATGGCATTGACACCATACGTGATGGTGGGTACGTGGTCTGGTTGTGGGTTTATGGTATGTATTCGGTGAGGCCCTTGTGTTTGACTTGGCAGGTTCAACTGATTATGCAACTGTGAATTGTTTTAGAATGTATCCTTTGAATGGTAATAAGGTGGCAGTAGTAGTTATGTCATGTCTGCAGAACTTTAGTAGCGGTGTTCTTTGTAAAGGAGTTCGTCGAAGACGTACTACAGTACGACAACGTTCAAGTGTAAAGGTTCCATCGTTTATCATCGGAAAAACCGAATTTTGCCGTATTAAAAGTGACTGGTCCATTTTAAGGACGCTGTTACAAATGGGTAGTCAAATCATTACTTTTTTTACACAAAAGCATGTTTATTAAATAAAATTCTTTACATTCTTAAAATGTTTTTAGGCCAAATTGTTGATAGATGTGCATGGTACGATTCTGAACTACAAATATAATTTCTCATAATAACAGTTTCTCAATGAATGTACCGGACTGAAAATTTTTACTTCGGTACATTTATTGCGAAAATGGATCTATTTAAAATTTGATTTATAGTTCAGAATCGTACCATGCACATCTATCAACAATTTGGCCAAAAAACATTTTAAGAATGCAAAGCATTTTATTTAATAAACACACTTTTGTGTAAAAAAGTAATGATTTGACTACCCATTTGTAACAGCGTTCTTAAGGGATGCGCTGTGATAGCCCGCGAAATTCAAATTTTCTTGCTTTTTATGCAATTTGCAGGTCCGTGTCAGGTTGTATCTTGATTAAAATATGATACGCGACATCAAAACTTAGGTATTTACATAATTTTAACCATAAAAATCATCAATACATCTCTCTAAGTTAGATTTCGTGCAGATTCGTTAGATTTCGTTCGTTCGACGATTATCTTTGTCTTCATTTGCGCATAACGAATTAAAATACTACAGCGTATTGATTATAATCAATAATGTTTAAAATCACGTTTATTTAACATTAATTGTTTAATTGATTTTCTCTTAATTTGCAATGGGCGGTATTTAGCTGCAAGTGTGTTACTTATATAAAAATCGTGTGTGAATTTTTGCGATTTAAAATGCACATTAATTTGTATGCATAATGTAAAAATTAGGATTTAGCATTGATCAAGATTGAAGGTTGAAAATAATTTGTTATTCAAATAACATTTACTTATGTAATTTTAATTTGTTGTGGCCATGTTATTTTGTCACCTAACTCCTCCTAAACGGCTCGACTGATTAAGATGATTTTTTTTTTTTTTGATGAATGGTTTCCTGGATGGTTTGAAAACACAATTGGACCCGGTAGGTGGCGCTGCAGTCGGGTTCTAGGATCGTTCAGACAGGACTACGTCTGTCGGGTCAGCTAGTTACATCTAAGAATACAATTTTTATTCTGTAAAATGTCACTCAAGTCAAATCAAATCAAGATATGTTATTTCACATAAACCTAACGAAAAATATTTTTGCCAAGAATTATTAGGAAACTATGATTTAAATTTTCTTTTTTTTCGCGCTTTGCTTTCGCCAGGTTGAAGGAGAAGCAAAGGTATAAAGCCGATAAACAGCCTAATATGAAAAATAGAAAATTCAAATATTTTTGAGTTTAGAATACAAATAAATGTTAATTTGTCCATAGACGTTTTTTTTTACAATGTAAAATAATGTCAATAAATTATGTCAAGGAAGTATCTAAAATAAAAATAAACATCTTTATTTGGGAGCAGCTAATAAACATTTTTACATAGTAAAGTGACCTCATAGCGAGTTTTTCGACAGTATTTTATTAGGTATTTAAAAATTAAATAATCGAAGATTTTCACTTCGAGTAGGTACTAGCATAGATAAATTCAACAGCGAACTTAATATGCCTCAACACCAGCATACCATTGTAATCTTTGATTTTCCTTTTGAGGAAAATGTTGTCACCCACACACTTCTTACTAACTTCATAATTTCACTCAATTGATTAATCATTAGGTACCTACTTGCATGGTATTCACTCATAAAATAAAATCACTTCATTCAGGAGTTATCATTTCACGGTATTTTAATGTAGGTAGGTACCGGACATTCGATTTAAAAATGAAAAGAATGCACACAGCTGAACTGACTATTCATGTTTTCAATTTCAAATCGAGAATCGTTTAAAACCTGCCATATTTATTAATGATATTTCAATCGATTGAACCGGTCATAATCGAGAATATTCAATGATTTCCTTATGTATCACGTCCGTACTTTCCTTTTCAATTTGTAATTCACTTTCTTTCCTATTATTGTGACAAGCAGTTATGTTCCATGAACGATTTATTTTTTGCTACAAATTGTGCGTTCGGATATTTTTATGATTTAAGCAGGTAATATTGAGATACGATACGTATATCGGAACGCAGGGCGAAAGTTTAAAAATTACAGTTCGAAATGTGAAAAAATGGCGCGCATTTTCTCTTTTGGCGCTAAAATATTGGGATTTGTATACTTATTGAATTTGTTTTTGGAAATATTGCCACCGCCGCCGTCGCCGCCGCCGCGGCTCTAAACCTCTCTACTTTTCGAGATATCCAGTGACAATTTTTAATCCTGATTCACGTAATTTTTTTCTTACGAAATCTTGAAATGCAAAGGAAACAAACATCATTCTGCCTACAACAAGCTAGCATAAACTCTTCAAGTACTAAAATTATGAAAACATACTAACAAGATTCTCACGCCTAAGCTAGTAATTTATTTACAGAATTATATTCTAACGGGCATGTATCTAGGATGAAATTATTATTAATGGGAAACAGACAGACAACGTCTGTATCTAGTTAGTAAGCTGAAATGGTGTTTGTATTAAAAGTCAAAACTACTCTTGTGAGTTAACTCGAGATAGGTTTGAAATTGAATTTGAAATTATGAGGGGTAGCATAAATATAGAGGAGCCGGATAGACTCAATGTTAGGACGTGAATTCGTATTTGGGTTGGCCCTGTAGATTAAACAAGTTTAAATAAGTCTTCTTCTTCCGTCCCTGGTCCCTTTATTTGGGGTCGGGTCTCCTCACTTTCCTGCGTCAAGTGATTCTATCTTGGGTTGTCGGTTCAGGCAATTGGGCTTTCCTGAGGTCTCTTTTTATATTTGACCACCAGGTCAATGGCGGGCGGCCTCTGCCTCTCTTTTGTTCCGGCAGGGTTAGTGCAATTTGTACCACATGATCTTCATTACGTCTACAAACAAGTATATAATCAAGTATATATAAGTATATTTTTTTAAACAATTTTTTACTAGGCTAAATATCATCTAGGAGCAGAGTCCTTGTGAAGACTAATCAAACAAGCCCAAACTCGATAGGGTTGCGTCGTTTTATCACTGAATTCCAATGGCCACCTTCCGGCTTCATCATCAGATTAGCTCCATGTCATAATAATATTGCATTGTCATCCAATTTACATATACATGCAAAATTTTAGCTCATTCAAAAACCGGGAAGTGGGTCAAATTTAACTTGCAAGATTAGATCCTGTAGATAACAGACAGACAGACACCGGGGCAGGTGAAACTAAATAAAAGCCTGTAAAAAACAAAAGTTAGACTTTGTTTATTTATTTCTGCCAACTTCTTCACGTGTCTCCACTTTAAAAGACAACCGATTGGTTGCCGTCCTGATGTTCAGAAGGAGCGCGATCCAAAGAAAGACCACCAGGACAAGAAAGAAGAGTGAATGAAACCAGAGCGGTGAGAAGGACATCGTAGAAGACGATTGTTGGTGGAACGAAGGTTTTTACTATGGGCAGAGCATAAGTATTGAATATGGGTAGTCAGGTAAGATGGAAGAAGTGGATTTGTCGAGAATAGAAAACAGAAAACTACATAAGTAGATAGAGCCCTCACCTCTCTGCGCTGACGAATGTTTTGGTTTTGAAGAGAGAAAACTGTTGTGTCTACTAGACAAAACTGTTTTGTCTCTGGTGTGTTTTAAAACTTCAAACACACCCTGGTGTAAACAACACCCACTAACGACCTTCGTAACCTCGTGGTCCGCCTAATAAAAACGAATATTTTGAAAAAGGAATTTCGGGGTTAAGGTTGGATTCCACTACGATCATTAGAATCAACTTTTTTCAAAGTCTTAATAAGAGGAAACTCGGAGAAGGTAAGAATTAAAACTAGCTCCAAGGTACCGAGAGATATTAAAATGTTTGCAAACAGTTAAATGGCATATAAAAACAGTATATTACGTGACTTCCTGATTCTTTATCATTAGGATGCCGCACCCAACTGTAGAGTATTCTAGGGTCTCGTTGACGTGATAAAAAACGGAAATATTTCATAAAACGTCATGAGGAAATGCTTATCTATGCAATTTTCACCTTTTCTTAATTAGCTGTCATAATTGGTTTTTACTAGCCGTTCCTACAGCTGTGCTCTGGTTATATTTTTTTAATTATTCAGGATGTAATTAACATTGTTGTTTTTAGCACTGGTGTGCTATTATAAGCTTTGTATATTTCCATCAAAATTTCAGCCAGTAAACGTTGACTACAGGACATCTTGTACGCCTCACAACGCTTCAGCGTGGGAGTGCTCTACTCTCGATATGTCGCATTGTCAAAATTTTCCAACATAAATCGTTTCTATATTCTCAACTGTACATGGAAATCATACTCGTATTAGCAGTGAAGTTTTAAAAACAAGCGACTTGAAATTATAAGATTATAATATATTTTTAACCGAAGAAAAAAAAAGAGAAGGTTCTCAAGTCGTTTTAATTTTTTTTTTGTTACATACAACCACGCATAATTTTTGCAGAGTAGTCCGATTTTAAAAAATTTTGTTTTATTCGTGAGGGTATACCTCAAAGTTGGTCCAATATAAAAAGTTACTTCTAGCTTCAATAATACGTATTTTTTCCCCAGTTTTTATATGGATGATGTTCTAATTTCTTTTGCAGGAATTTGTGTGGAGTAGGGACCACAACTAAAAAGTGAAAAATATAAACTTTTTTACAAAAAAATATAACCGACTTCCAAAAACAACACTTCAAAGTGAAAAATAACTTTAATTTCGGAAGTCGGTGGCAAACGAAAACACATTTAACCAGACACCGACTTACGAAATTAAAGTTGTTTTTCACTTTGTAGTGTTGTTTTTGGAAGTCGGTTGTATTTTTTTGTAAAATAGTTTTTTTTAAATACCTTGATAAATGTAACAAAAAATGTAATTAAAAAATTACGTGCAGTGCTTTCCGTTGGGAATATTTGGGAAGTGTGTCTGTTTGTCGTCACGATTCACGTCGTCACACACAATAGATATATATATATATATTACATGCCGAGACTCCTCCGTGCCTCGGAAAGCACGTTAAGCCGTTGGTCCCGGCTGTCATTCGTGGATCTTTGACAGTCGTTACGGGTCGTCAGAAGCCCGAAAGTCTGACAACCAGTCTTACCAGGGGGTATCGTATTACCCAGTTACTGGGTTGTGGAGGTCAGGTAGGCAGTCGCTAAATGTAGAATACTGGTATTCAGCTGCATCCGGTTAGACTAGAAGCGGACCCCAACATAATAGGTTGGTGAAAAAGTTTCTTCGCATTTTTTAAGAAAATTCAAAACATTTTTTAATATACATTATTTACATTTATCTAAAGTATGTAGGTACCATTTTGTTCGGTAACTTTCTGCCATCTTGTAGGTAGGGACATGATCCCATTGCTATAGAAATTTTGGGACTTCTGATCAAAATACCGCGACAAGTGGTTTTGGCAGTCCTCTCGTGATGTTAACCTGACACTGCCTAAAGAATCTGAAGAGACCGAAACAGGTGGAAATCTGAAGGTGCAAGGTCAGGACTATACGGCGGATGCATCAACACCTCCCAGCCAAACTCTCTTAATTTTTGCTGAGTGGCTAAAGATGTGTGAGGTCTAGCGTTATCATGATGAAAAACCACACCCCTTCTGTTGATTAATTCCGGCAGCTTTCTCTCAACTTCTTGCTTTAATCTCATCAGTTGTTCGCAGTAGAGTTCAGAATCGATGGTCCTGCCTGGTGGTAACAGCTCATAATCAATAATGCCTTTCCAATCCCACCACACACACAGCATCACCTTGTTGCGAGTGAACCCGGGTTTCGCCACAGTCTGTGAAGCCTGAACGGCCTTTGACCACGACCTTTTTCGCACGTTCTTGTCGCACGTGATCCATTTTTCATCTCCAGTTAGTAGCTTCTTCAAAAATGGTTCGGTTTCATTACGTCGTAATAAAGAATCACAAATGAGTACACGGTTCATTAGGTTTCTTTCAGTGAGCTCGTGAGGTACCCAAATATGGAGCTTTTTTGTGTACCTAGTTTTTTTCAAATGAGCCAAAACTGTTTTGTGGTCAATTCCCAGTCCTTCAGCTACGTTGTAACTACTGATATGCCGATCTTGCTCCACTTTTTCAAAAATGGCATCCATTTTATCCGTGATAGGGCGACCAGAGCGTCGTGCATCTTTGGCATCAAAATTTCCGGATTGAAAACGCTTAAAACAAATTTGTGCTACTCTCACAGACACTGCACTGGGTCCATAAACATCACAAATTTTTTTCGCGGCTTGCGTTGCATTTTTACCTTTTTTGTAGTAAACTTTTAAAACGTATCGAATTTCTTCATTAGATTCACTCATCTTAACAGTACGAAAAACAAATGAAAATCACACTTTTTCCTAATTTGAATTTGGAATTATGTTCTTTAAAATTTAAACTTTCAATGTTACCAAAACCAGCCAGATACAAATAGTATAACCAAAGATATTTTATTTTAAGTTCATACATACTATAATGCGAAAAGACTTTTTCCCCAACCTAATAGTTGGGAAAAGGCTAGGCAGATTGACACACAATAGAATTAGATTTTATAACAATTAGAAATCTATGAATTTTCTTAGATATTTTTCTGTAAAATTTATCGTCCTCGTTTCTGTCTGTGACTTTTGGATTTTCCAAAATTTTACACCTGTTTGGGCAACCGGCCCTGGGCAATCCGCATCTAGCGGTAGCGGACTCAGATAATCTCCACCAGTTCATCGGTTCGCCTTGTAGGGAAGCCTACCCAATCTGCGTTTTCCGGATCTCGGATTTCCAATCGAGGACTTTTCGGCATCGGCTGTTTGTTCTGTGAGCAATATGCTCCAATAGTGCCACTAATGTCTTTGATATTAATAAATCTGTGGTATTTATTTTAATTTAGGGGTCTGTTCATATTCTACTTATGGAAGATGTAAGTAACCTCGTAATTGTTTTACCATTTTTGACAAAAGCTCCCAGTCAATTGAAACTATCTAACTGTCACGTTGTTTTTAATTCAAAAACAGATTTTGACGTTTTATGACATGCAAGTGTGATTCAACCTTTGGTCCCATTAAGATCTCCAATCTTCGAGCCGTTTCGGGTTGAAACACTAGGTCCGAGTGCCCACTTAGTTTTTCGAGACATCGCCAAGCGGTTGGTCAACTCTTCACGTGACCAAAGGGCTGGTCTATTATTTGGCATAAATCAGCATTGCCATATAACGTGGCAATGCTGCCAGCCTTTTGGGCACTTTCCGGTTGACAGCGATGTGGACGAATTTTTAAATATATTTAAATGATTATGTTCCCTCCATTTTTATACAGGTTTTTGTAAATATTTTTAGTATCGTTTTACTAGCTTTTGCCCGCGGCTTCGCCCGCGTGGATGTCGGAAAATATCCCGGGTAATGCTTTCTTATTTCTTGTCTACATTATAATGGGAACCTCTGTATAAAATTTCGGCTTTCTAGGTGTAAGGGTTTGTGCTGGGCGTTGATGAGTCAGTCAGTTAGTCAGTCAGGACTTTGCTTTTTATTTTTAAGTATATAGAAGTCTGTTTTTAAATAATGTAAATATTATTTCAGACTTAATAAATAAACCCTAACTTGATAAATAAACCCTAGGGCGGCAAAGCACTTACGAAGTCCGCTATATCTTACATCATATCATTATGGTCACTTGGTCACCCTCTTTTGTCCATGAACAAGTTTATGACGTAATAAGCCGGTACCGACGACGTTACTAGCGTAACCCATCGCAGTTTACACTGCGCAAAGATATGCGCACAGTGTAGCGTGCGCAACTTATAACATTGCAGCACTTAGTCAAAGGTCAGAAATCGAATTATACAAGGTGTAACTTAAATAACGAACAACCTCTTAAGGGTTCATTGTACTCGTCATTACGAACAAGGGGAAAAAATCAGCTGCTCCCAAAATTTTGCCGAGTTATGCCAACATTTTATTTCGCGATTTCAAGTTTGGTCCCATAGTAAAAGTTGTTCACAATGATGAGTATAATGAACCCCTAAGAGGTTGTGCGTTATTTAAATTACACCTTGTATACGGAATTGATGAGAAATGAGTTGCAGTGGTGATTGTAAAAGCAGGTTTTTTTTTGGATGGCATACCACTTATTGTAAATGGAAGGTGTGGTCACAGACTCGACACCTATGATGGACATTTGCAATAGCTAAGTACCAAAAGCATCGCAATTGCGTTGCAATCCCAGAGACAAAGCTCAAATGTCTTTTTTGGCCTCGCCTTTTCGCATTACGTGGGGTCGGCTTACCCAATCATGCGACGCCATTTATTTCGGTCCATGTTAATGGATGGAGAGGGAGAGGAAGGCCAAAGAAAAGATGGATGGATTGTGTGAGGAATGATATGAAAGAGAAGGGAGTGAATGATAGCGTGTCGGTTAACAGGGGAGAATGGAAGAAGAAAACGTGTTGCGCCGACCCCACGTAACAAGGGAAGATGTACGATGTGATTTAGGGTAGGGAGATGATGATATGCGTCATCTTCCGTAAGTACCATCTCCCTCATGTCCTTCTGGACCTTCGTCATCCATGTGGTTTGAGGTATTCCTCTTCCCCTCTTCTTTGTAGCCATGGAAAGGCACTTTTTCACGATATGGTCTTCTGTTCGTCGAAGTACATGACCGTACCTCTCAGTCTGGACCTTTTAAATCATCTGCTATTTCTGCAACATTGAAGCTTCCTCTAATATGTTCGTTGCGAACCTTGACTCTGAGTGTGACTCCTCCTGCCCATTGTCGCATACTCATTTCAAATGGCTTATGCAAATGTCTTATGCGCTTTTAGGCAATTACATCGGCACCAGATTACAAAATATAGGTGTAGGTATTCGTTCGAATACTTGTGGCTAAGTTGTTAACGGGTAACGGGTGTCTAACGGGCTTGTGGCTAAGTAATAATAGCCACACGGGTCGATCGAACAAGTTAAGCTACGCTTGCTGCGGTTGGTCCATGGATGGGTGACCATCTTTACAAACCAAGACCCCTTCGTGCCTCGGAAATCACGTTAAGCCGTTGGTCCCGGCTGTCATTCGTGGACAGTCGTTAGGGGTCGTCAGGAGCCTGAAAGTGTGACAACCAGTCTTATCAAGGGGTATCGTATTACCCAGTTACTAGGTTGTGAAGGTCAGATAGGCAGTCGCTCCATATAAAAACACTGGTACTCGGCTGCATCCAGTGAGACTGGAAGCCGACCCCAAAAATTGTTGGGAAAAGGCTAGGCAGATGATGATTTGTTCCAATGGTATTGCACCGTTATCCGTCGTACGCGCAGCAAAATGCATAATATTAGCATTTCGTTCCTTTTATGTATTGTTTCGCACTTTCTCTTACCGAGCTGTCGAGTCGTTGCATTCATACACACCATTACACCGATCATTTTCCGTAGTTTTGTAACAATCACATTGATTCTATCGGGATCTGTTGACTGGGGTGTTTCTCATGCGTGGTTCTTCACACTTTTTGCTGTTTTAGGTGTAAGCAGAACTCCAGATCGACCCCATGCTCAGCAGCTGCGCTAGCAATCACTAGACCAACGAGATTTCTAATGTTTCAGACGTTCTTGGGCCTAACAACTATACGTCGAATCTGTAAAATTCAAACAACAATTCACATCTCACATCGCTATTCACTCACACTCGTAAAATAGATGCTTTTTATTTGACGGTTTGAATCGGGTTCGAGTGCGACGTGAGCGTCGAAGTGACGGGGGAATACCTTACTAAATGCCACTTCTTACGTCATCTCATACTTTATCTGTCAAAATCTTACGGTCAATTTAGTTCAACTCGCTGAAACGCTCGCAAGCGTAGCGCTAGTGTAAATTCGAATTATCAACCGAGTTTTTAGAATGCCAACCAAGAAACTCACAGCGAATTCAGATTCGAAGTTTAGCCTCATTCTAAACTTCGAATCTGAATTCGCTGTGAGTTTCTTGGTTGGCATTCTAAAAACTCGGTTGATAATTGAGTCTCGGTTGAGTCTTACAGAATCACACGGCTGTTCTGTAAGAACGACCTATACGAGTATACTGTGATGGAATTATGGGACCCGATATGTTTGATTAAACACTATAAACGAGGGCAAATAGACTTCATAGGGTTTCTGCACAGCTTAGTCAATGTAATTTGTGATCATCAATCAATCTGCCTAGCCTTTTCCCAACTATATTGGGGTCGGCTACCAGTCTAACCGGATGCAGTTGAATACCAGTATTTTACGTGGAGCGACTGCCTATCTGACCTCCACAATCCAAATACTGGGTAATACGATACCCCTTGGTAAGACTGGTTTTCAGACTTTCGGGCTACTGACGACCCGTAACGACTGTCAAAGATCCACGAATGACAGCCGGGACCAACGGCTTAACGTGCTTTCCGAGGCACGGAGGAGTCTCGGTATGTACAGATAGTCACCCATCCACAGACCAACCCCGGCAAGCGTAGCTTAACTTGATGGATCAATCCGTACGGCTGTTATTACTTAGCCACGAACTCCTCATGATCCTGATCTGATCATCAAATCTCATAATATTATGATGATAATATGGTTGGAAGATGTTAATTTTGTGAACTAAACAGAACTGCCCAGCAGTTTTTAAAAACCAGTGGAAGGCTCCCAACAATAAATTGTTAGACGACTAGGTAAGGACTTGTCAAAGAGATTCTTACAAAAAAACAATTTTTCCGTCTACAAAATAACGGCACACGAGTCACACAACAAACAAATCACTACAAGGCTGTACAATGTTCCCACACAATAATTAGTCAAATTACATAATAATTACATAACAAGCACACATACATACAGACAAACGAACAAATTACGTACATTTTTCAACGACACGTAACGCGAGTGACATACGTCACTTTGTGTTTGAACAATAGGGTTACGAGAAACGGAGCCGGCGCAAACGTGCGTTTGAATGAATGAAAGGAATGGTAAAAGAATTAATGAATGGTTGCGGATTTTGACGTGACGAAGGGCTTCACTTTACAAGTTTCCTTGCGTTATGTGATGCAACGTTTGGAGACGAATCGTCAGTTCAGTTCAGGCCAAAATGTGCCTCATGTATGAATCATGAATTCATGACTCATTTTGACAAAACTCGAAATTGAACGTCAAAAATTAATCGTGCTGCTAATTCCAATTGGTTTTTTTTGAAAAAAGCACACATGACATGCAATCGTCGTCGTGTCGATTGTGAGTTGGTACAGCTAAGGAGTGGAAACTCCCTGCATGGGTCTGTGCTTCTCGAAAGCAATACATAGCCAATATACATATTAAATTCAAGTCTCAAGTCAATAGGTTACTTCTGGACAAGCGTGCACCATCGTCGACCATCAGGTGATATTGCGATCATACGGTTATTTAGACAGTGGTAAAACGGTTATTTAGATAGTGGTCAAACGTTTATATGTATAGTAGTCAAACGGTTACTCAGATAGTGGTCAAACGGATAACCGTTTGACCACTATCTGAGTAACCGTTTGACTACGTACGTACGTATATAAATACGTAGTAGTCAAACGGTTATTTAGATAGTAGTCAAACGGTTATTTAGATAGTAGTCAAAAGGTTATTTAGATAGTGGTAAACGGTTATTTGGATAGTGGTCAATCGGTTATTTAGCGAAACATAGTCTACGTCTCACAGGCGTAGAATAGAAGTAATTCAAGTACTGATTATTCTACGTGGTCAACCATAGAACAGATAAAAGAAGTCTGTTTTAACTTTTCTGTGGGGTCAAGTACGGCTATCTATTTTTTATATTTATCATCATTAAGTACTTACATAATTTTATTAGCGATACCTACCTCTTGAATGAATGAATGAATGAATGATTTTTTTTTTTTTTTTTGTTAGGCTCATATATTTATCTGCAGTTGCAATTCAGTCAGGTCATTGGAGTTTTGTCAGCTAATTTAATTTGACCTAAATCGTCGTTCATTTCTCGCTTAGCTACCTATTGTTTCGCCCCGTCACATTAACACCGTAATGTTCGGTAAATGGTCACTCAATGCACACAACATGGCCGCGGTCGTGCGTACTCGTGTACAATTGTCAACACTTTCACTGATGTCTGTTTGTTTAAGCGTAGGTACAGTCGATAAGTGAGGTTTTCAGTTTTTTATTTAAAACTTCAAATAAAGACATGTTTTATAAGTTGTTCAATTAAGTGTCTTCATTGAGATTTTTTTTTTTTGAGAAATTGAAGCTACGAGATTCGTAAAATTAAAATTTAAGTTCTTTTTTATTATCCTGAAAATCTTTCACAATTTGTTAATGTAGTGCAATAATTTTTAGGACATGAAGATTTGATACCAAACATTTTAAAGAAAAAAATGCATGTCATGAAACTGCATGAACGTAGGTATAATATATTATGTAGGTAAGTAGGAGCGGACCGTGAATTGACCAATCACAGTGCTCGAAATCTCCACACCGCGTCAGTGGAAACAGTGGAAGTGGAGCGGAGCGGAGCTGAGCGGGCTTTCAAATAAAGTATATGAACACGCAGCCCCGAGCCGGACAGAACAGAGTCGAGCAGGGCGGTCCGACCAATCACAATGACGAAATCTCCACTCCACTCCGCTCCGCTCCCCTCCGCGTCAGTGGAAACATTTGCCACTTTTCACTGCTCTTCTCCGCTCCGCTTCTCCCAGCTCCGCATCAGTGGAAACGCACCCTCAGACGTTGACCCCGGCTGTCATTCGAGAATCTTTGACAGTCGTTACGGGTCGTCAGAAGCCCGAAAGTCTGACAACCAGTCTTACCACGGGGTATCGTATTATATTACCCAGTTACTGGTTTGTGGAGGTCAGATAGGCAGTCGCTCTATGTAAAATACTGGTATTCAGCTGCATTCGGTTAGACTGGAAGCCGACCCCAACATAAATAATAAGCAAATTTTTTCAATATCCAAAAAATATTCTTTTTAAACATATTACTGGCCTAATTCCTTCACATTTAAATATCTAAATCGCCGCTAGTAATATGTCAGTGTAATCTTCTAATCCTGCACTTAGCGCTTATTTGCAATAGATTATGCGGAGTTATGCAAAGCTCAACCTAACTGGTATAAACCTTATGAGAGATTTCCATAAAAGGAGGTACAGTCAAGCAGTTGAGTTATTGGTTTCAGAAATGTCTTTAACTTATTAAAAATAAGCATATGCTTGCTTGCTTGCAAAAGTGATGTATTTAATCGAACCCCAAATCATTCCCATTTTGATTTCATAAAAATATTAATTAATAATTCCCCTTTTGGTAAATTACTAAATAGCAAAGTAACTGCGACCAATTTGCAGTTGGTCACAGTTCTAACCTAACCTAACCTATTTGGTTGGAGTGCCCTACCGTATTTACTGCGATCAATTTTCAGAAAAGGCTAGAAAGTAAAAAAAAAAAACTCTTTTCCCTAAAAAAGCGTAGATCATTAGATTGTCAATAAGTTTTAACACGATCAAAAACATAACAATATCATGCCAGTATTCCGCGAAAGGGTCTACGCGAAATTAGGAGGCCATCCAGACGTCATTAAAGATTGAAACCTTTCACTCTCTTAAAGTACCATTTACCATTTAAAAAGACAAAATGCATCAAACCAAACGTGGACAGACCAAATTAAAAGCCTCGTCATGCAACATGTCTGCCTACGGTCTAAATTTGGAAGGTTGTTTTGTAAATGACATCATTCCGTCTGTTGTCTGTCTGACATAATTATATCCACAAACCGGGTTTTCATAAGATAGATACTCTCGGGATTCTTGTTTTCTCGATTAACTCGTATTTTATTGCATCGTTATTTTTATGCAATGTTAGTTTTGTAGTTTGATAAATAATAAATACTTACTCATGTTTATTGTGTATGAAATGAATAAAAAAGAATAAGACAAATAAGTAAGTACACTAAATAAAATAAGAATAAAAACTTTATTTAAGGAACTTAATAAAAAGAAAACAGATCTTAGCAGATCTTTGTTAAAAATTATAAGTTGAAAAATGCCTAAAACTTTGGCAAAGATTACTAATTAAACATTTTATTTTTCGTAATTTATATTTTTCTTAGGCAGATTACAAAAAAAAAAAAAATACTGAATTTAAAACGCAAAAACAAACCAGAAAAAGGAGTAACACATGATAATTTACTGAAATGTTCACAGATGTGTAAAAATGAAAGGCCCCGTACAAGAAACGTGTTTTTAATGTTTTTATCGGCTTTTTTGAATTCGTTTTTTGTCAAATATTGTACGGTGGTACGGACGGAACTGAACCTAGCTTGACGTTTGACAGGGGAGATTTCAAGAAGAAACCTTGCTGCGCCGACCCCAAGTAACATGGGATAAGGGCAGGAAGATGATGGTACAGACGGAACCCTTCGTGGGCGAGTCCGACTCGCACTCGGTCACTTTTCTTTTTCTGTGAAATGTAAAAATAAAATAATTACTTTTTTCTTCACCATCAGAATCGGCTAAAACAATTCGCCAGCACTTTTCCTCTCGACGGTACCTACACAGACAATCTCGTTCGCAACATGTAGTCTACTTTCGATTTTCAAACTACAACCTCGCGATACCATATCGCATTACCATAACTACACGGTTTGCGTTTAGGGTTACATTATAGGGTACAGTGTGGGCGAACGTAAGATTACGCATTACAATAGGAATTTGCAATTAGGGTATACCGAGGTTTTCACTGAAGGACTATGACCAAACTATGACTGTCTATGACGTTGTTTGAATTTAAAAGCTCCTAGTAACTTGATAATTTCCTAGTCCTGTAAGGTATTTCCGTCAGAAAATTCTCACTTCTCAGTACGGCAAAGCAGCAGTGGTAGCCCAGTGGTTATGGTCGCGACTTACGAGTTGTAGTTCGTAGGTTCGAACCCTGACAGGCGCTTTACTTTGTGTAAATTATTTCATCACCACTGCTCTCAAAACGGTGAAGGAAAACATCGTGAGGAAACCGGCATGTCCTAGAACCAAAAATTCGAAGACATGTGACATCTACCAACCCGCATTGGGCCCGCGTGGTGGATTATAGCCCCTCTCACCGAGAGGAGGCCTGTGTCCCAGCAGTGGGAACATAGGCTTATAATGACTCCGGCAAAAGACTCATATACTCAAGGCATGGTCTAGAACCAAAAATTCGAAGACATGTGACATCTACCAACCCGCACTGGGCCCGCGTGGTGGATTACGGCTCCTCTCACCGAGAGGAGGCCTGTGTCCCAGCAGTGGGAACATAGGCTTATAATGACTCCGGCAAAAGGTTCATATACTCAATAGTTAGTGAAACGGAAGCTACGCTTCTATCAGGATTTTTTTGAAAAAAAAAGGTGCGATGCTAAGTTGAAATCGAGATGCTTTTTAAACTAAGGTAGGTAGGCCTTATGTAATTTAATTAAATCAATCTGTCATGTGGTGTAACCGGTATTAAGAGCGCGTTAAATGACACTCTTCTAATTTAAATGCTAATCTTTTAATTAATAAAATCAGTTGTTTTGACTTACATGCGCACTCGTAGATTTATTGACGTTAATAGAACCATTAACTTGCCTTTGCCTTGAGCAATAAGTTTTTTTTTTGCTTTCTTATCATCGTATTGAACCAATTATTATTTACAATAACTAACTGAGAATATGTAAAAGTAGGGGAAGACCAAAGAAACGATGGTTGGGCTCTGTGAAAGATGATATGGCTAGAAAGGGAGGTGACTACCGAGATGACGACTAATAGAGAATTATGGAAGAAAAAGACATGTTGCGCCGACCCCAAATAAGAAGAATTAGAAGGAAGGAAGGGAGGAAGGGAGATAGGAAGGATAAGGGCAGGAGAATCATGTTATGTGTGTGTGTTGTGTGTGTGTGTGATTAGTAAAAGTATGTAGTTCTGAATTTGGAAGTTTCTGTATCTACATGTCAGAAAGAATGAAGAAAAATAAATCTTAATGGGAAAGATGGAAAAGATACAGAACTGTCTTTATTTTAAAGAAAATTTAATATTTTGAAATATTTAGTAAGAATGTATGATATTAGATGAAGCTTGTGGCTAAGTAATAACAGCCGTACGGGTCGATCGATCAGGTCAAGTTACGCTTGCCGCGGTTGGTCCGTGGATGGGTGACCATCTTTACATACCAAGACCCCTCCTTGCCTCAGAAAGTACGTTAAGCCGTTGTTACCGGCTGCTATTCGTGGATCTTGACAGTCGCCAGAAGCCCAAAAGTCTTATTAGGGGTATCGTATTACCCAGTAACTGGGTTGTGGAGGTCAGATAGGCAGTCTCTCCATGTAAAATACTAGTATTCAGCTGCATCCATTTAGACTGGAAGCCGACCCCATCATAGTTGGGAAAAGGCTAGCAGACGTGTATGGTATTAAATTGCACAAAGTGTAGACCGTACGTAATAAGGTTTATCCCTAGAGCACCTTAATGGCACCTTATCATTATTAATCCTAAGTACAGCACCATAAAATAAACTGAACTAATCAACCAGGCAAAATATTATTCCTAATTCCCACAGCTGGAAAACAGTATAGTTTTAGTAACAGTTTCTCAACGTGCGTGGAAAACCCAGGCATTTTCCTGAGAACGGCGCCCGCGCAACAACGCGTTAATAGTCTTGTGAAAGGCGCTTTAAGATTTGCGTGGTGTAGTCTAGTTTTATCGGCAAAGCCATTATTACATAATATTGTGCTATGGAGATGATCTAGTGTGTTATTATGGTGTATGATAGGAAATGATATTGTGTGATATTATGATTTATTATAGATAAAGCACTGTTAGCGATGAGTTTTATTATACTTTCTATCGGCCAATCCCAGTAGCCTATCTATACGTAATTTTGATAGAACTCGGAAAGAGCTATAGTTGATCTCTCGATAGGTTTTGCGCCTCGATAACACTCTAACGGCCGAACCCAATAACCTACTGTCATTAAAAGACAGATCGCTACTGATGATATACAATATAAATCTATCTGTCCTTACGTTCCTTTCATTCGTTCGCGTTCTTTTGTTTTATCTGTCTTAGGATTATTGGGATGTTAAAACCATGGATACTTATATAGGTTTTTCTATCTCCAGTATGCCAAAACTGGTGACAGATAGGTTATTGGGTTCGGCCGAATATCTGTGTGACGGATCGGGGTAAAGATGTAAGAAGTTTTGTTATTGGGACATCCGTAACAGACGGAGAGCTATCTAGGATTTTAACTGGAGTTATGTTATTGAGACCGGCAGTTAGTATGTAAAGACTTATTTAAGAGGATACATCGAAGCGTGCTTTAGCTCGGTGTGTAAGTGAAATGGCGTTACGGCCATGACTGCATGTATAGTTTGACGCGCGAGATAGAAAACTCACGCGCACCGGAACTAAACGCGCTTCGTTTAAATGTGTGTACATTATATTTAAATGTATATACATTATGACAAAATGCATAATTAGCTTAGTAAGTTCATAACATATTAAAATAACTTCGATTTAAAGCAAATTTTACTGCACAATAAGGAACTGTTTACGTATAATCGTATAAAATAGATAATAAACGGTGCTCCTTTGGAATTTTTTTTCTATCGAAAAAATTTCAAGTAAATAATCATGTTTTAGTTTTAGTACAGCAGTATAGTAAACTCACTCAAATAAGTGATAGTCCTAATTTCGTGATAGTCTGTTTCGTTAAGTTAAAAAAGTTAACAAAGGTTTCGATTATTAGCTATAAGTCGTCTTAAGTAAGTTTATTATCCTAATTATTGTAAAAGAAAGACTGCTTTATGTTCCTAATTCAAATAAAAATGAAGATTTTACTAAAGTATCTAAGTTTTATCACATATTTTGTTTTATCACGAAATTGGATGAGTTCACCCTAGATACAGTCGGTACAGTACAATAGGTACAGTCAAATAACACATATGGAAAAATCCAAACGATTTATCCATACCTACATTTGGTTTTATAGGAATTTTAAAAACACAAAATTTATCCCCTTAAGTTGTAAGAAAATGTCGTGAGGTCATCTGAATTAATGGTTCGAAATTGCCAATACGCACTCACAGTGAGCAAGCGTTGTCACTTGTGATTAATGCTAGTTCTTTGAATGTAGGAAAGAACATTGCCTAATGCCTTGTGGACAAGGTTTTGTAAAGACACTGTTGCCAACAAGCATGTTGCACATCTGATAGTGAAGCTTCGCTTTCCTACGACAGCTGTAGCCAGCTGTAGCCAGCTGTAGTCACAATAAATATATGGACAGAAAGGAAACTACGTATAAACGGTCGGAACCATAGAAATAGTGATAGTCGCGGTGATGATATCTCAGTAGGTATATTTATTATGGCTTAGGGGTCTCGTCGTCGTTTGGTTGTAGTTTCCCTACTGTCCATATTTATACTGTGCCCATAACGACCGCAATGACGGCCCGGTTGTCATAAAAATGATGGCTGGTTTGACTTTACGATGCCAAAAGACGCTCTCTCTATCAAACACCAACTTAATTTTATAGATAACGTTAATAGGTAATACGGGCTGGTATTCGCAACTCCACGTCAATGCGCGTATTTTGCGTATGGCAAAACGTTTCAGTGACGTCATTCGACGGTAAATTGCGGACGCTATATCAGTATTCGAAAACCCTGTAGGGTTAACCCTACCCCTGTAGGGTTAGGGTTGTTAGGGTTAGGGTGTAGGGAAAACAGTGCACACAGTATACAGGGTTACAGGTTAAGTCGACCTATTCCCTTTAAGGGCATGTTCTTTACATTGTTTCTGATTGATTTGGCTATGAAACACCCTATCCTAAATCTAACCGTTTTCGAGATATTTGAAATTAATTGTTTTTTATAAAAAATACCCGATTTTTGTCTATCAGCTCAGATATTGTGAAACGTGTAAGTCTTATTATTGCTGTTATTTATTTTTTACATGTAAAATAAGATGCTTTATGACCTAAATAACCAAGATTGTCCATAAAATTAATAAATAAGTCGTTGTAGATGATTAAACTTTCAAAAAAGTAATTAAAATTTAGAAAGCTTAATTTTTGTTTAAGGATATCTAAAAAAAAAATTATGGCACTTGTTTTGCAGATGAGCTTAAAAATATCTACGTTTCATCAGCTATCCAACGAGGTATGATAATCTGGGGTTTTATCAAAAATGCAGAGCAAAACTTAATTTCATTGGCTACAGGGGAGGTAAAAAAAATACTAAATAAAACAATCGCTTAGTACAAGATGCTTTTAATAAACTATTAAAACTGTTAAATTTCTAAATTTCGTGTTCGACATGTCCGCCTCTATTTTGCACACATCTTCGCATTCTTTTTCGAAGTCCACTTTTAACAATACCAGTAGTTAAAGTTCTTCTTATTTCATTCGCCGCATTAATTATTTTTTCTCTCAATACCTCAACGGATGAAACTGGGTTGGGGTCACTGTATACAAGACTCTTCATGTGCCCCCATACGTAAAAATCCATGGGGGTTATGTCAGGACTTCTAGCTGGCCAGGGTAAAGGCCCACCTCGTCCAATCCACTTATTTGGATAATTTGTATCCAGCCATTCTCTGACACTTCTCCTGAAATGGGCGGGGCAGCCATCATGCTGATACCACATGTCTCTTATTAGATTTAGTGGTAAATCATCTAGTAAATCACTTAAGTCTCCTCGTAAGAAATTTTCATAGTGTTCTCCATTTAAATTATCAGGGAGAAAATAAGGCCCAATCAAATTATTTGAAATAATACCCATCCACACGTTGAGGCTAAATCTTCGTTGTGACCCCTTTACTCTCTTTTTGTTTGGATTTCTCTGTTCTTTCGGGGCCCAATAATGAGCGTTATGGTAATTGGTAATCCCATCTTTATCAAACTTAGACTCATCTGTCCACAAGATTTTTTTAAGGAAAGTCGGGTCTTCGAAATCAGCATTTAACATAAATCTGCAGAAATCCAATCTTCTCGCAGGATCTCCCTCTTCGATAGCATGTACCGGCGTATAATGGTAAGGGTATAGGCCCGCTGTGTGAACGGTAAACCATACCTTCCATTGCGAGAGTCCCAGAGCACGGGCAACAATATTAGTGGAAGTGGTTGGATCCAATCGAAATTGTTCCACTATCTCATTATTTTGTTCTTCGTCGTCATCAATCACACGTGGTCTTCCCAAGTCTGTACGTCGTCTTGAAACGGAGCCAGTTTCTCGAAGTCTTCGATAAACTCCGTTGAACACGCTCACATCCGGCACTCGACGGTCGGGATAGCGTATTATGTACTCATTGCGAGCATGCGCAGACACACAATTGCAGTATCCATAGCAAATTAGCATGTCAGCATATTCCTCATTCGTGTAGGCTGCCATCTTGAACAGTTCCGTATCACAAGCACAATCAGAATCCAGTTAACACGCACAGTAAGTCAGGAATCAGAAGAAACAGTCCAGAAACACAGCCAAGTCGAATAGAAAACAGAGAACAAAATAATATCGCATCTACCACGGACGAATCACATAAGCAGACTAACAGATTATTGTTGGATAATGATAACCAAACACAAAGCGCATTGTATTACCAAACCGGTTTCTTCACGTTATGTTTCCCACTCACACCTGCACAAAGCGTATAGTAAGGTATCTCGCTCACACTCACCGCATTAACCTTAAAGGACAATAGGCTAGGGTCTACTACCTGGGGGCTCGCAACTAAGTTTTTTCTATGACTGTTTTTTTTAACCCTAGATTATCATACCTCGTTGGATAGCTGATGAAACGTAGATATTTTTAAGCTCATCTGCAAAACAAGTGCCATAATTTTTTTTTTAGATATCCTTAAACAAAAATTAAGCTTTCTAAATTTTAATTACTTTTTTGAAAGTTTAATCATCTACAACGACTTATTTATTAATTTTATGGACAATCTTGGTTATTTAGGTCATAAAGCATCTTATTTTACATGTAAAAAATAAATAACAGTAATAATAAGACTTACACGTTTCACAATATCTGAGCTGATAGACAAAAATCGGGTATTTTTTATAAAAAACAATTAATTTCAAATATCTCGAAAACGGTTAGATTTAGGATAGGGTGTTTCATAGCCAAATCAATCAGAAACAATGTAAAGAACATGCCCTTAAAGGGAATAGGTCGACTTAACCTGTAACCCTGTATATGTACATATATACACAGTCGACTGAATTTAGTGGGAAAACTTAGGTTAAGGTATGTATCAATTGGTCTTTGTTACCTGAAAATAAATGGTTTATTTATTTATATTCAGTTCGTATACTAAGGGCACGTCTTCCCTACCATTATCTCACCCCCCGGTCTAATCCTTGATAAACAACATGTAACATGAGGCTCCAGGGGCTAGTGCAAATCTTTGGGTTGATTCGAGTAATCGAGTCTTGTCAAACCACGCTGGGTTCGGTGCATTTCATTCATTCATTCCCATGTTGTATGTTTCAACGTATTTGATTACGATTATACTGTTGTATTTTTTGTAAACAGTCGAATATCTGAGTATGTTACTATTACGGCGGCATCCAACCGAGGATGCCAGAATATCAATAAAACCCTATTTACACGATGAAAATTTCTTGCCTGAGGCATGAAACAACAATTTTTTTTTGTTGCAACAAACAAACTGCAACGAGGATCTCGTGGCTAAGTAATAACAGCCGCACGGGTCGATCCATCAGGTTAAGCTACGCTTGCCGTGGATGGGTAACCATCTTTACATACCGAGACTTCATGCCTCGGAAAGCACGTTAAGCCGTTGCTCCCGGCTGTCATTCACGGATCTTTGACAGTCGTTACGGGTCGTCAGAAGCCCGAAAGTCTGACAATCAGTCTTACCAAGGGGTATCGTATTTGGTTGGGGAAAAAGTCTTTTCGCATTATAATATGTATGAACTTAAAATAAAATCTCTTTGGCTATACTATTTGTATCTGGCTGGTTTTGGTATCATTGAAAGTTTAAATTTTAAAGAATATAATTCAAAATTCAAATTAGGAAAATGTGTGTTTTTTATTTGTTTTTCGTACTGTCAAGATGAGTGAATCTAATGAAGAAATTCGATACATTTTAAAATTTTACTACAAAAAAGGTAAAAATGCAACGCAAGCCGCGAAAAAAATTTGCGATGTTTATGGACCTAGTGCGGTGTCTGTGAGAGTAGCACAAATTTGGTTTAAGCGTTTTCAATCCGGAAATTTTGATGTCAAAGATTCACGTCGCTCTGGTCGCCCTATTACGGATAAAATGGATGCCATTTTTGAAAAAGTGGAGCAAGATGTATCAGTAGGTGAAGAACTGGAAATTGACCACAAAACAGTTTTGGCGCATTTGAAAAAATCTGGGTACACAAAAAAGCTCGATATTTGGGTACCTCACGAGCTCACTGAAAGAAACCTAATGAACCGTGTACCTACTCATTTGTGATTCTTTATTACGACGTAATGAATCCGAACCATTTTTAAGAAGCTGATAACTGGTGATGAAAACTGGATCACGTACGACAAGAACGTGCGAAAAAGGTCGTGGTCAAAGGCCGGTCAGGCTTCACAGACTGTGGTGAAACCCGGGTTAACTCGCAACAAGATGATGCTGTGTGTGTGGTGGGATTGGAAGGGCATTATTCATTACTAGCTGCGCCCCGCGGTTTCACCCGCGTATACCTGGATAAAAAGTAGCCTATGTGTTAATCCATGGTATAAGCTATCTACATACTAAATTTCATCCAAATCGGCCAAGCCGTTTGAGCGTGAAGGAGTAACAAACATACACACACACGCACACACACACTCACAAACTTTCGCCTTTATAATATTAGTGTGATGTGATAGTGTGATGAGCTGTTACCACCAGGCAGGACCGTCGATTCTGAACTCTACTGCGAACAACTGATGAGATTAAAGCAAGAAGTTGAGAGAAAGCGCCCGGAATTAATCAACAGAAGGGGTGTGGTTTTTCATCATGATAACGCTAGACATCACACATCTTTAGCGACTCAACAAAAATTAAGAGAGTTTGGCTGGGAGGTGTTAATGCATTCGCCGTGTAGTCCTGACCTTGCACCTTCAGATTTCCACCTGTTTCGGTCTCTTCAGAATTCTTTAGGCAGTGTCAGGTTAACATCACGACAGGACTGCCAAAACCACTTGTCGCGGTATTTTGATCAAAGTCCCAAAATTTCTATAGCATTGGGATCATGTCGCTACCTACAAGATGGCAAAAAGTTATCGAACAAAATGGTACCTACATACTTTAGATAAATGTAAATAATGTATATTAAAAAATGTTTTGAATTTTCTTAAAAAATACGAAGAAACATTTTCCCTAACCTATTATTACCCAATTACTGGGTTGAGAAGGTCAGATAGGCGGTCGCTCCATGTAAAATACTGGTATTCAGCTGCATCCGGTGAGACTGGAAGCCGACCACAACATAGTTGAAAAAAGGCTAGGCAGATTGATATTGTTGCTGCAACTTATGATACTGGTATGCCAATGCCATATGCAATCATATCGCACCGTGTAAATCAGTGGGGCAGTAGGAATGGATTTAATTTTGACAGTTCAATAACATTCATTGCGTTATTTACGTTGTTGAGCAGACAAATTGATTGTTGTTGAACATATGAAGCAATGGACTAGCAATATGCTTCAAAATCATTCAGATTGTGATTACTCAATTAGGGTGCTGGCTAGAGTGTCTTACATGAGGTCGTGGGATCGTGGTTTATCGTCGTGGATTTTTAATTGGAGGGGGGGTACTTCCTCCAAAAAGGTGCAAAAAGGGGGTACTGGATATCTCCGCCTTATGAGATCCGATTTTGATGGTTCTTTTTTTATTTGAAAGTTTAAATAATTTTAGTAATAGGTAAGTATATTAATTGTTGCAAAAAGTTTGCGCTCGCGAGGTCTACTGCTGTTCGCAGAACTACTAGTTGTACTAGGAGGAACAGTGGGGTTTTAGTCCGTAGGACTCTGACATAACCATCCGTTCTTCCCAGACGGAGGGTATCCATGAGGATATCCCCACAGAAAAAAACCGGCCAAGAGCGAGTCGGACTCCTCATCGAGGGTTCCGTACCATCATATATGTTGTAATTTTTGTTGATGATTTTTTTTTTCCTATTTAGAGACATCGTTTTATTTTTTCCTGTAATAATTACATAAATTTCTATCACATAGAATAATTTCAGATTTTTCTCTATGCAAACTTCGAAGATATGGGGGGGCGGTATTTTTTTATATACTTTTCATCAAAGTCAAAAACTATGACTAAAAAAAAGAAAACAAATGTTTGAGAATGTACAAATAGCGCTCTTTCATAATAATAGCCCACATGCCCTAGTAGCCCCACTTCGAATTTTTCCTTTTGTAAAAAAAAGTCACTGTTGCAAAAAAAAAAAAAAGTAATAATCTTTCTTATTTGCAAAAACGTCAAATTTCTCCAAACTGTTCCAAATTTCAAGTTGATAGCATTAGTAGTTCTTGAGTTATAGCTGCGACAGACGGACAGACAGACAGACTGAGTCGCACCATAAAGGTTTTTTTTATCATTTTGGTATGGAACCCTAAAAAGACTGTCTTGTTTCTTGCTTCTCGGTTCTGTTTATTCGCAGTCGGGATTATCGTCTACCTTTTGGTGTCGTCATAGAATCATGCCGCTAAAAGTGGGTCGGATCCGTGACAGGGACGGTACTTCCAGTACGCCATCTTACTTTCATCGGATGACCTCACGATGTGACCCTAAGCTATGGTACTAGACCTCAGTTACGACACAGGGTGAATGGGAATCTTTGGTACAGATTAGATGTTTTTTTTTTACTGTTGATGTTAATGAGCAATAGGAAAACTGGTCATTAAATCTTGTTGGTTCATTTATTTGGATCATTCGCCATTAAAATCGTCTGAATCCTCTAGATTTGGTGCTAAATTACTTAATATTTCTTAATATTTTATAATTCCGGCATGAAAATGTGAAGATCTTATGATTATCTTGATATTAATTAATTTTATTTGACGTTTATTGGTTTACATTATTGTTTGTGATTTCTTTGTTTGTTTATAAAAAATATTGTTTACAATATTAACCCTTTAAAAATAAGCAATAACTTATCTATGTAAATACAAATTAATGGTTAAATGTGTTGCTAAGCGCAAAACTCGAGAATGGCTGGACCAATGCGTCTATCAACTCAGCCAATCGCAGTCCACTGCTGGACATAGGCCTCTCCAAGGTTGCGCCACAACACCCTGTCCTCCGCCTTCCGCATCCAGTCTGCCCCAGCTACTTTCTTCAGGTCATCGGTTCATCTAGCTAGCGACCTACCAATGCGTCTAATTTTTTAAAAATTAAATATTCGTTGGAGTCCGTGGAAGGTTCATAAGAAGAGAAAAATTGGGAAAATTGCACAGAAAACGTAAAGCCACATTTATTTTCCCCATACAAATGCTCCTAGCTGTTAGCTATTCCAGGGATGGCAATCTGATGTAGGTAATTATAGAAACTATTTGAACGCATCCGTAGATTCTTTTGACGCTAAGCGGTTTGACTTTGACAGTTAAATTTGGAGAGGACAACGTCTGTTGTGTCAGCTATTATAATATAACAGGGGGCCAACCACCACTTCTTAAAGCAGTATTATTTTAATGTTACTTCAGTGTGAGAAAGAGATGGAGCTATACAGGACGTCTAGCTCCATCTCTTTCCCACACTCATGTAAGATTAAAATAATACTGCTTTAAGAAGTGGTGGTCTAGCTCCAGGTCTTTAACTTGAACACTCAAGTAACCAAAATTAATTAACCTTTATCAATTTTTTATGTCGACCAAAGTGGCCCATCCAGAAATTTTATTATCTTTTGTCAAAATTTGCTCAAGCTTAGTTTCAGCTAATCTTGATCAAGGTCCATAAAATCATTAATTTGTGTGGATTAACATGTTGCTTAATTCTAAAAAACTTTTTTACAAAAAAATACAACCGACTTCCAAAAACAACACTACAAAGTGAAAAATAACTTTAATTTCGGAAGTCGGTGTCGGTGTTAAATGTGTTTTCGTTTTTGCCACCGACTTCCGAAATTAAAGTTATTTTTCACTTTGTAGTGTTGTTTTTGGAAGTCGGTTGTATTTTTTTGTAAAAAAGTTTTTATTTTTCACTTTTTAGTTGTGTACCTACCCCACACAAATTCTAATACAATTATCTGCAAAACAAACTAGAACATCATCCATATAAAAGTGGGGAAAAAATACGTATTATAGAAGCTAACTCAAAAACTACCGAAGCAAAGTTAATCAATTTTATATGGGACCAACTGTGATGTATACCCTCTCGAATAAACCAAAAAAAATCCAAATCGGTCCAGCCATCTTCGAGTAATCGGGCAAACGAATTGAGAACCTCTTCCTTTTTGAAGTCGGTTAAAAATGGGTCCTAATCGTCACAAGTTACTTAACAAAGTAAACATACCATCATACCAACAGACTTACGAGTATAGTTGCGCACGAGTCGTGAGCACAAACTCTAATCTTAAACTTAACGAATCTTATTTCCTATCACGGCAGGTTGCACACGGATGAGAGCAATTAAATCAAAAAGATCAAGCATATATAAAAACAGATAGAAAACTGAATACAAGAGCACGCTGACGAGGGCAGTTAAGGTAAAGGTGGAATGTGCTCACGACTCGTGCCGGCAATTATACCTACTTACCATCTTAAACTTGTTAAGTACTTTACGTGTTTTGGCCTTCAATTACCTGTAAAAATAGAAAGAAGATAATTAGTTATAGGTACATACAATTAAGGTAAATTACTACGCCGCCGGGGTCGCGGGTAGTTCGAAAGAGATACCGTGGCCCTGGCACGGGCAACTGAAGGAACACGGGTGGGTTTTAGTCAGTAAAAGTCTGACACGCCCTCCCGCTCTGCCCGGAGCGGCAGAAGTCATTTGATGATTTCCCATCCACAACAAAAAAAAAAAAAAAAAAGGTAAATTACTACAGTAACATTAATACGGGGAATAATAATAAAGATAAACATTCGTAAGATAATATAGATAAATATGTTAATTACCCACCTTTGTATCCATAAATTGAAGTAAGTATCTAAAGAACTGATAAAATATAATAATATAGGTAAGTACCTAACTGAAATGTTCGATTTCCAGGAGCTAGACCACCACCTCTTAAAGCAGTATTATTTTAATCTTACATGAGTGGGGGAAAGAGATGGAGCTAGACGTCTTGTATAACTCCGTCTCTTTCTCACACTGAAGTAACATTAAAACAATACTGCTTCAAGAAGTGGTGGTTGGCCCCCAGGTCGGGCAACACGATATCGGGTTTTGCATCAGGAATTACTCAGTAGCAACCCGCCAGTGCCTGGAATCCTGGATTCATACCCGGTTAAAGCTCTCCCCCCTACGACATGGAACTGGTGCCTACACCTTCGGTGAATAGTGCCGTAGTTACTATTATAAATACCTACATACACGAGTACAATGGCGCCCCTGGGCATTTGACCGCCCGTATTTTTCTGTATATTCATGAAACATTATAGAAAATTATCTTTATAAGGGGGTCTGTCTATCTTTAATATTTTTCATGTTATTAAATTTTTTATGTAAGAGTAGCGTTTGTGATCTTTGCTTTACATTTTTTGCCATATCTCCGATGTTATTGGCTCGATTACGAACTTAATTTTCGATAATATTTCTTGTTCACTGAGCGAGTTCGCAAAAGTTACATTACACGTTTTATGTTATGGTGAAATGAGTTGAATGTATAAAATTGATAAATGTATTGTATTGTTTTGTTTTTTTATTGACGTTAATTTGAATTGAATTTATTGTATAATTTTTTAATTGAAATGTATTTGTAATTATCTTATTATTTTTTTTCCTACACTATCGCATTGGGTTACTGTAATGATAGCTGTATGTATGACTTTAAATAAATAAATAAATAAATAAATAAAAATGAATATTCAGAAAAATACAGGTCACATAATGCCCATGGGTGGCATTGTATTATTGTTATTTTAAAGATGACACAGACATGCATCATTTATGAATGAGTTACGTCACCCAAGCCTGGTTTCTGAAGGTTTGAATTCGAGGTTAAAATATTTATGAAGACATTGTGTAGGTATTGTGTATTGATCTTTACACTGTATGAAGATCAATGTTGTATCACCTGTACAATGTTTGTCAAACGTAATGGCTACCTTGAAATATTCTGTGCTGGGTGCTTATTATGAAGTATTAACGCCATCATGATTCGGTTGCGAAAAAGGGATGGTGATATAGGTCATGTATAACTCCGTCTCTCTCTAGCACTGGAAAAATGATGCCATTAATTGTTCATAATACGGCCCTTGGTAACTGCAATACCTACCTACTTAAACTCATCCAAAAAAAAATGGGTCCGTGGCTTAGGCCCCCAGTGGTCGAGGCACCTGTGGCCGACGCCCCCGATTCGATTAATTTAATTCAAAGCATTTTTTGATCAAATGTACTGTCAGGCACAAAAATATTTTACATAAATAATAAATGTATATTGATTGTAAGTAGGTCATCATTCTCCTGCCCTTATCCCAATCTATTTGGGGTCGGCGCAACATGTCCTTTTTTTCCATACTTCTCTATTATTCGTCATCTCGGTAGTATGATTTGATATTGATTGTAAGTAGGTACCTATATGTATAATTTTAAATTATAATTATATTTATGACAGGAATGCTTTTATATTGGATGTTGCGCCTGGCACGCTCTTATGTTAGCGAACATAATTATGCGAGGAGGTGTATATAATAATTATGGAAGTGTTCATAACACCAAGTCCAAGGTTGATACAGTATGACATCCAAACGGAAGATTGTATGCTCCTGAGAGGACGTATCTCATCGAGGCACATATCAAATAAAACTTATTACAGTTATTTACTGATCGATTCCACCTCGGAGGGCAGATCTGCCATAAAGGAATATTATTGTTCATGCTTAACGGGCATGAGCGCTGTGGGCATACCGTGAGCATTATCTGGTACTTCGGTATCTGGGCACATTTAAACAATTTCGTTGGTCCTGCAAAGTGCCTGGGACGATATTATTGTACAAAGCCGAAATACAATATAATATATTTCGTTCACATTCGTTTATTTATTTATCCCCAAACATTAATGAATACAGAAACCTAAAAATAATTAAGTAAAATAATTTTACACAAAATACCATATTCTCGCATTCATTCATTCATTCGTTCACATTTGTTATCTTCACTAAAGATATTATGATATTTTTGCACGTTTCCATCCGAAACTTAACATACTACAAGGGTAGGGACGGGGTTTATAAAAAAAAACGCCCTTTGTTCTTTTTTATATATGTATATTAACAACATTCAGTAACTTTTATATGAAGTATTTTTTTGTTTTTTTGTATGTTTGTACATAATAAATATGCTTTTAATGGGGAAAAAGTTGTGTAAGGATAAGGTTAAGTGGCGATTTATTCTCTCTGCTATTTGATCGATAAATGTTGTTTAGCAAGGAAAAGTACATTATTATTATGGTGAAACACTTTTCTCATTTACCGTACTAAGTGAAAAACCCCAAAAAAAGAAAAATATTAAATTAATCGAATCGGGGGCGTCGGCCACAGGTGCCTCGACCACTGGGGGCCTAAGCCACGGACCCAAAAAAATTATAATTATATTTTTGCACCTTCGGGTGTTACGTTTTAGCCTTGAGAAGCAGAAGCATAATTAGCCTTTAATATTCCCACTGCTGGGACATAGCCCTCCCCTTTGAGAGACATAGTGGGCCGTACCTAATCCACCACCAGAGTGGCTACTGACAATTTTCTAATTGAAATACCTTTTTATAACTCAATCAATCTGCCTAGCCTTTTCCTAACTATGTTGGGGTCGGCTTCCAGTCTAACCGGATGCAGCTGAATACCAGTATTTTACATGGAGCGACTGCCTATCTGACCTCCACAACCCAGTAACTGGGTAATACAATACCCCTTGGTAAGACTGATTGTCAGACTAACGGGCTTCTGACGACCCGTAGCGACTGTCAAAGATCCACGAATGACAGCCGGGACCAACGGCTTTTATAACGTGCTTTCCGAGGCACGGAGGAGTCTCGGTATGTAAAGATGGTCACCCATCCACGGACCAACCCCGGCAAGCGTAGCTTAACCTGATGGATAGACCCGTGCGGCTGTTATTACTTACTTAGCCACGAGCTCTTTTTATAAACCTTTTTATAACTCTTGTACTTATGTATTTTTTTATAAGTCGATATTATTTTTAAAATGTCTTTGACATGTCTCTTTTGGAAGGCGTACGAGGGGCCGAAGCCAACTCGCAGAGGCCCCTTAGACAATTTTAAATAATGAGGATGGAGGCACCAACCGGCGATTATTCTTGTATGCAATAAGCAACTGCATCCAAGGTTATATAATATGTCGATATTATCATACATAAAACTGTGTGTTTATGTCTATACATAGAAACGATAATACATCAATTATATAAACATATGTTTCCTAGAATGATGTTCTTTTTTTTATGGCGATTTATCGAAAGAACATTATTATTAACTAGGTTTTCTGTTAAGGCGCGGTATTAGCTCAATATTTACAAAAATTGGTTTCTTAGATTATCGAGTATGACGTAACGCAATGAAACATCCGACGCCAGAAATACAGTGGACAGAGAAGGGGTTAAAGAAAAATTTTAACCGAATAGAATAGTTAAAAATAGTTTGATATTCTCAAAAAAAAAATTTGGAAGTTGCTCCACAAAAATAAATTTTGGCGTCGAATATCTCTGTATTTTTAGCGATAACAACATTCTGTTTTTTTTAAGAATTTAAAAGAATTAGCAATTATTTAAAACTTTAACCGGACTGTTATATAATTTATTGTCTATATTCTGAATAATCCAAAGAAAACCAGAAAAATAAATGCACATTCGCAGCTTAGTCACATCTCGGCAACACAAATATTATTTTCAATTTTCAACCTTATTTCAAGTTAGCTAATGGTGACAATAGATTACACGGTTGTGTGCCGTTTAAAATCGTAGTCAGTCCACGCCTTAAAACCATAAAACGAACACAGGGTTTAAATTCATTGAACATTGAAAGGTGTCGCTGGTATCAACTGTTACGATGCAATTGCACTTCTGGACATTTCACATTACGACGAATGAGGAAGAGACAAACCACCTTCCTGTATTTATTTGCATTTTATTTTAAATAAAACCTTTTTCTGAAGAATTATCGACAATATTTTGCACAGAAAAGATAAATGATCTGTTCTGTGATATTTTGCCACTAAACTCAAATGTCGCTGAAAACAATTAAATTATTGTATTTCATTAGTGGACCCGACAGACGTTGTCCTGTCTGAACGATCCTAGAACCCGACTGCAGCGCCACCTACCGGGTCCAATTGTGTTTTCAAACCATCCAGGAACCCATTGAAATATACACACAAAATTTCATATACATCGGTCCAGCTGTTCAGGAGGAGTTTGTTGACAAACACACGTACAGAAGAATTATATGCAATAAGATATTAAATGGTTATTTAAGTATTTATTTTAGTATAAAATAAACTATTTACCAATAACCCAACCATTTTTTGTTTATTATGAATACGGGGTTTGACGTAAGTTACGTCAGACAGCAACGGAAGTGTTACCAACATCCTTTAAAATTAAATAAATAAAAGACAACAAGAACATACTCTTTACATAAGATTCTTACTTAATATCTTGACCATTAATAACACAGGTGACACAAAAACTCGTACTTGAAGTCTCAAGTTTGTCGTGATGATTGGCACATCAATGTTCGATACACTTCAATAATTAGTACTGTAATAACGTTGTTAGTACATTATCAAGGTTATTTTAATTAAAAATGTTTACTGCACCGTATGTACAGTATTTATAGCTCAATAGTATATATACTCTTTGTATATATACTATACATGTCTTGGGGACCTCTACCACAATAATTTATTCGACCTATATTTGCGAAATAATAATTATTTTTCTGCCCTTAATCCAATTTATTTAGTGTCACCCTCAATCTTAGTAAGTAGATAATTATGTCTTCTTCCGTACATCTCATCTCTATCATCCGCCATCTTAGTCATTCTTGCCATCAATCTTCACACAATTAATTTAACTTTTCTCTGGTCTTCCTAATTTTTTTTTTATCACAGAAATTCTTGTAATAGGAGTATTAGAGAAGCGACGAAAAAAATATACGTTTAATAAATATATTTTTTTGCTAAATAGAGAAATCTTAACTCATTTACGCTGCAAGCAAAATTAATAGTCATTGAAGGTTGCAAACTGCGTAGGACGCATTGCGTCATCCGTATCTTTAACATGCAAATAAATGGCAGCCATGCACCCGGTACTTTCTCTGTAACGCCTAATTTCTCTTTTTGCTGCAACATACTTGACTTGCATTTTTGTTTGGCGTTTTTCTAATGCACATGTTTAATGAAATGAGTTGGAATGCATACAGATAGCCTCCTTGAGTGGCACACCCTGGAAAATTGGACAGTTGCAAAACCAAAGCGGACTCAAACTATCGCCCTGAAATATTCCCCGCTCAATCCTGATCGGTTCATCGATCCCGCGGATCTGCCGACATCCTGGATAGAGAAGCACCGTCCTCCATTGCCCCATACACGACATCAAGAAGGTGCGTAGAGTTGCGTCTATTTTATACAACTCCAGCACCTTAATGAGCCATGTATGTGGCACCGAGTCATAGGCCTTCTTGTAATCTATCCAACATGTCGACAGATCCTTCCGGGATCTACGAACCTGTTGGCTTATGGTCATGTCTATAAGGAGCAGCTCCTTAGTACCGGCGGACCCATTCTTACATCCATTCTGAGACACAGACATAATTGAGTTATTATAAATATGGTGTGCAATTTTTGCTCTGAGAATGGATGTAAGGACTTTATAGACCGTCGGTAAACATGTGATTGGTCTATAGTTCAGCCCAGCAAGGTGGTAACCTTCTGACTGGCTGATCGTTATATGTAGGTACTTGTACGTTAGTACATGTGTACCGAACCACCCGATCACATCGATAATTAGCTTCGCATAGGTATGTGTCATGCGATGCATGAGGAAAGGTACAATTCCGAGGGCTGCAGACTGTAAACTGCAACCGCAAACTGCAAGCGACACTAGGTTTCTATGACTCGATATAGATGTATATACCTACATATATTGTCGTTTATATGACGATAAAGATCACGGTTGTAGTTTGCAGTGCCTTTATTCTCATAGTCTCTCGTGAGAAGAGAAGAAATGAAAAATAAAATGAAGCAAACATTATTGTCTAGGGGCTTGAGGCTACAGCCGTCGGAGTCGTGGGTAGTTCGAAAGAGATACCGTGGCCCTGGCACAGGCAACTGAAGGAACATGGGTGGGTTTTAGTCAGTAAAAGTCTGACACGCCATTTGATGATTTCACATCAAAAAAAAAAAAAAGGCTACCGGGCGGCGCACGGGCGGACGGACGGACAGCGGAGGCTTAGTAATATCAGAAGGGTACGGAACCCTAAAAATAATTAATTGAAGTAACATTTGGCCATACCAATATCCTGCACGCCTAACCTACCGCCTATTCTACCTACAACCAGGACTTTTTTTTTTTTTTTTGTGGATGGGAAATCATCAAATGACTTCTCCCGCTCCGGGCAGAGCGGGAGGGTGTGTCAGACTTTTACTGACTAAAACCCACCCGTGTTCCTTCAGTTGCCCGTGCCAGGGCCACGGTATCTCTTTCGAACTACCCGCGACCCCAGGACTTGATATTCGAAATAGACTTCAAATAATAGGACCTCACGTCCAGTCACTAACCGGGTCCGTATTTGGACCTCAAGGCGGTTGGGTCCATCGCCCACGTGTATATTCGCAATACTAGCTTGTGATGAAAATATCAAGTCCGTTCAAATAACTGGTCCAAGGTAAAATTAGGATTATCATTTTGTTTTATTTTAATTTTTGGATTTGGTTTTACATTCATTAAAGAGGTTTCTTGTACTGATTAGATAGTAAATGTGCCAGTATTATCTTTATTTTAGTATAAGTATTTAAAAAGAAAAGTACTGACCGATTGACTCATCAACGCCCCGCCCAAACCATTGAACATAGAAAGCTAAGTTTTTGTACAGAGGTTCCCTTTATAATTTAGACAAGGAATAAGGAAGGATTTTCGTTCCGGTAGGATATTTTGAGACATCCACGCGGGCGAAGCCGCGCGGGAAGTGCTAGTAATTTATAAATTATATCAAAGTTAACAATTCGTGGCTAAGTAATCAGGTTAAACTACGCTTGCCGGGGTTGGTCCATGGATGGGTGACCATCTATAAATACCGAGACTCCTCCGTGCCTCAGAAAGCACGTTAAGCTGTTGGTCCCGGCTGTCATTCTTGGATCTTTGCTAGTCGTTACGGGTCGTCAGAAGCCCGAAAGTCTGATAACCAGTTATACCAAGGGGTATCGTATTACCCAGTAACTGGGTTGTGGAGGTCAGATAGGCAGTCGCTTCTTTTAAAATACTGGTATTCAGCTGCATCCAGTTAGACTGGAAGCCGACCCCAACATAGTTGGGAAAAGGCTAGGCGGACTGATTGGTAAATAATGTATCGTGTAACATAAGTAAAATGTGAGTCATTGTTTGCAACAAATACTTGCAACTCTTGCAACACAGAAATCCTTTTTACCTACTAACTTTTCACACGGCACTAATCATATTAAGGTGATATATTGAAAAAAAATGTGCTTTTTCTTTTTCGTGTACCTTATTAGGTTCATGAAATAGGGATTCAACATTTTGGTGTATGTTTTTTGATATTTTTGATTTGATATTGGATATGTTTCTTAACAAAGTCCCCAACCACAGTACTTAATTGTACAGCTAAAGATTGTTTATTCCTTCAAGAGAAAGTACAGAAATTCATACGATACGGCATAATTACGATCTCAAATCAAATTATTTTTCTCAAATCTCCAGAACGTTTCTTTACAGCATTGCTAGTGGCCCTAAACTGCAGTTTTTCTATCCTATTCCCAACCAAACGTATTATTCTAAAAAATATATAAAATAAATTTATGTATTGGAAACCTTCAACCTATATTTTTCTCAATTCCACATGACACTAATCATAAAATGTTTCGTTTCAACATCCCTGTCTGCCCCCTACCAAACCTTTTCTTCCAAAATCCGCTATTTTACTTAAATGTAATAAACATAACCTAAAAATAACAAAATTATATTCTGACATGACTAAAACTATTCACAAACTAAAACATGGCGTCAAAAAATTCATCCGCTACTTATAAGGAAAGTATCAGAACATACATACGGGTAACTTTTATATTCACACGGCACCTGAGATCTCTATTTAACCTATATTTTTCTTAATTCCACACGACACCAATCATATAACGTTTCTTCCCAACATTCCTTGCTTTAATCCTGTTAAAAAATATATACCCTACTTTAATAGAAAGTACGAGAATGAATGTGTACACAAAACCTTATAATATTCACACGGCACATGAGGCAAAGTACCCCCGAGACGAGTCACGATTTGCACCCGTTTCGGCTGCGTACGGCACTTATCTTTTGCACACGAGTTGTCACACACTGCTTATTATAAATTCAGTGCGGTTGGTTTATCAGTAGCATTACAACTCTCTCGATGATTAGACGCGTTACGTGTTGATAACAGTTCTTTGTTATTGTTTTGTATATCATTTTTAGTAATTTTTAGTAAAAGGTGAGTTTTGAAATATTTTTGTTGTGGTTTTACCGTAGAGTAGGACTAGTAATTTAGTAGATACTAATTATTGTTGAAAGAAGACCATTTAACTAATTATTATAATAGGACCTGATGTATAAATAATATTGGTACGCACGGCTACAGATCAAGCTATACAAGACTAGTATAAGCTGATCTCGCATTGTATAGGATTTTCTTACAATGAGAGGTCAGTGTAAACTGGAAATGTATAGCTTGATGTGTAGCCGTGTGGTATGGTAATGGTATCAAGTCTGTTTGTATTCTATGCGTTCAAAGATTTTCCAATGCTATGTAAAATAATATGTTATGTCGTCTTGTTGTTAGAGGTGTAGTATTTATTAATGATGATGATTTCATTCCACAACAAGTTTTGTATTTTACACATATCTCCTCTCTAGCAAAATCAGAAAACGTACCTATCTAATATGAAGTAAAATAAATGACATAGAAAAATATAACATTCCTTTGTTGAAAGTTTGAAACCCCCTCTCTTTCTTAATTCCTTTTATAATAGGTAATAGATAAGTAATATGGGCTGGTGTCCGCAACTCCAAGTCAACCCGCGTATTTTTAGTACGAGGGAAATTCCTTTTTGTAAAGTACCTTCTAATCAATTTCTTGTTTACTTTCAGAACCAACAATGCCGTGCTGCAAAGTGTCCATCAAGAAGACCCTCGTCTGCTCCATGAGCGAGTGCATCTGCATCCCAACGCAGGGCAAACCCTACGTCTGCTTAAGCAAAGACGACGAAGGGAAGATCGTACCCTGCTTTGACTGCAAAGCTGTCCAAATGGACGAAAACGAATGGAAATGTGTCGACTCCTCTTGCATCTGCCTTCCGACTGACGGCAAACCCTGTCTTTGCATCTGTACCGACGAAGAAGATGCCATTAAGTCCTGCGACGATTGCTCTTGCATCAACGCTGAAGAATGCAAGGAAACTTTTAAGAGATGTGGCAAAGCTGGATGCGTCTGCCTACCAACCGGTGGCAAATCTTGCATCTGTGTCTGCAAGAAGAATGGAAAAATTGTTCTTTGCGAGTGCAATGGAGCTGGAATATGTGGCAACTCTTGCGTCTGTGTTTCTACCGAAGGTGGCAAGTGTGTTTGTGTCTGCTGCGATGCCAAAGGCAACATTAAAGTCTGTAAAGAGTGTACTTGCTATGCTAAAGAAAAGGAAGCCTCTAGCTGCGATAAGAGTGGATGTGTTTGCATCCCAATACCAACTGATGGAAAATCTTGCACCTGTGTGTGCAAGAATGGAGAAGGGAATATTGTGTGCTGCGTTGACTGCAAGTGTGATGATTTTGGAAAATGTGACAAACCAGAATGTGTATGCATCCCAACTGATGAAACGAAGTGTGTTTGCGTCTGCTGCGACGTTAAAGACAACATCAAGGTCTGTAAAGATTGTACTTGCGATACTAAAGAACAGGAAGCCGCTAGCTGCAGTAAGGGTGGATGTGTTTACATCCCAAGTTATGGAAAATCTTGCATCTGTGTGTGCAAAAATAGTGAGGGGAAGATTGTATGCTGCGATGACTGCAAGTGTGATAGTTCTGGTAAATGTGATAAGTCAGAATGTGTTTGCATTTCGACTGCTGAAGCTAAGTGCGTTTGTGTCTGCTGCGACGTGAAAGGCAACATCAGAGTCTGCAAAGATTGTACCTGTGATGCTAAAGCAATTGTAACTCCTAAATGTGATAAAGCTGAATGTGTTTGTATCTTAACTGATGGAAAATCATGCGTCTGTGTGTGCAAGAATAGCGAAGGTAAGATTGTATGCTGCAGTAAGTGCCTATGTGATTCTTGCAAATGTGACAAGCCAGAATGCACTTGCATCCCAACTGAAGGAGCGAAATGTGTATGTGTCTGCTGTGATGACAAGGGGAGCATCAAGGTCTGCAAAGATTGTACCTGTGATACTACTGCAACTGCAGCTCCTAAATGTAACAAAACTGAATGTGTTTGTATCTTAACTGATGGAAAATCTTGCATCTGTGTGTGCCAGAATGGTGATGGTAAGATTGTGTGCTGCGAAAAATGCAAGTGTGATGATTCTGGTAAATGTGACAAGCCAGAATGTGTTTGCATTCCGACTAATGGAGCAAATTGTGTTTGTGTCTGCTGTGATGAGAAGGGAAAGATCAAGGTTTGCAAGGACTGCACTTGCCATGCCAAAAAAGAAGGTGCCTTTAGCTGCAGCAAAGTTGGACGTGTATGTATCCCAACTGATGGGAAATCTTGTATATATGTGCGCAAGAACGGAGAAGGGACGATTGTATGCTGCGATGACTGCAAGTGTGATAATTCTGGTAAATGTGATAAGTCAGAATGTGTTTGCATTTCGACTGCTGGAGCAAAGTGCGTTTGTGTCTGCTGCGACGCAAAAGGCAACATCAGAGTCTGCAAAGATTGTACCTGTGATACTAAAGCAATTGTAACTCCTAAATGTGATAAAGCTGAATGTGTTTGTATCTTAACTGATGGAAAATCATGCGTCTGTGTGTGCAAGAATGCTGATGGTAAGATTGTGTGCTGTGAAGACTGCAAGTGTGATGATTCTGGTAAATGTGACAAGCCAGAATGTGTTTGCATTCCGACTAATGGAGCAAATTGTGTGTGTGTCTGCTGTGATGACAAGGGAGACATCAAGGTCTGCAAAGACTGTATCTGTGATGCCAAACAAAAGGTAGCTCCCGAATGCAATAAGCCAGAATGTGTTTGCATCGTAACTGATGGAAAGTCTTGCATCTGTGTGTGCAAGGATAGTAAGGGGAAGATTGTATGTTGCAAAGACTGCAAGTGTGATGATTCTGGCAAATGTGACAGGTCAGAATGTATTTGCATTCCAACTGATGGAGCAAAAGGCATCTGTGTTTGTTGTAACAATGGAAAAATTACCATTTGTAACAATTGTACTTGCTTTATTGATAAGATATGTAGTCAGGATTGTGTATGTTTCTTGACTGATGGAAAGTCTTGTATTAGTGTGTGTGAGAAAAATGGTAAATTAGTCCGTTGCAAGGACTGTGGGAGTGATGATGCTTGCAAATGTGAGAATGAGTGTTGTATCTGTATTCCAGCTAAGGGAAAAGATTGTGTTTGTGTGTGTAAAGATGCTAAAGGCAACATTGCCGTATGTCACGATTGCGATTGCGCATAATCTACGTTGTAAATCATTGATATCTTTTTAATCACATCATTATGGGTAAATATTGTATTAATATTAAGATAATCCTTGATAGTAGTTTTTTGTTACTATTTTATTGTTATTTAGGTTTGTATACTTTTTAATGGATATTTTACTTGTCTATTAATCTTATATTATTTAATAATCTGTTTTTTATTTTTAATAAATACATTTATTCAATATGTATATCTTATTTTTATTTCCTTATAACAACAACTTGATTTTTTAGAAGAACTTAATAAACTCTACAAACAAAAATACATAGGTGGTAGTGGCTCCAAAGTTGCATAGCAATAAAAACAAGTTTAAAAAAATAATTACAAACACAATAGTCAGTTATTTTAACGGACAGTAAGACAATTTAGAGATGACGTCTGACAGAATCTATTACAGTTCGAATCGTCAAGATGTGTGACGTCAGCGCTTGAGATGTCAAAATGACTGACATGACCGACAGCGGGCCACATGGGTGGTATTTTATAATAGTACGAGTAGTATTTTGTTTGATGTGAAGTTGTTTTACTATTGTTATTTTTAATTAAATAATTATTTGGGTTTGAGAGGTTGAGGAATGCATTAAAAAAAATAGATGCATGGATGCATACTTTAATAATAATCTGTTGCTGCCATAGGAAGTTTACAAGTTTGCTGCTAAGTTAGTATCTTGTCGTAGGTAATTAAGTGGGTAATTTCACATGTAGGTATTTAATTAATTTAAATTGTTGAATTTCTCGTAATATTTATATTTTCATTTTCACTTTCTAGAAATATTTTACGCTGATCTTGAAAAGAAAGACGAAACATCATGCATAATTTATTTATTTATCACTAGCTTTTGCCCGCGGCTTCGCCCGCGTGGATGACGGAAAAAATCCCACGGGAACATCCTACCGGGAAATCCTTCCTTATTCCTTGTCTACATTATAAAGAGAACCTCTGTGCAAAATTTCATGTTTCTAGGTTCAAGGGTTTTGGCTGGGCGTTGAAGAGTCAGTCAATCCATCAATCAGTCAGGCAGACAGTCAGGACTTGTCTTTTTATTTATATAGATTACACTACAGGGTAAAGATACTAGGTACAGTTATAGGAAATATTAAGGGAAATTTCAACCTAGACATTAATATTTTTAGTGAGGAAAACCCGCCATTTGCCTTGAGGAAAATTGACTGTGAAATTGAGTCAGTCTTCGACCAAATAAATTCCCATGGTAGATTTTTTTTTTTTTTTTTTTTCGCCCGGGTGTCACCATTGTGTGGATCGCCCGGAGGACACGGTGGAGCATACAGTGGAGGTTTGCCCGGTTTGGGCGGAGCACCGCCGTGTTCTCACGGAGGCGATCGGCGGCGGCGATCTCTCGCGTCCAAACCTGGTCCAGGCCATGGTGTGGAGCGAGAGTGCATGGGAAGCCGTCACCTCCTTCTGCGAAGCAGTAATGCTCGCGAAGGAGGAAGCGGAACGCGTGAGGGAGAGGCAACAGCCTCGCCCTCGCGCCCCTAGCCGCCGTAGGAGACGCCCTGGGCGGCGGGAATCGATTGCCGATTCCCGGCCACCGTAGGCGCGGGCTTGCGGACGACGAGTAATGGGCAGCTCGCCGTCCGGTAAGGACCAGGCCCGGGTCGACGGCGCGTTGTGTTCCACGCGCGCCTCAAAGAGATGTCAGCAGTGACGGGGTCAATTGGGCCGATGCCGCCGGGGTCGCGGGTAGTTCGAAAGAGATACCGTGGCCCTGGCACGGGCAGCTGAAGAAACATGGGTGGGTTATAACCCCTCATACGGTTCGTCCGTGAGTAATTTGCCTAATATTGTGCGTGGTATGGGTTCTATACCGGGAAAATATTTTTTTATTATTAACGTTGTTCCATCACTATTAAGTAATAGTAAAAAAATTACTTAATAGTGATGGAACAACGTTAATAATAAAAAAATATTTAAAATCTCACGGACCCGATTCACACCGAAACCGTATGAGCGGTTAGTCAGTAAAAGTCTGACACGCCCTCCCGTTCTGCCCAGAGCGGGAGAAGTCATTTGATGATTTCCCATCCACAAAAAAAAAAAAAAAAAAATGGTAGATATTTTTTCTGAGTAAAGGAAGACCAAAGAAAAGATGGATGGATTGTGTGAAAGATGGTCTCAAAAAGTGGTAAGTGATAACTACTGTGGTTACTGTTGATAGAGATGTGACGTAAACGTGATGACTAATAAAGTTAGGGAAATTTATTTTTAATTCTTTGATAGTTGTACCTAGAAATGGCACACGGCAAATTGACGTAGAGTGTCAATATGCTGAACAATTAATTTTCCTGATTACTAGGTACTACTATAAATGAGAGTTAATTTCTATTCTAGACTACAATTTACATGCAAGCAACATAATACTCGTTCAAATGAATCGAACTGGCGTCACCACCACCATAAAAACTTGTCATTTCATTATTCTAAGCCTTGTAGTCGACTTTATTGAGGAAAATAGGTGAAGCCGGTTGTATGCTATGTATTATTAGGTCTTTACCTATGAAATTGCCGTTCTGCAGTACTGGCCATTTCAAATCAAAATAATTTTTGTTTGGCTAAGAATTCTAATTTCAAATTAATTTTATTTTAAAAACATGGATTTTTTTTTCCAAAAGTAGTCATTTGTTTATTGATTAGTGTTACATTTTCATCGCATTTCAATCTTTTTCGTCATCATGGATAGGTTAAAAATTCGAGTAATTATGGAATATGAGTACCGTCGTGGCAGCAACGCGGCACAAGCGGCACGCAACATCAACGACGTTTACGGAGCTAACACTACAAACCAACGCGCCACTTGTTATTGGTTTGCTCGCTTCCGTTCTGGAAATTTCGACCTGAAAAATGAACCTCGCGGTCGTCCGAAGACTTTGGTCGACAATGACGAATTAAAGGCGATTGTGGAAGCTGATGATACACAATCTACGGCTGAATTAGCAGCAGCTTTCGACGTTAGCGTCAAAACAATATTGGTCCATTTGCGTCAAATTGGCAAGGTAAAAAAGCTTGAAAAATGGGTGCCCCACGAACTCAATGATCGCCAGCGCGAAGTACGCGTCGAGACGTGCCTTGCACTGCTCAACAGACACACAAATGAAGGAATTTTGAACCGCATTGTTACCTGCGATGAAAAATGGATTCTGTTTGATAACCGCAAGCGCTCAGCAAGTTGGTTGGATCCTGGTTCAGCACCTAAACAATGCCCTAAATGAAAACTTACCCCTAGAAAAGTGATGGTCACTGTTTGGTGGTCTAGCGCCGGTGTGATTCATCACAGCTTCTTACCAAACGGGGTGAGCATTACTTCAGATGTGTACTGTGAAGAACTGAACACAATGATGGAAAAGCTGGCACATCTCCAACCAGCATTGGTCAATAACTCGTCTCCGCTGCTCCTGCACGACAAAGCGCGACCTCATACTGCACAGCAGACGGTCTCCAAGTTGCAAGAACTGGGGTTGGAAGCTCTCCGTCATCCGGCCTACTCACCAGACCTTGCGCCTACAGACTACTACTTTTTCCAGAATTTGGATAACTTCTTGGCGGGAAAAAAATTCAATACCCGAGAAGCAGTACAAAATGCCTTTGAAGAATTTGTTGCCACCCGTCCAGCTGATTTCTTTAAGAAGGGCATTAATAAACTGCCACTGCGTTGGCAAAGATGCATTGATTGCATGGTTGATTACTTCGATTAATACAAATAAAAAATACATGAAAAAAATTAGTTTAAATTTTTTCATACAAAACGGCAATTTCATAGGTAAAGACCTATTATTAACATGGCTTATGTTATTTATTACGAATTTAAGGACAACTTTACTGATTTAGCTACGATGGTAAACAAGTCCCATTGACAAGTAAACTTATAGGAAAACTATAAATAACATTATTTTCAAAATTAAGCTTTTCTATAAAAATACTAGATACAAGTCTTCTTTCCCAGCTCAATGTGCATAACAAATTCTAAGACAATATTTGTAACCGTTCTAGAGTTCCTTCGTTAGGAGACGATCCCAGCTGCAGGATCAGCACCCTAATTGCGTAACACATTATCGATCAGAATTGGTTTCATTTTGACAGTTCAACAAAATTCATTGCGTAATTTACGTTGTCGAGCAGACAAATTTTTAGAACATATGAAGCAATGGATTAGCAATTTGTTTCAAAATGAAACCAACTCCGATCGATAATGTGTTACGCAATTAGAGTGCAGGTCATATCTACCAAATAAATGTATTGTCATCAGAACGAAACGAGCATGCCGTTTCAACTAGGTAGACCAAGTAAAAGTTGACAAAAATTCGCTTGCAAAATTCAAACAAGAAGGGAAAATAAAGAAAATCTTGTCAAACTAACATTTAAAACTCTTCAAAACCAACAAAGCTTAAACCAGAGAGTATTAAAACCAGATTAAGTATGGTGTACCATAATGCTTTATGGTTAAAGTTAATTTTAGCCGCCATGGTCCAGTTAACAAGTGTGCCGTCGATGGTAACCGAAATAGTTAAACTTGAACTAGAGACGACAGTTAAATGACCGTGACACTAACTACTCGAGTTTATGTGTATTTAGGGAATTGCAGTAATGAAGTCTGAGGAAAATTTGGTTTAAGATTATGTGACCTATATATGTAACTATTAATGGAACAAAGTTAGAGGAACTAGTAATAACAGCCGCACGGGTCGATCCACCAGGTTAAGCTACGCTTGCCAGGGTTGGTCCGTGGATGGGTGACCATCTTTACATACCGAGATTCCTCCGTGCCTCGGAAAGCACGTTAAGCCGTTGGTCCCGGCTGTCATTCGTGGATCTTTGACAGTCGTTACGGGTCGTCAGGAGCCCGAAAGTCTGACAACCAGTCTTACCAAGGGGTATCGTATTACCCAGTCACTGGGTTGTGGAGATCAGATAGGCAGTCGCTCCATGTAAAATACAGGTATTCAGCTGCATCCGGTTAGACTGGAAGCCGACCTCAACATAGTTGGGAAAAGGCTAGGCAGATTGATAATGGAATAAAGTTAAAGAACTACAGTTGAGGAAATTAAATATCTGGGCTCTTAAATAACATGTGCATTAAGCAATGCAAAAAAGCTCAATGCTCAATATTCAGAAAAATTGGTTTCTTGGATTGTCGAGTATGACGTAACGCAATTAAACTATCCGACGCAAAAAATACAGTGGACAGAGAAGGGTTTAAAGAAAAATTTTAACCGAATAGAATAATAAACAAAATTGTCTGATATTCCCAATAAAAAACTTGGAAGTTGCTCCACATAAAAAAACTTTGGCGTCGAACATCTCTGCATTTTTCTTCTTTCTTTAGCCATTTCTTGGGTACCACTGGGTAACTATTTTGCTCCATTTGTCCTTCCCTCTTATCATGTGTCTCCAGGTCTCTTTTCTTATAGCCAGCCACATTCATACTTAATTCTTTTATACTAGAAACAGCACAAGTTACCTTCACAATAAAATCGCATTGTGGAGTAAAACATAGTTGCTGTCAATTAGCATATTTCTCTTAGCACAATTTTATGTGGCCTATATACTAAGTCAGGTGTAACTAGCTTTGTTTTAAACTACATTTTTACTGTCTTCAGGTTATGAAAACGTAAGTACAACTTTGAACAATGGTTTAACTATTGTTCACTCGTAGTGAGAATTTTCAAAGTTAGGTTTCTTTGAGTTTACTCCTTAAGAATCGATGTTTAAATAATTTTTGTTAGCCTATATTGTGTCCCAATGCTGGGCGAAACTTTTTCCTTTCAAACCGCTCTATTTTGTGTGATCTCTGGCCATGTTGGCCCCGCAAACATGATTTGAAAAAGTATTTATTGTGACTCGCACAGAATAGTATTCTGATAGATTACAGAAATAAAACAATAGTCAATAAAATAGATTATATGTAAAATAAAAATAAGTGAGTGAGGAAAATGTCGTGAGGAAAGTTTTGAGTATGAATGTCGATGGCTATAAGAGTAGAGGAAGACCAAAGAAACGATGGATGGATTGTGTGAAAGATGACATGGCTAGAAAGGGGGTGACTACCGAGATGACGAATAATAGAGAAGTATGGAAAAAAAGGACATGTTGCGCCGACCCCAAATAGATTGGGATAAGGGCAGGAGAATGATGATGTAAAATAAAAATAAAATATTCATTTCATCCCCGCGTCGTCGGTGCCCGACGTAACCTCATTACTCTCTCTCTCTCTCTACTCTATGTGAATTATATTATCCACGAATTGCGATACCAACATCTGCACACTAATTATGTAACACATTATCAATTGGAACCGGTTTCATTAAGACAGTTCTAACAACATTCATTGCGTTATTTACGTTGTCGAGCAGACAAATTTTTCGAACACATGAAAGCAATGGATTAGGAATTTGCTTCAAACTGATTCAGATTCCGATTGATAATGTGTTACTCAATTAGGGTGCTGGTACCTGGAACGAAAATCAATTAAAAAGTTACCCAACAAGTTGTCAAACGCACTTCAACTGGCTGAGATTGTTTGACAGAATTATCAATAGCCAATCAGATCACTTTTGACATGAGTTTAATTTTGATACATCGTAGAGTTTTATTCCAGAAACCGGTTGTCAAATGTCCTGCGCACCCGCACAGCCAGCCTCGCTATCACCTTGCTGACTCTCTAATATTCTTACCACAGCATTTGCATCATCATCATCTGCCTAGCATTTTCCCAACTATTATGGGGTCGGTTTCCAGTCTAACCGGATGCAGCTAGATACCAGTACTGCCTACACAACCCAGTTACTGGGTAACATGATACCCCTGGGCAAGACTGATTGTCAGACTATCGGACTTCTAACTACCCGTAACGACTGTCAAAGATCTACGAATGACAGCCGGGCTGCTAACGAGCTTTATTTATTGAAAAAATCGTGATATTTCTAATACCTTGTTCTTTTAACCCCGTTTTTTCTGCGTTCACACATTCCCGATCATTTGTTCCCGCATACGATTTGCTTAGTAATTAATTGCTTAGCGCGATAAGTACCGTTATTATGTGTTAAGCATAGCGGGAATGGTCGCGCGATTTATTCAAGGTATGGAAAAATTTGTTGCCTAGTGTTTGCTTGAAACTATTAATTAGTCTTATTGACATCCTTTGGAAGGCTTATGAAAAAGGTAGATGGTTATTTTTTTTTAATTGTATCTAAATTAGGTTCTAAATTAAATGATCAACTAACTATACAAATAAATAAAAAAACAAAAGGACACTTAGGCGTCGAAGTACACGTCCGCATCATTATCATCCGGAAGCGTGCCCAGAAGACAGTATTCTACGTCGCATGTCAATGGCGAAGAACGAGCCAGCCCTTTTGTCACGAGAAGTGTCAACCAGTCGGCGAGATATTGCCTTAAAAAGGAGCCCGCACTTGGACCCTATGACCCGAGCGACACGACCCCGAACGGGTCTAAAAAGGAACCTGTGGCGGCATCTACATCGCCACATACGAACTACGCATCACAATGACATGACGTCACGCAAAATCCTGCATCGCGCAATTAGAGTTTACCGCGCGACTAGCCTATATACAACGTCCTGACACCGGCAGTTGCCCGCAGACACAATCCCCGTCTGGTCGGAAGATCCTCCCTTTTCTATGGAGGATGAGTGAACTTTACACCCTGTTCCTTATGCCTCTATACTGGTGACACCGATGTGATAAGGTTAATTAAATCACAATACCTACATATATTGGCTGTACTTATCAGCGAAATTTTGATTTACGATCGCCTTACGAAACCTTTGATTACTGCTCGTGTACTTGTCTATTGATGTAATACGCCACATTTTTGGCATCGCCATTTGCGTCGCATACCCTGACAAAAGTGCTGGTTAAGGTTTTCGTAAATCGAATTTGTGGAATATCAGATTTTGGGAACAAAAGAACTATACTGTAAATACCTACCTACACCTCAATCTTTTAATTTTCTATTTCTTTGGATCAATATATATCGCAGAATCATCTCTCTATATCAAACTGTATAAATCTCTATAGCAAAATGCATGAAACAAAGTAATTTTCTTGTCATCATTTATATAAGTAACCGCTTAACTTACTCTATGGATACGCCGCGGCGTCGTGTGTAACCGCACGTCTCCGAGACGTAATGTTGTCTATGACGCTGTCGATCGCTTGAGCGGCGTATAATGAGTGCGGGATCACCCGTTACTTTGACAGATCGAACAAGGCGTAAGCGGCAGCGAGTGTCAAAAGATTTTGAAAAAAAAAAAACAAAAACCTATTTACACTCGAGACTGACTTTTTCGGGCATAACGCTTTTTCGTTACGTGACGACTTCTACCAGTTCACTCCTGCCGCAAGCCGCATTACAGAACTTCGTTCCAGAAAAATGAAAGAAAATAAATTTATTTGACTGCAATATTTACACAAAAAAGACAGAAAAACGTTGAAAAAGTATTGTGTCAATACGTTTTGCCTCTTATTTATTTCATTTTTACACAAATCATCGGTGAAAGATAACATCGTTAGGAAACCGGCGGCGTGTCCTAGAACCTAAAATTCGAAGACTTGTGACTTCATGTGGATTATGGCCCACTCCCTCTCACAATGAGGAGGCTGGTGTCCCAGCAGAGAGGATGAATGATAGTACTGTGTGAGCGAGAGCGCGAGTGTGTGAGAGAAAAAGAAGAAGTAGGAAGTTGGCGAAGTGCACGTTGTTGTGTAAAGACTTTAGGAGATTGTAAAACTTATTAAAATTAAATAAAACCAGTTGTTACCAACCTGGTGTTTGAATTCCCATAAATAGAAGAATAAGACATGCTGCGCCAGCGCCGAACCCAAGTAGTTGGGCAGGAGGATGATAATGATGATCAATGCAGGGATGGAGATGGAATCTCTTTCCGCATTAGTTACTTTGGTAAATGCCAAAGTACCTAATGCGGAAAGAGATTCGGAGAGAGAGAGAGGGAAATCCCTAAACGGTCACAGAAAGTCTATCAGCAATAACGATGATGGAAAAGTAAAAAATGTATTGGATTAACCTAAGTTATCAAGAAACTTATACAATCCTGTTGTTGTCCTCTGTGCTGCCACCGACGACACCGTGGAAGTAGCAAAGATTTGGGTCAACAAAATCTATTGCCACTTTTTTAATGTCCAGGCCCTGCGCGGTGGGCCAACCACCACCTCTTAAATCAATATAATGTTAATCTTACTTCATAGTGAGAAAGAGATGGAAGTATACGTCCTCTTTAGCTCCATCTCTTTCTCACACTTACTGAGAGACTTACGACAACCCGCTGTCGCTTATAACCTTGGCCAGTCAACCCGTATCTTGTTAAGATCAGCCGAGTTACGGTAAGTGTCATATAGTAAGTCAAACAAATAGCAGACTATAAGATTATCGGTGAAGCGCGTGCCGTTATTTAGTAAACACTTGTTAAACGGAGTATGACTAGCCGTATCTGCCGGAATGTTGACAACAACTGAACCGAACTTGCGGTATTGTCGAGGTAATTGTGATTTGTTTTGTGAATCGATCGTCATTTGTCGTGGAATGATCGATTCTTGATTCCTCAATCGTTCTAGTACTTCTCCGATGACACCGGACCGTTAAGCCTGATTTACACGATGCCAGTGATCTAATTGCCTGTTCAGTGTAAACAGTGTTTAGACGATGCATGTCATTTTGTTGCTTCATATTAAATTTATTGTATGCCACAGGCAAGAAACTTACATCGTGTAAATGGGGGTTTATTGGTTTTTAAATGGACGTTCTCAATATTTTTCTGTGACATTCTCGAACCTTCGTCATATAAAAGCTTCGTATAGAGGTAGAGACCCTTTTGGATTGTCAAAGCAAAAACGATTCAAGTCATTGCAAGGGTGTTACGCAATAAGGATGCACAGTTTATCTTGGATCAGTTTAGATCCATTTGGAATAAAATTTTGCAATTACTTACCGCTTTTAGTCAGTTGGTTGATTGACAATAATTTTTTGTGTAACTTTGACATAAAACGTGTCGTTTTGCATCCTCATCAAATTTCAGGGTGTGGTACAGAACATCAAACCGAACAATTTTCTCCATGGGATCAACATCGTAATCCCGAAAAAATTTTTAACTGTCCCATAGAAAACTTCAATAGGTACCTACTCGACGCAAATGTATAGGACGGCTGACTATTTTTTCGCGATTACGATGACATCGTCGTCAAATTTAAGCATGTCGTATAGAGTCTATAATTTGACGAGGATGCAAAACGACACGTTGTATAATTGACATGATAAAAAACAAACAGAACGCCTATTACATATTAAACCAATCTCAAAGTCAAGTCAAATCATTTATTTCAGTTAGGCACATAAGCTAAAAGACACTTTCGTATATCAAAATTTACAATGAAAATAGAATTGTTAGTTTCGTATGGAGAAGAATGGTCAAAACTATACAGTTAGGTACTCTTCTAAAATGTTTTACATCTATGTGATCAATTAAAATAATAATCGATGATATCATGCGATGAAATATTTTTGATTCGCGGATACATCGTATGCAAATTATGACAAATAAAACAAGACAATTTTCTTGTTAAAACTAACATCCTGAATTAATTTTTTGTGATTAATCACGATTTTGCATACTAATGACTTAATTGTAATCAACTAATTTTGATTTAGATAAACCTGTTTTTTTGTCTAGAAGAACGAACGGTTAATTTTTTAGGAAAATGTTTTGGTTTTTGTCGTGATTTTAATAAAGTTCTTATATTAAGCAACGGCTTTTCAGTACGCACCCATCCCCCTAACAGTGTTTTTCACCCTGTCAATTACTTTTTTCCGTTGTGAAATCCTCATGGATACCCTTCGTCTGGGAAGAACGGAGGGTTCCTACCGACTAAAGCGCACTGTTCGTTCTAGTACTAAGAGTCAGGAGCCCGGGAGATACTTGTACATTCTCCGCACCCCCGACTGGTAATAGCCGCCTGGCAATACCATGCCTAGCAGGGTCTCATCACCAAATGCGGCCGATCCCACGACCGCATGTCCTCCCATTAAGGCACAGCCCCAATTTCGCCACCCGCAGGCCCCTCCTTATGATGGCCGGAGATCGTTAAGCGCCCTTCGACGCCCGGCTGCTCTTCTCTCTCCCGCTCCGCCATCTCCTTTGTATGCACCACCTACTCACACAAAGAGGCGACAGCATCCCATGCGTTTTTGCTTCCGCCCATGGATAGAATCACGGCCGGAAGCGAGAGATCACCCGCATCAAGGGTCGTGGCGAGGGAACAGCGTTGTTAGGCCCAAGCTGCGCACTCCTCCAGCGTATGTTGCGCCGTGACCTCGGGGCAGTCCACACAGTGATGACAAGTGAGACACATACACACACATTGAATATTGTTAAATTTTGATGTTCTTTTTATTTTCTGTACTTTAGCCGACGGTTCTGTGGCGGTTTTTTCTAGTACCACAGAATCAGAAGAATCTACCCAAACTGGCTTGAAAAATTAATTCTCCCTGTCGATAAAATTAATTATCTGGGCAGTCGAGATAAATGTCAGACCGTGTCAAATATTAATGACAACCTGTGTTTGACATTTAGCTGACATTCAATCTAGTTCAGAGCGGTCAAGTGGACTTTTTGTGGCGCTTTTAAGTAATTTTTCGCGCATCGTTAAAGCGCTGCACTTAAAAAAACACGCCTATTTAATTGCATGCCTGAGTTTGGTGCAAATCATAAGCGGAAGCGTTATACCTTTATCGAAAACAATGCAAGCAGTGCATTTACAAAACATTTTTATATTTTTAAAGCTAGATCTTTAGATAAAATCTAACACTAGCTTCTGTCTGCGACTTCGTCCGCGTGTTTTAACATAAAACACTATGGCATTCAGTAACAGTGTAGTTTTCTCTATCAGTGAAAGAATTTTCGGAATCTGCACCCCTAATTGCGTACCACACTATCAATCGGAATCTGGATAATTTTGAAGCAAATTGCTAATCCATTGCTTCATAATATGTTCAAAGAAATGTCCGCTCAAAAACGTAAATATAGTAATGAATGTTGTTGAACTGTCAAAATGTAACTGAATCCGATTGAAGTGTTTTACGCAATTACCCAGCGGACCAGCCATGCTATTCTGTAAACATCTCACCGTGATAACTTAAGTGAAGTGAGCGTGAAGTGAGCTGTCATTCCACCCGATGCTAGGGATTGACACTATTGACTGCTCACTTTAAGCTCTCTTCACCTATGTGTTCACGGTGAGATATTTACAGAATAGCACTACTGTATTTCCAAAGATTATTATACAAACTCACTAATTTTACCTCTGTATAAATCGTATAGATAAGTTATCGTTATACAGGATGAATTTTCAACACATTTTCACATGTCGCGGATATTCTGCTATTTTATTTTAGAATGTTCATTTAGCTTAAAACCGGTACCAAGCACATTCTCACATAATGGAACCAGTTCTCTTAAAGTATTCTGTTGTCTTTATTCACAACGAGTCCTGTAGGTCACTCTTGTGGTGCTTATGTCGAAAAACGTCCTTTAAAAGGATACATCGAATTGTGGTTTCGCTCGTTAAGTGAAATGGCGTTATGGTTAGTTTGACGCGAGAGAGCTCAACGCGCTCCGTTTAAATGTAGATTTATGACAAAAAGCTATGCCTAAATCAATTTTTAGCTTAGTAAGTTCTTAAAATATTTAAATACCTTCGATTTAAAGCAAATTTTACTGCACAATAAGAAACTGTTTACGTATAATCGTATAAAACAGAAAATACACAGTGTAACTGTGACTGTGTGTGTGTGTGTAATAAATTTTTTATATTTTTTTTTTAACTGGAATTTTTTTCTGTCGAAAAAATTTCAAGTAAACAGGTTTCGGTTTTAGACAATATAGTCAAATAACACATTATGGAAAATCCAAATGATTTAACCATATACGAGTACATTTGGATTTAAAGGAATTTTAAAGACACAAAATTTATCGATGTATCCCCTTAAAACCTGTTGGCTCACCTTAACGCCATGACACTTGCATGACACCGTGATTTTATGGGAGTAAACAAGGTTAGGCAAAATGGCGGATTTATTATTACGAACTTTTAAGATTTTTAGATGTTTCAAATTAAGTATGTTATTTATTTGCGTTATTTATTAGTTGTGTTGTTTTTCTGAAAGTGGCACCAGTGACTGAAAAGTTGTGTGGAAATCGGCTGTCATGGTATGTGTATGATGCGGAGGAATGAAGAAAATGTCGTGAGGAAATTTTTGTGTTTGAATGTGGATGGCTATAAGAGTATGGGAAGATTAATGAAACGATTGATGGATTGAGTAAAAGATGATATAGGAGTGACTGCCGAGATGACTAATAGTTATAGAGAAGTATCCAGGAAGAAAAAGACATGGTCCGCCGACCCCAAATAAATCTGGATAAGGGCAGGAGGAGGTAATAGGCGTCAAGCGTACAGATCGAGTTAGAAACACCACCCTGAGCTCCATAACTCAAGTAGCAGATGTTGGAGAAAAAAACTGCCTGGCTGAAGTGGGAGTGGGCCGGACACGTCGCTCGAATGCACCCGCAGAGATGGACAAAGATCGTCTCTCACTGGACGCCTGAGGGAGGACATCGCCGTTGAGGCAGGCCACGGTGAAGGTGGTGTGACGATCTGATAAGGTTTGCAGGGCCAACATGGCCAAGGTTCGCACAAGACAGGGAGGTTTGGAAGGAAAAAGGGGAGGCATTTGCCCAGCAGTGGGACACAATATAGGCAAATAAAAAAAAGGGCAGGAGAACGATGAAATTTATGTTATATTAGCTTTAAACACATTTAGATTGTGTCATAGTCATTTAAATTACCAAAGCATCAGCATAGTGGCCATTTTGATCTCGAACGATTCGTCCAACAAGATAATAATATTAAATATTACTTTAATAGTAATATTTAATATTATTATCTTGTAATATTACTATTAATAAACAACTAAGTTTATTTACTCATTTATCATTATAATTCCGTTGTCAGATGTCTTATGACCTTTAACCAAAAAACTATTCAGAGAAGCCTTTTTTCCTAAGAACTTCAATTAATATTATATAAACAGTGATGACACTATGGTTTTGTATGGATTTTTTTGTGTGACAATCATTTTCATACACGATTGTTTTTATGTCGTCATTTAGTTTTTGTATATTAATTCTCGTATTTTACATTAAAAATATATATATATATTTTAGGCACTAGAAATAAAAATAAAGTAAATTCTTACGGAAAATGAAACAGAAAATCACGAAACAGAAATTAGTAAAAAGAAATAGAAGAAAAATTAGTTATGAGAAATTTAACCTTAAGGTATTTAACATTTTTATTCTTTGACCGTAAGTACAACAAGATTTCTTACAAGGTTTTAGTTAAACCTGGATCCGGAGTTAGGATTTGTGCCCGGTTGGTGGCAACAGGCTCGCCCCAACATAACTGGCGAAATGTGGGTGGTAAAAGTAGTAAAAGGCGCACCTGACTTCGGGGAAGACGGGCGTTATGTTATGTCTTAGTAAAAAACACATACCTACCGATCACTTGTATACGATCATAGTAAGTTTTTAAAATTAAAAACCTTTCCTTTTTGCTGGTTTCTCCGTAGTCGGACAAATACAAACGTGAGCAAAATAAATGGCTATTGGAAATATTGGAATTAATTCTCATATCCTTATTGCTACCAGTTTCATAACATCATGTGTGTTTGTAATACTTGTCATACAAATTGTATGAGTCATCTAAAGGCTGCTGGCGATACAACAACTGTTTGATAAGTTAATCGGAAAATAGTTTTTCGTAAGCTAAATGATAAGCCCCCCTGGACAAAATCCCTTTTCTGTAAGCGTTAACGCCAACGGAAAGATCAAATTGTATGGAGTTGACATTAGCTTCAGAGATGTCACGTGACTGCTGCTGTCAACTCCATACAATTTGATTTTTCCGTTGGCGTAATGCTTACAGAAAAGTGATTTTGTCTAGGCTCCAAGGACGTGTTATTGCCAGAGAAACAGTACTTTATGCAAATTTAATATATGGAATACAATTGTGTTCAAATATTTTGTAAAATCACGATCAAAAAATCTCGCTAAAAACAACAACACTGTATTTATATAACGCTAATAGAAATGATTAATCTTATGGAATTTGATATCAATCAATTCTATCAAAATAACCACAGATATCCGAAAATAACATTGTATTGTACATTATCATTTCAGCCAAGTCGTCCACTACAGTTGCTAATTACCGTAATTTAATGGAATGAATTTTAATAATTAGAATCAATATTATGTTATGTAGTTTAATAATTTGATATTAACTAAACAAAACATTTGCAGTGCCCTTACAGGGTGCATGTCTTAATACTGTGTGTGTGTGTCATGAAATTGTGAGTTTAAAATTGGATGTTTTACATGGTAGCAAATAAATAAATAAATAATTAAAATGTAGCCGACGACGATACGACAGCGACGACGCGACGGTACGGTAGATCCACGGTCCACATAAAATTATACTGTGCCTTCTAGATCGTGGTCGCTATTCGAGGACTTTTCGGCCCCATCGGCCGTCAGTTCTGCGAACAATGTGGGCCACCCACTGCCACATAAGTTAGCAACTCTTCAGGCTATGTAGTTGCCTTGGTCCTCAAAATGGTTAGTTGTAAGTAGTTCAAACAAAAATATTTCCGCTATACACTTGTATGACTAACAAACATACTGAATGCATGCATGAATACTTGAAAAACTATGCCAAGGTGAATGAGACCCATTCATTGATGTACACCCACGTCTAGCATAATCGATTCCTAATTAGTAATCGAAAAATTGTATAATCGAGTCGGATAAAAAAAAAAATGTTATAAATATACTTACAGGCTTTGAAATATCTAACGATCTTTTCCATAAAAATCTCACAGTGAGCTGTCAATAGTGTCAATAGCCCTAGCATCAGATGGAATGACAACTCACTTCAAACTCACTTCACCTAAATCCCAGTGAGTTCTTTTCAGAATAGACCGGCTGATCTATAGTTTAGTAGTTAATGTTTTTTTTTTTAAATTAAAATTGCTTATATGCCTATAATGGCCTATAATGATCCCAGTCCTACTGCTGGAATACAGAATTTTGGTTCTAGGACATGCCGGTTTCCTCACGATGTTTTCCTTCACTGTTTTGAGAGCAGTGGTGATGAAATAATTGACACTTGAAGTAAAGCACCTGTCTGGGCTCGAACCTACGACCTACAACTCGTAAGTCGGGGCCCTTTACCACTGGGCCACCGTTGCACTATATTCTGGTTTCCTACTTTTTTAAACTTACTTGGGCCGTTTTCAACAGAGGTAACTTGGGATCTGGGTAGAAGTCTTAGGTACCTACCTACCTCCTCTACGCACAGAAATAAGAATCGTGGGACTAGAGCTGCTTTTAAAATAAGTATTCCGAATATGTCGAGCACTTAAAAATAAATTAATTCAGTCCACGTAGCAAGGTTGTCTAACCGACCGGTATGGGCCGCCGTAGTAGGTGTCAGACAATATTTACATACAAACAAAACAGTTGAAGGTTTCGTCCCATTCGAGCCATTAAACAGAATAGTAGAAAAGGTCCATTCCGTACTGGTGAACACTCTGTCGTACCATCACCATTGTTTAAGGACGAAAGGGTGATGACGCTATTCATTCTGTATGACTTTATCTCTTTTTCGCACTTTGGTTTTTGCAATTTGCAGCTCAGTGTCTGGGTGTATGTTGATTAAAGTATGATCGAATCAGTAATACAACTCCTACTAAATCCTCAAATGTCAAGATTTCATGAAATACAATAGGATTACTTGGTCTTAGAGTGTTCTATTGTGATGACTTTAATGATTATAATTCTGTAAATACATATTTTTTACGGTCGCGAATCATATTTTAATCAACATACAACCTAATTCTGACCTGCAAATTGCAAAAAAAAAAACATAAGAATATTTGAATTTCGCGCGCTACTCTGGCGGTTAAACTCGCGGTTTCTACTAATTATTATATTTTCTTTTTTATTAGGCTTCATGAACATGTGAACTGTGAGAAATGCGTTATATTCCGATTTTCTCAGAGTGCTTTCGATTTGGATGATGAATTTCAGCGTAGTTTAAGCGCTTTTAGTGATTTGTTGAGCAGACTAATTTGTAATTAATGACTGTTCTGTAAATTGGCGAGAGATTATGTGACAGGTTGTATTTATAAAAGTTCTCTTAAAACAACCAATAGCAAGGTAACTCTACCGAAGTCTATAAAAGTCCGTTTGTAGGCACTTATGTATGAAGTGGGCCTACTGTTTTATTTTTTTCTTTAGACCATCTAATATGTGTGTCACCTTCGATCATCGCCTTCGGTATGATATAATTAATGTGTTCACAGAAATTGTGGGTTGCACAATAATTGACGGCAATAATTAATTTGTCATTCGTTTTTAATGGCGAAGAAAAACTATTAGTACTTATTCATAAATCGCGTTGACTTCCTACTCTCATTAACTCTTTTTTTTTCCAACGATCCTAAACCCATAAACTGACCCATAAAATATGTTTGTTTTTCGGCAAAATAACGATGTTTTGCATGCGCACCAAGTTTTAGAATTCTGACGTACCTATAAGTCAACCATGTCAAATATTATGTAGAGGGTGTATGAACTTTGGTTGGACTGCTACCGGAATATTTTCATTGTCTTTTTGGGTTTATATTATAATATAATATTACTGGTAAATAAAGTTTTCAGTAAAATGCGTGTCTGACCATGCACAATGAAGGGTTCCGTAGTTGGGATGAATTTATCCCAAAACAAACTTAACATTGTAGTTGAAAAACATATTCTCCCATACATCGATATACGTCACGGTCAATTCTCCGACTGCAAAAATGTAAGTTTATAATCGCAAAAAAAATGTGTTTTAACTAAAAATTAACGATTTTCGGACCTTTTCCTTTACTTGTGCTGCGAGACCTTGCTTTTTGACAAATTTCATGATTCTAGGTCAACGGGAAATACCCTTTTTGGTTTATTTGCTAGTATCAAAATATGTCGCATAAATGGTCGTATTTATTTAAGGTTGATTTTTTTAGAGCTCCAAGGGGACGTAGGCTAGGTTACTTGATACTTCCACGCGTTCCTGAGAAAAAGGGTTTTGACAGACTGACAGACAGACCGACAGACAACGAAGTGAGTTGAGAGTTATAAGGGTTCCGTATTTTCCTTTTGAGGTACGGCACCTTAAAAATATATTGGCTGACAGGTGAAGTTGTCTTCAGGCTTTTCAGAGAATCTGATAAGTCAAATGTTAATGATGGATTTTCATCTGCCAAATTGAAGAATATAGGTACCATATGTTAGAGGAGCTCGTGGCTAAGTAATAACAGCCGCATGGGTCGATCCATCAAGTTAAGCTAAGCTTGCCAGGGTTGGTCCGTGGATGGGTGACCATCTTTACATACCGAGACTCCTCCGTGCCTCGGAAAGCACGTTCAACCGTTGGTCCCGGCTGTCTTTCGTGGATCTTTGACAGTTGTTACGGGTCGTCAGAAGCCCGAAAGTCTGACAACCAGTCTTACCAAGGGGTATCATATTACCCAGTTACTGGGTTGTGGAGGTCAGATAGGCAGTCGCTTCATGTAAAATACTGGTATTCAGCTGCATCCGGTTAGACTGGAAGCCGACCCCAACATACTTGGGAAAAGGCTAGGCAGATTGATTGATGTTGTGTCGTCGTCTTTTCAATATAGGTATCTCTACCTTCTATATATCTCTACATCTATGTACAGTCAACAAAACAGATATCTATGCAGGGTATACTAACATTGTATGTGAATTGTTTCATGTTAAATTTTGTGAAAATATACAATTTTGTGTTGGTGTGTTACAATGTACGAATATTGCAAAAAAAATGGAGGTTGATCAGGTAGGAAACATGTTTTCTTGTCTGGTCGTCCTCTGCATGGAGTGTGCATTATTTTAATTTAATTTTATTATTATTATTTTTAATTACCTATTTTATATCTGTGCTACTAACACTGGAATATAAGTCTTTGTAATACTAACACAATATGGATCACTGTTGTCCGAATTATATGAAATTATTCACATACAAATATACCCTGCCTAGATATCTTTTTAACCGACTTCAAAAAGGAGGAGGTTCTCAATTCGTCGAAACCTTTTTTTTTTAATTTTTTTTTTTTATGTATGTTCCCCGATTACTCGAAGATGGCAAGCCCGATTTGGATTTTTTTTTTTATTCGAGAGGGTATCACAGTTGGTCCCATATAAAATTGATTAACTTTACTGTGGTAGTTTTTGAGTTAGTTTCAATAATACGTATTTTTTCCTCACTTTTATATGGATGATGTTCTAGTTTGTTTTGCAGGTAGTATTAGAATTTGTGTGGGGTAGGTACCACAACTAAAAAGTGAAAAATAAAATTTTTTTTACAAAAAAATACAACCGACTTCCAAAAACAACACTACAAAGTGAAAAATAACTTTAATTTTGGAAGTCGGTGGCAAAAAACGAAAATACATTTAACTAGACACCGACTTCCGAAATTAAAGTTATTTTTCACTTTGTAGTGTTGTTTTTGGAAGTCGGTTGTATTTTTTTGTAAAAAAGTTTTTTTTGTTGACTGTACCTACCTTACGACCCGTCATTGTTTTCGAAAACTTATGTTGTCTTTAACGTCATCCTTTTCGTACCCTACCGGTTGTTGATACAACATAAAAATTATATCTGCGTTGGTTTTTAATAGTTCACTAAAAAAACAAATATACATAATGATACATTGATTGACGCAAGTCGAGGAATTCGCTTGTAAATAAATATTTACTTAGACGTCTTTCAATAAATGTAAAGTTTTCTTGAAAATATTTATGTTACAAGAATATATATTGCATATTATATGATGCTATTTATTCTTAGAGCTAAATATATTCCGTTTTAAAAATGTTTCAATCTGCCTAGTCTTTTCCCAACTATGTTGAGTTCGACTTTCAGTCTAACCGGATACAGCTACATACCAGTATTTTATATGGAGCGAATGCCTATCTGACCTCCACAGCCCAGTAGCTGGGTAATACGATACCCGCTGGTAAGACTGGTTGTCAGACTTTTGGGCGTCTGGCATCTTTAGCTTCTTTATGTAGCTTCTTTAGCACGAGCTCCTTCAGCATCTTTAGCTATAGCTAAAACATAATAAGCCTTATAATGTTCCCACTGCTGGAACACAGGCCTCCTGTGAGAGGGAATGGGCCATAATCTCACGTGGGCCTAGTGCGGGTTGGTTCTTTAGCTATATCTACCCATCATTCAATCAAACAGCTAGGAAAATTACTTGGATCAATAACGTTTAACCCGTCGCGCGCTAATTAGCAGACACAATTGAAATTCTATTGTTATCTGTACACATGGTGTGCAATCGACATTTTAAGAGTTAACTACTTGCCTAGCCCAGACATTTAAATTTAGTTCCATTTCTGCCACCTGGCACTATGCTATACACTGTCATTATGGCGATGGCGTCGACAAGCTACATCATTATTTGTATGTTGCGTTAACGCAAAACCGAATGGAGGCATCTCGACCACAGAGTACATTTTTATATAAGTATTCATCATCGTTCATCAGCGTACAGCAGTCCACTGCTGGACATAAGCTTCTCCGATTGCACGCCATTCAGCTTGATTCTTGGCAACTCTCATCCAGCTGCTACAAGCTACCCTGCAAGGATCCAGCTAGCCTGAGGGCGTACTCATGTACCTTACGTTTGTCGAATCGCGATCTCCACTCAAGAACATAATCTACCCCAACGGTAATCGGTTCTAAGGCTTATATGGCCGGCCCGTTGCCGCTCCAGCTTGCTTATTCTGTGAGCTACTTTGGTTCTCTGGTTCTTTGTTGGATCTCATCGTTCCGGATCCCTTAGAGAAATTCCATAGATATAAGAACGAAGGAGATATGGCTTAATAGTTGAAAATGTATCGGAACCCGATGTCTCCACTTTGTCCCCATCACTCGCCACAACTACACATGCAGTTCAGTAAAAGCAATATATATTATACGAAGTCGCGCACACAGTCGCAATCATAAATCAAAACGTATACACAATCAATTATAAACCTTATCCCATTAAGCACAGCGTACATTTACCGTGCACCGTACACCTTACTCACACAAACACATCGGTCTCTATCATTGTGCAGTGCAAAAGCAATTTATTTTACATATATACGCTAGTGATTGACTAAATCGCAAAGTTATCGATTCTTTATTTATTAATGTACTAAAATTTTTTTAGTCCAGAAAATAACATAAATAATAAACGATATACAAATAATAATATACTAAATTCCAAGCATAGCCCGTCCCAAGCTCGCGCTTAATACCCACTGGCAATTTCTTTTCTCTTCTCTAGCTTGTAGTTTTCAGGTAGTTTATCAAAAAACAAATGAGTAATTTACAACATTGCTCATTTATGTTTATTTTACGACATCCAGTGAATGATGGAATGTTGTTGTTTCAAGCAAATATTTTTAGCTTTTATTTAGGTTTGCATCGTTGAGAATAACTTTATTGTATTGAAGCTTTTGATGTTTAGTTTTGAAGTAAATGGTTAATTATGATGTGAAATTCGTTTTGCTTGGTTTAGTGTTTTTGCGTCAGACTTGCTAAGGTGACCCACCCATAATATGAATACTACGGAATTAAATTCTACATAAATAAGTGAATAATGATTTTATGACAATTTAGTGGTTGTAATTTACATCTTCTTCTGCCTACCCTTGACCTATAATACTAGGTATGGCATTAGGGGCAATGCAAAACGATTTTATTTATATATAATAAGCACACGAACAGCACAGTCACATAAAATTCAAATTAAATAACATCTAAAATTGGCATTTCAGTAAACATGCAAATAACAGGTATGCATGACATAACGAAGCAAAACTCACGGAGGAAATATCAATCGGGTAATCTATCAAGTTGGACGTTTCAATATTTTATTTCTTTTCTTTTCCATTTTCCCCTATTCGCAGTCACGTATAATTGACTTTCTTCTCATTGAAATCTTCACTCACACAATCCATTCATATTTTCTGAGTCTTGGTCTCCATTTCCATCCTTTGGATGACATCACACCTGACGATGCCTTAGAGAAAGTTCTGGACGACTTGTGAAGCCAACTCAGAGGCGCATGGGCTGCATAAAAACTCTGACAACACTAACCAACGAAAAAGAAGAACAATACAGATCGATAACAGCACATGAAGCTTTATGAAGTAGCACATCAGGTAATACCAAAACTGTCAAATTTCTCTAAATGATTTTAATCCATAAAATGTTGATGGTTAAGTTCAAAATCGAATAAGAAAATTTTGTTTCTAGTAACTTAAAACACCAGAGATGTGCTATGCTACATTGTTATGGCTGTGTTTGATATCCACCAATCATATTCCACATGGCATAGCACTGGTGGAAACTGAGTCAACTAGAGGTTCGCTGAAGGTTTAAGTAGAGGTATACCCACATTTCGCCAATAAGTCCCTTGTAACAGGCACAAATCCTGACTCCGGGCTGCTTCTGAGAAATTCCAGATGGAAAACCTAATAACACTTTGCCCAACCCGAGAATCGAACCTAAGACCTCATGCAGCACTAGCGGTTGCAAAAATTTTGCTCTTTAAAATTATCCTTTAACTTGCCAAGACAACATTTTCTTCATCTAGTATTTAAAGAAACAATCATCCGGAATACGTAGGTTAACTAAATCAATGTTAACTTAAGCAACAAAGCCTACACAACCATATATACAGCATGATGTCACCGACAACCTTCTAAATATAGAGTTATGTCCGTTTTTGGATTGATGCATTCATTGAAAAAAGAGCCATGGCACTACTTGGCAGATTCTATAAAACCAAACAATATATCATCAACGTCATCATCAGTCTACAGCAGTCCACTGCTGGACTTAGGGCTCTTCAATTGCACGCCATTCTACTACGTTCTCGGCAACTCTCATCCAGCTGCTACCATCCACCCAGCGAAGATTTAGTCGTCGCTCCACCTAACCTGAGGGCGTCCTAGCTTACGTTTGCAGTCTCCTCTCAAGAATACGTCTACCCCAACGGTAATCGGTTCTACGGCCCACTTAACTTCAACAGTGGGGGGTTTCAAATCAAATGACAAAAATCCCCACGAAATCCTGTTTTCTTACTGTCTGCTATCGTCTTTTGCAGAAAAATCGTACGAGAGGTCTGGAGAACATTGCGGAGCTTATATCCAGCTAATGTGCTTATAGAGGTATGAGGAACAGGGTGTAAAGTTCACTCATCCTCCTTAAAAAAGGGAGGATCCTGCGACCAGACGGGTATTGTGTCTGGTGGGCTACCGCACATGGTTGATATCGGGATATTGTATAATTATGTGCCAGTCGCGCGGTAAACTCTGCTTGTGCGATGCAGGATTTGTGTGACGTCAGGTCTTTGATGCGTAGTTCGCGGGTAGTTCGAATGTGGCGTTTTAGATGCTGCCACATGTTTTTTTTTCCGTGGGGAATTCTTTCTGGATACCTACCCTTCGTCTGTGGATAATGGAGGGTTATTTCGGAGACCGACATAACCCACCGTTTTCCCAAGCGTTCCTCTTTCTATCGGTAGCGAGAGGGTCCGTAGAATTCTCACATATGCACATGCACCCTTGACAGAGCCCTAATACAGCTTAGGGTTTGGTATGTCAGGTATTATGTCATATCTACATTTTGACACTTTTCATGTCCCGGTAAATCTATGACGACGAACTGTGTTTGTAGTAGAGACGCTGTAGTAGAAAATAACAGATAAATCCCACCTCTTCCATCTTCAATCAATTGCCTCACAGACTCCGTCAATAATCCAAGATAATCTCTTCAACAAACTTACAAAAAAAGTATATTTCATCTCAGAAACATGAGATACGATACTCGATGTTAATTCCGGAGCCATTAACTCAAAGTTATAGTCTCCATAACTCACTCGAACACAACTAGGCCACAATTTTAATGCGAGGTTAATGAAGGATATTAAAAAGGTTCTAAACACGTAGTAGTTACTGCTAGCTGTGTTCCCACGGTCACTGTGTTCTGTTACTGTAAGATGAACTTAACCTAAAAAGTTGATTGTCACGTGTAGTGATAATCTGGTACACACTACAACGTGCTTAAATTCATATCCACAAGTAGCGATGTTCAGGGCGAGATTCACTGACTTCCTTCTTCTTTTTAGGGTTCCGTACCTCAAAAGGAAAAAACGGAACCCTTATAGGATCAGTTCATTGTCCGTCTGTCAAGACCCTTTTTCTCCTGAACGCGTGGAGGTATCAAATTGAAATTATTATCTAATACGTAGGTCTATAGTCCCTTGCAGTTCTAAAAAATCAAGCTTCTAAGTCAACGCAATACAAAAATACGGCCATATATGCGACATATTTTGATACTCGCAAGTAAATCAAAACCTATACCGTCTTATTACAAAACAAGGTTCATCTTCAAACCCAGGTTTAAACCATGGACCCTTTTCTGAATTTCGAACTTTATTCCGACACAATAAGTGGTCAGTTTTACAAAACTGACAACTTAGTACCGGACTAAGTTGTCAGTTTTATATGAAGAACTGTATTTCTATCAGACCTAGGTTCCTTTTACAAAATTGGCTCGATGGTTTAAACCATGACAGAAGAAAAACCTTGTTTTGTAATAACACCGATAGGGTACTTCCCGTTGACCTAGAATAATTAAATTTGGCAAGAAGCAAGGTCTCACAGCACAAGAAAGGAAAAAGTCCGAAAATTGTTGATTTGTAATTTTATCACATAAAAATTTTTTTTTTTGGATTACAATGTTAAGTTTGTTTTTGGGATAAATTCTTTTCAACTACGGAACCCTTCATTGTGCGTGGTCCGACACGCACTTGGCCGGTTTTTTCTTTCTTTGACTTTGATAATTAAGATCTATTCTATAAGAGCAGTGGTGGTCCTGTGATAACGGCTCCGACTTACGAGTTGTAAGGTCGTAGGTTCGAACCCAGGCAGGCGCTTTACTTTGTGTAAATTATTTCATCACCACTGCTCTCAAAACGGTGAAGGAAAACATCGTGAGGAAACCGGCATGTACTAGAACCAAAAATTCGCAGACATGTGACATCTACCAACCCGCACTGGGCCCGCGTGGTGGATTTTTAAGAGAAGACTTCAAACTTCACTTGTTACGCATGTGATGTTAGTTTACGACGCTGACGCTGCCTTTTTTGATGTGTAACATCTTTCCTCTCGCTTTCCTGCAAGCTGTGGGAGTGATTTCGTGAAAAAGGACGGAAGTGTGTAACAGGAAGTGAAAATATTTTTTCTTTTTTTTTTCTTTTCTTTTTTTTCTTTCTTTTTGTTTTTTTCTCTTTTTTTTCTTTCTAAGGTGCGATGCGACTACTGTAAGCCTCGTTCGTTTTTTTTTTTTAAATTAGAGTCTAACCTGGTGTCAGAGTTTTATACTGTCCATAGGCCTCTGACTTGGCTTGACATGCCGTCGAGAAATATCTCTCAGGCATTCCGGTTTCACACATGGATTACGCACATGAATCCGAAAAGTCAGAGATGCGTGGCTTGGGTTCGAACGGGAGACCTATGACTTGGCAGTCCGACGGTCACACTACTAGGCTATCACTGCCTTTCATTGCATTGATGAGTTTGTGCAGTCAGCGAAAAATTCGAAAAACATTTGCATATTTAGGACAAATTATCGAAGGCCAGACCCAGATATTTTTCTATGATCCTATGATATAAAAGTATCAAAATTAAGAATTGACTTTTGTCCCTGACTGTACTAAGACATCTTGGGTCCAAGTGAATAAGCATGTAAAAGATAATTTTTATTAACATTTACCCTAGAAAACGAACTACAGCTCCGTTCACTTCGTGGCTAGATCGTAAGCTTAGAATTAACATTGGTAGTGAAATCAGATATTAACAAATTAGCTCACGATCCGATAGCGGACATGGGCTTGCTTTTAAAGATACCTACCTGTATTATAGACGTACAGTGGGCTGCATCAATTGGGTATCCCAGTTGTATTAAAATTTTAATACAATTGGTGTACCCAATTGATACAGTCCACTGTACATTCGCAGAATGAAAAAGTTAAGCAATGCTCTAACAAATACTTTTGCGTCGGATATACATGTCATAATTTTGAACTGTCATTTTCATTATTAATAATGTGTAGCGTGCAGTAGAGTACGTATTCTGAAAATTAATAAGTCATCATGTATGAGGCTTATTATATTTCTATCAAATCTCAACTTGGTAAATTTTAGGGTTCCGTACCCAAAGGGTAAAACGGGACCCTATTACTAAGACTCCGCTGTCCGTCCGTCTGTCTGTCCGACTGTCTGTCCGTCTGTCATCAGGCTGTATCTCATGAACCGTGATAGTTAGACAGTTGAAATTTTCACAGATGATGTATTTCGGTTACCGCTATCACAACAAATACTAAAAAACAGAATAAAATAAATATTTAAGGGGGCTCCCATACAACAAACGTGATTTTTTTGCTCGATATTGATAACGGCAATAGGTAGACGCTTGAAATATTCACAGAATATTTAGTTAGATATTCACTTAAACAACACAAACTTAACAAAATAAATAATTAAATTAAAATAAAACAAATATTTAAGGGGGGCTCCCATACAACAAACGTGATTTTTTTGCCGTTTTTATAGATAATGGTACGGAACCTTTCGTGCGCGAGTCCGACTCGCACTTGGCCAGTTTTTTTATTTCTAGTAATGATTTTATGAACATGAAAAATCAAAATGCAATTAAGAAACTCTAGGGGTGGTCGTTCCAACAGGAATCTCGCGTAAAAATATGAAAAACCAATCAAAATATAATCATAACCACATTATAGTTTCTACTAATAAACGTAAAAAGGAGGAGCTCGTGGCTAAGTAATAACAGCCGCACGGGTCGATCCTTCATGTTAAGCTACGCTTGCCGGGGTTGGTCCGTGGATGGGTGACCATCTTTACATACCGAGACTCCTCCGTGACTCGGAAAGCACGTTAAGCCGTTGGTCCCGGGTGTCATTCGTGGATCTTTGACAGTCGTTACGGGTCTCAGAAGCCCGAAAGTCTGACAATCAGTCTTACCAAGGGGTATCGTATTACCCAGTTAATGGGTTGTGGAGGTCCGATAGGCAGTCGCTCCATGTAAAATAATGGTATTCAGCTGCATCCGGTTAGACTGGAAGCCGACCCCAACATAGTTGGGAAAAGGCTGGGCAGATTGACTAATAAACGTAAAAGTAAGGATAAAACGATAAACAGCTTTTAATTTACGATTATCTTTATAATAAAACAAATATTTGTGCGTATCGCTGTGTTTATTTTTATCGTGATAAACTTTTTTGCAATAAAATGATTTTTTGCTTTGTAGCATTTAAGTATTTATTATGGTAAACAAGATATAAAATTATCTTTAGGTCCGTTATTTAGACGATCGACCAGGTCATTGAGGATTTTGGCCGAAAACATTGGTTTTTGTTTTTTTTTTATTGTATTATTATTTTATTATTTAACCTATCGGGGAAAACAATAGTAAGTAATAATTACTGCATCTTCCTGCCCTTATCCCATATTACTTGGGGTCGGCGCAACACGTTTTCTTCTTCCATTCTCCCCTGTCAACCGTCACGCTATCATTCACTCCCTTCTCTTTCATATCATTCCTCACACAATCCATCCTTCTTTTCTTTGGCCTTCCTCTGCCTCTCCATCCATCAACATGTATATTCATCACTCTTTTAGTCACATGCGTTTCTTCTCTCCTCTATTACTGCAAAGTATTAAAATTATCCTAACTAATATTATAAATGCGAAAGTGAGTTTGTTACTAGCTGCACGGATTTGGATGTTTGGCACATGAATAGACCATGACCTGGATTAGAACATAGCAATTTTATCTCGGTAGTAGGTATTTTCCTGTGGAATAATTTCCGATTACCGTGCAGGTGAAACCGCGGGCAAAAAAAAAAAAAAATATTTAAAATAAATTTTGGTTAAAGCAACAGTTTCATACTTTCTCACGCTCAGCACCAGTAACAAAACTTTAAAAATTATTATGTAAGTCCCACTTTAAACACTGTCGAACAGGAAACGCATACTTCCTTAAGCGTTTATAATGTTGGGTGGTGTCAACCTACAGGCGGTAGTCACATCATAACATCAATCAGAAGACCCACTAGTTTAAAATAACGAAATTAGGAACTTCTTCATTCCACTGTTTTTAAACCTTCATCGCTCGAATCTGCCTGAACTATGTGAGATGAGCTATTCTCGTGGTAAAAACATTATTAGCTATGTTAGCAAGGTGGAGCTGAGCTTAATGCCCTAGGGAGTCATGGAAGTGCATCACCTTAGAACCGCAATAGTTGAACAAGCATGAGTAGAAAAGGGAGGATCCTCCGACTAGATGGGTATTGTGTCTGGACGATTGATGTCATTGAACAAGTCACGCGGTAAACTTTGCTTGCGCGATGCAGGGTTTTACGTAACGTCAGTGTGATGTAGTTCGCATGTGGCGATGTAAATGCCGCCACAGGTGGATTGGCTATTCCAAAATACCTACATGCCCTTCTCAATTTAGATTGCCATCGACACGACACACTAAGAAAATGATACTCTTGCCCTATGTCATTAATTTATTAGGGATCGGCGCCGCATGTCTTCTTCTTCCCTAACGTCTCTGTCAGCCGTCATCTCAGTATGCACCTGTTTAAGCCATATTTATCATGTTTCACACAATCTATCCACTTTGTCTTTAATCTTTTTCTAGTGGTCTTATAGGCTTTCGCATAGCTTAATAAGCCCATAATGTTCCCACTGCTGGGACACAGGCCTCCTCTCTATAGAGGGGAGTATTCATGGCTTCCGCATGCTTTTGTCATCATCCTTCTGTAGACCAAAACTGTTTTGTGGTTAAGGTCGTCATCTTACTGCAATCCAGCTTCCTACCCACCCACATATTGTTACCATACATATGTTATGTCAGTATTACAAATAAAGTCGTTTTATTTTTGTTAAATGACGTCATTAGTCATTGATAGTTTGAATTAGTGGGAGATGAAATGAATCAGCTAGATAATTGTGTTTCTCATGCCCGATTTCCGAGGTTTTTCAACGAGTTTATCCATTCGATAGTGATTATTGGTTTGATATCGTTTTTCTGAACACTTCGATAAGGAAGAATTTAGCTTAAAAGTCGAGTGAATTACTATCAAAGGTTTATACTGAGGTCGTCAAAAAAGGAATTCGCTTATATAGATATTTTTATCGAATCAATAGATACGAGGAGTTTAAACTCGTTTAAGAATTCTTCGGAAACCGGGCAGAGGATACTCAAAAGAAAGGAAATAAATATTTTGGACACGCACAGGAACTATAAATAAATAATGCTGCACCGCTGGCATTCTGATAGGGCCCGCTGTGAAAAGATTTGAAGAACACTACTTGATTTGAGCCTGTTGTTTGCTATCGTACTGGAGGAGCTTGTGGCTAAGTAATATTAGCCGTACGGGTCGATCCATCAGGTTAAGCTAGGCTTGCCGGAGTTGGTCCGTGGATGGGTGACCATCTTTACATACCGAGACTCCTCCGTGCCTCAGAAAGCACGTTAAGCCGTTGGTCCCGGCTGTCATTCGTAGATCTTTGACGTTAGTTCGGGTAGTCAGAAACCCAAAAGTCTGACAACCAGTCTTACCAAGGGGTATTGTGTTACCCAGTAACTGGGTTGTGAAGGTCAGATAGGCAGTAGCTTCTTGTAAATTACTGATATTCAGCTGCATCCGGATAGACTGGAAGCCGACCCCAGCATTGTTGGGAAAAGGCTATGACAGATTTATAAATGTAGACATTTTACAAGGGATGACACAATGGGCGGTCTGATTGTTAAAAGCGAAAGACAATCTTTGGATGGATGATTGATTGATTGCTGTTACGAAAGAATGAGCTCATCTGGGGTAATACCTTATCTGACACCAAGCTGCGTTGCTGTGTTCCAGTAGGGTTGCAGGTATTATTTAATGGCTCTTGGGACATTTTTGTTTAGTCTCAGAGATGGTCTGCGATGCCTCCGTTTTTGCGGATGCCCATAGTCGATGGTAATCGCCATTGGGTGTTCCATTTACTTGTTTCGGACCAATGAAAAAGCCCTCTCCTATTGAGATAGGGGAGGCCTATGTTTCTCGGTTTTCCTCGATTATCACGTTGTGTAAAGTTATAGTATAGAAAAAAAAAGAGAAACAGAAATAATCAGAAGCGCACATTGAATACTGCACCGTCTGAATCTGTAGCATTTTTATTGCACAAACAGATTAAACGCCAACCCGTATTAATGCGTTTTCTTCTCGTGCAAAAGAGTGTTTTTGTTTTATACTCCGTGAGCTAAACCAGTAAATAAACCGTAAATTAACCGTATCAATCGGTTGTTTAAAACTGATATGTGAATAATTTGCGATGCAAATGCCAGGTAATATCTTACGTATTGACGGAGGACACATGTGGTGATCTCATGGTTGCGCAACACTTTCGCTAACCGACCGGTTTCCATCCGATTTCTTTACGAGAATGGCCAATTACGAAATTTACTCCTCCTTAGTGTCCGTTCTTGGTAGTTTTTCGAGTGTTTTTAAGATGTTGTTTCTTTTAGTATTTTTTTCGTGTGGGTGGATTAAAGTGTTGAATTGAAGTTGGTTTTTTTACCGACTTCAAAAAAAGGAGGAGGTTCTCAATTCGTCGCGTAAATATTTTTTTTTTTTATGTACACCGATTTCTCCGTCAATTGTGGAACGATTTTGAAAATTCTTTTTTGTTTGATAGGGTGTACTCTCAAGGTGGTCTGGTGGTGGAGGTGGTGATGAGGGGATTCCATGGAAATCGAAAGAAACCCTTAAATTTTATAGGCATACCTATAGATATTTGGGTATTTTTTTATAGTAACTCGTGCATTTGCTCACGGAAAGCACCATTTGGTGAAGTGGAACTGATGAGGAAGACCACAGATGGCCATCGGAACTACTGAATAATTCGTGTTTCACTGGTTGCGATTCGATTACTTTAATATACGGTTGCTAAGCAATTATGCTCGTCACAATACATATGGTGAAGTGGAGCTGATGGTGATTTCACCACCAGTTCCAGTTCTCCTGGTTCCTTACTAGGAGAACTCCTCAACAATTAACGTCCTTGCATCGGGAAAAACAATATTTTATCAAAGGTGATGAGCAGTTGACGTTATTGTAACTTAGATAAATTACAAACTGACCCACTAAAAAGTGAAAAATAAAAAACTTTTTTACAAAAAAAAAAAAAACCGACTTCCAAAAAAAAAATATTCAAAGTGAAAAATTACATTAATTGCGGAAGTCTGTGGCAAAAACCTAAAATACAGATACAAAGAAATTGACTTCCGAAATTAAAGTTATTTTTCACTTTGTAAGTAGTATTTTTTTTGGAAGTCGGTTGATTTTTTTTTTTTTTTGTAAAAAGTTTTTTTTACTTTGTAGACTCATCATAGCATGTGGCTCAACTTTCTCACTTATCGAAAATTATGCATTTGATCAACCTAAGTAGGTTCTCTCTCTCTCACACACACACAAAGAGGAGGCCTATTATAAGTTGATTATGCTAAGTAGGTCTATTTTAGTTAATTAAATAATACTACCTTAACTGGTGTACATGACCGTTATCTTATTTACCTACTTTTTTGATAACATCAAGTAAGTTTAGGTTGAAAGAAGATGCATGAAAAAAAAAATACTTTCTTATTTAAATTATTCATACAATCCCACAAACAAGCAAGATCAGATCGCAGTAAAGAATGGTGAGTACGAACTGCGGACGGTTACCGTTGTCCGGTACCAAGCGTTCCGGGTCGCCGGTCAGACCGACCATCTGGCGCTCTTCACGACACCTGCTGCCAACTGGGGTAGTCGGAACACTGTTATATTAATATCAAACAGTTTCGTACGGTAAGTGAAGTGACTGACAAAACTCAGTCCACAGGCTATGAACCACTGAACTGACAGCAAAAACTTTGGTATTATTAATTTCAGACACCAATATTATACCTAAAATATACGCCTTGGAAAGCACGTTTAACCGTTGATCCCGGCTGTCATTTGTAGATCTTTGACAGTTGTTACGGGTCGTCAGAAGCCCGAAAGACTGACAACCAGTCTTATCAAGGGGTATCGTGTAACCCAGTAACAGGGTTGTGGAGGTCAGATAGGCAGTCGCTCCCTGTAAAATACTGGTATTCAGCTGCGTCCGGTTAGACTGGAAGCCAACCCAAACATAGTTGGGGAAAGGCTAGGCAGATGATTAAGCAATCTAGTGCTAGGGTATGAATCCTTCCGTGAGTTCCGTGAGTTAGTTGTCGACTGTCTTCTTCCTAATTTTATAATGATTGTCGTTTTGGTTTTGGCCCTCAGAACTGCCATGTACAGTCCAGGAATGAAAAGAATAGGCACCATTTGGATGTATATACGAGCTGCATGCATGATGCTTTATATTTCTAACTAGCTTCTGCCCGCAACTTCATCCGCGTGAAATTGACCCACCTCGTCTAATCGCATCGCCTGCCCGCGCTATAACTTCATTTTCACTTAGCGCTCTTTCTGACTTTTATTTATTTTTGTGGCTCTTATGGGTCCTAGCATGATGTTAAATAATCTATAGCCTTCCTCAAGAATTGGGCTATCAAATGCAAAAAGATTTTTTCAAATCCGACTGGTACTCCTAGAGATTAGCGCGTTCAAACAAAGCAAACAAACTCTTCCGCTTTATTATTAGTAAAGAAGAAAAAAAACTTGACTGTACAGTAGGCTGCACGTCATTGGTAACAAACCAGTTTAAGCTGGCATTCCATTGAAACTCCATACTATGCTAGGAGGCCAGCTCAAGTTCAGATAACGCCTGAAGTACGGTCTACTGTTCAATAAAGCTAGCAGAAAGAGGTAGATAGATAGTAAGTACTATCGACAGACGTCAGGCCTTTCCAATTTTGAATCAATTTTGCTTGCAAGCTGCAATTGTACACATGACAAAGTAAAACAAAGGACCATAGCGGCAAGGTGTAAAGACGTCCGTTTTGTCGATAGTACCTATTTAGTGAACTGTTGTGAAGCTCTCTCTCACAGCGAATTCCTGCTCATCCTATCTTGATCGTAGAGAGGCGAAATAGGCCTTGACTGAAATAGACTATGATTCAACCGTATGTACCTACCTACATACCTACAGAGTACGGCACAATGGAAATGATGTTAAGGCTACCCTATTTGGTTTATGAAGGACGTTTGGTTTTCATTTTTGGGAGGACGAGATAAGTATTCGCGTTGGAAGAGTCCCATCAAATGTGACCACATAAATATGAGACAACTTTTAGACAAGGTGTAATTTAAATAACGCACAACCTCTTAAGGGGTCATTGTACTCATCATTATGAACAACTTTTACTATGGGACCGAACCAGAAACCGCGAAAAAAAATCTGCTGTTTTACGAGTTATGCGAACATAGGGAACACCTGATTTTTTTTCGCGATTTTATGTTTGGTCCCATTGTAAAAGTTGTTCATAATCATGAGTATAGGTCTGTATTGTGTATGTATTGTGAGAAGAGTCCATCTCTTCGAAAAAAGATACCTATTTAGGATGTCCAATGCGGTCTTGGACATAAATAAGAGTAGATTAGTGGGTCTCAAAAATGGAAGAGGACTAAAAAGAATATGTTTTCTTTTACTTGATAAGTTATCCGTAAGCTGGAGGATGTACAGGGTCAAATTAAATTTTCTAGCAAAACTCCGCAGACGTAATGGGTCTAAGCTGGGGGTAGATTAGGTACCAGGTAGGTAGGTGCCTAACTTACCTCCCTGTAAGGTTAATAGGAGGAGCGGGCTCCGGGCTGCTACTGAGAAATTCCTGTTAACACAAAAAACCCAATAACACTGTTTTTTTTTGTGGATGGGAAATCATCAAATGACTTCTCCCGCTCTGGGCGGAGCGGGAGGGCGTGTCAGACTTTTACTGACTAAAAACTTACCCGTGTTCCTTCAGTTGCCCGTGCCAGGGGCACGGTATCTCATTCGAACTACCCGCAACCCCGGCGGCATCGGCCCTATTGGACCCCGTCACTGCTGACATCTCTTTGAGGCGCGCGTCGACCCGGGCCTGGTCCTTACCGGACGGCGAGCTGCCCATTACTCGTCGTCCGCAAGCCCGCGCCTACGGTGGCCGGGAATTGGCGATAGATTTTGCCCGACCTGGGAGTCGAACCCTGGACTTCATGCTCAGCAGTAGCACTTGCCACTACTAGACCAACGAGGTAGTCACAATTTATTACTAAACCGGATTTGTGCAAAAAATTTCTGATGCAAGTCCAAAATGATTTCAACACAAGAATGTAATTATGAATCTTAAACTAGATCCATCTAAGGCCATTGGCCGCTAACAAAGTTTCATAATCAATGACAACAAAATGTGAACGTGCAAATACGATACTTGATAGGTCTAAAGGTGCATCGAGTATCAGATTTGGTAATTCACAAACAGGTGACAAATATTATGAAACTTGAGCATGAACGTGTTTCGAAGTTTAAGTCTTTAAAATAAAATAAATAAATAAAAGCCTCTTTATTTCCACATTCTAAAATATTCATCAACTACTGTTGCTGACTGTACCTAATTAGTGATCATAAATTATGATCTGTTTTTTATTTAACAGGGCTTTTAAACTTTAAATTAGATAAAACATCTGGCTTTTTAAATATTTCTGTAGTAACAGCATTGTTTTCAACATAGTCCATGACCCGAATGTTTTAATGAGTTCATATTAAAAGAACATCAAACGCCACTGATTCTGAATTAACATCTCACATTACTAAACTCGTAAACATACCAACAATAACACCTACACACACCATATTTCAACAATTTACAGCCACGCATAAAGTTTAAAACGATCATTTTGTTACACACTAACCCAAGGCACGTCGATAAGGCGTATATAAATACGCAAAACTTTAGCAATATCAACGAAAACGAGAAACCTGTATCGAAAGAATTGCTAAACAACGAAAAAAAATCGATTACATTATCGATATACGGAATCGTAACAGAACATTGTATTAAAAACAAAAGAAACGTTTCGGAAATCAGTAAGCTCACCTTGATAATCCGTTTATTTTGACAGCTGGTGCAAGTCAACAAAGAAAACAATTGTGTGCACTTGTCCACGACTAGTACTATATTACCTACGAAAAAAACATCCAAAACTATTTTCCGGGCACCTCACTACAGCATTGTGAACACTAGGCTTTAAAAGAACACGGATTCTAAAATCAAATTCGGCACACAATACACTTTTTCGGAGAATTCGTTGTTAATTTCAAACATAGAACGCGTCGCGGCAAGCGCACGCGTCGCGGTCGTACACAACACTGACTTCGCGCAGCCGCCATTTTCTCAGCAAATGGTGGGAGTAGGCACCGAAATAGGAAATAAAATGGAAAAAAGAAGGCTGTTCGGCTAGGTTGGCGTGCGCTACTCATTAAAAAAAGAAACGGGATGCATAACCCTTTCGGAGAAAAATTGAGACGCCTCCTTTGATGTATGCTTTATGTGTATTTAAGCTGATTGGGAAAGGCATAAATTAATCACAGTTACAAGTATTTGTTGTGTTTTCGAGTAGGCTGTTTACTCGAAGACCATTTTAACTGGAAAAAGTAATTTGTTCTGTGTTTCGAAGCGTTAATTCAAGGTCTTCTAAACGCCCGCATCAGTTAAGTAATTAAGTGACAATGAACCTTCTCAGATCTACTAATGTACCATTAATTTTCCTTGAACTATACCATGAACGGATAGTAGCAAAAAAATGTGAAGGACCTTGCTTAAGCTTGTTCAGTTGTGATCGTGACCTGGTTGTCTTCAAGAGAATACTCTACATAATCTATCTACATAAGCATGATACTGTGAAAACTCTATTGCATAGGCTATGCTCTTCCCCTGTAGAGCAAAGGCCTCCGACTTTAAAAGGCCAAAGGCCCTTCCCACTTTTCCCGTAAAAATAAGTCCAGCACAACCCCCCATCCCTTTCTGGTCCCGCTTTTTGCTGAATTTATTTTTAAAAATTTTTTATTTAGTTTGGCGCTTTTATTTTGGTTCCAGTGCATTGTTGCGCTCTCTTTTTTTCGCATGTGGAAGTAATTGACTCTGTCACTTTCTTATTCCCACCCAGTTCGCTTTTTAACCGACTTCAAAAAGGAGGAGGTTCTCAATTCGTCGGAACCTTTTTTTTATTTTTTTTTTATGTATGTTCCCCGATTACTCGAAGATGGCTGGACCGATTTGGATTATTTTTTTTTGTTTGAAAGGGTATACTTCCCAGGTGGTCCCATGATCATCAAGTCAGGATCTGATGATGGGATCCTGGAGAAATAGAGAGAACTCTTCCAATTTTATAGGCACACTTGAAGCGATTTGGATAGTTTTTGGAAGAGTACTTTCTTGGAGTGGTCCCATTTCAATTTGGTGAAGAACTTCTGAGATAGGCAACGGAACTCCTCAATAAATGATAGCAAATGGACTGGGATTGCTGAAATCTTATGTCTGTTTGTTGTTCACACCAGTTCATAACATAACATCACGCCAGTACGCTGTGAAGGGGTAAGCACATGTGAACCACTAAAAAGTGAAAAATAAAAACTTTTTTACAAAAAAATACAACCGACTTCCAAAAACAACACTACAAAGTGAAAAATAACTTTAATTTCGGAGGTCGGTGGCAAAAACGAAAATACACTTAATCAGACACCGACTTCCGAAATTAAAGTTATTTTTCACTTTGTAGTGTTGTTTTTGGAAGTCGGTTGTATTTTTTTTTACATATCACCTTAAGGCGCTAGCCACAACCTTGTGATAGTGCTTTATTCAGTATAATAGGTTGGGGAAAAAGTTTCTTCGCATTTTTTAAGAAAATTCAAAACATTTTTTAATATACATTATTTACATTTATCTAAAGTATGTAGGTACCATTTTGTTCGATAACTTTTTGCCATCTTGTAGGTAGGGACATGATACCATTGCTGTAGAAATTTTGGGACTTCTGATCAAAATACCGCGACAAGTGGTTTTGGCAGTCCTCTCGTGATGTTAACCTGACACTGCCTAAAGAATTCTGAAGAGACCGAAACAGGTGGAAATCTGAAGGTGCAAGGTCAAGACTATACGGCGGATGCATTAACACCTCCCAGCCAAACTCTTTTAATTTTTGCTGAGTGGCTAAAGATGTGTGAGGTTAGCGTTATCATGATGAAAAACCACACCCCTTCTGTTGATTAATTCCGGCCGCTTTCTCTCAACTTCTTGCTTTAATCTCATCAGTTGTTCGCAGTAGAGTTCAGAATCGATGGTCCTGCCTGGTGGTAACAGCTCATAATGAATAATGCCCTTCCAATCCCACCACACACACAGCATCACCTTGTTGCGAGTTAACCCGGGTTTCGCCACAGTCTGTGAAGCCTGACCGGCCTTTGACCACGACCTTTTCGCACTTTCTTGTCGTACGTGATCCACTTTTCATCACCAGTTATCAGCTTCGTCAAAAATGGTTCGGTTTCATTACGTCGTAATAAAGAATCACAAATGAGTACACGGTTCATTAGGTTTCTTTCAGTGAGCTCGTGAGGTACCCAAATATCGAGCTTTTTTGTGTACCCAGTTTTTTTCAAATACGCCAAAACTGTTTTGTGGTCATTTCCCAGTTCTTCAGCTACGTCATAACTACTGATATGCCAATCTTGCTCCACTTTTTCAAAATTGGCATCCATTTTATCCGTAATAGGGCGACCAGAGCGACGTGCATCTTTGACATCAAAATTTCCGGATTGAAAACGCTTAAACCAAATTTGTGCTACTCTCACAGACACTGCACTGGGTCCATAAACATCGCAAATTTTTTTCGCGGCTTGCGTTGCATTTTTACCTTTTTTGTAGTAAAATTTTAAAATGTATCGAATTTCTTCATTAGATTCACTCATCTTGACAGTACGAAAAACAAATGAAAATCACACATTTTCCTAATTTGAATTTGGAATTATGTTCTTTAAAATTTAAACTTTCAATGATACCAAAACCAGCCAGATACAAATAGTATAGCCAAAGAGATTTTAGTTTAAGTTCATACATACTATAATGCGAAAAGACTTTTTCCCCAACCTAATATTAAGCAAGAGTAATGCTACATCTAAAAGCACATTAATATATATATATTTGTTCGCTATCATCACATTGCACGTTCTTATTTGTTTTTATGTGTTATAAATAGGTAAGTACATTTAAAATCTCCTTGTAAAAACCGGTCTAGAGCGAGTCGGAGTCGCGCGCCGAGGTTCCGTACCATCATTGATACTCGTATGTAATTTTTATTGATGATTTCTGAAAAACTATGCTATTTAGAGACTTCGTTTTTTTCCTGTAATCTATACATAAACGTCTATCGCATAGAATAATTTCAGATTTTTCTCTATGCATACTTCGGAGATAAGGGGGGGATGATAAACATTTTTAAAGTCGAAAACTATGCTGCCTAACAAAAAGAAAAAAAATGTTGGAGAATGTGCAAACAGCGCTTTTTCATATGATACCCCACATGCTCTAGTAGTTCCACTTCGAATTTTTAAGACCTTCAGTCCCTGTTGCAAAAAAACATAAATATATTTTTACTTCTTTCTTATTTGCAAAATAGTTGGGCAAACGTCATATAAAACTGTTCCAAATTTCAAGTTGATAGCATTGGTAGTTTTTGAGATATCCAGCTGTGACAGCAGACTGAGTCACACCATAAGGGTTCCTTTATACCATTTTGGTACGGAACCTTAAAAGAGGGGCTCGTGGCTAAGTAGTAACAGCAGCACGGGTCGATCCATCAGGTTAAGCTACGCTTGCCGGGGTCAGTCGGTGGATGGGTGACCATCTTTACATACCGAAGCTCCTCCGTGCCTCGGAAAGCACGTTAAACCGTTGGTCCCGGCTGTCATTCGTGGATCTTTGACAGTCGTTACGGGTCGTCAGAAGCCCGAAAGTCTGACAACCAGTCTTACCAAGGGATATCGTATTACCTAGTTCTGGGTTGTGGAGGTCAGATAGGCAGTCGCTCCATGTAAAATACTGGTATTCAGCTGCACCCGGTTAGACTGGAAGCTGACCCCAACATAGTTGGGAAAAGGCTAGGCAGATGATGGTACGGAACTCTAAAAAGTAACTAAACTTATTGATTGCACGCATCTTTTGATAGAGAATTGAATAGATATTTTGATATGGGTAAGGTTGAGCAAGTGAATAAGAATTTTAATGACTTGAAGGTTGATCTTGAGGTTGTTTACTCAGGATAGTTTTGATATTTGTACACATTTTGTTGCCAATCACCCATGATTGGCAACGAAATATGTACCAATATCAAAATTTGGGTCGCCTTTGTTGACCGGTTCTTATGAAAACGTAGGAATGCTACTATTCGTTGGGTTTATTATCCTATATGTAATAAAAACGTGTAGAGACTAGTGTTTTAAGCACAAAATCTCGCATAGATGAGTTAGTGTTGTTATTATTTTTTTATTATTTATTTATTTCAGACAAATTTCGCGGGCTATCACTCTTTTTGATAGAGAAAGTAAAGAAGAAAAATGCGAATTTGAAATGTTAAGGTATCTGTATAACACAAAAGTAAGTAGAACGGTCTAAAATCGGGATACCATAGTTTATTGCTAACAATTGAACTGTAAGAAAAGTAATGTCATTAAGGCCAGTGTGGTCAGAGAGCATTAAATATAATTATGTATAATGAGCAACAATATAACCGCAGTGCTGACTTCGACATTATGGTTTTGTAGCTGTAGTGACCTATTATTGAATATAATATTATGTAGTTAAGTGTGTACAGTCAGCGAATTAGCAAGAACTTAGAGACCAATAATAGGGATGATGCCTGGGTAAAAAAAGTTATAAAAAAATATATATATATTTAGTCCGCCAGTCAGATAATAAAAAAATATTAGATACGTATTTTTTGCTTTAATCATATTAATAAAAAACCGGCCAAGTGCGTGTCGGAACACGCACAATCAAGGGTTCCGTAGTTGAAAAGATTTTATACCAAAAACAAACTTAAGAATTTATCCCAAAAATTTTTTTTTTTTAAGTCGTAAAACTACAAATTAATATTTTTCGGACTTTTTCCTTTACTTGTGCTGGGAGACCTTGCTGCTTGCCAAATTTCATTATTCTGGGTCAACGGGAAGTATACCGGTTTTGATTTACTTGCGACAGTTGCGAGTATCAAAATGTGTCGCAAAATGGCCGTATGTTTTTATTGCGTTGACTTAGAAGCTTGAGTTTTTTAGGATTCCAAGAGACTATAGACTTACGTATTTGATAATAATTTCAACTTAATACCTTCACGCGTTCCTGAGAAAAAGGGTCTTGACAGACTGACAGACAGATAGACAGACAGACAGACAGACGGACAACGAAGTGAACCTATAACCCTAAAAATGACTTAGATAACACGCATTAAAGTTGGGGAGTGTGGGCTCACTACGTCAGTTGTACGTATAAAATCTAGCTAGGCGTGACGTCATACCATATTTTAACTCAATGTATCGCAGTAATATTTTGATTACGTAAAAAAGTAAAAAATATAAGTACGGGTCCAATATTTTTTAATAATCTACTTGATGGAAATTATCCCACGGAAACGTACTACCGGGAAAAGTATCTCATGTCCTAATCGGTCATGATTCACCCATGTGTCAAATTTCATCCAAACTCGTTCAGCCGTTTTAGCGTGAAAGCGTAACAAACAAACAAACTCACTTTCGCCTTTGTAGTATTACTAGCTGCGCCCCGCGGTTTGGTGAAACCGAAATCCAGGGTATAAGCTAAATTACAACATACCAAATTCCATCCAAACCTGTCTAGCCGTTTGAGCGTGAAGAAGTAACAAACACACACACTCACAAACTTTCGCTTTTATAATATTAGTAAGATACTAGCTTTTGCCAGCGAAGCCGCTGGATGCCAGAAATTATCCCACGGGAACGTGCTACCTGGAATTCCTTCTTTATTCCTTGTCTACGTTATAAAGGGAACCTCTGTGCAAAATTTCAGTTTTCTACACATAGGTCCAAGGGCTGGGCGTTAATGAGTCAATCAGTCAGTCAGTCAGGACTTCTCTTTTTATTATAGATAGATATACCTTTATAATATAATATGTATATAATATATACTATATTATAGTTACATAGGATAGTTAGGATGCAAATCCTGCCTGATACTTCTTCAGCCACTGTTTATGCTGTCTGTACCTCATAGATTTACCTACTTTAATTCTCGTCGCATAAAAAACTCGTCTCGCGAAAGTATGATTTTTATTATGCGTCACTTCAACTAGGGTTCTAGTTATTTCCTATTAGTTAGTCCATGGAAAAGTATCTTGATGATATCGCGACGATGGCAAGAGACCGGACGGCATGTCTTTATTTCCATGGAAGGTGGGAAGGCCTTTAGTGTGGGACGCAACGTGCGTCGATACTCTTGCGCCATCCCATCTTCCTGGTTCGGCGTGCTGTGCTGGCACTGCTGCTGCGGCTGCGGAAAACCTCAAGCGGCGAAAGTATAATAACCTTATCGGTAATTATATTTTCGAGCCGTTTGGGGTTGAAACCCTTGGGCCGTGGGGTCCGTGTGCTCATGGTTTATTCAACGAAATCTCCAAGCGGCTTGTTGACACTTCCCGTGACCCAAGAGCTGGCTTTTACCTTGGCCAGAGGCTTAGCATTGCCCTACAACGTGGCAATGCCGCCAGCCTCTTGGGTACTTTATCAGTCGACAACGATGCGGAGGAATTTTTCGATGCCATATTTTAGTTTTTTAATAGTTTTAGTTAGGTCTCGGCAAATAGCACGTAATTTTTTTTCACAAGTAACTGTAAAATTGCAAGAAACTGGGTAATAATTGTTACAAAAAAACCGGTCAAGAGCGAGTCGGACTTGCGCACCGAGGATTCCGTACCATCATTTATATCTAATTTTTGTTGATGATTTCTGAAAAACTGTGCTATTAAGAGACATTGTTTTATTTTTCCTGTAATCTATATAATTATATATAAAAATGAATCCCTATTTCCCTTGGTCATCGCATCACGCGTGAACGGATGGAACAATTTCAGTAATTCTTTTTGTTGTGTTTATGATTGTCAGGAGAAGGTTTTTATGAAAGAAAAAATTAAGAAAATTTCGCAGAAAATTGGGAAATTTCAGAAAAAACATTTTAACTTCACGTGTTTACATTAGAATATTCATAGCTAAGACGACAACGTCTGTCGGGTCAGCTAGTCTATACATAAAATTCTATCACATAGAATAATTTCAGATTATTCTCTATGCAAACTTCGGAAATAAGGGGGGGGGGGGGGGGGCGGTATTTTTTTAAACATTTTTCATTAAAAGTCGAAAACTGTACGGCCTAAATAAAGTTGATAGCATCAGTAGTTCTTGACATATCCAGCTGTGACAGACAGACTGAGTCACCCCATAAGGGTTCCTTTTTACAATTTTGGTACGGAACCCTAATAAGTAAGTATTATAAAAAATAATTAAGCAAATAATGTTTATTGAAATAAATCCAACGCAATCAAGCATCTGATTAACGTATTTTTACACAAGAAACGCTATAGGTAAAATCTCACGTAAGATTAGGGGGGCGAGGGGGTCGAGCCAAAGCTCACGACATCTCACCAAGGGGGGAGGGGAGGTCGAAAAATCGCCAAAACCAACTCACTTTATCAATTTATCAATGATAAATTGATAAAGCATCAAAGTATGTACAAAAATAATGATGATGTATTATATTATGTTGTGTGTATGTAAAATGTGGCAGATATGGATTGTGTGACAGATATGGCTAGAGCAGAGGTCCCCAAACTTTTTTGTCTCGTAACCACTTGCCATGTTTTTCGATTTTGGGTAGACCTGTGCATAACTGATATTGCATTTTTGTAAATTCATCCATCAACTTCAAATGTGTTTTTGACTGATTTCCAATTTTAGTGAGGTGTAGAGCGAAAAACAATAAAAAGAAATACACATTTAGTTTTATACATTTATTAGTGAAATTTAAATAAAACAACAATAATACAATTTTGTGTAGTACCTAGTACATAAAAGCAATAAACAAAAACAACATGCTTTTTAGTGAGAAAATTACATTGATTCACATTAATTTGTAAAAAAAAATAATAGGTCTTTACCTATGAAATTGCCGTTTTGTATGAAAAAATTTACTTAAACGAATTTTTTTCATGCATTTTTTATTTGTATTAATCGAAGTAATCACCCATGCAATCAATGCATCTTTGCCAACGCAGTGGCAGTTTATTGATGCCCTTCTTAAAGAAATCAGCTGGACGGGAGGCAACAAATTCTTCAAAGGCATTTTGTACTGCCTCTCGGGTATTGAATTTTTTTCCCGCCAAGAAGTTATCCAAATTCTGGAAAAAGTAGTAGTCTGTAGGCGCAAGGTCTGGTGAGTAGGGCGGATGACGGAGAGCTTCCAACCCCAGTTCTTGCAACTTGGAGACCGTCTGCTGTGCAGTATGAGGTCGCGCGTTGTCGTGCAGGAGCAGCGGAGACGAGCGATTGACCAATGCTGGTTGGAGATGTGCCAGCTTCTCCATCATTGTGTTCAGTTCTTCACAGTACACATCTGAAGTAATGCTCACCCCGTTTGGTAAGAAGCTGTGATGAATCACACCGGCGCTAGACCACCAAACAGTGACCATCACTTTTCTAGGGGTAAGTTTTCGTTTAGGCCATTGTTTAGGTGCTGAAACAGGATCCAACCAACTTGCTGAGCGCTTGCGGTTATCAAACAGAATCCATTTTTCATCGCAGGTAACAATGCGGTTCAAAATTCCTTCATTTGTGTGTCTGTTGAGCAGTGCAAGGCACGTCTCGACGCGTACTTCGCGCTGGCGATCATTGAGTTCGTGGGGCACCCATTTGTCAAGCTTTTTTACCTTGCCAATTTGACGCAAATGAACCAAGATTGTTTTGACGCTAACGTCGAAAGCTGCTGCTAATTCAGCCGTAGATTGTGTATCATCAGCTTCCACAATCGCCTTTAATTCGTCATTGTCGACCAAAGTCTTCGGACGACGGCGAGGTTCATTTTTCAGGTCGAAATTTCCAGAACGGAAGCGAGCAAACCAATAACAAGTGGTGCGTTGGTTTGTAGTGTTAGCTCCGTAAACGTCGTTGATGTTGCGTGCCGCTTGTGCCGCGTTGCTGCCACGACGGTACTCATATTCCATAATCACTCGAATTTTTAACGTATCCATGATGACGAAAAAGATTGAAATGCGATGAAAATGTAACACTAATCAATAAACAAATGACTACTTTTGGAAAAAAAAATCCATGTTTTTAAAATAAAATTAATTTGAAATTAGAATTCATAGCCAAACAAAAATGATTATGATTTGAAATGGCCAGTACCGCAGAACGGCAATTTCATAGGTAAAGACCTAATATAAAGTGGTACGGTCAGCAACAGAAGTCGATTAACACTGCTACTTTTTGACAGCATCTAAATTAACACAAAATAAAAACTTTTTTACAAAAAAATACAACCGACTTCCAAAAACAACGATGCGATGCGGCGGGGTGAGTCGGGAGAACATGAAATTTCATACGGACGAAGTCGCGGGCGGAAGCTAGTTAAGTAATCGGTTGGGGTTATCGTAACTGGCGTAATGTGTGGTGTACAAGTCCTTGATATCTTTGTCACTTTTCAAATTATTTCCTATAACAAGTCAGGACACATTTCCTTTTGAACCTGCAGCAATGAGTAGACTATTGTATCTAAAACTATGTTTAAAAAAAAGATCAAAAACTTTTTTACAAAAAAATACAACCGACTTCCAAAAACAACACTACAAAGGGAAAAATAACTTTAATTTCGGAAGTCGGTGTCTAGTTAAATGTATTTTCGTTTTTTGCCACCGACTTCCGAAATTAAAGTTATTTTTCACTTTGTAGTGTTGTTTTTGGAAGTCGGTTGTATTTTTTTGTAAAATAGTTTTAATTTTTCACTTTTTAGTTGTAGTAGCTACCCCACACAAATTCTAATACCACTACCTGCAAAACCAACTAGAACATCATCCATATAAAAGTGGGGGAAAAAATACGTATTATTGAAGCTAACTCAAAAACTAGTAAAGCAACGTTAATCAATTTTATATGGGACCAACTGTGATGTATACCCTCTCGAATAAAACAAAAAAAAAATCCAAATCGGTCTAGCCATCTTTGAGTAATCGTGGAACATTCATAAAAGAAAAAAAAATAAAAAAAAGGTTCCGACGAATTGAGAACCTCCTCCTTTTTGAAGTCGGTTAATGATTCGATAAACTGCTTTTTTTCGTTTAACTGTTAAGAGTTAATGATCTTAAAATACTTTTGTTCCGATTTTAATTGAATATTTCGCTTAAAATTAAGATTAAAAAACTGCAAGTGTTAATCGACTTTTGTTGCTGATTGTACATGTTTAGAATTATGTGCAAGTTTTTACAAGTTCAAAGTGTATTGCGACCAGAAAGCGACTAATATCCTACTAACTTACACAGTTTTATAAGATATACTAATTGGCTAATAATATTATAAAATTGCAAAAATAAGTTTATTTACAAAACCTACGACAGTACCTTCAATATATAGTATCGACTATCGTCTTCGGTATGTTTATAACGTTTTCAGGTAAAAACTGAGCAAAAAATCAGATTATGCGTATGTGGGTTATTTCATTGATGGAAAGTCCAAATTTAAGTCACGACACGACCTCACTATCGTGGACCTCCGTTAAAAAAATTAGGGGCACGTCTCACGTAGACCTAATTTTTTTCACTCTCATGGACCCCTTGTAGGTCGTCGTCGACCCCTGGGGGTCGATATAGACTACTTAGGATATCCTTGGGCTAGAAGAAGAAAGTCAATAACTAGACGAAAAGGAAAATTCCGGAAAAACACTTCCATCTACTTTTAGCTATATACGTACACTATGACACTTTAAACAATGATTTTCTTCACACATAAATAGTGCTTCTAAAATAGTTTAGAAAACCAGTCACATTGAATGTTGACGTTCCATAAGTTTCCAATTCATTGTTGTTAGCAAAACGAGACATAAATATTACAATCGTTTATGCTAAGTACAGTAAGTACTTTTGTCTATGATTTCTCTTGTTGGGTGACCACCAAGCATGGAGCTTGCTAACTAGCTTCTGTCCGCGACTTCGTCCGCGTGTAATTTTTTACTCCCTCGATTCACCCCGTCGCATCGCATTGCCTGCCGCGTTATTACTTAATTTTCGCTTAGCGTTCTTTCTTCTTTCTTTCCTAGCGTGATGTTCCTCAAGAATTGGGCTATCAAAACCAAAAAGAATTTTTCAAATCTGACTAGTAGTTTCAGAGATTAGCGCGTTCAAACAAACAAACGAACAAAAAAAACAGACAAACTCTTCAACTTTATATCTAAGATAATTATCTTACAGGTCTATGTTAGAGTTGGCGAAATGAGAAAATGCACGCGCATAGTCAAGGATTTTCTCATTCATGTCATACCAAACCACAAACAGGAAGAAATAATTTTGGTACGCACGGCTACAGATAAGCTGATCTCGCATTGTATATACACAATGAGAGGTCAGTGTAAACTGAAATGTATAGCTTGATAAGTAGCCGTGTGTACATGATGTAAGTTTTGATTCGTAAGACATTACGTACTGTACTGTAACATATGGGGTAGGCATGGTTGTGCCTACCATAGAGAACATACATTTTGCCACTTATATTTTGTCCAAGTCCCATTGCATGTAGAAAGGAGAGTTTATTGCCGTCATCATAAGCCTTAATCCGGACTGGAAAATTCCTCATGGATAAACTTAATAACTCCATAATTATCTGACCCGGGAAATCGAACCGAGATCCGAGGCCTGAGTCCCAGCCACGGTCCCAGCGGTGGGAACATTTTAGACCGATAATGTATTCTTGTAGACATCAATGAAGTCAGAGATCGCAAAAAAGTTTTTCGCAGTAGGTACCTATCCAACACCGAATCTCTACTGACAACCAGATCATTAACGATCACAATTAAATAGGAGCACAAAACACTACATACAAACACCTCATAACACACAGCACACTCACATCCATACAACACAAATATCATTACACTCACACACACCTCTCTCCCTCCCATTCACAATCCCACTCATTTTTCCTCTGTTACTAAGCTAAGTCACATTTTTGTCTTGTGGTAGATTAACACCGACACCCGAAACTTATGGCCCTTCATTAAATACAGTTCAGCTCGGTCGAATCACTGTCTCCTAAGATACAGGCCATCCCTAGTTTAGGAGACAGGATTTAATTTTTGGTATAATAGACAATTATTTTTCACCCTTTTGTCCACTGTTAGTTTACTTAGTCTTAGGATGTAACATGAATACAAAATGTGTCTATGTATCTTGGATCAATAAACGTTTTATTATTATATTAGGTCTTTACCTATGAAATTGCCGTTCTGCAGTTCTGGCCATTTCAAATCAAAATAATTTTTGTTTGGCTAAGAATTCTAATTTCAAATTAATTTTATTTTAAAAACATGGATTTTTTTTTCCAAAAGTAGTCATTTGTTTATTGATTAGTGTTACATTTTCATCGCATTTCAATCTTTTTCGTCATCATGGATACGTTAAAAATTCGAGTAATTATGGAATATGAGTACCTACCGTCGTGACAGCAACGCGGCACAAGCGGCACGCAACATCAACGACGTTTACGGAGCTAACACTATAAACCAACGCACCACTTGTTATTGGTTTGCTCGCTTCCGTTCTGGAAATTTCGACCTGAAAAATGAACCTCGCGGTCGTCCGAAGACTTTGGTCGACAATGACGAATTAAAGGCGATTGTGGAAGCTGATGATACACAATCTACGGCTGAATTAGCAGCAGCTTTCGACGTTAGCGTCAAAACAATATTGGTCCATTTGCGTCAAATTGGCAAGGTAAAAAAGCTTGACAAATGGGTGCCCCACGAACTCAATGATCGCCAGCGCGAAGTACGCGTCGAGACGTGCCTTGCACTGCTCAACAGACACACAAATGAAGGAATTTTGAACCGCATTGTTACCTGCGATGAAAAATGGATTCTGTTTGATAACCGCAAGCGCTCAGCAAGTTGGTTGGATCCTGGTTCAGCACCTAAACAATGCCCTAAACGAAAACTTACCCCTAGAAAAGTGATGGTCACTGTTTGGTGGTCTAGCGCCGGTGTGATTCATCACAGCTTCTTACCAAACGGGGTGAGCATTACTTCAGATGTGTACTGTGAAGAACTGAACACAATGATGGAGAAGCTGGCACATCTCCAACCAGCATTGGTCAATCGCTCGTCTCCGCTGCTCCTGCACGACAACGCGCGACCTTATACTGCACAGCAGACGGTCTCCAAGTTGCAAGAACTGGGATTGGAAGCTCTCCGTCATCCGCCCTACTCACCAGACCTTGCACCTACAGACTACTACTTTTTCCAGAATTTGGATACCTTCTTGGCGGGGAAAAAATTCAATACCCGAGAGGCAGTACAAAATGCCTTTGAAGAATTTGTTGCCTCCCGTCCAGCTGATTTCTTTAAGAAGGGCATCAATAAACTGCCACTGCGTTGGCAAAGATGCATTGATTGCATGGGTGATTACTTCGATTAATACAAATAAAAAATGCATGAAAAAAATTCGTTTAAATTTGTTCATACAAAACGGCAATTTAATAGGTAAAGACCTATTATTACTATTATCTAATGTCTATTCAAAGTCTTCTTTTCTTTCAGCGAACTTTCTAGAACCAAAATACATAATATATACCAAATTTAATCAGTCGAGCTCACGACCACAAGACCAACGAACTCAATGGTAAATTACTTTATAGGAATCAACAAAACTTAATTTCGAAAGCCTCATAAATGCTTAAAAACCTTGAACTTTTACAATAAACGGTACTAACTTGTTGATCGTAGTTATAAGATTACATTCACTTAGTTGATCCAGTTTCGTAGTAAGTATCACATCAACATCAGCCTACAAGTAAGTAACAGTCCGCTGCTGAAGACAGACCTCTCAAATTGCTCGCCATGTTACTTGGTCCTCGGTTATTCTCATTGAATAGTCACCCTACGAAGATCGTCGCTTCACTTAGGGCAAGCTTCACAGATCACACTTTGAATTTACTTTGCCAAGTTAAGACGCAGATATATTCCAATGTCCTTGAGATAGTTTGCGTGTTCTGTGCTGAGCTCACGCAACGCGTCGTACGTCCACCCAGTAATAGGACTCGCCGAATTTATTATACATAAAACGAAGTATTACATTAAAACACGTATACAAAAAGAAAAATAATTAAATTATCTTTAAAATGGTGGGGGTTTCATAAAAATATGTTTGATAGTTTTCGCGTGATTCTCAGTTTTTTATCCGCGTTAGACACAACTTCACAAATTAATTACCTATGTAATATAAAACATAATCTAATATACTTATTCATAAATTATGTTATTAAGAAAATGCTCTAATTTAACACATATTTTTTTTCCAAATCATTAACACTAGGTATACGTTTAGACGTGATCTTCATTAGAAGTTTAAAATTATTAAAAGTCGGCTATCGTCGCCTTAAGTAAGCGTTTCTTATGCAAATGTGAACTTTATTCGTTTATTCATAATGTTGATATTCGTACGAAATGCTTGCTCACATTCGCTTATACTACATGAGAAAAGTTTCATAACACTTTACTTTACCTACTTAGCAACGAGAAGTCAAAATGCGCTTTGTGAATCTTGCACTCAATAATCTTATACAATAGTTATCATTTTGTCTGCCCTAGTTACGAGGGCGGGTCAATAAGTCCGTGACTTTTTGATTTTTCCGTCTCTTAATTGAAATGGCAACACTGCTCCCGTCAACAGTCATCTGTCAGATGACTCCTGTCAAAAATTGAACAAGCTGTGACATTTAGTTTGTTTTTGACAGCCGTTAATATCAGACTACCGCGTTGACTGAGAAGAAAATGGAAAAAAGTGAATTTCGTGTGCTCATTAAGCATTATTTTTTGCGGAAAAAATCCATGACGCAAACCAAGGCTAAGCTTGATAAATATTATGGGGACTCTGCACCATCCATTTCCATGGTAAAAAAGTGGTTTACTGAATTCCGATGTGGCCGTACCAGCACGGAAAATGCCGAACGTTCTGGACGCCCAGTTGAGGTCTCCACATCCGAAACAGTTGAAAAAATCCACGATATGGTTTTAGCCGATCGGCGATTAAAAGTGAGAGAGATTGTGGAAGCCATAGGCATCTCGCATGGCTCAGTGGTTTCAATTTTAAACGATCATTTGGGTATGAGAAAGCATTCCGCAAGATGTGTGCCGCGTTTGCTCACAATCGACCACAAACGCAAACGTGTGACAATTTCGCAGGAATGTTTGGCGTTGTTCAATCGCAATATGAACGAGTTTTTGCGCCGTTTCGTAACCGTGGACGAAACGTGGATCCACCACAACACACCGGACACCAAACAGCAGTCAAAACAGTGGGTTTCTCGGGGTGAATCGGCGCCAAAGAAGGCAAAGGTGGGTTTGTCAGCCAACAAAGTCATGGCGACTGTTTTTTGGGATGCACGCGGTATTATCCACATTGACTACCTTCAAAAAGGAAAAACAATCAATGGCGAATATTACAGCAACTTATTGGGTCGATTCGATGAGGCATTGAAAGAAAAGCGACCGCACTTGGCCAAGAAAAAAGTCCTTTTCCATCAGGACAATGCACGGGTGCACACATGTGCAGTTTCTATGGCAAAAATCCATGAATTGGGCTACGAATTGCTCCCTCATCCGGCCTATTCTCCCGATCTAGCCCCGTGTGACTACTTCTTGTTCCCAAACTTAAAGAAATGGCTCGGTGGAAAGAGATTTGCCTCCAACGACGAAGTCATCTCACAAACAAATGCCTATTTTAAAGACCTCGACAAATCATATTTTTCGGAAGGGATAAAAAAATTGGAGAAACGTTGGGCTAAGTGTATAGAGCTCAAAGGAGACTACGTTGAAAAATAAAATAACTTTTTATCTAAAAATTTGTGTTTCATTTAAAAAGTCACGGACTTATTGACCCGCCCTCGTACTTAGTGCCTGCCCGCCTAGTTAAATTGTAAAAAAAAAAAGCAAGTTCCTGACAAATCGAGTTGGCAACGAGTCGACTTTGGGTGGAATTTAAAATAAAACCATTAGGCATCCATTTGAATATAATATTAGCTTGAATTCAGGAGCTCGTGGCAAAGTAATAACAGCCGTACGGGTCGATCTATTAGGTTAAGCTACGCTTGCCGGGGTCGGTCCATGGATGGGTGACCATCTTTACATACCGAGAGTCCTCCGTGCCTCGGAAAGCACGTTAAGCCGTTGGTTCCGGCTGTCGTTCGTGGATCTTTGATAGTCGTTACGGGTCGTCAGAATCACGAAAGACTGACAATCAGTCTTACCAAGGGGTATCGTGTTACCCATTTAATGGGTTGTGGAGGTCAGATAGGCAGTCGCTCCATGTAAAATACTGGTATTCAGCTGCATCCGGTTAGACTGGAAGCCGACCCCAACATAGTTGGGAAAAGGCTAGGCAAATTGAATAGCTTGAATTCATGATACGTATTATGAACCAGACCAGATTAACAATACGATAGGCATTTTACTCTATATAAGAAAATATCTTATAATATATTATTTAGATAGCTTAGGCAAAATGCAGTCGGAAAATGTTAGTGTGTGTGTAGTTGTGTGCGTGTGTTAGTGTGTTCATAAATTATCAATATAAATTTTCAAATTTAATTCAAAGTTTTCAGTTTTTATAATCTCAAAATCAAAATATTTTATTTCACCTATAACCATCACGGGCACTTATGAAACGTCAGAAGCTAGGTGCACGGTTCCAAATTGGTCGTTTCCTATGGAGGAGAGCCGGCAAGAAACTCCATGGTTGCTCTTTTAAAAATAATGGGCTTTTACAATATTTTCAAATAACAGTGTTATAGGTATGGGAGGAGCTTGTGGCTAAGTAATAACAGCCACACGGGTCGATCCATCAGGTTAAGCTACGCTTGCTGGGGTTGTCCGTGGATGGGTGACCATCTTTACATACCGAGACTCCTCCGTGCCTCGGAAAGCACGTTAAGCCGTTGGTTCCGGCTGTCATTCGTGGATCTTTGACAGTTGTTACGGGTCGTCAGAAGCCCGAAAGTCTGACAACCAGTCTTACCAAGGGGTATCGTATTACCCAGTTACTGGGTTGTGGAGATCAGATAGGCAGTCGCTCCATGTAAAATACTGGTACTCAGCTGCATCCGGTTAGACTGGAAGCCGACCCCAACATAGTTGGGAAAAGGCTAGGCAGATTGATGATAGGTATGGGAGGACAATATAAAATAAATAAATAAAAATAAAATAAAAACTTTTTATTTCAGACTCGACAGAATCCATAGAATGTTAGTACAGTAAAACCTATGAAACTAGTGTTAGTAGAAAAAAATAAAAATTACATATTTATCTCCTAATGTGGGTATGAACCCAGTGCTGGACGTAACGCGTATCCAGCCTATCCGCAATAACGGCCAGGTTGGAGCTGGCGCGCAACCTACGGCGTGGAAACCGTCAACGTGTGCGTCCGCGAACATGCCCGTCGCACTGCACCAGCGCGGCAGGCCCAACAACGCCCTGAACGCATTGTTATATTTGACGCGCAGGGCGCTGAATGATTTTTGCGTATAATGAGCCCACAGGCAGCACGTGTATAGTGACGAGATGCGCTCTGAACAGTGTTAATATCACTTGAGCATTACAACGTCTAAACCTGTGGGCTATCATGTTCGCTCTGATCGACAGCGCCCTACGCTCCCTGCCCATGTCCTCCCTCATCGTCACGTAGGAGGTCAGTGACTATGTGCCCAAGATATTTAAAACAGGTGACCACTTTCATAGGTGTTCCATTCAAAGTCACGGGAGGAACTTGATCTGGTGACTTGGTGCCTGCTTTAAATACCATAAGCTCACTTTTTGTGACATTATATTTGAGGCCATGACTAGCCGCGTACGTCTCGCACACATTAACTAACTTCCTAAGTCCACCAATAGCCTTTTCAACAACTACCAGGTCCAGGTACATAACAAAATAGAAAATAGTCAACAAATGTACAGTCTACTAGGCCTGCAACGTTCTCACATTCACAAAATAGAAAATAATCTATTTAGATGATTAATAGACGAATAAAAATAAAAATCTATGACATGACCACAAATGACATGATTGCCATTACAACTATGTACAGTAAAACAGTGGTGCCGATTCTGTTGTGCACAAACTAAACTTAATTTAGGCTATTGCTAACTTTATCTCTCTATTATGACAAGAAAGGGACGGAAGTAAATTAGAGCTGTCAAATTAGTTAGAACTAATTTTTCCATAGACATTTAGACGACACGTAAAAACATGTCGACTAAAAACACGGTGAAGCCGCAAGGCGTGAACTAGTTTGACATCTCCAACTTAGTTCATATCTATAGCCGTCCTTTTCTCGCGCTGCCTGTTAGTAAAAGATAGCGATTCTCTAATTTTAGTTTAGTGCGTTCACAAGAGAATCGGCACCAGTATCTGTTTTCTAACACCATGAAAGGAGCCGCCATGTTATTACGTCATACGGATGTGAAAATTAAAAAGGGGTAGTAATAAAATGTGTTTTCGTTCAATAAAGAATTTTATTATTATTATTATTTAAATTGTCTTTGACATATCTCGGGACCCAGGGGGTCCCGGACCTTTGGAAGGCGTACGAGGAGCCGAAGCCAACTCGCAGAGGCCTCTTAGACAATTTTAAATGAAAAGAAGGCACCAGCCGACGATTATCCCTGTATGCACTATGCAATTGCACCCAAGGACAACCCCCGGTTGGTACAGAACTATTGCAGAACATGGAATCAAAACACATTGGGTCTATGGGTTTGGGTGGCTACATGGATTGGGTACCTTGTAATCACCCATGCAATCAATGCATCTTTGCCAACGCAGTGGCAGTTTATTGATGCCCTTCTTAAAGAAATCAGCTGGACGGGAGGCAACAAATTCTTCAAAGGCATTTTGTACTGCCTCTCGGGTTGAATTTTTTTCCCGCCAAGAAGTTATCCAAATTCTGGAAAAAGTAGTAGTCTGTAGGCGCAAGGTCTGGTGAGTAGGGCGGATGACGGAGAGCTTCCAACCCCAGTTCTTGCAACTTGGAGACCGTCTGCTGTGCAGTATGAGGTCGCGCGTTGTCGTGCAGGAGCAGCGGAGACGAGCGATTGACCAATGCTGGTTGGAGATGTGCCAGCTTCTCCATCATTGTGTTAAGTTCTTCACAGTACACATCTGAAGTAATGCTCACCCCGTTTGGTAAGAAGCTGTGATGAATCACACCGGCGCTAGACCACCAAACAGTGACCATCACTTTTCTAGGGGTAAGTTTTCGTTTAGGGCATTGTTTAGGTGCTGAACCAGGATCCAACCAACTTGCTGAGCGCTTGCAGTTATCAAACAGAATCCATTTTTCATCGCAGGTAACAATGCGGTTCAAAATTCCTTCATTTGTGTGTCTGTTGAGCAGTGCAAGGCACGTCTCGACGCGTACTTCGCGCTGGCGATCATTGAGTTCGTGGGGCACCCATTTGTCAAGCTTTTTTACCTTGCCAATTTGACGCAAATGGACCAATATTATTTTGACGCTAACGTCGAAAGCTGCTGCTAATTCAGCCGTAGATTGTGTATCATCAGCTTCCACAATCGCCTTTAATTCGTCATTGTCGACCAAAGTCTTCGGACGACCGCGAGGTTCATTTTTCAGGTCGAAATTTCCAGAACGGAAGCGAGCAAACCAATAACAAGTGGTGCGTTGGTTTGTAGTGTTAGCTCCGTAAACGTCGTTGATGTTGCGTGCCGCTTGTGCCGCGTTGCTGCCACGACGGTACTCATATTCCTTAATTACTCGAATTTTTAACGTATCCATGATGACGAAAAAGATTGAAATGCGATGAAAATGTAACACTAATCAATAAACAAATGACTACTTTTGGAAAAAAAAATCCATGTTTTTAAAATAAAATTAATTTGAAATTAGAATTCTTAGCCAAACAAAAATTATTTTGATTTGAAATGGTCAGTACTGCAGAACGGCAATTTCATAGGTAAAGACGTAATATATCACTCAAAAGACTTAGAACCTATTTAATCTAATATGATAAGACGCCTAGTAAAAACCACAAAGCAAAAGCTTTCATAGTCTCATCTAACCCAAATGATTCACCAACAATAGAGGGTATCTGGCGCTCGGCGGCCGCTGCCGCGGCACGCTCGCTGCACTCGCTCGCCTACGCGCGTTATTGGTCACTGTTCTAACCTAACCTACCCCAAATGATTCACCAACAATAGAGGGTATGTGGCGCTCGGCGGCCGCTGCCTCGGTACACTCGCTACGCTCGCTCGCCTTCGCGCGTTAATGGTCACTGTTCTAACCTAACCTAACCCAAATGATTCAGCAATAATAGAGAGTATCTGGCGTTAATGGTCACTGTTCTAACCTAACCTAACCCAAATGATTCACAAACAATAGAGGGGATCTGGCGTTAATGGTCACTGTTTTAACCTAACCCGAATGTGGGATTGCTCTGAATCGGGGTGTTATATTATTAATGGTATCAATATATAGGGTGACTGGTAATTAGTGACATCGGTCGGTAAGTATCGACTTAAACCCATGATTATACTCATGATAACAAACAACTTTTACTATGGGACCAAATCTGAAATCGCGAAATAAAAATCAGCTGCCTCGTACATTCATGTTCGCAAAACTCGTCAAAATGTAGAGAGCAGCTGATTTTTTTTTTCGCGATTTCAGGTTTGGTCCCACAGTAAAAGTCAAAGTACAATCATGTGTTTAGGTATCGGTCACTAATTACCAGTCACCCTATAGATACCGGATGACTTTTTTACCATCTCGAAAAAAATAGGGTATATTCGGTGAACGGAGTAGAAGCCTATGGCATATCTAGTTTTTTTTTAATTTTTTTATCATAGTAAAAGTTGTTTGTTAACATGTACACAATCATGTGTATAAGTATCGGTCACTAATTACCAGTCACCATATATATTATACGCACGAAGCGCCCGCGCGGGCCGACTGGTAGGTAGTTATTTTCATTTAAATTGAGAGTTAAAAAAGTTATTCTAAAACCAATAATAGAAATTGAGCTGGTTTCTATAGAGCTTAAGAAAATGATTATTTTAGCAGAACATATGTTTTCGGAAACTTAGTATTTTTTTTTTGGAAATTTAGTTTATTATTTGAAAGTACAGATTATTTTTCGTAGAATTATAATTTGAATAAGCTCATGTTTGTTTGTTAAAAACAAAAATTTTTGACGGTTAATTTTGTATTAATTTTTCGGTAATTCATTTTAACACAGCTTAGTTAGTATTACAGTCAACCCCAGATCGCTGGAAGTTACGTTGTTTTTCGGAAGCTTTATTATTTCCCCTTAAAAAGTGTCAATGTCAACTGTCAACTGATCAGCGTGTAAAAAGTATTTGTTTGCACAGCCAAGTGACGTCATAACCACAGAGCAATATGGCGTCCACTGCGTCCAGCGTTTTCGCGCGAAATTATGTAAAATTTAATGCATTTTATGGCACTTATCGATTGAGTAAAAATTTCGTGTTTTTTTTGTGACTTATTAGCACTATAAAATCTAACTAAGAGACACTTTTCAAACATGGCTGTAATACCCAATGACGTATTATAATACATCATTGGTAATACCCTATTGAGAAGTGGTCACCAGCGCCTATGGGCATCTATAATATCAGAGGGGCAATATTTTTAACAACGTTCGCAATCTCATCTCAGTCTCAATCTGTCAAAAATTGTTCGTTTACCGTTTACCTACATTTTTAACATTTGATTGTCGCTGACCTGAGATTGTGACTTAAAATATTAATAACTAGCTGACCCGACAGACGTTGTCCTATCTTGGCTATGAATATTGTAATGTAAACGCGTGAAGTTAAAATGCTTTTTTCTGAAATTTTCCAATTTTCTGCGAAATTTTCATATTTTTTTTTTTCATAAGAACCTCCTGACGATCATAAACACAACAAAAAAAGAATTAGCGAAATTGTTCCATCCATTCACGCGTGATGCGATGACCAAGGGAAATAGGGATTCATTTTTATATATTTAGATTATAATAAATAATAATAATTCTTAGACATTGTATTTTGTACTTTGACTTTATATTTTGACATTTATGATTTATTCTTTGACAATTTATGATTTATATTTTCGACACTATGATTTATATTTTAGATTTAACTATTAATATTTTGATATATTTTTAACTTTAAATAGATACTTAATATTCTTATCGTGCTCCTTGTTCTGATTTGCATGTCTACCTTATTATTTAATATATCTACACCAGCAGTTCAAATTCAATTTTTTAATTTCAGATACATCCATATAATGTTAGTAGTAGTATAACTTAGCATAATGTTAGTATTAAATTAAATTAATAATACAAGTAAACCAAACCTGACTAAATAAACCAGCCTACCTGGACAAGTGTGTCTGAACTCTTACCTACCTTCGTAAGAGGGGAGAGTCCCACCGGTCTGAAAACACATTCAGGATGCTATTGGAGGAGGAGCGCAAGAGCGCCATCATGGCGCATCGCTTCCGCATGATCGCGGCGAACCCGTCAACGTACGCTTCCGCGAATATCCCTGACGCACTACAATGGTAGTATGTGTGAAACAATGTATATTGTAAGATCCAAATATACCATGTACAAAAAAAAAAAAAAAAAACTACTCGAAATAAATACTTTTATACTTTAAATTTGAACGTTCTACGAGTCTTCTTTCTGTATTCTGAGGTACGAGTGTTGGAATTCTGATGCATTATTTGTGTGCATGAGTGAAAGAAAAAAATAAACGTCTATGTCAGGTGTGAACGACTAAAGAGATGCAGAGGAAAATGCAGGTTCAAACACAAACATGAATGCGCCAGTAATTTGGGGTATGCACTCACATGCGGGCTGTTGTACACAATGCGGGAATGATTTATTGTAGAGACAGGGTTGCACCTTCCTAGTGGTTAAATGGAAGCAGTAACTGTAACCAGACTTCCTTAAGGTCAATATGATGGAGTGGCTGGAGAGGCAGCATGGCCTGTTTCCTGGTAAGGGTAAGCAGAAACTGCAAAGGTCGATCCAGACTATCATGGATCAGCCATGCATAATATATTCTTCTTACGAGGGTAAAAAGCTAATTCCATGGAGGGTGCAACTCTGAAAGCTTGCGATTACGTTGCAATTAGCTGTCAAAAATTTCGTTGCTTTGGAGTGAAAACGTCTTTTCGCTCGGTGTACTTCAATATTTCTGACCGACAAGAACATGTGAGATTTCGGTCACCTGTCATAACGATCACACTTTTGATGCTAGAGTAACGGTGAAGAATTCAAATGATAAGTCATATTTACGAACAATAACAAACATAACAATTTTATGGCAGGATATAATTTGCCTATGACGTAACACTGAGAGTACACGCGCATACGCGCGACCCTCTCCTTCTCACAGTAACTCATCTAGTTTTTCACAACAAACAAGTAGGTAACTGTTTACCTCGTAAAAAGGAATATCGCGAGAAGACCCGTTCTTAGTTTTGTTTATAATTATGTGTCGAAATATCAATTCGTATAGCGCAAAAACATGTTTAGCTAGATCCAATGCTAAGATCAGTTACTGATAGTCTAGTGTCTTTGCATGAATTGACAAAGTACTATCAGGACCTAAAGAGAAACAACAGAAATACGAGTATATGTGAAGGTAAAAACTCAATCGAAAAAAAGTTTGCATCAAAAGAATTGCAATGAGCCTAAAAAGACTAGCGCCGAGCAAATACAAGAGCTACGGCAGTGTCGGAAACTCGGAAACCTTAAGAAAATCTGCAACAAGTAGCAATGTCTTCTCATTTGTCAAGAAACACAACATAGGATTTTTTTATTTAGGGGATGGCATTTTATATGTGGTTGGTGTTGTTGAGTGTAAGGAAACTTAATAAAATTCTTACACAGCACATACATAAACAGCATATAAGGTTCTAATGGCTGAGACACAGGCCTCCTCTCCTCGAGAGGGAGTGAGCTGTAGCTGTAATTTACCACGCGGGCCCAGTGCGGGATGTCACATGTCTTCGCATTTTTGGTTCTAGGACATGTCAGTTTCCTCACTCATCATCTGCCTAGCTTTTTCTCAACTATGTTGGGGTCGGCTTCCAATCTAACCGGATGCAGCTGAATACCATCAGTATTTTACATGGAGCGACTGCCTATCTGACCTCCTCAATCCATTAACTGGGCAATACGATACCCCTTGGTAAGACTGTTTGTCAGACTTTCGGGCTACTGACGACCCGTAACGACCGTCAAAGATCCACGAATGACAGCCGGGACCAACGGCTTAACGTGCTTTCCGAGGCACGGAGGAGTCTCGGTATGTAAATATGGTCATCCATCCTGTGCTTACTTAACCACGGTTTGCTCACTATGTAAAATTAAAAATAAAATTCTTAAATTCTTTCATTTACATGAAATTGTTAAATAGGGGAGATAAATGCTTGTATGGATGTTCGTCATATTTGCCGTTGGGCATGTCACCAGGCAAACGTCTTGTACTTTAAAAAAAATATCGAACACAACCCTGTTTAACAGAACACGATGTAAATAATACAATCGTAGGTGAAATAATTTCCATAGCTGAGAGAGCAGTGGTAGGTACTGAGCGCGGATAAAGTGAACACCTTTTGTAAAGTCAGTTCGAGAATCATTAAATCATGGCGGACGTGTCATTAGAAATTCATATTCTATTATTATTAATTATTACCGGTCAGTGTGCAGATCTTGATGACATGGACGGTTGTAAGTAGTTGAAGTTTTATGATTTTTGGGGATTTTTTAATTGCAGATAGCATATAGGTAGGTAAGTGATCACTACAATCTACCGGCTTTCATATCCTCGGTTCACGGCACTGAGAAATTAATCAGGAAAATACTAGCCTCCACACTGATTAATTTTGATGTGTCTTGTTTCTGCGAGTCGCTTGCCCGAATTCAGATCCACCCGACAATTCATCTTCTCAGAAACGGTGGGATGAGCTGCTCTACAGAGTAGGTACAGAACAATTTACTTGACACGTTTGCTACTACTGCAGAGCGTGCGCTCCTGCTGGCTGTGGGTAGGTGGGTTTCAGGTCTGTGGCTTCATGCTCTACCGTCGTCGAACATAGGCATTTTGATCGACGACACTACTCTCCGCCTCACTGCTTCCCTTCGACAAGGAGCTCCTTGTTGTTCTCCTCATCGCTGTCACGGCGGCGAAGTTGTCAACAGCTTCAAACACCACGGCCTGTCTTGCAGCCGAAGTGCGGGTCGCTTAGCGCGGCACGCGAACATTAATGACATCATCCGACAAGTTCTAGTTACCGTCGGCGTTCCAGCAGTATTAGAACCCAATGGCTTGGCACGCGACGATGGCAAGAGACCGGACGGCGTCTTTATTTCCACGGAATGTGGGTAGGCCATTAGTGTGGGTGCAACGTGTGCACTATCCCATCTTCCTGGCTTGGCGTGCTGTGCTGGCGCTGCTGCTGCGGCTGCGGAATACCTCAAGCGGCGGAAATATAAAAACCTTATCGGTAATAATATTTTCGAGCCGTTTGGGGTTGAAACCCTCGGGTCGTTGGGTCCGAGTGCTCATGGTTTATTCAACGAAGTCTCCAAACGACTGGTTGACACTTCCCGTGATCTAAGGGCTGGTTTTTACCTTGACCAGAGGCTAAGCATTGCCATACAACGTGGCAAGGCCGCCAGTCTCTTGGGTGTATTGCCAGTCGACAGCGATGTGGAGGAATTTCTTGGCGCCATATTTTAGTTTTTAATAGTTTTATACTATATAGGTTAGGATATTATATTTTAACATAATTATTTATATTTTGACAATACCAGAGACATCACAGGTGCATTGTCATCCCGAAGACATAAGTTTAAACAAAGATTTAAATCGTTAGATACGCCCGACCGCGTAAAATAAATAGTCATAAGTATTTGTAGTCATATTATTGGTGCCGATTCTCTTGTACACCGAACTAATATAAGTAATAATAACTATCAGTCAGTATTGTCTCGCTAGCTCATACTAAAAATCGTATCTATCGTTCCACACTGGATGTGTGCGAGCTCACTCTTCTCAGTATTGACACATTTTCGCGTGACCTTAGTACGGTAAGGGAAAATCGAATGATTTCAATCTTTGAGTTGAAATGTCTCATATGACTGTAATTACATCAAAGCGGCGCCGGCGCCCATACCCTTCAAACCGGAACACAGATCTACATTACCCTCCATTTTAAAAGATTAACGAACCGGTGGGGATTCTTGCCCATTCTTCTCCATCCGAAACTTCTTTTTGGAAGGGGTGACTAGAATAAATTCTATTTGATTGTAAATTTTGACGTTCAAAAGTACCTTTTATATCAATCTGCCTGGCCTTTTACCAACTATGTTGGGGTCGGCTTCCAGTCTAACCAGATGCAGCTAAATACCAGTATTTTACATGGAGCGACTGCCTATCTGACCTCCACAACCCATTAGCTGGGTAATGCGATACCCCTTGGTAAGACTGGTTGTCAGACTTTCGGGCTACTGACGACCCGTAACGACTGTCAAAGATCCACGAATGACAGCCGGGACCAACGGCTTAACGTGCTTTCCGAGGCACGGAGGAGTCTCAGTATGTAAATATGGTCATCCATCCACGGACCGACCCCGGCAAGCGTAGCTTAACCTGATGGATCGACCCGTGCGGCTTACTTAGGCACGTGCTCCTCCTCCTCAAAAGTACCTTTTATATATTACTAGCTGTGCCCCGCGGTGTTACCCGCGGTTTATGAGATACACTAAAACGTGTATTATTTAATCGGTGAGAAAAGTATTGACAAAAAAATTGCTCATCCCACGGGAACACTACATTTTTTCAGGATGTAAAGTAGCCTATGTGTGCTATGTGTACACAGGATGTCTGCTATTTCCACATTAAATTATATCAAAATCGGTCGAGCCGTTTGAGTTTGAAAGAGTAACAAATATATTTGAATTCCTTGCTCATTCCACGGGAGCACTACATTTTTTCGGGATAAAAAGTAGCCTATGTGTTAATCCAGGGTATAAGCTGTCTACATACCGAATTTCATCCAAATGGGTCTTGCCGTGTGAGCGTGAAGAAGTAACAAACATACACACACACACACACACACACACACACTCACAAACGCCTTTATAATATTAGTGTGATTTGAAATAAATGGTTTAACTTTGACTTTAACCTCTACTGCACTGAATGGATTGTTAGGTATTTGACTTTTTATAATTCATCTAAAAACCATTAGGTACCTTTGTCAACCTAACAACTATAAACCCATTATTTTGATTAAAAAAATATAAACTCCCAGTGTAACTAGTTACAAAAATTGTATGGAAGATGACAAAAAATCTATATGATTGCAAATGTAACAAATTGCGCTCATTAAGTAACTTTAAATTATTTACTGATACCTAAATAATTTACCTACGTTTTTATTTCGGTATCGTAAAAATAATTAAAACTCGAAACCATATTTTTTTTACTTTGTTTTCATAACGATTTTTTTGTGATTTACCGATTTTAAAATAATTGTAAATATGTACAGACAGGACCCGAAAGGGTGAACAACAGAAATATAAAAACAAAATTATTTTTGTATCAGTCTATGGTGAACAAATTGGGACAATTATTTAATACTTTTTACAAAAAAAAAAAAAAAAAAACAACCGACTCCCAAAAAAACACTACAAAGTGAAAAATAACTTTAATTTCGGAAGGTCTTTGGTTTTTTTTACTTTAATTTTTTGCCACCGACTTCCGAAATTAAAGTTATTTTTCACTTTGTAGTTTTTTTTGGGTATCGGTTTTTTTTTTTTTTTGTAAAAAGTTTATTTTTCACTTTTTAGTGGTGCCTACTCCACACAATTTCGAATACCACTCTGCAAAATAAATTAGAGCATCATTCACATAGACTATGTGGGAAAAATACGTATTAAATTATTGAAGCTAACTCAAAAGCCACTCATCAGAACTTGAAGATATTTATATGCGACCATCTCAAATAAAAACTGTGCAAAACGGCAAACGGTGTCAGAAATTTGGAAGGCATAGTTTTATGTTGATGGAGATAACGAGGCTACGAAATCTGACTTCTGACAATCATGGCCACACAAACTCAAACTCAAAGCATTTATTTCAAATAAACCAATTACAGGCACTTTTGAATTGTCAATGCACATAACATATAACTCAAGTAGCGCAATTTGAACGTTAAAACTATAACTAGTATTACATATATTGATCCATGCATCATGTACGTGAACGGGCGTCGTCAGTTGGCAAGAGACGACCAGTCCCAACTTGGGACTCTCTTAGCTGGGTCGTCTCTTAGCTGCCACGGCTTATTTTTAATTTTTAATTTAGTATTTTTAGTTTTTATCGTTTTATTACGAACGCTTTTTAACGTGCACGTCTTTCTACATTGTTCTCACATGTATATTTTCAACATGAACGATGTAACCAATATATTGTAAAAAAAAATTGTTTTAAAAGAGTTTCCGTGGAGTTTCTTGCCCGTTCTTCTCCATAGGGACCGACTACGCTTTGGAATGGGCAACAGCTTCATCTTTCTGACTGACCGACCCATTGACAATTCAAAAGTGCCTGTAATTGGTTTATTTGAAATACACCCCTACCAACTTATCTGTGAAATGGCGAAAATTGGAACTACGGCCGTCATGTTGAAATGTCGTTCGATTGTGCCTCAAACTCAAACTCAAACTCAAAGCATTTATTTCAATTAAACCAATTACAGGCGTCCTCTTTCAGTTCACAGATAAGTTGGTAGGACTGTAAACGGTTTGAGTTATATATATATATATATCAACAATTCCACACTTGACATAGTAAGTTCTGTTTATAAACCAGCGTCACCCAATATTCTAGCTAGAATATGGCGCAGATTACGTTTTAATGGTCAATACCTGAACTTTATAATTTAGTTTTTGTACTAAATCAGTTTCAATAATAACTAACAAAGTATAAAGTAACATTCACTAGTGAATGCCTTTTGTTTAATTAAATTTCTTGAATCACAGGAAGTGTTGTCAAATGGTAATAATGAAACTGCAGAAAGCAATGAAGCTTCTAATTTAACTATGTATATTTCTGAGAACACCTTTGTATTTGTGAATATTAGCACGGTTTAATGATAACATAATTAACTGGTTTATGCATCTTAGTATCGTTTGTAACTTATATTCAGCTAAATAAGTAACAAGACCTGAATATTCAATTCAATTCAATTCAATGTATTTATTTCGGAAATCATCCATTTGGTTAGTATTTGAACTTACAAACTATGTTAGTGTTAAAATCACAAAGTTAAAATTAAAACTTAAAATCAAAATTAAAATCAATATTAAACTCAAAATCACAATAAAAAATCAATCAAAATTAAATTTAAATCAAATTAAAATCAATATTAAAATCAAAATCACAATAAAAAATCAATTAAAATTAAGTTTAAATCAAATCAAAATTATAATCAATATTAAAATCAAAATCACAATAAAAATCAATCTAAATCAAATTTAAATAAAATCAAAATTAAATTAAAAATCAAGTCAATTAAATCAAACTTAAATTAAAATTAAATCCAAATCAAATTAATCAAAATTAAATAAAAAACAATAATAATAATAATAAAACAAAAATAAACTGAAACATATCCTTAACCTCTACATAAAATACTAATTTAAATATCTTTCCTCAGCACCGGGCCCGCAGCTATGTCTACGGGACCAGTGCATCAGAAAGGGGCAGTCTGGCCTCTCCACAATAACGTTTAGGATGCTATTGGAGCTTCCACGTATTCTACGCATTAGGGATGCCGTTCTTTTGCGCATGATAGCCTCAAAATTATCTATGCCTGCCTCGGCAAACATACCCGACGCACTACAGAACCGCGGAAGCCCCAGCAACACCCGAAAAACATTATTGTACTGAACTCGAAGGGCGCTGTAGGCCCTCTGCGTATACTTGACCCACAGGTTGCAGGTGTAAAACGTCTGACAGTATGCCTTGAACAGCGTAATTTTCACTTCTTTAGTACACCTAGCAAACCTGCGGGCCAGCATATTACATCGAACCGACAACGCCCTTCGCTCTCTCTCTCTACATCCTCATCATCAAAAAGGTTCTCAGTCAAAATGTGCCCAAGGTATTTAAAACGAGACACTCTCTTAAGTGCCACCCTGTACAAGTAAATAGGAGGAACTGTCGTCAGTTTTCTAGAACCCGCACAAAACACCATAATCTCACTCTTTCTGACATTATACAAGAGACTATGAGCCGTGGCGTATCGTTCACACACTCCAAGTAACTGTCTGAGCGCATCAATCGAGGGACTCAGCAGCACCATGTCATCAGCATAGCTTATACTATTGATACTTTTACCACCAATAGAGCATCCGACACCAGTGCTACCAAGCTCCTCAACCAGCTGATCGATGTATAAACTGAAGAGCGCCGGGGAAGTCAAACCTCCCTGCCTCACACCACACTCCAGTCTATACTCACCAGATAATGCGCCCGACCATCTGACCTGGTTTAACTGGTGGTCGTACCAATACTCGAGGAGGTTAACTAGCTCATGAGGTACGGCTTTCTTCCGTAATTTTGACCATAGGATCTTGTAGTTAACCAGGTCAAACGCTTTGGAGAGGTCCAGAAAAGCAGCATACACCGGAGTTTTTCTGTCGGTGTAGTACCTAACCGTAGGCTTGAGAGCCAGAACCGCAGTTTCCGTGGACAACCCTGCTCTAAAACCAAACTGCGAATCATGTGGATTGAGCTGTCCAGCCATTCTACGCTCGAGCACACCGTCAAGATCCTTAGCCGCTATGGTGGCCAAAGAGATGGGCCTATAGTTGTCCTTATCCGACGCAATCCCAGTCCTATTCTTGGCAATAGGCACCACTATCGTCCTCATCAGCTCCGAGGGTAGATAGGAGTGCCTCACACAAAAGTTGAACAGCATGGATAAGAGCGTTTTCGCCCGCTAGCTGGGAATGCTATGCAATGCGATGGACACGCGAAGAGTAGCATGAGCTAGTTTGGCTATCAAAATTACAAATGTAAAAGAAAAATAATGGAATTGTAATTATCGAACAAGAAAAGCTCTGTAATATAATGTTTCGATTTAAAAGAGTGTCCGTGGAGTTTCTTGCCCGTTCTACTCCATAGAAACATACTTAGTTTTGGAATGGGCAAATAGTTTTTTTTTTTTTTTAACTCAAACATAAAACTGAACAGTGTAAATTCTTAGTGTTATAACTATGAACTGAACGTTAAGTGTTTGACAATGTTGGAATTGGAATAAATGGTTGAGTTTGAGTTAAGTCCTGTGTGTGATTGAAAAGTACCTACTTATCTACCTTTAACGAAGAATAATACACAAGCGGGAGACTGGTCAGACACGGCATTGTGTACCATAGGGTACAGACGCCAGCAGGTCAAGCCACCCGAAACTGTTAAGATTTCCCAATCAACCTTGAACCTAATGCTTTAGCGATAAAGATGAAAATCTATTAAAGAAATTTGACAGATTGTAGTAGCTTGATGTGCTGGCGTCTGTACCTCGCCGTCTGACATATTTTGTATCTGCAATCAGCCTTTCGGCTATAAACAAATATGCTGTTTGGTTCATGGCGTGGTTATGCAGGGCTCCAGCGAGCACCGCACATAATGACGGTAATTATTTATTCAGATCGAGGATGTGGTACCTTTGGAGGCTTTTGGTGATATTTGGATGAGCAGGTCTACAGCCAACTGATTTGGATGGTTTTTAAGTCTGTCCTTGTATGCATTTTCTACCATCAGTATATTCAATTTTACTGTGTATACTTTTAATTGCTCGGATATTTCAGCATTGGTGGTAAACCATGGGGCATTGGAAAAAAAAGCAGCTACATGATAATTTATTTTCAACTTTTACAATTAACTGTACTACTGTAGTCTATGAGTTTTAAAGTTAAGTACCTATATCTAAACAAAAAACTTAATCGTTTTTTTTTATCAACAAGGTTACATTATCAGAGCGCTGCAAGTGAAGTTGTAGTCATACAAAATGTGCGCTAATCCTTGCGATGTCATTCTGAACATTTGGGCACCGACTCTGCTTGTTTCGCGACGTTTTTGCTAAAAAGAAAAAAAAAAACATTAATATTTTCATTATGTTTCGTGTGTATTTACTATGTGCTATGTTTGTGTGTGAAGCTGTTTGTATGTACAGTTCGAAAGCTCTGGAAGGTTATCCAGCTGGTTATTTGGCTGATTGTGAGTACCTAATATTTGCTCTTCTTACCATCGTTTTTACTGTCTCTTTGGTCTAGTGCAGGGTTTCGGTACATCAATTAAAGACATCCTTTTAAAAACAGTTAGCATGCGCTTGCCAGCCATCCAGACGCCATTATGTAAATCTTGTCGCGAACCCTTGATGGTAGGGCCATCAAAAGGATGTTTATGGATGGATGCAGGAACTGTCACGCAAAGCGGTGAATTTAATTTTACGGTTAGCAACAACTTACAACGTGGGTTACAACCTGCACCCTAATTGCGAAACACACTATCGATCGGAATCTGAATCATTTTGAAGCAAATTGTTAATCCATTGCTTTTTATGTTTGAAAAATTTGTTTTCTCAACAATCAATCTGCCTAGCTTTTTTCCCAATTATGTTGGGGTGGCTACCAGATGCAGCTGAATACCAGTATTTACATGGAGCGACTGCCTATGTGACCTCCACAACCCATACCCCTTGGTAAGGCTAGTTGTCAGATTTTCGAGCTTCTGACGACCCGTAACGACTGTCAAAGATCCACGAATGACAGCCGGGACCAACGGCTTAATGTGTTTTTCGAGGCACGGAGGAGTCTCGGTATGTAAAGGTGGTCACTCATCCACGGAGCGACCCCGGCAAGGGTAGCTTAACCTGAGGGATCAACCCGTGCGGCTGTTATTACTTAGCCACGAGCTCCTCCGAGAAAAAAATGTCTTTTCAACACCGTACCTAATTTATAACGCAATAAATGTTGTTGAACTATCAAAATGAAACCAATTCCAATTGATAGTGTGTCACGCAAATGGTCATGACAAAAACCAAATACACAAATCGACTTGCTGTTGAGTCAGAAGTCAGAATTAATATTAAAATTGCCCAAAATTGCTCCTAAATTCGACTCAGTTTGAGACAAGAAACAAACCTATAATAAAATATTCATATTTGTCACAGTTAGGATGGGTTGCACCAAGGGCTGGTTATAGTTTCCGTCAAAGTTAAAATGATCATAGAATTACCATCTGTTTGCACCGTCATGTCAAATGTAAAAGGGTTCTATGTTCGTAGTACATGGCCAAAGTTTTACTGGCGTTCCCGGTCCTTCATTCTGTAAGGATCACCTTCTGGATTTAGTCAATAGGAATCTGGCGTAATCATCTGCCGTCTGCAGGTGGACGGTTATTCTACATGAACAATTCTTTGAAATATTTCATGTTCAAATACAAATGGATGTTATCCTACCCTAGGGGAGGCGGAGGACTCCAACTGACTGTCTAAAATCGCATGGTGTGCCTCCAACTTCCTCTGACCTGCACCCTAATTGTGTAACTCAAACTCAAACTCAAAGCATTTATTTCAAATAAACCAATTACAGGCACTTTTGAATTGTCAATGGGTCGGTCAGTCAGAAAGATGAAGATAGTTGCCCATTCCAAAGCGTAGTAGATCCCTATGGAGAAGAACGGGCAAGAAACTCCACGGACACTCTTTTAAATCATAATATTTTTACAAAATATTGGTTACATCGTTCAAGTTGAAAATATACATGTGAGAACAATGTAGAAAGACGTGCACGTTAAAAAGCGTCCGTAATAAAAAGATAATAACTAAAACAACTAAATTAAATATTAAAATTAAAAATAAGCCATGGCAGCTAAGAGACGACCAGTCCCAACTGACGGCGCGGCGCCCGTTCACGAACATGACGCATGGATCAGCACCAATTAGCTCAACCATTTTGAAGGGAACTTAATGATCCAACACACACGCCACCATCAGCGAGACATTTGAGTGAGCATGACATACTCTCAACCGCCAGGGCACACTCAAGTCAGTGAAAGACGTACCCAGTAAAAGGTAGCTTAATAGTAGCTACATAGTGCTCACACGTGCTATGCAATTATATAATACTAAGAGATTGAATCTAAACAATGCAAAGAAAACACATTATCAATCGGAGTTGGTTTCATTTTGAAACAAATTGGTAATCCATTGCTTCATATGTTCGAAAAATTTGTCTCCTCGACAACGTAAATAACGCAATGAATGTTGTTGAACTGTCAAAATGAAACCAACTCCGATTGATAATGTGTTACGCAATTAGGGTGCAGGGGGCCAATTTTTAACCGACTTCAAAAAAGGAGGAGGTTATATTCATTCCATGTTCTTTCACGTTTCAGTTTATCGATATTTTCGTCATTGGTGCACCGATTTTGAAAATTAAAATTATTTTCATTTGGTAGAGGGAGCTTGTGCGGTGGTCACAAATAAATTTTATTAACTTTGCTTGGGGACTTTTTGAGTTAGCTTCGTTAACACATTCCTATTTAATCCACTTTGTGTATCTAGATGATGTTATAACAAACCTTCCTGTCACTGGTGTTTTACGCAATAACTAGTAGTATACGAAAGATCCAAAGACATCGACTTTCGAATTCAAAGTTATTTTTCACTTTGTAGTTTTGTTTTTGGAGTTGTTTTTTTCTTGTTAAAAAGTTTTTGTAACTTATGGTAAGTTTACAGAATTAATGTGACATGTCTAGCTGTGTAAGAGTGAGAAATTTGTGTTAGTAAATACATAGCGTAATCAGCCTATAAAGTACCCACTGCTGTGTCCCAACACAGGCCTCCTCTCTTGAAGAGGGAGTGGGCTGTAATCTACCACACGGGGCCAGTGCGGGTTGGTAGATGTCACATGTCTTCGAATTCTTGGTTCTAGGAAGGTTTCCTCACGATGTTTTCCTTCAACGTTTTAAGAGCAGCGATGGTGAAATTATTTACTTATACAAAGTAAAGCGCCTGCCTAGGTTCGAATTCGAACCGACGACCCACAACTCATAAGTGGGGCCGTTACCACTGGACCACCACTGCTCCTAGTAAATACATCCACGTCTCAAAATAATTTCATGGATGAGCATGGTTCATTTCATCTTATAACATAAAAAAAAAATCCATAGTTTTAAACCGACTTAAAAAAAACCGGCCAAGTGCGACTTCGCACATTTAGGGTTCCATACCAAATCTGATTTATCAATAATATTGGTATTTGTTAGTAAAATATAGGTAATAATAAACATTATCACTAAATTTCAAGTTCAGAGGTCAAACGAAGTTAAAAACATTCTTCGGAACAAAATTTTATAAAAAAAGCTGACTTTGGTGGCTTCTCATTCCTTTGTTCTCCAATATTTTTAAAAGCAAAAAATACAGTATTTTCTACTCAACGAGCTCTAAACAACGATATCCCACTCGATGGGGTAGGTTAAGAAATTTTTTTCACTTTAAACCTCACAGTAGGAGATTTACTAAACTATTAAATAATACGAGAGGGACTCTATTTAAATGGGGCTGAAACCCTCTGTATTTAAAGCTCAGCTCAATTATCAAATAACATTCCTACTAAATTAGTTCTATGCCGAGCCCTGACCAGATTCTGTATATCATCCTGTCAAGAAAACGATGATTCTTTTTTTGTCAGAAGATATTCCATATTTGAATGATTGAATGTCAGCCAGTATTATATTAACGAGGCTTGATTAAAGCATCAATTAAAAACAAAAAAATTAAAAACATTTAAAAATATTTTTTGACAATTTGCATGGCTGTAGCTCCAACTGTTTGGCTGTAAAACCTGTGTGACAGACGACGGACAGACGGACACGTTAGTTACAGTAAAAGGGCTCCGTTTGGACCCTTCGGGTACCGAACCCTAAAAAGGAGGACATTCTCAGTTCGTCGGAATTTTTTATTTTTTTACTTGCAGTGTTTTGTCATTCGTCACCTTTCTTTCAAGTTGGGTGTGGAATGAGGACATACGTATGACGATTCACGATAGCCTCCTCAAAGTGACGTGTAGTGACAATATTTGTTTTATTAACAAAAGGGATTGCGTATCGATGTGCAAACATTGTGTCTATATATTTGTTTTTGATAAAAAAATCAAGGATCGAAGCGATATGTTTCTGATGAAGTGGCAGGCAGTGTTTGTTTGTTAAATACTTTGCTGGATGGAAAAAGTCTTTAATAGTTATTAAATTTCTTTATTTCGGGCAAAAATAAGTCTAGGCAGCACCATTTGCACACACTATCAATCGGAATCGGTTTCATTTTGACAGTTCAACAACATTCATTGTTATTTAAAAAAAAAAAAAAAAAAATTACGTTGTCGAGTTGACAAATTTTTCGAACATCATGTAGCAATGGATTTGCTTCATAATGATTCAGATTCCGATTAATAGTGTGTTACGGAATTAGGGTGCAGGTGCAGGTTGGTACTTTGAGGAGTGGTTGGAGAGGCGCCACGGCGTCCTCACCTTCCGCCTGACGCAGGTCCTCACCGGACACGGTTGTTTCGGGAGGTTCCTGTTTCGGATAAGGCGGGAGGAATCGCCCGGGTGTCACCATTGTGTAGATCGCCCGGAGGACACGGTGGAGCATACATTGGAGGTCTGCCCGGCTTGGGCGGAGCACCGCCGTGTTCTCGCCGAGGCGATCGGCGGTGGCGATCTCGCGCGTCCAAACCCGGTCCAGGCCATGGTGCGGAGCGAGAGTGCCGTCACCTCCTTCTGCGAAGCAGTAATGCTCACGAAGGAGGAGGCGGAACACGTGAAGGAGAGGTAACAGTCGCGCCCTCGCGCCCCTAGCTGCCGCAGGAGACGCCCTAGCGGCGGGAATCCATCGCCGATTCCCGGCCACAGTAGGCGCGGGCTTGCGGACGACGAGTAATGGGTAGCTCGCCGTTCGGTAGGGACCAGGCCCGGGTCGACGGCGCGTTGTGTTCCACGCGCGCCACATACAGATGTCAGCAGTGACGGGGTCCAATAGGGCCGATGCCGCCGGGGTCGCGAGTTGTTCGAAACAGATACCGTGGCCCTGGCACAAGCAATTGAAGGAACACGGGTGGGTTTTAGTTATTAAAAGTCTGACACGCCTGTTCGGCCCAAAGCGGGGGAAGTCATTTGATGATTTCCCATCCACAAAAAAAAAAAAAAAAAAAGCGACAACAGTCGATTAACACTTCAATTTTTAAAATTTTAATTACTAACGAATTTTTTTTTATTAAAATTGGAACACAAGTAAAATTAAAAGAATATTAACTCTCAACAATTATCTGAAATGTTGAAATATCGTTTGTCTCGAATTATTTTGGGTCAATTTGATGTCTAATCGACTTTTCGACTTTTCGCTGACTGTGCGCACGGCTACAGATCAAGCTATAGTTTTCCAGTATACGCTGATCTCGCATTGTATAGGATTTCGTCACAATGAGAGGTCAGTGTAAATTGGAAATATATTAGCTTGATGTTAAGCCGTTGGTCCCGGCTGTCATTCGTGGATCTTTGACGGTCGTTACGGGTCGTCAGAAGCCCGAAAGTCTGACAACCAGTCTTACCAAGAGGTATCGTATTATCCAGTTACTGGGTTGTGGAGGTCAGATAGGCAGTCGCTCCATGTAAAATACTGGTATTCAGCTGCATCCGGTTAGACTGGAAGCCGACCCCAACATAGTTGGGAAAAGGCTAGGCAGATTGATTGTAGCCAGCCGTGTGTACTTTGTGTAATTTAGACCTCATAATAAGCCTATAATGTTCCCACTGCTAGGACACAGGCCTCCTCTCTGTGAGAGGGAGCGGGTTGTAATCCACCACGTGGGCCCAGTGCGGGTTGGTAGATGTCACAAACGTCTTCAAATTTTTGGTTCTAGGACATGCCGGTTTCCTCACCATTTTAAGACCAGTGGTGATGAAATTATTTACACAAAGTAAAGTACCTGTCGGGGTTCGAAGCTACGACCTACAACTCGTAAGTCGCGGCCGTTACCACTGGGCCACCACTGCTCCAATTTAGATCTAATGTAATTTCTTCATGTACGAACCATATTCTATCTAATCTGATCAAATGTATCTATTTCCAGGTCCAGGAAGCAACATCACACAACCATTACCACCAAAAGACTTAAAATACCTGACCATCTCAGTTCAAAGCAAAGAGAACATCTTTTGGCCAAAGACGAAGTACAATTACTACCAAATGAAGGAGTTAGCCAAAGACCCCGGGATAAATTTCAAGAAACCCACTGTCATGTATGTCGGGGGTTTCTTGGACCACCCCAAATTACCCTTCGCTTTGACAGCTGGGGCGGTGTATAAAAATTTGGGGTATAACGTATTTCTGCTGGATACTAATAGGTTTACAACTGTAGCCTATCCTGTGTGAGTATAGCGTCTTTTTTAGGGTTCCGTACCTTAAAAGCATAAAATGGAACCCTTATAGGATCACTCGTGTGTCTGTCTGTCTGTCTGTCTGTCTGTCCGTCTGTCACAGCCAATTTGCTCCGAATCTAATGGACCGATTAAGTTGAAATTTGGTAAACATATGAATTTTTATAACCCAAACAAGGGGGCGTGTCTGTGTCCGCGGGTTATGATCGGCATAATCATTTCATAGACAAATGGTCGTCTCCGCGAACTAGTGCGCTTTTGACTGTGATCGTGACAATTTATATAATTTATTTTATCAAAATGATTCGATAAAGTGCTTTTTTTTCGTTTAACTGCTAAGAGTTATTGTTCTTAAAATTTTAAGTACTTCTGTTCCGATTTGAATTAAATATTTCGCTTAACAATTAAGATTAAAAAACTGCAAGTGTTAATCGACTTTTGTTGCTGACTGTACCTATCTAATATCTATTCAAAGTCTTATTTTCTTGCAACGTACCTACTTTCTAGAAACAAAATATATATTTATCAATCATATTTTCTCTATTTCAGAGCTGCCCGCAACATGCGGATAATCGGAAAACACGTCGCCGAAATGCTTGCTATCCTCTCCGAATATGGCTTAGACCCTAAAAAGCTCGAACTCGTGGGACTCAGCCTAGGAGGTCACACTGTAAGCTTTATAGCCAAAAACTACAGACTCGAAAGGGGCATGAACATCTCCAGAATAACTGGGTTAGACCCATCAGGTCCTTGCTTCAGAAACTTAGGCCCAGAAGACCGTTTGGACCAAACCGATGCTGATTTCGTTGACGTTATTGAAACTAATATTGATGGATACGGAATGGCGGCTCCTGTCGGCCATGTTAATTTTTACGTTAACGGTGGGGAGTTCCAGCCTGGGGACATATTTTGGGTTCCTTGCAACGTTATTTGCAGTCATGTGAGGGCTTTTACTATTTGGATAGTAGCACTCTTAAATCCAAATAGTTTTATTGCAATGAAATGTGACTCGGTTCAAGAAGCTAGGAATAGAGATTGCTATGGTAAAAATCCAGTTGTGACTAATATTGTGGGTCTAAATACTGATAGAAATAAACAAGGAATCTTCTATTTGGCGACTGAGAACAATTTTCCTTATTATATGGGTTTGAGAGGATTAGAAAAGGAACACGAATTTTTTGATTCCAAACTGAATTTGAATAAAAAGACTAGCTGGTCTTTATTTTAAGCTAAATCTTTTTGTTATGTTCTACTAATACTATTATTAAAGCTGAAGAGTTTGTTTGTTTGTTTGAACGAGCTAATCTCTGGAACAACCAGTCGGATTTGAAAAATTCTTTTTGCATTTGATAGCCCAATTCTTGAGGAAGGCTATAGGCTATTTATCGTCACGCTATGACCCTTAGGAGCCGAGCAAAATGTAAAAAATCAGAATGAAAGCTAATAATAAAGCTGAAGAGTTTGTTTATTTGTTTTTGTGTTTGAACGCGCTAATCTCTGGAACAACCAGTCGGATTTGAAAAATTCTTTTTGCATTTGATATCCCAATTCTTGAGGAAGGCTATAGGCTATTTATCGTCACGCTACGACTCTTAGGAGCCGAGCAAACTGAAAAAAAAAAAACATAAAGAAGGCAAAGCGAAAAGCCGGCAGGCGATGCTATGCGATGGGGTGGGTCGGGGGAACAAGAAATTTTACGCGGACGAAGCCGCGGGCAGAAGCTAGTTTAGAATAAACAGGTTTGGGTTAAATTTTGAATTTATTAAGTATGAATTATCTTTTTATTAAGGCGAGTAAAGCCGCTAACAGCGACACCATTGAGAAAAAAATAATAAGTCATATTTTAGTCAGATTTTGTAGTTTTTTTTTTAAATCAACACTAAACCTCCTAGGTTCGAAGTTATAGCAGTTAACGCCAACTTATTAATTTATCAATGGTGGCTGTACTTGCTGTACGACTCTAAAAATAATTATTCTGTGCTCTACATTTGAACACTTTCAATACTTTTTCGACTAGTAGCGTCATCTGTTTTCTACTTCTTGTAATTGCAGCGATCATCATGTCTTCACGTGGGGGTCACGCTTCCTCTAAATGTAAATAGAGGGCGCTTTACAGTTTAGTTTCCTAAAAGTAACATAGATGGCGCTAGTAGCATTCTACACGGCACATCAATATTTCAAATAATTACACATATAAACTAGTCTATGAATTACACGACAATGAAAGATATACGGAGCAATAAGATTTTGATCTAAATCTTTATTTTCTATAAGTTCAAATTAAATAATGGGTGATTCCTGTGTAATTTGGATTAAGTTGAGGAGACTTTCATTTGAAAATGTATACCTTTTGTATAGCGACATTAGGCCTGGCTAAATTAAGGAATCGTGGTGTGGGGAAATGGTGTAGAAAAAAGATAGACTTTTTATTCTACAAAAGAAACGTATACGAATTCTTGCCCATATAGATAACACAGAAAGTTGCAAACCATTCTTTGTAAAATGCAAAGTCCTTACACTGACTGGTATTTACATTTTAGAAGTTAGCAAATTTGTAAGAAAACGCTATGCCCACTCACTAAGGACCTTCGCGCACAACATCGCAGTGTTAGACGGCAAAACAAACATGAATTAGCCTTACCAAGCTCAAAATTAAATATGTTCCATTCAGGACCTTCAGCCATGTGCGTAAAGTATATAATCAATCTGCAATCTGCCTAGCCTTTTCCCAACTATGTTGGGGTCGGCTTCCAGTCTAACCGGATGCAGCTGAATACCATTATTTTACATGGAGTGACTGCCTATCTGACCTCCACAACCCATTAACTGGGTAATACGATACCCCTTGGTAAGACTGGTTGTCAGACTTTCGGGCTTCTGACGACCCGTAACGACTGTCAAAGATCCACGAATGACAGCCGGGACCAACGGCTTAACGTGCTTTCCGAGGCACGGAGGAGTCTCGGTATGTAAAGATGGTCACCCATCCACGGACCAACCCCGGCAAGCGTAGCTTAACCTGATGGATCGACCCGTGCGGCTGTTATTACTTAGCCACGAGCTCCTCGCGTAAAGTATATAATAAGCTTACAAATTCAATTAAGGACATAGAGTACGAAAATAAATTTAAAAACAGTCTCCAAAAATACCTTATTTAAATTTGTATTACACTCTAAAGGAATTCTTTGACGATAAGTAAATTTTGACATTGAAATTCATACCTGTACACAATACATATAGCACCTACAATTTTGACTTACAACCTTACCTATGTTATTTTATAATTATTATTTTATCGCTATATGTTTTTAATTTAATTTTTATCTTATTTTAATTTTTGAATGGAAATTATGACCAATTAATTGTTCTCACCATATCCTGTATTATATCATCATGACAGTTAACAAGTTAAATTAGTATTTTTGTTTAAGCACAGAGGTTTGTTTATTATTGTGACTCTGTAGCTCTCCAAACTATTTATATTGCTGTGCCCTAGCAGGGTTCATGTATGAATCCTATAAATACTTTTAACAACATTGTATACTACATGAATGCAATAAATGATGATTATTTTCTTTATTTCATTTATATACTATAATTTACATTTTTAAATATTTTTATAAAAAATAAAAATTAAAAAACATTTAAAAATATAAAAAAAATCATTATTATTATTATGACTATACTTAAATTTTTTTTTATAATTAATAAGACAGTTTTTTATTTAATTTATTTATTTACCTACCTTAGTTATTTAGTACCTTTAGACATTTCACATTAATTAATAAAACTTATAGGTAGGTATAAGCTCTGATGTAGGTATTTCAACCAACCACAGGAATACATAACATTCACCTACGTCTAACGCAACATCTAACAATTATATAAAATTAAATAAATATGAATTAAGGGAACAGGGAACCAGAGTCCAAAACGGCTGTTTTTTAGTACATTATTTTACTTTCCTTCTTCTCATAAGCGCCATATATAAAAAAACTGCCCATATAATTCTTTCACGTCCAAATCCCAAACAAAACTTTAAACAGTTTTTTTACATCCATTCATCACATTTTCTAAAGGATAAGCTTCCTCATTTTGGAGGTCAAACCTGGCCAAATTAAAGTGCATTGTACTAAGGACCAGCTGGTTACCTGACCCCTTGTATCAGAGGACCAACGGCCTGTATTATTTGCCCTCGAAATTATGCGAATATGTCAATAGGTAAGGGTCATATTGTACGAGTTATGCGAACATGAATGTAGGGAGCAGCTGATTTTTTTTTCGTGATTTCAGCTTTGGTCCCATAGTAAAAGTTGTTTGTTATCATGAGTACAATCATTTGTTTAGGTATCGGTCACTAATTACCAGTCACCCTATATAGTTTTCTTGGAAGTAAAAATAGCGGACTCAGAATTTTACAAATCTTTTATTTTTGGTTTTGGTTGACTTTTTTGATCGTCCTATCGAATCAATCTGCCCAGGACTTTCCCAACTATTTTGGGATATGGGATTGGCTTCCAGTCTAAAACGGACGCAGCTGAATACCAGTATTTTACATGGAGCGACTGCCTATCTGACCTCCTCAACACAGTTACTGGGTAATACGATTAACTGGGTACGTTACGAAACCCTTTGATAAGACTGGTTGTCAGACTTTCGGGCTTCTGACGATCCGTAACGACTGTTAAAGATGAACGAATGACAGCCGGGACTAAAGGCTTAATAATGTGCTTTCCGAGGCACGGAGGAGTCTCGGTATGTAAAGATGGTCACCCATCCGACCCCAGCAAGCGTAGCTTAACCGGATGGATCGACCCGTGCGGCTGTTATTACTTAGCCACGAGCTCCCCTATGTTAGGTACAGTTAGGTAAGGTAGCTAAAGAGATAAAATTACGCTTTTCTACTTGATCTTACAAGCTAAAAAAAATCGGATAAACAAACTGTTATTAGTACGATTTTTTATTGACATAGAGCACAAATTAGCAACAATCGAATTCATTCTCAGTCTACGCAAAATAAAGTCCAATTTCCCTTAAATCAATTCAAACAATAAAATATTTACGCTTCAATTAAGTAGGGTCAGTAAAAAAAATCCTTTGAAGTACTTTCAGCACCTACTAGGTACCTACTATTGATAGTTTTTTAGTTTCTAATGGACACCTGGCCCATATTTGAATATAAGTAATTATTATTCTGCTGACCGTATTTGGGGTCCTTTTGAAACGGGAAGGATGTTATTTTTACTAGTCTATTGTTAATTAGCTGACGCTACCCTGCCCATCCTCGCGACGCGGGATGACGATATTATTATCTAAAGGGTATTTAATCCTATTCGCCTTTCATAATTTGTATTTGGTTTCAAAGCAATAAGTATGGACAGAAAAAAAATATTGTTTTGAACTCTTCCTGCACCGACCCTAAATTAGAATAAGGGCAGGGTGATGATGATCTTTTACAAACTTTATGAAACTAATGTTTTTCTCTTCACCTTTATTAACCGACTTTAAAAAAAAAGGAAGTTATCAATTCGACACGTACGTACGAGTATTTAACACTAATATAATATTATTGAAACTGCAATATATTCACATAATTAGGAAACGAGTCATCTATCAGGGCTTCCAAACAAATATACTTACAAAATGTTTATAGGTGTATCATATGTATTAGGTACTTACGTACCTATGTTTGTATGTATGCATGTTTGTCCACGCATTTCTCCGAAACAATCAATCGGATTGCAACCATTTTTATTAGTTTTACGTTTATTTCAACTTAGGGAACATTGCAAGTTTCATCAAAATCGGTTCAGTACTTTTTAGCTAAGGTGTCAAAGGGAAAACATCTCAAAACCTTGGTTAAATTCTAGAGCAATATTTCTGTTCATTACAATATTACAAACTAATATTCCACTTTTTACCAGCTAAAAAAAAGTTACGAAATAAAAAAGTGCCTACCTAATTAAAAAAAATCGACTTTAAAAAGAAATTAACTGAAAATTATGAAATAACTTTAATTTCGAAAGTCGGTGGCAAAAACTAAAATACAGATCCCAAGACACCGACTCCCGAAATTTAATTTCTTTTTAATGTAGATTTTTTTTTTTTAAATTTATGTACTTTTTTCCTACATCCTTTTGACTTCCTTACATAAATAATGACGGTATAGGTAGGTACTCCTCTGCCTGCCCTTTGGGATACCTATATGTAAAAGCATGATGTTATGTTATGTAAGTATATACATAAATTTAACTTTGTTTCATAATTAAGCTTGCCAAAATAAACTGGACACAATCAATCTGCCTAGCCTTTTCCCAACTATGTTGGGGTCGGCTTCCAGTCTAACCGGATGCAGCTGAATACCAGTATTTTACATGGAGCGACTGCCTATTTGACCTCCACAACCCAGTAACTGGGTAATACGATACCCCTTGGTAAGACTGGTTGTCAGACTTTCGGGCTTCTGACGACCCGTAACGACTGTCAAAGATCCACGAATGACAGCCGGGACCAACGGCTTAACGTGCTTTCCGAGGCACGGAGGAGTCTCGGTGTGTAAAGAATGGTCACCCATCCACTGACCAACCCCGGCAAGCGTAGCTTAACCTGATGGATCGATCCGTACGGCTGTTATTACTTAGCCACGAGCTCCTCCCAAAATAAACTGGACACACTAGGTATAAATTCACAGCCGGCCCTTTTTTTTTTTTTTTTTTTTTGGATGGGAAATCATCAAGGAGGGCGTGTCAGACTTTTACTGACTAAAACCCACCCATGCTCCTTCAACTGCCCGTGCCAGGGCCACGGTATCTCTTTCGAACTACCCGCGACCCCGGCGGCATCGGCCCAATAGACCCCGTCATTGCTGACATCTCTTTGAGGCGCGCGTGGAGCACAACGCGCCGTCGACCCGGGCCTGTTCCTTACCGGACGGCGAGCTGCCCATTACTCGTCGTCCGCAAGCCCGCGCCTACGGTGGCCGGGAATCGGCAATCGATTCCCGCCGCCCAGGGCGTCTCCTACGGCGGTTAGGGGCGCGAGGGCGCGGCTGTTGCCTCTCCCTCACGCGTTCCGCTTCCTCCTTCGCGAGCATTACTGCTTTGCAGAAGGAGGTGACGGCCTCCCATGCAATCTCGCTCCGCACCATGGCCTGGACCAGGTTTGGACGCGAGAGATCGCCGCCGCCGATCGCCTCCGTGAGAACACGGCGGTGCTCCGCCCAAGCCGTGCAGACCTCCACTGTATGCTCCACCGTGTCCTCTGGGCGATCCACACAATGGTGACACCCGGGCGTTTCCTCCCGCCTTATCCGAATCAGGAACCTCCCGAAACAACCGTGTCCGGTGAGGACCTGCGTCAGGCGGAAGGTGAGGACGCCGTGGAAGGACTGTTTCAGGAAAATCTATTGTACTGCAACAGCTGAAAAAAAGCGACTAGAGATCTAGAGAGTTGAATGAGAGCGGGCAAAGACACAGTGTGTGTAACCAGAGATTATTTCCTTTCAATTATTTAATAAATTATTAATCAATGACGAAGACAGTGCTTTCAAAGCGAAACTTAAAGGATGGCTAACCGACTAGGTAATCATCATCTGCTTAGCCTTTTCCCAACTATGTTGGGGTCGGCTTCCAGTCTAACCGGATGCAGCTGAATACCAGTATTTTACATGGAGCGACTGCCTATCTGACCTCCACAACCCAGTAACTGGGTAATACGATACCCCTTGGTAAGACTGGTTGTCAGATTTTCGGGCTTCTGACGACCCGTAACGACTGTCAAAGATCCACGAATGACAGCCGGGACCAACGGCTTAACGTGCTTTCCGAAGCACGGAGGAGTCTCGGTGTGTAAAGAATGGTCACCCATCCACTGACCAACCCCGGCAAGCGTAGCTTAACCTGATCGATCGATCCGTACGGCTGTTATTACTTAGCCACGAGCTCCTCCCAAAATAAACTGGACACACTAGGTATAAATTCACAGCCGGCCCTAAGCTATCTATTGTAATCGGCCCATGTTTTATCCACTCCTTAACATATGACAAGCAAATTAACTCCCATAAAAAGTGAATATACCTGAAATACCACTTAATAACCTGTTTACATACGCTACTTATTTATATTAAAAACCTTTCTTTGTGTTCGAAACAGTTTTTAAATAATCGTTTAATATTTACTCGATTTTATAAAAGCATAAAAGCAGGTGCAATGTGTCACATGTCATTTTGACATTTGTCCGACTGTTATCGATGCATCGATTACTTAATCGATTTGAAGTGATAGTGGACGATTATCGCCGTACCTATCAGACTGGTTTTGAAGAATCCCTATAGTCTAAATGTGAAAATAATTCCCTGTCTGTTTATTACTTTTCACGGCTAAACCGCTGAAGCGATTTCGATATTTTTTATTTTTAGGCAGGACATAGGCAGGCATAAGATTTAGTCAAATCAGCCCTGAATTTGTAAAATAGGGTGTTGAAGTTTGTTGAAATACACAAAGATAGTAGATTTTTCCAATTTAAGTACAACCACGGACAGTGCGGTTGACCAGTTTTCACTCTTATGCTATTAATCATAGATATATGAAAGAAGGTGTCCGCGATGGTACACATACCTACATACGTAATAAAAAATTGGCTTTTCAAGTTTTTCTTGTTTTCTTAAGACCTAAATTATGATAGTTATTTTTCAAAACACTTCCTCGAAAACTGGTTCATATCTCACTACAATTAGGTTCACAATGCAATGTATTTCACACGCGTGCGTTTTTTCATTTTCCAACACGTGTGCGGGAATAAAAATTGCCATAGATAAGTTATGCCTATACTTAGTCCAAATTGCTTTAATGCCTCTATTCACACCGTCTCTATTCGGAGGTGAATGTTTTTTTTTAATCTCGGCAAAGCGTGCGTCTTTACGGCGTTAATATTTTTTGAATATTTAAATAATGTTTAAAAATAGAATATCATCAAAAACCATGATTATTACAATAAAAAAAAAACGTTTATGAACAAATTAACATTTATTTGTGTTCTGAACTCAAAAATATATGAATTTTCTATTTTTCATATTAGGCTGTTTATCGGCTTTATACCTTTGCTTCTCCTTCAACCTGGCGAAAGCAAAGCGCGAAAAAAAAAAGAAAATTGAAATCATAGTTTCCCAATAATTCATGACAAAAATATGTTTCGTTATTTTATTTTATTTCTTAAAAAGTGTATTGAAAAACATCGTTTGATACACGTGGACATTTGTTATTGCAGTTCTCGGTTCAAAAACAACCTCGCCTACGGCGCGGGTGTTAATTCCGCCTCGAATGTAATAACAAAAATTCTCCACTTGTATCAAAATGTACTATTATTACCTCATAAAAATTTCTTCCGGTTTTTTTTACCTTATCTTAATAAGTTACATGAGTAGCTAAGTTAAATTACTTACCGATTCTTCAAACCAAAGGGTTGTTTATTCCAATCTACATACCGATTACGTTCAATTAATCGATTACAAAATAGGTAAATCATCTTCATTAGTGACGTGATAGCATGTGTCTAATCGATTCTATGGGAAGGGAAGCCATTTGATCTGCTCGACTGGTCATATGGAATTTTTAAATTATAAGTGATGATTATAATAATATTCAAAAGTAAATTTATTTCCAGAAATCGAATTATCATGTCATGGATTTATTACGTCTTATGAATTGTTTCGATTTGTAACGATTAGAAATGAAGGTAATAAAGTATCGATTTTATTTGTTTGTAGGAACATCAAAAGGATTAATACATGGCGTTTTAAAAGCGGCTACTTTTTTACCATTGCAGCTTCTAGGTAATTTTTTGTTCTCTTTTGAACATATATTGGTACTTCGTGGAGCTCGTAGCTAAGTAATAACAGCCGCACGGGTCGATCCGTCAGGTTAAGCTACGCTTGCTGGGATTGGTCCATGGATGGGTGACCATCTTTACATACCGAGACTCCTCCGCCGTTGGTCCCGGCTGTCATTTGTGGATCTTTGACAGTCCTTACGGGTCGTCAGAAGCCCGAAAGTCTGACAGCCAATTTACCAAGGGGTATCGTATTACCTAGTAACTGCGGAGGTCAGATAGGCAGTAGCTCCATGTAAAATACTGGTATTCAGCTGCATCTGGTTAGACTGGAAGCCGACCCGCGAAATTCAAATTTTCTTACGTTTTTTGCAATTTGCAAGTCAGTATTAGGTTGTACTTATGTTGACCAAAATTCGCGACCGTAACAAGAGTATGTATTTACAGAATGATAATCTTTAAAGTCATCAATACAAATCTTTAAGAACAAGTAATTAATCCTACTATTCTAAACTTCGTGTAGTGTTTGGGTCACCAAGATATAGGCTGTGCCTAGTTTGGGACCCGCTGTGCTAGCCTTAGGTTAGTGAGAATCCATACCATGCTGCTTGTATATTTTAAGAACTTTGAGAAAGCAAATTTTTTTTTTTATGGAATGACTTTCATGAAATCTTGACATTTGAGGATTATACTAACTTGAGGAGTTGTATTACTGATTCTCATGATTATAATTCTGTAAATACATATTTGTTACGGTCGTGAATCATACTGTTATCAACATACAACCTAATACTGAGCTGAAAATTGCATAAAACGTAAGAAACTTTGAATTTCGTGGGTTACCCTGTGGCGCTTCCCCTTAAGTTTAAAAATTAGTTTCTCTGGCTTTACATACGTGCATGGAATTACAAATAACTTGTTTTGTACTTAAAATAAATATAACTTACCGATAACTTTCTCTTATGAATACAAATTAAGTCGTTACATTTTACTTCTTTTGATGAAAACATAGTTACTTAGGTACATAAATTATTTTAAAATTTTCAAGGTGAACGGTTTGGAAGGATATGTCTGTGTGTGTGTGTCTACGAGTATGTATACTTAGATACCTATTGTTATCCTATTTTCAATAACATAATATCATAGTATACATCACAACTGTAATCCCGGGGTTAAGCAGAAGTGTACCTTTAGTACACCCACAGTTCGCCAGTTATTTTTAAACGTCCCATGTAACAGGGGGCGAACCTATTGCCATCAACCGGCCATATCCAGCCTCCTGGCTGCTACTGGGAGAAATTCCAGATAGAAATACTTACAATACTTTTTGTTTTTTGTTTGGCGCCATTTTCATATATTTAACCCAAAATGAATGATCTCCTTTCACTTGGCATAATATAGCTTCCCATTATGCCTAGTGAAAGAATTATCGGAATCGGATCAGTAGTTAAGAGTATTTAACCCTTTAACCGTTTACGTCGGATTAATCCGACAAATATTTTCGTGTTCATTTCGCCAGAGTCGTATATTTACGACCTTGGTGACCCTGTTCCCTGACCCTGGCTCTTTTAATCTACTTTTTTTATTTAATTACGCTGTATTCTATCAACAAGATTTTTCGATTCGCTGTGCCGGGCGCTAAAAGGGCAAGACAACTGTTATGATGTCGGCGGTTAAAGGGTAAGTACATACAAATTCATAAATTTTACCTCTTGGCAGCTGTCTTCAGATGACAGAGAGGATGTCAGGGGAGCCGCTGACGTACCTACCACGTTTACGACGAACCGCTATATTCCTGCACAACCCTGATGATATAGAAGCTGCTGAACCAGTAATCCGATGACCACTTCTGGTAAAGGTTATCCTGCGCCATTATACCCATAGATTTAGTTTAGGTAGGTACTAAAATTTGTTAAACATAGGTGCCAAAACAGCTTCTAAAAATAAAAAGCCTAAAGTCATCAGATATGCGTACACCGGCTTTTGAAGTCGTTAGCATCAGATACTTAGACACGTCTAGTGCATAGATTAACATCGAGGGTCCTGTGAGAGCATTAGTTAAGTGTTTAGTTCCAGTCAGCGATCTAGGAGGATTTGTTGTTATTTTTTTGGCTTTTATTTTGTAACAGCTAACACCCGGCTTCTGAATAGAGAATGCCGTAATTACAGACTTTAAAGATATTTTTGAGAACTTAAAATGAAAGCCCGCAAATTTTTTATTTTTTATGCAAACAATGTAAGAAATTTTGAATTTCGCAGGCTACATTGAAGCAGTCACCTTAAGTTTTACCAAAATATACTCCATTTAAAATAACATTAGACATTTAAACAGACCTTTTTTACAGTACATTCAACCGATTTTGACTTCTATTCCGTAGGCTTAAGGTATTGGTATTAAAGGCAAAAAAGTGCTTATAATACCAACTGTTTACTGCAGCTGCCATTTGTCATGCCACCAACGCAATAGAAGTCAAAATCGGTTGAACGGACTGTAAAAAAGGTTTGTTTAAATGGCTAATCTTATTGTAAATGGAATATAGTAATACGAGCAAAAATTACTTTTATGAGATACATATACCAATCTGCCTAGCCTTTTCCCAACTATGTTGGGGTTGGCTTCCAGTCTAACCGGATGCAGCTGAATATCAGTATTTTACATGGAGCTACTACCTATCTGACCTCCGCAGTTACTGGGTAATACGATACCCCTTGGTAAGACTGGTTCTCAGACTTTCGGGCTTTTGACGACCCGTAACGACTGTCAAAGATCCAGGAATGACAGCCGGGACCAATGGCTTAAAGTGCTTTCCGAGGCACGGAGGAGTCTCGGTATGTAAAGATGGTCACCCATCCACTGACCAACCCCGGCAAGCGTAGCTTAAGCTGATGGATCGACCCGTGCGGCTGTTATTACTTAGCCACGAGCTACTCCATTTCGATATAGATACCTGTATACGAGGCAAGAAGGTAAGAAAATAGACAGTGTCAGTATATATGAGGCCTGCTTGAGGGTAGCTTCGTTCTGCGCACTTAGGTCTGTTATGCACGGGGTGCTGCACCCCTCACAAAAAGAAACAAGCCGTGGCACACAGGGTGTCTGTGTGTCGGGATGAAGGAGAGTTGATACTTGCTGCTTTTGTGATTGTTGCGTTTTAAAGAAAATATCTGTCAAAAAATAGTGTTAAATTATATTAGGTTATACAAGGTCAAAAAACGGGAAGGTAAGGGCAAATTAAATTAGTTAGGGAAACTCCGCGAACTTGATGGGTAAACGTATCGATATCTAAACATGATTAAAGAAAAAAAAAAAATATTTTATGTTTTTTTTTTCGGGTCAACGGCCATAGATAGTGTAGTTGTTGGGTTATAGGCAAGAGAATAATGATGATAATGATAGAAATAACTGTTTTGCAAGTCTCACAAAATAAAAGTAGGCCATAAAATATAATATTTTCTACGTATCAGAATCAAACTCGCGATCTATGAGTGAACAGGTAGTCATCATGCGCAATCGGACACTGTAGTAGGGTTAGTAACTTAAACTAATTAGTTTGTTTTGTGATGCCATCAATGATTACTGAGGAATGTTTTCTAATAAACAATTTATTTGACGCTAGTTTTACGCTACCAACGTGCTGACTAGCAAAATTTATTCACGCCCGTGCTTACGAGGCAGTATGAAGAAGTCTTCTTTCAGACTTTAAAAAACTAATTAAGATACAAATAACACTAGCTAATCGATGTCTTGCTTAAAATCTATATCTATGAAACTTACTCAGATCAAAGCCCAATCTGAATCTCAAGTTTTTTTTTTTTTTTTTTTTTTTTTTTGTTATATTATATACGTAGGTACATCTGTGCGCTCTAATTATCAATCTTAGTTTTAGACATTGTTTCTCAGTAAGTGAATTATGTATGCAATTCTTATGAGAAATAAAGTTGTTCTTAAACCTAAGTATCAAGAACAAACAATCCCACTACAGAATCGCGTTGTTAATAAGGAAAAGAGTGGGTACACAAGAGAATCTTGCGAACGTCGGTCCGCTGGGGAGACGGCGCGGTTCGAATTTTCTTTTTCACCGAGTTTTAGCGCTGAAGGTTTTATTTATAACCGGATTTTTTACGAAAACCTACCTGAGCGGTGTAGATTAAAGGGTTATATGACTTTGAATTTTCGGTGAAAGGTATGGGCGGAGATATTTAATCTTCCTCTTTTATAATATCGGTATGAACTATCAGTGTGTACGTGTAGTCGTGTCTTGGTAAAAATATGAGCCATTTATAAGTTTTTATACATGTGTTCTTACCGGTGTAAGAGCACTTAACAGTATGTTAATTAGCGACGTTTTAGGAAAAGGAGCAAGTGTTCAATAGAAGTCATTAAACTCAAAGTCAAAGCATGTATTTCAATTACCTACAGGCACTTTTGATTGTCAATGGGTCGGTCAGTCAGAAAGATGAAGCTAGTTGTCCATTCCAAAGCGTACCTAGTAGGTTCCTATGGAGAAGAACGCGGAAGAAAAACCACGGATACTCTTTTATGTCAAATATATATAGTCCTCCTTATCGATTTCGATAACGGCGACCCTTCGAAATTACTTCCTTGCGTGTGCCCTTAGATGGCTCGCTAGACCGAATTTAGTTTTGAACACCCGGTCACAACTAAAACAATAAAGCTGGCCTGAAGTGTTGTATGTATACGTGTAGGAGGGCTTAGGTCTCTCTTTGCGTATTTGGCGCTTCTCAATAATAGCATCGTGTCGCTTTTCTTCGAAAGAAAATGTCAAAATATGTAAGTATTGATAAATAAAAAGAGAATTCCTGACTGATTAGCTGACTGACAGACTCATCAACGCCCAGCCCAAACCGTTGGACCTAGAAAGCTGAAATTTTGCACAGAGGTTCCCTTTATAATGTAGACAAGGACTAGAGAAGGATTTCCTGGTAGTACGTTCCCGTGGGATATTTTCCAACATCCGCGCGGGCGAAGCTGCAAAAGCTAGAATATTGACAAAAAAAGACATTTACTATATGACAAAAAATACTGTCAATTTTTTTTTTCTAAATCTGCTCGCTCCATATGTTTGACAGCGCTCTCTACTGTTAACTATAAAAATGTCACATCACGCCTGTATTCCTCGACGTGGTTAGCAGAGTTGATGTTTATATCCCAATAGAGCATAATACAATGCTGAATGCTGTTTTACCGATCGTCTTTAAAGGCGCTTTCATAAAAAGCGCTTTCTTAGTATCAACCAATGATGCGATATTACTTATGGAAGCTTCTAAAGAAATAGGTACACTCAAAGGTGGAAAATTTAAACCCTATTTTTTACACACGACTGAATATCCAAAGAGGGTTATTTAGCATTTTCTTTCAACTACCCCTTTGAAATGTAAAGGGGTTCTTAAAGAAATACCCTTGTCCATGGGTTTCTGTTTGGAAACCCATAAAAGCGTACGTGTCTGAAGGTTTTTCAAAGACTTTGTTACCTTTCAAAGTTTCTTTGAAGTCGGTAGTGACTGGTTTTGTTTTAACTCCACGTGAATAGACAAAATTGATTGCGTGTGGAAATTCTTGAGACCTGAAAGATAATTTTATTTCTATCAATTAGTTACAGAATTAGGTATGGGTTCAGTAGTGCTATTCTGTAAGAATCTCACCGTGAAAACATAGGTGAAGTGAGCTGTCAATAGTGTCAATCCGTAGCATCAGTGGAAAGCCGAACAAGACATAAAGATAGACTTCGGCTGCCACAAATAAAACTAAAATTATTTAAGAAAAATGTATACTGCATGTCGATTATTATCTACAATCATTTACCAAATAGTATTCAAGATTTACCGCTGACAATGTTTAAAAAAATGCTTTTCAAATTTTTACTATTTAAACGATATTACACCATTAAGGACTATTTAGAAGACAAGTCAATAGACTCTGCAATTTGTAACTTAGATTAATTTTGACATCGCATGATTTTTAAATACATTTGCACGCCATGTTATGGCAGGATACGCTGAACTAAACAAATTAACACCTTATGTACCGTATTCTAGCAAATAAATATTTTGATTTGATTTGATTTGATTTGAATGACAGCTCGCGTCAAACTCACTTCACCTATGTTTTCACGGTGAGATTTTTACAGAATAGATGGGCAGTGCTATTCTGTACAAATCTCACCGTGACAACTTAGGTGAAGTGAGCGTGGAGTGAGCTGTCAATAGTGTCAATCCAATCAAGCAATAAGTAGAACGACAACTCACTTCACCTAGGTTTTCACGGTGAGTTTTGTACAGAATAGCACTGTTGGTTTACAGAAAAATTAAAAAAAAAAGTTTTAGTAAAACTTGTCGAATGCATAACCATTAAGCATCCTCCTTCACAAATCGGTAAAAAAAAGTTTTTTTTTTATATTGCATTAAAGTAAAGGCATTTTCTCTCGACCATTGATCACATAATTTGTTCCGTCAAAGAATAAACCAATAAAAGGCTATGACAGACTATCCTATTCACGACTAAAGGAACTACCAACTGCTGTCACCATCTTTTAACCAAGCATAGATGTTCAATGATACATTTACCTATATACAATCTAAACTCATCGTCTTCCTCCTTCATCATCATCTTCCTGTCCTTATCCCATGTTACGTGGGGTCGGCGCAACACGTTTTCTTCTTCCATTCTCCCCTGTCAACCGTCACGCTATCATTCACTCCCTTCTCTTTCATATCATTCCTCATCCATCTTTTCTTTGGCCTTCCTCACCCTCTCCATCAACATGTATATTCATCACTCTTTTAGTCACATGCGTTTCTTCACTCCTCACCACATGCCCATACCAAACCAAACGATTTCCTTTCAACTTTTCTGTCACTGGCGCCACTTTCAAATTTCCTCTTCTATACTCATTTCTTACTTATCCATTCTCGTCACTCCACAGCCACACATCCATCTCAACATTCTCATCTCCGCTGCATGCAATTTTTTTTCATCCGTCTTCCTCCTTCATATAGGTACCCCAATTTATTTAGGTTCACAAAAAATCTAAAAGGCCAATTAAAAAATGCGTTCTATTCCAATTTTAAATAATAGTATATTATTTATTAGTGCTCCGGAAACGTGCGTCTGCGTCACTGCCGGATTGAAACCGGTCTACCACCCGCACGGCCGGATATTGCGAGGCGCAGTTGGCGCCCCTGTACCGTTGGAATTGCTTCTTGATTATATTATGATGACCAGCAATCCGTCACGGGGTTTTGGCATCTATTCGGGACCTTAATATCGGTCAAGACAGGCCAATTTTGTCTCATTTGTAAATGTTGTAAAAGATGACTTTATAAGTAAGTGAATCAATCTGCCTAGCCTTTTCCCAACTATGTTTGAGTCGGCTTCCAGTCTAACCGGATGCAGCTGAATACCAGTATTTTACATGGAGCGACTGCCTATCTGACCTCCACAACCCAGTAACTGGGTAATACGATACCCCTTGGTAAGACTGGTTGTCAGACTTTCGGGTTTCTGACGACCTGTAACGACTGTCAAAGTTCCACGAATGACAGCCGGGACCAATCGATGTCGAGGCAAAGTACCCCGAACTCAAATAAATAAAAAAGAAATAAATCTTAATTTTAAATAAAATGTAATTCTTAAATTAAAACCCCCGGCTTAACGTGCTTTCCGAGGTACGGAGGAGTCTCGGTATGTAAAGATGGTCACACATCCACGGACAACCCCGGCAAGTGTAGCTTAACCTGATGGATCAACCTGTGCGGCTGTTATTACTTAGCCATAAGCTCCTCCTCCTACAAGTAAGTGATCAGCAGCAAGAAAAGAAAAGGCAGAAGCTTCCTCGCACCTGCAATTAACATCAAACAGCAGGCATTAATCTATTTGTCAAGCATGGTGATTATTGCAATTTTCTCTGTTCTGTACATCAAAAAGAAAAACGGAACCCTAATAGGATCACTTCGTTGTCCGTCTGTCTGTCTGTCAGCCTGTCAAGACTAATTTTCTCAGGAACGAGTGGTGGTATCAAGTTAAAATTAATATCAAATAAGTAGGTATATGGATCTTGGAGCTCTAAAAAAATAATGCTTCTAAGCCAACGAAATAAAAAAAAACGGCCATCTATGCGACATACTTTGACACTCGCAAATAAATCAAAACCTATAGGGTACCTACTTCCCGTTGACTTAGAATCATGAAATTTGGCAAGAAGCAATGTCTCACAGCACAAGTAAAGGAAAAGTCCGAACGTCAATGCTCCAACTGCTAAGTAAATTTTTTTTTTTAGCTTAGCAGTTGGAGCATTGTTTTTCAATTACAATGTTAATTTTGTTTTTGGGATAAATTCATCCCACTAAGGAACCCTTCATTGTGCGTGGTCCGACACGTACTTGGCCGGTCTTTTTGAAGAATTAATTCAGTAACGTCCAAGTGATGATTTTTTTTCAGAGGTGTCAGTCTTTTTTATACATAAGGGCCAACTTTATCACCGTTCATGTCAGTCTTTCGTTTTTTGAAAAAGAACAGGCTACATTGTCCTAAGTATTCTGCAAGGAGAACCAGAAGTTATGTCAAGAAGATAGGTAGATATAAGAAGATAGATAGGTCTCCTCTATACCAATGACGACAAACTTCACCCACCAATCCATTGCTGTAGGTATAAAAACATAAAACTTCACAAAACAACGTTCAACATACATATTACACAATCTTCACATAAAACAAACAGAAATCACAAAGCAGCTAATTCACGAAACAAATCCGCATATTTAAAGAAAAATCTCAATAAAAATAGGTAAAAAAGTCTTACATACCCATTTTTATTTACTCGTATAGCATCTGATAAATCGATGGCGACGAATGCTATGCCGCGGCAGCGAGTACGCATGCGTCGCAAAAATGGCGCCCGAAAAAAAGCCGGGAAATAAGAGAAAGAAGTGGCGTGGGGTGACCCCGAAGTAAGGAGAGCTCGCGGTGAGGTTGTGGTGCTAAACTAGAGGTGGCACGCGAGTTTGCTTTTGATTTTGTGGGGTAAGAAATTCAGGGACAGTAATCATTTGCGTTGCAGGATAGTTCATGTACAGGGCCAGGCAAGGTGACAGTCAATGTTGGACAGACCATGTGAAAAACCGCTTGATACTTTGCATGAAACTTCACCTTTTATTTTTTGCCTAATAATGCCCAGCTTTATTACGAGTTTATCCCCCTAACCGTCCAGTAGTGTCTGATTTTTTTGTTTTCAGATATGCAGAGTAAACTTCGTGCAAAAGGGCCAATTTGAAAAAATTGGTCCTTCACTTCAATTGTTTAAAAAAACGATATAATTATTAACGGTCAAATAATATTATGAACGAAACCCACATTAAACGTGGATATAATATATAACTATTACATTTGATTTGAGTCTAACAGCAAAAAGGGTCTAAGCCATCGGTAACAGACGATCAAAATGATTTGTATACGAGTAACAAACGCCAACGCTTATAAAATGGTTTTGCTCCTGCACTTCACCGCGTGCCTAGGGGTGTGTCTTCCCCTCGGTTCCCGCCCCCCGGGAGGGGTGAACGTGCCCTCGTGAAGACTTCACTTGAGCCCCATTCACTTATTCGCGACAGTAACTCGCGCTGGTTGACTTGCCAGTTAATAATGACAATAGATATTAATTTGTATTAGAAATGTTAGGGCTGTTTAGTTTTGAAGTAATTCTACTTTTGGGCGATTTACTTTGTGTTTCTATTTTATTTATTTTTTGTCTTAAAAAAAATGGTTTTTAAATTGCAGTTTTCATTAAGTGTTGTATTAAAGTACCCACCTATTTATTTCAAGATTTTGATGTGTAATATTTTGTCTAGTGGAGAAGACAGCTCAAATGTTGAACCTAGCAATGTTCGATGTTCATAATATGTATTTCATCTATTCGCCATTGATTTTCTCACACATTATTTTAACACTACACAGACAGAGTAGTCCACTGCTGGACCTAGCAGTGGACTGCTAATGATGATGGTTTTAAAGCTCATTTGGCACTAGCCAAATGAGCTAGCCGAGTACTAACTCGCTCAAGTACTATCCTAAGTTTAAACCAACATAGATACAAGGGAATGTCACATCCATCTTTTCTTCATCCTGATAACGTCAAAACAGGGATTATAGGCCCATAGATAAGCATATTTTTTAAGAAAAAATTACAAATGGCACCAATGTCCATTACTTTCAGACTAAAATTAAAATCTGTCACAAAATGATATATCTGAAAATAGACTTTTCTTTTTAGAACTTTTCACCTCGCTTCGTCAACAGAGTTGAATTACTTTTTTTAAATGAGGGTGTGCACAAAATATATTCTGTTTGAATTTGTGTTCAACAATTTCATCTTAACTTAGGTTTACTTTGAAATAGGTTAGGAAGGAATGAGCTACAATTATAATCAGCCTATAACGTTCCCAGTGCTGGGACACAGGCCTCCGAGGCTTCCTCTCTGGGAGAGCAAATACAGCTAAATTCAATCTGCCTAGCCTTTTCCCAACTATGTTGGGGTCGGCTTCCAGTCTAACCGGATGCAGCTGAATACCAGTATTTTACACGGAGCGACTGCCTATCTGACCTCCACAACCCATTAACTGGGTAATACGATACCCCTTGGTAAGACTGGTTGTCAGACTTTCGGGCTTCTGACGACCCGTAACAACTGTCAAAGATCCACGAATGACAGCCGGGACCAACGGCTTAACGTGCTTTCCGAGGCACGGAGGTCTCGGTATGTAAAGATGGTCACCCATCCATGGACCGACCCCGGCAAGCGTAGCTTAACCTCATAGATCAACCCGTGTGGTTGTTATTACTTAGCCACGAGCTCCTCATTGAAATACTGCTAAATTATTTTATCAATTTTTTTTTTTCAAGTTGAAATAATTATGTTACTTATAAAGTTCTGGGAGCTCGGCGCATGTACGTATATGCACACTGTTCCTAATAATCTGCTACTGAATAATATATTACATTCATATAACCCGACAGTTGGGCAGTTTGATTTCGCCAAGGGACGTCAACTCTGGCCTTACCGCGTACCATGCTTATCAAGCAATTTAGAATTTAACAATTATTTATATTTTTGTCCAACTTCTGGAATATTAGCGCATTATGAGATATTGAAACATTAGGTAGAATGTAGGTATACATGGATCCCTCAACGATCAATTGCAATAATTGAAAATTTTTACGTGATTGCGCAAATTGATCGTCTATCAAATGCAATAGAAGTGATTGTCAATAATTATTAGTACAATGCTTTATAGGACTCTGACTACTATTTAAATATTGACCTTTGTATTAAGCCTTTTAAGAGTTAGAATAGAATAGAATAAGTTCTTTATTTGCACAGAAAGTAGGTACTGTCAGCAACAAAAGTCGATTAATACTTGTGTTTTTTATATCTTAATTATTGAGAAAAAAACTTCATTAAAATCGGAACAGATGTACATTTTAAAGAAAATTAACTCTTATCTAATAAACGAAATGCTAAAAAGCAGGTTATCGTTTAATTTTGTATTAATTTAGATGATGTCAAAAAGTAGCAGTGTTAACCGACTTCTGTTGCTGACCGTACAAGTTACAGATGTTTAGTTTAAAAAGATCCTTATTTATACTAACTACCTTAACTAAGGTATGCAAATAGCATAAGCTTAATAAGGCTCATTCAAAATATATTAGGTTGGGGAAAAAGTCTTTTCGCATTATAGTATGTATGAACTTAAAATAAAATATCTTTGGTTATACTATTTGTATCTGGCTGGTTTTGGTAACATTGAAAGTTTAAATTTTAAAGAACATAATTCCAAATTCAAATTAGGAAAAAGTGTGATTTTCATTTGTTTTTCGTACTGTTAAGATGAGTGAATCTAATGAAGAAATTCGATACGTTTTAAAAGTTTACTACAAAAAAGGTAAAAATGCAACGCAAGCCGCGAAAAAAAATTGTGATGTTTATGGACCCAGTGCAGTGTCTGTGAGAGTAGCTTAAATTTGTTTTAAGCGTTTTCAATCCGGAAATTTTGATGCCAAAGATGCACGACGCTCTGGTCGCCCTATCACGGATAAAATGGATGCCATTTTTGAAAAAGTGGAGCAAGATCGGCATATCAGTAGTTACAACGTAGCTGAAGGACTGGGAATTGACCACAAAACAGTTTTGGCTCATTTGAAAAAAACTAGGTACACAAAAAAGCTCCATATTTGGGTACCTCACGAGCTCACTGAAAGAAACGTAATGAACCGTGTACTCATTTGTGATTCTTTATTACGACGTAATGAAACCGAACCATTTTTGAAGAAGCTACTAACTGGAGATGAAAAATGGATCACGTGCGACAAGAACGTGCGCAAAAGGTCGTGGTCAAAGGCCGTTCAGGCCTCACAGACTGTGGCGAAACCCGGGTTCACTCGCAACAAGGTGATGCTGTGTGTGTGGTGGGATTGGAAAGGCATTATTGATTATGAGCTGTTACCACCAGGCAGGACCATCGATTCTGAACTCTACTGCGAACAACTGATGAGATTAAAGCAAGAAGTTGAGAGAAAGCTGCCGGAATTAATCAACAGAAGGGGTGTAGTTTTTCATCATGATAACGCTAGACCTCACACATCTTTAGCCACTCAGCAAAAATTAAGAGAGTTTGGCTGGGAGGTGTTGATGCATCCGCCGTATAGTCCTGACCTTGCACCTTCAGATTTCCACCTGTTTCGGTCTCTTCAGATTCTTTAGGCAGTGTCAGGTTAACATCACGAGAGGACTGCCAAAACCACTTGTCGCGGTATTTTGATCAGAAGTCCCTTAAATTTCTATAGCAATGGGATCATGTCCCTACCTACAAGATGGCAGAAAGTTACCGAACAAAATGGTACCTACATACTTTAGATAAATGTAAATAATGTATATTAAAAAATGTTTTGAATTTTCTTAAAAAATGCGAAGAAACTTTTTCCCCAACCTATTATTTTTAACACATTCAATCAAATCAGTACAAGTTTACCATGGAAAGACGAAATTCAGCAAATAATTTGAAATAGGCAATACATAATGTCATAGGGATATTGTCAGGGGCTTTTGATGAATAAAGAATTTAAGAATTTAATAGAAATTGATGGCAATTGATCGTTTTGGGGGCCCCTAACAACAGCGTTTTGTTTTTTGTTGGCAATTAAATAATTATATCTATTCAATTATGCATTGTTTACCGTAAGGATCAATCTCGAAGGTATAAAGGACCATTAGTTACTGTAATTTGCATGATTGCATTAGACTGTATCACTATTAATAAACAACTATTTTAATTATTTTGCTCGCTATTCCAGTTCTATTACATTAATATTCAAATAAGGAATAATAATAATAGCTCATAGTAGTCATAATAAATGTTGGTTTCATTCATGATGTAGGTACTATGTAGAATCTAAGGAAATATTTTAACTTGGAACTCATAGTTGAGGTATTTGTAAAGGACAACGGTATAGTTTTAATTTTGAGTGACTATTTGACTTGCATAATGTGTTGATTGCTGGGTTTGATGTTATTCTTACCAAAGCTGTTTTCAAAGCTACGGTACATTAAGTACTATCGACAAAACGGACGCCTATACACCTTAAAGTTACTTTTTGTATACACTGATTCATTGAAAAAACCTTGCCCCCTATGGTCCTTTGTTTTGATTGTGTTTTTAGCTTTTGAGTTTGTCAATGGTACCTCTAAATACTTATTTTATTTAAAGGGAACTAAGTTACCTTGGACAAAAACAAACGAAATTGTCGTTAGTTTTATTGGGTATCCAAATTCGGTTTTGACAGATTTCAGTATAAGTTCAGAGATTTTACAAGATCGTTCGTTACCAAAGACATCCTATACCTACTAATCACCTTGTTGATTTACCGAAGGACCAAAGGAAAAATGCAATAAGTAATTTAAAATAAAACGAACTCAATTAGTCGAACGGACATATTCAGGTTACTCCACCGAAGGGTAGGTACTATTCATAGTATTCGATGCACTTTTACGCGGGGGCGAGATGGGGTGAAATGCATAAATACAGGCAAGGGAGGGAAGAATACAAAAATAGGGTGCTAAGAGGCACCGGCGCCATCTTGAAATCACCCTCGCAATGTCGATTTTTCGTGACGAGGGAGATTTTTATTTCTATTTCGCGTGTTGATTGTTCTTCAAGTTTAAGTTAGTAATAAGTTTTAACGATGTGGAGTTCATTTAAAGAACTTGTTTTTATGTAAATGTAAAAAGAGATGTGGAATGCACTTTGATTTAAAATTTTCTCTTCTAAGTATGAAATACTAATTAGGGTTGATAATTACTTACTTAATTAGGTAGGTATGCTTATTACTTGGGGTTGAAATTAAAAGATTTTTTTTTCCTGGTGTTTTATTAACTTTTAATAAGGTTTGCTTGTGGTGGAATATGATTAAGATATGACTACGTAATTAAGATATCATGCATAATTATGTATTTTTTAACCGACTTCTAAAAAAGGAGGAGGTTCTCAATTCGGATGTTTGTATTTTTTTTTTTTTATGTTTGTTCGCGCATAACTCCGTCGCTTGCCAACCGATTTGAAAAAAATATTTTTTTGTTGGAAAGGGTATACTTCCCAAATGGTCCCATTTTTGTCAAAATCCAGTTCTGATGATGGGATCCTGGAGAAATCGAAGGAACTCTTCAAATATTATAGGCACACCTATAGCGATTTGGGTATTTTTTATAGTAGCTCGTGCATTTGCTCTCGGAAAGCACCACTTGGTGAAGTGGAACTGATGATGAAGACCACAGATGGCTACCGGAACTACTCAATGATAAATATTTCACGGGTTGCGATTCGATTACTTTAATATGGTTGCTAAGCAATTTCCGCTCGTCACACAATGCGTGTGGTGAGTGGTTGTTGAGGAGTTCTCCTGGTTCTTACCAGCAGAACTCCTCAACAATTAACGTCCCAGCATCGGGAAAAGCAATATTTTGTAACATGTGATGAGCAATTGACATTAGACTATTGTAACTTATACAAATTATAAACAGACCCACTAAAAAGTGAAAAATAAAAACTTTTTTACAAAAAAAATACAACCGACTTCCAAAAACAACACTACAAAGTGAAAAATAACTTTAATTTCGGAAGTCGGTGGCAAACACGAAAATACATGTAATCAGACACCGACTTCCGAAATTAAAGTTATTTTTCACTTTGTAGTGTTGTTTTTGGAAGTCGGTTGTATTTTTTTGTAAAAAAGTTTTTTTTCTTTTAAGTCTAGACGAGACTCATATAGGTACCTACGTTTTTAGGGTTCCGTACCTCAAAAGGAAAAAACGGAACCCTTATAGGATCACTCGTGTGTCTATCTGTCTGTCTGTCCGTCTGTCACAGCCAGTTTGCTCCGAATCTAATGGACCGATTAAGTTGAAATTTGGTACACATATGAACTTCTGTGACCCAAACACGGACGGGTAAAGTAAATAAATTAAATTTGAATATAGAGGTCACTTTTGGGGGCAAATAAGAAAATAAAAAAAAAAGTTTTGCAAACTACACCATGTGGCATATCAAATGAAAGGGCTTACTATGAGGGTCTCAAATATATTTTCTTTATAATTTTAAAATAAATTGTTTTAAAGTTATTTAAGAAAATAAACAAAAAATGGCCATTCCCCCCCCTTATCTCCGAAACTGCTGAGCCTAAAATTTTGAAAAAAATATAGAAAATAGATCTTTACCTGTTGATTACAGGGAAACCTATAAGAAGTCTGTGGTCTTAAAATAACATGGTAAATCTATCAATATTGTGAGTTCAAACTTACATTTAAAATTGGAATGTATGGGAGAACATGTTTTTTAACTACAATGTTAAGTTTGTTCTTAAGATAAATTCATCCCAACTACGGAACCCTTCATTGTGCGTGGTTCGACACGCACTTGGCCGGTTTTTATATAAGGTTTTACATTAAATAGATTTTTCTTATTTAAGAAATTGGTACATAGATTTATGTTAAATAGAACTCTCGTACCGTAAAACGAAGTGAATAGGGATGAAGGGGTGAACAGGGACGAAACTTTAAAATGGTTGCCAACAAGGACACTATAATACAGCAATCTATCAATCTGCCTAGCCTTGTTCCAACTATGTTGGGGTCGGCTTCCAGTCTAACCGGATGCAGCTGAATACCAGTATGTTACATGGAGCGACTGCCTATCTGACCACCACAACCTAGTGATGGGTAATACGATACCTCTTGGAAAAACTGGTTGTCAGACTTTCGCGCTTCTGTCGACGCGTAACGACTGTGAAAGATCCACGAATGACAGCCGGGACCAACGGCTTAACGTGTTTTCCGAGGCACGGAGGAGTCTCGGTATGTAAAGATGGTTACCCATCCACGGAAAACCCCGGCAAGCGTAGCTTAACCTGATAGATCGACCCGTGCGGCTGTTATTACTTAGCCACGAGCTACTCTACAATACAGTAAACACATTAGAGTCGATTTTGGCAAATGTTAAAATCCCTTTTAAAGTTTCATCCCCTGCATCGCTATTCACCCCGTTACGTATATGGAACCTATTTCCTGACTATACCTAAAAATAATCTCAGTCTCAATCTGTCAAATGACCTACTTTTAGATTTTTTAACCGACTTCAAAAAAAGAGGTTCTGTATTCGACCTATATCTATATACCTATGTTTGTTTGTCCGCGAATTTCTTAAAAACTAATGAACCAATTTTGATGATTCTTTCACTAATGTGATCTACATACTTTCAGGAAGGTTTTACTATATTATGTAATTATTCTTATGTACGAAGTTATATGCATAATGTACTGTATTTCCAGCATTTCTAAGCCGATTTTGATGATTCTTCTTTTTAACCGACGAAAAAAAAAGAGGAGGTTCTCAATTCGACACGTATATTTTTTTATGTATGACCACGCATAACTTTTTACAGCGTCGTCCGATTTGAAATTTTTTTATTTTATTCGAGAGGGTACCTATACTTTAAAGTTGGTCCCATATAAAATTGATTAACTTTGCTTGGGTAGTTTTTGAGTTAGCTTCAATAATACGTATTTATTCCCCATTTTTATATGGATGATGTTCTAGTTTGTTTTGCAGGTAGTGGTATTAGAATTTGTGTGGGGTAGGTACCACAACTAAAAAGTTAAAAATAAAAACTCTTTTACAAAAAAATACAACCGACTTCTAAAAACGACACTACAAAGTGAAAAATAACTTTAATTTCGGAAGTCGGTGGCAAAAAACGAAAATACATTTAACCAGACACCGACTTCCGAAATTAAAGTTATTTTTCACTTTGTAGTGTCGTTTTTGGAAGTCGGTTGTATATTATGTGTAAAAAAGTTTTTTCGTTCGTCTTGGGCTTCCTTATATAATTGTAGGTATATTCAACTAAAAATGGAAAAATAAATTTACTTTAAAAAAAGTAAAAACTGAATTCAAAAACCAAAAACGAATAAAATAACTTTCATAAAAAACTTAACAGCTTCTGAAGTCGGTGTCTTCAATTATTCAATGCACCTTAGCTTGGCACCGGCTTCGGAAGCTGTTAAGTTTTTATGAAAGTTATTTTTACGTTTTTGGTTTTGAAGTTCCGGTTGCCATTCGTGGACCTTTGACAGTTGTTACGGGTCGTCAGATGCTTGAAAGTCTGACAACCAGTCTTGTCCTCCGTTGGTGAACGCATCTCAATCTGTAGCAATAAAGCAAAGTTTCTGGCCGCGTCATCATCTGCCTAGCCTTTTCCCAACTAAGTATGTTGGGGTTGGCTTCCAGTCTAACTGGATGCAGCTGAATACCAGTATTTTACATGGAGCGACCGCCTATCTGACCTTCACAACCCAGTTACTGGGTAACAGGATACCCCTTGGCAAGAAGGGTGGTCAAACTTTCGGGCTTCTGAATACGAAAAGATCTACGAATGACAGCCGGGACCAACTGCTTAACGTGTAAGCTATGTCATGGATGATCACCCATCCAAAGACCGACCTCGGCAAGATTTGCTTAACCTTGAAAATCGACCCGTGCTGCTGTCATTCCCCACGAGCCCCTCAGTTAAGATCTATCAAGAATTTCACACCATTCATAACCCGGCAATAAATTAAACTAGCTGCGACTCGAAGAGGAAGAGGAGCTCATGGCTAAGTAATAACAGCCGCACAGGTCGATCCATCAGGTTAAGCTACGCTTGCCAAAGTCGGTCCGTGGATGGGTGACCATCTTTACATATCGAGACTCCTCCGTGCCTCGGAAAGCACGTTAAGCCGTTGGTCCCGGCTGTCATTCGTGGATATTTGACAGTCTTTACGTGTCGTCCGAAGCCCGAAAGTCTGACAACCAGTCTTATCAAGAGGTATCGATTACCCAATTAATGGGTTGTGGAGGTCAGATAGGCAGTCGCTCCAGGTAAAATACTGGTATTCAGCTGCATCCGGTTAGACTGGAAGCCGACCCCAACATAGTTGGGAAAAGGCTAGGCAGATTGATTGGTGACACGGAACCCTTTGAACGACTTGGACGCTTTTCTATTCCTAATTCAGTAATAAATCCACTTTATTGTTTAGCACAATAAATTATATACCACGAGTATCAAACACTATATATTCCATAAAAAGTATTTCGTTATCATCTTGGCAATCGTGACGCCTCGAACATTGCATGGTGGGTGAAGTGGATGTTAGCCAATAGCACTAAAGCTAGGAATAATTACTAGCTGAAACCACGCCTTTACGTTGTGTGGAGGTTAAATTACGAGTTCAGGTGCTTGCTTGCTAATTACTCTGATTACCCCGTTGTGCACAAGCGTTATAGTGTAGGCAGTAGGAAAAAAAAAATGTTTTCTTATTACATTGCGGGCGACCGTGCTTCCGGAATAGTGTTGATAGACTATGGTATCTTTTTGAGTGTGACGAAAATAGAGACTAGTTTTATTCTCCTAGCTGTGCCTGTGACTTTGTTCGCTAATATTATTCATAATTGTATGGAAATAATTAAGAAAATAGAACAATCCAATATAAATAACGGCCTTTTGAAGGTTTCTTTTAATTATTTTTCTTCCTCCCAATTGATATTAAAATTAAAAGTTCTATAGTTAGTTATATTTTACTACTTATTAGTAGGTACTTGCCGCGCGACTTTGTCCGCGTGGATTTCGTACTTTAGTAGGCACGCCGTTAGGGGTAGATTTTCAAAAAAAAAACCCCTAATACACACGTTATTCTTTATTTTCGGTTTTAAGTATATAAAATCCATCTGTACAAACTTTAATACCCCCAATCCCCCAATAAGGTGTAGATTAGAAAAACATAAAATGACAAATTTCATAATTTACTTAGATAAGTAAGTATTCGAGCCTAAAGTTTTAAGTTTAACTCAAGAAATAAGATTTTTCATACAAACAAAATCCCCCTTAAGAGCGTTGGCTCCATACGGCATTTCATACAAACTTTTTAGTCCTTTTTTTATCGAAATGAATTAACCGATTTTAATGAAAATTCATACGCATTAGCAGAATACATCTAGGTCTAAAAAGTTATTAAGAACATTTTCAAAAAACAGTGCTGCAGCTAAATTCGACCGATTTTAAATATTCCATAGAAACAGATTTCCAATTATCTTTTTTTTATATAAGACATTTCCAAAATGCTCATATCTAACTTTTTAACCTATGTATCTAAGTCTAAAAAGTTAGATATGAGCATTTTGGAAATGTCTTGTAAAAAAAAAAGATAATTGGAAATCTGTAGAAACAGATTTCCAATTATCTTTTTTTTATATAAGACATTTCCAAAATGCTCATATCTAACTTTTTAACCTATGTATCTAAGTCTAAAAAGTTAGATATGAGCATTTTGGAAATGTCTTGTAAAAAAAAAAGATAATTGGAAATCTGTTTCTATGGAATATTTAAAATAGGTCGAATTTAGCTGCAACACTATTTTTCGAAAATGTTCTTAATAACTTTTTAGACCTAGATGTACCTACCTATTCTGCTAATGCGTATGAAGTTTAATTAAAATCGGTTCATTCATTTCGATAAAAAAGGACTTGAAAGTTTGTATGAAATGCCGTACGGAGCCAACGCTCTTAAAGGATGAATTTCCAAAAACCCCTTCTTAGTGCTCTCCTAAATTATAAAAGGAAGCCGTGTGCAAAACTTCTAGCTTGTAGACCAAGATTTAGGCTCTGCTTTGATGAATAAAAATAAATATGTCATGTATAGATTTATTTATGGATAGGTAACTAATATTTTATAGTGGTAAACTATCTATTTAAAGTTGAAACATCTTTCGGCTACCGACCTGTCATTCACATTTCAGTCACTACTTTTATCGGCAGTACATTATTTAAGTCACAAACTAAATACATACCAATTTTTCATCTCGATAACTATCGACCCAGGGGGCGAACACCCATAAATAAGCACATAATGATGTACTAACCATTGTGATTACGTTCCCCTGATGAAAAAATGACGAAAAAAATCTAAGGGGTGAAGTTCCACCCTCGCGTTTTTTGCCGTCCGTCACTCACCCCCGTTTTTGATTTTTCGTCTCTATTGGTACATAATAGGTATCGATTTTGGGGTTGTGTCGCCTTTGTGTTCAATATTCTATAGCGTAAAAGATTTTTATATAATGGTGCATAATGTTCATTGGGTGCTTGATTTATTTTATATGCGTTAAATTTGTTTAGGTAGGTACATACATAGATTTTTTAAGTAAATTCTACTTAGTAATTGCAGATAAAAAGTAGATAATAATCATTAGCTCTTTTCTTTAATTTCTGTTTAGTTTTAAGTCAACCCGATTTCCTACTGGAGACCATTCTGGCCACAATACTTTGACAATAATTTTAGGTATGTAAGTACCTTACTGTCCTACATTACATGGTGTAGGTAAGGAATCGTTTCTCAAATAATAAGTAAGTTTACTTAATAAGTAAAATAAAACTATAGATTTAAGTTAAGTAGTCTCTCAAAGGACTAAGGTGACATCAAAAGGGACACTAAAACATAGGTTTCACTTTAAAAAGTCTGGAGTGTTAGCGAAAAGGGAAATTCCAACTTGTGTTCACCTAAGTATAAAAGTATTTTTTGCTCTGATTTTCTGTGCTTAAAGCTCATAATTATTTGCTTCAGAGGTATTTCAAAGAAAATGCACAAAATTTATGTTTTCACGTTTCTATTCATAATCCTCATGTAAAAGATAAAATTGCAGCAAAAATTCCTTGCCAAAAGAAATATTTAATAGAAAAAGAAATACCTCAAAACAAATGCATAATGAACTCTTGAAATCAATTAACAATTCGCTGAGTTTAATAAAACAATTTAATTAATTAGCTTCTAAAAGTTTCGAGAAGTTTCATAAGGGGTTGAGTTTTTCCCCGCACTTCGGGGTGAGACTGGACTCTCGTTATTGCCGACTTTGAACTAGCTTTCACCCCGATTTTTAGTTTATTTTTACTGGGAAATTACCTATTACCTACTGAATTTATAAATAACTAATTATCTACATACACAAATTGTCGGACTTTAGGACCAAGCATCAGTTTGCATAACATTATGTGTTGATTGAAAGTTATGTAATAAATGAGAATAAATCTATGGATCTAAAAAAAAAATAGTCTTTAATAGGTAACTAATATTCTAGATATTACCCAGTTACTAATAAAAAGGGATTGGATATTTTTGTCGTGTCTCACCCCCAGTCAATTAATAGAATAGAATAGAATTTTCTATATTCAAGTAACCAAGACTCAACAAGATTGTTAGCAAAACTTACGAATATGTTAGTAAACACAGACACTAAGCAAAAAACAAGGAAACAAAAAGAAATAACGATTAGGTACGAATTAGGTACTGGGATCTGCACAATCAAAGAAACTGTAGTGCTATTCCGTAAACATCTCACCGTGATAACTCAGGTGAAGTGAGTGTGAAGTGAGCCGTCATTCCACCTGATGTTAGGATTGACACTATTGACAGCTCACTTTAAGATCACTTCACTCATGTTTTCACGGTGAGAAATTTACAGAATAGCACTACTGGTCCTTTTTCACAAACGTCAAAAATATTTTTTCACATCCACAGACTATAAAGTTTTTACTTAAACAAACAAAAAAACCTAAAAAAATCCGTATTATTACGAGAGATTATATCTGCAAACGTTATGTAAGCAAACAAACTGGTTCTCCATACAATCCCATAGGCAACGGGTTCCATTGATCTTAAGAAAACATTCCCCCTGTGAACCAAGTTGTACGCCGCAAGTAGAAGTACTTACTTTTGAAAAAAATAAACAATATAAAAGTTGTTTTGAGTTAATGGTTCCGTAGAAAATAATAACACAGGGAATTAAAATTATGTTGCAGAATAGAATAGAATAGAATAGAATACTCTTTATTATGCACACCATTTAAATTACTGGTTACAATTTTACAATGTTGAAATTTTACATACGAGTGACACAGAACTACACAAGCTACGTGCTGAATAAAGAGGATAGAATACACCACAAATTTTTAATTAGTAAAAATACTTAAAGGGCTTACTAGAGAAGGTCTTTTTATTATATATGTAAAGTCTCAATAAATATTATTCATAAACAGCAGTTATTAGCGTTTGTTTATATGCCAAAATGTCACTCAGTTTATGGAAATATTGTACAGACTACATAGTAGTATTCATTAATCACGGAAAAGCACTGCGCGTAGTATTTTCTAGTAGCAATTGTTATGAATAATTGATTTTCGTGGACAATTTTGGGATTTAATTTTTTTTACTTTTGACTACACAAATATAATCAGTAACGGGTACGGATAGAGCCCCGTTTTATTTTGTACTAATTAAAAAATAGTGGTGTATAAGTCTGGTATTCTATACTTATTATAAAATAAAGTTGGTTTTCACGTCCGTCTGTGTGACCGCGTTGTTCTTCAAAACTACGCAACGGATTTTGATGTGGTTTTTTTTCACTATCATTTAGAGAGTTTATTCCGGAAGGTTTATATGTATAGGTATTACATTAATATTCAACTTATATACATTTAATATAGAAACGTTCATGTATTGTGAAGTCGTAAGGCCGGATCGCTAGAATCACACTAATATTATAAGGCGAAAATTTGTGTGTGTGTGTGCGTGTGTGTGTAAGTTTGTTACTTCTTCACGCTCAAACGGCTCAGCCGATTTGATTGAAATTTGGTAAGTAGATAGCCTATACCCTGGATTAACATATAGGCTACTTTTTATCTCAGTCTCCGCGGGTGAAATCGCAGGGCGCAGCTAGTCTAATATAAAGTGACAATGTGTAATTTTTTTTTGCAAATGCACAAATCTTTTTTTTAACAAACATCTAAAAAACGAGGAGGATATGCATTTGGCAAGTTTTTTTTTATATTAAATATTATTAGGTACCTAACAGATACCCATAGGTTTACTTAGCCATAAAATTAATTCTAGGTAGGTACTAATTACCTACCATAACTACTATTCTGTAAAGTTCACTTCGAACTTCACACAAGTCAACTCATTTTGTTTAAAATGGATTATTAATTTTCATTTAATTTTCATTAATTGCGGCGGAATCACACCTCTAAACAGTTTTAATTTCGAAGTGATCTTTAAAAAATAATACTAGGTACTGAAGTGAGCTGTCAATCCCTAGGTAGCATTCGGTGAGAACGGTGGGATGACAGTCCACTTCAAGCTCACTTCACCTAATCCGTTATCATGAGACTTTTTACAGAATAGACCCACTGGTTTAGTGTATGTGTTGTGTACCAGTAGCGTGACTTACCTACAATGCACTTACACGATTTACCATTGCACTCTGGAACCCTAATTCCGATAACCTACGAGTACAGTTCAAGTTTATAAAACTGGTTTCTGCCGCTACTAGCTTGGACCTGTTCCAACTCCCAAGGTTGGAATAACGGTGTAACTGCCAATGTAACGTGTAGCTGAGGCTGGAGAGAAACGGGAGTCATCTGGGAACGATGAATGAAAGAAACTGAAAGACGTGGAGAGATGAATGATTTTTTTTAGGTTGAACATTTTTATTCAGGTGGTCAGCCAGCTTTGAATTGGGATGGAATGACCTGAATTGTACGTTTGGCATGATAGCCCTCCAGTTAAAAGATCTGTTAAAATATTAGGTACAGTCAGGTACATAAATACTTATGTTAAATTTACGCAAGATTCTGAAGCGGTTTTTTCCTAAAGTATTGATAGATATTTTATATGATGTTACGAATATCTAAAGTATTTTTGAAAACATACCATCTATAAATAGTTTTTCTCATAGTTGCAATCGTTATGTCACTAGTAAATTTCTTCTGAATTTTGGTAAGTGTCAAGTACCTATGTAGGTATTTATGTTCGTGAATCTTCCCTCTAAAGTTTTTTTTCACAAAACAGAAAGGACGACAACAAAAAAATTGCTGCGTTCTTGTAATATATGTTTAGTTATGCTTATTAATAACAGTAAAATATTAAAAGCACTTTTATCTCACGGCATCTCACCTAAAAAAGATCGCAACCGAAAAAGTCCTTCACGAAAGTCACACGTTTTTTCTTTCCAAAAACAAAAAAAAGAATCACAAACATTAATTCAAAATACATCTACTGTAAGCGAGTTAAGTGGCAAACATAGGCAAAAAACAAGAAAAAAAAGTCTTGGGTCCCATAATTAAAATTCCGTTCACACATCGGATCAATTTTTGCGTACAAAAAATTTAAATAACAAAAACGGTTAAGAGTTTTTTTTCTCAGAAAAAAAAACGCAAGCGCAATCTTTTTTTATGATAATTCGAAGGGTATTTTTTACCTGTTGTCACTTAAGGATCGATTTGATCAATAGAGGTGTTGATCCATTTCTATTCAATCGTTTATTTATTTGGCACGAGCCGAAACTAATAGGGGATCAATATGGTTTTTTTAAAGGCATTAAATGTGGGTACACTTGAATTATTTGTTGAAAGGTGTTATTGTGACTTATTTAGGGTGCATCATTACCTCTATTCTTATGAAACCACGTATTATGGATATTAAGTTTATTAATAAACTATTCATAGTAACTAAGAGAAGAGTAATTTTAAAGGGCAGTTCACAGTTTCCAACACCAATCAATCTGCCCAGCCTTTTCCCAACTATGTCAGGGTCGGCTTCCAATCTAACCGGATGCAGCTGAATACCAGTATTTTACATGGAGCGACTGCCTATCTGACCTCCACAACCCAGTTACTGGGTAATACGATACCCCTTGGCAAGACTGGTTTTCAGACTTTCGGGCTTCTGACGCCCCGTAATGACTGTCAAAGATCCACGAATGACAGCCGGGACCAACGGCTTAACGTGCTTTCCGAGGCACGGAGGAGTCTCGGTATGTGAAGATGGTCACCCATCCAAGGACCAACCCCGGCAAGCGTAGCTTAACCTGATGGATCGACCCGTGCGGCTGTTATTACTTAGCCACGAGCTTTTCACAGTTTGCAACAACAATAAAATTTTAACTTCGTTGTTCTGACAGACAAAAAAATATGTGTAAAATAGTGTTATGGTGAAAACTTTGTAAGTCCGATTTTTCTAATTTATTTGTTTAATTTAATTTATTTTATTCTTGCTTTATATGTTGACTGTACCTTTTATTTGGCTTTATTAATTGTATCTAATATTCTCATTTGTAACAGATAATTTAGGCACGCACAAACAGTTTACTGTGCATTTACTAACATTTAGAAATGTAACTACCTACTTGTGTACAGCAATAAAGAATTGATTAAATTTTTCGTTCACTTGATTAAAAATACTCTTATTCAACATGCCTAGCCTTTTCCCAACTATGTTGGGGTCGACTTCCAGCCTAACTGGTTGCAGCTGAATACCAGTATTTTACATAGAGCGACTGCCTATGTGACCTCCACAACCCAGTTACTGGGTAAGTAATACGATACCCCTTGGTAAGACTGGTTGTTAGGCTACCCGTAACTACACTGTCAAAGATCCAAGAATGACAGCCGGGACCAACGGCTTAGTGTGCTTTCCCAAGCACGGAGAAGCCTCGGTATGTAAAGATGGTCACCCATCCACGAACAACCCCGGCAAGCGTAGCTTAATCTGATGGATTATGATGCTAAAATTGACCTCACACTACCTGCTTTTTGCCAGGAATGGAAAGGACAATACCCCATTTTATTGAATAACAAAGGACACTGTTACTCGCTGGACTTTTAGGAAGGAAGAATCAACTTTATAGGTACCTAACTGGCTTCTGCCCACGACTTCGTTCGCGTGGAAGTCGATAAAATACCATATTTCTGTAACTAGGTGAAAGAATTTTTAAAATCAGTTTAATATTTTTTGAGTTTATCCTTTACAAACAAACATACAGAAGAATCTTTTCTCTTTATAATATTATACTAGCAACGCCCCGCGGTTTCACCCGCGTAAGGCTCCAACCCGTAAGAATATCAGGATAAAAATACGTGTGCCAAATTTCATCAAAATCCACTGAGTAGCTTGTGCGTGAGAGTAACAAACATCCGTACTCACAAACTTTTGCGTTTATAATATTATAGTTGGAATAAAAACCAGTTTCAAATTAAAAATATTTGATTTCACATAAACCTGGGCTCAACATAACATAAATCGTCAGATGCACGGTTCCAATTGGTCGTTTCTTGTGGAAAAGAGCCGGCAAGAAACTCCAAAGTTACTCTTTTAAAACTCATAAGACATAACACACTACTTCTCATATAAAACTCGTTAAAAGCCTGCAGTAATACCTACATCTTCCACATAGAATTTCGCGAAAAGAATAGGTATATAACCAACCAAAAAATACTCGCCTCAACAATTTCAATTTCGCTGATATCTTATTTAAGGGGAGAGACTTATTTTTCACCCCTAAGTATACGCCGCCCCTTACGCTCGCGTGCTCTTTGCGAACTTCAAAGGGGGTTGATTTCCCCCCCTTGTTAACAAACTTCCACCTATCTGCATTTTTATTTAAGTTTCGACAAAAATTTTCCACCCCTTAATTCAATTTTTTTTCTCTCAGTCGCTCTAGGAAATTAATTAAAGAACATGAAGCTGATATTCTAGTCGATTTTGAAGATTAACTGATTTAAATAATAAGGGGTCTTTTTGGGGGTGATAATATTTAAAAATAAATATAGGATAATGAAGTCGTTTTCTATATAGGTATTTCTCTATTTAAGGTGTTAAATTAACTTTACAAACTTTAAGAGGTGCCAACCACCAACCAAGCAACCACCAAACCATAATCAAGTAACAAACAACATAACAACCTTCCAACTGACCAATTATATCCATCCAACTGAATAACTTATACTATGCGATCAACTGTTTAGAACAGTAGTTATTAGGTATATTAATTAAACTTTAATAAGGAACAGCTGATTTTTTTTTCGCGATTTCGACTAATTCGGTTCCATAATAATAGTTATTCAGATCGATGGTCTAAAGCACTCATTAAATTTTGTAAAGTTAATATTTTAACATCTTATATACATTTTTGAACCACTTGTATAACGAAGCAGCAAAGCCTAAAAGTTTTTGCCTAAAATTTCGTTCACCTTGGATTTGAACTTACACAAACTACAAATCCTAACTATCTTACTAATATTATAAATGTGAAAGTTTGTATGTTTAGATGTTTGGATGTTTGTTACTCATCATGCAAAAACGGCTGAACGGATTTGGATGAAGTTTGGCACACAGATAATAATAATATTTATTTATTTTTTCTCACCACAATATCCTTACAAAATAATAACAAAAAAAACAACATTGTCCAGTAATGGGCTAAAAGAAAAGTATTGTGTATTTCAGGCTACCAGTAGCTAGACCACCACCTCTTAAAGCAGTATTATTTTAATCTTACATGAGTGTGGGAAAGAGATGGAGCTAGACGTCCTGTATAGCTCCATCTCTTTCTCACACTGAAGTAACATTAAAATAATACTGCTTTAAGAAGTGGTGGTTGGCCCCCTGGTCTCCACCCCAAGTACAAAGTATAGTTTCTCGTAACCTAAAACTAGACAATAATTTAGATATTTTATAACTTGGATTAACACATAGAATACTTTTTATCCCGGTAGTAGGTTCCCGTGGGATAATTTCCGACATCTACGTGGGCGAAGCCGTGGACAAAAACTAGTAAAATAATAATTTATTAAACTGTCATTGTAGTCAACCACACATAGGTATGCAATTAATTATTTTTTATGTTATTTCAGAGACTTAAAATGCTTGCTTTTATGATTCATTTTCCAAATGTTGTGTCCCTTTGCCAAACTTTTATAGGCTTACACGAAAACTCCAAATATCTGTTTTCTTAAATGCTCTCCTGGTACCTTATGTACCTATCACCAAAATTAAATGTGAAGACGCCAAGAGGTGCCCCATTGATTTACATAATTGCAATAGCAAATTGTGAAAAAGAAATGCTCATTTCGGGGGTACCAGAGTAGGTTTTAGCCAAATAATTTTCGTCTTAAATAAAGTAGCGACAGCAAAATGGCTTTTAATAATTAACATTAGTTACCTAAATAAAACATTTTGTTGAATGCTGTTATTTATATTGGGTAGCTGACAGGCAAACGTGCACCATCGGCATTTGCATCGGTCGAGACAATAGCCGTATGTGAGTCCATTCAAAGAAACTCAACTCTTCGAAGAAGTTTAGTCAGATTTATTTAAAATAAGACAATAACACAGAGAAGGCCAATATTCAGCAGTAGGTGGCTGCCAGTTATGATGATGGTGAAGAAATATTTAATTTAATATAATTTATTTATTTAATTCAGACACGGTTTTTGATATCCATATTTTTGTTACCTAGTATACTTAAGAATTATGTTAGTAACCAAAGATTCAAATACACTCCACATTATCTAAAATTAAATATCAGAAGTATCACAATTATCTTTAAATTCATTAAAATAGAATAGAATAGAATACTCTTTATTATGCACACCATTTAAATTACTGGTTACAATGTTACAATGTTGAAATTTTACATAGAGTGACACAATGGGCGGTCTTATCGCTAAAAGCGATCTTTTACAGACAACCTTTGGATGGAGTATGGGAAAAAAAAAACAACAAAATAATTAAAAATAAACCAAGTAAAACACAACATCCTTCCATCAGTTCACACAATACCTCAATAGTGGCAGTCAATTCTGGCAGCCACAACGCTAAGAATGCTGTTGCCATTGCCGCGGGCTTATCATCAATGCAGGTCTCTTTCTTAGGATGGCATGAAAGCCATCAATAAGAGCGTCGGCAAACCTGCCCGACGCGCTGCAGTGCCTCATTGTAATAAGTAAGTACATTATTGCTTGTTTTTCTATTTAACTCAATTCATACATTGTACGTAGGTAGGAATTCAGCATTGCTCAGCGTGCTATCTAGTGGAGGACAAAACTTTTTCTACCAAAAAAAATAGTCATTGTAGTAAGTAGTAACTTAGTAGTCTAGTTTTATTTTTCTTTTTTTTTCTGGTCTATTTTTTTTTTTTTATTTATCTTACAACTAGCTGCGCCCCGCGGTTTCACCCGCGTAGACCGGGATAAAAAGCCTATGTGTTAATCCAGGGTATAAGCTATCTGTATACCAAATTTCATTCAAATTGGTCCAGCCGTTTGAGCGTGAAGAAGTAACAAACATACACACACTCACAAACTTTCGCCTTTATAATATTAGTGTGATTTATGTACACACATATATACAGACAACTAGAAAGGAACCGATAAATGCGTAAAAAGATGATGCTTATTATGTAGAACCCAATACCATTTTTGCGAACGCTACATGATTTCAATCGGGGAGACGTTGGCACGCGACCTCGTCTTCAATTATTTCTTTTCTCCTCAAAGCCCCAATAATAAATGCAAATAATACTCAATGCGCCATTCGCCAAATTATTGAACCTTAAGCCGGTATTATGCAGTTCCTAATGTACTGTACTTATAACCACTCACGCGAGCGCGGTGTGAATCGGGTCCGCTGTACATTATTTACTTTGGTGCCAATTTGCCAACTTAATAACATAATGGAATTTATAGACAATATTATGATTTGGATTGGTTGACATTAGTGTGAAAATGAGTTAAAGATATTAAAGCAACAATGATGTGTTTGTCATACATTATTTGCTAAAATATGGTGTTATTATAGGCGAAATGTGGGTGTAGGAAACTACTACATATTTAATTTAATTTCCTTTATTTCAGGCAGCTGTGGCCCATACAAAATACAATACACAAATACAAACAAAAAATATTACAACATAACAAAAATGATATACTAATACATATAAAATACAACTTACAAAAAAAAAAAACTAAGACACACGAGGTGACGGCGTCGTGTTACGCCGCGCGGCGTCGCATAGCCTGCCGCGAAAACGTCGGTAGACTTACACCCTTCGGCCAAAACTCTTCCTTTAGGAACGTGTCGAGATGGTGTGTCGGAACCCGCACCACAAACGACTTGAAGTTGGTGTTGTGACGGGGCTCCAACTTCTCGACCCTCAAGGTCCAGTTGGTCTTCACCATCATGTACTCCATTATACTATCCATCCACCATACCACACACACACTCATACATACCCATACATACTCCATTGTACTTCATTATAGGTGCATACACCTCTGCCCATCCCTTCGGGGAAATTAGGCGTTATGCTATGTGAGTATGTTATGTATGTACTCGTACTTCAGTTTAAAAAACATAAACCTTCCTTAGCAGTCGGGTAAAAAACACATTTCTTGCATGGGGATCCCCTTTATTTTTTTATTTTTATTTAAGTTTTTGTTGTTATAATAGAAATACACAATCTGTGAAAATTTTAACCATTTACCTATTACGGTTCATGAGGACACCCGCTGACAGACAGACGCATGGACGGACGGACCCTGGAAGCTTAGTAAGAGGGTTCAGTTTGGCACTCTTCGGGTACGGAACCTTAAAAACAGCACATAATAAAATAGTAAAAGATCATAAACACACTCATAACTTCATAAGTCAGCCGGCAGTAAACCAAAAGAAAATAACTTTAACAATTAAAGATTCGAGATTGCCGAAGACGAAAAATCTGCGGAAAAATCACGAAGAAAAAAAAAGCCATTAAAAACAATCACCAACAATAATTCTTGGTGAAGTTTGAACTCCCAAATCTCTTGTCGTTTGCAGGGACTTGATAAATAGGAAGGGACTGAGTTTAACCTGATAATTTTTATAAAGAAGATATTTTTATGTAAGGTTTGTAGCTTGGATACTATGAGAGGATATGATCAAGTCTATATTTAGTTTACATGGATGATTTTATTGTGTTATTCTGTATCTTTGAGGTGTAACAACGTTTGTAGCTTGGATACTATGAGAGGATATGATCAAGTCTATATTTAGTTTACATGGATGATTTTATGATGTGTCTTTGAGGTGTAACCAAGTGACTTGTCAATTATACCGTTTGCGCTGTACCATGGTGCGGGTAAATGAGACGAACTGTACCTTTTTATTCTTGAGCGTTACCGCAATTTACAATCATGATTGAATAATTTAGATACACCCTAAATGTCATAAAATACAGAATCAGTAATAACTGTAGTAAATTAAATTTTACCCTGCCAAAATGTTATTGTATAAAAATAAAATCAAATTGAAAGAAAAATGAAGCATAGTGTTATATGCGTGTAACGTAACACCATAGACATGTTTAGTGATGGGATGTATTGATATCATGAGTAGTCGATATTTTTTATAGAAAAATAAGTTTACTGTACGTATTTTAATTTTTTTGTTGTTAGACATATCACTCGTACCTACTGACGAAAAATGGCCGCCGACGCACCGCGCCATATGGCAAAAATGTTACCACGAAAAAAAACTTTTATTCTATAAATATCGGTTGTGCTTTGAATGTGTTTTTTTTAATGTTTTGTATTAAAACATATTTTAAAATAAATTTCATAGTAATAAGATTTAACAACCAAAGACATTTTCAAAATTGTAATAAAAAGAACAGATTTTTGCTGGGAGAATCGTTATCGATAAAACTGAATTGCATAATGTCACTGACCTAGTCATGCGGTAGGTACTGTTATCTGTCAGCTGCACCATGCTACAACATAAACAGCGTAAATGGAGAGAAACTTCAAAATACTAAATAGGTCTGTAGATTCGAAAGTAACTCTTGTTTGTCTGTCTGTATGTTACCTTTTCATGCCTAAACCACCAAACAGATTTCGATATAATATGGCAAAGAGATATGTGGCATCTTGGGGAAGGACATAGCCTACTTTTTATGTCAAAAATAATGTTAAAGGGGGTGATATAGGGAATGAAAGTTTTATGTGAAACTAAGCATTTATTAAGTTCGGGTTAGGAAAATTCCTATTTATTCTTTTGGCGAGAAATAAAAAATTAACTGTCTTATTACAAAAGATTTAAACACATGTGGAACACGTGTCTTACGTTTTATATGTATGGAGTTTGACGTAAGACACGCGTTGAAGATATGTGTTTAAATCTTTTGTAATAAGACCGTACGTGTTTTAGCGTTTTTTGTAAAATCATCCCCCAGGGGAAAAATAGGGGATGCTTTTAAAATTCACATGCTTATTGAAATTTTTGTGTACTGATCACTTTTTAAGAGATTTACTTACTTAAGGGATATTACCGACATCCACGCGGCCGAAGCCGCGGGCATAAGCAATTAAATAAATAAAATCATTCATAAAAAAAACTGAACAGGGAGACTGTACCACATTTTTCCACTCCAGGGCACTCCACCTGAGCAGATTTTCTTTGTTTCGGCCTACCTGAGTCCGGAGTCTATTTAAAGACTACCAGGTAAGCCAAGGCAACTCTTGTCCAGCACCTAATTGCGTAACACAGCTATACTCTAAGTGTGTTCCGCGGAACCCTAGGGTTCCGCGATACCTCTGTAGGGGTTCCCCAAGAATTTAGAAAAAAAAATCAAAACACCTCTCTCTGGTCGAACGTTTTGACTCCGCGGCCGCGCGTAGGTATATTTATTTATTTATTGTATTTGTATAAACATGTGTTACAATAGCTGGTACAATATCTCATAAGTTTGGTATCAACATGTATACTTGTATACTTGTGAGCGCGCAGTCCCTTTGATAAAAGCCGCCTCTGAATTAGATTATTTGCGTTGGTAAGAAAGAAATAGAAAGCTTTACGTCACTCAGTGAGTTTGTTAGCGATAACAACTCAAAAATGTTTCAAGATGATGTATGTGAAGAACTGGTCCAATATCTCAGTTCGATGCGCGCATCTTTTGAAAAGTATTTTCTCGAAGAACAGAATACAAAAATGAAACTGAATTCAGGGATTCATAATCCTTTTTACCCAACTTGGAAAAACCCGAAAGTATGTCAAACGAGATAAGTATATGAATCTCCTTTAAGAAATGTCATCAGACACAAGTATTCAAACTGTTCAAACTGTTCAAAACGACGCCTCTCAACGATTTTTGGTGCAGAATCCGTGATGAATATCCAATGCTTGGCAAAATGGCTCTGAATATTCATCTCCCGTTCCCAACAACATATTTGTGCGAAACAGGATTTTCAACCTATGCAGCCACGAAAACAAAATATCGCAATAGATTGGACGCCGAACCTGATATGAGACTTCAACTGTCTTCTATCAAACCTGATATCAACCAATTGATGAAAAATAAAAAACAGTTTCATACCTCCCATTATTTAGATTTTTTCTTTTTTAATATCTTCTATTATTGTACTTGCCATGTGGTAAAGTAAGTAATAATTAGTAACTGTTACATTGTATTTTTATTATGCTTATTAATAAAGAATACACTTTTAAAAACTATTGTTTTATTGTAGGGTTCCATCAAGTATTTTGCTTCCCAAAAGGGTTCCGTCACCGAAAAAGTTTGAGAACCACTGGCGTAACACATTATCGATCGGAGTTGGTTTCATTTTGAAACAAATTGCTAATCCATTGCTTCATATGTTCAAAAAATTTGTCTGCTCGACAACGTAAATAACGCAATCAATGTTGTTGAACTGTCTAAATTAAACCAACTCCGATTGATAATGTGTTACGCAATTAGGGTGCTGGTTGGAGATTTACATGGTTATGCATCATTTAAAAATTGTTTGTGCAAAATACCACAGTTTACTAACCAGTTCATCATAATGAAATACCAGCCTCTGTTAGGTAAGTATCGGGCACTAAGGGAATATATTAAACCCAAAATAAGTAGGTACAATCACCATTAAAAACACGAAATGTCGAACAAATTGGCATCGCACATAAATTTTACATAAACTATTGGACAGGGGTTGTCGCACCCCATCGGTTCACCCCCGCGATTCACCCCGTAACCCTAACAAGTATGGTGGTTCAGGATTTAAAAATCGATAGGCTTAGTTCAATGGTATGTTCCTGTGAATATTGTGGGCGAAATAGAGGTCAGTTTTTACTGTTATCGGGCTAGTGATGAAGGACGAGAGGATTTAAAAACTGTGTTGAAAGGAACTTACGATAAAACTAGCAGCGCCCCGCGGTTTCACCCGCGTAAGTCTCGAACCCGTAAGAATATCGGGATAAAAAGTGTCCTAGTGTTAATCCAGGTTATAAACTATCAGAGTACCAAATTTCATTAAAATCCGTTCAGTAGTTTTTGCGTGAAGGAGTAACAAACATACATCTCCTCACAAACTTTCGCCTTTATAATATTAGTGTGGATTAAGTTATGGGAGTATATTAAAATCACTATAGGTATTAAGGAAAAGGAAAATAACGGAACATTAAAATATTATCACGATTTGATGAAACATGCTAAATATTTTACTCGTACAGAGTTGTGGTATAATTTAAATCAAAAGTTGTTTATCATCATATCATTGTTCATCATCGCTGTCACTTTTTTTCAAATTCAAATTCAAATTCTTTATTTGCTTAAAACATGGTGTTTATAGGTCTTACAATTAAAAGGAGTACAAACATGTTTAGCTATTAGAAGTATAGCATGCAAAATCGAGTAATAGTTTAAAACGAGTCAAAATTTATTTTTTTAATTAAAAAGATTTTTTAATTTTTTTTTTATTAAATTCAATGGTGTAATGATTTGATGAAACATGTTTAATACTTTAGAATAATCTACATAAACCTATCTAAAGTATTTAAAATGTTTAACAAATTACGTTTCAACAAACCCTCCAAGCGGCTGGTTGACACTTCCCATGACCCAAGAGCTGGCTTTTACCTTGGCCAGAGGCTTAGCATTGCCATACAACGTGGCGATGCCGCCAGTCTCTTGGATACTTTACCAGTCGACAACGATGCGGAGGAATTTTTCGATGCCATATTTTAGTTTTTTAATAGTTTTAGTTATGTTAGGATATAATTTTGTTATTTTTAGGTTATGTTTATATTACATTTAAATAAATTACGTTTTGATAGATTTGTGGTACAGGTAATTTAAATCGAAAGTTGTTACTCGATTTATTATTTTGTTTGAAAGCTTTGTCACAGAATAAGGCTATGAACGATGTGCCATATTTATCGTCATGAAATTAACAAAGTGTTACTTTACTGATTTAGGGGTGAATTCGAGCAAATTTTTATACCTAGTATAAATATATAAGTCTTTCTTCTCCGAATAAATTTTGAATTTTCGACAGATTCTCCATAGAAAAACTGTCAGATGTCCATTTTATACCACAGATAAAAGATATCTGAATTTGGTAAAATCAGCTCTTAGAAGCATTAAATAAATATGTGGCCTATTAATTCGATTTTTAAAATATTCTTATCATGAATTGCTTTTTTAATCAAGAGCCCTCTCCACGAAATAAATCTTCTAAACTACCCACGAAAAAATCTAAATAAGTATCTACCTAACTACCTACCTTTTTGCTTTTACCCTCGAGCCAAACACGGCACGTTATTTACAAACCCACCCCAAGAAATTCTTACGAATAGAAAAATTTTATATTCAAATTCGATCTCCTGTTGATGGAAAGTCGAAAAAATTCTCCCCTTCAGTAATCATATAAAATATATAACTATACCTTCTGCGTATGAGGTTTCAAAGAGAGATGGTGTTTTGAAGAAATTCGACTTTTCTACCCCTTGGTACAGACGCGGAAAACGGTCTTGAGTTGTTTATAATTTGAAAACTTGAAAAAAAAGTTAACGCAACGGGTTTAAACTTAGAAATAAGAAAGAAGGACAATAAGGAAAGTATTAGGTCTTTACCTATGAAATTGCCGTTCTGCAGTACTGGCCATTTCAAATCAAAATAATTTTTGTTTGGCTAAGAATTCTAATTTCAAATTAATTTTATTTTAAAAACATGGATTTCTTTTTCCAAAAGTAGTCATTTGTTTATTGATTAGTGTTACATTTTCATCGCATTTCAATCTTTTTCGTCATCATGGATACGTTAAAAATTCGAGTAATTATGGAATATGAGTACTCACGGTACCGTCGTGGCAGCAACGCGGCACAAGCGGCACGCAACATCAACGACGTTTACGGAACTAACACTACAAACCAACGCACCACTTGTTATTGGTTTGCTCGCTTCCGTTCTGGAAATTTCGACGTGAAAAATGAACCTCCCGGTCGTCCGAAGACTTTGGTCGACAATGACGAATTAAAGGCGATTGTGGAAGCTGATGATACACAATCTACGACTGAATTAGCAGCAGCTTTCGACGATAGCGTCAAAACAATATTGGTCCATTTGCGTCAAATTGGTAAGGTAAAAAAGCTTGACAAATGGGTGCCCCACGAACTCAATGATCGCCAGCGCGAAGTACGCGTCGAGACGTGCCTTGCACTGCTCAACAGACACACAAATGAAGGAATTTTGAACCGCATTGTTACCTGCGATGAAAAATGGATTCTGTTTGATAACCGCAAGCGCTCAGCAAGTTGGTTGGATCCTGGTTCAGCACCTAAACAATGGCCTAAACGAAAACTTACCCCTAGAAAAGTGATGGTCACTGTTTGGTGGTCTAGCGCCGGTGTGATTCATCACAGTTTCTTACCAAATGGGGTGAGCATTACTTCAGATGTGTACTGTGAAGAACTGAACACAATGATGGAGAAGCTGGCACATCTCCAACCAGCATTGGTCAATCGCTCGTCTCCGCTGCTCCTGCACGACAACGCGCGACCTCATACTGCACAGCAGACGGTCTCCAAGTTGAAAGAACTGGGGTTGGAAGCTCTCCCTCATCCGTCACCAGACCTTGCGCCTACAGACTACTATTTTTTCCAGAATTTGGATAACTTCTTGGCGGGAAAAAAATTCAATACCCGAGAGGCAGTACAAAATGCCTTTGATGAATTTGTTGCCTCCCGTCCAGCTGATTTCTTTAAGAAGAGCATCAATAAACTGCTACTGCGTTGGCAAAGATGCATTGATTGCATGGGTGATTACTTCGATAAATACAAATAAAAAATGCATGAAAAAAATTCGTTTAAATTTTTTCATACACAACGGCAATTTCATAGGTAAAGACCTATTATTTAAAAAAAAACAGCTAAGTGCGAGTTGGGCCACGCACAATGAAGGGTTCCGCAGTTGAAAAGAATTTATCCCAAAACTTAACACTTCTTGTAGTTGGAAACATGTTCTCCCATACATTGACATATGTCACAGTCCATTCTCCAACTGCAAAATGTAAGTTTGTAATCGCAAAAAAAAATGTGATAATACTAAAATTTAACGATTTTCGGACTTTTTGCATTACTTGTGTTGTAAGACCTTGCTTCTTGCCAAATTTCATGATTCTAGGTCAACGGGAAAATTAGCAAGTATCAAAATATGTCGCATTAATGGCCGTATTTTCTTATTGCGTTGACTTAGAAGCTTGATTTTTTTTGAGCTCAAAGGGGTCATAGACCCTACGCATTTAATAATAATTTCAACTTGATACTCGACGCGTTTCGGAGATAAAGGGTCTTGACAGACTGACAGACAGACAGACGGACAACGAAGTGATCCTATAACGGTTCCGTTTTTTGAGGTACGAAACCCTAAAAAAAGAAGTGTATTTAAAATAAAAACGGTTATTAAAATAATTTGTTGTGACATAGTTTTGTTTTAAAGAACAATCTAATTCTAACACCCAATTTATTAGGGTATGCACGGCTACAGATCAAGCTATATAATTCTAGTATAAGCTCATCTCGCATTGTATAGGATTTCCTTACAATGAGAGGTCAGTGTAAACTGGAAATGTATAGCTTGATGTGTAGCCGTGTGTACCTGTAAAATATTTGGTACCTAAAAATAATTTAATATTACAGTTTCATTCTGCAATAATTTTAGATTAGTACTTGTCAATGGGCAAATACAACTTTAAGTTCTTAATCCATTCATGGCATCAAAGTTAGACAGAAACAATGAACGTCGGGCCACGCTGCTAAGTAATAATAGCCGCACGATCCGATCAATCAGGTTAAGCTACGTTTACCGCGATTGGTCCATGGATGGGTGACCATCTTTACATACAGAGACCCGGTGCCTCGGAAAGCACGTGGCCTCGGTTGTCATTCTTGACTCTTTGACAGTCATTACAGGTAGTCAGATGCCCAAAAGTATGACTGCTGCATCCGGTTAGACTGGAAGCCAACCCCAACATAGTTGTGGCAAATGATGATCTTATATGAGTTTTTTTTTTTTTTTGAAAAATATGAATGTACAAAATAAATCTCTCAATAACAGAAAACCACAATCCAATGATACATTCACCGTCTTCATTCATTCATTCGTTCATTCACTGAAAACAATATTCTTTACGATTTTTTTCCGCGACTGTAGGAGGTACGCAACATGACACCCCAAACTCGATGGGATATTTTTTCCTAAATCAGATGCACTCCCCCATTGCTTGTTACCGTTGTTATTAGATTTGTTAGCACACAGACCGATTCTTATACATAACCTCTTAAATACGAACTAAACTCTACGAGCTAAAAACGACCTTAGCTGGACAAAAATTGGGCACAATTTGGCGTTTTAGTAACAAGTTCAGTATATTTTTGGTACGTATTGATTTTATTTGTTTACTAACCATCGAACACGTCTGTCTGGCTGTTTTTTGTCTGTTTTATAGACTAAGTAAATTTTATTTTAAACCTGATTTTATAAGGTAAAAACAAAAAAAAAAAAACGATGGTAGGTAAGTTATTGAAATCCTGTATTTAAAATTTTCCCGTGGTTTGGTCACAATTGTGATAAGCTAACTGTTTAGTTGGAGAACCGCCATTGTAGGTATATGTGCCTATCTAAAAATGGCTATCAAATATCCTGTTATTTGCATATTATTTTATTGTACAAGACCGAACTATACATTAAATATACTTACCAGTAAGTAATAAGGGCCCGCAGTGCGATTCTGTAACCATCTCACCGTGAAAACTTAGGTGAAGTGAGCGTGGGGTGAGCTGTCAATAGTGTCAATTCCTAGCAAAAACAAACTCACTTCACCTAAGTTTTCACGGTGAGATTTTTACAGAATCGACCGGCTGTTTCTAACCTACGATTAAGTTCCTAATACAAATACTGTTCCATTTTTGAATTTATTCGTTGAGTAGTGGCTATTCGGACATCATGAAATAGGCCTTTAGGTACCGTACTCGAGTTATTTATAAGGGAAAGAGACCGAACTGTTTTAGATATAAAAACTTTTTTACAAAAAAATACAACCGACTTCCAAAAACAACACTACAAAGTGAAAAATAACTTTAATTTCGGAAGTCGGTGTCTAGTTAAATGTATTTTCGTTTTTCGCCACCGACTTCCGAAATTAAAGTTATTTTTCACTTTGTAGTGTTGTCTTTGGAATTGGGTTGTAAAGTTTTTATTTTTCACTTTTTAGTTGTGGTACCTACCCCACACAAATTCTAATACCACTACCTGCAAAACAAACTAGAACATCATCCATATAAAAGTGGGGAAAAAATACGTATTATTGAAGCTAACTCAAAAACTACCAAAGAAAAGTTAATCAATTTTTTATGGGACCAACTGTCCCCTCTCGAATAAAATAAAAAAAAATTCAAATCGGTCCAGCCATCTTCGAGTAATCGAGGAACATACATAAAAAAAAAAAATAATAAAAAAAAAAGGTTCCGACGAATTGAGAACCTCCTCCTTTTTGAAGTCGGTTAAAAATAGTTTACACCACTTACCGATTAGCAATTAGTAGAGCGTGGATGGGTCCGATTTGTTAGTTCGTCTCCTACGGTTACACAACACAGTTACACAAACTGTTTTATTTACAAAGACAATGTTCACACGCACACACACACACACACACACACACACACACACACACACACACACACACACACACACACACACACACACACACACTTCATGTTATTTTTCCCTCACATCAACGTCAGACATTTGTTTCTTGCATTAGTGCAAATTAAGGGTCAGTGTTTAGACACTGACCCTTAATTTGTTTATATTACATTTCAGTCTTTGATTATTGAGGTATCGAGGGCCTCCTGTTTTTCACTAAGTTCCTATTAACTTACTTGGCAGATAACTTCATACAAATTCTGTTCCATTTTTGAATTTATTCGGTTATCAGTAAACAACATATGTGAAAATGATAAAATCGATGAAATAAATGTTCTGGGCATATAATGGGTTAACTTACTTGGCAGATAATTATTGGAACAGAATTTGTATGAAATTTCATACAAATTCTGTTCCATTGAATTTATTGTAGTTGAATTTATTCGGTAAGTTGAGGCTATTCGGATATTGTGAAACAGGCTCTAACAATAAACAGTCATTAGCATTACATATTTTTGAGAAAATCGCGGGCATACAAATTTTTTTTTTTTTTGTTGGGTTAAAAAAGATGACATGATACCTCAATAAATTGTAGCAGGATGAGATGATGATGACGTTTAGACAATAACCTAGGTACAGGTGATAAATAACTGATGACAATTCAAAAGTGATTATTGGTCAAAATATAGGTAATACGAGATTAACCACTGTTCTGAGTTTTACGGTAACACATTCAAATGGTATTTATTATAGTTCGTAAACAGGATATTCCTTATATTTTCAATACTCCATGAAATTTTATCTGCGGTTATTACATCCGTGTAGAGGAAATTAGTTTTAAATAAAATACCAAGCATTTATTTTATGTATCCGTATTATGAGCTGGTTTAATTTTAGAAATGACATTATTTTATGGTTTGACTTATTCATAATATAAGATACACCTGTATTCCCCGAACCTACAGTATACCCATATTTCGCTAGTTAAGGCTCCTACAAACAGGCGCGACACGCGATATAATCGCGCGCGCCACTAATGGGGTGTCCTGCGTGAGCGACGAATACGACGCGACACGACACGATGCAATGCGACGCGATACTACACGCGAAAAATGTCCTACGTGATTTTGGGCGTTAGGTACTTCTCGAATCATGGAGAAGTATAGTACAATAGTATAACGCTTCTGAATCAACCATTTCGTAGTTCGTGGTGTCGCGTCTGGTCACCCTCAATACACGTACGCGTTAAGTAGCGTCTCGCCACAGACTTGCATAAAGGCCGTAAGCAGGGTATGCCGTTGAGTTGATCGCGTTTGTCGCTCACGCAGGACACCCCGTTAAGCACCGCTCGTCGCGCGACACGCGGTACCTTTGTATAGCGCGTGTTTATATCGCGAGTCGCGCCTGTTTGAAGGAGCCTTTAAAGCTTGTCCACTCTATATATATAACACGGGAATATCATGTCATTTTCTGTATATTTTATCTATACCTATAGAATTAACTTTATATTTTATTTATTTTTTAATTGCATATTATTTATTATATGCTGCACCGGTCGACGTCATCGCGTCAACGCCGGCTATCGCTGAAAACCAGCGCTGGGGCTCCGTTTCGCATGGGGTCGCCGCTTTGCGTAGATGTGACGCATATTTTCCCCAAAACTTGCTTTTTACATTGTTTATTTTATTTTGTTGTCCTTTGCGTCATGTTTACCGCAAATAAACGTATTTTCTTTCTTTCTTCTTTTCTTTCTTTCTAAAATGACGCGCCCCACTACCGCATTTACCGTAGTGTACGCATACAAATTTAAGTAGAGGGGCGCGTCATTTCAGAGTAAACAAGGGGCGAGCCTATTGCCGTCAACCGGGCACAAATTTAGACTCAGGACTGATACTGAGAAATTCCAGATGGATAAACTAAATACCACTTTGCCCGACCCGGGAATCGAACCCAGGACCTCATGCTCAGCAGTAGCGCTTATAACCACTAGGCCAACGAGGCAGTCTGTAACTTATATGATGTTCTGGTCAGTACGTTCCAGACTCATTCGTATCGTCACTACACCACAAAAGTCTTTTATCTAATCAAGCAGCCTCTCATCGTCTTCTATTTGTCTAGCCTTTTCCCAACAAGGCATGTTGGGGTCGGCTTCCAGTCTAACCGGATGCAGCTGAATACCAGTTTTTTACATGGAGCAACTGGGTACTACGATACCCCTTGGTAAGACTGGTTGTCAGACTTTCGGGCTTCTGACGACCCGTAACGACCGTCAAAGATCCACGAATAACAGCCGGGACCAACGGTTTAACGTGCTTTCCGAGCATATGAGCCATAAATGGACTAGCTACTACAATTTCATTCACGATGTCCGAATAGCCGCTACTCACCGAATACATTCAAAAATGGAACAGAATTTGTATGAAATTATCTGCCAAGAACTTAATCGTAGGTAGTGAAACTGGCCCTATACTCAAGTTATGATACACTCGTCTTCGCCATTTTAAAAAGTATCACAGTTTTACTATTAGCAGACATTCAACCCATCTGCCGACACCATAGCCAATCCAGCTTGCAATAAAACAAAAATAACTGCCATCTAAAAAAAAACAATAGGAACCATAAACAATGACGTCCGAAAAAGGGGTCAAACATTCCCACATTCAAAACGGTATAACACCAGAAAAAACTAATTTCAATAAACAAAAATTTATTCAAATTTTTGCACCTCTATTTTTATTAAGACAATGTAACTTTTCTGATTTGGCTCGACATCTGTTTTTAACCCTTGGGTTTATTGTTTATAATATAAAAGCAACAATAGTTGCCGTTGACAATCACGGTGTACTGGAAAGGTGAGGTTAAAACAAAAAAAAAAGATTGTTATAGTAAGGAACAGGTTTTCATTATCATTTGAAAGGGTAGAGTGAGATGTAAGCCCGTGAAGTGTTCTGCTCATGAATATAGGGCTGGCAGATTTTTCATTATTTTTGATACTGTTGAAGATGCTGGATTGCCAGCAGATGGCAAAAAAAAAAAAATCAGAATTACCTACCCAACCAAAATTTTGAGCACCGTGCTGTTAACTTTTTGTTTTTGAATTATCTAGTTTACTTTGTTTACCTACTCAATAAAAAAATAGGCTCTTATTAAGCCTTTTGTCCCTTTTGTTTGCTCGTATTTTGTTTGAGTGACAAAGGTTGATAATAATATTGTGAAAAATATTGGTATAATGACATGGCTAACACAAAACTTCATTTACAATATTTTCAACAATATTACTTAAAACGAATTGTCCTTGTTTTGTACCTAACTGTTGTATTACATTTTTTTATCAAATCGCCAACCCTATCGTCTCCAGTATTTTAATTATAGCTTCCTCTTCCCCTGCGCCTTGAAGACATTGTCCTCATTTATAATTTATTCATACATTTCATTAGAAATTATTCACAGCTCGAACCGTATGCAAATTCACCAAAATTAAAATAGAGACAAAGTGCGCATTCTCTTATTTTTTTTTAATAAAAATAGTTTTGTCATTGCAACCGTTCCCACCAAACGGGTTCTATTTCTAAATTGGAACGAGAATGACATTATATTTTATTAAAACATAAATTGTTTTTTTTAAATGTCATACTTGAGGCAAAGGAAATGTTTTTATGATTCGTTTGGTCTGATTTGCATCTTAAAAAATAATAGGCGCATTGTTTGCATTCGTAATAAATTGCTTCGAAGGTAAGATGCTGTGGGAACGATTAAATACTTGGATGGACCTATTTTAATTGCACTAGAAAACGGAAATGTAGAGCTGCCTGCAGTTCTAGTATAACCAGATCCAGTCTTACGTTACAAATAACTTTATACTTAGGTATACGTAAATCTTGAAGCACGCCGTCACCTATCTCGCAAGAAGATCAGTCAGCTGTAGTAACTTTTGTTCGTATTGATGTTCTGTACACAATTTTGAGCATTATAGTATCTCAAAATTATGTCCTTTCTTTTTTGAAAAAGAAGTGCATTTTTAATTAAAATGAAATTATGGTACTTTTATGGTACTTTTATGGGCTTTTATACTTTCTACTTATGGTACTTTTGGTAATTAAGGAGCTCGTGGCTAAGTAATAACAGCCGCACGGGTCGATCCGTCTGGTTAAGCTACGCTTGCCGGGGTTGGTCAGTGGATGGGTGACCATCTTTACATACCGAGACTCCTCCGTGCCTCGGAAAGCACGATATGCTGTTGATCTCAGCTGCCATTCATAGATCTTTGTCAGTCGTCAGGGGAAGTCAGAAGCCCTTGCCAAGGGTAACATGTCACCCATTAACTGGGTTGTGCTGAGGCAGTAGCTCCATGTAAAATACTGGTATTCAGTTGCATCCAGTTAGACTGGAAGCCGACTCCAACATAGTTGGGAAAGGCTAGGCAGATGATGAATATCATAGACTTGAGACGCTTTGGTGGAGTCGCGGACTAGCTTATCTAACACTAGTAAACGCTTTTTAATGAGATTTCGCACACAAATTACTAAAGCACACTATAGCACCACAAATCCCTCAATACGTCTCACTACTCATCTTCAAACGACTGACAGCAATAGAAAGATGTTTAAATTTGTTTAGCGCTAAATCAGCTTTTAGTGATTTGTGGTTCAAGTGTGCTTAATAGTCCAGCACCCTAATTGCGCAACACACACTGCCAATCGGAATTAGTTTAATTTTGACGGTTCAACAACATTCATTGCGTTATTTCACGTTGTTGAGAAGACAAATTTTTCGAACATATGAAGCAATGGATTAGCAATTTGCTTCAAAATGATTCAGATTCCGATCGATAGAGTGTTACGCAATTAGGGTGCTGGATTAATCAAATCAAATCATTTTTTATATCGGTACTAATGGGTAGGTACCATGGCACATGAGGTACATGAGGTGATACGTACATAATTGCAACAGTTCTTTAAACCATATCCTACCTTATAGTATACAAATATTTGTTATAATAAAATATACCTATAGGTACATTATATAAACTCACGGCTTCCTCCCAACCTCCTGTGTCCTAATTGCGTAACACACTATCAATCGGAATCCGTTTCATTTTGACAGTTCAACAACATTCATTGCTTTATTTACGTTGTCGAGCAGACACATTTTTCGTACATATGAAGCAATGGATTAGCAATTTGCTTTAAAATTATTAAAATTCCGATTGATAGTGTGTTACGCAATTAGGGTGCTGGTGGAAGTGGAATTAAAAGTCCTGGATTACGCACAGGTGGTCACTTTTATTACAGAACGTAGGTGCAGTCAGCGTCAAAAATATCGGCACGAACAGACTGTTGAAAATGATCTCAACAACTAAGAAAATTATACTTTATCTCAATTGGTTAAAGTTCTTGTTAGAAGGTCGTATTGTGTCTTCATTCTAAATCATTCCTTGTGTTCCTTGTTAATATTTAATTTTCATAGTTGTTTAGATAAATTTTGAACAGTGTGTTCGGCCCGATATTATTAACGCTGACTGTACATGAAATAATGTCCTTAAGTTGCGAATAGAACCGCGGATTCCAACTAGTATTATAAGCACATAACACATAAACCATGATATGATCAACTTCTGGTTTCTAGTCGAATAATAAATTCAAATTCAACTAACTAGACACGCAATTCCTTAAATTATGGGTTACGCTGTTTTGCCTTTCGCCGCCCATTACGGTTAGGTACTGCAACAATCATGATGTCAATTTAATAGGATTTATTATACAACATTTACAATTTCAAACGGTTGTAATTGCCATAGGACAATCAATACCCGTCTCAAATATTTTCTATTTTCACCACAATCTAATAACACCTTAAAAACATTTGTCTAAGGATTTTGAACCTTATGTCTACGTATTAAGAGTTCGTGAGAATAAAGCTGAGTGCAAATAATGTCATCGTGTGAAGTGTTCCGTATATTTGTTACTGTCAAACTGTAAGTCTTGTAGTTTGAAACTAAACCTGTTTTTATGATGATTAGAATGACAGTTATTAGTCGATGTGAGTAATTTTAAAGGTTTTACCATTTTCTTAGTGATGGGAAAAGATACTTGATCTAAAATCTGAAGGCCAATTCTCGTACCTAACAAACTTTTTTACAAAAAAATACAACCTACTTCTAAAACCTACAACGTGAAAAATTACTTTTTTTTCGGAAGTTGGTGTCTGGTTAATGTATTTTCGTTCTTGACACCGACTTCCGAAATTAAAGTTATTTTTTACTTTGTAGTGTTGGTTTTGGAAGTGGGTTGTATTTTTTTTGTAAAAAGTTTTTATTTTTCACTTTTTAGTTGTGGTAGGTACCTACCCCACACAAATTCTAATAGTGACCTGCAAAACAAACTAGAACATCATCCATATAAAAGTGGGGAAAAAATACGTATTATTGAAGCTAACTCAAAAACTACCCAAGCAAAGTTAATCAATTTTATATGGGACCAACTTTGATATAAACCCTCTCGAATAAAACAAAAAATTTTGTCAAAAACTCTGTAAAAAGTTACGCGTGGTCATACATAAAAAAAAAATTTTAAAAAACATACGTGTCGAATTGAGAACCTCCCCCTTTTTTTTCGTCGGTTAAAAAACGTTCAAATTCAAGTCGCAATCTCATGCCAGCGAAAATCAAATGTCAAAAATGTAGATAAACGCTATACAAATTTTCACAGATTAAGACAGAGGAGACTGCGAACGTTAAAAATACCTACGGGAACTGTCCCTCTGGCCGCAAAGAATCAGAAGAAATCAAGTTACTCTATTATAAATCAAGTTACTCTATTATAAATCAAGTTACTCTATTATAAAGGCCGTAGCAAAATCGCGTTACCTATGGGCTTTGGATAAGTTTATAATAGAAAACTTAAAGTAAAAATAAGTAAGTTAAAGTTAGTTAGTAGCCACGAAAAAACATCTGGCTAGCTCAAGAGTTTCGCAAGTCAGTGAAAAAATCGAATTGAGGATAAACCTTGACAGATTTGACAATTGTTAAAAAAATTATTTAATATCACTAAAAACGTGCAAAAAGCTCTGCCGTATTTTCATAACTTAGGCGTAACAAACTAATTATTGAACAACAGGTTTCCAATAACTTGTAAGTTTTTGATCAAAAGCTTACTTAAATGAAAAGCTAAGCGTAAGCTAGCCTATACAGTGTGTCTGAGAATGGTGTGGCCAAAATTAAGGGTGTGGTACAGACCATCAAACTGAACAACTTTCTCCCGGGGACCAACATCGTAATCATGAAAAAAAAATCTGTCATCCCATACAAAACCTCAATACCTACTCGAACAAATGTATGGGACGACTGATATTTTTTTGGCGATTATGATGTTGGTCCCCGGGAGAAAGTTGTTCAGTTTGATGGTCTGTACCACACCCTTAATTTTGGCCACACCTTTCTCGGACACCCAGTAGGTATATTTAACGCTGAAATACAATATATCGAATAAATAACTTAATTACGGAAGTCGGTGTCTTTGGATCTGTATTTTAGTTTTATGCCAGCGACTTCCGAAATTAAGTTATTTTTCACTTTGTAGTGTTTTTTTCGGTAGTCGGTTGTTTTTTTTTGTAAAAAAGTTTTTATTTTTATCTTTTTAGTGGGTCAGTTTGTAATTTATCTAAGTTACAATAGCCTAATATCAACTGCTCATCACTTTTGACAAAATATTGCTTTTTCCGATGCAGGGATGTTAACTGTTGAGGAGTTCTCTTAGTAAGAACCAGGAGAACTGGAACACCAGTTCCAGTTCTCCTGGTTCTTACTGGTGGTGACTCACCACTGCACTTCACGCATATGCATTGTGACGAGCATAAATTGCTGAGCAACCAAATAAAAGTAATCGAATCACAACCCTGAAATACTTATGAGTAGTTCTGATGTCCATCTGTGGTCTTTATCATCAGTTCCACTTCACCATATGGTGCTTCTTGAGAGGAAATGCACGAGTTACTATAAAAAATACCCAAATCGCTATAGGTGAGCCTATAAAACTTGAGGGTTTCCCTCGATTTCCATGGGATCCCCTCATCACATTCTAACTTGGTGACAATAACCTCGAGAGTATTTCGTAGTATTCTTTCAAATAAAAAAATAATTTTCAAAATCGGTCCACCACAGACGTAGAAATCGCGTAGCAAACACAAAAAAAAAACAGTCGAATAGAGAACCTACTCCTTTTTGGAAGTCGGTTAAAAAGTGGCTTAAATAAAATACCTGCTTATAGAACTAAACATAATTTCAATTAATTTAAAATATTTATGTTCAACCTCGTCAGGTTATACTGGAATTCTGGATATCGACCACAAAAGGAAAAAGGCTTGGAGGCAGCACTAGTCTAATCCTAGCAGTTTAGCACTAATCAATTCTAGACAAGACTTGAAATGCAAATTAACTAAAATGTGCCAGTACCTAATCACGTTATTAATGACTAAATTGATGACATAAATCTTTACTAATAAATAAAGCTGAAAAGTTTGTTTTTAGGGTTCCGTACGTCAAAAGGAAAAACCGGAACCCTTATAGGATCACTTCGTTGTCCGTCTGTCTGTCTGTCAGTCTGTCAAAACCCTTTTTCTCAGGAACGCGTGGAGGTATCAAGTTGAAATTAATATCTAATACGTAAGTCTATGTTCTCTTGGAGTCCTAAAAAACTCAAGCTTCTAAGTCAACGCAATAAAAACATACGGCCATTTATGCGACATATTTTGATACTCGCAAGTAAATCAAAACCTATAGGGTACTTCCAGTTGTCCTAGAATCATGAAATTTGACACGAAGCAAGATCTCCCAGCACAAGTAAAGGAAAAAGTCTGAAAAATGTTAATTTGTAATTCTATCGCATAAAAAAAAATATTAAGTTCGTCTGTCTGTTAAGATCCTTTTTCTCAAGGACGCGTGGAGATATCAAGTTGAAATTAATATCGAATACGTAAGTCTATAGTCCCTTAGAGTTCTGAAAAAATCAAGCTTCTAAGTCAACGCAATAAAAAAATACGTCCATTTTGCGACACTTTTTGAAACTCTCAACTGTCGCAAGTAAGTAAATTTGGCAAGAAGCAAGGTCTCCCAGCACAAGTAAAGGAAACAGTCCGAAAATTGTTAATTTGTAGTTTTATGACATAAAATTTTTTTTTTTGAGATCCATTGATAAGTTTGTTTTTAACCGACTTCATAAAAAAGGAGGTTCTGTATTGAACCCGTATGTATGTATGTAAGTATGTATGCTTGTTGGTCCGCGATTTTCTCAAAAACTAATGAACAAGTTTTGATGATTCTTTCACTGACGTGGTCTACATGCTTTCAGGAAGGATTTAGTAGATAATACTCGTATATTATGTAATTAGTCTTATGTACAAAGCTATATGCATAAATATACTGATTCTTCTTTTCGTTCGTCTTGGGCTTACTTATTAAATGTAATAAAATATTCAACTAAAAATGGAAAAATAAATTTACTTTAAAAAAAGTTAAAACCAACTTCAAAAACCAAAAATGAATATAATAACTTTCTTAAAACATTTAACAGCTTCTGGAGACGGTGTCTTTAGTCCTTCAATACACTTTAGCTTGGCACCGACTTCAGAAGCTGTTAAGTTTTTTAAGAAAGTTATTTTATTCATTTTTGGTTTTTGAAGTCGGTTTTCACTTTGTTTATTGGGATAAATTCTTTTCAATTACGTAACCCTTCAATGTGCGTGTTACGACACGCACTTGGCCGGTTTGTTTGAACGCTCTAATCTCTAGAACTACCAGTCAGTATAGAGCCATGAGGAACTCTGATTGCGCGATGCAGGATTGCGTGACGTCAGTGTAACGCGTAGTTCGTATGTGGCGATGTAGATTCCGCCGCATCGGATATGATTTTTTTTTTTTTTTACTTTTGATAGCTTACTTATTGCGGAAGGTTCTAGGCTATTTAACATCACGCTACGAACCTTAAAAGAGCCGAACAAAAATAAAAAACCGGCCAAGTGCGTGTCAGACTTCGCACATTTACCTAGGGTTCCGTACGAAACCTGTTATATCAATATAATATAACAAATATCAATATTATTGGTGTTGGATCATTAAGTTCCCTTCAAAATGGTTGAGCTAATTGGTGCTGATCCATGCATCATGTTCGTGAACGGGAGCCGTCAGTTGGGATTGGTCGTCTCTTAGCTGCCATGGCTTATTTTTTTAATTTTAATATTTAATTTAGTTGTTTTAGTTTTTATCTTTTTATTACGGACGCTTTTTAACGTGCACGTCTTTCTACATTGTTCTCACATGTATATTTTCAACATGAACGATGTAACCAATATTTTGTAAAAATATTATGATTTAAAAGAGTGTCCGTGGAGTTTCTTGCCCGTTCTTCTCCATAGGGATCTACTACGCTTTGGAATGGGCAACTAGCTTCATCTTTCTGACTGACCGACCCATTGACAATTCAAAAGTGCCTGTAATTGGTTTATTTGAAATAAATGGTTTGAGTTTGAATTTTTTAGTAAAATGTACGTAATAATAATCATTATCAACAAATTTCAAGTTCATAGGTCAATGGGAAGTTAAAAAATTCTTCGGAACAAAATTTTGTTAAAAAAAAGCTGACTTTGGTGGCTTCTCATTCCTTTGTTTTCCAATATTTTTTAAAACAAATAATACATTATTTATTTACTCAATAAGCTCTAAGCAACGATACCCCACTCGATGGGGTAGGTCAACAATTTTTTTTCGCGTCCCCATCTAGCTATATGGGAGCCCCCCATTTGTATGGCTTTGCCATACAAATGCCATGAACTGATGCTTATATATTGTGAAAAGTGAAAGACTGTAGCTCTAACCGTTTGACTGTAAAACCTGTGTGACAGACGACGAACAGTCAGAGACATGACTGATAGCAATAGGGCTCCGTTTGGACCCTTTAAGGTAGGGAACCCTTAAAAAGTCAGAAAACGAAGTAATAGCGCGGGTGGGTGACAGCGATGCGACATGGTGGGTCGGAGACCAAAATTTCACGTGGACAAAGTCGCGGGCAGAAGTTAGTACTAAATAAGTAGTTCGGTTCCTGAAAGCCTGAACAAGCCACCGATCAGTAAATTTACTTTCTAAAGTCAGATGTTGTGATTGGTTACTGGAAATAAATCATCCAACACATACGCCAAATCAATCTAATTTGCTCATTATTAGGAAGACAGCTTATAAAACTTTTTTCTTATAGCAATGCTAGAAAACCATAGTCCTCAGAGTCGGATATAAACAGAACAAAATATATTTTTATATACTTACAAGAATTAAAAAGAGCTCTAATTGATTGTCTTTACCGCGTATGGGTATACTCATAATTATTATAAATTATGGTTCAATTCATAAGCGGTGGCGGGGTAATACAAAAACCATAGACGTATAAAAAAGGCGGACAGATTCTCGCTAGCAAAAAACTGTGTCTATCGGACTCAGCCAGCTCGCTGTATCTACGCGATATGCTGTATTTTTACCTTATATACCTTACCATATTACGAATACGTTACCCTATTACGAATGGTTGACTGATGTGTGAATGTGTGCGCCTGTAGATACAGCGAGCTGGCTGACTCCGACAGACACAGTTTTTTGTTAGCGAGAATCTGTCCGCCTTTTTTTATACGTCTATGACAAAAACAAATAAAAATATTACATACAAGACTTGAAGATAATCTTTTAAGCAAATTACAGGTACACTTATATTTTGTAAGTATATTGCTAAGAGGGATGATAAGAAATGAGTACATAAGAGAAAGTCTGAAAATGGCACCGGTGGTGACTGAAAAATTGTGCGGAAATCGATTGTCATGGTATGGGCATGTGATGCAGAGGAACGAGGTAAATATCATGAGGAAAGTTTTGAGTATGAATGTCAATGGCTATAAGACATTAAAGAAGGTAGGGAGGCTATAAGAGTAGGGGAAGACCAAAGAAACGATGGATGGACTGTGTGAAAGATGATATGGCTAGAAAGGGGTGACTACCGAGATGACGACTAATATAGAAGAATGGAAAGGGATATGTGCGCCGACCCCAAATAAATTGGGATAAAAACAGGAGAATGATGAATGATTTGATTGAGTGGCAAGAATTTTGCTCACTTTGGCAATTTTTTTTAATTTTTTTTTCAAGTGTCTTTCGACGTTTAATGATTCTTAATACTTTTAGCCGTGTACTACACGTTACGTACAACTTTGTGCATCCAAAACTATTAAATCTGATAGTTTTGTATCGAGATTCATACTTTAGTATCATTCTCAACAATTTTCGTTAGTTTGTTGATACTTTGATTGCTTGAATATGAATTAAAAACTACAGTACTAGAATCCAACATGTACACACATTTATTGTGTTGTAGCTAGTGACAGTAGACAAATAATGTTGCCAGTGTTGGAACTATTTTAAAACTAAATTTTGGGTAACGACAGCATGATCATTTTAAACACGCTTCTGCTTATCGCACGCACCATACAAAAGCTTTAAAATTGCACTGACGTACGCCATCACAGTCACGTAGACCATCGCTTATTGTATACGGAAGCTACTGCAAACACATGACTCACCTTTTATCTGCGCTGTCGGTAAGATGAAATTATGTTGCATTTCTTCTCGTGGCTAAGTAATAATAGCCGCACGGGTCGATCCATCAAGTTAAGCTACGCTTGCCGGGGTTGGTCAGTGGATAGGTGACCATCTTTACATACCCAGACTATTCCGTGCTTCGGAAAGCACGTTAAGCCGTTGGTCCCGGCTGTCATTCGTGGATCTTTGGTAGTTGTTAAGGGTCGTCAAAAGCCCGAAAGTCTTACAACGAGTCTTACCAAGGGGTATCGTATTACCCAGTTACTAAGTTGTGGAGGTCAGATAGGCAGTCGCTCCGTGTAAAATACTGGTATTCAGCTGCATTCAGTTAGACTGGAAGCCGACCCCAACAAAGTTGGGAAAAGGCTAGGCAGATTGATTGAATATAAAAAGATAAAAAGCTAACGCTTCTTTGTCTGTCTATCGGTAAGTGGAATATAACTCAAGTTTCAAGCTGGTTTCCTCTATTACGTCAGTTAGTTTATGGCACATCAGCTAATTTGACATAAGCATAGATTACAAATTAGACCATCTGCTTCGTCAAAAAAAAAAGGCTATAACACAAAGTACTGCTTACACTGCTAACATAAAATAACAAGCATAAAAAGGGTACCACGTAATGATGCAAAAGCACCTTGTTTGAGCTCTATAAACCTCTATACCTATGTACTAAGACTTATATACTTAGACGAACAAAGGCATTAGGAGCATCTGCCTAGCATGTGCATTCAAACGGCTTGAATGTTAGATTAGACGGCAAATAATATACGGTTTGTTTGGTAAAATCTAAATATTTGTGTCGTAGTTAAAATTGATACATATTATTATATCTGTTAGTTTTTGTTCACGTGAGTAATGTGGTGTCGTGTTATGATTCAATTGAAATATTAAAGTTTATGGGGAGTAGCGGAATAAAATAACAAATGAATATATAAGAGGAAATTTGAAAGTGGTGCCAGTGACAGAAAAGTTGAAAGGAAATCGTTTGGTTTGGTATGGGCATGTGGTGAGGAGTGAAGAAACGCATGTGACTAAAAGAGTGATGAATATATATGTTGATGGAGAGAGTGAGGAAGGCCAAAGAAAAGATGGATGAGGAATGATATGAAAGAGAAGGGAGTGGATGATAGCGTGACGGTTGACAGGGGAGAATGGAAGAAGAAAACGTGTTGCGCCGACCCCAAGTAATATGGGATAAGGGCAGGAAGATGATGATGATGTGGGGAGTAGGGGAAAATCAAAGAAACGATGGATACACTGTGTGAAAGATGATATGGCTAGAAAGAGAGTGACTACCGAGATACGACTAATAGAGAAATAAATTGGGCTATGGACAGAAGAATGTTGACTATGATGATCAATGTTTGTGGGGTAGCTTTTTTACCAACAGTATTAATGTTTACGGTTCTATTTTTTGATAAGTAATTCACTTCGAACCTCACTCAAGTCCTAATATATATCCTATATTATTCAATAAATAACGAACTCATTTTTTAGATAACACAATAGAAATGTGTTTTTAAAATAATTATGTACCTATTAAATTAATATTATTTACTAGTTCGCTAATTGATTACATTTTTCAAAAAAATCAATCTTTTAAATTTGATCTCGTAGTGTGAGCGTAAGAGGTGATAAAATGTGACAGCCTTCTTAATATTGCAGATGAATTGCTTATTTACGACTAATTATTAATATTTGTATTTTATGTTAGTATTTTCGGCAGATACAAGTTCGGAGAAAACAAGATATGTTGTTGTTGATTTAAATAAATAAAGCAATTCTTGTAGGTCCCTAAGCATAGTCAGTATGTGTTTAGGCTTTTGTATCTAAAGACACCAAAATCTAAAGAGATCTATAGTAACTGAATACAATGTGAATAATCTCATTTAAGAGGATACATCGAAACGTATTTTAGCTCAGTGTGTATGTGAAATGGCGTTATGGCTGTCTAGTTTGACATGCGAGATAGAAGACGCGCACCGGAACTAAACGCGCTTTGTTTGAATGTAGATTTATGACAAAATGCTATAGGCTTAAATTAATTTGTAGCTTAGTAAGTTCTTAACATATTTAAATACCTTCGATTTAAAGTAAATTTTACTGCTCAATAAGGAACTGTTTACAAATCGTATAAAACAGAAAATAGACGGTGCTACTTTGGATTTTTTTTCTATATAAAAAATTTCAAGTTATCATGTTTTGGTTTTAGTACAGCAGTAGACAATATAGTCAAATAACACAAATAGAAAATCTAAAAAACCATAATTATACATTCAGTTTTATAGGAATTTTAAAAAACACAAAATTTATCGATGTACCCCCTTAAGTCGCATGTTATCTTTACTGTACAGAATATTATTTTGCAATATAAAGGCTTACAATGGCTTATTGCAATGTTTTTGCACGATGAATAAAAATAATAAACAAATCCGGAACCGTCACAAATAAAGACACGACAACTAACTGATTGTAATCAAAAAGCAAAAAAAAAAAAACTCTTTTGTCTTCGTTGACGAATCCAGTATTTTCTCTCAACTCTGTCATTGTAACATAAGCTTTAAATCAAAAAATATCAAAAGGTAATAGTCAAATTTCATCTTTTGTTTCATTCCAGTGACACTAAAAATGAGGGTCATTTTTTATTCACTTTGCAAAAAATGACCCTTGACAGGGGTATTTTTTTTGTAACGTTCGAATTTAAATTAAGAACTCTATTGTCGGTGCTTTTTTTTAATTACGATCCGCCGGAGTCATTTTTCATGCATCGCTTGCAATCTGATTTACCTGCCAGTAGTTTTTTTTTAATACTTTTTTTGTTTTTTTTTTTTGTAGACTGTTAAGTGTGACCCAGTATGTTTATTGGGGGACAGTTATATGAGTCACAATCATATGTATTTTTTTGTGGTTACTGGTTTGTTGGGCAGAAAGCTCTAGGTACTGGAAAGAAGTTCTGCATTTTCTAAATTCTCTGAATTTCAATCGATACTTTCTGTTTTTAACCGACTTCAAAAAAGGAGGTTCTGTATTCGTCCCGTTTGTATGTATATGTATGTATATATGTTTGTTTGTCCGCGATTTTCTCAAAAACTAATGAACCAATTTTGATGATTCTTTCACTTTCAGGAAGGTTTTAGTATATAATACATTATGTAATTATTCTTGTGTACGAATGCATATAAATGCATAAATGGATTGTATCTCCGGCATTTCTAAACGGATTTTGATGATTCTTCTTTTCGTTCGACTTGGGCTTACCTAATTATGTAATTGTATATTCAACTAAAAATTAAAAAATAAATTTACTTTAAATAAAGTAAAACCGACTTCAAAACCAAAAACAAATTAAATAACTTTCATAAAACACTTCAAGAGCTTTCGGTGTCATCAATTCTTCAACGCACTTTAGCTTGACACCGACTTCAGAAGCTGTTGAAGTGTTTTATGAAAGTTATTTTATTCGTTTTTGGTTTTTAAGTCGGTTTTCACTTTTTTTTAAGTAAATTTTTTATTTAGTTTTGTATTATTTTATTGACATGTGTCTAAGTACCTATATTCACCTAAACAAGGACAATATAACGAAATTTCCTATTCATTTCTCTGTTATCCATCGCAAATACGACACCGGCCTGACAGAACAACAAAATATTAATAAAATTGCATTTAAAACTTGCAAACTCTAGTCAAAGCGTATAACTTAATATTTTCTAGTTGCGTGCGCGCATTTAGCCTGAAGGCCATTTTCGACTCAGTTGCTTGCATCTAAAATAATTGCATCGGCATTTAAATAAAATTGTAATACTTAATTGTACCTACATCATTTGCAATTTTATTTTCGCAGAAAACAATGTGTTGCCATATTATTAATTTAAATAATAATTATAGTGTTGGAACTACACGAGTGCGTGTATTGTCCTTAACAAGTAGGTACAGTCAACAACAAAAGTTAATGATGAATTTATACAGTTACATTGTTTAGATTGAAAACGTGCTAATTATTCTTATTTTAAAATGTCTGTTAGACTTTTTAACGGTATTTTTTTTATAGGTACGTATTTCTTGTTGTTTTTTGTGTTAACGTCCGAGTTGAGGAGCTCGTGGCTAAGTAGTAACAGCCGCACGGGTCGATCCATCAGGTTAAGCTACGCTTGCCGTCGTTGTCCGTGGATGGGTGAACATCTTTACTTACCGAGACTCCTCCGTGCCTCGGAATGCACGTTAAGCCGTTGGTACTGGCTGACATTCGTGGATCTTTGACAGTCGTTACGGGTCGTCAGCAGCCTGAAAGTCTTGACAACCTGTCTTACCAGTTACGGGGTTGTGGAGGTCAGATCCATGTAAAATACTGGTATTCAGCTGCATCCGATTAGACTGGAAGCAGGGCATTGGGCAAGACATGTCTGCCGTATGCCAGATAGCACAAATAGCTGGATAGGTTCCGTCAAAACTGGGAAGAGGATGCGCGAGCTCGCGAAAGATGGAAGCAGTGGAGGGAGGCCTTTGCCCAGGAGAGGGACAGAGTAAGCTAGTATATAAAAAATATTACAAAAATGTTTTCCTATTTATTGTTCACCTAATCATGTAGGTAGTTGTATCATTGGTACCAATGGCTAAATCAACTTTATTTTACCAAATATCTTTATGTAATGTTATACATTTTTTTTAGATGGGTTTTAAACATATCTGGCGACTACTTACACCTCTGCTAACACCTTCGGGGATTACAGGTGTGATGTTGTTATCACACTAATATTATAAAGGCGAAAGTTTGTGAGTATATGCGCGCGTATGTGTGTGTGTGTGTCTGTGGGTGTGTGTGTGTGGGTGTGTGTGTGTATGTTTGTTAGTTCTTCACGCTCAAACGGCTGGACCGATTTGGGTGAAATTCGGTATGTAGACAGCTTATGCCCTGGATTACCACATATGCTACTTTTTATCCCGAAAAAATGTAGTGCTCCCGTGGGATGAGCAAGGAATTCAAATATATTAGCTACTCTTTCAAACTCAAACGGCTCGACCGATTTTGATGAAATTTGGTGTGGAAGTAGCAGACACCCTGTATACAAATAGCACATACAGGCTACTTTGCATCCTGAAAAAATGTAGAGTTCCCATGGGATGAGCAATATTTTGTAAATACTTTTCTCACCGATTAAATAATACACGTTTTAGTGTATCTCATAAACCGCGGGTAACACCGCGGGGCGCAGCTAGTTTATTATAAACATTGATATTATAAATATCAAGTTATCGATTTCGGAAGTTGTCGAATTTAGGTAAGTGCCTACATAGGTATAGGTTAGTCATAACATTTGGAAAATTCATATCTTTATAATTATCTAAAAGTATAATCTATGCTAGACATAATATATATGTAGGCATCCAAGCAAAAGGTCCAGTAGTGGGGTACTGTTCGGTATCTAGAATAGTCAATTAATAGTAAGGATTGAAAAAATATTCAAAAACTGGCACATACATATTTTTTTTATCTGACATTTGAAGTTGAAATTTGAAAGTCGAAAGTCATTTACGATATGAAATTGTAGATGATTGAGCATTTATTAATAATCAATTAAAATCGCGAAATGCTATTTTTTCACCCAACTTTACAAAACTTCCTAGGTATATATCTCGGAAACTAAGTGCCGAGAACTGGGACTCGTTTTGCTTGGACGCCCACATATGTATATATGTCTAGCAATGTAGAGTAGACATACTTTTACACACATATAATGATGATGATGTGTATGATGTGTGTTTTTATACACATGATGTCTAGAAATGTAGACCTATATGTATATATTAAATATTATACTCAAAAAATAATTGCCGTCTGCTATTATGGAGGTCTGCAAGTATTTTGAGCTTTTATTCAGTAATAAGTGGCCATTATGTGCTCACAATAGACTGATATTCAATACTGAGCTGATTTTGCATTCATCGAGCTCAAAAGCCGCTGTGAGGTAGGTATTTTAAGCAAGACTTTCTGACGTTTTACTATAAAATTAACACTCTAAGTACCCATTAGTCCATTTACGATAATATACTAAATTAACTAGATAGATAAGTATAACTTTATATTATTGTTTGGATATCCGAACGTAAATCGGTCGTACCATCGTGACAGCTTGTTGAGATTGGCTAGTTTATATTCGTTCCTTTTTTTCATGTAGTTAAAATATTTTGTTTTATCTTTGACACATTACATCAAAAACTATTATTGTTAAAACATCGTGGTTTTATTTATTAAAAATATGATGAAAACCCCCATCCAAAGCATTGCTAAACAGTAGCTAGATCACGCCCAAACAATTATTATTATAACGAGCGTTAAAAATTAGGAAGTACGTACCTAGGTATTATTTTCTACTTGATAACGAACGCTTGTCTACTTATTATAAATCAAATTGTTTATGTCTGCTTTTTGTTGTATATAACTACTACGACAAAAATCATACTTGTCTTAATAATTTTTTATTAAGGGCTAATTTTTCAATCGTCAGATAACTTTTATTTATGGAATAAATATGGCGGTTTGATAGCTTTTGTATAGAAAATATGTCACCTGTCATATTTATTCTTCGGATAAAAGTTATCTGACTATTGAAAACTCAACCCTAAGGTGACAAGATTTTTTATTATTTTCTATCGTTGAAATAACTACTTACAGTTTTAATAACCGAAACGAAAACAAAATTTTAGCGGAATGCCGCTAAAATTCAAATATTCGAACAAACTACTATGAACCTCTATCCTACAATTTTGAATTTCGAGCGCTTTTGTTCACTCACACATACACAACGCAGTCCCTGTATTTACGAGGGTGCCAGAAACGTCACATAGTTGTAAAACAGTTTTTTTAATGTTGCTACTCGATAACAGATGGCGCTAGTAACACGTTCTCAACAATCTTATTGAAAGTTAACAATGTCCTAATTTTACATCATGTTTAAATTTTAAATAAGTACTAGATATGAAATGAATTTTAATCAATATTCTGTTGTCTGTAATCATGAAATATTTTTATTTATTAATTCCTTTATGACAACATAGATGGCGATACCAGTAGCGTTAGTCAAGCCGAGCCCAGTTGAGCAAATATCCTGTTTGCCACCTCCTGTACGTGACTTTAAAAGTAAACTGTCTCATTTTCTGTTCAAATTGCCACCTCACATCTTATTCTGTACGCTTTTAAGCATTTATATTCATTTCTCGACTGTTTTATGAAGATGTATGTACTTTATAAGAATCCAATAGGAAAATGTCGGTACATTCTAATTTTAGACTGATTAGAATTTAGTGTATTAGTTTAGTAGGAAATTAAAATTAAATAAGTAACATCTGTTAAGATTTGAAGCAATTTTTTTAACAGTATTACCTATAGGTATAGTCTTATTGGGAGTAGGTACCTAGGTCACCTATAAGTACCTACCTACTTCCCCACAATAAGTAGGTACCACAAAGTATTTATTGCAGTCTGCCAGAGATAGGTAATCCGTGAACTTATCTAACATTTGCAATAATTTTGAAATATTTTGCTTCAGCTATTCTTTGCTTCGGTATTTTTACAGAGATGAAAAACATGTTTTTCGCTGAATGTAAGACTTCTATTATTACTTATCTTATTTTTATCCATTAGTTTTCATTCTATTTTTCGAAATCTTGTTGACATCTATCTCGTTATATAATATTATATCTTAATCATAACCTAAGTTAGAATTTGAAGAACAAACTCTACCGGTGGTGTAGTGTACACATACCTTTACACAAAATAAAAATTATTATTCCGTTCCGAACATTTAAGTATATCTATCCTTTTCTATCACTAACAAACTTTTGTAATATCATTCCCTCTCTTTTTAACAATGTCACACCCCTTTTTACAACAATACAATTTTTTTGCCGCTTTCAAAATGAAGGGTGGGGGACTTTTTGCGACGAATTACGATCGATTTTATTTCATTTTGGGTGCGCAAGAGTTTGTAGTGCTTCGAGTGCTATTGAAAATTATTTTTAACTACATACTATAGGATCCGTTTTCATTATTTTATTTCATTGTATTTGAAAAGTGTTTCAGAAACTTATTTTAAAGAAGAATGTTTTTGGGGAACATAACAAGTTAGTCCTGACTTACTTACACACCTCACTTAAGACTCAAACATTACTTAAGTAAACTTGCTTGAGTGAGGTTCTGTAATACGGGCCTTAGAAGGTATTACAAATTAAACTTTGTTTGTTTTATCCAGAACAGTTTTCTCTTGTGTCATACAAAATGTGTTTCAGTAACTACAGTACGATAACGTACAAAGGTTCGTTTATCTTCGGAAAAACCGAAATATAGCGACTATAATATGACTGTCGACCAATAGAAATTGATTTATATTCCCACCTAAATTATTATTGATTGAAGCACTAATTCCGTCACTCCCTTAATGGACCACTCGCATTTAATTCGGCAAAGTTCGGTGCTTCCGAAGGTAAACGATGAAACCTTTAGCATTGTCGTACTATATCTTTATTTTTACAACTATGAGGTAACTATTTATGAGAATCTTCTGTGCACACCATATTGTTTTCACAGAGCTATACTTTGTCTATAAAAAGACACTTGACCCAGTCTGCACTCATCTTTACCTATGCTCTTGATCAAAATGAAGTCTTAGGCCGATAAGCGTTACTTAGCACGCGCTTTGGCATATACATGTTCCCGTACATCTTGCACTTGCAGTTTAACAGTTATGTGACAATAACAGAAATAATACTTAAGGCCTATTTCACGATGTCCGAATAGCCACTACTTCCGAATAAATACACTACCGAATACACACACTACCGAATAAATTCAAAAATGGAACAGAATTTGTATGAAATTATCTGTCAAGGCTTTATCGTAGGTGGTGAAACAGGCTTCTAGCCAAACTGCGTGCATGGTTTTTTTTTAATGTTTTGATAACAATGCACTTTGATTTCCACTTCACTTCTGACATTGGCAGAATGGTCGACATCGGCTTTGCTTGCTACAATATGTAATAGAATAGAATACGTGCTAAGTAACGTTTTTAGATCTCAATCTAAGTGTTTATTGTGAAGGCATATTGTATATTTATTATACGCAGCACACGCAACACAAGCTCTCAAAAGGAAAAAAAATCCCCGTTTTTGCAACATTTTTCATTGATGCTCCGCTCCTATTGGTTATAGCGTGATGTTATATAAGCTATAGCCTTCCTCAATAAATAGGCTATCCAACACTAAAAGAATTTTTCGATTCGAACTAGCAGTTCCTGAGATTAGCGCGTTCAACTAAACAAACAAACTCTTCAGCTTTATAATATTAGTAGGTACCTATAGATAATAAAGTATCTAACTAATAATATAACGCCTAATTTCCCCGAAGGACGTAGGCAGAGGTAGCTAAACCTAACCAACCAAACCAAACTGATATCAATACCAGCCTATTATTGTCCCACAGCTGGGCAAAAGTCTCTTCTCATACAGAGAAGGCACAAGCATTGATCACCACGCTTGCTCAAGACGGGCTGGCGATTTGAGATTGATATTAACTAGGTATAAGTCCAAGGTTTCATCACGATGTTTTCCTTTACTGATATTAGTACCTAATGTCCAAAATAAACTCAGAAAGTGACCCTAACCTAACCAGACTAATCTATAAACCTGAAATCGCGAAAAAAAAATCAGCTGTCCCGTACATTCATGTTCGCATAACTCGTCAAAATGTAGGGAACAGCTGATTTTTTTTTCGCGATTTCAGGTTTGGTCCCATAGTAAAAGTTGTTTGTTATCATGAGCACAATCATGTGTTTAAGCATCGGTCACTAATTACCAGTCACCCTATATATATAAAAATCAATTGCCCAATATAGGTACCGGATGACTTTTTTTACCGTCTTGAAAAAAATAGGGTATTAATATACCCTATTTTAGGAGTATAGTATTTTACGGAGTAGAAGCCTATGGCATACCTACTTTTTTTAATATCTTAGAAAAAAATATCTAAGTATCAATAAATACTACAAATTCGATGTAAACTTTTCATTTTAGAACAATAAAAACATAAATTTTGAAAAAAAATAATAAATCCTTTAAAAATATCGAAATTCAAATCATATGCAACCCGCATTATGATTTGAATTTTGATTTTTTTTAATTAAAAAAAAAAAAACTAGATATGCCATAGGCTTCTACTCAGTTCACCGATTAGACCCTATTTTTTTCAAGACAGTAAAAAAAGTCATCCAGTATGTACGCGCATCACTTCAGAACGGTTGCATCTATTTGGCTAATTCTTTTTTTGTTGTGTTTGTAATTGTCAGGACAAGATTTGTATGTAAAGAAAATGTTTGAAAAGTTGCCGGGAAAATTAGAAAATTCAGGAAAACTTAAATGCATTTTTTACGGGATTTTTGTATGAATTAAAATGGAATTTTGATACAACAACGTTTGTGGGATCAGCTAGTATTAGGTATATAAATGAAAAACAGTATTTTCTATTCATACAGTATGATCTAAGTAAGCTATAAACAAACGATAATGGCGATAATAACAGACTGTATGCATCCTATGAAAGATAAAACTAGTGATTTGGCCTCATGTACTGATGTAACGTCAGCAGAACACTCCTTTGTCCGTGGCTGCTACCGTGAAGAGATGTTATCAAGTACCGACAGCAGATTCAGTAGGTAGGTACTATTAATTGGGTTAAATTAAATAACATTAATGGGAAAGTTAAATAATTTATTACAGGTGTTTTTGAAAACCAAAAAGAAAGGAAGATGGAAAAGAGTATTAAAAAAACTGGCCAATTGCGTGTCGGACCACACACAATGAAGGGTTCCGTGGTTGAAAAGAATGTATCCCAAAAACAAACTTAACATTGCAAACCCTAAATTTTTTTATGTGATAAAATTATAAATTAACAATTTTCTGACTTTTTCCTTTACTGGTGCTGTGAGACCTTGCTTCATGCCAAATTTCATGATTCTAGGTCAACGGAAAGTACCTACCCTATAGGTTTTGATTTACTTGGGAGTATCAAAATATGTCGCATAAATGGCCGTATTTTTTTACTGCGTTGACTTAGAAGCTTGATTTTTTTATAGCTCCAAGGGACCATAGACGTACGTATTTGATATTAATTTCAACTTGATACATTTACGCATTCCTGAGAAAAAGGGTTTTGACAGACTGACAGACAGACAGACGGACAACGAAGTGATCCTATAATAAGGGTTCCGTTTTTTCCTTTTGAGGTACAGAACCCTAAAAAACGCAATTTTCTATAGACGGAGAAAATCTTGACAAGAATCTTGGTTATGTTTTCTTAGAAAATATTTTTGCTACAGGTATTTTATTAAAAAAATAAGATCAGATGATAATGTTGAATAAGAAGTAAGAAACTATCATAAACGCAGAATAGACGTTTAGCGAAAAGGATATGTTTAGTGAGTAATGTTAGTAGCAATAATATAAGAAACCTAGTTTAGTTTATTTAATAATAACTAGTAAAAATATCCTACGGACAAAAAATCTTCATTATTCCTTGTCTACATTATAAAGGGAACTTCTGTGCAAAATTTCAGCTTTCTAGGTCTAGTGGTTTGCGCTGGGCGTTGATGAGTCAGTCAGTCAGTGCTTTTCTTTTTATAAATTAAGATTGTCAAAATTACATGTCAATTAGTCATACATTTTACAAAAATAGAGCATAGAACACAAGTTATCATCTATTATAAAGATTAAATAAGAAAATTACTTACAATAAAATAATAATTCGTCAAAAAAACAAACAAATAAATAATAATTAAATCGATTATCTAAAACCATTCTTTTAGGATATATATAATACGTCCGTTAGCCAGCCTTCAAGTTTCGCTTTGAAAGCACTGTATTCGTCATTGATTAATAATTTATTAAATAATTGAAAGGAAATAACCTCTGGTTACACACACTGTGTCTTTGCCCGCTCTCATTCAACTCTCTAGATCTCTAGTCGTTTTTTTTCAGCTGTTGCAATACAATAGATTTTCCTGAAATAGTCCTTCGTGCTGTAATATCACAATATAATTTTTACTTTTGATTTGTGTTTACACACTATTTTTATTAAAAGGTCTTCTTAAACCTCTTAATAAAAATAAATAAATAAACTCTTCTGCTGTCCCTACAAAAGTTAAGTTGCATAGGTGTAGTGTACGAACAATGAGCTAATTGAATGCCTAATCACTAAGCTTTACTGAGAACTAACCATTCACTCAGTAAACGTTAACAAATTAACATTATGTGCAAGAACTTGGTTCTACTTTACACCACAGAGGGCGATGACCTATCTGTTGGCAGGTTTTTATGACGATCGGAAATTATGCCAAGCGTGGATTGTAGTACCTCTTATGTAGTACTGTACGTAGTATTTGTAGTAGTAGTGATTCAGTAGGTAGTGGAATTTTCTGGAGTAAACTTTTAGATAACTGGCTGGATTTTGTTAATATTTTACACAACAAAGGTCAGATTACAAAATAAGGCACCGGTTTCCGGAACGAAAATCAACGTGAAAATTGGCTAACAAAGTGTCAAACTTATCAACCAATCAATCTTTATTTGTGAACACAACTTTCTCCATGGGACCAACATCGAAATCGCGAAAAAAATTTCAACTGTCCCATAAAAAACTTCAATACATACTCGACGCAAATGTATGGGACGGCTGATTATTTTTTCGCGACTACGATGTTGGTGCCATGGAAAAGGTTGTTCGGTTTGATGGTCTAAACCACATCCTTAAATTTAACGAGAATGCGAAACGACACGTTGTTTATTTTAGTCGAGATCTACCTATCAATGAAATTGGTGTACAAATATATTAGTTTTTTTAGTAATAAGTCTAAAAAAACTAATTTATTATAGTCGGAATATATAACTTATATGGGAAGGAATAAGTACCTACTTCCACTAGAATTACTGGCTCCTTGAAAAGTTAGTATTTGATTTTTTAAATAAAGTGGCAGTCATTTTTAGCTATAATATTTTCGTATTTTTATGTGAACTACTGTGTTAAGTTGACTGAATTAACAGCTAATAAAATCACGTAAAATGAGTTTAATTTTGAAGCATCGTTGATTTTAGGTCCATAAACTGGGTATAAGAATATGGTATCTAAAAAAACTTTTTAAAAAAAAATACAACTGACTTCCAAAAACAACACTACAAAGTGAAAAATAACTTTAATTTCGGAAGTCGGTGTCTAGTTAAATGTATTTTCGTTTTTTGCCACCGACTTCCGAAATTAAAGTTATTTTTCACTTTGTAGTGTTGTTTTTGGAAGTCGGTTGTATTTTTTTTTAAAAAGTTTTTATTTTTCACTTTTTAGTTGTGGTACCTACCCCACACAAATTCTAATACCACTACCTGCAAAACAAACTAGAACATCATCCATATAAAAGTGAGGAAAAAATACGTATTATTGAAGCTAACTCAAAAACTACCAAAGCAAAGTTAATCAAATTTATATGGGACCAACTGCGATGTATACCCTCTCGAATAAAACAAAAAAAATCCAAATCGGTCCAGCCATCTTCGAGTAATCGGGGAACATACATAAAAAAAAAAAATTAAAAAAAAAGGTTCCGACGAATTGAGAACCTCCTCCTTTTTGAAGTCGGTTAAAAATCAGCTGGTACCTATGAGTAGGTACTTATATCAACTAATTATTTACATACACACATTATGTACTTACATTGAATGTCGGGTGTGGCAAAAGAAGCATGAAAGCAGAATAAATGCTGTGGAAATGCGTTCCTTGCGAAGCATTTGTGTGGTGTGATGTGATAAGGCAACGGTCTGGTTTAAAAGAAGATGTCGTGTCAATAGTTGAAAAAAAAACTATGCTTAGATGGTTTGATCATGTTGAGAGGATGAATGAAAGGCGACTAATAAAAGGTATTTACAAGTCAGATGTGTGTGGGAGGGGACTCCTTAGGAGGACATAAGTGACCTTATTGATGAAATATTGTTGAACAGAAGTGACACCGAAAGTGTGAACTGAGCAACGCAGTAGAATCTATTTTCGTAAATATGTGTTGCGTCTTATTTTCAGGAAATAAACTAATATTGGAAGGAATAAGTACCTAATTCCAGTAGAAATACTGGCTCCTTGAAAAGTTAGTATTTGATTTTTTAAATAAAGTGGCAGTCATTTATAGCTAATTTCTACCTATTAGCAAGATTTCATTGCAGTAGGATTTCAATAATCGTTCGTTGAAAAAAATAAACTGAACTATGATTGTACCATAATTCATTTTTCGATTTTTTAAGCAGCAATTATCATCGGCTCGTCATATCCTCATTTCAGCCCAAAATAACCTTCCTGGTATCTAGGTCTCTTTTCCTTCCTGCCATTCATTGGCGTTTTGTGAATCTCTCGTTCAGGCAGAAAAGAAACTCGACATGTAGTTAAGGTTAAAAAAAAACTAACAGTTTATTACAAAATAATTTAATGAACAGCTTCAAAAACCTAACAATACCAGACAATACCGTATAAACTTATCTAACACAAGCGACGTGGGTGCGGCGCACACCGCGTTCACTTGAACTAACGAGCGATTTCCAGATACACTCCCGATTTATTCGTTGATAACATCATTTGGACGTTTTATTACTTTGTGTGCTTGTAATTGGTCGGACAGTGGACGGACCTGTACACCTGAAGGCAGTGTTGGTCATTGGAAGTGACAATAGACCAGAGAGTGACAAGATGCCAATACGATCACCATCCGTTGCGCGACATTATATATCTAGTGATGCCCGAGTTATTCCATTTCGCCAGTTATGAAAAATACACGAAAACTAATTTATTTTATTTATATTTTTTTGTACACCTTTAAGTCAAAGGGTTGCTCAGTCAAAGTCAAATTATTTATTCCAAATAGGCACATATAAGGCACTTTTTAACGTCGAGAATTGATTTTAGTCGCCCCTTCCAAAAAGCAGTTTCGTATGGAGATGAATGGGCACGAAACTGCACACTTGTATACCTACTCGCTTTTAAAATGTTTTACAATATTTTGTATAAATTAATTATATAATTATATGTGAATGTAGAGAATTCCTTGAACAATTTAGTTCACCTACGGTCATCTACTGTCCATGAAGTTTAAATAAATAAATGCCACGCAAACATTGTCCGAAGGGATATATATATAAGCAGTCAACCGGAATCGAAAAAACTCAAGCACGTCCGGCATGAAAATCGAACGTCTACGCTCATAAAGACTCCCACAGACAGGCGCAACACGACGCGGCGGCGTGGCACGACGCGACTTTGGTGGAACAATTTCTATGAAAACTTCATTAAAAGTCGCCTCGCGCCTAGGATGTATCAGAAAGGTGTGGTCAAATTTAAGGTTGTGATATAGACCATCAAACTGAAAAACTTTCTCCATGAGGCCAACATCTTAATCGAAAAAAAATTATCAGCTGTCCCGTACACAGCTTCAATACCTACTCCACCCAAATATATGGGACTTACTGTTATATTTTTTTTCTCGATTACGATGATATGACCTGATCGCTCATTTATTGTTACAACTTGCCTAGCGTAGTAGGGAATTTCCATAAAAAACGAGGCCAGCTTAATCTGGTTTTGTTACCACACTGACGTGCGGTCGTCTGTACCTATTTACAATCTATGCAAATACACTTACCGACTTTATTAGTTATCATAAAACAGTTCTATGACTGACAGAACAGTCTAACTAAAGGCTCCCGCAGACAGGTGCGACGCGACTTCGATAGAATATTTTTAGTGAAATTATCATAGAAATTGTTTTGCCGGAGTCGCGTCGCGCCAGTCTGTACGAGCCTTTAACCTCTGAATATAATTATGTTCCTGTTCCTACACAGAAAATATGGTTTGAAACCCCAAGAAAATTATAACGAAGGGTTAGTTTGTATGCGTACAAAGTTGCAGGCTACCGCTATTTAGTACTGATTAAAATCATTTGAACATTTTATTACTCTGTGGTCTTGTAATTGGTCGGCCACTGGACGGCCTAACACCCCACACTGGCATTGGTCGTAAGGATATAAAATTTCATGTTTAATATTTTAATTTTTGTGGGCTGATTTTATCTGAGATTTGATCGTGTGTGAATGATTTAGGTAAGTATGTTTTTTTAGGGTTAAGGCCTCTGATCAGCCAGTGAATTTTATTAGGTATGAAAAATAATGATGGTACTGAAATAAAGGTTTTGTTAATTTTAATCATCTTTATCCTCTTAAGGGGTCATTGTACTCATCATTATGAACAACTTTTACTATGGGACAAAACCTGAAATCGCGAAAAAAAATCAGTTGTCCCTTACATTTATGTTAGCGTAACTCGTCAAAATGTAGGGAACAGCTGATTTTTTTTTCGCGATTTCAGTTTTGGTCCCATAGTAAAAGTTATCAATAATGATGAGCTCTTATGAGGATAAAACTGATTTTAAAGTTACACTCTGGTTCCTTAAAAATAAACGAAACGGTACTTACCATAAACTTATATCTAAAAGTTTTTTTACTAGTCCTCTAAATATTTTTCCACGATACATAGTGAAGCAGCCAATCGCTCCGGCATGAACAGAAAGCAACACTATTTATATACTTTCACAAAAACGATGAAAAAACAAAACTAAGTACCTATTTACCGCCCCAGATTATTGACGTGCATAATACAATAATGTGACATATTATTTATGAGCAAGTATGTCGTTCAAGTGTACAATAGATGTGTAGGAATGCGACACGCATTACGTGTGGCGACCTCTGGCGGAAAACACTGGAACTACGTACGTAATAATGTTCAAAATTATCTGATCGTTTTGCTAATTAGTTACTCAGAGTACAGTCGTTGGTGTAATCGTTAGGAAACTATTAGATCCTATCAGAATGCCCTGTGACTTCTTTCATTATAAATTACTTTTTAACCAACTTCAAAAAGAAGGAGGTTCTCAATTCGTCGGAACCTTTTTCGATTACTCGAAGATCATCATCACAATTGGTCCCATATAAAATTGATTAACTTTGCTGCGGTAGTTTTTGAGTTAGCTTCAATAATACGTATTTTTTCCCCACTTTTATATGGATGATGTTCTAGTTTGTTTTGCAGATAGTGGTATTAGAATGTGTGTGGGGTAGGTACACAACTAAAAAATGAAAAATAAAAACTTTTTTACAAAAAAATACAACCGACTTCCAAAAACAACACTACAAAGTGAAAAATAACTTTAATTGCGGAAGTCGGTGGCAAAAAACGAAAATACATTTAACACCGACACCGACATTTTTCACTTTGTAGTGTTGTTTTTGGAAGTCGGTTATATTTTTTTGTAAATAAGTTTTATTATTAAACATTACTTTCTAAGCTTCTAATAAATAATAATAATAATAATAATAAGACATTTATTTCAGACGTAGTCCATATACTGTTAGTAACACAAAAACCTTATAATCCTATTGTTAGTACATACAAAAAACAAAGCCACAGACAGAAATAAAATAAAAATCACAAAGTGGCACAGGAGTGCCAGTTTATGGCAAGCCCTGGACGCGACCACCCGAAGTGTGTAGTCGCATCCAGTGCTGCCACATCGGCGAGTCCCAGCGGCCTACGAACACGCTCAGAAGGCTGTTCGAGCTGGCCCGCATGCGCTTCATAAGAGACGCACAACGCTTCCGCATGATTGCATGAAAACCATCCACTCTCTTCACTGCAAACATTACTGAAGCGCTGCAGTGGCGCGGCAGCCGGAACAGTATCCTGAACGCGTTATTATACTGTACACGCAGAGCACTGTATGTACGCTGCGTGTACTTGGTCCACAGGCTGCAGGTGTAAAAAGATTGACAGAAGGCCTTAAATAATGTCACTTTGACTTGCTCAGTACACCGTGCAAACCTGCGGGCCAGCATGTTACAGCGCACAGACAGTGCCCTGCGCTCCCTCTCCAAGTCAATGTTATCACATAGATCCTCTGAGACCCAGTGACCCAGATATTTAAAATTAGACACTCTGTTTAAGCTGGCACCGCAAAGATACAAGGGAGGCACGTTAGCGAAGGATTTAGTACCAGCCTTAAACACCATCACTTCACTCTTCTTCACATTATATCTGAGTCCATGGGTTCTTGCATACTTTTCACAAATACCTAGCAGTCTGCGCATGGCACTGATCGACGGGCTCAGCAGCACCATGTCATCCGCATAGCTGATATTATTGACGCACTGTCCATCTATATGGCACCCTATGCTTGTTCTGCTGAGCTCGCCGACCAACCCGTTCATGTATAAGTTAAAAAGACGAGGAGAGGTTAACCCCCCCTGCCTCACCCCGCTCTCCAACCCATACACGTCCGAGTATGATCCTGCCCACCGCACAACATTCCTTTGACTCGAGTACCAATATCTCAGCATTGCAACAACATCACGCGGCACATCTGTTTCATTTGTCATCTTTTGCCACAATATATCATATGATACCAAGTCGAATGCCCTGGACAAGTCCAGGTAACAGGCATAGACCGGCGTCTTCCTGGCTGTATAATACTGCACAGTCTGCTTGAGGCACAGGATGGCACTCTCAGTCGAAAGGCCAGGTCTAAATCCAAATTGAGCATCAATAAGTTTTATGTGCCTATCCAGGTGTTTGTCAAGTAGACTGTCCAGCACTTTTGCTATCACAGTAGCCAGCGAAATGGGTCTGTAGTTTGCCAGGTCTGAGACATCCCCGGTCTTGTTTTTTATAACCGGAACAACCACGGTATATATAAGTTCATCCGGTAGGTAACAATGACTCATACATAGGCTGAAGAACATAGCAAGTACTCGAGACAACTGAAAACCTGCATATTTCAAATGCTCAATGCTGAGACCGTCATGACCAGGGGACTTACCTCGCACCATTTTATGAATTACGGAGGCAACATCCTTGGCAGAAAATCGAACAGCAACGTCCCCTGCCACGATCTCAGCACTCAGTGTCAGGTCAGTCTGGCCTATAGGAGGAGACTCCACCTTAAAATAAATGACTGTAATGATTTTATTTGAGAATTTCTTAGCACGGTATCTAGATTTATATTGGTTTAATGACAACAAATTACTCCCATAGTCTTTAATACCTGGAACTTGAACATAACTGAGGTGTACTGTACATTCCCAAAAAGTTCTGAGGAGCCTGCAATGTATATATGGCTTGTCTAAAGAAAACATCGAGCTCAGAACGAGATAAATTTTATTTACTATATACAAGGGGAGTCATTAAATCACGGAGAAACTTGACACCGCGATTCAGCAAAAAAACAAAAATATACAACACAATCTATCGAGGCTAAAGGAACCTAAAAATTCAAATATGACAGTTTGACATTTGACACTTAAGAGGACCCCGGAGCATGCGTATTTCATACAAACGAAATAGCAAAATAATTTGTAAACCAATAACATATTAAGGTAGTGTGTATTTGATTGGATTACAGAATATGTAGGTTCTCAAATACATATTAAAAACCGGCCAAGTGCGTGTAGGACTTCGCACATTTAGGGTTCCGTACCAAATCAGATTTATCAGTATATTGGTTTTTGATAGTAAAATATACGTAATAATTAACATCATCACCAATTTTCAAGTTCATAGGTCAATGGGAAGTAGTAGTAGTAGTAAGGTCGGAACATAGAAAGCTGCTTGAAGGCAGAAATAAATAAATATTAATATGCTTCTTCAAACTTTCTGTGGCGATTAATTACATTACAGCATTAGATCGTCCACCTTAATGATCATGTAACATCACTAAGATGGTGACACATCACTACAGTTTTTTGTCAGGAACTAAGGAGGGTTATTTTTCCAAGTTTGGCTAATAATTTTGCTTATTTGGCTAATAATTGCTTTTGACGACACGGTTGGCGCCATAGAAATATAAAAAACAGTCAACAAACAAAACAAAACTTCTTTCATATATCTATGGTTGGCGCAGTGGTTGAGCGATTGCCTGCTGCGCAGCATGTCGCGGGTTCGATTCCCGCACGGAACAAATATTTGTACGACCTACAAGTATTTGTTCCGAGTCTGGGTGTTTTTCTATCTATAATATGTATGTATTTACAAAAAAAAAAAAATGTATATAAGTAGTTTATCAGCCATCTCGTTACCATAACACAAGCATTAGGTTGCTTAGCTTGGGGCTAGATGGCGTTGTGTGATATGTCCAAACATATTTATTTATTTATTATTATTTAATTAATACATTTTATCCTCACTATTTCTATTGAGCGACTATCACTGGTTTTTCTGATTGTATCAATTTACCTAGTGTAAGTAACTGCTTTGTGAGCGTTCCTGGCTGATTAAACTGTAAGTATAACCATAGAGTAATATATCTACAGTAGTTTATCTGGGCAGTGACCTTGAATTAATTGCCTACTGCCGCTCGGTAGATAAATGCGTGTTCGTCCGTGCGTACACGCCGCGCGCTCGAACTGTTCGTAAACAGTGAGACTAACTGAGATTTCGAAGCGCGTTTCGGCCCTTTTCCATGAAGATAAACTACTGTATCATTATTACACTGTGGTATAACCTACGGATCACACTAATTTCGTATATTCGGGAGCAGTTAGCTAGCTAACTCCCACATACCTAACCATACAATAAAATGTCTCAAATTTCCACCCATGGAACAAAATGTTGATCGCATTAGCAAGAAAAAGTTTGCAGAAGCCTCTATCTACGTAATTAATTTGTACAGTACCCGGATATAAAAAAAAAAAACTAAGATTACTAACCAAAGATAATGAAATAAAACATAATTGCTGTTATTAAGTATTGATCAAACAATATTATCCGAACATTTCTAAAAAAAAACATTGTTTAACAAATCAGAATAATTATGCAAAATGGAAAACCAAGTCTCAAAAATGTTGTTGAGTTTAACCATGCTTTGAAAACGAAAGAATGAAAAGAATTAAAAAACACTGATACGCTGATAGATAAGTACTTAGATGTCTGCCAACCCCCATAGACCTTCATTTTAAAGTGAAACGACACACAATTATCTTTGAATAACGAATGACCGTTATTTTGACAGCTGTCAATTTAAAACTCCGTCTGAAATTCGGATTCATTCAAATTTGGAATTCGCTCCGAATACGAATCAGCCAACCCTCCAATGCCGAATCAAATAAACTCGATGCATCTTACACGCAACATGACATCAAAATCATAAGAAGTCATTAGGCATCCGAGCGTACGATATACGGACCCTAATTTCGTTGCGAAGACCGAATAACTCCCATATACCACGTTTACTGAGGCATTTTTTGATAATAAACCTCCAATCCGAATCCCACCTTATCAGCCACAACTTAGGATCGAAATTACATCGCAAATTCGACATGACAATCGTCCACATATCAAGAACGTGTCCGATCTAAAACCAACCCAGTTCTAAAGTCTCAAAGCCGAGTTTCGTGCGTAGAAAAGTTTAGTCAACAAAAACACACGCGAATGAGAAAAAAACCGGGCATCTTTTTGCGTCCCCTTTCTCCCCTAAGCCGGTGGGGGCGGATAGGGTGAAGAAAAATCCACGTAGGGTGAGTTGGGGTGGCTGTAGTAGTTTTTCGTTGGTATCACGCGTACGACAGGCTTAGTATTGATTTTCCAGCACATGGAGCCTTTCAGGTGTCCGCATTTTTTTAAGAAGCACACCTTTTTATCCAACTTAAAGAATATCAAGACTTCAAATATTTGTGAAAGTGTGTGTGTCTGAATGTTTGTTACTTCTTCACTCTCAAACAGCTTGACCGATTTGGATGAAATTTGGAATGGAGCAAGCTGACACTCTGGATTAACACATAGGCTACTTTTTATCCCGGTCTACGCGGGTGAAACTGCGAGGCGCAGCTAGTTAATTTATAAGTCCAGGTTTTCTCACGATGTTTTCCTTCACCGATGTCAGTGAAGTCCAAGATAAACATGTAAAAAAAAAAATAGATAGTCGTGAGGTGTCGCGGTGTTGCGGTGACGCGGTGACGCGAAACCTTAAGATTTCTTCCTACCAAAAATCACTCAACGCGCCTAAAGAAGTTTTCATTTCTAAAACACGTTACCTAGTTTTTTGGTGAAGCATTAAAATCTGCATGAAACATGTCACCCTATTATCGTATCACAAATATTTTATTCGCACAGTCGGTTAAGCTAATGCTCACACAATATGCAAATTCAGCTAAAGGTGTAAAAGATTAGCATCTTATTGTGATTCGACGATTCGTTCCGAACTCTTCATGTTTGTTCGCGATTTGATACGGACCGGTGTGGCGGTGCCTTAATGTTTAACCGATTTTTCTGATGTATTTTGTTTTTGGAATAATGATCGCGATTTTGAAATTTGAACTGTCATTTTTGTCTTTTATTCTTTTATTTTTTAATTTTAATAAGGTAAATTAATGTTTGAGTGCATAGGTGCATAGATATAGTTTGGCTCGTTGATTTATTTAGGAATAATACTTAAGTTTACTTTTTTTACTGATACTAATTAAATTGTTAACTAGTATGAAGTAGTTTGTTATTTATGCATAAAATAAAATCGTAAGCCTGCTGTGTCTGTACAATAAAGATTTTTGCAAAAAAGTAGGTACAGGAAGTCGCGAGAAATAGAAATAAGTAAACTTTGTTTGTAAAAGCCACTCATTGGATTCAAAATCGAATTACTGACAAACAAGAAGCTTTATTGTGAGTAACATTTAGCGTTTATTTCATCAAAATCGACCAACAGAACCAAAAATATTAATTTTTTAAATGTTAATTTTTTTTTCCTCATGGCGCCATATTTTGGTAATATTTTTTTTACTATCCTGAACCAATCGTTTTGAAATTAGACAGGCTATATAGCCTGGGACCTTGAGAAGCACGTAGGATACTTTTCAAGCTGAATATAAAAAGTATATAAAAAAAGCGGACGAAGCCGCGGGCAGTGAATTACAGACTCCAGCACATCAAGCCGCCGCAAATGTCAAATTTTTCCAATCAACCGTGAACCTAATGCTTTAGCGATAAAGATGAAAATCTATTAAAGAAACTTGACACTATGTTCTAGCGTCTGTACATAAAATTATTACTTAACTATTATTTTCCTCTATAGATTCTTCTTATTTAGGTTCGGCAGAGAATAATTAATAAGCTTGATGATATTTCATCCCCAAATGACATAGGTATGATGTTAACCCCATAAACATTATGTTGATGCACTCATAATACAATTTTAACGCTGTTATTACTAATTTTACACGTCATTTTCAAACTCCAAACATCTGAATTTAGACTCTATTGAACTTACATAAGGATGAAAATTATTTGTACTTTAATTGTCACACAGTGTTCAAAATGAATGCAAGCGAGGACAAAAAGGTGCGCTCTTTTGTTTCGACCCAACGATTTTGTTTTCAATTTAAATATTTTATACAATGTGACAATAGACAAAAACCGGTACTTGTAACTGAAAAAATTAAATATTAAAAATTATGACGCATTCGCCCTTTATTTGGTAATGTATGCAAATTCGTGTTAGGTGATGCTCTGGGCTGCGATGTAGGTACGGAAGTCGAGTCCCGATTGCGTTGTTTTTTTTTTATTAACAACGACAGTGTGTTTTTATGTGAGGAGAGTTTCGAGTATGAATGTGGATGACTAAAGTAGGGGAAGACAAAAGAAACGATGGATGTACTGTGTGAAAGATGACATGGCTAGAAAAGGGGGGGGGGATACTACCGAGATGACGACTAATAGAGAAGTATGGAAGAAAAAACATGTTGTCACGTCGACCCCAATTAAATTGTGATAAGGGCAGGAGAATGATGGCTGTGTTTCTGTCTGTTTTGATATTTCTCTGAAACGGCTTGAATGATCTGGATGGATCTTGTTCGTTGCTTTTTTATTGGTTAATGGCTGAATGTGTTCTAAAGTCAGTGATGCCATACAATTTTAATGAGCCAGTACATATCCACGTTTGACTAGCATCATCTGCCTAGCCTTTTCCAACTATGTTAGGGTCAGCTTCCAGTCTAACCGAATGCAGATGAATACCAGCATTTAACATGGAGCGACTGCCTATCTGACCTCCACTACCCAGTTATTGGGTAATACGATACCCTTTGGTAAGGCTGGTTGTCATACTTTCGGGCTTCTGCACCCGTAACGACTGTCAAAGATCCAAGAATGACAGCCGAGACCTATGCTCGGTATGTAAAGGTCACCCATCCACAGCCCCACCGCGGCAAACGTAGCTTAACCTGATCGATCGCCCCGTGCGGCTGTTATTACTTAGCCACCATGCTTTATTAACAAGCTTTTCATCTTTTGTCGCTTTTTTATGTATTTTACTAACTTTTTATTCGAATAGATCGCATTTCTGGAGTATTCTATTACATAATTCAACACGTAACAAAGCTAATTAATTTCCTTTAATGACTAATAAAAGGTGCAATTTCTTCTAATAGCGACTATTAAAGGTGTAATTACAGAAAACATCTAGAAGTATGTAGAACTTTTTCTTTTTTAATTATCTTGTAAATACAACATGCGCGGAATGAGAAGCAGGCGATATCTAAGTTATCTGCTTTTTCCTTCATTATAAAATTCTTGAGCTGACTGGTTCAGAAATGCAATAATTTTGATTGGTGATAAGAAAAAATATGATCACTCAATCTGCCTAACCTTTTTCCAACTCCTAGTATTTTACAAGCAGTGACTGCCTAACTGACCTCCACAACCCAGTTACTGAGAAACACGAAACCGCTTGGTAAGAATGGCTGTCAGACTTTTGGGCACCTGGCTACTCGTAACGACTCTCAAAGATCTACGAATGACTGCTGCGACCAACGGCTCAACGTGCTTTCTGAGGCACTAGTTAGTTAGTTAGTTAGTTTAGTATGGCATCTCGCAGTTGACCACTGAGGGTCGAGACTGCTCAACCGGGCGTTTCCTGTGGGTTCTTTAAGCGAACTTAAAGCCCCCGGCCAGGCTTAAAACTAGAGTAAATTATTAGTCGACTGAGCGTCGCTAATAATAATATGACAGCCAGACGGGGCAGGCTGGATCATGACGGGGGTCTTTCTGAGGCACGGAAAGGTCTCGATATTTAACGGATGATCACCCATCCACGAACCGAGCGCGGCAAGCATAGCTTAACCTTCGATCGGCCCGTGCCCTCGGACGAAACCCTCTAGAAATTAATATGATCACTGTTTTATGTTTAAAATGACAAAAAGTATTGTTTAATAGCAGCGTGGAGTCAGGATTTGTGCTCGGTTGATGGCAACAGGCTCGCCCCCTATTACATGGTGGCAAAATGTGGGTGTGCTATATAGGTACACCTCTGCTTAACCCTTTGGGGATTTCAGGCGTGATGTTAAGTATCATTCAATTATTAAAAAAAGCAACTTTATTTTCGTATATCTTTCACAAAAAAAGCTTGTTTTTAATAAAAAAAATTAAATAAGGAATAAAATACAAAACCCTTGATACTCTGTGGAAACAATTCAACGCCAACGCCGATTCGTCAGCACCCCAATTGCGTAACACACTATCAATCGGAATCAGAGTCACTTTGAAGCAAATTGCTAATCCATTGCTTCGTATGTTCGAAAATAACACAATTAATTTTGTAGAACTGTCAAAATGAAACCGATTCCGATTGATAGTATGTTATGCAATTGCCCTGCTGGAGCCTGAAATAAGACATAACATCATCATCTGCATAGCCTTTTCCCAACTATGTTAGGGTCGGTTTCCAGTCTAACCGTATGTAGCTGAATGTCAGTATTTTACATGGAGCGACTGCCTATCTGACATCCACAACCCAGTAATTTGGTAATTCGATATCCCTTGGTAAGACTGGTTGTCAGACTTTCGGGCTTCTGACGACCCGCGTAACGTCAAAGATCCACGAATGACAGCCGGGACCAACGGCTTAACGTGCTTTCCGAGGCACGGAGGAGTCTCGATATGTAAAGATGGTCACTCATCCAAGGACTAACCCCGGCAAGCGTAGCTTAACCTGATGGATCGACCCGTGCGGCTGTTATTACTTAGCCACGAGCTAATAAATAAGCCATAACAGTAGGGAGACAATATTTCAGCACTTAGTCACGAACGATTAATCTATGTTAAATAAATATAATTATTATTATGTACAATTTATGTAGGTATTACTACTTCGTACAATTTGCTCTGTATAGCGAGCAATGTATATAGCATTTGTATGATTTTAATACTTACCTGTCTACTCGTAATAAAATATTTGCGTGGCGCTTAAATAAATCACTGATACTTTGATTTACCGAACAATTTCCTTTGGAAACTTTTTCCGTGAAGGTGTTACGAAAGGAACTTTTTGAAAGAAAAACAAGAAGCCCTACAAAACATAACATTTTATTTGTTCTTTCACTGTTTAACCCATTTTCGTAGAACTCAAAACATTTGTTTTGAGTTTAAAAAGGTTGAAAATCACCTTTGGGTTTAAGTTACAGAATTCAATGTTTATTGTTTTGTACTCTTTATAAAGAACTAACTTTTACCCGCGACTTCATCCGCATGAAATTTCTTGTTTTTAACCGCCTTCAAAAAAAGGAAGAGGTTCTCAGTTCGTCGGATTTTTTTTAAAATGTTATTCCCCGATTACTCAAAAACGGCTGGACCGATTTGGAAAATTCTTTTTTTGTTTGAGAGGGTGGGTTTCTTAGGTGGTCTCATAAAATCTTTATAAACTTTCCTTGGGTAGTTTTTGAGTTAGCTTCAGTTGTACATATTTTTCCCACTTAGGAATAACGTCATGTCACTATAATTTGCATAGCAGTAAGTGGTATTTGAATTTCTGTGAGGTAGATTCCACAACTAAAAAGACTTCCATAAATTATTATATTCTATAACACACGAATACTGTAGATTCGCATTAGTAAAAGAATTTTCGGAATTGGATCAGTAGTTTCGAAGAGTACCCCCTTCATACTAAATCACAAATTTTACCACTTTTTAATATTAGTAAATAAATGATAGATCATTAATCGGGTATAGCAATTCAAATTTAATAGCGGCGGAAGTTAGCTGCGAGTACAGGTTTATTACGATTCAAACTTAAAAGAGCTAAATCTTATAATTCTTAAATGAAAAAAAAAAACGTAATCGAGCTTAACTAAATGGAGCTAAAATTATTATCGACTTGACTGTACCTGCCCGGTCTGCACTCGCAGTTAACTTCCGAGCCGCCATTAGGTAAGTTTGAATCAAACACGGACTAGAAAAATAAGAAAACTACTTATATTGGTAATAAATAATAACGACATAAAATAAACAATCATGAATTTCAAAAGTTAAAATAGTAAGCTTTTAAATATGCAAATGAAATCAATAAATTATAATCGAAGCTTTTAATTTATTCAAACCTTATTTTATTATCTGCGAACTGAATGAAATGACAATTGTTTTTTTTTTTTATTTTAGTCAATTGTTAAATAATTCACGATCGATATACAACGATTGTCTATTGTTATTGAAATAAATGCAATTAATCTTGTGTTTTGTTGTTATTATCACTTTGAGAGAAATCATTTTGAATGAAGCGCAGCTATTTTTAAATTATTTTATTTGACTTTGTAAGTAAGTGTTTACTTTAAATGATTGATTTACGGGGTTTACGGGGGAAAAAAAAATCGATCTAGCTAGGTCTCATTTCTGGGAAAATTTATATTCTCTATTTTCACCCGAGCAGAGCTCGGTCGCCCAGGTACTAACCTTTATTAGCAATCTTAAAACTAATACAAATTGTTTAAATTAAAAGATTAGACATCAGAATTCTCCAGATTGCTTTGCTCTTTAGCAAAGGAGGCCTTTGCTAAAGAGCAAAGCAATCTTTTCCATAGATCAAAGTAGTGAGTTTTTCTCCTCCACGTCCCTCCTGCAATAGTGGGCTTCCTCATAAAATCATTAAAGGACTAATTACTCGCTGTTTAATAAGTACACAACTACCTATTCTGATTTAATTTCCGTGCTCATTATCTCAACAATGCTTTAATATAGGTAATTTATGTCTATCTAAATCTTCCAAGTCCATGGGAACACTGCACTACAAACATCCGTCACCTCCACACAAAGACACGAATAAATTAGACTACAAAATACAAATATGACAACACAAGAAAAATATTTTATCTCATTACGCATTCAAAGTTCCGCATCGACCGGAAAAAATCAATAAGCGCACACCAAACGCGTCTTTGTACCACTGTGCGAAAAGTTAAAAACTGACAAGGAAAAAAAGATATGCAAAGTAGATCCCATGCATTCAGATTCCATATTCAAATTACTAGACCATCCTGTGAATGCGGAAGAACAATTTTGACACTCGGAAGAATAACCCTTCCACTACATATTCAAATTTCGAACATCTTAAAGGCCAGTCCGAATTTAAATATCATAGATAAAACCTTTTTTTTAAATGTATTCATGGATTTCGTGGGAACGGATCCTTACTCTTAGGTCGTGAGACTTGAGTCCTTTATTTCCTTTATGGTATAATCGTTGGGGTTGCATGTTATGGAAAGCTGTGTCAACATTTGCTGTAATATGGTAATTATTGATCGGAAATAAAGGAAAAGGTGTCATGGTGTATCGATTGATTTTAATTTATTGGGTGTTGAAATCGGGAGAGCGGAATGCATGGGTTTAGAAGTTTGTAGATTTATTTATTTAGATTTTTGGATTGAAAATAGTGTTTGACAAAACGTGAATTTTATAGCGAAGCTTCAGGAGTGATTCTACACAACTAGAATTTAGTACCTGGTTCCTGCTAGCTTCAATTTCCGAAGAGTTCAATATCTCCATGTAAAGTTACTAGTTCACTAATCTAAGCTCACGGTTGCCTTGCCACTTTCCAACTCAATCAATCAATCTGCCTAGCCTTTGCGACTGCCTATCTGACCGTCAGACCGTCACAACCCAGTAACGGTAATACGATACCCCTTGGTAAGACTGGTTGTCAGACTTTCGGGCTTCTGACGACCCGTAACGACTGTCAAAGATCCACAAATGACAGCCGAGCCCTACGGCTTAACGTGCTTTCCGAGGCACGGAGGAGTCTCGGTATGTAAAGATGGTCACCCATCCACGGAACAACCCCGGCAAGCGTAGCTTAACCTGATGGATCGACCCGTGCGCCTGTTATTACTTAGCCACGAGCTCCTCACTTGTCACTTTCTAACTAAACATCGAAACTTTCCATTGAGCATTCACACTCCTTTTTTTGTAATAAATAGAAATATATTATATTTTTAACTATAACATAAAAAAGATTTTCCCAGCTTATTTCCAATTTTAAAACACACATTCAAATTACCTCAGAATTAATCTAAAAAACCCTACATAGAATTCCAAGTTTGAAAAAGTTCTTGTTCGAAACGAATGTCTTCAACCCTTCTGCGCTGGGCATTCAAATTCGTGTCCCCTCCGTCTGGCAGGTGTACGGTGTCTTTGTGACGACTTCCGTCAGTTAAGATGTCCCATGTCCGTTGTCTTGCACTGAGCTTTTGTCGCGATGTTGTGAGACATGTGGTTAAACCTCTGATGTAAGTTTTGTTTTTATGGCAATTAGAGGGACGCTTTTGTTGGTATGTCGTTATGAGGTGAACTTTTTTGGGGTTTAGAAAACTTGGGTGAGTAAAGTTTTGTAAGGCTTCAAAGTTTAGATTTGAATTTTTTTAATATGACTTTGATAAAGTCTCGAGCAGGGTTATTTGAGTTGTTTTCGAAACGGTCTCATAATATTTTATGAGAGTTCAGAATGGTGGCATAGAGACTCACTATAAAGACCACGATCACGTTAGATTTCTCTGGCCACATAAAAGTCAGAACGTGACGTGGACATCATGTACAGTGTAACAGAATCAAAATTCGGTTTGCCCAATTAATGTAGGTACTCCAAAGCTACTACGTATCCCATAAAATTAAAAATGTGACAGTTGAAAATCCACATTTTAAATCCAAAACCGGTGTACGTGACCTCTTTTAAACAAATGTTTCCTAATAATATTATCCGGTATCCCCAAGTCGTATGCAAATTGTTTTTAAAATAATAACACACCTGGGTCTCAAAGACCGGTCGTGATTTTGATTCCGCGCCTCATTTGCATGCAAAGGGTTAATTCTTCGCGATTATTTGAGCTCACGCATATTTTTAATTATTCAAGGGTTAATGTATTCTGTTTTTAAAAATGCAGATACGTTTGTGAATGTGATTTTTTTGGTTGCACAGTCAGTTTGTTATTGGGTTTCGTAGTGTGTGGAAGGTTATTGAAGAAATTGGTGTTGAAGTAGAGTATTGTAATGTTAGACAGTGTTAGATTTTGTAATGTCTTTGAAGTCTCTAAGTATCTGCACCTACTTAGTACCTAATAGTTATTGTGAGAAAATGGGTTCAAAGTGTGACATGTGTACATATGTGACATGTGAGTATGAATCTTATTCCAATGTTTAATGAATCACAAACTTGTTTGCCGTTTTATAATTACTTAAATCATACAATTTATAGTAGGTATAGCCATGCTAACTATGAAAGTTTTAGACAATTTATATCGTATAGGGCTTTTGGTTATAAAATCGTGGGCATACGTTACAAAATACCATAGGTACCTATACATATTATGTAAATAAATTAGAGAACCACATACAACCGCGGCCAACCCAAATGTCCTTTCTTTGTTATTGTTCGTCGAATCGTTGAGCTCCGTAAGTTCTGAGTTGAGCTGCACGATTACTGACAAATGCGTGCACTGACTGGACAGCTCCACTTAATCTGTGTGGTTCTTTCCTCAAAAGACCATTTCGGACGCCAATCTACATGGTCTTTACATGAGCTGGCCAAGAGACTGTGACTTCTGAGTTTGTTTCGGCCTTTCTTCTCAGGGACACGTCGACCTCATCTAGTTTTTATTAAAAACATGATTGACGTGTAAAGGTGTTTGTACAAACCTACTTACAAACAAAAATAAAATCATTTATCAACACAACCTAATTTTCCTCTCGTAGGAATTAACTCTAAACATCTCTTATTACCTATTATCTCCAAAAAAACAAACAGCCAACCACCGACAAACTAGTTTTCTCAAAATCGAAAATCTCAAAACCTGATGTACCACCGGTCATGCATCAAGTTTAATGATTGGATTCGCCCCGCCTACGCCATCAATCACTCACAAACTGACTAGCGGGTGGAAGCTATCCCTAATATCGCCCCGACGTAACTTGACCCCTGACTTTCTTCGTCTCGCCCCCGCATTCGCCCCGGTTTCAGTAACACAGCGGCGGCGGGAGGGTTAAGTTATAATGGTTGGGATGCTAAAGGGAGGATTTCGCGAAAGCATTGTGTCTTGTTAGAACCGTAATGTCTTGGATAGGAGATGTAAGTAAATTATGTTTTTTTTTCTCGGTTTTCCAGGGGTGTACCTACTATGTATTGGAAATGTTATGGGCTTACGATTCTGGTGACAATAGCTTAGGTTTTCTCCAAATATTGTCACCAAATTCCCTAAACACAGTTGCGTTGCGTATTCAGAACAAATATTTTTAGCTAACGCTCATAGTTTTCATAATTACCTCTGTTAAATTACTCTTATCATATAAAACACAGCAACCGTTCTTGCTTAATTATATCTTTTGTACAAATGCAATGGAATATAAGGGTTGTTAAATTTTTGGACCCAGAACAATTACTATTTGTTTCTTTCTGAAAGATGTTAAATTATCAAATATGTAAACAATGTAAGAATAAACTGTCTCTATGGTCGATTCCAGATTCAAATACCTAATTATAATTCACAAAACACATTCGAAATATAACATACTCTGGCCGAATAAAAAAAAACATTACCTACTCACATTCAAAATAAGAACTCCTTCCAACAAAATTTATAAATAAATCCAATCTATTCGACTATTTCCTTCGGCGCGGCAATATAATAAAAAAAGAAAAATCGCCCATGCAGGGGGTAATCCCGGGGGGTAGGGGGTTTTCCCGAAATTGAGACGATGTAAGAAGATTACGTTTGATGCATTACGTGACGAGAAGGTGGTTTGAGGTGGATGATTTTTGGTGGGTTGGAAGAAAAAGGTTGGCAGTAGAAAATGGTATTTATGGGTTCAACGCCCCTTACGATCCATGTATGAATATATGTATTGTCTTTTAACCGGATAGGTCCTCAGTTACTTTGGCGGGAAATTAAGCTAGGTACTCATGGCATGTTTCTTTCTTGGTTCCATACTTAGTACTTATCTGAAATCCTAGAAATATGATGATTTTTAATAGGAAATCCTTGTTTTGCCTTGTAATTTAATTTGTAGTTTTTCTTTCTTTTTGTAAACTGAAATTTGTGGTACTTCTTTATCATCAAAATTCATAGAACATCTCATACATACATAATACACGGACTGGCGCCGAAAGTTCTTCAACTGAAAACTTGCACAATATATCTTCGTTTGCAAGTTTTACATAGAAACGCGCAATTTTATAGGTGTGTTTAAATATTGCGAGATACCAACAAATCTTTGGAGCAATATCACGAGAAAAATGTATTCGTAAACTGTGTAGTGTATATAGCTATATTTATGTGTTGTCTATTGTAAAGCTTAGGACATAACGGTCATAATTTGGAAATTTTTCGGAAAGTTTCCAAAATAGTGTAGATGGAGTTTCTCATGATTTGTTAACGGGTAGTTCAGCCAGTGTATTCTGTAAAAATCTCACCGTGAAAACTTAGGTGAAGTGAGCTGTCAATAGTGTCAATCCCTAGCATCAAATGGAATGACAGCTGACTTCAATCTAAGTTTTCACGGTGATGTTTTTACAGAATCGATCGGCTGTTTTCACTACACACTCGATATAAGTGTTTCGTTATTCCAACATTCTATTTAGAATTCTTGTTACGATAAGTTGTATGTACCTCAGAATAGTCCTATAAACACTTGTTTTACTAGCCCGTATTAGTTACTAAGTATTCAACTTTAAATCGTTCATCATCGGTCGGTCGGTTCGTCGGTCATCGTTTTCATGTGGAAACTGGGAAGCAAGAAGGCTTGGTCAGCATGTACTGAAATTAACAACTTATCTTATACTAGATAATTCAGAATTTAACATGTGTTACTTACACACCTACATAAAGGGCAAATAATACGCATATCATTAGATTATGGTAATTTTTCTTGATTTGTGTTTACTCTAAGAACATAGGTTCTATGAAGTAATAAATAAAATAAAATATTTGAAGGTGCAAAAAAACAATTTTTTATTTTTATTTTATTTTTTAGTTTTCAGTTTTTTCACCGAATCTTCCGATCTTTCCATTTATTTTTCGAAAACCTTCACCATTCTGCTCTCACCCTAACCCTGGCGGGCTTAGGCCACATTTCCATACATATGAGGCAGTCTCCGCTGCAAGGAGCCGAAACGAACCTTCCTTACACCCACTTTGTGAGTCGAGCATTTTTTACCTTCTTTTGTCTTCACTTTTACTTAGTATTTCGGAACGTAGCTTGTTTAGAATACTTTGGTAGGCATATTAGGGGTTTTGCCGTACGTATATGTTTGTTTGAAGTCTCGAGTGTTGAAGAGTTGGATACTTTCGACTTTTACTTTATTTTTGTCTTGATTAGATGCTGGTTATATGGATCACCATATAACCAATATTTAACAGCATAAAACAGTACGAATAAATGCTAAACACCATTTTAGTGTATCATTTATTTGTACTGTTTTAATAACTCAAGCTCATAGTCAATTGATTTGAAACACCGTGTCGTTTATTTTCCTATAGACTGACCACTCTTTATAGCCTTACCGATTTATGGAGAGTAGTGCTGCCAACTAGCGCCACCATTGAGAAAAAAAATCATAAGTCTGGAGATATGGAACATTTTGAAATTTCCTATGCTGCAAAAACGGCGGTTTTGGGCCTTAACTACTAAGGCTTCGAACCTAGGAGGTTTAGTGTTGATTTTTTTGGTACAAAAAATTCTACATCATCTGACTAAAAATGTGAGCATGGAAAATTGCAAAATATTCCATGTCTCCAGACTTATGATTTTTTTCACAATGGTGGTGCTAATTGGCAGCACTACTCACCTAAAGGATTAGAATGGAAAGAACAGTGTGAGAGCCAGTGGAATCTTTCGCTCTTGATATTCAACTAAATACTTCGGTTTTCTTTACAACTAAACTCAAAATTTCAATCAAATTAACTTCGTCCTATTTCCTATAGATAATTCAATTTTCTCCCAGAAAATAAATAAAACCTACACAAAAATATTAGAAGGAAATTGTTATAATATCGTAAAGGAGGCGACGCTCCAATATATCATATAACGTCACGCGGGCTATGCGGCTGACACGAAAATATTGCGATGCATCAAAACTGCCAAGGAGTAGGGAGAAAAAACGAACTTTGCTGCTGGGTGTGTGGTACAAGTTATGAGAGACAAGCGCTACGTAAGGGTGCTTCTCCACCAGAGATGTGAGATGCGTTTGATATCCACCAATCATATTCATTGGTCCACATAGCATAGCACTGGTGGAAACGGAAATGAAGTGAACTTAGAGAGTTGTATTGATGATTTAAATTATTATAATTCTGTAAACACAAATGTACCGTACTGGTAGACGTAACGTTGGAAAGCCTCCCACAAGATGGACCGATGACCTTTTAAAGGCCGCAGGAATCCGCTGGATGCGGGAAGCACAGAACCGGTCAAAGTGGCGGTGCTTGGGGAAGGCCTATGTCCAGCAGTGGACGTCTTTCGGCTGAAATGATGATGATGATGATGAAATACATATTTGATACGGTCGCGAATCATATTTTGATAATTATACAACCTGATACTTAACTGCAAATTGCAAAAAACGTTAATTAAAATGAATTTCGTGATCTACACTAGCTCTTTCGCCCTATAGCACTTCCGTCCGTTCAAATATAAGGGAGAATATGTAGTTTAGATAAAACTGAAGTGCTGATTTCCTATTTGCTAGAAATAATCGAAGAAAGTTTGATGCATACTTCTGGCCAGACTCACAATGACGTTCCGTTTTATAATATTCTAGGTTATTGTAACCTAGTAAATTTTCGCTGGGACGAATTTGATCGATCGACGGTAATCGTCGATCGATCAATAACTTTTACCAATTCAATTGGATATCGAAAGTGTAACTCCCTGATGAGAAGGATATAGTCAAATGCATTTTTGTACATCTATCTCAAATGGGCTTTTCAAGTGATTAGGCAAGAGGGTTTTTAAAACCAAGATAAACCATGACTGAAAATCGCTTTTTCTTATAAATAAGACCAAACAATAATACGTTCAGAAAAGCGAGGGTGGATTGTGTCTTGAAAAATGCTTTGCGGAGCTCTGTGGCGATGGGTTGTATATCATAAGACATATATCGCAAGATGTATCTCGAGGTGTATCTGCGCTTGTGTATCTAAGTGAATATTATGAAAATCTTTATACATTATAGGCTACGTATATATAGGTAGGTACACTAACTTCTGGCTTTGGATACATTTGGTTTGCAAAATTTTGTTTTTATTATTACCTAGTTTGGAAGGCGCTGGTGTTTGTGATACTTACAATGATTTTTTCATTAGTACAGTTAGCATCAAAAGTCGATTAACACAGTTTTTTAATCTTAATTATTAAGCGAAATATTTAATTCAAATCGGAACAGAAGTACTTAAAATTTTAAGTAGATTAACTCTTAACAGTTAAAGGAAAAAAAAGAAGTTTAGCGAATTATTGTGTGTTAATTTAGATGATGTCAAATAGTAGCAGTGTTAAGTTTATTCTTGGGATAATTTCATCCCAACTACGGAATCCTTCATTGTGCGTAGTCCGACACGAACTTGACCGGTTTTTTAAAGTTAGTGATAGTTTAATAAGTTATACACAAGTAGGTAATCGTAGTTCATTACCCTGACATAGGGGTCTCCCTAATTTTCGATAGAAACCGGATTTCAAAGTGAGTACGGATTGTTGCATTATCAATACTGATTGCATGTAAGGCGATACTTTTGCAGTCTTAGACAAATGTTGCCACTATCTCTGTCTCAGAATTTCAATTGCCATCTCAACTTTAGTCCTCATAACACGACGCAACATTGCGCAAACCAACACACACGAGCATACAACATTTACACCTGTCTGCCTGTTAAATCGTACGGGAAGTGAAACTCTAACATCTATTGAAAACCCGAAACAGGGGGAGTTACTCCCGCACCTCCCACCCCCCTCGTTATTCTACTTCCCTTCTCCCCTTTCTTTCCACTAACTTCGCATCGTCATCCGTATTACTTGGGCCCTAACTTATGTGGGGGTATATGAGGTGCGTTGTTCACTGAAATCTGGACTCTAGCTTTCCTGATATAGAGTTAAAATTCTCTTGCATCAAAAAACCAATTTACAACACTAGCACCCACCCGATTATATTCTTTATTTTTAGGGTTTTAAGAGCGATTATCGCTTGTAGAATCACAGATCAATTTCGTGATAGTCTGTACTGATTCCTTTGCATTACTTTTTCCTTCTTTGTGGATGTATTTTATACGAGTTTAAGGTCTTATGTGGATAGTCGGCATGTCGCAAATGTTGATGTGTTGTTGTGTGCGTAGGCCTTTAAAGCGAGCTGAAGACGATTCAATTTTGTATGGAGCACCTATTTTCTAATAGAATTTTAGGAGTGTTTAACTTATATTGAATTTGTTTCTTCTGGCTTGCGTAACCGTGTAATTTTATGGGTATTTTCTGGAAAAGTTAATTCTGTATCTATTAGATTAAGTCAGTTGTGCTTGTGTCTATTGGATAAGCTTTTATCGAAAACTTATTTTAAGTATGAAAGATGTGACTTCATGTTGGTTACAGTTAGCCTATACTTACCTAAACTAATATTGAGAAAACTGTGAGAACAACTGTTTTCTTATGTTTGATCGTGTTTAGATACTGTCTCTTTTGTCTGTGAAGTTTATATTCAAAATATCCCAGAATTGAATACACAACCGCTTAAGGCATCATTGTACTTATTATTATGAACAACTTTTACTATGGGATCAAACCTCAAATCGCGAAAAAAAATCAGCTTTTCCTACATTTTGACGAGATAAGATGTGATTTCATGATTTCAGGTTTGGTCTCTTAATAAAAGTAGTTCATAATGATGAGTACAATGACCCTGCATTAAATTCTGGGACTTGTTGTATACAAAAAAAAAAAAAAAAACTGTTTTTTTAAACTGATATTTCAAGGGACTACAATAACTGAGGTCGATGACCCCACAAAAAAATCATCGAATTACTTAATTTGTGATTTGGGTCTATCATGTTTAGATATCGCCACCTATCGCGTCTGCGAGGTTTAGCTAGCCAATTTAAAATAACCCTGTTTATGTTGTCTATTTAGTTTACTAGAAGTAGGTACTTAGCTATTTTGTTTGTTAACTATAGGTACTCCATTTGCAATAACATTAGACATTTAAACAGACCTTTTCTACAGTCCGTTCAACTGATTTTGACTTCTATTCCGTAGGCTTAAGGATGTCATTAAACGCAAAAAAGTGGTTACAATACCAACTGATTATTGCAGATGACATTTGTCATGCCACCAACGCAATAGAGGTCAAAATCGGTTGAACGGACTGTAAAAAAGATATGTTTTATGTCTAATCTTATTGCAAACGGAGTACCTATAGCTTCGGGAATTTATGATGAACACGCTTCGGCCAGCAAAGGTATTAATTTTAACATACGTATACATCATCATCATCTGCCTATCCTTTTCCCAACTATGTTGGGGTCGGCTTCCAGTCTAACCGGATGCAGCTGAATACCAGTATTTTACATGGAGTGACTGCCTATCTGACCTCCACAACCCAGTTAAATACGAAACCCCGTGTAACACTGTTGTCAGACATTCGGGCTTCTGACGACCCGTAACGACTGCCAAAGATCTACAATACAAATGACAGACGGAACCAACGCCTTAACGTGCGTTTCGAGGCACGGAGGGGTCTTGATATGTAAAGATGGTCACCTATCCAAGGACTTAACCTGATCGATCGACCTGTGCGGCTGTTATTAGTTAGCCACGAGCCCCTCTTTAAATTAATTAACCTCTTTTAACATACGTTTAGGAACTGACTAATGCTATTCCATTTTGTTTTATTAGCCACCCATTTGAGGATTCAAATTTCCTTGCATTCTGAATGAACTTCATTAATATTCTCACATAAATTAGGATTTAACTCAACCAAACAAATTGGGTGTTCATCATTAATGAGACATAAACAGACAAACACTCCCTCCTTTAACCAATATAACAGGCAATTAGCGGTCTTGACAAATAACTGCAAATATTTGGGGCGACTTATAAATTAGAAAATTTTACAAAGAAAAACCAACTCTGTCTCTCCGAGAAGAGAGTCTAAATTAGGTATTGAACATCTCAGAAGAATTAAAATACAATGCAGCAAAGAAAAGTTGTGTCTGTTTACTTTAATGACGTCATTAAATGCCATAACATCGTCCAGACGGGGATTATCCGGGATATTTTCAAAGAATATACAATGAATTATGAAAGGAAACTCTTATTGACGAGGGATTAGGTCTTAAGAACGACTTGACAGTAAGAAGGTACGAGTCGGGATTGAGAAAAGTTTAAAAAGTAAGTAGATACTTGGAAAATCGCTTTTTATTATTGTGTGCAAGAACCTTCAAGTAAACTCGCCTTGCTTTGGATGGCTCGTCTAAACCTAGCCTTATTTTAACCCTTCCGCTGCTAATCACGTCCGATTTTTTTGTTATTCGAATTTTGAATTTAAGAATAGACAACATTTGAATATTTCGAACTTGGAACTTATTGATCGAATGTTTCTACGTGTGCTGGCTCTACTCATAGATTGTTTATTTTATTACGTAGCGGTGTCAAAATCAACCGTTGTCACCGAAGACACGCATTGCTAATAATGGTTGAATTTTGAATTTACATTTTCTTCGTTCGTTGTTTTATTTTATTCTAATTTCAGCGAGAGTAAACCTTCTTATGGATAGCATGTCGCTTTGAGTTAGTAAAATTTCCTAGTAAAGCTAAGTTTTTAGTAATAAAACGTTGTTTCATTTGAAATTCCTTAAACATCTTGGACTATTTCAGTTCTTATTCCAGTAATCATGATTCCAACTGCATACAAGTTTTATTTAATGAAGTAAAATGTCCATTTAATAGAAATTCCGTCTGTAAAGAGCACTAAAAATTTAATATCCTTTCGCATTCTTACAAAATATCTTCGAATATGGTCGTTAAAGTTAACCCCCCGTTCGCGGGGGTGGTTATTATTCATTTTTCTCCAGTCAAATTCAGTGTAGGGTTCACTAATGTGCCACTCTAAAATCAACCCCTACGAGGTTTTCGCGACCATGTTTTTTACCGTAGAAGTTTTTTGTTTGTTTCTTGTCCCTTTCTTTCGGGAGAAATGTGTATTTTTGTCTCTTTTACTCTATCACGCTGCGTGGGGTGGCAACAGCGAAATTATGATACGTTTTTTTGGGGCTTAAATTGATTTTTCGGAAGTATGTGGAAGCCATTTTATAGAGGTTTGTGAATGATATGTTTTTTTGTTGTTTAATAGTTTGGATGGCAGTTTGCGAAATTGCATACTTAAGTTTAAGGGCCTATTTCACGATGTCCGAGTAGCCACTACTTATCGAATAAATTAAAAAATGGAACAGAATTTGTTTGAAATTAGCTGCCATGTAAATTAATAGGAACTTAGTCGTAGGTGGTGAAAAAGGCACTAAATGTAATTAATCATATGTCCGAGTAGCTGTAGTTTCTAGTATTTTTTTACACCATACGTGAACCTAGTTCAACAGTTAATAAAACGCAGTTTAAGTTCATACATAAAATAGTAAAAGGCCAACAATACCTATTGTTATAACGTAGCTTCGATATCGCTCACATAATTATATCTCTCGCCTTTGTCTTTCTGACCGCAATAGTGCGAGTGAAACATTCTTGGATAACCCACAAAGAGTTTCCTATTTAATTTAATTGTGTGGTATTCAAAAACGCTTCTTTTAAGGGCCATTAAATTCTTTGAACATGTTAAACTTTAGATTAGATAAACGTAGAAGTAAGATTTAACACGCGGTTTAAAATTAAAATACTAGTTCCAACAATAATTTTGATATTATCTAAATTATCCGATTCAAACGAAACTATTTTTCTCGTAAATGTCATAACTTTAAAAATTATGACTTCATAATAATTTATTAATAAAAAAACTTGTAATAGTCAAAATCGTGTTCCTTTGTTAATTGCTTACGGGGTTCCCATTAAAAACCTATAAATGTGGAATATAAAAATTAATAAATGTCCCAATTATGTTCAGGTTTATTTTTGCTGTTTTTATATTGAAACATTTCATTTTGTTGTTGAAATAAGGGACTATTATTAAAGTTCATAGTGATGACTATTGATTATTATAATAATATGTGACTACATAATGGTGTAGCAGGTGCAGGGTTAACTTGTCAAGATGTATTGAACATTTTTATTAGTTGGAACAAGTACTTTTATTACTTTGTAACAAGATTTCTCGGAGATTATAGCCTCTGGTAATGCAGATTTGAGGAAATTAAATGTCCTAGAACCAAAAATTCGAAGACATACGAGTATATGTGACGTCTACCAACCCGCACTGGGCCCGCGTGGTGGATTATGGCCCACTCTCTCTCATCGAGAGTAGGCCTGCGTCCCAGCTGTGGGAACGTTATAAGCTTATGCTTTATTCATAGGCGGCGATAGCCACATACCAACAGATGACTGGCTGTTGGCTTGATTGTCAGCCAATGACTTGTTAAAAATTAAGATATAGTAAGAGAATGCTCAGTAGAAGATACTGAATGGCGGCTGAAAGAAAAAAAAAATGTTTGTATACGACACGGCTGCTTTTATTTTAGAGTTAACAATAAGAATAATTTGTTTGCTGAAAATACAGGTTTAATGCCAGCCACATACAGTCGGAATTCTGTTTGGAAAGCAGCAAATCCATTCAAAAACTAGTTCTCCTTTCGAAATTTTCTCCGATTCGAAATTCAACATGGTGCATGATTTTGTATGGATTTGCTTATTTGGAAACGGAATTCCGGCTGTATGTGGCCGGCCTTACCTGATGTAAAAAATGGTGGTCCATATTTTACTGGTTTATTGCAGGATAATTAGTTTTACATTAATAATACTTACTTAGGTAGTTATTTCAGTAACACATAATCATTCATTCATCATAGGAGCTCGTGGCTAAGTGATAAGAGCCGTACGGGTCGATCCATCAGGTTAAGCTACGCTTTCCAGGGTCGGTCCGTGGATGGGTGACCATCTTTATATATCAAGACTCCTCCGTGCCTTGGAAAGCACAGCCGTTGGTCCCGGCTGTCATTCGTGGATCTTTGACAGTCGTTACGGGCCGTCAGAAGCCCAAAAGTCTGACAACCAAGGCGTGTCGTATTACCTAGTAACTGAGTTGTGGAGGTCAGATAGGCAGTCGCTCCATGTAAAATACTGGTATTCAGCTGCATCCAGTTAGACTGGAAGCCGACCCCGACATAGTTGGGAAAAGGCTATGCAGATTGAGTTCATTAATAGGTAGTATTTTAGCTCGGGGACAAATATACCCTTTGTAAGCAAACTCGGATAATAATAACAGCTAGTATTATAGGTAATTATTGTACAATGAAAGCCAACGATAATGAACGTGATCGAGTTAACAAAATAGCGGGTACCGGCAACATATCGATTTAAAACATATCGCTACATCGCGATAACGAAATACTGAGGCTTAGAAAAACTTAAACTGAGTTAGGGCGTCAATACACGGCATGTACTGCCGATCTATTCTGTAAAAAACTCACCGTGAAAACTTGAAGGTGAAGTGAGCTGTCATGCCAATTAATGCTAGGGATTGACGTAACTGTCCTGATTGACATGCTTGTGGCTAAGTAATAACAGCCGCACGGGTCGATCCATCAGGCTATGCTACGCTTGCCGGGATTGGTCCGTGGATGGTGACATACCGAGACTCCTCCGTGTCTCAGAAATCACGTTAATCCGTTGGTCCCGACTGTCCTTCGTGGATCTTTGGGTCGTCAGAAGCCCGAAAGTCTGACAATTAGTCTTACCAAGGGGTATCGTACTGGGTTGTGGAAGTCAGATAGGCAGTCGCTCCATGATAAAATACTGGTATTCAGCTTCCGGTTAGACTGAAAGCAGACTCCAACATAGCTGGTAAAAGGCTAGGCAGATAATTTTTTTGATTACTAAGGGTTGATGCTATTGACAGAGCTTTTTGCAGAATAGATCGACTGATGTCAATTAAAAATTACAGGCAGAGCAATCTGATGAAAACAAAACAATTTTTGCATTTACAAAAAAGGGGATTTAAAAAAAAAAACTTAAGGGGAATTGTTATCCTATGTAGTTGAACCAATAGGTAATTAATAATGTTATCAAACGCGTGTCTATGATTAAGTACATATTACAAAAAGTAATAAATACCATCAATGAGTAAACTTAGCATCGCATTATAGCGTCTCTGTAAATTACAAAAACTAACAAAAACTACCAACGTAGAATAAAACAATGAAAAAAGCATAAACCATTGTTCAACCAACCTCGTGTAACCACATCCTAAACCATTGCGTGTTAATACAGTTAGCTATCAGATAAGTTCCAACGGTTAACATCAACCAGGTTCACAATTAACCATTCAGATCGTACAGATAACCGAATGAATGCAAATTAAACGGTCGAAAAAAAAGTGTGTTCGAGTGAACGCACTTTTGTGGGCGTCAGTCGTTCCGTGTGAAGCTACCTTAATAACAAAATTACTTATTTTGATAGGTGATGTGTGGTGGTTCGTTCTTTTTTTGAAATTATAATATGTTTATTTGAGTAGCTGGCTGTATTTGCTTAAAGGTGGAAGCACATTGATGAAAAAGTGATTAGCCGTGAGGCACACAATATTATATTTTTATTTTTTTTGAAAGTGTTTCCTTTGCTTTTTTTTAATATTGTGTGGACGTATGACATGTTTCTAAAAACATAAATTTTCTTCTTGATTAAAAAAACCTTTTTTCTTTGCACATTGAATTTTTTAAAATTTTCTTTGAATCTATTGAATAAATTATGATTTAACATATTATAGGTATTTACTATGGACGTTCTTTGTCGAAACAATGTAAACATGTTAGCAATAGCACTTTATAATGATTGTAAGTATGTGTTGTGTGCCGGGATTTATTATGTATGTATTTGAGGAAATTAAACTATTACCAACCCACTTTAATTGCCTGCCCTGGGCAGCAGTCCTGCTATCAGGCAGACTAATCTTACAAAGTACAGATATTAAGTATGTCGTAGGTATGATGAATTTTTCAAGTGGGCGTCGATGGCCAAATTCGAAACTATGAGGAATATTGTAAAGCTGAATGCAGTACAATACAAGGATACAATATAATACAAGGAGCTAGTGGCTAAGTAATAACAGCCGCACGGGTCTATCCATCAGGTTAAGCTACGCTTGCCGGGGTTGGTCAGTGGATGGGTGGCCATCTTTACATACCGAGATACCTCTGTGCCTCGGAAAGCACGTTAAGCCGTTGGTCCCGGCTGTCATACGTGGATCGTGGACGGTCGTTACGGGTCGTCAGAAGCCCGAAAGTCTGACAACCAGTCTTACCAAGAGGTATCGTATTATCCAGTTACTGGGTTGTGGAGGTCAGATAGGCAGTCGCTCCATGTAAAATACTGGTATTCAGCTACATCCGGTTAGACTGGAAGCCGACCCCAAAACAGTTGGGAAAAGGCTAGGCAGATTGATTGAATGCAGTACAATACTTAAGACTTCTAATCCAGCTGTGTATTGAAAACAATGGCCGTCATTTTGAACAATTAATCAGTTAATGTTTAATATGTATTAGGTAACATAAGAAAAATAAAAAAAAGTATTTTGTTAAAAATGAGCTCTTTCCTTAGTTTGCAGGTCATTACTTCCCAAAGTTTGATCCATACGACACTATCGAATGGTGTGGTGGTGTGTGGTGTCAGTGTATTTCTGTAAAAAATCACATTGCGTTCGAATATAATTCTCAAAATCAACGAGCTTGATTCCTGGCCAGAAACATTGATTTTTCAAAAATCCAATGATGTAGTTTTAGTTTTCATCAAAATCGAGCCCGAGACTCCTTTGAGTACTTTTCGCTATTCTTCATATTTTCGGATTTGGCCATCCACACCCACGTGAAAAATTCACCCTGTGTAGCTATAGCTAACAAGGCAGAAAAAAAACCGTCATCAACTTGTTCATTCTTCAGCATTTCAACTCTTGAGCATGCGGTTCTGGGTTACTTTCCCAGGTCGGGCAAAGTGTTATCGAGTTTATCCATCAGAAATTTCTCAGTCACAGCCAGGAGTCTGGATTTGTCTCACCCCCTGATCACCTATTAGGTACAGACAACAAAAGAAATATCTAGGCAGGGTATACTAACATATTTCGCGACAATATACAATTTTGTGTTGGTGTCTTACAATGTAGGAGTATTGCAAAAACAAAGACATATATAGGGTGACTGGTAATTAGTGATCGATACTTAAAAACATAATAATCATAATCATGTTTTTAAACAACTTTTACTATGGGACCAAACCTGAAATCGCGAAAAAAAAAACAGCAGCCCCATACATTCATGTTCGCATAACTCGCCAAAATGTAGAGAGCAGCTGATTTTTTTATCGCGATTTCAGGTTTGGTCCCGCAGTAAAAGTTGTTTGTTATCATGATTGCAATCATGTGTTTAGGTACCAGTCACCCTATATATAAAATTGAACATGAAGCAATAGACAACATACAAATATGTTAGTGTGTCCTGCCTAGATATCTCTTTTGTTGTCAGTACATGGAACTTGAACACAAATGACGAAATGTGGGTTTACTTTAGGTACACTTCTGTCCAACCGTTCGAGAATTACAGGCGTGATGTTATGATACGTAAAAACGATCAAAGCATAATACTGTGTTGTATTGTTTCAGGATACAGCGATACCTTCTTCATGAAAACCCAAAGTATGGAAAAACAAAGGACAGACGCCAGGAAGAGGTGGGTTAAAGGTGAGCGTTCACTGGTCCGCGGCAACGCACGCACTGCATGCAACGGATTTCGGTTTGCTTTGTATGAATTCATATAGCACTGCGTTCACCCGCAATTTCATTTCTTCATACAAACAAACCGAAATCCGTTGCGTGCCGTGCGTGGGTTGTGGCCGGCGCGGACCAGTGAACGCTCAGCTTTAAGCCCCTAGGCTAAAGGAGCCCCAACGTTTTTTCGATCAACGAAAAAAACAGCAAGATTAGAATATTAAAAGACCGTATCGTAAAAAAGACATAAAATTAAATAATTATGTCATTATACAACCATTGTAATATATTGTAATTTTGCATCTCATTTCAGTTAAAATTACAATTAAGAAGTCTTCCTCCGATTGTAATCTATCTAATTAATTGGGGTCACATTCGAAGTCTAATAAAACACATTTTTATTGTGTATTTTATGTCAAATAAGGTCTTTATATTGGTTTAATTTATAGTTTTGGGTATTGCAATTACAGTATATGTTTTATAATCACATAATTCCTGTGTGACTGTTGCTTGAAAATAAAATTACAAGTTTAATTATGTTTTTAATGAGGAAGCAGAACGACTTCTGGTCAATAAATATGTAGTTGTATCGTAAATGTTCATTACGGGTAATTTGGTTACCAAAAACGATTTAGTGGTGGTAATTACAATATATCATAGGACGTAAAAATATCTGCATAATATGTAATATATCGAGTACCTAATTCCTTCTCCCATTAGGGACGGCTTCCAATCTAACCGAATGCAGCTGAATACCAGTATTTTAGGTAAGTACTACATGGAGCGACTGCCTATCTGGCCTCCACAACCCAGTCAGGTAATACGATATCCCTTGGTAAGACTGGTTGTCAGACTTTCGGGCTTCTGACTACCCGTAACGACTGTCAAAGATCTACAAATCACAGCCGGGACCAACGGCTAAAACCGGCTTTAAACTATCCATCGGAAAAGTCAAACATTTCTCGGGCGGCGCCGAGCACAAACAGTTAGTTTAAAATGAAAAAGCAATACCTATATTGTTTTGACGATCCATCTTTGGCTAACAAGGTTTAATCACAAGAACTGACTGAAATTATAAATGCCACAAAGTAGGTGTTATAAATAAATTACAATAAATTATTAATAAAAATAATTAATTTCAACAATTACGATAACAGGATACCAACAGAAATTTCACTCGCTTTACCCAAAATAAAAAATTAAAAAACATAGTATATGCAAATTAACGAGATGCTTGCGAGTCTTAATCGTGATAATAACGCGGTAACCCCTAATTCAAAGTCGTTGTCTTAACTAACTGTTAATAGGGTAGTTGCTATCGACCCTTAATTTAAGGAGCATATAAAAAAAATAAGGGTGATTTTGAATCTCAATTTTGACGCAACAAATTTGGTTTTGAAAATAATTTATCGAAAATTTTTTGATGGAATCTGGATTTTGTTCTAGATAAACTTTGTCAACCTAAATGGAGGAAATTAGTCTGAAGGCATGTACCTACTCTGTTCAGTAGCAGTACCTATTAACATAGTAGGTAATCAATTACTAATTATGTCGTGCTTGTAGCTAAGTAATAACAGCCGCACGAGTCGATCGATCAGGTTAAGCTACGTTTGCCGCGGTTGGTCCATGGATGGTTGACCATCTTTTCATACCAAGACCCCTCCTCGGAAAACACGTTAAGCCGTTAGTCCCGGTAGTCATTCGTGGATCTTTGACAGTCGTTACGGGTCGTCAGAAGCCCGAAAGTCTGACAACCAGTCTTACCAAGGGGTATCATATTACCCAGCTACTAGTTTGTGGAGGTAAGATAGGCAGTCGCTCAATGTAAAATACTGATATTCAGCTGTATCCGGTTAGACTGGAAGCCGACCCCACCATAGTTGGGAAAAGGCTAGACAGATTAATTTTGAGGCTTTGACAAAACATAAAGATGTACTTATGTAAGTTTTTTTATTTTTAAAAGAGGTTTTTGCAATACTATTCCTATCAATATTTTTTTTTTTAATTATGGTAAGAAGACATCAATAGTAGGGAAATGGCTAGGCTGATGATGATGATGAAAGAGTTTTAGGTTTTTCCTGTAGGGAAAAGGTAAGGCCCGAGTAAGTACGGCCATTTATTTGAGTCTTATAAAATAACTGATGTTATGTGGATGTATATTTCCACATGCTGCTGATGACACAACAGAGGCTACTACTGAATAATCATCATAGTCAAGTCTCCTTATTTATAGATTTTATACTTGTTACTAAGGTAACCATGCAAGATAAGCCTTACATCCAGAAATGATCGAGTCAGTGATACAACTAACTCCGGAAACGATAAAAAACTTATTGATACAAAATAGCTTTAATCACTAATTAAATTATTGTAATATAGCTTTCGTCGTAAATAAAACATTATCAAGTATTATACCCGCTTAACATGAGGTGGGCAGTCACCGCCAGTCGTTACCAAAATGGAATTTTTAAGGGTCCAAATACCCATCGAGTTAACGCTTTCACTGTAAATAAATTAACATAATAAGTGGGTATAAATATTTATACACAAAAAAACTATGTAATTAATGGTCACTGAATCCTGCTTTTGGGTTAAAATGTACGGAATTACTTGCGATGGTTATCTTTTAATCGATGATCTTTTGGGGTTCCGTGGTTAAAAAAAAATTAAATTTAAATGAAATATTTTTGATAGGTTTTACTAATTTATTTGACCGGACCATTCAACAGTTACCTACTAACTTAGATATAGTGAAAATATCAAAAGTTTCCTGGTATTAAATTATTGTGTTACAAGACTTAAAACCCAAACTCGACCTCGACAAACTTTTTGATCTAGCCTAGATCCTAAGATACAGGAACATACCGGGTAAAACTGAATTCATGGGCAATATTTTAAGGGGTCATTGTACTCATCATTATGAACAACTTTTACTATGGGAACAAACCTGAAAAAAAAAACTGCTGTTACATTTTGACAAGTTATGCGAACATAATCTATGGAACAGCAGATTTTTTCGCGATTTCAGGTTTGTTCCCATAATAAAAGTTGTTCGTAATGATGAGTACAATGACGCCTTAAAATATTGCCCATGAATTCAATTTCACCCTGTAGATAATATAGAACTCTAAGACAGTGGTAGGTAACCGAAACTAGCTTATGTGGCAATGAGTCAATCAATCAGCCTAGCCTTTTCCCAACTATATTGGGGTCGGCTTCTAGTCTAACCGGACGCAGCTGAGTACCAGTATTTTACATGGAGCCACTGCCCATCTGTCCTCCACAACTCAATGAGGATGAGTGTTTAAGAAAATTAGAGACCTTTGTTGTTTGACTTAAGGCCTATTTCACGATGTCCGAATAGCCACTACTCACCGAATAAATTCAAAAATAGAACAGAATTTGTATGAAATTGTCTGCCATGTTAAGTTAGTAAACAAGCCCTTAGTAAACAACTGAAACTTAGCAATAATCAAGCCAAAATACCCTATTTAACAAATTAAAAAAAAAAGATCATTATGTTTGCATAATTTTATTTTTCACAAAATTACAACCTTTAACGAGCACTCAAAACTGCATATCAAAGCATAATTACCTTTAATTAAATGTAAGGAACCCGCAGGCCATTTTCGGGTACTTAAAATGTGTTGTATTATTCATCTAGTTTTTGTGAAGTATGCCCGATAACTATTACAGTTCGTGTCCAGATAAAAAGTAAATTCATTAGACTTAAAGATAATTATGTTAAGGTAGTAAGTAATAAAAACTTTTTTTGTGATGTGAGTAATTTTGAACAAGACTTTAAAAGCGGTTTGTTTGTCATATTTATGGTTATTTTCGTAGTAAACTGCTGGAATGATTTTGATAAGATTCTAGTATTTTTATACACTTTTGTTTATCTTGAAATATGGCCTACTAGGATAAATTTTATTTCAAGTTTTTATATTTTTTCTTACGCTTATCAGAAAGGAGTTGTCCAATGCTTTTTAAAAGTAAAAGGGTTCTTAAAAATGAATACTCACAAAGACCTAAGCTGATTACAAAGGCAGTTGCAACACCGACCCGACCCGAGTTTATTAGATCGTTTTCTCATGATTTCCAAATAATAATAAGTTTTGTTGATGTAAAATACTAAATAAAAAGTTGATAGTTGACTCTTTATTGTATCTGTGTATTCGTGAAGTTAAAAAGTATCTCATTTGACAATTGCCGCCAAAAGTTCTGGTTCTTTCTAGCAGAATGGAGGTACCTAATGAAAACATGATATTTGGAGCGTCACCGTCGCTTAGTTGCTAAATTAATTGGCTTCGAGCCTCGGATCCTAAAGGTTGTCCAGAAATCTAGTCTTTACTGATATTTATTGAGTGCCTAATTAAATAGTTTGTTAAATATGGCTATCTTATACCAAGTTTGTATGTGTGCAAGAAGATAAAATACAGAATTAATGCAATGAAAAAGGTTTATCATTATGGTTTAGAATAGAAATAATCCTTTTAAACGTTCCTTTGTGGTTAGAAACACCAATATTTTATTTAAAGTGTTTTGAAAGGTGTTCAGTATACAAATAAACATTTACGTTCGCACTTATTATTGGAATATCACGCGCATATCTTTGCACTAACCATTTAAATACTCAACAATTACAATACCAAGCTTTTCAAAACAATTTAATTCTATTACGAACAATCAATCTGCCTAGCCTTTTCCCAACTATGTTGGGGTCGGCTTCCAGTCTAATCGGATGCAGCTGGATACCAGTGTTTTACATAGAGCGACTGCCTATCTGACCTCCACAACCCATTAACTGGGTAATACGATACCCCTTGGTAAGACTGGTTGTCAGAATTTCGGGCTACTGACGACCCGTAACGACTGTCAAGGATCCACGAATGACAGCCGGGACCAGCGGCTTAACGTGCTTTCCGAGGCACGGAGGAGTCTCAGTATGTAAATATGGTCATCCATCCACGGACCGACCCCGACAAGCGTTGCTTAACCTGATGGATCGACCCGTGCGGCTGTTATTACTTAGCCACGAGCTCCTCGAATTCCATTACGAACAAACATCTAAATTGATTCAGCTCAATTACAAAAATTAACCCTCTTCTGCAGTCGGGTAAAAATAATCTAAGTTTTAATTTACACTCTAAACGAAAATAACCTTTTTGAAAATGGCGTACCATTAGGGTTATATAGATAAGTGGGGACATGCCAAAACATAGTGCTAATGACGGCATGACGGTTGACAATGTGACAGCCTAATGTGACACTGTAATTGTTGGCGAAATGTCACTGAGGACGTAAACACACCGGCGTTTGTTTGACGACTAAAAATAAAAGAAAAAACGTTGAAAAATTTATTGGTATGTGAATTTAAGAATGCTGTTTTAGACATTGGTGTTAATTCTGGATTTTATTTCATTTTGTTGGGTGTAAAGGTTTAACGGTAATGTGTCAGTCAAAAACTATTGAAATGTGCCAAATTTTTGCCAACATAAGTAATTAAGTAGGTATACTCAAACAAATAATAACAAAGTTGTAATATCAACGACAAAATGGTAGAGGATTATTCAAATAATTCTAATTCTGCAATTAGTCAATCAGTTAGAAATATAAGTATTTCATTCCTGAAACAATGAAGCCAAATCTGAAAACTGATGAATACTTTCTTATTATCTTGGATTTTATTTATTTTTAATGTATTTTAGTAGCCATGACAGTGCGTGAGCCGTAGATTTCTTTTAATTAGGTACCTAGTTATTTACAAAAAAATATTACTTAACTAAATCAGCACTAATTATGAAGTCACACCAATGAACTTAACGAGATCAATTATCTACACACGCAGTTATAATTACAAATGTCGACCGACAAACAATTTAAAAATGAGAAATTACTTTTCTTAAAATGTGACGAAAAGAAAAAATAGACATATTTTCCTTTTTATTTCAGGACTGCAACAATGTTGTATCAATTGAAGCGAGTGACGTGACGTAATTATAGTAATAAATTTAAAAACAATATGGCGCCCAAGATGGCCGCGATAGCCGATGTTCGCAATAAACTGTTTTTAATGACTTTAAACCACCTGCACGAATTTGTCCCCGAGACATCGCTTGGTAAATTTAATTTTATTACAAGGAAAGCGTAATTTTGAAAGTTAGTTAAAATTAAGTATTATTTTGGTATGTGTTTAGGTGAACCCCTTGATTTAAAGGTAGTAAATCAAACTAAAGTGTTTCCCTTTTAGATCGTAATGGTCGTTAACTATTAATTAAAAACTAAAAATAATTAATTTGGTATTCGAGTTTATTGTTTTCCACAAAATAATATTTTTTATTTTGCTCGCAACTTTACTGTAGAACTAAAACAACCCTCTTGATAATACTTTTTCAACACATTTATGTCTTTTATATTAAATTCATCAAAACCTACCCTTATTTGTCTTAACCCCAAACTGCCCACAGCTCAAATAAAGATAACCTAACGCGCAAAATTTTCATTTTCCCAAAAGATTCTTTAGGGAACTCTAAAACAAAAAGGTGCTTGGAAAATCGAATTAATTAGCGCATCAACAGGTGGCGAAGATAACTCAGTTACGACTTCAGGCGTCTTTAATAATTCCATTTCTACTCGTCCGGAGAGTTTTAACGATTTTGCTAAGTGAGTGCTGATGTTTTGGATGCGGCATCAATAGAATGGTATAGTGAAAGGTCATGGTGTTTCATGTACCTAAGAGAGAGAGAGAGAGTATAACGTGAAGTTGGGAACACAATGCCATGACGTAAATTACATTCTAATTTCAAATCTCTTCCCGGTTTGTCAAAAATCAAAACCTATTATCCATCTGCAACATATGAGAGCCATAACTGATAGCATACTGAGATCGGTCTTCGCTTCAGGACCCGCGAGCTCTGATGATCACACGTTTCATGATACTGATAAACCACTTACTACTGTAATTAACTTCTGTAGATAACTTCTCCTGTTCCTTAGTTCCTTCCCACAATCTCTCATTTCGTATCGTTTAAAGCTCCGGGGTTTGAGGGCAGACGCGTATCTTGGACGTGGTACGACAGCGGCTCCCCTGACATCTTCTTCTGTCATCAGAAGACAGCCGCCACGCAACCATCGATGCGACCCTCGATGCGACTGTCACCAGCCAGTGTCATTCTTATCCGACCTTTTCGGTGATTCCAGTAACTTCATAACAAAACTAGATGGCACCACTTGCTACGCCATCATACTTATGCAGGATTCTGTCCTACATAAGCTTGACGGTGTAAGTTAGATAGATGTAACAAGGTTATTAGACAATAACCTTCATTCTAATCTCATCATCATCATTCTCCTGCCATTATCCTAATCTATTTGGGGTCGGCGCAACATGTCCCTTTTTCCATACTTCTCTATTAGTCGTCATCTCGGTAGTCACCCCCTTTCTAGCCACATCATCTTTTACACAGTTCATCCATCATTTCTTTGGTCTTCCCCGACTCTTATAGCCATCGACATTCAAACTCAAAACTTTCCTCGCGACATTTTCCTCATTCCACCGCATCACATGACAACCGATTTCCGCACAACTTTTCAGTCACCGGTGCCACTTTCAAACCGGCATTCTAATCTAACTATGTAAATAAAAACAGAAGTCCTGACTGACTGACTGACTGACTCACCCAGTTTGCACAGTCCCTTTATAACGTAGATAAGGAATAAGGAAGGATTTCCCGGTAGTACTTTCCCGTGGGATTTTCCACGCGGGCGAAGCCGCTGGCAAAAGCTAGTTTGGTATTAAGATTACAGTACGAGTAACTTTCTGGTACTGAGATAGCAGGACGCAAGAAGATATTATAATAAACCTTTGTATAGTAAACGTAACTTAAGAATTATTAAAGGCAGTCTTGATCTGCTCTTCAAGCGGAACACAGCTCTTGTTCTTATGTATAAGCTTTTCGCCTTCACCCACAACCTCACTCACAGCAAGATAATTTTTTGCCGTTGCGGAAGTATTTCAAAACTGCGTCTGGTTTACCTCCTCCACCCCTTCTCACATCCTATCCAAATTGAAACACCCCACAGTTTCTTTTTGTCTCAATTTACTTAAAGATTGCATTTTCCTCTTGTAATTAATGATTAGTCTGTTCCTGATTACCGCTAATGGCGGCGTTTGTCTCGTTTGCGCAGGCGGCGATAATTTGAAACAATTTGTGTTCTGTATTATTGGGACCCGTGGAAGGTGACGCCTTTCTTTGAATTTAAAACGAAAACTGTAGTGGCCTTTGTTTTGTTTTAAGATGTAGGTATATGTTGCAGGCGATTTGTATGATTCCGCTTTTTACAAACGGCGTTGTCCGTTTAAAAACGCTCGCAGTTCTGAAATATGCCGAAGGCAAAATGTAAATTGCCTTGTCACTATATAATAATATGCCACAACATTTATTTTGATGGACAATTCAAACATCGTCTACAAAACGCTGCAGCAAATTGAAGTATATTGACGTATTTAGTTCTATTTCTCAAGGCTATCACCGGCCACTGCCGCGGCACCGCTCGCTCGGCTCGCACGCGGTTGGTCACAGTTCTAACCTAACCTAACCCATTTGTTCGGGGTGCTTAGTTACTGCGACCAATTCGGATCGCGCGTGGTTAGTCACAGTTCCCACTGAACTTACAATAGCAATCAATGTCGAAATTATAACAATTGAACGAGTTGCAAATTTTCCTTCGGCATATTTCATAACTGCGAGCGTTTATAAACGGACGACGCCGTGTATGTATAATGGGGAATCAAACAATCTGCCTGCGACTCATATATTGAATGATTGCTATACCATGATGATTTTAATTTCAAATGCCGATTTCTAGAAATGGATTAAAATACTTCAAACATTACTATTTTCTCCTCTTCTATAAGTGGAGTTCTCTAAATTCTTCATCTCCTTTTTATTTATTGGCAACTTAGTTCACTCATCCAAATGTTACAATGGATTTATATCCGCAAAATATGAATAAATTTAGATACACAAGTTACGGAGGAGCTCATGGCTAAGTAATAACAGCCGCATGGGTTGATCCATCAGGATAGGCTCTTGGATGGGTGACCATCTTTACATACCGAGTCTCCTCCGTGCCTCGGAAAGCACGTTAAGCCGTTGGTCCCGGCTGTCATTCGTGGATCTTTGACAGTCGTTACGGGTCGTCAGAAGCCTGAAAGTCTGACAACCAGTCTTACTAAGGGGTATGGTATTACCCAGTTACTGGGTTGTGGAGGTCAGATAGGCAGTCGCTCCATGTAAAATACTGGTTTCAGCTGCATCTAGTTAGACTGGAAGCCGATCCCAACATAGTTGGGAAAAGGCTAGGCAGATTGATTGACATATACACACTTCTGTCGACCTCATCAATAAACAGTTCTTCCACGCTGAACCCGATATAGAACCATTTGTTTATATACCGTTTACCACTAAGTATATACCTCTTATGTACAGCCTGCACCCTTCTCAGTGCTATAATAAAAGTGATTTATGTGACATGTTCTTAACGTTCACAGGCCGAGTCGTTTCCGGTAGCGGTCGGCGCAACTTCCGGTCCCGTGTTTCCGCCGTTTTCCTCTGAAGGGAAAAGAAGGTTTTTATGTAAAAAAGAAAATATATATAATGTATGTACATTGTGCGGTTGTTTTATTTATTGGTGAAACACTAATGGCCCTGATATGATGAGGGGAATAAATGAATTTTTAAGAAGTCCTGACTATTTTCTTTCACTTACCCTTCCCCTAAGTATTTTCGTGAAAAAATAGAAAGCTGCTCATCGCGTGGTAGACTTGCATCCCTTTATAAAGTTTGTGTCTTATCATAACTTGCAAAAGTAGGTAGCTGTTTAGGAACCAGTTAATATTCCAAAAGATTGACAGGTCGTCGAAGAGCCGCCGGGGTCGCGGGTTGTTCGAAAGAGATACCGTGGCCCTGGCACAGGCAACTGAAGGAACACGGGCTGACTTTTACCCAGAGCGGGAGAAGTCATTTGATGATTTCCCATCCACAAAAAAAAAAAGGTCGTCAAAGAGACTTTAGATTGGAATTTGTTTGGCGAACGTTTTATCGTAATGTTTTGGACCAACGCTCTTAGTGGGATGGCTGTTAGCAGTTGGATGAGAACATCTGAGTTGAACTAAATGGAGTCCGACTGGGAAGCCCTCATCATCTGCCTAGCCTTTTCCCAACTATGTTGGGGTTGGATTCCAGTCTAACCGGATGCAACTGAATACCAGTATTTTTCATAAAGCGACTGCCTAGCTGACCTCCACTACCCAGTTACTGGATAACACGATATCCCTTGGTAAGACTGGTTGTCAGACTTTCAGGCTTCTGACGACCCTTAACAACTGTCAAAGATCTACAAAAGACAGCCGGGGCCAACGGCTTGAAGTGCTTTCCGAGGCACTGAGGGGTCTTGGTATGCAAAGATGGTCACCCATCCATGGACTAACCGCGGCAAGCGTAGCTTAACCTGATCGATTGACCTGTGCGGCTGTTATTAGGTACTTAGCCACAAGCCCTTGTCCAGCATTTAACTGCTAATAGGTCGAAATGAACAATTTGCAGCAGAGGGCTATGTAGAATTAAGTATGAAAAATAATGAGCATTCAGTTTGCAAGAGCTAAGCTCTCATAAATATAAAATACATACATATTATAAAGAGAAGTTTTCCAGAAAAATAAATAACAAAGATTCAACTGAAAGAAAACACGACTATATTTTTCTTTTTCTACTTTTTCAGAATAAAATCGCTACCATTACGATTTAACATAACGCTGCATTAGAAGGCGGTTGATAAAATTTATGGTACGCATTCGTAGAATTTATTGCTTCTAAGAAATGATGGGGGGTTTCTACCCCTTAAGTTTTCACCCCCTGTTGTGCAAATATAAATATGTTGCGCGACTATTAAGACACATTTGTTTTGAAAAGAAACGTTTATTGACCCCGAAGGCGAAAACAACAATTTTGGATTTTTCGAATATTCGAGAGTGTTACTGGGTATTGAATTTAGGAAATTCCCAGAAGCAGAAGGGGTTTACATTTGGGGCCAGGTAGAAGCTTGTGGCTTGCTCACACTGGAACTTAAAAAATATCTGGTGAAAAATGGATATACTTGATACAGATATCGTCAGAAGATGAGTTGGGGGTGAAATGGTGTCATTAAAGAGGCTATCTTGTGTAAATTTTGACGTTTATAAAGTGCTGATTCTCAGAATAATTTGAATAAACTTTTATATATATATACAGGGTGAAATTTAATTCATAGGCAATATTTTAAGGAGTCATTGTACTCATCATTATAAACAACTTTTACTATGGAACCAAAAAAAAAAAATTGTGAAAAAAAATTTCACCCTGTATATGTGTATATATCGTGGCTAAGTAATAACAGCCGCACGGGTCGATCGATCAGGTTAAGCTACGCTTGCCGGGGTTGGTCCGTGGATGGATGACCATATTTACATACTGAGACTCTTCCGTGCCTCGGAAAGGACGTTAAGCCGTTGGTCCCGGCTGTCATTCGTGGATCTTTGACAGTTGTTACGGGTCGTCACAAGCCCGATAGTCTGACAACCAGTCTTACCAAGGGGTATCGTATTACCCAATTAATGGGTTGTGGAGGTTAGAGAGGCAGGCGCTCCATGTAAAATACTGGTATTCAGCTGCATCCAGTTAGACTGGAAGCCGACCCCAACATAGTTGGGAAAAGGCTAGCCAGATTGATATATATATGTCGCAGTAAGATGGTTGTAGCCGTGATATAGTTATATCCCTAGGGATATCTACCGGGATATAGTTATGTTATGAAAACCGTCGTAGTACCTTAATTTTGTTACTGCGAGCAATTTCGACATAGCACAGTTCTAACCTAATCTAAGCTATTTGGTCGGCGTGCCCTAATACTTACGTTCCTAGTATGTTGTACTATAATACAACGTGTTGTTTTGCATCCTCGTCAAATTTCAGGGTGTGACACAGAACATCAAACCGAACAACTTTCTCCATGGGACCAACATCGTAATCGCGAAAAATTTTCAACTGTCCCATAGAAAACTTCAATACCTACTCGACGCAAATGTATGGGACGACTGATTATTTTTTCGCGATTACAGTGTTGGTGCCATGGAAAAGTTGTTCGGTTTGATGTTCTGTGTCACACCCTGAAATTTGACGAGGATGCAAAACGACACGTTGTATATTCTTATAGTAAGATAGGTATGAACCGCTTTCATATAACTATATCCCGGTACATAGCTATATCCCAAGGGATATAGCTATGTCACGGCTGGTTACAACTTACTGCGACATATATTTATTATGTTGATATAAAAAGTCAGCCCCGCTACCTCTTAACAGGTTTATTAATCGACTTCAAAAAAGAAGGAAGTTATTATGTTCGTCTTTATGTATTTTTTTTACCAGATGATTTCTTATAAAGACACCTTCAGTTCATGCACGTGTGAAGAAGAAATAAGAAGGTATACACTACTATTTTTTAATTAGTACCTACAAAAAAAATGGGGCTCTATCCGTACCTGTTACTGATCATATTTGTGTAGTCGAAATTCAAAAAAAATAAATTCCAAAATTGTCCACGAAAATTTGTCATAATTGATAACTTCATAAATTTCATAATTGAAGCAATCATTCATAACAATTGCTACTAGAAAAAACTGCGCGCAGTGCTTTTCCATGATTAATGAATACTACTATGTAGCCTGTACAATATTTCCATAAACTGAGTGACATTTTGGGATATAAACAAACGCTAATAACTTTGCTGTTTATGAATATTATTTATTGAGACTTTACATATATAATAACAAGACCTTCTCTAATAAGCCCTTTAAGTATTTGTACTAATTAAAAATTAGTGGTGTATAAGACAATTGTCAATTACTTACGCAAGTTTATGAAAGAGCTAGCTCTACTGCAAATACATACCTACTCAAACCACAAGCTTCATCAAAGAAAAACAGACTTACCTCATCATCATTATCTGCTTAGCCTTTTCCCAACTATGTTGGGGAACCCACCCCCACCTCCGATACCAACTTGGGGTCGGCGTCCGGTCTAACCGGATGCAGCTGAATATCAGTATTTTACAAGGAGCGGCTGCTTATCTGACCTCCACTACCCTGTTACTGGGTAATACGATACCCCTTAGTACGAAAGAGAAAAAAATGACTTACCTACTCGCTGAAAAAACACTAGAAATAAAAGAAAGAAAGCGCAACGAAAGAAAACATTGAGAAAAGGATACAGTATTGGTATTAATGTGGAAGACGTCTCAATGTCGGTATAGGGAGGGTGCTGCTAGAGATATCTGTGTCTGCTGATACCCAGCGGAGAAGGTTTGTCGCACACTACAAGATATAAGCTACTGGCTATACAGGCAAAACTTCACACACGTGAATGTTTGTTTGTTTGTTGTGTTGTTTGTTTGTTTGTTTGTTTGTTGTGTGTGTGTTGCAGTTTTTAAAGACCAGCTATATTTTCGGGCCCGCGCCCACTCGACCCGCTTAGACTCGACCCGAAGAATAATACCTACCAGATATTTTACTACCAATGCAGTGCCATTTGTACAGTCAGGCAAAGTGATATTTGAATTCTAAATAACTATTAATATCAGTGATCGGAGTAGGTAGAGCTATTTTAGTTCAATGACTATGGACTGAATATGGACATTCCCCGGGGTTCTAACTGAAACTGAGATTTGAAAAAAAAAAAGATTTTTTATTAACAAGGTTAAAAGAAAGCTTGTCTTATGTATTGGCAGTGAGCGATAATCACGTATAAAGACTGATTCAGTAAATACCACCGTGCCACTACTATAAGATTGTAATAATAATTAACAATAAATAATCGGTGATAATTACTACAAAGTACAAAGCGTATACTATATTAAAAAAGGATGAGTACCTATACCTACTTACTTGTTTAATTATTTATTTATTTATCCAAACATTATTTGACTTTTACACTCCCTGTGGCGCAAGCGTCAAATCGATACTTTTCTGTCTGACTATACATCGACGTTTTTACGCCTAGCAAAACAGTCTGATATATCTTCGGGTCGAGTCTAAGCAAGTCGAGTGGGCGCGGGCGCGGACCCATTTTTTACAGGGTGTTCTACTCATGAATATCAACAACTTTCCCTATACGACCAACTTAGAAAACACGAAAAAACTAATCAGCTGTTTCATACATTTTGATCGAGTAGGTTCTGAACTTTTTTATAAAACAGCTGTTTTTTTTTCGTGATTTCAAAGTTGGCCCATTAGTTAGTCATATTCATGAGTAGAATACCCTGTTATATTTTATTCCATTGCATCTAATAGTTGTTCAAAAACAGCAATGGATTTCGTTTTTTTTTTTATCAAAATGTTATCGAATAGAATTATTATTACGAGTGTGTTAGAAGCATCTGCATTTAACACATCACTTAACTTACAATGGCAATGCCTTTGCCAATTCAACAATATTCATTGCTTATTGATGGATGAATGACATACGAATTTCCATCAAAGTGTTACGCAAATGAGATGCACGACAAAGATGTTTACCGTACGATTCTCATGTATTTTCATCTCACGAAGCAACACGCGTTTGACTTGTGGTTACCAAGTGACAAACACACTGTGAATGTGTGTGTAAGCGCAAGAGCTCTCGGTACCGTCTGAGCCAATGGCGAAGTCGGAAGTGTGTGTGTGTGTGCGTGTGTGTGTTATGTGCTGACGCTACTCGTCTTCACGCACACATTCACAGCGTGTTTGTACACTTGGTAAACACGAGTAAAGCTCGTGTTGCTCCGTGAGATAAAAATACTAGATTCTTATACTTTATAGCTCTCAATAGCACATCTTTCATTGTACAAAAACCCTTAAAAAGCGAATGTTTTCCCCGTCCTTTGTTCTCGGCAGAAGATACACTGCCGTTCACACATGAGTGCGTCCCTTTTTAATACCGGGTGAGTTTTCTCCAGTAAAGGAATAACGCGTTTTTGTTAAGGGCAGAAACGTTAAGGATTAAACTTCAAGGTGCAGGAACTTTTTATAGTAGTTTTCTTTTGTGGGTTTTTTTTTCTTTTTCAGGAATTTAATCAGCTGCTTATGTAATCTTGTTGTTGGTTAAGAAAATGTGTTCTTGGCTATGAGGGTTTAAAGTAGGTATGCATCCGATACCGATACCAATGCCGATATATCGGCAATATTTTTATTGCCTGTACGACGATACTTTTCAAATTCCACGATTCAAAAAAGTAATGTAAATCGTGTGCTGTTTCGTCTATTTCGTCGCAAACGAGGCACGAACATTCGAACAATGACGTCATAAAGGTACCGAAATACTTTAGTTTCCAATTGAATTCTGTCGCATCTAAGAGACTATTTTCTATCGCAGGGTCTCATTCAAACAGAGTTGCGAAACCTATCTCCGCAAAACTTGTGAATACCTTGTTTTGAAACAAAAATTTTAATAATATTAATTTTAATGACTAATAATCTCATTCTAAGTCAGTAGTAATTAATTATTTATCAATCAATTTGCCTAGCCTTTTCCCATTTATGTTGGGGTCGGCTTCCAGTCTAACCAGATGCAGCTGAATACCAGTATTATACATGGAGCGACTGTCTACCTGACCTCCACAACCCACTAACTGGGTAATACGATACTTACCCCTTGGTAAGGCTGGTTGTCAGACTTTCGGGCTTCTGACGACCCGTAACGACTGTCCAAGATCCATCTATGACAGCCGGGACCAACGGCTTAACGTGCTTTCCAAGGCACGGAGGAGTCTCGGTATGTAAAGATGGTCACCCATCCACGGACCGACCCCGGCAAGCGTAGCTTATCCTGACCCGTGCGACTGTTATCACTTAGCCACGAGCTCCTCCATTAATTAATTATTTATATGAATTTATATAGCATTTTGGCAAACTTTTAACTTAGTTTTTAATAGAAAGGAATATTTTAGGTACCTATAAAAAGAAGGGATAGACTGAAATTACAAGAAAATAAAAAGAAATCAAAATTAAAAAATGCAGACACTTATCTTACAGATAGCTTAGATGGCGTTGAAAGGGATATATGTTAAGAGAAAGTAAAGAGAAATGGACTAAGTTAGTAACAGAATGGTATCCAAGAGATAGCAAAAGAAATAGAGGCAGACAAATCAAAAGATGGGAAGATGACCTCAATAAAATAGCTGGTCCGATACCGCTGGACCCGTTTAGCAAGAGACAGGAATACGTGGAAATCTTTAGAGGCAGCCTTTGTCGATAAACAAGCTGTACAAGGCTTCAAGGCTATTTTATTTTTTATTTTATGAATTTATAAAAATTAACCAAACTTGTGATTTATTTATTTAACCTTCATTTAAATTCAATAAGCGTATCGGCATCATAATCGGTATCGCCGATATTTTTATAAGAGTATCGGTATCGGTATCGTATCGGCAAAAAGGCGCATCGATGCATCTCTAGTTTAAAGATTTTTATTTGTTTACAAAATATCGTTTATAATCGTACCTATCAGGAGTATCTTACTGCCTACCACAGAATATTATATTAATTGATAATTATACAAAGAGTACAGGCATAGCTGATGTATGAACGTAAACGAAGCAAAAGGAGTATGCAAGGATCGTAGGTGGCGTTCTGTAGTTTCTGCCTAACTCCATGGGAAGACGGCGTGAGTTTATATATGTAGGTATGTAGGTATCAACCATACAGGGTGATTTTTTCAAGTGGGCGTGGATGGCCAAATTCGAAACTATGAGGAATATTGTAATGCTGAATGCAGTACAATCCTTGATACGTAGAATTCTATGTATTGAAAACAATGGTCATAATTTTGAACAATTAATCAGTTAAGGTTTAATAGGTGCCTACCTATTATATACTTAAGAAAAATAAACAAAGTATTTTGTTAAAAATCAGGTATTTCCTTTAGTTTGCCGTATGTCATTACTTCCCAGAATTCGATCCTTATTAGCGACACTATCGAATGGTGTAATATACAATGGTTCGATTCCTGGTTAGAAATATTGATTTTTCAAAAATCCAATGATGCAGTTTTAATTTTCATCAAAATCGAGCCCGAAACTCCTTTGAGTACTTTTCGCTATTCCTCATTTGGCCATCCACGCCCACTCGAAAAATTCATCCTGTATACCTACATAGGTACAGGGTCAAATTAAATTAGCTAGTGAAACTCCGCAGACGTGATGGGTAGTGATAACTAAACAAGATAAAACAAAAAGAAATTAATTTGATGATGTTCTTTTGGGGTCATCAACCGCCGGTAGTGTAATAGTCGCTTAAAATCGTTTTTTTTTTGTGTAAACTTCACAGACGTATTATCAACTCACACTTTAAGAAACAACTACCAGTGGTCATTGACCCTAAGAAAAAAATCACATAATCTTTTTATTTTTATTTTTTCGTGTTTAGACGTCGATACTAGGAGCAGTGGCGGCCCAGTGGTAACGGTCGCGACTTACGAGTTGTAGGTCGTAGGTTCGAACCCAGGCAGGCGCTTTACTTTGTGTAAATTATTTCATCACCACTGCTCTCAAAACGGTGAAGGAAAACATCGTGAGGAAACCGGCATGTCCTAGAATCAAAAATTCGAAGACTTGTGACATCTGCCAACCCGCACTGGGCCCGCGTGGTGGATTACGGCCCACTCCCTCTCACAGAGAGGAGGCCTGTGTCCCAGCAGTGGGAACGTTATAGGCTGATTATGTAGACGTCGATACTCATCACGTCTCCAGAATTTCGCTAGCTAATTTAATTAATAAATTAATTAATAAATTATATATAATTAATTATATTTAATTAATTTAATTTGATTTGATTTAATTTTTTTTGGATCGCACCTATAACACGTGGTTTTTTGTAGTTTCTGTCTGGGTCTAAGAAATAGACAAGTTTATACTTTATAGTCAAAGTTATAAAAGGCATTATTGAACGTCCAAGTTTACAAGAAAATAGAACTGATTCTAGTTGTCCCTTCCAAACGGTAGTTTCGTATGGAGAAGAATGGGCAAGGAACTCTACAGTTACTTAGCAATTAGTATCCTTGAACTTACTTAAGTTAAATAAAATGAACAAACATGTGTCTGGTTAAATTTTTCGTAACTTAGGTAATACTACTTGCTATAAATTGTGTGCAATTTGTAATTATAATGTTCTAAATGGAATAAACAGGGTCAAATTAGATTAGTTAGAGAAACTCCGCAGACGTGATGGCAATCGATATCTGAACATGATAAAACAAAAAAAAAAAAAACTAAATTGACGATGTTTTTTTTTGGGGTCATCAACCGCAGTGTAGTCTTAAATCAGTTTTTTTGTATTGACTTCACAGATTTGAAGTGTGAGTTGATAAAATCTATTTTCTCGTGAGCTGGGTATCGATATATCACACTTTAAGTAACAACACTACCAGCGGTCATTGACCTCCAAAAAACATCAAATCTTTTTTATTTTATTTTTATTTTGTCGTGTTTAGATATTGATATGATACTCCTCAGATCTGCGGAGTTTCGCTAGATAATTTAATTTGACTCTGTTTAACCAATGTTACCTACATTTTTCTATTTAATACACTTTCAAATGAATAATGACGTACTTGTGTATATTTTATGTAACTTATGAAAGGTATACTAATACCTACTGCTTAATTAGTATATTTTAATGCTTTGTAAATAAGTTCAATTAAATGTTATCACATCACAGACAAAAGGTGTAGCTGCAAATAAATAACATTCCACATACAACACAATTCTTTTAAAAACTTATTTACGCACTTGAAACAATTTACTGAAATAAATAAAAATAGAAAATATAAGAAAAAGAATTAACGAAAACTTAAAGTGGCCGAATGCACATTACCGTCGGCAAGTTCAAAGAGATAACACCCGACGGCGGCACTTTGATCTCGCGCCCGTCGGCAAAACGTCTTTGATGTCACCGCGTTGCATGGTTTTATGCTATTTTCTTGACACAATTATTGCTATTTATATAATAGGGAGCAGTGCTATTTTCGTGATTTATTTAATAGTAGGAATATTGTTGTTTGTCTTTATAATGAGCCTTCATCCCGAAAAAAAAAACGCAGATAAAGCCACTAGACACTAAAGTTATTCATTAAGAGTTTGTATCAAAATTGTAACAAGACAGATAATTAAAAAGAATCTTTCTGAAATGAAGTTTATTAAAACTTCATATGGTTAAAACATTAAAAGACAACGAAGATGAAAACACATTTCTTCATAAATCCGATTCCTTATTATTGAGAAAGAATACCGTTTTTTTTTAAACAGCAGTTGCATACTCTTTCATTTGTTTTTTTTAAGCATTTGAGGATGGTAGTGACACCATAGTGTGTGAGCCAAATACCACAAGCAAACTAGGCTTTGTAACGGATTCTATGAACACATCAATACAGCCTATATTGCCATGAAACTACCACAAATAAGCAACTAAAACTTGTCTCGGCCAACAATAAAATTAAATTTGAAAAAAGATAATTTTTGTCTTTTTTCTCAACCCTATCTCCTCCGACCCAGTTCTGGTGAACTGGGGTGAAAGTTCAGCCTTGGTCAAGGTGAAGGAGGCGCCCATTAACGTCTGCACTTAGAACAACTCTCTTGGCAGCACCGCCCTAAGATTTATAGCAGGCTCCAGCAGTCTTGATACTTGGATAATTAATTTTTAATTAAAGTTGATCTGGACAGGTTTGCAGGGTAATCGTGACCAGAAATGGTAAATGGCATTGAGGTGTGGAAGGGAAGGGTAGGCGTTTGGTCAGCAGTGAGAAATAATGGAGGCTAACAATAAAAGAACTTAAAATTTTATTTGAGATTAGCTTCTGCCCGCGACTTCGATCTCGTAGAAGTCGATAAAATACAGCCCGTGTTACGCACTCATGTAGCTTTCTATAAGTATTTTGAAAACCTGTTAAGTTTTTTTTGAGTAATTATCAGTTACAACCAACATACAAAAAATATATTACATTTTTCATCGTTTAGGCTGTGCTCTATGTTACCCGGAAGGTAACATAATAAGAAGTCATGTAAAGCAAATACGTGGTTCTTGATTTATAAGCGCACTAAAAGACAGACCTACTTACGAAGAGACGTTGCGTTTTATGATAATTTAGGGATCAATATATTGTAATAAATAGACAGACAGACAGACGGATAATAAAGTGATCCTATAGGATCCCTTATAAGAGTTCCGTTTTTTCCTTTTGAGCTACGGAACCCTAAAAATGGGGTTAACAGAACCTTGTTAACATAACTGTAAAAGCAAATTGAATTGAATTGAGAAAAATATATACTGAAAATGGCTGTATGCTTCAGCTACCTAAAATAATTGAATAAAGTATTATATCCAAGTCAGTAAACTGAGTCGTTAGTTTTTCAATCACAGTTAGATTAATTGGATGTTTTATCTGGTCTGGTCTGGACGATTCTGAAAAACATTGATTTAACTATTCAAATCTTTGCAAAAATATTCAAGACAGATTAATAACCATGTAAATAAAACAAAGGAATTAACGTGGTACGTTTTTATCACACCGACATCAAAACACATAACCAGTATCAAAACGAAATCGTCGCAGTATACAAAGTTGGCTAAGTAATAAGATAATGAAGAACAGCGGGGTCGAGCTTCGAATTAAAACGAGAAACGTGCACCACAGTGGAGGAACCACCTTCGAGTTTCACGAACTTTACAACTGTTCTGTTCAGAAACTGGTCGATCGTTCGTGTTTTATAAAGGGTTTTCAACGTATTTGATTTATTTAATTGGTGTTAGTAAATTAAAAAAAAAATTGCTTAAAACAGTTTGAAAATCGTATTAGAAAAAATAAGTTTATTAGATGTTGCTACATTGATTTAGCTTTTAGCCTGCGAAAAGCAATATTAATTATTAATTAGTCATCTTAGTAAAAACAATAGTGTAAAGTATATAAAAGTACATAAAATATAGGAGACTACCAATTACTTCAGATCAGATCAAAAATTAAAAACGAAAGTAAACATGAAGTGGTCCCGTCGTCATGAGCACACTTCCCTTGTTTATTTAATGAGTGAATCGGAGAGACGACCTCGTTATGACGTCACTATTTCTTGAACATCGCACCGAACGAGACAGAAGATCCTCCAATTAATAAGCGAGAAAGAGAGGCAAACACCCACTGAACATGAATGAATAGATTTTCTTAAGCTCTCCGTTTTCCTAATGAAATCGAAATGAAGATGTGTCAATGAAAGTTCAGTTTTAAACACTTTACGAAGATTTCAAGGTGAATCGTCTTTGAGGAAAAAGTTGGGTTTCTCTTACGATCTTTTTCTTTTAAGAGGGTAGTTGGAAGTCTTGGCTAAGTGAAGTATTTTGTGAAATACTTTTAGTTGCTTGAAAGTCTGGTTGACTTTGTTAAAATAACCTGAGAGTTTGAAACTCTGGCGACACGAATACAGGTAGGATTCGTGTTTTTGTGAGGCAGGTTGGAACCATAGTGTCGATACATTAAGTTTTCAGGAGTTTTCTTTGCAATTGTGTCCTGTAAGTCAACTAGTCTTACCAAGGGGTGTTATCCAGTAACTGGGTTATGGAGGTCAGAAGCAGTCGTTCCATTAAAATACTGGTATTCAGCTACATCCGTTTAGACTGGAAGCCGACCTCAAAATAGTCGGGAAAAGGCTAGGTAGATTGATTGAAGTCTGATTCGGTTTGTTGCTTTCTAATATTCATTGTTTAAAAATATAATTTATGATTATGTCTTCGGAACTCTCAAGAATAATTACTTACATACATTTCTTAATGTACTTTTTTACTAATATATTATATGATCAACATAAAAAACCGCGTTGAATTATCGATATAATTACACTCTGGGTACACAACGTATCTTTTTTTCGAATTTTCTTCTAAATTTATGTTGATTTCGTTACCAACGCAAACCCATTTCACGATTTCTTTTTTAACATTCGTATAGCTGGGGGCCATATTCATAGTCTGGAAATTGTTGCTAGGTGGTCTTTGGTCCTATATGAAATCTGGGAACAGATAAAAAGTAAACAGAAAGTAATTGGATTTTATTTCTAATAAGAATAATCAATGCTCATGCCTTCCCTGTATGAGAAGAGGACTTTGCACTGCAGCAGTATAATAATAGGCTGGTATAATCAAATATTAATATTTAAAAAAAAAACGTTATAAAAAGGTACTGTTTCAGCAATATGGGATAAAGGATAAATCAAAACGGCAGCGTCGCTTTTGAGTGGAGTTTCAAAATAGCCAAGAACTCGTGATTTGCGGCAAATAATCACGAACAGTGCGAATGTCATTTATTACATTCGTTCCACATGCTAAAAATCTCCTATCTGGACATGAGTTGCTGTAAATAGACTGCGGACCGCTGGAGGTGGAGATTCACAGATGACTTCGCCCTGGAGTGTAAATTTAGTGTGGTTCCGTTCCACAAACAACGGGACATTTAATATCGTGCCCATTGTGTCCCGTTGTCTGTGCGTTACAGGAACTGATGGACGTTACTGAAGGTGGCAAAATCGTAGCCAAATTCTGGGGCTACACTATTTAGATTGCCATCGAGACGCTAAAAAAGAGAATTTTTAATAATTTAATTGACAGAAGAATCTGTAGTTCATATTGAATCACATTTTTTTTACATTTGCAGTTTATTTTACCTAAAACTAGCCAATTGCAAGTCAAATTCGCGCAGTTAGGGTGCCGTATCAACAAAGCTATTATAGTTTATCTTACTTGCCATGATACAAGCCATTGTTTTCTGAAAAGTATTCTGTGAAAAAATTATAATATTATTACGGTTTTAAAGAAGCCATGTAACAAGCAGACTGACGGCGTAGACTTAGTAATAAGGTCCCATTGGCACCCTTTGGGTACAGAACCCTAAAAAAATACGAGAAGGTGGCTTCAAGATCTAAGAAATAAGGCATACGTACGTGCTTGCTACTTTTTATTGAACATACTCAAACAAAAATTTTTTTTTTTTTCAAACAAGACAATATTTACGTAATATTTAAGCTAAACGTCTTAATAGAAAAGGAGGGGAAAGAATCATAGTGTATCAAAAAATTCATCCACATCGATGTGAACAGGAAAAGCGTCCTAATTAAATTATTTATCGATACAATTACCTAATAGATTATTGTTTTGCTAACGTAACTAATGAAAGCGCACGAATGTTTCAGTTGTCATATTCAAAAATAATTATTTGAAGAAAAAGGCAGACAAACATTATTTTTTATTGTCCCACCTACAGATACGGCCCGAGCGTTTTTCATTAGGCTACGATCACATTAGGCGGGCGGACAGACGGCCGGATTATTGGATCCGACGGACGAAAGACTTCGATCCGTTGCCTTTTTTACTTTTTTTTCTCTTTTTTTCCTCCCAGGCACCGTCTGGAAAGCCTTTTCCTCTTATTTATTGCTTATACGAAGCCCAAATTGGATATTTGTGAAAGGTTGAGTCGTTCGCCAATAGAAAATATTAGTTTTTTTTTTCTTTTTCTTTACTTTTTTTTCGGTGTCTGCATTTGTATTTGGTTATTGGTGGGTACTAAGTTCGTAATGTGGTAGGGATTTATTTGGTATATTAATTAATTAGTTTGTGAACTTATTGACTTGGTACACACATGGGTACACTACATAAACTCATGCTTCCCATGGCCAGATGTACTTATGAACCTAAAAGAAGCAATAGAAGTATGAAAAGATCGCAGCAGGTGGCTTTCTGTAGTTTCTGCCTACCCCTATGTGAAGTCCATCATCGTAATTATAATTTGTATAAATCCAAATGCCGTCATGTAAAATTTACACTGTGCGCATGACGTCATTTCAATGCAAAAACTTCAAATTAAATTTTTGTCACCCAGCAATTACAGTCTAACAACAACGCGGCAGGATCCTCAAAAAATTTATCCAAACTAAAAAATAACGAACTAAAAGTTAATAACAAAAATCACACCACAAACATCACACCTTAATTTGGGAAACCAAACCACAAGCAGACAGGTTTAAGGGTTTGTCTCATTAGCGGTTGAGAGCGCGCTCTCGTCACCGCTAATTAAAAGATTTTGATGCAAGTGCGCATAATAGTCGCACGACGAAAAGTCGCAAAAATTGTAGTGATTTTGAGACGAAACAATAGAACGCTGGTTTAAATGTGAATCGTGCAATCCTGTAAGAATCTTGTTTAATTAGAATTTTAATTACAAATGTTTTTTAAAGTGCCAAGTAGAGGTCTGATGTGATTCTTATATGATGTTTGTACAATGACATATTTTAAATATTGCTTGAATATTTATTGGGACTGCCTCATTGTGTAACCCCCTTATTCTTAAAAAAAAAACTAAAACGATTACGCCTATTTTAGTTATAGAAGTGTTTTGTGTTCTTCTTTCAAACTAAAAATATAATTCGACTTGAAAAAATATAGAGCGTTTGAGTTTTTTATGAAGGGTTAGGGAATAAAGGGTTTATACTTAACAGTTCTCAATTATTTTTTTGCTGGGTGCTTTATACTCCTATGCAGATGCTGTCATCTGCTTACACTTTTAATGAAATATATATAGCATGAAAGTTAACTCAATTAATATTGTAAAAAAAAGAAATCAATATATCTTCACCCTTAACTTATAGTCAACTGACAGCATCAGCGTAGGTATTTGCACCTAATTTACAAAAAAAAACCGCAAAACACATTACACGCCGCGGAAAATTCGCCAAAACTTATCAGCCGAAAGCCACGGCACAATCCATCATCATTACGCCAAAACTCGCCGAAATTCAATAAAAAAAAACTTTCCTCCAACACCCCCATCTAGCGGCGGTGGCAGGAACTTCAACAACAGCCCCCACTATGCCGAGGGGTGGTCGCCACCCCACGTCGTATCCCTTTTTTCTTCCCTCCACACCCTTATCCATACCTGAGCTTTCTTTATCCGTAGACCGAACTTTTTATTTCGTTCCGTCTCTTTCCCACATGTGGCGGCACACCGTCCAAATGTGACAGGCGATTATCCGTCTCGTTCTGTTGCAAAGAAAAAAATCTGTTTATAAAAATGAGAGCGTAGATGTGTTTGGGGCACGGCTCTATTGGACGTAGGGGTAATGTTTCATACACGGAGGGGTGTTTTTTATACGCGTTTGTATTGAAAAAAAAATGCACCCCGACAGAAGCCGAACTTCTTTTAGGTAGGTACCTACGGATATTCGTTTCGTTTCCAATTTCGATAACAAAGCTTATATTTTTTTTCATCCGCTTTTTCGCATTTCTTTTGTACATCTTCTCGAAATAATTGTGCGGGCGGTTCCTAATTCGTTTGTGTTTTTCATATACATCTCAAAAGGTGAATAGTCCTGTATCTAATGTTGGTTGGTTGTTAGATCTGAGATGTTCACATGCTTGGATTGCTGTGCAAAGACGGGATTCATTAAAAATATGAATGGATTCTGATTAAAATTGTTTGATCTGTACATGTTAGATCTCTTGCGTTCGAGATATTTACAATTACTATGTCTGAAATAATTTGAGGACGCGTCTTGACATGTAATTTGTTTGTTTGATAAATTATTTTAGGCTGGAAGTAGACTGAAGACTGTGGCGACGTGATGCACAAACAATTATTATTATATATAGGGAAAACAGTAGGTATTCTAAACTCTGGATTCTGGACTCTGGAAACACGTGAATAACGTGGATAAGATCTTGTAAGGAGTCATGCAGCATTCACGAATTTACGTGATAAGCACAATTAATTAGATTCATGAAACTATAAAATATTTTTAATGAAATAAATGATTTTATTTCTGTGAGTAGCTTTGTAAAAACACCTTTACACGTCAATTATGCTTAAAAAAAACCGGTCAAGAGCGAGTCAGACTCGCGCACCGTTCCGCTCCGATTTCTGAAAAAGTGTGCTATTTAGAGACATCGTTTTATTTTTCCTGTAATCTTTACATACACTTCTATCACATAGGATCATTTCAGATTTTTGTCAATGCAAACTTCGGAGATAAAGGGGGGGGGGGGGGGGGGCGCGGAAATTAAAAAAAAAATGTTTGAGGATGTATAAACAGCGCTCTTTCATATACCCCACATACCCTAGTAGTCCCACTTCGAATTTTTAAGACCCCCTTTCAGTCCCTGTTGCAAAAAAAAAACTCAATATTTTTATATCTTTCTTATTTGCACAATGGTTGGGCAAACGCCATCTAAAACTGTTCCAAATTTCAAGTTGATAGCAGTTCTTGAGATATCCAGCTGTGACAGACGGATAGACAGACAGAGTCGCACCATAAGGGTTCCTTTTCACACCATAAGGTCTTTTTTTACTTTGAATTTTTATTTTTTCGTTTTTTAATGTTTATTTTGTTACTTTTATAGGCTCCTTCTCAACTGTAGGTATTTCCTGTGCATGTCCCAAATAAAATATTTTTCTTTTTTTTTTCGTTTTACCATTTTCGGCCAGCGTTTCCTAGCTATCTGACTACTCTGAGAAGAAAGACATAAACAAACTAAAGGAAAGACAGAGGTCACAGTCTCTTTTACAGTCCAGACCAGACATAATCTTGGTCAGATAATATAACAGGTAGGCAGCAAAACGTATCTCTAAATAAAATACCGTTTCTCGCAGCACATTTTGTGTCATATCTTCACAGGATGTTCCCCAACAGAACCCAATCAAAACCACCTGTAACCGTCGACTGCTGACCAAAGTCCCCCACTAACCGCAACAAAGAACCCCGGGCGGTCACTGGGTTAGTTCTCGCGGTATAAAAGCATGGACAATAGATATAGAGCAGACGCCCAACGCTCGGTATAGTGTGTCAAATAAATGTGTTTACTTTACATCAACAACAACACGTCGAGCCAATAATTTTCATAAAATTGAATGTATTAGAAACATTTGAATGTATAGGAACGAGACTTCCAAGGTGGAACTTCATTCCTCGTATTTTATTGAAGTGAAAACTTCTTTAGATGCGTTGAGCGATTTTCGGTAGCGGGAAATCTTACGGGTTCGCGTTACCGCGTCAGCGTGACGCCTCGACGCCGCGAAATGCTATGCATTGTTTTACGTTTAAGTTTTCACTTCTGTCGGCAGTCCTGAGGACTGGCAATTTTTTTAATATTTATTTATTTTTTATTTTATTTTATTAGGGTCTCCAACAATGAATACACATTACATGATATGTTATAAAGGACAAGAACAGAAATATATGTGCTCCCTCAATTACAGGAGACCACATCAAGCAATACCTAGTGACAAACAGAAAAAAATATATATTATTATTAAAATTTTACTAATAGACCATACATACTAATGTTGACCATTTGAATTTAAATTGAATAAAAATAAAGATTAAAAAGCAAGAAAACACTAATAAATAAAAACAACAAACAATACATTACTAGACAGGCAGTTCTAGCAGCAGACTAGACATTATTCGACACACTAATTCCTAAGTATATTTAGATGTGGAGCAGCAAAGACAAGATGCTATTCATTATTTGCGGCACTTATTCATTCTTGAAATTCATTCTCAAAAAAGCTTTTTTACAAAAAAATACAACCGACTTCCAAAAACAACACTACAAAGTAAAAAATAACTTTAATTTCGGAAGTCGGTGGCAAAAAACGAAAACACATTTAACCAGACACCGACTTCCGAAATTAAAGTTATTTTTTACTTTGTAGTGTTGTTTTTGGAAGTCGGTTGTATTTTTTTGTAAAAAAGTTTTTATTTTTCACTTTTTAGTTGTGGTACCTACCCCACACAAATTCTAATACCACTACCTGCAAAACAAACTAGAACATCATCCATATAAAAATGGGGAAAAAATTCGTATATTGAAGCTAACTCAAAAACTGCCCCCGCAAAGTTAATTAATTTTATATGGGACCAACTTTGATGTATACCCTCTCGAATAAAACAAAAATTTTTCAAATCGGACGACTCTGTAAAAAGTTATGCGTGGTCATACATAAAAAAAAAATACGTGTCGAATTGAGAACCTCCTCCTTTTTTTTCGTCGGTTAAAAAATAAAGCTGCAAAGACAAAAAATTTTTTTATCTGTTCAGCATAGACTATTTTCCGTCTTTCATCATCTGCCTAGCCTTTTCCCAACTATGTTGGGGTCGGCTTCCAGTCTAACCGGATGTAGCTGAATACCAGTATTTCACATGGAGCGACTACCTATCTGACCTCCACAACCCAGTTACTTGGTAATAAGATAGGTACCCCTTGGTTGTCAGACTCGGGCTTCTGATGACCCGTAACGACTGTCAAAGATCCACGAATGACAGTCGGGACCAACGTCTTAACGTGCTTTCCGAGCCACGGAAGGGTCTTGGTATGTAAATATGGTCACTCATCCACAGACCCACCGCGGCAAGCGTAGCTTAACCTGATCGATCGACCCGTGCGGCTGTTATTACTAAGCCACAAGCCCCAAGACTATTTTCTGTCTTTCTAGCTTTCATTTTTCTTAAGCTGTTTAGTGGCTGGCTTATAAACATTTTTTTATGTTTTGTAAAATGAAAATAAAATAATGTGAACACGAATAGTACCTACCTATCATCACCATTAGTATATAGCAGAGTCCACTGCTGGAAATAGGCCTCTCCTTTTGCACGCCATCCAACTCGATCTTCGGCAACTCTCTTCCAGCTGCTACCAGCCACCCTGCGAAGATCGTCGCTCCACCTAGCCTGAGGGCGTCCTACCTTACGTTTACCGATTTGCGGTCTCCACTCAAGAACTCGTCTACCCCAACGGTCATCGGTTCTACGGCTAATATGGCCGACCCATTGCCACTTCAGCTTGCTTTTTCTGTGAGCCTTGTCGATAACTTATACGAGTACCTACTTATACCTACCTATGATGATTACACAATATTGGGGTTCATTTGAGCATGGGCCTGTAGGAAAACTATCAATGTTGATCTCATAATTTATTATGTTTCCACTTTTTTTGAGATTTATAAATATACAGGGTGTTTGGTGCATCGTTTGCCAAATTGAATTGGCCGAAAGAAGAGGTCATTTGCTATCGCTTCAGGCTCAAGTACTCATTTTTGGCCACACCGGTTTTTTTATTACAACTTTCTAATTTTTATTTTGAAAAAATCCAAAACTCAGCATTAAAGCTTAAATTAAAAAAAAGTTTTAAGTGTAGTCGTCAAATTTCATTTTTATTTACATATGTACTGTTGTATGGCTCTATCAAATTTAAAATTACTTGCCAGTTACATCTAGTTTTTTTTTAATAAATCACAAAGTTTTTGGAAAAATAAAAAATGAACTTAAAACTCAACTTTAAATAGCTATAAAAAAAAAAATAAAAGCGATCGGGATCTTCGAATTATTTTAAAAAGTTCTCTAGTCTATCCCCTTTCCAACGGTATGTAATGTGTTAAAAAACTCTTTTAATATCTTTAATAATTAGCTAAATGTGTAGTCGAGACACATCAGGCTGATATTGGATATTACGTTTAAAACACTAGTTTTCGCATAAATTACATGCTATTAGTAGATAGATACTGTTATCTCACGTCTTACGTAGTCTCTTATCTCGTTCTTACATAGGGAACTTTCCTCGAAATTGAAAAAAAAATACATTATTACAAAAATAATCATTTATTAATAAGTAATTTAATTACATACTAATCTTACAAGAATTAGAATTTCTGCAAACAGAGTTGCCCTTATTATTAGCTGATTTGCCAATTTTCAGTGAAGACAGGTCTTTTGTTTTCCAACATGACGGTTGTCCCGCTCATTGGAGAATAACCGTCAGGGAGTACTTGAATGATGCATTCCCGGATGCATGGATTGGGAGGGATGGCCCTATTCCTTGGCCTCCACGTTCTCCAGACTTAACTCCGTTGGATTTTTACGTCTGGGGACGGGCCAAAGAACTCGTCTACGCCACGGAAGTTGAGACAAGAGATGATTTAGTCCAACGCATTGAGGCGGCTTTCATGACGATCAAAGCAGAAATGCGTTTACGCACCACTACAGTTGAGATAAGACGAAGATGTCGCGCGTGCATACGCAATAGTGGTAGACAGTTTGAACAAGACTTGTAAGATTAGTATGTAATTAAATTACTTATTAATAAATGATTATTTTTGTAATAATGTATTTTTTTTTCAATTTCGAGGAAAGTTCCCTATGTAAGAACGAGATAAGAGACTACGTAAGACGTGAGATAACAGTATCTATCTACTAATAGCATGTAATTTATGCGAAAACTAGTGTTTTAAACGTAATATCCAATATCAGCCTGATGTGTCTCGACTACACATTTAGCTAATTATTAAAGATATTAAAAGAGTTTTTTAACACATTGCATACCGTTGGAAAGGGGATAGACTAGAGAACTTTTTAAAATAATTCGAAGATCCCGATCGCTTTTAGTTTTTTTTTTATAGCTATTTAAAGTTGAGTTTTAAGTTCATTTTTTATTTTTCCAAAAACTTTGTGATTTATTAAAAAAAAACTAGATGTAACTGGCAAGTAATTTTAAATTTGATAGAGCCATACAACAGTACATATGTAAATAAAAATGAAATTTGACGACTACACTTAAAACTTTTTTTTAATTTAAGCTTTAATGCTGAGTTTTGGATTTTTTCAAAATAAAAATTAGAAAGTTGTAATAAAAAAACCGGTGTGGCCAAAAATGAGTACTTGAGCCTGAAGCGATAGCAAATGACCTCTTCTTTCGGCCAATTCAATTTGGCAAACGATGCACCAAACACCCTGTATATAAAATTATTGGAAACGTCCTAGTTTAGCTAAGCATCGTCGTAGTCGATGGATTTACTATAATGTTTGACGTGTTTAGAAACTTATTTAATGTCTCCGTTTTTCAATTTTTAACCGACTTCAAAAAGGAGGAGGTTCGCAATTCGTCGGAACCTTTTTTTTTTTATGTATGTTCCCCGATTACTCGAAGACGGCTGGACCGATTTGGATTTTTTGTTTTATTCGAGAGGGTATACATCACAGTTGGTCCCATATAAAATTGATTAACTTTGCTTCGGTAGTTTTTGAGTTAGCTTCAATAATACGTATGTTTTCCCCACTTTTATATGGATGATGTTCTAGTTTGTTTTGCAGATAGTGGTATTAGAATTTGTGTGGGGTAGGTACACAACTAAAAAGTGAAAAATAACTTTAATTTCGGAAGTCGGTGGCAAAAAATGAAAACACATTTAACTAGACACCGACTTCCGAAATTAAAGTTATTTTTCACTTTGTAGTGTTGTTTTTGGAAGTCGATTGTATTTTTTGTAAAAAAGTTTTCATTTATTTATGTACACACAGTAAAATAGATAAAGATACGTCATATAAGTATTGTGTACAAAGGTATTGCTTAATATAAAGGATTTTTCCTTATGCACACATGGGGTGCAGTCGATACGTAAGGAGTCAAGAAATATCTTCCAGCAGACCAGCGAAAGGAGAAATGAAAAAGAAATGTAGACAATAGTGTGTGAGAACAAGAAGAGAAGAATATGATTTGTCTGTGATGTGTCTTGAACTAAAATATTAAATATACCTACACATATAAAGCAAGAATTAACATAATTATATTTAAATAAATAGATATGCTAAAATATGTAAACCTAAATATATAAAGTGGTAGCCAGCAGGCTAGATTGTGCGTTAATAATAAATAATATATTATTATTATTTAAAGTGTCCCTGACATATCTCAGGAGCCAAGGGTCCCGACCTTTGGAAGGCGTACAAGGGGCCGAAGTCAACTCGCAAAGGCCCCTTAGACCATTTTAAATGATGAGGAGGCAAAGGCAAAGTGCATCCAAGGACAACTCCTGGTTGGTTAAGGGCTTCTGCAGAACATGGAAATAAAACATATTGGGCTATGGGTTTGGGTGGATATAGAGGATTAGGTATCTTGAATTATGGAAGAACTATGTCCCCTGTCTGACCAATGTTATATAATAATATTATAATATACACGGATATAATGACAGAGGGTGAGTAGATGTTGATATTACAAATGAAATTCCGCAAAATTGTTTTTTCCTCTTAAATAACGCTCATGTGTTATTATTTAATAAATTGTTTCCTGTCTTTAGCCACAGGAAATTGCAGAAACGCTGTCTTAATTATTGTTAACGGGGGGTTATCCGAATTTTACCTGTTTTAGAATCAATTTTAAATGGTCAAATTATTGTATTAAGGGCCTGAAAAAAATATATGCCATAGATACATCCTTTCTTTAGGGAAATTAACGGTTCAAAACACGATAAGTTGTAATTTCCTCGATGAAAAAAAAATCCGAAACATAGTCGATTTCAAAACCATTTTCCGTTTCATTTCCTAATTACAGCATAAAATTATATGAAAATTGCATATACCATGAGGTAATCGTATTTCAGAGGGAAATTAACGGTTGGATTTTTGAGTTTAATAGATTTTTTTTAAATAAACTCAAAATTAGTAAATTTGGCTAAATCCGCTCGCGGTCAGAGTCCTGCGGGACGTCATTGAGGTTGGACCTGTGTCAAAATTTTTAAAAATTCGCTCTCCCTGCTGTTGTTCAAAAAAATTCAAACAAAAGACGAACACATTAGATATGAAATTGCGACAGCTCAGAAAAAATATCTCGTAATTATATTATAGTTTTAATTCATAATATCGTTTTCGAAAATGTGATTATTTATATGTGGTATGATGACGTTTAATTGTCATCTTACGATAGTGTTAAGACACATTGCAAATTATTATCGATAAAATTATAGTCAAGCGCGAGTAGTTTATAATTTTTTTCGTGGTCCTTTAAGAAGAAGTTTTAAAACACATTTTTCTAAGATTTTTCATCAGATTCATCCACATTAGTATTTTCACTCTCCATCGAACTGTCTTCACTACTAGTCTACTACCATATCCTACATAAATTACACATAATATAAATACAATGTGTCCGGTTGTCGGTTGGATACTAATAATAATCAACTTTCACTCTGGCAACAACAGTGAAAATTAGAAAAAATAAAAATGTGCGGTCGGGGACCACCGTCAGGAATGAAGTTCCTTATAACGTATGATTTAAAACACAAACACAAAATTTTCACATCCGCCATCTTGAATTTTCATTTTGACTTCACTACCGGCTTTGGCTCCCTCGAAAACCATAAAAACGACACCCCATGATCAGTTTTGAGTACAAAAAGTCACAGTATACGATAAAATATCGTGTTCTATACATTCGAAAAATAGCGCCTTGTGAACGTAGCCATGGTTAGGCGGTAACCGTATCACTCAGTGCCCATGTTCTAAAGCAAGTTCGTCGATGACGTATCCTATTGTTGGTTTGTAACTTTTAACATATTGATACTTGCACTTTTGTTTAGGTAAATAGTCCTATGGGACGGCAATCCCACATGAGCGGGGCCGGTTAGACAATATACTAAATTAATTTTGATGTCTTAGAATAGTAGATTCGATAAATTATAGCGTAGCAGTAGGTACATCCCTTGATAATAAAGTACGGCAATTGTTCCTTCGTATGTAGTTGTCAATAATTAGTGATCTTCATGAGCAGTGGTCAACATCAAAAACAAAAGAATATGTTTGCAGCATAAGCAAAACAGTACGACCATTTTTAGCCCATTCTAAAAAAAAATTTGTTTATTCAGTCACTAAAGGGGTTATAGGGGATGCAAGTTAGACACACAATATACTAAAACAACAGCCACAATTTATTAAACTTTCCTTTACAGTACGTTTGTAGTTGTGGTCTCTCTCAGCAGCCAAAATACACAGAGAGTTAGGACTGGTGACGCGGGAGCAAGCGACCGACGACGAAGCAGCTTGTCCTGAGGTCGAAACGCGCAGCCTTCAGTAGCAATTTCCCACTGCTTGCGAAGTTTTTCGTTTTTAGTGGATAAATAAACAAACCCCGCCACCGTCGAGGCTGGAGGTCGTTTGCTAATTGCTCCGTACAAATTATTTTAAAGTATTAGAAATGTCGGGCAAATCGTTGGAAACTATAATTGGTGAACTTACTAAAACTGTGCACTCATTGGGAAACAGAATAGTTTCGCTAGAAAAAGTCGTATTTGACCAAACACAATTAATACGACAACTTATTGGTGTTAGTGATGATTCGAGTTCAATGGCGATACACACAAAAATCGGAGCAAAAGAGGGTAAGAGCACCGTCAACGTTGTGCAGCAGACCCAACGGCCAGTGCGCGAAGCCCGCGTTCGGGCTGAGACGGCGCTCTCCGTGGGCGCTCGTAAAACGAAGGGAGCGCGCAACGTATCACCTGTCTCGCTCACGAACCGACTGGAAGCGATTGAGCCGAATGTGTCAACGTGCCTCAGTGGACCCCCTACTCCGACTCCACCGCTGCGGTCGGAAACGTCACAACTTGACATCGTAAACACAACAGTGCCGCCCGCGCCGGTGAATCTTGCGCAGCTAAATGATAACAGCAATGATTCGGACTGGGTTGAAGTCAAACGGCAAAGATCACGCCGTGCACCTAATAATGTGACTCGAGGAACGGCTGCCCCGGGTTCGGCTAAATGTGTATTAGCCGCGGCTGAGAGGAAATCGTATTTGCATTTGTACTACGTCCAAACTGGTACTACAGCTGATCAAGTGATTACTCACTTACGAAACATTTGTGTTGACGATAACTGTTCAGTGGAAGCATTGAAGTCGCGAGGTGATTATGCGTCATTTAAGTTAACTGTGCCGACAAAACATGTTGAGACTTATCTGAAACCCGAAAATTGGGCAGAAGATGTTCATATTAAACCATGGAGAAGTGGATTTCGAAAGTCACAGTAGCATGAGGGTTAATAAACAGCAGACGACATACGATTTTTTTTATCAGAATGTTCGTGGCCTGCGTTCAAAGCTGGACATTTGTAAAAAGGCCATATTAGTTGAATCAGCTGATTTATATGCATTTACGGAGACTTTTTTGACTAGTAGCGTATGTGATGCTGAATTGTTTCCCCCGGGATATACAGTCTTGCGTCAGGACCGTGCTGGCGATGCAGGATGGGGTGGTGTACTGCTCGCGGTACGTAATCAATATAAAGTGCAACAAGTAGTCGGTATTGACGGCTACTCGAGCGACATTGAGGTGGTGATTGGAATCATAACACTAAAGTTTAATAAAATCATATGTTGTGTCGTGTACATACCTCCTAGTTCGAGTGATAGCAAGTACATTGATACCTTTTGTGTGTTAGAGAATGTTGTTGCAAAATTCGATAAATTAGACGTGTTAATATTAGGCGATTTTAATTTAAACTCTTGTAGCGAAAATGTTATTATGCATTATAATTATTTGTTATCTTTCTGTAAATTAAAGCAACACAATTCCATTTGCAATAAATTTGGTAAGATGTTAGATTTGGTGCTGAGCAGTTTGGACGTTGAGATGATTGATGTAAGCGGAGACGTGGAGTCAGTGGTCCCGGCTGATGATTATCACCCGCCACTATCAGTGAGTGTGCGAAATAAGTGTTCTGTGCAGCCGCGGGGTCGCATGGCGCGCGCGCGTCACTATCCAGTGTGTGACGATGCTAAGGTGGCAGAATGGAATTTCCGTAAAGTTAATTTCCAATCTTTGTATGGTGAGTTGTATTTAATAAAATGGGACGATATATTTTCACAAACAGACGTTGACAAAGCTGTCACATTACTTTACAGCAAGTTACATGAAGTTTTTGATGAACATGTACCAAAAAAAAATAAAAAATATCTAAATTCGAAGTACCAGTATCCGGCGTGGTTTACACCTGTCATAATTAAAACTTTAAAAGATAAATATTTTCACTTAAAAAAATTCAAGCAGTTTAAATTAGAGTTCAATCAGGAATTACACAAATTTTACAGACAGCGAGCTAAAGAGCTAATCGATCAGAGATATAACGAATATATCCAACGGACGGAGGCGGATATAAAGAGGGATCCTAAAAGTTTTTGGAATTTTGTAAAAGGGCAGCAGGCTCCTAGACAAACGAGCACGGAGTTCGAATATGATGGACGGATAGTGGTTGGGGTAGATGCAGCAAATGCGTTTGCTAAATACTTCAGTTCAGTGTTTCTGCCGCATGACCCTGTTCTATCTGCAGCCAATGCTGAGCCGGAAGCAACAACAGACCCACTGTGCTCCTCGCGGATCGCCATAGATGTAATTGACTCAGCCGACATATCAGTAGCAATTCGCCGCTTAAAAGCCCATTCATCTGCAGGGCCTGATGGAATTCCACCCTTTATTCTGAAAGACTGCTTAGAAATATTTAAAGAACCCCTTCTATTTGTATATAACTTAGCCCTACAAACAGCTTCTTATCCTGCAGAGTGGAAAATTTCACGGGTTACCCCTGTACCCAAGGGTGGTGCCAGGTCAAAAGTGGACAACTACAGGCCTATTGCGGTTCTGTCAGCCTTTGGCAAGGTCTTTGAGTCTATACTTAACCGGTACATCACCAGGCAGATTAAGACCCAACTAACCGAGTTTCAGCATGGTTTTAGAGCTGGTAAATCCACTGTGACAAACCATATTAATTTTGTAGACTTTGCTGTCACCGAAATGGATGAAAATAAGCAAGTTGACGTGGCTTATTTTGATTTTAAAAAGGCGTTTGATCGTGTCCAAAATGACGTCCTACTTAAAAAATTATCCGCAATAGGGTTTACCCCGAAGTTGCTTCAACTCTTTTCGAGCTATTTCACTGACCGTTTTCAGTATGTTCAAATCTCTGGACATAAATCTGCACCTTACATAACTTGCTCTGGTGTGAGCCAGGGTAGTACCCTGGGGCCTACACAGTTTATTGTTATGGCTAATGACTTGCCGAAGGTCGTCAGGACGGCACGATGTCTGATGTTTGCGGATGATCTGAAGTTATTCTTGGGTATTAATAGCGAGCATGACTGTGAGGCTCTGCAGGGGGATATTGATATGGTGGTAAAATGGAGTGAAGCCAATCACTTAGAATTTAACACTTCTAAGTGCAAGACTATTTCTTTTACCCGTTCGCGTGCGCCCATTCAGCATAACTACCACATATCGGGTGTCCCTCTGGAGCGCGTCAACGAAATAAAGGATCTTGGACTGACCTTAGATGTGAATATGACCTTTAATCAGCACATTAATAATATCTGTGGCAAGGCTTTCCAATCACTTGGTTTTGTTATGAGACAGGCAAGTAGGTTTAAAGACAGGAATGCTATACTCACTCTTTATTATTCGTTAGTACGTAGCAAACTTGAATACAATGCGCTGGTATGGGATCCACATGAGCAAAAGTATAAGCTCATGATAGAAAGGGTTCAACGAAAATTTGCTCGCTACCTGTATAAAAAAATATATGGGTATTATCCCTATTTATATCCGTCTCTGTTTGTTGCGGGAATGGTAGGCATCAATACGTTGGAACTGAGACGCAAGTGTGCGCTTTTGATGCACTACTACTTATTGCTAAATAATAAGATCGATGACGCGACTACTCTAGCTCGCTGTTCACTGTTTGCTCCGGACCGGCTTCGGCGGTCGCGCGCTTGTGCCTCGCGGTGCCTTTTCGCGGCTCCACCAGCGCGTACCCATACTGCTCGATATGCTCCCACAACACAGGCGATCAATCTGCTGAACGCCCTGATTGCTCAGGAGCCAGATGTTGACATATTTATGTATAGCAGTAAACTTATGTATAATGTTTGCATGAAGTTTTTTAGTTAAATGTTATGTTGTTGGCTCGCTGCGCGCTTTGGTGTAAACTGTAAGTGCAGCAAGCAATTGTTATATAAATAAATAAATAAATAAATAAACGTTCCGTCGTTCCGTTCGTGTGTCGTTCCTGCATAGGAACGACACGAACAGGCGTAATACCTAATGGCATAACACGAATACACTGAGTGATTCTTACAGATTATTGCTGACGAACCCGGCTATAGCTAAAAAATATAACAGTAGATTGTACACACGGGATTTCTCATTAACTGTCAGCTAACCATTAATATTTATTTTTATTATAAATGTAGATGGTATAAGAGGCCTAAACTTCAAGTTTTCTGTGTACGTTATGCGAACTATCAAATTACAGTAGGTATACCTATAACAAAATATAAAAAAAAGAATCGAAAAAAATATAACAGTTGAGAATCAAACTTTTATCCACGGGTTTGCAAAGCAGTCGTCGAACCGTTAAGTTATTTGGTTTGATGAAAGTTTACTAAAATAGCCGTTTAAAGGTTCAATCTGTAACTATCTGCTATATTCGTTTCCTACTCAGCCCAATGAAGTAATGGAATAATTCGCATTTACATTATGTTTTAATGTCACTTATAACGTCGTAGACAACGACCGATACCGATTATCAGCATTCTCCTGCCCTTATCCCAATTTTTTTTGGGGTCGATGCAACTTGTGTTCGGTGAAGGAAAACATCGTGAGGAAACCGGCATGTCCTAGAATCAAAAATTCGAAGACTTGTGACATCTGCCAACCCGCACTGGGCCCGCGTGGTGGATTACGGCCCACTCCCTCTCACAGAGAGGAGGCCTGTGTCCCAGCAGTGGGAACGTTATAGGCTGATTATGTGCAACTTGTTTTTATCTTCCATACTTCTCTATTAGTCGTCATCTCGATAGTCATTCCCTTTCTAGCCACATCATCTTTCACACAGATCATCGATCGTTTCTTTCGTATTCCCTTACTCGTATAGTCATCCAAATTCATAATCAAAACATTCCAGACGACATTTTCTGCATTTCTCCGCCTCACATGCCCATACCATGATAACCGATTTCCACACACACCGATACCGATATCGGCACGATATCTACCGGCGAAGACAGTGCGGGGTGAGAGTAGTGGGCATTCGTTCAATTGAGCAAACTTTTTCAAACTGCCGCCGACTTAGTAGTGTGGTTGTTTGTCGTGTCGCGATGGTCATCGATATTCACCAATATCATGGGGCTGATAATAATTGTACCTATTGTTATCGAATTGTGTTGGCATCGTTATCTGATAATGTGAAAACAAATTCACGACATTTTATGTAATAATCTTAGTTCACTCCACCGTAGACACCATAAAATGTAAACCTAAGGAAAATAAAATCGACCTAAGAAAAACTAATTAAGTTGATCAACTGCAAATATTTTACACTGTAGCATAGATTTTCCGCGAAATCGTCGGCAGCGCGTCGTAAATAAACACGTCGCGCTACATTTGGGGGAGGCGGAGGTAGCGTTTCAAAGGCCTACAGGCCCGAACAACCTAGCCTTAATGAAAAATTCCAATTGCTCTAAGAAATTAAAAGCAGTAATAGTTCGGTAGTCACCGAGTCAAACGCCGCATGCATTAAAATTAAAACTACAAATACAAATATTCTTTATTTTGGTACATAGGTAAGCAATAAGTTGTTACATGTTTCCGAAATTGTACACAGCTATGACCCGCCATAATGCCATACAATAATTTTTAAGTAGGTAACATTTTAACAGCACAATCAAATAGAAAATTAAAATAATAACAATTTAAATATGCAGCACTTTAGAATTAACGAATATTTTTACATGTCAAGGCAACAATTAAAATAACGAGACATAAATTATAAATTCAGTTAGAATTAAATAATACAAATTAAGAAATATATACATTTTACTTATCAGGGGAACAATTAATATTAAATAACATCATCGAGATAATCTTTTATAGTCAAAATATAAATCAATACTCACAGAATATACAGAAGAACTAAAACTAAAGTTATAAATTACTTATCATAAATCTATGAAACCGCTACCAGTTGGCAACGTACCCAAAATGCTGGCAGCATTGCCACGCTGGATGGCAATGCTTAATCTTTGTGCAAAATACAGGCCAGCATTTTGGTCACGTGTAGCTTCGACCAAACGTGCCGAAAGATCTTTAAAAATTTTATGTGCTCCCGGTCCCCACGGACCCAGCGTCTCTACCCCAAAAGGCTCAAATATGTATCCACTATCAAGGGAACTATATTTGCGCCTTTTGAGGTCCTCCGCTGATTCCGCCGCCGCCGCAAGTATAGTAACATTTGTCTAACAGCAACTGAAATAATTTCTTTTTATAATTATGCAAATCTAAATCTCTAATTGTCTGTGGCAATTTATTGTCAGGTATTAGATAAAAAACACTTTTGTGGAAAAGAGCAGTTTTGTGGGGTTCACGTGACATTTTGTCTTTATGTCTGGCTCTATTACTAAATTTGAAACGGTGAATATTTAATTTTGCGAAAATGGCACATTCGTAAATAAACATACAGGGAAGTGGTAGTATTTTTAGTTTCTTAAAATGTGGAACACAGGAGTCCGTTGAATCAATGTTCACGATTGATCGGATACACCGCTTTTGCGCCTTAAGAGCTAGGTTTTTGTTGGTTGAATTGCCCCAGAACATAAGACCGTACCTTAAAATGGAAGAGACATAACCATGATACGCACTAAGAACAGCAGATTTATCTGCTATTTTACTTAATTTATAAAGGGCATATGACTGTTTATTTAAGCTTTTACAGACATAACCTATGTGATTTTTCCAGTTAAGTCTGTAATAAATTACAGTTTTCTTTATTAGCGCAACGATATTATAATAAATAAAGTTGTTATTATAATTAAATTACAAAACATAACATCACACCTAAATTCCCCGAAGGGGTATAGTCACCCACACTTCGTCAGTTATGTTTAAATTTCATGTTGGTAATACGGAGCGAGCCTATTGCCATTAAAAATCGAAACTCCGGGGCTGCTACTGTGAAATTCCAGATGGAAAAATCCATTGCCCGACCCGGGAATCGAACCCAGGACCTCATGCTCAGCTGAGCATGAGGTCCTGGGTTCGATTCCCGGGTCAGCTGTAGCGCTTGTGACCACTAGACCAACGAGGCAGTAAAATAAAATAAAATTAAAATAGGAAATAAATGCTGAGGCCTGTAAATACCGTGTTAGATAATTAAATAAATTACCAAAAGGTGTGATGAAGATGCTTTTTCCCAACCCTTTAAGGAAAATTTCTGTAATACAAAACATAATTATGTAAATAAAAAGTAAATTCAAAAACTAAAACCCGACTACGGAAAAATCACGCTCTAAAAAGTATGAAACATGAAAATATTCTCATCTCTTTGGAAAAGACAGAAAAATTTAAAAATCCGGGGTCACACGTAATCTGTTCGATTTATAACGTGACGTGTGACTCCGGATTTTTAATTTGTCTGTCTTTTTCTTAGATTAGAATATTTTCTCGTTTCCTATTTTTCAGAACGTGATTTTTCAGTAGTCGGGTTTTTTGTTTTTGAAACTTACTTTATATTTAAATTATTTTGGGGTTATAATTTCGTGATACCTAAACTATTTGCAGAGCCGCTTTACATTTTTTAAATAATAATAATTATTTTATAATTATGTATCTTGTGTAGGTTTGGAGAGAAAATATGTTATGAAAATATGTTGTATGGCTCACATCTGAGGCGTGATTTTAGAAATGATTCCCAATTATCGGGTGCAAGAAAGCCGCGAGCAACAGCTAACAATTTTTTTTTTAACATTATATGCTAATAAAGTCTTTTCATTTGATACCCAACACGGCATCCTTAAACATTTTTTTTTAGATTCAGGACTTTATTTCCTCGAGATATTCAATTTAATGTGACGTCACAAAACTTATAACCAGCGGACGACGAAGGCGCTTCCAACGATACCTCATTAATCAAATTATGATATTATACATACTCAAGTAGTTGAGAACTTATGAGGGAACCAATGAACATACATACCCACAAAAATACATATCGGTCAAGATCATAACCCTCCCTTTTACTTCGCTCTAGTCGGGTAAAAAGGAGGTGCTTCTCAATATCTTTTTTTTTGCGCTTATACCTTATGTAAAGGTATTTAAGTCAGTACCTACCTAATTTTATTTTCGAAATGGCTTTTTAACAATGTACAAATATTGACAACAGCAAACAGACTACAATATGTTCTGTATGTTACTAACATAATCAGCCTTTAATGTTCCCACTGCTGGGACACAGGCCTCCTCTCTTCGAGAGGGAGTGGGCTGTAATCTACCACCACGCGGGGCCAGTGCGGGTTGGCAGATGTCACATGTCTTCGAATTTTTAGTTCTAGGATATCGGTTTCCTCACGATATTTTCCTTCACCGTTTTGAGAGCAGTGATAGTGAAATAATTTACACTAAGTAAAGTGTCTGGGTTCGAACCTACGACCTACAACTTGTAAGTCGCGGCCGTTACCACTGAGCTACCACTGCTCCCATATAAATAGTAAGTTATTGTTTACATTATTAAAAGGAAGCACTGTTCATATCACCAGAACTAAAACTAAAGGCTCCCACAGACTGGTGCGACGCGACGCGACTCCGCTAGAACAAATTCCATGAAGTTTTCATAGAAATTGTTCAACCATAGTCACGTCGCGTCTGTTTGGGAGGAGCTTTTAAAACCTCCAACTACAGAGATAATAAATAAGTAGGTAGTATAATATACCACCAATAAAAAAAAATATGCTTCCAACGGCCATGAATCGAATGATCGACAGAATCGCGGGCGCACACTAGGTAAAAGACATAATTTAATCACCACAGCTTTATTGTGTCCACTTAAGACTAGTTCTTTCACCCCAAACCATTTATTAAGGATGGGCCATTAAATACGCATTTGCATCGTGACACCGGTCACGAGGTAATAAAATTAAAAGCTGATATTCTGCCTTTAAAATGAGCTATTGTTATGATATTTAAAATAAAATGTCGCAGTGTCGTTTTAGCAGGTGCAACCCTTAAATGGATTTTGGTAAAATTGTAATTTAATAAAGAAAAACAAAAAACGTTGAGTGTATTTTATGAGTAATTGCATGAAGTGTAACAGTTTTTTTACTACACGACGTTATTTTGTAATTAAAATGTTAAACAAGATCACCTACATCATATTAATTGAAGTCTTCTTACCATAATTAAAAAAAAAAGTACATAACATAAACATAATCAGCCTATAACGTTCCCACTGCTGGGATACAGGCCTCCTCTCTGTGAGAGGGAGTGGGCCGTAATCCACCACGCGGGCCCGGTGCGGGTTGGCAGATGTCACAAGTCTTCAAATTTTTGATTCTAGGACATGCCGGTTTCCTTACGATGTTTTCTTTCACCGTTTTGAGAGCAGTTGTGATGAAATAATTGACACAAAGAAAGCGCCTGCCTGGGTTCGAACCTACGACCTAACTCGTAAGTCGCGGCCGTTACCACTGGGCCACCACTGCTCCAAAAAAAAAAGTATTGATAGGAAAATATTATTGCAAAAACCTCTTTCAAAAATAAAAAAAACTTACATAAGTACCACTTTATTATGTTTTGTCAAAGCCTCAAAATCAAACCGCCTAGCCTTTTCCTAACTATGTTGGGGTCAGCTTCCAGTCTAGCCAGACACAGCTGAATACCAGTATTTTACATGGAGTGACTGCTTATCTGAGCTCCACAACCCAGTAACTGGGTAATATGATACCCCTTGGTAAGACTGGCTGTCAGAATTTCGGGCTTCTGACGACCCGTAACGACTGTCAAAGATTTACGAATGACAGCCGGGACCAACGGCTTAACGTGCTTTCCGAGGCACGGAGGAGTTTTGGTATGTAAAGATGGTCACCCATCCACGGACCGACCCTGGCAAGCGTAGCTTAACCTGATGGATCGACCCATGCGGCTGTTATTACTTAGTCACGAGCTCCTCCTTTTGTCAAAGCCTCAATGTAGAGAATATTTAAAAAACTTGTATGTTTCCTGTTACTCGTAAAATTTACAAAAAAACATTATGGAATGCATGAATAGTTTATTATGCTTACCGTTAAACTTTTTAAACTAACTTTTTTAACTTTTTTTTCGCGAGAAGACCCGTTCTTTAATTTGTTTATAATGCTTACCTTTAGTTGAAAAAGTGCATTAAAAATTCTTCATATCTTTATGTACTAAAAAAAGGAACTACGTCTGCCTTGCAGTTTGGAAAACCTACTAAATCTTAAAAAAAAAAAAAAACATTTCTGTGTATAAACATTTTTTTTTCCTTTTTTTTACTCTATGATTTTTATTTCTGTTTACAATATTTACATTATTATAGTATATATTAAGTATAAGCTAACAGACTTAAATATTAATAATTATATGCATATTCATTTAAAAAAACCGGCCAAGTGCGTGTCGGACCACGCACAATGAATGGTTCCGTAGTTGAAAAGAATTTATCCCAAAAACGAACATTGTGTAACCCCAATAAAAAAATTTGTGTAATTACTAATAAACAATTTTCGGACTTTTTCCTCTACTTGTGCTGTGAGACCTTGCTTCTTGCCAAATTTCATGATTAATATGTCGCATAAATGGCCGAATCAAACTTATAAAGTTTGATTTTTTTAGAACTCCAAGGAACCATAGACATGAGCGTTCATGAGAAAAAGGATCTTGACAGACTGACAGATATACAGACAGGTGGACAATGTAGTGATCCTATAAGGGTTTCGTTATTTCCTTTTGAGGTACCTACGCAACCCTGAAAAGAGTGCAAAGAATAAAAAAATTCGTCCGCATAGGTGTCAACAAGAAAAGTGCTCAAAAGGCTGGCACCATTGCCACGTTGTATGGCGATGCTGATTCTTTGGGCAAAAAATAGGCCAGCCTTCTGGTCAAGTGAAGAGTCGACCAACCGCTTGGCGATGTCTTGAAAAACCAAATGGGCACTGGGGACCGCATAGCCCAAACGACTCGAAAAGTACTGGTAACTCTCACTAAGATTGAAATATTTTAGTCATTTGATGTTTTCCGCTTCTGCAGCAATTTACTTGGTTAATTACAGAATTGTCTAATAATTTTATTTTTTTATTTTTATTTTACTCTACCTCGTTTTGCTCCAAAGAAATGGCGAATGGAGACTGTGAGAGTGCAAATCCCCAATCGTTGCACTTGATCTCTTGAGCTCCATTACTAAGCTAAGTTGTAAATACTACTAAAAAAGGAAAAGGATTATAACAAATATTATCTTTTAGTTATATAAATTACTAGCTGCGCCCCGCGGTTTCACCTGCGTAGATCGGGATAAAAAGTAGCCTATGTGTTAGTCCATGGTATAAGCTATCTACATACCAAATTTTATCCAAATCGGTCGAGCCGTTTGAGCGTGAAGAAGTAATAAACATAGAAACACCCTCACACACACACACATACCCCCACTCACAAACATTCGCCTTTATAATATTACTGTGATACCCGACAGCGCGGCACGACTCTAGTTCTAGTTTAAATTTCTATGAAAATTTTATAAAAATTGTTCTACCAGAGTCGCGTCGCGCAGTTATGTCACGCCTGTCTGCAGGAGCCTTTACCAGCAAATCAAACTAAACAACTCCATTTTAAAGTAAATCACTTTTGTCCAAAAATTGCGAACGTTCTATCATAGCTGAATTTTTAATAAAATCTATCATGACTTTCACTGCAACAATCTACAGCATTCTCAAAATACTTAGCGCGTGCTATACCTACACATAAAAAAAAATCAACAAGTGCAACAATGTGACGTCAAAATATTACAAAAACACATCCGAATTGAAAAGATCGTTTTACAATAAGCTGAATTGTTCCCTGAATCAATCGATTCAACACAATACGATCGAATAGGGCGCTCACAATTGAATCGATTTTTAACACGAGTCAAGTGGTTTCCATTCATTCGATATTAGGATCGATCTTTTGTCAATTGGCATTAGGGATGTCAATATATGATTTGGGTATTTAGCTATTGTGTAGTTCACAGTTGACGCCTCCTTGTTAACCTTTGGAGAGAAGAACTGTGGGTTAAATAAATAAATAAGTATAGCTATTTATTCCTAATCGATATTATTCAGTATTTTGTGACTGACTTGAGGTACAAAAATATCTTAACCTTAACTTGCCTTACCTTTGATTTTTACCTCAAACCAATCTAAATTTAAATTTGGTGCTGAAGATTTAGTAAAGCGTATCTATTCCTTAAAAAAAAATTCAAAATAAATGCCTGTATTAGGAGCTCGTGGCTAAGTAATAACAGCCGCACGGGTCGATCCATCAGGTTAAGCTACGCTTGCCGTGGTCGGTCCGTGGATGGGTGACCATCTTTACATACCGAGACTCCTCCGTGCCTCGGAAAGCACGTTAAGCCGTTTGTCCCGGCTGTCAGTCGTGGATCTTTGTCAGTCGTTACGGGTAGTCAGAAGCCCGAAAGTCTGACAACCAGTCTAAAGGGGTATCGTATTACCCAGTTACTGGGTTGTGGAGGTCAGATAGGCAGTCGCTCCATGTAAAATAATGGTATTCAGCTACATCCGGTTAGACTGGAAGCCGACCCCAGCATAGTTGGGAAAAGGCTAGGCAGATTGAAATGTGTGTTTATATCCACAGATTAATCGGCCAAGGAATCTCTTCCCAAAGATTTTCTATTAAAAGCATGCAAGGTCAATATATACAAATTAATTTAAATCAAGCAAAAATGCGATGACAAATAACAAATTAGATATGCGTTTAAATTAATGTCAATCTAAAAATATCTTCATCAGAAGAAGTTCCCAGGCGTATCTTCACACGAAATTTATTAAACCCAAAAATATTTGCATAAACTACACCACTGCAGTTTTGAAAAAAAAAAATAAAAAAGTAACGAACGCTTTATTAAGAACTAGTTTATAATGAAAAAGTTCTTCAATTTCACTTCCTTATAAATATTTATTCATCAAATAATATGCAAATACTGTAATTATAGGGTTAGTAAGAAATGGGTTAGTCAATTTGCATATTAACCCTGCAATGCGAAGTGTAACAAGTACGCATAGAGCAATATGCAAAACTGATATGAAAGCCAAAGAACGTAAGTTGAATTTCGAATACTTTTAAAGGTGCGTTCGTAAATATAAAAATTCTTTTAATTTTGCAAATTTCACACCTTGAGCTTGGGGAAACGACAGGTTTAAAAGACGATTGCTTTTAAAAATAAAGACTTGTCGCAATGTGACGGTTTTTTTTTGTGTAATGTATAATAATTTTGTGCAATTTATGCACACTGCTCGTTAGACAATTAGCAAGCAGATGTCTGTTGAAAATTTATTTAGCTACTGGTTCTGGTGTGGGAAATGGGGTGACTTCCGTCTGTAATGCCTCGTTTAATGGTTAATTTTATGCCACAATGTTTTATGGGCTCCTAGGTTAACGTGTTAGACATATTGATACTTTTTTACTCCTAACGTTTTTAGCTTCTCATTAAGGTAGCACTAAACATAATACTTTAATGAGGTGGTTTGATAGGTATCTTGTGAGAAAATTAAAATGTTAACTCATTGATATTCTGCAGTGGTGGTCGAAATCAACCTGCGTATGAAGAGCTTAAAAGTTTTTGTATAATCAATTTAAATGGAAATTGAGGATCAATAGGTGTACCTACATAAAATTACAGCTATGGAAATAACTTTTCTTGTTTCATCAACATCTGCCTAGCCTTTTGCCAACTATGTTGGAGTTGGCTTTCAGTCTAACCGGATACAGCAGAATACCACTATTTTTTTTTCATGAAGGTACTCCTTTCTGACCTCCACGACCCAGTTACTGGGTATATAAATGTAAATAACTTTTCTTGTTTATATTTGAAGAATACTAACACAAATTGTAACTTATTTTTTGCTCCCTTTGCAATTCTTATTTTTTTCGTCACCAGATAGGTATTATTAAAAATAACAATAAAATGTGTAGCAAAAAAATACTATAAATTCTGTACAAGCTTTACGTTTTTGACTCTATAGTCAAAACGCAAAAAAAAATATTCAAATCACAAACCAAACATTTTTAAATACGTACAAAACAAAAAAAAACAATGTCGCAAAAAAAAAAAACAACGCACAGCTGCATCAATTTGAAAATAGAGCTAATGATTAAGTATTATTCATAGCGTTACCGGTTTTAAGAAGAAAAAAACTTTAAAAAGCCAATATAATGATATGCGTGGCCCACTTTGAAAAGACAAAAAAAGAACAATATGGCGACGCTTTTCAATTTGAATATGGAATGGTCTCAGGGATATCAGTTACAGAATTCATATGAATCACAGCATCTAATGTCTATGGAGAGATAATAGTTTTTTTGGCTGTGAAGTTATTTTAATGATTTTACAACCCTTGGGTTGGTGATGTTAATTTATGCTAAAAGGAGTGCAGTTACTTCCGTAAGTGGTTTTTGAGAAAAAGTGTTTGCGATTTACGGTTTGCATGGCATCGAAGGATAAACCATATTGTGTCCGTTTTACAATATTAGTTTTCAGGCAACGAGAAGCGACTTTTAATGATTTTAAACTGAAGATACTAAATAAACTAAACGAGTACAGTAAGTGCGGGTTACTTTGACTCTAGGGCATAACTTTGGCCCAAATCGAGACAGATGTTTACTGTCATTAAATCCACACAAGGTTCCGCAAGTACGCGTCTATATCACCATCTAATAGTTACCGAAGGACATACGACGTTCGGTTGTGTGGTCGTGACACTTCGGGCAGTTTATACAGTTGTCTCGATTTGGGCCAAAGTTATGCCCTAGAGTTTTGACTCTAGGGCATAACTTTGGCCCAAATCGAGAACCCGACCTTACGGTATTGTTAATGATTTGGAAAAAAATATATATTAAATTAGAGCATTCTTTTAATAACTTAACATGTGAATATTTTAGATTATCTTTATATCTAGTGTAATTATTTTGCAAAGTTAATGTCTAACGCAGATAAAAAACTGAGAATCACGCAAAACTATCAAGCGTATTTTTATGAAACTTCACTATTTTAGTTTTAGTACGTTTTTTTAATATAGTATCTTTTGTTTTATGTGTAATAAATTAGTACTTAATGAGTCTAATTTGGGACAGTACTCCTTGATGGGCGAGTTCTATTACTGGGTGGACGTTCGACGCGTTGCGTGAGCTTAGCACAGAGCACGCAATCTAACCACTTAAGGCCGCTGGTACTTTCTTCATTAAAAAATTGTGGCTATTCATTTCAAGAGTTGTTTCATGAGAGTTTTCTTCTGCTATAGAATCCTTTTTTTATTGCATTCCAGTATTACCTACATTCCCTTTGAGCTTTCAAAGTTTCCTATATAACCTACGTACAACCTGTAAACATTGGATTTATCAACTTCTATACATACATACAAACAAATCAATAAAAACGAGGTGTCTGTTTGGAATGTCAAAATAACAGCTTTTTATTAAATGCATGAAAGTATATACGGTATGCAGGTACCTACTTATAACAATAAAACCTAGCAAAATACTTATTTATACCTACCATTGAAAGTATGTTAGTAAAGGAAAAAATGTTATTTACTCTATTTTATTAAATATCGCATAGTTGTAGGGAAGTTGACTGTAATCTATTATTGTTTGTTTGTTTGGTTGAACGCACTAATCTCAGGGAATACTGGTTGGAATGGAAAAATTCTTTTAGTGTTAGATATTCCATTTATCGAGGAAGGCTATAGGCTATATAACATCACGCTATAACCAATAAGAGCGGAGCATCAATGAAAAATGTTGCAAAAACGGGGAAAATTTATTCCTTTTGAGAGCTTCTGTTGCGTGCGCTGCGTAAACGGTTGAAGTTACGCAACAATCATGTATGACGGAATTGTTCGTCTTAAAAAGTTCTAAAAAAAAGTCTGCGATAGCATACCTATCTTTTAAGGTTGGCTCACTATAACTTTTTTAATGGTAATTAAATCTGTACTAACAATAAACCTGAAGAGATTGTTTGTATGTTTCAACGCGCTAATCTCTGGAACTACCAGTCGGATTTGAAAAATTCTTTTTGAATTTGATAGCCCGGTTCTTGAGGAAGGCTATAGGCTATTTAACAATACGACAGGACCGTCAGGAGTCGAGTAAAAAGAAAAAAAAAACAGAGAGAAAAAAAATAACATTAAGCGAAAACGAAGTAATAGCGCGGGCAGGCGATGCGATGCGACGGGGTGGAGGAACAAGAAATTCCACGCGGACGAAGTCGCGGGTGGAAGCTAGTTACAGATAATACTGAAAAATGGCACAGTAATGCGAGACTTTTAAAATAAATTGTAATATACAGATCAATTACAATAATTTCCCGTAGAGCTCTTTGCACTACGAGTCAAGCTCTGGAAATAAATACTACTCTAAATACTACTCAGCCTTTAATCATTATTATTTCTAACTCGAAACTCAAACTTAAGGCATTTATTTAAATTAAACCAATTAAGAAAATAAATAAAGAATAAAATAAACAATAAAAAAAAGAAAGCAAGAAAGAAAATATTTTATTTCAATATTTCTTTTATTAAGAAAGTAAAGCCACTTTTGAATTGTTAGTCGGTCAGTTAGTTAGAAAGTTGAAACTCATTGCAAAACCTAGATCTCTATGGAGAAGAACGGCGAAGAAACTCCAAGGACACTCTTTTAAATCAAGATAATACAAACTCCTGGGTAAGTACATTATTCTTGTTGTTCTATTAGTGAGAACAATTTACAAAAACAATTCAAAATCTAAGATTAAAAATAAGCCCTGTCCATAGAAATATGCCCTGTCAGTCATTGATGTATAAATTAGGCTGCCAGGAGATGATTATTTTCAATATAATAATGTATTTGGCGCACTGGCGCACGCTCTACTGGTTTTCTAGAGTTGCCTGTATGTTGCTCATCATTTATTGGGAATCTTTGATCTGAAAGATAAACACTTAATACAAAATTTTATACCAATCACCATCGGTTCTTTCCCAAAAGTGTAAATACGAAAATAATTATTCGAAATAAGAACACAATTCGACACGGTCGCCGCTTAACCCTTTCGATGCTGCTATAATTTGCATATTTTTTTCTTAAACGATTTTTTTTTCTTTAAGAGCCTCCTGTGATTATTTTATGTGAGCACAATGCGAAATTATAACAGTTACGCGTTCACATGTTAATAAGTTTTTTGTTCGAAGCATTGGGCCTTTTATTTAAATCCGTAATGTAATGTTGCCATCGTAACAGATGTTTTTGACACAATGAATTTATTTTGGTTTTTGTTCATGTGAATGCGGTAGGTACCATCGGGAAACTTTCCGGTGAACCACTTTTCAACCTTATTGTGTTAGTAATAAGGCCGAAAAGTGGTTCACCGGAAAGTTTCGCGATGGTACATGTTGTATTACGGTAAAATTAATGTTACTATTGTTATTACTGAGATTGTAGGTAGGTAAGTAGGTAATCTACTTAATTTTACACGTTTTACTTAATTTTAACAAGGTGTTCTTGATAGCCATTAGCCATCACGCTATTCAAAGTGTGAGATTTGGAATGAATTCTCTCTTGTTAAGAAAAGTCATTGTACTTACATTAAAAAAAAACCCCCGGTCAAGTGCGTGTCGGACCACGCACAATGAAGGGCTCCGTAGTTGAAAATTATTTATCTAGAAAAACTAGAAATCACAAAAAAAAAATTATGCGATAAAATTACAAATTAACAATTTTCGGAATTATTCCATTACTTGTGCTGTGAGACCTTGTTTCTTGCCAAATTTCATGATTTTAGCTAGGTTAACGGTAACCCTATAGGTTTTGATTTACTTGCGAGTATCAAAATATGTCGCCTAGGGCCGTATTTTTTCACTACGTTGACTTTGAAGCTCGATTTTTTAGAGCTCAAAAGGACTAATAGTCTTACGTATTTCATATTAATTTCAACTTGATACCTTCACGCGTTCCTGAGAAAAAGGTCCTTGACAGACTGACAGACGGACAGACAGAAGACGGATAACAAAGTGATCCTATAAACGTTCCGTTTTTTTGTTTTGAGGTACGGAACCCTACAAAAAAAAGTAGACGGAAACATAAGAACTTAATAGTTTGTTATAACAAAATGTTTCTTTACAGCCAAACATAAAAATTAACTGATACCTGCAGCCGTATCAATGACAATAATTAAATGCCCCACTACCTTTCACTTGCATTAAATAAAAACGTTAAATAATAGCTAAATTAACAGTAACAGTGTACTTATACGCAGTACTAACAATAAATGTGCAAAAACTAGTCTATTTTCAATAACATGTGTGAAAACTTTTTTTATTATAATGTAGAAAAAAGCCAGCATAAAGATCGGGCTATAATATAAAAATAAAATGCGAGGTGCGCATGAGCGATTTTGCAGGTGATAAAACCGTATTTTTTTTAAATTTTTATAACTTCATCCGTCTGAATTATGTATTTTTTAAGTGAATTACTAACATTTTAGGGAAAATAAAACTAGATTATAAGATAGTGGATAGTTTAAAGGCGTGGTAATTGCATCAATTATGTCCAACGTTGAGCACTTGTAATGAAAGAGAAGCGACAGTTTGATTTTTTTTGTCGTAATATCATAGTTAGTATTTTTTTATTGGTGATTAGTAATCACGTGTATGACCTTTGACTATGCCCATTAAACCTAATATCTTTTTTATTAAATTTTATTAAACACGGAGTAGAAAAAAATAATAAACGTAACTTTAGATTTTTACCCCGAATTTCAGTGTTAAATAAATTCGTTATGGAACCGTGTTAAAGCACGTTAAGCCGTTGGTCCCGGCTGTCATTCGTGGATCTTTGACAGTCGTTACGGGTCGTCAGAAGCCCGAAAGTCTGACAATCAGTCTTACCAAGGGGTATCGTATTACCCAGTTACCGGGTTGTGGAGGTCAGATAGGCAGTCGCTCCATGTAAAATACTGGTATTCAGCTGCATCCGGTTAGACTGGAAGCCGACCCCAACATAGTTGGGAAAAGGCTAGGCAGATTGAGATGGAACCGTGTTATAATGATCGATTGAGTAATAAAAACTTTTTAACAAAAATAAGAAACCGACTTCCAAAAATCACTACAAAGTGAAAAATAACTTTAATTTCGGAAGTCGGTGTCTGGTTAAATATATTTTCGTTTTTTGCCACCGACTTCCGAAATTAAAGTTATTTTTCACTTTGTAGTGATTTTTGGAAGTCGGTTTTTTTTTTTGTTAAAAAGTTTTTATTTCTCGCTTTTTAGTGGGTCTGTTTATAATTTGTATAAGTTACAATAGTCTATTGTCAATTGCTCATCACATGTTACAAAATATTGCTTTTCCCGATGCTGGGACGTTAATTGTTGAGGAGTTCTGCTGGTAAGAACCAGGAGAACTCCTCAACAACCACTCATCACACTCATTGTGTGACGAGCGGAAATTGATTAGCAACCATATTAAAGTAATCGAATCGCAACCCGTGAAATATTTATCATTGTGTAGTTCCGGCAGCCATCTGTGGTCTTCATCATCAGTTTCACTTCACCAAGTGGTGCTTTCCGAAAGCAAATGCACGAGCTACTATAAAAAATACCCAAATCGCTATAGGTGTGCCTATAATATTTGAAGAGTTCCTTCGATTTCTCCAGGATCACATCATCAGAACTGGATTTTGACAAAAATGGGACCATTTCGATAGTATATACCCTTTCCAACAAAAAAAATATTTTTCAAATCGGTTGGCAAGCGACGGAGTTATGCGCGAACAAACATAAAAAAAAAAAAAAAATACAAACATCCGAATTGAGAACCTCCTCCTTTTTTAGAAGTCGGTTAAAAATAAAATGATTACGCATGACGATAGTAAAAAAACTTATATACGCAGAGAACACACATCAATAGATCTTTTCAAAGAACAGGTTTCAATTTAAGTTCCATTCATTCTATGCTTGAGATTTCGCTCGCATTAATAAAAGTACGGTCATCGTTTCCAAACATTAAGAAACGTTGAAATTAAGCAATTCAGGAGACATAAATAATAACATACTGAGTTCCAGAGAAACAATCTCTCCAAATATTATACTTTTATTTCGAAGCAGCTTTTTAATATTATTCGAATTTCCCGGAAGTCATAACAGAAACTCCGTTGCTAAGCATATCTAAGAATAAACTGCACAACACAGTAACTGACACAGCTATTTAATATTACAAATTAATTTCTGAGAAGAGACAAGTCAAACAAAAATAACAGCTCAAACAATGCACGCTTTCTAACAGACGTTGTAAATTAAACTTATTATTTCACCCACAAACAAATAAAAAGTAGGTTGCACTCCTAGTAATCCTTAAAGCGTCATACTTTCAAAAGTACATTTTCATAACACAAAACAAAAGAACTTAAAGTTTGGAGCGAAAAAGTTTCGGAAGCGCAGTAAGTACCCTTTATTTAACCGCTAGAATATTTATAAGATGAACCGTCTGCAATTTGTCCCAACTAAAGGTAATACGCATAAAAACTGGAATTAATTATGGTTGGAATAAAAAAAAATTGGAATAAAATAGTTGGGTCCGCATCGAAAGGGTTAACGTCATTGGGTGTTGGATTGTGATTTGTGGAAGACGTGTCTGTGTATTAATTATTAGTTTTAGAAATTAGATCTCATAAAAATAGGGTTTTTTGTGGTGAGTGTAACTTAAAAGATTAGACTTCGGCGAGTGAATTGTGAAGTTAAGTGGTAAAAAATATGGTAAATGAAAGGATCTACTATCTATTATTATATATTTTATATATTTATACTATATATTATATATTTTAATCCTATACCGTGCTTTAGCCCCAATGCTGCATTAGTTAAAAAGTGGATAGACGAATGAGACGTAGACTTCGGTGAGTAGTCAAGTGGTAAAAAACCGGCCAAGTGCGTGTCGGACCACGCACAATGAAGGGTTCCGTAGTTGAAAATAATTGCCATTGAACGTGGCAATGCTGCCAGTCTTCTGGACACGTTTCCGGATGACATCGGTGCGGACGAGTACTTCGACGCCTAAGTGTCCTTTTGTTTTTGTATTTATTTGTATAGATGATTAGTTAGTCATTTACTTTAGTACCTAGTGTAAATAGTGTTAACTTGTATATTGTATATAAACCACAAAAATAAAAAAATAGATACAATAACAAATAAATAATTTATTTTATGTGATAAAATAACAAATTAACAATTTTCGGACTTTTTCCTTTACTTGTGCTGTGAGACCTTGCTTCTTGCTAAATTTCATTATTCTAGGTCAGCGGGAAGTACCCTATAGGTTTTGATTTACTTGCGAGTATCAAAATATGTCGCATAAATGGCCGTATTTTTTTTATTGCGTTGACTTAGAAGCTTGATTTTTTAGGACTCCAAGGGACCATAGACGTATTGATATTAATTTCAACTTGATACTTCCACACGTCTCTGAGAAAATGGGTCTTGACAGACGGATCCTATAAGGGTTCCGTTTTTCCTTGAGGTACGGAACCCTAAAAAGTGTAATGAAAGATAATAAAGTTCTGCTATCAATAGATATTAATTCTACAGGGTTATGTTAAATTGGCTAGCTAAACTCCGCAGACGCGATGAGTAACGATAAAATAAAAAGATTTGATGTTTTTTTTTGGGAGGTCAACAACCGCTGTTGGTGTTGTCACTGCAAGTACGAGTTGAGAAAAACTGTTTTCTTATGTTTTTTCGTGTATAAACAGGGTTACTGGTAACTCGACGTATTCCTTGCAGGATGTCATAGTAGGGTTAAAATGCAACAAATTAAGCCACCAAATGTTCTACCAAAATTTTTTAGTTTTTGAGTTAGTTAGATTTTTAGTTTTTTTTTCATGAAAAATCCAATTTAAAAATGATTTACGGCGCGACTACGGCGCGAATTTAAGTTATTATCATAGCTGATGCCGTATCAGATGATTGTTAATAGTTAAAAGTTAAAAAAAAAGTCTAAACTTTGGCAAATATCACTAATGAAATATTTAATTTTTCGTAATTTTTGTCTGTCAAGAATAAAAATTACGAAAAAAAAACTGAATTTCGGTAGAACATTATTTTGGTGGTTTAATTTGTTGCATTTTAACCCTACTATGACGTCCTGCAAGGAATACGTCGAGTTACCAGTAACCCTGTATATCGATAAACTTCTGTAAAGTTTACACAAAAAAAAAAACTGATTTTTTAAACTGATATTTCTAGTGGCTACAATAACAGTGAGAGTTCATTGAAAAAGTTTTTGCCGAAGCAGTGACTAATTCAGTAAACATTACTGAATACAAACGTGTTTTTTTTCACCGTTCAAATAAAAACTGTCTCGTTATTCTGTTTGACTAAGAAGCCTATACAAAGCATTCTATCTCGTATATAAGGCCCGCATATAAAATTGAACGCATTTTTAGTAAACACGCCTTGTGAGGGGAGAGAGGGCGCGAGTGGCACAGAGGGTCGGAGTAATGGCTGCCGAATGTCGCGAGAATCCATTTTGTCCCTCCCTACTCCCCGTTTGGTGGTAAAGTCGCGTTAGCGGTTGTAGTATATGTAAAAAATTTAGATGTTAACATTGGTAGGAATGATGGTTGTTTGGCTTTATTTACGAGAGTATTTTTATTTGCCTGTTGTTACGACTTATCACAGATTGTTGCATCGCAACAACTAGTATTTTAACGATTTTAATAGGGTCCGTCAATGTTACAATCATAATTTACAAGAAACAAGTAGGTATTTATTTTCAGTTCATTCACTACTAGTTCAATGAAAGCTGATGGTCTAACACATTTTCTTCAAAATGTTAATTGAAACTAACCTTATCATTTAAATTATTACGTACTTAAACTTGTTTACCTATAATAATTTATTTTTATTGGTTAATACAATTCATTGAATTAAAAAAAAAACATTGCCTGTGAAAACTGGGCCTGATTGATCCAGTAAAATAATTAATCCGGCCAAACAATTCTTTATCTAAATATTTTACATATACTACAAAAGTGAAGTCGCTCTAAGTATTGGATGCGTGCTAACTGCTAACACGGGGGTAGGTAGAAGCAGAAATTATTTTTACTCTTCTTGCCGTCACTTGTTAGCTGTGCCCCTGCCTCCTCTGTGATCGATATTCACGCGAAATCATAAATATTAGGGTGATGTGGGACTGTGAGGCACACTTCGCGTTTTTATTTATGTGCTAAGTAGTTATGTAGGTATTTATATGTTTTGATATAAAAGTTTTATACTTTTTTCTTTTCCATGTGGTTAATGACTATGTCAGAGTTTTTATGCCGCCTTTAGACCTCTGACTTGGCTTCACATGCCTTGAAGTATCTCTCAGGCATGTTTGCTCACAATGTTTTCCTTCACCGTTTTTTAAGCAAGTGATTACTATACAATGTCACAGGTGCGTTTTATATAATTCAAGTATTTTGTTTTTAAAGCAAATCTAACTTACTATTAAAAAATCAATCTGCCTAGCCTTTTCCCAACTACCTATGTTGGGGTCGGCTTCCAGACTAAACGGATGCAGCTGAATACCAGTATTTTACATGGAGCGACTGCCTATCTGACCTCCACAACCCAGTAACTGGATAATACGATACCTCTTGGTAAGACTGGTTGTCAGACTTTCGGGCTTCTGACGACCCGTAACGACCGTCAAAGATCCACGAATGACAGCCGGGACCAACGGCTTAACGTGCTTTCCGAGGCACGGAGGAGTCTCGGTATGTAAAGATGGTCACCCATCCACGGACCAACCCCGGCAAGCGTAGCTTAACCTGATGGATCGACCCGTGCGGCTGTATTGGACTATCAGTAATAACACCCTTAAAATTAAATTAAACACCCATTACGTAACAATTAGAGCTTCAATAAAACTGTAATTAAAACCTTTTAAGTCATCGTTTCGTCACTTCAAACCACCATTTATCTATAATTAACACTGCAGTGCGGGACAAAAAAACCGGCCCACCTCACAAAAATCTAAAAACTCTTAATTGGCTCAACATTAATACACTTATAGGGAACCGAACTGTCAAATTAAAAATACCCTCTGGTAGAATTTTTCGCCCTATCATCGTATAGCCCAGTCGATTAGACCCAATTAAATGTAAACGTAATTTTGCGTGTTATTGTTCTCTGATAAAGTTTTTCTGTTAAAGTAATAAAATTTCGCTTCCCTTAGGCCCTTGTTATGGCAGTGACATCTTATTAAAATTCAGCCTAGGGCCAATCCGTGTTTCTTTCTTCGGTTTACAGTGGCGGCCGATGGTAATTGTATACTTTTAAGAAAATTATGCTCAGTTGTTGTTGAGATTTTAAGGAACGTATAGATTTATGTAGATAGGCATAAAGTTTTTTTGTTGAGTCGCATCAACATTATTAGATAGTGTTTTATCCTAGAAATATGAATATAAAAGTGCTGTAAAATATGCTTTTATATTGCTTTTAATAATAAGGTGCGCATTATCCTGATTGCATCCCTGAGAATTAAAACTTTGGGGATCTCATCATCATTTTGAATTAAAGCCCCATGGGATTCAGAAACAGGATTTTTAATCATGTCCGATGCTGGTGATAGCTCCGTTAACAAATTGGTGAGACAATTGGTAATTTGCCCTGTTTTGAATGAGGTACTTACTACATACGTAGTATACCTAAAGATGGTATTTTTTTTTGTCCGACACTGTAACACGTCACCTTTAGACCAAATTCTGTATCTCGTTTTTCGCTTTATATTTCATTTCAATAAACGCAATGTTGATAAGTAGTCAGTCGGAAATATTTTTGTGTTTTTCTACCTTGCCTTTTCTTTACACGAATTTCCTCTTTATGGCTTGTTGGTAAGGATGTTTGTCCCTTAAACGTTTTGTACGACAATTGTATTATACATTTTCGTAATAACGCGCCAGGGTGGGTCAAAAGCGAAATTGGTTGTTATTTGAAATAAATTTTATATGAGATGTTCTAGGTACTGTCCCCTTCGTTTTCGGGAGTGCTCGTGTCTCATTTTAGACCCGTTTTATGTTTTTTTTTTTGTCAAGAATTTTGGGATTTTATTACTTATTATGGAAGATTTGTTGAATTTGATGCTATACATACATATGTATGTATGTATCTTTTCAGGCTTGCTATATTAGACAACGGTTATAATTTATGTATTTGCACTTTCTAAGTAGTTTTTATGGCTATATAGAGAACTAGATTTTATGCTGAAGCTATAAGTTATAGGTAGGTATGTCTGGTCCCATAGCAATATCTCACTAGTATAATTAACAATATTAATTATCATTTGTGTAGCACTTTCGTAGCGAAGCTTAGCTTGACGAAGCATAGGCTTTTCCAACTTATGAAACTACTAGTTGCCTGCGACTTCGTCTGCGATCCAGGATGAAAAGTAGCCTATCTTCTTTTTCAGGTCATGGTCTACCTATGTGCCAAATTTCAACTAAATCCGTTCAGCCATTTTAGCGTGAAAACGTAACAAACAAAAACAAACTCACTTTCGCATTTATAATATTAGTTAGGATTATTATATCAGTACTGATAAACTTTATGGTAAGTATAGAATCGCCTTCAATCTTTTCAATACATAATCACCAAAAATCACGATTGGAGAACAGAAATTATTCTTTATTTGTGATAAATCTTAATTACAATATACAAACTAACAATAAAATATATACGAGGTTGATATGAGCGAGAGGCATTGAATTAAACCACATATACTTTGTATAATTTTCAGCCTCTTTACTAAAAATCAGATAAATAGAAGCAATAGTGTAGTCACAGGATTATTTTTTAGTTTTTTCTTTGTTGAAACACGACGTATCTGCCCGAACAGCTGACTAAGTATGTTGTTGAAAATTCTGTCGTTTAAAACGACAGAATTGTTGACGCGACGTTGTCGTTTTGTTACGCACGTCAGTGAAAATGTCTACAAAGGATGTTTACATTATAATTAGATCATTAAGCTATTTTATTTCTTAGAAAAAAGTTTTTTCTTATTTTTCTTCTAAACTTTTTTTTAATAGTTCCGAGTTAACACTATGCATCTATAGTATATGTGGTTTAATTTAATGCCTCTCGCTCATATCAACCTTGTATATTATGTACCAGTATATTCTTTTAAAAAAAAAGGGAAGAGGTCATAGGGCGTCAAAATATTCGTCCACATCGCTATCAATGGAAAGTGCCCAAAAGGCAGGCAGCATTACCACGATGGATGGCAATGCTGATTCTTTGAGCTAAAAATAGGCCAGCTCTCTGATGCCGTGAAGAGTCGACCAACCGCTTGCCCATGTCCTGAAATACTCGATGAGGACTCGAACCCCAAGGCGCTAGCAAACAAAATAGACAAATAATATATAGCTCCCAATAAGGTTGTTATATGTGCGCTGTTTGAGGTTTCCGCAACTGCAGCAGCCGCTCCAGCCCGCCGTGCTAGGAAGATAGGATGGAGCGAGGGTGTCCACCCAGTTTGCATCCCACACCAGAGGCCAGAAACAGTAAACAACACAAAAAACAGAAAACATTATTGGTTATCGAACATGGAAACATAATACTTACCGAGTACAGCTTGTGGACATTTTTTGCATTCTACCCTGCATATGATTTCCGATACTAAAAAGCTACTTATCTCATCCCTTAGATAGTTCCTGCACACATCTGTGGGGGAGGCAAAATACCATTAATAACAGGATTAAGGGACCGAGCAGAAAGAATAAATTGGGGGGAAACCGCCTTGGGGGGAGATTTATCGAGTACTTAGCATAAGTTCGACTGTGATGCGTCTTTCATTAATTTTTCATTGGCTTGTGGCTCCTATTTTGCGAATTGGGTAGGTAATCTACTTACGAAGATTACTGTAATGTTGATTTTTGGTAAGATGTTCAATTTACTGTAGGAGAATACCTAACCACTTTTCTTGTAGTAGGCTGTAAGAACTCCTACATGCTTCATTTTAGCGATTACAAACAATGAACTCTTTCTTCACGATGTTTTCTTGCATCGTGTAGTAGGTACTACACGATGCAAGAAAACATCGTGAAGAAAGAGTCGTAAAGAAAGAGTTTAATTGAAAAACTCAAACTCAAAGCATTTATTTCAATTAGACCAATTACAGGCTTTTTTGAATTGTCAAAGAGTCGGTCAGTTAGTCAGAAAGTTGAAGCTAGATGCCCATTCCAAAACGTAGATCTCAATGGAGAAGAACGGGCAAGAAACTCCACGGACACTCTTTTAAATCAAGATAAGTATTACAACATCCAACAACATTATTTTTGTTGCTTATATATATGTGAGAAATATGTAAAAAAAAAATATTTAAAAACAAGTCAAAATATAAAACTAAAAATAAGCCCTGGCAGATAAGAGATGACCAGTCTCAACTGACGGCGCCCGTTCACGAACATGACGCACGTGAACGTGACTTAGAAATGATATTTTTCATGATATACCTAGGTATCTACTATGGAAAACATGGGCGACGTACACCTGCCTATTATTATCAATCTGTAGGGCAAGCAAAAAATCATCATCATCATCATCTGCATCATCTCATAAAGGAAAACCATATTAATTATAGTATTATGTAAGTGCACCTAGTGAGGAGCTCGTGGCTAAGTAATAACAGCCGCAAGTGTCGATCCATCAGGTTAAGCTACGCTTCCCGGGGTCGGTCAATGGATGGGTGACCATCTTTACATAACGAGACTCCTCCGTGCCTCGGAAAGCACGTTAAGCCGTTGGTCCCGGCTGTCATTCGTGGATCTTTTACAGTCGTTACGGGTCGTGAGAAGCCCGAAAGTCTGACAACCAGCCTTACTAAGGGGTATCGTATTACCCAGTTACTGGGTTGTGGAAGTCAGATAGGCAGTCGCTCCATGTAAAATACTGGTATTCAGCTGCATCTGGTTAGACTGGAAGCCGACCCCAACATAGTTGGGAAAAGGCTAGGCAGATTTTATGTAATTGTACCTAGTACCTTGATATAAGCTTCACCACTTCATTGTCAGGTCTAATGATTGTATATTGTTTATAAGTGACTAGCTTTTGCTGGCAGCTTCGCCAGCGTGGATGTCGGAAAATATCCCACGGGAACGTACTACCAGGAAATCCTTCCTTATTCCTTGTCTACGTTATAAAGAGAACCTCTGTGCAAAATTTCAGCTTTCTAGGTGCAAGAGCTGGGCGTTGATGCATCAGTTAGTAGGACTTCTCTAAATATAAGCTTATGATATTATTTCCACTGACATTTTTAATTCGTCGGCATCGCCTGTGTTTATGTCGGAAAATATCCCACGGGAACGTAGTACCGGGAATTCCTTACTTATTCCTTGTCTACATTATGTAGGAAACCTCTGTGCAAAATTTCAGCTTTCTAGGTTCAAGGGCTGGGCGTTGATGAGTCATTTAGTAGCACTTCTCTAAATATAAGATTATGATATTATTTCCAGTGACATTTTTAATTCGTGCTCTTTCTATATTTATTTATTTATTAAAACTTTAAGCACAATTAAAAAAATACTGTACAAAGGCAGACATGCCTGAGGCATTTACTACCAGTCAACCTTAGGGTGATGCAGAGACAAAACATGGTAGGTGCAGCATAAGGGATATATAACTCGAAAAAGAATAAATAATAATAAATCTCACTCTCTTTATCACTTTGTATTAATACCAGAGACCAAATAAAAGTCATGCCTAACTTTTAGGTAATTTCATCTACAAAAAGGAAACGTTTAATAAACGAATGGTTAAAGTTAAACAATTCGTTAACAAGCCATTTAATAAAATTTCCCCTAACACGTCTCAATCGCAGCAAAGATTGGCGTTAATCGAACTGATCGATAGGAGCTGATGGAATTGTATAGAGATGTTAATTTTAATATAAGTTACTAGTATAATTCTTCTGGATCTAAATCTACGATAAGTTTGGGTCTTACAGACTGCGCAGTCGCACACCAGGGGCATAACCAGAGATCGGATAATCGGATGCATTTACTTATAATAAATTTTTGCTTTAGAAACTATGGAAGCGACTACTTATTTTTTTTTTCTTAATATAAATCCCGGGTTTCTAGAAAATCCGGGAATGTACAACTAATCGGATACATGATATGAAAATGACTTCATAATTGTATAAAAAATACCGGGATGCCGGGATCACATATCTATTTGTGTGCTTGTTTACTTGAAATTCATTTTTAACACCTATCCTGACGTTTGCTATGTCAATTCGGCGATTTACTTTTAACTAGCATTCGATTTTGTAGTCTAAAAGTACAAAATTTATCAATTTCATAATCGCGAGATTTTTACGATCGATACAAAAGTGTATTCCGTATTAGCCAACACCTGAACGTAAGTAAATACATTCGATCCATAATCAGAACTCTAAATTGGTCGATCCCGGAATTCCGAGATTTTTTCGATACAAAAGTGCATTCCTTATTAGTCAACACATCAACTTTTGGTAAATACGCATCCGAATATCCATTCTATAGACATAGTTTTGTCTGCCATAGGAAAAACAGTTTATGAAATCGATTTTTCAGAGATTTGTAGTGTAGGTACGCGCCATCATTATTTCCGTAGAGCGATATTGGTGCCGATTGTCTTGTGAACGCACTAAACTAAAATTAGAGAATCGCTATCTTCTACTAACAGGCAGCGCGAGAAAAGGACAGCTAATAGCTATGAACTAAGTTGGAGATGTCAAACTAGTTCACGCCTTGCGCTTCACCGTGGTTTTTAGTCGCCATGTTTTTACGTGTCGTCTAAATGTCTATGGAAAAATTAGTTGTAACTAATTTGACAGCTCTAATTTACTTCCGTCCCTTTCTTGTCATCATAGAGAGAAAAAGTTAGCAATAGCCTAAATTAAGTTTAGTTTGTGCACAACAGAATCGGCACCTGTGTCTAAAGATAGTCTTAACTTAGTCCTCTTAGTCTAAAGATGTAAATATTGATATACTTATCATAATCATGAATGACTGATCATTGGTGATCCTAAGTATTCTCAAGTTAACTCTTTTTTTATAGTTTTAGGTTTTTTGTTGTTGTTTTCTTTGCTGTAATAAAAATAAACGCATTTCATTTTTTATTTTTTTATTTCTTTCTTTCTTTCTCAGCGAATTTTGTTGATATTGGTAGACGGGAAGACGATGTTTCCTACCTAGCCTACCCTGATTTATTCCCTTACACTTGCGAAATATCCACAGACCACTGAAAGAAAATATACGCCTTATATATTCCGTGTCAGAAATAAAGAGAATGTATCGATAGCAGTGATAACTATGGCACCATTAACGGTTGACTAAAAATAGTGATACTATTCGCGAACTAAGAGTCCATGCCAGCCATCGCCAGTCAAAATCAATTTCAAACTTGCGCAACAGGTCCAAAAAAAGATTGCAGTTAAAGAGTTTGACATCTATAGGTTCGGAATGGAGTTTATAATTTTTTTACAGGACAATTTTATTTTGAAGCCCTCGACTTTGTCCGCGTGAAATTTCTTGTTTTTACATAGAACATCCTAACAATACTCGACAATACTGTAGCTACATTATCGGATCAGTAGATCCGAAGATTGCCCCCTACATACTAACTCATAAATATTACCTCTTTATAATATTACATAATTTGGATAAATAATACCTCCAAGAGTGGCGACAAATGTTTGTATCTCCAGTGAAGTCTGGGTATTTAGCGCTGATACCAAAACCATTACTAGGTGCAATAAAATGTTTTTTTTTTGTTACAGATTTAGAATAGCAGAGCGGAGCCATGAAGTTAATTAAAATGTATAGGTTTGACTTTAAATACGAGTGTATTTCAAATCAATCTCAAGTTTCGAATCCCGGTTACAACATCTCTATATAAATAAAAATCAAGAAAGCAAGACAAAATCGCGCCAGCTAATTGATAATTACCAAGCATTAGTGCCGTGCCAGTGAGGGGGGTCGCAAAAATTGTACCCCCCGGGGGTCGCAGCGGTTACGACCCCCTAACAGGTAAACGATGATTGGTAGAACTCGCTTCATTTCATTTTAATATTTGGCGTAATCTTAGATTTCTGAAGGAAGCCTTTAAAAGTTTGAAAATAAAAAGTGAGTGAAGGATTGACTGAAAGTTATGGCGTTTGACCGTGAAGTTGTGTGGGTGGAGAACGGTTGTCATGGTTCCTATGGGCATTTTATAAGGAGGAATGAAGGAAGTGTCGTGAGGAAAGTTTGGAGCATGATGATGGATGGCTATAAGATTAGGGAAAGGAAAGTAGATAGCATGGTTAGAGAGGGAGTGAAAATAAAGATGACGCCTAGATAAAGGCGTAGAAGATCCCAAAAAAATGGTATATGCATAGGAGCAAAATTTAAATTAATGTAGGTAAGTAGGTAAGCACTTACATAAAAATAAAAGAAAGTAAACCTTTTTAACCGACGAAAAAAAAGGAGGAGGTTCTCAATTCGACACGTACATTTTTTTTTGATGTATGACCACGCATAACTTTTTACAGTCGTCCGATTTGAAAAAAATTTGTTTTATTCGAGAGGGTATCAAATTTATTTTCGGAAGTCGGTGGCAAAAAATGAAAATACATTTAACCAGACACCGACTCCGAAATAAAAGTTATTTTTTACTTTGTAGTGTTGTTTTTGGAAGTCGGTTGTATTTTTTTGTAAAAAAGTTTTTTGAGGACAGTTTTTAAATGTCGATATTTGTTTACTGAAAACTTAGACAAATACACTTCTGGACACATCTTTTGGCCCACCTTGTATTTTCAGTTTCGTTTGGTCCTAGCTAAAATTTTATATTAGGTCGAGCAAAAAGTTTTTATGCAGTTTTGAACCTGGCACATTCACAATTTCATTCAATAGTCTTTTTTTGAATTTCGAACACAGAATTTATAGAAACAAAAGACAATTTGGAGCCTGTTTGTTGATATCAAACAATCGAATACTAAGAAAACTTGGTTTTATTGGTTTACTTGGATTTAATTCTTGAAAAAGTGATTGATATCTTTGGTTTTGCAACAAACATTACTTATTCTTAACAATAAGGTGAGGTTCTATCAATAATCTATGGATACTTCACCTGAAGTCGCCGCCCAAGCTGTGGCACTTATTCAGGCCGGACACAGCCAAAGAAACGTGAGTGCTCAACTTAATTTAAGTCGATCTGCGGTCCGAAATGTTTATCGGAGGTACCTAGAGACTGGCGGCTTTGTTCGTCGCCAAGGAAGGCCACGATCTCGGGTCACAACTGAAAGGCAGGATCGATTCATCGTGACGACCAGCTTGAGAAATCGTCACCTTACCTCCATTGAGATACAAAACCAACCTCGCGACTTCCACGGAGTATCTGTGAGCGCTCGAACTGTTCGGAGAAGGTTAAAAGAACGCGATATGGTACCACACAAGCCAGCTAATGGCCCCAAACTAACGCGAGCCCACCGAACAGCGCGCCTTCATTTCGCACGCAGTCATTTAAATTGGACACAGCAAGATTGGAGCCGTGTACTCTTTTCTGATGATTCTAAAATTGTGTTACATGGCAATGATGGAAGGAAGAAGGTCTACCGACGTAAGGGAGAGCGTTTCGCACAATGCTGCTTTGAAGAGAGGGTTGCTTATGGCGGTGGCTCATGGACTGTCTGGGGCGGTATATCCGCGAGCGGCAAAACTCAACTTGAGGTTGTTACAGGACCACGGCTGCCAACATTAAATGCTGAAAGGTACATTCGTGAGTGCTTAGAACCTCACGTGAGACCATACGCGGACTATGTGGGCCCAAATTTCCTTTTTATGCATGATAATGCAAGAGCCCATGCGGCCGGCATCGTCAGGGAATATCTTCGGGATGTGAACATTACAGTTATGGACTGGCTAGCCAGAAGCCCAGACATGAACCCTATTGAGCATATGTGGGACGAGCTAAAAAGACGTGTTAGGGCTCGTCAGCCAGTTGCCCAGACGATGCAGGAGTTGAAAACTGTCATAGAAGAGGAATGGGAGATGATCCCTCAAAATTTCATAGAGCGGTTGATAAACTCTATGCCTAATCGTATGAGAGCTGTGGTAGATGCCCATGGAGGCAACACGCGTTATTAAATTGAACCTTTATTTGATAAAACATGTTTTTTATTCAAAAATCAATTGCCTTTAACAAGGCGCATATCCGACTTGTTAGGCGTAGCTCCATGTCGTATGGTATTCTGAATTCAAATTTAAAACAATACGATCGAAAAAGATGGTAAAATGTATCAGGTTTAAAACTGCATCAACAGTTTTTGTTCAATCTAGCAATCATATTTCGGTAGGGGCCATCGAAACCTAAACTCTAAGGTGGGCCAATAGATGTGTCCAGAAGTGTATATTTCTATTGTATGAAATAACGTTTTTAATTGAAAATGTAGCGTTACGAAAGTTTTAAACTACGATTAACAACAACTAAAAAAAAATCTAACCCAACATCAAAAATCAACACGATTATCTATGCCAATTTTTCCATAAACCACAGCACAATTATATAAAGTTTTTTTTATATAAATCTTCGATTTGCTTCAGCCCTAAAGTTTAACGCGGGGTGGCACCCTATGGGGTGGGTATTTTTTCATTTTCATCATGACGAAACTCCATTTTTTTTTGTTTAATCAAAGTGGTGGGACACGCAATGTGGTATGCGAATGTTGGGGGTGGGATATCCGTATCAGGGTGGTTAGAGCTGAAACTATTTTTTTGGTTTCCATCTTGATTTCGGTATTAAAATACCGTTTTGGGTTTTCCGTTGCCTATTAGGTAGTAGAAATTGGGAGCTTGGAAAGTTGTATTTTTTTTTTTTGTACTGTGAACTTTGAAAAATCTGCGTTTTTTTATTATTATGTAGGTATAATGTGTCGTAAAAAGTTGTGACTTGTCATTGTAAGGATCTATTTAAAAAAAATAACCTCCACCCCACTAATGGTAATACAATATCGAGTTGACGTCGACAGGGAAGCGCTGTTGGCAACCATTTGTGAAATGTTTTGAAAAAACAAGACTGCGACATTAGTTCCGATTTTGGCGTTTTTTACAAACTTCAAAAAAGAAGGAAGTTATACAACGTGCAGCCGCAATTACGACATTAATTAAAGACACATGTAGGGCTAGTGTCCAGAAATCATACAAATTATAATACGATAAAATAATTGGTAAATTGAAAAAAAAAAAAAACTCAAACAAATTAAATAATAACAAAAATTAGAATCACTATTGTAAAGGACTCATTCATGAAGCTATTGTTCTGAGCCAACTGTAAGTAGCTCATGTATGATTTTCTTGCAAAACCCCTAGAAAGAAACTGGAGTGGCGGAGCCTTTTTTTATTCGTTCGTTTCAATTTTATCTCTGCGCTATAGGTTGCTCCAAGGTGCTATTTTAGAAAATTGTAAATAAATCAATAAATAATAATGCTTAATGAAATTAAAATATCTATGTAAAAAGAAAACGTAGAACCATATACGCGTGTCAAATTAATGTCGTCATTACAGCGGCACGTTACATATGTTCGTCTTTATGTTTTTTTTTATTTATGTTCATCGATATTTTCGTTAATTTGTGGACCGATTTTAAAAGTCTTTTTTCATTTGGTAGAGGCAGGTTGCACGGTGGTCCCATATAAATTTTATTAACTTTGCTTGTGTAGTTTTTGAGTTAGCTTTACGTAACTAGCGTTAGCTTTGCGTTAATTTTATACGTATTTAATCCACTTTGTGTATCTTGAAGATGTTATAATATTTCCTGTTGTTTACATAGCAAGTAGTGGTATACAAATTGGTGTGGGGTAGGTACCATAACTAAAAGTGAAAAAATAAAAAACTTTTTTACAAAAAAAAATTACCGATATCCAAAAAAAAAAAAACACTAGAAAGTGAAAAATAACTTTAATTTCGGAAGTCGATGGCAAAAATCTAAAATACACAATCCAAAGACACCGACTTCCAAAATAAAAATCACTTTGTAGTGATTTTTTTGGAAATCGTTTTTTTTTTTTTTGTAAAAAAGCTTCATGGCAATACGTTCTATGCACCTTGGGTTGTCAACCTCGCTACAACTTTATCGACTGGCTTTACCTACCTAACAGTAGCTGCAGCTTTTTTAACACCTTTCATTATTAATGACCTAAGATAAAATCAAACATCATAAACTTTCATTAAAAAATATGTCATAATTAAATTGTTACTAAGAGTAAGTAGTTAGTTAACTTTACTTTCATATTTCAATGCTGGTCACCATATTTAGACAGTTATTTTTATTACAGCAATAAACTTAGTTGATTTACTGGTACTATGCAGGAAAATGTTTTGTTAGGCTAGTATTTAGCTGTTATTTTTTATTTAACTTACTTGAAAGTTGTAGCGCAAACTGACGACTAATTTGTACAGTCAGCGTCAATATCGGGACGAACAGTCTGTTCAAAATGATCTAAAAAACTATGAAAATGAAATATTAACTCAATGACACAAGGAATAATGTTTCAGAATAAAGACAGTACACGACAACTGTCATTATGACAAGAACTTTATCCAATTGAGATAAAGTTTAATTTTCTTAGTTGTTGAGGTCATTTTGTCACAGTCTGTTCGTCCCGATAAGTTTGACGCTGACTGTACTTATACAACGTGTCATTTTGCATCCTCGTCTTTCAGGGTGTGATACAGAATATCAAACCAAACAATTGGGTGTGGACCTGTTAAGATAATGTAAGATTGGATAAATAAATAAATAAATAAATAAACTTTCTCCATGGGACCAACATCGTAATCGCGAAAAAATTTTCAACTGTCCCATAGTAAATTTCAATGCCTACTCGACGCAAATGTATGGTCCCATATATGTATGAACCATATCCTTAAATTTGACGAGGATGCAAAACGACACGGTGTATAGTCAACAAAAAAGTAAATGTTCATTTAGGTGACAAAGTGTGTGCAAGAAAAATGTACTTTTAATAAAATATCATAGGTATTATAATATTGTGTAGAAACTAATTTAAACTATAAAGTTATCATACTTAATGACGACAGACTTCTATTATTTTAAAAACTGTCTTGTTAATAGTGTTTTACTTATGTTTATTATTATTTTATTAAAAACCTGTGATGTCCCACTGTAGGGCAAAGGACTCCAGACTCTCTCTACTTCTCTCTGTTTAAAGCAGCTAAAGACCAGTTCTTGTTGAAGGAGTCATATGTTTGACCCATTGGTCGTCTGCGGCAGATGTGTCCAGCCCAAATCCACTTTAGCGTGGCAGCTTTCCAAGTGACATCAGTTATCTTTATGATGGAACGGATGGTCGTATTCATAACCCGGTCCGTTAGTTTGATATCCAGAATACTCCGTCCCATAGCCCTCTGGCAAACCTCGAGCGTGGACCTCTGCTGATTTGTCAAAGTTCATGTTTGAGGACCAGTGAGGATGAGAAGTTAACTCAGATTTAAAATAGGTTATTTTGTCTGAGCAAAAAGAAATAAAAAAGAGGCAGGCCAAAGTAAAAACAAACCGGTCAAGAGCGAGTCGGACTCGCGCCTCGAGGGTTCCGTTCCGATTTCTGAAAAGTGTGCTATTTAGGGACATATTTTTATTTTTCCTGTAATCTTTACATAAACTTCTTTCACATAGAATAATTTCAGTTTTTTTTTTATGCAAACTTCGGAGATAAGCGGGGGGGGGGGCGGTTGCTGATGACAGCATTAGTGGTTCTTGAGATATCCAGCTGTGACAAACAGACAGACAGACTGAGTCGCACCATAAGGGTTCCTTTTTACAAATTTGGTACGGAACCCTAATAGGTACCTTGGTATTCTTGGATGACTGAAGCTGGCTGACATAGAAAATAAAAGATGTATTGTATGGTCAGCAACAGAAGTCAGTTAACACTGCTAATTTTTGACATCATCTAAATTAACACAAAATGATTCGATAAACTGCTTTTTACACGACTGCCCAAAAAGGATTGTTATGTTTTTTTCGTTTAATTGTTAAGAGTTAAACAAGAAGTAATGTTCTTAAAATGTTAAGTACTTCTGTTCTGATTTGAATTAAATATTTCGCTTAATAATTAAGATTAAAAAACTGCAAGTGTTAATCGACTTTTGTTGCTGACTGTACATAAATTAATTGGTTCGGCCAGCCTGAGTATGACGGTTGGTTTCTAGTTCTAATGATAAATGATAATGTTCTTAATATTCATTGCGTTTACAGATGTTATATTTAATAATTTAGCTGTAACCTATTGTATTAAGTGTTGTAACCTTATAAATTGTTTCACGGTGTGAAAAATGAAAATAAAATTCTTTAAAATATCTTGGCTTCTGTTTAATTTTACACCTTAATTTCTAAGTGACACTTTGAAAAAGATCAACTTTGAAACAAGTCAATCAATCTGCTTAGCCTTTTCCCAACTATGTTGGGGTCGGCTTGCAATCTAACCGGATGCAGCAGAATACCACTATTTTATATGGAGCGACTGACTATTTGACCTTCACAACCCGGTTACTGGGTAATACGATACCCCTTGGTAAGACTGGTTGTCAGACTTTCGGGCTTCTGTCTACCTGTAACGACTGTCATAGATCCACGAATGACAGCCGGGACCAACGGCTTAACGTGCTTTCCGAGGCACGGAGGAGTCTCGGTATGTAAAGATGGTCACCCATCCACGGACAACCCCGGCAATCGTAGCTTGACCTGACGGGTCGACCCGTGCGGCTGTTATTACTTAGCCACGAGCTCCGTTTAACCTCTCCTCAACTTTGAAACATGTGTTTTTGAAAAAGAATACTCGTTTTAAGGATTTGTGAATTATTGAATAACTATAGAGTAAACTACTGACTTAATAAATATCAACCATTGAATGCATAGGTTAGGAGCTCGTGGCTAAGTAATAACAGCCGCACGGGTCGATCCATCAGGTTAAGCTATGCTTGCCGGGGTCGGTCCGTGGATGGATGACCATATTTACATACTGAGACTCCTCCGTGCTTCGGAAAGCTCGTTAAGCCGTTGGTCCCGGCTGTCATTCGTGGATCTTTGACAGTCGTTACCGCTCGTCAGTAGCCCGAAAGTCTGACAACCAGTCTTACCAAGGGGTATCGTATTACCCAGTTAATGGGTTGTGGAGGTCAGATAGGCAGTCGCTCCATGTAAAATACTGGTATTCAGCTGCATCCGGTTAGACTGGAAGCCGACCCCAACATAGTTGGGAAAAGGCTAGGCAGATTGATTGAATGCATAGGTTGCTGAAGAAAAAGTAGTAAATGTCAGGTTGAAAATATGAATTGTAATACCTTATAATAATAAAAATGGTAGACAAGGAGTAAGAAAGGATTTTCGGGTAGTACGTTCCGGTGGGATATTTTCCGACATCCATGCAGGCGAAGCCGCGGGCAAAAGCTAGTAATTTATAATCAGGCTTATTTGTAATTCGACACATTCCTTGCAGGACTTCATGTTAAGGTTAAAATGCAACAAATTAAACCGCCAAATGTTTTACCGAAATTCTGTAGGTATTTGTTTTTGTAATTTTTGTATAAGAAAAATATAGGTACTCGTAAATTACGAAAAATTAAATGTTTATCTAGTGATCTTTGCCAAACTTTTAGGCATTTTTCAACTTTTAATTTTCAACAAAGATCTTCTACGCCATCAGCTATGATAATAACGCGCCGTAAATCTGAAACTGAATGAACTTTTCAAAAAAAAAAAAAAAATCTGACTAACTCTAACGGTAGAACATTTGTTGCCTTTTAACCCTACTATGACGTGCTATAAAGAATACGTCGAATTACCAGTAACCCTGTATATCGAAAGAGATACTATGACATGCTAATACTGCCTGTCAACCTACGGATGATGCAGACTGAAACAAAACATAATACAGATCTGTATTCAAAATGTACTCCAGGAAATTATGTGTAACGAAGGGGATGTGTCGAATTCTCACAAATTCTCACGAATTCTCACATAGAAGACACTACTGACACCCTCAGTGTCAGTAGTGTCTTCTATGTGAGTTCTGCTGATGCTGGGCGTAGGTGCAGTGTAGAAATAACACGGAGAGTCAAAGTACTTGTCGTTTATTCGGTGTCTCACAGCGAACAGGGCGAGCAAATGGTTATAGTTATTAGTTATTTATAAATGGCATCTCGCAGTTGACCACTGAGGGTCGAGACTGCTCAACCGGGCGTTTCCTGTGGGTTCTTTAAGCGAACTTAAAGCCAGGCCAGGCCAGGCTTAAAACTAGAGTAAATTATTAGTCGACTGAGCGTCGCTAATAATAATATGACAGCCAGACGGGGCAGGCTGGATCATAATGGGGGGGACAAGTGCTACAGGCTCAGCTGTGCCCCCAGCTGGCACAGCTTCACCGAGTAGGGGATAGGGGGGGGGGGGGCGGTTACGATTGCGACCTCGGCGGCGAGGTCGGAATGTATTCCTGGGTGGTCTACGTTTGTAAACCGTACTGGTGGCCTTGCTACTCTCCTGAAGGAGGGTTATGGGGTCATCAGGGTCGGTGAGAATAGGCGAGCAAATGACGGTTACAAGGTATTTTATAACCGCGTACAATCAATGTTGCCAACTCGAAAAAATACAAATCGATACATCAATATGATTTAAAAATTAAACACAGTAAATATAATATAAGCAGCAATAAAATAAATAACTAATTAATAATTATCCAAACATTAACCAGAACTCAAACCGAGGTAACAAAGTCTATACAGTATTTAATTAAATATTCATTAATGCAAAATACAATATTAGATTGGCGGTGACGTCGCTGCTTCCACTGATGCGTATTCTCCTGGTGGGCTCGCTGCGTTTGTAACAGATGACATATTTAACTAAAGGCACGGTAAATACCACACTCAAAAGTAATTTAGTCTGCCTCGTTCATGTCGACCACAACGAGATAGTCTACAAGCGCTACTTCTAGGTAAGGTCCTGGGTTCGATCCCCAGGCCGGGTAAAGTGATAATGGGTTTTTCCACCACAAATTTGTCAGTCAGCAGCCTGGAGTCTGGATTTGTGCCTGGTTGATGGCAACAGGCTCGCCCCCTATTACATGGGACTATCAGATTGGCTAAAGTAGACTCATCCTTCATGGGGTACTGTTTAAAATGTTATAATAAAATACCTCCCTACATACTCCAGCTGAATGAAAGGAAATTTAAATCTTGTATAAAACGCACACTATGCAGCCAGGCATATTATAAGTTGGGGGATTACATCGCTGACAAAAATGCTTGGCTGAATGCTTGTCCTGCTCCACAAGGACGCATTAACTAATTGATTAGCATTCGGAAATATTGTTGGAGCTGCTGAAGATTAAGATGAGAGAAAACTTTCTTTGCATTGTTTAAATTCAATCTCTTAGTATTGATAATAGCATAGCACATGTGTGAGCACTATGTAGCTACTATTAAGCTACCTGTTACCGGGTACGTCTTTCACTGACTTGAATGTGCCCTGGTGGTTGAGAGTATGTCATGCTCACTCAAATGTCTCGCTGGTGGTGGCGTTTGTGTTGGATCATTAAGTTCCCTTCAAAATGGTTGAGTTAATTGGTGCTGATCCATGCGTCATGTTCGTGAACGCGCGCCGTCAGTTGGGACTGGTCGTCTCTTAGCTGCCATGGCTTATTTTTAATTTTAATTTAGTTGTTTTAGTTTCTATCTTTTTATTACGGACGCTTTTTAACGTGCACGTCTTTCTACATTGTTCTAACATGTATATTTTCAACATGAATGATGTAACCAATATTTTGTAAAAATATTATGATTTAAAAGAGTGTCCGTGGACTTTCTTGCCCGTTCTTCTCCATAGGGATCTACTACGCTTTGGAATGGGCAACTAGCTTCATCTTTCTGACTGACCGACCCATTGATTATTCAAAAGTGCCTGTAATTGGTTTATTTTAAATAAATGCTTTGAGTTTGAGTTTGCCTTAAACTACTTAACTTTAACTACTTAATATACTGCCACTTCCAGCTCTATACATTTTTGAAATTTGTATCTTTGTACACCAAAACGAACATGAATTTAACTTGTTTAATGGTGTTGTATCCAGACCCAGCCGCAAAGTGTATATGCTTAATGTTCCTAGGCGAAGAATTAAATTGTTTTCTAATAATGTATACTGCATGTCCATTACTGTTTACAACAAATTACCTGATGGCTTCAAAACTCTCAGCCTCAAAACATTTAAATGTAAATTATTTAACTTTCTTCTAAGCAAATGTTATTACTCGACTGAAGATTTTATGACTGAAAAATTTACCCAAACATTTGTACATTATTGCCTACTAAGCAGACTTTATCTCCTTGACGTCATTGCATTTTGACTTATATTATTAATCTCTTTTACAACTATTGTTCAATTTATTTATATTATTTGTAATTCTATTTCTAATTAATAATAATTTAATTTTAATGTAATGATGACCCGTAATTTGACAAACCATATTTATACGACGGAAACGGCAGAATATTATGATACATAATTCACATAACAGCTTTGTACAGTCAGCAACAAAAGTCGATTAACCCTTGCAGTTTTTAATCTTAATTACTAAGTGAAATATTTAATTCAAATTGGAACAGAAGTACTTAAAATTTTAAGAACATTAACTCTTAGCAGTTAAACGAAAAAAGAGCAGTTTATCGAATAATTTTGTGTTAATTTAGATGATGTCAAAAAGTAGTAGTGTTAACCGACTTCTGTTGCTGACCGTACAATATTCTGACAATTAAATGCATTCTATTCTATTCTATAAATATAGCTGATAAAATGTGGTACACCTCCACTGGGGATTACAGCCATTATGTTATGTTACGTCAAAAGTAATTGTAACCAAAACTTCCGGTAAACTCTGCACACTTTTGAGACACTTTCACGTTCCATTAAGTTAGTTAAGTTTAAAAAACGAACTGTCAGCGTTGACAAGATAACTTTAATGTTAAAACATCGAAGGTCTTCGTAATTATGGTGGACTGTCATAGAGCCTATAATTTGTGGGGTCCTATAATTTTGTTGCGATCATTAAACTAATTTTGGTATCATAATATTTTAATTTTGATTACTTCTTTCTTTAAACTTTTTTTTTGTTGATAGTTCGTTGGTGTTCCGTTGTCTAAGTTTTTTTTGTATGTTGTTTTAAATTAAGACGTGTATAAGGATTAAAGTTACGATTGTCATTTTATTTGCTAGAAGGAGCTCGTGTTTATGTAATAACAGCCGCACGGGTCGATCCATCAGATTAAGCTACGCTTGCCGGGGTTGGTCCGTGGATGGGTGACCATCTCATACCGAGATTCCTGCGTGCCTCGGAAAGTACGTTACGCCGTTGGTCATTCGTGGATCTTTAACAGTCGTTACACGGGTCGTCAGAAGCCCGAAAGTCTGACAACCAATGGGTATCGTATTACCTAGTAACTGGGTTGTGGAGGTCAGATAGGCAGTCCCTCCACGTGAAATACTGGTATTCAGCTGCTTCCAGTTACACTGGAAGCCGACCCAAAAATAGTTGGGAAAAATCTAGGCAGATTGATTTATTTGCTAGAAGAGATTGAGGTCGATCAAAGACGCTTAGATAACACCTGGGTTGGATCATCCATCTTTTTTAATGATATTTGATGGTAATTATTAGTTTATTTAATCATACAGGCTACCGGTTTGATGGATATAGTGACCACCGCCTACCGACATCTGCAGCATCATAGAGGTGTCGTATGGTGCGCTGCCATCCCAAAGAAATATCTCGTATCTCATGGTGAAAATTTCCCATGGGTAAAATGTCTTAAATAAAAACTAAAAAAAAAAATTCAGACTCCATTGAATCCATAGAATGTTAGTACCTATAGTAAAACATGAAAGTTGGTAGTGTTAGTAGTTCAAAACATTATAATAATTAATACTTATCTCTTAATGTGGAAATTAACCCAGTGCTGGAAGCTTATGTCCCTGGAATTCTTTAAGAAAATGTGCATTTGAAATAAAGTCAAATCATTTATTTCAAATGCACATGAAAGACACTTTTAAAAGTCAAAATTTACAAAAAAAAAAAATTGAATTGATTCTAGTCGCCCCTTCCAAATGGTAGTTTCGTATGGAGAAGAATGGGTAAGAAACTCCACCCTTACTGTTACTCTTTCAAAATTGTTTTACAATATTTTGTATACATTAATTATACACTTCTGGACACATCTATTGGCCCACCTTAGAGTTTAGGTTTCGATGGCCCCTACCGAAATATGATTGCTAGATTGAACAAAAACTGTTGATGCAGTTTTAAACCTGATACATTTTACCATCTTTTTCGATCGTATTGTTTTAAATTTGAATTCAAAATACCATACGACATGGAGCTACGCCTAATAAGTCGGATATGCGCCTTGTTAAAGGCAATTGATTTTTGAATAAAAAACATGTTTTATCAAATAAAGGTTTAATTTAATAACGCGTGTTGCCTCCATGGACATCTACCACAGCTCTCATACGATTAGGCATAGAGTTTATCAACCGCTCTATGAAATTTTGAGGGATCATCTCCCATTCCTCTTCTATGGCAGTTTTCAACTCCTGCATCGTCTGGGCAACTGGCTGACGAGCCCTAACACGTCTTTTTAGCTCGTCCCACATGTGCTCAATGGGGTTCATGTCTGGGCTTCTGGCTGGCCAGTCCATAACTGTGATGTTCACATCCCGAAGATATTCCCTGACGATGCCGGCCGCATGGGCTCTTGCATTATCATGCATAAAAAGGAAATTTGGGCCCACATAGTCCGCGTATGGTATCACGTGAGGTTCTAAGCACTCACGAATGTACCTTTCAGCATTTAATGTTGGCAGCCGTGGTCCTGTAACAACCTCAAGTTGAGTTTTGCCGCTCGCGGATATACCGCCCCAGACAGTCCATGAGCCACCGCCATAAGCAACCCTCTCTTCAAAGCAGCATTGTGCGAAACGCTCTCCCTTACGTCGGTAGACCTTCTTCCTTCCATCATTGCCATGTAACACAATTTTAGACTCATCAGAAAAGAGTACACGGCTCCAATCTTGCTGTGTCCAATTTAAATGACTGCGTGCGAAATGAAGGCGCGCTGTTCGGTGGGCTCGCGTTAGTTTGGGGCCATTAGCTGGCTTGTGTGGTACCATATCGCGTTCTTTTAACCTTCTCCGAACAGTTCGAGCGCTCACAGATACTCCGTGGAAGTCGCGAAGTTGGTTCTGTATCTCAATGGAGGTAAGGTGACGATTTCTCAAGCTGGTCGTCACGATGAATCGATCCTGCCTTTCAGTTGTGACCCGAGATCGTGGCCTTCCTTGGCGACGAACAAAGCCGTCAGTCTCTAGGTACCTCCGATAAACATTTCGGACTGCAGATCGACTTAAATTAAGTTGAGCACTCACGTTTCTTTGGCTGTGTCCGGCCTGAATAAGTGCCACAGCTTGGGCGGCGACTTCAGGTGAAGTATCCATAGATTATTGATAGAACCTCACCTTAATGTTAAGAATAAGTAATGTTTGTTGCAAAACCAAAGATATCAATCACTTTTTCAAGAATTAAATCCAAGTAAACCAATAAAACCAAGTTTTCTTAGTATTCGATTGTTTGATATCAACAAACAGGCTCCAAATTGTCTTTTGTTTCTTTAAATTCTGTGTTCGAAATTCAAAAAAAGACTTTTGAATGAAATTGTGAATGTGCCAGGTTCAAAACTGCATAAAAACTTTTTGCTCGACCTAATATAAAATTTTAGCTAGGACCAAACGAAACTGAAAATACAAGGTGGGCCAAAAGATGTGTCCAGGAGTGTATATCATTATATGTAAAGACAATGCACCAATAAAATTACTATACCACAATAGGTAACAAAAATAAAATTAAATTAAGCAATGAAAAAAATAAATTTATTATGTGATGGATACATGGTGCTCACATAAGTACAAACATTGTAAAACTATACTTTTTTTTTTATGTCAACAAGTCAAAATCTGTGTGTGAGATGAAGTAATCACAGAATGTAAAATCAATGTCATGAAAATAAATATAATATACAATTAAATTAGCAATCAGTTTGATTTTGTTTAGACTCTAGAATTTAGATTGTCCTATGGAGCAGGACCAGTATGTTTCCAAGCATTCTTATCTTTGATATAATCCTCTAATCGATACCTATCTGACCTCCACAACCTTGTTACTGGGTAACTCGATACCTACCCTCGGTAAGACTCTTGTTAGACTCTCAGTCTATCCGTACGGACTGTCCAGTTAAACTTGCCGCGGTCGGTCCGTGGATGGGTGACCATCGGTACGTAAAGAGATTCTTCGGGAAGCACGGTAAGCCGTTGGTCTCGGCTGTCATTCGTGGATCTTTGACAGTCGTGACGGGTCTTCAGAGGCCTGAAAGTCTGACACCTAGTCTTACCAAGGGGTATCGTGTTACCCAGTTACCGGGTTGTGGAGGTCAGATAGGCTGTCGCTCCATGTAAAATACTGGTATTCAGCTGCATCTGGTTAGACTGGAAGCCGACCCCAACATAGTTGGGAAAAAGCTATGGCAGATGATGGTTAGGGATAAGTATTACGATTCCTAATGCGTCTCCAAAACAATCAATCACAATTGATCAATTTTGCCGCCATCAATTTCTATTGTCAATCGCTTCAATTGCATGGGTAGACTATCAATGTGCGTATCAATGTGTACCTGTCAATCACGTAAAAATTTACAATTGAAATTTATCGTTTCGGGGATCCTTCGATCCAGTGTTGTTAGGTATACCTACCGATATTGTTACCTAATTACAATAAAGCCTACAATAATAAAATTACTGCTGTCAATTTACAAGTAGATAGTACCTAGCTACCTTTCCTTTTATCAAATTGACATTCCTGATTAGATCTACCAATCACACTTAATTCATAATAAGAATATTGTAAGCTTTCTTTTGAATCCAGCAAACAATAAAAAAAAAATACAATAAGCAAAACTAAAAAACCAACCAAATTGACACGACAAAGAGAAAAGAATTTCTAAAAGTCATTTTAGGTACTTTTTTATCATCTGCTTTATTATTAAATAATACACAGACGAAAATAATAATAAAAAAGTTTGAAAGAACAGGTCATCCTCTTTTCAAGCCTAATTTTAATTATTTTCACTTCACGTCCCGAAGCATTTTGTGTACTGTTTTACCCACTCGTCTATTTGTTATTCTATTCGATAATAGGTGTCGCTAGTTGTTCTAACCAGAAAGTTTCTAATGAGTTTTTCCTTTTCTATTTTAATATTCTAATAAGCACTTATTATTGATACCTTCAGACTTCTTATTAATATAAACAAGCATAAATTTGCGTTAAAAGTGCTTCATGAAATTATATAGAAATAAATATTAATAAGTGTAATGAAATCATTTGAATGAGACCATCAATGTGTGTGAATTGGAAGTGATAAGGGCTCAGTCCATGTTTATTCTAGAAATAAATATATTATTCAGTCCGGTAGCACCTCTATAAGTAGCTACGGATTAGCTACTTTCGCATTCGTATCTACTCAGAAAATTTTCTTGTCTAATGGGAAATCAAAACCTAATAACAATTATGAATTCACACACCCCTCAATAGATGGCGCTACTTATCCGCATCATATCTTTTCAAGGTGGTTGAATACTTTCCTGTCTTTTTTAGAACATAGATGTCGCTAGTAAAAAGTTAACAGTAGCAAAAATGTGAGTTGCTCGAGATACTTTCATAGTTTTACCCTGTTATAATCAGTCACAAGATACCTACTTATGCAATAACACATATCATAATATCACACATGTATTCCGCGAAGGGCTAGGCAGATGTGTACCTACTTCACATTTCGCCAGTCTGTTATAAGGCAAGCTTATCGCCACTAACCGGGCACAAATCCAGGCAAACCCAATTACACTCCGCTCGACCCGGGAATAGAAACCAGGGCCTCATACTCAGCAGTATCTACTACCACTTGTGACCACTAGCTAGACAACGAAGCAGTACACATATGTAACAAATCATCATTTGCCTAGCCTTTTCCCAACTTTGTTGGGGTCGGCTTCCAGTCTAACCGGATGCAGCTGAATACCAGTATTTTTCATGGTGCGGCTGTTATTACTTAGCCTAGGTATACTTTTTTTTTACTATGCAACAAATATAAAAAAATATATTTTATTTTGTCGAATTTCAACCATCATCGGCCATTGTGTATTGTGTAGGTGTATCCAGTAAGAAAACAAATATTTTTTACCAATTGGTATTATAATTTCTAGTTTTCCAATAAAGATAATTTGAATGTAAACTACAGCCTCGTTGGTCTTACAGTCGCAAGCGCTACTGCTGAGAATGAGGTTCTGAGTTCGATTCCCAGCACGGACAAAGCGCTATAGGGTTTTTCCAACAGAAATTGCCATAATTAATCTCAGGTATTGCAAAAGGTTCACAACATTATTCTAATTAGAAAGTGACATTTGACATTTCGGATACCTTACGCTAAACTAGCGCCTCTAGCGGCGAATTCATACGCGATAGGCTCAACTTGCCTCATTATTACATAATATAATATAGATGCCTAAAATTTATAGGCAGATGTGTAGGTAATACCTAGTCAATCAACGTCAAAAATATCGGGACGAACAGACGGTTCAAAATTAAACTTTATCTCAATTGGATAAAGTATTCTTGTCAGAATGACAGTTGTCGTATACTGTCTTCATTCTGAAACATTCCTTGTGTCATTCAGTTAATATTTAATTTTCATAATTGTTTATATCATTTTGAACATACTGTTCGTCCCGATATTATTGACGCTGACTGTACCTCGCCAGTGCTGCCTTTAAAAGGTAGTTTGACGTAAATCGGGCAAAAAATTGCTTAATGCTATTGCATTGATATAAAATATAAAACCATGAGGAATGAGGAAAATGTCGTGAGAAAAGATTTGAGTATGAATGTCGATGGCTATAAGAGTAGGGAAGACCAAAAAAACGAATGGTCTGTGTGAATATGATGTGGCTAGAAAGGGAATGACTACCGAGATGACGACTAATAGAGAAATAGGTACAGGTAATAGGTAATAGGTATAGGTAGAAATAGGTAGGAAGGAAAAGATATGTGGCACCGACTCCAAATAAATTGGAATAAAAGTAGGAGGCTACAAGTAAATCCAGACACACCATAATTATTATGGAGCTCGTGGCTAAGTTATAACAGCCACACGGGTCGATCCATCAAGTTAAGCTACGCTTGCTGAGTCCGTGGATGGGTGATCATCTTTTCATAGCAAGACTCCTCCGTGCCTCGGAAAGCACGTTAAGCCATTGGTCCCGGCTGTCATTCGTGGATCTTTGACAGTCGTTACGGGAAGTCAGAAGCCCGAAAGTCTGATAAGCAGTCTTAAAAAGGGGTATCGATTACCCAGTTACTAGGTTGTGGATGTCAGATAGGCAGTCGCTCCATGAAAAATTCAGCTGCATCCAGTTAGACTGGAAGCCGACCCCAACATAGTTGGGAAAAGGCTAGGCAGATGATGATCACCATAATTATTGTGAGCGAATAATTTGTCACCACCCGAATATTGCTACTTGTACAATATACCTGCATGTCTGCCTACCTCTTCGAGTAGTGGTGGCGCAGTGGTAACGGTCGCGACTTACGAGGTGTAGGTTCAAACCCTGACAGGCGATTTACTTTGTGAAAATTATTTCATCACCACTGCTCTCAAAACGGTGAAGGAAATCATCGTGCGGAAACCGACATGTGACATCCACCAACCCGCTTCCTCTCAGCGAGAGGAGGCCTGTGTCCCAGCAGTGGGAACATTATAGGCTGATTACACTTGTGCTTATTCTGCCTACCCCTGCGATGAGTAACGGCGGCGTGATGTATGTATTGACATACATGCATAAAACAATGTGGGCAAGTAGTTGAGCGTCATGCATGTTCTATCACTGCCTGTATTCTTTATTCCGACATTATCATAATTTGAACGGTACACACGGTTGCAGAGTTCATTGTTTCAGTTTCTTATGCTTTACTTGATAGTTATTTGGTAAACATTAGTTATAGAATTAATGATCATCATCATACTTTTTTTCATACGCTTCTTACTCCACAAACACACACACATACCTCCACACGCACACACCACACACGCACACTTCATGATTGTAATTTGTAATTTTTATTCTGTCTAGTCAAAAACTGTGCCTTTTGATATTCTTTGTCGCTACATTTTTAATTAACCAACGTCATACGTAACGACTTTTTCATGGAGGATCACTGGACTTCCAACTCACAGGTATATCCCTATTTTGGGAGCCAGGGGACCAATGTTTAAGACTTCTGTATACTCTAAATTATTGATGTCATGTCTGTAACAAAGCTGTCACTTTTTGAAATAAAGAATTTATTTATTTACTCCGTGCCTCGGAAAGCACGTTAAGCCGTTGGTCCCGGCTGTCAATCGTGGATCTTTGACAGTCGTTACGGTAAGGGGTATCGTATTACCAAGTAACTGGATTGTGGAGGTCATAATAGGCAGTCGCTCTATGTAAAATACTGGTATTCAGCTGCATCCGATTAGAGTGGAAGCCGACCCCAACATGGTTGGGAAAAGGCTAGGCAGATGATGATGACTTACTTAGGTTTTTGAAATGCACTTACATTGTTTCAATATGCCTCACCTACTCGTGCTTCTGTAGTGTAGCCGTGCTGGTCATTCGTGGAAGCTCATAGTTCCTTTGGCCACTTTGTTATAGGTAGGTACTTACATAAACATAAATATAAACTCTGCCTTCTTCCCTCGAGGGTAGGCAGAAGCTACAGAACGCCGCCCTACCCTATTATCCTTACAAACTCCATTTGCCTCGTTTACATTCATACATCTGATCATACACGTTGTGAGTACTACGGACCTGCAGTCCTATTCTGTACAAATCTCACCGTGAAAACCTAGGTGAAGTGAGTTGTCATTCTGCCTGATGCTAGGAATTGACACTATTGACAGCTCACTCCACGCTCACTTCACCTAAGTTTTCACGGTGAGATTTGTACAGAATAGCACTGCTGACCTTTCTAAAGAACATCACCATTATGATCACTATAGGTAGGTACTTATTAGTTAGGGACTGCTGGATTTAGTCTAGTGTAGTAAGCGCTACTACTGAGCATGAGGTCGTGGGATCGATTCCCAGGTCAGGAAAAGTGTTATTAGGTTTTTTATCAGGAATTTTTAAGAATCTGGATTTGTGCCCGGTTGATGGCAACAGGCTCGTCCCCTATTACATTGGACTTAAACATAACTGGAGAAATGTGGGTGTTCTAAAGGTACACCTCTGCCTAACCCTTTGAAGATAAGAGTGTTCGTTTTATGTTAAAAACTCTTGCCTACTCCATTCTTAATTAACGTCATGTTTATATTTTTCTTAGCGACTGTACATTATGGATAGGATTGGCGTGGCAATGGCGGTTGGTTGACAATTTCATCTCATATCAAGATCATATAAATTTATAAAATATCATAGATTGTTATATCTATGATCAAGACCTAATAGGTAGGTAAGGTAACCTAAACTTAGTCCTTATCGTTAGTTTACCTTCTTCAGGCACCAACAACAACATAACAACAACAAACAACATAAGTTATTTAACATTAGTTATTTATAAGTTGAATATATATGAATGAATATATGTATTAATATCAGACGCATGGGTCGATCGATTAGGTTAAGCTTCGCTTGCCGCAGTTGCTCCGTGGATGGGTGACCATCTTTATATACTCCTCCGTGCCTAGCTGTTGTTCCCAGCTGTTATCCATAGATCTTTGACAGTCGTTACGGGTAGTTAGAAGCCCGAAAGTCTGACAACCAGTCTCACCAAGGGATTAACCGGTAACTGGGTTGTGGAGGTCAGATAGGCAGTTGCTTCATGGAAAATACTGGTATTCAGCTGAATCCGGTAAGACTGGAAGGCGCCCCAACATAGTTGAGAAAAGGCTAGGTAGATTAATTGACCTACTACAGCGAGAGAATATTAAATTTTGTTGTGCATAACATGCAGTAACCATTCAATATATTTTCTTCAGTTTGGCAGTATTTCCTATTCACTACTCTAAGGCATCGCGGTTATATTTAGAGTAAAAAAGAAAAAAACCTTTTTAGTATGTGCAAGTCCAAACGTCACTGATTGAGAGCCCGGATACTGATGCTTGTTCCCCCCATTATGCCAGGGTTTCAGCTGCATGCGAGATGATGTTGGGTTTGGTGGGTAATTATTTTTCAAATCAATCAATATCAATGTTCACAAAATTACAATAATTGGATTTCACTCAGGTAAGTTCATCCAATTTTCAATTTTGCTTCACATTGATTTGAAAAATAATACCAATACATATATCTACTGCAATACACAACAGTCTTTTCATGATTTTCAGCCCACAATCTTCTGTGTTCAGACCTCTTCAGTATAACATATAATTTATTAGCAGTTATTAGCAGGATTAATAAAAAAAACATTGGTATATTTATATATTGGTACAAGTATATTTAAATAAATTTTATAAATATTTTTTTTTCTTAATAGTTTATTTTAAATACATTTCTCTTAAAAAGTCATCCACCCTCATCCCCCATCATCCCCCCCTCACCTCCCTCATCGGTCTTCTTCATCCTTTTTAGTTTTTGGGCTGGAAAGTTCCTTCCGTCGATTTCCGAACTGTCCGAATTTGCGATTGAAGCTTCCAAAAATCATTACCTAAGTAATATGTATTAGTTTTCGAGTGTCTATATTTTAATCTACACACACACCTAACGTAACGCCTGTAATCTCTGAAGGGTTGGGCAGAGGTGTAGGTACCTTCACCAGTTATGTCCCATGTAATAGGGGGCGAGCCTATTGCCATCAACCCGGCACAAATCCAGACTCCGGGCTGTTACTGAGACATTCCAGATAAAAAAACCCAATAACACTTTGCCCGACCTGGGAGTCGAACCCAGGACCTCAGGACACGGTGGAGCATACAGTGGAGGTCTGCTCAGCTTGGGCGGAGCACCGCCGTGTTCTCACGGAGGCGATCGGCGGCGGCGATCTCTCGCGTCCGAACCTGGTCCAGGCCATGGTGCGGAGCGAGAGTGCATGGGAGGCCGTCACCTCCTTCTGCGAAGCAGTAATGCTCGCGAAGGAGGAAGCGGAACGCGTGAGGGGGAGGCAACAGCCGCGCCCTCGCGCCCCTAGCCACCGTAGGAGACGCCCTGGGCGGCGGGAATCTATCGCCAATTCCCGGCCACCGTAGGCGCGGGCTTGCGGACGACGAGTAATGGGCAGCTCGCCGTCCGGTAAGGACCAGGCCCGGGTCGACGGCGCGTTGTGTTCCACGCGCGCCTCTAAGAGATGTCAGCAGTGACGGGGTCAATTGGGCCGATGCCGCCGGGGTCGCGGGTAGTTCGAAAGAGATACCGTGGCCCTGGCACGGGCAACTGAAGGAACATGGGTGGGTTTTAGTCAGTAAAAGTCTGACACGCCCTCCCGCTCTGCCCGGAGCGGGAGAAGTCATTTGATGATTTCCCATCCACAAAAAAAAAGGACCTCATGTAGGTACAGCACCACTAGACCAACGAAATAAGAGCGTAGTGAAGTCAAAACTGTAGGTATATTGAAGATTTTTGAAAAAAATAATTGCTACTAGGTTTGGGAAAGAATCCAATGCCGAAAGTATAGCTTTTAGAATTTTTGTCTGTTTTTCTGAATGTATAATATGTTCCGCAGCATCACGAAAATATTACCGGATCCTGATTTTTTTCAATGCCTAGATATTCCCTATGGGTTTGGTCAGTCTGTAGGCTATACATTACCACGCTATTTGCTATGGGGGCTCAGCAATATTGCATTTTGTTCGTATTCTTTTATAGTTTACCGCAAATTGTAAAAAGACGAGCCAAAAGTTTACAATATTGCAGATAGTTACCTTTTAAATGATTATCATTACGCTACCTTTATTGAACTAAGCAGTCAATCATGACATATTAGGTTTTGTGCCATTAAAACTCAAATATAAAGCATTTATTTCAAATAAACCAATTATAGGCACTTTTGAAATGTCAAGGGATCGGTCAGTCAGAAAGATGAAGCTAGATGCCCATTTCAAAGCGTATTATAATAATAATAATACATTTATTTCAGACCATAAGTCCATAAACAACACACAATACAATTTTATACACAAAAAAACATACATAAATACATGAAAACACTTATCTACACTAAAAATACACTAAAACAATTTACTTTTAAATATTGGAATGACGCACGATGAGTGGTCATCCATTGCCACATCAATGGACTGTCTGTCTTGTCGGCTACTGTAGCCACCAAGCTGTTGGAGCTGTCGCCCACTCGCCGCATCAGGGATGCTATCCGAGTCCGCATCAGTGCGTAAAAATCTGGCACGCCATTTTCCGCGAACATCCCCGATGCACTGCAAAAGCGAGGCAGCCCCAACATAACTCTGAAGGCGTTATTGTACTGGACTCGCAGAGCATTGTACGAGCTTTTTGTATAGCTGACCCATAGGGCACACGTGTACATAGATTGGCAATACGCTCTAAAGAGTGTAATTTTCACCTCCCTAGTACAACGTGCAAACCTACGAGCCAGCATGTTACATCGAACTGCCAATGCTCTGCGTTCCCTCTCTATGTCCACATCGTCGGACAGAGTATCGGTGACCCAATGCCCCAGGTACTTGAACTTCGTGACCCTGGAAAGCTGAGTGCCCCCCAAGGTGACTGGTGGTATTAGGTGGAGAAGAATGGGCAAGAAACTCCACGGACACTCTTTTAAATCAAAATATTGTTACAAAATATTGGTTACCTACGTCATTCATGTTGAAATTAAACATGTGAGAATAATGTAGAAAGACGTGCACTTTATTAGGTAATAGAATAAAATAGAATACTCGTAGAATAAACGTTTATTGTAGTACTTAATGTAGGAATGCAGGCGTTCATTAATTCACTAAAAACGAAAAACTTTGCAACCAGTGGGAAATTGCTACCGAAGGCTGCGAATGTCGACCTCAGGATGAGCTGCTTCTCACGTGGACATCTGGAGGTCGCTTGGAGGTCACTTGCTCCCATGTCACTAGTTCTGACTCTGTCTATTTTGACTGCAGAGAAGTTTTATAAAAATGTGGCTCTCATTTTAGTATATTGTGGTGTCTTACGACTTCCACGCGAACGAAGTCGCAGGCAGAAGCTAGTCGTATTAATAAATTCACTCTTGGTATTCATGAGTCATGACCATAATATAATAGTAAAAAAAACTATTAACTAATAATAAATAATAATAAGTATCAGACAAAATAAAATATTCTTTATGCTTCATAATTTCAGGGCTAGCATTGTAATTTCATTATTGATAGGAATGAAAAAATAAGACTTGCTAATTGCAACAACTAGAATAATTATTATACTTTAATTTGATGTTTTTCATCTATAGACAATTATAATTCAATTTCCTTAAAGTTCTTACAAAAATAAAATCAACAGGATATAAAACCCCTTAAATAGGTATATACTCGTACATGAAAATAATAAAACTACATCAGAACATACAAGGTGTTATTAAGAAAATAATGATCGCAAAACTGAGCCAGTAAACAATATACTGGGCATTTAACACTTGCACCGTTTAACTCCGGTCGTTAAGACCCCCGAGCTATTTCCGTCTATAATAATACACCGAGCAATAAAACAGATAACAGGAAAAAGCTGACACGATACCAGTAAAGAAAGGGTTAGATCGCCTACGGTCTTAGAAAAAAACATTTGGGGAAAAATGACTTAAGTGTTTTATAAAGCAAAGAAAATTAAACCTTTGTCATGAGTTAATATAGAGTTGAGTTTTCCATGTAGTAGTGTTGAATGTTCTAACCCTTAGAATGCGCGCCTCGTATATATCCGACTTCCGTAATACAGCTAGCGACAGTGTAATTGTCTATAATGATATATTATTTTTATCTGTCCATCTTGTTGGCAGAGCGTGGCCGCGAATGTAAGATACACATCTAACATTTTACGACATTTTTCTAATTACTCCTCCTGTAGTAATTTTCCAAACCTATTGTTACTATATTAACATAATTGTTGTAAAGTTATACCAGTCTTAATTTTAATTGCCCGCAGTTAATTTGTCTCTAATAATTAAAAGAAATTGAATTTTATCTTTACGTTGCGTAAAGTGTTACAATTATGTTTTCATGTTTTCGACAGGTGGGAATATGAATGAATGAACTAAAAGCGCGGCCACAGATAAAAATAATACAAATACCTAGTCGTCTACAGATAAAAAATGGTTGACATTAACTCAGCAAACCGGTTATCTATTACAATCGTTAACTAAAGTAGGAAACGGAAGAACGACAGATGTGCGTGATTTTTCTTTAGTAAAAAACTGTATGCAAATGTCGCCTTCATTTGCATAATATAAAAGTGTTCGCTTTCAATCGTAAAGCAAAAAGTTAACCCTTTATCGACCTTTTTATTATTTTTTTTCATGTCAGAGAACGTTGTCGGTCTATGCGTAATTAGAATAATATGTGCTTTGTATAGTGTATGTCATTTTTTGTCGCCTCACACATCTGTAGGTTCCGGAAGTCGGAAAAAACGGCCAGAGATCGAAAGTGGAGGGTTAAATTATTAATAAACATAGAAAAAATAGTCAACACTGTTCCGTAGAGCTAGTGAGTTTTTGTTTATGCATACAATTTTATTTATTCGCTTGATCGTCACTTAACTATTTTATTGTCGCCTTCGCAAAGATACCCTTTAGGTATTTAATTAATTTGCCGTTGAGAGGAAGCGGAAACTTAATTTATATGAGTGTATTAAATTATACTAAATATTGTTCACCAGTTACACTTAAACCTACAATTTTTAAACAGAGTACGTTCACAGGTTAATCTATTTTTTTCCTGTAATTTGGCTGTATAGTCATTTCAATTAAAGAATATTTTAACCCATAGTTCATTTACACTAAAAAGACAAGTAGGTACTTAGAATATAAAATAATTTATTTCTAAGTATATGGTATGTATGTACAGTCAACAAAAGAGATATCTAGGCAGGGTATACCTACTAACATATTTGTATGTGAATTGCTTCATGTTCAATTTTATATATATGACTTTGTTTTTGCAGTACTCCTACATTGTAACACAAAAACACCAACACAAAATTGTACATTTTCACGAAATTGAATATGCAGTAATTCACATACAAATATCCTGTCTAGATATCTTTTTTGTTGACTGTACATCTTAATATTAAACAGCTTCACATAAGTGTACCTATACTAACGTTGCCTGTGCAGAAATATTAAAATAAAAATAAAAGATAATAAGTTTAATTAGCAAACTCCTTATCATCAAATTAAGTTTACAGTCCATTTAGTATAAACTAATTTAAATAAACTTTGCAAAAAAACGGCTTAAGGCAAGGCAAGTCTTGCAAACACTTATCGGAAATGGGACCCTTTTCTACACCTAACCAAGAAGGTAACCTTACCTTCTCGAAGCGAAACTAACAAATGAAGATCATTCGAGTCTCTTTATAGTAATAATAATCCAATAATTCTATCACAAAACTGCACACAGAATAGAAAGGGTTAAGGCCTGGCATTATTATAAAAGATGACTCCAAAAGAGCCTGGGAACCAATTTGAATATGTATTGTGCTTATAATTTATTCAAATTTACCAACAATGGAAGGGTGTAATTTAATAATTTTTAACAACTTCTTTACCTGTTATTTGTTACTTTTGGTTTGCATACGGTATTCTTCAAAAGGTGGTAATTGTAAGGAAAGGTGTGAAATAAAATTGTATGTTAGTGTTCTTTAATTGTTTATTTCCTGCTTTTTTATGCTTACAAATCATGAGGGAATTGGGATGATAACCAAACATTTTTTTTTGTTCGTCATAAAAATTATTCAAAAATTAGGACACGTATTTTTTTTTTACCACAGATTTCGCCGCTACATTGAGTTAAAATATGGCATGACGTCACGCCTAGCTAGATTTTATACGAAGAAGTGACGTAGCAAGCCCCCACTCCCCAACTTAATATACGTGTCTAATATTTTTATGTTATCTAAATGACGAACTAAATAGAATTTCTTTTTTTTTACCCAGACATTATCTCTATTCGATGGATGCCATAATCACAGGACAGGACCAGTCAAATAAAATCAAATCAAATGTCATTTATTCAAACTAGGCTGAGAATCAGCACTTGAATGTCAAAAATGTCGACGTGGTGACGCCTGAAGGAGGCCTATGTCCAGCAGTTGTAATTTGGTGAAATACAGCTGTAGCCGAATTTTTAATTTCAATTTCGGGATTCTGAAACAAAATAGAAATACAATGATTAAAATGGGGTAGCATGAAATATGCCTGTGAGTATGAATGAACTCAAGCCCTACCTACAATGATATGAAATTCTCATAGTAGGTACTTCAAACGTAATATTCCTTTATTCCACAAATAATTGATTAACTTCTTTGTATTTACAATTTTTTTTTATTATTTTATTTAGTTTTTAATATTATAAATTACTATCTTTTGCCCGCGGCTTCACCCGCGTGGGGGTCGGAATTTATCCCACGGAAAAGTACTACCAGGATAAAAAGTATCCCTATGTCCTAACTCAGGACATCTATATAAATAAAAAGAGAAGTCCTGACTGTCTGATTGACTGACTCATCAACGCCCTGCCCAAATCCTTGGACCTAGAAAGCTGAAATTTTACACAGAAGTTCCCTTTATAATGTAGACAAGGAATAAGGAAGGATTTCCGGTAGCACGTTCCCGTGGGATATTTTGCGACATCCACGCGGGCGAAGCCCGGCAAAAGCTAGTGATCAAATAAATCCAAATCTGTTCAGCCATTTTAGCGTGAAAGCATAACAAACAAACAACCCACTTTCACAATATGAAGTTAGTAAGTTAGGATTATATAATTACGGGCAACTGAAGGAACATGGGTGGGTTTTAGTCAGTAAAAGTCTGACACGCCCTCCCGCTCTGCCCAGAGCGGGAGAAGTCATTTGATGATTTCCCATCCACAAAAAAAAAAAAAAAAAAAGGATTATATAATTAATTTTAATTAAAAAAAGAAAATAATAATCGTGTTGTATTGATGATTCGTCTGGTTATAATTATGTAAATACATAATTATTTGTTAGAGTATGGCGAATCATATTTTGATCAACATACAACCCTGACACTGACCTGCAAATGGCAAAAAACGTAAGAAAACTTTTATTTCGCTAGCTACCATTGTGCAAATACCTTAGGACTGCCAACTTAGATGTAAGGGGCTATGTTACCATTTTCGTATTACCGCAGCCACCAAAGAATTGGCCGATCGATGTATGGTGGTGCGTGCGGCGGCTGACCGGCTCCTCAGCAGCGCCTGCCGGCAGGGAACGCGGCCCGCGGTGAACATGGCGCTCGCTCTACTCCACCGAGGCCGTTGAAATATGGCGTCGTTGTATTGCACTCGCAAGTCACTCAGTGCAGCTCAATCCATTTGAATGAGCGCCTGACAAGGACTTTCTGTGACGAGACATCTTAAGGAATCGGGCTCATCAGTAATTTGCTAAGTTTTGTATGGGAGCCTCGCAAGTATTTTCTTTGAAAACTTGGCAAGGATATTGCATAAGAGCCTGGCTAGGTTTTTTTGTGTCGAGACATCTTAAGGAATCGGGCTCATCAGTAATTTGCTAAGTTTTGTATGGTAGCCTGGCAAGTATTTTCTTTGAAAGCCTGGCAGGGATATTGCATAAGAGCCTGGCTAGGTTTTTTTGTGTCGAGACATCTTAAGGAATCGGGCTCATCAGTAATTTGCTAAGTTTTGTATGGTAGCCTGGCAAGCATTTTCTTTGAAAGCCTGGCAGGGATATTGCATGGGAGCCTGGCTAGGTTTTTTGTGTCGAGACATCTTAAGGAATCGGGCTCATCAGTAATTTGCTAAGTTTTGTATGGGAGCCTCGTAAGTATTTTCTTTGAAAGCCTGGCAAGTATTTTCTTTGAAAGCCTGGCAGGGATATTGCATGGGAGCCTGGCTAGGTTTTTTTGTGTCGAGACATCTTAAGGAATCGGGCTCATCAGTAATTTGCTAAGTTTTGTATGGTAGCCTGGCAAGCATTTTCTTTGAAAGCCTGGCAGGGATATTGCATGGGAGCCTGGCTAGGTTTTTTTGTGTCGAGACATCTTAAGGAATCGGGCTCATCAGTAATTTGCTAAGTTTTGTATGGGAGCCTCGCAAGTATTTTCTTTGAAAACTTGGCAAGGATATTGCATAAGAGCCTGGCTAGGTTTTTTTGTGTCGAGACATCTTAAGGAATCGGGCTCATCAGTAATTTGCTAAGTTTTGTATGGTAGTCTGGCAAGCATTTTCTTTGAAAGCCTGGCAGGGATATTGCATGGGAGCCTGGCTAGGTTTTTTTGTGTCGAGACATCTTAAGGAATCGGGCTCATCAGTAATTTGCTAAGTTTTGTATGGGAGTCTCGTAAGTATTTTCTTTGAAAGCCTGGCAAGTATTTTCTTTGAAAGCCTGGCAAGGATATTGCATGGGAGCCTGGCTAGGATTTTCTGCGAGTAGGACGGACTTTGCACTTTGAGTAGCAGTTGTCATAGAAATGTTCTTAGGATTTTGTATGAGACTGGTTTGCATTTTGCATTGGAACCTGACTCGGGTTAGGGCCAGCATTTTTTTTTTTATATTGGTGAGAATTAGCTGTGAAAGCTATGGTGGGAATCTCACATTGAAACATCGGTCCTATAGAAAAAATAGACTTTAACGTTTTATGATGTTCAAGTGACTTTACGGGTCTTAAAGGTGGTAAATCTATTACGAGATTGACTGTATATACAAATTAACAATTTTTATAGTATTTTTACCTCACGAAGCGACGCGCGCTTTTTACTTGTGGTAACCAAGTGTAAAAACACGCTGTGAATGTGTGCGTGAACCGTGAAGACAAGTAGCGTCAACACATAATACACACACACACTCTTCCAACTTCGCCATTGTCTCAGACGGTACCGAGAGCTCCTGCGCTTACACAGAGATTCACAGCTTGTTTTTACACATGGTAAACACTAGTTAAGCGCGTGTTGGTTCATGAGATAAAAATACTGTATTCGCTCTGATAAAATAAGAAAAAGTCAGATGTATGGTGATACTTACGGTTGAATTGAAGGGATCCAAGGGTCCACGGATGGTTTTGTAAAATGGTGTTCATCCAGAGACAGCATCTAGAAAAAAAGTGCAAATGTTAATTTAATTAATAAAACATCTGAAATCATAACGTGTTGACTAAAAACACGCTAAAGTTTAATAAAACCACTCGAAAACTGTTTAAGTTCCTCTTTCTAAGAAGTATTGAGGTGAAAAATGTAAAAGTATAATATCTTATCACCATCTAACGTTGTCACCATAACCACAAATTGTATCGGCTACGTAATAATCAATGACTTGAAACTTGTGAATGTACGTAACCAAACGAACCATTTTCGAGCACACAGACATTACCTTTTCAACATTTGTATCTAAAACACCTTTCTCCATCAAAAATTAACGAAACATCACGTAATTTCACAGAAAACAGATTATTTTTTATCATTTCTGAGGCGAAAACGAGCTATGTAGCCAAAATGGCGATGGCGCGACGCTCGCTTCAGTGTCCGCCATCTTTGAAATGCGCGAAACTGATGCGCAGTCGGACGAAAACTAACAACCCCATTCTGACACTATTGTTGCCTCGTGAATTCACCCACGCGATATTTTCAATTCGGAATGTGTACACGCGAAAATCGACCTCCGCTGTTAAAAGTTAGAGTATGTTTTCGCATTTTTGCCTGCCTGGATATTTTTAGATGTGTACGAAACGAAAGGGCTTAAGTGATACAGCGTCATTTTCGAATAACGAACTTTAATAGAAAAGATTATGATTTATTATTCTTTGAGGCTATTGTTAGAAGAAAATTGCTCATCGTTTTTCGAGAAACGAACGTACTGTAACGAAATAAAGTTCAATATTCTAAATCGCTCTAGTGATGTGAAAGTGTGTGTGTCGTATATTGACACGAGAAAACCTTGTTATATCCGCACGTGTGTTAGTTTTTGATAAAGAAAGGGTAACGTCATATCTCGATGTTGAATTTTTACCTATGAATGTGACATTCGGCGGAATAAGCATACATTGATGTGTGTGTGCGGTATGTTGTGTTTAGGGGTGAGACAAATTCATGCTCGAAAATATCTTTCGGATATTTGGAATTATGTTCGGTTATAGGGATATTGAGATTCGAGATTATTAACGCTTTTTTACAATTTTTTTTTAAATACAAATACGTACTGAAAGCATTAGGTATATCTTGCTCAGTGTTTAATTTTTATTGAATTTTAGAATAAGGACATACTGATGCCCTTACTTTTGCATATCTCTACCCTGAACTAGATAACTAATGATTTAACGTACCTACATATATCAATTATTAGTAAATCATTCGTTGAAATCACTTGATTTTGTAATAAGCTCCCGAAGACAGATGCGACGCGACTCTAGTTGAACAGATTCTATGGAAACTTCATGGAAATTATTCTACCAGAATTGCGTCACACTGTCGCGACACTGGCGGCTGGTGGCTGGTGGGTGGCTGTGTGGCGTCGAGTGTGCACTGTGTCTGCGAGATCTTTTAGGGTTTCAAACAGTGGTTACCTTTACAAAGACCATTTTCAAGTCGTTAGCACGTAGCTTAAATTAATACCATTAAGTAATAAATGAAAAAGCTGACGGAAAATATCCGAATGTTATCCGCAAACGCTATAGGCACATCACTATTAGCAACTGTGTCTGTGTGCTGTCGTATTTTAATAATATTCATTTTTCCATGTCAGCGAATGTTAGAATTCTATGAAATTCTCAGCATGTAAACCAATATAAACGTATATTGTATGTAAGTATACTATTATAATAAGTGGCTTCATTTTATCATTGTATCAATTACATAAGAGATGTCGAGTGGTTTATGTATTGTATTATTGTATGCTGATAGGCTTCTTATCAATTTATATGGATATTATGTTAAGTAATACTTATATATTTTGTTTTGGCACTGTACGAGAATTTATAGTGGTTTTTATTTGATATTATATTGTTGTAGTTATGCTTAATATCTAGTAATTAGGCAAGAGTATGAGTAAATAAGAGAGTAAGAAGAGCTTGTGGCTAAGTAATAACAGCCACACGGGTCGATCCATCAGGTTAAGCTACGCTTGCCGGGGTTGGTCAGTGGATTGCATGACCATCTTTACATACCAAGACTCCTCCGTGCCTCGGAAAGCATGTTAAGCCGTTAGTCCCGGCTGTCATTCGTGGATCTTTGACAGTCGTTACGGGTCGTCAGAAGCCCGAAAGTCTGACAACCAGTCTTACCAAGAGGTATCGTATTACCCAGTTACTGGGTTGTGGAAGTCAGATAGGCAGTCGCTCCATGTGAAATAATGGTATTCAGCTGCATCCGATTAGACTGGAAGCCGACCCCAACAAAGTTGGGAAAAGGCTAGGCAAATTGATTGAGGCAAGAGTAAGGGGAGTTCTTCCGGAATCCTATGTGTCCCGCTAAGTAGGATTTCGGGGCAGTGTTCTAGTTTGATTTGAAAGAGCGGTTGAAATTAATAATTTTTTTTTTCTGCATAATTTGTGATCTTCCTGTGCGAGTCTCAATAATACTTTTTCTTTCTTTCTTTTCTTTAGTTTACTTTTATTTTCTTTAACTATGCTTCTTTCTGTTGATTTAATCTTGCTTGCATTATAAAAGTACAACTGCGGTCACTAAGCGGTCTGCTAAGCGTTTTGTGGCTCCTGCAGACAGGCGCGACGCGACAGCGCGACGCTATTTTAGTTGAACAATTTCTATGAAAACTTCATGGAAATTGTTCTACCAGAATCGCGTCGCACCGTGGCGTCGCGCCTGTCTGCGGGAGCCTTTATTGTCTTCATACCTACATTATTATAAATTAAAGTTAGTGTCTGTCTGTGTGACCGTGTTCTTCTTCTAAACTAAGCAATGGATTTTGATGCGGTAATCACCGTCATTTAGAGAGAGGTAATACATCCTATTAATATTATAAATGTGAATGTTTGTGAAGATGTTTGGATGTTTGTTACTCAATCATGCAAAAACGGCTGGACGGATTTGAATGAAATTTGGCACACAGATAGTTTATAACCTGTATTAACACATAGGATACTTTTATCCCGGTAGTAAGTTCCCGTGGGATAATTTCAGACATCCACGCGGGTGAAGCCGCGGGCAACGGCTAGTTATTATTAAATATACATTTAATAAAAAAATCTCTATGTTTTGTCAATTCGTCAAAACCGTGAGAAGCAAGGACGGGCCACTCGTCATAAATAAATCATTATTTCAGACCCAGAAAACACTGGACGCTGGACAAGAGGACACTATCTCCTCATATGACTGCCACAACAAGCAATCCTGTGTTATATACAGGCTGTACCAATAAAAAACAGGAGAAGTGGCATGGAGGCGTGTCTGTGTCCACGCGGTATGCGCACGCTGCGCCTTTACTCGCCAAATGGCCGTCTCCGCGAACTAGTACGATTTCGACCGTGGTCACGATAAATTATAAAAATGCCGTGTTGTTCAGTGGTTTCCTGCAAAAACCGAAGTGATATTAAAAACTTCGTATCTCACGGAATCACTTACCATATGTAAGTAAAAGTATTTTACTATATTTATCTTTAAAATCATAAAAAACAACAAATCGTAAAATATTTCTTGCTTTTACTACGTTATTTTTGTTTTCAAATATCGCAGCGGCTGTACTATTTTTGCAGCAAATACATTGCTCCTTAACCACTACCTTAAGTATGTCGCTAAGCGACTGGACAAGCAATGTAAATATAACAAAACGATACTTTATTTACGCGGAGCGTCGCATAGTACAGCCGCTGTGTCTTGCGGCGAGATAGTGATGAGGTTAAGTTCCACTAAAGTAGGCTATCGATAATAATGTCGATTGCCCAACGATTATTATATTGCTATTATAGTTTATTTTTCAATTTGTCAACCGTTTTAGCCCGGTTGGAACACTTGAAAAGATGACGTTTAAGTACGGTTGGAAAACCTTTGAGAATGTAAAATAATCTTTTTTACTGTTTTTGATTATTTTACAGCGTACCTAAGTTTTAAGTTTATTAATGTTTAGGTGGAGTGTTTTTGGGTTTAAATTATCGCATCTTCGTGCTATTTCCTTACTTTTTTTTGGTTTTGGTATTTTAATTCCGCTAAAGTCTTTAACTATGCACCACAAGATTCGAATGCGTTGTAGTAATCGGTATGGTTCAGATAAAATATTAGTGATTTTTGCTTAAAATAAGTCAACATATTCATGCTATTTATTTGTTATGCATGAGTATGGTATGTTTGTTTTCATATATTTAACTATTTCTTAACTAAGGGTTTTTTTTTAATAACAAAAGCCTATTCGCCTGTTGCCTGCTACCTGCTTACTCATCGTGAGGTTAAGAAGTATAGACCGCGCGGAACTAGTTGACCGCGCCTTAGGTATGTGAGCGGTGGGATGGAGGAGCGGGGGCGCATTACTCAGTACGTGCGTTGCGAACCGCCGCCTCACTCCTGTCTCAGCGGCCAAGTAGTTCCTAGACTATAGACTATAGCTTAAGATATTTATTTTGTAAATGATCATTAAGTTCTTATAGTATCTTTTTAGCTTCCCATAAGATACAAATACAAAAAAAGAATGGATTGATGCCACAGGAAGGCCACCTAACTGGTTCCCAACAAAATATAGCACCATATGCTCAATTCACTTTAAGGCAGAAATGTTCCAGCCTCTAAAGAAAACTCGCAGGCTTTTTGAATGGGCAATCCCAAAATTAAGAGTACGTCAAGTACTGAACAAATACCTCCACTTTACAGGTCAGTGAGTAAACACATCATAACAGGGTTCAACAATTCCTATGGTTTCACAGCCTAAACCAACTTAGCCGGATTGTTTTAATTTATTGATTCGCGTTTTTCTTAAAAAAACATATTTTTTTTATTTAAAATATATAATACTTACTGGACATATCATTTTTTATTTTATTTTCAGGACCCCAAATTTTTCTTGTACAGTAATAAATGGAAGTATCGATAACTTTCTGATTTAGTCAATCACTAGCGTATATGTAAAATAAATTGCTTTTTGCACAACACAATAATAGCGCCAGATGTTTTTGTGTGAGTAAGTTGTACGGTGCATGGTAAATGCACGCTGTGTGTGACGAGTTAAGATTTGTAATTGATTGTGTAGTATGTTCTGACTTATGAATTGCAAGTGTGTGCGCGACTTTGTATCTATTGCTTTTATTGAACTACATGTGTAGTAGTGGCGCGGTGGTGGGGCCAACCTAGCGACATCGGGTTCTGATACATTTTCAACTACCGGGCATATCTCCTTCTTTCATATATCTATGGGCTGTACCAAACGACAACAACAGCGACAATGACAGCTGACATTTTATAAAACAGACCAGCAGGTCAACAGCAGGATAGTTGATTACTATACTCAGGATAGACTACTATACTCAGTTACAATTTTAAAACTGAAACCGCATGAGTCATTGATCAGTTCCAAAACTTTTATCGATAGTGGGTACTCCTCACTATAATACATCTATCGATCACTTACAACCGATTGACGCATTAACTGAGTAAGTAAAACTCGGTTCTGAACGCTTAATAAATAAAAGGAACCGACTGTTGTTGCGTTACGAAAAACGTTATTGATGGTGGAATGTCAGAAACAAAACTGTGCACATTTGTAGTGGCCCTGAAATTGTACGCCCCAGCGCGGAGCGTTTCCGTGTGGGCTAGGGATGGGGTAGTGTGCAAATTAGATCGATGTTTTAAAAAAGTTTTTGGATTTTTGTTTTGAAAATGTCGATGTTTTTTGGCAGAAAAGGGAAAGGAATGAATTGATGACGTGCTGTCTGTAAGTTTTTTTTTTTTAGTTCTAGAAAAGTAAATCTGGATTTAGATATTATATAATAGGTATTCTTAAACGGTAAGATGATTACCTACAAAAAAAGAAGAATAAAGATTCCCTTTGTTAAGTAGTCTACATCCTATTCAACAAGAAAGATAAAGCTAACGGCAGATTCCGCTTAAAGATAGAATATAAAATAATACCGACTGATGCCGCATCAATACAAGTAGTAGGTAGATAGTAATTAAAATCATAAAACATTCCAACTAATCAGTCATCATTCTACAAATGAATTCACCTACAAACAACAACAATTCTATCTTTGTTTTAATTAATTACCACATCAAAGTGTAGCGATGCACATAACTAATTTATTGGATATCTTTCATCCAACCAACCTTTTTGCCTATTTGCATACAGTATGCAATCATGGTTATTAAATGGCGTATTAACCCGATAAGGAAGACAATATGCATAGTTGCATACTTGCACAGTTAGGTAGGTAGATTTTCTATGTGGAAAATGTGGAAGAAATAAACCGTTCTTGCGTACCTACCTCCTACTTAAGTCAACTCCATTACGGTAGATACATTAAAAAATACAATACATGTACCTACCTTGATAGATCGCTAATATTCTAGGATTTTTCCTTGATGTATGTAGGAACGGAATGTTATGAAAGGATAGTGAAATGAGACGTGATGATGAATGACAGATGTGAAGCATAAACGAGTGACAGAGATGAATGTACGAAATAGTCAAGGAGTGAAAGAGATAGTGAAAGAATTTTTAAAATGTAGATTAAGTAGAAGAGCAAGGTTAGTACTAATGCAGAAAAGTTTTAAGACGAAGATGTTAAAAAAATACAGAAATTAAGGAAGAATCAGCAGTTTTATTTAAGAAAAATTTAGCTTATTCCACATATACTCATATACAACGTGTCGTTTTGCATCCTCTTCAAATTTCAGGATGTGATACAGAACATCAAACCGAACAACTTTCTCCATGGGACCAATATCGTCCCATAGAAAACTTCAATACCTACTCGACGCAAATAGGGACGGCCAATTATTTTTTCGCGATTACGATGTTGTTGCCATAAAAAAAGTTTTACGGTTTGGTGGTTTAAACCACACCCTTCAAACGACACGTATTATTTATATCGTGTGGTTAATTCTACACCTATTTCAATGTAAGTTACACATTATTCTAAGGATTTATCCACAGTCTTTAGAAAAACAAATAAGTGATGTATGTGTGAAGTGGTGAATGAGTGAGTGAACAAGTGAAACAAGTCAGTAAGTGAGTGAACGATTCCTAATTATTCAAATTCAAATCATTTATTGTGGATCATAGGTTTATAAGATTTGTTAGTTACAGCTATGTCTGCTATGTCCCGCCATTAAGGCATATTAACAGTTCGGTTAGAAAGCACTACGTCAAATTCTGTCGTGCAATACATTAGGATTACATTAGTATAATATTTATGTCAAATTACAAATTGGTCATGTTACAAAATGATTGAATGTGTTGTCATTTAGAAATTCACTTATAGAATAATAACATTTACTTATCAATAATTAATTTAGTTTTTTTTTTTAACCAGTCAAGAGCGAGTTGGACTTGCGCACCGAGGGTTCCGTACGTATTTAGAGACAACGTTTTATTTTCCTGTTATCTTAACATAAACTTCTATCACTTAGAATAATTTCAGATTTTTCTCTATGCAAACTTCGGAGATAAGGGGGCGGGAACGGTATTTTTATTATTTTTTCATCAAAAATCGAAAACTATGCGGCTTAAAAAAATGAAATAAACACTTCGAATTTTTAAAACAACCTTTCAGGCCCTGTAGCAAAAAAAAAATAATATTTCTTTCTTATTTGCAAAATATTTGGGCAAACGTCATTTAAAACTGTTCCAAATTTCAAGTTGATAGCATTGGTAGTTCTTGGGATATCCAGCTGTGACAGACGGACAGACGGATAGACATACTGAGTCACACCATAAAAGGAAACGCCTTTTTACCATTTTGGTACGGAACCCTAAAAGTGGTGGAAGATTATTAAGGATACGTGGGCCCGTACAAGCCCGCCCGCCTACGGTGCGCAGCTTGTCTTTGTGTCTGGCCCTAGTTATGTATGGTAACCTAATCCTTTCAGATTTCTACTTACATTAAAAATAAGCTTCTCAACATCATCATGCAATGTATCCGAAAGGTATGGTCAAATTTAAGAGTGTGGTACAGACCATCAAACTGAACAACTTTCTCCATGGGACCAACATCGTAATCAAGAAAAAATATCAGCTGTCCCATACAAAACTTCAATACCTACCACTCGACCCAAATTTATGGGACGGCTGATTATTTTTTCGCGATTACGATCTTGGTCCCATGGAGAAAGTTGTTCAGTTTGATGGTCTTGTATCACATCCTTAAATTTTCACCTTTCGGATACACCCTATTGTTGGCCAATAGAATTACGTCCATAATGAATTACGAAATCGGATTTATTTTACGCACAATACGGCAATGTGGACATTCAGAAGGCACTTGTATTGACAGTCAAGTATCATTCATGCACAAATAATATGCAAGCATAGATCAAATACTCGTCAGGATTTGTAGGCTATACAAATACAATACTCGCCTAGATTTAGCAATAGGATGTACGACCTAGTTTACAGCTGATACGTGTAGCAATGCTGTTTCTCTTCTGTTGTGGCTATTTTTTTTAAGTAGATTAGGATGTGGCTCTTATTACTCAGTGTTTAATCATCTAGCTACTTGAAAAAAAAAAACCGGTCAAGAACGAATCGGACTCGCGCACGGAGGGTTCTGAGATTTCTGAAAAAGTGTGCTATTTAGAGACGTCGTTTTATTTTTCTGTAATCTTTATATAAACTTTTATCACAAAGAATAATTTCAGATTTTTTCTATGCAAACTTTGGAGATAAGGAGGGGTATTTTTATTTTAAATTTTTCATCAAAGTCGAAGACTATGCGGCCTAAAAAAATTAAAAAACAAAATGTTTGAGAATGTGCAAACCGCATTCTTTCATATCATAACCCACGCCTTAGTAGTCACACTTCGAATTTTTAAGACCACATTTCAGTAAGTTTCCTGTTGCAAAAAAAAAATCTTTCTTATTTGCAAAATGGTTGGGCAAAAGTCATCTAAAACTGTTCCAAATTTCAAGTTAGTAGTGCATTAGTAGTTCTTGAGATATCCAGCTGTGACAGACGGACAGACAGACTGAGTCGCACCATATTCCTTTTTATACCATTTTGGTACGGAATCATAAAAAATACGTTGAATATTTTTATAAGGTTTCCGTTTTTTTGCACTAAAGAAATTTACAAAAATCAGTACCAAATAAATCTGCAAAAGTACCTTTATAAAAAAACCAATATTTGTTTTATTCAAAAAAATATCGACATCAAATTTTCCTACATTGTTTCCCATCCCTACGACAAGTACGGATACAAGACATTTGTTTCAGCAGCTACCCGATTTCACTCCTTCTAGAGGGGTACCAAAAATAAGCGGCTTGGTGCTAAATCGACGAACAAATTACTTTCCCTACTACGTTGGGTCTGCTAGAAGGGTACATTAGTAAATCGCGTGATTACTAATGATAAATGTGACTAAATGAAGATATTTGAATTTTTAATGTGGGGACAAGGATTAAACTGTAAGTATTAGGTTGAAAGTTTACCGTAATTCTTTTGTAACTTCGAAAAGTGTCGTAGAACTCGTAGATCGGGAAGCCTTTTTTGAATATAACGGATTTTGTACCTACTAGGAGTTGAAAATTACACACTATAGCATTAACCGACTTCAAAAAAGAAGTTTCTGTATTCGACCCGTATGTATGTAAGTATGTATGTATGTATGTTTGTTTGTCCGCGATCTCCTCAAAAAATAATGAACCATTTTTGATGCTTCTTTTACTAACGTACTTTGAGTAAGGTTTTAGTATATAATAGATTATGTAATTATTCCTATGTACGAAGTTATATGCATAAATGTACAGCCGATTTTGATGATTCTTCTATCGTTCGTCTTGGGCTTACTTATGTAATTGTATATTCAACTAAAAATGGAAAAATAAATTTACTTTAATAAAAGTAAAAACCGACTTCAAAAATCAAAAACGAATAAAATAACTTTCATTAAAAACTTAACAGTTTCTGAAGTCGGTGTCATCAATTGTTCAATGCACCTTAGCTTGGCACCAACTTCAGAAGCTGTTATGTTTTTTATTTATGAAATTTATTTTATTCATTTTTGGTTTTTGAAGTCGGTTTTTACTTTTTTAACCGACTTCAAACAGGAGGAGGTTCTCAATTCGTCGGAACCTTTTTTTTTATGTATGTTCCCCGATTACTCGTAGATGGCTAGACTGATTTGGATTTTTTTTTTTTGTTTTATTCGAGGGGTATACATCACAGTTGGTCCCATATAAAATTGATTAACTTTGCTTCGGTAGTTAATGAGTTAGCTTCAATAATACGTATTTTTTCCTCACTTTTATATGGATGATGTTTTGCAGGTAGAGGTATTAGAATTTGTGTGGGGTAGGTACCACAACTAAAAAGTGAAAAGTAAAAACTTTTTTACAAAAAAAATACAACCGACTTCAAAAAACAACACTACAAAGTGAAAAATAACTTTAATTTCGGAAGTCGGTGGCAAAAAACGAAAATACATTCAACTAGACACCGACTTCCGAAATTAAAGTTATTTTTCACTTTGTAGTGTTGTTTTTGGAAGTCTGTTGTATTTTTTTGTAAAAAAGTTTTTTTATGTTGTAAAAGTTTCGAGAGTGGATGTTCAGGGAGTGGTATATAAATTTGACTAAGGACTGATTGTTCAATAGTCAATAATTTTTATCAGAGGAATAAATATGGCGGTTTGACAGCTTTTGTATGAAAAATATGTCAAACTGTCACATTTATTCTTAAGGTAAAAGTTATCAACCTATTGAACAATCAGCCCTTAGTAAACTTTGAATAATTGTCATTTCATCTGAAAAGTAAGGGCTGATTTTACAATAGTCAGATAACTCTTATCTGAAGAATAAATATGACAGTTTGACATATATTCTATGCAAAAGCTGTCAAATTTAAATATTTATTCTTCGGTCTGACTATTGAAAAATTTGCCCTAAGTAAATACGAGTACTAGTTTAATTACATTGTGATGATAAATTGGTCGGTACTTTGGTTTCACTTGAAGTTTACACATTTAATTTAAGTTTTTTTTTTTATTAATACGAAACCTCTTTTCCATTCCATCTCGCAAAGCATCTCAAGAGCCTCTCCGCCCCAAAACTGAGACCAAAACAAGAGCCCAACATCCCTACCTACCCTCGTTTTATTCCTACCGCGTCCAATTCCTTGACGTAAACTAAATTTTCCGATAGTGAATGGCTCCAAGATGGCGGCCGGTCCCCATGTGCACTGTGTGTGTGTGCTTGTTATCCAGTCACTCTTTCTCGCACATTTCCCATTCGTTTTGACAGGCGTACTGGGAAAAATAATCGAGGAGGAAGTGCAATTGCTAAGAATTTTTTTGGTGGTCAGTATGTTTTTTTGCCAACTCGTTTTGAGCAAGCGTGGTGATCAATGCTCTTGTCTTCTCTGTATGAGAAGAGGCCTTTGCCCAGCAGTGGGACAATAATAGGCTGCTATAATTATGTTTTAATTTTGGGTTCAGGATAATGGCAATATTGCATCAAAATATATCAATATGTTCAATATTGTTCAATATTGCATTGAAGAATAAATAAAGTATTGTTTTCTAAGTCCAATCAATAACAAAATGGAATCCGCAATAAAACTATTACTATTCAACACATATCTTAGTTCATCTCCATTATTTCATTACAATTAATTTATTAGAGTAATAAAACAGATACAAATTAATACTTTAATAACGCATCATATAAGTTCTGAACTTTGACACGGCACGCACTGCCGACGTGACTTCAGATGTTGGCAAAGTAAATATCGATATTTCTAGGATACTTACGATTTATGAGAAAAGCAATAAATACTTGAAGCAGTTGGGAAAGAGACTATTATAAGGAAAGCAATAGACACACCAGGACGAATGTCGCACAACGATGCTCCATCGTTGTGCGACATTTGTCCTGGTGTGTCTATCGCTGGCAAAAACTAATTCAGGCCTATATAGAGCAATGGGCGATACCCGACACAGATGATGAAACAATACCAATTTACTGCATTGCTAACCACGATGTGTTAGCGCGCGGAAGTCTGGCATCGTTTAAACAGGTTTTTTGTTCTGACACAATATCACATTATTTATGTACGTTTATTTGACACAAACTTATTTATTTTTATTTAAAGTAAGTATACATCACACGTTGCAGTATAAAACTGATTTACGTCCGTCACCTCACACTTCGGTCCAGTTGAAAACCAGCGTCATGCACTAGTTGTCTGGCATTTTTTTGATGAACTGGGCCTTTTTGGCACAGCCGTGAGGCACACTTTCCTGCATTGTATTTTTTATTTTTTGTTGTTGTTGCATCGCAAATGTAGATTTTTAAATTTTATTATTATTTTTTACTTTTTTGTTTTGCCTCTTTAATTTAGTCTGTGCTAAATAAATGTGTTTTCTTTCTTTCTTTCTTTTCTATATAGAGCAGTGGGCGATACCCGACACAGATGATGAAACAATACCCAATTAAAAAAAAAAACTTATCAGTCATCTCAAATTTTTAGATTAAGATTAGAGATAGAAGATTAGACGGTAGAAAGAACGTTAGCAGACCAATAGCCATCGCGGGGAAGACCAATGGATGTGACTCGCACAGAGAAGGATGGCACAAAAAGGAGGAGGCTTATATACTCAGCAGGGTTAAATAAGGCTGCCAATGCAATGCTGATGATGATGATTATACCTCAATGAAGGCCTACAATAGAAACACCACACCCAGCAGGACTAACGAATTTTTTTTTTTCCAAATTTTGCACTCACCCCTCTTCACCCCTAGTTCGTAACCACACAACTCCCCAACGACCTCTCAAGGGTTGCTTGTTAGACGACAATATGCAGTTTTGCGGCTACCGAATTATTATTTACTCTATGCTTAAACGATTACGGGTCTCTCTGGTTAAGGAGAAAGGAGAATTGTGACTGTGACTGCACTAACGAGCTAGAGTTGAAAATATATCGATATGTTTTGGTAGACTTGCAAAAATATTGTGTATATGTTTTAAGTGGATGGCTGCTGTATTTAGATATTTAGACCAAAGAAACGATGGATGGACTGTAAGAAAGATGATATGGCTAGAAAGGGAGTGACTCGTGACTACCGAGATGACGACTAATGGACAAGTTTGGCAGAAAAAGACATGTTGCGCCGACCCCAAATAAATTGGGATAAAGGAAAGAGAATGATAACAATGATAATGTAGACATATCGATTTATATAGATTTGAAAACAACATTATTGTGCACTTGCAAAGGGGAATTTTTTTCCGTATTGGTAAAATTCATAACCGATTCACCAAAAAAATAACTAAGTACATACTTTGCATTACGCCTTTTGTAGAGTCACGGTTAAATTAAATTTTCAAGAATTCATACAAAATAAATACCTACCTCCGACCGCACATCTCATTTAATAATGATAAGCCGGTACAATAAATGATGAGAATCTATTCTTCGTGTCTGTCTGTGTGGCCCCGTTGTTCTTTTAAACTACGTAACGGATTTTGATGCATTTAGAGAATTTATTCCGAAAGGTTTATTACGACACATATTTAACTGAGATATAATATAGAAACCTTCATGTTTTGTCAAGTCGTAAAAACCATGCGAATCAGGGCCGGGTCGCTAGTGATATTATAAAGGCGACGATAACATACTTTTAACGATTTTAAACTGAAGATTGCGTCTAAATGAAAAGTGTTAATGATTTGGAAAAAATATATGTTAAATTAGAGCATTTTTTCAATAACTTAATCTGTGAATATTTTAGATATGTTTCTAATACATAAAATCTGCCCAGCCTTTTCCCAACTATGTTGGGGTCGGCTTCCAGTCTAACCGGATGCAGCTGAATTTACATGGAGCGACTGCCTATCGGACCTCCACAACCCATTAACTGGGTAATACGATACCCCTTGGTAAGACTGGTTGTCAGACTTTCGGGCTTCTGACGACCCGTAACGACTGTCAAAGATCCACGAATGACAGCCGGGACCAACGGCTTAACGTGCTTTCCGAGGCACGGAGGAGTCTCAGTTTGCAAATATGGTCATCCATCCACGGACCGACCCCTGCAAGCGTAGCTTAACCTGATGGATCGACCCGTGCGGCTGTTATTACTTACTTAGCCACGAGCTCCACGAGTTTCTAATACATAGTAAGTAATTAATTTGTAAAGTAATGTCTAACGCGGATAAAAAACTGAGAATCACGCAAAAACTATCAAGCGTATTTTTATGAAACCTTCACTATTTTAAAGATAATTTAATTATTTATTTTTTACTATACGTGTTTTATACCTTTTGATTTATGTATAATAAATTAATAATGCGTCTAATTTTGGACAGCACCCTTGTTGGGCGAGTCCTATTACTGGGTGGACGTACGACGCGTTGCGTGAGGTCAGCACAGAACACGCAAGCTAACCACTCAAGGCCATTGGCATATGTCTGCGTCTAAATCTAGTTATGACTTTCCACTAATGAGGGCTCAGATACTTAGCAAGGCGACTTTGATGAATAGAAGGGGAAAATTTTCCGTTCACATACAAAATTTATCCATTCAAACAAGAAAATTCACAAAACTAGCTCATAAAATTGATTTCACGAAAACATTTTCGACTCAAAAATTTTCATCTAAAAATTCTGTCGACTCAAACCCCATAAAATATAACGCTGTGAAAATATACAGAAAGAAAGGCAAAGGTGTACGGTAGTAAGGGGTTGGGGGTGAACTGAACCCCATCTCATTGTGATGCGACAGACATGACAAGTGTCAAAAATTTACTACAAAAACTGCCACGAACCTCAGGCGTGACGGTATTCTGCACGTGTAGTACATACGTGTACCTATTCGTTATGTTTATATGAAACTCGAAAACTGATGAGCCGATTTTAGTAAAACTATTTGGTTTTAAGAAGTTTTTTTTTTTTTTTTTTTTGTTTGACGGGATCGGTATTTTTAAAGAAAACTTACCAAAAGCAAATACTTCTCTATTTTTTTTTCTTATTTTCTTTATTTTTAATCTGTGATTTTTCAGTAAAAAAATTGTCCTGATTACTAAACGCGAATAACAACGCAAAGCTTTCGATACTTGCATGCATATTTTCTAATGTTGAAATTCTACAATACACAGAACTAATGTAACCTAAAAACACGTCCATGAAATCGCAAACATCATTGTCTTCATTCATTACCAATTAATCACCACGACTCATCGCTTAACCAGAAAATTGCATGAACAATAGTCGTTCGCCCCATCCGCCATTTTATTACCCAACAAATGTACCTAAACTAATCATAAAGCTATCAGAAACGATAAAATTAATCAAATACAAAACGTAAATTACATAATCACGACATCGTAACTCCGAAATCACCCCTAAATATACCAGTTAACCCACTAACCGACTTAGTAATAAAACACCAATTTAACCTTGACACAACCCTAGTTAGTATGCACAGTCTTTCTTTTAAAATCTTACGTATTAATTTGCAAACTTTTCACACAAGGAAAAAACAACTTAATTTTCCCAACCCTAAGAATGAAAATCCACTCTCCAACGACCGAGACAGAGATTCGTTTCTCAAAAATGAAAAATTCTAACATAATATTTCTTAAATTGATATCAATTCTTAATTTCAACCTTGATCTCTCACACTAAAGCTCCATATCAATGCTTAAAATAAAAGCACTTAAGACATTCTGAATTTGAATAAGTTATTTAGCACGTGGTTCTTGTGACGACGTTCGCAATTTGAGTATAAATTAGAACACTTATCTCGTCGCGGTACTATCTTCTTTCTTTTTCTAGCTACGGGTTTTGGATGACGATGTCTCTTTTCCACCCCATGTCAAGCCAGAGTAGGGGTGTCAGCCGCATCAAGTGAGCTTTATCGATATTTCCAAGATAATACTCAAACGGCGATGGGGTGGTTTATGAATAGTAAAATGATAAATGAAAGCAATTTCAGAGTATGAACTGCTGTATCTAAAAACGAATAAGGTACCATAAAATCGATGGGAGGGCGTTTTTGTGTCATCTTGGTGAGGATTTCCAATAGTAGGGACATTGTAGCTGTGTTGCGAAAAATGTATCGATAGTCGATGTTTTTAGTAAGCGCGGTCCGCTCTGATATTTAATTTAGCAGCGGAAGCAACAGGTTATTAGCACGGAGCTTTCCCGCCTAACTTTCCGGGCGTTCACTTTTTAAATTCCTCTCTTTCCCTTTCTAATTGGATTGCCTTCTCCCTTTCCCGTGAATGAATGAAACTTGTTGCTTGCCGAATCATTTCGCATTTATTTAAGACTATTTAAATGTGTGTCATTGCATCGGATTGAATCTCGCGAGCATCGGACCTGAAAATCGATTGCTACTCGATTTGATAAACCGATGGTGTCACTTTGAACCGAATTTTCGTATCCCCATTATCGTTTAACCGTAAAACTTATTTTAGCGTATAATTTTATGCATGAAAGACTACCCTTTGGGCGTAAAAATTAACACGTCCGATGGTTAATAATTTTCCGCTCATTAGTTCTATTGAACCTCTTCTGTGATGTTACCTTTATATTTTTATTACAACAAAAATAATAAAAGCGACCTCATTTATTTCTTCGTGAAATACCTATCAGACAAAGGTATTGCTACACAAAAGGAAATCGTCTAAACGATATTGCTTACTCGATACGATATCTCATATCGTGACAAATTGCGAGACGTATCCACATATCAAAATTCACATTTTAACCAAGCGTCTACCTACACGTATAGATCCACAGTCATACGTAAAACGAAGCCCACACCATATCTTACTCTGGAACACACGAATCTACATACATAAATATATTTCTATTCACCACCCAATACATTTTATCTATGTTACCGTTGCCTTACTAGAAATTCCAACGATGTTGTAAGATCGCATCACTATTGAACTAGCAGTCCCACTAGAGTCTTATTCTGGTTGAAACACATTTGAAATTAGAACGGCAGCTCACGATCGGTTAGTGTGAAGCCGAAGTGAGCCCGCGATCGAGTCTCACGAGGTATTCTCAAGGGGTGAGCGTAGTTCTTGCGCTTAGATATAAAGAAAGGTAGATACTTATGAAATTCGAAGGAAAAACCACCCTTCCCTGTACTAACACAGCGCAGTCGATTCGGTTTTCGCCGAGGAAATTGTAGCGTAGTTTGAACGGGACATTCGCTCACCGTACGCCGCATAGAGACGACGATTTTCTCGAATTTCCTTCGGGACGCGTTGCCTCCAAATTTGTCTTTGCATATTTTTTTTTCTTATTCTTGTGTTCGGTATTTGAGTGACGCGGTATTTTTTTTTATTGCTTTGTTTTTGTCATTAATTCTTTTATTTTAATTTTCAGTGCCAAAATATATTTCGTAAATTCGCGCCGCGGTAAAATTTTAACTTCAAAACTTTGCTTCGTGTCGCCGTAAAGGTAAGAATATTTTCAGCCAGCATGAAACGATATTTTTACGATCGAGTTGTGATGTTTTCGATATATTTTTATGACGTAACGTTTCCAAGAATTTAATTTAATATTTCTTCGGAAACTAGGAAAAACATTTCATATCTATCTCGTAATAAAGTTTTGCCGGCAACTTAAGCACAATGCCGTGTAATTATGAATGTAGCGTTTTTAAGAATCATTATTTTGGGAATAATTTCCACAGTTTTTGATGAACTCTTTGTTATATATACAAATATTCTAAATAATATACCTCGACATTTAGATAACAGAAATACGTATGAATTTTCTGCATTTTATTTAGTTAGAAATTAAATAACACAGGACACGAGTTAGGTAATTATAATTTGATGACCTGTCCAGTGGCCTTTGCTTAAGTTTTTTGACAGCCACATGCAAAGTTTACCTACGTTAGTTATTAATAAAGCTAATTGATTTATATTTTGCAGAATTTTCATAATCGTCATTAAATGACATACCTAATTGGACTGAATATTTTCTGAAGAAGGTTTTTTTCATGGTAGGTTGTAGACCATAACGAAAATACCTAATAGGTAGGTGTTTATAACAGGAAAATAATTCCTCGCCTATTTGCACTTCATGAACAACCTAACACTTACATTTTAATTCAAATCAAACTGCCTCTTTAATTTAATCACAGCACAGCCCGCTCCATAGACTACCAGTATCTCTAATAGACAATAATTTCACCTAATTGAGCATTCAAAATGACAGAGAGGCGTGACTCTTGTCACAAATGACGGCCGAATGACGAAATGACATCAATTTGACTACCAGTAGGCGGGACTTGTACTGAATGTCATTTAAAAACAAGTGACATTTGGCAGCAAGTTGTCAGGTACCGTATTCTGAAGATTGAGTTGTTGTAATTCCGAATGACTTAATTATTTTCTGTTTTTTTTTTTTTGTTGGTGCTTACTACTATCGTAATCTATGTATCTATATAAATGAATATTAAATGCTGTTCGTTGGTAAGCGCATCACCTGAGAACAACAGCTGCACCAATTTGGCTATTTTTCATTTTAAAATGTTCGTAATAGTCCGAATTACGTTCTTAAATAAATAAAAGTTTCCCCGAAAATGTTCGAATTCGGGATAAACTGAACGTCCTTTTTTCTATGGGATTTTTGTATGAACTCAAGACCTTTGCGCAGGGCAACGTTTGTCAGCTAGTTTAAAAAAACTAAACGTAACATTGGCTAAGTGCACAAACCGTGGAAAGACAAAAGAAAAAAAAAACTCTTCCGTTTAAAATTATTTGTGTTTGAAAATCGAATGTAAATTCGAACACGGTCGGTCGATGTTCGTGGGTCGTCCACATTTTGGGACAATGGTATCAGAATCATTCAAAGAAAAGGGTTTGAAACACTTAGAAAAACACGCTGTATGCTGTTTCTTTAACAACGTGAAGTATTATTATCTTGTTACATTGCTCGGGTCTTGATCTGCTTTTGTTTAATCGACTATAATACCAATAACTTACATGGCGCAGTAAGAGACAGCATCATTGGCGTTCCTGAGATCGAAGAAGTAAAGTAAGGACACTCAAACAATTGAAAACTAGTCTAACCTTTGAAATTGCTTCATTCGCAAACTCACTAATATTAAAATAAAGAAGTAAAATTTGTGAGTTTGTAGGTATGTAGGGGGTAATAATCCGGACCTACTGATACGATTCCGAAAAATAATAATTCAGATATGGGAACTGCAGTATATCACCGAGTGTCATTGGATATATTTATGTTTAAAACATGAAATCTCACGCCGAAAAAGCCGCGGACAGAAGCTAATATAAAATAAAATAAAGCAGAGGTTTTTTTCTTCAAGTTCCGATATCTTTGATTCCTGCCTAAAATAACACCCAATTTTCTGTCAATCTAGCACAACGTCTAACCCACCCTGGTTTAAAAAAACAATAAAAAAGCGCACGCTGAGATAATCACGTATATTAACTACCATCGCATCCCGGCTTTACTCGGGGGTAATTTTCCACTGACAGATATCCGATTTAATGGACTTTTATTTAAGCTCTCCTTACTTGACTTTTGTTGTAGAAAATTCTAAAAAAAATGTTACAGTACGATGACGTTAAAAGATTCCATCGTTTGTTTTCGGAAAACCGAACTTTACCGAATTAAATGTGACTGGTCCATTAAGGGAGTGACGGAATTAGTGCGTCAATCTATAATAATTTAGGTGGGAATATAAATCAATTTCTATTGGTCGATAGTCACATTTTATTCGCTATATTTCGGTTTTTCCGAAGATAAACGATGGAACCTTCGAACGTTGTCGTATACTGTACCTACGTCTATTGGACAGTCAGCCAGCACTAGGTTTATTGTATTTTTTCGTTTTCACAATGTTTTTACCAACCTACTTAGATATTTCTTTTGAATTTTATACTCCCTACTTACTTTAAATTTCTCTAATGGAAAAATCGTTGGATAACAATAAAACAAAAGAAAATTCTACGTTTCAAAATTAATATTCGGAATTACTCCGAATATATAGTCGAAGAGTAGGTTTAGGTTTATCATGTTGGGTTTATATTGCATTTAACGCAGGTAATATTTATTATGTTTCAACAACATTTGTTTAAACGAACCGGTATCTCTGTCAAGACTATAAAGAACTCCGTATATTTAAAACGTCAACTTTTAACGACTTAATTTGCTTAAATTATGAGTTGTAAGCGCAACTCTGCTGGCAATTAAGTTCGAAATAAATCAATTTAATTAACATGCAGGTAAGGTAAATTAACTTTAGAAAAAAATATGACGTTAAAAAAATTTAAATAGGTGACACAAGACGTCAGGATTGTTCGAAAAACTGTTCCAATCTTGAATTTAAATTGTTTTAGAAATCATAACCGATACGCTGGCATAATAAATCACAAGATAAGACGTAGTTTACTCTATTCCTAAATAAAACTCTCTGCAACTTTATTTCCATCTAAACCAGCTACTTACAAAGTAAAATCGAACGGAAAACCTATCACAAAATAATATCGAATCTCCATACATTATACTATTGATGGGGTGAACGACATATAATTTATATACCTACCCGCGTATAGTCGATAGTTGGTTCCACCCCCGTACCTTGCGACCCTCCGACGCATGTATATACATAATATATACATGTGAGTAGGGTTGAGGACAAAATCGATAGGGCTAACTCCTTTGTAAACCAACGGCTTTGCACGATTTTTGAACTGTCAATTTTTTTCCGAATTCCGAATTCGATGTTCGAAATTATTGTTTGTGATTACCATGTTCTACTTTTTAATGGTGTCAGTGAGAGAAATAGGTAATGATGCAGGTAAAAAATTACATTAATTTGTATATTAAAATGTCACTATTAAAAACACCGTTGAAAATCTTTGAAAAAATATCTAGCATAGAAAAAAAATTAGAATTTTCCGAGTACAGATTCGTAAAATAGACAATACAGGATGTTGGATCATCTAGATTAAAAGTACCTACTTAATTTTTTTTTGTTTTTTTTTTAAATATTTTTATTGTCAAACAACCTTAATTGAAACAACTAATTTAAGTTATACCTACTGATCACATTTCGGTTTTATCTTAAGTTTAATGGAAGAAGAAATTCTACCGCCAATTTGCACGCAACATAAAACTTAATTATATTTTATTACGCCTTCGTTAGCTTAAATTTAAGTACATTATTCCAAGAGAGTAAAAGGTCACCTTCCTTAAACAGACAGACATAACATCGTGTAATATTAATTATATGCACACTTACTTCTGATTAAGCGGTAATCAACATTATCATTATTTTTTTATACTTAACAGGCCATTTATTCATCCGAAAGATAAACAGTCGAGTTATTTTTGATGTTAAAATTATCTTAACAGTGATCGAGCAATATTAACCCGTTCGATGACAGCGCGAAGTTGGAACGACTTTTTATCGTGGTAATAAAAAACGATAACAATCGGAAATAATGTTCAACTTCCATTTACCTAGGACGATTTAATTTCAAATTGTGTAAAAAGTAATAAGTGTGTTTATTAAAAAAAAAAAAAAAAAAAAAATGTAAATTAGTCTTCTTTCTTTGATGAAACCATTTATGACATGTCTTACCGTTCATGCATCTGGTTAAATAATTCACTGCTTATGCAATAATTACGCAATATTTTTTTTGTCAGTTTTATTTTTGTGTATCCTATGAGCTTTTTCGGGGCATTTACTTGTCGCAGCCAATTACTTAAAAATACATATCAAAATGCTCGATGTAGTGGGAGAATATAGTAGGTACAGTAGGACCTATTTAATTATTTTGAACCAACTCAACGTCAATATTTTTTACATGTCTCTGTTAATTTATAGCATGACCAAACGGGGAATCGAACGCGTAGCTACGAGTATTTATTTAACGGTGAAGTGGTACGATCGTAAAATTTTATTTTGTTGTTTGTATTTAAAAGATGCCTATTAAAAAGCTTGCTTAATCGACTATGATCGCTACCGTCGATTATCAGGAACTTCATAAAATTTCGAAAGTTAAAAATTTTTCATTTTAGAATTTATTGTTCATCCGCTAGTTGTCTTTGGCTGTTACAACTAAATTGTCTATGCCACGCCATATCGTTACGTGGTCGTTTGATTTTATTGGTTCCTTCCTTGCAATGTATTTTGTAGCCGTTAATTACCTTTATTGTTGTTTATGATTTAATTTAATTCATAACTTATTGGATACTTAGAATTATATTATGGTTTCCATCTTTTATATCGACAAACTCATATCTTAATTGCCGATTCCTGCTATTTTTTTTAAATGACTGTGTCGATTTCAAGAAAGATACTCACTCAGCATCGATATGAATTGAAAGTAACTCGACTTTAAAATTAAAAAGATTATTAGTTTATAAACAAAAAAAAAAACTTTACAAAAGAGGTTGTATTTGGTGAGGGGAATGTTTTAATTCCTCAAATGCCCGGACAAAACGTACTAAAATAGCAGTACCTATAGGATTCGGGGGTAATATTATTATACCAGACCCCACCCCCATGTTGTCAATCGATCAAACATGTGCAAACAGTATAGACTTACAATATGACAAAACGACCCAAGTCTCCAACAACGACCAAAGAAAAACACACCCAAAAACAAAAGTTACACGGTTCAGTTTTGAATGATAAATTTTCCATGCCCAATGCCTTGGGTTTGCAATTTGGCCATATTTCTCTTGTACATTGGAATCATAGGAGCTATGGTAAATGTATTGACAAATATATCAAGTTACAATTTCCATTAGGATATTGTTTATATCAAGTTATGGATGTACTCGAGCGGTCTCGATTTTCAGCGCGTTTTGATATATGGTCATAGTCTGTAGGGTTAGTATTTTAGATTTAACCCTCCGATACATGTGGCTATTTGTTAGCAATAGTTTTAATAATAATTCTGAAAGGTTTTTCCAAATATTCTGTTTAATTTAGTCATATATTCAGTTACTTAGCATCCGCTGTATTTTTAACCGACTTCAAAAAGGAGGAGGTTCTCAATTCGTCGGAACCTTCCCCGATTACTCAAGGATGGCTGGACCGATTTGGATTTTTTTTTGTTTTATTTGAGAGGGTATACATCACAGTTGGTCCCATATAAAATTGATTAACTTTGCTTTGGTAGTTTTTGAGTTAGCTTCAATAATACGTATTTTTTCCACACTTTTATATGGATGATGTTCTAGTTTGTTTTGCAGGTAGTGGTATTAGAATTTGTGTGGGGTAGGTACACAACTAAGAAGTGAAAAAAAAAACTTTTTTACAAAAAAATACAACCGACTTCCAAAAACAACACTACAAAGTGAAAAATAACTTTAATTTCGGAAGTCGGTGGCAAAAAACGAAAATACATTTAACTAGACACCGACTTCCGAAATTAAAGTTATTTTTCACTTTGTAGTGTTGTTTTTGGAAGTCGGTTGTATTTTTTTGTAAAAAAGTTTTTATTATTTGTGAATGGACTACCTGTCTGAAATAAATCTGTTTCGATAATATTCTTATTAGAATCGATTCTTCTGGACATATTTTGATAGCCCATGGTAGTAAAAGAGTATGAAAAGATGAATTGAACACACCAACTTTTAGTTTAGTTATTAATAATGCTCTCTTTACAAAACTATAATTTCATAATCAAAAGATATATCATCGAAAAAAAAACTATGAATGGACTTTCTCCCCAGTTTATAAAAAACTAAAACGCTCTATAAACCATATTTTAGTTATATAAGTGTTTTGTCCTTTTCTTTCAAACTCAAAATATAATTCGAAAGAAATTGACAAAACACTTCTATAACTAAAATGGGTTTTTAAAGCATTTTAGTTTTTTTTTTTTCAATAAGGGAGTAAGAGTATCATGTACGCAAACTTAAAATGTCGGCATCACGACCGTGACCAAAAGAAAAACTAGCCTTAAATACAAAACTTAACCCTATAAGTAATGAAGACACCACTTTCCGCTCAATAAATATTTTCGCGTTCACAACAACTTAGTTGATGCTATCATTATTTACACCATATAAAAAGGCGATACTTTTTAATAGATACTATAGATAAAAATTTACAGAATTTCACGATAGCCATCGAATATCTAGTAATAAATTTTTCTTTACTTTATTAATTAAAGCATCGTCTTATTTTAACGAAGTAACGCTCTTACACTGTTCACTTTACATTTTAACTGGCTTCCGATGCACATAAAACAATCAGGCTGAGTTTTTAAAACGGCTTTTTAGATGGGTAGATAAGAAGATAGACCTTTAAAATAGAATACATTAGTAGGATCATAAATAATAGGCTGTTTTGTAAGGAACTGTAGTAAACTATACAATGTAACGTGGTAAACAGTAATGGTTAATGGCAATTAATTGAATGCATTGAATAATATTAAGAAGGATGCGCCGTGGTAGCCCGCGAAATACAAATTTTCTTGCGTTGTATGCAATTTGCAGGTCCGTGTCAGGTTGTATCTTGATCAAAATATGATACGCGGGAAAAAAACACATTTATACACCACTAATTTTTAATTAGTACAAATACTTAAAGGGCTTATTAGAGAAGGTCTTGTCATTATATATGTAAAGTCCCAATAAATAATAATCATAAACAGCAAAGTTATTAGCGTTTGTTTATATCCCAAAATGTCACTCAGTTTATGGAAATATTGTACAGGCTACATAGTAGTATTCATTAATCATGGTAAAGCACTGCGCGTAGTATTTTCTAGTTGCAATTGTTATGAATGATTGATTCAATTATGAAATTTATGAATTTACCAATTATGACAAATTTTCGTGGACAATTTTGGAATTTCATTTTTTTGATTTTTGACTACACAAATATGATCAGTAACGGGTACGGATAGAGCCCCATTTTTTTTTACTAATTAAAAAATAGTAGTGTATAATTTAAACCATGATAATCATCAAAACGAGTACATCTATATAGGTTAGAATTCGTGCAGAGTCGTTAGATTTCGTTCGTTCGACGAATCTGCACGAAATCTAACTTATAGAGATGTATTGAAGATTTTCATTGTTAAAATTATATAAATACATATGTTTTATTCCCGCGTATCATATTTTGATCAAGATACAAACTGACACGGACCTGCGAATTACAAAAAACCCAAAAAAAAAAATGAATTTCGCGGGCTACCACAGCGCATGCGCCTTAAGTAAGTACTCACTATTTTTTAAAATTCAAATTTAATAACAGGGATGATGCTTGGGTAAAAAAAAAAAGAAATTCGATTAAGTCCATCAGTCAGATAATTAAAAAATATATTAGACACTTATTTTTAGCTTTATCATATTATTAAAAAAATACTTTGATAACACGTATTAAAGTTGAGGAGTGGGGGCTCGCTACGTCACTTCTACGTATAAAATCTAGCTAGGCGTGACGTCATGCCATATTTTAACTCAATGTATCGTCGTAATCTTTTGATTACGTAAAATAAAAAAAGTAAAATAAGTGTCCAATATTTTTTAATATCTGACAGATAAAAAAATTATTTTAAGTCATCATCATCATTATTTTCACATCTGATTATTGCAACATAACTTTTGTTAATAATATGTGCCACATGACAGCTAAGATGACATCTAAGAAAAACGATGAACAGACCGTGAAGATTTAGATTTGAGCAAATGTTTTTAGGAATAATTACTTCAAAAAATTTAATAAATAGTAAAAAACATTTAACATAAACAAAAAACACATCATTTACCTCTGCATACTAAAAACACAAAAAAAAATCTGTTAAAAAAACTCAGATTCACTTTCTTGACCCGCCATTTTAATCACGCATGCGCACAACACATCACCTAATAACAATTTGACATTTAATTACTAAAATACTAGAATGACAAACTTAGAAACACGTCTGAACACAGTTGTAGCACAATTTTGAATGCGACCTCATTCCTGACCTTTTATCTCACGTACGTGCATAAATTATTACCCATTTTTGTCCCCTCTGCAGCTAAAGGGTTAAGTTCTATAGAAACTTATGGCTCGTGAATTTGCATATAATTTTTAGTTTATTATTTATGTTTGAAAGGATGTAAGGGGGTATTGTGTAACGTTTTTCAGGGGTTGATGAATTGGTAGTATTAATATGGATTATGTAGGTATGTCGTGTTCAGTTTGGGATGCGCAGGAGCACCGGTTTGACTGTCATTGAAATTTCTGATACAAGTTTGTCGTAACTTTTTTTTTGCTTTTACCATTTCTCTCACGGAATCTTTGGTACAGATCAGATTCTAATTTCATTATTCTCATAGTTTAAGCATATTTATCTTGCAAGCTTTTAACCTGATTGACTGGTATTGGAGTGTTTTTTTTGGATCTTTTCGGCGAGCATGGCTGCTAACAGCGCCACCATGGAGAAAAAAATTAATAAGTCAGTGAAATTGAGTAAAAAATGGCCGTTTTTGCCGTTAACTGCTATAAATTCGAACCTAGGAGGTTTAGTGTTGTTTTTTTTTTGTACTAAAAATTTTACCTCATCTGACTAGAATGTGAGCATATTAGGAAATTTCAAAATGTTCCATATCTCTAGACTTATTAATTTTTAATGGTGGCGCTGGCGTTTAGCAGCTATACTCGCCTTAAGCCGTGACAATTCTTGCTGCCCAGTGTCTTTGTACTCGTATTATACCTATAACCGTTTTTGAACCAAGTCTGGTGAGTAAAAGTAGTTTTATTCCTTGACAAACGTTTGACATTGATAATTTATCTGGTAGATTTCTAAGTAGTGTGTAGCGTACCTAATAGGGATGATGTCTGGGAAAAATAAATGCTGTTTAGTCCGTCAGTAAGATAATAAAAAAAATATTAGACACGTTTTTTTTTGCTTTATCATATTAATAAAATGTGACTTCGATAAACCGCATTAAAGTTGGAGAGTGGGGGTTCGCTACGTCACTACTATAACGTACTACGTATAAAATCTAGCAAGGAGTGACGTCATGCTATATTTTAACTCAATGTATCGCCATAATCTTTCGATTACGTAAAATAAAAAAAAACGTTTCGAATATTTTTTGTAATCTAGGTACAGTGGGGTGCATTAGTTGGGTACCCCAGTTGTATTAAAATTTTAATACAACTGGGGTACCCAATTTATGCAGCTCACTGTACATGATAATGATAACATGACGGACAAAAAAAGAATTTTTAGTCATCATCCCTGTTATAAAATTTCAATTTAAAACATTAGCATTACAACATGATAGGTATTGATGAATGAATGTTGAACTGACTTCAACTAAGCATGTTCCATCTGCTAGAATGTCCCAAATTTCCATTCACCTGCACCCTTGACGACCTGAACAACGCCTCTGAAGCCGCAATAAACGTGGCCATATATTGGTCCCAAACAGTATATGCACCATAGATGTACAGTCGACAAGAAAAGAAGAAGAAGAACCGAATGTTTAATTACAACTGTCAAAATAACAATAAAAAAATTCGTCATCGTCAAAATACCCTTACTTAATTAAAAAAGACGTATACACCAGTAGGTTAGCAAAAAAAAAAACATTCCTTTGTCTCACATCACTACATATTAAACATATTAGTCCCTCGCCGCGTCTGTCTGTCTGTATGTTCGCGATGATCTCAAAAACTACTAAACTAATTTTCATACGGTTTTCACCAATGGATTCATAATTAAGGTTAATTCATTAAAGTTTTTTTGTAAATTTGCTGAAATCAATCTGCCTAGCCTTTTCCCAACTATGTTGGGGTCGGCTTCCAGTCTAACCGGATGCAGCTGAATACCATTATTTTACATGGAGCGACTGCCTATCTGACCTCCACAACCCATTAACTGGGTAATACGATACCCCTTGGTAAGACTGATTGTCAGACTTTCGGGCTTCTGACGACCCGTAACGACTGTCAAAGATCCACGAATGACAGCCGGGACCAACGGCTTAACGTGCTTTCCGAGGCGCGGAGGAGTCTCGGTATGTAAAGATGGTCACCCATCCACGGACCAACCTCGGCAAGCGTAGCTTAACCTGATGGATCGACCCATGCGGCTGTTATTACTTAGCCACGAGCTCCTCTGTAAATTTGCTGAAATACGACGATGATTAATAAAATAATAATAAAAAGTTAATTGATCCAAAGATATACATAGACTCAGAAGAAGATGAAGATGATGATGTTGAAGATGTCGGAAAAAAATCAAGCCGACTGGGAGCATTACTGGCGTGCGCGTTACGATAGTACGTTTCCGTAGGATTATTTCCGACTTCCACCCGGGCGAAGCCGCGAACAAAAGCTAGTTATTCATAAAACATCAAACTCGCTATTATTAATTTTAATAATAAAACTGATACGATCACATTTCTTATTATCTGTTATATTAATATCAACCACAATGCATGCGATCAACCGGAAGTAGAATCTTTTGTAACAGACGCTCAAACCCTTCCGGTGAAGCGATATCTTGGATGGTATTAGGGGCCTTGTCTATTCATTTTGACCCCTAACGTCTGATATTTGGTATCTATGGGAGTATCTGTGACTGTGAGAAATAATAGGATCTTGAGACTTTTGCCTATCGCATTTGAGGGTTGAGTGAAAAGATGATTGCGCTTTTTAATTGAATTTTGAGTGTCTAATACTTTTAAATGAAGTCTTAACCTACCATATGGAAAACAGAACAAAAGAAAACTGTTCTTTCTATTTTGTTTTTTTTTTATTAATACTATTTTTTATCTAAACAACTACAATGATAAACTAAAAGAATAAATAAATTAAGGCGTATACACTATAAGTCAATTAATAACAGAAACACGTCTCACTAACACGCATTTCAAAAACCCACAATCCCAGAACAAGTTTTGCTCAAATATTTACCGAATTAAAAAAAAAGCACACAATGCACGCTATTATAGGCAATCACCAAAGTATCGATTATAGAAAAAAAAAGTTTGCAAAAAAGCCACTACACGCGGTACCAACAAAACAAACATTTCACGGGCCTGTGGTAACAAAAAAAAAGACTTGTCTATGCACAAGGGGCCTATTGTACCGAATTTGACTAGCCTTTGTTTAAAATACTGATTTATAGGCTATTAAACCCTTTCTATTAATGTATGTATAGATAAATTTATGCGTATTATTCCTTGTAAAAAATGGTAGTTATATTTTATCTGTGGCATAACAAAGGTGTTTATTTTTTTTTGTTAAACAGGGGTGCATACACATGTGTTAAGATCTATGACAACGACAACGAGTCTTAAAATGTTGTTATTATAGTTTAACGGGTTTTACTTATAAAACAATAGCGGAAGTAGAATGACCAGGAGTTTTTAAAATTATTGGACAAAAAATTGAAAGAAAAAAACATTTTCCGTAATAATTTATTTGACATTTTTATGTAATTTCTATTATAACCGCAGAGGAGCTCGTGACTGAGTACGAACAGCCGCACGGGTCGATCCATCAGGACAAGCTACGCTTGCCAGGGTTGGTCCGTCGATGGGTGACCATCTTTACATACCGAGACTCATCCGTGCCTCGGAAAGCACGTTAAGCCGTTGGTCCCGGCTATCATTCGTGGATCTTTGATAGTCGTTACGGGTCGTCAGAAGCCCGAAAGTCTGACAACCAGTCTTACCAAGGGGTATCGAATTACCCAGTTACTGGGTTGTGGAGGTCAGATCAGTCGCTCTATGTAAAATACTGGTATTCAGATGCATCCGGTTAGACTGGAAGCCGACCCCAACATAGTTGGGAAAAGACTAGGCAGATTGATTATGTTATAACCGCAAAATATAATAATAACTAACGAATACAACAGTAAATTAGATAAAATATTACTTTTAGTTAAAAAACCGCCTAATATCCCCGAAAAACGAATTCTTCTACAAAGGACACAATAAAAAATAATATGGGGACACAGTTTTTGTTGACAAAAGTTTGAAATATAAGTGCCATTAAATTGTTTTTGTCAACACCCCGTAGCGAAATACAGCGTGTCACGATGTTAATAATTTAAATTATTGGGGTAACATTAGTCTGCTACGTATACGAATAACTTACGTTCTCATTTTCTCAAGGCTCAATTTATGGTGAGAAAAAAAAACATTTACGGTAAGAGATAAGAGACACAATGTTTGCAACTGCTGTCCATCTCTTGATGGTGTCCATTTTCGCAGTAATTTACCAACCTTTTCTTAAAATTAATGACTAATTTAGTGGCCAGTATCATAAAACATCCAGTACAAAAAAAAAAACATAATTCATTTGCTAATAAAAAAAATCTCTTCAATTCCGCGCACCCTTGAAGAAACAGAGGATTAACTGGCAAGAAAAAAAAGCGTTCCATTTAAAATGGCAATGCCCTACTTTCGAAGGCAATCCCGGACAACTTTCACCTATTCCCGTGTAGGAAAACGAGCTGCAAAACTAACGTCCCTGAACTGAGTAAATGGCGTGAGAAAAAAGTAATTTTCATTCATAAAACCATTTTCTTAGAAGCATGCGATAGGGACAGATAGACGGTGTCGATAGCGCTCTGTCCCTTTCTAGCGCACTCATTTTTAATGCACTTTCCCTGAAGAGGTTCCTTTATACTTCTTTTAAGAGTTGCAAGCAAGTACGTGTTTTTTTTTTAAGTTTTCCTTTTGAAGCGTTCGTGAAATTCGCCTTTACTTTGTAGAGTGATGTCAAGAAGTTTAAACGTTTAACGCTACACTTTTTAAGACGATTTAAAAAAGTATCTTTTGGACTTTTGTAGACCTCCGTATTTTTTTAATTTTCATACAAAAACGATGTTCAAAGTGATTGCGGACAAGTACGTACTATGTATAAAAAGCGTAGGCAAATCTGTCTACCATTTTATTAGTAGGTACTTTAAAATATGTGCTACGAAGTACTGTGACAATAAAATGCAAAATCACAGGACATTAGCCGCATCATGCACACTCAATAAAGTCCTATTTAAATAAACCAATCAATTGTAACGATTTTTGAATATCGAACGTAATCCTTTGAGTGCCACTCGATTCAAAGGGATGCTACCGTTGTCCTCATTGTGTCCTTGTAATTTATTGTCACCGTACAAAGGAACGGGATGTTCTACATTTTTTGAAGTTCAATGGGTCATATTTTAACTATTTGACTTTTGGATGGTTATAGAGTATTTTTTAAGTTTAGATTTGTGAGGTAACTTCAAGACCTTACGTTCATGTAAGAAGCTCAGCTATACCCGAATCGCTTTAGCGTGGCAAAATCGGTCATTAACCCACATATTATACATTTTCTAGCACTCATTATTTCAAAAACTGAAATAAAGTCCGGTAACGTCCTAAATCAATATCTATCGTGATCTTTAACATGTTCCAATAACGAAAACCGGTTAAGTTCGAGTCGAACTTGCGCACCAAGGGTTCCGTACCATTATCTATAATAACGGCAAAAAATCACGTTTGTTGTATTTTTTAATATTTGTTTTATTTTAATTTAATTATTTATTTATTATGTGAATGTATAACTAAATATTCTGTGAATATTTTAAGCGTCACCTGTTGCAGTTATCAATATCGAGCAAAAACGAGTAAAAAAATCACGTTTGTTGTATGGGTGCCCCCTTCAATATTTATTTTATTCTGTTTTTAGTAGGTACCTATTTGTTGTTATAGCGGCCACAGAAATATATCATCTGTGAAAATTTCAACTGTCTAACTATAACGGTTCATAAGATACAGCCTGGTGACAGACGGACTGACAGCGGAGGCTTAGTAATAGGGTTCAGTTTGGTAACCTTCGGGTACGGAACCGTAAATACCATACGTGGTTTATTGTTCGGGTTTCTACGGAGAGATATTAGGCAAAGGGCAATGACCGTTATTGCCATGCTAAAGTGACTCGGGTATTGTTACAAGTATTCTTTTCTACATATCTATAGAGTTGGTATTCCTTTGAGCCTTTGAAGAAACCATTGGTCCATTCATTTTGATATGCATAAGTTGTCCTTTCATCCGTGATGTCACAAAACAACAGACTGTTCACTTCCAAAGCTTCCAAGAATATATCTAAATCTTCTTGTACTACTTTACTATACTCTATTCACAATAAGATTAGACATTTAAACAAATCTGTTTTACAGTCCGTTCAACCGATTTTGACTTCTATTCCGTAGGACTTAAGGATGGCATTAAAGGCAAAAAAGTAGTTACAATACTAACTGTTTACTGCAGCTGCCATTTGTCATGCCGCCAACGCAATAGAAGTCAGAATCGGTTGAGCGGGCTGTAAATAAAAAAGGTTTGTTGAAATGTCTAATCTTATTGTAAATGGAGTATAGCCCAGCTGAACAGAAGGTGCTATAAGAGCCTGTTTGGTTGATCTGGACTACATCAGGGGCACCTTGCGCAGTCAGCTAATTTAATCACCACGTTATGAGCTTTTCTATGGGGTCAAATTAAATTAGCTAGCGAAACTCCGCAGACGTGATGTGTATTACACAAAAAACCGATGATTATTTTTTAGGTTGATGACCTCAAAAAAAAACATCATTATTTCTTTTTTGTTTATTATGTATCATGTATGATACGTGATGTCATATATACACATCACGTCTGCGGAGTTTCGCTAGCTAATTTAATTTGACCCTGTATACTGTTCATAACGAGATGGAAGAAAAGGATAGGTAGCTATGAGAGAAACAGGGTCCTAATATTTAAACTTCTTCTAGATATTATGCGGTATTGTTAAAATCCAAACTAATATTATAAATGTGAAAGTGAGTTTGTTTGTTTGTTACGCTTTCACGCTAAAACGGCTGAAGAGATTTGATTGAAATTAGGCACATGGGTAGACCATAAACTAGAAATGGACATAGGCTACTTTGCATCGACATACTACGCGAGCGAAGCCGCAGGCGGAAGCTAGTACCTAATAACCCCAGGTTAAAGGTCAAAAGTTGAGATCAAATTCAAGTCTCTTTACAACCAAGAAGCTAACAAAACGAAACTTTTCTTAACAAAATCATAAAAAATACCAACACACGACTCGTGAAAATAGCTGATAACCAAAGGAACCGAACCAAAAACTTTCAGAAGTATGTTATAAATAAAATAACGTATTCACGAGCGGCGGATGCGCAACTTACGGCTTCAAAAGTTGGAAAACCACTCCAGGAGTCGGCTTGAAGTTTTACCAACAATATATTTGTCTGCCCGCCAACCGTATGTCGATTGGGGAGACGTTATATTGATGAGCGGAGCGGGTAGAGGTTTTAGCGATACTGACTTCCTCGACTTCTGTATAGCTAAAATAATTTATTATTATAACCCAAACTTAAAGCATTTATTTCAATAAAACCTTTTACACGCACTTTTGAATTTTCAGGGAGTCGGTTAGTCAGAAAGATGAAGCTAGTTGCTCGTCTGTACTGAACCTTAGAGAAGAACGTTTTTCATGCAATTTTGTGGCTTATTTTTAAGTTGACATGCAATTGTACAGTGCTGAAAGTTCTTCATAATTAATTGTCACGTAAATTATACAAATTGAATCGATATCCAGTTGTATCGTGATCTAATATCAAACTGAGTATTCTCCATTTGAAATAAGATTAGACCTTTTTTACAGTCCATTCAACCGATTTTGATTTCTATTGTGGTGATGGCATGACAAACAGCAGCTGCAGTAAACTGTTGGTATTGTAACCATGTTTTTGCTTTTAATGCCATGCTTATACTTACGGAATAGAAGTCAAAATCGAAAGAACGGACTGTAAAGAAGGCTATTTAAAATTTCTTATCCTATTTCAAATTGAGTATAGAAAACATTCAAGATCTCTACATTTCCAATATATAGAACAACAATTTTCAACGTAGCTCTCCTTACAAGAGCTTTTCGTAGCCCGCTCCCGCTACCTCTCCGCTCGTCTCAGACCACAAAAGTTTATACAAAGGCAAACAGACAGACACCGGACTTACCTCCTCCGCCACTTCACACAAACATTCTTGTGAGCAAACTTAAAATATAATAATATTTCACGACTTCTGCAAAAGTTACCCCATTTCAGACGTTTCGAGGTTTTTTGGCTTCGAGTAAAATCATTTTCATGTAGGAAGAGTACCTACGTCGTCGGTGATTTTTATCCTTGAAATGTGTGAACGTTTCGTGGTTTTATTGTCGTACTTATTGTTATGCTGAGATTCTTTATGTAATCACTATTTATCAATCTCCCAGGCTGCGTCACAACACCCTGTCTTCCATTTCAAGGTCATCAGTCCATCTTTTTGTAGGGCACTACGCTTGCCAATACGCGGTCTCCACTCCAGGACTCATCTGCTCCACCGGCCATCGGTCCTTCGAAAACATGACCAGCCCGCTGCCACTTCAGTTTGCTTACTCTGCAAGCTATGCCCAGCAGTGGACTGCGGTTGGTTGAGTTGATTTGATAGATTAATTTATCAATGAGATATCTTTATCGGTGATGATCTTTAGAAAGGTCAGGTGTGTAGATAAGGTGGTTAAGAGGCTTGATTTTGTTAGTAAGCTTATTATAAATTTTCAGAATTTTGGGCCAAACATATTTTACCAAAGTCGTAATAAAATTGACGGCTGACAGTTTTTGTATGGAAAAACTGTCAAAAATTCGAAATTAATTCGAAGATTAAGGGTGGGTTGCACCATCTTACTTTAACAATAACAAACAACGCACCTTCAGTTCGATGTTTGTTATTGATGGTGCAACCCACCCTTGTTAAAGTTCCTGTTAGACAAAAAATAGGTTGTTCCATTTGACAATTTGTTACCTGACTTCATAACTTTAACTCTAATCTTAACAACAAACGCTTCGCTGGTTAAAATTATTGTTCTGTCACTTCTGTCAGTCGCGTCGAATGTCATGTCCCTGTTTCGAACTTGACGGTGCAACAGTAGGTATTTAGGGTCATATTAATTTTGACGGAAACTATAATGTAGCCCTTGGTGCAACCCACCTTTACACTGAGTATAAAAGTTTGATTGAATTCACCCTTACATGAAGAAAATTAATTTTCCGGTACAGTTTCTAAGCAGGACGGTGTCAACACTATACATAACATGGGCACCATTATGTAATCATAAGAAGAATGTACCTACATCCCCGAACTTTTATCTCTATAAGTTAGAAGCTGCATTAGTAGTTCTACATAGTTTATTCTATTCTATTCTATTCTACAGTGTCGTGAGGAGACGACCAACCGGAAGGAGCTTCAAGACAAGGAAATAATGATTAAACTGTCTCGAAACCAGCAATGCAATTAATTAGAAACGAATAAGGGTTATTCATTCATACTGCCCAAACTAAGGGATATGTGTCTCGATCGAAAATGATCGCCAAATTAATGTGACAAATTGTCAAACGCGCGTAAACTGCTGTGATTGGCTGTTGATAAATCATTCAACCAATCGCATCAGTTTACGCGCGTTTGACAATTTGTCACATTAATTTTGCAATCATTTTCGTTCGAGATACTGGCAACTGACCTAAGTACCTCAGAGCAAAGTTTTGGTTGAGGGCAACCAAAACTTTGGTGGCATGCGCAATAAAATTATGACAAGATAGTTCTAGAGATACCGACACAATTTTATTGCGCTTGTCACGCTACGTCTAACTGACAAAAAGAACTGATCATCTGCCTACCCTTTTCCCAACTTTGTTGGGGTCAGCATCCAGTCTAATATGATGCAGCTCAACACCAGTATTTTACATGGAGCGACTGCCTGCCTGGTTGCCTCCACAACCCAGTTACTGGGTAATAAGATACCTCTTGTTAAGAGAACTAACACCCAGAAACAAGGATATCTCCTTTCACAACAGACCTTTCAAGAAACACACCTAACCAACTTAATACAATAGAACGACAAAAAACATCATATTCACTTTAAACAATTTTGTACATCACAAAAGTACTTTACGTACCGTCATCCAATATTACGAAACAAAATAATATTCTGGAAGGAGGATAGGAAAAAATTGAAACCTTCATACGTAAGGAAAATAGTCTTGGAAATAAAAGCGTGTGAGGAATCGACTGTTTCCCTACGTTTCTTTGGGTGGCGTTTGACAAAACATCCCCCTGCCTCCCCTGGCATATGCGAGTAACACATTATCTATCACGGAATAAGCCTGTGTGCTGTGGAGTTGATGTTGTTGCTACATTTTTTTGTTGTGGATCTATTTTTGTAAGTTGATTAGTTACCGTAAACTCAAATTACTTTAGCCCCGAGGTAACATTGGCCCAATCGAAAAACTGTTTCGACTCTCTCCAGTTTATCTATCACGCAAGCAGTCAAAGTAGTTTGCAAATCAAAATTTATTTAGTTATCACAGAACCTACCAAACAAAGCAACCAACCAAACTGCACTTAGTGTCAGCAACATGACTTGAAGAAAATTGAAACTTAAACGAAATAAAACATTAATCACTCATTTATGTATCACTCACGTAAAATAACCCGATAACTAGAATCATTTTCCTTCTATTTATCTGTCAAAAACAAACCAATACAAAAAATATTCTCCTGGCAACTCCATTCATTCCCCTGTTCTCTCACAGCGCCATATGACACATGTGCGGCATAAAGCGAAGTATTGATCTAGTGCCGACTTTCTGTAAGATAGTGTATAAGACACAACAGTGTACTTACCTATTTCTTTAACAGCCAATAAAAAAGATGTGTCATGTCACTCACTGGTTAATTTGTAACGCAGACTGTATATTTGAATAATTGATTTACAGAAAGAATCTAGATGAGCCAAAACAGGTGAATCTAGCAAAGGCACAAGAGGACAGCAATGTTGTAGGTATAGAAAAACTTATTAAAATATTAACACTAAGTATGTATAATAAACTAGCAGTTGCCCGCGGCTTCGCCCGTGTGGATGTTGCAAATTATACCACGGGAACCTACTACCGGTATAAAAAGTATCCTATGTGTTAATCCAGGTTATAAACTATATGTGTGCCGAATTTCATCCAAATCCGTTCAGCCGTTTTTACGTGATTGAGTAACAAACATCCAAACATTTTCACAATCATTCACATTGATTTATAATATTAGATTATTAAGTATCTAAAGAATTAAGGACGATTTTACTAAGAAAATCAAACACAGGGCTCATGCATGAGGCTGTTTTACTAAAAAAGTAGGTATGACTGTTAAAAGATATTATGTTAAAGGCTACGTTTCACTATGCACCTACGAGCATCACATATTACTTACACAAAACAGCGTAAAATAATTCTAAAAAAATTTACACATCGTGCCAAGAAAATAACATCGAAGTTGGCCGCGCGCGATAGCCACAAACTACTCGGTGGAACCAATAAACGGCTTGTCATCCCGCTCTGATTGATCATTATTTTATGCGCCAAACTATCGTGCTATCTCTCTCTCACTGGAGGACTGCCAGCGAACCCCGCCGTGCGGTGTAGAAAATGTGGCGTTTCCGTTTTTATTTGAATACAGAATCGCGCGATAATGACGGTGTGAATTTTTATGTGCCGTCATAGTTCAAGATGAAGCCGAATGTGTGTTCGGAATTCAAAAGTGGTTTATGGACGTCCAATTCCAGAAGCGAGATGCGAGTACCTGTGATTGTTATTTGGAGGTAGATACCTACTTACTTTTGGTTGGTGAGCTGTATGTTCGATTTGGAAAACTGAAGGAATACTTTTTGACGGATTCCTTGTTTTAAATATTTACCTTACATCTTTAGTAAACTTACAATTCAAGCAAAAAAAAATGAGGCAATGAAACCAGAAACTGTTTCCACAACTTAAGTATTCATTCATGACTCGTAAAAAATGTTGTTTGTTGTAACATAAGCTTCCGAACTATAATTTTATTACTGCCATGATATTTGTCTGTTTGTGCCAAAAATTAAATTGGTTTCAGCAGTTACTAGGAAAATTATCTTGGCATACTTAGTTGTTTTCTTAGTAATCTGTTGTCGTCTTTAATGTTCATTGCACCAATTTTACTACCTATTGATAGCCAACTTAACCTAGCCAATTATGACATACTTTTCGACAAACTTAAGAAATAAAACTTTGATACTTTTTTTGTTATGAACTCTCAAAATAACATCTAACCTCAAAAAAATAGTAATTTTCCCGAGCGAAAAAAAAAATCCGTTACATTCCGTAATATACGACTACCCACTAGGCATGCGGTTGACAGGCGGGCTAAAGGATTTATGAACGTTCCCCTGTACCGTTTGAAGAAAAAAACGCCAAGTAAAGCATGGCCTGCTTGGCTGCGGAAGGATATTATATTAAAACAGTATAAACACAAAACTAAGAAATAGACTCAATTTTTGTTATAAGCAGCTATCTTTTTACGAATAGCTTAGTCACTCTTAAACATTTGGCAATAAACTAATTATTTTTTTTTTTGTGAGAAAGGTAAAAAGTAGAATATAAATAAATAAATAAAAACTTGATTGCAGACCACTGATGGTTCAAAAAACAAACACAATAAAAAAAATAATAATAATAAATCGATACAAAAAAAAAAATACAATGAAATGGCATACATATAAACTTGCACATTAAAAATTAAAAAAACTTTAGCTGCTATTTAAAAAAAAAAATAAAAAAAGGTAATATTGAGTTCTCAGAATCAATCCATTATCTGAAAATCCCATCCATTAATATTTATTTTAAAATACCCGCTGAATTTATCAATGTTCCAAACCTAAACGTGCTATAAAGTACCACCGAAGCAAACTCTAACAACTCTCCAACCGTCAGTCAAACCCTTATTTATTTTCCGAACACAGAATTTTTCGTGCCGAGCTCGAAACTTCCGAACCAAGTACTGGTACTATTACTACTCCACCATTATGATGCAAATCTGTCCCAATTAGCCGTGCTCAGAGTCACAGTCCCCGGATATACACACATCTGCTGGTTAATTTGCCTAACAATACCCGGTTTTAATATTCAAATACATCACCTTTGTACACTGCATGATTTCTAAACACTTATCAAGTTTGGTACTGGTTTGAGTTTATTTTATTATAGTACATGTTTTGAAAACTTACTGGGTTGTTTTTTGTGGCTTTAAATGTAAAATTGAGAAATGTTTTGTACAAAAGTCATTGTAAAATACTTACGTTTATAGTATTTGGTAATGATATTTGATCCTTATTGTGATAGAAAGTTAATTAATTACATCTTTTGCCTCTTTTACGTTCATACATCAGTGGCCTTAGTGCGAGTTTTTATACTTACTTGATCGCGCTCAAGTTAACTTATGTCAATTTGTATGGAATAATTGTGTTTCCCATTGTAGTCACCAGACGGCGCTTATTCAGTTTCAGTACAAATTGAAGTTTACGATTACGTGATCGAGTAGGTAAGTATAAAAACTCGCACAAAGTCCTCTGGTCATACACGCACGCCGGTTGCGAGTACTACGCACCTGACCATTCTGAAGAACATCACCAAGAAGGTCACTATATGTCTTCCTAGGGCGTCCCCCCTTGTAAATTCTTATGTTAGTCGCTTTTCATTCATCGTCTCAACATGACCAAACCATCTAAGCATACTCTTTTCAACATCTTTTTTTAAACCACACCGTTGCCTTATAACATCATTCCTCGGCCTATCGTTCATAGCACAGAACAGATATTTATCTTTTCTGTGGTTCATAGTCACACCACACATAATATGCTTCGCAAGGAACGAATTTCCACAGCATTTAGTCTACTTTCATGCTTCTTTTGCCACACCCAACACTCACTTCCATACATAAGCGTAAGTACCAGCACACCATTGTGAACAGCCACTCGAGCCTTTTTGGACATCAAATGGCTGGTCACAATCAATTAATGTTCAACACCATTCAATTTATTTACCACATTTACTCTCCGCATTCTCTCTCGTAAACGAGGCAAAAGGAGTATGGTCAAATTCAGACTAATTAGGGAAAGAAGTAGCAGAGTTTTATGGTAGCTATCTAATGTTAGAAAATTTCAAATTGTTTTCTATTTATTGAGTTAGAATTTCGACCTCTGATCATTCGTTCGTTGCCTCTGCCTTAAAAAGATAGGTACTTAACGACCTATTAACTCATTGTGACATTACCAATCCCTTATAAATAAACAATGAAAACAATTAACCTATTGTGATCATTGAACATAAACTCTTTTGGCTCAAAGAATTTTCTAGAAATTCCAAATGGATATTAACATTCTACGTCTACCTTACTTTTCCCATTCTACTTCTAAAGGATTATTCACTTTTAATGACTCAATTAAATACATTTTTTTTTTTTGTTTGGCGAATGGTGAAATATGGCTGTGCTATAATGTATCTTAACACTTATTAGAACACCCATATTTGCAAAATAAAGGTCTATTCTATTCTAATCTAAAATCATTTTCATTTTTATCATTATATGCCATGAAGAATAAAATACTCATAATTTTGCACTGATTTGTTATTGGTACAATTTAAATTCGAAATCAAAATAAAATTACAACTTATCAAAAAAACAATAATTTCTACTTACGACACTTTACCGAATTTAACGACAAATGACTTACAGTTCAGAAGCGGCTAAAATCAGTGTATCTAAATTTCACAACGAGTCTTTATAAAATCAGTATCTAACCCTTTAAACCTGCTGCTATCATTTTAGATATGTTAACACATAAACACGGGGTACTAAGTACCCTGGCGATAAGCCGTTATAGAGCTATTTCCTAAAAATGGCGGCTGATAGGGTTATGAGCCTCGATAGATGCCAGGAAGTGTGTGGATGTGCGTAGATTGGGTTTAGAGTCGAGTATAGATTCGACAGGGGAAAATCAGTGGGTTAGATTCGACAGAGGAAAATGATTTGGTAAGAAGGATGAATTTTTGCCCTGGAGGTGAGTGAAGGGTGGGTTAAATGGGGTTGGTTGTTAAGATGAACAGTTTTCTGAAATGTTTTGAAATCTTAGTTGAAAGTGTGTGATACAGTTTTAGATAGCATATCATACCACACTCTTTATTCAGAAATCTAGAAACACAACCGTCTAGCATCTTCCTAAACCTATATTTCTCTGAATGTCCATTGTATACAGGATCAAATTGAATTAGCTAGCAAAACTCCGCAGACGTATGGGATAACTAAGCATGATCAAGGAAGAAAGAATAGGTTTTTTTTTGGGGTCAATAACCGCAGGTGAAAAAAAAAATCAGCTGCCCCATACATTCATGTTCGCATAACTCGTCAAAATGTAGGGAGCAGCTGATTTTATTTTCACGATTTCAGGTTTGGTCCCATAGTAAAAGTTGTTTGCTATCATGAGTACAATCATGTGTTTAGGTATCGGTCACTAATTACCAGTCACCCTATATACCCATCACGTCTGCGGAGTTTTGCTAGCTAATTTAATTTGACCCTGTATTTCAGGACCCTCGAGCTAGCAACACAATTTCACCCAAAAGTGTCCTCTCGTCTCTATATTAAACATCAACATTGTATACAAAAAAATATACTCCCAACGTCAAAATATTAACAGAATATAAGAAATACCAAAAACATTCCAATAATCCTTTACTTTAGAGCATCGTATGTCGCCGCAAGATTAAATTCCTTACAATATAACTACTACGCAGAAAATGTTCCGTCTTTTTAATATCGTATGTTGGGACTTTTTTTATACCGAATATAAAATATACAATTTCAGCGTCTTCAGTGACATTGTGTACCATCCATCTTTTCGGGTTTAGCTTGGCGTCTCTCTCTAACTTGTTCCTCCGTCTCATTCTATCGGATTTGTAGTTCCCCCCAGTGGGCTGGAGGAGTTAACTCTTTGAGCATTTTTCATTGGAATACGGCGGATATGAAGAAATGTATCGCTTACTCAAGCGTGTTATGATTTTTTTACTTGTTTCTATTTTTTTTTTGCTGCGGTGATGTTATGAAATTCGGATTGGGGTGAATTAGCATATGATGGTATTGAACTATGGTGCCTTTGGGAGATAAGGATTGTGGCTTGAGGAATAATTGGTTTGAAATAACAGCTTTTTCAAGAAGACAATGTAACGTTCTTAGTACCTTTAACATCATCGTCATCATATTCATGTGACATCATTTAGTTAGGGGTTAAAAGATTCATATCAATCATATTAGGTCCAAAGTTCGGAAACAATTCAAGTTTAACTACCCTGACAAATTGAATCCATGATGCATCATTTGTAGGTACTTTGTTGTAGGTTTCTCAGCTATACTACGAGTACCGAACATTACAGTAGCCCAATCTTTTAGAGAACGTCCTTACATGTATGTCCTTGAGCTAATGAATGTATTTTCAGAGGTCTTCCATTTTAAGTCTGGACATGTGTACCTAAGTCCGTCCTATAATGTCTACGTTGTTATAATGATGCCGCCATCTTGGAATATCTTAACCATTTATCTGAACAACTGGCAGTTGTTCTAGTTTGTTTATCTATTGCTTGCATCTTTAATTTATCCATTGATTTGGGAAATGTTTATTCATTGTCTCTTTTTGGTGCAACTTTGAGAGAGTAGTGTTGAGCACGTGCTCTATGATTGAATGAATATTTAACTCTTGCTTCATTTTTATCGTGTTCAATGAACTTGAATTTATTCTTTAACTTAGTTTTGTTTTGTGGGCTTACTTTGTTCTTTATTTAATTACGTTTGATTGTATAGAGCATTTTCTCTGTATCTACCTGAAATGTAAAGCTCCACTGAGCGTTAATGATAGACTTGTTAGTCTACATCCAGAATCGTTCATCAAAGACTACCTTTGAAAGATATTTGGGGAATACTATCCATGTTTGCATCTTCCATCAATCACGTAACTTATAGGGTGCTTCATTCATTCGCACGTCACACCCCAAAACACAGAACACCGCTTACCAAAAAAATATTATTCCACATTCGAATTTCGAACTCGAAAAAAAAACATTACGAGAACGAACAAAATTCCATATTCTGCTGCACCCACCACCAACAATTGGCGCTTATTCCAGTCACAATTCGGTTATATTTGCTGAAGAGCCTTGCGATTCCGAGAGAGCTTTAAAAACCATCGATTCGGTATTTGAGATTCCGATCACGTTATTCAGCGGCGGCGTAGTACGTGCATCTGCCATCTAGCGTAGACAGCCAGTACTATTATAGAGTTAACGTGGTTTGAGTCTGTGTTACGTGCCCAGTAACTAAGAGTTTAGCTTTGTAAGCACGTTGGGTTACGAGCCGTGTGTTGGTTATCAGATGACTGTGCAGACGAGCGGGTCATTACAGACTTTTCTAACTATTATATATACTGATGCCAGCTATTCCAGATCACAAAATAGAGAGATGTCTAATCTAAAGTAGAAAGAAAAAAACAGAGGCAGGGTATTTGAGACTAAGAGAGAAGAAGCCACCTTGATATCTACAATGCCAAAAGACTAATGCCAAGATCACAAATAGAGAAATGACCAAATCTGAAACTTTGTGGACAGTCATGCAGACAGAACCATCAATGGCAGTCGAAAATAGATAAGATTTAAGAGAGGTAGTTTAATTTAGGGCCGTAGTAGAAGACACTTTGAATATTACCTCAAAAGTAAGACTGATTTCGGTTTTGCCAAATCACAAATAGAGAGATGGTCAAATAAGAACCAGTGGGGGAAGTCATGCAGAGCAATCAATATCAGTCGAAAATATAAAGATTCAAGAGGCCCAGAAACTCTTAAAACACAAAACGTGACCGGTGTTTCTTAGACAATTTGACTGATAAGAAACCTGCATCTATCGTCAGTCAGCGTATCGTTCAAGCCATCAGCATCTAGCACTTCTTCGGTAGCTTTTGCTTTAAAAGTTCTTTCTATATTAGAAAGCTATTCCTCGTATCTCTTCATACTTGTATATCTGTTTGGCAAATTTTTTTGTGGAATGCAAATATTGAAGAGTACCTTGTTATCATTAGCGTGTAATATGGCACCGATAATACTATCATCATCATCTTTTTTAGTTTTCTGATAAACCTGATTCTCATATACCTTGATCTCATATACAGCTTGTAAGCACGCAACAGTAGTTTTTCAACAATAACCGTCCGTGTGTATCCTATCTGATTCTATGCATGATTCATAAAACAATACTGAGCGGTGATGTAATATCATAATATAATTGTAGATAGGCGTTATTTATAGATAATGTATTGGCCACAATTTATATTCAATACAGTAAAGCTATAATATTAGTGACGGCCTATCATAACACTGTGACTGACTATAGACACTATGCTCTCTGTTATAAAAGTGATAATTCTATGGGAGACTTGGATGATGTTATTATAAAGAGAGTCAGCAGAGAATACTTAAGAGCTGATTTTTATTATTTAATGTTCGTTTAAGGTTGTTAACACCTTCTTATGGGTCTTGAACATTCACAGCGCATGTTGCAACTGTAAAAAGGTTTACGACTTATGACTTCTTGCAAGAGAATACTTAACTATATAAACTGCAATGTCCTTTGTTGCTTCTGTGTTTGTATCTAGTCTTAAATCTACTTTGAGTTGATTCCAACCAGTCTCTCCTTCTTTGCAAGCAATCATTCAACTATAAGATATCCGTTTCCTCTGTGATTGCATTCTAAAATGAATTTGAAAAGATTTCCTGAAGATCTCCTAAGGTTTTTAGTATTCAAATATTTTTCTTTTTGATTTCTCTGTCTCAATTATTTTGCTTATGCCAACTCACGTCTCCTGCTTGGTTTCTGAGGGCCTCAGATAGATAAACCCTCAAACGCTATGGATTCAACAGTATATATTTCAGTGAAGTTCTCCATATGACACGGAATGTGTCAAGATATCAAAATAAGATACACTCCAATGATAATAAACATAAGAAATGTTACGTTCATAGTAACCGAAGTTTAAAATCTGGTCGTGATCAAGTGACTTACAGCGTTTAGGTCGTCGCCCTTCTTGACGCAGACTAAAGACAAAACGTCCCAATCATGACGTTTTCGAGTCCTCACGACGACGCGCGCGCTATAATCATATTGCTGCCTCTTCTTTATACATAATCAGCCTATAACGTTCCCACTGCTGGGATACAGGCCTCCTCTCTGTGAGAGGGAGTGGGCCGTAATCCACCACGCGGGCCCAGTGCGGCTTGGCAGATGTCACAAGTCTTCGAATTTTTGATTCTAGGACATGCCGGTTTCCTCACGATGTTTTCCTTCACCGTTTTGAGAGCAGTGGTGATGAAATAATTTACACAAAGTAAAGCGCCTGCCTGGGTTCGAACCTACGACCTACAACTCGTAAGTCGCGACCGTTACCACTGGGCCACCACTGCTGCCTCTTCTTTATATGTAATATCATTGATACACTCCTGTCACCAATACCTCAAGAACACGAAGCTTCTAAGAATTTGTGTAAAAGTTTATCTCAAAGCATACAAATTCTCATAGCAACAGTACCTACCATGCAAATCAGGAAACCAAATATAAAAGATATCCACAGAATCAGTAATGTATCTGGTAAAGAAAACATGGAATTACCATGAGGTTCGAATGCCAATCTGCATGACGGGCGGCATTCATATTTACCCAATAAGATGGGATAACAGAGATGTATTGCTCATGTACCAGTTCTGATTACAGAGCACGTGATACAGAAAGCTGGGATTTGGAAATAAATGTAGTATGCGCAACGAATTTTGTTGAACGGATGAGTTGTTGAAATTGATGGTTTAAGTCCTGCCTGTGATTGGTAAGGACTGGTTCATATAGTTTCAGAAAATTATATTTCTTTCGACAATATTATGAATTTTTTGAAAGCGTACTCTGCCCATAATGAAAGTAACTCTGCTGGGAACAGTATACATATATCCAGTGAATGTGTTTAATCCACAAATTGCGATCAGTTTAGTTACTTCTTTTGTTATTTGTTATCTACTCATTTCAATAGATAATTATGTACATACTTAAATACATAAACCCACGCCTTCTTCCCATGGGGGTAGGCAGAAACTATAGAACGCCACCTACTGGGATCCTTACTTAAGTACTCCTTTTGCCTCGTTTAAGTTCATACATCTGGTCATCACGCACGCCGGTTGCGAGTACTACGCACCAGACCTTTCTGAAGAACATCACCAATAAGGAGATCTAGTTGATTCTGCAAAAGTGACTAGGTACTCACGTTTCGATCTAAAATCTAATTTAAAAGGCTCCTACAAATAGGCGCGACATGCGACGCGAATCGCGCGCGTGCCTTTGTGTCGCGCCACGTGAAGAAATCCAAATCATTTTATTGATATGAGGAATTAAGACCAGCCCAAAGGAGCTTTTTCTTTTAGAATTCAAAAAACATCACGCAAACATGAGAATTACCTACTTTGCGTGAACGACTCTTCATTACCATGATATTTTTCTCATAAAACATGTTTACGCACATTTCGTCATAAAAACAGTGTCATAACCCGACTTTGTGCAATGTCAAACGTAAACCTTATAAGAAAGGTAAACAGTTGGGTAAACAAACATGCTTTCAAATCCAAAATCGAACACACGCGAGATAAACATAATGAAATATGAACTTCGGAGGATACACTACACTCGAGTAGGAACACCCCTAAGAAAATATCCCATCCATCAACAAAGAAAATAGCGAACCTCCTTGCCTTAGACAAATGATTGACAGCGAGCGAAAAAAAAAGGAATAAAAAAAGATAGGAAAAAAGAAATGATTCCTTATTCAAATTTTCACGGCGTTCGATTTTTTCCTTTGTCGCGAGACGTTCCTTTTTTGTTTCCATTTGTAATTTGTCGGTTTGCTCTTTCGTTGTAAAAACTGCGTTCAGTCAGCGTAAATGTCTTTTGGCAAGTTTTTTTTTTTTTCTATTGGTTTTTTATTATAGAGTGTAGACGTTTTGATATTCCAACGGTGTGTGTCATTTCTTTGTGGGCCTACAATTCGTCGTTTAAAAGACAGAGCACATGCAAATTGTAAATAGGGATATATTCATGTAGTTACGGATCTTGTACAGTTGTTCAAAATGGTGACTTAATACAAAATCGGATAGAACTAATTTCAAAAGTATTGTACTTAAATCTATAGTTCTAAGTCATAAAATCTGACAGTTTGTTAACAGTATCCTTTGGCACTAGGCCGGCTTATCGTTTATTTATTTATTGCTACAATTATTTTAAGGACACATTCAATTAAACAAGAATTACTTTTATTACTCCTGGCGTTAGCAGTACTAATAAATCTGCTTATTCTATTGGGAGAAAGCTAATCGTGATCATTCCCTAAAACGGTCTGTCTATTGATTAATGGGACTGGTGACAAATTACCGATGGCTAGCCTTTCCCAAATATTTTGAGGTCGGCTTCCAGTCTAACCGAATGCAGTGACTGCCTATCTAACCTCCACAACTCAGCAACTGGATACTACGATACCCCTTGGTAAGACTCGTTGCCAGATTTTCGGGATTCTGACGACCCGTACCGACTGTAAAAGAACCACGAATGACAGCCAGGATCAATGGCTTAACGTGCTTTCCGAGGTATGGAGGAGTAAAGCCAGTAAAGTAGCATAATTAATTATTATTGCATAAATTCTTCCTGCTGATAGATAATTTAACTAGCCATAGAAACCTATTTTCTATAAATATTATTACCTATTATGTCGTTAAATAAATGTCTTATCTTTAATTAAAACCAATGAAAGAATCAACCCTCCAAACGCAACAGCCGAATCTGAACCACAAACACGAATTACATTTGAATTCAAATTTCGAATCGACCGACATCAGCTGATTGTGGAAAGCATCCGCAATTTAAACCGGTGACCTTGTAAAAGCGTTAATTCACCCCATCCCCGCGTAATTTGCGCTTACCGTAAAACTGATTACGCGTACAACAGCAGACGATTCCGTCTCTTTCTTTACCGTGCTATTTCACTCCCTCCCATTCATGAAACGTTTAATTATACCGCCTTGGGATGGCTTTATGCGATAGTGAAAGTGGTAAAGTTTGATTGGACTTTCCAGGGAAAGTGTAAGGACTGTGGCAGTGTGGGTAAAGTTGGGTTGTTTGTATGAAAAGTAGTTGAAGAGTTGTTTTGTTGTTGTTTTGCGGATGTAGGGTACATACTTTGTTGGATACTGTTGTTTTTATTGGTCACTAGCTGTTGCCAGCGGCTTCGCCCGCATTGATGTCGGAAAATATCCCACGGGAATATATTACCAGGAATTCCTTCTTTATTCTTTGTTTACATTATAAAGGGAACCTCTGTGCAAAATTTCAGCTTTCTAGGTCCAAGGGTTTGGGCTGGGCGTTGATGAGTCAGTCAATCAGTCAGGACTTCTCTTTTTATTTATATAGATAGATAAATTATTAGTTTTGACAATGCGACTCGGAAATTCAGATGAAGTTGTAAACGATTTTAACATCAACATCATCAACTGCAACATCAGTAGGCATGATTTTATTACAAATTCAACGTTATCAGCTACCTCTTCAAAAAGCAAAGTATTGCAACTTCCAATAAAGTACAGATAAAAAAACACAACATGCAATCACTATAAAAGTTTACCAATTATTTTTCATGAAAACAATTATGAAAGTTGCATAACACCGACCAATACCCGCGTCTTTCGTCTGCCGACTTTTTTAAATATGGCGGACGCCGGAGGCTCTCAAATACTCATTTATACCCCTCCTTGTTTTCCGGATCCTGTTTAATTTAAACTTCGAATGTTGTGCAGGTCCGGGTTACGACGTAATGAGTGGGGGAGGGGGGGGGGGGGGGGGTTGAATTAGGCGAGCTCTTGAGGGTTATTGTGTCACTTGTTGATTGAACGTTGCGTAGAATTAATTTGCGTTTGTGTGTGTTTGATTGTTTCTTTGTGTGTGTGGGTTTTAAGTGTGTCAGTTGGTGGTTGATAATGCTGCTGTGTTCTAGGGGTGGTAGGAAGGTTTCAGTACAGAATAATAAAGTTTCAGCAGTTTATCTGGGCAGTGACCTTGAATTAATTACTTACGGCCGCTCGCTAGATAAATATACCGTCCGTCCGTGCGTAACTGCCGCGCACTCGAACTGTTGCGGTATAAACTGAGATTTCGAAGCGCGTTGTTTTGGCCGTTTTCTATGAAGGTTCTGTAACATTATTATATTGTATTTACATGATAGAGATAAAACGTAGTACTTAAATAGTCAAGATCAGTTTTCGGATATTCGGAGGCATTTAATACAGTTCACTAAAAAATACCTATAGAAGATTTTTTTGTTAATTTACAGACATCTCTTAGGTTGAAACTTATACCTATTAATAAAAAAAAAGCGTTTTCCGATCCTACGTTTTGTTTAGAACAACGCTACGCTGTTTAGAAACCACGATACCGCTCTAAAAGCAGATTTAGGTAAGTACTTAATATTATGATATTTAATAAATTAACAAAAAAAAAAAAAACCGAACCACGCTTCACACTAAAAAGGCGAAAGTTTGTGAGTGTGTGTCTGGGTTTGTATGTTTGTTACTTCTCCACGCTCAAATGGCAGGACTAATTTGGATGAAATTTGGTATGTAGATAGCTTATAGTACCCTGGAATAACACATACTACTTTTTATCCCGGTCTACGCGGGTGAAACCGCGGGGCGCAGCTAGTATTCATATGTACCTAGGTCACGATACTTATGCTACAAAATCAGTAGTCAATAACAAAACCAATTTAAATTATAGACCGCAGAAAACCTTAGTACAATAAAAACCAATACTTTTCATTGGGTCGCCATTACCCGTTATTACGGAAATGATACAATATTACAAGCCAATAGCACAATATTACAGTTATTGGTATTTGTACCAATAATGGTTTGAACCATGTAATTATTTTGTACCAATAATGGTCCGTACCAATAATATGCTGTCACTGATATTTTATTTGTAGTTTTATTGCATTTGTCACGAAGTAGTACCTATTTAAGGGTTAAGTACAGACAAAGGTTTTTCAACGTGACTATTTGAGCGCTACATAATCTTGGCTATCCTTAAAGCTCACAATCTGCCTAGCCTATTCCCAACTATGTTGGGGTCGGCTTCCAGTCTCACCGGATGCAGCTGATTACCAGTATTTTACATGGAGCGACTGCCTATCTGACCTCCACAACCCATTAACTGGGTAATACGATAACCCTTGGTAAGACTGGTTGTCAGACTTTCGGGCTTCTGACGACCCGTAACGACTGTCATAGATCCACGAATGACAGCCGGGACCAACGGCTTAACGTGCTTTCCGAGCCACGGAGGAGTTTCGATATGTAAAGATGGTCACCCATCCACGGACAACCCCGGCAAGCGTAGCTTAACCTGATGGATCGACCCGTGCGGCTGTTATTACTTAGCCACGAGCTCCTCCTTTTTCCTTAAAGCTCACAATCAACACATAATTGATCTATCCTACATCTTATTCTTTTCGTTACGCTTGTCTGGGCCTTAGTCGTTGGTCTTTTCCATCAGAGTTGTGCTGTGCTACATTGCAATCGATGCGTTTGATATCCACCAATCAAATTCTTTGGTCCACATAGCATAGAACTGGTGGAAACGGATGCGCGAGTGGTGTAGCTATGTGCATCTTCCTCGCTCCGCTACACAGCTTAGCATTAGTGGAAACGGTCAGATAGTTTTGTAGCTTAGCTTTCACATCCTCGCAGCATAGCTGCATAGCACATCTCTGGTGGAAAAGCAGCCTTATTGTGGCGTCAGAGGCATTGTTCCGATCGTCAAGGTTGCAGGTGAACGGATATTTGACACACTCTAACAGATCGGGCGTAGTCTGCTCAGGAGCACTAGAGTACCGCACTCGTTCTTGAAGTTGGATGAATCTACAATGCTCCATTACGCCAAACTTTAATACTGGAATGCACTGAATCTCGCCTAATAATTATAAATATGAAAGTTTGTATTTATCGATGTTTGTTACTCAATCACGTAAAAACGACTAAACAGAATTGGATAAAATTTGCAACACAGATAGTTGGTGTTGTAAAATAAGCTATATTAATAGCTACATAAAAAATATGTATAATAGGTTAGTGACATCTTAATTTTTATTTTATTTCAATATGACATAGAATAACATACGAATTTGTTCTATGTAGATAAGAAGCTTAAGGCGTCCACTACAGCCAGTATTACAACAGTTGGATTAATTAAATAGGATAATTTTTATTCCAGTACATGAAATACACGCGGGCGAAGCTGCGGGTAAAAGATACTACGTACTAAAATTTTACAAAAAAATATTATTTCGGGTTTACTCTGATGAAAGTAAAACACTAGATAAGACACTTCCAAAGATTATAATTGAACCACAAATACTGACTCAAAAACCTTACGACAAAAGAGATGAAGAAGCGATGCCATTATTGCCAAAGACGCATAATTTTCTCAAATCACTCAAACTCTTTATAACGAAACTCAAGAGACCGAGCATTTTTTTTCGTGTATAAAAGTTTTGGTTATGTAAAGTGAAGAAAGAGAAACAACCAAAAATACTAATCACAATACTTTTTAATACACACATCAAAAGTGTCTAGGGATCAACATATATTTTTGCAATAACTTTTCTCCTGATTGATATTAATTAAAATTTTCTTTAAGGATTCATCAAATAAAGTGTTTTCGTTTGTCACAGTAACGATAAACCAAGTCACCTTTGCATTTTCACATTTCAGGGATTTTTGACATTTGAACCACTAACATTAAAGTTCGAAAAAAAGACTGAAATAACAGTTTTCTTTAAAATTTTATTGGGTAACTTAAACAATTAATAATCCGTGTTTCTACCGCGAACACTAACAACACAAGAACATCGGTTTGGCATACTCAAAATGAGTTCATCCAAATCACGCTGTGGAATGGCCGCCCATGTTCGTTGCAACAACAAAAAAAGGTCTTCTTGCGACTGGATACCCTCCATATTCGGCAGAGCTCTTCTCTGTAGCATATCCCATGCATGCTCAATCGGGTTCAAGTCTGGCGACTGAGCAGGCCAGGGCAGGACATTGATGTTAGCTGCGGCGAGAGTCTGTCTTACAACTCTTGCGGTGTGCGGTCGTGCATTATCATGCATTAACTGAAATAAGGGACCGATTTGCACTTGTAGAGGAACGATGACGTCTGATACAATCGTCTCAGCATAAATTTGAGCGTTGAGGTTGCCTCTGATCCAAATCAACTCAGTTCTTCCGCCGATCCAAATACCCGCCCATACCATGATGGTTCCACCACTATAAGGATGGACTTCCTGGCAGGATTTTAATCGCTGTTGGCGTCCAGGGGTTCTCCAGTGTCGTATACGTCTTGTATCCGGTCTCATACCAAAACGAGACTCATCAGAAAAGCACACGAAACGCCATTGTTCTTCTGCCCAATTTCTGTGTTCAAGAGCCCATTGATATCGAATCCTACGATTGTGCATTGCTATAGGTGGTACCCGTAGCGGTCTTCGGGAATGAAGGTTCACTTCATGCAAGCGGTTTCTGACTGTTTGGTCGCTAATTAAGTTCCCTGAAGAGTGATGAAGCCTCACGGCTAACATCATGGCGGTTATAGTTGGAGCTCTTCGAGTTAAGATTTGAATGTATCGGTCTTGTCTCCGTGTGGTGCAGCGATACCGTCCTCCATGGCGCTCAGCCACGGTACCAGTGCTTCGGTAACGTGTCCAAAGTCGACTGATAACACTCTGACTTGTATTCAGAGCTAAAGCCACAGTACGTTGCCGGGAACCAGCTTCTATCATTCCCACGGCTCTGAGCATTTCTTCCCTGCTTAAATGACGTCGCCGCTCCATAATAACGTTGGTTTTAATCAGTAGTAGGGAAACAGTAGCACTAATAATGTCTTCAATGCGTTGTATGTTTTTATAGGGAAAATATTGACAGCTGATTTTCATCTTTTACTCGAATTTGATTCACAGTTCCTGATTCAAATTATGAAATGCACCAAAAAGGATCCATATAAATTTATAAAATCATAAATTTATTACAAAGCCACATCTCAGTCAATCCGCATAAAAATGCTTGATCCCTAGACACTTTTGATGTGTGTATTTTTATGACTGATAATACGTGAGGTGCCTAGTGTTTAGTAACTGGGACCAACATTCATAAAGACAATGTAATCCAGTAATGTCACACGTGTTTTAGGCAATTAACAATAACAAAAGCAAGGCGGCTGAGGCAATTCTTGTATTTTTAACAACGTTCGCAATCTCATCTCAGTCTCAATCTGTCAAAATTTTTTTAGCGTTTCCCCACATTTTTGACGTTTGATTGTCGCTGGCATGAGATTGCGACTTGAATTTGAACGTTTTTAGGTACGCGAATTTGGCTTTCAGGTGTCTTTCTTAGAAATGTTGACACCTCAAAGGTTCAATCGGAGCCTTTTGTAATCTGGTAACATAAACAAATGCTGATATATTTACTGGCGTCTAAATACGAACGTATTTCTTCGTAATAAAGAACGGCTGTTGCGCTTTATAGAGCGTATCAATGTAACCAAAGAGAACTAAATTCCACGTTACAGAAAGTTTTATGTTATATCGAAAGACGTTTTACAAAGCTTACACTGAACTTGCAATAAAAGTATCTGCCATGGAAAATGAGCTCATTGAAAAAGTAGTTGAAATGCATCAAGTTGCAAACAAGCAAAGTAAGTAATTAAGTTACAGTAGGTAAGTTAAGTAGGAAGAAAATGTCGACACAACCTTTGACATATAGATAATACTAGCTGCGCCCCGCAGTTTCACTCGCGTAGACAGGGATAAAAAGTAGCCTATGTGTTAATCCAGGGTATAAGCTATCTACACACCAAATTTCATCCAAATCGGTCCAGCCGTTTGAGCGTGAAGAAGTAACAAACATACAAACGCACACTCAAAAACTTTCGCCTTTATAATATTAGTGTGATTCTTATACAAAAAAAGTTGAATGATATGAAGATGGAAAATCACCAGACTTCTTATTGCGTTTCGATATTTTCTAAGAAATCACTGAGATAATTCTTAGAATTTGCAACCAAAATGACGCTGTTTCTCCAAGCGTTCTCCTAGAGCTTTAGTTTTATATAACTGCTAACTGAGCAACATATATATCAATCGATTCGCTAAGTTCTTTCTTTAGCGGAAAAATTACCATTAGACTCAAAGGTATGGAGTATCGTGTTACCCAGTAACTGGGTTGTGAAGGTCAGGTAGGCTGTCACTCCATGTAAATGTTCATCATGTTCAGCTGCATCCGGATAGACTGGAAGCCGAGACCAACATAGTTGGGATAAGGCTAGGCCGTATCTGTGATTGACACCATTAGACAAAAAAAAAAAAAACAAAAAAAAAATACTAATCTAATTGATTTAAAAAACACCATAAACACTCTTTTCTATACCAACTTCCTCAAGAAACAAACTTCAAACGACCAAGATAATACCATGTTGAACATCCCTTTAAAATTGACACGGAATAATCCTAAACAGAACCTCTGTAGGCAAACAATGACCTTATTAAAGCGACATACAGGAATAATTCAAACATACATAATTATGTTTATATACACATATAATACACATGCTACTTGGTAAATCCTTCAGAGTAAAACGAGATGGGACGGGGTGGCATCAGCCCCTTAAGGGGGGCTACCCACCCTCTTCTATAGAATGTCTCCGCACGAAACCCCTTTGTAGAAGGAAGGGTTACCTTGGGAATGAAATAGAAAATAGTACATAATAAAAATTCAAAATATATTCTTTGGAGGCTCCAATTTTCTGGAATACCCGAAGGGTACCCGTTTCTTTAGATTATTCGTTCTTTTTTTCGGTAGACATTGGAAAGAGGCTTGTTGTGCCATGTGATGCCTTTGAATTATGTTCTGTTATAACGATCTGAGAGAAAACATAATAAAATACATATGTTTGTGTTGAAATGATAACCTTGGGTTTGTTGTTTTAATGTGAACTAGAATTTGTTTGATCATCCTGTGTATCAGAGATGCGACGTTTGTTATTTTTGTGATATCATTTATGTTTAATGATGTTGTTTGGATAATGTATGCTTTCTGTTTTAGTTTGAATCCTTTAAATAAGAGCTTGACGACTTGTGAATATTTTAAGAGTGATGCCCTATTTTATTATGTAGGATCATCAGCCTATAATGTTCCCACTGCTGGGACACAGGCCTCCTCTCGACGAGAGGGAGTGGGCCGTAATCCACCACGCGGGCCCGGTGCGGGTTGGTAGATGGCTTCGAATTTTTGCTTCTAGGACATGCTGTTTTCTTTACGATTTTTTCCTTCACCGTTTTGAGAGCAGTGGTGATGAAATAATTTACACAAATTACTCGTAAACCGCCTGTCTGGGTTCGAACTTCGAACCTACGACAGTTTAACGTTCTGTTTTTAACTTTTTTATTTCTTACTAGCTGTTGCCCGCGGCTTCGCCCACGTGGGTGTCAATACTTCCCTATTTGAATCGGATTTTGTGCACAATTTCATGAGTTTTATTTTTTTGCGCGGAACCCTAATTATTTTTCCAAAATAAAAGTAGCCACAGTTACTCCTTATAACATCAGCTACCTGCCAGTGAAAGTCCTATCAAAATCGGTCCAGCCGTTTCGGAGATTAGCCGAAACAAACAGACAGACAGGCAGATAAAAATATTAAAAACTGTTGGTTTGTTATTTATTTGTTTAGATGTACAGATGTCTTTTGTTAGGTACTCTATTGAAGTAGTATTTTTATTCGCTTTTCCTAGACACAGATATGATAGGAACGAGTATGCATCATAATTCCAAAATGATTTAGAGAGGTGGGAAATATTTTACCTACGTACCCTTTCCACTTACGTAACAAAAAATTTCTTCAACACTGCTCAACTTGAACGACTCTTCCACCGACTTCAAAGGTACATTTACATTAGCACTAATGAGTAATATCCTAAACCATCAAACCGTCATCAAATTTAACTTATTCCATATAAAATAGAATAAGGAAACAGTGGTTTGATCGAACATCCCCGCCGTGTCAGGTACCGAGTCAAAAACGAAATTCCATTTCCACAAACGAAAAATCCATCCAATACAATATATCACACGCGTCTAAGCCCGTTAGGAATAGAGCGAGATGGCGATATGTTTGGTGCTCAAGTTAGAAGGAGACAGAATCAAATGTCCCTGCGAAATGGAACGTAAGAAGATTGAATAGAAGTCACACTAGTACGAGTTACCTTTACGCACACTAGTGGAGATGTTACACGCCATGTTAAGGGGAATACGGAGTTTAGTTTTACGACTCAATCTAGTGATAGGTTATTTGGAAAATAGGCATTAGTAAAATAAAATACCTATGAATTGTTTCCCAAGTTGTTTGTAAAAACATTTTAACAGCAGGCCTTTCCACTTTAGAAAGAATTTTGCTTACAAGCTGCAATTTATTGTACTTATGACAAATTAAAACAAAGGACCATAGGGGCGGGGTTTTTTCAATGAATCAGTGTATACAAAAAGCAACTTTAAAGGGTAAAAGCGTCCATTTTGTCGACATTACCTATTAATTATCTAACAAAGACAGAAGTTTCTATAATAACAACCAGGTAGGTGTCATGTATGTGATATTTTTTAGGCACACGATGTACTCTGTGCTAATAATGGTCGATAAAATCTGTCATAGATCGTGACTTCTTTACCCATTACCAAGTTAACTGCTGTAGGTAGGTATTCGTGCCCAATCAAATAGTTCCAGTCCTATCAAGTGAGAATAACAACGAAGAAAAACTTTTCTTCAACCTTTGGAATTGGTAATCAAACAAAACGGCTCTCTTGGAAAATGCAACAATTCAACTTAGCAATGAAAATACTGTCTTCAACTTCAAAACGGATCAAACATCAAAAAGGTCTATGTCTAAGTACCGTGAATCGTACACACGGCTACACATCAAGCTATACATTTCCAGTTTATACTGACCTCTCATTGTCTGGAGTCGCGCCGCAACGTCAACTTCAAAGCGTTCGTGGTGCGTGTACCGAACAGTTACCTGCCCCACGTCATGGAAGAAGACTTTTGGCCGCAGGACGTGGTGTTCCGTCGCTTCCGCGGACAAGTTCCACAGGGCAGCACTTAAAGTCAAGCTAGTGCAAAGAGGAGTGCTACTAACATAGTCTTAACCCATTTTATTAACACAAGTTTTGTTTATATTCAAATATGTTTAGGTTAAGGTATTTACCTATGGGCCTGAGTCGCCTGATTTAATAGATTATTTTGATTTATTGTAAGGAAATCCTATACAATGCGAGATTAGCTTATGATGGAAATGTATAGCTTGATCGGTAGCCGTGCGTACAACAGCATTTTATAAAAAGAAACGAAAAATCATCATCATCTGCCCAGCCTTTTCCCACCTATGACGTGGTCGGCTTCCAGTCAACCCGGATGCAGCTGAAGAATACCAGGACTTTACATGAAGTGACTGCATCTTTGACCTCCACAACCCAGTTACTGGGTAATACGATACCTCTTGGTAAGACTGGTTGTCAGACTTTCGGGCTTCAAACATTAGGTATTCCAATCAAAATTGTATACCTAATTCTATACATCAATTCTTCTCCAATTTCTCCAAAAAACATTTCACATGCCACGAACGTCGCCTTAACTAAAGGGTTATGCATGTGTGCGTCTAAATACAAGGAGCACATGCGAAAATTCAGATCAACCGTAAAGAAATGACGCACACTCGCAGAAGTAAAGGCTTAGAGACCCATACTTGTGCACACAACTGTACGTACACGTGGCAATCTTGTTTGTTCGTGCCAGTGTGAGTGATTTTCGCGATATAGTACCCTTGGGACTCGAATATTTTATTTATTTTTCTTGCATTTGGAATATCATTGTTACTTACGTTGTATTAAAAGTGAGGCCGCAGTAGATTGCTTTGGTGACGCAGAATTGTGGTTCGAAAAGTATTAGATGAACAATCTTCGAATTATAATAATTAAAAACGAATATAAACAAACATAACATCACACCTGTATTCCTCAAAGGGTTAAAGTAGAGGTGCAGCTGTAGTACACCCACATTTCACCAGATAAAAACCGGCCAATCGCGTGTCGGACCACGTACAATGAAGGGTTCAGTAATTGGGATGAATTTATCCCAAAAGTAAACTTAACATTGTAGATGAAAAACATGTTCTCCCAAACATCGATATACGTCTCTGTCAATTCTCCAACTGCAATTGTAAGTTTGTAATCGCAAAAAAAAATATATAATTATGATAAAACTACAAAGTAACGATTTTCGGACTTTTTCCTTGTGCTGGGAGACCTTGCTTCTTACCAAATTTCATGATTCTAGGTCAACGGGAAGTTAAGTACCCTAGAGGTTTTGATTTATTTGCGAGAGTATCAAAATATGTCGCATATTTATGTGTTTATGTGGCTGTATTTTTTTATTGCGTTGACTTAGAAGCTTGATTTTTTTGGAGCTCCAAGGCACCGTAACGTATTTGATATTGATTTCAACTTAATACCTTCACGAATTCTTGAGAAAAAGGTCTTAACAGACAGACAGACAGACGGACAACGAAGTGATCCTATAAGAGTTCCGTTTTTTTCTTTTGACGTACGGAACCCTAACTAGAAGTTTAGCAGTGACTGAAAGGATGAATAGTTTTACAAATCATGTCAAAAGAGATGGCAATCCTTTTAGTAAACATTTTGATTAGAGGGGTTCCTTTATAAAGCTTTTCCACTCACATCTTATGGTGAGGACAAACGAATCACCGTTTGTTGCCCGTGATTCGGCCGCGTAGTTCTACTAGTAGGACCAAGGGTATTTTTCTTTTCGGTGGTTCTATCAATCTTACAAGGCTGCCGAAATTAAAATGGTGTCTCGAAAGTATGATTCGCGACAAAATCAAATATATAAGGTATATCTATACGAAATCTCATAAGGGGTCATTTTTACTACGGGACCAAACCTGAAATCGCGAAAAAAAAATCAACTGCTCCCTACATTTTGACGAGTTTGATATAGATAAATTATGTACTGAATAGCAGATTTTTTTTTTTTCGTGTTTTCAGGTTTGGTCCCATAGTAAAAGTTGTTCATAATGATGAATACAATGATCCCTTAAGAGATTTCGTGTGTGAATAGATACACCTTATACATTTACATAATTATAAACATAGAATCATCAATGTAAGGTGTTCTAATATTAGATTTGCTGTGTTTCGATCTGATTTCGAAACAATTATGTAAATACATATTTGATATTGTCGCGAATCATACTTTTACTTTCGAGACTACTATTTTAATTCGGCAGCATTGTAAGAGAACCACCGGAAAGAAAAATACTCTTGGCCCTAGTAAAACTACGCGGTCGAACCAAGGTTCGGGCAACAAACGAATGATACTAAACCAAAATTAATTGTTTACACAAACACACCAAGACATTCCGTTTATTAAAATCTTTACTTCTGATTTGGAATAAAAAAGGCAAAAAATAAATTTTCCCTAATAAGCATGGAAAATGCTCTTTTCATAATCGCTTTTCTTTGACTCAAATAGAAGAATTTGAGCACAAATGCTGTCTAGATGTTACCTGTACCTATCAATCTGCCTAGCCTTTTCTCAACTAAGTTAGGGTCGGCTTCCAGTCTAACCGGATGCAGCTGAATACCAGTAATTTACACAGAGCGACTGCCTATCTGACCTCCACAACCCTAAGTGAGACTGGTTGTCAGACTTTCGGGCTTCTGACGACCCGTAACGGTTGTCAAAGATCCACGAATGACAGCCGGGACCAACGGCTTAACACACTTTACAGGCCTGTCCTTATCTCCGTTTCAAAGTAAGTTTTCTTCACCGATTAGTTTTTCCAACATAATATTGATGACATTGTGTTCCTTGTCGTTTTTGTGATTTAAAAATGACATCACTTTGCAATTTAATTTTAGACATGTTTTGGCAAAACCACCTATGACTTTTCACGCATATATTGTTCTCTTACCTCAAGATCTACCATTTTATCTGTTACCAGGGCCGTTTGTTTCATTAGCCACTCTAGGCAAGTGCCCAGGGCCCCGTGATCCATGGGGCCCCCTAGTGCGTGAGAGTAAGTTGACGTTCGCACGGACGTAAAAATATCGCAGTTATTTTTTTTTTGCGCACTGGATTTTCAACGCTCTGCTGAGCGCCGAGAGTTGAAAATTCAACAGTGTGTTTTTTCGACACCCTAGAATGCACTCTGTTATTGTTAAGTTGGATTCTCAACACTCGGCTCAACAGCGAGAGTTGAAAATCCAGTGTGCGATAAAATTCCGCCGCGATATTTTTATGTCCGTGCGAACGCCGGCTTTGAGTCGCGAGGCTGTCAAAAGAAAAACCAAGTAAATCCCAGACGAGGTGCTAAAATCCTAAAATGTCCAGGGCCTCCAATGGATTAAAGATGGCCCTGTTTGTTACCTATACGTAGATATACTATACTTGTCCATTTAAAAGAAATAACTCTTCAGTTATAACGTCGACACTATGTAGCGGTTACGAGGCCAAAAACCACACGACAACCATTTTATTAAACGAACACACCAGAAAATTTTCAAATTTCCGTTCCACATGTAACTTTAGTCGAAAACATCAATTCTACTCGTAAAAATCACAACCCCATAATAATTCCTTAATACCTACTCCACATGCTTACCATAAAACACATACATACTATGGCCGGTAATAGCTTTTTATGTTCGACTCGCACGGAACGGAACCCACTGGTTAAACGTTAACGTTCGCGTTTGAGTATTCCGTTTGTTTACGTGACGCGTTTGGATGGAGAGTTGCTTTGGCAAGTCGAGTGGCTTAGGGACTTATGCCTGGTTTCTGAGGTATTTAAACGCAGTTTATCCATTCGATAGTGATTATTGGTTCCATATCATGTTTCTGAACTATACGCTAAGTTACGCTTAAAAATCGAGTGATTTACTATCGAGGGTATATCTGAGGAACTTAAAAAACCAAGCATAAGAATTCGCTTATATTGACAATTTTGTCGAATTAATAGCTATTGATAATTTAAACTCCGTTTAAGAATTCTTCAGAAAGCGGGCATAGTCAAATAGATGGTTTTATTATTATAATCTCATTTAGTGCGTAACATTTAGTACGGATTATTGTGTGTATTTTTATGCGAGTCCACAATAAAAAAAAAATCGTTTATTTCAGAATATTCAATGTTCATAATTTTGTTAGTAAAACATTATCTTAAACACTATGTTAGTAAACAGGACATTGAAAATAAATTAAATTGAAATAAATAATTTAAAATAAATTATAAAACTTTTTTACAAAAAAATACAACCGACTTCCAAAAACAACACTACGAAGTGAAAAATAATTTTAATTTCGGAAGTCGGTGTCTAGTTAAATGTATTTTCGTTTTTTGCCACCGACTTCCGAAAAGTTATTTTTCACTTTGTAGTGTTGTTTTTGGAAGTCGGTTGTATTTTTTTGTAAAAAAGTTTTTATTTTTCACTTTTTAGTTGTGTACCTACCCCACACAAATTCTAATACCACTACCTGCAAAACAAACTAGAACATCATCCATATAAAAAAGTGGAAAAAATACGTATTATTGAAGCTAACTCAAAAACTACCAAAGCAAAGTTAATCAATTTTATATGGACTGTGATGTATACCCTCTCGAATAAAACAAAAAAAAAAAATCCAAATCGGTCCAGCCATCTTCGAGTAATCGGGAAACAACGAATTGAGAACCTCCTCGTTTTTGAAGTCGGTTAAAAACTACAATAAAATTGAAATTGAAATAAATTTTAAATTAAAATACAAATAATCATGCAACATGCAGCCTGATAAGCTTTCCCACCGCTGCCGATACTGGTCTGCAATACAATAGCCCTTTTTATCCTGAAACTTCTTTCTTGTGCTATTTTAATTTTGTTATTTTTCTTTCCTGAGTCTCGGAGTTTAGTGTGCCTTGGCAAAAGGCCTCTAACTATTTCCATTGCTTTCTTTCCTTTTACTCTTCTCCAGTTTGGACCTGCTGTGAGATGGAGTTCATCCTCCTATCTTTTGTGTCATGGACCTCTATTTCGTTTACCATTTCTAGGGTACCATTCTGTCAGAATTTTACTCCATTTATCATAGTAAAATAAGTGTATAGTAAACAACCACTTAAAAAGTATATTAGTAAAACTTACAAACTAACCTAACAACAACCTAAGAAATATAAGTGGCTCAACACATGATGGCACGTGCCTCCGCACCCAGTGCTTAATAAAGGGGCGGTCTACCTTGACAATATATTGTAATATTATATAATGTTTTACATTTGTTATAAAACATGCTACCTTATGAAAGTTATACCTGCTGGTTCATCTGTTTATGGCAGACTTTTCCTGAGATTTTATCTTCTTGATGATCCAGGCTTATCTCAATCAAGCGTCAATATCAAGACACTTAAGTAATTACTATATAATGCTACGTTTGTTATGTAATAAAACTAGCTAGCAGTTATTGTGAGGGCACGAAAATTAATTACTGAATTATAATATTTTTTGTGTAAACATTTTCGAAATGTTCGACTACTAGAGGTGATACTTATTGATGTGACGATAATTTACGTCAAAAACAATGACTTAAAATCGAAAAGGTGGGGTAACTCAATAAAATGAATAATCACTTTTCACTGAAAAACTACTGTACTGTTGCTAGCGGACTTGCGTTTACTTATAAACAAAAGCTCTCATTTTCGATCATCGTACGAGTAACTATACTTGCCCAAACAAGCAAGCTAGCGCCCTCATTCAAACGCACCACAATATAGTGCTGTCGTGTCATAGCTACATTTGCTGCATATGAATCGTAAGCGTACATGTGATATGCAAATCAGCCGTATTATACGATGATTTGTGCGCCCACTGAGATTTGTGACATCGTGTGTATCGGCTATGTTTATTAGGTAATACATACAACTAGCATATGACGAATAATATCATGGAAAATTACATTTTCAAGTTTAGAAACGTTTGATGATAATTATGATATTTCAAGAACTTCTCCCAAAACATATTTAATGAAGAGAGCAGTGCTTGCCCACATACTTTGCTTTGCATGTTATTATGAGCTTTTTAGGTACATTTGGCATATCTTCCAGGTGACATACGAACTCCTAAGACTGGCTACAAGCGTTGTGAACAACTACCTAGAAATATTTTTTTATCAGCACACTTAAGACGCAGACATATGCCAATGGCCTTGAGTGGTTAGCTTGCGTGTTCTGTGCTGAGCTTACGCAACGCGTCGTACGTCCAGCCAGTAATAGGACTCACCCATCAAGGAGCGCTGTCTCAAATTAGATGCATTATTAATTTATTATACATAAAACATAAGGTATTTTATTAAAAAACGTATACTAAAAGATGAAAAATTTAATTTTCTTAAAAATGGTGTTAAGGTTTCATAAAAATACGCTTCATAGTTTTTGCGTGATTCTCAGTTTTTTGTCCGCGTTAGACATAACTTTAAAAAATAATTACACTATGTAATATAAACATAATCTAAAATAATTCACTTGTCAAGTTATTAAGAAAATGCTTTAAATTAACATGTATTTTTTCCAAATCATTAACATTAGTTGTTCAGACGTGATCTTCAGTTGAAAATCATTAAAAGTTGGATAACTCGCCTTAATAAAAAAAAATCAGTTTGTTATAAATTTTTACGCTACCTTGGGTAACCAAAAAAGATCAAGTTGACAAGTAAAGTATGTACATTCGAATAACTTTAATTTCGGAAGTCGGTGTCTGATTATATGTATTTTCGTTTTTGCCACCGACTTCCGAAATTAAAGTTATTTTTCACTTTGTAGTGTTGTTTTTGGAAGTCGGTTGTATTTTTTTGTAAAAAAGTTTTTATTTTTCACTTTTTAGTGGTTCACATGTGATTACCCCTTCACAGCGTACTGGCGTGATGTTATGTTATGAACTGGTGTAAACAACAAACAGACATGAGATTTCAGCAATCCCAGTCCATTTGCTATCATTTATTGAGGAGTTCCGTTGCCTATCTCAGAAGTTCTTCATCAGGTCTTCACCAAATTGAAATGGGACCACTCCAAGAAAGTACTCTTCCAAAAACTATCCAAATCGCTTCAAGTGTGCCTATAAAATTGGAAGAGTTTTCTCTATTTCTCCAGGATCCCATCATCAGATCCTGACTTGATGATCATGGGACCACCTGGGAAGTATACCCTTTCAAACAAAAAAAAAATAATCCAAATCGGTCCAGCCATCTTCGAGTAATCGGGGAACATACATAAAAAAAAAAAAATAAAAAAAAAAGGTTCCGACGAATTGATAACCTCCTCCTTTTTGAAGTCGGTTAAAAATAAAATCATTTTCGTTTATATTATTTATGAGTTATATGACACATAATTTTCAGTTCAAAATCTGTTATCGTATCAAAAACACCATTGTTTGAAGTACAGGCATTTCCCAAGTGAAAATACACCCTAAATAAACGAGGGTCTACTAAAACTTAGTGCTCAAGTCTAATCTAGTGTCGAAATGTTTTCGAGTACATTGACGACTGTATCTTTCATCGTCTGGCCAGGATTTCCGATGGTAGCATTCACGGATATACAGCTGTTAGGGTACCTAAAGGAAATGCCTAAATTTTAGGTCTAATCTTTTTGTTTTGGTTTAGGTATTGTTTGACCGGGGATTAGGGTGTGTTAATAAAGTACTGTCGCATGACAAAATGAATACGTCATGTTATTTTTTGTCTGAGACCTCGATGACTCATGTTATGACTCATTTTGGGCCTCACGTTTTTGGCCAATTTAATTTATGCTACCATAGAATACATGACATAACATCAAGCCTCTATTTGCTGAAGGGTTAGGCAGAGATGTGCCTATAGTACTATAGAGGTTTGTTGCATAAGTCAACCTTGGTATGTTACTGGCAACATTCTATCATTCAAATATCGAATTACTTTTGAAGAAAAGTGGAACTTGCTTTTGTTCAATGGTGAAGTCGGATTCTATTTAGGGTTCCACTAGGGCAGTGATATATTTTAAGTTTGAACTGAGTCTAATTAATAAACTAGCAGCCCTCGGCCCTCTTACATCCCGTTTACCTCATTGAATTTTAGTGTAGCTACCCCCTGTGAGGTTCGACTCCTTACAGTAAACCCATGTTCCACGTAATAGGGGGCGCGCCTATTGTAATCAAGTCAACCGGGCACAAATCCAGACTCCGGGCTGCTACATTCGATTATTGTACTACCTACTCATTATTACCTAATCTTGTAAGACGAAAGAGACTAGTCTCCACGACACAGGGAATCCTAGTATGGAGGCTAGTGCTAAGTGAATATTGAATGTTTAGTTCTTAAACAATAAAGTTTTTTTTTTTAATTTTTTTTTTTTTTTTACTGAGAAATTCCATTCCATTAAATATAGATTTACACACAGTACACTGAAGGCTGTGGCGGCAGACACTTCCTCGGCTATAATAAGGCAATTAGTGAGAAGACTAATACCATAGTGTCCATTTCTCGTTGTGTCTAGTAGGGTGGTCTTGTCATTAATTCGTCTATATTAGTACAAGTACAGAAGATACACTCTTCAAAATCATTATAAATAGCGATTCTTGCTACGATACAATAAAGTGCAATTCAGTACTTATCACCATAATTGCGTAACACTTTATCAATCGGAATCGGTTTCATTTTGACAGCTCAACAACATTCATTGCGTTATTTACGGAGTTGAGAAGACACATTTTTCGAACATATGAAGCAATGGATTAGCACTTTGCTTCAAAATGAATCAGATTCCAATTGATAGTGTGTTAATTAGGGTGCTGGTCACACAGCCTTAATTACCTACAATAAGTACCTACCTTCTGACTTGTTAGAGTTGTCTTCTTTTACGACGCGGCGCGTGAGTGAGTACCGAACTAACGTGCGAGCCGGCCGGTGCGCGGCAGCCCACACTGAATTAGCCCGACAAGTCGAGCCCGCCGCGTACTTGTAGCTTTATACCTAAAATGCGGAGTGTGTTTTAGTTACTAGCAATAGTGTTATAAGTGCAAACGTGTTACTAACAATTTATGGATAATTTTAGTTGTCCGAAATAAAATGATTTTATTTTTATTTTTTATAAAATGTATGGTATCGAATGTTAAATTTAATTATAAACGTATCTACAGTAGTTTCTACGAATCAAAAGACCAGAATGTAATGTCCGTTTCAAAAGAATTGTTACTACAAAAACAAAAAAATAGTTAAGTACTTAGTTTATAATTATAATTTTTATGTGGTGCTAATAGCCGGAAAAAATATCAAGATTAAGAAAATTAACACTTTGAAACACAGCACCGGAATACAATGATTTAAACGTAAAATGTTACTTTTTGCTAGCAAATGATATCATAATTAAAAACCGGCCAAGTGCGTGTTGGACCACGCACAATGAAGGGTTCCGTAGTTGGTAAGAATTTATCTTAAGAACTAAGTTAACATTGTAGTTGAAAAACATGTTCTCCCATACATTCCAACTGTAAATGTAAGTTTGTACTTACAATATTGATAGATTTACCATGTTATTTTAAGACCACAGACTTCTTATAGGTTTTCCTGTAATCTACAGGTAAAGATCTATTTTCTGTATTTTTTTCAAAATTTTAGGCTGAGTAGTTTCGGAGATAAGGGGGGGGGGGAATGGTAAATTTTCGTCTATTTTCTTAAATAACTTTAAAACAATTTATTTTAAAATTACAAAAAAAAAAATATATTTGAGACCCTCATAGTAAGCCCTTTCATTTGACATGCCACATGGTGTAGTTTGCAAAACTTTTTTTTTTTTTTTATTTGCCCCCCAAAAGTGACCTCTATATTCAAAATTCATTTATTTACTTTACCTGTCCGTGTTTGGGTCACAGAAATTCATATGTGTACCAAATTTCAACTTAATCGATACATTAGATTCGGAGCAAATTGGCTGTGACAGACGGACAGACAGACAGACAGACAGACGGACAGACAGACAGACAGACACACGAGTGATCCTATAAGGGTTCCGTTTTTTCCTTTTGAGGTACGGAACCCTAATAACAATGACTACATCTTAAAACTGAAAAAAAACTGAAGACTGTAGCTAATAGGATCTCATCCCCGCTATGGAGGTCATTTATTAAATCATTCTTAAAATATTAATTTACATAATTCCAATTTCCATTTTAAATTTAAATTTCCATTTTAATTTTTATTTTAACTACCATTTTTTTATAACCTTGTTATTCTTACTTAATCATCATCTGCCTAGCCTTTTCCCAACTATGTTGGGGTCGGCTACCAATCTAACTGGATGCAGCTGAATACCAGTATTTTACATGGAGCGACTGCCTATCTGACCTCTACAACCCAGTTACTGGGTACCCCTTGGTAAGACTGGTTGTCAGACTTTCGGGCTTTTGACGACCCGTAACGATTGTCAAAGATCCACGAATGACAGCCGGGACCAGGGATGCGCTAAGGTAGCCCGCTAAATTCAAAGTCTCTTACGTTTTTTGCAATTTGCAGGTCAGTGTCAGGTTGTATGTTGATTAAAACATGATTCGCGCCTGTAACTAACATGGCTTTACAGAATTATAATCGTTAGAATCAGTAATATAACTCCATAAGTTAGAATTGACCTTAAATCTCATGATTTCATGAAATAGTCATTCAATAGGGTAATATGAACTTATCTGACACTGACCTGCAAATTGCAAAAAACGTAAGAAAATTTAGATTTCGCGGGCTACCTTAACGCATCCCCTGAACGTGCTTTCCGAGGAAAAGTGTGAAGAAAAGACGCAAAACAACTATGAAATTATCAATATATTACCTTCTATTGACCCGTGTGGCTGTTATCACTTAGCCACGAGCCCCTAAAACAATTATAGTTATGACCGCTATTATTATTACATTACGCTATTATTATTATTATTTCTTGTCTTTGGCTTATCTCAGGACCCTGGGGTCCCGGACCTTTGGAAGGCGTACGAGGGGCCGAAGCCAACTCGCAGAGGCCCCTTAGACAATTTCAAATGACGAGGAGGCACCAGCCGACGATTATCCCTGTATGCACTATGCAAGTGCACCCAAGGACAACCCCCGGATGGTGCAGGACTATTGCAGAACATGGAAACAAAACACATTGGGCCTATGGGTTTGGGTGGCTACATGGATTGGGTACCTTGAACTATGGAAGAACTATGTCCCCTGCCTGACCAATGTTATATAATATACACAGATAAATTGGCAGGGGGTGACTTGCACACTCAATAATGGGCCCCCGGAAACGGTCGCTAGCACATAGTGACGTAGCGACAAGGGGCAACATGTCCTGAGGTGCTTGAGGAGTGGAGAGGTATTCCACGGCTCTCAGAACAATCCCAGAGCCCGGAAGATGGTCAAGATCCCTACAAGCACTTACTGGAATACTTCCTTCCTCCGAGCACGTTTGCTCTTGCGAATCTCCACTCAAGCCGGCCAATAAAGGCAAGAATGAGGTGGGAGCTCTGTTCCCGTCATTGTTCACTCCAGCCGGCCAATAAAAGCAAGCCAGAGGTGAAGAACAAGACTTCTCCCGGGAAATAGGGTCCGTGGGGTCGCTACTGCCCAACAGCTCGCCACATGCTGCCCTGCGGGTTCACGTATCTCTCTTGGTCTGGCTCCTCACCCTAGACCTGTTTCGGCAAAGTAAACTCCACCGGCACAGACCCAGAGTTCGGAGCGCGCAAGCCCCACCACGACGTCAACGTAGAGATACGGCGGTGGGGTATTATTATTATTATTACAGGATTCGTTACGGTGATGAGCTTAAGTAGATATTGTATTATTTTATCACTTAAATATGCACATTACGGATAGTGCTAAAATTATTTATGTGCATAGGCATCGCTTTATAAGTATATTTGCACACGAATTATAGCGAGAAGACAGGACGTGTTAAAATTCAATCTAAGTATTTAATAAAAATCTGAAATTCACTGACAGACAACGCAGTCTATGCCGCTGGGTATAGAAGCATGAAATGTTGCGCAAGAGTTCCTTTTATAACAAAGGTGAGCACAAAGCGTGGCTTTTTGAAAATTCGTCCCCTAAAGGGGTCAAATAGGGGATGAAAGTTGGTATGGAAATTTTTAATTTTATCCAGGGTGTAATTTTAATCATCTTTATCCTCTTAAGGGGTCATTGTACGCATCATTATGAACAACTTTTAATATGGGACCAAATCTGATATCACGAAAAATAAATCGGCTGCTCCCTACATTTTCACGAGTTATGCGAACATAAATGCAGGGAACAGCTACTTATATATTTTTTCGCGCTTTCAGGTTTGGTCCCATAGTAAAAGTTGATCATAATGATGAGCACAATGACCCCTTAAAAGGCTCAAGATGATTAAAATTACACCCTGTATACAGCATCAGAAAGGTGTAATAAAACTAAAGGGTGTGAACCATCAAACCGAACAACTTTCTTCACGGGACCAACATCGTAATCTAGAAAAAAATATTAGTTGTCCCGCACAAAAGTTCAATACCTACTCGACCCAAATGAATGGAACAGCAGATAACTTTTTCTCGATTACGATGTTGGTCCCATGGAGAAAGTTGTTCAGTATGATGGTCTGCACTCTGTACCACACTCATAAGTTTGACCACACCTTTTTGAAACTCCCTGTCCTCCACCTCCACGCGACTGTGCATACAGCACGCACTTCAATTTCCCTCATTTAGGAATTAGTCAACTCCAAATACCCTGACCTGGTAATCACATCTCTTTTAATAGTAATTTTTCGTCCACTAGGCGAAACCTACAAACATTACCCTCCTTTTGGGTTTCGCCGCAGTAGGGTAAAAATAGCTAGTTGACTAGAAGCAACCTTTTTTATCACCACACATAAAAACATTAATAAACAAATAGCAACATTTGTACTGCAACTTTGCCAAACTCGTAAGTTTTCGGGAATATTATGAATATTGCCGAAAACTTACGAGCTTTACACCGAACGTTAACGAGTATTTCATTCGGACATATTTACGATTTTGGCACGGCACGGATACGATACGATTGCGAATCGTGCCGTCTGCGACTACGAAATATGGGCCTGCGAAAATATGAGCTTGCGAAAATGATAGTTTCCAATTTGGTAATGGGATCTTTTTAGCTTTTTGTTCTAGGGTTATAAATTGGGTGTAAGGGAAGTGGTGTTTCTTTATGGATAGTGTAAGCTACATTAGCTAACATCTTTCATTAGGGTGACGTCATATTTTGCTATAGTGTTTCAATTTGCGATGGGTAGGTAAACAGGCTGAGAGTCCAACTGAGGGTTGGTACCTATGTCTTAGGTACTGTAAAGGTTATGCAAAGGTCAACCTTATGCGATGCAGGCTGGCATTCGATTATTCTAGCAAGTGTAGAACTACGTTTGAATCTGAAAGGTTAGCGGTTTGTTCCAAAGAAAAGAGAGACCTCAATTAGCCGGCGAACGGCCGAAAAGCTGTAGGTAGTGAAAAGTAATCACACTAATATTATAAAGGCGAAAGTTTGTTAGTGTGTGTGTTTGTTACTTCTTCACGCTCAAACGGCTGGACTAATTTGGATGAAATTTGGTATGCAGATTGCTTATATCCTGGATTAACACATAAGTTACTTTTTATCCCGGTCTACGCGGGTGAAACCGTGGGGCGCAGCTAGTATAAAATATATTAGAGTTATACCCAACTCATCTGCCTAGCCTTTTCCCAACTATGTTGGGGTCGGCTTCCAGTCTAACCGGATGCAGCTGAATACCAGTATTTTACATGAAGTGACTGCCTATCTAACTTCCACAACCCAGTTACTGGGTAATACGATACCTTGGTAAGACTGGCTTTTAACGACCCGTAACGACTGTCAAAGATCCACGAATGACAGCCGGGACCAACAGCTTAATGTGCTTTACGAGGCACGAAGGGGTCTTGGTATGTAAAGATGGTCACCCATCCACGGAAAAATCGCGGCAAGCGTAGCTTAACCCGATCGATCGACCCGTGCGGCTGTTATTACTTAGCCACGAGCCCCTCCCTCTATATAGTTATATAACTCTCGTTCTAATTGTACCTACCTAGTCGCTACTTTTTTTAAAATTTTCCCTTATTCACATTACAATCTAGCCTATTAGCTAATAAATAATTTACAAACACAGGCCTCCTCTTTGTGAGAGGGAGTGGGCAGTAATCCACCACGCGGGTCCAGTGCGGGTTGGAAGATGTCTTCGAAGTCAGGACATGCCGGTTTCCTCACGATGTTTTCCTTCACTGTTTTGAGAGCAGTGGTGATGAAATATTTACACAAAGTAAAGCGCCTGCCTGGGTTCGAACCCAAGACCTTACAACTCGTAAGTTGGAGCCGTTACCACTGAACCACCATTGCTCTATACTTTACTAATATGTCCGAATAGCGACTACTCACCGAATAAATTCAAAAATGGAACAGAATTTTTATGAAATTAATAATAATAATTTATTTGCATCAAGTTTAACATTTAACATTAGATACATGTTAATACATACAATTTAAGGAAAATTAAACAATATTGTGGCGACACCAACACCCTTGCTAAGTTGTCAAGACAACTTGTGTTAAAGATGCTGGGCCCGACCCTTTAGTGGATGTTTCTTAATTGTAATTAGTTACATACATGCCATTTACAAAATATATGACTAGTCCATTATGCAGCATAAGTAAACGGGCAAATAAACTATTTAGAAAAGAAATAGAACGAAAACAAAAGTAATATATGGTATGAGCAGAGTAGTGTAGTGTGTGTGTATGTGAGTGTGCATGTGTATGAGCATTATCTGCCAAGTAAGTTAATAGGAACTTAATCGTAGGTGGTGAAACAGGGCCTCAGTATACTTAACTGAAACTGCTAAGTAACTATACAATTAAGATATCGTCAAATGACGTCTTTCTTATTAACTTAATATTAAGGGTTGGCACTAGGAAATTGTGTTCTGGGTTTTGGATAAGTTTTTAGAGAAAAATTAAAGTAGTAGCCAAAAAAAAAGTCTGGCTAACTCACCAGTCAGTAAAAAAATCTGATTGGGGATAAATCTTGTAGATGAGTGTTGTAAGAGGGCTGTCGCATTCTGTCACCTCTCTCGCTCACAAGGGACCAAATTTTCAAGAATGTTAAATGAAAAGATGCTTTAGAGGCAATGAGGAACAGGGAGTAAAGTTCACTCATCCTCTATTGAAAAGGGAGGATCCTCCGACCAGACGGGTGTTGTGTCTGGTGGGCAACTGCCTGACGGTTGATGTCGGGACGTTGTACCTATACAGGGTGGCCGGAACATTGACGTCCAAAAATAAAATTTAGGTCCCTCGTATCGTGGGGTATCCGAATCACCCCCATGTATGTTCCGCGACTTTTCATAGTTTTCGAGTTACGAATTTTTTTCTGATTTTTTGAGAATGATCGACCTGACCAATCTAAAAAAAATTAAAAAAAAAAGTACATGGCTTTGTCGAGATTTTTTTTTTTGCAACTGAATCTTCGTGAGTAGTACTTTTATGCATAAAATAATCAGCTTCGTAACTGTGATGAAAGTTATGAAAAAGTTGGTCTAAAGTGAAAAAATTACTAATTAATTAATTAATATTAATTAGCTTTTCAACTTTAAATAAAAAATTAAAACAGTTGACTTCATGGTTCCTAAGTAGGCTTTTTCATAACTTTCATCACAGTTACGAAGCTGATTATTTTATGCATAAAAGTACTACTCACGAAGATTCAGTTGCAAAAAAAAAATCGCGACAAAGCCATGTACTTTTTTTTTAAATTTTTTTTAGATTGGTCAGTTCGATCATTCTCAAAAAATCAGAAAAAAATTCGTAACTCGAAAACTATGAAAAGTCGCGGAACATACATGGGGGTGATTCGGATACCCCACGATACGAGGGACCTAAATTTTATTTTTGGACGTCAATGTTCCGGCCACCCTGTATATGCTAATCGCGCGGTAAACTCTGATTGCGCGATGCAGGATTGCGTGACGTCAGTGTGACGCGTAATTCGTATGTAGCGATGTAGATTCCGCCACAATGCTTTTTGAAAAATGTTATCAATTTTCGAACACATACACACAACACAAAAACACATTTATATTGTGGCATTTATTTAACTAATCTCAAAAACAGATAATACTTTTTGAGCGGAGTTTATTAGACAACACAATAGAAGTATGTTTTTAAAATTAGGTACCTATTAAATTAATATTATTTACTAGTTCGCTAATTGATTACATTTATCAAAAAAACATCTTTTCATTTAAAAATCTTATAAATTTGGTCCCGTATGAGCGAGAGGTGACAAAATGCGACAGCCCTCTTAGAACGTGCAAAGAACACGTAAATCGAAAAACAAACTACCGTATTTTGATAATTTTGACGTAAATAAGAGGTCACGCCAAAGTTATCAAAACTCGGCAGGTTTTCCCCCGATTTACGTATTATTTTTAGCTAAAGCCTCAGTTTTTTGTTCTTTATAATAATGTAGCAATTAACTTAATCAATTTTTTACCCCGTTTCCATTACAATCATCAAATTATATCTTCGAAACTACCGTAAAGATTAATTACACATTTAACTAACGATCTTTTTAAAGATACACTCGTCCCCCATTCAACACCCATTTTTAAACCATGACATTGCTTTATGATAACTTAATTACATTAAAATTCTAAACTAAATGAACATGTACGCTTTATCTATGAAATCAAGTTTGTTACGTACATCATTGTAGACAAGTTATAGGGCGGCTGCACCTGTCGCTAGCACCATGAGGCACAAGTTGCACATTAATTGTATCTTGTATCGCAATTTCCATTCAAACTACCACACAATATGTCCATCTATCTGTCCATTTTAAGGGCCTCCTGTCGTCTAAAAAGTCACTGGCGGAGTTACAAGTGCACCTAGCTGACATTTAATACTATTGTATTTTATTAAACCTATAAATGTCTATAAATTTGTCGCAACTTGCAGTGGATGGCGTGCACATTTCCACAACGACTATATAGTTAGACAGACATAGCAATAGATACATGTCATATCGATTTCTAAAAGCAAATACCATTAAAATAGTGTGATGTTAGACGTACGCAAATAAGGGCTAGTTATTTTAAGGCTGTTTTTTACAACAATTGTTACATAGTAAAGACTTATCAGGATATTTCGAATGCCGTAGATTCATTAGTTCCTAACAAGGAATCCCGCAATGTAGCCGCGAGAATGCAACAGTAAATAAACAATAAAAGCATTGCGTTTATAAATTATCGGCACAATGGCAAAAACGACCACACAGAGCGCAGTATTCTTTGGATAAATTCACTGCGCCCATAATTGGTGCCGCCACCCTAAGGCGGTGGAAGTCTTAGGAAATTATAGTTGCGATTAATTTGATTATTGTAAAGTTAACGAATTATTTGTGAATGGTTTACTAGTACTGTTATGGAGTATGGTAACTTGGAAGTTGAGCAAGGAGATTTAAATTAATTAATGATTGTAGAACTTTGAGGAGCTCGTGGGTAAGTAATAACAGCCGCACGGGTCGATCGATCAGGTTAAGCTATTCTAGCCGCGGTTGTTCCGTGGTTTGGTGACCATCTTGTGGTTACGTGTCATCAGAAGCCCGAAAGTCTGATAACCAGTCTTACTAAGGGATGTCCCATTAATTGGGTTATTGAGGTCAGATAGGCAGTCACTTCATGTAAAATACTGGTATTCTGTTGCATCCGATTGGATTAGAAGCCGACCCCAACATAGTTGGGAAATGGCAGTCAGATGACAATGATTGATGAACTTTATAGTAGGAATCTGAACTGTTTGCTTTAAATAATTAAGTATAATGGTTACTGTGATACTTTTTTCATAATTAGGGCCGGTGTACGACAGCGAAAGAGCAGTGGTAGTCCAGTGGTAACAGCCCCGACTTACGAGTTTTAGGTCGTGGGTTCGAACCCTGACAGGCGCTTTACTTTGTGCAAATAATTTCATCACCACTGCTCTCAAAACGGTGAAGGAAAACATAGTAAGGAAACCGGCATATCCTAGAACCAAAAATTCGAAGGTATGTGACATCTACCAACCCGCACTGGGCTCGCGACAGGAGGCCTGTGTCCCAGTGCAGTAGTGGGAACATTAAAGACTGATTATGCACGACAATGACTTTTATTTGTATGTATTTTAAGACTTACAGAAAAACAAGATGGATTATGTTAGAGATCTTTTAAGATTACGTCAAGCCAAAGCACACAGATATTATTAGTTGGTTTTAGATTCTCATAGAATAATTTACGAAATTAGAAAGTTTCTTATAAATAATAAATATAATAAACTTGGCAGCTGATTAAATCCAATCGGTAGTCGCATAGAACTACTTATAACAGAAAATGGTGTACATACTACCATTTAAAAGACCAGACCAAAGACAGGTCCATTAATTTTAAAAAGTTAAAAAATAACACGGGCTTACACGAAAGTTTTTATTGAAAAATATTGTAAAAACACAATATAAATAATGCCAAAACTGCACTTTATCAACATGCGACCAACAACCGGTAACACAAGATATATTTTAAAAAAAAGTCGATCATTGGTCGCCTGCTGTAAAAAAATACGTCATAACATTTTCACATGTCATATGACAGAATTATACAATGTTATTAGCACTTTATTATTCAGTTTTTAATAAAGTTTTTATACAAAAAACTGGACACAGAAGGACAACTTTATACAAACCTAGCTGACACTCATGGGCATGCAATGCAAATAGTAAATGTGAGTATTTTTAAATACCTTGGTGAGTATAACAACGTATTAATTATAGATAGGTCGACTCAAATACCGGATGACTTTTTTTACCGTCTTGAAAAAAATAGGGTATATAAGGTGAACGGAGTAGAAGCGTATGGCATACCTAGTTAATTTTTTTTAATAGCTTAGTCAGAAAAAAAAATATATAAGTATCAATAAATACTACAAATTCGTTGTAAACTTTTCATTTTAGAACAATAAAAAAATAAATTTTGAAGAAAAATAATAAATCCTTTAAAAATATCGAAATTTAAACCATATGCAACCTGCATTATGATTTGAATTTTGATTTTTTTTTAATAAAAAAAATAAAAAACTAGATATGCTCTAGACTCCGTTCACCGAATATACCCAATTTTTTTCGAGACGGTAAAAAAAGTCATCCAGTATAATTGGGAAAAGGCTACGCATATGATGATGATGATAAGTCACATTACAAGGCATGTAGAGCCATTTTCACGAACAAAAATGATGTGACAAATTGTCAAGCGCGCGTAAACAGCTGTGATTGGTTGAATGATTTATCAATAGCCAATTGCAGCACATTACGCGCGCTTGACAATTTGTCACATTAATTTTGCGATCATTTTCGTTCGCGTAAGAAACGCGGTTTTAGTATTAGCAACATAGTTAGTTCAATCAAGTGATGGTGCATTTTTTTCTGACATTGTACTATGGGAAGTCAGCCTTGCTACTGCCTCGTTGTCTAGTCAATATTTATAACACAGCATGAGCACAAACAATGTTTTCCTTCACCGTTTTGAGAGCAGCGGTGATAAAATAAATTACGAGTAATAGGTCGTGTGTACACAAGCTACAACTGGGCGGATGTCCCAGAAACAAAAATTCGAAGACATGTGACATCTACCAACCCGCACTGGGCGCGAGTGGTGGATTAAGGCTTACACTCTCACAGAGAGGAGGCCAGTGTCCCAGCAATGGCAACATTTATGCTATGAGCATAAATATTCCAAGTTTCATTATTTCTTGCCGATAAGAGTACAAGAAAATCACAAAAGTAGCATGACAAGCAGTTATAGGAAGCGAGTTTTGTATTGCAAAAGATGTGTAAGTACTAGACCTTCTGCAAAATATTTTGTGTATGTTAACCATCAGTTCATTATACAGTTTTTAATATAGTTTTAGCCTCAATAATGGCTTGAAAGGTGTCATTAAGGGAGCCCAATCTATCTAGTTGGTTATTCTCGTGCTAAAGTGCACTAAACACTGGGAACTTTGTCATCGGCCATTATTAATTTGTCATGCAGCCTTCAGAAACATAGAAAGTTCATTATTTTGTAAGGGGTTTATTATCGTAGTAGGCTATATAGGGCTTTTGATAAATTTGCTATACAAAATAATGTAGGTGTACTGACTAATTACTTGGTTGTTGGCTACTCTTTGTCATCTCACAACTGGTAAAAGGTGACTTTAAGGCGACGATAACCGACTTTTAATGTTTCTAAACTGATGATCACGTCTAACCGAGTAGTGTTAATAATTTGAAAAAAATATATGTTAAATAAGAGTATTTTCTTAATAAATTATGATGTGAATATTTTATTTTTTGTTTATATTACATAATGTAATTAATTTGTAAAGTTATGTCTAACGCGGATAGAAAACTGAGAATCACGCAAAAACTAACAAGCGTATTTTTATAAAATCTTCATCATTTTAAAGATAATTTAATTATTTATCTTTTAGTATACGTGTTTTAATATTTGTTGCCTTTTGTTTTATGTGCAATAAATTAGTAATAAACTAACTTGATGGGCGAGTCCTATTACTGGGTTGACGTACGACGCGTTGCGTGAGCTCAGCACAAACCACGCTAGCTCACCACTCAAAGTCGCTGGCACTTATCTGCGTCTTAAATAAGGAAATGATAAAATGTGCCTTTAATGGCGGACTTTGAAAAATTACAATCAAATTCCTATTTATTATCTTTAGAAAACTATTTTTTTAAAATGAGCAGTTCTTGACTTAACAACGTACTTGGCCAAGCAAATTGGCCAAGTGGCGAGGCCATAGAAATATTACTTATATCTAAGGGCGAGGCAGTAACATTTTTTTGTCATTGGTAATATTTAACCGACTTCAAAAAAGGAGCAGGTTATATGTACGTCTGTATGTATGTTTTTGTTTTAAGTGAAAACTTCTTTATGCGCGTTGAGCGATTATTGGTAAGGGGAAATCTTACGGATTCGCTTCATCGCGTCACGCGTCACCTCGACACCACGACAGTGACATGCTATGCATAGGTTTACGTTTACGTTTTCACTTCTGTTGACAGTCCCGAGGACTGCCAATATTGTTTTTAAATATTTATGTTCATCTATATTTTCGTCGATTATAGACCGATTTTGAAAACTCTTTTTTAATTTGGTAGAAGAAGCTTGCGCGTGCTCCCACAAAAAAAAATATTAACTTTGCTTGTGTAGGTAGCTGTGGTTAGTAGAGGAGCTCGTGGCTAAGTAATAACAGCCGCACAGGTGGATCCATCAGGTTCAGCTACGCTTGCCGGGGTTGTTCGTGGATGGGTGACCATCTTTACATACCGATACTCCTCCGTGCCTCGGAAAGCACGTTAAGCCGTTAGTCCCGGCGGTCATTCGTAGATCTTTGACAGTCATTACGGGTCGTCAGAAACCCGAAAGTCTAGCAACCAGTCTTACCAAGGGGTATCATATTACCCAGTTACTGGGTTGTGGAGGTCGGATAGGCAGTGGCTCCATGTAAAATACTGGTATTCAGCTGCATCCGGATAGACTGGAAGCCGACCCCAACATAGTTGGGAAAAGGCTAGGCAGGTTGATTGATTGCTTGTGTAGGTAGTTTTCGAGTTAGCTTTTATAATACTTCCTGTCACTGTGGTTTATATATCAAGTAGTGGTATACGAATTAGTAGGTAGTGGTGTAGGCACCATAACTTAAAACTGAAAAACAAAAATAAAAAAATAACTAACTTCCAAAAAAAACACTACTGAGTGAAAAAAAAAATTCGTAAGTCAGTGGCACAAAACTAAAATACAGATCCAAAGACACCGACTTCCGATATTAAAGTTACTTTCCACTTAGTAGTGTTTTTTTGGAAGCCGGTTGTTTTTTTTTTTTTTTTTTTGTAAAAAAATTTTTGAAATAAAACTATTGAATTTTAGAAAAAAGATGTTCTTTCTCACCAGCAAACCATACGGTATACAGAAGCAGTTTTTTATTCAATAAACTTCTTACTTTAACTCGCTTTACATGAAAAACCAACAAGTCTGCATATAAATACATATTCAAGCACATTATATCTAATTTTATCCATTATTTGCATGTTATACACATTAGCTGGACGTTTTGCAAAACGACCAGAATGTTGCACCGGTCCCGTGACGTCACAGTTACTGTAAATGAACCTTATATGAACGAGTAATCACCTCTTATGGTTGTTTGTAAAAAGAGGACATTGTGGGTGTTGTAGACAATTGCTAGAAGTGGTAAGTGTTTTAGCGATTTTCTTTTCAGCAGTCTGTGGGTGGATTACCACAGAACTGTATACACATAATCAGCCTATAACGTTCCCACTGCTCAGGACACAGGCCTCCTCTCTGTGAGAGGGAGTGGGCCGTAATCCACCACGCGGGCCCAGTGCGGGTTGGCAGATGTCACAAGTCTTCGAATTTTTGATTCTAGGACATGCCGGTTTCCTCACGATGTTTTCCTTCACCGTTTTGAGAGCAGTGGTGATGAAATAATTTACACAAAGTCTAGCGCCTGAGTAGGTTCGAACCTACGACCTACAACTCGTAAGTCGCGACCGTTACCACTGGGCCACCACTGCTCCTACAGAACTGCATAATGAATAGAAATCGCTTTATTTTTTTTTATTTTTTTTTTGCAGTGCCCGAAAAATGGTCGGAATATACAATTTAATATACCTAACACTGACGAATAGGTTAACTGAAAGTATAATTAATGATCTCCAAAGTAATTGGCCCCAGATTACTGAACTTTCGTAAAAAACACGACGGCAAAATTACGATTCCTTAAAAAAATAAATTTCGCATCTTTCCCGCGTCCCCCGCTTGCTCTTTCCTTATTAGTTTCGTCAGTGCACCACGCGCTGTCATTATGGTCGGGTGTCATCTGTGTATTGAGTTATAGCATGTAATATGCGTCTAGTTCTTGGATTCTGAGAGCCTCAGATAAACTCCTACGAGTAACAGATATTGATCGGACAAAATATTCCTTCCGTAAAGAAATCAAGCTTCTAAGTCAACGCAATAAAAATATACCTACCTCGTTATGCGACATATTAAAACCTATAGGGTATTTCCCGTTGACCTAGATTTATGAAATTTAGCAAGAATCAAAGTCTCACAGCACAAGTGAAGGAAAAAGTTCGAAAATCGTTAATTTGTAATTTTATCACATTCAATAATCTTTTTTTGGGATTACAAACTTTTTACAGTGGAGAATTACCGTGACGTATATTACTGTATGGAAGAACATGTTTTTCAACTACAATGTTGTTTGTTTTTGTGATTTATTTATTTATTTATTTATTTATAGTTAATTAAAACGGTTATACACCAATTACAATAATTAACCTAGAAACACAATACTAATATTGTAATATCTACTACATACTTAATAAATAACAGTGGAAATTCTCTCATACTTTCTCTCGTAAAACTTTAGACACACTCGCTTTATCTCTCTCCTTTCATCGGCAAACAGATCACAATCAGGATTGACTGCCAGGAGGGCATTGAGGGCTTCCAGAGTCCGACACACCGGCGACTCTGCTCTAGCGACCGTACGACATGCTGGCTGAGCAAACAATTTGTGCCTCTTACTGTGGCGGTGACCTATATAGTTGCCAGGCACATATAATTGACAAAATAGGTTATGTAGCTCAGGACAGTCGATAAGCCCTCTGAGGGTTTTGCAGGCTACCGCAATCTGATTCAAACCTCGTCTAACTTCCAAGGAATTGTAACCCAACATCCCAAAAAGGTAATTCGTTGGGTACATGTACGGAAAATACTTGTGCACTTTTTTAAACAAGAACCTAAGGAAGGTTTTTTGGACCTTCTCCAGCATCAACGTTTGAGTTGCAGTGTAGGGATTCCACACACATGCACCTGCTTCTAATTTAGATCGAACCAGAGTATTATAAAGCAGTTTGATAACATGTGGGCTGTCAAAGTCACGGGCATTGCGCAGGACGAACCCTAAACGCCTGAAGGATTCCTTTGCAAGGGCGGAAATATGGTCTCTGAAAGTCAGGCCTTTGTCGAAGGTTACTCCCAAGTCCTTAATGTTAGTGACGCGAGTAATTTGTTGACCGTCTAATGTGTAGCCATGACAGATTTGAAGCAACCGTCGAGAGTATGACATGACGTAACACTTATCAGTATTGAAATAGAGCTTGTTCTTAATGCTCCAACGGTGGATAGAGTCAATGTCGCTCTGCAGGCGTCTACAATCATCGTCCGTCTTCACTTCCATTATTAATTTCAAGTCATCTGCATATAAAAGATATTTTGCGAAATAGATTTCCTTTGCTAGATCGTTGATCATGATCAGAAACAGAAGTGGACCCAATACTGAACCCTGGCTGACACCTGAACGCGTATTATAAGTCTCCGACTCGAAACAGCCGTGTCTGACAAATTGTTTGCGGTCGCGCAGGTAATCGGCGAAGAAGTTAAGAAAGCCTGGGGATAAACCAATGGCACATAGTTTAGTCAAAAGCACATCATTGTCGACCCGATCGAAAGCCTTGCGAAAATCGAAATAGACGACGTCAACTTGTTTACCGGAATCTAAACCTTTGGAGATGAGGTCCACATGGATCATTAGGTTAGTATCGACAGAGCGTCCGGGTCGAAAGCCGTGCTGAGCATCTGAAAGATACACATTTATCTGTTTGAGAATAATGGAATGAAGACTGTGCTCAAAAACTATAAAATGTGATAAATTCTTTTCAACTAGGTAACCCTCCCCAGGCAAATTCTATCACCAGAAGCACTACACGTATTGCTGTTTCTAAGCCCCATGCAGATGCCACATCTAAAAACTCTACATCTTCGCTTCCACAGTTACTATAATTATAACACGAACAAAAAACCTGGCTAATAATGTGATACACTTGCAACAGCTGACATTAGCCGCATGCGCATGCGACAAAATTGTCGCATAACCTGTTAATAACTGTTTATAAGCCCTTAATTGGTGCTCCATTTTCGAAGTTTATTGAGTGCTTTAATTGCGAAATTCACGCTTATCCTAACTAATGTTTTAAATGCGAAAGTGAGTTTGTTTGTTACGCTTTCACGACAAAATGGCTGAACGGATTTGGATGAAATTTTTCACATGTGTAGATCATGCCCTGGAGAAGGAATAGACTACTTTTGTCTTAGATTGCAGACGAAGTCGCGGGCTACAGCTAGTAAAATTATAAATGTGAAAGTTTGGATGTTTGTAACTCAATCACACAAAAACTGCTGAACGGATTTGAATGAAATTTGGCAAACAGTTAGAGCATAGCCTGAGTAAAAAAAAAAAGAAAAATATCCTATGTCCTAACATAGGTACTCCTATAAATATGTTAAGGTTAATTTTACTTGCATCTTATTTTTTTTCTGACCCGTTTTTTGCAATTTGCAGGTAATTTTATGTTCATAAAATATGATATGCGGCTATAACAAATACGTATTTATTTACATAATTTTTACCCGACTACGGCGAAGCAAAAAGGAGGGTTATGATTTTGACCGGTATGTACCTATGTATGTTCATCTGTTCCCTCATAACTTCTAAACTACTTATCATATTTTGATTTTCATATTCATCTTTAAAAATGTAAATTGGCTCTAACATAAACGAAATTATAATCACAAAACAATTTAAATAAAAAGTACGTTTAAAAATTAAAACTGATTATTGAAAAATCACGGTCTAAAAAGTATGAAACAAGAAAATATTCTCATCTGAAATTAGAAAAAAACGTTCAAATTAAAAATCCGGAGTCACACGTCATGTATGCATAAATCGAACAGATTATTTATTTATTTATTAAAACTTTATGCAGAAGTAAAAAAATACCGTACAAAGGCGGACTTAATGCCTGAGGCATTTTCTACCAGTCAACCTTAGGGTGGTGCAGAGAGAAGACATGGCAGGTGCAAAATAAAGGATAGATAACAAGAAAATAACTATAAGAATAAATACATAGATATTATATAATTACATAAATACATACATATATATATATATATATATATATATATATATATATATATAAACGGAATAAACTTTGTAAGGAGAAATAACGATCGGTAGAGGAGAAGCAACGATCAGTAGAGGAGAAAATGAAACCAGCAAATCAGCGCTGGGACGCCTCTGCCAACTTCTTACGTATATACTCACGTGTCATCACTTTAAAAGACAACCGATTGGTTGCCATCCTGATGTTCAGAGGGAGCGCGTTCCAAAGAAAGACCGCCTGGACAAAGAAAGAAGAGTGAATGAATCCAGAGCGGTGAGAAGGACATCGTAGAAGACGATTATTGGAGGACCTAAGGTTTTTACTATGGGCAGAGCATAAGTACTGAATATGGGAAGTCAGATAAGAAGGAGAAGTGGGATTGTCGAGAATAGAAAACAACATAGACAGAGCCCTCAGCTCTCTGCGCTGACGAATGGGTAACCATTTTAACTGCAATCGGTGCGCGGATACATGGTCATACTTACGAAGATTGAAGACGAATCGAATGCAATTATTGAGAAGGCGGTCAAGTTTATTGAGGAGATCTGCATTCAGGTCATAGTAACACACATCACCATAGTCAATTATGGGAAAGATTAGGGACTGTACAAGCATTGCCTTTATGTATGATGTTTATGTATGATGTATGTTTTCAACCGATAGAGCGACCGCAACGTTCCGGTGACTTTTTTACTAACAGTAGTGACCTGCTTTCGCCAGTCAAGACGAGTGTCGACATACAGACCAAGATCCTTAACATCGGAGCTAAACGGAATGATAGAGCCGTCAAAGATTATAGGTGGTACAGTTAAGTCATCCAGCTTTCTTATACTGTAGGGGCTCCCTATTATAATAGCCTGACACTTGGTAGGGTTAACCGCCACTCCAAATCGGTCAGACCAGTCCTTAACCACACCCAAACTCCGGTTTAGCTCCTCAATCGCATCGGAAATGTTATCAACACTTGTCTGGCTGTAAAGCTGCAAATCGTCGGCATAAAGATGATACGCAGTGCGAAGCACGGTAGTTATGAGATTAATAAAAATGGAAAACAAAAGAGGAGACAATATACCGCCTTGAGGAACGCCAGCTACAAGATCACACCAACTCGACGAAGAGTCCCCAGCATGAACAGACTGCTGACGCCCTCGAAGATAAGAGGAAAACCATTGTAATACCTCCGGAGAGACCATAAGATAGGAAAGGATGGACAAAAGGACTTCGTGACTGACGGTATTAAAAGCATTGGAGAAGTCAATTAACACTAAGACTGTAACTTTAGTGTCTTCCATTCCCCGCCTTATATCGTCAGTCACTTTAAGGAGAGCTGAAACGGTACTGTGCCCGGGCCTGAAACCGGATTGAAAGGGACTAATGAGGGAATTGTGGTGAATAAAGTGGGAGAATTGTTTGTGAACACAGGCCTCGAGCACTTTAGACAGAAAGGGAAGGATGGAAATTGGGTGAAAGTGACTAGGAAGAGAGGAGTTGGGTATCTTAGGCAGGGGCCGAACAAGGGCTTTTTGCCACAGGGAGGGGAAAACACCGGTGTAAAGGGAGAAGTTTATTATGTGGGATATTGCAGGAAGAAGTTGGTCAAGAGCCGTTCGATCATATGGCGGCTGATATTATCGTAGCCAACGGCTTTGGATTACGTGTGACTCCGGATTTTTAATTTGTCCGTCTTTTTCTAATTTCAGATGAGAATATTTTCTTGTTTCATACTTTTTAGACCGTGATTTTTCAGTAATCAGTTTTAATTTTTAAACGTACTTTTTATTTAAATTGTTTTGTGAAACTCTTAAGGGGTCAATACTCATTATTATGAACAACTTTTACTACGGGACCAAACCTGAAATCAAGAAAAAAAAATCAGCTATTCCCTACATTTTGATAAGTTATGCAAACATAAATGTAAGGAACAGCAGATTTTTTTTCGTGATTTCAGGTTTGGTCCCGTAGTAAAAGTTGTTCATAATGATGAGTACAATGACCCCTTAAGAGGTTGTGCGTCATTTAAGATACACCTTGTTACAACTTTTGCTTATGGGTTGCGGTAAGTTCCATCTAAATACATTATCGTAATGAAAATACATAATTAATACTAATACTGTATTATAACCCTTTTATTGCTGCGTAGTGATCAGCCTCATCAGTTAATTACCAGAGTCAATTAATTAGTCACGTGGTTCCAAGAACACGTACTAAGTAATAAATAAGACTTCGTTACATTTTACCTCGTTTATGAAGTACTAAACATAGGGTTGACAAAATAAAACTCAAAGCTTCTTCATGGCTTTCCATGGCTTGTGGCTAAATGATAACAGCCGCATGGGTTGATTGAAGGTTAAGGTACGCTTGCCGCGGTCGGTACGTGGATGGGTGACCATCCATTACACATTGAAACTCCTCGGTGCCTCGGGAAGCACGTTAATATATTGGTCCCGACCACAAAAAAGATAAAGATCTCTTTATCTGTTCTGTGGTCCCGACTGTCATTCGTAGGTCTAAATTGCGATAGTAATTGTAGATCTAATCAAGCAAATAAAGAACAATAAAGAAAAAAAACTATAAAGAAAAAAAAAGTAACAATAAATAAATGAGAGTCTTTGACAGTCGTTAAAGGTAGTCAGAATCCCAAAAGTCTGACAACCAGTTTTACCAAGTGGTATCGTGTCACCTAGCAACTGGGTTTTGGAGGTCAGATTGGCAGATTGGGTACTGCATCCGGTTAGACTGGAAGGCGACCCCAACATAGTTGGGAAACGGCTAGGCAGATTGATTGGCTTCTAAAACATACGGTGGCACGGGAGAGTTGGTATGTTGGTTGGTTAGAGGTTAAATAAGCCTGATTATGGGCTGTTCATGTCCAGCATACACATTTTTTGGCTTACTTATGTGAAGTTCCAGAATCAAATTTTTCAGTTCCGATTTATCAGTCATATATTTGTTTCTTTTGTTTTTGAGATCCTAAATCTATCTATCTTTGTCTGCGTATACTAATAACACTTAATATAGTTTGTTTTTTTGTTAGTTTGTATGTTTGAACGCGCTTCTCTATGGAACTACCTGAAGTCGGATTTGACAAATTCTTTTTGCATTTGATAGTCCAATTCTTGAAAAAGGCTACAGGCTGTTAACATCACGCTAGGACCCCTAGGAGCCGAGCAAAAAGAAATAAAAGTCAGAAAGATCGCTAAGCGAAAACGATGTAACAGCGCTGGCAGGCGATGCGATGCGACGGGGTGGGTCGGGGGAACAAGAAATTTCACGCGGACGAAGTCACGGGCAGAAAGAAGCAAGTAAATAAATAAAATAAAACAAAATAAAATCGCTTCATATGGAAAAGTTAGTCAAAATCAAAAATCAAAATGTTATTTGACGACACGGTTGGCGCAGTGGTTGAGCGATTGACTGCTGCGCATCATGTCGCGGGTTCGATTCCCGCACGGAACAAATATATGTACGACCTACAAGTATTTGTTCCGAGTCTGGGTGTTTTTCTATCTATAATATGTATGTATTTACAAAAAAAAAAAAAAATGTATATAAGTAGTTTATCAGCCATCTCGTTACCATAACACAAGCATTAGGTTGCTTAGCTTGGGGCTAGATGGCGTTGTGTGATATGTCCAAACATATTTATATTTATTTATTTATTTTTATTTATTTCACATGAACCTACATGGGCACTTATGAAACGTCAGAAGTTAGGTACACGGTTCTAATTGGTCGCTTCTTAGGGATTAAAACATTAAATTCCAACATTATAAAATTGTAACCAGTAATTTAAATGGTGTGCATAATAAAGAGTATTCTATTCTATTCTATTCTATTAGAGCCGGTAAGAAACCACGGTTACTCTTTTAAAAATAATTGGCTTTTACAATATTTTCAAATAACAGTGAATAGACACCTATGGGAGGACAATGTAGGTCAGTCGTTTTTCTAGTCGTAGTACCTAGTTTTTCTAAGTAATTACCTTCCCTTACCCTTACCTTTTAATCTTGTAAGACGAAGGAGTCTAGTATCCATGACACAGAATCCTAGAATGGAGGCTATAAAAAATTTAAACATAGCGCAGTCAACAGTGACGTGAGGCCGCACATTTCAGGTTTCGTAAACATGTGTGCACGTAATGCGGTGTAGTTTAATTGTAGTTTCATATAAATGTGTGCGTGTGAGCGTGTGTGCACAGAGCGAGGTGTAGTTTTGCGCATGCTTCACTGTATTGTTCGCAGCGCTATGTCTGAGTTTTTTATTTAGTCTGAGGCTAATGCTATTTGAATTTGTAATGCTCTTTTGAACAATAAAGTATTTTTTTTTAATATTCCTAAAATTACATTATTTTCCATTGTGGCAACCCTATCACTAAATAACAATTTTTAAGGTTCTAAAAAGTGATGATATGTAACTAACAAGGCTCAATACTAAGTGTTGACATAAGACGAATTAATTTATTGACCAATTACGAGAAAGAACATTTAAATTGGTCTTCTAAGTAGGTTTTTAAAGTGTAAAATAAAATTGTATGGGACGTGGAGTTTTTGTTCAAACTTATTTAAAAAGATCAGCTGCTTATAAATGGGCGTTAAATTGCAAGCCTTTTACATTGGATAGGTTTATGGCAACTGTCGACAGTATCTTGGCCATTTGAAAGGCGTTTTAAAAGCTACTACCTACGTACTTATTAAACAATATAAAAAAAAAGTCGGCCAAGTGCGTGTCGGGACACGCGCAGTAATAGGGTTCCGTAGTGCACGCCGCCGCCCGCCCGTCGTTATTCGAGCGCAAATATTATTAATTTAGAAATCATTATTAATAAACTCATTATTAATAAGAATGTTATGATTTTATTTTTGTATATTTTTACATGGTTCATAAACGTTTATTTACTACCTGTTTTACACAACTTACAACGTTATATAAGTAATTTTTAATGGAATTTGTACTTAATTTTTACTGTTCCAAGTACATTTTACAAGTTGGTTGACTATTACTCATAAACATGAAAAGCCTACTGAGTTGTGATAGTTTTCCTTTTAACTTCGTTATATCCTATACTAATACCGTGAATTTTATCACCCATCCAAAAGTAACCGTTTAGCTGGCAGGGGGCAAATGAGCACTTTATAGCTTAATATTTCGGAAACGGATCCCTAAATCGAAAAATTGTTTTCACAAACCAGCAATATTTTTGAAAGACCTATCCAACAACACCCACATCATGGGGTAGATGAAAAAAAAAACATCCTAACTTTACGTGTACAGAAGGTACCCTATAAAATGTTTTTTCATGATTTTATTTTACCACTTTGTCGGCGTGATGAATATGTATATCCATGCCAAATTATAGCTTTCTAGTACTAAGAGTCTCTGAGCTAAGGTGCGGGCGGACGTACAGACAGACAGACGGACGGACATAGCGAAACTATAAGGGTTCCTTGTTGACTACGAAACCCTAAAAAACAACAGAAAAAAACTCCACGTTAATTCACAAACTCAAAAAAAGAACCTCATAATAATTGGTTAATTAAATAAAAAATATTAAGGCAATCAAAAGAAAGAAATTCATAAAACACAACTGACAAAAAACTTTTTTACAAAAAAATACAACCGACTTCCAAAAACAACACTATAAAGTGAAAAATAACTTTAATTTCGGAAGTCGGTGTCTGATTAAATGTATTTTCGTTTTTGCCACCGACTTCCGAAATTAAAGTTATTTTTCACTTTATAGTGTTGTTTTTGGAAGTCGGTTGTATTTTTTTGTAAAAAAGTTTTTATTTTTCACTTTTTAGTGGTTCACATGTGCTTACCCCTTCACAGCGTACTGGCGTGATGTTATGTTATGAACTGGTGTGAACAACAAACAGACATGAGATTTCAGCAATCCCAGTCCATTTGCTATCATTTATTGAGGAGTTCCGTTGCCTATCTCAGAAGTTCTTCATCAGATCTTCACCAAATTGAAATGGGACCACTTCAAGAAAGTACTCTTCCAAAAACTATCCAAATCGCTTCAAGTGTGCCTATAAAATTGGAAGAGTTCTCTCTATTTCTCCAGGATCCCATCATCAGATCCTGACTTGATGATCATGGGACCACCTGGGAAGTATACCCTTTCAAACAAAAAAAATATAATCCAAATCGGTCCAGCCATCTTCGAGTAATCGGGGAACATACATAAAAAAAAAAAAGCCTTTCACAATAAAATATACTAAAACAGATCATACCGCAGTCACGTATGTCATGTTCCATTATATTTAACCCTCAAACGCAAAAGAATCCGAAGATTCACTTTCACTCAACCTGCATTAACCTACTCAAGAAAAAACTAACATCGGTTTGCGCCACCTGAGATTTCTAACAAAGGGATGTTTAGACCCTTTTCTTGTCGACAATTGTCTATTTAACCCTTTCATTTCGGGGCAGGAAGTCTTCGGGACACCTGTGTAGAAAGTGAATGGGTACAAAAAATCTTGTGGATGATTTATTTAGTTTATTGATCGAAGACAATTACGTTGCATGAAATTGATAGTGGGAATCTTTGCTCTCAAGGGTCGGGCTACGAAAATAATTGACTCAAGTTTTTAATATGTTTTGTAGAGCAAAAACCTATTATTATTCGAGTATTCACAATATTTCCGATTAATCCACATGTGGTCGCAATCGCAATACAACAGCAAGAATACTAATTAAGTTTTTAATATTTAGAATTACCGGTTACTATGCAAATTTTATACAGTAAGCATAATTTTAAACGCGGACATTCTAAAAATATCATTATTAAATGGAAATTATATTCATTTAAACGCAAAACTTAGCGCAAAAAGATATAGATAGCGGGATTTCCAGAAGAATCATTAATACATGAGTTGAGATGTGGAATAAAAAGCTAGTAAATGTTAAATACATCTTGTTTAATAAGAAAATATTCGCAGTTCACACGCATATTAAATAGATCGTCTCCAAACCCTCTAGCAACAATAATGTGAATGATTTTTTATTGCAAACCATTGTGACACTTTGGCACCTGAGTATTTGAATGCGGCATTGTATATAGTGACTACATGATTTATATTTGCATACGGTTTTGTATGAGTTCGTTAACGTCTACGGGTCGGAAAGGAATCGAATGGGTAAGATAGATTGTTCGCACGAACTCGGCAGTTGGAGGGCTATAGAATATTAATAAAATGTTTTTGGGATAGGGACGTACGTAGGATTAAGAATGTGTTTAATAATAATTATTAATTAAAATTCCTTGTGATTTTAGTTTAATGGATTATGAATTGTATCTCATTTAAATATCAAAATAGACTGCAGAAATGGGTGCTCGTGATTTAAATGGCATGTGCCATAGTGATGTTTTTAATAAGACGTACTCGTATCATGTGTTTTTATGTCGAGGAGGAAAACAATGAGGAGCTCGTGGCTAAGTAATAACCGCCGCAGTGAATGGGTGACCATCTTTACATACCGAGACTCCTCCGTGTCTCGGAAAGCACGTTAATCTGTTGGTCCCGGCTGTCATTCGTAGATATTTGACAATCGTTACGGGTCGTCAGACCCCCGAAAGTCTGATAATCAGTCTACCAAGGCGTATCGTATTACCCAGTTACTGGGTTGTGGAGGTCAGATAGGCAGTCGCTCCATGTAAAATACTGGTATTTAGCTGCACCCGGTTAGACTGGAAGCCGACACCAACATAGTTGGGAAAAAGCTAGGCAGATTAATTTTTTGGTGAACACAATGACATGCGACATAGTGATTTAAAAAAAAATATAAACTCATTCAAGGCACTACGTAACGGTGACTAACTCAAAGCCAGAAGAAAAATCAAGAAACCAGGAATTTTAATGGTCTAATAAGTAGCCAATGAGCAGGCGTTATGATCAATCCTCGTTTCTTCTTTCTATGAGAAGAAGCCTTTGCCCTGCAGTGATAGCCAGGCAATGATATTATACACAGGGTGTATCAGAAAGGTGTGGTGAAATTAAAGGCGCATCAAAATGAACAACTTTCTCCATAGGACCAACATCGTAATCGAGAAAAAATTATCAGCTGTCCCGTACAAAGCTTCAATACCTGCTCGACCTAAATGTGATATATTTTTCTCTATTACGATGTTGGTCCCATGGAGAAAGTTGTTCAGTTTTATGGTCTGTACCACACCCTTAAATTTGACTACACCTTTCTGTTCTTTTTTTCCTGAATATAAAAAAAGGCAGTTTATGTTTCTAGCGCCGTCGTGGTGAGGACTCAAAAACGTCCTAATTGGGACGTTTTGTCTTTAGTCCGCGTCAAAACTAAACACAGTGTAGCACGTGTCACGACCAAATTTTAAAAGGGCTGTCGCATTTCATGACCTCTCTCGCTCATACGGGACCAAATTTTTAAGATTGTTGAAAATATGCTTTTTTTGGAAAATGTAATCAACTAGCGAACTATTAAATAATATTATTTGAATAGGCACCTAATTTTAAAAACACATTTTTATCGTGTTATCTAATAAACTCGGCTCAAAAAGTATCTGTTTTTCAGATAAGATAAATAAATGCCACAATAAAAATGTGTTTTTAATAATTGGTTAAATTGTTAAATGTAAATTGTTAAATTGTTAATTGGTAAATGGTTGAGCTAAATGGTGCTGATCCATGCGTCATGTTCGTGAACGGGCGCCGTCAGTTGGGACTGGTCGTCTCTTAGCTGCCATGGCTTATTTTTAATTTTAATATTTAATTTAGTTGTTTTAGTTATTATCTTTTTATTACGGACGCTTTTTAACGTGCACGTCTTTCTACATTGTTCTCACATGTATATTTTCAACTTGAACGATGTAACCAATATTTTGTAAAAATATTATGATTTAAAAGAGTGTCCGTGGAGTTTCTTGCCCGTTCTTCTCCATAGGGATCTACTACGCTTTGGAATGGGCAACTAGCTTCATCTTTCTGACTGACCGACCCATTGACAATTCAAAAGTGCCTGTAATTGGTTTATTTGAAATAAATGCTTTGAGTTTGAGTTTGAGTTTGAGAATTACCTATTAAATTAATATTATTTACTAATTCGCTAAATGATTACATTTTCCAAAAAAGCATAATTTAATTTATAGCAATCTTAAAAATTTGGTCCCGTGTTAGCGAGAGAGGTGACGTCGGTTACTGTGAACGTAACTTATCTAGTGCCAGGATAATAGGACCTAACTTGTGCAATTGAGATCGACATTTCTGGAAGCTGGATGCTATTCAATCTCTCACCCCAGATGTCAGCCAAAGGGGTGATAAAAAATATTATTAACAAACTTAGGTTGCACATGTCGGCCCAGGTACATTTGCAAACAATAGTCCTTACCTTTTTATATGCAAAATTATTTCGGTAACCCAATATGCAAATGGGTTAACCCATTGCTATGCAAATTTTCCTTTTTCAAATAATAATCTAACGATTTTGGCTTCGGTTCTACAGAAGAGGGATCTTTTTGGATCGGATCAATACGCTTATTGATCACTGGAGTGATTTATTGGCTTATGTAGTTTGTTACTTGTTATTTTTATGTTCACGGTCTGATTCTGAAGAGGAGAGGGGCGCGTGGCTAAGTAATAACAGCCGCATGGGTCGATCCATCAGGTTAAGCTACGCTTGCCGGGGTTGGTCAATGGATGGGTGACCATCTTTACATACCGAGACCTCCGTGCCTCAGAAAGCACGTTAAGCCGTTGGTCCCGGCTGTCATTCGTGGATCTTTGACAGTCGTTACGGGTCGTCAGAAGCCCGAAAGTCTGACAAAAAGACTACTGTTCCAAGGGGTATCGTATTACCCAGTTACTGGGTTGTGGAGGTCAGATACGCAGTCGTTCCATGTAAAATACTGGTATTCAGCTGCATCCGGTTGGACTGGAAGCCGACCCCAACATAGTTGGGAAAAGGCTAGTCAGATTGATTGAAGGTTAAGCTTACGCTTGGCGAAGTCGGTTCGAGGATGGGTGACCATCCAATACATATTGAAACGCTTCGTGCCGTTAAGCCGTTGGTCCCGGCTGTCATTCGTAGATCTTTTTTTTTTTACGGATACTCAGAAGGCCAAAAGATTGATAACTAGTCTTACCAGGAGGTATCGTGCTACCCAGTAACTGGGCTGTGGAGGTCAGATAGGCAGTCGCTTCATGTAAAATATTGGTAATTGGCTGCATTCGATTAGACTGGAAGCCGACCCCGACATAGTTGGGAAAAGGCTAGGCAGATTGATCTGATTCTGATAAAGGGTTTGCAGAAATTCAAGTGACAGTTGGTAGATCGTGTGTCAATTGTTAGGAATTATTAGACACTGTTGTCAATATAACTTGTTAGAAGATTGTATATTTTCTTTAGCCAAAGGTTTTCGAAACCAAATTCGAGTGCTTTGTATTTCTAATCGTCGCACACCAAATTATTTTCAAACAACAATATTCAGAAGGCGGAAAAACCGAGGTAGAGGTACCCCTAGCCTCCATACAAGAATAGAATATAACACTCAGCTAGATCAAGTAATGTGGGCGCTGAAACTACCTCATTAGAAACCCACCTATGTAAAACACAACAATAAAACTCCATACATAGCTAAAATATAATAATCCCTTATAATAATCATGTCAACATCATATCATATTCAATTGAAAATATGTAATTATTTAAATAAGATGAGACATTGAAACAAACCTTTTTTACAGTCCATTCAACTGATTTCGACTTCTATTGCGTAGGCTTAAGGATGGCATTAAAGGCAAAAAAAATATTACAACACCAACTGTTTACGGCAGCTGCCATTTGTCATGCCGCCAACGTAATAGAAGTCAAAATCGGTTGAACGGACTGTAAAAAAAAATTGTTTTAATGTCTCATCTTAAGTATTGTTCAGTGGTTAAGCTTACCTGATTATTAATATACTAGCTTCTGTCTGCCCGCGACTTCGTCCGCGTGAAATTTCTTGCTACCCCGACCCACCGCGTCGCATCGCATCGCCTGCCCGCGCTGTTACTTCATTTCCGCTTAGCTTTCTTTTGGACTTTTTTTTTGCTTTTTGCTGGGCTTCTAATAGTCCTAGCCTTATGTTAAATCGACACCAGCAATTTATACTAAGGTAACTGGGTGAATTTCAACAAATGCCATTTTTCTTATCATATCGGTGAACTTTTTCATTTATATATATTTTTTATTTTTTTCATGTTTAATGTAATATTTAGGATACTAAATACTCCCTTATTGGTAACCATCAACGTATCTTTTAAGACTATGGAGAAAATTCAGTTTGAATTCTGGTTTCCACCGATGTGACAATCCGGCACCGATTATCTTTTCTGTACACCGATATGATAAATTTATTCACCGATGTGATATACATATACAGCGATATGATAATCTATCCACCTTTGAACATCAAAAAAGAAATAGTAGGCTTATACATTTTTGAAGGAGTGACTAAGAACTGAATATCTGAACTAAGGGTATTATTTTCTTAGAATAAAAAATAATGTTTTTTTTTATTATCATTGTGTTTATTTAAAAGAAGTATAAAAAACAAAAATTTCTTGTACGTTATTGTACAATACACATTTTATTAATGTGGCGATCAAGCTAATTGTTTTGCCATGTGTACACTTAAAACATTGTGGCGTTCTAGGTTCAACAATACTAAGAATAGAAACTTTATATAAGAAAACTTTATATACCTAATTAATCAGCCTTTTAAGTTTAACCTTAATCATAACAACACTACAATAATCACAGCTTTAATTATCACTTAATTTAATATTTTTAAAATCTTTGTTCTCAGTGCGTAAGTATCATAGATTACATAGAGATCGCTTATATCTTACATCTAGCAAATAATCTTTACCCTTAAAAAAAAAACTTAAATTAAATCTGTCAGTATAATTTGGTTATTATGTTAATCAGCCTTTAAGTTCAACATAAATCACTACAGAACTTGAACCGTCTTCGTACTCCACTTTTATTAAATTGCACCATAATTAGACTTTTAAGTCATAGAAGACTATGTAGTATACCTATAGTTAATCACAGCACTTAATTACGTACTTTTATAATTATTATCTGTTACAACAATTAAACCTTTTTTTTTCAATTAAAACTAAAAACAATAAAAATAAAAATTTTAAAAACAAATCAGCCCAGATCAAAATAAGTCATCATCAGTGTCACTGCAACCAAAATAATTAAATCTCTGTTTGATGTCAGGAGTTGGTTTACGTGGCTCATTTTTTTCTTTTTTAAAGTTAATTTTAGATTTTACTCTAAATATTTCCTCATCGGTGTCACTGTCTTCCACGGTAGGACTTGAAAATCTATTAGATGCTTTTACCGTATCCTCTTTATTTACGAATTGAGTTGATTCCTCTAAACCAACTAAAATGTTCGTGTCAATTTTCTCTAAAAATGAACAGGCAGGAGTACTTTGATCAAGATCTACATAGTTCAATAGCAAATTTTCAGACATTTTTGTCGAAGAGGATGATCTGGGTGCCGCATTTTCCGAGATTTTTAATGTATTTGATGGTGTAAAATACTTTGAATGTGATGGCTGTGGGAACAAAATTAATTTGTCAGTTAACTTTACTGGTCGCATTTTAGTGATATCTATTTTGGATTTAGTTCTGGATTTTTTATTACTCGAAGTAGAAAGTTGAGGTTTAGACTTAATTTCGTGTTCGGTTGACAAATTGTGGAAGTCTAGATGTTTGCCATGTGGACATTTAACAACATATTTCATACATTCATCTTCTATACAAGAAAGTCGACGTAAAACTATACGATTTTTAGCTTCTTTAGTCCAAATGACTTGTTTGACTTGCAATGTTCCACGAAATGTGTTCAAATTTGTAGGGAGAAGCCAGTCCTTTTCTTCAACTTCATATTCTTCTACAGTACTAATTTTCACGCCTTGGACAGCAGATTTTAAATAGTTTACAAAAGAGTCTATATTATTCATATCACCATCGTGTGCAACAAATCGATCCGCCGTTCGCTTCAGTAGCCCACCTACTCCATCTGGCGCACCTTTTCCATGATATTTATGATATTCACTATAGTTCCATATTATGTTAGTCAGAGAAGAGCAGTAAATACTGAGTTGGGACATAATATAAAAAATTTTCTTATTCCGATACTGGCCTGATGGAGAATCAGAAATAATAATAAGATTCTGAACAATTGGAGCTTCCTGTTTAATTTCTTCTAATATTGGAACAAGGTGAGCCCAAACGGCGGCAGCATCATGGCGCAGTGAAGAACTAATAGTGCAGAAACATTGAGTTGTTATATTCTCTTCCTTATTTTTATAGTAAATTACAGCAGTGTGTAATGTGAATTGTTGACGACTGCCACCAAAGTGCATAGATTGTATTTCGGACCCGTACTTGGAGCTATAGTTCTCACTAAAGTCAATGTGAACGACACAATCCTTTTCAGTCATGTTTTGTTTGTAGTGCTTAAAAGCTTGACTTTGATTTCGTATATTACTACAATGTGTTAAGAACGGTTTCAGATTGTTTTCAAATATTTTGATTAGTTGTAATGGTTTAACGGTTATTTTTACTTTTTCTACATTAACGGCTATTTTATCGACTCCATTTTTTTTGTAATTCTTTTTTATCTTCTTCCAATTCCAATAAATAACATCTTTGGAGTTATCAAATTCTTGATAATTTAAATGACGATTCTTACAGACAGGACATGTTCTTTGCAGGCATTCTACCTTAAAAATATCACAGCAAATACTACTTAGAATTTCAGTCGTGGTGTTTTCTTTTATGATACGATTTCTTTTTAAAGATGATATAACAAGATCCATGTTCTCATGTTTCTCACATAGGCATGTATTTCTCAAGTTTAATTTTGGCTGCGTGACCCAAAACGGCCTCATTCTTGTAAAAGTGACGTAACTGATTGGAGGGTAGCCCGAAGTCAAATACTTTTTGTGTAAATTTTTAATTGTGTCTTTCATCAGCCTTTTCTGTTTTTTTACTCCATTTTGTGTGACAGTATCCTTTTTACCTGGGCAAAGATTTGAATTTTCATCATCCTCAAAAAACTGAACAACAATCTTACGGATACGTTTTTGCAGGTCTATATTTTTTGGCTTCGTTGGGATTCGTCTCACTTCTAAATTACTCTGTTTTAATTTCTTAAATTCTTGATGTAGTCTCATGTATCTCTTTTTGTACATTAGTTTCTCTTTATTAGCCTTTGCCAATTGTTTTCTTAAATCGTGTATTTGCTGAGTTTTAACGTTTTGATATTTACGAAATTTCATTTTAATGTCTTGTTTGAATTTAACAGTATTAAAGGATGTGTCTAAGTTAGGACTATTTGGGCGTAATGTTGATTCTTCTGAATTTATAGAACTAATACTTGGCGTTCGTAAAGGAGATGCTATTGATAAATCTAGGGGACTGCTTGTACGTAAATAGTGGGAACTACTCGCTACTATGGCATCAATACGCAAATTAGGACTATTACATCGAACATTCTGTCGCAATAGCCGTGGGCTATGAGGTCCTATTAGTTCTTGAGAAATACCGGGCTCATTATCTTGATTTTTCGGTAGCGATTCTGCGTCATTGGTCTCTGAAACACTTGTTGGGTTGTTGCGGGCACCATTTGCCTTATTTTTTTTCCGCTGATAATATGCACGGGCACTGATTCGGTTTTTCTTTTGTGCATTGCGACGTGCATGTGCAGTCATTTGGCTTCGGGTTAGGATAAGTCCAGCTGCCTTTCTTTTAGCTAAGCGTTCTCTGTCTTTTCTTAAATGCTGCTCTCTTAACACAGGATCACTTTTGATTTTAGCTTTTCTTATTCTTTCCATCAACCTCTTTCTCTCTTTTTTCTCCTCCTCGTTTAGTTTTGATTTCAGCATTCTTAAACAAAATTAATCTTAAACAAAATTACTCGAACGAATTGTGTGCGGCACGAGCTGCACACAAGTTAATATTTATGAAAGTTAAAAAATATAATATGTGTATATGTATGTATATAATGTATGGTTGTAGGTATGCTCCATTGTTTTTTTGTTTACTTTAATGAAATGACACTATGTCTACCAATATGATAAAATTACACCGAGGTGATAATATGATCTACCGATGTGATAAAACAATCCACCGATGTGACAAAACTATGCGTCGATCATGAATCAAAACACCGATATGATATTTAAGACACCGATTGATTTTTCTTATCACATCGGTGTAAATTATCACATCGGTGGTAAAAAAGACCACCGATTACAGCGATATGAGAACAGCGACGTGAGAAATTATCGACTTTTTTGAAAATTATGAAAAATGTATAATATTTAGGCTAAATTCAAGTACCTATAATGATGCTAATTTACTTACTATGTCTGTTAGAACCAAACAATCGTAATAAAACTTCACATTACACTAGAAAAATGCAACCACCGATAATATAAAATAATTGCTTGGAAGTAACTGAAATGTCGTACTTACGTAATTGGCGGGAATATGCAGCGATTTGACACACGTCCGTCCTGACTGCGCACTAGCACACACTAACGAGGGAAATAAAATTGGGGTGGGGACACTGTCGGACTCATCGATGCAAAGTTAGGTTTAAATTACTTTTGTGCAGCGATATGACAAAATTTTGCGAGACAAGTACATTTATGCCTCTCAGTAATAAATATTATGAATTACGTAATAAAATATGCTACATATTAATAATAAAACTAATATTCTATGAAATAGAATAAGTTATATTCTTAAGTTACTTATTTTTATAACGATATAAGCGTTTTTGCTTGTAAAAAAAGTAGAGGGACAGCACCGATGTGACAAAAATAGAGGTTTATGTATTTATTTCTACCTTTGTAAATAGACTTAGACAAATAATATTTTATGCCACAACCCAATAAATACCTAATGAATACAAAAAAAAATAGTACAGAACAATATTCCTTTTTTCAAATACTAATTTCAATGAAGACAAAAAAAAAAGTCGTTTGGGAAATTCACCCAACTCATAAAAGTGTACTTTACAGTAGTAGCAGGCTTTTATAGGGAAAAACGTGATAACTTTTATATTAATTATAATATTTATTTGAAATATGGTACCCTTAGTAGTTAATTAATTCAATGTCCTATATCTATTTTTCCTTAATTATTTTTTTTTTTTATTTAGCGCAAGTTAGCCGTTTATTAACGTAATTCCTCAATAAAATTTTACATATTACACACGTCTAACTAATGTTAGCGTAATATAGGTATTGTGGGATGTCATAGTGTTAAAGAAGTGTTATTTTTCTTTGTATCTCACTATTTTTATTAACACTCCTCAACTCCTCAATGAATATTCCTCCTTTTTGGCTGAATCCACTAAATATGTAGCTCGTTTTCGTAACATTTTTGTAATATTATAATAACACTAACAATAGTAACTATAACAGGTAACTATATAGGTAACTAGGTATAGGTAGGTATAGGTAGGTAGGTATATAGGTAACTTGTAACAGTGATGCTATCAATTATGATTTACTGATAAAGTTTTTAAAACTGCGTATGACCTAACACAGCAACAAGAGTGTTGTTAGACTAATGTAAACAAACAAGCGGTGCGTCCATAGAAATATAAAAAACATTCTTAACAAACTTCTTTCATATATCTATGGGTGCGTCCCTCCCCGCGCACACTCCGCTAATAATAGTTGGCGTAATTTAAATCGAATGATTTCGAAAAGTACCTTTACTTAGCGTTGTATAAGATTTGTAACTTCGTTATTTTTGTATATTTCTTCACGATTTTTTTATTACACATAAAAAACCACATTTTAAGCAACTTGGCATAAAAAAACGAATTTATCTAAAATTCGATTTAGCGTAGTACAAATTGTTGGTGTCGAAATAGCCTATGGCCTTCCTCAAGAACTGGGCTATCAAATTCAAAAATATTTTTTCAAATCCGACTGGTGGTTCCAGAGATTAGCGCGTTCAAACATACAAACTCTGCAAGTTTATTATTAGTTTAGAATAGATAAGTAATATTCAGATTAACGATTGTGATGAAAGCTGATACCGAACTAAACGGAGTTTCAAATTAATTATATTTGCATTGGGAAACTAAATATTCTAGATATTGATAATTAAAGCTTCCTAGCTCATGATTTCCTTCGCTATATTTTCTAGTGATGCCATTCAATGAGCCTGAAAATGACTTATCTGTTATCAACTTACAGCTATCACCAATGTGTTTGTTATAAGATCAGAAGGGCAATTCCCGAATCAATCTACCTAGCCTTTTACCAACTATGTTGGGGTCGGCTTCCAGTCTAGCCGGATGCAGCTGAATACTAGTATTTTACATGGAGCTACTGTCTATCTGACCTCCACAACCCATTAACTGGGTAATATGATACCCCTTGGTAAGACGCTGGTTGTCAGACTTTCGGGCTTCTGACGACCCGTTACGACTGTCAAAGATCCACGAATGACCGCCGGGACCAATGGCTTAACGTGCTTTCCGAGGCACGGAGGAGTCTCGGTATGTAAAGATGGTCACCCATCCACAGACCAACCCCGGCAAGCGTAGCTTAACCTGATGGATCGACCCGTGCGGCTGTTAATACTTAACCACGAGCTCCTGCACTCCAATTCCCGTATCCTATACTAATAATAGCACTGTAGAGTTTGTTTTTTTGTATGTTTGATCGCGCTAATCTCTGGAACTACCAGTCGGATTTGAAAAATTTCATGGGGAAGACTACGTACCTATAGGCTATGTAAAATTAGGAGTCGAGCAAAAATAAAAAAAATCAGAAAGAACGCTAAGCGAAAACGAAGTAGTAACGCAGGTAGGCGATGCGATGCGACGGGGTGGGTCGGGGGGACCAGAAATTTTACGTGGACTCTACATACGTAAAATACGTAAAAAAACACAACAATACGTACCTAACAAAACAGCTAATCACGAACTTCCTCATAATAATAAACATGTAAGTAAGTAGGTATAAAAAAGTCAATTTTCCAGTTGACCGGGCCCTCACATTCGGTAGTTTTTAACCCAAAACTCGCGTCCCTGCCCACCGCCTTTGTTATTCACCCTTACAGAGGGGACGATTGGCTATTGCATGCAATTTTGGAAATATGTATGATTGCCATTACATTTCGGTAGTAAAAAAAGTTGGAATAACTTTTTGATTCTTTTCTTTTATAGGGAAAGTTAGATACTTAGTGCGTTTTTCTTTGTAGATGAATTTGAAAAGTTTATTTTAAGAAGTTTTGTTAGTCATAGTTAAAATGATAATAATAATAACAGCCTATTATTATATCCCACTGCAAGACAAAAGTCTCTTCTCATACAGAGAAGGCACAAGCATTGATCACCACGCTTGCTCAGACGGGTTGGCGATTAAAAAACTTATACGAAATACCACAAAACTCCTATACCTACCTATCTTTTTACCCAACTGCGGCGAAGCCCCAAAGGAGGGTTATGTGTTTGACCTGTGTGTCTGTATGTCTGTGTATGTATGTATGTGTATGTCCGTGTCTTTGTTCCCTCGTAACTCCTAAACGAATGAACGGATTTGGATAAATTATACGTCTTTAGATTTCTCTTGGTAGCGCGAGTGTCACTGGCTACGTTAAAATCAAAAACAAAGTAAAATGGCGGATTTGGGGTGCCATATTGTGGAGATCGAATTTTTTTTTTCTTCTAATACCATCGAGTGGGATATCAAAATGAAGGGTTTTAAAAGGTGATTACAAAAATATATGCAACGTATATGGTTAAAAGTAATTCAAAGTGACAAATCGTAAAAAACACGTAAAAAAAAGGCTTGGCTATTTTTGTGCACTTGATCCAAAAAAATTACTCTCACGACCAAAACTCCTTGCTAGAACTAAATCGTCTGCGGAATCTTTCACATTTGAAAACTAAAAAGCTGGAAATAAAAAGAAGTAATTAAAAAAACTAAAAAACCCGACTGCAGTAAAAAACTGAAAAGCTACAAACAAGCCCATTTTAAATTAAATAAAAGTTGGAAGCAGGCGGGACCCATTCCATTTTTTATATTTTCTAACTCAAATGGGTCCCGCCTGCTTCCAACTTTTATTTAATTTAAAATGGTCTTGTTTTTAGCTTTTCAGTTTTTTACCGCAGTCGGGTTTTTTAGTTTTTTAATTACTTTTTTTTTTTGGCTTTCTATTGCCAGTGGTAACTAGAGAAACGAGAAAATCTTATTCTTTGGTAGTTCGGTTAAGGTCAAAGTGTTTCCATTGACATGCGGTCGTCTGTACATAGCTGGTGACCAATGTGACTACGATTGACATAAGAAGCAGATTGTCCATACAGAGTGGCTGGGACATCGACGCAAAACCTGTTAGCATGAACTGAATACATGATTTTAGAACCCCCAGCGTTGAAATTTTCAGCCTGTACAATCAATCTGCCTAGCCTTTTCCCAACTATGTTGGGGTCGTCTTCCAGTCTAATCAGATGCAGCTGAATACCAGTAGTTTACATGGAACGACTGCCTATCTAACCTGCACAACCCAGTTACTGGGTAATACATACCCCTTGGTAAGATTGGTTGTCAGACTTTCGGGCTTCTGACTACCCGTAACGATTGTTAAAGATCCACGAATGACAGCTGGGACCAACGGCTTAACGTGTTTTCCGAGGCATGGAGGAGTCTCGGTATGTAAAGATGGTCACCCATCCACAGACCAACCCCGGCAAGCGTAGCTTAACCTGATGGATCGACCCGTGCCGCTGTTATTACTTAGCCAGTTATAAAAAAAAATGCTGTTCCATACATTCATATTGCATTTTTGTAGGAAACAGCTGATTTTTAGAGTTCCGTACCCAAAGGGTAAAACGGGACCCTATTATTAAGACTCCGCTGTCCGTCCGTCTGTCTGTCCGTTTGTCACCAGGCTGTACCTCATGAACCGTGATAGTTAGACAGTTGAAATGTTCACAGATGATGTATTTCTGTTGCCGCTATAACAACAAATACTAAAAAACATAATAAAATAAATATTTAAGGGGGCTCCCATACAACAAACGTGATTTTTTTTACTCGTTTTTGCTCGATATTGATAACGGCAACAGGTAGACGCTTGAAATATTCACAGAATATTTAGTTATTCAATTTAAAAATAAATAATTAAATTAAAATAAAACAAATATTTTAGGTGGGCTCCCATACAGCAGACATGATATTTTTGCTGTTTTTATAGATAATGGTACGGAACCCTTCGTGGGCGAGTCCGACTCGCACTTGGCTGGTTTCTTTTTTTAATAACCGAGGAAAAATTTCAAGGTATGTGGTTCAGCATCATGTACTGTATTTATGGTAACATCCACCATCTGATCCATGGGTGGTATGGTGGTGTTTGTTTAAGAAATTTTTTTTTACAGGCTGTGCGTCGATCTTTCATCCATCCTGTACATTCAGTATAGTACATTAATATAGTACATTAATATAGTTATACTCTGCCCACCTACATAATAATAAATTCTACTTCAATCCTTGACAAACATTAAGTAAACATAGCCTCATGTGACGCACGAGTAACTTAGCTAAACATCATTTCTTTGAATTTACAAATTAAACGTCTGTGGTTATAGCATAGAATAATAATGTTACAGTAGTTAATCTTTATTGAAAATGGCGGAAACGACGCGCTTCTAAATCTCAATCTCAAATGCGGTAGATAAATACGCGTCTGTCAGTACGGCCACGTATTTATCTACCGCGCGGCCGTAGACCTAATTAGTTCAAGGTTACTTCGAACATAATCTACTGTAGCTTGATTATTCTGTGGTTATAGGTATGTACACGGTATAAGCATCCAAAAGGATAGGCGTACCATAGGTACGGAAACGACACGTATTATTATATTTGCTTAGGTATTATGTAGATCTAAATTTACATAGTTACTACACGTGTCGCTTTTGAATTGGTATTGCCATTGGCGAATAGTGCGGCGATTTTATAGTAGCTGCATGCAGAAGAAAACTGCGATCTGACTGCTAATTAATCAAAGAAATTATTGGAAACGTGGTTTAGGGAAATGATAAAAATTTTGAAAGCTATTTTACGACTTGTAGGTAAATCAGTAACTTGTGAAAAAATATTATGATAGGCAGCTATACTTTTAAATTGTAAAAAAATATCCTAAACGTTTATACATTAATGTTATTATATTCGAAACTATTTAAAGAATTTTAAAACGGGATAAAACTGCATTGATGGCGTACATCCAGTGACTAATATAACCCCGCAAACAAAAACGCAGGCATCATAAATATTTTATAGTTACGTAAGCAAAATTCAATAGCGTCACAACTTTAAGAAAATACCTATTTTGGAATAGGATTGTTTTCGTAAATACTATTTTCCTAACATCATAATAAAATATCTGAATCCTGCGTACTTAAGTGTAAAGTATAATATTAATGCTCGTGACAGTCCTACCGATTTTTGAAAAAGCACACTAAAGCTCAATTTACACGGTACAAGTTTATTGCCTGTGGTATACCATAAAATTGAAGGGCAATTAACTGGTACCGTCTAAACAACACGTACAATTTAAGTCGCACGTGATTTTATTGAATGGCAAAACTTGCATTCAATTATTTTGTATGCCATTTTATGGAATCGCACGCGTGTAAACACTTGCATGCAATTCTTGAATGGCAATTAAATTGAACGTGCATTATGGCATGCGATTATTGTTCTTGAACGTTCCAGAAGCTTGCACTGAGTAAACAGAACATAGAAATGGCGAATCAGTTTAGATAAAAACAATCGCAATGCGACATCCACCAATTTCCACAATAAACTTGACATAATAATAGCTATATGAGGTATAAGAATGAGTTAATCCTTTCCACAAGCGGCATTTATAAATACAGCCACAATTAAAATTACGGATGCATAAAAACACCCACAAAACATGAGGTATCATTCATGGGTTTATTACAAATTATAAATATTTATTATGATTTATTATAAATTCCACGTGGGTTCAGACAGACAACGGGCGGAGCATAATATAGCGTAGTGATGTGCTTCTATACTTAAGGCGAGTAGTGCTGCCAACTACTTAGTGCCACCATTGAGAAAAAAATCATAAGTCTGGAGATATGGAACTTTTTTGAAATTTCGTATGCTAACGCTTCGAACCAAAGAGGTTTAGCGCTGATTTTTTTGACGTCACCTGACTAAAAATGTGAGCATGAGTCTTACCAAGGGGATTGGTAAGACTTGTTGTCAGACTTTTGGGCTTCTGACTACCCTGTAACGACTGTCAAAATATCTACGAATGAATGTCGGAACAACGTTACGGCTTACCGTGCTTTTCGTGAAACGGAAAATAAATATTACCAACTAAATATTGTAAGTACAGCTAATTTGAAAACTCGTTGCATAAACTGCTGTAAAGCACAAAAAAGTATCTTAAAAAAAAAATAGTTTTTTTTTTTGTGAAACTAAACTACCTATACTTATTCGAACGGCAAATATTTTTTTTCTATATCGAATAGTGCAGGCATTATTAACTATTAATAACAAATGTAGGTACTTACAATACAACATGGCTCACCACAATATCTGCATACATGTTGTATGCAGATATTGTGGTATCTACCGTTAGATGCATTGCGTATGCATATCATGATGTCATAATTTACTTATTATACCCGACAGTTTTAGCTACCGACATGACAGCTACTACTTATTAAAATTAATAATAATGCAGTACAGGGACAAAGAGGTGCTTATTATTTATAGGGTAGTGTTCCGATAATTTTAGAGTTGTTACAAAGTTGCGGTAAAAAAGCGCCAAATACGTTAGATTATGAATAATATTTCATGCTTCAGCTCTACATACTTCTAAAATATTAATAACTTCATCAAATACTTTAAAGTTCTTAAATGGATCATTGTCTAACAGCATCAAAGAGCAAAAAAAAAACATACATTACCTAATTAACTCAACTAACCTACCAAAACCGCAAACCACAAAAAACGAAAATGCAACAATCAAAAAACAGTTAACCAAAAAAAATTGTTAATTGTCAGTAACCAGAAAAAAATACCGGAAAAAACATTTTGTAACGAGACAAAAAAAATTAAAAACTCACTTTACTCGACCACCCCATAATTTAAAATTGCGTCGCGTGATCCGAACGACATGAATGACCGAGGGTAACCACCCCTGTCCTATGGTGACGCCCATTGATTTTTTCCATAGTGGGGAATGAACAGCCCCCGATAGTTCTAACAGCTGTCGGTGTCTTATAAGATTTTTTCTATTGGTAAATAAAATAGAAGTTTTTGTTCCGGTCGAGGTATTTTTTTTCTTTTTTTTTTCTAATTCGACCGTTACTTTTGTTTTGTTTGTAATTCTATTTTTAAATGTGTTTTGCTTATTAGTTTTGTTATCGATTTTTTTTTTATGTTGTTTTTGAAAAGCATAAAAAAAGATATTTGCCTTTGCTACTTAGGTAAGTACCCTGAGTGTTTATCCAACCTAAAACAAAAACGAATTTAGACCAGCTAAATATACCTTATTGTCATTAATTATCTAAATAGTTAGTTTTTATTTACATCGCCTAAAACCTTATAGGTACTGAAATTCTACTTTTTGGAACTTTTTAGTCCCTTCAACTTTCCACATCGTAACAAAATAATCTATCAACCCTGTAATCCATGTTGAAAGTGTCCAACTTCCAAGAATTTTTACCAGCAATTATATAAAAGTCCATGTCTGTGTGTACTTGTAGACAATGCCTATAAGTAATAATTATGTCCGCAGGATAATTGCTTTAATGCTAGTATTTGCAACAAATACAGTCATCATCTCGTCCTGCGTATTGCCCGTAATTTTCTTGATTGGCATAAATGTTGTGTTTTCTAGGCCAATTCTTATGCTGATCATTAAAAATATTGATGTAATTGTTTAGTCAATTATTTATTCAATTACGAACGAAAACATCAAAAGCCTCGAGGTAGGTACGGTACGGTCTACATTTTTTGTTTGTTTTGAAATTATTAATAAAAACTTCTTTTTTTCTGAAATACTTTTTCTATCTTACCAAAATAACGCTCGGTAACCGTTTTTCCAATAGTTACTCCATTATTCCTACAAGAAATAAAGCGTTATCTTTTTTCTTATTGCAGATCACTTACAGAACCAGCAACGCCATCTATCAGCCTCTCGGTGAGTTTCAATTTGACACTTTATATGAACCCTTTTGAAATGTCCTTACAAGTACGGTGGCGTCGCGTTCCTTTTGCAATACTAGCGACATCTGTGAGCGTGTTTTAGAAGATTTTTTTGCTAAAGTTCTCGTGATCAGACACGTGGCGTCGTTGTAGCCTAAAGTTGTAGCCAAGTTTTTGAAGTTAGTGTTCAGAAAGTTGTACAAAAATTACAAAATATTATTTCTACGAAAACAATTACACTGCAAAATGGTGATAATTTTTTTTGTGTGTGATGCTGTTGACATATTTTTTTTTTAATATAAGTAGGTAATATCATAGAATAAGTATTACGCAAAATGGTTATAATCGGAGATGCGAAAAAAACGATTGATGGAAAAATAATTAAATGACTTACATTGCTAATTACATTTCCTTTACTTTCTTGCTATTTACCTATTGATTTGCTAATTGACAGCGGCATCTGTTGTGACTGCGGAAGAAATACCATAATAAAAGGACCAGTCCTAACGATTAAATTTAGACAAAAATTGTTAAACTATACGGAACAATGAATCTAAAAGAAATAAAACCTCCGCATACCGCTAGGTTGAACATTCTATTTCAACGATTTATAGATCCATAAGTTTTTCTCAACCATTGTATATGAGATAATTTGCTACGAAAAAACTTTACAATCGATCTTTTATTATTGCAGTCAGCACCGCCTACCTTTTTACGATTGAGCAAAAACATATGACTATCTACAGCACAACAATCAATGGGGTATTAAACAAGACAATGCAATTTATTATCGAATTTTATTACTTGATCAACTGCTAAAATATTCAGCAATAATATTATTTTCACAATGAAGTGTTTATTGGTATCAACATATTTATTGATTTCATTGTTCGCCTAATGACACAGGAACACCTTTCCCATGAAGACTATTTACTAGCTGTCAGCTATCACGAATTAGTATTGTCCATTCAAAGGTATAATAGGATTATAAAATTACAAGTTTTAATTAAAACAGTTGCATCAATTCTTATCATGTCAAATAACAACAAGATATTTTAAACTTCTAAGTTATTTTTTACCTTAGCGTACTGACACAACTGCCAATAAAGATATAATAATAATGACGATATTGAATTTCAATGGCACCACTTTCCGTAATTGCAAAAACGATAAAAATGTCACATATTGACGTAATCAGGAAAAATCAGCTTCCATTTTCCTATAACGTCGACCTAGACTTATTGTTCGCCGCAAGTCGTCTGGCGGATCAAGTTTTTAGAAACGGCAGCAGAATTCCATAGAATCTGGTTCAGTCACGCCAACTTAGCTAATGAAAAACAATTATTTTGCAATCCATTGTCTCACGCTATAAAACTATAAATCTAACAGAAGCCTTTGACACAGTTGAATGTGCAACAAACAATGTTGCTTGCGAACCTTGTCGGATATTCTACGGTAACAGATTAAGTCGGCACGTGATAGTATAGATATATAAGGCAGGTATCGATACTTCGTTGTTTTGCGTCAGAAACTTGTTTCGTGAACGGTTCACGCACGGAGTCTCCCAAGGAGTGGTTATTGGACCTCATTTTTTTTTCATTTCATTTCATAGTGACTAATTGCTGACATTATAGCCCTTAATGAAATACATTATTCACGTCCATTATGAATAAATCAATGTTTGGATCAATTGTGTCCAATCAGTTTTCAATAAATAAACTGTTTTTAATTATAACTTAGTTATAATACAAAGAGATAAATTGTTTTTGTTGGTATTTTAGGAAATTGTAAGAACAACCACTGTATAAACAGCTAGCTCATATTTTATTATAAGCTGACAAAACTAAGATTATTATCGCTAGTAATTTATTATATTTAGATTTATATAAAATAGTAGCTAACTATTTACGATTACGCGAATATAATAATTTTGTCAAAAGGTATACCTATACCTACCTACTAAGAGTTCTATCGAAGTACTGGCAATTGGCATTATTCAGTAAATTATAATTATAGTTAGTAAATTGTCAAATGATTCAAATAATATAGACGACGAATAATTGCGATAAATAGACTAGAAAACACGATGATATTTACAAAATTATACAAGACAGCGCTGGATAAATACGATCTTTACATCATTAAGATAGCAATAAAAGACTATCATAACCATAATTATTAAAATATGGTTACAATACTCGTATACTAATTTGCATATTTACATTGCACAAAATAACATTAACTTGTAAATAAATAAACTGAATGATCATCATAGCAATTGTGAAGTTTATAATCCCATAAATGATATAACTAACAAGCATTACATCAGATGGAGGTAATGCTTGGGTGGATGGATATTGCCGTTTATTGGTAGGTTGATTCAACAACTGAAGGTATTGATCAAAATGTGCAATATCATGAATTTTATTTATACTCATGTTCGCTTTCAAGACAACCCATTTTAGACATAATTATGTTGGTTTGAAAAGAATATACACCTTTTGTAAACACTGTCTAAACTTCATGAAATATGTATCATCCCACTTATAATTTTAAGACTCATTCTTGCAAGACTTCTGGTTTGAGTCACTTAAAAAGAGCTAAAAATACTGTTCCCCTGTTGATTACATTCTCATGGTTTTTAATTTAAAATCCCAAAAGTGAATACTTCCCTGACCCCGACTCGTATTCAATTTATTTCTTGAATCATCATCATCATCATTGGCAACAATCTTGTTCCACCCACTGCTGAGTATAATAGGCCTCCTCCTTTTGTGCTATGCTTCCCTGATCTGTGCGTGTCTTATCCTGGTCTTCCGAGCGGTCTTTTCTAGATGACCGATTTCTTAAATGCTATCTATTTATTTGCTTGATAAATTTTATTTCTTCATCACCAAAAAATCAAATTCAAAAAATCAGGTTAAAATCTGCAAGTAATTCTCAATCATTAACAAAGGCATTGATTTCTTGATGCAGCAAGCACCATGATTTGCAAAAGTGTTCGCGTCGCATACAAGATCAATCTCATTAACATTTTAAATGTTGAACAGTGATTGGTACATATCAGAACTGCGTGTTTTATATTGTCAATATGAATAAAGAGATTCTTTTAAACAGTGTTGATTGGCTGTACTGTACTAGATTACAACTTTACTTTGATGCGAAGATTATTTTTACAAAAGTGCTTTTTTTTTCTTTTTTTTTTAGACTTTCTTCCACTGCTGGACATACTCTTCACAGCCACTGAACAGAAACTAAACTGCGTTAGTTTTTCCAGTTCAGCCAAAATTTTAGATAAAAACAGGAGGATGAATAGGTATCTTTATTAATAGTTTACCAGTTTTAGCACAGATTATTACAGATGGGACACTCCGCAGTTTAGGTATGAAGCTATAAGTACGCGGCGGCTCATCTCACTGGGTCAATTGAGTGTGGGCTGCCGCGCACCGGCCCGGCCGGCTCGCACGTTAGTTCGATATTCACTCACGCGCCACGTCGTAAAAGAAGACAACCCTAACGAGTCAGAAGGTATAAGAGTTACGCGATAGAAAGAGAGGCAACTTATAGGTGAATATAACTGTAGGTAACGAAGCGTTGTGCGACCTGAATTGCACTTTATTATGTCGTAGCTAGAGTCGCTTTTTATTTAAATTATTTTACGGAGTATCCCATCTGTATAAATCTGTGGTTTTAGTATAAACGAATTTAACTGCTTTAATTTACTATAACTTATATTTGCAGTTAAACTCTTATAAATAATTCAAAATGGCAATAAAATCGGACATCCACCTTATGTCCGAACAACAAAACTTTGAAATACATTATATTACTAATTGTAATTCAAATAGTTAATGGCTTATAATAAAAGGCACGTGTTTTGATCAAGTGGAATGAATACCTACAGCTATAACAGAGTCAAATGAAATTAAAAAGTTTATAAGCTATAAAAATACCACAATTCATTACAATATTAGATACAAATTTTAATATAACTTGTTCTGAAGATCACAGGAATCTGCAAACTGGTGGAGCCGTTAAAATAAACTTTGGAATGTAGAAAATATTGAAAATATAATTTCAACTAATATTTACTAATGTTGCCCTGTCACCTGTGCACTTGATGATCTTATGACGTCGCCATCAACTGGGCACTAATCCAGACTTTAGATGGAAGACCCAATAACATTTTCCTGACCCGGGAATCGAACTCAGGACTTCATGCTCAGTAGTAGCGCTTGCGGCCACTAGAACAACGAGGCAGAATAGTTATTTTGAACTATCACAAAACATACGTCTTCTCTTGTTGAATCGGTTCCTCATTACTGAGAATCGAGGTCACAGGACCCCTTTAAGCGAACCATCTGCCTTCATCTACTCTGGTCCAAAGTTGCCATCACCACCTGCTGAAATTTGCTCGAGGACGTAGCTTCTTTTATTTGGTTCGACCATCGTCTTGGCGACCGGTCACCCCAACCGGCTTCGAAAACATACGTAAATGAAAATAAATTTTCTTAAAAAAAAAAATAAAAACACAATTCAAACACCTAAAACAAATAAAATTATTTTCATAAAAAAACTTAACAGCTTCTGAAGTCGGTGCCAAGCTTAGGTGTATTGACGAATTGAAGACACCGACTTCAGAAGCTGTTAAGTTTTTTATGAAAGTAATTTTATTCGTTTTAGATTTTTGAAGTCGGTTTTTACTTTTTTAAAAGTAATTTTATTTTTCCATTTTTAATTGAATATACAATTACATGAGCCCAAGATGAACGAAAAGAAGAATCAATAAAATCCACTTATGCCGGAGATACAGTATAAACTTCGTACATAAGAATAATTACCTGATGTGTTATATACTAAAACCTTCCTGAAAGTATCTAGATGATTATGATAGTGAAAGAATCATCAAAATTGGTTAATTCGTTTTTGGGAAAATCGCGGACATACAAACAAACATTCATACGCACGGTTCGAATACAGAACCTCCTATTTTGAAGTTGGTTAGTAAATTAATAAATAAAGATTCTATTATAATTTTACCATGCCAGCATGTATGACAGTATCTCCAATGCAGCATCAGAGCAAAGAGCTTAGCTCATGATCGATGAAGCTGTCAGCTGCGTTTTGCATGTATTGGTATTTAGATGGTTGCAGACTATCAGATGACGAGTTTGATGTAGATAAATGTACCGAGCAGCAGATTTTTTTTCGCGATTTCATGTTTGGTCCCATAGTAAAAGTTATTCATAATGAGGAGTACAATGACCCCTTAAGAGGTAGCTGGTGTTTTACTAATAATAACCCTGTATACTCTTACATAATTATGATGGTGCCTAAACATTTTATTTAGGTAGGTACTACATAGTTCAGCAGTCCAGCAAGAAAACAGATGGCTTGAAAGTGTGTAGCTAGCCTAATCTTCTCGTAGATACGCTGCTAGTACACACGATGATTCGTCAATTTAGTCGCGTCCAATGCTAGCCAACGGCGACTGATTAAATTCAAGCTGACTGATTGAAAATTCATTGATATGTGGTGTTTAATTTTATATACCGCCGTTTTACCCTTGTATGGTCAGCAGAACTATTTTAACGAGACATAAAATATAAAGTCACGCCTTCTTCGAATGGGGGTAGGCAGAAACTACAGAACGCCAGCTGCTACGATCCTTACATACTCTTTTTGCTTCGTTCATACGTCTATTAGGGACATCAATCTGCCTAGCCTTTTCCCAACTATGTCGGGGTCGGCTTCCAGTCTAACCGGATGCAGCCGAATACCAGTATTTTATATGGAGCGACTGCCTATCTGACCTCCACAACCCAATTACTGGGTAATACGATACCCCTTGGTAAGACTGGTTGTCAGACTTTCGGGCTTTTGACGACCCGTAACGACTGTCAAAGATCCACGAATGACAGCCGGGACCAACGGCTTAACGTGCTTTCCGAGGCACGGAGGAGTCTCGGTGTGTAAAGATGGTCACCCATCTACGGACCAACCCCGGCAAGCGTAGCTTAACCTGATGGTTCGACCCGTACGGCCTTTATTAATTAGCCACGAGCTCCTCCGCAAGCTAGTCTGCAACAATCATGATTAATAAAATTTTACAATAAATAAGCATCTTTACTGTATATTAAAATTATTACAAATACCATTATTTATCATCACCAATTACCGACTGACAATAAATATAATAAATCATTTATAATTAGCCCCACTCAGATTCCTATAAATCAATAATAAGAACTAATTATTGGATTTAACTCTACTTTAAGGCTATCTCTAATATTCCTATAAATAGTTTTATCTAAACAAGTGGCATTCGGTTATAACCGAAACGGGAATAGAACCCGTTAAGGTCTTGTCGCAAACAGCTTTAGTAGAAATAACTTGATTATGCTTGACAGGAAATCAGTTAACTTAGCCAGTTACGTTTGATCCGCGGACGGCGATAGTGTGACCTCGATTTCATCGAAATTTCCAGGATTGTGCGGGGGGAGGGAGACCATTAAGCATTGGTCTCGTATATCTCTTTTGATAGTTGTCTGATAGTTATCAGATTGCGTTTCATTGGCGATTGTTGGCCTGACTCATGGCTGCAGCGGCAAATATGATTTATATCCGACGATAATTCTATAGAAATCCACAGAAATGTTACAATTGTTGTTTATTTGTAACACTTTGTTGAGTGTCCTGATTTGGTGGTTGAAGAGTCTGAATTGTTTAAACAGCTGCGAGACTGTGAAAGATTTTGACTACAATTTTTTTTCTTTCTGTTTTAGTTTTAATGTTGGTCTCGAATTTTGAGTACTTTATGCGACGTACCCAAATGTTTTTTTTTTTGTATTGTTTGTCGAGTTATTGAGCTCCTTAAGTCCTGAGTTGAGCTACACGATTGTTGACAAATGCTTGCACTGACTGGACAGATCCACTCTAATTTGTATGACATGGATCCACAGGATCCACTCATTTTAGACATGGACCTACATGGTCCTTACATAATCTGACCAACTTTAAAAGAGACTTTGACCCCTGAGTTAAATTCGCCATTTTCGCCATTTCTTCTCAGGGATAGTCAGATAGGAAAAGTCGACTCCATCTAGCTTATTATTATTATTTTTTTAATATGACGTGTAAAAGTGATTCCGATCGCCAAGTTCTGTCCTGCTAAACTTTACCTTCATCAACAACGACGTTATTATTATTAAAGTGCAAACCTTAAAATACTGTATAACCTACTTAATAAAATCAATTTTAGTAGTTTTTAAACTACATTTAATTCTGCGAATATATTTATTTATGCTGCGCAGAAAGTATAACTTTGACAGTGATCTACAGGTTTTTTTTTTTTTTTTTGATAAACAATATTTTTTAAAGAGCGTTGCATTTATACTAAAAAATACCGTTGTATAATTCCTAGATCTTACGACATTCAATAGTAATCAAACTGGGGACTCAATTACTCCATTCAATACTTAATCCTGAACTACCGATATCTCTGCCTACCGTGTATACTGCAAGAGTAATGATAGTTTTAGCCATTTCGGTAACAATAAATATTTATGGTCAATTTCTAGAGTTTACATAGAGTACCTTGTTTGTAGGGCAGCATAGTTTTAAGAAGGAATTTGTGTCTATTATTTTAATTAAAATGCTGAAAACAATATTACAGCCTGTTTATAACACCGTTTTATCCTCGACGTAATTTATTCGTAGTGATCCTAGAAAATAATTTAGCCAAGAATAATTCACTCAAGCTACAAAAACATCAAAATAGGTAAGTTGAAAAAACCCTTTGTAAGTTTTCTTCTATTGACATCTTATTAATTAAAAAGATTCGCAAATCATTCATTTACATTTAACTTATCCCACAAAAAAAGTAATTCAAAGTATTATATTTCCTAACCCAGATCATGGTCTACCCTTGTGCCAAATTTCATCCAAATCCTTTCAGCCGTTATAGCGTGATAGCGTACTAACAAACAAACTCACTTTCGCATTTAAAATCATCATCATCTGCCTAGCCTTTTCCCAACTATGTTGGGGTCGGCTTCCAGTCTAACCGGATGCAGCTGAATACCAGTATTTTACATGGAGCGACTGCCTATCTGACCTCCACAACCCAGTACCTGGGTAATACGATACCCCTTGGTAAGACTGGTTGTCAGACTTTCGGGCGTCTGACGACCCGTAACGACTGTCAAAGATCCACGAATGACAGCCGGGACCAACGGCTTAACGTGCTTTCCGAAGCACGGAGGAGTCTCGGTATGTAAAGATGGTCACCCATCCACGGACCAACCCCGGCAAGCGTAGCTTAACCTGGTCGATCAACCCATGCGGCTGTTATTACTTAGCCACGAGCTCCACGAAAATATTAGTTAGAATTATATTTTATTTTTTAAATATTAATAAAACAGTTTATTAAGATTATCTTACAATATAATACAGTAGAACTTTTCCTCCCTTAAACTCCTCCGTCTGTCTCATATACATTTCTTGTCTACCATGACAGCAACCGTCAGGAATGTCCCGTTAACATTGCATAGTTGGTCACCCTACCAGTACTGTACGCTGTATTTTACAATGGCTACTGTATCCAGTCGATTAGGCATCTAGTTGGTCTTGGGCCATATTTGGGCCCACTGATAGTTTTAATGCTAATAAACTGAAAACTATACTGTTGTAGGCTTTAGGCAGCACAGTTAGATTTAACTAGTTAGGCAACGCGGGTTTACTTAATGTGGGAAAACTGCTTTTACTTACTATGTGTGTTAGAGCATTATTTTCATGAGAATTGGTTCAGACTTCCCTAACTCCCTGGTCTAGTGGTCACAGACGGGATGATGGAATCCTTGGGCCCAGGGTCCGATCGGACAGTGTTTTGTTTTTTAGGGTTCCGTACCCCAAAAGGATAAAACGGAACCCTTATAGGATCACTTCGTTGACCGTCTGTCTGTTTGTCAAGACCCTTTTTCTCAGGAACGCTTAGAGTTATCTAGTTGAAGTTTATATTAAATACGTAGGGCTAAGGTCCCTTGGAGCTCTAAAAAAAATCAACCTTCTAAGTCAATGCAATAAAAAAAACCGGTCAAGAGCGAGTCAGAATCGCGAACCGAGGGTTCCGTTCTGATTGCTGAAAAAGTGTGTTGTTCAGAGACATTGTTTTATTTTTCCTGTAATCTTTATATATACTTTAATCACATAGAATAATTTTAGATTTTTCTCTATGCAAACTTTGGAGATAAGGGGAGGGAACGATTGATTGATTATTATATTAACTACCCGCGACCCGCGCCGGTGTAAACATAAGCTCCGTACTTGAAATTGTTTTAAAAATATTATAGTCGTAATAAAGTGGAAAAAACGCCTCAATTAGTGAAAGGACACAACAATATGCATGTGACATTATTATTCAGTGATGATTGTGAATATTTGTGAAGATTCAATCAAATAAAAAAACAGAAAGAAAGGTGTAAATCTAAATAGGACTAAAGTTTTAATTCTCTTATATTGTGTGTGTGATAACTACTGATAACTGATAAACTAAATGTATACCTACTCTTGCTTTGAGAGCAATATTGGTGAAACGGCGAATTCAACAAAGAAACAACGGCGAATTATTGTTTTCTTCAACCGTCAATTTAAACGTCATTGTATCGTCGAAAGAACAAAGAAATGACCTTTGGACTATTACACGACACATCAACCAACTAAGACTAAGGTGCAGTCAACAATTTAGATGTTCTCACAATAAGGTCGCTTAGCCTAGCGGTCAGACCACTGCGATTGAGAGGCAGTACCTGTTTGGTCGTAAGTTCGATCCCCGCTAACTCATATACTTTTTCGTTTACATTTTACAATAATTCTTATCCCTAACAATTCAATTTGTATCCATAATGAACTTTTTCGAGAATATCACACTACGAAGAAAACGATCTCAGTCACTATCGGAGACTACATTCGAAGAATCTAGTACAAATAACTTGACGCTAGATGGCAGCGCTAGTAGTCTACCCAACATATCCGACGATGTAAGTGAAGAAACCGAAGCTTTAAAATGCCAAATAGAAAAATTAAAATTGGAGCTATCATCAGCCCATGATGAAATAAACACACTGTCCCTCGAGAACACTAATTTAAAATCAAAACTGTTTGAAATAACTAATAAATGTGAGCTCTTGAAAAAATCAGCTAAGATGTTAACAACTGACGTAGGCTCACCAAATCCAAAGTCAAGGAAGTTATCAACTCCGTTACAGCAATCAACTCAACAAAGGGCTGTTGAAGATATAAGTTCCCTGAGAAAGTCTATGGCTGATTTGGAAAGACAGGCTACAAATAATGACACAAATTTAAAAACTACTCAAATACCCGTAACAGAACCAAACAGTCACACGGTTAAGACTAGACCGAAAATATGCATAATTAGTAGTAATAATAAACAAAATGTATGGTTAACTGCTGATAATGCATTTCAAAATAACTGTAATCTATTTCATTATTTAAAATCAAATGGAAATACAAAACAGCTTCTGGATGGACTGGGTACTAAATTAAAAAATTATACAATGGAAGACTGCTGCATCATACTTCTCGGGCAAGAAGACTTCAAAAAAACTAATGACTATTATGATATTATCTTCCATTTGAGGAGTATAGTTCAAGATATAAGAAATACTAACATAATTATTTGTTTGCCCACATATAAGTATCCCTTTGACGCTACTTTGTTCAACTGTCGAGTAGAGACATTCAATAATCTCTTATTTTTGGACATAATGACACATGGACATGCATTCCTTTTAGACAGCAACCTCAATCTGAAATATGACGACAGCATGTTTAATATATACACAGGGACTATCAATAATCTTGGACTACGTATAATATTTAATGATTTATGGGAATTATTTGCTGAAATTACTCATAATTACGCTGACATACAACAAAATAGTATCGACAAAAACGAAGAAACTGCAACGGATGACAATTTTTTTCGTGACTAAACATCTACATATCCTGCACCAAAACATCGCAGGCCTGCTGGCGAAATGTGACGCCCTTGCAGTCAGCTTGAATGAATTGTTAGATAGAAACATAAACGTGGACGTTCTATGCATAACGGAGCATTTCATGGTGGAAGGGTATGAGAAACACCTTAACTTAAAGAATTACTGCTTGGCGGCTTCTTTCAGTAGAAAAGAAAGCAAGAGAGGTGGTGCATGCATACTGGTGAAATCAGGCCATCAATGGAGAGAGTTGCCAAAAATATCAAAAATGTCATCAACGGGTGTCTTTGAATGCTGTGCCATTGAACTTGTTACTCATAGAATTGTTTGTGTTTGTGTTTACAGAGTACCTAATGCTAAAAATTTCAACGAATGTATGAATAAATTAGAAATAATATTACAGACTGTTGTGAAAAATAATTATAAAAATATTGTTTTAGTAGGTGATTTTAATATAGATGTTCTTAGAAGAAATAAGCAGTCAACAGAATTTGAAAATATATTTTTGAGCTTTAACTTAAAACTAGCTCTTCATCAACCGACACGTCTTAAGAGCCAAACATGTATAGATAATTTTGCGCATAATTTTAAAAAGTCCTGTAATGCCACAGTATTGGAGTTAGCGTTGTCTGACCATACTGCGCAGTTATTGAAATGTCCAATCAGTAACGTATGCACTTTTAAACGGTGGACTAAGAGAAGACGTGACTACAATAACGACAATATCAGTAAGTTTAAAGGCTATCTGCAAAACCTAACTTTTTCTGACGTCTATGCAGCCAAGGACCCAAATGTAGCATATAAGGAGTTCCTAGATATTTTCATTTTGTTATACGATCAGTGCTTCCCCGTAAATCTTATTTCAGTTAATATCCACAATAAACAAAAATGGGTATCACGCGGTATTAAAAAATGCAGTGAGAAGAAACGTCAATTATTGTGGCAGTATCGAATAAAACCTTCTCAACAGAATAAAACGCGATTTAAGAATTACTCAAAACTATTTAAAAGAATAATAAATTTAACTCAGAAAGCACAAAATAATTACAAAATAAAGACATCAATAAATAAATCCAAAACTACCTGGCAAATTATAAACGAATCAAAATTAAATATACCAAAGAATAACATCCCCAAAATTAGAATTAATAATGAAATTATCTCGGATCCAAACCATATTTCTAATTCATTTAATGATTATTTTATTGACAAAATTCAACCCTCGATAAATTCAGGACGTAGAGTAACAAAAAATATTTTGAACAGAAAGGATTCTATGTTTATCGCTCCAAGTTTTCCGAATGACATATCAAAAATCATTCTAGCGTTAAACAATACAAATAGTGTGGGTTATGACGGGATCAGTACAAGAATACTAAAAACAGTAGCCGACGAAATAAGTCATTCGCTCAGTCATATTATAAATCAGTGTATAAGTGAAGGTATTTTTCCAGACGCATTAAAAAAATCGGTAATAAAGCCATTATTCAAAAAACAAGACAGGGAACTAATGGAATGTTACAGGCCGATTGCATTAATACCGATGTTCTCAAAAGTTATTGAATACTATATTTATAATCAACTTAGTTGTTATTTAGAAGTAAACAATATACTTTGTAACGAACAAAAGGGATTTAGAAAAAAGAAAACAGTAAATATGGCAGTTTATGACTTTCTGCACTCGATTATGTTAAATATGGATAAAAATACTCCAGTCTGTGCTATATTTTGTGACATGACTCAGGCATTTGATTATGTCCAACATGATATTTTACTAAAAAAACTTGATGCATACGGTGTTAGAGGGAATGTTCTTGAACTTTTAAAATCATACTTGCACGACAGAAAACAAATAACTGAAATAAGTAGACTGAACACTAAAACCAAACATGAAGAACACATTCTATCGAAGGAACGAACCGTTACCAACGGAGTTCCGCAAGGAAGTGTTTTAGGACCTCCACTTTTTACACTGTACATAAATGACTTTCCTAAATCAATTGACCATCCTGTAACACTATTCGCGGACGACAGTACTATATCTATACCCTGTAATAATAAAGACCTATATAAATATGACATTAATAATACATTGATCAATATTATAGAATGGTTAGACGATAATAATTTAAAAATTAATTTAAGTAAGACAGTAATTATGCATTTTAGCCAGCGTTTATTGACATTTTCCAATCTTGACATAACGTATAATGATGTAACAATTGACGCGGTTAATTCAACTAAGTTTCTGGGATTAATCATTGACCGACATTTAAATTGGAAGGATCACATAGATTGTCTTAGTAAGAGAATTAGTAGTAGTGCCTATGCATTGTACTTGTTGTCACGAAATGTAAATAGGGAGGCGTTATTAACAGCTTACTACGGTCTGGCTGAATCCGTGCTCAGATATGGTGTTATCTTTTGGGGTAACTCGACTAACAGAGAAGTAGCATTTAAAGCACAGAAGAGATGCCTTAGAGCAATGTTTCATTTACAGACCATGGACAGCTGCAAGCCCTATTTTATAATGCATAAAATTTTAACATTGCCATCCATATATATTGTTGAAACCGTTATGTTTGTCAGGAACAATCCTAAATTATTTCCGCGCATATCAGATCAATTTCCGAGGAACAGGCGTGACCAAACCCAACTATGTGTACCTCCCTGTAGGACTGCACTTATGCGTAAAAGTGTTTTTCTTATGGCTCCAATTATTTATAATAAGTTGCCTAAAAGTTGGAAGGAGCTTAATAATATACTCTTGAAAAAAAAACTGAAGACATATTTATTAAATAAAGCCTACTATAACATCAACGAGTTCTTAGAGGAAAGATTTGTATTGACATAGTAGCTTATTTTATTTGATTATTTAATTTTTGTGTTTGTTAATTGACAATGGAATAGTCTAATATTTTTTTTTTTTTTTTGGATCTCATTTTATTAAAATATTATTAATTGTAGGTATTATTGCTTAATTAATTTATTGTTATTATAGGAGAATGTTCTAATTAATAATGTTTCTTGATATTTGCACGTCACATCATGTGGCAAACATGTCTGTGCCTAATAATGTTGTTACCATCTTGCATGCATGTATTTTCTTGTATGTATGACACATGTTTAAGCAAAAAAAAAAAAAAAAAAAAAAAAAAAAAAAAAAAAAAAAAAAAAAAAAAAAAAACCATATTTTTTTTTCAATTTTCATCCTAAAAAAAAAGGAAAAAAAATATTTGAAAACGTGCAAAGAGCGTAGTTTCATATGATACCCCACATACCCTAGTAGCCCCACTTCGATTTTTTAAAACCCTTTTCAGTTGCTGTTGCAAAAAAAAATATATATTTCTTCCTTATTTGCAAAATAGTTGGGTAAACATCGTCTAAACCTGTTACAAATTTCAAGTTGATAAAATTAGAGTTATCTAGCTGTGACAGACGCACAGACAGACAAAAAGACTGAGTCGCACCATAAGGGTTCCTTTTTACAATTTTGGTACGGAACCATTTATGCGACATATTGGGATACTCACAAATAAATCAAAACCTATGGGATACTTCCTGCTGGAGGATCCCGCGTATGCTGGTTTGGTTTATCTATTAGTAAGCAGTTTACAGCTGATAAGTCATTAAATTTAATTCTCAATAAAATGTTAAAAGGAAGTGAACATAAAATCTATGATGATTCCAGTAAGGAATTTATGACTTATTGGAATTTTGTTATAATAAAGATCGTCTATTGACTGCTAAGTATTAAATCTACACTTATAAGAAATATAGTTACTACTCGTAATTTACTATTTGAAATATCAAACTGAACGAGCTTTAAATTGGAATTTTATTACTAAGCGCTTACCTAATCTATCTTTATATTATAATTAGGAGCTCGTGGCTAAGTAATAACAGCCGCACGGGTCGATCCATCAGGTTAAGCTACGCTTGCCGGGGTCGGTCCGTGGATAGGTGGCCATCTTTACATACCGAGACTCCTCCGTGCCTCGGAAAGCACGTTAAGCCGTTGGTCCCGGCTGTTATTCGTGGATCTTTGACAGTCGTTACGGGTCGTCAGAAGCCCGAAATTCTGACAACCAGTCTTACCAAGGGGTATCGTATTACCCAGTTAATAGGTTGTGGAGATCAGATAGGCAGTCGCTCCATGTAATACTGGTATTCAGATGCATCCGGTTAGACTGGAAGCCGACCCCAACATAGTTGGGAAAAGGCTAGGCAGATTGATTGCTTACCTAATCTATCTTTCTATACAGGATGAAATTGGATTCATGGGCATCCAGTTAAGGAGTCAATTGTACTCATCATTATGAACAACTTTTACTATGGGACCAAACCTGAAATCACGAAAAAAAAATCTGCTGTTTAGTACATTTATCTACATATGTTTAGACAAGGTGTCCCGTGGATAGCGCACTACCTCTTAAGGGGTCATTGTACTCATCATTATGAACAACTTTTACTCTGGGACCAAATCTGAAATCACGAAAAAAAAATCAGCTTTTCTCTATATTTTGACGAGTTATGCGAATATAAATGTAGGAAGCAGCTGTTTTTTTTTCGCGATTTCAGGTTTGGTCCCATGGTAAAAGTTGTTCATAATGATGAGTACAATGACCCCTTAAGAGGTCGCTAGTGTTTTACCAATAACCCTGTATATATCTTTATGTTAGACCAACAACAAATATAACAATTATTTTTAAATAATTTCATTGTATTATCAATTATCTTTATCATACACAAGTCATGTAAAAATGTTAAATATTTTGAATGCAAGAAATAAAAGGCTTTTTTATTTTTATTATTTTATTTTATATCTATGTCGGATCCGGTCAATAGTACGGACGCGTAACGAATCGCAGGCGCGCCACAGGCGACATCACGTGAGGTGCCCACGCCTACAGCGCGCTTCTACAGAGTCGTGATGTTTTAACCTGATGGCGAGAAGAACAGTCTAGTGTTGGATCGCATCGGAGCAACATCGGGGTTACTACGCCACGGAACTGTATTCGATTCGTTGTGCTTAGTGATTGTGTTAGATTGTGATTTTAAACACCGTGTATCGCACCCAGTGTGTTTTCATTGCACGAAACCCATTATCTGCCCACGTGTCTGTCTAAATCTAACTGAGTAAATCCTGACGTCCCGACACCTATATCACCTCCGTCAAGTGGTAGTTTTACTAACGTGTCAATCAAGTGCGCCTAATAAGGCCCACGGTCCATATACCAACCTGAAATCCCAAGAGCTGCTTCCCAACTGCACCTGGTCCAGCTGGCACTAGGTTTGGCAGTGTTACTAGCTACAATACATTAAGTATTCAGCAGAGAAGGTCAGCAGTTAATAAAATATCGTTGGTATAAGAAACACTGTCGCGGAATGACAATGGCGTGACAGTTAGTGCGAATTTGAATTTTAGTGCGGTCGGTACCTGAAGGAGGGTGTGTGCATTGTTTTACGGATTAGGTATAATTAATTGTGATTTTATTGTTAGTGGGTTGAGGTTAAATTATCAACGTACTTTAGTGATTTTAAGCTACGCATGGTCTGACTGGTTGGAACGTGACCTACTCTTAGAATGCTACGACCAAACCTGCGCGTCAAGTAGCGGGACGCGGGACGCGAACCGGGAGCATCTACAACGCGAAAGTTTTACGTGCACACCTGCGCGGGTACAGCGTCCGTATTCGGAAAAATGTTAAATCAGAATAGTTTTTTTGCAAACCCAGGGATTTTAATCACGAAAATTGTGTGATATTTGAGGGTTGACATTGTAATGCGCTATTAACATCATAAATAGTTCAAATGATAGTCGCTGTTCATAACATTCTAGCTTTGATCAGAGTAGACAAGCTCTACACACGTTTGACCACAAGATGCGAGCGTCCCGCTTTAATAACGCGGTCTTCTCGCGTCGCGGTCACACAGGTGTGCAAGGTGCCATAAAATAACACGGGCAGCGTCCACCGCGCGACTGACGCTCCCGCTTCGCAGTCGCTTTGGCCGCTCAGGTGTGGCTGAAGCTTAAAGTATGTCTGCTGAGCGTGGAGTCCTAGGTTCGACCCCCGGGTTGCGCATTCATCCGTTATTAGGTTTTTCTAATAGACAATGAACTGGACAAATACCTACATCTTTGCTTACCCTGTCAGAGATAGGAATGATGTTATTCCAATTGGAAACAGTACCTATTTACTCTGTGACGTAATAAAACTTGAGTCTCCTATACTTAGGAAGTGGAAACACACTGATCTCTTAAAGGGGCCATTTAGTATGCACAGTGGTCCTATTACGAGGTAACACTGTGCATATTTGTTACTCAGGCTTCTGCATGCGGCCGTTTGCATAGATATAGGCCGTAATGCACTCTGTATGAATCTGATGAACATAAGAAGTGATTTTGTTGCGCTTAATTGATGAAAAAAAGGCCAAGCGTGGCTTGTCTTAGAACCAAATTCGAAGACATAATTATGTGATATTCTCCAGTCGGCACTGGGCCTGCGTGATGGAGGCCGAATCTCGGCGGTGGGAAAATTATAGACTAATTTATGTTATGTATGGAAAATTATTGATCGGTAGTCTTGTGGCGGCATCTACAACGCTACAAGTGAACTACGCATCAAAGACCTGACGTCACACAAATCCTGCAACATGCAAGCAGAGTTTACCGCGCGACTGGCATCTATTACATATTAGCTGTTGCCTGCGACTTCGTCTGCGACCCAGGATAAAAAGTAGCCTATGTCCTTTTCCAGGTCATAGTCTATCTATGTGCCAAATTTCATCGAAATCCGTTCAGCCGTTTTAGCGTGAAAGCGTAACAAACAAACAAACTCACTTTCGCATATATAAAATTATTATTTAGGATACGACATCCCGACATCAATCGCCCACCAGACACAACACTCGTCTGGTCGGAGGATCCTCGCCTTTTCTATAGAGGTTGAGTGAACTTTACATCCTGTTCCTCATACCTTCTATAGTCTAGTGAAATTGACAGAATCATTAAACAAGTTTAATGAAAGTAAAAGGTACTTGCAATTAAACCTACCATCAGGGAGAGATTTCATTACAAATGCAAGTACGTGAATTTCCGTAAGTAGTAAAATCCCAAGAAATACCCTTAATTCTAGTCATCTCCTGGCTTGTTAGGCAGGATTAGAGGAACTAATTAGTACCGTGGTCATTACAATCATTTAATGCAAAGAGTCGAGGCTTGTAAAACCAGAGGGTTTTACCCAAGGTGACCATGATTTGCTTAACTATTACATTTTTGTCAGTTTGGAGATGTTTTTTTTTTTTAAATTTATTTACTCAAATAAAAATACAGCGATGTTTCTTAAATATTAGGTTGGGGAAAAAGTCTTTTCGCATTATAGTATGTATGAACTTAAAATAAAATCTCTTTGGCTATACTATTTGTATCTGGCTGGTTTTGGTATCATTGAAAGTTTAAATTTTAAAGAACATAATTCCAAATTCAAATTAGGAAAATGTGTGATTTTCATTTGTTTTTCGTACTGTCAAGATGAGTGAATCTAATGAAGAAATTCGATAAATTTTAAAATTTTACTACAAAAAAGGTAAAAATGCAACGCAAGCCGCGAAAAAAATTTGCGATGTTTATGGACCCAGTGCAGTGCCTGTGAGAGTAGCACAAATTTGGTTTAAGCGTTTTCAATCCGGAAATTTTGATGTCAAAGATGCACGTCGCTCTGATCGCCCTATTACGGATAAAATGGATGCCATTTTTGAAAAAGTGGAGCAAGATCGGCATATCAGTAGTTACGACGTAGCTGAAGAACTGGGAATTGAGCACAAAACAGTTTTGGCGCATTTGAAAAAAAACTGGGTACACAAAAAAGCTCGATGTTTGGGTACCTCACGAGCTCACTGAAAGAAACCTAATGAACCGTGTACTCATTTGTGATTCTTTATTACGACGTAATGAAACCGAACCATTTTTGAAGAAGCTGATAACTAGTGATGAAAAGTGTATCACGTACGACAAGAACGTGCGAAAAAGGTCGTGGTCAAAGGCCGGTCAGGCTTCACAGACTGTGGCGAAACCCGGGTTAACTCGCAACAAGCTGATGCTGTGTGTGTGGTGGTATTGGAAGAGCATTATTCATTATGAGCTGTTACCACCAGGCAGGACCATCGATTCTGAACTCTACTGCGAACAACTGATGAGATTAAAGCAAGAAGTTGAGAGAAAGCGGCCGGAATTAATCAACAGAAGGGGTGTGGTTTTTCATCATGATAACGCTAGACCTCACACATCTTTAGCCACTCAGCAAAAATTAAGAGAGTTTGGCTGGGAGGTGTTAATGCATCCGCCGTATAGTCCTGACCTTGCATCTTCAGATTTCCACCTGTTTCGGTCTCTTCAGAATTCTTTAGGCAGTGTCAGGTTAACATCACGAGAGGACTGCCAAAACCACTTGTCGCGGTATTTTGATCAGAAGTCCCAAGATTTCTATAGCAATGAGATCATGTCCCTACCTACAAGATGGCAAAAAGTTATCGAACAAAGTGGTACCAACATACTTTAGATAAATGTAAATAATGTATATTAAAAAATGTTTTGAATTTTCTTAAAAAATGCGAAGAAACTTTTTCCCCAACCTATTATAAACTCGCCAAACTTTTACGAACCAAAAAAAAATGAACCACCTTACGTACACACAGCAGCAGGTCAAGCTACTACAAACTATCAAATTTTCTCATTCGACTTTGAATTTAACCATCAACAATTTAAGGTTTAAAATCATTTGGAGAAATTCGACAGCTCGGCACAACCCGATGTGCCGCTGTCTGTACATACCTACTACTTATATAATTATCCTTTTATAGCTTAATCAATACAATGTTTTAGTTCTGTTTACTATCCTGTATAATGTTTTTTAATTTTGTTTTAAGTGATCCTTTACTAATTTTTACTTCTTCTCTTAATAAATCCATTTTGTTAAACACTTTAGGTACCAAATACTTAGATGTTCTCTTACCATAATAATTTGTTATCTGTGGTTGAACCAGTTTGTTCTGTCTAACCCTACGTGTGCTGTACTTGTTTTTAACATTAACTTTATATTCGTCATTGTAATAATGTTCCAGACCTACCAAATAGTCTAATTTTTTATCTATGGGTATGATTTTACAGATGGGGAATAACTTATCATATTCTTTGTTGCACTTATCTTTAACATTTTTACTAACCAGAAACTTTATCAGTCTTATTTGTATATCTTTGATATCTCTTAAATATGTAATAAAGGTTCGCCCGTACACAAGAAGTCCATAGCTTATTAACGAATCGGCAAGTGCAAAATACACCATTCTTAACGTCTGTTTGTTTAATACATTTTTTAAGTGGTAAAACTTACTCAGCACTAATCTTAGCCTATTGCAAATGTCATTTATATGTAATTTCCAATTAACTCTTAAAATGTCGATTGCACACCATGTGTACAGATAACAATAGAATTTCAATTGTGTCTGCTAATTAGCGCGCGACGGGTTAAAGTTCTTATCTGTATACAACATCAATCTGCCTAGCCTTTTCCCAACTATGTTGGGGTCGTCTTCCAGTCTAACCGGATGCAGATATATGTGAGATGTATACAACATGTCCCGTAATTAATGCAAACCCTCTAAGGGGTCATTGAACTCATTATTATGAACAACTTTTACTATGGGAACAAACCTGAAATCCCGAAAAAGCAAAAATATAGGCAACAGCTGAGAGGAGCTCGTGGCTAAATAATAACAGCCCCACGGGTCGATCCATCAGGTTAAGCTACGCTTGCCGGGGTTGGTCCGTGGATGCTGACCATCTTTACATACTGAGACTCCTCCGTGCCTCGGAAAGCACGTTAAGCCGTTGGTCCCGGCTGTCATTCGTGGATCTTTGACAGTCGTTACGGGTCGGCAGAAGCCCGAAAGTCTGACAACCAGTGGAGATCAGATAGGCAGTCGCTCCATGTAAAATACTGGTATTCAGCTGCATCCGGTTAGACTGGAAGCCGACCCCAACATAGTTGGGAAAAGGCTAGGCAGATTGACATAGCGCTGTCAACAGTGACGTGATGCCTCACGTTTCGGGTTTCGTAAACATTATGTGCACATAGTGAGGTTAAGTTTATTTGTAGTTTGGTGTAAATTTGTGCGTGTGAGCGTGTGTGCACAGAGCGACGTGTAGTTCTGCGCATGTTTCACTGTATTGTTCGCAGCACTTTGTCTTGGTTTTTATTTAGTCCGAGGTCTTTAGTATCAAAGTTATGTTATAAGCTTTTTAAACAACAAAGACAGTCATTCGGCTCAAAACAGGCCCTTCATTAAGTCACGATATTCCTTTGATAAGAACAGACTAACAGAAAAATTCTTATAAGGGCTAAAGATTGTACACACGAACTCATTTAGCGGGATGTGTTTTAGATCTTATCGTGTGCTCCGAGCTTTATGATCGCCGATTATATAGAGCTTGGTGTAATAATGAAATATATCTCGCGTGATGGTTCTGAATATGTCAAGTTTTTTTTTGTTTGCAATTTTATGTCTTAGAATATGAATAGCTATGAGACTTTGCCTATCATTCTTTGAGTGGTGGATTCTAGGTAGAATCTAGCCGGACCAACAAGGTAGCTGAAACAGACAAGATACTCTGAAAAATCTTCTCCTAACTCGTAACTGTATTGTGTGTTTGTAACGCTTTCACTCTAAAACGGCCAAACTGATTTGGATGACATAGGTAGATCATGACATAGGTATTCCCACGGGACCGAGACTTATGTGGATAAAACCGCGGGGCGCAGCTAGTTACATATAAACATATTCCAACTTTGAATAAAACCGAAAAGGAATCATAACTGAATAGTCTAATACTTCAAGCACTGACCAAGCGTAGTAATCAATATAGTTTCCTCATCTAAATAAGAAGCGATTTTAGTCTCAAGCCTTCTTGCAGTCGAGAAAGAACAATCTAGAATTACAATAATATGACAGACATGCCACAAAATGAATCATAATCACGCAAGCAAACCCACACAAAACGTCAGAGTCAAGTAAATCACTTAGGACCTTGAGAGAACCCTAAGTAGGTACCTAACTACCCACGATACTTATGTAGGTGGTCAGGTCTTATAGCCATAGCTAATCAGTAAACAGATTGGTCGCTTAACTCAAACGTGCCGACGATGTGGGCTGATTTTAATTATATTTTACCCTTGAAGGAAACGCTAGAGAAACAGGTTTTTGTTGTATAATGTTTATAAAATTGCAGTGATGCTGTAAGTGGAATAGGTTTGCTGGGTTGGTGGGCAAAAGTGAGGCTGCTGAATGATGAGGAACTAGGTTCGATTCTAAGGTGTAGCCGCTAGTTATGGAGGCCTTTTGGATTGGATATCATCAAATGTCTTCAGCGGGAGGGTGTGTCAGACTTTTACTGACTAAAACCTATCCGTGTTCCATCAGTTGCCTGTGCTAGGGCCACGGTATCTCTTTCGAACAACCCACGACCCCGGCGGCATCGACCCTATTGGACCCCATCACTGCTGACATCTCTTTGAGGCGCGCGTAGAACACAACGCGCCATCGACCCAGGCCTGATCCTTAACGGACGGCGAGCTACCCATTGCTCGCCGTCCGCAAGCCCGCGCCTACGGTGGTCAGGAATCGGCTATGGATTCCAGCCGTCCAGGGCGTCTCCTGGCTCGGTATACCCTGGACGCTCAACTGTATCAATCATCTTGCAGAGTAACTAAACGTTTCATCTTCAACATTCAGCTGAAAGGCGTCCACTGTTGGACATAGGCCTCCCCAAAGTAGTGCGACATTCCTGATTCCAGCTGATCCCCGTGATCTTCACCAGGTTCTATGTTAGATTGGTTTGGTTTTCGCACTTAGGCCGTCAGGTGGGCCATTGTGCGTGGGCCATGGCAGTCGTCGGTGGTTATTCCAACAGTCCACCTCCCTCCAGAAGTTAATCACGTCTCCTGGTCTGGTTCAACGCTTAACCAAGTTATCGGTCTGCCTTGTGTGAAACCTACTGCACCTTCCACTACCTACCATTCATCATGACATGAGCTTTTCCTTTATACAGGATCAAATTAAATTAGCTAGCGAAACTCCGCAGATATCTAAACACGATAAAATGAATTGATGATTTTTTTTGGGGTCAATGACCGCTGTTGTTACTGGAAGTGTGAGATGATAAATCAGTTTTATTGTGCAGAGATATCGATAACCATCACGTCTGTAAAGTTAACACAATAAAAAAAAAAGATTTGTAAACTGATTTTTTAAGTGACTACACTACCGGTACCGCGGCGGTTGATGAACCAAAAAAATAAATGTGATCAAATTAATTCCTTTTTTGTTTTATCATGTTTAGATATGGAAACCCAACAGGCCTTCTGAGTTTCGCTAGCTAATTTAATTTGATCCTGTATATTTAAAAGTAGCTACCTACTGCTTTTGGTTTTCTTCTAACCACGGAAACTACCTCTTTCTAGTCTAACCTATTCAATTAAAAGCTAAGTATTCTCGTGCCATATTCCATAACCTTCAAAAGTGAGGGAGTCCTCAACGCTGGAATGTCATTAATGCCAGCCGTAATATAGTGGAACAACCTTTTTTTACCACCTCTTGCAACTTACCACACCTTAAGTTGAAGGTGTTAAGGTTTAGAATGGACTGTTTGTTGGTTTTATAATTGGAGAGTTAACGTGGTAATGTTATAATAGTGCAAATCAGTCGTCGTGATCGAGGTATTACATTGTCGTGCAATGAATGCATATGCAGCTGAGAAGTGACGGTTTTAAACCATAGATATATGAAAGAAGTTTTTATATTTGTTGTGTGTTAAGTGTTTTTTTTATATTTCTATGGTTTTAAACTCGTATTTTGTACATATTAGTTGGATTGGAGAGGAAATCTCGTGTTTTGGGGCGAAAGAGAAGGAAAAAATTTACTTTAAAAAAGTAAAAACCGACATCAAAACCAAAAACGAATAAAATAACTTTCATAAAACATTTAACAGGTTCTGAAGTCGGTGTCTTCAATTCTTCAATGCACTTTAGATTGACACCGACTTCAGAAGCTGTTAAGTGTTTTATGAAAGTCATTTTATTCGTTTTTGGTTTTAAAGTCAGTTTTTACTTTTTTTAAAGTAAATTTATTTTTTCATTTTTGGTTGAATATACAATTACATAAGTAGGTAAGCAAAATCCGCTTAGAAATGCCGGAGATAAAGAGCATTTATGCATATAACTTTGTACATAAGAAAAATTACATAATGAATCATATACTAAAACCTTCCTGAAAGTATGTAAATCACGATTTTTTGAGAAAATTGGGTACAAACAAACATACATACACACAGGTCGAATACAGAGCCTCCTTTTTTGAAGTCAGTTAATAATTAATCATGACTGTTTTGGAGCAAAATTTTGTCAGAAAGCATATTATTCACTCATAGAGATAACTCCTTCTGTAATTAGATTACTTAGAGCAATGGTGCAGGTCGTAGGTCGTGAGTTCGAACCCAGGCAAGTGCTTTACTTTGTGTAATTTCGTCACCACTATATTCTCAAAACGGTGAAGAAAAACATCGTGACGACAAGTCCCAGAACCAAAAATTCGAAGACATGTGACATCTAACAACCCACATAGATAGTTGTATCACTAAAGCCGGGTGGCTTTAGTGATACAGCTATATTTTGTTCTCTTAATATCTATAATCCTAACTAATATTATAATTGCGAAACTGAGTTTGTTTGTAACGCTTTCATACTAAATCGGGTGAACGGATTTGAATGAAATTTGGCACACGGGTAAACCATGACCTGGAAAAGGACATAGGCTACATTTCAACGACATACCACGCCAGCGAAGCCGCGGGCGGAAGCTAGTAATGTAATAAAGCTGAAGAGTTTGTTTTGTGTTTGAACGCGCTAATCTCTGGAACTACCAGTCGATTTTGAAAAATTCCTCGTTGCATTTAACAGCCCAATTCTTGAGAAAGATATAAGAATACGCTACCACCCTTAGAATCCGAGCAAAAACAAAAAAAAAATACAGAAATAACACTAAATAAAAACGAAGTCACAGCTATTTACCAGGATATGTTTTATGTTAAAACAAAAAAAAAATCACGCGGACGAAGTCGCGGGCAGAAGCTAGTAGCTTGTAAAGGACAATGGTACGCACGGCTACAGATCAAGCTAAACATTTCCAGTATCTGCATTGTATAAGATTTCCTTACAATGAAAGAAAAAAGTGTCAGTGAAAGAGGAGCTCGTGGCTAAGTAATAACAGCCGCACGGGTTGATCCATCTAAGCTACGCTTGCTGGGGTTGTCCATGGATGGGTGACCATCTTTACATACCAAGACTCCTCCGTGCCTCGGAAAGCACGTTAAGCCGTTGGTCCCGGCTGCCATTCGTGGTTCTTTGACAGTCGTTACGGGTCGTCAGAAGCCCGAAAGTCTGACAACCAGTCTTAGCATGGGGTATCGTATTACCCAGTAACTGAGTTGTGGAGGTCAGATAGGCAGTTGCTCCATGTAAAATACTGGTATTCAGCTGCATCCGGTTAGACTGGAAGCCGACCCCAACATGGTTAGGAAAAGGCTAGGCAGATTATGGTGATAGGTCAGTGTAAACTGGAAATGTATAGCTTGATGCTTGTGTGTACTAACTCATTACAAAGGAATACCTGACATACTATCATGCGTACTGAATCATATTCCGATTAAACTTGACATCATTTTTTATGATTCATTGCCCTCTGCACCGACTTCAACAAAGGATGATCCGTTTAATCTAAAAGGCATTCATTAGTCGTTTTCAGAGAATTTGAGACAGGCAACTTCTTAGTTTCTTGGTATTATGAGATTCTAGGTCAAAGTAAGTTTGTTTGTTTGTAACCTTTTCACGCGTAAACCATTGAACCGATCATTCTGAAATTTTGCTTAAACGTTGTCAGGTGTACGGAAACGGACTTAGGGTACCTTTCATCCCGAAAAAAAGTACTGTTCCCGAGGAAAATAACAATAACGTTCTTATGAAAATAGATGGCGCCACGTGTCTTTCGAATCATGATTGAATTTTATTATTACAAGCAGAGTACCTACAACCAGAACTAATCGTGAAATTCTAAAATAACGCGAGCCAAGCCGCGGGCTAAAGCTAGTAATTAAATATAGGCTGGCGATTTAGTCATATGCAAGCGTTAAGGGGGAGATTCTACTACTTAAGAGGCCATTTACGAAATTTTGTTACTCTTTCGCTGATTTACGTGATTTTACAGTAAATATTTTATACTGTATTTCTTTATGTTTGAATGCACAACATGACAGATAATTTCAATTATGATCTAATGAATGAGCTACTTTTTTTATTTTGCGTGAGTATGTATGCGAGATTTAAGTGGTTTTAAAAGATTTTTATTGCGATTTTTTTGTTTTTTTTTTTGCATTTTTTCAGGAAATGGATTGATTTTGAACTGAAGTTTATTTCTGTTATTTTAATTTTATGAACGAGAGTAGCCAAAATCAAAAGCAATTCTTTGCCAATTTTCTCTAAAATTTTACTACGTTAAATATTTTTTATTATTTATTTAGAGTATTTTAACTGTATAATCACGTACATCTGGCAAAATTTCGTATACGGCCTCTTAACAGCTTTCCCTGTGACAGTTAGGCTGTATACTGTAGTGTATGAATAAGTGGTCAAAGCATGGCAGGTAGATAGTGTTAACGTTTGGGTTAGATTGTCAGTTGTGCCATCTACAGCAATTTACGTCTTCGCACCGATGACAGATTTATTAATTTAATATCGTGATAAATTAACTTTTAAAGACTTATAAAACTGACTGTTTATGCAGTTTCCTATCAAAATGACAAAATTCTATTATTATCGCAAGTCTGACACAACAAGTTGACACCATCATGACCTATCATGGCTGATGTCAAGCAAGACATCATTATGACTTAAAGTCCAGTGCAATTAGTCATTACAGAATGGATTTGAATGTTTTGGTTTTTAATTTCTTATACCATAAGACACTAAAAAGTTTACACATTAAAATTATCGCGATTTTTTTTTAATCCTCTTTTAATTTCAATAATGGAACTTAGATTATTACAGTTCTGAGATCGAAGTTTTTCTTCAACATCTCAATCTGCCTAGCCTTTTCCTAATTATTTTGGGGTCGGCTTCCAGTCTAGCCAGATGCAGCTACCAGTATTTTACATGGAGCGACTGCCTGTCTGACCTCCACAACCCAGTAACTGGGTAATACGATACCCCTTGGTAAGGCAACCAGCCTTATACACATTATAGATATTACACAGTAATTAGTGTGTACCGATAACACTCAAACATTGGCGGAAGCTTGCACACATACTATAAACGGTTAGGAGGAATAATGGGGCGCGTCTTCGTGGATTGCACTATCTTTATGTACATTGATGTATGGTTGACTCCAATATTTCGCCACATTTCGCCACGGGCCAAGAAATACTGGTTGCTCAGTCATCTTATGACAAACGATGGTACAGTCTGAAAGACCACACGTAATTTCGAAGAACTAATTCTTGCATAATTTAAATAATTAAGACCAATGCAATAGTGAACGTTGCATGTCTTCATCAGTCGTCGATTAGCCTTCATTGCAACTTCGCTTCTCTCAAATATTTCACTTTACATAAAGACGTTCATGTTTACAGTTATTACATTTTAATGAGAAGTAGTTTTGGTATTTATTTAGGGCTGCCTACCTTCCTTTAACAGGATTTTTTTTTGTAATTACTTACTGGATTGTCATTGGATTCCTAACCCATTTTCATATTTTCTGTCTGTTTACATCTTTGCTTTTTCTTATTTATTTAACCATTTATGTAGGTACACACAAATAAACAGACAAACAGAAAAATACGTACAAAGGTGATGCTTATTTCAAAAGAAATCTCTTCCAGCATACCTGCGCTAGGACAGAGTATAAAAAGAGATGTAGACAACGTGTGTAAGAGTATACAAAATAAAATACATATAATCCAAAACAATTAACTCATTAAATAAAACTTATAATAAATACAAACATACTACTAAAACAACTAACAACTATGACGAAGTGGAAAGATAGTGTTCTTTCACTCTTTTTCTTCAAACTCAAACTCAAAGCATTGGTTTCAATTAAACCATTTACATCATTTTGAATTGTCAAGGAACGGGCAAGAAGCTCTATGGACACTCTTTTAAATTATTATTGTTACAAAAACATTAGTTACATCATTATGACTGTACTTCATTGGAGGAGCTCGTGGCTAAGTAATAACAGCCGCACGGGTCGATCCATCAGGTTAAGCTACGCTTGCCGGGGTTGTCCGTGGATGGGTGACCATCGTTACATACCAAGACTCCTCCGTGCCTCGTAAAGCACGTTAAGCCGTTGGTCCCGGCTGTCATTCGTGGATCTTTAACAGTCGTTACGGGTCGTCAGAAGCCCGAAAGTCTGACAACCAGTCTTACCAAGGGGTACCGTATTACCCAGTTACTGGGTTGTGGAGGTCAGATAGGCAGTCACTCCATGTAAAATACTGGTATTCAGCTGCATCCGGTTAGACTGGAAGCCGACCCCAACATAGTTGGGAAAAGGCTAGGCAGATGATGATTATAAACGGAACCTCTGTGCAAAATTCCAGCTTTCTAGGTTCAAGACTTTGGGCTGGGCGTTGATGAGTCAGTCAGTCAGGACTTCTCTTTTTATTTATAAAGTAGATACATGAGACAGATTGATTCCTGATTTACACTAAGGCTGATTAGGGTATATCATCTCAAAGTAGTGCCAGCCCTATCAGAGCTAAAATAAATGAAACTTGATCTGGACTAAGAGTTTATTAAAAGCAGTCCTGAATGAGCTCTTTGTAAGTACTGTAATATTCTTGATATAGAATGTAAGAGCGATACAGCCATACGTAAATGCGTGTAGGTTTGAGTCTATTTTGGGAGTTAAGAGATTCAAGTAAGAGGGATTAGGTCTGACACAGTTAATTGTAAAAGGATTCTTATATGCTAGGATAATTTAACACTGGAATATTTTGAAAAATCAGATAGGAATTAACAGAAGTTTTTCCATCATTTGAATTAGATTCGGCAAGGAGGTAAGTGATATCTCGAAAAGGAAAGAAAAGGGTTCTTCATTCCGGAAACTTTCCGCTTTGTTGTTCATAAGTCCAAAATATTATGTAGTAAAAAAAGGCGCAGTTCCAGTCCGCGCCATTTGTTTTCGTGAAAACAGATTGAAATTTTACTTCGGTTTCAGATATTTCCGTAGCCATTGTAATTGCTTGAAAAAATAGACTTAGTATGCTCATTGCATTCCTTATGAAGTAAGCTTTCACTGATTATGATACTTTTCAGTTCTGAGCAGATTTTGGCCGATATGTATCAGATTTTCTTACGATTTCTGACACTGCCGCAGCTATTGTATTTGCTCTGCACTAGACTTTTTAAGCTCATTGTGTTCCTTTTGATGCTAGCTTTCTTCGAATGCAGTTTTTTTCATTTCTGAGCAGATTTACGGCTGATATGAGATGACATTTGACATTATTTTGCTATTGTCGACTTCATATTTATTTTAACCCTATTTTGACCAATTATACTGTTTTCTTTTTTGATCCTTATAGCGCTTTGTCAACATTTGGCAAAAACACCAGAGTAATTGATCCAGCTAATTACACGTTTTTGCGCTATACGAATTGATATTTCGACACGTAGTGAAAAATAGGGGGTCGCGCGCTTGTGCGTGCATTCACAGTGTGACGTCATGCGCAAATTATATCCGGCCTTAAATTTTTTATAAATATTACCTATATTTTGAATGTTCAACCATTAATCTAGCATTAAAAGTCTCATAGTTATTAGCGATTGAAATCTTACATGTTTTGTCGGTCAGAAATATTGAACTTGCCACCAGTACACCGAGCGAAAAGACATTTTCACATCAAAAAAAATAGTTAGATAAAATAATTCTTTTATTTACTTACGTAATTATTATTAAAAAATTAAACAGACAAATTGACAGCTAGGAATGACTAGGAGCTTAAAAGCTAACAAAAAATCATGTTTCACATAATTATACCGCAGTAAAACTCACCAGTAACTAACATATCGTTATAATTAATGCATGGTGTTAATTGAGGTCACATCCATTGAGCCAGGGACTCAAAATAAACAGTTAGTTAAGCATTAGGGTCATCGTGATCAAATGCAGTTCGTGCTGACTAATTGTTAGAATTCATTACGAAATTGTCATGTATGTTGTTAAGTACAATGTGCAGGACTGGTGTTAGTATGGCGTGTCGTTTTTAATGAAAACAATCACACAGGTGGTGTGGAAGACGTTGTAAAGTCCAAAGAGCTGAACTTCTTCAGTCGAGGGCCAATTATTACTCGTACATACATAAGGAACGAGGCGCTCATGGCTAAGTAATAACAGCCGCACGGGTCGATCCATCAGGTTAAGACACGCTTGCCGGGGTTGTCCGTGGATGGGTGACCAACTTTACATACCGAGACTCCTCCGTGCCTCGGAAAGCACGTTAAGTCGTTGGTCCCGGCTGTCATTCGTGGATCTTTGACAGTCGTTACGGGTCGTCAGAAGCCCGAAAGTCTGACAGCAAGTCTTATCAAAAGGTATCGTATTACCCAGTTAATGGGTTGTGGAGGTCAGATAGGCAGTCGTTGATGTAAAATACTGGTATTTAGCTGCATCCGGTTAGACTGGAAGCCGACCCCAATATAGTTGGGAAACGGCTAGGCAGATTGGTTGATTGATATACGTAAGTAACGTTGTGGGGCATCTATAACGCCACATGGGAACTACGCATCAAATATCTGACGTCATACAAATCCTGCAACGCGCAAGCAAAGCTTACCAAGCGATTGCGCTGCTATTTCTAACTTTTTTTTTTTTTTTTTGTTATCCTCCTCTGTACACTTAATTACACTTCTGGGCAATGTCCTCCCTCGACTCCTTTCATTGTTCGCGAGCCCGCGCGTCCTGCTTTCCAGTTTTGGCGGAACCTGCCGCAGCAGTTCGCCCCGCCATCTCCTTCGTAACCTGCCTCAGTCTTATGTGTAATATTTCACATTTCTAACTTAGTACTGAAAAAAAGCTATTCCATGTCACATTCGTCGTAAAGTTGAAAAACTTTTTCTGAAATTTTACTTAATTATGTGGTGCCAGGGCTAAACCAGTTACGAAGAGCATGAGCTAAATGGAATCCTATAGGGTTGGTGAAGTTTAGGTACTTCATAATGGATTTCAAAGAATTAAGCTGATGAAATTGAATTCATCGGCATCCTTTTACTGAACAACTTTTCCTATGGGACCAACTATAAATAGCAAAAAAAAAATCTGCTGTTCCTTACATTTTGATGAGTTATGCGAAGATAAATGTAGGGACAGGTGGTTTTTTTTAGCGATTTCAGGTTTGGCCTCATAGTAAAAGTTGTTCCTAATGATGAGTACAATGACCCCTTAACCTGTCACATGTAGCTTATGAAGCCCATAGGTTCATGTCAAGTGTGCGCTTGAATTTCAACCAAACCTCAAAGCTTCACAACTACTGTAAGCCCGCGGTCGCCATCGGATGATGATATTTTACGTTTATATGTCTCCTATTGTAGCCGTGGCAGATATTTTTATAACACCTTATATATGATATAAGTTTATACAGGGTGACTGGTAATTAATGACCGATACTCAAACACAACAAACAACTTTTGCTATGGGACCAAATACCGAAATCGCGAAAAAAAAATCAGCTGTACCCTACATTTTGACGAGTTATACGAACATAAATGTAGGGAACACCTGTTTTTTTTTTGGCGATTCCAGGTTTGGTCCCATAGTAAAAGTTGTTTGTTATCATGAGCACAATCATGTGTTTAAGTATCGGTCACTAATTACCCGTCACCCTATATACATATTATATAAAGGGTTCTTTTTGGTTTCTCCTTACGCACACATGGGGTTCGTCTGACATTTAAGGAGATTTAAGGATGCCCATGAATTAATTTCACCCTGTATGCGTCCTGAAAGAGATTCTGGCAAGAGGTGACAGCACCGTCGAAACTTCCTTGGAGACACAAATCGAGGTGGTAATCAAACTTTTAACCAGTAGCAGATTCTTATGGTAATCTTACAGGACCTGTCACAACCTGTAGAATATACTCGTATATCTATATAAATAAAAACCGGCCAAGTGCGTGTCGGACCACGCACAATGAAGGGTTCCGTAGTTGGGATGAATTTATCTTAAGAACAAACTTAACATTGTAGTTGAAAAACATGTTCTCCCATACATTTTAACTGTAAATTTAAGTTTGTACTCACAATATTGATAGATTTACCATGTTATTTTAAGACCACAGACTTCTCATAGGTTTTCCTGTAATCTACAGGTAAAGATCTATTTTCTGTATTTTTTTTTCAAAATTTTAGGCTCAGTAGTTTCGGAGATAAGGGGGGGGAATGGTCAATTTTCGTCTATTTTCTTAAATAACTTTAAAACAATTTATTTTAAAATTATAAAAAAAAAATATGTGTCACTCATAGTAAGCCCTTTCATTTAACATGCCACATGGTGTAGTTTGCAAAACTTTTTTTTTGAATTTTCTTATTTTCCCCCCAAAAGTGACCTCTACATTCAAATTTAATTTATTTACTTTACCCGTCCGTGTTTGGGTCACAGAAATTCATTGGTGTACCAAATTTCAACTTAATCGGTCCATTAGATTCGGAGCAAACTGGCTGTGACAGACGGACAGACAGACAGACAGACACACGAGTGATCCTATAAGGGTTCCGTTTTTTCCTTTTGAGGTACGGAACCTTAAAAAGAGAAGTCCTGACTGACTGACTGACTGACTCATCAACGCCCAGCCTAAACCCTTGGACCTAGAAAGCTGAAATTTTGCACAAAGGTTCCCTTTATAAGGTAGACAAGGAATAAGGAAGGATCTCCCGGTAGTACGTTCACATCCACGCGGGTAAAGCTGCGGGCAAAAGCTAGTACCTACCTAACAATGATAATGTTGATTTACTATAAACCAAGAGGTTCAGCATTGAAACAAGTCGTGCAAAAAACATTCGTCCATTTAGCTGTTAGACATGTGAACTGGCACCAGTTGTTTTAGTGGAAGACAAACGTTGAGTTATACAAAACGAACATTAGTTTAATGGAGACTTAAACTACTTACTTACTTTAAATTCTTGCCATCCCTTACATTTTGTATCAAATAGAAAGTGACAGTATCAATTTAAAGTTTCCGTTAAACTAATGTTGGTTTCGTGCAACTCACCGTATGACATTAATATAGGTTAGGGAAAAAGTTTCTTCGCATTTCTTAAGAAAATTCAAAACATTTTTTAATATACATTATTTACATTTATCTAAAGTATGTAGGTACCATTTTGTTCGATAACTTTTTGTCATCTTGTAGGTAGGGACATGATCCCATTGCTATAGAAATTTTTGGTCTTCTGATCAAAATACCGCGACAAGTGGTTTTGGCAGTCCTCTCGTGATGTTAACCTGACACTGCCTAAAGAATTCTGAAGAGACCGAAACATGTGGAAATCTGAAGGTGCAAGGTTAGGACTATACGGCGGATGTATTAACACCTCCCAGCCAAACTCTCTTAATTTTTGCTGAGTGGCTAAAGATGTGTTAGGTCTAGCGTTATCATGATGAAAAACCACACCCCTTCTGTTGATTAATTCCGGCCGCTTTCTCTCAACTTCTTGCTTTAATTTCATCAGTTGTTCGCAGTAGAGTTCAGAATCGATGATCCTGCCTGGTGGTAACAGCTCATAATGAATAATGCCCTTCCAGTCCACACGAGTGGCGAGTTATCCCGGGTATCGCCACAGTCTGTGAAGCCTGACCGGCCATTGACCACGACCTTTGTCGCACGTTCTTGTCGTACTGATCCACTTTTCATCACCAGTTATCAGCTTCTTCAAAAATGGTTCGGTTTCATTACGTCGTAATAAAGAATCACAAATGAGTACACGGTTCCTTAGGTTTCTTTCAGTGAGCTCGTGAAGTACCCAAATATCGAGCTTTTTTGTGTACCCAGTTTTTTTCAAATGCGCCAAAACTGTTTTGTGGTCAATTCCCAGTTCTTCAGCTACGTCATAACTACTGATGTGCCGATCTTGCTCCACTTTTTCAAAAAAATGGCATCCATTTTATCCGTAATAGGGCGACCAGAGCGACGTGCATCTTTGACATCAAAATTTCCGCATTGAAAACGCTTAAACCAAACTTGTGCTACTCTCACAGACACTGCACTGGGTCCATAAACATCGCAAATTTTTTTCGTGGCTTGCTTGCATTTTTACCTTTCTTGTAGTAAAATTTTAAAATGTATCGAATTTCTTCATTAGATTCATTCATCTTGACAGTACGAAAAACAAATGAAAATCACACATTTTCCTAATTTGAATTTGGAATTATGTTCTTTAAAATTTAAACTTTCAATGATACCAAAACCAGCCAGATACAAATAGTATAGCCAAAGAGATTTTATTTTAAGTTCATACATACTATAATGCGAAAAGACTTTTTCCCCAACCTAATATTATAATGACTAAGCATTTTATTACACAAAACTTTTTTACAAAAAAATACAACCGACTTCCAAAAACAACACTACAAAGTGAAAAATAACTTTAATTTCGGAAGTCGGTGTCTGATTAAATGTATTTTCGTTTTTGCCACCGACTTCCGAAATTAAAGCTATTTTTCACTTTGTAGTGTTGTTTTTGGAAGTCGGTTGTATTTTTTTGTAAAAAAGTTTTTATTTTTCACTTTTTAGTGGTTCACATATGCTTACCCCTTCACAGCGTACTGGCGTGATGTTATGTTATGAACTGGTGTAAACAACAAACAGACATGAGATTTCAGCAATCCCAGTCCATTTGCTATCATTTATTGAGGAGTTCCGTTGCCTATCTCAGAAGTTCTTCATCAGATCTTCACCAAATTGAAATGGGACCACTCCAAGAAAGTACTATTCCAAAAACTATCCAAATCGGTTCAAGTGTGCCTATAAAATTGGAAGAGTTCTCTCTATTTCTCCAGGATCCTATTATCAGATCCTGAGTTGATGATCATGGGACCACCTGGGAAGTATACCCTTTCAAACAAAAAAAAAATAATCCAAATCGGTCCCGCCATCTTCGAGTAATCGTGGAACATACATAAAAAAAAAAATAAAAAAAAAAAAAGGTTCCGACGAATTGAGAACCTCCTCCTTTTTGAAGTCGGTTAAAAATGAAATTAAATTCATGGGCATTCTCTGAAGGGGTCATTGTACTCATTATTATGTACAACTTTTACTATGGGATCAAACCTGAAATCGCGAAAAAAAATTTGCTGTTCATTAAATTTTGAAAAAAAAAAAAAAATTGTATGCCTCACGGCTGCGCCAAATAGTCCCATAAATTATAATAATAATTCCCCACTGCCGTATCTCTACGTTGACGTCGTGGTGGGGCTTGCGCGCTCCGAACTGTAGGTCTGTGCCGGTGTAGTTTACTTTGCCGGAACAGGTCTAGAATGAGGAGCCAGACCAAGAGAGATACATGAACCCGCAGGGCAGCATGTGGCGAGCTGTTGGGCAGTAGCGACCCCACGGACTCTATCAAGAAGAAGAAGTAGTCTTGTTCTTCACCTCTGGCTTGCCTTTATTGGCCGGCTGGAGTGAACACCTCTTTCATGCCTTTCTTTTTTTTTATGTTCGCATAACTCGTCAAAATGTAGGGAACAGCTGATTTTTTTTTCGCAATTTTAATTTTGGTCTCATATTGATTTCACCCTGTTTTACATCACAATAATTAAGTATTACTGAATCATCATTCTCCTGCCCTTATCCCAATCTATTTGGGGTCGGCGCAACATGTCCTTTTTTTCCATACTTCTCTATTATTCGTCATCTCGGTAGTCACCCCCTTTCTTGCCATGTCATCTTTCACACAATCCATCCATCGTTTCTTTGGTCTAAGTATTACTGAATAAAACCGGTAAATAAAATAAAATATCTGAGATTGATTACATGTCCATTTGATTGCTGCTCTTCGGCTGATGTATTTACCGTTCTATTACCAATCACAGTTAAAATAAAATATCCTCATAATGAATGACCATAAGTTAATTTCCCTGACAATGTCAGTATCATGTTTTATTTTAATACTGTTGTTCTATTAAACTAGTTAATCACTGCGCTAAGTGCACTCTACACTTGATTTATCTTTATTAGCTTGATAAAATATTAATTTAGTGTTGCATAAAAAATAAGGCCTTTTGTACACAAGACGATGGTTGTATACGATACATGATTATAAGTGCTTGCATATGCACAAACCTCTGAAAAAAATAATAGGTCTTTACCTATGAAATTGCCGTTTTGTATGAAAAAATTTAAACGAATTTTTTTCATGCATTTTTTATTTGTATTAATCGAAGTAATCACCCATGCAATCAATGCATCTTTGCCAACGCAGTGGCAGTTTATTGATGCCCTTCTTAAAGAAATCAGCTGGACGGGAGGCAACAAATTCTTCAAAGGCATTTTGTACTGCCTCTCGGGTATTGAATTTTTTTCCCGCCAAGAAGTTATCCAAATTCTGGAAAAAGTAGTAGTCTGTAGGCGCAAGGTCTGGTGAGTAGGGCGCATGACAGAGAGCTTCCAACCCCAGTTCTTGCAACTTGGAGACCGTCTGCTGTGCAGTATGAGGTCGCGCGTTGTCGTGCAGGAGCAGCGGAGACGAGCGATTGACCAATACTGGTCTCCAACCAGTATTGGTCAACACAATGATGGAGAAGCTGGCACATCTCCATGTGCCAGCTTCTCCATCATTGTGTTCAGTTCTTCACAGTACACATCTGAAGTAATGCTCACCCCGTTTGATAAGAAGCTGTGATGAATCACACCGGCGCTAGACCGTCAAACAGTGACCATCACTTTTCTAGGGGTAAGTTTTCGTATAGGGCATTGTTTAGGTGCTGAACCAGGATCCAACCAACTTGCTGAGCGCTTGCGGTTATCAAACAGAATCCATTTTTCATCGCAGGTAACAATGCGGTTCAAAATTCCTTCATTTGTGTGTCTGTTGAGCAGTGCAAGGCACGTCTCGACGCGTACTTCGCGCTGGCGATCATTGAGTTCGTGGGGCACCCATTTGTCAAGCTTTTTGACCTTGCCAATTTGACGCAAATGGACCAATATTGTTTTGACGCTAACGTCGAAAGCTGCTGCTAATTCAGCCGTAGATTGTGTATCATCAGCTTCCACAATCGCCTTTAATTCGTCATTGATGCATGAATCCATATTTTATTTTAACCAACTAATTCTCACTTACCATTTCTTACTTAATCACCCAATACATCCTCTGTTACATAATTTCATCAAAATCAAACTGTTAATTGCATAATTGCTACGCCATGTTTAAAATATTATGTAATATGTCTAATGTTTCCGGCCGCTGACAGCTGCGCGCACAGAAAACGCATTCTGCGGCGTGGGCGTCGGTGCTGTCGCGGAGCGGAATGCGGGAATATTGTCATTTTCTGTATATTTTATCTATACCTATAGAATTAACTTTATATTTTATTTATTTTTTAATTGCATATTATTTATCACATGCTGCACCGGCCGACGTCATCGCGTCAACGCCGGCTATCGCTGAAAACCAGCGCTGGGGCTCCGTTTCGCATGGGGTCGCGGCATTATGCTGAGCGGTAGCCGTTTTGCGTAGATGTGACGCATATTTTCCCATAAACTTGCTTTTTACTTTGTTTATTTTATTTTGTTGTCCTTTGCGTCATGTTTACCGCAAATAAACGTATTTTCTTTCTTTCTTTCTTTCTTTCTTATTGTCGACCAAAGTCTTCAGACGACCGCGAGGTTCATTTTTCAGGTCGAAATTTCCAGAACGGAAGCGAGCAAACCAATAACAAGTGGTGCGTTGGTTTGTAGTGTTAGCTCCGTAAACGTCGTTGATGTTGCGTGCTGCTTGTGCCGCGTTGCTGCCACGACGGTACTCATATTCCATAATTACTCGAATTTTTAACGTATCCATGATGACGAAAAAGATTGAAATGCGATGAAAATGTAACACTAATCAATAAACAAATGACTACTTTTGGAAAAAAAAATCCATGTTTTTAAAATAAAATTAATTTGAAAGTAGAATTCTTAGCCAAACAAAAATTATTTTGATTTGAAATGGCCAGTACTGCAGAACGGCAATTTCATAGGTAAAGACCTAATATTTCAACTAAATGTCCGATTCCCATTAAGTCCCACAGTTTCAAGATGTCCAAATCTCAAATGAACAACACCCTGAACGCCCAACCTGTCAGGGTCTGTACACGGTGATCAGCTACACTAAAAAGTCGCTAGATATCTTGCGCATCCAATATAATAATATTTTCAGAATGCTCTTGAGACTGCCCCGTTTTTGTAGTGCATCGGAAATGTTTACACAGAATTGAACTGATGGAATTCATGCGATCATCCAAAAAAAATCGTTTCATTAGTAACTAGAACCCGGGCCAGTAGCAACAGCATTCTGAAAACATATTAGATAGTATTTCTTCTCTTATTTTGAGGCAACTTGAGGAGCTCGTGGCTAAGTAATAACAGCCGCACGGGTCGATCCATCAGGTTAAGCTACGCTTGCCGGGGTTGGTCCGTGGTTGAGTGACCATGTTTACATACCGAGACTCCTCCGTGCCTCGGAAAGCACGTTAAGCCGTTGGTCCCGGCTGTCATTCGTGGATCTTTGACAGTCGTTACGGGTCTTCAGAAGCCCGAAAGTCTGACAATCAGTCTTACCAAGGGGTATCGTATTACCCAGTTAATGGTTTGTGTAGGTCAGATAGCTTAGCCTAGCTTCATCTTTCTGACTGACCGACCCCTTGACAATTCAAAAGTGCCTGTAATTGGTTTAATTGAAATAAATGCTTTGAGTTGAATAGGCAGTCGCTCCATGATAAATAATGGTATTCAGCTGCATCCGGTTAGACTGGAAGCCGACCCCAACATAGTTGGGAAAAGGCTAGGCAGATTGATTGATTTTGAGGCAACTTGTAGAGAGGATGGCCAAGTGAGAAACTTGTACCTTACTTAGTCATCTTCTGTGCAATATGTTACAAACTCTAAAAATTAGAGTATGAACTCTAATAAACTTACTACTTAAAACTAGCTTTATGGTAACATTATGGATCTTTGATGTCCGAATAAAGATATTTTGGTTTGATTTGATTTGATTTGAACGTTAACCAGAAGAATTATTACATACCATTTTGACAGACGAGACGTTTGGACGAAGTCGTTACGAATCTTCACTCTATCGTTTAAGATATGATTATTTAGTGCGAGTTAAACATTCTTAATATTAACATGTTATGTTGTTATTACATGTTGTTTGTGTGTGTGTTGTTTTCATGTTATTCTTTCTTTCAGGTACTTTACGTAATTTCAGCTTTATGCCAGAACCCGCAGAGCAAATCAGGTAAGCGGAAGTAAGAATAATAAAAAGAGAATAGCAGAACTCCATAAGGTCCTTTGTATACATGTGTTTTTCTTGCCGTGAAAAACTACGGCTTATGAACTATGTCAGTGTGGTGTGGATCACTATGGAAGCCTGTTGACAGACACGTTTTTTCTACGGCGCTGTTTATTATACGCCGTACCGTAATGAAACCGTGACGTGTACAAAGGGCCTAATGAGAGTTCGTAGGAGTTGTCCAAAGAAGAATAAATAAACTACTGAATAGCCGCATTTCACAATAATTGTGGTGTTCAGCTTCAAAATCAAAAGCCAAATACCTAACTCTTCATTGAACAGGGACTCGAACTGAGGACCTCACGGTTTTCATCCGGATTTCATCATAAATCATTGGACCAATAAGATAATCAAATAATTAAAATTATAAATCATTGAACTGATTGTCCGATGAAACGTGACAAAAAAGAATTATCTCATCAAAAGTGACAAAAAAGATAACTTCAATTATTCTGTCTTGCCCTTAATTATATATTTTTTTTTACGTGAAGATTCGCTAACGGTCTATTGTTTATTCCGGATTAATTAGTAATTTAATAAACTGGCAGCTTTATGAACAATAATTAGTGCTATTAAAAGCTATTGAAAGGCCTTCCGTGTTGAGAAATTTTATGATTATCGTTATTCTTATCATGAGCTCAGCTGTAACAATTAACAGCATTTTTGATCATTGTAATTGTTTCATAATTATAGTCGATGGTTACGTGATTTTATTTAAGACTTACTGCCTCACTCACAGATGTTCGTCAATTAACTAACGATGGAACAATCAGTATTTATTAAAGGGTAGTATTTAAACACACATCAACAATTACCAATTTTTTCTCAACAGAATACGTAGTACATCAAAAACAAAGTTTTGTGGACCAGTGGACGCTCAGCTTTAATGAAGATTTCGGTTAAAATTTACATTTCTTCGGCTAAGTTCCTCAATAACATAAGAAAACAAAACATAACGCCTGTTTACCTCAAAGGGTTTAAGCAGTGGTGTACCACGGACTAGAAAAAAAAGAAGGACTCCGCGCCACGTATATCGAAAGTGAAACACAGTATGCCGGGACCGTTTGTACAAACACGCCTCTCGCATACATTTACATCATAGTATGCCGACCGGCCGACACGACTGCGTCTTTGTCAAATCACGCACACATAGATCGTACGGTGTTTCATTTTCGATACGCGTGGCGCGGATTCCTTTTTTTTTTCTAGTCCGTGTTACAGGCACTTAAATTGTCTAGGGGTTGGTGAAATTACAATAAGCCGTGGCAGCTAAGATATTACCAGCCTCTACTGACAGCGCCCGTTCACGAACCTGACGCATGGATTAGTACCATTCAGCTCAACCATTTTGAACTACATATAAGCCATATTACAATGACCAACTAATTAAATTCATTGCTTTCTATCACATTAGGCATGCATAAGTTAATGTCATCAATATTCATACCTTGTGCAGTTGTACCTCAATCTCTATTAATGGACATTGGACAAGTGATGTCCAGTCAGTCCATGTCTTGTCCAAGAAATCATTTACATTGGCGTGTGCATCGCGGATGTGCCAAAGATGGGACATTTATAGGCATAATGTCACACTTAGGGATGTTTTGTCTGGTGTCTGTATGTCTGTTTGATGACACTGTAATTCATAGGTATGTTGTGTATATGAATAGCAGTGCCAGTTTTTCCTATAGAATATTGTTAATGTTGAAATGCCTCGTTGGTCTACTGGTCGCTAGCGCTACTGCTGAGCATGAGGTCCTGGGTTTGATTCCAAGATCAGGCAAAGTGATATTGAGTTTTTCTATCTGGAATTAGCGTGATGTTATGTTATTGTTAATGGTCCATTCTCAACGGGAATCAAAGACAACGTTGGACTATGTGCGACTGTCCGCCTCAGTCAAAAGATTTCATCGTAAAGATAAAAAAAAAAAAATAATTGCCGACTTTGTATTCGTGTGGCCTATATCTTGCCAAATCTCAATCAATCTGCCTAGCCTTTTCCCAACTATGTTGGGGTCGGCTTCCAGTCTAACCGGATGCAGCTGAATACCACTATTTTACATGGCGCGACTGCCTATCTGTCCTCCACAACCCGGTAACTGGGTAATACGATACCCCTTAGTAAGACTGGTTGTCAGACTTTCGGGCTTCTGATGACCCGTAACAACTGTCAAAGATCCACGAATGACAGCCAAATCTATTATGTATAAATAAAAATAAATAGCTAAATTTGTTGCTAAGTGCAAAACTCGGGAACGGCTGGGCCAATTCGGCAAATATTTTTTTCAAATATTCGTTGATGTCTGAGGAAAATTCATTGAAGAGAAAAATTAGAAAAGTGGCCGGGAAGAATGAAAAATTCGGGAAAACTAAAAATGCATTTTTTATGGAAATTTTGTATGAATTATTGTTTGGACAGGACAACGTCTGTCGGATCAGCTAATAATTATAATTAACAAAAACCGTAAACTTATACCTAAAATGATGCTCTTATAAATTCCGATTATTTGATACCTAGGTCTATCTGATCGATAAGTATTTCATTCAGTAGTGAATTTGTTCCGACCAGTGGGACTCTATGGGCTAGATAAATAATAACACTTTACTTTGCAAAATGTCTCTTTAATACTTACCTACGTTATAGGATGGTGAACTTTTGACATTCAAAAAGCACATTCTTGGCAAAGCCGAAATAACTCATAGTTTTCTTTAATAAAAGTTCGTCCTAACTTTTAGTTCATACAAACCCACGACATCCAACTAGTCAACGACAATTACTAAGTAGCATTGAAATTTGTTCTAGCTAACTCAGTTTCCGAGATTTTCGCTCACAGACTCACAGATAGAATCCGGAAAGGCATGCGACTCGTTTAGTTTACTGTGTACGGTCGGCAGAATAGTTTTAAAGTGATTGTAAAATAAACAATTGTGTTTTGAATTTTTCTGGCGCAAATCTATCAGAAATGTAGCCTTATTATGACTAATGTAATGACAGTGGACAGTGATCGTAAGTGCGACTGCCTCGCGTAGGGTCTTGGGTTGGATACCCAGGTCGAACAGTTGTTGGAGTTTTAACCTGGATTTTCTTCGTAGCAGCCCGGAGACTGGATATTGTACCTGGTTAATGGCAATGGGCTTGCCCCTTTATACTGGGTTATTGGTATGTGTCGGCAATCCATTAAAGGGATGTAGGAGAGGTCATATGAAAATTACCCCTTAAGACTCCTATGCAAATACGTCACAGGTTCCAATTTATGGAACTCACATATGTGCAATAAATTCAACATACGAGTACTTGTTATCGCCTTTACTGACGAAAAACAAAAAATTAACGAAATAAGTCGGTAGGTTTTTGCCAATAATTTCCAAAAACAAAATCTCTATTTCTCTGCTAACCCTACCACCTTCACGGACAGCAGCGCAATCAAGATCCCTGTTCGATTGAGTTATGATGACTCGCGAGCGGCGACGGAATGTTACCGCGGCAGTCTGACACTACCCTTACGATTTTATCTGCGGCTACAATAATATAATAGATTGTGGAGGCTTTGCCACTTGATTAGGTTAAGGTTGTTTTAGATGATAACTTGCAACGTTGCAATTAGAAATTGTACTGTTAGTTAATAATTAGTTTATTGAGCTTGACCTTTCATATATGAGGAAACAGAGAACCTGTTCATTGTTCAGAAATAGTTAATGCAAAAAAACAAACAAATAAACAATTTTATTATACTATTTTTTTTCCGGTAAGACGTATCTACCTACCCAAACACCCCAACACCTTAAAATACTATACACTTGCACAAAATCACGCACGCATACACACACATAGAAAGACACACTCATTTTTGAATTGTTTCAGTTTACTTGTCCTTAATTGATGCATGTTTTTCTTTGAGGAGCTCGTGGCTAATTAATAACAGCCGCATGGGTCAATCCATTAGGTTCAGCTACGCTTGCCGCGGTTGGTCCGTGGATGGATGACCATCTGTACATACCGAGACTCCTTCGTGCCTCGGACAGCACATTAAGCCGTTGGTCCCGGCTGTCATTCGTGGATCTTTGACAGTTGTTACGGGTCGTCAGAAGCCCGAAAGTCTGACAACCAGTCTTACCAAGGGGTATTCTATTACCCAGTTACTGGGTTGTGGAGGTCAGATAGGCAGTCGCTCCATGTAAAATACTAGTATTCAGCTGCATCCGGTTAGACTGAAAGCCGACCCCAACATAGTTGGGAAAAGGCTAGGCAGATTGAATTGATGCATCTTTTTGCCTGTTTTTTGGACTAATATAATGTATAATTATCTGTTTTGTGGGCTCTAGCGCTGTATGCCGAGATACAGGACTCGTCCTAGTTCGGCTACAGATGCTCCCATGTTAATACTCCTAAGTACTAGCCTAATAAGCATGTTGTAATCCGTTGTATTATATTTGGTGAAAGAAAATAAAATTCTTAGTAGTTTATTGAGCTTGTACGCACGGCTACAGATCAAGCTATACATTTCCAGTTTAAGCTGATCTCGCATTGTATAGGATTTTCTTACAATGAGAGGTCAGTGTAAACTAGAAATGTATAGCTTGACGCATAACCGTGTGTACCAGCAGGAACTTCTTCATGAAGATCGAAAAATGTGAACCATTTGAGCAAAGTACCTAACGAGGTCCTTAGACGGTCAAAATTGCTTGACAAGTGACGTGATTTTTTCGTGCTCTTTAACTATGTCAAGACTGCGGCCTCTGATCCGAAAAATTGCCTGTATAGGTATTGTTGGTAGTTCAATCAACTCAGCCAATCGCAGTCCACTGCTGGACATAGGCCTCTCCAAGGTTGCGCCAGAACACCCTGTCCTCCGCCTTCCGCATCCAGTCTGCCCCAGCCACTTTCTTCAGGTCATCGGTCCATCTAGCTAGGGGGCGTCCCACACTACGCTTACCGATACGCGGTCTCCACTCTAGGACTCGTCTGCTCCACCGGCCGTCGGTCCTTCGACAAACATGGCCAGCCCACTGCCGATTTTTTCGTGCTCTTTAACTATGTCAAGACTGCGGCCTCTGATCCGAAAAATTGCCTGTATAGGTATTGTTGGTAGTTAATCACAGTCAATTAGCAGTTCTTAGGTTACGTACCTATAGTGTTACAAGCCGACAAGAGGACGATATCTTTCATCCACTTTACAATACCCTTGGTCAAATATGAAACCCATGTGAAGAATAGAAAATAATATAATATTCTTTATTAATGTAAGTACACCCTAGGGATTCAAGATATAAATGTAGAAATTTTACATAGTGTGACAAGATGTAGTATCTTTTTCGTAACTGGGAAAAACGACTCTGCTTGCTATATTGATAGTCTCATGGCACCACTATTGTTGCCATAGATAGTATTATCGGAGTTTCCATACAAACCCATTCCTGCCATGAAAGTGGTATAAGTAAAAATAAACATTTTATTATCAGCGATCAACGTTATCGTGGAACGTAAGTCTGGTATGTGTCGTAACGATAGTATTGTCTAACAATAGTTGAATGTGGACACCTTGTCTTCGATTGGAAGAAGCTAAGGGCAACTAGGTATATATTGGAGACAAAACAAGCAACATATAAAACTACGGACAACACTAAAGATATCAATCAAACACAAATTTTAATATATTAAATTCTATGTAGTCAGAGATTGTTTGGGCGTTTGGTTTGTTGCAGTTTTGCTTTGGAAGGATTGTTCTAAAGTGCATCACTTTTAATTTTTAGGAAAACATAAACTAAAATAAATGAGGAGCTCGTGGCTAAGTAATAACAGCCGCAAGGGTAGATCCATCAGGTTAAACTACGCTTACCGGGGTTGGTCACTGGATGGGTGACCATTCTTTACATACCGAGACTCCTCCGTGCCTCGGAAAGCACGTTAAGCCGTTGGTCCCGGCTGTCATTCGTGAATCTTTGACAGTCGTTACGGGTCGTCAGAAGCCCGAAAGTGTGACAACCAGTCTTACCAGGGGTATCGTGTTGTATTACCCAGCTACTGGATTGTGGAGGTCAGATAGGCAGTCGCTCCATGTAAAATACTGGTATTCAGCTGCATCCGGTTGGATTGGAAGCCGACCCCAACTTAGTTGGGAAAAGGCTAGGCAGATTGATTGCAGTCAGAGAATACAGTCAACCAATAAAAATAAAAAAACAATCAATCAATCATTCTCCTCTTTTAAAAAAAACCGGTCAAGAGCGAGTCGGACTCGCGTACCGAGGCTTCCGTTCCGATTTCTGAAAAACTGTGCTATATAAAGACATCGTTTTATTTTTCCTGTAATCTTTACATAAACTTCTATCAGATAGGTAGAATCATTTCAGATTGTCTCTATGCAAACTTCGGAGAAACTTCGGAAGGGGGGGGGGGGGGGGGGTACTTTTTTACATTTTTCATTAAAAGTCGAAAACTATGCGGCCTAAAAAAAGAATGAAAATGTTTGAGAATGTGCAAACAGTTTTATTTCATATTATACCCCACATCCCTACAAGTACAATTTTTAAGACCATCTTTCAGTCCCTGTTGCAAAAAACAAAAAACTCCTTATTTGCTAAATAGTTGGGAAAACGTCATCTGAAACTGTTCCAAATTTCAAGTTAAAGGCATTAGTATTTCTTGAGATATCCAGATGTGACAGACGGACAGACAGACAGACTGAGTCCCACCATAATGGTTCCTTTTTACCATTTTGGTACAGAACCCTAATTAATAGCCAAATTGTCAGTACCAGGCCAAGGAAGGGACACTGTCATGTGTCCCTTCCTTGGCCTTAGTACCACTTCTAACCAGCTCTGACTTCTATCTCTTCTCTTCTTCTTATAAGGCATAAATTTTGTGGAAAAATTTATCATCTTGATCTAGCATACGGCGCAATAATTCTCTAAAATAATCAATTTCAATATCATCATCCAAAGTTGGGAAATGACTGGGTTCAGCAATTGCGCTTCCGTCTACTAGGCCAAAGAGTTTTTCATGATTATCCTATTTAAAGGCAAACATTATCTGCTTCAATTCCCTTAACCGTAACTACTAAGTAAAGCTGATAACAGTCTGGCTTTACCCTTACTTACGAATTACGATCATATCGGCAACAATCACGGATTGTCGATACTTACCTGATTGGTAGCCCCAATCAGGTAAACCATCGACAATCCATGGTTCCGCTAACGATAAGCTGTTGTTCAAGTTTTGAGCTAAGTTGTCTTGGAACTACAATAGCCTAGATCAGCGATGCTCAAACTGCGGCCCGTGGGCCGCATGCGGCTCGCCAGGCTTTCGAAAGTAGCCCACCCATTGTAGCTTCAAATTCTTTTAACGAACGTTCTAAGCCTATTCCTATCAACATAAGACTGTTAAAAAATGTGCCCAAATTCTGCGTACGCTATTTACATCGACATATCTTTGTGAATCATCCTATTCCAAAATGAAATAATTATGCAAAGAACGTATACAGAAACCGCTTACATACAGTTTCTCATCTCGATGATGTATTAAGAGTAGTGTGCAGCAATTACAAGCCAAATCTAGATGAAATAGTTAAAAATGTTCCCAGTATCATCGTTCTCACTAAAATTTAAATAAACAAAGAAACGTACTTAATAGGTTTTTTCATTAACACCTAAATAACAGATGTTGTGATTTATGTAGCGGCCCGCGGGACACAGATAAAATCTGAAAGTGGCCCAACAAAAAAAAAGTTTGAGTATGGCTGGCCTAGATCATGCTATGCTTTGTTTGTCCTGATATATATCATTGAGCTGTGGAAATTTTAGCACTTACGAAAATTCTTCAAAGCTCAAACACTAAGAAGTGGTGAAAAGTGGCCGTTTTGGGTTTTTTTGTAACTTCCGAAGTTCAAAAAGTTAATTGGCATATATCAATTTTGTATTAATACCTAAATTGAAGTTTGGTTATTAGGATTTATGGCTCTGGCGTTGACTGACTGTTACTCGTAGGACTCAATGTAAGTCGATAATGCTTTGTTAAATGTCGGATTATAGTTCATTATCATCACTCAAACCCAGCATCAGAATAATGACATTTATATAATTTATGTATCCAGACGTCATTCGCTTAGCTTAATCTGTGGGTCCTTCTAAAAACTATTTAAGTAAGTACTGGACCCAAATAAATACTGTAATAAAATCAACGATAAGACGATAACTATGTGTAAAACCCTTAATTAAAATTTATATCTAACAATTACGATAGCCGAAGTCTCTAAGAATTATCGAAACAACATTTATATTGCATTGGTATGCCAATCAATTAACAGAATTAATTACACAAGTCTAAGCATTAACAAAACGTAATTAAGTACATAAAGTAAGAAGTGATTTAGTCAACTATTTGACTTGACTTTCATTCAGCCTTGCAAAGTTAACGGCATCAAGGCGTTCTGTTGGCAGTGTTATTGTATAACTTATGTTGGGTTCCTATAAGTTACTAGTCGGTATTATATCAACTAGATTTGTTGTATTTAAATTGAGCATGGTCCAATCTCAATATTGTTTACCTACGTTTAGAATTAGAATTTCAACAGCTATAGGAATATCTTGAAAGGAACTTTTGATATTTACTTTTATTTCTAAAGGTACCTACTTCTTTTCTATCTTTTTTTTTGTTTATCTTCTGAATCTACTATAACTTTTAGGCAATCCACTGCTCAAATTGCCAGTCCCACAAACAGACTACGATTTGAAATACGAGACGTTTTCAAACGAGCAACAGTATACCAGCATCTAGGTAATAACTAATATCCAGATACACTATAATATGACTGTATATATGAAAAAGGTTATTATTTGTGACTCACAGAGATTGCTGTGTAATAATGAAAAGGTATGTTTAATGTAGTAGGTACCTATATCTCAACTCTTAAAGACATCGTGGGCGTCATAAAAGGATGACGGACGGTTTATATTATTAGCTGCATTATAATCAGGGTCATACTGTGAAGACTTGGATTCTGTAGGTAAAGTTTGTGGAGATGAAGTAGCAGATATTCCACTTATGACAAGTAATATATCATAAAAGGTAAATGAAAAGAGAGTCAATGAAAAAGTTATCCGTGGTGACAAAAATATGAATAAATAAGGATGAATAAGTAAGCATAAGTATAAGTAAGGATGCCTAAAATAAAAAAAAAAAAAAAACTAAAAAGTTTTTTTGCTAAATAAAGCCTAATAAGTGTATTTGTATATTTTCAGGATAAAATAGAAATGTTTTGCATTAAAACAAAACAGTTATTATGTTATGAAAAACACAATAATACTCGTAGAAGAAAGCATCTCAATTATTGCCTTATATACTATAAATAGTTAAGATATACGTACTTACATTCCCTTTTAGTTACCTGTGTTCTTTCAACATGTAAGAAATGTCGCGGTGACTATGGTCTTAGCGAGCTAGAGTTGTCACTGTCAAGTGTCATTCATAGAAGTCTTCAAAATTCAACAGCAAGCGCCTTACTCGAGTATTATTGTGTTTTTCATAACATAATAACTGTTTTGTTTTAATGCAAAACATTTCTATTATGTTTCTTTCAAAACACAATAATACTCGTAGAAGACCTGTTTGATATCTGCTGGTGAAAGAATACCTGAAGGATGTAGACGCTATGTGAATTATAATATTATAATGGAATGATCGAATATTTCGGTCTGTAGGTATTCATTAAATATTCAAATAAATAATTAAGAGTTTTCCATCTATTTATCCTAGAAACTGCAAAAATGAACAAATCCCATGAAATGTTATAGAAACGTTCAACTGTCATGCTATGAGACACAATTTAATCACTATATTGTTGTTACCAACCTCTATGAGGTTGGTCGACAGTTGAATCAAATCTATTTAAGTACCTTATTTAAGGTGAACATGAATTATCAAGCTTTAATGATAATCCAAAATCAATAAGATCTAAAACTGAATTAAAATCATAATCTCATTACTAAAGGATAATTGGATCACTCATATACTTAATTAACACAAGTTAGGTAATGTTGGATATGAGTACTTGGAAGTTATGAGATCAATCAACAAATATTTCTGAATCTCATAATTTTATAAAGATGTGGAAAAACAAAATCAATGTCATTCATGCATGACACAGTTAAAATTCCATTGAAACTAAAATATATTTAGGACCCTTCTTTACACTAAGTACTTTGGTCAACAGATTAGTCTAAGTAGTAGACACATGTAAATGATCTAAGAAGGAATTCTAGTATAAGTCTCTTCATTTATCAATTAAAATGTCTTGAAATGTGAATCATGTACCTCTACACAAATATATTTAATAAATATTATAAATATTTTCATAGGGAATTAATAATTATCATAATGATAAACCCTATTCTCTCACAGAGAGGTGACCTTTGTCCCAAAAGTGGGAATCTTATAGGCTGGGCATTCTAAATTATCTTGAGAGGTAACCATCTCCTTTACTACTTTACAAAAGTAATAATTCTGTAAGCCTAGTGGCTCTTCCAGTTTGATTTCATTTGATGAACTATTCTCCAGTCAGCCTCCCGAAGGCTACCACAGACTACTTTATGTACCTCCAGAAGGCTTTTCGTAACTTAGTCTGTTTAAAAATATTTCAAGCAAGCTTAGCCACACACGTTATTGTAAATCAAAATCAACAACGATTATGGTAGATTTTAAGTAAACTTCTTGATTGAACCACACCTTGGTCGCACTGTTATTCAACATTTAAAAGCTGTGACTTACAATATTAGAGTATGTAAAACTCTTCTGGCAGCCTCATCATTCTGGAATTAATTTCATTTCATGACTTTCTGGGTAGTGGTTTAGCTAAGGATAATGCTTTTGAAACAATGGACACAAAACTGTTTAGATCTAACATCTGTTGGTTGGTACCATAATTATGTGCTTTATGCGTAAATATAAATAAATTGGGATCAGATTATTTAGGACTAATGCCATGCACTCTACACTATGACATTCACCTCTGAATAGGAGCTTTATAAGTAATTACTGTAGATTATCTCCAATTACACTTTAGCAAGGTTCTTGTCTACCAAGCCTTTCAACCTGATTGCTCCCCTCCCCCCCAACTTTCCAGGGTAGGAGTTGCAGCTTATCAGGTCTAAGACGATCTTACATAGATCTTATACTGGTACTGACTCTCCGAGGCCTCGTCTCCAAATACGGGAGCCAGTCACACTGGGTTCAGTATGGGGCGATTTCTACATAGTACGTCCCCGTCCCATTTCCGAGTTCACATGACTGAGCACTCTCTCTTAAGTCGGGCGAAGAAAAACCCATGCTAGTTGATGCTGTCACCTCTGACTGAAAGCATCGCAGAAGCTTGCCAAGCCATTATTTGAGTCCCATATGACGTACTGTCGCACAAACGGCCGACTTATCTGACGTGAAAACGTCGACGCCGGAGACGCCCCACTTTGTAACATGGCCTCCGAGGCCTGGGGCCTGGAGCAACAGGAGCCACTTCTGCTGGTCTGTTCCTAGATAAGCGGTCGGCTAACCCGTTGTTACACTTTTAACCTCCCCGGGAGGTAAACCGCTAACAGAGTGTTCAGCTAATCTGCTAACTTCCATCTTGCAAATTAGGTTCAGAAACGCTAGGGGACGTATCCCTCGCTCATCTTAAATGTGCGACAAATGGTCTGTTGTCGGATTGAACTCTGAATCTAATATGTGCACTCTGAAAACTGGCTTTTTGGCAATACTGCATATATGGCAAACATCTCTCGCAAGTTCAGGTACAATTTTTTCTGGTTTGATCAAGTTCCTGACTAGAGTAGGATATAATAGAATATTCTTTATTATGTACACCTTACCACTAGGGTGACACAATGGGCAGTCTTATCACTAAAAGCGATATTTTAAAGACATCCTTTGGACTCCCTTTGCATGAATATATTAGCCCGTTCATGTAGGCTCCTTACCCTTCCTCCACGGAAAGTGTGGACAGGAAGTGGGTTACTCTACCCCTGTGTAAGTGAACTGAGCTGTGGTCTATCAGTAGCCTCTGGCCACCACATTAACTCTATGCAAACCAGCGGGGCAACCTTTTTCCATTTGTCCTGGTCTGCCCTTCTCAAATATTTGTCTGGCAACAAGCATTCCCATACAGGGATAACAACATTTTTGTGTTAATGAACTATGAACTTGTTTCAGGGAACAAAGTGTTGATATTATTATCTTCCTTTCAACCTTGCCTGCAGGCCGGGCCTTGTGATAGCAGTGCTCAAAAGAAGGCCTACCTATTGTAGCTCCTGATTGAGGTTTAGAATTGACTTAGGAAATTCACTCGTCACCCAAGCTTTGTTAGGACCCAGAGTCTCCGGGACAGAAATCAAAAATGCATCTTTTCCTAGTGGACCAGTAGGAAATTATCTAAACTAAATAAACAAGAATGCAGATACCACAGGCTCTCAAATTCTCTGTCATTCAGTTGCCCACCGCTTCACATAACCAGGGCACTGAAGAAATGTCAAAAGGGTGTTCTGTCAACTCGTGTGAACAATTTCCCTTCATTAACATATCATTGCTTCCGTCTTACTTTTTAGTAATAACAGAGTGTAAACAATAGGCTATTTGATTATGATCATAATCTTAGATTTCTGCATAGACTATTATAGATTTAATTTGTATTAATTATTTTAACTAGTAGCTTTATTACTTAATATATATAGCTCAAAGTAGAATTGTATTGAATGTTAATATTTTCAGTATTTCATTTCCTGTTATGATCTTCAGGAACAGAAACAGGTTTGCAGTCTTTCATTCCCAAGCTTTTACATGGTTCCTTAGTACTGCTTATTAGTTAAGTACCTATAAAACTTGATGTAAACTTTATTTAGTAGTATTTTAATGTTCTAATTGCAGATTAGAGTTCATAAGAGGTGCTGAACCTCTTTAATTAATTTATTTATTTATATATAGGTACTCCAACAACTTATGCATTAATAACATATTACAAAAGAACTTTATTTTATTAGTGTGGTGAGTTTGTCACTTAAAAAGTACACAGCTTAACCAGAAATAGTAAATATATACAAATAATTATTTTAAAGTGATTTAAAAAACTAACTTATCTTTTGTTACAATGAAAGTAACAATTGCATACCACCTGCAAGCATAAACAATAAAATTGTAATTTAAATACACTTCTCGATGGGAGTGTTTGGACTTCCGAAAGGGAAAGTAGGATACAATTGTAGTGGGTAGGTTGCTGCCCAAATAACAAGTCCCTGTAGACCTTACTTTAGCAGCTAGCTCTGCCTGCTCTAGACCTACATTAGAAATCCCAGCCAAAACTCCCTCCGCGGGGGCTAAATAGTAGGATTTAGTTTTGTTGAGTGGCATAAGTACTCATTTACTTCTAATGCACTGTGTGAAACACATGGGGTGAGTGAGCATAAATGTAAGGTTTTCTTATAACGGATTATAACTTTTCATGGTTGAATGTCAAAAACTGCTTGAATAGCTTTAGCTCCTCTAGACATTCTGCATTTGCTTTAGGAATTACTACCTAATTATCATAATTTGCACTGAAATCTTTAAGTTGTAATATTTCTGTCTATTTAGTTAGACACAACCGGGTTGTTTAGAAAACAACAATGCGCTTCTAATGTAAATAATAGCAAGAAGCAGGTTAGAAGTTTATTGATAATGTGTCTGAGTAAGGTGAGTGGGTCGTCTTAGTAAGGTTTGGTGATATAATGTGGAAATTGTGTCATGTTAGCAGAAACTTAACACTTACTTGGCTACTCTTAGTACTCATTCGGTTGTAGGTAAGTGCATAGAGTAGGTCGGTCTTACAGGAAATCATTTCGATCTCATTACCCTGGTTTTAGCCGGTGGGAAGAGCGTTCTTCCCCATTACAGCACTTAGGAGAATCGAAATACAAACGGTTGCTCTCCAAAGGCACTGGCGACCATGTATATATTTTGAGGTATCGATCTCCACTTCGGCACTTCGCTGACTCACAATCAGCGTAACACTATATATCACTTACCACAAGCACTATTCTTATTCACTTTTAATAAAGTTTTAACTGAAACTTTACTCATTTTCGATTAAAATTATCGAGCGAAAATATTTTACGTATACATTGGCGGCAAAAATTTAGACGCTATGAATGACACTTGACAGTGACAACTCTAGCTCGCTAAGACCATAGTCACCGCGACATTTCTTACATGTTGAAAGAACACAGGTAACTAAAAGGGAATGTAAGTACGTATATCTTAACTATTTATAGTATATAAGGCAATAATTGAGATGCTTTCTTCTACGAGTATTATTGTGTTTTGAAAGAAACATAATATAGGATTTTATTTTTTATGTACTTTATTTTGAAACTAGTTTTATTGAGCTCATTGTTAATTTTATTGTATTTGTTTAGTTTTTAAATTTCTTGCGTTTTCTTTAGTATACTTTGTATGCCGAAAGATAAAATATGGTGATACCAAAGACAGTGATATACAATATAACATAAATGTAAAACACCTGCCCATTGTTTACCCATATTTGCAAATAAATGATTTTGAATTTGAAAAATAATTTTCACATAAGCATATGAATTTTGCTTGTTCCACGTTCTTAGGCATATGTACACGTGCAGATATTACTGACCTGACCTTTTTGAAGGACACTGTTGGAAATCTATTTCTGACTTTTGCACTGTGTGTATACATAATGTGCCTTGCAAATGTTTTTTTTTTTCATGCTGTAATAAATAAATTCTCATCAATAAGTATTTTGACAAGATAACAAATCCGTAGCTTAGTTTTTTTTCTTTGCCACTACGTCACCATACTCACCATCCTCCTGACTTTGTCACTATTTTTTTACAGTCACCACTGCTGAAAGAAAAGAAAGAAGAAAGAAAATACGTTTATTTGCGGTAAACATGACGCAAAGGACAACAAAATAAAATAAACAATGTAATAAGCAAGTTTTGGGGAAAATATGCGTCACATCTACGCAAAACGGCTACCGCTCAGCATAATGCCGCGACCCCATGCGAAACGGAGCCCCAGCGCTGGTTTTCAGCGATAGCCGGCGTTGACGGTGGTCTTTTTCTTTCATACTCTGTAGCCAGAGGGGCTCATGGCTAAATAATAACAGTCACACGGTTCGACCAAAGGTTAAGCTACGGTCAGTTCATGGAATGGTAACCATCTATTACATAATCGAGACCTTTCCGTGCCTCGGAAAGCAAGTTAAACCGTTGGTCCCGGCTGTCATTCGTAGATCTTTGGCAGTTGGCGTTACGGGTAGTCAGAAGCCCAAAAGTCTGACAACCAGTCTTACTAAGGGGTATTGTGTTACCCATTGACTGGATTGTGGAGGTCAGTTAGGCAGTCGCTCCATGTAAAATACTGGTATTCAGCTGCATCCAGTTAGACTGGAAGCCGATCCCAACATAGTTAGGAAAAGGCTAAGCAGATTGACTCTGTAGCCAGAGTTCACTTTCTTCCTATAAAGTCATCATCATCTTCTACACTATCCATCCATCTTTCTTTTGGATTGCCTTTTTTCATTCATTCATCAATCAACTGACTGCCTTGTACCAACCACTGCAGATTATAGGCCTCCTACCGTTCGTGCCATTATTCCTGGATTTTTTTCTTTTCGTGCGTGTCACAAAATTCTTAAAACTCCTTTCTAAAGCTGACTCCATCTTTATCAACTACTTCAGATTCATTATCCTTAACAAGTCGTGCGGCCTGTGTGGGTTCCGTAGCTACAATTTGTGTAACAATTTGTTTCTTTTATCAAACAACGGTACATAACGTTCAATATTTATCAGCATCTGGCGCCTGTACTGGTTCAAGTTAATCACTATTCTATTATTCCTTGTACGATTAACTGTTTGATTTCATTGCTATGAATATTTTAATGGTTTGGTGCAGTTTCTTGCTGTAGAAGTTTGATTTGTTAAGTGGCCTGTTACATTTTATCATCTCTCTCGCTCAAACGGGACCAAATTTTTAAGAATGTTACGAGTAAATGAAAAGATGTTTTTTTTTTACGTAATTTATCGATAAATAATATTAATTTAATAGGTAATAATTTTTTTAATAATTACCTATTAAATTAATATTATTTATCATTATTTACACATTTCTATTGTTATATCTACTAAACTTAACTCAAAAACATATCATAATACTTATTAAGCTGAATTTATTAGTTATAATAACACAATAGAAATGTGCTTTTTAATAATTACTTATTACAATAACATTATTTATTAATAGTATTAATAGATTCCATTTTTCAAAGAAACATCTTTTCATTTATCATTCTTAAAAATTTGGCCCGTCTGAGCAAGAGAGGTGATAAAATGAGACAGGGCTTTTAAGGGTGTATAGTAAAATTTCTAACTACCTAATGCCACAGACGATGATAGTAAGCAAGGATTTGAAAATATTGCATTGTTAAAATGTATTAACAAATTTTAATAGTAGATACCATTAAGATTTGTTAATACATTTTTACTAGGTATTAGAAACTGTTAGGTACTAAAAGCCCAGTTACAGATGAAAATATATCTATGTGTTACTTAGACATTTACATTTTTTCATAGTGCTGTATGTCTCACCGTTTTAACGGTATCCAATAAACAATTTATTACAATAATTTTCAATATACATTAATTACAATACATTAATTTAAAATTTTTAATGTTATTTCAATTATTATATTATACCATTATTTTCATTTTTACCATATTATTAAATAAAACAATAAATTTAACATATTATCACTTAAATTATTATTTATTGCCAGATCAAGTGAATAAAATTGACAGGGAAATTTTACAAAAAAATCGTGAATTGAGTAAAAAAATCATAGACTAAAAGAATGACAAACAAAAGCGCGGATAGAGCAGCAGGAAAAAGTTAGTAAGAAATATGATATCACGCTGAGTCCATTTACATGTAGGGCGCAGAACCTAATCACCTTGATCATGATTTAAACGACATTTCAAATTAAACTGTTTAACGAAATACCATTAAAGAAATCATAAATCGGTCCTAATTAACCTGCCTACCGAATCCAATAAAATGTTAATGGACACCAACCTAACGACAACGGAACACGAAAAATTAACAAGCTTGTCCATGGACAAAATGACATTATCGACTTGAATCATTAAACTAACTCCAAGGCAATTTTTCTTTCTACGGCTCTAGTTAATCCAGTTGTTGGAACGGCTTCCAGCGCCCCCTGCCGGGAATCTCGGCTACATGCGCAAATAAAATGCTAATTCGCCAAGTAAAATCTGTTTTGATTAAATTTAAAGTAGACAAGACAGATTTTTTCCTTAACGGCTTAGGGCCGGTTCTATAATCGATTCTTGGTCGCATTAATAAACGATTTAATTAGTAAAACAGCACGCAGCCCGTTTAATGAAATGGAAAACCCCAAGTCGTATTTGAACCGTCAGCGCGGCGCTGCGGCGAATAGTCAAACTAAACTGGGAAAGCAACCCCTTTCTCTCAGTGCTGCCATCCCTAAGGAGAAAGTTTACGAGCGCTTTTCCATCGTAAAAGTTCCGCTATTGCCCGCTAGGTGGCAGCGACAAGGTGCGTCCCGAAGCATTCGCTTCACGTCTATGCGTGTGTGCGTGACAGAGCGAGACCGCGAGTGAAAAATAAAAAAAGAGTAAAATAGACAGCAATATGTGTTTATACAAAGGCGTGGTTACGTGCATGCAAGTATTTTTTTTATCGCAAAAATGGCCGGAACTTTACACTTTTCGCGCTAGACCATAAAGTCACAAGTGCATTAGACGCGCCAGAGCTTGAACTTTATGTGAGGCTGGTAAGGTCGAAAATCAATTATTAGCTTTGTTGAAATTGCGTTTAGACTCTAGAATGTGGCAAAATAATTGGCATCACCGGCGTCGCGGCGTCACTAGAAAGAGAGGATATAACGTAGCTAGCGTCGCGTCGGAGCAGTGTCTACCGACGACCGTTAGAAGGAGGGGGATGGCTAGTTGGCGAACATGCCCGTTAGACAGAGACGTCGCGAAAAAAATGTCCGAAAAAGCTGTTTTCATTAAAGGTGCGCGCCGCGATAGAAATTACAGCAACATGGGCGCGGTTTAAAAAATGTCAGGGGCGCCTGCGCCCTCGGTAAAAAGTCGGTGCGGAAGTAAAGGGGGAAAGAGACGTTGTTAGTGGCATTATGTGACGAGTTGCAGTGGTGACGCGCGCCGCGAGCGGTCGCCACCGGCGCGTACCAACCAAAAACAACAACCGCTAATTATTGCGATTAATAAGCGAATACGGTTCGGGTGCACCGGCCCCACTAGTGATGTCCCATCGTTACGAAACAGTTCCCAAACGTGTGCTGTTGTGTTTGTTCTAAGTTTAAAAATGTTTCAAAAGGTAAATATTCGAACTGACACTTCAAAAATAACCTCGAATTTTGAGTGAGGGCGATGTGTGGCGATGTCGTGTTGTTTGTTCGATATCGACTGCAGCGCGATGACTGTGCCGTTTTCCCGCTAAAACTGGTAATGAGTCGAATTCCAAACCGCGCTTTTTTCGTGTGCCCGTTGTTGAACAGTGAAAATTGTTAAACGATCGACTAAGAGTGTGAGAACTGTTGATGCGAAACTTGTACAAGGCAATTTTACTAATGGTGAAATCAAAAGGAAAATCCACTTTCCAAAATGAGCTAATAATACAAGCAAAAACAACAAATGATACAGCAGGACGAGCAACGGTTTCTATAAGTAAATAATGTAATAAATACAATTATCACATAGCAAGAATATTCGACGACTATACATTTTAGCATATTTAATGTGTTAAATGCCGAAATAGATGCAAGCAAACATGAGAATGTCGTCTAGATAAACTATACATTTTACTTCAGTACACCTACACTTTATTTACATGCACCTAAATTAGAAAACGCTAAAGTTATACACTTTGATAGCGAAAAACGTTATCTCTCGAGTAGTGTAGGTATTTTCTTACGGCGAAGCTAAAATAAATATCATTACTTACACTTAGCGTAACATAAGATATTTTGTAAGCAAAGCACTTGGAAAAACATTTAAACTATCATAACAAAAAATTAAAACAGCATAAGAAAAGCAAAGTTAAAACCTACATACTTTTTCTGTAAAAATAACTCCATAAAAAAATGTTATTTTATTTTCTGAACCATAAATAACTGTTATTTTAGTGCATTGTGAAAATCACAGATGTTATTCGACAGATGGATGAACGGAAAGCCTTTTTATCACCAGTGTGACATTGACAAAATAATGTTTATCACGAATGCCAGTGTCGTAGCATTATCTTACTGATATTGTGTCAGGTGAGAAATGATAAAATCATGTATTTTTAAAACTTCTTTGTGCGATATAAATACACCAGTAGGTATATTCTGTAGCACACAGTTTGATCTTCATAGAACATTTGATGCAACTGACTTCTTGTTGGTGCTAATATTCGTAATAAAGTCAAGAAAGGTTTCCTTCTTCTTAAATTTTATTATAACTATACCTTCCTGATATTAAATTTTGATGACATTGTGCACAATACTTTTATACGACGGTAATTAGATTCATAAGGGATTATCAAGCCTATAATAGTGCACGTGAGGGTTCAAATTTTTCTGAGTTCGTTCTTCTTTGTTAAAAAAGTAGAATAAAACTCTACTCAGGTACCTTCTCTTTCTTTGGGTATCGTTTCGTTTTCAAGCAAATCTAGTGTAAACGTGAGCATAATAGCATTTAAAAAATTAGTTTTATCCCTAGTGATACTTTCTCTAATTCTGCAATGAGCATGTCTGATATTTACTAATGAATATAGAAAAATTACATTTGCATCCACCATAAAACAACGAGATCTTGGCATACCATGCCGTGAGAAACCTTAGGTTATAACAAATTCTTTTCTACAGATATATCATAAAATGTTTCTGTAAACTATCCAAGTTCAAAATCTATATAAGACACAATTCGAGATTAGATTACTATTTTCCTGTTATTGCCAGCAGAGCATATAAGATTATGTGCATACAAAATAGATGAGTTCATGCATTTTATCAATTCATTTTGTAACGTCATTCATAGCTATTATGCGGTATAATCATGAACATGAAAAATGGAAGCAAAAAAATCAACAAGATTGACCAGTTTTTCTCTTTGCGCTTAGCCATTTCCTTATTCTAACCTGTTTTAGTACTACCGTGGCAATTAATAAGAATGCACTTTACAGGAACATGCGACTAATATGTTTCAACGACAGTATTAGCGATATCATAATCTTTGTTTGAATATTAAATATTTTCCTCATTAAAGGAGTAAACTTCATCTACGTTAACCAGAGCACCGTTGCACATGTTGGGTTATAAAATCAAATTTAAACAGATGGCTTTATGGGCCGGTTTAGTCAATTCTCAAAAGATTCTCATCAAGATATATTTAACTATACTGATTAAGTTTATTACCTGGAAACCGTACCCTTACGATTCCCCTACTCGGCCTGGCCAGAAAGACCAAAAATTGTTTAAAAAATTAGCCGTAACACCTGTGTGTGGTCACATAGAACGCAATGCGTTCAATCATTATAGGTACATTTCCAATAACCTCAAAAACAGGTTTTTAAAATCACCAAGATAAAACCAGTCGAATAAACATAAATGATAAAGCTGGCTGGTTGGACTGAACTACACGCCGAATGCCTCTAATCTAACCAATAGAAATTCGTAAATTTGAATTTTGAATTGCGAACGTGGGCTCGTGTGTGGGTGTTCGTACTCCTATACCAACTGTGTAAACGATTTTCTCTCTCGATTTGATAATCAAATTTTATTCGTCATAACAACATCGAGGAGGTAACACGAATAAGATCTTTAAACTCGAGACTTCCATACTATATAGTATGGAAGGCTTTGATCTTGATTAACAAAAATATGGTTGTAAAATTTTATTGATAGTAATTTTTGCATGTTTATTCATTTCTGGGGATTTCAAATCGAATTCTTTTCCCAATTTTGTATCAAGATGGTGTCGTTGCATACAAATTTTATTCAGCTCAGAACTATAATAATGTCATTATAACTCTGATGGAGACGGATCTCGTAAAGTCAAAGCCTTGATCAAAAAACATAGTCCTTATGTTCATTTTATCAAACCAAGCCAGCAACAGCAACCTGAATAGCTGGTCTGAAAATTAAATAATAAATTTTAATTAACTTCTGATGCGCTTAAACATTGATAATATAGTCATCTTTATTAACATCTCAGGTAGAAATGTGAGCTTCAGTGTCGAGTAAATTAAACCGAGCAATATTCACTGATCCGTAAATATGCGTCAATTAATAATTTTCAATGACAGAAGAGTTGGGGCGTTTGAATGCCACATGGCGTGGTGGATCCCATTTAACTGAAGTTAAAGAGAATGAAACACAGTCTTCTTTATTAAATTTTCAAGACTGCTCTTCTTAGCTACGTGTACTTGCAAAGTCTGACACTATGCCACTTATGCCTCTATTGCAATGCCCCACGTTTAAAGACACACATGCGTTACGCGGCTCAACTACCGATGATCTTCCGTCTCTATCAGTCGCGTAGTAACCGTAGCGTGCTCTCTGTCTACACGCACGATCTGATGTCGGTCGCACGTCGCGGTTCGGTCATCACATCCCTCGGCTCCTATAGCTATCGCATAGGAGCTAGATTGGCGCGTCGCGTATTCAAAATAGGAACGTTAGTAATGGAGTGGTATACGGTGGGGTGGATGTGTGCGTGCGAGAGAGCCAGCGACCCTCCCCCGCGCCTCCGCCCCCGCTCGCGACGCCAGCCGAGCGAGTGGCGCGCGTTTACACAATCCGTTGGTTCGGAGCGCGGGCGACACTCGCGTTGGATGCGTGGCTTCTTCTTGTGACGACGATCGACGCGCGAACACGTATCGTCAATTGTTTTTTTATAATATCTTGAAACTCATACGAGTTCAGCGCTCCCTAAGCGGTTTTGGAACTTCTTATAAGAATTCAAGTTCCAATAATATCATAAAAAAGCTAACAACAATTTAATGATTTTGAGCTTCAAATATTTTAGTGCGGCTGCCATAGTGATTGGAATATTGAAGAAAGGCAACATTTTAATTTTAAACTGGAATTTAAAAACTGAAGTTTTCTTTTTTTTTTTTGGAAAATATGAAAAAACAGTAGGATACAGAACTGTAAATGTTGTGATAGTAATAATTTACGAAGTGACGATTAGTGGTACAGTGTCAATGGAACATCAGGCGCAAAAAGTAGTGCCAACGACAAAAATAAAAATAAAATTAGATTTTTTCAACGGCAACACTATTTATTGGTGAGTATTTTTTTTGCTCCTTTATATATTCTTACGTAATTATTTTAGGTGTGTATATTTTCATGCAACATTTCCGACGGATAAGCGTATTTTAGCTACACAAATAATTAAAAATTTTCTTCACAAGTCGTAAATTGTCGTATCTGGAATTTACAACTTTCAGTAAAAGTCAAAGCTTACGTTTAAAAGTAACACAATAAAAAGACGTTCACTTTAATCGTCACCGCACGCATCGTTTTTTGTATACCTACTTTAAACTTTTTGCTACCCAAAGTTTAACAAACAAAAAATGGGCCGATGTTTTTGTAAATGAATTACGTCGACTGTAAAAAACAGTTATCGAATAGTTAAATTGTTAGCCTGGCAACATTTTTATCAACAGGTTAGTTAGTCAGGATATTTAAAAACACCTTGTATTTGCGTTTTTGCTATTATATTTTTTTTTAATTTGTTGCTGAACTTAAAAAAAAACCCTGAAAATATTTTATATCTAAATAACAACCTTTTCATTTTATTTTACTGTTACTGGTTTATGGATATGTATATAACTTCTCATTTTTAGCCGACTTCATTCTTATGAAGTCGGCTAAAAATGAGAAGTTATATACCAACTTCTTAGTTGGTCGAAAATAAAAATTTTACACTTATTGACTTTATTCAAACAAATTGTAAAAAAAAAAAACAGTTAGCACTTATTTATCAATCTGCTTAGCAACAGTTGTGTTCATGATAAAAAGCAGTCACATGTTTTTATCACACAACGACGATTTACCATACCTACTGGTCCCTTATCGAGTTCAAATAAAGGACAAATAATATTACAAAAATAAAAATACGCGATATTATACTTACTTATAAAAAAAAATATTTTTTATAAATTTATTTTGTCCTTCACTGTTGCTAAGCTGTAAAATATTGTAAGTAAGTATTACGTTATCTTATCTTACATAACAAAAAACGAAAACATTTATTTTATCAAATTATCACGAGTCTTACGTCTTACTGCCCCTTTTATCTACTTCACCTTTAACTTATCGTCATGTTTTTGCCAAAAGGTGATTTTTCATGTTTTTGTACATAAGCACATAGAGGCTATGTGGATGATATAAATGCTAATTTTAAACGATCATACGTCAGATACTGAGACATTGTGTTATGCTACTTAGGTATTACACATTGTAAGGCCTTATCTGTGTTGCTATGGCCGATTGGTGTAAACACCTAAAATTTTTATTCGTTTCATAAATTTTAACCGTTCTGATGCACATAACAACATATTAAATGCTCTTTTGTGCACGTATTTTTAGCTGAGGCAATATTTTCTATTTTAAAAGTCATGGGAAAGTGTTTTTCTTTAAATAGTTAAATAAACTCATCACTAACATGTGCCGACATTACCTACTTTAATAAAAAAAATTTTCAACTTATTATTAACGGTCATCAAAATTCATTGTTGATGACCGTTAACAGTTAATACTGGACATGATAGATAATAACTATTTATACCTTTTACTAATAAAGGAACAGTAAAAAGTAACAGTTATTTTATTCTATGTTACTCTATTGTAATGGTGCCGTGTTGATAATTCTGCCAATGTCAGATGACTGTGTTAAGAGAAAAGGTGCCAAAAAACCTAATAAAAAAATTACCTAAATCCAATACTAGTTGGTTGGCGAATAATTGAATTGAATGTGAAACTTATGAACCGTCCAAGGCACTGTTAAGTTTAATAAATAAATTAATAAGTGGCTTCTCTAAGAAACATTATAAATTTCTTAATGTTAAAAATATTAAAATTAAAAAACTATATTTAAATACCTACCTAGTATTTTGAAATTGTACTAAAAGAACAGTGTACAGTAACAGTTATTAACAAGAGTATTTCATAGTGTTAAAAATGTAAATATCTACTTAAAAAAAACTACATTCAAATAATTGCATTTTATTGTGTGTATTACCTATTGTAAGAATAGTGAAAAGTAACAGTTATTAGTTTATTACTTAATACTTCAAAACAACATGTCAAAATGAATACTTGCGCTCTAAAAGTATTATTTCTTCATGTAAAAAAATACTTAAGAATAAAATAACTGCCTCAAAACCTAGTACCTATTTATAATTTGTGCTAAAAGAACAGTGAAAGTAACAGTTATTTAAATAGTTCAAAATAATAATATGTCAAGTTGAATACAATGCGCTCTACAAATATTATTTCTTTATGTACTAAAAAATTAAGTAATACTTAAAAATAACTGCCTCAAAATACTTAGTATTTATTATAACCTATACTAAAATAACAGTCGCCCTATGTAAAATTTCTGTATTTAGAACTGTAACTCGCATGGTGTACCCATAATAAAGCGTATTCTATTCTATTTCAATAGTGAAAAGTAACAGTTATTTATGTTTATTAGTTCAAATCTGTTCAAAATAACATGTGGAGTTGAATAGATGCGCTCTAAAAATATATTTTTCTTCACGAATTTAAAAGACACTTTCACCAACCAAAAACGGATATTGACTGCTGCAATGAATAAACATCTGTTTTGATTCCAATAAGAATTTCGAAATGTAATGTTCGGGTATTTTTTTACAAATTCGTGGTCGACAGTACTGCTCCGAGATATGTAATCGTACGCCCACATGTACCTACCTATATAAGTTTTTTATCTCAAAATAATTTGGGTGTGTTGCACGAAAAATAGCGGTTATTATAAGATTGTAAACGTGGAATTATTAATTTAGTTTCGCCGTGGGCAACCTTTTTTACTTACAAATTCGGCCTTAAGGCTTATCGTGACTCCGTTTTGGACAGTGTTGGTCCTTATCTCGAGGCGTTTTTTAAAGACAATCGATTTTAGTTTTTAAATTTCGAATTAAGAACGGTAAATGATTGATGTCGGCACGCTAATGGCCAGACTTACCGTACGGTAACGCACTCGTAAATACGGCATTGTTAGACTTATGAAACGTTGTGTTGAACACAACTGAAACGCGTATTTTTTGCTCACTTTTACAATCGTTAATTAGACAATTTATCATAAGTCGGACGTTGTAATTGGTGTACTTACGTTAAATCGAATCAAGTTTAAATGATTACCAAGTACAGTCGTCCGTATAAAGATATAAATCAGATGGTCGTTGCTTGTTATTAATATCTGTACGCCTCGGGCGACAGGCAGGATCGTTAGTCACAAAGTGCGGCCCAGGTTCGATTCCCCGGCTGCTAATTATTATTTATGAGCAACTCTTATATTTAGCCAGCGGCTGCTAGGAAGTGTTGCGGAATGTTGAAGTTCAACTTGCCCATTAATTGAAACAGGCGTGGATACAATAACTATTTTAAAAAGTTGTGTATCGTGCAAAATAATTTCAGGTTTTAGTTTATTGCAACATTGAGCTATTTGCATTACTGGCGAAAGGTCGTTCACCTCTGCCTAACCCAACGCGAAATACGGGCGTGATGTTAGGTTATATTGTGTCAAGCTAATAATCTCACAAAAAATCTCATTTTAAAATGTCTCTCAATAATATTTATGACAAATAGGTTTCTATCAGCGATAATTTTAATAATTAATACATTTTTACCCGATCTATAATTATTTATTACTTAGGTGGAATTATAAAAGACTTTTCGACATAATGTTTTGACAGAATGAAGGAATTAATGGCACCAATAAAAAAAACTAATTGATGTTCGAAATTTAAATAAAAATGAAGCTGAACTTTTTAAACATAAATATATTTTATATTAATAATAGTTACAAAAGTTTAAAACAAAGTTTGGTGACGAAATCTGTTGCTTGAAAAAAGCGACGGATTCAGATAAATTATGATGATAAATTTTTTTAGATTTTTTTTTTGTTCAGTTGCTGAATATTTAAAATATTTAACCTATCTTTTAAATCAATTTGCCACCTCTTTGCCAAAGATGCACTAGGAATTTAAAAACTTTGAAACTAACAGATTAACATCAAATGGTGTCCAAATGAGTTCAATTTTGTGATAACTATATTATTTGTTGTTCAAAACGTGGATATAACAATGTGTAATCTTAGTAAACAGCTTAATTATTATTTTAACTAGCCCGTACTGTCCAAATAGCTTAAAACTACGTTTAATTTTATATTTAACTAGCTGCGCCCCGCGGTTTCACCCGCGTGGACCGGGATGAAAAGTAGCCTATGTGTTAATCCAGGATATAAGCTATCTACATACCAAATTTTATCCAAACCGGTCCAGCCGTTTGAGCGTGAAGAAGTAACAAACATACACACACACTCACAAACTTTCGCCTTTATAATATTAGTGTGATTAGTGTGATATTAGTATGATTATCCTGAAAATGGAAACATTTAAAACGGATTTAAGTTATAATGCATCATAATAATTATATTTTTAATCCCCATTGCGAGACTTACACCTCGTTGGCTGAATAACGCATTTCCACAGTCACTTCATAAATTAAATAAATTATCCACTGGGCACATCAATTTCACTAACTAACAACTTTATTCGATGTGACTAATACTAATAATAAATCTGCTGAGTTTGTTTGTTTGTCTGGCCAGACATAGTGAAAATATAGGTACAGAGTACTTACATAATCATGTCTTGAGAAATGAGTAAAGCAATTAGCTGAAGTCTGCTTGTTTGTTTGAACGCGCTAAACTCTGGAACTACCAGTGGTATATTATGTGAAAAATATTTTAGGCCCTTAGGAGCCGAGCAAAAAGAAAAAAGTCAGAACGCTGAGCGAAAACGAAGTAATAGCGTGGGAGGACGATGCGACGCGACACGGTGGGTCCGCAGACATTTTTTATATGAAAACAAGAAATTTCACGCGGACAAAGTCGCGGACAGGAGCTAGCTGTAAATAGTTTGGCGGGCCGCCATTTTCTTTGCAATTAAAATTAATTTGCTTCATTTTGTTCATTAGTTTAAAATGTATGTTTGTGTGTTCGTATGTTTATTTATAATTGTTTTCGTCACAATTACTTTCGTACTTAGTTGTGTTTCAGTCATTAATGTGTCACATTTTATGTAGCGTTCAAGAATGATTCTATCTTTCGTTTTGAGCCATGGTCCATGACACAGGGTTTTTATGGCATGAAACACGTGTAGGTAGATATGTTTTATACTTTTTTTAATACATCATTACAATATTTTGTGCTTAAGTACCTGTACCTACGTAAAGTACAAAATATAGATAATCATTAAAAAATCGCGGACATGCTTGATCAAACATCATACATAATTATGTAGGTACGGCTCGAACATAGAACCTCAATTTTGAAGTCGGCTAAAAATAATATAAAAGAGGTAGTAGGTACCCTACCTACTTCTCCGTATACCTTCTTCATCCTAATTGTTTTATTTGTATTAAAGAAATAAAATCGTACAAAATATTTATTTTACTCATTCGTTTGTAAAAAAGCTTGAATTTCAGTCAAACCCAAAACAGGAAAAGCCTAAGGATAACGATGTAATAAGTTAGTCATTTCAAGACCATAATTTCAAATCCGGTTTTTTATTATAAACCAAGTTCACACATATATGTATAACACCTTCAAGCCAATTTTGGTATTGAAAACAAAAAACTTTTGACATTCAAAAGTACTTTTGTAAAAAAAAGTCTGGTGCAATTTTATGAACCTTTGGTTTTGTTGTAATTTACCATTTGATGACTCAAAAATACCTAAAATAAACCGCAGATAATGATTGTAATAATTAGTTTGTTGTAAAAAATGGTAAATTCCCAAATAAGGTACCTATTTTCTTGATTGGTAAGATCCCAAAAAATACCTAGTGAACTTATCATTTTAACCGTGACAAATTATTTAGTTGGTAAAAGGCTAAGCAGAGATCAAAAATCCTAACATAATATTTTTTTTTTTTTAAATGCGAAAGTAAGTTTGTTTGTTTGTTTGTAACCTTTTCACAACACTGAACCGATCATTCTGAAATTTTGCTTAAACGTCAGGTGTACAGAAACGGACTTAGGGTACCTTTCATCCCGAAAAAAAGTACTGTTCCCGAGGAAAACAATAGTAACGTTCTTATGATAATAGATGGCGCCACGTGTCTTTCGAATAATGATTGAATTATAATATTACAAGCAGAGTAGGTACAACCCGAATTGATTGTCAAATTCTGAATTAACGCGAGTGAAGTCGCGAGCAAAAACTAGTACTTAATACAGCTGCCCAGTTATTTCCTATTTAGCTGCATAATTTTGTTTGCGTCAATTTTGCGTGACAGTCATTTCAAAAATAATGTCGTTTCTACAGATACAGCCATAGATAATACACATATCTATGGATACACGATTGTTTCTCGCCCACATACACCTAAATAAACGTTCAAAAATGACAGCTCGAGTTCATGTGGTCGCAATATGTTTATTTTACGAGTTGCATTACTTCGTTTTCATAATACAACATGTGTTACGTATTATACGATTCTTGTATTTTTTTCTTCTACCGAGTCAGAATCTATGCTCGTAATAACATTATAAAGAGGTTAAAATAATGTGTGAGTTTGAATGTTCGGACTGATCCGATTCCGAAAACTCTTTATTTTAAAACTCAAACTCAAACTCAAAGCATTTATTTCAAATAAACCAATTACAGGCACTTTTGAATTGTCAATGGGTCGGTCAGTCAGAAAGATGAAGCTAGTTGCCCATTCCAAAGCGTAGTAGATCCCTATGGAGAAGAACGGGCAAGAAACTCCACGGACACTCTTTTAAATCATAATATTTTTACAAAATATTGATTACATCGTTCATGTTGAAAATATACATGTGAGAACAATGTAGAAAGACGTGCACGTTAAAAAGCATCCGTAATAAAAAGATAAAAACTAAAACAACTAAATTAAATAATAAAATTAAAAATAAGCCATGGCAGCTAAGAGACGACCAGTCCCAACTGACGGCGCCCGTTCACGAACATGACGCATGGATCAGCACCGAATATATAAAAATAGCCTATTTTTTTAAAAAATGTTTTTGAAAGTTTACTTTACACGCGGACAAAACCGCGGGCAAAGCGCTAGGCTTTGATATAAAACTTGAAACAAACTTGGCTCCTTTTTAGTAGCCAATTTTTTCGTTGAACTTATTGGCGGGATATATCTGCTTTTATTAAAAACCGTTTATTAAGAAAAGGTGGATTTTAAACATAAATCTTAAGATTACCGAAATAAAAGTAATAAAATCAGCCATTCATAGACATGCTGTTTAGAATATTGCTTGTCATAACGATCAGAATAATCGATTTATATTTTTTTTGAAACGATATAAACTTATACTGCCGATTATATTTCCTTTTTTTATATAAAAACCGTTCAGCACACCCACGTCAATTCTAAAATCAAAAAAATTTGCTACAGAGTTCATTATTTATACTGAATGTTTTCTATGTAACATTTTTTATTCGTATTTTTTATAATTTTTTTGCAAACTGATGTAAATAAACTCGTAGTCATTCAAGAAGTAAAATTTCACAATATATTACCAGCAATTATTAAATTAGTATTTTTAGTAAATTTCCGTCCATTTTTGCAACAGCACACGACACTAAAATTATTACATTACCTAATAAAAAACCCAATTATATTTATCTAGCTGGGTGATTTCTGGGTGCGCATGCGATGTATTATTATATCTAATAAGGCTATCAATCACAAAACCAATCACTGAGCTAACATTCGAAATACTAGATTCTTATAAAAGTGCTGAAAGAATATCCAATTTCAAATTCTCTCTTACCTCCGTATATTTAAAAAGCCCATTAGCTTTAAGACATTCTTTAAGGCTAAAAACATGGTCTGTTCAATTAAATCTCCAAATGGCTTGTTTGATGACACTTCCCGTGACCCAAGGGCTGACTTTTACCTTGGCCTTGGCTAAGCATTGCCATACAACGTGGCAATGCTGCCAGTCTTTTGGGTACTTACCAGTCGACAGCGACGAGGAGGAATTTTTCGACGCCATATTATTAATGATTTTTAGTTAAGTTGGGATATTATATTTTTATTTTATTAATTAATTTTACTAAAAAATCATTTTAGTTCTTTATAGGTCATTTCTATCGCTTCAATACAAAGTGTATTAACATTAACTTAAAATTGAGTAGCGTCTAAGTGTTCCACTGTACCTACCTAATTGTTTTATAAATAACGCAATTAAAAACATAAATAATTATAATTAAGCTTCTTACCTGAATGATGGCTCATTAATAATCATTTTAAAGAGAGGCATTAACTGTTGCGTGTATTACCAGATCTATTGGATTGACGCACGAACGTTTCTGACGTAATATATATTGCATTCATATTTAAGTGCTAATTTAATTCCTAACACTATACTATATAAGGTGTTATAAAAATATCTGCGACGGCTGCAATGGGAGACAGTATTGTGTATATAGATAACAATAGTGAAGAAAATGAAAAATAAAATAAAAATATACCTATATATATTTTATTTAAATTTTTTTCTGTGTCTAAAATTGGTTTCCAGTACTTGTTAAAACAAAAGTAATTAACATTTCAGTGATGACCAGTGTAAAGATTGTTTTTTTAATAAACTACCCAATGACGGCCAAGAAAACTTTTTTTAACTAACTTTTGTAGCAGACAACTAATATTTTATGTAGGTAAATAAAAATAAAATCTTACATCCACCTTATCTTGAATAAATTTACCAGTAAATGAGCTTTAAACGGTCTAAAAAACATAAATTAAACTAATAAACTACGATTTAGTTTTAATAAAATTTAAAACTTTACTAGTTTTAACTTATGTAACATTAGCATACAGAATTATTTTATTTTAAAAGAAAATCGTAAATATAATGTGTAGATATGATAATATTAGTACTTAATATTATGATAATATTTCAAGTTATTAAATATTATATTACTAGCGACTCGCACCTGCTTAGCATAGTTTTTACAACTTGACACAAATATCGTGATTTCATTACATGTTAGTTTAATATTTATGTAAGTATTATATAAATTCTCAAAACTATGGAGTAAACCGCATCAAAATCCGTTGCGTACTTTGGACTAAGAAACAAAGCAGTCACACAGAAAGATACGGAAAGCGACATCAATTTATAATAGATATGTGTAGATGTGTTTTAGGAGCTTGTGGCTAAGTAATAACAGCCGCACGGGTTGATAGATCAGGTTATGCTACGCTTGCCGCGGTTGGTCCGTGATGGGTGACAATCTTTACATTCCGAAGCCGATGGTTCTGGCTGTCAGCCGTAGGTCTTTGACAGTTGGTACGGGTCGTCAGAAGCCCGAAAGACTGACAATCAGTCTTACCAAGGTACTTTTTGCGCTTCAGTTACTGGGTAAAACGATACCTCGTATTACCCAGTGACTGGGTTGTGGAGGTCAGATAGGCAGTAGCTCCATGTAAAATTCAGGTATTTAGGTATTCAACCGGTTACCTACCGGTTAGAATGGAAAGCGACTACGGCATAGTTGGGAAAAGGCTAGGCAGATGATGTAATGTCAAAATAACAGTTTTTACTATGTGTATGTATATACATACACATAGTAAAAACTGTTATTTTGAAAAAATATATTTTTGTTATAATTAAGTACCGTATATACGGTACTTAATTATAACAAAAATATATTTTTTTAATTTTTTGTCTATCTGTCTGTTTGCTACGGCTAATCTCCGAAACGGCTAAACCGATTTTGACAGGACTTTCACTGGCAGACAGCTGATATTATAAGGAATAACTTACACAATTATGTATTTTAGAAAAATAATGAGGGTTTCGCGCAAAAAAAATAAAGCCCATTAAATTATGAACAATCAATCTGCCTAGCCTTTTCCCAACTATGTTGGGGTCAGCTTCCAGTCTAACCGGATGCAGCTGAATACCATTATTTTACATGGAGCGACTGCTTAACTGACCTCCACAACCCATTAACTAGGCAATACGATACCCCTTGGTAAGACTGATAGTCAGACTTTCGGGCTTCTGACGACCCGTAACGACTATCAAGATCCACGAATGACAGCCGGGACCAACGGCTTAACGTGCTTTCCGAGGCACGGAGGAGTCTCGGTATGTAAAGATGGTCACCCATCCACGGACCAACCCCGGCAAGCGTAGCTTAACCTGATGGATCGACCCGTGCGGCTATGAACAATATACGATTCAAATACGGAAGTATTGACATCTACGTAGGTGAAGTCGAGGGCAACAGCTAATGTATAAAAAATATAAAAATAATATGTAGGTAGCTACTAGATATTTATTAAAAATCGATAAAGTTAGGTAGGTAAGGTAGGCAACTAGGAAAATACATAAAACAAATAATATATTCTATGCATGTCCAGTCACTTAGATATATTGTCATGATTATTCCGTTTAGGACTTGAGCAAAACCCGTTCTAATACATGTGCATTGACTGAAACCACACCTTAGGAATTTATACAAAGATTAATTAGCGTTGAATACCTATACTTACCTAAATAGCTATACATAGCAGCACAGTATAGCACAAAGAACGTTTTTAATAAAATATTCTAAAGAGAATTGTAACTAATGATTAAACTTTTTTTAAAAGGAAGCTGTAAAAATTTAATTTAATAATGACCGCCCTTTTGTCATAACTTAAAAAAAAGTAAGTTTATAAGCTCTAAAAAGTATGAAACAAGAAAATATTCTCATCTGGAATTAGAAAAAGACAGACAAATTAAAAATCCAGAGTCACACGTAATCTGTTTGATTTGTGCCATAGAAATATAAGAAGATTAATTTGTGCTAACATGACGTGTGCCTCCGGATTACTTTTTATTTAAATTATTTTGGGGTTATAATTTCGTGATAAAGTATTTGCAGAGCCACTTATTTTTAAAGAAGAATAATTATTATAATTATATGTATTTTGGGTAGGTTTGGAGAGAAAATATATTTGGCTCACATCTGAGGAGTGATTTTAGAAATTATTCCCAATTAACGGGTGCATGCAAGAAAAGCCGTGAGCAAACAATATAATATATTTTTGAAATGTGCTAATTAAGCCCTTTCATTTGATACCTAACACGGCATCATTAAAAAAACATTTTTTTTTAGTTCTATGATCTCTAGACGGCGCCATATTCAATTTAATGTGACGTCACATAGCCAATCAAGACGCTTCTAACGATATCTCATTTGTCATATTATAATAAGCAGTTTACATAAGTAGATACTGGTCAAAATCATAACCCTCCTGTTTGGAGTAGTCGGATAATAAAAGGTTTCATTCGTGAATAGCCCACCTTATTAGTCAGCCAATCACATCGATTGCCTACTAAAGCTACTGGCTACTGGCCACTTAAAAAGTTTCCACAAAGAATAAAACATTCTTATTTCGAATTTCCCAGAACGTAATCACGAAATTGCTATAAGTCTACAACAGTATTGCAATCGCGTCGACGACGTCAAATGACCACAAAATATCGGTTTGTGATGACCAATAAACTCTGTAATAATACGCTAGTCTATGATATTAAGGCATGCGGGCGGTGGTTACTTGCTACCGTCTACACTTCTACAGTAATTCTTGTTGATCGTCAAACACTCGGTATTTCGTCGTAGAATATTTCATTCTGACGTTGGTTGCCAAGGTCATTTTAGATAGGTATACGAGTTGTCTTGTTATACCTACCTAGGTACCTTATTTATCTAACAAGTTTTTCGTGAATTCGGAGTGAATTTTATTCTTTTTTTAATGAAGTTTGTAAATTGAATGACCTGAGTAAAATTTGCAAATAACATTACACAAGCCTGTAATTCCCGGAGGATTAGGAAGAGGTGTAACCCACATTTCGCCAATTATAATTAATTAGCAAGTAGTAAATATTAATTAAGTAGGTACTTAGTTATTAATTGGAATAAAATCAGCCTAGAAACTACTAAAATTACTCTGATAATTTATACACGGATGCACCGTTCTGTACTTACATCTAAATTTATTTTCATATCTTAGAACCCATAATAAAACCAAGCTACTTATTGCATTTTATTGGTTCACCTGAATAAACGGGAAATTATGAAAATATATGTAATGGAATGAAATTAAAAACTCATTACAGATTTCTGGTGCTTACATTTACTATGATTTCCGCAACTCGCAAATTCCTATAACTTTTAATTATTTTACTATGGGACTTTTCTCAGTAGGTAGGTAGTCTGCTATTATCGTACACAAATACATTAATTTAACTAGCTGCGCCCCGCGGTTTCACCCGCGTAGACCGGGATAAAAAGTAGCGGTATGATAAATAGATGTTAGCCGATTCCCAGACCTACTCAATATGCTCACAAAATTTCATGAGAATCGGTCAAGCCGTTTCGGAGGAGTACGGGAACGAACATTGTGACACGAGAATTTTATATTATAAGATATTATTACTTGAGAATAAAACCTACTTCCAATTAATTCTTAAACTGTTAAATACTTACTTTCTATATAATATTAACTGTGAAGAAGAACTATTCTGAAGTAGAATTGGCGAAGAATAATATTTGTTTTTTATTTCCTGAGCACCTGCAACTTTTCCAAAACAATAAATAATAAGCAATTTTTCAAAACATGACTTCCGAATCCATAATAAAACTATACGTTAGGTATACATACTCAAAAAAATATTTGCCCAACAATTCGGGACATTTACAAAGGTACGTTCGTATCAAGCAAACATTTTGTTAAAAATGTTTGCCAAATTTTTGAACACACATTAATCATCACAACACGGTTTAATTCGCCAATATGCCAACGTTCGCCCAGCATTATATGAAAACATGTTGCCTGCCAGTGACTCATGTGTGGTCATTGCCGAGAATAGAATAAAATGACATGCAATGGTCGCACACAACAACTAAAATGACTTACGTAATTTTAGAACTGTCGTGACCGAAGAAAATGCAAAAAATAATCTACTGAATAATACGTAGCTAGGTAACCTACCTACCTATTTACTTAAACATTTTTTTTCTATTTCTAAGTGTTTCATTTTATTTATTAATTTCTATGATTCTCTTAGCAATGTTTTCATAATTCATTTTCTAAGCAAAGAGTTCTGTTCACTTCACTAAAGTAACTGAAGTACCTAATTAGTAAAAAACTTTTTTACAAAAAAATACAACCGACTTCCAAAAACAACACTACAAAGTAAAAAATAACTTTAATTTCGAAAGTCGGTGTCTAGTTAAATGTATTTTCGTTTTTTGCCACCGACTTTCGAAATTAAAGTTATTTTTTACTTTGTAGTGTTGTTTTTGGAAGTCGGTTGTATTTTTTTGTAAAAAAGTTTTTATTTTTCACTTTTTAGTTGTGTACCTACCCCACACAAATTGTAATACCACTACCTGCAAAACAAACTAGAACATCATCCATATAAAAGTGAGGAAAAAATACGTATTATTGAAGCTAACTCAAAAACTACCTAAGCAAAGTTAATCAATTTTATATGGGACCAACTGTGATGCTGTGTGTGTGGTGTGGGCCTCTCGAATAAACCAAAAAAAATCCAAATCGGTTTAGCCATCTTCGAGTAATCGGGGAACATACATAAAAAAAAAAAAAGAAAAAAAAAAAAAGGTTCCGACGAATTGAGAACCTCCTCCTTTTTGAAGTCGGTTAAAAAAGTAGAGGTATTATTTTTTAATACTTACATAATACAATTTAACAATCCAACAGCTACAGCCAATGAGACAAACCGATTTAAATTTTAAATAAATTTATTCATATGACACTGGTTAGTAATAATAGCTTGATAATAACAGGAAATAACGATAGAAAATTCATTTGAAACCGGCACGAAGTGAACGAATGACTGTAGTGAGAATGAACGAGATTGATATAAATGAGCAAAAATTTGTGCTGGCACACGCGATGACCTCTTAGGTAGGTAAGTTGAACAAATTAGGTCTAATAGAGGTGGCAGTTTATTTTTAATCTGTTTGCCAAAATTGTTATAAAAAATGCAATGGAACTAAGTAGGTATTGTAGGTTACAACGTGAATCTAATGCGTTTTGACATATAGCCTTAGAACTTACATATATGCTATGAAAAGATTAGGTTAGGGTTATGCAACCTTCGGACGATTTCGCGCAAAAATAATTATTTTACTGACAACAAAATTACATAAACGATTATTTTAGAGAAAATGATTCCAAAATTTGTTCTTCCAATCAAAATGTAATCCCAAAGGGGATAATTCGAATTTAGGGGGAAAATTTTGATTGCACCCGCAAGTGCTGCTAACCCTAGCAAAGATCTTTAAATTTAGTAATTGACATAAACTGGTAATAAATTGTAATTAGACTGACAAGAACAATGTTAGTATGGCAGGCTTGTCTAGCAGTTTCTATATACTTTAGGCAACACAACTACGGGCTTGTACCAAATAATTGGGTACATTAATTAGATTCTTATCCCTGAACATAGGTATACCTAGTTAAGTCATTACTACGTGCTCCGAATTCCGCCCTATTAAAAATTATATGATACAAATTAGAATATACAACGTGTAACGTTAACTGCGCAAGACCTCTTAAAGGGTCATTGTACTCATCATTATGAACAACTTTTACTATGGGACCAAACCTGAAATCGCGAAAAAAAATCAGCTGTTCAGTACATTTATGTTCGCTTCGCATAATTCGTCAAAATGTACTGAACAGCTGATTTTTTTACGTTACACGTTGTAGATAAATACGAGGAGCTCGTGGCTAAGTAATAACAGCCACACGGGTCGATCCATCAGGTTAAGATACGCTTGCCGGGGTTGGTCCGTGGATGGGTGACCATCTTTACATACCGAGACTCCTCCGTGCCTCGGAAAGCACGTTAAGCCGTTGGTCCCGGCTGTCATTCGTGGATCTTTGACAGTCGTTACGGGTCGTCAGAAGCCCGAAAGTCTGACAATCAGTCTTACCAAGGGGTATCGTATTACCCAGTTAATGGGTTGTGGAGGTTAGATAGGCAGTCGTTCCATGTAAAATACTGGTATTCAGCTGCATCCGGTTAGACTGGAAGCCGACCCCAACATAGTTGGGAAAAGGCTAGGCAGATTGAATTGATGCATCTTTTTGCCTGTTTTTTGGACTAATATAATGTATAATTATCTGTTTTATGGGCTCTAGCGCTGTATGCCGAGATACAAGACTCGTCCAAGTTCGGCTACAGATGCTCCCATGTTAATACTCCTAAGTACTAGCCTAATAATAGCAATAATAGCATAGTTGGGAAAAGGCTAGGCAAATTGATTGTTGTAGATAAATACTTAAATAAGAAAGCCGTTTTGTGCGAACAAAGTCGCGCGCACCTCTAGTACCTACCTACCTAAATATTCATTCAATCGTCCATTACCTAATTAAAATAAAATAACACTTCCTATCCAAATAAATAATCTTCAAACCTATAAAAACATCACAATCAATAGACAACGCAAAAAAAGGAAATCGATCAACCCATAGATACGGAATGCGACCGCAAAAAATACAAAATAGTTTCTATCAAAAGTTCAAAATTAAAAATATTATGACCTCATTCTTGAGACTCTTCTGTTGTCTATGCCCATTTTTATTCGCCCACTTGTAAAAGGTTAGATGTTAAATTCTGACAGGCAATTAAACAGACGGGGAAATATCTCAAGTACAATGTCGTAACAGTGTTCTTTTTTCGAAATAATTTATTGCCTTGAGAACTATCAAGGGCGTTGCATGACACTTAACAAATGATATTTTAATGTTTTTTGACCTTTTCTATTCAACGTTTTGAAATTACATTTTTGAACTTTAGATCTGATAATAAGTTGTATCATCTCAGTTTTAAATTACTGAAAAAAAACTCCTCTTCAAGCATTACATAAAACAATATAATAATCACATAAATAATTTAATTACAATAAAATTAATTTGATTGTATATATTTATACCCGTACGGTCAATTCAGTGATGTGTGCTTGACTCTATAGTTTAAATGGAATAAGCAATAATCAACTAAAGAAATACAAAATTAATTTCAATGAATAATAACGTGTCATTAACGATTAAATAAAACTTAACGATTATGACAATTGCACATAATTAAATTTTATTCATAGGCAGAGTAAACGCAACTCTGGTGTCTGTTTGTTCGAAGAAGCATTCAAGCTTATGTTGGCTGTCAAAACACGTGTGACATAAAGTAACAAGCAATTCATTACTCTCTTCGACACACAATAGACAAGAAATCCATAGCCCACGGCTCCACAATGGCGTACAATCACATTAAGTACCTTTTTAATACAACACACAAAAGTTGTAAACTATTGTGAAATAATTTCCTACTCGAGTTGCGTCTTCGAGTGTTATTTTTTGTAATTTGTGGTTTTATTGTGAACTTTTTCAGTGTTCTTTTTTTGAAATGATATTGAGATATTTTTAAATGTTAATGTTTGGTTCTTTTAAGAGTGACGTTTACGAGTTTTTTTTTTTTTTCTGATAGGTACCCAACCCAGTATGTTCTCTATCGCAAGTTTATTCTTCGTTTTTCTCTGTTCCAATATTAATTTACAAACAACGCTGTTATCGTTACCATACTGTGGGCCTTTCTACGAAGTCTACTTTAGCAACTTGATATTTTAATAAAGTTTTGAGTTAGGTAAGTACAATGTTGCCCCGTAAGTTCAAGGCAAACGGCATCACATTTCGTACTAAACCTCGGTGTTGATGAAGGATTTGTTTGAAAAACATAAAACATGTTTTTATTAAACTTGGTAGATATTTCATGTTTTATAAATTAATAACTAATACACGTTATTTATGTTGTGTTCAATAGTAATGTTACGTTTTTTATTTTTTCACGAATGTTTTTACTCGGACTGTAGCTGAATAAAAAAATATTGCCTACATAAGTTACAATTTACAATCTGACAATAAATTCACTGACAAGTTGGTATTTGTAAATATCAAAATGCTAAACTAAAAAAAAATTACAAAATTAATAATAATAGGTATGTTTTCGCATGCAACGCGATTACGTCGCGCGAACATCGCAACGGGTTAACCCTTCAAAAGTCGATGCAAATTCGCGCATAAATAATGTTTGTGCCTACATAGATATCAGCAAACGATAACTCCAGTTAGACAAAGATGGATGGTCAAATAAGATTTGTTGACACCTTTGTGCGATAACATTTTTAATAAATCATTGTCCCGTTCGGATATTTATACGCGAGTAATTAGACGTCGGTATGTACGAGAACATTCAACTTAATTGTCTGTTTATGGCTGCAAGAGAAATCATCGAAATCACGTTTTATAGCCCTTAATAATAAAACCCTATTTTATGGTTCATTCCGACCTTGTTGATTTACACGTGCTACGAAGGCGGCTACCGATAAATTTGCTGTTGAATAATTCAATTTCTATGCGTTCAGTAATAGCTGGTGGACATAAAACGTCAAATAAAAATAAAATCTCATTAAAATAAATGGTTTATCCATACTTGAGGCTGACAACAATTAAATGGCAATTAATCTAGGCAGCGCTAACTGTTTTAACTGTCGTTTTAAAGTAGTCTGGTCACGATATCTGATAATCTTTTGAATAATGGAAAATAAAATTGTTTAGCATTTAATTTTTTCTATTTATTTTTCGCTAAAGGTTTTACAATAGATACTAGATAGGTAGTCGATTGGACACGTTTCGCGATCTAGGTAATAGGTATGTACTTGAAATGGTTGATTGCTGACTTGGTGTCGCTTTACATAATTTATGGAGCTTAGCATTTACAATTTTATTTAAAAATAGTATTTATATAAAGCCTTTTAAGTCGATTTTTATTTTACTTACGCTTAAGTCAAGTAGTGTGGCACTTGGATTGCTTTTGCTATAAATATCTCGGCAGAACTTGTCAGTAATACTAATGAAGTTTTTTGTTTTGTTTCAGATTTGTCTCGGATATTTTATTGAGCTGAAGGACACTCAAAAAGGTAATTTTGACTTTTTAAAATTATTTACAAAAATATTTAGTTTAGTATATATAAGAAATATTTTAGTTTTTAATCTAAGTATTCAGAATTACTTTTGACCTAAAATCTTCGATAAGTACTATACGAACAATAACTTAGAAATTAAAAATAATCTTGGTAGTTGGCACTTGGAACATTACAATATGCCTCCAATTTTCAGCTCACTTCGGACTGTCCGCATTAGCTCAGCGGTTACGAACGCCACTATATTCCGTGTGAACGTTGCGTCGCAGGCTCGATCCTCAGTAAATGCTTGTAGTTTTTGGGCCTTATCGAAGCTACATGTTGTTCTATACAATATGATAGTCAAATCAAGGCCAATATAAAATGTTCCCGACACGGTCGCGGTTTAGATAACATATATCTTCAACGTATCACCGAAGGGGCCTACATTTTTAAAATATCTAAGTCAAAAAGTAAATACGATAACCCTAAAATTAAATGACGATGAAGTTTTAGTAATAGGTATACAATATGCATACAGCTAGTTGTCACTTAGCACTATTTCACTTTTAACGCTTTACGTTTTTTCATTAATCGTCGGTTACGCCCTTTTTCTTATAACACAACAAGTTACAACATGACTTTATATGTGTTATCTATATTTAATCAATAAATAACCTTCGAGGAGAAAGTTTGATAAAAAAAATTGATTGATCGAAAGGTCCTTATAGTTATCGAATTCGATTAGATATGGTATCGAAAGAATTTCACCTTAGATCGACTATGTCATTGTAAGGTTACATTGCTATGACTTTAGTCTGAAGCTAGGTAGGTATTTTTTGTTACAGAGTTTTTGCTCTGTCATTTTTATAAGGTATCAAAAAACAGTAGCGGTTTAGCAATGATGAATTGCCTGTAGTAAAATTGATTGTAAAGTTGTTTTCGTTCCTTTGTTCTTTTTTTATACCAGTAGGTATTTGGACTTGAATCTTTTATGCTCGTCAACGCAACTTTTTTATTTGGTATTTTTTTTTAAATTACGCTCACTTAATATTCAAAAATATTAAAATACCACAACAAAATGCCGGTAATAATTCATTCGCTAATACAATGTTTCACCCATTATCCCTATTTCTTTGTACGACACAGCCGTTCTAAACCACCCTAACCCTTTAATGCCATACGGTGTCTTCAATACCCCGACTTTCACATCCTTCCTGTTTTAAATGTATTCATATCGTATAAAAAACCTAATGCGTATCATTTGACGGTGTCTAGACAAAAGCCTACTGTCTATTGTCGGGTTAAAAGGATTTTTTTTTCTGTCTTCGAAATTGGATCAGAAGATGCAACTGATAGTTTGCTCAGCATGAATGGATATTACTTTCGGTTTTTATTTTATGATTGTAAACGATATTTTTGGATTTTTTGTTTAGTCGTTTGTTTAAATGGGTTAGTAGGTGTTTTTTCTTTGCTTTGTTTTTTTGTTAAGAAGTAGGTATAAATTGTACCTAGTTGAGGATGTATTAAATGAAATTAAATTAAATTAGACGCAAACAAGTATCACTTCTGACTTAACGTCACGTGCGTCATCATCAGTAAGTTTGTAAGACTGCTATCCTAAATATAATGTTAAAAGCGAAAGTGCGTTTGTTTGTTACACTTTTACGTCTTAACTACTCAACCGATCATCATGAAATTTTGCATGTTACTTGTTGTCAGGGGTACAGAAAAGGACATAGAGCACCTTTCATCTAGTAAAAAAAGGCAAAAGCTAATATTTTTTTAATTTCAAGCTCCATATATTGTCATTTCAATTCCATCCAAACATTTGTTATTTTAAACCACACCTTATTTTCAGTAAACCAAAAATGTATCACCGAAAACATGAATTACAAAACGAAGACATAAAATATTATTGAATGAAAAAGCATTGTTACTGGCTCGTTAACTTCTCACCGTAACCCTTTCAAACATCGTCTTACAAACCACCACAAAGTGCACCATTGTCCCATCCCTTATCTCTAACAATATACTACCGTATATTTAAAAATCGAAGCTACTTTGAATAAAGCATCCTATTGTGAATTATTATAAATATTATGCTAATGCGATAAAGAAATTTTTTGACTTCGGTCTTTGAGACCAGGTGTCGCGTTTAAGGGTTGAATCGACCCCTACGTGTTCAATCATTTATTAAGATTTGTTCTATTGTCTACCATCTTATTCCCATGCACATTGCGTAGAATTTATGTGAGAAACGCTAGTGATATATTTTTATCCGTATTCTAATATTTCTAATGCTCACGCTTCCTAGCATTTGAATGGCTTCAAGACGGTTCATTGGTCATTATTTTATGGATTAACGTTATTTGGGAATGGATCCTATGATTTATGATGGTTGAATTAAATAATTTTGTTAAAGGATTACTGCTGGTATTTAGTTATTGGTCGTAAAATATCTACACGTGTTTGGAGTTATAATCTAGATTTTATAGCTATGCTTTGGTATTATAAATAATAATACCTACCTACCAATCTCATTTTAATAAAATAATAGTCCTCTATTAAAATAAGCCTTTTCCGAAAAACGAATACGGCCGTAATAGGACTTACGACGATTTCCGCAGTCAGCGAGGCGATGCCACAAAAAAAAATAACGAGTTGAAATGGAAAATTAAACAATTATCTGATTACTGTCGTCTCTGTGGTGGATCTGTGTAATTTCTGTAATCAGATATTGTGGTAATTGTTATTACAACTGTAATTTATTAACTTTGTTTGTTGTTTACTTTTGTTCATATTTTCAACTTGCTTTTGCGTTTTGCCTCTGGCTTTGCGCTTGTGAATTTAAAATATGATTTTCCTGTCTTAAATGTCATACAATGTTGCACGCCTTAGTTAGGGAATGATTTTTGAAAATCCTTTGTTTCTACTGTTTCTAGCTTTAGGTACTGGCCTTAGGCTGTGCGTTGTCACACTAATATTATAAAGGCGAAAGTTTGTGAGTGTGTGTGTGTGTGTATGTTTGTTACTTCTTCACGCTCAAACGGCTAGACCGATTTGGATGAAATTTGGTATGTAGACAGCTTATAGGTACCCTGGATTAACACATAGGCTACTTTTTATCCCGAAAAAATGTAGTGCTCCTGTGGGATGAGCAAGAAATTCAAATATATTTGGTACTCTTTCAAACTCAAACGCCTCGACCGATTTTGATGAAATTTGGTGTGGAAGTAGCTGACCCTCTGGATAAACACATAGCACACATAGACTACTTTACATCCTGAAAAAATGTTGTGTTCCCGTGGGATGAGCAATTTTTTTGTGATTACTTTTCTCACCGATTAAATAATACACGTTTTAGTGTATCTCATAAACCGCGGGTAACACCGCGGGGCGCAGCTAGTATTATATAAATTGCCATTAGTTTGGTATTCTGATAATTTATTTATTTATTATATTACTTGCAGTCAGTAATTGCAGTAACAGAGAAAATACTATTAGGTATTTAATTGCTCTAACATTATTAACAATAACTTCTAGCCTTTATTGAATTTAATTAAGAACGCAGCAGGACATCGTACTGCCACACACATATTTAATAATTGGGCATTATTAATAAAGCCCATATGTCGTATGAGACTGGTTTCATCTGGGTGAACTCTAGACCACTAGATATGTAGACGTTTTGCTAATAGACTAGCTAGACAAAGGGTACAAAAAATCTACAAATGGTATTAACATAAAGATGACGTGTTCTAATTTGTTGTATGATTTACGGTGTTTCCTTTCAATAATTATCTTTATAATTTTAATGCATCCTGCGGGTAATTTAATTTATCTGGCTGAAAGATAAATTTATATAAATTCCGTTACCTACATGGTAGATTTGGTAGCGCTCGACGCGCTCTAGATACTGAATAGTAACTTTATTTCATTTTTAATTATTTATTTGCCAACAATGGGTACTTACAATTACAAGCTATGTCTAGGATAAAACTTAAGAGTGCATGACCTGTTAAGGCGCAGCAAGTATTAGTATATTTTTAAATTATAGCTAGGTTATACATAAGTTAACATTAGATTGCATACCAACTACCTATACCGGATGACTTTTTTTACCGTCTTGAAAAATATAGGGTATCTATATTAGGTGAACGGAGTAGAAGCGTATGGCATACCTAGTTTTTTTTTTTTTTTTTAAAAGCTTAGTCAGAAAAAAATATCTAAGTATCAATAAATACTACAAATTCGTTGTAAACTTTTCATTTTAGAACAATAAAAACATAAATTAATACATATATACTTAAAGAAAAAAGAAAAATAATAAATCCTTTAAAAATATCGAAATTCAAATCATATGCAACCTGCATAATGATTTGAATTTTGATTTTTTTAAATTAAAAAAAAAAAAAAAAAAAAAACGATATGCCATAGGCTTCCACTCCGTTCACCGAATATACCCTATTTTTTTCGAGACGGTAAAAAAAGTCATCCGGTATAAAATGAATATGCCTTAATTAAATGTAACATAAGATTTCCCATACATTGTAGAATTCACCAGAAATAGGTACCTACCTGTTGATCGGTAATTGGTGCTGCTTCCTCCACCGTTCCATGTGTTTAAATTATATATATAATTGGTTTTAAAAAGAAAAGTCCAAATTACAGTTTTACGTCGACGAGTCGCGGTTACAACAGTTTTGCACATACCCTTGAAGCACGCTATTTCGAAAACAAGTTCCATTGGCTAGCCGTTCCAGTAGGTACCTATTGCTTTTTTTAATTTGAATTTTTTTTTAGAGCTTAGCTTTAACTACTTAAACAATTTTTTGTAGGTATTATTAATAATACCCTATTTTTTTTTTTACAAAATAGCATGACAAGACCATTATCATTCTGTCCACCCTATTACCAGGCAGCGTGAAGAGGTACCTATTCTACTACATGACACTATTAATATTACACACATATACTTACCTATTATTAATAACGAACCAAAATGGTTATTGTTTAGCTTCATATAATAACAGCTCACAAAGCAAGTTCTAGAATTTTAATACTTTATTATTATGTATTGTTTATGATGAGTTGATGAGTCATAGGTTAATTTCGCCGTATTTATAGCATAACATAGCATATTGTAGTAACTCCAGTTGTTAGGAAGGATGTGGTAACTATTATAATTTTATATCAGTACATTAAAAGTCTATAAAACAACATTAAATGCGTCGATGTAGGTAATTTTGTAACAAAATACTTTACAAGCTTAAACCTTATTCTGCTGTTATTTAAATATTTAAACTGTTTAAAAATAACTGCCCTTTTCAATAGTATTTAAATTAACATTCTATTTCTCGAACGCTAATTCTAAAATCAAAAATTCTCGAACACGACGCTGTTCGTTTAAAATTAAACTTCGAACTCTTTCACGAGTACACAAAACGTATGTTAATAGCCCGCCTTACACATATGGCCGACGAACACAGCTGTTCCTATACTATTCTTATGCAAAGCAGTATTTCGTTTTATCCGTTGTACTAGAAATAACCAGTAGTCTGTACTCAGCGTTGCAATACGTTCCAATTTTGGCGGGACGTCCAGATTTTTTGGCCAAAATTAAATGACCGCGCGCGGGACAGGCTCAGTCCCGCTTTTCGGGGATTACCTACTCGATGAAACCATAGTCTTATAGTAAAGAAATGTATTTTTATAAAAATACATTTTTATGGCTATCTATCATCATTGTGAACTTAATTTGTCCTTAACTCAAATAAAAGGATACCTAAGTAGGAAAAAAAAACTAATTATTTACGTTTTTTATTTTGTCCCGCTTTCGACGAAAGAATCCCGACGTTTTTACTCAATATGTTACAAAATCCCGTTTTGCCCGAAAAAATATCTTTCAACGCGATGTACTGTACTAAAGATACGTGGAAGAGATGGTACTTAATACGTAATAACATTTTTTTTTAGACACTGATAAATATGCACGTGTACAAAAATAAATGGAGGGCTGTATGTTCAACGACCTTTGCCATTAAAAAGTAGACTAAAAATGCAGATAAACTGAATCGATGAGTGTTGTTCACCAATTCCATATAAAATTTATATATTTTAAGTTACCTACTTCAATTTAAATAATAAGTTATGTAAGTGTCATTGAATACGTCTACACTTTATTTTAAAGATGGCAATAAAAATAATTTTAAACTTAGTTTTGTAAGTGCTATAAACAGATTAGACTTTATTGTATTTCTGAATTAAGGCATTTTCAGGTATGAACATTTGCAAAAAATGATGATTGTTATGGTACCTAAACATTTATATAATAATGATAGTTTCATTAAATACGACATTATGTATTATAACTTTAATGATATTTAATCAAATAACTTACTTATAAAGGTTAATAATAAGTGCTAAAGCAGTTCTATAGTGAAGGGCAGGGGGACTGTATTATGTAATTTTGACTTTCGAAAAGTGTTGATTTTCGGCCTAGTTTGAATAAATGACATTTGATTTTATAAACAAAAAAACCGGCCAAGTGCATGTCGGACCACGCACAATGAAGGGTTCCGCAGTTCAAAATAATTTATCCCAAAAACAAACAACATTTATAATCCCAAAAAAAAAAATGTGATAAAATTACAAATTAACAATTTTTTAACTTTTTCCTTTACTTGTGAGACCTTGCTTCTTGCCAAAGTTCATGGTTCTAGGTCAAAGGGAAGTACTTACCCTATAGGTTATAATTTACTTGCGAGTATCAAAATATGTCGCATAAATGGCTGTATTTTTTTATTGCGTTGACTTAGAAGCTTGATTTTTTTTAAACTCAGGACCTACGTATTAGATATTTAATTTCAACTTGATACCTCCACGCGTTCCTGAGAAAACGGGTCTTGACAGACAGACAGACGGACAACCATGTGATCCTATAAGGGTTCCGTTTTTTTCTTTTGAGGTACGGAACCCTAAAAATTAACGCAAAAAAAAAATTAAAGCAACTTTTTAGCTCCACCGTACGTCATGTAGCTATACCTAATCCTTTAAAACGCCATTACTTTTACATTATTAATTATAATAATAAAAAAATAAATAAAGAATAAAATAATTATTTATTATAATTACACATGACGCAACTCACATGTAGTTAACTTTAAGAAACACTTGTGCGAAGAAACAGATTTTTATGGCGGTCATAAATAATTTACGACTGTTCATAGTTTACGCTTCATTACCGAAACTCTTTGGAACAAATGCTTTCGTATTTGTTAATATTTCTGAAACAACTAGCTTCTGTCTGCGACTTCGTCCGCGTAAAATTTCGGCCCCCTGACCCACCTCGTCGCGTCGTATCGCCCGCCCGCGCTATTACTTCGTTTTCTCTTAACGTTCTTTCTGATTTTTTTTCTTTTTGCTCGACCCCTAAAAGTCGTAGCGTGATGTTAAATAACTTATAACCTTCCTTGAGAAGTTGACTATCAAATGTAAAAATATTTTTTCAAATTCAAATTCATTTAATCATTTTGTGCACATAGAGTAAAATTATACAGATGTTATATAAAAATAAAAATGTTGGTCCATGCTATGTCCCGCCAGAAGGCATACAAAATGGAATATCACATTCAAAGAAATACAATAAAATAAAATTAATATGTTAGCAAATGTCACAATTTCATGCCAAACACTATTAATTAATAATAATATGTCAATTAAATTAGACGGTACATAAACAAATAGCTAGTATTTAGTCACAATTTCGTATACAATAAATAAAATAGAAAATGTCAGTAAAAAATATAATTATGTTATGGGAACTACTTTTTGAATATTATTGCAATTTGTCATTAAGATATTCTTTGACAGAATAATACGCCTTGTTAATCAATAATTTAAATAGCTTACGTTTAAACTCATTCATTTCAAATCCGACTCGCAGTTCCAGAGATTAGCTCGGTCAAACAGACAAACTCATTAGCTTTATTATAAAGGGTGATTATGGTAATTTATCGTACTCCTTGCAGGACGTCATAGTAGGCTTAAAAATGCACAAATTAAGCCACCGAATGTTCTACCGAAGTTCAAGTTTTTAAAGCGGTTATCTATACCTATTCTTTCCGTGTTGCCATCTAGGTTCATTGGCTGGGCCATAAGGAAAAAAAATACAAAAATTGTAGTGTGACCAGTATGTGTTGCGCAATTAGCGAATATTTTTAGCTTTGACTAACTGTTAATATTCTCGAGTCGAAACTGATTTAGTCATCACACTAATATTATAAAGGCGAAAGTTTGTGAGTGTGTGTGTGTGTATGTTTGTTACTTCTTCACGCTCAAACGGCTGGACCGATTTGGATGAAATTCGGTATGTAGACAGCTTATACCCTGGATTAACACATAGGCTACTTTTTATTCCGAAAAAATGTAGTGCTCCCGTGGGATGAGCAAGAAATTCAAATATATTTGTTACTCTTTCAAACTCAAACGGCTCGACCGATTTTGATATAATTTGGTGTGGAAATAGCAGACATCCTGTGTACACGTAGCACACATAGGCTACTTTACATCCAGAAAAAATGTAGTGTCCCCGTGGAATGAGCAATTTTTTTGTGAATACTTTTCTCACCGATTACATAATACACGTTTTAGTGTATCTCATAAACCGCGGGTAACACCGCGGGGCGCAGCTAGTTAAAAATAAATAAGTAACTAAGTGTGAAGCAAAATAACTATTTGCTGAAGCGAAAACGAGCCGTTTAAGCTTTACGACTTGTGTGTCTTATGTTTAAACGTTTATTTTTAGACTAGCGACCCACTCCTGCTTCGCACGGATTTTACAACTTGACAAAACATCGAGATTTATTTATTACAATTATAACATTTTATACAGATAAACCTTTCGGAATAACTTCTCCAAATGATAGTGAAAACCTCATCAAAATCTGTTGCGTGGTTTAGAAAAACAACGCGGTCAAACAGACACACGTGAAAAGCGAGTTTATTTCATAATTGTGTACTTACCCTTATAATTAATTATCTAAAATAGAAGCAGCTTGTTTCAAATCTTGGGCAAAGTACCTATTAAAATTAAAATATGTACAAAAAACCAAATGGATGCACTGACGCATTATAATCTTAATTAGTCTTAAATTCTTTCATTATTTCTTTTTTTTAAGTACTTACCGACTTAGAACTATTTCAGATTGCAATAAAAGAATGTTAGCCAATTAATTAGTAACCAAGAATTTCTGAACATTTTATAAGTATTAATTTATTTTAAATTTCAAATTAATTCACGTCAACATTTTTTTAAAAATAATATCTTCAAATTCAAATGAATGTTACACTATAAACCTTATTTCTGGTTTTCATTTATTCGAAATGCGAACAATAAATTGTTTGACGTCAGATAACGAGTTTATTAACATTTTATTCGTCTTCATTTAAATTAAAATGAGTAGAATAGAAACCGAGAAATTGATTCGTTTCAATATTTTCAGTGATATTTTAACCAGATATATATTTTTTTTTTTCAACAAACTATACACGTGTCCTGTCGTATAAAACGTCTGCTTCATGTGTTATGTCATTTAATTTGGTGGCTTCCTCAATAAAATTTTATAGGCGTTAATTAAAGGGGCTAAGGGGACCAAAAGAACGTGATAAGCGAACGTTTCTCACTTTTGTTTTACAAAATGCTTTTTCCAATAAGTACTTTAATATGGTTTTTTTTTGCGAAAATGAGCCTTGTTACACCTGACGGATGTAAGATGCAACACATAAAATGCTTTAATAGTAGCAGTTGAAGAAAACGCTTGATTTTTTACGAAGATAATTATTTTTGTGTAGTTACAAGGATTGGTTTTTTAATGTTGAAGTGCATGTTATGCCTTTATCAGATCGGTTATTATGTTTGTAAAATGTGTTTTTCTGTACATGTAGAAAGTTTTTGTAAGCTAATTTTATTATGTATTTAAAGTATTTGAAAATTATACACGGTAGGTTCTGTGAAATAAAAAAAAACTTTTTTTTTAAACCTTCATTATCCAAAAGCAATATTTCTTTCAATTAAGTTTTATTTATAACATCGCAAGTAAGGTCATCTCAATCGTTTCGATTCGATCAAAATTATTCGTATTTAAAAATAACTCGTTTCAATTATGTCAAAGATTTTAATTAACATTTCGTATCGTTTCATTTAATTGGAGATCGGTATCTTATATCGTCGGCATTATTTAAAATTCTGTAAGTTGACCATTAAGGCGACGATAACCGACTTTTAATGATTTTAAACTAAAGATCACGTCTAAACGAGTTGACGTTTTTGGATTTGGAAAAAAAATAAGTTAATTTTTTTCATTTTCTTAATAACTTAGTGAATAGTTTAGATTACCTAGTGTAATTAATTTGTAAAGTTATGCCTAACGCGGATAAAAAACTGAGAATTGGACAAAAACTCAATCAATCTGCATAGCCTTTTCCCAACTATGTTGGGGTCGATTTCCAGTCTAACCGGATGCAGCTGAATACCATTATTTTACATGGAGCGACTACCTATCTGACCTCCACAACCTAGTAACTGGGCAATACAATACCCCTTGGTAAGACTAGTTGTCAGACTTTCGGGCTTCTAACGACCCGTAGCGACTGTCAAAGATCCACGAATGACAGCCGGGACTGACGGCTTAACGTGCTTTCCGAGGCACGGAGGAGTCTCGGTATGTAAAGATGGTCACCCATCCACGGACAACCCCAGCAAGCGGAGCTTAACCTGATGGATCGACCCGTGCGGCTGTTATTACATAGCCACGAGCTCCTCATAAAACAAGGTAACCAACCTCACATAAAATCAATGTAAGTGTTTATCTTTATAGGTTGTCTAGTACGTGTGTCTGTGTAATATCTTAAAACGTGAACTTAATCTTGTCTGTCTGTCTGTTTGTTTGCGAAAACAACTGATAGTAAAACAGCGAAGGCACGTAGGCGGTTTGTACAACGATTAGTTTTATTTTAGTCTCTATTACTATGGGTTTAAGTAGGAAAATAAAAGCATATTAAAATAAGTATTGTTGACAATACTTTAATTTTCTGATTTGTTAAAACTATGAGGATAACATTGAGTTTCTATTTTAATAAACATTGCCAGAGATAAAAGGAGGCGATTTAAATTATATAAATGTGTATATTTTTTTTTAAAAATAAAATCAAACTATTTTTTATGACATTGGTCCCAGCTGTCATTCGTAGATTTTTGACAGTCGTTACGGGTCGTCAGAAGCCCGAAAAGATTCTGACACCCAGTCTTACCAAGGGGTATCGTGTTACTCAGTGACTGGGTTGTGGAGGTCAAGTAGGCAGACGCTCTATGTAAAATACTGGTATTTAGCTGGAGACTGGAAGCCGACTCCAAACTCCATCATAATTGGGAAAAGGCTAGGCTAGATGATGATGAGGTACAGAATTATTTTATGATGGAAAAAAATCCTGTTAGAATTTATAGAACAATAAAATAAACAAAGGGGAAGGGCCAATGAAACTAGGGCAGTACCTAAAAACCACGTCATGCCGAGACGTAATACAAAGTACTCAAGTGTTGTTGACAGCTCATAAATAATATTAGGTCATTGTACTTTATTAACTTAATTAACTGCTGCTAGAAACGGAGCTCGAGTAACTATATCCTTGACAAACTATTTTAACTTCGGGTTGTGAAAAATATGGTTTTTGTGATAAGAGACACGATTCTTGCTTGCTTTAGATTGTTTCAGTTAGATTGACAAATGTCTGGACAAAAACTCTGTTATAAACAGGAATTTGCATTTTCTGTCATCTATTAAAGATGACATTGAAAGTTTAAGTAAAGTATATGCCATTATGGATGGAAAAATGGGTTTTTGTCCATCAGTGATACGGGTGTCAAACAGGGATTTGGATTTTCCGCCATCTATTAAAGATGACATTGAAACACATCTCGATTTAATGCTTACATGACATTATGAATGGAAAAAAGGGTTTTTTATCCATCCATGACACGAGTGTCAAACAAGGATTTGGATTTTCTGTCTGATGATGATATTGAAAAATGGATTTAATAGTTCACGATAAAGTCTCCTAGATATCTTAAATTACGGTCACCCCAAGACTATAAAAAACATCCTCGTTTAAAAAATTAAGCTGGTTTTTGTACGATAATTCCGAAACGTCATTCAAATAACAACATGGAATAAAAATAATCCGCAATCTTTCATGCCCATTGAGCATTACCCCTTAGTAAAAGAAATTATTAAAATATGGTGGCTATACCTCCTACCCCTGTGATCAGTCATTGCGCAGGCGTGGCTATCGGACTAATCGCCCCCGCTGTAGAACAGCCGCCATCTTGCTTTCCATTTTTAAAAATTCCTTTTTCATTTGCACTGAGCGAGCGCTAGCGCATTCTGCCTTGTTTGGCTTGATGGATCACTTGCATGAATTATTTAATACGATTTTAAATATTATTTCAATTTCTATGGTAATTCTCTTGTGGTTTTATGCTGTTGAAGTTTTTTTCATAATAAAAGCTGGTGCATTTTCTCACAATTATCGATGATTAAAAATTGAATCATTTTTATTCAATTGTTGATTATTATTTGTGAAACAATGGTTATAATTTCTCATTGGCAATGGCAGTCGATCAGCTTGCACCAACACTGTAACTGTAGTTAACTAACTAGAGATTAACAATCTCCTATAATATAGAAGAAATATAATTTCATGTTTAGAATTATCAAACAAAACAAGTAATTAATTCAGATAAAATAAAGCACAATTTCCTAAAGCTCTAGAAGTTCTAGATTTCGATCTTGTAATCAGATTGGCTTTCTACTTGACTGTCGGCTTTCGAAAGGTTCGTTTTTACTTTTTTCTCGCGTTATTTTTCACTATAAGTACCTACACCACGATAAAACCTGTATATAAATGTGGAGCGTGCAAGAGCCTATCACGAGGCGGCATCGCCACTTTGTCAGTTACCATTTTTTCACGTGCAGCAATAAGTACGAGTACTCTTTGTAAGTACGCTATGAGGTCAAAAATGTGGACGAAACGAAATTACGATGTTGTGTAACCAATTTTGTTCAGTAATATGTACTTTTTTAACCGACTTCAAAAACTTTTCTTTTTTTTTTTTTTTTTTTTTAATGTATGTTCCCCGATTACCCGAAGATGGCTGAACCGATTTGGATTTTTTTTCTTTTGTTCGAGAGGGTATACATCACAGTTGGTCCCATATAAAATTGATTAACTTTGCTTGGGTAGTTTTTGAGTTAGCTTCAATAATACTTATTTTTTCCCCACTTTTATATGGATGATGTTCTAGTTTGTTTTGCAGGTAGTGGTATTTGAATTTGTGTGGGGTAGGTACACAACTAAAAAGTGAAAAATAAAAACTTTTTTACAAAAAAATACAACCGACTTCCAAAAACAACACTACAAAGTGAAAAATAACTTTGATTTCGGAAGTCGGTGGCAAAAAACGAAAATACATTTAACTAGACACCGACTTCCGAAATTAAAGTTATTTTTCACTTTGTAGTGTTGTTTTTGGAAGTCGGTTGTATTTTTTTGTAAAAAAGTTTTTTTTTCACATCTTTGACAGGTAGTGAGTGGAAATGAGTTTATTTTTACGAAAACTGTTAAAAGTTTATTTTGTATCTGTGAAAAAGTATTTTATGTATCAGTGAAGGTTATTATTTACGTAGATATTTATAAAAATATTAAGAGACCTTGATATAAAATTAATATGACATGAACACATGAAACTAATTATGTAGATCATATTAATTTAAACAACAATTAATTAATTGGAACACGTGTGTATTGTGGGTTTTTTTTTATAAACTTGAACATTTTAATGGCATCAGCGTGTTCACTATTGAAAAAAACATATGAATATGAAAACACTGAAGATATAAAAAAATATTTATCTCATGCGTACCATTTAAAGGTTTTAACTTTTAACAAAAGGTTAAGCGAAACGTCAAGTTATTACTGGATTATTTATTGTTTACTAATTAATTATAATTAGAAACAGACGTTGTTATTCTATTTATAATAATTTATTATTACAAATAAATTACTTGTTTACTTGCTGTGTTTCCAGAATGCTTAGATATACCTACCTACAAGTAGGTACAGTTAGCGAGTAAGCGAACATTTGAATTGAATTGTACTTGACAATGTATTACAATGTATTAATAGTTTATAGTTTTTATAATTTCGATGAAAAACAAAATTACTATAAAAAAAAATTGATTTTAGTTCAAAAGTAACACAAAAAAAGCCAGTTGATTTTAGATCAAACGTAAAAAAAACAAGTTGATTTTAGGTCAAAAGTAAAAAAAATTGATTTTAGCTAAAAAACTAAAACCTCCATGCTCGTTACAAAATCATATCGATTAACCAAAACCTTCTTACATTTCAGATGTGTCGGAAACACGAGATCAACAAAAAGGGGAAAAAAGAAAAAAAACTTGAATACCACCGCGGCCAACCTGTTGTATGCTCGGGGACATTTGGTGAGCGCTCTATATTATTCTTTATCCTTTTCTGTTCCAGGTTTTTTAGTAAAAAAATGTAAAAATGGAGAAAAAAAAAGTAAATATACGATCCTTTGAAAACGAGATACGAGTGTGTTGAAGATTGTGGTGCACTGAGAGATTCGTGGGTTCTGGATTAGAATTGAACTTGTTAAGAACAAGTTTAAGTAGGATTATTGTAATATTCACATTATTCTTGTGTTTTTTTTTGTAATTTGCAGGTCATTGTCAGGTTGTATCTTGATCACAATACTATTCGCGACAGTAAAAAATATATAGGTATTTACGTACATCATTTTTACCATAAAAATCATCAATACATCTTTCTAAGTTAGATTTACTCCGGATTGGTCTGATTTAGAGAGAGGAAAGTAGAGAACTCACAGAGAAGCAACATTATAGGATGATAATGTGAATACTAGATCTGCTTTTTAGGTCAACCGTTTTTTAGAACACACTAAGAAGTTTTTTCTCCAAAATTTCGTAACGATGTTGTTATACCTACACTCATAAAACAATTTATCAATGAACTTATCATACTATACTAAATTATCGCCAGAGTTTCACATTGCACTATCATTTCATCTCGTTATCTGCTAATTAAATGATATACGATAACCGAAGTGTGAAGAAGTGGAAAACAAAGTCAGTTTGTTTTTAGAATATTTTTGATCATATGCTTTGTACCTAATCGGTTCGGAGAATAACCTATTACATAATGAATAAAATTATTTCAAAAAGTGAATAAAATAAAATCGGATTCATTCTTGGCATAGGGAAAGATAACCTCATTTAAAGTGTCTCATACATTGTTTTACGATTTGAAATGTAGAATTTAAAGCAAAGGCTACGGTTTATTTTTATATTTCCAATCAAATTACGAATAAAAATAAAGTTCTTTGAAATATTATTCACAAGTGTGTCAAAGAAAAATAATGACTTTAATAGTCTTGCTATTGTTGTGTCTCAGTCCTTACCTTGTATCTGAACGGACAGGACCACTCCAGTTGAGGTTAAATGCAGGTATCGTAGAACTTTTTATTTTATTTTTTTCAAGTACCCTTGGAAATACACTTCTGGACACATCTATTGGCCCACCTTAGAGTTTAGGTTTCGATATACCCTACCGAAATATGATTGCTAGATTGAACAAAAACTGTTGATGCAGTTTTAAACCTGATACATTTTACCATCTTTTTCGATCGTATTGTTTTAAATTTGAATTCAGAATACCATACGACATGGAGCTACGCCTAACAAGTCGGATATGCGCCTTGTTAAAGGCAATTGATTTTTGAATAAAAAACATGTTTTATCAAATAAAGGTTTAATTTAATAACGCGTGTTGCCTCCATGGGCATCTACCACAGCTCTCATACGATTAGGCATAGAGTTTATCAACCGCTCTATGAAATTTTGAGGGATTATCTCCCATTCCTCTTCTATGGCAGTTTTCAACTCCTGCATCGTCTGGGCAACTGGCTGACGAGCCCTAACACGTCTTTTTAGCTCGTCCCACATGTGCTCAATAGGGTTCATGTCTGGGCTTCTGGCTGGCCAGTCCATAACTGTGATGTTGACATCCCGAAGATATTCCCTGACGATGCCGGCCGCATGGGCTCTTGCATTATCATGCATAAAAAGGAAATTTGGGCCCACATAGTCCGCGTATGGTATCACGCAGTATCACGTGAGGTTCTAAGCACTCACGAATGTACCTTTCAGCATTTAATATTGGCAGCCGTGGTCCTGTAACAACCTCAAGTTGAGTTTTGTCGCTCGCGGATATACCGCCCCAGACAGTCCATGAGCCACCGCCATAAGCAACCCTCTCATCAAAGCAGCATTGTGCGAAACGCTCTCCCTTACGTCGGTAGACCTTCTTCCTTCCATCATTGCCATGTAACACAATTTTAGACTCATCAGAAAAGAGTACACGGCTCCAATCTTGCTGTGTCCAATTTAAATGACTGCGTGCGAAATGAAGGCGCGCTGTTCGGTGGGCTCGCGTTAGTTTGGGGCCATTAGCTGGCTTGTGTGGTACCATATCGCGTTCTTTTAACCTTCTTCGAACAGTTCGAGCGCTCACAGATACTCCGTGGAAGTCGTGAAGTTGGTTTTGTATCTCAATGGAGGTAAGGTGACGATTTCTCAAGCTGGTCGTCACGATGAATCGATCCTGTCTTTCAGTTGTGACCCGAGATCGTGGCCTTCCTTGGCGACGAACAAAGCCGCCAGTCTCTAGGTACCTCCGATAAACATTTCGGACCGCAGATCGACTTAAATTAAGTTGAGCACTCACGTTTCTTTGGCTGTGTCCGGCCTGAATAAGTGCCACAGCTTGGGCGGCGACTTCAGGTGAAGTATCCATAGATTATTGATAGAACCTCACCTTAATGTTAAGAATAAGTAATGTTTGTTGCAAAACCAAAGATATCAATCACTTTTTCAAGAATTAAATCCAAGTAAACCAATAAAACCAAGTTTTCTTAGTATTCGATTGTTTGATATCAACAAACAGGCTCCAAATTGTCTTTTGTTTCTTTAAATTCTGTGTTCGAAATTCAAAAAAAGACTATTGAATGAAATTGTGAATGTGCCAGGTTCAAAACTGCATAAAAACTTTTTGCTCGACCTAATATAAAATTTTAGCTAGGACCAAACGAAACTGAAAATACAAGGTGGGCCAAAAGATGTGTCCAGAAGTGTAGTTATAACCATCATTGGTTATAACCTATTTATTTTACTTTCAAAATTGGGGCTGGGATAAAAGTTAATTTGACTCAGCTCGTGAAGGGTTAAAATTTTTTTTGGATATTTATTACACGGAATTAATACTTGTGTTTTTTTTTTAAGACAGTTGTTCTTTTAATGTATGGTGTGTCATATAACGACTGTTTTTAGTAGTTTTCACATTAATAAATCTTTGGTTAAGTCGTTTTTATGCGCAAATGTCAGCCTTTAAATATTTTGTTAGGCCCATACAAGAAACGTCGACGAAACGACATCAGACGGGTTAATAAAATAAATGCGTCATACATATTCCTTTCATACATTATAAGTCTCATCTTACAACAATTATTATGAATCATTCTGCCTTTATAGCCATTAATAAGGTCAAGAGCCCGGACTCGCGCGAATTCAAAAATATGTTCCATCTTTAAAAATCCTATCCAACCCTGTTTTACTGTGTCACTTGCAATTTTATAAACATTAACATTTCGTAATAAAAATAAAATGCGTATTTTCCTTGAAACAACCTCAATCATTGTTAATTTGATTACTTTTTGTCACTACAAACGTACGGGCAGACAATCACGGGACTTGTTGATATGTTTTAAATTATATAGTGCTGTTATAGCAGGGCTATTTTGCTATCCATTCATTGTGTCGATCCATTGGACTTTGTGTCTTATTTTTAAAGTCTAAGGAGTAGATTTTCGCTTGAACTGTTTACTGGGCGATCAATGTTTCAAAGAAATACATGTGAATGCTCTACCTGCTGTGAGTTGAGATGTGTGGAAGGCTGTATGCAACACTGTTGCACTTTTATATCTTATTTAACGATAATTTCTTTAAATCTTTCAAAACATACATAGGTAACGTATATCTGTGAACCGATGCTTGTCTGTAAGGACACTGTGATATCCACAAATTATAATAACGGTAACACTCGTGACAAAAAAGAACTAAGAACAACAAAATTCCAATAAATTATTAGAATGTGTAAAGAAAAGTCGCAGAAAGAAGTTATATAAAACATTATTACGCGTAGAATGATTACAAATACTAATGGGATGGTGGTTATGTCTTTGTGACTATTTCTCGTAGTTATTTTTGTTGTTCATACCTAAGTATAGTAGGTAACAGTTCTTTACTTAAAGAACTAATAACACCACGGCAGTAATATAAATAATAAGTGATAAAGAAGAACAGCCACTTACATTATGTAGGCACACTTTTAAATACTTATTATTTTTAAGAAGAAAAAAAAAATCACAATTTCAAACCTTCATAGTTCTGTCTGACATAGAAACATCATGGCACCTGCCCTTGCCAGACCGGTTGGATGGAATAGAGGTAAAAAATAATCTTTTTCATTTTAAAAACAACAATTTTTAAAATGCCCGACCGTGGGATCTCGCTGTGTTTACAGTTTTGTGTTTATATTCCAACACTTGGTGATGACAAAATGTTTAACAACTCTGTGTACCGATAAATAACGTTTCACTAAGTTTGGATCACGTGTTCTTAAAAAAAATTGGTGTTACAAAAAATATTTAAAAGAGACAAGTGTATACAAAAAAATAACGCTGTATTTTCAATTACAGGATTCTGGAATCAAATATTTTTAGGCAATTTTTTCTTGATATTCGCTTAGAAATATACCTAGCTAGTAGATACTGGATTATTGTGCGTAAGTTATTAGGGATTGTATTTCGAACGCTGGTCTCTTAGGGACTTTGCCTTGGTAAAAAAAAAGAAATTCTATTTAGTCAGTCAGATAATAAAAAAATATTAGACACACTATGTTGGGGTCAGCTTCCAGTCTAACCGGATGCAGCTGAATACCAGTATTTTACATGGAGCGACTGCCTATCTGACCTCCACAACCCAGTAACTGGGTAATACGATACCCCTTGGTAAGACTGGTTGTCAGACTTTCGGGCTTCTGACGACTCGTAACGACTGTCAAAGATCCACGAATAACAGCCGGGACCAACGGCTTAACGTGCTTTCCGAGGCACGGAGGAGTCTCGGTATGTAAAGAATGGTCACCCATCCACTGACCAACCCCGGCAAGCGTAGCTTAACCTGATGGATCGACCCGTGCGGCTGTTATTACTTAGCCACGAGCTCACGTCACAACCATAACAAACTACGTATAAAACCTGGCAAGGAGTGACGTCATGCCACATTTTATTTGAATATATCGCCATAATCGTTTGATTACGTAAAAAAAGAAAAATGTTTAATAAAAAAAAATTTAGCTATCACAGCAGTAATTTCATTTAGTTTTCTAGGTTTCAATTTAATTTATTACGATATTCTTATTCTTAATGGCGGTTTAAGTTACATAGTACGCAAATAGAGATCAGTATCTATTGCGCAAATTGTTTCAAGCAGTCTTTATATGGTAACAGCGTTGACGGCCCTTACTGACTCGGCAGCTACCTACAAGTAATGGTGTCTATTTAGATATAAGCTGATAAAAATATATACCTATAATTATCGCCAACTACCTCCCCCATTTGTTTATCTATATGCCGCTCTGCGGTCCCATTAGCCGCATGTTTCAGATAAAATGTCTATTTGGAAACTTCCAAACCTTCCAAGGGAACTGTATGTAATTAATTTTTAATATTATTTCGTTGGGCAAGAATCATTCAGTTTTGATCGCAACCGGTTCGTGGACGCTTGGTGGCATTGGCCACGCCCGCGACCGCCATATTCAAATTTTCAAATATCGAATGTTTTTTCCGTTCTTGCCGGCCAGCATCGGAACCAGTTTTTGTTTTTTTACTCCCATCACTCTCGAGCAACATGTGGACAATTTGAGACACTATCGAGTCAATCGTCCTGCGCTCGGAATTTCGGATATTCACGAACGATTCTGCATACGCAAAAAATATATAAAGGACACGGCCTAACAAAGAGTTAGGTCATGCAGGTCGCGGCGGACGTTGCACCGCTGTAAAAAAATAACGCAAAATCATCGTCAGTGCAAAAACACGTATCCGTGACTCATATTTTTCTACCTTTACGGAACGACTAATAAAGGAAATTTGTTATCCGCCATTATCAAGTATGTCGGTCGTTTGGATACAATGATTAGCTGTCATTTGTCACTTTTCGTGTCTCGTGCGACGACCGAGCATTGAATGTGACACTGAGGCCATTAACGTCGACTGAAAACTAAATAAATTGTGTAATTTGCACCTTCATGTAAATTCGTTGGCTTAAAGTGATGAGGTGGCATTAGCATGTGCGGTAAAAGGTCGACCTTGGTGAAATTGGTATAGAACGGTTTTCAATTAGCAAGTTTTTTTACGAATAAGTAGACCGGTTTTTTACAGGACGTAGGTACTGGAAAAGTTACGTTTAAAAATTATATAACATAACATAACATCACGCCTTGCTTCCACGAAGAGTTGGGCAGAAGCGTAACACCTATAGTACCTACCTACACCCACATTTAAAAACTAATTATTTTAAAAGTCATGTAACGTCATTAGCTATACAACTAATGTGGTGATTAAAACAATATGCATTCGCAAAAAGTGTAGCAAGCAAAAAGTAGCGCCGTCAAATATCGACTAGGATAAACAGTCTCAAGTTGACCGTGGCAAGGTCGCGGGGATTTTGAACTTGGAACAAAAAAATATTCCACATTTGAATATTGCATTCGGCTCGGCTGATTGATGGGATTTCTTTTCACGGCACGCGATTGATTCGCAGTTTTTTTTTTCGGGTGTTCCATTCACACTGCATTCTCATTTAAGAACTCTTTTAAAATTATATTCAATTGTTATTTTATTCTTAAATCTTTTTTGTTGCAGGGCCGCACGTTTAAATGTGGGTGTAATGACTCTGAAATCGTGAGTTATTTTTAAGATTTGCTTATAACAAAAATGCATAAATTATCTGGCCACACGCCAGATCCCTTGTACGGATGTGAGAAAAACAAGGCAATTTTAAAATTTACTTTTTATACGAAGATGTGGAGAAAGAAATTCCACTTTATACGACGCCCCCGATATCCGTTATGCATATCGGCCTTATACGGGCCCTAGAAGAGTGTCGGTCGTCTCATTGTCTTTCTGTCTGTCATGAGTGAGTCACGCCATTGTTGAGTTACACAATAGATGTCTTTGTGCATTGTGCCCCGGGGGACCCTGATGTTACGTATTTTGTAATAATTAGTCGACTTCTATTTGACTCACAAATGATAATTACTCATGCGCCTACTTTCTAAATTTTAATAAAGCTCTAGTTTCGTCAATACGTCTTATTGATCGACCGCGGAATAAGTTTTTGTGTGATACGTAACGCAATATCTCTCACGGCACGCGTTAGGGGGTCACCCTAACGTTGAGAAGGGCAAAAAACGCAGAAAGGGGGTCCGTCCAGTATAATGGATATGCGAAAACTCAATCGCGTTCGCGTCGAACAATAAAATCCAATGATCTAAGTTCGTAAATCGGTCAAACGATTTCGACCCCTATGTCCCCGATATACGAAACACATTTTTTGTTATTCGATTATTCGAAATCTATCCCCCTTGGAGTAGGCAACTTGTAGGCGGGAAAAGTGGTCGTTCGTTCAGATATGTCAAAACAAATTAGCGGTATACTTGTGTATGTAGGAACGAGCACTATTTTATCTCGCTCCAATCTCGTAAGTGCGAAAAGGACGAAATATGTATGAATATTGAATATAATTTATCACCAGTTTTCCCCTTTTGGCGTTTATCGATGTGTGGGCTATGAATAAGGAGTTTTTAGGTTGTTTTATTTTATTTTATATTTGTGTGATGGATAAAACTCGAATTTAGAATAGACGTTTAAATAATGTAAAATGAGTAGAAAATATTTTTATGGATGACAGTAAAGTAATTAACTACTTATGACAGATTTTCGAATAAAATCTTTAGGGCTATCAGTTGAATAATCTTCCTTTTTTAAATTATTGTTTGAGTAGAACCAAAGACCAGCACCCTAATTGCGTAACACACGACCAATCGGAATTTGAATCATTTTGAAGCAAATTGCTAATCCATTGCTTCATATGTTCGAAAACTTTGTCTGCTCAACAACGTAAATGCTGCAATGAACGAGGCTGAATTGTCAAAATAAAATGCGGTCTATTGTCATTGTACGTACATATGTATGCATTATGCAATTATCCCGTTGTTTTTGTGCTCACATTGCCTTTTTTTAATCAAAATGAATGTGAATTTCATTGTTATTGCATCACGCACGATGGAAAACACGTTATTTCGCGTATCACGTCCAAAGACTTCCAAAAAAGTAAATTATTCGGTCGAGCAGCACATTTGTTATAATTCCCACAAGAACAGTTATATAAATTGCTCCAAATCTTCAACTTAATGAAACTTCCACCACAAATCATTGCGTCACGCACCCTTAAAAATTGGACTAACACATTTGGTATATCGAATAATTTATCGAATCATCGAATTGAACACGTAATAATCGTTATCGGGTGCAATTATATCGATAAACATTTGAAATTGTAAACGTCTGATAATAATTACGTTAGCCGCGATAATTTGCCGATTAAATCGAATAAATTTCACGTTAGCGAACATGATCAGATAGCTGTATTGTTTTACAAGAAGGCTGGTTAAATGTGTTGATTTTATTTTAATAATAACACACGAGTATTTTAATTCGTATTGGATCGTTAGAATATAGCATGTCTAATTTTATAAGAAAATTGTATGCGAATTATTCGAAAAACCGCAGAATTCGAATAAAGAACAACCAAAAATATTTAACGAAATTGCTCACTAGTAATTCAAATAACGAATGATGAGTAGAGTGGGTGGCGACGTTCGTTGATGGGGTAAAAATTACCCCCGAGGGGTAAACACCCTATGTAGTGATGTGTGTTTATGTGTGGAGGAGGGTATGATAATAGCGTATTTCCTGCCTGCCCCACACAGTTCTCGTAATGTGAAATTTTGCATTGCACGCACTTTAAACAATTTATTCGGTAGTTGGAAGAAAAAATAAAAATATCCTTTTTTTGTAGTTTGATCATTCGTTTGGCTCTAAAAGAAAAATCTACATAGTTTTACTTATGAAATAATCAGCATATTTACTTTTTACAACCTGTAATAAACGTTATGACTTCACAGTTCAACAGCACATTGTACAAAAATATCATTCTGTTACATTTTTACGTTTTTATTGGCTGCCATAAAAGTAACATATAACTTACAAAATGGCCGTTAAAATGCAACCATTAAACGCCTCCCTGAAATAACCCGAAAATGAGTGTTTGCATTTTAGCGGCCCGGGTGAATGCATTTCATAAGGCAGTTTATACACAAAAAAAAAAAATTAAAATGTTAAATGTTTGATTGTTGAATCGTTATGGCTGGCGGTTTTGAATTTATTTGTTATATTTATAAATGGAGACTTTGTAAATGCTTTCAATCTGATGGTTTTGTAAAGCAGATTTTAAAACAAAATCAAAATGTAAAATCTAGTGATGGGTCATTAACCGGGTTTAAACCCGATTACTGGGCTTAAACTCAGTTGACCCATCTCTAAGTAAACCCAATAAGGTCATCATAAAATAGGTACCGTTTCAATAATTCTCTACAAAAATTAAAGGAGTGAATCCATTAGGAAAACATATTCAAACATAACACATAGGGAGGCACAAAACACTAAAATGCACATTCACATGTAATTACACTAATGTAGTACGATACCCTTGTAAACAGTTTTAGGGTTAATGGCGTCACTATGGCTAACGCAATAAAAATTACTGTACAAACGAGTTGGCAAGTGTGCAAATAAAATTAATGTCTGAGAAAATAGTAGGATATTGAGAATCCTATAACAATTTATCGACCTTTTGAATTTGGCTCGTCTGACTGAAAAGAAAAAGTATGCGCAGTTTTGGGCCTAACATAGGAATTCTTACAATGTTGATTAAAAATATTGCCTAAGTTCTGAATACAAAAATAAAATTGTCATTTTAATCGCCTATAAAATTTAAATATGGAACGCGCGGGAAATGTCCCCGCCATAAACGCACGCATGCATGCATCGTCTTTTGGCAAGAAACTACTTTTTACTAAACCATTTCCGAGCACAATAAGGATCCATTCAAGGCAATATAACTTATTCGGGCAATTATTTCCACAGAGTCACAACACTATCTATTCATTAAGTCTGGTTTCTTTCGTTACACGTTTTGAATTATTTATTTGCGTTAATATCAATTTAGATGCGACAAAAGGCCTGTTAGTTGGTACGTCTGTGTTGGCAGCACTGTCGCTCCGTGCGTTGGTTCGACCAGATTGGTGAGAGCCATTCACAGTCGTCCGTATTAGAGATGTGAATTAGACGGTAGTGTGCCGTTATCCGGCTCGGGGGGTCAAAGTAGGCTGGTTATTGTGTACGCAACGGGCGTCAAACGCGTATTTATTGGACATTCGCAGCGCTGCGTCAGGCGAAGAAGATACGGAGTTAAACTGCCAACTGACACGCGAGCATTAAGTACTCTGCATCAAGTTTCGCCGGATTCCGCTCGCTACTTGAGTTATACAGTGTTGTCGTGAGTAGGGGCACTTATGTGCGTCGCGTGGAGTAACAATTGAGCCGTTCATACATATTTAGTCCGCATTAATTTCGTCGAATCGGATTAAATGGCGATAAAACGTAACTTTCACGTACATTTTACGTAAACATTAACGTGACGCGTGTGTTTTGTGCTTTTACTGGTGGATTGTACGTAATCGGTGAGCTGTACTTTTTTTTTTTTTGATAATATTTTTTTTCTTTTGCTCAAGTATTTTTGTTAATTATCAGCACTGTTATTTTTTGTGGAATAAAAAAAATAATGTAAATAATTTAGATTAGATACTTTGAAGGAATAATTTCGGTCGACAAAATATTTCAGAATATTATTAATTAATACTAGCTTTTGCTAACGGGAGCCGATAGATAACTTATATAAAAAATATATTTCTGAATTCTGTTCAAACAATGCCAATTAAGATAGCATAATCTTAGGTAGGTACCTACTTTATTACGTGTCTACATAAATAGGCAATCTCTCTCACTTATCATTGAGATAATATTTTCTGTGCCTGATGATAACAAGTATAAAATTATAGAAATAAAATATTAAACTTATATAATTTAAAAATTTGTTAAAAAAAAAATTCAAAAATTTAACTGCCATGCAGTTTCATACAAAAGTAATAAACTATGCTTTTATTCGATATTTCAGACTTGATCCAATAGTATCTAAAAGTTTATTTTTATATTATTTTATTTCATTTATGTATAAGGGAAAACAAACCTTAATGTACTAAAAATACACAAGCATTTATTTTGCTTAAAGGGTCATTCCTAAGGTATAAATGTAACTACTGTAAGTTATTGAAATAAACATTTTAATTTTTTTTTTTTTTTTTTATAATTATATTGAAGTTGTATTATAAGTACTTTCACATAATGCGAATGATTTTATAGTCACCCTGTATAACTTCAAAATTGTGGACTTTAAAAAACAACCTATGCACCTATTTTTCTTCCACACGGACAACCATTAAGTTCCGAGTACATAAGCATTACATAAAGCCCTGTACACACAATCCGTGATAACATTACAGGAACATTCATAAAGGTGTAGCTACATCCTCTAAATCCCTCTCATTTTAAGGATTTGCAGTTGAAATTAGTTCGCAAATCTCGGGCTTACCCACCCCTGTAACAGATGTAGATGAGACATACGGATAAATAGCTCGGAGCTATGGCTTGGCTTATTGTTTTGGTTTTTATTGTCGGGAAAATTGCGTGTCTTGGGTTGAAGTAGGGTTAGGAAAATGAATGGTGTGAAAATTATTAAATTTCAAGAAAGGATATTGAAATGATGTAAGATGAAAAAAATTTTTTTTTTTTTTTTTTAATTGAAGTATGGCATGCACAGGTTTGAATGGTAAAATTTTATGGTCTACTCGATTTAATTGTTTTAAATGTGTATTTATCTATTTTTATACGCTTTTTCAACTCAAACGTATTTTTCTCGAAAGAGTAGGAACGACAATCAATCTGCCTAGCTTTTTTCCAACTATGTTACGGTCCGCTTCTAGTCTAATCGGATGCAGTTGAATACCAGTATTTTACATGAAGCGACTGCCTATCTGACCTCCGTAACCCAATAACAGGGTAATACGATACCCCTAGGGAAGACTGGTTATCTTTCGGGCTTCTGACGACCCGTAAGGACTGTCAAAGATCCACGAATGACAACTGTAGGTACGGCAATATAGCTACAAAATGACATCATACAATGCTACAATAGTGTAGTCCTAGGTTTACCTTTTTAATTGAAAACCGTTCCAACCGTTACCAAGGCCATTCCAAAATTGAAACGTTTTGCTTCAAACAATTATTTACACTAATACTCAAATATTAGTCTGTCTGTATTTCTAATTGTTTGCAGTATCAACAATTTTTGTTTAAAACAAAGACTGTTGACATACATTTTTAAGTGGAACTGTGGTTTCATAAATGTCATTATTAGACGGTTCTTATTATGGACCTAGAACCAAATGTTCTGTCACTTAGTAACTGTTTAGACTATAGATAGTTATCTTAGCCTTTTGTGGCAGAAGTCAATAGATGTTTACATTTTCTTTTTCAAAAATCGTGATCTTTTGTGACCTAATATTTTAAAGATGTTATTTTGCTTTTATGAATGAAGAGTTGTTACTTTGGTACTATGTGCAATAAGAACTAAATTCAAAGACCTGGGTACAATTTATTATACGTTTAAGAGTTTTTTCAGGGACTAACTTCTTGGAAAAATGCTCCATCTGGTCGCGTTTTAATTAATAATTAAATACTTCATCATTCTCCTGCCATTATTCCAATTTATTTGGGGTCGGCGTAACATGTCTCTTTCTTCCATGCTCCTCTATTAGTCGTCATCTCGGTAGTAACCCTCTTTCTAGCCATATCATCTTTCACACAGTCCATCCATCCTTTCTTTAGTCTTTTTCATAGGTACACTAAACTTTGCTCACGACATTTTCCTCATTCCTCCGCATCACAATACGTCCATGCCATGACAACCGATTTCCGCACAACTTTTCAGTCACCGGTGCACCTTTCAGACATCCTTTAAATTAATAATTACTTATCTATCTATATAAATAAAAATGAATGGCTAAATGTGTTGCTATAAGCGCAACACTCGAGAATGGCTGAACCAATTCGGCAACATATTTTTTTTTTTCAAATATTGGAGGAAGTCCGAGGAAGATTTTTATGAAGAGATAAATTGAAAAAGTTATCGGGAAAATTGGAAATTTCGGGAAAACGTGCATTTTCTATGGGATTTTTGTATGAATTGTACAGTACTACGTCTGTAGCGATGGTCAGGTAGTCAATAATAAAAATACTTGAGTAGGTAATAAAAAATATCAGCTCTAGAAACTGAAAACGTTGAAGAACCCCATTTCTACTATTAGAATTATACACTCGAGCACTTATACAAATCGCTTTATTGATACTTAACACCTTAAATTGTAACCCGAGACCACTTTCTCCGTTTTTTAACCGAGGATCGATTTTTTTTCTTCCCGCGCCTTTTTCTACTTTTTTCTAAAGTCATCAATGGGTTGCCATAACAAAAAGAATGAAATATTTAAAAATAACAATGTTGCAACCCACAAATAATATTAGTTTTAAATAGTCAATTATTGTGTATGCTAACACTACGCTATTAATACTTGCACAAAAGCTAACAATAAAAAAGCTCCTTTACAAACCCTAACATGACATGTGTCAAACGAAACGTCACTGGGTAAAGGCATTGTAACTTAATAATCACAATAAATAAGACAGTTTAAAGATACTATCTTAGAACACCTACCAATATAAAATGATCCGCCAATCATACAAAAAGGATCAAAAACAAAAGGTCAAGTTAAGTTGGTTGTAGACGCACCCTTTGCGTCATGTTTACCGCAAATAAACGTATTTTCTTTCTTTTTTCTTTCTTTCTTTGTTCTCCTAATTATAAAATAGGGTGCGGACAGTTTGTGTTATGGCTCATTAAAAATGAACTTTAAAGTACATGTGTCGGTCGCCTTAGGGTACTAGCGTAGTGGCTTTGTTTTATGTAGGGTATGTCCTTTTAACCCATCTTGTTGCTGCAAATTTATTTTGTAATGCTAGGGCCACACCAACATAAATATCAACGCCCATCATCGCCATAAACAACACGATAATTATTCCGATAATTATCGCGATAAATGTAGTGTCCACTTTTTGAGCGGTCAACGTCAATGTTCATTCAATTTGGCGAACGTCAATCGGCAATGTGAAAGCCGTTGTCAAATTATCGCGGTAAGTTGTGGCTACACGGCCTACGTTCATCATCGCGATGATCTATGAGCAGCAGTTGCTAGCAGTTGTTGTTGTTGGTTTATTACTGGTTTATTGAGTCTTTTTGAAGCATTTTGTATTAATAATAATCAAAATAACCGTTACTTTAAGCTCTAGTTACATGTGTTTTGATGTCGCCTCATCCTTGACCGTAAATCTATGAGCATACAAAATTATGGGAATAAAATTAACATACAGAAAAAATATAGTTACAACATCAACCATACAATTCATTTGCAAATCACAAAAAAAATTATTACCATTTTATTCATCCTCCCTAATCTGAAATCTGGTCCAGTGCGTTCTCACGAAACTTCCTGGTTCGAACAAAAAACAAGAAACGGTAACCTTCAAATAAGATGAATTTCTTATGCAAATGACCGACTTCCCACGGGCTGAAAAATTTGCATACCTAAAGGGTTGGTATCCCTAAGAACTTGGCACAAAATATGCAAATCTGCAAATACCATAAGTAATTATGCGAGATTTGACAGCTGCTGTTTTTTTTTTATTCGAATGCTAATTCAAGATGGCTACCGAATCAGGTGGGTAGCCTTGGGAACCCAGATTTGGCAGTTTATTTGATACATTTTTGGACCTCATGTCGGTTTGAATTGAATTACAATAATGTGCTCTTGTGATTTAAATTAAATGGAAAATGTTAATATTTGAGATGATACAGCAGAATGTATTCAAGGTATTTTTATTTAATTTCTTGCTAAGGCCATTTTATTTATGTAAAACACTTTTAGAAGACGTAATTTATTTTCATCTTTATGAAAATTATGCCTTTTATTTAGCATTACCACATTTATACGATCATAATTTCAAGAAAAGGAGAGTACCAGATTCAAGAAGCTTACAAGTACCTACATCAAGAAGAAAAGAAGACTTCAAGAAGACTTCAGCAGATGTATCTTCCAAATGGTGACTGCCACTAGCGAGGTATAGAGTTCCTACGTATTCTACCACTGTAGGAACTTCATACCGTGCTCTTGGGTTCGCCAATCTTCTCCAATTCTTCACTCCTTTGAAGAAAGAATCTACATCATCGTTCAAGAATAGTTGAAGCAGAAGATTCCTTGAAGCTATTTTCGTTTATATTTCTATGCAAAAGCTGTACTTACCTATTGTTGCAATTGTTATTTTCTTAATATATGTGTGCCTTTCAAACTGTGCGATCTGTGATTTTAGGCACAAAATGTACTTTTTGTGTACACATGGCTAAATATCTTGCTATAACCGTCCAGTATAAGCTGACCTCTCATTGTACCGAAATCCTACACAATGCGAGATCAGCTTATACTGGAAATGTATAGCCATGTGTACCTATTATTATTTTCAGAAATGTGTGACTTACCACAGGTAAGGTGTCTCCAGTATACTCATTGACATCCGACAGAAGTACCCAAGCTCGACACATGCTAAAGTCGTAAACTCGTAACCAAACCACAACTCATTCAGTTATACACGTGCATTTTTGACGACCTTATCGACGTCACTGATGCTGCAATTAACGTCACCACGTGCAGGGGCTGCAGTGTTGACATAGATAGCGATCGCTTTATGACCGAATTCGGTCGCAAAGTCCTTACGAGGGTCAAAATTGCTTGACAAACACGAACTTCAGCTGGGACTGTACCAATTATAAATTTATACCAACTTCTATCTCTGTTAAACATGTCACATTATATATTGTTACAATCTGCATCCATGGACATTGTCCTGTACCTAATTTCCTGTAAGTTTATAAATAGCTCATCATTGTTATTAATTTGATGTTTGTTTCCCCATATTCAGGTTGAATATTATATATATATTTTTAATCATTATTTAGGAAAACATCGTAAATTCCAAAAGTGGATTTGTAACAGGACAATGAATTAAATCCTCATCCCAAATAATCCCAATGTACGGTAACTACCTTCCCTACCTAAAGTGGACTATACTGTGAGATAACAACACTAAATTCCCCACCAATTAGCTGAGCACATTTTGTTGAACAAGAAAGCCCCGTGATGCGTTGCCGTAATCCGTAATATCATTAGACAACCTAACTGGACGTGACGTACCTACTATTGGCAAAACTTAAGTATGCTCAGTTTAGAAAATATTTCTGCGGAAGAGCAGATAGTGACAGACCACACCCTTTCTGGCTTCGCTCATTTAGAGACAATATGCATTAATTATGTTAGTTTGTAAGGTATGTGTCTATGGGCCACTGTAGCCTGAAAATAAATGTTTTATAACTATTTTGTGTGAGTAGATGGCACATAAGAAAAAATAACTACAAACATTAGCAACATATCAAATAAAAAAAAAACGTGCATCCTATTGGTCAAAATTGCCCTATTGGTTGTGACTTTGGTGATGAGCAGCATGTTTTTCTTCGTAAGCGATCCACTACCACTAACCTTATTCTTTCCAATTAATTTATCTCTAAAGGTATGGAGCAACGTGCACAAGTTGATGTAATTTATACAGATTACAGTAAATGTTTTGACCGCATTGACCACAGGGTACTTTTACGCAAACTTCTCTTAGCTGGAATTCACGGCGACCTATATCGATGGTTTTCATCCTACATTGAAAACAGATCACAAGCAGTAGTACTACAGGGTTTTATTTCCAGTTGGAAGCTTTTACCATCTGGAGTTCCTCAGGGATCCATATTAGGACCTATTTTATTTAATTTATTTATAGCTGATATTAAGAAATGTTTTATTAACTCGTACATTCTATTATACGCCGATGACATGAAAATACTTAAAACAGTACGTTGTTCATCTGACACTTCACTACTCCAGGAAGATCTCAATAGGTTTGTAGATTACTGTAGACTAAACAAACTTCAACTAAATGTATCCAAATGCTTTCATATGACTTATACACGCCAAAAGAAGTCAATTGGTTCAGGTTATGCATTGGATAACCAAACAATCACTAAGGTGAACAGTATAAGGGACTTGGGCGTTATCCAGGACAGTAAACTCACATTCGAAATGCATATTGATGAAATCGTAAAGAAAGCGTCCAAGTCCCTAGGTTTCATAATAAGATCATCTACTTGCTTCAACTCCCTAAAACCACTCAAAGTATTATACTGTTCATACGTACGCAGCCACCTTGAATACGCATCTCAAGTGTGGAACCCAAAATATGACGTGTATAAGTCAAGAATAGAAAGCATTCAGAAAAAGTTTTTAAGACACTTAGATTATAAGACAAAACAATGCTCAACGGATTACACTCATCGTTGCAAAAGATACCATTTTCTACCACTGGAAAACAGACGCCATGCTAGATATTACATTTCTGTTAAACATTGCCAATAGTTCCATCGATTGTTCCCAACTTCTTTCCAAAATATCACTCCGAATCCATCACGTAGGCTTCAGGCAGCGGCCACTTCTTCACATTCCATTCGCATCCACCAACTACCGACGGAATGCCTTCTTCTCATACGTAGCGCAGAAAGCTTCAATAACCTTCCCTCTCTTTTAGATGTTGATCTATTTAGAACCACCCCTAGCACATTAAGACGAACTATAAATAAAGAATATTTTGATAAAGACCGCAATGAGTAGCATTACTACTAGTCTGTACTAATAAAGATTTTTATATTTTTTATTTAAAAGAAGAACATGTTTTGTTTTGTTTAGAAATATTTGTTGAGTTATATTTAAGGAGATTTTATTTTTAATTTTTGTATGTTCAATTTCTTTTTTTTATTTTAGGTACATAGTTTTTAATCTGTGGAAGCTTATAAATGGCAATTTTAAGCGATATTGTACATAATTTACCTCTAAAGATATTAGACTGTAAGCTTTCCGAAAAAAAATAAATAAAAAAAAAACGCATGCATCGGGTGATCGAGTCGTGAGCCGTGCTATGCGATTATCGACTTAAAGGTGAGCATGCAGAAGTTTGACTGATAAAACAAGGAATTGTAAGCACTCAACCGCACATCAGTGGTGACAATTCGACATTTACAGCGCCATTATGTCGTTGCGGTAAGAGTGATTTTCGTATTGTTAGTATTACCATTGGTGCGCGATTGACTGTACTCCTTGTAAGAAGCAGAAACAACTGCATCAGGTAGATGCTACTATCTAGGCATTGATACAAACCTATTCTAAAGCCTATCGCCTTTAAGTTCTGGACATAGGCCTCTCTTATTTTGCGGCATAACAGCCTGTCAAACTCAAACTAAAGCATTTATTTCAATTAAACCGATTACAGGCAGTTTTGAATTATTTAGTCAGCAAGTTGAAGCTTATTGCCCATTCCAAAACATAGATCTGTATGGAAAAGAACGGACAAGACACTCCAAGGACACTCATTTAAAACAAGATATTACAAAATCCTAGATACTTTATTATTGTGATCTGTAATACAGGTTTTACCTACAACAGACACCAGTCTCTATTAAGTGTTACCTTGACTTTGTACTGTGTTTGTGATTATGAGAGAACAATAAAGAATATTATTATTATTATTCTTTTTTGTCTTTGGCTTATTTCGGGACCCTGGGGTCCCGGACCTTTGGAAGGCGTACGAGGGGCCGAAGCCAACTCGCAGAGGCCCCTTAGACAATTTCAAATGACGAGGAGGCACCAGCCGACGATTATCCCTGTATGCATTATGCAAGTGCACCCAAGGACAACCCCCAGTTGGTGGAGGACTATTGCAGAACATGGAAACAAAACAGATTGGGCTTATGGGTTTGGGTGGCTACATGGATTGGGTACCTTGAACTATGGAAGAGCTATTTCCCCTGCCTGACCAATGTTATATAATATACACAGATAAATTGGCAGGAGGTGACTTGCACACTCAGTAACGGGCCCCCGGAAAAGGTCGCTTGCACATAGTGACGTAGCAACAAGGGGCAACATGTCCTGAGGTGCTTGAGGAGTGGAGAGGTATTCCACGGCTCTCAGAACAATCCCAGAGCCCGGAAGATGGTCAAGATCCCTACAAGCACTTACTGGAATACTTCCTTCCTCCGAGCACGTTTGCTCTTGCGAATCTACACTCAAGCCGGCCAATAAAGGCAAGAATGAGGTGGGAGCTCTGTTCCCGTCAGTGTTTACTCCAGCCGGCCAATAAAGGCAAGCCAGAGGTGAAGAAGACTTCTCCCGGGAAATAGGGTCCGTGGGGTCGCTACTGCCCAACAGCTCGCCACATGCTGCCCTGCGAGTTCACGTATCTCTCTTGGTCTGGTTCCTCACCCTAGACCTGTTTCAGCAAAGTAAACTTCACCGGCACAGACCCAGAGTTCGGAGCGCGCAAGCCCCACCACGACGTCAACGTAGAGATACGGCGGTGGGGTATTATTATTATATTATTATTGTTGTTTCTCTACCTTCCACATCAGTATCCAGTCTGTCCCAACCGTTGGTCATATCTACATTTAATTTAGCTTCTTATAAAATTAGTTTTACCACACATGAATAAACTAAGTAGTTGGAAACCTACATTTCAGGGCACAGTGGTTCGGTAACCCAGGCACTCTCAGTGACATCGTCAGTAACACCAAGGCTTTGCTGGCCATTCTTTCCAGCTCCTGGAATGAATCGAATGATCAATGTTCAAAACCGTACGCAAAATACGCGTTTGAACGTGGAGTTGCAGATACCAGCCCGATACACAGTGTCAAATTAAATTAGCTAACGAAACTCCGCAGACGTGATGGGTATGTTTAAACAAGACAAAATAAAAATGAAAAAATATTATTTTGTCGCAATCAACGTGGCCGGTGGCAGGGCACATTGATTGCGGCGTAAGTGGCATTCTTTAGGTCATCCGCGATGCAGGTGACTCCAGCAAGTGGGACATGGTCTGATAGAAGCACTACACTCGCACTGGGTATTGGATGGGTCAGTAATCCCCCTCCCAATTCGACAAATTGTGCATTCATCATATAGATTACATTCTATTATCAGTACTAATATTTAGGTAGGTATCAAATATTTTGCCAAACATTTTCCCTAAAGCAAATATACGACATTAACAATAACAACAATATTTTAGTTATGTAACTGTCAAGTCTGCAACATTATCACTTTATTGCCGACTCTTATCTGCGACATGAAATAAATGTAATTATCGTAAATTCATGTGAATTATAGATTCGATGTCGATATATAACACGAGTTGGTATGATATTATTATTATAAATTATGTGGGAATAAATATATAATCGCTATTGGTGTCGTGTTTCATTATGTGCTTTTGTTTATACTGAAGGTATTTAAATGACATCATTACCTGCTTTTACCCGTTTTGATTTATCTATAATAATTCCTCGGAAAGCACGCTAAGATATGTTGAAACCAATGGGTTCCGGCTGTCAAAGATCTACGAATGTTTGACTGTTGTTACGGGTAGTCGGAAGTCAGTCTGACAACCAGTCTTACCAAGGGGTATCGTGTTACCCAGGAACTGGGTTGTGGAGGTCAGATAGGCAGTCGCTCCATATAAAATACTGGTATTCAGCTGCATCTGGTTAGACTGCATCTGGCTGTATCTTGATTTTATGTAATCTTAATTTTGGCTTTATTTTGATTTTAATTTAGAATTTGGTCTCTAACATAATTTATACTCGGTGTGTACCTACCTATACTTACCTAGGCGCCCAATATTTATCGTCAAATAAGTAATGCATGTTGTGCTTACCTATTTATTATAGAAGTTGGAACAATAGTTATTAATTATTTTGGATGTATCTCATATCTTTGTATCAGTGGATTCAATTGTTGGTGAGCCTAATAAATAAAATAAAATAAAAAATAGACTGGAAGCTGACCTCCAACATACGTATGGTTGGGAAAAGGCTATGGCAGATGATATTATCTTAAATTAAATGTGGGTAAGTTTGACATGCAACGCAACGTCTTCGGCCTTTTGTATTTTAGCCTAGAATTTACGAAGACGATTAAAATGTATAGATTAACAACAGTTGTTGGATGTGAAAGCTTTTTCAAACTCAGCATTCGCTGCTGTGAGAAGAAGGCAATGATGGTGTGAGTGAGATCATCGATAAAAATGGGCTATAATAACAGAGAGCTGCCTTTCATTAGATTCTCATACGAAGTACAGTCACGAGCATAAATACTTGGTATGTATACCTACATTTTATGATGTAACGAACAGAGATTAAATAGGTCTTTTCTCAAAGTTGCAAAAATTATTTCACGAGGAAATCGCTTTTGAATTTTGCGTAAGTGTGGGTACGGTATTTATGCACGTCACTGTATCTGTCATTATACACTTCTGGACACATCTTTTGGCCCACCTTGTATTTTCAGTTTCGTTTGGTCCTAGCTAAAATTTTATATTAGGTCGAGCAAAAAGTTTTTATGCAGTTTTGAACCTGGCACATTCACAATTTCATTCAATAGTCTTTTTTTGAATTTCGAACACAGAATTTAAAGAAACAAAAGACAATTTGGAGCCTGTTTGTTGATATCAAACAATCGAATACTAAGAAAACTTGGTTTTATTGGTTTACTTGGATTTAATTCTTGAAAAAGTGATTGATATCTTTGGTTTTGCAACAAACATTACTTATTCTTAACATTAAGGTGAGGTTCTATCAATAATCTATGGATACTTCATCTGAAGTCGCCGCCCAAGCTGTGGCACTTATTCAGGCCGGACACAGCCAAAGAAACGTGAGTGCTCAACTTAATTTAAGTCGATCTGCGGTCCGAAATGTTTATCGGAGGTACCTAGAGACTGGCGGCTTTGTTCGTCGCCAAGCAAGGCCACGATCTCGGGTCACAACTGAAAGGCAGGATCGATTCATCGTGACGACCAGCTTGAGAAATCGTCACCTTACCTCCATTGAGATACAAAACCAACTTCGCGACTTCCACGGAGTATCTGTGAGCGCTCGAACTGTTCGGAGAAGGTTAAAAGAACGCGATATGGTACCACACAAGCCAGCTAATGGCCCCAAACTAACGCGAGCCCACCGAACAGCGCGCCTTCATTTCGCACGCAGTCATTTAAATTGGACACAGCAAGATTGGAGCCGTGTACTCTTTTCTGATGAGTCTAAAATTGTGTTACATGGCAATGATGGAAGGAAGAAGGTCTACCGACGTAAGGGAGAGCGTTTCGCACAATGCTGCTTTGAAGAGAGGGTTGCTTATGGCGGTGGCTCATGGACTGTCTGGGGCGGTATATCCGCGAGCGGCAAAACTCAACTTGAGGTTGTTACAGGACCACGGCTGCCAACATTAAATGCTGAAAGGTACATTCGTGAGTGCTTAGAACCTCACGTGATACCATACGCGGACTATGTGGGCCCAAATTTCCTTTTTATGCATGATAATGCAAGAGCCCATGCGGCCGGCATCGTCAGGGAATATCTTCGGGATGTGAACATCACAGTTATGGACTGGCCAGCCAGAAGCCCAGACATGAACCCCATTGAGTACATGTGGGACGAGCTAAAAAGACGTGTTAGGGCTCGTCAGCCAGTTGCCCAGACGATGCAGGAGTTGAAAACTGCCATAGAAGAGGAAAGGGAGATGATCCCTCAAAATTTTATAGAGCGGTTGATAAACTCTATGCCTAATCGTATGAGAGCTGTGGTAGATGCCCATGGAGGCAACACGCGTTATTAAATTAAACCTTTATTTGATAAAACATGTTTTTTATTCAAAAATCAATTGCCTTTAACAAGGCGCATATCCGACTTGTTAGGCGTAGCTCCATGTCGTATGGTATTCTGAATTCAAATTTAAAACAATACGATCGAAAAAGATGGTAAAATGTATCAGGTTTAAAACTGCATCAACAGTTTTTGTTCAATCTAGCAATCATATTTCGGTAGGGGCCATCGAAACCTAAACTCTAAGGTGGGCCAATAGATGTGTCCAGAAGTGTATAAATAAAAACTAATTGAAATGCTGACACCGTTACAATCTTCAGAGTAACTAACTAAGCAACAGGTTATTGAAATAATTAGGTGGTGTCAGTATCATGTCAACAGCTTCAGAGACCTAATTGGATTTCATATAATGTGTTATTATAGGTACTTGCCTCCAAATAAGTACTATCGACCAAAATTACGCATGCTCACCTATAAAGCGATAATCGTATAGCACGGCTCCCGACTCCATTGCCCGATGCTTGCGTTTTGACCAATTAGGATGCATTGCTAATGTTTGCTGTTATGTTTTGTTACACGCCTTGTACCTACTCACACAAATGCATATTATTGGGCGAAACCAGGAAGGGGTGTGGTCCGTCACTAGCTGCGCTTCTGCAGAAATATTTTCTAAACTGAGCATGCTTTAGTTTTGCCGATAGTACCTACGTTAGTATCTACTACTGAACATGATCAACCTGATTTACTTCTACTATAATACCTACATGATCTGTTAATTAGCGAAGTTGGTGTAGGAACTATAAACCTCTACGAGCTACGAGTGCTACGACAACCTCTAGCGTTGCGACTGGCGACACGGTAGCCGAAAATTTGCTACGGAAATTTCGCTTGATTGTGTTTTCTATGGAAATTTCGCAACGTAATTTCAGTCGGTAATTTAAAAAGGATTACCGGTGTAACCACGCCAAACTTTCCTTCACGGAATTTCGGCAATTGTTGATAGCCTAGTGGTGTGACCGTCGGGCTACCAAGTCATAGGTCTCGAATTCAAACCCAAGCCACGCACCTCTGACTTTTCGGATTCATGTGCGTATTTTATAATATTATATTTTATTATCACTTGCTTAAAAAACGGTGAAGGAAAAACATTATGAGGAAATGCCTGAAAGATATTACTCGACGGCATGTGAAGCCAAGTTGGAGGCCCATGAGCGGCATAAAACTCTGACACCAGGTTAGACACAAACCACAAGAAAAATAAAAAGAATAGCAGATGTTGATATTTGCTACACTTAGGATGAATTCGATCAAACTTTTATACCTAAGTATACTATATAATAAATCTCCATGGCCTGTCCTGCTGCAGGAGCGCAGGTCGCATAGCACGGCACGCTAGCATCAACGATATTATTCGTGGAGCTCATGTCATCGCCGGCCGGCGTACCAGCGATATTAGAACCAAACGGCTTGGTACGGGACGATGGGAAGAGACCAAAAGACATGACGTTTTTGCCTTGGAAGATGGGTAGGCCTGTGGACGGAACCTGTGTCGACACCCTTGCACCATCTCATGCGTGCTGTGCTGGCGCCGCTGCTGGGGCTGCTGAGACCCTCAAGCGGCGCAAATACTGTAACCTTATAGGTAACTACAGTTTTGAGCGGTTTTGAGTCGAAACGCTCGGGTCATGGGGCCCGATTGCGCGTCTCCTTTTTAAGGAAATTTCTCGCCGACCAACTGGTCGAGACTTCACGTGACCAGAGGACTGGCTCGTTCTTTGGCCAAAGAATTAGCATTGCCATTCAACGTGGCAATGCTGCCAGTCTTCTGGGCACGTTTCCGGATGACATCGATGCGGACGAGTACTTCGACGCCTAAGTGTACTTTTGTTTTTGTATTTATTTTTATAGTTAGTTAGTTAGTCATTTACTTTAGTACCTAGTGTAAATAGTGTTAACTTGTATATTGTATTTTAATTCTGTCTTAAACTTGATTTAAAATTTAATTAAAAACATTTTTTTTTTACAAACTCGAATTTTCAGTCTAAACTACTTTGACCTCTAGTAGGTACTCGTATACCTAGTTTAGGTATAATTTTTCAATAGTCAGATAACTTTTATCTCAAGAATAAATATGACAGTTTGTCGTATTTTCTATGCAAAAGCTATCAAACCGCCATTATATGAACGGCTAAATGTGTTGCTAAGAGAAAAACTTGGGAACTGCTGGACCAATTAGCTATTTTTTTTTTATATTCGTTGAATTCTGAGGAAGGTTCTTATGAAAGGAAAAATTGGAAAAGTTGCCGGTGAAATTGGAAAATTCGGGAAAACTGATAGTGCCTTTTTCGTTGACTTATTAATATTACTTGTGTTGTTCTATGGGAATTTTGTATGAATAATTGAAATTTGGACAGGACAACATGTAAAAACAACAATTTTGTTTAATTCTTAATCATCTATTGTGTGAGTTGATAATAGCAGATCTATTTCCATTAAAAGAATTAACTAGTTTTTGCCCGCGACTTCGTCCGCGTGAAATTTCTTGTCCCCATCGCATCGCATCGCCCACCCGCACTATTACTTTGTTTTCGCTTAGCGTTCATTCTTCCTTTTTTTCTTTTTGCTCATCTCCCAAGAAACATAGCGTGATGTTAAATTACCTATAGAATTGGGCTATCAAATGCAATAATATTTTTTCAAATCCGACTGGCAGTTCCAGAGATTAGCTTGTTCAAACATACAAAAAAACAAGTATACCTAGTATAGATATGCTATAGATACCTATCTGCGCAACTTATTAGCTTTGTGCATTTAAATTAGTATTTATTTGTAACTCGACTCGAATAATAAAATCAAAATTTCTTATTCGTAATTACAAATTTTATGAGATTTGTCTGCGGCGACACTATCAAGTCTAGACAAGTACAAAACTATTTTTATTTTTGTAATCTTATTTCTATTCACATGCAGTATATGCAGTATATAACATCAACATTTGCCTAGCCTTTTCCCAATTACGTTGGGATCGGCTTCCAGTCTTCCAGTAAGTATTTTACATGGAGCGACTGACTATCTGACCTCCACAACCCAGTTACTCGGTAATACGCAATGACAGTACGATACCCCTTGGTAAGACTGGTTGTCAGACATTCGGGCTTCTGACGACCCATGACGACTGTCAAGTGGTCATTTGGTTGCAATTGACCTCGTCAACATCCCCTTAATGGATTGGCAACATATTAGCAATAACACTGTACTCATATATCCTCTAAACAATAATAATCTTCTTACTTATGGATGTTTGTTACTCAATCACGCCAGAACGGCTAAACAAATCTGGATGTTTGGCACAGAGATAGATTATTGTCTGGAATAGCAAATAGGCTACTTTTTATCCCGGAAAAATGTACGGTTCCCGTGATATAATTTCCGACATCCACGCGGGCGAAGCCGCTGGCAAAAGCTAATATTATTATCAATGGAAAGTTTGTATGTTTGGATGTTTGTTACCCGATCGCGCCTTTACAAAATGTACCTTGTGGAAACTCCGCATAGGGTTTTGGTCGCCTCTTGCTAAATGTTGAAAGCCTCATGCTAACTATAGCATGAGATTTTCAACATTTCTAACTACTAAAATACAAGAGTTGGAGTACCATAATCGTGTATATTTAGGACCTAGTATTGCGTGACCACATACTACTAAATATATCCGGCCAGGGAAAGCGTCTGTAATGAATTATGAAGATAAGGTACCTTTTTAAACAGTAAGGCATAGTCGAAGAGCCCCGCGAAGCGGGGCTCAATGGCTTACATAAATACATATAACCACGAAGAGGACGGCGGGGTCTATGTTCGCTCGCTTCGCTTCGAACCTAACCTGTCCAATTCGGTGTGCCTAAAGTCCCGAGCTCGCTTGGCTCGCTCTTGCATCCTAAGTGTTTAGTGTCGAAGTAGGGTATTTTTAGTAATGATTTATTTTAAACTGTTGCTACTCCCCGAGTTGCTATACCCGAGCAGCGGTGTCTTGGTGAGGTACATTTAGCGGTGGCTACTCCAAAATGCCATCTCTTAACTAATACCCGAAGTCGCTCAGGGTCCGTGACGTCACTGGCGTCTTCACACGGTACATTTAGTAAAGGAGCTACCCGATCACGCAAAAACGGCTGAATGGATTTGGATAAAATTTGGCACATAGATAGTTTATAACCTGAATTAACACTTAGGATACCTTTATCTCGGCAGTATGTTCCCGTGGGATAATTTTGAATTCGACGCGGGCAAAACCGCAGGCACAAGATGTGTGTGTATTGTGTTAATTTTTTTTTGTTTTTTTTTTTTGTTTTATGTTTTCGCCTTGATATAAAGGCGAAATTTACTTTGTCTGTTACCTTTTCATGCTTAAACCACTGCACTGATCGTTACATAATAGATAGCCTGGTAGCCCTGGCGAAGAATATAAAATATGCTATTTTTCATTCTGGATATTTCTATTAAAAAGGATGAAACAAAACATACACGCAGACGAAGCCGCGAGCAACAACTAGTACTCTATAAACAGAAAGGGGCCATACATGCATACATAAATGTGTGGCCCAACCATAACCGTTTCTAGAATTTCAACGTTCCATGTTCAAAAAATATTACCACAATCAAAATTAACATACATCTAGGATAATACCAAAATACTAATTTTATAAATCTGAACAATTTGTTTGTTTCTTGTTTGACCGCGCTAATTTCTGGAGCTGCCAGTCGGATTTGATTTTCTTTTTCGCATTTGATATCCCAATTCTTGAGGACGGTTATAGTCTATTTAACGTCATGCAACGACTCTTATGAGCTGAAAGAACGCTAAGCCAAAATTAAGTAAAAAAGTTGAGAGGTGTCAAGGGATACCCGGATGGAACGAAGTTCCTTTCGATTAATTACTGAAGGAATTGTATTTTTTTTTTTTAAGTTATAATAATATTTTTTTTTTATTATTAACAAATATAATGTAATATAAACTTAATCTTTCTATAAGAGAGAGAGAGACAGAGACAGACAGAGAAACATGCGCACGTCGCATAGCTTACAATAGCTTACTATAGCAAAAAGTGTCGTTACAACTTTTCGTAAGAATTTTTTCCGTCTAGCCCCCTTTCACAACGCGCGATAAGGAACTTCGTTCCAATAACGCAGGGGGCGATGCAATGCGACGTGGTGGGTCGGGAAAATAAGAAACACGCGTACGTAGTCGCGGGCAGAAGCTAGTATTTAGTATACGCCAGCTTATCTTTACACAAGAATTCACTTTTTCGAACAATCTCATGTTCTTTGAAAGGTGAAAAAATTACGTTTTTACTGTTTTTTTCCATTACATTTGTTGTTAGTTATTGGTTTTCATCACGGAATGTATTTGTGGCAGGAATGTCAACAATTATATTATGTGAACGATGATTGGTCAGGCTATGTTAACTCGTCGCGCGCTAATTAGCAGACACAATAGAAATTCTATTGTTATCTGTACACATGGTGTGCAATCGACATTTTAGGAGTTATGGGGATACATCGATTTTTAAAACTCCTATAAAACTATAAATGTATATGGTTAAATCATTTGGATTTTTCATATGTATTAATTGACGGTATTATTTTTGTACTAAAACCGAAACATGAGTACTTGAAACTTTTTCTATAAAAAAAATTCAAAAGTAGCACCGTCAAATTTTTGTTTCATACGTAAATAATTCCTTATTGTGAAGTAAAATTTGCTTTAAATCGAAGGTACCACTAATTTTTAATTAGTAATTATACCTAATTTTGTGTGGTTAAGTTAAGACATTTTGGAATTAGAGGTATTATTGTTTGACATAAGGCTCATGTCCCAGCAGTGGGAACGTTATAGGCTAATTATTTGGTTTGGTTTGGTAGGTTTGGTTTTGGTTATGGTGGTTTGGTTATGGTGGTTTGGTTTTGGTTTGGTTTTGGTGGTTTGGTTGTTTGGTTTGGTTATTTTTTTTTTTGTTTATGTATGTATACGGAACTTAATTTTGGGCGATTGTAGTGATGAAAAAAAAAAGAAAAAAGATTGTCAATGCCTTTTCCCAACTATTTTGGGGTCGGCTTTCAGTCTGATCGGATGTAGCTGAATACCTGTATTTTACAAGAAGCTACTGCCTATTTGGCCTCTATAACCCAGTACCTGGGTAAAGCGATACCACTTGGTAAGACTGATTGTCAGACTTTCAGTTCCCGAATGACAGCCGGGACTAACGGCTTAACGTGCTTTCCGAGGTACGGAGGGGTCTTGGTATATAAAGATGGTCACCCATGCTCGGACCAACCCCGACAAGCGTAGCTTAACCTGATGGATCGATCCGTGCGGCTTTTATTACTTAGCCACGAGCTCCTCCTCCTATTATACCTATCACTTTGATATTTATGTCATGTGAAAAAAATCCACACCTTAAAAACTTCACACGTAAAAAGCAGTAAAAAACGACTCAAAATATGGATCCCCATTTAAAAGCCACTAAGAATATTCAATAAACGTGAAAATCTCATAGAATAGACATTTAATGTAGAAGGTTTACTATCGCGTCTACGGAACCCTAAATACACGTGGTGACCAAAACTGGGCAAGTTCAACGGTCTCAACTCATTAGTTTCTGATCACACCCTCATAAACAACTTAACGTCATATGTCCCACATGTGCTTTAGACAAAATTCAACTCTAAACGGAGGTGGGAACGGAGGTTTTTGAATGGTGAACTCACCGAAGATTTTTTTATATCTTGGTGTACAACTGGTTTTCTTACTCTTGGACGCTTGAAATGATAAAATTCCTCGTTTGAGCACCTATAGATTAGGAAATTCTCAACTATAAGTCAGATATGTTTATTAGGGACGGCTTTGAACAGGTTCTTTTTAGATAAAAATTTCGTTTGAATGTTTAAATAGTTAGTATTCTTGAATCGTATAGCTCCGTGAAAGAATGTCGGCTTCGCTCCGATTTGCATTGAATTGATTTCAAATTAAATATTCTACAGTGAAAACAATTGAGTTTGGCAATTTACGACAGCCTTTGTTTGTTAATCATTGTGTTTAGAGAAACGTTTTGCGATGACTCATGGGGTAACTGAAGAATTGCTACTTGAATAACAATTAGAGTTTTTTTAAACGTTTATTTAATTATTATAACTATCTTGCTTATGTATAATTTTGACACCATCATATGGATTAGGGACGTACTATATACGGAGTGTAATACTCATGAAAATGAACAACTTTTACCGTGGAACTAACCCTGAAATATAAAAAAAAAAAATCTTCTGTCTCGTACATTTTGATCTTGTAGGTTTTGCACTTTGTAGAGAACAGGTGATTTTATTTTTCATATTTCAGGCTTAGTTCCTTGGTAAAAGTTGTTCATTTTCACTCCATTAAAGTATGTCCCTCGTTTAACCTAACACCCTGTATAGTCTAGTTTGAGTCGAAATCCTTTACACAACAGGAATGATGACAATTTTTTTTTAATCATGTAGATTATTAAAAAATATTGAACACGTATTTTTTATTTTTTTACGTAATCAAAAGATTACGGCAATACAATGAGTTAAAATGTGGCATGACGTCATTCCTTGGTAGATTTTATACGTAGTTTATAATATTTGTGACGAAGCGACCCCCCCTCCCCAACTTTAATGTGTTTTATGTAAGTATTTTTTTATTAAAATGATAAAGAAAAAAATACGTCTTAAATTTTTTTTATTACCTATCTGACTGCCGGACTAAATAGATTTTTTTTTTTTTTACTCAGGCATCATCCCTATTATTCACACTATGGTTTAATTTTTACTACATTCCATAAAAAGCTTTTAAAAATAGTATTGAAGATAGAGAATATCTATCTTCAATACTATTATTACCTTAACTATGAATAAAGGAAGTGACGAACCGTAATATATTCTACTAATCATCTGAATGCATTACACCGACCCACGGGATGGCTCGCCGATTGAATAATGAATACTCAATCATGAGAAGGACTGAGGAAAATCTAATGGCAATATGTATTTAAAGTAACCACAAGGTACTCAACAGAGCTTGTGGCTAAGTAACAACATCCGCACGGGTCGATCCATCAGGTTAAGCTACGCTTGCCGGGGTTGTCCGTGGATGGGTGACCATCTTTACATACCGAGACTCGTCCGTGCCTCGGAAAGCACGTTAAGTCCCGTTGGTCCCGGCTGTCATTCGTGGATCTTTGACATTCGTTACGGGTCGTCAGAAGCCCGAAAGTCTGACAACCAGTCTTTCCAAGAGGTATCGTATTACCCAGTTACTGGGTTATGGAGGTTAGATAGGCAGTCGCTCCATGTAAAATACTGGTATTCAGCTGCATTCGGTTAGACTGGAAGCCGACCCCAACATAGTTGGGAAAAGGCTAGGCAGATTGACAAGGTACAACAGTATGGTATGATAATATGTAAACTTGGATTAAATAAATGCGGCAAAGTTCTTCTTGTACTATTATGTATTTTGTGGGAATACATAAATTAAATGTGAAGCATTAAGACGCAGGTAAGTGCCAGCGGCCTTGAGTGGTTAGCTTGCGTGTTCTGTGCTGAGCTCACGCAACGCATCGTACGTCCAGCCAGTAACAGGACTCGCCCATCAAGGTGCGCTGTCTCAAATTTGAAATATTAAAACATAAAAGATAAATAATTAAAATTATTTTTAAAATGGTGAAGGTTTCATAAAAAATACGGTTGATAGTTTTTGCGTGATTCTCAGTTTGTTATCCGCGTTAGACATAACTTTACAAATTAATTACAATATGAAATATAAACATAATCTAAAATGTTCACTTAATAAATTCTTTAAAAAAAACTTTTTTACAAAAAATACAACCGACTTCCAAAAACAACACTACAAAGTGAAAAATAACTTTAATTTCGGAAGTCGGTGTCTAGTTAAATGTGTTTTCGTTTTTTGCCACCGACCGATATTAAAGTTATTTTTCACTTTGTAGTGTTGTTTTTGGAAGTCGGTTGTATTTTTTGTAAAAAGTTTTTATTTTTCACTTTTTAGTTGTGTACCTACCCCACACAAATTCTAATACCACTATCTGCAAAACAAACTAGAACATCATCCATATAAAAGTGGGGAAAAAATACCTATTATTGAAGCTAACTCAAAAACTACCGAAACAAAGTTAATCAATTTTATATGGGACCAACTGTGATGTATACCCTCTCGAATAAAACAAAAAAAATCCAAATCGGTCCAGCCATCTTCGAGTAATCGGGGAACATACATAAAAAAAATTAAAAAAAAAAAAAAAAAAGGTTCCGACGAATTGAGAACCTCCTCCTTTTTGAAGTCGGTTAATAAATTTACTTTAAAAAAAGTAAAAACCGACTTCAAAACAAAAAACTAATGAAATAATTTTCATAAAACACTTAACCAGCTTCTGAAGTCGGTGTCAAGCTAAAGTGCATTGAAGAATTGAAGACACCGACTTCAGAAGCTGTGAAGTGTTTTATGAAAATTATTTTATTAGTTTTTTGTTTTGAAGTCGGTTTTTACTTTTTTTTATGTAATTAAATTTATTTTTCCATTTTTAGTTGAATATACAATTACATAAGTAGGTAAGCCCAAGTCGAACCAAAAGAAGAATCATCAAAATCCGCTTAGAAATGCCAGAGATACAGTGCATTTATGCATATAACTTCGTACATAAGAATAATTACATAATGATACTAAAAATCTTCCTGAAAGTATGCAGATCACGTTAGTGAAAAAGTCATCAAAATCGGTTCAGAAAATCGTGGATAAACAAACATACATAAACAAACATACATACATACATACATACTTACATACATACATACATACATACTTACATACATACATACGGGTCGAATACAGAACCTCCTTTTTTGAAGTCGGTTAAAAATGCTCTAATTTAACATATATTTTTTCCAAAGTATTAAAACCACTCGTTTAGACGTGATCTTCAGTTTAAAATCATTAACATCGCCTTAATTTTAAATCAAAGTTGTAGCAAACCCATTTTAACCCGACTACAGCAAAGGCAAAGGAAGGTTACATGATTTTGTCAGATAGACCAATCCTGGTCTATCTGACATATGAGGATATATGGTATATGAGGATAGACCATCTAATCGTAAGCTCTCTTCGCTCGAGTAAATCGTCGTTTTTAGGGATTCCGTACGTCCGAATGAAAAAACGGAACCCTTATTCAATCATGTCTGTGTGTCTGTCCGTCTTTCACAGCCGATTTGCTCCGAATCTACTGGAACGATTAAGTTGAAAGGTGCACATATGAACTTCTGTGACCCAAACATGAACATGTAAAGCCGTGTACGCACGAACGAACAAAAACATGGTGAACACGAACATCGAACACTTTAAATGTTCTAAAGGGTCCTGAGTTTCTTCAAATGTTCCATTCGTTCGTACATAAATGTATTTTTGAATATAGGTTTCACTTTTAAGCAGTTTTGGGGGAAACACTTTTGAGTGAGAGTCCGAAGAAAAGACAACACTGAAGAACAATGTGAGCCATCTGATATCTGGTCACTATGACCAAGTGCTTTAAAAAAAAAACAAAAACTTGACTGCAAGAACACCTATCTGAAAAGAGAAAAACAAGCATTATTCGCCATTACATACATGCTGTAGTAGTATACAAAATATTACTTACCAGTGGTGCAGCTACACCACAGACGACGGACGGCGGCATCGAGATGCTCAGCGCGCGTGCATGTGCTCATCACACCAAAAAGCCCTTTTCAGGGCTAACAATACTATCATGAATATGAACAATGTTTCTATAACACAGAGAGTCAAAACGTAAAATGATAACATAGGTACTTTCGCAATTAGAATACAATACACCAAATCAATCTGCCTAGCCTTTTCCCAACTATGTTGGGGTCGGCTTCCAGTCTAACCTGATGCAGCTGAGTACCAGTATTTTACATGGAGCGACTGCCTATCTGACCTCCACAATTCATAAACTGGGTAATACGATACCTCTTGGTATGACTGGTTGTCAGACTTTCGGTCTTCTGACGACCCGTAACGACTGTCAAAGATCCACGAATGACAGCCGGGACCAACGGCTTAACGTGCTTTCCGAGACACGGAGGAGTGTCGGTATGTAAAGATGATCACCCATCCTTGGACCTACCCCGGCAAGCGTAGCTTAACCTGATGGATCGACCCGTGCGGTTGTTATTACTTAGCCACGAGCTCCTCCTGCTGGAAGTGTACGTATTTTTCTGTTCGTTACTTCTTGTCTGTTTAATTGTGTGTACTGTGGGCTGCATCAATTGGGTACCCCAGGTGTATTAAACTTTTAATACAAATGGAGTACCCAATTGATGCAGCCCACATAAAATGTACTCTAGATGTAAGTACACACACAGGTGTACTATATTAATAGGCAGTAACAGTGGTTGTACCGAAGGGAAGCCAATAGAATAGGATTATATGAAGCTGTACACAACACACACACACTTCACACACATACACACACACACACACACATCACACACACACACACACACGTCACGTCACATACTTTCTTTACACAATACAGATTTAGTAAAAGAAATCATCAAATCGATCTTGTTCTGAGCGCTCCAGCCACAGTTCCTTCATCACCAGCAACTCACAGCCACAGTTGTAAAAAGGGATATTTTAAAAGTCCTGGGGCCGTACTATGACGTGAAAAAAGATCATGGATCCATCATGGTTCCGTTGCGAAAAAAGGATGGTGCTATAGGTCGTATATAGCTTTGTCTCTCTCACACTGGAACCATGATGGATCCATGATATTTTTTCTTAGTAGGCTTAGTAGTCTTTGCTAGTGTCAATAAGATGGACGGTAATGGCTAGTTTACACAGTGCGAGCTGTTGACTAGACAGTAGACAGCTGCTCACACTGTGCACTCGCATGTCAGTAGCTCGGATTCCCTTAGCTGTTTACACAGTGCGAGTTGCTGCACTGCTGCTACTCGGTTGGCCGACTCGCACGCTAGCTCGCACGAAAACAAAAAATGTTGAAGTTACTCGGCTGCGAGCTACTGTTCAACTCGCAAGTGCGAGAAACTCGAATAATACGTCCACACAGTGCGAGTTGCTGCACTGCAGCTACTCGGTAGGCCGACTCGCACGCTAGCTCGCACTGTCTAAACTAGCCATTACTTCCAGTGGTCGAGACAACAATATAGGTAGGTACTGCGATCACCATTGGTAATTATCATCTACGGCTGTCAAGAAGAGCTCGTGGCTAAGTAATAACAGCCACACGGGCCGATCCGTCAGGTTAAGTAAAGCTTGCCGTGGTTGGTCCGTGCATGGGTGACCATATTTTTATACCGAGACTCCTCCGTGCCTCGGAAAACACATTAAACCGTTGGTTCCACGCCACAATTGCGGCGATAAGTCCCCTTTTTGAGGAGTGGTTGGAGAGGCGCCACGGTGTCCTCACCTTCCGCCTGACGCAGGTCCTCACCGGACACGGTTGTTTCGGGAGGTTCCTGTTTCGGATAAGGCGGGAGGAAACGCCCGGGTGTCACCATTGTGTGGATCGCCCGGAGGACACGGTGGAGCATACAGTGGAGGTCTGCCCGGCTTGGGCGGAGCACCGCCGTGTTCTCACGGAGGCGATCGGCGGCGGCGATCTCTCGCGTCCAAACCTGGTCCATGCCATGGTGCGGAGCGAGAGTGCATGGGAAGCCGTCACCTCCTTCTGCGAAGCAGTAATGCTCGCGAAGGAGGAAGCGGAACGCGTGAGGGAGAGGCAACAGCCGCGCCCTCGCGCCCCTAGCCGCCGTAGGAGACGCCCTGGGCGGCGGGAATCGATTGCCGATTCCCGGCCACCGTAGGCGCGGGCTTGCGGACGACGAGTAATGGGCAGCTCGCCGTCCGGTAAGGACCAGGCCTGGGTCAACGGCGCGTTGTGTTCCTCGCGCGCCTCAAAGAGATGTCAGCAGTGACGGAGTCAGTTGGGCCGATGCCGCCGGGGTCGCGGGTAGTTCGAAGGAGATACCGTGGCCCTGGCACGGGCAACTGAAGGAACATGGGTGGGTTTTAGTCAGTAAAAGTCTGACACGCCCTCCCGCCCTGCCCTGAGCGGGAGAAGTCATTTGATGACTTCCCATCCACAAAAAGAATAAATAAAAAAAAAATGGTCCCAGTTGTCATTCGTGGACCTTTGGCAGTCGTTACGGGTCATCAGAAGCCCGAAAGTCTGACAACCAGTCTTACCAAGGGGTATCGTATTACCTAGTTACTGGGTTGTGAAGGTCAGATAGGCAGTCGCTCCATGTAAAATACTGGTATTCAGCTGCATCAGGTTAGACTGGAAGCCGACCCCAACATAGTTGGGAAAAGGCTAGGCAGATTGATTGGCTGTCAATGAGACGTAATTTTCTGGAGAAAAAAAAAACACTGCAATATAATAACTGACTTGACTTTATTGTTCACTGTTTGTTTTCTTATTTTGGCACACACACTTTAACTGGGAACATCTCAACTTTAACTTCTTGAAAATTCTTCTCTGGTGATACACTGGCACTTTTGACATTTTAGTGGCTACGCCATTTTCCAAAGAAGGAGTATTCTACAGAGTCAAATTAAATTAGCTAGTGAAACTCCCCAGACGTGATGAGTATCGATATCAAAACGTGATGAAACGAAAAAAATTACAACACCACCACGTAGTGCCGGTACTTGAAATAGTGTGTTTAGAAAATCATTGTTTTTTTTTTCTTTATCATGTTTAAATATCGAAGTCGACGTCACGTTTGCGGAGTTTCGCTAGCTAATTTAATTTGACCCTGTATAGGAGACAGGGTTCAATTAATACACGCCACCCACTCGCTATGCAAGTGAAGAGCGCGTAGGATTGTGTTGGCGTCAACGCATTGTAGAAACGAAAACATCAGGCTTGTTAGTCAAATGTAAATTTTGATGGGCAAAGATTTAATGACTGTCACAATGAGAGTTAAGATTAGCTTATGGCCGATTCCTATAATTTACAGACCGTTGTTGGTTAAAATTAAGACTCTTCTATCTTTACCAATGATGAAGCAAAGACCTCACAGCTTTGCATAGTAGACCCTCCAATATGGAAGTCGCTATCACAGGCAAAATTAGCTTACGAATATATTTATATGCCCAGTTTGGAAATAAAAAATGTTACCATTGGTAAGCAAAACGATTCGTTTTTATTTATTAGGAACCGAGCATAAATGTATCAGGGGAAGATACAGTTTCGTAACTCAAACATACAATCAGTCAGAAAGGCTCTAAGTGCAACGAAAATATTCGATAACGTCTGCGACTAGAGGTCTTCATCATTTGTAATACCGTAAAAAATTCAGTTTGGTACAACATAACGTGTGTACAACGCTGGTATGTAATCAGTAAAACACTATATTTGTCTAGCAATTTAACTGAGTTAGCACCAACACGCTACAAGTTAAAATAATCACTCTAATATGCAGAGGAAATTGAACCTTATCTCCTAAACTATACAACACTGACTTGGGAATTGCGAACGAACAGAAACCATTTCTTTGGCCGACTTCCTGCAGCAGGCGGGTATCATCTCGCACATCGGCTGGTGTACACAGTCGGGGATAGAGTCGTAAGGTATGTAACTGTCACACACGTTGGCCAAGCACTTCGGGATCATTATACAAGGTGGCTCATGTCTACACACCATCTTATTTTTAGGCCGTACCTGAGTAGCCGCCTCCTCTTTTGCTGTCAATACTATGTAGTTCCTTGTACAAATCGGTACTTCAGTACATTTAGGCGTATGAGGACATTTACAAGAAGGGATATTCGGGTTCTGATTCTTCAGTTCCATTAAACACAAAGGTACATTCTCACACATGGGTACATGCACACAAGAGTTCTGAAGCTTTGCATTAAGTCTTGTTTTAAAGCAACTCCTCACGACTTCACAGGGAGGTTTATGATTGCAAATACTTTGCATAATTTTTTCTTGTTTTGGTCGTTGTGTCTTGATATGATTCACGTCAATGACTGGTTGTAGATTTTCTTGGCTATCGTCGTAATTGATCAGTTGTTTCTGGATTTCAGTGGGCGATGAACGATACTGGCAGTTAACAGGAGTAGCTATCTGCTGTCTTATTTTATCTGGTGCTAACCAATACTTATAACTCTCTATAGCTGTTGCCTGGTGTTTCTGTATATCCCTAGACGATTCCGAAAGCTCACAACTATCATCATCAGTAGTCTGGGGTTTTCGCACGTCAAGTGGTGAAGAGTGGTAATGAATACCATAATTTGGGATCCTCAATCGTCTCGTTATAAAAGGTATTTGATTTTGATACTGACAACTTCCATACTCCGTATTGTTGATTGCTAGCTTAACTTCCGTCTGTGGAAGATACTGACAGCCTGCATTCATATTCTGGCGTTTTTGCATCTCAAGTGACGGATGACAGCACTGAGCACTTTTTTGCTTTGTCGACCGTTTTGTACTCGGGTCCTGGTAACCAAACTTGTTGCTCTTTGCATCGGTAGTCACTGAATACAAGTTCACAGGCTCTTCTTCTTTAGGAGCTGGTAAGTTCAGACATCCGTTTATCAAAATACATGGAGGGTTATGAATGCAGAGTATTTCACCATTGTACTTACTAGATAATGACTTCGTGATTTTGTCATGATTGAGTTGACATGGTCGAGGTTCCTCAGGGCCTTTATTAGGGCATTTATTAGAGCATGGACTGGTTTTCGTCTCTTTCTTTGGAGGGCACTTGCATCCTGTTTTTTGTTTAGCTGTCTTAATTTTGCCGGAAGATGAACAACAGGAGCATGAGCCTTGCTCTTGGCTGCGAACAGGTTGCGGCGGCGGTGAAGGACACCACATGGGCGTATTTCCACAAGCATCTGGACAACAACATAAGGAAGAGCCACCGCCCCCCTTACCATACGAGCGCGGTTTGAATGGTTCTGTGTTGGTGGCTTCGTCGGATACCTTGATACACGGTTGAGTTGTCGGTTGCATTTTCGTGTTGAGTTTATTCACGATATATTCCCAAAAACCAGAGCACGCAGTACCTAGTTCGAATCCGCTTCTGTTCAAACTTGAACCCATCGGTGAACAACCCGTGCTCTTGTGCTGGTTTGAATTTTGATAAGGAGTTGTGTATATTTGGAACGGAGATTTTGGACCCTTCTTTGAAGGGCACTGTTGCTCTATATGATTAAAACCCTGCCCTTCATAACGTTCAAAAAATTCTTTCCCTATGCCAGACTCGACGATATTTTTAGGCTTATTCCATTTCCCTTTTTTCCTTTTAAAAAACCTATGAGTTCCGACTTCCTCGGAAGATGATGTCAAACTAACGATATTGTCAGAAATTCCGTTTCCAACCTCTTTGCATGTCAATAACGGTCCTCGAATAATTTTTGTGTGTTGAACCGGAGGCGGCTTGCCATGAATGTTTCTTTCAACGCCGTAAACAGGTTGGGTTGCGTAGCACTGCCGTCTTCTATAAAATTTCCTTATTTTGTGTTCACGGTTGACGTGGGTAGCCTGACAGCCATTATCTATGTTTATGTTTTCAGCTGGGTTTTCCTTTATAATTGACATTTGTTTAACATTATTACTAGAACATCCGAATATGCTAGATAGACAGGGTCTTACTTTGTGTCGTATCACTGAACGTTTTGATTTTATTGTTTCGATATGATCTCCACCGTCTAATATTCTATATTTTTTGTTTTTGTAGGATTTTTGTACTTGTATACCTATCGTTAGTCCATTTTGGCTAATAGATGTGGATACCGACCCCCACGTTTCTTTGGAGCTATTTTCAGTGGCTGGGTGTGTTTGTCTGTTGTATGCCTGAAACTTTGAATCTTTCTTGTTATTTGAGAAAAGTTTTTTCATGGAGAGTTTGCGTCGAATCTTCGTATGCGCGAGCAGTGAGGAGTGCGTGCCTTCGAAGTCTGAACTGTCTGAATGGATCTCCATTACATTAGGATCGTAGGTCCGCAGATAATCGTTCGGCACCTTGTACATTGTTCTTTTTTTGTATTCCTTGTCGAGGCATTGACATTTCACTTTTCACGTCTACAATTATTTACCTCATAATAAAACTATTTAATTACATTTTTTTGTGGAATTTTGCTACACTGATAGAGTTAATCAAAGTCTGTCAAACTGAAGTTTGATTATCAACATTATTTTTCTTCTAAATTCTGTCAGTCAATGTATGAATACATATTGGTTCAGTAACAAACTTCTTAGGTGGATTTAAAGGAATAAAAAAAATAGGAATAAACGATCTATTCTAAAGCCGGCTTTATTGAATAATTTTTTATGGGGCTTCCGAAAAATAAATTAACTTCCGACGATTTAGTGGTGGCAAGCGCTACTGCTGAGCATGAGGTCCTGGGTTCGATTCCAAGGTCAGGCAAAGTGATATTGAGTTTTTCTATCTGGAATTTCTCAGTAGCAGCCCGGAGTCTGAATTTGTGCCCGGTTGATAGCAAAAGGCCCCTGGTGAAATATGGATGTACTATAGGTAGGTACACTCTGCCCAACCCTTCGAGGATACAAGGCCAACTATTATGTGAATCATTAAATGCTCATAAACCTTATAATTCTGCCTCCACAAACAAGCTCAACTATCACAAAGTTCTCGTCAGAACACCGAACAGATTTTAATCACGTCGCCGAAACATTCACAAAACATAACGAACTCAAAGGGATTCCTCACATTGTTTCTGTAAAAAAACCGGTATTTTTTGTGTGGAACAGTCCACAGGGGCTAAAACAAAGAACTCGATGTTGTATGGTATTAAATGGTGTATTAACGAAGGTGATACGTCATAGTTCATAGTTACGTTGCACGAAACAACAGCTTTTTTTAGTGCGAGAAAATAGTTTTGATACTTATGACCTACTCAGGGAATAAGTATTAAAACTATCGCATTTAAAAGCTGGGCAGATTGAGTAATCTGCCTAACCATTTCACAACTATTTTGGGGTCGGCTTCCCGTCTAACCGGAAGCATCTGATTACCAGTATTTTATATGGTGCGATTGCATTTCTGATTTCCACAACCCAGTTACCGGATAACACGACCCCCTTGGTAAGGCTGTTGTCAGACTTTAGGGCTTCTGACTACCCGTAACAACTGTCAAGGATCTACGTATGATAGTCGAGACCAACGGCCTAACTTGCATTCCGAGACACGGAGGAGTCTCGGTATTTAAAGATGGTCTGGTCACTCATCCACGGATCGACCTCGGCAAGCGTTGCTGTTATTATTATTTAGCCACGAGTACCTTATTACTATGGTGATTATTTTATTTAAGAACCTTTGTGTATCCTAAAATAACAACTAACAACACTTGGAAGGAGACGATGCTTAGCATTTCCTTGGGGCATAGAAAGCTCTAAATCATATTTTGAAGGTAAGTAGGCATATATTTTACCAGTTAATTGTTACACTAGCTGTTGCCCGCGGCTTCGCCCGGGTGAATGTCGAAAAATATCACACGGGAACGTACTACCGGGAATTCCTTCTTTATGGTAGTAACAACAGCAGTCCTAAAAATCCCATTCAGGGACACGGGGTGGGGACAGTTCTAGATCAGAATTAATTACTGTTTGAAAAATAACAATACTATTTATTTTTTTTTATTACTTTTGACAATCTAATTCAATCATGATTCAAAAGACATGTGGCGCAATCTATTATCAAAAGAACGTTATTGTTGTTTTCCTCGGGTACAGTACTCTTTTTGGAGATGAAAGGTACTCTATGTCCGTTTCTGTACACCTTACAACGTATATGCAAAATTTCAAGATAATCGGTTCAGTGATTTAGGCGTGAAAAAGTAACAAACAAACTTACTTTTGCATTTATAATATTAGTTAGGAAGGATAATTAATTAATTTTATTTTAGAGCAGCATTATTGATTTGGTGTTAGTATTTGGTCGAGGTAAAACCATCCAATCAGTCCAGTTAACAAACCGCAAGCAGACAAAAATAGAAAACACAATAATTTCCTCTTGCTTTATTAAAACACAATAATGACCGCATGTTTTAGAACTTACCTATCGTTATGATTCTGAAGGGACCATGAGAATAACAAATCCCATTATTTCAGCCTAAGAATTATTCTATTATGATTCTCACATGAATATAATAGAATATGTAGCATAAGTATTCAATATATTTATTATGTAGAAACTTATTCTTTCTTCAATAAACAATCAAGACTGTACAGTCGCACTATACGTGACGTCACACTATAAAATAAAAGGATTTGAATAAAGAATCAAGCTGGCTGAATGCCGGAGCACGTAGGTACCCGGTAATGAATCCAAAGGGTTAGCCGGTATAATAGGGGAGCGGCCCTACGTAATCATAGGTGATCTAACGACGGACGGCGGCTGCTTTATTGTTTCATAGAGGACTGCGGCCGGTTGCGGGATCAAATTTGAATAAAATTGTGGCGTTTGATCCGTTGTTGATGTGGAGTTTTTTTGGACCGAAATGAATAAACAGTCAAGTCAATCAAAGAATTTGTAAGTAAACTAAAAAATAAATCTTAAGGTGATTGTGCAGTAATAGCCCGCGAAATTCAAATTGTCTTCCGTTTTTTACAATTTGCAGGTCAGTATTAGGTTATATGTTGATAAAAATATAATACGCGGCTACAGCAAATATGTATTTACATAATTTTAACCATAGAAATCATCAATACATCTTTCTAAGTTAGATTTGTTCCAAAATGCCATCATTTTCGAAATCAAACGTAAAGACAACAAAACTGATGACAGATTGATCGGCTACTGCTCCCCTTACAGTTCTTTATTCAAATCATGATTGATCTAGATTCTAACAACGCCTTTAAAGTCATACACAGCAACCTTTTGAACAACCGTCGCCGCTATAAGTTATAAAAAAGATTTTCCTTTTTCCTTTTTTAGTGACTAAATAAAAAATGGTAGGTTCGGCTATTACGTTTGGGGCAGTGTGTGAGATGAAACAATTATTATGATAGTGTGCCTATTTCGTGTTGTTGGGATACATGATTGCTTTTATTTTCTATCAAGGGTTTCACGTAGATTATTAGTGTAATAGAATTTTTAATTTAATTTTAACATGTAATTGTATTTCGAAGGTTTTTTTTTTCTTGTATTATTATATAAAAATAGGCATGAATTCGATGATTGTATTTATTTATTTATTTATTTTAAATAGAACGGCCGAAACCAATTACACTATTTAAATATAATTACTTACACTACATAATATATAATTTATTTAACACAGTCATGCATTCTTCTCACAAAAATTCAAGCACTCTGACAGAATCATCTTCCATTCAGTCACAAACACATCAAAATCTGTGTTTGAGTTCAGGAGAGCGGCTAACGTCCGAGGAATACCTATTCCTCGGACGTACTGTTGCACGCTCCAAGTCACCTGACTTGGAGCGTGCAACAGTACGACAAGTTGGAACAGCCAGTAAGCGGTGTTTTCTGCTACGACAATAATTGTTTGGGACAAATAGATTGCAGATTTCATTATGGAGATCAGGAACATCAATAATCCCCCTAAGAATTTTAAATATTACAGTCATCTGATCGCGTGACCGTCTTACTTCAAGAGAATTGAAACTTAAGCAACCCAACAGGAATTTAGTGGGATACAAGAGAGGATAATACCCGTATTGTAAGATACACGCTCATGGTAGCAATTTGAAATTGATAGCACCATTATGTAGTACCTAGCAGTTACGACGCAGATATATACCAGTGGCCTTGAGGTCAGCTTGCGTGTTCTGTGCTGAGCTAACGCAACGCGTCGTACGTCCAGCCAGTAATAGGACTCGCCCATCAAGGAGCGCTGACCCAAATTAGATGCATTATTAATTTATTATACAATAAATTTACTTTAAAAAAAGTAAAAACTGACTTAAAAACCAAAAACGAATAAAATAACTTTCATAAAACATTTAACAGCTTCTGAAGTCGGTGTTAAGCTAAAGTGCATTGAAGAATTGAAGACACCGACTTCAGAGGTTGTAAAGTGTTTTATGAAAGTTATTTTATTCGTTTTTGGTTTTGAAGTCGGTTTTTTTTTTTTTTTTTAAAGTAAATTTATTTTTCCATTTTTAGTTGAATATACAATTACCAGACGAAGAAAAAGAAGAATAATCAAAATTGGCTTAGAAATGCCGGAGGTACAGTACATTTATGTATATAAGTTCGTACACAATAATAATTACATAATGTATAAAACCTTCCTGAAAGTATGTAGATCACGATAGTGAAAAATCATCGAAATTGGTTCATTAGTTTTTGAGAAAAACGCGGACAAACAAACATACATACATACATTCATACATACATACATACTTACATACATGCATACATACATACGGGTCGAATACAGAACCTCCTTTTTTGAAGTCGGTTAAAAAAACAAAAGTTATTAGATTAAAACACGTATACCAAAAGTTAAATAATTAAATTATCTTTAAAATGGTGAAGGTTTCATGAAAATACGCTTGATAGTTTTTGTATGATTCTTAGTTTTTTTTATCCGCGTTAGATATAACTTTATAAATTAATTACACTATGTAAGTAATATATACATAATCTAAAATATACAGATTTTAAGTTATTAAAAAAATGCTCTAATTTAACATATATTTTTTCCAAATTAACACTAAAAGTCGGTTGTCGTCGCCTTAAGGACGCTGTTACAAATGGGTAGTCAAATCATTACTTTTTTACACAAAAGCATGTTTATTAAATAAAATGCTTTACATTCTTAAAATGTTTTTTGGCTAAATTGTTGATAGATGTGCATGGTACGATTGTGAACTACAAACATAATTTTAGATAGAAACAGTTTCTCAATAAATGTACCGGACTGAAAATTTTTACTTCGGTACATTTATTGAGAAAATGTACCTATTTAAAATTATATTTATAGTTCAGAATCGTACCATGCACATCTGTCAACAATGTAGCCAAAAAACATTTTAAGAATGCAAAGTTTTTTATTTAATAAACATACTTTTGTGTAAAAAAGTAATGATTTGACTACCCATTTGTAACAGCGTCCTTAAGCCACGTGTTCCTACAAACCGTACACAATTATTCTACCTCTGATCTTGCATCATTATCAAAATCAAAGTGATCTTTATTTTCATTACTATAAACCTTGCTGTTGGGCTGCTATCACTGACATGTCTGTCAAATTCAAAGTGATCTTTATTTTCGTTACTATAAGGTTGCTGTTGGGTTGCTGCCACTGACATGTCTGTCAAAATCAAAGTGATCTTTATTTCCGTTACTATAAGGTTGCTGTTGGGTTGCTATCACTGACATATCTGTCAAAATCAAAGTAATCTTTATTTTCGTTACTATAAGGTTGCTGTTGGGTTGCTGCCACTGATATGTCTGTCAAAATCAAAGTGATCTTCATTTTCGTTACCATAAGGTTGCTGTTAGGTTGCTATCACTGACATATCTGTCAAAATCAAAGTGATCTATTTCGTTACCATAAGGTTGCTGTTGGGTTGCTGTCACTGACATGTCTGTCAAAATTAAAGTGGTCTTTATTTTCGTTACTATAAAGTTGATGTTGGGTTGCTGTCACTGACATGTCTGTCAAAATCAAAGTGATCTTTATTTCGTTAGATAATGTTTGATGTTAGGTTGCTGCCACTGACATGTTTGTCAAATTCAAAGTGATCTTTATTTTCGTTACTATAAGGTTGCTGTTGGGTTGCTGCCACTGACATGTCCGTCAAATTCAAAGTGATCTTTATTTCCGTTACTATAAGGTTGCTGTTGGGTTGCTATCACTGACATATCTGTCAAAATCAAAGTGATCTATTTCGTTACTATAAAGTTGATGTTGGGTTGCTGTCACTGACGTGTCTGTCAAAATCAAAGTGATCTTTATTTCGTTAGATAATGTTTGATGTTAGGTTGCTGCCACTGACATGTCTGTCAAATTCAAAGTGATCTTTATTTTCGTTACAATAAGGTTGCTGTTGGGTTGCTGCCACTGACATGTCTGTCAAATTCAAAGTGATCTTTATTTCCGTTACTATAAGGTTGCTGTTGGGTTGCTGCCACTGACATGTCCGTCAAATTCAAAGTGATCTTTAATTGCGTTTCTATAAGGTTGCTGTTGGGTTGCTATCACTGACATGTCTATCAAAATCAAAGTGATCTTTATTTTCGTTACTATAAGGTTGCTGTTGGGTTGCTATCACTGACATGTCTGTCAAAATCAAAGTGATCTTTAATTTCGTTACTATAAGGTTGGTATTTTATTACTGCTATCAGGGGTAAACTAACTAAACGGTCTTTAGAAGAACGGTTCCGTCATGTTATAACGTTCGTCATGAAAATCTGTCATTTTCACCAGTAGGTACACAGGATGTATCAGACAGGTTTGGTCAAAAAGGGCCAGTATCAAACTGAACAATTTTCTCCATGGGACCAAAATCGTAATTAAGAAAAAAATATCAACTGTCCCATAGAAAACGGCTGATTATTTTTTCGCGATTCCGGTATTGGTCCCATGGAAAAAGTTGTTCAATTTGATGGTTTATACTAGACACTTAAAATTTGACCACACCTTTCTACTACACCCTGTATATACAAAAAAAAAAAAAAAAAAAAAAAAGAAGTTTATTGCATATTAAAAAACGTACACGGAAATGAACTCTTGACTTCCAAACTAAGTAGGACTTGTATTATGGAAAAAAAAATAACATGAAAGTGTCGAAAAACACTGAATTTCGACAGCCGTTATTGTGTGGCCATTCACCGCTCTAAGTCTTCTAGGAAACCATAGCGGTTTCGTAAATAAAGTGTCATCTACCACTGACGTTTCGGTTGATTGTACCTGTCGATTGGTGATTCTACTTACCTTTTTATACAAGGAAGGATAATTGAATGACTTATACCTAAATAAAACCACTCGGGTTTCATGTATGTGTCAGGAATAATCAGGATTTTTCCGTACTATTCATTTTCACTCTGACGTTTAGCAGTAAGTACCTATATACTCGTAAGTACATAAAAAAAAGTAGTACCTAATGAGAACCTAGTGAGTGATGCAATGTAAGTTTGATTTCTGCTACTGTAGGAACGAAACCGGTATTTTAATTACTACTATCAGCCGATCTCGATCGAAAGGGCCCTGTAGCTAAGTAATAACAGCCGCACGAGTTGATTGATCAGGTTAAGCTACGCTTGCCGGGGTTGGTCCGTGTATGGGTGACCATTTTTACATACCAAGACCCCTCCGTGCCTCGGAGCGCACGTTAAGCCGTTGGTACCGGCTGTCATTCGTGGATCTTTGACGTTACGGGTTGTCAAAAGACCAAAAGTCTGACGACTAGTCTTACCAAGGGGTCTTACCAATCGTATTACCCAGTAACTAGGTTGTGGAGGTCAGATAGGCAGTTGCTCCATGTAAAATACTGGTATTCAGCTGCATCCGGTTAGACTGGAAGCCGACCCCAACATACTCGTAGTTCGGAAAAGACTAGGAGATGATGATGAGTAACAACCGGTCTAATACTGTAAAAATCTCACAGTGAAAACTTATACCGTATTCACAATAAGATGAGATTTTAAACAAACCTTTTTACAGTCCGTTCAACCGATTTTTACTTCTATTGCGTAGGCTTAAGCATAGCATTAAAGGCAAAAAAGTGGTTACAATGCCAACTGTTTACTGCAGCTACCTTTTGTCATGCCGCCAACGTAAAAGAAGTCAAAATCGGTTGAACGGGCTGCTTATTGTGAATACGGTTTGGATGAAGTTAGTTTTCTGCTTCAAAATAAAATTAATTAATTATGTAAAATCTTTGCCATCAAAATACCACCACCACTAAAACCACCAAAACACCACTATCACTACCTCCCACCCCTCTTCCTTCAGCTTCTTTTTTCACCTTAAAAATATGATTTAGACCTTTCTATGCCCCAAAGAAATGCGTAGCATCGTCTCCTTCCAGGTGTCCATTGTTGTTATTTTAGAATACATAAAAGGGCCTTCAGAAGCCATACTATGACGTGAAAAAAGATCATGGATCCATTATGGATCCGTTGTGAAAAAAGGATGGTGATATAGGTCGTATATAGCTCCGTCTCTCTCTCACACTGGAACCGTTCATTTTCTGCCCTGGTAAGAGCTCATAGTAACCCTCTGATCTCATCCAATCTATGTCTAAGGACAAAGATTCCTATAGAAAATAACCACCATAAGTACTTACGTAATAAGTATCAAAACTATTTCCCCGCACTAAAAAAAAGCTGTTGTTTCGTGAAACGTAACTATGAACTACGACGTATCACCTTCGTTAATACACCATTTAATACCATACAACATCGAGTTCTTTGTTTTAGCCCCTGTGGGCTGTTCCACACAAAAAATACCGGTTTTTTTACAGAAACAATGTGAGGAATCCCTTTGAGTTCGTTATTAACCGACTTCAAAAAGGAGGAGGTTATCATTTTTTTCTTTTTTTTTGTTTTTTTTTTTTTTTTTTTTATGTATGTTCCCGATTACTCGAAGATGGCTGGACCGATTTGGATTATTTTTTTTTTGTTTGAAAGGGTATACTTCCCAGGTGGTCCCATGATCATCAAGTCAGGATCTGATGATGGGATCCTGGAGAAATAGAGAGAACTCTTCCAATTTTATAGGCACACTTGAAGCGATTTGGATAGTTTTTGGAAGAGTACTTTCTTGGAGTGGTCCCATTTCAATTTGGTGAAGATCTGATGAAGATCTTCTGAGATAGGCAACGGAACTCCTCAATAAATGATAGCAAATTAGTGTTGCCCAAATTCAGTCTTGGTCTTGTTCTTGCGTTTTTGCAAGACCAAGACCAAGAACAAGACCGCGTATTTTTAGCAAGACCAAGACCAAGACTGACCGTGCAAGACTTGAGCAAGAACAAGACATAGCCTGCAAGACTCTTGCGTCTTGCAGCTAGGACTTAGCGCTATTTCACTGAGTAGTTGGGTGTAACAGTTCGGTGTATAGGTAGGTACGCTTAGGAATTCTATGAGACGCAAAAAACTGTATCAAAGAATATGAAAAACTGGACCTATGCGCATTACGACTAATACCATAAACATAGCGAATAAAAAAATATCTATTAAAATCAAACTGAGTGCATGCATAGTTATGTTTTAACCATCGGCACTTTGATAATGCGGCATCAAAGGTTTTGTACTTACTTCTCAAAGAAATTTGCCGCTTTTCGGAAGTACATGGTTATGATACACGCGCCGGCGGCTTCTTTTGAAATCTAAAACAATCGTTGCCGCCACGCCGAAATCATAACATTTGACACTATTTGATTGCCTCCATAGGGCGTAGGTATACTCATGCAAAATAATTTCCTAGTAGAGTACCTACAGGTGTTCCAAAGAATAAATAAGTTTCAGAGTGCTTAGAATGAAAATGAATACATTATACTGATCACGCAAGTAGTATTATGATTAGGATAAAATGGTAAGGATAGGTAGTAGATGTCATATTAATTCATTCTAGTAAGTATATATTATAATATTGATTACTTATATGGTTTTAAACTAATTACTTAGGTACTATTATTGTACATTTAGTCATTATATTTCTTAAGTTTTTACAAGAAAAAATAGCAAAAAAGTGTTCAAATATCACCCGTTTAATAAATATTGTAGCCACTTTGCGGACTAATACGTTTTTCTAAGATTTAAAGTAAACTTTAATAAATAGTAATAGACTAATAGGTAATTGCAAGACTTGCAAGACTCTTGCTGCAAGACCAAGACCAAGACCAAGACTGGGAGCGCAAGACCAAGACCAAGACCAAGACCAGGTGTATTGGCGCAAGACCAAGACCAAGACTGGCTAAGTCTCGTCTTGTTCTTGCATTTGGGCAACACTATAGCAAATGGACTGGGATTGCTGAAATCTCATGTCTGTTTTTTGTTCACACCAGTTCATAACATAACATCACGCCAATACGCTGTGAAGGGGTAAGCTCATGTGAACCACTAAAAAGTGAAAAATAAAAACTTTTTTACAAAAAAATACAACCGACTTCCAAAAACAACACTACAAAGTGAAAAATAACTTTAATTTCGGAAGTCGGTGGCAAAAAAGAAAATACATTTAATCAGATACCGACTTCCGAAATTAAAGTTATTTTTCACTTTGTAGTGTTGTTTTTGGAAGTCGGTTGTATTTTTTTGTAAAAAAGTTTTTTGTTTTGTGAATGTTTCGGCGACGTGATTAAAATCTGTTCGGTGTTCTGACGAGAACTTTGTGATATTTGAGCTTGTTTGTGCAGGCAGAATTATAAGGTTTATGAGCATATGATTCACATAACAGTAGGCCTTGTATCCTCGAAGGGTTGGGCAGAAGCGTACCTACTTAAAGTACACCCACATTTCGCCAGTTATGCTTAGTTAACCCAGGACCTCATCTTCAGCAGTACTGCTTGCCACCACTAGACCAACGAGGCAGTCCTCGAACCTCCTCCATAAATTATTCGTTCATGTTAAAATACAAATGTAGCAATCGTTTCTAGGATTTAGTTTCCATCATCTGGTGATACTTCATCATGATCATCATTGGCAGCCTTGCTCCATCCACTGCTGAGTACCCTCCTGCGGAGTAGGCCTCCTCCCTTCTGTGTCATACTACCCTGGTCTTAGATGCAAGTCTCAACCAATAAAGAATAGTTTCTCCAAAATGTCAATTAAATAATTCTTTTGAATACAATCATACTTATAGAATTACACTAATATTATGTTGTTTGTTACTTCTTCACGCTCAAACGGCCGGACCGATTTAGATGAAATCTAGTATGTAGATAGCTTAAAGCCTGGATTAATACATAGGCTTCTTTTTATTCCGGTCTACGAGGGTGAAACCGCGGCGCAACTAGTAAGGTAATAAAAAAAGGCGAAAGTTTGTGAGTGTTTGTTACTTCTTCACGCTCAAATGGCGAGACCGATTTGGATGAAATTTGGATTGTAGATAGGTTATACTCTGGATTAACATATAGGCTACTTTTTATCCCGGTTTACGCGGGTGAACCCGCGGGGCACAGCTAGTTTTCAATAAAGCCAGCTTTAGAACAGATCGTTTATTTCAATGGTTTTCCTTTAATTCCACCTAAGAAGTTTTTTACTGAACCAATAAGTTTTCATACATAACTGACAAAATTTAGAAGAAAAATAATGTTGACAAGTTCTCAATTAAACTTCAGTTTGACAGATTGACTGACTGACAGTGTAAAAAAATTAAAAAAAAAAATGTGATTGAACAGTTTTTTATTTACTACGAGGTAAATCATTATAGACGAGGAAAGTGAACAGAAATGTCAGTGCCTCGACAAGGAACACAAAAAAAGAGCAATGGACAAGATGTCGAACGATTATCTATGGACCTACGATCCTAATGTAATGGAGATCCATACAGACAGCTCAGACTTCGAAGGCACGCACTCCTCACTGCTCGCGCATACGAAGATACAAGTCGCGCATACAAAAATACTCTACATGAAAAAAGATTTCTCAAATAGCAAGAAAAATTCGAACAACGTACAAACACACCCAGCCATTGAAAATAGCTCCAAAAATGGAGTGACGATAGGTATACAAGTACAAAAATCCCGCAAAAACAAAAAATTAGACGGTGGAGATCATATCGAAACACTAAAATCAAAACGTTCAGTGATACGACACAAAGTAAGACCTTGTCTATCTAGCATATTCAGATGTTCGAGTAATAATGTTAAACAAATGTCAATTATAAAGGACAACCCAGCTGAAAACGTGAACATAGATAATGGCTGTCAGGCTACCCGCGTCAACCATGAACACAAAATAAGGAAATTTAATAGAAGACGGCAATGCTATGCAACCCAACCTGTTTACGCCGTTGAAAAAAACATTCATGGCAAGCCGCCTCCGGTTCAACACACAAAAATTATTCGAGAACCGTTATTGACCTGCAAAGCGATTGGAAACGGGATTTCTGACAACATCTACAATTTGACATCATCTTCCGAGGAAGTAGGAACTCATAGGTTTTTGAAAAGGAAAAATGGGACGCGGAATAAACCTAAACATATCGTCGAGCCTGGCGTAGAGAAAGTTTTTTTTCAACGTTATGAAGGACAAGGCTTTAATTGTGTAGAAGAACAGTGCTCTTCAAAGAGGGGTCCAATAACTACGTTCCAAATATACACAATTCCTTATCTACATCCAATACAGCACAAGGTTTCAAGTTTAAGCGAAGAGGATTCGAACTAAGTGCACTGGTTTTTGGCAATATATCGTGAATAAACCGTGTATCAAGAAATCCCACGAAGCCACCAACACACTACCATTGAAGCCATGCTCGTGTAGTACTGACCCCGCTGACTCTTCGTTATGGTTTTAGAATAGATCAGCAGGTACTCGTGGCTAAGTAATACTAGCCCCACGGGTCCATTGATCAGGTTAAGCTACGCTTGCCGCGATTAATCCTTGGTGACCATCTACATACCAAGACTCCTCCGTGCCTCGGAAAGTACGTTAAGCCGTTGATACGTTGTCATTTTTGGATTTTTGACAGTCGTTACGGCCAGTCTTACCAAGGGGTATCGTATTACCCAGTAACTGGGTTGTGGAGGTCAGATAGGCAGTCGCTCTATGTAAAATACTGGTATTCAGCTGCGTCCAGTTAGATTAGAAGCCGATCCCAACATAGTTGGGTAAAGGCTAGGCAGACGCTATGATCAGCGGGTACTAAGTGTGTACTAGTAGTTCCATACAAAATGTTCCCGAGATGTCCCATCACTATCTGTAACTAACCCTCCACAACGTACTACAAGTTATAAACACAGAACACACGTGTGTATTAAAACAAATATTATTATGAAAAACTGCGCCAGATTTCATACGTGTTTTTGTCTTAACTCCCCCGCACAGAAGTCCGTTGTCCTCCCAAATAAATATTCTGACAGCCCAAGGGCTGTCAGAATATCAAGATTTTCTTTAAAAATCTTGGTGAAATGGCATTTTGAACTTTATGTTAATAGATATAGAATGTATACAATGTTTCCTTGCCGTTTAATAGATATAGAATGTAAACAATGTTTCGTTGCCGTGGAATTATAATTAAACAGCGTGCTAAAATAAAAATATGGATAGTTATTTTTTTTTTCCTAAATTGGAATGATGTTTTCAATCTTTTTTTTTCATATTTTTTTTTTCTTAAATTATCGTATATAAACCGCTGGTTTATTTAAATATTTTGTACCAAAATAATTCAATAATACGTGTTTCCGTAACATTTAGCAAAAACACAAAAATTTCATTCAAATTTTTCCATTTAAAACTCGATTTTAGCTTACAAAATGTATTCTGAACCTAAAGATGTTTTCTTTTTCATACAAAAAAGTTGAATGTCTTTAATAAATTCGTTTTATGAGTCGATCTGCGTTTAAAATGCTGTTGACATCATATCGGTTGCTTACTATTAGGCAGTAATAATATAGAAGGCAGGCATACCTATAACACTTAAATCAGACTTCTAATATATTCATAGGCTATTAGCCAAGACACACCTCTAAAACAAAAAAAAAAATGAAGTTATCTTAATAACCTATTTGTAACCTATTTGATCAATCACCCACAAAAAACTTGTTTAAAATCAAAAGCGATCTCTTGATAAAAAAAATTGTACGTAATCTAATTTCCAAATTGAAATTTAATTTTTTGTCGTATCAAATTTCATTTTTTTAAAACCTAACGTACAAATACAAACGTTTAAATGTGGAGTTCGAAATTCAAGCGATGGAACGTCAATCGCGAATTTAATTTGATTGGTCGAATCCCCACGAGTATTGCCGAGGATTCCCGAAACAGGGCAAATCATGGAAAATATATTTTTATTTTTTATTGCATCAGACGTGTGGCGTACCATTTTTCGTTGAGACGTGGCACCCTAAGCTTTGTGTGGGGTTTATATGAGATTGCTTGTGATTTAGGGTTGTAGATAGTGTGGTTAGTAGCGTAGGGGATGTGTGGGGTAACCAATCGTGAGTCGATGCCCCGATTGATTGGCAAAGGGCGATTTGGCAAAGCTCCCCGGTGTGGGGGCGCGCTCTGATGTTTTTCGCCACATGTGGGAGGTACCGGCAGTTGTGAGTAGGTAAATATTTTTATTGCATGTGAACTTGTTACTGCTTTGCAATAAAATATTTGTGTGACGCGGAAGCACTATTGGCATTTGAGCACTGTGATTGAAATTAAATTGTGTGTGACATTTGTGGGACCTAAAATCTGACATGAATAAAAATGAAGAAAGAATGATGATGAATGATGTTTCTGATAATGAAGTAATGTATTAGCAATTTGCTTCAAAGTGATTAAAATTCCTATTGATTGTGTGTTACGTAATTAGGGGGCCGGTTGAGTAAAAGTCGGAAAAAAATTAGCTCAGTGTATAAAATAAAATAACAATTATCATATAGAGCCTATTTGACTCAAGTATTTATTAATTTCATTAAAATAAATTAATTGTATCACTCAAAATATAAAAACTATTATTGTTGTTTATTATACTTAAGTGTTATTGTAATAATTAGAGTATCCGCCATATTTAGTGGACAGATTAACATAGATCAGTAACTTAGATGTTAAAAGATTTGTATGGAAGGTTGTAATTGTATAAATTATTAATAAAATTGTACCTACACGATTGCCTTTGTGAGCGGCCGGTAGTGATTAGATTAAATAGACATTCCTAATTATCTTAAAACTGTCCCAAACACAGTACCTAGATTAACTGGTTTTTAAACCCAGTTCAAAATACTGGAAATATTTATATTTTAATAAAAAAAACGGCCAAGTGTGAGTCGGACTGGCACACGAAGGATTCCGTACCACCGAACAATATACTCACATTTTTTATACTTTAGTAAAAACAAGCCGCATAAACACTTCTTATTTGGTGACCTTGTCCCTTTTTAATATAAAATAATAAATAAATTATATTAACTACTACTATACTACTATTACTATTTTTTTTTTTTTTTTTTTTTTACTACCGTATTTATCTTTTTTTTTAAATTTTTTTTTTATTACTATTTATTATTATTTTGTTATTTTTTAACTTTTTAAATAATTATTTGTTGTTATATCGGCCATCTAGTACACACTGTGAAAATTTCAAGTGTCTACCTATTGTGGTTCAAAACATAACACACAGTGACGGATGTCTGTGACAGACGAACGGACAGCGGAGCCTTAGTAATTGATTCCCAATGGCAATCTTTGGGTTTGGAACTCTAGAACGGCATATCGTCTCTTCGCATTAAAAGTGTACAATCTTTTAGATTCCCATCCCTAAGAAAATTCCTATGAAATCAAATTCTTTTGTGAATTTGTTTTATAGGAGTAAAGTCAAAAGCCTTAGAGTGAAATAAAAAAAGAAAAAAAAAATATAACCCTTAAACAGTCAATGGACCGATGTTGAGTCGTAAATATTAATTTAATGATTTTACGGTAATAAAAATAAACGGGTAATTAACCATGACAAACACTATTGTGCGCTCATTGTGTCGCTACCATTACGATGTTATAAAACCTTATTTGACCATCAAATGAAGTAAAGCTTTCTATGAGGCTTTACAATGTATTGCTATAAACACCTGATAAATTGGGATTATATTATATTGCTATGAGTAGAAATATTAGAAAGTTTGTATGACTTAGGTAAAAGATTTTAACGAATCTCATTAAGGGCCAGTTTTTTTGGTTTTGAAACCATATTATTACCCGACTACGGCAAAGCCAAAAGGAAGGGTTATGATTTTAGCAGTCTATGTATGTATGTAAGTATGTATATAAGTATATAATTACGTGTGTTCCACCGTAGCGCCTAAATTACTGAACCGATTTTAATTAATGAGGTATCAATAGATTCGTAATAATGGTCCGGGTGACATAGACTGTATTAATTCTCCCTAAATTTAATATGGTGAACTTTACACGTAAATTTCTGACCACGAAAAAAATTAAATAATAATGACATGTTTGGTATCAAAAGAAAGGTCTTGACGAGCACATTAGAAATATCATATCTTATGTCATATTGTTTAAGTAAATAAATATGTTGAAATTGTTAAAAATAAGTAAACGTGGAGATTGGTTACAGACCGAATGCGGCGAGCGTGATTTTTCAGTAGTCGAGTTTTAGTTTTTGAACTTACTTATTAATTTTAGTTTTAGAATGAATGATAACGAAATTATAATAAGAAATATTATTGACTAGTTATAAGCTTGAATAATTCTAGGAGATTTATGAATGAGAAAATAATGAAAGAAAATACATTTATTTAGCACAGACTAAAAAGGCACACAAACAAATATAAAGAGCAAGGTAACAAAGCACAGAACAGATAATTTATCTTAGTAGTAATTGATACTATTCATTCATGTATTCGTGTCTTCTTTATTGTAAACTATACTCCATTTACAAACCTTTTTTACAGTCCGTTCAACCAATTTTGACTTCTATTACGTTGGTGGCATAACAAATGGCAGCTGCAGTAAACAGTTGGTATTGTAACCACTTTTTGCCTATATTGCCTTCCTTAAGCCTACGGAATAGAAGTCAAAATTGGTTGAATGGACTGTTAAAAAGATTTGTTTAAATGTCTAATCTTATTGTAAATTAAGTATAGCTGACCCGACAGATGTTGTCCTGTCATTTCACTGATTCATACAAATATCCCATCATAAAAAAGGACCGAATTTGAATTTTTTCCGGAAACTTTTGCATTTTTTTTCCATAGAAACATAATTGAGACTAATACGAACATTAAAAAAAAAAATAGCCAAATCGGTCCAGCCGTTCTCAAGTTTTGATACCCCATAACTCTAAGGTGAGACCATAAGACCATCATTTTGTACAACTTTTACTATGGGACCAAACATAAAATCGCGAAAAAAAAAAATCAGGAGTTCCCTAATTTTGACGAGTTATGCGAACATAATGTAGGGAACAGCTGATTTTTTTTTCGCGACTTCATGTTTGGTCTCTTGGTAAAAGATAGTCTCATTAATACAGAGTTGTCGGATATCAAAAGAAAGACTTTGTAGATTACAATTCTATGATACTACTACATATCAAGCTGTTCATTTTCAGTATAAGCTGATCTCGCATTGTATAGAATTTCCGTAGAGTGAGGGGTCAGCTTATACTGGAAATGTATAGCTACATATCAAGCTATACATCCGCTCAGTGCCTTCTTACAAAATTCTCGTGGGACAGATATTCAGTGATGACCAAAAATTTAAATATTTTTATTGGAACCGATTTAAGAAATACCAAAACACGTTGTCGATTAGATTTATTGTGTCAGCCGCTACCTGAATTTATCTGTACAAAAATTAACATAACCCTTCTAAGTAACAAGTAGTTTTTAATACGTAGAAAGTCGCAAGACATTCCGAGAATATATTGAATTTAAAATTAAAATGTACTGTTTTGAATAAAATAAATACAGGGTGGCAGCGACATAGACGCGCAAACTGGGATTTTAGAGCCCTAGCGCAGAAATTTATCAAAAGTTATAAAAAAAATGAAATTCTGCTATTTCGTAGAAAAGTACAGACGCGGTCAAAATGTATAGAACAGCAAATGTTTAGGGTTCCGTACTACCAAAATGGTTAAAAGGAACCCTTATGGTGCGACTCAGTCTGTCTGTCCGTCTGCCACAGCTGGATATCTCAAGAACTACTATTGCTATCAACTTGAAATTTGGAAGAGTTTTAGATGACGTTTGCCCAACTATTTGGCAAATAAGTAAGAAATAGATATTTATAAATTTTTTTACAACAGGGACTGAAAGGGGGTCTTAAAAAAACGAAGTGGGGCTACTAGCATATGTGGGGTATCATAATGAAAGAGCGCTGTTTGCACATTCTTAATTATTTTTTTTTTATTGCCGCATAATTTTCAACTTTTGATGAAAAATGTAAAAAAAAAACCGTTCCCCTCCCGTTATTTCCGAAGTTTGTATAGAGAAAAATGTGAAATTATTCTATGTGATCGAAGTTTATGTAAAGATTACAGGAAAAATAAAACGATGTCTCTAAATAGCACACATTTTTATTAGAAATCGAAACGGATCCCTCGGTGCGCGAGTCCGACTCGCTCTTGACCGGTTTATTTAATAACCGACGAAAAATTTACACGGCTCTCGTATCGACTGATCGTATCGATTGGGGTCTGTATGACTGTGTAAAAGCACAGTCATACAGACCCCAATCGATACGATCAGTCGATACGAGAGCCCGAGCTGCTTACTTAGTTCGCCGAACTTCGTATGCAGCTCGGGCTTCGTCGGTAACAGGTTGCACATCGATGTCCCTGCCACCCTGTATAGAGTAATCAATTGAAACACTAGGGCCATGGGGTCCGAGTGCCCACTTAGTTTTTCGCGACATTGCTGGTCGACTCTTCACGGAACCAGAAGGCTGGCCTATTTTTATGGCAAAGAATCAGCATTGCCATACAACATGGCAATGCTGACATCCTTTTGGGCACTTCCTGTTAAATTTTTTGATGCCTTGTTTTTTCCCTTTTTTATATAATGAAATGAAATGAAATTGTTTATTCTGTAAATAGGATAACGGAATCACTTTAACACTTCTTAATAAAAAAATATATATTTTAAAAATAAGCTAGATGGAGTCGACATTTCCTATCTGTCTGCACCTGAGTAAGAAATGGGGAAACAAACTCAGGGGTCAAACTCTTTTAAAGTCCAGACATAATCTTGGTCAGATCATGTGAGGACCATGTGTCTGAAATGAGTGGATCCATGTCTTACAAATTAGAGTGGACCTGTCCAGTCAGTGCAAGCATTTGTCAACAATCGTGTAGCTCAACTCAGCATCCTAATTGCGTAACGAAAGCGTTTCAGCTGTTCTCGTGGGACGCTAAATGCACTGCGCGTCCAATATAATAATGTTTTCAGGATGATGTTGAAACTCCCTCGTTTCTGTAGTGCCTCGGGGATGTTCGCCCAATCGAGTACAGATGGTTTCCATGCTATCATCAGGAAAAAGGTGGCATCGCTTGTGGGGAGGATTCGAGGGAGTAGCAATAGCATCCTGAAAGTCGTGGCTGAGGACCCGAGAGCTCCTGTGCTGAGGCATCTCATGCGGATTCACTGTCCGCATGAAGTGCCTTCAAGGTACATGACTCACTAACTTGGTTTTTTATTTATAAGTTTGTTACTAATCCTAGTGTATAAGTTGTAGATATATATGATGTTTACGAGTACTAACAAAAATGGTTCCTATGTTGTCCCAAATAAAATAATTTTGAATTTGAATTTGAAATCTGAATAATTTTCAAGCAAATTCCTAATCCATTGCTTCATAATCAACAATGTAAATAATGCAATAATTGAAACCGATTGCGATTGATAGAGTGTTACGCAATTTGGCAACAGGATTTAAGGTGTACGTATTACCTACTATTATTATTGTAAGACTGTTAGCTTTTAAATTATGTAAATATTATCTTGGAAATCGAAGCTCAATGCAGAGTTGTATTGTGTTACAATTTTCACGTTAGCGGTACTGGCGTGGCATATTATGCTAATTGTGTGAAACGGAAAATATTTTAAAATCGATTTTATTTTTACCCGAGGTGAGGTGAAGGGTTGATAGTTTTTGATGCAGCGGGGCAATTGCGTAACACTACACTATCAATCGGAATCGGTTTCATTTTGACAGTTCAACAACATTCATTGCGTTATTTACGTTGTCGAGCAGACAAATTTTTCGAACATTATTATGAAGCAATTTGCTTCAAAATGATTCAGATTTCAATTAATACACACTATTAACGCACGCAATTAGGGTGCTGAGTTGAGCTACACGATTGTTGACAAAAGTGGTATGGTATTATCCAGTAACTGGATTTTGGAGGTCAGGTAGACAGTCGCTCCATGTAAAATACTGGTATTCAGCTGCATGTGGTTAGACTGGAAGCCAACCCCAACATAGTAAAAGGCTAGGCAGATAATGATGGCAAAGGCGCGCACCCTATTTCAGCATAACTTGCGAAATGTGGGTGTACTAGGTATAGGTATATCTCTGCCTAACCCTTTGGAGAATACAGCTGGTGTGATGTTATGTTTGTTCTATAAAACCGTTAATGTTCCACATTTAATCATATCTCCAGATCATAGACAAGTCGTTTTTACCCGATTACGGCAAAGCCAAAAAGAAGGGTTATGATTTTAGCAGTCTATATATTATGTAAGTATGTATGTATTTACGTGTGTTCCACCGTAGCGCCTACATTACTGAACTGATTTTAAGGAATGAGGTATCATTTAATATGGTGCACACGTAAATTTCTGACCACGAAAAAAATTAAATTGAGATAATAATGACATGTTTGGTATCAAAAGAAAGGTCTTGACGAGCACATTACAAATATGTATATATGTTATATTCTTTAAGTAAATAAATATGTTTAAATTGTTAAAAATAAGTAAAAGTGGAGGTAAATAATATTAATTTAATTGGTTACAGACCGACCGCGGCGAGCGTGATTTTTCAGTAATCGGGTTTTAGTTTTTGAACTTACTTTTATTATTTAGATTATAAACCCACTCGTACGTTTTGTTTTTCCTAAATGATTATTTATAGCCGTGTTAAAATGAATGCGTTGTTTTTTCTAGCTAGAATATTAATTAATAAATCATACTAGGTATTTCATAAAAGGCATTGACTAAGATATTGGATAAAAAATATGGAATTCCAATGTCTTCGAGTGCTTGATATAAAATATACCGTTCTAACTGACGATAATTACTACCTATAGTAAAATGATCGAATATTCTTTGGAACTAGCTAGTGCGCGCGGCTTCGCCCGCGTGAATGTCAATACCTACTTCCCTATCTGAATTGGATTTTGTTCACAATTTCATGGGTTTATTTTTTTTTGCGCGGAAACCTAATTGTTTTTCTAAAATAAAAGTAGTCTAAGGTACTATTTATAACATCAGCTATCTGCAAGTAAGAGTTCCGTCAAAATCGGTCCAGCCGTTTTGGAGATTAGCCGGAACAAACAGACAAACCGACAAAAATTTAAAATTATGTAAGTACTGTATATAATATGTGCATTTATTAAAAAGCTGTTATATTGACACTTCTGCCCGCGACTTCGTCCGCGTGAAATTTCTTATGCTCTTAGGGGTCCTTTTTTTTTGTGGATGGGAAATCATCAAATGACTTCTCCCGCTCTGGGCAGAGGCGGGAGGGCGTGTCAGACTTTTACTGACTAAAACCCACCCGTGTTCCTTCAGTTGCCCGTGCCAGGGCCACGGTATCTCTTTCGAGCTACCCGCGACCCCGGCGGCATCGGTCCAATTGACCCCGTCACTGCTGACATCTCTTTGAGGCGCGCGTGGAACACAACGCGCCGTCGACCCGGGCCTGGTCCGTACCGGACGGCGATGCTCTTAGGGGTCCTAGCGTGATGTTAAATAACCTCAAGAATTGAGCAATCAAATGCAAAAAAAAAATCTAATCCGACTGATATTTCCAGAGATTAGCGCGTTAAAACAAACAAACAAACATAAAAACAAACTCTTCAGCTTTATTATTAGTATAGATTACAAACAGACACTTCAATTTTATATTAGTATGTATAAAGTATACATATTTTTAAGACTTGTCATCTTACTGCTTCGTCATCACTGTGAGTAGTTTATTAATTCTTTTATTATTTAATATGAGGTAACAGAACATCACGCTTGTGTACCCGAAGGGTTGGTCAGAGGTGTCGCTACAGAACACCTACACTTCGCTAGTTATGTTTAAGTCCCATGTCATAGGAGGTGAGCCTGTTGCCATCAACTGGGTAAATCCAGACTCCGGGCTGCTACTGAGAAATTCTAGATGGAAAACCCAATAACACTTTGCCCGACCTGCAGGCCTAACATGACACACGCGACAATTACTCGCTCTCGCGTGAGTAATTTTAAAACAGCTCAACACTTTTCTCGTTTTCTGACAGCGCTGCCATACAATGTTCTGTCAAACTTGATGTTTTCTCGACAAACCCTAACATGACACCTAAGTTATCTCGAATTTTGACAATTCAACACGAGATAATCTCCGATTGTTCTCTCGTTTAGTCGTTCTCGATTTTGACGACGAGACGAGTAGACAAAATTATGATACAAAAAAAAAAAACTAAAATGACATGGCAGTCGCATAATTACACGTAGAGACTTTTTTATTGTCCTAATAATGAAAACTGGATGAGTATCACTTTCAGTATGTAATAACGAGTCACTTTGCCAATTATGATGATTAACGAAATCTAGCAACATAATTACTAAAATCCTAAGGGTGGTGATTAACAAATTTTACAACATAATCATCATTTGTGGTGATTATCAAGTGAATGCAGTGTAGCAGTGGTGGCCCAGTGGTAAGGCGTTACCACGGGGCGCCCGACTTACGAGTTGTAGGTCGTCGTAGGTTCGAACCCCGACAGACGCTTTACTTTCAGAAAGAAAACAACGTGAGGAAACCGGCATGGTCCAAGAACCAAAAATTCGAAGACATGTGACATCTAACAACCTGGACTGGGCCCGCGTGGTGGATTAGGGCCCACTCCCTCTCACCTAGTGGACGCCTACGCCTGTGTCCCAGCAGTGAGAACATTTTAATTTCGTCATGCCAAAGATACAAACATAAATATTAAAAGAAGTGCACGTAAAATCATTATAGTACATACTAATTCCATACAAAAAACTAAAAAATCGAGTGAATGTAATGGAACCTCAAGCCGATGTTGCTATGATAAAAATGATTTGTTTTTAATAACTTGCTACTTCGTTCTCTCGTGGCGAGGCAGAGAAGTGTCAAAGTGCCTTTTTCGAATTTACTCGAGCTTAACGGTCATGTTAGGCATTAGAATAACGTCAGAATCGACGACAAATTTCGACAAATTGTGATATCTCGTCTGCTCGTGCTTGTCATGTTAGCCCTGCTGGGAATCGAACCCAGGACCGCATGCTCAGCAGTAGCGCTTGCCAGCACTAGACCAACGCGGCAGTCATTTCTTACAAGTATTTCTAAAAGTAATATGGTACTTACTGGTGCCGATTCTCTTGTGAACGCACTAAACTAAAATTAGAGAATCGCTATCTTTTACTAACAGGCAGCGCGAGAAAAGGACGGCTATAGCTATGAACTAAGTTGGAGATGTCAAACTAGTTCACGCCTTGCGCTTCACCGTGTTTTTTAGTCGACATGTTTTTACGTGTCGTCTAAATGTCTATGGAAAAATTAGTTCTAACTAATTTGACAGCTCTAATTTACTTCCGTCTCTTTCTTGTCATAATAGAGAGAAAAAGTTAGCAATAGCCTAAATTAAGTTTAGTTTGTGCACAACAGAATCGGCACCATTGCCTTCTCATTTGAGATTCAATTAATTTGCTGAGTGGCCCTTTTTTAACCGACTTCAAAAAAGGAGGTTCTGTATTCGACCCGTATGTATGTATGTATATATGTATGTGTGTATGTATGTATGTATGTATGTATGTATGTATATATGTATGTATGTATGTTTGTTTGTCCACGATTTTCTCAAAAACGAATGAACCGATTTGAATGAATTTTTCACTACCGTAATCTGCATACTTTCAGAAAGGTTTTAGTATATAATACATTATGTAATTATTCTTATATACGAAGTTATGTGCATAAATGCTCTGTATCTCTGGCATTTCTAAGCGGATTTTGATGATTCTTCTTTTGGTTCGACTTGGGCTTACCTACTTATGTAATTGTATATTCAACTAAAAATGGAAGAATAAATTTACTTTAAAAAAAGTAGAAAACGACTTCAAAACCAAAAAACGAATAAAATAACTTTCATAAAACACTTAACAGCTTCTGAAGTCGGTGTCTTCAAATCTTCAATGCACTTTAGCTTGACACCGACTTCAGAAGCTGTCAAAAAGCGTTTTATGAAAGTTATTTTATTCGTTTTTGGTTTTGAAGTCGGTTTTTACTTTTTTTTAAGTAAATTTTTTAAACTCATGTTTATTTTACGAGCGTTCACAATGGTGTGCTGGTGCCTACGCTTATGTATGGAAGCGAATGTTGGGTGTGGCAAAAGAGGAATGAAAGCAGAATAAATGCAGTGGAAATGCGTTCCTTGCGAAGCATGTTTGGTGTGACTGTGAATGATAGGCTGAGGAATGATGTGATAAGGCAACGATGCGGTTTTAAAGAGGATGTAGAGAGAAAAGTTGAAAAGAGTATGCTTAGATGGTTTGGTCATGTTGAGAGGGTGAATGTAAGGTGACTAACAAAAGGTATTTACAAGGCAGATGTGAGTGGAAACGCCGGGAGAGGATTCCCTTGGTAGACATATTAGGTTGGGGAAAAAGTCTTTTCGCATTATGGTATGTATGAACTTAAAATAAAATCTCTTTGGCTATACTATTTGTATCTGGCTGGTTTTGGTATAATTGAAAGTATAAATTTTAAAGAACATGATTCCAAATTCAAATTAGGAAAACGTGTGATTTTCATTTGTTTTTCGTACTGTCAAGATGAGTGAATCTAATGAAGAAATTCGATACATTTTAAAATTTTACTACAAAAAAGGTAAAAATGCAACGCAAGCCGCGAAAAAAATTTGCGATGTTTATGGACCCAGTGCAGTGTCTGTGAGAGTAGCACAAATTTGGTTTAAGCGTTTTCAATCCGGAAATTTTGATGTCAAAGATGCACGTCGCTCTGGTCGCTCTATTACGGATAAAATGGATGCCATTTTTGAAAAAGTGGAGCAAGATCGGCATGTCAGTAGTTACGACGTAGCTGAAGAACTGGGAATTGACCACAAAACAGTTTTGGCGCATTTGAAAAAAACTGGGTACACAAAAAAGCTCGATATTTGGGTACCTCACGAGCTCACTGAAAGATACCTAATGAACCGTGTACTCATTTGTGATTCTTTATTACGACGTAATGAAACTGAACCATTTTTGAAGAAGCTGATAACTGGTGATGAAAAGTGGATCATGTACGACAAGAACGTGCGAAAAATGTCGTGGTCAAAGGCCGGTCAGGCTTCACAGACTGTGGCGAAACCCGGGTTAACTCGCAACAAGGTGATGCTGTGTGTGTGGTGGGATTAGAAGGGCATTATTCATTATGAGCTGTTACCACCAGGCAGGACCATCGATTCTGAACTCTACTGCGAACAACTGATGAGATTAAAGCAAGAAGTTGAGAGAAAGCGACCGGAATTAATCAACAGAAGGGGTGTGGTTTTTCATCATGATAACGCTAGACCTCACACATCTTTAGCCACTCAGCAAAAATTAAGAGAGTTTGGCTGGGAGGTGTTAATGCATCCGCCGTATAGTCCTGACCTTGCACCTTCAGATTTCCACCTGTTTCGGTCTCTTCAGAATTCTTTAGGCAGTGTCAGGTTAAAATCACGAGAGGACTGCCAAAACCACTTGTCGCGGTAGTTTGATCAGAAGTCCCAAAATTTCTATAGCAATGGGATCATATCCCTACCTACAAGATGGCAAAAAGTTATCGAACAAAATGGTACCTACATACTTTAGATAAATGTAAATAATGTATATTAAAAAATGTTTTGAATTTTCTTAAAAAATGCGAAGAAACTTTTTCCCCAACCTATTATTATAGCGACCTTATTGGTGAAGTTCTTCAGACAGGTTAGGTGCGTAGTACTCGCAACTGGCGTGCGTGTATGACCAGATAAATGAGATTTTTTTTTTAAAACTAACAAAAAACTTTTTTACAAAAAAATACAACCGACTTCCAAAAACAACACTACAAAGTGAAAAATAACTTTAATTTCGTAAGTCGGTGTCGGTGTCGGTGTTAAATGTATTTTCGTTTTTTGCCACCGACTTCCGAAATTAAAGTTATTTTTCACTTTGTAGTTGTTTTTGGAAGTCGGTTGTATTTTTTTGTAAAAAAGTTTTTATTTTTCACTTTTCAGTTGTGCAACCTACCCCACACAAATTCTAATACCACTACCTGCAAAACAAACTAGAACATCATCCATATAAAAATGGGGAAAAAATACGTATTATTGAAGCTAACTCAAAAACTACCAAAGCAAAGTTAATCAATTTTATATGGGACCAACTGTGATGTATACCCTCTCGAAAAAATAAAATAAAATCCAAATCGGTTCAGCCATCTTCGAGTAATCGGGGAACATACATAAAAAAAAAAAAAAAAAAAAAAAAAACCTCCTCCTTTTTGAAGTCGGTTAAAAATGAACGTAAACAAGGCGAAAGGAGTATGTTTCTACCTACCACCATGGGAAGAAGGCGCGAGTGTATGTGTGTATGTTGTAATTACTTCTTTGTAACATTTTTCTTCACCAATCACAAAAAATAATTAAAATTATTTTCATAAACCATCAAAAAAAGTTTTTAAATAAGCCTCCAAGCTAAACGCTACATTTTCCAATAACTATAAATTGTTTTTAAAAATAATGCTGGCTTGTATAAATAAATTAAATGTTATAAACATGAGCTTTCTTCATCGGCGATAGTAAATCTTGTCAAGCTAACTGTAAGGACAGGTCTCAATGTGAGCGAGTAATTGTTATAAGAAACTTACCTATAACTATAAGATACGGCGAAGAGAACTACAGTGTGCGTTAATAGTGACGTTTTACGTTTTTTGTACCCGAAGGGTCCAAACGGAGCCCTACTGCTGTCACTCACGTCCGTCCGTCTGTCCGTCTGACCGTCGTCTTTCACAAAGGTTTTACAGCCAAACGGTTGGAGCTGCAGTCTTTAAATTTTCACAGTATATAAGCATCTTATTGACCCAAAGCCATACAAATTGTCAAAAAATATTTTTAAATGTATTTGAGGGGGACTCCTATACCTACAGATAAAGAGGGTCGCGAAAATAAATTTTTGACCTACCCCATAGTGTTGAGAAAATAAATATTGTACTTTTTGTTTTAAAACACATTGGAAATTAAAGGAATGGGAAGCCACCAAAGTCACTTTTTTTTTTACGAAATTTTATTTCGTTGATTTTTTAACTTCCCATTGACTAAATAATGTTTATTATTACGTATATTTTACTAACAAATAGCAATATATTAATAAATCAGATTGGGTACGGAACCCTAATTGTGCGAAGTCCGACACGCACTTGGCCGGTTTTTTTTTACAGCGGCTGTACTATACGCAGTCGACGCCATGTTGGATCTAGTTATTTGACGCGCACTGTACCGACATTACTGCCAAATCTTGATAATATTATCAGTACATATTGGAAAGTATATTATGTGATGTCATGGTGGCCCAATGGTTAAGGTCTCGCCTCTCATGCACGAGGTTGTGGGTTCAAATCCGGGTAAATGCCAATGTGACTTTTTCAATTCTTAGGTACTATCTGAGTTTATTTTGGATATTACTGGCATCGGTGAAGGAAAAATATCGTAAGGAAACACGAGCGAATCAATCTATTAAAAAGTAATTCCTTCTATAGTGACAATGAATAACTAATTTAAAATGAACGATTCCCATCTCAACGCAATAGCTGTACCTTTTAGGAAGTGCCATCTTTTCCAAATGCTCTGATTCTAAAGAAACGACGCACTAAACTTGATTAGTTACTTTTAATCGCCACCATTGAGTTCCAGTTGGAACTATTCACCAGTTAACAGTTCCTATCTTCCCGCTATCTAACCCGTTCACTGCGCGACCGGTCCCAACGGCCAATAATTTTAATCTCAATGTTCAAAATTCTAAATTTGAAAAAGTTGATGGCCAGTGAAACTAGCTAGAACCGGTCCGCACCGGTTATCCGGTATTGTAATAGCTTATACGTTTATAAGGCAGAGTAATAGATGGTAATCAGGCCTGTCTTAGCGTTATAACAGGGATTTAATGAAGCCTGTTACAGATTTTCTAAAATGCTTGTTGTTGGTAAGGTAATTTTGTATTTACATAATTTTATGGGAGTAACATGGTGTTGTGAAATACCACCGGTACATGTGTTTTGTTACTTACACTATTTGTAAGTCATTTTGTTTTTGTTTTTTTAAAAGCCAAGTAAGTTGTAGCTAATATATTTTTCAATTAAATATCCAATCAAAATCAAAATATCAAAAACGTGTATTAATATACACGTAAATATAAAATAAAAATAAATAAAAATAAAAATAAATAATAAGTAGTAAATGTAAATATTGAAAAGTTAAATGACTTTTATCTTCAATTATGTACCTAATCATAATTGATTAGGTACATAATTGAAGATAAAAGTCATTTAACTTTTCAATATTTTTAGTCATTAATCATTCGAAGGTGTGTAACTAATTCTAAAATACCTTCTAATAGATGCAAAACTTTTAATACTTTTAATAAGACACTTCTTTCATCGGACGACAAAGTAATTTATTACTGATCATAATAAATTGGGACTACAGTTAACTAAATAACTAACAATGAAATACCGTTATAATAAATAAACTGGCTACATTATTTTGTAAACCAGAAAAATAATCACGAAGCAATTACTCAAATGGCCGTAGAAAACTTCATTCCATCGCAGATGTATTAAAATTAAACAATTACAACAATGCAATTGCTAATATGCAAATTGGAATATAAGCAATACAAAACACTCTCCAAACATACAACCAATAAAAACTAACCAATAAAAATCCAGGAAAAAAGAGCAGATGTTCTTGAAACAATAAAAAAAAAACAAAAAAGTTTTTTCTTCCAACTTTTTCACAACAATGACAATTATTTTTTTTTTATTTTGAGAAAAAACTGTTACCCTTCGCTGCCATTTTTTCTTACCAAAGCTAGAGTATCTAGAAAAAATCATAGGGTCATATTAACAAATGCATATGCAAATAAGGCCCAGAGAATTCGTGCACGAAATATGGTATTAAAAACAACTGCATTGAAAGGGTTAAAACTTTGGGGTCCGAATGGATGCGGTACGCGGATGAGTTTTTTTGGGTCTTTTAAATAAAAAATATACTGGTTTTAACAACGTAATAATAGTTCTTGCGTTCTATTATTATTTGGAAATTAAAGCTGTTTAAAATTTACCACAATTACGTAGGTATTTTTCAAGTTTGCTTTTTAATACATATTTTTATCGGATTTTATACCATTTATATTTCTGTCACAGTCAACTTTTGAGTGGATTTATTTTGTAGTGATACCTGGGCAAGTATGTATACATACAATATTCTCATTATAACTAATAACAAACCTCGGAGGAGTTCGTAGCTAAGTAATAACAGCCGCTCGGGTCGGTCCATCAGGTTAAGCTACGCTTGCCGGGGTTGGACAGTGTATGGATGACCAATCGACCACCTTTACATCCGAGATATCTCCTTGACTCGGAAAGCACGTTACGCCTTTGGACCGTCTGTCAATCGTGGATCTTTGACAGTCGTTATGGGTCGTCAGAATCCTGAAAGTCTGACAACCAGTCTTGCGAGGGGTATCGTTTTAACCAGTTCTGGGTTGTGGAGGTTCGATAGGCCGTCGCTCCATGTAAAACACTGGTATTCAGCTACATCCGGTTAGACTGGAAGCCGACCCCAACATAGTTGGGAAAAGACTAGACAAATTGATTGATGTATATCAAACCTCACATTAAAACAAACTAAAAAATAAAAATACACGCTGCTTTTTTATTTCACGCTGCCACGATAGTTGTACCTACTCATCATTATGAACAACTTTTACTATAGGAACAAACCTGAAATCGCGAATAAAAATCAGCTTTTCCCTATATTTTGACGAGTTATGCGAACATAAATGTAAGGAACAGCTGATTTTTTTTTCATGATTTCAGTTTGGGTTCCACAGTAAAAGTTGTTCATAATGATGAGTACACCACTACCGTCGAAAACCCCATTACATGTTAAACTTTAATGTTAGGTTTTTGAATCAGTCAGGCTTACTCTGCAGTGAACCAGATAGCATAAAAGCGGTCAACAGCAAGTTGAACTCGCGCACCGAGGGTTCTGTTCCGATTTCTGAAAAAGTGTGCTATTTACAGACATCGTTTTATTTTTCTGTAATTTTTACATGAACTAAACGGTTCTTTTTTTACATTTTTCATCAAAAGTCGAATACTATGCGGCCTAAAAAAAAGAGAAAAAAATGTTTGAGAATGTGCAAACAGCGCTTTTTTATATGATACCCCACATGCCCTAGTAGCCCCACTTCAAATTTTTATGACCCCCTTTCAGTCACTGTAGCAAAAAAAAAAATATTTATATTTCTTTCTGATTTGCAAAATAGGTGGGCAAACGTCATCTAAAAGTGTTCCAAATTTCAAGTTGATAACATTAGTAGTTCTTTAGATATCTAGCTATGACATACGGACAGACAGACTGAGTCGCACCATAAGGGTTCCTTTTCCTATTTTGGTACGGAACCCTAAAAAGTGATCTTCTACATAACCATACACAGCACTCACACTTCCATTACGTAAGCGCCCGTCAAAGATCAGTGCATAATAATGCATCCACTGTTCTGTAGCAACGGGGACCAGTGATCAAAGATAAAATCGCTAATAATATCGTACGTTTCTCTAATACTGCTGGTATTTTTAGGGTTCCGTAACAAAATGATAAAAAGGAACCCTTATGGTGCGACTCAGCCTGTCTGTCTGTTCGTCTGTCACAGCTGGATATCTCAAGAACTACCAATGCTATCAACTTGAAATTTGGAACAGTTTTAGATGACATTTGCCCCAACTATTTTGCAAATAAGAAAGAAATAAAAACATTTCTTTTTTTGCAAAGGGACTAAAAGGGGTCTTAAAAATTCGAAGTGGGGCTACAGGGCATGAGAGGTATCATATGAAGGAACGCTATTTGCACATTTTCAAACATTTTTTTTTTTCTTTTAGGCCGCATAGTTTTCGACTTTTGATGAAAAATGTACAAAAAAAATCCGTTCCCCCTCCCCTCCCCCTTATGTTCGAAGTTTGCACAAAGAAAAATCTGAAATTATTCTAAGTGACAGAAGTTTATGTAAAGATTACAGGAAAAATAAAACGATGTCTCTAAATAGCACACTTTTTTAGAAATCGGAACGGAACCCTCGGTGCGCGAGTTCGACTCGCTCTTGACCGGTTTTTTTCAAAGGATTTCAACATGGCTCGTCTCTGGGGCTGTCGATGGAACTAACCATGCGGTTAACCATGCTTGTGATGTGAACATGAGTTGTTAATTGAATTTCAATGGAGTAGATACTGATTTAGTCCCTGATGACTCTGGAGCCCTGGTAGCTTGTAGCTAACGCGGTAGACTGCAAAATAGCACGTAGATAGAAAGACTTGTTTATTAACAGATGATTTACATTAATTTTGTGTACAGTAATTAAATAAAAACTTTTTTACAAAAAAATACAACCGACTTCCAAAAACAACACTACAAAGTGAAAAATAACTTTAATTTCGGAAGTCGGTGTCTAGTTAAATGTATTTTCGTTTTTTGCCACCGACTTCCGAAGTTAAAGTTATTTTTCACTTTGTAGTGTTGTTTTTGGAAGTCGGTTGTATTTTTTTGTAAAAAAGTTTTTATTTTTCACTTTTTAGTTGTGTACCTACCCCACACAAATTCTAATACCACTGCCTGCAAAACAAACTAGAACATCATCAATACGTATTATTGAAGCTAACTCATAAACTACCAAAGCAAAGTTAATCAATTTTATATGGGACCAACTGTGTGACCTCTCGAACAAAACAAAAAAAATCCAAATCGGTCCAGCTAATCTTCGAGTAATCGGGGAACATACATAAAAAAAAAATAAAAAAAAAAGGTTCCGACGAATTGAGAACCTCCTCCTTTTTGAAGTCGGTTAAAAAACCGGCTAAGTGCGTGTCGAACCACGCACAATGCAGGGTTCCGTAGTTGGGATGAATTTATCCCGAGAAAAAACTTAACATTTTTTTTTTGTGATAATTGTAGTTGAAAAATATGTTCTCCCATACATTCCAACAGCTAATGTAAGTTTGGATACACAATATTGAGTGATTTATCATGTTATTTTAAGACCATAGACTTCTAGATTTTCCTGTAAGCTAGTAAAGAACTATATTCTATCTACGGGATAAGGGAGGGAATGATCAATTTTCATGTGGAGGGTAATCTCAAAGGTGGAAGGGGTGAACCATAGCTCATAGTTGAATAAATATTTCACCATTTTAAATGTACATTATTCCAGATGGACATAAGCTTTAGTATTAACTGCTTTGCAGTTTGGCAGAAGTAATATGTATTTGTATAATAATAATATTTCTGTGAATAAACACTTTTTCATTTTTTTTTTTTTTTTTTTTATGTAAGTATATTACAAAAAGAAGTACATATTAATCCTAATGAAATACTATGTTGAATTCATGCAGGCCTGGTACTTTTTGTTAGTACTGCTCGGAACTTGTGCACAAATGTGTCGTGAACAGCATACCGTTTTCCCACCGTTTTTGTAAATTGCTTCCGAGAGCAATTCTATCACACTAATAATAAAAAGGCGAAAGTTTTTGAGTGTGTGTGTGTTTGTATGTTTGTTACTTCTTCACGCTCAAACGGCTGAACCAATTTTGGTAAAATTTGGTACGGAGGTAGCTGACACCCGGGATTTACATATAGGTGGCTTTTTAACCCAATTTTCTTACGAGTTCCAGACTTACACGGGTAAAACCGCGGGGCATTGCTAGTATGCCATATTTTTGTAACTAACCCCGAGTTTGTGTCCAGTGTCAAATTGAACTGTCCAAATTTTGATAAAATTTGGTATGGACGTAGCTGACACCCTGGATTAATACATAGGCTACCTTTTAACCAGGTCTACGTGGGTGAAACCGCAATGCACAGCTAGTAATTATAAAAATGTATGTGTGTATGTATGTTTCCTATGTACTCCAAAACGGCTGGAGCGATTTTTATGAAATTTTCATTCAATCTTCAGATTAGCCCAGCGGGTAATCCTTTGAAGTTTGGTAGCGATCGGATCAACAGATTTTTTGGCTTTTTGGTAAAAGTCATATTTTTTTTCTGAGCAGTAACCGAACAAAAAGTAAGTACTTACAAAGCTTCCATGAATTCACGATACTGTTTCAATCATACGGCTGGAGCGATTTTTATGAAATTTTCAGGCAATCTTCAGTTTAGCCCAGCGGGTAATCCTTTGAAGTTTGGTAGCGATCGGATCAACAGATTTGTTGGCTTTTTGGTAAAAGTCATATTATTTTTCTGAGCACTAACCGTACAAAAAGTACAACGCTTGCATGAATTCACGATAATGTTTCAATCATACGGCTGGAGCGATTTTTATGAAATTTTCAGGCAATCTTCAATTTAGCCCTACAGGTAATCTTGTGTTTTTATTTACCTATCGGGCTACCCGAGCGAAGCCGGGGCAGGTCGCTAGTAACTTCTAACTGCGTGACTGCGTCGACTAGTGACGAATCCTCGAGCAACATTTCATCATCCCAAGTGAATCACTCTTCACCGTAACACTAATTGACTTCTAATAACAGTGAACGGAACTCCAATGAAGGCGATACGATATAAGGAAAATACCTTACCCTAGATTTCACGACTGAGTCACGTTTTAAAGCGGATAATATAGAAAAGCGATAGAAGAAAGTCTAATATTCACTTACGTAAATGGATGGATGGCAGGAGGAGCGCTGGCAGACCGACAGTCAGATAGTTGGATGACTTACAAAAGATCGCGGGTTAGATCTAGATCAAACTCGCATAGACCAGGCAAGCATACGACAAAAGGTAGGAGGCCCTCATCAGTGGATGGAACAAAGCTGCCGATGATTGAGTTAATAAGTCAAATATTGTGACTTTATCGGAGGACCTCGGAAACCAAGCGAATAAGTACATCGGTTACTGTTCTTATTTTTAGCTTTCTGTATCTCAAAAGGTAAAAACGGAATCCTTACAGGGTCACTTCGGTGTCCGTCTGTCACTATGTCAAGGCCCATTTTCTCAGGAACGCGTGGAGGTAACAAGTTGAAATATTAATATCAAATATGTGTGAACTGAGCGTGAGGTCAAAAAAAATTAAGCTTTTAAATCAGCGCAATAAAAAAATATGGCCATTTATGCGACATTATTTAGAAACTCGTAAGTTTTAAACCTACAGGGTAGTACTTACTGCTTACTGTTGACCTAGTGTCATGAAATTTGGCAAGAAGCAAGGTCTTATAGCACAAGTAAAAAGCCCGAAAATCGTTAATTTGTAATTTTATCACTTTTTTTTTTAAATTTACAAACATTGCAGTTGGAGAATTGACGTAACGTACTATAATAATAATGTTTTTCATCTACAATGTTAAGTTTGTTTTTGGGATAAATTCTTTTCAACTACGGAACCTTCATTGTGCGTGGTCCGACACGCACTTGGCTGGTTTAAGGCATAACAGTCGTGTTTTTTTTTAAATTCTTTTATTAAACAAATCTATTTACCAACAACGGCACTTTCCTGAACGCCAACAGAATTATCTAAGATTTGTATGAAAATAATTCCCTCTTCATATTCAGTTTAATGTTATTGGTGTCGTAAAAGATGGGCTGTCCACACAATCATAATTTGCTGGTCTTCAAAGCTCAAACGGTGTAATTTACGAGGGATTTCATGTCATAGATAACTAGTATTCATAAAAGACACTTGACTGCTAAACGGTACTTGAATACTGCACTCTATTATGGCCGTATTAAGTCATGGTGTAAACTCCACGGGCCACGATATCACTAGGAAAAGCGTTGAACCTATTACGGTTCATGAGATACAGCCCGCTGACTGACAGACATACGGACGAATGGACGGACAGCGGAGGCATAGTAATAGAGTTCCGTTTGGCACCCTTGGATAAGGAATCCTAATAAAATTAAAGCAATTCAATTCAATTCAATTTATTCATTAACAATTTACATTGTGTTTGAAATAATTCTACATAATAAAAAAAAAAAAAAACAGAAATACACGTACAATTACAATTTAAAAATTCACAATACAACTCACATCAAAATAATATTATTCAAAGTCAACTCAAAGTCTCAAACATTTAAGTAAAGCAATTATCCAAGTAAAATAGTTCAATTTCAACGTTAGAAAAAAAAAATAAAAATAATAATAATACATTTGTCATTTAAATCAAACAATTAAACAATAATTTCAGTCGACTTTAGTAATATACCTACTCACAAGTTGACAGGCGAAAAACACATGGTCAGACATAATATGTATTACATGTCGTCAATTATCATAGTCTAATGCTCGGTTCTTTTAAACAAAATTGAATCGTTTTGCTTAGGTACCAATGGTAGAATTTTGATTGCCAAACAGCATATACAGGGTGGAATTTTGTAACGCCACCTGAAGGGAAACTATTCTTAATACTGTAGATAGAAAATTTTACTAAAAGAAAACATTCCTTTATTTTTGAATAGAAAGAAAACTGCATTGAAAGATTTTCGAAAATTCGCTTGCCACACCCGGGAATCGAACCGACTAAAATCTGTAAAAATTACACCCTGTACTTTTATTACATTGATCGTTAGGATCAATTATATGGATAAAGTCTCTCTAAGAAACTTGATAAATTAAATGAAGGAAAACCATGAAAGCTGGACTTATAGTTTACCATTTTTTGATAAGTAATTAAAATAATTTGAGATTTCATGGTTTTCCTTTCATTTAATTTACCCTGCCTAGATATCTCTTTTGTTCACTGTACATAAAATCAATAAAAGGCGACAGTACAGTAAGACGATAATAAAAGGTTTTCATAATTTCTTGTTGAGTTATGTTTACACATAAATTCTTGTAATTTTCGAGGTAGGTATATTCGAAATCATATTTAAATCGTTTAAGATCTAACTTTTTCAGCGTTATAATGTATTAGTTCTTTATTGTGTGCAATGATATCAAAAATTAAGTCTACATTTTTTTTTTGTGGTGGATGAGAAATCATCAAATGACTTCTCCCTCTCTGGGCGGAGCGGGAGGGCGTATCAGACTTTTACTGTGCCACTCACCCGTGTTCCTTCAGTTGCCTGTGCCAGGGCCACGGTATCACTTTCGAACTACCCTTGACCCCGGCGGCATCGGCCCTATTGGACCCCGTCACTGCTGACATCTCTTTGAGGAGCGCGTGGAACACAACGCGCCGTCAACCCGAGCCTGCAGTGCTATTCTGTACAAATCTCACCGTGAAAACCTAGGTGAAGTGAGTTTTCATTACATCTGATGCTAGGGATTGACACTATTGACAGTTCACTCCACGGTCACTTCACGTAAGTTTTCATGTTGAGATTTGCACAGAATGGCACTAAAGTAGTGTTATTCTGTAAACATCTCACCGTGATAACTCGGGTGAAGTGAGCGTGAAATGAGCCGTCATTCCACATAATGCTAGGGGTTGATACTATTGACAGCTCACTTTAAGATCACTTCACTTATGTTTTCACGGTGATGTATTTACAGAATAGCACTACTGGTCCTTACTGGTCGTCTATCTGTCGACCTGATTCAAATCATATTAAAAAAACAGACTTTATTACTTTTCTAGCTAAAAATATATCCATTAACTAAAATTTACGGACATTATCACAAAGATTATCACCGGTTTCTCAATCAGAGCATCTATGAAACTTAATGTGCTACTTAAGTATAGCTTAAAACTTAATTTATTGAAGTCTGGACCCACCCACGGTTATAAAAGCGCTATTATTGCACCAAATGATACATAAACGTCAAATTAGAGACAAGCCGTCTTATTACAAAACAAGGTTCATCTTCAAACCCAGATTTAAACCACGGACCCCTTTTTGAAATTCGAACTTTATTCCGACGCATTAAGATGTCAGTTTTACAAAACTGACAATTAGTACCGGAGTCAGTTGTCAGTTTTGTATAAAGAACTGTATTTCTATTACAGCTAGGTTCTTATTACAAAAACTGGCTCGATGGTTTAAACCATGTCAGAAGAAAAACCTCATTTTGTAATAAGACCGTTTTTGTATAAAGTTGAAATTTGGACCCAACTTAATTAACGAAAGTTGAGTCCAAATCTATAGATTCTATACCTACGTCGATAATTTCTACCATATTTCTTTAAACAAAATACCGTTTTTAAGTTATTAGTTGCTTTAGACTTTGCTTATCACAATGTGGTTGTTTGAAAGTTGTAGTAACTCAACTACGGCGAAGCAAAAAGGAGTGTTGTTATTTTATTTTTATTATTTAAATCATGGGCAATTATACAGCCAAGTGTGCTATTTTTATGTGGACGGACGGTCCTTTTCTTAAGGGGATTACAGAACCACGAGGGGGGTCACTGTCGGACAGAATAAAAAAGAAAGAGAAGCGCGGTAACAACCCCGGTACTTTATTGCAAAATATGACGCAATTATTTATTTACAAAAAAAAAAACAAAACAAAACTAAAAAAATAAAATTAACACTATTATACTATCATCATCTGCCTAGCCTTTTCCCAACTATGTTGGGGTCGGCTTCCAGTGTAACCGGATGCAGCTGAATACCAGTATTTTACATGGAACGACTGCCTATCTGACCTCCATAAACCAGTAACTGGGTAATACGATACCCCTTGGTACGACTGGTTGTCAGACTTTCGGGCTTCTGACGACCCGTAACGACTGTCAAAGATCCACGAATGACAGCCGGGACCAACGGCTTAACGTGCTTTCCGAGGCACGGAGGAGTCTCGGTATGTAAAGATGATCACCCATCCACGGACCAACCCCGGCAAGCGTAGCTTAACCTGGTCGATCGACCCGTGCGGCTGTTATTACTTAGCCACGAGCTCCTCATTAGATCATATCATATACCATATTATAAATAGGGCGTTTTAAAACTTGCTTTAGGATTGCAGAAGTAGCAGTGGTGGTCCAGTGGTAGCCGTCGCGACTTACGAGATATAAGGTCGTAGGTTCGAACCCAGGCAGGCGCTTTACTTTGTGTAAATTATTTCATCACCACTGCTCTCAAAACGGTGAAGGAAAATATCGTGAGGAAACCGGCATGTCCTAGAATCAAAAATTCGAAGACTTGTGACATCTGCCAACCCGCACTGGGCCCGCGTGGTGGATTACGGCCCACTCCCTCTCACAGAGAGGAGGCCTGTGTCCCAGCAGTGGGAACGTTATAGGCTGATTATGATGAAACTTGCTTTTAGTTGCGTTTAGCTCGTGTAGACCCCTTAAGTGAGAGTTCTAATTTAAAAGAACTCTCTACTAGAATATGAATTGTTGTTCATAAATCTACAAACAGATAGACATACTCGTAAAACAGATTGCGATACATCTCAAATCTACATCATAATACTCGTAAAATTATGATCTATTAGTTATAAAGTTCTCTAGCGAATTCATTTTTATATCAAAATCAAATGGACGTTTTATGTCCAATAAATTAATAAAAAAACAGAATCAAAGAACATAATTAAATGTAAGTATAATACAGTTTGAAATCAATATTATTTTATTTTAGTTTATTTTAGCCTCGACTATAAATAGAATCAATCTGCCTAGCCTTTTCCCAACTATATTGGGGTCGGCTTCCAGTCTAACCGGATGCAGCCGAATATCAGTATTTTATATGGAGCGACTGCCTATCTGACCTCCACAACCCAATTACTGGGTAATACGATACCCGTTGGTAAGACTGGTTGTCAGACTTTCGGGCTTCTGACGACCCGTAACGACTGTCAAAGATCCACGAATGACAGCCGGGACCAACGGCTTAACGTGCTTTCCGAGGCACGGAGGAGTCTCGGTATGTAAAGATGGTCACCCATCTACGGACCAACCCCGGCATGCGTAACTTAACCTGATGGTTCGACCCGTACGGCCTTTATTAATTAGCCACGAGCTCCTATAAATAGAATGAAGACTACTTATTCCTCAAAAGTCTTATTATTTTCAAAACTTCTAGACAATATTCGTTCGACATCTTTGTCCGACATCACTAGATCCAATTACACCCCTTTCGTCAAAGTTGGTTAAAAGAGCCCGCATTTAAAACGGTTCTAAAGCGTAGTGCACACTGCGAGTGCATTGTTTTAATTATTTTTTGAGTTACTAAGAACAATAGACTGATTGTTCGGGCGCCCCGTGTAGTACTATAAAAAGGACTCTTTTATGCAAATCAATTTTGTACGAATTATTATTATATTTTTTTGTTTTTTGTTTTATTCATGCGGGCGATGCACGTGTGGACTTACCATTCGAATTCGTGATGTTTTTTTTTAAATTGTTTAACGGCTTTATGTGTTGTAAGTACGTTTGAAATACAATATTATATGGGAATTGAACTTTGAAGATTTCTAGGCGAAGAGTTCCTTATAGTTGGCGAATAAGCCTATTTCCTCTTCGATTTGATCCTTATCTGTAGGTATGTATTTTAAGCTTAAGTACATAATATACGTCTAAGCTGCAATAAATAAATTATGTTGAAAACTGATTAAATAAAAATGTCTTGGCAAAGAGATCTCTTTATTATTTCTGCTTACCCACTCAGAAAACTAGTAGTAAGCACTCAAAAAGTTCAAATACAAAAATCTAAAACGTAAAAAGCAATTGTTTCCGCCCGGGATCGAACCGGGGGCCTTGTGCGTGTGAAGCACACGTGATAACCGCTACACTACGGAAACTTGAATGACATAGTCAAAATACCGGTTGTAATCGTAAACACACCGGTTGCATATTGATAAGAGGATATACTGATAAAAGGGTCATAGATTACTTATAAGTGGGTTGTAAATATGAAATATATTATTAGTATCATATCTCAAACGCAATAGGCGGCATCGGGACTATGTCGTAAAGTCTATTTATAAACGGTTTCTGAAGTGCCGAGAAACGTTTAATAAAGTACTTAAGGCAAGATTCACAGATCGCACTTTGAACCTTAATCACGTGGTTTGTAATGGTCATATTTGTATACCTACCTAAGCAAAAGTGAGCAAGCGAATATAACATTAATGCTATATAAATAATGTTCACATTCGTATGCCACACACACTTACACTTACTTTACCTACCTACTTAGAACAAAGTGCGGTCTGTGAATCTTGCTCTTAGAACAGAATGAGGGCAGTTAATTTACTGAGTTTCTAAGTGAACTAGTTATTTATTTCTAATTAGGTGGATAGAATCAGTTGCTTCTTTGTGATACCTATTAAGAGTATTACAAACACATACAATAATCTTATGAATACGTCCACCAATACTGCTGGCTGTGGGTGAGTGGGAGTCGGGCCTCAGGCTTCAGGCACTGCCAACGTAGGCACTATGCTGGGTGGCAACTGATTTTACTGAACTGCATGTGCAGTAGTTGGCCAATGGTAGGGACAAAGTGGAGATACATGGTCCGATACATTTTAAACTACTATATAGGCACATCTCCTTACTTTTTGGGTGGAGGAGTATGTATGTAAAACCGGTATATTCGAATAAGAAAAAGGGGCTTACGGACAGCCGCACGGTTCGATCGATCAGGTTAAGCTACGCTTGCCACGGTTGGTCCGTGGATGGGTGATCATCTTTACATACCAAGACCCCTCCATACCTCGGGAAACACGTTAAGCTGTTGGTCCCGCCTGTCATTCGTGGATCTTTGTCAGTTGTTACGGGTCGTCAGAAGTCCGAAAGTCTGACAACCAGTCTTACCAAAGGTATTACTCGGTAAATGGGTTGTGGAGGTCAGATAGGCAGTCGCTTCATGTAAGAACTAGTATTCAGCTGCATCCGGTTAGACTAGGTAGTTGGGAAAAAGCTAGGCGAATCATATTCGAATAAGAATTTTCATAACATAGGAGCCGAACCGAGGGAATCGCTAGCAGTCGAAAACAGCTTTGCGACCCTTTTATACCAGTCACAATTTCACTTATCAATCAATCAATCAATAGTTTATTTGTGAAACATAGGTATTTACATGCATAGGTGTTTACATAAATAGGAGGTGCGCTATGTTTTGTCATAATTAAGACATACAAATTTATAAGTGACACATTAGGTGTCATTAGAAACTGTATCTTAGAAAAAAATAATATTTTAAATTAATTAAATACATGAAAAGAAAATACAATAAAATCAATAAATAGTCATTAGTCATATTATCAAAATGTAAAAATAATTATTATAATAATTGGTCATTAAAAAATTCGTCTACAGTATAATAACATTTGTCAATTAATAATTTAGTAAGAGATTTTTTAAACTTATATAATGTCATGTTTTTTATGTCATCAGGAATTTTATTAAACACTTTAGGTGCCATACCAAAAAAACTTTTTCGCATCTATGCAGTCTTACATTTTTGATGACATAGTTTATTTACGTATTGGGCGCGCAATGTAGTTTTTCTAGTGGAAGATATCTTTTCAAATAAATGTGTGTTTATTTTCACAAACAACGCAGTTTCCAAAATGTATAATGCTGAAAGGGTCAGTATTTTTAAAGACTTAAAATAGGGTCTACAGCTATCCGTTGTTTTTACATTACACATTGCTCTGACACATCTTTCACTTAAGACTCTGATTTGAATGCTCATGGCGGCTTATTTGAAAATGTGATGAGTTCTTATCATTTGAATTTGATCTTATTAATAAGAATATTAATGAGTTTAATTATATTAACTTCAGAACGTGATCAAAACAATGTCAATCAACTCTTGAGACTGGTTCGTTTTATGGAGTGATTGAAAATCGAGATTATTTTTGGTGTCCCAGCACTTTAATAGCATCACTTTTGAAAATATGATCGTTTTAATTAAGATCATACCTACAACAAAAGTAATTGGTTCAACAATACATAACATAATAACACGGATGTATTTGCCGAAGGGTTAGGCAGAGATGTACCTAGCAGGTATAGTAAACACACATTTCACCAATAGGGTATTTCATCAATTTTTGAAAAGTGTCTCAATTAGATTCTATAGTACTAATATGCCACTAAAAAAAACACAAAATTCTTATTCAATCGGTAAGTGCCATAAAAATGCATTTAACTTTTACATTTTAAAATTTCGTGCGTAATTTGACAAAAACGCTGGACGCAGTAGACGCCAAATTGCTCTGTGGTTATGACGTCAGTTGGCTGTGTAAAGAAACACTTTTTATACGCTGATCAGTTGACAGTTGGCACTTTTTAATTTACATAGCTGTACGACGTATTAAACTTGGCGGCTACTTTCATGGTATTAGAAAACAGATTAAAAAAACTGAAAACTTTAAATTGAATTTTAAAATTTATATTGTTATTTTATGAACATTTTCCGACTGCTATTTGCCTAAGCTATCTAAATGATATATTTTTAGATTTTTCTCATATACATATAGTAAAATACCGTATTATGTTTAAAAGACCAATGTGAGAGCAAGCATATTGCCATCATCCGGGCACTAATCCAGACTTCGGGATTCCAGATGAAAAACCCTAATAGCACTTTGTCCGACTCCTGAATCGAACCCAGGACCTCATGGGCCAGGACCACAAGACCAACGAGGCAACTGCTTCAAATGTGAAACAGACTCATAATCCCAAAGCCATGCATTTGGACAATTCAACAATATTCATTCAAAATAATTTTTGACACAAGGTGTAACTTAAATAACGCATAAACTCTTAAAGGGTCACAGGACCAAACCAGAAATCGCGAAAAAAAATCAGCTATTCCATACATTTTAAAGAATTATGCGAACATAAATGTACTGAACAGCTGATTTTTTTTTGCGATTTCAGGTTTGGTCCCATAGTACAAGTTGTTCATAATGATGAGTACAATGACCCTTTAAAATATTGCCACTGTTTACACTTACACCCTGTATTTGTATGTTGGAAGAGTTTGGAACCTAAAGTTATTTTTACAGGCAACCCCACACAGCGGCACAAAATTACATATCTATAAACTTTATCCAAAGTTAGTATTTTAATTTACAAAATATTTATGTTAGGTCCCTAGTTGGTTTTACATAAAACACCTGCGGCATCGTTGGTTTGGTATATTGGGTACACAGACTAAGGTTTGGTAAAAAAAACGTCAAGAATATTGATTTATTATTTTATGATATTTCTGTGGACAAACTGTCATTAGATGTGGATCTTGTACCTGTTGAGTTTAAGGTGAAGAGGAAAATTCATGTACGTAACTATAATTGTATGGATTTAACATATTATTGAGAATAACTTTGTTTAAAATATATGAATACCCTACCTACCCTTTTTTTTTGTGGATATCATTAACTGACTTCTCCCGCTCTGTGCTGAGCGGGAGAGCGTGTCAGACTTTTACTGACTAAAACCCACCCGTGTTCCTTCAGTTGTCTGTGCCAGTGCCACGGTATCTCTTTCGAACAACCCGCGACCCCGGCGGCATACTTATAACCTACTACCTTACCTTACTACCTTAGAACGAATTTTACCATTATTAAGTAAAATTAGTTCTTTCATCCGTGGAGCTCGTGGCAGCCGCACGGGTCGGTCCATCAGGTTAAAAGCAGGGTTGGTTCATGGATGAGTGACCATAATTACATACCGAGACTCCTCCTTGCCTCGAAAAGCACGTTAAGCCGTTAGTCCCAGTCTTAATTCTGACACCAGTCCTACCAAGGGGTACCGTATTACCCAGTAACTGGATTGTGGAGGTCAGATAGGCAGTTGTTCCATGTAAAATACTGGTATTCAGCTGCATCCGCGGTTAGACTGGAAGCCAACCTTAATATAGCTGGGAAAAGGTTAAGCAGATTGAATGGTGATACACCCACACACCTATTAGTAAATAAATTATTAGATACTACAAGTCCAAACTCGTAGGAAAGCAAGACACGTGTGTAAACATACCGACAGAAAAATCATAATATTTGACGTCAAAAATGAAAAACCCGGTTTCCGACACAGTCGCTGAAAAGCCTAAAACCATAATTTATTTCAATAAAATCGCATCATTTCCCTATCTAAATAATAGAATGAATAAAAAACACTTCATCCATCTCACAGTGTAAGTCAAATACTTGAGTAATCCAAGTGTCATTCAAAGCGTTCACTCAGTGCAATGATTGACGTATCCCACGTTCAACTGTCCGAGATTGACACGGTGGGTAGTACTGCCGTACAGCGTGCTATTTGAAAAAAGAATACTTCAATTGAATGAGTGAGTGACTGAAGAGTGCAGGGTGATGTAAGAGTAACGTGTGACTGCCACTTTCAGATAGATGTTACAGAAATGATGTCCTGACTCATTGACCCTTTTCTGAAAGAAAAACATAAATCGCATAATCTGATAATTCTTGAATAGGTCCAAATAAACTTTTATTGCAAATATCAACACTTCAATAAGTGTCAGGTGTAAGGTTTTAGTTTTTTTAACTTAAAATCAATATTTTAAGTTAAAAAAACTAAAACCTGACTACTTGAAAATCACGCTCTAAAAAATATGAAACAAGAAAATATTCTCATCTGAGAAAAAGACAGACAAAAGGAAAAATCAATTCAATAAACTTTTAAACAATTCACGTTACCGACAACACGTCTCCCTACCTTACTTCAATCGCAACGATCTTAATGTCGCCGACTTTATAGCATTTGACGCTTTCTTCGCTATTACTGGCGCCTTACTCAATGTGCTATGAATTTAAACTATTATTTACTACACAATCCAGAGCTTTTTGATACCATTACAGAACACGTAAGGCGAAACGTGTCTGAATAAATATGAAATGGTGTGACGACAACTGGTCCACCTACCTGAATCTAATCGTGATAGTCTAAAATGTCAACGATTTTATGGGTGTTGAGACACACACTCGGTGGTATGTACTGACGCCTTGTGATACGTGGCATGAATCTCTAAGTATATGATAACATGTATTCGACTTGTTAGAAGTACCTTACAGCATTAAAATCTTAGAGCCTCATCTTGCTATGGTTTTTGAGCATCGTCGGTAGTGGGAGATTAAAATGTATCAATATTTTTATAAAACAAAGGAAAACTTGATGAAATAGGTAACGTAGATCACACATGTTTGATGAGATTGGTAACGTAAATCACACCTCTTTGATGAGATAGGTAACGTAGATCACAGACGATTTAATGAGATAGATAACGTAGATCACACATGTTTGATGAGATTGGTAACGATGATCACACCTGTTTGATGGGATAGGTAACGATGATCACACCTCTTTGATGAGATAGGTAACGTAGATCACAGACGATTTAATGAGATAGATAACGTAGATCACACATGTTTGATGAGATTGGTAACGATGATCACACCTGTTTGATGGAATAGGTAACGATGATCACACATGTTAGATGGGATAGGTAACGTAGATCACAGATATTTCATGAGATAGATAACGTAGCTCACACATGTTTGATGAGATTGGTAACGTAGATCACACGTGTTTGATGAGATAGGTAACATAGATCACCCATGTTTGATGAGATAGGTAACGTAGATCACACATGTTTGATGAGATAGGTAACGTAGCTCACACATGTTTGATGAGATTGGTAACGTAGATCACACGTGTTTGATGAGATAGGTAACATAGATCACCCATGTTTGATGAGATAGGTAACGTAGATCACAGATATGTCATGAGATAGGTAACGTAGCTCACACATATTTGATGAGATAGGTAACGTAGATCACAGATATTTGATGAGATAGGTAACGTAGCTCACACATGTTTGATGAGATTGGTAACGTAGATTAGTCGTGTTTGATGAGATAGGTAACGTAGATCACCCATGTTTGATGAGATAGGTAACGTAGATCACAGATATTTGATGAGATAGGTAACGTAGCTCACACATATTTGATGAGATAGGTAACGTAGATCACAGATATGTGATGAGATAGGTAACGTAGCTCACACATATTTGATGAGATAGGTAACGTAGATCACAGATATTTGATGAGATAGGTAACGTAGCTCACACATGTTTGATGAGATTGGTAACGTAGATCAGTCGTGTTTGATGAGATAGGTAACGTAGATCACCCATGTTTGATGAGATAGGTAACGTAGATCACAGATATTTGATGAGATAGGTAACGTAGCTCACACATGTTTGATGAGATTGGTAACGTAGATCACACGTGTTTGATGAGATAGGTAACGTAGATCACCCATGTTTGATGAGATAGCTAACGTAGATCACACATGTTTGGTGACATAGGTAACGTAGATCACAAATGTTTCACACAGCTGTGAAACGGCGGCGGCGGCGGTGTTTTTCACTCGGCTGCTATTGAGAAATTCTTAATGGATAACCCAAAATCACTTCGCTTCCCACATTCAGTTACACTGGCGACCACTAGGTAGACAGTAAAGGCTCCCGCAGACAGGCGGGACACGACTCTAGTAGAACAATTTCTATGAAACCTTTATGGATATGCTTCTACCAGAATTGCGACACGCCAGCTGTCTACGGGAGCCTTAAAGAGATTGAAGTAGACCGTAGTATTGGTGCTCTAATCTATTATTTTGCTTGTGGTATTGCTATCACAGAAACAGTATCAATTGCACACTTTGTGTTCTCATCACGTTAAGCCATAGGTCCCGGCTATCAATCGTAGATCTTTGACACTCATTACGTGTAGTCAGAATCCCAAAAAGTCTGTCAACCAGTCTTACCAAGGGGTATCATGTTTCCCAGTAACTGGGTTGTGGAGGTCAAATAGACAGTCGCTCCGTGTAAAATACTGGTATTCAGCTGCATCCAGTTAGACTGGAAGCCGACCCCAACATAGTTGAGAAAAGGCTGGGCAGATTGATTTTGTGCTCTCACCATACCAAAGGAACAGGTCTCGAAAAAATGGAATAGAATAGAATATTTTAATATGCACACCATTCAAATGACAGATATCAATGTTGAAAAAATAGTGGGCAAATATCAAGCATGATTTGATCTTGATTTGCAAGCCGACAGCGATCTTTAAATAGACACTCCACTCTATCCTTTAACCTATTTGCAATACGATTGTTTATGCTCAACGCATTTATTCGATCTAAATCTTTTTCCAACTCGACTCACTCAATTGGTCTATCGACCATCAAAGTAGTGACAAGAACATAAGATATTGTAGCCATATGTTACAGGAAGTCTGAGAAATAACATGATAGGAATAGAACTTACTATTTAAAAACTATTTACCAAAAAAAAAAACAACAGAATTCCAAATAAACACTATAAAGTGAAAAATGACTTTAATTTCGGAAGTCATTATCTTTGGATAAAATAAATAAAATAACCTTTATTTCGGACAAGTAACATCCATAGTGGGATACACACACACAAACACACACAAATCACACAGAAATCACACACAAAAAAACAACACAAAAAACACAGAAACACAAAAATCAACAACAAAAATCAACACAGAAATCTTATGACTCAATACTCAATATATTTATTGCTTCCGCATGTGAAATTAGGTGGTATATGGATGGTGGTGGTATGGTTGAATGGTGGTATGGTGGTTATGGTGGTGGTGGACTATGTTAGTAAAGCTTAATATTATATATCTATTTTTTCGTATCTCCCAGCTATGATAGATAGTGATAGATAGATAATGATGGATAGTGTAGTTTAGTTTTTGCAAACAACTTTCGAAATTAAAGTTATTTTTCACTTAGTAGTGTTTTTTTTTGGAAGTTTTCTTTTTCAATTTTTAGTTATGGTAACTACCTATCCCACACCAATTCGTATACTATACTACTTGGTATGTTAACAACAGCGTCAATAATATCATTAAGATACACAAAGTCGATTAAATACGTATCATCGAAGCTAACTCAAAAACTACCCAAGCAAAGTTAATTAAATTTATATGAGACCACCGCAAAAGCTTCTTCAACCAAATGAAAAAAAAGAATTTTCAAAATCAGTCCACAATAATAATTTATTGGGTGGCAATAACACCGGCTTGACACTATAGTTCTGCGCAGAAGCCGCCGTTTATGCGCAAAAGCTTTCAATATTAACTAGCCATTATCGTCTCCACAATTCCGGACATATACATGAAACTATTAAATTGACGCAGACATTTACGATACCCCATCAAAACGCAGATGTTACTGATCATCTCATGTTTTCTGATTATATAGATATTAAGTATCATGTGTGTCATATTTGTGTTGATTTATTTAACATTCTGACTTGATTATGAAGGTAATTTTGTTTTATTAGCTACTATCGTCTGTTTCTTTTAACACACGAGTACCGAAAATTTTGACTGCGTTGCTATTGGTTCACGTAATCAACATAAAGTCCGTTCCACACAAACCAAACGCTGTAGTTACATGTACAGTCAACAAAAAGATATCTAGGCAGGGTGTACTAACATATTTGTATGTGAATTGCTTCAAGTTCAATTTCGTGACAATATACAATTTTGTGTTGGTATGTTACAATGTAGGAGTATTGCAAAAACAAAGTAATATATATAAAATTGAACTTGAAGCAATTTACAGACAAATATGTTAGTATACCCTGCCTAGATATCTCTTTTGTTGACTGTGAATTCAGTTGAGTCATCGACTACCTGCGCGTCGCACGTGTTTTAGTGAGTGAACCAGACTATATTGTTTGCGCGTGAGTCATGGCGGACATTTCTCCTGTATAGTAAATTTTAGAAGTATTCAAGATAAACGGGCCTTAACAATTTCAAAACAAAAGCGTTGGCTCCACCCATCTCACTCTGTCAATATCGCAAATGTGCGAGAGACATAACTCAGTACTCGTTTGTTAACAAAAAAAACAGACTATAGTGCCCGCCCCTGCTTCGCACGGTTTTTACGACTTGATTTCTTTATTGTAATATAAAGTAAATGTATTGTACACATAAATAAACCTTCAGGAATTGCCTAAACGATGGCGAAAACTGCATTAAAATCCATTGCGTAGTTTAGAAGAAGAACGCTCACGTAGACAGACTCGAAAAGCGACTTTGTTTTAGATACTGTTTAATTATGTATTTAGGTATGAATTCTGTTAAAAAACAAAGCTGAAACAGCTTGAAATTAACTAACACACGGGCCCCCGACACGATCAATCGTATTTGTCAATTTTTACATGACTGATACACATCGATGTGCAAATTGATCGCCAACCAAATTCAATTGAAGCGATTGACAATATTACTACAATAGAAATGGAACGCAATTGATCATTTGGGCGACCCCAAATAGCAGCAAAGGTGATGTGGCAATAGACATGTTTTTGGGGAACACGTCGTCAGGGTCTATTCTGTGCCGCTGGGGTCGCGGGTTGTTTGAAAGAGATACCGTGGCCCTAGCACGGGCAACTGAAGGAACATGGGTGGGTTTTAGTCAGTAAAAGTCTGACACGCCCTCCCGCTCTGCCCGGAGCGGGAGAAGTCATTTGATGATTTCCCATCCACAAAAAAAAAAGGGTCTATTCTGTAAAATATCACCGTTAAAAACTAAGGTGAAGTGAGCTGTCGTTCTATTCTGTAAACATCTCATCACCATGAACACTTAGTTGAAGGGAGCTGTCATTCATGCTATAGACATTGACAGCTCACTTCACCTATCATGGTGAGATTTGTACAGAATAGCACTACTGTTGCTAGGGATTAACAGCTCACCTCAAATTCACTCCGCCTGAGTTTTCACGATAAGATTGTTCAGAAATAGCACCGCAGAAATCGTAAAGGATTTAGAGGTTTGGAAGGTAAATAACTTAAAAAATTATTAACTGTTTTTTCACTCTATCCATTGCCACACTCTATAAATCTTTATTTATAATTAATTTCCAATTGAAACTGATTTTTTGGTTGAAGCCCTTGGGCCGTGGGGTCCGAGTGCTCATAGTTTGTTCAACGAAATCTCCAAACTGCTCATCGATACTTCACGTGACCCAAGGGCTGACTTTTACCTTGGCCAGCGGCTTAGCATTGCCATACAACGTGCCAATGCCACTAGTCTCTTGGAAACTTTACCAGTCGACAGCGATGCGGAGGAATTTTTCGACACCATATTTTAGTTTTTTAATTGTTTTAGTTAGGTTAGGATATTCAATTTTAACTTAATTATACTCTTTATGTGTACATTTTTAATAATTTATTTTTATTGATAACACAACTGACTATTTACACCAAGTACAAAATTAAATGACTAACTAACTAACTTTATACACTAACTAACTTAGGGCTGATTGTTCAATAGGTTGATAACTTTTACCTGAAGAATAAATGTGACAGTTTGACATATTTTCCATACAAAAGCTGTCAAACCGCCATATTTATTCCACTGATAAAAATTATCTGACTATTGAGCAATCAGCCCTTAGTAAAATAAATACAAAAACATAAGGAAATTTAGGCGTCGAAGTACTCGTCCGCATCGCTGTCATCCGGAAACGTGCTCAAAAGACTGGCAGCATTTTGCCAGGTTAAATAGCAATGCTAATTATTTGACCAAAGAACAAGTCAGCCCTGTGGTCACGTGAAGTGTTGACCAGTCGGCGAGAAATTTACTTAAAAAGAAATTAAATACACAAACACAAAATTAAAAAAAAAAAACGATATCCATTACGTCTGCAGAGTTTCGCTAGCTAATTTAATTTGTCAGCCCAGCTTGCACCACAAATGTGTTTAGCGCTAAACATATATCTACATGTTTGTATTTAGCGATTAGTGGTGCCAAGCGAGTATTCATAAATTTATATTTTCAAGGAAGTAGTAAAGTTTCTTGGATTTGTTTGCGGTGTAAAATAATGCTATTTTTTCATTGAATTCAAATCGTAGAGCTTCAAAGACTACATTTTAAAATAAATAAATCATTGAACTCATAAACTGTAATCTGTTAATAGACGAAAAACTCGCTAAAAGATAGTAATAAACAAGTAATAAAAACTATCTAGCCAACATTAACGCATATTATTTACTATCCTACAAAAATCTACTGAAGACACATGTATATTTCTCTTTTTTTTTGACGCATTCATCCACTTTAGGTTGACCTTCCCTGCTTCATAGTTCAAAAACATTTTTTTCACTCTATCCATTGCCACACTCTATAATTCTTTATTTATAATATTTTTTTTTTTTTACTCAAAGGGTTTTTAGGACCCATTCAGCCGATCTATCCCATTGAGATAGGTAAAATATGAAGATGCCACGTTATTTTACATACAATTGCTTATACAAATATGAGTGGACTAAGATACAGATTGTGAAATATCGTTTTATCGTTTTGTCTCGTTCTTTCTAATAAAATAATCGTATTTGATAAAACTTTTTTACAAAAAAATACAACCGACTTCCAAAAACAACACTGCAAAGTGAAAAATAACTTTAATTTCGGAGGTCGGTGTCTAGTTAAATGTATTGGTTTTTTTCCACCGACTTCCGAAATTAAAGTTGTTTTTCACTTTGTAGTGTTGTTTTTGGAAGTCGGTTGTATTTTTTTGTAAAAAAGTTTTTATTTTTCACTTTTTAGTTGTGGTACCTACCCCACACAAATTCTAATACCACTACCTGCAAAACACTAGAACATCATCCATATAAAAGTGGGGAAAAAATACGTATTATTGAAGCTAACTCAAAAACTACCAAAGCAAAGTTAATCAATTTTATATGGTACCAACTGTGATGTATACCCTCTCGAATAAAACAAAAAAAAAAAACCAAATCGGTCTATAGCCATCTTCGAGTAATCGGGGAACATACATAAATGAGAACCTCCTCCTTTTTGAAGTCGGTTAAAAAGAGACAACAATATTTAAGTTGTTGCTTATTAAGGCAACATTTTGTCTTGATGTAGTGACAGTTGTAGGTAAGTGCCATAACGGCCATCTTATGCGACGAGTTTTGCTGTCAAACGGTTGTTTGCTTTTTGTATTACTGAGATTTCCGAGAAAATTACTAGGAGTTTATCTTTAAAACTGCATGTGTAGAAAACAGCAAAATTAACTTTAGTTATAGTAACAACTATGCTCCTTGATTGACACAATCCTAGCAATGTCAGCCATTTTTTGAGACATTATAAATGAATCGTAGGGTGTAGGTATGCACTTTTTTTTGTAGGTATTTCCAGTCTATGTCTATGAACTATCCTGTAAAAATCTCACCGTGAACTCAGGTGAAGTGAGCTGTCAATAGTGTAAATCCGTAAAATCAGATGGAATGACAGCTCACTTCAAGCTCACCTAAGTTTTCACGGTAAGAATTTTACGTAACAGATTAGCAGGGCTCTAATGAGATTGGTGGTAAAAGTAATTTGGTCTCGCTTCTTATATTATTGTCCAACTTTAGAGCCGTGGTAAGTAATAAAAGATTTAAATAGAAAATAGATTCGAGGACCGTTTTACGAACGTGTACGGCCCTAACAGACGTTGCAGCGTATTTGGTTATGTTAAGTAGGTGAAAGTGAAGTGCTGTGTTATAAAGTTTATTGTGTACTAAATGGCAGTATGTGAATGCAACGCATTCGTTTTACTGTGTGGTAATTCCATTTTACATGTACTTAAACGCTTTCACGGATTTAAAAGATTTTGATTCTAGATTAGGTATAGTTAACTGTAAAGTGTAAAGTTGTATACACCAAAAAAGGAGTCTGCAAGTCATGATCATGATATGATAAGCTACAGAAAAATATTCTGGCAAAGTCATTTTGGAAAAAAATATATTCCAAAAAGATAAAAATCTCACGAATATCGGTCCAGCGCTTTTCGACATTTACACCAAAATGCACGCTAACTTTATTAAACTGATGGCGTCAACGATAAAGGCCTTAAGTAATTCAAAAGAAATTCCAAATTCGATTTGTAACCGACTTTCGAATTCGCATCATAAATCGTTGCTTACCTAAAACGGGACGATTTCCATTCGCTTTTACTCAGCTGATGCATTCGATTATGGAATTCGGTATCGTAAATCGTGGATGTGCCTCGGGTATCGAGTACTCGGATAATTTCCGAAGCAATTCGTTTGACAGGTGCCGCAAGCGATAGCATTACTCCGTTGCATGTCTTTATTCGGGCTTCTTTCGCTGTGTTGACTATGATACTCGACCGTCTTTTTGCTGCCAAAGGATGCATTATTTGTAAGAGTTTATTGTGTTTTGTTCCTTTAATGCACGTCGTTTAAATGCGGTTTGATGTGTTTATTTGTACATGTTCAAATATAGCTTTTGTGACCGTATCTTAAACCTTGTTTGCACCTTTTGTGGTGAACCAATAAGTAGTGAAAATTTACGGCCGCTGTATTAGTTATGGGTCTATTTACTTTAAATAGCCTGACCTACCATTTAAGTAACGTAACATGTCTCCAATGTATTCTTACTTTTACTTTTACTATTTTTGGGGTAATTTATAAGCTTTTAATCAACTTAAATGCGGCGGAAGATAATCATATCTTTAGCACAACTCAGACATGACTCTGTTCTGCTCTCATTTTCGACCTGAAAATCAATGTTCCATTATGACACCTTGATAACCGTATTGTGCGCACGCGGCACGACCACGTCGTGTTCGGGAGCAATCGGACGCGCTCGTGACGGCTCGTGTCATTACGCGCCTGTTCGGTCAGCTTCGTGCACACCCGTTTCGGCGTTACGATTGTACGCGTCGCGTTGTTGCATAGGGTTAGCAAAAAGATGTTCCGGAGGTATATCTTCATTTGGTGTTACTTACCAGTAATCATTTTTTTCAACCTGTAATAGGAATGATTCTTACTCAGTGAAAAGAAGGCGCAGTGTGGGTCTCCACAAGATGGACTGATGACCTGGTGAAATTCTCACGTATCTGCTGGATGCGGAAGGCACAGAAGTGGTGGCAATACTTGGTCAGAAGTACATACGGCAGCAGGTCAAGTTACTATAAACTGTCAAATTTTCTCATTCAATTTTGAACTTAACAGGCAGTATTTTAAGGATTAAAATCATTTGGAGAAATTTCACAGTTTGATTTAACCTGATGTGCTGTTGTCTATACAACAGAATACATCGTATGCTTGAATGTTGACGATGACCTGAGTGGTTGGACGGCTTGAAGGTGACCTTCTTTTTTCGTGGTGTTTCATAAAAACTATTTATTTCATAAAAACTTGACACGGACATTATTGTTACAATAGCGCTCAATCTTTCATATAAAAATAAGATTATGTGCACTATGACTTATTTTAGAGTTTGCTCACTTATCCTTAAAGGCTTTATCTGTACGAATGCAACTGCTGTTGTGAAAAGACTAGTTTAAGGCGCGTCTCCGAGCAAAACGCCGTGCTAGCCGTTTTTTGTGCAGTTTTTAGAGCTATCTACTTGTTATGCTATTTATAAAAACTACATAATCTTGAGTTCATAATGGTAGAATCCATTGCTTTTTTTATATAGAATAGTTAATTATATTTTATTAATAATCTCCTTACAACGAAACCACAGAAATGAGAAATAGTTATTTATAACTTAATGCATCCCCTCATGAAGTAAGCATAGTTTAACTGACACTAATGGATCAATCTGCCTAGCCTTTTCCCAACTATGTTGGGGTCGGCTTCCAGTCTAACCGGATGCAGCTGAATACCATTATTTTACATGGAGCGACTGCCTATCTGACCTCCACAACCCATTAACTGGGTAATACGATACCCCTTGGTAAGACTGATTGTCAGACTTTCGGGCTTCTGACGACCCGTAACGACTGTCAAAGATCCACGAATGACAGCCGGGACCAACGGCTTAACGTGCTTTCCGAGGCACGGAGGAGTCTCGGTATGTAAAGATGGTCACCCATCCACGGACCAACCCCGGCAAGCGTAGCTTAACCTGATGGATCGACCCGTGCGGCTGTTATTACTTAGCCACGAGCTCTTCCACAACTGACACTAATGGATATACAATATAATAATGAACATTTTGCTAGATTCTATTTTTTCAACTGGGGTCGGTGCGTTCCAAATTTAAATTTTAGTCTTGAATGAATGAATGAATATTCATTCATTCAAGACTAAAATTTAAATTTGTAAAGAAATTATTCTTAAATCTGTGCGTATTCACTACTGTAACTCTTGCGCCTGGTGTCATGGTGTGGTGTGGCATAGAGGGGACAAATGCTAAAGTTCTTCCTGTTGTTCTTTGATTTTTATTCCCTGGAAGGAGAGATCAGAAATATAATCAAATTTAATAATTACTATGAGTTTTTGACAGCTAGAGATGTAAATTAAGTTTTCATGAAAGCTCTAATTCGCCAACCCTACCATCACCATCTCATTCATTGACCATAACTGTCAAAATCGTGCACACGATTATTAACATTATTGCATACGTATAGGGGATGTAATTGCTTGCATATTTAGCGTTGTTATTGTAACATTAGTTCGTGGGTGTACGGCTAATGTTTGTCTGCAATCGTTTTGATAAATTGCCGTATATAATGATATGTAAGACACGAACGGCGTGACCTTTTGGCTTAGATTGGGCCTATTATCGGCCTCCTATAATTGACGGTAGGTAATAATTAATTGTGACATGCCCCTTTTCTGATATGTTTATTACTGGACTAAGCATAAGTTCCAGGCATTATTTAAGTTTTCTCATTTCTTTTTTTTGTTCATGAAACACCTTTGAGCATCTCTTATGTCAAATGCCGGGTATAGATTGGTAAAGCGTAAAATGAAATGTAACACAATAAGGCGTCCTAATTTATGCAATGTAACAAGTGGTGGCCCAGTGGTATTGGCCCCGACTTACGAGTTTTAGGTCGTGAGGCACCCAGGCAGGCACTTTATTTGTGTATTTAATTTCATCACCATCTCTCAAAACGGTGAAGGAAAACATCGTGAGGAAACCGGCATGTCTTCGAACCAAAAATTCGAAGACATGTGACATTTACCAACACACTCTGGGTCCCCGTGGTGGATTATGGCTCACTCACAGAGAGGAGGCCTATGTCCCAGTGGCAAAATTATAGGCTGATTATAACATGAAATGTAACGCAAAAACTGGGCGAATATGTCGAAAAATTCTAATTCTATATTGAAGTACCAGTATATACTCGTAATTAGTGACCGATACTTCAACATATGACTGTACTCATGATAACAAACAACTTTTACTATGGGACTAAACCTGAAATCGCGAAAAACGTCAAAATGTAGGGAACAGCTGATTTTTTTTCGCGATTTCAGGTTTGGTCCCATAGTAAAAGTTGTTTGTTATCATGAGTACAGTCATGTGTTGAAGTATCGGTCACTAATTACCAGTTACCCTATACCAGTAATATACCAGTCGCTACTACCAGCCTGTAATATTTGGAGATAGTACTCGTACATTTACGAGAAAAATTTTAATTTTTTGTTTACTTGTAATGGATCGTTATCAGCAAGTAACATATGGGCTGTATTTTATAGACTTCCACGCGAACGAAGTCGCGGGCAGAATCTAGTAAGTACTGTAATAAAGTTGAAAGTACCTACTTGCCCGACCTGGAAATTAACCTAGGACCAAACAGTCGAAATCTCAGTTGCTGAGCGTACAACACCGAGCTCTTACCACCCCCAGACGAGTGACGTGGTACTTACTGCCATATTTTTTACGATTTTAAGATATAAAAGACACCAGCTGTCCCCATAAACCTAGAAAAATCGCATAATCAGCGTAGGTAGTGAGAAAACATATAAAAATTATGTAGAAAATGATTTACATGAAAATACAGTTTAAGTCGTTTTTTTATTCATTCACCATTTTGTGAGGTCGGGGAGGACTATAAAATTAAATATACGTTCTAACATTTTATAGTTTTGGTATAAAGTAGCTGGTCGCACGGATTTTATAGTATTAGAGTTGTTTTTTTTTGCTGATTTATTACGCACGATATAAAGATGGGATTAGTTTTGATGTGCAGATTTGGACCTTTATGTACAGTCAACAAAAGAGATATCTAGGCAGGGTATACTAACATATTTGTATGTGAATTGCTTCATGTTCTATTTCGTGACAATATACAATTTTGTGATGGTGTGCTACAATGGAGTATTGCAAAAACAAAGTAATATGCATAAAATTGAACATGAAGTAATTCACATACAAATACTAGTTAGTGTTAGTATACCCTGCCTAGATATCTCTTTTGTTGACTGTACCTATTTGACTTTTTGGTGCAGAAGTTTAAGCTTAATTGAAATTAAATTGCTTATTCTGTAAATAAGGACCATCGGCTTAACGTGGTTTCCGAGGCATGGAGGGGTCTCGGTCACCCATCCACGGACCAACCGTGTTCTACAAACCCGTTGTACCATAATATTTTTCATGCTAAGTTAGCATCCAAACAGTAGTTAACTCTTATCATATTAATAGATCTACCCAAACTAACCGATGTCGTCACACAATACAGTTGATTTCCTTTCATAAGGTGTAATCTAATTTATATCGTGATGTACTTGAATACGATTTATACGATGGATGCTAATGCATAAACATTCGTGGATTGGTATGTTCGTCACTGCGTGTAATGTTCTGTGGCTTACAGGGATGTAGAGGTGGGCTGGATGGGATTGGAGTGTGGTTGCAAGGGGAGTTTGAGCGTAGTTGGATGGAAAGGTGATTGTGAAAGGTGTAGAAGAAAACCTAGTGATTGCAATTCAATTGGAACAATTCACAGGATTTTTTGACTAGACTCGATTACTCGAATGAACCCAATGTTTACACTATCCATGGAGCCTCATGTTTCATGAAGCTACATACACCATTGCATATTAGGGAGTAGAACCGGGGTGCGATAATAGGAAAATAGAGGAATAGGGCATTTTTAAGAAATCCGTCTAGAAGTCCTTCAGTCACTTAAACGTAATGCAATGACAATGTTATTTCAAAGCTAGGGTCAAGGCTTGACAGCACCAAACAGGTACCTATAATATTCGGATTCCCTATTTAAGTATTATTTTCACTATGAAATACATATTTCTAGGTTAACAGCTAAAACGTTTCAATTTTTAATATTCTTTTCTGAGATTTTTCTAATTTGCTTTGTCTAAGGAAAAATGAGTAAAAGACTAATACAGCCACATCTAGTAACTCTAAAACATTGTTCTAGTAGAGGCAGCGACCCGCGATAGAGTCATTTCCTGATTTTGATGTCGCAATACAATGTTCCATGTCAGTATATCGAAAGTTTTGACATCTTTATTAGTTATACAAAATTAATGTGTTCGCAGGTAATATTATTATTTTTTATACATCTTTTAATATGGCAATGTATGTGGGAACAACGTTCTTTTGAAATGGATGGATTTATTAGTTTTGGTCGCGAGTTAATTTGTATTTTTAGGAAAGCGTGCTTTATCGTTAATACCATCTTGCTGCTTTACATAATCAGATGATATGATGGTGAAATGTAAGCCAAATAAGGGCATCTATTAATTTGATTTTATTAGTTTTTCTTAGAACCGTTTTGTTTTTATGACAAAAGTTTTAGTAACGATTCGACATTTGTAAGTTGTATTAGTGGTGACTGGTTGATTGAAATCAATCTGCACCCTAATTGCGTAACACAATCTGCCTAGCCTTTTCCCAGCAATGTTGGGGTCGGCTTCTGGTCTAACCGGATGCAGCTGAATACCAGTATTTTACATTCCCCTTGGTAAGACTGGGTGTCAGACTTTCGGACTTCTGACGACCTTTAGTGACTGTCAATGATCCACGAATAACAGCCGGGACCAACGGCTTAACGTGCTTTCCGAGGCACGGAGGAGTGACAACCATCATATTTGTATTTACAAACATACACACTAATTTAGTTTTTAGTTACAGTTATTAGTTATTATTGCTTGTACAAGTACATGTTTAATATAATGAATCAGGCGCAACACCCAATTCATTGTAAGATTTTCCTTAAATTCAAATTCAAATTATTTATTTCAGACACGAGTCCATAGTGTTAGTATAACAAAATTACTTAAAGACTAGTGTTAGTAAGTATAATACAAACTTATAAAAAAGGTACCAATATATTATTATCCTCAACTGGTGTGGATCCTTACCCAGTGACGCAGCAGAGGGGAGTCCCACCGATCACGAAACACTCAGGACACTATTAGTGGCGGAGCGCAGCCGGCCGGACATGGATGCTGTAAAGACGTCAATTCTTAAATCATCATCTTTCTAATTAGTTCAGCAAATGATTTTTTTAATGGTTAACATTTACCTTATTAAAACGCAGATTTACAAAATCATTTCAAAACTCGTTTAAATTTTTTATCTGAAACATTCACATATACTGCGCGATAGCAACACAGCAAACGAGGATGTGGCTGGTAGAAGCGATGCCTAATTCCGTCTAATTTCATCCTATAACCGTGACAAAGTTATTGTTACAGCTGTCACAGTGGTACCACACCACATATATTAAATGAAATTTTGGTGATAATATGGGTTATAAACTATAAGTGAAAAGTTTCTTACATGACGCGTATGAAAACTGTTAGTGGTGCCTGAATGGTAATGGATGTTTTGCAATTTTGTTCCAATTCAGTTTTATTACAATTAATATTGTTAAATTAAAAGTTAAACTAGTTACGTTATTCTATCGACGAGTTACTTCTTAAAAAAAAACGGCCAAGTGCGTGTCTTACCACGCACAATGAAGGGTTCCGTAGTGAAAGAATTTATCCCAAAAATAAACTTAACATTGTAATACTAAAGCAATTTTTTTATGTGATAAAATTACAAATTCATAATTTTTGGACTTTTTCCTTTACTTGTGCTGTGAGACCTTGCTTCTTGCCTAATTTCATGATTGTAGGTCAACAAGAAGTACCCTATAGGTTTTGATTTACTTGCGAGTATCAAAATGTCGCTTAAAATGCCTTATATTTTTATTAAGTCGACTTAGAAGCTTGATCTTTTTAGACCTCCAAGGGACCGTAGACCTACGTATTTATTATTTATTTCAATTTGATAACTCCACTCGTTCCTGAGAAAAAAAGTCTTGACAGACTGACAGACGGACAACGAGGTGATCAATTTTTCCGAAGGTTTCCGTTTTGCCTTTTGAGGTAGGGAACCCTAAAAAAGTATTTTTTAACTTAGAAGTCCATTTTTCTACCGCCACGTCAACAAGACGTCAACGAGAAAGAGATTGACTATAGCCGTGTGTCCACACCACCACAGGGACGTTACGTTTGGTTCTATAACCTCGTATCTCGTTGGCGTCCCGTTGACGCTGTGCGGTGGACAGTATACCAACTCCCTAATCATGTTCAATAATGCAGAAGGGTTGTGATTATCAATTTTTCAGTCAACCATAAATAGGTCGGTAACAGATAACTATAGTATCATCATCAATCTAGCTTTTACCTAACTATGACGGGTTTTCCCTAATTTTAAGGATCTACGGCAACCATACATATTAGGTCTTTACCTATGAAATTGCCATTCTGCAGTACTGGCCATTTCAAATCAAATTTTTTGTTTGGCTAAGAATTCCAATTTCAAATTAATTTTATTTTAAAAACATGGATTTTTTTTTCCAAAAGTAGTCATTTGTTTATTGATTAGTGTTACATTTTCATCGCATTTCAATCTTTTTCGTCATCATGGATACGTTAAAAATTCGAGTAATTATGGAAATGAGTACCGTCGTGGCAGCAACGCGGCACAAGCGGCACACAACATCAACGACGTTTACGGAGCTAACACTACAAACCAACGCACCACTTGTTATTGGTTTGCTCGCTTCCGTTCTGGAAATTTCGACTTGAAAAATGAACCTCGCGGTCATCCGAAGACTTTGGTCGACAATGACGAATTAAAGGCGATTGTGGAAGCTGATGATACACAATCTACGGCTGAATTAGCAGCAGCTTTCGACGTTAGCGTCAAAACAATATTGGTCCATTTGCTTCAAATTGGCAAGGTAAAAAAGCTTGACAAATGGGTGCCCCACGAACTCAATGATCGCCAGCGCGAAGTACGCGTCGAGACGTGCCTTGCACTGCTCAACAGACACACAAATGAAGGAATTTTGGACCGCATACTTTGATACCTGCGATGAAAAATGGATTCTGTTTGATAACCGCAAGCGCTCAGCAAGTTGGTTGGATCCTGGTTCAGCACCTAAACAATGCCCTAAACGAAAACTTACCCCTACAAAAGTGATGGTCACTGTTTGGTGGTCTAGCGCCGGTGTGATTCATCACAGCTTCTTACCAAACGGGGTGAGCATTACTTCAGATGTGTACTGTGAAGAACTGAACACAATTATGGAGAAGCTGGCACATCTCCAACCAGCATTGGTCAATCGCTCGTCTCCGCTGCTCCTGCACGACAACGCGCGACCTCATACTGCACAGCAGACGGTCTCCAAGTTGCAAGAACTGGGGTTGGAAGCTCTCCGTCATCCGCTCTACTCACCAGACCTTGCGCCTACAGACTACTACTTTTTCCAGAATTCGGATAACTTCTTGGCGGGAAAAAAATTCAATACCCGAGAGGCAGTACAAAATGCCTTTGAAGAATTTGTTGCCTCCCGTCCAGCTGATTTCTTTAAGAAGGGCATCAATAAACTGCCACTGCGTTGGCAAAGATGCATTGATTGCATGGGTGATTACTTCGATTAATACAAATAAAAAATGCATGAAAAAAATTCGTTTCAATTTTTTCATACAACACGGCAATTTCATAGGTAAGACCTATTTATAAGAAAGATCATGGGGCCCGAGTGCGCGTCTACTTTTCAAGGAAATTTCTCGCCGACTGGTCGAGACTTCACGTGAGCAGGGCTGGCTCGTTCTTTGGCCAAAGAATTAGCATTGCCATTCAACGTGGCAATGCTGCCAGTCTTCGGGGCACGTTTCCGGATGACATCGATGCGGACGAGTACTTCGACACCTAAGTGTACTTTTGTTTTTGTATTTATTTGTATAGTTAGTTAGTTAGTCATTTAATTTAGTACCTAGTGTAAATAGTGTTAACTTGTATATTGTTTGTAAAAGAATAAAGTACATCGTGATGGTTAAATATCTAGAAAGAAGTTTTTTTTTATATTTCTAAGGCGGCAACTAATTAAAGACCGGTTGCTACGAGTATATGTCTTCTAAGGATTTGGGAAAACTTGTCTGTTATACATAAGTATTCGTGTGATCATCATCATCTGCTTAGCCTTTTCCCAACTATGTTGGGGTCGGCTTCCAGTCTAACCGGATGCAGCTGAATACCAGTATTTTACATGGAGCGACTGCCTATCTGACCTTCACAACCCAGTTACTGGGTAATACGATACCCCTTGGTAAGACTGGTTTTCAGACTTTCGGGCATCTGACGACCCGTAACGACTGTCAAAGATCCACGAATGACAGCCGGGACCAACGGCCGAGGCACGGAGGAGTCTCGGTATGTAAAGAATGGTCACCCATCCACTGACCAACCCCGGCAAGCGTAGCTTAACCTGATGGATCGACCCGTGCGGCTGTTATTACTTAGCCACGAGCTCCTCATTCGTGTGATGATTATCGTAGCCAATTAAATACTTAGTTAACTTATATTTCTATTGTGTATCTCATTAGCCGCGCGGAATCTCCGTTACAGTCCCAAAAAAATATAGGATCCCAAAATATAAACAGCGCATATAAATCGGTTGAAAACAGTACGAGTAGATAAGGTATTCTAATGTCGAAAATGAAACACTTTGTGCGTGGGTCGTGGTGCGTGGCGTCATTGTATCGCCCTTTATTTGTGACCATTTGGATCTAGTGTACTGAACACATGGAACTAGGAAGTAAGAGAGTTTTTAGATTGAAGAAGTAAAAATTAGTTAATTTTCACAAGAGATAGAAATGTTTGACTAAAAAACTATCGACTTCAAAAATAAAACACTACAAAGTGCAAAATAACTATTACGAGTATAATCTTTCCAATTACAACCGTTTATTTTACTTTTTAACCGACTTCAAAAAGGAGGAGGTTCTCAATTCGTCGGAACCTTCTTTTTTATTATTTTTTATTATGTAACTTCCCCGATTACTCGAAGATGGCTAAACCGATTTGGATTGTTTTTGTTTTATTTGAGAGGGTATACATCACAGTTGGTCCCATATAAAATTGATTAACTTTGCTTAGGTAGTTTTTGAGTTAGCTTCAATAATACGTATTTTTTCCCCACTTTTATATGGATGATGTTCTAGTTTGTTTTGCAGGTAGTGGTATTAGAATTTGTGTGGGGTAGGTACCACAACTAAAAAATGAAAAATAAAAACTTTTTTACAAAAAAATACAACCGACTTCCAAAAACAACACTACAAAGTGAAAAATAACTTTTATTTCGGAAGTCGGTGACAAAAAACGAAAATACATTTAATCAGACACCGACTACAACCGTTTATTTTACTTTTAACAGCTCGACTACCAATCAATTAGTGATGTCCTAATACATTATCGATTCGATTCTTTGTAACAATCGACTTTATTTATGGAGAAGTGATAAAATAATTTACACAAAGTAAAGCGCCTATCTGGGTTCGAACCAACGACTCGTAAGTCACGGCTATTATCACTGAGCTACCACAGCTCCCATTTAAATCTAGCTTGAAGATTAAATAATTCATATAATTGAGGATCAATTGATATGACGCACTTTGTTTCTTAAAGCATCCTCTTTCTAAAAAATTGTCTTTACTTCTAAGCCACCTCCAAATGAGCAAGTCCGTTTAACTTCCTCATTTTGCAACCGCTACGCGTATCCCTTTACTTGGCTTTGCGCACACGCAACATATTATCCAATTTTATTGGTCAGTGTTATTTAATTTTTCACAGAGATCTTATCAGTTGTCTGTGATATCACGAAACAGCCTGCTTAGTTATCATCTAATTATAATATCGTTAACCTTTGGTTAACTATCAGATAATAATGGGTTTAATTAAAAAGTACGGTTTTAAATTTAAACCTCCATTATCATGAGGGATTAAGTAGATACTAACGAAATATTTAAATGAAGATCTTTTTAGATGAGATGAGAAATGAGGTTTAGTAACTGCAGGTTGTATAGTGATTTTTGGTTAAGCTACGCTTGCCGCGGTCAGTTCGTAGATGGGAGACAACCAACATACCAATGTGGGCCTCGGAAAGCACGTTAATAAGTTGGTCCCGGCTGTCATTCTTGGATCTTTGACAGTCGTTACGGGTCGTCAGAAGCCCGAAAGTCTGAAAACCGGTCTTACCAAGGGGTATCGTGTTACCCTTACTGATTTGTGGAGGTCAGATAGACAGTCGCTCCATGTAAAATACTGTTATTCAGCTACATCCGGTTAGACTGGAAGCTAACCTCAACACAGTTGGGAAAAGGCTAGGCGGAATCATAGGAAGCCAGCCAATTGCCTTCAACCGGTCACAGATCCAGACTCAGGGCTACAACTAAGAATTTCCTGTTCGAAAAAACCCTATAACACTTCCATATTGAGGCTCAAAAAGTATAAATCATACACTGCCGACTTATCTAAGTCCATAATTTGCCAACTTAATGGACTCACGGTAACAAATGATCCACTTATTATGAGCAACGAGATTGATGCGTTTGCGCACAAAAACATGATAAGCGCTAGATTAGCTTTGGGTGGGAACTTCCCAATGGATAATATGGCTGACCTGATTAGTCGGATCAGTTGAGTGTTTTTTTAAACAGATAAGTTTGTAATCATTACAATCACATGAGACATTAGACTTAGATCAGTAGGTAAATGCTGGATGATAACATTGTGGTTTCCCCCTCTAGCTAAATACAATGATCGATTATAATACCTATTTTATACAAGCTGTAACTAATGCACAACCTCTTAAGGGGTCATTGTACTCATCATTATGAACAACTTTTACTATGGGACCAATCCCGATGTACATCCACCCTTAACAATCGTCACGTAAGGCACACTGTTAAAGGTGTGTCAGTACTCAGTACATGAAAATATATGACAAGTTACAGGAACCTACTAAGACTTACAAGCCTAACAGTCCCTACGACCCTAAGCCCTATAAGCCCTACAGCCCTAACCTATCATATACGTAATATGTGATAAATAAATATATAAATAAGTTCAGGATGACTGCACCATGCGACCTAAGGTTACAGACGGATAGTGGGCAGGATTCCAGGTTCGGGAAGGGTACACTCACTGCCAGTCCCGCAGACTCATTTATTTATTTATTTTAAATAGAACGGCCGAAACCAATTACACTATTTAAATATAATTACTTACACTACATAATATATAGTTTGTTTAACACAGTCATGCATTCTTCTCACAAAAATTCAAGCACTCTCACAGAATCATCTTCCATTCAGTCACAAACACATCAAAATCTGTGTTTGAGTTCAGGAGAGCGTTAACAGCGGCTAATGTCCGAGGAATAGGTGACTTGGAGCGTGCAACAGTACGACAAGTTGGAACAGCCAGTAAGCGGTGTTTTCTGCTACGACAATAATTGTTTGGGACAAATAGATTGCAGATTTCATTATGGAGATCAGGAACATCAATAATCCCCCTTCGAATTTTAAATATTACAGTCATCTGATCGCGTGACCGTCTTACTTCAAGAGAATTGAAACTTAAGCAACCCAACAGGAATTTAGTGGGGATACAAGAGAGGATAATACCCGTACAAGTGCTTGTAAAGGTATCTAAGGAATGCTTTTTGAACTTTTTCTAAAGCTAACGCATACTCACGAGACTGATGAGAGATGGCTAAAGGTGTCTTGGCCACAGTGAGGGGTAATGTGACAAGAATATAAAATTCAAATCTTATTTATTTACATTATGTTACCGCTTTATACTACTTCTTCTTAACACACACTGTTATAAAAAATCTTTGTGTTTTGTGCGTGTAAGATGCAATTAATCGTTAATTTAACTGGGCCGCGCGAGTGCTGATTCAATGTCCAAAGGTAACATTGAACACCCGAAATCGCGAATAAAAAATAATATTCCCTACATATATGTTTGCATAACTCGTCAAAATGTAGGGAACAGCTGATTTTTTCCCTATTGCAGTTATGGTCCCATAGTAAAAGTTGTTAATTGATAATGATGATTAGGTACAATGACCCCTTAAGAGGTTGTGCTTTATTTAAATTACAACTTGTATATCGAACATAATACTGCATGACACAGTGTTTTGCTAAACGTGGAACTTCCAGTGACCGCTACAATGGCGACCAGCAAAATACAGGGTGTAAGTGGAAACAATGGCAATCTTTTAAGGGGTCATTGTGAACAACTTTTACTATGTGATCAAACCTGAAATCGCGAAAAAAAAATCTGCTGTTCCTAAATTTTGAGGAATTATGCGAACATAAATGTACTGAATAGCTGATTTTTTATTCGCGATTTCAGGTTTGGTCACATAGTAAAAGTTGTTCATAATAGTGAGTTAAGGGGTCATTGTGACCCCTTAAAATATTGCCACTGTTTACACTTACACCCTGTATAGACACAATGAAAGACTTTTTCCTTAATGACAGGTGAGAATGACCATATGACTAAAAGAGTCATGAATATAGAAGAAGGAAAAAGAAGCCGTGGACGACCACCAATGACTTGGCTACGAACAATTAAAAATGACATGATAGAGAGTATCACAACTGTAGAGACAACCTGCAACCGTACGGTGTGGCGCAGAAGTACTAGGCGGGCTAACCCCAAATAAATTGGGATAGTAGCCAGGAGAAAGAAGAAGACAGGTGTAATGTAATGACAATAAACTCTATTTATATGCAAATGGTCTATAGTATATAACACACAGTTTATTCACCATAAGCCAGTTCCCATCACTCAAAATAATAAAAAATCTAAACTAAAAATTACTCCACCTCTACGCATACAAATGCGTTCTTAACAACACGCACCCGATAAAGAACTCGAATAATTAATCCCAAATTATGTGATGAACCAAACTAGAAAATGTAAATGAGTGGAAACATGTAACGGTTGTGTGTTACGAAATTGGTGTGGTCATCGTTGAGAGAGCAACAGATAAAGTTATTGTAACAAGGTGCGTTTGCGCACGCATGGAGGTGGTAGTGACAGCGAATAGCGGTTTCTTTGTAAGTAATTATGACTGGCGATGAATGACTGATACCCGGTCAACCCGGTGTTGTAGACTTGGGAGAAGCATATATCCAACAGTGATCCACGATAGGCTGAGAGTCAAACCTGCTGAAAGTGTTCCTAAAATATAATTCCGCTCAACGAAGCAAATAATGAAGAACAGTGTGGAACCAATGTTTAGCAATTGTAATCATGAACTTATAAAAATCTGGCAAAGAAAATATAGCAAAGATTTGTGTGCATATGATAGCTCTGTGTTACTTCGTCGATATGCAATATATTTAGGCCATGGAGAGGGCTATGCTTGGCGTTTCTCTACGTGATCGAATCAGAAATTATGAGATCCGTAGGAGAACCAAGGTACCCGACATAGCTTGAAGAATTGCCAAACTTAAGAGGCAGTGAGCAGGGCATATAGCTCGCAGAACAGATGGCCGATAGAGTTGAAAGGTTCTGGAGTAGCGACCGCGTGCTGGAAAACGAAGCATTGGAAGGCCTCCCACAAGGTGGACCGGATGACCTGGTTCAGTACGCTGGCTGCAAGAACCGGTCAAAGTGGCGGTGCTTAGGGGAGACTTGTGTCCAGCAGTGGATGTCTTTTGGCTGAAATTATGATGATATTAAATAAACAGGGTTATTGGTTATTTATCATTATCCTCTTAAGGATTTTCTCTTAAGGAGGAATTTATCATTATCTCTTTAAATCGCGAAAAAAAATCAGTTGTTCAGTTCAGTTCATTTCATTTTCACATCAAACTCGTCAAAATGTTCAAGTTGAAGTTCTTTATTCAGTAACAATTCACATTGCGTTCGAATATAATTCAGCATGAAACATAGTATTAAATGTACAAAAATAAAAATACATACAAATCAGTTTAAATTATAAAATATTATAAGTAGGTACCTATAGATTAAAGAATAAAAGATAAAATCGTAAAAATACCATTCAACCATATACTTAAAATACCATGCAAATTAAGCAATGTAGGGAGCAGCTGATTTTTTTGCGATTTCAGATTTGGTCCCATAATAAAAGTTGTTCATAATGATGAGTACAGTGCTCTTAAGGGGATTGGACAATAACCAATAATCGTGTATATACAACTAAAAGTCAATAAGCTTACTGAATACCTGTATAAAATATAATACCCGTTGTTCCAACTTTGTTATATCTAATTAATTATTTTATCCGCTACCAATTGCACCACACAATCCATAATTAAATAAATGCACAGAAGCGATGATTTTTATCTCTTAAGTGCATAATCATTCCCCATATAAGTGCATAATCATTCCCCATATAAGTTAATGCATAATCATTCTTTGTGTGATTTCGATCATCGTACTTACACACATGTAATTACGGACAATTTGAGTTTTATGTCTTGAAACAGCCCCTAAGTATGTCAAGAATTTTGTTGTTTTGCGTAATTTTTTGGATTAGATGAGCCCCCCTTAATTTGGACAAACGACCTAGTATTGGTCGCAAGAATCCGCTCGAAGCGGATAGCGTAGGACCTGTCGTTGTGGTGATATTTGGGGGAGGTTGGACAAACGACCTAGTATTGGTCGCAAGAATCCGCTCGAAGCGGATAGCGTAGGACCTGTCGTTGTGGTGATATTTGGGGGAGGTTGGACAAACGACCTAGTATTGGTCGCAAGAATCCGCTCGAAGCGGATAGCGTAGGACCTGTCGTTGTGGTGATATTTGGGGGAGGTTGGACAAACGACCTAGTATTGGTCGCAAGAATCCGCTCGAAGCGGATAGCGTAGGACCTGTCGTTGTGGTGATATTTGGGGGAGGTTGGACAAACGACCTAGTATTGGTCGCAAGAATCCGCTCGAAGCGGATAGCGTAGGACCTGTCGTTGTGGTGATATTTGGGGGAGGTTGGACAAACGACCTAGTATTGGTCGCAAGAATCCGCTCGAAGCGGATAGCGTAGGACCTGTCGTTGTGGTGATATTTGGGGGAGGTCTGTGTCCAGCAGTGGAAGTCTTCCGGCTGAGCTGATAATGATGATGATGCCATTATTAGGGTAGCTCTTTCTGTTTCTAACACAAGTGCCCATGGATTTAATGATAAAGAAATGTTGAACGGTCCTAAGGTATACAGGGTCAAATAAAATTAGTTAGCGAAACTCCGCAGCGACATCTCAACACGATAAAACAAAAAAAAAAATAATAATATGGTGTTATTTATTTTTGGGGTCATCGACCGCATTTAGTTTAGACACTCGAAATATCATTTTAAAACAGGTTTTTTTTTGTTTTAAACTTCACAGATGTGATATGGGTGTCGGTATCTAAACACGATGAAAGTACAAAAAAATATTTGTAATGTACTCGTAACAATAACAACACCACCAGCGAGAGTTGACCTCAAAAAAAAAAAAACATCAAATTTTTATTTTATCGTGTTTAGATGTCACCCATCACGTCTGCGGAGTTTCGCTATCTAATTTAATTTGACCCTGAACGTCATCGCCAGGGTTGGCAAATGGATAGGTGATCTCAACATTGCTGGTGCAGAACTAAAGATAGCTGCTGTTCGTGCTGTTCACTTAAGGACGCTGTTACAAATCATATCAGTCAAATCATTACTTTTTTACATAAAAGTATTATTTGTTAAATAAAATGCTTTGCATTCTTAAAATGTTTTTTGGCCGAATTGTTGATAGATGTGCATAGTACGATTCTGAACTATAAATATAATTTTAGATAGGTACAGTTTCCCAGTAACTGTACCGAAGTGTTTAATTCGGTACATTTATTGTATGCTAACCTCAAAGGAAAAAACAAATGACGAATATTCCGAAGAAGAAACTGAAACTTCCGATGATCACGGATGCATAGCAATTAACTACACTTCCTTGCATTATTTTCAACCGCACTGTATTTAATCCCAGAATAATTAGACTCACATTTACGGTTTTAGACAGTAATTGGTACAAACAGACTTCATTACACATTTCTTAGAACGAACTCAGCGCTGATTTAGTGTTCTCGCGAAAATGACCATGTTCGTCTGCCACTATTGTTTTTTTCCCGAGTAATATTAAGAGTTATTGTCCAAAGCGGGTTTGAGTCCCGGGAAGTGAAACGGTAACAAAATACCGGATGTGTCGTGGGCGGTCACTATGCGCATTGTCATACAAAAAGCTTTTGCTTTTGTAGTGTGGCCATGAATTTTTTTAGTCTACGGATATGGTGAAAAACTTTTTTGGTCCTTAATTGGTATAGCGTGGTCGTAAGTTTTCTGCTCGTGGATACAGTTTTCCGTTAGCTGTATCCATGTATGTTATCCGCTCACACGAACGCGGCGTGAATCGGGTCCGTACCTAATATTGTACGTGGTATGAGTTCTATACCAAGAAAATATTTTTTTATTATTAACGTTGTTCCATCACTATTAAGTACTAATATCGAATTCTATGCATTTAATTTGATGCGTTATCTATTTCCGAACGATTTAAGATACGTCAACACTGACTGAGACTCGTCTATGACATTAAAAAATATTTTTTTCTCTGTCATGTCATTGTTCGGTCGGTCGAGTGTGAAAGTGTTTTACTCAGTTAATAGTTTAATTGTACTGTGGTAAGTTGGTTTATTTATGTTTCATGTTAAGAACTAACACACCATGCATTTTAAACCTTAAAACATATAGGTCATCGCTTGTTTTTTCTTACTAGAGCCATTTCTTTGAAATCTGAAGCTAAATTGTCTTTGTTCGTCTTTTTAACCATTTCTAGAAATGTAAACAATAACAAATTCAAATGAAACATTCAATATAATGGCGCTTTACTCATTGGGTTTCCAAGTAAAGAATTGGAGCTACAGAATTCTTAGAAACTATGCCGCTATCGCATTATGTAAACAAACGCGCGCCGCGGCCCGAATGACGTCAGCGGGTGGTCACTTGACTAGTTTTTTAAGCGGGCGTACCTGCCGTGTGAGCGGGTAGGCACAAGGCACAATTTTCTGTTGTTAAATTATTTGCTACTACATGGACTAAGGATGATGCCTAGGTAAAAAAAATATATATATTTAGTCCGCCAGTCAGATAATAATAAAATATTAGACTCGTATTTTTTGCTTTATCATATTAATAAAAATTACTTAGATAACACGCATTAAAGTTGGGGAGTGGGGGCTCGCTACGTCACTTCTACGTATAAAATCTAGCAAGGCGTGACGTCATGATATATTTTAACTCAATGTATCGCCGTAATCTTTGGATTACTTAAAAAAATAAAAATACGTGTCCAATATTTTTTAATAATCTACATGAAGGACAAAAAATATTTTTATCCGACGAAAAAAAAGGAGGAGGTTATGTATGACCACGCATAACTTTTTACAGAGTCGTCGATTTGACAAAAAAAAAAATTTTATTCAAGAGGGTATACCTCAAAGTTGGTCCCATATAAAATTAATTAACTTTGCTTGGGTAGTTTTTGAGTTAGCTTCAATAATACATTTTTTTCCCCACTTTTTTAAGGATGATATTCTAGTTTCTTTTGCAGGTAGTGGTATTAGAATTTGTGTGGGGTAGGTACCACAACTAAAAAGTGACAAATAAAAGCTTTTTACAAAAAAAAAAATACCGACTTCCAAAAACAACACTACAAAGTGAAAATTTAATTCCGGAAGTCGGTGACAAAAAACGAAAATAGATTTAACCAGACACCTACTTCCGAAATTAAAGTTATTTTTCACTTAATAGTGTTGTTTTTGGAAGTCAGTTGTATTTTTTTGTAAAAAGTTTTTCTAGTCATCATCCCTCAATGTGTATTTCCCCGTTATATAATATAAATATATATATATATATATTTTGTTTCGTAGCAATCTGTGGTCAACAACAATAAGCTACTTCTTTGTCCCATATCTCTGGGTTTTTTTTTAATAGGATATGGAACTTGGTGATAACATCGCAGTTAAGTTATCAAACCAATTAGCTGAATTTGTCCCCGTTATAATGAAGAGTTTTTGAAGATCTGTGGCTATCTAGAGGCACACGAAATCATGTTGCTGCACATGACTTCTCTGTGTATTAGGTATTCACAGTGACAACCGATGTGTCGGTATTTTCCGGAAAAGTTTGGCGAAATCACCCTGATTGAAGATTATCCATAAAAAAACATTTGATTAGTCATTTGTGCCTATTCACAAGGGTATAACTGCATTTTTTGTGATTTTACAGAAGAGCCATTTTAAGACATTTTTTTACATTCAATAACGTGTTGTTCTCCATATTAATATTACTTTGAAGTAATTCTTTTAAGCATAGCTTAGCCTGACCTAGGAATTGAACCCAGGACCTCATGATCAGCAGTAGCGCTTGCGAGCACTAGACCAACGAGGCAGACAAAATGATGCCTTTACTTTTTTTTTTAAATGGGTATATCGTGCATTTTATTTGATCTTACCATACAATGTCGAGATGCCAAGATTAGATTTGTGTGGATAACGAATTTTGGATCGTAGGTATACTATTAGTAGTGCCGATTCTGTTTTACAAACTAAACTTAATTAGGCTATTGCTAACTTTTTCTCTCTAATAAAAGAAGAACGAGACGGACGTAAATTAGAGCTGTCAAATTAGTTGAACTAGTATTCCCATACAAAATTAGACGACACGTAAAAACATGTCGACTAAAAACATGGTGAAGCGCAAGGCGTAAACTAGTTTGACATCTCTAAGCCGACGTACGCACGGACGTAAAAATACAGCGGCGATTTTTTTTTTCGCGCACTGGATTTTCAACGCTCTGCTTAGCGCCGAGAGTTGAAAATCCAACGGTGTGTTTTTTCAACGCGCTGGAATGCACTCTGTTGTTGTTAGGTTGGATTCTCGAAGCTCGGCTCAACAGCGAGGGTTGAAAATCCAGTGCGCGATAAAATCCCGCCGCGATATTTTTACGTCCGTGCGAACGTCGGCTAACTTAGTTCATAGCTATAGTCGTCCTTTTCTCGCACTGCCTGTTAGCAAAAGATAGCGATTATCTGATTTTAGTTTCGTTATTGAACAAGAGAATCGGCACTAATATGTTTTTTTTTTTCACAAATTCATAGTCACTCTAAACAGTTCCACACAAGAGCTATTGTCTTGGATAATGCTATTAACAAAATTATTGTTTACCTCTTCTATAGCTGCCTACCTACTTATTACTGAGGTTTTGCCGCTGCCCTTTCCGGTACAATCTGTTGCTGGTTTTAATTAACTTTTTACCGTCAGTGTAATTTTTAGTGAAACACTTTTATATTGTTTAGTGGTTATTCATTCGGAAATTATTTTTCCTGTAATTTTGTTATTTGGGTTGATTTTTGTTGCTCGAAGTGCAGTGACCACAGTTCATAATTTTTTTTATGATCTGTGGCAGTGATTTGTGCCTAAGGGGGTATTACACTATAAAATATCTAGGATCATTTATTATAGGATCCTATCTCTTAAAGGGGATGCGGTAGCCCGCGAAATAATTTTTTTTTTTTGGGTTTTTGCAATTCGCAGGTCCGTGTCAGGTTGTATCTTAATCAAAATATGATACGCGGCAATAAAACATAGGTATGTTTTTATATAATTTTAACCATAAAAATCATCAATACATCTCTATATGTTAGATTTCGTGCAGATTCGTCGAACAAAAGAAATCTAACGACTCTGCACGAAATTTAACTTAGAGATGTATTGATGATTTTTATGATTAAATTATGTAAATACATATTATGTTTTATTGCCGCGTGTCATATTTTGATCAAGATACAACCTGACACGGACCTGCAAATTGCAAAAAACGCTAGAAAATTTGAATTTCGCGAGCTACCACAGCGCATCCTCCTTAACCTAAATATGTGACCTCTAGAAATATATCTGTGTATTACATTAACATAGTTCTTTGATCCTATTTTTTGTTATTATGTGGTTGCAATGGAGGATGAGTCGGTTGTGTGTACTACTATTGCTTCGGCAGTGTGTATTATGTTATTATTTTTTTAAAAAACCGGCCAAGTGTGTGTCGGACCACGCACGATGAAGGTTTCCGTAGTTGGGATGACTTTATCCTAAAAAAAGAAACTTAATTTTGTAGTTGAATAACATGTTCTTCCATACATCGATATACGTCACTGTCAATTTATTCTCCAATCGCAAAAAAATGTTTTTTGTTGTTATGTGATAAAACTACAAATTAACGATTTTCGGACTTTTTCTTTTACACAAAGTCACAATAATTAATTGGCTTACAATTTAGAATATGGCAGTAGCAAAACTGAAAAGGCAAAATCCTCAGGCAAAATCACATAATTTTATGGACGGATTTTGTGTTAGGAAATTATGAAAATAAATGTTAAAATTCAATAATTATATAATTATTCAATATGGCAAGACCTGTTTCTATGATTCTATCTAACACCAAATGTCAAAAATCAAAGACGAAAATGAGTCGCAGTATGTTTAAATTACATTACTATATAAATATGACACATAGATCTTTGATCCTAGATATATTGTAGTGTAATATCCCCCTAAGAGCGAAAATACACATGCTTGTAGCTGGTACAGACGCCAGCACATCAAGCTACTACAATCTGTCAAATTTATCTAATAGATTTTCATCTCTATCGCTAAAGCATTAGGTTCGAGGTTGATTGGGAAAATTTAACAGTTTCGGGTGGCTTGATGTGCTGGCGTCTGTGCAAAACTATGCAAGCTACTTGCTTAGTTTTGTACCAGCATCAGGCATGTGTATTTTAGCCATAATTTTTCTATAGTTTTTAATTAAATTATAAAACATCATAGCATTTTGTTCGTCGATTATTATAGTGATTAAATTTTTCTCATTTTTTTTTTTTTTTCATTTTATTTTTGTTTGAATTAGATTTAGAAAATCTTCATCTTTTTTATTTCCAACTGGAAAACCAGTCAAGTACCTAATTTAAAATCAAATATAAGTCATCATCTTCCTGCCCTTATCCCATATTACTTGGGGTCGGCGCAACACGTTTTCTTCTTCCATTCTCCCCTGTCAACCGTCACGCTATCATTCACTCCCTTCTCTTTCATAGCATTCCTCACACAATCCATCCATCTTTTCTTTGGCCTTCCTCTGCCTCTACATCCATCAACATGTATATTCATCACTCTTTTAGTCACATCCGTTTCGTCTCTCCTCATCACATGCCCATACCAATTACCATATTTTTGAATAAGGTATATATTGGAATATATAATATTTAAAGAATTTATATTTGTAGCTATAAAAAGCCTAGTAGATTAGTATATTCGCGATCTACATAATATATTATATCTATATAGATAGCGTTGTTTAACCGGTTATTAATGTCTTTCGTTTTAACCACAATTTCTTTTTTTTTTATGACATATTGAAAAACCGGCCAAGTGCGTGTCGGACCACGCACAATGAAGGGTTCCGTAGTTGGGATGAATAAACTAAGAACTAACTTTACATTGTAGTTGAAAAACATGTTCTCCCGTACATTCCAACTGTAAATGTAAGTTTGTACTCACAATATTGATAGATTTACCATGTTATTTTAAGACCACAAACTTCTTATAGGTTTTCCTGTAATCTACAGGAAAAGATCTATTTTCTGTATTTTTTAAAAAATTTTAGGCTCAGTAGTTTCGGAGATAAGGGGGGGGGGGGGGGGATGGTCAATTTTCGTATATTTTCTTAAATAACTTTAAAACAATTTATATTAAAATTATAATATATATATATATATATATTTGAGACCCTCATAGTAAGCCCTTTCATTTGACATGCCACATGGTGTAGTTTGCAAAACTTTTTTTTTTAATTTTCTTATTTGCCCCCCAAAAGTGACCTCTATATTCAAAATTTATTTATTTACTTTACCCGTCTGTTTTTGGGTCACAAAAATTCATATGTGTACCAAATTTCAACTTAATCGGTCCATTAGATTCGGAGCAAATTGGCTGTAACAGACGGACAGACACACGAGTGATCCTATAAGGGTTCCGTTTTTTCCTTTTGAGGTAAGGAACCCTAAAAACGTAAATAGGTTCAGTTTCTGACACTTCCCGTGACCCAAGAGTTGGCTTTTACCTTGGCCAGAGGCTTAACATTGCCATTCAACGTGGCAAAGCCACCAGTCTCTTGCATTAATTTTTCGACGTCATACTTTTAACCAATCTTCTTTTTTTTCTATTCTTTTTTTCCCTCGATGAGAAGAGGCCTGTATCCCAGGCTGTGATTATGATATACTTTAGTTTGTTAATGGTTTTAGTTAAGTTAGGATATTAAACTAAATTGCTATTTTTATGTATTAATTAGGTATACGTTGTTATGTACCTACATGTCATTTTAATTCTAAATATAACTTTAATGCACTGAAAAGAAAAAAATATACAAAGAAAGAAAAACGTTTATTTCGTAAAAAACAAAACAAAACTAAAAACTTAAAACCTTATATTTTAACTTCACACATAAGCTAAGTCAATTCCGATCACAGATTTCGTCTTGGTCAGTTCGAGAGGTTTGAGTACCACACAGCATTTGCTGGTTACAAACCTTTAGCCACATGATTTTCACCTCAACGATGATTGGGATAGGGTGTGTTATGTGTTTGGTGGGTATCAAAAATAAGTTGGTACAGTACATATGAGGGTTCAACAAACTTTAGAATGACGGTAAAGAATTCTTCGCGCGTAGGTTGTGGCCGAAATGATAGGCTGGCCCTTGAGACTACAATAGTCTATAAATATTGAAAAAAAAAAAGATAATCTATTACAATCGTTTGATATTCTAACACCAAAGTTACTTTGTATGCTTTCCTCTTCACTCATTGTAGAATGACTACACGGATCTTTCCATCACGGATTTTGGAAGATAAAAAGAAGAAAAGTTTTAGTGAATTACTTAAATAAAAAATAAAAATCTTTTAATTTAGACCATTAAATAGTGGTCTATTCTGTTACATATTCGTACCCGAGAGGAGCTCGTGGCTAAGTAATGACAGCTGTACGTGTCGATACATCAGGTTAAGCTACGCTTGCCGCAGTTGGTCCGTGGATGGGTGACCATCTTTACATACCGAGATACCTCCGTGCCTCGGAAAGCACGTTAAGCCGTTGGTCCCGGCTGTCATTCGTGGATCTTTAACAGTCGTTACGGGTCGTCAGAAGCCTAAAAGTCTGACAACCAGTCTTACCAAGGGGTATCGTATTACCCAGTAATTGGGTTGTGGAGGTCAGATAGGCAGTCGCTCTATATAAAATACTGGTATTCAGCTGCATCCGGTTAGACTGGAAGCCGACCCCAACATAGTTGGGAAAAGGCTAGGTAGATTGATTGATTCTTACACACATTCAAACTTGGTAAAGGATAGCAATATTTAACAAACTATTTAAACAACCAAGACTTTAGATTTCTTAAAGATAACCTTCAGGTTCCGAGCCTCGAAGCGAACAAAACCTGAGAAACTAGGTGACGCTTCAAACATCATATTTAATTCTTACTTTTGGCAGTAACTGTCAAATGAGATATTTTTAAACTTCATGAATACTTTCAATTTTATATTGAGTATTAAAGTATTATTATTTGGAAATCATGACATTCGACCATCCGACACTGTGTTGCCTCCTGGCACACACACAACAATTATAATTTTTAATTAAATCATGACAGGTACAGTCAGCCACAAAAGTCGATTGACACTTGCAGTTTTTTAATCTGAATTATGTAATTCAAATACGAACAGAAGCACTTCAAATTTTAAGAATATTAACTCTTAACAGTTAAACGAAAAAAAAAGCAGTGTATCGAATCATTTTGTGTTAATTTAGATGATGTCAAAAAATAGCAGTGTTAGCCGACTTCTATTGCTGACCGTACTTATTCAAAATTAGTATAAAACGACATAGCCATGGATGTTCTTGCCAATTCCTTTTAGGAAAAAAAAAATTGTCTGCTCTGCAACGTAATTATTGCAATGAATGTTATTGAACTGTCAAAATGAAGCCATTCCTACCGTGTTTTCGCAATAGGGATGATGACTAAAAAAATTTATTTGTCCCTCAGGTAGATTATTAAAAAATAAAGGATACATATTTTTTCTTTTTTTATGTAATCAAAAGATTACGGCGATACATTGAGTTAAAATGTTTCATGACATCACGTCTTGCTAGATTTTAATACGTAGTTGTGACGTAGGCGACGTAGCGTGCTCCAATTCCCTAACTTTAATGCGTTTTATCCAAGGATTTTTTATTAATATGATAAAGCAAAAAATACGTGTCTAATATTTTTTTATTATCAGACTGACGGACTAAATAGAATTTCTGTTTTTTTTTTACCCCGGCATCATGCCTGTTACTCCACTGATCATTTCTCCCCTAAAGAATAAGTTTCTCTCTGTTTTAATTATCCCAAAATTCCTAATCATTTTTTAAAATATGGTGTCTCTACCTTCCCAGAAATAAGGTAAGGTGCGATGACGCGAAATCGTGTATGTATATGAAATACTAAATGATTTGATTATGAAGGTGCAGCGATGTTACCGACTTCTTCTTTTGACAGGTCATTATTTGGGAAGATGTTACTCGATTGGTACTTATAAGGGAGACAATGGGATAAGCTTATGTGTAGAACAATGTAAGTGCTGATGATCTTAAGATTTTGAGCAACGTGCGTCAATCGATTATTATTTTAATAATCAATCAAATAACAATTTATGTTATTGTTATTGTGATTTGACTCATAGGTACGGTTAGCAACAAAAGTCAATTATCATTGTAACTTTAACATTTTCTGGGTAAAAAAAAAATCTATTTAATCCATCAATCAGATTAAAGATTAAACACGTATTTTTTGCTTTATCATATTTAATACTACGTCGGCTCAACTGTAACAAACAATGTATAAAATCTAGCAATGAGTGACGTCATGCCACAGTGACACATTGACTCAATGTATCGCCGTAATCTTTTGATTTCGTAAAAAAAGAAAAATTACGTGTCCAATATTTTTTAATAATCTACACAACGAACAAAAAAATATATTTTTAGTCAACATCAAAAAACAACAACACATTAAAAATGAAAAAAAAAATGAATGAATGAATGAATGATGTTATTCATGAAAATTTACACAACATGATTCGATGACTGTCTCGTTGGTCTAGTGGTTACAAGCACACCTGCTGAGCATGAGGTCCTGGGCTCAAATCCCAATTCGGGTAAAGTTTGATAGGGGTTTTCTATCACGAATTTGTCACTAGCAGCCCGGAATCTTGGTTTGGGTTTAACCTGGTTGATAGCAATAGACTCGCCCCTATTACATGGGACTCAAAACATAACTGGCGAAATGTGGTTGTATTAACAGGTAAGTATACCTCTGTCTGCCTCTCTTCGGGGAATACAGGGGTGACGTTATGATTCGATAAACAGCTTTTTAGCTTTTTTTATTGGCTGACTAATAGTAATTAGTACCATGATAACAAACAACTTTTACTATAGGACCAAACCTGAAATCGGGGAAAAAAAGTCAACTGTTCCCTACATCTTGACAAGTTAATGCGAACCTAAAGGTAGAGAACAGATGATATTTTTCGCGATTTCAGGTTTGGTCCCATAATAAAAGTTGTTTGTTATAATTACTACAAATTACCAGTCAACCTGTATAATAGCTAATTATTATTATTCTTTAAATTTTACTTCCCATTTTTTTTTTAAGCTGAAGTATTAATCGACTGGTGCAGCTGACTGTACCTATGTTTAGAGATATACGCAGTGTGTTCCTTTTTCCCTTCCAGTTAAATATCATACACATTTCATGCATAAAATAAAACAATTTCTGCTACCTATTTCAATACTATTGTTTAGAATCCAGACTGGTCTAATATTTGAAATCAGTCCTCTCTTAGTCATTGGTTTGTACACACGGCAGCCATTTCAAATTTACAGTCATTACAATGCGTCCTACAATCTAAGTACCTAACTACATAAAATAGATTAGATAAGATACCAAGCCTTCTTCAGTTTCTCAATCTAGATTTCTAGGTCTAATTCAATATCTATACGAACTCCACTCCGCAATTCCAAGCTTACACCCTGTATACGACCTTAATCGTCTCACACAACTGATATCCAAGAACATAAGGCGAGATATACAGCGTGTACCAAAAATATGTGATCATATTTAAGGGCCCATACATGTGGGTCGAACTTTATTGAAATTTTGTATGGGATAGCTGATATTTTTTTCGCGATTACGATGTTGGCCCCATGGAGAGAATACGAAGATATTGGAAGCTACAGCGTGGTACATGACATGAAAAGAGTCGAAAATGTAGTTTAGTCGCCAAAAGATTTACCGGGGAAGCTGAACATGAAGCAATATGGCGGCGACGTCGTAAATAGAGCCCATGGATCCATAATTATATCACCTGTCTCTCCACTATTCCATTGCTTACTTTACGGTGCATACTGGGTAGGCTCTATAATCCTTATTCATATCCTAAGGGCACGTCTTCCCTACCATTACCGCGCCCCCCGGTCTACTCCTTAGTATGCAATGGTCTCTGTTGCACCATGTAACATGAGGCAACAGGGGCTAGTGTGAATCTTTCGGTTTATTCGAGTAATCGAGTCTAGGCAAACCACGCTGGGTATGGTGCATTTCATTCATTAATTTCATTCATTCATTCATTTCATCCATTCATTCGTTTCATTCATTTCATTCATTCGTTGCGATGTTGGTCCCATGGAGAAAGTTGTTAAGTTTAATGGTCTGTGCCACACTCTTAAATTTGACCACACCTTTCTGATACATGCTGTATAAGGCGAGTTATAAGTACCTACATTGCAAAAGATACTTCCTTTTATGGAGTTTATACCGCAAGATATTGTACTATCTAAACGACGCACATTATCTGAGAAAACCTATTTTAATTATTTATAAATTCAATCTTAGGATTACCTATAAGATTATAACAGTTTTATTTTACGAGTTGGGATCGAACGTCTAACGCAGGAGTCACCAAATGGCGGACCGCGGCCCAGATCCGGACTGCCGACATATTTTGTAATAACTAAAACGGAATAATAAAAGGAACAAAATATGTTTTGGTCATGTTGAGAGGTTGAATGAAAGGCGACTAACAAAAGGTCACAAAAGACAAGGACAAGGCAGATGTGACATCTCGTCTTCCAGTCCTTAGACGCCACTGTGTCACAGCCTTACTCCACCTGTCATCACTGCGGCTTGCCAGTTGTCCTGTCCAACTCCATTTGTGTCCATAATACGCTTTCCGATATCAAAGACCTTCGTACGTCTTCGGATCACGAAGTTCGGAACTCTTTCTATTAGCCTGATGCCAAGCATGGAACGCTCCGTGCTCTCTGTGCAACTTTCAGCCTGCACACAGCCTCCTGCGTGAGCGTCCACGTCTCAGCACCGTATGACATGGTGGGCAGGACAAACTGGTTATAGAGACGGGACTTCAGACATAGTGAACCTTCGCTAGTCCCAATCAAATCCCAGACCTCGGGAAATCAATTGAAATTACGAAATCTGGTATTTTTTTTTTTCAATATTTATTATCTGTATTGGCGGTAGGCAGAAACTATACAGTTCTTAGTTTGGCATTCTGTAGTTTCTGCCTACCCCCATGGGAAGAAGGCCTGAGTTTATCTATGTATGTATGTATGCATTACCTATATTATGAACTTAACCTGTTTTTTTTTCATTAGTACTGGCATGAAACTACGAATGAATGAATAAAATGAATGAATGAAAACTACGAATATTTTCATCATTTATTCATGTCACTGCAGCAATGTTATGGTTTCTGGTTACGTTATTAAATAACACATGTAGCTTTTCCCCCTACTTAAATAAAAAAAAAACATCAATAATAATAAATCACTAAATAGCACGTCTCTTTTACCATTTACATTATCTATTCCATAACCCCATAAACATGTCATATAAGAGAAAAGTATCAAAAACGATACACGATAGAAAATGTTGTAAAGTTTATATTTTATTGACCATTTAACATCTGTGAACATAAGCCTATAAATTGTGGATATCCGTCATTAGAAAAGTGTGATTTGCACAATAATAAGTTTCCAGACAGCTTTAGCGGCATTTTCCCAGCTTTGATTATCGCAATCTGATAAGATCTGATTGGTTTATCTGATAGATAAGTGTCTACTAAACATAGGCTTTCGGTTATCAAAGCTGATAATTTAAAGATAGTTTCCATTAGCAATGTTGTCTCTAGTAGCTACCCTGTTCGAAATCGTTGACGTCTTTAAAAGTTCAATAGCATTTAATCGGAGTGAATCTTTTTGATGCTATACTTTTACCCTGAATACGGTATTTTACTGTATATGAGAAAAAATCTAAAAATTAAAGCAAAAACCAGTCGGAAAATGTTAGTTTTAGTTCATAAAATAACAATATAAATTTTAAAATACAATTCAAAGTTTTCTTAATCTGTTTTCTAACACAATGAAAGGAGCCGCTATGTTATTACGTCATATGGCTGTATAAATTAAAAAGTGTCAATGTCAACTGATCAGCGTATAAAGAATGTTTACACAGCGAACTGACGTCATGACCACATAGCAATATGGCGTCCACTACGTCGTTTTCGGCAAATTACGCGCGAAATTTGAAAATAAGAATAAGAATAATTTATTGTTTAAGAAATTACATTCAATGTGTTGTTTCCTGGAACTCACACTAGGATTCCCTGTGTCGTGAGATCCAGGCTCCTTCGCTCCGTTAACATTTGTAGCTATACATGAAATAGGTTTAAGTACGTTACAATAAATTTCTTAATTTCAAATAATTTACTCGTAATTACTATGAAGGGAAAATACAATAAAAACTAATTTACAAAAGAAAATTAATGATAATACACAAAGAAAAACAGTAGATTTCCAAATATGTATGTATTATATGTGTGTTGTGTGAGGGGGTGTGTTGGTGTGTATGTGTAATAAGGTGTGTGATATATAAATAGTATGTTTGTGATATAGAATAGTAAATAAATATATGTATCAGTGCCTTTTTTTTTTAGGTTAAGAAGTTTTCAGTCATATCATAGTCCAAAGTACTCGTAAGAAGCCATTTTGTAACCGCAATTTTGCATTTATTATGAGTAAGTTGTAGAATTTTGAGTCGGTTATTGAGTTTTGAGTAAATGTGCGGTCCCATAAAACCGTACGACCTTCTACCGATTGTTTTGCGGCAGCGAACCTTTTCCCATTGAACCCTTCGACTTGATCGGATACAAGTGCACATGGAGGTTTTGTGAAATCATAGAGTGACTGACAGGATGTAAAGCTGTCTGACTCTAAGAACTCCCACTGCGGTGTAGAGTGTGTTAGTGGGGTACCGGAATGGTCTTCCATAAGCAACCTTAAGCAGAGCTCGTTGAGCTCTTTCAACCTTTATTAAAAAAATGTAAAAGTTAAATGCATTTTTATGGCACATATAGATTGAATAAAAATTTTGTGTTTTTTTTAGTGGTTTATTAGCACTATAGAATCTAAATGAGACATTTTTCAAAAATGGATGTAGTACCCTATTAAGGGGTTCGTGGCTACAAGATAACAGCCGCACAGGTCGATTGACGATTACGCTACGCTTACCGCGGTCGGTTCGTGGATGGGTGACCATTCATTACGGCTAAACAACTGTTTAGTCTAAAGCCTGATTTTGACGTAAGACTGACATTAGACACGCGTTTAACAAGTGTCTAAGTTTTTGTGGTAAGACCCACAGAGTCATATAAAAACAGTTTTGTGGTATGTAAATTTCATAGATACAAATAAAATTAATAAGAAAATATACCAGATCGCTACAATAACAACTTTTTTACAAAAAAAATACAACCGACTTCCAAAAAAAACACTACACAGTGAAAAATAATTTTAATTTCAGAAGTCGGTGCCTGGTTATATGTATTTTCGTTTTTTACCGCCGACTTCCGAAATTAAAGTTATTTTTCACTTTGTAGTGTTGTTTTTGGAAGTCGGTTGTATTTTTTTGTAAAAAAGTTTTTATTTTTCACTTTTTAGTTGTGTTACCTACCCCACACAAATTCTAATACCACTACCTGCAAAACAAACTAGAACATCATCCATATAAAAGTGGGGAAAAAATACGTATTATTGAAGCTAACTCAAAAACTACCCAAGCAAAGTTAATTAATTTTATATGGGACCAACTTTGATGTATACCCTCTCGAATAAAACAATTTTTTTTTCAAATCCGACGACTGTAAAAAATTATGCTTGGTCATACATAAAAAAAAACACGTTCAAATTGAGAACCTCCTCCTTTTTTTTCGTCGGTTAAAAATACACAAATAGCTAACTTGTTATTCGTCTAAACCTAGAAGTGTTAGTGCTGTCCTCAAAGGGGCTAACCCACACGACACTCACATACTAAGCTATGGGGCGACACTATACAGTTTAAATGCGGCACCATTCAACGGTTTCAAATCGCCCTGTTTATGCCAACACGCTTGTTCAAGCTTTCTATGTGGACATACGGAGAGTTAGGATAGAGAACCGTTGGGGAGATTCCGTTAATTTTCTTGGTTGGGATTTTCTCGTTCTAAGTTTAAACAAAAGGTCAAAATTTTTAAAAAATTTCCGAAAAAATTGACAGGTGAGGTCTCACCTGTCAATTTTTTCGGATTTTTTTTTTTTTTTAGTACCGTATTTTTATGAAAGTTTGCATCCGGTGGGATGCAAACTTTCATAAAAATACGGTACTTAAACAATGACTGAAGGATGCGACAAAGTGTTTATTACAGAGCTATTCTTAAACTCAACGTCATGGCGCAACGCGACGGCGCAATGTGACCCTGGTGGAACAATTACAATGAATATCCGGAGTCACGTCGCGCCGTCGCACCACGCCTGTCTACGGGAGCCTTTAAATTAAACTTTCTAGAACGAAAAAGTTTTAACCATTAATAAATTTCTATTTTTTTTATCTACATTAGTTAGTTGCATGAGCCACAGTATATAAAAACCGCTGACTAGAAAAAAGAAAGAAAGAAACTAGGTAGAAAACAAATAGCTTTCCATTTGCTCCCAGGGATAATGTTACAATATTGATAGGTAATGTGTATGATTACCTAACAGTAACCCGTGGCAGATCAAACGATCATTCTAGAATTACTAGATACCAGTAAAAAACATTTCTCTTGAATTTATAGGTATTATGTAAATAACGGACCCGGCAGACTTCCTTTCAGACCGATCTTAGAACCCGTCTACAGCGCCACCTAACGGGTCCAATTGTGTTTTCAAACTATCCAGGAACCCATTGAAATATACATACAAAATTGAATCTAAATCGGTTCAAATGTTTAGGAGTTAGGTGACAAACACACGTACAGATAATATTATTGTAAAGTATACGTTTCTCTTTCTATTTTCGTTACTAATTTATTTTTTGCTTTGTTACCTAATTCACAGCAATTTTAAAAGCCCTAAAACCAATTCAAAATCGCATACCAAAACTAACGTCACACGAAATGTAAATGATATCTAATTTATTTTTTACGACAACTTTGTTGCCTATTTTGGAGTTCCGTGCGTCAACGCCGTAGAATAACTCGCCGCTAACTGTTTTGTAAAATAAGTGGTTTTAACTAGTAATTCGTATGCTCACCAGGCCTAGCTGGTGATGTTAAAACTAATTTTATATCGCCTGCCTACCCACTGGATTCTTCGACGCCGCTTTGAAAGTGACCCGAATAATAATTCAATAATTGACGGCTCGGACGAGATTTTTGTTGGCAAGATATTTTGTTGGTTGAATACAAATAAATGTGTGTTTGGGATAGTCTTTGATGTTCTTGACTCTTAAAATATTTATGGCGTCGCCTTTGTCAATCTTCGTCGGTAGCCTGCTGATGACAGCGTTTATGCAAATGTGTTTATGCTAGTTGTAGCATAGTATCAGATAATTTTATATAACGACCCGGAAATGCTTCGTTTTTTCGACTTCATAAAACATCGAGATTTTTTTTTACGTGTATGTACTCGTATAATACCTACAAAACCTTCTGGAATAAATTCCCTAAACATTGGTGAAAACCGCATTTAAATCCGTCTCGCAGTTCAGAAGATCAACGCAGTCAGGTCACATCTGACACGAAAAGCGACTTTAATTTATAATATGTAGGTCTAGATTGTAAATTAGTTTTTTTTTCTTATTATTTATTGGTTGACGGCCTTATTATCAGGTGTTTCAAATACTCATGTAATACCATTATGTCTGGTAGTTTTTAGAAGTGGCATCTTCTTTTAGCATCCTCCTAAGAACGTCGTCGTGTGGGAAGCCTATGACCAATGATTCGGTTGCTAAAATACTAAAAGTAAATTCATCCTCTTTGTAATAATTTCACAGTCTGTCCTTTTTTTTTTTTTGCGGATGGGAAATCATCAAATGACTTCTCCCGCTCTGGGCAAAGCGGGAGGGCGTGTCAGACTTTTACTGACTAAAACCCACCCGTGTTCCTTCAGTTGCCCGTGCCAGGGCCACGGTATCTCTTTCGAACTACCCGCGACCCCGGCGGCTTCGGCCCTATTGGACCCCGTCACTGCTGACATCCTGCTCTGCGGTTCGCTCATTAGTAACCACTTGACCAGTTTCTTCGCGCACATTTACATTAAGCGACAGTCATGTGACAGCTTAGACATCTGACCTCTACAACCCTGAGTAGACTGGGTTGTACAAAACTTGCTGACCTTGCGTGGGTACATAATCCTTTAGCTGCCTTCATATAACAACTAGACAAATCATGATGCCAAAGAGCACTGGCTGTTACGACATCTATGTTTGTGAAAAACCTTGCCAGGATCTCTTGAATGTAAAAGACCTACTTAACAATTTCGAATGCTCTAGAAAAAAACGTTTTTACAAAAAAATACAACCGACTTCCAAAAACAACACTACAAAGTGAAAAATAACTTTAATTTCGGAAGTCGGTGTCTGATTAAATGTATTTTCGTTTTTGCCACCGACTTCCGAAATTAAAGTTATTTTTCACTTTGTAGTGTTGTTTTTGGAAGTCGGTTGTATTTTTTTGTAAAAAAGTTTTTATTTTTCAGTTTTTAGTGGTTCCCATGTGCTTACCCCTTCACAGCGTACTGGCGTGATGTTATGTTATGAACTGGTGTGAACAACAAACAGACATGAGATTTCAGCAATCCCAGTCCATTTGCTATCATTTATTGAGGAGTTCCGTTGCTTATCTCAGAAGTTCTTCATCAGATCTTCACCATTCCAAAAACTATCCAAATCGCTTCAAGTGTGCCTATAAAATTGGAAGAGTTCTCTCTATTTCTCCAGGATCCCATCATCAGATCCTGACTTTATGATCATGGGACTACCTGGGAAGTATACCCTTTCAAACAAAAAAAAATAATCCAAATCGGTCCAGTCATCTTCGAGTAATCGAAGAACATACATTAAAAAAAAAAAAAAAAAAGATTCCGACGAATTGAGAACCTCCTCCTTTTTGAAGTCGGTTAAAAAAGGGCAAACTCCAGACTAGAATTTATCCCATATTTGTCCGTACCAAATTGGACTCCCAACCCCAACTAAAACTAAGAAACTAAAACTGCTACTTGTTTACAATTGAAGCTACATGTGGCCGGGTCGTCGGGACAGGTCGCTTGCGAACCGCTATCAAACAAGGTCGCAAAACTTGTTCAATGTCAACTTTACAATGCTAAATCTGTAGGGTGACTATAGTTAGGGTTTCCAAGGACATTGTAACAATATTTTCTAACATGAACTCACGATTTTACGAGTGACTAAGACCACAAATCGGTAGGTATCTTCAGTCTCAAATAATTTTTTTTTTAATTTACAAAAAAAACAAAACTGATTTCCAAAAGGTAGTTTCGTATGGAGAAGAATGGATAAGAAATTCCACCTTACGCTTTTAAAATGTTTTACAATATTGAGTATAATTATGTACTTAATGCACTTACACTAATTATATGTGAAGAAGATGCATCTAGAATAAAATTACACTACTATCACAATAGGCAGAAATAATTAAAGAACCGGCCCAGCGGACCACGCACAATGAAGGGTTCCGTAATTGAAAATAATTTATTCGAAAAACAAACTTAACAATGTGGCTGAAAGACATGTTCTCCCATACATATTCTTCACGGTCAATCCTCCAACTGCAAATTTAAGTTTTTTATCCCCCCAAAAAAAAAACATGTGATGAAATTATAAAATAACAATTTTCAGACTTTTTCCTTTACTTGTGCAGTGAGACCTTGCTTCTTGCCAATTCGTAAATAAATCAGTATCAAAAGTAGCTTAGATGGCCGTATTTTTTTATTAGGTCAACTTAGAAGCTTGCTTTTTTAGAGTTCTAAGGGACTATAATATACCAAGCCTACGTATTTGATATTAATTTCAACTGGCTACCTCCACTCGTTCCTGAGAAAAAGGGTCTTGACAGACTGACAGACAGATAGACGAACAACGAAGTGATTCTATAAGGGTTCCATTTTTTTCCTTTTGAGGTAAGGAACTCCAAAAAATAAAGCAATGATGGATACATGGTGCCCCATGGTGATTCTGTCATGCACGTCATAAGGTACCGAAAAGCTCAGTACAAGACGTCAATCCTGTTGAAATTCTGAAAGCGATTGTCACTCTGTTTTGGTGTCATCATTCTCCTGCCCTTATCCCAATTTGTTTGGGGTCGGCACAACTTTGTTTTCCGTACTTCTCTATTAGTCATCTCGGTAGTCACTCCCTTTTTTAGCCATATCATCTTTCCATCCATCGTTTCGCTGGTACTCCTCGCATAGCCATCCATATTCATACTCAAAACTTTCCTGACGACATTTTCCTCATTCCTCCGCACCATATCCTCGTACACAACTGATTTCCACACAACTTTTCAGTCACCGAGTCACTTTCAGACTTCATCTTAAATAATCATTACTTATTCTATCCATTCACGTAAATCACACATCCCTCTTAGCATTCTCATCTCAGCTGCATGCAATTGCCTTTCATTCATTCCTTTTGTGGCCCCACATTCTGATCCATACAAAACAGCAGGTCAGGTCTAACCATTGTACCTACCTCCGTCGAGTGGTCGAGGCCTATTTGACGGACAGGGCCGTCATCTACCCCGGTCATCAGGGAGAGTGGAACCGGCGAGAGATGTCGTGCGGTGTCCCACAGGGATCGGTCCTGGGGCCACATCTGTGGGACATCGGGTACGACTGGGTGCTGCGCGCCGACCTCCCTAGCGGCGTCAGCGTTGTATGTTACGCTGACGACACGCTGGTTCTGGCGCAGGGGAGGTCGCACCAGGCGGCGGCCGAACTAGCGACACGTGGGGTTGCGACAATCGTAGAGAGGATCCGGCAGTTGGGACTCGAGGTGGCCCTGCACAAGTCCGAGGTCATGTGTTTTCATGGTCCTCGGAACGCGCCACCGTCGGGTTCCCAAATAACGGTAGGAGGGGTTCACATCGGGGTCGAGTCGACGATGAAGTACCTGGGACTCGTCCTCGACAGCCGGTGGAACTTCGTGGAGCACTTCCAACGTTTGGCTCCCAGACTGGAGCGGGCCGTGGCTGCCTTGAAGCGGCTCCTGCCCAATCTGGGGGGTCCAAACGCCTCCTGCCGGAGGCTTTACGCGGGGGTCGTGCGGTCCATGGCCCTTTACGGAGCACCGGTGTGGACGCGTTGCCTGAGGCTGCGACCAGCCCGCCGGTTGAACGCGTCCCAGAGGGTCATGGCCATCCGGCTAGTCCGGGGATACCACACGGTCTCCTGTGAGGCAGCGTGCCTCCTTGCCGGATTACCGCCATGGGATCTGGAGGCAAAAGTCCTCGCGCACGTGTGGGAGTGGCGCGAGGAGGCGAAACGCCGGCGCGTAACTCCGCTGCCGCGAGAAATCACGGTACAGCGGACAGAGCTCCGGCGGGATCTCATGGCGACATGGAGAGTGCGAGTGTCGCAACCCAGCGCTGGGCACGCCACAATTGCGGCGATAAGTCCCCTCTTTGAGGAGTGGTTGGAGAGGCGCCACGGCGTCCTCACCTTCCGCCTGACGCAGGTCCTCACCGGACACGGTTGTTTCGGGAGGTTCCTGTTTCGGATAAGGCGGGAGGAAACGCCCAGGTGTCACCATTGTGTGGATCGCCCGGAGGACACGGTGGAGCATACAGTGGAGGTCTGCCCGGCTTGGGCGGAGCACCACCGTGTTCTCACGGAGGCGATCGGCGGCGGCGATCTCTCGCGTCCAAACCTGGTCCAGGCCATGGTGCGGAGCGAGAGTGCATGGGAAGCCGTCACCTCCTTCTGCGAAGCAGTAATGCTCGCAAAGGAGGAAGCGGAACGCGTGAGGGAGAGGCAACAGCCGCGCCCTCGCGCCCCTAGCCGCCGTAGGAGACGCCCTGGGCGGCGGGAATCGATTGCCGATTCCCGGCCACCGTAGGCGCGGGCTTGCGGACGACGAGTAATGGGCAGCTCGCCGTCCGGTAAGGACCAGGCCCGGGTCGACGGCGCGTTGTGTTCCACGCGCGCCTCAAAGAGTTGTCAGCAGTGACGGGGTCAATTGGGCCGATGCCGCCGGGGTCGCGGGTAGTTCGAAAGAGATACCGTGGCCCTGGCACGGGCAACTGAAGGATCATGGGTGGGTTTTAGTCAGTAAAAGTCTGATACGCCCTCCCGCTCTGCCCCGAGCGGGAGAAGTCATTTGATGATTTCACATCCACAAAAAAAAAAAAAAAAAGGTCTAACCATTGTTTTGATTGTCAATCTGGTGTCAATCAAACAACTCAGCCATGTCGCAGTCCACTGCTGGACATATGCCTCTCCTGGGGACGTCCCACACTACGCTTACCAATACGCGGTCTCCACTTAAGGACTCGTCTGCTCCACCGGTCTTCGGTCCTTCGACAAACATGGCCAGCCCTCTGCCACTTGTCGGTTACTCCGATTATTTTCCGGATAACTTCATTCCTGATTTTATCCGACAAAAAAACTCCGAGCATAGCCCGCTCCATGGCGTGCTGAGCGGCGCTGAATTTGTGTATCAGCCCGACTGTCAGTGTCCACGTGATGTATTCACGTTACACAAAACTAATGAAAGTTACTAATGATGGCTAAGTTCTGGTCTGACACAATTGAATTGATATTTTATGTAACACTAAAACTAATCAGCATCTCTTGGGTTTTTCCCGTAAATAATATTTGAGACCATTTCGGTTTCCTTAAAATTAACTCTTTCATGCATAGCTCATTGGGTTAGAAAGTAGTCATTATTAAAAGGATGAAATTGGTACTTTAACAGCGGAAACGTAAACCAGCAGGCCACCACGACAGCCATTAATTGATGTACAGTCAACAAAAAAGATATCTAGGCAGATACTAACATATTTGTATGTGAATTGCTTCATGTACAATTTCGTGATAAATAGTGATAATATACAAAAACAAAGTAATATTGTATAATATATTAAATTGAACATGAAGCAATTCACATAAAAATATGTTAGTATACCCTGCCCAGATATCTCTTTTGTTGATTGTACAAGGTGTAACTTAAAAAAACCCACAACCTCTGTCATTGTACTCATCATTATGAACAACTTTTAATAAGTGACCAAACCAGAAATTACGAAAAAAAATCAGCTGTTCCCCACCATGTTCGCAATCTCGTCAAAATGTAGGGAACAGCTGATTTACCAATCAGCATAATAATGAGTACAATGACCCCTTAAGTAGTTGTGCGTTATTTAAATTACACCTTGTAGATAATTCAGCTTTTAATAACTTAAATACAACACTAACTAGTTTATTACTAAAATAAAATTAATTTAACTAATGTAATTTGCATCATAAACCTAACCGTTAATAGGAGCCAGTTTATTTTGATTAACACTTTGAATTCTTGTTCTATTTTAATGGCTGTCATTAAACACAATCATGTTAGTTTAAAAAAAAACCAGTGATCTTTTCCTCAATAGGCACATTCGGCACATACCTACCTAAATCACGTAATTTTGAGTTTTTTTCCTTAAGACAAACATGATTATTATTCATCTCATCACTTGAATTCGTTAAAAGCTACTGGTTGTCTATCCAATCAATGTTTAATTAAAAATCATAGATCACTCGGTAGAAAATTTTCCTAGTCTTTTCCCAACTGTGACGCGGTCGGCTTCCAGTCTAATCGGAGGCAGCTGAATACCTTTATTTAACATGGAGCGACTACCTATCTGACCTCCACAGCCCAGTAACTGGGTAATACGATACCCCTTGGTAAGACTGGTTATCAGACTTTCGGGCTTCTGACGACCCGTAACGACTGTCAAAGATCCACGAATGACAGCCGGGACCAACGGCTTAACGTGCTTTCCGAGGCACGGAGGAGTCTCGGTATGCCCCATCTCCGACCGCGCCAAGCCCGTGCGGCTGTTATTACTTAGCCACACGCAAATTTAATATAGAAGAAAAATATTAGAAACAAATACGTTAGAACTACTTCTTCTAAGCGTATCGAGAGCACATATGGTCGTCAAAATTTAAATGTTATGTTTAGCCCAAAATTCTGCCACTCGAACTCCGATCACTGACGCAGTCATAAGATCCTCAAGTGCACAGGAGATAGGGCATGCGGCGCAAGATGGAAGGTGGGCTATTGTCTGCGGAAAGACGCCACATATACACTTGAAGTCCGAGTCGTTCCTAAACCCCCATCTGTGGAGATTCTCTTTACGGCTGACTTGGGTTCGTAGTCTATTTAGGCATTTGCAGGTCAGCCACGGTAGTGCGTGCCCAGGCAGAAGGCTCTCAGATAGCTCGCTAAAACTGTCAGGGAGTTTAAGGCAAGTAGTGCTACCAACTAGCATCACCATTGAGCAAAAATTAATAAGTCTGGAGATATGGAATATTTTGAAATTTCTTAAGCTCACATTTTTAGTCAGATAAGGTAGAATTTACTGTATCAAAAAAATCAACACTAAACCCCGCCCCCGCCCCGCGCTAAGCCTTAGCAGTTAAAGCCACAAACGGCTGTTTTTGGCGTTAACTGCTAAGGCTTCCCACCACAGATTACGTCTTGCTGTAGAGGCGTTGCCATGAGCTGGACCCACGTGCCCGAGAAGATTTTCGCGGCTTTTAAGCCACTGATGCACTGAAACGTAGTAGTGCATTGGATGGCGTGAGTCAGTTTGTAGCTTATCAGAACTTAGCGAATGGTTTAGTGCTTAGGCATAATTATTTCGTCCCACTGACGGGGTTTGTATTGATAATTATTTATGTACGTAGTTTTATACAAACACTTTTATACGTCAATAATATTTGCAGTGTCATTGCAGTGTTTCTTCCTTCTTTCCACTTATCTTGGGCTAGTCTGTCTGGGGCCAGTCTTTTAGCTTCCTCTAGAACTGGCTCTTGAGAGCAATTTAAGGTGTGGTTCTCCTGTCATCTCTTAATAACGATAAGTCCAGTTAATTCTGCCTTTGACGAATCAATAACATTTAATTTTTATTGAACGCAGACCCTGGTAATGAACCGAGACAAAACAGGTAATGAAGATGAGGTCGTAGCTGTAAATTTCTCTCTATTACCTAATCATTTAAAAACATTAAAATTAACTATGTATTATAGACCTGACGTCACACAAATCCTGCATCGCGCAAGCAGAGTTTACCGCGCGACTGGCATATACAACATCCCAACATCAACCGTCGGGCAGTTGCCCACCAGACACAACACCCGTCTGGTCGGAGGATCCTTGCTTTTCCATGGACGATGAGTGAACTTTACATCCTGTTCCTGTTGTGTTAAACGACAAAGCAATTTCCTTTATCTAGTTATAATACTACAATAGAAAATCAAGAGAGATTTGTGGCTCTTGCATTTCCAGATACCATTACAATCAACAATTACTCAACAGTTAGACCATTTATAGATGACACGCAACGCAATTCTCACGAGGAACAAAGTTTGATTAGAAAAACACAAGATAATAATTGTTTTTGTTGAAACTTGATAGCTGTGATTGTACAATTGCTGACTTTATCAATTTATTTTTTCAATGCAAGGACTACATTCTCGATAGGCTTGCATAACATTTTTTTTCTCACAGATTACCTACACAAAGAGATTTGTGAAACATAAATGTCGCCTAGTTGTGTTACATTTCATGTTGCATTGCATTGGTCGGTTCATTTGTGTTACCCACTAATGCTCCCGGCTCCCCCGCGTGACATCATTAGGATTGTCCTTGAGGAATGTGAGACTTTTTGTCGCCGTGCGAGCGACGGGGCGCCTAGCCACTTATACACGGCTTGTACACAAAAAAATTGTATCAACGGACATTCAACGAATGACTGTTTCCTAAAGTGGATAGACTAGGCTAGATTACGAATTTTGATTTAGAACAATAGATGACTTAGTTTTTTTCAATAAAAAAAAAAAATAGTTTGTTTATATTAACTACCGCTAGTAAAAAACAATTAAAATATTATTTCAAAATTTAACGCGATAACCCTATTGTTTTTTTGCCTAAAATATTGCCTATGTGTCAAATATTCAAATGACATTATAATATTTACCTTTGTTCTTCCAAAGTTTTGAAATACAAACAATAATCTCGGTAAACAATGTTTTTGTCATCATCGCTATTCTACTTACCCGCTAAACAGATTAATTGAGCCGGTGTAGATAGATTCATCAGTGAATCCTGGCAGTCTCTGCTGCAACTTGGGAGATATTCGTAGCTCGCCGTCTGACACCGACACCGTCGGGTCAGAAGCTAGACGCTGGTATGACACGAATGGGAAGTTCTGAGAACAATACATAGAGTTACTGTTAAAATGAAAGGGGTTGAAATACCTACATCTAACAATGATAGATTACGGTACAGTAGGGCGCTCGTCACTGGTAACAGATCCAACTTGAGCAGGCTTTCTAACCGACTTCAAAAAGGAGGAGGTTCTCAATTCGTCGGAACCTTTTTTTTTTTATGTATGTTCCCTGATTACTCGAAGATGGCTAGACCGATTTGATTTTTTTTTGTTTTGTTCGAGAGGGTATACATTACAGTTGGTCCCATATAAAATTGATTAACTTTGCTTTGGTAGTTTTTGAGTTAGCTTCAATAATACGTATTTTTTCCCCACTTTTATATGGATGATGTTCTAGTTTGTTTTGCAGATAGTGGCATTAGAATTTGTGTGGGGTAGGTTAGGAGTAACTAAAAAGAAAAAAATAAAAACTTTAAAAAAAAAAATTCAACCGACTTCCAAAAACAATACTACAAAGTGAAAAATAACTTTAATTTCGGAAGTCGGTGGCAAAAAACGAAAATACATTTAACTAGACACCGACTTCCGAAATTAAAGTTATTTTTCACTTTGTAGTGTTGGTTTTGGAAGTCGGTTGTATTTTTTTGTAAAAAAGTTTTTATTAATCTATTGAATGAAACTTCGTATTACGCTAGGCCAGTTAAAGACGTGGCCTAGCGTAGTACGGAGTTTGACTCTAAAAAGTTACCACCATCTTGCGGTCGACTATACCTATAACACGAATGAAAATTGGTACCTAACTAATGCGAAAGGAAAAGGTACACGTTTAATTCAATACACGCAGAAGTCACAGAACATAATAACGCCCCCCGCGCGCGCCTCTCGTTCCGCAAACTGATTTTCAACCACAGGCTAACTTTGTTCGTAATGCCAATACAACCTCACGGCTTTTGACAAAAATATATCGTACCTAACCACCTTTCCAAAGAATCTAAAACGCAAAGGGTGGGTCTGCACACAAAATTACAAAAAAATAAAAATGTAACGCGCGCGCTGTCATCGTTCGTTCAGGCTCACTTTCGTGCACTCGGACAATCCTCGTTTTTCGTTCAGGGTCACTTTCGTGCAATTGTCGCGTGAGTAGCTAAATTACATTTCATGTTGCGTTTCCCCAATCTGCACCTACCGGCAGTAGTAATCTTATGTTCCTGTGTTTGTTTGGTTACAGATAAAACATCTTGTATCATCTAAGTTGGTTTCAAAGAATTTAACAGATGTTTATAAATGGGAATTGACTGAAACATTGTAATTAAACAATCAAGTCATTATTTCAGCTCGATGGCAGAGTCAGACTAAATTGCAGTTTGTAATAAATATTTATACACTTATTACAAACACTCAAATTCCGTTTTATCCTTATCATCATTGACATTTGCGTTAATATCATAACTTCGATTAAATCATTAGAAAAAACTGCCTGCCTCATTGGTCTTGTGGTCGCAAGAGCTACTACTGAGCATGAGGAACTAGATTCGATTCCTAGGTCGGTCAAAGCAGGTATTATTGGTCATACCATCATAGGATTTTCTCAGTAGCCCGGAGTCAGGATTTGTGCCCGGTTAATGGAAATAGGCTTGCCCCTACGTGGGACCTAACATAATTGACGACATGTGAGAGAGCTGTACCTATTACGAGTATCACACTAATATTATAAGGCCTCGACCTCGAATTTCGCGGGCAGCGGGGCGGCGGCGGCGGCGGCGCGTCTCGCATTGTCCCGCCCCGCTTCCGCGCCGCTGTTTTCGAGGTCCCGTCCATTTGTTTTTACGCATAAAATCCTGCCGCTCCCGCGCCGCCGCCGCTGCCGCCCCGCTGCCCGCGAAATTCGAGGCCGAGGCCTAAAGGCGACAGTTTGTGAGTGTGTGTGTTTGTACTGTTAGTATAGTGCTCCGTGGGTCCTTTTCAATGAAAACACTCTAGTTCTGCTACACTGAATTTATTTTACTAAAACTTGCACACCAAAATTACAATAAAAAAATATGTATCGGACAGAATTTGTGGGTTGACTGCAACGCTATGCATAGCGAGCAGTTTTATATAGTACATGATGATAGAAATTATTTTTTACAGTACGTTTGTTACTTCTTCACGCTCAAACGGCTAGACCAATTTGGATGAAATTTGGTATGTAGATAGCTTATTCCCTGGATACTACTACTTTTTTACTTTTTACTTTACTTACTTTACTTTTTTTACTTTTTTTTTTTTTTGGGCTACTTTTTATCCCGGTCTACGCGGGTGAAACTGCGGGGCGCAGCTAGTAGTACTATAATAGGTACATCTCTGCCTTAACCTTTGGGCAAAAACAGTCGTGATGATATGTCATTATTAGAAAAAAACCGGCCTAGTGCGAGTCGGACTCGCGCACGAAGGGTACCGTACCATTATCTATAAAAACGGCAAAAAAATCACGTCTGTTGTATGGGAGCCCCCTTATGTATTTATCTAATTCTGTTTTTTAGTATTTGTTGTTATAGCGGCAACAAAAATACATCATCTGTGAAAATTTCAACTGTCTAACTATCACGGTTCATGAGACAGCCTGTTGACAGACGGATGGACGGACAGCGGAGTCTTAGTAATAGGGTCCCGTTTTACCCTTTGTGTACGAAACCCTAAAAACCGCCTATTTTCTTGACTAGTGTTTTCAGTTTGTAGTATTATTGTCCATAACAAATTACTTTTCAATGGAACTGTACCATTTATAGGCATTTTGCTTAGCAGGGGGAAGTACAATCAATAGAGCTTGCAAACATCGGCTGTATAAGGAAGGAAGGACAAATAAAACAATATGACTAACAACCATAGACACTACCTTACTCACAGCTATGACTAAATGTTTTACTCACAACTTGATAACAACCGGTTTAATTCTTCACTAATTAATGGACCAATTGTGTTCAATTCTTCTTTACAAATAAATTAAGTATCGTCATCTCTTTTCTTTATTATGAAGATTTTCTTTTGTTTCGTTCGGGTTTTCTTTGTTTGTGTGTTAATTTGATTGATTGGTCATTGTTTGAAGTGATGTTTGTGTAGTTGTGAAGGATTTCGGAGAGATAGCTGACTTTTTCTATCAAGAGCCTCTTACCTTACCTTACCTCAAAAGGCTTAGCATGATCCTCCGTTATGTCGAAAGTACTTCAGCATTAATTTTGTAATAAATATATGGTAAAGTTGAGGATGAATGTTAAGTGAGTAGGTATGTTTGACGAAAACACGATTCCATAAAATTTTCTCATAGAAAAAAAATCCAAAGTTACCTCCAAACCGAACAATAACCCGTTGGTATTCAAAAATACTTCAAATTAGATCAAACTTGGCATACTAACTGAACTAACTATAAAGCAGTTCTATTGTTTTTTTATTTTTTTCAAATTATCATTATTTTCACCATAAAAAGCAATTACCTAAACTATGGGCGCCCAGCACCGCACTCAATCCGCGAGCAGTATCGTGCGAGCGAGATAAAAAGCTGAAGTAGTATGGGCACGTAAGGGCTCTTAAATGTTGTTTATTACCAAGGTGAGTTGTCAGATGAACGTCTTCCTTGAATGTCCTAACTGTAAAAGCATATCATTTTATTAACATGGCACTTATATTTTATTAAAGATTAAATTAATCACCTGCTAATTATTTAACTACCTATGTTTAATATTTATGTATTAAGACTGGGCTCACATTGATAAATTACCTTGATAAATTACTTACTATTTTAATTTACTAGTAACAAAATAAAAGCAGTCTTGAAATATCTTATTTCTAAACCTCCAATAGATCAATAAGATTCACAATAGTAGTTCAGCTTCCTCTATCCAGTGGAAAGCGCTGTGTGTTTCGATCGGCATTCATTTGGCGCGCAATTTGTTACTGCGAATGGCTAGCTTGTTTTAATCGACTCCTGCCACAGATTAATACAGATGGGACACTCCGCAGTACGCGGCGGCTCATCTCACTGGGTCAATTCAGTGTGGGCTGCCGCGCACCGGCCGGTTCGCACGTTAGTTCGATACTCACTCACGCGCCTCGTCGTAAAAGAAGACAACCCTCACGAGTCAGAAGGTATAAGAGTTACGCGATAGAAAGAGATGCAACTTATAGGTGAATATAACTGTAGGTAATGAAGCGTTGTGCGACCTGAATTGCACTTTATTGTGTCGTAGCAAGAGTCGCTTTTTATTTAAATGATTTTGCGGAGTGTCCCATCTGTATTAATCTGTGCTCCTGTGCAGGTAGTGCAGATTCCGCTATAGAAATGGCGCATAGAACCGTTTTAAAGGGTATCTTTTATTTTATTTAGATGTACTTATAGCAAAATAATATTTTTTGCCCGAAAATGCAGATGCAAATGAATGCAGAAAGGAGGGTAATCAATTTTATCTGTCTTCTCATTTCTCTATTTGTAATATATATATATACTAGCTTTTGCCCGCGGCTTCGCTCGCGTTAAGTATTATTATTAATTAGGTTTATTTTTTGCGGCTTTACTTTTGTTTAGCGTGAGTAAAAAATTAGGGCCTACAAAACTTCTTTGTACACAATATTCTTAACTAATCTGTCATTAGGCGCTAAAACTATCAAGCTATTGGGTGAACTTACTCGTGAGCAAGCAACATAAAACTGTCCATGAGAGAAGCAATGTTCTCTCAAGTCAATACCATTAGGTACTTATAGTTCAAACTAATACATTTACATCCTCCATCATCCCTTATTTTATCCCCATGGGGGTAGAATTTATCAAAATCCTATTTAAACGGACGTCTTCATCATAGTAGCTCCAATCTTTAATTTCAGTTCAATCAGTCGAAAATCTAAGAAGATTTATACAAACTTTCACCCCCTATTTTATCCCCTTGGGGGTAGAATTTATCAAAATCCTTTCTTAGGGGATGCTTACGTCATAGTAGCTATGTGCATGCAAAGTCCCAGCCCGATCGGTTTAAAATTTACAAAGTTTCATACAAACTTTCATCCCCTATTTTATCCCCTTGGGGGTAGAATTTATCAAAATCCTTTCTTAGCGGATGCCTACGTTATAACATCTACCTGCATGCCAAATGTCAGCCCGATCGGTTTAATATTGACAAAGCTTCATACAAACTTTCATCCCCTATTTTATCCCCTTGGGGGTAGAAATTAACAAAATCCATTCTTAGTGGATGCCTACGTCATAACATCTACCTGCATGCCAAATTTCATCCCGATCGGTTTAAAATTGACAAAGCTTCATACAAACTTTCATCCCCTATTTTATCCCCTTGGGGGTAGAAATTAACAAAATCCATTCTTAGCGGATGCCTACGTCATAACATCTACCTGCATGCCAAAAATGAGGGCCTACAAAACTTCTTTGTACACAATATTCTTAACTAATCTGTCATTAGGCGCTAAAACTATCAAGCTATTGGGTGAACTTACTCGTGAGCAAGCAACATAAAACTGTCCATGAGAGAAGCAATGTTCTCTCAAGTCAATACCATTAGGTACTTATAGTTCAAACTAATACATTTACATCCTCCATCATCCCTTATTTTATCCCCATGGGGGTAGAATTTATCAAAATCCTATTTAAACGGACGCTTCATCATAGTAGCTCCAATCTTTAATTTCAGTTCAATCAGTCGAAAATCTAAGAAGATTTATACAAACTTTCATCCCCTATTTTATCCCCTTGGGGGTAGAATTTATCAAAATCCTTTCTTAGGGGATGCTTACGTCATAGTAGCTATATGCATGCAAAGTCTCAGCCCGATCGGTTTAAAATTTACAAAGTTTCATACAAACTTTCATCCCCTATTTTATCCTCTTGGGGGTAGAATTTATCAAAATCCTTTCTTAGCGGATGCCTACGTTATAACATCTACCTGCATGCCAAATTTCAGCCCGATCGGTTTAAAATTGACAAAGCTTCATACAAACTTTCATCTCCTATTTTATCCCTTTGGGGGTAGAAATTAACAAAATCCATTCTTAGTGGATGCCTACGTCAAAACATCTACCTGCATGCCAAATTTCAGCCCGATCGGTTTAAAATTGACAAAGCTTCATACAAACTTTCATCCCCTATTTTATCCCCTTGGGGTTAGAAATTAACAAAATCCATTCTTAGTGGATGCCTACGTCATAACATCTACCTGCACGCCAAATTTCATCCCGATCGGTTTAAAATTGACAAAGCTTCATACAAACTTTCATCCCCTATTTTATCCCCTTGGGGGTAGCAATTAACAAAGTCCATTCTTATCGGATGCCTACGTCAGAACATCTACCTGCATGCCAAATTTCAGCCCGATCGGTTTAAAATTGACAAAGCTTCATACAAACTTTCATCCCCTATTTTATCCCCTTGGGGGTAGAAATTATCAAAATCCATTCTTAGTGGATGTTTACGTCATAACATCTACCTGCATGCCAAATTTCAGCCCGATTGGTTTAAAATTGTCAAAGTTTCATACAAACTTTCATCCCCTATTTTATCCCCTTGGGGGTAGAACTTATCAAAATCCTTTCTTAGCGGATGCCCACGTCATAACATCTACCTGCATACCAAATTTCAGCCCGATCCTTCCAGTGGTTTGGGCTGTGCGTTGATAGATCACTATGTCAGTCAGTCACCTTTGAGTTTTATATATTTAGATATATATATATATATATATATATATATATATATTAATAATATGTGTGATTAATAAGCAAAACATTTGGAATAAGCAGGCCTGTATAAGAAAAAAAAAAAATCGATATAGTTTTAATTCCAAGGAGCTCGTGGCTAAGTAATAACGGCCGCATGGGTCGATCCATCAGGTTAAGCTACGCTTGCCGGGGTTGTCCGTGGATGGGTGACTATCATTACATACCGAGACTCCTCCGTGCCTCGGAAAGCACGTTAAACCGTTGGTCCCAGCTGTCATTCGTGGATCTTTGACAGTCATTACGGGTCGTCAGAAGCCCGAAAGTCTGACAACCAGTCTTACCAAGAGGTATCGTATTACCCAGTTAATGGGTTGTGGAGGTCAGATAGGCAGTCGCTCCATGTAAAATACTGGTATTCAGCTGCATCTAGTTAGACTGGAAGCCGACCCCAACATCGTTGGGAAAAGGCTGGCAGATTGATTGTTTTAATTCCAAACAAATGATAATGATCATGAAGGAACAATAAATCTGTAGAGTTCCAGTTTTAGAGTTGCCAAAAACTTATTCGAGAATCGATACCCAATGTGCGCTTTTATAATTTATATTGTGACGATAAAATCGTGGTCGTGCTCGTTCACGTTCACAAAATGTATGAAAACTTTATCGTGGACGGAAATTTAAAAAAGCATCTTCATATTATTCTATCTTCATATTTCATACATTTTATTTCCCTGTGCTCACGATAGCACAGGGAAATAAAATTTATGTAAATAATATGCGTGGACGAAATTAACAAAAAAAAAAAATAAGTTTAAAAACTACAACCCGACTACTGAAAAATCACTCTGTAAAAAGTATGAAACAAGAAAATATTCTCATCTGAAAGAAAAAGAAAGACAAATTAAAAATCCGGAGTCACACGTAATCTGTTCGATGTATTAACATGACGTGTGACTCCGGATTTTTAATTTGTCTTTCAGATGAGAATATTTTCTTGTTTTATACTTTGAAGAGTGAAATTTTTCTGTAGTTGGGTTTTAGTTTTTAAACTTAATTAAATTATTTTGGGGTTATAATTATGTGACAAAGTATTTACAGACCCGCTTAAATTTAATTTGTATTTTATAAATTTTTTAAGTAGGTATTATGTATATAGTAATATATATTTTTGAAAAAAAAAATCATATGATACCCAACAATGCATAATTAAAACTTTATTTTTAGTTTATGACTTTATGTCGTCTAGAGAGCGCCATATTCAATTAAAATTTAATGTGACGTCACCAGCGGACGATCAAGACGCTTCCAACGACATCTCATTTGTCAAATTATGATAAGTAGTTTATAAGTTATGAGGGAAGAGATGAACATACATAAATACCGGTCAAAATCACAATCCTCCTTTTTGCTTCACCGTAGTCGGGTAATTATTCTGAGTTCTAAGACATCCTCTATCCTAACTGAGTTATTTACATTATAAATCTTGACAATACTTCCTGAATCCTATTGGAAAGTAATCCATTCGTCGGTGGTTTCAATCGGCATTCATTTGGCGCACAATTTGTTACCGCGACAGCTACGTGTATTAATCGACGCACGCGCTGCTTCCGCTACAAGCGCGACGCACAGTGGAGCGAACGGCATCTGTGGAGAAATTAGCTAGAACTAGATTATTAATTATTATTTTTTTAGGTTATATTGTGAAAGATGACATGGCTAGAAAGGGGGTGACTACCGAGATGACGAATAATAGAGAAGTATGGAAAAAAAGGACATGTTGCGCCGACCCCAAATAGACTGGGATAAGGGCAGGAGAATGATGATTTTTTTAGGTTATAAAAAAAAATTAAGACTAGATTTTGTTAGACTGGGTATCATCTAGGGCTAGATTCCTTGTCAAGACGAATCAAACGAGCCCAAACTCGATATAGTTGCGTCGTTTTATTACTGAGTTTCCATGGGCACCTTCAAGCTTCATCATCAGATAAGCTCCATGTCATAATAATATTGCATTGTCATTTAATTTATATAAGCAAGTAAAATTTCAGCTCAATCGGAAACCGGGAAGTGGATCAAATTTAACTTGCAAGATTAGATTACAGACAGACAGACAGACACCGGGACAGGTGAAAATAAATAAAAGCTTGTAAAAATTACATGTACCTATGTTCTAAATTTGAACTTGATGTGACTATGATGGGCTACGAAGTCTACCCACGTTTTGGTAGGCTTTCGTCTGTGATTATTCACAGATGAAAGCCAGTGTGAAAAAAAAATCGTTTATTTCTGCTATAATTTTAAAATTATAGCAGAAATAAACGATTTTTTTTTCTCCACACTTTATCTGCCTCACAGTTTCTCAGTTTTCCAGATCAACGAGCAGGATAGCCTTCACTGATAATTTTCACTTTCATTTAACAAACAAAAAACATAAAACATTTCTGTTGACTTTATGTGTTTACCGGTTAAGCAATTTTGATGATTTTTTTGTATATTTTTAATAAATTACTTACCCGATTCTGCAGTGTTAGTATTAGGTTTCTCATGAGCAAAAAATGGCTTGAATGACATTCTGCGAAAATGACGTTTTGCGTAAGTGACATTGTGTGCAAATGACGTTTTGCGAAAGTGACCAAATTTTTCACGATTAGGTACATTTTGCGAAAGAGACGTTCTGCGTCAAGACCGGTCCGACAACCTTAAAAAAGTTGGAAAGGTTGGTTGGTTGTTGGCTGGAAGGACTGGGTTTTGTGACGCAGTTTAGGAGAGGCGTATGTCCATGTAGTGGATTGCGATAGGCTGAGTTGATTGATTTGAAATCAGAAATCAGAATTTGATTGATAGAAGCTTTTTTTAAATATAAATATATGTTTTCTATCCACGTCCTCAGTGTGCGCTCCACCTATCTGCGCACAGGCACTTAGTTTAGCCCGACAATATAGGTTATTGAATACAGAGTTGTCGACGTCACGGCAGCCATTGAAAACAGCGCTCAATAGCGTAAGGGAAATTGTTTTCACACGACAACATGTACGACGGTGTATGTGTTGCGGTTAAATGTTGATGAAATGTTTATATAATGTATGGTCTTACTAGATAAGTAGACGAAAAAATACAGCACTCAACAGCGTAAGGGAAATTATTTTCACATGCCATCTTGTAATACGGTGTATGTGTTGTGGTTAAAGTTTGGAAATGGTCAAAGTATGATCTTACTAGAAAAGCAGACGTATAGAAAACAGCGCTCAATAGCGTAAAGGAAATTGTTTTCTCACGACAACTCGTAATACGGTGTTTGTATTGTGGTTAAAGTTTGGAAACGGTCAAAAACTCTTCTTGCACAATGAAGCCTCAAAAAAAGGCTATATGAATGACGAGTTTCTGTAAACATCACATCTCATCTTTTTAGTATAACTTTTTTTTTTTCTGTTGGAACTAAAAATGTAATAAGATCTTAATGTACACAGTTATGCAATAAATATGTCTTTGTCTTTTTTTTTGTCTTTGTAATCCATGTACGAGTAGGTACTTAGCTTCTCTACCAATTTTGTAAGCTTGATGCTGTTTTCAGAGATATTCTGCGGGGTAATTAAATTTGTGGGGGTTAACACACATAAAATGACAGATGATCGAATTTTCTTTCATTTTGACGCGTTAATTGCGTTATTTACGTTTTTGAGCACACGCATTTATTAAAACTATCAAATCAAATCAAATCAAATCAAATTATTTATTCGCATAATACAGGTAGTTATACACAGATGTTACAAATAAATAGGAAGTACTCTGTATCATTACCTAATAAGGTGTGCAAAGGTTTATTGTTATTTTAATCATGCGCTAATATCTATTAAAATAACATTTTAAAATTATTATACTCAAACAAAAAGAAAAATAAAATAAAATAAATTCAGATTATGTAATACAAATGTCAAAGATTTAAAAATAAAATAAAGTTGTCAAATGAAATATATTTAATTATATTAAATAATTAAATATTATTATTATTATTTAATTATTTAATTTTTTATTTAATTTTATTATATTTTTTTATTATTATTTTATTTTTTTATTCTATGAAGCAGTGGTTTAGCAATAACCTTCAAAACTCTCGAACTGTGATTGAAACTGTTACGCAATTAATTAGGGTGATGTACAGCGTGTTCCAATGATAAGTAAGTAGATAAAACTATGACGTATTTGGGCTTAGCAAATATGTCCATCTCGTGGTATTACACGTTTATAATTTTCCAATGATGGGGTTTTATCCAATTAGATAAAAAATCCAGAAAACTTGAAAATTTTCCATAATTCACACATGTACTGTAACACATACACGTAATTTTTTATGGGAACTGGTTCCATAATTGTGCAGGTAAGCGTGGTGCTTCTTCTCTGATAAAATATGAATATGATGGTTGACAAATTGAAAACAACAACTCTAAACATGGACTACAAATCATGCTATACATTTCCAGTTTACACTAACCTCTCATTGTAAGGAAGTCCTATACAATGCGAGATCAGCTTATACTGGGAATGTACCTATAGCTTGATCTGTAGCCGTGCGTACAAAGATCTAAGGTCAAAATTCTTATGTGAAATATATGACTGCCGGATTTATGTAGATGCTTTTCTTTGTGAAGAAAAGGCATCTACATAAATCCGGCAGGTCATGTATGGTAGACTCCGCATAATTATGAGGGAATAGTGGTATTTTCTGAGGTCATTAATAATAACTTTAATTATAGTGAGAATATGATTAACAATTCTGTAATAATACCGCCAGAACCTTTTATGTAAAGACAATTTGAAGAAGTCGTCGAGAAATATTATTGGAATGTGTAATTCAAATTGAAATATTTCTTATAATTTTAATACACTGGTGACATTAGGATACCATACGCTTATAGAATAAGTAATTGTAGACAAGTTAGTAATAAAAGCAAACAAAAAAAATATTTGCTTCTACATAATTTTCCAATTTAAAACACTAATTTAGGTAAACTCATATATTTTGTAGCGCGTTTGTATCTTTAACTAATTCACGTTAAAATCTATGGACACTCTTTCAAATGTTTCAGGCTACCTGAAATATTTGAAAGAGTATCCATGGATTTTCTTGCTCTTTCTTCTGGGTCATCATCATCTGCCTAGCCTTTTCCCAACTATGTTGGGGTCGGCTTCCAGTCTAACCGGATGCAGCTGAATACCAGTATTTTATATGGAGCGACTGCCTATCTGACCTCCACAACCCAGTAACTGGGAAACACGATACCACTTGGTAAGACTGGTTGTCAGACTTTCGAGCTTCTGACGACCCGTAACGACTGTCAAAGATCCACGAATGACAGCCGGGACCAACGGCTTAACGTGCTCACCGTGGCATGGAGGAAATGTAAAGATGGTCACCCATCCACAGACCAACCCCGGCAAGCGTAGCTTAACCTGGTCGATCGACCCGTGCGGCTGATATTACTTAGCCACAAGCTCTTTCTTCTGTTTAATGTGTAATTTAAATAACGCACAACCTGTCATTTATTTATTTTGTGAACTTAAGTGATTACAGGTGTTTTTCAATATAAATGTCTATTGTCCAAACCATGTTCCGCCGATAGGCATACAAAATCAGCATAATAAAACTTTGCAATAGAAATAAAAGAAATAACAACTTAAAGTGTCGTTGTATTCATCATTATGAACAACTTTTACTACGGGACCAAACCTGAAATCGCAAAAAAATCTGTTCCCTACATTTATGTTCGCAAACTCGTCATAAGTGTAGGGAACAGCAGATTTTTTTTCGCGATTTCAGGTTTGGTCCCGTAGTTAAATTTGTTCATAATAATGAGTACAATGAACCTTTATAAGGTTGTACGTTATTCAAATGGTACTTTGTATACTTAAATCTATAACGCTCTGAAATGGGCAACTATATGCTTCATCTTTGTAACTGATTGACTCTTTGACAATTCAAAAGTGCCTGTAATTTGTTTAACTGAAATAAACTGCTTTGAGTTTGACTTTGAATAAGAAGGCATTTCGTATAAAGGTAATTTTATCCTTTTAACACTTGGACGAACCAGAAGCCTACCAGCATCCTAATTGCGTAATACATTATCAAGCGGAATCTGAATCATTTTGAAGTAAATTGCTAATACATTGTATCATATGCTCGAAAAATTTGTCTGCTCGAAAACGTAAATAAGGCAATTAATGTTGTTGATTCTGATTGATAATGTGCTACGCAATTAGGATGCTGTACTACCTAACCGACCTTATTACAGCTCACCATATTAAAATTTGATCACGCTGTCTTAATAAAGTGTTTGCTCACAAAACAAGTCGCATTTGGAATCGTCAAGTAATGTACTAAGTTAACATACGCTCATGAAATTTTACACTTAGCTAACGGTTTTAGTGCACAGTGGGCGTATTCAAATAAGTATGTAGGGAGCGGCCTTAAGCTATGCGGTAGGTACTATAACTACTTCAAATGGCTTAGCATGATCCTCCGTTATGTCGAAAACACTGCAGCATTAATTTTAAAATAAATGTATGGTAAAGTTGAGGATTAATGTTAGATAAGTACAATGCTTGACGAAAACACGATTCCATTTTCTCTATAGAAAAAAAATCCAAAGTTACCTCCAAACCGAACAATAAACCGCTGGTATTCAAAAAGTACTTCAAATTAGATGATGTAACTTTGCATACTAACTTCAACTACTACTGCTGGTGCTGCGGCTGCTGGTCCTGCTACTAGTTCTTCTTCTACTTATGTTTTTTTTTATTTTTTTCAAAATACCATTATTTTCACCGTAAAAAGCAATTAGGTACCTAAACTATCGGCGCCCAGCACCGCACTCAGTCTCGCTCTCACTCATTCCGCGAGCAATAACGTGCAGCAAGATAAAAACCTGAGGTATACCGGGGTCGCGGGTAGTTCAAAAGAGATACCGTGGCCCTGACACGGGCGACTGAAGGAACACGGGTGGGTTTTAGTCAGTAAAAGCCTGACACGCCCTCCACCGCTCCGCCCAGAGCGGGAGAAGTCATTTGATGATCTCCCATCCACAAAAAAAAAAAAATACTGGAAATCTATGGTTTGATCCCTAGCCGTGCGTACTTGGGTATTGACCATAAAAAAAAAATAATGAAATAGTGTCAGATATTAAACCCAGCACATCATAAGTAGCTTTTGCCTGCACTGAGCAACCAGAAAATAGTAAGCCGACGTTCTCACGGACGTAAACATATCGCAGCGATTTTTTCCCGCGCACTGGATTTTCAACGCTCTGCTTAGCACCGAGAGTTAAAAATGCAATAGTATGTTTTTTCGACGCGCTGAGATGCACTCTGTTGTTAGGTTGGATTCTCGAAGCTCGGCTCAACACCGAGAGTTGAAAATCAAGTGCGCGATAAAATCCCGCCGCGATATTTTTTCGTCTGTGCGAACGTCGGCTAAATGGTTATTTCCAAAGGAGGCAGATAAAACCATCTGATGATGATAACGGTTATGATTAGACATATACAGGGTGAATTTTTCAAGTATCAAGTCATCACCACCAGCCTGGTTTTCCTGCAAAAAACATCAATCAGTCTGCCTAGCCTTTTCCCAACTATGTTGGGGTTGGCTTCCAGTCTAACCGGATGCAGCTGAATACCAGTATTTTACATGGAGCGACTGCCTGTCTGACCTCCACAACCCAGTTACTGGGTAATACCATACCCCTTGGTAAGACTGGTTGTTAGACTTTCGGGCTTCTGACAACCCGTAACGACTGTCAAAGATCCACGAATGACAGCCGGGACCAACGGCTTAACGTGCTTTCCGTGGCACGGAGAAGTCTCGTTATGTAAAGATGGTCACCCATCCACGGACAACACCAGCAAGTGTAGCTTAACCTGTAGACCGGTGCGGCTGTTATTACTTAGCCACGAGCTCCTCTTGCACCTCCACCTGCAAAAAACATACAAAAGAAAATCATTGAAAATATTTCTCAGATCTTATTTGTTTCTTGTTAAATCATCGGCACGTGTGAGAACTCTACGTGACCGATCCTTCACCGCAAAATATCGTAAATCTGTAATAGGAATGCTATTTATTTATCGTAGAGGCTGTGTGTGTAAACTCATTAAAAATAATCAATGTATTATCACCTTCACACTCCTTATAAGGACTTCGTCATAGAAACTCAAGGATGCGACGAAAAAAACATTTTTTATTTAAATTACAATCGACTTTTACAGAGGGAGGGGCTTGTGGCTAAGTAATAGCACCTGCACGGGTCGATCTATCAGGTTAAGCTACGCTTACCGCAGGTGACCATCTTTACCTAAGAAGACTCCTTCGTGTCTCGGAGAGCACGCTAAGCCGTTGGTCCCGGCTGTCATTCGTAGATCTTTGACAGTCGTTACAGTTCGTCAGAAGCCCGAAAGTCTGACAACCAGTATTACCGAGGGGTATCGTATTACCCAGTAACTGGGTTGTGGAGGTCAGATAGGCGGTCGCTCCATGTAAAATACTTATATGGTCACTGAAGTGTGTATCAATAATATGCTTGTTACTGTGATTTTATCTCTATTATAATGATACCTTTTTATGTTCTTGGTTCTGCTCACGTGTTTATGTTTTAAATTCCGGTACGAGAAGAGCCATACATATTTTATAGGGAACGATAGCTTTTCAAAATCTATTCATCTTCCTGCCCTTAACTCATATTACTTGGGGTCGGCGCAACACGTTTTCTTCTTCCATTCTCCCCTGTCAACCGTCACGCTATCATTCACTCCCTTCTCTTTCATATCATTCCTCACACAATCCATCTATCTTTTCTTTGGCCTTCCACTGCCTCTCCATCCATCAACATGTATATTCATCACTCTTTTAGTCACATGCGTTTCGTCTCTCCTCATTACATGCCCATACCAAGACAAACGATTTCCTTTCAACTTTTCTGTCACTGGCGCCACTTTCAAACTTTTTCTTATATACTCATTTCTCAATTTATCCATTCTCGTCACTCCACACATCCATCTCAATATTCTCATCTCCGCTGCATGCAATTTTTTTTCATCCGTCTTCTTCATTGCCCAGCATTCCGATCCATAAAGTACGACAGGCCTTATCACGGACTTGTAAATTTTCCCCTTCAACTTGAGGGGCATCCGTGGGTCGCAAGTTGTTCCTGTAACCTGTCGCCATTTCATCCATCCTGAGTTGATCCGGTGTGTTATGTCTCGGTCTACTTCGCCATCCCCTTGGACAAGCGACCCGAGGTACCGAAAGTACCTTTTCAAAATTTATTATTATAAAAACTTTTTTACAAAAAAGTACAACCGACTTCCAAAAACAACACCACAAAGTGTAAAATAACTTTAATTTCGGAAGTCGGTGTCTAGTTAAATGTATTTTCGTTTTTTGCCACCGACTTCCGAAATTAAAGTTATTTTACACTTTGTAGTGTTGTTTTTGGAAGTCGGTTGTATTTTTTTGTAAAAAAGTTTTTATTTTTCACTTTTTAGTTGTGTACCTACCCCACACAAATTCAAATACCACTACCTGCAAAACAAACTAGAACATCATCCATATGAAAGTGGGGAAAAAATACGTATTATTGAAGCTAACTCAAAACTGCCTAAGCAAAGTTAATCAATTTTATATGGGACCAACTGTGATGTATACCCTCTCGAACAAAATAAAAAAAATCCAAATCGGTCCAGCCATCTTCGAGTAATCGGGGAACATACATAAAAAAAAAGGGTTCCGACGAATTGAGAACCTCCTCCTTTTTGAAGTCGGTTAAAAATAATATAATTCACCAATTCGGTTTTCATTTTTTTTTGTTGTTTTATTCCTTTAAAATTTTTATTAAACTTTAAAATTTTATCTACCGTTTCCTACTATTTACTTTGGTTGTTATTATGATGATTATTATTGATATTATTATTTTTAACACCTACTATTTGTACACCATTAAGTGGTAGGACATAGAGATCATAACTTGACTGTAACCCTATTGTAACCTATGTTCACAAATAAATAAATTGAAATTGAAAAAATCTCATACTTATGTGTGATGATATAACTGTACCGCGGGAAGCACAGAACGGGTTGAATTGGCTGTGATTAGGAAAGTCCTTCATAGCAGTAGTGGGTTTTCGGCTGAAATGATGATGACTGCACCATTTGCGTTCTTTTGTTATTAGGGTCATTTTTGCTCGCAGGACGATTTACTAATAGGACATTTTGCTAAAGTGTCGTTTTGTTTAGAGGTCGTTTTGCTATTAAGACCATTTTGCTTTAAACACTTTTTTATACGTATTAGGGTCATGTTATGTTTTTTTTTTTATATTTTATGAAAAATATTCATAGATTCGTAATTTATCCGTAAAACTTAGGACCTTGGCAGATAATTTCACGCAAATTCTGTTCCATTTTTGAATTTGTTCGGTGAGTAGTGGCTATTCGGAAATCGTGAAATAGTCCAAAAGTAAACTAAACCATGACCTTCTTATTGGGCCTCACTGCAGTCGCGAAAAAAGAAGGACTCATTTTCGCATTCCTTTATTTTCCATTCACATCCATATTAAAATTGTTTTGTCAGCCCTATTATAACTTTTATTACTTATCAGACAATCCTCATAATACCTAGTAAGAGTGCTTTTCTACCAGAGATATGCTATCTTACATTGCTATGGATGCGTTTGATATCCAGCAATCAGGCCGGGACTCCACCAAAGCGGAGACGAGACGAGCGGAGAGGAGATGTTTTTTAAACAACCAATAGAATTGTGTTATTGACACATCTCCTCTCCGCTCAGCTTCAGTGGAGATCGCTATGCGGAGATGTGTAATATTTGTATGGCGCGATGAAAGCGGAGATGTGAGCTGTGCGCGGACGACGCGCAGTGGAGACGAGATTGTGAGCGGCGTGCAGTGAGCGGCCGGCCATCTTGCTAGTACCGTGCACGCGAGCACAACACAGCACAGCACACAGCACACCGCACACCGCATACATCTCCGCTTTGGTGGAGTCCCCCGAGCTGAAAAGCATCTCTTCTCGCACAGCACACCGCACACATCTCTGCTTTAGTGGAGTCCCGGCCTCATATTCAGTGGTCCACATAGCGCTGGTAGAAACTGTTTCAACTAAGCTTGGTGTTTTATATGGAAGCATGCGTGCTGTGGATGCGTGTAGCTTCCCTATTGTCGATGCATTGCGTAGCTCGAGCGGCGCATCTTCCTCGCGCATCTACCTTGCGGTGGCGCATTTTCATAGCACATCTTACTCGCTCCGCTACTCAGCTTAGCATTAGTGGAAACGGTCACATAGTTTCGTAGCTTAGCTTTTACATTCTCGCAGCATAGCTGTATAGCACATCTCTGGTGGAAAAGCAGCCTTACTCTTAACAGGACACCGAGCTTTTTATCAAATCAAATCAAATAATTTATTTCAGATAAATAAGTATCCATATAAAAATTAATATAAAATTATAAAGTTAAATTAAATTTAAACTCAAAATTAAAATCAAAATTAAAACAAAATTAAAAACAAAATTAAAATTAAAATCAAAATTAAAAATATTAAAATTAGAATCAAAAATAAAAAATAAATACACATATTACATTATATAATAATCGCAGGCGCTAAAAAAGGCGAGTCCCACCGCTCGGACAACACACTGAGGAGCCCGTTAGAGCCGCCATGGCTACGGCGCTGCGCAGAAGCGACGCACTCCTTTTTCTAATAATACAGTGGAAATCATCGGTTCTAGCCTCAGCGAACATCGCCGACGCGCTACAAAACCGTGGCCACCCCAACAGAATCCTAAACGCGTTGTTGTACTGGACACGTAGAGCGTTGTTGTTGTTGTGTTTTTATACGCACAAACACATTTTTATAACCTTTGTTTGAAGTAGTAAACAATAAAATTAAAATCTAGGGAAATATATTGGTATTATTGGGGATATAAACTAGACAGTATACACGATGGAAATACGATTTGATAAAGTTGACTCGATAGAATAAATTCGTAACGTTACCTCTTTTCGAGTCATATTTTCCTCTATTTCCCTACTTTTTTATAGAAGAAAGAATAAAGTTCATAGATGGCTGGAGCATTTAAATAAACGATAGTTTTTTTTAAGTAAGAGCAATATGATGAAAATAACAACGAACAACATTAAGCCGTTGGTCCCGGCTGTCATTCGTGGATCTTTGACAGTCGTTACGGGTCGTCAGAAGCCCGAAAGTCTGACAACCAGTCTTACCAAGGGGTATCGTATTACCCAGTAATTGGGTTGTGGAGGTCAGATAGGCAGTCGCTCCATATAAAATACTGGTATTCGGCTGCATCCGGTTAGACTGGAAGCCGACCCCGACATAGTTGGGAAAAGGCTAGGCAGATTGATTGAACAACGAACAACATTGAAAGCGTGCAAAAGCGTGGTTATTTTCTATACTCTTTACACGTAAAGAAAAAGACAGAGCCAAAGGCAAACTCTCGGTGCGCCCTTAAATGCACTATAAACACAATAAACACATAAACAAATGAGTAAAACAAACGGACATAGCAACACGCCTCTCTCTTTCACCAAACGGGTGGCGACTTCAAACAATAAGCAGTTACTGTCAGCAATGACCGCTGTACATTTTAACGGGCAGTGCGGTAAATTTATGTTATGCTATTAATGAAATATGTGGATAATATTTGCTTTGTGTGCTTGTATCGTGACGTTAAAAAGGTTGTAAAATTAAATAGTATAGTGCATGCTACTGTAAAGGTATAATTTCTGCTTATTCTTTATGGGGAGATACCGTTGTTTTGCATTGCGGATGTGTTGCAGAATAGAATGAGGTGTACAGAAGCAGCTCTGAGAGACAAAGTTCGCAATGTCACCTCAGTCTCAATCTGTCAATAATTATATAGCGTTTACCTACATTTTTGACATTTGATTGTCGCTGGCATGAGATTGCGACTTGAATTTGAACGTTTTTAGGTACGCGCATTGAAGTATTGCTGTTTGAAAAGGAAAAACAATAAGCATAAACTGTTGCTACAAGGAATCATGTGATTTCTTTTATTTGTCTTAAGTAAGCGAGGTAACTAGAACATAACATAAGGCTGATTGTGATATTAATAATAATTACTTAGTTTCCTAAAATTAATATGATGAACTTATCTGTGAAATGGCGAAAATTGGAACTACGGCCGTCATGTTGAAATGTCATTCGATTGTCAGTGTCTAATACATTCGGGTTCTCTGGTTGTTTTGTCGTCATATTGCTGAATTTATAAAGTTAAATATGCCGAAAGCTATTAAAAGTGATGCTCGAAACATCAATGTAACAACAAAATGTAATAGTAAGTAATATCTACACATACACACACACACACACACATTACACAACGGCACATAAATATGTGACTTGGCCTCCCTCGCGCTAAACACTCTGGCTGCAGCTATACCTTTATGATAAACTGCCCTGTATGGCCTAACACTGTCTCCTAAGATACAGGACTACCTAGTTTAGGAGACAGGGTTACATAATCTGTGTAGATTTATGTAGATATCTGTGTATTGTTGTTTTGTACATCTGCTTTTGTGTACCTATCATGAATCTTGTGTGTGTAATAAATATTATTCTTATTCTTATTCTTATCTTTTTTACTGTTACGATCAAAATGTATACAGATATATTCATTTTGATCGTAACAAAAAAGATATTTCAAATAGTGTAGAAAATATGTCAGAATTCACAGATTGTTTAAGTGAAATGAGGGCTATAGTTAACCCGTCGCGCGCCAATTAGCAGACACAATTGAAATTCTATTGTTATCTGTACACATGGTGTACAATCGACATTTTAAGAGTTAATAATAGTGAGGTAGAAGCCAAATTTATGCTAGGTGATTTTAACTCACATCCTAATCAACCTTTTTGGAAAGAGTTATGTAATTTTTGCTCTGATCAACAATGGATATGCGCCGATCATGAAAAACTGCTTAATAATACTGAAAATTATACCTATATCAGTGATATTAACGGAAGCAGACGGTGGCTTGATCACTGTTTTCTGGTCAGACCACCTGCCATTGACTGTTGAGTGCAATCTAAACACTGTCATGCCAAAGGCAAAGCAAACTGCAGACAAAGGCCCTAACAAAGTGATATGGCGCGAGCAAAATAACAGTCAGATCACAAGATACCATGATCTGTGTAATAATAAGCTTAGAGACATTGACTTTCCCGAGCAATTTTTAACATGTGCTGATAAAATGTGTAATAACACTGAGCATAGAAAAGAACTAGACAAGTTGTACAGTGACATTGTGTCTGTGTTATCGGAGTCAGCTATTCATACACATGTATGAACGATCTTTTCTTCGCGGCTCTTTCTGCTCACATGAGCAGAAAGAGGCGCGAAGGAAAGATCGTGTAGTTGGATGGAACAAGCATGTGCACGAGGCTCACAGGGAGGCTCGGATAAGACATCAGGTTTGGGTACAACTCAAAAGGCCTCAGTTTGGTCGCGTGTGGGATGAGATGCGCGAGAGCCAAAGAGTTTTTAAAGGCAGGCTTAAATGGTGCCAGAAAAATCAAGATCAAATTAAAATGGACATTTTGGCGTCGCAAAGGTCATCGAAAAACTTTGCGCAGTTTTGGAAGTCAACCAATAAGCTTAACCTTAAGCCGGGCCTTCCTGTGAGTGTCGGGGGCCATGCAACTTCGGAGGATATAGCTAATATGTTCAAGGATCTTTTTGTAGTGTCTTCACCACTGGGAGCATCAAAGGAGAGTGTCAATGCGGAGGCCTGTCAGGGTAAGTCCCTTTCTTGTTTTTCTGCCAAGCAGGTGGCTAATGTAATTATTAAAATGTGTAGAGGCAAGTCACCCGGACATGACAGTCTCAGTATTGAGCACCTGAAACAGGCAGGCGTGCATTTGCCTAGGTTACTGGCTATGCTGTTCACGCTCTGTATCAGTCTCTCGTACTTGCCAACTGACATGATGAAAATAGTAGTGGTCCCCATTGTAAAAAACAAAACTGGTGATATCTCTGATCCATCCAACTACAGACCTATATCGCTTGCCACTGTAATAGCGAAAGTATTGGACAGTTTGCTTGATAAAGAGTTAGGTAATATTTTACAGTTACATGACGCACAGTTTGGTTTTAGGCCCAAGCTTTCCACTGAAAGCGCAATTCTTAGTCTCAAGCAAACTGTCCGCTATTACACGGATAGAAACACCCCCATTTACGCCTGCTTCCTTGATCATTCCAGAGCGTTTGACCTTGTGGCCTATGATGTCCTGTGGGAGAAGCTTAGGGAAGCGGGAATATCAATTGAACTCTTGAACATCTTTAAGTATTGGTACACTAATCAGCTCAATTCTGTTCGATGGGGAGGGTCTCTGTCCGAAACGTACAGGTTGGAGTGCGGGGTGAGACAGGGTGGTTTGACCTCGCCTAAGCTCTTCAATCTGTACATAAACGGGCTGATTGCTGGGCTCAGCAGTATGCGTGTCGGATGCTGGGTAGACAACGTTTGTGTAAACAACTTAAGTTATGCAGACGACATGGTGCTGCTGGGCCCAACGGCCGGGGCGATCAGGGAGCTGTTGCGTGTGTGTGAGGGATATGTCACGAGTCACGGGCTTGTTTACAATGTAAATAAAAGTGTATACATGGTCTTTGAGGCCTCCGGTAGACGTGTACATAGCGACCCAATTGTAATGCTGAACGGGCTGCCACTTAAAAGAGTAGATAAATTTAAATACCTGGGACACTTTCTAACCGGAGACCTCAAAGACGACGTAGATATTGATCGAGAGCGCAGGGCGCTAGCGGTCAGGGCCAATATGCTGATACATAGGTTCGCTCGTTGTAGTAATGAGGTAAAGGTTACGCTGTTTAAAGCGTATTGCCAATCGTTCTACACAAGCGGTCTGTGGGTAAGGCATACCAAGAGATCGCTAGACGCCCTGCGTATTCAATATAATAACTGCTTCAGGATGCTGTTGGGACTACCGCGCTATTGTAGTGCGTCCGGTATGTTCGCTTTTGCGCATACCGATGATTTTTACGCCATAATGCGCAAAAAAAACGTTTTCCATCCTAACAAGAGCGCGGTCTAGTTCAAATGGTATCCTAAGTACGTTCATTGAAAAGTGTGACGCATGTTGGTTGTCGCACGCTGTGGAGATACTAGTCAGAAGACCCCGCAGCTAACCCTACAGTTTTTTTTTCTTTTTGTTTTTTTTTTTATGTGTGTTACTAACAATAGTTTTTAAGAACAATGTTACTAACAATTGGGCCTAGTTGCCATTAATAAACAAATATTTAATTTAAAATCAAATGAATATCCTACAGAAACCATTTAACCCAAGCATTCACAGACATAACGTGTCAGTTAGGTAGTCAAGCAGTACTATTTCGTTGACTCGTTGACCCGTACTTATGCCTAGCGCGATGTCTATTAAACCCGTGGCAATAACTGTATACCTAGGGATCATAAACCCGCTTTTATGTATAAAAGTAATAAACGTACATTAATTTAAATACCGCAATGTCCAAGGGAATATCTTACATTTGAATTCATAGGTGACCATTCATGTTATCGAGATAGTTACTTGGCTATTGCCAAGAGTGGACAGTTCAACTTGACACTGGACATAAATTCGGGGTTAATTAAAAAAATATGACATACTAGCAACGCCCCGTGGTTTTACCCGGACAAGTCTGGAACCCGTAAGAATATCGGAATAAAAAGTAACCTATGTGTAAATCCCGGGTGTCAGCTACCTCCATACCAAATTTTATCAAAATAGGTTCAGCCGTTTGAGCGTGACGAAGTAACAAACATTCAAACACACACACTAACTCACAAACTTTCGCCTTTACAATATTAGTGTGATATGTATTCACTTCCATATTTTGCCTATCAAGAGCCATCCGAAATTGGAAAAAAAATACTACAAACTTTTATTATTGTACCTACAAACTTTTGCCTGCGGCTTCGCCCGCGTGGAACTCTGAAATTATCACACGCGAATGCACTACCGGGATAAAAAAATAAACTATAAGTTGATCCAGGTTAAAAATATCTAAGTGCCAAATTTTAGCCGTTCTTGCGTGATTGAGTAACAATCATCCAAACATACAAACTTTCACATTTATAATATTAGTAGGACATATGGTGAGTTGCACAAAACCAACATTAGTTTAACGGAGTCTATCAAAAAGAAAGTGACAGCATGAATTAAATTCATGCTGTCACTTTCTTTTTGATACAAAATGTAAGGGATAGCATGAATTTAAAGTCGCTGTTAAACTAATGTTGGTTTTGTGACAAATTATAAATTTAATTTTTGATTCTATTAAAAAAAAAAAAAACTAACTACTTACTATAATTTTAAAAGTTTATTTTTCGTCCTACTTAACTTGTCAAATTAATCATTACAAGACAAGGCATCATTAACAAAAAATTGTTTTGTAGGTCACGACTTTATGTCCGCTAGAGGGCGCTTTATTCAATTTAATGTGACGTCACATAGCCAACGATACCTCATTTGTCAAATTATGACACGCAGTTTAGAAATTATGAGGGAACAGATGAACAAACATACCGGTCAAAATCATAACCCTCCTTTTTGCTTTGCCACAGTCGGGTAAACATTAACACAGTATACTGTTAATGCCTAGATAAAATATAAATAAAATACACAATTTTCATTATCAACTAAAACTAGACATTACCTTTTAACTAGGCGATTAATCCTTGCATTTACAATCGTACATTATATGGAATAATAAATACCATCGTTAGATGTTTAAACCGGGGTAATTAAGAGGAGACATTATCATAATATACGTCTTTAAAATGACTGGTGTTGCTAGCTGGGGGAACATATTATTAGTTGACTTGTCTTAGTCAAGTTTGTGGTTTAATTGACAAACTGAGGCGTGTATAACTACACTGTACGGTCAGCAACAGAAGTCGGTTAGCACTGCTACTTTTTGACATCTTCTAAATTAACACAAAATGATTCGATAAACTGCTTTTTTTCCGTTTAACTGTTAAGAGTTAATGTTCTTAAAATTGTAAGTACTTCTGTACCGATTTGAATTAAATGTTTCGCTTAATAATTAAGATTAAATAACTGCAAGTGTTAATCGACTTTTGTTGCTGACTGTACAAGGATGTTTTGGCGCGTGGTCAAAATCGGAACTGCCATCTTGTTTTTTCAGTATGTTTACCAACAACGGCGCTTGTCTGACATTGGCTGGGGGACCTGTCAATGTCAGACAAACAGTCATAAAAATTCGAAGTGGGGCTACTAGGGCAGAAATCCCCACCGACAAATCCCCACCAGTGGGGATCGTTATTTTTTTTTCCGAAATCCCCACTAGTTATATAAACTCAGTCTAGTGGGGATTTTTGGAAAAATAAGTAACAATCCCCACCAGGTGTTGTCGTTTCTAAATTATTTAAAAAAAAAATGCAATTTAATTATTTCAGAATGAATCATAAAATTATTTGCTGGAATTAATTATGGAAGGCTGGTTCTATGTTGCCCGCCGAAGCCCAGACAATCAAAACAGTGACCGTTGTCGCCGGTATATGTTAAGCCAATGGATAAAAAAAGATTTCATAAAAGGATTATGTGTTCACGGAGAGAGACACAGAACCACAAACTTTTTGGAAGGCTGGAATAATAAGCTTAATGCAGCTATGTCGAAGAAAAAACCAAGTTTACTGAAACTCCTACATTTTTTGCATGAAGTCGCTTTGTTTTATGAAAGAAGTGCTAACGAAAGTCTCCGTCAGAACCCGCGATCACAAAGAAGCAAAGAAAAAGACCTGCAGTACTATTCTGTATAAATCTCACCGTGAAAACTAAGGCGAAGTGAGCGTTGAGTGAGCTGTCAATACTGTCAATCCCTAGCATCAGGTAGAATGACAACTCACTTCAACTAGGTTTTCACTTTTTTTGGAAAGAATGAGATAAATTCACAATCACGAATTATGTGATCCTATAATGTGTTAATAACTTTGGTTTGGATCTTATTAATAGTTGTAAATATTTTTGATTTTCAATGCAAACAATATTTAATGAAAGTTGATTATAATAATTTAATAATTTTTGTTTAATAATTTAGAAACAACACCTGGTGGGTATGGTACAGGAAAAATAAAACGATGGCTCTAAATAGCACACTTTTTCAGAATTCGAAACGGAATCCTCTTCGGTGAGCGAGTCCGACTAGGTCTTCACCGGTTATTTTCTTATTATCCACGCAAAACTCGCTTCCGCTTAAAACACGCACCGCTAAACATACCGGATTCATTTATAATAACCAAATAACGTTTGCCAATTAAATAGGCACACGTTCTTTATGGTACGTCGTAAATACTCGTATATAATACAACATTAGTTATGAAATGTTTCTGAATGTCGTCATTGTCGTCCGGCCGTTTGCTGATACATCTTCTAAGGTATAAAACTGATGTTGCCCTTAAGGCGACGATAACCGTCTTTTAATGATTTTTAACTTAAGATCACATCTAAAAGAGTAGTGTTAATGATTTGGAAAAAAACATAATATGTTAAATTACAGCATTTTCTTGGTGATTCAATCAACCTGCCTAGCCTTTTCCCAACTATGTTGGGGTCGGCTTTCAGTCTAAACGGATGCAGCTGAATACCAGTATTTAACTTGGAGCGACTGCCTATCTGACCTCCACAACGCATTAACTGCGTAATACGATACCCCTTGGTAAGACTGGTTGTCACACTTTCGGGCTACTGACGACCCGTATTGACTGTCAAAGATCCACGAATGACAGCCGCGACCAACGGCTTAACGTGCTTTCCGAGGCACGGAGAAATCTCGGTATGTAAATATGATCACCCCAGCAAGCGTAGCTTAACCTGATGGATCGAACCGTGTGGCTGTTATTACTTAGCCACGAGCTCCTTTTATTAATGATTAATTATGTGAATATTTTAGCTTATGTTTACACAGTGTAATTTATTTGTAAAGTTATATCTAACGAGGATAAAAACTGAGAATTACGCAAAAAATATCAAGCGTATTTTTATGAAACCTGCACCATTTTAATGATACTTAATTTAATTATTTATCTTCTAATATACTTACTGTTTTAATGTAATACCTGTTGTTTTTTAACCGACTTCAAAAAGGAGGAGGTTCTCAATTCGTCGGAACTTTTTTTTTTTTCTTTTTTTTTTATGTATGTTCCCCGATTACTCGAAGATGGCTGGACCGATTTGGATTTTTTTTGTTTTATTCGAGAGGGTATACATCACAGTTGGTCCCATATAAAATTGATTAACTTTGCTTCGGTAGGTTTTGAGTTAGCTTCAATAATACGTATTTTTTGCCCACTTTTATATGGATGATGTTCTAGTTTGTTTTGCAGGTATTAGAATTTGTGTGGGGTAGGTACACAAATAAAAAGTGAAAAATAAAAACTTTTTTACAAAAAAAAACAACCGACTTCCAAAAACAACACTACAAAGTGAAAAATAACTTTAATTTCGGAAGACGGTGGCAAAAAACGAAGATACATTTAACTTGACACCGACTTCCGAAATTAAAGTTATTTTTCACTTTGTAGTGTTGTTTTTGGAAGTCGGTTGTAGTTTTTTGTAAAAAAAATTTTTTGTATAATAAATTAATAATGCATCTAATTTGGGACAGCGCTCCTTGATGGGCGAGTCCTATTACTACTCGGTGGATGTACGACGCGTTGCATGAGCTCAGCACAAAACACGCAAGCCATTGGCGTATATCTGCGTCTTAAGCCGCTACCCCGATCAAAAACCTTGCGATAGTGCGATAATCACAGGCTATAAATTCAGAACTTCAATCATCACTTTGAACGTCATTTGTTTTAATAAAAAATAATAATCTAAAGTTAAACATAACCTAAAAATAACAAAATGATATCCTAACATAACTAAAACTATTAAAAAACTAAAATATGGCATCGAAAAATTCCTCCGCATCGTTGTCGACTGGTACTTCAAACACAAACACATGTTTTTGTGTTTTAAGGACGCTATTACAAATGGGTAGTCAAATCATTACTTTTTTACACAAAAGTATGTTTATTAAATAAAATGCTTTGCATTCTTAAAATGTTTTTTGACCGAATTGTTGATAGATGTGCATGGTACGATTCTGAACTATAAATATATTTTATTTAAGAAACAATTTCTCAATAAATGTACCGAAGTGAAAATTTTAACTTCGGTACATTTATTGAGAAAATGTACCTATCTAAAATTATATTTATAGTTCAGAATCGTACCTTGCACATCTATCAACAATTCGGCCAAAAAACATTTTAAGAATGCAAAGAACAAACAATAACAATGAACAAATGAACATACTTTTGTGTAAAAAAGTAATGATTTGACTACCCATTTGTAACATACAAAAAAAAAATTAACATTACGGAGGATCATGCTAAGCCATTTGAGGTTCATAAATTAGTGTTTCTAATAGGTTGGAAAAGTGTCAATGCCTTAACATATTATAGTTTTTTTTTTATCTGAAAAAGTACATCGTTTTGTTAGGTGTCGGTTTAAATCAACTGTGCGAGGGAAATACATTTCATGATTTTCAGCTGCATCAGGTAAGATTAGAAGGGTACCCGAACATAGTTGAGAAAAGACTAAGCAAATTATGATGATAATGTTTGCAAAGGTAAATAATTACCATATTTAACTTATTATTTTTTGTTATAGCGGCAATAGAAATACACAATCGGAGACATTTTCAACTGTCTACCTATTTTGGTTTATGAGATACAGCCCGCTGACAGACAGACGGATGGATGGAAATGCAGCGGAGGTTTAGTAATCAGTTATCTAGGTACCTACTCAATAATTTTTAGACAAAGCCCGAAAGGTTTTATACATCAAATAACATGTTTGTAACACTTACTGAATTTCTCTCACAGCTTTCCTATCGACAGATTTAATTATAGCTAAAATAATTTCACCAGCTATCGACTCCAAATTAGCCCTACGGCGGTTGTCTCTTCAAAACTCTCAATAAATTCCCTCTTTGACAGCTCAGCCAATTATGTGTTTTAAGGATGGCCCCAAATACATAATTACATTTTATATTCCGTTTATCTGTTTGCTGTCTACCCGTCATGTATAATGAATTGGCTAAAAGTGCGTATGCGCACGGTGCGTAGTGTCAAAATTGCCCCAGGGATCTGAAGCACCTGTTTCGAAAGTCTAATGTGCTTAGGAGTTGATCGGACGTTTAAAGTGATGTTTTTTTTTTGTTTGTAGCATATAAGTGGTTGATAGTTTTGTATTTACATTCAAGAAAGGAAGTCCGTTTTCATATTATAGTGCCTAAAAAGCCATGGTTTCTTAGAAAAGCGGTGGCTGCTACTAACCGTCACAGCGACAGCTGTCATGAAAATGATGGCAGTGGCAAAGATTTAAATCGTTAGATTCGCCCTGCGGCGTCAAAATACAAATTCAAATTCAAATTCAAATTCAAATAAGTTTATTGTTTGTTACATGTATAAAAAGATCTTATAGTAATGATAGTAGCACTGTAACATACCTATAAGGCGTACAATATTATATTAGGTTATTATTATAATAAACATTCTTACTTGGTCTAATCATCCTTTACATTATTCAAATTATACCTTAAAAAAATTATAAAAATTAATATTTATGCTTAGTCAAATTATACATTAAAATATTTTTGCATTATTCAAATTATACATTAGAATAAACTCATAAATTCAATAGTCGTATATTATCTATTCAAGTTTTGTCATTAAAAAAATCATTTATTGTGTAGTATGCTTTATCTATCAAGAATTCCTTTAGCTTAATTTTAAAAATATGGATGGCAGAAATACTTTTAATACAGTTTGGTAGTTTGTTATAAATTTTCACTCCTATTCCAAATATACTAGATTTAAATTTAACTGTTCTACATCTAATTCCGGATAGCTCATTTTTATGTCGTGCACTTTTAAGTGTTTCATATTTACCTATATCGCTTTTTATCATTGTTGCCGCTTCATAAATATATAATGAAGGCAGAGTTAAAATTTTTAACCTCTTAAACGCTTCTTTGCATGAGTCAGTCTGTTTAAGTCCGGTTAAACTTCTCACACATTTTTTTTGGGCTTTAAGAACATTTTCTCTGTCAGGAGAATTTCCCCAAAACAGAATGCCATATTTTAGCGTGGATCCCACATAAGCATGGTAAGCATTTAATAATGCACTCTCGTTTACAACTTTCCTAAGCATGTAAAGGGCATAGGACTGTTGGTTTAATTTTTTACAAACCTGATCAACATGTTTCTTCCAATTCAGACTATGGTCAATATGTAAACCTAAGAATTTTGTGTTATCGACTTCTTTTATTATTTCACCTTTATAGCTTATTTGCAGCTTTTTTTGTTTTGTATTTTTATTTGTAAATGTCATGTAATTTGTTTTGTCAAGATTAATTTTAAGATTATTACTAGTTAGCCAATTAATAATCGCTTCCAGTGATTTATTGATATTTGTTCAGTCGCATTGTTTGATCAGTCGCATTTTTTATTCGTTTTGACACCTCTGATACACAATGACGCAGGGACTATAATCGATTGTCATATAAACGCTATTTAATGATGTGTGAGCTCACTCTTCTCTGTCTTGTGACTAAGTATGCTGAAGGCAAATTTAGCGATTTAAATCTTTGGGCTGGTGAAAGTGACAGATTTTTATGGCGGCCGTATGATGGAACCGCTTTCTTATGAAACAAAAGCTTAAGCCTTTTAATTGAATCCGTTGTCTAATCAGTTGGTTGGCTGTAATTACTTTCGCAAATCCTACAACACAACCTACAAGTACAACAAGTCCACGTGAGATTCCCAGCTTATGTTTTTCAGAGACTTCATTAATTTTTCTATAACTGGATGTTATACTCCATTTACGATAAGAACAAACCTTTTTTACAGTCTGTTCAACCGATTTTGACTTCTATTGCATTGATGGCATGACAAATGGCAGCTGCAGTAAACAGTTGGTATTGTAGCCACTTTTTTGCATTTAATTCCATCTTTAAACCTACGGAATAGTAGTCAAAATCGGTTGAAGGGGCAGTAAAAAAGGTTTGTTTAATATGTCTTATCTTATTGTAAATGAGATATAGTTAGCTAGGTAGAGCTTGTCCACTATGAAATGAAGCGCCCTACGACCGCATTTACCGGCTATGCGTGAACAAATTTGAAAACTTTTTTTTTGTGTTTAGCATCTCTTAGTTGACCATAAGAGGTCGAGACTACTTGACCGGATAATCCAGTGGGTGCATAAGCGAACTCAAAGCCTCCAGCGAGAGCATAAAACTAATTAATTAATTTTTATTAGACGCTAAGGGGCCCTGTGGGGTACGAACCTCGGCTTAGGGCGTCGCTGGGGGGAGGACAGCAAGGGGGGACAGGTTGGATCTCATCTGTATTTTATTATTATTATTCCTTCGCATCGTTGTCGACTGGACGCCACAGACCCGACTCCCACTTACACACAGCCAGCAGGCGCGCACGCTCCGCAGTAGTAGCAGACGTGTCAAGTAAACTGTTCTGTACTACTCTGCAGAGCGGCTCATCCCACCGTCTCTGGGAAGATGGATTGTCGGGTGGATCTGAATTCGGGCAAGCGAGTCTCCAGGCATCCATAGCCTCGGTGAAACAAGGCACATCAAAATTAACCAGTGTGGAGGCTAGGATTTTCTTGATTAATTTCTCTGTGCCGTGGACCGACGATATGAATGCCGGTAAACTGATACTAGAAATTTTGCGGACGCCGAGGCCGGGAGGCAATCTCTGTATTAGATAACATCATATAAAGGGAATCATCATCTGCCATCATGTACCTAGTCTTTTTCCCCAACTATTTTGGGTTCGGCTTCCAGTCTAACCGGATGCAGGACTGCCTATCTGACCTCCACAACCCCGTAACTGGGTAATACGATACCCCTTGGTAAGACTGGTTGTCAGACATTCAGGCTTCTGACGGCTCGTAACGACTGTCAAAGATCCAAGAATGACAGCCGGGACCAACGGCTTAACGTGCTTTCCGAGGCACGGGGTCGGTTCGGTATGTTTTATAGGCACACTTGAAGCGATTTGGGTAGTTTTCGGAAGAGTACTTTCTCGAAGTGGTATAATTTCAATTTGGTGAAGATCTGATTAAGAACTTCTGAGGTACCTATGCAACGGAACTCCTCAATAAATGATAGCAAATGGACTGGAATTGCTGAAATCTCATGTTTGTCTATTGTTTACACCAGTTCACAGCATAACTTCACGCCGGTACGCTGTTAAGGGGTAAGCACATGTGAACCACCACTAAAAAGTGAAAACTAAAACTTTTTTACAAAAAAAAAAAAAACAACCGACGAAAAAAACACTCCAAAGTGAAAAATAACTTTAATTTCGGAAGTCGCTGGCAAAAAACGAAAATACAAAACCAAAGACACCGACTTCCGAAATTAAATTTTACATCTAAGTTGTGTCGTACTGTAAGTTTAATGTCAAATCTGCTACTGGATCTAGTGTAAAGGAATGAAAATTTTATAAAAAAAAAAAACTCCATGAAATTAAGCTCGGATAAGATTAAAAATCCTAAGGCAGCTACTCGTAGGTGTCCTTTTTGTTTCTGCTTAAAAGAAAGCAGACGAAACGAATAAAGTATTATCAATCAAAGAGCGACCGTTGAAGCGTGGGCGTGGTTCTGTCACTCCAAACGAAGGTAATTATAATTACTGTGATTGCATACACATTATTACGAAATGCTTTTGAATAAAAAAATATTAATTATGAATGTGGAAATAATGATTGGTCTAATCTTTCTTTTTTTTTTTTTTTTTGATGCGAACTTATCTAGCCTGTAACCCAAAACCTTGTCATCTACTTATAACCCAAAAATAATTTCAGAAATTGGTATTATACCTCGTTGTACTAGTGGTCACAAGCGGTACTGCTGATCAAGCGTCCTTTTTTTTTTTTTTTTGTGGATGGGAAATCATCAAATGACTTCTCCCGCTCTGGGCAGAGCGTGAGGGCGTGTCAGACTTTTACTGACTAAAACCCACCCATGTTCCTTCAGTTGCCCGTGCCAGGGCCACGGTATCTCTTTCGAACTACCCGCGACCCCGGCGGCATCGGCCCAATTGACCCCGTCACTGCTGACATCTCCTTGAGGCGCGCGTGGAACACAACGCGCCGTCGACCCGGGCCTGGTCCTTACCGGACGTCGTGCTGCCCATTACTCGTCGTCCGCAAGCCCGCGCCTACGGTGGCCGGGAATCGGCAGCCGATTCCCGCCGCCCAGGGCGTCTCCTACGGCGGCTAGGGGCGCGAGGGCGCGGCTGTTGCCTCTCCCTCACGCGTTCCGCTTTCTCCTTCGCGATCATTACTGCTTCGTAGAAGGAGGTGACGGCTTCCCATGCACTCTCGCTCCGCACTATGGCCTGGACCAGGTTTGGACGCGAGAGATCGCCGCCGCCGATCGCCTCCGTGAGAACACGGCGGTGCTCCGCCCAAGCCGGGCAGACCTCCACTGTATGCTCCACCGTGTGATCAAGCGGTCCTGGGTTCGATTTCCAGGTCGGGCTAAGTGATAGTGGGTTTTTCTGGAATTTCTCAGTAGCAGCCTGGAGTCTGGATTTGTGCCCGGTTGATAGCAACAGGCTCGCCCCCTATTACATGGACTTAAACATAAGTGGCGAAATGTGGGTGTACTATAGGTACGGTCAGCAACAGAAGTTGGTTAACACTGCTACTTTTTGACATCATCTAAATTAACACAAAATGATACGATAACCTGCGTACCCAAAGGGTAAAACGGGACCCTATTACTAAGACCCCGCTGTCCGTCCGTCCGTCACCAGGCTGTATCTCATGAACCATGATAGTTAGATAGTTGAAATTTTCACAGATGATGTATTTCCGTTGCCGCTATAACCAAGAAATACTAAAAACAAAAAACAGAATAAAATAAATATTTAAGGGAGCTCCCATACAACAAACGTGATTTTTTTACTCGTTATTGCTCGATATTGATAACGGCAACAGGTAGACGCTTGAAATATTCACAGAATAAATTATTTATTTTTTATATTCACTTAAAAAATAAATAAATAAATTAAAATAAAACAAATATTTGAGGGGGGCTGCCATACAACAAACGTGATTTTTTTGCCGTTTTTGTAGATAATGGTACGGAACCCTTTGTGCGAGTCCGACTCGCACTTGGCCGGTTTTTAAGAAAAGAAAAAAAAACTGTTTATTCACATGAAGGTGACGCACATTACATAGAGTAAAGAGAGAGAGAGACTGAGTTAATTCGTAATGAAGTATTTTTCTTAATAATTGAGATTTAGAAAACTCAAGTGTTAATCGACTTTTGTTGACTGTACACTTCTGCCTAATCTTTCGGGGAATTCAGGTGTGATATTTTGTGTGTTATGTGTGGTATTATGAAGATGAAATGACCCTGTAAAGCACTAAAATAATCTAGCATTTTACTAAGCAGTATACTGCCTACAGCCACTTACATCAACATAATTATAGTCTTTTCCAACACTCATGCAATAGGGTAATAAAACTTTTATGACCTGCGTTTCTGCAACGTATGGCCACAGAATAATTATGCTACAGTAGTTTAATTCGGCAGTAACCTTGAATTCACTACCTACGGCCGCTTGGACTCGAACTGTTGCCTACTGGTATATACTGAGGTTTCGAAGCGCCTCGTTTCGGACGTTTTCTATGAAGATAAACTACTGCAAAATTATTATTCTGTGGCATGGCACACGTTGCATAAACTATCAAACATTATTTTACTGCTTGTTTCTCGCAGTAAAACCCTTTTATTTCATCTCCGAAGTACACGCCTTTCGACAATTTTATATTTAATTATTTAATATTTGTCCACTTTATCATTGAATTATGGATAGTTAAATTATATCCATTTGCCGCAATAACCGTTTAATAATGTTAAATTATAAAATAAATCAATCTGCCTAGCCCTTTTCCCAATTATGTTGGGGTCGGCTTCCAGTCTAACCGGATGCAGCTGAATACTAGTATTTTACATGGAGCGACTGCCTGACTGACCTCCACAACCCAGTAACTGGGTAATACCATACCCCTTGGTAAGACTGGTTCTCAGACTTTCGGGCTTCTGACGACGACCCGTAACGACTGTCAAAGATCCACGAATGAGAGCCGGGACCAATGGCTCAACGTGCTTTCCGATGCACGGAGGAGTCTCGGTATGTAAAGATGGTCACCCATCCACGGACCAACCGCGGCAAGCGTAGCTTAACCTGATGGATCGACCCGTGCGGCTGTTATTACTTAGCCTCGAGGTCCTTATAAAATAATTTATATAAAAAATATTATATAAAAGACGACGTTTTTATAAAATAATTACATTAACTAAAGTACAGTTAGAATCAACTAAGTAGATAGTCTAATAAACCCTCTTCCTCTCTCCTACTTTTTGCTGTGCCCGACAGGGTCCACAATGAAATGATCATATTTTTTGTAAAACCTACCACCTAATTTCACATGTGAAAGAAATAAATATATTGAGTATTGAGTAACCATATAAAAAACTTTTTTACAAAAAAAAAAAACAATCGACTTCCAAAAAAATACTACAAAGTAAAAAATAATTTTAATTTCGGAAGTATGTGCTGATTCGGCTGATTCTGGTCGGTCGGTGATTTTAGCTTTTTGCCACCGACTTCCGAAATTAAAGTTATTTTTTACTTTGTAGTATTTTTTTGGAAGTTGGTTGTTTTTTTTTTTTTGTAAAAAAGTTTTTCATTTTTCACTTTAGTGGGTCAGTCTGTAATTTATCTAAGTTAATAAAATAGCCTAATGTCAACTGCTGATCACCTTTTATAAAATATTGCTTTTCCCGATACAAGGACGTTAATTGTTGAAGAGTTCTCCCAGTAAGGAACCAGGAGAACTGGAACTGATGGTGAAGTCACCGTCAGCTCCACTTCAACATATGTATTGTGACGAGCATAAATTGCTTAGTAATAATCGAATCGCAATCCGTGAAATACTTATTATTGAGTAGTTCCGATGGCCATCTATGGTCTTCCTCATCAGTTCCACTTCACCGAATGGTGCTTTCCGAGAGCAAATGCTGTAGTTATTATAAAAAATACCCAAATCGCTATAGGTGTGCCTATAATATTTTAAGGTTTCCCTCGATTTCTCTGGGACGCCATCATCAAATCCTGGTTTCCTTATCATGGTACCACCCTTGGAATATCTCCTTTACAACAAAAAAAAGAATGATTAACATCGGTTCTTAAACGACGAAGTTATCCGCGAACACATATAAAAAAAAAGTAAAAAAATCTTTTTTTCTTTTTTTGAAGTCGTTTAAAAATGACTTGACACGTTTAAAATTTTGTCAACATTTATTACTGCAAATGCAAATAAGATTCAGGACTGTGTAATAGTTATTCTAAATAACATAACATCACGGCTTGTGTCCCCAAAGGTTTGGCAGAGGTGTATACCCATATTTCGAATTTTGTAATAGGGGGCGAGCCTATTGCCATCAACCGGGCACAAATCCAGACTCCAAATTGAGAAATTCCAGATAGAAAAACTCAGCAACACTATATACCTGACCTGGGTATAAACCCAGTACCTCATTATATTATTATTCTAGTGTTTGTATTTTATTTCATTTGATTGTATTCCCCTTGCGATTTTTAATTGATATCCGTGGCATCACACAGGCCCTATCAGAATACCAGCGTTGCGGTATTTATTTTTAAATATCGCAGCTTTATGCTGAGATGGGAGCCTTTTTGGCCTCGCACAGGTCTCTTTTTTTTAGTCTGAATTTTTTATTTAATTTAATTTCTTTTTTTTTTGTTTTTTAATGTTTATTTTGTTACTTTTAAATGCTCCTTTTTAACTGTATTTCCTGTGCGTGTCCCAAATAAAATATTTTTCTTTTTTTATTTCTTTCTTTCTTTCTCATTATCAGCAGTATCGCTTGACCATTATACCAATGATGCAGCCATGTTATTTTTCTAGATATTTTAATGTAATCGCATGACCAGAAGAAAAATATACAGCAATAACCGTAGCGATATTAGCTTCTGTCTATGAATACATTGTAAAAAGTATGAATGTCAAGCGTAAGGGCTTAACCACGACAGTTGACATTATAACAACTATCCATTAATAACAGTTATGTTACTAAAATACGATGATAATATAAAGTTAAAAAAAAAAACCGGCGAAGTGCGTCTCGGATTGGCTCACGGGGGTTTCCGTACCATTATCTATAAAAACGGCAAAAAAATAATGTCTGTTGTATGGGAGCCCCCCTTAAATATTTGTTTTATTTTAATTTAATTATTTATATTTTAAGTGAATATATAATTAAATATTCTGTGAATATTTCAAGCGTCTACCTGTTGCCGTTATCAATATCGAGCAAAAACGAGCAAAAAAACCACGTTTGTTGTATGGGAGCCCCCTTAAATATTTATTTTATTCTGTTTTTTAGTATTTGTTGTTATAACGGCAACAGAAATACATCATCTGTGAAAATTTCAAATGTACAACTATCACGGTTCATGAGATACAGGCTGTGACAGGCGGACAGCGGAGTCTTAGTTATTACTAAGACTCCGCTGTCCGCCTGCGCCCGTTTTTCCCTTTGGGTACGGAACCCTATAAAGCATGGAAGAAATTCGTTACGATGTTGTTTATGACTACAGAAAATCATAAGTCTGCAGTGTCGCTGCCGCTGTAGCGCTCAATTGATAAAAATTGTTCTTTTATCTCTGTTTTAATTAGGGTCAATAGGTATCAGTTAGAATAAATTCAGTTTTAAATTCACCTGTTTCGATAAATTTGTGAGTAACTATACAATAGCGAAAGCAGGTGTAGTCTTACGTCCGCACCTTGAGTTTTTTTAACAAAAAAAGTCCGTTAAAACGACGTTTTTTCGGTTCGATTTTCGTAATTTGAATTTGGAACCGTGAAGATGGCCGACTAGATGACGTATTTATTAATTCGTTTGGACGGCGTCGAGCCGCCCGACCGTTTCTTGTTGGTAATCAGAATCGATTAAAGAAATCGGTTTTATTGTAATCGATGGTGATTGTGAGAGCTCTCGATGTGAGATGCGCTGATTAATTTACTATTATGAAATCAATTTTCAACGAATCGAGAGTGTAGGATTAAAAAATCGTAATCCTTTATGTTCCCTATCTGGACGGAGGGGATCAGTGTAGCATAAGCTGCTTTCCGACCTACGCAAGTTACTGTATTCAACTTAGAGATCAGGTAAATAACTATGGTGTCCGTAGGCGAGAGATTGAGTACAATCTTTTAGTTATTTACACGTTCATGTTGAATTCATGAAGATTCATACAAATTAAAGTACTTACCTAATTTATGGCTAGAAAGCCATGGAGCATTCCATGCTTAGCATCAGGCTAATAGACCGAGTGCCAAACTTCGTGATCCGAAGAAGTACTTCGATATCGGAAAGCGTATTATAGAACTCATATGGAGTTGGACAGGACATCTGGCCAGGCGCAGTGATGACAGGTGGAGTAAGGCTGTGACAGAGTGGCATTCAAGGACTGGAAGACGAGATGTCGGTCGTCCGGCGGCGAGATGGGCGGACGACATTGTTGTCATCGCGGGAAAAACCTGGATGAGGCTAGCACAGGAGCGTGGGGATTGGCATAAGAAGAGAGGCGTATACCCAGCAGTGGGTGAAGTCGGGCTGTGGATGATGATGATAAATATAAGACAGGTTAAGCTGCTGCGGTTTACGGCTAATCTGACGTTTAGCTATGACGCGTGGCGGCTTGGCAAAAGCACCTGGTCTTCCAGTGTCAGATTGGTTAAAGAAAATGGAAGCTGTGTCAGCTTTGGTGCTGGCTATTATCTACCTTTGTCCATTTTGGTATGATTAGAATGTTGATCCATAAAACTTTACCAACTTACAGCGTGAAATAATCAGTTTTGTATAGAACAGTTAAAAATTTTTCCGCGATTACGATGTTGGTCCAAAGGAGAAAGTTGTTCAGTTTGATGTCTGTACATGTCTAAATTTGATCTCATCTTTCTGATATATGCTGTATACCTGGACGACATTTAAACAAAACTGCCATTCTTTGAAAATTTGATTTCTTGTAGCTTTTTTCCTCATAACTATATGAACATGGCTAATTTTGCTGTATATATTAAATGAATGACTTCCTATAATATTTGCAGCAAGTCTCTGCATATTTACTAATAATTCTTTACCTATTTAATTAGTACTCAGTACAGAGAATGTTACGATGCGACATTGTTTCCCTACGAACTCCAGAATCAAGGAACCCATTACGGAATATTCGATTCCATGTAATCGCATATCCGTGTAAGTCCTTTCCATAATCTTAGGCGTAGCTTGTATTGTGCGTTTTACTAATATATCCCCGTCTGAGATTATTTACAACGATACACTACAAGTGTATAATGTTTCTGCATTTATCATTGTTTAATCGTCTGGTTGTTGTAATATTGGGAACTTTAACCATAGTGTTATTATACTGTGCTGTAATCATCGGGTTGTGTTACTTTGTTACGACACCAGGCATATAGTGTATGCGTAGGGTTTGTTTTTAATACCTATTGTTTGCATGTTCCTTTCGATATACAGCAAGTTTATTTCAATAGATCATTTGTGCACTTCTATAATACAACCACTACGGAACAATCATTATCTTCCCTTCTATCTTCAGTACTGTGTACACAGACAATGAATCAATCAGTCTAGGTACCAAATTTATATTTTCATTAGCTGTTGCCTGCGGCTTCGCCCGTGTGGATGTAAATACCTACTTCCCTATTTGAATCGGATTTTTAAACGACTTGAAAAAGGAGGAGGTTCTCAATTCGTCGGGACCTGTTTTTTTTTTTTTTTTTTTTTATGTATGTTCCCCGATTACTCGAACATGGCGGGACCGATTTGATTTTTTTTTGTTTTATTCGAGAGGGTATACATCACAGTTGGTCCCATATAAAATTGATTAACTTTGCTTTGGTAGTTTTTGAGTTAGCTTCAATAATACGTATTTTTTCCACACTTTTATATGGATGATGTTCTAGTTTGTTTTTCTAGTGGTATTAGAATTTGTGTGGGGTAGGTACACAACTAAAAAGTGAAAAATAAAAACTTTTTTACAAAAAAATACAACCGACTTCCAAAAACAACACTACAAAGTGAAAAATAACTTTAATTTCGGAAGTCGGTGGCAGAAAACGAAAATACATTTAACTAGACACCGACTTCCGTAATTAAAGTTATTTTTCACTTTGTAGTGTTGTTTTTGGAAGTCGGTTGTATTTTTTTGTAAAAAAGTTTTATCTATTCTATTTCTCCTAGTGCAGCTTTGCATCCATGAATATTTATAAGTTTCGCCAAGTGATTCCCTAAAAATGATGACTGTAGTAATATTATAATTACCGTCTGTCGTGTGTTCATCAAATCGTGTCTAAGCATAGACTATGCAAAGTTTCGTTTAAGGAATGCACTATGGTAAACCGCGAAATTCGAATTTTCTTACGTTTTTTGCAAATTGCAGGTCAGTTTCAGATGATTGATAAAAATTTGTTTCTTTTCCTTAACAAATATCTGTGTAGGTATTTATATAATTAATATCATTAGAATCATCAATACAACTCTCTCAGTTAGAATTGGCCTCCAATGTTATGATTAATATGAACTTACAGAGTTGATTGATGATTTTAATGATTCATTATTATAACAAGCTAATATTCACCTGCAAATTGCAAAAACTATTGAATTTCGCGGTTTTCCCGGGCACTTTCGCCTTAATCCCGAGTCCTTAAGTGATCTTCGCCGCATCGCGCAAATACATTCGCGACAGCCGCGTTCATTTGTCACTCATATGTTTGGAAAACCCGAACGCGCTTTATATCGGTGCGCGTTCGGTTTCGCTGAATATAATGAAATTATCTAAACTACATTTGAACTGCCTCGTTGGTAATGATCGGAACCGCGACCTCTGACTATCCTCTGACCTGGAGTCTTGATTTGTGTCAAATTAATGCCAATAGGCTCGCCCCATTATTAGACAATAAGTAGTTGCGGAATGAAAGTGAAGACGACCATGTATTGTACTTACCTCTACGGGAACTATACAGGTGTTAAATTAGGTATGTAGCTTTGACCAGAATACATTCACATTTAGAAGTGGCCCCGCATGTATGGGGTTTTCATAGTGCATGCACTACGCTATGAGGCTATTGCACAATGCCCAGAAGACGTGAGGCATCATTTGTGACGTCACTATAGAGCGCCAAGACAAGTGGCAGTCGCTTTCAAAGCGTTTCGTATTTCTACAACAACATTCAACAGAATTGACATATTGAGCTTTTCGGTAGCTTCTGTCAGTTACCGAAAAGCTCAATATGTCAATTGTGTGTGTTCTGTCTTTCTATTGCATCATCGTTGATTGAATGGCACTTTGTGTCTAAGTCTTCAGGTCTTTCATACTGCAGGCACTGTTGCACAAACACCAAAAACGGAGGCTTCGTCTATGAGGTAACAACTTTAATTGCTTACATTTAAATGTTTCATTACCACTGCTCTCAAAACGGTGAAAAAAAAATCGTGAGGAAACCGGCATGTCCTAGAACTAAAAATTCGAAGACATGTGACATCTAACAACTCGCACTGGGCCCGCCTGGTGGTTTACGGCCCATTCCCTCTTACAGAGAGGAGGCCTGTGTCACAGCAATGAGAACTTTCTAGGCTGATTATGCTTATGCTAGATTTAATACGTTATACAGGATGTATTTGAATTCATGGGCATCCTCTTAAGGGATCATTGTACTAATCATTATGAACAACTTTTACTATGGAACAAAACCTGAAATCGCGAAAAATAATCAGCCGTTCCCTACAATCAATTACGTTCGCAAAATGTAGGGGATTTCAGATTTGGTAACCACAGTAAAAGTTGTTCATAATGATGAGCAAAATGACCTCTTAAGAGGAAACCCATGAATTCAATTTCATCTTGTATACAGACCTCTCAGTACCTTCTTGAGTCTTCCCCACAGACTGTTATGTGGTCTTCCCAACCCATTCTCACTGTCACCCTTCTCACACCCATCTACCACACCTTCCATTAGCACCAACTACCACCAAGCTATAAATCAATTCACAATTCTTAGTTTCCCATAGCATATAACGGTGCGGCCACATTATTCACTGCGGGTCCGCAGCGCGCCGTGAGTTGTCGCACTAAGCTTTATAGCGAGGTCTTAGGTCACCGTATTTATGAACATACGAGAGAACGCAACTTAATAAATTGTTTTCTGCTTTATATGATATATTGTTGATGGGTTTTGGGAAATGGATTTTGTGCAAGATTCTATACAATAGGATGGTATTGCGTGATTAGAATCAATCTGCCTAGACTTTTCCCAACTAGGTTGGGGTCGGCTTCCAGTCTAACCGGATGCAGCTGAATACCAGTATTTTACATGGAGCGACTGCCTATCTGACCTCCACAACCCATTAACTGGGTAATACGATACCTCTTGGTAAGACTGGTTGTCAGACTTTCGGGCTTCTGACGACCCGTGACGACTGTCAAAGATCCACGAATGACAGCCGGGACCAACGGCTTAACGTGCTTTCCGAGGCACGGAGGAGTCTCGATTTATAAAGATGGTCACCCATCCTCGGACAACCCCGGCAAGCGTAGCTTGACCTGATGGATCGACCCGTGCGGCTGTTATTACTTAGCCACGACCTCCTTAGAATATAAGGAAAAATATATAGCGTGCTCCAAGGGAAGAATAAGTTTCTCCATGGGACCAACATCGTTATCGCGAAAAAATAAACAGCCGTCCCTTCATTTGGGTGGTAGTTGATAATTTTTTCGCGATTAATTTTTTTTTAAAGACGATGTCAAATTTACGAGTGTGGTACCATCCAGAAGAGAAGAGTGGCCAGAAGAGCGTGTAATGCTTTCTTAAACCATAAAGTTTTTTTTTATCAAACTTCACAACTTTCATCATGGGATCAACATCGTAAACGCGAAAAAATTATCAACTGCCCCATGACTAAATTGACTACACCTTTCTGTTAAGTACCTTTATTATGAGTCTCTGAATTAGATAAAAGAATGTTGTAGAAGATACACTTTTTTTTATATGCATACTTACACTTACTCACTTTTTTTTTTTTTACGGTGCCATTGCACCATTCCTTTTTTTTTTGACTGTTTACCATTAGGTACGAGTACACCTTTTCCGAAGCCACAGTGAATCACTTATCTAGTAAATGGAAGCAAATTTTGTGGACCGTACTTATTTCTCTTTGTTTACTTGATTATGCTCAACTTCTTGATCATTAGTGACTCGAACCTTAGACCACTTCCAGATAAGTTGTAGTTTGGAAAATGTTTCTGTGTTCTATGTTTATCAAGTAGACACTTAGCCTACGCGGACCCTGTGAAAAAGGCACTTAAATCGAAACTGTGGCGGCTACTTACTCAAACTCAAACCATTTATTACAAATAAACCAATTACAGGCATTTTTGAATTATGAAAGGGTCGGTTAGTTAGAAAAATGAAGCTAGTTGCCCATTCCAAAGTGTAAAAAAGTTGCTATCACTGCTAAGGGGACAGATCAAACTTTTTTTTTCCGATCTGTCCCCGGGGACAAAGCACAGGCTGACAGATCGGAATAATTCGTTCGTTCTAAATAACCTATTTCCATTTTATAACACGCGACAATAACTCACCACACAGACCAGAGAACTCAAACGTCGCGTACAAAGTCCGCTGCGGTGGTTTACTCGCTTCACATGTTTTTGTCGCACTACGCGGACACATGTCGGTTGCCGCGACTTTTTTGTCGCGTGTTTATGACCCGGTTCGGCGGGTGTGCACGTCTGCTTATAGCCACGACCACTTTTTAGCAACAATCGCCAATTACGTGAAGCATACGAAATTCATTGAATGATTTCGATTTTTTTTTTCCAAAGTGGTGTGGTCTCTCCTAGTTACTAATAGGCTATTAGCCGTTATGGGTAGTTTATAATGAAATAAAGCTAACAGCTCACCATCTTAGTGTTCATGTTTAGCTAGAATAAGCCTCTCTTCTTGCAATAAAACTTTTAGGGCTGGGCCATATTAGATGCAGCTGCGGTGCGTGCGTTGACTTCTACGTGGGATCAGCGGGTTTAACATAGTCTGTCCGACGATGTGGACATAGAGAGGGAACGCAGAGCATTGGCAGTTCGATGTAACATGCTGGCTCGTAGGTTTGCACGTTGTACTAGGGAGGTGAAAATTACACTCTTTAGAGCGTATTGCCAATCTATGTACACGTGTGCCCTATGGGTCAGCTATACAAAAAGCTCGTACAATGCTCTGCGAGTCCAGTACAATAACGCCTTTAGAGTTATGTTGGGGCTGCCGCGCTTTTGCAGTGCATCGGGGATGTTCGCGGAAAATGGCGTGCCAGATTTTTACGCACTGATGCGGACTCGGATAGCATCCCTGATGCGGCGAGTGCGCGACAGCTCCAACAGCTTGGTGGCTACACTAGCCGACAGGACAGACAGTCCATTGATGTGGCAATGGATGACCACTCATCGTGCGTCATTCCAATATTTTAAGTAAATTGTTTTAGTGTATTTTTAGTGTAGTTATGTGTGTTCATGTATTTATGTATGTTTTTTGTGTATAAAATTGTATTGGGTGTTGTTTATGGACTTATGGTCTGAAATAAATGTATTATTATTATTATTATTAACAAGCATTGCCCTTAGCTAGAGTTTAGTCTTGAGCAGTGTGATACCTTGCCGGATGCGTCTGTTTTGACGGACAGTGATCTTCAACTGGATTGAAGCATTAGGCCCACGCTTCTACGCTATTACGGGCTAAAAATGGGATTCAAAAAAATTTTAACAGCATGGACACTTCGAAATTTGGCTTAACTTTATGGCGTGTTGCTCGGTGTCTCGTTTTGTGACCAATTCAAGAAGCTAACCCCCTATACCAAACTATAGTTATGATGTATTACATCCTTGGCTCTCATTCGGTAAAACATACTGGATGTTACTTCATTTTGGTCAAGCTTTGACTCTTATTAAGTGCATTAATGCAATTGGAATCAGTGCACAGTAAATATTTAAATTATTTAAGAAGTGGTCATCATATATTATCACACTCTTCTAAATACATTTTCCCTGTCTACTCTTAAAGTAGTCTGTATCATGATCAATTGTTCCTGTATATGATTTGTCACAATAAATTTGATTGTAATAACCTAGTAAGTAAGTAAGTAAAAATTGATTTGCTAATAAACTAAATAGGTATACCTTGGCATACCTAGTCGTTCCCAACGTATTCGTGATAATTATACTCATAGTCTATTCGCGTCGAAGCGGTGCAGAATCAACGCAGGAGAACAAGCTCCTTTACGTCGACTAATGAAAAGTTACAACGATAATTTTGCTGATATTGCATTGTCACTTGCACAGTTTAAAACTTTTTTGCAAAAAAATACAACCGACTTCCAAAAACAACACTACAAAGTGAAAAATAACTTTAATTTCGGAAGTCGGTGTCTAGTTAAATGTATTTTCGTTTTTTGCCACCGACTTCCGAAATTAAAGTTATTTTTCACTTTGTAGTGTTGTTTTTGGAAGTCGGTTGTATTTTTTTGTAAAAAAGTTTTTATTTTTCACTTTTTAGTTGTGGTACCTACCCCACACAAATTCTAATACCACTACCTGCAAAACAAACTAGAACATCATCCATATAAAAGTGGGGAAAAAATACATATTATTGAAGCTAACTCAAAAACTACCCAAGCAGAGTTAGTCAATTTTATATGGGACCAACTTTGATGATTTGATACCCTCTCGAATAAAACAAAAATTTTTCAAATCGGACGACTCTGTAAAAAGTTATGCGTGGTCATACGTAAAAAAAATAAAAATGTACGTGTCGAATTGAGAACCTCCTCCTTTTTTTTCGTCGGTTAAAAAATAGAATTTATGAATACCACATAGTTTTTAGTAGTTATATCACACATCAAAGTGTAGTTTGTCATACGTTAATTTCACAAGACACAATAGTTAATTTATATTATTGACAATTGTTTGGTTTGTTTGGACGCTTGCTCAAACTATTTTCACTGTTGAATTAATTTGTGGATAACGATGCTGGCTGTGTGATTACAAAAGTGTTCTATAAAATATCTGTACCTCAATAATTACTACGCAATTGTTTGTTATCCTGAGAGGAGCTCGAGGCTAAGTAATAACAGCCGCACGGGTCGATCCATCAGGTCTACGCTTGCCGGGTTCGGTCCGTGGATGGGTGACCATCTTTACATACCGAGACTCCTCCGTGCCTCGGGGAAAGCACGTTACGCCGTTGATCCCGGCTGTCATTCGTGGATCTTTGACAGTCGTTACGGGTCGTCAGAAGCCCGAAAGTCTGACAACCAGTCTTAACAAGGGGTATCGTATTACCCAGTAACTGGGTTGTGGAGGTCAGATAGGCAGTCGCTCATAGTTGGGAAACATAGTCAACATAGTTGGGAAAAGGCTAGGCAGATTGATTGTTTGTTATCCTGAAGAAATAATAATAAAAAAAAATAGTCAGAGGTTAATGTAGTTCCTATTATATTGGCTACAAGACTATATTAATACTAATGCATAGTGATCTTTCACCTTAGCGCCTACAGCATGTGTAGCGTGGTTGTACCAAGCAATTAGCGTAAGAACAAGATTAGAATGGTGGGAATTCAACGGAATTGCCGGTAATAATTGTACCTATGTGCAATTAACTACAGTAGGTAACTGGCTGTTGATAAGATACACAGAATTTTAGAAAATTATGGGTATGTAGAACGTTCTCTCTGTCACTCTTGTGTAGAGTCTGTCTCAAAAACTTCATGTGCCTTAACCTTGCCACACACTGGCCACACGCCGCAGCCACAAAACGCGGCCACCGAGCTGTGGACTACAGTTTTCGTAGATTTTTTTTCACACATGGATAACGCCGGTGGTACACGCAAAGAGAGTGCAGCTCGGTGGCGGTGTTTTGTAGCTGTAGCGTGTGGATCGTGTGCGGCCAAGCTTAGTGCTCATATACTTACTCGAGCGGCACGGTGCCGATGACAGAGACTACTGCAGCCCCCGAAGACGCGTCTACAACTGCAGTTGCCTCTGGCGTTGGCAATGTGCCACTCGTTTATGAACAAGGTATAAACGATCGCATACTGTAGGTAGTTTAGAACTAGTGGCAGTAGAATGCGGAGTAGCTCGTCTGAGGAAGTACTACCACCACAGTTGTTTCTGTCCCTAAGCTGCGTTGCTGTGTACCAGCCGGTTTGAAGGGTACAATACGCGCCACGAAACTTGACCGCGCCTCCCGCGCTCTTTCCACCGCGCGCCGCCCTGATGAAGCCCGGTCCCTTCCCACGCCTAAGATCTCTAATTAAAGTTAATTTTCACTTTGTAGTGTTGTTTTTGGAAGTCGGTTGTATTTTTTTGTAAAAAAGTTTTATATGTATTATTCAACTAATTATTTATAGGTATGTATATTTATTTGATTTTATTTCAAACTAGCTGCGCCCCGCGCTTTTACCCAGTTCTACACTACATATAAAATTCAGTCATTACAAAGTACCCACAAACTAAAAGGTTATTTGTGAACGCTCGATTAGACGACTGGTTAATTACCTATTAGTTTAAACATCTTACTGTCTTGTTTTTTTTTTTTTTTGTATTCACATTCAAAACTCATTTATTTCAATCCTTATAAATTATATTGTACACATCAAGCTGGAAATGTAAATGCCAGTTCACACTGACCTCTCATTGTAAGGAAATCCAATACAATGCGAGATCAGCTTATACTGGAAATGTATAGCTTGATCTGTAGCCGTGCGTACATCACACTAATACTATAAAGGCGAATGTTTGTGAGTGTGTGTGTGTTTGTATGTTTGTTACTTCCTCACGCTCAAACGGCTGGACCGATTAGGATGAAATTTGGTATGTAGATAGCTTATATCCTAGATTAACAAATTTTATCCAGGTCTACGCGGGTAAAACCGCGGGGCGCAGCTAGTAATTAATAAAGTTTGAAATCGCCAACCCGTCTTGAGCAAGCGTGCAATGGTGATCAAAAGTAGTGCCTTCTCCGGGTGAGGCAAAAGGCCTCTTGCCTTTGCCCTTTTTTTTTTTTTGTTGAAGGGAAATCATCAAATGACTTCTCCCGCTCTGGGCGGAGCAGTAAGGCGTGTCAGACTTTTACTGACTAAAACCCACCCGTGTTCCTTCAGTTGCCTGTGCCAGGGCCACGGTATCTCTTTCGAACATCCCGCGACTCCGGTGGCCTTGCCTTTGCCCTGCAGTGGCACATTAATAGGTTGGTATTATTATTGCTATCTACAGCTGTCTACGTTTAATGGTACCAAGAAACTGCTGAATATTTTACACGAAATGACCTCAGTAACGTCGCAACAAAGATACATTATGATATGTTAAAAAGACAGGTCTATAAAGTTTTAGCATAACACGATCATTATTATCCTATAGCAAATTTTATAACCATGCTAAAATGCTATTCATGATGGCATATGATTTCTAAATAGCTGTCTCCAGGTAGACAGTTTGACACCTAATATGAAATCCGAAAAGTTAGGGCGTTTATCCACCGTAGCCGTCACCGAGACGTCACAAAGAAACGAGATTATTTGAACCGAATGTGACGTACCGGTGATGGCGATCAGTTGTCCAACACGACCGAACTCGGCGGTTCATTAAGTTATTAATTATGTTTATGATAGACAAAACAAAAGCCGGGCGAATGGTGTTGGTGCGATGGCAGTATGTGGAGAAGATCAAATGTGTTTTGTATTGCCGCCACATCGGCGCCGAACTACTCGAATTTTCGTTGGTATGGCGGCGGCGCTCGGGTGACGGACATGCGATGGACACGCGGCCATAGTAAATCTATATGTCGTGGATTCTGAACGGAACGTCAAATTGAACTGACTTGAGTGTGTTCGTAAATGGGGGTGGCATCACTGTGCGAGCTGTCAATTTCATTTTGAGTTTGCGGGGGAAAATAACGGTGACAGATGACGGCTGTCATTCAAGGTTCCTGTACTTGACGAGGACTTCGTGATTAGACACCCGAACTGAACGGACTTACGCTACCAACCTCGCCCCGACCTAGCCGCGTTCCGATACGAATCCAGTTCCATTCGATTCGTGTGTGCTACTTTCTAACCAATTGTTTGTGAAATCGATCTAATTAAAACTGGAGTGCATATTGAGTCTTATTTCGGCTCCAACAATGGACGACGACCAGTCAGGCAACGAACGCTGACATTCCCCTCCGACATATATATCGCTACTTCGGCGCCGTCATCTCATTCTCGGTGACCACTGGTGACGGCTACGGTGGACAAACGCACTTAGTATACAAATATCTATACAATATTTATTATTTTCTTATTTTTGGCACGGAACATGTGAAGATTTAATGATTAACATGTCTTTGCTACTTTAGTGTCATCGACCTAAGTAGATATTTCCTTATTTTGTTGCTCATTTTTCTTTTATTATAAGATTACTCATACTTATCTTTGGAAATAATATTTCGTATCATCACCTACTGGGGAGTTCAAAAGTTTGCGCCACTTCACTTCTTCTTCCCAGCTAAAGCACTAGGAAGTGGTGAAGGGCGGCCGTTTTGGGGGACTGTCTTATGTAATTTTGACGTTAAAAAAATGCTGATTCTCAGTCTAATTTGAAGTACCGTAAGGGCGGGTTACTTTGACTCTAGGGCATAACTTTGGCCCAAATCGAGACAACTGTATAAACTGCCCGAAGTGTCACGACCACACAACCGAACGTCGTATGTCCTTCGGTAACTATTAGATGGTGATATAGACGCGTACTTGCGGAACCTTGTGTGGATTTAATGACAGTAAACATCTGTCTCGATTTGGGCCAAAGTTATGCCCTAGAGTCAAAGTAACCCGCACTTACTATAATGACTTTTGATTTTGATTTCGTCGAAATCGTCAAATCCGACTGGGCTGAGCAGCGTTCGGGAAGTTTCGCAAAATCTTCTCGTCTCACATACCGCAGTGTCTCAAGACGAAAGTCTTTGACCAGTGCGTGTTGCCAGTAATGACCTACGGCACTGTAACGTGGTCACTCACAATGGGTCTTATTGGAACGCCAAAGGGCAAATATTACTATGCTTGGAGTTTCCTTACGTAATCGAATCAGAAATGAAGAGATCCGCAGGAGAATCAAGGTAACCGACATAGCCCGAAGAATTGCCGAACTTAAGTGGCAGTGGGCAGGGCACATTGCTCGCAGATCAGATGGCCGAAGGGGCCGAATAGTTCTGGAGTGGCGGCCGCGTACTGGAAGACGTAACGATGACCGATCGATGACCTTGTAAAGGCCGCAGGAATCCGCTGGATGCGGGAAGCAGAGAAGCGGTCGAAGTGGCGGTGCTTGAGGGGAGGCCTATGTCGAGCAGATTTTGATTTTAATTTAATTTAATCTTTATTAATCAGACTACTATGTGGTCCACAGTGTTAGTAACAAAATAGCTTAGCCTATGTTAGTACATAATAACTAAAACAGATCGGGTGCGATTTGCAAGCGCCCACACAAGCGGGCTATCTGCCCGGGTGACTATCGATTGCAGGATAGTGTTGGGACTGTCACGTAGCCTGCGAAGTAGCGAGGCAGATTTTTTACGCCATACGAACTCCGGAGGCAGCGCCGTTTCCTCTAGCTTTTGCCAAAGAGGATCGTACGGAACAAGGTCAAAGGCCCTGGACAAGTCAAGTAAAACCGCATAAACCGGTGTATTTCTATCTGTGTAATACTTGAGAGCATGCTTCAAGCTCACAATAGCAGTCTCTGTTGACAGCCCAGGCCGGAATCCAAACTGGGCATCACTGAGCCGCACATGCTTATTAAGATGTTCACATCTTAATAAGCACGCTGTCAAGGACCTTCGCTATGACAGTGTCGAGTGAAATAGGCCTGTAGTTTGACTTGTCCGATACGTCTCCTGTCTTGCTTTTGACCACCGGCACCACCAGAGCTCGCACTAGATCAGGAGGAAGATGTGAGTGACACAGACACAGATTAAATAAAAGTGATGACTCACTGTTTTTAGCCTCTTGTCCATTATAAGTACAATTCCAATACCATCCAACATTCTACACGTTTTAGAAGCCTGCACACAAAACGCAAAGTCATCATCTACCTAGCTTTTTCCCAACTATATTAGGGTTGGCTTCCAGTCTAACTCGATGCAGCTGAATTACCAATACTTTACATGAAGCGACTGCCTATCTGATCTCCACAACCCCCTTGGTAAAACTGGTTGCCAGACTTTCGGGCTTCTGACGGCCCGTAATGACTGTCCAAGAATGACAGCCGGGACCAACGGCTTAACGTGCTTTCCGAGAGACGGAAGAGTCTCGGTATGTAAAGATGGTCACCCGTCCACGCACCAACCCCAAAAAGCGTAGCTTAACCTGATGGATTACTTAGCTGTTATTACTTAGCCACGAAGCTCCTCTCGCACAAAACGCAAAGTAGACAAAAAAAAAGTCTTCTTCAAGTTTAATAAAATCTATTCTAAGTAAACTCTTTAGATTATACATATTATTTATTATCATGTTTTGCTGTAACCAGCTGCAAAATTACTTATATAATAGGCAAAACTATTTTAAAGTGAAAAGTTAAAGATATTTTTGTTAAAACCAACGAGGCTTAACATTAAACATGGTCTTTTTAAACGTTATGTTAAATGCGTTATGTAACGTTCGTTACTTTAGTTAAACTATCTCACGAAGTCGCGTCTTGAAGCCTTTATGTCGTTAATCATAAGGTTTAAATTGCAATAACTAACCCGCCTTCATGAAATAGTTTAACTTTACTAGATTCGGTAAAGTTAGGTAGAAAAAAATGTTACATACACATAACAAATGTTCATAAAAACGAGTAAGTACGGGTACATAGCAGTGGTGACCAAAATTATGTAGGGTTGACCAATTTAGAAAATATTGTTTTTTGTAATAATAACTAGCGATCCGCCCCGGCTTCACACGGGTGCTATTTATAATGTGAAGACAGTATTCTGTGTATGACACGTTGTATAGTTGCTGGCACGAGGCATGAGCAGAAACTCTACTCTTCAAACGAATCTTATTTCCTATCACGTCAGGTTGCACACAGGCGGGAACAATGAAATCAATATATTACCAAGCATAATCAGATACAGCTAAAAAACTTTTTTACAAAAAAATACAACCGACTTCCAAAAACAACACTACAAAGTGAAAAATAACTTTAATTTCGGAAGTCGGTGTCTAGTTAAATGTATTTTCGTTTTTTGCCACCGACTTCCGAAATTAAAGTTATTTTTCACTTTGTAGTGTTGTTTTTGGAAGTCGGTTGTATTTTTTTGTAAAAAAGTTTTTATTTTTAATTTTTTAGTTGTGTACTTACCCCACACAAATTCAAATACCACTACCTGCAAAACAATCTAGAACATCATCCATATAAAAGTGGGGAAAAAATACGTGTTATTGAAGCTAACTCAAAAACTACCTAAGCAAAGTTAATCAATTTTATACGGGACCAACTGTGATGTATACACTCTCGAACAAAACAAAAAAAATTCAAATCGGTCAGCCATCTTCGAGTAATCGGGGAACATACATAAAAAAAAAAAAAAAAAAAAGGTTCCGACGAATTGAGAACCTCCTCCTTTTTGAAGTCGGTTAAAAACAGAATACAAGAGCACGCTGACGAGGGCAATTAAAGAAAATACGGGAGAATAATCAATAGATTTGTTGCTTGGTCAAGTGTGATCCTAACTAATAATATACGAGTATCTATCTATATCTATACTAATAATAAAGCTGAAGAGTATGTTTTTTTGTTTGTATGTTTGAACATGCTGATCTCTGGAACAAAACTAAAACAGTTTTAATAAAAAAAAAAAATGTAAATAAAAAAAAATAAAAAAATGTGTAGTTATCAAATTTTTGCTGTGTGAATTCTATCATGGGATATTATCGTGTATAGAGGTTTGCCTTTTGGAGGAGCTCGTGGCTCAATCATCTGCCTAACCTTTTCCCCACTACGTTGGGGTCAGCTTCCAGTCTAACCGGATGCAGCTGAATACCAGTATTTTACATGGAGCCACTGCCTATCTGACCACCACAACCCAGTTCCCAGTAACTGGGTTGTGGTGTGTTGCTGGGTGGGTTACCTTAGTAAGACTGACTTGGAAAGCACGTTAAGCCGTTGGTTCCAGCTGTCATTCGTGGATCTTTGACAGTTGTTATGGGTCGTCAGAAGTCCGAAAATCTGACAACCAGTATTTCCAAGGGGTATCGTATTACTCAGTAATTGGGTTGTAGAGCTCAGATAGGCAGTCGCTCTATGTAAAATACTGGTATTCAGCTGTATCCGGTTAGACTGGAAGTCGACCCCAACATAGTTGGGCTACGCAAATTGACTACTGGTTGTCAGAGTTTCGGGCTTCCGACGACCCGTAACGACTGTCAAAGATCCAAGAATGACAGCCGAGACCAACGGCTTAACGTGCTTTCCGAGGCACGAAGAGGTCTTGGTATGAGGTCCTGATCAATCGACCCGTGCGGCTGTTATTACTTAGCCACAAGCGTCCTATAATATTTTAAGCCACTTATGACATTTTAATTGGTGTTTAACCTGTGTATTGTTTGTAATGAAGGTCTTCTTCTTCGTGTCGTTGGCATCGTAGCTATTCATATTTTGTTGGTCCAGGACTTCGCCACTTCCACGGCGTTGTTGGTTGCAGTGCAGAGGAGAATTTGGACTGCATATTTTGGGCTACAGAGGACAGGATAGGAAGTGAAGCATAGTTTGTGACACAGCTCCACAACTACAGCCTGCTTCCACTCCGTCCAGGTAGCCCCACTTTACGAGGTTCCGAGGTTCGAGGTTCGAGGTTCGAGGTGGAAAGCTGAACGCATGCGTATGCATCTCCATACAAAAAACCGACCAAGTGCGTGTCGGATATAATAAAGGTTTCCATAGTTGAAAAGAATTTATCACAAAAATAAACTTAACACTGTAGTTGAAAAACATGTTCGGTCATACATTGATATACGTTACGGTCAATTATTGTAACTGCAAATTAAGTTTGTAATCCCAAAAACATTTTTACATGTGATAAAATTACAAATTAACAGTTTCCGGACTTTTTCCTTTAGTTTATGCTCTGAGACCTTGCTTCTTGATTTACTTGTGAGTATCAAAAATTATGTGGCATAAATGGCCGAATTTTTTTATTGCGTTGACTTAGAAGCTTGATTTTTTTAGAGCTCCAAGGGACCATAGACCTACGTACTTGATATTAATTTCAACTAGATACCTCCACGTGTTCCTGAGAAAAAGGGTCTTGACAGACTGATAGACAGACAGATGGACAACAAAGTGATCCTAAAAGGGTTCCGTTGATTCCTTTTGAAGCACAGATCCCTAAAAATGGTGTTTTCTTTGGACAAAAGCTGAATTGAGCTTAATACGCGTATTTATAGTTAGTCCCTGGGTGTATGTACCTTACCAATACATAAGCAGGCTATGTACTACCTGGATAGCAACAATTTTCTATTTCAATTTATTAGGTTTTTTATAAGATCTTGTTCACTTTCTGCTTACAAAAAAAAAAAAAAATTTTTTTTCCTAATTAAAACCTGACACATCCCTAGCGCATGCATAGTTTCAAGGTTGTTTAAAAAAACATGGCTTAGCAACTAGTAGATTCTGTGTGAAGATGACGTAACCGGTCATTGACCCTTTGTTTTTACAAATGGCGCCAGAAGATATGGTGTGTTCAGTTAATATTGTTCTAATTAATTAAAGTTTGAGTCGATTCCCATGGTGAACTTAGTTCTGCAAACAGTGCTGAAGGATTTACGATGGGTTTTATAGGGTTTCATAGAAAAATGTTTGATTGTAAATTTGATGATTTGTAAAAATACGGCTTTGCGGAGAAATAAAATGATGATTGTATTGTGTTATTCTGCTAAGTAACGCTAAAACTGTAGTTCAAACTAAAGTAAGAAAATCAGTCGAGAATTAAAGGGGCTTTTGGCTTAGTAATATCAGCCGCAAGGTTCGATTTACATAGCAAGACTCTTCCATGTCTCGAAAAGCAAGTTAAGCCGTTGGTCCCGGCTATCATTCACGGATATTTGACAGTCAGAAGCCCGAAAGTCTGACAACCAATCTCAAGTCAGTCCAAGGGGTATCGTATTACCCAGTTGCTGTGTTGTGGAGTTCTGATGGGCAGTTGTTTCATGTAAAATACTGGTATTCAGCTGCATCCAGTTAGACTGGAAGGCGACCTAAACCGCGGCTTCACCCACGTGGAAGGCGGAAATTATCCCACGGGAACATAAAGCTGAGATAAAAAAGTAGCCTATGTGTAAATCCAGGCTGTCAGCTACCGCCATACTAAATTTTATCAAAATTGGTTTAGCCGTTTGAGCGTGTAGAAGTAACTAACATACAAACACACACACCTACAAACTTTCGCCTTTATAATATTTGTGTGATTCAGTTAACAAAAGGTTCCGAATTGACCATGAAAGTATACCACGTGATATACTATCACGTGTTATCACATGTTGCCTACAGTCTGATTTTTAATTCGACGGAATTCTGACAGCTCTAATTTTATGACACTTCAGATATCCTAAACATTTTCTGTCTTATCCTTTTTATAAGTTAAATAAATGACTAGAATTTTCTGAATATAAAATAACAAAAAATATGAAAGAGAATGAGATCAAGTTAACTATGTGACAGTGTAAATATTGTTTGTTCTGTGCATTCGATTGAATGCACAGAAACACACACACACACACACACAACACACTACACTAACACACACACACACACACACACACACACACACACACACGCACACACTAACAAAAATATTAATTTTATATGGCTAAATGTAAAAAAAGAGTAAAAGAACATATTTTTTAAATTTAAATATTTATTTAGGTATCGTTATCACGAATATCATCATCTTTGTCTGTACGAGTAGTTACAAGATGTGAAGATTTTACAAACAAAAAGATATTCCTAAAAAAGGTTTGTAACCTATGGATTAGTGGACAGGGATCCCTGTGAGAGAAAAATAGTTACCTTACTAATTATTGTAACATCATTAATTTGATAATAAAAAATCTGATTACCATTTTAAAATTATCAGTAAATTTTTAAGTTTTAGTTTTACTAATTGAAACCTTAAATTCAAGAAACTTTTTTTTTTTTATTTCGCTTAAATGCGTTCCGTTTTTAGTAGGACCGTTTTATTACTGGCAATACTTCTGAAATGTCAAAATTCCGTCGAATCAAAAATCAGACTGTAGTTATTATACATTTCTGTATTCAGATTCAGAGTCATCATCTCCTAACCTGACTTCTGACTGCATATCCATGTGGCATTGTGAGTATGTTTGTAAGTTTGTTACTTCTTCAGGCTCAAACGGCTAAACCAATTTTGATAAAATTTGGTATGGCGGTAGCTGACAACCTGGATTTATATTTATGCTACTTTTTTATCTCGGTTTTATGTACCCGTAGTATAATTTCCGACATCCACACGGGTGAAGCCGCGGTGTAGTTGTTACATAAATCTTCCCCTCAGACTGTTCCCGTGACCGGCCGCCATTTCATCCATCCAGTGTTAATTCTAAAAAACAGAAATAACACCAATGAAATAAGATTCACACCTGCAAGTAACACATAGCGTTACCTTAACGAGAGCCGATCCTAACATGACAATAGGCAATAAATACGTTTTAAAACTTCCTTTATTGTAAGACGAGAACATTAAAATACCTACAACATTTTATATTAACATCACAATCTAAGAACAACTTGCTAATGATGATATAAATTTCCGATTTAAGGAAAATGTGAAATTTCATTGTTACGACATTTTTGTACAGGTGTGGGTGGCCACGAAAGAAGAGACCATCATAAACGCGATTTCAATGTAACGTGACGATATATATATATAAAAAAAAAACAATTTAAATTCCTTAGAATCACTATCATTGTCCTGCCCTTATCCCAATTTATTTGGGGTCCATATTTCCTTAATAATCGACATCTAAATCGTCATAGTCATTCATTTAAATTTCTTAGAATGTTATTACTTATTCAGTAACTTATGAATTTAATGCTAGTGCGTAGATAAAAAAGAAAAATCATACAAACATTATGTAATTTATTTATTTTGAAATCGACAGGTTCAGTTCTAGCCCCAGATATTGTAGAGATTCCTTTTTTAAATGCTCCTCTATAAAAGGAGGGATTCCATCTTACAAATCAATCTGCCTAGCCTTTTCCCAACTATGTTGGGGTCGGCTTCCAGTCTAACCGGATGCAGCTGAATACCATTATTTTACATGGAGCGACTGCCTATCTGACCTCCACAACCCAGTAACTGGGTAATACGATACCCCTTGGTAAGACTGGTTGTCAGACTTTCGGGCTTCTGACGACCCGTAACGACTGTCAAAGATCCACGAAGGACAGCCAGGACCAACGGCTTAACGTGCTTTCCGAGGCACGGAGGAGTCTCGGTATGTAAAGATCCCATCCACTGACCCATCCACTGACCAACCCTGGCAAGCGTAGCTTAACCTGATGGATCGACCCGTGCGGCTGTTATTACTTAGCGTCCATTTGACTAATTATTAAAAACTCCTTTGATTACTCATTAATTGCTACGTCACAATCACAATATGTTTTTAATGGAATAAGGCTTAGCACAGTTGAGTAAAAGATTTTATCACTGTAGGTCTGAATGTGAGATCGTAGCTCAAAAACTATTAGACCAATTTCTACAAATGTATCATTAATTAGTCTATCTATTTGATGTCTTTATCATTGTATTTCACTAACTATTGACTGCCTCGTTGGTCTAGTTGTTCGATTCCCGATTCGGGAATAGTGTTATAGGTGATTTACATCTGGAATATCTCATTGCAGTAGCAGCCCGGAGTCTGGATTTAATAATTATTATATTCATTTTATTATCAGGCATCTAGGCTCATAGATAAAATACACAATATTATCTTAAAAACTCAAATTCACACTCAAACTCATCTCAAACTCAAAGCATTTATTTCAAATAATCCAATTACAGGCACTTTTGAATTGTCAATGGGTTGGTCAGTCAGAAAGATGAAGCTAGTTGCCCATTCCAAAGCGTAGTAGATCCCTATGGAGAAGAACGGGCAAGAAACTCCACGGACGTTCTTTTCAATCAAAATATTTTTACAAAATATCGGTTACATCGTTTATGTTGAAAATACAGGATGTCCCGTAAATAATGGATCAAACGTAACGGGTAGGTAGCTTACCTAATTTCCAACAACTAATTTGAATATTAAAAAAAAAACCGTTACAGTAACCAGGATATTAATTTTTTTTCGAATTTTACGATTTTGTCTTCCAGAATTAAGCTTTTTTAATGCTGTCGCTGCAAATGATGACATTTTTAGGTATGATTTTTATTTAACATTTCTGAATAGCTTACTAATGTTATAAGATACCATTTTTTTGAATACCGTTTTATTTGCCTTAGAAAAAAAATCTGGAGTTGAAAAGTTTTTTCTTTACGATGTTAGGACCAAAATTGAAAAAATTCTCCTGTAAAAAAAATGTATGACACCGAAAACCACCATTATTTTAAAAACTTGTACATTTAATAAGGTTTGCAAATTGGTGTAAAACTTACGTCTAGTCTTTATCGTTACAAAGATATTGCTATGAATGTGATGAAGACAGAAAATAAATTAAATTGGTACTATTCCATTTTTTCATTTTCGTAATGGCTTATGCTTGAATGCTTGTAATCGAAGCAGGTAGTTAAGCGGCTAGCATATTCCGACCCGATGACGTCATCTGTCCGGAATTTGGGACCGCTACCTGTGGCGGAGTTGCACCTCAGTCAGCGTGAAGGGGATAGATAGCGCCGCTTTTGTATTTTTGGTAAATTGGTATGAAGTTGTACATTCTAGTCCTTGTCGTTACAAAGATAATTGCTATGAATCTGAGAGGTGCTCCAAATCAACGTTAATAAAAAAAATAAAAAAGTGTGTACATTTAAACTTTTTCTTTAAAATGTGTAACTGTAGTATTTCAGAGGCAATGTTCATTGAATTATTGAGGCGTATGAAAAGAATTAGGAGGCCGTACTAAAAAAAACAGTTAGTTCAAATAAATCGTTTTATTTGGTTTTTACCGAATTGCCTTCCCTCTACAAGAATGCAAAGTCTGCATCTCCTAATAAAGGAAGCTCTTATCCGACGGACAAAACGGCTTTGGTTTATTTCTGATGCAGCAGATTGGATGCGCTGTCGTAATTCTTCTTCCGACGTTATTGGATTCTTGTAGACCCTGTCTTTTAAACATCCCCAGTAAAAAAAATCTAGGGGATTTAAATCCGGAGATCGCGGAGGCCACAAAATTGGTCCTAATCGGCCGATCCATCTGTCCGGATAACTTTCATCAAGGTGCGCCCTTACTGCCGTCGCATAGTGAGCGGGGCACCCATCATTTTGCAACCACATTGCTTGCCGTACGTCTTCTGGAACGTTTTCTAATAACCTTGGCAACTCATTCCTTAAAAAATGGAGATAATATTCGGCGTTTAGAGTAGCTGGTAGTTCAAAGGGCCCTATTATTTGCCCATTGATTATTCCCACCCATAAATTTATTTTAAATTGATGTTGGCTCCTGTCCTGCATCAAATATGGGTTTATCAGCTGCCAACTGTGCAAATTATGCAAATTTAAATATCCATCTCGGCGGCATGAAGACTCGTCACTCCATAAAATCTTGTTAAAAAACTGCGGGTCCGCCCGAATCATTCTAAGCATCCTTTGGCAAAATTCTATTCTTGGCTGGTAATCACGCGACGTCAGCGTTTGAACACGTTGCACGTGATATGGGTGCAATCGGCACCGTTGTAGCACTCGATGCACCGTCGATCTAGAAATTCCTACGCGTCGCGCTATGACGCGAACGGAGACTGACGGATCTTCCTCGATTTCTCGAAGAATGACTTCGTCATTAACTTGTCGCGGTCGTCCTTCACGGGTACCACCAACTCCGGTGCCAAGAATTCTTCCCTCAAGAAGCGCGTTATGCACTCTAATAAAGACGCGATAATCGGGATAACGAACCAGGTTCGGGTATCTTTCACGGTACAATCTTGCAGCCGCCCTGGCATTACCTCTTGCTTCTCCGTAGATAAAATGCATTTCGGCGTACTGCCGTGGCGTGTACTCATAACGAGGCATTGGGCTCAATAAGGTTTCAGCGCTACTGCACACACGTACAAGCACACACAAACGAATGTTTTCGGAGTCCGTAGGATCGCCAAGTCGTTTGTCCAATACGCAAAGAGTTCCAAATCGATAGGCAAAGCAAAGTCCAAAAACACAGCACAAGTCAAATTTTACAGAAGAAAACACCGAGCCACTGACCGGGAGCGAAAGTTGTCTGACGTAGCAACTCGAAGAGAGACTAGTTACAACTAAACTAATAAAATCAAGCAACAATGAAGCCTGTACGAGTGAAGGGCGCAGGAAAGAACAAAAGAACCTGCGCAACTTCATACCGATTTAACCGATTTACCAAAAAGCGGCGCTATCTATCCCTTTCACACTGACTGAGGTGCAACTCCGCCACAGGTAGCGGTCCCAAATTCCGGACAGATGACGTCATCGGGTCGGAATTATGCTATCCGCTTAACTACCTGCTTCGATTACAAGCATTCAAGCATAAGCCATTACGAAAAGGAAAAAATGGAATAGTACCAATTTAATTTATTTTCTGTCTTCTTCATCACATTCATAGCAATATCTTTGTAACGATAAGGACTAGACGTAAGTTTTATACCAATTTGCAAACCTTATTAAATGTACAAGTTTTTAAAATAATGGTGGTCTTCGGTGTCATACATTTTTTTTACAGGAGAATTTTTTCAATTTTGGTCCTAACATCGTAAAGAAAAAACTTTTCAACTCAAGATTTTTTTTCTAAGGCAAATAAAACGGTATTCAAAAAAAATGGTATCTTATAACATTAGTAAGCTATTCAGAAATGTTAAATAAAAATCATACCTAAAAATGTCATCATTTGCAGCGACAGCATTAAAAAAGCTTAATTCTGGAAGGCAAAATCGTAAAATTCGAAAAAAAATTAATATCCTGGTTACTGTAACGGTTTTTTTTTTAATATTCAAATTAGTTGTTGGAAATTAGGTAAGCTACCTACCCGTTACGTTTGATCCATTATTTACGGGACACCCTGTATACATGTGAGAACAATGTAGAAAGACGTGCACGTTAAAAAGCGTCCGTAATAAAAAGATAGAAACTAAAACAACCAAATTAAAAATTTTAAATAAGCCATGGTAGCTAAGAGAGGACCAGTCCCAACTGACGGCGCCCGTTCACGAACATGACGCATGGATCAGCACCAATTAGCTCAACCATTTTTAAGGGAACTTAATGATCCAACACACAGGCCACCACCAGCGAGGCATTTGAGTGAGTATGACATTCTCTCAACCGCCAGCCAAACAATAATAAACTAATACATAATAATAAATCTTATCATAACTCTAATTATACACGTAACGTCGGCGTCGTGTTTCGCTGCGTGGTATCGCGTAACCGTCCTCGGAAACGTCGAAATATTTGACTTTCGGCCAAAAGTCCTCTTAAAAGAAGTTCTGCAGATGGTGTGTTGGAACTCGTACCACGAACGACATAAAGTTGATATCGTGGCGCGATTCCAACCTTTCGACCCTCAGAGTCCAGTCGGTCTTCACCTTCAAATACTGCACGACTTTCTCAATCTTTGTGGAGTGTTATAGATGCGAAATACAGGACTACCTAGTTTAGGAGACAGGGTTACATAATCTGTGTAGATTTATGTAGATATCTGTGTTTTGTTGTTTTGTACATCTGCTTTTGTGTACCTATCATAAATCTTGTGTGTGTAATAAATATTATTCTTATTCTTAAATGTACAGCTGCGTCGTAGGCACAGCAGGGCGTAGCAGCATGTTGGGTGCACTCCGTGCAGTACCACACTGGGTACGAGAACAGGGCTTCTTCTTCTTCTTTTCTACTTTAGTGAAACCCTCTTCATCAACTTGGCCCGTTCTTGGTAAGGAACTCTCCCTCGTCCCCGTCCCGTCGTCGTCGTCGTTCGTCGTCTCGTTCTTGGTAAGGTTCTTGGAGGAGGGTTTGTGTCAGTTAATAAGCTCGCACCCTATTACTTGGAACATGATTGGCGAAGTGTGGGTGTACTATACGACACCTCTGCCTAACCCTTTCCGGAATACAGGTGCGATGTTATGTTACGTTATGTTCACTATTTCAAACAATACCCGCTATCTTCATAGCCCAAACCTATAACTGACGTAATAAATCGAAACTGCCATGTATTCTAGTGCCGTTGAATTTAATGGCTTTTAAAAACGTCTAACAGAATGTTTATGGACAACACTCTATATACGTAAAACCCATACTTTACTAGAACGTTGATAATGTTACTTTTACGGGTAATATAGTGGGTATTAGCTGGGAAGAGTTCTCACATGACCCGATAGATCTCGGATTTGGGTGTGGTTTTGTAATCTGGAGTTTTCCTCTTGTTGGGTCTTAAGGAGCTCCTAGTCGGCGGCTCGAACTAGTGGGTGGCGTGGCTAATATGCATGTTATTTAGTTACTTAAATGATTTATTTAGTTTTTTATGTATTTACTGACATAGACGTTGATTTATAACGAAAACGAATAAATAAAATATTAAAAAAATAAAAATAAACATTTATACATGTATCAATTTATTTAATGGAGTCATATTATTTAATTGTAGAGGTAAATTAGCATAAATAGAAGCACACCACACTACAATGGTTTTATTAAGGAATTATTTAATACACTTCTGGACACATCTATTGGCCCACCTTAGAGTTTAGGTTTCGATGGCCCCTACCGAAATATGATTGCTAGATTGAACAAAAACTGTTGATGCAGTTTTGAACCTGATACATTTTACCATCTTTTTCGATCGTATTGTTTTAAATTTGAATTCAGAATACCATACGACATGGAGCTACGCCTAACAAGTCGGATATGCGCCTTGTTAAAGGCAATTGATTTTTGAATAAAAAACATGTTTTATCAAATAAAGGTTTAATTTAATAACGCGTGTTGCCTCCATGGGCATCTACCACAGCTCTCATACGATTAGGCATAGAGTTTATCAACCGCTCTATGAAATTTTGAGGGATCATCTCCCATTCCTCTTCTATGGCAGTTTTCAACTCCTGCATCGTCTGGGCAACTGGCTGACGAGCCCTAACACGTCTTTTTAGCTCGTCCCACATGTGCTCAATGGGGTTCATGTCTGGGCTTCTGGCTGGCCAGTCCATAACTGTGATGTTCACATCCCGAAGATATTCCCTGACGATGCCGGCCGCATGGGCTCTTGCATTATCATGCATAAAAAGGAAATTTGGGCCCACATAGTCAACGTATGGTATCACGTGAGGTTCTAAGCACTCACGAATGTACCTTTCAGCATTTAATGTTGGCAGCCGTGGTCCTGTAACAACCTCAAGTTGAGTTTTGCCGCTCGCGGATATACCGCCCCAGACAGTCCATGAGCCACGCCATAAGCAACCCTCTCTTCAAAGCAGCATTGTGCGAAACGCTCTCCCTTACGTCGGTAGACCTTCTTCCTTCCATCATTGCCATGTAACACAATTTTAGACTCATCAGAAAAGAGTACACGGCTCCAATCTTGCTGTGTCCAATTTAAATGACTGCGTGCGAAATGAAGGCGCGCTGTTCGGTGGGCTCGCGTTAGTTTGGGGCCATTAGCTGGCTTGTGTGGTACCATATCGCGTTCTTTTAACCTTCTCCGAACAGTTCGAGCGCTCACAGATACTCCGTGGAAGTCGCGAAGTTGGTTTTGTATCTCAATGGAGCTAAGGTGACGATTTCTCAAGCTGGTCGTCACGATGAATCGATCCTGCCTTTCAGTTGTGACCCGAGATCGTGGCCTTCCTTGGCGACGAACAAAGCCGCCAGTCTCTAGGTACCTCCGATAAACATTTCGGACCGCAGATCGACTTAAATTAAGTTGAGCACACACGTTTCTTTGGCTGTGTCCGGCCTGAATTATTGCCACAGCTTGGGCGGCGACTTCAGGTGAAGTATCCATAGATTATTGATAGAACCTCGCCTTAATGTTAAGAATAAGTAATGTTTGTTGCAAAACCAAAGATATCAATCACTTTTTCAAGAATTAAATCCAAGTAAACCAATAAAACCAAGTTTTCTTAGTATTCGATTGTTTGATATCAACAAACAGGCTCCAAATTGTCTTTTGTTTCTTTAAATTCTGTGTTCGAAATTCAAAAACAGACTATTGAATGAAATTGTGAATGTGCCAGGTTCAAAACTGCATAAAAACTTTTTGCTCGACCTAATATAAAATTTTAGCTAGGACCAAACGAAACTGAAAATACAAGGTGGGCCAAAAGATGTGTCCAGAAGTGTATATTTTTTATTTATTTTATTACTATTGAGGCCTACATTTATGTAAGTACTTATTTCTTATTTATTTAGAAAAGTTACGCACTGACATGTTTTATTTTTGTTTGTACGAGTATATTTCTCTTTATTTATATTAGTATTAATGTTCAGCTAGATTCACACATACTCGTACGTATCTCTGTGAGTAAAACTTACCCGAGTTATTAGGTCACACACGGGGGACGTCATTCGATAGGTAGTTGCTAAAAATCAGCGCCGCTGACGATAGGCCCGCCCGTCGTCACGGCATTTTGCTGAGCAACGACCTTTTCTTGCACAGATACGACGCACGGATTAATTTGTTCTTGTTGTTTTTGGTATAAAAGTATTATTTTCCCACTTTTTATTGCATGTTTGTTTAGGTTTGTTTTCATTTCATAGTGTCACAACACAGAGCAGAGGCAATGTGCAGTTGTAACACAGATAACTATAGATGTCAGAGTTGTAAAATTGAAATTGTCTTTGGTCTCATATCAATCAAAATTGAATATGAGGCTTTTGTTCACATTGTTTATGAGTATATTTTGTAATTTTTTATTTTATTTTTTATAATGTGCGTTTTATTTGTGTAGAATAAACTTTCTTTCTTTTCTTTCTTTATACTCCAGGTATCTTGCAAAGTTTCGCTGGACTGATTCCAATCTTGAGATATAAACAGCATACATGGGATTCCAAACTTGCGAACAATATTTAAGTGAGCTACGGGCGAAGGAACAGTACAATATTTTAATTGTTTTGACATCTGTGAACTGGGAGCAAGATTTTTTTAAGAACCCCATGGCTTTCTTAGCTGTGTTAACTACGTGAACTACATGCTTCTCGTAGGTAAGTTTGTAGTCGTGTATCACACCTAAATCTCGTATGAAATTTACTCGTTTTAGATGGTCCACGTGATAGTAACCTAGTTATTATACATTTCTGTATTCAGATTCAGAGTCATCATCTCCTAACCTAACCTGACTTCTGACCTTGCATATCCATGAACCCATCATTCAGCTCGTCAAAAGAAATGGTCTTACTTGTTTGTATTACTGCTTCAAAGCAGACACTTTCAGACCCATTTGAACATATAACATGTTTACAAAATGTGTGACGTGCCCCGACGACCTCCATCTTTTAACTGTTTTTGTAAGCTATTGCTAGAAAAAATATTACTAAGTTAAAGCCAGAGGTACGCAACATTTTTTTATTTCAAACATCCGTATGTCCTTTTTGCATTAGATAGGTGCCAAAATAGCTACATCCTGCAAATAGTTACATCGTTGTCGTCGTGCTGAATTTTGGGGCAATTTTTTTTTAAAAAGCCGGCCAAGTGCGTTTTGGATCACGCTCAATGAAGCGTTTCGTAATTGGGATGAATTTATCCCAAGAAGAAACTTAACTTTGTAGATAAAATACTATTCTTCCTTACATCGATGCTGCAAATATGTTGGTAATCAATCAATCAACTCAGCCTGTCGCCATCCACTGCTGAACATAGGCCTCTCCCAGGCTGCGCCACAACACCCTGTCCTCCGCCTTCCGTATCCAGTCTATCCCAGCCAACTTGTTGGCGTCGGAATTTGTAATCGTCGCTTTTGTAGTCGCCAAAAAATATATTTTTAAGGTAATAAAACTACAAATTCTTAAGAGTGCAAATGATTACGGATTTTTTCCTTTACATGTGCTGTGAACCTTGTTTCTTGCCAAATTTTATGACACTAAGTCAACGGGAAGTACCATAAAGTTTTTGATTTATTTGCGAGTATAAAAATATGTTGCTTATATGGCCGTATTTTTTATTGCGTTGACTTCAAAGCTTGATTTTATTAGAGCTCAAAGGGACCGTAGACCTACGTATTACAACTTGATACCTCCACACGTTCCTGAGAAAAAGGGTGTTTATAGACAGATAGACAGACCGACGGACGGACAACGAAGTGATCCTATGGAGTCTAAGGAATCCATTTTTCCTTTTTAGGTACAGAACCCTAAAAATTTACATTTTATGTAATATATTATTTTTATCGACAAGCTAAGAAGACGATCCTGAATATTGATTTACATATACCTAAGACATAATATTCTCTAAATATCTTCTGCCAAACTTCTGCTCACGTACCTACCTACCTGAGTATGTATCAACATTGTCGTCGGATATCTTGACGAGCTGATACTTTATAGACTCTTTAACGCATCACTGGCGATTCGACTATATCACGAATATGATTTGACCGACTTTTTTCAGCAATACCTATCAAAAATATTCACATGTCTACGTTAACCAACTAGGATTACTCACAGGTTTTGGTTTATTTTAGTATCTATAGGTAAAGAGGGGGCTCGTGGCTAAGTATATAATATTAGCCGCACGGGTCGCTTGATCAGGTTTACACTTGCCGTGGTTGGCCCTTCTTTACATACCGAGCCCTTCCGTGCCTCGGAAAGCACGTTGAGCCGTTGTTCCGACTGTCATTCGAGGATTTTTGATAGTCGTTACGGGTCGTCAGAAGCCCGAAAGTCTGACAACCAGTCTTACCAAGGGGTATCGTATTTCTCAGTAACTAGGTTGTGGAGGTCAGTTAGGCATTCGCTTCATGTAAATAAAATACTGGTATTCAGCTGCATCCGGTTAGACTGAAAGCCGATCCCACTAAACATAGTTGGGAAAAGGCTAGGCAGATGATGAATTCTTTTTTAAGAATACGGATTTCACAGAATCAAGCTCAATATATTATGCTTGCTCACGCACCACCGTACGTTTGCTACCCCTGTCTGCGTAGGAAGGGTTGGTATTTCTACCTGCGCGATTTATGTGACCCCTGCACCTGTGAGGTAGAACCGTAGGACCCTGCCTGGGGATTAGTTAGAATTTTATGGCTATTATTTAAAATTGTATTTTAGGTATTAAAAGTTTCGATCTCGTTAGTTTTGGAGATAAATAAACACGAAGGTTTTAATGATTTAAATTTAAAACGAGTTTTTTTTTTCTATATTATACTCGTTATTACTTGCCTCATTTTATTCGTAACTTCAACAGCAAATTGTCAAATATCATTCTTATGAAGAGTCTAATCTATCCTTTGGATTAACTCCTTGAAGGTTTTCTGCACTGCATGTGTGCATAAGGAAAATCCCTTTAGATAATAGGTATATAAGCTTATATACTATATATATAAACGTAAAAAAAAATCATTCGATGGGAAAAAAATCATCCTAAGTAGTTGTGAACCTATGGGGTTCGCAACTAACCCAAACTGGTGGTTTTGGCTTTATAAATTAGTATATTTGTATCACCTGAAGAACTAGCAAACTAAAAGTATAATATCAAATGTTTAATAAACTAACGGTGGTTTAGGTAATACTCCAAGAATTATCATAAAAGTTCCATTAATATCGGTCTAGTAATTTCAAGCCTTGCACACGCAAGGCTTGAAATTACTAGACAGATATTAATTAAAATATTTTGTAATTTTTGCTTGTTTGTGTGTAGGTACACACAAGCAAAAATTATAAAATATTTATTATACCTAACACTAATTTATATTTGACGTGTCGAGTTGAAAGATTTATACATTTCTATATGAATTAAATAATAAATCTTGATATAATTTTTTTTAATGATCAATCTTACATTGTGTTGTTGTAAAAACTGTCGTTAATCAATTACTGTCGAAATGTGGCACATTTGTAGGAAATTAGCTACGACTGCGAATAAGGGTGGTCTCACATGATTGTGTAATGGTGACATATCATATATGATACAAAAAATTCTATGTAATGTGTGTCACTTTCATATGAATAAACAGTTTTTCTTTCTTCTTTCTTTCTTTTCTTTCATATCGCACCATAAAAAAAAAAACTAAAAAAAAATTATAATAATAAAAAAAATTAAGTCGTTCCATGTAGGTAAATAAAAAAAAATCCAAAATTTTTAGTTATGCCACTTCAATTCTACAGGTACGATAAGTGTAAACCATCTCCGCAATAAATCTAATTGAAAAGAAACTTAATGATATACACTGTCTTATGCACTGGATTTAGATAAAAAATTATTTGAAAGTCAACTGTCAGTTGCTTGAGAGTCAAGAAACTTAAGTTTGTTGTTTTTTTATTAAAATACCTGCAATAGGCATTTAAGATGCTGAATCTTAAGACGCAGATAATTATATGCCAATGGGCTTACGTGGTTAGCTTGCGTGTTCTGTGCTAGACTCACGCAACGCACGTACATCCAGCCAGTAATAGGACTCGAACATCAAGGAGCGCTGTCCCAAACTAGACGTATTATTAATTTATTATACATAAAACAAAAGGTATTATATTAAAACACGTATACCAAAAGATAAATAATTAAATTATCTTTAAAATGATGACGATTGTCATATAAATACGCTTGATAATTTTACGCGGTTTTATTTTTTTAATTCTTCATCAAAAGTTGAAAACTGCGGAAAGCCCTCAAAGGCCAACTGCACCCCACGTGTGCATAAGGAAAATCCCTTTACATAATAGGTATATAAGCTTATATATTATATATATAAACGTAAAGAAAAATCATCCGATGTGAAAAAAATCATCCTACGTAGTTGTGAACCTATGCGGTTCGTAACTAATCCCCCCCCCCCCCCTGAGGGTTTTATAAATTAGTATATGATATCACCTGAAGAGTAAAAAAAAAAGAAAAAATGTTTGAGAATGTGCAAACAGCGCTCTTTCATATGATACCCCACATGCCCACTTTGAATTTTGAATTTTCACCACCTGTGAAAAAAAAAATCTTTCCTATTTGCAAAATAGTTAGGAAAACGTCATCTAAAACTGTTCCAAAATTTCAAGTTGTTAGCATTAGTAGTTCTTGAGATATCCAGCTGTGACAGACGGACAGACAGACAGACAGATTGAGTCGCACCATAAGGGTTCCTTTTTAAAAATGGTATTATTTTGTTACGGAACACTAAAAACAGAATAAATGGCTGGTTTACTTAACTAAAACAAAACACAGCACAAATTCCTAAGTTGCAGTGATTTAAGTAATTATGTAGGCTACACATAGGTGGGTGCGGTAACGATAAACGAAAAATTCCGAACGGTCCAAGTCGTGGGTAAAAGTGGACACATAAATAAAGTCGCAGTGGTGACCCATACAAGCAGGCGTGGGCCATATGGCCCATTCATAATTTTCCCGTAGATACGAGTACAAAACGAGTATCGTTAGCGCTCCTGCACACGATGCCGCCACCGCGCCGCCGCCGCGCCGACGCCGCACAACTACACTGTACATACGAGTCGCGCGAAGACCGCCACCGCGCCGCCGCCGCGCCGCCACCGCGCCGCCGCCGCGCCGCCACCGCGCGCGGTCCAAAACAAAACTTTCCATGATAATTTCTTAAAAAGTTATCACGTGCATGTTCATACGCGGCCGGCAATGGAATGAATCAGGATAATGAAATAACTGGGACCGCGCGCGGTGGCGGCGCGGCGGCGGCGCGGTGGCGGTCTTCGCGCGACTCGTATGTACAGTGTAGTTGTGCGGCGTCGGCGCGGCGACGGCGCGGTGGCGGCATCGTGTGCAGGAGCGCTAACTTTCATTCTACTATCCTAACTAATATTATAAATGTGAAAGTGAGTTTGTTTGTTTGTTACGCTTTCACGCTAAAACGGCTGAACGGATTTTGATGAACTTTGGCACACGGGTAGACCATGACCTAGGTTAGGACATAGGATACTTTTTATCCCAGTAGTACGTTCCCGTGGAGTAATTTCGGACCTCCACACGGGTAAAGCCGCGGGCAAACCAAAAACTAGTAATATTATATATGTGAAAGTTTGTATGTTTAGAAGTTTATTATTCAATCACGTAAAAACGGCTAAACGGATTGGAATGAAATTTTGCACACATGTTGCGAGATTGTCTACATGTGGGATGTGGACTCAGCAATCATTCTGCCGATCATTCAGCCAATGGCTTAATTGCCAAGAGCCTCAACCAACACCTAAGGAGGCTCTCATTGGGCAGCTGGATCAAGGGCTTGATTCAGAAAGCGGTACTTCTGGACACGGCCCGCATTGTTAGGAGGTTCCTCTCTCTGGTGCCCTGACCGCGTAGCTTGGACCCTGTTCCCGATACCGGTGGGCTACTATTTTTTATATTTTTAAATGTTTTTATATTCTTTTTATTCTTATATTTAAAAATGTAACAAATATGTGTAAAGTGAAATAAAAGAATATAATAATCATTTTATTATCAGGCAACTAGGCCCATATATAAAATACACAAAATTATATTAAGACAATAATAAAATTAATAAACCTTTATTAAAACTATACTTATACACAAAAAAAAAAACAAAGTATGACCACACTGTACTTGTTTTACACACCAATAAATTCACCAACCAATAAATTGTAATATTTCATGAGTTATTAAGTAGTTACTAAGATTACAATATGGAATTTATTACACAAGAAACAAGCGTTTCGACTATACATCTAAATTATGTTATAAACTAGTATTTAATTTCTGTATAATATGTAAATATTTTATAATAAATAAAGGAAATGCACATAAAGTACGATAAACTAAAGGTAGATGTTTGTTATATATTGCTTTATTGCAAATAGGTTAATACGACATGTTTATTAAAGGTTACTAATAATTTGAAATACCACTATACAATAAATATTCATAACTGCATATTATATAAATAATATTTTACCGGTAGCAGATTTAAAAAAAAACTTGGATTTTATAAGTTTCTTCTAGAAGTCGTTTCTTTAAAATAGCTCAGTGCTCACTGGGCTACATTTTCATTAGGATGTCCTTCACAATATTGTTTATCTAATGCAATTGCATAGTCACTGAACTGAAATTTTGGGTTATCGGCTTTCTCAAGTACTTACCATAATCAGCCTATAATATTCCCACTGCTCCTGTCTGTGAGAGGGGGCCACCACGCGGGCCCAGTGCGGGTTGGTAGATGTCATATATCTTCGAATTTTTGGTTTTAGGACATGCCGGTTTCCTCACGATGTTTTCCTTCACCGTTTTGAGAGCAGTCTCAAGTTGCAAGTATGTATCAATATTTTTTTAATTTCTGTTTGTCACTAATTTATTTAATCGCAAAAAAATGTGTCCAAAATAATGTCAGTTCATTCAACATTTTTATGAAATTGTAGGATACTCGTAAATGTAGAACATAATTTCACAAAAAGACAACACTACTTTCAAAAATTTTAATTCACAATAGTGTGGTTGCACCACAATCCGTTGTGTATGGCCATTTAGATAGAGAAATTTATGGTAGGTACCGGTGGCATTCTCCAAGATTTTAGACAAGCCGACCGTAATGTGAGGCTGTGTGAACGGACCACAGCGGACTAAGATAACAAAGTCTTATTTGTGGAAATGTGGGCACGATTGCTGATTACAAAATAAATATAGTGCTGTGTGGATGTACAAACTAGTTCGTAAGAGATTCTCTAGGATTGAAGTAAATAGGTGAAGTCGTGAAGCTTGTAATCCTCCATTTTTGTATTAAGTTTAGTTTATTCGGTTTGCAATAAAGTATTTTTAATCAAGTTTTCTGTTTGTTATTTTGTTAATCAATCCAGGTGAGCATAGTTCTTTTTTGGACATTATAACCGTTGCGTTGTCCGTTGTAACTGTGCATTAATTCATAGTTGATATTTTCCACGAGTAGCAAATATTGAAACGAAGGCATCTTCAGCGCTACCTGGACCACTTCTCCCGTTTCGGGAGAAGTGTTCTTTACGTTCTTGTGAGCTGAAACACTCACACCTTTAAGTAACTAAACTTAACTTCATAGCAGTTGATTGACAATAATACGGGGACGTCGCGTCGATACGAGAACTAACTAGTAACTATTGACGTTCCCAGTCTAGAAATTAAGCCGATCCAGCCTGTCCCTTGCTCTCCTCCCCAGCGCCGCCCTAAGCCGAGGTCCGTACCCCATAGAAGCCATGTAGAGTCCGGACCTCGGCTTAGGGCTTCGAACCCTTGGGGTGCGTGCAGAAAACCTCCTCGTGTGCCTGATACCTGCTGGTCCCTTATGGATAAGTTCGAGGGGAAGAGCAGTTGTCGGGCCGGTGCACCCTGGGCATGGACAATGGTCTCTTCTAGAAAAGGGTGTTGGGGTTTTTCGGAGAGGGTATTGTTTGTGGCAAATTTCTGCGGGCGGGGGAGTAGCATGCTCCACGTCGTTCTTCCATGTATCCCTCTGATTTTCAGAGGGCACATTGGAGGAACAAGGGATGTGGGTCACTCCTGATCGATCGACGTTCTTCGATTGACACTGGATGTGACCCTGCCGCTACGGTGCAGGCGCACCAACGCGGCTGTTGATTCTCCCTCAAAGAGAAATCTTGAGGAGAGAACTTTCGGCGGGTTCGCTGAGTCAGGTTAGCCGGACTGCGAACGGAGGCATGTATAATGCCGCCGTCGGGGGCTCGGCTTAACCGCCCGGCCCAGAGGAAGGACACCTCTAAGATAAAAAAACCACCTAATCCTAAGCTTTGAAGCGTGGCTAGAGGATGAGTGGCTGGTGGGGGACCAGTCGCTAGCGCTTCCCCTGTAAATAATTAACCATGTAATTTATTCAGACACCCCCTATTATGCAGCCGCCAACCTCGTAGGTTAATCTGAAAGATGCTATTTCACAAAACCAATTATCAAACAAAAATTAAATGAAATACATAATTACCACCTATAGCTTGTCGGCTGATTTTTAAAACCCATAGTCGGCTCATCACTCTAGCTGTATATGATTGTTTGAAAAAAATCATATTTTTTAAGTAGCTGTTGCCCGCGGCTTCGCCCGCGTGAATGTCGGAAATTATCCCACGGGAACCTTCTACTGGGATGAAAAGTATCCTATGTCTTAATCCAGATTATAAACTATCTGTATACCAAATTTCATCCAAATCCGTTCAGCCGTTTTTGCGTGATTGAGTAACAAACATGCAAAGATACAAACTTTCACATTTATAATATTAGTAGGATTTAGTTTTTTGTATTTAGGTATTTGATGGTTTTAAAATACTCCTAACACACTAGTATTTCAAAATTCTCCTATACACTTGTATTTCAAAATACTCCTAATACACTAGTATTACAAAACACTCCTATACATCAGTATTTCAAAATACTCCTAATACCCTAAGTATTTCAAAATACTCCTTTATAGGAGTATTTTGAAAATACTGGTAATACTAGTTTATACTAGTTTTACCAGTATTTTCATTTATTGTCATATCCACATGGTGTGTATGCTCTTTCAGCACTTCTAGTACAATACCGTTCGTGGCTAATAAAATAAAGTTTGAATGTTGATCGGGATAGCTTCAACTTGTCGTGTGGTCTACCCACAGAAAAGATAAAAAGGTTTATCTGTTCTGTGGGTCTACCAATAAGGATCGGTCACACTGCGGGAGTCCCGTGGGTTTCATTAGACAGTTGAGGGCTATACTCGTGTTTTTGAGTTTCATGAGGCTACTTGAGTATCAGTGCTATAGAGATAAACTCAAACTCAAACTCAAACTCAAAGCATTTATTTCAATTAAACCAATTACAGGCACTTTTGAATTGTCAAGGGGTCGGTCAGTCAGAAAGATGAAGCTAGGCGCCCATTCCAAAGCATAGTAGGTACCTATGGAGAAGAACGGGCAAGAAACTCCACGGACACTCTTTTAAATCAAGATATGGTTACAAAATAATGGTTACATCATTCATGTTGAAATTTCATATGTGAGAACGATGCAGAACGTTAAAAGCGTCCTTAAAAAAAAACAATTCAAATATTTAAATTAAATTAAAATAAACCCTGACCGCTAAGGTATGCCCAGCCTTCACTGACAGCGCTTATTCACGAACCTGACGCATGGATTGGCTAAATGATCCAACACGCGCCACCATCAGCGAGACATTATTTAGTGTGAGCGTCACACACTCTCAGTCGCCAGGGCACATTCAAGTCAAACAAAGACGTACCCAGTAAATGGTAGCTTTAGAGTATGTACATAGTACTCACACATGTGCTATGCAATTATATAATACAAAGGAGATTGAGTCTATACAATGCAATGATAGTCTTACAATCTTCAGCATCTCCAACAGTATCTTCAAATGTTAATTAATTAGTTGTGGTTGTGGAGCAGGACCAGCATTGAGCCAAGCATTTTTATCGGTTATGTAATCCCCAAACTTATAATATGCCTGCCTGCATAGTGTGCGTTTTATACAAGTTTTGAATTTAGTCTCATTGAGCTGAAGTATGTGTGGAGGTATTTTATTGTAACATTTTAAACAGTATCCCATGAACGACGTGTCTACTTTAGCTAGTCTGAAACCTGGTTGAGCTAATAGGTCCCTTTTTCTAGTACTATAATTATGCCTTTCACCTCTTTTACTAAAAAGATGTAAATTTTTCCTTACGTACATGATATTTTCGTAGATATATTGACAAGGTACCGTCATGATGTTAATTTCCTTAAACAGTTCCCTTAGAGAATCGCGCTTGCGGAGATTATATATGGCTCTAATGGCTCTTTTCTGCAGAATAAAAATTGACTCGATGTCTGCAGCCCGTCCCCAAAGTAAAATACCGTAAGACATGATACTATGAAAGTAACTAAAATAGACTAGCCGCGCAGTATCTACATCAGTAAATTGACGGATTTTTCTGACAGCATATGCTGCTGAACTTAGCCGTCCTGCAAGTGATGTTAAATGAGGACCCCATTGTAGCCTAGAGTCGAGCGTGATCCCCAAGAAAACGGTTTTATCGACGAATTCTAGTTTCTCTTGATTCAATACTATCTCACAATCACTACTTTTTACATTTGGTAAAGAAAATCTAATGCACTTAGTTTTTTTCCCATTTAATACTAAATTATTAGCAGTGAACCAATTTTGGACCTGCAGTAGGGCGTTATTAACTTCGTCAAAATTTGTATCACGTCTACCTACCTTAAAAATCAAGGAAGTATCGTCAGCAAATAACACCATTTGTGGTTGATTTTTTAATAAATGGAGTAAATCATTAATATACACTAAAAAGAGGAAAGGACCCAATATTGAGCCTTGTGGAACACCCATTTTTACATTTAAACCAAGTGAAGTGATACCATTTATTTGAACTTGCTGTTGTCTATCATTTAAATAAGATTTTACTAAACTGAGCGCAAGTTTTCCAAGTCCGTAATGCTCAAGTTTCAAGAGTAGGGTTTCGTGATCAACGCAATCAAATGCCTTGGAGAGGTCACAAAAAATTCCTATGGCGTCTTGGGCCTCTTCCCACGCGTTAAAAATGTGTTTTAATAAGGTTACACCGGCGTCGGTCGTACAACGTCCTTTGGTGAAACCAAACTGTTGATCGTGAAGTATTTTATTCGTGTTAAAATGATTGAGCATTTGATTAAGCATTACTTTTTCAAAAACCTTGCTGAAAACTGGCAACACGGATACGGGTCTATAATTATTTGTGTCCTTACTGTCCCCGGATTTAAAAAGTGGTATTACCTTACTGTATTTCATTAAATCCGGGAAAACTCCCTGATCCACACACAAATTAAATATTAAGGCTAAGTAAGGCGCTATAGTCTCAATTATGGAGGTACAGACTTTAATAGACATTCCCCAAAGATCTTCGGTCGGTTTGATCTTAATTTGCTTAAAAGCTTTTATTACTGTTATGGGGTTAATGTGCTTAAAGTTAAATTCAATCGGGCAGGCCGAAACGTTCGCCTTTACTAAATTAAAAGAAAGTGAGGGCGAGGAGTTTAATATTTCAGTAGTTTTAAGTGGGATACTGGTAAAGAAATTTACAAATTCTTGAGCAACTTCTTTGCTATCGCAAATGAGACCACATGACGTCTCCAGTGTGTAATCAAAATTAATACGATAATACGGAAAGTCAATTGTTCTCTGAATTGAATTTATGCATTATCTCAGCAAGACAAACTTTTTTTTAGTCAGGGTATTTAAAAATTGTCACTCATCCACGGAACAACCCCGGCAATCGGATCGACCCGTGCGGCTGTTATTACTTAGCCGCGAGCTCCTTCGATGTAAGGGTTGTTGATTTTAATTATTTGTGGGCAAAAAGGCTGACCTATTGGAAAGTGTGTACTGCTATCTGCGTTGGTATACTTGTAACATCCAGGAATTTACCAAAAGATTGGTAAAATCTGCTCATTATAATGACAAATTGTAACCATAAATACAGGACGTGATACTGGTCCCGGCTGTCATCCGTCGATCTTTGACAGTCGTTATGGGTCGTCAGAAGCCTGAAAGTCTGACAACCAGTAAGACTGGTATCGTATTACCCAGTAACTGGGTTGTGGTGGTCTTGTTAGGCAATCGCTCCATGTAAAATGCTGGTATTCCGCTGCATCCAGTTAAACTGGAAGCCGACGCCAACATAGTTGGGGAAAGCCTAGGCAGATGATGGCTAAAGTATCCACCTAGTTTTGACGATGTCTTGTCACTCTTACAAAAGGTACAAGTTGGGTCTTAAATAGGCCCAATAGCTTTTTTAGCGATTTTGGTTCTTACAACTAGGTACCTACCTGAACGAGACAAGTATTCGACCGTTTCGAGGCACAGTACTTTCCAAATAACGTCAACCCAACCATTTAAGTCAAAAGCCTCTGAAAACTATTGAATACGTCAATCCTTTAAGCATGTACACAAGTACTTTGTATTCTAATAAATCTTGTACAGTCAACAAAAGTATTAAATAAGCAGGCAGTTTGTAACTAATTTTAATCTATTTGTTGCGTTTGGCGGGTGGTCTGAGTCTTTGACATGATTCTTCTGTCTTCTTATCTTCTGTGTTTAGTTTAAAAGTCATAACACAAACAAGAAGTTTTACAAAAGGCCTTATTTCACAAACTGCAAGTTTCTGTCAGAGGTAGAAAAGTTATTTGCAATTTTAGTTTAGAAAGAGGGGAAGAACACTGCCTGCGACTTCGTCTGCGATCCAAGATGAAAAGCAGCCTATGTCCTTTTCCAGGTCATTATCTAACCATGTGCCAAATTTCATCCAAATCCGTTCAGCCGGTTTAGCGTGAACGCGAAACAAACGAAGAAACTGACTTTCGCATTTATAATATTAGTTAAGATTTAAGGTCTATATCTCAATATTATATAATATATAAATAAATAAATATTATATCTCATCGTGACCACCATCTAAGGTGAAAGGCTGATGGATGTGGGCCTGTCTCAAACATTGCAGCAACGACCGATTTAACGGTATCTTCATTAGTCCATCTTGTGGTGACACTAGCAATGCTTCTGTGGGATCGAGAACCTTTCGGGAATTATCTCTTCTGTGAAGAACGTCCCCCGCCCACTGCCACATAATAGCAATTCTTCTCACAGACAGGAGCCCTATGTCCCAGTAGTGGGAACATTATGGAATGATTTTGCTGTGTCGGTTACCTTGGTTCTCTTGTTCTTTATTTTGTCGACTGTACTTAAACATTACCATAAACATAAAGTTACAGACAGACAATCCGTTCTATGTATGGTCGATGTTGAAGTGATTTCACATTGTAGGACATGCAAGAGACAGCACATTGAGTTGTCTATCATAGTTTAAGGATCAAGATTTCATTGTATCGGAGGAGTAGGACAAACTAGGGATAGGGTTGGTAGGAAAAAAACGGCACTTTTAAGGTACAAGACGTCTTTGACTAAATTAAATACGAAACCCCAATTAACCCCAAAACATGAGTTTCAAAAAATGCTTGCTCAACGGATGTCAATGTCGTGGATTCTACAGGGTGTTTCAGAAAGGTGGTGCAGGTGGTGGTGGTGGTCAAACTAAAGGGTGTGGTACAGACCATCAAACTGGTGGTCCAACTGACGTTTACCATATCCACTAAAACGTGCCCCTCCCCGCGCGACATTGCCAGGATTGTCCCCAAACATTTTTTGTCGGCGCGCGACGGGGCGCCTACCGCCTAGCCACTTGTACACGGCTTGTACACAAAATATTTCTATGAACTGATAGTAAACTAATGATTGTTTCTTAAAGTGGATAGACTAGGCTAGATTACGAATTTTGTGGCAGGCGTACAACTTAGTGGATAATATAATAGGTCTTTACCTATGAAATTACCGTTTTGTATAAAAAAAATTGAAACGAATTTTTTTCATGCATTTTTTATTTGTATTAATCGAAGTAATCACCCATGCAATCAATGCCTCTTTGCCAACGCAGTGGCAGTTTATTGATGCCCGTCTTAAAGAAATCAGCTGGACGGGAGGCAACAAATTCTTCAAAGGCATTTTGTACTGCCTCTCGGGTATTGAATTTTTTTCCCGCCAAGAAGTTATCCAAATTCTGGAAAAAGTAGTAGTCTGTAGGCGCAAGGTCTGGTGAGTAGGGCGGATGACGGAGAGCTTCCAACCCCAGTTCTTGCAACTTGAAGACCGTCTGCTGTGCATGATGAGGTCGCGCGTTGTCGTGCAGGAGCAGCGGAGACGAGCGATTGACCAGTGCTGGTTGGAGATGTGCCAGCTTCTCCATCATTGTGTTCAGTTCTTCACAGTACACATCTGAAGTAATGCTCACCCCGTTTGGTAAGAAGCTGTGATGAATCACACCGGCGCTAGACCACCAAACAGTGACCATCACTTTTCTAGGGGTAAGTTTTCGTTTAGGGCATTGTTTAGGTGCTGAATCAGGATCCAACCAACTTGCTGAGCGCTTGCGGTTATCAAACAGAATCCATTTTTTATCGCAGGTAACAATGCGGTTCAAAATTCCTTCATTTGTGTGTCTGTTGAGCAGTGCAAGGCACGTCTCACGCACGACACGACGCACGCACGCACGACCTAATATAAGACTGCCTCGTCAGTCTAGGGAGCGCAATCGGGTCGTTCCTGGGTTCAATTCCCGGGTCGGGCAAAGTGCTATTGGGCATTTCCACCTGGAATTTCTCAGTAGCAGCCCGGAGTCTGGATTTTTTGCCCGGATGATGGCAGTAGGCTGGCCCCCTGTTACAAGGGACTTAATCAGAACTGGCGAAATGTGGGTGTACTATAGGTACAGCTCTGCCCAACCCTTCAGGGAACAGAGGCGTGATGTTATGTTAGGCCAAAATACAACTAATAATTGATTAAAACAACTATTCACAGTTGTAAATGCTCTACGAACAATTTGAAACCATTCTTGCTCAAACCTTACAAATATTTTGTCCCAGTAAACCAGCACAAAAATTATGTGTGACTAATTTAATATTTTACTGTCCTAAGCCCTATACACGTTTTAAAGTTCACATGTTTCATGATTAGACAAGAAATTAAAATTTATATACGTTATGCCATTTTGGTCTGACATTCGTTGAGGTAGCAGAACACTTGCGCGAAAGACAGTCCATTCGCGGAAATGTCTGTTCGCGTAAGTGGGATTGCGCTATAGTGTCTTTCACGCAAGTGTACCAGATCCGTTGAGGTACAGCATTTGGTGGTAACACTTTGACCTTGAGCTGACCTAAGTAGTCCGGAGTTTCAATAGACTAAAAGGATTTCTTAATGCCATATTATGAAAAAAATTTGGTTTCTGGTTGAAGGAGCTAAAATATAAAACACCTGGTTTTATATTTTAGCTCCTTCAACCAGAAACCAAATTTTTTTATTAACTAACTAACTATTTCTGACACCATACCGGGTTACTGTTTTTTTTATTTTTAGGCTAGGTCCCAGGTGTAATTACTGGTACATGAAATATTTCTTCAGTTTTGTCCCACAACGCTTACCGCCCCATTGTGCTGCTCGACGAGGTAGGCAAGCTCTTTGAAAGAGTCATTGCAGACCGCCTCGTCGGGTGGCTGGTGCAGGAGGGGCCGGATTTGGCGGAGAGCCAGTTTGGTTTCCGCAGGGGGCGCTCTACGGTGGACGCCATCATGCGCGTGCGAGCCCTCACGACGGGGGATGCTGTGGCCCGGGGTGGGGTCGTCTTGGCGGTGTCTCTAGACATCGCCAATGCCTTTAATACCCTGCCCTGGAGTTGCATCAGGGAGGCACTCCGGTATCACCGGGTGCCTACCTACCTCCGTCGAGTGGTCGAGGCCTATTTGACGGACAGGGCCGTCATCTACCCCGGTCATCAAGGAGAGTGGAACCGGCGAGAGATGTCGTGCGGTGTCCCACAGGGATCTGTCCTGGGGCCACATCTGTGGGACATCGGGTACGACTGGGTGCTGCGCGCCGACCTCCCTAGCGGCGTCAGCGTTGTATGTTACGCTGACGACACGCTGGTCCTGGCGCAAGGGAGGTCGCACCAGGCGGCGGCCGAACTAGCGACACGCGGGGTTGCGACAATAGTAGAGAGGATCCGGCAGTTGGGACTCGAGGTGGCCCTGCACAAGTCCGAGGTCATGTGTTTTCATGGTCCTCGGAACGTGCCACCGTCGGGTTCCCAAATAACGGTAGGAGGGGTTCACATCGGGGTTGAGTCGACGATGAAGTACCTGGGACTCGTCCTCGACAGCCGGTGGAACTTCGTGGAGCACTTCCGACGTTTGGCTCCCAGACTGGAGCGGGCTGGGGCTGCCTTGAAGCGGCTCCTGCCCAATCTGGGGGGTCCAAACGCCTCCTGCCGGAGGCTTTACGCGGGGGTCGTGCGGTCCATGGCCCTTTACGGAGCGCCGGTGTGGGCGCGTTCCCTGAGGCTGCGACCGGCCCGCCGGTTGAACGCGTCCCAGAGGGTCATGGCCATCCGGCTAGTCCGGGGATACCGCACTGTCTCCTGTGAGGCGGCGAGCCTCCTTGCCGGATTACCGCCATGGGACCTGGAGGCAAAAGTCCTCGCGCACGTGTGGGAGTGGCGCGAGGAGACGAAACGCCGGGGCGTAACTCCGCTGCCGCGAGAAATCACGGTACAGCGGACAGAGCTCCGGCGGGATCTCATGGCGGCATGGAGAGTGCGATTGTCGCAACCCAGCGCTGGGCACGCCACAATTGCGGCGATAAGTCCCCTCTTTGAGGAGTGGTTGGAGAGGCGCCACGGCGTCCTCACCTTCCGCCTGACGCAGGTCCTCACCGGACACGGTTGTTTCGGGAGGTTCCTGTTTCGGATAAGGCGGGAGGAAACGCCCGGGTGTCACCATTGTGTGGATCGCCCGGAGGACACGGTGGAGCATACAGTGGAGGTCTGCCCGGCTTGGGCGGAGCACCGCCGTGTTCTCACGGAGGCGATCGGCGGCGGCGATCTCTCGCGTCCAAACCTGGTCCAGGCCATGGTGCGGAGCGAGAGTGCATGGGAGGCTGTCACCTCCTTCTGCGAAGCAGTAATGCTCGCGAAGGAGGAAGCGGAACGCGTGAGGGAGAGGCAACAGCCGCGCCCTCGCGCCCCTAGCCGCCGTAGGAGACGCCCTGGGCGGCGGGAATCGATAGCCGATTCCCGGCCACCGTAGGCGCGGGCTTGCGGACGACGAGTAATGGGCAGCTCGCCGTTCGGTAAGGACCAGGCCCGGGTCGACGGCGCGTTGTGTTCCACGCGCGCCTCAAAGAGATGTCAGCAGTGACGGGGTCAATTGGGCCGATGCCGCCGGGGTCGCGGGTAGTTCGAAAGAGATACCGTGGCCCTGGCACGGGCAACTGAAGGAACATGGGTGGGTTTTAGTCAGTAAAAGTCTGACACGCCCTCCCGCTCTGCCCAGAGCGGGAGAAGTCATTTGATGATTTCCCATCCACAAAAAAAAAAAAAAAAAAAAGGTCATTTTAAAATACAAAGTGGCGATTAGGTTATCACAGTAATTAAAACCACGTATTCAGTTTATGATTCTGGACTTCCCTCTGCGTTGAAATGTTTCGTAGATTATTAATAAAAAAAAATCAGCTTTCCGACGAAAAATTTCAATGCCCGGAATGCCCGGGCGCATTGAAATTTTTCGTCGGAACAGCTGATTTTTTTCCAGAATCATATTTTGAATATAACTCTGTTATCTAATAAACTCAGCTAATTATGTATACAATAACCAAATACCTAAACAGATCAGAGAGCTACTATTCAATCAATCTGCCTAGCCTTTTCCCAACTATGTTGGGGTCGGCTTCCAGTCTAACCGGATGCAGCTGAATACCAGTATTTTACATGGAGCGACTGCCTATCTGACCTCCACAACCCATTAACTGGGTAATACGTTACCTCTTGGTAAGACTGGATGTCAGACTTTCGGGCTTCTGACGACCCGTAACGACTGTCAAAGATCCACGAATGACAGCCGGGACCAACGGCTTAACGTGCTTTCCGAGGCACGGAGGAGTCTCGATATGTAAAGATGGTCACCCATCCACGGACAACACCCGGCAAGCGTAGCTTAACCTGATGGATCGACCCGTGCGGCTGTTATTACTTAGCCACGAGCTCCATCAGAGAGCTACCATTAAATTATTTAAAAATGGCTCTTTAATAATGTGTTCTACACTATAAGTGAATTCCTAAATTATAAGCTTAGTTCAAAATACTCGTAATTAAGTAATCATACCTAAGGTATTTAAATTAACATCAATACATTATGATATCACTATTCTCACTAGTAATTTTAAAGAACTTAATTTTTAAAATATTTTTGTTCACATGATCTCGGTATTTTTGCTTGCTGAAAAAAGTAAACAAAATATGTGGATCTATTTTATATTTATGTACCATATTTTATGCAAAATAAAGATGTTCTATTTTAATCTATTATATTATGATCTGTTTTTGAGAAGAGTTAAACAAATGCCACAATAAAAATGTGTTTTTAATACGAGTAATAACCAGCTAAATTATTTTTATTTATTAGATCGCTAATTAATTACATTTTTCAAAAAAAAGCATCTTTTCATTTAACATTCTTAAAAATTTGGTCTCTGTCAGCGAGAGCGGTGACAAAATGCTGACAGCCCTCTTAATGGCAGTGCTCAGCATAATTTTAACGACCGGAAATCATTAAAGGTTAAAATGACTTTACAATAACATTCCACAAATTTGATCTTCTGAACTATAAGTTAGGTAAACTATGTCAAGATATTTTTTATATGGTCATCATTCTCCTGCCCTTATCCCAATCTATTTGGGGTCGGCGCAACATGTCCTTTTTTTCCATACTTCTCTATTATTCGTCATCTCGGTAGTCACCCCCTTTCTAGCCATGTCATCTTTCACACAATCCATCCATCGTTTCTTTGGTCTTCCCCTACCCTTATAGCCATCGACATTCATACCCAAAACTTTCCTTACGACATTTTCCTCACTCCTCCGCATCACATGCCCATACCATGACAGCCGATTTCCGCACAGCTTTTCAGTCACCGGTGCCACTTTTAGACTTCCTCTTATGTACTCATTTCTTATTCTATCCATTCGTGTAACACCACACATCCCTCTTAGCATTCTCATCTCAGCTGCATGCAACTGCTTTTCATTTATCCCTTTTGTGGCCCAACATTCTGATCCATACAAGACAGCAGGTCTAACCATTGTTTTATATATCTTCCCCTTGGTATACATTAAAATATTTAAGATACAGATAGCCCACGCAACCCTAGTACAAGATGACAACATACAATTTAACATTTAACATACATTATCTTAATCACTCACATTTAAATAAATCAGAATTTAAATAATACATATAAATTTGAATTAACGAGGTACAACACTAATAATATATCAATTTTCTATACGCCTTCTCTTCTTGTCTTGTAGGCTGATCAATACTTAAAAACCCATTTAAAAAAAACCGGTCAAGAACGAGTCGAACTCGCGCACCGAGGGTTCCGTTCTGATTTCTGAAAAAGTGTGCTATTTAGAGACATCGTTTTATTTTTCCTGTAATCTTTACATACGCTTCTATCATATAGAATAATTTCTGATTTTGCATAGAGCAAAACACATGCCATGCCACGAATTATGTATTTTAAAATTTACTTTTATACCTCTTTGGAAAGCTTACAGAATAGGCATGTTGTTTTAGTTATTTGTACGATTAATGTCATAGAAATTTTTGTGACGAGACAACATTTTTGAAGCGTAAAATGAAAATATTAATAAGATATTATTCTTATATCGCTCATTATTTTAATTATTTTGTTAAATTAAGTAGTTTTAATTATGTCTATAGCTTAATTGAAGTGCCAGCTACAACATCATTTTTAATGGTACCCATTCAAATATTATGTATATTTTTTTATTTGGAATTAAATGTCAAATTTTGGGTAAATATCGAAAAACTCTTAAAATTCAAATATCTCGAACACTATTGAATTTCGGCCATACATATGGGGGGTTCAATTTGTTGAATTTTGGCCCCCTTATCAGCCCCTGACGGATATACGTCGAATTACCAGTAACCCTGTATATATTTTTATTTCTTTCTTATTTGCAAAATAGTTGGGCAAACGTCATCTAAAACTGTACCATAGTAAAAGTTGTTCATAATGTCATCATTATGAACAACTTTTTTTTGTATACAGTGGCAATCTTTTAAGGGGTCATTACCCTTAAAAGATTGCCACTGTTTACACTTAGGTACACCCTGTATATTAAAAAATTCACAATATATTAATATATATTATAGCTCTAGGTGTGTGACGGGCTTAATAATTGTAGTAATAACATTTTTACCTATTTGTAAACAGATAAAGGTGATAATGATCTATGAAGAATTTACAATTTCATAATATTACTAATTTTCGCCAGCCGCTTCGCCCGCGTGCCTTTCGAAAATGATGCCACAGGAACATAGAACTGGGGTAAAAAGTATCCTATGTCCTATGCCAGGTCATGGTCTACCCGTGTGCCAAATATTATCCCAATCCGTTCAGCCGTTTTAGCGTGAAAGCGTAACAAACAAACTCATTTTCGCATTTATAATATTACTAGCTTTTGCCCGCGGCTTTGCTCACGTTAATTTAGAATTTGACATTCATTTCGGGTTGTACTATGCTTGTAATAATATAATTCAATCGATTCGAAAGACACGTGGCGCCATCTATTATCATGTGAAAGTTATTGTTGTTTTCCTCGGGAACAGTACTTTTCTTCGGGATGAAAGGTACTCTATGTCCGTTTCTGTACACCTGACAACGTATATGCAAAATTTCAGGTTAATCGGTTCAGTAGTTCGGCGTGAAAAGGTAACAAACAAACTTACTTTCGCATTTTTATTATTAGTTAGGAGTCACGCTTACGTCATAAAGCCTTTCCAAATTACAAGTAGGTACCTCACTAAAATAAGCTTGCCTGTTTATATGTCAACCAGTAATATTTTAGTCAAACAACTTGTTTTTCGTACCTTAAAATTAAGATTAATTTAAACAGACCATAACTTAAACAGATTAGATGAAGATCATGCAAATATTTCCATCGAAATATTGTCAGAAGATTAATTTTTCCTTTCCTTAAAAATATTTAGATTAATTTAAATTCACCATAAGTTTAATTTATTACTTCCAATAGTCTAATTTATTACTTTTTTTGGATCGGAACATTGTTAAATTAGCTATTTCCTAAATTAAGTGTAGTGTCGGGGTGTCGGTGTCTTTTGTGTCCCTCGTTAGTGCCAGACACTGATGTATACACAATATAAACAGTTGGTCACACCCACGTGATATCACTCAGCTATGTGGCCCAATTTGGTGTGTGGTGATGGTGACAGTTGTCGTTCCGAGTATTCATTTATTTTATTTTGATTGTGATTGTGATGAAAAATATTAAAAACATTACTTTATAGCCTTGGAAATATGTACTGCTAAACATAGAAGAAGAAGAAGAAGAAAGAAGAAGAAGTCATCTCATAAAATGCAGTTCGACATGTCTTACATTTTACTATTTTAGGAGACCAGTTTTAAATATTCCATACTCACTACACACCCACACACCCTCACATGCATCCACACACACCCTCTCTCTCACACACACACACACACACACCCCCACACCAATACACCCTGCTAATGCTGTTTAATTAATTATTTGTTATTCCTTATCTTAAATTGTGTTTATCTCAACATTTTCATGAACTGTGACTTGTCTGTGTAGTTTGGAGGCCTGGAGACTTGTAACACAGGTATTCCTAGTACAGGCTCCAGTCTCCACAACATCAATGTATTTTTGTATACACAAATTATGTATTTTGTAGTAAGTTTCATTATGTGGTGGAGATAATAAACGTTTTTATTATTATTATTATTATTATTTTATAATGATCCCTATGACCGCGGCTATAAAATGGTCAAAAGGCATGACAATCCTTGCACGTAGCCTCTGTTACTTACCTTTAGCGGATCCTGAGCAAGGAATAAAACCAAACGTTACCAACCAGCACAATTATAGACTCTCATAGCATGTTGTCAAATTGTATTAGAATTATATCAGACGATGCTTCACCTCTTGTCGTGCTCTCTGTGCAATAATAATATCTGCACTATGGAAGACCTGTGCGAGGCCAACGCTAACACTGTCAAAGTGGCTGAATTGTAGTCGAAGCTTATTTAATAAATAAATGGAATCATCGATACGACGAAGAAGAAGAATAAAATTAGAATTCTAATCTGAACTAATCTTTTCTACTAACCCTTTCTCATTAGAAACATCTTGTTAGTAAAATATTAGAAACTTACTTACTATAAGTACTAATTCTTATCAGAAACATAAAGGGGTAATAATCCACTACCGACAACAGTGTCCCTCACCTCAATACTCATTAATCTATAATGTTGGTTGAGGGCCTGTGGGTGGAAAACATCGCCTGATTACAATCTGAAGGGACTAGGTACCTATCACAGTTATCTGGCAGATAATTTGTGCCAAATTGATACAAATACGAGGTATTTTGTGCGTGATATTACTAAGAGATACATAAGGAAGGTTTTGTATTATTAGCCAAAAGGCGTTTTACATATAGTACTATCAAGTACTTTATGTAAAACGCCTTTTTACTTATAATGTCATTCTTGTTAGCAAGTTGAACGTGGAAAAGAATTAGCTTTTAAAAAGTTTACTTTGTTGTTAATTAACTGATTTAAACTTTTGGAAAGTACTGACTTTCCACCTATGAGCAAAAATAAATTTGAATTTTGAATTTTAATTTGAATTTTGAATTTTTGAATTTGGATTTGGATGCTGTGTAATCTATCTATTTATGCATCTTCTATAGGGTAACATGTCCAACAGTTAACCACTCGTACACAGTTAGCCATGACCATAATTGATAAATGCGACGTTGCTAATTCGTGCTACCAAGCGACATAGACTGCAAAGTGGATACCCGCCCCGCTCCTCAGTTGGTGGCGAGCTCGCGCTCATGACCGTCGAGTGAGAGGTGATTGTGTGAAAACACGTAGCAAAACATTAAAAAAAATATAAGTACTTTTTCGTTTTACATCTTTTTGTTCAATATTACAAGAATCGTATTAAGTTGACTCTCTATGTATACTTAATGAGCTTCTTTAGACATATGTATTGCGTGTGTAGTGTTCTCTAGTGAAAAGTTATATTAACCGAAAACTTGCGGGAGATGGGTGGTCTACAGTTAACCAAATCACGTTGTTCAACAGTTAACCATGACCAATCATGGTACAGCTACCTGTACTGTATTGTTATGTTTGTGAAGTAGGTACATATTATGTTCCTACCAACTACTTTAATGTTTTATAATTATTTTGTGTTTTAGTTATTATTAAAAAAGCTGCTATCTTATTTTCATAAGAAATATAAGTACAAATTAAAGGTTGTGATGTGTTATGCTCTGCTTTTGTTTATTTTATCTGTAAGAACCATAAGGAAAAACAATATTTTGTTCTGTTTTATATAAGTTTACTTCATTATTAACTAGAAGACTGATTTCTAACAATTGGAGTTATTATTATGGTAAAAGTTAAAGTTTTTATACGCAATGGTTAAATGTGTACACTATGGTTAACTGTAGCACCACCCCCTGGTTAATAGTGTACCATGGGGTCCACATACATGTACATGGGGTACAGTTAGCCAAATCTCATTTTTTTTAAAAAGTTCGTTTCTTTAAAATCTATTAGTAAATCAAACGTTGTTTAAATACAAATACATAGCCAAATAACCTACCTCTTCATAATTGCCGATAAAAGTAAACTATGAACAAAAAATTACGCGCTATGGTGATTAGAAATTTAGGTGGTTAACTGTTGAACAGGTCACCCTACATATTATAATTTTTTTTCACTTTAGATTTTATTTATTTATTTATTTCATTTGGGAAAACAAACAGTAGTAAGTATACTAATCATAAACAGTGTTGTCTTAAAATTAGAACTTTACAACTTTATACTACCCACAACATTATTAAACACAACAACAACATACAACACAACACAACAACACAACATTATTATTTTATTTTTATTTTTTTATTTTATTTAAACATTATAAAAGTTAACACTATATACACTAGGTACTAAAGTAAATTACTAACTAACTAACTAACTAACTAACTAACTATACAAATAAATACAAAACAATTAGGCGTCGAAGTACTCGTCCGCATCGATGTCATCCGGAAACGTGCCCAGAAGACTGGCAGCATTGCCACGTTGAATGGCAATGCTAATTCTTTGGCCAAAGAGCGAGCCGGCCCTCTGGTCACGTGAAGTCTCGACCAGTCGGCGAAAAAATTTCCTTAAAAAGTAGACGCGTACTTGGGCCCCATGACCCGAGCGTTTCGACCCCAAACGGTTCAAAACTGTAGTTACCTATAAGGTTACAGTATTTGCGCCGCTTGAGGGTCTCAGCAGCCGCAGCAGCGGCGCCAGCACAGCACGTCGTGCTTGGAACATGAGATGGCGCGAGGGTGTCGACACAGGTTGCGTCCCGCACCAGAGGCCTACCCTTCTTCCAAGGCAACAGCGTCATGCCATCTGGTCTCTTCTCATCGTCACGTACCAAGCCGTTTGGTTCTAATACCGCTGGTACGCCGGCGGTGACAAGAGCTCGACGGATAATGTCGTTGATGCTGGCGTTTTAATTAATTAAGTCGCTTTTCATGTCGGGTGATTGCGTTGTTCTTCTAAACTACGCTAAGAATTTTGATGCGAGTTTTTACCATTATTTATTCCGGATTTTTTTACTACATTAATATTAAACTTACGTACAACGAAGAAATGTCGAGGTTATGTCAAGTCGTAAAAGTAGTGCGAAGCAAGGGTGAGTCGCTACTCCTCTTAGGAATAAATGGAATGGCTTTTTATGAATGAATCTTAATACCGAAACTAACAAACTAAATTGTCCCCTTCAAGTTTCGAGTTAAACTTCAATACAAAAATCTATTTTTAATTGCAGCCAAAATTGAAAAGAGCTGATAATCCTCAAACGACTGAACCAATTTTTTGAATCATAAGTAGCTAATCACTCTTGATAAAGTCACCTTTCAAACAAAACCCGTTTAGCTGTTTGGAAGCTACGATGGCGTAGAAAGACACACAGATACACACTTTAAAGTTTTGCACCCCTCTTTTTCCATCGGAGGTTAAAATCTAAGTGGCAGCATAATCTAACAGTACTCGTCTTTCTAGGTCACCTTTTTTTTATCGTGGAGAAATGCTCATGCATACTGCACTACCACGGGGAGATAGTGCAGTTATGTGGGACTCTAACCTACTAAAACTGCACGGTGTCCTCCTCTGCCGCTTACGGCGGGAACACGGGCACGCGTTAGCACTCATCCGTGAACCCGCCGCAGCTGTCCGGCACCGGACCCTCCTCTGGGGAGCAGTCCTCATCACCGGTGCACCAGAACACATTTCACGCCGTGACCACCCCAGGGACCAAACCAGCACATGGGCGCCAGACGACCCTGTGTTTGGGCACCCTTGCTCTCCCTGCGACGGGTCAGGTGATTGGCCCCGCCGCCTGCCAATTTTCGGCCGCAGAGGATAGGGACAGCGGCCAACGTCATACCGACACTCCTCCTCCCGACCCCGTTAAGGCCGTGGAAGGCAGATAGAGCGGTGCACATTATTCCTCTCCCGCCGCGGCCTCCAACCCTCAGCTGCGATGCCTCCCATACGACATCGAGGCCCGCCTCAGTTGCGATGTTGTACTTGTTGGCCGCTACGTCGTCGGTTTACTGGCAAAAGCCCAGACGAGCGGCCCCTCCTCGGGTTCCTCTTTGCTTCACCATGGGTGACCAAGCCACGGCTACTGAGCCCCCCAGCCTTGACAATGCGGGAACCCACCAGGGGAGTTTTTAGATCACCTAGAGAGAAGATCACTTATGAGAGTTGGCAATTAAGACCTAGTTTTAAATTGCCAACTCTCCTAAGAACTTACAGATAGAGCAGTTAACAACATTGTTGCTAAGATAAAAGCAGTTAACAACATTGTTGAGTTCACTTACCGCTTAATATAAAACAAATCTGAATCGTATAAAACTGAAGTAAGTTTTGAACCACGGAGGCATAAGTGAATGAAGTCTCTATACTAAAATTATAAAAAGTTTAAATCAGTGAATTTTTACGTAGGGGGTAATCTTGGGAACCACTGATTCCGATTTTTTTTTTCACTAATGGGAAGCTACAGTATATGTATTGCTGAGTGTCATACATAGGAATTTTCACGCGGACGAAGTCACGGGCAGAAGCTAGTAATAAGTACAACTCTTTAACTCGTGACAATATCCCCTGAGAGAGATAAGTAAATCATCATCCGCCTGAGATGCATTAAAATAGCTGCGTCTGGCTATTGCGACAATCCTTTTTCAAACAGGATCGCATAAAGCAACTCATTTGAAAATAAGTAATTATACGGAATCTACAAGTAAGTCCTAATCAATATTATTTCTTAAACAAAGGCACAGGAAATATTATTATATTGTATAGACTAGTAGATTATAGGCTTTCATATACACTATAAGTCTGCCTCTTTAGGCAGTGATGGTTAGACCAACGTCTTTTTTTTTCTCTCTGCTAGTAGATATTTTTTGAAAAGTTCGCATGCACTTATCATTCCATCTACAAACTACTCCGTGTCTAATTAAGTAAGATTACATTTATGTTTTAAAGTGGTCATAAATTATTATCACATGAAATGAATTTTATAGGAGAAGTTATTTAGAAATTTATTATAATTATGGTGTATTATAAGTTCTTATTGGTTTGAACTTTGAGTGCTGTTGGAATTTAAGTAGGTTGGACTGTACAAGGACTTGTAAACCATATAATACATTGTTTTATGTATCTATCTACATAATGTTTTTTTTTAACAAAATTTGAGACGTTTACGACTTGTTTTAGGGCTTATATTTCCCACGCCAGATATTCGACTAATAATTCAAGTCTGACAACACATCGTACAATGGGTATAGTATTTATCCAGTCAATGGATTATGGAGGTCAGATAGGCAGTCGCTCCATGTAAAATACTGGTAATCAGCTGGATCCGGTTAGACTGGAAGCTGAGTCCTACATAGATGGCAAAAGGCTAGGCAGACGATGATGATGATATCTGAATTTTGAATATTTGATAGTTTTTTTTTATTCCACGGATAAAAGATATTCATACGTGGGAAAAATCAGCTTGCCTGACTGCCTATCTGACCTCCACAACCCAGTAACTAGGTAATACGATACCCCTTCGTAAGACTGGTTGTCAGACTTTCGGGCTTCTGACGACCCGTAACGACTGTCAAAGATCCACGAATGACAGCCGGGACCAACGGCTTAACGTGCTTTCCGAGGCACGGAGGAGTGTCGGTATGTAAAGATGGTAACCCATCCACTGACCAACCCCGACAAGCGTACCTTAACCCAATGGATCGACCAGTGCAGCTGCTCCTAATCAAATATTTAAATAAAATCAAAAGCATACAGTATCGAAGCTGATATTTGCACTACGAGGTTATATCTAGATAAAATATAAAAACGTATTTTCTATAAGACTGGAAAGGAATAGAAGAATGGTGAAATGGAATTTCTTGATTGAAGGAGAACAGTGAGGTTCTTATTAGACTTCCCTGAATCTGGAATATAGAAAAAAAAAAAATACAAAATCCACTGATGTACCATCGGCAAACTTTTCGGTGAACCACTTTTCGACCTTATTACTAACGCAGTATGGTTGAAAAGCGGTTCACCGGAAAGTTTGCCGATGGTACGTACTATCGACCAAACGGACGCCTCTACACCTTAAGTTGAATTTTGATACTTTTAGCTCACAACCATTTTACATAATAAAATTCACAAAGTATCTTTCTTACTGTCAATTGCAGCTTGCAAGCTTAATTGTTTCAAAATTGGAAAGCGTAACGTTTGTCAATGGTACCATGGGAGAAACCATTATATCTATGGGATAAATGAAACGAATACATAAACCTACACCATGAAAAAAAAATCCCGTGTACTCGATGACCAAAATGTTAGAAAGAAAGAAAGAAAGAAAAATATTTTATTAGCAAACGTTACTACAGCGGCCGAGCGCTGCAACCAAGAATAGTCCTTACGGTACATTCAATCTGCCTAGCCTTTTCCCAACTATGTTGGGGTCGGCTTCCAATCTAACCGGATGCAGCTGTATACCATTATTTTACATGGAGCGACTGCCTATCTGACCTCCACAACCCATTAACTGGGTAATACGATACCCCTTGGTAAGACTGATTGTCAGACTTTCGGGCTTCTGACGACCCGTAACGACTGTCAAAGATCCACGAATGACAGCCGGGACCAACGGCTTAACGTGCTTTTCGAGGCACGGAGGAGTCTCGGTATGTAAAGATGGTCACCCATCCACGGACCAACCCCGGCAAGCGTAGCTTAACCTGATGGATCGACCCATGCGGCTGTTATTACTTAGCCACGAGCTCCTACATTGGAGTCTTAAAAACTTTCGCAGTTAAGATAAAACAAACACTATTTCTAGACTAAGTTCTCAAAATACTTAACACATTTTATGTTTTATTTAAAGCCCAGAGTCGAAGATTACCCTCAACAAAAAAGGATATAGGTACCGCCGAGCAGCATTTTAGCCAGCATGGATGATCGGCACTTATTTCCATCCTGCTAACTGCAATTATCGCCTGCGATATAGTTATTTTGATTGGACCTCTTAGCATAGTTTTACTTTGAGACGCTTCATCTTGAGTTCTAGAAAAAAGATGGCAAGGAAGATTTAAGTGTGGATGGTTCCGTACGCGATTCTTTTTATAATGCAAGAAATTCATGAATCTCATACTCACTCGCGTGTCCCGCAACCGGCGCAAGCCCGGGTCAAGTGTCCCGGAACTTTTTTCCCGGTCCCGGTGACAAACAAAAACTTTCTATGAACTGATAGGAACTTATGACTCAAGTAGACAGACCGTGTTACATACACTACAAAGCTTGTTTTATAAGTTTATAACTTTAAATGACTTTGTTTTTTTTTTTGTTTTATTTATTACTAGCTGCGCCCCGCGGTGTTACCCGCGGTTTATGAGATACACTAAAACGTGTATTATTTAATCTGTGAGAAAAGTATTCACAAAAAAATTGCTCATCCCACGGGACCACTACATTTTTTCAGGATGTAAAGTAGCCTATGTGTGTATGTGTATACAGCATGTCAGCTACTTCCATACCAAATTTCATCGAAATCGGTCGAGGCGTTTGAGTTTGAAAGAGTAGCAAATATATTTGAATTTCTTGCTCATCCCACGGGAGCACTACATTTTTCCGGGATGAAAAGTAGCCTATGTGTTAATCCAGGTTATAAGCTGTCTACATACCGAATTTCATCCAAATCGGTCCAGCCGTTTGAGCGTGAAGAAGTAACAAACATACACACACACACACACTCACAAACTTTCGCCTTTATAATATTAGTGTGATTATTTTTTAACCACGCCAATAAAAAACAATGAAATAATTATTTCAAAATCTAAAGCGATAACCCAATTTTTTTTACTTAAAATATAGTCTAAGTCAGTTTGCATCAAATGACATGGGAGTTACCATTGTTCTTCCAAAGTTTTGAAATACAGTTAATATTCTCGGTAAAAACGTGATCCGCGTCACCCGCGGTTGTATATATATGCTACTCAATATTTTGTCATGCCTCCTGCAACCAACGCCACCTTACCAAAATATCAGGAATTTCAATAGCTTTCTGTCAATACAAGAACAACGGATATAGCTGCATTCTAAAAATTCAAAAACATAAAACAGTCCGCTGTCCACAAAAAAAAAAAAATTCTAGGATCCAATTTTGGCACTGTACATTTTATATTTTTCGTCCCGGTTCCAACGGTGGCACTGTCCATGCGAGTGGATAGAGAAGCTAAGATGTTTCCTCTACTAATCTATGTCCTATGAATTAGAATTAGCATTGCCATCCAACGTGGCAATGCTGCCAGCCTTTTGGCCACTTTTCCCATTGACAGCGATGCGGACGAATTTTTTTATGCCAAACTATGAGCTCTTCCCCTCGTAGAGGAGCTCGTGGCTAAGTAATAACAGCCGCATGGGTCGATCGACAAGGTTAAGCTACGCTTGTCGAGGTTGGTCCGTGGATGGGTGACCATTCTTTACATACCGAGACTCCTCCGTGCCCCGGAAAGCACGTTAAGCCGTTGGTCCCGGCTGTCATTCGTGGATCTTTGACAGCGGTTACGGGTCGTCAGAAGCCCGAAAGTTTGACAACCAGTATTACCAAGGAGTATCGTACTACCCAGTAATTCGATTGTGGAGGTTAGATAGGCAGTCGCTCCATATAAAATACTGGTATTCAGTTGCATCCGGTTAGATTGGAAGCCGACTCCAACATAGTTGGAAGAAGGCTAGGCAGATTGATTATTTTATTCAAATCAAAAAGTAATCAAAAGCAATCAATAAGTATTATTCATCTGTCGATTTTCGTGATGATTTTCCGAAGAAATCAATCACATATTTAATTTGGTCATTACGTATGTGACTCAAATACAATCGCTTTTAAATGAAAATAAAAGCACTAAGGTTTTACTTAACCCTTAGGAACCCTAAAACCAGGTTTAAAAAGTACTTCAAAGAGCAATGCATCTGTCTGTCTGTCTTCATACCTTCCAGCTGACTGCACTTAGGCTTTTAAGTGTTTAATAGCAAAATCCTTTGATGAATAGAAAAAAAAAGACTGAAATATTTTTTTTTTTTTAATCGCGTGAACCTTTAAAAATGTCCGTTTGAAATAAACTACCTGATCAGAATTCAGACTTTAATGAGAAAAATGTCTTGGAAAGTTTTGAGTATGAATTTCGATGGCTATAAACGTAGGGGAAGACCAAAGAAACGATGGATGGATTGTGTGAAAGATGACATGGCTAGAAAGGGGGTGACTACCGAGATGACGAATAATAGAGAAGTATGGAAAAAAAGGACATGTTGCGCCGACCCCAAATAGATTGCGATAAGGGCGGGAGAATGATGGTCAGAATTCAGTCTTAATTTTATCTTAACAATTATCCAATCAGCTTCAATCCTTTAATTAATTCCGAAAGATAGTAGGGTTTAAAGATTTGATTTTTAATTTTACTTTAGATTGAAATGATTAGTAGCTTTTATGTTATGTTATGTGAATATGCAATAATTAGCTGTACAGTACTGTTGGTGCTTTCTGAGAATTCCGGTTTATCCATCAAAGAAAAACCGGCCTAGTGCGTGTTAGACCATGCCCAATGAAGGGTTCCGTAGTTGAGAGAAATTTATCCCAAAAACAAACTTAACGTTGTTTAAGTACTTAGTTGAAAAAAAGAAATCCCAAAAAAAAAAAAATATGCGATAAAATTACAAATTAACGATTTTCGTACGTTTTGCTTTACTTTTGCTTTGAGACCTTGCTTTTGCTAAATTTCATGATTCTAGGTCAACGATACGTACGGTTTTGATTTACTTGCGAGAATCAAAATATGTCGCATAAACGGCCATTTTTTTTAGAGCTCCAAGAAACCATAGATCTACGTATTTAATATTAATTTCTACGACAGGGTCTAGTGTGAATCTCTAGGTTCATTCGAGTCATCGAGTCTGGTTAAACCACGCTGGGGTCGGTGCAATTCATTCATTCATTCATGAGGTACGGAACCCGTAAAACAAAAATCAATCAATCTGCCTTTTCCCAACTATGTTGGTGTCGGCTTCCAGTCTAGTAGGATGCAGCTGAATACACCTCACAACACACTCGCTCACACACTCACACACACACTCACACTCGCTGAATACATGAAGCGACCTCTTCAACCCAGTAACTGGGTGATACGATACACCTTGGTAAGACTGGTTGTCACACTTTCGGGCTTCTGACAACCCGTAACGACTGGGACAAATGACAGCTGGGACCAACGGCTTAACGTGCTTTCTCGGTATATAAAGATAGTCACCCATCCACCGACCAACCCCGGCAAGCGTAGCTTAACCTGATGGATCGACCCGTGCGGCTGTTATTACTTAGCCACTCCTCACCATAGCAACACAAGTACTTACATACGTATTTTTATTATATCTAATAATCTTACCAAGGACTAAGCTCTTCTCACCACAGCACGAGCCCATCTCATGCCGACATCGACACTAGATTAAGATGATTTCACATTGTTATCACGAACGGGCACGTACGGTCCCTAATTTGTATTGTCCGCCCCGTTCCGGAACAAGTCGTGAGAACGGTCAGTGTTGTCTTAGAGCCATGTACACATCGTGTTGGCACTGTCCACAAGACGCTTTAGGTGTTGGGTTAAGGAATAGGCAGTAGCGATTTCAAATTGGAATACTTCTAGGCAAGGTTCCAGTCCTATCGACCATAGAGTACTTTTTCATAGATAGGTACTGTCGACCACATCATTGCTTAAGGACGCTGTTACAAATAGTAGGGTAGTCAAATCATTACTCTTTTACACAAAAGTATGTTTATTAAATAAAATGCTTTGCATTCTTAAAATGTTTTAGGCCGAATGGTTGATAGATGTGCAAGGTACGATTCTAAACTATAAATATATTTTTTTAAGAAACGATTTCTCAATAAATGTACCGTAGTGAAAATTTGTACTTTGGTACATTTATTGAGAAAATGTACCCATCTAAAATTGAATTTATAGTTCAGAATCGTACCTTGCACATCTGTCAACAATTCTGTAAAAAACATTTTAAGAATGCAAAGCGTTTTATTTAATAAACATACTTTTGTGTAAAAAAGTAATGATTTGACTACCCATTTGTAACAGCGTCCTCAAGGTCAGGTGGAAAAAAAGTCATACAGGAAAAAAAGAAGTGTCAATGATGGGATTGGTTCTTAATGGAATAGCAAGAAACAACAAGATTCTTGGTGGAATTTTCTGTTACAATTTAAGTTAATCGTCACCTTTTTTTATTAGCATGACAATACTTAGTAGGTACAAAAAAAAACTTATTACTAACAGGGCAGTGATGGCCCAGTGGTAACGGTCGCGACTTACGAGTCGTAGATCGTAGGTTCGAACCCCGACAGACGCTTTACTTTGTGTAAATTATTTAATCACCACTGCTCTCAAAACGGTGAATGAAAACATCGTGAGGAAACCGGCATGTCCTAGAACCAAAAATTCGAAGACATGTGACATCTGCCAACGTGCACTGGGCCCGCGTGGTAGATTATAGTCCGCTCCCTCTCACCAAGAGGAGGCCTGTGTCCCAGCAGTGGAAACATTATAGGCTGATTATGTACTAACAGAAGGATCGTTTATTAGAAATTCTGTAGTTTCGTTTTCGTCCCATATGGAATTTCTCATTTTATGAACGTAAAACCTGCTGTCAGTATCTCTACTCATCCTATCGCAGTCAACTGCGTGACATAGGCCTCTAGCTCACAAATTATGCCACAACAACGCCTTCCGCATACAGTCAGTCCCATCAATATTTTTAAGGTTGTCGGTACATCTAGCTGGGGAGCGTCCCACGCTACTCTTGCCGATATGCGCTTTATGTAACCGATGCAGCTACCGCATATTTCAACTTCTGCTATCAAACAGTTTTTACCGTTTCATGCTAAACTTCGCATCCTCTCATAACTTGGACCACACAACATGTCTGTTTGTCCGGCGCGTTGACGGTTCGCCTGTTGACATACAAGGTCGTCGCCCCCCCTTCCGGCTCCGTTCGCAAATATTCACTTCAAACATTATGAAACTGGATAAAATCTGTACACATTGACTTCAATCCAGGGTTTTGAAATACTTAGTACCTACGTGAGTAGTAGGCCACCAAAATTCAAGTCTGAAAAAGGGATGGTGCTATCGGTCATCTATCACTGTCTCTCTCTCACACTGGAATCATGATGACATTAAAACGTCAAAATACCTCAGTTTGCAGACCGATGATGTAAAAATCGCACCGTGAAAACTCTGGTGGTGAAGTGAGCTTTGAATGAGCTGTCCTTAGCTTCAGGTTCAATGTGAATTAAAGCTGATACCGCGAACAAAACTTTTGCGCAACATGTTGTTGTCCGGGACAGCAAACACTCAGGCCGAATGCGCGTACACCGCAGTTGTCACTGCGGGAAACATCTTTAGTTAGGGACAACATGAATGAAATGCACCGACTCCAGCGTGGTTTGACCAAACTCGACTACTCGAATGAACCCAAAGATTCACACTAGTCCCTGTAGCCTCATGCTGGTACTACAGAGACCATTGCATATCAAGGAGCAGGCCCCGGCATGATGTTGATATGGAAGGATTATTAGCGAATATGCATTCTACAGTAGGCAATGATATTGTGGAGAAACGGGTGACATTTATCTATGGATGGGCATCTTTTGCCGATGTCACCGCCAGGTTGGTTCACCGGTGAATCTTTTGGAGGGGTTAAACATCTTCCTTAAGTCTTTTCGTCTCGTTCCGATGAGTTGTCAGCAGCAGTGTCCAAGGTGCGGTCAGGGGAAGTACTATGTGAAAAAAGATCATGGATCCACCATGGATCCTTTGAGAAAAAAGGATGGTGCTATAGGTCGTAGATAGCTCCATCTCTCTCTCACCTGGAACCGTTCAACTTCTGCCCTGCTATAAGAGCTCATAGTAAGCCCCCAGCTCGCTTGTTCGTGGTGTTTGCTCTTGTTTAGGTACACACAGCAGCAGGTCAAGTTACTACGAACTATCAATTTTCTCATTCGATTTTGAATTTAACCGTCAACATTTTAAAATTTAAAATTTTTTGGAGAAATTTTACAGTTTACCTGATGATTGTGTTGTTGTCTGTACATTGAACCTCAATGGTTTTCACGGTGAGCTTGTTACAAAATAGATTGGCTGGCCTTCGAAGTGCCTTGGTTCGTTGGTCACAGCGATGGAAGTGAGCTCAAGCATACTGCAGCCAAATATGATGGAAAGTTCAGTGGTTACAGGTTAAAAAGTGAATAAATTAAAGTGACAAGTATTAGGAGAGGAAAAACCCTAATACCCTTTTGTTGTTATTTAATGGCTGCCTGCACCTGCTCCAAAACCATTCGCTTCTAACTGTGGTATTAGATCCTGCACCCTAATTGCGTAACACACTCTCCTCTCACTCACACTGACGTCACTCGTCTCTTAGCTGCCATGGCTTACCTTTTTTTAATTTTTAATTTAATTGTTTTAGTTTTTATCTTTTTATTACGGACGCTTTTTAACGTGCACGTCTTTCTACATTGTTCTCACATGTATATTTTCAACATGAACGATGTAACCAATATTTTGTAAAAATATTTTGATTTAAAATAGTGTCCGTGGAGTTTCTTGCCCGTTGTTTTCCATAGGGATCTACTACGCTTTGGAACGGGCGACTAGCTTCTTCTTTCTGACTGACCGACCCATTGACAATTCAAAAGTGCCTGTAATTGGTTTGTTTGAAATAAATGCTATGAGTTTGAGTTGAGTTTGACACTATAGATCGGAATCTGAATCATTTTGAAACAAATTGCTAATCCATTGCTTCATATGTTCTAAAAATTCGTCTGCTCGACAACGTAAATAACGCAATAAATGTTGTTGAACTGTCAAAATGAAACCTACTCCGACTGATGTGTTACGCAATTAGGGTGCTGTGTATAGTTAAGAACAATATCTGCTCCAAATCCGCCCGTAAAAGCCTTTGTTTCTAGACGCGACGCAGTTCCAATCACTTTGAGTCCCAGATTCTTAGTGATCTGCGTTGCTACACTACGGATCCCACTCCGCCGGCGCTGTGGATGATCAACAGAGACTTTCTTTTGTCCTTCTCTGAGAGCTGCAAGCGATCACAAATGAACTCGAAAGCATTGCGTTGTATTTCAGCGCGAAAAACACAACAGGCATACCTATCCTAAAGGGTAAGCATCGTCAGCTATTCTCTTGAATCTGAAAATCGCTGATTTACCTAATGAAGCAACTATCGTACCCTTTCTTTGTCGCATTTTTCTTTGTTTCTTTCAAATAACAATAATTTTAACTACTTATATATGTAGTCTGTTATCAATCTGCCTAGCCTTTTCCCAACTACGTTGCGGTCGGCTTCCAGTCTAAACGGATGCAGCTGAATACTAGTATTTTACGTGGAGCGACTGCCTATCTGACCTCCACAACTAAATAACTGGGTAATACCCCTTGATAAGACTGGTTGTCAGACTTTTCTGGCTTCTGACGACCCGTAACGACTGTCAATGATCCACGAATGACGGCCGGGACCAACGGCTTAACGTGCTTTCTCGGTATGTAAAGATAATCGTAGCTTAACCTGATGGATAGACCTATACAGCTGTAAATACTTAGGCACAAGCTCTTCTATATGTAGTCTGTTATATAATATGTATAACTATTGGACCATTTTGACCACAACCTAAGTTACCCTAACCGAAATTATCGAGTTACATTGGCTAATTCATTAGATAATTATGGGTTTTATTAATTTCGGAATTGATAACTTCTATATATATGAGTATTAAATTAAATTCACTTTTCGTGGTCTGTCAGTGTGTCCTCGTTGTTCTTCTAAACTACGCAACGGATTTTGATGCAGTTTTCACCATCATATTGAGAACTTTTTCCGTGAGGTTGCTGTTTATAACACGTTAGTAAAAATCTTACATTTATTAAAGAAATCACGTTGTTTTGTCAAGTGTTTTGTCAAGGACGTGTTATAAATAATTTATATCATTACTTTAAAACTGCTCGATTTGAGAATTCTTGTACTATATAAAGCTTCTCGCTACGCACTGCGTTGCAGTCAACCCACAAATTCTGTCCGATACATATTTTTTATTGTAATTTTGGTGTGCAAGTTTTTAGTAAAATAAATTCAGTGTAGCAGAACTAGTGTTTTCATTGAAAAGGACCCACGGAGCGCCATCCTAAGAGTGCGAAGTACCCGGTTCGCTAGGATATATTATAAGAGAGAATAACATTTTATTTTAACCCACAAAGCGATAACTCATAATTAATGTGCGTCTCAAAATAAAATGATTCAGGATACATAAATTAAATCTACGAAATGTCATTTCCTAAAAACTTCACAAATACCGTATTATTATATATTTTATGTGACATTTTTATTAGAATATTAATGTGAAGTAGTGCATTGGCTACTCTTTGCCGTCAATTATTATTTTAATTGAATTCAAACGTGAGAAAATGATTGAATCGGTCCGTTTGTATTAATTTCTTCTTAAATGTTGCTTAAGTGATAATGTAATGTTTTCGCCTGCGACTATATATATATGTAGTATTAAACCTTGGTATAAGTGTAGTACAAGTAAAATACGGTAACTAGATAGTTAACGATTCATTTTTATATATACGAGTATATAGGTAGATACCTATATACTCGTATATATAAAAATTAATTAATTAAAATGAAATTATATATACGAGTATATAGGTAGATACCTATATACTCGTATATATAAAAATGAATCCCTATTTCCATGGTCATCGCATCACGCGTGAACGGAACAATTTCGCTAATTCTTTTTTTGTTGTGTTTATTATTGTCAGGAGAAGGTTCTTATGAAAGAAAAAATAAAGAAAATTTCAGAAAACTTAGCGAATATTTTAACTTCACGCGTTTACATTAGAATATTCGTAGCTAAGACAGGACAACGTCTGTCGGGTCAGCTAGTATAAATATAAAGAGAAGTCCCGATTGACTTACTGTCTGACTGAAACTCATCAACGCCCAGCCCAAACTCTTGACCCTGGAAAGTTGAAATTTTGCACAGAGGTTCCCTTTATAATGTAGACAAGGAATAAGAAAGGATTTCCCGGTAGTACGTTCCCATGGGATATTTTTCGACATCCACGCGAACGAAGCCGTGGGCAAAAGCTTTTCAGAACTAAAAATTACTGGTAAAGATCGGAAAATCAATGCATTATCAAGGAACAAACTCAGGTTTTGAGAAAGGTTAATTTGCCAATAAGGACCAATTAATTCTGCTTAACTTAGTCTACCCATTGAACCTAGGACTATCCTCATTTCGGCAGATGACGAAATCAGAAAAAGTACTTTGTTACAAAGAAAGTCACATTTACACCTTTACACCAATGATATATGGTATACAAGTTGACTTAAATAACGCACAACCTCTTAAGAGGACATTGTAGGTACTCATCATTATGAACAACTTTTACCATGGGACCAAACATGCATTTTGACGAGTTATACGAAGGAAAATAATGTAGGGAACAGCTGTTTTTTTTTTCGCGTTTTCAGTTTTGGTCCTATAGTAAAAGTTGTTCATAATGATGAGTACAATGACCCCTTAAGAGGTTGTGCGTTATTTAAGTTACACATCGTATAAGCAACATTATCACAGGCACATACCAAGACGAACCAATAAAGATAAGGCTATGTATTCACAGATAATCATAAAATGATCATTTAAAATCATTTCAAGTCTTCAGAAGAAATAATAAAATTAGACTTTACGGTTATGTTTTACACTCCTACGCATAATGCCACACTTGAGGCTAACTTCACCATTTTGAATTAAATAATATCATAGTCAGGTGAGATGACTCAGAAAATCGGTATCATCTGTGATACCGATTATCTGAGTCATTATGTGACTAGATATAGTTGGGTTTGGAAGGATTAAGGCTCCTACAAACAGGCGCGACACGCGACGCGACACAAAGGCACCGCGTGTCGCGTGACGAGCGGTGCCTTTGAGTCGCGCGCGGATCGCGTTGCGTGTCGCGCCTATTTGAAGGACCAAGATTTCTGCTGGATACATAAATAAAATAAATTATTTTATTATTTTAAATAATCAATTATAAAAAAAAAATTGGTCAATTAAATAAATAAATTATCGTTTTTTGACGTATTTGAACTATTCGTACAGCCATTGAACGTGGTAATGTTGACAGTCTTAAGTAGCTGGTTCGATTCCCGGGTCGGCCCACAGAACATTACAAATAGAGAAGAAATAATAAATCTTGGCACGACATAATAAAGTGCAATTCAGGTTGCACAGCGTTAATTCCCTACAGATAGATTCACCTAGAAGTTGCCTCTCTTTCTATCGCGTAACTCTTATACCTTCTTACTGGTTAGGGTTGTCTTCTTTTACGACGCGGCGCGTGAGTGAGTAATTGAGTATCGAACAAACGTAATGCGCCCCGGCCGGCGCGCGGCAGGCCACACTGCATTAGCCCGACAAGTCGAGCCCGCCGCGTACTTGTATAGCTTCATAGGTACTTAAAATGCGGAGTGCGCCTGGCTTGGTCGGGCAAAGTGATATTGGGTTTTCCATCTGGAAGTGCTCAGTAGCAGCCCGGAGTCTGGATTTGTGCCCGGTTGACGGCAAAAGGCTCGCCCCCTATTATATGGGACTCAATCATAATTGGCTAAATGTGGGTGTAGTATAGGTACACCTTTGGACAACCCTTCAGAGAACAAAGGCGTGATGTTATGTATGTTACCAGGTGTCAGCAGCGATGTGGGGCAAGAATTCGATGCCTTAGTGCGTTTGGTTTTCCTATAAGTTTTATTTTGGCGTGTATTTAAAAGGATTTAGGTAAGTTATAAAAATAGATAAGTATAATGCTGCCAGTGGAAAAGATATAACATTGCGTTTAGGATACTGGTGGGCTGCCCCGTTTCTGTAGTGCGTCAGGGATGTTCGCAGATGCGTATGTAGATTGCTCTTACGCAACAATGCGTAAAAGGTGCGCTTCCTTGGAGCGCAGGGTGGGGGGCGGCTCTAACAGTGTCTTGAGCATGGTTGTGAGTCGCCTGGACGTGGTATGACGTGGGTCAGTGTTGTGCCGTCTCTCATAGAATGTCGCAACAGTGACCACCGTTATTTCTTTTTTCCTTGTTTTTTTGTTTAGTGTCTGTGTTTACTAACATAGTCGAAAGTTTTACTAACAATCTTGTTGAGTCTTGGTTACTCGAATAAGGAAACATTCTATTCTATTCTATAATTAAAAATAATTAAATATGTGACATATATTTAATTATATACATAAATATATACACATATGTGAGACAGATGTGATTCTTAGTGAAAAACATCATAGTTGGGGTCTAGGACTGAAAAAAAGCAATACATAGCGCTGTCAACAGTGACGTGAGGCCGGTTTCGTAAACGTGTGTGTACTTAGTGAGGTGTAGTTTTGTGCATGCTTCATTGCAGGTATTGTTCGCAATGTTATGTCTTGGTTTTTTATTTGGTCTGAGGGTAGGTACTGTAATTTTTATGAAATTAAAATAACAAGTTAAAAATACCGCACAACATGTTAACTTATAATTAAAAATATTAACGTAACAAATTAATATATTGTCTATCCACCACAATATCTGACCCAAAAACTATCCGAAAGATAAATGACTGCACTAGACATTTTTCAAAAATACCTCTTGCGTGTAACCTCTTAATTTAGGTTGGTTACACACGATAATTATAACCTACTTAGTTAATGAAACGAGTAAATCATTTTAACAAAGTGTGCATATAAATTATAAACTACCCTTATTCATTTTGACGGAACTCCCGGGCTCGTTAATTAGGACCACGTAAGTTTTAAATTAAGTATTTAAGTACGTCATAAGTATTGCGTCATTGAGTTTTGATGCTAGATTAAGGTAGTAATGTACTAATAACCCATCTAAGTACCTAATAACAGCCGCACGGGTCGATCGATCAAGTTAAGCTACGCTTGCCGGGGTTGGTCCGTGGATGGGTGACCGTCTTTACATACCAAAACCACTCCGTCTGTCATTCGTGGATCTTTGAGAGTCGTTACGGGTCGTCAGAAGCCCGAAAGTCTGACAACCAGTCTTACCAAGACACCAGTAACTGGGTTGTGGAGGTCAGATAGGCAGTCGCTCCATGTTAAACGGACCCAACCCCATCATATTTGGGACTTCGTCCGCGTGAAATTTCTTGTTCCCCCGACCCACCCCGTCGCATCGCATTGCCTGCCCGCGCAATTACTTCGTTTTCGCTTAGCGTTATTTCTGCCTTTTTTTCTTTTAGCTTGCCACGTAAAGGTCCTAGAGTGATGATAAATATGCCTACAGCCTTCCTTTAGATTTGGGCTATAAATGCAGAAAGATTTTTTAAAGTCTAAAAAAAAACTCTAAAGACTGGTAGTTCCAGAGATTAGCACGTTCGTTCACCGCATCCTCTTCCCGCTAACCTCTCCCGCGCCCTCTCACCCACTCTCACACCCCCTTCCCCCTCTCTCCCTCACCACACCGTCCCCATCCCCTCACCCCTCACCTCCCCTTCATCTCCTTACCACCCCCTCCCCTTCACCTTTCCCTCTTCGCCTCCCCTCCCTTGCCCCTCTTCTCTTCCCTCGGGGGGAAAAACTTTATTACTTGCTTAGGCAAGTATTTGTGCCAAGTTTCAAGTTAATGAACAAATGAATAAGATTTTTCATATAAACTTTATTCCCTGTTTTCATGCCCACAGGATGCATAAAGATTATTTTTACCAATTTTCGAGTTAATCAAACCCCGCAGTAAAATCCTCCCCTGAAAAATTTACTACCCCTTTTCACCCCCTTACAGGTAGATTTTCGGAAAACCCTGATACACGTCATTCTTCATTTTTGGTCTCAAGAATGGCGGCAGCGGCAGCGCGTCGTCGAACGGAACGCGTATGGCATTTTTATAATCGTGATAACTTCGTAATTATATGCCCGATTCGAATGAATTAAAAAGTATTTTACTGCTACATAAATACCCTTGATGATAAAACTATTTATTTGAATAAGAATTAATACTACGATATGAATGTAACCAAATTTTGTTTCTACCGGCGATTTTATTAAATTTTAGAACACAAAAGCTGCTATTGTGACTTAACTATGATAGTTATATATATTGCCTCGCAGACTTTTTTGAAGGTAATAAGTACTTTAATCATGTAGTACATACTTTTTATGTATCATCAATAGTTTTCTCAGCGCACGCCAAATAATGAATTTTATAGGCAAAATTTTGCTACTTTGGGTTACATTATTGCAATTTTCTTGAGGATCTCTAAATTTTTTGAAAATAAATTATAGCCTATGTTACTTCCTGAAAAATTAGCTTTCAACTGGTCAAAAAATGGTTGCAATCGGTCCAGTAGTTTCGGAGTCTTTTCGGTACAAACAAACAAACAAAAAAATCTTTCCTCTTTATAATATTAGTATAGAAAAGGCTACGCAGATAATAATGACTGGTACAATAATAAACTAAATTATGGATTAGGAGACAAACCATTTGTATACTTTGGTATAATACGCGCTACGAAAGATATGAGACTTAACACACCACGTGGTTTGACTTGCGCAGTAGGCGCGGGAAGGGCTTGGCGTCATCGGGGCGGCGGAAAGAGCGCGGGAGACGCGGTCAAGTCTCATATTTCGTGGCGCGTATTGTACCAAGAGTTTTTTTTTATATAAATCCATATTATAATTATTTGTATTTTATTTATCATAACTAACACAATACTAAAATATCGAATTAGTTATCGTTCCAGCACTCTAATTGTGTACACTTTCTATCACAATCCAAACGATTTTAAACGAGATTTTTAATCCATTGCTTCTTATTAAATTTGAAAAATTAATTTGCTCGACAACGTAAATAACGCAATTAATGTTGTCGAATAAGGATGATGCCTGGGTAAAAAAAAAAGAAATTCTACTTAGTCCGTGCGTCTGTCAGATAATAAAAAAATATATATATTCTAATCATGCATGCTTTCTTAACGTATTAATGAAAAATTACTTGTATAGAACGCGTTAAAGTTGGAGAGTGGGGGCTCGCTACGTCACAACATAATTATCAAGCTACTTATAAAATCTAGCAAGGAGTAACGTCATGCCACATTTTAACTCAATGTATCGCCGTAATCTTTTGATTACGTAAAAAAAGAAAAAAATACGTGTCCAATATTTTTTAATAATCTACATGAGGGACAAAAAAATGTAAAATTGAAAGTCATTGCAATTAAGTGTAATGTACGCAATTACCCCAAAGTTTTTTATTTCGTTGCCGGTATTACACCTTTTCACATACAAAATAAGCTGCCACGGCTTATTTTTAATTTAGTTGTTTTTAGTTTTATCTTTTTATTACGGACGCTTTTTAACGTGCACGTCTTTCTACATTGTTCTCACACATGTATATTTTCAACATGAACGATGCAACCAATATTTTGATTTAAAAGAGTGTCCGTGGGGTTTCTTGCCCGTTCTTCTCCTTATGGACCTACTACGCTTTGGAATGGAAAACCAGCTTCATCATCCTGACTGACCGACCCCTTGACAATTCAAAAGTGCCTGTTATTGATTTATTTGGAATAAATGCTTTGAGTTTGAGTTTTGAGTTTGAAATTATAACATACCGTGACCAACTAACAAATCCAATAGAGTAAATTGGCTTTTAGAGAAAAAAATATAAATAACATAACAAGCACAACTGTAGTGTACGACGAGTCTTGGTAAAAGATGACTCAGCCACCAGATATCACATCAACAAGATCTTAAAACGGCTAGAAAACCCGTCTAGATCGTTTAATAAACAAATATCTAGAATCTGGATATAAAATATGCCTAGATCGTAATAGGAACTGGATATCTGGATATGTGGATATGATGTCCATATATAAATTACTTGTGTGGTCTAGTGCAAATAGACTCAATAGTTTTAATGGTTGTTTGCAGTTTTAAGACTAGCTTCCTAATTAGAAGAGGGTTTTCTGTATACGGAAAAAGAAATCGTTCAGAGATTTTTCTATACATTATACTAGATGACTTTTTTTACCGTCTCGAAAAAAATAAGGTATATTACTCGTAGGTGAACCGAGTAGAAGCGTATTGCATACCTAGTTTTTTTTTTAATAGCTTAGTCAGAAAAAAATATCTAAGTATCAATAAATACTACAAATTCGTTGTAAACTTTTCATTTTAGAACAATAAAAACATAAATTTGGAATAAAAATAATACATCCTTTAAAAATATCGAAATTCAAATCATATGCAACCTGCATTATGATTTGAATTTTGATTTTTTTTATTTAAAAAAAAAAAAAAACTAGATATGCCATAGGCTTCTACTCCGTTCACCGAATATACCCTATTTTTTTCGAGACGGTAAAAAAAGTCATCCAGTATACTTACCTACTTACGTTCTTGGCATGCTTATCTTCTTCTTCTTTCTCTTCTTGTTCATATATATACCTACCTAATAATTAATTGCCGTCTCGCAAAATATCGAAAATGGCTCGATCGATTTGAATATTTTTGTTTTTGTTTTATTGGCCTCCTCAATACTGGGATGGTTTAGGAAAAAGAAAATTAGGTAAACCCCAAAGGAACAGCCAGGAAATCGAAAATATCGAAATTTTGTGTCGATCTCACGTGGAATGAAGTTCATCGGCTCATATAGTAATATATTTTTTTTAATTAACTATAGAAAACATCAATTAAATACTCCCACAGCAAACACAATAATACAACGGCAATGGCAATTTTGACAGTTCAATAACATTCATTGCGTTATTTACGTAGTTGAGCAGATGATTAGGAATTTTCTTCAAAATCATTAGGATTGTGATTAAAAGTATATTAAGCAATTGTAGTGCCGATTTATTCACATATAAATAGTTTTATAAATATATTAAAAACATAGGTTACAAGCAATTAAATAATACATAATCGTAAAAAATAAGCTGTCACTAAAAATATACTTGTACAAACAAGAACAAAACTGTTAAACATATTACCCAACAACATAAAAAAATAACTACAAAACCATATTTTTTAATAGTGTGTCACATAAAAGTACACTATAAAAACTTTACAATATACTTAGATCATAACACCTTTACAAAAACCGTTATAAAAATACTGTCATAAGCAATAAATTTTAATTCTACTGAGACTTAAGAAAAAAATCTCAACGATCAACTCAATAAAAATTTATAGCCAAAAACAAATGAATACAGATATTCTTATTAAAAATAGATATTATTGTGTTAATTATAAAGCTTCAATATCTGGTCAATGTACTGCGTTTTATTCATTCAATTTATAATAATATCAAATGTACTTAAAACGTAAAGTAACTAGGCAAATGTGACATTCATAAGTGTGCGTTGAGGCAACCATGACTCAGAAAAGTGTACGGACAGGTCCGAATAAAGAATTCGTAATTAACCGGTTCAAACGAAGCGGATATCGATATAAATTACAGTGATACTTGTTTGCTAACTGCGCAATGATAACTGTAATTCTTTGCGAGAAAATTATTATATATAGGTAACTAGGGGGGGGGGGGGGGTTAACTAGGTACACACGGCTACATATCAAGCTACATTTCAAGCTACATTTCCATTTTATTGCCTCGTTGGTCTAGTGATCGCAAACGCTACTGTTGAGAATGAGGTCCTGGGTTCGAATCCCGGGTCGTGCAAAGTGTTATTGGGTCTTCACAGTTTTCTATCTGGAATTTCTCAGTGGCAGCCCGGAGTCTGTATTTGTGCCCGGTTGGTGGCAAAAGGCTCGCCCCCTATTGTAAGTGACTTAACCATAACTGGCGAAAAGTGGGTGTACTATAGATACTTACACCTCTGCCTCTCCCTTTGGGGATCACAGGCGTGATGTTATGAAATAAAATTCGAGTCTACGTTTTTTTGTTACGTGTAATTTATATATTTAAAAACAAAAAAAAAAAAAAAATTACATCTTAATATCACCTTGTGATTCCTAAGAATAGCTCATACATCTACCAAGGCATAAATATTTAATAAGTTTTAAAGAATTCCAATTCTCATAAAATTAGCATTTTGCAAATTATTGACTAATTAATATGTCGAAGCAACATCACTGTAGACGCATGTCAGGATTTTAATATAAACACTTCACTTCCATAACTTACATTGGCGGTTTTAATTAAATTATGCTAAAAAAGGGTTTAAGTTCGTATAAAATAATAGCTGTGCTGCTCTATGCTTGATTCTCTTTTAGGGTTCCGTAAACAACGAACTTATTAACTTTTACACAGACACTCTTGATAGTTGTAGAAGAAAAACATTGGTGCTTTGGTACTCTTTTGTCCAAAAGTGCTATCTTGAATTATTGTATTCCTTTTTAATTCGGGTTTTTCTTCATAGGTCAATGGTTTTCATTATTGTGTCTAAATCTGTATAAATAAAAAGAGAAATCCTGACTAACTGACAGATTGACTGATTGACTTGCTCAGCCTAAAACCTTGAACCTAGAAAGCTAAATTTTGCACAGAGACGAAATAAATATACAAACAATGAAGACGAGGAATAAGGAAGGATTTCCCGGTAGTAAGTTCTCGTGGAATATTGTCCACGCGGACGAAGCCGCGGCAAAAGCTAGTAATACAATAAGAAGCGAAAACTCGAAAACGATATTTCCAAACACAAAAAATGTATGCATTTCCTGTTTGTGACATTTGAACTAACTTATTTCCCACTTATCGATCCAATACTCCAATCTAATCAATCTCCGGCTCCAAATCACCTAAATCTCGCAGAACCCACGTGCACACCTACTTACACACACAGCCTAGATACAAAAACGTTCTTATGGTCACCCTAATAAAGTGTGTAACACATCGGACGGACCGATGGACGGGATGCAATCAGCATGTAGATAGGCTCTCACCCGCCGAAGCAAACATCGAATATTGATCGGCATATTATGATAATGAGCGAATTTAAAATGTTGCCGACGAGCGGCCAATGCGCTCTTACACGTAACGCATGATATTTGTAGCGGAGAAAATGTTCCTGGGATTTAATTGTTTTTAGTTAATAGATTTAGAATGAGTGGCTTTAGTAATTTTAGTTCTGTTAAGCTATTTGTAGTAACTGTTGGACTGAACCTCCTTGAATAAGGCCGGTCACATACAGTCGGAATTCCGTTTCGGAATATCGATTCGGAATTTTCTAAGGCAGCAAATCCATACAAAATCTGGGATCTTATTACACGTGCAGTAGTTCCACGTTCGAAATTTTCTCAGATTAGAAATTCCGCATAGTAGTCTGTGCGTGATTTTGTATGGATTTGATGCCTTCGAAATTCCGAATCGATATTTTGAAACGGAATTCCGACTAAAGATAATTATGCCCGGTATACAGCAGGCTGGTTTTTGAAGCTAGGATAGTAAGCTAGTGTTAGTAAGCTAGCAAGCTAGTAACTCTGGCTTCGTGTATAGGGAACTAGCTTCATTTCTAGCCTAATAAGCTAGTGAGAAAGCTAGTAAGCTAGCGTCTCAAACCACAGTTGTTTGGGGTTCTATTTTTGAGCTAGTAGCGGCCTCCATAACCGATTTTACTATCCTAGCTTGTGTTCTAGTCTCGTATGGCCGACGAATATAGTAACCAATCCGATCATTTTACTCTAGGGACTAAGCCACCGCAATGCTATTAGCTTATTTACTAGCATCGTATACACAGCACTATATTGTGCCAGAATAGCAAGCCAGGATAGAATACTGCGGGAGGAAACGCCCGGGTGTCACCATTGTGTGGATCGCCCGGAGGACACGGTGGAGCATACAGTGGAGGTCTGCCCGGCTTGGGCGGAGCACCGCCGTGTTCTCACGGAGGCGATCGGCGGCGGCGATCTCTCGCGTCCAAACCTGGTCCAGGCCATGGTGCGGAGCGAGAGTGCATGGGAAGCCGTCACCTCCTTCTGCGAAGCAGTAATGCTCGCGAAGGAGGAAGCGGAACGCGTGAGGGAGAGGCAACAGCCGCGCCCTCGCGCTCCTAGCCGCCGTAGGAGACGCCCTGGGCGGCGGGAATCGATTGCCGATTCCCGGCCACCGTAGGCGCGGGCTTGCGGACGACGAGTAATGGGCAGCTCGCCGTCCGGTAAGGACCAGGCCCGGGTCGACGGCGCGTTGTGTACCACGCGCGCCTCAAAGAGATGTCAGCAGTGACGGGGTCAATTGGGCCGATGCCGCCGGGGTCGCGGGTAGTTCGAAAGAGATACCGTGGCCCTGGCACGGGCAGCTGAAGGAACATGGGTGGGTTTTAGTCAGTAAAAGTCTGACACGCCCTCCTGCCTCTGCCCAGAGCGGGAGAAGTCATTTGATGATTTCCCATCCACAAAAAAAAAAAAAAAAAAAAAAAAAGGATAGAATACTGAGGTTCTAGTTGGCTATCCTAGCTTTGAAAAAGTATAGCCTCGTGTATCATTAGGGTTTTATTTTCTGTGCAATCCTTAGGGCGGGAATACACATACCGTAGCTTGTACATAACTATGCAAGTATCTGGCATGCTATTGTGACAATCACCAATGAAGTTGTTATGGCACACGGCATGCAAGCTACTTGCATACTTTTGTGCAAGTTACATCAGGCAAGATTGACAGTGCATGTGTACCCGACATACAGAAGATGATAATTATCCCAATGACTCATTCAGTATGGCGTACTTTTTGATGGGCAGACCTATAACTGGATACCTACTTTTCAATGTCATGTTTTTGAATACTTTCCATATTTAATACTGAAAATATTTCTCAACTGATTTGAAAGATTCGTAGGTAAAAAAAAATAAAATAAAAAGGTAAATGTAGAGTAGTGGTGGCGCAGTGCTAACGGTCGTGACTTACGAGTTGTAGGTCGTAGGTTCGAACCCCGACAAGCGCTTAACTTTGTGTGTATATAATTATTTCATCACCGCTGCTCTTAAAACGGTGAAAGAAAACATCGTGAGGAAACCGGCAGGTCTTAGAATCAAACATTCAAAGACATGTGACATCTTCCAATCCGCACTGGGCCCGCGTGGTGGATTGAGACCCTCTCATCGAGAGGAGGCCTGTGTCTCAACAGTAGGATCATTATAAGCTGATTTATACTAGGTAGCTGTAAAACACCTTTGGTACCGGGTTTCAGGTTTGGATTTTTGTAGGCATTGTTGTTATTTTTTTTAATAATATTTTTTTTTTTAATAATAAATAATTTTTATTGATCATATTCAAGTATTGCAGTACATGGTTGTATTTGTACATGGTAAAATTACGGATTTGCTACAATTTTAGTGGGTGCGGTTCTGATCTCCTAGCTATTAGATATTGGTACAAAACTTTTCCACCAATTGGATAATACAAGGTTGTTCATGTTCACCATGCTTTAAAGCGATCATCATCATCTGCTTAGCCTTTTCCGAACTATGTTAGGGTCAGCTTCCAGTATTTTACATAGAGCGACTGCCTATCTGACCTCTACAACCTAGTTACTGGGTAATATGATACCCCTTGGTTAGACTGGTTGTCAGACTTTCGAGCTTCTGACGACCCGTAACGACTGTCAAAGATACACGAATGACAGCCGAGACTAACGTCTTAACGTGCTTTCCGAGGCACGCAGGGGTCTTGGTATGTAAAGATGGTCACCCATCCACGGACCACACCCGGCAAGCGTAGCTTAACCTGATCGATCGACCCGTGCGGCTGTGCGTGATCATGTCCTACCAAATTCTCAACATGGTCACCTTACTAAACGGTCCTTCATAATCTGTACAATATTTCTTCTGTTAATAATTTGTTACAGCCGGGCAGCCCCTTGTTAGCTCCGAGCGTCCGAGCACTTACTAATTGAACCTGAGGTATATGTTATCCTATCAGCTAGATGTAATTAACTATTATAGAATAAGAATGTATAGAAGGGACACTCCATCACTTTGAACTAATGATGTAACATGCAGTACAGTTTCGGAGCGTAAGAAAAGGTTAAAATACAACCCTTGTTTTGTCTTGGGCAAGTGTTAATTTTGAAGATGCCTACGAACTAACGAAGGAACGTACAGACGCGGGGGAAATCGATTGTTTAGTTAGCAGATTGGCACATTATGTCAATTTGATGTTAACACGTCGCATGGATTCACTGACTTATAAATCTATGGACTTGCCATACCTACAAAATTTGCGTGCATACCTACACAAATCGGGCACTTAACATGTGTCGCCTTTCGTAGGGTTGTTACTGCGAGTGCAAAACAGAGCAAGCAACCGTTTGACAGCACATCTAACCACAAAACTCAGCACTCAACATGGCGACTGTTCCCATAGACATGATTTTGAAGTCACACAAAAGTGTTGCCAAATTTAGTCCTTAATAAACATTTAGTTGTCTCTCTTTTCTTACACAGCTCTTGATTAGTTAAAAAGAGACAAAACGTTTTTAGATATGATAGATATTTGTATAACTATTATTCCTATAGTAGAATATGCCATCTCCAGAGGTTTACATCTCAATTTATGAATTGGATATAACTATCCAAATGTCAAAGAATGTCAGTTGCGTTTACAATTAAAGCTCCATTTACAAGGCGCAAGTTTATTGCCTGTGGCGTACCATAAAATTGAAGAGCAAATATCTGGCACCATCTAAACAACACGTACAATATTGTTTACACGACACGGGCAAGTTAGTTGCCGTTCAAAACTGTACCCTAATTGCGTAACACACAATAGATAGAAATCTGAATCATTTTGAAACAAATTGCTAATCCATTGCTTCATATGTTCGAAAAATATGTCTACTCGACAACGTAAATAACGCAATGAATGTTGCTGAACTGTCAAAACGAAACCAACTGCGATTGATAATGTCTTACGCAATTAAGGTGCTGGGTGTAGGTGTAAACAGCTTTTACAATAAAATTGCACGTAAAATAAAATCACATTCAATTCTGCAATGAAAATTTTCATCACTCAAACACGAGCGAACAAAACAAGACGTTCAGTAAAATTTAATGGAATATTTGGCAGCTTAAATACGGGTAATACTTGAATCAATTGTACATAGACGTGAAACTCTGTGTTTACACGAGGCAAAACATGCAATAATCGCCTTACAAACTTGCAATTTTATTTATTTGTAACTCGCATGCAATTTTATTGAATGGCAAAATTTACATTAAATTATTGTATGCAATTTTACGGAAACGCATGCGTGTAAACACTTGCATTCAATTCTTGACTGGCAATAAAATTTAACGTGCTTTATGGCATGCAATTATTGCTCTTGAACGTTCCAGAAACTTGCACCGTGTAAAAGGAGCTTTACGGAAAATTTAAGTTCGTAATAAATTTTATAAGCGGCTAAGCAGTCATTTTTCCTGAATTTACATGCGTTTCGCTTCTGTTCTTTTTTCTGATTCTATGACAATATCAGTTAGATGTCTTTAAGTACTCTCCGTGTTGATATCTTATCTCTGTCAAAGCCTGTTAAGGTACCAGCAGAGACTAACAAAATAAGTGTATGGAATTCTGTTTTAATAATAATTTATAATGTCGTTTAAAAGATAACAGAGTGACAAGTTTGTTTGTATTTGAATATTAAAGACCTGCAGATGTTAGTTTTGTTGCATATAAAGTAGTTCGTTTTAACGCTATTGCGATTAAATAAAAATAACGTTAAAAAACCGGCCAAGTGCGTGTCGGGCCCCGCACAATGAAGGGTTCCGTAGTTGAAAAGAATTTATCACAAAAACAAACTTAAAATTGTAATCACAAAAAAAAAATATGTGATAAAATTACAAATTAACAATTTTTGGACTTTTTTCTTTAATTGTACTTGTGAGACCTTGCTTCCTGGCAAATTTCATAATTCTAGGTCAGCGGGAAGTACCCTATAGGTTTTGATTTACTTGCGAGTATCAAAATATGTCGCATAAATTACTGTATTTTTTTAATGCGTTGCGACCATAGACCTATGTACCCGACATTAATTTCAACTTGATACCTCCACGCGTTCCTATAAAAAAAGGGTTTTGACAGACTGACAGACTTGAAAATATTTTTTTATAACTCCAGGGGACCATAGACTTACGTATTTAATATTAATTTCAACTTGATACCTCCACGTGTTCCTGAGAAAAAGGGTCTTGACAGATTGACATACAGACAGACGGAGATGGACAACGAAGTGATCTTATAAGGGTTGGGTTTTTGCTTTTGAGGTACGGAACCCTAAAAATGGATAAAGAAATGCTTCAATGTACTGGAAAATAGTATCTACAAAGCAGCTATATATTTATTGACAGCTGCGTTAAAGTGTCACCTCCTTTTTAAAGTTGTTTTAATCTATCCAATTTATGCAGTTGTCAAATACATAAATCAATCAATCTGCCTGCCATTTTCCAACTATGTTGGGGTCGGCTTCCAGTCTAACCGGATGCAACTGAATACCAGTATTTTACATGGAGCGACTGCCTATCTAACCTCCACAACCCAGTAACTGGGTAATACGATACCCTGGTAAGACTGGTTGTCAGACATTCGGGCGTCTGTCGACCCGTAACGACTGTCAAAAATCCACGGATGACAGCCGGGACCAACGGCTTAACGTCCTTTCCGAGTCATGGAGGAGCCTCGGTATGTAAAGATGGTCACCGCACGTGCGGCTGTTATTACTTAGCCACGAGCTCCTCTTGTCATCAGTGTTTTGAAATTCAGCTCATCTGTTTATACTTTAGGCTAACAGCAAACAACTTCAACAAACCTGTACAGTATGACAACGTTCAAAGGTTCTGTCGTTTATCTTCGGGAAAACCGAAGTTTGCCGAATTAAATGTGACTGGTCCAATAAGAAAGTGACGGAATTATTGCGTCAATCTAATTTAGGTGGGAATATAAATCAATTTCTATTGGACGATAGTCACATTTTATTCGCTATTTCGGTTTTTCCGAAGGTAAACGATGGAACCTTTGAGTGTCGTCGTACTGTACCATACTATTTTGATAAGGCTGCATTGATTCTGATAATGAGGAAGTTATCGTACATCGTTATCATTTAATGCCAATACAAGCTGTGTGCGACTCATTCCGCAGCGCAAACAATGAGAATGTTTTTTTTTTGTTTTAATTTTTGAGGTCATTAATATCATTGATGGATAACAAGGCTCTTTCAGACAGGCGCGATACGCGACGCGACAAAGACATCAATCTGGATAAAAATCAGAATAATTGCATGTGTTTTCTATGGTTTTTAATAGTAAAAAGAAATTTTTAGAGGTTTCTTCGTATTTTTTTTTATCATTTCAAATTAGTTGTGTGATGTTTTCAACACACTATCTAACTAGTATATTTCCTGCAGAATATCATACATTTTTCTGATTTTGTTTACCATATTTATCTGCAAATAAATCTTTGACTTTGACTTTGCAGGTGATAATATACTTTTAGGCGTTATAAAACTTGCGTTTAACTCCTGTAGTCCATGTAACTCTTAAAATGTCGATTGTACACCATGTGTACAGATAACAATAGAATTTCAATTGTGTCTGCTAATTAGCGCGCGACGGGTTAAATGAAATTAACTAAAAAAAACACAGCACTAACGCCACAAAACACATTACCTTCTTTACATTACCCGACTCCACATATCCACCATCAAAATCCACATTACAAAGAACAAAAGAACATACATACCTACATATCTTCTCAAGTTCACGTTTCTAGAAACTAATCATCTCACACGGAATTGCCTATAAACATCACGAAGGTGCACGTCCCAAAATTCTAAGAAAGCACGTCTTAAAAAAAGTCCTAGATGCGTGTGCGCATGTGCATGCGTATCACAGCTCTATTAGCATACAATGGAAGAAGTCGTGTCGGCCCGCGGCGGTAGGGTTGCCAGTCGACAAATGAGTTTGTGGAAATTAAGGAGAAGGAGTATCTATGTGGGAATCTTTGAGAATGTTTTTTTGGAAAATAGTGTTGGCTTTGAGACGTTGTGTGGTCTGTGGATAATATTATGTGAAACTTGTAATCCAAGGAGTTACAAAAGACAGTTTCATTCACAGTCAGGTAATTTTTTCTTAGATGATGGTTCAACATTATGATTTGCTGAACTACCATAACTCAAAACATCCTTACTAGCTAGGAGGACATTAATGGCGAAAATACACATCCCTTAAGCTTGTACAAAACTATGCAAGTAGCTGGTATGCCATTGTGACATTCACTAGTCAGAAGTTGTTATAGGGCATGCAAGCTACTTGCATAATTTTGTGCAAGTTACAGGTATGTGTATTCTCGCCCTAAAACTAATGTGTCCGCTAACAAGATGTGATAATTAAGTTCAGGAGCAGTGGAATCAGGTCCTTACCTTAAAATCATAATTTTATAAGCCTTTCACTAACCTCATCAGCCTTTATATTAGTAGTTCACTGCTAGATGGCTAAGTAATAACAGCTGCAAGGGTCGATTTATCAGTTCAAGCTACGCTTGCCGGGGTTGGTCCGTGGATGACAGACTATCTTTACATACCGAGATTCCTCCGTGCCTCGGAAAGCACGTTAAGCCGGTGGTCCCGGCTGTCATTTGTGGATCTTTGACAGTCGTTACGGGTCGTTAGAAGCCCGAAAGTCGGACAACCAGTCTTACCACATCGGGTATCGTTTACCCAGTTACTGGGTTGTGGAGGTCAGATGGTCAGACGCTCCATGTAAAATTATGGTATACAGCTGCATCTTGTTGAGATTTGAAGCCGACCCCACTAAATGGGTTGGCAGATTTATTCCTACACATTCAGCCATTCAGCTCCATCTTCGGCTACGCTCATCCAGCTGCCACCTTTCCTATAATCATTAAGCATTCAATAAATTCTTCGTGGCTAACAATACCCTACTGTAATCTGAAAGCAAACTATAAATTGCCTACTGGCAACCCTGGCTACCGGTACCGGTGCGCTGTCAATCTTACGCCTACCGTCTTTGAATTCAATTGTTCATTGACAAAAATGTCTTCATCGTGACAGCTGCTGTTGATCATCAAGTCGCTGGCAAATTGGATCGTTTGCACCATGTGAAAGTCGTTATGGTAGGAGTTAAGACTGGATACAGTACGACAAAGTTTAAAGGGTCTATCGTTTATCTTCGGAAAAACCGAAATATAGCGAATAAAATGTGACTATTGACCAATAGAAATTGATTTATATTTCCACCTACTACAGACTGATTTTTAATTTGACGGAATTCTGACATTTCAGAAGTGTTGCCAATAATAAAACGGTCCTACTAAAAATGGAACTAAAAACGAAATAAAAAAAACCTTTCTTGAATTTAAGGTTTCAATTAGAATACCTAAAACGTAAAAATTGACTGATAATTTTAAAATCGTAATCAGATTTTTTTAAATCTAATTATTAAAGTTACAATAATTAGTAAGGTAATTATTTTTATTTCACAGGGATCCCTGTCCACTAATCCATAGGTTACAAACCTTTTTTAGGAATATCGTTTTGTTTGTAAAGTATTCGCTTGTTGTAAGTACATACATATAGACAACGACGATGATATTAGTGATAGTAATAGGTACCTAAATAAATATTTAAATTAAAAAAAAATGTTCTTTATTTCTTTTTTTTCATATAACCATATAAAATTAATATTTTAATTAGTGTGCATTGAATGCACAGAAGAAACTCTATTTACATTGTCATATCGTGTTTTGTTATTATACATCCAAAAAATTCTGGTCATTTAAATAACTTATAAAACTGACAAGATAGAAAAGGTTTAGGATATCTGAAGTGTCAAAAAATTACAGCTGTCAGAATTCCGTCGAATTAAAAATCAGAGTGTAAAGTATTATAGATTGACGCACTAATTCCGTCACTCCCTTATTTAACCAGTCACATTTAGTTCGGTTTTTTCGAAAATAAACTATGGAACTTTTATTGTACTGTACTTGTTTATGAATGTGGGAGGTAGTGTGTAATGGCGCCTCTTCACAATCGGCAATCATAAACTTTCATCCCCTTTATCTGGGGTGATAAATGGGTTTGAAATGGGGATTTAGGATTATTTTTGACACAAAAATTATCCTATGTCCTTCCCCAGGATGCCATCTATCTCCGTGCCAAATTGTATTGAAATCCGTTCTGTGCGATTAGTTTAGTTTTCAGGTAATCGTCTATGATCGCCGATTGTGTAGAGAAACCATAAGGTCGACTTGTCAGTTTAAAGGTCATAGCACACATATCAACTCGGAAAGTGATTGTCACCATATCAGCTCGAGCGGTGCAGTATTCTTTGTATGAAACTCTCAACTGCAACGCACACTAATCGGAATCGTAACATAATCAGTGCGATGCGCGCTCGAATACGGACGTGTTGTCACAATTGTACGCATAGTGCGCGGCGTTAGCTGCTGCCTGATATTTCGCAATGAGTTCGCAGCAACTTATTGCAAACGAGCTGTTGGCATTCATACAGAATGCCATCGATACTATGGACGAGGTGAGCATCGTGCAGATCTGCAAATCGAGCTTCAAAGAGGACGAGATAAGCAAAGGCAAGATGTTACTCTTCCAGACGACTGGGAAGCTCGATCAAATGCCATCTCGGAGGAGAGATGGTACAGAGAAGAGCGTGCAAGACATCATCACCTTTCTAAAGGTGACCGACCCTGACGACGTGCCGACTTTCGTAGCGAAGGAGCTACATAAGTTACCGCCCGTCACTTTCGATCACGTAGATGTCACCAGGCTGCTAAAAGATATTACATCTCTAAAATCAAGCCTGGCCGACGTGCAGTGCAAGTTGGAAAAGTCAGAAAATACCATCCATGAACTACGTGCCGAGATAGTGTTGCTACGTAGTGCTGTTTTGGAAAGTAGGACAAACGACGAAGCCAACGTAAACACGCGTCGTGGGGCGCAAAAGCATCAGTCAGCAGTTTTGCATCGGCACTATTGGATTCGTCGTCGATTGCAAACATCGAGGGCGATGCACCGTACCCCGCCGTCCCCTGCCCCTCTGCTCCGGAAGAGAATACGACACGCGTAGCTACGGCGACCCCCGAACAAGCTTACGCCGCAATTGCTGCCGCAAACAAACCAGCTGCGTCACGAACTAAGCAGCAGAAAGGGGGAAAGCAGAACCGTCGCTGTGAAACCCTTCCGAGGGAACCGATACAGCACTGTCCTGCAAAGCAAGAGTGTGATGAGGATGGCTTCACCAAAGTTCAGAAGAAGAAGAAGAAGCCTACTTGTCGCAATCAATGCGGAACTGGACTGATAGGACCAAATATGCTGCTACGTCCAGCGATACCTACGACGTTGCTGTATGTGTCCCGACTGCATCACTCCACGAAGGTTGAGGAGATCGTGGAGTACATGAAGGTGAAGACCAACTGGACCTTGAGGGTCGAGAAGTTGGAGCCCCGTCACAACACCAACTTCAAGTCGTTTGTGGTGCGGGTTCCGACACACCATCTCGACACGTTCCTAAAGGAAGAGTTTTGGCCGAAGGGTGTAGTCTACCGACGTTTTCGCGGCAGGCTATGCGACACTGCGCAGCGTAACACGACGCCGTCACCTCGTGTGTCTTAGTTTATTTTATAAGTTGTATTTTATATGTATTAGTATATCATTTTTGTTATGTTGTAATATTTTTTGTTTGTATTTGTGTATTGTATGGGCCACAGCTGCCTGAAATAAAGGAAATTAAATTAAATTAAATTAAATTAAATAATCGCCTCGTCTCGGAACAAGCTCACGAACCGCGGTGATAGAAGCATTCTCGTTGAGCACCTATTTTTTGAGCACCAAAGGTATTCCCATCTGAGCACCAACGGTAGCGTCTAGTGATGGGGTGTTTAATAAAACATATGGATACAAATAGGCAGTACTTTTTAACATCATGAGATACCTTGAGAGCATTGACCTTGACCTCTGGGTTATTGATCTTCAGGTCAAGGTCAAAATTCTGAAGGTCAAGATCCGTGATTATGCGATAAATGAGAGGCAACTTCTATAATAAGCCGACGTTCGCACGGACGTAAACATATCGCGGCGGGATTTTATCGCGCACTCGATTTTCAACTCTCGTTGTTGAGCCGAGCATTGAGAATCCAACCTAACAACACCAGAGGGTATTCTAGCGCGTCGAATAAACGCTGTGTTGGATATTCAACTCTCGGCGCTAAGCAGACCGTTGAAAATCCAGTGCGCGAAACAAAATCGCCGCGATATTTTTACGTCCGTGCGTACGTCGACTAACACTGAATATAACTGTAGGTAATTAACGTTGTGCGATCTGAATTACACTTTATTGTGTCGTAGCAAGAGTCGCTATTTATATAAATGATTTTACGAAGTGAATCTTCTGTGCTTGTACTATTATGTATTCTGTGTCTTTAGTAAGACCAGTCCAAGGCCCACTTAAGACAATCCTCATTGGTCCTCATAATCATAATTCTGTCGTAAACCCGAAACCCATTCTCGCTTCCACTTCACATAACAACAGCGCACATTCACGCACCCATATTTACGCTAGTGCGGTACCGTCACCGGTGGAACACAGAAAAAATTAATACAGAAGGCTAGTAAGTCGCGAACGCACACACACTCGCGTTACTATCGGAGAAACTAACATCTATACACCATAAGGACTAGTCTTTCTTGCAGTGCAGCGCTCGGCCGCTATAGTAACACTTGCTGATAACAGGTGCGGGCTTCGTGTGCACGGCTTTTTTTTTTACACGGTGTATAGACGTTCGTTTCTGCCATAGTACATAGACGCGTGTCTATGTAGTGCTTGCGTTGCCACTCATTGTATGAAGCGGTACTTCGGTACAGATTTATTGTGTGGGTCTAACATAAATACCAGTGTTTGAATACGTCATTAACGGTTCTCGACGGTTGCGAACCGCACAATAGTCGCCATCACTGCTGAGCCGTTTATACCACTGTTAACGGTTTAGTGCAGAACTTTATGACTTTGAGAAAGCGCTACTGGTTTTTTTTTTTTGAGTGAAAACTTCTATAGGTGTGTTGAGTGATTTCTTTGTAGGGGGAAATCTTATGGGTTCGAGTCACCGCGACACCTCGACACCGCGACATGATGCTATGCACTTCTGCCAGCAGTCCGCATGACTTTTTATGTATAAAGAATAGCAGACTTTGCTCTTGAGAGGAGCTCGTGGCTAAATAATAACAGCTGCATGGGTCGATCCATCAGGTTAAGCTACGCTTGCCGGGGTTGGTCCGTGGATGGGATCTTTACATACCGAGACTCCTCCGTACCTCGGAAAGCACGTTAAGCCGGTGGTCCCGGCTGTCATTTGTGGATCTTCGACAGTCGTTACGTGTCGTCAGAAGCCCGAAAGTCTTAGAACCAGTCTTACCAAAGAGTATCATATTACCCAGTAATTGGGTTGTGGAGGCCAGATATATAGGCAGTCGCTCCGTGTAAAATACTGGTATTCAGCATCCGATTAGACTGGAAGCCGACCCCAACATAGTTGGGAAAAGGCTTGGCAGATTGATTGAATAGTAGATTTTGCTCTATTTTTGGGGTGGTCATGGTGCTATTAAGGTATTGAATATTAAAACCAACAGGGCAAAGGCAAAGGGAACAAAACCTTTGGATAGCTTTCCGACAACAGGGTAAGGCCTCTTCTAATACAGAGGAGGATCTAGCGTGGATCAGTTTGCGATTTGAGATCAGTTATGAGGGGCCTACGAGGAAGAAACTATTGCCGTCGCGCTGCGCCCGAACAGTGATAAGAGAGCGATAGGGACAGCTGCAGGTCAGATCGACGAGATCGACGTTTCGTATTCCCCTTTTTTCTCCTCGAAAACTGAGCCGCATCAATTATTTTTTTCATTAAAATTTTAAGAAAGAGTCATTCCTATCATTTTCTTTTATGTTAAAAAATTTTAGAGTTTGTCTGGTAGTCCTCTAATCACGGCGGTAAAAATGGGGCATTTTTTTGTAATTTTTGGAGTCATATTTTCTTTACTAATTAGTTCTTGAAAAAAAAGAAATGACAAGGACGTGTCTACAGCAGACTTTGATTTTATGAAAATAAAAACTTTTTTACAAAAAAATACAACCGACTTCCAAAAACAACACTACAAAGTGAAAAATAACTTTAATTTCGGAATTCGGTGTCTCATTAAATGTATTTTCGTTTTTGCCACCGACTTCCGAAATTAAAGTTATTTTTCACTTTGTAGTGTTGTTTTTGGAAGTCGGTTGTATTTTTTTGTAAAAAAGTTTTTATTTTTCACTTTTTAGTGGTTCACATGTACTTACCCCTTCAGAGCGTACTGGCGTGATGTTATGTTATGAACTGGTGTAAACAACAAACAGACATGAGATTTCAGCAATCACAGTCCATTTGCTATCATTTATTGAGGAGTTCCGTTGCCTATCTCAGAAGTTCTTCATCAGATCTTCACCAAATTGAAATGGGACCACTGCAAGAAAGTACTCTTCCAAAAACTTTCCAAATCGCTTCAAGTGTGCCTATAAAATTGGAAGAGTTCTCTCTGTTTCTCCAGGATCCCATCATCAGATCCTGACTTGATGATCATGGGACCACCTGGGAAGTATATCCTTTCAAACAAAAAAAAAAAAATCCAAATCGGTTCTGCCATCTTCGAGTAATCGGGGAACATACATAAAAAACAAAACGAATTGAGAACCTCCTCCTTTTTGAAGTCGGTTAAAAAAAAATGATAGCTCTAGGGGTATTATTCAGGAAGAAAAACGAAGAACGGAATCGTAGGCCACCTCCCCTTTTAAATATAATTCATTCAAGATCCTTCGTTGCCAGTAAAAATAAAGGTGAAATAAAAATCGTTTATTTCAATATTAGGATTACAATATGGGGATAACGTCGACTCCGAAGTACGCAGATGTCAAAGATTTGTCTGACCAAACCAAGAACCTAATTAGGTACCAACGTAGCAGGAGTTTGGCTACCAATACAGTCTACTGCTTCCGTCCGTCTAGTTTAACAACTTTAAGAGAATACATCGAAGCGTGGTTTAGCTCGGTGTGTAAGTAAAATGGCTTCATGGCTGCGAGATAGAAGACTCACGCGCACCAGAACTAAACGCGCTTCGTTTAAATATAGATTTATGACAAAATGATATACTTAAATAAATTTTTAGCTTAGTAAGTTCTTAACATATATAAATACCTTCGATTTAAAGCAAATTTTACTGCATAGTAAGGAACTGTTTACATATAATCGTATAAAACAGAAAATTTACGGGGCTTCTTTGGAAATTTTTCTATCCAAAAAAACTGAAGTACTTAATCAATTTTCGATTTTAGTACAGCAGTAGACAATATAATCAAATAACACATATGGTAAATCCAATGATTTAACCATATACATTTGGTCCTTGGCAGCTCTGGACAGAGAGAGGTGGAAAGAGAGTAGGGAGGCCTTTGCCCAGTAGTGGGATAATTAAGGCTATAAAAAAAAAAATGGTTTTATAGGAATTTAGAAAACAAAATTTATCGATTCGATTATTATTATTATTATTATTATTTTTTTCACTCTAGGGCATCGTCCTATTTGGCTAACCATCGTACGAGCAAAGGATGCGATTTTGTCGCACGACGGGTTTAAACACACACATTTCTTTCGAGTGTCCTAATTGAGCTTGCAAATCATCGCGCGAGTACAGGAACACATTTTCCGTTTAGGGTCAAAATGTCAAATTCTCAAAATACCCAACGGTGTCAAAATGGCCAAATCCCAAAATGTCCAAATGTCAAAATGTCCAATTGTCAAAATGTCCAATCATTGGCAATGTGGTAAATGTGTTCAATAACTCATCAAAGCGCTTTTTTAAGACCTATGAATGACAAACAATAAATACAAAATACAGAAAGAGCTACGTAAAGGTAAAATTATATGTTATAGATATATGACAACATAGCTTATTTACCTTTACGAAGTTCTTTCAGTAGTTTGAATTTATTGTTTGTCATTCTTATGCCTTAAAAAAGCTCTTTGTTAAGTTATTGAACATTTTGGGAGTTGGACATTTAAGGAATTGGATATTTTGACAATTGGAGATTTTGACAATTGAACATTTTGGGATTTGGATATTTTGACACCGTTGGACATTTTGAGAATTGGACATTTGGACCGTGAACGACATTTTCAACGCGCGATGAAATCGCATCGTTTGCTCGTACGATGGTTAGCCAAATAGGACGACGCCTAAGACTTTCTCATCGTCTGCTTTATCAGCAATCTTATATCAAGATCAAAATCATAAATGGTTTCTTTTCACAGTATTTTTACGATTCGCAGATAAAGTTCCCATCTTATCTTTCCAGTAGTCCAACACCAACTCAATAAACAGCGCACTAAACAGTCTATTCATATGTCATAGATATTATTTAATTCGACCAGCCTATTTTAGACCTACATCGTTTTACATAATAACTATGAGAGAGACCAAGATAAGCTGGTAGCAATGATAATAAACATGTTTATTGTAGGAAAAGTGCTATTTCGCGACCACCAACCATTCGTGGTCACTTTGCTGATGGGGTTTCCATTTTTAGTGACGTGTAAAAGTTATTTCCTGGTAGCTAGTGGTTTGGAACGTAAAGAGTAAGTACCTACCTGAGAAACAAGTAAAATTTTAACTAAGTGGAGAAAGCAGCTTAAGTGCAGCACGAAGTAGGTATGGGAGCAAAAGAACTTGGTTCTATACAATAGTATGAAGAATAGCATGAGGGGCTTGTGGCTAAGTACTATCAGCAGCACGGGTGGATCGATCAGGAGCGTAACACACTATCGATCTGAATCTGAATCATTTTGAAGCAAATTGCTAATCCATTGCTTCATGTGTTCGAAAAATTTGTCTTCTCAATAAAACGCAATGAATTTTGTTGAACTGTCAAAATGAAACCGGTTCCAACTGATAGTGTGTTATGCAATTAGATCGAGATTGATCGTGCGCGGTCTGGCAACGTCGCATTTCTAGAGATTTTTCGTGACTATTTCATTAAATTTAAATCAAAGGACAATTTCCTCTGACAAATTCTTAGATCGTTGGTATTGTAAAAGTGTGTATGCTATTTTTTGACAGTTATTGTGAAATTTACTCTTAAAAATTACATATTGTCAGTAATTACCAAAATAACTGTAAAATAATAGCATACATGCTGCAATAGTGAAATAAATGATAACGAAAAATCTCCCAATTTATTCTGGTATCACGGGTATAATTATACCGGATGACTTTTTTTACCGTCTCGAAAAAAAATAGGGTGTATTAGGTGAACGGAGTAGAAGCGTATGGCATAACTAGTTTTTTTTTTTTTTAATAGCTTCGTCAGAAAAAAATATCTAAGTATCAATAAATACTACAAATTCGATGTAAACTTTCATTTTAGAACAATAAAAACATACATTTTGAAAAAAAAATATCGAAATTCAAATCATATGCAACCTGCATTATGATTTGAATTTTGATTTTATTAAATTAAAAGAAAAAAAAAATAGATATGCTTCTACTCCGTTCACCGAATATACCCTTGTAGCGACCAAAACCGCTACGACATCCGCTGCGGTGAAACCTCGGCCAGAAATCACGTCGGGGTCACCAATGAAGAGGCCGACTACTCGCTTACCCGCTTTGCTTACTTGTGCTTTGCGCCTCTGTATTATTATCTTTTATTGTGCTAAATTAATAAACAAGTTTAGTTAGTGCTTCCTGCTTTAATTTATAATATATCACCTACACCTGTGAGATAGCCTGCACAAGAAGCGGCCCAAGTCAACTAACACTCGGGCCTCTTCACCCTATTTTTTTCGAGACGATAAAAAAAGTCATCCGGTATAATATATCACTTAAGGACATAAACTTATTTTTGGTTGCATATTAAGTTTACTGAAACAATAATTGCACCGAATCAGGCATTTTCTTGCCGCTATCCCAATTTATTTGGGGTCAGCGCAACATGTCTTTTCTTCCATACTTCTCTATTAGTCGTCATCTCGGAAGTCACTCCCTTTCTAACCATATAATCTTTCACACAGTCCATCCATCGTTTCTTTGGTCTTCCCTACTTGTGTAGCCAATCCACATTCATACTCAAAACTCAATACAATATGCAACGTTCCAGGTACCTGTTTACATTTTTTTAGGGTTCCGTACCACAAAAGGAAAAACGGAACACTTATAGGATCACTCGTCTGCACAGAAAAATTTGCTCCGAATCTAATGGACCGATTAAGTTGAAATTTGGTACACATATGAATTTCTGTGCCTGAAACATGGTCGGGTAAAGTAAATAAATGAATTCTGAATATGGGGTCACTTTTGGGGGGCAAATAAAAAATAAAAATAAAGTTTTGCAAACTATACCGTGTGACATATCAAATGAAAGGACTGACTATGAGGGTCTCAAATATTTTTTTTTTATAATTTTAAAATAAGTGGTTTTAAAGTTATTTAAGAAAATAGACAAAAATTGACCATTCCCACCCCCTTATCTCCGAAAATACTGAGCCAAAAATTTTCAAAAATAATACAGAAAATCGTTCTTTACCTGTAGATTACAGGAAAACCTATAAGAAGTCTGTGGTCTTAAAATAACATTGTAAATCTCTCAAAATTGTGAGTACAAACTTACTTTTACAGTAATTGGAATGTCCCATACATTCCAATTACTGTAAAAGTAAGTTTGTAACCTTACATTTACAACATTTACAACAACTGTAAATGTAAACTTACATTTACAGTTGGAATGTATGGGAGAACATGTTTTTCAACAACAATGTTAAGTTTGTTTTTGTGATAAATTCATCCCAACTACGGAACCCTTCATTGTGTGTGGTCCGACACGCACTTGGTCGGTTTTTTCTGCTATGTTCGTTGAGGAAAATAATAAAGAGAGTTCTATTCTATTCTCATAGTTTAGGCTGATATGACAGAAGTAGAAGGCGCTTTCTAAATTAAGTAATTAAAACCCCAAACTTAAAATAACTAGGATCAAAGCATAAATTCGAAAAACAGAAGCATCTCACGTTACCTCCCATCTCAAAATAAAGTGACATTTCAAGTGTTTGAAATTATAACAAAAATAAAGGTGTATTTACACAGAACGATGTGTTTCATGTTTGTCTGACACGCGTCCGTTTTAATTAAAAAGCTGAATTTCATAGTCATTAATCAAACAACAATTAGTGCTGGTGTATGGTGAGTATGTGCAGTGCAGATGTGACAGTTTTGTAGTTGGAGTATTCTGCCTATCTGGATTCGTGGTCTCAATACTGGTAGACTCGACTAAGCTGAAACGACGCGTCCACTACTTAAATTAGTATACGTAATAGAGACAAAACAGATGCCTTTACAACTTTTTTTTTTGTTGATGGGAAATCGTCAATGACTTCTCCCGCTCTTCGTGTCAGACTTTTACTGACTAAAACCCACCCGTGTTCTTTCAGTTTCCTGTACCAAGGTCACGGGTTCGAATAACCCGCGACCCGGGCTGGCATCGGCCTAATCGCACCCCATGACTGCTGACATCTCTTTGAAGCGCGCGTCACAACACGCCGTCGACCCCGGCCTGGTCCTTACCGGACGGTGAGCTATCCATTGCTCGCCGTCTGCAAGCCATGACTTTACACCTTAAAGTTGCTTTTTGTATACACTGATTCATCCTGCCCCTATGGTCTTTTGTTTCTCCTACAATTGCAGCTTGCAAGCAAAATTTTTTCGAAACTGGAAAGGCCTGGCGTTTGTCGATAGTACACTACGGAAAATGCGGTAGTGGGGCGCGTCTTTTCTGCTTAGACGAGCTCTAAGCGATTATTGAGGTACTAGCTTTTGCCCGCAATTTTTCCCACGTGGAGGTTGGAAATTATCCCACGGGAATGTACTAAAAAAAAGATAAAAGTATCCTATAATGGTCTACCTGTGTGCCAAATATTGAAATGCGTTCAACCGGTAAGACGTGAAAATATATCTAACAGACAGACACAAGCCGACAGATAGCAACTTTTGCATTTAATTATATATGTATATTTTTTTTAGCCTACATTGTCTCCCACCTGTCCCACTGCTGGGCAAAGGCCCCCTTTTTGCTTTTTTTTATAATACTATTAGCTGACCCGCCAGACGTTGTCCTGTCAAATTTCAATAAATCGAACGGCGGGAAAACAAATGAACAAGTGATTATAAAATTAATTTGAATTTGGAATTCTAAATAGAATGAAAGATTCCCGACAATCCAATTCCCGAAATGTCCAATGTATGAGAAAATGAATTTTCTTCACATTTTTTTTGTGAATTTTCCTGTTTCTAATAGTTATTCTGCTATTCGGGACGGAGACAAATACAACAAATCAAAAACCATGAACATCGGTCCAGCCATTCTCGAGTTATTTATAAGTGTTCCAACAAACCCGCCTTTGTTTTATTTATTAAGATTAGTAGGGATTGAACAAATTGTTTTTTATTTAACATGTTACCTACAAATTTGGATTGGTACGTTATGATGGAATTCGGGGAAAAATAGAAGCCATAACATCTTCTTTCATGTTTGTTAGGACTGCGAGCAGAAAATTATTAGTGGCATCAATAGTTCAATACCGAACGTGTAAATTATTTAGGTATCAACTTCCGAAAGAACGTGCTAATTGAGTCTTCACGTACTTACCTACAACTTAATCAACTTAAATCACGCACAACCTCTTAAGGGGTCATTGTACTCATCATTATGAACAACTTTTACTAAAGAACCAAACCTGTAATCGCAAAAAAAAAATCAGCTGTTCCCTATATTTTGAAAAGTCTATGCGAACATAAATGTAGGGAACAATTGATTTTTCTCATAGTAAAAGTTGTTCATAATGACGAGTACAATGACTCCTTAAGAATTTGTGCGTTATTTAAGACCAACACCTTGTAAAGATAAAACCAATATAATTATCATTGGTTTGTTAGTCTGTAAGCCTTCTTTAAAATAAAATAAATAAATATAATGATAAATAATGTATCTATGCAAACGTAGGCATAAAACGATGGCAGAGAACATCTGTATGCAATACTCAAAACTCTTCTATTCTTGTTGTGAACTCGAGAATGACAAGAATACCATCAGCACACTTTGATTCTTTAATTAGGGAATAAAACATTAATTTGACGAGGCTATTTTAAGGGGTTACTTGTAGAAATTTATGTTATTTAGTACCTAGTGCTGCTGTTTTGCTGTAGAATAACTGAAGTTTTCTTACTAAAAGGCATTGTGTAACATGGATTCATCGTTTTGTTTTTGTGGAATACATCATTTGTTTCTTTTTGTAATTTCGGTGAACAGCGGCTAGCGAACTTAGTACCGCATAGGCACTGGATATAAATACCGAGAAGGGGGCCGACCGCGCCCTGGACAGTCTGCTGCTGACAACATCAGAACGACGAAAATAAGTGAGAAAGAGTCGAGAAAACAGTTCAACCCCGCCAAAAGATTCACCAGGTTGTTATTTTTTTGTCGGGGTGGAAATCCTCATGGATGTCCTCCACCCTGGGTTGGGCAGAGGGATCTGTCAGACTCTTACTGACTAAAACCACCTCGATGTTCCCTCGTCCGCCTGCGTCGGGGGCTGCGGGTGTGAATGCGACTTCCGCTGCCCCGGGCTGGTGATGGCCATCACCACTACTAAACGACTACCAGACGTACTGCAGGGTACCATCCGCACTTGGTTGATCCCGACCAGTTGTACTCAGCGCTTTTCCTCCAAATTTATTATGCACACAGCCAAATTGTGGAACTCTCTGCCAGCGTATGTGTTCCCTTCCACATATAACTCGTCTGCCTTCAAAGAAAGAGTGAAGAGTGTGTCTTCTGGGCACGCTTGTACCATATTAGACCTCATCCATCGCTTTCCATCAGGCGTGATTGAGGTCAAGAACAGACCCTTTTTTTTTTTTTTGTGGATGGGAAATCATCAAATGACTTCTCCCGCTCTGGGCAGAGCGGGAGGGCGTGTCAGACTTTTACTGACTAAAACCCACCAATATCCCTTCAGCTGCCCGTGCCAGGGCCACGGTATCTCTTTCGAACTACCCGCGACCCCGGCGGCATCGGCCCTATTGGACCCCGTCAGCCCCACCCTGTCAACATACCCTGTCAGCTATAAAAAAAATTAAAATATCTACAAAATCACAAACATCACATTTGGCAAAACCAAACCCAAGTTCCAATTAAAACAGCATTACACAAACAAACATCAAATAAATTTATTAACGCCTAATTACTCTTGAATCTAAAAACAATACAATTAAGAGGTTTAACAAACGTATATAAAACCCGCTTCAATTATAATTTAACTGAAGTTTCTTATAAAGTAATTAATATGACATCGTCTAATGTTTTTTTAATAACATAGCGATGGGAGCCGCATGCAATTACTCTAATGCATGACTTGGTTTTACCGACTTATCTTTACACAACATTTTCACAATTTTCGACTTAATAGGTTAAGCTATAGAGGTGATATCAAGTGCATGTTTTTTGGTATATTTGTAGTTAATTTCGTTTTCTAATTTGTGGAGTAGAGTCATGTTTTCTGAGTCTCGCGTGATGTATTCAAATGGCTAAATGGATTGTGTGCATTGTTGTGTATTTTGTGTTTTATTTAAGTAAAAGGTACTTTAGGAATTAGTCTAGGGTTGACAAGGAAAAGATATTTTAATTTGTTTTTTTTTTCTGATCTATATCAGCGCTGTTGTTACAGAGGTAGTCAAGCGTCTCTGTTTTTTGTAAACGGAAATTATTCTTCAAAGTAAAGATTTCTTTTGGTAAAAAATAAACCGCCGTTTTAACCATACCATCAAAAACCATGAAAGCTTTTTAAGGCGAGTAGAACTGCTAACTAGCGCCAACATTGAGAAAAAAATGGAGATATGGAACATTTTGAAACCTATGCTCACATTTTTAGTCAGATGAGGTAGAATTTTTTTGTGTAAATCAACACAAAACCTCTTAGGTCCGAAGACTTTGCAGTTAGCGCCAAAAATTGTCATTTTCCAGACTTATTATTTTTTCTCAATGGTGGCGCTAGTTCGCAGTTCTATCCGCCTTAATTCAGATAGAAATACAGAATGAGTATGGAATCGATTTATTTTTAATCAGAAACCCTCCATTTCTAAATTGTTTATTCTATCCTATAAATAACTTCACTTACTGACAATAAACATCTCCACAGTTATTTTTTTAAAATCAATAATGAATAAAAAAATATAACTCCTTATTATACATTCTTTAAAACAAAGGGAAAATAAAAAATTGTATTAAAAATCACACCTGCCTCATTAAATGTTAAAAAGCCTAAACTCAAATACAATTAGGGCAGATGTACAATAATGACACGACATAAAATGTCTTGACGCTTTTTGTCGCAAGTCGCAACACTAATACACCGTGCATGTCGCATTATTATACTAACTATTGAAATTAAATATACGATTGTGAGTTTTTAATGCGTATCCTTCACAGTTTTGTTTCTATGAAATTATAATTAGAATTTTAAAGTGATACTTACATTTGATTTATGGGGGCTCGTGGCTAAGTTATCAGCCACACTAGTCGATCGAGATTAAGCTACTTATGCCGCGGTCGGTTCATGGATGGGTGACTATCTTTACATACCGATACCCCTCCGTGCCTCAGCTCCCGCTTGTCATTCTTGGATCTTTGACAGTCGTTACGGGTCGTCAGAAGTGTCTGCATGTAAAATATTGATATTCAGCTGCATCCGGTTAGATTGGAAGCCGACTCAAACATAGTTGGGAAAAGGCTAGGCAGATTGACTTCGATTTGATGTGCTGTTTTGCTAAAAGTTTCACATTTTTTGTACCTTTGAACTAGGCTTTTTAACCGACTTCTAAAAAAGGAGGAGGTTCTCAATTCGGATGTTTGTATTTTTTTTTTTATGTTTGTTCGCGCATAACTCCGTCGCTTGCCAACCGATTTGAAAAAATATTTTTTTGTTGGAAAGGGTATACTTCCCAAATGGTCCCATTTTTGTCAAAATCCAGTTCTGATGATGGGATCCTGGAGAAATCGAAGGAACTCTTCAAATATTATAGGCACACCTATAGTGATTTGGGTACCTATTTTTTATAGTAACTCGTGCATTTGCTCTCGGAAAGCACCACTTGGTGAAGTGGAACTGATGATGAAGACCACAGATGGCTACCGGAACTACTCAATGATAAATATTTCACGGGTTGCGATTCGATTACTTTAATATGGTTGCTAAGCAATTTCCGCTCGTCACACAATGCGTGTGGTGAGTGGTTGTTGAGGAGTTCTCCTGGTTCTTACCAGCAGAACTCTTCAACAATTAACGTCCCAGCATCGGGAAAAGCAATATTTTGTAACATGTGATGAGCAATTGACATTAGACTATTGTAACTTACATAAATTATAAACAGACCCACTAAAAAGTGAAAAATAAAATTTTTTTACAAAAAAATACAACCGACTTCCAAAAACAACACTACAAAGTGAAAAATAACTTTAATTTCGGAAGTCGGTGGCAAAAACGAAAATACATTTAATCAGACACCGACTTCCGAAATTAAAGTTATTTTTCACTTTGTAGTGTTGTTTTTGGAAGTCGGTTGTATTTTTTTGTAAAAAAGTTTTTTAGTAGCATTATACTCGGCCGCGGCTTACGACGCCATCGTAGATTCGAACCCTAATAGGCGCTTTATGTACTTTGTGTAAATTTCATCACCCCTTCTCTCAAACAAAACGGTGAAGGAAAACATCGTGAGAAAACCGGCATGTCCTAGAACCAAAAATTGGAAGACTTGTGACATCTACCAACCCGCACTGGGCCCGCGTGGTAGATTACGACCCACTCCCTCTTACCGAGAGGAGGCCTGTGTCCCAGCAGTGGGAACATTATAGGCTCATTATGATGATACTGGGATCACTATTTTGCCTGCCAAGTGAAATTATTTTTGCAATGTGCCCTTGGGTAGAACATCGTGTTACTTATTTTGTTGTCTAGCAAAGATTGAACACGCCAAATTATTCTGTTTCTGTGTATGCCCTTAGTAGTAACACTAGCAACCAAGATTCTAGACGGGTGCCCATTGTAGAGATAAGATATGAGGATACGATGATTTTCAAAACCCATTCCAGTCTGTTTTTTTTTATTTTTTAGGGTTCTGAACCTCAAAAGGAAAAACGGAACCCTTATAGGATCACTTCGTTGTTCGTCCGTCTGTCTGTCTGTCTGTCAGTCTGTCAAGACCCTTTTCCTCAGGAACACGTGGAAGTATCAAGTTGAAATTAATATCAAATATGTAAGATTATGGTCCCTTGAAGGTCTAAAAAAATCAAGCTTCTAAGTCAAAGTAATATAATAATACGAGTACGGCCATTTATGACACATATTTTGATACTCGCAAATAAATCAAAACGTACTTAGTACACACGGCTACACACAAGCTATACATTTCCAGTTTACACTGACCTCTCATTGTGAGGAAATCCTATACAATGCGAGATCAGCTTATACTGCTATAATGTGTAGCTTGATTTGTAGCCGTGCGTACGCTCTCTGGACAAAACTTAAGCATGCTCACTTAAGAGTGCTATCACAATTTCTCTTGTATTTGAGCGTTTGACTCGAGTTTTGATATGTGATTGTGGTTTTGTTAGAGTCACAAAATTAAAAAAAAACATATGCCCAAGAAAGCTTGATTATTTCTCTTGGGAGTGTTTTAAATAAATAATTCAATTTGTTTACAAAAATCAGTAAAAACCATGTCTCTGCAAAGGATGTTTCATAAAATTTTACTTTTGGACATGTTTTGATGCTTTGTTACATCGAAGATATAATAATTTAATCATTTAAAAAAATGTCCTTGGAACAACTGTATCTTCAACTTTGGAGTGCTCAATTCAGTTTTTTATGTTTCATACAGTAATACACCAAAAATAATTCCGTAAACCAGAGAGTTACTGAAAATTTTTCGTCCGAAATTATATTTTTTATCTACGAATTTATAATCCAAATTCATACAAAATGTATTTAATAAATAAGGTTATTATGTTACCTTGCTTGATAAAAAAAATTAGTCTATTTAAAAGTAAAATAATATGTTTAATTAATTATTGTATGCAGTGCTAAAAATCAATGTAAATCTCGGGACACGCGGTCTTTAGCTTTAGACGCCGACGCATCGCATTATGTAGCAATTTAGCAGTTGTGATTACGTTTATTTTGAGTCATATAATAATTATTTTTTTGTTTATAGTGTGCAATTTCAATTTATGAAAAAATCACGGTCAAAATGTAATAGCGCCCTTAAGAAAATATTCCTGTGAGAGCGCAGCTAGTGACAAACGAACATTGTGCGATCGAGTCGTGAGCCGTGCATGCGATTATCGCCTTTGAGGTGACGTACGTCGCCGTTGTAGCTACGAATATGTAATAGTCCTTATTCGTAGCATATAGGGTACTTCCCGTTGACCTCAATCAACTCAGCCAATCGCAGTCCACTGCTGGACATAGGCCTCTCCAAGGTTGCGCCACAACACCCTGTCCTCCGCCTTCCGCATCCAGTCTGCCCCAGCCACTTTCTTCAGGTCATCGGTCCATCTAGCTGGGGGGCGTCCCACACTACACTTACCGATACGCGGTCTCCACTCTAGGACTCGTCTGCTCCACCGGCCATCGGCCCTTCGACAAACATGGCCAGCCCACTGCCACTTCAGTTTGCTTACTTTGAAAGCTATGTCGGTTACTCCGGTTCTTTTCCGGATAACTTCATTCCTGATTTTATCCTTCAAAGAAACTCCAAGCATAGCCCGTTGACCGAGAATCATGAAATTTGGCATTTGGCATTTTTTTTTTTGCAATTTTTTGGCATTTGGCATTTGTTTTGGTCTTTCAGCACAAGTAAAGGAAAATTCTAAATGTGTAGTTTTATCACATATTTTTTTTGCGATTACAAACTTACATTTGCAGTTGGAGAATTGACCGTGACGTATATCGATGTTTGTACTTATATATGTATAACATATGTTTCTCAACTACAATGTTAACTTTATTTTTGGGATAAATTCATCTCAACTACCTACGGAACCCTTCATTGTGCGTGGTCTGAAACGCACTTGGCGGTTTTTTTTTAATTCTCGACACTAAACCAATAAGTTTACGTTAGATAAACTTCCACTATCCCACGAAGTAAATAACGAAGTATTTGCAACACAAGCAAACAGCTTTTCCCTGAAGACAACAAATTATATCCATTCGTTACTCAATCAGGCAAGAATAACTCATTTCTCAGTACTAACAACCTGCCTAGGAAGACAGACAGCTGATGTATTACCAACCTTTCTGCCTAGATCTTCACGGAAGTCTAAACCATCTAGCCAAACAGATTTCCTAAACAATTATTTATTAAACACACATTAATTAGCAACTACAAATAATTTTCAATCTAAGTGTGAGGAAATAACGGTGGGTTTGGAGTGTGAGTTTAACAACAGATGCTAAAACCAAGTGTCCGATATCTAAGTGTCCGGGTGATTGCGGAGTGGGTACGGTGTGGTCACGCGACGCTGTCGTCGCGTCAGGGCGGGGCTTTATGATTAATCGTACGTGAGTACCAGGCCTTAGGTGTGATGTGTACTGCGGGATATGGAAATTGGAAATGACTTTCAAAAATTTTATGTAATTTCTGTGAATTGAGGATAGGTTCTTGGTAGAAAGTGTGACTTGAATCGTTTCTGAGAGCTTTTAGACGAGGTTCAATTCGATGTCTAATTCTTCGTAGTTACAAGTATGTAAGTTGCACATTTCAATGACTGGACAAAATACGAAAAGGCTCTTCTTGCCATATTGAGTCTTATGATACTAATAAACTTTAATATAGCAGGAATCCCATGACCTTTATATGACTGTTATAGGCTACCGCAAACAGACGCGACTATAAAACAATTTCTATGACCTTTCATGGAAATGGTTCTACCTGAATCTCGTCGCACGTCGCGTCGCGCCTGCCTGCAGGAGCCCTAAGGTGACATTATATCGCGATAAGACTCCATTCTCTTACGTTCTTTTTCAAACTATGATACTCTCCTCGCTTCAGAAAAAATACAGTATGGATTTGTGCCCGGTTGATGACAATAGGCTCGCCCCTATTTTATGGTACCAAGGTACTTCTCTACCAGACCCTTAGGGAAATACAGGTGTGATGTTATGTTATCCATCCATAATAAAAAAAATTACAAAAAAAAAATAATAATAAAAAAAACATTAAAACCATATTACCATACACCATATTACCATATCCATATTATAAATTCGAAAGTAACTGTCTGTCTGTCTGTTACCTTTTCACGCCTAAACCACTGAACGGATTTCGATAAAATTTGGCAAGGCTACAGATGGCATCTTAGGGAAGGACATAGGCTACTTTTTTTCTCAAAAATAATCCAACAGGGGTGATATAGGGGATGAAAGTTTGTATGGAAAACCCAGCATTTCTTTAGGGATATGAAAATTCTAATTTATTCTTTCGGTAAGAAATAAAGCAATATGCGGTTCAGCGTTTTTGAAAAATCATCCCCTAATAAACGTTCCCATGGGATATTTTCCGACATCCACGCGGGCGAAGCCGCGGGCAAAAGCTAGTGTCATTAATTATTATACAACGTGTCGTTTTGCATCCTCGTCAAATTTAAGGGTGTGGTAGACCATCAAATCGAACAACTTTTTCCATGGCACTAACATCGTAATCGCAAAAAAATAATCAGCCGTCCATACATTTGCGTAGAGTAGGTATTGAAGTTTTCTATGGGACAGTTGAAAATTTTTTCGCGATTATGATGTTGGTCCCATGGAGAAAGTTGTTCGGTTTGATGTTCTGTACCACACCCTGAAATTTGACGAGGATCCAAAACGACACTTTGTATAATGGTGTTTATCCTTTCCACTTTTTTCAACACTTTTAAATCTTCAAAATCCCCTCAGCGATACATCTCAGCATAGCTTGCACTACCCCACACATCCAAACCAAACCTGACTTCTTATCTAATCGGGATCTTACGAAAGCTCATTACAATGACCACCATGAGTTATGTGTTACAAAGGTCACAGTGACAACTAAACCCGGATATCTTCTGTACCCAACCTCATCTAGCCGGTACTTCTTTAGTAAGCTTCGTTGGTCCAGTAGACGCAAGCTTAGCGATATTGGGTTGGTTCCCAGGTTCGATACTCGAGTCAGGTACTGCAGAACATGGGATCCTACCTAGGTTCCACCCTTATAGAATAGAATAGAATAGAATAGAAAGCGTTTATTTCGACCAACAAAGGATAAAAAAAATGCAAAATTTAAAAATAAAACAAAAGAAATAAATTGTGCGACTCAGTCTATCTGTCCCTCTGTCACAGCTGGATATGTCAAGAATACTGATTCTATCAACATGAAATTCGAAACAGTTTTAGATGACATTTGCCCAACTATTTTGCAAATAAGAAAGAAATATTTTCATTTTTTTTTTTGCTACAAAAAATTCGAAGTGGTAGCCCCACTTCATCATACGAAAGAGCGCTGTTTGCACATTCTCAAACATTTTTTTTTTTCTTTTTTTTTGAAGTTATTTTTCACTTTGTAGTGTTTTTTTATGGAAGTCGGTTGTTTTTTTTTTTTTTGTAAAAGTTTTTGATATAATTTGGTATGGAGGTAGCTGACACCCTGGATTTATACATAGGCTACTTTTTACCCGATACTCCTACGGGTTCCAGATTAACGCGGGTGAAACTGCGGGGCACTGCTAGTATACTAATAACTACTAATTTTAAAAACGCGAAAGTTTGTGAGGATGGATGGACGTTTGTTACTCTTTCACGCAAGAACTACTGAACGGACTTTGATGAAATTTGGCACACAGATAGTTTATAACCTGGATTAACACATATAATACTTTTTATTACGATATTCTTACAGGTTCAAGACTTACGCGGGTGAAACCGCGGGGCGCTGCTAGTCATTATATAACGAAGAATAAGCATCAAAAAAATATTTTATTACGCCTTTCTTCTAGATAAGCATCAGTTGACCTCAAAAAGTGTTAATAATTTCCAAGTGTTTAATTTATTATTACGAATCCATAAATTATATCCAGATGTACGAGATAAAGTCAAAGTTATATCCCAATTAAAAGAATCAATTTTATTTTTCTAAGTTTCTAATAAATCACTAATAAGTGTGAGTTTAAATAATAAATTAAATCAGCTGATGAAAATCTAGAGGGCTTTAAATTAATGAGATACAACGCCCATTTAAAATGTATTGATTTGTGAATATTAAAATACACTTATTTAGTTTTTTTTTTTTTGATGATTTGGCACAGTTTTGAACTTTTAATAAAGGACCATAATTAGGTATTGTATTTTTTTTGTGTAAGTAAGCAGCATGTATCAGAAAAGTATGGTCATTTATTTAAGGATGTATAGAGTCTAGAGCACACCACTCTGCCTCGAATTTCGCGGGCAGCGGGGCGGCAGCGGCGGGCGGCGCGGGAGCGGCAGGATTTTATGCATAAAAACAAATGGACCGGACCTCGAATACAGCGGCGCGGAAGCGGGGCGGGACAATGCGAGACGCGCCGCCGCCGCCGCCGCCCCGCTGCCCGCGAAATTCGAGGCAGAGGCCTTAAAGATGGCGACGGTGAGGATATAAAATAGATAGACTATCAAACTCAAACTGAATAGATTCTATACTATAATACATAGAGTCAATCAATCTGCCAAGCCTTTTCTCAATATACTAGTATTTTATATGGAATTACTGCCTATCTGACCTCCATAACCCAATTTAAATCTGAAACGCTATCAGTTGGTGTGTTTTAGAGACTTGACATAATGACGATATGCCATCCTTGTTCTTTTCCCTACACTTTGTGCAAGTTAGAGCAGTAAAAAGCCGCGTGGACTGGAGAAGTCTTCGACACAAATATAATTATAATGGCCGCAGACTGGATAAGGTTATTCAACAGTTGAAGTTGATAATGCCTTATAAATTATTAATTAATCAATCAATCTGCCTAGCCTTTTCCCAACTATGTTGGGGTCGGCTTCCAGTCTAACCGGATGCAGCTGAATACCATTATTTTACATGGAGCGACTGCCTATCTGACCTCCACAACCCATTAACTGGGTAATACGATACCCCTCGGTTAGACTGGTTGTCAGACTTTCGGGCTTCTGACGACCCGTAACGACTGTCAAAGATCCACGAATGACAGCCGGGACCAACGGCTTAACGTGCTTTTCGAGGCACGGAGGAGTCTCGGTATGTGAAGACGGTCAACCATTCACGGACCAACCCCGGCAAGCGTAGCTTCACCTGACGGATCGACCCGTGCGGCTGTTATTACTTAGCCACGAGCTCCTCTCATACATAAAGTATAGACCTTTAAATATGATCACACCGTTCTTACGTGGCTGTATAATACAACCAACTATTCATTTCTGATTACATCATTTACTTATCAACCTGAAATCCACGGCAGAAATTCAATTAAAAAACACCAGTTACTTTAATGAGCCCTAAACGACTGTAATTATATACTATCTTGAGTTACAAAATTGAAATTTTCAATTTAATATTTTGTTTTATGTAAAACACTGTAACAAGGCTTATTTAAATGCGCATACGCTTGCTTATTAACTAAGTAGGCATTTAGCATTAATATTTGGGTACTTAAGCGCAATTTAGCAGGTGGCGTTCTGTAGTTTCTGCCTACCCCCATGAGAAGAAGGCGTGAGTATATGTGTGTATGTATGTTAAGCACAATTTTCTTCATTACATCGTAACATAACATCACGCCCCCCGACAGGTTAGGCAGAGGTGTCTCTACCTATAGTCAGTGGTGGATTTGCAGTCTTGGCCACCCTATGGTGGTGGCCTATGCCCCAGGCCATGTCGTACTAGCCGCCCCTTTCTCAGCAGCCATCAAATAGACTTACTGCCAACTTTTATCGAAATACTGATTTCTTTTTTCACGATTTCAGGTTTGGTCCCATACTAAAAGTTGTTCATAATGATGAATACAGTAACCCCTTAAGAGGATATTGGTCAATAACCAGTAACCCTGTTGTACGAATGTGTTTTAGGAAGATTATTGTTATACGATGCGGTGCAGTGCGGCTCGCAATAATGTGCGCGAGTCTTTAGAATATTTAGGTACTTTCAGTTATTTCTTGTTATCATCAGTGAATTTTTTGTCCGATTGGCCGCCCCTAATATCGCCGCAATAGGCCCCGGCCTACTGGGCCTTATAACAAATCCGCCACTGCCTACTCCTTAAGAACCTACTACGCTTAGGAATGGGCAACTAGCTTCATCATTTTAAGACGAGTAGTGCCGCCAACTAGCACCACCATTGAGAAAAAAATCATAAGTCTGGAGATATGGAACATTATGAAATTTCCTATGCCCACATTTTTGGTCTAATGAGGAATTTTTTGTACCTGACCTACCTTTTTTTTTTGTGGATGGGAAATCATCAAATGACTTCTCCCACTCTGGGCGGAGCGGGATGGCGTGTCAGACTTTTACTGACTAAAACCCACCCGTGTTCCTTCAGTTGTCCGTGCCAGGGCCACGGTATCTCTTTCGAACAACCCGCGACCCCGGCGGCTATAATATAATATATACTAACGCACATGAATCCGAACAGTCAGAGGTGCGTGCCATGAGTTCGAACTCGAGACCACCAGACTTGGCAGTCCGACGGTCACACCACTAGGCTACCTGACCAAAAATCATCTGGCTAAAAATGTGAGCATAGGAAATTTCTAAGTTCCATATCTCCAGACTTATAAACAAAACTAAGAACGGGTCTTCTCGCGATATTCCTTCTTACAAGGTAAACAGGTACCTACCTACTCCAGACTTATGATTTTTTCTCAATGGTGGCGCTAGTAGCGGCACTACTCGTCTTAACTGGCTGACTCCTATGACAATTCAAAAGTGCTTAGCATATTCTGTATAACTATAATGTTCCCACTGCTGGGACCAGTCCCCCTTTCTTCGAGAGAGAGTGGGTGTAATCCACCACGCGGGCCCAGTGCGAGTTGATAGATGTCACATGTCTTCGAATTTTTTTTGGTTCTAGGATATGCCGGTTTGATCACGATGTTTTCCTTCACTATTTCGAGAATAAACCTGCCTGATAATGTATTAATTGAACGCTTTGAGTTTGAGTTTGAATTCTTTGCATACCAGGGACCGTACTATGACGTTAAAAAGGATCATGGATACATCATGGTTCCGTTGAGAAAAAAGGATGGCGCAAAAGGTAGTATATATACAACGTGCCGTTTTGTAACCTCGTCAAATTTAAGGATGTGGTATAGACAATCAAACCGAACATCTTTCTCCATGGCACCAACATCGTAATCGCGAAAAACTTATCAGCCGTCGCATACATTTGCGTCGATTAGCCATTGAAGTTTTTTATGGGACAGTTGAAATTTTTTTCGCGATTACGATGTTTGTCCCATGGAGAAAGTTGTTCGGTTTGATGTTCTCTGAGTATCACACCCTGAAATTTGACGAGGATGCAAAACGACACGTTGTATAGCTCTGTCTCTCTCTCACACTGGAACTCCATGATCTTTTTTCACGTCATAGTACGGGCCCAGAGCTAGTTTTTGCTATTGATTACGGCGCCATCTGTCAGCTAGCTTTGCCACCTCTAAAGAAACAATAATCAGAGTAACATCACACAGCTTACAAAGCGTGCCACGAAAGATGAGACTTGACACCTCACGTAGTTGACTTGCGCAGTAGATTATAATTCTCTGATTCTGATTTATACTTGGGTCTCTTCAGCGGTATGAGGTCAGAGACGGGAAGTCACCGGACGTCATCGGGGCGGTGGAAAGAGCGGGGGAGGCGCGATACTGCGCTCGACAAGTCTCAACGAAAGATATCTTTCGTGGGTCGCATTGTACTATCCATTGCCTTTCAAATATAGCCATAAAAATAAAAGATGACGGTCTTAGTGATTTTTTTAATGATACGGGCACTTGCAGCTCTGTTACGGGCAATTTCTGGCCCCTATAATAAAGTTTGACCCGTCGTCGGCGCGTCGTCGCTGGTCCTAATCGTCGTAATGGCTTGCGTCCACTTGACCCCGACTTAAATCCATTTAGGGCGTAGATAAGTGGCATAGAAAGGTACTAAGTGCTGGTGGGGAAGCCAAAAGTGGCGATATTTATTTGTGACCCAAGGGAGATAAGTTTGAAGATGGATAGGATCGGGTTTGGTGAAAGTGTTGGGTATAAGATCTTATCGGGAATTTAGAGAAATTGCCATAACTGCATAAAATATAAGCTAACAGTCTTAAAATAATATAAAACCGGCCAAGTTCGTGTCGGACCTCGCACAATGAAGGGTTCCGTTGTTGAAAGGAATTTATCTCAAAAACAAACATAAAATTGTAATCCCAAAAACTTTGTTTTAGGTGTTAAAATTACAAATTAATAATTTTCGGAGTTTTTGCTTTACTTGTGCTGTGAGACCTTGCTTTTGCCAAATTTCATAATTCTAGGTCAACGGGAAGTACATTTTAAAGGTTATGATTTACTCGCGAGTATCAAAATGTGTCGCATAAATTGCCGTATTTTTGATTGCGTTGACTTAGAAGCTTGATTTTTTTAGAACTCCAAGGGACCATAAACCTACGTATTTGATATTAATTTCAACTTGATACCTCCACGCTTTGTTGAGATAAAGGGTCTAGACAGAGTGACAGACAGACAGACGGACAAGAAAGTGATCCTATAAGGGTTCCGTTTTTTCATTTTGAGGTACGAAACCCTAATAAAATGTACATATTATATAATAAAAACCGTCCTTTTTCATATATATGATACATTTTATAGAAAGAATACCTAATAGGGCATCAAAAAATTCGTCCGCATCGCTGTCAACTGGAAAAGTGCCCAAAAGGCTGGCGGCATTGCCACGTTGTTTGACAATGCTGATTTTTTGGCTAAAAAGTTGGCCAGCCCTCTGATCACGTGTAGACTCAACCAACCGCTTGGTGATGTTTCAAAAAACAGCAAAACTATGTATCGCAGTTTCAATACTCTCATTTTAGTACTTTTATCAACTGATTTAATAAAAGTTCTTAGTCTCAATTTTCTGCTATAATACTCTTTCAAAACCGTAAATCTGTGTAGCAATTATCAACAAGACTTGATTTATTTAACTGCTTGATGTGTGATTCTGCGAGCTGCAATAAACGTCTCAAAAAGCTAGCCATTTCTGCCAGATCATTATAAAAATAAAATCACGTAAAAAAAAAAAACAGCTGCTCCCTACATTTTGATGAGTTAGGCGAACATAACTGTATAGAACAGCTGATTTTTTTCTCGATTTCAGATTTGGTCCCTTAGTAAAAGTTGTTTGTTATCATGAGTACAATAATCATATGTTTAAGTATCGGTCACTAATTACCAGTCACCTTATATGTAGGTACTATGGACAAAACTTAAGCATGCTCACTTAAGAAAATATTCCTGTGAGAGCGCAACAAACGAACATTGTGCGATCGAGTCGTGAGCCGTGCATGCGATTATCGCCTTTGAGGTAATCATGCGGAACTTTGGCCCATAGTACCTACAATCTTTTGTACTTACGTTTCTTGAGTGAGGAAATCGCTGATAGCTCGTCGCTTCCTCCTCGGAAGTGGGACAAGTACCTCAGCCGTGTCAAATGGTGAAACCTCGATATCTAAACTCATTATTTTGTTTGTTTTGTTATCTGTTCAGTAAAACGAGTACCTACGATGCCCTTGTTCTTTTTTTGATTAAGTGCCAGCGCACACTATGCGTATTGACGCTGCGTCTAGACGCTGCAACAATACGCAGAGTTGTCATTTGTGTCTTCGTCTAGTCGTTACGACAGACATCGTGTAAGATGCGATCAGCGTCAATAATATCGGGACGAACAGACTGTTTAAAATGATCCCAATAACTAATAAAATTAAACTTTATCTGAATTGGATAAAGTTCCTGTCAGAATGACAGTTGTCGTGTACTTTCTACATTCTGAAACATTCCTTGTGTCATTGAGTTCATATTTTATTTTCATAGTTGTTTACATCATTTTGAACAGTCTGTTCGTTCCGATATTATTGACGCTGACTGTACTAATTAGTGGATCTTACTTTAAACTATAAATGATACGTGTGTGACAATTATAATACTATATACTTAACTGCAATAATAATCTAAACAATTATAAAAAAAAAATATATATTATATATTTCACATAAACCTACACGGGCACTTATGAAACGTCAGAAGCTAGGTGCACGGTTCCAAATCGGTTGTTTCCTACGGAGAAGAGCCGGCAAGAAACTCCATGGTTACCCTTTTAAAAATAATTGGCTTTTACAATATTTTCAATTAACAGTGTTAATAGGTATGGGAGGACAATGTGTACATAACAAAATAGAAAACAGTCAACAAATGTACAGTCTACTAGGCCTGCAAAATTTACATACCGAGACTCCTCCGTGCCTCGGAAAGCACGTTAAGCCGTTGGTCCCGGCTGTCTTTCGTGGATCTTTGACAGTCGTTACGGGATGTCGGAAGCCCGAAAGTCTGACAACCAGTCTTACCAAAGGGTATCGTTTACCCAGTTACTGGGTTGTGGATGTCAGATAGGCAGTCGCTCCATGTAAAATACTGGTATTCAGCTGCATCCGGTTAGACTGGGAGCCGACCCAACATAGTTGGGAAAAGGCTAGGCAAGTTGGAGTTTCGCTTGCATTCGTCGATCACAACTTCACCTCCAATAAGAGACAAGAGAAGACAAGAGACAAGAGATAAGAGGAGACATGTAGAATACCTTCCGCCTAGGTTGCCAAACAGTATTATCTTGGGACTTTGGGAGTTAATATTGAGCCTCTAGTTGCACTTGTCTTGGTTCTTATCATGCGAAGGCGAAGAGCATCCGACTTTTGCCTGATGTGCGCAAGAGCGTGCGACTCCCCAAGCCTGTCGTTGCGACTCTGCAACGACGCCAAGTGTGCGGAGCTTTGAACAAAATGTATGAAAATTGTCGGCCGCAGCCTGTCGCAATCGCATGTCGCATAGTGTACAGGCGCGGATACAGGGTTGGGGAGTCTTTGTATACAGTATATGATTTAGCTAAGACATAGTTATCCTCGAAAAGGGGGGTACATAGAAAATAGGTGCGAAAGGTTTTTTTTATAATTGCTTTCACGAGAAATCACCATCCCCCCTTCCGTCCTCCTAGAGAGAAACATTTTGTACTCCCTTGAAAAAAAAAAACAATAGATCCGCCTGCCAGTGTGCACCTTGTCTAAAACAATAGCAGGAAGTACCTACATGTAGTTGATAGGCTGTCTCAATTAAGATTGATTAGCACTATTTTTGAAGCCAACTAATTAATTCTGCCTATTTCTGTTACGTCAATTGAACCAATTGTTACGTTTGTTGTTGGGAAATTAACTGTACATACATGAAGTTTTGTTGTTTTGAAGTTTTGTTGTTTCGAACAGTTTTAGGATTATTTAGGGCCTGTTGTGTGGCGAAATAAATAGGCTGCGTACTGTAGAGGTTTAATGCTTTGGTCAAATCTCGACAATGTTATACTGGCTGACATTCAATCATTCAAATATTGAATGTGTTCTAAAAAAAAACGAACCTTGTTTTTCTTTGTAGGATGGCAGATAGATTTTAGCTAGAGCTCCGCGTGGAACCATTTTAATTTTAACTTATCCGAAGCTTAAAATATAGCGGGCATCAGCCTCATTCCACTAGAGTCTCTCTCCTTTTATTGTTAATATAGTAACTCTCCTACTATGAGGTTCGAGCCCTCACGGTACCATAGAAATATAAAAAAAACACTACTTACCTACTTGGTTTAAGGCGAAAGCGCCAGGGTAGCCCACGAAATTCGAATTTTCTTAAGTTTTTTGTTATTGGCAGGTTGCATGTTGGTCAAAATATGAATTGCGAAATTATTTACAGAATTATGACCATTCAAATCATCAATGCAACTCTCTAAATTCAAATTATCCTACTGAATGACCATTTTCATGAAGTCGTGACATTTTAGGTCAATAAAATTCTTACTTAGAGAGTTATTTAAACTGGTGATTTTAATGTTTTAATTATGTAAAAGTTATGGTCGCACATCATGTTTACAACCAAACACTGACCTGCAAATTGCAAAAAACTTAAATAATAATTTTATTTATTTCGTAATCAACAGGTTTTACACATACATTTTAGAGGACTTTTAAGTATAGAGAAATACTCGTACCTGTAACAGAACACCTCTCTCGTCCATTACTATGTTTACACAAACAAAGCCTGTTACGCAATTACAAAATAAGTACATGAAAAGTAAAACTAGAGAATTTAAAAATAATTAATTATTTAGGTTCTTGAATTCGTAATCTCAGATAGTTGACAAAAGATACTGAGAAAAATAAAAAATAAATAAATAATTTTGTTGTGCTGTCGTTTATGACATTGAGTTTGTCGTTCCACATTAGATAATTATCTTACAATATTTAACACTATATATTTTTATTATTTGTTGTTGTAGCGGCCATACACTCTGTGAAAATTTCAAGTGTCTCTGTGACAGACGGACGGACGGACAGCAGAGCCTAAATGCCCCCCCCCCCCCCCTTCTCACACACATTCACAGTCCACCGAAGGGAAGGGTATCAGGCTGTCAGTTAATCGATATAGATCACAGATTCACAGTTTCTTTTAAGGTTTTGGATTAACGACCAATGCGACCTCAGAGTGTGTGGCCTGTTGCCAGTGCAGGCTTGCATGGACAGGGACAGTCCGTGATCTCAAGGCCAAATCGTGTACACTGCCACAATATAAATATGGACAGTAGGGAAACTACGAGCAAATGTAAAAAACGGCACTCACACAGACGCACATATCGACGAGACCCCTAAGCCACAGTAAATATACTGAGAGCACCGCGGCTCTCGCTTGGGGCCTCGTTGGTACTCGCGTCTATGTGAGTGTGCCGTTTTGCCCATTTGGACGTAGTTCCTTAATATGCATATATTTATTGTGACACCGCTATTTAGCGCGTGCTATTGCGGTGTGAAACTGCCAGTTGTCGCCTGCTAGTGTGTAGACCCAGAGCCGATAACGACCTTTGCCGGCAGGCAATAATCGCTATAGTGTGTGGTCTATGCAGGACTTGGCCAGCAGGCCGCCTGATAGGACCTGAGACTGCAGGCCCTTTAGTAACGGTCCCGTTGGCATCCTTTGGGTACGGAACCCTAAAAACGAAGGCTGATATTCCCGCACACACAATTAATGACAATCTTCTAGCTCGAGGAGTTTAAAATCATAATGGCTAGGTACTTATTTACCAGTTTATGTATGTGTATTTACATGAAGTATAAGTAGTACAAAGTTGTTCTTGTTAATTTAACCATCAATTAATTCCATTACCTGTATCCTTGATTCCAATTGATCTTATTTCCACTTCAACAAATATCAACTTTATGTTAGTGTAAATTAAGTTGATTCCAGAATGACTAAAACTATTGAAAAAGTCTTTAAAGATGGTTGAAGTTGAAAACAAAAACAAACAAACTGAACTTTACGTGTTGACATTACAGATATTTATCCAAAAATAATATTTGTCAGTTTACATTTTTGGAAACAAAATAGCGAACGCAGAATAGACAATTCTCAAGTTTTCTTTTATCTTTTAGAGCCACACTGCGCAAGCGTCTGTTATTTGTCACTGCTCCAAGCTATTTTTGTCGGCAATACAGCACCGACAATGTTGCTAGATTAAATAATTAATTATATCTGAAATTAACGTTTTGAGTGGCTAGTTGACTAGAATTATGATCTGGTTAACAAGTTTCTCTGGTTATTCTATTTGGTATGTTATGAAGGTGGATATATTATGTGACATGAGTATTTCTTGCTGTCGTTGGGTGGTAGAAGAAAAGACTTTGGATGAGGTAGGTAGTCACCCCCTTTCTAGCCATATCATTATTATTATTTCGTTTATTTATTTTATTTCTTATCTATTTACATTTTTAAATATTTCTTAAAAAAAGGATATAAAAAAAACATTTAAAAATATAAAAAAATAGAGGTCCGCCGGTGTCGGGAGCAGGGTCCAAGCTACCGGTGGTTAGGGCTGCAGAGACAGGAACCTTCTCACAATGCGAGCCGTATCAAGGAGTACTGCCTTCTGAATCAGGCCCTTGATCCAACCGCCTAATGATAGCCTCGAGAGATGTTGTTCGAGGCTTTCGGCCATCAGGCCATTGGCCGTTACGACAATCGGCACAATGACAGCCGAGCTCACATTCCACATATCAACAACCTCGTGAGCTAAGTCGAGATATTTTATTTGTTTCTCTTTCTCAGCTTTCACGAGGTTCTCGTCATGTGGAATGGTAACATCGACTATCATTGCTTGGCGCACTAACCGATCTATCACTACTATATCAGGCTTATTGGCGACAATAGTCCTGTCAGTAATGATAGACCGATCCCAGTACAAAGTGACATGGTAATTTTCGAGAACTGGGTCGGGCACATACTTGTAGTATGGTACCTCAGAATCGACTAGTTTATATTTCAAAGCAAGTTGCTGGTGGATAATCCTAGCTACTTGGTTATGCCTGTGCAAGTACTCGCCGTTAGCCAGACGAGAACAACCGGAGATAATATGTCTGATGGACTCACCCGGACGGTGGCATGCCCGACACACGTCAACCGTCCCATCCTTCATAATATGTTTCCGATAGTTATTCGTCAAGATAACTTCGTCCATAATTGCACAGACGAAACCTTCAGTTTCCCCGAAAAGGTCACCGAAACGTAGCCAGGATACGGACGCTAAGAAATCTACACCGGGCTCATGAAGAGCCCGATAGAAGCGCCCGTGGAGCTCCTTGCTTTGCCATACCTTCTTGCGGTCATCGGTAGTAAGTACTACAGGTTTGCGCCAGTTCTCTTTAGCCATGGACAGCGGGGTGAGCCCCTTGTCCACTGCAACCACATCACGGTGCATACCCACTTCGATTTTTAAAAAATATTCTCTGAGGCTGCACACCTCGCGGTTGTGGAGGGTCTTCGCATTTAAAAAGCCTCGACCCCCGCACTTCCGCGGGATGTACAGTCTCATCACCGATGATCGTGGGTGATGCATCCGGTTTGCAGTCAGCAGTGTACGGACCCTTCTATCCAGGGCGTCGAGTTCAGTCTGAGTCCATCTGAGTATGCCGAAAGAGTACATCAAAACCGGCATGACCCAACCGTTGAAAGCGCGCACCTTGTTTCCGCCTGAAAGAAGACTGGTTAATACCTTCTTCAGGCGACCAAAGAAGCGCTCCTTCAACGATTGCTTCATGTCAGCAACGTTGATGCCTAACGCTTCCGACATACCCAAATACTTATAGCTTTCGGATGAGGAGAGGGATCTAAGATGTATGGAATCCGAAAGTTGAATTCCATCGGATTCCATTCATTATTATTATTATCATTATCATATTTTTATTTGTTTATTATAAAAGCGTTTTCTGTATGGCTCCTAAAATTTATAATAAAATACCACAGTCATAAAAAGCATTACCGGTAAAGTTGTTTAAAAAAAAGATTCGAGATTTATTTTAACAGACAAGTGTTATTATAATATAAATGACTTTTTGAATGACACTATTTGACATTTTTTATTTTTATATTTTATTATCCTTAAATTTTGTGACATTTATTTAATTAATGATTAATTTATTTTAATGGCATTATCAATATTTATTACTGACTATTATGTACCCACTTGGATGGAAGTGCCTTTAATAATTAGGTTTTATTTTGTAATTTAGTTTTTTTATTTTTTTGTAAATATTATACATTTGTAGCCATAAGGGTGAAATATGTACGTACGAAATATAAATTAATATTGTAACATCCTGCATGCATCATTTGCATGTATACGCATGTTTTGACAATTATAATGATCTTTACCTTTTATCTTTATTGTTTGTTTCTTTTTCTTTTCTTTTTAAAGTCTTTAATTTTATGCCACCATTTCTTCAAGTAACTAATCCTAAAAGTTCTTTGTAATCTTCTCCCGTTCCATTATACAGGAATAAACACCAGTGTCAATTCTGACTGCTACAATCAATCAACTCAGCCTATCGCAAGTCCACTGCTGGACATAGCCCTCTCCCAGGCTGCGCCACAACACTCTGTCCTCCGCCTTCCGCATCCAGTCTGTCTCAGGCACCTTTTTAACCGACTCCAAAAAGGAGGCGGTTCTCAGTTCGTCGGAATATTTTTTTTTTTTATGTATGTTCCCCGATTACTCGAAGATGGCTGGACCGATTTGGATTGTTTTTGTATTATTCGAGAGGGTATACATCACAGTTGGTCCCATATAAAATTGATTAACTTTGCTTTTGTAGTTTTTGAGTTAGCTTCAATAATACCTTTTTTTCCCCACTTTTATATGGATGATGTTCTAGTTTGTTTTGCAGATAGTGGTATTAGAATTTGTGTGGGGTAGGTACACAACTAAAAAGTGAAAAATAAAAACTTTACAAAAAAATACAACCGACTTCCAAAAATAACACTACAAAGTGAAAAATAACTTTAATTTCGGAAGTCGGTGGCAAAAAACGAAAATACATATAACACCAACACCGACACCGACTTCCGAAATTAAAGTTATTTTTCACTTAGTAGTGTTGTTTTTGGAAGTCGGTTGTATTTTTTTGTAAAAAGTTTTTTTAAGGTCATCGGTCAGCTAGAGGTGTCCCACACACGCTTGCTGTTGAAGATATATCACCTGCATGTACTAGCACTGGCTAGATATAAAACTGTCTAGATAAAAGTGACACATAGTTTTGTACTTGATTCTTTGTCTACGTTATTCCAAGATATGTCTTATAAAGACTCTTTATACCTTTCATGTAGTTTCACTCGACAGACCTGCCCAACACTTGCCGATACGCGGTCTCCACTCCAAGACTCGTCTGCTGTACCGGCTATCGGTCCTTTGATAAACAAGGCCAGCCCATTGCCACTTCAGTTTGCTTACTCTGCAATCAATGTCAGTTACTCTGACTAAATCAATTCAGCTTATCCATACTTAGTTGTATTCCTAACCTGTCTCTGATATAGATTACAAAGAAATCAAGCGTGCCAAAATACTTGCAATATGATGCATCGTGATCTGTACCAACCAACTAAAGCTGACACTTCACAAAATGTTTGTAACCTCATAAGTCAGAAGTTTTAGGGTTGATTTTCGTTTGGTTTCTAAGTGGTTTAAAGGTAAATTAATTTGGTTGTTTAAGTAACAAAGTACTGATCAATTTAGCAGGGATAGCAAGAAGGATACATTTGTCATGTCGGTCAAATAAATCGACTGTCGGATTCGGTACAAGCAGTGTTGATGGTCCTTGCTTCACTTATGTTTGTTTCTGTGGTTACTGTTATTATTTATTTTGTTTACACTGGATTAAGTGGTGTTGCGAATAGATTGTTGTTAAGGGGAAACATCGATAAATTTTGTGTTTTCAAAATTCCTATAAAAAAAATTTATATGGATAAATCATTTGGATTTTCCATTATGATGTGTTATTTGACTATATTTGCTACTGCTGTACTAAAACCGAAACATGATTACTTGAATTTTTTTTTTGATAGACAAAAAATCCAAAGTAGCTCCGTCTAATTTCTATTTTATACGATTATACGTAAACAGTTCCTTATTGTGCCGTAAAATTTACATTAAATCGAAGGTATTTAAATATTTTAAGAGCTTACTAAGCTAAAAATTGATTTAAGTACAGCGTTTTGTCATAAATCTATATTTAAACGAAGCGCGTCAAACTAGACAGCCATAATGTCATTTCACTTACACTCTGAGCTAAACCACGCTTCGATTTATCGTCCTAAGCTGGGATTTAGATTGAAATTCTGAAGTTCTGAAAGTTATAACAGGAAGATCCTTATGTAGGTATGGTTGACTGATTTCTCGGGAAACTTATTCGGAAAAGAAATAGTTCGGTATATTTCGGTTAAAATGGTTCGATCGGTATCTATATTCTATGTATGGATTTCGGTGACAAATAAAACTATTTTATTTCTTTCTTTCAAGGTCTGTTCTTGTTGATCGAGTATAAAATTTTCGTAAAATTTTTCCTCGTCTTTCAAAACGTATTGCTGACAATTAAGTATAAATTATAGTAGCTCGCACTCTGTATTAAAATGTTACTTCAACGCATTAATTACCACACAAAAACTGTTACAAAATACTGACCGTGAAATTACATAAAAAATAAATAAATGCATTATAACGCCGTGTCTCAGGATCCGCCAATGATAAATGTTTACTTTTCAATAGTTTTTACTTCATTATAATTGGCTTAATCACATAGTCATTGAAACTGCAATTTGCAACAATGTTGCAGACTACGCCCAAGAAATCAAACTAAAACAAGAGAAATTCAACTCTATATCTTGCAGCCAAAGTGCATTTTCAGTCAAGGATATCACAGAATGATTCAGTACCACCGCTCGTTGTGCTAACTAATCCGAAAATACACTCAGTGTTTTTGAAAATAGAACACAGTATTCTTAACTCAATGTGTGATGCATTAAAAAAACATGGCGGATAAAAAGTTGCTAATCCAAAAATTATTGACACGGTAGTCGAGGTTTCTGTAATCACTAGTAATTACTTTTAAAAGCCTAGTATTTCTTCACTTAAGTACAGATTCGTGGAGGTATGATGATTTTATGAGCACACGTTATCGAAACAAACAGAAGAACTAAGTTGACCTTCGTGAACATTAGAAAACTTTGCCCTTTATTCAGCCTACCGCAGTCTACTGCTGGAGTGCCATAAGACTAGCAGTGGACTATGGGCAAGTTGTACCATAACACCTGGTTCTTCGCCTTTCGCATCCAGTCTGTCTTAGCCGCCTTTTCAAGGTCGTCGGTCTATCTACAACGCTACGAGGTTCTTTTGGCGCGTGGCCAAAACTAGAACTAACGGCGCCATCTTGTTTTCTCAATGCAATTCCTGTGACAATTTCACAAATATGTACCAACAAATCCCCCCTGTTAATGTCATTCAAGTGCCAAAAGATCCTGGTAGCACCATTATTGCTTATTTATGTTTCTGACATAGTTGTTAGCATGGCATTTGTCACTAAATAGTGCAATAGCACACTGATCACTGTGCACTTTGATCTTTCATATGAATGCCAAACGTCATTTTAAGTGGTACTTTGGCACTTCGAACTATTCGTGACTCAAACTTACGCTTTGAAGAATGCGGAGTAACTTTATGTTCTTTTTATCAAGAGTCTATGCACTATGTGTGTAAAATATTTAAACTTATGACTAATACTGGCTTGTAGCCCAAAAGTATGACAACCAGTCTTACCACGGGGTATCGTGTTACCCAGTTACTGGGTTGTTAAGGTCAGATAGGTAGTCGCTCTGTGGCGGCATATACATCGCCACAAGCGAACTACGCATTACACGAACGTCACGCAAAATCCTGCATCGCGCAAGCAGAGTTTACCGCGCGACTAGCATAATACAACGTCCCGACATCAATCGTCGGACAGTAGCTCACCAGACGCAACACCCATCTGGTCGAAGGATCGTCTCTTTTCTATAGAGGATGAGTGAACTTTACACCCTGTTCCTCATACCTCTGCAGCTACATGTAAAATACTGGTATTCAGCTGCATCTGGCTGGCTGCACTGTAAGCCGACTCCAACATAATTGGAGAAGAAGCAAGGCAGATAGATTTTTTTTGCCTGTAACTCTCTCACTATAGGGCAAATACGTACAGACAACAGCACATCAGGTTATACAAAACTGTCAAATTTTTCCAAATGATTCTAAAACTTAAAATGTTGATGGTTAAGTACAAAATCGAATGAGAAAATTTGACACTTTGTAGTAACTTGACCTGCTGTTGTGTGTACATTACATACAGAGAAGAAACGAGGATTTACTCGTATCAACTAGCTTGCTCACAGAGTAGCTACTGACAATATTAGACCATTGTTTTTCTGCTTTTATTTTTTAATTTCACCATCAGATCGAATCTGCCATCTTTTGCTTGAGAAATTGCTCCTTTACAACCTCACTGCTACAAAATGAGGGTGCTTTTAATCATCATTCTCCTGCTCTTATCCTAGTTTATTTGGTCTTTCTCTTCCATACTTATCTACTATATTGTGCCTGCATGTGCTAGTCACAGCCTGAGGTATTGAGCGGTGAGACGGGGAAGGGCACGTTTGACAATATTCGCAAACGAAGTTTCCCCCGTCTCACCGCTCACATACCTCAGGCAGCGACTAGAATTTGCGCGATAGTCCTCATCTCGGTAGTCACCCCCTTTCTAGCCATATCATCTTTCACACAGTCCATCCATCGTTTCTTTGGTCTTCCCATACGCTGTCAAATTGATGTCATAGGCGTACCGTTGACTGTACTTACTTGCAAGAAAACCTCATTGAACAGTCCTTATTAATAAATCATTACAATTATTGTGCAAACCTACTTTTTGTGCCTTGCGAGGAATTTAAGCAAATAATTATTCCTTTAAGCATAATATGGCTCCATAAATCTTGCTCTGCTTTAAAGTAGGGTCAGCAAATTTTTGCTTGACAGTTATAATTGGCTTTTAATTGACTTTCTTCAAAGGTTAAGTCTTTAATATAAAATTGTGGAGCTTCAAAGGGCGTTCTATTTATGGCAATTCGTACGTTTATCCGTATGTCCGTTCGTTCGTTTCGGTTTCCCTATGCTGTCAACTCTGCACCGAACCTCACCATCACCGCATCATCTGCCTAGCGTTTTCCCAACTCCAGTCTTCCAGTCTAACCGGATGCAGCTGAATACCAGTATTTTTTTAACTTTTTTATTGTATTTTTTGAGCGTGAAATTTTAGTTATTTCTTATCGTTGGTGGAAGCTTGTAATTGGCCATCTTTTACTCATTGTATTTAATATGGAAATATATTAGCTGTAAGCTTTCCTAAAAGTAATAAAATAAAATAAAATAAAATTAATTTTACATGGAGCGACTGCCTATCTGACCTCCATAACTCAGTTACTGGGTAAGACGATTCCTCTTAGTACGGCTCTTACTACGACATGATGCTGTGCTATCACAGGTGGTCACCCGAAAAAGAAACCGAGTTCCAACCGCATCGAAAACGAGTATAGCTTATTCTTGTGACATAAGAATATGAAGAAGTATTCTGTGGTTAGGAGCCTAGTACAGTCTAACGGCCGAACCCAATAACCTATCTGCCACCAGTTTTGGCATACTGGAGATAGTAAAACCTATGGTTTTAACGACCCAATAATCTAAGACAGATAAAACAAAAGAACACGAACAAACGAATGAAATGAACGTAAGGACAGATAGATTTATATTGTCTATCGCAACTGATGAGTAGCGATCTGTCTTTTACTGACAGTAGATTATTGGGTTCGGCCGTAAGTCTTAACCTAAGAATAGATATACGTTGTTACTAGAAACTAGATGGGACAAAATTCCTAATGAATGATACATTGCTGAGGAGTTCAACAATGTTTCTCTTGTAAAGCAGAAGGAAACCACCTGAAGGAAGGGATTCCTTGAGTTAAGAACATTGCAGTTCATTCGACGAAACATAAAACTTTTTTACAAAACAATACAACCCACTTCCAAAAACAACATTACAAAGTGAAAAATAACTTTAATTTCGGAAGTCGGTGTCTAGTTAAATGTATTTTCGTTTTTTGCCACCGACTTCCGAAAAAGTTATTTTTCACTTTGTATTGTTTTTGCAAGTCGGTTGTATTTTTTTGTAAAAAAGTTTTTATTTTTCACTTTTTAGTTGTGTACCTACCCCACACAAATTCTAATACCACTACCTGCAAAACAAACTAGAACATCATCCATATAAAAGTGGGGAAAAAATACGTATTATTGAAGCTAACTCAAAAACTACCAAAGCAAAGTTAATCAATTTTATATGGGACCAACTGTGATGTATACCCTCTCGAATAAGACAAAAAAAATCTAAATCGGTCCAGCCATCTTCGAGTAATCGGGGAACATACATAAAAAAAAAAAAATGGTTCCGACGAATTGAGAACCTCCTATTTGAAGTCGGTTAAAAATAGAATTGCAATGTTTTGCCTGATAATTATTTAATCAAACCAAAAATTAATGAACGAACAATGAACGCAAATTGTATACCCATCTTGTCTTTGAATTTTATAACATGACATTTCACTATTATATACTCTCTTCACAAATACACAAGCAGGTCATCGTTTATTATTACAGAATGAAAATTTCGTTGTTTGAACATAAAATAATACATTGTTTTCGTAAAACATAAGCACTTAAGTGATAATGTCTTTAATAAACAATGATCGGAAGATGTCACATGTCTTTAATATTGACTATCAAATCAATTGTGCACACGGTTGGACCAGCTGTGATTATATTTTTGGTGTTGTGAATGTGCTGTGAATGTTTTTCTTAGTGGATAGCGTAATAATAGTTAATAATAGATCTGTAGTTAATAAATAATGAATCTTTGACAGTCTTTACGGGTCGTCAGAAGCCCAAAAGTCTGACAACCAGTCTTACCAAGGGGTATCGTGCTACATAGTAATTGGGTTGTGTAGGTCGGATAGGCAGTCACTCCATTTAAAATACTGGTATTCAGCTGCATCCGGTTAGACTGGAAGCCGACCCCAATATAGTTGAGAAAAGGCTAGGCAGGTCGATTGATTTTGTAATTGACATTAATTTTACTTAGTGATTGATGAAATGACGACATGCTCATGTAGTTATTAGTACCTACTTAATTACTTTGTATTTTTTTGCAAAACATATATAGATAATAAACAGTGGCAGAAAATCACTCCTTTTTGATGTTTTTTTTTTAAATATTTTTTCATGTAACTGCAGAAAAAAAAATGTTACGTCATTAAGTATGAAATTCAGACAACTTTTACCGTTAGTTTTTTCATAAATTAAAACTACGATACGACCTGAAAGCACTCATGGGAACTAAAAGGGCAAACATATCAATCATAAATTCAGAACCCACAAAAAAGATTCAATATTTTCTTGGTTACCTAATGAATGGTGGGATTTTCCTTAAAATAGAAAGCAATTCTCAGAAAAAAATAAACTCCACATTGTATCTCATACTTTCATATCAAGCTTTGTATAATTTATTAGCAATTATCCGCCTTATAGAGTCTCCCCATAATATATCCGAAAAGGACTAGACAAGTTATTCAACACCTAAAATATCTAAGTGCAAAAAAAACTTAGCCTTTCCGGGCAAATCTTGCTGACGTTACTTAGCCCGCTAATTTAGCTGTCAAACTCAAGAGTGATGAATTGCACAAGCGTCAACTTTGTCCATTGTACTTGACTGATTATTCGGAAGACATGAGCTATTAAATGAATTATCTAGTTTTTACTATGACTTATTGCAGCATGTTTTTCGAGTGATTGGTGAGGTTTCTTCTAGAGTACAGGCTTTGATTGAGAAATAAATTACTGTTGCTTAAACGTTCGTTTGATTTATATTGGCAATTTTGTTTTCATGTTTTCGTTGGAGTTATTTGTCGGGTTCTTAAACTTTTGCCTAGGGGGTTCATTGTGTGGGTTCTTTATCGTGGCCATTCTCCATTTTCTTGCTGAGTAGTTGTCTCCTGTGGCTGAGATTTTGATAATTTACTGAGTCACAGTGAAAATAAACAGTAATTTAATGGTCGTGGCTTATTACCCCCGCACGCGGGGAGTGGCGGTTCCATTTTCCGTGGTCAGCTGCCACAAACATAACTGAACCAGCGAGATAACTTATATATGGACCAAAAGTCTCTTTGGCTATCTGAGAACGAATGAAATGTTGACTATGAGATGTGGTTATGTCTTCGGCTGGATATGTAGGTAGACATGATGACATCATCACCAATATTTTTATTGCGCTGTTCCCAACCACTGCAGCTCTTGAAATCCAGAATCAACAGTGGCGACCACCAGAAAAGCGCTGAGATAATGATGCTCGACGAATCTGGCAGAAATGATTTGATTGATTGACTGTCTTGGAACCAGTACCTACCTATACATGGCGAAATTTTAATCGATTTTATCCTCATAAGGGTCATTGTACTCATCATTATGAACAACTTTTACTATGGGAACAACCTGAAATCGCGATAAAAAAAATCAGCTGCTTCCTACATTTTGAGAAGTTTGATGAAGATGTACAAAACAGCTGATTTTTTTTCGCGGTTTAAGATTGAACCATATTAAAAGTTGTCTATAATGATGAGTACTCGTACAATGACCCCTTAAGAGGATAAAAACGATTAAAATTTCACTCTGCATAATCAGAAAGAAAAAGAATGGGATGTAAGGAAAAGGCAGGGGCCATAGTTCTTCCATAGTTCTAGGTAACCAGTCCAGTCCAATTTAGCAACTCAAACTCATAGTCCAATATATCTTTGTTTTCATATCCTGCAATATTCCTACACAAACCGGGGGTTGTCCTTGGATGCACTTGCATAGTGCATACAGGGATAATCGTCGGCTGGTGCCTCCTCGTCATTTAAAATGGTCTATGGGGCCTCTGCGAGTTGGCTTTGGCCCCTCGTACGTCTTCCAAAGGTCCAAGACCCCAGGGTCCCGAGACATGTCAAAGACATTAAAAAAAAACAAAGTCTTCACGGATTTTGGTCACGTAGACGGATCTGAAGACCATGTTTATGCTTGCCTTAGCCTTTATTGGCAGAAGGGTATCGTAAGCGCTGATCATGATTTCCAGGTTCAATTCCCAGGTTGGGCAAAGTGTTAGGATTTTCCATCACGAAGATATCAATAGTAGCCCGGAGTTTGGAATTGTGCCCGGTTGATGGCAATAGGCTCGCCCTCTATTATATGGGAAAAAATTAATAAACAAAAATGATGAGTGTACTATAAATACAGTACTGCCTTACCTTTCAGGGATAACAGGCGTTATGTTATGTTACATGTTATGTTGATCTCGTAAATTAAATGAGGTAGGTACTTAACGGCCACCGTAAAACAGCGAAACGAATTGATTATGATCCCGGTTACTAGTTATTAAATGAGGATTCTGTGGCCAGCTGTCATACGTCGCGTAATAAATAAGTACGTGCGCAATGAACGGATTCTGCGCAAGCGCGCCATGGATGTGCGATGTTTGGATATGTCGGGAATTTTTGTCGTATTAATGAATTTCAGCCATGGCGACCAACCTCAGCGGAGACTTCCTTCGGCGCGGGAGTATTATAGCATATTATATTATGCACAAGAGTGTTTGCGCAGATACAGAATAGAATAGAATAGAATAGAATAGAATAGCATTTATTTGCAAATATGGGTAATACATAAGTAGATAGTAATATAAATCATAGTTCTGCCATATTTCACCATTCGGCATGCAAACATTTTCATCATACAAAATTTATATTCTCCTTAAAAACATTAAATTAAATAAAATTATTAAAATTCAAATGGTCAATTATAATAATATACCTACATTAAATAGGATAGTTAAAAATTTAAATTGTCATTAACAGTATAATTACCTATATAATAGGTTGGGGAAAAAGTTTCTTCGCATTTTTTAAGAAAATTCAAAACATTTTTTAATATACAGGTGCAGTCTCTTTTTAACCGACGAAGAAAAAGGAGGAGGTTCTCAAGTCGAGGCGTATTTTTTTTTAATGTATGTCTACGCATAACTTTTTATAGAGTAGTCTGATTTAAACCATTCTTGTTTTATTCGGGAGGGCCTCGAAGTTAGTACCAAGTAAAATTTATTAACTTTGCTTGGGTAGTTTTTGAGTTAGCTTCAATAATATGTATTATTCTTAGCTGGATATGTGAATGATGTTCTAATTGATTTTGCAGGTAGTGGTATTCGAATTTCTGTGGGTTAGGTACCACAACATAAACGTGAAATACTTATATAAACTTTAAAAAAAAAAACAACCGACTTCCAATAAAAAAACACTACAAAGTGAAAAATTAGTTTAATTTCGAAATTAGTAGCAATAAACGAAAATACAAAACCAAAGACACCGACTTCCGAAATTAAAGTTATTTTTCAATTGGTTGTTTTTACAAAAAAAAAGAAAGTTTTTCCCCCTCATAGTCCGATGGGACGGCGACACGACTGGAGAGAGATCAGGGGGCCAACCACCACTTCTTAAAGCAGTATTATTTTAATGTTACTTCAGTGTGAGAAAGAGATGGAGCTATACAGGACGTCTAGCTCCATCTCTTTCCCACACTCATGTAAGATTAAAATAATACTGCTTTAAGAGGTGGTGGTCTAGCTCCTGTGCTTTCCGAGGCACGGGGGTACCGCAGCACTTGCGCTTGCGACCATAAATATGACCAACGGGGCAGCGAATGTAGTAATAAGTATACACCTGTCAAGACTGTCACAACAACAATTTTACAACAAGCACTTGTGTTTTCAAATCAGAGTCAACCGCAGGGCAGACACCAAAATATTAATTAATGTTTTAATTCTCATTGTTCACCAAAAAACACTTTACAAACTACAGAGTCAAGTTATGCGGTATCAAAATAGGAAACTTTGAAAATGGGAAAATATTTTTTCAAGTACAGAACCTTTGGTGGGTGACTGTGATTCGCCCTTAAGCGGTATTTTTTACAGTTTGTTGTTTTTCAATTAGTTTTTTTTTCCAATGCAAAAATAAGATTCCTATATTTTCCTCCCTACTGTATTGAATATCAAATGTAAGTATTTGTATTATCTATGTGTATGTTTGCGCTGTGGCTCTGCTTCGCAAATTGCCACAGCATTATGCTGAGCGATGGCCGTTTTGTGTGTAAATATGACGCAAAATGTCCCCCGACTCGTACTTTTTCCCCCTTATTCATAATAAACTAGAACGCTTTACTTAGTTAAAATAGTGTTTTGTCAATTTCTTTCGAATTATGATTTGAGTTTGAAAGAAGAAGATAAAACACTATTTGAACTAAAGTAGATTTGTAGAGCGTTTCATCTCTTATCTGCCAGTGCTTATTTTTAATTATTTTGACTTGTTTTTAAGTATTTTTTATTTTTTTTACATTATTCTCACATGTATAAGCAACGAAATTAATGTACCCAGGATGTTGTATTACTTATCTTAATTTAAAAGAGTGTCCGTGGATTTTCTGGCCCGTTCTTCTGCATTGAGATCTACGTTTTGGAATGGGCATCTAGCTTCAACTTTCTGACTAACTGACCGACTCTTTGACAATTAAAAAGTGCCTGTAATTGGTTTAATTGAAATAAATGCTTTGAGTTTGAGTTTGTTTTAGTTTTTTATGATTATGGGGATTAGTGTTTATGTTTTTTCTTTGCGTCATAATTATTTACCACAAGTTTTTTTTTTTGTTTTTTATTATTCATTAAAATACCTCATCCATTTTATATCAGCTCTACGTCAAACCTGGGAGCGCCGTACCGCATCTATTCATTACCCGGAGCAAGTGTACAATCACCAATTCTATGGCCCTGTAATGACCGACCACGATCGTCAATTATCTACACATTACTAAGACCCGAATCGAACCCATACACGATTATGAAACGAAGGCCTCAGGCCCGATCTGAAATGTAAAAAAAAAACATGGCAAGTCCAAATTAGACTCGCGCACAGAGAGTTCCGTATAACCAAAACTGATGCAGTTAAGGGGGATGCGCTAACGCAGCATTCAATTTTTTTTTTTTTTAAGTTTTATGCAAGTTGCAGGTCAGTGTTAGGATGTATATTGATCAAAATATGACATCAATGTCATTCAAACGCCAATAGATCGTTATAGTTCTTTACAACGCTATGACAGACGGACTAACATACAGACGGGCGTGGCTTAGTAAACGGGACCCTATCCCGATAATCTGGTTTTGGTACTGAACCCTAAAAATGCTATCGATAAATTGAAATGGTAATGGTTTTGAAATAACATAGAATAAATTTTGTTAGCCTCAAGCTATCTTTTTGCTTTTCCATTTTATCGACATGTCATGACGAACATATTTTAAACAACCCGCCAATGAATATCAGTGCTATTAAAATTGCCAATAACTTTTCACTTACGACCAATTATTTTATTAATGGCCGATTGATAGTAATCGTACTGTCTGTCACTAATTTTGATGTTGAATTGTTATTATGGGACGACTAGGTACTTATTTGGGAATTAATAACATAACTTATTATATTAATAAATAGTGACAAAAAGATGTGTGGGGTGATGTTCTTCAGAAAGGTCAGGTGCGTAGTACTCGCAACCGACAGGCGCGGCGTGCGTGTATGACCTGATGTATGAAGCAAAAGGAGTACGTCAGGATCGTAGCATGTGGCGTTCTATAGTTTCTGCCTACTCCCTTGGAACGAAGGCGTGAGTTTATGTACAATACGTGCCACTAAAGATGAGACTTGACACACCACGTGGTTGGACTTGCTCAGAAGACGATTTATACGATTTATAGATATATGTAGGTCTCTTTAGCGGTATGAATTAAACACAGGAAGGAACCGGGCGTGGTTCGCTCGTAAAGTTTCATCTTTCGGGGCGCTTATACCTTCGTATGTAATAGCATAACTTTTTTTACCTAAGTAAGACATTTATTTAAAAAGAGATGACTGATAGCCCCGTTGTAGCTGGAACTGATAGATAAATGTGAAGATAGACAAATGGCTCTTTACAGTTACCTGCGTTACATCATTATATCTATATTAAGAGTATAGCGTTATTATACTGCGAACATCTGTCAAACTTAAATATGACAATTTCACTTTGAAATCTCGAATTTGGAGCCGCCTTCAGCGTCCGACTCACTGCCAGACGACTCCATGGTGACCCTCTCGGCCGGTTCAGCTGAGGTGGCTCTGCTCAGCTCGCTGTCCTCCTGGGTGGTGACTACCCGGCCCTTGCCCCCTTTTTTCCGGGTCCAGCCTTGGCCCCGGCGAGCAATTTTTCCAAACCTGGTCCAGGCCATGGTGCGGAGCGAGAGTGCATGGGAAGCCGTCACCTCCTTCTGCGAAGCAGTAATGCTCGCGAAGGAGGAAGCGGAACGCGTGAGGGAGAGGCAACAGCCGCGCCCTCGCGCCCCTAGCCGCCGCAGGAGACGCCCTGGGCTTAAATCAACATAATTATAACCTAGCCTGCAAATTGCAAAAAAAAAACGTAAAAAAATTGTCATGTCGGGAGCTATCCTGGCGCTTTCGCCTTAATAAGATCGTTGATCTCTCTAAAGTCTACACAACAAGCTTGTTTTACATATTTTACTCGAACTCTTTTCCCTGAGCTAAACAGGATGATAGCCATAACTCTCATCCTCATTACAGTCTTCCATTTGAATATCAGCTCCTGTCATTTGACATCGCATCAACATAAACCTATTTGGTGCTACTGACACCATGCCCCGCGTAAAACAGGACCAAGTTACATTTGCTGTCAGACATCCCTAAAATTTCCATCAGCCTACTCTATAGTTGGAACATTAAGGTTGAAATTGGTGGGTGAATCTGTTTGTAGATGGTAGAGATAAGTTTGTATTTGAGTAACAACTGCTCATTTAGCTTGGTGCAATTTGTGCGAGGTCATCAACACTGGATGGATTAGTACAATTCACTTCAGAGAAACTCAGGGCTGACGTTCAGTGGACTAACAATGTGACGGTAAATAATAGTATATAATTTATTTCAGGGATTGAGGATAGATTTACCGGTTGGAGTTTTGGTTATTGTCCTCGTCGAGATTTGGTTAGATAACTACGTGAGGCGATTTTGTCGATTTTTCGACCCCCCTCCCCCATTGGTGAGATGTCGTGAGATTTGGCCCCTCTCTCCCTTCTCTAATCTCACTTGAGGTGTTTCAAAATACACTCGAAAGCAATGAATTAGGGTCACATAAAGATACTCACCTGAAAGTCTCGGAAACTATAATGCTAGCTTGATTAAATAAATTTTGTTTATTAGACAATTAAATGTTCTAAATTTTACCTCAAGATACGAACTATGACTACATTTCCAATCCCTTAAATCTCTTAAAAAGGGATAGGTACACAAACATTTTAAAATATTATATTAAAAATTTCAATTTTTTTTTTCGATTTTTTAAAAACGCTGAACCGCATATTTCTTTATTTCCTACCAAAAACCTTTATTAGAATTTTCATATCCTTAACTTAAGAAGTGCTGGGTTTCCCATACAATTTTTCATCCCATATATCACCCGCTGTAGGATTATTTTTGAGACAAAAAGTAGCCTATGTCCTTCCCCAGGATGCCATATAAACACAGATTATTTCATTAAGCTTTCTTAGCATTCTTAGTTTCCGACGCTTTCAGGTATCTTTATGTGTCCCTAATTCATTGATTTCGAGTGTACTTATTTTTCGTGTAAATACTATAAACTGTGTTTGATTGCGTTGGATTTATTTAAATAAACATAATTTGTCTGATTATTTTTATAATAATAACCCAGTTTTCTCGCAATTTTACACTGTTTTTTGCGAAAAAAAAATGACGTGATATTTGCCGAGATCGCTCCTTCACGTTAGATTGGGTGAGATTTGTCTCGACCCCCTCCCCCCTCTAAACGCCTCACGTAGTTAATGTTTTTTTATTAAATAGACAAAACCTTCCAAAATCGCCTACAAAATAGGTATATTATCACTTGTTTAATAAAAAAATAATAAAAAAACGGTGAAGTAGAAAAACGTGAGGATACCCGTGCCTGAGAGATATCATATTAATTCTCGACGGCATGTGAAGCCAAGTCAGAGGCCCATTTCATAAAATAAAACTCTGACATAGGTACCCATAAATTACCTTCACCACCTCAACTAGTTAAACTCCTATCTTAATCAGCAGACCAATTTTCACGTCTCCAAGTCTCCATGTCACCATAAAATCCTCCATCAGGTACAGATCGCATCATCGCGTCGTATCCGTCACCCCTTACAATTAATCCGTCGGGCTCGGTGGCATAATTACCAAGTGACATCAACCGGCCGGCGCCGGCGCAATTGTCGCGACCTTCCAACGTCACTGTTAGACTAATTATAATTAAATTTAGAGTAGTAGGGTCTCGTAAAAATATGGCGTGTTTAGAGTTCAGACGCATCTGCTTAGATCGTGTTATTCCAAATAGGTATTGTTTTTTAAAAATGAAAGTTGGTTAGGAAGCAGACACAGCTCCTTCTTGAAATTATTCAGGTTTTTCAGGATCAAGTTATGACCGAAAAATTACATTTTCAGACAGACAACAAAAACTTAGCAAGAAAAAAATTTTTTGGAATGCTTTCCATCTGTTCATCGGTAGTTTTAATATTAATTAATTATCACCATGTACTGATGACAATAATTTATTTATTTAAAACTTGTTTACAGTGCTTAAGACCAAATCACTTATATTCTAGTAGCTAAAAACTATAAATAGGAAAAAAAATACAAAAAAAAACTTATACTAAAATACCTTCCTCCTCCCTCCTCCTCCCTCCTCCCTCCTCCCTCCTTCTTCCTCCTCCTTCCTCCTTCCTCCTTCCTTATTTTTTTTTTTTTTTTTTTTAGAAACAAATTGGAAGATATCCAGGTCTATGTGCTGGGTGAGCAAAGAGTTCAGCAATGTGACAGCTCGGGCCGTGGGTGCAGCAGCAGTCCGACGAATCACCCCCGGGGGCAAGGCGAACACTTTCCTCCGATGACGAGGACCTTCCACGCCCTAACCTCCGATCAGGAAAGGACTCGGCACACCTGCTAGACCCACCCGCTCTAGAAAAGTTGGATTATCCACTGTTTGTCAGGAGACGGTGGTAATGAATTAGTAGGTATAATAAACCAATGTAAACAAACTATGCAGTTAATTTAAATATTAACTGCATCGTGTTTTTGATGAACACACAACAAGAAGAAGCATCAACTGAAGAAACTTAGTAACAAAACCAGAGGCCCAGACAAAGTAACATTCGATTAGCGATGACGCTAGTAGAAAAGTCGAGAAATCCAAAAAAATTACGGGATTAACATAAGCTATCGTAATGTCACGTGATCATGTAATAATGTCACTTTAAAGCTATAGTGATTGTAGAAATAGAATTATTAAATACTTAACAAAAGATTTGTACTTGGTTAATACGTGTGGAATAGTTACTATTCTTGTATTAATTTGGTAAAAAATATTCAAACACATTGATTGATAATATTAAGCACAAGGTTTAGATGTGTGTAGAAATTGGTTTTGTTTCTACAACTGCACTAGTTAGTCTATGTAAATTCAGTTCCTATTAACAAAAGTTAAGGTTACTACATACCAAATATAAACCTACAAAACTAGTTTTGGATCGATTACTGAAAAGATTGTTAAAATTTAACTAAAGTTTATTTCCCTACAACGAAACTTTCACATAACAAAACTAGTTTTGTTGATCAAATTTTTCAGTGTGGCCAAAAAAATTATGGGGTTAAAAGCTATCGTAATGTCACGTGATCATGTCAATGTCACTTTGAAGCTGTAGCTATTGTAGAAATAGAATCGCTCCGAAGCGAATGCCATTTGGCTAGGCTCTCTGGTCTTCCCTCGGTCAATGACAAGACCGAAGACAAATGCATATTATTATAACATGGCGATGGCGCCACATCAGGATTCCTATGTCATGGATGCCATTGCGCACAAATCACGCGCACTATCATATAGGCCGGAAGAAATATCTAATGGCCATAAAAATATCTGCTCAACACGACGATGCTACGCTTCAAAGTGTTTTGCTTCATTTGCGTATCGTCTATCAAAGTGGGTATTTCATCCATCATCGTTTAATTGTCAGTGGTGGTAGATGTATGGCCAGCATCCAGCCATTTTGTACCAATAGTTGTAATAATAATAATAGTATTGTTGAATAATTACGTTCTGGTTATTAACTGCATTTTTTTGCTCTGAAAACTAACGTTTACCGGTATTTGTGGTAAAACCTAAGAATTATCGACTAAATGCCGGTAAAAGTCAGAAATTGATGATTCAGATTGAACAATTCAGATTTTTACCGGTGAGACTTGGTCAATCGTATGATTTGCCGCAGTTATGGCTTTTACAGTAACATATCGTCTATACTATATGTATACTACACACATCAAAAGTGTCTAGGGATCAACATATATTTTTGCAATAACTTTTCTCCTGATTGATATTAATTAAAATTTTCTTTAAGGATTCATCAAATAAAGTGTTTTCGTTTGTCACAGTAACGATAAACCAAGTCACCTTTGCATTAATAAAGAAATTTGCCATTTTCCTAATAAAGGGATTTTTGACATTTGAACCACTAACATTAAAGTTCGAAAAAAAGACTGAAATAACAGTTTTCTTTAAAATTTTATTGGGTAACTTAAACAATTAATAATCCGTGTTTCTACCGCGAACACTAACAACACAAGAACATCGGTTTGGCATACTCAAAATGAGTTCATCCAAATCACGCTGTGGAATGGCCGCCCATGTTCGTTGCAACAACAAAAAAAGGTCTTCTTGCGACTGGATACCCTCCATATTCGGCAGAGCTCTTCTCTGTAGCATATCCCATGCATGCTCAATCGGGTTCAAGTCTGGCGACTGAGCAGGCCAGGGCAGGACATTGATGTTAGCTGCGGCGAGAGTCTGTCTTACAACTCTTGCGGTGTGCGGTCGTGCATTATCATGCATTAACTGAAATAAGGGACCGATTTGCACTTGTAGAGGAACGATGACGTCTGATACAATCGTCTCAGCATAAATTTGAGCGTTGAGGTTGCCTCTGATCCAAATCAACTCAGTTCTTCCGCCGATCCAAATACCCGCCCATACCATGATGGTTCCACCACTATAAGGATGGACTTCCTGGCAGGATTTTAATCGCTGTTGGCGTCCAGGGGTTCTCCAGTGACGTATACGTCTTGTATCCGGTCTCATACCAAAACGAGACTCATCAGAAAAGCACACGAAACGCCATTGTTCTTCTGCCCAATTTCTGTGTTCAAGAGCCCATTGATATCGAATCCTACGATTGTGCATTGCTATAGGTGGTACCCGTAGCAGTCTTCGGGAATGAAGGTTCACTTCATGCAAGCGGTTTCTGACTGTTTGGTCGCTAATTAAGTTCCCTGAAGAGTGATGAAGCCTCACGGCTAACATCATGGCGGTTATAGTTGGAGCTCTTCGAGTTAAGATTTGAATGTATCGGTCTTGTCTCCGTGTGGTGCAGCGATACCGTCCTCCATGGCGCTCAGCCACGGTACCAGTGCTTCGGTAACGTGTCCAAAGTCGACTGATAACACTCTGACTTGTATTCAGAGCTAAAGCCACAGTACGTTGCCGGGAACCAGCTTCTATCATTCCCACGGCTCTGAGCATTTCTTCCCTGCTTAAATGACGTCGCCGCTCCATAATAACGTTGGTTTTAATCAGTAGTAGGGAAACAGTAGCACTAATAATGTCTTCAATGCGTTGTATGTTTTTATAGGGAAAATATTGACAGCTGATTTTCATCTTTTACTCGAATTTGATTCACAGTTCCTGATTCAAATTATGAAATGCACCAAAAAGGATCCATATAAATTTATAAAATCATAAATTTATTACAAAGCCACATCTCAATCTCAAGAAATCCGCATAAAAATGCTTGATCCCTAGACACTTTTGATGTGTGTATATCTATACTACTAATAAGAAAGCTGATGAGTTTGTTTGTTTGTTTGTATGTCTGAACGCGCTAATTTTTCTAGTGTTTGTATTTTATTTTATTTGATTTTATTCCCCTTGCGATTTTTAATTGATATCCGTGGGTATGTCCATGGCATCACACAGGCCCTATCAGAATACCAGCGTTGCGGTATTTATTTTTTAAATATCGCAGCTTTATGCTGAGATTGGAGCCTTTTTGGCCTTGCACAGGTCTCTTTTTTTTTAGTCTGAATTTTTATTTAATTTAATTTCTTTTTTTTTGTTTTTTAATGTTTATTTTGTTACTTTTATATGCTCCTTTTTAACTGTATTTCCTGTGCGCGTCCCAAATAAAATATTTTTCTTTCTTTCTTTTCCTTCTAATCTCTGGAACTACCAGCCGAATTTGAAAAATTCTTTTTGCATTTTTGATGACACAATTCTTGAGGAAGGCTATAGGTTATATAACATCACGCTAGGACCCTTAGGGGCCGAGAAAAAACAAAAAAGGCGGACAGCACGCTAAGAAAAAATGAAGTAGGTATGATGCGACGGGAAGGGTCGGGGAACAAGGATTTCACGCGAACGAAGTCGCGGGTAGAAGCTAGTAATATTATATAGCTGTAGGGTTTGTTTGAAAGAACAAAAGTCAGAAAGAACGCACGGGCAGGTGATGCGATGCGACGGGATGGGTCAGGGGAACAAGAAAAGACCGTTTTAGTAAATTTTTGGATTCATTTATTTAATGTAGGTAAATCGTGTTCTCACTTCTCATTCAACACTTTCAAGAACTAAGTAACGTGGTTCACAGTTTTATTTGTAATAAATCGTAATTTTGTGTCCTAGAATCCATTTCCTTCGTTGCTACGTCAAAGAGAAATTGAGTAGATTTCACAGAATGTTCGTCTATCCATTTGATTGCTTGCAAGTTGAGATGCGACTATGATTTCGTTGGAAATCTTAAACCACTGTTTAAGATTTCCAACGACTGCGACTCGAGATCCAAGAAAACGCAAGGAGAAAAAAAAATGGTTTTGTTTTAATGTGTTTAATTATTGTTCTAACTACATAGGAGGAAGTTTGGAAGTGACATCGGTGACTGAAAAGTTGTGCGGAAATCGGTTGTCATGTTATAGACATGTGATGCGGAGGAATGAGGAAAATGTCGCGAGGAAAGTTTTGAGTGTTGATTGCCGGTGGCCTATAAGAGTGGAGGAAGACCAAAGAAACGATGGATTGACTGCGTGAAAGATGACATGGCTAGAAAGAGGGTGACTACTGAGATGACGACTAATAGAGAAGTATGGAAAAAAGGGACATGTTGTGCCGACCCCAAATAGATTGGGATAAAGGCAGGAGAATGATGATATTGTTTTTCTAGACTACCTAGTTCACTTTGTAATCGGATAAACTGCAAAGTTAGACTATCATATTTATTAAATTATAAAAAAATACAACTATGTAAGCTTAGGCAGCCTATAATGCTCCCACTGCTGGGACACAGGCCTCGTCTCTGTGAGAGGCGTAGGCCGTACCAGATGCACCAAGCGGGCCCAGTGCTGGTTGGTGGATGTCACATGTCGTTAAATTTTTTTTAGGACATCGTGCCTGTTTCCTCACGATGTTTTCCTTCAGCGTTTTGAGAGCAGTGGTGACGAAATAATTTACACAAAGTAAAGTGCCTGGCTGGGTTCGAACCTTAGACGTCTAGCCGACATAGTTCCTCGCAATCGACGGGATAACAGCGTGCTATGTCTAGAGTCAGCCAAGACAGCACTTGTGCGCAAAAGTGTCTACTGCATAGCTCCAGTCATTTTCAACAAAATACCGAAGAGCTGGAAAGAGCTTCCGCTTATTTTATTTAAAAAAAGACTTCGTAGCTTTTTAGTGGTGAAAGGTTATTATAATGTAAGTGAGTTCCTGAATGAAAAAGTTTTTTAAGTTAGTGTATTTTTTTTGTATCTTTTGCATGCCTATATGGTAAAATATGGCTGAACTTGTTATGATTTTTGTTATCCTTTATACCCATATTTGCAAAATATTATAAAAACTTTTTTACAAAAAAATACAACTGACTTCCAAAAACAACACTACTAAGTGAAAAATAACTTTAATTTTGGAAGTCGGTGTCTAGTTAAATGTATAATGTATGTCCACACAAATTCTAATACCACTACCGGCAAAACAAACTAGAACATCATCCAAATAAAAGTGGGGAAAAAATACGTATTATTGAAGCTAACTCAAAACCTACCGAAGCAAAGTTAATCAATTTTATATGGGATTAACTGTGATGTATACCCTCTCGAATAAAACAAAAAAAATCCAAATCGGTCCAGCCATCTTCAAGTAATCGGGGAACATACATAAAAAAAAAAAAAAAAAAAAAAAAAAGGTTCCGACGAATTGAGAACCTCCTCCTTTTTGAAGTCGGTTAAAAATGATCTTTATCTTATCTTTAACAACTCGTAAGTCGTAGGCGTGTCTTCTACAGGGCCACCACTGGTTTACTGCACAACTGTGTAAGAATTCAACGAAAGTATACACCATCGGTTTAGGTAATTAAATAAAGGTAAACAAAAAAAAACCACGTGTCTGGTTAACCGACTACACGTAATAAGTACCTGTCACTTCAGTGGTCATGCTACTCTTCAATTTAGCAACTTTATAATTCGTTGTATAACGTTGCTAAATTGAATACAACTGTGTCGTAGAATGACGACTGAAGTGACAGGTATTACGTTTAGTCGGTTAAACAGACACGTGGTTTTTTTTTGTTTATCTTTAATTAATTAGGTACCTAAACCGAAAAAACCGGTACCTAAACAAAATTAAATAGGTATTAAATAAAAAATACCCTATAAAGAACCACATTTGCAGCTGTTACTACAAAATCAAATTACGGAACTTTTACAGCCACTAAAAGAACAATACCCAATTCGTCAACCGTTTCATTAATTAAAACTACAATCAAAGAGCCACAGTGCCGTAAAAATGCCCCACAAAAAATAATATTTATCCCGTATAAATTACATTAAAAACTTCTTACTCTACTACGAATATTAAAACAAAGGACATGAAATATTCTCAAAGAAAACATCTGTTACTAATTATCTCGCTAATTACATGGCGATGTAGTACCGGTGACATTTCGAATAAATGTAATCGATCCCGTTAATTAGCGAGCATTCGATTAATCGGAATAAAAATAAAATGTTTAAAAATAATATTCATACTTGTATGTGGGGCGTTTTTTGTTCAAAAACTTGTTATGACAAGTCGGCTCTATGGTTTTGATTCTTAGAAGAGTTGTGTATCGTACTGGTTTGGCGAGAATTGTAAAAAGAAATTTATGTTGCACGTAATTAGGTGGATGGTGGCTGTAGTGATTAAAAACGTCATTTAAATTGAAATTTTAACTTTATTTGAATACAAAAATTGTGATATTATATAAGTAGGTTTTGCCAGCGGCTTCGCCAAAAAGTAGTCCATATGCTAGTCCAGACTATAATCTATCTCTGTGCCAAATTTCAACCAGATCCGTTCAGCCGTTCTGGCGTGATTGAATAACAAACATCCATCCATCCATCCAAACTTTCGCATTTATAATATTTAGTAAGATTAGTAAGAAGTGATGCGAGTAATGTCCTTCTGATAATCAATTATTGCGGTGAACCGTAGGTATAGCCACCACTTACCGCGATAATTTGACCGAATCTTGACCGAATTTAACTACCGCGATGTTTATGGCGTTTAAGACCTCTCTGTGCCTCGGAAAGTACGTTAAGCCGTTGGTCCCGGCTGTAATTCGTGGATCTTGGACAGTCGTTACGGGTCGTCAGAAACCTGAAAGTCTGACAACCAGTCTTACCAAGGGGTATCGTGTTACCCACTAACTGGGTTGTGGAGGTCAGATAGGCAGTCGATCATTGTAAAATACTGGTATTCAGCTGCATCCGGTTGGTCTGGAAGCCGACCCCAATATAGTTGGAATAAGGCTAGGCAGATGATGATGTTTATGGCGTTTATGGGCATTGACGTTAACTTGTGATGCAAGTAGGCCTTAGTATGTGAATCACATTTTTACTGTGGAGGCTTATAAATGGCTTTTCTTGAATTACCTTGCTTATTACTTTCATTGGCCACCCAAACAAAATATAGTAAAATAAAATATTTTGGGAACATAAAGCTTAGATAATTGTCAAAGATCTCCAAAGGTATACCACAGCAGCAGGTCAAATTACTACAAATTGTCAAATTTTCTCATTCGATTTTGAATTTAACTTCAACACTTTAAGGTTTAAAATCACTTGGAGAAAATTGACTGTTTGGTATAACCTGATGTGCTGTAGTCTGTCCACAAAACTATCCAGCACCCTAATTGCGTATATGTTCTATACTAACGAAGTCATGTCTTGAAGCCTTTATGTCGTTAATCATAAGGTTTAAATTGTAATAACTAACCCACCTTCGTGAAATAGTTTAACTATAACACACTTTCAATGACAATCTGACAGATTTTGAAGGAAATTACTAATACATTGCTACATATGTTTAAATACTTCGTCTGCTCAACAATAACGCAATGAATGTTGTTGAACAGTCAAAATGAAAGGCATTGCCTTTGTACGCAACTACTCCACAGATCTTCTATAGTGCGCGCGCAAGTGCTAGTCACCGCCTAAGGTATGTAGAGACGGAGGAGGGCGCGATTGTCAAAACGCTCATGCTTGACGTTTGTTTATCTCCCCCGTCTCACCCCTTACATACATACTTCAGGCGGTGACTAGCACTTGCACGCACTATAACAGCCAACTTCTCAAACATTAAAAAGTTCTCTCAAATCATGCAGGAAGACACACAATCCAGTTCACATTTTGATCGTTTACTTTGAAAATTGCCCACAAAGTCGTAAACAACAACAAAGGATATTCGCCGGTCGCAGTTCGCGCACACTTAACACTTTCGCCGAAACGTAACTCTTCAGACTGGTTGTTAAATCGCAATTTGTTGTAAATAATCGATTTTTGATGGGTACCACTCATGGTGATAATCGAGTCTAGCCGATTATTTTCTTTTAAGTAATACGTTGTTGATCTTCCTTTTTAGGGTTCCGCAAACAATGGGTGCCAACGAAAAAAAATACCGTCCATCCATCCGTCACAGGGCTATATCTTTTGAACCGTAAAACGCAGGCAGGGAACGAAGCTATGTTCGTTTAGCTTCGCACTGCGTGTTTTCATACTTCGGTTTAAACCCCGAACTATGAACCAAAGTAAGAAAAGACGCGGTAGCTACATGAGCGAAGCTAAACTAACTTATCTTCGTTCCCAGTGTGGCCTGCGCTTAATAGGTAGACACTTGAAATTTTTACAGTGTGTAAGTACTGTACTATTACGGCCGCTAGTACAAATCCTACTAATATTATAAATGTGAAAGTTTGTATGTTTGGAAGTTTGTTACTCAATCACGCAAAAACGGCTGAACGGATTTGGATGAAATTTGGTATACAGATAGTTTATAACCTGGATTAAGACATAGGATACTTTTCATCCCGGTAGAAGGTCCCCGTGGGATAATTTCCGACATAAACGCGGGCGAAGCCGCTGGCAAAAGCTAGTAATAAATATAAAATAAAGTTAAAAATTAAAGAAGACATCCATAAAAAAATGTGTTTTTTTTTTACTAAAGTATTAAAAAATATAGTGTTAAATATTGTGCGGATCCATTCGTATACGAGCCCGACTCGCACTTGGTCGCTTTTAGGTCATGAAACCCATTTAAAAGTGTTTAAAATGCGATTAGCATGGTTTTAATGTCTTTATTGGTGGCTAGGTTCCCTGCAGGGTATATTTGTGCAGTATTTAAACATGTAATACATCATTGTCGTTCTGAGACCTCTTTGCATGGAATTCCACGGTGTTTATGCATAAAGATTAATTTGCAGTGTCTACCTGTATTGTGAAATTGTTGGGAGTAAAATGTTCTTCATACGTTGTTGTAGGAACAACAAAAGAAGAAAATTTACTTTAAAAAAAGTAAAAACCGACTTCAAAACCAAAAACTAATAAAATTACTTTCATAAAATATTTAACAGCTTCTGAAGTCGGTGTTAAGCTAAAGTGCATTGAAGAATTGAAGACGCCGACTTCGCAAGCTGTTAAGTGTTTTATGAAAATTACTTTATTCGTTTTTGGTTTTGGAGTCGGATTTTACTTTTTTTAAACTAAATTTATTTTTCCATTTTTAGTTGAATACATAATTACTGGTAAGCCCAAGTCGAACGAAAAGAAAAAAAAATCATCAAAATCCGCTAAGAAATGCCGGATATACAGTGCATTTATGCATATAACTTCGTACATAAGAATAACTACATATTGTATTATATACTAAAACCTTCCTGAAAGTATGAAGATCACGTTAGTGAAGAATCATCAAAATTGGTTTATTCGTTTTTGAGAAAATCGTGGACAAACAAACATACATCATAGGTACGGGTGTAAAAAGAACATTCGAGTTTCCACATATTTTACAACAGCGACTAGCCTCTGCTTCGCACGGATTTCACGCCATAACAAAACATGAAGATTTCTTTATTAAATCTAAGTTAACTAACATCAGTTTGACGTGTACAAGTGTTCGTGTAGAGTAAGTTCTGGAGTTAATTGTGGCGCCATTAATATTGGTGCCACCACGCACTTGTGCACACACACAAAAAATAAATTCACTGTTCTATAGAAATATGCGTGAATCCCGGACGATATTTGGGAACTGACTGGCTGGCAGTGACTTGCATATAACACTGACTGACTGAACAAAAACGAGCGAAACTATTTATTAAGTATAGCGAAATATTTTAGCAAAAAAAGTGCATCTGTGTGCGCAGACGCAACACGCAGTGCTGATAGCGTAGTTAGGGTATATAGGGTGTCTAACTTCATGTGTAGCCGTGTGTACAAACCTACTTACTTACAGAAATAAAATAATTTATCATTGTAGAAAGTATGCTCGGCGCTATGGTGACCTAACACACCTTTCTCGTATTGATAGGATATGGTATTATATGGTAAAAGTTAAAGTCTTGGATTATAAGGGAAATAGCTATATTGAATCTACTATAACACTTAGTCACAAGAAATGGTAAATTATGGTTAACTATATCTCTAGCTTATTGGTAAAATCAGTAAAATGGTAATGGTTTTTGAGCACGCGGTGTCTCTAATGAGATCTAAACGCGAACTGGCCCACAATTTGGTGTTCGAGCGAATGTGCATAGTTGCGTTCGATGCAATTATGCATTTTCGCTGTGTTCGATTAAAACTCGAACAATCATCATCATTTCAGCCAAAAGACGTCCACTGCTGAACATAGGCCTCCCCCAAGATACATATAAATGTATTAAATACATAAACTGCCTCGTTAGTCTAGTGGTCACAAGAGCTAGGTACTGCTGAGCAGGAGGTCTTGGGTTTGGTTTCCATGTCAGGACATTTTTTTTTTTTTTTTTTTTTATCAGGTTTTCTATCTAGAATTTCTTAGTAGCAGCCCTGACTCTGTATTTGTACCTGGCTGATCGCAATAGACTCGCCCTCTATTACTTTGGACTTAAACATAACGGGCGAAATGTGGGTGTACCTACTATAGATACACCTCTGCCCAACCCTTCAGGGAAACAAGGTGTGGTGTTATGTTATGTGTTATGTACAGCCAACAAAAGAGATATCTAGGCAGGGTATTCAATAGGGTAGTGATTGCTTCATGTTCAATTTCGTGACGATATACAGTTTTGTGTTGGTGTGTTACAATGTAAGAGTATTGAAAAAACAAAGTAATATATATAAAATTGATCGTGAAGCAATTCACATACAAATATGTCAGTATACCCTGCCTAGAGATATCTCTTTTCTTCACTGTACATAAACCTTCCGGAATAAATTCTCTAAATTATGTTGAAAACCGCATCAAAATCCATTGCATAGTATGGAACAACACGTACAGACCGACAAACGTTGTCCTGTCAGAATTTCAATATTTAATTCATACAAAATTCGCATAGAAAACGCACTCAGTTTTTCCGAATTTTCCAATTTTCCCGGCAACTTTTTAATCCTCGTCAAATTTATGGATGTGGTATAAATAATCAAACCAAACAACTTTTTCCATGGCACCAACATCGTAATCGCGAAAAAATAATCAGCCGTCCCATACTTGCGTCGAGTAGGTATTGACAAATACAAATACAAATAGTTTATTTTCTTTAACATGGTATGTACTACATAGCTAGTGATAGAAATGTCCTTTTAAGCAAATAAATGCCTGTATTAGGACACTCCGCTCTTCCGCAACTTAAATTTACGTAATGTACATTCACAAACAAAATTAAGCCAATGTTTACTATTTATATAATTTTGAAAAACTAAAGTAAAATAAAGTAAATTAAAATTATTCCAAACAAAAAATTGTAGAAGACTAAATTTTTATATCAGCTTATTACGAAATAATTGTTATAGTTATATGAGTTGGGAATGTATGATATACGAGTGTAGTGTGTATGGGTGTAGGGGCTGTATGTGTGTGTGGTGTGTGTGTGTTGTGTGTGTGTGTGAGGGATGTATGTGTGTATTGAAGCTTTCTATGGGACAGACTATCACACCCTGTAATTTGACGAGGAAGCAAAACGACACGTTTTATAGATGTCGTTAAAGTCAATTAGATAAAAACTATTTCTCCATCTTCTGCATGGTGCTTTTGCTCTTCCTTTAAAACAAGGTGATGCCCTTTACAGCTTTTGCTATTAAAAAAAAAAAAAAAAAAAATGTTGGGTGGATGGTTAAATTACGTTGGTCAACCTTAAAATAATAACTTAGCATCAGTCACATTTTACAACACCTACAAGTGAAAAGGGTTAACCTTCTTTTGAATGGCTATAAAGTAATATCACATCACACGGTTACCTTAACCTCCCTAATAAAATTAAGTTATTTTGGTGACTTTAAAAAAAAAGGAGTGTCTGAAGTAGACGCGTACCTATACAAGTTATAACTACAATAACGCACAACCTCTTATGGGGTTATTGGTCATCATTATGAACAATTTTTACTATGGGAACAAACCCGAAATCGCGAGAAAAAAAATCAGCGGTTCCCACATTTATGTTCGCTTCGCATAACTCGTCAAAATGTAGGGTAAAGCTGATGTTTATTCGTGATTTCAGGTTTGGTCCCACAATAAAAGTTGTTCATAATGATGAGTACAATGACCCCTTAAGAGGTTGTGCGTTATTTAAGTTACTCGTACACCCCGTATATATATTTTTTTATGTATGACCAGCATAACTTTTTACAGAGAAGTCCGATTTGAAAAATTCTAATTTTATTCGATAGGGTACACCTCGAATTTGGTCCCATGTAAAATTTGTTAAGTTTGCTATTGTAGGTTTTTAGTTAATAGCTTCAATATAATACGTATTATTCCCCCTTAGTCTATGTGGATGATGTTATAATAACTTACTTAGCAGGTAGTGGTATTCGAATTTGCGTAGGGTAGATATTACCACAACTAAAAAGTGACTTATAAAAACCTTTTTTTTTTTTTTCAAAAAAAACTCCGACTTCCAAAAACAAACACAACAAAGTGAAAAATTACTTCTAAATCAAAAATACAAAACCAAAGATACCGGCTTTCGAAATTAAAGTTATTTTTCACTTTGTTGTATTTTTTTTGGAAGTCGAATGTTTTTTTTTTTTTGTAAAAGAGTTTTTTAGGGTTTTTTTTTTTCATACATTTGTCAAAATAACTCAACATTCTGCAAACGCTAAATGCATTCACTTCGAATAAATCTCGTATAAATTATATAGCTATAAAACGGGCATTAAAATGCTAAGTGCTCTTGGAATAAATCCAAAAATGACTGTGTAAAAATATATTTGTGTACTGCCCTCATTTACGTCGAGTCAAAAATATTTAATGGTCGATTTGTTGTTAAAGGCTGAAACATTAACAATTGTGAGCTTTTCATTTCTAGGTCAGGACACCGAACACGATTCATACGTTTTCAAATATGTTTTTAAACCACAAAAATAAAAATCTTGCCAAATTAAGCAAAGTTACTCGCCTACCAACGTAACGGACATAACCCGAAGAATTTTCAAACTTAAATGGCAGTGGGCAGGGTACATTGTTGCAGAACAGATGGCCGATGGGGCCGAAAGATTCTGGAGTGGCAACCGCGTACCGGAAGACGTAGCGTTGGAAGGCATCCCACAAGGTGGATAGACGACCTTGTGAAGGCCGTAGAAATCCGCGGACAGACAGAGTTGAAGTGGTGGTGCTTGGAGGAGGCCTATATCTAGCAGTCTAGCAGTCAACATCTATCAGCTGCGCCGAAAGCGATGTACCTATTTTATCCCTGGACTTATACACTTCTGGACACATCTTTTGGCCCACCTTGTATTTTCAGTTTCGTTTGGTCCTAGCTAAAATTTTATATTAGGTCGAGCAAAAAGTTTTTATGCAGTTTTGAACCTGGCACATTCACAATTTCATTCAATAGTCTTTTTTTGAATTTCGAACACAGAATTTAAAGAAACAAAAGACAATTTGGAGCCTGTTTGTTGATATCAAACAATCGAATACTAAGAAAACTTGGTTTTATTGGTTTACTTGGATTTAATTCTTGAAAAAGTGATTGATATCTTTGGTTTTGCAACAAACATTACTTATTCTTAACATTAAGGTGAGGTTCTATCAATAATCTATGGATACTTCACCTGAAGTCGCCGCCCAAGCTGTGGCACTTATTCAGGCCGGACACAGCCAAAGAAACGTGAGTGCTCAACTTAATTTAAGTCGATCTGCGGTCCGAAATGTTTATCGGAGGTACCTAGAGACTGGCGGCTTTATTCTTCGCCAAGGAAGGCCACGATCTCGGGTCACAACTGAAAGGCAGGATCGATTCATCGTGACGACCAGCTTGAGAAATCGTCACCTTACCTCCATTGAGATACAAAACCAACTTCGCGACTTCCACGGAGTATCTGTGAGCGCTCGAACTGTTCGGAGAAGGTTAAAAGAACGCGATATGGTACCACACAAGCCAGCTAATGGCCCCAAACTAACGCGAGCCCACCGAACAGCGCGCCTTCATTTCGCACGCAGTCATTTAAATTGGACACAGCAAGATTGGAGCCGTGTACTCTTTTCTAATGAGTCTAAAATTGTGTTACATGGCAATGATGGAAGGAAGAAGGTCTACCGACGTAAGGGAGAGCGTTTCGCACAATGCTGCTTTGAAGAGAGGGTTGCTTATGGCGGTGGCTCATGGACTGTCTGGGACGGTATATCCGCGAGCGGCAAAACTCAACTTGAGGTTGTTACAGGACCACGGCTGCCAACATTAAATGCTGAAAGGTACATTCGTGAGTGCTTAGAACCTCACGTGATACCATACGCGGAATATGTGGGCCCAAATTTCCTTTTTATGCATGATAATGCAAGAGCCCATGCGGCCGGCATCGTCAGGGAATATCTTCGGGATGTGAACATCACAGTTATGGACTGGCCAGCCAGAAGCCCAGACATGAACCCCATTGAGCACATGTGGGACGAGCTAAAAAGACGTGTTAGGGCTCGTCAGCCAGTTGCCCCGACGATGCAGGAGTTGAAAACTGCCATAGAAGAGGAATGGGAGATGATCCCTCAAAATTTCATAGAGCGGTTGATAAACTCTATGCCTAATCGTATGAGAGCTGTGGTAGATGCCCATGGAGGCAACACGCGTTATTAAATTAAACCTTTATTTGATAAAACATGTTTTTTATTCAAAAACCAATTGCCTTTAACAAGGCGCATATCCGACTTGTTAGGCGTAGCTCCATGTCGTATGGTATACTGAATTCAAATTTAAAACAATACGATCGAAAAAGATGGTAAAATGTATCAGGTTTAAAACTGCATCAACAGTTTTTGTTCAATCTAGCAATCATATTTCGGTAGGGGCCATCGAAACCTAAACTCTAAGGTGGGCCAATAGATGTGTCCAGAAGTGTAGTTAAGTTTGAAATAGCCAACCCGTCTTGAGCAAGCGCGGTGATCAATGCTCGTGCCTTCTCTGTATGCGAAGAGACCTTTGCCCAGCAGTGGGACAATAATACGCTGGTATTATTATTTCCTTTTTTTTCATTATTAAACATATAAATTATATTTATAAATACCGTAAGGGCGGGTTACTTTGACTCTAGGGCATAACTTTGGCCCAAATCGAGACAACTGTATAAACTGCCCGAAGTGTCACGACCACACAACCGAACGTCGTATGTCCTTCGGTATCTATTAGATGGTGATATAGACGCGTACTTGCGGAACCTTGTGTGGATTTAATGACAGTAAACATCTGTCTCGATTTGGGCCAAAGTTATGCCCTAGAGTCAAAGTAACCCGCACTTACTGTATTGGAATATAAAAACATTTAAATATATAAAAAATTGTAGCCCACCGGTATCGGGAACAGGGTCCAAGCTACCAGGTGAGCAAGTCAGGGCTCCAGAGAGGAACATCTATTATTATTATTTTTATACCAATTTATTTATTTAAACATCATGTACAGTAGTGGTACATACTCGTACGTATAGTGGCAAGATAAAACCGAATAACATAACGAATGTGTTTGAACTCATTAATTCAAATAAAATTCCCCAGTTCATCAGACGAGTTTGGCTAAGTGTTGGTTATCCTCAAAGTGTAAGTGAATTAACAAAAAAAGAAAGAAAACATATTGTAATGGCATTTTGGTGTTAAGTGAACATTATGTACGACAGTAATTTCTTTTCAGACATTATGTTAACATTTGCCCAGTTTGTGCAATGGAATTTTTATGTTTTTGGATTCTTGAGTGGCGAAAATTAAACCTTAATTTTTTTTTTCATTCACCATCTGCACTTTTAAAACTTTGGAGCCTGTTAGGGTAAAAGTTAGCAAAGGGATAACATAATAGGATGATAGCAGTATCCCATTGTCTGCTATAATAACAAACTGTGATTACCAAATCATCAGACAGGTGTAGTAATTATGGCCGTTCCCTTTAACCCTTATTGGTTTCAGTTACTAGAAGGTCAATGAGGGATAGAATCCACAACGAGCTACGACAGAGAACCAAAGTTATCGACATAGCTCACAGAATAAGCAAGCTGAAGTGGCAACGGGTCGGCCATATTAACCGTATAACCGATGGCCGTTTGGGTAGACGAGTTCTTGAGTGGAGACCGCGGATCGGCAAATGTGAGGTAGGACGCCCTCAGGTTAGGTGGAGCGACGACATTGTGATGGCTGGTAGCAGCTGGATGAGAGTTGCTGAGAATCGAGCTGAATGGCGTGCAATTTCAGAGGCTTTTGTCCTGCTAGGGACTGCTTTAGGCTGATGGTGTCGATGAATGATCACCAGGTGGCCTGTTGTCTGCACGATACAGGAAGTGATTGATGCTACTTAAGGCACCAAACACGTAGCTAAATTGTGGGCTGACTCTATTTAGATTACCAGCAATACTCTATAAAAAAGTGGATAAAAGCTACAGATGTATTAAATAAAAATAAAATAAATAAATTTATTTCAGGAAAAACACATTTACGGTTCACAAAAACAATTTTCCAAGTAAAAATAGAATATTCCAGAAAGAAGTGTATCGTTCGTGTATGTACTAATGAAAAAAAACATTGTATACACTCAAATACCAGCGCCTTCCAAACTAGGTTACATTAAAACAAAAAACTGTCAAAAATGCTACATGGACTTGTTAAAAAAAAACCGGCCAAGTGCGTGTCGGAACACACACAATGAAGGGTTCCGTACTTGAAAAGAATTTATCCCAAAAAAAAACTTAACAATCCCAAAAAAATTTTTTTTGAGTCATAAAACTACAAATTAACAATTTTCGGACTTTTTCCTTTACTTGTGCTGGGAGACCTTGCTTCTTGCCAAATTTCATTATTCTAGGTCAACGGGAAGTACCCTATAGGTTTTGATTTATTTGCGAGTATAAAAATATGTCGCATAAATGACCGTATGTTTTTATTGCGTTGACTTAGAAGCTTGAGTTTTTTAGGACTCCAAGAGACCATAGACTTACGCATTTGATATTAATTTCAACTTAATACCTCCACGCGTTTCTCAGAAAAAGGGTCTTGACAGACTGACAGACAGACAGACAGACGGACAACGAAGTGATCCTATAAGGGTTCCGTTTTTTCCTTTTGAGGTACGGAACCCTAAAAATAATGATAATGACGAGTACCGTCCTGATCGGCCGAGCTCTGCTCGGGTAAAAATAGAGAAGACGATTTTTTTCTTTAATTTTCCCAGATATGAAACCGATTTTCCGCCCCCGTAAACCCCTATCTTGCAAGTTTCATTGACATCATTAGAGCCATTTTCGAGAAAATGATTATAAATATATATAATAAATATACTAATATATAACTGAAAATCGAAGTAGGTGATTTCATGATCATCTGACTAGCCTTTTCTCAACTATGTTGGCGTCAGCTTCTAGTCTAACCTGTTGCATCTGAATACCAATATTTTTCATAGTGCGACTGCCTATCTGAACTCCACAACCCAGTTCCTGGGTAATACGATACACTTTAGTAAAACTATTTGTCAGACTTTCGGGCTTCTCACGACCCGTAACGACTGTCAAATATCCACGGATGTCAGCCGGGACCAACGTGCAATGGCTTAACGTGCTTTCCGAGGCAAATCACTTGTAAGGTATTACTATAGGTTTCTACACCTCTGCTGAAGCCTTCGGGGATTGCAGGCGTGGTGAGTTATGTGTTACATCAAATTAAGTTCCTCATTTCTCAACCTTCTCTTTATTTAGTTCTATTACTAATACAATTAAAACAGTTTTGTTTGTGTGTCAAGAAATAGAATTCATGGTCGGTCATTCGCTTCTTGGCATTGAGACGAAATAGAAAATATATCTTTGAGGAGAATGCATTCTGCGAATGTTAGAACATAGATTTACTATGAGAATAGATGTGGCATTGATACGGTTGGTTAATTTTCGCTATTATTATATTGCTTATCCATCTTATTGTGGATGGTGATAACTGAACGATGAAGTTTTTAAACTTTCGCTATTTGTACACATTATAAACAAAACTGAGAACGGGTCTTCTCGCGATATGCCTTTTACGAGGTAAACAGGTACCTACTTGTTTCCCGACATTTCGACCGCCTTGCAGCGATCTTGGTCACGGGAGGACTGATGACAGCTCAGCGATGTCTTCGTAAAGTGCAGGTATTGGAATCTACCCTCACTTGGTCTTCACAATTTTTATTATTGTCACTGTCGGTACTTTTACATACAACACTAATGACGTCTACACACTGGCGTACCTCGTCGGATGACCGGCGTTGCTTGCATTTGCACGATCGCTGCAAGGCGGTCGAAACGTCGGGAAACAAGTAGGTACCTGTTTACCTCGTAAAAACGAATATCGCGAGAAGACCCGTTCTCAGTTTTGTTTATAATGAATGGTGAACGTTAAATATAGCTATTGCTGTTATATCAGATGACTGCCTCTTCCAGTAAAATATTCATATTCAGCTACATCTCATCAGAGGGGAATTCCCGTATTTTTAACAACGTTCACAATCTCATCTCAGTCTTAATCTGTCAAAAATTGTATGGCGTCTACCTACATTTTTGACATTTGATTGTCGCTGACATGAGATTGCGACTTGAATTTGAACGTTTATTGGCCTTCTGATCAGAACACACAGCATAGTAGATGGCAGCGACTTAAGAGTTGGATGTCGTAGGTTCGAACCCAAACAGGCACTTTACTTTGTGTAAATTATTTCATCAACTCTGCTCTTAAAACGATAAAGGAAAATATCGTGAGGAAACTGTCCTAGAACCAAAAGTTGGAAGACATTTGAAGATGTCAGATGTCTTCCAATTTTTGGTTCCAACACGCAATATGCCAGCGTGGTGGATTACGGTCCACTCACACCCACAGAGAGGAGGCCGGTGTCCCAGCAGAGGGAATATTAAAGGCTGATTATGCATCAGTTTGGAAACGCATCCATAATCAATGGTCACGGTTGCTTTAAAATCAGGTAAGATGTAAAATTATTTTACTTACTTACATAAGCCCATTGTGCCTTACCTTGTATGTTGCTATTCTACAAAAAGAGCTTTATGTTTAGAAGTTCCCATAAAATCCGACACACACTTAGCCGAGCTCTTAAAAAATCATCAAATTGCCCACGACGGCGTGAGTGTTGCCCGCTTACAAATTGCACAGAATGTAAGTTCTTGGTAAATATTTCTGTGAGCAACCCGACGTTTTTGCTACCTCTAAAGACACCGCGAGAAATCTCTGAGAACACTTTAATTTGACAAATTTGTAAATCTTTTACATGGCTTCACATTTTTGTGGAGTTCAGAAAAAGTTTTTAAAAGACATACTTATTCGTAAATAAGCTGCCAAACGGAGCGGCCATTTTGGGGAGTTTCAACAGATAATTGAAAAAAAACGGTTACGGTTCCTTTTTTGAAATTCTTTTCGTAATTCAAAAGATTTCAGTAATTTTATTTTCCAGCTTATCTGTTTTCTAATCGGTACAAAACAATGATGCAGCTTTTAAATGAATTAACACAATTTTTTTGTCATATAACAATAAAAATATGCTTGATAAGACACATAAAGCCATACCGATACATTACGACAGAAATAACTCGAAGGGACAAAAACCTGACACCTTGGTCGGTGGGATACAGGAACCATGATGCGTGTGACCATAACACCTTTAAGCAACTTTTTGTCCATGAATTAATTGATGGCCTAAAGACCAATGGCCATGAAAGTACCGTCAATTTTAATTGTTATAATTATTTGTGCATGTAGGCGTTTTTTTTTTCAAAGTTCACATTCCTATCTTCACGCTCTTTCTTAGGAGATGAGCAGAATTCCAATCGGCAGCAAGCCTTGTTTAGCGAGTGGACGCTAAAGATCGGAATAGTGTTTAATAAAATTATAATAATATTAAGTCACGACCACTTTAGTCTGTATAAGACATCGGTGGCTGAAAGAACTTGAATTGAATATGAGTAGGTAGTTTGGTAGGTACAGACAACAAAAGAGATAATTATCTATTCAGGACACTGTGTATAACCTTAAATAATTTTTATTATCCATGAATATTTACAAAATTTAAAATCTAACAATCTTAAAAACAAAAAAAAAGTACAAGTATGTAAAAAAGGAGGGGAAATAATCAAAGGGCATCAAAAAATTCATCCGCATCGCTGTCGACAGGAAAAGTGCCCAAAAGGCTGGCAGCATTGCCACGTTGTATGGCAATGCTAATTCTTTGGCCAAAAAATAGGCCAGCCCTTTGGTCACGTGTAGAGTCGACCAACCGCTTGGCGATGTCCCGAAAAACTAAAAGGGCACTCGGACCCCATGGCCCTAGTGTTTCAACCCCAAACGGCTCAAACATATAAGTCCCAATAAGATTAGAGTATTTGCGCCGTTTGAGGTTTTCCGCACCCGCAGCAGCCGCCCCAGCACAGCCCACCGTGCTAGGAAGATGGGATGGCGCAAGGGTGTCAATACACGTTGCATCCCACACCAAAGGCCTACCTACCTTCCAAGGCATTATGGTCATTCCGTCTGGTCTCTTCCCATCGTCGCGTGCCAAGCCAATGGGTTCTAAAACAGCTGGCACCCCGGCGGTGACAAGAGCACGACGGATGATGTCATTAATGCTGGCGTGCCGTGTTATCCGGCCTGCGCTCTTACTGCAGGATAGGCCATGATGTCCGAGGCAGTCGACATCTACGCCGCATCGGCAGCGATGCGGAGCCACGCAAGGAGCGCCCAGACGTAGACAGGTAACTGTGTATTGCTTCAAGTTAAATTTTATATACAAGGTGGAATTTTGTAATGCCACCTGAAAGGAAAGTACTCTTAATACTGTAGATAGAAAATTTTACTCAAAGAAAATAAACGAATGTTCAAATATTTTCGAAAATTCACTTGCCACACCCCCGGGTGTGGCAAGAGAATTTTTACAGATTTTAGTCGGTTCGATTCCCGAATCGAACCGACTAAAATCTGTAAAAATTACACCCTGTATTTTTATTGAATTGATCGTTAGGATCAATTATATGGATAAAATCTCTCTAAGAAACTTGATAAATTAAATGGAAGGAAAACCATGAAAGCTGGACTTATAGTTTACCATTTTTTGTAAATAATTAAAATAATCTGCCTAGCCTTTTCCCAACTATGTTGGGGTAGGCTTCCAGTCTAACCGGATGCAGCTGAATACCATTATTTTACATGCAGCGACTGCCTATCTGACCTCCACAACCCATTAACTGGGTAATACGATACCCCTTTTTTTTTTCTTTTTTTTTTTGTGGATGGGAAATCATCAAATGACTTCTCCTGCTCTGGGCAGAGCGGGAGGGCGTGTTAGACTTTTACTGACTAAAACCCACCCATGTTCCTTCAGTTGCCCGTGCCAGGGCCACGGTATCTCTTTCGAACTACCCGCGACCCCGGCGGCATAGGCCCAATTGACCCCGTCACTGCTGACATCTCTTTGAGGCGCGCGTGGAACACAACGCGCCGTCGACCCGGGCCTGGTCCTTACCGAACGGCGAGCTGCCCATTACTCGTCGTCCGCAAGCCCGCGCCTACGGTGGCCGGGAATCGGCGATCGATTCCCGCCGCCCAGGGCGTCTCCTACGGCGGCTAGGGGCGCGAGGGCGCGGCTGTTGCCTCTCCCTCACACGTTCCGCTTCCTCCTCCGCGAGCATTACTGCTTCGCAGAAGGAGGTGACGGCCTCCCATGCACTCTCGCTCCGCACCATGGCCTGGACCAGGTTTGGACGCGAGAGATCGCCGCCGCCGATCGCCTCCGTGAGAACACGGCGGTGCTCCGCCCAAGCCGGGCAGACCTCCACTGTATGCTCCACCGTGTCCTCCGGGCGATCCACACAATGGTGACACCCGGGCGTTTCCTCCCGCCTTATTCGAAACAGGAACCTCCCGAAACAGCCGTGTCCGGTGAGGACCTGCGTCAGGCGGAAGGTGAGGACGCCGTGGCGCCTCTCCAACCACTCCTCAAAGAGGGGACTTATCGCCGCAATTGTGGCGTGCCCAGCGCTGGGTTGCGACAATCGCACTCTCCATGCCGCCATGAGATCCCGCCGGAGCTCTGTCCACTGCACCGTGATTTCTCGCGGCAGCGGAGTTACGCCCCGGCGTTTCATCTCCTCGCGCCACTCCCACACGTGCGCGAGGACTTTTGCCTCCAGATCCCATGGCGGTAATCCGGCAAGGAGGCTAGCCACCTCACAGGAGACAGTGCGGTATCCCCGGACTAGCCGGATGGCCATGACCCTCTGGGACGCGTTCAACCGGCGGGCCGGTCGCAGCCTCAGGGAACGCGCCCACACCGGCGCTCCGTAAAGGGCCATCGACCGCACGACCCCCGTGTAAAGCCTCCGGCAGGAGGCGTTTGGACCCCCCAGATTGGGCAGGAGCCGCTTCAAGGCAGCCCCAGCCCGCTCCAGTCTGGGAGGCAAACGTCGGAAGTGCTCCACGAAGTTCCACCGGCTGTCGAGGACGAGTCCTAGGTACTTCATCGTCGACTCGACCCCGATGTGAACCCCTCCTACCGTTATTTGGGAACCCGACGGTGGCACGTTCCGAGGACCATGAAAACACATGACCTCGGACTTGTGCAGGGCCACCTCGAGTCCCAACTGCCGGATCCTCTCTACTATTGTCGCAACCCCGCGTGTCGCTAGTTCGGCCGCCGCCTGGTGCGACCTCCCCTGCGCCAGGACCAGCGTGTCGTCAGCGTAACATACAACGCTGACGCCGCTAGGGAGGTCGGCGCGCAGCACCCAATCTTACCCGATGTCCCACAGATGTGGCCCCAGGACAGATCCCTGTGGGACACCGCACGACATCTCTCGCCGGTTCCACTCTCCTTGATGACCGGGGTAGATGACGGCCCTGTCCGTCAAATAGGCCTCGACCACTCGACGGAGGTCGACCACTCGACGGAGGAATACGATACCCCTTGGTAAGACTGATTGTCAGAGTTTCGGGCTTCTGACGACCCGTAACGACTGTCAATGATCCACGAATGACAGCCGGGACCAACGGCTTAACGTGCTTTCCGAGGCACGGAGGAGTCTCGGTATGTACCTAAAGATGGTCACCCATCCACGGACCAACCCCGGCAAGCGTAGCTTAACCTGATGGATCGACCCGTGCGGCTGTTATTATTTAGTCACGAGCTCCTCTACGTCCAACATCATTCAAAGAAAAATAACAAACATAACATAAGGTGACCCCCTGTATTCCCCGAAGGTTTAGGCCGAGGTAAGGCCGACCGCATACAGTCGGAATTCCGTTTCGAAATTTCAATTCCGAATTTTCGAACGCAGCAAATCCATACAAAATCAAGGATCTATCACACACGTATACGAGTACCTAATAGTTCTCCGTTCGAAATTTTCTCCGATTCAAAATTCCGCATGATTTTGTATGGATTTGCTGCCTTCGAAATTCCGAATCGATATTTCGCGGTATGTGGCGGGCCTACTAATACACCCACATTTCGCCAATAATAACTAAATAACCCCAAAAACTGTTAGAATTAGTAGGTATTAATGGGGCCCATTGTGTCACTCTATGTAAAATTTCAACATTGTAACCTGTAATTTAAATGGTGTGCATAATAAAGATTATTCTATTCTATTCACTTACATGTTTCGTTTCTTCGTAATTGTTTAAGCCGACGTTCGCACGGACGTAAAATTTCGCGGCGAGATTTTATCGCGCACTGGAATTTCAACTCTCAGTGTTGAGCCGAGCATTGAGAATCCAACCACAACAACGGAGTGCATCCCAGCGCGTCGAAAAAACACACTGTTGGATTTTTAATTCTCGGCGCTAAGCAAAGTGTTGAAAATCCAGTGAGCGAAAAAAAATCGCCGCGATATTTTTACGTCCGCGCAAGCGTCGGCTAAGTGTAGACTCACCAATTCAACTTACCAGTTCGTAAAAATCGACTGATATTCAGAATATCCAGAAATAAAACTGAAAGGTAGCAACGAAATGCTTAGAGAGAACGTAGACAATTATTTTACTGGAAACCACACAGTAAAAGACTGAATGAACGTCACATATTTAGTTACGCCAGTGTAAGAGCATCCTTAATGTCTCTTCACACCCAAAGGACCAAGAATGTGAAAATTAAGGTCATTATTCCCTCGTGTCCAGTATTAAGTTTCGAGACCGCAACACTGTAGGGGGCAATGGAGCATAATGAAAGCTGTCCTTGTAACTCCATTGAATGAACTTGCCCTTTTTATGAAAGCTAAAAATAATTTATTTGACAGTTGAGAGAATAAAATGCCCGTTAATCGCCGGATTTCTGTGTTTTTCGACCGTTATCTTTATTCAGTTTCTTTTCAAAGATCAGTTTGATTATTTAAATATTGCAAATGGAAAATAAAGCTATTTTGACACGCTTTGATACAGTATGCGCAAAACCTTATTACCTTTCGGAAGTTGCACGCGAGTGGCCTGAAAGCATGATATTATAAGTAAAAAGACGTAGATAGGTATTACCTACGCATTATTCGATGTTCAAAAACGGCACAATGTCGAAATATTAGACGACAAGTGAAAGTAGGACGGCATGTTATACCTAATTATCGGGAGCGAAAAAGAAACAAGACGACGAAAATCTATCTCTTTTTACTTATAAACATATTATTATTTTAAATCTGTTAGTTTTTTTTTAATTATCACTAGTCAGATAACTCTTATCTGTAGAATGTTTAAAAAATATGTCAAACTGTCACATTTATTCTTCAGACAAGAGTTATCTGTCTATCGAAAAATCAGCCCTTACATAATAAACAATTTCATTTCATTTCACTGTTCCCAATCTAAAATCAAACTACGACTTCCCTTTTACCATGCGCTTACGACTACAACTACAGTTCAACCGTTGAGAGAATGCGTTCGTGACACCTGTCAGTTTGACAATCTCTAGTAGAGCTTGTCTGCTCTAAAATGACGCTCCCCACTACCGCATTTACCGTAGTGTACGTATACAAAGTAGTGGGGCGCGTCATTTCAGACTAGACAAGTTTCTAACTATAAGAATCAAATTCGCAAAACACATATTCGTTAGTATGAAACTGACAGGCGTCAAGCATTTCTCTCGACGGCCGAACTGTAGACCAATGAAGTTAGATGACATATATGATATTAACTTATCTATCGTAAGATCTAGCTATGTAGCAGTGAAGTGTGTATACCTAGAAGGTGTTAAGGTTATCAGAAACAAGAATCTCTGTTTGAACTTTAATAGCTTGTATGTATGGAAAATATGATGTTGCTCAGCAGTGAATTCTAGTAAGGAGGTTATATTTATACGTCAGGTTAGTTAGATGGGTATTTTCTATAACATAATCTTATATATAAAATTCTCGTGTCACAATGTTCGTTCCCGTACTCCTCCGAAACGGCTTGACCGATTCTCATGAAATTTTGTGAGCATATTGAGTAGGTCTAAGAATCGGCTAACATCTATTTTTCATACCGCTACTTTTTATCCCGGTCTACGCGGGTGAAACCGCGGGGCGCAGCTAGTATTATATAAAAGTCTGTAGTTTCCACAGTAGGGCAAAGGTCTCTTCTCATACAGAGAAGGGGACTATTGATAGTCACGTTTGCTCTTGAAGCTATCGCCTTTAGACGGTTATAAATAAATTAATTCTAACACTGTTTTCAGTTACCGTAAGTCAGTCATGTCCAAATTCAGAAAGCACATTGCGTAGCCCTTCCGCTGTGGCGGCCATTTTGTCGAATCTACGCGTTTGTGTCGGTACTTCTGAGTGGTCTGACGCGATCTGATAGCGTTGTTGGTGTGTTTTAGAGACTTGACATAATGACGATATGCCATCCTTGTTCTTTTCCCTACACTTTGTGCAAGTTAGAGTAGTAAAAAGCCGCGTGGACTGGAGAAGTCTTCGACACAAATATAATTATAATGGCCGCAGACTAGATAAGGTTATTCAACAGTTGAAGTTGATAATGCCTTATAAATTATTAATTAATCAATCAATCTGCCTAGCCTTTTCCCAACTATGTTGGGGTCGGCTTCCAGTCTAACCGGATGCAGCTGAATACCATTATTTTACATGGAGCGACTGCCTATCTGACCTCCACAACACATTAACTGGGTAATACGATACCCCTTGGTAAGACTGATTGTCAGACTTTCGGGTTCCTGACGACCCGTAACGACTGTCAAAGATCCACGAATGACCGGCTTAACGTGCTTTCCGAGGCACGGAGGAGTCTCGGTATGTAAAGATGGTCACCCATCCACGGACCAACCCCGGCAAGCGTAGCTTAACCTGATGGATCGACCCGTGCGGCTGTTATTACTTAGCCACGAGCTCCTCATTTTTTAAATTATATTTTGATTAATTAGATTTCAGATTAATTAATTGATTAATTAATCAATAAATTATTTAAAAAAAAACCCCATACTATCATTTAAATACTTACAGTCCCGTCGAGAGCATGCATTCCTGATATCTGTCGGTTGGACAATTTTTTGTGGTAAGAAAGAATCAATTTCGGAAAACAGAAGTTCCATTCTTTCAACGGCCGAACTGTAGTTAAGAATTTGGTTCTTTGTTTTGTACCAACTGGCCAGCTTGCAATCATAATGAAGAAACTTATATCAAACTCCTGCCTCGTAGGTCTAGTGGTCGCAAGCGCTAATGCTGAGCATGAGGTCCTTTGTTTTATGGATGGGAAATCATCAAATGACTTCTCCCGCTCTGGGCGGAGCGTGTCAGACTTTTACTGACTAAAACCCACCCGTGTTCCTTCAGTTGCCTGTGCCAGGGCCACGGTATCTATTTCGAGCTACCCCTGCGGTATCGGCCCCCGTCACTGCTGACATCTCTTTGAGGCGCGCGTGAAACACAACGCGCCGTCGACCCGGGCCTGGTCCTTACCGGACGGCGAGTTACCCATTACTCGTCGTCCGCAAGCCCGCGTCTACGGTGGCCGGGAGTTGGCTATCGATTTCCGCCGCCCGAGGCGTCTACGTCTCCTCGCCGTCCGTACGCGAAAGTTGCCACTCCCTCACGCGTTCCGCCTCCTCCTTCGCGAGCATTACTGCTTCGCAGAAGGAGGTGACGGCCTCCCATGCACTCTCGCTCCGTACCAAAGCCTGGACCAGGTTCGGACGCGAGAGATCGCCGCCGCCGATCGCCTCCGCGAGGAGCATGAGGTCCTGTTCGATTCCCAGGTCGGGTAAAGTGTTATTGGGTGTTTCTATAAGAAATTTCTTAGTAGCAGCCCGGAATCCTAGATTTGTGCTCGATTGATGGCAATAGCTCGCCCCCTATTACTTAAGACTTAAAAAGAACTGGGCTGATATAATGGTTGTTATAGATACGTACACCTCTGCCAAACCATTCGGGTATTACAAGCGTGGTGAGTTATGTGTTACATCAAACTTAATAATCTAAATTAAGTTCCTCATTTCTCTCAACCTCCTCTATACTATTCATCTCATAATCTAAACTGCGCATCAAAGACCTATAAATGCTAAGTGAGCTAAAATAATTAAGTGTGCTGTACTTAGAGTTAATAGGCTGTACAGCTTAGTATAACGCGGCTAATTGAAATAGACGTAAAATCGATTAGTGCAGTGAGCGCGGGCAGCGTGCAAGCACCGCCGTGCCCGACGGATTATCTCGGATTATGTAGTATATGGGTGGAAACCAGATGTTTTTAATAAAAAAACAAAATGGAATACCACACACTACCGTATTGTCTCGACTTCTCATTTTAATTCATCCTAAGGTTGTCTGACAACATTTAGCAGGAAGACAGCATTTAGCTATAAGACCGCCCATTAGTCACCCTAATTAAATGTTTATATTTATATTTGTAATTATATTCTATTCTATAGCATAATCAGCCTTAGATAATATTTCCACTGCCAAAGGCCTCCTCTCTGTGAGAGGGAGAGGGCCCTGTGCGGGTTGGTAGATGTCACATGTCTTCGAATTTTTGGTTCTAGAACATGCCGGTTTCCTCACGAGGTTTTCCTTCACCGTTTTGAGAGCAGTGGTGATGAAATAATTTACACAAAGTAAAGCGCCTGTCTGGGTCCGAACCTACGACTTACAACTCGTAAGTCATGGCCGTTACCACTGGGCCACCACTGCCCTCATGTAATTATATTTATTTGGAGAAAGAATTCATTGAGTAATAGAGTATATTGGAATTAACCGGAATTCTTCATGTTAGTCGGAAACTGAACTTTCTTTGATGTGAGAAAACTGTAGGTACTATACGAGTACGTTTGAGGTGACAGCAGTCCAACACAAGAGTGTGTTACTTACATTGATTATTTGAAAAGCAAAATTGGATTAGGTAAAAACAAACAACAATGGGAGTTGGTACTAACGTAATTAGTTAGTACTAATCTTATTTGCTGCAAGACAACCTTCTGTAAATAAAATACTGTCGTATTCTTTTAAATAAAGTCAGGCATTACCACTACTCAAACCCTAACCCCATTTATAACATAACAAGAAATACTACATGTCCCCAAACGCATAGGCAAACAGTTAATGGTACATCTATTCGCTCATACCCATTTGCCCATAGTTCGCTTGTAAGTCCCACTTAATAGAAGGCGTTTCTATTGCCATCAATCAGCCACAAATCTGGAGTCGGGCTGCTGTTGAGAATTTTTTAATAGAAAAACTCAGTAACATTTTACCCGACGTGGGAGTCTAACCCAGCACCATACACTTAGCTAGCGAACACTAAATCAACAAGGCAGTCAAATTCTCAACCAATGAAATAATAAAACAAAAGCTCTGAAATCCCACCATATACTGCAGACTAATGTAACTCTATCCCCCTGTGCGTTGCGTCTCACCTTTCGCTTTTCAATCATACCCGCTGGCGAAGGTAATTCGGGTGCGGTCCTGCCCCTGTCAGAAAATGTCCCTATCGCCGGTGTAAATACTAACGACCTTTAACGTGTCTGGGACTAATCGAAAGGTATTTTTGCGTATACTGTACAATTTTTGTGACGAGTCCTTTTTAGGGTTCCGTACCAAAATGGTAAAAAGGAACCCTTATGGTGCGACTCAGTCTGACACAGCTGGATATCTCAAGAACTACTAATGCTATCAACTTGAAATTTAGAACAGTTTGCCCAACTAATTTGCAATTAAGAAAGAAATTAAAAAAAAAATTGCAATAGGGACTGTAAGGGGTTCTTCAAAATTCGAAGTGGGGCTACTAGGGCCTGTGGGGTATCATATGAAAGAACGCTGTTTGCACATTCTCAAACATTTTTTTATTTTTTTTTAGTCCGCATAGTTTTCGACCTTTGATGAAAAATGTAAAAAAAATACCGTTATCTCCGAAGTTTGCATCTTAGAGAAAAAATTTAAATTTAAGTTTATGTAAAGATTACAGGACAAATAAAACGATGTCTCTAAATAGCACACTTTTTCAGAAATCGGAACGGAACCCTCGGTGCGCGAGTCCGACTCGCTCTTGATCGTTTTTTTTCTAATTTAGAATGGTGGATTGTCTGGTGAGTATTTTAAATTAGGAATTGGCACGAATATGAGTCTTGTTTGGGTTTAAATTGGTATTTTTAGTTCTGATTTAATTGGGAGCACAGTTATTTACAAAATGTCAAAATATTATTACCCTCACACAAACCTACATTTAAATTACTTCCACTGCAAAAGCAGAGACGAAAATGATGATCACCTTTTTAACCCATCTGTCCCCTTTTAAAACCCAAATCTATCTCCTATCAGATTCCGTTCACAGAAAATCGCCTAAAATAACCTTAAAACAAAAGAACACCAAAACTTCGTAACCTAAAGCCTATAGAAGCATGCCCCCAGGCTGTGGTCCCGAGTAGTAACTAGAGAACCGTCCCATAGTGTCGAATTACACTATCCATTTATTTGCCACACAACCAACGAGTTTTTATTTGTTTTAACCCCTCATTTCACTTGATGATTCATTCGCGTCAGCTCTATTTTCAAACTAGGAATCGAATTTGAAATAGTCGTTTCCCATGCGAACGCATTCGATTTGAATTGGCTGTACCTACAGTTATGATCATTGCTTTAAAAAGTTTTAAAATAAGTACCTAGTTACTTTTGCAGCTTTCGTTTTAATTTCGAATGCGTTTTCTGTTTTTGAATGTGGCCAGATTTATTTTGTGGAGTTTCGTCGCGTGGATTTTGGTAGATTTATAGTTTCGCTTTTGTATACGATACTATAGTTAATGCTACGAGCTTTTTTTGGTTCTGAAATTAAAACGTCGCGTAAATTAAGTACGTAAGTAATTTATTACTTACTTACTTAACTGATATATATATATATATATCTATCTAAAGCAGTATTAAAATACTGCTTTAGAGTTATGAATATAAATTGAAACGTCGCGTAAATTACTTAATACGCGACGTTTTAATTTATATTCATAACTCTAAAGTACTTATTTTAATACTGCTTTAGAGTTATGTAGTTAAATAACAACAAATTATTTTCTATTATTAAGTAAAGACCTTTGTTAAGCAAATCTTGAAGCCCACACGCTAAAACATTAGTTAAAACACAAAGGCTATGTTGTTAATTTAAATTCAAACTTAGAATTTTAATTACCTATTTTGAAACGTAAAACGCAACATCGTAAAAACCTATTTACTTTTTAATTACTAAAGCTTTACAAAAACAAGAAACTCTCATAACAATTGCTGGCTAAATGGAAGGACCATTTGCCACTTTGCAACTAGCAATTAATTCTACAAAACACTAACATAAAGGCCAGGAAGTATAAACACATCATTACAGTTTTATTAATAACCCATTCGAGAGCATAAAGTTAATGCAACAAATTATAAATGGCTCAGTAATAAATGTGTACTTACTCTTTGTAAGATCATAACAAAATTTTTTCAGAAAGACAACTTTGCACAATATACGCTGTCACAATGCCACATTTAGGGCTGAGTTCACCATAGAAACTGAACGAGATCAGCATAACTAAACTACGTTCTGGAGCTGTCAGTTTCAATATTCCCTAACAATGACGACATTGACAGCTTTTGAACGTGGTTTAGAGATGTGCTGAATGCGTTCGCGAAATTTGCTCTTATAATCGCAAACATCAAATGTCTTGACGTTTGATGTTTTGTTGTGGGACTGAACTTAAAATAATCAAAAAAAAGTAAAAAAAAACCGGCCAAGTGCGTGTCGAACCATGCACAATGAAGGGTTCCGTAGTTGGGATGAATTTATCTTCAGAACAAACTTAACATTGTAGTTGAAAAACATGTTCTCCCATACATTCCAACTGTAAATGTAAATTTGTACTCACAATATTGATAGATTTACCATGTTATTTTAAAACCACAGACTTCTTATAGATTTTCCTGTAATCTACAGGTAAAGGCCCATTTTCTGTATTTTTTTCAAAATTTTAGGCTCAGCAGTTTCGGAGATAAGGGGGGGAATGGTCAATTTTCGTCTATTTTCTTAAATAACTTCAAAACAATTTATTTTAAAACTATAAAAAAATATATTTGAGACCTTCATAGTAAGCCCTTTCATTTGACATGCCACATGGTGTAGTTTGCAAAACTTTTTTTTTTAATTTTCTTATTTGCCCCCCAAAAGTGACCTCTATATTCAAATTTAATTTTTTTACTTTACCCGTCCGTATTTGGGTCACAGAAATTCATATGTGTACCAAATTTCAACTTAATCGGTCCATTAGATTCGAAGCAAATTGGCTGTGACAGACGGACAGACAGACAGACAGACAGACACACGAGTGATCCTATAAGGGTTCCGTTTTTTCCTTTTGAGGTACGGAACCCTAAAAAGTAACTTCAGTAATCACAAGGCACTAAAAGAATACCAAATTGGGTAAGAAGCTTGCTTAATTAATATCGAACTTATCTCTCAAATCAGTAGAGGAAGTCTTGGAAGTAAATAGCCTATCTTTATAAGACTGAGGTCCTGTCAATGTGCGACATTGCAGTTGGAGTTAATTACTAAATAGAACTGCAGAATTTTCCAAGCTACTACTGACTATCTTTGAGATTTAATGCTTTTTAGATCAATGTAGTAGGCACCACATAGAGCTAAGAAAATCCCTACTAATCTACACCTACTTATTATAGGTAAAATAAAATCGCTTTCCGAGTCTGCTGTGTCACTGTGTGGCCGTGTTGTTCTTCTAAACTTCGTAACGGATTTTGATGCGGATTTCACTACCATTTAGAGAATTTAATCCGAAAGGTTTATATGTATAATACATTAATATTTAACTCAGTAATATAGAAACCTTCATGTTAATCAAGTCGTAAAAACCATGCGAAGCAGGGCCAGGTCGCTAGTGATATTATGAATGTGAAAGTAACTCTGCTGGTGATTTTAAACTACACCGTTGCGTCGTCTAAGCGAGTAGTGTTAATGATTTCGAAAAAATATAATGTTAATCAGAGAATTTTCTTATTATGTGAATAGTGTAATTAATTTGTAAAGGTGTCTAACTAATTTAAATATTTATCTTTTTATTTTCGTGTTTTATTATAATACCTTTGGTTTTATGTATATGACGGAGGAAATGCCTCCTTAGTATTTTTAAAAAGTGTGACGTCAGCACAGCTGACGTCACTGATGTCATCTTCATGGCGATCACTCATCTTCGATTTTCAAAAGAAAACTTCACGACTTGTTCAAAGCTTCGTTTATTTAACTGACAACGTGACGATATACCAGAGAAGTCCGCACTGTCCAGCGGCTCGAACAAGAATGACCCAAGCGCTAGTTATTAGTTATTTATATATGGCATCTCGCAGTTGACCACTAAGGGTCGAGACTGCTCAACCGGGCGTTTCCTGTGGGTTCTTTAAGCGAACTTAAAGCCCCCGGCCAGGCCTAAAACTAAGGTAAATTATTAGTCGACTGAGCGTCGCTAATAATAATATGACAGCCAGACGGGGCAGGCTGGATCATGACGGGGGGGACAAGTGCTACAGGCTCAGCTGTGCCCCCAGCTGGCACAGCTTCACCGAGTAGGGGATAGGGGGGGGTGACCCAAGCGCTCACAGTGCGGCCGTATTTATAGGGGATTGCCCCACTTACACATTTTTATGTTAAGTATTGAACTATGTAAATTATAATTATTTTGTTAATGTTTAACGTAAATTTTACATCGAAATAATCAATCAATAGCTTGTGAAGTAAGTTCAAACAATCAAATTATTAAACTTCATCAAATCAAGTCTTTTAATTGACGAACTATTGTAGTTGCGCCGATATATATTAAATTATTAATAATGCGTCTAATTTGGGCCAGCGCTCCTTGATAGGCGAGTCCTATTACTGGCTGGACGTACGACGTGTTGTACGAGCTCAGCATAAAACACGCAAGCTATGCAGCCCCAACCACTCAAGGCCGTGGGCATATATTTACGTCTTAACTGCTGAACGGATTTTGATGTTTAGCACACGGATAGACCATGGCCTCGGTAAGGACATAGGATACTTTTTATCCTGGTAGTACGTTCTTGAACGCGGGCGAAACCGCGACTAAAAGCTAGGTCTTTCGAGAGATGCACACTAAAACTACACTCAGACTTATTTCTTTTGTGAAGCTCGCCGTACACCGATGCGTAGGATTCTCAACGGACCTTCTGCAACTTTTTATTTCAATAATACCCCGGTGTTTGACTAACGACATCCGTTTGTAATTAAGCCTGCCCGCTCTACTTCGGCTCAGCGTGAAGATATGATGGTAGATTTTAGGCTATCATTAGTCAAACAGCTACTGTGATAACGATATCAGATCGGTAATGTGAAAATGCATTTGAGTTGCATTTATTTCGCGTAGGGGTGGACGAGGTCCTATTGACAGCGATTTTATTCTGCATTTTATTCTGCATTTTATTCTGCATTTTGGTATCATATCACCCACTAGTCGGGAAGACTTTTTTCATGGGAGTCTGTAATCCTCTCTAATCTAATAGTATCTGTATCATATCTATTATCATAGTTTGAAAAACACATTGTACAAAAAGTCAGTAATGGCCGGACTTTGAAGAATTCTTAAACGGAGTTTAAACTCTCAGTAACTATTGATTCGACAAAATTATCAATTTAAGCGAATTCCTTCCTTATATGCTCGGTTTTTGAGGTTCTCAGATAAACCCTCGATAGCACTCGACTTTTAAGCCATATTCTTCCCTAACAACGTGTTCAGAAACACGATATTGAACGAATAACAACTACCGAATAGATAAACTCCGTTTAAAAACCTCAGAAACCGGGTATTAGTTGTCTATTGTATGTCATACACTTCGACTAGGTTCGCGAATAATTGGCTTCGAGATTTATTTATTTATCCTCCAACTGGAACGCCATACAGCAATTACACCAACGGAGCAAAAAATTACTTCATGTGCTGGTTTCCATCCATCCTGTGCGCGGTGGACATGGGTCACCCACGCTTACGCTGTCACGCAGCGTCAAGATACTTCTCCATAATTCCATAACTCCATCCATATTGCGCACATTCATTGCAATACTATTGAGACTCAATGAATTTTTCAAAATAAATTGAAAAGAAACGAAAATTTTTGATGTGTCATCCTGCCTGACAGATGACAGAAAAAAAAATCAAGACCAAATCAAGAAGGAAGCAGAGAGTCTGCTCGTCGAAAAGTTCGAGATGTCATAAAGTTCGGTTTTGTGTCTCTGTCACTCATCCCTGAATGCCGGAATACAGTAACAAGAGTTACCGGTGTTACCGGCCCACTTGCACGTTCCTGGGTTATTCTAAATAACTCGGGAGTTAATAGCTAACTCAGGGTTAACCAAAAAATTAATCTTGCGCCACCAAGAGTTCTCTTAAAGGTAAACCTGGGAATAAACTTTTAAATATTTAACCCACCGATGTGGGAGAGTTAAGTCGCTAAACTCTGGGTGAGTATAAGTAATGTCAAAATCAATTGACATTATGAGGTACCGCTAATAACTTATTTTGTTTTTTGTATTGCTCGACGTTATAGTAAATGAAAATTCGGTAAGTACTATCTCTATCAGCAGTCAGCAGGCAATATATTCATGAACTCATATATGAATAAATACTTAATAATTTAAAAAATCCTTAAAACATATTTTACCTTATCTGACGTTGTCGTCAATCAATAAACGAAATCTCCATGAAAACCACATATTATAATACGATTAAAATGAAATGTCATGTTATAAAACTCAAAGACAAGAGAGTACCTATTGCGTATCGTAATGTAGTGTCAAAGAAATGGGTCTTCATAATATTTGTTTATTGTTCGTTCATTCATTTTTGGTTGGGTTACATATCAGGGCACAGAAATTGCAATTATATTTTATGTTTCGTCGATTGAACTGCAATGTTCCCAACCCAAAAAACACAAACGTCAGGTTAACGGCGATCGGCGGCGGCGATCTCTCGCGTCCAAACCTGGTCCAGGCCATGGTGCGGAGCGAGAGTGCATGGGAAGCCGCCACCTCCTTCTGCGAAGCAGTAATGTTCGCGAAGGAGGAAGCGGAACGCGTGAGGGAGAGGCAACAGCCGCGCCCTCGCGCCCCTAGCCGCCGTAGGAGACGCCCTGGGCGGCGGGAATCGATTGCCGATTCCCGGCCACCGTAGGCGCGGGCTTGTGGACGACGAGTAATGGGCAGCTCGCCGTCTGGTAAGGACCAGGCCCGGGTCGACGGCGCGTTGTGTTCCACGCGCGCCTCAATTGGGCGTCAATTGGGCCGATGCCGCCGGGGTCGCGGGTAGTTCGAAAGAGATACCGTGGCCCTGGCACGGGCAGCTGAAGGAGCATGGGTGGGTTTTAGTCAGTAAAAGTCTGACACGCCCTCCCGCTCTGCCCAGAGCGGGAGAAGTCATTTGATGATTTCCACAAAGATCCACGTATGACAGCCGGGACCTACGGCTTATCGTGCTTTGTCTCGGTCGGGTCGGACCAACCCCGGCAAGCGTAGCTTAACCTGATGGATCGACCCATGCGGCTGTTATTACTTAGCCACGAGCTCCTGGCATTAGAGTACTATAATTAAAAATCGCTCTTTTACTCTTCCCGGTCTCACTATCACCGCGACTTTAAAAAGCAGGCCCGTAGCTGTAGCGAGTCACACAGTACAGTTTACAGTACAGTTTCGCCGAGCATAGTCCAGATTTTTACTATACTTAAATCGCTTCCTCTACCCTCCCCGCTCACAATACCACCACGGCTTTATAACAAGTAGCTGTAGCAAATAATTCATCATTATTGTACAGTTCCACGGAGCACTGTCCCGATTTTTATTCTCGATTTCATCAGCTCAGCGACTTCGGGTTAATGGCTATCTCGACGTTTTATGTGCATTTGTATGTATTTACTGACTGTACTTTATTATGGATTTAAAGGTTATGGATCAGGACAGGACAGCACAGGTAAAGTTTAAAGGTAAAGGTATCAAATTGTAGGGTTCTTTAACAAAAAGCAGGCTTTATTGGCTGTTGAAAATTACCATGAATAAAACCACATACCAATGACCGACGCATTTCACGAGTACAGTTAGGGAAATTAATTGTATATCAATTTGGCATACTACCTCAATTTGTCGTGTTATAACCATTTTCTACACCTGTCGAAAAATGATATTCGTGATTTGAATATAGGTAGAGATGAACCATTCTAAAAATGAACACCCCTCCACAAAATCTGATTATTTCAATGAGTGAGAAGAGTAAATACTTATTGCAACACTTTACTTGTGTGCGTGCGGCGACTTTACTGTCAACATGGACTCGTCGCCGCACTTAGAGGTCAACTAAGAACTAACTAACTAACTAACTTCGACAGAGCGAACGACACGTTCGCTCTGTCGCGCGTTTGTGTCATTTATACACTAGTTGGCCAACAAATCCGACTGTTTGACGTTTGGGCAAGTCGGGTAGGTACCTTTTGCATAAATCAAAATAATCAGTGTTATTGTGTATATTTTTATTTATGTTAGTCTGTAAGGTATTTATTTAGTTTAGTTGTTGACTATACTCGCCGGTGACTGAGCAACCAATGACAAAGACCAATTATGTGTATTCCGTATAATTGTGAGCCCTGCTCCGTTCAAACTCACTTTTAGGCACACGTAGGTAATACTTGAATTATTTCACTTGCTTGCAGCACAGCTAGTAACAGACTGACCCATGAGCTAACGCTCTACGCCGGCAACCATCAAGAGTGGGGAACGGATGTAGTGCACCACCTCGTTTGGTAAAACAGTATCATTAAAACAATTCTAAAATTATTTTAAATGTTCAATTTAACGTTACATAAAATACAGGACTTAATTAATGCATAACTTCTGTAAAATCAATGTTTAATGAAATAAATGGATTGTAGCCATACCAAAAGTAACGCCATCTAGCGGTATAAGATGACAATAATTTCCAACGTAGATATTACCATATTACTGTATCATACCCGCACAACAATAGCTAACAGATTAGTACACTTTCAAAAATCAGTAGCCTATCTTATTTTAACCAAATTCTAACATAATATACACCTTCTTTGCATGTGAGCGTAACCGCTGTGGAGGGGCGTTCATTTTTAGAATGGTTTATCTCTACGGGCAATTTAGTTTGCTAGTAAATTTGCTTAACAATTAATTTCAATTTCATTTATTTGCATACCATAACGTAAATACAGGTGTTACAAATAGGCTTAAAGCTAAGTTACAATTATGGACCCTGTAAGGGCACAGCAACATTACAAAAAGCATAAATAATGAAATTAAAATTAAACATTAAAATTAAATAATAGCATTTAGGGCATGTATAATTCTTATTTATATTAAATATATTTAGATTTTATAATAAATACAACATTTAAAAAAATTTATTGCAAGTCCAGTCACAGTTTATCATTCATGTATTCATTTATATTATAGTAGCTTTTGTTTATTAGAAATAGCTTTAATTTATTACTAAACATATTATATTTATTCATATTCTTAAGATATTCCGGTAGTTTATTATAATTTTTTATTGACATTACATATGTACTTGATGAATGCATTTTCAGTCGTGATGTTGGAATGTTTAGTCTGTTTGTATGTCTTATAGTGAATCTATTCTGTATGTCTTCTCTTTTGGTGTATAATTCGGGATATTTGCGTACAAATTTACAAATTTCAAATACGTAAAGGCAAGGCAAGGTCAAAATCTTCAGTACCCTAAAGTGCTAATTGCTCTGACTTTACATTGAAATTGGCAAGATTAATAACCACATAACTAGCGTGGACCTCATATAGGATAAATCAGTATTCTGAGTACCTCAACACAAATCACAACTTAACTACAAGTTCTAACAAGCTACAGACCCATCACTCGTCGACCACAACTCATTCCCCTCACTACCAAAGCAAACCAACAAATAAACTCGATACTCTCATACATTTACCTCTAACCAGCTCCAACCAATACCGTATATCACTAACTTCCGTGCTAAACTATTACATAAATACTTTAAACACCGTTAATATATCGAATATCGATACTTATTTATATTCGAAACGCAATCCCTATGCTCGTGGACGTATGCAGTTGTCGATTTTTCAGTGTTCGCCCCTGAGGCAAGTATCGATAAATTGTTGACTACATAATGTTTTGACATCACTAATAAATTCAGAATGTGAGACGGCTAGCGTTAAATCCGCTACCTTGCTTGAGTACAGTTGCGTGGAGAAGTGGAAGGATTCTTAGGTATTTATTGATTTGTGGACTATAAATGTGGTGCTGGAGTAAAGCATAAGAAATGTGCTTCGATTTTAAAATTTATTCGGTCTTTGTTGTAAATATTGATTAATCTACCTAAGCACTACGTACTCCTTAGGTAAAATGTAAATATAAAAAAAAAAACTAGAATTAAAATACTACTATGATTATGATGCTGAAGAATGAGGAAAATATCATAGGGAAAGTTTTAAGCATGAATGTCGATGGCTATAAGAGTAGGAGAACACCAAAGCAAAGATGGATGGACTGTGTGAAAGATGGTATGACGACTAATAGAGAATTATGGAAGAATCTTCTCTTTTTAGTTGTGGTACCTACCCCACAAAAATTCTAATACCACTACCTGCAAAACAAACTAGAACATCATCCATATAAAAGTGGGGAAAAATACGTTTCATTGAAGCTAACTCAAAAACTACCCAATCAAAGTTAATCAATTTTATTTGGGACTAACTTTGATGTATACCCTCTCGAATAAAACAAAAATGTTTCAAATCGGATGACTCTGTAAAAAGTTATGCGTGTAAAAATATGTACATATATACGTGTCGAACTGAGAACCTCCTCCTTTTTTTTTCGTCGGTTGAAAAACATGTTGCGACGACCTCAAATAAATTGGTATAAGGGCAGGAGAATGATGATTCGTACGTTTTTATTTGACTTCATCAACATTTCAGTTACATCGGGATCATAATGCATTTTTGTCCAAAGCACCTAGTACTTTTCTATCCGTAACTGTACCCGAAGGCATGCAGCAAAAGTGATAGCATCTAACTATTCCGTTGATTATTTCATATCACTTTATTACTAAACACGTTTATAAATAGCGGGCGGAGCCGGGTGTAGCCGTTATATTGATGCAACCGCTTCATTAGAATTACTTAAGTACATTAACTTGCATATTTTAATATAAAATATTTTACGTTTTTCTTTGTAACTGTACTTTTTTATAGCAAACCACGCTGGGGTCAGTGCATTTCATTCATTCATTCATTCATATTAGAGGTACAACGTTTACTTACTTGATTATACAAAAATTAATGAGTAGTGGTTTTGAATAGAAACTACTTAAAAACTTGAGCAGAATAAGAGTTTTCCATTTACAAGACAAGTAAAGAAACACACTTATTTTTCTGCTGCTGTGAAAGGATGTGTGTAACGCAAAGAGTTTGACATGATTGTAAGTATTTTTTGGACACACGATGCTGTTTTTCTCGTTTTTCTGATCTGTTTTTGTTGTTATGTCAATTTCAACAAAAGACCATCAAAGCCCATGGTAGTTATCGGCCTTTGCTAACAAATAAGGAATGTGGGGGTGGGGCGGGGGAGTGTGTATTTAATTATCACGCTCCCTTAAGACGCAGATATATTCTGATTTCTGATTTCTGATATATGTCAATGATCTTGAGTTGTTAGCTTGCGTGTTTTATGCTGAGCTCATGCAACACGTCGTACGTACTTACGTACACCCAGTAATAGGACTCGCCCATCAAGGAGCGCTGTCCCAAATCTATTTATTTATTTTATTTTCAAAAAGTCTTACAGACTAACAAACCAATGACAAAGAATATAATACATAAAAATGGCTAATAACAACCTCCACATATAGTTAAATTAAACGCATTATCAATGTAATATACTTACATAAAACAAAAGGTATTTTAATAAAACAGGTATACTAAAAGAAAATAATTAAATTTATAATTATCTTTAAAATCGTGAAGATTTTATAAAACTACGTTTAATAGTTTTTGCGTGATTCTTAGTTTTTATCCGCGTTAGACATTATTTTTACAAATTAATTACACTATGGGCTAAATTGACCAAAGTCCGAGGAATATAATTTTATCCGTGGAATGTAATTGACGACTGACAGTTTTAGTATGGAGAAACTGTCAAAAATTCTAAATTTATTTGAAGGTTATGACTTATACAGTTAAAAAAGTTTAGTCGAATTCACCATAAGTAATATAAACATAATCTAAAATATTCACTTATTAAGTTATTAAGAAAATGCTCTAATTTAACTTATATTTTTCCAATTCATTAATACTACTCGTATAGATGTGACCTTCAGTTTAAAATCATTAAAAGTCGGTTATCGTCGCCTTAATAGCACTAAAACCATCACTAGTAGTAGGTACCTATGACTACAAAAAAATCGATATAAAAAACTTTTTTACAAAAAAATACAACCGACTTCCAAAAACAACACTACAAATTGAAAAATAACGTTAATTTCGGAAGTCGGTGTCTGGTTAAATGTATTTTCGTATTTTGCCACCGACTTCCGAAATTAAAGTTATTTTTCACTTTGTAGTGTTGTTTTTGGAAGTCGGTTGTATTTTTTTGTAAAAAAGTTTTTATTTTTCACTTTTTAGTTGTGGTACCTACAAATTCTAATACCACTACCTGCAAAACAAACTAGAACATCATCCATATAAAAGTGGGGAAAAAATACGTATTATTGAAGCTAACTCAAAAACTGCCAAAGCAAAGTTAATCAATTTTATATGGGACCAACTGTGATGTATACCCTCTCGAATAAAACCAAAAAAATACAAATCAGTTCAGCCATCTTCGAGTAATCGGGGAACGAATTGAGAACCTCCTCCTTTTTTAAGTCGGTTAAAAATAAGTATGGTCAACAAAATACTTTCACCCCAACCTCATACCCATCACTAAACAACTAAACATCTGAATGCTCAGCACAACACTAATACACCATAAGAACTGCCCTAAGCCTTAGTACACACTGTTTATCAATCAAAGTATCGACGGGTGCGCACTCAATAACAAAGGATTACGGCGTCAGAACAGGATGGATGGGCAGCGCAAGAAGTGTTTAATAACACTTATAGGTTTTAAACTATCAATTGATTGAACTGTTGTGTACTGGGGTTTATAGCTGATTGATTGGCAGATTTGGGTATTTTTTGGCGGATGTATTAATTTTTTTTTTGTGGTTGAAATTCTTTTAAACATTTTAATAGCACAAAGCTATTTGGTTTTTGCAAGCTTTTTAATATTTCGGAAAATATTAGTGAATAATGTGCATAATATGGATATGTTTTTATTAGGAACAGGTAGTAGAAATATTTTCATCAGTAGTTAAAAGAAGGACTACCTACACTATCCATCTTATTGTTTTCTAATTCAGAAGGGCTCGTGGCTAAGTAATAACAGCCGCACGGGTCAATCCGTCAGGTTAAGCTACGCTTGCCGCGGTTGGTCCTTGAATGGGTGACCATCTTCAAATACCGAGACCCCTCCGTGCCTCGGAAAGCACGTTAAGCCGTTGGTTCCGACTGTCATTCGTGGATCTTTGACAGTCACTACGGGTCGTCAGAAACCTGAAAATCTGACAACCAGTCTTACCTATCCCAGTAACTGGGTTGTGGAGGTCAGATAGGCAGTCGCTCCTTGTAAAATACTGGTATTCAGCTGCATCCGGTTAGACTGGAAGCCGACCCCAACAAAGTTGGGGAAAGGCTAGGCAGATTGATTTTTTTTAGTCAACCTGTAGTGGGGACTATTCTGTTGCCTTCTTTGTAAGTAAACTAATTAGATTAGATTTTTATTGTTGGTAGAAGCAGATTAATATGGGAACTTTAGCTATTATTATCAATTTGTGTCGAGCTACTGTTTTTGGGGTTCCGCACTCGAAGGTTCCAAACGGAGTCCTGTTGCTGTCATTCACGCGTCCGTCTGTCCGTCGTCTGTCACACAGGTTTTACAGCCAAACGGTTGGAGTCACAGTCTTTAATTTTTTACTCTAGTATATTGGTGACTCAAAGCCGTACAAATTACAATACTTAATTATTGTATGCCTATTAGGCGGGACGTATTGAAACTTTAATTTATTGTTAGGTAAGACTTTAACTAACATATGCCCCCGAATACAAATTACCCGATACCGGATACAAATTGTCAAAAAATATTTTTAAATGTTTTATAAGAGGGCTCCCAATACAGGTAAACGGGGGGCGTGAAAAAAAATTTGACGTACGTCGAATGGGGTATTGTAGTTTAGAACTCGTTAATTAGATAAATACTCTATTTTTGTTTTTAAAAATATAGGAAAACAAAGGAATGAGAAGCCACCAAAGTCAGCTTTTTTTTTACATAATTTTGCTTGTTTTGCTTTTTTTTTTGTTCCGAAGAATTTATTAACTTCCCATTGACCTATGAACATGAAATTTGGTTATTAATAATGTTTATTATTACGTATATTTCACAAAAAAAAAATACCAATATATTTTTAAATCAGTTTTGGTACGGTACCCTAAATGTGGGTACACGACACACACTTGGCCGGTATTTTCTTGCTTTTTCACCATCCACTGCTTCATTTCTAAAAAATATTAACATTCTGAAACACAGACGAATGCAATTACTCAACTATTTTACCCAGTGAGGAATCACTTTTTCTGTCAATTAAGTAAACACAAGTAAAAGATTAAAACATTTTAAGTCCATTTCTTACAGAATAGACATCAACATCAGTATCCCACATTCCTATTCGTAAATTAATTCATAAATCGTCCACAGTGAACACAAATGTAGTAAAATGCGGACCTATTATAGAGACGAACGTTTTCCACATTAATATACTTGACTGGGTGGTCTTACTAAATGCGCAAGTCCATATGTAAGAGAAAAAACTTGGCAAGTACGTATTGGATACTTATGGTGAAGGTTCCGTAGTCCCAGAAAGTTTATACAAAAAAAAACTGATTTTTATACTGATATTTTAAAAGACTACACTACCGGCGCACCGGTTGATGACCCGAAAAAAATCACCATTTTTTTTTATTTCATCATAAATCATCATCATATCAATCAATCTGCCTAGCCTTTTCCCAACTATGTTGGGGTCGGCTTCCAGTCTAACCGGATGCAGCTGAATACCAGTATTTTACATAGAGCGACTGCCTATCTGACCTCCACAACACATGAACTGGGTAATACGATACCCCTTGGTAAGACTGATTGTCAGACTTTCGGGCTTCTGACGACCCGTAACGACTGTCAAAGATCCACGAATGATAGCCGGGACCAACGGCTTAACGTGCTTTCCGAGGCACAGAGGAGTCTCGGTATGTAAAGATGGTCACCCATCCACGGACCAACCCCGGCAAGCGTAGCTTAACCTGATGGATCGACCCGTGCGGCTGTTATTTCTTAGCCACGAGCTCCATCATATCATACTTACCATTTAGATACCGATACACATGACGTCTGCGGAGTTTCGCTAGCTAATTTAATTTGACCCTGTTTGCTTTTAGAGCATACTGCCGTGTATAATTTATATAAATAGTGTAAACAATGCCGTGGCGTACATCATAACGGTCCCCCATTCGACTAAGTACGGAACCCTAGATCCACTCGCATCTTTTTCAAACCAGCCATATTTTTACAGCTAGTTTACAAATACGTATGCTCTTAATGCTCACGTATACGAACAAAGCACTTAACAACTTTTTAGTAATGAGAAGTGACAGTTTCCATAGAAGACTTCTCATCAAGCCAAGCATGAAATGCCATAGCAGAACACTGCAAACCATTAATTACATATATCCATAAAAGGGCCCTAGAACTTCTCTACTGCTTTCGGGAAACGACCAGTGTGGTAACGACTCAGGTTTTTGCTGCACACAATCAATTTTCAACTTAGTTTAACGCAGTATAAGATAGAAAATTGATTAGAAATTTTTCGATGACAACAGCCACACATGGTTGACCGTCGTGGGAAAAGACTATAGTTCTGTGCTGACGATGTAGACAATTAGTACACTAGCAATTTCCAATTCTAAGTTTTGTCAGCTAAAGGTTAAATTCCTTTGCTAAATAACTGGCACTTTGGACAGTTATTGGAAAGTGTCTTGCAAACATAAGTGGCAATTTAGGTTCCACAACGGTGTCGGTGCCGAGCCCAGAATTTCTTTTGACGTTTCTTTTATGTTTACAATGATTTGTTTTAAGGGCAATATTGCTATTTAAATGGAAATGTTTGATATAAATCTCGGAAGTCATTTGAGTATATGGAAATTAAGGTTTTTATTGTTGTTTTTATTGGATGAAGTTATGGGAATGTTCGTAGGTATGGTTATGGGCAAGTTAGCTTATATTACGGTAGATTTTGGTTTTCTTTTATTTAACACTTTGAAGAAAAGGGGAAAACACAATGTTAGTAAAGGCAAGGCATTTTCATGTATTTTGTCAGACACTTAGTCTAGACACTTAGTCTAGACACTAAGTCTAGACACTTAGTCTAGACACTTAGTCTAGGCACTAAGTCTAGACACTTAGTCTAGACACTAAGTCTAGACACTTAGTCTAGACACTAAGTCTAGACATTTAGTCTAGACACTAAGTCGGTATCTACGTATACATACATAGAATGTTATTGTTTTACAATTATTGACTGAATCCTTTACTGTTATCCTTGCCATTCGTTAAAATGAAAACAAACACTGTCGTATATTCGTCAATCTCGACGACTATTTTTGATAGCTTATAATCATTCTTGTTCATATTAAGACGCAGACATGTTCCAATGTCCTTGAGTGGTTAGCTTGCGTGTTCTGTGCTGAGCTCACGCAACGCGTCGTACATCCACCCAGTAATAGGACTCGCCCATCAAGGGTGCTGTCCCAAATTAGACGCATTATTAATTTATTATACATAAAAAAGGTATTATATTAAAACACGTATACTAAAATTTAAATAATTAAATTATCTTTAAAATAATGAAGGTTTCATAAAAATACGCTTGATAGTTTTTGCGTGATTCTCAGTTTTTTGTCCGTGTCAGACATAACTTTACAAATTAATTACAATATGTAATATAAACATAATCTAAAATATTTCACATAATACGTTATTAATTTAATGCTTTAATTTAACATATATTTTTTCAAAATCATTAATCCTACTCGATTAGACGTGATCTTCAGTTTAAAATTATTAAAAGTCTGTTATCTTCGCTTTTCCGCTGTTGGGGTCAAACTAACTATTCCTTGGCAGATCATTTTATTACATGAATATTAAACCATAAACTTAACCTGTAGCAGAAATATGTATATGTAGGTACGGTCCTACTGGTAAAAAAGAGTGTCTCATTCAAGGCAAACAGACAGACAAACCATTGCTAGTCCAAACCAATTTCTTTAAAAGATTTACAGCCGAACCCAACAACCTATCTATCACCAATTTTGGCATACTGGAGATAGAATAACCTATCTATCTATGGTTTTAACGACCCAGTAATCTAAGACATATAAAACAAAGGAACACGAGCGAACGAATGAAAGGAACAGATAGATTTATATTGTCTATTATCAGTAGCGATCTGTCTTTTACAGAAAGTAGGTTATCAAACTACATCTCTCCTAAGAAACCTCCCATTTACTAAGTTTCTTAGCTATAAATAATGGCTTATAATAAAGTCACTAGATATATTATATATAGGTATACAGCTCGCACATTATTTCACTTACGATCTCAGTACACAATTATAGTTTCACCATCATTCATTTTATATTTCTGCTACACTGACTTCTATGAAAAAGGTTAATGCGTCGTATCTTGATCTCTTATTGTTAAGGTAAGTGTACAAGATGTCATCGGTAAGCGTGGCACGCTTTGCAGCGCGATCAGCGCTATGGAAGATTGTTGATCGCTAAATGTTGATAAAGATACGAGTAAGCAGCTTAAGTTTCATTGCGAATTTTATTAGATACTTAATGTTAGCAGATAAATTCAGGGATAGTTCATAAACTAGTAATTGCTTGAGAAATTTGCTATCTCTAATTAATTGTTATTGCAAGTTGGTAGGAAAACGCCCGTTGAAAAGAAGAGACCTCTATAATAATGAATGCGAAAACTTTTAGCTGTATTTATTTTTAATATTGATATTCAAATTATAAGATATATTTTGATTGCCAAATGAGAAAAGTCTTAGAAACATACAATACTATGTTCTATATCTTTAAAAAAATATCTAAAAGTAATTTATTAAGTCCAATTAGATTTCCTACTGTATATTTTAGGAATGAGGTAGGTTCTAGGAAAACTGCATTTCTGTCTTACTCCAACAAAGCTAATCAAATTACTATTTTGGTATGAGTAAGGAAAAGGAAAAACATTATGAGAAAACCTGGACTTATATTAGGTCTTTACCTATGAAATTGCCGTTCTGCAGTACTGGCCATTTCAAATCAAAATAATTTTTGTTTAGCTATTAATTCTAATTTCAAATTAATTTTATTTTAAAAACATGGATTTTTTTTTCCAAAAGTAGTCATTTGTTTATTGATTAGTGTTACATTTTCATCGCATTTCAATCTTTTTCGTCATCATGGATACGTTGAAAATTCGAGTAATTATGGAATATGAGTACCGTCGTGGCAGCAACGCGGCACAAGCGGCACGCAACATCAACGACGTTTACGGAGCTAACACTACAAACCAACGCACCACTTGTTATTGGTTTGCTCGCTTCCGTTCTGGAAATTTCGACCTGAAAAATGAACCTCGCGGTCGTCCGAAGACTTTGGTCGACAATGACGAATTAAAGGCGATTGTGGAAGCTGATGATACACAATCTACGGCTGAATTAGCAGCAGCTTTCGACGTTAGCGTCAAAACAATATTGGACCATTTGCGTCAAATTGGCAAGGTAAAAAAGCTTGACAAATGGGTGCCCCACGAACTCAATGATCGCCAGCGCGAAGTACGCGTCGAGACGTGCCTTGCACTGCTCAACAGACACACAAATGAAGGAATTTTGAACCGCATTGTTACCTGCGATGAAAAATTGATTCTGTTTGATAACCGCAAGCACTCAGCAAATTGGTTGGATCCTGGTTCAGCACCTAAACAATGCCCTAAACGAAAACTTACCCCTAGAAAAGTGATGGTCACTGTTTGGTGGTCTAGCGCCGGTGTGATTCATCACAGCTTCTTACCAAACGGGGTGAGCATTACTTCAGATGTGTACTGTGAAGAATTGAATACAATGATGGAGAAGCTGGCACATCTCCAACCAGCATTGGTCAATCGCTCGTCTCCGCTGCTCCTGCACGACAACGCGCGACCTCATACTGCACAGCAGACGGTCTCCAAGTTGCAAGAACTGGGGTTGGAAGCTCTCCGTCATCCGCCCTACTCACCAGACCTTGCGCCTACAGACTACTACTTTTTCCAGAATTTGGATAACTTCTTGGCGGGAAAAAAATTCAATACCCGAGAGGCAGTACAAAATGCCTTTGAAGAATTTGTTGCCTCCCGTCCAGCTGATTTCTTTAAGAAGGGCATCAATAAACTGCCACTGCATTGGCAAAGATGCATTGATTGCATGGGTGATTACTTCGATTAATACAAATAAAAAATGCATGAAAAAATTCGTTTAAATTTTTTCATACAAAACGGCAATTTCATAGGTAAAGACCTATTAGTTAATGTAAGTTTGAAATCGCCAAGCCGTCTTGAGAAAGCGTGGTAATCAATCCTCGTGCCTTGTGCCTCAGTATGAGAAGAGGCCTTTGCCTTGCAGTGGGACATTAATAGTCTGGTATTATTATAATTCTTTATGAGTTAGGTTACTAAGTAAGGTATCATAAGTCCCAATAAGCGCACAAACACAACCGCAACCGTAACAGAGCGGTCTAAACCAAGCCTTATAACATAGCTTCTGCGAAGTGCCTCAACACTATTCGTAGAAATATCAGAGCTACAAAGTGACGTTATTATCCCCATAATTATGGCTCCGGACAAAATTCTGTGGGTTTAACGTGAAACTTGAACAGGCTCACTAGCACTTATGTGGCTGGTGACAAGAAAAAATATTGTTTAAGTACAGCAGACGTAGAAACAACGCGAGATAAAAATAGAATATTATATATTGTAAACTTTGCGGAGATGAAACAACATAGAGTTCAGCGTATTCTGCATCTTCCATAAGGTTGATCCGCTGTGGTAGCCCGCAAAATTTAAATATTCTTACGTTTTTTGCAATTTGCAGATCAGTGTAAGGTTGTATCTTGATCTAAATATGATTCGCGACTATAAGAAATTGCATTTATATATATTTTACCACAAAAATCATCAATACATTTCTCTATGTTAAATTTCCCCCGGACTGGTCTGATTTCAAAATCAGATCAATCCGGGGGAAATCTACTGATCTACCTGCAAATTGCAGAAAACACAAGAAAATTTGAATTTCGCGGGTGACGTTAACGCATCCCCCTTGACAAATGATAAATCACGAGCTTTGCAGGACTGCATTCGTTAGCAATTCACTTACAAAATATAAAATAAATATATTATAAGAATAGAGAGAATATTGTTTTAATGGCAAATTTTTCAATAGTCAGATAATTAATGAATAAATATTTCAATTTGACAGCTTTTGCATAGAAAATATGTCAAACTGTCATATTTATTCTTCAGATTAGAGTTATCTGACTATTGAAAAATCTGCCCTAAGAAATACAACTATTGGTGTGAATAGCAATTTCATTTTCCATTTTTTCGATTTAAATTAGCTTCGCAGTTACTGCACAAGACGGTGTCATCATTGTGTGGATCGCCCAGAGGACACGGTGGAGCATACAGTGGAGGTCTACACGGCTTGGGCGGAGCACCGCCGTGTTCTCACGGAGGCGATCGACGGCGGCGATCTCTCGCGTCCAAACCTGGTCCAGGCCATGATGCGGAGCGAGAGTGCATGGGAGGCCGTCACCTCCTTCTGCGAAGCAGTAATGCTCGCGAAGGAGGAAGCGGAACGTGTGAGGGAGAGGCAACAGCCGCGCCCTCGCGCCCCTAGCCGCCGTAGGAGACGCCCTGGGCGGCGGGAATCGATCGCCGATTCCCGGCCACCGAAGGCGCGGGCTTGCGGACGACGAGTAATGGGCAGCTCGCCGTCCGGTATGGACCAGGCCCGGGTCGACGGCGCGTTGTGTTCCACGCGCGCCTCAAAGAGATGTCAGCAGTGACAGGGTCCAATAGGGCCGATGCCGCCGGGGTCGCGGGTAGTTCGAAAGAGATACCGTGGCCCCGGCACGGGCATCTAAAGGAACACGGGTGGGTTTTAGTCAGTAAAAGTCTGACACGCCCTCTGGCTCTGCCCAGAGCGGGAGAAGTCATTTGATGATTTCCCATCCACAAAAAAAAAAAAAAATCAGCGTGGTTCCAGAATGTACTCGTAGATATATTCCCAGGTAGGAAGTGGAACTGAATAGTTATACCTACTTAACACCGTAGTAGTAATTAGGATATAGAGCAGTGGTGGTCCAGTGGTAATAGCCGCGACTTACGAGTCCAGGTCGTAGGTTTGGACCCTGACAGGCGCTTTACTTTGTGTAAATTATTTCATCACCATCACCTATCGAAACAGTGAAGGAAAACATCGTGAGGAAACCGGCATGTCCTACAACCAAAAATTCGAAGACATGTGACATCTACCAACCCGCACTGGGCCCACTCCCTCTACCGAGAGAAGGCCTGTGTCCCATCAGCGTGAATGTTATGGGCTGATTATGCTATGATGCTATAGTAAAGATACTAGTCTTTTGTTTCAAGTGGACTTTCTGTTTCTATCTATTCTGTGTAGGAGAAAACATGTTTGTTAAAAACATTCGTGTCACTGATGGATCAATTTTAATAACTTACAAAGTTCACAATGTTTGAGGTAAGTTACTCGTATAAAAGTTAAGTTCAGTAGTAAGTTGTAAAATTTAATGTAATGAAAAACATAAATCTTTATACAATTTATGAGATACATGTCTGCTGGTATGATGTATGATGTATTTTGCCTGTATGTCTGTAATTATAATTAATCTTAATAGTTACAGGGATACTTACTTTGCTTTCTACCCGACTCCCAGAAGGCGGGTAATTTTTTTCGAGAGTATGTATGTATGTCTATTTCTTTGGCATGCTCTGTAGCCTAAACGGTTTGATGGATTTAAACATATAATGTGTCGTTAGATTCGTCTTAATTGTGGGAGTGACATAGGCTATATATGTTTTGACTGCATTGGCGTATTTTGATATAAAATATGGTAGAGCTATGGAACATATGGATAAGACAAAGGTCATGTCAAATGGCCAGTTAACACCCATTCTCATGAACATCGGAGACACTACACTCGATGTTGTGAACGGGATGTTTACTAGTACAAACTGTCCAGATAAGTAGGTCCAACGAGAATGAGGTCAATCGTCGAATCCGGCTCAGTGTTCGGGAAGCTTCGTAATATCTTCTTGTTTCACATATCCCAGTATCTCAAGACGAAAGTCTTTGACCAGTGCGTGTTTCTAGTGATGACCAACGGCACTGAAACGTGGTCGCTCACAATGGGCCTTAATAGAAGCACAGTCTTCCGACGACGACGAGAACCCGAGCTGCTTGCGTAGTTCGTCGAACTTCGTATGCAGCTCGGGCTTCGTCGGACAACTGTATGATCTATAGACAGTGGTAGAAGGCTAAAAGCCACCCAAAGGGGAGAGGACTATGGTTCGAATTTCCCTACGTGATCAAAATTGAGGGAGGCCATCCAACGCTACGTCTTCCGGGACGCTCCACTCCAGAATCTTTCGGCGCCATCGGTCGTCTGTTCTGCAACAATGTGCTCTGCCCACAGCCACGCGATGCTTGGGGGAGACCCTATGTCCAACAGTGGACGTCTTTTGGCTGAAATGATGATGAGGATTTTATGTGGAATCTGATTGTAAATTGTAAGTACTGTAGAGGTTTGTTGCATTGGTGAACCCTAGTATGTTACAGGCTGCCATTCTATCATTCAAATATCGAATTACCTTTTGAAGAAAAGCGCTTTTTCTTTAGCTTTTGTTCAAGGGTGGATACAGATTCTAGCTAAGGCGTCGATAGGAGTGTGATATATTTTAAGTTGAAACTGAGTCTCTTTAGGGTTCCGTACCTCAAAAGGAAAATACGGAACCTTTATAGGATCACTTCGTTGTCTGTCTGTCTGTTAAGACCCTTTTTCTCAGGAACGCATCAAGGTATCAAGTTTAAATTAATATCAAATACGTAAGTAAGTCTATGGTCCCTTAGAGTTCTAAGAAAATCAAGCTTCTAAATCAACGCAATAATAAAAAATACAGCCTTTTATGCGACATATTTTGATACTCGCAAGTAAATCAAAACCTATAGGTTATTTCCCGTTGTCCTAGAATCATGAAATTTGGCAAGAATCAGCACAAGTATAGGAAAAAGTCCGAAAATTGTTAATTTGTAATTCTATCACATAAAAAATATTTTCAAGTCTGTAAGTCTATCAAGACACTTTTTCTCAGGAACGCGTGAAGATATCAAGTTGAAATTAATATCAAATACATAAGTCTATGGTCCCTTGGAGTCCTAAAAAAATCAAGCTCCTAAATCAACGCAATAAAAAAATACGGCCAATTATGCGACTTATTTTGATTTTATAAAAAATTGTTAATTTGTAATTTTATCACATATAAAAAATTTTTTTTTGGGAAACCGATGTTGTTTGTTTTTGGGATAAATTCTTTTCAACTACGAAACCCTTCATTGTGCGTGGTCCGACACGCACGTGGCCGGTTTTAATATAAAAAAAAACTTTGATATATAGTGTAGGTGTGAGGTTCGACTTCTCACAGTACCTACCTACTTACATGTCTAACACATAATGATAAATTAATTCAAATTCGGTTAAGTTACCTATTCTGGTAACGTAAGTACTACTGCAGGTACATGTTCAAGATATAAAAGGATGAATAGGGAATGATTATGTTAATGTTTTAGGGTAAAGTACGTATAAAGATAATCAGGCTATACTTAGTACGGATGCAAGTGCCTCGGTTAGCAAGTTAAGCCGTTGGTCCCGGCTGTCATTCGGCCGTGGATCTTTGACAGTCATTACGGGTCACCCGAAGCCCGAAAGTCTGACAACCAGTTTTACCAAAGGATATCATAACATACCCAGTAACTGGGTTGGCGGATGATGATTTAGTAAGAATGCGTTTTAAATTAAACCTAAAAATCTTGGATATGTAGAGTCAATGGTCTGGATAACCTGACCCCTCTTTCCCTCTTCTTCTTTGTAAGAGGGGTCAGGTAATGAGAGGGCACTGACCGTACCATTGCGTCATGGACAAGAAAACATTGTAGGAAGACTATTAAGCCGATCTATTTTTTTAAATCTAAAGATTAGTAAACCTGATTTGAGCTGTCATTAGTATCAATCTCTAGCATTAGCTGACCTATTCTGTAAAAATATTATTGTGAAAACTTAGTTGAAGTTTAGTAAACTTGAAGTGAGCTGTCAATAGTGCCAATATCTAGCATCAGGTGGAATGATAGCTCACTTCATCTAAATTTTCAATTTGAGATTTTTATATAAATAAATTATTTTAAATTTGAATTTGAAAGTTTAGTAAACTTGAAGTGAGCTGTCAATAGTGTCAATCTCAAGCATCAGCCGACCTATTCCGTAAAAATCTCATTGTGAAAACTAAGGTGTAGGGAGCTGTCAATAGTGTCAATCTCTAGCATCAGGTGGAATGATAGCTCACTTCATCTAAATTTTCACTTTGAGATTTTATAAATAGGACAACGACAATAGACAACGCGCCATCAGCAAATACATCAATAATGGAATCTCTTATCCATTCTACAAGCAGTTGAGTTCGTTTATTTCGAAAGTTTTAGAGACAATAACATCTGTACCTACATACTTATTATAAATTCGAGTGTGGGAAAAGGTTACTGGTCTGCTCACCACTTTCAAACTTCCTTTCAATTATAACGCCCTCCCACTAAAACCTTCAATTTCTTATCATTATTATACGTCAACAACATCCAGTAAAACGGATCGAGAGTGCCATTTACCAATAAGTGTTTTTGCCACAGAGTAGAAAGAAATGGAGTACTAATGTGCCACACAATTTTGGCATCTCGCTAGAATGGGGCTTTTGAATTCTGCCGAATTTTGAATTGAGCGGGCCTAAAGTAGTTCTGAGTTCCAATAAAATATGAGGGGTAACAAAACCAGTATAAGTTGGCTTAAAATGGTTTTGGAGTGCGGCCTACTATATCTACCCAAAACATGTGGTTACCATTGTTTCTTCGCCATATTGTCAAATGTGTACTAGTAAAACGCAAAACAACTGAACTCATTTTCACTCTTCACACATTTTATCTCAATTTATATTATCTTGTCCCGATTTCTAGTTAAGTTGCCTATTTTGTTACCTTTTACACTGTTTGTCCACCACACCGGGAAAACAGACGACGGCTCGGCGCCATAGTAGATGTACTGGCGATGGCGCTACTTCGGCGCCGTCATCTTTTTCTCGTTTACGTCCCATTCCCGATGCGGTGACCAAACAGTCTGAGAATGCACTCCATTCTCTACTCATCCTGGTCTTAACAATCGCACTCTTTCAAAAAGATTGACCATCTTTATTCCCAGTTGTAATTGTGCACGATCGAATGTTTATACGTGCATGTGTGTGTGCTCTTTTTGCAACCAATTGCAACCTATGTTTAAAGCTACGTCTCAATTGCCTGTTCGAGTGGCTAGTAGGTCAGCGATTATCGCTGATACAGAAGCAACTTATAATGCTTGATCAGGATCAAACTTTTGCTCTGCGATCAGTATCAGATAAAAGTGCGAGCTTATTATCAATAAGAATCTAAATATAGGTACAGTCAAATGGGGTTACTTTGATACTAATGAAAACTAATTTTATTCGGTGTGTAAATAAGGTTTTTTGGTGTACCGATTACTGGGCATTTTTAAGGTAAGAAAAACTTTTGATGCCTCCAAAAATCTCTACCTATAGATTTTTTCATAAGACGAAAGTTGTTATCAAAGTAAATCCGTAGTATCAAAGTTACCCCATCTTACCCAAATAATAGTCCTAAAGTATAAAGTCTTTTTCAGGACTTCAAACAACAAGAATAATGTACCCAGGATTTTGTAATATGTATCTTGGAGTCGCCTTGGAGTTTCTTGCCCGTTCTTCTCCATAGAGAAGAACGGGCAACGTACGCCCTTCGTTTAGGAATGGGCAACTAGATTCAACTTACTGACTAACTCACCGACTCTTTGACTATTCAAAAGTGCCTGTAAATGGTTTACCTAATTGAAATAAAATGCTTTGAGTTTGAGTTTCTTGATAAAAACCTCGTGTCTATCAATTCAAACAGCCCTAATGTAAGTACTCATTTTAATTAACTGCGCTCATTTAAATCTTAGAATCCGCTTACGCTTGCCGCTTTTGTGTATTTATTTTGTGAAACGCCCTGCTAGTTTAGTGGCCCCACAAATACGTATAATTTCCCCACAATTAATGCCCATGTGTAGTTATCCAATTATTTGTCATTGATCACGCGAAATATCTGTATTTCTCAGTTTTTTTTTTTTAATAATTTCCCTTAATCAATTTGAACTTGCCTTGGGGTGGCAACAAACCGTTTATTTAATGGAAATAAAAGTACATGTTTATAAACGAAAAGTTTATTTTTATTTTACAATCAATTGGTTTATCAATCACTAGGCCAGATGTGGTTTATTTATTTGTTATTATTAATAATTAATTTGATTGCTTTTACCAGCTTACGTTTGCGTGATAAAGTTACTCTTTCGCTATGTACAGCGTAAGAGTAACTTTATCAGTATCACACAAACAAAAAGATTATTACTTATTCATATCTTAAACTAGCTGACCCGATAGGCGTTGGTCCAAATCTCAATAATTCATATAAAATTCCTATAGAAAATGCACCTTCAGTTTTCCAGAATTTTACAATTTTCTCGGCAACTTTTCTAATTTTTCTTTCTGATATTTTGACGCCTCACTGGTGGAATTTTCTTAAAAATTAAATAAACCAAGAGTGAAGTCAATTGGGTAATATAACTCAACGATAACACACGGAATTATATGTATAAACTACTTTTGCTGGTATTTAAAAAAATTGCAGGTATAAAACGTTCTACAATTTTTTACTATTTTTTTCACAAAACAACAAATTATTATTTATTCAGTTACTAATAACTGAATAAATAATAATTACCTAAGTAACAGATAAGAAATAATGTAAGAAACTGAACAAATAAACCTCAAACTGTCAATTCTGTCAAAATTTTTGAAGATCTCTCTACTGTCTTCTGTCTCACTCACTTTTTTTGCGAAGAAAATTTTTTTTTATAAATAATATAAAAACTTATTAAATTTTATTTTAAATGAAATTATTTATAATAAATTAAAATTTTTTAACAATATAAATCATAAAAATTTCAATTTAAATTCAATTAAATATTTGTATAAATTTAAATTAAAGCTTATCCCTTAAAATATAATTTTATTTTATTTATGAACCAAAATTTTTCACTTTTCCGTACAATTTTTCAAACATTTTCTTTCATGCAAACCTTTGTCCTAATATTATTATTATTATATTTTATTTATTTCAGAGCAAACTCCATATTGATTACATAAAATTATCAGAACAAAAGAACATAAAATCACAAAATGTTAGTGTGTTAGTAACAAAATTGTACCTAAAATATTATGCTAGTATTGTTAGTATCTATAAATAAATATAAAATAAATATAAAATAAATAAATATGTTTGGACATATCACACAACGCCATCTAGCCCCAAGCTAAGCAACCTAATGCTTGTGTTATGGTAACGAGATGGCTGATAAACTACTTATATACATTTTTTTTTTTTTTTGTAAATACATACATATTATAGATAGAAAAACACCCAGACTCGGAACAAATACTTGTAGGTCGTACAAATATTTGTTCCGTGCGGGAATCGAACCCGCGACATGCTGCGCAGCAGTCAATCGCTCAACCACTGCGCCAACCGTGTCGTCAAATATACCTAGCTGATGCCTACGGCTGTCCTAATCCACTTATTTTGGAAAAGACAGTCAAAGCGGGCAGAGATAGCTATTAGGATGCTGTTGCTGCTGCTTCGTAGACGGTGCAGCAAGGAGTTTGCTTTCTTGCGCATGATGGCTAACATACCAGACGCGCTGCAGCGCCTAAGACAGCAAAAAAAGAATTAGCCAAATAGATGCAACCTTTCTGAAGTGATGCGCGTACTTACATGCATTTGGCAATTGAGAATTTGTTAGATAGATTCTTCTTCTAAGGGTACTACGTGTGATTGTAGGAACAGTATATGGAGAATTGTTGATAGGGCCTTTTTCTAATCTTCCTTCCTTAATATTCTTGACTTGCCGGTTTTTGGACTCTGCAACAAACAAAAAGCTTTTTGAGCAAAAACGAAAAAAAAAACTCTGAAAAGCCGGGACATATACTCGTTATAAAGCCGCATTTTCACTACCCTACAAAAGCAAAAGTTTGTTCAGCGCAAATGTTTGCGTTCTGTCGATGTTCGCTCAAAACAAAAAACATCTGTTTTCACTACAACGCGAAAACGAATGCTCGTTCGCCGTGACGTCGTTTTCACTTAAAGAATGATCGAGTGAGCATTCGTTCGCAGAGCCAACAAACATGTTCGGTCGTTCAAGTGTTTTCATTTCATCGCGTGAACAAAATCTTCAGAACTGTGAACGCTACCTGAAAACGCAGCTTCAGTGTCGCCAATGGGTACAATATCCACTTGCTATGGAACTCTCTTGAACATTACATCACCAGCCTGAAGAATCTCAGTTGGTTATCTTTATTATCAATTATTATGTAGTACTTAATCATAATCAAAAAAACCACTAAAAAATAAAGACCGTTCATTAAAATTACGAAACTACCGCATGAAATCACCACCCCAGGCTTGTAGGCTTGTATAGCCGCAAAATAAAACCACAATATTCATTCGAATTACAACTAACAAAGAGAAATTCAGTATAGTTTCAAAATGAAAAAAAAAAACAAAGCTTTTATACTAATAGTGACAGTTTCAAAATAATTCAGTAACATATTGGATGATGGAATTTATTAATTATTTTACAAACCATCGTAAATCCGAGTATTCATATTAATTTGTGGAAACAAAAGCATATTTTATTTTATTACTAGTGTTACACCATGAAACACAGTGGAATGAAAGGCGTTAATTACTATATTGGGTTAGTAAATTGCGTTATACTGAGAGCTACACAATATTATCTGATGCGAGTTACATTCAATCTGCCAAGCCTTTCCCAACCATGTTGGTGTCGGCTTCCAGTCTAACCGGATGCAGCTGTATACCAGTTTTTAACATGGAGCGACTGCCTATCTGACCTCCACAACCCATTAACTGGGTAATACGATACCCCTTGGTAAGACTGGTTGTCAGACTTTCAGGCTTCTGACGACCCGTAACGACTGTCAAAGACCACGAATGACAGCCGGTACCAACAGATTAACGTGCTTTCCGAGGCACGGAGGAGTCACGGTATGTAAAGATGGTCACCCATCCACGGACCGACCCCAGCAAACGTAGCTTAACCTGATGGATCGACCCGTTCGGCTGTTATTACTTAGCCACGAGCTCTTACGCCTAGCTACGCTAGATAAGCTCCTAGCCACGAGTTACATTACATCGTATATATTGGTCACCAAAGACGGATTTAATTTTTGAGAATAATACCAAAGTTCTGACTATGATATTCATTTTCTAGATACTTTTAGACGCTGACATATGCCAATGGCCTTGAGTGGCTAGCTTGCGTGTTCTGTGCTGAGCTCATGCAACGCGTCGTACTCGTACGTCCGAATCGCCCATCAAGGAGCGCTGTCCCAAATTAGACGCATTATTTTATTATACATAAAACTAAAGGTATTATATTAAAACACGTATATTAAAATATAAATAATTAAATTACCTTTAAAATAGTGAAGGTTTCATAAAAATACGCTTGATAGTTTTTGCGTGATTTTCAGTTTAATATCCATTAAAAATCGCTTATCGTGGTCATACTGAAAGAGTGGACTTAGTGCTCATACTCACGAGCGGCACGTGTCAATGGCAAAGGCAACTGCAGCCGCCGTTGCGTCGATGGCTGCAGTAGCCTCTGCCGTTGACGCGTGCCGCTCGTGTGTGAGCACTTTATGATGAGAAGAGAGGATGACCTGGCTCCTTGTCATTTCGTAGAAAACCTATTTTTTATTATTTACAGAGTATTTAGCTCAATCAATAGAATTAATAGTTGTATGGATGGGTGAATGTTGGGGCTTGTGGCTAAATCCCTACATTTTGACGAGTTTGATGTAGATAAATGTACAGAACAGCAGATGTTTTTTTTTTTATTTCAGGTTTGCTCCCATAGTAAAACTTGTCCATACTGATGAATACAATGACCTCTTAAGCGGTTATGCCATCAATTCTGGGACATATTGTTTTATTTATTTTTTTATTTATTTATATTCTTTATTCTTCGGACAACAATGATCCAACGTGTTAGTAAACAATATTATAACTTATTACTAGTGTTAGTAGTTAAAATACAATAGAAAAAATAAAACTAAACAAAACAGAATAAATAGCGTTGTGAAAAGGACATCCCCAAAATAATGCTTAGTGATTGTCCTTCTCACAAAACTTATAATAATTGGAGAGTCGATATTCTCCGCCACAGTTTTAAGAATGCTGTTGTCACTCGCCCGCAACCTTGACAACAGCGACGCGGTTTTATTGCGAATGACGGCGTGGAAGCCGTCAGTTCGGTTTTGCGCAAACATAGTAGAAGCGCTGCACCATCGTGGCAGTCCCAACAGCATCCTAAAAATATTATTATATTGTACGTGTATGTCATCCAGCGTTCTTTTGGTATAGTTGACCCAAAGATTTCCCGTGTAAAAGCACGGGCAGTATGCCTTAAAAAGTGTTACTTTTACTAGATTGCTACACCGAGCGAATCTTCGGGCCAACAGACCGCCAATGCCCTACGCTCCCTTTCAATATCAACATTGTCCTTAAGATCGTCAGCGAGAAAATGCCCTAGATATTTAAATTTTGTCACTCTTTTGACGCTCAAGCCGTTTAGGGTAATGTTAGGTATAGTGTCAGGGCATTTACCGCCGGCCCCAAAGACAATGTATTCGCACTTCTTAATATTATAAACAAGCCCGTGTGAGGCAGCATACGCCTGACAGACCCTCAGCATTTCATTCACGGCACCTGCCGTCGGCGCCAGCAACGCCATGTCGTCAGCGTAGCTGATACTATTTATTTTCACACCATGGACGCTACATCCGACCCGCATATTGCTGAGGTCCACGATTAGGCCATCCATGTATGTACAAAATAGCCTAGGGGATGTCAAACCACCCTGTCTCACACCGCATTTCAACTGGTATGTCTCAGAAAGTGCATTGGACCACTTTACAACATTTTCTTGATTCCCATACCAATACTGTAGGATCCTAAGGACTCCTGTCGGTACACCCCTATCCTCAAGCTCTCACCAGAGTACATCATAATTTACCAGATCGAAGGCTCTGGAGAGATCCAGTAAACAGGCGTATACCGGCGTTTTACGATCAGTGTAATACTGGACCGTATGTTTGAGACTTACTATGGCGCTTTCCGTTGACAGTCCAGCTTGAAACCCGAACTGTGAGTCATGCACGGATAGACATTCCCTCAAGCTAGAATCAATCAATTTATATATACTTAATCGGTCGGTACACGAGACATTAGGTAGCATTGTGTATAAGTTTTATTAGTATGACGTTTATAGACGTCAACGCACGCGAAACCGCCAGAGAAATTAATTATGAAAAAAATTCTAAATGTTTTTGTTCATTCCACACTTTTACTGGAGTTCTTTCTTGTTTTTTTTTCTTTTCTTTCGTTGTCTGTCACTTGTATTTTGCGTTTGCAATTACAATCACTTAGTCTTCATCAGTTTATTTCACCTTATGCCGTTAATTAACTACCACATAACACTTTTTAGTATATATTCGACTTCACGATGTTAATTATTGTTTCCATTCATTTCCACTGCACAGCTGTTTTGTATTTTTGTTTTATTTTGTGTTGCTGTTGTTGTTGTGCGCTCGCGTCCCTTTGCTTGTCACAGTAATACCCACATACTGTAAGTAGTACTGTAATGTCACAGATACTTTAAGCGTAGACAATTAATGTGGTAACGCTGGGCACTCACATGCGGTTTGAATTAATTAAATTATTTCATTTGTAACGTTTTATATTTATCTATTTCATTATTGATAATTATTTATGTATTTTTGTATATCTGCCCGTGACGTCACAGCGGGCCCTATCAGAATACCAGCGCTGCGACACTTATTTTAAATGTCGCAGCATCTTACTGAGAGATATGGCCCTTTTGGTCTCATACAGTGCTTTCTGTTTTTTATTTAATTTTTATTTTTTTGTTGTTGTTTGTTTTCAAACTTTTATTATTGTGTTTTTAGTTTACTTGCTGATCTTCCTGTGCGATTCACAATATCTATTTCTTTAATATTTCTTTCTTTCTTTATTTATACAAATATTGCTCATTTAATAGTATATGATATAGGATAGGATAGGTTGGTACAGCTGCACATACCTATCCGTATATTGTAGTTTCAAGAGTCAATTAATTTGACACCACTTCAAATTCTGCCTACCCCAACATTTATGAAGATGAACTTCAATAAATACAAACAAATCGATAGACCAACGCGCAACGGTACGTCGCGTTGCACAATAGTATCTCGCGACACCCGCGGCGTCATTGTACCGGTTTCGATTCCCGGGTGGTGCTAATGAGCCACTTGTGAATTTAACATGTGTGCAGTAATGGGGTTTGTTGTATTTTTTGGCGTTTTTAAACTTACCCTTTTTGTTGCTCGGGTTGCGATAATAGGTAGGTACTACCTTTATATTTAATAATTCTTAACATTATATTATAATTATTCTTGACATTGTATTTGATAGTACCTAATTAACGTTTTCCTTCACCTTAACATTGTATAGTTCATCATATGTAACATCTAATTTAGGTATAATAATATTGTTTTAATACATTTAATTTAGATTCTGTAATATATTTGTACGCTGGAAACAGCAGAATATTATGGACGTCATACTTTGTGTAACACCTTTACAACAATATTCTAACAAATAAATAAATTATTATTATATTATTATTATTTAGATTTAGAAAGCACCTGAAAGGGTTAGGCAGCGGTGTATACAGAGACAAAGGAAATTAGCTAGCAAAACTCCGCAGACCATCTTCTGCGGAGTTTTGCTAGCTGTTTTAAGGGTATCGATATCTAATCATGATAAAACAAAAAAGTTATTAATTTGATGATGTTTTTTTTTTTGAGGGTCATCATCATTAACCATGGAGCTCGTGGCTAAGTAATAACAGCCGCACGGGTCGATCCATCAGGTTTAGCTACGCTTGCCGGGGTCGGTCCGTGGATGGGTGACCATCTTTACACACCGATACACCTCCGTGCCTCGGAAAGCACGTTAAGCCGTTGGTCCCGGCTGTCATTCGTGGATCTTTGACGGTCGTTACGGGTCGTCAGAAGCCCGAAAGTCTGACAACCAGTCTTATCAAGGGGTATCGTATTACCCAGTTAATGGGTTGTGGAGGTCAGATAGGCAGTCGCTCTATGTAAAATACTGGTATTCAGCTGCATCTGGTTAGACTGGAAGCCGACCCCAACATAGTTGGGAAAAGGCTAGACAGATTGATTTTCATCATTAACCATGGGATAGTGAGTCATCACTTCAATAATCAGTTTTTTTTTAGTAAACTTTACAGATGTGGTGGTTACTGGTTAGCCTTAACTCAGTACGTTAAAATAGATTTTATCAACTCACACTATAATTAGCAGCCTGCCAGCGGTCATTGACCCCAAAAATATCATCAAATCCTTCCATCCTTGTTTTTTCCCTACACTTTGTGCAAGTGAGAGCAGTGAAGATACAGATTATGAATACAAAAACAGTCAAAATAACGTTGAGAGCCGAGCCCCAGTGGTCTGTGAACCGGACCACTGGGGTCCGATTCACAGACCAGGAACGATATTGACATCGGACCTTCGTGGTCCCTCTCGCAGTTAGGAGGTTATGTTAATAGCTAGTTTACATCTTAGTGCTATCCTAGGTCAACATATATAACAATTTAATGAGTCAAGTCAGAGTAGAATAAAATGGTGCCGAACACATGTTGTTAGCATTAAAAAACATTGCCGAATGAGCCGGGAACCGGATTCGTACGGTGTTATCCCAGGTATCGTGTTACCCAGTAACCGGGTTGTGTAGGTCAGATAGTCAGTCGCTCCATGATATACTGGTATTCAGCTGCATCCGGTTAGACGGGAAGCCGACCCCAACGTAGTTGGGGAAAGGCTGGGCAGATTGATTTTTTTACCCCAGCGCCGAACTTTCCCCAAAATACTCATACCCTATAAGTCATATTTTGAGAAGCCTTCATTATCAATAGCCTAAATACCGATAACTCTTCATGTTAACATGCTATTAAATTCAATTCATGCATAATCAGCCTATAATGTTCCCACTGCTGGGACACAGGCCACCTCTGTGAGAGGGAGTGGGTCGTAATCCACCACGCGGGTCCAGTACGGGTTGGTAGATGTCACATGTATTCGAATTTTTGGTTCTAGGACATGCCGGTTTCCTCGCAATGATTTCCTTCGCCGTTTTTAGAGCAGTGGTGATGAAATAATTTACACAAAGTAAATTCAATTCAATTAAATTAATCTTTATTGCAATCGAGGAGCTCGTGGCTAAATAATAACAGCTGCACGGGTTGATTCATCAGGTTAAGCTACGCTTGCCGGGGTTGGTCCGTGGATGGGTGACCATTTTTAAATACCGAGACTCCTCCGTGCCTCGGAAAGCACGTTAAGCCATTGGTCTCGGCTGTCATTCGTGGATCTTTGACAGTCGTTACGGATCGTCAGAAGCCCGAAAGTCTGACAACCAGTCTTACCAAGGGGTATCGAATTATCCAGTTACTGGGTTGTGGAGGTTAGATAGGCAGTCGCTCCATGTAAAATACTGGTACTTAGCTGCATCCAGTTAGACTGGAAGCCGACCCCAACATAGTTGGGAAAAGGTTAGGCAGATTGATTGATTGGAATCCTTAATTAACTTATACATACAGCTGGTAAGTATTAATAAATAGAAACACACAGCCATTTCAGTCTAGTCTGAGACAACAATGACCTGTGATATTTCATCTAAAATGTATGGCCAATTATGTGCGTCATGCCTGGCCAGGTAGACCCATCGTTTAGCAGTAAAATTTTCAAAGTGACAGTAGCCATTTGCAACGGCGCGACGTTGTCCTTGTTCAGTCAACGGTTTAAGCAGTGACAACATATTGCTTTTACTGGTGAATACTCAACACACAAGCGGTTTGTTAAGACGAGTATTCATTGCGGTAAGTTGGACAGCAAGTTGGCCGACTTATTGGTCTTACTGAGACAGTTCAGATTTTCACCATTACAAAATCAATCTGCCTAGCCTTATCCCAACTATATTATGTTGGGGTCGGCTTACAGTCTAACCGGATGCAGCTGAATACCAGTATTTTACATGTAGCGTCTGCCCTATCTGACCTCCATAACCCAGTAACTGGGTAACACAATACCCCTTGGTAAGACTGATTGTCAGACTTTCGGGCTTCTGACGACCCGTAACGACTGTCAAAGATCCACGAATGATAGCCGGGACCAACGGCTTAACGTGCTCTCCGAGGCACGGAGGAGTCTTAGTATGTAATGATTGTCACCCATCCACGGACAACCCCGGCAATCGTAGCTTAACCTGATGGATCGACCCGTGCGGCTGTTATTACTTAGCCACAAGCTCCTCATAATATTTTCACCAAGCAAAAATGCCACAGTTATTGCCCATTGGCCGTTTTTTTACAGAATTTCTGAAACCGCTTTTTCAGAGTATACTTTATTACGCAAATGTGGTCACTAATGTTGGTAGCATCAAGTTGGCCTGCTCACAAGCCAATATACAGCGAAAGAAGAGATAATAGAAAAACTAGTTGCAAGTCACAAATAAACTGTTTAGTGTAAGAAAGTGTCCCCTTACTCTAAAATAGCTAGTTAATATAAACAAAGTAAAAACAAAAAAGAAACACTAAAATAATTCCAAAAGAAGAAGAAAGAAGACTTTCACAAAGTATAAACTGCATTTACCATCTCTCAAAGAATAGGTACTCGTAAATAACATGAAACACCAAGATATTCTGTCATTCATTTGGGCTGTGCTGGTACAGCTGCTGCAGGTGCGGAAAACCTCAAACGGCGAAAATATTCAAACATTTTTGGGAGTTATATTTTCGAGCCGTTTGGGATTGAAACACTAGGGCCATGAGGTCCGAGTGCACACTTGGTTTTTCAAGACATCCCTAAACGGTTGGTCGACTCCTCACGTGACCAGAGGGCTGGCCTATTTTTTGGCCAAAGAATCAGCATTGCCATACAACGTGGCAATGCGGCCAGCCTTTTGGGCACTTTTCCTGTTGACAGCGATGCGGACGAATTTTTTGATGTCCTATGATCCTTTCCCCTCCTTTTTTATGTACCATGTACATATTATTATTTTAAATCTGTTAGTTTATTTAATATGTAGGTACATACAAATAAATAAATAGTAGTCATTCATTTAATATCATTGTCAACATAAAATTCAATAACTACACCATACCCTCATCTTCTATTCTCCACATATTATCACTACTTATTTAGTACTAGCACTTCCCGCGCGGCTTCGCCTGCGTGGATGTCGGAAAGTATCCAACGGGAACGAAAATCCTTCCTTATTCCTTGTCTACATTATAAAGGGAACCTCGGTGCAAAATTTCAGCTTTCTAGGTCCAATGGTTTGGTCTGGACGTTGATGAGTCATTCAGTCAATCAGTCAGTCAGTCAGGACTTATCTTCTTATATATTAATATTATAATATTTACAGTAAAACTAATAGGTTACCTTAATTTTCAGTAAATATTCAACTATTCTATGCCATATTTTAACTGACACAGCCACTAGGAACGTCGTATTACGTCTGCACTCGATGCTGACCCCGAGCAAATAGGCCGCCTTCTCAATCGTCATGTCAAAACGTCATTTTTAGGATTCCGTACCCAAAGGGTACCAAACGGAACCCTATCATTAAGCCTTCGTTGTCCGTCCGTCCATCTGTCTGTCACAGGGCTGCATCTCATAAACCGTAATAGGTAGACAGTTGAAATTTTCACAGATTATGTATTTCTATTACGTCTCATCAGATCTTTACCAAACTTTTATGAGACCAACTTAAAGTTACTACCTTTCAAATAAAAAAAGAACCATCGAAATCGGATCTCATAAGGCGGAGATATCCAGTAGCCCCCTTGTTGCCCCTATTTGGAGGAAGTGCCCCTCCAATCAAAAATTCTCGACGACAAAAAAATTATAAAGTCGTAAAACCAAGTTTCGTCCAGATCGGAAGTAAAATGCGACCTGTAGAGGAGTAGCAACAAACTGACAGAGGAAAGCAAATTTTGCCAGATTTGAAGCAGAGACGCTTCGCTCGCTTCGCTTGCTCGGTCAATAAATCGACGTGCCTTGACAATCAATGAAAATACTCCCTAACATAAAGTATGTTACAAACAGGAATCGTTTTCTAATATCTCGCTGTAGCGTTTTAAGTTACATTGTTTAAACCTGTTGCCTTTAGTGAAAATAGTTATCTACACGTGTTACTTCATGCTAGGCTTTCGAAAAATATGCGCCGACTATGTCCACTTTACAAGGCAATATTCCCAAGTAAAGGTCCATGCACACACATCAGTTCAGTGACGTCACCGTCAAGTCACCGATCAGTCACGTCAACGTTAGGGAAGTGACGAGGGTGGGGAGGGTGAGGGTATGTGAAAAGGTGGTCGGTTCAGTTAATTCGCATAATCATGCTTCAAGTTTCAAGCTGGCCGATGACTGACGTGTGGGGCCGTTGTCCAAGTCTTCTTAATCGTCTGTCTACCCTTTTCCCACCTAGAATGGGGGTAGGTGACCATCTTTACATACCGAGACTCTTCCGTGTCTCGGAAAGCACGTTAAGCCGTTAGTCCCGGCTGTCATTCGTGGATCTTTGACAGTCGTTACGGGGCGTCAGAAGCCCGAAAAGTCTGACAACCAGTCTTACCAAGGGGTATCGTATTACCCAGTTACTGGATTTTGGAGGTCAGATAGGCAGTCGCTCCATGTATAGTACTGGTATCCGGTTAGACTGGAAGCCGACCCCCAACATCGTTGGGAAAAAAGCTAGGCAGATTAAATGAGGGTAGGTTTCCAGTTTAACCGTTCACTGAGTAATACAATACCCCTTACTAAGACTGCTTGTCAGATTTTCGGGCTTCGGACTCCCCGTAGCGACTGTCAAACATCTATATGTCAGCTTTAATCAAGCTTGATCGATCGATCCGTCAGGTGTTACTCAGCCACGAGTCCCTCCGACGACTACTACACTAAATATTTTACGTGGTGATGTGTCTGTTGTGTGTGCAAGAACCTTTATTCCTAACTAAAGCTCACCTTGAGTGAAATGTGGTCATATTGTTTGATCTAAGGACGTTATAAGTTAGATTTAAAAGGAATTTAATGCCATATTCGAATGTTATTTGGCTATAATAATGGAGGAAGTGTCCAGTATTGGAAGCCAATGGCAGGACCCCTTTGTCTGGGATGCTTAATGTGATGGGCAGTGTAGGGCCCCAGGTAAAGTTACTCTTGAGGTATAAGTTGACGTAAATTTCGATAAATTGGTAGAGATAGCAGCTAGATTACATATTGTTTAGTGATTTTAAAGCATATTATTTTGTAAGTAAAATTAATAAAAGTTATTTCAATGTAGCGTTACAATTTTGTAGCGTGTCGCATCCGCCACTTTGTCACTCCTGAACTATTCGCAGTCCACTGGCAAAATAACGAATGCAACACGCTACAGCCTATATCTGCAAGCGTCGCTTTAGGTCGGCGGCTATCGCCGACATGTCGGCGGCGCTCGTCGGCTCGTGCTGTTGCCTCCGCCTTTGACGCGTGTCGCTCGTGTGTAAGAACACGGTACACCATATCTGGTGAAATGTGCATGTTCTTTACACCTCTGCCTAGCCCTTTGGTAATAATATAAACGTGATATTATATTTATTAATCTGTTTCAGATTTTGGAAACACGTTATAACTCGTTGACGACAGCCAGGGGTAGAAACCCTTTTCATTCGAATATATAAAGGTGCCAACACATTTTTCACTCCTCACACTTCCAAAAAAAAGAAGAGTCACTCAAAATCCTCAACATGCATGCTACACAAGGTTCCATTCCATTTAGAAGCTGCACAATAAGAAAATAAGTGTTGCCCTCAAGACACCCAGTCGCGGTACCGACACGAGTGGATGCATGCTCAGACAACGGTTTTTAAGCCAAAAAGCTGAGGTGAGCGCGAAAACTTGGGACGAAAGACGGATTTTATACATTTACTAACTTCTGCCCGCGACTTCGCGTGAAATTTCTGGTCCCCCCGACCCATCCCGTCACAACTCGTATCGCCTGCCTGCGCGATTACTTCGTTTTCACTTAGCGTTATTTCCGACTTCTTTTTCTTTTTGTTCGGCTCCTAAGAGTCTTAGCGTGATTTTAAATAGCCTATAGCCTTCCTCGAGAATTGGGCTATCAAATGCAAACAGTTTTTTTTTTCAAATCCTACTAGTAGTTCCAGAGCAGAGATTACAGCCGCGTTCAAAAAAACAAAAAAAAACTCTTCAGCTTTATTATTAATACAGATTAAGGCATAAGCAAAAAACAGGGAAACAAGAAGACGAAGAAAATAAAAAAGAAGATAAAACAAGAAGATGGTTTCATTGGTATCATTATGTCAGCCAAAAGATATTCACTACTAAAGTCAAGACCACCAGCGGCACATCTGGAGCTTGATATTCACCAGTTGGTCCTTCGAGCCGGATCAACTGGTGAATATCAAGCTCCAGATGTGCCGCTTGTGGTCTTGACTTTTTAATAAAACTACTTGACTCAGATGATGACTGTTTTTCTGTGCAAGTATTGATTAAAATAGGAGACGACCGCTAAGTGTGTGCACGCTCAAGGTGTCGGCGAGCGAGTGGACGCGGGGGAAACTCGGGATTGCGGTGTGGTGTGTGGCCCGATGTGACGTCAGGAACAAGATTGTAATCCCAAAAAAATATGGTTTTATGTGATAAAATTACAAATTAACGATTTTCGGACTTATTCCTTTACTTGTGCTGACAGACCTTGCTTCTTGCCAAAATTTCATGATTCTAGGTCAACGGGAAGTACCCTATAGGTTTTGATTTACTTGCGAGTATCAAAATATGTCGCATGAATGGCCGTATTTTTTTTATTGCGTTAATTTAGAACTTGATTTTCTTAAAGCTCCAAGGGACCTTATACCTACGTATTTGATATAAATTTCAGCTTGATACCTCCACGCGTTTCTAAGAAAATAGGTCTTGACAGACTGACAGTCGGACAACGAAGTGATCCTATAAGGGTTCTGTTTTTTTTTTTTGAGATACGGAACCCTAAAAAAAGTATAACAATACAAAAATACGATCTTACGAAGTGCTATTTCTATTCTACTGTCATAAGCTCGATACTTATCGTTACAATTATATCTCGGAATCGCCAAGAACTAAACAATGGGCGATCACGAACATACCTTATCCGATATAATCGATAACGATCTATATCGAGCGATTATATCGATTCCATTGTTGTTAAATCGATAATTGGATAAACATTCGATTCAATAAATTAGAAGGCTTAGCACGGTTACATTTGGAGTCGTGATCTATTGGCAATAAAATATGGTCTGTAGTTGTCATCTATGAGGTTTTATTAAATACTAATTGTGCCTCACGATTTCGGTTACTTAATTGTTATAAATAAAAGCACGACTGCTTGATACATTGTTGTTTGAAAGTAAAAGTGGCTAATTGATTTTTAGTGAGTAACGGCTCATTGCTGTAAACCGACGCTCGCACGGACGTAAAAATATCGCGGCAATTTTTTTTCGCGCACTGGATTTTCAACGCTCTGCTTAGCGCCGAGAGATGAAAATCCAACAGTGTGTTTTTGCTATACGCTGGGATGCACTCTGTTGTGTTAGGTTGAATTCTCGAAGCTCGGCTCAACACCGTGAGTTGAAAATCCAGTGCGCGATAAAATCCGACCGTGCAAACGTCGGCTTATGCGTAATTCCTAAAAGTCAACTGAGATACACATTTTTGTTATGTTCTATAAGTACTCCATTTACTACTGTAAAAAAGGTTTGTTTAAATTTCTAATCTTATTAGATTAGAAATTTAAACAAACCTTTTTTACAGTCCGTTCAACCGATTTTGACTTCTATTGTGTTGGTGGCATGACAAATGGCAGCTGCAGTAAACAGTTGCTATTGTAAGCATTTTTTTGCCTTTAATGCCATCCTTAAGCCTACGGAATAGAAGTCAGAATCGGTTGAATGGACTGTAAAAAAACGGCTTGTTTAAATGTCCAATCTTATTTTAAATAAATTGTCATAATACCTCGAGGCACAATTTTATTTATACTGTGAATAGCTTTTGCCCACGGCTTCACAAGTGTGGAGGTCGGAAAGTACTATGGGCCAAAGTTCCGCATGATCACCTCAAAGGCGATAATCGCATAGCACGGCTCACGTCTCGATTGCATAATGTTCGTTTGTCACTAGCTGCGCTCTCACAGGAATATTTTCTTAAGTGAGCATGCTTCAGTTTTGTCCATAGTACCTATGCCACGCGAACGTAGTACGTAGTACCTCGACAAAAAAATATTCTTTGTCCTAACCCAGGTCAGTGTCTACCTGTGTACCAAATTTTCACATCTTCCATATAAGTAAATAAAAATAAATTGCCGAATGTATGTAATGTACGCGCATCACATCAGAACGGTTGCATCTATTTAGCTAATTCTTTTTTTTGTTGTGTTTCTAACTGTCAGGATAAGGTTTGTTTGAAAGAAAACATTTGAAAAGTTGCCGGTAAAATTGGAAAATTCTGGAAAGTTGAAAGTGTATTTTCTATTGGAGTTTTGTATGAATTATTTCAGGACAACGTTTGTCGGATTACCTTGTTAATAATATTTTTATTATTGGTATGGATGGATGTCAATAACGGCTACTACAAAGTGGCACGACAGAAAGGTACCGCGTGTCGCGCGACGAGCGGTGCCTTTATTGTGTCGCGTGCGATTCACGTCGCGTGTCGCGCCTGTTTTAGGTGACTGAATATCCTCCTCATTTTTTTGAAGTCGGTTAGAAATAAGTAGTAGGTAGTTAGTTAACATGAAAACTTGTGGAGCCAACAAAATCAGTGTTTTTATTCACAAATAATTTGCTAGAATTAGATCAAGTCCACACACTCAGTGGACACCTAGGACCAGCATCGCTGCTCCCACCATTTTCTCATTCAACATTCCCATTTTCTTTTTCGCAGCATAATTTTTCTTTTTAAGTTATTTCTATACCACTCCCGTGCGCCCAATTTTAAATGATCTGCCAGACGGAACGAACTTCGGAAAAATTCGGGAGTTCTCGGAAAATAGAGGGGTCAAGTTAGGATGGTTATTTTGGAGGGTAGTCAAAAACAAAAGGTTGGATGTATTGCTTGCTTTCTCGTCGGGCCGGTAACCGAACCCTCTCATTTGCACCTTTTTAAAAATTCACGACGCCCTAAACAGTTTTCTAGTGATTTTTATGTTGGTTCTCTTGCATTAAAAATCGTTTAGTCTGCGCTGTGATACTGTTGGAGCAAACATACCGGTTCTGTGGTAAGGCTTTAAATATACTTATGAATGTGACGCACGCTACTTATGTACCTATCTTCTCTACTGGGTGTATCATAAAAGTATGGTCAAACTTAAGAGTGTGGTACAGACCATCAACCTGAACAACTTTCTCCATGGGATCAACATCGTATTTGAGAAAAAAATATCAGGTATTGAAGTTTTGTATTTTTTTTTCGATTACGATGTTGGTCCCATGGAGAAAGTTGTTCAGTTTGATGGACTGTACCATACACTTATTTAGCCACAACTTTCAGATACACGCTGTTTATCGAAAAGATGTAGGTAGATGTACTTAGACCAATCCAAGTATTGAGAATCTGATTGTTTTGCTGGTCGCACAATAACATTCATGCCATATTATAAAACCTCTAAAGCATTGATGATTGAATGTTGAATTGAAACTCATGCAAGAAACAATGAGTTCTGATTTAATTTCCAGATCCGTAATGAAAATAGTAATTTTACCATATTTCTAAAATAAAGTTCAAGGTATAATTTTTTTTTTTTTTTCGTAACTACAAGAAACATCACCTGTGTCCTCCTAGGGCGTCCCCTCCCGGCGTTTCCATGTAAATACCTTTTGTTAGTCGCCTTTCATTCATCCTCTCAACATGACCGAACCATCTTTGCCAGGGTTTCCCAAACTACGAATATTGGGTGGGCCTTGCAAAATTGATTTTCAGCTTTATTAAAACTAAATAAATACCGAAATAACTTGGCCGTATCAAAATCATTGCAATTAAAAGTAACTAAACTTGAAGTTGATGCTAAAGATCTAATGACAAAAAATAGGAAACAAATAATTATATCCTTCTCATTGAAATAGCACTCCTTGTATTAAAATTTGACCTTTTTAGGGTTCCGTACCTCAAAAGGAAAAAACGGAACCCTTATAGGATCACTCGTGTATCCGTCTGTCCGTCTGTCACAGCCAATTTGCTCCGAATCAAATGGACCGATTAAGTTGAAATTTCATACACATAATGAACTTCTGTGACCCAAACACGGATGGATAAAATTAAATACATGAAATTTGAATGGGGGTCTTTTTTGAGGGGTCAATAAGAAAATTAAAAAAAAGTTTTGCAAACTATACCGTGTGGCATATTAAATGAAAGCTTACTATGGGGGTCTTAAATATATTTTTTTTATAATTTTAAAATAAATGGTTTTTAAGTTATTTAAGAAAATAAACGAAAATTGACCATCCCCCTTATCTCCGAAATTACATAGCTAAAATTATGAAAAAAATACAGAAAATATTTCTTTACCTGTCTTACAGGAAAACCTATAAGAAGTCTTTTTTTTTTTTTTTTTTGTGGATGGGAAATCATCAAATGACTTCTCCCGCTCTGGGCAGAGCGGGAGGGCGTGTCAGACTTTTACTGACTAAAACCCACCCATGTTCCTTCAGTTGCCCGTGCCAGGGCCACGGTATCTCTTTCGAACTACCCGCGACCCCGGCGGCATCGGCCCAATTGACCCCGTCACTGCTGACATCTCTTTGAGGCGCGCGTGGAACACAACGCGCCGTCGACCCGGGCCTGGTCCTTACCGAACGGCGAGCTGCCCATTACTCGTCGTCCGCAAGCCCGCGCCTACGGTGGCCGGGAATCGGCTATCGATTCCCGCCGCCCAGGGCGTCTCCTACGGCGGCTAGGGGCGCGAGGGCGCGGCTGTTGCCTCTCCCTCACGCGTTCCGCTTCCTCCTTCGCGAGCATTACTGCTTCGCAGAAGGAGGTGACAGCCTCCCATGCACTCTCGCTCCGCACCATGGCCTGGACCAGGTTTGGACGCGAGAGATCGCCGCCGCCGATCGCCTCCGTGAGAACACGGCGGTGCTCCGCCCAAGCCGGGCAGACCTCCACTGTATGCTCCACCGTGTCCTCCGGGCGATCCACACAATGGTGACACCCGGGCGTTTCCTCCCGCCTTATCCGAAACAGGAACCTCCCGAAACAACCGTGTCCGGTGAGGACCTGCGTCAGGCGGAAGGTGAGGACGCCATGGCGCCTCTCCAACCACTCCTCAAAGAGGGGACTTGCGCTGGGTTGCGACAATCGCACTCTCCATGCCGCCATGAGATCCCGCCGGAGCTCTGTCCGCTGTACCGTGATTTCTCGCGGCAGCGGAGTTACGCCCCGGCGTTTCGTCTCCTCGCGCCACTCCCACACGTGCGCGAGGACTTTTGCCTCCAGGTCCCATGGCGGTAATCCGGCAAGGAGGCTCGCCGCCTCACAGGAGACAGTGCGGTATCCCCGGACTAGCCGGATGGCCATGACCCTCTGGGACGCGTTCAACCGGCGGGCCGGTCGCAGCCTCAGGGAACGCGCCCACACCGGCGCTCCGTAAAGGGCCATGGACCGCACGACCCCCGCGTAAAGCCTCCGGCAGGAGGCGTTTGGACCCCCCAGATTGGGCAGGAGCCGCTTCAAGGCAGCCCCAGCCCGCTCCAGTCTGGGAGGCAAACGTCGGAAGTGCTCCACGAAGTTCCACCGGCTGTCGAGGACGAGTCCCAGGTACTTCATCGTCGACTCAACCCCGATGTGAACCCCTCCTACCGTTATTTGGGAACCCGACGGTGGCACGTTCCGAGGACCATGAAAACACATGACCTCGGACTTGTGCAGGGCCACCTCGAGTCCCAACTGCCGGATCCTCTCTACTATTGTCGCAACCCCGCGTGTCGCTAGTTCGGCCGCAGCCTGGTGCGACCTCCCTTGCGCCAGGACCAGCGTGTCGTCAGCGTAACATACAACGCTGACGCCGCTAGGGAGGTCGGCGCGCAGCACCCAGTCGTACCCGATGTCCCACAGATGTGGCCCCAGGACAGATCCCTGTGGGACACCGCACGACATCTCTCGCCGGTTCCACTCTCCTTGATGACCGGGGTAGATGACGGCCCTGTCCGTCAAATAGGCCTCGACCACTCGACGGAGGTAGGTAGGCACCCGGTGATACCGGAGTGCCTCCCTGATGCAACTCCAGGGCAGGGTATTAAAGGCATTGGCGATGTCTAGAGACACCGCCAAGACGACCCCACCCCGGGCCACAGCATCCCCCGTCGTGAGGGCTCGCACGCGCATGATGGCGTCCACCGTAGAGCGCCCCCTGCGGAAACCAAACTGGCTCTCCGCCAAATCCGGCCCCTCCTGCACCAGCCACCCGACGAGGCGGTCTGCAATGACTCTTTCAAAGAGCTTGCCTACCTCGTCGAGCAGCACAATGGGGCGGTAAGCGGACGGAGAGTCCACAGGGCGCCCCGGCTTCTTAATGAGGACCAGTTTCCCTGTCTTCCAACGAAGTGGGAACTGGCCCCTCTCCAAGCATGCGCTTAGGAGCCCCCCTAGTCGAGGCCCGAGAGCCCCACAGGCCAGAACCCAGGCTTTTCCTGGCACGCCGTCGGGTCCTGGGGCGGTATTTTTGGCACTCAGCCTACGTACCGCCGCTCTCAGCTCTACCTCAGTCACTTCCGGAGAATCGTCGTCGTCGTCGGTAATGTGGTCCGCATCGGGCACCGCAGGAGGCGGAGCCATGGGCGGGGGAGTATGTTCCCCTCGCGAAGGGAACAGAGCGCTCACCACGTCCTCCACGAGCTGCGGCCGGAGACTCTGCGTCAGCGGGGGAGCCCATGGGCGGAGTTTATCCCGCACCATTTTGTAGGGGCGTCCCCACGGGTCTCTGTTCAGAGTCCCCAGCGACTCCTCGCGAGCCAGACCCCTGGCCCGCGAGATCTCCGCTCGGAGAGCAGTCTTCGCCGCTCTGTACCCCTCGTACAGCTCCGCCTGAATGGCTTCTGTATCCGGTGGGCGGATACGGAGCCTGCGGTGCCTGGCGTACCGGTGCCGCGCAGCAACGCACGCCTCGCGCAGAGCCGTCAGCTCCGGCGACCACCAGTACACCTGGCGCCAAGCGCGTCCGGGCTGGACCCGGGGCATTGCCACGTCACATATTTCGGACATGGCCTCCCGGAACCACTCCGCCTCGTCGTTGATGTCAGCAGGCCTGTCCGGTGGTGACACCCAGGCCTGCACGATCGAGGCTTCCAGGAGGAGCTCCCGGTCCAGCTGCTTCAGCGCCCACCGCGGACCACTCGGGGCCTGTCGGACCGGCGCGCTCGAGGTCTGGGCGGAGACATCAAACCGGATGTACCGGTGATCGGAATAGGTCTCCACCCCCTCCATGACGCGCCAGTCAACAACATGCGGCAACAGAGCGGGGCTGGCAAACGAGATGTCCACCACTGATTCGCCCCGCATCCGCACACATGTGGGGACAGAACCCCGGTTTAGGACGACCAGGCCTGTCTCCAGAGCCCAGTCCTCCACCATCCTGCCCCGTGTGTCCGTATACCGGGAACCCCAAGCCACATTCTTGGCGTTGAAGTCCCCGAGGACGAGCACGGGAAGGGAACGGAACCCGACGACGACGGTTTTCAACTCCGCAAGGGAGTTGTGGAACTCGGCGAGTGTTCGGTTCGGGGAGAAGTATACCCCTACGACGACAATCTCCCCGAACCGTGCTGCAACACAACCCTGTCCTCTCTTAACAGCTTCGAGGGACAGGGTACCGGCGGCGGCTGACGAAATGAGGGTCACTGAGCCGCTCAGGTCCTCCACCCAGTAATCACTGGGCGGGACAAAGTACGGCTCAGCGACCACGGCGATGTTAATCGACCACTGCGCCATGCTCTGGAGCAACAGATCCTGAGCTGGGGCGCAGTGGTTGATGTTCGCCTGGAGGAGGCGTAATGGAGCCATTACTGACATTCCATTTCACCCCCTCCCTGAGCCCCCTGTGTGGGTCCTGCCGCAGTGGGTACGGCAGCGTCGGCGGTAGAGGCGGCAACGGCGGCGGCTGTGGCGGCGGCTTCGGCAGTAACGGCGGTGGCGGCGGCAGAGGGCTTGCCCCTGCTCCGGGCTTTCGCGGGTGGACCACAGCCCTTGCTCCCAGCCCGGTGATCGGCCGGCTTGCCAGCAGCCGCACATAAAAAGCAGTGCGGCGTGGCCTTGCACGAGCTGGCCTTGTGACCGGGCTGACCACAACAGAAGCAATGACTGCTGCGGTCCACCTCCGAGGTGCATTTAGCCCCGACGTGGTTGCCCACTTGGCAACGGAAGCACCTCAGAGGTCTGGGTTCCAGCACTTTTACCCGCGTGGAATCCCAGCCCACCTGGAACCTTCGGCCCTCCCCAGCTATCTTTTGGGCCGCCGACACGGGGCAGCTCACCGTAACGGCTCGCATCCCCGTGGAGTCAGGACGGATGGTGCCTATCTTCACCTGTTCAAAGGCGCACCCCCCAGTCTTGACCACGGCGGCCACCACCTCTCCCTCCGTCACTGAGTCGTCCAGACCCAGGATGCGCATGTCAGCGCACTTGGCAGGTCTGGACACTCGGGCCATGTCCGCATCTAAGGACGCCCTGAGCCTTTCGGCCAGAGCGTCAGCGGTCGGACCACTGGCCGCACCGGGGATCTCCAGCATCCGAGCCCCAGTCGCAGTGACCTTTACCCGGATGCCATCTACAACCCCGAGCTCCTCAAGGTTCACCGCCGCCCTCGCCTTGGTGAGCACGTCGCGGTAGGACACGCCCTTCTTCTCCGCTTCCGGCTGTAGTGTGATTACTACAGCTGCGGACTTCGGGGCACGTAACCTAGCCGCGACGTTTCTCTCTTTGCGCCGCCGCCGCTTCTCCTTTCGCTTGGCCGCCCTTGCCGCCTTACCCGCCTTCCTCTTCTCCCCGGCTACCTGCCATTCGGCGTCAGCCGAAGGAGATTTAGGAGGCGGGGGCAGCCGCGTCTCCACCACGGCCACGGCTGGGGCCTTGGCAGGTGTCTTCGCAGGCACAGCTCCACTCTTCACTTGCCCCGCCGATCCTGGTTTGGCCGTGGCAGCCGCGGCGGCATATGAAGCCGCCTTTGGCTGGCCCGAGGCCGGCCGGCTAGCCGCTAGCGGGGGGCGCAGGACAATGCCCTCCAGGACGGAGAACCGCCTGTTGAGGGCAGCCAGCTCCTTCCGCACCAGGGCCAGCACCCGGTCTTCAGCAGGCTCGGGCCTGTCCTGCCCCGCCTGCGCCCCTCCCTGCAACTCCCGAGGGCCAGCTCCGCGGAGATTGGCCAAGTCCGCTCGGAGCTCCTCGTTCTCCTTTCGGAGAAGCTCCATGGCGGCTGTCAAGCGGGCGACCTCCGCCCGCATCTCGGACATTCCGTCCGTCGGAGGCCCCTGTAACATTGCCTCCGCTGCCGCCATGATGGAAGCCGTGGCTGCGGGTATGGCCTTGTCTTTAGAGGACTGAGTCCTCTTCAAGGCCACACCCTCAATTGCCGCCACCACGACCTCCTCGAACCTGGCCGCTCGCACTATATTGGAGCCGCCCTCGGCGTCCGACTCACCGCCTGACGACTCCATGGTGACCCTCTCAGCCGGCTCGGCTGAGCTGGCTCTGCTCAGCTCGCCGTCCTCTTGCGTGGGGACTACCCGACCCTTGCCCCCTTTTTTCCGGGTCCAGCCTTGGCCCCGGCGAGCAAGTTTTCTACGGGCCGAGCTCACCCCGCCGTCCGAGGAGGACCCCTGGCCATCCCCCGGATTTTTATTCCGCTTCAGGAAAGGGTTCTTCCCTTTCCCCCCAGCGGCCCCCACCACTACGCCCTCCGGGCTCTTAAATGAGCCCGTCGCGCCTTTCGCACCAGATGCGGCATCGGACTCCGACGCCGCATCACTCCCCTCCTCTCCTCGTCTTTGGTTTTTATGTGTTTCCATAGCTGTTCCCACGAGTAAAAACTTTGTGTACTTGCTCAAAAATACGTGGTTCGCACTAACGACTAATTTAGCTACCCATTAGTCAAGCTACCAACCTCCCTCACGGTGCGCCGCCGCTTGGAGGTTTGGGGTAATTTTTTATAGAGGTTTTCTTCCTCGCGGTCCGGGCGATTAAGCCAAGACCCTCGACCCCCGTCAAAGGTCAGAGACATGACCTGACAATCTTCGGGGCTACGAGACTAACGGTGGCAGAAGAAAATGACTTCCTCCTGCCTGCCCGGCGGCAGGGTTAGTGCACACCGAGCCCGCTCTTACTCCGCCGCTGTGCGTCTCTGCTTAAGCAGAGGGACACACGTTGGAGCGTACCTCCGACAGGATATTGGCATACGGACAACGGGACCCCTTAGGCAAATAGCGCCTAATAGGGAGCCATTGCCCGTACCCCAGGGTGCACCGTCCCGGAGACTGGCCTTCCCCCCGGACGTATCCGTAAGGGAACTCCAGCCCCCGGGCACTCGGGGAGGTTTCCTGTCCACGCACCCCACCTATAAGAAGTCTGTGGTCTTAAAATAACATTGTAAATCTCTCAATATTGTGAGTACAAACTTACATTTACAGTTGGAATGTCTGGGAGAACATGTTTTTCAACTACAACGTTAAGTTTAAACGTAAATAAAATATTTTAATAACCTTACTAATTATATTACTTATATTATATTTGCTTAACAAACTCGCAATCCAGTATACCTACTGACTGGATGCTTGTTTTGTTAAAATCTACTATGTTGCCGTGCCCTAACCGGGTTTCATGTTGGAACTTACTTACATATATGTAACAACTGAATGTACACATGAATGCAATAAAGAATTTGAATTTGAATTTGAATTTGAAGTTTGTCCTTGGGATAAATTTATCCCAACTACGGAACCCTTCATTGTGCGTGGTCCGACACGTACTTGGCCGGTTTTTTTTTTACTCCATGATAGTCAAGAGGTGAGTCACGAATTCGGAAGTTTTTGTTATGTGGGTCGCGGTTCAGTCAACTTTGGGAACCACTGATCTCTGACTGATACTCTTTTAAATTTTTGTCACTACAACTTCTTTTAAACCGCAACGTTGCATTATCACATCATCCTATAGTTTCTGCCTACCGCCTCTGGAAGAAGGCGTGAGTTTTTGTATTGATGTACATACAACAAACTTTAACCTTAACACCATACATTTCAAAAGAAACCTACAATGCTCAGCACAACATCACCTACAAAAACCACCATTAAAAGTAATTCCCTTTCAAATCCCTTCCGAATCCGGCCGTAACAGACGGATTATAAGTAAGATTCTTCTAAAATTCACTGGATGAGCAGAAAAATCGTCAAGTATTCGTGTGTATCACAAAGGGGGGGTGGGATAAAGGGGTTCACCCCCAGGTGGGGATGTTTCGGCATCTGTCGCGAACGACGAATGAATTGGATGTGATTTCGGCATTGTAAGAATTTTGAAATGATTGATGTTGTTTGTCGGTGAGAAAATTATGGGTACAATGATCTTGGCTGGTAGGTAAAACAAAATATTATGTTTTCATAATTTTTAAGTAAGTTTGTTTGTTTGTTACCTTTTCACGCCTAAACCGATCATCATGAAATTTTGCATATACGTTGACAGGTGTCCAGAAATAGACATAGGGTACCTTTCATCCCGAAAAAAGTGCTGTTCCCGAGGTAAACAACAATAACGTTCTTATGATGATAGATGGCGCCACGTGTCTTTCGAATCATGATTGAATTATATTATTACAAGCAGAGAATAATCCGAATTGATTGTCAAATACTAAATTAACGCGAGCGAAGCCGCGGGCAAAAGCTAGACATCTATAAAAATCAATTGCCGTCCGTTAGTCCCGCATAAACTCGAAAATGACTCGACCAATTAGATTTTTTTTTTTTTTTTGAAAAAAGGAAATTAGGAAAAACCCAAAGGAACAGCTGAAAAATTGAAAAAATCTAAATTTTATCTCACTTAGTACGAAGTTCACCGGTTCATCTTGTATGAAATAGTATAGAATGTTAAGTAGATAGGACATTCGTTTGACATTAATCAATCATCAATTTTTTATTTTCAAAGCTTTAAAAGCTTGAAACTTACAAGCATGCTTGCATTTTCAAATAACTTTATAGGTACTTTATTAACCCGTCGCGCGCCAATTAGCAGACACAATTGAAATTCTATTGTTATCTGTACACATGGTGTACAATCGACATTTTAAGAGTTAAAAATGCAATTAAGTCTACAAATAAAAATCATTTAAGATTCGAGCTTTACAAATGTCATGCTTACACAAACAATAGTCGCTCAACCTTTATTCGTTTCTGTTAACAAAGACGGAGGGATGAAATACTTCTTTATGCCGGGGCCACATTATACGGGATGTGCCGTTGATTATCGCGGTGAAGGGCGTTAACCGTCGGTGTAGCCACAACTTACCGCGATAATTTGGACGAATCTTGACCGAATGTTTACCACGATGTTTATGGCGTTTATGAGGAGCTCGTGGCTAAGTAAAAACAGCCGCACGGGTCGATCCATCAGGTTAAGCTACGCTTGCTGGGGTTGGTCAGTGGATGGGTGACCACGTTTACATACCGAGACTCCTCCGTGCCTCGGAAAGCACGTTAAGCCGTTGGTCCCGGCTGTCATTCGTGGATCTTTGACAGTCGTTACGGGTCGTCAGAAGCCCGAAAGTCTGACAACCAGTCTTACCAAGGGGTATCGTATTACCCAGTTACTGGGTTGTGGAGGTCAGATAGGCAGTCGCTCCATGTAAAATAATGGTATTCAGCTGCATCCGGTTAGACTGGAAGCCGACCCCAACATGGTTGGGAAAAGGCTAGGCAGATTGATTATTTATGGCGTTTATGGGCATTATAACTTTATTTCGGACAAAAACATTCATATTTGTGTTAGTGAGTACTTAAGATCTACGTTAGTATACAAAAAAAAAAAAAAAAACAAATGAAGATCACACAACAGATTCAACAGATTTTAGCCACATGGAGCGCGGTCCAGTGCCTATGAAAAGGACCGCGTTATAAGACGCGTTTCTGAATAAAATTATTTGTGATTTCTTCTTTCCCGTTGACTTCCTGGGTCTTCGGGCCCAAATAGTTTTGGCCTCGTAGGGACAGACCTCATAGTCAAGAGCTACAATGGCCCACCTTCGCGCCACATGCTGTCACACGAGTCCGCACAACAGAATTTTGAGTCAAACATGTTGAACTTGAATTTATTGCATAATGTAATGAATTTTATGTATATTTTTGTGTGTGTTTATTGTATGTTAATTTACTATAAAACATTTATAGTCCCTTACGGGGTGCTTACTGTGTTATGAAATTATAATGCATGCCTACTAACCAGTGTTTTACATGTTAGTAAAATAAATCAACTTTTTGCTACCAACAGATTAAGAAGTAGAAGCTCCCCACGCGGTAAGGTTACCTACCTTAGATATAACAGTAAGTTTATAATATTAAATCGTTTCTATCTCATATATCTTAATAGAACTAATTTAGATGTGTGTAATCACGTAAGACTCAACAAAAACACCTTTTGCCGCGTAATTTATTTCATCCCTCACTACCCGGGTCGGTGGGTCGCTACAGAGGTAGGAGGGGGAGAGGGGGGGGGGGGTTCGCGATAAGTGCGGAGTCAGGCACGGTCGTGACACCGCATTGAGGAATGACCAATCTCGCTTCCAGCCTACGTGTTTGCTGAGCCCAAGTGATTTTAATATGACAACATATTTTCGTCAACATTTTTGTAGGTAAGAAGAATTTTTAAACAGATTATGTGGTTAATTTTTCAAGGGCGAAATTGCTTAACTTGTTAATTTTGGGATGTTGATGACTCATTTTAGGAACAAGGGTTGTTGCCAATATAAAAATTAAAACCTCAATAATTTTTTTTACACGTCAAAAAAAATTGTTTATTTTCGCAAAAACTTATGGATTGTTTTTAGTTGAAAACAGAAGGCACCGTTTATTTTTTTCTTTCCTTAAAATTATACTTAGTCAAAAATTAACATATGTTTCGAATACGTTAAACAAAGTAGTGTATTTCAAATTCATCTTTTACGGTTTACGTTTCGAAACAATTTTACGGTTCAACTTTCACGACGACGAAGTTTTCTTGTAATAAAATACTTAATGTATAAGAATTATTGTATTATTTATTTAAAGTTTTGAAAGATTGTGGATCGTAAACTAGTATTAATTTGTTTGTATAATTCAATTCATATAATGCTTATGTTACTACGCTCACACAACGCACATTTCACATCACATCTTTCTCTATTTAGATTGTGCATTTAATAACAAGTGTTTGTAATAATGATGTTGAGATAAATAAAGATTTATGATTATGTTTATCTCAGCCACTAGCCCGTTTGTTTTGCCTTAGAAATAATATTATGAGAATCTTTACACATCCAATACATAACAGAATTTTTCTGGGCACGTGTACTTCGACCCTAACGGTCTTATTACAAAACGAGGTTTTTCTTCCGTCATGGTTTAAACCATAGAGCCAGTTTTTGTAATAAGAACCTAGCTGTGATAGAAATACAGGTCTTTATACAAAACTGACAACTTAGTCCGGTACTAAGTTGTCAGTTTGTAAAACTGACATCTTAATGTGTCGGAATAAAGTTCGAAATTCAAAAAAGGGTCCATGGTTTAAACCTGGGTTTGAAGATGAACCTTGTTTTGTAATAAGACGGTAAGTATCCTTTTGTTTTTGTATTTATTTGTATACTTATTTAGTTAGTCATTTACTTTAGTACCTAGTGTAAATAGTGTTAACTAAAAAAGTTATATTGAGTTTTATGATAGAAAGATTTCATGTTATAAGTTGTTATTCATCATCAGGTTCATTTTATTTTTTAGGAAAAAAAAATTAGATTTTATTGATATACAAAAATTAAAATAAGTTAACTGAAATAATAATTAGCAAGAAAATTGTTAAATAAATTAATTATTAAGTTAGTGCCGCTTTATCGGAAACTTGCTTTTTGCATAATATTATTTTGTTAAAAAATCTATATTTATTACAACATGCCTATCCCATCACACAAAATCCCATTTCCACGTAACTCTTAAAATCCAATTTAACTTTCAAACATGCTTAAAATTTCACGTCACCGGCAAGCTCGAGTGTGCCCAGAAAATTGGGAGCATGCACTATCTACCGATCTCTAAGCGAAGTACCACATCCGTCACCTGAAGTACCACCCAGTACCGCGTAGTACCGTCAAGAGTACTGGAGAATGTGAAGAACATCAGAGAACTCTTGAGAATGACGGAGATACTGATAGACTTTGCTGAGTGACTTTTAAGTTTGAAGTGTTGAAAATAGATGTGGGTATTTATAGATTTGGCTTTGATGTGAGGTTCGGTAGGTCCTGGTGGAAATCTTAACCATTAAAGGATTGGTTTACTTATCCTACTTTTTAGGGTTCCGTACCTCAAAAGGATAAAACGGAACCCTTATTCACTCGTGTGTCTGTCTGTCTGTCTGTCCGTCTGTCTGTCTGTCTGTCTGTCTGTCTGTCCGTCTGTCGCAGCCAATTTGTCCCGAATCTAATGGACCGATTAAGTTGAAATTTGGTACACATATGAATTTCTGTGACCCAAACACGGACGGGTAAAGTAAATAAATGAATTTTGAATATACAGGTCACTTTTGGGCTTTGGGGGACTAAATTAGAAAAAAAAAAGTTTTGCAAACTACACCATGTGGCATGTCAAATGAAAGGAGTTACTATGAGGGTCTCAAATATATTTTTTTTTATAATTTTAAAATAAATTGTTTTAAAGTTATTTAAGAAAATAGACGAAAATTGACCATTCCCCCCTTATCTCCGAAACTACTGAGCCTAAAATTTTGAAAAAAATACAGGAAATAGATCTTTACCCGTAGATTACAGGAAAACCTATAAGAAGTCTGTGGTCTTAAAATAACATGGTAAATCTATCAATATTGTGAGTACAAACTTATACACTTCTGGACACATCTATTGGCCCACCTTAGAGTTTAGGTTTCGATGGCCCCTACCGAAATATGATTGCTAGATTGAACAAAAACTGTTGATGCAGTTTTAAACCTGATACATTTTACCATCTTTTTCGATCGTATTGTTTTAAATTTGAATTCAGAATACCATACGACATGGAGCTACGCCTAACAAGTCGGATATGCGCCTTGTTAAAGGCAATTGATTTTTGAATAAAAAACATGTTTTATCAAATAAAGGTTTAATTTAATAACGCATGTTGCCTCCATGGGCATCAACCACAGCTCTCATACGATTAGGCATAGAGTTTATCAACCGCTCTATGAAATTTTGAGGGATCATCTCCCATTCCTCTTCTATGGCAGTTTTCAACTCCTGCATCGTCTGGGCAACTGGCTGACGAGCCCTAACACGTCTTTTTAGCTCGTCCCACATGTGCTCAATGGGGTTCATGTCTGGGCTTCTGGCTGGCCAGTCCATAACTGTGATGTTCACATCCCGAAGATATTCCCTGACGATGCCGGCCGCATGGGCTCTTGCATTATCATGCATAAAAAGGAAATTTGGGCCCACATAGTCCGCGTATGGTATCACGTGAGGTTCTAAGCACTCACGAATGTACCTTTCAGCATTTAATGTTGGCAGCCGTGGTCCTGTAACAACCTCAAGTTGAGTTTTGCCGCTCGCGGATATACCGCCCCAGACAGTCCATGAGCCACCGCCATAAGCAACCCTCTCTTCAAAGCAGCATTGTGCGAAACGCTCTCCCTTACGTCGGTAGACCTTCTTCCTTCCATCATTGCCATGTAACACAATTTTAGACTCATCAGAAAAGAGTACACAGCTCCAATCTTGCTGTGTCCAATTTAAATGACTGCGTGCGAAATGAAGGCGCGCTGTTCGGTGGGCTCGCGTTAGTTTGGGGCCATTAGCTGGCTTGTGTGGTACCATATCGCGTTCTTTTAACCTTCTCCGAACAGTTCGAGCGCTCACAGATACTCCGTGGAAGTCGCGAAGTTGGTTTTGTATCTCAATGGAGGTAAGGTGACGATTTCTCAAGCTGGTCGTCACGATGAATCAATCCTGCCTTTCAGTTGTGACCCGAGATCGTGGCCTTCCTTGGCGACGAACAAAGCCGCCAGTCTCTAGGTACCTCCGATAAACATTTCGGACCGCAGATCGACTTAAATTAAGTTGAGCACTCACGTTTCTTTGGCTGTGTCCGGCCTGAATAAGTGCCACAGCTTGGGCGGCGACTTCAGGTGAAGTATCCATAGATTATTGATAGAACCTCACCTTAATGTTAAGAATAAGTAATGTTTGTTGCAAAACCAAAGATATCAATCACTTTTTCAAGAATTAAATCCAAGTAAAGCAATAAAACCAAGTTTTCTTAGTATTCGATTGTTTGATATCAACAAACAGGCTCCAAATTGTCTTTTGTTTCTTTAAATTCTGTGTTCGAAATTAAAAAAAAGACTATTGAATGAAATTGTGAATGTGCCAGGTTCAAAACTGCATAAAAACTTTTTGCTCGACGTAATATAAAATTTTAGCTAGGACCAAACGAAACTGAAAATACAAGGTGGGCCAAAAGATGTGTCCAGAAGTGTATTTACAGTTGGAATATATGGGAGAACATGTTTTTCAACTACAATGTTAAGTTTGTTCTTAAGATAAATTCATCCCAACTACGGAACCCTTCATTGTGCGTGGTCCGACACGCACTTGGCCGGTGTTTTCAACATTTGTGTGATTCAGGGCCTATGTCACGACGTCCGAGTAAATTCAAAAATGCTATTTTGTAATAATTTTACTGATTTGGTATGAAATTATCTGCCAAGTAGGAACTTAATCGTAAGTGAGATCAATGAGTTACCAAAGATACTTGTAGCCCCGCAATGGGGAAGAAAACTGTCAAATTAGTTCCGCGTAGATGGCGCTAAGTGTTTGTTACTTTCATTCTTTCATCCCAATAGAGTTCCTTGCTGAAAACTTTGCCGCGAGATGGCGCTAATTATAATTTCTTGTCGCCGATTGGTCGCTTTGTCTTCAAGATGACTTTGACAATTGACAAAGACACAGCAAATCCTGCAAGACTTTTCATGATTTCATGGCTTATTCTTGGTTTAGATTATTTTATATAGGTAAGTAACAGGCCACAGAGCTACTCTTATGTATGTAAATTTATAAAACCCTTTGGATGGATTGGCTAGTACGTACTGGCTAATCTTTCCAAAGGGAAAGATCCCATCCATCTCGATTTTTTTCTTTCCAGTCTAAGGTTGCCATTGCCAACAATATTTATCGATACCCAAACACACTAGTTAAAAAAACCGGCCAAGTGCGAGTCGGACTCGCACACGAAGGGCTCCGTACCATATCGTACAAGATATAGCACTATGTATTTAAGAGGGTACCGACTGCGCAGTGGCGCCCTCATCGTTTGTTTGGTTATTTCTTTTATTTTAGAAAGAAAATGCAGAAAATAAGCCGGAATAATTGTGCTCCACAAGACTATACGTATACGTACGTATACGTTCTTATTATTACAAATATACAGTCTATATAGTCTTGTGGAGCACAACTATTCCGGCTTATTTTCTGCATTTTCATTCTAAAATAAAAGAAATAACCAAACAAACGATGAGGGCGCCACTGCGCGCTCGGTAGCCTCTTAAATATTTTCGTAAAAGAAACGATCTCGAGAGGCGATATAACAATATATCGCAAAGATAACTTTATTGTATTTCATAATGTTATGTACTGTGAATTACAAGGTTATTTTTTTGCAGTTGCAGAAAACCGCCCATATTTAAACAAAGTACCTTATGAATCGGCGTTTTTAGTATTTTTTGATTATATACAGCATGTGGTACATGATATACGGAAGTTTCAATACCTAACTTACTTTTGTTGCGCTAAGTATAGCTAGTACAAAAATGGTCTAAAATTGACAACTTTTACATTCTTATCTTCACAAATGAAGAAGACTACCCTCAGTCTTCTTCATTTGTGAAGATAAAAACAATTTCATACTCATTGACCCCCACATTCTAGGGTATTTTTTTTTTCAAATAGATTAATTTATTGTATAGGGACCCTTTAATTTTTAACTTTGTTTTATTTTTTAACCAACTTCAAAAAGGAGGGAGGTTCTCAATTCGTCGGAACCTTTTTTTTTTTTGTTTTTTATGTATGTTCGCCGATTACTCGAAGATGGCTAGACCGATTTGGATTTTTTTTTGTTTTATTCGAGAGAGTATACATCACAGTTGGTCCCATATAAAATTGATTAACTTTGCTTCGGTAGTTTTTGAATAAGCTTCAATAATGCGTATTATTTCCCCACTTTTATATGGATGATGTTCTAGTTTGTTTTGCAGGTAGTGGTATTAGAATTTGTGTGGGGTAGGTACACAACTAAAAAGTGAAAAATAAAAAGTTTTTTAAAAAAATACCACCGACTTCCAAAAACAACACTACAAAGTGAAAAATAACTTTAATTTCGGAAGTCGGTGGCAAAAAACGAAAACACATTTAACTAGACACCGACTTCCGAAATTAAAGTTATTTTTCACTTTGTAGTGTTGTTTTTGGAAGTCGGTTGTATTTTTTGTAAAAAAGTTTTATTCTTTTTTGTTATAGCCGTAATAGAAATACACAATCTGTGAAAATTTCAACTGTCTACCTATTACGGTTCATGAGATACAGCCCTGGGCCCTGGGACGAACGGACGGACGAACAGCGGAGGCATAGTAGGTAATAGGGTTTGGCTAAAAACAACGCTAGAATATAATATACATATTAGAAAACAGTTATGTGGATATCTGACGAAATCAATTTACCAAATAAATTTTTACAACTACACAACAAAATGCAGATTACTTACAACTTTATTACTCAAGTAATAAGGTTGATTTTAGGTAGGAATGATATCAAAAATGGTTTATCTTAAGGTGGGTACTATCGGTTCTCACGTACTTCTCACGGTAGGTATGTGATTTATTGTGAATGGAGGAGCTAGGCGTAGGAAAGCGTAGGCGTTGGCAACTCGTTACCGTGTCCCGAATACACTAGATGCTTCGACGCCATTAAAATATCATGTTTTGTGTCAGATTTGTGCGCGTGAGATGAATTATTATGAGGTTTTGAATATCGAAGCAGCCCGTTTCGGGTTAGATAAATGTTGCTGTAATGTAACTAAGAAGTTGTTTTATTTTGTTTACAGTCTGTAGAGATATGTCCAATTGCGCCATATTTATGTAGGTCTCGCTAAAGGCATTTAGCGCTAATCGAATTCTATTTCTGTCAATCGTTTGACGATGACAGATGTCACAGACAAAATGATGTTTATATACGTCTAGCGTTAAATGTATTTACAGTCTGATTTTTAATTCCACAGAATTCTGACATTTCAGAAGTGTTGAATACAACGGTCCAACTAAACCCGGAACGCATTTAAGCAAAATTAAAAAAAAAATCTTTCTTGAATTTAAGGTCTCAATTAGAAAAACTAAAACTTAAAAATTAACTGAATATTTTAAAATGGTAATTAAATTTAATATAATCAGATTTTTTATTATCAAATTATTGAAGTTACAGTAATTAGTACGTTAGTTATTTTTCTTTCACAGGAATCCCTGGCCACTAATCCATAGGTTACAAACCTTTTTTAGGAATATCTTTTTGTTTGTAAAATCATCGCGTCTTGTAACTACCTACAGCCAGACAACGATGATGATTTTAGTGATAATATACCTAAATAAATATTTAAATTGAAATGTATGTACTGTTACTTTTTTTCCATTTAGCTATCTATATAAAATTAAAGTGTGCATTGAATGCATAGAACAAACACTATTTACAATGTCATATAGTTTATTGATCTCATTCACTTTCATATTTTATGTTATTTTGTATGCAAAAAATTCTAATCATATAATTATCTTATAAAAATAACAACACAAAAGGTTTATGATATCTGAAGTGTCAACAAATTACAGCTGTCAGAATTCCTTCGAATTAAAAATCAGACTGTAGTTAATTGTGCTGCAAGTGGAACATATTTGCTACTATGCCAAGAATCTCTGTGCAAAGTCAACTCGCAGTTGCTGTCCTTATCTATTTATTCCTATGACCTCCTTGAGAAGACATGCTTGGGTATACATAAGTAAGCACTTTTAACGTCATTTGTTACCTAAGTGTTGTTTGCAGATTTATTACCATACAAAGACTTATTCTATTCACATAAAACCTCTTTTATCAAGCTTCTAGTGTAGTTCAATTGATCTAACACCCACACTTTCCGTAAACACTATTTATTCGATCAAAAAATCCAATATTTAGGTAACCTTTAGTTGCAGCACTTCAGTCAATAAAAATGATGATTTATTCGTAAACATTGCCGCTGTTTACCAACTTCAAAACATTTAAGATATCAAATAGAGAATTTCCCATGGCACTCAATATTGAGCCTTAGGTATATCGTTTATAAAACATGAAATAATATTTACTTTTGCTGACAGGTACACATTTACTATTATTTGTTTAGTTCCTCTTGATAAATGATATTAGCTGGTTGTTGTAAATCGCTGTCAGCCATGCCATCTGTTAAGTAAATCCATACATTACCGAAGTTAAGTCTGGTACTAATTACGTGCACCAAACAGCCAGAAAGACGCGCGTGCGAGCGACATACTACAAACAATTTTACTACTCGTGAAGGTTAATTCGAAAGCTGTCGATTTTAATGAGGTCCCCACCCCGTCCACCACCCGTCTGTCTCTCCGCCATTCCTTTGCCTACTATAGGATACCGGTACGACTCTAATAATCCTTCAATATCCTAAGGACACATCTTCCCTACCATTATCGCGTCCCGCTGTCTACTCCTTGATATGCAGTGGCCTATGTAACCCCATGAAACATGTCCAAGGGCTAGTGTGAATATGTAATAGTGGTCAAACCACGCTGTCGTCGGTGCACTTCATTTATTAATTCATTCATACGTTACAAACTGATATCATAAATCTTAGTTAAAATAACGGAAGCTTTGGCTATGCAATACAATCCAACTTTTGCTAAGAAAACGCGAAGACGTGAGAACGCAAAGAAAACGCGGCGCGGCGCGGTTAAATAATCTGGTGTGCTTGTGGTATTAGAACGCACCTTAAAATATGATGAGTGTGGTGATAGTACCTACCAAACCATTTACTTGATGATGCTTGAGTGTTGAAGTTTCAAAATGCTGTTGTACCGTTGTACGAAGAACATACTTAGATGGTTGGAAACAAACCTTTTTAAATCTGAATAGGTTTACGCACACTGTCTAAGTGAAGTGTTCAGGTCAAGTGACTTGATTATCATCTGAAGAACGAGATAAGATCAAGAAGGCTGCTGGCAAGATTTACAAGAAATCTGAAATGGATAGTAGCAAGACATCATACGAAGATTTTAGAACACCACAGCATAGCAGTAACATAAAAAGGAGTCGAGAACGCAGTTTAACCGCCAAAAGATTCACCGATGAAGCCAGACTTGAAAGAACCTGGCAGTGACGTCGTTAATAGGGCTCATCCATATCACCCATCTCTCCGCAATTCCATTGCTTGCTATATGGTGCATACTCGGTAGGCTCTTTATCCCCTCCATATCCTAAGTGTACGTCTTGCCTACCATTATAGTGCCCCCAGTCTACTCCTTGATATGCACCATGTAATATGAGGCAACAGGGACTAGTATGAATCTTTGGGTTCATTCGAATAATCGAGTCTGGTCATTGCCACGGGGTCGGTCGCTGCATTTCATTCATTGAAGATATCTATGAAGACTCTTTTATAAGTAGTTTATGTTACTTTCTTAAGCTCTCCGACTTGGAGAGGTTAAAAAATAGTAAGTGAACCATACTAAGAAATTAGTAAATAAAATAGGCATATAAAGCCGTGTACGCACGAACGAAGAAAAACATGGTGAACACGAACATCGAACACTTTAAATGTTCAATAGGGTCCTGAGTTTCTTCAAATGTTCCGTGATTGATGTTCGTGTTCACCATGTTTTGTTCGTTCGCGCGTACACGCCTTAACATCGTGTCTGAAAACTACTACCTAACGTACTCGGAAATTAGGCATCTATCACCAGAGTAGGTTAAGCATTAGAGTAGGTATGTATACAGAATGTATCAGAACGGTGTGCTCAAATTTAAGGGTGTAGTACAAACCATCAAACTAAACAACTTCCTCCATGGGACAAACATCTTAATCGAGAAAAATTATCAGCCGCCCATACATTGGTTCAAGTAGGTTTGCAGAAGCTTCGTACGGGACAGCTGACAATTTTTTCTCGATTCCATGAAGAAAGTTGTTCAGTTTGATAGTCTGTAACACACCCTTAAACACCACACCTTTCTGATATACCCTAGGCGGATCCTACTAGGTATACCACTAACGACAAAAAATCAATCTGCCTAGCCTTTTCCCAACTAATGTTCGGGTCGACATGCAGCTGAATACCAATATTTTACATGGAGTGACTGCCTATCTGACCTCCACAACCCAGTAACTGGGTAATACGATACCCCTTGGTAAGACTGGTTGTTAGACTTTCGGGCTTCTGACGATCCCGTAACTATTGTCAAAGATCTACGAATGACAGCCGGGACCAACGGCTTAACGTACTTTCCGAGGCACGGAGGAGTCTCGGTATGTAAAGATATTCACCCATACACGGACCAACCCCGTATCTGATGGATCAACCCGTGCTGCTGTTATTACTTAGCCACGAGCTCCAACAAACGAAACCAAAACAACACATAAAGAAAACGATCAACATTGTGTAACAGATAACATTGGCGTTAACTCGACAAGATAAAATGTTGGATGCAGTCACTCCCACATAACGATAATAGTTGAACGTGTTGTTGGGAACCGCCTCATTGTCGTCGCGGGCGCAGGTGGCTTTTACATCAGATTCTGGTACTCAAAGTAGAGTGAAGTGGTACTTCTTTATCTTGTTAGGAAATATTTGATGTCCAGGATTTGAATCTATCCATGATGTGATAAAATTGTCGCCCATACAATCACAACATAAATTAACAGAACCTTAGTACGCTGAGGAGGTATTAGTCACATAATATACAACGTGTCGTTTTGTATCCTCGTCAAATTTAAGGGTGTGGTATATACCATCAAACTGAACAACTTTCTCCATGGCACCAACAACGTAATTGCGAAAAAATAATCAGCCGTCCCATACATTTGCGTCGAGTAAGTATTGAAGTTTTCTATGGGACAATTGAAAATTTTTCGCGATTATGATGTTGGTCTCATAGAGAAAGTTGTTCGGTTTGATGTTTTGTATCACATCCTGAAATTTGACGAGAATGCAAAACGACACGTTGTATACATATTATGTATTTCCCAGTTCGTTTCTCAAAAGAATTCGAAATAAAAACTAATGACTCGACCTGTCGAAATACCTCTTGAAATCTGAGTTTTCCAGTCCTCTTTAGCAAGTGAAGTGACAGGCAGTTTTCCATGACTTACCAAGACCACTCATGCACAGATAATCTGTGGGTCCTTGCCAGTTTTTTCATCATTATCTTCCTGCCCTAATCCCATATTACTTGGGGTCGGCGCAACACGTTGTCTTCTTCCATTCTCCCCTGTCAACACGTCACGCTATCATTCACTCCCTTCTCTTTCATATCATTCCTCACACTATCCATCCATAATTTCTTTGGCCTTCCTCTCGCTCTCCATCCATCAACATGTATATTCATCACTCATATATGCCAGTTCTTTCGTTCATCATAAAACAAGATCAATTATGACCAGAAAAACTATCTACAGAACCCCTCAAGTCTTACAGTAAGATTCTTATCTACCTAAAACCCAACAACACCATAAATATTTATTATCCCAATGACAAGAGATTTATTTAGTATTGTGTAACAACACTAATAGCTGACAACATTAGTGTGAATGTCACAACACTACGATAAGCCCGTGGAGGCAGTCGCGTCGCACCCACATAGTACGTGATAATCGCTTAGAAATACTTGAGCGTTGTGGAGGAGCGTTTGCATCTTAGTTTAGGATTGAATCATTTTGTCAAATCAGTAGCTAGTTTTTGAAAAAAAAAAAAACACAGACGTACAATACGACACAACTTAGATGTAGCATCGGCAAAATTCGTAAAACCGATCACGATCCGAACTGAGTGCGCTTTCAACATCACCAATCTTTATTACTGCTTTAGGCGAAAATGATCTTTACGCAAACGCAATAACTTGTAATATAAACAAATACATTCGTAAAATTTAAATGAATGAATGCCTACGTTTAAGTTGTGTCATACTGTACCTTACATAGAAACTGACATGCACACATACAGACAAACATAAGCATCTAATAAGCGTCGAGTATACCAAAACTCTTCTAAAACGGTGTTGATGTCCGCAGCCAACTAGCTTAATTAGTCTTTCAGTTAACAGCCTCCTTTAAAACTAAGTCCGTATGACTGCGCGGTAGCGCGCGCGTTAAAGGCACCGCTCCTCGCGCGACACGCGGTGCCTTTGTGTCACGCGCGATTATATCGCGTGTCGCGCCTATTTGAAGGAGCCTTCATATAGACGGTAAACACTACTTAGTTTGATCTTGTACTGCGCTGGTATTGCACGGTCGCATGAACTTAGCCTTAACTAAACGGCGCCATTCAACTGCGGCTTAACTGATATTCAATTATAGGTTGGAACTGTGACCAACCACGCGCGAGCCGAACTGGTCGCAGAAACTAAGCCAGGACACCCCTACCAAATGGGTTAGGTTAGGTTAGCAATGTGACAAACCGCGTGCAAGCCGAGCGAGTAAAGAGAGCGGTGTAGCGGTAGCGGCTGGCGAGTACAACTTCCAAAGGCTAGGCTGTTAAATAAACGGGTAATTAAGTTAGTTGGCTGCGACATTGACGTATTGTATGTATTTCTCGAAAGGTTAAAGAGAGAGGCGATGCAATACAGATAGGCTCTGATAGACTATTCTGCGAGACCTTTTTTTTTTGTGGATGGGAAATCATCAAATGACTTCTCCCGCTCTGGACGGAGCGGGAGGGCGTGTCAGACTTTTACTGACTAAAACCCACGCGTGTTCCTTCAGTTGCCTGTGCCAGGGCCACGGTATCTCTTTTGAACTACCCGCGACCCCGGTGACATCGGCCCGGTGACTTGGACCCCGTCACTGCTGACATCTCTTTGAGGCGCGCGTGGAACACAACACCACCGCACACGCCGCGCACACGCCGTCGACCCGGGCCTGGTCCTTACCGGACGGCGAGCTACCCATTACTCGTCGTGCGCAAGCCCGCGCCTACGGTGGCCGGGAATCGGCAATGGATTCCCGCCGCCCAGGGCGTCTCCTGCGGAGGCTAGGGGCGCGAGGGCGAGACTGTTGCCTCACCCTCACGCGTTCCGCCTCCTCCTTCGCGAGCATTACTGCTTCGCAGAAGGAGGTGACGGCCTCCCATGCACTCTCGCTCCGCACCATGGCCTGGACCAGGTTTGGACGCGAGAGATCGCCGCTTGGAATTCGAACAGCATCCAGATGTTAATCCCCGATGATTAAGGCGCAGACTACTATTTACTACGGCACAGAACCGCGTAATATATTGTCACCATTAGCTGGCTTGGAATAAGGTTGAAAATCGAAAATAATATTTGTGTTGCCGAGATGTGACTAAGCTGCGAATGTGCATTTATTTCCCGGGTTTTCTTTAGATTATTTAGAATATACGCAATAAATTAAATAATTGTCCGGTTAAAGTTTTAGAAAAATGCTAATTCTATTAAATTCTTACAAAAAAGAATGTCGTTATCGCTGAAAGAAAATGCAGAGATGTTCGACGCCAAAGTTTATTTTTGTGGAGCAACTTCCAAAATTTTTATTGGGAATATCAAACTATTTTTTACTATTCTATTCAGTTACAATTTTTTTTAAACCCTTCTCTGTCCACTGTATTTTTTTCATCGGATAGTTTAATTGCGTTACGTAACTGAGGAGCTCGTGGCTAAGTAATAACAGCCGAACGGGTCGATCCACCAGGATAAGCTACGCTTGCCGGGGTCGGTCCGTGGATGGGTGACCATCTTTACATGCCGAGACTCCTCCGTGCCTCGGAAAGCACGTTAAGCTGTTGGTCCCGGCTGTTATTCGTGGATCATTGACAGTCGTTACGGGTCGTCAGAAGCCTGAGTCTGACAACCAGTCGTACCAAGGGGTATCGTATTACCCAGTTACTGAGTTGTGGAGGTCAGATAGGCAGTCGCTCCCTGTAAAATACTGGTATTGGGAAAAGGCTGGGCAGATTGAGTTTAATTGCGTTACGTCATACTCGACAATCCAAGAAAGCAATTTTTGCGAATAATGAGCTAATACCGCGCCTTAAGTTTAAAAACAAGTGAGTTCGTTTACCTACTGTGTGGTCATTTAATTGAAGTTCGAAGTAAGTGAACTTAACAATAGCGCCACTGAAGTGTAAAACCTGTCAAATAACCATGTCCTAGTCACATAATGTTGTATCCATTTACTAAAAGGAAGACATGTGAATGCTACTGGTGACATCCTAATGGTTGTGTTAAATATATTATTGTCCAGAATTCAACTGATTTACGAGCTTAAATATAAAACTTATTTATGTTGGTACAAAGTGCTTGTAGAATACTTGGAGATACGAACTGTGACTGCTTTAATAGATTGAAGAGATGAAAGTGTTTAAATAAATAAATAAATATACATTTCTTGCAGAATCACTTCCATATTTGTTAGTAACAATATAATTGTGTTAGCGCGCGGAAGTCTGGCATCGTTTAAACAGGTTTTTTGTTCTGACACAATATCACATTATTTATGTACGTTTATTTGACACAAACTTATTTTTTTTTATTTAAAGTAAGTATACATCACACGTTGCAGTATAAAACTGATTTACGTCCGTCACCTCACACTTCGGTCCAGTTGAAAACCAGCGTCAGGCACTAGTTGTCTGGCATTTTTTTGCTGAACTGGGCCTTTTTGGCACAGCCGTGAGGCACACTTTCCTGCATTGTATTTTTTATTTTTTGTTGTTGTTGCATCGCAAATGTAGATTTTTAAATTTTATTATTATTTTTTACTTTTTTGTTTTGCCTCTTTAATTTAGTCTGTGCTAAATAAATGTGTTTCCTGTCTTTCTTAATAAACTAGTGTTAGTAACATTTATTCTTAAGCTGCGTGAGGCCACCGATCCTTGGGAGTATCTACTTGACTGCGTGGAGTTGTATCCACAGCCTCAAGATCGGAGAGTCCCACCTATCAGCTAACGTTCTAAGAATGGTGTTGGGGCTGCCGTGCACACGGCGTAGTAGAGAAGCGCATCTCTTACGCATGATGACCGAAAAACTATCCACATCCGCGTCGGCAAACATGCCGGACGCGCTACAAAAACGCGACAGCCCCAGCAACACCCGGAACGTGTTGTTATAATGTATGCGCAGGCCACTGTATGCCCTCTGTGTAAAGTTCACCCACAGGCTGCACGTGTAAAAGGATTGGCTTTGAAAAGCGTCACCTTAACCTGAGCCGTACAACGTCCAAACCTGTGGGCCAACATCCCAACTCTAACAGCCAGACCCAAATCCAATCTGCGGGGCTCCTACGAAGACGTATTATCAAAATTATGTTACGAGTACTTTTAAGTCATAATGGTGGAGTGATCCATCACTGAATCTTTATTTAATTAAATACCTGATGTTTTCATTTACTGTAAAAACAAAAGCACCAAGAAACTCTCTCTCTCTCTCTTGAGCCACCAAGATACACCCTATGCCTAGTTTGGGGCCCACGGCTATTTCTTATGTTATCTAACTTGTGTGTGTGTAAATTAATTATTCTATTCCATTCTATTATTCTCTCTCTCTCTCTCTCTGCATCGAGAAATATGTAGGTATTAATAATGTTTGATATTTTTGTAATAGATAACTCTGAGTAGGTATCGACACATTTCTATTCTAAATCAAATTCCGAATCTCAACTTTCTTATCCAATCCATTAATATCAAAGCGAACATCAGTTTTGAGGTTAGAATAACATTATTTTTAGAGAGTTGCTATGCCAGTCGTTTGAATGGGGCACAGCGCAGTACATCTGTTGCGCGTGGGCTGGAATAGTGTCAAGCGGAGCTGTGCAAGCGCACCCATTAAGAAACACGATGTTACTGGTATATAACAGTCTTTATTGGAAGGTTATATTGTGAGGCCTACCTAGAATGGTGGCATAATGGTACTGCAATTAAAGGGTTATCGGAGAATCTATTTAGACACATTATCATTTGACCAAAGTGAAATGTTACCACATTGACATAACAAAATCTTGATACTTATTGAAACGAACCATACCGAAGTTAAGTAGAATTAATGATTGTGTGTTAATTTGATCAAGAAGATTTTTTTTAAGAAAATTATTTAGGTAATGTCAAGTTAAAAAAATTTCTACCTCGACACTAAATAATTTCATTGAAACTACAACCGTCTTTACACACCGAGACTCCTCTGTGCCTCGAAAAGCATGCTAAGCCGTTGGTCCCGGCTGTCATTCGTGGATTTTTGACAGTCGTTACGGGTTGTCAGAAGGCGGAAAGTCTGACAACCAGTCTTACCAAGGGGTATCGTACCCAGTAACTGCGTTGTGCAGGTCAGATAGGCAGTCGCTCCATGTATAGTACTGGTATTCAGCTGCATCCAGTTAGACTGGAAACCAACCCCAACATAGTCAGTAAAATGCTAGGCAGATTCATATTGAATGGATATATGACTATATAAATCACAGTTTAAGAAAAACATGCGTTGTCCATCCTTGACCCTGTTTCAAAGTCCGGATAAGCACCAAATAAATCAAAAATTAAACAGAATGTTACCTTATATGGCAGATAGTTAATGTCTCCCGGAGTTAATTTACACAGCAATCCATACCAAAATATGTTAAGGCTAACCAAAGACTTGGGAAGCTGCCACGCTTACATGCAATTGGGCTGGACACGTCTGCCGTATGTCAGACGATCAATGGACCAAACTGACGACCGAGAGGGTCCCACTTAATGGCAAACGACATAGCGGCAGGCCCAGACGGAGATAGTGGGATGAGCTGGACTCCTTTAATAAAGATTGGTCCTTTGGCAAAGGACCTTGCTGAGCTTGCTGCCATTCCAGAGCTGCTAAGGTTCTTGGCAGCTCTGGACAGAGAGAGGTGGATAAAGAGTAGGCAGGCCTTTGTCCAGCAGTGGGACGGTAATGGCTAGTAAAAAAAAAGAAAGACTTAAATAAGTATTTATTTTTAAACATGCCGTCGAACCCATCATTGTTAAATAACACATTTAATTCAATAATTGGACGCTGAACAGACAATGTCTTTAAATAGAAATAACGGAAAACCCGTCGAACCTCCCAGTGTTGCCAGCGAATCGAAAATAAACATTTTACTGAACATTTTGTCATAAAATAAGGTTTACGTAATTTCCGAGTCGACGCGGCTTTCCCATCGATTTAAAATGGCGTCTATCGGAAAATAGTTTATAGATCTATACTGTTTATTGCATTTTATTGGAAGTAAAAATCAGTCGCTGCAAATATTCATTCAATAAGGCATCTTTGGTAAATCACTTTAGCTGTTTACTGGTTCCTAAGAAGATTTTATATTAAGTTTCTTGTTTTTAAAGTTCCGTATCTCAAAAGGAAAAACGGAACCATTAATAAAGGATCACTTCATTGTCCGTCCGTCTGTCTGTCAGTCTGTCAAGACCCTTTTTCTCAGGAACTTGTGGAGTTATCAAGTTGAAATTAAAAAATTAATCAAATACGTAGGTCTATGATGGTCCCTTGAAGCTTTAAAAAAATCAAGCTTCTAAGTCAACGCAATAGAAAATACGGCCATTTATGCGTAAATTTTGATACTTGCAAGTACATATGGATTACACATATCATAATTAAAATATAATATCATTTATAGAAAATACAGCCAAATTAGTAAAACAAGGTGTAAATTTTTCAAATAATAATATAAAATATTTTCTTCTGAGACTGGAGAAAAATTGTTCAAATTGTGGTATGTGATAGCTAATTATACGGTGTATCGACCCCTTCACGTTGGACCACTATTTACGCCACAACCTGTATATTAAAAAGCCATAAATAATACAGATTTCATATTAAATACGATAAAAATAATACTTTTATTTTCACTAACAGGGTACTGGAGAAAAATTAAGCGAGGTTTTCCTTAAAACAAGCATATTAACTCCTCAAGCACAAAATCTCTCATTCTGTGTGTTTGTCACTCCCCTTACGTCTCTACAAATCCACTTTCTCTCACACGTAGGTAACTAAATTCCTTCAAACGTCTCCACGCCCGCGCCCTTCAGAGCGCACGCACGACACATACGTAAGGAGTACATATCAAAGGAAAACTGGTAAAAATCCACGAATGAAAGAAAGGGTGGCTCCACATGTCACAGTCACGTGAGGGCGGGGCTTCACACCCTTCAAGGTATTTTTCTTATTCTTACATTATACCTTCTTTGAAGGAAAAATACAGATAAGTAGTACGAGTAGGTACTGTAAAGGATTGATGCTTTGATCAAGCCTCGTTAATATAATACTGGCTGACATTCCATCATTCAAATATGGAATATCTTCTGTCAAGAAAACGATCCCCGTTTTCTTAACAGGATGACATATAGAATCTGGTCAGGGCTCGGCATAGAACTAATTTTACTAGGAGTGTTTTATAATTTATTCTGAGCTTTAAATACAGAAGGCTTCAGCCCCATTTAAATAGAGTCCCTCTCGTATTATTTAATAGTTCAGTAATTATCCTACTGTGAGGTTCGAGGCCTCACAGTACCTATCTATTCATTTGATATTAGTAAAACTTACCTATGGCTAAGTATAGCTGCACGGGTCAATCAGATCAGGAGAGAGAGGAGGAGAGGGAGGGGGAGGAGAGAGGAGGAGGGAGGGGGGGATCGATCAGGTTAAGCTACGCTTGCCGCGGTAGGTCCGTGGATAGGTTATCATATAATATTTACATAGCAAGGCCCCTCCGTGCCTCGCTGTTGGTCCAGGCTGTCATTCGTGGATCTTTTACAGTTGTTACGGGTCGTCAGAAGTTCGAAAGTCTGATAAACAGTCTTACCAAGGGGTATCGTATTAGCCAGTAACTGGGTTGGGTGGAAGTCTGATAGACATCCGCTCCATGTATAATATACTTGTATTCAGCTACATCCAGTTAGACTGGAAGCCAACCACAACATAGTTGGGAAAAGGCTAGGCAGATTATGATGTTAAATAAATGGTAAAACTTATATACATAAGAAAGGTGTTGCCAACTTTGCCCTTTGAAAGCTAAGTCTGGATTTAATATAGGGGCAGATTTTGTTTTTTTTTAATGTTTGGGGGATAAATATGACTCAAATATACATAATATACAATACATATACATAATATTTTAAGCTGTCTAAAAAGTCGATTCCGTAATTTTCTGTAAGTAACTATATTTATGACGAATACAAATAGCCTTTTATACCCATAACAGGAACCTAATGACCAAATCGTGGAATGCAAGTTAATTTAAAAAAACACAGCAACATTTATTTACAATGTTGCTAGCAATCAATTACAATTTAAAAAATATAATGACTGTTACAAATGTGTAGTCAGCAACATGTCACTCCAAAGAAACAGGCGGCGCCGCGGGGCATACGAACTTAAACCTGCGAATAACACACATTTATTACCCAGTCTTCAATGTTTTTTACTGAGTTAAATACCAATTTATTATGCGTACCTACATATATTTAGGTACGATCATTCTTTGTCCTTATTGAGTTGCAACGATAAAAAGGCATTTGCAGTCCACCCATGTTAATATATTATTAAAACTTGTAAGTAAGGATACAGTCATATCAACCTTTTTAATTGACAGCGTATGTAAGTACGTACAACAAGTGAATTTTTATAAATTTTATACGGCAAACATGTGATGTAATATCATATAGGTACAGAGTCAAATTAAATTAGCTAGCGGAACTCCGCAGACGTCATGGGTATACAGGGTTACAGGAAAAGTCGACCTAGATCCGTTAAGGGCGTGTAGTACACATCATTTCTGAATGATTTTACTATGGAACCCCCCATCCTAAACTTAACCGTTTTCGAGATATTCGAGTTTTAATTTTTTTTATGAAAATGCCCAATTTTTCGGCTATTGAATTGAATATTTTGTATTTATTTGACTCTTATGATTATTTTTTTGGTTTTTTACATGAAGAATGAGATGCTTAATGACCTCAATGACTAAAATTGCACGTAAGTTAACTAAATAGGTCATTGTAGACGATCGAAACTTAAGAAAAAAAGTAAAAATTATAAAAACATATTTTTCTTTTCTGGATATCTCAAAAAATAATTATCGCACTTGCTCTGCAGATGTGCTTAAAAACATCTACATTTTATCAGCTATCCAACGAGGTATAACACTCTAGGGTATTTATTAACCTCAAAGGTGAAACTTAGTTTCTAAGGCTACATGGCAGTCAGAATAAATCATCTCATAGTTCAAATCTCATAGTTGGCGTACAGATCGTCGGTGATTGTAGTAAGCTAAATGAAACAATAAATCAGTTCAAAATAACATTTATTCACCTAATGTTTTTGAATAACATTTTATAGTTCATGTTCTACGTGTCCACCTCTTTTTCGCACACATTTTCTCATTCTTTCACGTAGTCGACTTTTCACTACACCAGTGGTTAATGTTCTTCTTATGTCGTTAGCAGCATTAATTATCCTTTCTTTGAGAACTTCCACTGACGATATGGGGTTGGGCTCACTGTAAACGAGGCTCTTCATGTGCCCCCATACATAAAAATCCATGGGGGTCAGGTCAGGACATCTGGCTGGCCAGGGTAAAGGCCCACCTCGTCCAATCCATTTGTTAGGATAGTTAATGTCCAACCATTCCCTAACGCTTCTTCTGAAATGAGCAGGGCAGCCATCATGTTGAAACCACATGTCCCGCAGTAATTCTAATGGGAGATCATCTAGTAGGTCACCTAAGTCACCTCTTAAGAAATTTTCATAAGTTTCACCATTGAGGTTGTCTGGAAGAAAGTAAGGCCCAATCAAATGGTTGGAAATGATGCCCATCCACACATTTACACTAAATCGTCGTTGTGACCCCTTTACTCTTTTCTTATTTGGATTGCCTAGTTCTTTAGGAGCCCAATAGTGTGCGTTATGGTAATTAGTAATCCCGTCCTTAACGAATTTGGATTCATCTGTCCACAATATTAATTTTAGGAAATTCGGGTCCTCGATATCTGCATTGAGCATGAATCTGCAGAAGTCCATGCGTCTCGCGGGATCTCCTTCTTCAATTACATGTACCGGCGTGTAGTGGTATGGATACAGGCCTGCCGTATGAACCGTAAACCACACTTTCCACTGAGTTAGACCCAGTTCACGGGCAACAATATTGGTCGAAGTGGTTGGGTCTCTTCTGAACCGTTCTACGATTTCGTTGTCTTGTTCCTCGTCGTCATCAATGACACGTGGTCTTCCTAAGTCCGAACGTCGTCGCGAAACAGAGCCAGTTTCACGAAGTCGTCGGTAAACTCCGTCGAAAACGCTCACATCAGGTACTCGACGGTCGGGATAGCGTCGTATGTACTCAGTCCGAGCTTGTGCGGACACGCAATTGCAGTATCCGTAGCAGATAAGCATATCCGCATATTCTTCGTTCGAGTATGTTGCCATTTTCAATAGTCCAGTATCACAAGCACAAATCAGAGTCCAGTAAACAAGCACAGTAGTCACAGTTAGAAAAATCAGTCCAGAAACAAAGCCAAGCCGTGTGGGAATCCGAAAGCTCAATAATTCGCATCTACCATGGACGAATCGCATGAGCAGACTAAAATGGATGGCAAGCAAACCAACGACCAAATACAAAACAATGGGCATGTTGTATCCCCAAACTTGTTTTTGCACATTATTTTTCTCACTCTCACCTGCATAATTCGTAAGTTGTCTCGCTCACACGCACCGGATTAACTTGAAGGACAATAGCCGAGGGACCCGTTAGACCTACTACCTGAACCTTTTCAACTATGTTTTTTTATATGAGTTTAAATACAACCCTAGGTTGTTATACCTCGTTGGATAGCTGATAAAATGTAGATGTTTTTAAGCACACCTGCAGAGCAAGTGCGATAATTATTTTTTGAGATATCCAGAAAAGAAAAATATGTTTTTATAATTTTTACTTTTTTTCTTAAGTTTCGATCGTCTACAATGACCTATTTAGTTAACTTACGTGCAATTTTAATCATTGAGGTCATTAAGCATCTCATTCTTCATGTAAAAAACCAAAAAAATAATCATAAGAGTCAAATAAATACAAAATATTCAATTCAATAACCGAAAAATTGGGCATTTTCATAAAAAAAATTAAAACTCGAATATCTCGAAAACGGTTAAGTTTAGGATGGGGGGTTCCATAGTAAAATCATTCAGAAATGATGTGTACTACACGCCCTTAACGGATCTAGGTCGACTTTTCCTGTAACCCTGTATATCTAAACATAATAAAACTAAAAGGAAATAATTTGTAAATGTTTTTTTTTTGAGTCATCAACCGGTAATATAGTCACTTAAAATATAAATTTTTTGTTGTGTAAACTTCACAGACGTGATGAGAGTCGATTGCTCAACACGATAGAACAGATTTTATCTACTCAGACTTCGATTAGGTAACATAGACCAGCGATTATTTGACCCAGAAAGAAATCATCAAATCTTTAATTTTTTATTTTGTCGTGTATACACTATACGGTATGGAACTTACATCTATGCAATAAATCCAACCAATCTGCCTAGCCTTTTCCCAATTATGTTGGGGTCGGCTTCCAGTCTAATCGGATGCAGCTGAATACCATTATTTTACATGGAGCGACTGCCTATCTGTCCTCCACAACCCATTAACTGGGTAATACGATACCCCTTGGTACGACTGATTGTCAGACTTTCGGGCTTCTGACGACCCGTAACGACTGTCAAAGATCCACGAATGACAGCCGGGACCAACGGCTTAACGTGCTTTCCGAGGCACGGAGGAGTCTCGGTATGTAAAGATGGTCACCCATCCACGGACCAACCCTGGCAAGCGTAGCTTAACCTGATGGATCGACCCGTGCGGCTGTTATTACTTAGCCACGAGCTCCTCCATGCAATAAATCCAACCACATACTTGAATATCGCCTTTGCTGTCAAAAAGTAGAGTTTTAATTTTGAGTAAATTTGAACACTGTAGAATCGGATCACTAGGTCAATGAGTTAATGAACTTGAATCCTTGAATACGTGTGCAAACAAAAAAAAACCCTGTTTGGCGAACAATGGATTTGGCACTGTGGTACACCGTAGGTGGCCAGCTCTGTTGTCTAACCAGAGTGATTACTTTTACAGAATTTATTTTGATATTTATTTTGTTTGAAAAAATTACTTTTTTAATTTACGGTTTTTAATTTTTGCTATACTTCTGTGCACCAGTATTGCTAGTAGTTTAATTTCTTTTACATGGTGTCGGTACCATACTGTATAATATACCATATCGATATCAGCCACATCTGCGGAGTTTTGCTAACTAATTTAATTTGAACAAAAGTACTGTTTACATTTCAAAGTTGAGTTCAAATAACGGCTGTCTTGAATACCTATGTGGAGTAAGGTTAGAAATAGACTTTAATGAATAGAAAAGTTTGTAAAAAGACTCGACCTGGGTCAATACGACCCGAGAGGCACTGGGAAATCTTCTTTACCCATGACCCATGGACCCATGTTTTCGACCTTTATGAACATTAGAATTATCATAGAAGGCGATATAATGCAAATTTTAGAACGAAAGTTTCTCTTTTATTAGTGGTAGGCGCAACTTAGGTGCTAAATATACAACGCGGCTTGCTACACAAAAAGCTCGGCTATGCAAGGCGACCTTACCTGCTGAAAATGTTTTTGGAGATGCGATGGAAACTAAAGCAACTGTTAGCGTGTTAAAAATATATCAAAATTATCTAGAAAACGTATTTTAAGGCGACGATAACCGACTTTTAATGATTTTAAACTGAAGATGACGTCTACACAAGTAGTGTATATTATTATACATATTATATTTATTATTATTTTATTTATTTATTTATTATTTATTATATAATAAAGGCGAAAGTTTGTGAGTGTGTGTGTGTGTGTATGTTTGTTACTTTTTCACGCTTAAATGGCAAGACCGATTTGGATGAAATTCGGTAAGTAGACAGCATATACCCTGGATTAATACATAGGCTACTTTTTATCCCGAAAAAATGTAGTGCTCCCGTGGGATGAGCAAGGAATTCAAATATATTTGCTACTCTTTCAAACTCAAACGGCGCAACCGATTTTGATGAAATTGTTAAATTAAAGCATTTTCTTGAATGTGAATGTTTCAGATTATGTTTAGGTATATTACCTACATAGTGTAATTAATTTGTAAAGTTATGTCTAACGCGGAAAAAAAACTGAAAATGACGCAAAAACTATCAAGCGTATGAAACCTTCACCATTTTAAAGATAATTTAATTATTTAGCATTTAGTATGCGTGTTTTATATTGTGAAAACATATGCCTATTTATTGTATTTCTATTGATCTTACTGACATGAAAACTATTCCATCAAATATTAAGTCATTATGTTAAGTTGGTTGGGGCTTGTGGCTAAGTAATAACAGCCGCACGGGTCGATTTCGATTGATCAGGTTAAGTTACGCTTGCCGCGGTTGGTCCGTGGATGGGTGACCATTTTTACATACCAAGACCATCTTTTCCTCTCCGTGCCTCGGAAAGCACGTTAAGCCCATGTTCCCGGCTGTCATTCGTGGCTCCTTGGCAGTCGTAGTCAGAAGCCAGAAAATCTGACAACCAGCCTTACCAAGAGGTATCGTATTATCAAATAACTGAGTTGTAGAGGTCAGATAGGCAGTCACTCCATGTAAAATACTGGTATTCAGCTGCATCCGGTTTGACTGCTAGGCAGATGATTATGTTGAACTTTGAAAGCTTAAACAAAATGTAATCTTTAGCCGATTGCTACTATAAATCGCAATAGAAACGCTTAGCTTCAAACATGAAGTGTAGAAAAACTTTTCTCGCAAGCTCATAATACAAGTTAGCTTTAAATTTAACTGACTAGTAATATTTAACTGAATAATAAGCTGTTGTATCAGCTATAAAGCTAATGGGGTCGCGGCTTTCAAAGTTCAAGTTTATACACGTGTCAGAGAGCCCTTTAGAGAAATCGAGGTTTAATGTCTAGAAAGAAACTGACTGACTTTGTTTTCGAACATAATTTTAATACATATAAGTACGTTTCAGGTAAAGCAATATGGCAGCTGTTGTGATGTAGTATGTCTAGGTTGGAATACAGAAAATGGTTTTTAGGGTTTTGTAGGCACATTTGTAACTACATTTTCAAATAGGATATTGTGTAGACACATTTGTAATTACACTTTCAAATGGGATATTTTGTAGGCACGCATTTGTTCTACACTTTCAAATGGGATATTTTGTAGGCATATTTTGTAACTACATTTTTAATGGGATATTTTGTGGGCATATTTTGTGGGCACATTTTGTTACCATATTTTCAAATGGGATATTTTCTTGGCACATTTGTAACTGCATTTTTAAATGGGATATTTTGTAGGCATATTTTGTAACTACATTTTTAAATGGGATATTTTCTAGGCACTTTTGTAACTACATTTTTAAATGGGATATTTTGTAGGCATATTTTGTAACTACATTTTTAAATGGGATATTTTGTACGCATATTTTGTAACTACATTTTTAAATGGGATATTTTGTAGGCACATTTGTAACTACACTTTCAAATGGGATATTTTGTAGGCGCATTTGTAACTACATCTTCAAATGGGATATTTTGTAGGCACATTAATTTGTAACTTTATTTTCAAATGGGAAATATTTTTTATACTTGACTTACAAAAATCCTTTTCAACTTGATATAAATGACTGTTTACCGGCTAAATAGTTTAAACAGAATCTCATCAAAGTACACAATACTCATATTAGGTAATTAATAGATACTTGTCTAAGATAACATAAGAAGTAGGTAGGTATAGTTTAAATTACTTTTTCATTAAGTAGTCCTTTTAAACTCCATCCTTTTCATCATACCAAGTGGTATCGTGTTACCCAATATGTAAGTTTTGGAGGTGAAAATACTGGTATTCAGCTGCATCCGATTAGACTGGAAGCTGACCCCAACATAGTTGGGAAAACGCTAGGCAGATGATGATGATACTCCATTCTTTTCATACGTCCTCTTCATACACATAAACTTGATTATATTAATATACACATTAATTGAGTCATCAGCCATTTATCCATAAAGCTCTTTTACCACATTCCTGAACGTTTTTTCGATTTATAACTTTCTTGGGAGCGACTCACGCGCACAAGTTATGATCGATAAATATCATCTTTTTGTAAATTATTGAGTCCATGGCTCCTTATACGACAAGAGTTATTTTTGTGTGACAGCTTGCATGTAAATAGCTACATAGTTGATTGGTGCAAACTCGTTGAGAGAACTTACTTGAGTAAATTCTAGCATATAGATCATATAAGCTGTTGCACCATCATCATAATTTTCATACCTGGTTGATAGGTAGTGGCAGTTTGAAGATTTCTAAACAGGCCGTGAATCTCCAAGACTGAACTGTTGACATTAAACTCGAACTCAAAGCATTTATTTCAATTAAACCAATTACAGGCACTTTTGAACTGTCAAAGAGTCCGTCCATTAGTCGGAAAGTTGAAGCTAGATGCCCATTCCAAAACGTAGATCTCAATGGAGATGAACGGGCAAGAAACTTCACGGACACTCCTGCAATTCCAATGCTGGAGAGTTTGTTTTGCCACTTGCCCAACTAAAGCATTAGGAATTGGTAAAGAGCGGGCGTTTTAGGGAGCTTTTGTCATTCACAAATTGCTGATTTTCAGCCTAATTTAGATAAATGACTTATGACTGACTGAATGGTTAAAGCAATTCAAGTAGAATTGGTTGTACCGTGCAATGGACAAATATTTTTACCGAGATCGAAACGAACAACTTATCGAATTACTCATTCATTCTATGATTTTTTTTTCTAAGATAATTATGAGCCATTGATTATTATGAAACATGACGTACAAAATATCGTATATCAAACACGTAAAACATACCACCGCAAGCTAAACTAGCGTTTAGCTTGCGGTGGTATGTTGTACTGCAATAAAAGTGAAATTTCTCCGCCCAAATGAAGTTACCGAACGCTTAAATGCATTAATTTAGTCAGCCATACTTATTAACGATGCTAATAGCAATTTGAGAGTTAATGATCATCAATAATGTTAAGAACATGGCATTTTATCGCCACCTTGTATGCGGGACATCAATTAAACGTTATAAATAAACTTTTTTGACCGCCATCTTAAATTTTCGACTTGTGATCTGAGATATCGTTGTCCAAAATGTATTTTTATGTTTATTATCGGTGTATCGGAGGTTTAAGTTTGTAGGGCAAGGTTATTACGAAAGGTTGGTGATTTAAATCTAAAGAACACACCTGGTTTTGAAGGATAACTTTGAGCTCAAGTTTTAGCTCATTGTCCAATTCAATCTTTTAGTTCTATCAAGATCACGATCAGATCTACGTCATCTGTATATAACACCAATGTTGACAACCGTTTCTTTTTAAATCAAAATGACATTATCAGGGTCAATTCAATCTGCCTAGCCTTTTCCCAACATGTTGGGGTCGGCTTCCAGTCTAACCGGATGAAGCTGAATGCCATTATTTTACATGGAGCGACTGCCTATCTGACCTCCACAACCCAGTAACTAGGTAATACGATACCCCTTGGTAAGACTGGTTGTCAGACTTTCGGGCTTCTGACGACCCGTAACGACTGTCAAAGATCCACGAATGACAGCCGGGACCAACAGCTTAACGTGCTTTCCGAGGCACGGAGGAGTCTCGGTATGTAAAGATGGTCACCCATCCACGGACCGACCCCGGCAAGCGTAGCTTAACCTGATCGATCGACCCGTGCGGCTGTTATTACTTAGCCACGAGCTCCTCATTATCAGGGTCAATCGTTTGTTGAAAATCATTCCAAGTATATGACCAGGGCTGGATACAACTAGAACAGACAATCAGCTTGATGGATGATCGAGATCATTCAAAACCAAAATCAAAAGTTAGTAATTAATTTAATATATTGTTAGTAATTAATTTAATTTATCAATTTAATTTATTTTTTTTATATTTTTCACCAACTATTTTATTACTAGCACACAGTTAGTATAATGTATAATACTGCAATGTTATGGAAGAGCGGAGTCTCCTAATACAGGCATTTTTTGCTTAAAGGGAGGCTCCAAACACGTCTTAGTTTATAATATGTTAATTGTGCCAATAAACAGTTTGAATTTGAATTTGAAAAGTCATTTATCCAAATTAGGCTGAGAATCAGCACTTTGTGAACGACAAAGGCTCCCTAGAACGCGCGCTTTACCAATTCCTAATGCTTTAGCTGGGAAGAAGTGGCAAAACAAACGCCCTAGCATTGGAATTGCAGACAACACAAGGTATACACCAGTCTGAAATAGTAGTGACAACCATATGTATTGCGATGATATGGATTCCATAAAGATAAACTAGAAACCGTTACCGTCCATTGACCCACATGTAACATTGCCCAAGTCATAGACAGAACACACGGTGAACCATCATCAAGAATCACAACAGCTCTCTTATCTGTCCACAACACATCGCAGCTCTCAATTTTCTCCGCTCGAAAAACTACAATGGCCTCTTTATTCAAAAGTCACCATTCCTATCCCACAAGCTTACGCAACCTGTAAACAAACGTGACCGTAGAAATACGATACTAACAAGAATTTACGACGAATCGTAAAAATCTTTGGCCATATCGACAGCCAATCTCACGAAATTCTCTGCACCGGAAACTAACTTAACTACCTCACACAACACACTGAAATTACAACTGTACTACTATCGTGACAAAGTACAATTTCGTGTAAAAGACAATGATGGTTTTTATCTTTTGTTTTTTGGTATATGTTTAACAAGAATGTGTGAAAGGGGGCAGGAATGAGGGGGTAACGTATGTAGGCGGGTTACGTTAAGAAAAATCGTAATATACTCATCTTTGCTACTATTGGCGTAGATGGGGTCACATACGTACCTATAGTAGGGAGGTGGGTGCTATAAAAATGTTTAGATCGTAAGGGTACTTATGGGAAATGCGTTTTCAGAATAGTTTTATACAATGTAGGTATAATCGCAGCTTCGATATATGATTTGGATTGCAGAATACTGTTAGCAAAAATGTTCTTGGGCGCAGATCGAGACAGAAATCAAAGATAATAATAATAGTCCAAGATCTCAGGGCCACTAGACCTTAGGTAGATTTTCTGATTAACAAAATGTATGGGATAGAGTAGTGTTAGTATGTACTTTGAACGTACGCATAACTGCCAGCTTGGGCCGACGGCTGATTTTCAGGTATTAAGTAATAAAGTTACGTAAAAATATTACTCTTTTCTTAACCTTTCATAAAGTCTGACTGCTGATTTTTAACCGACTTCAAAAAGGAGGAGGTTCTAAATTCGTCGGAACCTTGAAGATAGATGGCTGGACCGATTTGGATTTTTTTGATTTTATTCGAGAGGGTATACATCACAGTTGGTCCCATATAAAATTAATTCACTTTGCTATGGTAGTATTTGAGTTAGCTTCAATAATACGTAGTTTTTCCCCATTTTTATATGGATGATGTTCTAGTTTGTTTTGCAGATAGTGGTATTAGAATTTGTGTGGGGTAGGTACACAACTAAAAAGTGAAAAATAAAAACTTTTTTACAAAAAAATACAACCGACTTCCAAAAACAACACTACAAAGTGAAAAATAACTTTAATTTCGGAAGTCGGTGTCTTGTTAAATGTATTTTCGTTTTTTGCCACTGACTTCCGAAATTAAAGTTATTTTTCACTTTGTAGTGTTGTTTTTGGAAGTCGGTTGTATTTTTTTGTAAAAAAGTTTTTTATGTATGTTTTACAGATAAATAATCAATACTGTCAGAGACTTCCCGTTGCCGTAGATCAATCATAGCGGTCAAACATCCCCCAGACACAGTTAATTGTGTCTAGGGGATGTTTGACATACACAATTAATAATTGTATCTGGGGGATATTTGACAGCTACGATTGATCTGGCTACTTACAAATAGTATTGAAATATTTCCCCGTGTATCATTATATAAAATTAGGGCTCGATCCACAAATAAAATGACGTCATTATTTGCGAGCTTTAAAGCGTCTGGCGGAAAACCGCTGACGGGCAGTGTCTGACAGTATTGATTATTAATTATTAACAATATTCTGTAAAACATAAGTACGTATAAATCAGCAGTCAGGTTAAGAAAAATGAGTAACATTTTTACGTAACTTTGGTACCATACCTGACAATCGGCCGTCGGCCCAAGCCATCAGGTATGCGTACTGTACGGTCTCATCGCCGTACATTTTTCTGCTTACTCTGTAACCTACTTTAGGCCAACGATGCGCGTCATAATTTAGTATTATAAAATAACATGACTAACGAATTTAAATATAGTGAACTTATAACTGTGTATCTATCAACAACTGAGAGAAATAATCGCCTACCACTCTAGTACTGTTACTCTTAACTTAAATAAACTTCTACTTAGTGCATCTTAGTGGAAGGTGTTTCTCTATACAACTGAACAATCTTCACGACAAATCGGACAGTCGGTGTCGGGTTGTAGTAGTTAACTCCGTACACGTACGTTCAAAGTACATATACGAGTACTATGGTGGCCCTCGAAATTTTACTAATAGAGGAAGATTCCTCTATTAGTAAAATTTCGGCGATACAAAAATTAGCTTGAGGGTAATCAACTAACCGCTATCTTTACTATACAAATACATACACCTGGCAAATGTATACGTACATATACGTGTACGTACATAACGTATATAAAGTAGTGTATCTCTGGCTCGCAGATAGGACTCTTGAACCATCACACTAATATTATAAAGGCGAAAGTTTGTGAGAGTGTGTGTGTTTGTATGTTTGTTACTTCTTCACGCTCGAACGGCTGAACCGATTTGGATGAAGTTTGGTATGTAGATAGCTTATACCCTGGATTAACACATAGGCTACTATTTATCCTGGTCTGCGCGGGTGAAACCGGGGGTGTCGCAGCTAGTTTGAATATAAATCCATCGCAATCTAATATTTGAATTTTACAACACACTACAACACTAGGTGATAGGTAGATTCTCTATTATTCATGTCCTCTCAGCATAAGCATGATCAGTCTATAATTTTCCCACTGCTGGGACACAGGCCTTCTCTCTGTGAGAGGGAGTGGGCCGTAATCCACCACGCGGGCCCAGTGCGGGTTGGTAGATGTCACATATAGTCGAATGTTTGGTTCTAGGACATGCCGGTTTTCTCACGATGTTTTTCTTTACCGTTTTGAGAGTGGTGATGAAATAATTCACTCAAAGTAAAGCACCTGTCAGGGTTCGAACCAACGACCACAACTCGTAAGTCGCGGCCGTTACCACTGGGCCACCACTGCTCCTGTGTCCTCTCAGACACCATCTCATCTCAGGTACTTCAGGATTTCAGGATAAAGAGCAGAATTTCGAACGTAGAACTACTGCACGTGTTCTAGATCCCAGATTTTGTATGGATTTGATGTCTTAGAAAATTCCGAATCGATATTCCGAAACGGAATTCCGACTGTATGTGACCGGCCTTATTCAAGGAGGTTCAGTCCAACAGTTACTACAAATAGCTTAACAGAACTAAAATTACTAAAGCCACTCATTCCAAATCTATTAACTAAAAACACTTAAATCCAACGAACATTTTCTCCGATTCTGCCCCAGACAGAATCTACCACTGCAGGAGGAGACAAATCTCTTGAACACGGTATCCCTCATCATCATATCCCTCGTCATCAGGACTGTTGCAGCAAAAGAGTGTAGAAAACACGAAATAACAGCACCCTAATGACCCATTCTGACAATCCCATTTACATTTGTCTCTAACAATCCTCCCTCAATCAGAACCAGCATTCAAATAAAAATAAAAATAAATAACAATCCAAACTTTTTATCTTCCGAAGTGATATTAAAAACCTCTTAGCGAATATCGAAGAGATTTCATTTTCAATACATCTCATATTTTTCATACTGCGCGGATGACATATCACCGTGGATCATAATTTAGTACCACAGCCACGGAACTTTCAACCTTATGAAGTGGAGTCAGGGTTGTTATTCGAGTGGGGGTGTGAACAATCCCTCCGTGATTCCATACGATTTCACCCAGTAATGATTTGGTTGGTAATGAGGGAGACGCGCGTAATATTCTAAGAGGAAAGTCTCGGAATATGGCAAGGATGGATAGGGAATGTTGTTTACTTCAGTAAAGAGTATGGGCGTTGGCGTGGGAACGTGGTTTTTTGTTAAGTTTTTGGGCTTGTTTCTAGTTTGTTCACCAAGCATAGTACACATGTACTATCTGTTTTTTGTAACTATTGACGAAACCTATAAATATTTTCAGGTTCTATCATATCAAACAATCTGTAAATTGTTTTGTTTTTGTATCTATCTCTATATAGTTATTTAATTCATTATTTTTTCGCGATTACGATGTTGGTGCCATGGAAAAAGTTATTCGGTTTCATTGTCTATACCACATCCTTAAATTTGACGAGGATGCAAAACGACACGTAAATTACTAAATATTAAAAACAATAAAACTTACACATTAAAAATCTCTTATTTTAGAAAACCTAGAAACCCAGACGATACATGGAAGATAACATAGGTAAAATTAATTTTGAGTTTCTAACAATTAATCTCTCGCAAGTTAAATCTTTTCTAAAAATATTTTAATAGACTCTTATCCACGTTATTATAATCCATGGAGGAAAACATTCGTTCTTCCGGAGTTTATTATTGCTGTTATTGCTTCCATACGTCAACAGACTTCTTTGCTCTATAAAGTATAGGACTTACTTATAATATCAACAAATATATTGGATTAGCGAAATTAATCGTAAACATGGATTTGCAAGGTTTATTGAGCGATATTAACAGCAGTGAATTGACTTCAGGGATTGAAAGATTATCAATATATTGGTTTTTTTTTTTCAATCATACTGGTTGAAAAAGAAATGCGCGTCTAACAAGAATCTTATTTAAGGACGCTGTTACAAATGGGTAGTCAAATCATTACTTTTTTACACTAAAGTATGTTTATTAAATAAAATGCTTTGCATTCTTATAGTGTTATTTGCTCGAATTGTTGATAGATATGCATGGTACGATTCTGAACTATAAATATAATTTTAGTTAGGTAGATTTTCTCAATAAATGTACCTACCGAAGTAAAATTTTTCACTCCGGTACATTTATTGAGAAACTGTACCTATCTAAAATTATATTAATAGTTCAGAATCGTACCATGCACATCTATCAACAATTCGGCTGGATTTTAAGAATGCAAAGCATTTTATTTAATAAACATACTTTTGTGTATAAAAGTAATGATTTCACCTTAATTATTTGTTCATGGACACACAAAACATTGAATAGAGAAAAATACATACGTCTTTGACAGAAGAGCACAAAGGTTTAAAAATAAAAAATACTTTTATTACCACTCAGGGTTTAAGTTTTTAATCTGTGGCCCCACTAAATATCTAAATAGTGAAACAGTTGCATAATCTCATCAGTCGATAGAAACTGACACGTGACTTGACCAAACATAAACATTAAAACTTATACAGGGTCAAATTAAATTAGCTAGCAAAACTCCGCATACGTGATGGGTATCGTTATCATGATCAACCAAAAACTGAATAAAGATGACATTTTCTTTTTGTGTAATCAACCGCAGTTATGTAGTCACTTGAAATGTCAGTTTAATTTTTTTTTTTTTTTGTGTAAACTTCACAGACGTCATCATCTGCCTAGCCTTTTCCCAACTACGTTGGGGTCGGCTTCCAGTGTAATCGGATGCAGCTGAATACCAGTATTTTACATGGAGCGACTGCCTATCTGACCTCCACAACCCAGTACTGGGTAATACGATACCCCTTGGTAAGACTGGTTGTCAGACTTTCGGGCTTTCGGGCGGGGACCCGTAACGACCGTCAAAGATGCAAGAATGACAGCCGGGACCAACGGTTTAATGTGAATGATTCTTTATATATTTACAGCACAATTACCAATGATTTCGTCAATAACAGTAATTACAATAGAAGTTATCGTTGAACTGTTGGCGTGACGTCACAGCCATCGCGATTTATAATTCCGACTCGCATTAGTACAAGTAAAAAACTTTTTTACAAAAAAAAACAACCGACTTCCAAAAACAACACTACAAAGTGAAAAATAACTTTAATTTCGGAAGTCGGTGTCGGTGTTAAATGTATTTTCGTTTTTTGCCACCGACGTCCGAAATTAAAGTTATTTTTCACTTTGTTGTGTTGTTTTTGGAAGTCGGTTGTATTTTTTTGAAAAAAAGTTTTTATTTTTCACTTTTTAGTTGTGTACCTACCCCACACAAATTCTAATACCACTATCTGCAAAACAAACTAGAACATCATCCATATAAAAATGAGGAAAAAATACGTATTATTGAAGCTAACTCAAAAACTACCAAAGCAAAGTTAATCAATTTTATATGGGACCAACTATGATGTATACACTCTCGAACAAAACAAAAAAAATCAAAATCGGTCCAGCCATCTTCGAGTAATCGGGGAACATACATAAAAAAAAAAGAAAAAAAAAAGGTTCCGACGAATTGAGAACCTCCTCCTTTTTGAAGTCGGTTAAAAATACTATGCTTATCGTAAATATAATTCTAAAACACGTCATAAAGTCATAGCATACACGGACCCAATACGTAACACTTATCCCTACAACATTGTTACTTTATACGCCATAGATATTTCACATGGGTTATAAATTGACTCATAATCCTATTAGAAGTAGTTATTCATAAATAATGCTAAATTGTCTTTAGCAAGTTTAAGGTCTCTACCTTGTAAATACTGGCTTAGATATGCTTGTGGATTTAGCGATGTAAGTATGCAGCGTTAGCCGACGTACACACGGACGTAAAAATATCGCGGCGGGATTTTATCGCGCACTGGATTTTCAACTCTCGTTGTTGAGCCGAGCATTGTGAATCCTACCTAACAACAACAGAGTGCATTCTAGCGTATCGAAAAAACATACTGTTAAATTTTCAACTCTAAGCAGAGCGTTGACAATCCAGTGCGCGAAACAAAATCGCCGCGATATTTTTACGTCCGCGCGAACGTCGCATAAGAGACAGGTGAGCAAAATTAACGCTGCCCGGGCAGATTCGAAATCGATAAGAATAAGAATTATTTTATTGCGTCACTGTGTACTGCTGCTGTGTGTGTGAGCTGTATACTGTGTACTGTGTATATTTGGGTAAGACCGCGAAAAAATGTACAGTAAGTCGACGTACGCACGGACGTAAAAATCTCGCGGCGATTTTTTTTCGCGCACTGGATTTTCAACGCTCTGCTTAGCGCCGAGAGTTCAAAATCCAACAGTGTGTTTTTTCGACGCGCTAGAATGTACTCTGTTATTGTTAAGTTGGATTCTCAACGCGTGGCTCAACAACGAGAGTTGAAATTTCAGTGCGCGATAAAGTCTCACCGCGATATTTTTATGTCCGTGCGAACGTCGGCTAACATTCATGACATCATAACATAAACCTTAGCAAAGGTAACACATTTTAAACACATTTCAAATGACGTAACACATTTTGTTCTGTTGTCAACTCACTGTTACATTAATGAGAAAAAATTACAAAAAAAAAATGGTAAACTAAACCAACACAAGCATACCATTTTGTACAATAATATAATAAATCTCATTTATCAAATAACGTTGACGTTTTATGATAAATAAAATGGGAACAAGCAAAAAATAACAAATGTAAAATTTTTCGCGGTTTCACCCATTTGCACACAGCTATTCGGTTTGTCGGCTTGTGTCAAGTTTATAGTGGACAAAAGTCATCTCTACCGCAGATAATATAATACTCTCTACTAAACTCTCTACTCTCTCTACTCTACTAACGACGGACGATTTCGATACTTTTATTTATGGAACGAAGTTCCTTATCGCGCGTTGTGAAAGGGGGCTAGACGGAAAAAATTCTCACGAAAAGTTGTAACGACACTTTTTGCTATAGTAAGCTATTGTAAGCTGTGCGACGTGCGCATGTTTCTCTGTCTGTCTCTCTCTCTCTCTATCTTATAGAAAGATTAAGTTTATATTACATTATATTTGTTGATAATAAAAAAAATATTATTATAACTTAAAAAAAAAATTATTACAATTCCTTCACCAATTAATCGAAAGGAACTTCGTTTTATCCGGGTGCCCTTAACACCTCTCAACTTTTTTTTTCCAAATTTGGCCCACTTTTTGCACTCACTTTTAATCTGATAATGTTTCTGAGTACCTTTACTTGCTGTCCGTACCAAAAGTTTATGTAAGGGCCCTGTGTCCACAAGTTTTGTAACCGGTGGCAACTCTCATCTCATTAGAGTTGACAACAGGCGCATTGCTTAAAAAACTTCAAGCATGTTACAAAGACGGTTACATTTTTCATAAAATACTTGTCAAAATGCCTCCCACACGACGTCTCCGGCCCCGGGCTATGACGTAACGAGAGCTCGTGTATGGAGACTCTTAACACGAAAGCCACTCGACTCATCTATATCCCACTCTAACTCGCTAAGTAAGAAAGAGAAAGCAACACCACTACTCTCCGTCATATTTTTCCCTTTACCACCCCCGCTTTCTGAAGCGTTCTTTTACATAAAAGAGGTTCTTGAGAAAATAATAACGCGACTGCTCAAAGGGCACCCAACTTTTGCTATTTGGATGCTTTGATTTTCGACTTGGCAAAGAATTTTGCGGACCACAAAGGGAATTTCGATGCGATATTAAGCAAGGATTTAATTTTCAAGTTAATGCAGTAATACTCGTTCCAATAATTTTGTTGTAATCTATGTTTTACATTAGAAGCTGAGGAAATAAGTCAATCACTTTTTATATCCATAATTTTGTTACAAGAATCTGACTTCTTAATACTCAAACGCACTTAGATACGACCAATTGGAACCGGTCACCTAGCTCTGACGTGCACCTAATACACCTAGCTCTGATAAGTGCCTGTGTAGGTTTTGTGTGGAAATGATTAATACTTATATTAAATTTTTGTTATAGCTTGCCACCCTCACTAAGTATCCTTCCTTTTGCCGCGTTGGTCTTGTGGTTGCAAGCGCGCCTGCTGAGCGTGGGGTCCTGGGTTCGATTCCCGGGTCGGACAAAGTGTTATTCGATTTTTCCTTCAGGAATTTCTTAGTAATAGGCCGGAGTTTGGAAGTTAGCGCTGTGATACTCTGGCTCTGCGCCTGATCTCTCTCCGGTCGTGTCAGATTGCCGTCCCATCGGACTATGAGATGAGGAAAGAGAGAGGGGGCATCTGTCTGCGCACACACTTGAGTACTACAATATATCTCCCACGCCAAAGTTTGGTCTCCGCTGAGATCGGTCGCCATGGCCGAAATTCGATCTGGAGGAGTATTGATCGACTCAATCATAGCTAACATCTGGTTAAGATTTATAGGTACTAATGTTCATTACGTAGGATTTAAGTCATCATTAGGATCTTTTTCTTTACAAAACAGTACTCAAACTTCATCATCTTCATAATTATAAAGTTCGTCCTGGACATTAGTCTCTTATATTCTCCACTCAACCAACAGTTTTTAAAACTACCTTCAAATCAACCAAAAAAACACCAAAATAAAATATAAGCCTAGAAACAACCAGTGAAGCGAAATGGTTCACAGTCGGAGCCCCGTTAACAAATTACTATAGTACATGCAAACCTATTTTGTAAGTATTTAATAGCGATAATAATAGCCCTCTCAATTGCTGTAACAATGGCGATACAATACTTTATTTAAATAGGGCTGGCGCTACAATGGAATCGATTCGGAATCATTGAGCTATAAATAGTATAGACGGATGTAAGGAAATAAATTATGGTCACAATTGAGTTGTTTGGATCATGGAGGGACTCAAAATTGATTTGGAAAAGGGAACATCTCATCTAAGACAAAAAGATATTAATTTTTGGGAACTACATCGTCAGATTTGTGAAGATTGAGAAAGAGAAACTTCAAATTGCCGTCATCCTTGCCAACGATAGACTAAGAGATCAATGGCGGGCGATTCGTGAAAACAACATTGGCACAGTGATGACAAACTCATTTGTGATGTCTCATAAACCTTAACATTTTCTACTAGTTACACGTTTTAATTCCCTCACAGTTCTTAAACTCTAGCGCTATCATCAGCACCATTTTCTGCGACAATATTAAAACTTTCATATGCAGTAACTCCGACATATCTCATAACTTGAGAACGGCAAAAACATTTCAACGCGAATTTTTCTTTAGACGAGAGATTTTATGACGACAAATGACAAAAATACTCAACGTTTCATTGTGAAACTTGGAAACGGCGCTGCGAGCATTTTTGTGCGCCCTCCGAGCCTCCTATACATGTGTACAGAAGGGCGAAGTTATTTGCCTTGCTTCTCTTCCGTCCATTTGCCCCCCGCCCTCCCCTGTGCTTCCGGTGCCGCCGCCTACCACCCGGCGCCTCCGCATGACACACGCCAAACAAATACCTACTCTAACACCTTCGCGAAAGGATTTCATTCTCGAGGTGACGCACCAACTATTTTTCTTTTACATCCAAGAGCAACGTGACATCGGACGCGCGGAAAAGAATACCAACTTTGAATTCAGAGGGACACGCTCGAATTTGAAGTATTCAGTGTGTGGTTGTTGCGACTTTTTAGAAGTGTGGCGCCGGGGGCAGAGGAGCGCGGGGCGATTGCGACCGTACGAAAAACATATTTTTCAGATAACGACAATGAGAAAGGAAAATATTCAGATGAAAATTCCCCGATACGGCGCGCCGGGTGCGGCCGCGTGGAAGATATTAAGGGGCGGGCGTCGTGTGCTACTTAACGATATTTTTCGACATGCTTTACTTTTATTGCTAACTCACGGCTCCGATATCGGATACGGTTTGCCGTATATCAAAAAAGAAACTCGATTCAGACGTACATAAAAAATATATTACGTATTTAGCGGAGCGAACTGAAATCAGTGAAGATAGCGGTCGGTTTCCACATCAACGGCTCCTTTGAATCATTTGGAGTCGAGCTTTTTCGTGGAAACAAAAGAAAAATTCTTTGACGTATTACGGGAGCAATAATATTCTGGAAATTATTATCCGAGCGGTGTCCCAGTGGGATATTAAGTAACACGATATTAACATCCCCGGGGGTGAAAGGGACAGCTTTATAGATTAAACGGTTAATTAGAGAAGGACGGAGATAGAGGGGGCGATCTTGTCTAAAGGACGTTGGCCTCCGGGGCACGCGACCGTTGATTCGAACTCCTTTTTAATTCTTTTTTATTAATTATACTGCGACCGAGCAGTCTTGAGCCTTTCACTGAGTATAAATGTCGAACAAAAACTTAAAATATTTTCTAAAAGTATGTTTGTGTTACAGAATATTGACTGAATACAATACAATAAAATACAATAATACTTATCTAGCAATTCCTGCATTATTTCATACAACTACACTAAGTCAATTCCGCATAACACCCGTTTGTATAACTATGTATAGAGGCCAGCAAATCAAGCTACCCCAATCTGTCAAATTTTCCCAATTGAATATGAACCTTATTCCTATGTGGTAAAGTTGAAAATCTATCAAAGAAATTTGACAAATTGTGGTAGCTTGATGAGCTGGCCTCTGTACATCAATGGCTGGCATTGAGGAAAAGGTGAGGGTCACCTTTTCCTCAATACCAAGTAAAGATGCCATCTTAAAAAAAAAAAAAAAAAAAAGAAGAAAAGAATAAAGATTATTCTATTCTATCCCAAAGATGCGATCTTCAAACAAATCCCCATCTCAAACAGAATTAATATTTAAATAGGTAAAAAAACAGCAAGCACCAACTCCTCACATCCGCAGCACATTTCTTAAACGCCCCATCTTCCTCATTAAAGAGCTTTTTCTCAACTAAGCGTCGCTTCTTTTATTCCCTACTTAATGGCCGTTCGGTTCTTTCAATGTAAACTTGGCAATGAACGCCAGGGGAGAGCAAATTGGGTCAGTCTTTGACTTAATTTTTTTTTTCCTCAAGGTCGATTATAATCAATAGGGCGACGCTCCAAATTTACGCCTGCCTGTAATTAAATTTTTGCCCGATCGATTGTAGGGTAGGTCGCGGAGAATCGATACTACTTTGTGATTTGTTACGCAATTAGGGATGGGAATTAAGTGGGACTGTTCTTTTTTTAAAATTGAAGTCGTTTTTTGTTTTTGCTTGGTGGGATGGGAATGTTGTCCATGGTGTATGTATGGTAGTAATTATTAATTAGTTCAGTGTTATTGGTAAAGAAAAGGGTTTGTTGGTTGGTCAACTTGTTTCTTTACAATATTTTCCTGCTCATCAGGGTGCTATCTTTGAAAGCGGCTTAGTATTACTTATTTTAGTATCTAAACAGCACCCTAATTGCGTAACGCAATATCAATCGGAATTGCTAATCCATTGCTTTATATGTTCAAAAAATTCATCTGCTCAAAAACGTAAATAACGCAATGATTGTTGTTGAACTGTCAAAATGTAACCGATTCCCATGGTTAATGTTACGCAATTAGGGTGCTGGCTGTTTTGTCACTGTGTGTATTACTCCAAATCAAATCAGCCATTCACCTATAAAATGTGTATTTTCTTGTATGACTGCATAGAATGTAATGGATCTCGTGGCTAAGTAATAACAGCCGCACGGGTCGATCCATCAGGTTAAGCTACGCTTGCCGGGGTTGGTCAGTGGATGGGTGACCATCTTTACATACCGAGACTCCTCCGTGCCTCGGAAAGCACGTTAAGCCGTTGGTCCCGGCTGTCATTCGTGGATCTTTGACAGTCGTTACGGGTCGTCAGAAGCCCGAAAGTCAGACAACCAGTCTCACCAAGGGGTATCGTATTACCCAGTTACTGGGTTGTGGAGGTCAGATAGGCAGTCGCTCCATGTTAAATAATGGTATTCAGCTGCATCCGGTTAGACTAGAAGCCGACCCCAACGTAGTTGGGAAAAGGCTAGGCAGATTGATTGACTGCATAGAATGTAATTTTTAAACCTGTACCTGATTTGACCTGTAATTTGTAATTTTGTATTTTTTTATTTTGACATTATTCTTTTTTATATTAACTACGAATTTAATGTTTTAATTTTAATTAATTAATGTTTGCATGCCTAATTTAAGGTAGGTTGTACAGGGATCATAATTGTTTTTTTAATACCTTATGTCAAGTACCTACAATCTATGCAAATAAATAAACTTTACTTTACTTTACTTTACTTTAAAGGGTGATTCGTTGGCATTGGTTGGAGAAGTGACAAATAAGGCTAATGTTTGTTTTGTAAGCATTCATTGTTAAATTCCAACTACTTATATCAGCTTCTAACTCAGGCACAGCTACTTAACGACAAATTAGGATTAGAAACAGATTATCCCAATTCAAATTTTATTCCAAAATCAAAACCCCGCTTCACTAAATCTGACAATAAAAAAAAAATCAATCTGGTATGTATGGGAGCTGCATACTAATTCATAGCCGTCGGGACGAACTGGGTGCTAAGAACAAAGGAAAAGATGGAATTATAATAAATCCATCCATTTCTGTATTGATTTCAGATTTGAAAATGGAAGAACAATATGAGGGGAGCTATGGCGGTAATGAGTTTTCTGAAAGAGTAAGGAAAATGATGAATAAGTAACTGCTGTATTACTATGCGAAAGAACAGGCAAAGCAGTCACATTACGTGTGACTCCGGATTTTTATTTGTCTGACTTTTTCTGGGGAGGGACAGTTTTCAATGCTTCTTGATACTTTTTCCGATGTGTTGAAATTACAATTTTACAGTGAAATATTAAAAAAAAAATCTTAGAAACCTAAACCTGCCCTGTGTGAAAATAAATTACAGTGTGCGCGCAAGTGCTAGTCCCCGCCTGAGGTACTAGCCTACCCTGGTGGTCTTACTTCACCTTTCCAAGCAACTGCAGCGAAGCCCCAAAAGGAGGGTTTATTATTATAAAAAATCTGAGAGCGTGTGTTAGGTAGGGAAGTGTTTTTTTTACTACAATTTGTATTTTGTATCTTTCTTTAAATTATATTTTGTTTACGTGTCTATTCCCCTTTTATTTCAATAGATTCGTTACAGTTTGGCGCCTATGTGAGCGGTGAGACGGGAGAGGTAGACAAAACGTCAAGCTAAAGGGCCCCACACATTTACACGTTGACGTTTGTCTACCTCCCCCGTCTCACCGCTCACATACGAGTACCTCAGGCGGTGACTGGCACTTGCGCGCACACTATACCACGTACAGACTAGTTTTGCTTATGAATTCTATCCTAACTAATTTATATTTTTAGAGTTTTTTTTTTGTTTGTTACGCTTTCACCTAAAACGGCTTTAAGAGGAAATGCGCTGTGATAGCCCGCGAAATCCAAATTTTTCTTGCGTTTTTTGCAATTTGTAGGTCAGTGTCAGGTTGTATCGTGATCGTCTGATTTCCGAAATCCGACCAATGCGAACGAAATCTAAGTTAGAGAGATGTATTGATGATTTTTATGGGTGACCATCTTTACATACCGAAACTCCTCCGTGCCTCGGAAAGCACGTTAAGCCGTTGGTCCCGGCTGTCATTCGTGGATCTTTGACAGTCGTTACGGGTCGTCAGAAGCCCGAAAGTTTGACAACCAGCCTTACCAAGGGGTATCGTATTACCCAGTTAATGGGTTGTGGAGGTCAGATAGGCAGTCGCTCCATGTAAAATACTGGTATTCAGCTGCATCTGGTTAGACTGGAAGCCGACCCCAACATAGTTGGGAAAAGGCTAGGCAGATTGATTGATGATTTTTATGGTTAAAATTATGTAAATACATATTTTTTACTGTCGCTAATCATATTTTGATCAAGATACAACGTAACACTGACCTGTAAATTGCAAAAAACGAATTTTCGGGTTACACAGCGCATTCACCTTAACAGATTTGAGTGAAATTTGGCACATGGATAGACCATGACCAGGAATAAGACATAGCATACCTTTTACCCTGGTAGTACGTTCCCGTGGTAAAATTTCCGACGCCCACGCGGGCGAAGCCATTGTGTAAAACCTACTTATTTAATATAGTAGTTAGGTAGAGATACTTTAACTCTATCTGAAATCAAATATAGCTCGATTCAAACTTAATGGCGGCTCATGCAGGTATATCAAGTCGACAATAATTTACATTCCATTTAGTTAAGCTCGATATTTTTTCTATTTTTAGGGTTCCGTACCTCAAAAGGAAAAAACGGAACCCTTATAGGATCACTCGTGTGTCTGTCTGTCTGTCTGTCCGTCTGTCACAGCCAATTTGCTCCGAATCTAATGCACCGATTAAGTTGAAATTTGGTACACATATGAATTTCTGTGACCCAAACACGGACGGGTAAAGTAAATAAATGAATTTTGAATATAGAGGTCATTTTTGGGGGGCAAATAAGAAAATTTAAAAAAAAAGTTTTGCAAACTACACCATGTGGCATGTCAAATGAAAAGGCTTACTATGAGGGTCTCAAATATATTTTTTTTATAATTTTAAAATAAATTGTTTTAAAGTTATAGAAAATAGACGAAAATTGACCATTCCCCCCCTTATCTCCGAAACTGCTGAGCCTAAAATTTAAAAAAAAAATACAGAAAATAGATCTTTACCTGTAGATTACAGGAAAACCTATAAAAAGTCTGTGGTCTTAAAATAACATGGTAAATCTATCAATATTGTGAGTACCAATTTACATTTACAGTTGGAATGTATGAAAGAACATGTTCAACTACAATGTTAAGTTTGTTCTGAAGATAAATTCATCCCAACTACGGAACCCTTCATTGTGCGTGGTCCGACACGCACTTGGCCGGTTTTTTTTTTATTTAAGATTTTAGCTACATTAAGTTTTAATCGTACTATACCTGCACTCGCAGCTAACTTCTGAGCCGCCATTAATATTGAATCGAACTATACATACCTAAGTACCTACCCACCCCGGATATTTCAACTCTACCATCGAATAATCTACTATTCTCAAAAGTACCCAAGTCAAATATCTACTCGAAATCTAAATACCTCACACAATACAAGTCACAAGTGCTGCCTACACCGAATAGTACAAAGCACAATAATAATACTTAACATCATCATCTTGGATGATCCACTCGTCGACCAGGCGTGTACGGTCGGCAAAAAAGCGAGTGTATGATGAAAGGTACAAAGCCTACTTACAATATTTGTTTGGCAACGGAATGCGGTAGCTAAGAGTGCAAATATATACGTTTGTACCGAACGGTCAATACACTCTCGGGTGATGCTTAACCGTTGCTTGGCTTGGTAGCGTCAGCAGAAATGATTATGGTTGATAGTTTGAGGGTAAGTTGGCAATAGGAATTGGGGGGGAAAGGTTTCATGTTGGTCTCTCTTCACGGACTTACAGTTAAGGGGACGTGGATGGATTTTGGTATTGTGGACGCATTACGTAGAGACTAAGGCATAATTTTAATCCCTTCTTTTTTCTTGGTGAAGCCGCGGGCTAGTATAGTAGTAGTTCTTTGATGTTTTTTCATTTAATGATAATAAATATTAGACTTTTGCAATTATTTAAAACTGTACGCATGGCTACACATCAAGCTATACATTGCCAGTTTACACTGACCTCTCATTGTAAGGAAATCCTATACAATGCTAGATTAGTTTATACTGGAAATGTATAGCTTGATCTGTACCCGTGCGTACAGTTTTGACTTTGCTACGATTTTATTATTATGTACTTAGAGATAATTATGCATATGATTCATGCGTTTCAAAATAAATCACCGTGCTTATAGCCGCCGACACGTAACTTGGCAAGGTTTTGGCGCAGTTGAGTAAGTTCGCGCATGCGTTCATGTATGTACCTACACTTAGTGCAATAAAAAAATTGTCATTTTTATTCTATGATTATTGCCATAATTTATTTTTAAGAAGTTATATTGAAGCGTGGTTTACTTGGTGTGTAAGTGAAATGGCGTTATGGCTGTCTAGTTTGACGCGCGAGATAGAAGACTCTCACGCGCACCGGAATTTACACGCGCTTCGTTTAAATGTACATTTATGACAAAATGCTATATTTAAATAAATTTTTAGCTTCGTAAGTTTTTAAGATATTTAAATACGTTCGATTTAATGACAATTTGACTGCACAATAAGGAACTGTTTACGTATAAAACAGAAAATAGACGGTGCTATTTTGGATTTTTTTTTCTATCATAAAAATTTCAAGTTATCATGTTTCGGTTTTAGAACAACAGTATACAGTTTAGTTAAATAACACATTATGGCAAATCAAAATGATTTAACCGTAAACATTTGGTTCCATATAAATTTTAAAAACAAAATTATCATTGTATCCCCTTAAACATGTGTGTTTAGAAGAAGTTGATAACCTTAAAAAACTAATTTCGCGCATTTAATGACTCGTGCCAAGTTACATGCGACTGAACAAAGGGATGATTTTGAGATAAAGTAACCAAAACCAATTACTTTTTTAATCATTTATAGAACTTCATTCTTATAATAGGTCTTTACCTATGAAATTGCCGTTTTGTATGAAAAAATTTAAACGAATTTTTTTCATGCATTTTTTATTTGTATTAATCGAAGTAATCACCCATGCAATCAATGCATCTTTGCCAACGCAGTGGCAGTTTATTGATGCCCTTCTTAAAGAAATCAGCTGGACGGGAGGCAACAAATTCTTCAAAGGCATTTTGTACTGCCTCTCGGGTATTGAATTTTTTTCCCGCCAAGAAGTTATCCAAATTCTGGAAAAAGTAGTAGTCTGTAGGCGCAAGGTCTGGTGAGTAGGGCGGATGAGGGAGAGCTTCCAACCCCAGTTCTTGCAACTTGGAGACCGTCTGCTGTGCAGTATGAGGTCGCGCGTTGTCGTGCAGGAGCAGCGGAGACGAGCGATTGACCAATGCTGGTTGGAGATGTGCCAGCTTCTCCATCATTGTGTTCAGTTCTTCACAGTACACATCTGAAGTAATGCTCACCCCGTTTGGTGAGAAGCTGTGATGAATCACACCGGCGCTAGACCACCAAACAGTGACCATCACTTTTCTAGGGGTAAGTTTTCGTTTAGGGCATTGTTTAGGTGCTGAACCAGGATCCAACCAACTTGCCGAGCGCTTGCGGTTATCAAACAGAATCCATTTTTCATCGCAGGTAACAATGCGGTTCAAAATTCCTTCATTTGTGTGTCTGTTGAGCAGTGCAAGGCACGTCTCGACGCGTACTTCGCGCTGGCGATCATTGAGTTCGTGGGGCACCCATTTGTCAAGCTTTTTTACCTTGCCAATTTGACGAAAATGGACCAATATTGTTTTGACGCTAACGTCGAAAGCTGCTGCTAATTCAGCCGTAGATTGTGTATCATCAGCTTCCACAATCGCCTTTAATTCGTCATTGTCAACCAGTCTTCGGACGACCGCGAGGTTCATTTTTCAGGTCGAAATTTCCAGAACGGAAGCGAGCAAACCAATAACAAGTGGTGCGTTGGTTTGTAGTGTTAGCTCCGTAATCGTCGTTGATGTTGCGTGCCGCTTGTGCCGCGTTGCTGCCACGACGGTACTCATATTCCATAATTACTCGAATTTTTAACGTATCCATGATGACGAAAAAGATTGAAATGCGATGAAAATGTAACACTAATCAATAAACAAATGACTACTTTTGGAAAAAAAATCCATGTTTTTAAAATAAAATTAATTTGAAATTAGAATTCTTAGCCAAACAAAAATTATTTTGATTTGAAATGGCCAGTACTGCAGAACGGCAATTTCATAGGTAAAGACCTAATATTTACTAATTACTCAGACACTGAAAAATTGCTAGATGTAATGCAATAAGTTTATTAGTGTTAAGTCAATTTTTATTTAAAATATAATTATGATGTATAAATGCTAGCTCTATGTACAGTAACATATTGTCCACTACAGCTCGCAGCGCTGTTAAGTGATGGCCTGAAACACAGGTTTGAATAAACCTACATCAGGCAGGTCGCTATTGTATTAATTAGACCTTTATCCAATAAATATAAGATTTACACTAGATTTTAAACATAGTTTAAGATTTTCTTACCAATATTAATATGTAAATTTGTAATGTGTAACTTCTACGTAATTGATTTAATGTGAACTTATGAATAAATATTCTATTCTATATAAAAATATGTCGCAGGCGATTTGTATGATTCCGCTTTTTACAAACGGCATCGTCCGTTTAAAAAAGCTCGCAGTTGTGAAATATTCCGAAGGCAAAATGTCACTGTGCCTTGTCACTATATAATATATGCCACAACATTTATTTTGATGGACAATTCAAACACCGTTTACAAATTGCCGCGGCAAATTGAAGTATTTAGTTCTATTTCTCAAGGCTCTCACCGGCCACTGCCGTGGCACCGCTCGCTCAGCTCGCACGCGGTTGGTCACAGTTCTAACCTTTTTTTTTTTTTTTTTTTTTTGACGCTGAGAAATGCTTTATGCATACCCGCTCGTGGGGGACGAGACGGGGTATGACGGGGTATGTAGGACTCCTGTCAGAATGACAGTATACCCACTAAAACTCAGCAGTGTTCCCACATCGCCGTGATGGGAGGGCCATGGGAAACCGGCTCAGCCTTTACGTCCACAACCCTCCCGGCGCATGCCCGCCTAGCTGGCGGGCCCCGCGTGCCCCCCCGGATGGGGGGCTACGGGAATGACCGGAAACACCTGGCCATTCCCGTCCGACACTGGTGGGGGCCTGTGCAATACAGGCAAGGATGCCCCCACACCCGTTGCCTGCTGGCCCCCACCTGGGAGGAGTCGTCTGCTCCGACCCCTCCGCCGCCATTTCGGCCGCAGAGGATAGGGAGAGCGGCCGACGTCATACCGACACTCCTCTTCCCCTGCGGCCCCACCGCGTCCGCCATCAAACGGTGGCGGCCCCGTCAAGGCCGCGGAAGGTAGGGAGAGCGGCGCACCGCAATACCGGCACTCCTCTCCCGCCGCGGCCTCCAATCCTCAGCCGCGATGCCTCCCATAAGACACCGCGGCCCGCCTCAGTTGCGGTGTCGCCCATACGGCCACCGCAACCTACCCGCTGGCCGCTACGTCGTCGGCTTATCGGCAAAAGCCCTGACGAGCGGCCCCCGCATGGGTTCCTCTTCGCTTCACCGTGGGTGACCAAGCCACGGCTACTGAGCCCCCCCGCCTCGACAATGCGGGAACCCTCCGGGGGGGTGGTCACAGTTCTAACCTAACCTAACCCATTTGTTCGGGGTGCTTAGTTACTGCGACCAATTCGGAACGTGCGTGGTTAGTTACAGTTCCGACTGAACTTACAATAGCAATCAATGTCGAAATTATAACAATTGAACGAGTTGCCAATTTTCCTTCGGCATATTTCATAACTGCGAGCGTTTTTAAACGGACGACGCGACGGTCGTATGTATAATGGCGAATCATACAATCTGCTTGCGACATATATGCAATGAACTCATAGTTATCTCGTGAACGTGACGTACTCGTAATAAACAGTCGTAGGCGTAGCCATGTTTTGTTTTCCAATTGACACTGAGAGGAAGTAAACTTCGATTACCTAATCTGCAGACCGTACCTGTCACCTAAAATTTCTCCGTCGTCGTGCAAATAGACAGCTATAGGTACGCAAATTATTATGTCTAATACAGACTGAATGAGCCGAGTCGAGCGTTAATGTGAATCCACAGAATGACTCATGACTGTGCTAGTGTTTGCATACTGTACAAAAATGTACGCATAAGTGCGCTTTGGAGAGAGCACACACGCCATCATAACATATTTAGCATAGCACAGCATATTCAGCCTATAATGTTCTCAGGCTGGGACACAGGCCTCCTCTTTTTGAGAGGGAGTGGGCTGTAATCCACCACGCGGGCCCAGTGCGGGTTGATGGATGTCACATGCCTTCGAATGGTTCTAGGACATGCCGTTTTCCTTACGATGTTTTTGTTCACCGTTTTGAGAGCAGTGGTGATGAAATAATTTACACAGAGTAAAGCGCCTGTCTGGGCTCGAACCCACGACTTGTAAGTCGAGGCCGTTACCACTGGGCCACCACTCAATCTGCCTAGCCTTTTCCCAACTATGATGGGGTCGGCTTCCAGTCTAACCGGATGCAGCTGAATACCATTATTTTACATGGAGCGACTGCCTATCTGACCTCCACAACCCATTAACTGGGAAATACGATACCCCTTGGTAAGACTGATTGTCAGACTTTCGGGCTTCTGACTACCCGTAACGACTGTCACAGATCCACGAATGACAGCCGGGACCAACGGCTTAACGTGCTTTCCGAGGCACGGAGGAGTCTCGGTATGTAAAGATGGTCACCCATCCACGGACCGACCCCGGCAAGCGTAACTTAACCTGATGGATCGACCCGTGCGGCTGTTATTACTTAGCCACGAGCTCCTCCACCACTCATATCCCCTGCTCATATCATTATTACACTGCTCATATTATTCACAAGGATTTTCTGCCCTCCACAACCCAGTTACTGAATAACACGATACTCCATGGTAAGACTGGTTGTCAGACTTTTGGGCTTCTGACGACCCGTAACGACTGTCAAAGATCCATGAATGATAGCCGGGATGAGGCACGAAGGGTTCTCGGTATGTTAAGATGGTCACCCATCCACGTACTGACCGAGCTCCTCTTCATGGAACCAATTGCACAAAATAATAATATAATGTAAGAAAGAAAGAATAAAAATTACTGTACCTAGGTACACACGGCTACATATCAATCTATACATTTCCAGTATAAGCTGGCCTCTCATTGTACGGAAATACTATGTAATGCGTGATCAGCTTATACTGGACTGTATAGCTTGATATATAGCCGTGTCTATAAGCAAAAAAAAAACAGAAAAACTTTTTTACAAAAAAATACAACCGACTTCCAAAAATAACACTACAAAGTGAAAAATAACTTTAATTTCGGAAGTCGGTGTCTGATTAAATGTATTTTCGTTTTTGCCACCGACTTCCGAAATTAAAGTTATTTTTCACTTTGTAGTGTTGTTTTTGGAAGTCGGTTGCATTTTTTTGTAAAAAAGTTTTTATTTTTCACTTTTTAGTGGTTCACATGTGCTTACCCCTTCACAGCGTACTGGCGTGATGTTATGTTATGAACTGGTGTGAACAACAAACAGACATGAGATTTCAGCAATCCCAGTCCATTTGCTATCATTTATTGAGGAGTTCCGTTGCCTATCTCAGAAGTTCTTCATCAGATCTTCACCAAATTGAAATGGAACCACTCCAAGAAAGTACTCTTCCAAAAACTATCCAAATCGCTTCAAGTGTGCCTATAAAATTGGAAGAGTTCTCTCTATTTCTCCAGGATACCATCATCAGATCCTGACTTGATGATCGTGGGACCACCTGGGAAGTATACCCTTTCAAACAAAAAAAAAATAATCCAAATCGGTCCAGCCATCTTCGAGTAGGTAATCGGGGAACATACATAAAAAAAAAAAAAAAAAAAAGGTTCCGACGAATTGATAACCTCCTCCTTTTTGAAGTCGGTTAAAAACTTAGTTATGATGGACTACCAAATGTAATTCTCAAGCTGATCTCTGTATGCCCAAGAAGCACCGTAGCAGAAACTAGGAAATGATTTCATTACCTACGGTATTGAAACTCTCAGTCCGGCTAAAGGCTCCCGCAGACAGGCGCGATGTGATAGCGCGACGCGACTCTTGTCGAAATAATAGTACTGCGTGGAAATTGTTCAACCAGAATCGCGTAGCACCGTCGCATCGCGCCTGTCTACGGTAGCCTTTTTTAATTTTAATTTTATTTGGGAAACAAACAGATACAATAAAGAAAACGGTACAAAATAGCAATACATAATCCAAAACAGTTTCCACACATTATTAATACATTTTTTTTAATGAAAAACAATTTTCTCTGTATTATTTTCGTCATTGTTTGTATGTTTGCTCGCAATTTTTCTAGTACCTAAATGCGATACATTATGAGTTTACAAGAAAATCTGAATAACGAATACTCTCTTACTCCTGCTGGAACACAGTCAAAACGCGCAAGCTCACAAGCAATTCCAACTCAAGCTACTCGACTAAATTCACCGCCACATGTAGACAGTCCACTCGCCCGTCCAACATCATGCCAGTATCGGTTACACACATAATATTGCGTAACCAAACACTCGGACAGAAAGTTAAATTTATCTTGTAAGACAAACAGACATCGCATTCAAATACTAATCATCCTTAAGTTAATTACATGGATAAATATTCAGAGTGAATTGTGATGTCATATTATACTCGTAATAGTCAACATTATCTACTCGATATTTATTTATTATTTTAGAATAATCAATCAATCAACTTGCCTAGTCTTTTCCCAACTATGTTGGGGTCGGCTTCCAGTCTAACCGGATGCAGCTGAATACCAGTATTTTACATGAAGCCACTGCCTATCTGACCTCTATAACCCAGTAACTGGGTAATACGATACCCCTTGGTAAGACTGGTTGTCAGACTTTCGGGCTTCTGACGACCCGTAACGACTGTCAATGATCCACGAATGACAGCCGGGAATAACGGCATAACGTGCTTTCCGAGGCATGGGGGAGCCTCGGTATGTAAAGATGGTCACCCATCTACGGACTAACCCCGGCAAGCGTAGCTTATCCTGATGGATCGACCCGTGCAGCTGTTATTACTTAGCCACGAGCTCCTCCTCCCACGAGCTCCTCCTCTTCTATTTTAGAATAATCAGTAGTAATTTAATTAAATTAATAATTAAAATTTCTCGCCGACTGGTCGAGGCTTCACGTGACCAGAGGGCTGGCTCGTTCTTTGGCCAAAGAATTAGCATTGCCATTCAACGTGGCAATGCTGCCAGTCTTCTGGGCTCGTTTCCGGATGACATCGATGCGGACGAGTACTTCGACGCCTAAGTGTCCTTTTGTTTTGTATTTATTTGTATAGTTAGTTAGTTAGTCATTTACGTTAAAAAATATTTCTACAGTAGTAATTAAACAATTATTTTTTTTCAATTTGAAACGGACGAAACAGATTGTCATATTTGGCGAACGGAACTGCATCCACATTGATTACATTGTCAGCAAGAAGTACATAGATATTCTGACTTCAGCTGCACTGCTGTAAAATGAGGTCTTTGTTTTTATCTCCGTTCCTATGTAGTAACAACGGCTTTAGAGTCAACCCTGCTAATGAGTAACTACATAGTGTTAATTGGCTGAAAGCTTTCACTGTTTACGACTAAATTTAAAGTTCAGCTGTGCGTGTTTCTTACTGTTGTGGCACGATTGACTATGTTTCAAAAGAAATTATCATAAAAAGAAAGAAAAGATGAAAGAAGGGGTCTCGCTACTGCAGCGGTTCAGGTATGTTCGCATGGGCGCACACGGACTGTTTTCATGCGACCATGCGGAAGCGCTGTACGTCTCTTGTGCGCAGAGTGCGAGCCAGCTCCAATTCCGTTCTGGTTATGATAGCAAATAGGTTGGACTGCCCTTATGTGCGACACTGCTGTGACAGGCACGTTACATATAGTGTCGCTCGTAGGAGGCTAGCTATAAGTTAATTTTGATTGATAATGAATTTGATATATCCAATTTGTGTGTTCATGTTATATTTATTCGTTTGTGGTTATTGTTGTGTGCATTGATTTTTGTATAATTTAAAGATGTTGTATGATATGGGCTCCTACCTGAAATATATTTTTTTTTTTTCTTTTTACAGGACCTAAAGCGCGGTCACTGTCGGACTGCATGAAAAGAAAGAGAAGCGCGATGACACAACGTTGGTAATTTATTGCAAAATATGAAGCAATTCTTTACAAAAAATCAATTGATTGGACTAAAAATTAAAGCACTTATTACGTTATTAAGTTGCTTGTAGAATAATCTAACAAAAAATCTGAATGATTGCTTGGTTTTTAATAGTCAAAAGAAATTTTTAAAGGTATCTTCGTGAATTTTTTCTATAGTATCAAATTAGTTGTATTATGTTTTCAATACACTATCAAACTAGTATATATCCTGCAGAATATCATATATTTTTCTTACATTGTTTACTGCAGTAGATCATATACTTTTAGTCATTATAAAACTTGCGTTTAATTGCGTTTAGGTTCTGTAGTCCTAGTGTAGTCGTGTTGTATTGACTGACAATTACTTGGCTTCCTCACTGTTCTGAACTAGGATTAGGTCCGGTCAGGAGTCAAACACTGACTGGGTCCTGACACTCATTTGCTTTTGTTAGAATTGACTATAGCATAAGCATACCTAAGCATAATCAGCTTTAAAAGTTCCCACGGCTGGGACATAGGCCTCCTCTCTGTGAGAAGAAGTGGACCGTAATCCACCACGCAGGCCCAGTGCGGGATTGGTGGATGTCACATTGATTTTTATTTTTGGTTCTAGGACTTGCTGGCTTCCTAATTTTTTTTTTAAACTAACTCTAACATCTTAATCATAACTTCCTAACTATCATAACATAACCAAATTCTAACTAACATTATAAATTAATGCGAAAGTGAGTTTGTTTGTTTGTTACGCTTTCATGCTAAAACGGCTGAACGAGTTTTAATGAAAGTTGGCCCACAGATAGACCATGACCTAAGTAGTAACATAGGACACTTTTTATCCCGGTAGTACGTTTCTCTGGTACCTATAATTTCCAACCACCACGCGGGTGAAACGTACGCGAATATTATAGACACCTATTCACTAGCTTCGCATGGTTTAACAACTTGAAAAATCTCGATGTTTTTTCAAGTTGTAAAACCATACGAAGCTAGTGAATAGGTGTCTATATCTATAATCACAGTCAGACGAGAGCCCGAGCTGTTTACGTAGTTCGCCGAACTTCGTATGCAGCTCTGGCTTCGTCGGACTACTGTATGATCTACCTACTGTGCTATAATGTTGCAGGAAATAATAATAAAGTAAATAAATGGTGACCAATGTTTACCAATACAAGTCTGCTATAAAATTATATGAAATCACTGTCCATGATTGTTTAACACAAAGGCTAGTTCCTACAAAACTAAATATAATACGAAGAGATACAGTTAGGAAACGAACAAACACATTTATTATAAAAGGTAATTGCTTATTTGAATCTAGTTACAATCCATTTACGTGAACAAACTCGGCTCCGGTAATGAGCCAACTTAGGTGGCTCTAGGAATGGTCTAGGAACAATTGCATCTGTTAAGGCATAGTGCACTGTCTAACCACTTAAAATAAAGTATTAAATCAGCGTGTGAAAGCAAAAAATTTAATGATTTCTGTGCTCCGTAATCCCGTGTATTTTTTTTCTTTCGGGATGAATTGCTATTCAGCTAAGTAGGATCCGGAAAAGCTAGGTACCATTAATGAGCTTTTCCGGATACTTAGCTAATGCACTAGTGCATTTTATTGTTATTAAAATGTACTAAATGAGCAAACAAAGTTACTTTCGCATTGTGCATAACAATAGCATCATTTTTACTCTTTCTTTCTTTCTTTCTTTAGATCATGAGATAAATCCATCATTTCTACCTCTATTTTTGAAAATACTCTTTGTAAAGCTGACGTAGTTATGTAGGTGGGTGGGTGGGTTTGTGGTGGAGGGTAATGGGTGGGTGTTTTGGTGGTGGTGGTGGTGGGTGTGGTGGTGTGGTGGTGGTGGTGGTGAGTGGTGGTAGTTGGGTGGTGGTGGTGGTGGGTATTTGTTCTGTATCAGTAAGTTCTATTAGTTACTACACATACCCACACTCCTCCGTGCTTCAGAAAGCACGTTAAGCCTTTGGTCCCGGTTGTCATTCGTGGATCTTTGACAGTCGTTACGGGTCGTCAGAAGCCCGAAAGTCTGACAACCAGTCTTACCCCAAGGGGTATCGTATTTCCCAGTAACTAAGTCGTGGAGGTCAGAAAGGCAGTCGCTCCATGTAAAATACTTGTATTCAGCTTCGTCCAGTTACACTGGAAACCGACCCCAACATACCTGGGAAAAGGCTAGGCAGATCAGGAATTGATGCTTGAATCTTAATCACGTGCAACTCATCTAAAACTATATTTAAGCATCAAAAAAAATTCCACTAACTCAACATCAAAATAACTGTCCACGAAAGCTGACATGATTGAACTAAATGAATAATATAATATTTATAACGTACACATTTTATATTAATTAAGGCCAAGCCTCATCAGTACGTACGATAATTGAATAAGTAGCGAAGCCAATTAAAATTCTGTTCCCCCTTTAAGAGGCAAGTACACAACGATGCCGTTTCGAATACCTTTAGTTTTAATTAATGAACTAAGCTTATAGGCAATTGGTTAATAAAATTAATTCGAATGTAGGTTTATTACGAACTAGCTTTTGGCTGCGGCTTCGTACGCGTGGAGGTCGGAAATTATCCCACGGCAGCGTACAGTCAGTGCTCTACATTACCTGACCCCTCTTACAAAGAAGAAGAGGGAAATAGGGGTCGGGTTATGCAGAGCACTGACTGTAGTACTACCGAGATAAACAGTCCATCCATCGGCTTCCAGTCTAACCGGATGCAGCTGAATACCAGTATTTTACATGGAGCGACTGCCTATCTGACCTCCACAACCCAGTTACTGGGTAATACGATACCACTTGGTAAGACTGGTGGTCAAACTTTTGAGCTTCTAATTATCCGCAACGACTGTCAACCAAGAATGATAGCCGGGACCAACGGCTTAACGTGCTTTCCGTAGGTACAGTCAACAAAAGAGATATCTAGGCAGGGTATACTAACATATTTGTATGTGAATTGCTTCATGTTTAATTTCGTGACAATATACAATTTTGTGTTGGTGTGTTACAATGTAGGAGTATTGCAAAAAGAAAGTAATATAATATAATATATAAAATTGAACATGAAGCAATTCACATACAAATATGTTACTCTACCCTGCCTATATATCTCTTTTGTTGACTGTACATAGGAGGTCTTTGTATGTAAAGTTGGTCACCCATCTACGGACCGACCGTGGCAAGCGTAGCTTAACCTGATCGATCGACCCGTGCCGCGGTTATTTCTTAGCCACGAGGCTCTCTACCGGGAATTATGTTCTAAGTCCAGCCGCTCTATTTTGTAAAGCTTCACTTCACCTAGAAGTGAGCTGTCATTCCACCTTATGCTAGGGACCGCTTGCCAAGGTATTGCGACTATTGACAGCTTACTTCACCTCCATCGGTTTATGTAATTAAATAAAGGTAAACAAAAAAAACCATGTGTCTAGTTAACCGATTAAACGTAATACCTGTCACTTCAGTCGTCATGCTACGACACAGTTGTACTCTTCAATTTAGAAACGTAATATAACGAATTTTAAAGTTGCTAAATTGAAGAGTAGATACAACTGTGTCGTATAATGACAACTGAAGTGACAGTTTAGTCGGTTAACCAGACACGTGTTTTTTTTTTTGTTTACCTTTAATTACCTAAACCGATGGAGTATAAGTTTTCACGTTGCGATTTTTACAGATTATATCGGCGGGTCATGGCATACCAATAACGTGTGCCTCTCATTCAAATCCGTTTAGCCATTGAGGCCTCATTGATAAACAAACCTCTAAGATCACAAACTCACAAACATACAAACATTTATACTTAGTATAACTTGGATATTAGTAGAATTGCTAGCTGGCATGAAATGTGAGGTGTACTTCTTGACATACATGCTAAAGATCACAGAAAAGATAAAGAGGCTCTTTATCTGTTCTGTGCTAAAGATCACGCGTTTGAACTCTTGAGTGACATTTTAGCAACGTTACGGTTAAAAGATTTTATTAAATGATGAAGTGCACGTAGTCGTTATTTGATTAATTCGGAGCTCCTAACTCTTTGTGAAAGACGCAGGAAAGCGATGTGGGAAACACAGAAACGGTCTAAGTGGCGGTGCTTGGGGGAGACCTATGTCCAGCAGTAGACATCTTGCGGCTGAAATGATGATGATAATGATTAACTTAGTATTGATTATTGGATTTAGCAACAACTATTTTCATACATCTCATTTTGTGAACCATTTCATATCGAAACTCAAAAATCTGAAAATTTAAGAAATTTTGCAACTAGCCCATTAAATTAAAATGTTTAAACTTTAAGCCCCTATTAACTACGTCTTTGAATCAAAAAGATCCAAAGATTAAAAACAATCCTTTCAAATTAAATAGAGAACACGCTACAGCTAACACATTTGAAATACTTAGGTACTCAAAGACATCAAAAAGAACAGAAAACATTCTTAAAGCTAAAGGTCAAACTATCAAAGAAATGATTAAGTACTAAGCAACGCGAAAACTTTTCTAAACGACCGTGTAAAAAGGATCGAGTCGTATTAAATTCCAATATTCACAGAGTAAGCCGACTAACAGGCAAAGTTACTAATTTGTCGAAAACTCTCGTAAATTAAATGCCAAATATTTTTGCCTGTAGCTCACATATTAAGTTTCACAGCTAATATCTAAAGACGGTGAGACTTGGGCCACAAAAACTGTGAATTTCGAAAGAATAGTCTTGATTTCTACGCATAGGCAGTATGAAGTAATCTAGAACACAGTTATAATCTTAGTGCGCTGAACACAGCACAGAACATCTAATATTGACTGCAATTAGTGGATAAAAGAAATTAACTAAGTACTTAGTAGTTCTGCGAACAGTAGACCTCGCGAATTATTTTTAGAATTATCTAGTTTTGTGATGAGAACGTGGCCCCAAAGTGCTCCATCAATCCCTACCCTAGTAGTTAAAAAACCCATCCCATTAGTAGAAATCTAAAAGTGAGCAATTTACTGCATTTTGAGGAGCTATTCTGCTCATCACGCCAAAGATCCTCATCTTCTACAAATTTTTACGAGACCAACTTAAAGTTTTAAAGACCCTTTCCAATAAAAAAAAAACCATTGAAATCGGATCTCATAAGGCTGAAATATCCAGTAGGCCCCCTTTTTGCCCCTTTTTGGAGGAAATACTACCCCTGTAATCAAAAATCCCCGACGACAAAACTATGAAGCTGTATACCAAGTTTCATCCAGATCGGTTGTAAAATACGACCTGTAGAGGAGTACCAACAAACTGACAAACGAAAGCAAATTTTGCCAGACTTGAAGCAGAGCCACTTTGCACGCTTCGCTTGTTTCGTCAATATAATTGGTGGACTTGGCAGTCACATACACATTCGCAGATTTTAATATTGGCAGACAAATGGATGCTCCACACTCCATGCCCTTGACGTAAAAGTTGGCTTATATCGACCCGAACATTTATTCAGTTTAAATATGACTGCATTTCTAGTTTCTACAACAACAAAACACAAATACATATTTTCGGTTGCAATAATTTCTGGAACAGAAAATCTGCTTCTATACATACATACATAGTGAAAACCGCATCAAAATCTGTTGCGTAGTTTAGAAGAACAACGCGGCCACACACACAGACAAGAAAAGCTACTTTATTTTATAAAAAATAAAGTCGCTTTTCGTAGTTGTCTCTTAAATTATGTTTTTCCACTACATCATCGCCTTGTCAACAACGTCGTACAAATAACACAGTACGAGTAGTAGGTACCACATGAATACATGACTGATGTGTCATCGTTCTGGCAGTGATCTGTGATTCATTCCTATTATAACATAACTAGCGACCCGCCCCTGCTTCGCACGGTTTTTACGGCTTGACAAAACATGGAGATTTCATTAGTATATGTAAGTTTAATATTTACACAAAAACATTCCGAAATAAATCCTCTAAATGATGGCAAAAACCGCATCAATATCCGTTGCGCAGTTTAGAAGAACAACGCGGTCACACAGACGACACGTCAAGTGACTTTAATTTATATATTGAATATAATGTAGATGGACCATTAATTTAGATTAATTACTTTTTAATTTTAGATGTAACATACATAGGCACTAGTGCCAAGGTTTTGCCACAAGAGTATTCATGTTTTTCATCGTATTGGCAACTCATTGTATACAATCTGAATGACTTTCGTATCGTCAATCTTTAACAAGTTTGCGTGCGGTAAACTAGACACAATAGAAGGTTTCTTTTGACATCTATACACGTTATGCGCGCGCGGTTTCAATTTGGGAAAACTATGAAATGTTGAGAGACAAAACGCTTACGCTGATCAGCCCACCATTTTCATGGCCCCATTGCAAAGTTCACGCGTCGAAATCAATTTGCGTAGCGGGCGCGTCCGCCGTCAAAGAAAGAATTTCTCATAAGTTGGATAGGGGGGAGGGGGGCGGTAGTGGGCCTACATGAAACAAAATAGCATTCTGTTGCGAGAAAGTATGTCCTACGAGTATGTAACGTGTGAGGTGTGTGTGTGACTGTGTGAGATATGTCACATTATGTCGTATGTGTTTGAAAATATTACGTTTTGTTAAAAACGTTTGATGATTCTAAATTTAAATTGAAAAGTGTGGCAGTAGGTTCTGGATTATTGCACTTAATCTTTTTTATTTAAAATTCTTTCTTTTTATTTAAATCTAGTCTTTCGACGAAGCTAGATAAAGGATTGTCTGTAAAATACATTGACTATTCAACTTTTAAATTATTTAACATGGTTCACAAACAACGCGCGATGTGTCGCTTTGTCAATGAAAACAATTGTTGCCTCTTTCTAACTGTTCTGTGAACGAACACTAATTACTACGAGACGGTTTCATACAAATAAATCAATTCAATTTTAAATGCACATTTTTTTGTATGAAAAAATTTATGACATAAGATCAATAATTTATCTTCACTATTGTAATCTACACAATACTGTCTCCCATTGCAGCTGCGGCAATTATACAATATTTTATAGCACCTTATATACAAATAAATACAAAAACAAAAGAGGCGTCGAAGTACTCGTTCACATCGATGTCATCCGGAAACGTGCCCAGAAGACTGGCAGCATTGCCACGTTGAATGGCAATTCCTAATTCTTTGGCCAAAGAACGAGCCAGCTCTCTGGTCACGTGAAGTGTCGACCAGTGGGCGAGAAATCTATAACAAATCTATCTGTCTGAAATATTAACAATCAATTAGGCCTATTTCATTGCTAATTAACCGTATCTACAGACATTAAAACGAATATACTTTACATAACAACAAACACAATTAAAAAAGGAACTGCATACAGTAAAGTACGTTCTCGACATTCATCGAACATACTAGATACTCGTACATATAAAAATACAACTGCACAAGCTAATAAAATGTTCGCTACATATCGCGAGAATCTTCACATCTCAAAGAAAGAATTCGCAATAAAGTCCGTGTAGCCCCGCCCTCCCCCACACACGTAGTCACTATTGGCGAATACAGTTATCGGAAAAATGGGGAAAATGGGGTAAAATGGACCGGTGCGCGAAAGAGTTGGGAGGAGCGTGAGTAAGATATGTGGAGTTACGGTGTAGAAAGTAATGTTCTACGTGTTGGAGATTGCTTTTATTGGATGATTCTCTTTGTGAAGAAATTTTTCGTGTTGGCACTTAACCGCTACAGAAAAATGCCTCTTTAATATGTCTCGTCTGCAGTTGCACTATTTTGAGGTTATCAAATCTCTAGGCTCCACACTAAAGTTAGTCTTATTGCATCTTTCATTGGTTTAATAAATGTCTTAGCTGTTTTCCATTAAATCAGTTTTTGTCAGTTCATTAGAACAACATAAAACCATGTCTAGATTCCCCGAAGCGTTACGCAGAGGTGTACGGTCAGCAACAGAAGTCGGTTAACACTGCTACTTTTTAACATGATCTAAATTAACACAAAATGATATAATAACCTGCTTTTTATCATGTCAATTATTAGATAAGAGTTAATTTTCTTTAAAATATAAGCATTTTTCTCAATAATTATGATTTAGAAAACTCAACTGTATAACTGTAACTAATCGACTTTTGTTGATGACTGTACCTATACACATTTCACCAGTTACCTATGTTTAAGTACCTTCTAATAGGGACTCATTTGAAACAATATGAAGTGCCCAGTTAGTACCTAACACTGCTTAAGTTACTACGCTTCATATTCTAATATCTAACACTAACCCCAGTAGAGCGCATCGTTATACGCTTATAACGTTTCACAGTACACCTCTACACAAAACACTTTACACCCTAACACGACAAATAAATCCTAGTCTTAATTACATCCTCCTTAATTGCTATAAAAAAAAAAATAGCAGCAAAACCAAAGAAAAACAGCGCACCAACAAAGTTTTTTTTAATTTCTTCCAAACGATAAACCTGCAAGGATTAAACACCCACTTCCGAATGCAAAGTGCACTGTTTAAAAAGTCAAATGCATACAAAACACGGCATTACACCGATTCAGAAAACTACAAAATTCTTCCGCAAAAAATAAATAGGAAAAAAATATTAAGAAGTTCCGTGACGTGATATGAATGAAGGTTCCGACGGACTAACGCAATATTGCTAAAGTTTCATGGCGGGAAGTTTTTATTAATGGCCGCCGAGTCAGCTTTGTTCATACCACTCCTTTTAACTCTCTCTGCGCACGAAAGTTGTAAATTTTACACTTTATACAACCATCCTCTACACAAAATACTACTGCTATTACTTTGCTGTTTCATAAAAGGAATTCCCTATTAAATGCTTTTTCTAGTTTTGATAATACTATTCTTTATATTTGTATAATGAATTAAATGTTTGGTTAGCACGAAATGTCTACCTACCACGTAGTCATTACGAACAAAAGAAAGTACAATTACTGGTATGTTTCGATAATGAAATGGTCCTATTAGCTGGACCACGGCACTAGATGGTCCGTGGGCCGTGGGGTCCGAGTGCACATAGTTTGTTCAACGAAATCAAACGGCTGGTTGACACTTCCCGTGACCCAAGGGCTGGCTTTTACCTTGGCCAGCGGCTTAGCATTGCCATACAACGTGGCAATGCCGCCAGTCTCTTGGGTACTTTACCAGTCGACAGCGATGCGGAGGAATTTTTCGACGCCATATTTTAGTTTTTTAATAGTTTTAGTTATGTTAGTATATAATTTTGTTATTTTTAGGTTATGTTTACAGTTAAATGTAAATGATGTGTATACTATTTAATAAAAGTACTCATATAGATAGAATAAGTGCTATTATTGAAAGCATGAAAGCTAAAAGCATTCCACCTTGTTATAATTTTTAGATAACACGCGGCGAAATTCAAAACCAGTTTGCAGGGGCTTAGTGTAACGTCTATTCAGGGGGAGCTTTTTGCGGAATTGGGTCAAATGCTTTCAGCGTTGAGCCTAGTCTATGTTACCGGAATAACTCAGGCCTTGAGCTCACAATCTTCTATACAGAATGGACCACCTGCCATTTGGAGGGTTGAATAATGAACTACGTCGGTACCTATTATAAAAATGCATTGCACAGGAATTCGCTTAGTTGAAAACATACTAAGCCAAATCTTTTTAGGGTACCGTACCAAAATGGTAAAAAGGAACCTTAATGGTGCGACTCAGTCTATCTGTCTGTCCGTCTGTCATAGCTGGATATCTCAAGAACTACTGTTAATGCTATCAATTTGAAATTTGGAACAGTTTTAGATGACGTTTGCCTAACTATTTTTCAAATTAGAAAGATTTTTTTTGCAACAGGGACTGAAAGGGGGTGGGGGCTACTGGGGCATGTAGGGTATCATATGAAAGAGCGCTGTTTGCAAATTCTCAATTATTTTTCTTTTTTTACGCCGCTTAGTTTTCGATTTTTGATGAAGAATGTAAAAAAAAAAACGAGGTTTGCATAGAGAAAAATCTGAAATTATTCTATGTGATACAAGTTTATGTAAAGATTACAGGAAAACAAAACGAAGTCTCTAAATAGCACAGTTTTTAAGAAATCATCAACAAAAATTACATATATAATGATACGGATCCCTCGGTGCGTGAGTCCGACTCGCTCTTGACCGGTTTTTTTTAAATAATAAAGTAGTCGTTGTATGTCTTCACTTTATATTTGCACCACGGTCGTGGTGTCTTTATCTTCGCACAATTGTACAATTTACTTTTTAAAAATAAGCACGACGTTTAAGTATAGCTATTTTGGAATAACAACACACTGTTGAGTTTTTAACATTACACGTTACAGTTTCAGGCGTAGCTATGCTTTTCGCGTTCACCACTGACTTTGTCCAGATAATTATTAACTGATTCCAATACCTAAACAACAACTAACTATTAACTAGAATTTTATTTTTTTATTTATTTTTTTTTTATTTACCTATGTCTTCTATTGTAATTTTGGGGCCCCACTTGCAGCCCTTAAAACCCATAACAAAACTTCTATAAGTACAGTCGAACTAGCTATTAGGTTAAAGGCTGACAGCCTGCAACGTGCTGCAACTGAGTAATAAATTCTACAGTCATATCTTGCTCAATAAGCTTAAAAACTTTAAAATAAAAATGAATATAGGCAGTGTAGTGGAAAGATGAATATTATTATATTTTCAACAAAACACACAGCGTTGGTTGAAGAAGCATCTTTAGATTTTACCTTAATCTAGAAAATATTAAAACTCAGCTGTTACTTTAAATGTTCTTTCATCATGCCAGAAGCTCGCTAGAATCTTTCACACACACACAGCGAACTGTCAACAGTGTCAACTGTCACTTGTTACAACGTCAAAAAAAACCGCCAACGTGTTTTAGTGCAAAACAGCTCTATTTTTGCGTGTATACCAAATAGCTTGTTCGACTGTACAATCAAGTTTAACTTTACGATGACGACTACCTTAAGTATTCAGGCAGGCACCACAATCAGATCCATAAACATGCAACACTTGGATATTATCACTATCTTCATCATAAATCTAACTATGAATATAACATTAAGTGCTCTTCTAGCTTCCTATCTTTTGATAACTGAATTTGGAATGCGACGCAGTAATTTGTTAAGTCTGGAGTTTGCAGCAAGTCTGCATTCCTAATTAGTGGATTTTAAGTTTAAAATTAATATTATATAAAATTCTTCTATCTGCCTAGCCTTAACCCATTTAATTTGGAGTCGGCTCTTCAAGTCATTCTTTGCTTGACGTGTCTGTACAGTCTGGGTCGTCGGATTTTGTTCAGGTTGTAGTTGAAATACATGAAATTCTTGTTGCATTAAATCTCTCTCTCTTCCTGGCTATGTATCCCATATTATGGTTGTGGGGCCTTCTTGATCTTTCTCATCCACTTCGCTCTATATATCCTCGACATCGGCTTCAGATACCTGACATGTCCTTTAAAACTATAGAGTTCCACCTTGTTCTTGGCCTGCCTCTGGGTCTTGGACTGGGAATGGAAAGTTGTAGCGTCTTGTTTAATTAAACACAGCCTAATTTTACAAGGCAAAGATTTCCCTTCTTATACAGAAGAGAAGATCAGCTTATGAAGGTCCGTTTTCGTCAAACCTGGGTCATTGGGACACATTATACTTATATTAGAAAATTCATCATTATTCTGCAACCCTTTCGGGTCCTATTATATTATTTTGGGCTCATTAGTTGCGACCCTTTGCTCCTTTTTCACCAGAGGTCTAATCTACCTACGGTACAACTTTGTTGGCAATATTTGTATGAATGGAAAATGTTATACCGTTGTCTAAAATATCATTTATACCTACATCTTCGTTTTTCTTTCGGCAATAAATTATTTTAACTGTATTTACATAAAGCATTCTGCAGTTTTTGAAAATATTAGAATGAAACCACAAGTTGAGTAAATCATTCACTCACTCACTCGCGTCAATACTGCGCAGAGTGCGTATGGGTAGCAACAGCATCCTGAGAGTGATAGCGGACAGATGTGACTGTCCGTTCTTCAAACACTATGTGCGTTTATGTGTGAACTAAAAAAAGTTTTAAGCACTATTTTTACTAACAAAATGGATCATGCTGTCTGAAAATAAATAAATAATAATAATAAAATCCTAAAATACAAGATCAATTCTAGCTTGACCAGAGCACTGACTACAATTTACAAATTTCAATCCACTTAAACGAATCTAAATAAACATAAACAAACCAAAGCCGACACTGGCAAGGAAAAAAATCATTTGTATTCAGGAAAAACGTTACTATAGTATATCCTCCGTCGCCTCCCACTTTTTCATCCGTCTCGCTCAAATAGATTCGATATTTAGAGCGGATTGCGCCGGGTGGTTTAGATTCACCCCCCTAGCTAAGACAACCCTGTTTTGTATGAAAACAATGGCAATTTATATTCTGCGTGTTTCTTTCTTTGTTTAAATGAATTGGGTATGTTCTTAATAAGGAATCTAAGTACCGTCTATATATTTCATCGTGACGAGCTGGTTTGTTGGTGCGATTTTGTTCTTGATTTCATGCTGATCATGCAACGGTGCATAACCTCCTCAATATTCTCAGAAATGCGTTTTTAAATTTTAAAATCTAAATAAAAGTGGTATTAAAGATAGATAATTGAGATCCCTCATCCATAGGGTTCAATCAACAAAATTCGATTGCTATTTTCTTTCAGCCCTTTTGTACAACGTGCCTCTGAAAATCTTATTGACGGTGTGTAAAAACTACCATTTATTAGTGAAACATCCCATGTTAATAGCATTGGATCGTACTTCGTCTAAACTTCCTCTTCGTATGATCACAATCTTAAGCTTATGTTATTCAAAATCCGTGCTTATTCGTTGTCTTCTTATATTCAATATCAATATATATACCTCTACGCTTATGTACTTTCATTTCATTTACTCGATATCTTGCCTCTCTATCTGGCGCATCTTTTTTCTCTGTTCCCAGGATTTCCAAGCGCCAAATCCTACTTATAGCGTCTCTTGGTTGAGCTGAAATGGATTTTTTCTGATATATGCCACTTAGTATGTTTTGATACTTTGTCAATTTTCATAGAAATTATTATGTTGATGGGTACGACGGCAATAATCGACAATATTTAATAAGAGTATGAATCTACCTGGTGTACTGGAAAATTATTAACACTATAACTATACTCAGTACTGTTTTCAAAACCTTAATCTGAACCATTAAAAATACAGTAATGAAAGCAAACGACATCCAAATATTTTACTCATCAATGAACGAATTCTCAAACCCAGCCTTTCAAAGCACGACAATTAATGCACACGAAAAGTCAAAACTTCGTATTTTCAATTGAAATAAAACAATGGCCGACGGCGACGTTCCTAGTAAACTGAAAACGAATAGTGTTTTGTAACACGAGCCCAAAAACTTTGTACACGTGTAGGCGCGATGCCAAAATGCTGTTTATCCACAACAGAGTTATGCCATTAGGAGTGTTACTAGCGAAACGATCATGATTTTTGTTTACAAGTAACTTCGGGAATGTATTGGCTGATTTACGACTGTATTTACGCTATTTCAATACTGTAGTTGTAAACTCGTGTGTAATTTCTTTATTATTAAACAGAACAGGAAAATGTGTGTCAGTTACAATGATTGGGTTACTGTTGTTCATAGTCTTGGTATGCAAATGCAAATAGCTTTGTTGGTGAAGTTAATACGGATGTTTTATTGCAATAGAAACTAAGCCATGTTTTTATGGAATTCTGCAAACAAATTAGACTTTAAACTATACAACTATAGTTTTTTTTTGTAAGTAACTATTTATTTTATTGCATTAAATTTCTGTAACGTGGCGATCTGTGTTAAACATAATAAGCCATTGTGTTGAGGTATCTTGTTCTGTGTTTTATTAACAGAAGGAATTCTTAATAAAAATAATAAATACATAAATTCTTTATTTACACTTCATCTCATCTCTTTTCTCTTCTTCGCTCTTCTTTTCTTTCTTTTTTTTCTTCTTCATTTCTTATTTTTTTTATTCTTGAGAGTCCCTTTCACATAGTGTGAACAAATTTCGCGGTAAGCGTAGGGACACTATGCTCTTTCAATCGGGAATGTGTGACACTTCCAGTGTCTACCTACTAATTTGTAAGTTACTAATGTTCGTTAGTGTTCATTTAAATAAAATTGTCCTAGGAACAGACTACCAACACTTCTTCTGGTATTTTCAACAGAGTAGTGCAAACTAAACTAGACAATAAAAACTTGTAAAAAAATCTTTTTGCGAAGTTTTTCACCCTTTTTTCTCCAAGTATCAAATTGACTCACTCGCAGTTTTAAAAGGAGCGACGCGCAACGCACTCCGAGTGATATTTCTTTACAGTCCGCGACACAGCCACTCCTGGGAAATATACGACGGTCTTATAATGTGAAGCGCAGATGAATTTTGTATACGTTTTACGGTTAAATAAACCTAGAAGCATTTAGGTGTGTTCACGCACTTTTTTGGTAAAACACAAAATTTATTTTGAACAGTGAAATCTACTTTACGTACAATGGAAACGTATGTGCACTTTCACTAAGTCCTTAATTGGTGTCGATATCAGTCTTAAAATACTCAATAGGTAATTTGTATACTTTGTAAGTATTCTAGGATTACCTACTTCTAATTTAGTGCAGATTGTTCCTTGATTTTCTTCTTCGAATAACGAAGTTGCGCATTCCACAACACATTTCCTTTTGTCTCTCGCGAAATATAGCGTCCTAGTACTTTTTCAGTCAACAGCCCATATTATCACTGTCTTCCATAGTGCAACCCTCAAGTACCTTTTCACTCAAGATTAGCATGTGCGCACCATCACGACTTAACATAGGTACTCTTCAATTAGTCACATAAATTCAGACGATTTTCCAGGTAACTTTGTTTTTTAATGCTATTCAAATTGTAGTCGTGTACCATTTAAGCATTATTTTTGCCTAGTCTGGTCACAAACATTCGTAGAACTAGGCGCAAAAATTCCAGTTCCCAGTTTAGAATTCTAAATTTTGTACTTGCAAATTATTTTGGGTTCCTCCTATGCTTCTATGCTTGAACATTGTTTATTGTTGAAAATTTATTTTTGGAACGATTTAGGTTTGTGTTCTTAACATTACACAAACATATCATCACACCCGTATTCCTCAAAGGTTTAGGCAGAGGTGTATCTATAGTACACCCAAACGTCAGTTATTTTTAAGTCCCATGTAATTAATAGGGGGCGAGTCTATTGCCATCAACCGAGCTCAAATCCAGACTCCGGGCTGCTACTGAGACATTTTTATTTTTTTAAATCTTCATTTAAGGAACTTGGTCAACAAGACTAAGTCGCTCCGTAAGGCTTTCTTATAATACTATTAATACATCATTTTATACATATAATACAGGTCTAATTACTCGTATCTTCTACGTATACCAATCCGTACAAGTTTATATAACAGTCTCGCTGTTTCTGACAAGGGGGATGCTAGAATAATATTGCATCTTCCCAACTCTTTAACATCAACACCAAAGTGTAATAATAACTCAGCTCTGAGATCTTCGTGCCGGGCACACTCCACCATGATGTGAAAAACGTCTTCCACTTTTCCACATTCTGTGCAGTTGGGGGAAGGAACTTTTTTCATTAAATATACGAACTTATTTAAGGGGATATGTCCAGAACGAAGTCTGAAAGCTGTCACAAATACTGAGACATTTCAAATGGAAAAACCCAATAACACTACAGTACGACACAACTTCAGCAAAATTCGTAAAACCGATCACGATCCGAACTGAGTGCGCCTTCAAAAACACCAATCTTTATTACTGCTTTAGGCGGAAATGATCTTTACGCATACGCAATAACTTGTAGTCATATATAAACAAATAAATTTGTAAAATTGTAATGAATGAATGCCATACGCATACACCATACGACAATACAATATTATAAAGTTAATTACCATCGTAATCTTTTATTGAATTACCACGAAACATTTATTAAGTTATACAACATCAGTTTTAGTATATGTGAAACCCGAAACACGTGTCTAGTATTTTTATGTAACGAATATATGTACATAATTTCAAAACTGTATTATGAAAAATCTCAAAGTTATAAGCTTGTTATGTTACCTGGTTGTCCGTACAAAAACATGATCACCACGCGGCGCCCGCTGTGCGCCCGTGCCTAGTGCCACTATGACCTGCCGTGACTTGTGTTCGTCGCTCGGTGTCCATATTGTAACCTTTTTTAAAGATTTTTGGGGCAAAATATAATACGGTATAAAAATTATTGGAATCGATTCAGTTACTTATTCTGAACAAACTATATTCAGGTTTCGCATATACTAAAAATAATGTTGTATATACTTAGGTAACATTCAGAAAATTTTTTAGATAACATTACTTCAACATTAAATTAAACAACACATTAAATTTCAACTTTGTAACATTGTAACCTGTAATTTAAATGGTGTGCATAATAAAGAGTATTCTATTATATTCTATTCTATTCTATTCTACTTCAGATCACGCCTATAATCCCCACAACCCACATTTCGCCAGTTATACTTTACTCCCAGGGAGCAAGCTTATTGCCATCAACTGGGCACAAACCCAGACTCCGGGCTGCTAAGCTGCTACTGACAAATTCCTGTTGGACAAACCCAATCACACTTTGCCCGACCTTGGAATCGACCTCATGACATGCTCGGCAGTAGCTTAGGTCTTAGTATAACGGTTTAGATATTTCTATAATTTTAAGAGTAGTATCAGAGCCTTTGGTACTTGTAAACTGTAATTCATTTCTTCAAATTCTCATTTACATGTTAGTGTACGTAACCTGGGTTCAACTAGGTGGGACTTGAACCCGCGACCTCTAGATTGCTAGCTGATTCTATGGCAGTTTTACTATTACAACGTCTAGTAGTGTTAGTTAGACTATTTGTCACTGTTGTAGATTCATATTCTGGTAATTGCCCAACCTCTTAGGTGGTTGTGATTTATTATGGCGAAATGAAGTCATCGACAATTTAGTATAGGATTATAAAAGTAATGGAGTCTCGGAAACCTGCCACGCTTCTATGTTCTATGTTCGAGGATTTGGTTTCCGCACTTAGTCCGTCATGTGGACCATTGTGAACTGCCACGCTTAAACGGAATTGGGCTGGACACGAGTGCCAAACTTACGATCCAGGGCTCCCGCTTAATGGCAAACGACATCGCGGCAGGCCCAGACGGAGATGGCGTGATGAGCTGGACTCCTTTAATAGAGATTGTTCCTTGGCAGCTCTGGACAGAGAGAGGTGGAAAGAGAGGCCTTTGTCCAGCAGTGGGACGGTAATGGCTAGTAAATAAAATATTAATAAATGGAGACTCTTCTTTCGAGTTGGCTAAAGTATTCATAACTTGATGGAAGTACGACATAATACTGCATTTATTTAAGTGACCCCTCACTTATTACATAAGCACAATCAGTCTACAATGTTCTCACTGCTGGGATACAGGTTTCCTCTCCACCACGCATATCCAGTACGATTTGGTGGACTTCATAATTAGCTGTACTCTAAATTCGAAAAAAACAAATTTGAAATCTGAACACATCCAGATTAAAATCACATACGGAACCACTAACTCAAATCGCAATGCATATTAACTGACACCACTCATTCAATCATTCACCATTCGTTTTAACGATTAGCATACACTAAACGAGACAAATTTTAATCGAACTGTGTTTAAAGTCTCCACTCTATCTTGACCCGCGGCGAAAAATGGAACTAAAATTAAAAATGTATTGAATTTGACGTATCTAGTTGATATTTGCCAGAGACAGCAGCGCCACCCCAAAATGTCAAGATACTATGGTCATGTGTTACTATGCAGTTTGTATAGCGGCTTTGCCATTTTGTATGCCCCATTGTGTGTTAATATTATAGAGTTAATTCCTTTAGCGTAAATAATAATTTGTGTTACTATTTTGTATTCGTTTGTAATAGAGTTGACGTTTTAATTGTAATAATAGCTTCTGGTCATTTTTATTGCATGGTTAATGGATAATTGTGGCCATTTTTTTAATCTTGGCAATTTTTTATGATAGGGTCCTATTATTGTGACAAGAAAAGAAAGACAACATGTTTAGGCTGTATTTTCGGCGGGCAGCGGCGTGAGTGGGAGCTGAATAAAGTACGCAGCGGAAAGCTAGCTATATTTTCGGTGGACAGTGGGAGCGGGGGCAGTCGCCAGTCGCTGGTACAATTTGGCATTTAGTACGGACCTGCTGTCCGTACTAAATGCCAAATTGTTGTTGTTTTCGTAAAGAAAATGGTATTTTTAAAATTATTAGATACGAATAAAAAAATAAATAAATATACAATAAATAAATAAAACTATATAAAATATAAAATAAATAAATAAAACTAAATACTACTACTACTAATATTTTACTACCTAGGTACTTCACTTAATTGTTTTGAACCACAGGTTTACCTACAGATTATTATTATTATTTTCTATCTGCATATTTTGCACGAAACATCTCAATTTAGACACAAATTGTTACTTTAAAAAACGAAATGAAATTTTTAAAATGAGTAAGTTGTAATAAGCAAAAAAAATCAAGAACTACGGTAGAATAAATGAACTGAAACATAGTACAGAAGTTATTTACAACCCACAAAATCAGGTCAAAACCGCACAGTATTTTCTAGACATAAACATAAAACAATTGAACAGACCAGTCGCGAACTCAACATCAAATACCCGGCTAAAATGTTTGAGTAATTCCAACATTTTCAACCAAAAAATAAAAAAGTACGAACTCCTCCGTACGCCACAATATTAAACCAAGTTTAAAGACACGTTTTAATTTTCATTGTGTTTGTGATAAGTTGTAACTTCGTACAGAGGTTATATTAGCTGAACTTTGTTCATCGGCCCTTGTGTGTGTCTTAAAGTTGAGTAAATAATCTTTTTGTTTAAGTTCGGAGTTACCTTTGTTTGTTGCGTATGAGTTGAGGGATTATGTAAGGTGGGAGATAAAGCGAATTTTCTCGACCTATGGCTGGGAGCGGGACACATCAGTGTGGTTAGGCCTAAATTAATAACACAATTTATCAGGTTACAAAAAAATATTTAATTACTTACACTGCAAATTTTTGCCCATTTTACACGATAAAGAAAATTAAAATGGACCCTTGAAATGGTACTTAAAGGTTATTACTCCAATATAACTATTAATTTAAATAGTTAACGCCATAAAACCTTAAATAAAGTGTAGTACACACAAAATGTCAAGCAAAAAGATTGTATCATGGCTTCCAGTACTTTTTGACCGATAATTACATATTATAAGCTTAACATTTACACATCTTTGACCTTTTAAATTCAGGCTTATGGTCGTAAGAATGTGTTATGTATGGATAAGAACTTTGGAAGCAACATTGTAGGTTAAAATTTAATAATGTTAAATACTATTGATTTTTTGCTTGTTAATAAATCTTTTAAATAGTTTTCAGGATAAGTACTAAGTTTATAAAAATATGCCTAAATAATTATTTTGAATGTTTTTGGAAGAAGGTCTGACAGTTTTTTAATGATCAGAAAAACTTGATGGAGTAAAATGAAATGAAACCAAACCTAAACTTTTCTTTTTATTTTCAAATAATTTTAATAGGCAGGTACATCGCACAAAACATTGTGGGAAAACCTGGACTTACACTTCTGGACACATCTATTGGCCCACCTTAGAGTTTAGGTTTCGATGGCCCCTACCGAAATATGATTGCTAGATTGAACAAAAACTGTTGATGCAGTTTTAAACCTGATACATTTTACCATCTTTTTCGATGGTATTGTTTTAAATTTGAATTCAGAATACCATACGACATGGAGCTACGCCTAACAAGTCGGATATGCGCCTTGTTAAAGGCAATGGATTTTTGAATAAAAAACATGTTTTATCAAATAAAGGTTTAATTTAATAACGCGTGTTGCCTCCATGGGCATCTGCCACAGCTCTCATACGATTAGGCATAGAGTTTATCAACCGCTCTATGAAATTTTGAGGGATCATCTCCCATTCCTCTTCTATGGCAGTTTTCAACTCCTGCATCGTCTGGGCAACTGGCTGACGAGCCCTAACACTTCTTTTTAGCTCGTCCCACATGTGCTCAATGGGGTTCATGTCTGGGCTTCTGGCTGGCCAGTCCATAACTGTGATGTTCACATCCCGAAGATATTCCCTGACGATGCCGGCCGCATGGGCTCTTGCATTATCATGCATAAAAAGGAAATTTGGGCCCACATAGTCCGCGTATGGTATCACGTGAGGTTCTAAGCACTCACGAATGTACCTTTCAGCATTTAATGTTGGCAGCCGTGGTCCTGTAACAACCTCAAGTTGAGTTTTGCCGCTCGCAGATATACCGCCCCAGACAGTCCATGAGCCACCGCCATAAGCAACCCTCTCTTCAAAGCAGCATTGTGCGAAACGCTCTCCCTTACGTCGGTAGACCTTCTTCCTTCCATCATTGCCATGTAACACAATTTTAGACTCATCAGAAAAGAGTACACGGCTCCAATCTTGCTGTGTCCAATTTAAATGACTGCGTGCGAAATGAAGGCGCGCTGTTCGGTGGGCTCGCGTTAGTTTGGGGCCATTAGCTGGCTTGTGTGGTACCATATCGCGTTCTTTTAACCTTCTCCGAACAGTTCGAGCGCTCACAGATACTCAGTGGAAGTCGCGAAGTTGGTTTTGTATCTCAATGGAGGTAAGGTGACGATTTCTCAAGCTGGTCGTCATGATGAATCGATCCTGCCTTTCAGTTGTGACCCGAGATCGTGGCCTTCCTTGGCGACGAACAAAGCCGCCAGTCTCTAGGTACCTCCGATAAACATTTCGGACCGCAGATCGACTTAAATTAAGTTGAGCACTCACGTTTCTTTGGCTGTGTCCGGCCTGAATAAGTGCCACAGCTTGGGCGGCGACTTCAGGTGAAGTATCCATAGATTATTGATAGAACCTCACCTTAATGTTAAGAATAAGTAATGTTTGTTGCAAAACCAAAGATATCAATCACTTTTTCAAGAATTAAATCCAAGTAAACCAATAAAACCAAGTTTTCTTAGTATTCGATTGTTTGATATCAACAAACAGGCTCCAAATTGTCTTTTGTTTCTTTAAATTCTGTGTTCGAAATTCAAAAAAAGACTATTGAATGAAATTGTGAATGTGCCAGGTTCAAAACTGCATAAAAACTTTTTGCTCGACCTAATATAATATTTTAGCTAGGACCAAACGAAACTGAAAATACAAGGTGGGCCAAAAGATGTGTCCAGAAGTGTATAATAAAAATAAGTCTGAAATCACCAATCCGTCTTGAGCAAGCATGGTGATCAATTCTCGTGTCTTCTCTGTATGAGAAGAGACCTTTGTCCTGCAGTGGACAGTCGACTTGATACGCTAGGTAATCGGTTACTTGACTCAAGAAAAAGTCTATAAATATAATAAGAATATTAAAAGAAGGGAATGAAATTGATGATGATGAGTGATGAATATACATGTTGATGGATGGAGAGGCAGATGCAGAAGAAGAATGGAGAGGAAGGAAAGAAAAGATGGATGGATTGTGTGAGGAATAAATAAATAAATAAATAAATAAATATGTTTGGACATATCACACAACGCCATCTAGCCCCAAGCTAAGCAACCTAATGCTTGTGTTATGGTAACGAGATGGCTGATAAACTACTTATATACATTTTTTTTTTTTGTAAATACATACATATGAATGATATGAAAGAGTTGACAGGGGAGAATGGAAGAAGAAAACGTGTTGCGCCGACCCCAAGTAATATGGGATAAGGGCAGGAAGATGATGAAAAGAAGGGAATGAAATTGATCTCGTACAAGTCGTACCCTAAAGTAAATGAGTCATTAATTCATCTTACTACATGTTTTGTAAATATGTATCTAAGTTTTTTTTTTTTATTAATGTTCAAAACGTACATCGCAGAGTATAAATCTTACGCTAAACACCACATAAGCCTTTGAAGGCTTTTTATATATGGCTAGTGAGTTCGGAAATATATATTCTAATACTGTATATATTTCTAATAAAGTAGATACCTAAAGATGAAATCGATCGATCGATCGATGAGATCGATATTTTAATACCTCAATCAGCATCAAACAATGTAAGAAAACATGATCTTAGACTCAGTGTAAATTAATTTACATAAGTTAAACATTTTACTTTTTTCAATAATAATTTACATTTTTAATGATTTTATGCTACTTTGTAAGACGCAATCACCCAAGATGGGGAGGTAATCATATCCTACAATATTATGTGCCTTGTCTTGTGCTTGTTCAATTTGCACTAAAAAGGAATTGTTAATTTTTCACCTATAAAAAGGTACTCACATATTCATAGTTAAGACCTATTTTAGGGTTCCGTACCACAAAAGGAAAAAACAGAACCCTTATAAGATCACTCGTGTGTCTGTCTGTCTGTCCGTCTGTCACAGCCAGTTTGCTCCGAATCAAATGGACGTATTAAGTTGAAATTTATTACACTTATGAAATGCTGCAACCCAAACGCGGAAATATAACGTAAATAAATGAATTTTGAATATGGGGGTCACTTTTGGGGGGTAAATAAGAAAATAAAATAAAAATGTTTTGCAAACTGTACCGTGTGGTATATCAAATAGAAGGGCTTACTGTGAGGGTCTCAAATAGTTTTTCTTTTATAATTTTAAAATTAATCGTTTTAAGTTATTTAAGAAAATAGATGAAAATTTGCCATTCTCTTGTTATCAGAAACAACTGAGCCAATTTTTTTTTTTTTAAATACAAAAAATAATTCTAAATATTCTAGATTACAGGAAAACTTATAAGAAATCTATGTTCTTACAATAACATAGTAAATCTCTCAATATTGTGCGGTCAAACTAACATTTGCAGTTGGAAGGTATGGGTGAACATGTTTTTCAACTATAATGTGAAGTTTGTTCTTGGGATAAATTCCCAACTACGGAACCACCCGTCATTGTGTGTGGACCGACATGCACTTGGCCGGTTTTTTCTAGATTTATATGCCGAATTATGAAATGAAGGAACGTTGACTTAGATTTTTTAAATTGTTTTTTTTTTAAGGTGTGTGTAGTGTGTTTTATTCGGAATTATTAAAATCTATATGACAGGATTTCTGGTTTCTTGTTGTGAATCATGATGAGATGAGTGCCATGTATGAACCTCAGACTCAATAAAAAACCAAGACATAGCGCTGTCAACAGATTTAGGAGTGACGTGAGGCCTCACGTTTCGGGTTTCATCAACATGTGTGCACGTAATGAGGTGTAGTTTAATTATAGTTTGGTGTAAATGTGTGAGTGTGAGCATGTATGCACAGAGAAGAGTTGTAGTTTTGGGCATACTTCACTGTATTGTTTGCAGCGCTATGTCTTGATTTTAAGGGTTCCGTACCAAAACGGTAAAAAGGAACCCTTATGGTGGACTCAGTTTGTCTGTCACATCTGGATATGCCAAAATATACAAATGCTATCAACTTTAAATTTGGAACAGTTTTAGATGATTTGCCCAAGTGTTTTGCAAATAAGAAAGAAATAAAAATATATATCTTTTTGTTGCAACAGGGTCTGAAAGGGGGTCTTAAAAATTCTAAGTGCGGCTACTATGAAAGAGCACTGTTTGAAAGAAAGAAAGAAAGAAAAATATTTTATTTGGGACACGCACAGGAAATACAGTTAAAAAAGAGCATATAAAAGTAACAAAATAAACATTAAAAAACAAAAAAAAAGAAATCAGACTAAAAAAAAAAAAAGAGACCTGTGCGAGGCCAAAAAGGCTCCCATCTCAGCGTAAAGCTGCGATATTTAAAAAATAAATACCGCAACGCTGGTATTCTGATAGGGCCTGTGTGATGCCACGGACATACCCATGGATATCAATTAAAAATAGCAAGGGGAATAAAATCAAATAAAATAAAATACAAACACTAGAATACTTGAAAAGAAAAAACAAAAACCGTCAATAAGGTGTAAAGTTCGACTCACGCTTGACGCCCGACGGTCCAACCTCACTTGTCTATGCTATAGACTATTGTCTATATTTATGACAAGCGATGAGACCATGCATGAGACGTGGGCGCAGGCGACTGGCTGTCAATGTGCATTAATGTAAAAAGGAAGTAAAGTCTTGACACAAATAAAACAATGAGTGAATAATAAATACGACAAGAAAATGGTGCAAATAAATAATATAAAGTATTGTTGAGTGTGTAACTGACTGTGTTGTGTGTTGTTTGCACGTTCTCAAACATTTTTTTTACTATTTTTAGGCCGCATAGTTTTCGACTTTTGAAGAAAAATTTAAAAAAACATACCGTTCCCCCTTTATCTCCGAAGTTTGCATAGAGAAGAATCTGAAAGTATTCTATGTGAAAGAAGTTTATGTAAGGATTACAGAAAAAATAAAACGAAGTCTCTAAATAGCACAGTTTTTCAGAAATCCGAACGGAACCCTCGGTGCGCGAGTCCGACTCGCTCTTGACCGGTTTTTTTATTTAGTCTGAGGTATATGAACCTATCTGTAAAAAATATTCGAAGAACCACCTACCTACTGTAGTTTATTACAGACCTAGCTGCAAACAAGCTTTCAGAATTTCCATCGCACATCAGAAAGGTACAAATGAATAAACACAGCAACCAGTCACGCCGCCGATAATTTATTTTATTAGCCGCCATATTGGATTTAAAGTCAATACTTCGACATTGCAGAGTACAGTCGGGCTCAAGTAATTTTATAAAAAGTTAACTATTCGCCGCAATTTGTGCGCGCCACTGTACACAGCTTCGTCGTTCCGAAGCTTTTTCTGTCTTGTTCCATTTAAATTTCATTTAAACAGGACTGGATCCGCTCTGCAGGCATTTCCAGACATATTGGATCTGCTGTGCAATGATTATTGCGGCCTTACGGTTTGTTTTTGATATAGCTCATGGGTTTTTCTAAACCACTAGCGAGAGAATCTTTAGTTTTTTTTTTGGTCAATTTTGATTTTAGATGAGGAGCTCGTGGCTAAGTAACAAGAGCCGCACGGGTCGATCCATCAGGTTAAGCTACACTTGTTGGGGTTGGTCCGTGGATGGGTGACCATCTTTACATACCGAAACTCCTCCGTGCCTCGGAAAGCACGTTAAGCCGTTGGTCCTGGCTGTCATTCGTGGATCTTTAACAGTCTCGTCAGAAGCCTGAAAGTCTGACAACCAGTCTTACCAAGGGGTATCGTATTACCCAGTTACTGGATTGTAGAGGTCAGAGAGGCAGTCGCTCCATGTAAAATAATGGTATTCAGCTGCATCCGGTTAGACTGGAAGCCGACCCCAACATAGTTGGGAAAAGGCTAGACAGATGATGATTTGATTTTAGATATACAGGGTGTCCAGTAAATAGCACGACATACTGCAGGAGGTGATAGCTTGGGTCAATACCTATCAAAAGAACACAATATATGTTCAGCAAAATCTTATGGATTTTTTTCACTACTGTAGGTTAAAGTTATGCGAAAAGAAAATCGTTATGTGAAAATTTAAACAAAAAATACTATTTCTTGAAAACATTCTTGTTTTTGATAGAAAAAAAGACTTATCAATGAGTAAACGAATAATTTAATGTAAAAAAATAATAGAAAAGGATTTTTTCATTACGAGATGCTTAAAAATCTGTTTCAAGGTAGAGATTTTTCGATATTTCGGAAAATTTTGTAAAACTGTAAATCCGTAAGATTTTGCTGAACATATATTGTGTTGTTTTGGTAGGTATTGACCCAAGCTATCACCCCCTGCAGTATGTCGTGCTATTTACTGGACACCCTGTATGTACCCTAATGAGGTTTAGCAGTAATAACAATCTATCTTTATATTTTGTATCGCAGACAGTTTTAGAAGTATAGCTAATGTCCTATGTTACTTTTGCAGTGGCTATTTCCTTTGAATGCAATCAATCAATCTGCCTGCCTTTTCCCAACTATGTTGGGGTCGGCTTCCAGTCTAACCGGATGCAGCTGAATACCAGTATTTTACATGGAGCGACTGCCTATCTGACCTCTACATTCCAGTAACTGGGTCATACGATACCCCTTGGTAAGACTGGTTGTCAGACTTTCACGACTTTGACTTCTGACGACCCGTAATGACTGTCAAAGATCCACGAATGACAGCCGGGACCAACGGCTTAACGTGGTTTCTGGGGCACGGAGGAGTTTTGGTATGTAAAGATGGTCACTCATCCACGGACCAACCCCGGCAAGCGTAGCTTAACCTGATGTATCGACCCGTGCGGCTGTTATTACATAGCCACGAGCTCCTCTATTTCCTTTGAATTCGTGTCATTGAATATTACTTTCGCCATTCAGAGCAATGCTAATTGATTACATCTAGAACTCTACAACTCTTTGAACTCTTGAGCCGAAACTTTGCATACAAAAGTAGGTGTTTTGTCATATACAGGGTGGCTGGGACATCGACGAGCAACCTGTTACCACAGTCCACACACCACATCATACAGTCGTCCGACGAAGCCCGAGCTGCATACGAAGTTCGGCGAACTACATAAGCAGCTCGGGCTCTCGTTGGACGACTGTATGATGACTGTGCTGTTATCATGGATTCAGTACATTATTCTGAAATTTTTCGTCGGTTATTAAAATACAATATGCTGTGTGCAATACCTACGCGGTCAAAATGTATGAAACAGCAATTTTTTTTAATAACCGATGAAGATTTTCGACGCGTTGGGTTTCAGAATCATGTACGGTAACAGATTATGCGTCGATGTCCTTGCCATCCTGTATACGGATCTACTACATTTATGTAATTGTGTTCTTTATTGTTTGCAGCAAGTGGAGCTCGTGGCTAAGGAATAACAGCCGCATGGGTCGATCCATCAGGTTAAGCTACGCTTGCCGGGGTCGGTCCTTGGATGGGTGGCCATCTTTACATACCGAGACTCCTCCGTGCCTCGGTGAGCACGTTAAGCCGTTGGTCCCGGCTGTCATTCGTGGATCTTTGACAGTCGCTACGGGTCTTCAGAAGCCCGAAAGTCTGACAACCAGTCTTACCAAGGGGTATCGTATCACCCAGTTACTGGGTTGTGGAGGTCAGATAGGCAGTCGCTCCATGTAAAATACTGGTATTCAGCTGCATCTGGTTAGACTGGAAGCCGACCCCGACATAGTTGGGAAAAGGCAGGCAGGTTGATTTATTGTTTGCAGCAAGTAATTATTTAAAGATGTGATAAGGTATCATTTTGAGTAAGTAAAACAACTTTTCCCGATATGTGACCGACAGTGTAAAAATTGTCGTCCAAAGTAAAATAGGCAACAGTCTTACTCGGTTTATTCCTCAGTAAAAGACAGACATACAGTTCTATGAAAAATGATGATGCTAGTGCAAATGCTCGTCTGGCCGAAAGGTATTGATTTCTGAACGAAATGCTAGCAGAAAAATATGCTTACATCACAGAGCCTTTGTCTCCATCGCAGAGATGTGAAAGCTATGTTAGTGTGGAGAGGGACTTGGGAAAAGTCTAGTGTAGTGGAGGAAATAGGATTTTTGTTATAGGGTTCCGTACCTCAAAAGGAAAAAACGGAACCCTTATAGGACACTCTCGTGTGTCTGTCACAGTCAATTTGCTCCGAATGTAACGAACCGATTTAGTTGAAATTTGGTACACATATGAATTTCTGTAACCCAAACACGGACGTGCAACGTAAATAAATGGATTTTGTATATGGGGTTTAATTTTGTGGGGAAAATAAAAAAATAAAAAAATTGCGTACCGAGTGACATATGAAATGAAAGGGCTTGCTGTCAGTGTCTCAAATATATATTTCTTTTAATAATTTTGAAATAAATATTCTTAAAGTTACTTAAGAAAATAGACGAAAATTTACCATGACCTCCCCCTCCCCCTTAACGAAAATACTGAGCATATAATTTTAAAATAAATACAGAAAACAGTTCTATATTTATAAATTGTAGAAAAATTTATAAGAAGTCTATGGTCTTAAAATAACATGGTAAATCTCTCAATATTGTGCGTACAAACTTACATTTGTCAAAACTTATTAAAAATCAATCGACTCTGAGTCAAATATTTTCTGCAATTAATTTTCTCTACGTCAAAAACAGCTTGCTCTAAAAGTTAAGAATAAAACGTTGACCAGTTATATTAACTAGAAAAATAGGTTGCATAGGTATATACCCAGAGGAAACGCTGTACTACCAAGTAACTTTCTTCAGAGAAAACAAGAAACAAGAAGACAAGAATTCTATAATAACGTCTTACGTACTTAAGTTTCACCAGGCACAATATAACTACTAATAATAAATACTCATAAAGGTGCATTGTGTCCAAGCATTAATTAGTGTTTTCCACACAACTCGGCTTTCAGCTAAATATTTATTATAATGAAAACAGTAATGAAGCTCCAATAATAAAATAAATTATGAAGTAATAAACACTACAACAATAATACTAGAATAGAAACTGGATTTTATTGAAGTAACTACAAGCATCGCTTTGAGTAAATGTTAATAAACTGAAAACTATATTATTTTCTATTAAAGGTATGTCGGTAAAAGTTTTATTTACTACAAGAAGTGAATTATTATGAATTCATGTGTCAAGCTTTGCTTATTACGGTATGTCTGTAAATCTGTTTGTCTATCTTACTCTAATCTTGAGTGTATGTGTCGCAGTAAGATGATTGTAGTCCTGATATAGTTATATCCCTAGGGATATAACTTTCTACCGTAATATAATTAATAGAGGAATGAATATAAGTATAATAGAATATAAGTAGGGCACTCCGACAGTTTTCATATAACTATTATGACGCTAGACAGCTATATCCCTAGGGATTTAACGATATCACGGCTACAATCATCTTACTGCTACATAAACATATTTTCAATACACTTCCTCGAAAACTGGTTCATATCGCACTACGATTAGGTTCACAATGCAATGTATTTCACACGCGTGAGATTTTTCATTTTCCAACACGTATGCGGGAATAAAAACTGCCATAGGTAACTTATACCTATACTTAGTCCAAATTGGTTCTTTCATTTTTGCACTTGCCGGTGCCAAGCGCCAAAATGAAACTGGCGGGAGACGGTCCTCTCTATTCGGAGGTGAATGTTTTTTTTTAAATCTCGGCAAAGAGGTATGCGTCTCTACGGCGTTAATATTTTTTTAATATTGAAATAATGTTTATAAAAAGAATATCATCAAAAACCATGATTACGAGTATTACAATAAAAAAACGTTTATGATGAAATAAAAAACTTTTTTACAAAAAAAAAAAACCATCGACTTCCAAAAAATACTACAAAGTAAAAAATAACTTTAATTTCGGAAGTCGGTGTCTTTTGATCTGTATTTTAGCTTTTTGTCACCGACTTCCGAAATTAAAGTTATTTTTCACGTTGTAGTATTTTTTTGGAAGTCGGTTGTTTTTTTTTTATTTTGTAAAAAAGTTTTTTTATTTTTCACTTTTTAGTGGGTCAGTCTGTAATTCATCTAAGTTACCATAGCCTAATGTCAACTGCTCATCACCTTTTACAAAATATTGCTTTTCCCGATACTAGGACGTTAATTATTGAGGAGTTTTCCCAGTAAGGAACCAGGAGAACTGGAACTGATGGTTAAGTCACCATCAGCTCTATTTCAACATATGTATTGTGACGAGCATAAATTGCTTAGCAATAATCGAATCGCAACTCGTGAAATACGTATTATTAAGTAGTTCCGGTGACCATCTCTGGTCTTCCTCATCAGTTCCACTTCACTAAATAGTGCTTTCCGAGAGCAAATGCACGAGTTACTATAAAAAATACCCAAATCGCTATAGGTGTGCTTATAAAATTTTAAGGTTCCCCTCGATTTCTCTGGGATGCCATTATCAGATCCTGGTTTCCTTATCATGGTACCATCCTTGGGATATCTCCTTTCCAACAAAAAAAGAATCATAAAAATCGGTTCATAAACGACGAAGTTATCCGCGAACACACATAAAATATATATATATATATATATATATATATATATATATATATATATATATATATATATATATATATACGGTCAAATTGAGTAACCCCCTTTCTTGAAGTCGGTTAATTAACATTTACTTGTGTTATAAACTCAAAAACATTTGAATTTTCTATTTTTCATATGAGGCTGTTTATCGGCTTTATACCTTTGCTTCTCCTTCAACCTGCCGAAAGCAAAGCGCGGAAAAAACAGGAAATTTAAATCATAGTTTCATAATAAATCATGACAAAAATATTTTTCGTTATTTTATTTTATTTCTTCAAAAATAAAAACGAAAAAACTTACCAACTTTTATTGAAAAACGTCGTTTGATACAAGTCGACATTTGTTATTGCAGTTCTCGGCTCAAAAACAACCTCGCCTACGGCTCGCGTGTTAATTCCGCATCGAATGCAATAATAAACATTCTCCACTTATATCAAAATGTACTATTGCCGTTAGTAGGTAGAGTTCTTTTGACATCTGTGCAAAATTCCGACACAATTCATGAGAAACCATAGTGTAGCGTTATTGCAAAAAAAAAAAACAATAAGAATTAATTAAGTACCAGGTTATCAGATTACCGGTAAATACGCCTTCACAACTATAATTAATATTATACTTTAACTAAGAAAAGCAATTATGGTTAATGTTTCTCGAAAGACTTTTTCTATAAATTTTAATGCGAATATTATAATTTTATGCTTGCATATAAGATTTTTTCAATGCATTTATTTTACATTTGCATGTTCTACACGCGTTTATGACACTACTATACAGGCTGTTTCAGAAAGGTGTGGTCAAATTTAAGGGCATGGTACAGACCATCAAACTGAACAACTTTCTCCATTCACATTACAAGTGTGGTGCTCACCGACGGTAGTTGAATGAACTGACGTACTTTTGTTGTTCTCTGCAACTTTATAAAACTAGTAAAAAGTGATTGTGAACGTCTTTAATCCGTGCAATCAAAGTTCATAACTCAGTGAACAATCTGTGTTAAAATTTATTGTGAAACACTTGTCTAGAATACTTTAAATCAGTTTTTTAAACCAATAGCGGAGTTTTGCAATTTGTGTTGGTGACAAACAAAACAAGTGGCCTTTGGACTCATTAAGTACACCCGCCGCCCGGCTGACGCTTAGTGCTGTATAATACACCTTACTTTTCAACATCTTTAGCAAATGTGTAATTGGTCCCGAGTTATAAGCATTCATAAAAAAAGTTGCGCACTGACAGAGTCGGTTTCAAACCCAAGTCACGACTTACACTTTTTGCATTTTTTTTGGTTTTCTTATTTCGTTTGGGTAAATATACCTAAAGTTGTATGCACTCCACCGAACATAAGTTCCCCAAAAGCTGTCGATATCGAGTCGGAAGTTGGAAATATGGTAGAAACCTCGCTCTCTCGTGACCAGGATTCGGAGAAAATTATTTCTTCAAGGGTCAAACGTCCGAGGCCAACTGACTCACCCCAGGAACAACAACCATCTGAGCAAGTCGTCCACTCCGAGACCTTTACTGCGGAAATCATTGATACTATCCGTGTCGAGATACACAAAGCCTTAACTAATGAGATAGCAGCCACCATAAAAAACTGCGTTACCACCGAACTTTCAAAAATTAATGAAAATCTTTCTTCACTGCCAGGGCTGGCCAAATCAGTTCAATTTATGAGTGACAAGTTCGACCGTATTAGTGCTGAGATTACCGTCAATAAAGATAAAGCTAAGGTTTTGGAAAAGGAAAACGATACCCTGCGGAAATCTGTTCAGGATTTATCATCTAGACTGAATGAACTGGTGCAATTTACCCGACAGGAGAACATTGAGATTAACGGTGTTCCCGAAAATAGTAATGAAAATATAATAAGAACAGTTGTGCAACTATCCAACTTCGTCTCTAATACCATCCAAGAACAGGATGTGCTTTCTGCTAATAGAATTATGAAAATGGATACGAAAAATAATAGACCTAGGTCAATTATTGTCCGGTTTTAGAATACAGGCATCCGGGACGGTCTTTTGACTTCAGTTACGAATTTCAACAAAACTCACAGCGATAATAAGCTGAACTCTCATCACCTTGGTTATGGGGGTGTTAAATGCCCGGTATTTGTATCGGAGCACCTATCTCCATCAAATAAGGAAATTCATGCTGCTGTTCGGAAGGTCGCCAAAGAAAAGCCGTACAAATTTGTTTGGTTTCGTGATGGGCGTATCCTTGTCCGGAAGGAAGAAAAAATGCCAGCAAAGCATATCAAATGCCTTGATGCTGTTGCGCTTCTTTAAAACTTCTTTATTGTCATCTGAAAACTGTTGTTTGTAGAAACTTACTCTTAAATTCATATTGTTAATCATTGTAAACAAATATTTCCTTTTACGTACACACTTACACATAGTGTTTTTTTTAAATATTTTATCTTCTAAGTTGTCAAGTAAGTTAACTTCCATAATTATTGGAACACGCATTTGTAATTTTATTCACAGATACCCCTTAATTTTGTTCCCTCCAATGACGTTGTGTTATTCCGTCGTAGCCCCCCCTCCCTTTTCTCTCAACTTCAGAGCAATCTACCAGAAAACCAAAACTTATATTCGATAATGTAGATGAAATAAACTCCATTTTTGACGCGGTGTCGGTTACAAAATCTCATCTTTGTGACGTTGAAGACATTATTACCCACATACCTAAACCAAAACTCTCTCATTTATTCACCAAAACATAAGAAGCATTAGACGCAACCTTCCCGCTTTCCAAACTTTACTCAGCAGGAGTAATATAAATTGGGATCTCATTATCTTGACAGAATGTTGGCTGCCTTGCACCCAGGTCATTCCTTCTCTTAATAACTATAGCTCACACTCTACCTCTACTAACACTACCCAAAACGAAAGTGTGGTAATTTATCATAATCGTAGCATGAAATTATCAGTTGAAGAACCTTTACTGATTGATGCAAACTGTCTTTAGTAAAAATAAGTACAGACACTGTTATTATAGCAATTTACCGTCCTCCTGCTCAGAAAAATATCTCTGGTTTTTTTAACTCTTTGAACGAACTCCTCTTAAAGTACTCAGCTACTAAAAATATCGTGTTGGTCGGTGACATCAATATTGATATTACAGAAAATAATTCTGAATCTCGATCTCTTAGTTACCTTACCACGGCCTACTTCCAGCCCACAACTTTCCCACACATGGACGTACCTGCCTTGACCATGTAATCCTAAAAACCAAAAGGAATGCGCATTGTTTCGTAATGCATTCTTCAGTGACCGACCATGACAGTACCTCCCTCTTCGTGAATTTGTCAACACGACCTACTCACCCAAAGAAATTCACAAAAATTGTTGACTATATTGGCTTAGATGATGCTATGAATGCACTGGACTTTTCCCCATTGTATGCCATAAGCGACGCTAATTTAGCAGCTTCATTTCTCATCGATACTTTAAATAATGTAATTTCTCTTCATACTAGGGTTGTCAACGTCAGTAACCGTCGCCATATCATTAAGCCTTGGATCACCCCAGGACTTTTGAGATGCTCAATTAATAGAGACAACCTTCATAAAAAGGTGAAAAAGTATCCGAATTATGAATCATTACAAATCACGTACAAAAGATACCGCAACGTTTGTAATGATCTATTAAAAAAAATCAGACAAGAATACGAGAAAGAGGAGATTCGTAACGCGAAGCATATTAGCAAAAAGCTTTGGAAGGTCATTAGAAAAATTACTGACACAGACAAACCTAAGCCGCCCACCCAGGAACTCATAAAAGTTGAAAACCCTCAAGAGTCTGTCAATGAGGTAAATCATTTCTTTTCTAATATTGGTAAATCCCTTGCTGAAGAAATATTAGATCATCACGTTCCTATCCCTACCAGTACTTCAGTCGCTCATTCACATTCAATGGCTTTTCTTCCCACAGATGAAAAGGAGGTAGACTCCCTTATTGGTGACCTAAAAAACACCTGTTCTGAAAGTGTTGACCTCATTTCTTCTCGGTTCATTTAGCATTATAAGAACTAATTGGTTCCCCCACTTACCCATTTATTTAATCTAGCATTTTACACAGACACATTTCCCTTACCTTTAAAAAAATCACTTGTACATCCTATCCACAAGGCTGAGGACAGAGGCTGTGTCAACAATTATAGGCCGATCTCCATTCTACCTACTCTTTCCAAACTATTAGAACACCTTATGAACAGCAGACTTACCGCATACTTTGAACGCAATAACCTCTTATCACAGGGTCAATTTGGGGTCAGGGCTGGCAAATCTTGTGCCAACGCTGTTCATGAGCTGACAGATCATCTTGTGAACGGTCTTGATGGTAGAAAGAAGGCACTTGTCATATTCCTTGACCTTGCCAAAGCGTTTGACACAGTCTCTGTATCCAACCTTCTAAACAAGCTGGAAAACATGGGAATCAGGGGTCTACCATTAAAACTCTTCCGGGACTACTTATCTGATCGATTCCAGAGGGTTAAAATAGGTGACTATGTTAGTGACGATCTACCTGTCACTTTTGATGTACCACAGGGAAGTGTGATCGGGCCTTCCCTCTTCCTTGCCTACATAAATGATCTGTAACCTACAGCTACCACATGGTAAAATCATATCTTTTGCCGATGATACGGCACTACTGTTTACAGCAGACTCATGGGCTGACGTCTATCATTACGCACAAAAAGGTTTTGATACGGTACTAGCTTGGTTGAAAATAATGTCCTTACCCTTAACGTTGATAAAACGAAGTATATAGCTTTCTCCCTCACTAACAACCTAACCATTTCTTATCCAGGCAAATCACTGTCCATTCTAAGGTTGCCTGGAAGAGATTGCAGAAAGCGATAAGGCCGCCCATTGTATATTTTGTAGTGTTTGATTATGTCTTTTTTTGTTATGTATTTTTGTGGTGTACAATAAAGTATATATAAATAAATAAATATAAATAAATAACAAACGCAATGAGTCGTTATCCCATTTCCAGATTAAAGCTCACTCTTGCATTGACTCAAATACTAGCACTTGCTTCTGTTCCCTTCTCCAAAAGACTACCTCTATTAAGTACCTTGGAATTATAATAGATAATAATTTAAGCTTCCAGCCACACATAGATTGTCTAACATCGAGAATTCGCAAACTAATCTTTCTGTTCAAAAGTCTTCGTCACGTAGCGGACACTGAGGTAATAAGATGTGTATATTATGCGATGTGTCAGTGTCTTCTGACATACTGCATAACATCATGGGGGGGTGCTCCCAAATCGAATATTTTGAAACTGGAAAGAGCCCAGCGGGTGGTACTGAAGGTAAATATATAAACTGCAATTTGTAAAAGAAAATGCTGGAGCTGATATGATTGCAATAAAGATTTTGTATTTTGTATTTGTATTTGTATTTGATACGTTCACCACTTAATATTCAATTGAAACAGACAACCGATCAATGTGGATGTTCTTGATCATATGGACCTACAAATCAATATTTTATTTGTGTTACTTACTGTTGTACGTCGATTCTGTAAAATTCAAACAACAACTCGCATCTCACATCGCTATTCAGTCTCACTCGTAAAATAGATGCTTTTTATTTGACACTTTGAATCGGGTTCGAGTGCGAAGTGAGCGTCAAAGTGACGGAGGAAATACCTTACTGAATGCCACTTCTTACGTCATCTCATACTTTATCTGTCAAAATCCTACGGTCAATTTAGTTCAAATCGCTGATACGCTCGCAAGGGCTACCCTTGCGAGCGTATCAGCGATTTGAACTAGCGATTAGAGCTAGTGTAAATTCGAATTATCAACCGAGTTTTTAAAATGCCAATCAAGAAACTCACAGCGGATTCAGATTCGAAGTATAGAATGAGGTCTTACAGAATCACACGGCTGCATTACTGATTTGATCCTCAGGGAAAAAACAAAAAAATATCTGTACTAAATATTAACTCATTATCTAAATGAATATTATTTTCCAAAAAGAAAACACCCTCTCCACACTTAGATAACCAGAGCATTTCAGGATTTGGAACATAGGACAAAGCTATACGAGCGAGCGAGAGGGCACACGTAATCCACTTATACGTCACGCGCGGGTTGTTCCCATACATTTTTACTGGAGAAAATTCGGGAATATCCTTAATGCATATTAAGCCGGGATCTCGAGTTATTTGCTATGAGGTATCAGGATACCTATTGAAATGAAATTTTCCGCAGTGTGGGTTTTTGGGATAACGAAGGTTCTGCACACTTTTGTAGGTAAGAATGTGACCCTTCCCGAGTTTGCCCGGCCGGATTATTGTTTCAAGTACTATATTTGGAATACCGCAAAGCGGTTTGGAAAACGGTCAGCTATTTATATAATATATGAGAAATTTAATAAATGTTTTGTGGACATTTAATAGTTGCGGTTTCGACATTCTTAAATTTCATGAAGCATGATGTATTTTAACTTGTACATTTCAACATGTATAATAAACGCCGTACATAAGTAAGTAGATTGCAGGATAAATTTAAGTACTTCTAACATTTATTAATTCCCATTAGGCTTACGATCTTTTAGCGGCAACTAGTGTAGTTTATAGTGTCATTATAATAAGTGGCGAATGCGGGATCAAAACATCTTAAATGCTTATAAGGAAGTGATAATATCTAATTACTTTGACCACGCATCAACTGGTTCCACCACTAATTTAATCAGAGTAAGCGTAGATATAATTTGTGCTATGGCATTGCTTGGAATTATTATAGACAAATGGACGTAGTTATCCAAAAGGGAACCAACGCACAAATAGGTCAAAATTGAGTTACGTATACAGAAAATTTTTAAGAGGAGCTCGTGGCTAAGTAATAACAGCTGCACGGGTCGATCCATCATGTTAAGCTACCGGGGCTGGTCCGTAGATGAGTGACCATCGTTACATACCGAGACTCCTCCGTGCCTCGGAAAGCACGTTAAGCCGTTGGGCCCAGCTGTCATTCGTAGATTTTTGACAATCGTTACGGGTCGTCAGAAGCCCGAAAGTCTGACAACCAGTCTTACCAAGAGGTATCGTAAAACCCAATCACTGGGTCGTGGAGGTCAGATAAGCTGTCGTTCCATGTAAAATCATGTGTATTCAGCTGCATCCGGTTAGACTGGAAGCCGACCCCAACATAGTCGGGAAAAGGCTAGGCAGATATATACAGAAACATTTTAAAATGCACCTTCTATCGGCCCTGTAAAGATCATAGTTGTCTGATGAGTCTTTCTTATCAAAACATTATGTCGACAAACATACCAACTCATATAATAGCAGTTTCCGAATAAAATAAAAAGACCCATGCTGTATCTATGGTAATGCTAAAAACTGCAAATCTTTGTGATTATATTATTTGACAAAGAACCATGTCACATGGTTCCGCGTAAAGCATATTATATTAGTTAAGAAAAGAGATCATGCAGTTTGGTTACAGTTTGCATAGTAAAATTATCTATGAAATTCATATCACATAGTTCCTTGTTAATACTATTTTATTTGCAATTATAACGGATCATGTGTTTTGGATCTTGTTTGAGACACAATGACAGTTTCGAGAAAAAACGATTTTTAACAAAATGCTGTGTAGAAAGTAAATTATTCGTTTATAATAGGATTACTTTGCAATACAGTGTAAGATACTGCATTTTATGAGTCTATGTGAAAAAAAAAAGAATTTTTATATGTACAAAATGTTTTTTTTTTTTTATAAATTACCTATCTCTAGTTCCTTGTGGCAAAAAAGCTAATATGTGGGTTGGTTCTTTGTTAAAATATATAAACATGTGAATATCATTGGTGAAAATAACAAAAACTCAGGTTTTTTAAGGTTATTTTATTGAAAAATCATTAAGTATAGTAACTATGTGATTTGAGACAATTTTATTATGCAAACCTGCCTTAAAATTTTATGCCTTTTATGCCTTAAAAAACCTATTTAGATAGGTACTTAATAATCGGCTCAACTCGCTCCAGATGGTGCGAGTTGAGGAACTAAAATCAATCTGCCTAGCCTTTTCCCAACTATGTTGGGGTCGGCTTCCAGTCTAACCGGATGCAGCTGAATACCAGTATTTTCCATGGAGCGACTGCCTATCTGATCTCCACAACCCAGTAACTGGGTAATACGATACCCCTTGGTAAGACTGGTTGTCAGACTTTCGGACTTCTGACGACCCGCAATGACTGTTAAAGATCCACGAACGACAGCCGGTACCAACGGCTTGTCGTGCTTTCCGAGGCACGAAGGAGTCTCGGTATGTAAAGATGGTCACCCATCCACGCCGGATCAACCGCGACAAGCGTAGCTTAACCTGATGGATCGACCCGTGCGGCTGTTATTACTTAGCCACGAGGTCCTCAAGGAGGAGTTGAGGAACTAGATGGGTCAAAATTTGTAGCTTGTGAAAGCTACTAATTTTATTATTGTCACTCATCTGGTTCATCTACCTCGAAATATCGTCTCCCATAAGATAAAATATGAAAGCCATTCTAGAAATCATATAGGTATAGATTTGTTCAACATGTGGATGATCGTAAAGCACAGCTTTTAGCATCAAAACCAATTTTATATTACGGATTTGTCCACCGCACGAATAAATGTTTCAAAAACTAAAACTTACTCTCGCCAATATCTCTTGGATGGTAGGACAGTTTGTACAGAAATGTTTCTTAAAACCTTCCAGACAGAAAAAAAAATAGACACATTGCTTTACAAGACGTGGTCAGACAATTTCATCACAGATAAATGAGGTATGCAAGGAGGGCACAACAGAGTGTCAAACGTTAACAGCTTAATTATTTAATAATTCAACACATCATCATCATCATACATTCATTCACTTTTTTTTTCATTTAATTTTTTTTTTCACAATATTTTTTTTTATTTCATTTTTTTTTTATTAATTAAGCTTATCGGTACATCTTTGACCGTTTTTACGACCATAACAATAAGCACTTTTTTGATATTTTATAATATTGGAAGGTAAAGAGCTTCCAAATTAAAATTGCACGCCCCTCCACATACATAGTCCAAAAATGAGTACAGAAATTTTAGTGGAGGGCGGTCGACGATCTTTACCTACGTAACCGTTTGTTTCATTATTAGACATAGCAAGCTATACACCTAAAAAAAATTAAGTGCGGAACCATGTCGCTTTATGATCTTTTTTAATAAAAACCTAACGATATTTCATTACAATTCGACATGTGAATACTTTAATACAACTTTTCAATAAATAACCCGGCGGTATTGTATGTCTTGTAAATGATTATGTCGTATATGATGATTAATTTTATAATTCGAATTTTCGCGAAAACCCTAGGGATATTGCGAAAACACGGATAATTAGACAATGGTGAAAACATTTCTCAATCTAACTGGAAAAAGATAGGGTTTTTGCCAAAACACGAGTCGCTCTAGTAACACTGAATATCCTTAACTGTGATTGGCCAGAGTTTTGCTTACTGACCAACAACCTAAATGCGTAACACATTATCAATCGGAGTTAGTTTCATTTTGACAGTTCAACAACATTCATTGCGTTATTTACGTTGTCGAGCAGACAAATTTTTGGAAAATTTGAAGCAATGGATTAGCAATTTGTTTCAAAATGAAACCAACTCCGATTGATAATGCGTTACGCAATTAGGGTGTTGATCATATTCTGATTGATTCCTGGTTTTACTCTGTGAGCTTTGAAGTATTATATCATAGAGTTACGAAGGGTTAGAAATAACTATCAATTTATAGGAACTTTACTTTTTATTGAAAATTTTAGTTACCTACTCTACAAACATAGGACCCTTTAGTAGGTAAATACCTATTTTATAGTTAATTATGGCTAGGAGTTGATCGGATGTCAATTAAATCCACCTACCTATGTCTTTTAAAGTCAAGAGAAATTATGGGGCGTATAACAATTCTGTTTTTAGAACAACTTTTTATTTTATTACACAGATCTTGCACAAGTTGACAACTATTAATTTAACAGGCACCGGTATCAAACATTTCTGTGTTAGGCTTTATACCATTTTATCTTGACCTCCATGCCGAGTTAATATGTGCGTGTGCAGAAGAATAACAGGTTACAGAGTCAAATCTGCTTAGCCTTTCCCCAATTATGTTGGGGTCGGCTTCCAGTCTAACCGGATGCAGCTGAATACCAGTATTTTACATGGAGCAACTGCCTATCTGACCTCCACAACCCAGTAACTGGGTAATACGATACCCCTTGGTAAGACTGGTTGTCAGACTTTCGGGCTTCTGACGACCCGTAACGACTGTCAAAGATCCACGAATGACAGCCGGGACCAACGGCTTAACGTGCTTTCCGAGGCACGGAGGAGTCTCGGTATGTAAAGAATGGTCACCCATCCACTAACCAACCCCGGCAAGCGTAGCTTAACCTGATGGATCGACCCGTGCGGCTATTATTACTTAGCCACGAGCTCCTCAAACAGGTTACAGAGTAACAGGGCACAAATCCAGATTCCGGGAAAGAATAAAGCTAATTGAAAAGCCAATTACATTTTGCCTGACCTGGAGATTGAAACCATCGCGCCTCCCCTCAAACGTCTAGGGCATACTTGGTGTGCGTAAGGAGAAAATTTTATATAATATATCACCCAGTCAGTCAGTCAGTTTACCATTTTATATATATAGATGTATTTTAACGTATATCATTTATTCTCGTATGTGAATGTAAAATACCATCATCCAATGGCGACTGCAGGCTTACAGTAGCTTCCTTGACTAACGTACCTATTGTTAACCATACGATATGTTGAGCATAATGCTGTAATCTACCTTCATCAATCGATCTGCCTAGCCTTTTCCCAACTATGTTTTACATGGAGCGACTGCCTATCTGACCTCCACAACCCAGTTACTGGCTAAAACGATGTCCTTTGGTGAGACTGGTTGTCAGACAGGACAACCCGTAATGACTGTCAAAGATCTAAGAGAAATGACAGCCGGGGCCAATGGTTTAAGTCTCGATATGTCCTTCGATCGACCCTTGCGGTTGTTATTATTAATATCAATAATATATCTTCATATTTTATTAAAACTAATACATAAATATTGTTCCTCAAAAATAATCACAGCCATTATTGAACAAGCAAGACATGTCTTACTAAAGCCATTACTATAATAATATTAATTGAAGCCTGGTCCTCAGCTATGCTCAGGTTAATACCTCTTCTAATCCATTCAGAAACATTATAAGCATTTACGTTCTCTTTAACGATTTACATTAGTAAACGTAGGTAAACTTGTAATTAAGTATCATTTTAAGTCGGATATATTACTATTGGCTTGCATTTTATCGTAGAGACGGTAAACAACATTATTTTTATGCTTAATTAAATATAAGATTTAATAGCTCTTGGTACTTATTTTAAATGTAAAGTAGGTAAAGTAAAATAAATAGAGAAGATGTTGTAAATATAGTAAACGTATAAAAATTAGTTTAATTATTTTAAGTTTATATTATAAATTTTGGCTCGTGGCTAAGTAATAACAATAGAACCATCTTTACATACCGAGACTCCTCCGTGCCTGGGAAAGCACGATAAGCCGTTGGTCCCGGCTGTCATTCGTGGATCTTTGACAGTCGTTACGGGTCGTCAGAAGCCCGAAAGCCTGACAACCAGTCTTACCAAGGGCTATCGTATTACTCCAGAAACTGGGTTGTGGAGACCAAGTAGGCAGTCACTCCATGTGCCTAAAATACTGGTATTCAGCTGCATCCGGTTATATTGGAAGCTGACCCCAACACAGTTCTCAAAAGGCTGGCAGATAATTATGTCCTCATTTTAACATGCGCATTGATGTATACTTATTAATTTAATTGATGCACATGGTCGGTGCATTTCATTCATTCATTCCTTTCCTTTAAAAAAATCCATGAATCGAGCAAACGGATCCTTAACACTCTCGTTAGCTACATTTGGTTGAAATAAACTTTGTCATAGCAGAAATACTTAAAAAATTGCACATCAGCGGAATGAAGGACCACAAACTTAGATGCGGAATAAATTTTCTGTATCTGTGTGTGTGTTATGTGTTTTGTTTTGTTGTGTGTGTTTTGTGTGTGTGTGTGTGTGTGTTTTCTGTATGTGTGAGTGTGTTGTGTGTTTGTGTGTGTTTTTGTGTGTGTGTGTTTTGTGTGTGTGTGTGTGTGTGTGTGTGTGTGTTTTTTGTGTTTCTGTGTGTTCTGTTATTTATTTTCAACTTCTTATCAACTCAGCCAATCGCAGTCCACCGCTGGCTCCCAGGCTGCGACACAACATCCAGTCCTCCGCCTTCCGCATCCAGTCTTTCCCAATCACCTTCTGAAGGTCGTCGTCCATCTAGCTGAGGGCGTCTCACACTACGCTTGCCGATACGCGAAGATTCCACTCAAAGAATCGGCTGCTGCACTCGCTATCGGTCCCCGAAAAACATGGCCAGCCCACTTCCACTTCAACTTGCTTAGTCTGCAAGTTAAGTCGATAACTCCGGTTCTTTTCGGAATAGTTTTCTTACCAGCATCTTACTTAGTATTTTCCAAGTACAAAAGGTGCTCCTTTCTACAGAATTCATAAGATTTCACTTAGCTTTACGATATAACCCTACATAAACCCGTTTCTAACGAGATTTATATCGGCAATGAACAACACCATAATTAGAGACAAGATGCTAGTTTTATATACCTTATAAAAAGACTAATAATTCACTATAATATTGCTTAGTGGTACTTAAGTTTACGATTGGCGGGAATATTTCACATTAGATTACAGGTTAATGATAGAGATGGTCAATCAAAACCTAGATTTGCACAAAGAGTATAAGATATAACAAGAATGGAGACTGTTATGGACTCATCATCTGCCTAGCCTTTTCCCAACTATGTTGGAGTCGGCTTCCAGTCTAACCGGATGCAGCTGAGTACCAGTATTTTACATGGAGCAACTACCTATCTGACCTCCACAACCCAGTTACTGGGTAACACGATACCCCCTGATAAGACTGGTTGTCACACTTTCGGGCTTCTGACTGCCCGTAACGACTGTCAAAAATCTTTGAATGGACAACCAGGACCAACTGAGTAACCTGCTTTCCGAGGTACGGAGAGGTCTCGATATGTAATTGATGGCCACCCATCCATGGACCGCCCTTAGCAAGCATAGCTTAACCTTTGATCGACCCGTGCAACGGTTATTTAATTGAAAAATCCCTTGAACATCACTGGACAACTACTGATAAAACTTACAATGCCTGGAAAACATATTCTCGCACAGGAGGATACTGCCCAAAATCGCAGAATAAATAATAATACTAACATACCAATATTATCATTGTAGGTATGCGAAACCAGTACCTTAATAGTATTCTCATGGAGAGACAATCCTGAATAAACTCTACCAAATACGTGTATTGTCATTGAAAATAAACGAGAACTTGTAAAAGTTTCTTCTGAGTACACTAAGTGCCAATTTTACTAATGCAAATTATGCAAATTATTATGAACTAAACGCGATGAACACATTTATTTATTAAAAACTTTTTTACAAAAAAATACAACCGACTTCCAAAAACAACACTACAAAGTGAAAAATAACTTTAATTTCGGAAGTCGGTGTCTAGTTAAATGTATTTTCGTTTTTTGCCACCGACTTCCGAAATTAAAGTTATTTTTCACTTTGTAGTGTTGTTTTTGGAAGTCGGTTGTATTTTTTTGTAAAAAAGTTTTTATTTTTCACTTTTTAGTTGTGGTACCTACCCCACACAAATTCTAATACCACTACCTGCAAAACAAACTAGAACATCATCCATATAAAAGTGGGGGAAAAATACGTATTATTGAAGCTAACTCAAAAACTACCAAAGCCAAGGTAATCAATTTTATACGGGACCAACTGTGATGTATACCCTCTCGAATAAAACAAAAAAATCCATATCGGTCCAGCCATCTTCGAGTAATCGGGGAACATACATAAAAAAAAAGAAAAAAAAAAGGTTCCGACGAATTGAGAACCTCCTCCTTCTTGAAGTCGGTTAAAAATGTATGCACAAGTAAAACACTGCTGCAGCAAGAGCTGTCAGTGGCTTTAATATGCCACAACAGTGATGACACTGACACTTCTTGAACGCGGTTTTGGATGAGCTGATCGTGTTAAATTTTATTGGTGAAATCCGCCCTAAGAAGTAAAGAAGTGTGCCAAAACATGGAAGAAGGAGGTATTTTGTTACAGGTGTATCTCCATACATAAAAGAAGGCTTCTAAAAAGTATTTGTTAAAACCTGCTGATTACGTGAATAAATAAACAGACTTTTAAACAAAAACAATAACAGTTTGCAAAAAACTATCTCAACGCATAAAAGTGAAACCATACCTTATTATATATTTATATATATATACCTTAACCGGAAACCACACTCTTGTACTTTTGATTGAGTTCAAATAATACATTATCCCATATACAGAACCGTCAATAGTTATGCAGTTATCTGCATAACTATTGACGGTTCTATAGGTATTGACAGGCGGATAACGTATCGCCTGCAAGCGCCGTAACAAGCCATTTCCTTAGTTAGCTCTGACAAATAACTGGAATATCGATATTTTCCTCGTTTGCTACCTAAATTAGTATTAAATCAAGATGCACTTCGTCACCGATGTAACTAAATTAACCGGTCTACTAATACATGCTTTTTACACCCGTTTTATTATATCAATCTGCCTAGCCTTTTCCCAACTATGTTGAGGTCGGCTTCCAGTCTAACCGGATGCAGCTGAATACCAGTATTTTATATGGAGCGACTGCCTATCTGACCTCCACAACCCAGTAACTGGGTAATACGATACCCCTTGATAAGACTGGTTGTTAGACTTTCGGGCTTCTGACGACTCGTAACGACCGACTGTCAAAGATCCACGAATGACAACCGGGACCAACGGCTTAACATGCTTTCCGAGGCACGGCGGAGACTCGATATGGAAAGATAGTTACCCATCCACGGACCAACCCCAGCAAGCGCAGCTTAACCTGATGCTGACCTGTATGGCTGCTATTATTTAGCCGCAAGCTCCTCACTCCTCCAACACCCGTTTTATTACAACGAGTGTAAAAAGCCGAGAGTCACTTGTTCTTCCCGTCATTCTGTTATATTTGTTATTTGCAAGGGCAACGTTACACGTCATAAGTTATGTTATTGATTTGTAAATATTATGTTGTAAGTTATTGCATGAACTGTAAGTTAACTGCACTACCGAATCGGGATACTATAATGGTAGCGTATGTATGTAATTTTTTTTTTTTTTTTTGTTACCTTCTGGTCTAATGGAGATATTGAAGGTCAAAGTTCCAACTTTTTCTGAAGTTTTTTTTTTACGAAAACAAGTTTTAAATGTTATAACTTAACTTTAATTACCCCTTCGTACAGTTGTACGCACCCGTAAGCGCAATGTCTTCCGTGCATTACATTAAGCGTTACCGTTGCTCGTGGCTAAGTAATAACAGCCGCACGGTTCGATCCATCAGGTTAAGCTACGCTTGCCGGGGTGGGTCTGTGGATGGGTGACCATCTTTACATATCGAGACTCCTCCGTGTCTCGGAAAGCACGTTAAGCCGTTGGTCCCGGCTGTCATTCGTGGATCTTTCACAGTCGTTACGGGTCGTCAGAAACCCGAAAGTCTGACAACCAGTCTTATCAAGGAGTGTCGTATTACCCAGTTACTATGTTGTGGAGGTCAGATAGGCAGTGCAGGCAGATGATGATGGTGATGGGCAGGCTTCGTGTAAAATTCTGCTATTCGGCTGCATCCGGTTAGACTGGAAGCCGACCCCAACATATTTGAGAAAAGGCGTACGAAATATAAATTAATATTGTGACATCCTTCATGCATAATTTGCATGTATACGCATGTTTTTGACAAATAAAATGATCTTTATCTTTATCTTTTAAGGCTAGGCAGATTGATTGACATTGAGCGCTACCGTAAACAGTGATGTTTCACACCAAAAATATGAGTCCCAGTTTTTGCAACAATTATTTAATGCAATTTTACTTAGTTTGATATACAGAATGCGTAGTTGAAGGCTATGTGATGGGTTTCTTGTTACACCTTATAGAAGCTGTATGAAACGAAGAGTCATTGTCTTCTAATCTATATAAATAAAAATATTACACTCCTTTTCGGGATGTCGTGTAAAAAGAGAAGTCCTGACTGACTGACTCATCAACGCCCAGCCCAACCCGTTGAACCTAGAAAGCTGAAATTTTGCGCATAGGTTCCCTTTATAATTTAGACAAGGAATATGAAAGGATTTTTTGATAGTACGTTCTCATGGGATACTTTCAAACATCCACGCGGGCGAAGCCTCGGGCAAAAGCTAGTGTTTTATATGAAAAGATAACATTATGCCTGCCTGAGTCGTTTGCCGCCGCAACGGCTTTCAACAATAGATGAGAAAGTTATTTTGTATGGAGTGGCAAAGAAACACATCCACATAAAAGAGTGTAAGGATCTCACCTTTTTATGATGGAAAAATTACCGTGACATTGGAAATACTTTCTTCCATGTTGGTCCTCTCTCTTCTTTTGAGAGAATCTGATAGAATGCATGGCAAATCATTCAAACGTCCCATTTTCGTCTCATCATAATCCAGGATAACATTCAGTGAAGTTGTAAACATCTCCCAAATCAAAACAACATTGAACTTTTCTCAAATTCCTACCCTCAATACAACACTGTATGTAAACACATAAACAATCACACCACAAGTTGTTTATAGACAACCAAACCACTGTCCGTCACTAAAGGCCACATCAGGAGCACTTCACAAAACCTCCGAAAATCAATTAAAAACAATATTTAAATGAGTTTAAAATGATTTAATAACAGGCAGTGTGTTCAGCACGACACCCCGACTTGCACTGGTGAGCTAAATGAGAAAGGTTTCCCTATTTCTTCCCATTCGAGAGAGAATATAAAACTCTTTTTCGCCTTTTTTTTTACTTCCAACTTCGTCTTAATATGCCACCCGCTCGGACCTTGGGTTGACGGCTTAGGAAGCGTATAGAAGGGACAGATACACAAAAATATAAAATAGGTCCTTAGATCCAAAAGTTCAAAACCACTGGTCCTTTTGTTTACAAAATGTTTATAGAGTTACTAACTAACTCATCAATGTAAATTAAAACGTTCCAAGATTGGTCTTTATACAAGAGTTGTTATAATTAAAAGGGATTTCGAATGAAAACCGGTTGCATTGGTATTGTGCACCAATTAATACGGCTTTTATCTTTTATGACATTTTTATGATGATTTTATAGCCTCATTGGCCTCGTGATGGTATGCATTGCTTTGAATCGGAGTCACTTCGAAGATACGTTGTGGCGCGTAGATAAGCTATGAGCTGGTTATAAGGAATTCCACGAATAGAGAAAATTCTTACAGATTAAAAATTTTTCGGCTAAATTACTAGAAGCACCAACTGGAAATGTTTAGATTTATCATACTCCTTATTTTTCCTATGAGTATGGAGAAACACGTTATCTCTCAGATTGATAGGCCAAATCGATCAGAATGGGCAGAATTTATACCAGGAACACTTTCAAAGACTAGCTCACCAACTCCAACTCTTGTCCTTGATGATAACAATATTTTGATTTAAAAGAGTGTCTGTGGAGTTTCTTGCCCATAGAGGCTCCTACTATGCTTTGGAATATGCAACCATACTTCATTTACAATAAGATTAGACAATTAAACAAACCTTTTTTACAGTCCGTTCAACCGATTTTGACTTCTATTGCGTTGATGGCATGACAAATGGCAGCTGCAGTAAACAGTTGGTATTGAAACCACTTTTTGCGTTAATACCATCCTTAAGCCTACGGAATAGAAGTCAAAATCGGTTGAACGGACTGTAAAAAGGGTTTCTTTAAATGTCTAATTTTATTATAAATGAAGTATAGCTTCATCTTTCTGACTGACCGACTTCTTCACAATTCAAAAGTGCTTATAATTGGTTTAATTGAAATTTATGATGTCCGTATTACCACAAAACTGTGTTTATCAATTGTTTATGCTAAACAACTGTCTAACATGACATATAAGCATGGAGTTTGACGTAAAATTGACATTAGACACGCGTTGAACAGGTGTCTAAGGCCCGTATTACAGAACGTCACTCAATACTCAAGCATTACCAACTTAAAACTAGATTCAAGCCATTTGATTGGTTGAAACTAGTTTTATGTAATGCTTGAGTATTGAGTGACGTTCTATAATAAAAATAAATAAATAAAACTTTATTATCAAGTAACAAAGACCCATAGATAAATATCTTAACCTAAGTCTATGTTTTTGTGGTAAGACCCTTTGAGTTTTGAGTTGAAAGGTTCCAAGGTTCTGCTAACTTTCCCTTTGGAGCAAGACATTTCCAATCATAATTATGTATACCAGGCTCGTGGCTAAGTAATAACAGCCGGACGGTTCGATCCATCATGTTAAGCTACGCTTGCCGGGGTCGGTCCGTGGATGGGTGACCATCTTTACATACCGAGACTCCTCCGTGCCTCGGAAAGTACGATAAGCCGTTGGTCCCGGCTGTCATTCGTGGATCTTTGATAGTCGTTACGGGTCGTCAGAAGCCCGAAAGTCTGACAACCAGTCTTACCAAGGGGTATCGTATTACCCAGTTAATGGGTCGTGGAAGTCAGATAGGCAGTCGCTCCATGTAAAATACTGATATTCAGTTGCATCCGGTTAGACTGGAAGCCGACCCCCATATAGTTGGGAAAAGGCTAGGCAGATTGATTGAATTATGTATACCATGACTGCATATATTCAATCCTGGAATCGTCATGTGTCCCCAAGGACCACCACATCGTCAATTCATATTTATTGGTTTTAGGCACTAAAAACAACTGTTTATATCTGCAACCCTTGATCTTAAAAGTGTTAACGGATGTGTATTTATATTTATTTTGTACATCCCACGTACTTATCGTAAATCTGTCCTAAAAGACCAGCCACATCGGGTAAAGATATTCAAACATAAACAAGAGATTATATTGAAGTATTCAACAATCTCATATAACCTGTAACCTTATGTAGATATCTAATGTCTAAATATCTAAACAGTCTGCCATAGACCAGACAATCTACCGTTGTATAATCTGTTGACTGAATCGTCAGATTTTAATAGTGATATTATGTACCCATGTATCCTTATTGGTAGATATATAAAACAATGGTTAGACCTGCTGTCTTGTATGGATCAGAATATTGGGCCAGAAAAAGGATGAATGAAAAGCAATTGCATGCAGCTGAGATGAGAATGCTAAGAGGGATGTGTGGTGTTACACGAATGGATAGAATAAGAAATGAGTACATAAGAGGAAGTCTGAAAGTGGCACCGGTGTCATGGTATGGGCATGTGATGCGGAGGAGTGAGGAAAATGTCGTGAGGAAAGTTTTGAGTATGAATGTCGATGGCTATAAGAGTAGGGGAAGACCAAAGAAACGATGGATGGACTGTGTGAAAGATGACATGGCTAGAAAGGGGTTGACTACCGAGATGACGAATAATAGAGAAGTATGGAAAAAAGGACATGTTGCGCCGACCCCAAATAGATTGGGATAAGGGCAGGAGAATGAATGATCAATGTATCCTTATTGGTAGATATTGCAACTCGAAACTTTCACAGCGAAAAAGCGTAGCATATGCATAATCAGCCTATAATGATCCCACTGCACTTAACCGCATAAACTACTGACATAAATTTACCGTACACTTTAAATTAAGTTATTATTTTAGTTTAAAGTAGGTAAGCAATAAAAACAAAATTGTTTTGCACAATTCATTTACATCTTAATATACTCGTATAACCTTAGTTTTATTTACTTTGGCAATACTTCAGCTTTAAAATATAGCTTTCAAAGTTATTCAGTTTCAGCAATACTTGTTCATAACTTACAATATTAATAAAAAAAGAAGGACACCGCGCCACGTGTATCGAAAGTGAAGCATCGTACCGATCTATGTGTGCGAGATTTGACAAAGACGCCGTCGTGTCACGTAATGGCGGCCGGTCGGCATACTATGATGTAAATGTGTGCGTGAGGCGAGTTTGTACAAACGGTCCCGGCATACTTACTGTGCTTCACTTTCGATATGCGTGGCGCGGAGTCCTTCTTTTTTTTCTAGTCCGTATAGACAGCATGAAGTGTGCAAAATACCAACCTTGCGTAACTGTAATTATAACGTACAATGTTCAACCGCTACCGTACCGTAATGTTTTACAAACGCGGTCCTTTGATGCGCAGACGCACCAACTCCTCCACCAACGAGAAGAAATTTATTTATTTATTTATAACAGCTTAAACTACTATTACAGGGTTTTACCCTAATGCGACAGTTAAGAACTTAAACTAATAACCTAAGCTACATACTTACAATAATTAAATTATAAAAAATTAAAACTAACAACATTATTAAATTATTACACCATTCAAATCACGAAAACATAATATACCATAATTACTTACGTCACATAGTACAAACTTATCAGTACAACATAAACACAAACTTACTTTACTTACAGATTGAAGAAAAAAATTAAGTATTATTTTGCTTGTAGCATAATATAAATAGTAATACCCTTGCGAATTCACTCACACAACATGCAAACACATCAATCTGAGTTTGAAGGTCATTGATGGTACGAATAGCTCTGGTAAGGGGTGCCTTGGCAAGCAAGTTAGTTCTGGCTGTAGGTACCAGTAGCAGTGGCGGGCTGCGCCGCCTCCAAACGTAGCGGTCAGGCACACACAGACATACTCCCGGGTTACTCTCCACTCCACGTAGCACCTTCACCAAGTAGGCAACCAGCGTAAACTCCCGTCGGACATGCAATTGGTTATGCCAACCATGCCCAGGATAAACAGAGTGGGATACATCAGTGGGTAAAACGGATATACCCCATATAATTTCCTGTACAAATGGCGCGTGAACTTGTTCTGAACACGCTCCAACATTACAGAGTACTTAGCTTCATGTGGAGCCCATATGACCGCACTATGTTCCAGATGACTCCTGACTAGTGCATCATACAGGACCCTAACTGCTGTAATGTTTGTGAAGCTTTGTGTCTGTCTCAGAACAAATCCCAAGTTTCTGTAGGCCTTCTTACAGATCCTGGTTACATGCTCACGGAATGTCAGATCGGGGGTCATGAAAACACCCAAGTCCCGCACCTCCGTGACTCGTTGCATTGGTGCCGCGTCCACCTCGTACTCGTAGAGCAGAGGTGCACGAGCACGGGTGAAACTCATCAACGAGCACTTTGATACGTTGAAGTACAGTTTGTTTTCATGGCTCCATTGTACTATTCGATCGATGTTTTCCTGTAGGCGCCTGCAATCAGACTCGGACCTAATCTCTAGCAGCTTGAGGTCATCAGCAAATAATAAACAAGCGCCATGTCTTACGACTTCCGGCAAATTGTTTATCATAATTATGAATTCTAGAGGCCCCAAGTTGGTCCCCTGACTTACACCCGACCAAGTGTAATATAAGTCGGATTCACATCCGTTGCAGTCCACATACTGCTGTCTACCTTGCATGTAACTGGCGAAAAACCGCAATAGATGCTGGGTACATTCGACCTCTGCTAGCTTCCGCAGTAAGATGTCATTGTCGACGGTGTCAAAAGCTTTCCTGAAGTCAAAATAAGCTGCGTCCACCTGCACCCCAGCATCCACCGCCGGCACCACACGTCCCATGAAATCAAGGAGATTGGTAGCAGTGCTGCGCCCCGGCCGGAATCCGTGCTGCGCATCCGATAACTGTCCGCGCACTTGCTCTTGCACGCAGCGCTGAATGGCAGACTCGAACACCTTTGCCGGCGTCGACAACACCGCCACCGGTCTATACCCACTGATGTCAGCTCCCGCCCTGGCCTTTGGGCACTGGAATGACTCGCGTAATCTTCCACCGAGCTGGGAACTTCGCAGAATGAAGACAGGCGTTAAATATATAAAGTAACGGTTCCGCGAGTACCCTACTACAATCTTTAAAAAGAAACGCTGGTATACCATCTGGGCCCGCAGATCGCTTAGGCTTGAGGCGGTCGAGTGCACTTTTAACGTCCCTAAGACTCAGATTATTAATTCGCATGCATGCACTACCAGTGTTCCCCGCTTCCGCTGCTGCCGCTTCTGAGTCTAGTCGTGGCGGCGCACTACTATATACCGATTCAAAATAAGTCGCGAACTGCTCAGCACACTCCTGGTCTGACAGATACTGACCGTCCTTTATAATATCCTGTCTACTCATTGTACTTTTCTGCGATCGTATGTATTGCCAAAATGACTTAGGGTCTTTCGCAAACATCATCATCGTCATTTCGAAATCCGCAGTCAGATCTGATTGTTCGTCGGTCTACGTGAAAGGGGCGGTTGTGTTAATCGCGGTGCCACCCCCGGTCTTCGTTAGTCTAGAATTAATTCGTTGATAAGACGCCGCGCCTCCCAGCGATGTTGTCTTGAGATCCACAGGGTTGCTACACGGAGGAAAATGCTCGGGAAATGTTTTTTTTTTTTTTTTTTTTTAATAGATTTCCTTTATTTGAGTTTGTGGATTTTGTTTTTGGTTTGGTGTTTGGTTTGTTTGTTTGTGGTTTGTGGCTAAGTATAATATTCTTAAATGATTTCTATTTCTGTCTAATGAAAGAGTCAAAAGAGAAATACAGGAACCAATTTGATATAAATCCGCGACAATAAACGGCTGACCGATTTAAAAAAAATTGATCAACCGTGTAAAGATTTTACACACGATGACGCTGCCTTAACAAAAAGGGTATAATGTTTCGCGTGGTCATATCTTGGATGAGTGATCCTTCCAAAGCTTGCTTTAACCTTAGCTGGGTTGTTCAGTTCAGGTCAGATACATAATAATATTACAAATATAAACTGTAAATACACTAATTGGATCTGTACACAGAAAAAACCGACCAATTGCGTGTCGGACCACGCACAATGAAGTTCCGTAGTTAGAATGAATTTATCCCAAGAATAAACTTAGCATTGTAGTTGAAAAACATGTTCCCCCACACATTCCAACTGCAAATTGTTAGGGTTCGTTAATTTACATTTTTATTTCATTACATTTAAACGCAAAAAGACTAGTTTCCAGGCCAGTAACTATTTGATTCGAATATTTTGTACTGGCAACACTTTACAACACGTCGTTGGATGCTTGTGATTGGTTGACGACATTAAACGTTAACCAATCACAGAACTCGATTTTACCGCGCAAATTATCAAAACCTGGGAAGTGGGAAAAGGTTGGTTGGACATTCTGACTTGAGGAATGGTACGAAAAGGTTCAGTAGAAGAATAAAGTTGTGTTTCCTGTTACCTGGATTTTCTTCAGCACTTCACCTAGGCATCCTGAAGTCAAAATCTCAATCTTTAGAGTCAGTAATTTTTACAAAATGTAAGTTTGTACGCACAATATTGAGTGATTTACCATGTTATTTTAAGACCACAGACTTCTTATAATGTGTCTAATGTGTCCTATAAGTATAGAACTATTTTCTGTTTTTTTTTTTTTCAACATCTTAGACCCCGCAATGTCGGAGAAAAGGGGGAATGGTAAATTTTCATCAATTTTCTTTAATAACTTTAAAAGTATTTAATTAAAAATATATATATATTTGAAATCCTCATAACTAGCCACACACTGATATGTCACACGGTAAAGTGTGATACGGTAAAGTTTGTAAAACTTTTTTTTAATTTTCAAATTTTTCCCCCAAAAGTGAACCACATAATCAAAATTCGTTTATTTACGTTACACGTTCGAGATTGGGTCACAGAAATAGACACACGACTGATTCTCTAAGGGTTCCGCTGTCATGGGGACGTACGGAACCCTAAAAAGGGTTCCAACATTGTTTGGTACAAAGCTAGGCTGATGAACCCTCTCCGTAAGACCGTGTCACTTGTAGCAGTGCTATTGCAGCCAGATATTCAGTGAATCTCAAAGCAAAAATGTAACAGTAGGTACATAATGAAAAAACTACTTCATATGCTACAAAGGGAAACCCCGAAAGCATTTCTCGTAATGGCACAAAAGGATTCTTTTATTTATGCACCAATTTTCCGAAAGTAGCCATCCCTGAAATCCAAGAGCAAATTAAAAAGACGACCACAAGATCGCCTCGGGGGGGGGCAGGGGGAAATTACACCCCCAAGCCTACGTTGACCCTCTTTAATGAACATTGCACCGCATGCTGTCTCGCTTCTTCCTCCCGCATCCTCGCTAAATTCCTTTTTCTATCTCTTTCTAATGGTGGAGATTTCACTGTGACATCAATTGTCTGCGTTGCATTCTAGACGAAAACATTTTCGTGCGGCGGGTTTGTTTCTTTAAATATTTGAAGAGGATACGTTTCAATATGAAATATTTAATTGCTAATAGAAACCGTATACAATTATTATTGGCAAAAAACTTTAGGGATATCGCGAGTTTCGATTGAGGGTAGTGGATGTTTTTAACAAATATTCTGTAAGCAAATTTCGTAACATCTTCGCTTATAACTTCCTATGGAATCACGTCGATAGTACTCGTAGTGTAGTCATAAATAAAATGACAAGATAGTAACTTTCGATTAAAACTTCAAGACTTCAAGGTAATATTAATTACCACAAACATGCCCTTTACCCGTCAAACAGACATACCAAACTAATGAATCAATTAAAACGTTTAAAAAACCCTTTATCTTCTCCTAGAAATATCTCCGGATCTTGGAACCTAAATTATATTTTATATGGTTGAAATAGTGAACATTATATTTATTGGTGATATAAATGTGCCAAGTTAACACGCTAAAGACAGCTGTGAAAGGACCAAAGGCTGCCACAAATATAAGGAGGTAATTAGGACATAGGACCAGAATTTATTGGTCCTAAGTATGTGTTCATGCAATGATTATTTATGGGGTACTCAAGGTTCCTAGTAGTTACTAGATAAAAAGATCAAAGTAATTAACTCCACGATAAGGTCACAATGAACCGTAGTAGATTGTATAGATGTCTGCAAATCAACCTTTGATTAGAAAGAAGCTTTCAATGGTGGCAGGGACATCGAGACGCAACCTGTTACCATGGATTTAGTACATGATTCTGGATGCGTTGAAATTCCTCGTCGTTTATTTAAAAAAAAAACGGTCAAGAGCGAGTCGGACTTTACGCACCGAGGGTTCCGTACTATCATTATATAAATATAGGTTTCTGAAAAGTGTGCTATTTAGACACATCGTTTTATTTTTCCTGTAATCTTTACATAAACTTCTATCACATAGAATAATTTCAGATTTTTCTCTATCAAATTTCAGAGATAATGGGGACGGTATTTTTTTTTACATTTTTCACTAAAAGTCGAAAACTATGCGGCCAAAAAAAAGAAAAAAATATTTGAGAATGTGCAAACTGCGCTCTTTTACTCGTATGTGGTAACCCACATGCCCTAGTAGCCCCATTTTGAAATTTTAAAATCCCCTTTCAGTCCCTGTTGAAAAAAAAAATTAAAATATTTCTTATTTACAAAATAGTAGGACAAACATCATCTAAAACTTTTCCAAATTTCAAGTTAGCATTAGTAGTTCTTGAGATATCCAGCTGTGACAGACGGACAGACAGACTGAGTCGCACCGTAAGGGTTCCTTTTTACCATTTTGGTACGGAACTCTAAAAATAGCAGTTTCAAACAAAAGTGCAATACCTACGCGGTCAAAATGTATGGAACAGCAATTTTTTTCATAATAACCGACTAAAAATTTTAAAGCACGGGGGTTCGTAATCTTAAGGTACTGAATTTATGGTAACAGCACAGGCAACAGGTCGCACGTTGATGTCCCTGCCACCCTGTATAATATCTCTACAGGGTGAAATTGAATTTAAGGGCAATATTTTAAGGGGTCATTGTACTCATCATTAGGAACAACTTTTCTATGGGAACAAACTTGAAATCTCGAAAAAACAGCTGAAGTTTTTATCGCGATTTCAGGTTTGTTCCCATAGTAAATCCTTCATAATGATGAGTAAAATGACCCCTTAAAATATTTCCCATGAATTTAATTTCCTCTCAGAGAGGAGGGGTGCCAGCAGTGGGAACGAAGAAGGATTGTACAGCGTTTCCAGTGTTTTAAATTCATAGACACCCATTTTGTTACCATCAGGAGGATAAACACCAATGCAACACATAAAATACTGGCAGCACATCAATCTTATAAACTTACGCTTAAAGAAAATAGCATGCATTTTTAAAAAAAAAGTGTCGAACACAAATCTTCACACACTAATGAGACCTCTTGTTTAAGGGGAGGACAGCTAGCTGCTAAGCGGCAGCGCCACCATTGAAAAATTGATAAGTCAGGAGATGTGGAACATTTTGAAATTTCCTAAGCTCACACTTTTTTAGTCAGATGAGGTTGAATTTTTTATATTCAAAAAATCAACACGAAACCTCCTAGGTTCAAAGTTAAAGCAGTTAACGCCAAAAAACGGCAATTTTTTTTTTAACGTTAACTTTAACTGCTATAAATTTTTCTTATTAATTTTTTTCTCAATGGTGGTGCTGTTGGCATCTATACTCGCCTTAATAACATCACATAATAATTAACGATCTCACGTTATTTCCAAGTAGTTAACGCTATAAAACTTGCACTAGTTGCACACGTCATCGTTGCTAAAAAGGTTAAAATGCACTCTTTAACACCTTAGGCTGCTAATGAGTTTGAAAAGCGACAAACATTCATCTATACATGTATAAAAATAGTAACTAAGTCAAACCTGTAAAGTGAATATTTTTTAAAAAAAAAGTAGTTATATAGTTTTTATAAATTTTGTCTGTATGTATGTTCCGGATTGGCGCAAAAATGGCTGAACGGATTCCAATGAAATTGGACACTTAGACAGTTTATAACCTGGATTAATACATAGGGTACATTTAATACCAGCAGTACATTCCAGAGGGATATTCTACGATATCCACGTGGGCGAAGCCACGGCCAAAACTGGTTTATTTTAAAGTGAAAAAAAATTGTTTTCAGTAATTAGGACACATACGTGTCCTAATTACTGAAAACAATTTATTTTCGGAGGCTTGTAATCGTGTTTCGCGTAGATGTTAAAATTACTTTGTAATAAAGTGTTTTAGTGAATTTGTTTAGTTTTATTATCTTTTTCCTTAGTCCTACTAGCCTGTGAGATATTTCTTAATTAAACTAATTAAATACCGAACGAAAACAAACAGTTAGCACAGTCCCCTGTAAAATGTCTACTGTAGAATTATTTTATTTATTTATCATAGTTTATTAAAACGGTACAATACCAATTAAATTAATTAACATAAAAGAAATTATTACGATGACAATAATTATGTTCTATATAAATTAAGGCGCGGACTGACTACGATTTTAAACCGCACACAACCGCGTACTCTATTGTCACCATTAACTGGCTTCAAATAAGGTTGAAAATTGAAAATAATATTTGTGTTGCCGAGATGTAACTAAGCTGCGAATGTGCATTTATTTTCCGGGTTTTCTTTAGATTATTCAGAATGTACACAATAATTTAAATAATATAAAGTTTAAAAAAAAGCTAATTCTATTAAATTCTTAAAAAAAAGAATGTCGTTATCGCTGAAAATACAGAGATGTTCGACTCCAAAGTTTATTTTTGTGGAAGTTGCTCCACCAAATTATTTATTGGGAATATCAAACTATTTGTTACTATTCTATTCGGTTAAAATTTGTCTTTAAACCCTTCTCTGTCCACTGTATTTTTGGGTCGGATAGTTTCATTGCGTTACGTCATACTCGACAGTCCAAGAAACGAATTTTTGTGAATATTGAGCTAATACCGCGCCTTAATTTAAAACTTACTACTTGCATACTTTCTCTCACAAATCACCAGACATATACGCATAATTTTACTCCATTCATCTGCAAACTTGATCATCACATTCAGGGTTGACATTTAGACCAGCATCTTGGTTAGAGTACGATAGACTGGGGATTCGGCTCTAGCTACAGTTTCAAAGAAAAAAAAATGATTGAAAATAGCAAAAAAATACATGTTTCATTGTCATCAGCCTATAGAAAAGTCCATTGTTGGACGTAGGTTTCGCCAATCACAAACCATTTAACTCAATTTATCCTCAATCTTCTGAATCAAATTGTAATTTCAAAGGTCTCCGATAAAACGAGAAACAAAAGAACGCCCAAGCGCATCCTAGTCATGCTTCTTGATCAATCAATCTGCCTAGCCTTTTCCCAACTATATTGGGGATAGCTTCCATTCAAATCAAATCCAGCTGAATACCAGTATTTTACATGGAGCGACTGCCTATCTGACCTCAACAACTCAGTTACTGGGTAACATATGGTTCCCCTATAAAACACTGGTTGTCAGACTTTTGGGCTTCTAACTACCCGTAACGACTGTCAAAGATCAAGAAGATGCAAATTGCAAAAAACGTAAGAAAATTTGAATTTCCCGGGCTACCTAAGCGCAACCCCCTTAAGGACGCTGTTACAAATGGGTAGTCAAATCATTTCCTTTTTTACACAAAAATACACTTCTGGACACATCTATTGGCCCACCTTAGAGTTTAGGTTTCGATGGCCCCTACCGAAATATGATTGCTAGATTGAACAAAAACTGTTGATGCAGTTTTAAACCTGATACATTTTACCATCTTTTTCGATCGTATCGTTTTAAATTTGAATTCAGAATACCATACGACATGGAGCTACGCCTAACAAGTCGGATATGCGCCTTGTTAAAGGCAATTGATTTTTGAATAAAAAACATGTTGTATCAAATAAAGGTTTAATTTAATAACGCGTGTTGCCTCCATGGGCATCTACCACAGCTCTCATACGATTAGGCATAGAGTTTATCAACCGCTCTATGAAATTTTGAGGGATCATCTCCCATTCCTCTTCTATGGCAGTTTTCAACTCCTGCATCGTCTGGGCAACTGGCTGACGAGCCCTAACACGTCTTTTTAGCTCGTCCCACATGTGCTCAATGGGGTTCATGTCTGGGCTTCTGGCTGGCCAGTCCATAACTGTGATGTTCACATCCCGAAGATATTCCCTGACGATGCCGGCCGCATGGGCTCTTGCATTATCATGCATAAAAAGGAAATTTGGGCCCACATAGTCCGCGTATGGTATCACGTGAGGTTCTTAGCACTCACGAATGTACCTTTCAGCATTTAATGTTGGCAGCCGTGGTCCTGTAACAACCTCAAGTTGAGTTTTGCCGCTCGCGGATATACCGCCCCAGACAGTCCATGAGCCACCGCCATAAGCAACCCTCTCTTCAAAGCAGCATTGTGCGAAACGCTCTCCCTTACGTCGGTAGACCTTCTTCCTTCCATCATTGCCATGTAACACAATTTTAGACTCATCAGAAAAGAGTACACGGCTCCAATCTTGCTGTGTCCAATTTAAATGACTGCGTACGAAATGAAGGCGCGCTGTTCGGTGGGCTCGCGTTAGTTTGGGGCCATTAGCTGGCTTGTGTGGTACCATATCGCGTTCTTTTAACCTTCTCCGAACAGTTCGAGCGCTCACAGATACTCCGTGGAAGTCGCGAAGTTGGTTTTGTATCTCAATGGAGGTAAGGTGACGATTTCTCAAGCTGGTCGTCACGATGAATCGATCCTGCCTTTCAGTTGTGACCCGAGATCGTGGCCTTCCTTGGCGACGAACAAAGCCGCCAGTCTCTAGGTACCTCCGATAAACATTTCGGACCGCAGATCGACTTAAATTAAGTTGAGCACTCACGTTTCTTTGGCTGTGTCCGGCCTGAATAAGTGCCACAGCATGGGCGGCGACTTCAGGTGAAGTATCCATAGATTATTGATAGAACCTCACCTTAATGTTAAGAATAAGTAATGTTTGTTGCAAAACCAAAGATATCAATCACTTTTTCAAGAATTAAATCCAAGTAAACCAATAAAACCAAGTTTTCTTAGTATTCGATTGTTTGATATCAACAAACAGGCTCCAAATTGTCTTTTGTTTCTTTAAATTCTGTGTTCGAAATTCAAAAAAAGACTATTGAATGAAATTGTGAATGTGCCAGGTTCAAAACTGCATAAAAACTTTTTGCTCGACCTAATATAAAATTTTAGCTAGGACCAAACGAAACTGAAAATACAAGGTGGGCCAAAAGATGTGTCCAGAAGTGTATGTTTATTAAATAAAATGCTTTGCGTTCATACATTTTTTTATGACCGAATTGTTGATAGATGTGCATGGTACGATTCTGAACTATGAACTGTAATTCTGAACCGAAATGAAAATTTTTACTTCGGTACCGTTATTGAGAAACTGTACCTATCTAAAATTATATTTATAGTTCAGAATCGTACCATGCATATCTATCAACAATTCGGCCAAAAAAACATTTTATGAATGCAAAGCATTTTATTTAATAAACATACTTTTGTGTAAAAAAGTCATGATTTGACTACCCATTTGTAACAGCGTCCTTAAGCTTCTTGATCAATATAACAATTAACCATTTTGTCATCCGACTTTATCAACTAGACTTATACGGATACACCTTAACCTTACAACTCCAGTCATCTTATAAGGAGCTAAGTTTAACATTATAAGGTGATGTTATAAATGTGTGTAATAAGCGACATTCTCATTAAATTACATCTAATCTGTAAGGGTTATCGTAAGCCTTTCTAATAGTTTAGTTCTGCAGATCTTTACATTACCATAACTGCTATAATTGGGTATGACCACTCCTTTAGGTCACCTGTGACGTTAAGCGCTTCCCACGCCTCCTAGATGGAATCAATTTCATTTTGTATCGCTTTAAGTTGGTCAATAAAGCATTATAGCTGCCTACTTTCGAAGGTGCGGTGTTAATAGCTCTTTTGGGATTAAGTTATTAAGTGTTATTCTGATATTAAACTGAAATTGCTTTTAGTCACGTCAGTTTTGAAGTGGAAGAATTGCCTTACTAGTTTTCATAGTAGGTATTATGTTAAAAAACCCGCCATGTTGGCACATTTAGGATTCCGTACCAAATCTGATTTATCAATATATTGGTGTTTGTTAGTAAAATATACGTGATAATAAACGTTTTCACCAAATATCCAGTTCATAAATTTATGGGGAAAAAATTCTTCGGAACAAAATTTTGTATAAAGAAAAGCTGACTTCGGTAGCTTCTCATTCCTTTGTTTTCCAATATTTTTTAAAACAAAAAATACAATATATATCTACTCAATAAGTTCTAAACAACAATACCCCATTCGATGGCGTATTTAAAAAAAAATTTCATGCTTCCCTTTAACTGCATGGGAATCCCCTTAAAAACATTTCAACATATTTTTTGACATTTGTATCAACAAGATGCAATATTTGGGTCAACAAGATGCTTTACCTGGAAAAATTTGAAGACTTTAGCTCCAACCGTTTGGTTGTAAAACCTGTGTGGCAGACGGACACGTGAGCGACAGCAATAGGGCTCTATTTGGACCCTCGGGTACGGAACCCTAAAAAAACCTATTAGAGCGCACGTTCTCCCGCTATACTGATATCAAACACAAATAAAACGCATTCAATAAAGGCAAGCCAGAGTTTCCGGATGACATCGATGCGGACGAGTACTTCGACGCCTAAGTGTCCTTTTGTTTTTGTATTTATTTGTATAGTTAGTTAGTTAGTCATTTACTTTAGTACCTAGTGTAAATAGTGTTAACTTGTATAATGTTTATAAACCACAAAAATAAAATAATTTTGTATATGTTATTCAACCTATGGGCCTCCAATTATTTATTTTAATATTCAGTAGCCCTTTTTCTTTCCAGTGTCTATTATCAGCAGATGAAAGCAGCTGATGGGCTCATTATTAATAATAATCTAAGGTTGACTGGTAGACAATGCCTCAGGCATGAAGTCCGCCTTTGTACGGTATTTTTGTTACCTATGCATAAAGTTTTAATAAATAAATAAATATCGCATTATGATGTTAATTTCAAACATCGCATAAATTAGATGTATATCTCTTACTTTATTTGAAAGTGGTCTAACTAGCCCTTAACCTTATCAGCAATCTGATGGACGCAGCGCAGGCGCATATTGGATTAATTCTATTCGCAATTTTAATCAATTCTTTTGTAAAGGTTGAGGTAAGCGGACGTCTTGCAATAATATATTAATAATAGTAATAAAACATTAATTGTGTACCGTGTAAACCGGATAAACCGGATGCAGCTGAATACCAGTATTTTACATGAAGCGACTGCCTATCTGACCTCCACAACCCAGTTACTGGGTAATACGATAGCCCTGGTAAGACTGGTTATCAGACTTTCGGGCTTCTGACGACCCGTAACGCCTGTCCCACGTTCCACGAATGACAGCCGGGACCAACGGCTTAACGTGCTTTCTGAGGCACGGAGGAGTCTCGGTATGTAAAGATACCCATCCACGGACCAACCGCGGCAAGCATAGCTAAAAATATATAATTTTAAAAAAATACCATACCCCGTAAAATACCATCATCAAATGGCAACCTATGGGGTTCGGTTGACATTCGAGCACACATTGACATGAACCATCGGGGTTCTGCGATAGACTGTCATCAGAGAAAGGTTGACTATTTCTGACTTGAGGACCAAACGCTCCATATTCATTCAAAAATAATTACTAACCCACCTTTACCAGTTAATTGAATTGTATCAAGCATTTGCTTTAATTACTAGTATAAGACATGATGTGTGTGTGTTCGAGTGCTTATAATTACTAGGTGCCTCTATGTGACCACTCCCAATACACATCACAGTCGGGTTGAATGAAGATTGTGTTGCGATGTTTATGTTAATGAAAACATAACTGTTTGTATCGTAAATGTGAATGTCAGTTTATTTATTTTAGATCCTTTTGGGGTACTTTTCAATATTCATAAAAGCGGTTTATGGTAAGGAATTGACGGTAGAAAAGGTAGGTAAATCATTTAGGGGTAGTAAGGAAGAATGAACTGTGTGGAATCAATAAAACACATATACTAAAAGATAAATAATAAAACTTTTTTACAAAAAAATACAACCGACTTCCAAAAACAACACTACGGTCGGTGTCTAGTTAAATGTATTTTCGTTTTTTGCCACCGACTTCCGAAATTAAAGTTATTTTTCACTATCTGCAAAACAAACTAGAACATCATCCATATAAAAGTAGGGAAAAAATACGTATTATTGAAGCTAACTCAAAAACTACCCAAGCAAATTTAATCAATTTTATATGGGACCAACTGTGATGTATACGCTCTCGAATAAAATAAAAAAAATCCAAATCGGTCCAGCCATCTTCGAGTAATCGGGGAACATACATAAAAAAAAAAAAAAAAGGTTCCGACGAATTGAGAACCTCCTCTTTTTTGAAGTCGGTTAAAAATTGTCTATAAAATGGTGAAGATTTCTTAAAAATACGCTTGATAGTTTATGCGTGATTCTCAGTTTTTTATCCGCGTTAGACATAATTTTGAAAATTAATTACACTATTTAATATAAATATAATCTAAAATATTCACAAATTATTTTATTTATAAAATGCTCTAATTTAACATATATTTTTTCCAGATCATTAACACTACTCGTTTAGACGTGATCTTCAGTTTAAAATCATTAAAAGTCGGTTATCGACGCCTTAAGAGGGCTGTTGCATTTTATCACCTTTCTCGCTCACACGGGACCAAATTTTTAAGATTGTTAAATGAAAAAAAAGGTGGTAATTAAAGGACTAGTAAATAATGTTCCTAATTATTAAAACTCATTTCTATTGTGTTATCCAATACACTCAGTTCAAAAAGAATTAATTATCTGTTTTTGAGATGAGTTAAATAAATGCCACAAATGTGTCTTTAATAGTTACCTATTAACATTATTTACTAGTCCTTTAATTCATTACATTTTTCAAACAAGCATATTTTAAAAATTTGGTCCCGTGTGAGCCAGAGAAGTGACAAAAGGCAACAGTGCTAAAGCAATAAAAGGTTTATTTTTTTCTGCTGTAAGTAATGAAAACCAACACCAGCACAATTGGCAGTACTTCAAAAATAGTTTATTACTACTTAAGTACTCACTAAGCACGTGCTCATAATAAAAACTGAACCAATAACCAGACAAGACAACAACAAGCAACACCCACACTTCAATATTTTATTTTTAAGACGTCATATGCCTTATAAAATTCGGGCGTAATACACCGATGAAATCGCACTTTCATTGGGTAATCAAAATTTTAGTGTTGGCAACATTGTTATTAATTGTGTGGCGCGATCGAGATTCTCTCATGAGGTGCAGACCTCCCTGGAGCGAGCACGAAGGAGGGCAGGGGCGGAGTCTGTATTTAAATATTTATGTTTTGTTAGGTTATTGATTTGGAAAGTAAGAATGGGAATGGACAAGGATAATGTCACTTCCAGCGTTAACCCGTCATATGTTTCAATGTATACGAGTACTTATGAATCCCATTGATTCTAGTCAATGTGTGTTCACAAATACTTTAAGCCCGCAGTCGCCATCGCGGTTTATATATATTTTATTTTAGGTTTATATTATACATAAATATAACAAAGGTTTCTCCTTGCGCACCCCATGTGTGCGTCTGACATTTAAACTTCTAAGACCCGCTTAAATGACGCCGTAATAATTATATTCTAATTTTCAAATAGTTATTTTTTCCTATACAAGGTGTAACTTAAAATTTAATAACGCATAACCTCTTAAGGGGTCATTGTACAGCAGATTTCTTTTTCGCGATTTCAGGTTTGATCCCATATTAAAAGTCGTTCATAATGATGAGTACAATGACCCCTTAAGAGATTTCGTGTATGAATCGATACCTTATATTATATTTAGGTGCTATTTGTAGTATGTTACCTACTCATTAAAAACTGCTGACGATAATTTTTTGACCGATTTTTAATAGTGATCATTCTGATGAACGCGAATTATAGAAGTGTTTTGTCAATATCTGTCGTATTCTGCTTCGAGTTTGAAAGAAGAAGACAAAACAGTTCTATAACTAAAATATGTCTTAATGCGTTTTAGTATTTTATGAATAAGGGGGTTTTATCCTAACTTCCTAACGAATATTATAAATGCGAAAGTGATTTGTTTGTGGTTTGTATATATGTAACGCTTTCACTCTAAAACAGCTAAGTGGATTTGGATGAAATAGGCTACTTTTTATCGACACACCACGCGGGTGAATCCGCGAGCGGAAGCTAGTTTAAAATAATTTTAAATAATTTTATAATTGTCTAATTATTTTTTTTTTTTTTTTTTTTTTTTTTTGTATTTTCGTGGAAATTTCATTTATTAATCATCTAAATAATAACATTATATTTATTAAGCAATATCTAAAAACATTATTTTACTAAAAGGTAACATAACTAAAACTATTAAAAAACTAAAATATGGCGTCGAAAAATTCCTCCGCATCGCTGTCGACTGGTAAAGTACCCAAGAGACTGGCGGCATTGCCACGTTGTATGGCAATGCTAAGCCGCTGGCCAAGGTAAAAGCCAGCCCTTGGATCACGGCAAGTGTCAACCAGCCGTTTGGAGATTTCGTTGAACATACTATGTGCACTCGGACCCCACGGCCCAAGGGTTTCAACCCCAAACGGCTCAAAAATATAATTACCGATAAGGTTATTATACTTCCGCCGCTTGAGGTTTTCCGCAGCGGCAGCAGCAGTGCCAGCACAGCACGCAGAGCCAGGAAGATGGGATGGCGCAAGAGTATCGACACACGTTGCGTCCCACACTAAAGGCCTTCCCAACTTCCATGGAAATAAAGACATGCCGTCCGGTCTCTTGCCATCGTCGCGTGCCATTGGGTTCTAGTACAGCTGGAACGCCGACGGTGACAAGGGCTCGTCGGATGATGTCATTGATGTTCGCGTGCCGTGCTAAGCGACCCGCACTTCGGCTGCAAGACAGGCCGTGGTGTCCGAGGCTGTTGACAACTTCGCCACAGTGACAGCGATGAGGAGAACAAGAAGGAGCTCCTAGTCGCAGGGAAGCAGCGAGGCGGAAAGTAGTGTCGTCGAACAAAGTGCCTATGTTCGACGACGGTAGTGCATGAAGCCACAGACCCGACTCCCACTTACCCACAGCCAGCAGACGCGCACGCTCCGCAGTAGTAGCAGACGTGTCAAGTAAATTGTTCTGTACTACTCTGCAGAGCGGCTCATCCCACCGTCTCTGGGAAAATGGATTGTCGGGTGGGTCTGAATTCGGGCAAGCGAGTCTCCAGGCATCTATAGCCTCGGTGAAACAAGGCACATCAAAATTAACCAGTGTGGAGGCTAAGATTTTCCTGATTAATTTATCTGTGCCGTGGACCGAAGATATGAATGCCGGTAAACTAATACTAGAAATTTTGCGGACGCCGAGGCCTCCCATACGAATGGGGAGAGTAGCTTGTGCCCAAGCGCGGTCGTCCATGGCCACATTTAAGATCGAAGTTAAAGTTTGTCGGATAATTTTGTCAATTTTATCTAAAAGGTGAGTGTGCTTCCATAAATGGGAAGCACGAATGAAATATGTTAATTTAGGGCCGAAACAGCAGTAACGGATTAATGTTATGGCCGAGTGCATGTTAATTTGGAACAATCTTTCCGAAACGTCATTGAAATTTTGAATTTTTTCTTCAATAAAAACAGGAAAAGAATTTTCATAGATAGGAGACCCAAGGAGACGAAGAGAGTTTTTTTCAATAATTTTGATTTCCGGGGCTATTGCGTTAAATTTGGGAAGTGTTAGATGTCTGTCGGTACCGTCCGCTAAGAACAGTTCACATTTCGAAAGGTTGAGATCAAGGCCAATGGAATAAAGTTCATTTTTTAAGAATTGAAGGTCATTTAAAACAGTTTCTACATCGCCTCCCAAGGTTCCGTCATCAAGATACCAAACGTTAAATTTGGAATTTAGCTGTCGAATAATTGGGTGAATGGCTAAACTAAAAATCACTGGCCCGAGGGGGTCACCTTGTTGACAGCCAACAGCAGATTCCAGAAGGTTGTCCCGATACAGTAATTTAGAAGGGTGTCTGTAACATTGCCAAAGGAAACTATAAATTTGGGGTATTTCTTTTCTAGTTTCTGACAGCAAGGTGTCCCTATTAACAGAATTGAAGGCATTCTTTATGTCAACCTTCAGGATGACCTCACCTTTACCAGAATTTAGGTAGGTCGATAAGGCGTGTACGGCAGCCTCACAGCCCCCCTTGGAGCCATAACCTAGCTGCAGGGGCTGCAATTTTTCCGAAACAACCTCACCATAAAATTTACAGCAAATCTTGGCTGCCATACGACGGTAAGTAGTTCCCACGGCAATGGGACGAATGCCGCCATCCCTTTTACGCAGGGCGCATAGATTGGCCCCGTATAGAACGTCGATGACGGCCTCGTTCACCTTGCCGGAGAGCATGAGGTTAATCAGAGCCGTAAGCTCCTTTAAGAGCAACTCACCAGCTGCCCCGGCGCCTGAACAAATAAGGTCCTTAAGGTGCTGAGGACTCAGGCCGTCGAGGCCACCAGCGGAGCCGCTCCGGAAGGAGCAAACGGCTGTGACCAACTCTCGACCTGTAATGGTGAGGGAGTGATTATCCAGATCAGGGGGGTCGGGAAAAGAAAGGCCATCCGCTGGGGCAGGGTGTTTGCTCTCCAGAGCTGCGAGTGTTTCTGGAGAACACGGTGCCACCACATCACTACTAAAAATAATCCTGGCTGCTCCGCTAATGTCACCTTCCCCTAACTTGGATTCTACCAGATGGGATATACCTCTTAAAGAGGTATATCTCTGTGTCGGTAATTTTGAATCTAAATTATGAGCCGAAACATTACAGTTTTCTTTAATTTGTGCAGTTAAAGTCTTTTTGGTTGCCAAATTCTTTTGTACATGTAGAATTCTGTAAGGGAAGGTGAGCAGCTGTTCCCAAGCACTTTGTGAGTTCTCCCGGACGGCAAGACGAACGCAACCTGCTAAGTGTTGTGCCACTAAAGGTCTAGCGCCGCGGGGAACTCGCTTCAAAACAGGAATAGAGTTTTTGAATTTTGAAAGAGTTTTCCAAAACGGGTCAAAAGTGGAAGTACCTGGTGTTGTAGGTGTAGCTGTTGAGACGGGGTCTGACGTGATTGCATTAAGTGGTCTGTGCACCTTGCCGATATGCACATTCAGACCCCGCTTACCTTTAAAAAACCGTGCCTGGGTACATAGCGGACATCTCTCCAGGATGCTCAGTGATGTCGAAGGTTGACTAGCACTAACACTATTATCCACCACATCACTGCTGCCACTGAACATGAATTTGTATAGTTTAAACTTATAAATTAACTTAAATAAAAATAACAACAATAAAAACTAAATGATTAAGTAAAACGTAAAACACACTAAAACGTCTATGTGACACCGATGACAAATGTGACGGGAGCGTCGCAGTCGCGCAGGCGGCCAGTGGCGGCCTAGGGCGCCGTGCCGCCGACACATTTCATAACAGATGTTCTTCCGGAAGGTCAGGTGCGTAGTACTCGCAACCAGGGTGCGATCGTAAATGAGGCAAAAGGAGTAAGTAAGGATCGTAGCAGTTGGCGTTCTGTAGTTTCTGCCTGCCTCCACACGTTTAAACCACGATGTTTGTAAATATCGTCTGTTCGGCAACGTAAATAACGCAATAAATATTGTTGAATTTATATTATTTTGAATTTAATTTATATTACGAATTGTTGACATATGTCATAGTCGGTGTCTGATTTCAAATTAATTAATAATAATAATAATAATTATACATCGTAAAGATTCATGCAGATGCTCGTATGACAAAACAATAAAGTGATACTCCATGTTTTTCTTCCCATATCAGCATATGGTATACTGTACGACACAACTTAAATGTAGCATAGATTTAAAAATATGCATTCATTCATATCAATTTTACGAATGTATTTATGACTTTTCAAGTTTGCGTATGCGTAAAGATCATTTTCGCCTAAAACAGTAATAAAGAGGTGTTTTTGATGGCGCACTCAGTTCGGATCGTGATCGGTTTTACGAATTTTGCCGATGCTATATCTAAGTTGTGGCGTACTGTAATGCACTTCATATTTTTTTTTTTTTTGCTTAGCATAAATCACAATAACTTACAATGACACGCAGTTTCACTCACAACTGTCAATCAAACAGTCTTCATTGAATAAAAATTATGCGAAAATCATTTAGCAGAACGATTTGAGTATGGAGACAAACGGTTAAATTACCTGAAAAATTATACTCGTCATTATTCCACGCAAGTAATTGATATTTAAATATGAAGAGATAATGTAATATGTAAATGATACTCTGTAGGTGCGTTTATCGCAATACTATTTAACATGCAGTCCGGCCCTGTCCGATCCTTATCAAAAAAAAAAAAATCAAAAGCGAACAGAAAATAATTTTCGAAGGTATTACAATAATTTATAGCTTCATTCCGATCGATTACTCGCTCCTTGTAAATATTACATTTTTATGGTAAAATCTATATGTAATTAACTCACGTAGTTTATCAATAAACTCACTCGTGAGTTAATTTACTACAAAATAATTGAATGCTGGGAGCTTCGGTAATTTTAGCTTGGAACTGATATGGGTCACGTTGCATACATTATTTTAATTGAATATGGGTTTATAATAATTATAGGATAGGATAGCGCAGTGTGTGTTTTAAGTAGTGGAAATTAAAAATTAAAACAAAAAAATCGCTGGATTTTATGTTAGTAGCATAATTGAATCGTGTAGTAAAGAATTAGATGTCGAAGTTCGTTAAACTGTAAGGAAACTCATTACCTGCTCAATATCGTAGCAAAAATATTCTTTCACACAGAACTAGGTACTTAACAAATTTACTATCGAATTCTGGTCACACAACATCTCTCCGATTAACCCTATTCACATCACGAAGCAAAACAGTTCCATAAAAAAAATAATCAATATTTAATTTACAATTCGCTTGCGTTCGCTCGATTCGATCACGAGCCGTTCACTTCCCCATTCATCTTTCAACTGTTCCACACTTATTATAAGACGAAATCGATTCAGCGCAAACGAGATCTCGATTCTCGATTCCCGTTCCCATAAATCTTTTTGCGGACGCTCCGGGCGCACCGTAACCGATTAGTAGGTGCACCACGGTTATCTGACGCGAGAAACAATTTTCAATACATTATATAAATTATGACTTCATCGGAGAAACACGGGTCACGACTCACGCGGGTGAAACAACAGTGAGTTGCTCGCAAATAGTAGGGCTGCGGATGACTTGCAATTTTGAGAGATTTGAAATCGATTGTTTTTTGTTTTCTTTTTGTTGATCGGGAGTTGGAAAAGCTCGTAGAGCACCGTTTATGGCCTCAGTTTGGTGTTGATCGATAATTTTTGTAAAATATAAACTGTTATGTTGTCCAGGGAACAAAAACTTAATTACGGTCTGAAAATTTTCAATGGAGGGTGAAATGATCAAGGAATGTTTCAATTGCTTAAGTAGGAAATGAACAGCTCGCTTATGCAAGACCAATTTAGTAGTTAAACGTACCTGAATAATTGCTTGCAAATTGCGTCACAAGTATAATAATGAATTAAACTACGAAACTCTGTGACTCTAAACTTGACCTCAGAAAACACCACTATTAGCTGCCTCTCCTTTCACAAAAGACCAAAATATTCACAATAACCTTTCATACTAAAATAACAAAATAAAACACCGATTCTCCGCCCACTTGTCAAAATTATCTTGGCCACACACGATGAAGAAAAAAAACACAAACGAAAAAAAAGAAAATCTGAAGATTCTAAATTCAAACATTCTCACGATCATGTTCGGCCATCTTTGGCCATTCAAAAAGGATGGCGTCGTTTCCGGTTCCTCCAGACGCCGTGGCTGGTGACATTAAATTTGATGGCCGTGACAATTGATGTAATTACTTCATTAGTTTTACTTTATTTGATAGTGGATTAAACGAAAACATATGTGGTACAGGCAGCGAGTTTTGTAGAGTTTTATTTTTATGTGGGAAATAGGTAACATTGTGACAATTATAGTAGGAAAAAAACAGTAGAACTGTTTTATGATAAGTAAATAAATGACGACTCAACTTATGGAAATTGGTTGTAGTCATGTAATGTTACATAGTCCAATAGGGATGATGACTGGGTAAAAAAAAAGAAATTCTATTTAGTCCGTGAGTCAGATAATAAAAAATATTAAACACGTATTTTTTGCTTTATCATAATAAAAAAATACTTTTGGATAACACGCATTAAAGTTGGGGAGTCCCTACGCTCGTGACGTCATCGTCATACCATATTTTAACTCAATGTAGCGCCGAAATCTTTTGATTACGTAAAAAAAGAAAAATAAGTGAAAGACAAAAAAAAATTTTAGTCATCATTGTGCGTCTTTGTATAGTAAGCTCAATTAGCCCAAATTCTGATCATACCAGCATCTACAGTCAGGATTCGTTTCTGAAATATTAAGCTTTAAGGACGCTGTTACAAATGGGTAGTCAAATCATTACTTTTTTACATAAAAGTATGTTTATTAAATAAAATGCTTTGCATTCTTAAAATGTTTTTTGGCCGAATTGTTGATAGATGTGCATGCTACGATTCTGAACTGTAAATATAATTTTAGATTGGTACATTTTCTCAGTAAATGTAACTAAGTAAAAATATTCACTTCGGTACATTTATTGAGAAATTGTTTCATAAAAAAATTATATTTATAGTTCAGAATCGTACCATGCACATCTATCAACAATTCGGCCAAAAAACATTTTAAGAACGCAAAGCATTTTATTTAATAAACATACTTTTGTGTAAAAAAGTAATGATTTGACTACCCATTTGTAACAGAATTTTTATTTTTGTTACAATAAAGTGTGTCCCCCCCCCAATTCAGGGTAGTAGTATATATAACGAAGTTAAAATAAAAGGAAAACTATCACAGCTAAGTAGGCTTTTCAAGTTTACGAGTCAGTCATAGTCAGTAGTCATTTGCAGTTAGAATGTATGGGAGTTCATGTATTTCAACTACAGTGTTAAGTTTGTTCTTGGGATAAATTCATCCCAACTACGGAACCCTTCATTGTTCGTGGTCCGACACGCACTTGGCCGGTTTTTATTTTTATCAAATAAATACTTCGCTTTGATGCCCGTGCTATTACTTCGTTTTTGCTTAGCGTTCTTTCTTTTTTTTTTTCTCGGCTCCTAGGGAAGCTAGCGTGATGTGATAGCCTTCCTCACGAATTCATTGGGCTCTCAAACACAAAAATATTTTTTCAAAACCGACAGGTTAGTGCGTTCAAACAAACAAACAAGAAAACAAACTCTACATCTTTATTATTAGGGCTGATTGTTCAATAGTCAGATAATTTTTATCAGAGGAATAAATATGGCGGTTTGACAGCTTTTGTATAGAAAATATGTCAAACTGTCACATTTATTCTTCAGGTAAAAGTTATCTGCCTATTGAACAATCAGCGCTTACTTAATAATATATAGATAGTTATCATAGTTTTGTTTACAATATTTTATTTTAATAATATGAAAGTGTACTGGCAGTTTAATTGTTTTCCCTTACGCACTATTAATAAACAGTGGATTATCTAAAGATTGTTCACTGGATAAGCATTTCCTTTTCAAAACTTATGCAGTCAGATGTTAAATTAGCCTCTTTGCCATGGCATACCTCTGCTTCCTGTGCATTCTTAGTCATATTCTAAACTATCGTTGCCAGCTATGAAAATAAATTGATTGATCCATAGTTTCTTTTCGTGTTTACGAAGACTGATGCTGATTTAGAAAAAAATCTTTTCATTTTATATAATTAAACTAGTTCACACATTCTCGAATATTTGGGCCGAGGTGGTTTAATTTGTTATTTATTTATTTCTCAATACATGGTACATTAAGTTCTTAATATTAACAAATAGTTTCACATATACTACCGTTTCCGGTGTAGAAATATTAAAATTAAAGTACAATTTTATTATATTCAATTCAATATCCCCATTATTATAATATAATATAATACACAATTTATAAACTAGTTTTAAATATACAATGTCAAGTTTTATTATTATTTATTATTAACGTTTTTATTTTAAGTATATAATAATGAAATAAGTATCAAAATTGACTAATTATATAATGTCAAATGCTTAAAAAATAAATAATTAAAAGTCAATATACACATTTATAATTTAAAAATTCGTTAATTTTTTATAAAATTTAAATATTTAAATCTAAAAATAAAATTCCGAATCGTACTACTCAGGATCGTGATTTCATATTTAAAGAAGAACCCGTTAACAATTAAAATACCGGTCTTGCGAACGAAACTATTTTAACTAACTGAATATTTTTACAGAAATAAAAATTAATGAACAGGAGAAAGTACTCGTACCTACCTCGCCAAATGACCGGTCAAATTAAACCTTGATTAGTCAAATGTATGTACGTAATTACACAAATTGATGAACTCCAACTAATTGCCACGGTACCGCACAGGATCATAAAAATAAGCACAGGGAGGTATTCAACCGCTGCTGCATTCTGTCAATAAAAATGAATCATTTCATTAAAAAAAGTTATAATATTTCTTCGGCGATTCCCCGACTAGTTGTGCGACCATTATTACTGTTTACATGTACAGTCTGATACGCAATTAGCAGCTCTCACACCTTTTCTGCTGAGTTTGTTGGACGTCATTCAATTTTATCGTGTAATTAGAGTCCATAAAATCAGTAGATGTCGGCGTCAGACGCTAGTGAAGGCGATGCTCCGGCATTTTTAGGATAGCGACCGACATTCCGTGTACAGGGATGCACTCACTTAGCTTTTATAATGAACTGCGGTTACGCTTAATAAATCTTTGTAAGTAGGCACAGTTTATTATGTTGTGAAAATATTTTTTCAAACATTCGCTTGGTTAGCAACACAACACATGTCATGGCATTGTTACATTCTCGACGCTATTTATTTCCTAGCGTGAACTACATTTTACTTGACCAGAGAGCGACCACATCTATGAAACTAGAACCACAGGCACGCAAAGCATGCAATTAGGTGCAACAATGTCGTGAAATGTTACGAGTACAAAGCTCTCAACGTTTATTGTCATTACCCTTTTGAGTGGACACATTCTAGGATAAAACGGGAAAGATATAAATAGAATTACACATTTCTTTCTGGGTGTAAAATGTTTATGAATAAAAGTATAATTGAAGCGTCGCGGCAGGCGATTGCACCATGCTGCGCAGCCTTGGTTCAGCCCTGCACGCTCTAGGATGCCGAGCGCACCTTCCAAGATATTTAAGCGAGTTTAAAACTAAGATTAAAGTTGTCGCCGCAACAGTTTTTGCGCTATTAACAAGCGTACTCATAAAGTAGTTTTTCTTTGTCGACTCTTTAAAATAACAAGCTTAACCTTTTCGAAACCCGTCTATAAATATCAAATAGAAATCGTCGTCGAGATGTTTCATGTTTTGCGTGGGAATTTTATTATGATGATAAGTGTTTTAGGATTCCGTACGTCAAAAGGAAAAAACGGAACCCATAAAGGATCACTTCCTTGTCCGTCCGTCCGTCTATCTGTCTGCCAAGACCCTTTTTCTCAGAAACGCATGGAGGTATCAGGTTGAAATTAATATCAAATACGCAGGTGTACGTCCCTTGAAGCTTTAAAAAAATCATGCTTCTAAGTCAAGGCAATAAAAAATACGGCCATTTATGCGACATATTTTGATACTCACAAATAAATCAAAACCTATAGGTAAGGGTACTTCCCGTTGCTCTAGAATCATGTTTGGCAGAGTAAAGGAAAAACCCGAAAATACATTTAAAAATTATTTTTTTTGCGATTACAAAAAGATATTTGCAGTTGGAGAATTGAACGTGATGTATATCGACGTATGGCGGAAGTTCATGAGATAAATTCATCCGAACTACGGAACCCTTCATTGTGCGTGGTCCGACACGTACTGGGCCGGTTTTTTTTATTAATTAACGAGAGTGTTCGACCGTTAGTGTAGTTAGATTACATCTGGTCCACCTCTTCCCATTTCTCGGCATGAATACATGATAGGTATCTAATTTACATCGCATCAAAAACACTTCATGGCTCTAAATCGCCGATTTGGCCATGTCGGCGATTTAAACTGTAATTTTCCGGTTTAAGCGATATATTATCATAACCTGATGATTTAGCGCAGAAGAGTTAGGCTCTCAGTCGGATTTGTAGCATAAAAGCCTACATTATAATATAAATGCGCGTAGCTTTAATACTGTGAAATTATTTATTATCATGATCTGCCTAGCCTTTTACCAACTATGTTGGGGTCGGCTCCAGTCTAACCAGATACAGCTGAATACTAGTATTAGACATGGATTTTTTATCTGCAAAATAGTCGTAAAAAACTTTTTTACAAAAAAATACAACCGACTTCCAAAAACAACATTACAAAGTAAAAAATAACTTTAATTTCGGAAGTCGGTGTCTCGTTAAATGTATTTTCGCTTTTTGCCACCGACTTCCGAAATTAAAGTTATTTTTTACTTTGTAGTGTTGTTTTTGGAAGTCGGTTGTATTTTTTTGTAAAAAAGTTTTTATTTTTCACTTTTTAGTTGTGGTACCTACCCCACACAAATTCTAATACCTACCACTACCTGCAAAACAAACTAGAACATCATCCATATAAAAGTGGGGAAAAAATACGTATTATTGAAGCTAACTCAAAAACTACCCAAGCAAAGTTAATCAATTTTATATGGGACCAACTTTGATGTATACCCTCTCGAACAAAACAAAAATTTTTGAAATCGGACGACTCTGTAAAAAGTTATGCGTGGTCATACATAAAAAAAAAAACATACGTGTCGAATTGAGAACCTCCTCCTTTTTTTCGTCGGTTAAAAATAAAAGGCTTATAATAAACGAAACGGAAATAGTTTTATTACATTCTTCAGACAGTAAATCTTCGTTTTCTTCACATAACGTTCTTTCTCCAAAATATCAAATCCCGTCATCTCATACTTACGACATTATATTTACAATATCGACATTCAATGTGTATTCTATTTCATTTCCTAGTTCCACGCAGTATCACCACAGTTTAATAAAGGAAGCAGTACTACATCTTCATAGAGACGACGCGCTTCGAATTCTCAGTACAGATCGCGGGACGTCAGTTGAACCAAAATGGTGGTCGTCTGCAATGTGTAGTTCACTTTTAATTACACACAGAAATAAAAATTCTGTAGTTACAGGTTGTACAGAAAATTGTATTTGTATGTGTAATTAAAAGTGAACTACAGCTCGCCGACGACCGCCATTTTGTTCAACTTACAACGTGATCTGTATCTGCCAGCCAGTACGCAACAATTCGAGTGCACGGTAGTTACGGACAGACGCGTATTTATCTACCGAGTGGCCGTAGGTAAGTGATTCAAGATCACTGCCCAGATAAACTACTGTGTCTTTATTATTCTGTGGTATCACCGTTCTAAAATTATTTTAATTAAAGATAACGAACCGTGAATATAAAATACTAAAACTAATCTTACAAAGACTACAACGTTACGACTCGCAAATTATACAAAACATTATAAATGTGAACTATTATAAATGTGAACTATTGATATTCGAAACAATAAGTTATCGTCTTTCGACGCGCCTGCGCAACTAACTAGGGTTGCCCGATTAGAATATTAACAAATATTGGCCTGAATGTTTACTAGGTAGGTAAACATAGAAAGTTATCTCAGTATACTTCCTGAAACTGTTTATCCGACATTTCACAAAACCGTGATTAACAGTACCTAGTTTGGGCTTAACTAAGGATTAAATCTTTTATCAATCAATCTGCCTAGCCTTTTCCCAACTATGTTGGGGTCGGCTTTCAGTCTAACCGGATGCAGCTGAATACCAGTATTTTACATGGAGCGAATGCCTATCTGACCTCCACAACCCAGTAATTGGGTAATTCCAAACCCCTTGGTAAGACTGGTTGTCAGACTTTCGGGCGTCTGACGACTCGTAACGACTGTCAAAGATCCACGAATGACAGCCGGGACCAACGGCTTAACGTGCTTTTCGAGGCACGGAGGAGTCTCGGTTAAGTAAAGATGGTCACCCATCCACGGACCAACCCCGGCAAGCGTAGCTTAACTGATGGATCGACCCGTGCGGCTGTTATTACTTAGCCACGAGCAAGGATTATTTTTTTTATAAGAATGATAATTAATGACATTCCACACGACTTCAAGCTGCTGTTTTTTTTAGCTTTCTCCAAGCATTTTTGTCAGTAATTCCGAAGTGTTACCAACATGTTCATCCAACTACGAATTTAGGACCTTTTTATACGTCTTCGTTAACCCTAGTTTAGTTAACAGCTGTTCAAGAGGTCTGGTAACCCTGCACCCAACTAATGGAACTGATTAGTGCTTGGGGTATTGTTTAATTGTTATAAATTACAGCTTGGCGATGCCACTCGTGCGCAATCGCAATTACATCGCGTTCTACGTACTACTAGTGAGGCGACCTGCCGTTTCTTGGAAATAGAAATAATTGAAATTGTCTTTGCGATTTTTTTGTGGAACAGTTTTATTACTGGTATGTTTGAAGTCCTTATTGCAATAACAGAGTAGCTATTTCAAAATTAGGTATCTACGAAGACTTTGGAACTGTACAGGATAGCAGCGACAGAAATGGAGTCGAGAAAACAGTTTAATCCTGCCAAAAGATTCACCAGAGAAGCTGGACTTGAACGATCCTGGCGCCATGCATGCCAAAACTCAGGCAGAATGTCGGGTACATTCTGCTCACAATATTTTTTTTATAAGAACATTATTGTACAATACCTACATTCCATGCGAATAAATGATTTGTTTGATTTTATTTGACGTTGATAATAGAGCCCATCCATTAAATATCACCCGTCTCTGACCTCCACAACCAATTAACTGGGTAATACGATACCCCTTGGTAAGACTGGTTGTCAGACTTTCGGGCTTCAGATGACCCGTAACGACTATCAAAGATCCACGAATGACAGCCGGGACCAACCGCTAAACGTGCTTTCCGAGGCACAGAGGAGTCTCGGTATGTAAGGATGGTCACCCATCCACGGACTGACCCCGGCAAGCGTAGCTTAACCTGATGGATCGACCCGTGCGGCTATTATTGCTTAGCCACGAGGTCCTTGGTCACAGAAATTCATATGTGTACCAAATTTCACCTTAATCGGCCCATTAGATTCGTAGCAAAATGGCTGTGATAGACAGACAGACACCCGAGTGATTCCTAAGGGTTCCGTTTGTTACATTCGGATTGTACGGAATCCTAAAAAGTCATATCTGTGTCCAAAAGACGTGAACTTAGAATTTTTTTCATTTTTACTTGACTGTTTGTTCCTTGTCACCATGAGAAAACTGCATGATGAAACGTTTGTATTGAAGAACCAATTTCCTAGCAAACAATATTTATTCTACGCTAGCTTTAGTCAGTATCCCACGGGAACCGTACATTTTTCCGGGATAAAAAGTAGCCTATGTGCTATTCCAGACTATAATCTATCTCTGTGCCAAATATCATCCAGATCCGTACAGCCATTCTGGCGTGATTGAGTAACAAACATCCATCCATCCAAACGTTCACATTTACAATAGAATAGTATTAAGAAGTAAGATAATAGTAAATGTAATTAAAGATGAACTCATCTCCAACAGTTTATGTATAGTAAAATCACTTGATGTTCTTGATTTACCAGCACTGTTCACCATAAATACATAATAGTTACGTGGGCTGTACTTAAAGATGTAGGTACACGGTCCATCTATGTTATACTTAATTACACTTATGTCATCAACGAGATAAAACTCAATGTTGATTGGACGATCATGACTTTAAGTAAGATGATGTTAAGAGTAGGACCACAGCTTATAAATTAGAAGGTTTTCAATAGGGACAAGATATCTTTGACAGGTGATGGCGGCCATATTAGATTGTAAATTAGCGCGAATTTTTGACAGATGAGTCATTAAATGTTCGGCATTTATCAAGATGAGTGGTTAAAAAGTTGAACAGCGCGTTGAAATGATTCGAGTGTATTATCAAAACGGCAGTTCAATTTGTAAACGTTTTATTGAAAGAGAGATTCAACGGGTTCCTGATCTCAAGATTCGGGGTCAAGACATGGCCTCTAAGATCATGTGATTTAACGCCCCTTGATTATTTTTGTGGCGTTATTTGATATCACTGGTGTATGCGAACAAGCCAAGAAAAGTCGAAGACCTAAAGAGAAACACCACACGAGTCATCAATGAGATAGAGGTGCCATTATGTCAAAAGTGATGGAAAATAGGACCTCTTGTATTCACGCTACCATACGAACATGAGGGGGTCATTTAAATGACAATGGTATTCCATAAGTAAGCCTTCAAAAAAATAAAATAATAATCTAATTGTAAACAATCAATGTGTTTTTATTTCAATTCAAATATACCCGTCCCTATTGAAAAACCAGCCGATCTACATAACGTCGCTCGGCATCGAATACCGCGAATGCAACATTCATCAAATTTTACAGGAGACAAAAAAATCTTTATTGCCTGGCACGTATTGCGCTTGCGATGGGAATGGCGGCACTGAGGAACTTACGCATACGAGTATTCGCGAATTTGGCTGCGGAAAATTATGTTCGCGGTTTCGGATGACTCGATGTGGGACATTGTGACGACAATGTGACCGAATAACTTTCGGCCAGTATTTAAATGTAGGATTACGTATTTGAATGTGTACAATGAAATAAAACAAATATCTGATTTTACGTTAAGTACTTACCTATGTATTCTGTAAAAATCTCCCGTGAAAACTTATGTGAAGTGAACTTGAAGTGAGATGTCATTCAATCTGATGCTATTGACACTATTGACAGCTCATTTCAATCTCACTTCACCTCAGTTTTCACGAAGAGATTTTTACATATCGGCTGCAGATATAAAAAAAATTGAGGCGTCTTTTTCTGGACCTATTTGGCACCATAATGTAGGTATGCCTTGTACTTACTACAAATGTTACAAAACCATCCATTATTATTTCTTATTATTTTATTTCATTATTTTATTTTCTTATAATTTATTTACAGTTTTAAACATTTTCTTATAAAATTACAATTAAAAATAAAGAAAATAATATTTTATTATTATTTTAATTTAATTTAATTTATTTATTTAAATCAGAAATAGTTATCCATATTTTTGTTAGTAGGTATACTTAAGAGTTATGTTAGTAAATAGTAAATTATTATAATATATCATGCAGAAGTACTTTAAATTCATTATATAATGTAAAATTAACAATATAGCAAGAAATTCATTAAAATATTTATATACATAATTTAAAATGTGACAATCATAAAAACAAAAAATATGTACAAGTATATATAAAAAAGGAGGGGAAATAATCATAGAGCATCAAAAAATTCGTCCGCATCGCTGTCGACAGGAAAAATGCCCAAAAGGCAGGCAGCATTGCCACGTTGTATGGCAATGCTAATTCTTTGGCCAAAAATGCCCTTTGGTCACGTGTAGAGTCGACCAACCGCTTGGCGATGTCCCGAAAAACTAAAAGGGCACTCGGACCCCATGGCCCTAGTGTTTCAACCCCAAACGGCTCAAACATATAAGTTCCAATAAGATTAGAGTATTTGAGGTTTTCCGCACCCGCAGCAGCCGCCCCAGCACAGCCCACCGTGCTAGGAAGATGGGATGGTGCAAGGGTTTCAATACACGTTGCATCCCACACCAAAGGCCTACCTACCTTCCAAGGCATAAAAATAAAAAAATATTAAAATTAAAATTTTTGTTTTTTTTTACCTAAGCCCATCATTTGCCTTATTTGTCTTATAATGTTGGTAGTACCAAAATGAATACTTAGCTAAATTAAAATTGCACTACACCGTTTTTTATACCAATTAAAATGACACCATCTCTTTATAAAATGGTATTATTGAACCCGAAGACATTAATCTACCCAAGCTGGTCTACGAAGGTGACGTTGACATCACATACATATTCCATCTGCACCATCACAGTTACAATTGAGCAATTTTGTAATTTAAAAATCGTAACTCAAACGTATGTACAGACAGGCAGACAGGTGCATTTTATAATGAGCTACGAAAATTGTTTCCGTAATTTCATTTGGCACGATAGCGATACCTTGATGGACGATCAGCAAAATGAGGTGTTACATCCAACAAACAATAAACCTCCGTGTGGGAAACCATTTCTATTTTCAAATTCTTTTTTTTTTTTTTGTTTCCGATTTCCCCTCGGCTTTGAACTATTCTGTTCGGTATTCCGTTGAAAAGAAGTCGGTATGTGTATTAACGATTCAAGATTGTGTAGTGTGAGACAGGTGTGGGGGATTACAATAAATTAGTGGTGAATGTGATAATGAGCGGAGATTTATTACTGTAATCTGCTGCAGTTGTGGGAAAGTTTGCTTATTTATTGCTTATTGGTAGTCATTAGGCTTATTGGTTGGTTTATAGGTTGGTCGAAATGTTTAGGTACCTATCCAGCTAACGCATTAAGGCTCCTACAAACTAGCGCGACGCGCGACGCAAACCGCGCGCGACTCAAAGGTACCGCTAGTCGCGCGACACGCGGTGCCTTTATGTCGCGTCACGTGTCGCACCTGTTTGGAGGAGAAAAATCTGAAATTATTATAGATGATAGAATTTTATGTAAAGTGTACAGGAAAAATAAAATGATGTCTCTAATTATCACACTTTTTCAGAAATCGGAACGGAACCCTCGGTGCGACTCCGACTCGCTCTTCACCGGTTTTTAGGGTTCCGTAGCCAAATGGCAAAAAACGGAACCCTTATGGATTCGTCATGTCTGTCTGTCTGTCCATCCGTATGTCACAGCCACTTTTCTCCGAAACTATAAGAACTATACTGTTGAAACTTGGTAAGTAGATGTATTCTGTGAACCGCATTAAGATTTTCACACAAAAATAGAAAAAAAAAACAATAAATTTTGGGGGTTCCCCATATTTAGAACTGAAACTCAAAAAAATTTTTCATCAAACCCATACGTGTGGGGTATTAAATAAACAAATAAATCTTTATTTATGTATAAACAGATTGTAGTACATGTAACATCTTTTACAAAGTGGTTAGCACAGAAAAAATATCTCTTTATCTGTTCTGTGGTGGTTAGTGTATCTCTAACAATCAAGTGTGATACGTGTGGGGTATCTATGGATAGGTCTTCAAAAATGATATTGAGGTTTCTAATATCATTTTTTTCTAAACTAAATAGTTTGCGCGAGAGACACTTCCAAAGTGGTAAAATGTGTCGTCCCCCCCCCCTGTAACTTCTAAAATACGAGAATGATAAAACTAAAAAAAATATATGATGTACCATGTAAACTTCCACCGAAAATCGGTTTGAACGAGATCTAGTAAGTAGTTTTTTTTTAATACGTAATAAATCGGTCTATTATTAAAACATTGATCAAAGTTACAACGAACTACAAGAACTTTTCACTATGTTACTTGCTGCTACAGAACCCTTCATGGACGAGTCCGACTCGCACTTGGCCACTTTTTTATTTAGTCTGACATTCAAGCACTAACTTTTCCCCAACTTGGTCGCCCAATATCTGTCGCCGCTCTAACCGAAGGCGTGTAAGCATTAAGTTTAGTGGTCACGACGTCTGCTTATGGCCCACAATACATCTGACGAAAGCCTTCAATGGGCCACTCGTTAACCCCTCTACAGCAGATCGTGCGAAGTCCACTAGCGACCCCTACTAACTATTTCTGTTATAGTCATACATAGGACCCTTTCGTGACTATTTGAGGGGGATAACAGCATGAGGAATGTGAAAGTTTGGTCAACAATGGACCATGCAGTTATTGAAGAGTAGAGACGTGCAGTGCAGAAGACGTTTTTGCCTTGCATTTGGATTATTTCCGGGTGATTTTTAGGTTTCCGTACCTCAAAAGGAATAAACGGAACCCTTATAGAATCACTTCGTTGTCCGTACGTCTGTCTGTCTGTCAAGACATTTTTTCTCAGGAACGCGTGGAGTTATCAAGTTGAAATTAATATTAAATACGTAGGTCTGAAGCAAGGTCTCACAGCATTAGTAAAGGAAAAAGTACAAAAATTGTTAATTTGTAAAAAAAAAAATATTTTGGGATTACAGTGTTAAGTTTGTTTTTATGATAAATTATTTTCAACTACCTACGGAACTCTTCATTGTGCGTGGTCCGACACGCACTTGGCCGGTTTTTTATTGTCCAGTGACTTTAATATTCCAAGAGCTATCTATTTTTCGCTTCATAATACTCATAATCATCTGGGTGTGGGGGGTTTTACAGGGTGTCCCATTAATAATGGATCAAACACAACGGGTAGGTAGGTCACCTGATTTTCAACAATTAATTTGAATAGTTTTTAATATTTTTCCATTCCATCGTAAAAAAAAAAATTATTCAAGATTTTTTTCTAAGGCAAATAAAACATTCTTTACAAAAATGGTATCTTATACATTAGTAAGCTATTCAGAAATGTTTAACAAAAACCATACTTACCTAAAAATATTATCATTTGCAGCGACAGCGTTAAAAAACTGAATTCTGGTAGAGAAAAAAGTAAAATTCGAAAAAAAATATCACACTAATATTAAGGCGAAAGTTTGTGAGTGTGTGTGTATGTTTGTTACTTCTTCACGCTCAAACGGCTAAACCGATTTGGATGAAATTTGATATGTAGATAGCTTATACCCTGGATTAACACATAGGCTACTTTTTGAAACCGCGGGGCGCAGCTAGTCTTGAATAAAAATATAAATACCAAGGCCATATTAAAACTATTGAAATTAGTTTTTGGAAATCAGATGAGCTAACCTTCCCGACATTTTTGATCCATTATTTACGGGTCAACCTGTATATAATCATGTGTGCTGTGCAATTTTTTCACAGGTTTGAAGTTGCATTTTGTAAGAAATGCATTGTGGCGGCATCTACATCGCCACATACGAACTACGCATCCAGTGACATGACGTCACGCAATCCTGCATCGCGCAATCAGAGTTTACCGCGCAACTAGCATATATACAACGTCCCGACGGCAACCGTCGGGCAGTTGCCCAGCAGACACGATACCCGTCTGGTCGGAGGATCCTCCGACCATTTTCAATGGAGGATGAGTGAACTTTACACCCTGTTCCTCATGCCTCTAAAGCATAGAGAAAGAAAAACCAAAATATAAATTAATTTATTATTAAAAATTAATTATAGTAACTATCTCATATCAGAAGGCCAATTCGTACCTAAAAATGTTCAAATTCAAATCGCAATCTCATGCCAGCGACAATCAAATGTCAAAAATTTAGGTAATTGCTATACAATTTTTGACAGATTGAGACTGAGATGAGATTGCGAACGTTGTTAAAAATACGAGAATTGCCCCTCAGTCTTTAAAAAACTTGAACAATGATCTTTATATATTATTATTTTGAGAGTTTCGACCCAATGATGCAGACAGTTTGAAATAATTTAAATATTTTACAACCAAAAGCCAAATAAAATAACTAGTTTTTACTGCTTACAGCAATATAAATATCGCCAATTATCTAGAACAGGTAACATTAACATTTAATTAGGAACAAATTTTCACTTAACAGCAATAATGATTGCCATAAACCGTAATTAACAGTTCATTATTTTTTATTTCCGACAAGCAATTAGAAGCGCGAACTAATTAAAGAAATCGCTGCTGCAATCCTCATTCATGATTTAGGTTTATTCGTGATACACGACTTTCATTATTTAATTGTGATCGAATTTATTGAATTTGAGTCAGATAATAATTAACTGTTAATACCTATGAGATTTAAAAATAAATTAAAGAACATTTTATTGGCATCTTTTACCGTTCAAATTGAGCGAAGCTTACTAGGTATCTAATATTGAGAGGAGAATAGGCCTTCCCTTAACTTGCCATGGGTTACATTAAAGGTGGGTGAGGTGGACTTATGCCGTGGTTTTGATTTCGAAAACTGTAGACCGAACGTAGCAACGATACTTTTAATGATTTTAAATTGAAGATCACGTCTAAGCGAGTACCTACTGTTAATGATTTGGAAACAATATATGTTAAATTAGAGCAATTTTTCATTAACTTAATAGGTAAATATTTTACATTATGCTTATATTACATACTAGCTGCGCCCCGCGGTTTCACCCGCGTTGACCGGGGTAAAAAGTACCATATGTGTTAATCCAGGGTATAAGCTATCTACATACCAAATTTCATTCAAATCGGTCCCGCCGTTTGAGCGTGAAGAAGTAACAAACATACACACACACACACTCACAAACTTTCGGCTTTATAACATTAGTGTGATTAGTGTCAATAACTTGTAAATTTATGTCTAACGCGGATAAAAAACTGAGAATCACGCAAAATAAACAATTTTAAAGATAATTTAATCATTTATCTTATAATAAGCGTGTTTTAATTATAGTACCTTTGTTTTAATGTGTAATAAATTAGTAGGTAATGCGTCTAATTTGGAACAGCGCTCCTAAATGGACGAGTCCTATTACTGGCTGGACGTACGATGCGATGCGTGAGCTCAGCACAGAACACGCACGCTAACCACTGAAGGCCATTGGCACTTATCTGCGTCTTAAGGGTGATGACGTAGTTTTGACTTCGAAAACAGTAGACCGAACGGTAACTAATAAGTTGTCCGTGATGAATACCACGTACAACTAACTACTATAACATCGAAACTGGTGGCAATCAAAGGATGATGTTTTCTATGTGTCGACGAAGAGCCTTCGACCTGAAAAAATCAGAAAACCTCCAATACAGAAACTGTTTTTAAATTATGCCTAAAATGGCCCATAAGTGGCACTGATTTTATTTCAATAGAAGTGTCTCTTGACATGAAGTCTATAGCAATTTGCAATGATGTCATTTAATCTGTCCACGTCTATTCACCATAAATTCACCCACAACCGATCATAGACCTTCTCTTACCAATGGTAGTGGACATTTTCCCATGAGCGTGTCGCGTCGTGTTGCCGATAGCATCATGTTGGAGCGATTTCGGTGTCCAACAACCATAAGTTAAGGAGGTACTCACACTGCGGTATTGCTCAGCCATTACTTTCAGAAAGACTGCCGGTTTACGAGTCTTCCAGACGAACTAAAAAAGAATCTGTTAGCTTAGGATGCTAGGAGTCTTAGAAGGACGTGGATGACTGCCTCTTGTACTGCTTAGCAAACTAAGTAGATCATACTCTCAGCTTTACTAGGATACTGATCTTCTAATACCCACCAAACTAAATCTGCCTAGCCTTTTCCTAGCTATGTTGGGGTCGGCTTGTAGTCTAACCGGATGCAGCTGAATACCAGTATTTTATAAGGAGCGACTGCCTATCTGACCTCCACAACCCAGTAACTGGGTAATACGATACTCCTTGGTAAGACTGGTTGTCAGACTTTCGGACTTCTGACGACCCGCAATGACTGTTAAAGATCCACGAACGACAGCCGGTACCAACGGCTTATCGTGCTTTACGAGGCACGAAGGAGTCTCGGTATGTAAAGATGGTCAACCATCTACTATTTTTTTTTTTTTTTTTTTTGACGCTGAGAAATGCTTTATGCATCCCCGCTCGTGGGGGACGAGACGGGGTATGTGGGACTCCTGTCGGAATGACAGTATACCCACTAAAACTCAGCAGTGTTCCCACATCGCCGTGATGGGAGGGCCATGGGAAACCGGCTCAGCCTTTACTTCCACAACCCTCCCGGCGCATTCCCGCCTGGCTGGCGGGCCCCGCATGCCCCCCCGGATGGGGGGCTACGGGAATGACCGGGAACACCTGGCCATTCCCGTCCGACACTGGTGGGGGCCTGTGCAATACAGGCAAGGATGCCCCCACACCCGTTGCCTGCTGGCCCCCACCTGGGAGGAATCGTCTGCTCCGACCCCTCCTCCGCCTTCGGAGCGGCGCCGCGTGAGGGTCGTCCTCCCGCGCGCGCTCCGCCGCCTGCCCAATTTCGGCCGCAGAGGATAGGGAGAGCGGCCGACGTCATACCGACACTCCTCTTCCCCTGCGGCCCCACCGCGTCCGCCATCAAGCGGTGGAGGCCGCGGAAGGTAGGGAGAGCGGCGCACCGCAATACCGGCACTCCTCTCCCGCCGCGGCCTCCAATCCTCAGCCGCGATGCCTCCCATAAGACACCGCGGCCCGCCTCAGTTGCGGTGTCGCCCATACGGCCACCGCAACCTACCCGCTGGCCGCTACGTCGTCGGCTTTCCCGTAAAAGCCCTGACGAGCGGCCCCCGCCTCGGGTTCCTCTTCGCTTCACCGTGGGTGACCAAGCCACGGCTACTGAGCCCCCCCGCCTCGACAATGCGGGAACCCTCCGGGGAGGGGTCAACCATCTACTGACCAACCCCGGCAAGTGTAGCTTAACCTGATGGATCGACCCGTGCGGCTGTTATTACTTAGCCACGAGCTCCTCCAATACCAACCAAACTGTGGTACTAAATACCACGAGGAAAACCAGCTACCCCAGTTAGAGAAACTTCCTTTCTTGCATTTCCACAACCCGTGTTTTGTTTAGTTCATAAAGGTCTTTCATACATTGCTCGAAGGTCCATGTTATTCTGAAATATTTAACAAAAGGTTATTTCCTTGTGAGTTTGATGTCACCCTTAAATGCCCCTTATCTTTCCCAACTAAATACTCTAAAAGTAGTAAACTTCAGTACTTTCCAAAAGATATAAAACGATTGAGGATAATTGGGTAGTTTAGACGAACAATGATAGCGCAGAAAGGGTAACTGGCGATTGTTACCTAAGTTACTCGAGCCGAGCCAAATGACGATCGAGAGATCAGGTCATGCCCTCAAACTACCAGGCACCATAATAAATGACAAGATACATTAAAAATCTACTGAAAGCACGTCAAACCGTTGATCCCGGTCGTCATTCTTGGATCTTTGACAGTCGTTACGGGTCGTCAGAAACCCGAAAGTCTGACAACCAGTCTTAGCAAGGGGTATCGTATTACTAGGTTGTGGAAGTCAGATAGGCAGTCAATCCGTGTAGGTTACTGGTACTACTCTGCATCCGGTTAGACTGGAAGCCGACCCTAAAATCGTGGAAAAGGCTAGGTAGTGATAATAATTTAAGATCTACTGATAATAGAAACACTGTAGGTAATTTCTATGGGAAAATGTACAATCTATAATACGGTGGTGGTGGTTAGTACCAAGTCCAAAACCAGCCAGGTACAGTCAGGGAAATTAATTATTATGCAAATTGGCACCCTACGTCAATTTGCTGCGTTTTAACCATTTCATACAACTGTCAAAGCTGTGATTTAAATATCCGTACAATTAGCTTGGTAGTCTAAGCTCTACCCATACGACATTTTCTAATATTACAAGCCATTTGCTAGTGCACCGACTTTACCTTATGCCAGATAAGGGTGTAATAAAAGATATTAACCCCAATGTACTAAAAAGTCTCGAAACTTATACTCCATTTACAATAAGATTAGACATTTAAACAAACCTTTTTTACAGTCCGTTCAACCGGTTTTGACTTCTATTGCGTTGGTGGCACGACAAATGGCAGCTGCAGTAAACAGTTGGTATTGTAACTATTTTTTTGCCTTTAATACCATCCTTAAACCTCCGGAATAGAAGTCAAAATCGGTTGAACGGACTGTAAAAAAGGTTTGTGTAATCTTATTGTAAATGGAGAATAAATGCAAAAGAAAAATACGACACGTGCACGCATCAAGGGCGCTTCTTACCGCGATACGTTTGTTTTGTTTGTGTTAGCATTTTTTCCATATTTTTTCGAATCATTTTGAATTATTGGAATAATTGGTAGTATGCGTCAATGACTTTCATTGCACAATTATCTGGCGGAAGGTATAACGAATTTTTCTTTCGGTGAGATTTCCAAGCAATGATCTACGATAAGCCAAATCACCTCTTTATGGTAAGCATAAGCCATAGAACTACAATGTTCTTACTGCTGGGAGACACAAAGGCCACCACTTTATGAGAGGTATTGGGCTGTACTACGCGGGAATCCACACGTTAGTAGATGTCACATTATTCTAAGATATGTCGGTTTCCTCACGATGGTTTCCTTCACCAAAAACAGACAAAAGAACATTATAATTTTATTAACTTGTTATAAGTAGAAACTACATTTTCCCTTCACGTGATTAGCATACAAGCCACGCATTCAACCTTTCCTGGATGTTTTACGCGCCTATCAACAATTTTATGTCCTGGGTAGCATTAGAATGTTTCTTGGGAATTCACGTTATAATATTATTACGACTTTCAACTGATAATTTCACAAGCATTTGTTTATGTTATTTACTGCTTCAACAGTCTCAAAAAATATCTAAAATCCTTTGTCAGTGGTGGATCTTGTACCTCTTGTGGCGCCAATGACATAGGTGCGTTGTTGTCACAATACGAGAACTTTCGAAGGTTCTATCGTTTATCTTCGGGAAAACCGAACTTTGCCGGATTAAATGTGACTGGTCTAATGAGGGAGTGACGGATTTAGTGCGTTAATCTACGGGGTGAAATTGAATTCATGGGCAAAATTTTAAGAAAGAAAGAAAAGAAAGAAAGAAGAAGAAGTAAGATTAATTTAATAGGTTAGGTATTTTAAAAACACATTTAATTTACCTATCGTGTTATCTAATAAACTCAGCTCAAAAAGTATTATCTGTTTTTGAGATGAGCTAAATAAATGCCACAATAAAAATGTGTTTTTTTAATAATTATCTATTAAATTAATATTATTTACTAGTTCGCTAATTGATTACATTTTTCAAAAACGCATCTTTTTATTATTATTAATCAGTTTATTTCAGATAAAAATAAATCCATAAAATTACAAATTACAAATAATATTTTACAAATTATCAAAATAGAGAATACAAAATACAAAATGAAAATACAAAGCAGTCAAACAATCAATTATAAGTACCTACCTATTGTGTTAGTAAAAAAAAACATTATTCTTATGCACTATGTTAGTCAACACCCATCAAGATATGCATCCATTTATTCTGGATAGGGCAATCCGCACGAGATACAACCATCTGCAGGATACTGTTGCTACTGCCTCGCACGCGCTGCAACAAAGAGGCCACTTTCTTCCATATCACCGCATGAAAGCCGTCCGTTCGCGCCTCCGCAAACATTCCGGACGCACTACAATAGCGAGGCCGCCGCATCAGCATCCTGAAGATGTTGTTGTATTGGACACGCAGAGCACTAGCAGCCCGGCGAGTAAAGCTCACCCACAGACTGCTCGAGTATAACGATTGGCAGTACGCCTTAAAAAGAGTAGTTTTCACTGCCCTCGAGCAGCGAGAAAACCTGCGTGCAACCATACTCCCCCTGACCGCCAATGCTCTGCGCTCCCTCTCTATGTCCGCGTCATCTTGCAACTCTTCTGTCACAATGTGCCCCAGATACTTGAAGCTGCTCACCACCCGCAGAGCCGCACCATTAAGCATAACAGGCGGAACATGCACTGGACCACGCTTTCCACTCTTGAAAACGAGCACTTCGCTCTTCTTGGAGTTATACCTCAGTCCATGTTCCGCCGCGTACGCCTCACAGATTGACACAAGCCTACGCACCGCCCCCACCGACGGTCCCAGCAGTACCATGTCGTCCGCATAACTGATGTTATTTACGCTCACTCCGTCTACAAAACAACCCACATGAGTACTGCTGAGCTCGCCGATGAGGTCATTAACATACAGATTGAATAACAGAGGAGAGGTTATTCCCCCCTGCCGCACGCCACACTCCATGCCATATGCATCAGATAGCGCACCAGCCCATCTCACCTGGTTCCTCTGACAAGTGTACCAATGGCGCAACACGGAGATGACTTCAGCCGGCACACCCGCGCCTTCCAATTTGGCCCACAGCTTATTATATAGCACCCTATCAAAGGCCTTGGACAGGTCCAGGAAGCACGCATACACCGGCGTCTTCCTCCCCGTGTAGTACCCGACAGCCTGCTTAAGACACAAGATTGCGCTCTCTGTTGAAAGCCCACCCCTGAATCCAAATTGGGCATCATTTAGCTTTATGTGCTGCAGGAGAATGTTGTTAAGCAAGCTGTCAAGCACCTTAGCCATTATTGTGGCCAGTGAGATGGGCCTATAGTTTTCTTTATCTGACATGTCACCAGTCTTATTCTTGACAATCGGTACCACAATTGTTTTCGTCAGCTCATCAGGCAAGTAACCGTGACATAAACATAAATTATAAAACATGGAGAGCACACGCGGCAGGTGAGTACCAGCAAACTTTAGATGCTCAATGCTGAGGCCATCGTGCCCAGGAGATTTACCCCTCTGCATACCGAGTATCACTTTCCGCACATCACGAGCAGTAAATTTAACAACTCGCTCCTGGTCGACAGCCACAGCACCGTCACATCTGCATGTGTCAGAATTAGAGAGTGGCTCCACTTTAAAATAATCTTTAAAAAGATTAGCTATCAAACTCTGATCACCAATACCATTTACACTCACAGGGAAGCCTGACTTTACATTCATTTTGTCCGTTTGTTTCCAAAACGTTTTAAAATCTCTGGCAGTGTGGTGTGACGCTAGAATATCCATTTTAATCTGATCCTGTCTATCTTGACACCATTTTAATTGTTTTTTGAAAGCCCTTCTACTCTCACACATATTAGAATAAAGTTGGCCATTATTAGGCTTCCCAGCTTGAACCCACTCCAAAAAATGTAGCCTGGCTTCCCTGTGAAAACCTGCCACATATCTATTCCAACCAGCAACATAGCCACCTCTCCTCCGTGACTCACTCCGCTCATTAGAACTGGCTGCAGCTTCAGACAGGATAGAAACTACCTTTACATACATGTTTCTCAGTAAGGTCCTGTGTTCTACATTGTAACAAATACCATCACAGCAAGCCGAGAGCTCTCCAGGAAAATCAATTTCCCTCAGTTGATCGTGACACCTTTTATGAAAATTTTCAATTTGCCCATTCGTGCGCTCGCCCCATAGAATCTTATTAGAAGCCCGTGTATGGATCACCCCCTCCTTACTACACTTCTGGACACATCTATTGGCCCACCTTAGAGTTTAGGTTTCGATGGCCCCTACCGAAATATGATTGCTAGATTGAACAAAAACTGTTGATGCAGTTTTAAACCTGATACATTTTACCATCTTTTTCGATCGTATTGTTTTAAATTTGAATTCAGAATACCATACGACATGGAGCTACGCCTAACAAGTCGGATATGCGCCTTGTTAAAGGCTATTGATTTTTGAATAAAAAACATGTTTTATCAAATAAAGGTTTAATTTAATAACGCGTGTTGCCTCCATGGGCATCTACCACAGCTCTCATACGATTAGGCATAGAGTTTATCAACCGCTCTATGAAATTTTGAGGGATCATCTCCCATTCCTCTTCTATGGCAGTTTTCAACTCCTGCATCGTCTGGGCAACTGGCTGACGAGCCCTAACACGTCTTTTTAGCTCGTCCCACATGTGCTCAATGGGGTTCATGTCTGGGCTTCTGGCTGGCCAGTCCATAACTGTGATGTTCACATCCCGAAGATATTCCCTGACGATGCCGGCCGCATGGGCTCTTGCATTATCATGCATAAAAAGGAAATTTGGGCCCACATAGTCCGCGTATGGTATCACGTGAGGTTCTAAGCACTCACGAATGTACCTTTCAGCATTTAATGTTGGCAGCCGTGGTCCTGTAACAACCTCAAGTTGAGTTTTGCCGCTCGCGGATATACCGCCCCAGACAGTCCATGAGCCACCGCTATAAGCAACCCTCTCTTCAAAGCAGCATTGTGCGAAACGCTCTCCCTTACGTCGGTAGACCTTCTTCCTTCCATCATTGCCATGTAACACAATTTTAGACTCATCAGAAAAGAGTACACGGCTCCAATCTTGCTGTGTCCAATTTAAATGACTGCGTGCGAAATGAAGGCGCGCTGTTCGGTGGGCTCGCGTTAGTTTGGGGCCATTAGCTGGCTTGTGTGGTACCATATCGCGTTCTTTTAACCTTCTCCGAACAGTTCGAGCGCTCACAGATACTCCGTGGAAGTCGCGAAGTTGGTTTTGTATCTCAATGGAGGTAAGGTGACGATTTCTCAAGCTGGTCGTCACGATGAATCGATCCTGCCTTTCAGTTGTGACCCGAGATCGTGGCCTTCCTTGGCGACGAACAAAGCCGCCAGTCTCTAGGTACCTCCGATAAACATTTCGGACCGCAGATCGACTTAAATTAAGTTGAGCACTCACGTTTCTTTGGCTGTGTCCGGCCTGAATAAGTGTCACAGCTTGGGCGGCGACTTCAGGTGAAGTATCCATAGATTATTGATAGAACCTCACCTTAATGTTAAGAATAAGTAATGTTTGTTGCAAAACCAAAGATATCAATCACTTTTTCAAGAATTAAATCCAAGTAAACCAATAAAACCAAGTTTTCTTAGTATTCGATTGTTTGATATCAACAAACTGGCTCCAAATTGTCTTTTGTTTCTTTAAATTCTGTGTTCGAAATTCAAAAAAAGACTATTGAATGAAATTGTGAATGTGCCAGGTTCAAAACTGCATAAAAACTTTTTGCTGACCTAATATAAAATTTTAGCTAGGACCAAACGAAACTGAAAATACAAGGTGGGCCAAAAGATGTGTCCAGAAGTGTACTAACCTGGCCCAGGTCACATTCAATAATGAGTGGAAAGTGGTCAGACCATTGCACATCCCGTTCTACCCATACACGCCTTATAGATGGCAGTGCAGCACCCGATTATTATATAACAATCTCAAAAATTTGGTCCCGTGTGAGCGACAGGTAGGCAGTCGCTCCATGTAAAATACTAGTATTCAGTTGCATCCGGTTAGACTGGAAGGCGACCCCAACATAGTTGGGAAAAGGCTAGGCAGATTGATTACTAGTTCGCTAATTGATTAGATTTTTCAAAAAAGCATCTTATCATCATAGACATATAAAAAAAGAGGACTCCGCACCACGCGTATCCAAAGTAAAGCACCGTACAGATCTATGTGTGCGAGATTTGACAAGACGCCGTCATGTCACATAATGGCGGTCATACTATGATGTAAATGTGTGCGTGAGGCGCATGTTTGTACAAACGGTCCCGGCACACTTACTGTGCTTCACTTTCGATATGCGTCGCGCGGAGTCCATCTTTTTTGTATAAAAAAAGATAGACGCATAGTCTATGCTTTTCATCTATCATTCTTGAAAATTTGGTCCCGTTTGAACTAGAGGTGACAAAATGCGACAGCCCTCTTAAAGGGAATGATTATACCTATCATACTGAACTTCTTTTTCCTATGAAACCACAACATCATAGTATAATATGGTAGATGTCTGCAAGTTAGTACCTATGTTGCTGTAAGTATGGCACCGGTATAAACCCGTTAACTCCGTAATAAATTACGTAATGCCCATAAACGGGTAATCAAATTGTCTTCTACACGGCAATTCCGATTGTCTCATTGTCACCTCGGATCTTGAGTGCGCCGTGACCAGCACTTAAACAGTTAGGTGACACCTACAACTGTCATTCTGTTGCCCACACGCCTATAAACACTTCAGTGTTGCCAGAAAATCAGTATGCTACAGATTTATGTTTCCGAGAAAGTATTCTATTCTATTTTTCCTCTACGGCAATGGTGCCGATGTAGATAATTCTGCCAATGTCAGATGTGTTAAGAGAAAACGTGCGGGAAAAAAAATTAGACTGCCGATGATCCCTCAATCACCAGACAACTTCTATCCGAGGAACATGTTTGACGTTTACAAATACAAATATTTTTTATTTGTTGAACAAGTAGGATATAATAAATTATTAAAAGTCAACACAAGAAAAAAAAACATTCCAATAAATTCTAGTAGAAATTTTCAAATCAATAAATGATAAAATATACGAAAAAAAGTTAATTATATTATGTCAGTGACAGCTTTTGTATAGAAAATATGTCAGACCGTCAATATCTACTCCTCAAACAAAAGCCATCCGACTGTTGAAAAATCGGCCCTCAATCGTAGCTCAGCCGATCTGTTGTTTATGTGTTGTGAAGTGAGCTGACAATAGGTCAAACCCTAGCATATCTACCTAGAGGCTGCACTGTGACGTGAAAAAAGATCATGGATCCATCATGATTCCAGCGAGAGAGAGAGAGAGAGAGAGACGGAGCTATCAAATCAAATCAAATCAAATAATCTTTATTGTGGACTATAGGTATACACATAAATGCAGGTCTTAAATATATAAAATAAGTTCAGCTATGTCCCGCCGTTGAGGCATACAATAATAAAATATAAATCAGAATTTAAAACACAATTAGTCAAATTAGTCTCGATACATTATTAAAATATTCCAAATTATTAATACATACAAATTCAATTCCAAGTCATATAAGTCATAATTCCTTATTACAATATTGCAAGTTATATTCTTACATAAATATTCAAAAAATTTTTTAAAAAAAGAGGAAAGACAAGCAATTTAAATGGCATTCAAATACAATTCACAATATACATATTATGTGGGAAAAAATGATAGTTATTTTTCCTTTTTTGTCATTAGAATACAATATTTTTGTCACACAAGTAATCTTTGACATCATAGTAACATTTTTCTATTAATAATGAATGTTGTTTCTTTTTAAACTGGAGCATTGGTAATTGTTTAATGTCATCAGGCAATTTATTATAGATTAATGATGTCATGCATAAAATACTTTTATTTAATAGTGCCGTTTTACCATAAGGTATTTGTACCTCTAATCTTTTTTTATCCCTTAATTTTCGATAATAGCTTTTGACAGCAGTCTTATAGTAGCTTAGATTTGATTTCACAAAAATATTTGATTCGTAAATTTATAGGGAAGGCAATGTTAGAATTTTTAGATTTTTAAAGTAAGGTTGACAGCTAATTGTACTATTTATTTGGGACATTGCTCTAATGCACTTCTTTTGAGCTTTAAATATAAATTCCTTGTCTACCGAATTACCCCAAAATATAATGCCGTATCTCAGTAATGGTGCCACCAGTCCGTGATAGGCCGTTAATATCGCTTCTTTGTTAACTATTTTGGAGAGCTTGTAAAGAGCGAATGAGGATTTGTTGATTCTTTTGCAGAGATTGTCTATATGGGTTGTCCATGAAAGTCTGTAATCAATATTTATTCCCAGAAATTTTGTATTTGTTACAGATTCTACTGTGTGACCGTTATAATTTACATTAATACTTTTCGGTTGAGTTCTTTGGTAAAAGTGCATTATATTTGTTTTTTCTAAATTTATTTTCAGATTGTTTTCAATTAACCATTTAATTATAGTTCTTAGTGTTTCATTAATTTCATTTTCATAGTCATCTTGACTGTCACATTTTATTACTACAGTGCTGTCATCTGCAAAAATATATACGACCTGCACCATCCTTTTTTCTCAACGAAATCATGATGGATCTATGATCTTTTTACACGTACGGCCCCTGGTATTCTAAGTTCCACGGTGAGTTTATCACGGAGTAGGAGGAGCCTGTGGCTAAGACAGTAATAACAGACGCCAAGGTCGATCGATCACGGCTGCCATTCGTGTATCTTGGGTCGTCAGAAGCCCGAAAGTCTGACAACTTGTTAAGACTGGTAAACTGGGTAATACGCAGAGGTCAGGTGGAGGTCAGATAAGCAGTTGCTCCATGTAAAATACTGGTATTCAGCTGCATCCGGTTAGACTAGAATCCAATCTCAACATAATTTGGAGGCTCATCAGATGATGATTTTTACATTTATTACAGAATAGACCGGCAAGATTGTAAGTAATTTTTTTTTTACAATTATTTTAAGGCCCTACATCCAAACGTGGCTTCGCTCGGTGTGTAAGTGAAATGGCGTTATGGCTGTCTAGTTTGACGCGCGAGATAGACTCTCACGCGCACCGGAATTATGTCGTAAAAGTTGCAAATAAAATTGTATAAAATTTGAAATTAACTTTTAATAATAAATAATCCATAACTGGATGCAGTTTGGCGTTCGAAATCGTATGGTATATTTTTAATTACAATTATAACTGTTAATGACGGGATAAACTGCTTTTAACGATTATTAAGAGGTATGTTTGAAGATTTTTTTTGATGCATTAAAATATGTTTAATTATGTTTTGAGTTCCATCACTGTATGCGAAAAGGACTTCAAAATGTCATATGTTTTTTATTTATCAAAATTATTTTCAGTTTATGAGATACACTGCTTTAAAAAACCACCTTTTTGGCCGTTTTAAGAAATCTCCGCCTTAGGGTTGACCCACATCTGTCAGCACGGAATCGGCTTTTTTCGTGCTTTATCCTTTTCTATCTCTTAGGATCATCATTTCCTAGAGCGATAAAGATAGAGACCGCGCGGTGGAATCGGCGATGCGCTCGACACCACGGCCAAAATGGCTGAGAGGCGCTGGAGTGCTGACGAGTGCTATCGAGCGCGATATCATGCTTCCATTGCATTGCATGATCGTATTCGACAACACTCAACGGCGACGGCGTGCGATCTTACGCTGAAGCACGCGATAGCACGCTGCAGCACACACGGCATAAATGCTGTTCCGTGCTGACAGATGTGGATCAACCCTTAAGGTGTAAACTGTAAACTGCCATCACCTCTTTATCTGTTCTGAGACTACCACAACGGAAGGATCAAACGTGGTTATGCTCATGTGTTGGCAACTCTCCATAATTGCCACTAACAAGACCACATAAAAATGTAATGTGATGGATAAAATACAACATTCATAAAGATGAACCATCATCACATTACAATTAATTTAAATAACCCTTTAACAAGATTAATTTGCTTTAGTTTAGGCCCAATCTCACTCAAGCTTCAAACATTATTTGTCTTAAAATTATTTTATAGCCATTTGATTCGTTGAAATTAGCCTTGGTCATAATTATGTAAGAAAAAAAACCGGCCAAGTGCGTGTCGGACCACGCACAATGAAGGTTTCCGTAGTTGGGATGAATTTATCCCAAGAACAAAGTTAACATTGTAGTTGAAAAACATGTTCTCCCATACATTCCAATTGTACGTTTATACTCACAATATTGAGAGATTTACCATGTTATTTTTAAACCACAGACTTCTTATAGGTTTTCCTGTTATATTTAGATAAAGATATATTTTTTTTCAAAATTTTAGGCTCAGTAGTTTCGGAGATAAGGGGGGAATGGTCAATTTTCGTCTATTTTCTCAAAAACCTTAAAAACAATTTATTTTAAAATTATAAAAAATATATATTTGAGACCCTCATAGTAAGCCCTTTCATTTGACATGTCACATGCTATAGAGTCTGCAAAACTTTTTTTTTTAATTTTCTTATTTGCCCCCCAAAAGTGCACATGGGGTGCAGTTGGCCTTTGAGGGGTTAATTCCGGAAGTATCCGGATTTAGGTATAAGTGTGCTATATCATTAAAGATATCTCTGCTTGTTGTACTTTTGAGTCCAACAGAACAACACTACGCCTCGTTTACACCATTCAAAACAATCGTGACATCCCACACAGGCTGTCGCAACTGAGCATAAATCCTACATCTGACACGCACTTCCTAACCTTTGTCGATATCAATCGTTTGAATATTACGCCACAAGATTTATAGCTAATCCCGAATTTACTGCCAACACTATTGTTTCTAATTTGACTTGCGCGGGCGCAGTGTGAAATAAATCTTAGGCTGTGTTTACAACTTCAATTACTTTTGGTGTGCATAAATGTCAAGCTATACTTAAGTGAGGTTACGTCTAGGTAAGTTGTGCACGTGGACAAACGCCAGCCTATCCAATTAAACGCTCCCGCAGACAGGCGTGATGCGACAGTGCGACGCGATTCTGTTAGATCAATTTCCATGAAGTTTTTTCGCTATCGCGTCTGCCTGCGTGAGTCTTACAATTATCAAAAACCTCCTACGACCAAGAGAGTTTTGCACGGAATTTCCTCTTATCACTGTGTATATCGTAGCAGTCGATAGATGAACGTTGTGGAACATCAATATAATGATGTTACATATAGAACTATCTAGTATAAAAAATCACTGACTGAAAAATTTACCGAATACCAATATCATTCAGCACCCTAATTGCGTAACACACTATCAAACGGAATCGTTTTAATTTTGACAGTACAACAACATTCATTGCCTTATCATCATTCATTGCGTTATCGAGCAGACAAATTTTTCGAACATTTATGAAGCAATGGATTAGCAATTTACTTCAAAATGATTCAGATTGCGATGTGTGTTACGCAATTAGGGTGCAGGTTCTGGTGACCTTGTGTGACTGGGCGGTGCGTTTTCGTCGCATGCCGCACCGTTCGGTTTCGTAGGGAATATTTAATTTCAGTAACGAAAATATTAGTATTTGAAAAAAAATCACAGACAATGATTATAAATCTTAAAATATGATCTTAATATGTTCATACACAAAAAAAAATCATGTTTTTCTTTTTTATTTTTCTTCCAATAAATACTTTTATTTTTCTTCTTTCTTTAAAATATATTGAGTAGTTTGAATGAAATATCGTTTTTATGTTTTGGGTAGATATTACTACCTGAAATTATTATTTATCAAAGTATTTTACTATTGATGTTTACGCGTTCTAGTTTAACATACATTTTGCATTATTTGAAGACGTACTAACAGGTTTTTAACTTGCTAAAATCATATACCTAATTATCTCCGTTTTCAAAAGCCAAATCTGACGAATACGCAGAAAATATTCGGCACATGGCGACTTCTGTTCAAAGCATTTAAACAGAGCTTTACAGATTAACATAATCTTATGGTGCGATTTCATAGCGTTTATGTAAGTTACCTATGTAATGCTTTGTAAGATATCTGTAATTTTATTCTCACAAGCATTGCGTAGGTGACTTGGTAGCGAGTTGCGAAGTAAATCATTCTCAAGTAGCTGGTTCAAGAATTAGTACGGCCTATTATCTTGTTGTTAATTTTACTATAAACTGTGTGTTTTAATTAAGTTTAATGCTTCGTTTTGGGTTATTTATTACCTATAACGTTACGACCGTATAGCAACGTCTAGGTATCCTTATTGAGAAATCCAGGTATATCACAAAATGTAGGGAAGTATGATTGCCGGCACAAGTCGTGAGCACATTCCACCTTAACCTTAACCGCCCTCGTCAGCGTGCTCTTGTATTCAGTTTTCTATCTGTATCTAAATATGCTTGATAATATATTGATTTCATTGCTTCCTTAAGTGTGCAACCTGCCGTGATAAGAAATAAGATTCGTTAGGTTAGTTTGTGCTCACGACTCGTGCCGGCAACTATACACACGAAGCATGTGTGGTGTGATTATGAATGATAGACTGAGGAATGGTGACAAAAATTGAAAAGAGTATGCTTAGTTGGTTTGGTCATGTTGAGAGGATGAATGAAAGGCGACTAATAAAAGGTATTTACAAGGCAGATGTGAGTGGAAACGCTGCGAGGGGACGCCCTAGGAAGACATAGTGACCTAATTGGTGATGGTCTTCAGAAAGTAGTACTCGCAACCACCCACCCAGACCAGATGTATGAACGTAAATGAGGCAAACTGTAGTTTCTGCTATCCATGGGGAAGAAGGCGTAAGTATATGTTTGTCACATTTGATTGATCCACTAACTTATATGAACTTTTATTTTCAAGGAAATAGCACCTACATAATGAATAGTCCTATTACATGGTCCATAAACATTAAACATAGCTGGTGAAATGTGTGTGTACTACTCGTATAGCTACACGTCTGCCTAACACTTCAAAGACTACAGGCGTGATGTTATGTTGTTGTTATGTTTAAATAACAATGGAATTAGAACATTTGTCACCAAACGCTATTTTAGTTAAGACCATGTCATTCATCAAAACCCATGGTTTGAAGAAGAAGTTAAGTATTTAAACAAGCACATTGAAAGTGGCTACCTACCCATAGTCCGGCCGTCAAGAGAATGCGTTCCTGTCATATGTCAGTTGGACAGTTTCTAGTTGTAATAAGGATCAATTTCGTAAAACATATTCGTTAGTATGAAATTGACAGGTGTCAAAAATGCATTTTCTCGACGGCCGGACTATACCTAATTGAACGAAGATCGTCAACATCTACGATAATTTAAGGGGGATGCGCTAAGGTCAGTGTCAGGTTGTATGTTGTTTAAATATGATTCGCGCCCGTAACTAATATGGCTTTACAGAATTAAAATCATTAGAATCAGCAATACAACTCCTCCTTATGCTAGAATTGACCTCAAGTCTCATGATTTCAGAAATCATGAGCCATATTAGTTACGGACGCGTATCATATTTTAATCAACATACAACCTGACACTGACCTGCAGATTGTAAAAAAAAGTAAGAATTTTTTTATTTCGCGGGCTACCTTATCGGATCCCCCTTAATATTAAAAGTAAATATAAGACATTAAAAGCCACAAAGTAACAACAATTTATTTTTTTCTTAAAAAAACCCAAGAGGCTTACAATTTACCTGAATTACCGGTAAACTAATAATAAACACATAACCATTATCCTTGAAGTAATTGACATGATTACTAAACTAGCAGTTCGACGGATCGTAGCTTCGACTTACGAGTAGTTTTCAGTATAAATAATGATCGCGTGAACGTTTCTCTAACTGTCGCGACAGAGGTTGTCAAACTTGTGCCATAGAATAATAAATCTGTATAGAAGTGAACTATGGAGGGGCTGAACATGTGTGAACGTTTCTCTGACTGTCGCGACAGAATTTGTCAAACCTGTGCCATAGAATAATAAATGTGTATAGAAGTGAACATTGGAGGGGCTCGTGGCTAAATAATAACAGCCCCACGGGTCGATCGAAGGTTAAGTTACGCTTGCTGAGACCCCTCCGTGCCTCGGAAAGCACAGCCCCGGCTACCATTCGTGGATTTTTAATAGCCGTAACGGGTTGTCAGAAACCCTGAGTCTTAAAACCAGTCTTACCAAGGGGTATCGTATTACCCATTAACTGGGTTGTGGAGGTCATATAGGCAGTCGCTCCATGTAAAACACTGGTATTCAGCTGCATCCTGTTCGACTGGAAGCCGACCCCAACATAGTTGAGAAAAGACAGATGATGAGAAGTGAACTTTATGTACTGCAGCTAGGCGTTACATACAATTAAGTATGACATAATCGAGGTTTACAAAACCGACCCCGGTTCAAATGCTGTATCCTCAAGCAGGAATAGTGCCACCAGTAATTTGCAGAGTGATGGCAAGCTCCAGCGAAAGAGCCAAAATGGTCTCCGACACACGACACCCTTTTCGCAACAACATCCTTGTGCCACAAAGGCTGAAAAGCCGAAACAGTTTTTTAAAGTGTGCCGTTCCTCTCAACAATCAGAAGAAAGACTGAAGTTGAGGCGAGACAGTGCTTCCTTACCCAAACCATTCGCTCCACCTGCTGATGAAGATCTCGCACCTGGACATGAGTTGCCTTGGGCAATCTGGAAGGCTGGAACTAGGTTGGCTGAAGCAAGGAAAACCTGTTTTGATGGAGATTCATAGACGACTCCGCCTTGGAGTGTAAATGTGGTGCTGTTCCACAAACGATGGAAGGAGGCTAGTGATGGCGCCAAATACGTAGCCGAATTCTGGGCCGAGACCATTTATGTTGCTATCGACAAGCTAAGAAGAAGATGATACTGTCACATCACATAAGTATGAATAGATACAACAGAGATGACGCCCTTTTGTAAAAACTGGATGTGACATAAATATGTCCCATCCATCCTTCCATGTGTGTGTGTGTGTATGTGTGTGACTGTACCTAAATATGTACAGTCGGGTGCCGTACTGTCGGGTACAGTCGGGTGCCGTACGGTCGTATAGAGTCGGGTGCCGTACGGTCGGGTACAGTCGGGTGCCGTACGGTCGGGTACAGTCGGGTGCCGTATGGTCGGGTAGAGTCGGGTGCTGTACGGTCGGGTACAGTCGGGTGGCGTACGGTCGGGTACAGTCGGGTGGCGTACGGTCGGGTACAGTCGGGTGCTGTACTGTCCGAGTCACAATTATTTATTTTGCATCTGAAGAAAAAACGCCTCGAAACTACTTGTTGTCTGTCGCTTCTATAGATTCTAATTCTATGCTTAGCCCCTAGGCATAGAAATATAAAAAACACTTCTTTCATATATCTATGCCCCTAGGGATATGACTACTTCGTTGATTAGTGGGCACGGCAGGGAGACAAACAAATGTTGGATTACGAATGTTTTTGTATATCATGGCTTTTGAGTTATCAGCTGAGTTATGTGTTTATGTTAATCCTATGATAAATGCGAAATTTCGTGTGTGAAAGAGTAGGTATTTGTGAATTAATACTGATGTTATTTTTCTTTAATAAAATAATTGATTACGTCTAGAATATTATGTGAAGTGTTAACCGAAAAGAGTGTGTGAAGTAGTGGAGATAAATAAAAGGTAAGGTTACAAAAGAGCTTTCCTCCAGGTCAAGATAAAGGTCAAGGTCCACAATAGCTCAAGACAGAGAGGAGTGGAAAGAAGAAAGGGAGGCTTTTGCCCTGCAGTAGAATAACACAGGCTAAAAATAAATAAAGTATATAAGGTGATATAAAAATATCTGCCACGGCTTCAATGGGAGATAGTATTGTGTATATAGAATACAATAGTGAATAAATTTCGTAGCTCGGAATAGTTAAATAAATTTGAGAAAATAAAGTAATTCATTTAACATTTACTTTATTCTGCATAACGTGGTTCATAAACTACGCGCGATGTATCGCTTCGTCAATGAAAAAAATTGCGACCTCTTTATAACTGTTCTTTGAATGAACACTATTACTACGGGACGGTTTCATACAAATAAATCAAACACGCACATTTTTTTGTATGAAAAAAAATATGACAATAAATCAATAATTTATCTTCACTAATGTAATCTATATATACAATACTGTCCCCCATTGCAGCCGTGGCAGATATTTTTATAGCACCTTATATATAAAAAGTTGCGTCTTTAATCTTACGGGTAAGTGAAGAAATGAAAATAAATATCACCATTTATAATATTATGTCAACATCTCCATTTAATTCAGTAGATATTTCCAATATCTTTTTTGCTCTAAGAAAAAACTTTCTTAATAAAAATGTTAAACTATACCAGAGTATAGTTTAAGAATATCTGTCTAAGAACATTACTGAGAAGCACCGCGCAAGCCGAGTGCTCCCCATTCCCTACAATACCCTACTCTTAAGGTAATTACACACTAGCCAGATAAGTGGCTCGATAACACTTCATAACCCGTATGCACTAAAAGTACTGACAACAAAAAAATAACACCAAATTAAGTTATTTACGAGTATGTCCGTTTTAAAATTTTAAACTGAGAATGTGAAGTTTGTTTATAAATAACGACTTCCTGTCCCAAGGTAAATGTTAAGCAGCCTACTTTAAAATGAGGTGGAATTCTTCAATTAGTTGTGCACATTGTGGCAGACTACGAAATTAAAAATAATAATTTAACTTTTTATTTTAATTATTATATTCAACGGTATGACTCAACGGTACCGCAAACCTGTACTTCTTCCTCAATACAATACGTTATAATGAAAATAATCAAAACACCTGCTAGACAATGCGCCTGATCAGAGCCGCCGGGGTCATAAGCCACCCATTCCGACACTACTTGACGTAATAAAGCGAAATATTACCCAACGAACCATACGTAGATATTAAAACATGGGCGGGGTTTAATTAGAAATTTAACCTGTTAATAAATTACCGATGGTCTGCCGCCACCCAGGGTGTGGCAACACTCAGCGTATTTCCCTAGAGAAATAACGACGGTGTTGCCAACGCAAACTCGAATTCTGGATATTTTCGGAACGCGTTCGTGATGTTTATTATGTCATTTCCCCCGAAAACGAAATGTTACCCATTAGTGTCCTGCGCTTTTGTATATTTCCATTTTTATTTTCACTAAAAACTAATTTAAATTTCCTTATAAACGACACTATTTTTATTATGTATACGGTCGCTATATTTTTAAATTAATGGACGTGACTATTATTAGTTTAAATAAATAAATCCATCAGGAATGTTCTGGAAATAAACGGAGAATAATGGGATCCATTAGACAAGTTAGATTGTTTAAGATTTCAGTTTGAAATACTATTGTTAGTTAATATAGTACCCAATTAAAATAGTAAAATTTGGTAGTAAAACTTGTTTTTAGACACAGTTTAAAATCTAATAAACATTTTACGACTGCTACGTAGTGTACTTTGGAATTATACAAGGTGTTTCATTATTATACAAGGTGTTTCATTATTATACAAGGTGTTTCATTATTATATTTTATGTAAACTCTTTTTCTATGCCTTAATTTAGGTGCTTAGAAGAATTTTAAATATTTCACATTTTTGACGTTTCTTCAGCCCTTTATTCCTTGCTGTTCAAGTAATTTGAGGCCACAAATACATATAAATGTAAATTATGATTACGTACGTTTCTATTATAGATAAAAAGAAAACCCTATTAATTTTTTCGCCCTAAATTTGTTAGGTACTCATGGAATCACGTGTTCAAGTGTTCTAAGTGTCAAACTCAAATTTACAGATATTGTAATTTTCAAATTCGTGTAGATAAGTACTACCAAAAAAATTAAAAATAATAATCCAAAAACAAAGACCCAAAAATTCCATTCCGTTCTCGAACGACATTCAAACTTAAAAAAAAAAAACAATTAAAAATATTCCCGCGGCCAGTTAATTAAGTACCGGTATCGATTATTCGTTTAAATCGATAGAATCGATACATGTTATCGAAGCGCCTCTAGCTTCGTTAAGGACGGTGTAATCGACTTAGACATGCATCATGGCTAATTCATGTGTTATTCGATTTTAAGAAACGATAGCCGATGGGTTTAGGGTTGCGCTGTAGATGGAAGAAATCGATTAGATCGGTTTCGCTCTAGAATATCTGTATCTATACAGATAAATAAATTTGAAATGTCTGTTTGTAATGTCAAATAACAGCTTTGTACTACTTAAATGTACTCATATGAAAGTATAAATACGTTAGTTATTACAAAAAAAAAAAACATATCAGTCTATCTGTCTGTTTGTTCCGTCTAATCTCCGTAACGGCTAGACGAATTTTGACGGGATTTTCACTGGCAGATAGCTGATATTATTAGTATTACTTTTATTTTAGAAAAAGGACTAGGATGCCGCGCATTAAAATTAAAACACATGAGGTTATGAACGAAATCCGATTCAAATAGGGAAGTATTGACATCCTCACGGGCGAAATAAATTCTTCTTCTCAGTAGATAAAATCTGTAGTTCTTGCTAGAATATGTAGGTAGGTACCTACCTATTAAGAGCCAGCTATAGTTCTTAACTTCTCGGCTCTTCTTTCCAGTACAACAACTGGCTTAAGGCTCGTGCAGACAGGCGCGACGCGACTCCGGTAGAACAATTTTAATAAAGTTTTCATAGAAATTGTTCCACCAGAGTTGCGTCGCGCCTGTCTACGGAAGCCTTTAAGGGTAAGTTGTATGTATAAAGAAGAAATGGATTTAGAGCAATTTACCTACCTACTCACCTCACCTTTTAGCCAGTTGGGTTTTACAGACAATTGCCAAATGAGGTTAAATTCCAGAAATGATACTACTATACTGACTTTTTGAACTGCGGAACCCACCCCTTCAAACACAGGCACATGCTATGTATTTTTGTAGCGTTACCCGAGTGTGGCCACATATCGCTTAGCTACACGTAATCCAACTCAAATCAAATGCAATTAGAGTAATAACATAAATAGGAATTACAATAATAACACATTTCGTATAAATATAGTGCTAGCGTTGAGTCCAATGTGTCATGGAATTGATTTCTTTGGTTCGCTGACAGAATAATTCTCCCTAAACCAAAATTTAAGGCATATTAGCAGCAATCACAGTTCCCAGTCATAGTTTAGCTGCCACAAAAACTTCGTTATTATGAGGCGTTTAGTGTGTGTTAGCTGGAGTGACGTCACCCCAGATTCCTCATTCAGTACAGGCAATCCAGTTAGGTTAGAGTTTTGTGCTAAAGTCAGAAAAATAATGCATAATATCTGCTGCTGTTGCATAAGGAAGGAACTAAACGATAATACTCAGAAAGTGTTGAACTGCGATCAAAAATACTTTGTGTAAGCTGGAGGGACGTCACCCCAGCTGCTCATGTCATATCTTCCGAACGAAAGAAGATATGATTATGTAATAAAGCCCAAAAATCAAGTCATAATAGCTGCCATAGGCAGCAATATTTACAAATCTCTAGACCTCGTAGTTTCCACGCAATAGACAAACTACGAGTATGATTCAAATAGGGAATTATTGACATGTACTTCGCGATTTCAATCGTATTTTGTTCACAATTTCATGGGTTTTTATTTTTTTGGCGCGGAACCCTAATTATTTTCCTTAAATAAAACAAAAACCTAATTGCGTATTACTATCAATCTCAATCTGAATTTGAAGCATATTGCTAATCCATTGCTTCATATGTTCGAAAAATTTGTCTGCTCAACATCGTAAATAGCGCAATGAATGTTGTTGAACTGTCAGAATGAAAACGATTCCTACAGTAAGTGTGTTACGCAATTAGGGTGCTGTTCCCAGGCTACCTGTCTGTCGAATTTCATTACGATCAGTTTAGTGGTTAACACGTGTAAAGATAACACACAGACAGACCGGCAGAGTTACTTTGCATTTATAATATTGTAGACTACAATGGGGTTGTTTCCCGGAAGCTTCGCCGCAACACAGCACTGTGTGTTTGTCACTTGTCAAAGTCACCTTGAATACAAAGCGACCAATCGGCGACAACAAAAAACACTTAGCGCCATCTACGCGGAACTAATTTGACAGTTTTCTTTCCCATTGTAGTATAGTTTAATACAGTATAGATTATGCATTCATGTGCTATTGTGTTAAAGATGAAACACGACAGGCTTTTCTTGTTTTACCTCATGCAGATACCTACCTACTTTAAAGTTATTAAATAATGTTTCCGGATCCTTTTTTGTTCAAATAATATTAATTGATTGCAGGTCAAAATAAATAAAATAACAAACATTTACACGAAAACATGCAAATAATATCAACAAAAATGAATACTTAAATGGAAATTAAAACAGGTGAAGTAACGAAAATTCCGTATTGATTTGGTATTAAAGGTTGTGAAGATTTCCAAGAATTTCAGACTTCCAATAGTTTTGTTAACATAATTATATACCTAGCTCCAAAATACATCCTCACTAGCTTTTAGGCACCTGTCCCACCGCGAACGAGGAAGCGAAGCGACTAGCTGTCGACTATTTTCTCGCTCAAGAAACACAATAGATATAGGTCCCGTGTGAGTAAAATAGATAGACACATAATTATATTGAGGTGACGATAAGCGACTTTTAATGATTTTAAACTGAAGATCTCGTCTAAACGAGTAGTGTTAATAATTAGGAAAAAATATTATGTTAAATTAGAGCATTTTCTTAATAACTTAATCTGTGAATATTGTAGATTATGTTTATATTACATAGTGTAATTAATTTGTAAAGTTATGTCTAACGCGGATAAAAAACTTAGAATCACGCAAAAACTACCAAACAAGGTATTTACAAAAAGATATTTTAGTATAAGTGTTTTATTAAAATACCTTTTGTTTTATGTGTAATAAAAATGATTCTAATTAGGAACAGCGCTCGCTGAGAGACTTCCACTTAGTGCATGACGCATACCAGCAAGTGACTTGACAGTTATTCTACTTTTCGTACTCGCGGACTCGCTTATAGCCCAGCGACAAAACTATTTAAACTACACGGTGGCTGTTAATTGCCCGCCAACTAGTTTCAAGTTGCTAGCTACTGGCTTGTCGCTGATCGTCGGCGGTGGGACAGGAGCTTTACGTGAAGTAAGATTAACAATGGAATATTGGTCTCTGTGATTAACTCGACAATGTTTATGTTCTTTCTCCAGAATTAGCTTACCTACATACTGACAGGTTACACGAGTTCATTTTATTTGACAAATAATTTAATTTAATGCTTTGTGTTGCATAATGTAAGTAAATCATTTTGCGTGCAATTGTATAGAATCAAGTTTTTTTAACCGAACAGACAGCCGTGCTGCTTTTTGCTGTTGTTGTTGCGCCACTTCTTCTTCCCAGCTAAAGCACTAGGATGTGGTGAAGGGCGGGTGTTTTGTGGGGTTCTCTTATGTAACATTGACGTTCGAGAAGTGCTGATTCTCAGCCTAATTTGAATAAATGACTTTTGATTTTGATTCTGTCTGATCCGAAAGGCTCACTGTGCAGATTAGCCGTCGAATATTCTGTTTTGGAGGCATCTCCAATTTTCACTTTGTGTTTGTCCGTCTTCCATGGAGAATGACTTGCGATAAATCATCATTGTTAGTGGAGATATAAAATAATTATGCCAAGCTGTGTACTGTACTGTGTGACGTGACGATGCGTTGTCACTTTGTCAACCTAAATCTAAGCGCAGATTACAGCCACGTCGCCGTCGGCCCGCAGCACAAAGCATTTTAAATCTAAAAAAGTTGTGATGTGTCTCGCCTGTAGTGTGCGTTGCGGTGCGTCTCGCCTGTAGTATGCGCTGCGGTGCGTCTCGCCTATAGTATGCGTTGCGGTGCGACTCGCCTGTAATGTGCGGTGCGGTGCGTCTCGCCTGTAATGTGCGTGCGGTGCGTCTCGCCTGTATTAAGCGTTGCGGTGCGTCTCGCCTGTGGTGTGCGTTGCGGCGCGTCTCGCTTGTAGTTTGTGTTGCGGTGTGTCTCGCCTGTAGTGTGCGTAGCGGTGCATCTCACCTATAGTGTGCGTTGCGGTGCGGCAAAAAAGGTCACGTTAGTACTTAGTAGGTACAATTGCCCATTTTCACCAACAGTACGCAACACCTAAATATAATTCCTTTATAAAAACTATTCTACAAAAAAAATAACAACCGACTTCCAAGAAAAAACGCTTTAAAGTGTAAAATAACTTTAATTTCTGTGATTTTTTATTTTCGTTTTCTGCCGTTACCGACATTCAAAATCAAAGTTATTTTTTAGTTTGTAGTGTTTTTATGGAAGTCAGTGTCTTTTGTTTTTTTTTGTTTGTAAAAAGTTTTTAGTTAAGTATCTTTTTAAGGTTCCGTACCTCAAAAGGAAAAAACGGAACCCTTATAGGATCACTCGTGTATCTGTCTGTCTCTCCGTCTGTCACAGCCAATTTGCTCCGAATCTAATGGACCGATTAAGTTTAAATTTGGTACACATATGAATTTCTGTGACCCAAACACGGACGGGTAAAGTAAATAAATGAATTTTGAATATAGAGGTCACTTTTGGGGGGCAAATAAGAAAATTTAAAAAAAAGTTTTGCAACATACACCATGTGGCATGTCAAATGAAAAGGCTTACTATGAGGGTATGGGAGGCATAATTTAGTTGCGCGAAGATGAGTGGGACTATGTTCGAATTTTTGTCATCGCTATTCACGACTCCATGTATACAATAAAGCTGATAGAATGGTGTACAGCAGCTTGCAAATGTGCCATCTAAAAACCAATAACTTTGCTTGTTACCAGTATTTTATGCAAAAATTATGTACCTCTGAAGACTTGTGACGAATTTACACATATTTTTTATGCAAGTGGCCGAATACACCTTTCAATGTATGGAGTGTACAAAATGTGACGAGTTTACTTTGTGGCGAATGTACAATAACCCATTAAAACAGATATTCCTTTTGTATAACTTGTTGCTTACAGTTAATAATAACAAACTGTTAAGTAAAATTTTGATAGCAATAAAATATTATTTTCATAATTTTTGTCTTCTGTAAATTATGAGTGACTTAGCTACCTACCACAAAAAAGACCAATAAATCAAATTCCGCTAATCAACGCTTATTTTACAATCTTTCCAAAAATGTGTAAACAAATTGAGTTTATCAGCATAAATTAATCATCTAAGATTGATTAATAAATCAAGTTTAAACTAGAACAATCATGATTAACAACTACGTATATTTGTTGGTGTGCTAGTTTGGCGCCACAACGAATTTAAACTTAAGACTAATAAATTGTTGTTTAAAGTTAATTGGCTGAGCTTAGGTAACTGTACAACTGTTTTTTAATAATTTTAAGTTTTAAAACAAGAATGACGTAGTTTCCACGGCTATGACATTTTTTTTATGTTTGTTACCTCAGAACTCCGTCATTTATGAACCGATTTGGAAAATTCTTTTTTTCTTTGAAATGATATACTTCCAGATTGGTCCGATTTTTATCAAAATCCAGTTCTGATGATGGGATCCATGAGGAATTGAGGGAACTCCTCAAAAATTATAGGCATACATATAGCGATTTTGGTATTTTCATCAACAAATCAAGCATTTGCATTCAGAAAGTAGCATATGGTGAAGTGGAACTGATGAAGAAGACCACAGATGGCCACGGGAACTTCTCAATGATAATAAGTATTTCACGGGTGGCGATAAGATATCTCGATTAAGACAGTTAAGCGACTATGACGAAGCTTTAAATAAATGATTCTGATGAAAATGGTACCATCGAACCGATCTGATGAAGAAGCCGGAAGGTAGGCACCGGAACGCAGTAAGAAAACAATGTATTCTAGCCGTGTTTGGGAAGTTCTGATGAGTGGCTTTTGAGTTAGCTTTAATCATTTAATACGTATTTTTCCCACATAGTCTATGTGAATGCTGCTCTAATTTATTTTACAGAGTGGTATTCGATGTCCCCACACATCGAATACCACTCTGTAAAATAAATTACAGAGTGGTATTCGATGTGTGGGGTAGGCACCACTAAAAAGTGAAAAATAAAAACTTTTTACAATAAAAGTACAACCGACTCCCGAAAAAACCACTACAAAGTGAAAAATAACTTTAATATCGGAAGTCGGTGGCAAAAAATGAAACTAAAAAGAAACCAAAGATACCGACTTCCGAAATTAACGTTATTTTTCACTTTGTAGTGTTTTTTTTGGGAGTCGGTTGTATTTTTTTTTTTTTTTGTAAAAAGTTTTTTTTTAATTATGATCATCTTTACTTTAATTATGTTCGTAAACCTTCTGTGACTAATTCACTAAATAGTTACAAGAAAACTCGTTTTACAGGACCACCAGCTAGCTGATCGAGAGGAAGGTCTTAGGCATGGTCGACCACAGTGAACGATCATCAAACAAAGTGGAGAGAAAAATCTCATAACTTGGTATGAAGGAAAATGATTTCCTTACGATGAAGATCAATTATTTGTTAAGAGGTATATACGTAACGGAAAATGTTATCTAAGTGATGCAATTGCAGACAGAGTAGAATAAGTTGATTAGGCATTTTTTTTTATTTATTTAAGCCTCTACAGTACGACAACGTTCAAAAGTTCCATCATTTATCTTCGGAAAAACCGAAATATAGCGAATATAATGTGACTATATCGACCAATAGAAATTGATTTATATTCCCACCTAAATAAATAAAACAAAAACCCCTAATAAACGCCCCAAAAAAGGCCCAAGGCCTAATAAATGTTCCTGATCCAATAAGGGAGCAAACATTTAATTCGGCCAACTTTGCTTTTTCCGAAAATAAACGATGAAACCTTAGAAGGTTGTTGTTCTGTACCAAGTTACAAAAAAATTACAAAGTGTAGCTGGCTATCTAACCGATTCTTTTGTCATCAAGCCACAATAGCCAATAAGCTAAGCAGTTGTTGCATGAAGGAGGGATCCCACAAGAATGGTGCAATAGTTCGCCAGTGCCCATCTTCTAGAATAAAGGTGATGTACAGGACTGCAACAACTATCGAGGAATAAAGCTCATATCACATAGTATGAAGGTATGGGAGAAAGTAATAGAGAAAAGACTGCGAGAGGAGAGTGAAATTACCCCGAACCAGTTTGGGTTTATGCCAGGTCGAGGAACAATGGACGCCACTTTTGCACTCCACCAATTGTGCGAGAAGTACAGACGTGCACACAAGAACTTGCACATGGTGTTCATTGATCTGGAGAAAGCGTATGATAGGGTACCTCGGGATGTGTTGTGGTGGGCCTTGAAAGAGAAAGGTTTGCCCGGGAAGTATGTAGAGTTAATTCGTGCTATGTATAGTCAATCTCGTACCTACGTCCGGTCGGCTGCTGGGAACACTGACGAGTTCAATGTGGCTGTTGGCTTGCACCAAGGGTCGGCTTTAAGTCCTTACCTCTTCCTGTTGATTATGGATGCTCTGACGTCGAATCTACAGGAAGAGGCACCCTGGTGCATGCTGTTTGCCGATGACATTGTTCTTGTCAGTGAAGATGTACCTGAGATTCGGAGCAGATAGGAGAAATGGCAACAGAAACTGGAGAATGTTGGCTTGAAACTCAACAGAACCAAAACTGAATATATGTTCTGTGATTTCGGCGGTATCTCCAGTTCTGGAGCCATAGCGCTTGATGGTGCGCTTCTCCCAGTCTGCTCCGACTTTCGGTATCTCGGTTCAATCGTGCAAAGCGATGGCGAAGTAGATCGGACGGTTAAGCAAAGGATTAAAACTGGATGGATGAAATGGCGGCAGGTCACGGGAACAATCTGTGACTCCCGCATTCCCCTTAAACTTATGGGGAAGATATATAAAACACTGGTTAGACCTGCTGTCTTATATAGATCAGAATGTTGGGCCACAAAAGGGATGAATGAAAAGCAATTGCATGCAGCTGAGATGAGAATGCTAAGAGGGATGTGTGGTGTTACACGAATGTATAGAATAAGAAATGAGTACATAAGAGGAAGTTTGAAAATGGCACCGGTGACTGAAAAGTTGTGCGGAAATCGGTTGTCATGGTATACTCCTCCGCATCACATGCCCATGTGATGCGGAGGAGTGAGGAAAATGTCGTGAGGAAAGTTTTGAGTATGAATGTCGATGGCTATAAGAGTAGGGGAAGACCAAAGAAACGATGGATGAATTGTGTGAAAGATGACATGGCTAGAAAGGGGGTGACTACCGAGATGACGAATAATAGAGAAGTATGGAAAAAAAGGACATGTTGCGCCGACCCCAAATAGATTAGGATAAGGGCAGGAGAATGATGATGAGGTAACAAAATACATAAAATTCTAATTATGTTGATCATATATTGTTAATATATACGATAAAAAAAAAAAAAAAAAAAAAACATTGAATAATTGTCTTCAAACTAGTACCTATAGTATGTACCTATCGCAGTAAATGTAGAAATAAGGAAAAGTGTTAGAACTAACCATAAGTAAGTAATATGCTCCCCAAAAGCCAATAGAAGATAAATCATGGAGTTGGGACATAATTGTAAACATTAGTATGTAATGTAGGATATGTAGAACATCATAAACCATTGAAATGTGGATAAACGAAAGGAACGAATAAATATACTCCACTAAAAGAAAAGGTCTCTGATCATGTCAAAGGGACTATTGTAAGGCAGGAGTGTGGTTTTAGCCAGTAAGAGTCCGGCACTGCCCGGACTGGCTCATAAGTGAGGCAGTCTCGTCCATGAGGATTTCCCACTCCTGCAAAAAAAAAAAAATATATATATACCTAGGCTAAGCAGAGAACACAATATAAACTAAAACGTCAAAGAGCTAAATAAATTATAGTCTAGAAGTCTAGACACACTCGCTACTACTGTTTCGACCTACATTTACCAAGGAACCAAGAACACATTACATGTTACAGTGAAGGAAATGTACCATAAAACCAAGCTAAGTATCATATTATTAGGCCCGGACTCCACCAAAGCGGAGACGAGACGAGAGGAGAAAAGATGTGTTTTAAACAACCGATAGAATTTCGATAATCACACATATCGTGCTCGTGGCTAAGTAATAAAAGCCGCACGCTTGCTAGGCTGTTAGGGTTGGTCAAGGGATGGGTGACCATCTTTACATACCGAGACTCTTCCGTGCCTCGGAAAGCACGCTAAGGCCAACGCCCCGGCTGTCATTCGTGGATCTTTGACAGTCGTTACGGGTCGTCAGAATCCCGAAAGTCTGACAGCCATTACGTAGTATCTGGGTTGTGAACCGGTTAGACTGGAAGCCAACCCAACATAGTTGGGAAAAGGCTAAGCAGATTGCACATATCATCTCCACTCAACTTCAGTGGATACCAATGAGCGGAGATGTATCTTGTATGGCGCGATCGAATCGGTGAGCGGGGCTGCGGTACAAAGCGGGGATGTGAGCTGTGCCTCGCAAGATGGCGACGGTGCGCAGTGGAGACGAGAAGAGATGTAAGCAGCGTGCACTGAGCGGCACCGCTAGTCCCCCCCCCCCCCCCCACGTCGCTCAACTCACCAGCCGCTCTAGCCAGCACACATCTTCGCTCCAATCTAGCCAGTATGCATCTCCGCACAGATGCATACTGGCTAGCCTAGCTGAAAAACAGCTTTTCTCGTCTCCGCTTCGGACGTCTCCGTCTTGGTGGATTCCGGGCTTTATTACGTCTCTAGACAAACCCGTGGCAATTTTTTATCGCGCACTGGATTCTCAACGCAATGCTTAGCGCTGAAAGTTGAAAATCCAACAATATATTTTTTGATGCGCTGGGATGAACTCTTTTGAATTCTCAATGCTCGGCTCAAGACTTAGATTTGAAAATCCAGTGGGTGATAAAATATCGTCGCGGGTACAAATCGCCCGTATGAGTTCTAACAACGATTCTCTAAGCAAAATGAGGGCTGGTCTTGGAAATAATTCAGAACGCATATAAAATAGGCGCCAGACACTTCAGTGGCTGTAATATTATGCGTTGCAGAAGTAACAACCCATGCGTAATTGACGTCGTAATGGTAACGTACGAGCGATGCCACACTGCTCCGTTGCGTTGCGTTGCGTTTCGTCGCATTTCAATGACACTTGCTCGGTTCCACAGAGACTCGTTCTGCATGATCTTCCCAAGCTTGCTAAATATAATAAAAGCTGCTTATATAATTGTGTTAGTATATAATAACATACCGAGTAGCATAAAAAACTTACTCCAGATTATTTAAGGGAAAATTGTTTGACTGGTTAAACTCGAAAAATGTCTATAGTCTTAAAGAATTTATGGATATCAAATTCTCATGTTAGTATTAAGTGAACATATGCATGCTAAGTACAATTCTGGCAAAACATGTAATATCTTTATTGTAAATTATTGTAACACAATTTATAGCATGTTTTATGCAAATAAATACTTACTTAATGGTTTAAGAACTTTATTATTCCTCATTAAGAATTAACAATAATTCACTTACTGAGAAACTATGTTTACATAAAATATTAACGAGCGTACAAAAATGGCGTTAAAAGTAAATTTATAATAATAGATAGGAAGGTAGTGGTAGAAAAAAAAAGTACTTAACAATCAACTACTCACGAACCGAGCAAACACGGATATAAAGTAAAAGTAAATGTATTACTAGATGTGGCATACATGGCAGCGTAGATACTAGCAATTTTTTTTTTAAGTTAGTATTTTTATATTATTATTGTTATTGACACATTATATACGATTTAAGTTGGTTTTTAAAACAAGACATACTTTTCGCTTCTTTTATTTCCATGGGTATCATGTTAACACCTTCAAATTCAATATTTCTTCTCCCGTAATTTACTGTTCTGGGACTATATCAGTGTAATTATTCGTAATTTGGTATGTTATTCTCTCTGAGCAGTAAGTTGCTTTTTTGAAATTGTTGACACAGGCGGGTTTACTTTTTCGGTTGTTGAGAGAATTTTAGGCACTCCTTTAATGTACTTGATTATAAGGTTATTTTCCCCGGTAGCAGTGCGTTTTTGCAGCTCGTCTTTCAGATTTTGCATATATTTACGTTGATATGGAGTTTGATCGGAATAGAGTTTTATGTTCTCGGTGTCCAGGTTATTTCTGTTGCGCAATATAGCTTTCACTGTTTCATCAGATGAGAAACACATTTTAATTGAGCGGGAGTGTTCGGGCTTATATTATTTACCAAGACGCATAATTTTCTCAGGTTGGGGACAGTCATTGTAGGCAAGTTTAATTATTCTAGTAATTTCGGCCTTATCGTGTTCTTGGCGTTCGGTTGTTGATTTGTTCTTAGGTTCAGCTATGCCAGAAACTATAACATTTTTAGCTCGCATATTTCGTTCTTGAATTTCGTTGACAAATTCTTCATAAATAGTATGCGTTTGGTCTGATATCGACGGTGGCATGCACTTGAGGTTATTTACTTCGGCTTCTAAAAGCATGAGTTTTTTTTCCGTGTTTTTAGAAACAGTTGTTATGTCATTAAGTTTAGATGTAATACTTGCATTTTCCGAGATTAGGCCTTCAATGGTTTTACTTATATTGCCCACTTCATTCTTTATGGCCGTGACATCTTGACACAGCTTATTATTATTTTCTGCTTGGTCATTTTTAGAGGTCTTTAAAAGCAACATCATTTCGGACATTTGCTTTCGCATTTCAGACAGCTCAGTTTTTATCAAGTCATCATCATCGGTTAACTTTCGTTTATAACTACGATAAGTAATACTTACTTACTTACTTCTAAAAGATATTAAGGCGGATGCGCTAAGGTAGCCCGCGAAATTCATTACGTTTTTTGCAATTTGCAGGTCAGTGTCAGACTGTATGTTGATTAAAATATGATTAGCGGCTGTAACTAATATGGATTTACATAATTATAATCATTAGAATCAGCAATACAACTAACTCCATACGTTATAATAGGCCTCAAATCTCAGGATTTCATCAAATAGTCATTCAATAGGGTAACATGAACTTAGATAATTGTATTGATGATTTTTATGATTATAATTCTATAAATACATATTTGATACGGCCGCGAATATTTCGATCAACATACAACCTGATAATGACTTGCTAATAGCAAAAAACGTAAGAAATTTTGAATTTCGCGAGCTACCCTGGCGCTTTCGCCTTGCTTTCGCTTGCTGGGATCTAAAATCAGGAGGATTTACCTCATGTCTTTTAGAATCGAGCAAGCGTCATTGAAATGCGACGACGTACCTAACGTAACGCAATGCACCGGTGTGGCATCTTTCTTAGGGCGAGAATACACATGACTGTAACTTGCACAAAGGTATACAAGTAGCTTGCATGCCGTGTTCCATAACAACTCCTGATTGGTGAATGTCACAATGGCATGCCAGCTACTTGCATAGTTTTGTACAAGCTAAAGGCATGTTGTTGTGTATTCCCGCCCTAATATTTGTAGCTTTTTGAGAACTTTTCGTCGAATGGAACGGTTCAGTAAAACATACGAGCTTACTGGTTCGCATAAAGCCAATGAAAGAACTTGAACTAATTCCACGGACTATAAAAAAAGAAGGACTCCGCGCCACGCACTTCGAAAGTGAAGCACAGTAAGTATGCCGGGACCATTTGTACAAACACGCCTCACGCACACATTTACATCATAGCATGCTGACCGGCCGCCATTACGTGACACGATGGCGTCTTTGTCAAATCAGGCACACATAGATCGGTACGGTGCTTCACTTTCGATACGCGTGGCGTGGAGTCCTTCTTTTTTTTCTAGTCCGTGGCTAATTCTGACATTGTCAACTTAACAAAAATTTCACACATCGAAAATGAATTATCAACCGCAACTAGGTAAACCGAAAAACGTATCATATTGAGGCTTATTTTCTAGGAGGTTTAGTGTTGATTTTTTTGTTACAAAAAATTCTACCTCATCTGACTAAAAATGTGAGCATAAAATGTTCCGTATCTCCAGCCTTATTATTTTTTTCTCAATAGTGGCGCTAGCTGGCAGCACTACTCGCCTTAAGACGTTCTGCATCGGGTTTCAATCTTCTAAGTAGACCTACAGTACGACACAACTTAGAGGTACACTCCTACCAACTTATCTGTGAAATGGCGAAAACTGGAACTACGGCCGTCATGTCGAAAAGTCTTCGATTGTGCCGACGCATGTCATTCGATTGTGTCGACGCATCGACGGTGGCGTCCTCTTTCAGTTCACAGATAAGTTGGTAGGACTGTAGCATAGATTTGAAAATTTGAAATTGAATTGAATTGAATTGAATTTGATTTGAATTTTTTTGATTGATTTGATTGATTTTTTTTTGAAATTTTTTTTTTTTTTTTTTTTCATTTCACGAATGAATTTGGTTATATGACTTTACAAGTTATTGCGTCTGCGTAAAGATCATTTTCTTCTAAAGCAGTAATAAAGGTTGGTGATTTTGAAGGCGCACTCAGATCGGATCGTGATCGGTTTTACGAATTTTGCCGATGCTATATCTAAGTTGTGTCGTACTGTACCTGCTTATGTTATATGTGCGTTCAGCACAATTAAGTACATTAGCAAGCCTAGTAACAAATTATTTCGTTCTTTCTCCGTACAAAAAGACAAGATATTACAAGTAATTGTTAATAGCCTATAAAACATGTCCCGGAATTAACGCACAACCTCTTAAGTGGTCATTGCACTCATCATTATGAACAACTTTTACTATGGAACCAAACCAGAAATCGCGAAAAAAAATTTTTGCTGTTCCCTACATTGTTCGCATGCCTGGTCAAAATATAGGGAACAGCTGATTTTTTTTCGTGATTTCATGTTTGCTCCCGTAGTAAAAGTTGTTCATAATAATGAGTACAATTACCCTTTAAGAGGTTGTGCGTTATTTAAGTTATACCTTATATAGATTAGGAAGACGTGCAGATGCATACAACTCCTACAAACCAGATGTAAATTTTTCACTGTAGAGAAAAATGTCACTGCGCAACTTCATTATCAACAATAAAAAAAAATCAAATATCTCCAACTACTGTTACAAAATATAATTTATAACTGTAATAGGTCGCCATATTCTCCTAATTGAGTACAAACAGCGCCCGGGGCCCACTATAGTCACTATCCAAGTGACGCACGAGAACAGACAAAGAAAAATTATCCGCTGCACTCGCGACATGACACTTACAATAAAAATAAATTAACTGCGCACTCTTCTAATGAGCGACTAGGGCTGCCATGAGTTTGATATCTTTGTTATTTCTTTTCTTTTGTCTTCGAACACTCAAAATAGGTTTTTTTTTTTATGGCTTCGCACGGTTTGTGAAATAGGTGCTTACCTTAGTGCTTACAGATATCCCAAGAAAATTTGGCGCTTCGGTAATCATCGTCTATCTTCGGAAACACGAACGCGCGATGATGAGATCTATTATAGAGCTGTTACAATCATGATAGTACTTGTCTATTTTGTATTACCATGATTACATAATTATAGATTAGTACTTCTGCGAACAGTAGACCTCACGAGCAAAACCTTTTTTGCAACAATTAATATTATACCACTAAACCCTACCTAGTAGTTAAAGGGCCGATTCCACTGGTAGAAATATAAAACTGAGTGTTTTACTGCATTTTGAGGAGCTATTCTGCTCATCACACCGAAGATCCTCATCAGATATTCACCAATTTTTTATGAGAAACTCAAACTCAAACTGAAAGCATTTATTTCAAATAAACCAATTGCAGGCACTTTTGTATTGTCAAATGGGTCGGTCAGTCAGAAAGATGAAGCTAGTTGCCCATTCCAAAGCGTAGTTGATCTCTATGGAGAAGAACGGGCAAGAAACTCCACGGACACACTTTTAAATCAAAATATTTTTACAAAATATTGGTTACATCGTTCATGTTGAAAATATACATGTGGGAACAATGTAGAAAGACGTGCATGTTAAAAAGCGTCCGTAATAAAAAGATAAAAACTAAAACAACTAAATTAAAAATAAGCCATGGCAGCTAAGAGACGACCAGTCCCAACTGACGGCGCCCGTTCACGAACATGACGCATGGATCAGCACCAATTAGCTCAACCATTTTGAAGGGAGACCAACTTAAAGTTACCACCTTTCAAATTAAAAAAGGACCATCAAAATTGGATCTCATAAGGCGGAGATATCCAGTAACACCCTTTCTGGCGGAAGTACCCCTCCAATCAAAAATCCCCGACGACAAAAAAAACTATAAAGTCGTAAAACCGGAACACGACCAAGTTTCGTCCAGATCAGTTGTAAAATACGTAGAGGAGTAGCAACAAACTCACAGAGGAAAGCAAATTTTGCCAGTTGAAGCAGAGACGATTCGCTCGCTCGGTCAATTAACAACTCTATGCATTTCAAAAAAACCTTTTCAAAACTTTTGAGTGACACATGACGATCTACGTCCGGAGTAGGTAACTCGACAGAGATAAAACTGCATACAAACACGCAATGATATGAGCACTACTACTAAGCGCAGCAGTACAATACTTAGAAGCTCTGTGGCGCGAATTTCGTGTTAATTCAGAAACATGAAAATTACCGAAGTGCACATATCATTTGCTGTCTGTTCTTGTTGCTGGAGTGAGAATTATGTTTTGTTCGGACGAGCTAATTTTGATTTAGTTACTAATTTTCGGGGTGCATAGAAAAAAACCGCCATTTCCTTTTTCCAAAAATAAAGATCTAACTATAAGCTTCGAATACCCAATTTCTGACAGGTAAATCAACACCAAAATTCGGTAACTTACCATAAATCTAATCTAATACGAAATTAGCCACAAATGAGTTTGACAATCTGTCAGCAACTTTTTCGATTTTTAGCGTAATTTTTAGAAACAGGGTTTGGCATCATTTGGTTGACAGTCATCTTTATCATACCAATGAGTATGAAAATCAATACCAAGTAACGGATAACTGGTAACCCTAACAACAAGTAGTGTCGCCAGTCATCTTTGATGAGCCGAGACATTTTCCGAAGCATGTTGTAAGAAACGAAATAAGATGCTTCTAATTTCGTCATTAACTCGTCCCCATATACATGTTCCCACACTGATTTTGTGACGAACAGGAATATGACACATGGCGCTGTGAATGATGGTCATGACGTCTTGTTCGAGGCTACTGAGCTACATAAATGAAGGTATAAAAACGTTATACTTCTATTCCGATGGCTTTTAAATAGATATGATACTGATAAGAGAGAGGTAATGATGTTACGTAATAGGAAGAATATTAAAAACCTGCCAAATGCGTGTCGGACCACGCACAATGAAGGGTTCCGTAGTTGGTAAGAACTTATGCCAAGAAAAAACTTAACATGAAAATCATGTTCTCCCATACATTCCAACTACAAATGTAAGTTGGTCGACTATTATTCGTTAACTTGTAAAGCCTACTTAGCTGTCATAGTATTCCTTGTTACTTCGTTATAATTTTATATACTACTGCCGTGAACCATTTAGCTGGCAGGGGGGGGGGGGGGGAGGGGCTTGACCAGGCTTGACTCTAACAAAAATTAGCACTTTAAAGCTTAATATTACGCAAACGGATCCCTGAATCGAAAAATGGTTATCAAAACCCGCAACATTTTTGAACGGCCTATTCAACGATATACCTAACCATGGGATGGACGAGAAAAGATCGGCAGACAAATTTTTTTTTTTTTTTTTTGGAGATTTTACCACTGTTGGCGTGATTACTAAGATACTCATGCCAATTTACTATTGCCTAAAAAGGTGCGTTGTAGCTAGCCAATCCATTATTTCTCGATTTTTCAAGGCTATGTAAGTACTCATGGACAAAAATTACTTATGCTAAAGTTTGATATGCCCCAATCTGTACCAACACATCAAGAAATAAGCTGCCTGTACCTAATTGTAATTGGTTTAGTGAAATAAATAAATAAAAATATAAGTATTGTAGGTAACCATTTTGCTGCAAATCATCATTCTTGAAATGTTCTTTCCAGAAATACAAACAGCAAAAGCATAACCCTCGTTTTTGCTTCATCGTAGTCGGGACAAAATACATAATTTCCTGATTAACAATTCCTTTGAGCATATCATTAAATCAAACTATACAGACAAGTCACATTTATGCATAAAATAAATGACAGCGACTGCTGACACACAAGACAATGATTCATCAACCCTGACTCACAGCACAGCGGTCTATCATATTAATATTACGTATAACAAAGAAAATATGTATATCCTTTGTTCGTGTTCTTTGTCTTCGCTAACTAAAAACTATAAAAACTAATTATGTCCAGGTTCACGTGAAACTGACTGTGGCGTGTAGTGTTATGTCAGGAATATCTATATATTCCTTTCTTTTTAAGGAATATTTTTATTTAACAGATCTTAGGGCTAAAAGTGGCTACAGATCAAAATTGTATCTTTATTGCTGTACAAGAAACTATGTCGCTTGGCTAAAATCTGAAGTAACGCCGCCATTTTGATTGTTAACCGACTTCAAAGAAGGAGGAGAGTTATAATGTTCGTCTGTATCACTGTATTTTTGAAGTGTAAACTTTTTTAGGCGCGTTGAGCGATTTTTGGTAGGGGGAAATATTACGGGTTCGCGTTACCGCGTCAATTTATATATTATTAATTGAGACTGAAAAAAAAGGACTCGTTGACCAATCTCAAAAAAAATCTATAATAAAGACATAACTTCACGCCTGTTATCCCCGTCCGTCCACCATATCTGCATTTATTAAACATAAATGCAGATATGGTGTACGGTATGGTGTATGGTGTGTGTGGGGGTGTGGTGTGTGGTGTGTGTGGTGGTGTGGTGTGTGGTGGTGGTGGTGTGTGTGGTGTATGGTGTGGTGGTGGTGTGTGTGGTGGTGGTGGGACTTAAACAGTCCCATGTAATAAGGTGCGAGCCTATTACCATCAACTGGGCACAAATCCAGACTCCAGGCTGCTACTGAGAAATTCCAGAAGGAAAAATCCAATAACATTTTACCGGACCTTTTTTTTTTGTGGATGGGATATCATGAAATGACTTCTCCCGCTCTGGGTGGAGTGGAAGGGCGTGTCAAACTTTTACTGGCTAAAACCAACCCGTGTTCCTTCAGTTGCCCGTGCCAGGGCACGATATCTCTTTCGAACAACCCGCGACCCTGGCGTCCCAACCTAGCGGATTTTACCCGACCAGGAAATCGAACCAAGGACCTCATGATCAGATGTAACGTTTGCGACCACAGACCGACGGGGCAGTCAAATATAAAATCAGAAATATTCAGACCAAAACTTTTTATCCTATTACCCAGTGCATACAATGAAAACAACGGTACTCTTCATATGCGAGATCACTATTACTATTACTCAAACCGATCTTCCATGCCTCTTGCCGAATAGTAGATCCAGAATAAATATATTTCATAACACGACCAGGCATAGTCATAATACTCCCAAGCGGTGGCCCACGAGCAACATAACTACGACGAGGTCGACGCGACGGTTGGGACGCCTCATCTTCCGACGATAAAATTTAATGAGTTAATTGTTTTGGATTTTATGTAGGTATTTTATTTTATCTTCTGCTCTTACACACGTTGTCTTCATCTCTTTTTATCCTCTGACCTATCGCAGGTATGCTGGAAGAGATTTCTTTTGAAATAAGCTTAACCTTTGTACGTATTTTTTTGTTCCTTTCTGTTTATTTGTGTGTACATAAATGGTTAAATAAATAAATAGATAAACAAATCATTTCTCGATTCCACTGGGGAATGTCTTCTTCCATCTTCAAAACCCCTGATCGGCACTAACAAACAGCAAACGATTCTTTAATGCATCATCCATACTATCATCTAATTCAATGGACACAAAATATACCTAATTGTATCTTTAAGTTAAAATCATATTACTGTCGCACTTCACTGGATAAGCCTCTTGACCTTCTAATGATCGCTTCAACATACCTGGCACACAAAACTTATAGGAAAACTCCTCAAACAAAATGAAAACCTAAATGTCAACCACCTGTTCATGGTAGTTTCTCATAATAATGACAAAAAGAAAAAAAACAACAGTAAAAACTTTTTTACAAAAAAATACAACCGACTTCCAAAAACAACACTACAAAGTGAAAAATAACTTTAATTTCGGAAGTCGGTGTCTAGTTAAATGTATTTTCGTTTTTTGCCACCGACTTCCGAAATTAAAGTTATTTTTCACTTTGTAGTGTTGTTTTTGGAAGTCGGTTGTATTTTTTGGTAAAAAAGTTTTTATTTTTCACTTTTTAGTTGTGTACCTACCCCACACAAATTCTAATACTACTACCTGCAAAACAAACTAGAACATCATCCATATAAAAGTGTGGAAAAAATACGTATTATTGAAGCTAACTCAAAAACTACCACAGCAAAGTTAATCAATTTTATATGGGACCAACTGTGATGTATACCCTCTCGAATAAAACAAAAAAAATCCAAATCGGTCCAGCCATCTTTGAGTAATCAGGGAACATAGATAAAAAAAAAAGAAAAAAAATTAAAAAAAAAAAGGTTCCGACGAATTGAGAACCTCCTCCTTTTTGAAGTCAGTTAAAAAGAGAAGTCCTGACTGACTGACTCATCAACGCCTAGCCCAAAACCTTGAACCTAGAAAACTGAAATTTTGCACAGAGGTTCCCTTTATAATATAGACAAGGAATAAGGAAGGATTTTCCGATACTGAGTATGTTCCCGTGTGATATTTTCCGAAATCCACACGGGTGAAGCCGCGGGCAAAAGCTAGTACTCCATAAAAACGGACACCTACCGATGTTAGTTAAAATTCCATTAAATATTCAATAGTTATTATAATAAATTATCTCTTTGATCAGTATCGATGGAGTCTAGAAAATTTCCAGGCGATATAAGGTAACCTGGAGAAGTACACCTTACCTTACCTTGCAGAGATGGTAAAAAACATGAGATATCATGGCCAATCGATCTTGAGTTGTGCAAATAAAATTATAAATATAACGTGGAGTAATTTTTATCCTGTTTGTGTATTTTTACTTGGTATACGAGTACGACTATGCTTATCGGATTGAAACTGAAAATATCGAAAGAGATATTTACAAAAAGCTTTTATGATGATGTTGTAGATTCTAATAGAGAAATGATCAACGAAATCAATTTGATGTACTCTAGTGTAGTTACAATCTCTTTTAAAGTTCCAGACGCTTGGAAATTAAAAGAGATTTTAAAGTTGGAACTTTGAAAGATGAGACTTGACACACCACGTGGTTTAACTTGCGCAGTAAACGATTTTAGGTCTCTTTAGCGGTATGAGGTCAGACCGCGGGACGGACCGGACGTCATCGGGGCGGCGGAAATAACGCGGGAGGCGCGGTCAAGTCTCATCTTTCGTGGCGCATATTGTACGCCTCAAGTTTGCGATAAGTAGATACAAAAGCCCATATATTTTAGTTCCCGAAACATAAAAACCGGCCATGGACGTGTCGGACCAAGCACAATGAAGGGTTCCGTAGTTGAGATGAATGTATCCCGTTAACATTGTAGTTGAAAAACATGTTCATACACTTTAAATCTATTATAGTTTTTAATTTGCATTTGTTTCCTTTGTTTGTTTCCTTTTTATAATTTTACTTTAGTTTATTTGTTTCAATTATGTAAATGTAAAATAGGGGAAGTAGCGAGTCGGCCCCAACACAAGTATTGTAAATTACTTAATGGGGTTGCCTCATAATACACTTATGTACTGATTTTGAAACAATAAACAATTTTTAATTTAATTTTAATTAATTTAACACTCCAACTACAAATTTTAATGTAAGTTAGTCAACTATTATTCGTTAAACTTGTAAAGCCTACTTAGATTTGATAGTTTTCCTTCGTTATACGAGTATATATTACTACCGTAAATTTTTTAACATATCCAAATGGAGCCATTTAGAGCCAAGAGCCATTTTTTTTTCTAACGAAATTAGCACTTTACTTCTTAAGAAATATTACGCAAAGGGATCCCTGAATCAAAATATGGTTTTCACAGACCCGCAATATTTTTTAACGGCCTATGCAATGGTACCCCAAACCATGCTAAAAAATATCATCCCCACATTACGTGCAAAGGAGGTACCAACAATTTTTTTTTCATGGTTTTTTTTTACCACTTTGTCGGCGTGATTATTATGTATACTCATGCCAAATTACAGATTTCTTGTACTAAGAGTCCCTGAGCTAAGCTGCGGACAGACAGACAGACGGACATGGCGAAACTATAAGGGTTCCTTGTTGACGACGGAACCCTAAAAAACGTTGTAGGACATTATAATTATTTAAATGTGGAACAGTCTTAAATTAGCGGTCAACTACTTTCGTTACTAAGAAATCGTTTTTCCGATTCTAATTTAGAGGTATTTAAAAAAAAAACATAATAATATATCTAAATTAGTATTCACCGTTCCTACATAAAAAACCTTGAGTTATAGATAGGTACAGTTACCTATAAATATGAACAGTGCATAAAGAAACATTTTCCTATATTTCCTGTTGTGTGTCATATTCTACTGAAGCGATCTTTTGTTCAGCAATGAATCGGACTTCCAACAATGGTTTCTGTAGCGACAAAGAGAAAATTTATTACTTGCAGTATTACGGAAACAGTTTTAAACATTAAAAATATCGGTACTTATAGCTTTTGTCTTTAACAATTTACCTATTATCTTAAATATTAATGTTTATTAATGTTTTTTTATGTGTAATGTTTATGTTTTTATGTTATTATCTTAATTATTGAAGGTTTTAAAAGTCTATACAGCAGCTGCAACAAACAAAATCAACTGCAATACAACATAATCCAAATCCCGCCTATCTTTGTATTTCAAACTGCTTACATTCCATCCCGGGCCTATAATCACTGACGCACCAGCCGGTCTATTCTGTAAAAATCTCACCGTGAAAACTTAGGTGAAGTGATCTTAAAGTGAACTGTCAATAGTGTCAACCCCTAGCATCAGGTGGAATGACGGCACACTTCACGCTCACTTCACCTAAATCACGGTGAGATGTTTACAGAATAGCACTACAGTACTTTTTGCGGGATGAAAACTACTCTATGTCCGTTTCTGTATATCTGACGTCTGGATGATCGGTTCAGTGCTTCAGGCGTGGAAGGTAACAAACAAACTTACTTTCGCATTTATAATATATTAGGTAGTTAGGTTGAAAGGAAGTAATAAACCTAGCAAAATAAGGGACAAAAACAAAATTAGAAAAACTTCAAATACAAGTTGAAAATGAAATTACTGACAACCTGAGAAGAAATTACCTACTCATCATTATGAACAACGAACCAACCAACCAACCAACCAAGACCAAGCGACCAACCGACCAACCAACCAACACCAACCAGCGACCAAACTAAGAGAACGAGCGTGATTCGCGAAAAAAAAAGCTGTTTCCTACATGTTGCCGAACACAAAATGTTGGCCCCATAGTGAACATAACATCACGACTGTTACATCCGAAGGGTTAGGCAAAGGTCTTTAAAACCAGTTTGTACTGCCCACCATGAGGCGGGCAGTACAAACTGGTTTTGAGACACTGTGCTGAGACGTGGACGCTCACTCAGGAGGCTGTGTTGTAGGTACTGGCTGAGATCTAAGTAAATATATGGCATCAGGCTAATAGACCGAGTTCCAAACGTCGATATCCGAAGACGTACGAAGGTGTTCGATATCGGAAAAGGAGTTATAGAACTCAAATGGAGTTGTGCAGGACACCTGGCAAGGCACAGTGATGACAGGTGGAGTAAGGCTGTGACAGAGTGGCGTCCAAGGACTGGAAGACGAGATGTCGATCGTCCGGCGGTGAGATGGGCGGACGACATTGTTGCATAAGAAGAGAGGCGTATACCCAGCAGTGGGTGAAGTCAGGCTGTGGATGATGATGAAGATGATGACCTTATAGCAAACCCACATCTCACCAGGAGGTGTAATTAAAATAACTGAATTATTGAAGGTTTTAAAAGTCTATACAGCAGCTGCAACAAATAAAATCAACTGCAATACAACATAATCCAAATCCCGCCTATCTTTGTATCTCAAACTGCCTACATTCTATCCCGGGCCTATAATCACTGACGCGAGCGACGTCGCCGTGAGCACCAGTACTAATCAAGTTGCAACCAACCGTAATGACAAGAAAGGTAGCTATTTCAAGCCTCATCGATATTTGCGATTGTGTGGTGGATAGGAATTGTCGGTAACCGTCTTAGCTAGTTTTAGGGCATGTTTCACCACCTACGGTTAAGTTCATATTAACTTACTTGGCAGATAATTTCATACAAATTCTGTTCCATTTTTGAATTTATTCGGTGAGTGGTGGTGTGTGGCTATTCGGACATCGTGAAATAGTCCCTTCATATGTCTGTCTTCGAGTCATCAATAAAGAGGTATGAGATATATTATTTGTAGTGTGGCGGCATCTACATCGCCACATGTGAACTACGCATCACACTGTCTTCACGCAAAATCCTGCATCACGCAATCAGAGTATACCGCGCGACTAGCATATATACAACTTCCCGATATCAATCGTCGGACAGTTGCACCCGTCTGGTCGGAGGATCCTCCCTTTTCTATGGAGGATGAGTGAACTTCACACCCTGTTCCTCATACCTCTATACTAGGCTTTGTACACAATATTGATAAAATAACAACTATGTCAAGGTGCATTATCAGATCAGTTAACAAAAAAAATCTCTAAGCACAGACGTCTTTTAAGTTGCCGCAAACATGCGCAGATGAAATCTTTTTTACCAGATTACGCCAGATTGGAAGTGTTATATTTAGAATCTCTTAGGTATTTCTGCTAATCGATTGATTTTAATGATTGATTGATTTAAATTTCACTCAATCAATAATTACCGCAAAAATCATCGAACTGTCAATGATGTGCCTTCTTATTGTGTGTCTATTTAGGTGGGCTATATAGGTACTATAGGTTAGATTTAGCACTGATTATTTAACTAAACGTGCTCCATTGTTTATAATAAATAAACAATAATAATTAATGATATTGATGTTTTTGCCCTATCTAAAAATATACATTTAGAGAACAAATTATGAAGCGCCTTGCTCATAAATTTTAATTATTATGTACCTATTATTTAAACATGTAATAGCTAATTAATTACTGCTTAATTTTGCTTAATTTTCCCAACACTGTATCTTTTTTATTTTTTTTAAACTAGTAACATGTGGAAACGTAGTGGATTGTACATTTATTTATAGCATACTGTGTATCTAGATTTAATATACAATGTACGATTGTCTGTTTTCCCAAATAAAATAAAATAATTAACATTAACAATATACATACGTTTATGACTATACAGAGTGGCAGAGACATCGACGCACAATCTGGTAGGTACAGATCGCGGCATGTAAGTTGAACCAAAATGGCGGTCGTCAACGATCATACTACACTACACACACACATACTACACACACAATACACGTACACTTTTAATTACACATACAAATACAAATTTCTGTTAAGATTGCGGCACGTAAGTTGAACTATGACCAACCAGGTTGTACAGAAAATTGTATTTGTATGTGTAATTAAAACTGTACGTGTATTGTGTGTGTGTAGTATGTGTGTGTGTAGTGTAGTATGATCGTTGACGACCGCCATTTCAGTTCAACTTACGTGCCGCGTACTATACCATTTTTTTTTTGTTCTGGATTGGAAATCATCAAATGACTTCTCCCGCTCTGGGCGGAGCGAGAGGGTGTGTCAGACTTTTACTGACTAAAACCCACCCGTGTTCCTTCAGTTGCCCGTGCCAGGGCCACGGTATCTCTTTCGAGCAACTCGCGAACCTGGTGGCACCGCGTACCATGGATTCAGTACTAAGATCCTGAACGCCCCAGCGTAGAAATTTTTTATCGGTTATTAAAAAAAATCTAAGTGCATACTTACGCAGTCAAAGTGCAATACATGGTAAAAATTTTAACACAGGCGCCCAGATTCATGTACTGAATCCATGCTAATGATTGCGCGTCGATGCCACCCTGTATTATTTCCTATGATCATGACAACTATTCAATAACATACAATAGTTTTCAACAGAATATTTCTCTCAAGTTCACGTCGAGTAGTCAGCTGAGTGTTGCATGCGCTACCAAAATGATACATTTCAGACACACTAGTGACTATTAATAGACTCGACAAATAAAACGACACTAAACATGAAGTACAGTCAGCATTGATTAAAAGATTTTTGAAAGGGACATTTTCTGTTAGTGAGGTATAGAAAAAGTATAAATCCTTCAGAGCTTTTTCATAAAGTATAGATAATATTATTAATAACTAGCTGCGCCCTGCGGTTTCACCCGCGTAGACCGGGATAAAAGTAACCTATGTGTAATCCAGGATGTCAACTACCTCTATACCAAATTTTATCAAAGTTGGTCCAGCTGTTTGAGCGTGAAGAAGTAACAAACATACAAACACATACACACACACACTCACAAACTTTAGTCTTTATAATATTAGTGTGAAGTATGATAACCCCACCACGCCGTATCTCTACGTTGATGTCATGGTGGGGCTTGCGCGCTCCTGAACTCTCGATCTGTGCTGGTAGAATTTACTTTGTCGAAACAGGTGTAGGGTCCTTACCCTACACCTGTTTCGACAAAGTAAATTCTGGCTCCTTAGCCAGACCAAGAGAGATACATAAACCTGCAGGACAGCTTATATGTGGCGAGCTGTTGGGCAGTAGCGACCCCACGGACCCTAGGTCCCGGAAGAAGTCCTGTTCCTCACCTCTGGCGATCCGCAAGAGCAAACGTGCTCGGAGGAAGGAAGTATACCAATAAGAAACTGGTAGGGATCTTGATCGTACTTTCGGGATTGTCCCACTCCGCATAAGCACCTCAGGACTTGCTACGACACTATTGCAAGTCACCCCCCGCCATTTTTTATCTGTATATCTATGTTTTATAAAACATTGATATTTGAATTTGCGCATTTAAAGTGCTATCTTGGCTGACTTTAGACATTAGCACGCTGTTCACTCTTCTATTGCGGGGAACTACGTCGGGGGTTAAACAGAAGATGAAAATTTGTATGGAAGTTTGTCACTTTTGCCGATGCAAATCCCAAAGGGCGCATCACGGCTAGTTTTTAAATTAAAGGAATATTTCTTATTTCGTTTATAATAAAGGAAATATTTAATAGGTCGGAGGTGTGTCTAAATAATAACAGCCGCACGGGTTGATCGATCAGGCTTGCCGCGATTGGTCCGTGGATGAAGTGACCATATTCCGTGTCTCGGAAAGTACGATAAGCATTGATCCCGACTATCATTCGTGGATCTTTAACATTCGATACGGGTTGTCAGAAGCCCGAAAGTCTGACAACCAGTCTTACCAAAGGGGTGTTGTATTACCCAGTAACTCGGTTGTGGAGGTCAGATAGGCAGTCGATCCCTGTAAAATACTGGTAGGTATGCAGGTGCATCCGGTTAGACTGAAAGCTGACCCCAACATAGTGAGGAAAAGGCTAGGCAGATGATGATTCTTACTTCGTCTGACTGTACCCTCGTCCACAATGTCAATCAACCACAGATTCTGAGAAACATTACAATTTATTACGCGTCGCATACTTGACGGTGCCACAGTAGTTTCTAGAAACAGCTGTATTATAACAACAGTAGATATGTGGGCAATTTACTTTTATGAACAAACATTTGGTCGCCATTGATGCTTTGCTTGCCCGTTATAGCTGCCACTAACTATATCTCGGAAGACAAGGTCGTTTAGGTTAGGGCCTATTCACATATTTGTGTATTGCCGATTTGCCGATCGGGAAACTGATTGGCGCTACCCCGAGCAAAACCTTGCGATAGTGCGTTATTTAGAGGCTATTAACTCATTAGTTAAGATAAATAAATTACGCTTAAAAACACATTATTAATGTTCGATATCCTGTCATCACATGGCACGTTCTCTTCTTATTTGTTTTTAAAGTTCCGTGCCTCAAAAGGAAAACCATATTCCATATCAATCAACCTGCCTAGCCTTTTCCCAACTATGTTGGGGTCGGCTTCCAGTCTAACCGGCTGCAGCTGAATACCAGTATAAAAAACATATACCCTATCTCCAGACTTATATTTTTTTTCTCAATGGTGGCGCTAGTTGGCAGTACTACTCGCCTTAAGGACCAAGTTTTATTTTATTTATTTGGGACAAAAAACAGTTATACATTACAGCATTAACAAAGTAGTTACATACAGTCGAAAAAACGTATAACCCACACTACACGAAAACACATCGAAGTATGACAACGTACGCATACTAAATAAGAAGAAAACAATAAAAAGTACATAATATTTACGAGTAGAAGAAGTTCACAAAGCTGTTAGTTACTAAATACCCCATTAAACCTTCTGACGTGCCTACTATGTCACTACCAACAGAACGCAATGTGAAATTGGCCCTAAATTTTGAATTATTACAGGAGCGTATGTAACTATGTATGCTGTACATTAGGACCAATTCAGGCTAACAATAGTGCCGCCGGGTTCGCGGGTTGTTCGAAAGAGATACCGTGGCCCTGGCACAGGTAATTATAGGAACACGGGTGGGTTTTAGTCAGTAAAAGTCTAATACGCCCTCCCGCTCCGCCCAGAGCGGGAGAAGTCATTTGATGATTTCCCATCCACTAAAAAAAAAATATTAAATGGCTGAAAATAGTAACAATACGCGTACAGCAATTTTTGCTACAAGATTTTTGTCAATCATACAGTCCACTTAGTCTGTAGATTTGACTGGTTACTTAACCATGTTGAGTGGCTCGTGGCTAGGTAATAACAGCCGCAAAGGTCGGTCGATCAGGTTAAGCGACGTTTGCCGCGATTGGTCCGTGGATGGATGACCATCTTTACATAACAAGACCAATCCGTGCCTCGGAAAGCACGTTATAAAAAAAACAAAGTTTTATTTCTTTTTCTATGAGTCTACAGAATAGCATTGCTAATATAATAGCCCTATTATGAGAAACCATCACTCCCTGTTTCCCACATTCTCCTCCAGGCATTTCTTAGGCACAGTGTAGCCGCGGCTTACAGCGAGCGAGCGGTGTGGCCGTGCCGAAAGCAAGCGGTCGCTTTGATCACGATAGCGGCACCTCTGATGTCCGCACGGCCCGCCTGACACGATGTATGGAAGCCTATTTACTGACCAAGGATGGCACTGTTTATGTTACTGATTTGAGTTGAAGTGATAGCGTTTGCCAGGCTGGAATGTAACTGGAGATGCTGCAACGTTATATACCTACACTATATTTTACTTCCCTCTTTGTTGGTACTGTCTGTGATTACAATTACCCACACCAGATAGTACTAAGATTACTGACGAAGATACTTCGAGGCTTCGATTATAAAGGGTGATGCAATTCGAGGTTCCTAACTTTTTTTTTTTTTAAATACAAATAATGTAACAATATCTTAATTTTTTTTTCTTTAATCGAAAATCTAGTGTTATTCGTTAATTAAGGAAAATGGTGTCAGTCAAAAATGGATGTCATTCGTGAATCTTTGACAGTCGTCAAAAGCCCGAAAGTCTGACAACCAGTCTTACCAAGGGGTATCGTCTTACCCAGTAATTGGGTTGTGGAGGTCAGATAGGCAGTCGCTCCATGTAAAATACTGGTATTCAGCTGCATCCGGTTAGACTGGAAGCCGACCCCAACATATTTGGGAAAAGGCTACGCAGATGAGTTAGGTTAGGATCATTAGGATATTATATTTTTATTTTAATATATTCTGTTTAGGAATCCTAATTTTTCCTTGCCATCTGTAGTCTTTCCATGAAAAAACATTGGTATTCAGCTGCATCTAGTTAGACTGGAAGCCAACCCGAAATTAGTTGGGGAAAGGCTATAGGCAGATATCAGTACAACCTTGGATCAGGACGTACCTAGCCTATTTTTCATACGCGATATTTTTTTCAAATTGAAAAGTTTATTGTATGTGGACCGACCCCCTTTAATTTTTAATTTTACTAGTTGAGGCTTTGCCAAAAGCCACACAGCCAGCTTTTGGCTTTTGGTATTCTCTTTAAAATACCTTAGAGCTATACATTGAAGTTCCATTGGAAATATGGAAAAATGCAATATATCCAAAACTAGAAGATTACCAGATTATTATTATTTGATTATTTTTAGATTACCTTTAAACACATGTAAGTACTAACGTAAGGCAGTCATGCTGGTGCCAAAAACATCGCTATATATTTATGTTGACACAGCAAGAAGCTTGCTAGACCAACTGTACTCCGATCGTGTGTAATACCATGCTTTTGTTTTTTTTTTATCTCTGCTTGTGGACGTAGTTTTTTTGTTGTTGTGGCCAGTGGCTCTACTGTTTTCTACCCTTCGATTTGGAAGAACACATCCTTAATATCATAAATGTGAAAGTTTATACCGGATGACGTTTTTTACCGTCTCGAAAAAAATAGGGTATATTCGGTGAACGGAGTAGAAGCCTATGGCATATTTAATAAAATCAAAATTCAAATCATAATGCAGGTTGCATATGATTTAAATTTCGATATTTTTAAAGGATTTATCATTTTTTTTCCAAAATGTATGTTTTTATTGTTCTAAAATGAAAAGTTTACATCGAATTTGTAGTATTTATTGATACTTAGATATTTTTTTCTGACGAAGCTATTAAAAAAAAAAAAACTAGTTATGCCATACGCTTCTACTCCGTTCACCTAATACACCCTATTTTTTTCGAAACAAAAACGGCTGAACAGATTTGGATGAAATTTGACACACAGATAGACAATGACCTGTTTAAGGTTATAAGCTACTTTTCATCCTGGATTGCAGACGAATCAGTTTTTTGTTGAAAGCTTGCTGGTACGCACTTTTTTTTGGATATGTGAAATACAAAAAAAAATCGGGGGTTGGTGCTTGCAATGCACCATGGTTGTCCAATTATCCTAGCACCTAAGAGGATTATATGAAGTTTAAGATTTCGTTAATTTTACTTATTTTGTAAAGAGAGTACCTACATAATTGTAAATCCATGTAACCATAAGTTTGGCCTCTAATAGTTGAATGATCCTATCAGAATAAAACTTGTAGAAGTAACTCCTAACATTGACATTGGTGAACCTGATAATTACATAATCAGCCTATAATGTTCCCACTGCTGGGACACAGGACTCCTCCGTTCGAGAGGGAGTAGGCTGTAATCAACCACGCGGGCTTAGTGCGGGTTGGTAGATTTCACAAGTCTTCGAAGTCTTTTTGGTTCAAGGACATGTAGGTCATTATGTCCTCACGATGTTTTCCTTCACCGTTTTGAGACCAGTAGTGATGAAATTATTTACACAAAGTAAAGCGCCTGCCTGGGTTTGAACCCACAACCTACAACTCGTAAGTCGGGGCTGTTACCACTGAGCCACCACTGCCCTCCGTGATTAACGATCTGAAAACCCAATATTTTGAGTCATTCAAACAGATTTCCAATTAGAGACCAAACAATTAAAATGAACTCCTCAGCAATTTCGGTCCAGACAACTCCAACCCAATAAATAATTGTACCGTCGCCAGGTCATTACCAATCACTACCCTTCGCCATCAATTCGATTCCATAATACCTATTATCAATCAAAACAATCAAAACCACGGTTTCCAATCAGTTAAATTAACTACGTCATTAATCTCTTCACACTCGGCGCTTTACGACATACGCACATAAAACTCGCCCCATAAACTCCAACCAGTCTCGGCAACACTAAATGAAAGGGTCAAATCGAGATCAATATCAAATCGATTAAAACAAATCGATAAGCTTATCCTGAGAATTCTCCTTCTGCGGGATTCATCGCAATAAATACGAGTAGCCTCAATTTGTCGACCATAAAGTCCTTTAAGATGTAATTTATCAACGTCAACTCGCAATGCGTATCGATGCATCGGAATGGAGCGATCGAGATCGATATCTCGTCTTTGTATCGATGCTGACGATTATCCGATTGGCGATTGTGTAGTTGATTCTGCGCGCGCATGCAACATGAATGGTAAATCGAGGAAGCTATATTCAAATGCAAAGAGGACTGTTTTGTTTATTCAGATTTCGAATAACAATAACTTTTGCTATTGCATAAGGAATACAGATGTCTGTATGTTGATCATATCGGTCCTGGATATGAATCAACTATTACATTAAGAGGAAACAGGGCCTACGATTCTCCATACAAATGTATTCCCCTTTTTTCTTCTACAATAATGCCACTAGAGCAGAGCTTCCCAGACTTTTTAGGGTTCCGTACCTCAAAAGAAAAAAACGGAACCCTTATAGGATCACTCGTGTGTCTGTCTGTCAGTTTGTCCGTCTGTCACAGCCAATTTGCTCCGAATCTAATAAACCGATTAAGTTTAAATTTGGTACACATATGAATTTTTGTGACCCATACACGGACGGGTAAAGTAAATAAATGAAATTTGAATATGGGGGTCACTTTTGGGGGGCAAATAAGAAAATTTTAAAAAAAGTTTGGCAAACTACACCGTGTGACATGTCAAATGAAAGGGCTTACTATGAGGGTCTCAAATATATTTATTTATAATTTTAAAATAAATTGTTTTAAAGTTATGTAAGAAAACAGACGAAAAAAGACCATTCCCCCCCTTATCTCCGAAACTGCTGAGCCTAAAATTTTGAAAAAAATACAGAAAATAGATCTTTACCTGTAGATTACAGGGAAACCTATAAGAAGTCTGTGGTCTTAAAATAACATGGTAAATATATCAATATTGTGAGTACAAACTTACATTTACAGTTGGAATGAATGGGAGAACATGCTTTTCAACTACAATGTTAAGTTTGATCTTAAGATAAATTCATACCAACTACGGAACCCTTTATTGTGCGTGGTCCGACACGCACTTGGCCGGTTTTTTTTTCTCATAGACCACTTTCATAATTTAGCTGGTTCCGGTGGACCCCTGCAGCTACCCTACTGAAAAATTAAGAAATTATTATTAATTATTAGATTAAAAAACCTTCTGTTAGAGAAAATCTATTACAGCACTGACGAATTCCTAACCGACAAATTAATTTGACTTTTATATTGACATCCTTTTATTAACAGTTGCTTTGACATGTGTATTGCTTTAGTGGTATTTGTATATTGACATGTGTATTGAATTTATTTTAAATGAGTATTTTTTAAATGATTGTACTTTAGTATTCTACCATTTTGTTTTTAGTATGGTCTAAATTGGATTGTTAATTGCCATTTAATGAACGATTTTAAAATTGATTGATGCTGTCTAGAGTTCGATGTCTCATATTTGTACGCCGTTCTGGCAAAACATGACTGAAGTCACAGAATTATATTTGTCATCTTGCATGCTATGTGTGTGTATACTCATGTTTTGAACAAATAAAAATTATCTTATCTTATCTTATCTTACATTTCTACCATATTCCCAAAACTCGACAAAAAATGTGAGGATTAGTTCTAACTATGGAAATTTGCGATGCGGCTGAGTTCCAACCACGAGTTAATAGTTTTCGAAAAAAAAGTGAAAATTGATTGATTAATTAATTAATTTTTAGTTTTAATAATTAGTTTTTATTTATTCTGCACTGTGGTGGAGGCCTTAGTAAACACGCTACAACTGTTAAAATGAACCCTACCCGCATCGCTTAAAATTCTGCTGTTCTCTGCGCAGAACTACCTACTCGTACTTCTGATTTGTTTTATTATGTGTGAAAGTGGTATTATAATGTTAGTTTTAAGGTAATTACGAACTATGTGTAGCAATATTTTATTATAAGCTACGCTTGATGGCACAATTTGTTTAAAATTATTTGTGTTTCTCTCGTGAATTTGTTAATTCTTTTGAGAAAATAAATATCTTTAACCGTAATTGATTGTGCTATGAGTGGATGTCAAAAAAGTAAAGTTGGCCAATCAAAAAAGTGATTCCATCCAACTTTACTTTTTTGACATACGAGTATACTCACAGCACAAGGAACCAATCAATTCTCACTTACTTCATTTTGAAAATTCTCCTTCGGAGTGGTAAAAATAAATATAGTATATTTTTTTTGTGTTGTATTTATTCAAATATGTAATTATTACACTATTAATTATTATTGTTATCATATTACATTGTAATATTATCTGCCTACGTTGATAAGTGAAGTCAAGCCAACTTTTTAGTTCTTCACTATCGAAAGCAGATAAATTTTCGTGGGCCTTTACGAATTGTGAACCCCCGTTTTTTTGTCACGCCAGCGTAGACTCCCGTCGAGACTCCAGTGGACCCCTGGGGGTCCATCTGGACTTTGGAAACTAAAGCTCTAGAGCAATCATTTTTTTTTTTTCATAAAATCATGGTCTGCTGTAGACACGTCCCTATCATTTCCTTTTTTTTTCAGCAACTAATTAGTAAAGAAAATATGACCCTCCAAAAATTACAAAAAATATCCTACTTTTACCGCCGTGATTAGAGGACTACCAGACAAAGTCTAAAAGTTTTTAACATAAAAGGAAATGATAGGAACCTAGACATACTCTTTCTTAAAATTTTAATGTAAAAATAATTGAATCGGCTCAGTTTTCGAGGAGAAAAAAGGGGAATACGAAAATATTTTGTGATATCTACAGCTGTCCGTACTCTCTTGGCACTGTTCGGGCGCAGCGCGACGGCAATAGTTTCTTCAAAAACCTATTTTTCAAATTCCTCGCAGGCCTCGACCCCTCTTAATAAAGATTATGACAACTCAAACGAGGTAAGGTAAGGTTGATGGCGTTTTAATTAACGTCGCAACAGATATGATAACGTTTTAATAGGATTATAACAATTATACGTTTACTGCCTACTGTTCGTAAAGGCAAACTGCATGTTTGTGCTCCCTTCTAATTTTATAATGAATATAAATGTTGCGTGAATACGTTATGCCACCTGCATTGAATCCGGACAATCAGTCTGTGTTTCTCATTTGCATTTAAAAACAATTCTAAAATAAGTATGACTGCCTGATTGGTCTAGTGTCTAAGTAATAATAGCCGTCGATCCATCAGGACCAACCCCGGCAAGCGTAGCTTACGCTTGCCGGGGTTGGTCCGTGGATGGGTAACCATCTTTACGTACAGAAACTCCCGTGCCTCGGAAAGCACGTTAAGCCGTTGGTCCCGGCTGTCATTCGTGGATCTTGACAGTCGTTACGAGTCGTCAGAAGCTCGAAAGTCTGACAACCAGTCTTACCAAGGGGTATCGTATTACCCAGTTACTGGGTTGTGGAACACCTAAAGAGGCTCTCGTTGGGCAACTGGATGAAGGGCTTGATTCAGAAAGCGGTACTTCTGGACTCGGCGCGCACTGTTAGGAGGTTCCTCACTCTGGAGCCCTGACCGCCGATAGCTTGGACCTGTTACCGATACCGGTGGGCTGCTATCTATCTATATAAATAAAAAGAGAAGTCCTGACTGACTGACTGATTGACTGACTCATCAACGCCCAGCCCACACCCTTGGACCTAGAAAGCTAAAATTTTGCACAGAGGTTCCCTTTATAATGTAGACAAGAAATAAGGAAGGAATTTCCAGTAGTACGTTCCCGCGGGATATTTTCCGACATCGCGGGCGAAGCCGCGGGCAAAAGCTATTTTTTATATTTTTTAAATGTTTTTATATTCTTTTGATTCTAATATTTAAAAATTAAAGTAATATAATGTGTAAAAGGAAATATGTACGTATAATAATCTTTTAACGAAAGATTCATTCCACTGTAAACTATGTAAATTGAAAGTTTTATAAATGACATAAATACACATCGTGCGAGAATAATAAATATTAGTTCAAACGTGGTTAGGAGGTAACGGAGTCTCCACAATATTTATGTTGAACTTCAAAGGCCTGTGACAACGTATGCGAGGACCTCGGCTCTGATCAAATTATCACAAACTGACTTAAAACAGACTGGACATCAAAGGAGAAAGGAAGCGAGTTATTAGTACCTATCAAATTATGGCCTTATGGAAATTGGCGGGAGGCTAAAACTGCATCGACATGACGACGCGTCGTTAGATTTTTCAAAGACTCACCTGGTTTTGTTCTATTTTGAATGGAAGTTATGTTAGTGTTAATTTGAAGATAACTATAGGAAGAGAGGAGACATTAATTTGATATCAATTACGATAAAAGCAACTTATACCCGCTCAACACATCATGCCGTTATCCCAATGCAACATGTCTTTTTCTTCCATACTTTTCTATTAGTCGTCATCTCGGTAGTCGCTCCCTTTCTAGCCATACCATCTTTCACACAGTCCATTCATCGTTTCTTTTGTCTTTCCCTACTCGTATAGCCATTCATACTCTAAACTTTCCTGACGACCATTTCCTCATTCCTCCGCATTGCATACCCATTTCAGTCACCGGTGTCACTTTCATTCAGACTTCCTCTTATTGTACTTATTTCTTACTTCTTCCATTATTTTTTCCACTCGCGTAACACCACACATCCCTATTAGCATTATCTTAGATGCATGCATTTGCCTTTCATTAATTCCTTTTGTGGCATGTAAACTCCGATCTAATCCGATCTCCGAATCTAGAGTGTCATCAATTGACATTGGTCCAAAGCATGATGATCGCCTGATGATGTTTATACCTATGGTCCTATAGTTTTAGAAACACTTCAACCTCTACAGCATAAAAGAAAAATAAAATAATATTATAAATTAATAGTAATAGAGAAACCCGAACGGCAGCATGTGGCGTGCTGTTGGACAGTAGCGACCTCATGGACCATATCTTCTTGGAGAAGTCTTGTTCCTCATCTCTGGCTTGCCTTTATTGACCGGCTGGAGTGAACACTGACGGGAACAGAGCTCTCACCTCATTCTTACCTTCATTGGCCGGCTTAAGTGGAGATTCGCAAGAGCAAACGTGCTCGGAGGAAGGAAATATTCCAGTAAGTGCTTGTAGGGATCTTGACCATCTTCCGGGCTCTGGGATTGTTCTGAGAACCGTGGAATATTTCTCCACTCCTCAAGCACCTCAGGACACGTTGCCCCCTTGTCGTTATGTACTAGCGATCGGTTCCGGAGGACCATTATTGAGTGTGCAAGTCACCCCCTGCCATTTTAACTGTGTATATTATGTAACACTGGTAAGGCAGGGGATATAGTTCTTCCATAGTTCAAGGTACCCGATTCACTATAGCCTCCCAAACCCATAGCACATTATGTTTTGTTTCCATGGTCTACAATAGTCCTGCACCAACCGGGGGTTGTCCTTGGGTGCACTTACATAGTGCATACAGGGATAATCGTCAGCTGATTCCTCTTCGTCATTTAAAATTGTCTAAGGAGCCTCTGCGAATTGGCTTCGGCCCCTCGTACCAATGGTCCGGGACCCCAGGGTCCCGAGATATGTCAAAGACAAGAAAAATAATAAAATAAAAATAATAATTTAAAATATCTACCTCATTGGTCAAGTGGTCGCAAGCGCTAGTGCTGAGCATGAGGTCCCGGGTTCGAATCAGGCAAAGTGCCATTGTGTTTTGCTGTTAGGAATTTCTCAATAGCAGCCCAAAGTCCAAGTCCAAGTATTTGAGACTGATGCAATAGGCTCGCCCCCCATGAGACTTAAAAATAGAAGTGGTGAAATGTGGTACACACCACCTCTGCCTAACCCTTCGGAAAATATAGACGTGATGTTATAATATTCATTGTCCCAGTCGTTCAAATTTCAGCTGCAAATATGAATAACTAGCTTTTGCCCGCGGCTTCGCTTATGTTAATCTAGAATTTGACAATCAATTCGGGTTGTACTCTGCTTGTAATAATATAATTCAATCATGATCCGAAAGACACGTGGCGCCATCTATTGTCATAAGAACGTTATTGTGGTTTTCCTCGGGAACAGTACTTTTTTCGGGATGAAAGGTACTCTATGTCCGTTTCTGTACACCTGACAACGTATATATGCAAAATTTTAGGGTAATGGGTTCAGTGGTTTAGACGTGAAAAGGTTACAAACAAACTTACTTTCGCATTTATAATAATAAGTTAGGATTAGGATTACCACTAAATCTTTTCATGCACTAATACTGACTCGCGCTCTACAACTTCTTCATACTTTAAGTATTTCATTCCCTCCCGCCCGCTGTGCAATGTTTAGCTAAAATTTATGTATGCTAACATACTAGGAAAACATAAATATAATAGAAGCGTGAAATGAGGCAACATCATAAATAGAGAATTGTTGTCAATTAAGTTGACAACAATTCAAATATTTTATTTTGTAGTTGTTGTTTGTTATTTATTTGTTAGCACACTATAATTTCGAATCTAGGTTTAATGTTGATTTTTTTGAAACGAAAAATTCTACCTCGTCTGACTAAAAATGTTAGGTTAGGAAATTTCTAAATTTTAGATATCTATAGACTTATTATTTGATTCTCAATTGTGGCGCTAATCGCTTTAATGTAAAAAAGACAGACAAATGATTTTCTTTTTCATATTTCAGGGTTAGTTCCATGGTAAAAGTTGTTCATTTTTATGAGTACTACACTCCGTTAAAACACCCTGTATATTGCATAGTGTAATTAATTTGTAAAGTTATGTTTAAAAAGCTGAGAATCACGCAAAAACTATCAAGCGTATTTTTATGAAACCTTCACAATTTTAAAGATAATTGAATTATTCATCTTTTATTATACGTGTTTTAACATAATGCCCATTGTTTATGTATAACTAGCTTTTGCCCGCGGCTTCGCTCGCGTGGACGTCGGAAAATATCCCACGGGAACGTGCTACCGGGAAATCCTTCCTTATTCCTTCTCTACATTATAAAGGAAAACTGTGCAAATTTTCAGCTTTCTAGGTTCAAGGGTTTAGGCTGGGCGTTGATGAGTCAGTCAATCAGTCAGTCAGGATTTCTCTTTTTATCTAAATAGATAGATGAATTAATAATGCGTCTAATTTGGGACAGCGTTCCTCGATGGACGAGTCCTATTACTGGCTGGACGTACGACGCGTTGCGTGAGCTCAGCACAGAACACGCAAGCTATGTCGCCCCAAACACTCACAAGCGTTGTCATACAGTACATACAGTATATCTGCGTCTTAAAAGGCAGTTCCTTATCTGTTTAATAAGACTCGTGCAGGTATGTACATACCTATGTAATATGCATGAACATACATATTAAGTGCACATACATACGGAAGAATGAGCTCGTTTGAATTCCTTATAGATACTTTGAATTAAGGCACTTGCATAAGAGTTCTTTATGAGCAGAACTGGTGGGTTTTATAAATAAATAAATAGAGACAAGAATAATAACTTTGTTACAAAACCTAAAATATGATCCTTTGTGACAGACTGGCGTCCATACTAGAATACCCTGTGTGACAGATCACTAGGCTCTCACCCCGAATTTAATCTATTAACAATAGTAAATAATTAAAAAAAATTGTATAGTGTGCGTGTGTGTAGTGTGTGTGTGTTGCGTGTGTAATGTGTAAGGAGAGGTAGAATGATGGTGTGAGTGTGTGTATGTGAATGGTGTTGGTTACAGTCAAGAACCCGAAAAACATGAAACATTACGAAGGAACAATAAGTAGCTGCTCCGTGGCGTCATAGTCCAATTTTTGTAACCAGATAGAGAGGGTTTTTTTGCAACGCTGCTTGGGTAGGGCATAAATTGACAAAATTCCGTTAATTTTGTTATATAAATAGTTTCCAAGAAAACCAAAATGTCGACGGGAGAAAGCAGTATGGAACTGAGTTGTGGGACAGACAGCGTGTTTACGTCGCTTACCTTCAAATCGTGTTCGTGTTTCGTGTTTTGGCGTATAGTCTGGGTTATTTAAGGAGCACTTCAGCATTGATCCCTGGAGCCTGCAGAATAAGCAAGCTGAAGTGGCAGAGGGTTGGCCATCATAGGACCGATAGCCGGTGGAGCAGACGAGAGACCGCGTATCGGCAAGCGTAGTGTGTGGGGGGCCCCCCAGCTAGATGGACCGACGACCTAAAAACGTAGCTGGGACCGACTGGATGCGGAAAGCGGAGGACAGGGTGTTGTGGCGCAGCCTAGGAGAGGCCTATGTCCAGCAGTGGACTGCGATAGGCTGAGTTGATTGATTGATCAACATTTATCATAAGTGTAGGAAAAGGGTTTAAGGCTAGAAGCTATGCAGTAGAGTGCACCTGGACCTATCAGAAGTCACAGGATATAGTAGGTATGTATCCCACGCATATGCCACATGGAGGGAAAGTACCTTGAATATTGTAGATGGAACATTTTACTGAAAGAAGACATTATTTGAATTTAAAAAACAATTTAAACTGCATTCATAGACATTTAAATAATTACATGGTTGAACCGGAAATCGAACCCGTTACATGAGAAAAATAATCACCCTGTAGCTTTATCATACCGATCGGAAGGCTTCATCATAAGGATTATTTTCTGCTAAATAACATAGTGTCACAAATAAAAGGAAGACCCTGAATTTTAACATTTTTCATTTCAACAAAAGAGTGTGACTGAATTCAACAGGAAGGGCAATTTTGAGCATTTGATAAATTGATTAATTTTGTATTAAAAATGTTAAAATTCATGGTCTTTTGTGACACTATGATATTTAGCAAAAAATAATCCTTATGAAGCCTTTCGATCGGTATGATAAAGCTACAGGGTGATTATTTTTCTCACGTAACGGGTTCGATTTCCGGTTCAACCATGTAATTATTTAAATATCTATGAATGCAGTTTAAATTGTTTTTAAATCCAAATAATGTCGTCTTTCAGTAAAATGTTCCATCTACAATATTCAAGGTATTTTCCCTCCATGTGGCATATCCGTCGGGCGGCCTGTATAGCTGTGTGACTGCGTTTTGCTTCTAAACTGCGCAACGAATTTTGATGCGGTTTTCACCATGATTTATAGAATTTATTTCGGAAGGTTAATATTATGTATAATGCTTAATATTAAACTTACATAATAATAAAGAAACCTCGATGTTTGGTGAAGTCGTAAAAGCCGGGCGAACCAGGGGCAGGTCGCTAGTTGTTACTAAAGCTGTAGTAAAAAAATTAATGAGCCGATAGGAACTATCTCTTAAAGCTTAACACAAGTATTTTAAGCTGGTAATTTCTTTAGGAACTTAGTAAAACAAATACAAATTAACCTAGCCATAACAGCTGCACGTCATCGTAAAGGTAAAACAGCTTTGGGGGGCTGAAAACAAACTTTAATTGCCAGCCACGAGTTCTCATTCTGTACGCATCATGACAGCTGAACATCTAAAAGTGTGTTAAAATACAGAAACACAGACGTGGACGGCGCCATGTTATATAATACTTACTTTACCCAGTGATTCAATCCGTAGCTAAATCTGAAAGGAAAACATTAATTTACAATCAGCTGCAGATCATCCATCACGCTATGCAACGGAGGAAAACAGTCATAATCCATTTCCTATGACTACTATATTAATTATCGTCCTAAGGCGATCGGTTAGCAACCTCATTGTGGTATTTATGCCACGGAATAGCAAACAAATGGAGTGTAAACTGCAACGAGCCAATAAATTGCATATTTATAATCAGTTGGACAGTCATCATTGTGACACCGTACGACTCTACAATCAAGATAAAAATAATGTATTAGTAACGGTCTACCTTTCAACAGTTTATGTTGATGTCTTCCCAAAAGGAAGTGTTGAAGTACACCGTCTAAGATTACTCTGACTTGTCTAGGCAGATGTCTTCGACTAGACAAATCTAGACTAGTTCAAAACGGAAGCACTGGAGCCCCGTCGGTTACCGGTGGAATGCACCGCTTGTCAAATATGTCAGAAATTATGATTATATTAAATTGAGATCTTCTTCTTTAAGTACTATTTCCATGATGCAAGTTTCTTGTCTTTGACATACAATGCAATTGAAGCAAAAAATGACGGACATCGTCTAAACAGTATTAAGATGATACAACTTTTATTGGTGTTTCAACTTATGGTATGCCACAAGCAATTAAATCACACCGTGTAAACCTGGCATTAAAAGTACACACTTCATTTAGTAACTCATCCGTGTCCAAATCGGTATTGTGATCATATACTCTATACATTATTACAGCTGCCTCTAAGCTATTCTATAATATATCGCAATGACCTAATGAACGAGCAAAATTTCCAATGTTGCACATAATACAATAAAAATTAACGCCCAAATTTGAGCAATGTTTATAATATCCTCCCATTTAATCAGTTCCTCAGCAAACTATCTTACTGACACCGTATGACATTGACATAAAGAACAAATAATGTATTACTTCGTCCTTCAATAGCCTATGTATGTCTGCCATCATAAAGAAGTGTTGATACATGTCAGTACTGCAACATGGAGATAGACAGTTGTCTGACTTGTGATGTCTAGACTGATCCTAAAATGATCTCGTTGGTCAGCCGGAGGACAGTGGCGACGAGCGACACACTGTGTACATGTTACAAATGAGTTAATAGTTTTTAGGGTTTCGTACCTCAAAAGGAAATCCGTCCGTCTCATTGTCCGTCTGTCTGTCTGCCTGTCTGTCTGTCTGTAAGTCTGTCAAGACCCTTTTTCTCCGGAACGCGTGGAGGTGTCAAGTTGAAAGTCTATGGTCCCTTGGAGTTCTAAAAAAATCAAGCTTCTAAGTTATAGTCAATGCAATAAAAAAATACGGCCATTAATGCCACATATTTTGATACTCGCAAGTAAATCAAAATCTAAAGGGTACTTCCCGTTGACTTAGAATAATTAAATTTGGTAAGAAGCAAGGTCTCACAGCACAAGTAAAGGAAAAAGTCCGAAAATTGTTCATTTGTAATTTTATCACATAGAAAAATATTACAATGTTAAGTTTGTTTTAGGGATAACCCTTCATTGTGCGTGGTCCGACACGCACTTGACAAGTTTTTTTTTTTTAATTAATAGATTAGGTGTTTTCATCTTCATTAGCACTCCATTTAAGGCTAGGTTGTTCGGGCCTGTAGGCCTTTGAAACGCTACCTCCGCCTCCCCCAAATGTAGCGCGACGTGTTTATTTACGACGCGCTGCCGACGAATTCGCGGAAAATCTATGCTACAGTGTAAAATATTTGCAGTTGATCAACTTAATTAGTTTTTCTTAGGTCGATTTTTTTTCCTTAGGTTTACATTTTATGGTGTCTACGGTGGAGTGAACTAAGATTATTACATAAAATGTCGTTTTGTTTTCACATTATCCGATAAATATACCAACACAATTCGATAACAATAGGTACAATTATTATCAGCCCCATGATATTGGTGAATATCGATGACCATCGCGACACGACAAACAACCACACTACTAAGTCGGCGGCAGTTTGAAAAAGTTTGCTCAATTGAAAGAATGCCCGCTACTCTCACCCCTGTCTTCGCCGGTAGATATCGTGCCGATATCGGTATCGGTGTGTGTGGAAATCGGTTATCATGGTATGGGCATGTGATGCGGAGAAATGCAGAAAATGTCGTCTGGAATGTTTTGATTATGAATTTGGATGACTATACGAGTAAGGGAATACCAAAGAAACGATGGATGATCTGTGTGAAAGATGATGTGGCTAGAAAGGGAATGACTATCGAGATGACGACTAATAAAGAAGTATGGAAGATAAAAACAAGTTGCATCGACCCCAAACAAAATTGGGATAAGGGCAGGAGAATAAGTGACATTAAAACATAATGTAAAAGCGAATCATTCCATTACTTCATTGGGCTGAGTAGGAAACGAATATAGCAGATAGTTGCAGATTGAACCTTTAAACGGCTATTTTAGTAAACTTTCATCAAACCAAATAGCTTAACGGTTCGACGACTGCTTTGCAAACCCGTGGTTAAAAGTTTGATTCTCAACTGTTATATTTATTTCGATTCTTTTTTTTATATTTTGTTATATACCTACTGTTATTTGATAGTTCGCGTAACGTACACAGAATACATGAAGTTTAGGCCTCTTATACCATCATATTTATAATAAAAATAAATATGAATGGTTAGCTGACAGTTAATGAGAAATCCCGTGTGTACAACCTACTGTTATATTTTTTAGCGATAGCCGGGTTCGTCAGAAATAATCTGTAAGAATCACTCAGTGTATTCGTGTTATGCCATTAGGTATTACGCCTGTTCGTGTCGTTTCTGCATAGGAACGACACGAACAGGCGTTTGTTTATTTATCCACTAAAGACGAAAAACTTTGCAAGCAGTGGGAAATTGCTACTGAAGGCTGCGCGTTTCGACCTCAGGACAAGCTGCTTCGTCGTCGGTCACTTGCTCCCGCGTCATCAGTCCTAACTCTCTGTGTATTTTAGCTGCTGAGAGAGACCACAACTACAAACGTACTGTAAAGGATAGTTTTATAAAATGTGGCTGTTGTTTTAGTATATTGTGTGTCTAACTTGCATCCCCTATAACCCCTTTAGTGTCTGAATAAAAAAAAAAATTTTTAGAATGGGCTAAAAATGGTCGTACTGTTTTGCTTATGCTGCAAACATATTCTTTTGTTTTTGATGTTGACCACTGCTCATGAAGATCAGTAATTATTGACAACTACATATGAAGGAACAATTGCCGTACTTTATTATCAAGGGATGTACCTACTGCTACGCCATAATTTATCGAATCTACTATTCTAAGACATCAAAATTAATTTAGTATATTGTCTAACCGGCCCCGCTCATGTGGGATTGCCGTCCCATAGGACTATTTACCTAAACAAAAGTGCAAGTATCAATATGTTAAAAGTTATAAACCAACAATAGGATACGTCATCGACGAACCTGCTTTAGAACACGGGCACTGAGTGATACGGTTACCGCCTAACCATGGCTACGTTCACAAAGCGCTATTTTTCTAATGTATAGAACACGATATTTTATCGTATACTGTGACTTTTTGTACTCAAAACTGATCATGGGGTGTCGTTTTTATGGTTTTCGAGGGAGCCAAAGCCGGTAGTGAAGTCAAAATGAAAATTCAAGATGGCGGATGTGAAAATTTTGTGTTTGTGTTTTAAATCATACGTTATAAGGAACTTCATTCCTGACGGTGGTCCCCGACCGCACATTTTTATTTTTTTCTAATTTTCACTGTTGTTGCCAGAGTGAAAGTTGATTATTATTAGTAATCCAACCGACAACCGGACACATTGTATTTATATTATGTGTAATTTATGTAGGATATGGTAGTAGACTAGTAGTGAAGACAGTTCGATGGAGAGTGAAAATACTAATGTGGATGAATCTGATGAAAAATCTTAGAAAAATGTGTTTTAAAACTTCTTCATAAAGGACCACGATAAAAAATTATAAACTAATCGCGCTTGACTATAATTTTATCGATAATAATTTGCAATGTGTCTTAACACTATCGTAAGATGACAATTAAACGTCATCATACCACATATAAATAATCACATTGTCGAAAACGATATTATGAATTAAAACTATAATATAATTACGAGATATTTTTTCTGAGCTGTCGCAATTTCATATCTAATGTGTTCGTTTTTTGTTTGAATTTTTTAGAACAACAGCAGGGAGAGCGAATTTTTAAAAATTTTGACACAGGTCCAACCTCGATGACGTCCCGCAGGACTCTGACCGCGAGCGGATTTAGCCAAATTTACTAATTTTGAGTTTATTTTAAAAAAATCTATTAAACTCAAAAATCCAACCGTTAAATTCCCTCTGAAATACGATTACCTCATGGTACATGCAACTTTCATATAATTTTATGCTGTAATTAGGAAATGAAACGGAAAATGGTTTTGAAATCGACTATGTTTCGGATTTTTTTTTCATCGAGGAAATTACAACTTATCGTGTTTTGAACCGTTAATTTCCCTAAAGAAAGGATGTATCTATGGCATATATTTTTTTCAGGACCTTAATACAATAATTTGACCATTTAAAATTGATTCTAAAACAGGTAAAATTCGGATAACCCCCCGTTAATAACTCATCCGTGACCAAATCGGTATTGTGATCATAAACTCTATACATTATTACAGCTGCCTCTAAGCTATTCTATAATATATAGCAATGAACTAATGAACGAGCAAAATTTCTACTGTTGCACATAATGCAATAAAAATTAACGCCCAAATAAATCTTCTACTCCAGTATTTGAGAAATGTTCTTATCCTCCCATAATTTTTCTTTATGTTGGGAGCAAAATCCTAAGTATCAGCGTCAGTACTTTAATGGTCTGCAAAGCCATATGTAACTAGAATAGAACCTGTTTGGAGATCACAATTGCTCATGTATATGAAGAAATATTATCTGTGGTTTAAGATAAAGTAAATAGCTGTAGCTATTAAGAAAGATAAACACTTAACACATCGGGCGATGTTGAAATTGAACATGAGAAATTATAAAAGGTTTATAGGGTTCCAGGAGTCAATTAGTTTGAATTAAACCGGCTGCACAAGTAACTAACAAGAAATTTATCAAATAAATACTTATCTTAATGATTTTTGTACAACATAGCTATAACAGGGTATTTATAGCCCAAAAACAGTGTATCCGTGCTCTTTGTGACGTGCCACCATTGACTTCATGTAAACCTCTTTTTAAAGATATTAACTGTTGTATTATTTGTTGAAATGCACTCCGAACTATTTCAACGTCTTGGAGACACTGTTACGTTTAACACAAGATATCCTGATAGACTAATTATTCCTCCAATGAAAAGCCAATTACATCACAAAAGTTGCTTTCGGTTACAAGGATATTAATAAATTACCAAAATCGTATAGGGAACTGCTAATCAATCGCTTTAAAACAGCATTAGGTATTCAAATGGCTTGTAGAACAATCATTCTATTCTTTTAATGAGTACCTAAATTTTAAAGAGTGACACTGATATTTTAATAATTAATTTTTTTTTTTTTTATAATTTGACAAATGATTGAAATTATTATTCTTAATTTAATAACTATGATTTATGTTTTAATTTTATTAGCTTCATTCATTTATTAGTTTGCATGCTAGTTTTAGCGAATTGTATTAGAAACTTAAAAACCCGACCATCTGTAATGTTATATAGAGATCGGATAATCGGATGCATATTTACCTAAAGTTGAGGTGTTGGCTAAGTATGGAGTGGGCTTTTGGATTGTAAAATCCCAAAATTCCGGTATCGGCCAATTTTGACTTCTGATTATAGAATCGAACGTATAATTTGCTTAAGTTCAGATGTTAGTTAATATGGATTGCACTTATGTATCGAAAAAATCCCGGGATTCCGGAACGACAATTTTTAAGTTCTGATTTTGGAATCGAATGTTTTAGTTAGGTACTTGCGTTCAGGGGGCCAACCACCACTTCTTAAAGCAGTATTATTTTAATGTTACTTCAGTGTGAGAAAGAGATGGAGCTATACAGGGCGTCTAGCTCCATCTCTTTCCCACACTCATGTAAGATTAAAATAATACTGCTTTAAGAGGTGGTGGTCTAGCTCCAGGTGTTGGCTAATATGGATTGCACTATTGTATCAAAAAAATCCCGGAATTCCGGGATTCACAAATTTAGAGTGCTGATTATAGAATGGAATGTATATTTACTTACGTTTAGGTTTTGGATAATATGGAATGTACTTTTGTATCGATCGTCAAATTGTCGGGATTCCGGAATTGATAAATTAAGTATTTTTTTGACTATTAGAGGGTAACTTTTTTATCACTAAATTTTCACAAGGTGTTTTTCTCTTGAACAACTTTCACTATGGGATCAACCCTAAATCACGAAACATAAATCAGCTGTTTCATACATTTTGGTCGAGATTAAGCTTTTGTATCAAACATCGTAATTTTTTTGTGATTTCAGAGTTGGTCCCATAGTGAAAGCTGCTGAAAATGTAAATCCAAGATGGCGGCTGCGAATATTTTCAAATTTTTCGTCATGGGTGTCGTTTTCATGGTTTTCAAGGGTGTTAAAGCTGATAGTGACATGAAAATGTAAATCCAAGATGGCGGCTGTGAACATTTTCAAATTTTTCGTCATGGGTGTCGTTTTTATGGCTTTCGAGGGCGTTAAAGCCGATAGTAACACTAAAATGTAAATCCAAGATGGCGGCTGCGAATATTTTCAAATTTTTCGTCATGGGCGTCGTTCTTATGGTTTTCGGGGGTGTTAAAGCTGATAGTGACTTTAAATCGAAGATGGCGGCTGCAAATAATTTCCAATTTTTCGGCATAGGTGTCGTTTTTATGCTTTTCGAGGGTGTTAAAGCTGATAGTGACATTAACATATAAATCCAAGATGGCTGCTGCGAAAGTTTTAAAATTTTTCGTCATGGGTGTCGTTTTCTTGCTTTTTGAGGATGTTAAAGCTGACAGTGACATTAAAATATAAATCCCAGATGGCCGCTGCGAACAATTTCAAATTTTTCGTCATGGGTGTCGTTTTCATGCTTTACGAGGGTGTTAAAGCCGATAGTGACGTTAAAATGTAAATGCAAGATAGCGCCTTCTTTAAAAATGTTGATGGTTTTTTAATTACTATCACACGTGTTTTCAGGTTGAAACGCGATAAGCTGCGCTGACGCAGGGTTAGTTAACTAGGCATCAGCCAAGCGTCACGCATTTTGACTTCACTATCGGCATTAGCACACTCCAAACCCATGAAAACAATTTATATTTTAACGCCACTATCGGCTTTCTCGAAAACCATGAAAACGACACACATGACGATAAGTTAGAAAATTTTACAGCCGCCATCTTGGATTTACAATTTAACGCCACCATCGGCTTTAAAACCCTCGAAAACCATGATAACGACACCCATGACAAAACATTTTAAAATGTTGGCAGTCGCCATCTTGGATTTACATTTTAACGTCACTATCGGTTTTAACACCCTCAAAAACCATGAAAACGACACCCATGATGATAAGTTTGAAATTTTTGCAGCCGCCATCTTGCATTTACATTTTAACGCCGATATCGGCTTTAAAACCCTCGAAAACCATGAAAACGACACCCATGACAAAAAAAAAATTTTGGCAGCCGCCATCTTGGATTTACATTTTAACGCCACTATTGGCTTTAAAACCCTCGAAAACCATGAAAACGACACCCATGACAATAAAATTAAAATGTTGGCAGCCGCCATCTTGGATTTACATTTAAACGCCACTGTCGGCTTTAAAACCATCGTAAACCATGAAAACGACACATGACAAGAAATTTGAAAATTTTGCAGCCGCCATCTAAAATTTACATTTTAACGTAACTATCGGTTTTGAAACCCTCGAAAACCATGGAAACGACACCTATGACATAAAAAAAAATAAAATGTTGCCAACCGCCATGTTGGATTTACATTTTAACGTCACTATCGGCTTTAACACTCTCAAAAACCATGAAAACGACACCCATGACGAAAAGTTTGAAAATTTTGCAGCCGCCATCTTGGATTTACATTTTAACGCCACTATCGGCTTTAAAACTCTCGAAAACCATGAAAACGACACCCATGACGAAAAGTTTGAAAATTTTGCTGCCGCCATCTTGGATTTACATTTTAACGCCACTATCGGCTTTAAAACCCTCAAAAACCATGGGAACGACACCCATGACGAAAAATTAAATAAAAACGCAGCCGCCATCTTGGATTTACATTTTGACGTCAATATCGGCTTTAACACTCTCGAAAACCATGAAAACGACACCCATGACGAAAAGTTTGAAAATTTTGCAGCCGCCATCTTGGATTTACATTTTAACGCCACTATCGGCTTTAAAACTCTCGAAAACCATGAAAACGACACCCATGACGAAAAGTTTGAAAATTTTGCTGCCGCCATCTTGGATTTACATTTTAACGCCACTATCGGCTTTAAAACCCTCAAAAACCATGGGAACGACACCCATGACGAAAAATTAAAAAAAATCGTAGCCGCCATTTTGGATTTACATTTTAACGTCACTATCGGCTTTAACACTCTCGAAAACCGTGAAAACGACACCCATGACGAAAATTTGAAAATGTTCGCAGCCGCCATCTTGGATTTGCATTTTAATGTCACTATCGGCTTTAACACCCTCGAAACCCATGAAAACAACCCCACCGAAATATTGACGGACCTTCCAGGGACATCCATTTTAATTCGGCAGCTTTGTATTTCTCGCGGGGACCACGTGTAACTAACGGATTATTTATGTGATCCCGATTTCCCGGTATTTTTAAAAAATAAAACTACATTTTATAAGAAGTCGTTTCCATGCCATGTATCCGATTAGTTGTACATTCCCACATTTTCTGGAATCCCGGTATTTATATTAAGAAAAAAAAATATTAAGAAGCCGCATCCATAGTTTGTTAGCCAAATATTAACTTTAGGTAAATATGCATCCGATTATCCGATCACTAGATGTACTACAAATCTTGCAATTAAAATTTAATTTAATATTCTTTTAATTTCAACACAGAAAACTGGATTTCGATTAGTTATGGGTAATTCCAAGAAAATAATGGTTTACTTGTAATTCACCCAAAATGGCGAAATCCTACAGCAACAAAATTAATACCAACTCCAACAAAGTCGATGAGTCCCATAAATCCACAACAGGTCCCAGAAACGAGATATCTCATAGCATAGCCAATCGATATCCTAGATACGTTAAATGCAAATTGCGAAAAATACGCCATCGGCATCTCAGAGATTTGTCGGAAGATACGCGCCGTGTCAACGTTGGCCGCGTTCTTCTATTTTGCGTATCTGCATATTTTGCGTATACTGTATTACATGACAGCAATTTTCAACTATAAAACAATAGTGATAAAGGTTATTTTCATGTGAGTTTGTGAAGCCAATGTGGATGTATAAATTTATTACTTTATATCCAATATCGGAATGATACCGGGTAAACTAGCTGCATCAGATAAAATGCCAGCGGAGACACGCGAATAAGTTATGTGTGCACACGTACACAGCCTCGAGGCTCATATTACTCACAATGTAACACAAAACTATGCTCTTTTTTAATTAAATGCCCTACCAAGTGACCATTCAATAATTTAGCGTAACACAAAATTTTACTTACGACATATTTATGTTTTTCCGGAAAACCCTAGAAAGTAGCAAACAAATTTAAGAAAAAGATTGGTATTAAGTAAGAGGAGCTCGTGGCTAAGTAATAACAGCCGGACGGGTCGATCCATCAAGTTAAGCTACGCTTGCCGGGTTCGGTCCATGGATGGGTGACCATCTTTACATACCGAGACTCCTCCGTGCCTCGGAAAGCACGTTAAGCCGTTGGTCCCGGCTGTCATTCGTGGATCTTTGACAGTTGTTACGGGTCGTCAGAAGTCCGAAAGTCTGACAACCAGTCTTACCAAGGGGTATCATATTACCCAGTTAATGGGTTGTGGAGGTCAGATAGGCAGTCGCTCCATGTAAAATACTGGTATTCAGCTGCATCCGGTTAGACTGGAAGCCGACCCCAATATAGTTGGGAAAAGGCTAGGCAGATTGATTGGTATTAAGTACAGTAAATTGTAGTGTAATCACTATATTTTTTTTGATATATTTTTTTTAATTTGTAGAATTGTAGCTAGGTACAAGTCTACAACTGACGAAGCGTGTGTTGGATATAACAATTGTATTCGTTTATATTATTTTGAACCCGTTCTGGTGACAGTAGCAGTGAAGAAGAGAATATACTTGGCAATCCATAATTATAACATACCGGAGTTCACCTTTTATTGAAAGATTCAGAGTTAGAAAATCTGCAATTAAATAATATTTAATTTGGACTATTAGTTAACGTCTCAAGCATGCTAGAAGAAGAAGTCACTCGCTATCTAACAGAATTTTGTAGATAATCAAATTTGTAACTTTACATACATTATACGACTATATAGACTATAGACTTTTCTACAAATCTTCAAATCGCCGTGACATAGCCCTCATGCTTGGTGTTAGATACTCTTTTAAAAATACGAAAGAATTGTAGATTGTAAATTGTAACACATAGGTACACATTTGTAATTTCTGTGTTACATAGTTTTTTCTACAATTTAACAATTTTGTAGAATTGAAATTCAATTCAATTTTGTACTTTTTGTTGCATTGTTTTTGATCTTTTTGTTTTTAAAGTTTTGTGATTTTGTGTTCTAGCCCAGAATTAACTAGATTTTCTGCTTTATAATTTTATTTTTGCCAATCAATAATGTAATAAACTACCGCTCTAGTTATTGTGAGACATAAATTAACAAATAAAGTGTAAATACGAAAATTGTCATACAAATCGAGATTAAGTTCAGCCTCACGGTTAATTGCAGTTATTAAAATAAGTGACCATTCAGGGCACGACGCGGTGACAATCATGTCCACTCAAATCGGCCTAGTCATACTTCACCTTTATCTGACAGTGGTAAGTGTATTATCGGTTTACGGAAAAGAATGCTATGTGAATATATGCATTACCCTTTATTCGTATTTAATAGCGACAAAAAAAACAGATAATACTCGTAACAGTCGTGTCGCCAACTCATAACTAGTTACCATCGTTTATTATCGAAAAACCGAACTTTGCCGAATAAGACTGGCCCAATAAGGGAGTGACGGATTTGTAAGTGCGTCAATCTGTAATAATTTAGGTGGGAATATAAATGAATTTTTATTGGTCGATTCGCTTTTCCGAAGATAAACGAACCTGTGAACGGCGCAATAAGATACTTATTGGGTATATTATCTTTTCTTTTACATTTTCTTGTTGTGCAATAAACCTCCCCTCAAAATTACCGCTCATTGACGGACACTGTTAAATGGCCCATCCAATGGTCTCCCATTGGATGGGCCATTTAACAGTGTATCAACGTTCACACTTTACCAACAGTTTTTATTTTGGAAAACACGTGTCATTGGCATCACTGACTGAAGACTGACACATGCAAATCATAAAATACATAATTCACATCAAGAATTAGGCAATGACTAACAATCAAAACATGCAAGCATGCACCACCCGTTAACTTAGCCGTATAAGGGTACTACACACTTGTTCGCGTCTGCTCATTCGAATTTGGCAGTACTTATTTGTTGAACAACAAACCCGACCCGAAGCAATGTGTATGATACATGACATACAACGTGCCGCTACAATGGTGACATTATTTTAACACACTGGTAGGGCTAGTGGCCAGTAGGTACATAATTAGGTAGGTGCTCGTTGTCGAAACAGGTGGTATCCCAGGGTGGGGTGGTGCTGGCGGTAAGTTTGGATATCGTCAACGCCTTCAACTCTCTGCCTTGGGATGCGATTAGGGTGGCACTTGTACATCACAGAGTGCCTCCTTACCTACAGTGCATCATCAGGGCCTACCTTCGCGACCGGCACATTCGCTATGTGGGTCGGGATGGTAGCGTTCATCGCAGGGAGATTACGTGTGGGGTTCCGCAGGCGTCAGTTTTAGGTCCTTTCCTGTGGAATCTCGCTTACGATGTGGTCCTGCGTGTCAACCTCCCCGTTGGTGTTAAGGTCGTTTGTTACGCGGATGACACCCTAGTGTTGGCCGGCGGGAACACCTTCGAAGAGACTATCCAGCTTGCCGAGCTTGGAGTGGCAAAAGTCGTGGCGTCGATCGTGGCGTCGGCTGGGTTTAGAGATAGCGCCTCAAAAAACTGGGGCGCTTTGGTTCCACAAACTACCGAGAAGCAGAGAGCCACCCAGCTCGTTGGCCAGAGTTGGAAATGCGCAAGTCTAGGTGGGTCGATACATCAAGTATCTCGGCCTAACCTTGGACGGTCGGTGGGGCTTCGAAGAGCACTTCGAGCGTCTGGCTCCCCGCGTTGGGAAGGCAGTGAGCGCTTTGCAGAGACTATTGCCCAATCTCGGGGGACCTCGAGAAGAAGTTCGTCGTGCGATCGATGGTCCTATATGGGGCACCTGTTTGGTCAAATAGGCTGTCAGGCGTCCGACGCTGCAGGACTAAAATAAATAGCCTGCAGCGGAAAATGGCTATTCGCATCGCACGAGGATATAGAACTGTATCCTTTGAGGCGGTAACTCTCCTGGCACGCTTCCCACCGCTGGACATCTTGACGGATATGGACGCAAGGGTCTATAACCGAATCCGTGTCATCCGCCAAAGTGGCAATGGCGTGCCAGGAATCGCTGTTGTACGGCTGAGGCGGCAGGAACGGCGACACGCGCTCGAGCGGTGGTGCGGCGCGTTGTCAAAGCCGTCCTGCCGCACTTCGAAGCCTGACTGAAAAGAGGAGAACCTATATCCTATAGGCTCACTCAGGTGCTGACCGGGCACGGTTGCTTCGGTGAGTATCTGAACAAGATTGGGCGAGAGGCCACTGCAAATTGCCACCATTGCGGAGGTGGCTTGGATTCCGCACAGCACACGCTCGAGGAATGCCCTGCGTGGGCTTCTGAAAGACGAGTCCTAGGCACCGGGATCGGGCGAGATTTATCTCTGCCAGCAGTAGTTGGGGCAATGCTGGCGGAGTCGGCGAACTGGAGGGAAATGGCCACCTTCTGTGAGACCGTGATGGTTCAGAAGGAGTTTGCTGAGCGGGATCGTGAGAGGGCTGATCCCGCTCGGAGGAGAAGGCGTCGGGGAGGCAACCGCCTCGATGCCTAAAACGCCGAAACCCCACCTGCATCCTTTAAGGCAGGCGGGAATTTGGGGTCACGGGCGCTCAGAGTGGGGACTCTGTCCGTGCACTGAATGACCTCAGGGAAGACGGCGCACTGTGGTCACGTGCTGCCTTGCTCATTTGCATAGTCAGGTTTCGGGGAGATCCCTTTACAGTCTCCCCAGAGATATGCCCTAACAGGCGTTGCACAGAGGAGGTTCCGGATTGGTCTTATGAGAGGTAACGGTGCCCCTTCCATGTGCAGATGATGACCACCGGGGTGGTTTTAGTGAGGTAAAAATCCCACACTCCCCGGTCTTTTCCCCAAAGCCCGGGCGCCTTTTGAAGGTTTCCCCCCGCAAACAAAAAAAAAAAAAGGTAGGTACATAATCATAAAAATTATAATAAGATAAAATAATTCATCAATTGAAAAATTTAAATTTTCAAACAAACTAAATAATAAAGCTCTCTCGTTTCTTCATTTCGCCTACTCTTTGCACGTTATTCGTTTTAATTTCATTGATACGCGATGTTGTAATCCATGACCCTGGTAAATGACCTCTGCGGTACAGTTCTTTATGTACAGTATGCTCCAAGATTAAGACAGTTGTAAATAAATCAATAAATAATAACTTTTAATGAAATTAAAAGTTATATTAAAGTTTAAATTATTATCTTCATTAAACGAAAACGCGGAACCTTTATGTGTGTTAAATTAATTTTGCTATTAAAGCAGCACGCTGTATACTGACTTCGTTCGGCTTGTGAATACCTTCGCTGAATCATGTTCGGCTACTTTTTCCCGAACATCAATCAATCTGCCTAGCATTTTCCCAACTATATTGGGGGCGGCTTCCAGTCTAACCGGATGCAGCTGAATACCAGTATTTCACATGGAGCGTCTGCCTATCTGACCTCCACAAACCAGTTACCGGGTAACACGACCCCTTGGTAAGACTGGTTGTCAGACGTTTGGGCTTCTGACTACCGGTAAGGACTGTCAAAGATCTACCAATAATAGCCAGGACCAATGGCTTAACGTGCCCATCCACGAACCGACCGCGCCGAGCGTAGCTTAACCTTCCATCGACCCGGTCGATGCAGCTGTTATTATTTAGCCATTTTTCCCGAACATATATCAACTGCTGAGCATGAGGTCCCGGTTTCGATTCCCGGGTCGGGCAGTGTTATTGGGTTTTTCCATCGAATCATGCCGAGCCGGACAAGTGTGTAGCCACCCTTAAAACCGGTGTGCACTTTACTGATCTGTCACTTGGCATGTTACCAATACTATCTACTCGCATGATTCAGGATGCAAATATATTATTAAAACAATAGTGTGACGCATGCGCATCTTCCTTGTTTACCATGATGCTACAATTTATGGCTCAACAAGTGTCGGGTCTACAAGTAAACCAGCTCCGATGTATCTTTAGATGGAATAAACAGTTGCGTGAGTCTATGTTGATGTCCTTGAGTTAGTGATGTGACGATGCACTGTCGAGTGGCGACACGGATAGAGAATTTATAAAGGGTCAATCTGCCTAGCCTTTTCCCAACTATGTTGGGGTCGGCTTCTAGTCTAACCGGATGCAGCTGAATACCATTATTTTACATGGAGCGACTGCCTATCTGACCTTCACAACCCATTAACTGGGTAGTTCGATACCCCTTGGTAAGACTGATTGTCAGACTTTCGGGCTTCTGACGACCCGTAACGACTGTCAAAGATCCACGAATGACAGCCGGGACCAACGGCTTAACGTGCTTTCCGAGGCACGGAGGAGTCTCGGTATGTAAAGATGGTCACCCATCCACGGACCAACCTCGGCAAGCGTAGCTTAACCTGGTCGATCGACCCATGCGGCTGTTATTACTTAGCCACGAGCTCCTCTTGAATTTATAAAGGGTGTGGCGTAAATAGTGGTAACGGTCAACACACCGTATATTCAGATATCACATACCAAAATTTGAACCATTTTAGGGTTCCGTACCCAAAGGGTAAAATGGGACCCTATTACTAAGACTCCGCTGTCCATCCGTCTGTCTGTCCGTCTGTCTCATGAACCGTTATAGTTAGACAGTTGATATTTTCACAGATGATGTATTTCTGTTGCCGCTATAACAACAAATACAAACAAACAGAAAAAATATCCCATACAACAAACGTGATTTTTTGCTCGTTTTTGCTCGATATTGATAACGGCAACAGGTAGACGCTTGAAATATTCACAGAATATTTAGTTATATATTTACTTTAAAAATAAATAATTAAATTAAAATAAAACAAATATTTAAGGGGACAACAACAGACAGACAACACACACTTAATTTTTTTGCCGTTATAGATAATGGTACGAAACCCTTCGTGCGCGAGTCCGACTCGCACTTGGCCGGTTTTTTTTCCTAGGTCTCAGTATACATTTTTTTTTTAATTGAATACTTGCTTTTGTACATTTTTTTACATAATTATTGCATGCACATGCATTTCACATTTATAAACAAAAACAAAATTCAAAATAATGTCATTTAAACATAGAAAATACAGTCAAATTAGTAAAGCAAGGTGTAAATTTTTCTAATTTAAAAAATATAGTGGAAATTCGTGTGAAAATTCCTCCGCTAGTGGTAGCCGCAGACCTGCGCACGTTTTTTTCTGCCCAGATGATGATTCGACTTTCAGAACATTTTATTTTATTTTATTTATTTGGGACAAAAAACAGTTATACATTACAGCATTAACAAAGTAGTAATTATACAATCGAAAAAAACGTATAACCCACACTATTGTCCACGAAATAACATTGAAGTATGACAACGAACGCATGCTAAATAAGAAAATAATAAAAAGTACATATTTATAAGAAAAAACACTATAATTATACCGACGAATCGAAGAAAGCGGATGACATAAGCAACCGTCTTATTGGCGACTTGCAAGAGATTGTGAAACCAGTCTTTTAAATTTAGATTGCGGCAACGCGAAAATATCAAAACCAATGAATTGTGAGTTATAGGTTTCTAAAAGTCGGCGGACAGGGGCTCGCACCCCAGCCTTCGTTCTACATCGCGCAGTGTAGAATAGTTGAGGTACGCGCACCTCTCGCCGAATCACAGTTCTAGGTACTACGAACTAACTAACTACTAACTTTGACTTGATAAAGTATTTTTACCTCACGAAGCGACACGCGCTTTACTTGTGTTTACTAAACACGCTGCGAAAGTGTGCGTGAAGACGAGAAGCGTCAGCACATAACACACACACGCACACTCTTCCGACTACGCCATTGTCTCGGACGGTACCGAGAGCTCCCGCGCTTACACACACATTCACAGCGTATTTGTACACTTGATAAACACAAGTAAAGGGCGTGTTGCTTCGTGAGATAAACATACTGTACGATTGATACGATTTTGCTGCACGACCAACATTCGCAGTACTTCACCCAGAGCTTCTACACGTGTAGGTACTATAATAGTGACTAACTGAACTTACTGAACCCATTAAAACATCATAAAAATAAATCACGATATTACTTCACTACAACTCGTGTATCGATAAACTCGTGCGCATCACTAGTTCTATACGGTGCAGTTATATTTTATAACACGTGTAATGTATCAGTGAGTAACTGAACTCAGTCTATGAGAAGCTCGTAAGAACCAACTACGAATAGTGTAGTAAGCTACTCAGATACACTCATGAGTTTCTCATGTGATGTGGAGTGACTGTTTCAATATTTTGATAGACGAGAAAATTCTCAGAGTGTTAAAATAATACTATGGTGTAGGTATTAATTGTTTTTGTGTTCATCTTACTGTTATTGTAAATGCGAAAGTTTGGATGAATGGATGGAAGTTTGTTACTCAACCACGCCAGAACGGCTGAACGGATCATAATGTTATTTGGCACAGAGATAGATTATAGTCTAAAATAGCACAAAGGCTACATTTTATCCCGGAAAAATATACGGTTCCCGTGGGATAATTTTGAAGCCGCTGGCAAAAGCAAGTTATTATATACTTTTTGCTTGGGGCTAAGTGGGCTTGGGGCTATGGGGGCTGTGGCTAAGTAAAAACAGCCACACGAGTCGATCGATCAGGTTAAGCTTCGCTTGCCGGAGTTAGTCCGTGGATGGTTGACCAGCTTTACATACCAAGACCCCTCTGTGGTCGGAAAGCCGTTGGTCTCGGCTGTCATTCGTGGATCTTTGACAGTCGTTACTGGTTGTCAGAAGCCCGAAAGTCTGACAAGCAGTCTTACGCGGTTATGGTATTACCTAGTAACTGGGTTGTGGAGGTCAGATAGGCAGTTGCTCCATGTAAATTATATAATATATTGAGCTGCGTCCAGTCAGACTGGAAGCCACAGATCATAAAAACGGAAGCCAACCCCAACATAGTTGAGAAAAGGCTAGGCAGATGATAAACTCAAAAAGTTACTAACATCGGCATCGGTGAAGAAAAAACATAGTAAGAAATAGCCAACCCGTCTTGAGCAAGCGTGGTGATCAATGCTCGTGCCTTCTTTGTATGAGAAGAGGTTTTGGCCTTCAGGATTATTATGGTGTTCAGCAACTTTACTCAATAACTAAACAATTCAGCTTTCAGCGTTATAAAATCACCCTCCTTTTTGCTTCAACACACCTGCTGCCGTAATCGTGTAAAAATAGGAAGTGCTTTTTGATTTTTAATAAAACTGCTCATACTTAATCAAAAGTGTATGCAAACAAGTGATTTAATAAGTCTGTGAATTACAATGACGAACATACAGAAAAATAAATACCTAAAGAAGATCAACGTTATCCTCTTGAGGGGTCATTGTACTCATTATTATGAACAACTTTTACTATGGGACCAAAGCTGTAATCGTGAAAAAAATAGCTTTTCCATACATTTTGACGAGTTATGCGAGCAAAACTTCATTGAACAGCTGTTTTTTTTTCGCGATTTCACGATTTTTATTTAGTTTATTATTTCGTTTATTCATTTTTGTTCTTATAAAATACATTTTTAAATATTTCTTAAAAAGTATATAAAAAACATTTAAAAATATAAAAAATAGTAGCCCACCGGTATCGGGAATAGGGTCCAAGCTACCGGCGGTCAGGGCTCCAGAGAGAGGAACCTCCTAACAATGCGGGCCGTGTCCAGAAGTACTGCTTTCGGAATCAAGCCCTTGATCCAGCTTCCCAACGAGAGCCTCCTTAGGTGTTGGTTGAGGCTCTTGGCAATTAAGCCATTGGCTGATACGACTATCGGCACAATGATTGCTGAGTCCACATCCCACATATCGACAACCTCGCGAGCCAAGTCAAGATACTTGATTTGTTTATCTTTCTCGGCTTTCACGAGGTTCTCGTCATGCGGGACTGTTATGTCAATAATCATTGCGCGCCGCTCTATTCGATCCACCACCACTATATCAGGCTTATTGGCAACAATAGTCCTGTCAGTGATGATGGATCGATCCCAGTACAATGTGATATTTCCATTTTCAAGAACTGGGTCGGGCACATACCTGTAGTACGGCACTTCCGATTCCACAAGGCTGTATTTCAGTGCAAGTTGCTGATGAATAATCCTGGCTACAAGGTTGTGTCTATGCAAGTACTCTTCGTTATTTATTTTATTTATTAGTTTATTTATTATTATTATTTAATTATTTATTTCAGCATGGAAGACTTACAGCTAAAAAAAACTTAACAAACAATAGTCAAAAACGGAAACAATAGTCAACAGAAAGTCAATTACAAGTCTTCGCGTTTGCCTTCTATTAGAATTTATGTTTTGAGCATAAAGCAGAAACATATTACACAAATTATAATAGTTACAACTCTTTAAATAACCATTTGGTTTGACACTAATAAAAAGGAAAAAAAAATTAAAAGGAATACATAATTAATTCACAGTCATTTGAAAAACTTGAGGCTTAAGCACCTTCTGGCTGAGGGCACACTAGGCGTAAACAAATCCAAATTATGTCGCTTACATAACTCATTACAAATGTTGCTTGCACGCACAATATAACTGTTCTGCCTATAACGTAGATGTAAGGAACACGTAAGGGTGGATTAAATCGAAATGTTTTACTTTGATAACAACTCGGGGCGGTCAATATTATTGTTAAAGATTTTTAACAGAAATAAATAGTCAGCAATCTCACGTCGATCATAGTTATAGGCTGTTTCGTTAAGTGTGTCATAGAGAATACGTTTTTACAAATGTTGGGATTAGCTCAAGGAATAGACGTGGTTTCGAAGTAAGGAATTGTTAGGTGGCCATAGTGAATTAGGGCCCTGTATAGAAAAAAAGAGCAGTAGCAGTGGTGGGCCAGTGGTAACAGCCGCGACTTACGAGTTGTAGCTCGTAGGTTCGAACCCTGACAGGCGCTTTACTTTGTGTAAATTATTTCATCATCACTGCTCTCAAAACGGTGAAGGATAACATCGTGAGGAAACCGCCGCCATGTCCTAGAACCAAAAAAAATTATAATACATGAGACATCTTCTAACCCGCACTGAGCCCACGTGGAGGATTACGGCCCACTCGCTCTCACCGAGATGAGGCCTGTGTCCCAGCAGTGGACAAATTATAGGCTGATTATGTGAGTGCCCAACTTTAATGCGTTTTATCTAAGTATTTTTTTATTTTTTATTAATTAATATTATTAATTAGAGTCTAATTTTCTTTATCTGACTGACGGACTAAATAGAATTTCTTTTTTCTCTACCCCAGGGAACATCCCTATTGCCCGGGTGTCACCATTGTGTAGATCGCCCGGAGGACACGGTGGAGCATACAGTGGAGGTATGCCCGGCTTGGGCGGAGCACCGCCGTGTTCTCACGGAGGCGATCGGCGGCGGCGATCTCTCGCGTCCAAACCTGGTCCAGGCCATGGTGCGGAGCGAGAGTGCATGGGAGGCCGTCACTTCCTTCTGCGAAGCAGTAATGCTCGCGAAGGAGGAAGCGGAACGCGTGAGGGAGAGGCAACAGCCGCGCCCTCGCGCCCCTAGCCGCCGTAGGAGACGCCCTGGGCGGCGGGAATCGATCGGGGATCGCCGATTCCCGGCCACCGTAGGCGCGGGCTTCCGGACGACGAGTAATGGGCAGCTCGCCGTTCGGTAAGGACCAGGCCCGGGTCGACGGCGCGTTGTGTTCCACGCGCGCCTCAAAGAGATGTCAGCAGTGACGGGGTCAATTGGGCCTATGCCGCCGGGGTCGCGGGTAGTTCGAAAGAGATACCGTGGCCCTAGCACGGGCAACTGAAGGAAAATGGGTGGGTTTTAGTCAGTAAAAGTCTGACACGCCCTCCCGCTCTGCCCAGAGCGGGAGAAGTCATTTGATGATTTCCCATCCACAAAAAAAAAAAAAAAAAAAAAAGGGAACATCCCTATTGGTCGTTTCCTATTGAGAACAGCCATAGGCACGATACTTAGGGTGGGTTGCACCATCTTACTTTAACAATAGCAAACATCGCACCTTCAGTTCGTTGTTTGTTATTCTTAAAGTAAGATGATGCAACCCACCCTTACTAAAGTTCCTGTTAGACAAATAGAAAGTAAGTTCAAAAACCCGACTACTGAAAAATCACGCTCGCCGCGGTCTGTCTGTAACCAATTAAATTAATATTATTTACCTCCCCTTTAACATATTTTTAACAATTTAAACATATTTATTGACTTAAACAACATAACATATATACATTTGTAATGTGCTCATCAAGACCTTTCTTTTCACACCAAACATGTCAATATTATCTCAATTAAATTTTTTTCGTGGTCAGAAACTTACGTGTAAAGTCTACCATATTAAATTTAGGGAGAATTTATATAGCCTATGTCACCCGGACCATTATTACGAATCTATTGATACCTCATTCATTAAATACGGTTCAGTAATTTAGGCGCTACGGTGGAACACACGTAAATACTTACTTATATACATACATCCCTTCCTTTTGGTTTTGCCGTAGTCGGGTAAAAATAGGTCGTTCCATTTTACAATTTGTTAGCTGACGTCATAATCTTTAAGTGTAACCTTAACCGCCCACGCTTCGCTGGTTAAAGTTATTGTAAAAAATATCTGTCACTTCTGTCAGACGCGTCGAATGTCATGTCCCTGTTCCGACCTTTAACTATTACATTTGACATGACGGAGCCACAGAAGGTAAGTAGTAATTCTATGGTCATTTTAACTTTAACTATAACTTAGCCCTTGGTGCAACCCAGCCTTAGTTGGAAACTAGTTTTCATAACGATAAATGAATAAAAAAGTAAGATTGTTAAACAGAATTGCCTAGTAAACGGTTGTCATCTGACATTTACTATCAACACTGTAAACATTTTATTTTTACTAGGGGCCATCCTTTAATCACGTGAGGTTATTTATTTTGCTTTTATACGCCCCCTCCCCCTTAGATAGACGTCGTAAGGTTTTAGGCTGCACCTCCTCCCCCCCTCTCAGCATCACGTGTATCTGTAGGGTTCCATTCCCCAAAAGGAAAAAACGGAACCCTTATAGAATCACTTCATTGTCGTCGTCTGTCTGTCAGTCTGCCAAGACCTTTTTTCTCAGGAACGCGTGAAGGTAACACGTTGAAATTAATATCAAATACGTAAGTCTACAGTTCCTTGAAGCTCTAAACAAATCAAGCTTCTAAGTCAACGCAATAAAAAAATACGGCCATTAATGCGACATATTTTGATACTCGCTAATAAATCAAAAACTATAGAGTACTTCCCGTTGACCTAGAATCATGAAATTTGCCAAAAAGCAAGGTATCACAACATAAGTAAAGGGAAAAGTCCGAAAATTGTAAATTTGTAGTTTCATCACATAAAAAAATGCGATTACAAACTTACAACTACAATATTAAGTTGGTTTTTGGGATAAATTCATCAGCTACGGAACACTTTGTTGTGCGTGGTCCAACACGCCACTTGGCCAGTTTTTTATTATTAAAAAGATCAGATTTTTTTTTTAGAATCTGTTTGAAAAACCATAAATATTGATAAAATTTTCTGACTGATTTTTCTGACCCCCTGTTTGAACCTCACGTGATTAAAGTACAAACACCTATTCTGACCGAAACTAAAATAAAATTTAACCGCAAACCCTTTCAACAACTCAATAACCTTAATTTTTATGTCAGTGCAATGAAGTGTGAACAAAAATGTGTTTCTATTATTTTATAAAACGGTTTGCTATTAAAATATAAATAGATTTATCCAAACGTAGGCGTAGATAGTAAAAATATTTGTTTTGCTTTTTGTACTTGAATTTAAATAAAACTATCAAACAGAGATTGACGAGCCAAGTGATACAATCTTGAGTGTGACAACCATAGCATGGAAGACATCGGGCGTATTTTTAGCCAAGAAACTTGTACTGAGGATAATCTTCATCAATAAATTAAAACAATATCTGATAATCAAAAGCTACTACACTATTGACGAATATTTTAGCGATAAATTTCAACAACAATAAAAACTATTTTTTATATAATACCTAACTAAAATACTGTTAATTTAAAAATGAATGTGCTAAACAGTGCACATTTAATAATAATAACATTCTACAAGACTCGATAAAATTGTAAATATTTAGTTTTTCGTGCAATATAATATAATATAAAAATATATAATATATAAAAACCTTACCTTACCTTACCTTATATAAACCTTTACTTAAAACCAAACATATAAATACCATAAAAGCAAATGTTATACTACTTTAATGATACTATTTTAATTTATTATTTATTTATTTAATATTTATTTAACAAAAAGCGCCTTCATCCTCTCTCATATTAAAAATTAACTTTGCTGTGCCCGACTGGGTCCATAATTGATTCGATGTTTTAACATACCAACTATTTTATTACACACTATGGAATGCAATAAAATATTGAGTATAAGAGTCATATTGAGCGCTAACTTTCAGATTTTAGTCTCTGTAAGACCAAATTGACACCTTTAAGTGACATAATTGCAATCTTCAACTCACAGAAAAAGATCGAAGCCACAGATGTACTAATTCCCGCCACCGTTATTTCAAAACGTGAGCATGGAAAGTGTGACAGACGCACAAACAAACCGACGGAACCCTTAAAAGGAGCGTTTTACAAATCCCTGTACGGAACTCGAGTTAAGGTTGATGATATCTGAGTCTTGGTATATAGCCTCTAGATCAGACGGCTGTAGTAAAATTAATAGCTGAACTGTACTGCTGAGGCAACTTTGCTATTAAATGTAAGTAGCACCCTAATTGCGTAATACATTATCAATCGGAATTTGAATTAATTTGAAACAAATTACTAATCCATTGCATCATATGTTGGAAAAAAATTCTACTCAACAACGTAAATAAGGCAATAAATGTTGTTGAAATGTCAAAATGAAACAAACTCCGATTGATAATGTGCTACGCAATTAGAGTGCAGGTATATATCTGTAAGTGGGTATGGATTTATCGTAGTTCAACTGGAAAATTATTTATAAGTATGTTATACTGCTCGGACAACTCCAAAAGTTTGTATTGACTGACGGCATTGATCGGGTATCCGGTATTTGACTGACTGACGATAACGGTCCCTAAAACTGGATAAGACTCGATAAGATAATTATTCAGTTAAGTAATTCTCCCGTCATTTTAACCACAATAATCAATCTAATTGGTTTTGCAGGAGAGTCCGTCATTCGTCCTAGAGTTACAAGGTCGTCAACCGTCGATAGCAGATAATAAATGTGTCCGGGGCCAGTAATTGGTAGTCTGTCGAACCTGTCAATAGGTGAAGATGTTCTGTTGAAGAACAATAATTGTGGATAAGTAGCAATAACCAATTACTACACCCGTCTGCTTGTACTATGGGTCAAAGTTCCGCATGATCACCTCAAAGGCGATAATCGCATGCACGGCTCACGACTCTGTCGCACAATGTTCGTTTGTCACTAGCTGCGCTCTCACAGGAATATTTTCTTAAGTGAGCATGCTTAAGTTTTGTCCATAGTACCTGCAGCTTAAAAAAAGCAACCAAGTGCAAGTCGGACTCGCACACGAAGGGTTAGGTACGTACCACGTACAATATTTAACACTACATATTTCTTTAACACGCTTCTTGTATGGGGACTCCCTTTTTTTTGCTCTAATTTATTTTTTTATTTGCTGTTATTGCGGCCATTACACACTCTGTGAAAAATTTAAATGTCTACCTATTACGGTCCAAAAGATGGACGGACGGATGGACGGACGGACGGACAGCAGAGCCTTAATAGCGTCCCGTTGTCACCCTTTAGGCCCTAAAGAGCACATTCTCGCAGTCCAACAATTACAAAAATTGCCTTTTTTCGACCTTTGGCTTTTATTGGTCGTTTACTCGGCTCGACATGTCGGCCGCAGCGAGACTGTGGCGGCGGAAGCGAATTCTGGTCACGTCAAAACATTATCCGCACCGCTAGTCTAAACGATCTGCACCATAAAAGGCAACAAAACGATACGAACAAATAGCCATATTGTTAAAGTAAATTGGTATTTTACAACGCCAACTTTAGTGTCGCGGTACCTTATAAGACATTGTCAATTTCACTTTTACACCTGTACCGTATAATTTCCACACTGCATTTTCAAACTTACACCACAAAAAATAAGGTTGTAACTTGCAATTCAGTTTTTCTAAGCGAAATTTATGCAAGATAAAGGGTTTCTAAAATTAAATGTCATTTTGAATGACAGTTGTTAAAGCGACATCTAGCGGTCAGATCACGAACGAACTGTGATGCTCAATGACAACCGGTAATTTCTAAAGTTAAACTGGAATTCAATTTTCTAGTTTAAAAACAGCAAATAACCAGCGCACAGGTTAATAACTATACTTCACACACCGGTCTTATTAGCAGTTTACAACGTACTTAGGGTGCTATTTCCACCAGAGATGTGCTATACTACGTTGCTATGAATACGTTTGATTTCCACCAATCGTATTAATTGGTCCACATAGCATAGCACTGGTGGAAACGTGTACAACTAAGCTGTTTCTTTTGATAATAAATTTTTATCTTTCTACCGAATGTCTAAAGAGTCTTATCATCTTGTTGCATTATTAAAGCCTGCTATACATCAACAAAATACAATATTTAGAGAATGTGTTAGTGCGGAAGAAAGGATTCTGATAACCCTAAGGTAAATAATACTCCATTGTTACATAATTAAATGTTTATTAAATTTTGGTATGTACTTATATTTATATTTCTATATAATTATTATTCTTCATCTTCTTGTGATATATACATAGGTATTGATTCATAAAGTGTGGCAGTATTTGATTGTACATTCTGACTTTCGTTTATGGTATTTGGCGTACTTATTGCCATGTAAACACACATCGGTGAAGGAGTAGATAAAAGTGTGATGGGACTCTTAACATTTTCACTACTTTGATCCATAATATCGTCTATCAATTCAAGCACTCTCCTCTTAAACAGTCTTCTATTACTATCATTCATTTTGTTCATGTCCGATAGTAAACTCAGTAAAAACATTTTGTTTGAATTTTCAGTACTATCATAGTTTTCTATAATTTTAGATCGTTTCAATTTAAAATAAGCTGCAATATCTTGCTCGGATTGAGTTTCTTCAGGCTAATTTCAAGGTAATTGCTGTCGCGAAATTGATTGAGTGCTTGAAGGAGGAAGAGATGATTGCTGTTGAGAGATTGATTGAGTGCTTGTAGAAGGAAGAAACGATTGCTGTTGCGAGATGCATTGAGTGCTTGTAGAAGGAAGAAATGATTGTTGTTGTGAGATTGATTGAGCGCTTGTAGAAGGAAGAAACGATTGCTGTTGCGAGATTGATTGAGTGCTTGTAGAAGGAAGAAACGATTGCTGTTGCGAGATTGATTGAGTGCTTGTAGAAGGAAGAAACGATTGCTGTTGCGAGATTGATTGAGCGCTTGTAGAAGGAAGAAACGATTGCTGTTGCGAGATTGATTGAGTGCTTGTAGAAGGAAGAAATGACTGTTGTTGCGAGATTGATTGAGTGCTTGTAGAAGGAAGAAATGATTGTTGTTGCGAGATTGATTGAGTGCTTGTAGAAAGAAGAAATGATTGTTGTTGCGAGATTGATTGAGTGCTTGTAGAAGGAAGAAACGATTGCTGTTGCGAGATTGATTGAGTGCTTGTAGAAAGAAGAAATGATTGTTGTTGCGAGATTGATTGAGTGCTTGTAGAAGGAAGAAACGATTGCTGTTGCAAGATTGATTGAGAGCATGTAGGTACACTTTCTGTGAACTGTGTTTGTTCGCATAGTTCACGATCAGGTGACTGTGGTTGAAATGTGTTATCTTCTATTGTGTCTTTCAAATTTCCCGATGGTTATCCTGCTGTTTTTATGAACGGTATAATAAATTGCATATAGTCAGCTAAGTAATATATTTTTTTTGCGCAGTACCTGCTCCACTTTTAGGTGGTTTCAAATGGCGAACAAAAACACTACGTAGATTTTTCCACTTTTCTTTAGCTTCTGATCCTGAAAATAAACTTAATGTTATTTTTTTTTCAGATATTTGGGGTCAGGTTGTACATTTGTAAGCCTAGGATTGTAAGTATTTTGCAAGAGGAGATAATACGATTTGCAAGATCATAGCTGAAACTACAGTTATAATATGGGAGATATTAAATGGATACTACACACATCAAAAGTGTCTAGGGATCAACATATATTTTTGCAATAACTTTTCTCCTGATTGATATTAATTAAAATTTTCTTTAAGGATTCATCAAATAAAGTGTTTTCGTTTGTCACAGTAACGATAAACCAAGTCACCTTTGCATTAATAAAGAAATTTGCCATTTTCCTAATAAAGGGATTTTTGACATTTGAACCACTAACATTAAAGTTCGAAAAAAAGACTGAAATAACAGTTTTCTTTAAAATTTTATTGGGTAACTTAAACAATTAATAATCCGTGTTTCTACCGCGAACACTAACAACACAAGAACATCGGTTTGGCATACTCAAAATGAGTTCATCCAAATCACGCTGTGGAATGGCCGCCCATGTTCGTTGCAACAACAAAAAAAGGTCTTCTTGCGACTGATACTACAGTGATAAGATAAGACTAAGATAAGACTGATACTATAGTGATACTTGCAGGGTTGCAGGATACTTGAGTCGCCTGTGCGTATCGTAATGGGAGAAGGGCTTTAGAATAAAGTGACTAACGAGAATATTAATGTCATTGTAAAAAAAGCGTGGGGTGCTTTAACTCTGTAATTCCAAAGCACCCCACGCTTTTTTTTTTACAATGACATTAATTTTCTCGTTACTCGCTTTATTCTTATATTGAAAAATTTATTTTTTACTTTTTAGTTCAGTTTAATAGCACCTAATAAAGCGAGTTTTTGTTAATTAAACAATATTTTTTTTTTAACTTTAATTTTCATAGTTAAAAACCAATTACAATAATTAAAGGCTATACACATATTATACACATAAAAGTAAATGTAAAATTATAAAACAATAAAAATTAGCAATATGTACTTTCATGAATCCCTCTCACAGTACTTCTGACTAGTTCTGACATGCCAATAATATCTTCGTCCATTCATCCGCAAACAGATCGTTTGTTGGATCAGAATCCAAAAGAACCAGAGTGCGAGGTACTGGCGACTTAGCACGCGCAACGGTGCGACATGGAGGCACAGCAAACAGCCTGTGCGCACTGCCACGGCAGTAATTGTCTGGGACGAAGAAGCAAGCCAGCACAACATGCAGATCAGGTGCGTCAATAGTGCCACGGAGCGTCTTGCAGGCTAGTTACGGTAAGCTGATCTCCTGCTCGCCTTACCTCTAACGAGTTATATCCGCGGCATCCCAATAGAAATTTAGTCGGATAGAGTTAAGGATTATAACCATGTTTCCGCTTATATAAAAACCTAAGGAACGCTTTGTGTACCTTTTCCAGTAAAAGAAAAGCACTCCTCTGTTGGAAACGCGCCGTTAGCCAAACATTTCACCACTGGTTATAGTTACTCTAAAATAAATGACACACGCGCCTGATCTACTTGCCTGAACCACCTTATACTACAAATGACAGTCACGTAATTGTTGACTTAATAAAACCATACAATTAAAAGTATTGAAGGATAGCGCTAACACACTTTTTAAACTTTCGCGATTTGCACACATTCGTGGTCACGGGAGGACGATCGCTGCAAGGCAGTCGAAACGTCGGGAAACAAGTAGGTACCTGTTTACCTCGTAAAAAGGAATATCGCGAGAAGACCCGCACCCTAATTGCGTAACACATGATCGATTGGAGTTGGTTTCATTTTGAAACAAATTGCTAATCCATTGCTTCATATGTTCGAAAAATTTGTCTGCTCAACAACGTAAATAACGCAATGAATGTTGTTGAACTGTCAAAATGAAACCAACTCCGATTGATAATGTGTTACGCAATTAGGGTGCCGTTCTTGGTTTTGTTTATAGCGCTATCACTTTTAGGTTTTCTGATCAACTGCCTCCCGCTCCCGCCATCCTATAATTAAAAGTACTTAAAAATCGTTTATTTCAACATTGAAATTACAATATGGAGATAGCGTTGGTACCAAACTATAGGCACAGCCTATATCTTGGATAAAGATTATTATACCTAGGTATAATATACCTTCCTAGGTATAAACCTAAGTATCCTAACTAATCACACTTATATTATAAAGGCGAAAGTTTGTGAATGTGTGTGTGTTTGTATGTTTGCTCAAACGGCTGGATCGATTTGGATGAAATTTGGTATGTAGATTACTTATAGCCTGGATTAACGGCAGGTTGTTCGGGCCTGTCGGCCTTTGAAACGCTACCTCCGCCTCCCCCAAATGTAGCGCGACGTGTTTATTTACGACGCGCTGCCGACGATTTTGCGGAAAATCTATGCTACAGTGTAAAATATTTGCAGTTGATCAACTTAATTAGTTTTTCTTAGGTCGATTTTTTTTCCTTAGGTTTACATTTTATGGTGTCTACGGTGGAGTGAACTAAGATTATTACATAAAATGTCGTTTTGTTTTCACATTATCAGATAACTACACCAACACGATTCGATAACAATAGGTACAATTAATATCAGCCCCATGATATTGGTGAATATCGATAACCATCGCGACACGACAAACAACCACACTACTAAGTCGGCGGCAGTTTGAATAAGTTTGTTCAATTGAAAGAATGCCCGCTACTCTCACCCCGCACTGTCTTCGCCGGTAGATATCGTGCCGATATCGGTATCGGCGTGTGTGGAAATCGGTTATCATGGTATGGGCATGTGATGCGGAGAAATGCAGAAAATGTCGTCTGGAATGTTTTGATTATGAATCTGGATGACTATACGAGTAAGGGAATACCAAAGAAACGATGGATGATCTGTGTGAAAGACGATGTGGCTAGAAAGGGAATGACTATCGAGATGACGACTAATAGAGAAGTATGGAAGATAAAAACAAGTTGCATCGACCCCAAAAAAAATTGGGATAAGGGCAGGAGAATGCTGATAATCGGTATCGGTCGTTGTCTACGACGATATAAGTGACATTAAAACACAATGTAAAAGCGAATTATTCCATTAATTCATTGGGCTGAGTAGGAAACGAATATAGCAGATAGTTACAGATTGAACCTTTAAACGGCTATTTTAGTAAACTTTCATCAAACCAAATAGCTTAACGGTTCGACGACTGCTTTGCAAACCCGTTGTTAAAAGTTTGATTCTCAACTGTTATATTTTTTTCGATTATTTTTTTTATATTTTGTTATATACCTACTGTTATTTGATTGTTCGCATAACGTTCACAGAAAACATAAAGTTTAGGCCTCTTATACCATCTATATCTATAATAAAAATAAATATTAGGTCTTTACCTATGAAATTGCCGTTCTGCAGTACTGGCCATTTCAAATCAAAATAATTTTTGTTTGGCTAAGAATTCTAATTTCAAATTAATTTTATTTTAAAAACATGGTTTTTTTTCCAAAAGTAGTCATTTGTTTATTGATTAGTGTTACATTTTCATCGCATTTCAATCTTTTTCGTCATCATGGATACGTTAAAAAATCGAGTAATTATGGAATATGAGTACCGTCGTGGCAGCAACGCGGCACAAGCGGCACGCAACATCAACGACGTTTACGGAGCTAACACTACAAACCAACGCACCACTTGTTATTGGTTTGCTCGCTTCCGTTCTGGAAATTTCGACCTGAAAAATGAACCTCGCGGTCGTCCGAAGACTTTGGTCGACAATGACGAATTAAAGGCGATTGTGGAAGCTGATGATACACAATCTACGGCTGAATTAGCTGCAGCTTTCGACATTAGCGTCAAAACAATATTGGTCCATTTGCGTCAAATTGGCAAGGTAAAAAAGCTTGACAAATGGGTGCCCCACGAACTCAATGATCGCCAGCGCGAAGTACGCGTCGAGACGTGCCTTGCACTGCTCAACAGACACACAAATGAAGGAATTTTGAACCGCATCGTTACCTGCGATAAAAAATGGATTCTGTTTGATAACCGCAATCAGCAAGTTGGTTGGATCCTGGTTCAGCACCTAAACAATGCCCTAAACGAAAACTTACCCCTAGAAAAGTGATGGTCACTGTTTGGTGGTCTAGCGCCGGTGTGATTCATCACAGCTTCTTACCAAACGGGGTGAGCATTACTTCAGATGTGTACTGTGAAGAACTGAACACAATGATGGAGAAGCTGGCACATCTCCAACCAGCATTGGTCAATCGCTCGTCTCCGCTGCTCCTGCACGACAACACGCGACCTCATACTGCACAGCAGACGGTCTCCAAGTTGCAAGAACTGGGGTTGGAAGCTCTCCGTCATCCGCCCTAATCACCAGACCTTGCGCCTACAGACTACTACTTTTTCCAGAATTTGGATAACTTCTTGGCGGGAAAAAAATTCAATACCCGAAAGGCAGTACAAAATTCCTTTGAAGAATTTGTTGCCTCCCGTCCAGCTGATTTCTTTAAGAAGGGCATCAATAAACTGCCACTGCGTTGGCAAAGATGCATTGATTGCATGGGTGATTACTTCGATTAATACAAATAAAAATGCATGAAAAAAATTCGTTTAAATTTTTTCATACAAAACGGCAATTTCATAGGTAAAGACCTATTATTAATGGTTAGCTGACAGTTAATGAGAAATCCCGTGTGTACAATCTACTGTTATATTTTTTAGCGATAGCCGGGTTCGTCAGAAATAATTTGTAAGAATCACTCAGTGTATTCGTGTTATGCCATTAGGTATTACTCCTGTTCGTGTCGTTCCTATGCAGGAACGACACGAACAAGCGTTTGTTTATTTATCCACTAAAAACGAAAAACTTCGCAAGCAGTGGGAAATTGCTACTGAAGGCTGCGCGTTTCGGCCTCAGGACAAGCTGCTTCGTCGTCGATCGCTTGCTCCCGCGTCACCAGTCCTAACTCTCTGTGTATTTTGGCTACTGAGAGAGACCACAACTACAAACGTACTGTAAAGGAAAGTTTTATAAAATGTGGCTGTTGTTTTAGTATATTGTGTGTCTAACTTGCATCCCCTATAACCCCTTTAGTGACTGAATAAAAAAAATTTTTTTTTTAGAATGGGCTAAAAATGGTCGTACTGTTTTGCTTATGCTGCAAACATATTCTTTTGTTTTTGATGTTGACCACTGCTCATGAAGATCAGTAATTATTGACAACTACATATGAAGGAACAATTGCCGTACTTTATTATCAAGGGATGTACCTACTGCTACAGCTATAATTTATCGAATCTACTATTCTACGACATCAAAATTAATTTAGTATATTGTCTAACCGGCCCCGCTCATGTGGGATTGGCGTCCCATAGGACTATTTACCTAAACAAAAGTGCAAGTGTCAATATGTTAAAAGTTTCAAACCGACAATAGGATACGTCATCGACGAACTTGCTTTCGAACATGGGCACTGAGTGATACGGTTACCGCCTAGCCATGGCTACGTTCACAAAGCGCTATTTTTCGAATGTATAGAACACGATATTTTATCGTATACTGTGACTTTTTGTACTCAAAACTGATCATGGGGTGTCGTTTTTATGGTTTTCGAGGGAGCCAAAGCCGGTAGTGAAGTCAAAATGAAAATTCAAGATGGTGGATGTGAAAATTTTGTGTTTGTGTTTTAAATCATACGTTATAAGGAACTTCATTCCTGACGGTGGTCCCCGACCGCACATTTTTATTTTTTTCTAATTTTCACTGTTGTTGCCAGAGTGAAAGTTGATTATTATTAGTATCCAACCGACAACCGGACACATTGTATTTATATTATGTGTAATTTATGTAGGATATGGTAGTAGACTAGTAGTGAAGACAGTTCGATGGAGAGTGAAAATACTAATGTGGATGAATCTGATGAAAAATCTTAGAAAAATGTGTTTTAAAACTTCTTCATAAAGGACCACGATAAAAAATTATAAACTACTCGCGCTTGACTATAATTTTATCGATAATAATTTGCAATGTGTCTTAGCACTATCGTAAGATGACAATTAAACGTCATCATACCACATATAAATAATCACATTTTCGAAAACAATATTATGAATTAAAACTATAATATAATTACGAGATATTTTTTCTGAGCTGTCGCAATTTCATATATAATGTGTTCGTCTTTTGTTTGAATTTTTTTGAACAACAGCAGGGAGAGCGAATTTTTAAAAATTTTGACACAGGTCCAACCTCGATGACGTCCCGCAGGACTCTGACCGCGAGCGGATTAAGCCAAATTGACTAATTTTGAGTTTATTTAAAAAAAATCTATTAAACTCAAAAATCCAACCGTTAAATTCCCTCTGAAATACGATTACCTAATGGTACATGCAATTTTCATATAATTTTATGCTGTAATTAGGAAATGAAACGGAAAATGGTTTTGAAATCGACCATGTTTTGGATTTTTTTTTCATCGAGGAAATTACAACTTATCGTGTTTTGAACCGTTAATTTCCCTCAAGCAAGGATGTATCTATGGCATATATTTTTTTCAGAACCTGAATACAATAATTTGACCATTTAAAATTGATTCTAAAACAGGTAAAATTCGGATAACCTCCCGTTAACACATAGGCTACTTTTTATCCCGGTCTACGCGGGTGAAACCGCGGGGTGCAGCTAGTATTCTATACGCGAAAGTGAGTTTGTTTGTTTGTTACGCTTTCACGCTAAAACGGCTGAATAGATTTGGATGAAATCTGGCACATGAGTAGACCATGACCTGGATTAGGACATAGGATACTTTTTACTTCGGTAGTACATTCCCGTGGGGTAATGTCCAACATCCACGCGGGCGAAGCCACGGGTAAAAGATAGTTTTTGAATAAAATTTGACATTGATGATATTTGAGGTTCCACAGACGCGACGCGACTCTGATGGAACAATTTCTATGAAAACGACATGGAGATTGTTCTAGCGGAGTCTCATCGCGCCTGTCTGTGGGGTGTCATTTTGAATTATCAAACTCAAACTCAAAACTCAAACTCAAACTCAAAGTATTTATTTCAAATAAACCAATTACAGGCACTTTTGAATTGTCAATGGGTCGGTCAGTCAGAAAGATGAAGCTAGTTGCCCATTCCAAAGCGTAGTAGATCCCTATGGAGAAGAACGGGTAAGAAACTCCACGGACACTCTTTTAAATCATAATATTTTTACAAAATATTGGTTACATCGTTCAAGTTGAAAATATACATGTGAGAACAATGTAGAAAGACGTGCACGTTAAAAAGCGTCCGTAATAAAAAGATAAAAACTAAAACAACTAAATTAAATATTAAAATTAAAAATAAGCCATGGCAGCTAAGAGACGACCAGTCCCAACTGACGTAGTCAATCAAGTAGTTACCCTGACCATTGCTATTGCAGAGCACTTACATTGCATACTACTTTTTGGAGTTTGGAGCATCTTATATTATGTTAAACCCCGTTTCTTTTTCTACATTTAAAATATCTCCCACGAACAAGAAAACAGAAGCAACATTAAAAACTACAGGTATTTTAATAATAAACGGATAAACTACTCCGCTGCAAGTACAATGAGTGGTTTACGATCAATTTTTTACTCTCTCCATCGTAACTCAACAACTGGAAGTCGCGATCCCCTGCAAATTGTTACCGACTCCTGAGCAACAAAAACGTACTTTATTTCGACGCCTCATACATTAAAACCGTAGAGTATGAAGAGAGGACATAGAAGTCCAAGCACCGTGCACAATCCTAGTTGTACACGGGGCGGGGAGCCGTGTTCAAGTCAAGTTTGGTCAGCAATGCCAGCAACAACCATCATCAATTCATTTGGTCTCGTGTTCAGGAGCTAGACCACCAGCTCTTAAAGCAGTATTATTTTAATCTTACATGAGTGTGGGAAAGAGATGGAGCTAGACGTCCTGTATAGCTCCATCTCTTTCTCACACTGAAGTAACATTAAAATAATACTGCTTTAAGAAGTGGTGTTTGGCCCCCACGTCGTTTATTTTAATTGTCTTTTAGAAACCGAATGGTCAGATAACGATGATGATGATAAAGGACAATCTATACTTTTAAACTAATATTATAAAGAGGAAAGATTTTTTGTATGTAATTTGTTTGTTTGTTTGTACCGAATAGGCTCCAAAATGACTGGACGGATTGTAACCATTTTTTCACCAGTAGAAAGCTAATTTATTAGGAAGTAACATAGGCTATAATTTATTTTCAAAAAATTTAGAGATCCTTAAGAAAATTGCAATAATGGAACCCAAAGTAGCAAAATTTTTCCTATAAAATTCATTATTTGGCGTGCGCTGAGAAAACTATTGATGATACATAAAGAGTATGTACTACATAATTAAAGTACTCATTATTACCTTCAAAAAAGTTTCCAAGGCAATATATGAAACTATCATAGTTAAGCCACAATAGCAGCTTTTGTGTTCTAAAATTTAATTAGATCGCCGCGGGAGTATTCGACCTCAAAATCCGGTCAAAATGATTTCTTAATTTTTTTTAAATGAATATGATTTAAAATGCTGACTTCAATGCTTTATCGTATATATAACGTCATAATCTTAAAAAAAAAATAAACAACATAGAATACTTAAGATTTATTTCCAATAACAGTAATAAACAAACTTTACAAAAAGGTTACGCACAATAAAATAAAAAAAAAAATACATACAATACTAACACATTCTACCACAACTTTCTACGGCCAGTTCTTGGATATTTGTAGGACCCACTTCTACAAATAGTTCTATAGTTTCTGGCAAGAAACACCGGCTGCTCCTCAGCTTCTGCCTTTTTCGCCCACAGCTCAGAAATGGATCTGAAGTCAGCAAAAGCCTATTGAAGACATCTTTATTACATAGTTCTCTCGAGAATTTTCTTCTCGAATGGCTAAACTCCACCTTAGTTTCAAATCTGATTTGAAATGTTTCAGATCATTCCTTATTATTTGAAACTCATTTTCTGGACATTTTGTAATCTCCTTAACTTTATGTTCCATGTCCAATAATTTTTTATCTAATTTTCGATTACTGCTGTCTCTAAAAAAGGTGTATAATGATCTTCTAGACATTTGCATGTCACATGGGGCCGAACCTAAAATGAAAAAACATCCTGTAAGACAGTGTGCAAAAAAACAAAAAAAAAATACATTCGAAATATAAACGGTCTTTAAAAAAAATGGTGGCAAGACGGGTGATATATTTGTATTTAGATAGAATAACTAAGGTGTATTGTTAGATATTGAAAAAAAAAATTAGCCCGATCATGACCGGAACTATTACAAAAACACCTTTTTTTCTGAAGAATTTTGTCAAAAATATCAGTATTGTAGTGTAAGTTATTTTAATCTCAAAAAGAAACTAAATATCAAAAAGAACAATCATATTTTAGTATCATAATTAAGGACATACTTGGTGCTTCGGTACCCATTGAAAATCTTTACAGATATTACCACAAAACTACTCAAAACACTATCTGCAAAGTTGTTAAAATATAGAGCGTATTAAAAACAAAGACGTGCGTATTCAACATCGACTAGGTTCCGACTACCTGCACCCACAGCGAGCGGCTTCCAAGCCCCGTTTGGAACCGGTTTATACTAGTTCGATTAGTGACGTGTGCGAACAATGCAAATTGAGTGTCAATTGTTAAAATATTTTTTTATGTCTTTTGACCGGATTTTGAGGTCAAATACTCCTGTGTGCGCCGGTGGAAATTAAAGTTGGTTATATTCGTATCGTAGTATAAATTCTTATTCAAATAAATAGTTTTGTCGTCAAAGGTATTTATGTAGCAGTAAAATACTTTTTTAATTCATTCGAATCGAACATTTAATTTCGAAGTTATCACGAGTATAAAAATGCCATACGCGTTCCGTTCGACGTCGCGCTGCCGCGCCGCGCCGCGATAAACTCGAAACTCAGTATTTTATAGGTACTTGAGACCAAAAATGGAACTACTTCCAGAGATTAGCACGTTCGTTCACCGCATCCCCTTCCCTTCCTTCCCCTTGCGCGACCGCGGGAAGTTTGTTCCCCAAGAGTAGATTGTCCGTGGGAACAAAGTTCCCAAGACAATCTTTTTTTAATTTTAACCTTATTCCACCACTATTAAGTAGTAATATCCAATTCCATGCATTTACTGTGATAGATTATCTGTGTCCGAACCTTCGAAACGGCTAGTGATTTAGATGAAATTTTCAGGCAATCTTTAGATTAGCCCAGCGGGTGATCCTGTGAAGTTTGGTAGCGATTGGGCTACCCGTGCGAAGCCGGGGCGGACCGCTAGTTTTAAATATATATACCCTATATATATTACATACGAATAATTATCACTCAATCGTTTCATGCACTAATACTGACTCGCGCTCTACAACTTCTTCATACTTTAAGTATTTCATTCCCTCCCGCCCGCTGTGCAATGTTTAGCTAAAATTTATGTATGCTAACATACTAGGAAAACATAAATATAATAGAAGCGTGAAATGAGGCAACATCATAAATAGAGAATTGTTGTCAATTAATGTAAATTTCTCATTCTCAATGTCCTCTTGTAATTCAGTTAGGTTAGGTCTTCACTGATAGCTTAATTCTAATGCTCATAATTTTAATGGTGGTATTTTTTTTATTTATTTTTTTTATCCAGGATAAATTTTAAAACATGCACCAAATCGGAATGGGAGATTGTACTCATAATTATGGACAACCTTTACTATGGGATCAAACCCGAAATCGCGAAAAAAAATCAGCTGTTAGTACATTTATCTACATCAAACTCGGCAAATTTAGCAGATGATTTTTAGGGTTCCGTACCCAAACTGTGATAGTTAGACAGTCGAAATTTTCACGGATGATGTATTTCTATTGCCGCTATAACAACAAAAAAAAAACAGAATAAAATATATATTTAAGGGGGCTCCCATACAACAAACGTGATTTTTTGCCGTTTTTATAGATAATGGTACGGAATCCTTCATGCGCCGGTCCGACTCGCACTTAGCCGGTTTTTTTTTCACGATTTCAGGTTTGGTCCCATAGTAAAAGTTGTTCATAATGATGAGTACAATCTCCCATTTCGATTTGGTGCATGTTTTCAATTTCATCCTGTGATTTTTATAATTCCTACAAATCTGTACAGTAGAAAGCTGTTGTAATGTTTGTACTCTTTGTACTGTTTGTACTCTTTGTACTGGTTGTACTCTTTGTACTGGTTGTACTGTTTGTACTCTTTGTACTGGTTGTACTGTTTGTATTTTCTGACGAGTACGGGTTGGAGTGCGGAGTGAGGAAGGGGGGGTTAACATCTCCTTCGCTCTTCAACTTGTACGTGAACGGGCTAATTGGTGAGCTGAGCGACACTGGAGTCGGATGCTCAATTGATGGTCATTGTATCAATAGTATTAGTTATGCAGACGATATGGTGTTGCTCAGCCCATCAATAGCCGCACTCAGAAGGCTGATAGGTGTATGTGAGGATTATGCGAGGGTACATGGTCTCCTGTACAATGCCCGGAAAAGCGAGCTCCTGGTGTTTCAAGCCAGGGGTCGGAGGCTGGGGGATGTGGCACCTGTGCTGCATAATGCTGTCGCTCTTAGAAGAGTAAATGAATTTAAATACCTCGGCCATGTCGTCAACGAGGATTTAAAAGATGACGGGGATATAGAAAGGGAAAGGAGGGCGATGGCGGTCCGCTGTAGCATGTTGCCACGCAGATTTGCAAGGTGTAGTTTTGAGGTAAAAATCACTTTGTTTAAAGCATTCTGCCAAACTCTCTACACCTGCAATCTGTGGGTCACATACACGCAGCGGGCCATCAACGCTCTTCGAGTACAATATAATGATGCGTTCAGGGTTCTGGTGGGGCTCCCACGTTACTGTAGTGCGTCTGCGATGTTTGCGCAAGCGCACACAGACGGCTTTCACACTGTGCTGCGGCGCCGCATCGCATCGCTGATGTTCCGTACGCGTGGGAGCGCCAACACCATCCTGAACGTGCTCAGCCACAAGCTGGACAGCCCCCTTCTGCGGCACTGGGTTCAAGCACAAGTGCGTGTGCCTGGGGCCCCAGAGGGCGGCAAGTACCTTAATTAATTTTTTTTTTTAATAATGTAACTAACATAGTTTTTAAGTTGTATACTAACAATATTATGGGCATCTTGCCTGAAATAAAAAGATTTTATTTTATTTATTTTTATTTGTACTATTACTCTGTTACTCTTTGTACTGGTTGTACTGTTTGTACTGTTTGTACTCTTTGTACTGGTTGTACTGTTTGTACTGTTTATACTGTTTGTACTGTTTGTACTGTTTGTACTGTTTGTACTCTTTGTACTATTTGTACTGTTTGTACTGTTTGTACTGTTTGTACTGTTTGTACTGTTTGTACTGTTTGTACTGTTTGTACTGTTTGTACTGTTTGTACTATTTGTACTATTTGTACTGTTTGTACTGGTTGTACTGTTTGTACTGTTTGTACTCTTTGTACTGGTTGTACTGTTTGTACTGTTTGTACTGTTTGTACTCTTTGTACTGGTTGTACTCTTTGTACTATTTGTACTATTTGTACTGTTTGTACTATTTGTACTGTTTGTACTGTTAGGTTTACCATGCGGACACAGATAACGGAGAAACTAAAAAGTTGTCCTAGATTTTGAGATATAATTTAACTTGAAGATGTACATAATTTTGTGCCCAGTTTTTGCTTTGAAATCAAAATCAAAAGTCATTTAATCAAACTAGGCACTCATCAATCAGCACTTTTCAAACGTCAAAATTACACAAAACAGCCCCACAAAACGCCCGCCCTTCACCACTTCCTAGTGCTTTAGCTGGGAAGAAGAAGTGACGCAACAAACTTCCCAGCAGCACGGCTGTCTGTTCAGTTAGATAAACTTGATCAAAAGACTCAAACTTGTCAGTAGATAAGCTAATTCTGGAGAAAGAACATAAACATTGTCATCAATTTGATATCTTTTGACATCAACACCGGAGTGTGACTTATTTGCCGGGAGATGGATAGATGTGTGTCGTGAATGTTTAAGATTCTGTGAGATGATGAATGATAGATAAATAAGTAGTAAGTAGTAACTTTCTGTTTCTTTTCTGTTGATTGCATTTATACCTCTACATTGTTTCCTATTAATTTCTCGTGTTCTATTTATTATATTGTTTTATTTTTTATTGAGTTTTGTTAAAAAAAAATTGCTGTACAACACCTCAGATTTATTTAAATCTGTTATGTTGTATACGTATATCTTAAATAAATAGATAAAATTGTCTTGAGTTAAACACAGCGACTAACTAAGTATGCTTTTGAACAACGGTTGGATTTTACTTTAGCTTTGAACACATTAAAAAGCAAAGAAGAGGGTAGCTTGTTATAAAAGGTTATACCAAGCCACTGATGTATAAATTAGGAAGATATGGTTCGCGCTCCTCGACGTAGACCACATAAATTGTGTTAACACACACAATTGACCTTAGTCACAATCGAATTGGTGTTTGTTTAGCACATCGATGATCTTTATTGTAGCTTGTCTTTGAATTATTTGGTTTTATCTGGTGGTGGTTGAAATTATCCGAAAATCCAGTAGAAGTGGTGAAAGGCGTTTTGTGGAATGTCTTTTGTAACTCTGAAAAGCCAGTCACCAAAAATGGCGCTATTTTATTTTTTTTCGCGGCCATCAATCAATCGTTAATAAATAGATACAGAATAATATGACGAGCAAAAGTTAATATGCGTTAACATAACCTGACGTTAGACTGAACCGAGTTGTAGATACTTAATAAAAAATAAAATTTTTAAAATTTACATAAATTCAACGTCATCTTGGACTACATATAAAAATCACTTATACATTTTTGTGATAGGTTTTTCCAATACCAACTAAGGTTTCAACGATGGCCGCGGGATAAAACCAAATGCACACTTCCCTTAGTGATTTGGACATTCTCTATTCAAAAAGTGCTAATCCTCGGCCCAAAATATAGTTGAAATATTTCGGTCACTCCTACCTTTGTAGAGTACTCCTATCTTTTAGAAAGCAAAAAGATTGTGCGCTACTTTCCTCTAGAATAATTATGTTCATAGCCGTTGAGACTGCCATCGACGTCCATTCAAACAGTTATCTCAGCTCAATCTTTTTATATCATCATCTTATCTTATCATAGCTTATCTTAACATTTTTTTTTGTAATCTTGCCCGTAACATTATTTACACAGGTTTTCCTAATTCCTACTACCCAGCCTGCCACATCAAGCCGGCCCTACCGGCTCACGAACACCTGGCTAAACTAATAATTTCGCTCGCACCACTATTTCACGTTCCATTTCACCCGCCATTAGCGTCTGTTCTTTCGTGTTACTTCAGACGTTTATTGTCTGTGCTATCATTATAGTTTTGCTAATAAAGAATGTTAGTACTAGTTTAGAGGTATTTATGGATTTCAAGATATATTTATTATGTGAAGGATAATCTGGATCGAAAGGTCTAATTTCGTTGACATTATTTAATAATTTATTTACAAAAAATACTAGCAATGTCAATTCTAATGCATATTATCTCGATTTTATTAGTAGGTATGTTTTGTTTCAATTTGTAGTTCATATTGTGAGATGTATTTGATGTGCTCATAGGAAACCTAATAGTATTCGAAGTAAGAATATACCGGGAAATATGGCGTGACTAAATATAGGTCTTCCTGGTTTTCCTTAAGGCTCCTATTCTCCTATAAAAACACTCAATCTTTAAACAAATCGGTCAGATATATATGAAAGTAACTGTTGCCAGTGGCTGCGCCCGTGTACATATTGGAAATTATCCTACGGGAACCTACTATGAGAATGTAAAGTATTCTTCGTGTTACTCCAGATTATAAACTATCTGTGTGCCCAATTTCATCAAAATCCGTTCAGCCGTTTTTGCGTGATTGAGTAACAAACATCCAAACTTTCACATTTATAGGATAGTAGGATTATGGCTAGCACTGGTTAGAATGGGATCAAGAAATTTCAAACAACTTGGGTTACTTATCACCGTAACTTAGTATTTCTGTTTCCCTTTATCCGCCGACATCATAATCAATTGTCGTGTCCTTTTAGCGCCCGGCACAGTGAATCGAAAAATCTTTTTGTTAAAATAAAATACAGCGTAATTAAATTTAAAAAGCAGAATAAGAGCCAGGGTCAGGGACCAGGGTCGCCAGGGTCGTAAATATACGACTCTGGTGAAATGAACACGAAAATATTTGTCGGATTAATCCGACGTAAGCGGTTAAAGGGTTAATATTAAAATCCCACGAAGGTTGCAGCAAGAATTGATTCTTGGTGCAACCATCAACAACAACGTGAAAACTGAACTGCACGGGAGCCCGTGCAGTTCAGTTTTCAGCATCTGAGCAGATGCTTCTATAATGACGTATTCATCATACATTTATATTAGGCTTGTGGATCACAAAGGAAATATTCATATTTATTTGGTCACAAGTTTCTATTCCATGATTACAAATTTGTGGTACAGATCTCCTTGCCAAATTGATGGTGGAAGTTGGCGAAGTGCTGAACATATCAAAGACCAATTGGCATGCATGGACTGACAGTGAAGTGGTGCTAGCTTGGCTCAACAGTCACCCGAGTGGCAGGAAAACTTTTGTGACTAAATCGTGTTTCAGATTTTTGAACATACTAAACCGGGTCTCCTGCGCGTCTTTTTGCTAAACATTACACAAAAACATCGAAACAAAGAGGCGTGGCTTCCATATATTTGAATACGCAGAAGACAGCTTATCTAAGAAAACAAATGAATATGTGTAAGGTTTTTTGTGTTATGTTTCGCAAAAAGACGCGCAGGAGACCCGGTTTTAGACACACAATACTGGTCTTACGTGTCGTCTGAACAGAATCCCGCAGTTTGTGCTTCCCTGCTGAACTTGTGTCCACTGCTATTGGTAGAAGAGTCCGGATTATTTATGATAACAGGTGGTGGAGTACAAAAGGCCGAAACATCTGGTTATACACTTAGAAGAAGTAAAAGTACATTCTATTACATTGACATTAGGAATAAATTCTCATTGTTTTCGAAATTGATTCGAGTTGGCACTTATTGCCGTAGGTTCTTGAATTTAAGGAAAAACCTGAAGACTAGTACTGGTACAGATGTGGTAGATGGCAGCTTCATCAGAGGGCGATGCAAGATTTCTGGCATCGATGGTCGCACGATTACCTTCACCAATTCTTATAGCGACCTACATGGAACCATAGAACTCCGGGGTCATGTGTTGGAGAAGTAATATTAGTAAAAGAGGACGATATGCCCCCTGGCAAGTGTCACCACTTGCCAGGGGGCATATCGTCCTCTTTACTCTATCCTGGGCCCGACGGTACCTACACTCGGGTTACGCACATTACGCACCTATACCTATGTGTGTTACCTGTAGCCAATTAGGTAAGGATTTATTTTTTGTATTTGAACATGGTAGTATGTTTTAGAGTAAGCTTGTCAAGTGATTTTGTTACAAATTATGTATGGATCTCTAGAACTTAACATGTTCTTTTGGCGTGAAATTAAAATAGTGCGTTATGACAGGACGTCGAAGGACGGGCCACTTATATTTAATTGTATTGGCAGTACGTCGTCCGACGATAATTTTTCATAGAAGTATTATGAATAGCAGAATCCACTGTCATTTTGTGAACAATCTCTTATTTCTTACTGTCGTAATACAAGTATTTTATGGGTAGTTTCATATTGCATATTGGGTATTTCAGTCACTCACACATACACGTAAACAGTACTACGTCGACCAAGGTAAGCGCGCGCTGTTTCTCGAACAATCAGGGTACGACCGGTGCCATTTTGTGAACAACCAAGTGCTTACGCTGGTTCTCTATTGTGTTCCCTAACTTTTTATCCATAATCTAAAGGGCCATATTTTTTTTTGTCCTAATCATCATTTGTCTGAATGATAACTTGCCCGAACTTAATGTCACATAATATCACATGTCATAAAATTGAAATCCTTAAATACAATATGCCCTAAATGTGTTTGTCATAAATATTACAATCAATAATATACAAAAGACAAAATAGTTTTCAATAAAAGTCATATAGTCCTAATCAAATGAATTAATATTTATTTATCCTAATTGTATTACAATTGTTTATTATTTTACCAAATCCAACTGATACAATACATAAATAGTAAAGATGCAAAAGCATTATGGCTTTTGTCACGGCTCCGGCAGCAAGCATGCAGCACGCAAGCAAGCATGCAAGCAAGCAGCATACAAGCAAGCATGCAAGCAAGCAGCATATAAGCAAGCATGCAAGCAAGCAGCATGCAAGCAAGCATGCAGCATGCAAGCAAGTGCAACATGCAAGCGAGTATGCAACATGCTGCATACAAGCGAGGATGCAACATGCAGCAAGCACTGTTTCTATCACGGCTCCAGCACTGCGGGTCTCCAGCGGTCCCACGCGTGATAATCGTCGCAGACGGCTTTCGCTCACCACCGCAGCTTCGGCTTGCTGGCCGGCGAAGCCGACCAGCCTCAGCCGCGGCGGCTCGCTCGCAACCTCCTGCTCCTCAGCCCGCGAGCCGCCTCGCCTCTACGCGTCTACGCTATTTTGAATTACACTAGGGTAGGGCAGACAAGACTGCGTGGAGTCGGATTTACAGCGATTCGTTTCTGTCACTAAAACCTTATTTTTAGCAAATGTTTTAGGACTAACAATTATATATGAATATTCGGAATAATACACATTATATAATACAATACTTAGGACATATGATTTTATTTCATGCAGAATTAGGAGATTTAATTATTATAGTACTCGATAAATAATAATAATAATAATAATAATACCCCACCACCGTATCTCTACGTTAATTGACGTCGTGGTGGGGCTTGCGCGCTCCGAACTCTGGGTCTGTGCCGGTGGAGTTTATTTTGCCGAAACAGGTCTAGGGTGAGGAGCCAGACCAAGAGAGATACGTGAGGGTTCACGTATCTCTCTTGGTCTGGCTCCTCACCTAAATTAAGAAACCCGCAGGGCAGCATGTGGCGAGCTGTTGGGCAGTAGCGACCCCACGGACCCTAGTTCCCGGGAGAAGTCTTGGTCTTCACCTCTGGCTTGCCTTTATTGGCCGGCTGGAGTGAACACTGACGGGAACAGAGCTCCCACCTCATTCTTGCCTTTATTGGCCGGCTTGAGTGGAGATTCGCAAGAGCAAACGTGCTCGGAGGAAGGAAGTATTCTAGTAAGTGCTTGTAGGGATCTTGGCCATCTTCCGGGCTCTGGGATTGTTCTGAGAGCCGTGGAATACCTCTCCACTCCTCAAGCACCTCAGGACATGTTGCCCCTTGTCGCTACGTCACTATGTGCTAGCGACCGTTTCCGGGGGCCCATTATTGAGTATGCATGACTTGCATTTATCCCCTGCCAATTTATCCGTGTATATTATATAACATTGGTCAGGCAGGGGACATAGTTCTTCCATAGTTCAAGGTACCCAATCCATGTAGCCACCCAAACCCATAGGCCCAATGTGTTTTGTGTCCATGTTCTGCAATAGTCCTGCACCAACCGGGGGTTATCCTTGGGTGCACTTGCATAGTGCATACAGGGATAATCGTCGGCTGGTGCCTCCTCGCCATTTAAAATTGTCTAAGGGGCCTCTGCGAGTTGGCTTCGGCCCCTTGTACGCCTTCCAAAGGTCCGGGACCCCAGGGTCCCGAGATAAGCCAAAGATAATAATAATAAAGTTTTATTGACCATAAGTTTAGGTTACAGTACACCGGTAATACATATTTACATAGTACTTACATAGCACACACACACACACACACACCACACACACACCGCACACTCACTTACTATCAACTACACTAAGTTAGAACTTATATAATAGGTTTACCTTTACCTATGAAATTGCCGTTTTGTATGAAAAAATTTAAACGAATTTTTTTCATGCATTTTTTATTTGTATTAATCGAAGTAATCACCCATGCAATCAATGCATCTTTGCCAACGCAGTGGCAGTTTATTGATGCCCTTCTTAAAGAAATCATCTGGACGGGAGGCAACCAATTCTTCAAAGGCATTTTGTACTGCCTCTCGGGTATTGAATTTTTTTCCCGCCAAGAAGTTATCCAAATTCTGGAAAAAGTAGTAGTCTGTAGGCGCAAGGTCTGGTGAGTAGGGCGGATGACGGAGAGCTTCCAACACCAGTTCTTGCAACTTGGAGACCGTCTGCTGTGCAGTATGAGGTCGCGCGTTGTCGTGCAGGAGCAGCGGAGACGAGCGATTGACCAATGCTGGTTGCAGATGTGCCAGCTTCTCCATCATTGTGTTCAGTTCTTCACAGTACACATCTGAAGTAATGCTCACCCCGTTTGGTAAGAAGCTGTGATGAATCACACCGGCGCTAGACCACCAAACAGTGACCATCACTTTTCTAGGGGTAAGTTTTCGTTTAGGGCATTGTTTAGGTGCTGAACCAGGATTCAACCAACTTGCTGAGCGCTTGCGGTTATCAAACAGAATCCATTTTTCATCGCAGGTAACAATGCGGTTCAAAATTCCTTCATTTGTGTGTCTGTTGAGCAGTGCAAGGTACGTCTCGACGCGTACTTCGCGCTGGCGATCATTGAGTTCGTGGGGCACCCATTTGTCAAGCTTTTTTACCTTGCCAATTTGACGCAAATGGACCAATATTATTTTGACGCTAACGTCGAAAGCTGCTGCTAATTCAGCCGTAGATTGTGTATCATCAGCTTCCACAATCGCTTTTAATTCGTCATTGTCGACAAAAGTCTTCGGACGACCGCGAGGTTTATTTTTCAGGTCGAAATTTCCAGAACGGAAGCGAGCAAACCAATAACAAGTGGTGCGTTGGTTTGTAGTGTTAGCTCCGTAAACGTCGTTGATGTTGCGTGCCGCTTGTGCCGCGTTGCTGCCACGACGGTACTCATATTCCATAATTACTCGAATTTTTAACGTATCCATGATGACGAAAAAGATTGAAATGCGATGAAAATGTAACACTAATCAATAAACAAATGACTACTTTTGGAAAAAAAAATCCATGTTTTTAAAATAAAATTAATTTGAAATTAGAATTCTTAGCCAAACAAAAATTATTTTGATTTGAAATGGCCAGTACTGCAGAACGGCAATTTCATAGGTAAAGACCTAATATAATGTGTGAGTCACTTTTAACTACTTTCATATAAAATTTTTGAGTAAAAAAATATTTAACTGAGTCAAACTATAAAGAAAATGGGCAAAGAATTGCTTTTGATTTTGGATACTTAGAACTCTCGTTCATAAAATTAAAACAACAGAAATAAACTTCAGTTCAAAATCAATCCATTTCTTAAAAAAAAAGCAAAATATTAAAAACATTTGGTATTAAAAAATCTTTTAAAACCACCTAATTCTCGCATTTATAAACTCGACACAAAATAAAAAAGTAGCTCATTCATTAGATCATAATTAAAATGATCTTTCATGTTGTGCATTGAAACTTAGAAATACAGTATTTTAACCGTAAAATTACCTCTGTAAAATCACGTACATAAATAGCTAAATCGGCAAAATTTAGTATAATTTAGTATACATTTATTATAACATTGTAATTCCAAAAAAAGTTTTTTTATGGGATAATATTACAAATTAACAATTTTCTGACGTTTTAGATAAAAGACCTATTAGACCTATTAGATTAAAAGACCTATTAGATAAAACACTCTTTTGTGTAATTTACAATGCGCAACGGGAATACCGATTTATTTATAAATTAAATTTATAAATAAATCGGTATTCCCGTTGCGCAACGGGCTAACTTATCAAGACAAAATATGGCAACAAACAGGAAAGGTCACCGAGTTATATGTGATGATTAGAATATCCAATTAGCTATAATAATGGAAATTCTTATCAACCAGTCTCTTATCACCATGCCGAAAATACCTAATTATGGTGCAAATAACCAGCGTTTGACTTTAGAATCAAAAGAGCAATCACCAGTGGTGGATGCTCCATCTACGTTTGATGAAAAACTTTGAATTTCTGAAGTTTAAAATGTGTAGAACGCATTGTGTGTTGGCGTTGGCAGCGCTGTACGTGGGGCTGGCGCATTCCTGGGGTGAGTACGAGGACCGTAGTTTATTTTTCACCTACTTACGGGTTAAAAGCAGAGGATTGCAACAGTTTTTTTTTTATTGGGCCAAGACGGTGTGTTAAATTTTTTAAGTGGCTACTAGCACAAACGAGGTTCTAATTATCGTGAGAAAGCTTCATTTGCATATTGTATCATCTGCCTATAAGCCTTTTCCCAACTATTTTGGGGTCGGTAGGTTCGAACCCTGACTGGCCCTTTTTTTGTGTAAATTATTTCATCACCACTGCTCTCAAAATGGTGAAGGAAAACATCGTGAGGAAACCGGCATGTCCTAGAACAAAAAATTCGAAGATATGTGACAACCCGCACTGGTCACGCGTGGTAAATTACAGGCCACTCCCTCTCACAGAGAGGCCTATGTCCCAGCAGTGGGAACATTATATGCTGATTAATTATGCTAGGCAGGGGAGTTTGGGGTTCACTCCCCCTCCCCCCACCACGAAATGTGAGAAACCAGAAACTCAATCCAGAAATCGTTGTCACGCGTTTTATTTCTGATGATCATTCACATCGGTTGCCTTTTAATTAAATTAGTATTTATGTATGTAAAATCACCTAATAATTAAATTACGGCTATTTGCTTATTTTAAAACTAAGTTGTTCCTTATTCCTCCCCCTTATACCTTCCCTAGGGTACTCCGTCCTCGAATATCGAGAATTGTACTTCTCGCTTCGCTCGCACTTGCATCCTACTTTCTCTTAATTCTCAAACTTTTCTGCATAAGTCGATATAGTTACCTACTTGTATTTCTGTATGAACGATCAAAGAAAATCTAGCTTATTCGTAGCGGGGAGCTAAAATTTTCGAGCTCGCCACGCTCGCTCTTGCATCCTACATTCTCTTCACTCTCAAACTTTTCTGCATAAGTCGATAAAATTACTTCTATTTCTCTATGATGAACGGTCAAAGGAAATCTAACATATTCGAAGCGGGGTGCTAAAAATTTCGAATTTGACCAACTTTGAAATCTATATGTTATTGTCAAACCTCGAAGCTCCGGCGCTCCTAGGTTTGATTAGTCAATCCCAAAAGATTTTCGGCAAACCTAGGAGAAACTAATTTGGTCAGGCAAACGTCGAAACTCAATTTAATGAAATCGGGGTTTGAAGTTTGACTAACTTCAATTAAGTGTCTTAGTTTGTTAAAATAGGTGTAATAAAACGTTTTTTTTTAATCCTAATGTTTATTGTTTCATTATATAGTAGCCTAAATTCAAAACACCTAGGTTAAGCTTGGGTTAGGGCTTTCGTCAGCAGGTCGACGGAGCCCCGCGCACAGGGTTTAAAGGTACCTAACCAAACTGAACCTCGGGGTGCCCCTAACATCGACCGTTTAGGGTTAAGGTTTGCGTCAGGAGGTCGACGTTCCTACGCGTCCCGGCACTCGCAGCTAACTTCCGAGTTTAAATCGAACTGTATAAACTTGTTTAAACATGTTACAAGTACAGTCGCCGTTTGACCGAGTCTGCCAATCGCTTCTCTAGGATCGACTAGGCAAAGCCCGAAATAGATTATTTTACTTTCGACGTTTGACTGAAATGTTAGGAACTTCTAGGTTTGACTAAAAATACTTTAATCAAAGGCCGAAATTGGAATTTATTTCAGGGTGTGCCCGAAGGCTGGTCAAACCTAGGATAAATCAGTCATTCCGGGAAGAGACCGCATATCGACCTTTGACTATGACATAATATATCTTCATAATAATATACAAAACAATGTCGGGTTTGTTCGAACACTTATAACTCGAGAACGGCTGGACCGATTTTCATGGTTTTTCAAAAACCGCTTGGGATATTTCCGTAACTTGACTGAAAGATTTTCGAGTTAATCAAGCCCCACAGTAAATCTTGCCCTGTAAAATTTACTACCCCTCTTCCACCCCCTTAGAGGTAGATTTTCGAAAAATCCTGATACACGTTATTCTTCATTTTTGGTCTCAAGTATAAATACTGAATTTCGAGTTAATCGGACCGCGCGTTAAAATTACTCCATACAAACTTTGGCACCCCCTATATCCCTTTTTAGGGGGTAGTTGAATATGAGGCTTTGGCTCACATTGCTTTTGAGTGTATTTTGTAATTTTTTATTTTATTTTTTATTGTGCGTTTTGTTTGTGCAAAATAAACAAGTTTTCTTTCTTTCTTTTTTTTTTAATTTTGGAAAATTAAAAATGACAAACTTTATAATTTACTTAGATAAATATTCGTACCAAGTTTCAAGTCTATTAACTTAAGGAATAAGATTTTTCACACAAACTTTGGACCCCCGTTTCACCCCTTTAGACGGTGAATTTTGAAAATCCTAATCTTAGTGCACCTTTAGACCTCAAAAGGAACCTACGTGCCAAATTTGGAATCTCTAGACCCAGCGGTTTGGGCTGTGCGTTGATATGTCAGTCAGTCAGTCAGTCAGTTAGTCAGTCAATCAGTCAGTCAGTCAGTTTCTTCTTTTATATATTTAGATATTTAAAAAAAATCAGTTGTTCATTTGTTTTCCCGCCGTTCGATTTTTCTTTGATATTGATGTTTCTTTACCATGGAAAAATCGAATAGTGCGCTATTTTAGAATACGACTTCCGTCAACAATGAGCCCCGGGGAAAAATTTCAAATCCAATGAGGCGGCGAAAAACACCTTTAAAGAATCATCTTTCACACAGTCCATCCATCGTCTCTTTGGTCTTCCCGTGGTCTTCCCTTACTCATAAAGCCATCGACATTCATACTCAAATCATTTTTTTTTTCAAATTTGTTGGCTCCAATTAAAGTTTTTCACATTTTTTACTTTTTTAATTTAAATTTATTCCGATATTTTACTTTTCAACAAAAACTCATAGTTCAATTCTTAAAATATAAATTAAATTTTCCTACACAATTCAAAATGTTCTCAGCTTGCGCTTCGGGAACTTCGCGCGTTTACATTAGAATATTCATAGCTAAGACAGGACAGGACAACGTCTGTAGGGTCAACTAGTTTTAAAATAAAAACAGATGTTCCCTACATTTTGATCGCGTAGGTATTGCACTTTGTAGAGATCAGCAGATTTTTTAACACTCCTTCAGAGTTTAGAGTAATGTCTTTAATTTTCCGAAATTGTTATCTCTTAAAGTTTTTTTACAAAAAAATACAAAATTTTTTTGTAAAAAAGTTTTTATTTTTCACTTTTTAGTTGTGGTACCTACCCCACACAAATTCTAATACCACTACCTGCAAATCAAACTAGAACATCATCCATATAAAAGTGGGGAAAAAATACGAATTATTGAAGCTGACTCAAAAATTACCCAAGCAAAGTTAATCAATTTTATATGGGACCAACTTTGATGTATACCCTCTCGAATAAAACAAAAATTTTTCAAATCGGACGACTCTGTAAAAAGTTATGCGTGGTCATACATATAAAAAAAAAAAAAAATATTCGTGTCGAATTGAGAACCTCCTCCTTTTTTTTCGTCGGTTAATTAATAGAATTCATTTATCGTATAGTTAGCCGTGAAATGTAATTAACAGTAACTGTTTTTTTTTTATTCATGCAAAACAGGAAAGAGGATAACAAACAAAGAAACAACAACAGACTTTTCTAGATGATATTTTAATATAGGTAGGTATACAGGATGTCCAACTTGGATGTGACAATATTAAATTAGTATTATTTTTATTTTAAACGAAAAACCAGATATTTGTCTACAATTATATTAGTTATGTATTATTCAGGCTTGGCAATTTTTATGGTAAACTAGCACTTCCCGCGCGGCTTCGCCCGCGTTTATGTTGGTAAATATCCCACGGGAACGTGCTACCGGGTATTCCTTCCTTATTCCTTGTCTACAATATAAAGGGAACCTCTGTGCAAAATCTCAGCTTTCTAGGTCCAAGGGTTTGGGCTGGGCGTTGATGAGTCAGTCAATCAGTCAGGACTTCTCTTTTTATTTATGTAGATAACATTTGCCATATCTCCACCTGTTTGCTACTGAAAATGCGCTCGCTTTTCATCTCGTTTTCCATATTTTCGAGTACTTTATCAGTTATTTCACCACAAAGTCACAAATATTCTGCTTATTTTAGTTTTCAAGATTGACCACGATACACCCATTTAGATAACTCCCCAGAAAAAAAACAGGATGTGTCGTGAAATCTTCTGCGATCAAAATGGCATTCGTAACTCGTAATGATTGTAAAAAAAAAAATTTTTTAATCCGTTCAAAAACTTCAGGATAATAATATTACTGATAGTATTGCTATAGTCATGGTAATATAAATGCTTCATAACGCATTTGCCGTATTTTAACTACCTATACACATATAATGGATTTCATACAACTGCATGGCGCCAAATCAGAATGGTGCCAAAAATTAAATTGTATACTTCCGAGCATGCCACCACTATGTATGAAGCTATATAAAAGTCAAGTTAAGTTAATGACTTATCACTTATTACATAAATCTGAATCATTTGGCTATCAGCTTGTTACAGTAAAATGTTATTCCTTTGTTTCAGACATCGCCGTGAGTGTAGGAGACGAACTCATATTTTATACCGATGGATCCAAAACAGATACCGTGAATTTAATAGCCCACAACCTCACAGCATTAGCATACGATGAAGTTCGTAACATGATCCTGTACGTCGACAAACAGACAGACAACGACGCTATATGTGGGTATAACTTAAATTCCAAGGAAGATAAATGTTTTATCAAAAGGAACAGTAGTAACATTCACAGTATAGCCTTCGACCCGGCAACAGATACACTATTCTTCACTGATACTAGTGAAAGGAGTATTAACTGGATTTCACTGAAACCTGGGTCCATTAACAATGTTTACGGAAATCTTTTAATCAAGATGGATGACCGGACCCCCACTGATATTGCCGTGGATAGCTGCAGAGGGTACGTTATCAATAACAGTTTAAAATCATTATCTGTTGCATTTCGTGATATTCAATAGTGTTATTCAAATTACAGGTACATTTACTGGATCAACACAAACTTAAAGCAGGGGGAGAAAATGGAGAGAGCTCGATTTAATGGTTCCGACAGAGAAGTTATTGCTCTTAGATCCACATTTTTAACAGTACATAGTTTGGCCATGGACCCACAAACACGGAACATTTATTATTTTGACGGGGTTAATTTTCGGCATTTAAATAGAGCAGATTTGGATGGTCAAAACGAATATACTATAACATCAGATTATAATAAAAAACCAGTTGAACCAAAAGAGTTAACCGTTTCAAATGATTACTTATACTGGATAAACATTAGTGAAAGCTACAAAACCGTTTGGCAATTACCAAAAAAAGCATTGACTGATGTAAATAGGAAAGAGATTAGTAAGTTCTATAGTGAAAGTTCACTCGGTATAGCCACCAAATACAAAATAAAAGATCAACTGCAGGGACTTCAGGAGTGCGAAGTCCTATCGAGTTTGATACCAACAATCACAGTTACCACTATCTCCCCCAATATTCAAGAGACAACAGAATATACAACAGTTGCCGAACTGTTTTGTGTCCACGGTATAAAAGATAGTGAGACATCTGTTTGCAAATGTACACCTGGTTACATCGGTGAGAGATGCGATGTTTCAGTCTGTGAGAACTATTGTTTGCAAGGTAACTGCAGTTTCAATGATGAGGGACTTCCTGAATGCAGGTAAAACATTTTCTATTCCCACTGATGGTTTCCTTGTATAAACATAAGCATAATCAGCCTATAACGTTCCCATTCCTGGAACTCAAGCCTCTTCTCTATAAGAGCGAGTAAGCCGTAATCCACCAGCTGTCCTGTGTTGATGGCTGCCACTATATGTCTTCGTAATTTTAGTTCTAGGACATGCCGCTTTCCTCTCGACGTTTTCTTTTACCTTTTAGAGGGCAGCAGTGATTATATAAATTACACAAAGTAAAGTGCCTGCTTGGTTTCGAACCCACGACATACGACACGGAAGTTGGGATCGTTATCACTGGGCCACCGCTGCTCCTAACTTCCAATTTTTCCAGTTCAATTTTGTTTAAATAACCATGATTGACATTTTCACTATTTCAGATGTAATGCCGGTTATTCAGGGACAAGATGTGAAGTGCACGCGTGTCATGGTTATTGTCTGAACAACGGTGACTGTTCCCTGAACGAGGAGGATGAGCCAGTCTGCCAATGTGTTGGTAATCACGAGGGAACAAGATGTGAAGCTGTTAAAGATGTCACTTTCACTCTCACCAACACCCCTACGTACTCAGGAAAAAGAGACCTAACTCTAGCTGATGTACTGTCAAATTGGCGAAAGCTTAGCGCTAACATTTCCGTTGTTATTGAAAAATAATCTTATTGATTAGGTATTCAATTACATATACAACCATTTAAATAGGTACCTGCTTTTCGTAAATGTTATAAAGCTTCCGGTCGCCTTTCAATTAGGTACGCATTCAATTTATGTTGTTTAGTTTATGTCTTTAATAAAATGCAATAAATAACCCTAGGGTTGGTGTTTTATTATACAGGGTGGCAGCCCATCGATGCGCAAACTGTAACCATGAATTCAGCACATGGTTCTAGACCCCAGCGTAGAAATTTTTCGTCGGTTATCAAAAAAAAAAGTCTTACTCGGTCAAGTGTATGTAACAGCAATTTTTTTTTTTTTTAATACCTGATGAATAATTCCAACGCCTAAATCTGGTTCAGAATCATGAACTGAAACCCTGCCACCCTGAATAGGCACCTCCAACCTCAACATGGTACAGTATTTTTATATCACGAAGTGACACGCGCTTCACTTGTGGTTACCAAGTGTACACGCTGTGAATGTGTGTAGGCGCAGGAGCTCTCGGTACCGTCCGAGAAAATGGCGAAGTCGGAAGTGTGTGTGTTATGTGCTGACGGTACTCGTCGTCTCATACACATGCAACTATTATTCATTCATTGATCATTCTCATTACATATCTAAATTAATATCTTCACAAACACAAAAGTGCGTCACACAGCTTACTCGTGCGGCCACTAATTAGTTAATCAATCCTCTTAACGTTAATTTAACTCAACACGTGGTTATTGGCTTAGCTGCAGTATGTTGTTCTTATAAGATCTTGATAGACAACTATAGACACTCTAATGTCTCGCTGATGGTGGCGCGTGTTGGATCATTTAGCTAATCCATGCGTCAGGTTCGTGAACAAGCGCTGTCAGTGAAGGCTGATCATACCTTAGCGGCCACGGCTTATTTTAATTTAATTTAAATATTTGAATTGTTTTTTTTTTTTTAAGGACGCTTTTAACGTTCTGCATCGTTCTCACATGTAAAATTTCAACATGAATGATGTAACCATTATTTTGTAACCATATCTTGATTTAAAAGAGTGTCCGTGGAGTTTCTTGCCCGTTCTTCTCCATAGGTACCTACTATGCTTTGGAATGGGCGCCTAGCTTCATCTTTTTGACTGACCGACCCCTTGACATTTCAAAAGTGCCTGTAATAGGTTTAATTGAAATAAATGCTTTGAGTTTGAGTTTGAGTTTGATAGTACTTGATGGTTAAGACGCAGGGGCTCGTGGCTAAGTAATAACAGCCGCACGGGTCGATCCATCAGGTTAAGCTACGCTTGCCGCGGTTGGTCCGTGAATGGGTGACCATCTTTACATACCGAGACTCCTTCGTGCCTCGGAAAGCACGTTAAGCCGTTGGTCCCGGCTGGCATTCGTGGATCTTTGACAGTCGTTAGGGGTCGTCAGAAGCCCGAAAGCCGAAAGTCTGACAACCAGTCTTACCAAGGGGTATCGTATTACCCAGTTACTGGGTTGTGGAGGTCAGATCGGCAGTCGCTCCATGTAAAATACTGGTATTCAGCTGCATCCGGTTAGATTGGAAGCCGACCCCGACATAGTTGGGAAAAGGCTAGACAGATTGATTTGGTTAAGACGCAGATAAATGCCAGCGGCCTTGAGTGGTTAGCTTACGTGTCTATGCTGAGCTCACGCAACGCGTCGTACGTCCATCCAGTAATAGGACTCGCCCATCAAGAAGCGCTGTCCAAAATTAGACGCATTACTAATTTATTACACATGAAACAAAGGAAACACGTAACAAGTATACTAAAAGATAAATAATTAATTACCTTTAAAATGGTGTAGGTTTTATAAAAATACGCTTGATCATTTTTAACTTTACGAATTAATTACATTGGTGCCGATTCTGTTGTGCACAAACTAAACTTAATTTAGGCTATTGCTAACTTTTTCTCTCTATTAAGACAAGAAAGGGACGGAAGTAAATTAGAGCTGTCAAATTAGTTAGAACTAATTTTTCCATAGACATTTAGACGACACGTAAAAACATGTCGACTAAAAAACACGGTGAAGCGCAAGGCGTGAACAAGTTTGACATCCCCAACCATGGAGAAAAGAATAAAGCGGAGATGCCGCAAGGCCTAATCTCCTTAGAAACAAGCGTCGCCTGAATGCGGGTGAGAGGGGGACGAGGTACGGCGATGGCTACGCCCCACGATGGAAATCCCGCCCATTTTTTGTAACGCCATCTACCGGTGAAAGGAATTATTACAGTGAAACTGAACTAGCCATTTTTATTTTAGTTCGTCTACTGGCCACCATGGCGTAACACATCACGACACATTGTTTTAGAACATTCTACGGGTATTAATATGGCGGGACCACATTATTTATTACCCAACTGCGGGTGAGACCCAAAAGGTGGGCAATGTGTTCCCTGTTTGAAATTTAAAAAAAAATATAGTGTCATGTGGAGTATCGGGTATACAACATTAGTTTTTGTTTACCCTAAACCCGAAAAGGGGTCATTGTACTCATCATTTTGAACAATTTTTTCTATGGGACCAAGCTTAAAATCGCGAAAAAAAAATCAGCTGTTCAGTACAGTTATCTACATCAAACTCGTCAAAATGTCATAGAAAAAATTGTTCAAAATGATGAGTACAATAACCCCTTTTCGGGTTTAGGGTAAACAAAAACTAAAGTTTGTTTAGGTAGGTAGGTAGTCAAATCAAAAAATTGTTAACATAATCAATCTTTATTGGACAATGCTTATTATTGGCTACTAAACAACACAGTTTTATTTAACAGCGTTAAGGCGCGAAGAACAAGACAGGATTCCAATGTGCTCAAGGGGAGAACAATTTCCTCTAAAGGAATCCTTTAACTCCGTGTTAATAAGAGTTTTTTTGTACGCCGCCTGAAACCGTCGCGCCGTAGGGTTATTGTTTGTCCTTCCATGTGCTCTAATATTGCCAAAGAATAATTCAAGGTGATCCTGGCTAAACTCATACAAGGGCAAATAAATAAGTTCCTTTTTTTATTGTACAAACCTATTGCGCTGTCTATACAAACAATGATGCCATTGAAACCAGTTTTTCTTCTTGACAGAATAATTTTTTGAGAACATGTTGCTAAATGCAAGATGTAATTTTTAGAAAATATTAAAAATGTTAAAGTTTTGAAAAAATTGCCTTCAAATAGTGCTTTTTGGTTCCGTATTGTTTTAAAATTTTCGAATTTAGTATGTCAAACAAGTCGTTGATTAATTTTAAAAATAAAATTGTTCCAAAAGCTTCTTTGAAATAATTACGCCTTTCTCGGCAAGATTCTAAGGCTTTGGCAATACTTGTACTAAAAAGTTGACTTGCCAATTTAACTTTCATATTTTCCCGGTGAAAGTTGATATGTCTATCCGTTAGTTTGTTTCCAAAATTTAGTTTCTTTTTTCTGTAAAAAAAAAAAACAAATAAATTATACCCTAAGACCCTATTTTATTTTTCGAATGTATTATGTTCATGTGAAGATAATATATTCCAAAAATAAAATAGGGTCTTGCTGGCATGAGGCCCACATTTTTATTTGTCAGTTAGGACCGACAACTTACCGTTAGATGGCGCACTTTTCTTATTTTAAATTCTTCTTGTTTCATGTATCAAGGTATGTAATTTATCTATAAAATAATTTATAACAAGCTAAACAAACTTAAGCAAGTTATTTGAGTTGAAAATTGATCATCGTTTTATGCTTAATTGTGATAAAAACACGGAGTTGTCAAGAGTGGTTATATTGCATCTCTTCGACGACAGATGTCTCTAGCTACTAGCAAACGAGAAAATGTGTTTTAAAATGAAAATATACATTTTAGGGACTTACACGTGAAATGTTATGCCATCAATATGTTTCAGTTTTGATCCTGAACAATTTTTGCATCCAACAACAGCGCACTTCATTATAAAAACAATATAACAAATAAAAAACCATTAAAATACAACGGACCCGAACGCGATGACGATTCACTCGAAACTAAGATTTGTGTCCCCGCCCACCTGTGACGTCTTGACCTTATTGAAGGCGCACGACCTAATTGCCTTGCGGCATCTCCGCTTCTTTCTCTACTCCGTGTCCCCAACTTAGTTCATAGCTATAGCCGTCCTTTTCTCGCGCTGCCTGTTAGTAAAAGATAGCGATTCTCTAATTTTAGTTTAATGCGTTCACAAGAGAATCGGCACCATTGTGTAATATAAACATAATCTAAAATATTCACATATTACGTTATTAAGAAAATGCTCTAATTGAATATAGAGAATGCCTAAGGCATTAAGTCCGCCTTTGTACATTTTTAGCGCGATAAGTTTAAATAAATAAATAAATATATATTTTTTCCAAATCATTAACAGTACCTACTCGTTTAGACGTGACAGTTTAAAACATAGAGCAACACGGCCCCCGGTGGACCGGATTATAAAACCAAACCGGAATTCGTGTCTGTGTCATCGTGTTGTTCTTCTAAACTACGCAACGGATTTAGACGCGGTTTTCAACATGATTTGCAGAATTTATTCCGTATACACAGTTTATGTGTAGTATACACAACAGCGGGTCAAGTTACCACAAACTGTTAAATTTTCTCATTCGATTTTGAACTTAACCATCAACATTTTAAGGTTTAAAATCATTTGGAGAAATTTGATAGTTTGTATAACCTGATGTGCTGTTGTCTGAACATTTATATGAAACTTACATATTATTTAATAAAAAAAACAGATTATTAATAAAGAAATTTCAGTGTTTGTCAAATCAATAAACCGTGCGAAGTAGGGGCACGTCGCTAGTTAAAGATAAAAATCATAATTATGAGTTATTTTATCGTCAAAACAAAAAAAAGGATGCAGACCACAAAGTTCCAGTAAAGTTTAAATCTCATATTACCTACCGATAAAATGAGGTTACTTTGATACTACGGGTTTACTTTGATAACAATTTTCGCCTTATGAAAAATCGATAGGTATCGGTAGGTATTTTAGGAGGCATCAAAAGTTGAACCGGTACACCAACAAAACCTTATTCACACACCGAATAAAATTAGTTTTCCATAAGTCGAAAGTTGTTAGCAGAGTAACCCCATTTTACAGTACCTAAACAAGACGATTCGACAGCCATACATAAAAAAAACTTGGAATATTCCCAGGTTCTTTATTAGCTCTGTACTAGAATTGCATTTTTTTTTTTCGAGTGGCCATTTTCCTTTTGCTTCTCCAGTGACCAGCACGGATAAGAAGCAGCTGTGCATAATTCTCAGTGTCAATTGAGGGTAACTGATTTAATGGTAGCTCTGGCAGATGGCTTACGAATTCCATTCCTCATGGACTTTTATGAACTTTAATGTTTGTGACGCTGTTGCAGATGGCCGCTTCAGTTACAAGCAGTTTGCACTTGAAAACCTACTTAAACAAGAATCAATTCTGGATTCGATGATTTCTTGATCATCTAAGGTCAAGTTTGAATGTTCCTTTAATCTGTGCTTAATTATCCACTCACACGCGCGGCTACCCCGCGCGACGCACCCTCGCACGCCCCTGACCATTTTTTCCGCGCGCGCAACGGGGCGCCCAGCCACATACACGGCTTGTACACAAAACATTCCTATGAATCGCTATGACAGTAAATACTGTTTCTTAAAGTGGATAGACTAGGCTAGTTTAATAATTTTGTTTTAATGACTTAGTATTTTTTCAATATCCAAAAAAAAAACAATTTGTTTATATTATCGCCAATAAAACACAATTTAAAAATTATTTCAAAATCTAAAGCGATAACCCTATTTTTTTTTGCCTAAAATATTGCCCGTGTGTCAAATAATCAAATGACATCATAATATTAACCTTTGTTCTTCCAAAGTTTTGAAATACGAACACTAATCTTGGTAAACAAATGCCCCCCGCGCGCGCCTCTCGTTCCGCAAAATGCACCCTAATTGCGTAACACATTATCAATCGGAGTTGGTTTCATTTTGACAGTTCAAAAACATTCATTGCGTTGTTTACGTTGTCGAGCAGACAAATTTTTCGAACATATGAAGCAAGGAATTAGCAATTTTCTTTCAAAATGAAACCAACTCCGATCGATAGTGTTACGCAATTAGGGTGCTTATTTTCAACTACAGACTAACTAACTTTGTTCGTAAGCCAAAAAAAAAAAAAAAACTTTGTTCGTAATGCCGATACAACCTCACGGCTTTTGGCAAAAATATACTACCTCCAAACCACCTTTCCACAGAACCTGGAACGCAAGGAGTGGGTCCACACACAAAATTCCAAAAATAAAAAACCAAGGCGCGGAATGCACACGCCACGCCCCTTTTTTGTCTGGTAACTCTCGGACGTTCGGGCGTTTTGCGGTTTACGGTACTGGTAACTTTCGGACGTCGCTCGTGGGAGCGGGTAAATGAATTCTGCTCGAAAATTTTAAGAAAGGAGCAGTGCACCTGCACTTCTTAAAATATTTAAGATGATTGTGAATATTTATGTGAGTAAGTAACTTCTGATATTTAATTTTAGCTATAATATAGTGTGATTGCGGAGTGTTTTTGAATTTTTGGTAACTAACATAATTCTCGAGTATACGTTCAATAATATGTATAACAGTGTCTGAATTAAATAAATAAATTAAATGTACCTGCCAGAAAAAGAACCTAGACTTCCAGAAGTCACAATTTATTAGAAAACCCAGTTTTATTTAGTTGACTGTTTAATGATTAAACAAGGTGTAGGTAACTTAAATAACGCAAAAAGTCTTAAGGGGTCATTGTACTCATTATTATGAACAACTTTTATCTGATACTAGTTTGTTTTTATTTATTGAACTTACCGTGTTTCTGAACTGAATAAAGTATTTTTTTTTTATTACATGACCAAACCTGAAATCGGGAAAAAATCAGCGTTTCTCTACATGTATGTTCGCACTAGCTTTTCACCGCGGCTTCGCCCGCGTTGGATGTCGGAAAATATCCCACGGGAACGTCCTACCGGGAAATCCTTCCTTATTCCTTGTCTACATTATAAGGGAACCTCTGTGCAAAATTTCACCGTTCTAAGTTCAAGGGTTTGGGCTGGGTGTTGATGAGTCAGTCAGTCAGGACTTCTCTTTTTATTTATACAGGATGACTTTTTTTACCGTCTTGAAAAAAATAGGCTATAATAGGTGAACGGAGTAGAAGCCTATGGCATAACTAATGTTTGTTTTTTTTTTTTAAATCAAAATTCAAATCATACGCAGGTTGCACACATTTGATTTATTTTAAATTAATGTTAATTTATGTAGTTTAAGCATAAAAATTATACGTTTTGGTTTCAATGATAACACGTCTTGTTATGGAAGAGCGGACTCTCCTAATACAGGCACTATCTGCCTAAAAGGAGGATCCAATCAAAAATGTAGTTTATATCTAAAATTTTTTATTTTTTTTTTGTATATCGATATTTTTAAACGATTCGGATTCGATTCGGTTTTTCAAAATGTCTGTTTTTATTGTTCTATATGAAACGTTTACATCGAATTTGTAGTACTTATTTATTGATACTTACACTTGTATTTATAATCAAGTAAAAGTGATTACTTCAGTAAAAGTAATTACTCAAGTAATGACTTTCATTCTATAGTTTAGTAATTGCTTGAAGTTAGAACTGTCAAAGGTTAGAATTCTTAGCCAAGTAATAGTCACCATTTTCTTTACTTAAGAATTGAGAATTTGACCATTTTGCGTTTGATTTTGCGGTTATAGCAATGGAAAGCATCGAAGCGGCTTTTGGTGTTATAGATGATATCGATAACGATATAAGTAGGTACCTACTACCGGAGATAACGACAGGTGTACATACTACCAGAGATTGTATTTGCTGAGCATAGAAATCGCTTCGTGATGTGGATCCATTTCTGATTAATCATGATCATCATAATTTTTTTTTCATTTGAAGATGTTTTAATAAGAGATTTCGCTTTTCCAAAAGTGTTGAGATGAATGTGATTTTACCGAGCAATAAGGACTCTTTACAATCAGAAACACAAAGAGGGCTTCACACACAAAAAGACCATGCTAGATAACGAAATTATAATAAAGCATAGTACAGGTATACAAAATACTGAGTAACAATAGAGGCCTCATTAAATTCCTCTTTTATTTACTCCCATGAATGTTTCTTCTTCGCTCGTGGCTAAGTAATAACAGCCGCACGGGTCAATCCAACATGTTAAGTTATGCTTGCCGGGGTTGGTCCGTAGATGGGTGACCATCTTTACATACCGAGACTCCTCCGTGCCTCGGAAAGCACTTTAAGCCGTTGGTCCCGGCTGTCATTCGTGGATCTTTACCTACGGGTCGTCCGAAGCCCGAAAGTATGACAACGCAGCCTTACCTACCAAGGGGTATCGTATTACCCTGTTACTGGGTTGTGGAAGTCAGATAGGCAGTCGCTCCATGTAAAATACTGGTATTCAGCTGCATCCAGCTAGACTGAAAGCCGATCCCAAGATAAATTGAGAAAAGGCTAGGCAGATTGATTGATTGAATGTTTCTTCTTCAAAGCACTCGTAGCGTTGGTTTGTTTGGAAGTTAAAATAGCATCATATTTTAGAATTACATTTAGGAATTTATCCTTTTCCAGACTCTAGAATGGTTTTTCCTGCTTCAGACATACATTATAATATCTCATATCATAACAGATCTTGAACTCGCCGTAATGACACTAAAATCGCATGTCAGTAACTACTTCATGTGTAAAAAGATACTTATTTTACCATTTTTGTTGGGTTATGTCATGTCAAACGTTTTGTTTCTCCCATGAATCACTTCTTTTCTTTAGAAATAAATTAATTGAAATTATTAATTAAAATTAGTTTTTTTTAAAGATAGTTTTATCAGAATTAAAAAGTAAAATAAAATTTAAGTAATATTATAGATGTTAAAGTAAAATAATCTACACCTTACGTATGCCTTCTAATGAAACAAAACGCAGTAACTGAGTGTTACCAGAACGAAACGACTATCAAGCGTATATTTTTACTCAAGCAGTTACTCAAGTAAGCAACGTACATTACTCGACTATAGAATAAGATTGTGTAATGAAGAATTCTACCCTCAAGTAATGACTTCATTAAGAAATTACTTAGCAGCAAGTAATTTCTTCATTATAAATACGGGCCGATCATTTATTCTGTCCAAGCTATTAAAAAAAAAAACTAGGTATGCCATAGGCTTCTACTTCGTTCACTTAATATACCCAATTTATTTCAAGACGGTAAAAAAAGTCATCCGGTATAGATCGATAACTCATAAAAATGTAGAGAACAGCTGAATTTTTTCACGATTTAAGGTTTGGTTCCATAGTAAAAGTTGTTCATAATGATGAGTAGGTAAAATGTCCCTTTAAGAGGTTGTAAGTTATTTAAGTTAGAGCTTGTCCACTCTGAAATGACGCGCGCCACCGTACACACGGTAAATGCGGTAGTGGAGCGCGTCATTTCAGAGTGGACGTTACACCTTTGTTGCGGCGTCGGCGGATGTGGTGCTGGCGTGGTACACTGCTCAGCAACCCCTAAACGGCACTCGCGAACTGGCTTTAGTTATAATGGACTATTATTAGGTTTTTTGATTCGAAGGAGGCTTGGTATATTAATAGTACATTTTGATACAAGTGGAGAATGTTTGTTATTGCATTCGAGGCGGAATTAACACCCGAGCCGTAGGCGAGGTTGTTTTTGAGTCGAGAACTGCAATAACAAATGTCCACGTGTATCAAACGACGTTTTTCAATACAGTTTTGAAGAAATAAAATAAAATAACGAAAAATATTTTTGCCATGAATTATTATGAAACTATGATTTAAATTTTCTTTTTTTCCGCGCTTTGCTTTCGCCAGGTTGAAGGAAAATAAAAAATCACACGCGTGTGAAATATATTGCATTGTGAACCTAATCGTAGTGCGATATGAACCAGTTTTCGAGCAAGTGTATTGAAAAAAATATTACATGTTATTAGCGCTTTTTTTTTATTGTGGATGGGAAATCATCAAATGACATCTCCCGCTCTGGGCGGAGCGGGAAGGCGTGTCAGACTTTCTGACTAAACCCCACCCGTGTTCCTTCAGTTACCTGTGCCAGGACCACGATATCTCTTTCGAACAACCCGCGACCCCGGCGGCATGTTGGTATTCAGCTGCATCCGGTTAGACTGGAAGCCAACCCCAACATAGTTGGGAAACGGCTAGGCCAATGAGGCAGATGGTGAGTGATTATTGTTGGTTCGCTATCGTGATTCTGAACATTTCGTTAAGGAAGAATTTAGCTTAAAAGCCGAATGATTTACTTTCGAGGGTTTATCTGAGGACCTCAAAAACCGAGCATAAGGAAGCAATTCACTTAAATAGATAATTTTGTCGAATCAATGCATATTAAGAGTTTAAACTCCGTCTAAGAATTCTCTAGAAACTTTTATAAGTTGTAATATGACTTTTAGCACAGCCCTACTATCATGGAATACAGTATTTATGTAAACAAGTATTCACTAGCTGCCGCCTGCCGACCTCTGGTCAATGATAGGTTGAGATAAACGCTCATAATACCATGTCGGCTTGCAGGTGTGGACCTAACACTAAAGCTACGCTTGCGACACCAAGACTTTCTCTTTGGGAGATGTAGTCATTGTTTTGTTAGCTGTGGCATTTTTGTCAGTTACCATGGATTTTATTTTGTGAGACTGATGCATCTTACTTACTACTGATACATTGATACTGATACATACATTGGTTTTTTAACCGACTTCAAAAAAAGAGGAGGTTTTATATAATACTGTCGTCTGTCCTATGTATTTTTTTTAATGTAGTATGTTCATCGATTTTGGCGTCAATTGTAGACTGGTTTTGAAAATTCTTTCATTTGAGAGAGGAAAATTTGACTTGACTTGAGGAAAATTTAACTTAACTTTGCTTGGGTAGTTTACAATAAATAAGTTTATAATAATACGTATTTTGAATGCACTTAGTGTATCTTATTTATTTAGTAGTTTATTTCCACAAAACGGCACGGGAGTGCACACTTCGAAGACGAAACATCGGAGGAATCTGTGCGCCATTTCCGACGAAAACACCATGGCTTGCCTGCGTGAAGCGGCGCAACTCTGGTGCCACTAGCAAATCTTCGTACAGCAGGTGTAGATCGTGATGCAAGGGCAGCAGCATCTTGATGATTTTATAATACTTACTCTTAGTGTAGTTTAGATAGCATGTAGAAATAGGTACATGAATTGGTGGGGGGTAGGTACTATATCAAAAACTGAAAAATAAAAAACTTTTTTATAAAAAAAAAGCCAACCGATTCCCAGAAAAAAACACTACAAAGTGAAAAATGACTTTAATTTCGGAAGTCGGTGGCAAATTACTAAAATACAGATCCAACACTATGATATTTCCGAAATTAAAGTTATTTTTAACCGAAAAAAGTAGGAGGTTCTTAATTCGACACGTATGTTTTTTTTTTTTTTTTTGTATTGCCACGCATAACTTTTTATAGTCGTCCGATTTTATTTTTTTTTTTTGTTTTATTCGAGATATCGTATACCTGAAAGTTGGTCTCATATAAAATTGATTAACTTTGCTTGGGTAGTTTTTGAGTTAGCTTCAATAATACGTATTTTTTCCCCACTTTTGTATGGATGATGTTCTAGTTTCTTTTGCAGGTAGTGGTATTAGAATTTGTGTGGGGTACGTACCACAACTAAAAAGAGAAAAATAAAAACATTTTTACAAAAAAAAAATACGTGTCGAATTGAGAACCTCCTTTTTTTTCGTCGGTTAAAAATACAGCCGACTTCCAACAACAACACTACAAAGTGAAAAATAACTTTAATTTCGGAAGTCGGTGGCAAAAAACGAAAATACCACAACCAGACTCCGACTTCCAAAATTAAAGTTATTTTTACTTTGTAGTGTTGTTTTTGGAAGTCGGTTGTATTTTTTTGTAAAAAAGTTTTTATTCACTTTGTAGTTTTTTTTTTTAGCTGATGACACTATGAAGGCTATTTAAAAATTAAAAGCACAAAAATAAGTAAAAAAAGAAAATTCTAAACATCTGCATTTGAAAATGATGACAGTAGTCATCATTTTCCTTCAAATACCAGCTAAGTTTTACCTGTCCCCATAAATTAAAGGTCTCCAAGCAGTAATTAATACACCCAGCCATTAGAATACCCTACTATTAGGCTTTCTGTCAAATAAATCACCTTTATTCACCTTTTTTCCAATCAAAAATGTTGTTTATACCTAAATTTGTTTTACCAATAAACTATTTTTATTTTATTTTATTTATAACCTTTATGTGCATAGGTAAGTAAATATACGAGTATGACTTACCTACCTACTGAATGTTACTGAGTAATACCTATCACAAAGAATCATCCGTAGGTAACTTAAAAGCCCTACCCCCCTAGCGGCGTCAGCGTTGTATGTTACGCTGACGACACGCTGGTCCTGGCGCAGGAGAGGTCGCACCAGGCGGCGGCCGAACTAGCGACACGCAGGGTTGCGACAATCGTAGAGAGGATCCGGCAGTTTTGACTCGAGGTGGCCCTGCACAAGTCCGAGGTCATGTGTTTTCATGGTCCTCGGAACTCGCCACCGTCGGGTTCCCAAATAACGGTAGGAGGGGTTCACATCGGGGTCGAGTCGACGATGCAGTACCTGGGACTCGTCCTCGACAGCCGGTGGAACTTCGTGGAGCACATCCGACGTTTGGCTCCCAGACTGAAGCGGGCCGGGGCTGCCTTGAAGCGGCTCCTGCCCAATCTGGGCGGTCCAAACGCCTCCTGCCAGAGGCTTTACGCGGGGGTCGTGCGGTCCATGGCCCTTTACGGGGCACCGGTGTGGGCGCGTTCCCTGAGGCTGCGACCAGCCCGCCGGTTGAACGCGTCTCAGAGGGTCATGGCCATCCGGCTAGTCCAGGGATACCGCACAGTCTCCTGTGAGGCGGCGAGCCTCCTTGCCGGATTACCGCCATGGGATCTGGAGGCAAAAGTCCTCGCGCACGTGTGGGAGTGGCGCGAGGAGGCGAAACGCCGGGGCGTAACTCCGCTGCCGCGAGAAATCACGGTACAGCGGACAGAGCTCCGGCAGGATCTCATGGCGACATGGAGAGTGCGATTGTCGCAACCCAGCGCTGGGCACGCCACAATTGCGGCGATAAGTCCCCTCTTTGAGGAATGGTTGGAGAGGCGCCACGGCGTCCTCACCTTATGCCTGACGCAAGTCCTCACCGGACACGGTTGTTTCGGGAGGTTCCTGATTCGGATAAGGCGAGAGGAAACGCCCGGGTGTCACCATTGTGTGGATCGCTCGGAGGACACGGTGGAGCATACAGTGGAGGTCTGCCCGGCTTGGGCGGAGCACCGCCGTGTTCTCACGGAGGCGATCGGCGGCGGCGATCTCTCGCGTCCAAACCTGGTCCAGGCCATGGTGCGGAGCGAGAGTGCATGGGAGGCCGTCACCTCCTTCTGCGAAGCAGTAATGCTCGCGAAGGAGGAAGCGGAACGCGTGAGGGAGAGGCAACAGCCGCGCCCTCGCGCCCCTAGCCGCCATAGGAGACGCCCTGAGCGGCGGGAATCGATCGCCGATTCCCGGCCACCGTATGCGCGGGTTTGCGGACGACGAGTAATGGGCAGCTCGCCGTCCGGTATGGACCAGGCCCGGGTCGACGGCGCGTTGTGTTCCACGCTCGTCTCAAAGAGATGTCAGCAGTGACGGGGTCCAATAGGGCCGATGCCGCCGGGGTCGCGAGTAGTTCGAAAGAGATACCGTGGCCCTGGCACGGGCAACTGAAGGAACATGAGTGGGTTTTAGTCAGTAAAAGTGTGAAACGCCCTCCCGCTCTGCACAGAGCGGGAGAAGTCATTTGATAATTACCCATCCACAAAAAAAAAAAAAAGGCAACTTAATAGGTTACCTACGGAACCTCTGACCACGCCTTCCCAAGAAAACCTAAAACCATTTATAATCTACCTACAACGAACGCCCTATTACCAAATTAAAATAACTGCCTACAATGATATTATTTGCAAGTTACAACTTTGATATTTACTAAAGGTGTTTGTATATCAAAATGATTGAAGTCCTCACGCCCCGTGACAGCGGCCCGACAGCCATCGACCCTCACTCATTAAGCAACACCATGTACATAAATAAGTCTCGAGGTACACCGAGAGCAACAATGCTTCAATGCTTAGTTATACTTATAGGCCGCAATCAAACCGCACCGGAGGCGACGTCGGCCGCGCAATTGTTATCTGTCATTTTCATAGAATCGAAGCGGTAATGGAATGCGTCAACTTATACATAATTATGGTAGCCTAGTAGCCAGACAATTATTTCTCATTTATATTACATATTTATTTCAAAATTTCCATGGAATTATCGCTGTAATTGTGGTCATTTAAAAATATTAAAATTCCCAATAAATTGGTCACGTTTTCGAATGTAAAGAAGGTGTGTACAAAGAAACGTAAGTAAATGCATTGCATTGCAATTGGGGATCGCATGAAACGTTTTTCGATTAGAAAATAATAATTTCCAACTGCAATAATAATAATACAACATTCAATATGAACACAGATAGTGACCTCACACCTTTGACTTTTGACCTCTTAATGGATCATTTTCACAGCAACATATAGCGTAAATATGACCCATTAAACGGCGATCAAAGTCCGATAGATCCCTATAACCGGCACCTAGTGTACCTTGGGGGTTAATAGACAACTAACCTGTGACATTGAGCAGAGAGGCCGATGATTATCGCGCCGGCAACGCCCTGAGGACTATGAGGCACCACGTAATAATGCAACTAAGAGCATAGCTGCATCATCAAGATTGATGACCTCGTATCCATCGTATGTTATGCATGATAATAAAGTTTTTCAATCGCTATTGACGTTGTATGCAACTTTTATGGTAACAACTAGTTGCTTGTAAATTGTTCGAAAATATATTTGAATATTTTTTCATCTAGGTGTGCCCTTGGCTTCGCGTTTTCAACTTTAGATGTACACTGAGGTTTTAATTAAATTCTGTGTGTAATTTGACCCAGAAACGTTGTTGTATGATAAATTGTATGGGAACTAAACGAATCATTCTTAATTACAAAGAAATAACTGCTTTCTGAATAGACAAAGGAATTGGATTCTACTAAATTAACATTTGATGAGCCCATTCATAAACATCTCGCCGTAATACATAGAGCACACTGAAAGCTCTGCGCTCCTGACCGCTCATAAATGTTTGAATTTCGAAATATGTTTTTAAAAATAAAAAACTCATAAATTATTAAAATCATTTTTGGCGGGAAGTGGCGTGTCAATTGTTTTTTATCACAAGTTGAAGTTCGTCGTCCGTAGCAAAAATGGAATTAACGCGAAAACATTTTAGGGCGATGATTTTTTATGATTTTAAAAGTTCACTGTCTCCGCAAGACTGTTCGTCTTCAAAATGTTTTCGGGAGGGAAGCACCGTAAGGCGTTGGTACGCAGAATTTGATTGTGGCCGTGGCTCCATGATGAAATTCATCGACTGCAATCACTGAGGAAAATGTGGCTATTGTCAGGCAATTAATTGAAGAAAAAAACTTTTTTACAAAAAAATACAACCGACTTCCAAAAACAACTACAAAGTGAAAAATAACTTTAATTTCGGAAGTCGGTGTCTAGTTAAATGTATTTTCGTTCTTTGCCACTTTTTTCACTTTGTAGTTGTTTTTGGAAGTCGGTTGTATTTTTTTGTAAAAAAGTTTTTATTTTTCACTTTTTAGTTGTGGAACCTACCCCACACAAATTCTAATACCACTACCTGCAAAACAAACTAGAACATCATCCATATAAAAGTGAGGAAAAAATACGTATTATTGAAGCTAACTCAAAAACTACCAAAGCAAAGTTAAACAATTTTATATGGGACCAACTGTGATGTATACCCTCTCGAATAAAACAAAAACAATCCAAATCGGTCCAGCCACCTTCGAGTAATCGGGGAACATACATAAAAAAAAAAAAAAAAAGGTTCCGACGAATTGATAACCTCCTCCTTTTTGAAGTCGGTTAAAAACGGCGTATCACCTGAGGAGATTAGAGGCCATTTGGAAATTGGTATGAGACAAATTCAAAAAATCTTACACCAACATTTAAAAGTTACAATACTTTATTTCCGCTGGATTTCTCATGACCTCACCCCAGAACAAAAACGGACTCGAGTTGATTGGTGTAAAAAATGTTGCTAAAGTACAATCACGGACGTTCAAATGCTATGTACGACATTATGACAGGAGATGAAACATGGATATATTGTTACATGTACATGACAGCAACAGAAAGACATCAACAGTTTTCTGTATGGGTGTTTGAAGGCGACATCAAACCAATAAAATTGAGGCAGGCGAGAAGCGTAGGTAAAAAAATTATTACGTTTTGTTTTCCCAGACGGGTACAAATGTAGAACAAAAGACAGTTAATGCCGAGTGGTACACCATCATTTGTTTGCCCAGTGCCTTTGAAAAAGTTAGGGAAAAACGACCAAGAAGTCGCATCCTATTGCACCATGACAATGCTTCGGCACACACCGCGAACAAGACAAAGTCATTTTTGGCTTCTGGAAAAATCCCGCACATAGTCCAGACTAGCGTTGCCGGAGACTAATATTCCGAAGTATTCTCGTCGTATTATTCGCGGAAGCAATCGGAAGTTTTGAGTAGTATTCGCTATTATTCGCCGAGCTAAGTATGTGTTCGGTCACGCATAGAGATTAAAGTTTGATATTCACCGCTAGATGGCGTTAATGCCAGAGACTATGTTACTACGCGTTCATTCATAAATCTGAGTACTATTCGATTTGAAAACTTCTGAATACTTCCGAATATTTCTTATCATCTACTTAGGTTAGTACTTACGTAATAAGTTTTTATTTTATGCGGCTCAGCAGTGCTATTCTGTAAATATCTCACCGTGAAAACATGAGTGAAGTGATCATAAAGTGAGCTGTCAATAGTGTCAACCCCTAGCATCAGGTGGAATGACGGCTCACTTCACGCTCACTTCACCTGAGTTATCACGGTGAGATGTTTACAGAATAGCACTACAGATGTGAAAGTGATAGAGAGGTAAATAAATAAGTAGATTACTGAGTTTATAAAATAGTTTTTTTTTTCTTTTGCTTATATCTCGAAAACGGTGTGTCCTATCGCAAAAATAATGAAAATGTGGCCCCGCCTTTGTAAAGCCCATAAACCCCTAAACCTCAACATGTAGGAACCAAAAAAAAAATAAGATTTATGAATAAATCTGAGTATTATTCGATTTGAAAACTTCCGAATATTTCTTTTCAGCTACTTAGATAAGTACTTACGTAATAAGTATTAACTAGAAGTATTCCTTCAAATTGAAGTATTCTTTTGAATATTTGCGAATAATTGCGAATTATTGCGAAAACTTCCGAAGTTTTGCAACGCTCCAGACTTAGCAACATGCGATTTCTTTATTTTCCCAAAAATCAAAGATTTGATGGGAGGTTTGACATTTACGGGGCCCACAGAGGACGTGGTAGCTTTCAAACAGGACGTGAAAAACATTCCGTCAGACCAATAGTCCTAATGATTTCAAAAATTATTTGAACGAATGAAAAAAAAAAAAAAAAAAGAAAAAAAAAAGTGTTTAAAATGTAATGGTAGTAATTACAATGGTAGTAATGTAATGGTAGTAACAATTTACATTTAAAGTAAATATATTACTTTACATGTAAATTGTTTTATTTATGAGATTCGCAAAACTTTCAGTGTAATGCAACAAAAGTAACAAAACAAAAGAACACCGGTAGTTTACTTTCGATGCAAACATAAACGCATCACAAATTGTCAAAAAGGAGCACTGAAAAAACGCAAAGGAAAACAATTTAGCCTTCCGACTACCTAGAACGTCATTATCTCCGGTCATAAATCTTCACGGAGTCAAATTGTTCTCATTTCACACCAAATAAGTTACGGGGAAGCGCCCTGCGTACGCGCAGGCGGCGTGCAATTACCCATGGTAATAACGCCGGGGGCCAACGTTGAAATACAATAATTCATTGTAGCACCGTCCGGTCCGGCCTGTGGTTACCGCCGATTGGTTCAAACTTAACGATAATTGGGCTGTAGTTAGCTCTTTTATTTAGTTTGCCTCAATATCAACCAATTTCCAGTTTTGGGTAGAAGGTTCTATTGGTTTTTTGTGGAGAATATGGAATTGACGGCCATAAAACTTCGTTCAAGAATAGGGATTTATTCATCGAAAGTCCTGAATTTTTTTGGAAGAGAATAATGAGTTTCGTTGTGTTCTCAAAGAATAGATATACCTTTTTACCGTGGGGAAATCATCATGGATACCCTCCTCATGAGTACTACCGACTAAAACCCCACTGTTCCTTCTGGCACCCCGAGTCGAGGGCCCGGGAGATACTTGTACATTCTCCGCACCCAGTACACCTGTTTTAACTGCTCACACAGTAGTCGGTTGATGTTTTACGAGTATGCTCTTCACTCATATAGAAAGCGTGAAAGAATGTACAAAAAACATATATTTCAAAAGCATAATTCGATCCATCAATATTTTGCTCCAAACTCCAACTGACCGTAAAGGCGAATTTTTTTCGCAACCAAACTACTACATTTAAATCTAAAAGATAATTAGATTTTAATCTTTAAATTCGTCTTGTCCATTTTAATTGGAACGCACGAAAAGGTCACTTAAAAGTATTGAGCTTTTGAGTTTAAACCGACCTAGGTTTAAATGTACCTACAATTATGTAAAAGGAAAAAATGGTAACACGTCACAGTTTTTACTTCGTTTTAATATTATCCAGGTAATTATGTAGTGGCAACACTGGCAAGCGAGTATTATATTGTAAGCCCGGCTGCCAACAAATTGATAAGGCTCATGAATAAAGATGGTCGGTCGTGCGCAAGAGGTACTTTCTTTGTCCAAGTATATTACACCTCTGGACTCGTTCGGAATGGCATGCAAGGTGCACGCCGACCCACTTATACATTTAACTGAATTTCGCGTTTATTTTCGTCTTTAGATTTGATTATCAAACGATCTAGTTATCCAGCCACGATCTTGTAAACGTGACATAAAACACGTGAACGTGATGTAAACGTGATATTCATTTATCTATGTTCTGCGGAAAAAATATGGTCTTTAGGTTGTGAGCAACGCTATTTTAATTAGGACTACCATTTATAGTAAAATTTATTTCCAGTATAAAAGATAAGTTATTTATTATCAGTGATGGTTTTTGGTATTTCGTGTATCTGGAAATAGCGTAAAACTAAAAATACTACCAGCATAATATCACCCCGAAATGTTAGGATTTTCCATACTACATTTCGCCTCGTGTAATAGGGGGCGAGCCTATTGCCAGTAAAACACGACCATTTAACTTAATAAATTATTTTGTTAGAGACATGATGAAAAACGATTATTTTGGTGCAAAATGGCGAACCGTTGACAGGCCCTCGTTAAATAAAAACGTATCATTACGCAACATGATAAATAAAAAATCCAGCTTGCCCATCAGAAATTTAAAACGCGTATTTGTTCAGAATATGAAACAAATACGACTGTCTCGAAATAAAACATCATATGGGGGGAATAAATAAACTAAAATATAGTCCGATTTTAAATGCAGCCGGTCAATAATAAAGCGTGGCATAGGATTATTTCATCGTCCGTATAAGTTTCCGCACGTAACCGCGATCAGTCAGCCTGAGCAGGTGCGCGCAGAACCGATCAAAACACATGATTTATACAAAACATCTTACATTCACCAACAACAAGATAAAATACAGACCTTACAAACTACTAAACAAAGTTTAAATTCAACTGTAGGAGGAACGGCCGTTGGATAATTTAAATTGCGAATTATATGTTTTATCGACGTACGCGCACCAAGCAATTGCGGTAGTGACTACCGTCGGTATATGCGTGAAGAATGACAAACTAGTATAGTTTTATGCTAGTGACACGCCCCACGGCTTCGCTGCGTATTTCAACGTTGACTTTATTTCATTTGAGAATTGAAAACAATGAGAACAACTTCCTTTTTTGATATCGACTAATTGACGGGTCGACGACAAATGTGTTGCTGTTGAAAAAATGTTTTACCACTTACTGCGCCTGCGCTGGTACAACATTACTCTTCGTTTCAAACTCACGTTTGCCAAGTCAGGTGTACAAGACTAAAAAACTTTTTAGTTGTGTACCTACCCCACACAAATTCTAATACCACTATCTGCAAAACAAACTAGAACATCATCCATATAAAAGTGGGAAAAAAATACGTATTATTGAAGCTAACTCAAAAACTACCCAAGCAAAGTTAATCAATTTTATATGGGACCAACTGTGATGTATACCCTCTCGAATAAAACAAAAAAAAATCCAAATCGGTCCAGCCATCTTCGAGTAATCGGGGAACATGCATAAAAAAAAAATAAAAAAATATAAAAAAGGTTCCGACGAATTGAGAACCTCCTCCTTTTTGAAGTCGGTTAAAAATAGAAATGAAGTAAGTAGATTCCGAAAAAGCCGATGTTTTACAATTAGCTGACGTTCGCATGGACGTAAAAATATCGCGGCGATTTTCTTTGGCGCACTAGATTTTCAACACTGCTTAGCGCCGAAAGTTGAAAATCCAATAGTGTATTTTTTCGACGCGCTCGGATGCACTCTGTTGATGTTAGGTTGGATCCTCAATACTCTGCTCAACACCGAGAGTTGAAAATCCAGTGCGCGATAAAATCCCGCCGCGATATTTTTACACGATGTTGTTGCTTTCTGCTAAGCTTATCCAGAGAAATCGTCGAAGAAATAAAACAGTTGTGGGAAAAAAACATACAATAAAGTCAAAGTCAAAGATCTTTATTGTGAGACAGTGGTTACAGTGTTGTTATTGGGTTATTTTGGTGTGCGCTTGCACTGCTCCACCATATTAGGTATACAATAGTTGAAGCTATTTATTATCTTAGACCTAGTGTATATTATTGCCTGTTTATTACGCACAATAGCTGTCTCAAGGGAGCTATTTCTCGACTTGATACAAGCACAGATTGATCCAAATAGTGACGTCAAAAAGAAAAATCTGAATTCCTCATTCCCAGGGGTAAACGAAAATATCCCATGTATGTTCCGCGATTTTTTGTAGTATTCGAGTTATTTTTGACTTTTTTTTGTGACATTATCGTCTTGAATATTACTTTCATGTCACAAGAAAAAAACAGAAAAATACACACTACAAAAAAAGCTGTTGACGTCACTTTTTGGAACACACAATAGCAATTTATATTTAATGAACTGTCATAAAATTAGAAAACCAATCAATATGCCCTAATAACTTTGACAATTAGAGACATCATTGGACATCATTCTCTAATTAATTGGTATCTACTATTTACATTGACACGCACTTTCAACACAACATCAAAATCTATTCAAATAATGTTACATAAAATTTGAAATCGACGGACAAACTGACGTTTATATATAAATATGGTAGTGATAATTAATCGGTAACAGCGTAGGTAGCCACTGCATCCTGTATTTGCTATTTATTTTATTGGCAACACACATGGCACAGACACGTATCATAGACACCGTAAAAGTCTAGGACTAAACAAGGGCCTTCTTCGAAGATTGAATAAGGAACTATGAAAGAAATTGTACTTTGAGATTTGTGTTATACAGTTTGTATATATGGCCCTTGGTTATACTTAAGTACAGTATCTACCCATGTAACCTTATTACTATGGTAATAAGGTTAAAAATGGTTCACAAAATACATATACATCGCATTGAGACTAAAGACTGTCATGGTAACGAAGAACGTGAACGACACTTTACAAAGCTGAACTTTTTCTAAATAAAACCGGCCAACTGCGTGTCAAACCACGCACAATGAGGGTTCCGTAGTTGGGATGAATTTATCCCAAGAACAAACTTAACATTATAGTTGAAAATCATGTTCTCCCATACATTCCAACTGCGAATGTAAGTTCGTACGCACAATATTGGGAGATTAACCATGTTATTTTAAGACCATAGACTTCTTATAGGTTTTTCTGTAATCTATAAGTATAGAACTATTTTCTACTTCTTTTTCAAAATTTTAGACTCAGTAGTTTCGGAGATAAGGGGTATAATGTTTGTCATTGAATGATACAGGATAGGTCTGCTGACCTATAAATGAGGTGGATTTATATATGCAAAAACCACATGGTCTATTCTTCAATGTTAATAGTCAAGATGATTGTGAAAAGTTTCTTCAGACGGTAGTATAGAAATGGGAAGGTTTAAAACCAAATGCATTCTTCTTTTTTTAACAAAATGCTGAGGTTCGTGACATGATACGACGCGTCTCCAACTCTGAAAACAGTGATCGAGAAAATAGAAAACCCAATAACAACACCAACCACCTAGGAATCATGTAACAGAGCACAAGCCTATTGCCAATAACCAAATACAAATCCTGCTACTGAGAATTTCCAATTGTACAATTCCTGAAGCATAAATCCTGTATTACATGTGAAGCTAAACAAATAAAGTGGCTACACCGGGGGCTTCGTTAGCGACGGGTCAAAGGGCAGTGTTACACAACATCGTTACTGTACAGTCAGAAGCAAACGTATTGGAACGGATAGTCGGTTCAATAGTTCCAGTGTGCGTCACGCAGTTTCAAAATTAACACAGAGCTCAGCACGCGTAGCATGACGACATTTTGTCGACAGAAGAATAGACAACATTACACATTGCCATGCTTAGACGCGTAGAATGCGGAGAAATATTTCTACAATCTGCCATTTTGTCTATTCTTCCGTCGACAAAACCTGTTTCTATGGCGGTCATGGTAAACGTGCAGCTGTCATTCTGACAAGATTATTAGGGATGATGACTGGGTAAAAAAAGAAATTCTATATAGTCTGTCAGTCAGATAATAAAATATATTAGACACATATTTTTTGCTGTAATGGTTAGTCAAATCAATACTTTTTTACACAAAAGTATGGTTATTAAATAAAATGCTTTACATTCTTAAAATGTTTTTTAGGCAAACGGTTGATAGATGTGCATGGTACGATTCTGAACTATAAATATAATTTTAGATAGGTACAGTTTCTCAATAATTGTACCGGTGTGAAAATTTTTACTTCGGTACATTTATTGAGAAAATGTACCCATTTAAAATTATATTTATAGTTCAGAATCGTACCATGCACATCTATCAACAGTTTGGGCAAAAAAAAATTTAAGAATGTAAAGCATTTTATTTAATAAACATACTTTTGTGTAAAAAAGTAATGATTTGACTACCCATTTGTAACAGCGTCCTTAAGGGCTGATTTTTCAATAGTCAGATAACTCTTATTTGAAGAATAAACATAACAGTTTGACATATATTCTATACAAAAGCTGTCGAATTGAAATATTTATTCTTCAGATAAGAGTTATCTTGAACTATTGAAAAATTAGCCATCATATTAATGAAAAATGACTTAGATAAAACGCATTAAAGTTGGAGTGGGGCTCGCTACGTCACAACTATTACAAACTACGTATAAAATCTAGGAGTGACGTCATGATTCATTTTAATTCAATGCCTCGCCGTAATCTTTTGATCACGTAAAAAAAGAAAAAATAAGTGTTCAATATTTTTTAATAAACTAAATTCCAAATGACTGACAAAAAAAAACTTTGTCATCATCCCTATTCTCTCTCCCCTCTCTCTCTCTCTGTCCCAGATCCTCTTTTATCCTTCAGATAAAGTTTAATGTTCGTTGTTTTGTTACAGATTAATTTCTAGAGCCCTTATTTAATACCTTAATTATTGCAATGATTTGCAGGGAATTTTTTCAAATCCATTCAGTTCAATAAACTTGCACCGCACATGTTGAAAAATAAATCGGTTTTGACTTCGCATGACATTTTGGCTAATATTGACTTGCTAAACCGTGTATGGTAAGGTTACGTCCGCTCCTGATAATATTAATAGATTGGCACCACAGACTACTTAGGGGATACTACGTATATTGGCACCGATAGAAGGTGTGAACGTTGAAGTGGTCTTCATGACCTCTATCTCTACTCTACGAAGCAAAAGTGACATTTATTTTCTTCTTTTTTGACACAGCGTAGGTACTATAATTTCCAACCATTTATTTTACTTTTGACAGCTCGAGTACTCATTCAATTAGTGAGGTCCTAATGTGTGACCGATTAGATATCTTGTAACAATCGACTTTATTCATGAAGAAGTTTTAATCGATATACCACATTGATATGTTTGTAAAGACAAAACAGTGTCCATGAAGTATTGCTTTTTTTCGTCCATGGTTGGTTGCCTGGCAATAAATAAGGAAGTGCATAGGCGTGCCAAAAGTAAAATAAATGGTTGAAAGGGTATAGAAAATTTTCTACAATTTGTCATTTTGTCTTTCGTTTCTTCTATTTCACAGTGGTCATGCTACACGAGCTGTTCATCCCAATATGTTTGCCGCTATCTGTACCTGCATGCCGTCTCTATTCACCGCACTAATGTCCTCCTTAAGGAGCCGCTGAGATTTACTACGTGTTGGTACAGTAACCGCTTTGTATTGCGTTAATTTAATGCGCAGAGCTAACAGTATTGTAATGCTATGCTGCTGTTAATTCTTGTATGTCCCACGGTATTATCTGTGGGGTTTGAAGAATGATCGTGTTCTCATTAGTGAATGCGTGTCATCAAGAAGGTATTAAACCTTTTTTTACATTTCAATGTAATTATTCTTAATTTGAAATATGGTCTTTTGTTTTCTTTTCTTCTTTTAAAGTGACATCTCATGTATGCACAAAGCTAAATAAATCACACTGACATTATAAAGGCGAAAGTTTTTGAGTGTTTGTATGTTTGTTACTTGTTCACGCTCAAACCACTGGACCAATTTTGATAAAATTTGGTATAGAGGTAGCTGACACCCTGGATTAACACATAAGCTACTTTTTGGTCCGGGTCTACGTGGGTGAAACCGCGGGGCGGAGCTAGTATTTTATAATATTTCATATTTAGTTTGCTTATGTCTAACAATGCAGAAATTGTGCTAATGTAGATCTTGTAAGGGCAGTCGGCTAATCAACACTAGGACTTATGTACAACATCCGGTTTGTGGAACGAATACTAACACAAAAATTAGCTAATAAAATTGTCAAGCGCTTATAAACAACTGTGATTGGTTTGCTGAAAACAGCTAATCGCATCACTTGACTGGTGTTTAATTTTGATACGTCGATAATTTTGGTTCCAGAAACCAGAGTACGAAAATCTGACGTGGTGGGGGGGCCAAGGGATTTTATACCTAAATAACAAAAATTCTACGGTCATCACAAGCACTACCTAACCTTATCTAAACGAAGCCAGTGTGAAAACACTCTTCCCAGAAGGTCATGGCCATCCGGCTAGTCCGGGGATACCGCACGGTCTCCTGTGAGGCGGCGTGCCTCCTTGCCGGATTACCGCCATGGGATCTGGAGGCAAAAGTCCTCGCGCACGTGTGGGAGTGGCGCGAGGAGGTGAAACGCCGGGGCGTAACTCCGCTGCCGCGAGAAATCACGGTACAGCGGACAGAGCTCCGGCGGGATCTCATGGCGACATGGAGAGTGCGATTGTCGCAACCCAGCGCTGGGCACGCCACAATTGCGGCGATAAGTCCCCTCTTTGAGGAGTGGTTGGAGAGGCGCCACGGCGTCCTCACCTTCCGCCTGAAGCAGGTCCTCACCGGACACGGTTGTTTCGGGAGGTTCCTGTTTCGGATAAGGCGGGAGGAAACGCCCGGGTGTCACCATTGTGTGGATCGCCCGGAGGACACGGTGGAGCATACAGTGGAGGTCTGCCCGGCTTGGGCGGAGCACCGCCGTGTTCTCACGGAGGCGATTGTCGGCGGCGATCTCTCGCGTCCAAACCTGGTCCAGGCCATGGTGCGGAGCGAGAGTGCATGGGAAGCCGTCACCTCCTTTTGCGAAGCAGTAATGCTCGCGAAGGAGGAAGCGGAACGCGTGAGGGAGAGGCAACAGCCGCGCCCTCGCGCCCCTAGCCGCCGTAGGAGACGCCCTGGGCGGCGGGAATCGATTGCCGATTCCCGTCCACCGTAGGCGCGGGCTTGCGGACGACGAGTAATGGGCAGCTCGCCGTCCGGTATGGACCAGGCCCGGGTCGACGGCGCGTTGTGTTCCACGCGCGCCTCAAAGAGATGTCAGCAGTGACGGGGTCAATTGGGCCGATGCCGCCGGGGTCGCGGGTAGTTCGAAAGAGATACCGTGGCCCTGGCACGGGCAGCTGAAGGAACATGGGTGGGTTTTAGTCAGTAAAAGTCTGACACGCCCTCCCGCTCTGCCCAGAGCGGGAGAAGTCATTTGATGATTTCCCATCCACAAAAAAAAAAAAAAAAAAAAAAAAAAAAAAGGGTGTTAACACTCTGAAATCGTTCGCCCACACAAGGACACAATAGTTGTCGGGGGTCTGCCCGGATCGGTTGTGTTCGTAGGAAACCGAAAGACGCAATTTCCTAATTGTTGTTGTTGTTTTACAAAGGTTTGATTTAGATCATTCATACATCAAGCTACACATAAATAAATAACTACAGTGTAAACTCCATTTATCGCCACTCGATTTAACGACAAACTGCCTAACCAGTGAGACGCTGGGGACTAATTTTGGTATATATCTGCAGTAGTTTACGAGATATTGGAAATGGCACGGGGCGCTTGCGCGGAGTATTCCGATCGCGCAGCTGGCGTTCATCCTGCAGCTCCGCGACCGGCGTGTCAGTGTCTAAAACGTTGAAATTAAGTAGGTAGACTTTGGTTGGTTTATCCTGTTGTCCATACAATGATACACTATGTAGCATCACACCCACTCTAAATAATGACAACAATACGTCATTACTAAGCAATAAACAGTACTTTCTAAGTTGCCGTAATTAATAAGAACTGCAGCTGTGTACGTTCTTTTGATTGTGATTTTGTTGCTTCATTGTCTATAATACTTTATTTTATTAATTTTAGGAAAGCATACAGCTAATATATTTCTACGATGTGTAAACGATGTCAATTACAAGCTTCCCCCAACGATTAAAGTGAGTAACATCAACAAATAAGCGAAAACAGCGACGTAAGAAATAACTAAAGTCTCACGCTCAAAAAATACAATAAAAAAGTTAAAATCAAAAAAAAAATAACTTCTCTTTACTTCCTTAATATATAATATAAAATTCCTTTATTGTCAGACAACTAAGGCCCATAAATAAAATACACAAATTATTGTTACAAAATAATAAACTAATACATATTAAAAACATAAAAATTACTGCACACGAAGTGACGGCGTCGTGTTACGCTGCGAGGTGTCGCGAAGCTGGCCGCGGAAACGCCGATACAGCACACCTTTCGGCCAAAACTCTTCCTTGAGGAAGGTCAGCAAATGGTGAGTCGGAACGCGCACCACGAACGACTTGAAATTGGTGTTATGGCGCGCCTCCAACTTCTCCACCCTCAAGGTCCAGTTGGTCTTCACCCGTATGTACTCTACGATGTCCTCAGGCTTCGTAGAGTGGTACAACCGGGACACATACAGCTGTGTCGTCGGTACCGCAGGACGTAGCAACATGTTAGACCCAGCCGGCGGCGTCCCACACTGGTTGCGATAAATAGGCTTCCTCTTCTTTCTCTCCACCTTTATGAAGCCGTCCTCATCGCATGTGTTCTTCGGTGGAACCTGCTGTTGTGGTCCATCACAGCGCTTTTAGTCGCGCTCGATGCTGAGCGACTCTGCTTTCCCCCTTTTAGATTTCATGCGTGTCGTTTCGTTTGCGACACAGCAGTTTTCGTGGTGGCGACAGTTGCAGAATAGGTATGGGGGTCGATGTACCTATCTCACGCGTCGCATCCCCGGCAGGTACGACGCGTTAATGCTACTAGTAAATAAATCTAACTCCACATCTTGACACACCATATTAAAAGTACGACAAGCTCTTATCACGTACGAGTTCTATCTGTATACAGTTCTAACCTGAGGCACATGTAGAAGACGTGGTCTCCTAAGAAATGCACTCAGTACACGAAGCCCGATCGTGCCCACCAACTCCGGGACGTCAGTAGATCCGTTCATAATACTAAACAAGAAAGCAAGATCTGCAATTTTCCTTCGCTCGTGTAGAGGCAGATTATGAAATCTTTTACACGGACTTATATAACTCGGGAGATAGATATTTGAGCGATACCTATTGAGTGTACCTCAAAAATCGCCTTTGAAAAAAAAACTATAATTTATACAAAAACCTTCAACAATGCTTAAAAACTAGGTCGCATGAATTTGCGCTTAGTTTTTTTTTTTTTGTCGCTTTATTTACCTTCAAGCCGATTAATGTAGGTATACATTATAATTTGGATTCCAAACCTGAGAAGCATATTCGCATAATAGCACGTAATTTACCTCGACTGTCGGTATCATTCGTACCGAAAATTCTAAGAAATTCTTTTTTTTTTGTTTGTTGTGATTATCTTGTACGAGTTTACCTCGGCTGCTAGACTGTCGTTAGGTTGTTATGCATTGTCTATACGTCATCATATTCTTAGTTGCTCACTTATTAGTAGTAAATACATAGGTACCGATTATAGCAGTAGAATAATATTGATTTTCCTTCTCTCCATTTAACGACAACTCTCAATAATGCCATAAAATGCGCAGCCCCTTAATAAGCTTTCGTTTTCGCATTTTTTAATTTTAAAACCCCGTATCAGACAACGGCAGATTCTTGGCCTAGGCAGATATTTTATTTAATACTTCATAGATATCTTTATTTTCATCATACATTGCCATTCACTAACAAAACACTAGCCCATACGAGTAACACGTGTAGGTAACACCCACGTTCCACTCACGTACGAACAAAGCTTATCCCATTACTGTATAACGACGCGTTTTTGCGTCGGATTACAACACAGTTTGAATGGCAACTACGTGTGAAAAAGCCCTAAGTATCTGCGAAACGATCCGTTACTGTTATAACGTAACGTAGCTATATTAAATAACCGTTATTTCCGACTTTAACACATAAATAATAACGCGTGTAGGGTTGCCAGAGCAATAGTTGTGGGAACAAAAAGAAATTGCTCACTGTTCAAGCTTATAACCCATAAACAACTGATATGCTTGGTTCATTAGTTTATCTAGCAGTCGCAAGCGCGACAGCTAAGTGTGGGTCCTGGGTTCGTTTCCCAGTTCGAGAAAAATTTTAGTAGTAGTTTTCTCTCAGTAGCAGTACAGCCCGGAGTTTGGATGTGTTGGCATTTTCCACTTCAACTGTAATGCCACATTATGATTTAAAATTCTAGTTTGAACCGTACACTATAACGTTTTTATTGACTAATTCAATCTACTTTATGATTTATCATTTTATTTTAAGGCGAGTATATCTGCTAACCCGCAGCGTCACCATTGAAAAATTAAGTCAGGAGATATGAAACATTTTGTTTCCTGTGTTCACATTTTTAGTCAGATGAGGTAGAATTTTTTGGATCAAAAAAATCAACACTAGGTTCTTCTAGGTTTGAAGTTATAAAAAAAAAGCCAAAAAAGCCGTTTTTAGCGTTAACTGCTATAACTTCAAAATGTGAATGTTCCATATCTTCAGACATATTAATTTTTTTCTCAATTGTGACGTTGTTATCTGCTATACTCACCTTAAATCATAATGTACCTAGTTTTGTTTATAATAATGTACCTACTCATTCGTTTATTTAAATTGCATTTAACATTTTATTTTAATGGAGCTTGTGGCTAAGTAATAACAGCCGCACGGGTCGATCCATCAGGTTAAGCTACGCTTGCCGGGTTTGTCCGGGGATGGGTGACCATCTTTACATACCAAGACTCCTCCGTGCCTCGGAAAGCAAGTTAAGCCGTTGGTCCCGGCTGTCATTCGTGGATCTTTGACAGTCGTTGCGGGTCGTCAGAAGCCCGAAAGTCTGACAACCAGTCTTACCAAGGTGTATCGTATTACCCAGTTACTGGGTTGTGGAGGACAGATAGGCAGTCGCTCCATGTGTAATACTGATATTCAGCTGCACCCGGTTAGACTGGAAGCCGACCCTACCGTTGGGAAAAGGCTAGGTAGATTGATTGAATTTTATTTTAATTCTGTGACCTTTATAATTGTACCTACATAATCGTTCATTTTAATTGCATGATATTTTATTCTATTCTGATTTATTCTGTTGTAGTATTTTTTTTATTTTTATTTTATGCAATATGGATTTTGCCTGAATCATTTTTTTTTTAATATAGTTATGTATAATGTGGCATCACTGCTGAAGTGGAATAATTCCAACTAACTTTTGGAGAGCACTGTATACCTATCGGCCTCTACAGTACATGAAACTAGTGTCACCTCTGCGCAACCTTTCGGGGAATACAGACAGACATGTAATCCATAAACCCATTCAATTATACTCGCTTATACTAGCTTGTAATCAAAAGCAGAGAGACTGTGAGTTAATTCCCTTGTTCATAATAAAATTCTAACTTGTAACACTGACAAAGCTAATATTGTACAGCCTCAACAAGTGTAGATACAGTCAGCGTCAATAATATCGGGACGAACAGACTGTTCAAAAAACTGTATTTTCGTTTTTTGCCACCGACTTCCGAAATTAAAGTTATTTTTAACCGACTTCAAAAAGGAGGAGGTTCTCAATTCGTCGGAACCTTTTTTTTTTTTTTTATGTATGTTCCCCGATTACTCGAAGATGGCTGGACCGATTTGGATTTTTTTTTGTTTTATTCGAGAGGGTATACATCACAGTTGGTCCCATATAAAATTGAATAACTTTGCTTCGGTAGTTTTTGAGTTAGCTTCAATAATACGTATTTTTTCCCCACTTTTATATGGATGATGTTCTACTTTGTTTTGCAGATAGTGGTATTAGAATTTGTGTGGGGTAGGTATACAACTAAAAAGTGAAAAATAAAAACTTTTTTACAAAAAAATACAACCGACTTCCAAAAACAACACTACAAAGTGAAAAATAACTTTAATTTCGGAAGTCGGTGGCAAAAAACGAAAATACGTTTAACACCGACACCGACACCGACTTCCGAAATTAAAGTTATTTTTCACTTTGTAGTGTTGTTTTTGGAAGTCGGTTGTATTTTTTTGTAAAAAAGTTTTTTCACTTTGTAGTGCTGATTTTGGAAGTCGGTTGTATTTTTTTTGTAAAAAAGTTTTTATTTTTCACTTTTTAGTTGTGTACCTCCCACACAAATTCTAATACCACTACCTGCAAAACAAACTAGAACATCATCCATACAAAAGTGTGGAAAAAATACGTATTATTGAAGCTAATTCAAAAACTACCAAAGCAAAGTTAATCAATTTTATATGGGACCAACTGCGATGTATACCCTCTCGAATAAAACAAAAAAAAATCAATTCGGTCCAGCCATCTTCGAGTAATCGGGGAACATACATAAAAAAAAAAAAATAAAAAAAAAAAGGTTCCGACGAATTGAGAACCTCCTCCTTTTTGAAGTCGGTTAAAAATGATCTAAACACCTATGAAAATTAAATATCAACTCAATGACACAAGGAATGTTTCAGAATGAAGACGGCTGTACACGACAACTGTCATTCTGACAAGAACTTTATCCAACTGAGATAAAGTTTAATTTTTTCTTAGTTGTTGGAGGTCTGACAGGCAGTCGCTCCATATAAAATACAGGTATTCAGCTGCATCTGGTTAGACAGGAAGCTAACCTCAACATGTTGGGAAAAGGCTTGGCAGCAATTTTAACACGTTCAGTGTTGGTGACCACCCTGCAGTGTTCCCCTCTAGACGCATTTGTGATGCCGGGAACCCTCGTGGAGGGTCCACTAGCAATATGTACGGTGCGGCATTTCATATGAGGTCTATGAAAAGCGGGTGAACTCGAATATGTTAAAAATAAATGCAAGCAGAGACCAAAAGGCTCAGGGATTCAGCTGACGAATTTAGTTGAATTTCGTTGTCAAACACAAATCATAATAGCTGTAGTCACTGATTGGTTGTCAGAAACACCAATAGCCAATTAAATTGCTGCACAGTGATTCGCCTTACGGGTTTTATGGTATAGTGCTTCAGGAATACGTAGGAATAAGTGAGCATTGCCAAACAACGTGGCAATGCCGTCAATCTCTTGGGTACATTACTAATCCACAGAGCGCGGAGGAATTTTTTGACGCCATGATTTTAATAGTTTGTTACTAGGGTTTGTGTTATACCCGAATCGCTTTAGCGTGGCAAAAGCGGTCATTGACCCATCTACATTTTCAAGCATTCTTTATTTCAAAAACTGAAATACAGTTGAATAATGAATAAAATACTTACGCGATCTTAAGCATGTTACAATAATAAAAAACCGTACATAGTTTGTTTAGGTTGCTACGGAGAGATATTAGGTAAAGGACAATGACCGCTATTGCTACGCTAAAGTGATTCGGGTATAGGATACTTTATTGTTTTTATTTTTTACTAGTTTTTGCCCGCAGCTTTGCCCGTGTGGAGATCGGAAATACGGGAATGTACAGAAGCCAGCACATCAAGTTACCCCAATCTGTCAAATTTTTCTAATTGAATATGAACCTTATTTCTTTGGGTTAAAATTGAAAATCTATCAAAGAAATTTCACAGATTTTGGTAGCTTGATGTGCTGGCCTCGGTACTACCGGGATAAAAAGTATCCTATGTCCTAATCGCGGTCAAGGTCTACCCATGTGCCAAATTTCATCTAAAACCGTTCAGCCGCTTTAACGTGAAAGCGTAACGAACAAACACACTTTCGTATTTATAACATTAGTTAGGATATTACAGTTATTTAATTGAGCTATTATTTGGCATACAAATATTGTACATTGTTACAATAAAAAATCTAAGGATTAGTCAAGAAACACAGTTGTAAAATGAGACCCATCTACCAAATGACACCCCTAAGTCGAGTACACACTTATCTTGCTGCGTTGCAACTTATCAATTCGCAACGGTAAGTACACTGGTGGCCGAGAAATTAACTGCATCTAAGACAATAAATAATTGTTCGAAATTATCGTCCGCAGTGTTGCCAACGCTGTTGCGTCCAGTGCGTACCGCACCTAAATGGAACCAAAGAAGTAAATAGGAATATTAGCCTATATTTTGGCTTTCACCATCAATAGGTTATCTTAGAACAATAATTTAATGATCAGGATAATAATTTCTTGTCCCTGTTTTTACATAAAGGCATTTCTTGTAGAATCTTGTTACAATAATTCACGTTTATTTGCAATACATTATTAAGGCGACAATAACCGACTTTAAATGATTTTATACTGAAGATGACGTCTAAACAAGTAGTGTTAATGATTTGGAATAAATATATGTTAAATTAGAGCATTTTCTTAATAACTTAATATGTGAATATTTTAGGTTATCCACTAACGCGTCCTGCGACATCGTCAGGATTGTCCCAATTGTCCCCGTACATTTTTAGTCCGCACGCGACGACTGGGCCCCTAGCCACTTACACACGGCCTGTACACAAAATATTTCTATGAACTGATTGTAAACTAATGACTGTTTCCTGTATTGAACAAGGCTATTGGCAAATATCTGCGTGACAATACTCACAACTGCAAAAGGCTGTTATTTAAACTTTGATGTCATCTAGATGGTTTCTGTTGGTAAAGGTACATTCAAATGTAAAACACTTACAGCAAGAAACACCTGTGCCATTTGTGCTTCTTGAATTTATTTTACTTGGAGATTATTATGTGCTTAGTACATATTGTACACTCTGGTATTAGGATACAGAAGTGCTGAATGCATTATGGAAACTGCGGGCCACTTGATAATTAAAATTATTGCAAAAACAAAGTAAAGTTAGTATTAATTCGAAGCGTTGGATAAAGTCAAGGTAAAAATTTCGACGCTAAACATTTATCATATTTAGCCTTACCTTTCTTTTTATTGATTTTAATCCACATTAATTATATCTAAGGTAAACTAACAATCTAATTGTAAAAAACAATATTACAGCTACTATAACTTAACATTCGACATAGATGTTTCCATATCCTATCAAATACCTTACGTTTAATCTATGAAAATAATCTAGCGAAAATTGATTATTTTCCAGCGTCCCTATTCCTATAAACCGCAGTGACACCTAGACTTTAACTCATGAAGATAGCCACTACGAACTTAATTGAATGTCAACGTCGCTGAATTTATGTCAACTTGCAAACCATGAAAGCAGTCAGCCTCTCAGAGGCGACGGAACAATAGGCATAAAACTGCAGTTTCAACTTAAGGGCCATACATAAATTACGTCACGCGTTAAAATTCATCGCGCGGGAAAATCATGAAAGTGTGACATTGTGTGACAACGAGTCGCAAGCTTCATGATGACGTCACATGTGTAAGTCTAAAGAATTAAAACTCTAACGAAGGACTTTAAAATATTACCAACTCTGTCAATATAATTATGAGATTCTAGAGAAAATTGCAAAATATGAGGTGTTAAAAAATTTACTTTACAAACTTTAGGGGAGTGCTTTAGACCATCGAACTGAATAACTTTTACTATGGGACCAATCTTTGAAATCGCAAAAAAAAAACAGCTGTCCTATACAACAGTAGGTATTAAACTTTAGTATGCAACAGCAGATTTTTTTTTCGTGATTCGAAAGTTGGTCCCATGGTAAAAGTTGTTCAGTTCGATGGTATAAAGAACTCCTTAAAGTTTGTCAAGTTTATTTTTTAACACCTTAATAATGACGACACACAAATATCACCACAAAGGGGGGGAGAGCTCCAAAATCAATAAATTCGTGTGACGTAATTCATAGATGACCCCTTACGATATTCGTGCTTTATGCGACGGAGAAGGGAACCCACAACCTCGCGGTCAGAGGTCGCATCTTTATGAGTCGTGGCCAGTAGTATGAGTTATGTTCTCCCATAGATGTGAGCGAGCCTCGCTTGATAGATATTTATTGTTTCTCCTTTAAAATGGCGTCATTAACTCTCTAATTTATGAACTTAGCATCGAGAAAGCTCGTTCAAATAATTTTCTAGCTGTACTTAAAAGTAAGAAAGTATGAGTGTTAAGTTAGTTTATACCTAAGTAATGATAAGTCAATTGTATAGCTTAAACTTAAAAGCAACAATAACTTAGTTCTCTATAGTGTCTCTTATCATAAAACTGTGCTTTATCAAATACTTATTGCTATTACTTTGAAGCTTGGTTTACGCTGCGACTTTACACTAAGTTGCACTAAGACTATAATGATTCCATTTTATCTGAGTTATTTTAACATATTTTTACTTGACTGCGCGACAAACCTTTTATTGTGTTACCTACCTATATTTTTGGAATCGCTTCCTGAAGCCCTTTGTTACTCGGCAGCGTCAAAGCCAAAATGAAGGGTTATGATTTTTTTTTAATAACCCGCCTATACCATGACTATATTTTATTATTTATTTATTTAATAAGGCACCAAGTCCCATAATACACATCACAAACACATACGATTAATTCAAATAATTCATCTTTAAAATAAAATACATTAAAAGTCATTAGATCATAAAAATAAATAAAAATCCATAAAAATCCATAAACATAGATCAAAATCCATATAACACCAAAATAAAATACATTAAAGTTCAATACAGTCACAAAATAAAAATAAAAAAACACTAAAACTAAATCACAACAAAATTAAGACAACAAATCAACAAGAAAATTAAATCACAATAAATCATCAAATATATAAGCCGACGTCCGCACGGACGTAAATATTGCGGCGATTTTATTTCGCGCACTGGATTTTCAACACTCTGCTTAGCGCCGAGAGTTGAAAATTCAACAGTTTTTCGTCGCGCTAGAATGCATTCTGTTGTTGTTAGGTTGGATTCTCATAGCTCGGCTCAACAATTAGAGTTGAAAATCCAGTGCGCGATAAAATCCCGCCGCAATATTTTTACGTCCGTGCGAACGTCGGCTTATATATTTGATGATTTATTGTGATTTAATTTTATTGTATAGTCAGTTTTAATGTTTTTTTTTCTTTATTTTGTGACTGTATTGAATTTTAATGTATTTTATTTTGATGTTATATGAATTTCGATGTATTTTTATGATCTAATGACTTTTAATGTATTTTATTTTAATGATGAATTAATTGTATGTGTTTGTGATGTGTATTATGGGACTTGGTGCCTTATTAAATAAATATATATATATAAAAATGAATCCCTATTTCCCTTGGTCATCGCATCGCGCGTGAACCGATGCAACAATTTCGCTAATGAATTTTTTGTTGTGATTATTATTGTCAGGAGAAGGTTTTTATGAAAGAAAATTTTGTAGAAAATTGGAAAATTTCAGAAAACTTTACGACTATTTTAACTTCGCACGTTTACATTAGAATATTCATAGCTAAGACAGGACAACATCTGTCGGGTTGGCTAGTAAACAATAAAATATAGTCATGGTACACACGACTACACATCAAGCAGTTTACACTGACCTCTCATTGTAAGGAAATCCTTGCAAGATCAGCTTATACTGGAAATGACCAGGGGGGCAATTCCCGTATTTTTATAACAACGTTCGCAATCTCATCTCAGTCTCAATCTGTCAAAATTGTATAGAGTTTGCCTACATTTTTGACATTTTGATTGTCGCTGGCTGACATTGTGACTTGAATTTGAACGTTTTTAATTACGAGAATTGGCCCTCTGGTATAGGCGGGTTATTAAAAAAAAATCATAACCCTTCATTTTGGCTTTGACGCAGTCGAGTAATAAAGGGCTTCAGGAGGCGAATCCAAAAATGCATGTAGGTAACACAATAAAAGGTTTATAAATAAATAAAATAAATAAATAAATATGTTTGGACATATCACACAACGCCATCTAGCCCCAAGCTAAGCAACCTAATGCTTGTGTTATGGTAACGAGATGGCTGATAAACTACTTATATACATTTTTTTTTTTTTTGTAAATACATACATATTATAGATAGAAAAACACCCAGACTCGGAACAAATACTTGTAGGTCGTACAAATATTTGTTCCGTGCGGGAATCGAACCCGCGACATGCTGCGCAGCAGTCAATCGCTCAACCACTGCGCCAACCGTGTCGTCAAAATAAAAAAAACACTTCAACTTTTTTTTTATTGGGTGACAGTAATAAATAATTAAGTAGGTACCTATACGTGTTACCTACGACACCTTAATAATAATACCACATTACCAAGTTAACCGATTGACACCAGAGAATATATTACTCTCCCACAGCCGAAATTTACGAGTTTTTACGTGGGAATATAAGTAACAACCAAACAGAATCTATTTATCTTTCCCTCCTAGTCTGGGAAGCGCGTGGAACATCTAAATTACGTAAATAACTATAAATAACACCGGCCATTACAGAGCTTTATTCAAACTCATCCACTATCAATCGAACTGTTCGAGCGTGATTGGAATACCATCAAAGATCGTCACTTCGTCAATTCCACGTGTAACATAAAAATAAGTAATAAGTATGTTTACGAGTAGGTATGTACAGAGTCCGAAGTATTGGAGGAGTTCGTGGCTAAGTAATAACAGCCGTACGGGTCGATCCATCTTTACATACCGAGACTCCTCCGTGCCTCGGAAAGCACGTTAAGCCGATGGTCCCGGCTGGCATTCGTGGATCTTTGACAGTCGTTACGGGTCGTCAGAAGCCCGAAAGTCTGACAACGAGTCTTACCAAGGGGTATCGTATTACCCAGTCACTGGGTTGTGGGGGACCCCAACATAGTTGGTAAAAGGCTAGGCAGATTAATTTGGTATTGTTCAGTCAGTGTAATGATTACATCCTTAAGACGACGATAAATGACTTTTAATGATTTTAAACTGTAGATCACGTCTAAACGAGTAGTGTTAATTATCTGGAATTAATATTTGTTAAATTAGTGCATTTTCTTAATAACTTCTTGTGTGAATATTTTAGATTATATTTATATTTCATAGTGTAATTAATTAGTAAATTTATGTCTAATGCGAAAAAAAATTGAGAATCACACAAAAACTAACAAGCGTATTTTTATGAAACCTTCACCATTTTAAAGATGATTTTATTGTTTATCTTTTAGTATACCGAGGTGTTTTTTAAAGAAATCATGAAGAACACCAAGATAAAAATGAATTTGAAAAGCAAGTTGTATGAGATAGCAATCCTTCCATGCCTTACATATGGATGCCAAACATGGTATCTCCGTGTAAAAGAAGAACACAAACTCGGAGTTATGCAGAGGAAAATGGAGAGAAGCATGTTGGGTATTAAATTGTCCGACAGAATTACTAATGAGGAAATTAGGAGGAAAACTAAAATAACTGACGTAGTAGACAGAATAAGAAGTCTGAAATGGAAATGGGCCGGGCATATTTGTAGAATGGAAAACGAAAGATGGACAATGAAAATCATAGAGTGGGTACCTAGAGACGGGAAAAGAAAACGAGGAAGGCCGCGGAAGCGTTGGGAAGATATATTTAAGGAAAGATGTGGACCAGACTGGAGGAGACAAGCCAGAGATAGGGAAAAATGGAGAAAGTTGGGGGAGGCCTACGCCATAGAGGCGACTTCCATAAATTAATAATTTCACGTGCATGCTAACATTAATAATAATAAAATTAGGAATTTAACTCAACAATAATAATTAAAATGATATTTAATGAAATGTGTAATAGGTAACAATATGTGATAGGATAAAATAATTAATAATGCTTAAATTTTTATATGTATTTATGGTAGAATAAAAGGCTTTTTTATTTTTATTTATTTTATTTATACCGAGGTGTTTTAATATAATACGTTTTGTTTTATGTATAATAAATGAATGCGTCTAATTTGGAACAGCGCTGCTTGATGGGCGAGTTCTATTACAGGGTGTACGTACGACGCGTTGCGTGAGCTCAGCATAGACACGCAAGCTGACCACTCAAGGACATTGGTATATATCTGCGTCTTAAACAGAGAGTAGGTTAAATTCCATAATAGAGTCTAATAAAAAGAATTGAAAGATGACAATGTCATCTCTGAAATCGTGACAAAAAAGAGCCTAGCTTTTGCCAGCGGCTTCGCCCGCGTGGTTGTCGGAAATTATCCCACGGGAATGTACTAGCGGGATAAAAGGTATTCTATGTACTATCCAGGTCATAGTCTACCCATGTGCCAAATTTCATGCAAATCCGTTAAGCCGTTTTTGTATGATTGAGTAACAAACGTCCATCCAACCATCCTCACAAACTTTCGCGTTAATAATATTAGTGGGATAAGTAGTTAGGACAATTACTTATATTTTTTTTTTTCTTATTTTCATTATTAAATTAACTAACAAGCTTAACAACGTTCCTAACGCCTGTAATTTTATTACACCACAACTAAATGTGTGAAAGAGCTAACATTTCTTTGTTCACTAACTTCAAGTCGACGAAAATCTTCAATAAACTTCCCGTTGATATAAAACTATCACTTTACAAAAGGGACTTCAAAACTAAATTGAAGCGTTACCTACTGGAAGGCTGCTATTATTCTATTAATGACATTTAAATTTTAAACATACATATTATACTAGAAATTTACAATGATTATTATTTCTGTTACTATTAGTCTAAAAATCTTTTATTGTTCATTTACATTCACGACATTTATGTAAGTAATTGACATTGGATATCTGACATTGCCTATATTTAATTATTTGTGGCATTATTATTCTAGTTATTTAAATGTCATTTATTTATTATTATTATTACTCTTCCTCATTGTAATTAAGTGGCATGTATTTTATTTTATTCTTTTTTTTTGTTTTTGTATTTTTTTTAAGTTATAAAATTGTTTCTAATATTCGACACAATGTAAAAATTGTTATGAATAAATAAATAAATAAACTTTATACAAAGTATAGTGCAAATAGACAGGGCCGTTAAAACTTCTATTACATGTTATCAAAGGTAATATTGTAAACAACTTTCTTGGCCGACTGTACAACCGTGGACATTTGCGGAACCGTTTTTCAACCTTATTACATTAGTAATAAGGTTGAAAAGTGGTTCACCGCAAATGTCCACGATGCTACATAAGTACTGGCAACAAAAAAACATAAGTGATGATGTGTAAGCGATAGGTCAGCATCTATTATCACACACTTAATGGTACCTACATACGTGTTGTTTCTACCGACTTCGCTCGTTGCAATTATTTTTTAATATAACTAATTACTAATATTATTACTAATAATAACCTACCTAGTTTTTGTAAGCTCGCAATTATTGTACTAACAAATATGGATGTAATCTACGGATGAATCTGAAATAAATGATTTATAATTAATTAATTTATTAATTAATGATTTTTTTATTTATTTTTTTTTTTAACTTCAAAACTAGCCAAAATTTTACTTAATGTTTAATGTTAACAAAATACACTGAAAACGCTCTCAACAATAACTTGAATTTTATTTTTCCGATTGGTAATCTTTATATTTTTTTCTTTTCCTGTAGTGTCGTTAGAGTAAAAAGTTATATTTAGAGAAGAAGAAATTGAAGACAGTGTGTAAAAAGTTTATACACACTGTATCTTTGTTTCTTCTCCAAATCTTCTGTCACAGGTGCCCGCGACAGGAGATTTGGATACGAATCGAAGACTGTTGAAATAAGCACTACTTTTGTGCACTTCTATCTTTTTTTTCCATTTTAGGGTTCCGTGCCTCAAGAGGAAAAAAAGGAACCCCTGCTAGATCACTTCGTTGTCTGTCAGACTGTCAAGACCCTTTTTCTCAGGAATACGTGGAGGTATCAAGTTGAAATTAATGTCAAAGACGTAGGTATATGGTCTCTTGGAGCTCTAAAAAATCAAGCTAAGTACTCATCAGTCAACGTAAGTAAATCAAAACGTATAGGTTACTTCCCGTTGACCTAGAATCATGAAATTTGGCAAGAAGTAAGGCTCTAAGAACAAATAAAGGAAAAAGTCCGAAAATTGCAAAAAAAAAAAAATTTAATGAATGAATGAATTGCACCGACCCCAGCGTGGTTTAACCAGACTCGATTGCTCGAATGAACCCAGAGATTCACACTAGACCCTGTTGCCTCATGTTACATGGTGCAACAGAGCCCATTGCATATCAGTGAGTAGACCGGGGGGCGCGGTAATGGTAGGGAAGACATGCCCTTAGGATATGGAGGGGATAAAGAGCCATACCCAGTATGCACCGTAAAGCAAGCCTTGGAATAGTGGAGAGACGGGTGATATAATATGGATGGGCTTTTTTATGACGTTGTTGCCGTGTTGCTTCAAGTCCAGCTTCTCCGGTGAATCTTTTGCCGGTTAAACTTCGTTTTTGATTCTTTATGTCACAGCTATGCTGGATTATATGTTGTTATTACCAAAATCATCGTCTGAGGTCTCGCTGCTATCCGTTTCCTGTTTCTTGTATATCTCTAGCAGCCTTCTTGACTCTTTATGCAGCCGTGTCCATCGAAAAGTTAATTTCCTTATTGAAGTAAATCTTGTCCTGCGTAGTTGGGGGTTGGAAAAAATTGTGATAAAATTACTTATCAAAAAACTACTCATAAAAAAAATTGCGATTGCTAACTTAAATTTGCAGTTGGAGAATTGACCATGACGTATGCCAATGTACGGGAGAACATGTTTTGCAACTACAATGTTAAGTTTGTTTTTGGGATAAATTCTTTTCAAATACGGAACCCTTCATTGTGCGTGGTCCGACACGCACTTGGCCGGTTTTTTTTCCTTCAAAGTTTTGTTTGTGTACATGAATTAAAAAATATACATATACGTAGATCGATTCTATCTAATCTATACTAATAATAAAGCTGAATATTTTGTTTTTTTTTTTTTGTATGTTTGAACGCGCTAATCTCTGGAACTGCCAGTCGGATTTGAAAAAATATTTTTGCATTTAATAGCCCAATTCTTGAGGAAGGCTAACACATCACGCTTAGACCCTTAGGAGTCGACAAAAAAGGAAAAAAGTCAGAAACAAACGCTAAGCAAGAACAAAGTAATTACTAGCGCGGCCGGCGATGCGGGTGGGTCGGGGGAGCAAGAAATTTCATGCGAACGAAGTCGCGGGCAGAAATTAGTCTAAAATATCTTGAAAGGTACTATAGCCGACAGACACCTTCACGTACCATCGACAAAAGCCAGGCCTTACCAATTTTGAAACAATTTAGCTTGCAAATGTTATGTACCGTTTCGACTTTCTATTGTTTTACGAGAATAAAGTACCATAGGGGCAGGATTTCTTCAATGAATCAGTGTATACAAAAAGCAACTTTAAGGTGTAAAGGCGTCCGATTTGTCGATAGTACTTACAACAATCTTTAAATTCATCATCAAAACCACCTTTACATTTTAAAGGTTTATATTAATATCCTCAATAAAACATTCCATCCCATACAAAACAGACTAATTCCAAGTCCTATGTATGAAACAGCTTTACAGTTATTGCCCATAAGCCGAAACTATAAGTGCTTGAAACATTAATAACTCGCAGCATGTAATTGCATTAGCTTCTAATCTGTAATTTATTGTGGATCCGGATGTACAGACCTGTTTGCCCTTAGGCGGAGTGCACATGATACGGTTAATCGCAATCGACGGAAGCAGCGACTGAACGATTCTATTTATTTATTTACTGGATCTCTAACAGAGGCTACACAATTACATGCAAGTTTAAATGAACAGGGGCACATACAACGCCGCCGCCGCCGGGGTCGCGGGTAGTTCGAAAGAGATACCGTGGCCCTGGCACGGGCAGCTGAAGGAGCATGGGTGGGTTTTAGTCAGTAAAAGTCTGACACGCCCTCCCGCCTCTGCCCAGAGCGGGAGAAGTCATTTGATGATTTCCCATCCACAAAAAAAAAAAAAAAAAAAAAAAGGGGCACATACAACGCATAAAAAACATAATCAGTCTATAATTTTCACACTGCTGGGACACGGCCACTGTCCCAGCAGTGTAGTGTATCCTAGTATCGAAATATGTCGCATAAATGGCCGTATTTTTTTATTGTGTTGATTTAGAAGCTTGATTTTTTTAGAGCTCCAAGGGATCATAGACCTACGTATTTGATACTAGCTTTTGCCAGCGGCTTCGCCCGGATGGATGTCGGAAATTATCCCACGGGAACCGTATATTTTTCCGGGATAAAAAGTAAGTAGCCCATTTGCTATTCCAGACTATAATCTACCTCTGTGCCAAATTTCATCCAAATTCCGTTCCCATCTGGGTATACAATTTCCGTTCATTCATTTTTGATCGGATTACGATTCTCGCAATTTATCCCGCTTGGGGTCGCTGTTGTAGATGTAGACCTGTCAAATTTAGAACTACTCAAATAATCTAGCCATTGGCTTCTTTGTATTAATTACTAATAAAACAAAAATAGAATTTTACAAGAGATGCTGCAATCATAAACTCTGTTAACAGTAACAGAACTTGATTGTCACCTACAGAGGTCATTCAATCTGCCTAGCCTTTTCCCAACTATGTTGGGGTCGGCTTCCAGTCTAACTGGATGCAGCTGAATACCAGTATTTTACATGGAGCGACTGCCTATCTGACCTCCACAACCCAGTAACTGGGTAATACGATACCCCTTGGTAAGACTGGTTGTCAGACTTTCGGGCTTCTGACGACCCGTAACGACTGTCAAAGTTCCACGAATGACAGCCGGGACCAACGGCTTAACGTGCTTTCCGAGGCACGGAGGAGTCTCGGTATGTAAAGATGGTCACCCATCCACGGACCAAGAAGTAACGATGAAAAATCAACGATAAAAAAAAAACAAAAAAAGCGTTTATTTTCTCCACCACATAATGAAAACTTACTACAAAATACATAATTTGTGTATACAAAAATACATTGACGTTGTGGAGACTGGAGCCTGTACTAGGAATACCTGTGTTGCAGGTCTCCAGGCCTCCACACTACACAGACAAACAAACAATATATTTAATTATACTTATAATATACAACCTGTCGTTTTGCATCCTTGTCAAATTTAAGGGTGTGGTATAGACCATCAAACCGAACAACTTTTTCCATGGCACCAACATCGTAATCGCGAAAAAATAATCAGCCGTCCCATACATTTGCGTCGAGTAGGTATTCAAGTTTTCTATGGGACAGTTGAACATTTTTTCGCGATTACGATGTTGGTCCCATGGAGAAAGTTGTTCGGTTTGATATTCTATATCACACCTTAAAATTTGACAAGGATGCAAAACGACACGTTGTATACCTACTTAATCGCAATGTCACAAATCACCGACGCAGGTGTGCACCACGCCTTATCCATGACTACGAGTACTAGCTGTTGCTCACGGCTTTGCCCGCTTCAATTAGTCCACGCACTTAATTTAGAGCCACGCATCGATTTGTAATACGTTTCCTTAATTATGCACGAAATAATTGCTTCATTCGCCGATATTAAGCTTAGTTTTCATGCAAATCTAAGGAAATTATGTCCAAGAAAAATGCAGTATCGACTTTTAAGGTAAGCCGCTTAGACCATAAACTTTGTAATTTTAAAGCATTAATCTCTAATTGATCGTTTGGTTAGAAAAAATACACTGGTTTTACGATTAGAAAGGTAATTGATTAGTCTATTGACAACAATTATTAATAGGTAGACAATAATTTATTTTCTGTATTTAAGTTTCTTGTACATTAATTTGTGTTTATTTCTGTCTAATTGGCTGATAATTTACGTAAGAAGAAAATATAAATAAATAAAACGAGGTTCTGTATTTAAAACATCTAAACGTATTTATTTGACAAACAATACTAGCACTAATGCCCGGTTTATGAAGAATTCTTAAACGGAGTTTAAACTCTCTATAGTTATTGATTCGACAAAATTAACTATTTAAGTGAATTCTTTTATTATGCTCGGTTGTTTGAGGTCCTCAAATAAACCCTTGATAGTAATTTACTCGACTTTTAAGTTAAATTCTTCCTTAACGAAGTGTTCTGAAAAACGATATCGAACCAATAATCACTATTGAATGGATAAACTCCGTCTAAAAACCTCAGAAACCGGGCATTAAACTACATGTGGCGGCATCTACATCGCCACATACGAACTACGTTACTACGCGTCACACTGACGTCACGCAATCCTGCATCGCGCAATTAGAGTTTACCGCGCAACTAGCATATATACAACGTCCCGACATCAACCGTCGGGCAGGCTGCCCCTCGCTTCGTGAGGAACGACATCATCCAGCGGGACCTCGGGATTGAGGGCCTGGACGAGTTTGTGCGGCGCCTCGCGAAGGGGATGTTCGCGCGTGCCGGCGCGTCTGCTCTGCCGCACATTAAGCAGATTGCGCCCTGGCATACGCGCCCCCCTGACGCGAGGAGACCCTTGCCCCGCGACCTGCTCGCGGACGTGTGACTCCACCCCGGACTGGACTTCCGAGTGAGTCGCTCTCAGTTTACACGCGGCTCACTTGTGACAATAGACTCCACACATAACATACATCTGTTGCGTGATGCGTGCTAGGATAATTTAGGCGTGTCACGCAGCAAACAGTAGACATTCACCTCTACACAGGCGCATAAATACACGCGTGAAGACGCAGCGCGGGCGCGCGATTCACGTAGACACCGGGTGACGTCACACAACACAATGTCACCCACACACCCATTACACGGTCTCCCTAACCCGTGCCAGGCTCGGCTAGCTCTGAAAGTGGGGCGGGCGGGAGCCACTCACCCCTTCTGTAGGAACGTCGAGTCCGTATCTCTGTCGCAGGTCGCCTTCTGCTGGGCTGCCCCCATGTAGGTGGGGGTTCCACCTGGTAGGGGTTGACCGCCGGGATACGGTGAAGAAAGCGGCGCTGGCTAGCAGCGTCGTGGCGTGCCTACAGACACAGATATAGCAATCATTCACAGGGACGCGCATATCCGCGTCCCATCATCCTTAGGCCGCAGTAGGCCGAGCCAATGAGGGGCCCGTATTGACGGGCCAACGCATAGCTGCTGCGGAGAGGGGGCCACGCCCCGGCACCGCCAATCGCACCCCCATGACGGGGTGTAGCGATGACCACTAGTGCCGTCGGGCAGTTGCCCACCAGACACGACACCCGTCTGGTCGGAGTATCCACCCTTTTCAATGGAGGATGAGGAACTTTACACCCTGTTCCTCATGCCTCTATATACATAATGTCTTGCCCATTTCAATCAAAACCGAACAAGTCTACGTATGAACCGTAACCGAAAACTTCGATAACATAGCCAACTTTAATCCTAGATGGCGAAGATAACCTTATAATAGCACTAGATAACCGTACTTAAATTGTATTACTCCACACCTCTACAGCATTAAACGGAGCCTCTAATAAACCCCAACCAAGCATTACACGATAGCTATGGTTAGCAGTGTGAGCGCTTCGATTGAAGGTAACAACTGGTCATCAACCACACCTTCGTTGCGTAGGACCATGGTACATATATAAGAAAGTGCAGAAGGTTCAGTTGACCTTTTGGAAGGCTCATTCGTGATTCGTTTAGGTAGTACAAAACTTCGATATGACATTTAGTTGGTTTAGTTGTTGTTTGGTTGGAGCGTAACGTAAAAGTACTATGTAATCGAAAAATATAATTCGCGCCACGAAAGATGTGACTTGACGGGCGTCGTATCGCGCCTCCCGCGCTGCGCAATGACTCCCGGTCCCTTCCATACCGATAGAGAGCTATAATCGTCAACTGCGCAAGTCAAACCACGAGATGTGTCACATCTCATCTTTAGTGGCACGTATTGTAAGTAAAGACAGAAACGGAAGAGATAAGTAGACAAAATCGCTTAGGTAAAATTTAAAATAAGAAGAGTCAGAGTAATAACAATAACGCTGGTTGATTCTTCTTCATCAATCCGCCAAAGAAAATTCTGCTATATGATGATGATGGCTGGCAGCATTTTCAACCGAAATAAACAAAATATTTCTCTCAGTCACTTCAAAAATAGTGTACAACGCTACAAAAGTAGTGTACAACGCTACAAAAGTAGTGTACAACGCTACAAAAGTAGTGTACAACGCTACAAAAGTAATGTACAACGCTACAAAAGTAGTGTACAACGCTACAAAAGTAGTGTACAACGCTACAAAAGTAGTGTGCAACGCTACAAAAGTAGTGTGCAACGCTACAAAAGTAGTGTGCAACGCTACAAAAGTAGTGTACAACGCTACAAAAGTAGTGTACAACGCTACAAAAGTAGTGTGCAACGCTACAAAAGTAGTGTGCAACGCTACAAAAGTAGCGTGCAACGCTACAAAAGTAGTGTACAACGCTACAAAAGTAGTGTACAACGCTACAAAAGTAGTGTACAACGCTACAAAAGTAGTGTACACACGGCTACACATCAAGCTACACATTTCCAGTTTACACTGACCTCTCATTGTAAGGAAATCCTATACAATGCGAGATCAGCTTATACTAGAAATTATAGCTTGATCTGTAGCCGTGCGGTCAACAGTGCATAAAAACTTTTTTACAAAAAAATACAACTGACTTCCAAAAACAACACTACAAAGTGAAAAATAACTTTAATTTCGGAATTCGGTGTCTGGTTAAAGTTATTTTTCACTTTGTGGTGTTGTTTTTGGAAGTCAGTTATATTTTTTGTACAAAAGTTTTTATTTTTCACTTTTTAGTTGTGGTACTTACTACTTACCCCACACAAATTCTAATACGCTACCTGCAAAAGAAACTAGAACATCATCCACATAAAAAGTGGGAAAAAATACGTATTATTAAAGCTAACTCAAAAACTACCCAAGCAAATTTAATCCATTTTATATGGGACCAACTCTGAGGTATACCCTCTCGAACAATATAAAAAATTTTCAAATCGGACGACTCTGTAAAAAGTTACGCGTGGCAGACATAAAAAAAAAAATTAAATATACATGTCGAATTGAGAACTTCCTTCTTTTTTTCCGTCGGTAAAAAAGTAGTGTACAATGCTACAAAGTTCTTTTGGCGCTTGGTCAAACTATAAACGCCGCCATCTTGATTTATCAATACGATTTCTGTGACAATTTCACAAATATTTAGCAAAAACGCCTCCCTATCAATATCATTCAGTTCAGGCGCATAAAGTTCCTGGTAGCAGTTTAACCACAAGGCAACAATTACACTGGTCTGGCCACAGAATAGATAAAATCTGTTCTTTGGGTCTGTCAGTATTTTCATTCGAAAGATGGCTAACTAATAACTCCACCTTCTGTTCATCTTTATTTAGTATGATTACTATGCAATAAGATGTTCTAGATAAACATGGGCGTAAACGCGGCCCGTTAATTTAAACATAACTGTGTGTAGAACAATACGAGTAACGTGGAAATATGCGAGATGAGTGATAGTGGGACTGTCGAGACCGTCTATGTATGAGGCCGCAAGCTGGAGCGTTTGGGTTAGTTAAAAACTACTGAGCTTTTAGTATCATCATCTGCTTAGCCTTTTCCCAACTATGTTGGGGTCGGCTTCCAGTCTAACCGGATGCAGCTGAATACCAGTATTTTACATGGAGCGACTGCCTATCTGACCTCCACAACCCATTAACTGAGTAATACGATACCCCTTGGTAAGACTGGTTGTCAGACTTTCGGGCTTCTGACGACCCGTAACAACTGTCAAAGATCCACGAATGACAGCCGGGACCAACGGATTAACGTGCTTTCCGAGGCACGGAGGAGTCTCGGTATGTAAAGAATGGTCACCCATCCACTGACCAACCCCGGCAAGCGTAGCTTAACCTGATGGATCGACCCGTGCGGCTGTTATTACTTAGCCACGAGCTCCTCCTACTGAGCTTTTAGTATACAGGGTGTAATTTTAATCACCGTTATCTTCTTAAGGGGTCATTGTACTCACCATTATGAACAACTTTTACTATGGGAGCAAAACTGAAATCGCGAAAAAAAATCAGCTGCTCCCTACATTTCGTACATGCGAACATAAATGTAAGGAACAGCTATTTTTTCAGTTTGCTCTCGTAATAAAAGTTGTTCATAATAATGATTACAATGACCCCTTAAGAGGATAACGGTAATTAAAATTACACCCTGTATAATCGGGTAGCTTAGTGATGAAATTGGCAGATAGTCTTTTTAATTACTACACTTAAAGTTCAACGCAAAATGTGCTCTACGAAAAATTGTTCCAGAAAAAAAACCGGCCAAGTGCGTGTCGGACCACGCACAATGACGGGTTCCGTAGTTGGGATGAATTTATCCCAAGAACAAACTTAACATTGTAGTTGAAAAACATGTTCTCCCATACATTCCAACTGTAAATGTAAGTTTGTACTCACAATATTGAGAGAATTACCATGTTATTTTAAGACCACAGACTTCTTATAGGTTTTCCTATAATCTACAGGTAAAGATCTATTTTCTGTATAGTTTGCAAATTTTATTTTTTTAATTTTCTTATTTACCCTCAAAAGTGACCCATAGTCAAAATTCATTTATTTATTTTACCCGTCCGTGTTTGGGTCACATGTGTACCAAATTTCAACTTAATCGGTCCATTCGGTTCGGTCGGTTCTGTTTTCTTCTATTATTGTATCTGTTTGTTTCCCAAATAAAATAAAATAAATTAGATTCGGAGCAAATTGGCTATGACAGACAGACAGACACACGAGTGATCCTATAAGGGTTCCGTTTTTTCCTTCTGAGTTAGGGAACCCTAAAATAATTTTTAGGGTTATATCTTAATAGATTTCATATTATATTAAGAATCTGCTTTCTACATTTAATATCTACTAGCGTTTCCAACGGCACCAAAACTTGGAACTGACTCACAGTAACCAAGCAGAACTTCCTAAACGAACTCTACTACTTATTGGCGCTAGAGAGTACGAGGTCTCTATGAACTCTGATGAATACCTACCGACTTACTAGCTGAAAATAAGTAAAGATACATCTTGAAAATGTAATAGACATAGTCCGTCGTAAATTAGCATAAGAATAGCATAATCAGCCTATAATGTTCCCACTGCTGTGACGCAGGCCGTAATCCACCACGCGGGCCCAGTGCGGGTTGGTAGATTCTTCGAATTGTTGGTTCTAGGACATGCCGGTTTCCTCACGATGTTTTCCTTCACAGTTTTGAGAGCAGTCGTGATAAAATTATTTACACAAAATAAAGCGCTTGTCTGGATTCGAACCTACGATCTACAACTCGTAAGTCGCGACCGTTACCACTGGGTCACCCACCACTGTTCTCCAGACGTCGTAAAGTAAACATATCAATATGTATGTAGCTACCAATCACACTAAAACTCTTTAAATCAAACACTAAGCTTTACTGCAAATGCATTTCCCATGGAATCACAATATAATGCCTAAGTATAGCAAATGTCCCATTACGAATAATACATAGTTTAATAGGCAAACACTCATTGAAAGGTCGCAGTTCCACTCGGCACTCGGCAGTGATTGCATTAAGGCGAGTAGTGCTGCCAACTAGCGCCACCATTGAGAAAAAAATCGTAAGTCTGGAAATATGGAATATTTTGAAATTTCCTATGCTCACATTTTTAGTCAGGTGAGGTAAAATTTTTTGTATCAAAAAAATCAACACTAAACCTCCTAGGTTCAAAGCCTTAGCAGTTAACGCCAACAATGACCATTTTTCGTGTTAAGGCGAAAGCGCCAGGGTAGCCCGCGAAATTCAAATTTTCTTACGTTTTTTGCAATTTGCAAGTCAGGTTGTATGTTGATCTAAATATGATTCGTATCAACTATTTATTTATAGAATTATAATAATAAAAATCATCAATACAACTCTCTAAGTTCATATGTTGCTTGTATTGCTGATTCTAATGATTATAATAATTCTGTAAAGCCATATTAGTTACGGCCGCGAATCATATTTGAATCAACATACAACCTGACACTGACCTGCAAATTGCAAAAAACGTAAGAAAATTTGAATTTCGCGGGCTACCTTAGCGCATCCCCTTAACTGCTAGGGCTTTGAACCTTCAAAAAATTTCAAAATGGTTTCTCAATCGTGGCGTTAGTTGGCAGCACTACTCGCCTTAAAACCATGATTTCCTTCACCACTCGACTAACAGATGACATTGACTCTAAATTCCTTCTAAACCCCATTTATTCCAATTAGCAACTGTTAACGCTGCTCGTTATATACTCGGACATACATCAAATACTTCTATTTAAATTATTATCTGTTCAATATACATGGCCCTTTATGTGGATTGCAATTAAAAGTGACTGTTGATTTCGTTGAATTTCGATTTGCCTTTCGTTTTTAATAAAAAAAACCGGCCAAGTATGTAAGGACCACGCACAATGAAGGATTCCGTAGTTGAAAAGAATTTATCCCAAAAACAAACTTAACATTGTGTAATCCCATTAAAAAAAAATTAAGTGATAAAATTACAAATGAACAATTTTCGGACTTTTTCCTTTACTTGTGCTGTGAGACATTGCTTCTTGCAAAATTTCATGATTGTAGGTCAACGAGAAGAAGTAGGTTTTGAATTACTAGTGAGTATCTAAATATGTCGCATAAATGGCCGTATTTTTTATTGCGTTGATTTAAAAGCTTGAATTTTTTAGGACTCCAAGGGACCATAGACCTACGTATTTGATATTAATTTCAACGTGATAGCTCCACGCGTTCCTGAGACAGACTGACAGACAGACAGACGGACAACGAAGTGATTCTATAAGGGTTCCGTTTTTTTTTCTTTTGAGGAACGGAACCCTAAAAATAAAATTATGTTTATTTATCTCCACAAATTACATTCTTTTAATGCTAGACATATTAAGTTGGCAGGTATCTAGACAAAATTTTGTAATCAGTGAAAGATCTGGAGTCTAAACTAAGCCCAGGCCTGCATTTTAGAACTCCAGGACCCCGCATTATATCTCATAGAAGGTTGTCAACGTGGTACAATACGATATTTCATAAACATGTACAGGATAAGTTTTGAAGAAGTGCGCAAATTTTCACAGGGTGTTCTACCCATGAATATGAACAACTTACTATGGGACCAAACCTGAAACCACAAAAAAAAAATCTGCTGCTCCCTACATTTTGACGATTTGGTGTAGATAAATGCAGCACACACACAGCACAGCTGAACAGCTGATTTTTATTTAGCGATTTTGACGTTAGTCCCATAGTAAAAAAAATAAATAAATAGTAAAAATTTGCGTACTGCTTAAATAATTATCCTGTATAGTCATCATCTGCCTAGCCTTTTCCCAACTATGTTGGGGTCTGCTTCCAGTCTAATCGGATGCAGCTGAATACCAGTATTTTACAAGGAGCACTGCCTATCTGCCTCCACAATCTAGTAACTGGGTAATACGATACCCCTTGGTAAGACTGTTTGTCAGACTTTCGGGCTTCTGACGACCCCTAATGACTGTCAAAGAACCACGAATGACTGTGTTTTTCGAGGCACGGAGGAGTCTCGGTAATACGTAAAGATGGTCACTCATCAACGGAACAACCTGATGGATCGACCCTTGCGGCTGTTTTACTTAGCCACGAGCTCCTCTATATATATATATAAATATGTAGAAATCGTACAATTAATTAACTCTCATATTTATTTAATTCAATTATTATTGTAAATGACTAACTAACTAACTATACAAATAAATACAAAACAAAAGGACACTTAGGCGTCGAAGTACTCGTCCGCATTGATGTCATCCGGAAACGTGCCCAGAAGACTGGCAGCATTGCCACGTTGAATGGCAATGCTAATTTTTTGGCCAAAGAACGACCCAGCCCTCTGGTCACGTGAAGCCTCGACCAGTCGGCGAGAAATTTCCTTAAAAAGTAGACGCGCACTCGGGCCCCATGACCCGAGCGTTTCGACCCCAAACGGCTCAAAACTGTAGTTACCTATAAGGTTACAGTATTTGCGCCGCTTGAGGGTCTCAGCAGCCGCAGCAGCGGCGCCAGCACAGCACGTCGTGCTGGCGTCGCACAGGTTGCGTCCCAGACCAGAGGCCTACCCATCTTCCAAGGTAACAACGTCATGCCATCTGGTCTCTTGCCATCGTCACGTACCAAGCCTTATTAATTAATTACATGTGCATAGAAAATGACATCTCTCTCCATCTTCGAGTAGCTTCCTGTTGTTAGAATCCACTCGGACAATGGAAATGGAAAGAATATTTTCGCAAAGGTGTTGACAGCAGTTTACTCACATATTACATAGCTTCATCTGGAGAGAGCTAGGTACGCGTTTTCTCCTTTCTTCAGATAAGTCAGAGTGTTGAAGAAGTACCGTTAGCAATATGTATACAACTGGTGTACAGTTAGACACTTGAGTTTCCTCATTTGTGGTGAAGAAAAGACGAGGCTACGAAAAATTCTCTAATATTTCTAATGTTTTAATTAAAGTATTTATGTGGAGTCCAGCCATCAATTTTAGATTAATATGAAGTTGCACAACTCTCATAGAAACGTACGACTTCGCCTGCTGAGATAAATGTGATATAATATAAAGAAATACCCTATATTTTTAAGTACCAAGCATTCTCCTCCATTTTCTTCAAAATCAGTACAATTTTTTCCGTCACAAAACATATGAAACAACCAAAAACGCTCACTTTCTCTCTCATAGTTATCAAAGCGTATCCCAATTTTTTCGTCGCACAAACGATCCAACCCTCCCAAAACCAGTGGGTAACCCTGACCACACCTTGCGATGTCTCACAGCTAGATACGCGAATATTTCAATGAATACATTACATGTACGGGCCTTATACGTGCATTATTCACTAACGGGCTGTAATAAAGGCTTATCTTCGATCTGCGTATACACATACACAATGGGCGCGCGTTTCTTGACGGAAAAACTCGATAGCCACTTGTGCCGGCGATAATGGCGCAGTTATGGCCATGTGGTGATAATAATGATGATTAATGAAGGAAGAGGCGAGGGTTAGGATTAATTTGAAGGCGGAAAAGGTAGATAAGACTTGGGTCCATTCTCACCAAGTGCCTAACGGAATCTCGGTAGATTTTCTAACGTGCCGATAAAGTATGCTAAACAACCATGATGACGATGATAATTGAATAGTCAAACGAATTTACCTACCTGTAAATAAAGTTCTCCGATAACTATGCGAAGTTGTGGTCTCATCTCATCCGTAGCTGATGATTGAATACAATCGTATGTTTCATCACATCTGGCTCGAAGGACCAAAAATGATTTTTGTTATAATTGTTTACATGTACATCTTCTACAACTACTAAATCTGCCTAGCCTTTTCCTAACTATGTTGGGGTCGGCTTCCAGCCTAACCGGATGCAGCTGACTACCAGTATTTTATATGGAGCGACTGCCTATCTGACCTCCACAACCCATTAACTGGGTAATACGATACCCCTTGGTAAGACTGATTGTCAGACTTTCGGGCTTCTGACGACCCGTAACGACTGTCAAAGATCCACGAATGACAGCCGGGACCAACGGCTTAACGTGCTTTCCGAGGCACGGAGGAGACTCGGTATGTAAAGATGGTCACCCATCCACGGACCGACCCCGGCAAGCGTAGCTTAACCTGATGGATCGACCCGTGCGGCTGTTATTACTTAGCCACGAGCTCCGAGTAAACAATGAGGACGAAAATATTTTTTAGTGTGGAGGCCTTGTCAGTCTATGGCGCTACATTAATATTGAAGAAATAAGTAAATAGGAATTAAGGAACGCATCCTTACATGCAGGAATGCTAATTTTTTTGCACATTAAGAACTTGAGTAAGAGAACATCCTAATGACAATTTTTTTAATTTGGTATCTTCATGGTTGATCCCCATCTTTTTAGTATATTTCAGTCTTCGTACTTCAAAAAACAACTCGGGAAGATCACTAATACCTTGGAGGAAACACAACCTGTGTTGTTGCGATTAATAAAGTAATGTTAAGTTAGTCCTAAGATTAGTCGCTACTTCGCTAGTTCTCTCAAGAGAGGCGTAGTAAACGTCTCCTTTGACTAATTGAAGTCATTAATAAAGTGTGTAGCGATCTGTGCAAGTACACACAATGGACCATTGTGTGACGATGCTGGAATTCGATGGTCATTTGTGCCTGTAGTACGTAACGGGTTGATCGCAATTTTGCGATTAAACGAATGCCTAAGTAATAAGTAATAACCATAGTGTGCTTAGTTTACTTTTAGATTAGGAAGCAGATAATGAAAAGCATGGAAAAGACATCAACGAATTTTAAGCAAGGATATTTTTTTTTTGTAATAATATAATTGACTAGCACTTCCCGCGCGACTTCGTCCGCGTGGATTTCGTACTTTAGTACCCCGTTAGGGGTAGATTTTCGTAAAACCCTAATACACGTTATTCTTTATTTTCGGTTAAAATTCTTCCATACAAACTTTGAGAACCCCCAATCCCCCTTTGGGTGGTAATTTAGAAAAAACAAAAAAATTCAAACTTCATAATATACTTAGATAAGTATTCGTGCTAATTTTCAAGTTAATTGTTATACTCAAGAAATTACATTTTTCATACAAGCAAAATCCCCCCTTTCCACCCCCTTAAAGGTTGAATTTCCAAAAACCCCTTCTTAGTGCTCCCCTACATTGTAAAAGGAAGCTGTGTGTAAAATTTCAAGTTTGCAGTCACAGCGGTTTAGGCTCTGCGTTGATGAATTGGTCAGTCAGTCGGGACAAGTAATAAATGTATAGAATAGAATTTAAAGATAGATACTCGTAGATAAACAGATGTAGGTACCTAATGGTGTAAAAATTTTGTTTCAGGACATCCTGAGGACCGATGGCAGTTGATTTATGAGAACTATAACTTTTCCACAATCATATTACTGCAACACGGACTAGAAAATAAAAACTTTTTTACAAAAAAATACAACCGACTTCCAAAAACAACACTACAAAGTGAAAAATAACTTTAATTTCGGAAGTCGGTGGCAAAAAACGAAAATACATTTAACTAGACACCGACTTCCGAAATTAAAGTTATTTTTCACTTTGTAGTGTTGTTTTTGGAAGTCGGTTGTATTTTTTTTGTAAAAAAGTTTTATTTTTCACTTTTAGTTGTGTACCTACCCCACACAAATTCTAATACCACTACCTGCAAAACAAACTAGAACATCATCCATATAAAAGTGGGGAAAAAATACGTATTATTGAAGCTAACTCAAAAACTACCGATGCAAAGTTAATCAATTTTATATGGGACCAACTGTGATGTACCCTCTCGAATAAAACAAAAAAAAAACCAAATCGGTCCAGCCATCTTCGAGTAATCGGGGAACATACATAAAAAAAAAATTAAAAAAAAGGTTCCGACGAACTGAGAACCTCCTCCTTTTTGAAGTCGGTTAAAAAAGAAGGACTCCGCGCCACGCATATCGAAAGTGAAGCACAGTAAGTATGCCGGGACCGTTTGTACAAACATGCGCCTCACGCACACATTTACATCGTAGTATGCCGACCGCCATTATGTGACATGACGTCTTTGTCAAATCACGCACACATAGATCGGTAAGGTGCTTCACTTTCGATACGCGTGGCGCGAAGTCCTTCTTTTTTTCTAGTCCGTGTACTGCAATTTAAAATCGGAATTCCGTTTCTGAATCAGCGGGAATGAAGGTAAAGTTCCTGAAATGTAAGCAAATTGTCTTCTACATCATCGATCATTTACCAGAACAGAAGGAACAGACTTCCATACAAAGCTTAGGTACTTACCTAACACTATAGCCGAGATTGATAAATAAATATAATTTATAATTACTTTATCTCAGATATTCCCGTCTTTATTTCACTAGCTTCAGGCCGCGGCTTCGCCCGCGTGGATGTCGGAAAATATCCCACGAGAACGCACTACCGGGAAACTCAAACTCAAAGTATTTATTTCAAATAAACCAATTACAGGCACTTTTGAATTGTCAATGGGTCGGTCAGTCAGAAAGATGAAGCTAGTTGCCCATTCCAAAGCGTAGTAGATCTCTATGGAGAAGAACTGGCAAGAAACTCCACGGACACTCTTTTAAATCATAATATTTTTACAAAATATTGGTTACATCGTTCATGTTGAAAATATACATGTGAGAACAATGTAGAAAGACGTGAACGTTAAAAAGCGTCCGTAATAAAAAGATAAAAACTAAAACAACTAAATTAAATATTAAAATTAAAAATAAGCCATGGCAGCTAAGAGACGACCAGTCCCAACTGACGGCGCCCGTTCACGAACATGACGCATGGATCAGCACCAATTAGCTCAACCATTTTGAACGGAACTTAATGAAATCCTTCCTTATTCCTTGTCTACATTGTAAAGGGAACCTCTGTGCAAAATTTCAGCTTTCTAGGTCTTCTTGGGGCTTTCTAGGGCTGGGCGTTGATGAGTCAGTCAGTCAGTCAGGAATTCTCTTTTTATTTATATATATGTATATATAGATAGATGTATAGTTTGACAGCTGTGCGACAGTGACAGGTATAATGCACAGGCAAAGTTTTGGTGCCGAATGGTACTGACCGGAGGCGTTGTTGGTACACGTTTGTGAAGTATATTTATTTAAACCACAATTATAACGCCTTTACAGAATCAACCAAGGCAATGTTATAAATAAGTCACAAAGTCTACACTTTACAAAAAAAAAATGTTCTGTAAGTAAATTACAAAAAATTATCTATTAATATAAAAATTATATATAAAATATAATCTGAATCATTTTGAAGCAAATTGCTAAACATTGCTTCATAATAATTTGTTAGAAAAATTTGTCTGCTCAACAACGTAAATAACGCAATGAATGTTATTGAACTGTCAAAATGAAACCGATTCTGATTGATAGTGTGTTACGCAATTAGGGTGCCGGGAAGTCACACTCCTACTCGAAATTGAATTGTGAATGGGGTCAAATTTTAAATTTAAAAATGCATAAATGTTTGTGTTTTATAAATCAAAGTAAGTCATTAAAACACTACTAAAATAACGGTTAAAATCGATAATTTCTTTCATATCCCGGTATGTCCATTGCCATGTATTTATCAAAGTCAACCACGTCCGCGACGACTAATTAGCGTAAAGTATGTGGTAGTAAGATGGCTGCCATTTCCATGAGTTATAATAGGGAGTCAAGTCGGCAAGTTCAGTATTTTTTAGAATTCCGTACGTCAAAAGGAAAAAGGAACCCAGGCCTTTGCCTCGAATTTCGCGGGCAGCGGGGCGGCGCGGCGGCGGCGGCGGCGCGTCTCGCATTGTCCCGCCCCGCTACCGCGCCGCTGTTTTGGAGGTCCGGTCCATTTGTTTTTAGGCATAAAATCCTGCCGCTCCCGCTCCGCCACCGCTGCCGCCCCGCTGCCCGCAAAATTCGAGGCAGAGGCCTTATAGGATCACTTCGTTATCCGTCTATCTGTCTGTCAGTCTGTACAGACCCTTTTTGTCAGGAACGCGTGGTGGTATCAAGTTGAAATTAATATCAAATACGTAAATCTTTGGTCCCTGGGAGCTCTAAAAAAATTAACCTTCTATGTAAACGCAGTAAAAAAATACGGTCATCATGCGACATATTTTGATACTCGACATATTTTGGGATTTCTAGTTTTTCAACTAAGTGCAATGTTAAGTTTGTGTTTGGGATAAGTTATTTTTAACTACGGAACCCTTCATTGTGCGTGGTCCGACACGCACTTGGCCGGTTTTATTTCAAACTGCGGTTCGTTTCGCCAGTTAGTGAAACAACGCTATGCCCATTCCCTGATTTTTTGGCTCAATCCGTTATTTAATATATTATTTTTATTTCTATTCACATACATCTCCTCTCCTACACGAGTGATCGTTTAATAAAAAAACCTCTTATCTTTATCTATAATCTGTAGTCAAAAACCTATTCTTTCATTTCCCACTTTTCATTTAGAGTGGACATACCGGATTTTGATATTTAACTACACAATTTATAAACCTTACAACATTTCTAATATCAGACCTTTTTCAATTATTATTTGTGCTATTTGAATGAATCTCGGCAGATTTTGCCTAAATATATCCTCCGATACTGTAAGAACGTCAAAGATTGTATTGACAAAATAGATGGCGGCGTTTTGTTCCGATTTTAAATCGAAAAGAATCTTGTAGTTCTGTCTTCTATAAAAAGAAAATGAACTATTGCTGCCTCATCAATTAGTAACACAAACAAAACTTCCATTGCGACCCACCTGTACCTACTCATTACATATCAGCCAATCAGCCTATCAGGGCACCGACACACGTCGAAGGTTCGTGCCCTGATGTCATCACCACGCGTGACTTCCTGGCAGCTTGGAAATGGACGCAACCTAGTGGGTGGATCTGATAGGCCGAGTCAGATGAAGATATCTACTATAAAGCTTGGTAAGGTTTTATTAACTGTGGTAGAAGTTAATTTGAATGTAATTAGTTCATTTGGGTGCGTATAGCTGTGGTTTTACTTAAGTGGTTAGAGTTAAATTCATTGGAAGAAAAAATAATTGATCTACTTATTGGAGTGTATTTGTGTGATTAAATAGGCGATCTACAGGGATAAAGTCACTGACACTAACTTGCAAGTGGATAATATAATTACCAATCAATTAATTAATAATAATAATAACCCTGTTCCCGATACCGGTGGGCTACTATGTTGTTTATTTTTAAATGTTTTTATATTCTTTTTATTTTAATATTTAAAAATGTAACATATAGGTGTGAAATGAAATAAAGGATATAATAATAATAATAATCGGAATTGGATACTTCAAAGTCGCAATTACACCATTAGACGTAGCCAAAGTCGCAATTACACCATTAGACGTAGCCAGAGCAGTCCGTCCGTTACCGAATTGGAAATCACCGGGACCGGACGGACTGCACAATTTTTGGTTGAAATGGCTAAGTAGTTCACACACTTGCCTGGCATCTCAGTTCCAATCATCCTTAGAGTCTGGGTCGCTACCGCCGTTTCTAACAACAGGCGTTACCCACCTGCTCCATAAGTCAGGTAGTCCCGTGGAACCCAAGAATTATAGACCGATCACGTGTTTGTCGACGGTCTATAAACTTCTTACATCCATTTTGAGAGCGAAAATTAATACACACATTGACAGTAACACGATTATGTCTACCTCTCAAAATGGATGTAGGAACGGGTCTCGCGGTACTAAGGAGCTACTCCTCATCAACATGGCCATTAGCCAACAGGTTCGTCGATCCCGCAAGGATCTGTCGACATGCTGGATAGATTATAAGAAGGCCTATGACTCGGTGCCACATACATGGCTCATAAAGGTGTTGGAGTTGTACAAGATTGATGCGACTCTACGCTCCTTCCTTGAGTCGTGTATGGGGCAATGGAGGACGGTCCTTCGCTATCCTGGATGTCGACAGATCCAAGGGAATGATGATCCTGTATGGATTAAACGGGGAATATTTCAGGGCGACAGTTTGAGTCCACTTTGGTTCTGCTTAGCCCTGAATCCTCTAAGCACACTGTTGGAGGATTCAGGTCTAGGCTATCGGTTGAAGAGAGGTGGTCAGGTGATATCTCACCTCCTCTACATGGATGATTTGAAACTCTTTGCCCACAACAAATTGCGGCTGATGGAGCTACTTAAGGTTACTGAAACTTTCAGTAGCGCCATCAGGATGGAATTTGGTGTGGACAAATGTGCAATCATGCATGTAAAACGAGGTGAGGTTATGGAATCCGATGGAATTCAACTTTCGGATTCCATACATCTTAGATCCCTCTCCTCATCCGAAAGCTATAAGTATTTGGGTATGTCGGAAGCGTTAGGCATCAACGTTGCTGACATGAAGCAATCGTTGAAGGAGCGCTTCTTTGGTCGCCTGAAGAAGGTATTAACCAGTCTTCTTTCAGGCGGAAACAAGGTGCGCGCTTTCAACGGTTGGGTCATGCCGGTTTTGATGTACTCTTTCGGCATACTCAGATGGACTCAGACTGAACTCGACGCCCTGGATAGAAGGGTCCGTACACTGCTGACTGCAAACCGGATGCATCACCCACGATCATCGGTGATGAGACTGTACATCCCGCGGAAGTGCGGGGGTCGAGGCTTTTTAAATGCAAAGACCCTCCACAACCGCGAGGTGTGCAGCCTCAGAGAATATTTTTTAAAAATCGAAGTGGGTATGCACCGTGATGTGGTTGCAGTGGACAAGGGGCTCACCCCGCTGTCCATGGCTAAAGAGAACTGGCGCAAACCTGTAGTACTTACTACCGATGACCGCAAGAAGGTATGGCAAAGCAAGGAGCTCCACGGGCGCTTCTATCGGGCTCTTCATGAGCCCGGTGTAGATTTCTTAGCGTCCGTATCCTGGCTACGTTTCGGTGACCTTTTCGGGGAAACTGAAGGTTTCGTCTGTGCAATTATGGACGAAGTTATCTTGACGAATAACTATCGGAAACATATTATGAAGGATGGGACGGTTGACGTGTGTCGGGCATGCCACCGTCCGGGTGAGTCCATCAGACATATTATCTCCGGTTGTTCTCGTCTGGCTAACGGCGAGTACTTGCACAGGCATAACCAAGTAGCTAGGATTATCCACCAGCAACTTGCTTTGAAATATAAACTAGTCGATTCTGAGGTACCATACTACAAGTATGTGCCCGACCCAGTTCTCGAAAATGACCATGTCACTTTGTACTGGGATCGGTCTATCATTACTGACAGGACTATTGTCGCCAATAAGCCTGATATAGTAGTGATAGATCGGTTAGTGCGCCAAGCAATGATAGTCGATGTTACCATTCCACATGACGAGAACCTCGTGAAAGCTGAGAAAGAGAAACAAATAAAATATCTCGACTTAGCTCGCGAGGTTGTTGATATGTGGAATGTGAGCTCGGCTGTCATTGTGCCGATTGTCGTAACGGCCAATGGCCTGATGGCCGAAAGCCTCGAACAACATCTCTCGAGGCTATCATTAGGCGGTTGGATCAAGGGCCTGATTCAGAAGGCAGTACTCCTTGATACGGCTCGCATTGTGAGAAGGTTCCTGTCTCTGCAGCCCTAACCACCGGTAGCTTGGACCCTGCTCCCGACACCGGCGGACCTCTATTTTTTTATATTTTTAAATGTTTTTTTATATCCTTTTTTTAAGAAATATTTAAAAATGTAAATAGATAAGAAATTAAATAAATAAACGAAATAATAATCAATTAATGAATAATGTTGTTAAAACATGTTGCGCCGACCCCAAATAGATTGGGATAAGGGAAGGAGAATGATGAATCAATTAATGAATAATAATAATACCTTTATATTATCCACATTATAAAACAAATCGAAATTAAATATTAAGTCTTTACCTATGAAATTGCCGTTCTGCAGTACTGGCCATTTCAAATCAAAATAATTTTTGTTTGGCTAAGAATTCTAATTTCAAATTAATTTTATTTTAAAAACATGGATTTTTTTTCCAAAAGTAGTCATTTGTTTATTGATTAGTGTTACATTTTCATCGCATTTCAATCCTTTTCGTCATCATGGATACGTTCAAAATTCGAGTAATTATGGAATATGAGTACCGTCGTGGCAGCAACGCGGCACAAGCGGCACGCAACATCAACGACGTTTACGGAGCTAACACTACAAACCAACGCACCACTTGTTATTGGTTTGCTCGCTTCCGTTATGGAAATTTCGACCTGAAAAATGAACCTCGCGGTCGTCCGAAGACTTTGGTCGACAATGACGAATTAAAGGCGATTGTGGAAGCTTATGATACACAATCTACGGCTGAATTAGCAGCAGCTTTCGACGTTAGCGTCAAAACAATATTGGTCCATTTGCGTCAAATTGGCAAGGTAAAAAAGCTTGACAAATGGGTGCCCCACGAACTCAATGATCGCCAGCGCGACGTACGCGTCGAGACGTGCCTTGCACTGCTCAACAGACACACAAATGAAGGAATTTTGAACCGCATTGTTACCTGCGATGAAAAATGGATTCTGTTTGATAACCGCAAGCGCTCAGCAAGTTGGTTGGATCCTGGTTCAGCACCTAAACAATGCCCTAAACGAAAACTTACCCCTAGAAAAGTGATGGTCACTGTTTGGTGGTCTAGCGCCGGTGTGATTCATCACAGCTTCTTACCAAACGGGGTGAGCATTACTTCAGATGTGTACTGTGAAGAACTGAACACAATGATGGAGAAGCTGGCACATCTCCAACCAGCATTGGTCAATCGCTCGTCTCCGCTGCTCCTGCACAACAACGCGCGACCTCATACTGCACAGCAGACGGTCTCCAAGATGCAAGAACTGGGGTTGGAAGCTCTCCGTCATCCGCTCTACTCACAGACCTTGCGCCTACAGACTACTTACTTTTTCCAGAATTTGGATAACTTCTTGGCGGGAAAAAAATTTAATACCCGAGAGGCAGTACAAAATGCCTTTGAAGAATTTGTTGCCTCCCGTCCAGCTGATTTCTTTAAGAAGGGCATCAATAAACTGCCACTGCGTTGGCAAAGATGCATTGATTGCATGGGTGATTACTTCGATTAATACAAATAAAAAATGCATGAAAAAAATTCGTTTAATTTTTTTCATACAAAACGGCAATTTCATAGGTAAAGACCTATTATATATATGATAATTTATCATATATATATTTAATTTCAATTCGTTTTATAATGTGGATACGAGTAATAAAATGTTTGTCAAAGATATTAGAGAAACAAATATAATATTAGTTTGACAACCGGATACAAGATTGTACAGTAAATGAAACAAGCGTTTTTTTTTTTTAAACCAAGACCAGAGTCCTTGTCAAGGCGAATCAAACGAGCCCAAACTCGATTGGGCCGCGTCGTTTTATTACTAAGTTCCCATAGCCACCAGATCTAGTCCATAGCATAATCAGCCTATAATGTTCCCACTGCTGGGGTACAGGCCTCCTCTGTGTGAGAGGGAGTGGCCTGTAATCTACCACGCGTGCCCAGTGCGGGTTGGTAGATGGCACATGTCTTCGAATTGTTAGGTCTAGGACATGCCGGTTTCCTCACGATGTTATCCTTCACCGTTTTGAGAGCAGTCGTGATTATATATTTACACAAAGTGAAGCGCCTGCCTCGGTTCGAACACATGACCTACAATTATTCGTAAGTCGGAGACGTTATTTATACCACTGGGCCACCACTACTCCCAAAGTCAGCTCTATGTCATAATAATTGCATTGTCATCCGATTTACATATGCATGTAAAATTTCAGGTTAATCGGAAACCGGGAAGTGGGTCAAATTTAACTTGCAAGATTAGATCACAGACAGACAGACACCGGGACAGGTGAAACTAACTAAAGCTTGTAATAAATACCTACAATTAGGATTTCAAAATGGATGATCACAAATCGCTCATTTTTGTTTTTCTCTTCCAACAAACGCGTGTGATCGCCATCACACTTCACAAACAAACACGCTACCTCCATCAACTAATTTTTTAAACAAAGTCCAACACTTCAGTCAGCTATCAAAGGTAACTGCATTAGCTTCGGAGCATAATTACAGGAATGGCGCTACAAACAGTGCTAATTGAATATTGAACAAAAAAATGGCAGTCGCGATCAACCCTCAAACGCCGCCGGCGGGTCACGGGTTGATCCGTCAGACCTTTGTCAAGTGAACAATTACATCGGCCGAACGTACCCACATTGTAACCTTACTCGTAAAACGTTGAAATACTCCAGTAATTGTCACCGATGGAACAATTTATACAGGGTGTCCCGTAAATAATGGATCAAACGTAACGGGTAGGTAGCTTACCTAATTTCCAACAACTAATTTGAATATTAAAAAAAAAACCGTTACAGTAACCAGGATATTAATTTTTTTTCGAATTTTACGATTTTGTCTTCCAGAATTAAGCTTTTTTAATGCTGTCGCTGCAAATGATGACATTTTTAGGTATGATTTTTATTTAACATTTCTGAATAGCTTACTAATGTTATAAGATACCATTTTTTTGAATACCGTTTTATTTGCCTTAGAAAAAAAATCTTGAGTTGAAAAGTTTTTTCTTTACGATGTTAGGACCAAAATTGAAAAAATTCTCCTGTAAAAAAAATGTATGACACCGAAAACCACCATTATTTTAAAAACTTGTACATTTAATAAGGTTTGCAAATTGGTGTAAAACTTACGTCTAGTCTTTATCGTTACAAAGATATTGCTATGAATGTGATGAAGACAGAAAATAAATTAAATTGGTACTATTCCATTTTTTCATTTTCGTAATGGCTTATGCTTGAATGCTTGTAATCGAAGCAGGTAGTTAAGCGGCTAGCATATTCCGACCCGATGACGTCATCTGTCCGGAATTTGGGACCGCTTCCTGTGGCGGAGTTGCACCTCAGTCAGCGTGAAGGGGATAGATAGCGCCGCTTTTGTATTTTTGGTAAATTGGTATGAAGTTGTACATTCTAGTCCTTGTCGTTACAAAGATAATTGCTATGAATCTGAGAGGTGCTCCAAATCAACGTTAATAAAAAAAATAAAAAGTGTGTACATTTAAACTTTTTCTTTAAAATGTGTAACTGTAGTATTTCAGAGGCAATGTTCATTGAATTATTGAGGCGTATGAAAAGAATTAGGAGGCCGTACTAAAAAAAACAGTTAGTTCAAATAAATCGTTTTATTTGGTTTTTACAATAAATGTTCGAATTGCCTTCCCTCTACAAGAATGCAAAGTCTGCATCTCCTAATAAAGGAAGCTCTTATCCGACGGACAAAACGGCTTTGGTTTATTTCTGATACAGCAGATTGGATGCGCTGTCGTAATTCTTCTTCCGACGTTATTGGATTCTTGTAGACCCTGTCTTTTAAACATCCCCAGTAAAAAAAATCTAGGGGATTTAAATCCGGAGATCGCGGAGGCCACAAAATTGGTCCTAATCGGCCGATCCATCTGTCCGGATAACTTTCATCAAGGTGCGCCCTTACTGCCGTCGCATAGTGAGCGGGGCACCCATCATTTTGCAACCACATTGCTTGCCGTACGTCTTCTGGAACGTTTTCTAATAACCTTGGCAACTCATTCCTTAAAAAATGGAGATAATATTCGGCGTTTAGAGTAGCTGGTAGTTCAAAGGGCCCTATTATTTGCCCATTGATTATTCCCGCCCATAAATTTATTTTAAATTGATGTTGGCTCCTGTCCTCTCGCATCAAATATGGGTTTATCAGCTGCCAACTGTGCAAATTATGCAAATTTAAATATCCATCTCGGCGGCATGAAGACTCGTCACTCCATAAAATCTTGTTAAAAAACTGCGGGTCCGCCCGAATCATTCTAAGCATCCTTTGGCAAAATTCTATTCTTGGCTGGTAATCACGCGACGTCAGCGTTTGAACACGTTGCACGTGATATGGGTGCAATCGGCACCGTTGTAGCACTCGATGCACCGTCGATCTAGAAATTCCTACGCGTCGCGCTATGACGCGAACGGAGACTGACGGATCTTCCTCGATTTCTCGAAGAATGACTTCGTCATTAACTTGTCGCGGTCGTCCTTCACGGGTACCACCAACTCCGGTGCCAAGAATTCTTCCCTCAAGAAGCGCGTTATGCACTCTAATAAAGACGCGATAATCGGGATAACGAACCAGGTTCGGGTATCTTTCACGGTACAATCTTGCAGCCGCCCTGGCATTACCTCTTGCTTCTCCGTAGATAAAATGCATTTCGGCGTACTGCCGTGGCGTGTACTCATAACGAGGCATTGGGCTGAATAAGGTTTCAGCGCTACTGCACACACGTACAAGCACACACAAACGAATGTTTTCGGAGTCCGTAGGATCGCCAAGTCGTTTGTCCAATACGCAAAGAGTTCCAAATCGATAGGCAAAGCAAAGTCCAAAAACACAGCACAAGTCAAATTTTACAGAAGAAAACACCGAGCCACTGACCGGGAGCGAAAGTTGTCTGACGTAGCAACTCGAAGAGAGACTAGTTACAACTAAACTAATAAAATCAAGCAACAATGAAGCCTGTACGAGTGAAGGGCGCAGGAAAGAACAAAAGAACCTGCGCAACTTCATACCGATTTAACCGATTTACCAAAAAGCGGCGCTATCTATCCCTTTCACACTGACTGAGGTGCAACTCCGCCACAGGTAGCGGTCCCAAATTCCGGACAGATGACGTCATCAGGTCGGAATTATGCTATCCGCTTAACTACCTGCTTCGATTACAAGCATTCAAGCATAAGCCATTACGAAAAGGAAAAAATGGAATAGTACCAATTTAATTTATTTTCTGTCTTCTTCATCACATTCATAGCAATATCTTTGTAACGATAAGGACTAGACGTAAGTTTTATACCAATTTGCAAACCTTATTAAATGTACAAGTTTTTAAAATAATGGTGGTCTTCGGTGTCATACATTTTTTTTACAGGAGAATTTTTTCAATTTTGGTCCTAACATCGTAAAGAAAAAACTTTTCAACTCAAGATTTTTTTTCTAAGGCAAATAAAACGGTATTCAAAAAAAATGGTATCTTATAACATTAGTAAGCTATTCAGAAATGTTAAATAAAAATCATACCTAAAAATGTCATCATTTGCAGCGACAGCATTAAAAAAGCTTAATTCTGGAAGACAAAATCGTAAAATTCGAAAAAAAATTAATATCCTGGTTACTGTAACGGTTTTTTTTTTTAATATTCAAATTAGTTGTTGGAAATTAGGTAAGCTACCTACCCGTTACGTTTGATCCATTATTTACGGGACACCCTGTATGACATAGTGAAATGTACTAGTTATACATATTTTAAAGGTGTTAACGATTAGGCGACAAAGGGTTAATTGTAGATCGTCAACGGTTTTCCAACCTGCCACTGACTGATGCATTGTCATCGGTGTTTATCGATCAACACTGCACTGCAGTGACACATCAGGCCTCCTCTCTGTGAGAGGGAGTGGGCCGTAATCCACCGTGCGGGCCCGGTGCGGGTTGGTAGATGTCACAATGTCTTCGAATTTTTAGTTCTAGGACATGCCGGTTTCCTCACGATGTTTTCCATCACCGTTTTGAGAACAGTGATGATGAAATAATTTACACAAAGTAAAGCGCCTGTCAGGGTCCAAACCTACGATCTACAACTCGTAAATCGCGGCCGTTACCACTGCGCCACCACTGCTCTTTCGTTTCCAAGGTACTAGAGTTAAATTTAACCATGCTGGTAACGTACAAAACCAACAGTTACGAAATCCCGTATCTCACAAGTATTTGCATGGAGTGTCTACGACGATTTTATGTCTAACTATAACTCAGAGATACAATCCATGCCCGTAATTCAAAACAACGGTGTAATTCATTACGACGCCATCACTATTGTAAAATATACGTTTCTAAGCTTTACCTACGTGTGAATATTTCCATAACTTTGTGATGTTAGGTGTGTTATGTCATTGTAAAGTACCAATCTATCTCCGTGCTAAGTTTCAACATATTCGATTCAGTAGTTTAGAAGTGACAGCTTACCAAACAAACTCTCATTCGATCTTACCCTATGTCTGGGGAGAACGGAGAATTATATCGGGTCCTACTGCCTGCCCAATGGTTCCTCTTGTTACCATAAGTCGGGGGCTCAGGAGCATTCTGTTCTTAATGTTCTACCATTCTACCATTCCCCATCACTATCTGGTTGTCTCGGTTACCCGCTCTCTGTCTCAAACAAAAATAAAGCCTCTCTATATTATAAGTAGAAAGAGAGGAAGAGAGATAGGTTACAAACCCTCTGAAAGTGACAAAACTTGGCTAATTAGCCTAGTTTCGAATCGTCTTGTCTCTTTTTCGCTCCCGATAATTACGACATGCCGTCCTACTTCCACGTGTCATGTAATAACCGATTTTGAAGATTGAATGTTGGATAAGTAACCTAACTACTTCTTTTTGTCTACAGCTACAATTGGAGAGCATTGTCTATAATATTCCATACATTTTTTTAAAATAAAACAAATAATTATCTCCCTTCCATGACCTGATTAGCCCACTCGCCCCTCGACCCGCGCCCGCTTCGTCGTCCATCGGTTTTATTGATATTTCCCCGTTAGAAACGCACCTAATTTACTTTCAAAACTCGAACTTTTACGCTTTTTAGCCGCCAACCGCCATTGACAATAACACCTATTATTATTTACAGCTAACGTTCAACAGATATTAGTAATAGGTACTAAAAATAACAAAAATATATCCTAACATAACTAAAACAAGGCGTCGAAAAATCCTCCGCATCGCTGTCGACTGGTAAAGTACCCAAGAGACTGGCGGCATTGCCACGTTGTATGGCAATGCTAAGCCTCTGGCCAAGGTAAAAGCCAGCCCTTGAGTCACGGGAAGTGTCAGCCAGACGTTTAGGTACTTTGCTCTAGTAAATATTAAAAGCTCTCGATTTAAGCTAGACTTGAATATTCAGGCTAACAAAAAAAAATGGCAGTCATGGGAACTGCATGTCGCGGTGACGCGGTGAAGCGAACCCGTAAGATTTCCCCTTACCAAAAATGTGCCATACTTTTTGGGCATACTTTAGTTATGCCCAAAGTTATTTCATGTTATTCTTGCTTCACTGAGCGTTATGAAGTGCAATAAACACGAAATCAGACGGTTAATAAAATGTTTTATTTTCATTTTGAAATGACATTTAGCTAATTGATAATAGGTATCGACAGTTTGCGTTTAATTTAACGACGTGTGAATGTCAGCAGGTAATTATTTGTCAGACTTTACTGTGAGTAATGACAACTTAAATCTTAGTACTTATTAATGTTAATTAAACATTTAATAATGTTTAATTAACATTATTTTATTAATGTTAATTAAACATTATTACTCTCTCTAGCTTCAATGGATAAAGTACCAAAGTTGGCTTGCAATAATAACATTCAGTCGTGCAGTAAACAAATTGATAGATCCGAACCGATTGAAATATCGTGTTCCATAACCTTTGAACAAATATGGTCAAAAAGTCATAGAATGCATCGATCACTAGACTCGTAGATAATATTCATTTTACAGTCGTTCTGTCAATGTTTAACCTTTTGAACAGCGGAGTCATGTCTTTACGACAAAACGTAATCACGACACCAACTCCGCTTGATACGTCAAAAATATCACGACATAGGTTTTGTACCGAGAAATTCTGCCCTCGATCATTGTTACTAGGTTGAACAGCTATTATAAGCCGATGATCGATTGTAGGACGCACACGCTGACACGCCCGATGTTTCTCAACCTCGCATTCTCGAAGGGCTCAAAATCACAAGTCGTAAAGGTCACGCCCACCAGTCGTAACCTTTCTATTTGATCAGTCTATCGACTCGACCAACTCTAACGCACAACCCGCCATTCTCGACTATGTGCATTAGAAACTTCGATGTAAGTACAAGAAAAACTATGTTTGTAAACTTTGAGAAGTTAATGCCCGTGACGCGAGCAGGCCCGTTCATTAAACTGACAAACGAACAAACATACAGACACGCAACAACGCTACGTGTGTGTTTATAGCATACTTTTATACTGTTAGCTTTAGAAAGCTCTATTATCTGGTCGAAAGGAAAATGCAAACTTCATAAGTTTTGAGCAAATAATAATGTAACTAAGAATTGACGCCGTAAAGTGGAGGGCGATTGCATCAGCTGCTGCGAGGCAACGACCTGGGTGAGAATGCATAAGATCACACTAAATGGAGAGGTAATCATTAACGAGTAGTAATTTGGGAACCGGTAACTTGGCTTACCGCTGCACGTTACCGCGACACTGTGTACAGGGAGGTGATATCACGTACCGTGTGGTGAAAAGGAAGTGTGGGGAATCCGTTACTGAGTGAACGGTACGCGAAGAATTTCCGCTAAATAAATTACAAAAAGTACTACTTGATTACTTGAGAAGCATCGATTTGTGCGAGTGATGGCCGCTGTGTGATGCGTCCGTCGCAATTACGGGAAAATCTACTGCTACCGGCCTAATGGATCTAAACTAACTTCTTTTTCTTGAGAAAATTGTCGGATAAGTATGTCGATTAAAGACGTGCCCGAACATGGATGGATGGACTGGCTCCATCGACACGTGAGAACACAGAATCTCCTTGCATTCCATTAAATACGTATTTTTAAATTTCACACTAGTTTTCTCGTAGATTGCTTTCCCGTTTGAGCAATAAAAGCACTTTCTTTGGCGATAGAATCCAATTAGTTTTAACGGGTATTCAAGTAATGTAACGTGATGACCGTGTGAATCTCATTTAAGTATGTAAATGAAAAGTACGGTTAGTCTCACGAAGTTTGCAGAAAAGGTGACATTGCCATTTGCCATGCACATGTTTTTTATCGTAACCTAGCACATAGCAATTCCTCCCCAAAATAGAGATAAAGTTTCATAGCTACCCTCTGGATTTTGAAATAAAAACCGTTCTACCTACGCCAAAATCATAAACAACAAAGGCCAGCAAAGTTCAAAATAAGAACTACCTCAACAAAACACAATCCAAGTCAATCAGCACAATCAATCTTCACAACGATTTCATAACTGACAATCGAACTACCCGCAAGCCTAACAGTGCGGCTCTCGATCGGCAACCAGCGCAAGCGCAACTAATCTTTCCAGTGTAGGAGCAAGTCAGAAAGCGACAAATAACTGTGCCAACGGCTATCTGTCCCTAATCGCAGGCCGTAAGGAAGCTGTTCAGGCCATTTAGAATAGTCTGGAGCATTTAGTTCACTTCGTAGCTTGCTCGACTTGTGCCACGTCTGGACAATTTAGATCGTAATTCTTGGCTGGAGTTCATAGGACTCGACTGTACTTTTGAGCACCGAATTGTACAAAATCTTGGCTTTTCAAGTTTCCAACGTCAGCATTTTGTACAAACGGTGTTTACTTAGCCTTTGTCGAATAATGACCCTTCGGTAGACGGACAGACAAGGCCTTGACGACTGACAACACGTAGGATTACTGTCGAAACTACAGGTCAGACAGCCAGCAGGATACTGTACGTGAGATTTGTCGTGATAGTCATTTGATTAGCTTCCTAGCATAAATAGCTTATCCATTACCAAAAACAACTATCATATCATATATTATCTATACTATATAATTCACAACTTTCACCAAAAAATGTTGTCATTAAAATCTTCTTGACAATTCATCACACCTAAGAACAAAACAGCATCGCTCATCGCTTTTTCCAGGTTGTGGAGCACACGCGCCTAGCCGTCAGTTCCACGACAAATGGCCGCGCTGCCGGCTATCAGTATTTAATCGCAGCCTGTAAGGAAGCTGTCGGAGCCATTTAGAAACGTTTTCCGATGATTGCAAAAGCGAATAGCTAATTATTCCGCAGAGTCGTGATGGATGGTCCGCGTCGAGGATTCGCTTATGCAAATACATGTTGCATTAGATTGATGTATTGCGTTTGTGTGCTGCAGCCTTTATTTATTGGTTAAGCTTTTAACCGAAGATTTATTAGCAATTTGTCATATTGTGATATGAATCTAATGGCTACTGTGTGCTGTTCTGAAGCCTGGAGAAGCTTTAACTTAATTGGTAATTAAATTAAATATATTATCTATAAACATAGATAATATATTTAATTTTAATCAACCGATTAGGGCCAAGTTTTGAACTTTCGAATGAATTATAACTATAATTAGTGATTATTATAATATTATTTTTAAGTGTTACAGGCTCATCGTAAACAGAAAATATAATCACAAATTATGAATAACCACGCGCCAAGTTCGTTGAGCGAAAATATTGAGAAAGTGGCACTCATCATTGCTCTCTCTTAACCCAATGGCAGTCTAATCTTATCTACGACTAACAGAAATGTTAGTCGTAGATGGCCTCCGGTAAACTATATCAGAAGGCCAATTCTCTTTCCTAAAAACGTTCAAATTCAAGTCGCAATCTCATGCCAGCGACAATCAAATGTCAAACCCTATACAATTTATGACAGATAGCGAACGTTGTTAAAACTACGGGAATTGCCCCTTAGATGCTTGTTTCACCTCTCGCATCCTTCCATAATTACAAAATGATTTACTACTTTATTAACTATAAACATGACAGCACTATGTTAATATACAGGTTTTGTTCATCGCGTACAATCGCTAACGTAACCTATTTTGTGAGATAAATAGCTGTTGCAATCTATCTAACACTCAATATGCCAATTATCGTAAACATCGAATTAGGTGCAGCTATAAGCTGTTAAATTAAATACCAATGCGTTATTGATTTACCTACCCATAATATAGGACCATCAGTCACTCGTATAGATGCTTGGTTAAAGTGTTTTACGAAAGCACAGTTAATATCTAACATAAGCACCACCTCTTAAGGGGTGCTTACGGGACCAAACCGAAAATTGCGAAAAAAAAACAGCTGTTCTCTACATTTATGTTCGCATAACTCGTCAAAGGGAACACAAGTTTTTTTTTAAAGTAGGTAAATTTAGTCGACGTCGGCAAAGATGGCCGAATGGGTGCGCGAAATAATCTATTTGGGGTAAATCTGCAAGGGCCCCAGATGATGAACAAAATCGTTACTTACCTATCTACTAAGGAGTTCAACTTTAAAATCCTTTAATTAATAAATGGCGATTTACACAGACATCAAATGCAGCATAAGAACCTAGTTTACCTAATGAAAATTTAACAAAGTACATTCACAGGATTCACTTTGATTGAAAGATACAGAAATGGTCGACATTGAATGACATACTTCTAAGTTTTCCTACCTAGGTAAACGATTCAATTTGTTTGCTTCATCCAACATAATCCAAATTGAAAGGTATACTTGAACCGTGATTGCCATAAGTATAAAAACACTACAGTCCACCGACCAAAGGTACCTTATGGAACTGAAATAAAGTACAGTAATAATAGTTCTATGCCTTATAGCCATTTCTAGTTTCGAAGATATTGAATGTTTTGTGAAAACGCAAAAATATTAATATTTTTTGCTTTTTCGTAAACTAGAACGTTTGAAATTTGTGTTTATTTTTATTTTTTGTTTCTGAGAAGCTATTAGCCCAAAACGTAGTCTTAAAATTTAGTAGAAAAGCAAAAGGTAAAGGTAAATGCAAAATTTAGAATAATATTTTTAAAAATTAATATCTCCGTAACAACACATGTTATGAGGTTAAACTTTTTTGATATCGATAGTTTATTTATTGCAGACTATGGGAATATGCATAACTCCATACCGGCCATAAGGTACGGGCCCTGTGGACTGTCACGTATATAAGGAACTAATGATATTGTCCGCCACAACACAGGTAACCACTTCGACGATCGACGTAAGCGTGGTAATGTTATTGATAATATCACAAAATATTACTGTTGCGATCTTTGACATGACTAATGCGATAGTTCTCAACTTACCCGCTGCTTGAAAGTAAAACTGGGGTAATCAGATATTTATCATTTGTTCAAAACCTCCTACAGTGCCCTTGTCAACAGCTTAGGTGAGAGTGGATCGCCTTGTTTAACAACTTTTTCTATGTTGAAATTTGGACCAGAAATATGTAATTTGATGTTCGCAGAGCTACTTCGATAGATGGCGTCAATGAGGTCAATATTGGTGTGCGTAACGTTTTGGGACTCCAAGGCATTAATAACTATCTGATGGTATATGCTGTTGAATGCCTTGGCATAGTCCACAAAGGCGAGGTAAAGGGGTTTTTTAAGTTCGTTGTTTTTTTCTATTACATGATTGAGTGTGGAGATGATCGTTTGTGGAGAAATGGGGACGAAATCCAGCTTGTTCGGGAGGTTGATGAAGGCCGTCGAAGCGATACGGTTCTCTATTACTTTTATAAACAGTTTATATAAATCGACGCCTTAGAGTGAAAACTTCGTAAGTGTAAAAGAAATAACTTTTCAGGAGGAAGAAAAAACAGTGTGCTGTAAAATTTTTATATGGCGTCTTTTATGTTTTTTGTTAATTAATATGGAATATCATCAATCATAAATGGCGCTACGAGTATCGAATGAACAAATTAGTCAGATCAGGCTGTGCGTTGCTAGGTTTTTTTCCTAGAAACGCAATAAAATAAATTTGAGCAAAAATGCATTCCCGAGGTTTTCACTCTAAGGCGACGAAATGTGAAATGAGGTTTATGGGAGGCCTTTGCCCAGCAGTGGGACACAATGTAGGCTAACAAAAAAATATATATATTAACTGTCGAAATGGAAGACCTCTTATCGAAGACGCGACAACTGATGGCGAGAAAATTCATTCGTTTTCATTGGGTGTCATAAGGGACAATTTGAGGTCTTTACCGAAAATGTGGGCAGCAGCATCTTCTACCGTGACTGTTGTAAGTCAAGATTAGAATTCAGATAAAAAAATGGTTGGCAAACTTTCATCAACATTCTGAAATCAATGGTCACCCATCCGTTTGATGAGAGTTAGTGGGCCTTGGAATGAAGATCTTACTGATACTTAATTCAGAAGTTATTAAGTTATTAAGTCAGACATTAAAATGATGCCTACATTATTATGGTCGTAAGCCCAGCACATGACATTAAAATTACTTTCACTCCTCAAGGACAATACGAGAATACATTATGAGTTTATGACTTTGCGGGTGTTTTTCAATTTCTACGTCTTCCGTTTCAAACCTTATTATTATACCCCACACATAGGTTTGCATTTTTTTGTAAAAACAACACATTTCAATAGAAATCAATTTACTCATTCCCATGGAGTATCCATAACGTATTATTAAAACTTCTTTTGTTTTAAACAGCTTTCAACACTGCTACTTTTTTCAATCATTTTCATCGCAGTTGCAACCATACTCGTATATTATACGTTTGTAATTACTTGTTTCCAGTTATTTACACTAAGAATAATATTACAGAACTAGATTTGTTTGGCAGGACACGGCATGGGTGGTAATTCTACCCGTAGGTACATTGACGTAAATCGTGAAATAACGAAACGAAAGTTTTAATTGATTCGTTCCTAAGCGTGAGCATTTCCAAGTTGAAACAAACTTCCCAGCATAATTACAGAAAAAAAAAACCGGCCAAGTGCGTGTTGGACCAAGCACAATGAAGGGTTCCGTAGTTGAAAAGAATTTATCCCAAAAACCAACTTAACATTGTTTTTGAAAAACATGTTCTCCCATAAATCGATACACGTCACGGTCTAATGTAATGTAAGTTTGTAATCTCAAAAAAAAAACATTTTTTATGTGATAAAACTACAAATTAACGATTTTCGGACTTTTTCCTTTACTTGTACTGTGAGACTTTGCTTCTTGCCAAATTTCGTGATTCTAGGCCAACGGGAAGTACCCTATAGGTTTTGATTTAATTGCGAGTATCAAAATATGTCGCAAAAATGGCCGTACTTTTTTATTGCGTTGACTTAGAAGCTTGATTTTTTTAGAGCTTCAAGAGACTATAGACCGACGTATTTGATATTAATTTAAAATTGATACCTCCACGCGTTCCTGACAAAAAAGGTCTTGACAGACAATCTCAAGAAAAATGAAGTGATCTTTTATGGTTCCATTTTTTTTTCCTTTTGAGGTACGGAACGCTAAAAAATGACTATTTTAATATTACATGTAATTTTTTGATCAAGAATAAATATCTCGGACTCAGTAAAAGATTGCATCTATTGGGCCTAAGAAACGATTCTTTATATTTCTATGCCTTGGATATTTTGGCATAACGCATTGCCTCTAAATATTCATAAGCTGCAAGTTTATATGGATAGCATTCCTTTTTCAATCTTTCTTGACAAATACCAATAATAAGTACACAAACTTCATCTGCAATACACATCAATAGTCACTGCCATTTCCAGTACCAACAACATCTTCAAAGCACGCAAAACTCGTCGCCGTTAAAATCTCAACAACAGATATAATAATCTTCATCTGTAGTGACAAGTTATTCATTTGCTTACGTCCTATAATTTAAGAGGGATGTATTCCTAGCCGCAAGTCTTACGTATAAAACATGGTCATTTGCGAAGTCTCGAGGGGACATTGAGCGATCTCCTAGCTAGTTATCACTTATTTTAATTTATGTTTAGACATCCAGAGTTATATCTTTACTTACATCCTAGGTATTATGTGTCTAAGTAGCGGGTGTTGGTACCTGCTTAGAGTAGCTTCTTTTTAGAAAAAACTGGTCAAGAGCGAGTCGGACTCTCGCACCGAGGGTTTTGTTCCGATTTCTGAAAAAGTGTGCTATTTAGAGACATCGTTTTATTTTTCCTGTAATCTTTACATAAACTTCTATCACATAGAATAATTTCAGATCTTTTTCTATGCAAACTTCGGAGATAAGGAGGGGGGAACGGTATTTTTTTTTACATTTTGCATCAAAAGTGGAAAACTATGCGGCCTAAAGAAAAGAAAAAAAAATATGTTTGAGAATGTGCAAACAACGCTCTTTATATATGATACCCCACATGCCCTTGTAGCTCCACTTCGAATTTTTAAGACCGCCTTTCAGTACCTGTTGGCAAAAAAAATATATAAGTATTATATTTTTATTTCTTTCTTATTTGCAAAATAGTTGGGCAAACGTAATCTTATTTAGAATAGAGTAGAATACTCTTTATTAAGCACACCATTTAAATTACAGGTATGAATGTTGGTATGGTTGTTGTTGTTGTTGTTGTTGTTGGTTGTTGTTGGTATGTTGTTGTGTTGATTTATTTATTAAAATCTCCCTTATAACTATAATTATAGGTAGACACCTATAATTATAGTTATAAGGGAGATTGGTGGGTAGACACCCAATGCGACGGTTCGGTGCTAAATTATGAACGTATTGCTACCTATTCTAATCTGATTTTTTGGTAAACTGATTGATAGTGGCATTTCTGATGAAAAATTATGGTTACAAAGATGATTGGCAATACTTTGTCGAGTTAAGAGATTTTGAGAAGCCCAATGATCTAATTTCCAATACCCATTCCATACCTACAAGCGGGAATCATTGCATACCTAAAACTCAAACTGAAATCAGTAGACCTTCCCAGTGAAGAATGAGTTAGTTAACCCCTTGCGTATATATTACCAAGAAGCAGGGATTAATTAGCTGTAGGTACCGGCAAAACGAAGAATTACTGGATGGTAGCAAAGATAAATATCTAGCTAGCGAAGTAGGATAGGGATAAAATAATGCATATTCATGTTGAAATTACACAATAAAGTAAAGAGTTAACTGAGCAACGTATTAAATCATTCATATTCTGCCTGGCTAGCCTTTTTCCAACTATGTTGGGGTCGGCTTCCAGTCTAACCGGATGCAGCATATACAGTTATATATAGCAGAATACAGTTATTTTACATGGAGCGACTGCCTATCTGACCTCCACAACCCATTAACTGGGTAATACGATACCCCTTGGTAAGACTGATTGTCAGACTTTCGGGCTTCTGAAAACCCGTAACGACTGTCAAAGATCCACGAATGACAGCCGGGACCAACGGCTTAACGTGCTTTCCGAGGCACGGAGGAGTTTCGGTATGTAAAGATGGTCACCCATCCACGGACCAACCCCGGCAAGCGTACCTTAACCTGATGGACCGACCCGTGCGGCTAAATCATTCATATTCATATTCATTTGTTTGCGTTCCACAAGGTAAAATAAGGTGTTACCAAAAGGCTTAGAGCTAAGAGCCGCTGTAGACTCTGTCAGGGCACAGCAACAATTATTGTTTGATACATATGGGTAATACTGAGGTGAGAGGTGCTCGTGGCTAAGTAATAACAGCCGCACGGGTCGATCCATCAGGTTAAGCTACGCTTGCCGTGGTTGTCCGTGGATGGGTGACCATCTTTAAATAACCAGACTCCTCCGTGCCTCGGAAAGCACGTTAAGCCGTTGGTACCGGCTGTCATTCGTGGATCTTTGACAGTCGTTACGGGTCGTCAGAAGCCCGAAAGTCTGACAACCAGTCTTGCCAAGGGGTATCGTATTACCCAGTAACTGGGTTGTGGAGGTCAGATAGGTAGTCGCTCCATGTAAAATACTGGTATTCAGCTGCATCCGGTTAGACTGGAAGCCGACCCCAACATAGTTGGGAAAAGGCTAGGCAGATTGATTGACATATAGGTAATACTAATGTTACAGATCTAAATCGTATCTAACGAAACTAAAATTAAAATAACATAAAATTATACATGAAAACTGAATTCGCATAAAAAGTTAATAACAATAACATAAATAGTTCTATTGTTGGTAAGTAGGTAGCTATTTTCTTTAGGGGCAAACTTCGCTCGTGGGCGCCCCCTCTGTCCCGTAGCCTTCAGCCGCAACTGCTGGAGAGAGTGGTGAGCACATTATTCCCCTCACAAGGAGAGCACACACCACCGCGTATGGTTCCGCCTGATATGGTGCCCAACGCAGAAAATGACGACGACGACGTGCCTGAAGTGACCCAGGTAGAACTGAAAGCGGCAGTACAAAGGCTTCAGGCTAAAAACACTGCTCCAGGACCTGATGGTATTCCTGGCCGTGCATGGGTTCTGGCCATTAGGGATCTCTGGCCCCGATTAGTAGGACTCTTGAGCGCATGTTTGGAGAGGGGCCAGTTTCCACGCCAGTGGAAGGCTGGAAAGCTGGTCCTGTTGAAAAAGGAAGGGCGTCCTGCGGACTCACCATCCGCTTACCGGCCCATTGTGTTGTTGGATGAGGTGGGCAAACTCTTCGAGAGAATTATTGCAGACCGCCTTATCCAGCACATGGCAAGAGAGGGTCCGGATCTGGCAGATAACCAGTTTGGTTTCCGTCGGGGGCGCTCTACAATAGACGCGATCATGCGCGTGAGGGTCCTGGCGGAGGAAGCAGTGGCCCAGGGTGAGGTCGTCTTGGCAGTGTCTTTAGACATTGCCAATGCCTTCAATACCTTGCCCTGGAGTTGCATTAGGGAGGCACTCCGGTATCACGGGGTGCCAAACTACCTCCGCCGCATTATCGGGGCTTATCTGATGGACAGATATGTCATCTACCCGGGTCGAGAAGGATGGGGTCGGCGACAGATGTCGTGCGGTGTTCCACAGGGTTCGGTTTTGGGGCCACTCCTGTGGAACATCGGATACGACTGGGTGCTGCGTGGTGCGCTTCTCCATGGCGTCAGCGTCATCTGTTACGCCGGTGACACGCTGGTAATGGCACGGGGGAAGACGCTCCAGCAGGCGACTACTACAGCGACAGCTGGTTTTGCGCAAGTTGTGGGCAGGATCCGGCGACTGGGTCTCCAGGTGGCATTTTAATAATAATAATAATAAATATGTTTGGACATATCACACAACGCCATCTAGCCCCAAGCTAAGCAACCTAATGCTTGTGTTATGGTAACGAGATGGCTGATAAACTACTTATATACATTTTTTTTTTGTAAATACATACATATTATAGATAGAAAAACACCCAGACTCGGAACAAATACTTGTAGGTCGTACAAATATTTGTTCCGTGCGGGAATCGAACCCGCGACATGCTGCGCAGCAGTCAATCGCTCAACCACTGCGCCAACCGTGTCGTCAAAGCCGTCAACCGTGTCGTCGGCATTGCATAAGTCGGAAGCCATTTGTTTCCACGGGCCCCGGAAAGCGCCACCTTCGGGATCCAGCATCATGGTAGGAGGTGTCCACATCGGTATCAAGTCGACGATGAAGTACCTGGGACTCGTCCTTGATAGCCGGTGGAACTTCGGGCCGCATTTTCAGCGGTTGGCTCCCCGATTGATGGGCACTGCGAATGCACTCTCGCGTTTGCTGCCTAATCTGGGGGGGCCAAGTACTTCCTGCCGGAGGCTTTATGTCGGGATCGTACGGTCCATGGCGCTCTATGGAGCGCCTGTATGGGCGGACAACCTGACGGTCCGCAACATTGCAATACTGAAAAGACCTCAGAGAGCAATGGCCGTCAGGGTGACAAGAGGATACCGTACGATCTCCTTCGAGGCGGCAAGCCTCTTGGCCGGATCACCACCCTGGGATCTTGACGCCAAAAACCTAGCGTCACTATACCGGTGGCGCCGGAACGCGTTGGAGCGGGGCGAACACCTGATGCCTCGTCATGTCGAGGTATACAGGGCTGAGCTCCGCCAGACCCTAGTGGTGGAATGGGAGCAGCGACTTGCGCAACCCAGCGCAGGGCACGATACCATAGCGGCGGTAAGACCCGTTGTGAGGGAGTGGCTGGAGAGACGGCATGGCGCCCTTACTTTCCGGTTGACACAGGTGCTATCCGGACATGGGTGCTTCGGAAAGTACCTGTGCCGCATAGGCCGGGAACCAACACCTTGTTGTCACCACTGCAGCTGCCTCGACGACACGGCGCAGCACACTCTTGAGGAATGCTCTGCTTGGGCAGTGCAGCGTCGTGACCTCGTCGCGGCGGTTGGTGCTGCGGACTCTCTCTCGCTTCCGGGCATGGTCCAGTCCATGGTCGGAGGTGAGAGCGCGTGGGACGCCGTCGCCTCCTTTTGCGAGGAAGTGATGGTCGCGAAGGAGGCGGCGGAAAGGGAGAGGGAGGATACAACTTCCCTTCCAATCCGTAGCAGACGCACCGGGTGGCGGAGGGCGCGAAATGATCTCCAGCCGCCTTAAGGTGAGGCCTGCAGGCAAGAGACTGGGGGAGTTTGTTGCCTGAACAGTGAAAGGCCCGAGACGGCGGCGCGCCGTGTTCCGCGCGCGCCTCTCTGGAAGGATTGCGGCCGTATAAGGCCGCTGAGGGTGACGGGGTCCGCATGAATTCATGCGGGCCGACACCTAGCCGGGGGAGCGTGACGAAATGCGCAAGCACTCCAGCACCCCGGCTAAAGGTAGCAGCAGAACACTGTGTGGTTTTAGTCAGTAAAAGTCTGACAGACCCCTCCTCCTGCCCCAGGGTGGAGGACATCCATGAGGATTTCCACACGATAAAAAAAAAAAAAAAAGGTAGCTATTTTCTTAAAATAATATTAAATTACATTTAAATAAAGTTAGAATTACTTATATTTATTTTTATAATTTTATATTTTTTATATTTTCACAAACACTTATTTATAAGAGATCACATTTTAGGATTGCAAATTATTATAAAGATTCTTCTCCTTTCTTTTTCCTTTTTTTTTTCTTCTTCTTTTTTTCTTTTTTCTCTCAAGCGTTCGCAGCACAAGCAAATACTTAGATTAGGAGGTTGCTTATATTACAGCCGTTACTCGCAGCTGATTCAGACTAAACTACTGCAGACCATAAACGGTTATCTTTGAAAATCTCCTTTGGTAAAATACCTGGTTAATGAAAGCGCATACCTACGTCTTTTCAACACCTTTCTGATGTTTTTACGGTACTTAACACAGAACAGATTTTATCTTTTCTGTGGTACTTACCTACTTACACCTTTCAAGAGATATTTTATTGCTGTTTTTATTTTTGGTCTCTATTTAACTTGTGAATGTTTTTTTAATTGGTATTAAACTAACTATTATGATTATCAAGCACATTAAATGATTAAACTTTTTAAAAACTTTGTGTTAGCAGTTACTTCGCTAACAGACCTTTTATTACCCGACTGACGAAGGAGGGTAATGTTTTTCGCGCGTATGTATGTATGTCCGTTCCATTGTGTCTTGACCGATTTTGAAGAGTGATACAGTTAGATTTGTCTTTATTGCGCGAGTGTCACTGGATACATTAAAATTATAAAAATCAAAAAGCGAATTTTTAGCACCTTAACGTGTCTTCAAAAAAAAATTCTTCCAAACCTATCGAGAAAAACCTATCAAAATGAGGGATTTTAAATGCTGATTACAAAAATATAACAAATTATTTATGTTTGAATGTAATATGGAATGAGAAATGATAAAAAAAACAATCCCAAACAAGAGGCTGTTATCACTCGATTATAAGTGGGTATTTTACGCTAAAAAGTGTAAAATAAAAAAAGTAAATTTAAAAAATCCTAAAACCCGACTGCGTAAAAAGTGAACATTAAAAAAGATGCAAACAAGATGACCTATGTTATCTCCAAACAATCTCATGCAGTCAGAGGCATCTTCTTAAATTTAACAATAACAACCTCCGAAAACAAGAGATTGTTTGAAGACAAAATAGCCTAGATCATCTTGTTTCCATATTTTTTTAAAGTTCACTTTTACGCAGACGGGTTTTAGGATTTTTTTAAATTTACTTTTTTTTATTTTAATCGTCATCATCATCACAATATTTAACATGTTTATTTGCCACCTGCCACTCTCATCTAACTGCTAGCAGCCACCCTGTGAAGATCGTTCGATGCACATATCCTGAGTGTGCCCTAACCTTAGTTTGCCGATACATAGATCACACCGAGATATTATTGCCTCTGCTCGATACAGTCACATTTATGGCCCGAATGGAAGCATCGCTCGATATCCAAACTATTTTTGGCCACACGGAAATAGAATTCTCGACAGTAAAACCAGTAAAATATTAAGAATAGAATAATTTATGGGCTGTGAAAATGGACGACTGTAAATAAGACGTAAGGACTCGCTGTAAATTAGTCACAGCAAGCTGTTATAAAAGGTATTTTATGTCCCTTTTATTTTGTCTCGACATAAGTATTGAATTCTTCAAAATAACTTCAGCCTTCAGGTATTATTTGTATCACGTGGATTCCCCTGGGAAGAAACGATGTAGGTATCTTCTAGTTAAATGATATAGGAAAATCTATAATACCTTAGCTCCAGACCGAAGACTCGAAAATTGGTGGGAGAATACCCTTTTTTTTGTGGATGGGAAATCATCAAATGACTTCTGTCATGTCAGACTTTTACTGACTAAAACCCACCCGTGTTCCTTCAGTTGCCCGTGCCAGGGCCACAGTATCTCTTTCGAACTACCCGCGACCCCGGCGGCATCGGCCCAATTGACCCCGTCACTGCTGACATCTCTTTGAGGCGCGCGTGGAACACAACGCGCCGTCGACCCGGGCCTGGTCCTTACCGGACGGCGAGCTGCCCATTACTCGTCGTCCGCAAGCCCGCACCTACGGTGGCCGGGAATCGGCGATCGATTCCCGCCGCCCAGGGGTGGGAGAATACCCAAGTGTGTAGATAGATACGTAAAACCTTGAAGAGAGAGCCTTCAATTTATAACTGGCTCTACTTGAAATAAAGGTCGTAAAACATAAAATCATGTTATTTTTCATAATTATCACTTTACCAAAATATTGCCAGAGTCTGCATTCAATGAAACTGTTCTCCACACCATCAATATCTGTATTACAAGTTATGCAAATCAAAACTTCACAGCTCACACATAATCACAGGAACGGGAAATCTGACATCCTTAATAGCACCTTCATTAGCTTATAGCCCACAATATATCTTTAATAAGTCACAGACCAGTAGTTTACTCTCTATCATACTAATTTAATGTTATCACTTCATAGTAAAGCTCACGTTCCAAACACTGCAATAAATATCCACCTGACCTTTTCAGCCAAGGTATTTATAGCGCAACTCTAATCGCATTGAAATATTGATATTGGACAGTAAATTTCATGCTAATGAGGCTGGCAACATCGACTAGAGGTGCGACCAGCAACTAGTGGGTATTAACAAGATGGCCCGTTTAGAATAAGAGCACAGATAATATTTATTGGAGCATAGAGAATGAATGAGTGGTTCGACGGACTGTTATGTTTAATCTATGCATTCGATCAGCGATTACTGAATAATTGAAGATTTTGAGCTTGGAATAGCGGTACAGCGTAGCTATGCTAGCTATGTTGCTACTTCGAAGACGGCACAGTTAAAGGCAGTACTAATATCATCATCATTATCTGCCCAGCCTTTTCCCAACTATATTGGTGTCGGCTTCCAATTTACATGGAGCGACTGCCTATCTGACCTCCACAACCAAGTTACTGGGTAATACGATACCTCTTAACGTGCTTTCCCAGGCACGGAGGGGTCTTGGTATGTAAAGATGGTCAACCATCCACGGATCAACCGCGACAAGCGTAGCTTAACCTGATCTATCGACCCGTGCGGCTGTTATTACTTAGCCACAAGCTCCTCATATATAGGCTCATATATACCATTAGACTCATACAAATTAAGAGAAAAAAGATGTTACACCGGCTGGCTAATGTAGGCTAGCAGAACAATACCTGCTGCCATATACATAATATCTGACTCCAATTTGAATCTCCGTCAAAAATTAGACACAACTCTTATCTCAGTCAGAGAATAACCAACCCTGAATAAAAAGGAGTATTGCCATTTGTCCCCGAATGTTTGTCCCCAAATGGGGACAAAATAACAAAATTGCTACTACTTTTTAATGAAAGTCGAGCTACATTTTATCAACGCTTTGGTCCAAATACACAAAGGCGTTAATTTAACTTATTGTGTACTAATGTTTTAGCTGTATAGCCGAACAGTTTAAAACAATTTACAGATTCAAAACAACATTCACAAAATAATAATATCGTCTAAAATACACTAATTATTGCATTAGAGAGCCAAGGTTGCAATGTTAATATTAATATCATAAGGGCACCTACACAATGATAGATTATAATCACAAAACAGATTGTGCTGATAGCCGAAAATAGCTACCTACCATATTAACTTACCAAACTGTTCGATTAAATAGCTATCAACAATGTATAATAAATCTACGGACAAAGTTCTCGAATCCTTTGTAAATTGAAATATATTATAATAGAAACCAGATTGGAATATGGAGAGCTTCAAAGATGAAAGGGACAGATATGAACGTGTTAATAAACACGTATGTTAAGTTAACTATTGTATAAAGAGGCAGATAATATGATGAAAAATAAGTCATATAAATTATGACTCATATACAGAGTGTATCAGAAAGGTGTGTAGTCAAATTTAAGGGTGTGGTATAGACCGTCAAACTGAACAACTTTCTCCACGGGATCAACATCGTAACCGCGAAAAAAAATTCTGCCGTCCCACACATTTATGACGAGTAAGTATTGAAGTTTTGTACGGGACAGTTGATAATTTTTTCGCGATTACGATGTTGGTTCCATGGAGAAAGTTGTTCAGTTTGATGGTCGTACCACACCCTTAAATTTGACCATAGCTTTCTGATACACCCTGTATATACATTACATTGACCTCTCTCTTCAGCTCGGTAGGGAGATCAATGTCACTGAAATCTTCAATCACCTACTCAACTCTGGATCTACGAACAAATATGTCTAGAGAGTAGACGAGTTATCCTTTGAGATTGAAAACATAGACACATGTCTATTGCTTTGACATTTGGTCACCACAATTTTGGCAATTAGAGGCAACAAATGTACAGTACGCAAAAACAGGTGAATTACAGTAGCTACAGAATCACCCATCAATGCTACGTCCACAGAAGTACCTCGTTTATTCGGCTATAACAAATCACTAATCAGCCCAAACCCTTACTGAGTACAGCGTACAAATTATAACCGACCCAGTTCTCAAGCCCATCCCACGAACACATTCTATGGGCTCGTTATTGGAGAATAACTATTGCATTTAGGTACTATTAATAGCTTCGTTTATCTATGATTGATACTGCACAGCCTACCTACGAGTACAACCTAAATACAGTTGCAACGTCTGAAGTGATTTGGTTATTGTTACTTTGTTGTCACTTAGATTCATTTGTTTATTAATTGAGATGCTTCTCGTATAATGATGTTCATGTGATGTGGAGGAATGATAAAAATGTCGTAAGAAGAGTTTTGAGTATGGATATGGATGGGGCTATAAGAGTAGGGGAAGACCAGATGATATGGCCAGAAAGGGAGTGACTATCGAGATGATGACTAATAGAGAAGTATGGAAGCAAAAGGCTTGTTGCGCTGACCCCAAATTATTTGGTACAAGGACAGGAGAATGATGATGTCTCTCGTGGTTATGTTCTAAGATAACAAGACAATCAATACGTCCCTAGAGGCATTGAGACTAATCAGGAAGATGAGAAATAAAAGCATTATGAATTTTCCAACGGTTGCTTCATCGGCCAAACGAACTTAAAAAACATTATTTAAGAGGATCTGGATACATCGAAGCGTGGTTTAGCTCGGTGTGTAAGTGAAATGGCGTTATGGCCGTCTGTCTATTTTGTCTAGTTTGACCTGATGATAATGGAACCACCTGGGAAGTACCCTTTGAAACAAAAGAAGAATTTTCCAAATCAGTTTGGCCGTCTTCGAATAATCGGGGAACATACCTACATAAAAAATAAAAGATTCCGACGAACTGAGAACTTCCTTCTTTTTTAGTTGTCTTTATCGACATCCAGGCGGTTGAAGAGGACCCCCCCCCCCCCGCAAGACCTAAGACCTATCCCTTGTCCTGATGCACACAATCAAAATGATGATGAAGAGTCATGACTAACCTTTAATATTTAAGTACTTACCTATAGGTACCTAAAATTACACCTGTGGTTTTAAAGGAAGCGATAACTTCATGATCATGTAATATTAATGACCATCGGCATCATTTCAAGTGACGTTCCCTGTATCTTAAATGTTAAATAATTCCAATTATCATCGAAATTACGTGATTAGAATGTCAGTTATTGGCACAGACCTTTAATAGTTAAATATTAATAGTGGGTAGGTTTCTGTTTTTAGGTATTTGTGTTTTTAGTTCTAAGTAAAAATGTAGATAGCTTCCGCCCTTGGCTTCGCCAGCATGGTATGTCGATAAAAAGTAGCCTATGTCCTTCTCCAGGGTTCAAAGTATCCCAATATTAAATTTCATCAAAATCGGTTCAGCTGTTTAGCTGTGAAAGCGTAACAAACAAACTCACATTCGCATAATCTAAGGTGAACTCTAAAAATTTTAAGGAGTGCTTTAGACTATCGAACTGAATAACTTTTACTATGGGACCAACATTTAAATCGCGAAAAAAAAAATCTGTTGTTGCCTACATTTTGACGAGTTAAGCGAACATAAATGTAGGGAACAACTGATTTTATTTACGCGATTTCAAAGTTGGTTCCATAGTAAAAGTTATTCAGTTCGATAGTCTAACTAAACTTTAGACTAAATACTTTCAGAGTGATTTAGACAGTGTTGCCGTTAGGACCATCTAGTTTGTGGCTACATCATAGAAAAAAGTTGCTAGTTTTCTAAATAAATTACTTTCGAAATTCCGCTAAAAGTGGCTAAAGTATTTTTGGCTTACTTTATCCTATTAATATTGCTAATATAATTTTAATATTATATGGATGGGGTAAGTGGATTTAATAAAACAATGGTGCCGATTCTGTTGTGCACAAACTAAACTTAATTTAGGCTATTGCTAACTTTTTCTCTCTATTATGACAAGAAAGGGACGGAAGTAAATTAGAGCTGTCAAATTAGTTAGAACTAATTTTTCCATAGACATTTAGACGACACGTAAAAACATGTCGACTAAAAAACACGGTGAAGTGCAAGGCGTGAACTAGTTTGACATCTCCAACTTAGTTCATAGCTATAGCCGTCCTTTTCTCGGGCTGCCTGTTAGTAAAAGATAGCGATTCTCTAATTTTAGTTTAGTGCGTTCACAAGAGAATCGGCACCAATGTTTAATATTGTTGTTAATAAAATATTAAAAACTGGTTACAAGTTTATAGCTAAAAACATTAAAATTACTTACTGTTTTTTTAGTAAAAAATTAATTTGAAAGTTTACAATGTCTTCTGGAATCTCTTCGTTAATGGATGATGTTATGGATAGTATTTCAGTCAGTTTGACCGTTTTTGTGACTTTTGTTAAAGCTTCAGGTGGCAAAACAGTAATAAAAGTAGGTATGTAGTAATAATCTAAAAAGTAGCCAGAAGTAGCTAGATTTATTTAGGTGGCTAAAACAAATTATTCTTTGGCTAAAACCGTCGAAAATCCGCTAGATCTAGCCACAGAGTGGCTAAAACGGCAACACTGGCTTTAGATTCTAAAGCACTCCTTAAAGTTTTTAGAGTAAATTTTTTAACACCTTATAATCGTTATATAATACATAAGGATAATGGATGGATGGTTATTTTAGCCTTGTACAGACAAAGAGCTTGTCGTTTGCGTATAATCAAATTAGTTAGCAGTCTCCAGATAATAAGCAACAGTTATGTACCTATTTCTGTTGTATTTCATTATAATGGGTCCAGTAGTTTATCCATTGCAAACGTACCAAATAGACATACAGAAAAACTCACTTTCGTATTGAGTCAATTACCTACTTAGGTAATAACTTTTATATCAAACGGACTGAGGCAGAAATAAAGAAACATGGTCAAGAATTAATGAAAACCATTAAACCAAGCTTTCACTTATTTTAAACTTATAATCAATTAGTAATTTATCAAATTACGTCACTAGTAATAACTATATACACCGTTAATTCTGCTCATAACTATGATTTTACAACGATGCTATCTGCTACGAATAAATACAGTTATTAATCGATTCCGCTGACCTTTTGTTAAACTAGCACTTAACATTTACTATTGTATTTCAATTAAAACAAAGCAATAAATTATTCGAAAGTAAATATTTATTCACAACAACCTTTTATTGTTTTATATAGGTTGTTTAAATCCACGGGTATGCTTGTTGTGTTTGATAAAAACTTTTTTACAAAAAAAATACAACCGACTTCCAAAAACAACTACAAAGTGAAAAATAACTTTAATTTCGGAAGTCGGTGTCTAGTTAAATGTATTTTCGTTTTTTGCCACCGCCTTCCGAAATTAAAGTTATTTTTCACTTTGTAGTTGTTTTTGGAAGTCGGTTGTATTTTTTTGTAAAAAAGTTTTTATTTTTCACTTTTTAGTTGTGGAACCTACCCCACACAAATTCTAATACCACTACCTGCAAAACAAACTAGAACATCATCCATATAAAAGTGAGGAAAAAATACGTATTATTGAAGCTAACTCAAAAACTACCAAAGCAAAGTTAATCAATTTTATATGGGACCAACTGTGATGTATACCCTCTCGAATAAAACAAAAACAATCCAAATCGGTCCAGCCATCTTCGAGTAATCGGGGAACATACATAAAAAAAAAAAAAAAGGTTCCGACGAATTGAGAACCTCCTCCTTTTTGAAGTCGGTTAAAAAAAAAGGTTCCGACGAATTGATAACCCCTCCTCCTTTTTGAAGTCGGTTAAAAATTAATAAATGGCTATCATGCGTTTTAATTTTACAGCGCTTACAAGCAGAAATTAAATTTAAAAAGCATTTTATTTAAAAACTTTTCCTTCAAACAAATGCATAAGTAATTGTCAGCCAGAGACAGCTTAATTTGATTAACGTACACAGCCAGGTGTTCCTAATTGCCTTGTGTAACTGTGGTTTTCCGTGTCAATAAGAGCATGAGTAAATTCGTCCGTAACTATTTGCCGAACAACCAATCTTTGCATCAAATGCATGTGCTGAGCAAAAACGGCCATTTTTGGCGTTAACTGCTTGCTATAAAGGGAATAGAGAAGAATAATAATAATAATAACCCCACCGCCGTATTTCTACGTTGACGTCGTGGTGGGGCTTGCGCGCTCCGAACTCTGGGTCTGTGCCGGTGGAGTTTACTTTGCCGAAACAGGTCTAGGGTGAGGAGCCAGACCAAGAGAGATACGTGAACCCGCAGGGCAGCATGTGGCGAGCTGTTGGGCAGTAGCGACCCCACGGACCCTATTTCCCGGGAGCAGTCTTGTTCTTCACCTCTGGCTTGCCTTTATTGGCCGGCTGGAGTGAACAGTGACGGGAACAGAGCTCCCACGTCATTCTTGCCTTTATTGGCCGGCTTGAGTGGAGATTCGCAAGAGCAAACGTGCTCGGAGGAAGGAAGTATTCCAGTAAGTGCTTGTAGGGATCTTGACCATCTTCCGGGCTCTGGGATTGTTCTGAGAGCCGTGGAATACCTCTCCACTCCTCAAGCACCTCAGGACATGTTGCCCCTTGTCGCTACGTCACTATGTGCTAGCGACCGTTTCCGGGGGCCCATTATTGAGTGTGCAAGTCACCCCCTGCCAATTTATCTGTGTATATTATATAACATTGGTCAGGCAGGGGACATAGTTCTTCCATAGTTCAAGGTACCCAATCCATGTAGCCACCCAAACCCATAGGCCCAATGTGTTTTGTTTCCATGTTCTGCAATAGTCCTGCACCAACCGGGGGTTGTCCTTGGGTGCACTTGCATAGTGCATACAGGGGTAATCGTCGGCTGGTGCCTCCTCGTCATTTGAAAATGTCTAAGGGGCCTCTGCGAGTTGGCTTCGGCCCCTCGTACGCCTTCCAAAGGTCCGGGACCCCAGGGTCCCGAGATAAGCCAAAGACAAAAAGAATAATAATAAGAATAGAAGAGAGCTCACGAAAGGAAAGAGACATAGTCTGGGTCGCTGTCGCCGGATACGGTGAAGAGGACTATATATATATAAAGGGAACAAAGTTGAATATTTTTTATTATTCCCTTTTGAGCACCACGTTAAAATATTGATTGGTGCTCAGATGGGAACACCTTTGGTGCTCTTAAAATAGGTGCTCAAAAAATAGGTGCTCGAACAGGAATGCTTCATAATTTCGAAACTTGGAGGTTTAATGTTGATTTTTTTAACACAAAAAATTGTACAACTTCTGACTAAAAATGTGTGCATAAGCAATTTCAAAATGTTCCATATCTCCTTACCTATTTTTTTCCTGAATGGTGGCAGTGTTTGCAGCTATACTCACCTTATTAATCATAGATACATACATAAACTCACGCCTTCTTCCCATGGGGGTAGGCAGAAACCAAAGAACGCCATCTATTATTTATGATCCATACTCATTTTGTTGTTAATCATCTCAATCTATAACCAATTCCATTAAATTTTCAGATGCGAAAATCGCACCAAATACGAACCTACAATTTTCGAAAAAAATCTTTGTGTTAGTCCAGAGAAGATCTAAAGGTGCTGGTCGATTTACAATCTCAATTCTGTTAATCGATAATTGTATTTTATTTCGATTCGATAAGATCAACAGTTTCGTGACGAAGGAGTTTTTAAAGCGCACAGCGATTAGTCAAACGCCTCTACGCGTCGAAATAAAGATCCAAAATGAAATATTTTAAATTATGTATTTTGAAAGTACCAATTATTACGAAACGATAAATATTCCATAGTTTTTATTATTAACGAAGTCATTTCGTTTTATTTGTTTAGTATTAAATTATAGAATGTTTGTTTAAAGCCGTTTATAGAGCTGTGTAATCGATCGTTGCATTTTATTTTCATTTGATAAAATCTATAATGTGGAATATTTAAATTACTAGCCGATTTATTGTACCTGATTAAATGCCACGATTTAAATATACAGGGTGTAATTTCATCTTTATCCTCTTAAGGGGTCATTGTAGTAGGTACCATCATTATGAACAACAAAAAAAATCTGTTGTTCCCTTTATATGTATTTAAAATACTTAACATTAATTGAACTCCTAATAACTAACATACTGTTAAGATAATGTTATAGGTACTAACGAAATATAGACATTTCAAATAGTCAGAAATAAACGAATTTTATTTTTTTTAAGTTCGCATAACTCTTCAAAATGTACTGAATAGCAGATTTTTTTTCGCGATTTCAGGTGTGGTGCCATAGTAAAAGTTGTTCATAATGATGAGTACAATGACCCTTTAAGAGGATAAAGATGATTAAAATTACACCCTGTATAAAGAAGTATCTACTATAGGGTGGAGCTCGTGGCTAAGTAATAACAGCCGCATGGGTCGATCGACCAGGTTAAGCTACGCTTGCCGGGGTTGATCCGTGGATGGGTGACCATCTTTACATACCGAGACTCCTCCGTGCCTCGGAAAGCACGTTAAGCCGTTGGTCCCGGCTGTCATTCGTGGATCTTTGACAGTCGTTACGGGTCGTCAGAAGCCCGAAAGTCTAACAACCAGTCTTACCAAGGGGTATCGTATTACCCAGTTATTGGGTTGTGGAGGTCAGATAGGCAGTCGCTCCATGTAAAATACTGGTATTCAGCTGCATCCGGTTAGACTGGAAGCCGACCCCAACATAGTTGGGAAAAGGCTAGGCAGATGATGATAAAGAAGTATCTACGAGTATCTGCTCATGTGGCACGCCTTATAATGTAAATAATGAATAAATCGTGAATTTTGTTCTCATTTCTCGTTCGCTACCCATATTTGCATCCATGGTTATGACAAAGCTTTTCGAAAAGACTTAATTTGGTTAAACATTATCATTTGGCCGACATATCGGTATAATGATTCAACTGTAACTGTCACGATTCGTGCATAAGTTGAGTACTTAATACCGTATTAGCTTTGTATTACAAAATCTCGACGATATTTAACGGTGGTTCAACACATGGTGGGCAAGGCAGGTATTCAATTTATAATCTCATAAATGGAATAAGGTCGATGCGCCTGCGGCGGCGGCAAAGGTTAATCGGAACACGGCTGAACACGTCACATGGTATTGTGTCGTGGCGCCCTACTATTGAGAAACTGAAATCTGAACAAGATTAGATTTATTGCGATATTTCGCTACGATTGATTGCTATCGATTTTCTGTGCTGTACTGTATGATTGATCGCTTCGTGTATTATTGTTTGTTTCTCTTGACTGTGTGGACATTCTATATCTAGGAATCCTTTTATAACGAAAAGGTATATATATAAATATAGTCCTCTTCACCGTATCCGGCGACAGCGACCCAGACTATGTCACTTTCCTTTCCAACCAAAAGGTAATGTGCAGGTGGCAGATTTAAATATAAATGGAATTCTACTGTTCCACGTCATAATTTTCATGTTTTACCTTACCCAAGCTACCGCATTAACTGTCAGCACATTGCCAACAAAAAGCATGAATTAGATTACAATAAATGAGTCGTAAAAGATACTACGCTCTTACACCGAGCATTTTTTAACATCCGTTCCAGACAGACTCCCCGCCGCGCGACGATCGGTCATCCGCGGAAAAGCGCTGATTTACCAGAAAAAGAGACAATTGAATAAGCACTTCCTTTTCTATTGTAGGTCTAGGTATAGAGACAGTATTACGTTTCCTTAAATGGCTTTAAATACATAGTTGTCGTTAAGAGTGTTGACCGCCGGCCGCCGGGGGTCGTGCGCGTGTAGAGCCGCAAAGCGTTGTATGCGGCTCTCGTCGCGGCCACATCGGCATTCTGCCAATGATCACGCGCACAACTGCATTATTCAGCACAACTCACGCGCCGCTGTCGCATTATACCGTACGATCCTTAACGCCTCGCCTCCAACTCAACCCGCATATGGAGTACCGGAAAAACTAACAATGTCGTACTTATTACATGACAAATTGCGACTATTAGCGTCTCAGCCTCGACGCGCCGGCTTTGGCATCGGCTGCTCTAAGTCTCTGATGATTATGGAAACGTTGTTATGCAGTTCGCGGAAACCGTTTTACTGGATGTGCCGTTTGTCGAAGTTGTGAGTAGTGCCGGTAAGGCTGTTGCAAGCAAGTCCGTCTCGCGATGCCATTTGTTGAGATGTTGCCACGGGAGCTGTGAGCAAAGCTTTAAGATCTTACCCGTCTGCAGGCGTCAAATTGGCGTTATTGTTCACAGTCCACACTAATAATGTAATGTAATCCTCATGCCTCTATACTGGTGACCCCGAACATGGACATCATGGAAACAGAGATTACCGCGCGACTGGCATATACAACGTGCTGCCGCTATAGCGATATTAATTAAATACACAGGTAGGGCTAGTGGTCAGTAATCATAAAAATTATAATAGGATAAAATAATTACTAAATTGAAAAAAAAAAGTAGAGTATTTCAAACAAACTACTTAAATAATAAAATAATAACCAAAATTAGGATCACTCTATGCAAACGACTCTTTAATGAAGCTATTGTTCTATGTCAGCTGGTAAAAGGACGTTCACTGACACCTTTTTCTTTTTTGTTCATCGTTTGTCTATTGTTCTGACCCAGCTGTTAGTAACTTCATGAATGAATTTTTGCAAAAAAAAAACTCGAGTGGCATGACCTTTTTTTCTCGTTCGTTTCAATTTCATCTCCGCGCTACAGGTTGCTCAAAGATCCTATTTTAGAAAATTGTAAATAAATCAATAAATTATAACGTTTATTTAAATTAAAATATCTTTATAAAACGAAAACGCGGAACCGTATAAGTACGCGTCTCATTTTAATGTCGAGATTGCAGCGGCACGGTGTATACAACATCCCGACAACAACCGTCTGGTCGGAGGATCCTCTCTTTTCTATGGATGATGAGTGAACTGTACACCCTGTTCCTCATGCCTCTATCCCTACATTATCGCAGAAATAGTAGGAATGAACGGAGAATTAACTTTGACATTAGAGACCGACAAACGCTTGTTAATACGACGAGCTATGATATTAGTATGCCATACTTACATGACATTTAACGATCATTAAAGTAATCGATGTTTCGTAGAACAATCCAGTAGAACTTTACCTTGAAGTCTTGACTCGTAAGTACCGATAGATGATCTTATGGAAGGCCAAGAACCTAGTTATGAGGTACCTTGAGCGAGGCTTTAATCTAAGTAGGTATACTTTCAGCAATGAACAAAATTGGCAGATTTTCACTTAGTCATGCTAATAATTATAATGTCTCCAGCAACCTAGAGGTAACTAATGTTAATACAATAATTTTTTGTAGTACTAATTACACTTCTGGACACATCTTTTGGCCCACCTTGTACTTTCAGTTTCGTTTGGTCCTAGCTAAAATTTTATATTAGGTCGAGCAAAAAGTTTTTATGCAGTTTTGAACCTGGCACATTCACAATTTCATTCAATAGTCTTTTTTTGAATTTCGAACACAGAATTTAAAGAAACAAAAGACAATTTGGAGCCTGTTTGTTGATATCAAACAATCGAATACTAAGAAAACTTGGTTTTATTGGTTTACTTGGATTTAATTCTTGAAAAAGTGATTGATATCTTTGGTTTTGCAACAAACATTACTTATTCTTAACATTAAGGTGAGGTTCTATCAATAATCTATGGATACTTCACCTGAAGTCGCCGCCCAAGCTGTGGCACTTATTCAGGCCGGACACAGCCAAAGAAAAGTGAGTGCTCAACTTAATTTAAGTCGATCTGCGGTCCGAAATGTTTATCGGAGGTACCAAGAGACTGGCGGCTTTGTTCGTCGCCAAGGAAGGCCACGATCTCGGGTCACAACTGAAAGGCAGGATCGATTCATCGTGACGACCAGCTTGAGAAATCGTCACCTTACCTCCATTGAGATACAAAACCAACTTTGCGACTTCCACGGAGTATCTGTGAGCGCTCGAACTGTTCGGAGAAGGTTAAAAGAACGCGATATGGTACCACACAAGCCAGCTAATGGCCCCAAACTAACGCGAGCCCACCGAACAGCGCGCCTTCATTTCGCACGCAGTCATTTAAATTGGACACAGCAAGATTGGAGCCGTGTACTCTTTTCTGATGAGTCTAAAATTGTATTACATGGCAATGATGGAAGGAAGAAGGTCTACCGACGTAAGGGAGAGCGTTTCGCACAATGCTGCTTTGAAGAGAGGGTTGCTTATGGCGGTGGCTCATGGACTGTCTGGGGCGGTATATCCGCGAGCGGCAAAACTCAACTTGACGTTGTTACAGGACCACGGCTGCCAACATTAAATGCTGAAAGGTACATTCGTGAGTGCTTAGAGTGAGTGTTAGTGTGTGTGTGTGTTGTTAGTGTGAGTGTGAGTGTTGCACGTGATACCATACGCGGACTATGTGGGCCCAAATTTCCTTTTTATGCATGATAATGCAAGAGCCCATGCGGCCGGCATCGTCAGGGAATATCTTCGGGATGTGAACATCACAGTTATGGACTGGCCAGCCAGAAGCCCAGACATGAACCCCATTGAGCACATGTGTGACAAGCTAAAAAGACGTGTTAGGGCTCGTCAGCCAGTTGCCCAGACGATGCAGGAGTTGAAAACTGCCATAGAAGAGGAATGGGAGATGATCCCTCAAAATTTCATAGAGCGGTTGATAAACTCTATGCCTAATCGTATGAGAGCTGTGGTAGATGCCCATGGAGGCAACACGCGTTATTAAATTAAACCTTTATTTGATAAAACATGTTTTTTATACAAAAATCAATTGCCTTTAACAAGGCGCATATCCGACTTGTTAGGCGTAGCTCCATGTCGTATGGTATTCTGAATTCAAATTTAAAACAATACGATCGAAAAAGATGGTAAAATGTATCAGGTTTAAAACTGCATCAACAGTTTTTGTTCAATCTAGCAATCATATTTCGGTAGGGGCCATCGAAACCTAAACTCTAAGGTGGGCCAATAGATGTGTCCAGAAGTGTATAATCACTTAAGTATCTCATTTTATGCGAACTGTTATTTTTATAAGTTCTTATGAGAAATAAAGTTCTTTTAAACCCAAGTCACTTAGGCAGGAAATAGACTTGCCATCCGTACTGTACCTATTATAAAGTAGGTACCGTACGCGTAGGTACTATTTTCAGGCAATTATGCTATCTAGTAGGTACAGAAAAATAATATAGTAGGACCTACAAATGGAAAAATAAGATTAAAAATAAATCTGTAGGTACTATATTTTCCCTAAATTTTACAAAAAACCTACTATATGTATTTTTGCAATTATTTGAGGAAAATACAACTTTTCTTCAAAAAAAAAAAAAAGGTGAAAAGCACACACACACACGCGCACACTGCAATGTTTTTGCATCCAGACTCCCGACCTAACGAAGCCCTTTCCGGCACACAACCAGATACATATTACCGTACCGGTAACAAAAACATGACTTCATCTTCTAAACCGATGTTCACCTGTCTATACCATGTTCGTAGACCCTCGCTAATGGCACAAAAGTGTACATTCATTTTCATCAAAACTAACAATGGGCTGCTAAAGTCGCCTAATAGACCATTACACGTAGATTTATGCCGGTAACAACGTCTCAGGATTGAGGCATAGTTGACTAGCATTACCATATAAGAAGGGGGAATAAATAACATCGATTTCTGTTGGAAAATTATTCGTTAGATGTTGAAGCGAGTAATCATGAGCGGTGAGTAGGCTTCTATGCGAACACGCGTTTGAATTTAAATGGTTAATTTGTGTGTTACGTGTAGGTAGTTACTTTGTAAGGTATGTGCTTTGTCGTGGATTTATATCTTTCTCTTGTGAAAAAAAAACCCAAAAAGGGATCGTATGACTACTGGCTATGAAAATACAATCTAAGTAGGGATTTAGTTGTGATAGCTCGTCTTTCCAAGATGCATTGATTGCATGGGTGATTACTTCGATTAATACAAATAAAAAATGCATGAAAAAAATTCGTTTAAATTTTTTCATACAAAACGGCAATTTCATAGGTAAAGACCTATTATTTAGATCTAGCTTACATTAACTTTAATGTTTCGATTTTCATTGAGCCACTTCAAAAGTTAACCGAGTTTCGTTAGAGGAGTCATTCCTAGGTAGAGCTGAATATCTTCAGTGACATGTGAAAATGAACACTACACACACCCAAGAATTTAGGCCTTATTGCTTACAAGCAAGACAGATCGATCCAGCAAAGAATATGACCTGCAAGGCTGCAATACAGGTTGTATCAGAAAGCCACCAATACACCTTTCTACTACTGAAGCTTTGTACGGGACAGCTGACAATTTTTTCAGGAGACCGATGTCGTCATTGAGAAAAAATTATTAGCTGATAATTTTTGACCACACCTTTCTGATACATCCTGTATATTCACGCAATAAGATTTATTATTCAGGTTGATCCAATCGAGTAATTGCTCGAAACAAGAAACGCGAATCGATAGATTCGTCACAAAAAATATACCTAAGCAAAATCCACCCAGTTCCATAGATCAACTAGGAATTTCCAATAAAAACTCAATCAAGTTTTAAAAAAAAAACCCTTGAGTTTAAAGCATGGAATTATTAAGTACTAATATGTTTTGGTTTAAAGTTTTAACGTCAAGTGTAGTTTGTGCCTGATACGGATATTGATAGTAACAGTAAGTACCTCGGTTAAATGATTTCCTAATAAGCCATTAATCTTAATTAATCGTTTGAGTGGCACTGGCAACTGTGTAGAGTTTTGCGTGGCCTTATAAAAAGCGTGGTAGGTACCTAAACCTACAGTTCCGCAAAATGATTGAAGTGAAAACTTCTTTCTTCTTTCTTTGTTTCTTTATTTTCTTTATTCTTTCTTCTTTTTTCTTTTTTTCTTTCTTCTTTTTTCTTCTTTCTTTCTTTCTTTCTTTTCTTATTCTTCTTTTTCTTCTTCTTTTCTTTTTTTTCTTTTTTTTTCTTCTTCATTTTTCTTCTTTTTTCTTTTTTTTTCTTCTTTTTCTTTTTTGATATATTTATTTGCAAGAATATAGGTACATAAGTTCTTAATATCTCATGGGTTTCACTATACTCGGCATTTCAGCCACTAGGCTAGGCTAGGCTTTTTAGGGGCTTTGAGCGATTTTTGGTAGGGGAAGACCCGAGTTCGCGTCACTGCCATGCGACATGCTCGTATTCCGCTGTCAAGTTTTCATTTGTGCCGGCAGTCCCCATGATTGCCTATGATGTTGGTTGCTAACATGGAACTATTACCTATAATTTATATATTAGTAATTCCATGGTTGCTAATTTATAGTTGATATGTACAGACAACAGCACATCAGACATCAGGTTATACCAAACTCAAATTTCTCCAAATTATTTTAAACCTTAAAATGTTGATGGCTATGTTCAAAATCGAATGAGAAAATTTGACCAGCTGGTTGTGTGTACCTAAAGTAGGTACAATAGTGCTAATCGTTCATAGCTGGTCATAAAGAGCTCCACTTTTCCTGTAAAAACAAGTGAGGCAATACGGTAATAATAACTCGTAACATTGGTAAACTTACGTAGATAGATTTGATCACATAGGTAGGTACCTATATCTACCTACCAATGTCGTTATAAATGATTTTAGGATGCCTCAGCCTGCCATAGGTACCTACTATCTACATAATCTAATCCCTGAATCGTTTAACGCGACACGCGCTTTACCTACTGATACCGGGGGAAAGCGCAGCATCGCTGTCCAAAATAAGGTTCCATTTGAATTTCTGAATATCGGCAGAATGCATATTTTATAGATTCTTAGCTCCTTTATGCATTTTACTTAGCATATCTAGAAAGCAACTCTCCCGTTTCATATTGAATAAGCATAAGCGTCTAAGATATCCAGCGATTTATATTTGGAATTATTTCTCATGCACCGTCGCGTCGCCGTTTCTAATTCTGATAACGTAGACGTGTAATTTGTCATCTATTCACTTAGCATTACGATGGTAAGTTGCCACTTTAATCAAAAGTGCAGGTACCTACTTTAATTTACTCTGTCATAGTAAGTATTAAATTTCATCCAAGCTATAACCCCACGCGGCGAATGTAAATGAAACATAAATCACTCCTACACTTGGATAGGTAGGTAGGTAGATACACCTATTTATTTATTAAATTCACTATAGCGGCGGTATCATGCAAAGGTTTGACGTGGAGTTGGAAAAAAAACTGCAATGTAGTTTGTAGGTGTTCGCCATTACAAATTTCTGGAAAGGGCGGGGTGTAAATCAAATTAATTAGAAATCAATCTACAATCAGATGACCAGCTAGCTACAAGATGTCGATATCGAACTGCTTTTTATTGTAAAAAAAAAAACAAATTAGTAGGTAAGTCAACCACAGCACTTGCTAGGTAAAAGCCATTGCTTTCCGCGTATGCCGAAGAAGGCATTCCCTAGGTATTTGAGCAATAAGATATCGTCCCCAAACAATTTCCCCGCGTCAATGCCATGCCATGCTCATTGCCCATGCCGATGCCGCGGGCTCTGTGCCCATTGAAACATGCGATAGGTGCCTACCTATGATATCCCATGGTAATGATAATTTTTGCTTAGGCATACAAGCAACTAGAACGTGCTTTTTAGTAAGCTCGACCGCTTTTTATATAGGGTGACTGGTAATTAGTGACCGATACTTAAACACATGATTGTGCTCATGATAACAAACAACTTTTACTATGGGACCAAACCTGAAATCGTGAAAAAAAAATCAGCTGCTCCCTACATTTTGACGAGTTATGCGAACATGAATGTATGGGGAGCTAATTATTTTTTCGTGATTTCAGGTTTGGTCCCATAGTAAAAGTTCTTTGTTATCATGAGCACAATCATGTGTTTAGGTATCGGTCACTAATTACCAGTCACCCTATCCTTTGAACACTATATTAGTAAAAAGTTTTACAATATTCAACCAACATTTTCAGAGTCAAACAGCACTCTAATTGCGTAACACACTACAGATCGTAATCTGAATCACTTTGAAACAAATTGCTAATCCATTGCTTCATATGTTCGAAAAATTTGTCTGCTCGACAACGTAAATGAATGTTGTTGAACTATCAAAATGAAACCAACTCCGATTGATAATGTGTTACGCAATTAGGGTGCAGGCCACTAGGAGCAACCAAAAGCATATGTTTTTGCAAACGTCATGACGTTGTAACCTAACTATCCGAATAAGAAGTAGACGATCTGATTTGTTTGCATGCTTAATTTGTGGAAAACTGTACCATGATGATGATGAGTTTTCTGTAAGAGGCACGCGCGGCGAATAATATTAAGAATAAGATAATATTAAGAAGAAGAATAATAATAAGGCTATTATAGTTCGCGTCATGTAGGTAAGTTTGCCGCTCTGAAGTAGGCTACAAATGACTGCGCACTAGTCAATATCTGTGTATACTAAAACAGCAACGCGCCATGCCATGCGCACTTATTCGACGCGAACTATAGCGCCTAACCATCGGATTGGAGCAGAATACGCTGGCGCGCCCAGAGATGGCTATTAGCGCCTGGCCTTAGGATCGGAGCAGAGTGCGTTGAACGATCTCCGACCACTATGAGGATTAAACTGTGAACAGTTGTGGATGGCAGATTTCAGTTCATCAGGTTACCGAGTTCATAATCAGCCTCGTTCTTATCACTGCTGGGACACAGCAGGCCTCCTCTCTGTGAGAGGGAGTGGGTCGAACGTGGTGTATTACCAGGTGCAGTGCGGGTGGATGTCACATGTCTTCGTATTTTTGGTTCTAACTCTAAGACATGCCAGGTTTCCTCACGATGATTTCTCGACAATTGTCGAGTGAAGACGGGCAATAGACGGCCAGACGTAGGATTATGTTCCGAGTGAGGTTTCCATAGGATATCGGGACCCGCCAGACGAAGGGGCTAAATTAAAAGTGAAATATTTAATGGGTATCCTAATCCCAGAACTTTTGGCGTAAGGCAGTTGGAGGCACCAAGAATTTGTGTATAAGTACCTACCTAAGAGTCTACCTAGTCTAGGGTACCTACTAATCTAAGTCGAGGGTCTTGCAGTCAAGTGTCTTCACCCATAATCAACCATGAGTGTTTGATCCACTATGTATCATAGATATCCCATGTAAAATTCCTCAGTGTTGACCACGGTATTAAATTATAATTCAAGGGAATGCAGTGAGCCCTGGATAAGGAGTTGATAGACGCCACGTGGGTAATCATTTCCAAGCTCGGTCACCTCTCTTAACCTCAAGGAAAATAAATTGGATTCCCATTATATTATAAGGTCTCCGTATTGTTAATTCCAGGTGAGGCACCTCGAGAGATTCGTCTCGCCGCCAGGATTCAGAGAAGCGTCTGGAGCCTGGACGCGAGACCCGTTCCTCGAGTCAGCTCGAAGCCTCCTGCGGAGACGACCGTGCGGCTGGCAAGTCCGTCTAGCGATAGCGCTGGCGGGACGATTTTTTTTTTCCCCTTAAACTATTTTTTATATTTACATACAGTGTATATAAAAAACCGGTTTATTACCTGTCTGGTTTTAAAATTTCGGTCTTCAACAAAATTTATATTAAGGACTCCGGGTCCGGGACCCGGGACCCCCAAGGTCCCTGGCGCCCATTTATTAAATAATAACACTCATATTAACTGGAAGGTTTACTTTATAATTCAAATTTATTCTCAATCTTTAATTTAACCTATTATACGGAACAGTATCTACTCGGTTTATCACCAACCCCCCACGACCCTATTTCTTACCAACTGGGGTTTAAGCTGGCTGGCATACCTTAGTTTACTGTTTTTGTCACCTACCTAAATTAGGTTACCAACCAACCTTGCATCGGGGCTTTTGTTCCTTTACCGCTAGAGGGACAAAATCACCAATGTAACAGATTCCTCTCTCTAAGAGTGACATAACCCTCAGCTCAGTATTGTCAAGGCAAAATAACCCTTAAAGGGCAAATTAGGTTACGCCATGAACTCGTACGCACATCAACATACACGTTTCGCAATTGATAAATGAGTACGATAACCCACGTATGTTATTTGACGCAGAGAATAAAAAAACCGACCTTGCTGTCTAAAATCACGAAAATCACCGTTGACCTACTGATTAAGCTGAGGTATAATAACGACCTTTATACCGGAGCCACTAGAGGTCAGAAACCTTCAATCAAGTTTCTTTCATTGGTGAATGTCCATGATAACGTATTTACGTTAATTATAAGTGCGTTAGATATTACGTACCATCGCGGATATTTGCGGTGAACCACTTTTCGACCTTATTATTATGGTAGTACAAAAATACAAAATACAAATCTTTATTGCTGAACACAGTACATATTATATTTCAGATGTTAGTGAATGCGCAGTTCATTGTGTCCTACCAATTTAGGCATGCAAAATTTTCCATCACAAATGAAAATATACAATTAAATCAAATAAAAGATAGTCACCATTTCAATCAAAAACAAAATAAATTAAATTAGTTTAGCGTGTACGTCATAGATTAACACAATAGCGTCAACACTTAAAATAATCACAAAATTAAAATAAATTAAATTAAACAAATAAATTATGAATGGTGAAAATCGGACTTAAAAAAGTATCCACCTTAACACTATTTTACACATATTTTTTTGTCTGTCAGGTACTCACTTACTTTGTAATACGTCTTACTTATCAACAGATTATTTAACTGTCTCTAGTAAGGTTGAAAATGTGGTTCACCGCAAATGTTCGCGATGGTATATGTCACTCGAGTTGTACTATCACGCTTGTTACCACAGGAAGGTACACAGAGCCTATGTCTAGTTCCACCAGGGGCAAACAACCGCACGGGTCGATCGATCAGGTTAAGCTATGCTTGCTGCGGTCCGTCCGTGGATAGGTGACCATCTTTACATACCGAGACCCCTTCGTACCTCGAAAAACATGTTAAGCCATTGATCCCGGCTGTCATTCTTGGATCTTTGACAGTCGTTACGGGTCGTCAGAAGCCCGAAAGTCTGACAATCAATCTTACTAAGGGGTATCGTGTTACCCAGTAACTGGGTTGTGGAGGCAGTCGCTCCATGTAACATACTGGTATTCATCCGGTTAGACTGGAAGCCGACCCCAAGATAGTTGGATAAACGCTAGGCAGATTTATTGATGTCTAGTTTCACCACCTCCGAATAAGTTCCAGTTAATTTACCTGGCAGACAATTTCAAACAAATCTGTACCATTTTTGTAGTGGTAGACAATGAATGATTCTGGTTTCTGTGAAACAGTCCCATGATATTTAAACTCCTTATTTTAGCAGTCTATGTGTATGCGCATACCGCATCTCACACCATAAATCGCTTTAATTTTTTATCAGACTTCAAAAAAAGGAGGAAGTTCTCAATTCGGTTCATTTTTTTTCTTTATATCCAGTGCAACAACAAACTCAAAATATCAAGCCACACAACCCATACGTCAATAACCGCATTCCCAACAACCAAGCAATAAATAAAACGACAAATCAATTCGACGTCCGTATAATATAAGATTAAAATTAAAATAAATCCATTAATATTGCGCTAGTCCTGCACTAAGTTAACGTCAACACTGAACTGTCCCTTTTCAAGGTCGCAGGCTGCCTGGTAGCGCCATCTGTAGGTGACACTTGCGTCGTAACACTTTTTCTGTGGAATAAAATAAGTGTATTAGGTATTTAGGTAGGTATCAATGATATTACAAGTAATAATTATTTTTCACGTTAAGGACGCTGTTACAAATGGGTAGTCAAATCATTACTTTTTTACACATAAGTATGTTTATTAAATAAAATGCTTTGCATTCTTAAAATGTTTTTTGGCCGAATTGTTGATAGATGTGCATAGTACGATTCTGAACTATAAATATAATTTTAGATAGGTACAGTTTGTCAATAAATGAACCGAAGTAAAAATTTTCAGTTCGGTACATTTATTGACAAACTGTATCTATACCTGCGCTTTCACGTTAAGGCGAAAGCGCCAGGGTAGCCCGTGAAATTCAAAATTTCTTACGTTTTTTGCAATTTGCAAGTCACTATTAGGTTGTATGTTGATCTAAATATGATTCGTATCAAATATTTATTTATAGAATTATAATCATAAAAATCAATATAACTCTCTAAGTTGATATTTACCCTATTGAATGACAATTTCATTAAATCATGAGATTCGAGGTTAATTCTAACTTATGGAGTTGTATTACTGATTCTAATGATTATAATTCTGTAAAGCCATACGTTAGTTACGGTCGAGAATCCTATTTTAATCAACATATTAGGTTGGGGAAAAAGTCTTTTCGCATTATAGTATGTATGAACTTAAAATAAAATCTCTTTGACTATACTATTTGTATCTGGCTGGTTTTGGTATCATTGAAAGTTTAAATTTTAAAGAACATAATCCCAAATTCAAATTAGGAAAATGTGTGATTTTCATTTGTTTTTCGTACTGTCAAGATGAGTGAATCTAATGAAGAAATTCGATACATTTTAAAATTTTACTACAAAAAAGGTAAAAACGCAACGCAAGCCGCGAAATAATTTGCGATGTTTATGGACCCAGAGCAGTGTCTGTGAGAGTAGCACAAATTTGGTTTAAGCGTTTTCAATCCGGAAATTTTGATGTCAAAGATGCACGTCGCTCTGGTCGCCCTATTACGGATAAAATGGATGCCATTTTTGAAAAAATGGAGCAAGATTGGCATATCAGTAGTTACGACGTAGCTGAAGAACTGGGAATTGACCACAAAACAGTTTTGGCGCATTTGAAAAAAACTGGGTACACAAAAAAGCTCGATATTTGGGTACCTCACGAGCTCACTGAAAGAAACCTAATGAACCGTGTACTCATTTGTGATTCTTTATTACGACTTAATGAAACCGAACCATTTTTGAAGAAGCTGATAACTGGTGATGAAAAGTGGATCACGTACGACAAGAACGTGCGAAAAAGGTCGTGGTCAAAGGCCGGTCAGGCTTCACAGACTGTGGCGAAACCCGGGTTAGCTCGCAACAAGGTGATGCTGTGTGTGTGGTGGGATTGGAAGGGCGTTTTTCATTATGAGCTGTTACCACCAGGCAGGACCATCGATTCTGAACTCTACTGCGAACAACTGATGAGATTAAAGCAAGAAGTTGAGAGAAAGCGGCCGGAATTACTCAACAGAAGGGGTGTGGTTTTTCATCATGATAACGCTAGACCTCACACATCTTTAGCCACTCAGCAAAAATTAAGAGAGTTTGGCTGGGAGGTGTTAATGCATCCGCCATATAGTATATCCACCTTGCACCTTCAGGTTTCCACCTGTTTCGGTCTCTTCAGAATTCTTTAGGCAGTGTCAGGTTAACATCACGATAGGACTGCCAAAACCACGTGTCGCGGTATTTTGATCAGAAGTCCCAAAATTTCTATAGCAATGGGATCATGTCCCTACCCACAAGATGGCAAAAAGTTATCGAACAAAATGGTGCCTACATACTTTAGATAAATGTAAATAATGTATATTAAAAAATGTTTTGAATTTTCTTAAAAAATACGAAGAAACCTTTTCCCCAACCTATTACAACTTGACACTGACCTGCAAATTGCAAAAAACGTAAGAAAATTTGAATTTCGCGGGCTACCTTAGCGCATCCTCCTTAATAAGACCTACACGTATATATAAGAACTTTATCACAGCTTTATTTTAAGTTTTGAAAATTTTAGCGAGACTGAGAATGGTTGCTAACCAACTTTAAATCGTTATAGATCCTACATGATAATTCTAAATAAAAAATGATTAAGGAAACCGACGATTTTCAAAGACCTATTCAATGATATCCCACTTTAAATAGTTTGGCGACTTTTTTTTTTTTCACAATATGGTATCTGGTTGTCGCCTTCATGAATCTCTGAGATTAAAATTATTATTTTTATCTTGTAGTCGATTTTTATTTTCATTTTTTTTTTATGTTGAGTTTTTAATTTTTATAAAAAGTGTTTGTCGTAATTATGCCTAATACTTTTTTGTTGACTGAAGTACTTGCTTTGCAGTTGCAGTACACACAATAATGAGTCAATTATTATGTGTATACTGCATATATAAAACTGATTGTCTATAAAATACACAATTAGTTTTATTACCTGGCAACAGGGAAGTAGGCTGCCTGCAGTAATTACTATGAATGCAGGTTGTAATTTTTTTTTCTAATAGTATTGTCGTGCAAATCTTGCTTAGGTGTTTATTGCGTTATCCATCACACAGAATAAAATAAGTAGTTACTTATACAATACTCATTTCAGTTTTAGTGGCTAATACCCTAATTGGATTACAGACCAATGTATGATACAGGATGATTATTTAGTTCATACTTCTGATGAGGATGCAGGTGTATTTTTTATGCATGTTTTATTATGGAATAAGGATGTTTCCTGTGTAAAAAAAACCGGTCAAGAGTGAGTCGGACTCGCGCACTAAGGGTTCCGTTCCGATTTCTGAAAGTGTGCTATTTAAAGACATCCGTTTTATTTTTCCTATTATCTTTGTAAACTTTGTAAACTTCTATCACATAGTATAATATCAGATTTTTCTCTATGCAGACTTCGGAGATAAGGGGGGGAACGGTATTTTTTTTTTTACATTTTTCATCAAAAGTCGAAAACTATGCGGCCTAAAAAAAATTAAAAAAATGTTTGAGAATGTGCAAACAGCGCTCTTTCATATGATGCCCTACATGCCCTAGTGCCCCAGTTCGAATTTTTAAGACCCCTTTTGCAAAAAAACAAAAAATATTTTCATTTCTATCTTATTTGCAAAATAGTTGGGCAAACGTCATAAAAAAACTAAAAACTGTTCCAAATTTCAAGTTGATAGCATTAGTAGTTCTTTATATATCCAGCTGTGACAGACAGACAGACTGAGTCGCATCATAAGGGTTACCCTAAAAAGAAATTGTATTTAGTCCATCAATCAGATAATAAAAAAATATTAGACACGTATATTTTGCTTTATCATAGTAATAAAAAATGACTCAGATAAAACGTATTTAAACTGGGGAGCGGGGGCTCGCTATGTCACAACTATAACATCAGGCAAGGAGTGACGTCCTGCTACATTTATAACTCAATGTATAGCCGTAATCTTTTGATTACGTCGTCTAATATTTTTACAGGAATTACATGACGGACAAGAAAAAATTTTAGTCAACATCCTTTATTACACATCTGCGACGTCGCCGTCGTAGCTCCCAAACGACAGCCCCTATTCATAACGATTTTTTTTTTTGAAATTGAAACTATTGTTGGTTATGTATTTCACTACTACCTACTATTTTTGTTTTAGTTTTTTTTTATTGTTGTTTTATTTATTTGTATTTGTACGCAACAACATAAAAAATATCTAAGCTTACTCCAATGACACCATAAACCAATTAAAAGGATAACTAATTGTTAATCTGTAGTTTAACTTGTGTAATTCAATCTAAACCCGGGTTTTAATCCATTAATCTCTAGCTAAGTGTAGTTTACAGGATTACATTATTGAGTAAGTTATTTGTTACAGGTTTAATTACATCTATACAAATAAGTCAAGAGCGAGTCGAACTCGTGCACTGAGGGTTCCGTTCCGATTTCTGAAAAAGTGTGCTATTTAGAGACATCATTTTATTTTTCCTATAGTTTTTACATAAACTTCTATCACATAGAATAATTTCAGATTTTTGTCTATGCAAACTTCGGAGTTGAGGGGGGAACGGTATTTTATTTACATTTTTCATCAAGTCGAAAACTATGCGGCCAAAAAAAAGAAAAAAAATGTTTGAGAATGTACAAACAGCGCTCTTTCATAGGATTCCCCACATGCCGCAGTAGCCCCAAATTTTTAAGACCCCCTTTCAGTCCCTGCATCCGGTTAGACTGGAAGCAGACCCCAGAATAGTTGGGAGAAGGCTCGGCAGATGATGATGGATATCAATCAATCAATCAACTCAGCCAATCGCAGTCCACTGCTGGACATAGACCTCTCCAAGGTTGCGCCACAACACCCTGTCCTCCGCCTTCCGCATCCAGTCTGCCCCAGCCACTTTCTTCAGGTCATCGGTCCATCTAGCTAGGGGGCGTCCCACACTACGCTTACCGATACGCGGTCTCCACTCTAGGACTCGTCTGCTCCACCGGCCATCGGTCCTTCGACAAACATGGCCAGCCCACTGCCACTTCAGTTTGCTTACTTTGAAAGCTATGTCAGTTACTCCGGTTCTTTTCCGGATAACTTCATTCCTGATTTTATCCTTCAAAGAAACTCCGAGCATAGCCCGCTCCATAGCGCGCTGAGCGACCTTGAATTTGTGGACCAGCCCTACCGTCAGTGTCCATGTTTCAGCACCGTATGTCATAACGGGCAGGACGCACTGGTTGAAAACCTTAGTCTTCAAACATTGCGGGATAGGTGATGAAAAGACTTGACGAAGTTTTCCAAACGCTGCCCAACCCAACCGGATCCTTTTGTCGGCTTCTTTCTCAAAGTTGTGTCTACCGAGCTGGATGACACAACTTGAATAGCTTGGATGGCTCGATGAGCTGGATGATGATGGATATAAATGATGATAATACTCACCAATATCTTGACAGCCTGTCTGGTGTGAGGGTCCCATTCTACTCTCTGTCCCACTACTGGTGGCTGTATGGGCCCCGAACTTTGTTGCCCCCCGACTTTCCACACAGTCCATAGTGCGAAACCGTTTATTAGTTGTTGCTCTTCTGCTTCCGGTTTACTAGAAATTTAAAAAATTACAACTTTGACTTTATTTCCTTCGAAAATAGATTTTTCTAATTTGTACTTTTTTAACTGCGTGTAGTCCAACTATTCCTTAATTAATAACGAAGATAAGCAAAAACACTTTTTAAATAAAATCCATAATAATAATTACAAAGAAAAAAATGATAATTTTTAAACACTTGAATACTACAGGGACCCCAAATAGTAGCCAAAGGCTGACGCAGATTTGGAGAGGCCGCACCAAATTGTACTGAGTTGTGTACGGAATGGTCTGAACGTTATGGGGCGTTCAATAATTACATGGGGCGTTTAGGGGGGAGGGGGTCGAGCCGAATCTCACCCAATCTCACGTGGGAGAGAGGAGGATCTCGGCAAATATCACGTAATTTTTTTTTCGCAAGAGTATGTAATTTTGCGAGATTTTTTTTTCAAGAGTGTAATTTTGCGAGAAGACTGGGTAATTATTATAGATAATACGTATTTGAAAAAATAATTAAGCCAATTATATTATGTTTATTTAAATAAATCCAACGGAATGAAGCACATAATATATATTAACGTATTAATTTACACTAAAAATACGCATTTTGAAAAATGTCACGTGAGATTAGGGGGGAGAGACGTCATCGAGCCACATCTCACGACATGGAGTCAAAAGATCTCCAAAATCGCCTCACATAATTAATGAACGCTCCCTAACCATACTTCGACTTACAGCACTTCAATGACGCCGTCGACCGCATACGCCTGCTTCAGCCGGGTGAAGACTATAGACAGCAGTCTGACCGGCGCCCCGCGACTCTTGCAAGGATACTCCCATAATGGCTGCGCCTCTATCTCAGCGTCACTGATTATGCTCGATTTCTGAAGATAAAATAATAATACCAGTGATCGTGACTGTCTCGTTGATCTAGACTTAGAGGTCGCATGCGCTACTGCTGAGCATGAGGTTCTGATTCGATTCCCGGTTCGGGCAAAGTGTTATTGAGTTTTTAAACAGACTTCAAAAAAGGAGATTCTGTATTCGACCCGTATGTATGTATGTATGTTTGTCCACGATTTCCTCAAAAACTAATGAACCAATTTTGATGATTCTTTCACTAACGTGATCTGCATACTCAGGAAGGGTTAATTAAGTATATAATACATTATGTAATTATTCTTATGTACGAAGTTATATGCATAAATGTACTGCATTTCCGACATTTCTAAGCCAATTTTGATGTTAGTTATTTTCGTTCGTCTTGGGCTTACTTATGTAATTGTACACTTCTGGACACATCTATTGGCCCACCTTAGAGTTTAGGTTTCGATGGCCCCTACCGAAATATGATTGTTAGATTGAACAAAAACTGTTGATGCAGTTTTAAACCTGATACATTTTACCATCTTTTTCGATCGTATTGTTTTAAATTTGAATTCAGAATACCATACGACATGGAGCTACGCCTAACAAGTCGGATATGCGCCTTGTTAAAGGCAATTGATTTTTGAATAAAAAACATGTTTTATCAAATAAAGGTTTAATTTAATAACGCGTGTTGCCTCCATGGGCATCTACCACAGCTCTCATACGATTAGGCATAGAGTTTATCAACCGCTCTATGAAATTTTGAGGGATCATCTCCCATTCCTCTTCTATGGCAGTTTTCAACTCCTGCATCGTCTGGGCAACTGGCTGACGAGCCCTAACACGTCTTTTTAGCTCGTTCCACATATGCTCAATAGGGTTCATGTCTGGGCTTCTGGCTAGCCAGTCCATAACTGTGATGTTCACATCCCGAAGATATTCCCTGACGATGCCGGCCGCATGGGCTCTTGCATTATCATGCATAAAAAGGAAATTTGGGCCCACATAGTCCGCGTATGGTCTCACGTGAGGTTCTAAGCACTCACGAATGTACCTTTCAGCATTTAATGTTGGCAGCCGTGGTCCTGTAACAACCTCAAGTTGAGTTTTGCCGCTCGCGGATATACCGCCCCAGACAGTCCATGAGCCACCGCCATAAGCAACCCTCTCTTCAAAGCAGTATTGTGCGAAACGCTCTCCCTTACGTCGGTAGACCTTCTTCCTTCCATCATTGCCATGTAACACAATTTTAGAATCATCAGAAAAGAGTACACGGCTCCAATCTTGCTGTGTCCAATTTAAATGACTGCGTGCGAAATGAAGGCGCGCTGTTCGGTGGGCTCGCGTTAGTTTGGGGCCATTAGCTGGCTTGTGTGGTACCATATCGCGTTCTTTTAACCTTCTCCGAACAGTTCGAGCGCTCACAGATACTCCGTGGAAGTCGCGAAGTTGGTTTTGTATCTCAATGGAGGTAAGGTGACGATTTCTCAAGCTGGTCGTCACGATGAATCGATCCTGCCTTTCAGTTGTGACCCGAGATCGTGGCCTTCCTTGGCGACGAACAAAGCCGCCAGTCTCTAGGTACCTCCGATAAACATTTCGGACCGCAGATCGACTTAAATTAAGTTGAGCACTCACGTTTCTTTGGCTGTGTCCGGCCTGAATAAGTGCCACAGCTTGGGCGGCGACTTCAGGTGAAGTATCCATAGATTATTGATAGAACCTCACCTTAATGTTAAGAATAAGTAATGTTTGTTGCAAAACCAAAGATATCAATCACTTTTTCAAGAATTAAATCCAAGTAAACCAATAAAACCAAGTTTTCTTAGTATTCGATTGTTTGATATCAACAAACAGGCTCCAAATTGTCTTTTGTTTCTTTAAATTCTGTGTTCGAAATTCAAAAAAAGACTATTGAATGAAATTGTGAATGTGCCAGGTTCAAAACTGCATAAAAACTTTTTGCTCGACCTAATATAAAATTTTAGCTAGGACCAAACGAAACTGAAAATACAAGGTGGGCCAAAAGATGTGTCCAGAAGTGTATATTCAAATAAAAATGGAAAAATTAATTTACTTTAAAAAAACCGACTTCAAAACTAAATAAATAAAATAAAATTACTTTCATAAAACACTTAACAGCTTCTGAAGTCGGTGTGTTCAATTCTTCAATGCACCTTAGCTTGGCACCGAGTTCAGAAGCTGTTAAGTTTTTTATGAATGTTATTTTATTCGTTTTTGGTTTTTGAAGTCGGTTTTTTACTATTTTTAAAGTAAATATGGGACTTAAACATAACTGGTGAAATGTGGGTGTACGCACGGCTACAAATCAAACTATACATTTCCAGTATAAGCTGATCTCGCATTGTATAGGATTTCCTTACAATGAGAGGTCAGTGTAAACTGGAAATGTATAGCTTGATGTGTAGCCGTGTGTACTATAAGTACACTTGTCTAAACCCCCTTCGGGGATTACATGCGTGATGTTATGTTATTAATTACTAGCTTCTGCCCGCGACTTCGTCCACGTGAAATTTCTTTCCGACTTGCTAGACAGAAAATTGTGATAGCTTGGCTATTATGTATGTTAAAAATATAATGTATAGCCACTCAGGAATAATGTAGCTTTCTACCAGTGAAAAAAATTTTGGAATTGGATCATTAGTTCCGGAGATTACCCCCTACATACAAACTTACAAATTTTATCTCTTTATAATATTATAGTATAGACTAGCTTCTGCCCGCGACTTCGTTCGCGTGAAATTTCTCGTTTCCCCGACTCACCGTGTCGAATCGCATCGCCCGCTTGTGCTATTACTTCGTTTACTGCTTATTTTCTTTTTGCGCGGCTCATAGCGTGATGTTTAATAGCCAAGCTCAAGAATGGGCCTATCAAATGCAAAAACAATTTTCAAATCCGCCTGGTACCCCGTACATACAAACAAATTTTACCTCTTTATAATATTAGTACAAAGAAGTAGTAGATGTATAGATTTGTTTTTCTTTTCTGAATAAAATCAACATCATTCTGTATTTTTTCCATCTTAAATAATTCATTTCAAATGAAGTGTGGCGAAAAAGAGATAGTCCTCTTCGTCCAGTATAGCTCCATCTCTTTCTCACACAAGATGACATGGATCAATGATGACACTTTAAGCACGTCATATCATGTGCAAGTAACGTGACCTATGGAATTTATTTATAGGCTTTTCAAGGTGGCCGTGCGTGTTAAGAACATTTGACAATAATATGTCAAATTCGGTACATTCTTACAATATTTTGCCGTAGTACTTATTTTAGTGGCAACGCGACCGCGTTATTTGCTTTTTATCATAACGGGTAGCCTAGTCAAGTCTTATAGAATAATAACTAGATCGAAATAGGTCACTCTTCGTCGGTGTGTGTTGTAAGACTGAGGTCATGATGATTTCCCTGTATGGTAAAAACCTAGCGAGTCGGAGGATTGCAAGAAACATCTGGCAGGCGCTTAACACAAAGGTAATCATCCGCCTAGCCTTTTCCCAACTATGTTGGGGTCGGCTTCCAATCTAACCAGATGCAGCTGAATACCAGTATTTTACATGGAGCGACTGCCAATCTGACCTCCACAACCCAGTAACTGGGTAATACGATACCCCTTGGTAGGACTGGTTGTCAGACTTTCGGGTTTGTGATGACCCGTAACTACTGTATGACAGCCGGGACCAACGGCTTAACGTGCTTTCCGAGGCACGGAGAGGTCTTGGTATGTAAAGATGGTCACCTATCCACAGACCAACCGCAGCAAGCGTAGCTTAACCTGATCGATCGACCCGTGCGGCTGTTATTACTTATCCACAAGCCCCTTAACACAAAAGTAAAATCAGAGTAAATATACCTACACCCACCTCGACTAATCCGTCAAACAGTGCCATATCGATTCCTTCACACTTCCCCAACGGTGTCGCGATCTTATGCAAGTCCTGAAACTCCACCGGCATGGCCCAGATCTCACAGCATTCAGGTATGATCGACACACAGTTATACAGTTTAGTCTTATGTTGAAACAAAACGTACGCTATCTTTAGATTCTCCCACGGCAGTATTGCACTCGCGAAATTAGGATCAGCTATCATAGCCGTCACTTCTTTTACTATTTCATCTGTAACTTCAGGTATAAAGTGTACATTTTCAAGATTGTTTGTTGTAATATAGTCTTGTAGAATCCCGACATTCAAGTTCAAACTTTCAAGTATATAAACAGCCTTAGCACCATATTTCGATGCGGCTAACCCCATGAAACTGCTTCCATTTAAGTCTAAAACAACGGAATCTTTGTTAATTTCTTGTTTCAAATGTTCTAGAAACTTCTTACTTCGTTTTCCATCATTTAGGTACGATACGTGAGTTCTCGATAAAGCCATGTGGACTCCACATTCGCAGTTAGGTCTTTTGTAGTTTGTTAATCTGTTGTTTTCGTTTTCTAGGTAGAACCAAAGTGAGTATTCGTCTTGGCATGAGATGAGGGTTGCTTCAGAGTCTTTTTCTAGGTTAAAGACTTGTGGTAGGTAGTACACTGCTTGCATCCAATGGTCGCGCCAGGGTATAGTGTCTTGTGGTTGTTCAGATGATGTGTTAGCGTCAGGGTGACACCACCAAGGAGCACAGCTGAGGCAGATTCGACCTGGAATCAAAAGTTTTATTAATCATATTAAATTATTCTTCTTTCTTCTAAATACAAATACTCAAGTACAATTTCAAGAATATGTATTTTAAATCTAATATGTTTGTTTGGCAACTATGGATTACTGGGATGACTAGTTTCGGACTCAATTAATAATCGTCGTAGGTCACATCTAGGTTGCCAACCGTCAAGCGTGAGGCGGGACGTCCCGATTCCACGGCTCAAATAATGCGTCCCGCGATACATGTCTGCGGAACGCTAATTGTCCCACTTTATGGTAAACCTGGCCCAGGTTTCACAGAAATCCCATTCAAATGAAATACGAGTACCGCACGGCGCGATGCGTTGAAAAATGCATTGAAATACCCGGACGATCACTGGTTTTTCGAAAGACAATAATATGGCAATAATGCGAATATTTTCTTTAGAAAATACATTATTTTATCTAAAAGATGTCTTTAATATGAGTTGTGAAACCAATCAATGGACCTAGCCTTTTCCCAACTATGTTGGGGTCGGCTTCCAGTCTAACCGGATGCAGCTGAATACCAGTATTTTACATAGAGCGACTGCCTATCTGACCTCCACAACCCATTAACTGGGTAATACGATAACCCTTGGTAAGACCGGTTGTCAGACTTTCGGGCTTCTGACGACCCGTAACGACTGTCAAAGATCCACGAATGACAGCCGGGACCAACGGCTTAACGTGCTTTCCGAGGCACGGAGGAGTCTCGGTATGTAAAGATGGTCACCCATCCACGGACCGACCCCGGCAAGCGTAGCTTAACCTGATGGATCGACCCGTGCGGCTGTTATTACTTAGCCACGAGCTCCTCCGAAAGAAATACCTAAAACTGATAAAAAATATTATAATTGTTTTTCTCTCGTTTCTGTATATTTGTAGGCAAGTCCTGCTTTTTTGGTTATGTATGTCCCGCATATTAATTTCTGGTTTCCCGCATATCCGTGAATAAGAGTTGGCAATCCTAGTCACATCAAACAAATACAAATCTTCAAGTCACGCGAAGGAAAGTACGTCGTGTTTACGTCTACAATGATTTTTAAATAACCTGCTGTGACACATCAGACCGAAATCCTGTCGCATGATTTTCATAGAAAAAAAGCACGTCACAATTACGTAGCAGACTTCGACAGATGTTACTAGACTTGGAGCTAAACTCCAGTACACACATCCATACTTTCATACTTAATATTATAAATGCGAAAGAACCTCTGTCTGCTACCTTCTCACGCCAGCGCCATAACGGCTGATCCATGTGGGCCATGACCTGGGTTAGAACATAGGACACGTTTTATCTACGTATCGAATGGGTACATACTCCCGTAAGATAACTTCCGAGCTCCACGCGGACGAAGCCGCGGGTAAATGCTATGCTATCCATATATTTTCAAACTCACCTTCAGTATCCATATTAAGTTCCCACCACATGAACACAACCTGTGCTTTCCCTGTACCACTGACAGTAAAGTCTTGCTTCACGGTCCGCTTCATTATGATGGGTGAACGTCCTGACCAGTCATAGTAGAACACTGGGATCTGGTCCGATAGCTCACGGAATGTATGACGAGGTAACTGGGAGAGTTGCAGGTCATGGACAGCGGCAGAACCAGGGCAGTCAATCATCTGATGGCAGAAATACGGAGTTTGTAAGTTACGATCGTTACCGCTGGCCAACTACTGCTCTTTATCTCTGGCCAACCACTGTTCTTTACCACTGGGCCACCACAGCTCTACTCAGTTGGTACTGTACCCGGCACCAAACAAATATTTCCATAACTTAGAGTAAGAAAACTGATATAGTAAGTAATAAAAAGGATAGTTAATAGGCATTAGAAAAATAACTTCGAAGGTTGCCAAATGTACGAGGCTCCTCGTACAAATAAGAGATTTGTGGTACACGCCGGATACCTGAATGTAGTAGCGGTACCCGTCTGGAACCCGCACCCAGGTAACGAATTGGCAAGAACCACTGAGTACCGAATACAGAACTGTACTTTTGGTACCGATTCCAAGACCTGGCAGAAGGTCACTAGATGATGACAATAGATTTAATTGAAAAGACTTTCAGAAAAAAAAATCTAAACAAACCCCCTGGGGGTTATTCCAGTGAATTTAATTTAACAGTTAGAAAGCACCCTAAAAATAACTTTAATAATACTGTTAAACCAAAATTTGTACCTTTTGTGGAGTCTTTAACACAATATCCAGTTCAGCATCAGCAAGATCGTTGAGTTTGTTCCACTTCCACAAGGTCGGACACTCCACCACCTGTGCGTATATGACCGCAGAGTCTGGCACCACTATGCAGTCTGAATCTAACAGGCACTTGTGAGCATGTGCAAATGTTGACAGCGCCCCTAAAATAACATAGTACTTATAATTATATTTATTTATAAAAATAAAAATGAATGGCTAAATTATGAAATTGCATGGAAAAACGAAAAGCCACATTTTTCTTTTTCCCGTACAAACAAACAGAAAGGAATCTTTTAGACAGAGGTTCTACTTCGGCATAGAAAACTTATAAAAAAATAAATAAGTAATTGTATAAAACATTTTCTTTTTTTGTTTATGTTATTATCATTATTGATTCATTAAAAACTGAATAATATGCCTCAAGAAGTGCTTGATATACTTGCAAAATATCGACATTCAATTATGTATATTTTTTTTTGTATGAATTAATTTCTGTCTTTTTATCATTAAGATCACAGAATTAAGATTTTTTTTTTTAAATCAAGCAATCAAAATTGACACATGGGTGTTCTACTCGTGCATTTGTAATGAAAAGCCCAGTGGATTCTATAAAAAGAGGATGTCACTTTTTGGGCTAAAAAACACATAGTGAAAGTGTTCCTAGCAGTCAATTCTAGGGATGGCATCACTACTTGAATGCATCGGTAGATTTGACACTTTCTCTTTCTAAAATATACAGTTTGACTTTGACAGTTAAATTTGGACAGAACAACGTCTGACAAGTCAGCTAGTAATAATTCCCAGCTAAAGCACTAGGAAGTGGTGAAGGGCGGAATTTTGTGGAACTATCTTATGTAATTTTGACGTTTGAAAAGTGCTGATTCTCAGCCTAGTTTGAATAAATGACTTTTGATTTTGATTATAATAATTTAAAAAAATATGGAGACTGAAGTTCTCAAGGAAATACCTGCAAGAATAGGGGAGATGACCTCTTCATATTCATATATTGGTAGAATCTGCTATTCCTTTGAATAAAAGTTTAGTGCACTAATTTTCAAATCATACTAACATTTTCTTAACTTCTTATCAAAATCATACTAACATTTTTTTCTGCTTCTTCAAAGTAACAAACTATGAGTTTGTTACTTTTTGGGAAGAGATGACGAAGAGAGGCTTATGTAGTTTAAATTATTCTAACAGAAAAACTCCATACCTTCACCAATCAACTCGGTATCAAACACCTCGGTGACTAAGATGTTAGCTTTCTCCTTCATATCACCGTCTTCACCCACAGTGAGTTCCGTGGATCTCTTCGGTATCAGTTTTATCTTGTCAGCAACACCGTTTATATGGAGAATCTTGGCACAGCACTCTGCCATTGGTTTGAATGCTTCACAAGCAACTATAGAGTCGGCACCAGCGCGAGCTGCCATTATTGAAAGAAGACCTGTTCCTGTGCCTAAAATTAAACAGCTAGTTGATTATTTACCTAGTGTTATGTGCTATTTTTTGTAAAGGAAATTAAAAAACAACCACCTATTTTTAAACTTCAAGAGAATCTCAATAAAAATTATAATAAGTACAAACCTATATCCAAAACATTGGCTTTCTTTCCATTACTATGCATTTTTTCTATAGCAAGTTGCAAAGCTCTTTGATACTTCTTATTCCTCTCAGTATCGTGCAGCATATCGGCAAATCCAGAACGCGCTATTTCCTGGTGAAAATCATAGTTCTCATCCTGAATGTCCCACTCTGTACTCCCTGTAATAGGGTTTCTCTTCTGGGTAAAAACTTTCATCTTTGTCGAGACGGAGCTTTTTAACCTGTAATACCGGAACTTTATAATAATAAGTTATAAAAAACGCCGACAATCACAAAAGTTATTCTCAAACATTACCTTTTCACGGAATAAGTTTTACAAAAATTACTTAATCTGACTAAATGTATTATTATCATTTATAATAACATTATTTCATCATAAAATCTTTAATTTTTTGTAGAACTCGGCTGAAATCTGAAATTATTGAGCACAGAATAAAATATATTTGTATAACCTAAAAATTCAGAGCTCTTCGTTTGTTTTTTTTCTGACTGATAGTGACATTGACATTTCAGTTCGGAAGTAGAAATATTTTTACTTGCTTGAGTTTTTAAAAGAATTTCTCTATACACAATTAATAATTTTAAATTAAGACTATCCATACCCCATGAATCTAGAGATGTAATTTATTTAAGTAAGTGATACTCGTCGTCGCTAGCCCCTCCCCTGTAAATTATTTCAATAAGAATTATATTTGTGGCCACTGGCCAGTTATTTGAGGGCTGATGTCAATAATATGTCGTTTTGATGTGAGACTGTGAGTTGTCACTCAAAAGTAAACAAGCAAATATGTTCTAAGTTTATTTCCCACAAAACTAGATTATAATAGAAATCTATAATATTTTTTTTTTAACTTTTTTTACAAATTAGTGCGACAATATTATTTTCGAATGGCAGCATGACTCGTAGTTGTCAGCGGTTTGAACTTTCATTACGACGTTTTTCTATCATGGCGGCCGCCGTCGGTAGGATTTGTGGGGCACGTCTTTTGAGAAATAATGGCATAGTTGCTCCCCAGGTACTGGAAATAGTTCTAAACAATTTGTTAACTAGCCTAAATTGTTAGTAGGTACCCTCACCTTGTTCAATATGTTACCAATGACGGAGAAGTTAAAGTTCGAAGTGTCACGGAAAACTGCTGTATTTTCTGAACTTGTGCCATAATAGGAGCCTTGTAACGTGTTAAACGCAATGATGTGGTGTTCAGGACCCTCTGCAGCGAATATTAACACGAGTGTTTGAAATAAATTTTCATGGGCAAGTGATAACCTAACCTGCATTATGTAACAAGTACATAAGAAATCTAATGGAGGCTGTCCCTTGCAGGTTTGTCAGCTGTCCACGGGAGCTCAAGGATGGACAAGGACCAGAAAAATGGTAAGTTTTATTCGATTCATTTTAGCACAAGGAAATATTTTGAAAATGTGACCTCGTTATCTTCGACTATACGATTTCGAAGTTATCAGTATTGATTTTTTTAATGTTGTGGTATCCTTAGGCATCAAGTACGGATACAAACTTTTTTTTTTATTATGTATTTGTAATACTTAAAAGAAAAATTAAGCAAGAACTGACTCAAAATAACCAAAAAATGTATTGTGTAATAATAACAGTATCTTAGAATAATAGTTGTATTGCCACATAACTTAATTTCATGGGTGCTTCTTTGTGATAAAATTGTATTATGGGTCAGTGGGTCGTCTTAGGGGCGGACTGGTATTATGAACACAGACATCCCCTAAATTGATGACATTTAAATGTTTGAATACATTTTTAACCTTACCTAAAAATAAAATATGTATAATTTATTAACTTATCATATTATGACAAGTAAATCAATCCTTCTTTTTGCAATATTGAGTAAATTATTAAATATCAAGAAAAAAACTAGGCTAAATAAAAGGCTAGGCTACTTGGTTTTAAAAGTTTTCCTGCTATTTTTTTCTTTTCCTGTACAGTGGCTGTCATCATTGGGAGTGATTGGCGGTGGTGTGGGAGCCCTCCTGTTTGCCCTTGAACAGTCAGTACATGCTTCGGGATCCTCCACGGAGGCCCATTCACCGCACCAGCCTTGGAGTCACGATGGCTGGTTCAAATCACTAGACCATGCCAGGTAAGTTCATAATTAAAAAAAATCTGCCAATAATAAAAATTTGACAAATAAAATTACCACATTTCAAGTCAAAGTTAAGTTTATAATTATCTGGCATTTTGATTTAAGGACAATGTCTCAGTGTCCAGATAGAAAATCTGTTTACCAGATACTTTTAAAAAACTTACAGAAATTGCTTGGAAATTTCACGCCAGGTAATTTAACCAGAAATGATAGTGAAACTTATTATTATTATTATTTATTTATTTAAAGTCATACATACAGCTATCATTACAGTAACCCAATGCGATAGTGTAGGAAAAAAAATAATAACGATAATTACAAATACATTTCAATTCAAAAATTATACAATAAATTCAATTCAAATTAACGTCAATAAAAAAAAAACAATACAATACTACTTACTTGAACTTACTTATTACATAATAAGTACCATTAATGTACTTAAGAAAGTAGAACCATTATGTTTATAATTTCACTATTAGTAAAAAAGAACTAAGTATTTATTCTTGAATTTTGAATTGATAATTGAAATTATTGAAGAAATTCAGAATACACAACTTAAAATGTCTTTTGAGTAAAATGAGAATAATGATTTTTCATGACTTTCTGACACTACATGGTGAAAATATATACAATACACATTCAATACTATCATATCATCAAGGTGTATTATCTGTTATCTATTTAGATAGTTATCATAGCACATTGTAATCATATTGTAATAAAAAATATATTAAGCTGTGTGTGAGTGATACATGTATGGTTGTGTCAATTTATGTGTACACATAAAAATCACTCAATTACTGCATTAATCTAATGTAAATATTTATGTTATCAAGAAATGATAACAGGACTGACATTTTACTGCAGTTAAAACATAAGGCAGCTATAGAAAGTATGAATGAAAAATGTGCATTAGACCAGGGCAAAGTACTTTGGTAACCCAGGTACCCTCTTGAGGTTGTCAGTAATATCAAGGCGCTGCTGGCCTTCTTTGAGGAGCTGGGGTGGATCGAATAATCGATTTTCCCATCCATACGCAAAATACGCGCATTGACGTGGAGTTGCGGATACCAGCCCGTATTACCTATTATGTGCGTTAGACTAGTTAATGTGTTCTTTATTTCACACTACACTACAAGTACACATTTTGTGCCGCTACATGTTTGACAAAAGTTGTAGCACGAAAACATTACCGAGTTAAGCAAATGCACATTTTTCATTCATACTTTTAATATGTCATCATCTTCATCCTACTACCCTTATCCCAATTTATTTGGGATTGAGTCAACATGTCTGTTTCTCCCACACTCGTTATCGGCTATCACCTATTTTAGGTTTATTCTACAGTATTGCTTATCTCTCCATCCCTAACAGTGTACGTCGTGGCTACGAAGTATACAAGCAAGTGTGCAAGGCCTGTCACTCACTGCAGTACATCGCCTTCCGAAACCTCGTCAATGTCACCCACACTGAAGAAGAGGCGAAGGCCGAGGCTGCTGACGTGAGTATTACAAGCACAGAAGACCATGACCATACTTAGAACCTTGTCATAAAATTGAATGTAAATGGCGAAGTCAAAAATGACGCGTCAACGATACAAAAGCGATAAATACAGCTATATCAAATAACAAACGTTTTGATAAGGTTTAACATAATGAAAGGATGACTGCTAAATCATCAATCAAACAAGTGTTGTAAAAAGAAAACCTACGAAGTTTATCTATGTTGTAAGTAAATCTAATTACTCTTATCAACCGCATGGCAATACAGCAAATCTGCACGCGCGGTTGCGAAAACGAGCGATTGTGTTGGCAAGTGTAGTTTTTCCCTTCCTCACAAAGCAAGAAGTCCAGTATTAATGTAAATTATTATTAGTTGATATTTATGATCGAAGATAGTTGATTATGAATTTATGATATAAGAACCCCATTGACTACGATAAATTCCAACGCTCTCCATGAAAACTTATGTAACAACAATGGCGAATGTTTGCGAGAGCACGTGCCTCCACTGGCCCTACCCCAATGGAAAATCCACCAAACCAGATAAATACTGGCATCAAGCCAAAATAACAACAAACTTAATACATACACTTGTGTACATTCATGTGTCATACTGTTGTGGTGCAAACTATGCCTTGACAACCAGCAGTTTCATATTGCAGTAATTATATTGCACTGCACACAATTATATCTAGTTGCTTTGCCAAATAGTATCAATGCATATTGACCCCAACTCCAGAATAAGAAATCACACCCTAATGGTGGCGTTGAAAAAGTAATTTTATACCAATAATAATGTTTTTCTTAGTGCATAGGAGATCTGAGCGTCCGCTGCTCCAGTAGTGGGGGAGGCCAAAGTTAGAGCATGTAATCGTTGTAAAAAAAAAACTATAAACAAAGTAATTTCATACTGTGCCAAACCCTTATAGGACGGTTATTGTGAACATCTCCAACCCCAAAAAAAATGTCAGCTGCATGGTAATGCAGATCCCTAAGGAGCATGCCGACGTCATTTGGCATTTTGCTGAGTCGAACATAAAAATGTAGGGAACAGTTCGTTTTTTTTCGTGATTTCAGATTTGGTCCTATAGTAAAAGTTGTCCGTAATGATGAGTACAATGACCCTTTAAGAGGTTGTGCGTTATTTATGTTACACCTTGTATATACTAGAATAATTACATTTAATTTTTTTACACAGGTGATGATTAAGGATGGCCCTGATGAGGAGGGTAACTTCTTCGAGCGGCCAGGCAAGCTGTCTGACTACATGCCATCGCCGTACCCCAACGAAAATGCTGCGAGAGCAGCTAACAACGGTAACATAATGGACAAGCTATTTATGATAAAGATGCATGTTTGTCTATGTCAAAATTATTGTTTTTCTTTATATTCAATTTGTTTGTTTTTTATTTTTTTTACTAAAACACACTGTGTGTTTTAGTAACAATAAGAATTAACACTACAAGCAATCTTAACACTTATAACGCTCTAACAAAGTTGTGATCGCAATGATGTCATCAGACAGTCTAATCGAGATCTAAACTACCATTTGCGTCATCGCGTACAATACGTGTCACTAAAGATGATACTTGCCACACCACGTGGCTTGGCTTGCGCAGTAGACGATTTATAGGTCTTTTTAGCGGTATGAAGTCTGAGACGGGAAGGGACCGGGCGTCATCGCGCAGCGCGGGAGGCACTGCGGCGCTCGTCAAGTCACATCTTTCGTGGCGCGTATTGTACCAGCCTGTCGTTCTTATTTATTATAGTTTGGGGTTTGTTTCCTTATTTTTAATCACGAAAACAGTGATTATCCTAAAGGGGGCGTTCATTAATTACGTGAGGCGTTTATGGGAGGGACGGGTCGAGCTGAATGTCACCCAATCTCGTGTGGGAGAAGGGGGGCAAATATCACGTAATTTTTTTTTTTTTTCGCATGAAGCATTGTAAGATTGTGATAAAACTGGGTAATTATTATAAAAAATAAGTACTTTGTATTATAAAAAATAAGCAAATTATGTATATTTAAATAAATCCTACGAAATCAAGCACAGATTACCGTACGTACTTACAGACTTCATATCACAAATAATTTGTTTAAATTATTTTTCCCTTTCTAAACAAAAAGTGAACAAAATCAGTCGATCGAAATCGTGCACGAAACTAACAAACTAGAATGAGCACCCATATCTTGCCTACTTTGAAATCGAAAAACTATGACACATTGATAAAATAATTAGAACTATGAACCAAATGTACATAGTATTATGAGGAAAATGTTCAGTTACAAAGAGCAGATAATAGTCGACACCTATAGTATATAGTAGGTGTTGACAATAGTAGTAATGATTCATATAGGTACTATATAAGTGCAGATAATAATCTGCACTTATATAGTACCTATATGAATCATTTTGATAGCACTAGTGTAGTGTGGATATTAATCATAAGATGGCCACATCTTACGACAGTATACTACTGCCTAAATTATATGGCTAATTTGAAAACAAATATTGATAGTTCCAATTCAGTTAGAACATGATTTCGGGAAGTGCAAAAATTTTGCTATAACTGGACAAAGCGCAGCGGCGTGATTTATTACTAAGAGTAATAAGCACACAAAAGTGCCTTTGCCGGCGGCAGTCGCTGCTGCCAGATCATAGAGCTCATTCTTTATTTAAGGCACATTTAAGGGGAACCTACAAGGTAGCCTGAGAATTCAAAATTTTATATTTCATGAAAATAAGATTATAGTGAAAATATTACTATAATACATAAATTATGTTATGGTGGCGAATCAAACTTTAATCAATATACAACCTAATACTACTCTATGTAAAATTTCAACATTTATATCTGTAATTTTTGTGGTGTGCATAATAAAGACTATTCTATCTACTGACTTGCAAATTGCAAAAAAACGTAAGAAAATTTGAATTTCACGGACTACCTGGAGCTTCCCCCTTAAACGTATACCTCTTGTAACTAGATTCAACACTACAAACAAAAGCCAGTTCTTATCAATAAAACATTTCTCGCTGTCCAGGTGCGTACCCGCCCGATCTGTCGCTGATCTCCTTGGGTCGCAAGGGCGGCGAAGACTACATCTTCGCGCTCCTCACCGGTTATATGGAGGCCCCTGCCGGAGTGGTACTGCGAGAGGGACAGAACTATAACCCGTACTTCCCTGGTGGCGCCATCTCTATGGCACAATCACTTTTTGATGAGGTATGTATGGAGTTTTTGTGAAAAAAGGTTAATCTAATTTGAGCTTGCAAACTCAATGAAACAATCAGGGCCCTTTAGCTTTGGTTTCCTAGGAAAGCGGTTCCGTCATATAATGGCCGTCATGAAAATTTATCATTTTCACCTGTATTTGGCAAACCCCGCCCCCTAAATATTGAAATCGCTAGATTTGCCCTCACAATACTTATTCACGCGAAAAAATGTCCATAATTAAAAGAGTTAGCTCACACATTTATTGAATAGCGTTTCCATGACAATCAAGTCAAGGTCACTGCGTTATTGTGTGTCAAACAGAAAAGTTTAAATGCGACGTACCTTTTGACGCGGTAGGGCGAATCTAACGATTAATTAGACGAATCTGCAAGAAATCTAACTTAGAAAGATGTATTGATGGTTTTTGTGGTAAAAATTATGTAAGCACATATTGTTTATTGTCGCGTATCATATTTTAATCAAGATACAACATGACACTGACCTGCAAATTTGCAAATTGCAAAAAAACTCAAGAAAATTTGAATTTCGCGGGCTACCTCAGCGCATCATAATCGTTAAAACGGAAAAAAGTGGCCACTATTTTCCTTTTTAACGATTATAATAAAACTTAACAATATAAAGCTACTATTTGTAATAATAATAACGTATAGTCTTCTGGAGCACAATTATTCCGGCTTATTTTTTGCATTTTAATTCTAAAATAAAATAAATAACCAAACAAACGATGAGGGCGCCACTGCGCGGTCGGTACCCTCTTAAGGTGAAAGCGCCAGGGTAGCCCGCGAAATTAAAATTTTCTTACGGTTTTTGCAATTTGCACAAATCTGTATTTAAAGAATTATAGTCTTCAAAATCATCAATACAACTCTCTGAGTTCATATAATCCTAATGGATGACTATTTCCTGAAATATTGTCATTTGAGGATTATACTAACTTATGGAGTTGTATTACTGATTTTAATGATTATAATTCTGTAAATATACATTTGTTACGGTCGCGAATCATACTTTAATCAACATACACCAAGACACTGAGCTGCAAATTGCAAAAATTGTAACAAAATTTGAATTTCGCGGGCTACCTTAGCGCTTTCTCCTTAAGATCTATTTTTGTTTGAGCCTTATGTCAAACCTGATAATGACCACAAACAACTTCCTAGGCGGCTGAATACAGCGACGGCACGCCTGCGACCGCGTCCCAGCTCGCCAAGGACGTGGCGACGTTCTTGCGATGGTGCTCAGAGCCGGAGCTCGACGACCGCCGGCTCATGACCATCAAGGCTATAGGCATGTTCTCGATGCTTGCCGTAGTCGCCTACTACTTCAAACGACACAAGTGGTCCACACTCAAGTCTAGAAAACTAGCCTACAAACCTGTGTCTAAGAAATAAACTGCCACCATTAAAACAGTAGTATAAACAAAAAACGTTTTAGACAATTTTTTTTCTGTAGGCACAGTAACATGTTATTTGTTTATAATATTAAATTAATTTATTTTTATTTCATCGCGTTTATTTCTTTCCTCAAGTTTCATTTTCATGTTGCTTCGCTGTGACCTGTTACCATACGTATAAGGTTTACATGCATCATAGGGCGGAGGGAGATAGCCGGGTGCGATATTATATATTGTATTAACATTGATTGTTAGAGCATTTCGTCATCGCGTATGTTGGATGATGTAGCACAGTCAAATTACTTAATGTTAGGTAATCCGATTATAACAGCTGTGCTTGTGATTTTCCATTAAAGTTGTAACTGTGAATCAGTGTACAGTTGAATAAATGAGTTATTGAAAATCACTTGTTGGCCTTTTTTTAAATAATTGCTTCCACATACTTCCGTTTCCTTTATTCCCAAATTCAACATTCCCGATTTCACAAAAATTTGATAAGAAACAAATTTAAAGTTTCAAGTTCGAAAGTAACAAAGGGTAGTCCGTATCTGTGGTCTATACTAATATTATAAATATGAAAATAACTCTTGTTACCTTTTCACGGCTGGACGGATGAAAGGCACATTGGTAGACCATGACCTGGGTTAGGAGGGTGTGGCTGACACTGGCATGGCCACCATCACGGATCTTAATTTTGATAACACAAAAAATTTGTCGCCAAATATCAGAATTTGCCGGTCACAGGTTCAAAAGATATAAGGGTGTATAGGTGGCCACGCTGGAGAGTCCCCAGCGTGACCCATTTAGAATGTCAAAAGCTAGGACACCCAGTGAAGATCTGTTGTCTCACAAAAGTCGCTAATTAGTCGGAATCAGTTGCCAAATATCAGAACTTGCCGGTCACAGGTTCAAAAGATATAAGGGTGTATAGGTGGCCACGCTGGAGAGTCCCCAGCGTGACCCATTTAGAATGTCAAAAGCTAGGACACCTAGTGAAGATCTGTTGTCTCACAAAAGTCGCTAATTAGTCGGAATCAGTTGCCAAATATCAGAACTTGCCGGTCACAGGTTCAAAAGATATAAGGGTGTATAGGTGGCCACGCTGGAGAGTCCCCAGCGTGACCCATTTAGAATGTCAAAAGCTAGGACACCTAGTGAAGATCTGTTGTCTCACAAAAGTCGCTAATTAGTCGGAATCAGTTGCCAAATATCAAAACTTGCCGGTCACAGGTTCAAAAGATATAAGGGTTTATAGGTGGCTCAGCTGGAGTGAATTTCCCCAGCGTGACCCATTTTATATCTCAAAAACTAGGGCACCTAGGTAAGATCTGTTATCTCTCAAAATTAGTCGCAAGTTTTCGCCAAGTTACAGATTTTGTCGGTGTGTAATTACAAAGATATTAAAGAATTAAATGTCTTCATACATTGGTACAAGCAAGTACAAAATACTTTAAATAGTTTCTAGACAGTAGGTACCTATGAAGTCATAAAATATGGTGGAATGTTTGTTTCGAAATATAGAAATATAAAGTTTGAACCCATCAAAGGAAAGCTGTATTCATTACCTATAAACAGATTTACAATAAATATAAGTATATAATTATTTATCGAACAAAATGTGCACTTAGTCGCTGGCAGATAGAGATCGCTGCGTTCCATTTCATTTACGGTAAGTAAGAAGGAGATACTATAGAGATATAATAAGGAGATACCTACAGACGCTACTTAGCGAATTGCCCGTGTCGTAAGAAAGTGAGCCAGTTTACAGTGGAACTCATTATGAATAGTTAGGAACTCGAGTAATAACGGTTTTGTAATAAATAAGTGTGCGTTTTATATGTATATTTTTCCCTATAGATATATCTGTGTAAAGACAACATAAACAGAAGTCTTTGGGTAAGTTTGAACTGATATGCTAAGTGTGCTAAACTCTGAACGCAAATATAGTACTTAAGTAAAATAATCTAACAATTTAACATTCAGTTACTTATTAGGTAATTTGAAAAAACCCTTTGATGAGATATTTTTATTCCAAAAATAACTGTTTATCTAAATAAATCCCAGAAATAAACTCGAGTGGCGTGACCTTTTTTTTCTCGTTCGTTTTAATTTTATCTCTGCACTACAGGTTGTTTCAAGATGCTATTTTAGAAAATTGTAAATACTTAAATCAATAATTAATAACGTTCAATGAAATTAAAATATCTTTATAAAACGAAAACGCGGAACCGTATACGCCTGTCAAATTAATGTCGTCATTGCAGCGGCACATTGTATACATCTTTGATTTAAGATTATTAGGTAACTATGTATTTTTTTTTTTTTTTTTTTTGTAAATTATTGTAGCATATTTCAAGCAATAGGTTGATACTTACATACTTACAATACGTTTTCAACGTTTAAATATTTTACTAAAGGTACAATAATTTGAACGTATTTTTTTTTTATTGTAACGTAAATTAGAGCCTTACGCTATAATTTGGTAAAATAGTTGCATGCGACTGTACACCTTGACACCAAATAGACCAATAGCAAGATTTAATACTTTCAAAGATGTTTAAGCGCCTCTCTAACCTAGTAATTTAAAACATAAAAACATGTATTTAATTGAGAAATTATCTCTCTGACATTTCTAAGGACTTTAGACCGATAAAACTAGAAGTATATTACACATATTAATAGAAATATTATTTTCTTGGCAATTTTTCGTAAACATTTCGATCTGGCTCTTGGACTATACGTTAAAAATTTAACTCATATCTTCTAAACTAAGACCCCACTAAATCTACTAAGTAACTTGGCGAAAACTTGCGACTAATTAGCAGCTAAATTTGAGAGATAACAGATCTTAGCTAGGTGCCCTAGTTTTTGAGATATAAAATGGGTCACGCTAGGTAAATTCACTCCAGCTAGGCCCCCTATTAACCCTTATATCTTTTGAACCTGTGACCGGCAAATTCTGATATTTGGCGACTGATTCCGACAAATTAGCGACTAAATTTGTGAGACAACAGATCTTCGCTAGGTGTCCTAGCTTTTGAGTTTCAAAATGGGTCACGCTGGGGAGACACTCCAGCGGGGCCACCTATAAACCCTTATATCTTTTGAACCTGTGACGGGCAAATTCTGATATTTAGCGACAATTTTTTTGTGTTATCAAAATTAAGATGCGTGATGGTGGCCATGTCAGTGTCAGCCACACGTTAGGAGGGTAATTTGGTATCTCGGTAGTATGTTCCAGTGGGTAGTTTCCGACCTTCACGCGGTTGAAGCCGCGGGCAAAAGCTAGTATCTTATAAAACTCAGTGATAGTAGGTCTGAAGCAAGAAATGAGCATTTTTTCAGGATTTGGTCGCAAGCGTTATTGCTTGGGCATGGCCATGGATGGTCGATATCCAGGCAGTGTCTTGGGGGTTTTTTAGATACCTAGATAGAATACTCTTTATTATGCACACCATAAAAAAATTACAGATACAAATGTTGAAACATTGGGTGACACAATGGGCGGTCTTATCGCTAAAAGCGATCTTTTACAGACAACCTTTGGATGGACTAAGGGATCATTGGATTATGGATTTAGTAGCAGCCTAAAGTCGGGATTTGTGCTTGGCTAGTGTCAACAGGCTCAACCCCAATTACAATAATACTGGCGAAATATGGCTAAACACCATTGCCTTCTTTCTCTTCGAGGAATATACAGGATTGTTATTAACCATCATCAGCCAATAGCAGTCCACCCACTGTTAGACGTGATGGCCATTTAGCTCAATGCTGGGCATTTTCATTCTGCTGGTAGGTACCAACAACTCATCGAAACTTCTTAGCCCTAGCCTGTAGTCTGTATAGTCCCAAAACAGGTAAACCAACGCCCCCTAATATTATTAGACACGAAACTTTTTAATGGCTTATCGCAATTTCAATTGATACAACCGGACCAGAGAGTGGCCAAATCGCAGATTCTAAAAGTTTCGTGTCTGATATGGCGTTATTTTACAAAAAGAAGGGGCCACTTTTCTTTCCTTTTACGTTACGTGGACGGGAGTCGGTTTATAGACCAGAAATCATTATTTATTTATTTATTTATGTTAATACGGTTTGTGGACCAATTACATTAACACATACAGTAAATATAACATAATCATAAAAAAGACAACAAAAAAAAAATAGAACAAAGATATTATAAACAAAACACAAGTTTTAAATTTATGTGCTCTCACAAAAGTGAAGACAAGCGCACAAAACAGTTTTGAGATCATCTGCAAATAGGTCACAGTTCGGGTTGGCTTCCATGAAGTTATTAAGCGCAGTCAGGGTGCGAGGAACAGGGGATGAGGCGCGGGCCACTGTTCGAGTTTTGGGCACGGCTAGTAGACGGTGTTTTCTACCACGGAGATAGCTGCTTGGAACGTAAAGGCGAATCAGCTCATTATGGAGATCAGGAGCATCTGTTATCCCACGACATATTTTAAGCATGATGTACAACTGATCATGGGCTCTCCTAGTTTGTAACATATGAAATCCTAGAGATCCTACGAGAAATTTTGTTGGATATAAAAATGGATAAAATCCGTAACGGAATTTATAGAGAAATCTCAGAAATGCTTTTTGAACCTTCTCTAATAAAAGTGCATAACTAGCCTCGTGCGGGTTCCAGACACAAGAGCTCGCCTCCAACTTGCTTCTGACAAGCGTACTGTATAACAGCTGTACAACATGCGCATTTTGAAATTCTCGTGCGTTTCTAAGAACAAACCCTAGTCGTTTAAATGACTCCTTAGCAACCGTTGAAAAGTGGTCATGGAATGTCAACTTCTGGTCGAATACGACACCCAAGTCTTTTACAGTGTTCGATCTTGTAACAACAGTGCCATTTATTTTATATTCATAATGAATTGGATGCCGCACCCGGCCAAAAGTCATGACATAGCATTTAGAGGAATTGAATGCCATTTTATTGGCAACTCCCCACTCGTAAATGGCATCTATATCTTTCTGAATATTCTCACAGTCTAATACGGTACTAACACGAGCGTACAGTTTTATATCATCTGCATAAAGAAGACATTTTGAATATTTGAGAACAGAAGGCAAGTCATTTATCATCAACAGAAACAATCAAGGTCCAAGAATTGAGCCCTGACTTACGCCTGAGCGAGTGTGATAAGTACTCGATTCGTAAATACCTAGCCGCACAAATTGCTGGCGACCACGGAGGTAATCAGCTAGAAGTCGTAGCAAGTCAGGACAAAAACCTATGGCGCTAAGTTTTGCAAGCAGAATGTCATTGTTGACCCGGTCGAAAGCCTTTTGGAAATCGAAATACAGCACATCTACCTGCTTTCCCTCGTCAAGCTGTGCAGAAATATACTCTGTTAGAGTCAGAAGATTAGTCTGTACGGATCTCTTGCATCTAAAACCATGCTGGGCATTACTGAGGTGTATTTCAACCTGTTTGTAGATTAACTTATGGAGAACATTCTCAAATATTTTTGCTGGTGAAGATAATATTGCTATGGGCCGATATTCCTCTACATTTACTTTATTTGATGTTTTAGGTATAGGTGTTACGCGTGAGATTTTCCATTGCGGGGGATATATTCCTGTTTTTAGCGATAGGTTAAATATATGACATAAAGGGGGTACAAAATAGTGTTTCAGGCACTTGAGAAGCGGGGCTGGTATACTATCTGGACCTATAGAGCTATTTGTTTTCAATTTATCAATTCCGTATAAGACGTCCTCGTTGGTAAACTGGAAAATATTAATGTAGTTGCTGTTGTAGCTTACATCGCAACTATTACAATCAGCAGCATTTAACAATGGTATGTCAGTGAGAAACACACTTGAGAAAAACTTGGCAAAAATCTGAGCTGCATCTACGCCTGCGTAACTTTCACCACGGTAGTTCACCTGTGGCTCGAACCCACCCTTAGACTGCAAGGAGCAGATATGTCGCCAGAATTCACGTGGATTGATTTTGATGTTATTTTCTACACGTCTAATATATGAACGGTAAGCTTGAGCAACTCTATGTTTTAAGGAATTTCTTAGATTAGAGAAGGTTTCATAGTCATCGTGACTTTTAGAGCGCTTCCAGTTTGTATGCAAAGCAAGTTTACGCTTGGTGTCATTAATTATTTCTGGTGTAAACCATACAGGATACCGCCTACTGGTAGAGTTCGAGCGACGCTTCTTTGGCATACAGCCATCAAAAATTTCATAAATTATATTATAGAAGGTGTTTAAAGCCTCAGAAACGTTACTGGCCTGAAATACAGTTGCCCAAGAGATCTCTGACAGTAACAGATAAAGTTGCTCATAATTGCACTTGTTAAAATTCCAATATCTCATAGAATTTATGTTACTTGGCTCTATTACATCTGAACAATGAACTGATTCAACCTTTACCTCTATTTCCAGCGGTGGGTGAATCATTGTCCGGGATTTCTATTTCATACAATTTCATAACATCAAATTGATGATAAATAGTTTTAGAAAATAGAAATTCCGAGTAACACAGGGTTCCATAAAGTAGTGTGGGCGAATTAGTCAAGTACGAAAGCGCCAACGCAATGCTGAGTTACTTCTAGCGGCCACAGCTATATTATCGTTATCTTATCAGCAGTAGAGTAGCAGGTAAGGATGGAACAGCTGGTAGGTATATTTTTAATCTTCCTCTCCTTTCTCCTCTGAGCCCTATAGAAATAACTGGCAACACCTGTACCCAAAATTGACAACTAGTCATAAGCTTGTCATTGATAATTTTTGGCATTCAAAAACAAATGTCAATTTATCGAACAGCTGATGCTGATATTTATGGTTTCTTGCGATTCAATAATAAAATAATTTAATACAAATCAAAATTGTTGTGAAATGAACGCAATAGTCGGTTTGTGCCATTTCTGCGAGGCCCACGGCCCGCGCCCATTATTTTGCACTTTCACCACGGACAATGATAAGAATACGACGGAATCTTCAAGAGCCAGTGTTCAGTGCAGTGGTTGTACTTCCCTGGGTCCAGAAACCGTGTTTGTGTCACGAGAGGAAGATGGCACAATATACTGCAGCAGGGAATCAGTTCCCAATGCTGATGTCACGCTGTTTTTGAGGCAGGCCGCTATCAGGAGTATAACTTGTGAGGTAAGACCTAACATACTTTGTTTCCACAATCCTCATTGTTTTTCGTGTGTTAGAGTTTTTATGCTGCCCATGGGCCTCTGACTTGGCTTCACATGCCATCGAAAAATATCTCTCAGGCATGCCGGTTTCCTCACGATGTTTTCCTTCACCTCTGCACCATTTTTTAAGCAAGTGATATTATACAATATGCACATATATGATATCATTTATAAACTAAAATTTTACATTCCCTGTCTATACTATCAGTGGACACTTATTCTGAGTAATATTGGATTAATGATCACTGATTTACAGGTAAATTGGAGTAAAGAAGGTGGAGTGGTGTACTTCAATGACACACATGGCCATGTGTTGAGCCTCACATTCCAGGTCAAAGACACCTGGGCCAGGGGCTTGAAGCGGTGGTTCTCATTAGTAGTTCTAATGAAGGACAAAATGCTGCTGTTGAATATAACACCTTTGCTCTCTGAACATATGCAGGTGCTTACAATAATTATTTTTGAAATAAAAATTTCCTTATCGGTGTGATTAAAGCAAACCAGTAAGCACTGTAGTGACTATGAATAATAAAACTGCTTAAAATTATTGACAATAGTTGCAGAAAGTGGAAAGCAGTTTTATTCACTTTCATACAATGATTATACTTTGCTACTGAGCTCTGCATTGTGCTTCAATATTTATAAGAAATTATACTGTAGGTATAAGACATTGTAAACATACATATTTTATCACATTCTTGCTTTTTTAGAAAATATCAAAAGAACTGCAAGAATTAGCTGAAGTTGTGTTTGATGCTGAACAAAAGGTGTGTTCCCAGAGAGCTCTTAGACTGAAGACTGGTAGAAATGACTTTGTTCAGTCTAGGTCTCTGATGCACTTGACTGGTAAGTCAGCTATCCATTGAATCTACCTACTGCTTGAGCTGTAACAGTTTGTTTTCAATGAAAACTCTCAAATGACTTGTTGGTTCCATCAAGCCAAGTCACAAAGCAATCAAAGTCAAAGATAATACCTCATTTCATTATCTGGCTACATATGAGCTCTATAATTTACTACCTTATTTGCAGGTGACGAAAATGTATTCAAAAGGCTACACTCCCACTTCACATGGATGCTAAAAGCCGGTGCTCACACATACTCAGAAACATTGTACACAAGTCAGGATCTGCTCAAGAAGTTGCAACCACATTCTGTAAAGAAGTCCATATTTGGACCGGGAATCTGTTCCGTGACTGATGACAAGGATTGTGTATCCCTCAGGCTGTTAGAAAAGTTGCTGTCAAAAGCAGTGTTCAGGATATTGATGTATTGTACTTTGACTGGTGTTTATGTAAGTTTGCAAACAAATAAAGGGTTTAGCAGGAATACAGTAATTACCTATATACCTTTAATAAAAACTGGTCTATTCTTTAGAGTTTTTTCAGGAATAATATCTTGATATTCAACTGACCTGCTTCTCACCAAACTTGTGGTCCAAGTACAGCAACCAAAGTATAGCTACTTTTGAGGTTTTATCAGTGCTTTAGTTCTTGCTGTAGGTACGCACGGCTACAGATCAAGCTATAAATTTCCAGTATAAGCTGATCTCGCATTGTATAGGATTTCCTAACAATGAGAGGTCAGTGTAAACTGGAAATTTATAGCTTGATGTGTAGCCGTGTGTACTCAGGACGCATAAAGAATAATATACAAAGTGGAACTGGAACTACGACATTAAATTAAAACGAGCACAGTACTAGTCCATCGAAACATTTTAAAACACGAAGATTAGTAGTTAATGGAAAATTAAAAAATTGCAATTTTCAAACAAAATAAATAGCAGAATCAACTGCATAAAAAGTAAACACGCTTTATCTACGAAACGTCACTGACCTGTTGCGCGGCGCGGTGCCGGGCGCAGCAGGCGGGGGGGCGCGGCGCGGGGCGTAGGTAGGTAGTAAAAGGGTCCCACATCATGACAGTCCGCCGGCAGGCGGTCATTCATAAAAACTGTCAAAAACTGTTTTGCGCAGGTTCTTGACCTCACAATGTTTACCTATTATTACGGACTCAGATCTACATCATGTTGAAACTTATGAAAATGAAAAATAATTTCCTGTGGCTAAAGTATTGATTGGATTTGATTGATTTTTTGTATACGGGTAAAGAACATGATACTCTTTACGTGGTTTAAAGGAATGTCAATCGCCCTGCTCCACCTTGTATTTTTATTCTGAGTAACCTACAATATTATATTTGAATGAAAAATGTCTTTTGTTTCAGATAGTGATAAAGTCAAGCAATATTGATGCAGCAACCATTATAAATGGCTTGTTTAGACTACTACCAGTAAATGTTACTGACAACCCTAGAATAAGAAAAGGCAGAACTGAAGAGCAGTTACCACCAACTGTATGCCATTTAGAAGAAACTGAAAATAGTAATTTTTGTTTCAAGTGGACAGGGTCATTGCCTGCTAAATGTGAGTTTATTTGTTACGAGCTAAAGGCTAATGATTGAAGTACTATCACCCATCGACCCATTTGCACCAATCTTCCAATCACTGTATAAGTCAATGTATGCAATAATAATTAATGTCTAAAGAACATCATTATCTATGAGAATATTTTTATTTCAGGCCCTACATTGATGAATAGAATTGAAAATTCAATGAATAATGATAAGTTCAATGATGATGTTCTTCATCAGCATGTCAAATCCTTACAATTAGAGTGGCTTGGGTGAGTAAGTTATTAACATAACTAATCAGAAAAAAAACCATTGAACCATTCCTTCTTTTTCTGCCTTAAATTTCCTATAATGTTACAACCATCTTCAGAAAAACAAGTACTTCTTGAAGTACTTATCTCTTCCTATTATTAGTCTGACTGACCAGTGTCAGTCATGCCAGTGCATGGCCACCATCAGATATTTTAATAACACAAAAAAATGTCGAAATTTGCCACCTAATATCAGAATTTGTTGGTCACTGGTTCAAGTTATAAGGGTTCATAGGTGGCCGATCTGGAGAGCATCTCCCCAGCTGGGCCACATTTATATCTCAAAAACGAGGCCACCTAGCGAAGATCTGTTTTCTCCCAGATTTAGTTGGGTCTTATAAGAGTTAAATTTTTAAGTATGGTCCAAGAGCTGGATCAAAGATTTTATCGTAAACCTTCGATCTAGCTCTTGAACTATACTTAAAAATTGAACTCATTATATCTTTTAAACTAAAACCCGTCGAAAGCTGTGACTTGGCGAAAAGTTGCGACTAGATCTGGGAGAAAACAGATCTTCGCTAGGTGGCCTGGTGGCTGGATATAAATGTGGCCTAGCTGGGGAGATGCTTTCCAGATCGGCCACCTATGAACCCTTATAACTTTTAAACCAGTGACCGACAAATTCTGATATTTAGCGGCAAATTTCAACTAATCAGTCTGCCTAGCCTTTTCCCAACTGTGTTGGGGTCAGCTTTCAGTCTAACCGGATGCAGCTGAATACCAATATTTTACATGGACTGACTGCCTATCTGACCTCCACAACCCAGTAACTGGCTAATACGATACCCCTTGGTAAGACTTGTCCGACTTTCGGGCTTCTGACGACCCGTAAAGACTGTCAAAGATCCACTAATGACAGCCAGGACCAACGGCTTAACGTGCTTTCCGAGGCACGAGATAGTCTCGATATGACTATGGCAAGTTTTGTTTAATTGAATGAATGAATGAATTGCACCGATCCCAGCGTGGTTTAACCAGACTCGATCACTCGAATGAACCCAAAGATTCACACTAGCCCCTGTTGCCTCATGTTACATGCTGCAACAGAGACCATTGCATATCAAGGAGTAGACCGGGGGGCGCGGTAATGGTAGGGAAGACATGCCCTTAGGATATGGAGGGGATATAGAGCCTATCCAGTATGCACCGTAAAATAAGCATTGGAATAGTGGAGAGACGGGTGATATAATATGGATGGGCTTTTTTACGACGTTGCTGCCATGTTGCTTCTAGTCCAGCTTCCCCGGTGAATCTTTTGGCGGTTAAACTGCATTTTCGACTCTTTTTATGTCGCTGCTATGCTGTATTACAGGTAATCTGCCTTCTCGACTCTTTTCTTCTTCGTTCTGATGAGTTGTCAGCAGCAGAATGTCCAGGACGCGGTCGGACCGTTCCTCGTTGTTGTCCAGCTCCAACTTCAAATTATGTAATTTTTGTTTTTATTAAAGTTCGACCTATAGCTCGCCGCTGTTCGGTTCAGGTTGACGCGATTGCAGATATTACAGTTTTAAAGTACAAATTAATGCACACAAATTAGCACAAATAATTAATTAAACTGGACCCCAACAAAAATCCTGTCGGGTATGGCGACAGGGCGGCGCCAGCGCACCATGCGTGTCCGTAGGTACTTGAGTTTAATTCCCGGGTCGTCTCAGAGCTTAAGAATTGAATGCGCCTTCACAGAAACAACGCACATCACCACTCACAAAAAAAACACTCTTGAACACTCCGATTTTGGGACACAGGAACACTATACACTAGTAGTTTAAGTTTTTTGCCTTGGTTTGGGTTACGAGTACCTGAAAATGTCTAAGATTGCTTGCTAGCTTTGCTATTGTCGTGATTAACTTTATTATAACTGTCACACACGTATTGTTCAAAGTTACATATATTGCACATATATTGGGTAGGCAGAAAATAACGTAATGACTTTGCAGAGAGAAGCGTATCCCTGAAAGACATGAAAAGATCTCACCCAGCTTGGCGCTCGGGAAACTGGATCCTTCGGCAGGCAATTTGTCTCTCGTACTTTCAGGAGACCATTACAAACTCACTAGGTACCTATCATAGAAATAATCACTGACACTCAATCACACACCACACACGAAATATACACTGCACGACACGACCACATGCTAAACAATAAAAAACTTTGAGGGAGCTTGCACTCAAAGAACGACCACTCGTCTCGGCGTCACCCGAGCTAATTCCTATGGCAAGTTTTGTTTAATTAGAGACTTAATTTTTTCTGTTATTAAAATTCCTGATGGTGCCATGCCAGTGTCAGTCACACATTATTATTATAATCTACTTGGCATTATTCCAAGCTAAAGCTCACTGTGTAAGAGTAGAAAATAAATTATTTGTTACAGAATATCAAAAGCAGTGAAAGCAGCTATAGATTCCTCAGGATCTAGGTCTGATGCGGTTGCCAAACTAAAACAAGTGTTTGGAGTAGCACAGCATGATGAACCTCTGTTGAATTTCTGGATGAGTGCCTTTTGCAGCTAGATGTTTTGTATAGTATTATTTATTTTATAATAGTAATAAATCTGTGATATTAATATGAATGTTGTTGATTCATCCACCAATGATAATGCATAAAACATACTTTCTTCCCATGGGGGTAGGGCAAAACTAAAGAATGTCACCTGCTACAATCCTTACATACTCTTTTTCCTTCATTTACGATCATTTATCTAATCGCACGCACGCCGGATGCGAGTACTGCGTTCCTGACCTTTCTGAAAGACCATAATAACACAGAACACCATTAAGGTCTACAATTCTGTAGTTGTCGTTTTCTAGGCGGAGACTGACTTGTAACGCTTGTTTGTAATGTATCGCGTTACAGTAGTCGGTGCAGCGAGCCGAGCTGCTCGATGCGAGCGTATGTTTACAAACATGTTGGTGCGAGTTGAGTCAAGTGCTCAAAGCAAGCACTGGCCACATTTAGTGTATCGCCGTTTTTTCTCAAGAAATAGAGCGTGCTTGAGCCATGTGTTTGAAGTGAGCGTTCACCGCGTCTTGTGTATCGCAGTTTTGTAACCAAGCTCGCCTCAAATGATACATTACAAACAAATATTACAAGTCAGTCTCCGCCTCAAGGCATCCCCCTCCTGACGTTTCCACTCACACTTCTGCCTCATTATCACCAATATTACGTTATGTTGGTCGTAATTTCTTGACGCTATGAAGGACACTATATAAGTCTTTGTAATACTAACACAATATGGATCACTGTTGTCCGAATTAAATGAAATTTAATTTATACAGCCATAGCATTAATAACAATAAGGCCGCACATAAAATTCCTATAAAACAAAATGAATATTGAAATCAATTTGGTTTTATAGGAATTTTAAAAACTCAAAAATTATTGATGTATACCCTTAACGCTCCACTGCATGCTACAAGAAAGCTGCTTCGAATTTGCAGCCAAACTTCTATTGTGTCTCATCATCAGTGTCCTTCAGGGTTAGTCTAAATTGCTGTCTACCATACCATAATAAAATGTTACTTTTGTTCCTTTGCAGTTGGTGCCTATAGTAACATAGAATTCTCTTTATTGTACACTATATATAAAACTTTTGCAAGTTAGGGTGACAGTTTTAGCTTCTAGGCTCATAATGTAAAGTGTAATATCAGAGTGTGAGGATGTGGTTTCTTACAATCTAGAAATAACACCTCCAAATTACATTTGTAGTCCTTATATTTAAAGATTACACGTTAGAACGACGGCTCGGCCGCGCGCGCTCGTGTCCCTTTGTGCGCACGTAGGGCTTCGTGTGCGAGCGTGGAGCTCCCGGCGCGGGCCCGAAGTGACGGACGGCCTCGCGCGCATTGCGGCGACCCTGCAGAAGTACGGTCTTGGCGCCGGTTGGGGCGCGCAGAGCCAGTTGATCAAAAGTCAGGATCTCTCCTGGAAATTACAAAGTTTGTATTAATAAACAAAATTCCTTAATTAGAAAATCGTAGTAGATATCTTTAGCACTTGTGACCAGTTCAAGTTAGGGAGACAGTCAGTGTAGCATTTGTAAAAAGAGCTTATTATATTTATGAAACAAAACAATTTTGTCTCAGGTGATTGTAACATCAACAAAACTCTTACTACTTACTGCCAAGCTATCATCAAATTATTTAAACAGCAGCATAGATAACCTTTTGGGTCTGTGGCTGTGGGTGTCCTGACAGCCAAGGATTGTCATGCTCATGCTGCGGCTGCATTAACGGGATATGCCGTTGATAATCATGTTGAAGGGTGTTAGCTGTAAGTGTACTGGGACTTAGCCCTCCCCCTGCAAGTTAAGTAGGCCTAATTCTTCACGTGGGAAGAGTGCTGATTGGGGATTGTTGGTGATAGATCCTCAACATTAAATCTAGTTGAAACAACTAAACCACTTTGTCATAAGCCCAAATTTTGAAAAATGGACATTACTTCTTGGATAGAAATGCTGAATGAACCTGGATGGAGGCATTAGCAAGATGACATCTAATAGAAGAAAGAGAAAACCTAATGGAAGAGAAAGATGTTGCATCAACCCCAAATAGGTTACAATAAGGGCAGGAGAATGATTATGATGATAACTCAAAAAGGTTAATATTGTTGCTAAGTAATCAAACATGATAACATAAATTATGATTGTTCTAGCATTTTGTAAATCCTTCCTGATCTTGTAACATGTATTTGAAGAGGTCATTGACTGAAGTTAAGTATGAAACATAAGCTATTCTATTTCCATTCATCATTGCACAAGTGTGTAACAGCAAGGGATGGTTCAATACAAACAACACTTCTGTAGAAATTAGCTTACTCAAGCTTTTTGTTACCAAAATGGACCTAAATGACTGAATGTTATCACAAGAAGTCACAATAGAGAATTGATGTCTCCTTGTGATAAATCCCATGTATTGTTACTGTTATATTTACTTACATGCTTCCTAACCTAACTCGGTACCTAATTAATAATAACAACAGTACATACCTCCAGCAGCCAAGATGCGGGCACGGGCCTTTTCAGTGACGTGCAGAGCGGCGACTGACATCTTAGGCACTTTGTAAAGCCTAACATCATTGGTGATGCTACCAACCACGACGGCAATCATGCCCTCGCGAGTGGGCTTCTTCATGTGACGAGCCAACCGCGACAGAGATAGCGGAGGTCGGTTGATGCGGCTCATGAATAGCCTACGAAGAATAATCGTGTTGAACTTGGCATCTGTACGCCTAGCCAAGTATCTGTATAGCTGGAAACAACAACAAGTTTAGGTTAGAAACTGAAGTTGCTGAATGTATCCTGTTTTTTTTTTTTGCAATTTGTTAAATACATAATAGAGCTTGGTTAAGATTGGTAATAAAGTTCTACTCACTTTTACAAGCAATCTCAGGTACACATCCTGAGACTTGACTTCGGTGCGCCTAACTTTCCTGTCGTGTTTGTGGTTGATGTCGATACCCTGAAATATGTAAAGGAACACATATTGACAACACTGCTTTAGGTAAAAACCACAATGGACTCGCACAACACTTTATATTTATCACGATTTTCAAAGATTTATTTTATTTTCGCAGTAACGAAACTCACCATCTTGACAACCGGAAGAAAAAGAGACTATAGACAAAATTTATTGTTGACAGCTGGGTAGAATGCTGCCAGAAGTAAAAAAAAATAGTTTTGAAATCTTTTTTCCATAGACTATAAAGGCACCAAGGAGGCAAAGGAAAAAGGTGAAATTAAAAACTTTAAAAGGAGTGCTAACCATCGAACTAAATAACTTTAGGTCGACGTTCGCACGGACGTAAAAATATATCGCTGATTTTATATCGCGCACTGGATTTTCAACGCTCTGCTTAGCGCCGAGAGTTGAAAATCCAAGAGTGTGTTTTTTCGACGCGCTAGAATGCATTCTGTTGTTGTTAAGTTGGATTCTCAACGCTCGGCTCAACACCGAGAGTTGAAAATCCAGTGTGCGATAAAATCCCGCCGCGATATTTTTACGTCAGTGCGAACGTCGGCTTACTATGGGATTCACGTTGAAACCGCGAAAATAAAATCAGCTGTTGCCTACATTTATGTTCGTCATACAGAACAGCAAATATTTTTTCGCCCATAGTAAAAGTTATTCAGCACACATGTGAAGGGCCGCCAGGTATTCATTCGCAAACAGCGGATATGCAAATGGATTCGCATACTCAATTATGCGAACCCATTTGAGCTTCATCTTTTACTTGTTTACAAATAATAACCATGGACAGACATTTCTCTTCTTTTTTAATTCGCCAATGGAACATTGAAGAGAAAATGCATTTAATTCACTCCCAGGCGTCATTAATGGCCATTCTGTTTTTATGGGATTTTATTTTAGGATCCCAGTACGTTAATTCTGCAAGAGTTCGATGAACTCCAACACGTTGGTGTTGTGCCAATCCATGATCAAATGACGTATAACAGTAGACGCCACGAACTCTGAAAATGGCGAAATGCCCGCAACCTTCATAAGCTTGCGAGCAAATGGTCGCACGAATGTGTGGGAGACTACGTGAAGGTTCGAGGTTCGCGCGCTTTGATGTGCGTTAAAAAAACGACACAGCTTGGAAAACCGCGAATGCAGCGAAAACTTTGCATAAGTATAACCGTTTGCAAATTGTCGCCTCCTACAATAAACTTGTGGGTTCGCGTATTCGTGCGAATGTGAGTGACCGGCATTAGAGTTACATCGGTGAAATGGCTTCGCATGTTTCCACTGTTGGCAATGGTAAGTTAACTAAATAGACATGTTCAACTTCAATGCAATGCATTGGATTTGTATTTTTTAGTAGGTAATATTATTTCTTGCCAATTCAGCGACGACAAAAGTTCGATAAGGAAAATAATGTCGTGTCGTGTAGTGTTGGTAAAAACAGCTGATCAAGCAGTTATAAAAGCAACAAGTAAAATGTGAAAAATAAGTGATTTGCGCCTAGCACCTTCTAGGATCTGTGGCAATAAACTATTTTAACACGTTGCCAATATCATGCTGTTATTGGTATTTTTTTTTTTGTTGATCGACCTTATTTATTCTCATTTCTAAGCTTCGTTGGGAAGAACGCCAAAATGTGCTGAATGTTGACCAAAATCGCAGTTGACCGCCATAGGAATTTCCAGGTCGTCAAATAAAATATGTCAGGCAGCAATAAAATAGCTTAGAAGGAGGTAGAAACTGAAATTTGAATTTGTATGCCATAGGGAATTTAACAAATGAATCACAACTGTCTCCAAGCCTGTCATCGCGACAGATCAAGTTTCGACCGCCGTTTTTTCGAAAGGAATGGAATTTAATTCGAAACATCGAAAATTATCAAAAAATAAAAATTCTGTTCGTACTCCTTCATCCTCGAAACCCAGATTAAGCAAAAAGAAGATAGTTACGCGAAAACGAAAATGCGTGTGTCTCCCTGAAAATTATTCAGTTGTAGAGTTCCCTACGATATGGAATGAACTGAGACAGAACGGTCAGCTGTGCGATGGCACTATCGTCTGCAGGGATATGAAAACAATCCGAGTGCATCGGGCAATACTCTCTGCCGTTAGTCCATATTTTAAAGCCATATTTATTAATTCGTTGAAGAAAGGAGAGCCAGAGGAAACGGAGATTTTTGTCGATGTCCCCAGCTATTACATGACCTTGATTCTCGATTATGCTTACACAGGAACATGCACAGTTACAGCAGAAAACGTTGAATATCTATTGCCATATGCGGATCAATTTGATGTTGTTGGTGTTATTCAGCTATGCTGTCAGTTCCTTTTGCACGAGCTAAGACCGCACAACTGTCTCGGAATATTCAAATTTGCGAGATATTATTTCTGTAGTGAGCTAGAAAAAAAAGGGAAGTTGTATATAAGGCAAAATTTTAGCAGAATACTTAAGGAATGTATTGAATTTAAAACACTTTCATATGATGAATTAGAAGACATTTTGAGAGATGATGAACTGAATGTTCGAAACGAAGAAATAGTATTCCAGGCAGTTAAAACATGGGTGGAACATGATATAGAAACCAGAAGAAAATGTATTCCACCGTTACTTTTGTGTGTACGGTTCGGTCACATCAGCTATAAATATTTTAAATCAAAAATATTACAATGGCAGCCGGTTGCCGACGATGAGGTAAGAAAACGAGACATTCAGTACGCAAGTCAAAAAAGTCATTTCTAAAAATCTCAGATTAACTTTTTGTTACACAGAAATGTCAAGAAGCTTTATATCCCGCCGTGGTATTTCTCACGTTGTTGGATTCGAGGCCGGGTACAGAAGCAGATCTCAACGATCCATTAGCAAGGCCTCGAATACCTTTTGAGATACTTTTTGCAGTTGGTGGCTGGAGCGCTGGAAGCCCCACTAGTTTTGTCGAAACATATGATACAAGGTACTTCAACATTTTTACTTTGTTTTTGAGTTGCATTCATCGTGATTTTATTTCATTACACCTTGTTCCTGAAAAGGTTATCGATTATAGTTGGATCCCCTCTAATATTGTCTATGCCATTTTTCGCGCAAAATTTAAAACGTTTTAGCCCTACTTCTGGTTTGGATAACCAGCTAAGATTATTCGCTTTATACATAATAAATAAAGCGTTTATTGTCACAAACAGGGCAGACCGATGGTTTCTTTCAATCCACATGGATTTAACGCCTCGCGCTTACCACGGCCTTTGCACTTTGAATAATTTGATCTACATGATCGGTGGCTTCGACGGCAGCGACCATTTCAACACAGTCCGATGCTACGACCCAGTGGCGAATACTTGGCATGAACGCGCCTGTATGTATCAGGCGAGGTGCTACGTCAGTGTTGTAGCTCACGGTTAGTTGCCTTTGCTTGATTTTTCGACTATCGAATGTATTACGATTATCTATGAGTACCGAGATCCGCCTCTTGAAAAATAATTTCGGGTTGCCAAAATAATGAAACCCTTTCGAGACGGTGATTTCAAATACACACATCAAAAGTGTCTAGGGATCAAGCATTTTTATGCGGATTTCTTGAGATTGAGATGTGGCTTTGTAATAAATTTATGATTTTATAAATTTATATGGATCCTTTTTGGTGCATTTCATAATTTGAATCAGGAACTGTGAATCAAATTCGAGTAAAAGATGAAAATCAGCTGTCAATATTTTCCCTATAAAAACATACAACGCATTGAAGACATTATTAGTGCTACTGTTTCCCTACTACTGATTAAAACCAACGTTATTATGGAGCGGCGACGTCATTTAAGCAGGGAAGAAATGCTCAGAGCCGTGGGAATGATAGAAGCTGGTTCCCGGCAACGTACTGTGGCTTTAGCTCTGAATACAAGTCAGAGTGTTATCAGTCGACTTTGGACACGTTACCGAAGCACTGGTACCGTGGCTGAGCGCCATGGAGGACGGTATCGCTGCACCACACGGAGACAAGACCGATACATTCAAATCTTAACTCGAAGAGCTCCAACTATAACCGCCATGATGTTAGCCGTGAGGCTTCATCACTCTTCAGCGAACTTAATTAGCGACCAAACAGTCAGAAACCGCTTGCATGAAGTGAACCTTCATTCCCGAAGACCGCTACGGGTACCACCTATAGCAATGCACAATCGTAGGATTCGATATCAATGGGCTCTTGAACACAGAAATTGGGCAGAAGAACAATGGCGTTTCGTGTGCTTTTCTGATGAGTCTCGTTTTGGTATGAGACCGGATACAAGACGTATACGACACTGGAGAACCCCTGGACGCCAACAGCGATTAAAATCCTGCCAGGAAGTCCATCCTTATAGTGGTGGAACCATCATGGTATGGGCGGGTATTTGGATCGGCGGAAGAACTGAGTTGATTTGGATCAGAGGCAACCTCAACGCTCAAATTTATGCTGAGACGATTGTATCAGACGTCATCGTTCCTCTACAAGTGCAAATCGGTCCCTTATTTCAGTTAATGCATGATAATGCACGACCGCACACCGCAAGAGTTGTAAGACAGACTCTCGCCGCAGCTAACATCAATGTCCTGCCCTGGCCTGCTCAGTCGCCAGACTTGAACCCGATTGAGCATGCATGGGATATGCTACAGAGAAGAGCTCTGCCGAATATGGAGGGTATCCAGTCGCAAGAAGACCTTTTTTTGTTGTTGCAACGAACATGGGCGGCCATTCCACAGCGTGATTTGGATGAACTCATTTTGAGTATGCCAAACCGATGTTCTTGTGTTGTTAGTGTTCGCGGTAGAAACACGGATTATTAATTGTTTAAGTTACCCAATAAAATTTTAAAGAAAACTGTTATTTCAGTCTTTTTTTCGAACTTTAATGTTAGTGGTTCAAATGTCAAAAATCCCTTTATTAGGAAAATGGCAAATTTCTTTATTAATGCAAAGGTGACTTGGTTTATCGTTACTGTGACAAACGAAAACACTTTATTTGATGAATCCTTAAAGAAAATTTTAATTAATATCAATCAGGAGAAAAGTTATTGCAAAAATATATGTTGATCCCTAGACACTTTTGATGTGTGTATTTGCTTCATAGTTTCAAGTCAGCATCACATTATTATCACCAAATTGTGTGAAAAACATTCAACAAGTTTACCAGTGTCTGAATCATGAAAGGATTGATCTTTATTTATTTACCAAACTGTTTAGATGGTTTAATTTACGCGTTGGGCGGGTACAACGGTCGCACACGCATGTCATCCGTTGAGCGCTACTATCCCGACAAGAATCAGTGGGAGATGACCACACCGATGAACAAGCAACGCTCCGACGCCAGCGCCGCTTCCCTAACTGGAAAGGTAATGAGAACACTGTTGAACTACTTTCGCACTTACGTTCGTTTGTGATTAGGGTTTTAAATAGGGAGAGACTAGCTGAGCCGTTACCGCGACTCTTTCTGGTCTGCGTGGGTGTCGGTGCATGTGGAACTCTTGTAACATTGAGGCAGCAAGTTAAAACAACACGATAGTGACGACGAAACTAACGATACATGAATTAAAAGAAGGAAAAGAATCAAGTCAAGGAGGAAAATTGCATGTATCACTCTCCAAAGACTAGGATATTCCTACTAGTCAGAGAGGTCTCGCTCACACACTGCGGCCCAGTCACCTTGTCCTATAGTAAGTACACCTTACCCCACGTCTTCTTATTTGTCCAGATATACATCGTAGGTGGATTCAACGGCCAGGAAGTTTTAAGTTCTGCCGAAGTGTTCGACCCTGACACGAAACAGTGGAGTTTCATCAGATCGATGCTCAGTCCTCGCTCCGGCGTCAGCCTCATCGCTTACAGAGACTGCCTATACGCGCTCGGAGGGTTCAACGGATACAGTCGGCTGAATACCGGTACGTCATCGCATGTTTCTTGTTTACTGATTGATGGGATTATTACCGGTAAAGAGCCGGCAACTTGTGGACGTCGAAATGGTCCCAGAGCCAGACCGAGAGCGGAATCCGCATGACATGAACTTATGACCCCGCTCACAAAAAATGGTCCACTAATGTTTTTATCGACTCCACTCACTTAACACGTACATTGTTTTGTGTTCTTGAATAAACAGATCATAGTATAAAATGTAAACAATAGTCGTATTAGGTACGAGTTAACGGGATGAAGCCATACTTCCATACTAATATTATAAATTCGAAAGTAACTCTGTCTGTCTGCTACCTTTTCGCGCCTAAACTACTGAACGGATTTCGATAAAATTTGGCAAGGCTATAGATGACATCCTGGGGAAACTCAGCATTTCTTAAGTTAGGGATATGAAAATTCTAATTTATACTTTTGGTAGGAAATAAAGAAATATGCGGTTCATCGTTTTTGAAAAATCATCCCCTAAGGGGATAAAATAGGGGTTGATTTTAAAATTCACAAAACTGCACGGATTTCGATAAAATTTGGCAAGGCTATGTAGATAGCATGCTGGGGAAGGACATAGGCTAATTTTTGTCGTTAAAAATAATCATACAGGGGGTGATATTATAGGGGATGAAAGTTTCTATGGGAAATCCAGCATTTCATAAGTCAGTGATATTTATGAAAATTCAAGTTTATGATTTTGGTTGAAAATAAAGAATTACGCGGTTCAGTGTTTTTGTAAAATCATCCCCTAAGGAGGTGACATAGGGGTTGATATTAAAATTCACAAAACTGCACGGATTTCGATAAAATTTGGCAAGGCTATAGATAGCATCCTGGGGAAGGACATAGGCTACTTTTTGTCGTAAAAAATAATCCTGCAGGGGGTGATATAGGGGAAGAAAGTTTCTATGGGAAATCCAGCATTTCTTAAGTTAGGGATATGAAAATTCAAATTTATGCTTTTGGTAGGAAGTAAATAAAAATGTGGTACAACGTTTTTGAAAAATCATCCCCTAAGGGGGTACAATAGGGATTGATTAAAAATCACAAATAATATTAAAATGTTTGTGTAACTAAGTACCTCTTTTTATTAAGAGTAAGGGATTGGCAATGTACTTTACTTGGAAATTAACTTTTGAACGAGTGGACACTCATTCCAAAGTTATTTGCTATTATAGCATGACTGGCATAATAAATTTTAACTAACCAAAGTCTCCCCGCCGTGTACGTCTGTCTGTTTTGGTCTGTTTGAATGCGATAAAGTCAAAAAGTACCGAACGTATTTTCATTCATACGGTTTTCACCGGAAGGGCGGAATGATGATGGTTGAAGATGTCGGAAAAAATCATGCTGACTGGGAGCTATATGCCCCACCCATAGATATATATTTCTATGTGCCCACCATACACGGCAACGATAAATCGTAGTGATTTGAGTTTGCACAGTTATATCGGACGGACATATGTTTTCCACATGAACGTTCCCATGGGATTTATCCCGACATCCACGTGGGCGAAGCCGCGGGCAAAAGCTAGTACCTATTTTATAAAAAAAAATATGACAAAAGAGAACTGACCGAAAGAGTAATTTTGTTTGCGTAACATTTGTTTGCTTAAAAAAAATGTATTTATGATGTTATTTCGTGTAAATATTCATCCACTTAGCCGACGTTCGCACGGACGTAAAAATATCGCGGCGATTTTTTTTCGCGCATTGGATATTCAACGCTCTGCTATGCGGCTTCGCTCTGCTTTTCGGCGCATAGCGCCGAGAGTTGAAAATCCAACAGTGTGTTTTTTCGACGCGCTGGGATGCACTCTGTTGTTTGGATTGAAACAACAGAGTTGTTTGTCGAGATTGGATTCTCGAAGCTCGGCTCAACACCGAGAGTTGAAAATCCAGTGTGCGATATAATCCCGCCGCGATATTTTTACGTCCGTGCGAACGGCGGCTTACCGTCGATAAGACACGAAAACACTTAATTTTCAATCATAAACACACGTAGAATCAATCGCGCGAAACGTCACTTTCGAATCGACATTTATTTACTTTTTTTTTTCAATTGCCAAAAGATATTTTTGATTTTGAATGATATAATTGACGAGAAAATCCATCGAACCATAGAGTGAAATTGCCCCATAGGTATCCCTTATTTTCTAAGAAATAATAGATATAGCCACGTGAATCGGGTGGTAAACCGGTTTAGCAGCGGGGCTTGACGGTATGGACGGTGAGTGATAAACCGGTTTACCAGTGGGGCCGTGGGGCATTACCGGACCAAATGGCTGCGACATTTATATTGGTATGTATAAATGTTTCCACAGGCGAGAGGTTCAACCCACAGCGCGGTGGGGACTGGCAGGAGGTGACGGAGATGTTCAGCGCACGAAGCAACTTCGCCACAGTACTGCTCGATGACATGATCTTCGTTATTGGAGGATTTAACGGTAATCTCGATTATTTTGATTTATCATTCATAATGACAGACTCTTCAAAGTATTTTGCTTTATCAAGCAAAATACTTTGAAGAGTCTGTCATTATTGTTGAATCTAGACCCTAACTCACCCCCCTAACCCTAACTCTAACCCCTAACTCTATTTTTGGGAATACCTTGGTGATTTTATATTCCCTAAACAGCCAGCCTCTCATAAGGTAGACCGATGACCTAGTGAAGGTCGCGGGAATCCGCTGGATGAGAGAAGCACAGGATCGGTTGACCTGACGCTTTGCGGAGGCCTATGTCCGTCAGTGATCATAGCGACTTTCGGCTGAAATGATGATGATGAAATAGCCCTCTGTAGCTTGCTTGATTATTTCACAGGATCAACTACGATACCCCACGTGGAGTGCTATGACGGTGACACGATGGAGTGGTACGACGCTGCACCCATGAACCTGAACCGCTCAGCGCTAAGCGCCTGTGTTTTAGCTGGCCTGCCCAACGCGCGCTCCTTCTCTTACCTCGCCAAGGCCGTGCCCGCCGCCGGCGCAGACCAAGCGCACCACTCCTGACCATCCCTCAAACCCACATAAATATACTCCACAAAACAAGCAGCTGCTCCCCGTCAATCCTTCGCTTCAAAAAAAACGCCAACGATCATCAAGATATTTTCAGATACATTTTCAAGTACCTACCTACCCAAATTGGCCGTTTTTGCACCTCTATCACGGCGGCCATTGCGCGCGTGCTTTTGTGATTGATAGTATGCACTGTGATATTTTGATTGTACATAGAGTTTTGTGAATCTTATTTTATGTATCGTAAATCATGGTAGTATGGCCTTATTTTATTGTACAAATCATGTCCGATCATATTTTGTATTTTATAATTGTTTTATGTAAGAATTAAGAACGTAGGCAGAGGCCTAGGCTTGCGTTAATGAAAGGGAATGCGAGTCCCTAAAATAATATTGGTATTTTAGAAATTGTTTTAAAGCGAGGGATTTGTTGCAAATTTTCAAGTTTTTTATAGTGTAGTTTGTGAACAATTTTATTTTCGTATATTTGTGTACAGTACGCGTCCGTGGGAAATCAGAGTGGTCGCGTTTTGGATGATGTGTGTACGATATTGCGGTGAGCGGAACCTTCGTGATATTGTTATATCTGTGATATTTTTCACTTATTACTAGAGAAAATTCAAAAAAATGTAAAATTATTAATTTTATTTAATTTACTGAAAAATTGACTGTACCTGATTGAAACAATATAAATTAACAAATAAAGAAAAAACTATGACTATTTTTGGTTTTATTTTCTTACAAAAATAATCCACTGACATTATTAATTTAGGAGAGAAACAAACGGATAGAACATTCATCTTAGTCACCTATAGCCGGGTCTCCTGCGCGTCTTGCATAACATTACACAAAAAACCTTACACATAATCATTTGTTTTCTAAGGCACGCCTCTTTGTTTCGATGTTTTTGTGTAATGTTTCGCAAAAAGGCGCGCAGGAGACCCGGCTCAAGCCATACATAACCCACCCACATGACCGTGTACAGTAGAGTAGCCGGCAGCCATACATCCGTATACCAGCCTGAATCAACGGGCAGGCGAGAGTGGAGTGCAATCGTGCGCGTATATTTACTACCGAAGGGGGAATTGGGGAGAAAACGGGAGACCGCCCCCTCCCGCCGTGCGGAGTTCCCGTCGCGATCGAACCACAATTTAACGAAGGCGGTAGTGAACGCGGTCGCTTCGGGGCGCGGCGCAATACTCGGCAGAAAATAATCAGACATGGAGCTCAAGGGGAAGGTAGCCCTCATCACCGGCGCCGCGGCCGGCATTGGCCTCGCTTACAGTCAGGAATTGCTCAAACAAGGAGCCAAGGTAAGATAATCTAGAACACATCCTCCCAAGATTTCCTCTGCGCATGGCGTAGTTCCTAAAGTAATTTTAAGTTCAAGGTAAATAACTGTTGAATGAAGTGTACTGGATATTCGCCAATATTGTCCAAGTGTCGTACTTATGTGTGTAACAAATGTGGATAATTGGTAGTTGGTGGATCACTCCATAGCCGGCATTCATTTGTATTGATTTTTGCCGGCGCCCCGGTCATTGGCGTGATTGTTTTCCTTTGAAGTTTCTTTGTGCCATTCTAGATGCTATATGTACATTGATATTTACTTATTCATCCAATACGGTAATTAATGGTACTGTCTCAAAGATGTATCTTTTAAGCATAGGCTTTCAGCTTTAGTAGGTATATCATGTTTTTATTTATAAGATGACACGCCTCCAAGACCCACGAAAATATTTTTTCTTTTTCCCTCCTCGCCTGTCTTCTTCAGATTTATTTGTGTTTTAGGCCTATATCTCCTGCAGCTATTGATCAGTTTTCTATAAATACTTAGTAAGTAATTTATCCCAATTAGGTACCTACCTACCAACTGCTATTGTGCGCAATTAAACTCGCGTTCCGATCTAAACACACTGAATGAAAAACAATGCGAACATGAATCACACTGTCGATAGGACTACGTCTCCACACCTTCAATATAAATAGACACAATTATAGTATATTTATTTATTTAGATTTACCAACATTCGAATACCTCACAGAAATCTTATACCTACACTAAATAAATTACAGGAAGCAACAGAAAATATAGAACTAAATGTAACAAACAATTAAAGGTAGGTAAATACAGCATTTTCTTATAATCACCTACTGGGTGTACAATTTTAAAATTTGAGCAGGTAGCACAAAGAGGGATACATACATTAATAGGATCGTTTCCGACTTCGAAGTAATCGTGCATACAGAATTATTGATCATTTAGTTAGAGGTACGAGGAAAACATCGTGAGGAAACCCGTGCCCTGAGAGGTATCATATCATATTAATTCTCTGACGGCATGTGAAGCCGAATCAGAGGCCCATTTAATAAAAAGAAGAAAAAAAAAAGAAAAAAAAATGAATTAATGAATAAATAAATAAATAAGGAATGAAGGAATAGCGAGTTCCTATGTATGCATAGGTAGGTGTTTTAGTTTACATTGCATACTTACTCACATTGTTATAGATAAAATATTTTGAAAGTAGATCAACATCACGCTCGTATTCTCCGAACAGTGGTGTAGGCAGCGTAGGTACCTATATATACTCGTACCTACTACATCCACATTTTGCCATATAACCGGGTACAAATCCAATAAGTAAGTAGGTATATCCTACATAATTATTATAAAACTAATAGTTCCCCGCCGCGTCTGTGTGTCTGACTCTGTATGTATGTTCGCGATGATCTCAAAAACTACTGAACGGATTTTCATACTACGGTTTTCGCCAATGGACGGTGTTTCATGAGGAAGATTTAGGTGTATATCATTACGGTTTTTTTGTAAATTGGCTGAAATATGACGATGATTGTAAAAGATGCCAGACAAAATCATGCTGACTGGGAGCGTTACTGGCGTGCGCGTTACGATTGTTTTCCGTGGGATTATTTCCGAACTCCACGCGGGCGAAGCCGCGGGCATAAGCTAATCAAACATCTACCTGCCTCATTGGTTTTATTTTCTCCACTGCATCCTCTTGATATTCTACAGGTTTCGATATGCGATATCGACTCGGAGATCGGCGAGCAAGTGGTCGACGATCTGGGATCCAAGTATGGCCGAAAGAACGTGCTGTTCTGCCGCTGTGACGTCACTGACTACCCCCAATACGAGGGTAAGTACTAGGGCATCGCGTGCAAATTTTAACCCTTCACTTTGCTGGTTGGAGAAAGTTATTTTTAGACAAATTTACGTCGTTTAAAAGGGGAAGACTATAAAAACCATCCAAAACGCTCCATCCATCGCTCCATGTCGCTCCATGTAAAATGCTAGTATTCAGCTGCATCCGGTTAGACTGGAAGCCGACCCCAATATATTTGGGAAAAGGCTATTGACTATACAGGGTGTTAAGTTAAACGAGGGACATACTAGTAGGTACTTACTCATGAAAATGAACGACTTTTACCATGGAACTAACCGAAATATGAATAAAAAAAAAGCTGTCTCGTACATTTTGATCTCGTAGGATTTGCACTTTGTAGAGAACAGCAGATTTTTATTCATATTTCAGGGTTAGTTCCATGGTAAAAGTTGTTCATTTTCATGAGTACCTACTGTAAGGATTGATGCTATGATCAGCCTCGTTGATATAATGCTGGCTGACATTCAATCATTCAAACATGGAATATCTTCTGTCATGAAAAACAATCCTGGTTTTTCTTGACAGGATGACAGACATAGAGAATCTGGTCAGGGCTCGGCCCTAGTAGGAGTTTTTTATAATTTATTCTGAGCTTTAAATATAGCGGGCTTCAGCCCCAGTTAAATAGAGTTTCTCTAGTATTATTTAGTAGTTCAGTTAATCTCCTACTGTGAAGTTCGAGGCTTCACAGTACCTACTACACGCTCCGTTAAAGACACCCTGTATACACCCATAAACGTAGGTAACGTTTATGTATTAACTTTTGTTGCAAAGACGTGGTTTGGAAACCTTTAAATTCCCTTTATTTGGACGCGCAGAAATCTTACTGCAATACAGCTGCTATATACATCGAGTTTATTGACGTAACGAGTTTGGAAAAACTTACGAAGATTTGGAGCTTTTTATGTTTTAGCTCATAATAATACCTAGATATATTTATCGTTACGATCACACGTCATGTGTAGACTGAACAATAATTATACCACAACATTTTTTACGGGACTTCATTCTGGACACGCATGTTTACTCAACAAGCCTGGGGTCTGTAATATTCTGGACACGCATGTTTACTCAACAAGCCTGGGGTCTGTAATATTCTGGACACGCATGTTTACTCAACAAGCCTGGGGCCTGTAATATTCTGGACACGCATGTTTACTCAACAAGCCTGGGGTCTGTAATATTCTGGACACGCATGATTACTCAACAAGCCTGGGGTCTGTAATATTCTGGACACACATGTTTACTCAACAAGCCTGGGGTCTGTAATATTCTGGACACGCATATTTTCTCAACAAGCCTGGGCCTGTAATATTCTGGACACGCATGTTTACTCAACAAGCCTGGGGTCTGTAATATTCTGGACTCGCATGTTTACTCAACAAGCCTGGGGTCGGTAATATTCTGGACACGCATGTTTACTCAACAAGCCTGGGGTCTGTAATATTCTGGACACGCATGTTTACTCAACAAGCCTGGGGCCTGTAATATTCTGGACACGCATGTTTACTCAACAAGCCTGGGGTCTGTAATATTCTGGACACGCATGTTTACTCAACAAGCCTGGGGTCTGTAATATTCTGGACAGGCATGTTTACTTAACAAGCCTGAGGCCTGTAATATATATATTTTTTGCAAATTTACAGAGGCATTCGAGATGACAATGGAAGTGTTCAATCGCCTGGACATAGTGATCAACAACGCGGGTGTAATGAACGACAGATTCTGGGAACTCGAGGTGGACGTTAATTTAGTAAGTTCTATCTAATTATAGGCACGTTACTTTATAGCTTCACAAGGATATTTGTGAGCGACGGAAGTCCCTCTCTGTTCCTTCCTCTGTAGCTATTGATTTTGTTTTGAACATTTTTTTCTGATGTTTACTATGAACCATGCTTAGAGATAGGTAGGTACCTACCTATGTTCTTAAGACTATGATTTATTGTAGGTAAACAATGGAAAATTGATGCATTAAATTACTATGCATATAGAACATCACAATGAAACTGAGATTCAACCTATTTTTTTTTTTTTTTAAACTATTTCCAATTCATCGGGCAATTCACCTTTGTCAGTCGGAAAATTTCATCATCTATCAATCTAATATACCTGCTAATAATAAAGCTGAAGAATTTGTTTTTTTGTTTGTTTGAACGTATCTCTGAAACTATACCTATCAGTCGGATTTGAAAAATTATTTTTTGCATTTTGAGAGCCCAATTCTTGAGTAACTCTATTTATCATCACGCTAGGACCCTTAGGAGCCGAGCAAAACGAAAAAAAAAGTCAAAAAGAACGCTAAGCGAAAACGAAGTAAATAATAGCGCGGGCAGGCGATGCGACGCGACGGGGTGGGTTGGGGGAACAAGAAATTTCACGCAGACGAAGTCGCGGGCAGAAGCTAGTCTACATTGTAACGTAGCACTACTATGAACAAAACCGTCATTCTTACCTCCTCAATCATCCCCACTTCCTCCAGAACGGCGTGATACGCGGCACTCTGCTGGCATACCGCTTCATGAGCAAGGACCGCGGCGGCCAGGGCGGCACCATCGTCAACACGGCGTCCACTGCCTTCATCAGGCCGCAGGTCTCCACGCCCATCTACACGGCCACTAACTACGCCATCGTGGGCCTCACCAGGGCTTATGGAGTAAGTTTCTTTTGTACCAATTACTTACCCGTTTGTCGCTACCAAATTAAAATGATTTTAATTCACATAAACCTACAAGGGCACTATGAAACATCAGAAGCTAGGTGCACGGTTCCAATTGGTCGCTTCCTATGGAGAAGAGCCGGCACGAAACTCCACGGTTACTTTTAAAAATAATTGGATTTTACAATGTTTTAAAATTACACATATTAATAGGTATAATGGGAAGACAGCGTAGAGTACCTACCTAGGTACCATTTTCACAGCCAAAACTACATTATTCCTTATTAGCCTATCTAAAAATCCAAGGAAGAAGAAAAAAAGAAGAAGACCTGGCCACAGAATGGCCAACGTTCTAAACATGACAAGTCCTGACGATCAATTCGACTATCGCCGTCAAATCTGCTAATTTGTCTAAATTGATTTCTTTAACCTAACCTTACCCTGGAAGTGCACTGGGTGCTTCTTCTTCATAGGGTCAGGTGCCTAACTATCTCCGCTGCATCACAAGGCCTATTTGACGGACTGATAGAACCGCCATCTAGGTAATCATATCGTAGGAGGTACGGTGTTCCACAGGGATTCGTTCTGGGGCCACTTTTGTGAAAAATCGAGAACGGCTAAAACCTTAAAAACTTTTTGCACACTCGCTACGCTCCAGTCCTTACACAACATTTGATGTCGTACGAAATTTTAAATCTAAATCTTCGTTTCTTAGGATCAGTACCACGTGAATCTGACTGGAGTTCGAAGTATGGTGATTTGCCCAGGCCTAACCGACACGGGTCTCGTCAAGGAGATCCGCAAGCAGCTCATGTCGTCTGAGTATGAGGCAGCTTGGCAGAGGGACAATGCTAGCTGCAAAATGCAGAGGTAAGCTTTTAGCTTCATAAAGATTTGAATGATAAAAACGGGGCTTTTTCACGATGATAGACAAAAAAACTTCTTCATCCATTTGAAGTAAACCTCCTTGATAAGGATTGTTATAAAACCGGCCAAGTGTATGTCGGACCACGCACAATGATGAGGTCCAGTACTGTTGGGATGAATTTATTCCAAGAACAAAGTTAACATTGTAGTTGAAAAACATGTTCTTCTCCTTCCAATTTCTTTCTAATTCAAATTCCAACTGCAAACGTAAGTTGGTCGACTGTTACTCGATATCGTGTAAAGCCAACACACATTCATATATGCCATATCTGTGATAGTTTTCCTTTTAACTTCGTTATGTGTGATCTTTATAATGGGCACATATCGAAATGAGGGAGACATGCTTAATATTATCGAAGGGAAATATATTTAAAAAAATAAAAAATGTTTAGTATTTTTTAAATTCTTGTTTGCTACTTTGACTCCTGCATGTGTAAACAAAACGGCATAACTTTTAAACTAAATAACCTAAAAAAAAAGCCCTCAATTGAGAATTAAGGTGTTTTTTTTAACAAACATCGGGTATTTTTTCATAAATTTTAACATTAATTGTATAATTTCTCAATAAAACCTTTTATTACCTAACTTTTTTATCACTTTAAATTATTTAACATCTTATTAGCTTTCTAAAAGAAGTAAAAATAGCACGTTTATAACTCGAATCACAACATTTAGTATCAACTGTTAAAGAAAGGCCTTGCACACATACAATATTTCAGATTTTCAGCAAGTAGACAATTTGTTTTTAGTAGATTTTTTCCGTTGATAAAATTAAGCATAGTTTCCCTCATTTCGATATGTGCACATTACAAAGACTCACACTAGTTACTGATGTGAATTTTTTCACATATCCACGTCGTGAGGAAAGTTTTGAGTACCTAGGTAATAATAATAAATAATAAATATTTTTTATTTCCAAGTAGGTACAACAATTTCTTAAACTAATAACAATTTAAATCTTTGTGAGATTGTACGCTGTCACATAGAAAACATGGAAATTCTCTAACTCCTACACTAAGTCAAGCTTGTATTATAGGAGTTAGTGAGCTGATGACTTCGACACAACCTTGAACTTATATAAAAATTAAACATAAGAAAATTATTGCTTAAAAAAGAAACAAGACAAAGTAAAACCTACCGTAAAGACAAACAAAAAATGATATCAATAAATGTCTACCACCTACATATACGAGCAATACTAGACACCTATTATACGTACTTACTTTTTAACTATTAGAAGTAATTCTGTCTGATCATAAGTCAAAGTTAATAACCAATTTTTCAACTTATGCTTTACCTCATGTTTGGTTAGATTATATATTGCCAGTAATTTATTTACCTCATTATAAAATCTTGAGCTAGCGACCTCATATTGGCGGCTTGCGAAAGCTGTTCTGCAGCTAACGCCGGGACATACAACTCACCATACAACAACACATACACCGCACGCATACATACAACTGCACCGGAGCGCTTTTTATTTGTATTTTCATTTAGAGGTAGCCAGGAGTGTCTCCGGAGAATGGTTTTTTGTATGTATAGCTGTCTCACGGTCAGTACGCGACATTCAGCATATAGTTTGGTGGTTGGATACAGTCGAGGCTTATGATGAATCACCTTCAAGACTGCTCGCTGCGATCTTTCCAGCATAAGAAATAGGGTTTTATAGGTACCCCCCCATATAGGTATGCAATAGGTTAATACAGACTGGCAGAGGGCAGTGTATACCATGTAGATTGTAGATTTATCTGCAGTAGATCTGAGCTTCTTAAAAATATACATAAGCCTTCGAATACGGTTTGTGAGAGCAACCACCTGTGGACGCCAATCAAGTCGCTCATCCAACACTATTCCAAGGTATTTGATGCTGGTCACTCGCATTAAGGACAAACAGTCGCAGCCCGTAGGCTCGGCACATGTATGAAGTTTCAATAAGTTAGTAGACTCCGGTGAAACTGAAGAACTTGGTAAATTAAATCGAATGAATTTAGATTTTTCTATATTTAATGTAAGTAGGTTATCGGTTAGCCATTTCTTAATTGTACGCAGTCCATTTTCGGCATGTTCTTTGGCAGAATTCCAGTCTACTCCATGTATGAGTAAAACGGTATCATCTGCGTAAGTAGTTATATCACAATTTGATATTTTGAGACTACACAAGTCATTAATGTAAATTAAAAACAACGTTGGACCCAGTATACTCCCCTGGGGAACGCCGTAATCAATTTGTTCTTCATCACTCACTACAGTGCCGATCCTAACGGATTGCTTACGATTTGTCAGATAGTCTTTGAAAATGTTCAAGACTTGACCACGTATACCGATACGTTCCATTTTAGTAATAAGTGTGGGAATAGAGACTGTGTCGAAGGCTTTAGACAAATCTAAAAAGATGCCAAGGCATTTCTGCTTATTATCCAGCTTGCTAATCACGTTGTTACATAAATTTGCTACAGCGTCCTCCATAGGTATCAGTATACTATAGCAGTCTTTGGTAGGTATGAATGTCGATGGCTCTATGAGTAGGGGAAGACCAAAGAAACGATGGATGGACTGTGTGAAAGATGTGGTACATATTTGAATTTGGAAAAAAAAAAAAAATATGAATTTGATTTGATTTTTTTTTGTTTTGATTGAATTTTTTTGAATTTTTTGAAATTTCGAAATTAAAATTTCAACAGTTAAAATGTCAGTGTTCAAAACGTCGAAAATTTAAACATCGAACGTCCATAAAACCGAAAATTAAAATAAGTAACGTAAGTTTAGATTGTAGAATGATTAAATAACCTACGTCCAATAGTTTATATCTAAAATCTATTATCGACAAACGTGACATCGAAAGGCTTAAACATCGAAGTACAGAGTATTAGGTCTTTATCTATGAAATTGCCGTTTTGTATGAAAGAATTTAAACGAATTTTTTTCATGCATTTTTTATTTGTATTAGTCGAAGTAATCACCCATGCAATCAATGCATCTTTGCCAACGCAGTGGCAGTTTATTGATGCCCTTCTTAAAGAAATCAGCTGGACGGGAGGCAACAAATTCTTCAAAGGCATTTTGTACTGCCTCTCGGGTAGTGAATTTTTTTCCCGCCAAGAAGTTATCCAAATTCTGGAAAAAGTAGTTGTCTGTAGGCGCAAGGTCTGGTGAGTAGGGCGGATGACGGAGAGCTTCCAACCCCAGTTCTTGCAACTTGGAGACCGTCTGCTGTGCAGTATGAGGTCGCGCGTTGTCGTGCAGGAGCAGCGGAGACGAGCGATTGACCAATGCTGGTTGGAGATGTGCCAGCTTCTCCATCATTGTGTTCAGTTCTTCACAGTACACATCTGAAGTAATGCTTACCCCGTTTGGTAAGAAGCTGTGATGAATCACACCGGCGCTAGACCACCAAACAGTGACCATCACTTTTCTAGGGGTAAGTTTTCGTTTAGGGCATTGTTTAGGTGCTGAACCAGGATCCAACCAACTTGCTGAGCGCTTGCGGTTATCAAACAGAATCCATTTTTCATCGCAGGTAACAATGCGGTTCAAAATTCCTTCATTTGTGTGTCTGTTGAGCAGTGCAAGGCACGTCTCAACGCGTACTTCGCGCTGGCGATCATTGAGTTCGTGGGGCACCCATTTGTCAAGCTTTTTTACCTTGGCAATTTGACGCAAATGGACCAATATTGTTTTGACGCTAACGTCGAAAGCTGCTGCTAATTCAGCCGTAGATTGTGTATCATCAGCTTCCACAATCGCCTTTAATTCGTCATTGTCGACCAGTCTTCGGACGACCGCGAGGTTCATTTTTCAGGTCGAAATTTCCAGAACGGAAGCGAGCAAACCAATAACAAGTGGTGCGTTGGTTTATAGTGTAAACTCCGTAAACGTCGTTGATGTTGCGTGCCGCCTGTGCCGCGTTGCTGCCACGACGGTACTCATATTCCATAATTACTCGAATTTTTAACGTATCCATGATGACGAAAAAGATTGAAATGCGATGAAAATGTAACACTAATCAATAAATAAATGACTACTTTTGGAAAAAAAAATCCATGTTTTTAAAATAAAATTAATTTGAAATTAGAATTCTTAGCCAAACAAAAATTATTTTGATTTGAAATGGCCAGTACTGCAGAACGGCAATTTCATAGGTAAAGACCTAATAGAATGTCCTAACATCGATATTTATTTATGTTGTGCTACAAAAATTAGGACAGACACAAATCGCTGCAAAACCGACTCCACGTGGTCTTGTCTGCCCTACCCCTAGTGTAATTTAAGCCTGCGTTAATGTTCGACATTCAAATATGTACCCGAAAGAAGACATGGCTAGAAAGGGGGTGACTACCGGGATGACGACTAAGTATGAAAAAATGGACGTGTTGCGCCGACCCCAATTATATTGGGATAAGGGCAGGAGAATGATGATAGCCTTTTCCCAACTATGTTGGGGTCGGCTTCAGTCTAACCGGATGCCGCTGAATACCAGTGTTTTACATGGAGCGACTGCCTATCTGACCTCCACAACCCCCCCCCCCCCTTATTTTCATAGGATTACTAAAATAATATTATCTCAGCTAAAAGGAAAGCAATTCACAATTATAGTTTTCTGTTATTTAGTAGACATTTTTTACTAAAAGTTAAGACACGCATGTCAGTAGAGGTGTGAGGATTGAGGGTCCAGTTTTAAAAATCGCTATTATTCAAATTGCGTCGATATTTCTGCTCCATTTCTTCTTTACAAAACGTTTTACGACTTTTACTAAAACGTTAAGTAGAAAAAGAACGGTTTTGTTTATTTAATTCGGTAATATTCTCTAAAATATTTACCTTTGTTGTGTGGACTGAGGGACCACAGTTAAGTCGTTATACGAGGGCGGGTCAATAAGTCCGTGACTTTTTGATTTTTCCGTCTCTTAATTGAAATGGCAACACTGCTCCCGTCAACAGTCATCTGTCAGATGACTCCTGTCAAAAATTGAACAAGCTGTGACATTTAGTTTGTTTTTGACAGCCGTTAATATCAGACTACCGCGTTGACTGAGAAGAAAATGGAAAAAAGTGAATTTCGTGTGCTCATTAAGCATTATTTTTTGCGGAAAAAATCCATTACGCAAACCAAGGCTAAGCTTGATAAATATTATGGGGACTCTGCACCATCCATTTCCATGGTAAAAAAGTGGTTTACTGAATTCCGATGTGGCCGTACCAGCACGGAAAATGCCGAACGTTCTGGACGCCCAGTTGAGGTCTCCACATCCGAAACAGTTGAAAAAATCCACGATATGGTTTTAGCCGATCGGCGATTAAAAGTGAGAGAGATTGTGGAAGCCATAGGCATCTCGCATGGCTCAGTGGTTTCAATTTTAAACGATCATTTGGGTATGAGAAAGCTTTCCGCAAGATGGGTGCCGCGTTGCTCACAATCGACCACAAACGCAAACGTGTGACAATTTCGCAGGAATGTTTGGCGTTGTTCAATCGCAATATGAACGAGTTTTTGCGCCGTTTCGTAACCGTGGACGAAACGTGGATCCACCACAACACACCGGAGACCAAACAGCAGTCAAAATAGTGGGTTTCTCGGGGTGAATCGGCGCCAAAGAAGGCAAAGGTGGGTTTGTCAGCCAACAAAGTCATGGCGACTGTTTTTTGGGATGCACGCGGTATTATCCACATTGACTACCTTCAAAAAGGAAAAACAATCAATGGCGAATATTACAGCAACTTATTGGGTCGATTCGATGAGGCATTGAAAGAAAAGCGACCGCACTTGGCCAAGAAAAAAGTCCTTTTCCATCAGGACAATGCACGGGTGCACACATGTGCAGTTTCTATGGCAAAAATCCATGAATTGGGCTACGAATTGCTCCCTCATCCGGCCTATTCTCCCGATCTAGCCCCGTGTGACTACTTCTTGTTCCCAAACTTAAAGAAATGGCTCGGTGGAAAGAGATTTGCCTCCAACGACGAAGTCATCTCACAAACAAATGCCTATTTTAAAGACCTCGACAAATCATATTTTTCGGAAGGGATAAAAAAATTGGAGAAACGTTGGGCTAAGTGTATAGAGCTCAAAGGAGACTACGTTGAAAAATAAAATAACTTTTTATCTAAAAATTTGTGTTTCATTTAAAAAGTCACGGACTTATTGACCCGCCCTCGTATTTTTTTTATCATTATTGCTTTGTGGTCTGTAAAAATCTTTACTAATTTTTTACTAAATGTCTGTAATCACAAAACCTTCATTTTTAAGATACTCTCCGAGATCTGGCTGATGGTGTGTGAGGACCGAGGGACCACACTTTATGAGCTAGTTTTTAATGTATTTGTTTACAAATTCCCAGATTCGTTCTACAATTCTTTTAATACTTCTACTAAATCCTAGGATAAAAATTTTGCGAATTCCAGTGTGGTCCCTCAGTTCACACACACATCAAATTTTTTTGTGTTATCAAAATTAAAATCCCTGATGGTGACCAAGCCAGTGTCAGTCACACAAGGCATTTGCTAACGGTTGTAATATCTTTTTTCAGCTCGGAACACGTGGGCCGCTCGTTAGTAGAGATTCTGGCGAAGGGTCAGAGCGGTTCCGTATGGATCGTGGATAACGGAACACCCGCGCGGGAGTGGCGCGGTTAAACTAGTCTTGTAAACCCCTTGTTATTATCACACTATGCGTAATTCACGCATTTTCCATTGTGGGTCGAGGCGTTAGGTAGCTCGTGAAATGATTGTTGGTTACTGTAGGTTGTTCAAGTATTGAGAAGTGAGAAACGGCTGGGTTAGTGAAACCTTGCTTGGTATTGATTAGTATTATATGTATTTGACCTATTTTTACACATCCCCAGGTTTTTGATCACAATGGAAACTAAACAAATAATTATGGTACCAAGGACACATTCAATAATTTTGAATTTCAATAGCATAATTAAACTATTTTAAAAGATCCAAAATTTTCGTACTGTGAATGTGCCTAGTGTATTTTATTTTGTAAAATTTGGGGCATATAATAGCTCAAGGAATACGATAGACTAGGAATATGCTTCGGATCTACTTAAAGTGAATTCCTTAGAACACTTCATGTATAATGATTGAAAGTGCATCACACGTAATAGAGGTTCGGTCGTGATTGTGTAAATATTTCGTTCTCCTAGTCGTAAAGCCTACTTGCATAAGGCATTATATTTTTTAAGATATACTTTTAAAAAGAAAAAATATGTAATACGTATAATGTCGTCGTGACACATATATCGTGTACTTTAATCTACTTATATTGTATACAAACAAGTATATTATTAAGCACATACTTTGTATTTTATCTGCTTTGAAGTGCAAGTTACGGATGTTAAACATTTTGTTCATGTACAGACATCTGCATTAAATAGGGTAACCCATTCTTTTATTTAGGTGTTTAAATGTGCAGAGGTACGCAATTACTGCAGGTATCTGTACTTGTCCTCCAAAGATTATTGTATGAATGATTAATTTAATGTTTTGTAACATTTTGTATGACGTATTTGTTGATTTATTTGGTGACATAGAAAAGCTACGCTATTTTGCTTATTTGCAATAAAATTGGAAATTTCAATATGGTTGTTTTAAATAAAATTACCTTTTGGAAGATTTGTAGTAAAGTTATATTTTTATATTGATACAATCAACAGGTACAGCTTTAGAGTTACAGGTTTTTACAAATATCATGTTCTTTGTCAAGTTTATTTCAGAATTTTGCATAAAAAGGACTCTCCAATATGAACACATGGTAGGTAAAATAAATTAATGATTCCAAATTAACTACAAGAAAATACAATAGTCCTTTTCTAGAACTAAATATTACAAGAATTTTATTGAATTGAATAAACATAGACTTTACTAGTGTTGATACTGTGTTATCAGTTGGTGGAGCGGACAGCCGTGTGAGATCACGGCCAGGCCATCAACACATCTCCTAATGTGGCAGCAGTCCTTCTATCACATTTATATAGTACTAACTACAAATGAACGACAGGCAATAAACACTTTACATTTCATAACATGCCGAGGCAGCCTCTAACCCACAATGATTTATATAATTACACATGAAAACATCTGGCCAGCAGGTAATAGAAACTAATTTATCCTCGTATTATTAATTTACTAACACTTTAGCAGGACTGCTGCATAGACTGTCGCACGTCATCGCAAGTAAATAAATAAAATGGAGGCGCAATGACCGTTCGAGTGATAGCAGACCATTTTAGTACTTTAAATATTATAATATGGTTAAACCTAAATAGGCACAAATAATCATAACAGGTGAGGAGATAAGCTTAATTAAAATATTTATAATTCAATGCATAAATAAAATGTCTTCTATGCAACTTTCATTACACAGCCTCCCTGAAATTTACAAGTGGCCTCTATCTCACTCACCGATAACATTGGCATCTTTGAATCACATCAATCAGCCTAATATTATTACCATCCAGCTATTGGTCGACTTGTGACATTATACAATTCAATTTAGCTGATGCCAACGTCCTGTCTAATTGCGATATAGCTCGACACTCTTATACTTACATTATACTAACTGTGAGCCTTCTCAGTGTACCGACATTTTGTTCTGTCGCACGCTTACGGGAAATTCCATCTTTTTCCTTCCATTATATTGGATACAACACTATCACACCAAAACAATGTCCATCAACTGCAATCTGCTCAACATTAAAACTTCCCGCGCAAAGACATTACTTTTCGAATCAATACAGACACTTCATCACCAAAATAACACTTTTCCGTCACTTATCCATTTTTGAATAGTCCTATTGCGATAAAAAATTCTTTCGATGTAGCGGACGCTCTCCAACAAATCCTACTTAGCTGTAAACAAAAAGAAAATGCCTAATTAGACTTGTGGGAAAAGGTAAAACACTTTGTAAAAATAAGAGTTCAGAAAATGCAAACATAGGGTCAAAAGAATGAAACACGAACGAGACGCGGCACAAAAGGTTCAAAACAATAATTCCGAAACTTAGTTCACAATGAAAGAAGCCTTCCTGTGTCTGCAAAGTTTAACAGGGTAGAACAGGTGACGACAAAACGTGATCAACCCTAGTTTGGCGCAGTGACAACAGTTTCACGAATATTTCTATGGTTTGCAGGTGTTTTTTATATATTACAGAAAGAGCAATAGTGGGGGATGTTGTAGCAAGTAAAAAAAGACTTCTCGATCTGCAGAATATCTGCATTTGAGGCAAAAATATTTTGGAAATAAATAATTTAAAAGTGCTAGTGTTAATGCCATACCTGCAGTAGGTGCTGGCTGCGGCATGGCGGGCGCGGGCTGCGTGCTGGGCGCGGGCCCTACGCGCGGCCCCCGTGGGCCCCCACGGGGTCCCCCTCGCGGGCCCCCGCGCATCGCGCGCCACCTGCCGTCGTCCGAGAAGTTGTGCACGTAGTTGCTGTACAGGAAAAACACACGTAATTTACTAACCATGTTGAAGTGATAGTTGCTCAATAAATTAGTTGAAAATCGCATTGTTTTAGATGTGATTAAATGGCGAGAGGTCCAAAGAAAGTCGACATTATATTGAGGTATCCTAACTATTCGCCGATATTTTGATCAGTCAACGAATTTTTTAGTGAACTTTTATAAAGAATTTAGGCGACGATCGATCAACCTGCCGCAATAAGAAAATAGACAATATGGTTAGGTCAGGGATCGGCAACCTGCGGCTCACGAGCCGCATGCGGCTCTTTCGATGTAAAGTTGCGGCTCTCCAGTTCCATACGCCAAAATTAATAATTTTATTATCAAAACCCGCGAGGCACTTGTATTCGGCGCATGGAATAGTCTTCCAGAATGCTACAGTGAGATGAAGAACTCACTGGAGCATTCTGGAAGACACGTGAAGATGTTTGTGCTAGTAAACGTTCTCTTGCATGAAAATAATAAAAAGTGAAGTAAAAAGCCAAGTAACAAATAACAATCGTGCTTGAAACTTTCAACAAGTTGTGAGCCAGATTTAACCAAACATTCAAATGGCATGCAAAGCTAATGCTAAAAAAATAATGAAAAAAATATATATAATATAATTGATGTAACTATCTATTCTTAAAGACGCTGTTACAAACGGTTAGTCAAATCAATAATACTTTTTTACACAAAAGTATGTTTTTTAGATAAAATGCTTTGCATTCTTAAAATGCTTTTTGCCCGAATTGTTGATAGATGTGTATGGTATGATTCTGAACTATAAATATAATTTTAGAAAGGTACAGTTTCTCAATAAATGTACCGAACTGAAAAATTTTACTTCGGTACATTAATTTATTGAGAAACTGTACCTATCTAAAATTATATTTATAGTTCAGAATCGTACCATGCACATCTATCAACAATTCGGTCAAAAAACATTTTAAGAATGCAAAGCATTTTATTTAATAAACTTACTTTTGTGTACAAAAGTAATGATTTGACTACCCATTTGTAACAGCGTCCTTAAGTTATAAGCTAAAAACATTTATTTATTTATAAATAAATATTATTTAGTATTTAAATTCTTTTATTTTAAACCAAACATGTACTTTTATGCAAACACTATTTTATTAAAACGAAAATTTTTAGTGGCTCTTTAAAAACGGGGAAATATTGTAAATTGTAACTTTTGGCTCTTCTTCTTCGTCTGAAAAGGTTACCGACCCCTGGGCTAGGTGAATATAAGATGACAGCTAATACAGATGTTTGGAAGAAGACATGCTGCGCCGACTTTAAATAAGTCGAGATAACAGCTTGAGGCTGATGAGCATTATAAAAGGTGTAATTAAAATAACGCACAACCTCACAACAACAACAACCTATGGGGCCAAACCTGAATCGCGATCAAAAAATCTGCTGTTCCCTACATTTTGACGAGTTATGCGAACAGCAGATTTTTTTTCGCGATGAGCATTTTATGTCTAAGGGACTTTTTTGTTTTCATTATTTTACATAAACATACATAACATCATGTCTGTTTTCTCCGGAAGGCTAGGAAGAGGTGCACCCATATATGCATAGTATACCAATATTTCGGCAGTTACGTTTAAATCCCATGTAACAGGTGGCCAGCTTATCATTAACTAGCACAAATCCAGACTCTAGGCTGCTACAGAGAAATTCCTAATAAGCAAACCCAATAATACTCGTGTGACTGACACTGGCATGGCCGCCATCAGGGATTTTTATTTTGATAACAAAAAATTTGTCGCTAATTAGTCGAAATTCGTCGCCAAATATCAGAGTTTGACGGGCACTGGTTCAAAACTTATTAAGGGTTTATAGGTAGCCGATCTGGGGAGCATCTCCCCAGCTTGGCCCAATTTGAATCTCTAAAGCTAGGGCACCTAGCGAAGATCTGTTTTATCCCAAATTTGAAGAAATAATATCTCAATATTTCTAAACTAAGACCCAACTAAGTCTGTGACTTGGCGAAAAATTGCGATTAATTAGAACCTAATTTTTTTTTTGTTACGAGTTCAATATTTAAGGTATAGTACAAGAGCTAGATATAAGTTTATACAATACTCTTCAAATTGGGTCAAGCTGGGGAGATGCTCCCCAGATCGGCCACCTATAAACCCTTATAACTTTTGACCCAGTGACCGACTAATTCTGATATTTGGACTAATTATTTGTTATCAAAATAAAAATTCTCGACGGTGGCTATGCCAGTGTCTGTCACACATAATACTCTGCCCGACCGGGAATCAAACCCAAGTCCTCATGCTCAGCGCTATTAGTCGCCGCTTTAAGAACAGAATCGACGGGACATAAATCATTGTTATTAGTCCTGTCTCGCTCGCTCTTATGGAACGCCTTGCGCGTTGCCCATTCTTATTGCTACTGACATTTATGGCCCGCGTCGACTCGGGTCATAACGCGAGTACTATTAGCGCTTGCTATCACTAGACCAAAGAGGCCTCTCGGGTCTTTTTGAAGTGAAAACTTCTCGAGTGATTTTTGGTAGGGGAAAATCTTACGAGTTCGCGTCACACGTCACGAAACATGCTAATGTGACGTGTTGCGTTGTCAAGTTTTCACTTGTGTCGACAGTCCCCATGAGACTGACTATGGTTTTTTTTGTTTGTATTTCCTGTGCGTGCCCCAAACAAGATATTGTTCGTTCTGTCAGTAACTCACGTGTACTGCTGGTGCTGCGGGTTGTGATGGCGCCAGGCGCCACGGCCGCGCCACGCACCGCGCCGCGCCGATGCAACGCCGAACGTCTCAGAGTTCAGCTTGCGCTCCGTCCGCCAGTCTGTCCTCTGGCTCCTGCCCTTGGACCTGCAAATGTTTAACAGTTATTAAGTCGGTGGGTTCATATAACTAGGTATTGGTGCCGATTCTGTTGAGCACAAACTAAACATAATTTAGGTTATTGCTCTTTTTCTCTCTAATAAAACAAGAAAGAGATGGACGTAGATTAATGTGAAATTTAGTTGTTTCCATACAAATTTAGACGACAACACAGTGAATCGCAAGGCATAAACTAGTTTGACATCTTTAACGTAGTTCACAGCTATAGCAGTCCTTTTCTCGCTCTGCTTGTTAGTAAAAGATAGCGAATCTCTAATTTTAGATTAGTTATTGAACAAAAGAATCGGCACCATTGTGAAAGAGTAACTCCAAGTTTCTTCTCCATACAAAACTACTTTTTAGAAGGGGCACCTAGAATAAATTCTTTTTCTTGTAAATGTTGGCGTTCAATCAATCTGCCTAGCCTTTTCCCAGCTTTGTTGGGGTCGGCTTCCAGTCTAACCGGATGCAGCTGAATACCAGTATTTTATATGGAGCAACTGCCTATCTGACCTCCACAACCCAGTGCCTAGGTAATACGATACCCCTTGGTAAGACTGATTGTCAGATTAAGGCTTCTGACGATCCATAACGACTTTGACAGTCGTTAGTCGTGATCTTTGACAGATCCACGATTGACAGCCGGGACCAACGGCTTAGCGTGCTTTCCGAGGCACGGAGGAGTCTCGGTATGTGAAGATGGTCACCCATCCACGATCCAACCCCGGCAATCGTAGCTTAACCTGATGGATCAACCGTACGACTGTTATTACTTTGGCTTTCAAAAGTGCCTTTTAATGGTCTATTTGAATTAATTATTTGAGTTTGACTTGCGACATACGAATTTTCAGAAGCCACTGAATTTTAAGTCGTGACATTAACCCGTCGCGCGCCAATTAGCAGACACAATTGAAATTCTATTGTTATCTGGTACACATGGTGTACAATCGACATTTTAAGAGTTAAAGGCAGACACGATACTTTAAGCATCGGCGATATCAATATATTGATATTGCATGCATTTTTCTTGCTGCATGACATTTCGGCGACGCTCGCTACAGTCCCGCCGACGAGAGAATGCTTTTTTAACACCTGCCAGTTTCATACTAACGAGAATGTGTTTTGTGAATTTGATACACGGTACTACTAGAAATATCCAATTGGCAGGTTTCAGGAACGCATTTTCTCGCTGTAGGCTAATGAAATAAGTAAATATGTGTGTGTGTGTGTGTGTGTAAGTTTATATAATTATCTCACCTCTCAACAGCTTCGCAGGAGATGTTGTCAAAGAAACTCTTTGTCTTGTCGTACCCTGTGTAACCATTCTGGTCCTCGTCTACTTCCGGTTCACCTGCGCCGGTCTCATTTCCTGAGTCATCCTTCTTATCAACTTCGCCCTGTGGTATAATAATTACTTCAGACTCCTGCGAGGACAAAAAGTAAAAAAAAAATATTTAAAAAATTATAAATACATTCAAAACAAATATAAAATACAATAAAATAAATTAAGGTATGCTCGAAATTACATCAAAAGGTGAAGATGTAAAAAGTCATCCCAGAACTTTTTTCCATTATTTCCGAATTCTATACAACCATAAAGCTTCGGCCACACCTGAGCGACTGCGAAGCGGGAGCGTCAGTCGCGCGGCAGACGCTGCCCGCGACGTGGGAAGGCCGCGTTTGCAAAACGGGACGCAGTCGGACGCACACGTCTTGTGATCAGACGTGTGTAGAGCTTGTCTACTCTGAACAAGGCGAGAATTTTATGAATAGTGACTATCTTTGTACCATTTATGATGTTAATAGCGCTTTACAATGTCAACCCTGAATTTATCATACAACTTTCGTGATTAAAAGCTTTGCAAAAAAAAAAAAAAGTTTGTGTCATAAACATAGGGCCTACGGTACTTTCGTCAGGCGACTGTCTATTGCTCGTGATTAGACGTGCGGCTTCAGTGACTATTCACTAAAAAAGAGGTTCGCGGTTGGGGCTGTAGTCGCGCAGGTGTGCACGTAAAAGTTTTGCGTTTTAGACGCTCCGGGTTCGCGACCCGCGTCCCGCTACTTGACGCTCAGGCCTGGCCGTAGCATTAAAATCTTGGAAGTATTTTTAGAGGACCACGGAATAAATCTGCGCTGAAAAACGAGGCGATTTTTCGCCCTGACATCGTTCTTCATTCGTTGTTCTTCATTTAGATTTGTCCTTAGCTTTTAAGAAGGCTGTCGCATTTTGTCACCTCTCACAAGGGACCATATTTTTAAGAATGTTAAATGAAAAGACGCTTTTTTGAAAAATGTAATCAATTAGCGAACTAGTAAATAATATTAATTTTATAGGTAATTATTAAAAACACATTTTTATTGTGGCATTTATTTAACTCATCTCAAAACTTTTTGAGCCGAGTTTATTAGATAACACAATAGAATTTTAATAATTAGGTGCCTATTAAATTAATATTATTTACTAGTTCGTTAATTGATTACATTTTTGAAAAAAGCATCTTTTCATTTAACTATCTTAAAAATTTGGTCCCGAGCGAGCGAGAGGTGACAAAATGCGAAAGCCCTCTTTTCTTCTTCTTTCTCTTTTCTTTCTCAATTCATGCTGAGATGCAAGTCAAACTACGATGTTAGACACGCCGTAATAATTGCCCACAAGAGAAATTGGACAACAAAAACAATCCGCTTCGGCTACGTCAGTCAACAGTCTAGGAATGTTTGCATCCAGTTCCCGTATCAAACGACCCTGCCAATGTATATCGAACCGAAACTAGGTGTTTACTAGCTGACAAGACGATGATTGCAATAATAAGATTAATAAGAATTTAGCCAATCCAAAAAACCATAGAATAAGCATTATACAAGGTTGATATGAGCGAGAGGCATTAAATTAAACCACATATACTATAGATGCATAGTGTTAAGGCGAAAGCGCCAGGATAGCCCGCGAAATTCAAAATTTCTTACGTTTTTTGCAATTTGAAAGTCAGTATTAGGTTTTATGTTGATCAAAATTTGATTCGCGGCCGTAACAAGTATGTACTTACATAATTATAATCATTAAAGTCATCAATACAACTCTATAAGACCAGGTAATCCTGTTGAATGACTATTTCATGAAATCTTGACATTTGAGGATTGTACTAACTTAAGGAGTTGTATTACTGATTCTAATGATTACAATTCTGTAAATACATATTTGTTACGGTAGCGAATCATACTTTAATCAACATACAACCTAAGACTGACTTACAAATTGCAAAAAACGTAAGAAAATTTGAATTTCGCGGGCTGTCCTGGCGCTTCCCCCTTAATTCGGAACTATTAAAAAAAAGTTTTGAAGAAAAATAAGAAAAACTTTTTTCGAACAAATAAAATAGCTTAATGATCTAATTATAATGTAAACATCCTTTGTAGACATTTCCACTGATGTGCGTAACCAAACGGCAACATCGCGTCAAAAATTCTGTCGTTTTAAGGTGTATGACCCTAGATAACTATGCGTAGGTACCTGCACATAGTTATCTAGGGTCATACCATACACCTTTAAACGACAGAATTTTCAACAACATACTTAGTTAGCTGTTAGGGCAGATACGTCGTGGTTCAACAATGAAAAAACTAAAAATAATCCTGTGACTAAACTATTGCTTCTATTTATCTGATTTTTAGTAAAGAGGCTGAAAATGACACAAAGTATAAGTGGTTTAATTTAATGCCTCTCGCTCATATCAACCTTGTATAATGGACATGCAGTAATTTTCCATGCACTATTTCGCACACTGAAAATCACTGCATGCCATAAAATAATGCTTATTCAATGCTTTCGAGTGACCAAATTCTTACCTTATTATGCAATTGTAAACTCATTAGGCTGACAAAAAATGTCCGAACTGAAAACGGTTGATAGCGCGTGACGAGAACTTGTAGTGAATTGAAACACAAGAACAGGAAATGAGATTGTCATAATTACACTTCAAATTCTCAGTTTAAAACTTTATACTTATTTATGCCTTTTCCCAAAAGGGTTAAGGGCGGCAGAAAGTATAGAATGCCATCTGCTACGATTCTTACAATGTCTTTTTGTCGTAGATTTATAATTCTATTACCAGGTGCAAAAATAAAATCAGTTACGTCTTTTAACAATGTGCTATTTTGCTTATTTTTTTAAATAAAAACAAATTGCTATTGCGTAATCATACCGGCATTAATTTCCAATTGAACGTCATCAAAAGATTATGTAATTGCTTCAATTCACTCGTTCAAATGAAAGCTTAAATCATAGATCGTAACTGGCATGTAACATAATATAAATAGATGGACAAATTTTCACAGGGTGTTCTACCCAAGAATATGAACAACTTTCAATATGGGACTAACTCTGAAATCGCGGAAAAAAATCTGCTGTTCAGTACATTTATCAACACCAAACTCGTCAAAATGTACGGAGTAGCAGATTTTTTTTCGGTTTCAGGTTTGGTCCCATAGTAAAAGTTGTTCATATTCATGGGTGTTCATGTGAAAATTTGTCCATCTATTTTAATGGGACCTTGTATACTGACTATGACATAACAAAATTGTAACACAGTGTGATTAACTATTATGAATAGGACCCCACTGGTTTATATTGGTTTCATATACTTGTAGCTAGGACGAAGTGGATAGATAAGACTTGGCAACTAATATTTTGATGAAAGTGCTATCTGTGGTGCTATTTTAATTTATTATCCTCGAAAAAGTTTTATAGGCTCGAATTGAATAGAAATAGTTATATCATCAGATATCACTAACCTAGTCTTAAAAAAAAAGAACCAAAAAAAGAAATAGAACAAATAGAATTTTCTTTCAAATGACTTTAATCCAACATACAACATTATTTTTTGGACTCTCTCGATAAAGCCGTGTAGTAACAACCATTGTTCTGTGCAACGTGACGCAACATCGCGACCTATCCTATCACAGTTCGAAACGTATTGTGAATATGTGAATCAAATTGTATATATCTCACCTCAACTTTCACCTCGCCATCAGAAATCTTGGCCTTAGCAAGCTGGACGCGCAACTCCTCAAACTCAGTGTTGGCTTGTTCGAAGTCATAGTCCTTGTCGAACTTGAGCGTGTTCTTGTTGCGAGGAACGAAGCCGCGTCCGCGGCCACGGGGCCGGCCTCTCCAGCCGCCGCGGTTGTAACCCTGGCCCGCGCCGGAGAAGTTACCTATTAACAAAACCACTCGTTATGACGATAGAAAATACTAAGTAAAATGGAGTATGCTTAGGTCCTTTGAACTCACACTTTTTCTTGCCCTGAAAAACTACGGTTTATTCGCCGTGTGGAGGCACGGTCATCAATGTTGTATAAATTACTATGGAAGCTTGTTGACAGACACGTTTTTTCTACGGCGCGGTTTATACGCCGTACCGTAAAGAGACCGTGCCGTGTACTATGGATAAAACTTAAGCATGCTCACTTAAGAAAATATTCCTGTTAGAGCGCAGCTAGTGACAAACATTGTGCGATCGAATCGTGAGCCGTGCATACGATTATCGCCTTTGAGGTGATCATGCGGAACTTTGGCCCATAGTACAAAGGGCCTTACACTGTTCGTCCACCGCACCGGGAACGGGATAACAGATGACGGCGCCGAAGAAGCGACAGTACATTTACTATGGCGCCCTCATCTGTTTTCTCGTTGACGTCCCGTTCCTGGTGCGGTGGACAGTGTTAGTCGAAGTTTTCATGTCGGCTTGAATACCAAAACTTCCGTGTCTTTATATTTATAGGTGGGGCGAAAATAGGCCCTAAAATTTAATTAAGTAACTATATTGTAGGTAGTGAAAGGCACTCTTTATTTTAATTATCACTATTTTTGGCAAGTAGATTAGTATTATATAGCGTATCTATGAGCAGACCGAGGAACCTGTGCTCCTTTTACGCCTAGTAAAAGCGGATAGTCGAAGAAACAGTTTAGTGCGACACATGAAAGAAAACCAACTTGAAATGGTACTGGATTTTACAGGTTTCTTCGTTTACAAGTAAGAAACAAAAAAAGTTTAAACAGATTAAAAAAAAACAGATCTATAATCACAAGCACAGAACAGAAAGAGTAGGCAGCTGTACGTCGCGTCGTGACTGTGACAAGAAGGGTTCCACTCAGCATGTTGCTATGCTATGCTATATAGACCCACAGCACAAAAACGACTAAGGAAGCCAAGTCAGGTATAAAGATTTGTACAGATTAAACAAATAACTCCATTACAATAACATGTTTGTCGGGCAGGAATTGGGGGATTAGCCCCAAGGTCACCTACTGGCTATACACCACAGTAATCCGACCAATTATCACATACGGCTCACTGGTCTGGTGGCCCAGGACAGACCTGAGTAAAGCCCGAAAGGATTTTGAGAAACTGCAACGGTTCGCTTGTGTAGCAATAACTGGCTGCATGAGAACTACACCCACTGCTGCTCTACAGGCAATGCTTGGACTGCCGCCACTACACCTCATCGTGTGTGAAGAGGCGGCCCTAGCCGCCTTTAGACTCAGTTTAGCGGGAACACTGAGCAAGGACTCTAGAGTTAAGCACATACGCATAAAAGAGGATGCGATCAGGCGACAGCCAATTATGGCATCACCATGCGATAAAGCCCCGAAACAACACTGCTTTCAGAAGCATTATAACATAATACTCACGGAAGAATGGTGTGATTACTCAGGCCCGCAAGAGTTGAGAGTATACACCGATGGATCAAAGACCGACTCCGGAACCGGGGTCGGAGTCTTCTCATACGACCTTAAAATTAACATATCCAGTCCGCTTGGAGTATTCAACACTGTCTACCAGGCGGAGTGTGTGGGCATCATACAAGCGTGTTATACCATAGAAGCCAGGAGAGTTACGGATACCTATATACGAATACTCTCAGACAGTGCCTCAGTGCTCCAATCCCTACAGAAAAAATACTTTACCTCAAGATTAATACTAGAATGTCACGATGCACTCAAACGAGTAGCGGTAACTAACCGCAACCACAGTGACACTGCAATGGATAAAAGGACATAGCGGATCACTTGGTAACGACGCAGCGGACGAACTTGCTAGGAGAGCATCCAGCACGTCTGTCTGTGGATCTGAGCCAATCGTACCCATTCCCTTCAACCAGTTACGCAGGTGGCTGCAGGAGTTCACCCATACACAAGCGGAGAGTTGGTGGGTCTCGACATCAGGTTGCAGGCAGTCCAGGGAGGCCATCCCGTCCCTGGATAGTACGCTTACCAGGCGATTATTACGTCTGGACAGGGACGGGCTGCGCCTGGTGACGGGAACCATCACAGGACACTGCTCATTAAACAAACACTTCCACACAATAGGAATAACGGACAGTCCTCTGTGCAGGGCCTGCATGGAGGCTGAGGAAACCGTTGCGCATTTGCTTTTTGAATGCACAGGCGTCAACCAGATTAGAACAGAAACTCTCGGAATATCCCGATCTTTCACAGATGTTCTTAACAAACCCGGAGATTTGATTAACTTCTGGAGGGAGGTGGGCTGGTTGGAATAAACCCCCGACGGCCGCCATGGCCCATGCACAGTGGTCCACATGAAGGACTAAGTGCGGAAACAAAATCCTTTAACATAGACCATAGATATAGAACATGTTTGTCAGACTAATAACTTACCAGGCTGGTGATGGTGATGAGGTTGCTGGCTTGTTTGCACCTGGTTGTGCTGATTATGCTGGTTATGTTGCTGATGCTGCGAGTGCTGCTGCTGCGGCTGATGCTGCTGGTGCATAGGCTGCTGTGGCTGGTGCTGCTGGTGCGGCTGGTGCGGCACCGGGGCGCCACCGCTCGGATAGCGCTGGCGGTTGCGGGAGTTGGTGCGGTTGCGGTTCTGCGCCGGGCCCTTCTGCGCCTGTCCATTGCTGCCACGTCGGCTATCCCGTTGCTGGTTAGACCCACTAGCTACAGAGCCAACCTATAGACACATGTGTTTTAGTGTGGAGTCATATAGATGTAGTGAATCCCTGAGTTTATGAAGTGATGATACATGAATGGTTAAAATATGGAAAAAAATTATAATAGAAATGAGTGGAGAATGTTCCAGGTATTTAACAACAAAAAAAATGGAACAAAAAGTATCATATTTTTTTTTTTTTTTTTTGAATAATTTGTACAGTAAATTATAATTTTAATGTTTGTTTTCATTATTCAAATCATTTAAAAAAACCTATTTCAAAATAACTGTAGCAGTAAGTATTCTCTTTGTAAATAGAAACAACAACTAATTAACAAAATCAAAGTAATTCAGGAATGCCAACTTGCCTTAAAACATTAATTAACATTCACCTCCAACCAACAACACTGTATGAATATACAAACAATATTTAAATGCAGGTCAAAACATAACATGAATTCATAAACAGATTCTCCATCTCATCCTTTCCAATAAAATAATATCAGAAATGGAAGATTTCTATTCTAACTGGGATATAAATAAATAAGCAACAATCAATTCACTTGCCACATGTAATGATTGCGAGAATATCCCTCCAGAATCTGCTATTGTGGTCTATGGCAAAGCCGCATCCAGAAAAACATTTATAATGTATTTACTTAAGTCTTAAGTACTGCTTAATTAACTTAATGTATTGCCTACAATTAATTATGCTAACTTATTGGGACTATACAGACCCTAAGATCCTAACTTAGTTTATTTATTGGTAGGTGTATGGTATGATAGTGGACATTTTACAATTTTTATATGATAAATTAGCTTATAGTTTCTGAGCATACCTGCGTGCCCTGGTCAGCTGTAGGGCTCTTCCTGTGCGCGCCGACGGCGGGTGTTCCCGACCGCGAAGCGCTTTGCTGAGATCCTCCTCCAATGAGGTCAAGCATCGAGCCTACAACACATTTCCTTGTACATATAGTAAAGAAATAAAAACCAAGAATACTTCACTATACTAAGCATAAGCTTTGATGATTTACAAATTGCTTTTACATTGTTCTTTTATTTCAATTTTCATACAAGCAACAGACCAAGGAGAAATGACAATGCATGTTGCGATTTTTTTTGTTATTTTTGTAAATGCATGCTGTTGTTGTTAGTTTTATTAATTTTGTTGCATGCTTATTTTGTGGAAAAAAAAACCCACCACAAGTAGTTCTAATCTTATTAGATTTTTTAAAGAATGTTTCTGCCTTTTGATTCCGAAAATTCCCAACACCCAAAGTGATTAATTACAATGAATGCCTTCTCCCACCTTAGTATGTAAATAATTATTAATGTAATTTACTAAATTAATGTAAACTAAACTGATCCCATCTAATGGTGTTAAGAAATATTAGTTTCTTTTTTGTATAAGATAGGAGACAAACCAACACATAAACTTAAAACTTATTAAGACAAAATCAAAAGATGTTACAAGAATTAGTGAAGTTAGAATAATGTTATGGGTTTTGTTATTTTCCAAATAGAAATAATATTAAATTGTGTGAATTAAATGTAAATAAATACAAAAATATACAAACATAAATATGTGAGTTCTTTGAACTGTCATACATACATCTCATATGAGATTAGTCTGAATGCAAGTTTGGTAAGCACAGGGAGTTGATCATAACTAGATACTTAATTAGTAAAATAAACCAAACCATAATTAAACTACTGGAAAGGTTAGCAAAGTATCTTTTTATGACACTGCAAAAATCGCAAAGTAGCATGTTGAAGCAGAAGCTAAAATTATCCAAGAGCAAAAACCTTGGTCTTTCACTTGATTGGCGTGATGCGCCACTCCGGAGCCAATCGGACCCGTGACAGGCGGGGGCTGGGGTGCCAGCTCCACAGATGTTTGCGGAGACAACTCACTGGTCTTGTTGAGCTGAGCATGGATACTTCCGGGAAAGCCAGCCATCGGGTGGTACTGCGGGTAAGGTGTCTGGCCGACCACCGGGTGGTTGTATTGCGCCGTGAACTGGCCCGGTGCACTGCCAGCGCCGAGCGTCGCCGGCACAGACATCTGCATGATGGCCGGATCATTGGGTATAGCGGGAACATTGTTCAGCACTCGAATATCCTTGATATCAGAACCACGAAACAAGATGTAATCATACACTTGGCTCTGAGGCGCAACAGGGTACTGCGTCTCTCGATCCTCCGTACCAAATGAACGCACTGTAAACAGAAAAGTACATTAAGATCATTATCATAAAGAAGTGTCATAATTTGTAGGTAGTTACACTTTTATTTGAGAAAAAATATAGATTTCTTACACCAATTTAAATGCTACTCAAACTACTTTGAAGGTAATTTAGATATTAATGTTTCGAGTCATAGTTTTTCCCATTGCACAGTGGCATCTTGAACATAATAAAAGAAAAATTAGGTAGATTGATTAACCTATTAGTCATCTCAGAGTAGTAAAAGTAGGGTTTCTTTTTTTAGGACTAAGACGCTGTACCGTAAATTTAACACCTGCTGAAGAAAACAAAATTGTAGCGTACATAGGACGTTATCAACGTCATCAATGTGAAACCGCGGTCACAGGCGGTACCAACAATTTCACTTTGAGGGTAGAAGAAAAACAATGCGATACATTTAACTAAAAATCATGGAAAATTACAAAGAAAATGCCCAACAATAAACATATTGGACGCTTTACCAAACAATAAACAAAGATGGGCATAAATCGGTAGGGAAAAAGAGAACAGCTTTCTAAAGACGTCGATCGATGTTCCTACAAGAAATAAATAATTATCGCCAGGAAATACAAGAAGAAAACATTAAATTGATGACGATTACTGCGAAAGAGTCCTTGTAATAAGATAACAGTATCCATTTGTCAACTTACCGCTAGCCAAAGCGATGGTACATTCCTGAGGATCGACGGTGAAAAGTCGGCCTTCGTAGCGAATGTCAGCTTTAGATATTAAGCTTATCTTGGAGCCCAATTCAGGCATTCCAGAACTCATAATGTCACTTTGAAAATAACTCGCCGATGTTAAAGATTTTTAACGATATCGTCGACCATAGAAATCAGCCACCGAACCAAATGACTGACGGGAAGTTGGCAACAAGCGATGCGTTTACAAACAGCTGTAATGAGTGGGGGAACATTGGAAACACACTATTTGGCTATTAAAAAAAAAACATTTGTAAGCTTATTATCAAAATATCAGTTTATGAAAGCATTTTTATTAAATATCTTAGTATAAATATGAAATTATCTCGTATCATCACATCCTTTCAAAAGTCATGAAATAAAAGCTCTTATCAATACTTTTTTTATCAGAATCACTGAATTATCTGATAATCTATCTAGTAGTTACTTGCATTCGAATTCGACTAAAATTAGGGCAAACATTTTCGGCAATTATTCAAAGTCGGAAATGAAACGTTAGAATTGGTTGACCGTTAGTATATCTAAAAGAGCACCAACAAACAGAGATATCGAGAAGAATACAGCTTGAGTTTAGAAGGAAGACATTCTGATCAATCTGCCTAGCCTTTTCCCAACCATGTTGGGGTCAGCTTCCAGTCTAACCGGATGCAGCTGAATACCATTATTTTACATGGAGCGACTGCCTATCTGACCTCCACAACCCAGTAACTGGATAATACGATACCCCTTGGTAAGACTGGTTGTCAGACTTTCGGGCTTCTGACGACCCGTAACGACTGTCAAAGATCCACGAATGACAGCCGGGACCACCGACCAACGGCTTACGTGCTTTCCGAGGCACGGAGGGAGGAGTCTCGGTATGGAAAGATGGTCACCCATCCACTGACAAAGCCCCGGCAAGCGTAGCTTAACCTGATGGATCGACCCGTGCGGCTGTTTTTACTTAGCCACGAGCTCCTCTAAGGAAGACATTCCGATATCAGCTAATATTCTACAAAGTCTGAAGTCCCGCTTAGTGTGTCCTGTAAGGTGTCCTGTCTACCATAACGTATGGTGCGGAGACGTACGAAGGTCTTCGATATCGGAAAATAAATTATAGAACTCAAATAGAGGACATCTAGCAAGGCGCAGCGATGACAGGTAGAGTCGATAGAGTAAGGTTATTATGCACAGAACATTATGACTCCTAGCGGAGAACGAGTGGCGTCCAAAGACTGGAAGACGAGCCTAGATGAGGTGGCGTCCTCCAGCGGTGAGATGGATGACATAGTTGTCATCGCAGAAAAACCGGGATGAGACCGGATGAGACTGAGACTGACGCAGGAGCGTGCCGCGTGGGGATTGCCACGAGAAAAGAAAATATTAGAGGATCCAGCAGTGGGTGAAGTTGGTTTGTGGATGATTATGATGATGTATGCCTTCTGGTGGGACATAGTATGGGCCAACATTTTTATATAGCATCTGTATAATTTTACTCTATGTTCACAAAATGAATAAATGAATTTGAATTTGAACATATTCAAAGTTTAAACCACGTAAACAAGTTAAAATGTGCCAAGATTTTGTTAGACTATCAGTGATTACAGAATATTAGTGAATTTTAATAATTAAATGATTAAAACTTGGTTTTTCAAGACATCGATAAGCAGTTGGTTGGCTGGCCTATTTTATGGTCAAACAATCAGCATTGCCATACAACGTGGCAATGCTGCCAACCTTTTAACCACTTTTCCTGTTGACAGCGTTGAGGATGATTTTTTTATTTTTCCCCCTTCTTTTTTATATACCATATACATATTGTAATTTTATGCTACCTACGGTTTCCTAGGAAAGCGGCCGTCATGAAAAACTGTCATTTTCAAACCCCGCCCCCAATGATTTAAATTCATACTGAGAAGAGTGAGCTCACACATTTATTAAAAGCGTCTCCATGAGCATCAAGACAAGTCATTGGTCAGAGGTGTCAAACCGAAACAGAAATGTTCTGATGCGGTAGGGCGAGTCTAACGATTTAAATCTTTGCAATTACTTCCATCATTTTCATGACAGCCGTCACTGCGCCGCGCGCCGTTAGGTGCGCTAACCGCTTTTCTAGGAAACCGTAGCTTTAGCTTATACAACGTGTAACGTAAAATGCGCAAAACCTCTTAAGGGGTCATTATACTCATCATTATGAACAACTTTTAGACCAAACCAGAAATCGCGAAAAAAAATCAGCGGTTCAGTACATACATTTTGACGAATTATGTACTGAACAGCTGATTTTTTTTTTCGCTATTTCAGGTTTGGTCCCATAGTAAAAGTTGTTCAAAATGATGAGTACAGTGACCCTTTAAGAGGTTTTGCGCATTTGACGTTACACATTGTATTTATTATCAATTCAACAACATCGATTTAAGAGAGTACCGACCACGCAGTGGTGCCCTCATCGTTTGTTTGGTTATTTCTTTTATTTTAGAATGAAAATGCAGATAATAAGCCGGAATAATTGTGCTCCACAAGACTATACGTTATTATTATTACAAATAGTAGCTTTGTATTGTCTAGTTTTATTATAATCGTTAAAACGGAAAAAAGTAGCCACCATTTTCCGTTTTAATAACGATTATAATAAAACTAAACAACATAAAGCTACTATTTGTAATAATAATAACGTATAGTCGCGTGGAGCACAATTATTCCGGCTTATTTTCTGCATTTCATTCTAAAATAAAAGAAATAACCAAAGAAACGATGAGGACACTACTGCGCGGTCGGATGCTCTAAGCCTCTTAAAACTTTGAGAATCAATTTATTTACTATACTTGATTTAGTCGATTTTATATTTCACCATTGATTAGAACAGTCATTTTATCGATATCTTTCATCATCATCGATGGTTACATCTCTACAAGTGTCCGTTGCGTTTTGATTTGACGCTTGACGGAAATTATAGATTTTCGTAAATAAAAATCTGGTATTGTACTTTTCTAGAGTGCGGCGGTATTTAGGTTTTCTTTAAATCTTGTGTACAAAGTGGTGTATGCTACGTACGTGTAATGATGATAGACACTCCAATAAGTTCTACCCCTGGACTAGCCAGGATAAGTGTTGGCGGGAGTAGCAATAGTTCTATTATAAGGCGAAGTCTTAGTCTGCAGATACGACCAAATGGTTCTAGAAATGAGGTTTGTAGCTTACTAGATTGTTTAATAACATTATAAGTATTAGTTTGATAAATAAACATCTTTGACCACATTCTCCTTCGTTGTTTACTAACTTATTGAACTTCAGGCTTGTATAAAACAGCTGCTGCTTGTGTTTGCTTGTAGCAAACACGCTTTTTGTGAACGTATTGCGGCATTTTTGTCGACTTACTCGTTTACATAACATACATAATCAGCCTATAATGTTCCCACTGCTGGGAAACAAGCAACAAGAACAAGAGAGGACTCTTCGAGAGGGAATTGGCTGTAATATACCACACGGGCCCAGTGCAGATTGGTAGATCTCACATGTCTTTGAATTTTTGGTTTTAGGACATGCCGGTTTCCTCACGATGTTTTCCTTCACCGTTTTGAGAACTGTAGTGATGAAATTAATTTCACAAAGTAAAACGCCTGCCTGGGTTTGAATCCAGGACCTTCAACCGTCTTTGTAAGTTAGGGCCATTACTACTTGACCACCACTGCTCTATTTGCTTATTGTGTACCATTATCCTGAGTGTTTTGTTATTACAGTGTATTGAGTGAGCTCACTATTAGTTTCATATTTTTTTCTGTAGTCCCATTACTTTTCTGACATACAATTAGTAAAGAATGTGATGCAACTTATGTGAGCCTTTGTAAGACAGAACAGACAGACGGAGAATCCACAGTAAGCTAAATTATTGACAAAAATATATTTTTCTGCATTTAAAATTAATATAATGTAGCAATTAAATTACAAATTCAAATATGACCTTATCAGATAGCATATTATGATAAACAAAGCTATGAAAAGACTGACACATATCTTCCATGCAAGCCCTGCACAGAGGACTGTCTGTTATGCCTATTGTGTGGTAGTGTTTGTTTAGTGAGCAGTGTCCTGTGATGGTCCCGGTCACCAGGCGCAGGTTGTTCCTGTCCAGGCATATTAAACGCCTGGTCAGCCTACCATCTAGAGATAGCATAGCCTCCCTGGACTGCCTGCAGCCTGGTGTCAAGGACCATCAACTCTTCACTTGTGTGTGAGTGAACTTCTGTAGCCACCTGCGTAGCTGGTTGTCGTTTGATTGCATCCTCCTTTATGCATATGTGCTTGACTCTAGAGTCTTTGCTCAGGATACCTATTATATTGAGCCGGCCGCCTCCTCTCGCACAATGAGGTGTAGAGGCGGCAGTCCAAGCATTACCTGTAGTGCAGTCATGGGTGTAGTTCTCATACAGCTAGTGATTGCAAGCAAACTGCTGCAGTTTTTCGAGATTTCTTCGGGCTGTGCTCAGGTCTGTCCTGGGCCACTAGACTAGTGAGCTGTATGTGATGATTGGTTGGATGACTGTAGTGTATAGCCAGTAAGTGACCTTGGGGCTAATCCCCCAATTCCAGCCGAGCAGTTGCTTGCACTGCCACAGGGATGCTGGCTTTTGTGGTGATGTAGTTGGTATGTTATGCCCAATTCAGCTGTTTGTCCAAAAAGATGCCTGGGTATTTGGTTTCAGTTGATAGGCTTAGGGTAGTTCCAAAGAAACATGGAAGATGTAGTGTTGTCAACTTCCTCTTTTTTGTAAAGAGAATCAGCTTGGTTCTTGTAGGATTTATTGATAAAAAATAAATCTGCCTAGCCTTTTCCCAACTATGTTGGGGTCGGCTTCCAGTCTAAACGGATGCAGCTGAATACCAGTATCAGTAGGATTCACTGAAAGTTGGTGTTTATTTCACCAGCCCTCTACAATTTTCAAAGCTTGGTGCATGAGGTTGTATAGGGTGTTTTTGTGGGTGCCATTTATTATTATGGTTATATCATCGCCTTAGCCTACGGTGAAGTATCCTGGCCTATCCATTCATGAAAAGGTAACAGACAGGCAGATAATAAATTCAAATAATTTTTTTAGAGTAGGGGAGAAAGGGGTACATTGGATCACTTTTTTATAAGCGGTTCAAATTAGTAAATAAACAATAAATTTAAAGAAATTACGGCTTTATTTGATAGAATGGGATGTTGGCTACCTAAATCTATTTCAGCTTTAGCAACAACATCAATAATTTTCTGGCAGTAAACGTTTATTTAAAAGTTGGGAAATGATCCACTGTACCCCACATCTAAGTTACACTGGATCTTCATGTGGGGTACTGTGGATCGTAGTGGGGTATAGTGAATCAACACATGGAATTACCATGCTTTTTTTAATGGGTTACAGTGAACTGTTTCAATATAAATATGAAATAAAAGATTAATTTGTTTAATCAATACTTTTAATTGAAATTATCTTATTCTTAATTCCCAAAACTTAAAAAAAAATAAAACCTTATAATATCTTTGCAAAGTTGTGTACGGAATGTTTTTAGTGCAGAAACTTTCCTAATTTTATTTTTTTCCAAAATGAGATTGATCGCATCCTTCATCTGTTCCCGACTCACGAGACCAATATTAGTTTTTCTTGTGCGGTTCTGGACCATGTTGTTAGTCTGAAACAATTACCAAATTAAGTTAGGTATGTACTTACCTAATATCAGTATGGGGCACGGTGGGCCGCGGTCCACTGTACCCCAGAGTGAAACAGTCCACTATTCCTCGACAAGCCATATTTGAAAATTAATCACATTTTTACGATTAACTTAACCTAAACGACAAGCGCACCGCTTTATTTTGGGAGCTTAATAAACAATTATTTAGGAAACCTAATTATATTAACATAATATCAAGTTTTTAGTGTAGAACATTCAATGAATACCGGTAAAAAAATAGATTTAGTACAGGGGCGGTGAAATGGCGGCTACACGTGTTCCCACAGCGAGAGCGTCAAGGGCATTGGTGGTCGGGAGGGGAACTATCAGAATGTCCGTTTCATCGGTGTTCGGTGTCTGTGTAACAAATAGACAAGGAGTTATATAAGTAGATCTACTGTGCCCCACGGTCCACTGTACCCCCCTCTCCCTACCGTACCTAAAAATGAAAATTTGGAACCCTTATAGGATGACTTCATTGTCTGCTCCACGCGTTCCTTTTTCTCAGGAACGCGTTGAGCAGATAATGAAGATATCAAGTTGAAATCGATATCAAAAACTAAGATCTAAGGTCAAACTTCCAAGCCAACGCAATAAAAAAATAGGGCCATTAATACCGCATATGTTGACACTCGCAAATAAATCAAAGAGGTATAATAATATTATACCTCTTTGATTGTTCTTTATTTGCGAGTATGATACTTCCTTTTGACCTAGCAACATGAAATTTGGCGAGAAGCAAAGTCTTTCAGTTCAAGTAAAGAGAAAAATACGAAAATTTGTAATTTAGAGTTACATATCAACTGCAAACTTAAGTTTGTTCTTCAATCTGTCAAGTAACATTTAGTCTGTATTTCATTTAAATCAGTCAACTCCACTGTAGGTAATAAATAAAAGTTATTTTTTTGACTGAAAAGTTATGCGGTTCGAAAATAATAAGTTATTCTTTAAATAGTGTCACCAATTATTTGTAATACCTACTAGTGCCACCACATAATACCTGCATGTTAGAAAGGTTATTTTATCACTTTAAATTGTAATAACTTTTGACCGAGCGAGCCGAATTTAATAAAAAATAGACTTAATGTTACTTCAAAATACGGACTATGACTATATCCAGTCCATTAAATATCTTGAAAAGAATTACTAACTACACAAAAAATTCCATATAATACTTATTTTTTTTTAAATCATCACCTATTTTCATCCCTTGGAGGATGATTTTACAAAAACGCTGAAACACGTAATTCTTTATTTCTTATCAAAAGTATTTTGAATTGTAATATCCCTAACATAAATTTTTTCCCATAGGTTTCCCATACAAACTTTCATCCCCTATATCAACCCCTGTAGGTTTATTTCTGAAAAAAAAAGTAGCTTATGTCCTTCCCCAGTATGCCATCTATCTCCTTGCCAAATTTTATCGAAATCCGTTCAGTGGTTAGGCGTGAAAAGGTAATAGACAGACAGAGTTACTTTCGAATTTATAATATTAGTACCTATGGATTATTTGAGGGGCTTGTGGCTAACTAATAACAGCCGCACGGGTCGATCGACCAGGTTAAGCTACGCTTGCCGCGGTTGGTCCGTGGCTGGGTGACCATCTTTACATACTAAGGCAAGACCCTCCGTGCCTCGGAAAGCACGTTAAGCCGTTGGTCCCGGCTGTCATTCGTGACAATCGTTACGGGTTGTCAGAAACCCGAAAGTCTGATAGCCAGTCTTACCAAGGGGTATCGTAATTACCCAGTAACTGGGTTGTGGAGGTCAGATAGGCAGTCGCTCCATGTAAAATACTGGTATTCAGCCGTATCCGATAAAACTGGAAGCCGACCCCATTGTAGTTGGGAAAAGGCTAGGCAGATGGGTATAGATTATTTGACACTTTATTTTACAGGTACGCAATGATGATGATGCTGAGAGGTCGTCGTTGGTGGCATATGAGCGTGCCGTGGCAACGTCAACGCCACAAACATTATCACCCAGACGAGGCAGGGACACCATGTCTTCATCACCACAGAAAGAGCACTTTCAAGGATGTCTCAAGCTTTATGCTGAAAATGTAAGTGTACAATTTAATTTTAAATATGTTTCTAATAAGTTGTAGACAGTGCTTTTTCACTACCTAGCTAAATTATCGGCGTAGCAAAAAGCATACCTATCTATTCATATTCATATCTTAATTTGCATTTGCTACGCCGAGCTAAGTTGGGCTAAAATTCAGTTTAACATACCTTTTAAGACATTAACCCGAATCAATCGCACTGAGTAAAACCCTAAAGCCAAAAGAATAAAAATAAATTAATTTGTCCCAGTAATAGTACAAGTGAAGAAGATTCACTCCGCAAAATCATTTAAGAGGCTACCGACCGCGCAGTGGCACCCTCATCGTTTGTTTGGTTATTTCTTTCATTTTAGGATGAAAATGCAAAAAATAAGCGGAATAATGGTGCTACACAAGACTATACGTTATTATTATTAGTTACAAGTAGCTTTATATTAAACTAACAGTAGTGTGCCTGACGGTTGCGACAAAAAGGTCCAGTCCAATATAAATGCCATACAATTAGTGCTTAACGCTGGTTTTCAACTGACATAACACTTTGGCTCAAAAACATCACTGACAATTTTTTTTTTATTCCAGAAAATAACAAAAGACAATGCATGGAACTTGCAGCTGATAGATTTTATGACGTCAATGTTAAGGAGGCACGATTCTCGTATGGATAACTTGCAGACTGCTTCTACGGTAGTGGATGCATCCGCTAGGATATACTCATTTAGGGTGGATGCGGTGCACTATGATGTTTTGAAAATGGCAGGCGGTCTTAGTAAAGCCGCTCAGGTATGTTTTATTAAGTACATGTATGGTGTGGGCATTCAGATAATGGTGCCGATTTTCTTTTCACAAATACTTCTAAACTAGATAGAAAATCACCAAAATTTAGTTAATTCTTGTCAAACGATTTCCCATTTTGAAATTGATTAAAGTGAGTAGTGACACAACTTCACTTTATTTTAGTTTGATAGCACTAATTGTTTATATTATTATTGCACTGAGTTATTAATTTAGTGAAGGAAGGTCATATATGCCTTTGCGATAGAACTCTCGTGATCTAGATTCGAAAAACTTTGTGAAAGCATTTTGCACTGCCTCCTGAGAAGAAAACTTTTTATTACGTAGAAAATTGTCCAAATCACGAAAAAAATGGTAGTCCGTTGGAGCAAGGTCTGGCGAATACGGAGGGTGGCGAATGGTTTCTAATTGCAGTTCCTGTAGAGTTAAAACGGTTTCTCGTGCTGTATGAGGTCTCGCGTTATCATGGAGCAATAATGGTGAAGATCGATTCATGAGTCAGGGCTGTTTCACTGCTAGTTTTGCTATCATAGTTCGGAGTTCGGCACAGTAGACATCTGCCGTTGTTGCTTGACCAGATCGGAGAAAGCTATAGTGAATAACACCATGCTGAGACCACCAAGCAGTTACCATTACCTTTTTATTGGTAAGCTTTGCTTTAGGACACTGTTGCGGCGTTTGACCTGGGGTCAGCCATTGCATTTTTCGCTTACGGTTATCGTAAAGAATCCACTTTTCATCACATGTCACAATTCGATCCAATATTCCTTCATTTCTGTATCGATTCAACCAGGCAACACAAGTTTCAACTCGCGTTTCTTTCTGCAGATCAGTTTCCATCACGAAAGCGTTTAAACCAAAATCGCACGGTGCGTTCATTAGCAGTCCCCTCTCCAAACGTAACATTGATATTGCGAGCTGTTTCTGCCGCGTTAGTTCCGCGTCGGAACTCGTATTCAAAATTAACTCGAATTTTCGAAGTATCCATCTTTCTTGTCTAAGCTGAATAAAAAAAACAACTGAAAGTCGATAATCGAATATTGCACATTTTTTAAAAGAAGAACTTCATAGGTACCACGTGAAAAAGTTTCACTCAAAAATCTCAAACCATGAAGGTTCTATGTCAATTCGAAGTTCCTAATACAATAAACGGCAATTTCATACTTTAACCCCTATTATTTGTAACATCCAACCAACTTGAAATACATTTCATAGAGTGACCCCGTCCTAACCAAAAGAGATAATCGCGCGAGTACGCGATCGACGCGATCATCATTTAAATAAATAAATAAATCATCATCATCTTCCTGCCCATATCCCATGTTACGTGGGGTCGGCGCAACACGTTTTCTTCTTCCATTCTCCCCTGTCAACCGTTACGTTCATTCACTCCCTTCTCTTTCATATTATTCCTCACACATTCCATCCATCTTTTCTTTGGCCTTCCTCTCCCTCTCCATCCATCAACATTTTTTATTCATCCTCTTTTAGTCACATGCGTTTCCTTTCTCCTCAGCACATGCCCATACCATACTTTTCTATCACTGGCGCCACTTTCAAACTTCTCCTTTTAAACTTATTTCTTACTTTACCCATTTTCATCTCTCCACACATCCATCTCAATATCCTCGGCTATACTTCTAATAATACCTCGGCTAATACCTCGGTTGCATGCAATCTTTTTTCTTCTTCACGGCCGTGCATGAAGCTCCGATCCACATATTACGATAAGCCTTATCACGGGCTTGTAAATTTTCTCCTGTAACTTGAGGTGATCGACGCGATTATTTGTATGAATTTTGACGTACACACGCGATTGTTCGCGCGACTATGTGTCATATTCATACATCTAAAGAGCGCGACGATTGTCTATGTTTAGGACGCGGCATTACATAGAAACCAGTCGTGTCGCTGCGGTCTGTCATTGCGAATTGGCGGCTTTTCCGCTGCGGTTTGCGGTTATGGTCGTCTATGGAATTGTACCTTTATAGTTATAATAAGATGTAATGTACCCTAAAATATGCCTGTGACATTATGCAGACTAAAAGAGGCAAGAAAGACGATGATAACAACGTGCAAGATGAAGGCGCAGCAGACGGGGAGGCCGCGGCGCCCGTCAAGAAGAAAAAGAAGAAATCCAAGGGTGCCATTACTTCTAACCCTGCAGTATTAAATGGGGATTTTGATACTAATGATTGTATAGGTAAGGTTTCATTTTTATTGCAAACTGGGCTATTATAGGACCTGATAATCATCATTATCTTCCTGCCCTTGTCCCTGTTATTTGTGTTCGGCGCAACATGTTTATTTCTTCTTCTTGTTTTTTCTATTCTTTCTTTCTTTCATGTAATTTACATAAGTTGATGAAATAAACATTTTTATTATTTATTATTATTATTCTGCATGTCAGCCGTAACTATCATTCACTCCTTTTTCGGGTTCCGTACACGAAGGTACCAAACGGAACCCTATTACTATGCCTCCGCTTTCCGTCCGTCTGTCTGTCACAGGGCTGTATCTCATGAACCGTAATGGGTGAAATTTTCACAGATTGTATTACGGCTGTAACAACAAATAATAAAAATAAAATAAAGTAAAATATTAAAGGCTACAATAAACTTTTCATTTTGAAAAAAAAAAATCTTTTCCTAGCATGTGGGGTGTCATTGTCTAGAACTCATCGAGTAGAGTACAAATATATTTTTATTTTCAAAAATGAAGAAATAGAGGGCCGTACAAGTTGCCATATTTAGACCATTTTCATTGCGAGCTCTATCGCAACAATTAAACAAGTTAGGAATTTGAAACTTCTGTATATCATGTACCACATACTGTATTTAATTAACAAATACTAAAAACGCCGATTCATAAGGTATTTTGTTTAAATATGGGCGGTTTTCTGCAACTGCAAAAAATTACTTTGTAATTCACAGTATCATTATGAAGTACAAAGTTATCTTTGCGATTGTTAATATGTTTAACAATCGCAAAGATAACTTTGTATGATGCGGAACCCTTCATGTGCGAGTCGACTCGCACTGGGCCGGTTTTTTCGGTCATATCATCCCTAACACAATCCATCCATCTTTTCTTTTGTTTTCCTCTCCCTCTCTCCATCCATCAACATTTTTATTCATCGCTCTTTTTAACCCTCGAAAAAAAGAGGGGCTTGTGTGTAATAACAGTCGCACGCGTCAGTCGATCAGGTTAAGCTACGTTTGCCGCGGTTGGTCCTTGGATGGGTGGCCATCTTTACATACCGCGACCCGTCTGTGCCTCGGAAAGCACGTTAAGCCGTTGCTCCCGGCTGTCGTTCGTGGATCTTTGACAGTCGTTACGGGTCGTCAGAAGCCCGAAAGTCTGACTGCCAGTCTTACCAAGGGGTATCGTATTACCCAGTAACTGGGTTGTGGAGGTCAGATAAGCAGTCGCTCCATGTAAAATACTGATATTCAGCTGCATCCGGTTTAACTGCTAACCTAACCTAGTTGGGAAAAGGCTAGGCAGATTGATTATCGGATGCAGAATATTTTAAATTACTGGGTAATACGATACCCCTTGGTAAGACTGGCAGTCAGACTTTCGGGCTTCTGACGACCCGTAACGACTGTCAAAGATCCACGAATGACAGCCGGGACCAACGGCTTAACGTGCTTTCCGAGGCACGGAGGAGTATCGGTATGTAAAGATGGTCACCCATCCACTGACCAACCCCGGCAAGCGTAGCTTAACCTGATGGATCGACCCGTGCGGCTGTTATTACTTAACCACGAGCTCCTCCTCCTTCCTCCTTCCTCTAAAAATATTGTCCTCTAATAAATAACGCGATTGAGAAAGCGTTCGGAGTGGAAGTTTAACTTGTATACGAAGTATTTTTTCTTATTTTATAGTTTCGTTTACTATTGGTATACTAAAGGAGTGGAGGGAGGCCTTTGCCCAGGGGTGGGCCAGCGTAGGATAGTAAAAAAAAAAACTTAACTTGGAATCAGCCTGTCCAATTAAAATGTTTTTACGTATTCTTTTCTATCAGATCCATTTTTCGAGCGGTTAGCGGCGACGACCGGCGATGTGACGTCATCAAACAGAGCGTTCAACGCGACTCTACCCATAAACGACAAAACACTCGCTTTGATACTGAGGTACAGTCTTATATTCACACAAAATTTATGTAACATTAGGCAATTTACTGCATTTTCTTGCGGCAGACATGATCCGATGAATGCAAAAATTACTGGCAGTGTCACGCAATGTTTCAACTCTCGCTATTTATTCGCGCTAAATTGTACGGTTTGATACAATATTCGCTTGATAATCTCATCCTGCATCTTCTGATTGAGTTTGACCAGAAGGCCAATTCTCGTACCTAAAAACGTTCAAATTCAAGTCGCAATCTCATGCCAGCGACAATCAAATTTTAATGTCAAAATGCAGGTAAATGTTATACAAATTTTGACAGATTGAGACTGAGATGAGATTGCGAACGTTGTTATAATTACGGAAATGACACTTCGGTCTTTAAGGAGGATGCACTGTGGTAGCCCGCGAAATTCAAATTTTCTTGCGTTTTATGCAATTTGCAGGTCCAAAAATATGATACGCAGGAACCTGAGGAACCTGTTAGAAGTTGGTACACTAGTCAATAATTATTTTGCGTGTATCTCATATCTTTGTATCAGTGTATTCAATTGTTGGTGAGCCAAATAAATAAAATATAATATAAAATATAAAACATATGTAGTTACATAATTTTAATCATAAAAATCATCAATACATCTCTCTAAGTTAGATTTCGTGCAGATTCGTCGAACGAACGAAATCTAACGACTCTGCACGAAATCTGACTTAGAGAGATGTATTGATGATTTTTATGATTAAAATTATGTAAATACATGTTTTATTCCCGCGTATCATATTTTAATCAAGATATAACCTAACACGGACCTGTGAAATGCAAAAAACTAAAAAAAAAAATTGAATTTCGCGGACTACCACAGCGCATCCCCCTTAAATGTCGGTCTCTAATTCAAAACATGTGTTAAATTTGACAATTTACTCTTTCTAGAACTGATGATCGATTCTTAGAAGAAATAAAAGAGAACATTCCAGAAGAACAAAACATAGATTTATCGGTGCGGATCACTTTATCTGCTAACCTACTGCCTGCGTTTACAAACAGTGACCATATTTGTGAACCTTTTACTGGATTCTCTATCTCCAACTGGGATCCAGATACTGAAGACACGTGAGTTTAATTCTATTACTAGCTGGCCCGACAGACGTTGTTCTGTCAAAATTGCAATAATTCATACAAAAATCCCGTAGAAAAAGGATGTTTAGTTGTTCCCGAATTGGAAAATTTTATGGGAGACTTCCAATTTTTGTTTCCGTCATTTTTGATTTTTTGTTAAAATCATTAATACCAAGTTTCAAATTAATCGCACCGCGTGTAAAAATTCTTCTATACAAACTTTAAACACCACTAAACTTCCTTTGGTTGGTAGTTTTGAAAAACAAATAATGTCAAACCTTATTATTAATTTAAGTACAGCCATATTCGTACCAGGTTTCAAGTTTACAAACCTAAGGAAAACGATTTTTCATACAAACAAAATTCGTCAGTAAATTAAAGCAAGGTTCTTGTTAACCAAAGTTTAGGCCAGTTCTTGAAAGATCTGGTTTAAACTCAGGTTTGGCACATCTTTTGTAATAAGACCGTGTATTTTTCTGTTACCCAGTGACAATCGTGTAAACAACTGGGTGGAAGAGAACCGGCTGAACTTGTCTCAGCAGGCGCTCGCCTTTGACGTGAACGCGGAGGTCGAGCCCATACCTCAAGATGAACAGCATAACGACTTGTATGGTATGCGTGTTGGGTTTATTTACAAGAAAGATGTTACAGAATTTTAAATTAAAAATACAAAAAAAAAAACTAAAGTTGGTAACATTTTATTGGTGAATGGCGCCTCCTTTTAAGCAGAAAATGCCTGTGCTAGAAGACCTTTTCCAATTTATTTGGGATTGGCGCAACATATCTTTTTCTTCCATATTTTTCTACTAGCAGCGCCCCACGGTTATACCCGTGTAAGTTTCGAACCCGTAGAAATACTGAGATGAAAAGTATGTCAAATTTCATCAAAATCCGTTCAGTAGTTTTTGCGTGAAAGAGAAACAAACATCCATCCTCACAAACTTTCGCGATTTTAATATTAAGTAGCATTAGTCGTCATCTCGGTAGTAGTGCCTAACGAGATGACGACTAATATAAAAGTAAAGTGGACTTTGACTAGAAAGGGGGAGCCCTTTCTAGTCATATCATCTTTCACACAGTCCATTTTGTCGTCCTCTACTCTAGCCAATAACAACTATTAGTCATCTCCATTCATACTCAAAACTTTCGTCACTCCTCTTACATGCCCTTACCATGACAACCGATTTCCGCTCAACTTTTCAGTTATGTCATTCCTCTTATATATACTTATTTCTTATTCCATCCATTCGCGGAGCACCACACATCCCTCTTAGCGTTCTCATCTCAGCTGCATGCATTTGCCTTTCATTAATCCCTTTTGTGGCCCAACTTTCTGATCCATACAAAACAGCAGGTCGCACCATTGTTTTATAAATCTTCCCTTTAAGTTTAAGGGGAATGTGGGAGTCGCAGATTGTTCCCCTGACCTGCCCCCATTTCATCCATGTATTCATTATGTGAGTGCCATCGCTATCATCACGGGTGAGACGAGATACAGAAATTCGGTGCAGACCGGGAGAAGCGCGCCATCAAGCGCTATGGCTCCAGAACTGTTTTGGTTCTGCAGATTTTCAAGCCGACATTCTGCAGCTTCTGTTGCCATCTCTTATCTGACATGATACTCCTATGATTCCAGATGACGAGCCCCTCGGCGGTATAGAAAGCGAAGAGGAAGCAGACGTGGCAGTAGCCGCGTGCGTGGCGCGTGTGGGCGTGGCGTCGGTGGCGCGCCTCACGGACATGCGGCCTGCGGGCGCGCACGACACGCGCCTCGAGTACTCGTACTGTGGTGCCATCGTGGCGGCCTGGGCAGGACCCTCGCATTGGCGGCTGAAGAATAATAGAGGTGAGCGAATTTTTTGGTGTTTTTGCTGGAAAATAAATAGCATAAAAGCGGCCAAGTGTGTGTCGAGCCACGCGCACTAATAGGGTTCCGTAGTTGCACAATAATGCGGACTAAGAAGAGAGCTTTTTGTTGTTTCATGAATATTTGACTATTACTCGTAAACTTGAAAATGCTACTTAGCTGTGATAGTTTTCCTTTTAACTTCGTTATACGAGGGTCATTCAATAAATACTTAGCCTACAAAAAGTAAACGAAAATTTTGGAAAAGTGGCATTATTTTTCAACATAGTCTCCTTTTAGTTCGATACACTTAGCCCAGCGATGCTCCAACTTTTTTAACCCGTCCGAAAAATAGTTTTTGTCAAACTCTGCAAAATAGGCCTCCGTGGCGGCGATGACCTCCTCATTCGATCCATATCTATTCCCGGCGAGTGATTTTTTCAGATTAGGAAACAGAAAGAAGTCACAAGGGGCCAAATCTGGAGAATACGGTGGATGGGGCAGCAATTCGTAGCGTAATTCGACCAATTTGGCCATGGCAACGGCAGACGTGTGAACCGGTGCGTTGTCGTGGTGAAACAGCACTTTTTTCTTCGCCAGATGGGGTCGTTTTTTCTTTAATTCGGCGTCGAATCGGCCCAATAAATCGGCATAGTAAAGCCCTGTAATTGTTTTACCCTTCTCGAGGTAATCGATGTAGATCACACCTTGTGAATCCCAGAAAACGGTGGCCATAACTTTTCCGGCCGATTTTACAGTTTTCGCCTTCTTTGGAGCACGTTCCCCGGTCTGTATCCATTGTTTTGATTGCTCCTTGGTCTCTGGTGTGTACCAGTGGATCCAGGTTTCATCGACGGTCACAAAACGACGCAAAAACTCCGCTGGATTCCGCTTAAACAGCGCCAAACACGTCTCCGATGTGGTCTCACGGTTGCGCTTGTTTTCTGGTGTGAGTAAACGCGGCACCCATCGCGCCGACAGCTTTCTCATGCCGAGTTCCTCGTGAAGAATATGATGCACTGTTCCTTCTGAAATGCCTACAGTCTCAGCTAGCTCCCGAACCTTCAATCGGCGATCTGCCAATACGAGATCATGGATTTTTTAAATGTTTTCCTCCGTAGCAGCTGTTTTCGGTGCACCTGGACGTGGTTCATCAAAAACCGACGTACGGCCACGTGCAAACTCGTTGAACCAATTCTTGATGGTGGCCATCGATGGAGAAGAGTCACCGTACACAGCATCCAAGCGCTCTTTGATTTCGATGCGCGTTTTCCCTTCCAAAAATAGGAATCGAATCACCGAACGATATTGCTCTTTTTCCATTTTTGTAAAACCGATCGATACGTTCGCTTCCATAAGTTGTCAAATTAAAACAAATGAAGGGATTGGAATGAAAATTTGAAAAAAGAATTAAAAAAGAATGTGCTACACTGTGGTAAAACTCTTTTGAAACTACAGCGCCCTCTGGCGATGAGGCTAGGTACTTATTGAATGCACCTCGTATATACTACTGCCGTGAATTTTTTCACCCATTCAAAACTAACCGTTTAGCTGGCAGGGGGGCACTTGACTTTAACAAAAATTAGCACTTTAAATCTTAATATTTCAGAAACGGATCCCTAAATTGAAAAATTGATTTCATAAACCCGCAATATTTTTGAAATACCCATCCAACAACACCCCACACCATGGGGTAGACGAGAAAAAAAAAACATCCCCATTTTACGTGTAAGTACAGAAGGTACCCTAAAAAAAATATTTTTTTTTTCAAGATTTTATTTCACCACTTTGTTGGCGAGATGAATATGTATATCCATGCCAAATTATAGCTTTCTAGTAGTAAGAGTCTCAGCTAAGCTGCGGTCGGACATAGCGAAACTATAAGGGTTTCTTGTTTATTTATTTATTGCACAATGTACACACAGTTACAGGCTTTGCTTACAACTAATGAGTACATGACCCCGTTGGGGCGCGGCAAGATAACTTAAAACTACAATATTGTGTCTGCAACATTATTAATTAGAACATTATTATATATAAATGTTTACATTAAGTCTAGAATTTTATTACATTATTAAATATTTATATTAAATTGTATTTTATTATATTATCATTATATTCTGTTATTATTACATTTATAGTATATTTATAATCTGTAATCTATTATTATCTAGTAGGTACCTATTATCACATAATTATATAAAGTTTTGGAACTTTCACAAACATACATTTAATTTGTATATTATTAATTAAACTTATATCTAGCTTTACAACGAACAAAAAATAAAATATATTAAGTAATTATAATTAACATATTCTAAGGGTTTTTATCATCTATAAATTCTTGTATACTATAAAAACATTTTTCTATGAGTAATGACTTTAGCCTAGCTTTGAATACACTTAGTGTTTTGGTTGACCGTAAACTTTCGGGCAATTTATTATAATTATATTTGAATGCTACGGTATTCTGGGCTATTTTTATACATTTGCAATCTAGGTGCTGGTAGAACTAACTTTGTTTTCCGGCGCTCGTTCTTATCAAAATTAAACATGTAAATATGTTTTTCTTAAGGACATTGTTACAAATGGGTAGTCAAATCATTACTTTTTTACACAAAAGTATGTTTATTAAATAAAATGCTTTACATTCTTAAAATGTTTTTGGCCAAATGGTTGATAAATGTGCATGGTACGATTCTGAACTATAAATATAATTTTAGAAAGGTACAGTTTCTCAATAAATGTACCGGAGTGAAAATTTTTACTTCGGTACATTTATTGAGAAAATGTAGATAATTAAAATTATATTTATAGTTCAGAATCGTACCATGCACATCTATCAACAATTTGGCCAAAAAACATTATAAGAACGTAAAGCATTTAATTTAATAAACATACTTTTGTGTAAAAAAGTAATGATTTGACTACCCATTTGTAACAGCGTCCTTAACAAAAGTGGTTACTTCTAATAAATAAATAGAGGGTAGTGTTAGCAATTTTTTCTTTATAAAGTGGGGTTTGCAGCTACCTCTAGGTTTAATTTTGAATGTTATTCGTACACATTTCTTTTGGGCGATAAATAGATCTTTGGACACAGAGTGGATACTCTGTGTCCCCACAGGATGATACCATAGCGTAGCCACGCGTAGGCATACGCGTAATATGCAGAGAGAGCACAGTGAGTTTGTGTGTTAGTTTTTAAGACGCTAAGCCCATATGAAAATTGTGATAGTTTTATTTTGGTTTTCTCGACATGTTTTTTTCCAATTTAAATGTGAGTCTAGTGTTATACCTAAAAGTTTGAATTCTTAACTTCTTCAATATTGATATTATTAGAAATAGTTGTTAGGTTAACTTTTTGTTTTTGGTAGGGTTTGAACTGTATAATTTTAGTTTTTTTGTTGTTTACTTCAAGATTGTGATTCTGAAGCCATGATTTTATTTGGTTAAAAGTATCAATAATTTGGGAATTACATTCTAGGTTGTTAGAAGGGCTTTTAAAGAGAATGGAGACGTCATCAGCGAATAGCACACAAAGATGGTCACATATTTTAGGCAGGTCATTTATGTAGATGAGGAAAAGTATACATCCTATTACACTACCTTGTGGAATAGACCAGTTTGTAGTTAACATGTCCGAGCGCACGTTTTGTAACTCGCATGTGTCGTCATCTAGGTGTTCTATCTGTACATACTGTTTCCTATCAGCGAGGTACGATTTTAACCAGTCAAGTGCGTCACCCCCTGATGCCAACTCCATTTAATTTCTGTAACAGGATCGAGTATGATTTGTTGTCATAGGCTTTTGTCATGTCGAGCAAGAGACCTATTGCATAGTTTTTGTGTTTGATATATGTAAGTATTTCTTGAGTGTATTTATACACTGCTAGGGTCGTAGATCGGTTTGTCCGGAATCCAAATTGGTTGTTGTCTAGTATGTCGTATTTTTCTAGGAATCTACACATGCGTATGGTAAGTACTTTTCAAATATTTTTTGAGAATGCTGGAAGAAGTGCTATTGGTCTGTATTGACTAGGGGCATTGGAATTACCACCTTTTTTTGATATAGGTTTAATTATTGCTATTTTTAGTCTGGACGGAAATGTTTTTTCCGTAAAAGATTGATTTATAAGGTATGTTAGCAGGCGGGTGAGTTCTAGGATTCATGCTTTTATTAATGTTGGGGGTATCTCGTCGATGCCACAACTATGTTGGTTTGGAAGGTTCTGGATAATGTCAAATATTTCATCTTCTGTGACAGGTTCCAGGAACATGGAATTAATGGCGGGCGTAATTACTACATGGTCGGATGTTTGCGAGCTGTTGTTTTGTGTGTTTGGGGAGCCCACTGAAGCAAAGTATTGGTTGAAGCTGTTTGCAATAGTATAGGGACAGTTTGTTATGTTATTATTTATGTTTTCACTGTGAATATTTTTAGGCTTTTGTGTTATGCGTTTTATTATATGCCACATGATCTTTGTTTTGTTTTTTGATTTTTCCATCTCTTGTGAATAATTTTGTTTTTTAGAAACTTTTACACATTTTTTGAGAATTTTAGAGAATATTTTGTAATGGTGTTTTAGTACATTATTTTTTGATTGGTTTACTAATGTTTTTAAGAGCCTTTTATGTTTACACGATTTATTTATTCCTTTGGTTATATAGTTCTTATTTTTGGTGTTTGTTATTTTAATACGTTTTATTGGGATAGTGGTATTTAGAATTTCTTTTAATTTGTCTTCGAAGAGGTTGTAGTTGTTGTTTATTGTATTGTTAGGTATTAGGATGTTTTCCCAGGCAATGTTTCTTAATTTAAGTTTGAAAGGTATGTAGTAATTTGGGTGATTTGTTGGCCGAACGTTTCTATAAATAGGTTTAATTCGCTTCTTAGAAAACAGTGTTGACTACGGAACCCTTACAACCGAGAGAAAAACAACAGTCTGCGTTGTTAAACCTACATTGCTACAATTACTTTTAGTTTGATATCGAACTAAGTTAAATGAAACTTGTATGTACTAGAAGTGAGTTCACCACAATAATACTACTTTGGGTTGGCTTCACCCTCGCCAGACGCCTTAGCCGAGTAGCCATAACTTTTGGACTGTTGTTGAAATCCAGGATAACGTATTTTCCTCTCGACTTTTCTGGTAATCCTTGGTCTTCTTGACTTTCTGAACATGCGTGACCAATAGTAAATTTATATCAAGAGCTACCAGGTGTTGAACCGAGGAACTTTTATTAGTATGGTTTATTCAATAATTAATATTATTTCCACAGCCTCAAAAATGTCCGAACGCACCCAATCATTAGCCGGCCGTCTCACAGTCGAAGGCAAGAAGCCTCCTCGTACGAAACGCCAGCTAGACTTTTCAGTAGCCGGCCTAGGGTTTGACTTTCGCTCCGACCCCATAGGAGAGTACGAACCGACCCAGCCAGCCAAGATCATGATCAGTAGGAAGACGCTAGCCACTGGACACACGTGGAACGAGGCTAACTTTAAAACTCCTATTGACAGGTAAGATTGTGTTACAAATCACGAGCGTGCGTCCTGCAACATTTAAATAAATAAATAAATAAACCATTTATTTCAGGCGACACCCGCGTGGTCGATCGGAGATCGGAAATTATCCCACGAGAACGTTCTACCGGGATAAAAAGTATCCTATGTCCTTCCTAGTCCAGGTCATGGTCTACCTATGTGTTAATTTTCATCGAAATCCGTTCAGCCGTTATGGCGTTAAAGTAACAAATAAATAGAGTTACTTTCGTATTTTTAATGTTAATATTGAGTGAAAGCAATTGGGCTCCGTTTGGACACTTCGGCGCTCGAGAAAAATACTACAACTGTAGTTGATTACAAGTTTCGCTGACTAAACCTAGACTTATAGTATTAGTTGCAGTAAAATGCCATTTAGTTAAAAAAGGCAACCATTTTTTTATGAAATGACAGTAAAAAGTGTAATTTTACTGCAAGTAATTAAAAGTCTAGGAGCGTCTGGCAAAAGACCTCCACTGTCATCCTTCTTCTAAACTACCATCTTGAATAGTCGTAGTTTTATAAACGGTGATATCTAGCGCGAGAGTGAATCTTTCGTTGTCATAAAAATTCTCACCAAAATAATATTATCAATAGGGATGATAACTAAAATTTTTTTGTCTGTCATATAGATTAGTAATAAAAGGCCAAAGAAAAGATGGATGGATTGTGTGAGGAATGATATGAAAGAGAAGGGAGTGAATGATAGCGTGACGGTTGACAGGGGAGAATGGAAGAAGAAAACGTGTTGCGCCGACCCCAAGTAATATGGGATAAGGGCAGGAAGATGATGATATAGATTAGTAATAAATATTGATCACGTATTTTTTCTTTTTTACGTAATCAAAAGATTACGGCGATGCATTGAGTTAAAATGTGGCATGACGTCACTCCTTGCTAGAAATTATACGTAGAAGTGACGTAGTGAGCCCCCATTCCCCAACTTTAATGCGTGTTATCTAAGTCGTTTTTAGGGTTTAGGGCTCCGTACCTCAAAAGGAAAAAACGGAATCCTTATAGGATCACTCGTGTGTCTATCCGTCTGTTACAGCCAATTTTTCTCCGAATCTAATGGACCGATTAAGTTGAAATTTGGTACACATATGTATTTCTGTGACCCAAACACGGACGGGTAAAGTAAATAAATTAATTTTGAATATAGAGGTCACTTTTGGGAGGCAAATAAGAAAATTAAAAAAAAAAGTTTTGCAAACTACACCATGTGGCGTGTCAAATGAAAGGGCTTACTATGAGGGTCTCAAAAATATTTTTTTTTATAATTTTAAAATAAATTGTTTTAAAGTTATTTAAGAAAATAGACGAAAATTGACCATTCCCCCCCTTATCTCCGAAACTACTGAGCCTAAAATTTTGAAAAAAATACAGAAAATAGATACCTGATACCTGTAGATTACAGGAAAACCTATAAGAAGTCTGTGGTCTTAAAATAACATGGTAAATCTATCAATATTGTGAGTACAAACTTACATTTACAGTTGGAATGTATGGGAGAACATGTTTTTCAACTACAATGTTAAGTTTGTTCTTGGGATAAATTCATCCCAACTACGGAACCCTTCATTGTGCGTGGTCCGACACGCACTTGGCCGGTTTTTTTTATTAATATGATAAAGCAAAAAATACGTGTCTAATTTTTTTTAATTATCTGACTGACGGACTAAATAGATTTTTTTTTTTTTTTTTGATATAATCAAATGAATCAGAATCCAATTAAATATCACATGCAGCTGTAAGAGCTGATTTTTCGCGTCACATCCAATCCTAAAAACATCTGAAATCCTTTAAATTACTGCCTGTTCTAAACTACATCTTTCTCATTACAGAGGCCTAGACGAGTCCCACTTCCGAAAACTCATGCTCCGTCAGAACGTGATGATGCTTAGCAAACGCGACCTCGAGCAGAGCAAACAACCAGAACTGGAGCCAGTCACCGTGGAAGAAGCCAGAGATTATGACTATAACAATGAGAACGATGCTTCGTACTGCCCTAATAATATTCCTGTAAGTAAGTCTTAGGTGAAATAGTGTTCTTATACAGGATGGCTCAGTAGTGGTCAAATTTTAGGGTGTGGTACAGACCATCAGAGAGGGGCTCATGGCTAAGTAATAACAGCCTCACGGGTCGATTCATCAGGTTAAGCTACGCTTGCCGGGGTCGGTCCGTGGATGGGTGACCATCTTTACATACCGAAGCTCCTCCGTGCCTCAGAAAGCACGTTAAGCCGCTGGTCCCGGCTGTCATTCGTGGATCTTTGACAGTCTTTACGGGTCGTCAGAAGCCCGAAAGTCTGACAACCAGTCTTACCAAGGGGTATCGTATTACCCAGTTCTGGGTTGTGGAGGTCAGATAAGCAGTTGCTCCATGTAAAATACTGGTATTCAGCTGCACCCGGTTAGACTGGAAGCCGACCTCAACTTAGTTGGGAAAAGGCTAGGCAGATGATGGTACAGACCATCAAACTGAAGAACTTTCTCCATAGGGTCAACATCGTAACCGAGAAAAAAAATATCAACCATCCCATACATTTGGGTTGAGTAGGTATTGAAGCTTTGTATGGGACAGCTGATATTTTTTTCTCTAACACGATGTTGGTCCCTTAGTAAAAGGTGTTCAGTTTGTTGGTGTGGTCAAATTTAAGGGTGTGGCCCTTAAATTTGACCACACCTTTCTGTTTGTATGGGAAAATTTAGATGATCAATATCATTGAAACTACGCAGTTTCTCCGTTACAAATTCAGGTTATCATTATCGTCCCCGTCACAAAATTTTGAACACATTTCGTAGATCATCAGGCAGCGGCGATACATGTGTCCACCCAGCTTAAACTCAGGCTGACTGGACATCAAGTTTTTATTGATTTCTCGTAAACTCTTACATGTAACGCCATAAATCAAAAGTTATCACTGTTACACATTGCGTCACTAAATTCCAACCACCACGACACCACGCACCACCACGCGAACCATATTCGAAAACGCTCCCGTTATTGAGATTCGGAAGTGCCAGCCAGAAGTTTTATACGTAAATTCAAGCTGGCTGGACACAGATTTTTGCATTTTTCTACTAAACCGATGTACGTATCACAAAACTTTTAGCTCGATGCCTGTTACAAATTTATGTGACGCCCGTTGATATGCAAAAAGTTGTCAAAATCACTTCCGTAGCCGAGATTGAGAGACCAGCGAAAAGCGGTTTTTCAAGCTGGATGGACACGTTTCCCATCGATTATCAAAGATTCTGTAGCGTTACAAATTCTGAAATAAGGGTGTTTAGTCGTCACATAAAGTGCCCTATTGACCTAGTTAAATGCGAGCTATTTTGAAGATTTGTCCAGCCAGCCTGAGTGACATTATAATTTAGCAGGTTGCTAAGTATGGCTAACAAGTCTGTAATTGCAATTAAATGGAATGTTGATAGGTTTTTCTGATCTTTAGTGTTTGGCGATGGTCGACGTCACATAGACGTTGCACCAGCGTCGCACAGAAGTGATTTTATCAAAAATACCTTCGTGTTAACGCAGCGTTCAAATGAACAATATTTTCTAGGACGGCGATGACTGGGGTAATGAAGACGCGACGGCAGCGGGTGATCTGCACGACCAGGTGAAAGCGGCAGAGCCAGAAGAGATTACCGACATGTTGGAACCACCCACTAAGGTAATACAACACTCTAATAATCTCATTACCCACATTGCGGGACTATTACAAGCTTTTATTTAGTTTCACTTCACCTGTCCCGGTGTCTGTGATCTAATCTTGCAAGTTACAGTTGACCCACTTCCAGCTGAAATTTTACATGCATATATAAATCGGATGACAATGCAATATTATTATGACATGGAGCTGATCTGGTGATGAAGCCAGAAGGTGGCCATAGGAACGCAATAATAAAACGACCCAACCTTATCGAGTTTGGACTCGTTTGATTCGTCTTGACAAGGACTCTGCTCCTAGATGACACACAGACTAATAAAAGCTTGTTTAAAAACAAAATGTTTAAATAATACACTTGTTATACACCTTTGTCTAAGCCTTTGGGCAGTACGGTGTGATATTATGTTATGTATAGTTCGATTCAAACCATGATTAAACGTAATGGAGGATCGGAAGTTAGCTGCGCGTGCAGGTATAGTACGATACAAACTTAACGGAGCTAAAAAATCTTAAGGAGGATGCGCTAAGGTAGCCCGCGAAATTCAAATTTTCTTACGTTTTTTGCAATTTGCAGGTCAGTGTCAGGTTATATGTTGATTAAAATATAAGACGCGGCCGTAGCTAATATGGCTTTATAGAATTATAATAATTAGAATCAGCAATACAACTCCTTATGTTAGAATTGACCTCAAACCTCATGATTTCATGAAATCGCTAGATTTGAGGTCACTGATTCGCTGTATCGCTGATTCTAATAATTATAATTCTGTAAAGCCATATTAGCTACGGCCGCGTCTCATATTTTAATAAATATACAACCTGACACTGACCTGCAAATTGCAAAAAATGTAAGAAAATTTGAATCTCCTTAATTTAAAAGAAAACTTGAGCTTAACTAAATGGAGCCAAAATTATTGTCGACTCGACTGTACCTGCACGGTCTGCACTAGCAGCTAACTTCCGAGACGTCATTACATTTGAATCGGACTATACCATCGCGGACATTGGCGGTGAACCACTTTTCAACCTTATTACCTTAGCAATAAGGTCGAAAAGTGATTCACCGCAAATGTCCGCGAACCTTCTCTTACTAACTTCAACTTTCGCTCCCGCAGGTCGCAAAAATCTTCATACCTTACGCCATGCGGGCAAAGAAGGTGGACATGAAACAACTTAAACATGTGACGTGGAAAATGCTAACAGAGAAAACGCCGGAAGGAGAAAAAGAGTATGTCACAGAAACAAGTTTCTTTTCAATATACCAGCGGTTACCAAACAAACTTACACCAAATATGCGAGAATCGCTCAGTGTGCCCCTAGCCTTACTTTCAGTCCTCCATCTAGCGAATGAAAAAGGATTGATTTTGGAAAAACGTGACGAACTGAATGATTTTGGAATACTAGGTCTCATAAATTAATAGTTGGTAATACGATTTTGTTATGTATGAAGTTATAAAAGTAGCGTATTTTTTGTTAAAACGCCATTCACAATGATGTTAATAATGTACTAGCAACCCGCCCGCACGGATGCAATGGCGACTATATCTGTGTTAAATAGTAATGTGTTATACACATTAACCAACCGGAATAAGTGCTCTAAATGATGGTTAAAATGTATAAATAAAGCGTATTTTTTGTTAAAACGCCATTCACAATGAGTTTTATAATTTACTAGCTGTGCCCCGCGACATCGTTCGCGTGGAAGTCGTAAGATAAAATAAAACCAAATGTATATGGTTAAATTATTTGGATTTCCCATGTGTTATTTGACTATATTGTCTACTGCAGTACTAAAACCGACACATGATTACTTGATATTTTTTCAATAGAAAAAAATTCCAAAGTAACACCGTATATTTTCTGTTTTATACGATTATACGTAAACAGTTTCTTATTGTGCAGTAAAATTTGCCTTAAATCGAAGGTATTTAAATATGTTAAGAACTTACTAAGCTAAAAATTGATTCAAATAAATAATCATTTATTTCAGATTCATCTATGACATTCATATTTGTTAGTACAATTGCGAGCTTACAAACTAGTGTTAGTAATAATTAATAATTGATTGATAAAATAATAATAATAATAATTTAATTAAAATAAAATGATGTAATGATCTATTATTCTGTATATTTTATAATGTACCTACCAACTAAATTGTGGAATGCAAATAAATATATTGAGTATTGAGTAATTTATAAATTTAATTAAATAATTATATAATAATACTATCAATTAAGTATATTTTGTCATAAATCTACATTTAAACGAATCGCGTTTAGTTCCGGTGCGCGTGAGAGTTCTATCTCGCGCGTCGAACTAGACAGCCATAACGGCATTTCACTTACACACCGAACTAAACCACGCTTCGATGAATAAATATAAATGCTCTAAATGATGTGGAAGTCACATCAATATCCAATGTGTAGTTTAAAAGATCTAAAAGGTCACACAGACAGACGAAAGAAAAGCAACTTTGTTTTAAGTATACTATTTATTGATTTGTATGGTAGAACAAGAGTTGATTTACCGATTTTAAATAATGTAGCAACAACTCTTCGTATCGTAAATTTTCTCAACGCCATAAAGCATGACGGTGCATAATGCACGAAAACATTGCATCTTATTGGTGTTGGCAGTTAAATTATTCCAAATCAACAAGATAACTCGATTTCACTTACTACAGCTGATATATTTTGATTTTCCTATATATTTTGTAGCTTTTTTTTTATAAGAACAATGAGATAACTGCCATAGTAACATTGTATAATGTTTTTTGTAATAATCTCTTTATATTTCTACGTAATATTTTAAATGTAAAATAATACATTTTCAACAAATACCAGTCTTTTTTTCTTTGTAACAATTTCACTCATAGATTGCGTGAGTGTGGTCACCATCAGAGGTTTTAATTTTGATAACACAAAAAATTCGTTGAAATTGGGCGCCAAATATCAGAATTTGTCTGTAGTGACAGACAAAAGTTATATTCAAAAGTTATATGGGTTCATTGGTGGCTGATCTGGAGAGCATCTCCCCAGCTTGGCCACATTTATATCTCAAAAACTAGGCCAGCTAGCAAGGATCTGTTTTCTCCCAGATTTAGTCGCAAGTTTTCGCCAAGTCACAGATTTTAGTTTAGATTTAGAAGATATAATGATTTTTAGAAGAGCTAGATCGACGAGTTTACGATAAAATCTTTGTTCTAGCTCTTGAACTATACTTAAAAGCCGGCCAAATGCGTGTTGGACCACGCACAATGAAGGGTTCCGTAGTTGGGATGAATTTATCCCAAGTACAAACTTAACATTGTAGTTGAAAAACATGTTCTCCCATACATTCCAACTGTAAATGTAAGTTTGTACTCACAATATTGATAGATTTACCATGTTATTTTAAGACCACAGACTTCTTATAGGTTTTCCTGTAATCTACAGGTAAAGATCTATTTTCTGTATTTTTTTCAAAATTTTAGGTTGTTGTTTCGGAGATAAGGGGGGGGGGGGGGGAATGATCAATTTTCGTCTATTATCTTAAATAACTTTAAAACAATTTATTTTAAAATTATAAAAAAATATATTTGAGACCCTCATAGTAAGGTCTTTCATTTGACATGCCACATGGTGTAGTTTGCAAAACTTTTTTTTTTAATTTTCTTATTTGTCCCCCAAAAGTGACCATACAGGTCACTTTTGGGGGACAAATTACAACACAAAAAATACAATTCAAAATTCATTTATTTACTTTACCCGTCCGTGTTTGGGTCACAGAAATTCATATGTGTACCAAATTTCAACTTAATCGGTCCATTAGATTCGGAGCAAATTGGTTGTGACAGACGGACAGACAGACAGGCAGACACACGAGTGATCCTATAAGGGTTCCGTTTTTTCGTTTTGAGGTACGGAACCCTAAAAATTGAACTCATTATATCTTCTAAACTAAGACCCGACTAAATCTGTGACTTTGCGAAAACTTGCGACGAATTAGCGACTAAATCTGGGAGAAAACAGATGTTTGCTAGGTAGCCTAGATTTTGAGATATAAATGTGGCCAAGCTGGGGAGACGCTCTCCAGTTCGGCCACCAATGAACACTTATAACTTTTAAACCAGTGACCGACAAATTCTGATATTTGGCGGCAAATTTCGACTAATTATCGACTGATTTTTTGTGTTATTAAAATTAAAATCCCTGATGGTGGCCATGCCAGTGTCAGCCACACCATAAATTCCCGAAGAATTAGGCACAGGAGTCCACTATACCACCTCACGAGTACACACCCACATTTCGGCAATAAAGCCAGAATACACGTGCCCAGTAACTAGCACAAAAGTATGCAAGTACCTACATAGCTTGCATCCAGGTGTGCTATAACAACTTCCCGATTAATAATAGGTCTTTACCTATGAAATTGCCGTTTTGTATGAAAAAATTTAAACGAATTTTTTTCATGCATTTTTTATTTGTATTAATCGAAGTAATCACCCATGCAATCAATGCATCTTTGCCAACGCAGTGGCAGTTTATTGATGCCCTTCTTAAAGAAATCAGCTGGACGGGAGGCAACAAATTCTTAAAAGGTATTTTGTACTCCCTCTCGGGTATTGAAATTTTTTCCCGCCTGGAAAAAGTAGTAGTCTGTAGGCGTAAGGTCTGGTGAGAAGGGCGGATGACGGAGAGCTTCCAACCCCAGTTCTTGCAACTTGGAGACCGTCTGCTGTGCAGTATGAGGTCGCGCGTTGTCGTGCAGGAGCAGCGGAGACGAGCGATTGACCAATGCTGGTTGGAGATGTGCCAGCTTCTCCATCATTATGTTCACTTCTTCACGGTACACATCTGAAGTAATGCTCACCCCGTTTGGTAAGAAGCTGTGATGAATCACACCGGCGCTAGACCACCAAACAGTGACCATCACTTTTCTAGGGGTAAGTTTTCGTTTAGGGCATTGTTTAGGTGCTGAACCAGGATCGAACTAACTTGCTGAGCGCTTGCGGTTATCAAACAGAATCCATTTTTCATCGCAGGTTACAATGCGGTTCAAAATTCCTTCATTTGTGTGTCTGCTGAGCAGTGCAAGGCACGTCTCGACGCGTACTTCGCGCTGGCGATCATTGAGTTCGTGGGGCACCCATTTGTCAACCTTTTTTACCTTGCCATTTTGACGCAAATGGACCAATATTGTTTTGACGATAACGTCGAAAGCTGCTGCTAATTCAGCCGTAGATTGTGTATCATCAGCTTCCACAATCGCCTTTAATTCGTCATTGTCGACCAAAGTCTTCGGACGACCGCGAGGTTCATTTTTCAGGTCGAAATTTCCAGAACGGAAGCGAGCAAACCAATAACAAGTGGTGCGTTGGTTTGAATTCTTAGCCAAACAAAAATTATTTTGATTTGAAATGGCCAGTACTGCACAACGGCAATTTCATAGGTAGACCTAATATTAGGTGTTTACCTATGAAGTTGCCGGATTTTTTTTTCCAAAAGTAGTCATTTGTTTATTGATTAGTGTTACATTTTCATCGCATTTCAATCTTTTTCGTCATCATGGATACGTTAAAAAATCGAGTAATTATGGAATATGAGTACCGTCGTGGCAGCAACGCGGCACAAGCGGCACGCAACATCAACGACGTTTACGGAGCTAACACTACAAACCAACGCACCACTTGTTATTGGTTTGCTCGCTTCCGTTCTGGAAATTTCGACCTGAAAAATGAACCTCGCGGTCGTCCGAAGACTTTGGTCGACAATGACGAATTGAAGGCGATTGTGGAAGCTGATGATACACAATCTACGGCTGAATTAGCAGCAGCTTTCGACGTTAGCGTCAAAACAATATTGGTCCATTTGCGTCAAATTGGCAAGGTAAAAAAGCTTGACAAATGGGTGCCCCACGAACTCAATGATCGCCAGCGCGAAGTACGCGTCGAGACGTGCCTTACACTGCTCAACAGACACACAAATGAAGGAATTTTGAATCGCATTGTTACCTGCGATGAAAAATGGATTCTGTTTGATAACCGCAAGCGCTCAGTAAGTTGGTTGGATCCTGGTTCAGCACCTAAACAATGCCCTAAACGAAAACTTACCCCTAGAAAAGTGATGGTCACTGTTTGGTGGTCTAGCGCCGGTGTGATTCATCACAGCTTCTTACCAAACGGGGTGAGCATTACTTCAGATGTGTACTGTGAAGAACTGAACACAATGATGGAGAAGCTGGCACATCTCCAACCAGCATTGGTCAATCGCTCGTCTCCGCTGCTCCTGCACGACAACGCGCGACCTCATACTGCACAGCAGACGGTCTCCAAGTTGCAAGAACTGGGGTTGGAAGCTCTCCGTCGTCCGCCCTACTCACCAGACCTTGCGCCTACAGACTACTACTTTTTCCAGAATTTGGATAACTTCTTGGCGGGAAAAAAATTCAATACCCGAGAGGCAGTACAAAATGCCTTTGAAGAATTTGTTGCCTCCCGTCCAGCTGATTTCTTTAAGAAGGGCATCAATAAACTGCCACTGCGTTGGCAAAGATGCATTGATTGCATGGGTGATTACTTCGATTAATACAAATAAAAAATGCATGAAAAAAATTCGTTTAAATTTTTTCATACAAAACGGCAGTTTCATAGGTAAAGACCTATTATGTCACTATGGCATGGCATGCAAGTTACTTGATGGAAAGGCAACCTTAGCCTTGCGTGGGTTCTGGGTATATGATCCAGGTCTGGCAGAGCTATTGGAATTTTGGATTTTCCAATAGGAAATTCTCGGCCGCATTCAAGAATTGGCGCACGCCGCGTGCCGCACTCGTGCTCGTGCTCGCGTATATTATTACTAGCTTTTGTCCGCGGCTCCGCCTGCGTGGATGTCGGAAAATATACAACGGGAACAAAAATCCTTCCTTATTCCTTGTTTAGATTATAAACGGAACCTCCTGTGCAAATTTTCAGCTTCATAGGTCGAAGGGTTTGGGCTGATGAGTCAGTCAGTCAGTCAGGAGTTTTCTTTTTATTATTGAGATAGCTTCTGCCCGCGACTTCGTCCGCGTGAAATTTCTTGGATCCCCCGACCCACCCCGTCGAATCGCATTGCCTGCCCGCGCTAATACTTCGTTTTCGGTTAGCGATGTTTCCGACTTTTTTGCTTTTTGCTCGGCACTTAAACGAGTCCTAGAGATGTTAAATATGCATAATAGCCTTCCTTAAGAATTGGGCTATCAAATGCAAAAATAATGACTAAAGTCTGCCTGGTTGTTCCAGAGATTAGCACGTTCAAACAAACAAAAAAAGTGTATGTGTCAGTTCCGACGCACGACTGGAGTTTACTCCTGTTTTTTGTGCCATTCCGAGTTTCAGACTTCCTCTTTTCGGTAATTTCTGTCGGGCTGGGTTTCTTCAATGCATCAATGCTATACAAAAACCAACTTTTGAGGTGTAAACGCACTCGTCGCACCCCTCATCTCCCTCTAACCCCCTCCCCTTTCCCTTTCCCCCTCCCTTATCATCCCCCTCACACTCCCCATCCCCTCTCCCTCTCACCCCATCCCCTTTCCGCTAACCTCCCCCTACCCCTTTCACCGCTTTTCCCTCCCCCTCTTCCCTCGCCAACATCTTCCCTCCCCCTCACCCCCCTCTCCATACCCTCCCTACTCACTACTCCCTCTCCACCTCTCCCCGCTCTCCAATCGCTCTCTCTCCAATCTCTATTCGCTCGCTTCGCTCGCTCACACGACCCCGCCATCCCCTTCGTGGTTATTTTTTTATAAACCACACAGAAGTAGGAGCCCCGGTCGACCTAGTCCACCATCAACCATGCACAGAAAAAAAAACCATGCACAGAATAAATAAGTTTATTCTTATTATACCAAACATTACGCACCCATCGACATCAACAGCCAGAAAGCTAATAAGTAGGTAAGTATTAGAATTAAAAACAAGATTAATAATCAAACTATATAATTATATTAAATATTTGTCTAATACTTGTTATGCCATTTAAATATTATGTCTAATAATTATTATGGCACATAAAAATAAGGCAAACAATACTTATGGCATTCGTATCTTATGGTATCTAAAATTCGGGCAATTAAAAGTATGTCATATGTCTTGTAGGGCAAATGAAACATTCGGGCAAATGAAATTCGGGAAAATGATGATTATGGCATATAATCTTCGGGCAAACAATAGACAACCATTTAGTCACTAATTAGTCTGAATCAGTCGCCAAATATCAGAACTTGCCGGTCACAGGTTCAAAAGATATAAGGGTTTATAGGTGGCCCAGCTGGAGTGAATTTCCCCAGGGTGACCCATTTTTAACCGACGAAAAAAAAAAAGAAGGAGGTTCTCAATTCGACACGTGTTTTTTTTTTATGTATGACCCCGCTTATTTTTTTACAGTCGTCCGATTTGAAAAATTTTTGTTTTATTCGAGAGGGTATACATCAAAGTTGGTCCCATATAAAATTGATTAACTTTGCTTGGGTAGTTTTTGAGTTAGCTTCAATAATACGTATTTTTTTCCCACTTTTATATGGATGATGTTCTAGTTTGTTTTGCAGGTAGTGGTATTAGAATTTGTGTGGGGTAGGTACCACAACAAAAAAGTGGAAAATAAAAACTTTTTTACAAAAAAATACAACCGACTTCCAAAAACAACAATACAAAGTGAAAAATAACTTTCGTGTCGGTGTCAAAAACCGAAAATAAATTTAACCAGACACCGACTTCCGAAATAAAAGTTATTTTTCACTTTGTAGTGTTGTTTTTGGAAGTACTAGGGCACCTAGCTAAGATCTGTTATCTCCCAAATTTAGTCGCAAGTTTTCGCCAAGTTACAGATTTTGTCGGTGTGTAATTGCAAAAGAATTAAATTTCTTCATACATTGGTACAAGCAAGTACAAAATACTTTAAACAGTTTCTAGACAGTAGGTAGGTATCTATGTTGTCATAAAATATGGTGGAATGTTTGCTTCAAAACATAGAAATATAAAGTTATTCTATAATTTGAACCCACCAAAGGAAAGCTGTATTCATTACATGTAAACAGATCTACAATAAATATTAGGTAATTATTTATGGAACAAAATGCACTTAGTCGCTGGCAGATAGAGAGCGCTGCGTTCCGTTTCATTTACGGTAAGTAAGAAGGAGATAGATGCGCGTGACCTACAGACGAGCTACTTAAAGCGATTTGCCCGTGACGTAAGTTAAATTCTCACCGACCCTGATGACCCCATAACCCTCCTTCAGGAGAGTAGCAAGGCCACCAGTACGGTTTACAAACGTAGACCACCCAGGAATACATTCCGACCTCGCCGCCGAGGTCGCAATCGTAACCGCCCCCCCCCCCCCCCCCCCCTATCCCCTACTCGGTGAAGCTGTGCCAGCTGGGGGCACAGCTGAGCCTGTAGCACTTATCCCCCCGTTATGATCCAGCCTGCCCCGTCTGGCTGTCCTATTATTAGCGACGCTCAGTCGACTAATAATTTACCTTAGTTTTAAGCCTGGCCGGGGGCTTTAAGTTCGCTTAAAGAACCCACAGGAAACGCCCGGTTAAGCAGTCTCGACCCTCAGTGGTCAACTGCGAGATGCCATTTATAAATAACTATAACTGACGTAAGTTAAAGTGAGCCAGTTTACAGTTGAGCTCATTATGAATAGTTAGGAACTCGAGTAATAACGGTTTTGTAGTAAATTAGTGTGCGTTTTATATGTATATGTCGGAACGACAGGATTTAGGTACTCTTAGATTTAGACAGACATGTAGGCAGAAAATGGGTTTCGTGCAATGAAAACACACTGGGTGCGATACACGGAGTTTAAAATCACAATCACACTAACACACTAAGCACTACACAGCACACTAAGCAGAACAGAAGTCTGGGTAAGTTTGGAATGATATGCTAAGTGTGCTAAACTCTGAACGCAAATATAGTAAGTAAAATAATCTAACAATTTAACATTCAGTTACTTATTAGGTAATATGAAAAAAAAAACCGTTTGACGAGATATTTTTGTTCCAAAAATAGCTATTTACCTAAATAAATCCCAGAAATAAACTCGAGTGGCGTGACCTTTTTTGTCTCGTTCGTTTTAATTTTATCTCTGCACTACAGGTTGTTCCAAGATGCTATTTTAGAAAATTGTAAATAAATCAATAATTACAATAATTAAAATAAATCAATAAACGTTAAATGAAATTAAAATATCTTTATAAAACGAAAACACGGAACCGTATACGCTTGTCAAATTAATGTCGTCATTGCAGCGGCACATTGTATACATCTTTAATCTTTACATCATAGGTTGATAACTTTTACCTGAAGAATAAATGTGACAGTTTGACATATTTTCCATACAAAAGCTGTCAAACCGCCATATTTATTCCTCTGGTAAAAAATATCTGACTATTGAACAATCAGCCCTTAAGATTATTAAGTACCTATGTATTTTTTTTTTTGTAAATTATTGTAGCATATTTCAAGCAATAGGTTGATACTTACATACTTACAATACGTTTGCAACGTTTAAATATTTTACTAAAGGTACGATAATTTTTGAACGTATTAGGTAAATCTGGTAAATCATAATTCTTATTTCGGCAACAGAAGTTTTATTATTGTACGCTATAATTTGGTAAAACAGTTGCAAGCGACTGTACAGCTTGACACCAAATAGACCAAGAGCAAGGTTTAATATTTTCAAAGAAGTTTAGAAGAAGTAGTTAGTTTCAAAGAAGCGCCTATCTAATCTAGTAATTTAAAATATAAAAACTTGTATTTAATTGAGAATTTATCTCTAAGGCTTTAGACCGATAAAAAAACTTTTTTACAAAAAAATATAACTGACATCCAAAAACAACACTACAAAGTGAAAAATAACTTTAATTTCGGAAGTCGGTGTCTAGTTAAATGTATTTTCGTTTTTTGCTACCGACTTCCGAAATTAAAGTTATTTTTCACTTTGTAGTGTTATGGATAGCATAGCATTTACCCGCGGCTTCGTCCGCGTGGAGCTCGGAAGTTATCTTACGGGAGTATGTACCCATTCGATACGTAGATAAAACGTGTCCTATGTTCTAACCCAGGTCATGGCCCACATGGATCAGCCGTTATGGCGCTGGCGTGAGAAGGTAGCAGACAGAGGTTCTTTCGCATTTATAATATTAGGTCTTTACCTATGAAATTGCCGTTCTGCAGTACTGGCCATTTCAAATCAAAATAATTTTTGTTTGGCTAAGAATTCTAATTTCAAATTAATTTTATTTTAAAAACATGGATTTTTTTTCCAAAAGTAGTCATTTGTTTATTGATTAGTGTCACATTTTTATCGCATTTCAAACTTTTTCGTCATCATGGATACGTTAAAAATTCGAGTAATTATGGAATATGAGTACCGTCGTGGCAGCAACGCGGCACAAGCGGCACGCAACATCAACGACGTTTACGGAGCTAACACTACAAACCAACGCACCACTTGTTATTGGTTTGCTCGCTTCCGTTCTGGAAATTTCGACCTGAAAAATGAACCTCGCGGTCGTCCGAAGACTGGTCGACAATGACGAATTAAAGGCGATCGTGGAAGCTGATGATACACAATCTACGGCTGAATTAGCAGCAGCTTTCGACGTTAGCGTCAAAACAATATTGGTCCATTTGCGTCAAATTGGCAAGGTAAAAAAGCTTGACAAATGGGTGCCCCACGAACTCAATGATCGCCAGCGCGAAGTACGCGTCTAGAAGTGCCTTGCACTGCTCAACAGAGGCACAAATGAAGGAATTTTGAACCGCATTGTTACCTGCGATGAAAAATGGATTCTGTTTGATAACCGCAAGCGCTAAGCAAGTTGGTTGGATCCTGGTTCAGCACCTAAACAATGCCCTAAACGAAAACTTACCCCTAGAAAAGTGATGGTCACTGTTTGGTGGTCTAGCGCCGGTGTGATTCATCACAGCTTCTTACCAAACGGGGTGAGCATTACTTCAGATGTGTACTGTGAAGAACTGAACACAATGATGGAGAAGCTGGCACATCTCCAACCAGCATTGGTCAATCGCTCGTCTCCGCTGCTCCTGCACGACAACGCGCGACCTCATACTGCACAGCAGACGGTCTCCAAGTTGCAAGAACTGGGGTTGGAAGCTCTCCGTCATCCGCCCTACTCACCAGACCTTGCACCTACAGACTACTACTTTTTCCAGAATTTGGATAACTTCTTGGCAGGAAAAAAATTCAATACCCAAGAGGCAGTACAAAAGGCCTTTGAAGAATTTGTTGCCTCCCGTCCAGCAGATTTCTTTAAGAAGGGCATCAATAAACTGCCACTGCGTTGGCAAAGATGCATTGATTGAATGGGTGATTACTTCGATTAATACAATTAAAAATGCATGAAAAAAATTCGTTTAAATTTTTTCATACAAAACGGCAATTTCATAGGTAAAGACCTATTATTTAGATTACTCAAAACTTGACTGCACAGAACATGCTCGCGCACTTTGCTGCTCATTGTGCGTTGACGTTAGCGGCCATAGCTCGAGGTTAGTAAAACGATGATGTAATAAAAAATCCATTCGTTTTCTACATAGCTTTAATAATAAAAAGAACGAATCGTCTTCCTTTTGCTAGGACATAGTCCTGAATCTTACAGGATGATTATTAAACAAAAAAAAAAACGACAACCAATATAATTATCTTCGGTATTTGTGGCTATGGTGACATGGGAAACTAATATTAATTAAATGAAGGGAATGTGTTTAATTACAATAAATTACGTCATGTATGTACATTATAAAGGCGACATACTGTTATTTATAAATGAACTCCTATTTTAAATGAAAATCTGTGCTTTACCCAACAATACCGATAGCATAAAATAAAACCAAAAAAAAATATACAAAAATGAGTATTTATAATAATGTAATATGAATAACTTTAGAGCTACAAACAACTTTTAATGGTACAAAAGTTATTATTTTTCTGTTATTTTAAATCACTTTAAGCACTCAAAACATAACGATAAACACGGCCACTGGAAATGTTCTAACATATCCACTATAAGTTATATATTCGCTTGTTGAATAGCTATTCGACAAGCGAATATATGAACAATATTATATCAAAAAAAAAACAACACGTAAAACTATACGTCAAACCTTAACTATAACACTTTACTCTTTATGTACTTCGTACAAAAATTTATAAAAATAAGCTGCTTGTTACCAAAGTATTGGCACTTGGTCTGACCAAAAGACGATGCAAAATATAAATTATTGCATGTTTCAAAACAGTTCTAAGACACATTATATCGGTTTAAATCTAAAGAGATTAATATAATATGATGCGTGAAAGTTTTTTTGTGTTGCCTTACTAGAAATACTTTTTTTAAATTTATTTACAACCTCCTAACTTGAATTGATGGTCTCTGTTTTAACTTCACTGGGTTCTGTAACTTTATCTGCAGAATCTTTTAATGGCTCTGCCACTTTTTCAACTGAACTTTCTGTTGTCTCTGGTACTTGGTCTGCAGATTTTTCTGTCTCAGTTTTTTTGACAGCGAGTTTTTCAATTTCTGGTTTAATTACTATGGTTTCTATTGGTTTTTCTGGAAGAGTTTCTACTTCTTTGACTGCAAGTTTTTCTGTTTCTTTTTCGACAGGACTTTGTATTATGTTATCTGCTTGGCTTGCTGCTTCTTCTGCAGACTTATCCGTTTCTGCTACTTTCTCTACAAGTTTTTCTGTTACAGTCTCTCCTGCCTTTTCTGTTACAGCCTCTGCTGCTTTTTCTGTTACAGCCTCTGCTGCTTTTTCTGTTACAGCCTCTGCTGCCTTTTCCGTTACAGCTTCTGCTGTCTTTTCTGTTATAGTATCCTCTTCTGTCACTTTCTCTGATTTTTTTTCTGATTCTACTAATTTCTGCTGATATTTGTCAGTGTCAGATACTATTTTCGTTTCTGGTAAAGTTTCTGATATTTCTTCTAAAGGTTCTGATTTTTCTGTTACTTCTTGTACATCATCTGCAAGTTTTCCAGAATCCGCGCTCGTATTTAATGACTTATTAGAAGGTGAGATACAATCGCTAAATTCGTCTTCTTCCACCGTCTGTACGATGTCGTGCGAGTCCTCCAGAGTTCCTGCCGATATATCTTTTTTAAGACAAGTCGCGGTGTTATCTTTCTTCACCTCATCAGCGGCAATTTCTTCACTTAAACTGTCAGCCTTTGCCTCGAAGGATTTGTTCTCAATAACTGTGTGATTGCTTTCCATACTTTCGTCCAGATCAGCTTGTGATGTATTGCGTTCAGACTGCTCATTTACTACTTCCTCTAACTCATCTGCTGCTTTATGTACCTCATTAGCTGCTTCTTCTGTAAATGCATTAGCTGCTTTTTCAGTTACCTCTTTTTCGGCAGACGTCTCTGGTTCTTCTGTGTTGTCTTTTGTATTGTGGTCAACTGGTTTAATGTCCGAATAAAAATCTTTTCCATCGGATGTTAATTTAACTAGAGCCGGTTGAGTTGTGCTATCCAAAAATTCTATACTAATTGTAGCGTCATCTAATGTAAGCTCGTCTAGTTTGGTTTTGCCACTTTCCATTAAAGCGGGATCGTCATTTGGTACGACCAGACGGCAGCATCTTGCTAAAGGTTCTATTGCGGCGAGATCTTCAGGCAGTTGCCTGAATTCTTCGCATTTAGCTTTATTTCCATAGTCAATAAAATGCACGTGATAACCGACGTCACAAAACTCCAAGATTTTCGCTCTGTACCATTGTTCGTCTTCAGCCCAAAACGCAGCACATATCGATCCTACTTTAAGTTCTGAGGCTGGCTCAAACTCGGGGCTTTCATTCATCTTTACCGTAACTTTATCAAGATTTGAAATAACGTCATCGAGGTGTACGTAGAATTCGTCCACGCCCGTGACGTAGCAGATTTTTCCCGTGCCGTATGTTTCTTGTCCGACGGGAGCGACTCTCACCGCCGCCACTGTGTCGCACAGTCCGACGAGCTCTTCAGTCACAGATTTGCCTTCAAGGAACAATTCCACGATGGATATGTCACCAGACGCGATGAACTGTACATTAAATATAGTGGCTCCTTCAGCGGATAATTCGTTAAATCTAGTCTCAGACTGCCGCGACCACTTGATGTCGCGAGGTTTCTGCAAGGCACATTTTCTCGAAAGCGCGGGCTTTACTTTAAGTTCATCTGGCAGACTCCTCAACTCGTTAGCGATGGAGGCGTTACCGTAATCCATAAAGAGGACTTCAGTTCCCTCTGATCCGTCGACGATGACTTGCGCTCTGTACCACGCACCGTCTTCAGGGTACTTAGCTGCGCAAATGACGCCTTCCTCCTTATCAGTCAGTTCTGGGAAGTTTTCTGCGTCGACCATTGCAGCTTCCATTGCTTGTAACTCTGGGGTCGCTGTTTCTAATTGAATCCAGAACTCGGATGGAGAGTTCACATGACTGGCGAAGCACGACGGCAAATCGCCGCAGTCAGTCTCTTCAGATCTACTCGCGTAACCTTCAGATACTAATTTATCGGTCAAGTTCTGGCCATTAACAAAGATATCGACGTACGTTGTAACATCTTTCAGGACAATCAGAGCATCTACTGGATTTGCTAAATCGCCGACAAGTTGCGTGAAATAGTCGGAGGAGGATTCTGACCACTGGCCTGTGCCAGTGGGGACGGCGTTAACGCTCGTCTTGACGGCATAACGTTCCATTGCTTTGAATTTCTCTGGCATCTCCTTAATTAAACCAGGCTGGTTGTCGAGTACGTCTGTATTGCCGTAGTCAATGAAACGAATCGTGGTGATATCAGAATCGGAGTCAAGTATTTCGGCGCGGTACCACTGGTCGTCGGCCAAATACTTGGCAACACACCACGTACCCAACTCTGTGTTTGCAATATCGGTATACTTGCTCGCATCGCTTTGGAGCTCAGCTTGGATCGTTTCGATTGTGTCGACTTTGTCGGCCATTTGCAACCAGAAGTGTCCAGGGGTGTCAATATGGCTGATGTACACTTGAGTACAACCATCAGGCAGGGATGTGGGCTCGGCAAGCGCGGGAGCCTGCGCCTCCTCAACTTTCTGTTCTTCTTCTGAACTTATTTGTGGCGTGGCCAGCTTCTCGTTTACCAATTTCATGGACAAGTCCACGCCGTCTAAATGCAAGCTCGCGAGCCACCCGTCTGTGCCTACAGCCACTGTGACTTGGACTTCCTTTTCATTGGTCCATTCCATAAGCTTCGGGAGCGCGTCTTCTTGCAAGGCTACAAGACCTAGACTGGCGACTAACGCGAGTGCGCACGGTTCATAGAACTTAGGATCAAGTATTTTAAGAGATTCCTTGGGGAGAGTTTCTGTGTTGCCGTAGTCAGGATACTGTACTTTGACCTGTGTATCTTCGACACTGATGATTGTGGCGCGGTACCAGTTGCCGTCGGCGGAGTGGGCAACACAGATGCCGTCTACTTCGAAGGTTGACAGGGCCTCGGGAGTTCCTGATGAAAGACAAAATTTCTTGAGACTAGATCACACAAACGTAAGGTTACGTAAGAATGGTAGTGGCGTGCATTTGGAGGTCTGTGTAATAAATTTACAGATAATACTTAATAATATTAAGTATGTATAAAAACTAACTATGTCCGTTATTGTATTGTCAATTTTTTTATTTGAATACCTAGATTTTTTCTTGTATGTAATATAATTTTATACACAAGTAAAAAAATTACTGTACAAAGTTAGTAGTAATAGTTTATTGCTTCTGTTGTTGTGCGCTTACTTAAGAAAATACATTGTGTTGAAAATATTAGTGGAATAAAAAAAAAAAAAGTTAAGTTACCCCCGACGATCCGATTGATGACAAACGAAATTTCAATGAAAAGATTAATCACGTTTCTACAAACAAAATATTAAAGAATAGAAAAGAAATCTGAATAATAAATGAATAAAACGTGCGTTGTTGCACTACCAAAATCTTTAATAATATTTAAGAAAATGTATTTTAAGTAACACCCGACACAAAAAAAAAAACTCGAAAAAGTAAAATTGTTAAATTTCTCTTGGCCTTTTAACGTCATTAAATGTTTTTATTTGTATTCTGGTTTTATTTTATTTACTTGGTGGTCCCCAGACGACGCGGCGACGCTCATCATCAAAATATTAATAGAAACTTTTGAAGTTAAAAGGCCAAGAAATTTATTTTTTTTGTTGGGGGTTACTTAAAATACATTTTCTTGAATATTATTTTGGTACGCACACAACAACAACAACGCACGTTTTATTCATTTATTATTCAGATTTCTTTTCTATTCTTTAATATTTTGTTTATAGAAACGTGATTAATTTTTTCTTTGAAATTCACCAAACCAAACAAAAACCACCAAATTTCAAATCAATTGGATCTGTGAAAGTTAGTAAGACCCTTTTGTCAAGTAGGAAATGAGCTGACGATCATCACGCCTGAACAGATCTTCATAAATTATAACTAAGAACCATCTTTATCACTCGCAGCTTTCAAACAAAAAAGACCGCATCAAAATCAGTCCATTTGTTTAGGAGCTACGATGCCACAGACAGACACGTCAAACTTATAACACCCTTTTTGCGTCGGGGGTTAAAATAAAAAAAACTTTGTAACTAGGTATAAGCCTTTTTGTAATATCTTTTATACATTATAGAATAAATGAATATGGATGATGCAATATATTAAAGCCGTTAAATAGTTGTGGGGTTCAAGATTAGAATGTCGATGAAATAAAACGATTTCTTACCTTCTTCATAGAACTTATAAAGGTCATCTAGTAACAGAGCGATCCTGTCACCATCGCTGGCCTTCTGCAGATAGAACTCGTTCAAGTTCTCAGTGTGAACGATGTAGGCCATTCCGAAGTTGTAATTAAAGACGGCTCTCATGCATAACTGGATGACTTCGTCGTACGCGCCCTCATCAGGCTCGAACACGGCGATCTTTTGGCCCGTTACGAAATCGTACAGAGTTGTGACCAAGCTAGAAAAAGAAAACACTCTTTTATTTCAACTTGAATTCACAATCTTAAATAATTATTTATTTATGAAGGCTTACCAACTAAATACATACTACTCAAATCAAATCAAAAGTCTATTTAAACTAGGCTGAGAATCAGCACTTATCAAACGTCAAAATTACACAACACAGTCCCAAAACGCCCGCCCTTCACCACTTCCTTGTGCTTTAGCTGGGAAGAAGAAGTCCCCAGCAGCACAGCTGTCTGTTCAGTTAGAAAAACTTGATTCTATACAATTGTATGCAAAATAATTTACATTACGCAACAGAAAACATTATATTAAATTATTTGCCATGTCAGCTAGCACACGCCAATATATCAACAAAAAAACGTCATAATAAAGTCATAACTATATCACATTTATTATATAATAATTAAGTTTTGGAACCAACTCAATATGTTGCACTACTAAATTCAAATTTCATTGCAACAAAATCTTATATGACCTTTTTATTTCAAATGGTCACTCAAAAATCACCTTAGTTTAGCATAATGCTACAGTAGAAAGTTGAGTAAGTGCAATGCAATGAATTATCAATGATTCTGATAAAACAAAATGCATACCTGATTCCCTCCACATGGTTGATGTACACAATGACCTTGTTGCCAGTGAGCTTGGTCTGCAACTCCTCAATAGTCATCAGCTTGTTGGACTCAGACGTGTAGTTGTTCAGACAACACTCCAGTGACTGGTAGTAGTACACGCTCAGTTCCGTCGGTAAGATCATGATCTGAAATAATTATGTAAAAATAGTAAATTAAACTGCGAATTTTAATATTTGACTAATAAGATGATCCAGTCATCATCTGCGTAGCTTTTTCCCAACTATGTTGGGGTCGGCTTCCAGTCTAACCGATGCAGCTGAATACCGTATTTTACATAGAGCGACTATCTATCTGACCTCCACAACCCAGTCACTGGGTAACACAATACCCGTAAGAATAATAAGATGATCCAGTATGATGTGACAATACGATGATGGATGATCGGCTACATAAGAACAATATAAGGACATTGCCTGGTTTTTAAAATGCTGATAAAAGAATCGTAAAGGGCGCGCTTCGAAAGTTTTTTTTTTCAGCGTCAGATTTTATTTTTGTCTTGCGAAAAGACTACGCCATCGCGGCAATTGTTCTTCACTCTACACTGCTTTCGTTCAAAATATTTAATTTCACATAAACCCAGATTGGGCACCTCTGCAATGTCAGTAGCTAGTTTCATGGTTCCAATTGGTCGTTCATGGAGAAAAGTCGGCAATAAACTCCAGGGTTAGCCGACGTTCGCGCGGACTTAAAAATATCGCGGCGATTTTTTTTTCGCGCACTGGATTTCCAACGCTCTGCTTAGCGCCGAGAGTTGAAAATCCAACAGTGTTTTTTCGACGCGCTGGGAGGCACTCTGATGTTGTTAGATTGTATTCTCGAAGTTCGGCTCAACACCGAGAGTTGAAAATCCAGTGCGCGATAAAATCCCGCCGCGATATTTTTACGTCCGTGCGAACATCGGCTAACTCTTTCATTTCCTTTTAAAGTCATTATCACTTACATTTTCCAAAGCAGTGGTGACAGATTTCCCGTAGTCTGGCATCACAGCTTTGATATTCGTTGGGTCGGAGACATCTTCTAAGATGGCGCGGTATATTTTACCGTCGTGCTTCAACGTGCAATGGATACCCTCTGCGAGGCTGTCCGCGGTCAATGGTGTCAGCTAGAAAACGGGTTTTTATTGTTTAAAGTTAATTTTTTTATTGAGTAGGTAATGTATGATGTTAGAGTGACAATACAATTTATGTTTTATTTACACAAAGAATAAAAACTGAAATGCCTTATAAGTCTATAAGACCGCGTCTTATCGGCTGCGAAAGCCTTTAGAATAATTCTTTAAAATCGCGAACATTTGAGAATTAAAGAATATAAATAAAAAATAATTAAACGTTTTCATTCAATGTATTCATTGAATGAAAACGTTTTTAATTATTTTTTTCAATATATTTATTGAAAAAAAAAAACCGGTCAAGTGTGTGTCGGACCACGCACAATGAAGGGTTTCGTAGTTGAAAATAATTTATCCCAATAAACAAACTTAATATTGAAAAACTAGAAATCACAAAAAAAAGTATGCTATAAAATTACAAATTAACGATTTTTGGACTTTTTCCTTTACTTGTGCTGTGAGACATTGCTTTAGCCAAATTTCATGATTCTAGTGCCTAGAATCATGAAATTTAACCTACAGGGTACTTCTCGTTGACCTAGAATCTAGGTCAATGGGAAGTACCCTAAAGGTTTTGTTTGATATACCTACTTGCGAGTGTCAAAATATGTCGCATAAATGGCCGTATTTTTTTACTGCGTTGACGTATAAGCTTGATTTTTTTAGAGCTCCAAGGGACCATAGATCTACGTATTTGATATTAATTTCACGAGAAAAAGGCTCTTTAGAGAATGACAGACAGACAGCCGGACAACGAAGTGTCCTATATGGGTTCCGTGTTTTCCTTTTGAGATACGGAACCCTAAAAATTGAAATATTATGGAACTGTCAAAAATTAAAGTTATTGTATTAAATATCCTGTCGACCATAACTTAATTTATAAAAGATATTGTTATAGAAGTAGTTAGTTTGCCATAATGTCAGTACTTACTTTACTAGTGTCAAAGTTGGCGATGGCTTCTTCAACCAGGGTTGCTTTATCCATGTCAAGTTGCACATAGAACTTCTCGAAAGACTCCACGTGGGTCACTCGGCAGAGTATCTGCTGACCGACGATAATCGTCAAGTCGATAGCTTCGTCTAGAACAAAACATGTGAACAATGAAGTACTGCTAACATTAAAGGTTTTTTTAGCTTGCTTATTAAAAAACCAAATATTTTTTTTATGGAAGTTTCATCTTTGGTATCCCAATATGATGAGAAAGTTCTGTTAACCCTCTAATTAAAATGTGGTTTAATTTGTGATCAAGATCCAGTTTATTGGAATTATTAACGCTGCTATAGTTTGCGGACATCAGAGGTTTTTCAATCAATTAATTCCTGCTTGAAATACACCGAAAGAACACAAAAATACGGCGAGCCTGTCTGGTAAAAGCTAGCCTGAACAAATATATCAAGAATTTACTCTCGGCTTACCTTTCAAAGTAACGGACGACTGGTGTTCCGATAGATTAGCCAGCTCCTTCTCCACCAACATATCGGCGACACTCACGCCATTGTTCCACAACGAAACCTTGTATATATCATCGACATTTTCTTGGAACACACACTGGTACCGTGGCGCGTTGAAGCACAAGTCCACAAGGTTATTATTAGGCTTCCATTCCCCATCAACGGGAACAACGCCAGATAAAGAACAGCAAACGGCCATTTTTGGCAATTCCATCATCTGTCTATCCATTTGCCAAATATCTTTAGCATCGACTAACTGCTTGTTGCCGAAGTCCACATATCGCACGATAAACTTAGAAAATGGCTGCACGGATTCTATTGTTGCTCGGTATAGGACTCCATCGACGGGGTAACGAGCTAAGACTGATCCTCCGACGGGCACCTCTCCAGTAAAGGACTTCACCCCTTTGTATATCTCAGGGATTTTGTGCATCATTTCGAGGAATTTAGGTTGTAGCGACATGATTTGGGTGTAGAAGTATTCGGGGGATATGATCCACGTGACGGAGACCTCGTGTTGCGCGCCGGGTTCTATTGGATCGGATGGAGGGAAGGGGGTGTCGAGCGGTACCGGTTCCGCCAGTTCCTTGTACTGAGCCTGCGTGAACTTGCTGCGGCCCTTGTATGGAGGGGCCCGGCCACTGTCTTGAGATCTAAAGCTCTTGTCAGCCTTCTTTTCGTCAGATCCGAACGAGCGATCAGCACGGTCTCTAGGAGAGAAGTTGCTGCGCGGCGGTCTGTCAGAGTTTGGTCGGAATTCTCTTTTTTGATTCCAGTTTTCTTTTTTGTCTCCCCAGTTGTCACGTCTGTCGCCGCGATTGTCTCTGTTGTCGCGGTTATCTCTGTTGTCGCGGTTATCTCGGTTGTCGCGATTATCCCGGTTGTCGCGATTATCCCGGTTGTCGCGATTATCCCGGTTGTCGCGATGATCCCGGTTATCACGGTTTTCCCGACGTTCAGGGCGATCAGGGCGGTCATTCCGCTCAAAACGGTTCTCCCGCTTGGGCCTATTGCCCCAGTCATCAGATCCTTTTTCTGTACGGTCATCATGTTGACTGTATTTGTTCTCCCTGCAACCAGGAATAAAATTGTGGAACAAGGAAATATTGCTTTGAAATATGTTATTGTATGTTAAATATTATAAAAAAAAACAAAGCATTAAAATTAGTTAATTAATTGTAAAATAAAAACGCTAATAATAGTTTTTTACATGATTTATTAAAAATTATTGTGCTGACCACACCAAGCATCTAAAGTGTAACAAAACCGTGAACTAGCCGTGAAACTGTACAATTATTTCAATGGAATGGCGAAGACAGTATAAAATGTGCTGAAATGAAAACTTACAACACTGTAAGACATCAGTGAGCAATAGGAATGTTTTAAACAAGAGCCGACAGATAGGTATGCAACGTATTGAGAACGCTCGATAATACGAATGTGCGGCGCTAACCAAGCGTGGCAAGCAAATAGGGCGAGACAACGAGGACGACGCTGATTCAACTATTAATGCTTTACTTATAATTACTTGGCATCGCGCAATCCAACATGCTGCAATAATCGTCTGTGTTAACAATAATCTATTGACTAGGTCAAAGTCAATCAATCTGCCTAGCCTTTTCCCATCTATGTTGGGGTCGGCTTCCAGTCTAACCGGATGCAGCTGAATACCAGTATTTTACATGGAGCGACTGCCTATGTGACCTCCACAACCCATTAACTGGGTAATACGATACCTCTTGGTAAGACTGGTTGTCAGACTTTCGGGCTTCTGACGACCCTTAACGACTGTCAAAGATCCACGAATGACAGCCGGGACCAACGGCTTAACGTGCTTTCCGAGGCACGGAGGGGTCTCGATATGTAAAGATGGTCACCCATCCACGGACAACCCCGGCAAGCGTAGCTTAACCTGATGGATCGACCCGTGCGGCTGTTATTACTTAGCCACGAGCTCCACTTGACTAGGTCAAAGTGAGAATCAGCAGGCATGTTTAAATGTTAATAAAATCTACTACTTATAATGAAATCGCAAATAAAAATGAACACATAAAAACACGGAAATACGGGCACAAACAATGACACACAATGATCAATCAATAAAGCATTAATACTGATGAACCAGTAAGCGCAACAGCCGTTGTCAACAGGTGTGTGTGTCGTGTTACATACACCACAGTACCGTTTCAGTCGATCCTGTATCGAAGAACCCTTGGCTTGGGCGCTTTGAGCATCGAGCGAGGCAGCTTCCGCGGCCTGCCTTAGCCTTTTCCCGACCCCACTCGAGTCTTTCTTCCAACCAGGTTTTTGCCCCGGTTTATCGTGCTGATGTTCCGACCTAGGCTTTCTTCTGTCGAATCATTGCAACTGTTTTATCAAACAGCCTAATTCGTAGTTAACGCATTTCTTTCATCGGGGAAAGTGGCGCGCTGAATTTTTAACTTATTATGCGTAATTTTTTTGTTTGGAAGTTACGTGTGAATTGTAAATGGGCAATTTATGCTATCGGAAATAAGTTTACACTTTCGGATCGAATTTTAAGTGTTTGGTAAATAATATTTGCAAATTAAAGTAAACTAAATAATGTTACTGTTGGGTGTTACATACCTTTCTCTTGGGTTATTCTCCCTGTCTCTTGGGGTGTATTCTCGTTCTCTGGTGTTGTACTCCCTGTCTCTATTTTGCCTGTGAGGGGGAGGCTGGACTGTTGATTGCGCAGGAGGCGATTCCCACTCGTCGTCGCCCACTGACGTAGGCGCCGCGTTCTCACGAGGTTTCGGGGGACCTCCACGTCTTTCATTGTAAGGAGGACTGTTGAAAATGACAAATGTTATTAATTTACGTTACCATTAGTACTTATAAATAAGAAAGTCACCTACCGAAAACTGAAATTCATTACTGTGTAGGAAATATAACGTGATAGACAAATAGCACCAGTTGTCCTTATTTAATCTAAAATATCGTAATAATCTTAAATATGAGACTTTAATACTACATTACGGAACAATTGAGAGGAACTTCAGCTGAATACGCGTTTAAAATGAGCGTACAGAGCCGTTTAGCACGACTGATCACTTATTCTACTGATAATTTCTATTAAAACATACATAAACGCGCTGTACGTTAGTAACTTGATATTATGCGTACATTGAATTTGCGCGGCGTGCATTATGAGTCGAATTTCATTCCGTTTAAGTACTGCTACTTGTGTACGTACTTGTTTCTGTGAAAATATTAAAGATTTTGACTATACCAAGACAAATATATTGAGACCAAAATCATAACGGGGCTCGCAGACGCGTTTGGATTGACCTTTAATCCTTATCGAAGACAATGCATAATTATTTAAATTGAATGTGTCAATTAGCAACATTTATAGATGACCCATGTGCGGCGTACGTTCTATCGATCGATTTTCCGCCATTACTTTCATGAGTTCCGAATAAAAATAGGACTAGGATAAAATCAACATTCAACAAAGTAAATGAATTAGTTATTTTATGCAGTAAGTATAAAAATAGTATGCAGGACTCACCGTTCGCCTCTCTCCGGTCTGCCGCCAAACTTCTCGCTATGTCTGCCGGGCCCAGACCTATCGAAACCTTCCCTGTTGTCTCTGCACACACAAAATATAACCACACGTTACAAAATACACTTCTCACACGTAACAACATTCCTTTACAACACACGAACTAATAAATCATAATTTTAATCACTAAATAACAGATTACCTATACATTTCTGTAGCTAGACTCGCCGCAACTACTAAACTCATGGGTTCAAAGAACCGACATGAAGGTCAAACCGTCCATGAATCCTGACTCATGCTCTGTTATTACTTTTTTGTTAGAAAATAAAAACTAAACTATTACGTATTGTGTGAGATTGCATAGACTCGATGGTATTAGTTACTCGATGGTCTTATCTCGATTCTAGAGCTGTCATTTTGGGATTCTGTCAAATGGATTAAGTACAGAGAATAGCGAGATAAGCAGCTAGATCTGACCTAATTTATGACGAGTTCAAAACTTCATTGGTTTTTACAGGTTGCCGGCCTTGCTGACGATTTCTGGTTGTGACGCCACTCTCTTCGTGATTTCATACATTTATTTTTACACTAGCTTCTGCCCGCGACTTCGCGTGATCCGACCCACCTCGTCGCATCGCATCGCTTGCTTTTTTTTTTCTTTTTGCTCGGCTCCTAAGGGTCCTAGTAGGGTGATTTTAAATAGCATAATTACAAAAATTGGGCTATGAAATGCAAAAATAATTTTTCAAATACGACTGTTAGTTTCAGAGATTAGCGCGTTCAAACATAAAAAAAAAAAAAAAAAAAAAACTCTTCAGCTTTATCATTAATACAGATAGAATGATAACTATTTAAGAATAGTCCGTCTTCCTTTCGAAATACAGCTATGGCGTATTCGATGTGAAAAGTGGGGGATCCGGCCCCCATTTTTGTTCGTTGAAGCGTAATTTAAGAAAGTCTTTAGTGAAGAATTGCATCAAATAATAAACAGTTGTTATATGAAACAGAAACTCTGTTTACAAAGAGTTATTATTGTAAACATAGGTACACGTCTTATCAAGCGATTGCGGATTATTGTGATTATCCATTGAAACAAAAGATTACACTAGCAGCCGAATCGTCAAAAGCCACGCAAATTCATTTTTAGTTTAGTCTTATGCTCTCCCTGTCACTTCAAGGTGCATTAAAGCAACATATATACTTTTAATTAGATTATCTTCAAAATCGGCGTCTTTCGTCTCGCCAAAACGCGAGTCACAACAGAAATGTTATTGTACCCACAGTGTCTGAGATAGATGTGGCGAAAATTAAGGGTCTGGTACAGACCATCAAACTCAACCACTTTCTCCCGGGGACCAACGTCGTAATCATGAAAAATCGTCCCATACAAAACTTCAACACTCGACCCAAATGTATGGGACGACTGATAATTTTTTCGCGATTACGATGTTGGTCCACGAGGAGCTCGTGGCTAAGTAATATCAGCCGCACGGGTCAATCCATCAGGTTAAGCTACGCTTGCCGAGGTTGGTCAGTGGATGGGTGAGCATCTTTACATACCGAGTCTCCTCCGTGCCTCGGAAAGCACGTTAAGCCGTTGGTCCCGGCTGTCATTCGTGGATCTTTGAGTCGTTACGGGTCGTCAGAAGCCCGAAGGTCTGACAACCAGTCTTACCAAGAGGTATCGTATTACCCAGTTACTGGGTGGTGGAGGTCAGATAGCCAGTCGCTCCATGTAAAATACTGGTATTCAGCTGCATCCGGTTAGACTGGAAGCCGAACCCAACATAGTTGGGAAAAGGCTAGGCAGATTGATTGATTTTTTACGATGTTGGTTGGAAAGTTGTTCAGTTTGTTTAATTAATTTTCGCCACACCTTGCTGAGACACCCTGTATAATTGCAGCTGTCAAGATTAGAAGAATAAACATTACAATAATGGAACAAAGAGAAAATACATTGTGCTCAATTTATGAAGCATCTAACAAAACAGTTTAAAGCCACCTTTAATGTGGTCACTAAAAACAGTTACATCGATAAACGATGTAACGCTGGCTAACAATTGATTTTATTTATAAGCTACTAGCTTTTTCAAACATCTTAGGGAAACGACATGTACCTGGATAAAATTATTTTAATGCACATAGTCTACCGGTGTTCCTCATCAAAAGCCGTTCAGCCGTTAAAGCGTGATCGAGTAACATACGACCCCACTTTCATATAGTCCGGCCGTTGAGAGAATGCATTCTTGACACCGAGGTCAGTTTCATACTATTGTGTTTTGCAAAGTTGCTCCTTATATTTACTAGAAATATTGTCCAACTGACACGTGGCAGGAACCTCATTCTCTCTGTAGTATTACATAGTAGGTTGCCATTAGTTACAACCCGGTAAAACATTATTAAAGTCTGTAGGAGTCTACTTTCAGCTCGAATAGACTAAAATTGGTACAAAAACGGCGACGACAACAGACAGTGTAACGAAACGACCCATGAAAGAAACGCATTTATATTTGAAATTGCATACTTCGTGTTAGCAATGAACAAATAATTTGATAGCGTTTTGTGCTGTCTGAAAGTGGCACACGCACAACTTTCCAAAAATACTTGGAACTAATTGCTTTTCTTACAAAAGTAATTATTGTTTTCGATAACATTGCAAATAGAAGCTAACATAGGTAAGTACACAGAATCATAATTCTCTTTTACCAATAATATGACGGTTGTAACTAGGTACCTACTTATTTGAGTAAGTATCGGTACCTCGATAAAATCAATCTATCATTTACTATCCACTTCGATGAGCCGAAATGACGACAGTGAAGCAAAGAAAAAGTAACAACACAAGCATTCGGTCCAGATAGCTCTCAGTCATTCGAGCGATGTACGTGAAAACGCAATCACCAACTTTTCCTTTTTGTTGTAACAATGATTGTATAATTACATTAATTATAATTCATATCATTGCTGTATCATTAAGCCGTCAAAACTTACACTGATTAAGTACCAAATATTTTCTACGTCCGCTTCTATTGACCGGAGAGCATTAATTATGTTAAGAAGGTAGGTACTCGGTACTGAATATTGTAAACATTTATTTTTAAAATAGGCTCATTGTTTTCGTCGAAAATCTAGTGCATTGCGTATTTTTACGGTGCACACATTTCCAAAAATAGTTTATGTTGCGTAAGAAAAGTACGGAGTTTTAAACAAATTATTTCAGCTGTAAACGATGATGCCGCGACACGATGAGCATTGAAATAGATTAGGGCGGAATAATATAAACGGAGGGTCAAATGTAAACATTGGTGCCGGTGGAAGAGAATATTCACTGAGCGATCTACAGGACAGTCATTTGTTATAACTGTGGGTTACTGGGACAAAGACAGTCGGCCACTTGGGCTGGGAATACATTGGTTTAAATGGTTTGCTCTAAATACTCTGATAAACTGGTTTGCCCCTTTACACGGATGGAAGTATCCCTATAATTTGCTTTACGAACATTCAAATGGAAATATGAGAAACTGTTTCTTTTGTACCGGCCCCAGCATGTGCTATATGTATAGATTTGCTCGGGATTCGTCTGATTTCCGAAATCTGACGAGTCCGGAGCAAATAAAAGAAAAGAAAGAAAGAAAGAAAAATATTTTATTTGGGACACGCACAGGAAATACAGTTAAAAAAGAGCATATAAAAGTAACAAAATAAACATTAAAAAGCAAAAAAACAAAAAAAAAGAAATCAGAATAAAAAAAAAAAGAGACCTGTGCGAGGCCAAAAAGGCTCCCATCTCAGCATAAAGCTGCGATATTTAAAAAATAAATACCGCAACGCTGGTATTCTGATAGGGCCTGTGTGATGCCACGGACATACCCACGGATATCAATTAAAAATAGCAAGGGGAATAAAATCAAATAAAATAAAATACAAATACTAGAATACTTGAAAAGAAAAAAACAAAAACCGTCAATAAGGTGTAAAGATCGACTCACGCTTGACGCCCGACGGTCCAACCTCACTTGTCTATGCTATAGACTATTGTCTATATTTATGACAAGCGATGAGACCATGCATGAGACGCGGGCGCAGGCGACTGGCTGTCAATGTGCATTAATGTAAAAAAGGAAGTAAAGTCACACAAATAAACAAAGAGTGAATAATAAATACGACAAGAAAATGGTGCAAATAAATAATATAAAGTATTGTTGAGTGTATAACTGAATGTGTTGTGTTGTGTAAGTCGGAAGAAAAAAGAAAAATAATCAATCACCCAGTGAAAAAACAAAGCGTTCAAAGTTAAACATGCTGCTAGGAACACAAGACTCCGCTAAGGTCACCAATACCAACTACGTGCAGACCCAGGGTGAGTTTAGACTATCAGAGACTGGTTTCCTTTTGTATTCGTAACAAGTGTTGCTTATATTTAATACTAAAAGTACCAACTGTTTTTATAGCACGAAACGGCGGTGGCAAATCGTTCCAGCAGCGAGAGGCAGCGAATTTAAAGCTTCCACGGAAAGCAGCAGTTCTGTGCGTTGAGGCCAACAGAAGGTAAGATGATGCTCTTGTTTTAATTTTATTTATATCTCGTGACCAAGTCAATTTTTGATACAAATATTCTAGTTTTTTTGTGAGAATGGTGCCAAAGAGTAGGGTAGCCAGATGAAGCTTTCTGCGATCTGACATTCTCATCAAATTACCCTTATTTAAAAATGGTGTTATATGAGATCGGGGAGGGACATTGAAACAAAATCTTGCACAGGCATTCTGCACTCGCTGGATCAACTTTTCGGTCCTACCAAGAATGCACGCACCATACACAGTGTCAGCGTAGTTCAGCTTGGATAAAACAAGTGACTCACATAGCATGACACGCATATCCACACTTATGTACGGCCGTACACGGTACAAAAGCTTAAGACGGTAAAAGCAGTTGCGCACAGCCTCCATGATATGTGTCTCAAAATGCAGGTGCTCATCAAATACCACACCAAGATTACGGGCTTCTTGCACCCTATCAATAGAACACCCATCAACCTTCAAATCCAGACTGTATCCCAACATTTTATTTAGGAAGTCTCTTGATCCCATTACAATGTACTTGGACTTAACTGGGTTCAGAACCAAAGAGTTTCTTCTTGACCATGCTGAAATCCTATCTAAATCCTCATTCATTCTTTTTACAGCTTCAGCAGACTCCTGAGGGCGGAATGAGATATACATCTGAAGATCATCAGCATATAGGTGGAACTTGGTGTTGACCAGACAATTAATGATGTCCGCACTGTACAGAATGAAAAGAAGAGGGCCAAGGATCGATCCCTGTGGTACGCCCCGGGTCACCCGCCTTTGACTAGAGGACACAACATCTCCATCACTGTCATTTGTCACCTGGACAAACTGAGAACGGTTACTCAGGTAACTCTGAAACCATAGGACTGTTTCAGGCTGACATCCGTAGAAGGACAGCTTGGAGAGGAGAAGGGAGGTATTAATTGAGTCAAAGGCACGCGAAAAATCCAGCAGCACAAGCATGGTACCCATGCCCTTGTCCCTGGCTTCGAGGATGTTTCCAACCACGTCAAGAAGAGCTGTGGCAGTGCTGTGCCCCTTACGAAATCCTGATTGAGCCATAGGCAAAATGCCGTGCTGCTCAAGATATGTCCGAAGCTGATTAGAGACAACCTTCTCTAGAATCTTGGAGAGACAAGGCAAAAGACTAATTGGCCGAAGATCCTTCACACTGGTGGGATTAGGTACCTTGGGTATGGGCCTTACTATAGCCAGTTTCCATAAATCTGGAAAAGAGGAGGAGGTTATGGATCTATTGATGATGGCCGTAATAGCTGCAAGAGTACGAGGAAGAGTCATCAACAGCATCTCCAGGGAGATATAGTCAGATCCCTGAGCATTGGACTTAAGACCACGTAAAAGCCTCAACACCATGTCCTCCTGGACTGGCTCAAGCTGGAAATGAATATTACCAAATCTGTGGTGCTCAAAGTAACTTAAGTCAGCGGAACTGACCCTACCACTACCAGGTACGTCCAAAAAATGATCATTTATTTTCTCGGGGTTATTACAAAAATGCGGCAAACCATGCTCAGGTTTATTAGAAATAGCTATTGACGATTTAATATGGTTCCATAATGCCTTTGGATGTTTGATGTTTTTATCAATATAAGTTTTAAAATATGCACACTTCTCACTATCAAAAGCGGCCCTGACTAAGTATTTAAGCTCTTTGTAAGAGTTTATGTGATGTATAGATTTAGTAGCTTTAGACTTAACATGGTACTTGGTACATGGTACAAATCTACCTTAGACAGAATTATTGATGATTTTTATGGTTAAAATGATGTAAATACATATTTCTTATTGTCGTGAATCATATTGATCAAGATACAACCTTACACTGACCTGCAAATTGTAAAAAACTCAAGAAAATTTGAATAATTGTAAAAAAACTCAAGAAAATTTGAATTTCGCGGGCTACCGCAGCGGATCAACCTTAAAATACTTAATAGCGGGGGAAAACATCAAAACAATCGGAACCTTCGCAGTCAATCTTTCAGATTGAATAATCTGCAGTCCTTAGCACGTGCTGGGGCAGGCACAAAAGAAACAGTTCCTCATGTTATCATTTGAATGTCCGTAATGCAAATTATAGGGATACTTCCACCTGTGTAAAGCGGCAAACCAGTTATCAGTGTATTCCCAGCCCAGGTGGCCGAATGTCTTTGTCCCAGGAACCCACAGTTACAACAATTATGACTGTCCTGCAGATCGCTCAGTGAATATTCTCTTCCACTGGCACCAATGTTTGTATACATTTCATGACCCTCCATTTATATTATTACCCCCCTAATCTATTTCAATGCTTATCGTGAAAAAATAAAATTTGAATTTCGCGGGCTACCTTAATATTAAAAGTATACCACGCACATGCAACGCAATGATGATAATTGTTATGTTTGATGTTTGATTGATTACCTATCATATTTATAGATAGCAATACTGTACGAAACTCTTCACTTAATATCGTACTCATGTTCCATTTCATTACAAGATCATATTAGCGGCATTCAATCAGGTGGAATACTTCTTATACCTCATTGCTCCTGTGTAGATCAAATCAAGAAAAACCCGTTTAGTGGTTTTAATATACAGTTATAACGCACGGTGCGTTGTAATAAATAATGTTATTACCCGATCATTCGTTACGACGATCGATAAAGTCAATCGACTGGAAATCACTTGCTATAGAGTTGAATCTGAAGTAATATGAGCGAAAAACACTTAGCTGTTTAGGCAGGGACATCGTCCTTTAGAAGAGTTTTATGAGCTTGAACTGGCAAATTCGTACCAAACAAAATATTTAAGAGCACTTCAACAACACACAACGAGACTTCGAAAACTAAACTTGTCATCAAAAAATTTACCCACCCACTTTTTATTTTATTAATCGATTGTTTCACAGATAAGCTGTTTCATATGTTTGTATTTTTATTCTGAGGGTCGATAGTCGAGGGTAGATGATTGACGTCTTGCTTGTGACACTTATTGCACTTGAAGGTACTTAACATTTTTTTATACTTACAGAAATACTGTTGGGTGCTGATTTGACGATTACACATCGAAACAAATCGACCAGTTCTTAGTCAGAAACATACTTTTTAGGGATTTCATGATAATATCGCCAAGTTTAATTTTTATTTTTAATCGATCATAATTTTTATCAAGGATCAAAAACCTATTTTTTACTATATTTAACACAACTATTTACACTAGGTTCTAAATTAAATAACTAATGGCTAGTTTACACAGTGCGAGCTAGCGTGCGAGTCGATCTACAGAGTAGCTGCAGTGCAGCAACTCGCACTGTTTGGATATATCACACGAGTTACTCGCACTTGCGAGTTGAACAGTAGGTCGCAGCCGAGTAACTTAAACATTTTTTGTTTTCTCGCGAGCTAGCGTGCGAGTCGGCCTACCGAGTAGCTGCAGTGCAGCAACTCGCACTGTGTAAACAGCCAAGGCAAGCCGAGCTACTGACATGCGAGTACACAGTGCGAGCAGCTGTCTACTGTCTACTGTGAAGTCAGCAGCTCGCACTGTGTAAACCAGCCATAACTAACTTAAGTTTAATTGCTGAGGCTGTAGATTTATATTATTCTGCCTAAAAATAACAGACACTACTGAAGCCGAGGTGGCCTAAGTTGTGGCTTTGCTGCTACAAGGATCATGTCAATGTATCGTGGCCAGGAGATCAAATCTCAGTCGTTCTGCAGTTCGGCAAGTTTACCAAAGGTTTCTGGAGACTGAGCACTATCGAAGAAGATCTGGATCTGGAAGGCATACGTGACAACTCTTTACGAAATCGACACCTTCCTGGCGTTGATCTCCAGCGACGCTTACGTGAAGATCGGCGTGTGGCTATAAGTGACAGTACCATAAGGAGGAGACTATGTGAGCAGAATTTAAAAACACACAAGCCAGCGACGGCCACAATTATTGAGCACAGCTCATCGACAAGCCAGACTTCAATTTGCACAGGATCACGTCAACTGGACTCAATGGCCAATGGGAGTCAGTTCTTTTTAGTAATGGGAGTCGGATGACTTTATACGGTTCTGATGGACGCCGTAATGTTATGGGACGGCCAGGTGAACGTTACGCCCATTGCATATGAGAAACCGTCAGTTATGGTGGGGGCTCTGAAACGTTTTGGGCTGGGTTATCATTAACTGGACGCATGGAGGTGGTGCTTTAACTGCGGTACGCTACATCACAGATATCTTGGAAGACCATGTGGGGCCCAGTGTTGGGCAAGTTCTAATTGTAAAGACAACTTAAAGAAAAACAATTGATTAATTGTCAGCATAACAACTAACAATTGATCAACTGTACCTAATTGTGGAAAAGAATTTACAATTGATTGTTAATTGTAGTGGTAGCAATTAACATTTAATCAATTGTCAATCGTGATTTGCTACAGTTAACAATTAATTAATTTTCAATCGTTTTATGAATTTTAATAAAAATAAACAAATAATTAAAAAGGACTACTGTATCATAACAAAATGTGTAAGTAAGATATTGAGATAAGCATGTTAGTTACAAATAAAACACTGATATTAATAATATTTTAATTAAACCTGAATAGACAGTTTATATAAATAATGGGTATAATGAAGGATAATATTCGTAAGAATAAGTAGTATTGATTTTTTAAATGTAGGTAAAATTTTCGAAATCTTGTAATACTAAGGCCTATGTCACGATGTCCGAATAGCCACTACTCACCGGATAAATTCAAAAATGGAACAGAATTTGTATGAAATTATCTGCTAAGTAAGTTAATAGGACCTTAATCGTAGGTGGTGAAACAGGCCCTTATACTACTTTTAATTGATTTCGGTGAAGGTGTTAATTGTTACTTTCGTTTCATAGAACAATATAAAAGTTAATTGCAATTATTTTAATTGCTAGTTACGATAAACATACATTAGTCCAAATAATTTAATTGCGATTAATTAGTCAACTAACGAATTGATTGAAAAATTTATTGATTATGCCGATACCGATTTTTGTATTGAATATGCCTAGCTATATTGGAGAAAATTTTGAACTAATTCATGATAAATGATAATGCACGGCCACACGTAGCGCGCATTTCACTGATTACCTTGAAGAGATCCGCATTCGGGTTATTTCGTGGCCAGCAATAAGCCCTGATCTTAACTATATAGAGCACATGTGGGACACCTTAAAACGAGGTTACGAGCCCAATATCCAGCCCCTACTACATCCTTAGCGTGTTTCCTTACCTGGAAACCACCACCAGGGAAGAATGGAACCGAATCCATCAAGAGACCATCAAAACCTTGATCAGATTACTAAAACGGCGAATGCAGGCCGTCATTCGAGCAAGAGGGGGGAATACTCAATATTAGGCTGCAACAATTGTGTTCATTAGGGCCTTATCACACTAGCGAGTTGCGAGCGAGTGGAAAGCGTGGCGAGTGTGCAGTGAGCTCGCCGCGAGTTCGCAACGAGTGCGCGGCGAACACGCCGCGAGTGCGCGGCGAACACGCCGCGGGTGCGCAGCGTGTTCGCCGCGTCTGCGTAACGAGAGTGATTGACGCGAGTGTACAATATTATGAAAACGCGGCGGACACGCTGCGACCTCGTGGCGTGTTCGCTACGCACACGAAGAGAGCACGTTCACAAATCGCTTCGCTGGAAACACGCTCGCACATCAGTGTGATAAGGCCCTAACACTTAGAAAAATTAGAGCGTTTTTAATATGAATCCAAAACAGTGTAAAATTATTATTATATAATCAATTTTTTTTTTTACAATTTTTTGTTTTCCGTACCTCAAAAGGAAAAAACGGAACACTTATAGGATCGCTTCGTTGTCCGTCGGTCTGTCAGTCTGTCAACAAGACCCTTTTTCTCAGGACCGCGTGGAGATATAAAATATATCAAATACGTAGGTATGGTCCCTTAGAACTCTAAAAAAATCAAGCTTGTAACTCAACGCAATTAAAAAAATACAGCCATTTATGCGACATATTTTGATACTCGCAAGTAAATCAAAACCTATGGGTACTTACCAATAATGAAATTTGGCAAGAAGCAAGGTAGCACAAGTATTGCACACAAAGAAAAAGTCCGAAAATTGTTATTTTGTCATTTTATCACAAAAAAAATTTTTTTGGGATTACAAACTTTCATTTGGAGAAGGTTTTTAATTCTTTTTTGGGATAAATTCTTTTCAACTTCTATACCCTTCATTGTGTTGCACGTGGTCCGACACGCACTTGGCAGGTTTTTATGTTTATACTAGCTTTTGCCAGCGGCTTCGCTCGCATGGATGTCGGAAATTAACCCACGGGAACGTACTACGGGGATAAAAAGTATCCCATATGTCCTAACCCAGGTCATGGTCTACCCATGTACCAAATTTTATCCTAATCTGTTCAGCCGTTTTAATGTGAAAGCCTAACAAATAAACAAACTCTCTTTCGCATTTCGAATATTAGTTAGGATTGTACTAAAATTGGTGTAAGGTGCCCCGGGGCTAAAGCAACTACGGGGCAATTGTAACTAAATTAAATATCTCCGTTATGATAGGATTTTTAAATACACCGCCATCTATAAATTACGGAGCATAACATATTGCTACATGAAAAAAATAGATGGAAGCACTGCAGCTAAAAATGATGGTAAAACAGGTTGATCTGTCAAACTGCCGTTTTGAAGCAATTTTGTACGAACGCACGTGGTGAAAAAAATCTACAAAAAATATGTTTTAAAGTGTTTTATTGCTGGTGTTTCAAGTGGAGTGCATAGTTGACAACCGTAAGTAGCTATAATTATTTTTTGCTTAAGGATTGGTTAAAGCTACAACAAGATATGTGTATGGTTACATTTTCCCTGATAATAACGTAACATGGGGTAATTGTAATTTTGAGGTTAGTTGCATTCGCCCCGTGTCGGTTTGTATGAAACCATGAATCAATAGTGTTGTGCCATGTCGATGTTTTAATTCTGTATTTTTTTATTGATATTGTGTAGGTACATTACTGGATTAGATATTGATATGATATAGACTAGATATGTGTACTTACAGTACAGTACTACATTGAACATAATCCATCTTCAGTATTTAAAGGTGTATTTTTTTCTGTATGTTAAAGTACGCTTTCACAACTTTTTTGCACCGATCCTTGTGAAATTTGGCATGAAGATAAAATAAAATTAATCTTTTGTTATAGATGGTTCGGAATTATAAACGGAGAACAGAAATAGAATATTCCCAAGACAATTTGTTAAAAGCATTGGAAGCTGTTAGGACCAATGAATTGAACACCTATCAAGCGGTTGACGTTTACGGAATTCCCAGGTTTACTTTGGTCCACCGATTACGCGGATCACGAGGAGTGAAAAAATCATATCGTGGTAGGCCTACTGTTTTCACCAAAGATTCTGAAACAAAAATAGCCGGCTATATTCACGTACTAGAAAAAACTGGTTTTCCTTTAACGGTACAAGAAGTTAGTTTTTTTTTTGTACTTAGTAAAATAAAATGTAACATAATGTTCCTTAGGAACAATAACTTCCTATATTTGTTTGATTTTTTACTGTGATTGACGAATGTTACTTCTCTTATAGACTGACTCGTAAGTAGTGTTTTTGTGTTCTTAGGAAAAAGAAATTTTTATGTTTGTATTATTTTTTTTATATTTTTACTGTGTTTGTTAAATATTTCTTCTCTTAGAGACTGAAGTTTCTTTCTTAGGAACAAGAAATTCCTATGTTTGTTTGATTTTTTAATTGTTACTCTGATTGTTTAATGTTACTTCTCATTAAGACTGACAACTCGTAAGTTTCTTTTCTTTCTTATTAAAACACTGTGTCATATATCCTGCTTTTATTTGTATTTTCCTCTTAACAAACATTCAATAAAATTCGATTATCGACAAACGTGAAAAGTAAATTCACTACACTAACTATTAGCGAAATAGTTGCAATTGCCCCTGAAGTTAAGAAATATTTATATTACTCCAAACTGAGCTTAGATACGTGAACTTACGTTTCAAATTCGCCTACGATAACACATTGCGTTGAAAACCTCTATTTATAATAATTTTAAGACCAACAGATACACTAAGATTGTCATTAGTTGCATTTGCCCCTTATCGGGGGTAAATGCAACTTTCTCTACCTCTATTAGAAAACCGTTTTATTATTTCAATTCCTTACGGACTTTCTTTTCAGAACTAGGTTATTTAGGATATTAATGAAATTGTTAATCAAGTAGAATTATCAAATAAAGAAAACTTACAATAAAAAAGAAACTGCACGAAATCAAAGTTGGAACCATATTTTTTCTAGTTGCAATTGCCCCGGGGCACCTTACCTAAATAAACAAGTCAAATTAAACATAATATCAGTACCCACTAAACTATTTTGTTTTGTTTCGCTAAAGAAAAAACGTGATTTGCGGTAAAACTGCAGGTTGGCCGATTTTTTTGATTGAACTATGTATTAAAATTCTGCTGATGGTATGGTCAACCGTACGTCAGCAGTAGCACATGAACTACGAAAATCACACATACTATAACGAAATAAAGGCCCTTCCAAAGCTAAATTCTAAACATGGAAGTGCGCTTTACTATACCGGTGAAAACAAACAATACTCATCATCTGCCTAGCCTTTTCCCAACTATGTTGGGGTCGGCTTCCAGTCTAACCGGATACAGTAGAATACCAGTATTTTACATGGAGAGTCTGCCTATCTTATGGCGGCATCTACATCGCCACATCGGGCAGTTGCCCACCAGACATGACACCGTCTGGTCGGAGGATCCTCCCTTTTCTATGGAGGATGAGTGAACTTTACACCCTGTTCCTCATGCCTCTATAATCTGACAAAACATAATAAAAGGACGAACCTGCCGCGGAAACTGCCGCCTCTTTGCGGTAACTCTTCATTATTATCTTCTCGTGGTGGCCTCCATTCGTCCTTGAAGCTCTTCTCGCGCCTGAAACTCTTCTTCTTTCCGTCATCAGAGACGCTTTCGGGAGAACTGAAGGAATCCGGCGCGTCTTTGCGTACGGGCGTAGTTGCTTTGATCTGGACGGAAATGTTGGTAATGATTGTAGATTTGTATGGAAGACCTTGTGATTACAATAATATCCTATTCATTACTTGAATTCCTATAAGGATAAATAACATTTTATATAAAACTGCGATAAAGTGGAAAAAATGTTAAGCTCCACGTTATTGTGTTGCGTAAACATATCGCTGACAAGACAAAATGAAATTTTGCCGTGTCGCTAGCCACATTTTTATGTTTCGCATTATTGGCCACCAAAAGTTGCGGTACTTACATAAACAATGTTTATAATCCGTTTGTCATATTTTGTTTATTACGGGGCTTTACCTAAACTAGTAAACACGCGACGATGGCAAGAGACCGGACGGCATGTCTTTATTTCCATGGAAGTTGGGAAGGCCTTTAGTGTGGGACGCAACGTGTGTCGATACTCTTGCGCCATCCCATCTTCCTGGCTCTGCGTGCTGTGCTGGCACTGCTGCTGCCGCTGCGGAAAACCTCAAGCGGCGGAAGTATAATAACCTTATCGGTAATTATATTTTTGAGCCGTTTGGGGTTGAAACCCTTGGGCCGTGGGGTCCGAGTGCACATAGTTTGTTCAACGAAATCTCCAAACGGCTAGCGGCTGGTTGACACTTGCCGTGACCCAAGGGCTGGCTTTTACCTTGGCCAGCGGCTTAGCATTGCCATACAACGTGGCAATGCCGCCAGTCTCTTGGGTACTTTACCAGTCGACAGCGATGCGGAGGAATTTTTCGACGCCATATTTTAGTTTTTTTTAATAGTTTTAGTTTTTTTTAATAGTTTTAGTTATGTTACCTTTTAGTAAAATAATGTTTTTTAACAAATAAAATAATGATCATCTCGTAAACAATAGATATCGTATCACTTTTGTTTATCTTTTTCCGATAATAAAAAGTAAAATCAGTGCATCCAATACAGTTATTTTAAGAAAACAAGTTATTTCAATATAAGTCTAATAGAGGAATCGTACTAGATCAGCTGGGCCTTATTTGGATAACCTGAGTCACCATTGATTACAAATTATGCAAATAATTCTGTTATGACTAATGATAACATAGTTTCTCTATTATGTCTGTGTAAGTAACTTTATACTGCTAATATAATCAATATCTTTCTGCACAACAGCTAAGCAAGTAGGGTGGGTCAGCAGATAAAGAGCTCTTTTGCAAGTAAGCACTAGGTAAAATGTGTCATTCTTTAGCTTGAGAAAAAGTAAGATTGGTTTACTACAACTATTTATTTGGTAAGCCAAAAAGTTATCCAATGTGTGTGTGTGTAAAAGATTGCAGAAGAAGTACATTTTTACCTAAACAAATTGTTCTGAATGGGACACTTTTAAAATGGTTCCTGTTGTTTTTTCCTATTAAATATGAAAATTCCTCTCATTAGATCTTTCTTATTTTGCATACCTACTAGTTTGCCAAAAGTATTGTATTGTATTGTATTGCTTAATTTGGGTACAAAAGTATCTTCAACATTAGTGTTTAAGATACTTTTGTACTCAAATTATGCGCTTGGACATGAATTTGTAGACACCAGCAATACAATACAATACTTTACTGTGTCTGTGTCAGAGATAAGTTACTAAGAACTTATCTCTGACATACAGACACAGATCAATCAGAATCTACTTTCTTTCAAGAGATAAATAAACATCAAGAAACAACTTATTACATATTTAGGCTCCTAACCTCTTTTATAAAAAAAGGCTTTAATATTGGTTTAAGTGTATAAAAAATAAACTTAGACAGAGTCAAATTAATACTAAGGGGGTTTTTGTTTAACTCACCTCATGGGAGCTCCTAGGTTGTGAAAGCTGGGTCATCTTCCTGGCTACGTCCAGTGGTGGGGAGACAGTCTCGTCAATCAGTGACACAACCATTGTAGTGGACAGTATGCCTACTATGTGAGCAGTCAGGGTCTTCTCTAATGCTAACATCTCCAACTGGTTTGATGTTTTAGTTTCAACTGGCTTGTTCTCATAACCCTAAGAAGAATGGATAATTTATTCATCATTTTGATTATGAATTTAATATGACAGTGTTAAAGTGCTCAAATTCTTCTGCATTAAAATAAAGCAAGTATTTATTTATTTAATACCTTGTGCACACAAATGTATAGTGGCAGACTTAACGCCATAGGCATTTTCTACCAGTCAATCTTTGTGTGATGCAGAGACAAACAGTGGTAGGTGCAATAGAGAGAATAGAGGAATAAATGTTTATTTAAACTAAATATCTAGCAAATAATACAGTTCGAGATTACACACAAATCTAGAAAAGAAAAGGGTATTTGCATCATAGAAATATGATTGCAGGCTAAGTGGGAAATGTTACATACTAGAAATTTAGTAACAACTCACCTTCAAAGCACATTTCATAGCCTGAGCTGGGAGTTTTATCAGTTCTGGAGTAATGGTCCTCAGATCTGACACCTCAACCTCTTGTTCATTACCATAGTCCACATACACTACAACCACTTTGTTTCTTCTGGTGTCTCTGACCCTCGCTCTATACCAGTTGCTGTCGTCAGGAAAGCGCGCGCAGCACGCCGCGCCCACTGGCAAGTCTCCAGGAGAGGAGCTGTTCTCACAGTGCGCGCGCACGGCGTCCATCACAGCATTCAACTCATCAATGTGGTCAGACAACTGCACAAAGAACTTGATGCAGCTATCCACATAAGACACAAGCACTGAATGCCGTGAACCCAAAGGAAGCATTTCAATCCATTTAAACTGCAGCTTGTCTTTCATGTTAGCCATCAACAAGTCAAGTATATTCTTATTGTCCAAGGAAAGCTCTCCATACTGTATCAATGGAGGCCCTTCAGGTGCCACCACTTTCAGAACCATCACCTTACCATTGACTAGCTGTTTGAAGGCTTCATTCAAATGTGGTCCCTTCTCCAATGTCTTCACTCCAGATAAACAGAATCTCATAGCAAAGACATTTGGCTTTACAAACTCTTCAGGTATATCAAAAATGTCATAGTATGACACCATTTCTGTGTCACCAAAGTCAACAAAGAATAACTTACATTGAGATCCAGAGAGATTCATCACAATAGCTCTGCATATGATGCGGTCACCAGACATCCTGCCCAGGCACACTGTGCCAATCATCGGAGGCTCAGTCAGACTGCTGTGAGGTCTCTTGTTAATGTCATCCATCATATCCTGCAGTTTCTTAGCATCAGTCACAAGCTGCACTGCAAATAATTCTGGTCCTTCCTCAGCATATGACACAAATACTTTGTGTTGAGAGTTGGCTTCCAATAGTCTGCTTTTGTAAGTTGAGGACTTCTTGGGAGAAGTAGGTTTGGCAGCCATCATTACAGCAGGGGGTGGTGTTGATACATTCACCATCGAGCTTGCAGGAGCATGCTGAGGTTGACGTACTGGAGCTCTTAGGTTCACTGGATTCCTAGAGGCCTTGTTGACTATCAATCGTTGACCAATCAAGGATGGAGCCTGTATACTTCCATTAAAGGGTAGAGATACATTTTGCTGAATGCGCATTGTTGATGCAGGGTTTGATGGAAAGTTTTGATTCATTAAAAATGGAACATGTTCAGGATAACTTAAGGATTCACTTACAAAACTGGGCTGCCAGTTCTGAATTTGTTGGTTTTCACCCAATAGCTGAAGTAGTAGCCCCTCTTGTTTGGCTAGAGGTATAGCTGCGCCAAAACGGATGGATACAATATGTGCAGACAAATCGGTGCCTTTGAATTGAATCGAAATTATAGGCAATGTCCGAGTTTGAGCATCAAGCGTCGCCGGATATTCTGCGTAGCAAAGTAGACTCTGAAGTTTTAATAAAAGTGGCTCCTCCCACCGTCCGGACGGATTCATAACTCCAGAGAGGTAATAATCAGTTGCTTGACCACGTAGCTTCAAGAATAATGGGTCGTAGTTTTCGAAAAAACGTATAGCGCTTAGAGAAATTAAATCTTTGTTTCCGTAGTCGATAAAATGTACACCAACCAAGCCAGTACTCAAACTATTCGTGTTTATAACCTTAGCTCGATAATACGTTCCATCTTTGTATTTGGCGGCACAAATGACACCTTCGTGAATAGCCGCCGGTGACACAGCTCCTATGCCTTTTTCAAGATTTTCTCGGGCAGTATCAAATAGGCTTTCTATCATTAATGAAGCCTGATGATCGACCTGCCCACTTATTTTAAGAAAATGACCCTCGCCGTCTACATGGGTCACAAAAAGGCGAAAAGCTCGAAGGGATTCGGGAGGCATACCCATTTTTTGAAAATTATAGCTTTACTAAACCTACAAAAGTACGACTCACACAACTTATTAGAAACAGGATTATCAAACTCAAGTATATAGCATCGCACTTCCGCTAAACTTATTTACAAAAAAACAACACAGCCAGCTTTCTTTTCCGTTAACGTTGCGTTTTCAATAAACATGGCGCTTTGTCCGTCCGCCGCCTTTCAATCAACTTCAACAACCATTTTGAATAGAGATGATACTTAAAAATAGTAGATAAGAAAAAATGCATTTAGTCGATTTACTTCCAATAAAATAAATATATTGATGTCAAGTAGTAACCTCATCTAAGCCAACTTAGATCACCGTGGTCTACCTGTTGAACCCCAAAATGGTAATCAGCGCCTTGCAATTCCCACTAATGAAGACAGACTCACAACCTCACAACAATGGCCGATGACGCAGTACCTACACACTTAATTGTCATGGAAACACTATTTTAATAGTGTGTGTGCTCACTCTTCTCATTAGGGACACTTTTTCTTGTGACGAAATGAGGGCAAATCTAGCGATTTAAATCTTTGTGGGGCTGATGAAAACTTTAGCGGAACGGGGACTATAAAAACCAAAGCTGGTATATCGGAATTAGTTCTATTTTTCTAGTCTGCTAGTAAATTACGCCAAAAAAATCAGCTATTCCAAAATTTCTGTTCGCCTCGTAAAAAATTATGGTACTGCGGTTTTTTTTTCCTATAAGTACTAAAAGTTGCTCATAATTATGAGTACAATGACCCCTTAAGAGGTTATTCATTAATTACGGGACATCTTTAATGTCGCAGCCAACTAATAATGAGCCATTTAGTTGACAGCCTTGCTTTTGGAAGTAGCGCTCGCTCCACTCGCGCGTGATTGGTTCCAACCCATTTGGTCGGGGTGCCCTGGCTTACTACGTCCTATTCCGCTCGCGCGTGGTTTGTCACAGTTCCAACCTAACCTACTCGTATAATGAATATCATTCAGCCCGCTAGTTGAACGGCGCCATTTAGTAAAAAGGCTAGGCTGTTAACTGAAAGGCTAAATATCCAAATAAGTCAAATACCCCTAATGTATATTTATTTGCTATAGTGAAAATGACATATTTTCATGACGGCCGTTGTATTATGACGGATCAGCTTTCCTAGGAAAAAGATTTTCAGTCCTACCAACTTATCTGTGATTTGAAAGAGGACGCCACCGTCGATGCGTCGACACAATCGAATGACATTTCAATATGACGGCCATAGTTCCAATTTTCGCCATTTCACAGATAAGTTGGTAGGAGTGTAGATGGCGGTCTAGATAGAATTTAGTTTAGTTTAGTCGTGGCCATTTATAGTTCATTACCTACCTACGGTTACGAAAGCACAGTGTTCTGTACTGTCAATGTCATTGTACACTCCTACCAACTTATCAGTGAAATGGCGAAAATTGGAACTACGGCCGTCATGTTGAAATGTCTTCGATTGTGCCGACGCATGTCATTCGATTGTGTCGACGCATCGACGGTGGCGTCCTCTTTCAGTTCACAGATAAGTTGGTAGGACTGTAACAAGTTTTTCATGTCATGTTCTTTTATAAAAATGTCTGTTAAAAAACAGTTTCAATCACAGTTGCTTTAGTTATAGTTCTTTCCGGTGTGCTGACTGGCTGTCATTATTGCTGTCAGTCAGCAGTCAGTGTCACCCCCACTGTCATGCATGTCACCATTATTTGTGCCATTATTCATCAATCAGGCAATTTTGTTGTTTTTGTGTAAAATGGAAATTCTCTGAAAACATTTCAATTCTACAGAACATACGAGTAGAATTATTTTTATTGAAGCGAGATAAACAAGATTAAATTGTATATTTAACAAAATGATTGAAACTTGTTCGAAAAAATGCATGTTATTCGGAACCGTCTGTTTAGGAGTGTAAGTTTTTAATTTGTTACTGTTTTTTGGATTGTATCATCGCAAATCTGTTATAAATAAATTTTAAGTCACCGTTTCGAATCTTATGTATGTATGTACATGTACATTACATTGCTAAGCTTTGTTTATTTGTGCCACATTAACAATTCTACTGCCAATCCGAGTCTGTGTCGCAAATTATTTGGGAATAGGCAGAATGTTACCTAAGTATATCACTTCTTACAGGTGGTCACTATTGCTGAAATAAACAAATAAACTGTTTTTACAGGTTGACGATAGTAGTGCTAATATTAGAGTCTCATTTAGCAGACTCAATGTCTGGCAGTTACAGAATGAAGAATAAGACATTTCCAACTGAGAACAACTCAACCTGCTGGATAACTCAACCATACTCTATTATAAGTGAATGTCATCCTTGTTCAGGTAAGTTGTATCCTTTCCCTGTCCTCTTCTTAGTATTTTAGCTGATCCTGATGATGGTTATTGATGAAATCATGGGAAACCAGAACTACTTACTTCATTTGGTACTTTGACAGTTCTTGTTAATTATTGCATCATGATATGACTGATTACCCTGGAGCAGCCCAATTTCCTTATCTTGTAGGGTAATATCTTTTTATTGGTTGTTTTTGTTTCAGACTTTGAAATACGAAGTAAGAGCATAGGAGTTTGCATACATACAAGTTTCAAAGAAATACTAAAATGTCAAAATGGTGAAACTGTAACAAGGAGGTGAGTGAAATAACATCTTTTTATTATAAATTAAGTAAATCAGAACTGAATTTTAGTATAAAGGGTCAAGCAAGGAAAGACATTATTTTAGGCAATTCTTACTAAAATTTGATGTTATCTTTTTCAGTTGTGACCGTGTGGCATATTTAGATGAGAGAGCTTATTGGAAGTTCACAATATGGTCATTTGCAATTGGGGCAGCTTCTTCAACTGCTGTCATGTTAAGATTACGAGTTCTTAACTATCAAGCGAAACGACGAGCGAGACAAGTTCTAAGCAATGGAGCTATTTAAATAGAAATTCTTGAGACCATCATTGATTACCAATATCATGTAAATATTGTTAACACATCTGAAGTTGGTATTATTTGCCTCGTCAGCCTATTATTGTCTTTAGCTATTGGCTATTTTAGGCCAATAGGGCTAAAATATCTGAATACAGAGACATATATTATAAGTACTGATGGTATTTGGCTAAGAAAGGACTCATGTTAGACTAAAGACTAGTGACTGTTCATTGTTTGCCAAAAGTTAGATATCAAATTATGATAATTTTAGTGTGCAATTATCATCATCAAGGTTTATCATTCCAAATTATTGTCATACAAACTACTTCACTGTTTCAACATTTTGTAACTTATGATTTTGTAGCATAAAATAATCATTGTTAAAATAAATATTTATTATTCAAAAAGTAATTTTAACAGTTCACTTATAACTTTCACATTAACACTATTACCTAACAACCGATAACATTGCTTCATAGAGATATTTGTAGGCAAACTGTAACTCTTAGGGAAAGACATTAACATTAAAACTTCTTTAGGAGTAAAATACCGTAACTGCAATTCCTTCAATGATTCAACAAAGTCAACACTACCAACTTCATTTAAATTAGCTTTCTCATAACATATTTGTACCATTTCTGGACTTTTGTCTGTGAATACAGATCCAGTGCCTTCAATATAATGAGTGTAAGCTTTAGTAAAGCAGCAAGATCTTTTAGAGTTTCTGTAACAGATATCCAGTACATTTGCACATCTCAGTTTTTTATCTGGTACTAAGAATTTATCAGGAACATCATTTCCAATTATAGACTCTAATGTTTCTGGGACACCAAAATCTTTTGGTAGACATGTAATCTGCAAGAGATAAAAAACATTTAGTAAAAGGGTAATAAATTATTCTCTCTATAGGAAAACGCACTCTTATCAAATCCGAAGGAGCCGAAAGAATTTTAGGCATACTTGGTCCTATGAAACCTCGCACCAAATCGGAAGAATTACTAGGAACTTTGTTTTGTTTGGCGCGGACAAGATTGTGTTTTCCTGAAATAAATATGGTACTATAAACTTACAATTTCATCCCTTCTTTTGAAAGGCCAAGTCAAGTTCTTCCTCCTTGCTGTACAGTAATATCTTAGTCTAGAATTAGGCACGCCAACGGTTGATGGACATAGTAGGAACTCTTGGTAAATAAAGTTGCATTCTTCTAACTTCTCTATAAATAAATTCCTAACAGTGGAGCTTTCAAAACCTTTAACATTTTCCATAAGAATATAATCTATATTGTCTAACTGTTCTAGTATTCCAATAAAATACAAAAAAGAATTAGTTCTAGGGTCATTGTCATCCAAGTATTTCCCATTTCTTGTAAACGGCTGGCATGGTGGAGACATAAGTATTGTATCAATGTTCAATTTTTTTAATTCTTGAGGAGACAGTTTTTGAATGTTTCTGTTCAGTAAGTTAGTTTCTGGAAAATTATGTTTGTAGACTTCATTGGCTACTGTGTTTATGTCCACTGCAGCAACTATTTCTCCTTGTAAACCAGATTCTGGAAATTAATGTAAGTAGTGCAAAATATTAAGAAAAATTTCTGGTTCCAAAAGAGCTAAAGTTAGCCGACGTTCGCACGGACGTAAAAATATCGCGGCGGGATTTTATCGCACACTGGATTTTAAACTCTCGGTGTTGACCCGAGCTTCGAGGATCCAACCTAACAACAACAGAGTGCATCTCAGCGCGTCGAAAAAACACACTGTTGAAATTTCAGCTCTCGGCGCTAAGCAGAGCGTTGAAAATCCAGTGCGCGAAAAAAAATCGCCGCGTTATTTTTACGTCCGTGCGAATGTCGGCTATGGCTGAGGCTACAGTAGGCAGCGATTTGGGATGCGACTGGAAGAGCGAAACGAGATACAACATGGTGCGGCTAGATTATAAGCGAAAATCAAATATTTTGATGTAGCCGAAGCAGTGATTACAGTGATGTTGTTCCTATCTCATAAAGAAATCAAAGATTGCTAGTAATATTTGATGTACGGTGTAGCCATATACGTGAGCATTCATTTATTTGTTTTAATCGCTCATGTGTCGCAGGTCGCGTCGCGGCCTAATGTAGCCTCGGCCTTACTGTTGACTCCCACCATCCCAATGATCATTCACATAAGTATATTAAGTATCATTAAAATTTCGTCGTAGAGTAGAGATAAACCATTCTAAAAATGAACGCCCCTCCACATTGGTTACGCTTACATGCAAAGAAGGTGTATAGACGCAATACACATTATTGGTATTTGTCATTGGTTGCTCAGTCATCCGCAATTTTAAATTAAATAAAAGTTGGAAACAGGCGGGACCCATTTGAGTTAGAAAATATAAAAATGGAATGGGCCCCGCCTGCTTCAACTTTTATTTAATTTAAAATGGGCTTGTTTTTAGCTTTTCAGGTTTTTACCGCTGTCGGGTTTTTTAGTTTTTTTAATTACTTTTTTATTTCCAGCTTTTTAGTTTACAAGTCTGAAAGATTTCGCAGACGATTTAGTTCTTGCAAGGAGTTTTGGTCGTGAGAGTATTTTTTTTTGGATCAAGTGCACAAAAATAGCCAAGCCTTTTTTTTACGCGTCTTTTACGATTTGTCACTTTGAATTACTTTTAACCATATAAGTTGCATATATTTTTGTAATCACCTTTTAAAACCCTTCATTTTGATATTCCACTCGATGATATTAGAAGAAAAAAAATGTCGATCTCCACAATATGGCACCCCAAATCCGCCATTTTACTTTGTTTTTGATTTTAATGTAGCCAGTGACACTTGCGCTACCAAGACAAATCTAAAGACGTATAATTTATCCAAATCCGTTCATTCGTTTAGGAGTTACGAGGGAACAAAGAAACGGACATACATACATACATACAGGTCAAACACATAACCCTCCTTTTGGACTTCGCCGCAGTCGGGTAAAAATATACACAATAATAAAAAATAATAATACACTGTTTTTTTTTATGCAAACGGTACCTACCGGAACCCCGAACAGCCAGATTTGTCGGCCAAGAGTTTATAAATGACACGAACGCGCGACAGCGAACGTGTCGTTCCATACAAAGCGCATGCTTCACGCCGTACAATGTTGTTACCTGAACTGATAGCACGATTAGTTGACCTCTAAGTGCGACGACGAGTCCATGTTGTCAGTAAAGTCGCCGCAAGCACACAAGTGTTGCATTAAGTATTTCCTCTCACACATTGAAATAATCACGTTTTGTGGAGGGGCGTTCATTTTTTAAATGGTTCATCTCTACCTACTGAAGATTGTTGAGTCAAGCTCAGACTAAACAAAAAACTTTATTCAGTCTGAGGAGTCAAGATCTTGAATAACAGTCGCTAACATTTGCGAAGTGTTTCTATTTCAATTTTGACCAATGCGGTGAAAGCCTGGAAAGTGGCATGCCCAGATACAGTTCAGCCTGAGAACCCGTCTTCCCAGAGACAGTGGGATGAGCCGCTCTGCAAGTTGGTACAGAATAAACTTATTAATATGTTTACCAATACTGCAGAGCATGCCCGCCTGCTGGCTGTGGGTGAATGGGAGTCTGGCCTCTGGCTTCAGGCGCTATCGTCGCCCAACATAGGCACTATGTTGGGTGACACCACATTGCAGCTCGCCTCATGTTTGCATCTGGATGCTACTTGCAGGGCTCCACATCGTTGTCCATGCGGTGAAGGAATCAACTGCCTCGGACACCATGGCCTATCCTGCAGCATAAGTGCTGGTAGGATGGCACGGCAATCCAGCATTAACAACATCATCCGTCGAGCTCCTCCAGACTTTAGAACCCAATGGCTTGTCGCGCGACGGTGGGAAGAGGCCAGACCAAATGAGCATAATGCCTTGGAAGTTGGGTATGCCTTTGGTGTGGGAGGCAACCTGTGTCGACACCCTCGCCATCCCATCTTCCTAGCATGGCGGGTTGTGCTGGGGCGGCTGCTGCAGGTGCCGAAACCTCAAACGGCGCAAATATAACCTTATTGGGTGCCTATATATTTGAAACATTTGTGGTTGGAACACTAGGCCCTTGGAGTCCGAGTGCTCATCGAGTATTTCGGGACATGGCCAAGCGGTTGGTCGACTCTTCACGGGATCAGAGGGCTGGCCTATTTTTAGCCCAAAGAATTAGTATTGCCATCCAACGCGGCAATGCTGCCAGCCTTATGGGCACTTTTCCCATTGACAGCGATGCGGACAATTTTTTTGATGCCATGAGCTCTTCCCCTTTTTATTTTTTCAGAATCAGAATATTTATTTGTGAAACAGGTATTTACATAAAGGTCTTAGGTTAACAATATGGGCGCTATGTTTTGCTGTGAAGGCGTACAAATATAAAAAAAAATAAAAGCAAGCAATAAAACAAAACTTAAAAGATTTCTTAAAAAATTACAGCAAATGTTTATTGCACATGAAATATTAAAAATTAACATTTATAAAATCTTCTACAGTATAATAACATTTTTCAATGAATAGCGAGTAGAGACTTTTCTTAAACTTTAATAGGAGTAAATTTTTTATGCTATCGGGTATTTTACTATAAATTGTCGGAGCCATGCCAAAAATGCTCTTTTTCATTAAAGCGGTTCTGCATTTTCTGTCGCACAGTTTATTCATATATTGAGAACGCATTGGATTCTTTTTTACATCGGATAGGATCCGGATCGGATTTCTTTTTTATAATTTAATTAAGATTTGTTTATAATTATTGCTGTTAATAAAACAATTTTAAGTAGATAATTAAAAAAGCTTACGTGGTAAACATTCGAGTAAACATACCTTTCCATGCACAGTGCATGCCCCCGATTCCACTATAGAGTTCTAAAATATTGTGTGACATGGTTACTTGTTTAGTAAAAAAATTATACTCTAACACATTATAACATTATGCTATTTTATCGACTTTATATAATTTTATTATTTGTTTACGAAAAAAGGTTAGGGTTAGATACCAATCTGCATCGAGTGGTGGCATGTGACAAGACAAAGACATTGACAATTTAAAATTTAATGACACATGACTTCAGTGTAATGACATCATGACATGGCATGATAGAGATGTCATCTTGCGGGCCAAATTGCCAACCTTGTCAAACATGATTCGCCGAACCATTTCGCTAGGCTAGCGCACTTAATTGTATAATTAACCTACCCTGTTTAGTAACCTGTATAGGTTATGGCGTAAATAATCCTACTGCTGTGTGTGTTATGTCTCGGTCTACTTCGCCATCCCTTTGGACAAGCGACCCGAGGTACCGAAAGTCGGAACAGATCGGTAAGGGCATTCCGGCAAGAGACATGGGCACAGGACCGGAGAGACCGCCAAAATCACAAAACAAATACTCTGTTTTGGTCCGACCTACTCTCAGGCCAACGGTCTCCAGTCTTTTCCACCACACCTCCAATCTGCTCTGGACCTCTAAGCCACTCTCGGCAACCAGCACAATGTCATATTCGCCGATGACATTGTGCTGGTTGCCGAGAGTAGTATAGCATAAGTTAGAATTGACCTCAAACCTCATGATTTCATGAAATCGCTAGATTTGAGATCAATTCTAACTTATAGAGTCGTATTGCTGATTCTAATGATTATAATTCTGTAAAGCCATATTAGCTACGGCCGCGTATCATATTTTAATCAACATACAACTTGACACTGACCTGCAAATTGCAAAAATGTAAGAAAATTTGAATTTCGCGGGCTACCTTAGTGCATCCCCCTTAAGGTGATTGCGCTGTGGTAGACCGCGAAATTAAAATTTTCTTGCGGTTTTTTTTCAATTTGCGGGTCAGTGTAAGGTTGTATCTTAATCAAAATATGATTCACGACAATAAAAACTATGTATTTACACAATTTTAATCATAAAAATCATCAATACCTATCTCTAAGTTAGATTTCCTCCGGATTGGTCTGATTTCGGAATTCAGACGAATCCGGAGGTAATCTAACTTAGAAAGATGCTTTGATGATTTCTATGGTTAAAATTATGTATATAAATATAAATTTGTCACTGTCTCAAATCATAGTTTGATTAAGACTGAATTGTAATCATTAGAATCAGCAATACAACTCCATAAGTTAGAATTGACCTCAAACCTCATGATTTCATGAAATCGCTAGATTTGTGGTCAATTCTAACTTATGGAGTTGTATTGCTGATTCTAATGATTATAATTCTGTAAAGCAATATTAATTTTGGCCACAATTATATTAATCAACATACAACCTGACACTGACCTGCAATTTGCAAAAACGTAAGAAAATTCGAATTTCGCGGGCTACCTTAGCGTATAAATCTCTTCCCCAGAACACATAATAGGATCTCTTAAACGCATAAACAAGGATGCATCGCAAGCGTTTGCCGCAAGATTCTTTTGACTTTTGAACACAAGCCAACACTCGATCGAATCGTACAGATCGGCAGAACAAGTGCTTTGTACAAGCCCATCACAATCTAAACGCCCTATTTACATTATTTTACATACAGTGTAAGTGTAAATGAGTTTTTGTGATTGATGGTTTGTTGATTTGTGGCAAGCGTGTGAAACCGGCATAAATAACTTTGACGTTTCGGTATCGGTTGGTTGTTGTTGTCATTGATGTGTGAAACTGTGAACTAGTGAAGTGCTATGACCTTGATAAGACTATGGTGAATTGGTGTGATAAAAAAAAGAAAAATCAGTCATGGCGGACCTTATGAATGGGAAGGACGTGTCAAACGTCGGCGACGGTGACTCTGTTTCGAAAGATGTTGTTTATCTTGAAGAAACATTTTACATTCTTTCCAAGAAGAATTCAGTATTTCGTGTTCGGCTCACTCCCAAAGGTTTGTCTCTAACAAAAGAAACGGACGGTAATTCAAAAGAGCAGACAATACTGTTGGCCGATATAATTGGCAGCAAATGCATGAGGAGCAAAAGACGACGCCCCGGAGCCGGCGCGTGCGTCTGTAGCTCCTTCGTCGGGAACCACCAGCTAAAAGTCGTGGACGAAAACAGCGGCGATCTCGACGAGAACGATATCAGTGCTTACCTGTACATCTACGCTTACATACTGAAACGAAGCCGCCGTACCTTAAAAAGAGAGAGAACAACAATAACACTGCGCTTCAGATCTTTCGATAAATATGAGGATAATAATAAGGAAGCACAGAAATGGAGATCTACAATAAAGTGTTTGATAGCTTGTCAACCTATTACGTCCGTGCCGCCGACTAACGATAAGAAGTTGCTTGTGCTACTAAACCCGAAGTCAGGGCCGGGGAAGGGTAGAGAGCTGTTCCAGTCTAAGGTGGTGCCTATACTGCAGGAAGCTGAGGTGTCTTTCGACCTCCATGTTACTAAATATGCTCAATACGCGCGTGAGTTTGTGCGCACTCGAAATGTATATGGTTGGCGCGCGATCCTGGCTATTGGTGGTGATGGCGTCCTGTATGAGATCATGAACGGCATGTTTGAGAGGCTGGACTGGCAGCAGGCACTGGCGGAAGTGCCATTAGCCATATTACCTTGTGGCTCTGGCAATGGACTGGCTAGAACTGTATGCCATCTGTATAAGTGAGTACATTTTTTAATCTAAAGTACCAGTTTAGGGTCAGTAGTTTCTAAGGAATACTCACCCACATTGCTATTTTATTAACTTATTTATATGAGAAACCATGTCTGTCTGTTTTCTTTGTTTTCATTTGCCCTACAAAATTTCATGCAGATGTTTTCCACTGAGAGTAAGATATTAATAATATGCTCAGGTAGGTATTTCACTCCCAATTGAAAATACAATTAAAAAGTTATTATGATAAACCAAATTAATCATCAGTAATCTAAAAGACGACCTACTGACCGAAACTTGATCATACCTCCTCTACAGTTTTTCTGATAGGAATCATATATTCTTATTGTCAAAAAAGTACTGAAAGTCCTAAATTCTTTACAAATAAGTAGGTATGCACTGGATCTTTAAGAATGGCTATTTAACCATCATTCAAAGGTGATAATCATTAGTGATGAATGGTATTTTGTTAATGGCAATACCTGTAATTAATATTTTAATTATTGCTGATGCAACTTTCTAAAATAATATCTCTATTTAGTTGTTGAATTTCCTGGTTCAGATAATGACCATGAAACTTTAAAATCAATCATTTTATACATTTTAGCAACCGGTTTCAGTATTATCTGATAATTTGTAAACTCATGACTCTTACTGATAACATTGTTCAAATTCACACTAATACACAAATGATCCAGATGAACTATAAAATAGTGAACCAAGGAGGTCTCATTGTGTTAATCATGCATTTGGTGTGTTTACCTTGTCTTTATGGTTATACCAATGACTTGAAACACTGAGAATTCTATTGTTTATGGAGGTATTTGAATGTCCAATCAGTCAAATATGTTAAGTTTACCATCACAGCATGTTCGGAAATCATTATGGTGAAACATGAACAGTTAGTCATATTTGCTCCAAATACTTACCATAACGAATTGATATTGAAGAATTTATTTGGTTAGTTTTGATAGCTATTAAATGGATGACTCAATATATTAACAGATGGCTAAGCTCGGAATTTTGCTTTTCATTGATCTAGTTACGAGGGCTGTTAACAGATAGGTATCACAGCTGTTCTTGATATTTATGGCCAGTTCATCCAATCAATGTGTTAGGTCTAACTGATATTCCCCTTAATTTTTTAACAGTTACAATATTTAATTTTAAATCCCACATTCTAATTTGTTGGAATAAATTAATCATATTTTGCCAGTATTTACCCATTTTGAAAACTACAAATCGCTGATAAGAACATATTGAACTGATTAAAGCTTAATAGTTCCCCAACCAGTATACAATGGAATTACTAAATTATGAAGCAAGATTATGTAGAACATGGTAACACAATGCAATCATGTAGTATTTTTACTTGTAGATATTTCTTTAAATTTCATAAAAAAATATTGCTGCAATGGTAGCAGGTATTTGAATAATTTAACTATTATTCAAATATGTTTTATAGTTTCCATTCACCATTTTAATTCCATAATAATTTATGTGATAAAGTACAGCATTAAAATAAGTTTAGGTAATTTTAATGTTGATTTGTTTATAAACCCAACTCAATATTTAAAAGCAAACGGGTTGAGATACAACAAAAAATTGTAGGTTTTACTTGCCACTTAGTCACATGTAGCACGTAATATTTTTGGTTGTAAAATGTTTGTTGCAACTGGTAATAAAACTTCCAAGCAAGTAAGTTGCACAAAATCTTTTTCTTGCAATGATTTAAAACTTACATTGTATTCTTGGTAATGGTTAAGCATTGTAGATTACTTTTCAAAGTACTGTAGATGACCATACAAATTACAATAATAATGTTTGCAAGAATGTTTATTTATTTATATTTTTCTAAATCTATATATAAATAAAAAGAGAAGTCCTGACTGACTGCTTGATTCATCAATCCCCAGCCCAAACTCTTAAATCTGGAAAGCTGTAATTTTGCACAGAGGTTCACTTTATAATGTAGAGAAGGAATAAGGAAGGATTTTCCGGTAGTACGTTCTCGTGGGATATTTTCCGACATCCACGCGGGCAAGAGCTAGTCAAACATATTGTCCAATGGCTTGTCACGCGACGATGGGAAGAGACCATACGGAATGACCATAATGCCTTGGAAGTTGGGTAGAGTGTCGACACAGGTTGCATCCCACATCAAAATGTGGGATGCAACCTGTGTCGACACTCTCGCGTCATCTCATCTTCCTAGCACGGCGGGCTGTGCTGGGGCGGCTGCTGCAGGAGCAGAACACCTCAAACGGCGCAAATATAACAACCTTATTGGGAGCTATATGTTTGAACCGTTTGGGGTTGAAACACTAGGGCCTTGGGGTCCGATGGCTCATCGCGTTTCTCGGGACATCGCCAAGTGGTTGGTCGACTCTAAACGGGACCAGAGGGCTGGCCTATTTTTAGCCCAAAGAATTAGCATTGCTATCCCACGTGGTAATGGTGCCAGCCTTTTGGGCACTTTTCCCATTGACAGCAATGTGGACAATTTTTTTGATGCCTTATGCTCTTCCCCTTTTTATTTTTTATTATATATACTTGTACATAATATATAGCTATATATATTAGTGTGCTTGTACATTATAATTATGATTTGTCTGTTATATGTTTTGTGATATATGATAAAAAGATGATAAACATTGTAGGTACATAACAAAAATAATCAAACTTAAACAATATAAATGTGAAGTTTCAGTCAGTCAGTCAGTATTATAGGGTATCGTATTACACAGTTACTGGGTTGTGGAAGTCAGATAGGCAGTCGCTCCATGTAAAATATGGGTATTCAGCTGCGTCCGGTTAGACTGGAAGCAGACCCCAACATAGTTGGGAAAAGGCTATGCAGATGATGATGATGATGGTTACAAATTATTTGAAGAAATATTGTAGTGGTCGCCTCCGGTAGGTATTTGAATAAACAGAAAATACACTTTTTTAGGTATCTACCTATATTTTACACTCGGAAACCTTCAAATGCGAGTAAGTTAAAAAAATAAATTGTGTAGGTCAACTTAGTTCACTCAAAATATTTTAAATCCTGTAATTTATAATTGAAGGCATTCTTCGCAGATGCATTCCGTTGTGGTTGATATGAACGTACTGTTAAAAGCCAAAGGTAAATTAAAAATAATTTGAGTCGGCAGCGCGGATACTGGAACCCCCCCGGGCGGAACCCCCCCGGGCGGAACCCCCCCACCCCCGCCCCCGGAAAAAAAGGTGGATTCAAATAAGTTATCTACAAGGATACATAAAGAAAACACTCGAGATGATAATCAATTTTCATCATTTATTTATTTAAAAAAAATCAAATTGATGCCCTTCATTTGCTATGCATGCTCGGCACCGGTTTCGTATTTCGACCATTTTAGTTCGTAGCAGCCGCAGATTACAGAAGAAAGGCAGATAGACCGCGCGGAACGTTGAAAGTGAAGCCAAAAAAGCAAATTAATACAAATTCAAAAACGAATTCAATCTCGAGTCAGTGTACTTAACTGTTCTGAGACAATATTTTTTTTTTTTTTCTGATACAATATTTTTTTTTTCTGAGGCAATAAATGATTTATTGTCTGAGAAAAATGCAGAGAACAGTAATTATACATATATTATGTACATTTGACTCGAGATTGAATTCGTTTTTGAATTTGTATTTGCTTTTTTGGCGTCAATCTCAGTGTTCCGCACGGTCTATCTGCCTTTCTTCTATAATCTGAGGTAGCAGCATCTCCGCTTTCATTATTAAGAATGCTGTATTTATTTGATTTATCAATTCTTTTCGACTGGGAACCTAACTTATTTGAATCCATCATTTAGTTTTAATAACTTTACATGTATTTATTGTATGTACCTATGATGTATTTATTGTATGTATGATGTATTTATATAATAGTAGAATTCCGTCACACCTCACACTCCTTAAACACAGACAAATTAAAAATCCGGAGTCAGAGACACGTTATGTTAAATCAGACAGAATATTACGTGTGACTCCGGATTTTTAATTCGTCTATCTTTTTCAAATTTTAGATGAGAATATTTCCTTGTTTCATACTTTTTAGAGCGTGATTTTTCAGTAGTCGGGTTTTAGTTTTTAAACTTCTTTTTATTTATATTATTTTGGGGTTATAATTTCGTGATAAAGTATTTGCAGATCAGCTTTACATTTTTCAAAGAAGAATCATTATTATATAATACTAGTTTTTGCCACGCGGGCGAAATGTCGGAAAATATCCCACGGGAACGTACTACCGGGAATTCCTTCCTTATGTTTACATTATAAACATTATAAATGGAACCTCTGTACAAAATTACAGCTTTCTAGGTCCAAGGGTTTGAGCTGGGCGTTGATGAGTGAGTCAGTCAGTTAGGACTTCTCTTTTTATTTATACCTATAGAGATGTATTTTGGATAGGTTTGAAGAGAAAATATGTTTGGCTCTAATCTGAGGCGTGATTTTATAGAAATTATTCTCAATTATGGGGTGCATGCAAGCAAAGCCGCGACCAATAGCTAACAATATAATATTTATATTTGAAATGTGCTAATTAAACCCTTTCAATTGATACCCACACGGCATCATAAACATTTTTTTTTTAACGTGACTTTATGTCCTCTAGTGGGCGCCATATTAAATTTAATGTGAAGTCACTTAGCCTATAACCAGCGGACAATCAAGACGCTTCCAACGATACCTCATTTGGCAAATTATGATAAGGAGTTTAGAAGTTATGAGGGAACAGATGAACATATAAACACACTACACATACCGTACGTCAAAATCATAACCCTCCATAAAAGGTAGATGATAATTGATTTTTGATGATCATAGTATGTAATTACGTTTTCGACATAGTTATCTATGAATGATAACCTAATTTAAGTATATCGTTAGTTATTGTTTCTAATTGATTTATGAACAGATGTTCCAAATTACTCAAATCATTTGTTTGTTAACCTTGAACACCTCGCGCTAACAAATTATGATAATTGTGAGCGTTAAGACACATTAAACTAGGTTGTTTCAAGGAGAATATTTTCTCATTCGTTTTTTGCGTGATTGTATTAAGAAGTTGTGCGCCATAGCACATTTTAAAACTTCAAAACACACAAGACATCATTGTCCAAAAATAAACTGAAACATTTTAAAAGCCACATCATAATTGAACCAATAGGTCTTTCCTTCTTTGATGACACAAACATCTTTCTTTTCTATGCTCTAGAAAAAAAAAACGTGTGCGGTTGGATGATCCCCGACCCCGATCGGGAAACCTGATCGGGAACGAAATTCCTTCTCACTTTCATGATTTAAAACAAAAACAAAATTTTCGCGTGTGGATTGGAAAGAAGAAAGTCGCATGGAGTTGGCATTAAGTATATGTGAAGTATGAACGCTATTTGGCGTTATGATTTCTACCAGTCCTCGAGCCGCATTAAAGAACTTCGTTCAAAAATAGTGTGAAATGTTCACCCTATGTCGATGACTTCTTTGTGCAATTATTTGCAAATCTAAGGCCCGTACAAAAAATCACTCAAAACGCAAGTAATGCTTAAACTAGTTTAATAATAATAATAATTCATTTATTGTCAGACGAAGCCCATTACATCAAAAAATTAAAAATACATTATACACATGTCAATCAAATCAATTAATATAAAATACATACAAATGTCATTCAAAATAAATAAATAAAATTTCAATACATACAGATGTCACTAATAAATAATAAAACACGTAACACAAAAATATTACATAATATGAGGGGACGTTCTACTACGTAGCTGCATCCACAATGCAAAAGCAACAGGGGCAGATCCCACCGCTCGGACATTAACAGGGGCCCAATTCTGTAAAGTAACCAACTTGTCAATAGTGTGTCGGTTGTGTGTCAGTATTGTCTCAATAGAATAGTTTTTGACATTTGGTATTCCACAAATTATCTATGGTCATTGACTTGTCACTGTTGTGCCAATGAAACACCATAGTAAGACTATTGTAATATTGGTAGTCTGGTCCACTATACTGAATCAATGGCATCGACGCTGTTCGAGCTGTTTTGTAGGCGACTTAGCAGCGAAGCGCTCCGCTTCCTTATGATCGCGAAAAAAACATCAGTCCGCGCCTCAGCAACCATAGTCGAGGCACTACAACACCTCGGACACCCTAACAGCATCCTGAATTCCTGAAAGCATTGTTGTACTGCACGCGCAGTGCGCTGTACGCCCGCTGCGTAAAGTTGATCCACAGGCTGCACGAGTAAAACGTCAGACAATATGCCTTAAGGCCAGGATATTCGAGCGCAGTAGGCATTTAGCGTTACCTCCCACCCCGCGTGGCAAGTCGCGCGAACGCGCAGTTCAAATGAACTCGCTGACCCCGCTCTGCAAAATAATTTTCCCATAATTTAAACTTAATTACCACTATAATTATAATACAACTTAAACTAAGATCTACAGTTTAATTATACACTACAACAATATTTACAGACTGATTTTTAAAACTAATAAACAAACACGGAAAATAACAATAATATGACAAATATTTCGATCGATTAGCGGAGGGACGCAGCGAGCCAGCAAAAACGACACAGGTCCTGCCTCGGAAACGCCTAGCGGGCTACTGAAGCGAAGCGCGTGCGCCGCTTAGTTATATAATCATTTGTTAAAATAATAAAAAACTGTTTTGAGAAAAAGTAACCGGAGAATGTTCTCCTAAACGTTATTGCCTATTTTTTGACATATTTTTTTTTGAGTAAAAGTTTGGTCTACTTCAAGTACGACTTGAAAAACGATCACAAATATCTCTGTTTTCGCGATTTTTTATGATCGAGTGAAAATTTAAATATCGTGTTTTGAACCGGAGAATAATCAAGAATGTTTATTAAAGTACAACATATATTTTTACCAAATCAAAACTAAGAATATTTGATTGTTTAATGTTGAATCAAAAATAGGTCGATTTTGAGGAACCTGGCCTTAAATAAAGTCATCTTTACTGGTCTAGTACATCATGCGACCCTGAGAGCCAACGGACAGACAGCGCCCTGCGCTCCCGCTCAGTATCCTAATTGTCACACAGGTCGACGTAGACCCAGTGGCTTCCACCATCGTATTCAATTCATCGTTATTTACCTTAGTGCAGCCATACTCAACATTTTTATTTTATAGGAGCCACAAACACGTTTCAGTCATGGTGTCGAGGGCTGCAAGCAAAAATTATTTAGGTCTTAATTAAAACGTAATTCCAAGTTAACGATGTAGTTACTTTATTCATGAAAAAAGAAGTTTTAACAAAAACGTTTATATGTTTTAATGCGATTTTTGATTCTGTGAACACTTTTTCAAAACTTTATCAAGATCTGGCGCTCCATGCTATCCTTATAACATCATTCAGATGAGAATCTGTAAGTTTGTTTCTGTAAACGTTCTTTATGTATTTCATTTTTGAAAAAGACGATTCGCACACATACGTAGACCCAAAGAATGTTAGTGTGATTTGGGCACATCTTTGGAAGCTTTTGTATTTTTGGGGAACATACAAAATTCCACATATTCTCTGTTTTCGTTTTTTTCTTTAAACAGAACTTTTAGATTGGTATCGTTTTTAAAATCGATGAACTCATCAAACAACTGAGTAATGGTCTCTAAGTAAGACTGCTACACGCGCAGGTTCGTGGATGGCAAGGGGATTCCCGCCGTCCATTATGTCTCGCTCATGCAACCACAGATTACTAATAATAGGCTGCGTTCCGATTCACGCCAAAATCGCTGATAGCGCTCGGCCCCCATTCCCGTTCTGAAACTCCCATTCTCTGATGGGCGCGAAATTTAAAATGGTTTACAATAGATTTGTAACTTCAGATGGGCCAATAACAAAGGCCCGGCGGGCCGCAGGTTGAGTATAGCTGCCTTGGTGGCTAGTCTTCCTCGGGGTTCATTCTTCAAGACGAAGTTTCCACTAAGAAAGCGATTGAACCAAAAAGGCACGGTGCGTTAATTAGCCGTATCCTCTCCAAACACAGCATTGATATTGCGATCTGTTTTGCTGCTTTAGTTCCACGTCGGAACTACACTTCTGGACACATCTATTGGCCCACCTTAGAGTTTAGGTTTCGATGGCCCCTACCGAAATATGATTGCTAGATTGAACAAAAACTGTTGATGCAGTTTTAAACCTGATACATTTTACCATCTTTTTCGATCGTATTGTTTTAAATTTGAATTCAGAATACCATACGACATGGAGCTACGCCTAACAAGTCGGATATGCGCCTTGTTAAAGGCAATTGATTTTTGAATAAAAAACAAGTTTTATCAAATAAAGGTTTAATTTAATAACGCGTGTTGCCTCCATGGGCATCTACCACAGCTCTCATACGATTAGGCATAGAGTTTATCAACCGCTCTATGAAATTTTGAGGGATCATCTCCCATTCCTCTTCTATGGCAGTTTTCAACTCCTGCATCGTCTGGGCAACTGGCTGACGAGCCCTAACACGTCTTTTTAGCTCGTCCCACATGTGCTCAATGGGGTTCATGTCTGGGCTTCTGGCTGGCCAGTCCATAACTGTGATGTTCACATCCCGAAGATATTCCCTGACGATGCCGGCCGCATGGGCTCTTGCATTATCATGCATAAAAAGGAAATTTGGGCCCACATAGTCCGCGTATGGTATCACGTGAGGTTCTAAGCACTCACGAATGTACCTTTCAGCATTTAATGTTGGCAGCCGTGGTCCTGTAACAACCTCAAGTTGAGTTTTGCCGCTCGCGGATATACCGCCCCAGACAGTCCATGAGCCACCGCCATAAGCAACCATCTCTTCAAAGCAGCATTGTGCGAAACGCTCTCCCTTACGTCGGTAGACCTTCTTCCTTCCATCTTTGCCATGTAACACAATTTTAGACTCATCAGAAAAGAGTACACGGCTCCAATCTTGCTGTGTCCAATTTAAATGACTGCGTGCGAAATGAAGGCGCGCTGTTCGGTGGGCTCGCGTTAGTTTGGGGCCATTAGCTGGCTTGTGTGGTACCATATCGCGTTCTTTTAACCTTCTCCGAACAGTTCGGGCGCTCACAGATACTCCGTGGAAGTCGCGAAGTTGGTTTTGTATCTCAATGGAGGTAAGGTGACGATTTCTCAAGCTGGTCGTCACGATGAATCGATCCTGCCTTTCAGTTGTGACCCGAGATCGTGGCCTTCCTTGGCGACGAACAAAGCCGCCAGTCTCTAGGTACCTCCGATAAACATTTAGGACCGCAGATCGACTTAAATTAAGTTGAGCACTCACGTTTCTTTGGCTGTGTTCGGCCTGAATAAGTGCCACAGCTTGGGCGGCGACTTCAGGTGAAGTATCCATAGATTATTGATAGAACCTCACCTTAATGTTAAGAATAAGTAATGTTTGTTGCAAAACCAAAGATATCAATCACTTTTTCAAGAATTAAATCCAAGTAAACCAATAAAACCAAGTTTTCTTAGTATTCGATTGTTTGATATCAACAAACAGGCTCCAAATTGTCTTTTGTTTCTTTAAATTCTGTGTTCGAAATTCAAAAAAAGACTATTGAATGAAATTGTGAATGTGCCAGGTTCAAAACTGCATAAAAACTTTTTGCTCGACCTAGTATAAAATTTTAGCTAGGACCAAACGAAACTGAAAATACAAGGTGGGCCAAAAGATGTGTCCAGAAGTGTAGTATTCAAAAATTATTCTAATTTCAATGTATCTTTTTTAAAAGCCGAATGAAAAACAATTGAAAGTCAAGCAATCGAATGTTGTACATTTTTCAAATTTAGAATTTTATAGTTATCGTGTGAAAAAAGTTTCACTCTGTCTGGAATCTCACATCATGCAGGTTTAATTTTAATTCAGTGGCAAGTACGTTAAAGGTGAACGTCCACTAATCCGCGCCGGCCGCAACGCATGCACGGCACGCAACGGGTTTCGGTTTGCTTTGTATGAATTCATATAGCACTCTGCGTTCACTGTACCGCTCGCATTTTCATTTCTTCATACAAATAAACCAAAATCCGTTGCGTGGCGTGCGTGTTTTGCGGCCGGTGCGGACCAGTGTACGCTCAGCTTAAAACTGCAATTTCATATTTATAACCGTATTATTAGTATGGATTTGCAGTTCGGCTCAAACGCATTGTGATTCTTATCAAACAGTTATCCTGCTGGATACTCTATCAAGTTTTACCCGGATATTATGTAATCATTACTTGTTTGTTTCTATAGACCGCGACAAATTGGCCGTACTATCAAAAAGCGCTCACGCAATTATGGTTTATGATGCAAGCAAAAGGGGGAAATGAAGCGAAGGAAATTGCTTGACGTTGCGCAGTCATGGTCGCCTGCTTGCTACAGTTTTGTTTTGCTAGTAGTTTTACCGTTCCTTATATAAAAAATGATTTTATTTCACTACCGATCGGTGTGATTTCCTAGAAGACAGATTCTTCAGATCGTATTATACACACACATCAAAAGTGTCTAGGGATCAAGCATTTTTATGCGGATTTCTTGAGATTGAGATGTGGCTTTGTAATAAATTTATGATTTTATAAATTTATATGGATCCTTTTTGGTGCATTTCATAATTTGAATCAGGAACTGTGAATCAAATTCGAGTAAAAGATGAAAATCAGCTGTCAATATTTTCCCTATAAAAACATACAACGCATTGAAGACATTATTAGTGCTACTGTTTCCCTACTACTGATTAAAACCAACGTTATTATGGAGCGGCGACGTCATTTAAGCAGGGAAGAAATGCTCAGAGCCGTGGGAATGATAGAAGCTGGTTCCCGGCAACGTACTGTGGCTTTAGCTCTGAATACAAGTCAGAGTGTTATCAGTCGACTTTGGACACGTTACCGAAGCACTGGTACCGTGGCTGAGCGCCATGGAGGACGGTATCGCTGCACCACACGGAGACAAGACCGATACATTCAAATCTTAACTCGAAGAGCTCCAACTATAACCGCCATGATGTTAGCCGTGAGGCTTCATCACTCTTCAGGGAACTTAATTAGCGACCAAACAGTCAGAAACCGCTTGCATGAAGTGAACCTTCATTCCCGAAGACCGCTACGGGTACCACCTATAGCAATGCACAATCGTAGGATTCGATATCAATGGGCTCTTGAACACAGAAATTGGGCAGAAGAACAATGGCGTTTCGTGTGCTTTTCTGATGAGTCTCGTTTTGGTATGAGACCGGATACAAGACGTATACGACACTGGAGAACCCCTGGACGCCAACAGCGATTAAAATCCTGCCAGGAAGTCCATCCTTATAGTGGTGGAACCATCATGGTATGGGCGGGTATTTGGATCGGCGGAAGAACTGAGTTGATTTGGATCAGAGGCAACCTCAACGCTCAAATTTATGCTGAGACGATTGTATCAGACGTCATCGTTCCTCTACAAGTGCAAATCGGTCCCTTATTTCAGTTAATGCATGATAATGCACGACCGCACACCGCAAGAGTTGTAAGACAGACTCTCGCCGCAGCTAACATCAATGTCCTGCCCTGGCCTGCTCAGTCGCCAGACTTGAACCCGATTGAGCATGCATGGGATATGCTACAGAGAAGAGCTCTGCCGAATATGGAGGGTATCCAGTCGCAAGAAGACCTTTTTTTGTTGTTGCAACGAACATGGGCGGCCATTCCACGCGTGATTTGGATGAACTCATTTTGAGTATGCCAAACCGATGTTCTTGTGTTGTTAGTGTTCGCGGTAGAAACACGGATTATTAATTGTTTAAGTTACCCAATAAAATTTTAAAGAAAACTGTTATTTCAGTCTTTTTTTCGAACTTTAATGTTAGTGGTTCAAATGTCAAAAATCCCTTTATTAGGAAAATGGCAAATTTCTTTATTAATGCAAAGGTGACTTGGTTTATCGTTACTGTGACAAACGAAAACACTTTATTTGATGAATCCTTAAAGAAAATTTTAATTAATATCAATCAGGAGAAAAGTTATTGCAAAAATATATGTTGATCCCTAGACACTTTTGATGTGTGTATATTATACTTACCCAAGAGCGAATATTTTTATTTATTTTTATGTCAGGCTTGCCTTAAATAGTAGTACGGTCAGCAACAGAAGTCTGTTAACACTGCTACTTTTTGACATCATCTAATTCTAAATTCGGAGTTTCTTTGAAGGATAAAATCAGGAATGAAGTTATCCGGAAAAGAACCGGAGTAACCAACATAGCTTTCAAAGTAAGCAAACTGAAGTGGCAGTGGGCTGGCCATGTTTGTCGAAGGACCGATGGCCGGTGGAGCAGACGAGTCCTAGAGTGGAGACCGCGTATCGGTAAGCGTAGTGTGGGACGCCCCCCAGCTAGATGGACCGATGACCTGAAGAAAGTGGCTGGGGCAGACTGGATGCGGAAGGCGGAGGACAGGGTGTTGTGGCGCAACATTGGAGAGTCATATGTCCAGCAGTGGACTGCGATTGGCTGAGTTGATTGAATTCTAAATTAATACAAAATGATTCGATAAACTGCTTTTTTTTCGTTTAACTGTTAAGAGTTAATTTTCTTAAAATTTTAAGTACTTCTGTTCCGACCTGAATTAAATATTTCGCTTAATAATTAAGATAAAAAGTGTTAATCGACTTTTGTTGCTGACTGCATCTACTTACTTATCCAATTTAGCTGTGAGTTCATTGCGAAAACTAAAACTAGTTTGGAATTTAGATAGAATGAGAGAATGGTTGCTTGTGTTGTGTGTGTTAAGTTGCTGAGAACACACTAAGTGTATCAGAAGATGATGGATAAATTGCAGATAGGACAGTCCGGTAGTATCATGAATCTGAGAATAATACTCCGCGGCTCCGCCTAATTAACCTTTGGCTTTTAAAGGTAGGTTTAGTAGGTAGGTACCACAAGAGTTAGTATGACAGTTTCATAATCTGCTCATATCTTGGCTGGATCCATCCAGGTAAGGTTGACATTTGGCGAATGTCGACCTTCGATGATGATGGATAGATTGCAGATAGGACAACCCAGTAGTATCATGAATCCGAGACCGGGACCGGGACGCTACCTGGATTAAGACCTAGAATCTCTTAAAACACGTTTTTTGGCGTGGCGGGCAAGAGTGAAACTATATATAGGTTTAGTACGTTAGGTACAGTCGGCAACAAAAGTCGATTAACACTTGTGTTTACTAAATCTTCATTATTGAGAAAATTATTTCATTAAAATCGGAACAGATGTAAATTTTAAAGAAAATTAACTCATCTAATAAATGAAATGCTAAAAAGCAGGTTATAGTATCATTTTGTGTTAATTTAGATGATGTCAAAAAGTAGCAGTGTAATCGACTTCTGTTGCTGACCGTACCATAGGTACCATATGAGTTTTAGAAATACGAAAAAATATCTATGGTTATGACAGTTTCATAATCTGTACATGCCTACTGACGAACTCCTATCAGGTAAGCACAGATTACGCGCATGACAGATATTAGGTTCAACATTGTTTTGCCAAGCATTATTATCTTCCTTAGCAGTGATAACAATTTCTACGCATGTTTTTTCAATTACAAATCTTATCAATTTGAAAATACCTACAATCATCATTCTCATTATTGTACCTAAATATAATTATGTATTCGTAAAATTGTGTCTAATTTTCGCATTAATATTTCGCGAAGCGATTATCGGCCATTTAACTTAAAATTTAATGCACTGTATGTTTGCGAATTGCATAGGTTAGTATACTGGCTCTAAGTATCACAAGGACATATTAATAAGAGTAGGTAACAAATATTATAACCGGTTGCTTGATATAGAACAGGAACCCCTTAAGTACACTAACCTCTATGACCTTGGTGAGGATAATAAATACATATTGTAGGACTGACTTATACCTACGTAATAATGTATGAGTCGTTCATACTAAAAATAGGCTCAGGATTTCCTGTTTATTAAATGAAAAATCGCAGTAATTAATTATAGTTAGCACAATAATTTTCCTCTGTTTCTAATTGTCAAGGTAGTCAGCTCAGCGAAAGTACAATTTATCCGCATTTGTGGTTTAACTAGCTGAGTTACTGTAGAAACTGGTTTAAGAACTCGGCTGGGCAAAAGAATTCGAATTCTTGCTTAAGACGCATAGAAGTGCCAGCGGCCTTGAGTGGTTGCGTGGTGGTGGTGGTTGGGTGGTGGCTCACGCAATGCGTCGTACATCCACCCAGTAATAGGACTCGCCCATCAAGGAGCGCTGTCCCTAATTAGACGCATTATTTATTTATTACACATAAAACAAAAGTTATTATATTACAACACGTATATTAAAAGATAAATAATTAAATTATCTTTAAAATGGTGAAGGTTTCATAAAAATACACTTGATAGTTTTTGCGTGATTCTCAGTTTTTTATCCGCGTTAGACATAACTTTACAAATCAATTACATTATCTAATATAAACATAATCTAAAATGTTCACATATTAAAAGTTATTAAGAAAATGCTCTAATTTATCATAGTATATTATTTGCAAATCATTAACACTACTCGTTTAGACGTGATCTTCAGTTTAAAATAAGTAAAAGTCGCTTATCGTCGCTTTAAGCGAGTAGTCTTACATTTATTAAATTCGTTAGTTTTGTCTAACATTAAGAATTAGGAAATATAAAACAAGAATCAGTACCAGATATTTAGAAATAATCAGTAATGGATTATATTCGCCAATCGCTAATCTCCTTGAAATCGTATAGTCTCGTTTCACCTTTTTTTTTTTTTTTTTTTTTGTGGATGGGAAATCATCAAATGACTTCTCCCGCTCTGGGCAGAGGCGGGAGGGCGTGTCAGACTTTTACTGACTAAAACCCACCCATGTTCCTTCAGCTGCCCGTGCCAGGGCTACGGTATCTCTTTCGAACTACCCGCGACCCCGGCGGCATCGGCCCAATTGACCCCGTCACTGCTGACATCTCTTTGAGGCGCGCGTGGAACACAACGCGCCGTCGACCCGGGCCTGGTCCTTACCGGACGGCGAGCTGCCCATTACTCGTCTTCCGCAAGCCCGCACCTACGGTGGCCGGGAATCGGCAATCGATTCCCGCCGCCCAGGGCGTCTCCTACGGCGGCTAGGGGCGCGAGGGCGCGGCTGTTGCCTCTCCCTCACGCGTTCCGCTTCCTCCTTCGCGAGCATTACTGCTTCGCAGAAGGAGGTGACGGCTTCCCATGCACTCTCGCTCCGCACCATGGCCTGGACCAGGTTTGGACGCGAGAGATCGCCGCCGCCGATCGCCTCCGTGAGAACACGGCGGTGCTCCGCCCAAGCCGGGCAGACCTCCACTGTATGCTCCACCGTGTCCTCCGGGCGATCCACACAATGGTGACACCCGGGCGTTTCCTCCCGCCTTATCCGAAACAGGAACCTCCCGAAACAACCGTGTCCGGTGAGGACCTGCGTCAGGCGGAAGGTGAGGACGCCGTGGCGCCTCTCCAACCACTCCTCAAAGAGGGGACTTATCGCCGCAATTGTGGCGTGCCCAGCGCTGGGTTGCGACAATCGCACTCTCCATGTCGCCATGAGATCCCGCCGGAGCTCTGTCCGCTGTACCGTGATTTCTCGCGGCAGCGGAGTTAAGTCTCGTTTCACCTTGGATGGCTAAATATGCAGTCAAGTCAATGGCGATGTGGATAAAAATGGAACAAGAATCTCGGATATTTCGTGGATAAGGAAGCTAGTACATTTTTAATAGCGAGGCATGTCGTATCTTTTCCCTTCACTTATTCATACCAGCTTATTAAAAGATATTGGATGGAGGACTTCATCTCTCTATTCCGCTTTCCACCAGATTAGTTAGAATGGTAGTTTGCTATCTACAAACAGATTTCATTTTGATTAGGTTCATGTTTGTATTATTTAATCATCACGTTCAATCTCCATATTATGCCGCTTTTAATTAAAATACCATAGGGGCTTGTGGCTAAGTAATAATAGCCGCACGGGTCGATCAATCAGGTTAAGCTCCGCTTGCCACGGTTGGTCCGTGGATGGGTAACCATCTTTACATACAAAGACTCCTCCGTGTCTCGGAAAGCATGTTAAGCCGTTGGTCCCAGCTGTCATTCGTGTATCTTTGACAGTCGTTACGGGTCGTCAGAAGCCCGAAAATCTGACAACCAGTTAAGACTGTAATACGATACCCTTGGTAAGCAAGGGGTCAGATAGGCAGTCGCTCCATGTAAAATACTGGTATTCAGCTGCATCCGGTTAGACTGGAAGCCGACCCCATCATAGCTGGGAAAAGGCTAGGCAGATTCGTTGGATTAAAATACCACATGATCACATCATGATACGTGCGTCACTGAGAATAGTAATTAGGTATAAAGTAAATACCTGAGGTCCAAATAGGGTCAGCAAAGCACCGAGTTTATGGAATATTTCCAAAAAGGCTCCTAAAACCAACATAAATCGACTGATAGGATTTGGATTACGTTAGTAAACAACAAAAAAACTAACACTACCTTCAATGCTCATGCGGTACAAAGTCGATAAATAAGCAAATATCTACGATGCTAATAAAGAGGCAAATAAGAAGGCTTGAATTGAATTACTTACTCATTTGTTTGTTTTATTAAGAGAGTATTGTTGAATAAACCCGTGAACGTGTACTTTACAAAAGCTCTTAAATACGAAATATTAATTAACTCCTTTGTTACAGCTGGTAACCTACTTAATAGGTATGAATAAAGTAGAAAATAAAATATAGCTGAACTCTAACGGCGGAATAATGCGCAGTAAGTAAAAGGAGTAGAAATCAAATCAACTAGACGTAATCACATAATGTTTTTAAAGATTTGATAAAAACAAAAACACTTAGCGTTAAGCATCCACGCAAGACGCAGATATAATACTTAAAAAAATATATAATGTACTTATTCAATTTTTGGTAGTGTATTGAGTAGTTTAAGGAGGAGGAGCTCGTGTAATAACAGCCGCACGGGTCGATCCATCAGGTTAAGCTACGCTTGCCGGGGTTGGTCCGTGGATGAGTGACCATCTTTACATACCGAGACTCCTCCGTGCCTCGGAAAGCACGTTAAGCCGTTGGTCCCGGCTGTCATTCGTGGATCTTTGACAGTCGTTACGGGTCGTCAGAAGCCCGAAAGTCTGACAATCAGTCTTACCAAGGGGTGTCGTATTACCCAGTTAATGGGTTGTGGAGGTCAGATAGGCAGTCGCTCCATGTAAAATAATGGTATTCAGCTGCATCCGGTTAGACTGGAAGCCGACCCCTACATAGTTGGGAAAAGGCTAGGCAGATTTTATTGAGTAGTTTAAAATAAGCTAAAGTAACTGGTAAGAATAGGATATTGAAATGAAGTCCACGTTTATGAATCCGCTGCAGAATGATTAGATAGTGCCCCACTATCTAACTTATACATCGTCATAATCATTCCCCTGCCCTTATCCCAATTTATTTGGGGTCGGCGCAATATGTCCTTATCTTCCATACTTCTCTATTAGTCGTCATCTCGGTAGACATTCCGTTTGCCATAATATCATCTTTCACACAGTAATAATAATAAATAAAAATAAAAATGTTTTAATATCAGACACAAAGGCCCATAGCATGTTAGTAACAAAAATGACTTAAAACCTGTTAGTAGATACAAATTAAAATTTTATTAAGAAAATGGTAGGTAGGTAAGTCTATCGAGCCGAATGTATAACATGCAGCTTGACAAATCTATCCAGCGCAGGCCCATACAGTCTATCCGCAAATACCTTAAGGATACTGTTGGTGCTTCCCCTGACTCTGCATAGTAGCGACGCAACTTTCTTACGCATTATCGCGAAGTAATCATCTGTGCGCGCATCCGCGAACATGCCTGACGCACTACAATAAGGTGGAAGCTTCAACATCACCCTGAAGGCATTGTTGTATTGGATGCGCAGGGTATTGTCCGCCTTTTGGGTATGATTAGCCCAGAGGCTGCTGGTGTAGAATGTCTGGCAGTAAGCCTTGAATAGTGTGATTTTAACGGGTACTGAACAACCAGCAAACCTTCGTGCCACCATATTCCCCCTCACAGCCAACGCCCTGCGCTCCCTTTCCATATCCAAATCGTCTTTTAAATCTTCAGTAACAATATGGCCTAGGTATTTAAATTTGGTTACTCTTTGTAAAAGTGACCCGTTAAGTGTTACGGGAGGGACATACGATGGACTTTTATTTTTACCCGTAAACACCAACAGTTCACTTTTCTTAGGGTTGTACTTAAGCCCATGCTGCTCGGCATAAATTTCACATAGCGAAAGCATCTTCCTAATTCCACATATTGAAGGGCTCAGCAGCACCATGTCATCTGCGTAGCTTAAATTATTTACATTTACTCCGTCCACGTGACATCCGACATGTGTGCTGCTGTGCTCCACAAGTAGTTTGTTAACATAAACATTAAATAATCGTGGGGATGTAAGACCACCCTGCCTGACGCCACATTCGAGTTTATAAGGGTCAGACAATGCATTTGACCACTTTACAAAATTTCTCTGCTTCCCATACCACAAAGATAGTATGGATACCATTAAGTCAGGTATACCCGCCTCCCGCAGTTTCTCCCATAGGACATTATACGAAACCAGGTCAAAGGCTTTAGATAGGTCCAGGAAACAAGCATACACTGGTGTTTTCCTATCTGTGTAGTATTTGACAGTGTGCTTCAATGCATAAATTGCACTCTCAGTTGACAGCCCAGAACGGAAACCAAATTGTCAGTCCATCTATAATTTCTTTAGTCTTCGCCTGCTCGTATAGTCTCATACTCAAAACTTTCCTGACGACATTTTCCTCATTCCTCCGCATCACATGCCCTTACCATGACAATCGATATCCGCACAAACATCATCATAATTATATCGGTCAAAAATAATATTGTGGGCTTTCTTCCACCAGTACTTACATTCTCTTTTGGTGGCCTGCACCAGAACTTCTTCATTGGTTTCTGATTGCTAAAGATCTCGTCCATATATACTACTTGTTTTAAAAGCTAAGCAGTCTGCCGTGGTCTCTGGACTGCATGCAGTGTGGTACATGCTGCCTTCCACAGTCTCCTTTATTGTCACTGACCGAGTACCGAGTACATTTCCCTTCCAAACAGAAAAATATCATAATTTCCATACTGTCTGCAGATCTGCAGGTAATCGCTTAATGTGTCCAAAAATCGCCCCAAGTTCGACACAGCAAATACCTCGATTGTTGTCAAAACGAACCGTAATTTTACTAATGATTAACAGTTAATCATTAGTAAAATTACGGTTCGTTTTTATCTTGTGAGAGGAAAATCATGAACAAAAACAGCTTATCTAATTTATTTGTATGGACCATTGTTTTAGATATTTGACAGGAACGAAAAATTTCTAGTGACTCAAACAAACCGTGAGAGGTTATTAGTAATTTTGGTTGTAATGTAGACTTGTACAGGGATCTTAATCAAATCACTGAACAACGGTGCATGACTGTGTATAATGCCGTATGCGGTGAGACGAATCTCGCGACAGGTATAATGTAATGTTATCGAATTAACTCAAGGCCTCAACTGACTGTTTTCATGTGCACACCTTATTACTGAGACTTTTAGTAGTCATTAGAGGTTCTGCTATTTTGTCTTATGCATCGATTTCCCTAGTCAAAGCTTTAAGAACTACAATGTATTATTGTAAATAACTCAAGAATTTAGAAATAGAAACTATAAAAAAAGACTGTCAGAAACACTTCAGCATAAAGAAACACGTTACCATTACTATCACTAATCTTGTTTTTATGATAAAAATGTTAAAAAAATGTATATAAGTAGTTTATCAGCCATCATACGGTGGAGCATAAAGTGGAGGTCTACCCGGCTTGGGCGGAGCACCGCCGTGTTCTCACGGAGGCGATCGGCGGCGGCGATCTCTCGCGTCCAAACCTGGTCCAGGCCATGGTGCGGAGCGAGAGTGCATGGGAGGCCGTCACCTCCTTCTGCGAAGCAGTAATGCTCGCAAAGGAGGAGGCGGGACGCGAGAGGGAGAGGCAACAGCCGCGCCCTCGCGCCCCTAGCCGCCGCAGGAGACGCCCTGGGCGGCGGGAATCGATTGCCGATTCCCGGCCACCGTAGGCGCGGGCTTGCGGACGACGAGTAATGGGCAGCTCGCCGTCCGGTAAGGACCAGGCCCGGGTCGACGGCGCGTTGTGTTCCACGCGCGCCTCAAAGAGATGTCAGCAGTGACGGGGTCCAATAGGGCCGAAGCCGCCGGGGTCGCGGGTAGTTCGAAAGAGATACCGTGGCCCTGGCACGGGCAACTGAAGGAACACGGGTGGGTTTTAGTCAGTAAAAGTCTGACACACCCTCCCGCTCTGCCCGGAGCGGGAGAAGTCATTTGATGATTTCCCATCCACAAAAAAAAAAAAAAAAAAAAAAAAGCCATCTCGTTACCATAACACAAGCATTAGGTTGCTTAGCTTGGGGCTAGATGGCGTTGTGTGGTATGTCCAAACATATTTATTTATTTTATATATATATTTTATTTGAGCACTTTTATGATTTACTTACAAACAATAGAACGCATTTAACGGTTTTCGACCTTCCAGCCAGTACTTTCCTTTAAAGAACAATGAAAGGGTATCTCATCAAATAAATAATGTGGGGCTGTAATATAACATGCGTTAAATACAACAAGATGTCCTACTATTTCGGTATTTACTGCGCTAATTTTCGGAAAATATTGTAGTATTTTTTTTTGGCAGGGAAACCTGCACTCTGCCCTCTTCGTCTTCAATTCTTCCATATTACCCGTGCGATGATATATTACTAAATCTGACTCGTGCGTCATTTGCAGAGTCAGTCACGTTTGCTTACGAGTTTTGCTTATTTTTTCTTAATTAACGTTCATTCTTTATGATGAAGTAGTCATTGGGCGGTCGAAAACAAGTTTGTTTCTTAAAGGGGTTTGATTTTACCTTAGCATTGTAATTATGATAAGCATATTTAATTTTCATTCTTACTCTTAGCAAGAGTAAGACTGAAAATTAAGAAAAAAAAAAACCTTCAGATTTATGAGGTCATACAATGGTAATCTTAGTTCATTCGTACAATAATTTTCCATTCCAAGGACTTCAATGATAGACGTAACTTGGCCATTACCACTTTTTGCGCAGATAGCAGCAGTGGGAAAATTCAAACTTTTGACATTGAAATGAAAATACATATATTGTTGCGGTAGAGGTAGGTAATTAATTGTAATAATATTCACGTCTTTTGTGAAAAAAAGTAAACCGGTAAAGGCTTTAAACCTCACAGTACCTAGGGTATAAAAAACCGGTGCACGTCGGAGTTCCGCGTACCACCAAAACTTACACTAACTTTCTTTTATAATTTGCCATGATAGAGACACTATTCTGTGAGTACGTACACCAAACTGAATATATATTCAAAGTTCTAGGATATTGAATAAGTAGTAAGGTTTCATAATCGGATAAACTAATAGTGTGATCTACTAACCTACTATTTCAAGCTGCCTTGCTTCAATTATTGTACAAATTGTATTCAAGCTGGTGTGAAAAGACTAAAAACTCAATTTTATAGAGTCGATTTTTGAGACAGGGCAGGTAGCTTAACCGTTGCAGTTACAGGAAAACGTTATTTAGGAGAGTGCTCAATCCACTGTCCATTTTTTTTAACCAACTTCAAAAAAGGAGGTTCTGTATTCGACCCGTATGTATGTATGTATATATATATGTTTGTTTGTCCGCGATTTTCTCAAAAACGAATGAACCAATTTTGATGATTCTCTCACTACCGTGATCTACATACTTTCAGGAAGGTTTTAGTATAATAGGTTGGGGAAAAAGTTTCTTCGCATTTTTTAAGAAAATTCAAAACATTTTTTAATATACATTATTTACATTTATCTAAAGTATGTAGGTACCATTTTGTTCGATAACTTTTTGCCATCTTGTAGGTAGGGACATGATCCCATTTATAGAAATTTTGAGATTTCTGATCAAAATACCGCGACAAGTGGTTTTGGCAGTCCTCTCGTGATGTTAACCTTACACTGCCTAAAGAATTCTGAAGAGACCGAAACAGGTGGAAATCTGAAGGTGCAAGGTCAGGACTATACGGCGGATGAATTAACACCTCCCAGCCAAACTCTCTTAATTTTTGCTGAGTGGCTAAAGATGTGTGAGGTCTAGCGTTATCATGATGAAAAACCACACCCCTTCTGTTGATTAATGCCGGCCGCTTTCTCTCAACTTCTTGCTTTAATCTCATCAGTTGTTCGCAGTAGAGTTCAGAATCGATGGTCCTGCCTGGTGGTAACAGCTCATACTGAATAATGCCCTTCCAATCCCACCACACACACAGCATCACCTTGTTGCGAGTTAACTCGGGTTTCGCCACAGTCTGTGCAGCCTGACCGGCCTTTGACCACGACTTTTTTCGCACGTTCTTGTCGTGCGTGATCCACTTTTCATCACCAGTTATCAGCATCTTCAAAAATGGTTCGTTTTCATTACGTCGTAATAAAGAATCACAAGTGAGTACACAGTTCATTAGGTTTCTTTCAGTGAGCTCGTGAGGTTCCCAAATATCGAGCTTTTTTGTGTACCCAGTTTTTGTCAAATGCGCCAAAACTGTTTTGTGGTCAATTCCTAGTTCTTCAGCTACGTCGTAACTACTGATATGCCGATCTTGCTACACTTTTTCAAAAATGGCATCCATTTTATCCGTAATAGGGCGACCAGAGCGACGTGCATCTTTGACATCAAAATTTCCGGATTGAAAACGCTTAAACCAAATTTGTGCTACTCTCACAGACACTGCACTGGGTCCATAAACATTGCAAATTTTTTTCGCGGCCTGCGTTGCATTTTTACCTTTTTTGTAGTAAAATTTTAAAATGTATCGAATTTCTTCATTAGATTCACTCATCTTGACAGTACGAAAAACAAATGAAAATCACACATTTTTCTAATTTGAATTTGGAATTATGTTCTTTAAAATTTAAACTTTCAATGACACCTAAACCAGCCAGATACAAATAGTATAGCCAAAGAGATTTTATTTTAAGTTCATACATACTGTAATGCGAAAAGACTTTTTCCCCAACCTAATATATAATGCATTATGTACACACATCAAAAGTGTCTAGGGATCAACATATATTTTTGCAATAACTTTTCTCCTGATTGATATTAATTAAAATTTTCTTTAAGGATTCATCAAATAAAGTGTTTTCGTTTGTCACAGTAACGATAAACCAAGTCACCTTTGCATTAATAAAGAAATTTGCCATTTTCCTAATAAAGGGATTTTTGACATTTGAACCACTAACATTAAAGTTCGAAAAAAAGACTGAAATAACAGTTTTCTTTAAAATTTTATTGGGTAACTTAAACAATTAATAATCCGTGTTTCTACCGCGAACACTAACAACACAAGAACATCGGTTTGGCATACTCAAAATGAGTTCATCCAAATCACGCTGTGGAATGGCCGCCCATGTTCGTTGCAACAACAAAAAAAGGTCTTCTTGCGACTGGATACCCTCCATATTCGGCAGAGCTCTTCTCTGTAGCATATCCCATGCATGCTCAATCGGGTTCAAGTCTGGCGACTGAGCAGGCCAGGGCAGGACATTGATGTTAGCTGCGGCGAGAGTCTGTCTTACAACTCTTGCGGTGTGCGGTCGTGCATTATCATGCATTAACTGAAATAAGGGACCGATTTGCACTTGTAGAGGAACGATGACGTCTGATACAATCGTCTCAGCATAAATTTGAGCGTTGAGGTTGCCTCTGATCCAAATCAACTCAGTTCTTCCGCCGATCCAAATACCCGCCCATACCATGATGGTTCCACCACTATAAGGATGGACTTCCTGGCAGGATTTTAATCGCTGTTGGCGTCCAGGGGTTCTCCAGTGTCGTATACGTCTTGTATCCGGTCTCACACCAAAACGAGACTCATCAGAAAAGCACACGAAACGCCATTGTTCTTCTGCCCAATTTCTGTGTTCAAGAGCCTATTGATATCGAATCCTACGATTGTGCATTGCTATAGGTGGTACCCGTAGCGGTCTTCGGGAATGAAGGTTCACTTCATGCAAGCGGTTTCTGACTGTTTGGTCGCTAATTAAGTTCCCTGAAGAGTGATGAAGCCTCACGGCTAACATCATGGCGGTTATAGTTGGAGCTCTTCGAGTTAAGATTTGAATGTATCGGTCTTGTCTCCGTGTGGTGCAGCGATACCGTCCTCCATGGCGCTCAGCCACGGTACCAGTGCTTCGGTAACGTGTCCAAAGTCGACTGATAACACTCTGACTTGTATTCAGAGCTAAAGCCACAGTACGTTGCCGGGAACCAGCTTCTATCATTCCCACGGCTCTGAGCATTTCTTCCCTGCTTAAATGACGTCGCCGCTCCATAATAACGTTGGTTTTAATCAGTAGTAGGGAAACAGTAGCAGTAATAATGTCTTCAATGCGTTGTATGTTTTTATAGGGAAAATATTGACAGCTGATTTTCATCTTTTACTCGAATTTGATTCACAGTTCCTGATTCAAATTATGAAATGCACCAAAAAGGATCCATATAAATTTATAAAATCATAAATTTATTACAAAGCCACATCTCAATCTCAAGAAATCCGCATAAAAATGCTTGATCCCTAGACACTTTTGATGTGTGTAATTATTCTTATGTACGAAGTTATATGCAGAAATGCACTGTATCTCCGGCTTTTCTAAGCGGATTTTGATGATTCTTCTTTTGGTTCGACTAGGGCTTACCTACTTATGTAATTGTATATTCAACTAAAAATGGAAAAATAAATTTACTTTAAAAAAAGTAAAAACCGACTTCAAAAACCAAAAACTAATAAAATAACTTTCATAAAACACTTAACAACTTCTGATGTCGGTGTCTTCAATTCTTCAATGCACTTTAGCTTCACACCGACTTCAGAAGTTGTTAAGTGTTTTATGAAAGTTATTTTATTCGTTTTTGGTTTTGAAGTCGGTTTTTACTTTTTTTAAAGTAATTTTTTAGTAATTGCTTTCGCTAACTGCATTCACAAATTTTCGAAAAATGGTACAGTCAGCTAGAATAACGTTATCACGTTTTATTTTTATGATGCCAGTCGATGCAGTTTCTCTTGTGTGCCTGAGGTTGTAGTACTAGAATAGCCATAAATCGAAAAAAATCCAACTCATTCAACTCTTCATTTCCTTGCAAATGCAGGCCAATCCTTTTGGTAGACGTCTCATCCATCGGTTTTGATATTACGTGTAATGGGATAGTTTGTACACTTCAGTGGTATAGTAATATGTAACTATTACCACTTACCAAACGAATAGTTTATGGAGATTGGAGACCCTTAAGGAGATTTAGTTTACCCTCTTATACAAATAAATTCTGTGGATTTATCCGTGCCTAAACATTTCTATCTGGTGTTGATGATCTCTACATATAGGTACCTAATAAGATAAGAATTTATATCGTCGCCGGTAAACATTTGTTTTTGTGGGCAAAATGGTTTTGTCTGTCAATAATTAAACATGAGGCCTCTCTAGGATTAAGGACGCTGTTACAAATGGGTAGTCAAATCATTACTTTTTTACACAAAAGTATGTTTATTAAATAAAATGCTTTACATTCTTAAATTTTTTTTTGCCCAAACTGTTGATAGATGTGCATGGTACGATCCTGAATTATAAATATAATTTTAAGTAGGTACATTTTCTCAATAAATGTACCGAAGTAAAAATTTTCACTCCGGTACAATTATTGAGAAACTGTACCTATCTAAAATTATATTTATAGTTCAGAATCGTACCATGCACATCTATCGACCGTTTTGCAAAAAAAAACATTTCAAGAATGCAAAGCATTTTATTTAATAAACATACCTTTGAGTAAAAAAGTATTGATTTGACTAACCGTTTGTAACAGCGTCCTTAACACAATTCCAAATGAGATATCATGGAAGACTTTAATTGAGATAAATAATAAGATAAGAATTTATATCGTCACCGGTAAACATTTGTCTTTGTGGGCAAAATCATTTTGTTTGTCAGTAATTAAAACATGAGGCCTCTCTGGGATTAACACAATTCCAAATGAGATATTATGGAAGACTTTAATGGAGATTTAAGCTCTTAATTTGTTAATTACTCATTTTTTTAGTATTGTGTTTATTAGGTACATATTAGCTGTAGCAACTACCTACCGACTTCAGGACTGTCGTTCGTGGGATTTTTAATTATCAAACTAAATATTGTACTTGGGTGTGACCAAACACTAACCCAAAGCAGTACAAATCTTGATTTTCTGGACCATTTTGATCGTCTGAATTACAATTTATTCTTTTTTTTTCAGTGAACCATACATTCCTCAAAATCTAACCGGACTTACGATGGGAATAGTGAAGGGTCAAACAGCGCCAATGGACGTAGTCAGAATTGAAACGAGAACCAGTGTAAGTACACGTCAGATTTGCAGTTTATGCAACATTGTGGCACAGATTGTCCTGCCAATGACACGCCGATGTACGGGGATATGTTACCTACATTACAATATTCAATTGAGTACCTACGTCCGTCACAACAAACATCGAGCGTCGCTTCGCGGATACAATTAGCCCCACGTTGCTACAGCACTGTTGATATTTACACCTGCAATTATCTTTTAAATTAACTTCGCTCAAACTCCAACCCATTATCAGCACAACCAACGTCGTTAACACGTTCTCTCGACCCAACGACGTCATCAGATTCACTTGTTTTTTTTTTTAATAACCTGAATTAATGAGTATTCTTGTTTGTTGCAGATTATGTTTTCGTTTCTGTCCGTGGGCTGGGGCCTCCTATCAGACATTGATATCGAAAGCGAAAGATTACGAGCAATCGGAGGCCAAAGATTCGCTGTTTGGGCACTGGCTAGACTCGTCGGACTGAGGACATATAAAGGTGTAGTGAGTTACGCGAAAATTAAGGATGTGAGCAATCTGCCTAAACCAAAACAACCGCTCACCCTCAGTCATAGCATCAGTCAGGACGGAGCGCTTGACTCCCCTGATGCGGAAGCGTTCATTGATGCGGACGAACATTCTGAAGTGTTTGTCAATGCTATTAACGGGAAACAACACCAAAGGGTGGATTCGTGGTACTCTGTCAACTCACGGAGGAGTGCGTTCTACAGCACACGCGGGTCTGAGTACCACAGTGTGACGAGTAGCGGCTCTGAAATGCGGTCGCCCGTGCACGCGTGCATGCACGGACCTGCTTCCCACCTGCCCTCGCTCATGTCCCAGTTGCCAACACACTGGGTTCACGAACATGGCGAATTTGTCATGGTCCATGTATCCTATCAACCCTACATCGGGGAAGACTTTTTATTCGCTCCGCGATCACAGCTTGCCGATGGAATCATGTGGATGTTGATCATCAAAGCAGGAATTTCTAGATCTCAATTACTATCGTTCCTTCTGGGTGTGGGCCAGGGCACGCACGCCGATATGAATAATGAATACGTAAAAATGATTCCTGTCAGTGCGTTTAGAATAGTTCCGGAGGGGACCACGGGGAACCTCACAGTCGACGGCGAAGTTGTCGAATACGGACCCATACAAGCTGAAATATTTCCAAACATTATTAATTTATTAGTGCCAGAAATGAAATAGTCACATTTAAATAAATAAGAGGTAATCATAAAATGACTGATATAATTATTTGAACCATAACCGAGCCGATGCATGTGCAATATAAAGGAATATTACGATTCCAAGCAAAGGTGGAAAATAATGGTTGTGTGAGAGATGATATCTAAATTATTTAAATACTTACCAAAAGTTATTGATTGCAGAGGCAATTGAGTTGATCATTCCATGAATGTTGTGATTTATGTTAGACAAATTTATTTTAAATTGGTTCAATAACTGAAAATGTGATATAATTTTGTAAGTAAAAAAAAAAAGTGGTGGTGGGGGTGTGGTAAAAGCCTAAATGTGAGCAAATAGCAGCTAGTCGTGGCTTCCACGAATACAATGAATAAGTGCCAAATGTACGCACTCTAAACACATTACCTAATTTTAATAAGGAATTGATCATTTACACTACTTGCTCAATTGTAGAGCAATTGTTTGCACTTTTATTCCTACATAGGATATAATTATTATTTCAGCAATCGTGTTACTTATAAAACTATTAAATGTATTATATAATAATATTATAGTATGTAGCTCAAAGCAAATTATATTAATTATGAAATACTTTATAATTGCATTTTAATGATAAAGAGAACATAATTTACGCTCTCTTGACAGCATTATTTAGAATATTTTAGAAAATCATACTTTTATGTTCAAAGTAAATTTTCAAACCAAGTTACGATTATAGAGAATGCTGTTGCATGCTTTGTATAATTATCTTTTTGGATTTTGAATTATAAATCGTCGACTTTTGATAATTTGTCATTATATTACAGCAATAGCTTGCCATACTTATAAAGTTGAATTTCTTTAACTTGCCTTAGCGGTGTTTAGGAGAACGGGATGTGGTAACTATATATTTATACATAACAGTTTATTTATTGAAAATGTTACTATGGCTTGGGACTGCTGGTATAACTTAATGTAATTTATTTAGCAGTATTAATTATTATAGCAATTATTTTTTCTGTGATAATAACTTTTCTGCCATATTTCATTTGAATGTTCCAATGTAACTATGTATACTATCTAAGATTGAGTACTGTACCTATAGCAAAACCCCATATAATATACACAAGAGTAAAAGTTGATAATTTTATTTATTAAGACTGATAATAATCACAGTTTGTATACTTAGTTACATTTTCTGGCTTTGTCCATTTTTAAATAAAGATAGAATGTACAAAAATAAGCAGTTGTATATAGAATTTATAGATGTTGCAGAAGTAAGGTTCATTGTACCATCGCGGACATTTGGCGGAGAACCACTTTTCGACCTTTATTATGGTAATAAAGTTGAAAAGTGGTTCACGTGTGGCTGACACTGGCGTGGCCACCAACAGGGATTTCAATTTTGATAACATGAAAAATTAGTCTCTAATTAGTCGAAATTTGCATAAATAACAATTTGTTGGTCACTGGTTCAGCTATATAATAAGTTATAAGGGTTCATTGGTGGCCGATCTGGAGAGTCTCTTGGGAGCTTGGCCACATTTATATCTCAAAAACTAGGCAACCTAGCAAAGATCTGTTTTCTACCAGATTTAGTTGGGTCTTAGTTTAGAAGATATAATGGTGCCGATTCTGTTGTGCACAAACTAAACTTAATTTAGGATATTGCTAACTTTTTCTCTCTATTATGACAAGAAAGGGACGGAAGTAAATTAGAGCTGTCAAATTAGTTAGAACTAATTTTTCCATAGACATTTAGACGACACGTAAAAACATGTCGACTAAAAAACACTGTGAAGCGCAAGGCGTGAACTAGTTTGACATCTCCAACTTAGTTCTTAGCTATAGCCGTCCTTTTCTCGCGCTGCCTGTTAGTAAAAGATAGCGATTCTCTAATTTTAGTTTAGTGCGTTCACAAGAGAATCGGCACCAATGAGTTACATTTTTAGGTATAGTCCAAGAGCTAGATCGATGAGTTTACGATAAAATCTTTGATCTAGCTCTTTGACTATACTCATTATATCTTCTAATCTAAGACCCGACTAAATCTGTGACTTGGCGAAAACTTGCGACTAAATCTGAGAGAAAACAGATCTTCGCTAGTTGGCCTAGTTTTTGAGATATAAATGTGGCCAAGCTGGGGAGATGCTCTCCAGATCGGCCACCAATGAACCCTTATAAATTTTGAACCAGTGACGGACAAATACTGATATTTGGCGGCAAATTTCAACAAATTTTTTGTTAAGTATCAAAATTAAAATCCCTGATGGTGGCCATGCCAGTGTCAGCCACACGTGGTTCACCTGTACATAATAATGTCTAGTAGCATTGTTCAAAGCCATTAACTACCATTTTTGCATACAGCATTTTATGTTATGCACAAGAGAATTATTACTATTTTATATTATAAAAGATCAGTGTTCTTTTGATAACTACTTAATATGTTGATGGTTTGTTACTGGATTAAAAATCTATTATATTATGCATTCCATAGTTTTAGGCATCTATGGGCTTTTTAATACTTATTGAGTGTAATAAATAATTCTAGATATAAAATACAGTAGCATATTAGCAAATTTTAATGGATAATGTTGTGAATAAAAGTTATATAATTTTCAATTTTATGAAACTGTTGTCAATAAATAATTTCAAAGATGTTGGGGGTTTCTTTAATGCAAAAAAAAACCAAGTGTAGATGCAATAACTTTATTATAATCTATATTTTTGATAGTTAACTAAAATACACTTAAAACTAATATGACCTAATTAGTTACTCCAAATGTAATTTAATGAAAACCAACACGCATTACAAAATCATAAAATAACTGTGATTATAGTTAATGTACATGGCAATTCACATACATTAACTAAAACTAAAATAATTATAAACAAATTGCTAAAGAGAATTGAAGTTAAACATTAAGTTTTATCTTATTAATTAATAATTTTTCAGTTCATGTGCAGAAAAACATGTTTAGAATATCTAAACATAACTGAGCTCTTAACATTAGACAGTTATATTCATAAACAGTCTTCATAAAATTTTGTAATAACTATATAATTTATCTCAATTTGAGAGAATCTAGACTGTCAAGTAAGTTTTGTACTTCAGAGTCCACCTGTTCGCGAGTGCTGACTCGCTCCAGTCTCTGGCAGACTGATTCCAAGTCTCCAGCATCAGCTTTCTGCATCTTCATATACTTCACCATCATTTCTACAACCATACATATCTCTCCAATCAGATGTCTGGTTTCCTCATAATTTCCAGCCCCACTTGGACGCATCTGAATGAGTTTCAGTTTGCTTTGTGCCAACTGTATTGGGTTGTGCCCATTTTTATCATGTGAACTCACATCAGTACCTGCATCAAGTAGTTCTATGACCACTGGAATGTGATTGGTGCAAGCAGCCAAGTGCAGCGGTGTGTTACCCAAAGTATCCTTGATGTTAGGGTTGGCACCATGTCTTAGCAAAGTTCTAATGACATCAACGTAGCCACGACATGCAGCCAAATGCAGTGGACTTCTTTTGTGTTCATCTGAGGAATTTGGGTCAGCCCCTGACAAAAGAAGTTTCTCAACAAGCTCTGTATTATTAGTAGAGGCGGCAAAGCGCAATTTATGGTTTCTTGATGAACAAATAGTTCCTCCATACCTGTATTTCAATCTACAGTGTCTGGCTTTAGTAGAACACTTGATTTTTCCGACATGGTCATGAGGCTCGGATAAAAACTCGACTGGCATTGGCTGGCCTGCTTGATTTATTGGTATTGCCGGTGGACTGAATTCTAAAATACACTGAGAGTGATCAAATATTGGATTATCGCTGCTCTCATTACTGGTGTCTACCCCAGAGTCGGCCATGGTATTTGTACACGAAAGTAAATGTAGGTAAATATAGCAACAAAAACTTTCAACTTGGCTTGTCCGTCACACTATTTATGATAAACACACTACAATTAAAATAATAGGTAAAAGAATTAAAGAAAGTTATCTACTCGGACTTGTTTATACTTGGCGACGAGCTGTCATTATTTTTATTTCCCTTCATCTTTCTTTCACAGAAGACAGAACTGGGACAGGGGACTGGCGAAGTTTCACCTGTTCATTTATTTTTTTTTCTCTTGTAACACTGGCAATAGTGGCAATAATGATCTTGACTACCACAATGCTCAAAGGTTATTTAAGCTGAGCGTCCACTGGTCCGCGCCGACCGCAATGCACGCACACGGCTCGTAACGGATCTCGGTTTGCTTTGTATGAATTCATATAGCACTGCGTCCCCTACCGGTACCGCCCGCATTTTCATTTCTTCATACATACAAACAAACCAAAATCCGTTGCGTGCGTTGCGGCCGGCGCGAATCAGTGGACGCTCAGCTTAAATATCCATTGAGCTAGAAATGTCTATGTATATTATATATAGGCTGATTGGAAGATGAGTGCAAAGCTTTAAGGCGAAGATAGTACAGACAATTTAAAAACATTTAAGCCATGGTTGTCTCAGACGAAGTCTTACCAATATTTTAAAACCTAAGTTTTAAGTTTTTTTTCAGAAATTCCCAAAATTTTATGTAAACTGCATAATTATGGCCAAATTGAATGATAAATGAATTCATTTTTTATTTATTTAATTAAAGTAATGTGAAAGCAATTAAGTAAACCATGTTTTAGACTTCTGTGTCATTAGATATTTTTTTTATAGACATTTAAAGTTCAAAAAAAATTAAATTTGTATCAATACATTTTTTAAACCTTAATTTAAAAATAAACGGAGGGAGCTTTTTTTGTTCAAACCTTTTTCTAAGACATGCTTGATAATCGCTCTTTCTTTCGAGGTATCATTTATGCGGATATCTTACCTACATATTATTGAAATTAGGACCTATAAACCAATTTGAGGGAGAAATTTAAAATTTTAGGCAGACTAATTAAAACAACATTTGAATTAAAATTATTTATTTTTCATGTTTAAAATGACGCCCGTGATTCCTAATACAAGCACGGCCCCGTCTTCTAACTTCTGTAGTCGTTATTTTCAACATCATCTCCTGCTTCATTGTTTCAAACGCTGAATTAATTCTGTCTATCAATTCTTCTCTAGTGTTTATTTCTTCATTATTATAAACCAGTTCCTTGGCCCGGCCCCACACGAAAAAGTCCAACGGGGTCAGATCTGGGGAGCGAGCGGGCCAAGGGATGGGTCCATCCCTGCCGATCCAGCTGTCAGGAAAAAAATTGTTAAGATGTTCCCTTACATTTAACGTCCAATGCGCTGGACAGCCGTCTTGCTGAAAGATGACTGTTGTCTCTTTCGAAGATTGGGACACCTGATTCCTCTATCAGCAGTGGTAAATCGATTTGCAGAAATTGCAAATAATTTTCGCCATTCAAAGGATCCGGCAAAAAGTGGGGCCCAATCAATGTCCTACCTCCAGCCCATACATTCACCGAGAATTTCATCTGAAACGACACTTGCTTCTTAAAATGTGGATTGTATTCTGCGTCGGCCCTTTCATAGATGTTGTGAAAGTTTGTAATACCCTCCCTTGAAAATTTGCTTTCATCCGTCCACAAGATTGATTTCAGGAACCACGCATCTTCGATGTCTCTGTTGAGGAGGAAACGGCAGAACTTTATTCTTCTTTGAGGATCTTGCTCTACTAGACCTTGCACATTCCTGCCATGGAACGGATACTTATCATTTTGGTGCATTGTATGCCACAGCTTCCATTGAGAAATGTTTAAATTTTGAGCTACTGCTCTAGTACTGGTAGTAGGATCCGCTTGAAATGTTGCCAAAATGTCTTCTTCGACGGCAGTTTCATGTCTACCCGGGTTGACTCCAGGTTCCACGCGGTGAAACCCATCTTGTGCAAGTCGACGAAACGTGTTGTAAAACACTCGGACATTCGGTAACCTGCGATTCGGATAGCGCTCTTGATACATCCGTCGCGCCAAAGATCCATTGCCGTCTGCTCTACCGTACATAAATACGATATCCGCATATTCTTGATTGGAAAAAGTAGCCATTGTCACTTAACAATTAAGAAAAACGGCGTAGGAGCGCACTAAATGTCAACTCAACACAATTAAGTCAAAAATCAACACGTGCAGGAGCGTGAGGCTACGACTGGACACGGTGAAACAAAAATGTTCAAAACGAACGCAAACAACACGTGCAGGAACGCAAAGGGCTACAACTGAACACGGTAAATTGTGAATCAACACGACAACGTCCACTCACAAGGGCAGTAGTTTGACTAATAAGTAAAAGATGTAACGGCTTCAACACAGACCGACTGACCCTGACTAAAGAAACACGACTTTGTTGCCTCAGTAACTAAGACCATTTTGCTTTAAAAACCAACTCTTATCGCTTTTTGCTATTCATTCGGCGTTCTACCTAGAAATGCCGTCGCACCGCACGCGGTGGCCATTGTTTAAGATAATCCCCTCAATTGGTTCCTGCATGTGCAAAAAATTCTTAGAATTGAACTATAGTATTGTTAAAATCTCGCTGCAGACTCTCTTTCCCACTCACGGGCCTTATGGGCAGGCCACGCCCACACGTAGTACTGTGCATTACTGCAGTCGATGAGTAATATCGATAGTTTTATATATTTATAAATGGGTGATAGAAATAAATACACATTTTTTTTTATTTTATTACCAAATTTACTACAAAGCATATTAAATATATAATCAAAAGAACGTATATATAAGTTATCACTTCGAATACATTAAGTATTATTTTAAGCAAACATTTTGTTTTTGCTAGACTGCCTAAAATTTAAAATTTCTCCCTCGAATTGGTTTGTAGGTCCTAATTTCAATAATTTGTAAGATATCCGCGTAAATGATACCTCAAAAGAAAGAGCGATTATCAAGTATGTCTTCAAAAAGGTTTGAACAGAAAAAGCACCCTCCGTTTATTTTTAAAATAAGGTTTAAAAAACGTATTGATACAAATTTTAATTTTTTTTTGAACTTTAAATGTCTGTAAAAAAATGTCTAATGACACAGAAACCTAAAACATGGTTTACTTGATTGCTTACACATTACTTTAATTAATTAAATAAAAAATGAATTCATTTATCATTCAATTTGGCCATAATTATGGAGTTTACATAAAATTTTGGGAATTTCCAAAAAAAAAACTTAAAACTTAGGTTAAAAAAAATTTGTAAGACTTCGTCTGAGACAACCATGGCTTAAATGGTTCTAAATTGTCTGTACTACCTTCGCCTTAAAGCTTTGCACCCATCTTCCAATCACCCTGTATAATGTCTATATATTATATACGTCTGGGTCTATTCTATGTATGAACTGACTGGCCACATTGACCTATTTGCTAACCGACCCTTATATCAGGTTCGCACGGTTCGATTTTAGCTGATCTACTCTAAGTCGAAAGGGATTTGAACCGTCTGAACAAACCTTCAATCAAATTGTATTTCAAATTATTTTTTGTTGAACAATAACAGAAAATAAACTAAAATCGAACAGTGTGAACCCGGTATTAGACCTATTAGCTGAGCGTATTCGCTTCATCATAACCAAAAGACTAGTCTATGATCCAGTTGCCAAAACACGCTGTAAAACTAAGTGCTTGGTTTAACGAAGTCACGAAAAGAACGCATCCTTCGGCCTTCCTTCCTTAATCTTCATCAATGAATGACAGGTGGCGAGTTGACAGCGTATTCGGCCTCGGAAGATATTTCGAACGTTATTTTTACCAACAATACTGCGTAAATTAAAAATAAAAACATGCAGCAATTAACAGTATTCATGGTAAGTTAATGAATCAGATGTTACGATTTGGGACTATGTTTTGGTTTGCGACTATGTTCTTAACCTAAAACGTTTTTGCCGATAGGATATTGAAAGTTCACGTTCGTATATCGACGAGCTGTATTCGTCAGATGCTCCAAAGGTTGTGGACGCGTTAGTGACGCTGAAGAATTCAGTGATAGGCAGCAACAGACAGAAGAGCTCAGTGATACAACAAGGAGTAGTGCCGCGACTTCTACAGTTAATGTCCGATGAAACACTGGACCCTAACATAAGACTGGAAGCCACTATCACAATCGGTAATGCATAGAACTCAAGTCATTGTTTGTTTTGCCTATTACTTAGTATTTGACAAATGTTTATCAAGTACATGCGGCTGATCTGAAATTGAGTTTAGTCACAGCATGTCTTCACTAAACAGGTGCCAATGTTTTTAAAAAACACGTCTGTGCACCAAAGTTTTGCGTAGATGTGACGCATATTTTCCCCAAAACTTGCTTTTTACATTATTTCATTTTGTTGTCCTTTGCGTCATGTTTACCGCAAATAAACGTATTTTCTTTCTTTCTTTCTTTCAAATTTAAACTTTCCTCACGGAATAGTTTATGCTCACTTATATAATATATGTTTATAAAACATTGAAGTTGCATTTCATCATTAATGATTTTATTTTATTTCCATAGTCTGTTAAATGTTTATGTTATCAAACCAGGTTCACTTGCAAAAGGCACTTCAGAAAATGTAAGCTCACTAGTAGAGCAGGGTACAGCAACAGCTCTTGTGGAGCTCCTTAAGACGGCACCCATTGGAACAAAGTTGGCAGAAGCGGGACTATGTGCACTGCGAAGTGTGTTCATGCATCCACCTGCTCCGATAGCCGCCTTACCAGCTGACATGAGGCTACTGACGAGGCTGACACGTAAGTTTCATTCATAAAACTTTGTTTCAATTATTTTATTTTCGGAAAACCCAAATGCATGTTATTTACATAATTATTAAAACTCAATGCAATAATTTTTTTAATCATATATTTTTAAAACAGTTCATTATTTTGTTAATTCTTACCCCATTCTTTTACACATATTTTAATTTATCTCATTGTATAATTTGATTTACAATAGTAGCAGTTTTCAATATCATCTAATATCATTGGTTTAGGTAATTAAATAAAGGTAAACAAATAAAATACCACATGTCTGGTTATCCAACTAAACCTGTTACCTGTCACTTCAGAGGCCTTAGTGCGAGTTTTTATACTTACTCGATCGCGTTAACGTAAACTTCTATTTGTACTGAAACTGAATAAGCGCCGTCTAGTGACAGCAATGGGAAACACAATTATTCCATACAAATTGACGTAAGGTAACGTTAACGTAAACGCGATCGAGTAAATATAAAAACTCGCACTAAGCCCTCTGATGTCATGCTACAACACAGTTGTACTCTTCAATTTAGCAACTTTATAATTAGTTGAAGAGTACAACTGTGTTGTAGCATGACAACTGAAGTGACAGGTTTATGTTTAGTCTAGTATAGTTAAGAACAATATTCATTTATAGATGTTGTAATATTGCAGATAGATCTGTTGCTCTGAAGGTTATTTGGGCTTATAACAGCAGTAAAAGTTCTAAGCCACAAAGGCCATTTGCAGTAGTCCAACCTTGCTTAATCAACAAAATACACAGTTTGAGTTGTTGTTATGAAGTCTAATAGACAACAGCAGGGCGAGCACGGGCGTACTCAAGACGTTTGTGACAAGATATGATAAATTATGTCATGTCTTAGAATTTGTCTTAAATGCTAGCAAGGGTCAACCATGTGACATAATCGAAAGGCGCGACATGCCTTTCTTGTTGCTAAATTCATAGTGTGATATAGTAAATTGAAAAAATTAAAATGTCTAAGAATAGCTGAATATGCGACCAAATAAAATCTTTTTTTTCTCTTTTCTTTTGCTTTTATCTCGAAAACGGTGTGTCCTATCGCAAAAATAATGAAAATTTGGCCCCCCTTTATGAAGCCCATAAACCAATAATAAATACTCAACATGTAGGTACCAAAAAAAAAAAACATTATTTATTTATTATTTTTCTTTTGTCTTTTTTTGGGTTCCACGCGCATATTATTTATATTTCTAAATATTGTACCCAATTTTATAAAAATATTTAAAAATATAAAAATAGTAATTTATGTGTAACTTAAATAATTTATTTATTTTTATTTTTTTGTTGGTTTCCACGCGCATTATTTATATTTCTAAATATGTATTTTTAAAACATAAAAAATAGGTAGTAATTTATTTTATCTATTTAAATAAATTATTTATTTTCTTGTTACAATTTTTTTTTGTTATCACGCGCTATTCTTCACACAAATAAACCACTAGCACATAATGCATGAGAATAATTTATTACCAATTGGTGCAGAGTAATTAGCAGGAAAATATATTTTTTTTAAATTTTCAAATCTTATCACCACCTCCGAACGAACGTGATAAAACTTTTCTTAGTCACCGTCAAAATGTGACGTTTGTGATATAATTGGTGCGCCCATATTAGCAAATAAGACATAATGAGTCCCAACTAAACGTCAAGAAGTTATGTCACTATCCAGAAATTATCTCACGCCGCCGTGCTAGCATTTAAGACAAAACGGTTTTATCGCCCAAACTGTGATAAAATGTGTGACTCAAGCCATGTCACAGTAGGCCGTGCTCGCCGGGCAGGAAAGACTTAGAGTCAACTTTTTCTAATGTTTGGATGTTTGTTTGCTTCCTCTTCACAAATTGCTTTATTAATCTGTGTCTAAAGACTATAAATAAGGCTGAATAAGGTGTTTTAATTTTAAGGTAGAATGACTATCACTGTCGGGGGGGGGGGTCCCCCCAAACCATGTTCAGTGTAAACGTCCTACGTTTATATTTAACGGGCCCCCTCAATTGCTAAAATTTTCGGACTTGCTACGCTTGCTATTGCAACCTACATTATCTTTTTTCGCAGATTTCTCTACGTAAGTCGACAATATAAGTCCTATTTATGTATTCAGAATGTCAAAAGAAAACCTTATCTATCCAGGGTGGGGTGGGGTGCTAAAATTGCACTTGCACTTGATCTTCTATTTGTTTGATCCTCTAATTTTTGGATGGACAATGGACAAAGGAAACGTAACCTTTAAGAGGTAGCATGCTAAATATTTCATTACTGGGGGGGGGGGGGGGGGGTCAATCTAGTTTCCCGCCCCCGGGCCCCTGACAGGCTTAGTCCGCCACTGATGACATATCATTCTCCTGCCCTTAACCCAATTTATTTGGGGTCGACGCAACGTGTCTTTTTCAGGGGATACAGGGATTTAAATAAGAAACTTTATAACCAAGATGTTACATTATGTAAGAAGCATTACAAAGAACAGCTTACAGTAATTATGCTAATTATTACAGAAGTATGAATGGGTGAAATGATCCACACAATAATGTTGCTTGTTTTATCGTACAGTAGTATTATGTGTTCAATACCGTGATGTTTATTGTTTGAATTCTAAGTAGGTATGAAATGCACGCGCGTCGCTTCAAGAACCACTAAAGACTCATTTACACAAAACGAGATTCTCGCCCGTCGAGAAGCGAGAATGTCCATGTGAGTCCTGTAGACGAGTGGCGATTTTTACCTTTCGATATGCGAGTATCGTACATACTGTTAACACAGGTCAACTTTTGGATCTTTTTCGATATCGGTTTTTCAGGCGAGTAACTTCCCATAAAAGTGAACCTATGTACAACAGGTACACTTACACATGCCTACAAAGTATGTGACTTTGATTGTTAGAATTAGGTCTGATTAGCCACACCTACCTGCGCCATTTATGCACAAACACATAATGGCAGGATACTGCATCACAATTCTCCAATAAAATCGATGATATAATAGGTATCCTACCTATGAAATTGCTGTTTTGTATGAAAAAATTTAAACGAATTTTTTTCATGCATTTTTTGTTTGTATTAATCGAAGTAATCACCCATGCAATCAATACATCTTTGTCAACGCAGTGACAGTTTATTGATGCCCTTCTTAAAGAAATCAGCTGGACGGGAGGCAACAAATTCTTTAAAGGCATTTTGTACTGCCTCTCGGGTATTGAATTTTTTCCCGCCAAGAAGTTATCCAAATTCTGGAAAAAGTAGTAGTCTGTAGGCGCAAGGTCTGGTGAGTAGGGCGGATGACGGAGAGCTTCCAACCCCAGTTCTTGCAACTTGGAGACCGTCTGCTGTGCAGTATGAGGTCGCGCGTTGTCGTGCAGGAGCAGCGGAGACGAGCGATTGACCAATGCTGGTTGGAGATGTGCCAGCTTCTCCATCATTGTGTTCAGTTCTTTACAGTACACATCTGAAGTAATGCTCACCCCGTTTGGTAAGAAGCTGTGATGAATCACACCGGCGCTAGACCACCAAACAGTGACCATCACTTTTCTAGGGGTAAGTTTTCGTTTAGGGCATTGTTTAGGTGCTGAACCAGGATCCAACCAACTTGCTGAGCGCTTGCGGTTATCAAACAGAATCCATTTTTCATCGCAGGTAACAATGCGGTTCAAAATTCCTTCATTTGTATGTCTGTTGAGCAGTGCAAGGCACGTCTCGACGCGTACTTCGCGCTGGCGATCATTGAGTTCGTGGGGCACCCATTTGTCAAGCTTTTTTACCTTGCCAATTTGACGCAAATGGACCAATATTGTTTTGACGCTAACGTCGAAAGCTGCTGCTAATTCGGCCGTTTAATACGTTAAAAATTCGAGTAATTATGGAATATGAGTACATATTCCATAATTACTCGAATTTTTAACGTATCCATGATGACGAAAAAGATTGAAATGCGATGAAAATGTAACACTAATCAATAAACAAATGACTACTTTTGGAAAAAAAAATCCATGTTTTTAAAATAAAATTAATTTGAAATAAGAATTCTTAGCCAAACAAAAATTATTTTGATTTGAAATGGCCAGTACTGCAGAACGGCAATTTCATAGGTAAAGACCTAATAAAATGATTGATGATGGCCATAGAAGCCTGTTACTAAGTAGTATTTTTTTTAAGATGGCTTTTGGCTCTCTCTCTCTCTCCTTTGCTTTCTCCTGCATCTTGGGTGATGTTACTAACAATATCCTTTGGCCATAATTTACACCCTGTTTTTACCGCAATCTGTTGGGCAGAAACTGATTACTGAGTTACTGAGCTAAGCCTACTGTCTAAATGAAAGAACTGTTATGTAAATAAGCGCCGTCATGGGGGTCCCCCATAAGACAGCATCAAGCTGAGTGGAAGATTTTTTTGTCACAGTCACGACGTGGTGCTGCTGACTACTTTTTTCCCGCAAGCTCGGAAAAAGTAATAAATATTTCACCATATAATTATGAACTTCGTTAGTTTATAATATATGTCGTGGGATTGTAAACCTTCGATATGTTGTGACTGTACCATACTGCTTCCAATATAACGTATTAATTTTTGATAGTTTCTAATCTATCCAAGTCAAACTGTCAAATTGTAAGCGAATCCTGCACTTACCGTCAGGGTTCACATTCTGTCTGAATTTATCACTCGTAAAATTGTGAAGCGTCCCTGATCAGTCAGTCGTAGCGGTAGCTCGTTCTGTGTCCATAGAGTGAAAACAAACACAGAAGTCAAATAAAGGAAATACACATTTAATTGTTTGAGATCACGTATGTCAATCAATATATTTTTATAATAATCAATAACGTTACGTACAGTATAACTTAGGTTATGTTCAGCGACTAACAGTTATTTATCACTGAAACTTCACTTGGTTGTTTAATTTTACTATTAAATGTAATTCTATTCTAACTTTTAGTTATTTTCGTCGCGAAAACTATTAAGAGCCACAAAAACATCTGTTTGTTTATGTTCGGCGACAAACGAACTACAAAAAACAAACGAATGACAGCGAATGACAGATGACATCCAAAGATTGCGGCGCGGGGTACATGACGTTCAACCAATCAGCGTGCAAGGCGCGTTCCGTCATTATCATTTGAATGATACCAGCACCCTAATTGCGTAACACATCAATCGCAGTTGGTTTCGTTTTGACAGTTCAACAACATTCATTGCGTTATTTACGTTGTCGAGCAGACAAATTTTTCGAACATATGAAGCAATGGATTAGAAATTTGTTTCAAAATGATTCGGATTCCTATCTATTGTGTGTTACGCAATTAGGGTGCAGTTCACAATTTGACGGTTTGACATGGATAGATTAAAAACTATTGAAAATTAATATAACGTATTAATTTTCAATTGTAAGCAGTATGGTACAGTCACAATTTATCGACAGCTTACAATCTCACGAGTTTGATTATAAACTAACGAAGTTCATAATTTATACGGTGACATATACTTATTGGTTTTGTACTAAGTAGGTATTCAAGTTGACTTATATGTTTTATATGCACGTATATCTGAGGCAATTTCTTTTACATTTCTGTTCTATAATTTTTTAACAACCGTAATGTCTTTGCCAGAAATAGCGCGCGAAGGTTCAGCAACAGCGCGGGCATGTGTGGTCCGGATCCTTTCCATCTGGTGCGGTGGGGCGGGGGAACAAGAGTCGCTGTGTGCGGCCGGCGCGTGCGGCGCGGCCGCTGCGCTGTTAGCGGCTACTCCGCCCGCTGCGCCCGCACTCCCTGCGTTGGATCTATTGGCTGCAATGTGCTTCGAGAACGCCAATGTATCGCAAATTGCATTGAATACGAGGTGGGTTCCATAGTTATGCCGATACAAGCCGTGTGCCAGATGATGTTTCCCATCTGCAAAAATGACATCCCCTATTTATCCCCTTTAGGGGATGATTTTTCAAAAATCCTTCCTTAGTTGGTCACTTTCGTCAAGTAAGGAACCTAAAAATTTCATGTTTCTAGACCCAGAGGCTTAGTTTGTTTGAAAAAATTACATCATTTAAATAATGGCCCTTTCGGTGGTGGCAGAACTCCGTAAAAATTTTCATTTCATTCCAGACATTCTCTGAGCTGATTAATATTCCTCGACCTTTAGGGGCCATCCCTACACTCAGTCACACAAATTTCATGATTTTTGTAATCCCCACCCCTCCCCCAGTCACAGCGATTCCGAAATTAGTTTTATTTCCGCATTTCAATTATTTTTTATTAAAATCAACATCAAATCAAACATTTGAAAAGATTAACAAAACTTATAACTATATAAGTACATAATAAAAAATTGTTTAATAAAACTTTTGACCAATTTGTTATTATGTACTTCACATATCCATGTATTATATTTGATTTTTTTTATTACCTATGTATGTATTTTAAATATGCACGTTCTATTGCGTGACCCTGTACATGGGTTTGGCAAAATGAGTCTAATATTTAGACAATTTTAAAATTTTCTGTTGGATTTGGACAGGAAAAAGATTAGGAACCTATATTTCCATCAAATAAACATTACGTCAAAGTTGTTTACGTTGTTCGATTAATTAATGTTGATAGTTAATAGTTTTCGCTATTGACACCACATTATTATGATAACTTGCAATTACTAAGTCATTGGTTTATTAGATTATGCTGTAACTTTGTCACGGAATATAATGAGAGGATAAAAGTAAAAGTGATTATAAAATATACCAATAAGCTTTCAATCAGTTAGCCTGTTGCAGTCCACTGCTTGACATAGGCCTCTCCCAAGTTGAGCCACAGTTCCCGGTTCTCCGCCTTCCCATGCAGTGTGTCCCAGTCGGCTTTTTAAGGTCGTAGGTCCACCTAGCTGTGGATCGTCTCACATTACGCTTGCCAATTCAATGGTGCCGATTCTGTTGTACACCGAACTAAACTAACTAAACTATCACTAAAATTCCTTACTTTTTGCTATGAGAATCTTAGAGCAAAAAAAAAACCTCTAAATTTAATAACAATTTTGACACAACTAAAATCGAGTTTGACAATCGTGACTTCACGTGGTATAGTGCCTGTAGTATATTTGACCCGGTGGCTTTAATTGGAACTAACGAAATCACTATGAAGTGACAAGGCTTGTCATATTTTGTTCACCGACATCGCTGTCGTTACCGGGTCAAATATCTTTTAGAGCTGGAGGGGCGCAGGGAGGGGGCAGCTTCAACGTGTTTTATATGGAATGTAGGTACCTTTTTTTTTGGTACCTACATGTTGAGACATAGGGGTTTATCACACTAATATTATAAAGGCGAAAGTTTGTGAGTGTGTGTGTGTGTGTGTGTGTGTGTGTGTGTGTGTGTGTGTGTGTATGTTTGTTACTTCTTCACGCTCAAACGGCCAGACCGATTTGGATGAAATTCGGTATGTAGACAGCTTATAACCTGGATTAACACATAGGCTACTTTTTATCCCGGAAAAATGTAGTGCTCCCGTGGGATGAGCAAGAAATTCAAATAAATTTGCTACTGTTTCAAACTCAAACGCCTCGACCGATTTTGATGAAATTTGGTGTGGAAGTAGCTGACACTCTGGATAAACACATAGGCTACTTTTTATCCCGAAAAAATAGAGAAAGAAACAAAAAGTATTTGTTGTGACTAGCACAGGAAGATCACTAACTTAACAAAAAACACAATAATAAAAGTTTGAAAACAAAAATAAATAATCACATCACATCACACTAATATTATAAAGGCGAAAGTTTGTGAGTGTGTGTGTGTGTGTGTGTGTGTGTGTATGTTTGTTACTTCTTCACGCTCAAACGGCCAGACCGATTTGGATGAAATTCGGTATGTAGACAGCTTATAACCTGGATTAACACAGGCTACTTTTTATCCCGGAAAAATGTAGTGCTCCCGTGGGATGAGCAAGAAATTCAAATAAATTTGCTACTGTTTCAAACTCAAACGCCTCGACCGATTTTGATGAAATTTGGTGTGGAAGTAGCTGACACTCTGGATAAACACATAGGCTACTTTTTATCCCGAAAAAATAGAGAAAGAAACAAAAAGTATTTATCGTGACTAGCACAGGAAGATCACTAACTTAACAAAAAACACAATAATAAAAGTTTGAAAACAAAAAAACAAAAATAAATAATCACATCACATCACACTATCACACTAATATTATAAAGGCGAAAGTTTGTGAGAGTGTGTGTGTGTGTGTGTGTGTATGTTTGTTACTTCTTCATGCTCAAACGGCCAGACCGATTTGGATGAAATTCGGTATGTAGACAGCTTATAACCTGGATTAACACATAGGCTACTTTTTATCCCGGAAAAATGTAGTGCTCCCGTGGGATGAGCAAGAAATTCAAATAAATTTGCTACTGTTTCAAACTCAAACGCCTCGACCGATTTTGATGAAATTTGGTGTGGAAGTAGCTGACACTCTGTAAAACAGATAGGCTACTTTTTATCCCGAAAAAATAGAGAAAGAAAGAAAAAGTATTTATTGTGACTAGCACAGGAAGATCACTAACTTAACAAAAAACACAATAATAAAAGTTTGAAAACAAAAAAACAAAAATAAATAATCACATCACATCACACTATCACACTAATATTATAAAGGCGAATGTTTATGAGTGTGTGTGTGTGTGTGTGTGTATGTTTGTTACTTCTTCACGCTCAAACGGCCAGACCGATTTGGATGAAATTCGGTATGTAGACAGCTTATAACCTGGATTAACACATAGGCTACTTTTTATCCCGGAAAAATGTAGTGCTCCCGTGGGATGAGCAAGAAATTCAAATAAATTTGCTACTGTTTCAAACTCAAACGCCTCGACCGATTTTGATGAAATTTGGTGTGGAAGTAGCTGAAACTCTGGATAAACACATAGGCTACTTTTTATCCCGAAAAAATAGAGAAAGAAACAAAAAGTATTTATTGTGACTAGCACAGGAAGATCACTAACTTAACAAAAAACACAATAATAAAAGTTTGAAAACAAAAAAACAAAAATAAATAATCACACTATCACATCACACTATAATCACACTAATATTATAAAGGCGAAAGTTTGTGAGTGTGTGTGTGTGTGTGTGTGTGTGTATGTTTGTTACTTCTTCACGCTCAAACGGCTTCACCGATTTAGATGAAATTCGGTATGTAGACAGCTTATAACCTGGATTAACACATAGGCTACTTTTTATCCCGGAAAAATGTAGTGCTCCCGTGGGATGAGCAAGAAATTCAAATAAATTTGCTACTGTTTCAAACTCAAACGCCTCGACCGATTTTGATGAAATTTGGTGTGGAAGTAGCTGACACTCTGGATAAACACATAGGCTACTTTTTATCCCGAAAAAATAGAGAAAGAAACAAAAAGTATTTATTGTGACTAGCACAGGAAGATCACTAACTTAACAAAAAACACAATAATAAAAGTTTGAAAACAAAAAAACAAAAATAAATAATCATACTATCACATCACACTATAATCACACTAATATTATAAAGGCGAAAGTTTGTGAGTGTGTGTGTGTGTGTGTGTGTGTGTGTGTGTGTGTGTGTGTGTGTGTGTGTGTATGTTTGTTACTTCTTCACGCTCAAACGGCTTCACAGATTTAGATGAAATTCGGTATGTAGACAGCTTATAACCTGGATTAACACATAGGCTACTTTTTATCCCGGAAAAATGTAGTGCTCCCGTGGGATGAGCAAGAAATTCAAATAAATTTGCTACTGTTTCAAACTCAAACGCCTCGACCGATTTTGATGAAATTTGGTGTGGAAGTAGCTGACACTCTGGATAAACACATAGGCTACTTTTTATCCCGAAAAAATAGAGAAAGAAACAAAAAGTATTTATTGTGACTAGCACAGGAAGATCACTAACTTAACAAAAAACACAATAATAAAAGTTTGAAAACAAAAAAACAAAAATAAATAATCACACTATCACATCACACTATAATCACACTAATATTATAAAGGCGAAAGTTTGTGAGTGTGTGTGTGTGTGTGTGTGTGTGTATGTTTGTTACTTCTTCACGCTCAAACGGCTTCACCGATTTAGATGAAATTCGGTATGTAGACAGCTTATAACCTGGATTAACACATAGGCTACTTTTTATCCCGGAAAAATGTAGTGCTCCCGTGGGATGAGCAAGAAATTCAAATAAATTTGCTACTGTTTCAAACTCAAACGCCTCGACCGATTTTGATGAAATTTGGTGTGGAAGTAGCTGACACTCTGGATAAACACATAGGCTACTTTTTATCCCGAAAAAATAGAGAAAGAAACAAAAAGTATTTATTGTGACTAGCACAGGAAGATCACTAACTTAACAAAAAACACAATAATAAAAGTTTGAAAACAAAAAAACAAAAATAAATAATCATACTATCACATCACACTATAATCACACTAATATTATAAAGGCGAAAGTTTGTGAGTGTGTGTGTGTGTGTGTGTGTGTGTGTGTGTGTGTGTGTGTGTGTGTGTGTGTGTATGTTTGTTACTTCTTCACGCTCAAACGGCTTCACAGATTTAGATGAAATTCGGTATGTAGACAGCTTATAACCTGGATTAACACATAGGCTACTTTTTATCCCGGAAAAATGTAGTGCTCCCGTGGGATGAGCAAGAAATTCAAATAAATTTGCTACTGTTTCAAACTCAAACGCCTCGACCGATTTTGATGAAATTTGGTGTGGAAGTAGCTGACACTCTGGATAAACACATAGGCTACTTTTTATCCCGAAAAAATAGAGAAAGAAACAAAAAGTATTTATTGTGACTAGCACAGGAAGATCACTAACTTAACAAAAAACACAATAATAAAAGTTTGAAAACAAAAAAACAAAAATAAATAATCACACTATCACATCACACTATAATCACACTAATATTATAAAGGCGAAAGTTTGTGAGTGTGTGTGTATGTTTGTTACTTCTTCACGCTCAAACGGCTTCACCGATTTGGATGAAATTCGGTATGTAGACAGCTTATACCCTGGATTAACACATAGGCTACTTTTTATCCCGAAAAAATGTAGTGCTCCCGTGGGATGAGCAAGGAATTCAAATATATTTGTTACTGTTTCAAACTCAAACGGCTCGACCGATTTTGATAACATTAGGTGTGGAAGTAGCAGACATCCTGTATTCACATAGCACACATAGGCTACTTTACATCCTGAAAAAATGTAGTGTTCCCGTGGGATGAGCAATTTTTTTGTGAATACTTTTCTCACCGATTAAATATTACACGTTTAAGTGTATCTCATAAACCGCGGGTAACACCGCGGGGCGCAGCTAGTGTGTTTTATAAAGGGGGGCCAAATTTTCATTATTTTTGCGATAGGACTCACCGTTTTCGAGATATATGCAAAAGAAAAGAAAAAAATACACTACTGTTTTTGCATCCGAAGTCAAGGTCTCGGTGTCAACTAATTTTGTTCCACACCTTTTTAATCGCGATTAAACATAGTCTGATTTAGTTTGACAATTAAAATTTTAGGTGAAAACAGTCAAATTCAGAATAGCAAAATTGCCATTTTCACTAAACTAATAACGCCGTACAATCTTAGTCCTGTCAAACTAAAATATAGTTAAGTTGTGTCACTTTAGTCAATTTCAGAATGGGAAATCGTCGTTTGACAGGAATAAACTAAATTTTAGTGATTTTTAGTATAGTTTAGAGGCATTTGTGACAAGAGAATCGGCACCAATGTCTCCACTTGGTTTAGTCAAAAGGCTTTAAGGGTCGGCATTAAGAAATCGTGTTATGGGTTTTTGATAAGTTTATATTATAAAGTAGTAGCCACGAAAACAAAATGAATATCATTAAAAACGTGCAAAAAGCATGCCGTATTTTGATACCTTTTGCGTAAATAAGAAGTCACAGAACGGCTGAACGGATCTGGATGAGATTTGGCACAGAGATAGATTAAGTCTCGAATAGCACAAAGGCAACTTTTTATCCCGGTAGTAGGTTCCCGTGGGATAATTTCCGACACGCACGCGGGCGAAGCCGCCGGCAAAAGCTATTATTATGATAAAGATATCAAAGAACAGTGAACTCGCAGATTTTTTCCATAACATTATTTCTGTTTTGATCCTTTAGATGTAAATTATGTACTAATTTATGAACCCAAAACCCCAGGGGGAGGAGGGGGGGGGGGTTAGTTCTGAACCTATGGGGTTCGCAACTACTGATCATGATTTCTTTCCATCGCATGATGTTTTTTTACGTTTATATATATAAGTACTGGATGACTTTTTTTACCGTCTCGAAAAAACTTGGGTATATTTGGTGAACGGAGTAGAAGCCTATGACATACTTATCTAGTTTTTTTTTTTTTTTTTTAATTAAAAAAAATCAAAATACGTTGCATATGATTTGAATTTCGATATTTTTAAAGGATTTATTATTTTTCTTCAAAATTTATGTTTTTATTGTTCTAAAATGAAAAGTTTACAACGAATTTGTAGTACTTACTTAGATATTTTTTTCTGACTAAGCTATTAAAAAAAAAAAAAAACTAGGTATGCCATACGCTTCTACTCAGTTTACGTAATATACCCTATTTTTTTCAAGACGGTAAAAAAAGTCATCCGGTATATAATAAGCTTATATACCTATTATATAAAGGATTTTTCCTTATGCACACCCACGTGTGCAGTCGACACGTAAGGAGAAAGTTCGGAAATTTTCTGAATTTTTTGTTGTTGTTGGAGATTTCAGGCGTCAAAATCACAAAACAGAAGCAATGTTATGGAAAACATAAAAAAGATGGTTAGAAAAAGTAGGTGTTGGAAAACACAGGAAATTAGGTGACTTCTTATTTACGCCAAAGTTATCCAAATTCGGCAGTGCTGTGCTTTTTGCACGTTTTTAGTGACAATTTTTTTTTTAACAATCATTACAAGGTTTTTTCAATCCGATTTTTTCACTGACTGGCGAATCTCTTGAGCTAGCCAGACGTTTTCTTTTGTGGCTACTACTTTTACTAGTTTTCTATATAAACTTATCCAAACCCCGTACCACGATTTCCTAATACCGACCCTTAAAAGACGTACCTAGCTGGCCAACTGCCACTTCAGCTTGCTAGCACTGCAAGCTATGTAACTTTTTTGTCCGAATAGTTTAATTATGGGCCTTATCTTTAAAATAAATTCTTAGCATAACTCCTTCCATAGCATGCTGGACATCTTTGAGTCTGTGGACTAACCCCACAGTCAAATGTAATCACATATTTGCGTTGTAAGATTTTTGCATTTATATTTTGTCATTGATTTGACTTTGACAAAGTTCATTGTTAGTTGCCAAGAAAAGGAAGGCATTTGAATAACGATGGGCATGGCACATTAAGTAATTAAATAAATAAATAAATAAATAAATCTTTATTGATCACATTCAAGTATTGCAGTACATGGGTATATAATTTGTACATAGTAAAATTACAGATTTGCTACAATTTTAGTGGGTGCGGTTCTGATCTCCTAGCTAGGTTACTGAATAACCTGTATGAAGGAGTGGCAGTTCCAATCCCCCTTGGATTACAAGGATTTGCATTTTACTGTTTACGTACATATGTACCTATTTGGCTGTTATAAATATATGGTATAACTAAATGTAAAAATAAAAACTATTTCATGTGTGTGTGGTGGATGAGCGTGAGTGTGGGTGTGTGTGTGCGTGTATGTGTGTGTGCGGGTGTGTGTGTGTGTGTGTGTGTGTGTATGTGCGCGCGCGTGTGAGTGTGTGATGCCGTGTTTACTTGTGCGTACAGTGTATGAATGTATGTTTGCTGAGTTACACATTATATTGTGTAACTTTAAACTAAAAACTGTAAAATTATAGGATGACTGGTAATTGGTAACCGATACTTAAACACATGATTGTACTCATGATAAAAAATAACTTATACTATGGGACCAAACCAGAAATCCCTAAAAACAAATCAGCGCTGTTCCCTACATTTATGTTCGCATTTCTCTTAAAAAATAAAAATAAATTATTAACTTTAATTGTACAATAAAACACTTACTTATCTAAACGTAGAGAACAGCTGAGTATTTTCGCGATTTCAGGTTAGGTCCTATAGTCGAAGATGTTTGTTATCATGACTTCATGTGTTGTGTGTGTCGGTCACTAATTACAAGTCCCTATACTATGTATGCAAAATTTATGTGTATGCTATACATAAATTTTGTGATGATTTAGTTTTTATTTAGAGAATTATCGCAGGATATTAGTTATATTCAAAACAAAACACCAAAATGAAGTCTAATATCAAAATGTCTGTAATAAATAAGGTATATATATATTTTAAGATAAACAATAGAATTCATGGCTACTCTGAGAAGTAACGTTAATTTGTGTAACTTTATAAAACAGTTAAAAGACAATAATATTTGTCTTTCATAGTATAGCCGATCTCAAAGCAATTCGTCCGAATGTCATTTGTATGTCATAAACTAGAGATCGGAATAGGTAGAGAGTAGAGTATTTTTACCTAAACTTCGAGAGAGTAAGTGACATAGAGTGGATAATACTTCCTCTAAAATTTCGGAATAATGATAAGATAATTTTATTCATTTCTCATCACAAATGTTGTTGTGGACAGGAAGTGCTTAATCTAAAAATAATGACGTTTTAATCCCGGGATTTGGTAAAATGTGCGTGAGCGCAAATATCCACTTAAACAAATAAGCACATAAACCAGCCAAGTTAATTTAATTTTACCTTTGACACAACCTGGGTACGGAACCCTAAAAATTTTAACATAATTCTTCAAATCAATCGTAACTATATGTCGGGTGTACCAGAAAGATGTGCACAAACTTGAGGATGTGCCGGTCTGTACGGCACATCCTCAAGTTTTTTGTGGATGGACATCATGAAATGACTTCACCCGCTCTGGGCGGAGCGGGAGGGCGTGTCAGACTTTTACTGACTAAAACCCACCCGTGTTCCTTCAGTTGCCCGTGCCAGGGCCACGGTATCTCTTTCAAACTACCCGCGACCCCGGCGGCATCGGCCCTATTGGACCCCGTCACTGCCGACATCTCTTTGAGGCGCGCGTGGAACACACGCGCCGTCGACCCGGCCTGGTCCTTACCGGACGGCGAGCTGCCCATTACTCGTCGTCCGCAAGCCCGCGCCTACGGTGGCCGGGTGTGCATATCTCATCTCATCAAACTGAATAACTTTTTCCTTTACAATGTTGGTCACATTGTAATTGTGGAAAAAAAATCAGTCGTCCCATACAAATTTCAATACCTATTTGACCAAATGTAAGGGGTGACAGTTTTTTTTTTACTATAAAGATGAAATCTTTGCGTGCGGTTCGGCGTTCGTGCAAATATGGCGTTGGCGTCGGTGGCGCCGCTGCTTGCGTGTCTCAAGTACCTACTTCTAAAATTAAACCAGTATGTTTTATCTTGTTCCCTCCCCAAAGGCACGATGACAAATCAATCCCAGAGCTGTTATCTACCCTCGTGAGCCGAGACAAACCGCTGCCGGTGGCGATGGGCGCCGCGCGCTGCCTCACGTTCATTCACCGCGCGGGAGCGTTACCTGCAGACGACGCAAGGTGAGTACGTGATACGATACTACTGGTCAAACTGCTAGTCAAGAGCTTCTCCTAAGTTCTTTTTTAAGGTTCAATACCTCAAAAGGAAAACACGGAACCCTTGTAGGATCACTTCGTTGGCCGTCTGTCTGTGTCAGTCTGTCAAGACCCTTTTTCTCAGGGACGCGTGAAGGTATCAAGTTGAAATTAATTTCAAATACGTAGGTCTATGGTCCCTTGGAGCTATAAAAAAATTAAGCTTCAAGTCGACGCAGTAAAAAAATACGGGCATTTATGTGACATATTTTGATTCTCTCAAGTAAATCAAAACCTAGGGTACTTACCATTGACCAAGAATCATGAATTTTGACATGAAGCAAGGTCTCACTCTCAAATCGGATTGCCAATGAGTAACCATCGAGTCCCAGCATTACTATTTTAATAAAGACACGGTTCTACTGATTAGAGAGCAGTGGTGGCCCAGCCCAGAGGTAACGGCCCCGACTTACGAGTTGCAGGTCGTGGGTTCGAACCCAGACAGGCGCTTTACTTTGTGTAAATAACTTCATCATCACTGCTCTCAAAACGGTGAAGGAAAACATTGTGATGAAACCAAAAATTTGAAGACATGTGACATTACCAACCCGCAATGGGCCCGCGTCCTGGATTACATCCCACTGCCTCTCGAAGAGAGACGGCCTGTGTCCCAGCAGTGGGAACATTTTAGGCTTATTATGCTACTGATTATTTATTAACCGACTTCAAAAAGGAGGAGGTTATCAATTCGTCGGAACCTTTTTTTTTTTTTTTTTATTTTTTTTTTATGTATGTTCCCCGATTACTCGAAGATGGCTGGACCGATTTGGATTATTTTTTTTTTGTTTGAAAGGGTACACTTCCCAGGTGGTCCCATGATCATCAAGTCAGGATCTGATGATGGGATCCTGGAGAAATAGAGAAAACTCTTCCAATTTTATAGGCACACTTGAAGCGATTTGGATAGTTTTTGGAAGAGTACTTTCTTGGAGTGGTCCCATTTCAATTTGGTGAAGACCTGATGAAGAACTTCTGAGATAGGCAACGGAACTCCTCAATAAATGATAGCAAATGGACTGGGATTGCTGAAATCTCATGTCTGTTTGTTGTTCACACCAGTTCATAACATAACATCACGCCAGTACGCTGTGAAGGGGTAAGCACATGTGAACCACTAAAAAGTGAAAAATAAAAACTTTTTTACAAAAAAATACAACCGACTTCCAAAAACAACACTACAAAGTGAAAAATAACTTTAATTTCGGAAGTCGGTGGCAAAAACAAAAATACATATAATCAGACACCGACTTCCGAAATTAAAGTTATTTTTCACTTTGTAGTGTTGTTTTTGGAAGTCGGTTGTATTTTTTTGTAAAAAAGTTTTTATTTTTTTATTTATATATACTTTATTGTACACCACAAAAGTACATAACAAAAAAAAAGACACAAACACTACAAAATATACAATGGTATACGGTGTATGGTATGGTATATACAATGATTAGTAATTCGTTAGAATGTTTGATTTGCCTCAAAAGTCCAGTTCATAGTTACTTAGTAGAAAAAGCAATACACTGCCGCATGCTATATAAATATCGTGTTTTGCTTAAAGTTCGGAGTAGTCCATACATTGCATAGGTCAAATGTTGGGTTATCTATTTAATGCCAAAACAAATATGCTATTCACACATTGCCCAGAGACGATATATTATTTTATTACTTGCTACTTAGTAGTAGTAAATAGTTTGATTTTTAAGGTTCTCAAGTCAACACGTATATATATATATTTTTTTTTTGTATGACCACGCATAACTTTTTACAGAGTTGTCTGATTTGAAAAATTCTTGTTTCATTCGGGAGGGTATACCTCAAAGTTGGTCCCATGTAAAATTTATTAACTTTGCTCGAGTAGTTTTTGAGTTAGCTTCAATAATACGTTTTTTTTCCACTTTTTATGTAGGCGATGTTCTAATTTCTTTTGCAGGTGGTGGTATTCGAATTTGTGTGGTAGTACCACAACTAAAAAGTGAAAATTAAAAACTTTTTTATAGAAAATAACAACCGACTTCCAAAAAAAACACTACAAAGTGAAAAATAACTTTAATTTCGGAAGTCGGTGACAAAAAACGAAATTACAAAACCAAATACATAGACTTCCGAAATTAAAAGTATTTTCACTTGTGTTTTTTTGGAAGTCGGTTGTTATTTTTTTACCGACGAAAAAAAAGGAGGAGGTTCTCAAGCCGACACGTATATTTTTTGTAAAAAAGTTTTTATAATATATTATGTATTACGACAACCATGTAATGTTTAAATAATAATGATAATAATATTATGTATGAAAAATTAGGTCTCTGGCTAGTCTTTTTCCATAGAAAACGAAAAACTGAAACCATGCCCTTAAATTATGACTTGTCTTCATATCTCATTTTTTATATTCATCTCTTCTCTACTTCTTCTGTATATACCCTTTTTTTTTTTGTGGATGGGAAATCATCAAATGACTTTTCCCGCTCCCGGCAGAGCGGGAGGGCGTGTCAGACTTTTACTTACTAAAACCCACCCGTGTTCCTTCAGTTGCCCGTGCCAGGGCCACGGTATCTCTTTCGAACTACCCGCGACCCCGGCGGCTTCGGCCCTATTGGACCCCGTCACTGCTGACATCTCTTTGAGGCGCGCGTGGAACACAACGCGCCGTCGACCCGGGCCTGGTCCTTACCGGACGGCGAGCTGCCCATTACTCGTCGTCCGCAAGCCCGCGCCTACGGTGGCCGGGAATCGTCGATAGATTCCCGCCGCCCAGGGCGTCTCCTGCGGCGGCTAAGGGCGCGAGGGTGCGGCTGTTGCCTCTCCCTCTCGCGTTCCGCCTCCTCCTTTGCGAGCATTACTGCTTCGCAGAAGGAGGTGACGGCCTCCCATGCACTCTCGCTCCGCACCATGGCCTGGACCAAGTTTGGACGCGAGAGATCGCCGCCGCCGATGGCCTCCGTGAGAACACGGCGGTGCTCCGCCCAAGCCGGGCAGACCTCCACTGTATGCTCCACCGTGTCCTCCGGGCGATCTACACAATGGTGACACCCGGGCGTTTCCTCCCGCCTTATCCGAAACAGGAACCTCCCGAAACAACCGTGTCCGGTGAGGACCTGCGTCAGGCGGAAGGTGAGGACGCCGTGGCGCCTCTCCAACCACTCCTCAAAGAGGGGACTTATCGCCGCAATTGTGGCGTGCCCATCTGTATATACCCTGAGGTCCACATCTAGCAGAGAATTTTTACGAGCCGATATGACGAAGTCATCTATATACAGGGTGTCACAAACGTAGTGGTCCAATGGCATATGGGGTAAAGCGGAGGTGGCCACCTATCATTTAAAAATTTAAAGTTGGAAATATTGGAATATTCTCAACAGTTCAGAAAATTTCGCTTTTCCAAGAAATTTTACACTTTTACTTGGATTTTTCGACCCTGTGAACAAAATTTTCGACGTAGCGACTTCAAACCTGGCTGGAAGATGCCTTGATAATGTAGGTACAGGATTACGTTCCTATTTACGTTCAGTGTGGTTCTGTAACGCTTCAGATTTTATTTTTACTTGTCTTTTGCAACTTTCTAAATCCAGATTTAAAAAAAATGCCTACCTACCTAAACCTATATAATACTCTTTAATAAAACCACTCTTTATACTATTATATTTTATTTAGCTAATATCAAAATGGGCACATACTTATAATCTCACTATTACAGTCACTATAACTTTATTACAACAAATCAATCACAACAAATCAATTCCTCTTCCCCCGGACCGCCGTAAGGTGCTATCGTGTCCACTGCTCTGTATTTGCTTGTTTTAAATAACTTTAAATCATTTTACAAAATTTTAATTCATCTAAAATAATAGGAGTGCATAAAATCAGAAGAAGTATCTTATGAAACGTGAACTGTCACTTTGAATCTGCTAAATACTGTGCGCCTAGTACGTGGAGTGGCTTCACTGCAAAAGCTCCACCCGCAAGGACAAGTAAGAATTCTATTGGTTGATAAAATCTGCGCGTGCGACAAGGCTACGCCCCTAGGACAAACAATTGGCGATCCTTTGCTGACTCCGCCCGCTCATTAGCGACGCTGTCACCTAATTGTAGCCACATACTGCTAATGATCCGTGCTGATTGGCGACGAAGACACTCCTGTCAGATTGCGTATAAGCAACCATAATAGACGCTACATTGTTTATCTTTATTGAGTCTGTTATCCTAGTAGCAATGGGCTCGCCGATGGAGAAGTCGGTGTCAGAGACCGAGCTTAATTTGGTGGGAAAAGACCATCACAAGACACCGCCTAACTATTTAACCCAACGCCTTAAGAGGAGCAGAGATGAGATCTTCCTCTGTGAGCAACTTGATGATTTTAAAAACGAAATCAAGGAAATGATGTCTCTTTTCTCAACTAAGCATGGCAACGAGATACAGCAGATGACTGCAACCTTAAATGAAATTCAGCAATCTAATCTTAAAATTGAAAACTCGATTACCTATCTCACAGCACAGAATGAGGAACTTAACAAAAAAATTGCTCAGCTTGAGGGCCAGAATAAGGAAGATAAGAAATATATAACGCTTTTAGAGGGTAAAATTGAAGAAATACAGATAGGAAGTCGTAAAACCAATTTCGTTATCAAGAATGTTCCTAAGCGGAGCAATGAAACTAAGGAAGACCTCGTGGATATGATTATCTGTCTTTCTCGCAACATAGAATGTAAAATTGACAAATCGGACGTCAAGGACATTTACAGACTGCGTGGCAAAAATAGTGATAGCCAGAATCAACCAATTATTGTTGAAACAGGATCCACCTTCCTCAAGTCTGATGTTTTGAGAATGGGCAGAGCTTACTATGTGAAACACAGGTCTAGACTGAGTTGTAAGCACCTAGGATTTAAATCACAAGAAGACACACCAATATTTTTATCCGAGCACCTGACAGCTAAAGGGACCCGTCTTCACTTCCTGGCCCGGGACCTTACGAAATCAGGAGCTTACAAATTTTGCTGGACAGCGTACGGAAAGGTCTACGTAAAGAAAGACGAAGGCTCACCCACCATACCAATTAGAAGTGAAGAGCAGGTACATAAGCTCATGGGCCAATGACTTTTAGTGCATAGTCAGCTACACTGTCTTATCAAAATAGCTTTAATCACTGTAATATTATGTTGTTTTAAAATTTCCCTGATAGTGGAATCATTAAGTTTGGGTAATTTCTTTATTGAACACTTATTATCATTTTTTCTCTTACCATGTATAATTATAATTCATTCCAACACTAACACACCTGATACTCACACACACAAATACATATTATTCTATACTAAAAAAATAACAAAAACCCAGCATTCTTGTCTGAATTTCAATTACCTTACCATGTGTAGTAACTGTTTTAACTCACTCGTATGTAATTGCTATAATGCATATATTGTGATGACGTCTATTAAGTCTATAAAAAATACAAATGGATGACACACTACATACTCTTGATGAGATCGATAATATAGAAGTCGCGCGTACTTTCCAATGTGCCTGCACAGATCTACACAATTATATTAAACCCGGTAAAAAGGATTTGACCATTATTTCTCAGAATATAAGAAGCATTTTCTGTAACTTTGATGATTTCTCTCTTCTATTATCAACGTTTAAATTTGAAACTGACATTATAATTTTAACCGAATGTAGGTTACACCCAAATAAACCTATCCCGCAAATTAATAACTACCTTTGTTTTTCTACTACTCGACAATTAAATCAAAATGACGGTGTAGTTGTTTACGTAAGAAAATCATTAAAACCCAAAGTTAAAGAAATACGTCTGGCTCAGGCATCATGTCTTCAGCTGGAAATAATTAATAATATTCTTCTATGCATTTACCGATCCCCATCTAACACAAACACAGACTGTTTTATAGATTCTCTCAGTACACACCTCAATACATTAAACTCTCATCGAAGTATCATTATAGCGGGGGATATTAACATCAACCTTAAAACTAGAGACACCGAGCCGCCTCATGAATATAGAAATAGGATAAACTACCTAAATATGTTATCTCTATATGGTATACTACCAGGACATACTCTTCCTACACGCGAATCGAATTGTTTAGACCACTTTATGATGAAAATAGACAAAAAGAAGGTATCGGCAGCTATTGCAATACTACACACTTCCATCACCGACCACTTCACTACTTTTCTATCTATATCCAAACTAAAAACCAGACAAACTGTTAATAAAAGTACCTCAACTATTGATTTCGAACAGGCCCTTAAATATCTTAGAGAAAATAAAATTGCAGAGTTGCTGTTTTGTAACGACCCGGACCAATTGACTGACCTACTATTGCACAAATTAAATGAATCTATTAATCACAACACTGTGATCAAAATAATTCCCAATAGCAAGCGTATTGTTAAGCCGTGGATAACTGCCGGTTTATTAAGATGCATTAAGAATCGCAATAAAATGCAAAAAAAAACCCGAGATGATCCATTTAATGACATCTTAAAAATAACCTACCGCCGATATCGCAACTATTGTAATAACTTACTTAAAAAATTAAAAAGAAAATTTGAAAGGGAGCTACTTGCTAATTCCGTCACAAACAATAAGTTATTATGGAAAAATATTAAAACTTTAACTTATACCAATAATTCTAAGAGTCAAAACACAGAACTACTACACATGAGACCTAATTCAGCTGAGTCTGTAAATTTCATTAACAATTATTTTGCAAATATAGGTAAAGAGCTAGCCCAAAAATTCAACCTTCAGCACATAGTCTAAACTCTTTTCGATCGGAAACATTATCAACACAAGTGAACTCGTTTGTTCTTTTAGACACTGATCCTGAAGAAGTGAGCCGGATCTTGATGAGCCTGAAATCTGACAGCGCTCCTGGTTGGGACAATGTATCCACTAGATTTTTGAAGCATATTAGCCAGGAAATTGTTCCCATCATAACCCACTTGGTTAATCTTTGTTTTGCAAAGGGCGTATTCCCTGTGCCCCTTAAGCAATCAATAATCATTCCCGTTCACAAGGGCGGGGACAGAGACGATGTCAACAATTACAGACCAATATCCATTTTGCCAGCTTTATCAAAAATTATTGAAAAACTAATAAATAACAGGCTCTTGAAATTTCTGCAAAAATTTAATATCTTAAGTAGCTCACAATTTGGGTTCAGACAAGGAGTATCAACTGAGGATGCAGTTACTGCTCTCAGCTCACTAGTGGCTGATAACCTGGATAGTGGTAGAAAATGTTTGACTATCTTTCTGGACTTAAAAAAGGCGTTTGACACCGTCTCTGTTCCCATCCTCATAAGCAAATTGGAAGCGTCAGGTGTGAGAGGAATTCCGCTCAAAATGTTTAAGGACTACCTATCAAACAGGAGGCAAAGGGTTAGGGTGGGAGAACACGTTAGTTGTGACGCAAATGTCACATTCGGAGTCCCTCAGGGAAGTGTGCTGGGCCCTACGTTGTTCCTGCTTTACATCAACGACCTCTGCAACATTAAAATCAGTAATGCTAAAGTGTTTTCCTATGCCGACGATACTGCTGTAGTATTTTCTGGGAATTCTTGGCACGATGTTGCCAGAAGTGCTGAAGACGGTATGATACAAATAGCTGAATGGCTCAAAAATAACCTGCTCACACTTAACACATCTAAAACTAATTATATATGTTTCAGTATATCAAACAGAACTCAACCAAATACAGATTTTAACATAAGAGTACATATGTGCGATGATGCAAATAACTGTCAATGTCCAACTCTGGTCAAAGTGTCACAAACTAAATATCTTGGTGTTATTGTTGACCAGAGACTTTCGTGGTACCCCCATCTTGAACACGTCACTAACAGAATCAGAAAACTGTGCTGGATTTTCAAAACGCTGAGGTATATTGTACCAAAAAAAGTACCCACCAGCACAAATACCCCTAAAAACCTACTCAACGAAATATACGTAGCTTTGGTACAGTCCGTCTTAATGTACTGCATCCCCATTTGGGGGGGTGCGGCGAAGTCTAAGTTCATAAATCTTGAGCGGGCACAACGAGCTTTAATTAAACTTATGTACTTTAAAAAACTTAGATATCCTACACAAAGTCTTTACCAAATAAGCGATTTACTCTCGGTGCGAAAACTATATATAATTAAAACTGTTTTAAAGAAACACAAAACTCTTCCTTTTGACCCCAAGATAACCTTGAAAAGAAGAAAATATTTAATAGTGGACGTTCCTCAAACTAAAACCAAGTTTGCCCGTATTCAATACAAAAAACGCTCAGCTCAGCTATACAATAGACTTAACAAAGAGATTTACGTATATGATAAGAAGCAAAATGAATGTAAAAAAATTGTAACTAATTGGATAAAACCACTAACCTATGACGAAACGGAGACGCTGCTGGAATAAAATATAACCCTACACATCTGATGCCTGCACCATCCATAACCTCACGCATACACTCTGGTTCATTCACATTTATCAATCACACACCTCACTCACACTCACATGTCACATTCACACACTCACATTCACACACTCACATTCACATTCGCACACTCACTCTCACTAACACACTCGCATGCCTGTGTACGGGCTGCGTATTTTTTTTTGTGTTTTTTTTTTTTATTTAATTTTAGATTTTAATTTTAAATTTTAGATTTAATTTTTTTTTTTTTATTTAATTTTAGATTTAATTTTAATTTTCTTTATATTACAATAGAAAACAAGTAAATTAAACTAATTGATTTGGAAGAGCGGAGTCTCCTAATACAGGCTTATTTGCTTAAAAGGAGGCTCCAATCACTAGTTGTTAAGATATTACTTGTAAAAATAATAAACCATTTTTCATTTTCATTTTCATTTTTCAATCAATCTGCCTAGCCTTTTCCCAACTATGTTGGGGTCGGCTTCCAGTCTAACCGGATGCAGCTGAATACCAGTATTTTACATGGAGCGACTGCCTATCTTACTTATCTAACTTTATTACAACAGTACAACTTTAATATAATTTTACTACGTTTAACCCGTTGGTCAGAACAACTTACTAGCTCGACCCTTTATCGCGAACTGACTTAGCGGCTTCGAGCGCGCGGCCAAGTCCGCTAGGCCCCATTTTCTCCCACCATGATGCTATTCCAACGGCATGGCATGGCGGTTGGCTGTGCTACCTTTTACTGGGTACGTCTTTCACTGACTTGAGTGTGCCCTGGCGGTTAAGAGTATGTCATGCTCACTCAAATGTCTCGCTGGTGGTGGCGTGTGTGTTGGATCATTAAGTTCCCTTCAAAATGGTTGAGCTAATTGGTGCTGATCCATGCGTCATGTTCGTGAACGGGCGCCGTCAGTTGGGACTGGTCGTCTCTTAGCTGCCATGGGTATTTTTAATTTTAATAATAACCTATGAAATTGCCGTTTTGTATAAAAAAATTTAAACGAATTTTTTTCATGCATTTTTTATTTGTATTAATCGAAGTAATCACCCATGCAATCAATGCATCTTTGCCAACGCAGTGGCAGTTTATTGATGCCCTTCTTAAAGAAATCAGCTGGACGGGAGGCAACAAATTCTTCAAAGGCATTTTGTACTGCCTCTCGGGTATTGAATTTTTTTCCCGCCAAGAAGTTATCCAAATTCTGGAAAAAGTAGTAGTCTGTAGGCGCAAGGTCTGGTGAGTAGGGCGGATGATGGAGAGCTTCCAACCCCAGTTCTTGCAACTTGGAGACCGTCTGCTGTGCAGTATGAGGTCGCGCGTTGTCGTGCAGGAGCAGCGGAGACGAGCGATTGACCAATGCTGGTTGGAGATGTGCCAGCTTCTCCATCATTGTGTTCAGTTCTTCACAGTACACATCTGAAGTAATGCTCACCCCGTTTGGTAAGAAGCTGTGATGAATCACACCGGCGCTAGACCACCAAACAGTGACCATCACTTTTCTAGGGGTAAGTTTTCGTTTAGGGCATTGTTTAGGTGCTGAACCAGGATCCAACCAACTAGCTGAGCGCTTGCGGTTACCAAACAGAATCCATTTTTCATCGCAGGTAACAATGCGGTTCAAAATTCCTTCATTTGTGTGTCTGTTGAGCAGTGCAAGGCACGTCTCGACGCGTACTTCGCGCTGGCGATCATTGAGTTCGTGGGGCACCCATTTGTCAAGCTTTTTTACCTTGCCAATTTGACGCAAATGGACCAATATTGTTTTGACGCTAACGTCGAAAGCAGCTGCTAATTCAGCCGTAGATTGTGTATCATCAGCTTCCACAATCGCCTTTAATTCGTCATTGTCGACCAAAGTCTTCGGACGACCGCGAGGTTCATTTTTCAGGTCGAAATTTCCAGAACGGAAGCGAGCAAACTAATAACAAGTGGTGCGTTGGTTTGTAGTGTTAGCTCCGTAAACGTCGTTGATGTTGCGTGCCGCTTGTGCCGCGTTGCTGCCACGACGGTACTCATATTCCATAATTACTCGAATTTTTAACGTATCCATGATGACGAAAAAGATTGGAATGCGATGAAAATGTAACACTAATCAATAAACAAATGACTACTTTTGGAAAAATAAATCCATGTTTTTAAAATAAAATTAATTTGAAATTAGAATTCTTAGCCAAACAAAAATTATTTTGATTTGAAATGGCCAGTACTGCAGAACGGCAATTTCATAGGTAAAGACCTAATATTTAATTTAGTTGTTTTAGTTTTTATCTTTTTATTACGGACGCTTTTTAACGTGCACGTCTTTCTACATTGTTCTCACATGTATATTTTCAACTTGAACGATGTAACCAATATTTTGTAAAAATATTATGATTTAAAAGAGTGTCCGTGGAGTTTCTTGCCCGTTCTTCTCCATAGGGATCTACTACGCTTTGGAATGGGCAACTAGCTTCATCTTTCTGACTGACCGACCCATTGACAATTCAAAAGTGCCTGTAATTGGTTTATTTGAAATAAATGCTTTGAGTTTGAGTTTGAAATAAATTAAACTCAAGAAACAAGAAATCATTACAATCCCAACTTTTAATTTTTTTTAAATGATAGATGGCCACCTCCGCTTCACCCCATTTGCCTTTGGACTCACTACGTTTGAGACATATTTTACTTAAAGAAAAAACAAAGTCGTTTTTGTATCTGTTTGGGGCGGAGCTGGAAAAACAACAATGATTGAGCTCGAAAGAGCCCAGCGAGCTGTTATAAAAGTACTTTTAAAAAAGCCATTCTTCTACCCCACTGACTCTCTGTACAAAGAGTTCCAAGTTCTCCGTGTCCGCCAACTGTTTATCCTCAACGCATGCCTACACACTCACAAAAAAGTAAAAATGAGACCAGACTACCACTCAATAACTTCCAAACGCGTCTTCCACATTCCACTACAAAGAACCACCTCTCTCCTAGCCAGACGATGTCCCACCTACCTACACACTTTTGTATATAATAAGGTCACCATTATTTTGCCTTGTGACTCAAAAGATCTCTCCCTCTCTGCATATAAAATAGTAGTAAAAAAATGGCTCTTAGGTCTTTCATACGACGAATCCGAAAATTTTCTCATAACATAACTCACACTCGGAATCTCACTAACATCACAGACACACCCACATACCTACACACTACACTCCACACGCACATACACCCACACCTTACTTTGATTGTTTGTTATTCTTTAGTTTTAAGCCTTGACCATTGTTTACAGTTACTCATTACCATGTCCACACCCGCTAAAAATAGAACTATGTATCGCAACTCAGGTCCCCAAGATACAGGCCCCGCCTAGTTTGGGGACCACCGCATATAAAAAATGAATGTCACCAACAGTTACAGATATAATTAATTATGTTAAAACTAATTTTAAGAAATAATTGTAACAATGTCAAATAAATTTTTATTATTATTATTATCTTACACAATGGATTTTGATGGGATTACCACAATTATTTAGAGTATTTACTCCGGAAGGTTTATGTTTTTAATACATATTAATATTTAAATTAGATATATTATAAAAATCGCAATATTTTGACACGTCGCCGTTGCACCCGTGCGAAGCAGGGGTATGTCGCTAGTAACAATATAAAATGTGTCCTCACGAGTGGCGGTGTTCATCAGGCACACACTTGCTAGGCAGTCAGCCACGCTACCGACACCTGGAGACTGTCTCATTTTTCTAAAACGGCATGTACTTAAAGTATAGCTCTTGCCCATCCGAGGGAAGCACATTAAGGCGAGTAGTGCTGCCAACTAGCGCCACCATTGAGAAAAAACATCATAAGTCTGGAGATATAGAACATTTAGAAATTTCCTATGCTCACATTTTTAGTCAGATGTTGTACAATTTTTTGTCAACACTAAACCTCCTAGGTTCGAAGATTTAGCAGTTAACGCCAAAAACTTTTTTCTCAATGGTGGCGCTAGTTGGCAGCACTATTTGCATTATGGTATAGACCGGTACACCTGTGTTTGAACGTTGAACCTCTATTTTTATATTCAGAGAGCATTGGTGGCTCAGTGGAAACGGCTGCAATTTCCGTCTTACTCTCAAATCATTGAAGGAAAGCATCGTGAAGAACCCACCAGTATGTCCTAGAATCAAAAATTCGAAGACATGTGACGTTAACAAACCCGTACTGGGACAGCGTGGTGGATTACGGCCCACTCCCTCTGACAGAGAGGAAGCCTGTGTCCCAGCAGTGGGACTGATTATGCTTATGCTTTTTATTCCAGAGTGGTGTTTGGAGCCCTCCCTTGCCTGGCCCGACTCTGCACGAAGGACATGCCGGAAGACATCCGCGCGTCGGCGGCCGAGACCTTAGCTTACTTAGCAGAGGTATGCGACAGTTGCCTCACGTAAGGGAACACATTATTCATGCATAGACCTAAACTACACCTTCACATTTACTACGTACGTGACGTGAGTGTTTGCACTCTGGACTTTTTAAAGAGACTTTGGTCCAGTCATGACCCCTAATTAGATAATGGTGCCGATTCTGTTGTGCACAAACTAAACTTAATTTAGGCCATTGCTAACTTTTTCTCTCTATTATGACAAGAAAGGGACGGAAGTAAATTAGAGCTGTCAAATTAGTTACAACTAATTTTTCCATAGACATTTAGACGACATGTAAAAACATGTCGACTAAAAAACACGGTGAAGCGCAAGGCGTGAACTAGTTTGACATCTCCAACTTAGTTCATAGCTATAGCTGTCCTTTTCTCGCGCTGCCTGTTAGTAAAAGATAGCGATTCTCTAATTTTAGTTTAGTGCGTTCACAAGAGAATCGGCACCAATAACAATCTTGTCGTTGAGCTTAAAAATACTGACTCGAGTGATTCAAATAATCATCAAACTTATGGACATTCTTGTTAAATAAATAGTTTCATTTTAAAAGGGCCTTAGTACATCTCCGTCGTGAAACCGCATGATGTTCCGCTGATGTTTCGCTACTCGATTAGCGGTACTTCATGCGAGTCAGTTGAATTGAACTACTGCTATTTCGCTGCTATGTTTTCGCGGCGGAGGTGTTCTAAACCCCGCCTGCTAATGGTTTAAATTAAACTTAATAATATTCTCGCGAGAATAGTTGTGCGGTCATCAGTTGCACCATTGAACACACTTCTAGCATAGTTGTTCTTTATTGTGAGATATGTAAATGGTCAATATTTAATTGGCACTAAATTAAAAAACAGTTTAGTTTTCCTTCGCAATGCGCATATGAAATAGTGGTTTTAAATGACTGCTTAACCTCTTGAGTGTCGCATGATGAGGTTCATGTCAACGTGCGCTTGAAATGTCAACCGAAACTCATAGGTTCGAAACTACTGTCAGCCCGCGGTCGCCATTGGACGATGGTATTTTACGTTTATTTGCACTTGCGACACGATATCTGTTGACTTCAAGCGCTTTCTCTTATGAACCTATACGGTATCATGAACATGCAACACTCAAGAGTACACCCACATTTCGCCAGTAAGTCTTCTAAAAAAAAAAAGGTAAAGGTATATAACCTTTGCCTACCTCTTTTGCCATTAAATACATATGTGATGTTATGTATTTTACCATTCTCCCTGCTAATTGCAACCATTTCCAACATTCTAGGTAGACACATCCCTGCAAAGGTTAGCAGCGATCTCGAACCACTTGATGACGTCACTTGCAGAGATCGTCAACTGCCAATCACCGGCCGCCAAGCAAGGCGCTTTCAAATGTTTCGCTTCCCTGGGAGCCAATGACGAAGATATACGAAAGAGGATCATAGAGACGCATGGATTAATGGTGCATGTTGTCAATGGAATGAATAACCCTGAGGCTTCGGTGAGAATATTTGGTAAAATTTTAAGTAAGTCAAGGGGGGGGGGGGTAAGGGGTTGTGAAAATGTTTATCAGTATACAAGGTGTAACTTAAATAATGTACAACCTCTTAAGGGGTCATTGTACTCATCACTATGAACAACTTTTATTATGGGACCAAACCTGAAATCGGGAAAAAAAACAGCTGTTCCCTACATTTATGTTTGCATAACTCGTCAAATTGTAGGGAACAGCTGTTATTTTTCGCGATTTCATGTATGGTCCCATAGTAAAAGTTGTTCATAATGATGAGTACAATGACCCCTTAAGAGGTTGTACATTAAAAAAAATTGGCTTTAGATTTTTTCGCCCTACAAGCGTGCAAAGTGGTCTATATAGTAAAAATACATAAGCCTTTTGATAAAGCAGCTATTAGTAGAACAAAAAGAAAATCAATTTGAACGAATGAAATTATGCTTTATTTCCCAAAGGGTGTTAAATAAATCTGTAAGTACATAAAACTGATCAAGATTTTTTTTCTTTTTAGGTAAGATTAGCAGCTGTAAGATGTCTACACTCACTTTCAAGATCTGTACAACAGTTACGAACGACATTTCAGGTAGATATTTCAAAATGATATAATCCAATTGTCAAAAACTCACAACCAAGCCTGTGACTTATTGAAAATGAAACAAGTTTCAAATTCGAATGAACCAAACAGACAATACCTACTTACTGCAATAAATTATTTTCTAGGACCATGCCGTATGGAAACCTCTCATGCAACTATTAGGCGACTCGCCCGGAACAGAACTACTCACAGTTGGGTCATCAACGCTATGCAATTTACTCCTCGAATTCTCACCTGCCAAAGAACCAATGTTGGATCAAGGTTTGTAACACACTTTATAACCAATCATTGGTGTGAATTGTTTGTGTTCAAGGTAATTAATTGGTGTATTTTTCGTAGGTGCAGTAGAAATGTTATGTAATTTGACGAAGATGCCCGAAGCTGCTTTGAGATTGAATGGAATTTGGGCGCTCATGAATATGGCTTTTCAGGTAAAATCCGTAAAATATTATGTAATTCCGAAAATACAAACTTACGTTATAAGTTGGTACTTGAAAAACTGGGATCTTTCCCGATTTTTTTTTCGATGACTTTATTAAATGAATGTTATGATCATTTGGAATCTACGTTACGCCAGGCGGTTATATAAAACGAGGGAGCGAGACAACGTGAAAGTTCGAAGTTCTTCCTGAGAAATCTCGTAAATATTCCACGTCCTACTCTCACTTTTTGCCCTGAGTCTTGGGATATTGTATCTTAAAAATATTTTCTAGTAACAATAACATCGTTATTATTCCCCCAGGCTGAACAAAAAGTAAAGCAGCGCATCCTAAGCTGCTTAGGCACGGAGCAGATGTTCCGGTTGCTAGGCGACAGCGACACGCGCGTCATCATGAAGACACTAGGGTTACTGCGCAACCTGCTGTCGACCAGGCATCATATAGACGCCATCATGAGCGAGTACTCCTCACAAGTTATGCAGGTATGTTCAATAATCTGCTGGATTTTGTGGAAGGATCTTTAGGCGTCTGAATGTCATTGACAGGCGGCTGTTGTTTTTAAATATTTGTGAAATGGGGTTGTTTCCCGGAAGCTTCACCGCTAGAGAGCGCTGTGTGTTTGTCTCTTGTCAAAGTCATCTTGAAGACAAAGCAACCAATCGGCGATAAGAAAAACACTTGTGCTATCTCGCGGCAACGTTTTCAGCAAGGAACTCCATTGACAGTTGAATGAAAGTAACAAACACTTAGCGCCATCTACGTGGAACTAATTTGACAGTTTCTTCCCCATTCATTTCATTTCGTTTCATTCACAGAAATAATATTGGCAAAACAGGGTGGCGGCATTACTTTCGATTTTAGATACGTGCCAAAGGAACCTGGTAGCGTTGTAAGATGCGGTATGGTCTATCCGCTCATTGGGGAAGGCAACTGTCAAAATGGCGCTCTCGTAGCTAGTTCTCAACACAAGCTAATAACACAAGGCGTGAGGTGGTTTTATTTTATTTTTGTTCCTAAATACTACGTAATTGGAGTCCACCATTTCTCGAGAGACCCTAAAATTAGAAGAATGTGACGTAAAGCTATTCGAAGAGAGTTAAAAAAAATTAAACGAGGTTACATCAAAAACATTTTGAAGAAAGTGATTATGAGGAAATAATTCTGACACTTTCCATGTCAAATAATTGATTTAAAATATTGAAATCACCGAAAATAACGAAATAGTGAAATAAAACCAAAGTCATGATTATGAATGAACACGAAATGGAATGAATGAATGAAATGTCCAATTTATTGTAGGCCGTAGGGACCTAGCCTATGAGCTCGCCATCTACAATTAGCTTTGCCTGACCTTCCCCATTAGTGGAGGTTCCTCCAAACACCTTGCGGGAATTTATTATAGAGATTGTCTATTCTGAAATGACGCGCTCTACTATCGCATTTACACAGTTATTTCCTCTGACAGCAGCAAACCAATAGCAACTTTATTGCAACGAAAATAAAGATCACTGTGATTATGACAGACTTGTCAACGGTAGCAACCCACAAATTTAACAGGTACAAATTTAAGTAGTGGGGCGCGTCATTTCGCAGTAGACAAGCTCTAATATAAAAGGTGGCCAAAACAGATGCAGTTGCAGAATTTTGTTTGATTAGTAAGAATTAAATTAATGTGTGGAATGCGAAATTTCTCAGTAGCAGTTCGGAGTCTGGATTTGTGCACAGTCGTAGGCTCGCTGCCTATTACTACTTAATAGTCGCAATTTGTCACCTCTCTCGCTCACACGGACCGGTCCCGCGTGAGCGAGCGAGGTGACAAAATACGACAGCCCTCTTAAAGATAACTGACGAAGTGTAGGTGTTATTGGCGTGCTATGTACAGTCAACAAAAGAGATATCTAGGCAGGGTATACTAACATATTTGTATGTGAATTGCTTCATGTTCAATTTTATATATATTACTATGTTTTTGCAATACTCCTATATTGTAACACACCAACACAAAATTGTATATTTTCACGAAATTGAACATAAGCAATTCACATACAAATATGTTAGTACACCCTGCCTAAATATCACTTTTGTTGACTGTACGTCTGCCTACCCTGTCGGGTGTTACAAGCGTGCTAGCGTGCGTCGTACGTCTTATTAAAAAAAACCTTTCTCTTGTCACCAGGCTGTGATAGTAGTGCTAGAGGGTTCCTACCCTGCAGAAGTGAAAGAACAAGCGTTGTGCATCCTCGGCAACATCGGAGACGGGGAGAAGGCAAAGGATCTCATTATGGCCAACGAAGATGTGCTCAGAAAACTGGTTGACTACCTGGTAAGAACGTTGTTTTTAAATATTTTTGTTATTTACCCACCTTAGTCTGCAATGTACCATCGACAAAACCCAGGCCTTTCCAATTTTGAAACAATTTTGCTTGCAAATGTTTTGTGCCGTTTCGACTTTCTGTTGTTTTACAAGAACAAATGACCATAGGGGCAGGATTTCTTCAATGAATCAGTATACAAAAAACAACATTAAGGTGTAAAGGCGTCTGTTTTGTCGATAGCACAGTCGAGGAATGAAAAATGTAAGCTCCTTTAGGTTAAATTTTATTTGCATCATCTGTGAGGTTTATGCCGACTACGACAATATTGTGAATAAAAACGTCAAAAAAGTGACATGTCTGTTTGCTGGAAAATAATGGTTTTGAAAGTGGCTTAACCTTCTCATTCCGCAAGTGTATTTTTGTTATGATTTGCACCTGATAGGCCGACACGTAAAACGCATGTTTTACGTGTCAAATGGTCAGTTCGAGCTGTAGTCAATCGAAAATTATTCGATTATAGCTTTTGTTTTAGAAATAAATTACAACGAGAATTATTAAAACGACGTGTAATTAAAATCATTAATGAACAGAGTAGAGAATGATCAGTTATTATCAGAGGTCGGAATAGGTAGAGTATATTTGTATATTGCTTTGTTTATATAGGGTGACTGGTAATTAGTGACCGTTAATTAAACACATTATTGTACTCATGATAACAATCAACTTTTACTATGGGACCAAACCTGAAATCGCGAAAAAAAAAACCTGCTGTTCCCTATATTTATGTTCGCATAACTCGTCAAACTGTAGGGAACAGCTGATATTTCTTTCTCGATTTCAGGTTTGTTCCAATAGTAAAAGTTGTTTGTTATCATGAGTACAATCATGTGTTTAAGTATCGGTCACTAATTACGAGTCACCCTATATATTTTGCTTTTTATTTTATCGCAATGTAATCAAGTAATGTACTCACAGTAATTTTTTCAAGAATTTATTTTCATTAAGTAAAACAATGCACTTTCATATAACAGTGCAATAAATAATTTATTTTTTCTTCAATTTGATAAATCCCACTTAATCGTCATGTTTATGTTTCACGGATTTTAGAGCAGGTATTATTCACTCTATGTTACTTTTCGAAGTTTAGGTAAATAAACTCTACTTATTCTGACATCCGTAGATCATTCTCTAAAAATCTGACCGTGAAAACTTAGGCGAAATGAGCGTGAAGTGAGGTATAGTGGCAATCCCTAGAATTAGGTGCAATGACAGCTCACTTCACCTACGTTTACACGGTGAGATTCGTATAGAATAGCATTACTGGTCATTATCGAATCATTTCTCTCGCTATTATTATGCTACGTTCCTTGTGGCGGGCACTCAAACTTACTATGTTTATTAGACTATTTTTTTTCAATCTTCATTTATTTTTTATGTTTTTTTTTTATTGTTTACTCTCTGGGGAGTATTGTATCACAGTCGAAAAATCAAAGGGTTAAGCACCTTTAGTTAACCGTTTTTACCTGTATTTAGTGTGTGATACTTACGAGGTTATCGATGTGTTGCCATTGAAAATTGCTCAACCTTTCGTTTTCCGACTATAACTTGCTACTTATACTCGTACAGTATAAAATGGCGGCCACATTTTCATAAACATTTTTATTCAAAAATAATGGTTGATTTTGTATTTGTTACGCGACCTCAATATAATGATCATTTATCTTACGTTCTATTAGGGAGTGACTACACTTATCGACGTGGAATAGGCTTGAGTCGGTCAGAAAGAGCTTTATGTCCATGCAGTAAAAGCGAAAAAGACGTGATTCGCCTCGTTTCGAGTCGAACGACGCGATGCGACTGCGACAGGTCGGCGACTAGACGCAACGACAGGCTGCGGCCGACAATTTTCATATTTTGTTCAAAGCTCCGCACACTTGGCGTCGACTTTTAGAGTCGCAACGACAGGCAGTCGCACGCTCTCGCTACTGGTTGCAGCGACTATACGCACGATGCACAAGCACACCTGACGACAGTCGCTTGAGGCAGGTCAGCGTCGGCCTTGCTGTGAGCGCTGTGCACGTTTATTTGTATTGCGACTCAACATGGATACGTTCGATATCGATGTTTTCAAATCGGACGTGGAAGCGCGTCGAATACTTAAAGAAAATGATCGCTTTTGTACGACGTCTGTCGTGACGGGTAGTCGTTAGACACAAACGACAGCTCTGGGTCAAGTCGCAGTGACAAGACGCAAACGACAACTCTCCGTCTTGTTGCAGCGATTAGACGTTGCAGCAAGACGTAACGTTTGCGCGGGCACTTAATGCGACAAGCGTGGTGATACGTGATCGGCTCAAGCCGATTCAGCGTCGATAAGTGTGCTCACTCCCTTAATCATTCCAGTCGAAAATTAGAATGTGAAGACTCTAAAGGGCCCCACACATTTACAGTCCGCCGGCGGATATCAGCCTGTCATTTAATCACTATAGATCACAGACTCACAGTTCTCTTTGTGGTTTTGGATTGACGACGCTAGCCGGCGGGCGCAGGCCTGCTTCGACAGGAATCGGTCGGCGTGTGCTATTGCGGTGTGATAATCACTAGACTAATATACAGGATTTTAATGAAGGGGTCATTTTAATGAACAACTTATTACGGGACCAAACATAAAATCGCGAGAAAAAATCAGCTGTTTCCTACATTTTGATGAGTTATGCGAATATAAATGTAGGGAACTGATTTTTTTTCGCGATTTCAGGTTTGGTCCCGTAGTAAAAAATGGGTCATAATGATGAATACAATGACTCCTTAAGAGGATAAAGATGATTAAAATTACACCCTGTATATGTGAAACTGCCGACTGCCGCCTGCTAGTGTGTAAACCCAGAAGCCGTAACCGATCATTGCCGGCAGGCAATTTATTGCCTCTTAGCCTCTGGCCCAGAGAATGCAGGTCAACTGCTAATGTGTGGGGCCTTAAGGCCTAAAGGTTATACCTACTACTTCCCATCCCGCATGGTTGCTTTGCGATAACACACGCGTTGACCGACTGTAAGGAATAAGATAAGTCGGTCAACGTGTAGGCAGGCTGTGCTTATTTAAAGTGATTGCGCAGTAGTAGCCCGCGAAATTCAAATTTTCTTCCGTTTTTTGCAATTTGCAGGTCGGAATCAGGTTGTATGTTGACATAAAATATGATACGCAGCTATAACAAATATGTATTTACGTAATTTTAACAATAAGAATCTTTGGTAAGGGCTGACTTTTCAATAGTTAGATAACTTTTATCTGAAGAATAAATATGACAGTTTGACATATTTTCTATGCAAAAGCTGTTAAACCGCCATATTTATTCCATAAATAAAAGTTATCTGACGATTGAAAAATTAGCCCTAAGTTGTAATTGTTCCAATATGTCATGATTTCCGAAATCAAACTTAAAGAGAACAAAACTAACTTACAGAGTAAGTATTGATGATTCTTATGATTATAATTATGTAAATACATATTTGTTATAGTTGCGAATCATATTTTGATCAAGATACAACCTGACACTGACCTGCAAATTGCAAAAAACGCAAGAAAATTTGAATTTCGCGGCTACAACTGCGGATCCCGCTTAAGACCTTTTAGTTTGTGAATCTCGCTTTCCGATACACGAAAATATACACTGCTTTATTTATTTTTCCTTTAGAATTTTCCTTCTAGATTTGGCTAACAAACCTGACAAATGTGTTGCAGTGAATTCATAGTAGGTACTGGGTGGAATGAATGACTTTTTTAATAGATTTTAGTTCATGCAAAATACTGCTTGAATGTGAGAAGTGTGATTGTGATTATATATTTTTATTAGCCACCATCTTAGTCCCGTAGCATTTGGAAAAATGAAGTTGTTGATATTAAGAATACAATTATATTTGATCGATAAAGGAAAAGATCGAAACAGTAAAGATGTGAATGATGAAAATGATACTAAGAGCAAACATATTATGGATGATCTTGCAAAAGATTTTATCATAGTAGAAGTCCACAAATACTTTGCGACACTTATGAATTTAACAACGTTCCATACCATGCAATCATAAAACCTATTAATCGAAAATGATGTGACGTTTCTGTTAAAATGACTCAACGTTCATTTTTGCAAGAATGTCGCAGATCATATTGGGATGTTGGCCCTAGGTCCAAGCATCCAAACGGTCCTGGGGACAAACATCGACCGAGTACGTGACGAGAGCGATTCAATGGGCGATTGAAAAGACGACGGAAGGTATGTGCTTATGTAAACAGAGTGAGAGAGCGCGTGGATGAGTGAACCGTGACAACTAACATACTTGCCAAGCAAAAATCGAGCTTAAACGCTCTCTTGATTTGTGTATAGTACAACAATTTCGATGCAACTTCAATGTGCAAAAGCTCAAATGGAAAGGTGTAAATTACGCTGACAGCTAATATAAAGTTGTGTATGGAGCGAGTGTGTGTTGCTTTTTGTCTGTGACTGTACTACTATGTTACATAATTTAGGCCAAGATCGAGGCTGCACATTGCTGCGTTTTCAATGTTCAATTCGGCGTATTCGGAGGCAATGACAGACCATGCCGAAAATTATGCGTCGTAAAGTTCGTCGGACTGGTTTTTACGCTTACAAATTACGTGTTAAATCGCGACGTAATTTCGCCCAAAATGTTGCTGGTTTTTACAAAAACATTGCAGGTTAAACTAGCTAAACTTCCGTCGCGTAATTTCAGCAGGTGTGTCATGGCATGGCTCAATTCACACTGAAATGGCGGCGGTGTCGAGCAGTTTGTGTCCAATTATTTTAAACTTTATCTGCATTGTTAAAATACATTTGATAAAGATAAAGTTAAATGACTTGTTCTAGTAAAAATATATGGAAATAATCCTAAAAAATTATTAAATAAAATGAAAGAAAATATTGAAGTGTCGCTTAAGAGGCAAAGGCTAGCCAAGCCACAACACGCTGCGGCGGTGTGCGACTGCTCGCGCAGACGCGGCCTGTCACGCAACCTGTTGTGGAATGTAAACTGTCCCTGTGCGAAGCACGAGCCCGCGGCCGCGCGCCTTCTGTTGGCCGGTCGCTGCTCTTTCAGTGTGAATTGTACCTAAAACATACGTAATATTTCTGGGAACTGACCGCGCAACGCTTTGTTTAGTCGATCAAGAACAGGGATTTACGTTGTTGTTTCGATGGGTGCGCAGGCCCATCCGGAGAGCAAGCTGCAGGAAGCGGCGCTGTTCGTGGCGGGGAACCTGGTGTGGCGCGGCGAGGCGGGCGCCGCCGCTCGGCAAGCGCGGCTGGCCGAGCTGGGCGTGTTGCGCGCGCTCAAGCTGCTGCGCGCAAGGCACGACGCCGCTCATCTGCACGACAAGTGAGTACACTGCTGATACTAAGTGCCAATAGGGATGATGACTAAAACTTTTTTTGGCCGTTATGTAGATTAGTAAAAAATATTGGACACGTATTTTTTGAGAATAAGATTGCCTACAACACGGACTAGAAAAAAAAAGAAAGACTCCGCGCCACGCGTATCGAAAGTGAAGCACCGTACCGATCTATGTGTGCGTGATTTGACTAAGACGCCGTCGTGTCACGTAATGGCGGCCGGTCGGCATACTATGATGTAAATGTGTGCGTGAGGCGTGTTTGTACAAACAGTCCTTCTGTCTTCTTCCAATACTTACTGTGCTTCACCATCGATATGCGTGGCGTGGAGTCCTTCTTTTTCTAGTCCGTGGCCTACAAATAATATTTAGTTATGCATATAAGTCATTGTTTTCTTTGTAGTGAAAGTAATAATTTTGTTTCAGAGTGAAGACGGCTCTGGCGCAGTTTAATGACTTCACATAATGCCGCAAGGGCCACAGGCACAAACGCACGAGACGCTAGTGTCTGGTTAGTTATAGTAACGCTTGTGATTCAGTCGAATGTCGACAGTGAGTTATCCAGTCATAAACCTTATGATATTACGACACTATGTGTAGATGTAAGTATTTAATTGTACATAAATAAGTTCACAAATTGTTATATCGACGAGGAGTGTTATTGAATTTATTTATTTTTTAATTTATCCTAATAATGTCATCGTTCATTGTCAGTAACTGTATATTTCATAGCGTGTATGTAACATTTTGACGAGTATCTCTCCCAAAGAAATCGATACGCGTTTCCAACGACAAGAGGTGCTAGAACCCCTCGTAAAATGGATATTTTTGTGAAACGTAGTGAAACTACAATAGTGTATTTTAGTTAGATGTTGATATAACGGGCGTTTTATATGCGTGTGTATATTGGAATCATGGTTATTGGTGAACGTTGTCCGACAGTGGATGTCATAACTATTTTACCTTTTTCTTGCTTTGATAAAATCGTATTGATAGTATATTAAGAGGCTACCGAGCGCGAAGTGGCGCCCTCATCGTTTGTGTGGTTGTTTCTTTTATTTTTACAAATAGTAGCTTTATATTGTTAAGTTTAAAATAATCGTTAAAACGGAAAATAGCGGTCACTTTTTTCCGTTTTAACGATTTTAATAAAACTTTACACAATATAAAGCTACTATTTGTAATAATAATGACGTATAGTCTTGAGGAGCCCAACTATCCCGGCTTATTTTCTGCATTTTCATTCTAAAACAAAGAAACAACCAAAGAAACGATGAGGGCGCCACCGCGCGCTGGGTAGCCTCTTGAGAAGGTTTGAACCGCTTGGTTCTTTTATAATGTTTGTATAGTATACTGATAGGATTTGAAATGGCTCATTGGTCTAAATTCGACGTTTATTGATTGAATTTAAATTATTGGTGTTTTTGATTAAAGTGATGGCTGTTGAAGTGTGGTAACAAGAACTAATTTTACAATCAGTGTTACCAGTTGCCGAAAAAATATTTTGTTTTAATAAATTATAATCTGTAATAATTTGTGCCTGTACAGTGTACATACCTGTACTAGCTTGGTTTGCTAATGTTTTGAAGATATAAGACTCAAAACTTAGCTATTATTATTTAAATATTGATCGTCTTTGGCCGCTAGAGAGAGAGAGAGAGACAGATTTCGAGATTCGAGATTTCGTGTGAGTGATTTTTAGGCGAATTAAATCAGACTCGGCGTTTGGGATAAGCATTGGATCGCCCATGACTGGCAATGGGCTATAAAATATTAATATCGATAATATCCACGGTCGGACTAAAACAAAGGACAAAGTAAATTGAAAACGGAAGTGCGAACACTCCATTCCTTGTTGTATCCAAAAAACCGGCCAATTGCGTGTTGGACCACGCACAATGAAGGGTTCCGTAGTTGAAAAGAATTTATCCCAAAAACAAACCTAACATTGTAGTTGAAAAACATGTTCTCCAATACAAATTACAAATTAAGGATTTTCAGACTTTTTCATTTACTTGTGCTGCGATATCTTGCTTCTTGCCAAATTTCATGATTCTATGTCAACAGGAAGTACCCTATAGGTTTTGATTTACTTGCAAGTATCAAAATATGTCGCATAAATGGCTGTATTTTTTATTGCGTTGACTTAGAAGCTTGATTTTTTTAGAGCTCCAAGGGGCCATAGATACAGAAATACGTAGGTACAGCTTGATACCTCCTCGCTTTCCTGAGATAAAGGGTCTTGACAGATTGACAGACAGACAGACGGACAACAAAGTGATCCTATAAGTGTTCCGTTTTTTCCTTTTGAGGTACGGAACCCTAAAAATTTAAGAATTTGTAAATAAATCCCATAAAAACAAAAACAAGAAAGGAGTTTCGTACTTTCTTTAGAATGAGTCTCATAAGATGGCGGCGGTATAGAGCAGGTAGCTTTTGATAACGCATTCAATGTATGACTTGACTTGTAAATAATTAATTCTAAAACTTTTACCTTCGGAGTAATTGCTTAGGGGCTATTATTTTAATAGATAATGTACTTGATGCCAACGCCATGCAAATGTAATCTTCCATTTCCATAAAACTATATTATGTTGACGTAATTTGGTTGGGCTTCGAAAATGTGGTCAGATAAGAAATGATAGAGGATGTTACGAAAATGGTTGTCTATACGGGATGTATCAGACAGGTGTGGTCAAATTAAAGGGTGTAAGTACAGACCATCAAACTGAACAACGTTCTCCATGGGACCAACATCGTAATCGAGAAAAAAATACCAGCCGTCCCGTTCAAAACTTCAATCCCTACTCAACCCAAATGTATGATTTTTCTCGATTATGATGTTGGTTCCATGGAAAAAGTTGTTCAGTTTGATGGTTTGTACCACACTCTTTAATTTGACCACACCTTTCTGATACACCTTGTACATGACTTTTTGTTCAAGAGAATAAACATTTTGAACATTAATTTACTGCTAATTTCGAAACAAATGAGATTTTCATCGGAAATAACCTCAATTTTAGGTAGAGAAATGAACATTAGACTGTGTTCTTTTTGTGATCAACTTTCTGCTCCTTCTCCGCCTTTTTCAAAGCCAACCCTATCAGTTAGACTGATGTGACATCGACTTACATTGCTGTATCTATGTAAAGACTATTAATTGTCTTCAAAAAACAACTTCACATATTAATTCACATATAATTTCTAGAATTTCGATATTGTGAGCGAATACGCACGGCGTATGAATTGGACACGGGTAGATTGGTAAACTTAGTTATAATAAAAGCTCAAAATATCGGAAAATTAATCTGTTGCTATACTCGCGTACTGGAAGATTTAGCGTTGGAAGGCCTTCCTTATGGTGGACCGATGACCTGGTGAAGGCCGCAGGAAACCGCGGGATGCGAGAAACAGAACTGGCCGTAGTGGCGGTGCTTAAGGAAGACCTATGTCCAGAAGTGGACGTCTTTCGGCAGAAAGGATGATGATACTAAACGCCTGCTTCCGTGGCAGGTGCGGTCATAGAATGAGGGAGCGAGATGCCATAAGACTCTGTATGGTATTACCAACGACAGATACATACAATTTTCTTCTATAAAATTAAAATTTGTACAGTATACATTATCCTGTAACGCACACTATTATAGATAACTACAGCTTACACACTATCGAGGATATCTTTTTCTGAATACAATATTATTAATTAAAAATACATATAAATGAACAGTGACATGCGCACACATGACTCAAATGACATGAATAAAACCACAATGACAATACAATACAATAAAACCAAGCATTAACTTGATTCTCAATAATTTTATTTCAGAATGAATTAATGTTTAAAATGAAGTCTAGTATTAGAATAAAATTATACATAAAATTATTAATATTACAATTGAAGTATATACAATAAACAATTTAATTCAAGTTAAAAGTGATAAATTAAAAATGTCCTCTGACCGAAAGTGCTTAATTATTATAATTTCCTTTAAAAAGTGAATAATAAGACTCGTGAAAGTGACTTAGTTCAGATATTTTAATTTGTGCAGGAATAAAGATCTAGTACTTTTCAACTATGGATGAGGCTTTGGAAGTGCTGTGAACACGGTCTTAATAAGATTTTAATTGAGTTTTAGAAACTTCGTTCTATTCGCACTTTTGTTGACCGCGACTGCCATGGGTCTTGGCGTTTAGTATAATGTGAATTAGTTTGAAAAGTTGTCAAAAACGCTGAAAACCATTTTGAGCAAGGTAGCTTAATATAATTTTTTGCTCATTGATTATGTTATGGGTTGATCATGATGGCCGAATTTTGTAAGTACTATATTTTGGTATTTTTATTGGTGTAATTATAATTTAAAAATATTAGTGCTTGTATAAAAGTTTCGTTCGCGATAATATTCTCACATAATAGGTGTTTTCACACTTGGTTGCAAGCAACCAAATGCCACTCACTAGACTACTATACTTGGTTGCTCGGTTGTTATAACCTAAGTGCTACTAAACTATGTCACTATGTGTTCAATGTAAGCTCCCTGTGTACCTCGACAATTTTTCTAAATCGTTTAATCGTTTAAATTAAAGTGAACTTGTATCGTGTTCATTGTGTTAACGTTGTAGGTAACAGGCAGGTCCATTTTTGGTTGTGCCATAGTTTGTTTAGTCCTTGACATAGAATGCTATCAGGATCTTTTGGCGTCTGAATGACATTGACAGGGGTAAACACTATGAAATTTTTACAGAAAAAATGTATTGCAAAAACAAAATGGCGGCGTTAGTTCCGATTTCGGCCACGCGCCAACAGATCCTTGTACAGTTATAAGCCATATTCGTCACAACATGCTCTAAAGTTACGGTTTCCTATAAGAGCGGTGGCAATATACCGGCGAATGACGTCACTGAAACGTTATTTATGAAACTAAGTTGGTTTGTTTTCCTAGCGAGCGTTAAAAAAAAAAATCGACACTGTAAAATTAAACCCCGGATCCCAAAGATTTAGGGCTGATTTTTCAATAGTCAGATAACTCTTATCTGAGGAATTCATGTGACAGTTTGACATATTTTCTGTACAAAAGCTGTCAAATTGAAATATTTATTCTTCAGATAAGAGTTATCTGACTATTGAAAAATTAGCCCTTAAATCGCTAGATTTACCCTCACCGTACGTAGTCACGCGAAAAAGTGTCCATACTGAGAGGAGTGAGCTCACACATTATTAAATAGCGTTTCCATGACAAAGTCCCACTGCGTCATTGTGTGTCAGAGGTGTCCAAACAAAACAGAAACGCGTCTTGACGCGGTAGGGCGAATCTAAAGATTTAAATCTTTTGCCACTGCCATCAGTTCATTACAGCCGTCACTGCAGCCGTTATGTGCGGCCACCGCTCTTCTCGGGAACAGTTGCTTAACGCAAACAAGTGTGAAAAGACAATATTCATTTTGATGTTTTTTTAAAATAAATTATATACAAATTATGTTCAAATGACTGATAGATTAGGCTAATTCTTTGACGAATATATGAGTTTTGATTATTTCAATGAATGAGTCTTTTCCCATCCATTTTAGTTTTGATCTATCTATTGTAATCTGTAAATCTCTTCTTTTAAATGTACTGTAACCAAGATGTTAATTTTCGCTCATATTTTTGACATTGCGATTTCTCATGTAAAATAATATTATTTATGACAAGTTACGTTTTTCATGTTAATATGAAGATAATGCGAAAACTGTTTTTTGTTTTATTTTCTGCGACCACCAATACCTTTCGCCAGTCGTGAAGATGGTCGGAAAAAGGATACATTGATATTTGTTTTTTTTTTTTTTTACATACTCGTGTATCACTTGGATAGTGCCGATTTCTGGAATAAAAAGGTACAGAATTATCGATACATTCTACTCAAATGTCGATACTTTTTCGGGTCTCTAGTCGTAAGGGGCTAAGTTATTTAGTTATTTATATATGGCATCTCGCAGTTGACCACTAAGGGTCGAGACTGCTCAACCGGGCGTTTCCTGTGGGTTCTTTAAGCGAACTTAAAGCCCCCGGCCAGGCTTAAAACTAGAGTAAATTATTAGTCGACTGAGCGTCGCTAATAACAATATGACAGCCAGACGGGGCAGGCTGGATCATGACGGGGAATAAGGGGCTAACCCACAGATTTGGTATTTATATACCTACATTACCAACCAACGTAGAGATGAACCATTCTAAAAGTGAACGCCCCTCCACAAAACGTGATTATTTCAATGTGTGAGAGGAAATACTTATTGCAACACTTGTGTACGTACGGCGACTTTACTGTCAACATGGACTCGTCGCCGCACTTAGAGGTCAACTAATCGTGCGATCAGTCCAGGTAACAACATTGTACAGCGGGAGCATGCGTTTTGTATGGAACGACACGTTCGCTCTGTCGCGCGTTCGTGTCATTTATACACTAGTTGGCCGATAAATCTGGTTGTTCGGTGTTTGGGTAAGTACCGTTTGCATAAAGAAAATCAGTGTTATTGTGTATATTTTTATGTATGTTAGTCTGTTAGGTATTTATTTAGTTTAGTTGTTGACCCTACTCTCCGGTGACTGAGCAACCAATGACAAAGACCAACTATGTGTATTGCGTCTATACACCTTCTTTGCATGTGTGCGTAATCGCTGTGGAGGGGCGTTCATATTTTTAGAATGGTTTTATCTCGACCTTAGTTTTCATAATATAATATAAATCGTTTTATGACTCAAATTACTTTATTGTTAAGCAAATTGACTACCAACTTAAATTGACCGTTTAATTAAATCTGTCATTCTTTGACATTTGTATGAAATGACTATAACACGGCAAATTGATGTAGGGTGACAATTTGCTTAACAGTGAATGTCCCTGACTACATTTCGCTGATTTTATAAGTACAAGCTAATCGACGAAATAGTGTTCCAGATGAGAAAGAGCAGTGCAACTGCTTGCGATTCTTGTGATGTACTGAAGACTAAAAGGAAACCACACACCTTTTTATTTATTTTGACCGAAACCGCTGTACCGCACCTTAGGGGATGCGCGGCGAGGCGAAGGGCGGGATGCCGCGCCGTGAGTATTGACGAATGAGCGGCCTGTACTGCCCTCATCGCGCCGCGCACATAGGTACGAAAGGCGCGGTACAGCGATTTCGGTAAAACTATAATAGGTAAATTATGATTACTTACCTAATAACATCCACTCCCGATACCAAGATTGAACGGTCATACAACATACTGGATGCGGGAAGTTACATAGATACCTACCCTAAATTTAAGTAATCAATTACAAAGCGTACTGCTTAAGGTATCGGCTATAACTTGTTTAACTATTCAAAATAAACATTTGCCCACTATAAACATCGGCCAGAGGAGCTCGTGGCTAAGTAATAACAGCCGCACGGGTCGATCCATCAAGTTAAGCTACGCTTGCCGGGGTTGGTCCGTAGATGGGTGACCATCTTTACATACCGAGACTCCTCCGTGTCTCGGATCCCGGCTGTCATTCGTGGATCTTTGACAGTCGTTACGGGTCGTCAGAAGCCCGAAAAACTGACAACCAGTCTTGCCAAGGGGTATCGTATTACCCAGTTAATAATAATAAAAAAATAAATAAATAAATAAAAATCATTTATTTCAGACAAAAAAGTCCATAGGCAAGGCAAGGTTGTTAGTATCAAAAATTTTGCTTATAACTAATGTTAGTAATAAATTAAAAATAACAAATTAAACTAAACTACACACACCGTCTACCCCGGCACGGTAGGCTCACTGGTCTCGCAACACATGGAGTTCAGTGAACCTATTGAGCAGAACAGTATCGGTTCTCTCGCCAATCATCCAGTTAATGGGTTGTGGAGGTCAGATAGGCAGTCGCTCCATGTAAAATACTGGTATTCAGCTGCATACGGTCAGACTGGAAGCCGACCCCAACATAGTTAGGAAAAGGCTACGCAGATTGATTGTAGATAATGGCGGGGCCGCGGAAGGAACAAGCTATCGTCACGTAGGCATTAATGGAGCCGTCGGGACTATAAACAAACGCAGACAGGTGAGTTTATTTAGTTATTTCTGACTGTACCTATTTGCTAAATGATTTCAATGGTTTGTATATTAGGGTGGGGAAAAAGTCTTATCGCATTATAGTATGTATGAACTTAAAATAAAATCTCTTTGGCTATACTATTTGTATCTGGCTGGTTTTGGTATCATTGAAAGTTTAAATTTTAAAGAACATAATTCCAAATTCAAATTAGGAAAATGTGTGATTTTCATTTGTTTTTCGTACTGTAAAGATGAGTGAATCTAATGAAGAAATTCGATACATTTTAAAATTTTACTACAAAAAACGTAAAAATGCAACGCAAGCCGCGAAAAAAATTTGTGATGTTTATGGACCCAGTGCAGTGTCTGTGAGAGTAGCACAAATTTGGTTTAAGCGTTTTCAATCCGGAAATTTTGATGTCAAAGATGCACGTCGCTCTGGTCGCCCTATTACGGATAAAATGGATGCCATTTTTGAAAAGTGGAGCAAAATCGGCATATCAGTAGTTGTTGTTTGGACGTAGCTGAAGAACTGGGAATTGACCACAAAACAGTTTTAGCGCATTTGAAAAAACTGGGTACACATAAAAGCTCGATATTTGGGTACCTCACGAGCTCACTGAAAGAAACCTAATGAACCGTGTACTCATTTGTGATTCTTTATTACGACGTAATGAAACTGAACCAGTTTTGAAGAAGCTGATAACTGGTGATGAAAAGTGGATCACGTACGACAAGAACATGCGAAAAAGGTCGTGGTCAAAGGCCGGTCAGGCTTCACAGACTGTGGCGAAACCCGGGTTAACTCGCAAAAAGGTGATGCTGTGTGTGTGTTGGGATTGGAAGGACATTATTCATTATGAGCTGTTACCACCAGGCAGGACCATCGATTCTGAACTCTACTGCGTACAACTGATGAGATTAAAGCAAGAAGTTGAGAGAAAGCGGCCGGAATTAATCAACAGAAGGGGTGTGGATTTTCATCATGATAACGCTAGACCTCACACATCTTTAGCCACTCAGCAAAAATTAAGAGAGCTTGGCTGGGAGGTGTTAATGCATTCGCCGTATAGTCTTGACCTTGCACCTTCAGATTTTCACCTGTTTCGGTCTCTTCAGAATTCTTTAGGCAGTGTCAGATTAACATCACGAGAGGACTGCCAAAACCACTTGTCGCGGTATTTTGATCAGAAGTCCCAAAATTTCTATAGCAATGGGATCATGTCCCTACCTACAAGATGGCAAAAAGTTATCGAACAAAATGGTACCTACATACTTTAGATAAATATAAATAATGTATACTAAAAAATGTTTTGAATTTTCTTAAAAAATGCGAAGAAACTTTTTCCCCAACCTATTATTTTGTCGCGGTAAGGTTTTTGCATCTAGAGTTTAGCCGAGTAGCTACTTCCAAGAATATGTAGGTATGAGGAACAGGGTATAAAGTTCCTCATTTCCACAGAAAAGAGAAGGCCCTCCGACCAGACGGGTGTTGTCTGGCGGGCTACAGCCCGACGATTCGTCGCCGGGACGTCGTACAACTACAAGCCTTTTAGGGGTCATTGTACTTATCATTATGAATAAATTCTACTATGGGGCCAAACCTCGACAAAAAAATCAGCTGTCCATACATTTTGACCAGTTATCTATAAAAGGAAAGCGTGACTGACTGACTGACTGATCTATCAACACACAGCTCAAACCACTGAACGGATTGGGCTGAAATTTGGCACACAGACAGCTATTATGACCTAGGCATCCGCTAAGAAAGGGTTTTTGGAAATTCGACCTTTAAGGGGGTGAAAAGGGGGGATATCGTTTGTATGAAAAATCTTATTCCTTGAGTTAATAAAATTGAAACTGAGCACGAATGTTTATCAAAGTAAATTATGATTTTTGTGATTTTTTGTTTTTCTAAACTACCCCCTAAAGGGGAATTGGGGGTGTCAAAGTTTGTATGGAAAAATTTTAACGCGCAATCCGATTAACTCAAAACTCAGTATTTATACTTTAAACCAAAAATAAAGAATAATTTGTATCAGGGTTTTTCGAAAATCTACCTCTAACGGGGTGAAAAGGGTTAGTCAATTTCACAGGGGAGGATTTTATTGCGTGGCTTGATTAACTCGAAAATTGGTTTAAATAATTTTTGAGTCAAGCTATGGAAACATCTCAAACGATTTTTTTTAAATTCCAACTCTTAGGGGTGAACACGAAATACAATTTACATGAAAAATTTTATACATTTGGTTGAAACTTGGTACAAATGCTTGCCTAAGTAAGTAATAAAGTTTGTCATCATTAGTTATTCAAAACTACCCCTCAAAGAGAGGTTTAGGGATGTTAAAGTTTGTATGCAAGAATTTTAAAGCATAGTCCGATTGACTCGAAACTCAGTATTTATACTTTTGACAAAATTAACATAAGATTTTGGGTTTTTTGAAAATCGATCCCTGAAGGCAAAAAGGGGTAGGTAATTATTTTTTTTATTGGAGCATTTTACTGCGTAGATTGATTTACTCAATTTTTTTTTATAAAATAATCTTTGAGTCAAGTTATGGAAATGAATCAAACCAAAATCCAAACGAATTTTCAAAGTTCCACTCCTGTAGGGGTGAAAAGAGGGTATACGGTTTATATTAAAACTCTTATTGTCTTGGTTAATAAACTTGAAACTTAGCAATATTTGCTTCAGTAAATAATAAAGATTGACACTTTTAGTTTTTTAAATTCAACCCCTCACAGAGTATATTTCAGGGGGTGTCAAAGTTAGCAAGGAAAATGTTTAACGCGCTGTCGGATTAACTTGAAACTCGGTACTAATATAGTCTGGCAGTTTGAGTATTTTATGCGGTCTACCCAAATGTTCTTTCTTTGATATTGTTCGTCGAGTCGTTGAGCTCCTTAGGTACTGAGTTGAGCTAGGTATACGATTACTGTCGGCCACTTGTGCAGAGAGGGGCCGGATCTGGACGACAGCCAATTCGGCTTTCGGCATGGGCGCTCCACTGTCGACGCGATTATGCGGGTAAGAGTCCTGGCGGAGGAAGCGGTGTCCCGGGGCGGGGTGATGCTGGCGGTGTCCTTAGACATCTCCAACGCGTTCAATACCCTGCCCTGGAGTTGTATTCGGGAGGCACTGCGTTATCACAGGGTGCCTCCCTACCTCCAAGACATCGTTGGGGCTTAAGTACTTGGCGGAAAGAAGTGTCACCTACAGGGGACGCGACGATGGGGGCCAGCGCGATATGTCGTGCGGTGTTCCACAGGGATCGGTTGTGGGTCCTCTACTGTGGAACATCGGATACGACTGGGTGCTGAGGGGCGACCTCCAACCGGGAGTGGACCTGACGTGTTACGCGGACGACACGCTGGTCACTGCCCGGGGGAGCTCGTACAGGGAGGCAGCGTTGCTGGCTACGGCTGCGGTCTCACAGGTCGTGAGTCGCATCCGGCGCCTGGGCCTGGAAGTGGCCCTCAACAAGTCGGAGGCCATTGCATTTCATGGCCCCCGACGAGCGCCGCCGCCGGGATTGCATATTGTGGTCGGAGGGGCTCGAATTGCTGTCGAGTCAACCATGAAGTACTTGGGACTGGTGCTCGACAGCCGGTGGGACTTCGGCCCCCACTTTCGGCGGCTGACGCCCAAGTTGATGGGTGCGGCGGGCGCGCTCGCAACGCTGCTTCCCAATCTGGGGGGGCTGAGCACCGCCTGTAGGCGGTTGTACTTGGGGATCGTGCGATCCATGGCCCTGTACGGAGCCCCGGTGTGGGCTTCTGACCTGACGGCTGGCAGCATAGCAATACTGCGAAAACCGCAGAGGGCGATGGCCGTCAGAGCTATCAGGGGGTATCGCACGATCTCCTACGAGGCGGCTTGCGCACTGGCCGGATCCCCGCCCTGGGACCTAGAGGCGAGAGCCCTCGCGTCACTGTACCGATGGCGTGAGGAGGCGCGGGCGCGGGGCGGTGAACCGATGCAGCGTGAGGTCGAGCATCGCCGGTCACAGCTCCGCGAGGTCCTGTTGACGGAATGGCGCGACAGGCTTCTGCGCCCTACTGCCGGCCTCGCCACCGTCGGGGCGATCCGACCAGTGCTCGGCGAATGGGTCGGAAGGAGGCACGGCTCCCTGTCGTTTCGAGCGACCCAGGTGCTCTCGGGGCATGGTTGCTTCGGGAAGTACCTGTGTCGCATAAACAGGGAGCCGGACGCTCGGTGCCATCACTGCGTCCACTGTCGGGAGGACACGGCGTGGCATACAGTGGCAGAGTGTGCCGCATGGGAGGGGCCGCGCCGTGCCCTCGTGGCAGAGGTCGGAGCCGACCTGTTGCTGCCGGCCGTCGCTCGTTCGATGGTCGGGAGCGCCGAGTCGGATGCCGAGTGGGATGCGGTGATCTCCTTCTGTGAAACCGTCATTTCGCGGAAGGAGGCTGCGGAAAGGGAGAGGGAGATCGAGACAACTCTCCCGACCCGCAGAAGGCGGCCCGGGCGTCGGCGGAGGGCGGACAACGCCCTCTTCCAGCCCCCGTAAACAGGTCCGGAGGAACGGTGGACTCGGGGACGTCCGCCGGCCCCCATCCAGCTAGTCCCGAGGCGGCGGCGCGTAGTGTTCCGCGCGCGCGCCTATTGGACGTTGCGGGGGGAGTCCTGCACCTCACTCCCCTCGCAGGTCGTGGAAGGCGCCCAAGTTCCCATGATCCCCGGTCCAGGTGTGGGAAGGGAACACCGGGGTGGTTTTTAGTCAGTAAGAGTCTGACAGACCCCTCCGCTCACCCCAGGGCGGGGGACATCCATGAGGATTTTCCACCCCGGCAACAAAAAAAAAAAAAAAGGTATACGATTACTGAGTCTGAGAAATGCTTGCACTGACTGAACGGATCCACTCAAATTTGTGTGAATCTTTTCTCAAAAAAACATTTCTGACGCTAATCTACATGGTCCACACATGATCTGACAAAGATTATGTCGGAATTTTGAAAAGAGACTGATCCCTGAGTTTGTTTTGCCATTTCTTCTCAGGGGTAGTCAGATAGGAATTATGTCGACTTCATCTAGCTTATTTTTTCTGTCTTAATATAACTTTCAAAAGTGATTCCGATATCCTGTTTACAGAATAAACTTCATTATAAATCCATACTAATATTATAATTTCGAAAGTAAGTCTGAATGTTACCTTTTCAAGCCTAAACCACGGAGCGGATTTCGATAAAATTTGGCAGAGTTAGATGGCATCCTAGGAAAGGACATAGGCTACATTTTGTTTTAAAAATAAACCTAACGGGAGTAATACAATAGGGGATGAAAGTTTGTATGGGAAACCTAGCATTTCATAGGTTAGGGATATGGAAATTAAAATTTATGCTTTTAGTAAGAAATAAAGAACTACGTGTTTCAGCGTTTTTTCAAGGGGGTAAAATAGGAGATGATTTTAAAATTCACATGTAATATTGATACTTTTGTGTAAGTAATTACCTATTTTTAAGAGATTTAAAGGATTGGAAATATAGTCATAGGTCCGTAGCTTGAGATAACATTTAGTCTTTATTTCGTTAAAGTCGGTGTACTCGGTCATAGGCTTGTTCATACTCGGTCATTGACTGGAACGCTCCGAACTAGTACAATTGTTCAAATGTACTAGTTCGGTGTTCTAGTACTATTAGTTCATTTTAGTTCATCGATAATTAAGTTAAGACATCAGTCAGACGTGATGGAATACCTACATATTTGATTTTCCTTCATACTTTGCAGGCTTAGGACTGTCATTTTAACTATGATACATTTTAAATAATTTGATATCATTTAATTGTGTAAAATTGAATGAATTATTAAAATGTCGTATTTAAAAATCAAATATTTACAGTGATCTTCATATTTATAATACATATTTTCTTTTTTTGTTTTTGCTTTTTTTTTTTTGTGTGAGTATAAATTATAAAGGTATAAATGACCGGGCATTCTCAGTCTCACGAGTCGGGATTCACTCAATTTCTCGTTCTCCAGGTCGTCGTAGTTCGTACATCGTCCATCCCGCTCGCGCGCACGCGTCTCTAATCTCTTAGCTCGCTTACTTATTCGTTCAGCCGTTCTTACTCGGCTCTCGCGATTAGATGTCGCTAGGATTGGTGATTAGTTCACTGTACTAGATGACCGATTTGAGCGACAGAAACAGAATAGTTCGTTCTCGTTCACATGAAGGAATTACGTCCTAACAGTACATAGTACATGTACTACACAAGCCTACTCGGTCAAATGATTACAATTTACAGTCATAAAAATAACTTGGCTTACACGTCATACATTCACTTACGGGCTACGGGGTCAATAGTAGTCAGTCACAAAAATTAATGATGATCATATTAAAATGAATAATTATGATTTTAGGCCCACTAGCACCGCAAATCACAAAATACGTTGAGCGCTAAACGAATATTTATCATTATTCTATTTCTGTTAATTTTGTAGTTGTCAGGGATGGTAAGATGTTTTAAACATGTTCAGCGCTAACTGTATTGATGGTTTTTGGTGCAAGCGGGCCTTGGAATCATATAAACCTATTTTATGTCTATAAAAGGTTATTTGAATTTATTATTTGTCTCTGTCTATTTGTTACCTTTTCACGCCTTAACGGATGACCTGGGTTCGAACATAGGATAATTCTTATTCAGTACGTTCCCCTGGGATAATCTCCGAGCTACACGCGAGCGAAGCCGCGGGCAAAAGCTAGTGCGAATATAAATGTAGGGAACAGCTGATTTGTGTATAGCGATTTCTTGTTTGGTCTCATAGTAAAAGTTGTTTATAATGATGATTACAATGACCAAAGAGTATAATGACCCAGTAGTGCTATTCTGTAAACATCTCACCGTGATAACTCAGGTGAAGTGAGCGTGAAGTGAGCCGTCATTCCACCTGATGCTAGGGGTTGACACTATTGACAGCTCACTTTACGATCACTTCACTCATGTTTTCACAGTGAGATATTTACAGAATAGCATTACTGGTTATTTAAGGGACACCTTGTATAAGCTAGTTGATCGTCGAACTTTGCTTGAGCGATGCAGGATTTGTGGCGTGACGTTTAGTGTGATGCGCAGTTCGCATGTGGCATTGTAGATGTCGCCACAAATGTTTCGCCGTTAATAGACATTCTTGGAAGTCATCAAGCCTGTGGGCAACCGGTCACCATCATCTCAGCCAATAGAAGTCTACTGGTGGACTTTTCTAGACCTCCCGAATTGCACGCCATTTAATTCGATCCTCCGCTAGATCCTACTCTCATCCGAAAGCTACCAGCCAAAGCGTCTGGTTATAACCACTGAAATTTTCTTACACCTACGTTTTTTTTTGTGAGGAAATTTCTACGATCGTTATACCTTACAAAAGTATTGGAGTATTGTTCGCATCTGAAAATAAAGAAACTAAAATCTAAATCAACAAAAAACCAGCTGGGTTGATAAAATACGATTTAAAACCCCATTATATTAAACAAATTTAAACATTAGGTATATCTTACCCATACAATATTATTCCCAAAATTATAGAGAAACAATTTAACAAAAGGCAATCCTTCGACACGCGATAAAAAGGTGGTTTCACTTTTGATGTTCGCGGCGCTCCATCTTCCTTTTTAGGGTTCCGTACAAAGGGTAAAACGGACCCTATTACCACAGCTACTACTAAGACTCCGCTGTCCGACCGTCCATCTATCACCAGGCTGTATCTCATGAACCGTGATAGTTAGATTGTTAGTTGTATTTCTGTTGCCGCTGTAACAACAAATACTAAAAAATTAAAAGCAAAAAAACCTTTTTTAAAAAAACCTTTTATTTAAATGCTCTAAAAATAAGAAAATAAAATTTTCTTTTAAAATTTTAACTATCAACTTATACCGTACCGTAACCGTAACCGTACCGTTTTTTCCTTTTGAGGTACTGTGGCGGCATCTACATCGCCACATGCGAACTACGCATCACTGACGTCACGCAAAATCCTGCATCGCGCAATCAGAGTTTACCGCGCGACTAGCATATATAGGGTGGCATTTAGTAAGCTAATTTGTTGATTAGTTGTGCTATGAGTTCTATGAAATGTTTTTTACGATTATAAATTTTTATTAGCACATCTTGTAAAACTAATGAGGGTAATTAACTAATTATCGGCGTTTTGAAATAAAAGGGCTAAAATTTTGCTTAACTCGTCGCGCGCTAATTAGCAGACACAATAGAAATTCTATTGTTATCTGTACACATGGTGTGCAATCGACATTTTAGGAGTTAAGAGAGAACTCTTTTATTTCGGTCTTTCTTCTCAGAGTAGTCTGATAAATAATAAACACAGACCTCATCTAGTTTTAAAAACATATCTACATAATTTATTTTTGTCGTGTAGAAGTGTTTCTTTTAATCAGTTTGCAGTAATAAATATAATTTATCATCATCATCATCTATCATTGAGCAAAGACCTTAACCTTCAACTGGAAGTCCTCTAGATCTCGAGACTAGACTCGTAACCTTTAACAATCTCGAGATCTGCATCCACTAGATAATGGAAACGTCGTTCAGTGCAAAACGAAAGCTCTTAGCATAATCTTGACCTTCGATGAATATCGGGGAACAGAACTAGCAATGTTAGCTGTTTTTAACCGACGAAAAAAAAAGGAGGAGGTTCTGAATTCGATACGTATGTTTTTTAATTTTTTTTTTTATGTATGACCACGCATAACTTTTTACAGAGTCGTCCAATTTGAAAATTTTTTGTTTTATTTGAAATGGTATACCACAAAGTTGGTCCCATATAAAATTGATTAACTTTGCTTGGGTAGTTTTTGAGTTAGCTTCAATAATACGTACTTTTTCCCCACTTTTATATGGATGATGTTCTAGTTGCTTTTGCAGGCAGTGGTATTAGAATTTGTGTGGGGTAGGTACCACAACTAAAAAGTGAAAAATAAAAACTTTTTTACAAAAAACTACAACCGACTTCCAAAAACAACACTACAAAGTGAAAAATAACTTTAATTTCGGAAGTCGGTGGCAAAAAACGAAAATACATTTAACCAGACACCGACTTCCGAAATTAAAGTTATTTTTCACTTTGTAGTGTTGTTTTTGGAAGTCGGTTGTATTTTTTTGTAAACAAGTTTTGTAACAGATGTGCTCACATACAGGGTATAAACAGACCCATCACATAGCTGTTACCTATCTATGTATTTTGTTCCCGCATTATAGAACCTAGGTACCCACCTACCTAATTAACATTGAGCACATTGCTGGGAAACTAATACTTTTACTATTGTTGTGAAAAAAATCGCTGTTTTACGCTGTCGCACGCAAAACATTATATTAGGTCTTTACCTATGAAATTGCCGTTCTGCAGTACTGGCCATTTCAAATCAAAATAATTTTTGTTTGGCTAAGAATTCTAATTTCAAATTAATTTTATTTTAAAAACATGGATTTTTTTTCCAAAAGTAGTCATTTGTTTATTGATTAGTGTTACATTTTCATCGCATTTCAATCTTTTTCGTCATCATGGATACTCGTACGTTAAAAATTCGAGTAATTATGGAATATGAGTACCGTCGTGGCAGCAACCCGGCACAAGCGGCACGCAACATCAACGACGTTTACGGAGCTAACACTACAAACCAACGCACCACTTGTTATTGGTTTGCTCGCTTCCGTTCTGGAAATTTCGACCTGAAAAATGAACCTCGCGGTCGTCCGAAGACTTTGGTCGACAATGACGAATTAAAGGCGATTGTGGAAGCTGATGATACACAATCTACGGCTGAATTAGCAGCAGCTTTCGACGTTAGCGTCTAAACAATTTTGGTCCATTTACGTCAAATTGGCAAGGTAAAAAAGCTTGACAAATGGGTGCCCACGAACTCAATGATCGCCAGCGCGAAGTACGCGTCGAGACGTGCCTTGCACTGCTCAACAGACACACAAATGAAGGAATTTTGAACCGCATTGTTACCTGCGATGAAAAATGGATTCTGTTTGATAACCGCAAGCGTTCAGCAAGTTGGTTGGATCCTGGTTCAGCACCTAAACAATGCCCTAAACGAAAACTTACCCCTAGAAAAGTTATGGTCTGTTTGGTGGTCTAGCGCCGGTGTGATTCATCACAGCTTCTTACCAAACGGGATGAGCATTACTTCAGATGTGTACTGTGAAGAACTGAACACAATGATGGAGAAGCTGGCACATCTCCAACCAGCATTGGTCAATCGCTCGTCTCCGCTGCTCCTGCACGACAACGCGCGACCTCATACTGCACAGCAGACGGTCTCCAAGTTGCAAGAACTGGGGTTGGAAGCTCTCCGTCATCCGCTCTACTCACCAGACCTTGCGCCTACAGACTACTACTTTTTCAAGAATTTGGATAACTTCTTGGCGGAAAAAATTTCCATACCCGAGAGGCAGTACAAAATGCCTTTGAAGAATTTGTTGCCTCCCGTCCAGCAGATTTCTTTAAGAAGGGCATCAATAAACTGCCACTGCGTTGGCAAAGATGCATTGATTGCATGGGTGATTACTTCGATTAATACAAATAAAAAATGCATCAAAAAAATTCGTTTAAATTTTTTCATACAAAACGGCAATTTCATAGGTAAAGACCTATTAGTTACTTATGGGTACATGCAACGGTTCAGGTAGTTATTTAAAGTTAGGTCGAAGTTATAGCAGTTAACGCCAAAAATGCAGGAGGTTAAGGGCCTATTTCACGATGTCCGAATAGCCACTACTCACCGAATAAATTCAAAAATGAAACAGAATTTGTATGAAATTATCTGCCAAGTAAGTTAATAGGAACTTAATCGTAGGTGGTGAAACAGGCCTTAGTATTATTTTTTTAATACAAAAAATTCTACCTCGTCTGACTTAAAATTTGAGCATAGGAAATTTGAAAATGTTCCATATCTCCAGACTTATTAATTTTTCAATGGTGACGCTGCCGGTTGTGAGCTATACTCGCCTTAAGTACGCACGCCTACACATCAAGCTAATATTTCCAGTATAAGCTGATCTCGCATTGTATAGGATTTTCTTTGCATTGTTTAGATTCAATCTCTTAGTATTATATAATTGTATAGCACATGTGTGAGCACTATGTGGCTACTATTAAGCTACCTTTTACTGGGTACGTCTTTCACTGACTTGAGTGTGCCCTGGCGGTTGAGAGTGTGTCATGCTCACTCAAATGTCTCGCTGGTGGTGGCGTGTGTGTTGGATCATTAAGTTCCCTTCAAAATGGTTGAGCTAATTGGTGCTGATCCATGCGTCATGTTCGTGAACGGGCGCCGTCAGTTGGGTTGGGACTGGTCGTCTCTTAGCTGCCATGGCTTATTTTAAATTTTAATATTTAATTTAGTTGTTTTAGTTTTTATCTTTTTATTACGGACGCTTTTTAACGTGCACGTCTTTCTACATTGTTCTCACATGTATATTTTCAACATGAACGATGTAACCAATATTTTGTAAAAATATTATGATTTAAAAGAGTGTCCGTGGAGTTTCTTGCCCGTTCTTCTCCATAGGGATCTACTACGCTTTGGAATGGGCAACTAGCTTCATCTTTCTGACTGACCGACCCATTGACAATTCAAAAGTGCCTGTAATTGGTTTGTTTGAAATAAATGCTTTGAGTTTGAGTTTGAGTTTTGAGCTTACAATGAAAGGTCAATGTCAACTGGAAATGTATAGCTTGATGTGTAGCCGTGTGTACTATCGAGGAAACTTACATCTGACCAAAGTGAAAACAAAATCACGTGCACATAATCATCACATCTGTTAGCAAGCGTTACTATACCGACCGAGCACTGCAAGCAAGAATAGTCCTAGTATCTGTGCCTAGTATAGATGTTCGTTTCTCCGATATAGTACGTAATTATAACATTCAAAACTTGTTTTCGTGAAAAAGCTGGAACTTGACCTTCAATATCTCCGTAACCAGAAGGTTGCCCTGAGTGGCCCAGTACAAAAAAAATATCACAATAACGAGAAGAACGTGAATTTCGGCTTCGTTTAGCGTCTTTTACACTAGCTATAATCACGGACTAGAAAATAAAGAAGGACTCCGCGCCACGCGTATCGAAAGTGAAGCACCGTACCGATCTATGTGTGCGTGATTTGACAAAGTCGCCATCGTGTCACGTAATGGCGGCCGGTCGGCATACTATGATGTAAATGTGTGCGTGAGGTGTGTTTGTAGAAACGGTCCTATACTTACTATGCTTCACTTTCGATATGCGTGGCGCGGAGTCTTTCTTTTTTTCTAGTCCGTGGCTGTAATCTAAATTATAAGTAGGTACTATCGCGGACATCTACCTAGGTATATCTAATTAAAATATTTTAACAGTAAAGTGTGCATGGTTGTTTAAGGTTAGGTCAGGGGAGTTGGTTCCCCCCCAGGAGGGTTCCCGCATTGTCGAGGCGGGGGGGCTCAGTAGCCGTGGCTTGGTCACCCACGGTGAAGCGAAGAGGAACCCGAGGAGGGGGCCGCTCGTCAGGGCTTTTGCCGATAAGCCGACGACGTAGCGGCCAGCGGGGTAGGTTGCGGTGGCCGTATGGGCGACACCGCAACTGAGGCGGGCTGCGGTGTCTTATGGGAGGCATCGCGGCTGAGGATTGGAGGCCGCGGCGGGAGAGGAGTGCCGGTATTGCGGTGCGCCGCTCTCCCTACCTTCCGCGGCCTTGACGGGGTCGCCACCGTTTGATGGCGGACGCGGTGGGGCCGCAGGGGAAGAGGATTGTCGGTATGACGTTGGCCGCTCTCCCTATCCTCTGCGGCCGAAATTGGGCAGGCGGCGGAGCGCGCGCGGGAGGACGACCCTCACGCGGCGCCGCTCCGAAGGCGGAGGAGGGGTCGGAGAAGACGTCAGTTTGATAGTCATCTCCGACTCCTACCAGGTGGAGGCCAGCAGGCAACGGGTGTGGGGGCACCCTTGCCTGTATTGCACAGGCCCCCACCAGTGTCTGACGGGAATGGCCAGGTGTTCCCGGTCTTTGTGGAAGTAAAGGCTGAGCCGGTTTCCCATGGCCCTCCCATCACGGCGATGTGGGAACACTGCTGAGGTTTAGTGGGTATACTGTCATTCCGACAGGAGTCCCACATACCCCGTCTCGTCCCCCATGAGCGGGGATGCGTAATGCATTTCTCAGCGTCAAAAAAAAAAAAAAAAGGGGAGTTGGTTCGTAAATGTGTGCATAAATTCATACTACATAATTTTGGTTAGTGTCTATATTACTATGATAAGGAAGCCGAAAGGTGTAATTACGTAGGTATACCTAAGCCTTCACCTCCGTTACTAACCGACCGGGCGGTACCTATTACAGAATCCTTACAATAGGGTGAGAAACTCAACCCCGGGGCGTAATTGAGACTTTTAGCCGAAAAATTGGTCCATATCCGTAATTGGTTATTACGGCCCATACGTCTATTAAGGCGGATAAGTGCGGTCCACCAGGTAGCCGTAGGTACTTCAATATTGAATACCTTTGTACCTACCTCAGTGCCTTTTCGCTAATCAACAGCTATTATAGTCATTTACTTCTTGTTTTACTTCCATAGTAACCGAAGACCTGACAGTTTACAGGGTCAAATTAAATTAGCTAACGAAACTCCACAGACGTGATGGGTATCTACTCTAAACATGATAAAGCAAAAAATAAATTTTGATGATTTTTTTTGCGGTCATCAACCGCAGTGTAATTGAAATATCAGTTTAAAAATCTGTTTTTTTTTAATGTAAACTTCACAGACGTGATGGGTATCGGTATCTAAACACGTTAAAACAAAAAAAAAAAAAAAACTGATTTCTCAACTCTTTGTTACTTCAAAGTAACAAAATTACCAGCCTTCCGCGTCGTTGACCCAAAAAAATATATTCAAACCTCGTTTAGTTTTATTTTGTCGTGTTTAGATATCGATACCCATTACGATCCAATAATATCTGAGAAAAATATTTGAGAAGACTATTAAAAAGGCTATATGACAAGTGTAATTTGATAAGGCGGTAGCAGTTTGGATTCAGGAAAAATAGCACCACCTCTTTAGCTTGTTTTAATTTAATTTAATAAAAATAATAACTGAGGCAATGAATGACAACATACCTGTAGCAGTAATTTTTTTTAGACATGAGTTAAGTCTTTGACTTCGTTGATCATAGGCTATTACTAAGCAAATTAGATAAATATGACAAGGGGTCAAGCGAATGGCTTAAATCGTACCTAAGTGATAGGCGTCAATGTGTGCATATATCAAAAGTCATCGAGGGAAACAAAGTAGAATATAAATTTTTATAACTAACGCAGTAGGATTACCACAAGGCAGCGTGGTAGGATCATGTTTATTTTTGCTATATATTAATGACCTTCCCAATGCAACACGCCATGAAACAATCTTATTTGTTGACGATACGTCACTAATAATAAAATGTAATGACAAAAATAAACTGGAACAGGAAATGAATGAAGAAGCAATCAGACATAATATTAAAAAACCGGCCAAGTGCGCGGCGGACCACGCACAATGAAGGATTTCGTAGTTGAAAAGAATTTATCCCAAAAACAAACATAAACACGAAAAATTTTTTTTTTATGTGATAAAATTACAAATTAACAATTTTCGGACTTTTTCCTTTAATTGTTCTGTAAGGACCTTGATTCTTGCCAAATTTCATGATTCTAGGTCAACGGGAAGTACCCTATAGGCTTTGATTTACTTGCGAGTATCAACATATTATGTCGCATAAATGGCCGTACTTTTTTATTGTGTTGACTTAGAAGCTTGATCTTTTTAGAACTCCAAGGGACCATAGACTTACGTATTTGACATTAATTTCAACTTGATACCTCCACGCGTTCCTGACAAAAAGGGTCTTGACAGACAGACAAAAAGACAGACGGACAGCGAACTGATCCTATAAGGGTTCCGTTTATTCCTTTTGCGGTACGGAACTCTAAAAATCAATATACATAAAACAAAAATAATTCAATTTCAAACAAATCAAACTGTCAGAGTCTTAGTATAAAATATAAAGACAGTATCCTAGAACAAGTAGTAAACACAAAATTCTTGGGCATAATAATGGATCAAAACTGTAACTGGAAATCACACATTAATTACGTTTGCGATAAGCTAGACAAATTCGTATAAGCAATAAAACGTCTACGATGAACAGTGTCCGTAGATGCAGCAGTCACTGCATATCACGGATAGTCGGCTATGTATCGTCTGTGTTGTCATATGGTCTAATACTATGGGGCAATTCAGTTGAAGTTTTAAGGGCACTTCGGGTACAAAAAAAGTGTGTTAGGGCAATCTCTGGCGTCTAGACCTTTATTTAAAAACTTTACATTTTACCTTTACCCTGCATCATAGAACTATGTATGCTAGAAAAACAATATCCGGACTATTTTCTCATGGAATCAGAAGTGAGCCACAAAAAGGCTTCTGCTAGAAATAAATATAAATACGAATTAAATGTACAGTCAGCAACAACTTGTGTTTTCTAAATCTTGATTATTGAGAAAAATACTTCATTAAAATCGAAACAGATGTAAATTTTTAAGAAAATTTACTATTATATAATAAATGAAATGCTAAAAAGCAGGTTATCGTATTATTTGTGTTAATTTAGATGATGTCAAAAAGTAGCAGTGTTAACCGACTTCTGTTGCTGACCGTACCTCAATGTAGATTGCAATTATTTAGGAGGCACTTAATGTCATTCAGGTGTATAACAAGTTGCCTAACTACATTCTGACAAATAAATAAATTCTGATTCTGATTCTACGTCTGCGGAGTTGCGGTAGCTAATTTCATTTGACTATGTATACATGTTTATAGTTGAAGTTCTAAGTTCTAAGACAACTTAAGTAGTCAGCGAGGTTAAATTCAATAACTAAGTTGTGACTAAAACGAGTTCAATAACTTTGGGCAGTACTTGCGGGTAGACGAACATTTTGAAGATAACTTTAGAGTTTTGGTAAAGTTCACGATTCTATGTCTTGAGAATTTGAATGTGAATTAGTTTGTAATACCTAGTCTTATGAACCTGATTACGTGAAATTCATTTCATAGTTAGGCGCCGCACTGAAGTGAATCTATTATTATTGATAGTTTATTGATGCCCTTCTTAAAGAAATCAGCTGGACGGGAGGCAACAAATTCTTCAAAGGCATTTTGTACTGTCTCTCGGGTATTGAATTTTTTTCCCGCCAAGAAGTTATCCAAATTCTGGAAAAAGTAGTAGTCTGTAGGCGCAAGGTCTGGTGAGTAGGGCGGATGACGGAGAGCTTCCAACCCCAGTTCTTGCAACTTGGAGACCGTCTGCTGTGCAGTATGTCGCGCGTTGTCGTGCAGGAGCAGCGGAGACGAGCGATTGACCAATGCTGGTTGGAGATGTGCCAGCTTCTCCATCATTGTGTTCAGTTCTTCACAGTACACACCTGAAGTAATGCTCACCCCGTTTGGTAAGAAGCTGTGATGAATCACACCGGCGCTAGACCACCAAACAGTGACCATCACTTTTCTAGGGGTAAGTTTTCGTTTAGGGCATTGTTTAGGTGCTGAACCAGGATCCAACCAACTTGCTGAGCGCTTGCGGTTATATATATTAATTATCTATCTATGTATTGTTTTAGTGTTAAGGGCGAATTCGACCAAGCTTTTATACCTAGGGCCTATTTCACGAAGTCCGAATTGCCACTACTTACCGAATAAATTCAAAAATGGAACAGAATTTGTATGAAATTATCTGCCAAGTTAGTTAAAAAATCTGCCTAGCCTTTTCCCAACTATGCTGGGGTCGGCTTCCAGTCTAACCGGATGCAGCTTAATATCAGTATTTTACATGGAGCGACTGCCTATCTGACCTCCACAACCCATTAACTGGGTAACACCATACGCCAAGTAAGTTAATAGGAGCTTAATCGTATGTGGTGAACCAGGCCCTTAGTCTATGTTCCAGCGAATCAATTTTGAGTTTTTGACAGTTATTTCACACAAAATTTCTGTTCTAACTGAAATTTTGTCAAAAATTTTGAAAATTGACGTCTACGTCAATTTTATTCCAAGGGTAAAATATATCTGACTTTGGTAAAATCAGCCCTAAGTAGCAGGTACTATCTACTAATACACATTTTTGCACTATTTCGAGAATCCATTCACCCTTGCCGTAAACGCAAACAGAGCAATTGCGATTCGCAGAAAAACGTGCAAATAAGTGATTACTTATGTACTACAATAATAACTTCTTATTTTAAATGAACATATTTAACTAAGTCATCATCATTTGCCTAGCCTTTTCCCAACTATGTTGGGGTCGGCTTCCAGTCTAACCGGATGCAGCTGAATACCAGTATTTTACATGGAGCGACTGCCTATCTGACCTCCACAATCCAGGTAATATTACCTATGATACGCCTTGGTAAGACTGCTTGTCAGACTTTCGGCCTTCTGACGACGTGTAACGATTGTCAAAGGTCCACGAATGACAGCCGGAACCAAAGGCTCCGGGGCACGGAGGGTCTTGGTATGTAAAGTTGGTCATCCATCCATGGACTAACCGCGGCAAGCCGATCGATCGATCAATTAAAGTCAAAGTCAAAGTATTTTTAATAGTGTGATTTTTGGTGATACAGCAGGTCTTATAGTTAGGTTAGGGTGACTCAAAAAACTACCCAATAGCATACACTATTTAACAATATAAGAATTTAAAATAGATATTACATACAAATTAACAAAAATTTCAATATTTAGAATAAGTACAATTTACATTTACAATACAATTAATTTTCCTTTGTTTCATTTACAAACATATTATTTAAATTTTTAAATATTTTTATAAAAACAAAGTAAAAATCATTTAAAAATATAAAAAATAGTAGCCCACCGATACCGGGAACAGGGTCCAAGCTACCGGTGGTCAGGGCTCAAGAGAGAGGAACCTCCTCACTATGCGTGCCGTGTCCAGGAGTACTGCTTTCTGAATCAAGCCCTTGACCCAGCCGCGCAATGAGAGCCTTCTGAGGTGTTGGTCGAGGCTCTCTGCTATTAGGCCATTGACCGTAACGATTATCGGTACAATGATTGCAGAGTCCACATCCCACATGTCAGCAACCTCGTGTGCTAAGTACTTGATTTTTTTATCTTTCTCAGCTTTCACGAGATTCTCATCATGAGGGACAGCGATATCAACAATCACTGCACGGCGCTCTCGTCGATCTATCACCACAATATCAGGTTTATTGGCTACAGTAGTCTATAGTGATGATAGATCGATCCCAGTACAATGTGGCATGACCATTCTCGGGAACTGGGTCGGGCAGATACCTGTAATATGGTACTTCGGACTCCACAAGGTTGTACTGCAAAGCAAGTTGCTGGTGGATAATCCTAGCCACTAGATTGTGTCTGTGCAAGAACTCGCCGTGAGCAAGACGAGAACAACCGTAACAATATGTCGGATTGATTCACCGGGACGGTGGCATGCCCGACAGATGTTAACCGCACCGTCCTTAACAATGGAATACAATTAATTATTATAATAAATTTTCAGAACATAATTAACAAGTCAAGTTTTTTAATTTTCAAGCACATACACACACACACACACACCCCCGGCGTACAACATAAAACCTCGTTTGCAAGACACCAATACTATGTTCTAAGCTTTCACGTCTTTAAAAAAATACAAAAGGAACTAGACATAATAAACTTAAATAAATTTAAAGTTAAAACAAAAATTACAGAATGGCTCATTCAGCAGGACTATGCAAAAACAGAATCTCTATTAACTTACATCGCTTGAAATTATGATATATCACTAATAAAAGTAACAACAACACAAACATCTACATAATATTATTATACCTAACATATACATATATACATACAACGTTGCACACACCATACACTCTTTTTCCACACATACAGCACACTTCAAACAGATTTAATTCAATCACAACTGCAGGAAGTGTTCACATGAAATGTTTAATCTATAGAATATAATGTTGTTCATTATGTAATGATAGTTGGATAGATCGGCATAATTTCACTCATAAAGGGTGCAACTTAATTTACGCAACCATCTGGCCGAACACTGTCTCTTAAGATACAGGCCTCCTAGTTTAAGAGACAGGGTTTATAATTTTTGTTTATATAGATTTTTGTAGCCTTTTAATTTTAGTAACTATCACTGTGCTTAATCAAAAAAAAAAAAAAAAAAAAAAAAACGATTACGATTGTTACGATTGTCCAAGTCTATTCAATAATATTCAATGGTATCTAAAGGTGGTAAAATGGTATCTAAAAGACCGACCCAATGGTCGGTCGCAAAGGTGTGCTTTGTGCACTAATCTGCCAATTCCAATGCATTGGCAGATCCAAGTTTCACAGTAACTACTTCTCTAATGATATCCGACCATCCGGCTGCCAGTCCTCAGCTCGCCTTTGCTTCTAATAAGTAATTATCCTTTGACTACTCACTCTTCTACTCTTCTCTTCTCCTCTCTTCTTCTTTTTCTGTTGACTTTTGAGACTGTAGCTAACACTTGGCTCGACTTATATTTTTTATCATTTTCAATGCTATTTTCACGTTCACGATTCAAACGATTGATTCTAATTTAAAATAATAGACACCATGTTTTGTAAAACGTCCAAACCTGACAAAAAACTAATGTATAATTTCTACAAAATAGGATCCGAACTCGCCATAACTCACCGGAATTATTCCCGTCTCTGTTGAACTAACATTGATTTTATGCATTAAGATGATGGTGGTGCCTTGTAACATTATGTTAACGGATAACAGCTGTTATGTAGGGATATAGGTGCCTATAGCTGTGTAGTACATCATCGATGTCCATCTAATGGTGTGTGCGGCTGATAGACGAATAGTCATTAGGTAGTGTCACAGAATAATAATGTTACAGTCAACAGTAGTTTATCTTTATAGAAAACGGCCGAAACGAATATTCGAAATCTCAGTATATACCAGTACGCAACAGTTCGAGTGCGCGGCAGTTACGCACGGAAGGTTGCGTATTTATTATCTACCGAGCGGTCGTAGGTAGTTAATTCAAGGTCACTGCCCAGATAAATAGCTGAAACTTTATTATTCTGTGGTAGTGTCGTGTAATTAATTAGGCAGTAATTCGACGTACATCTCCATTATGAGTACTGAACACCTGTAACATCGGCTTTTGTAAAATCGATATTCCATATCGAAATGATAAAGCACGAGGTAAATAACAAAATATTAAAGAAAACAATTACAAATTAATTCCAAGTTATTCGGAAAATTCACAGACAGATATTTTATTTAAAAAAAAAAATGAGTTTGGCCATAAATAATTATACAAACTTTTATGAATAAACAGTAAGCGCCGTTCATGCTACCTTTAGCAAACTACACATAGAAAACTTTATCACATAACAGCTTTTATTTTTGTCTCTAATAAAATACTGTCTAGCAGAACAGAGACAGGAAACAATTGTTGTTTTATGCGGCCACACAAAGTGAAGTGATTTTACTCAGGGCGTGAAAGCTAAGCTTTACAGTGGCGCAGCTCTAGTGCTCGCTAATGGAGTACCGGGTGACTCTAAGCTGACTAACGAATGATGCAGCTAAGTTCAGCTAAGCTGAATGAGTGAATGTGAGCATTATGCTGCTCAGATGAACGGATAATTTATGGCACCGCTTGTACCTAATTGTTTCTTTGAGAAATGGAATTGGATTAAAATTAGATTGGTATCCAATTCCATTTATAATTATAGTGTTTCTGGGTTGTGTAATCTGAATGGTGATTTATACTGGCAGGATTCGCAATCTTGCCAGAGTTAATAATTTAAGGGGGATGCGCTAAGGTAGCCCGCGAAAAACAAATTTTCTTGGGTGTTTTGCAATTTGCAGGTCAGTGTCAGGTTATATCTTGATCAAAATATGATTCACGACAATAACAAATATGTATTTACATAATTTTAATTATAAAATCATCAATACATCTCTTTAAGTTAGATTTCCTCCGGATTCTTCTGATTTTAATAAAAAAAATTGGAATTCTAATCATACGTCATAATCATGTGCGCATGATTTGAATTTCGATATTTTTTAACGTTACATAATTTTGTTTACTTTTAAAGTAAATAAAAAATGAATGTTTAAGATGAACGAAGTAAGTGTAGGTACCTAAGTCAGACTATTTATACTATGTAGGTACCTACTTCGAATTTTGGGGCTTGAATAAGGAAAAGGAGATTGGCAGAAACCCATGTATTTTCAGTATCACATACAGGCTTACCGTTCCATAGAATGCTACAATAGAGTATAACAAAATATGTAATGGTGAGACATAGATTTATACATAACCTCAAAATGGACTACCAAAAACAATACTTCGAGGTACTCCTAGTAGGAATACCTACCTTTAAGTATTTGGTCTCGGAGTCTCCTAGCTACTTACGTAACTCAAGACAGACCCTTATGTCATACATTTCACTCAGATAAAGTGGATAGATTGTACTTTAATAACTATAGAAGGATTTTTGTGTTACTAGTAAGCTAGTAACACAAAAACAACACCTAACAACAACTACACACAACAACTAACAACTATTAAAACATTTTAGCCTGGAAAATAACAACGGATTTATGACCATATAACTAGATTTTGGCAGGTTTGGATTTGATGGGGTACCCAACTTGCCAATCTTCTTTATTAAACGTTTAGTAGGCTGAAGAAAGATAAATAAGTACACACTTTTGATTCATAAAATATTGAAAAGACGAAGCGAAGTCTATTTTTAAACCTAAGCCGACCTTTTTAAGCCGGATATCGACGAAAACAAAACCAGTTTTCTTAACCATCAAACCCTAATTCTGCCAGTCAAACTGACGACCTTAATGAAAAGCTTTTTGACATAATTTTTTTACCAAAGATTTCGCCACAAATTCTTTCATTGTTTACCAAATGACGTGGGTGCGATCCCCGATGGGCCACATCCATTAAAATAACGGCTGACAATATTTTTAACGAGCTGTAATGGTTAAAGTTAGCTAATGCGTTAAACTTTCCTAATGTTCGTTTTCTCTCGACCTAGTTTTTCCGTTTTTCTCTGTCGGATTGCAAAAAGTTTGTTGTTATATTTTTTCCGATTTATCGTATTAAGAAGTTATGAATGTTGTTAGTTTTTCGATACATTGGTTTTCTGTAGAATTTCTCGTCAATAGGGAATTGTTAAAGTGGACGCTGATCGGGTTCTGAGTATTTTTCCTCGGGATTTTTTAAGGCTTCCAAAGAAAACAGTGTTTTAAATATTATCTAGGTACCTATATGTATGACTAGCTTTTACCCGCGTGGATATCGGAAAATATGCCACGGCAACGTACTACCTTCCTTATTTCCTAAGGGAACCTCTTCGCGAAATTTCAGCTTTCTAGGTCCAAGGTCTGGGCGTTGATGAGTCAGTCAGTCAGTCAGGACTTCTTTTTTTATTTATATAGATAGATAGTTAGACACATAGATAAAGATATCCGTAAAAAAGTTTCGTAGCTTATTCTGTCAATCTGTCTTGCATCTAGATACAGCAAGTTATTATTTTTTCAAAGCCCACAGAAATTGGATTCTATTATTGACCGTTGGCGGAAGGTAAGTGCAGATAGAAAACACGTAGGTTCGAGAGCGTATTGCGCTACGTGTACCGCACGTACGTGTGACTGCCTCGAGGATCGTATCGTGTCGTGTCGTACGTAACTCGACCGGACACGGAACCTCTAGTGGGAGAATATTTGATGCTGCACTGTCCTTGTTTATATACCTGCACTTTTAGTAAAGAAAATATGGGTGCTTTACATTGCTTGTTTGAACCATCTGGTACCTATGTTAGCCTGCGTTTACACCAAGATAAGGTATGGTTGGTGTTCTGCACGATTTTGATTTATGTTAATGTTCTCGTCCTTGTCAAACTTAATGTACGTACCTAGATTATAAGTGAATGATGTGGTCTCCTATAATAGGGATGATGACTAAGAATTTGTTTTGTCCATCATGCAGCTAAAAAATATAAGACACGTATTTTTTTACGTGATTACGGCGATACAATGAGTTAAAATGTAGCATGACGTCACTCCTTACTCGATACGTGGTTTGTTTTAGTTGTGACGTAGCGAGCCCTCACTCCCCAACTTTAATTGCGTTTTATCTAAGTATTTTTTTTTAGTAACATGACAGTACATGTGTTCATAGAATACGTGTATATTTTATTATTATCTGACTGACAGACTAAAAAGAAATTTCTTATTTTTTACCCTGGCATCATCCCTATTGGAAGTGTACACTAGTAATTGTCTCTGTTCTTGTAAACTTACATGTATTTGTGTTGCCTGTGTTGGAGATCCAAAAATTAAACAAGGTATGAAACATAATAGGTTGGGGAAAAAGTTTCTTCGCATTTTTTAAGAAAATTCAAAACATTTTTTAGTATACATTATTTACATTTATCTAAAGTATGTAGGTACCATTTTGTTCGATAACTTTTTGCCATCTTGTAGGTAGGGACATGATCCCATTGCTATAGAAATTTTGGGACTTCTGATCAAAATACCGCGACAAGTGGTTTTGGCAGTCCTCTCGTGATGTTAATCTGACACTGCCTAAAGAATTCTGAAGAGACCGAAACAGGTGAAAATCTGAAGGTGCAAGGTCAAGACTATACGGCGAATGCATTAACACCTCCCAGCCAAGCTCTCTTAATTTTTGCTGAGTGGCTAAAGATGTGTGAGGTCTAGCGTTATCATGATGAAAATCCACACCCCTTCTGTTGATTAATTCCGGCCGCTTTCTCTCAACTTCTTGCTTTAATCTCATCAGTTGTACGCAGTAGAGTTCAGAATCGATGGTCCTGCCTGGTGGTAACAGCTCATAATGAATAATGTCCTTCCAATCCCAACACACACACAGCATCACCTTTTTGCGAGTTAACCCGGGTTTCGCCACAGTCTGTGAAGCCTGACCGGCCTTTGACCACGACCTTTTTCGCATGTTCTTGTCGTACGTGATCCACTTTTCATCACCCGTTATCAGCTTCTTCAAAAATGGTTCGGTTTCATTTCGTCGTAATAAAGAATCACAAATGAGTACACGGTTCATTAGAATTCTTTCAGTGAGCTCGTGAGGTACCCAAATATCGAGCTTTTTTGTGTACCCAGTTTTTTTTAAATGCGCCAAAACTGTTTTGTGGTCAATTCCCAGTCCTTCAGCTACGTCGTAACTACTGATAGATCTTGCTCCACTTTTTCAAAAATGGCATCCATTATATCCGTAATAGGGCGACCCGTGCGACGTGCATCTTTGACATCAAAATTTCCGGATTGAAAACGCTTAAACCAAATTTGTGCTACTCTCACAGACACTGCACTGGGTCCATAAACATCGCAAATTTTTTTGGCGGCTTGCGTTGCATTTTTACCTTTTTTGTAGTAAAATTTTAAAATGTATCGAATTTCTTCATTAGATTCACTCATCTTGACAGTACGAAAAACAAATGAAAATCACACATTTTCCTAATTTGAATTTGGACTTATGTTCTTTAAAATTTAAACTTTCAATGATACCAAAACCAGCCAGATACGAATAGTATATCCAAAGAGATTTTATTTTAAGTTCATACATACTATAATGCGAAAAAACTTTTTCCCCAACCTAATATATTCTACATGTTGTGTCCTGTATGATAGTGATGATGAGATAATAAATAAATAAATAATTATTAAGATTATTAAGATGTAGTGGGTTATTCTATAATAATAGTGTTTTAGGTCATAGCCTATTGAAAATGTTTACAGAATAAACCAGTCATTTCCAAGATGTCGTTTGATTCAAACTCATACTTCTATATGGTGTCAGGTGTAATTAAATTTTATTGGAAATAGTACTGAAATCAGTACTCAAAGCTATTTGAGTACTATTACTATTATTAGTACCCCTGTTCCCGATACCGGTGGGCTACTATTTTTTATATTTTTAAATGTTTTTTATTTTTATTTTTTATAAAAATATTTAAAAATGTAAATTATGTGTATATAAATGAAATAAATAATAAATAATTTTATCATTCGTCGTTTACACCTAAAACAAGTTGTTTTAGTTGTATAAGTATAAAACTTGTCAAAAATGTCAAAATAGTTAACGATTACAATAGGTGCATGTGAATATGGTGTGTGGTGTGTGTTACTTTTACACCTATGGGTGTAAACGCAGTGTTAGATATACTTAAATATTGTGACAGTCTGTCGCTTTCTCCAACTTAACAACAAAATATTATGTTATTGTTTTAAAACTAGTGCATCTATCGAGTCACTTGGAGACATAAATTATCTATTTAATGAGAGCGAAAGTCCTAAAAGTAACGGCTGACAGCTCGGATGCAATATTTCAACTAATTTCCAAAAAAATTGTAAAAATATCCTATTTCTAATTTTAAGAACAATACAACGTCACATCTGGTTAAGATTACTATGGTTGAGACCACAGAAAAGATAAAGAGGAGAGATCTCTTTATCTGTTCTGTGGTTGAGACGGCCAAATGTGGACCCTTGAAACACTGAGGACGTTTTAGGGTCTGGCGCCGAGAATGAGTGCAGCGAAGTGATTTTAGAATAATTATGAGAAATATTAAGGGAGTTGGTTTTAAACGGCTATAGGAGACGGACGTCCGATCTAGGCTAGTTAAATTAGGACACATATGTATTGGAGTGGGCTGTCGCAAGACAGCGAGTATTAGTTATTAAGTTAAATATAGTTGGGTTAAAGCCCAGATTAGACTAATTTAGTAATCAATGTACGAGTAGTATGTGTGTGTGTGTTTGTTGAAGCCACTGGGTGAGTCTTTCACTATTATAATTATCCTGGACTGATGGTGAAGTTGAGTATTTTGTAGGTAAACAGACAGAGACGTGTTGCTGGGGAGTTTGTTGCATCACTTCTTCTCCCTAGCCTAAACACTAGGAAGTGGTGAAGGGTGGGGCGTTTTGAACTGTCTATAAACCTTCAAGAGTTGATCCACAACTCTTGAAGGTTTATTGACCATTGAAGTTTTATTCTCTGTAACTATATTATCTAATACCTAATTCTTGAATTGTGTATTCTTTGCCTCCGGCCAATAGTAGGCTTTTAATAGAGTTTATCCAAACTATATTAACTAATGATTCTTGAGTTTCGATTCTCAACACTATTATCAAGTAATTCTTGATACGTTGTATCCTTTGTCTTAGACCAATAATTCAGTTAGACTGACATTAACACAGTGTCTTGCATATATGCTTGTTGTGCAAGGGGTGAACTTCCAAGGGTTTGGGTGGACCACATCTATTTTATCCAAGGACTGATAGGGACCATGTCTCCTTCAGAGCATGATGTTGACGCAATGCCGCTGGAACTGGCCGCCCCGTTGCTAGACAAGGAGGGTCGCACGGTTACCGCAGGGAAGGTCGCTTCGTCACGATTATCAGTTCACGAGAACTGCTAGGGAACATGTCTCCAAAAGAGCATCTATCGACTCAATGCCGCTGAACAGCCGCTTGGGTCACTTTATGGAAGTTTTGCTCTGAGTGCTCCGAGCGTAGATGTTAGGTATCGTGTGAGTAATGACTGATCAATTGCCTGTTACTCCAGCGTAAGGGTTACTCACAAGTTTATAACAATATACTTTGCATCCCTCTATTGTTGATTACTTTTCAAAAACCACATCCAATGTATTTTCATAACTATGAATTCCTTCAATCATTACAATCAGTGGGGGAGTGTCCCGACTGGAGGCGAACTCTACAGGGTAGTGCGGGGTGGAGCACAGCCTTTTCTCCTTAGGGGAAACCGACCCAAACACTAATATTAACATAATTAGGAAAAACTAAATTTTTATCAGGTAGGGTAATTTAGGTACAGTCACAATATCGACATGTTTTAAAGTATCTGTAAGTTTTAAAAATTCTCGAGGAATTCTCTTTTTCAGTAGGATCAAAACTACCAAGATTTGCGATCTTTTTAACCGACGAAAAAAAGGAGGAGGTTCTCAATTCGACACGTATGTTTTTTTTTTTTTTTTTATGTATGACCACGCATAACTTTTTACAGAGTCGTCCGATTTGAAAAAAAATTGTTTTATTCGAGAGAGTATACATCAAAGTTAGTCCCTTATAAAATTTATTAATTTTACTTGGGTAGTTTTTGAGTTAGCTTCAATAATACATATTTTTTCCCCATTTTTATATGGATGATGTTCTAGTTTGTTTTGAAGGTAGTGGTATTAGAATTTGTGTGGGGTAGGTACCACAACTAAAAAGTGAAAAATAAAAACTTTTTTACAAAAAAATACAACCGACTTCCAAAAACAACACTACAAAGTGAAAAATAACTTTAATTTCGGAAGTCGGTGGCAAAAAATACATTTAGCCAGACACCGACTTCCGAAATTAAGTTATTTTCACTTTGTAGTGTTGTTTTTGGAAGTCGATTGTATTTTTTTGTAAAAAAGTTTTTACATCAACGTCAAAGTATCTAAAGTTAGCTTTTGAAGCTGATTTAGGAGTCACAACAACCTCTCTCAACAACAACAACAACCCAACATCACAACATCTCTCTCAACATGCCAACAACAACAACAACAACATGCGAGTCCATCAAAATTGTTTTCTTAAGAAAAATCTCTGAGATAGGTACTCGATTTGATTTATTTTTACCGGAATTGACCATGTCGCTGATATGATAATGCCATTTGATTTTCTTAACAGGACATGCTGTCAAACTAGTTTTGATTTTCTTGATAATACCGAAGTCACCATTTGCCTATAGCTGCTCTGGTCTAGCGCAATAATCATGTGGTCGAATCCACAGCTGTGACGTCACTGCCGTATTTAACACATAATCCTACGTATCACGCTCGTAAACAAGGTACCGAGCACATAAGAGCCGTTACAGTGAATATTCACCGCAGTATCTAGTATGCAAATGGTTGCAAGCAGTCCGTGACTGCGCATAGCCTGGTTGTATCTGTGTGTACCTGGAGCCCTGCCTACCCGCAGATTAATGTGCCGTGAACATAGCCCACGTCCGCAGAATAACGCTGAGTTAGCACGTGCCTACCAGCTATCTGAATTATTGCAGCGTTTTTTGTTTTGAGGAAAAATGTTGGTACAATTTGTGAGAGGTTTTGACTTGACTTTCAGTCAGTCTCAAATTGATAAAGGTTTGAATGGTGTGTGTAGTTCATCACATCACACTAATATTATTTAAAAGGCGAAAGTTTGAGTGTGTGTGTGTGCGTGTGTGTATGTTTGTTACTTCTTCACGCTCAAACGGCTGGACCTATTTGGGTGAAATTCGGTATGTAGACAGCTTATACCCTGGATTAACACATAGGCTACTTTTTATCCCGAAAAAATGAAGTGCTTCCGTGGGATGAGCAAGGAATTCAAATATTTATGCTACTCTTTCAAACTCAAACGGCTCGACCGATTTTGATGAAATTTGATGTAGAAGTAGCTAACACTCTGGATTAACACACAGACTACTTATTATCCCGAAAAAAATAAAGAATGAAAGAAAGAAAAAATAACTATTTATTGTGACTCGCACAGGAAGAAATTTGGTGTGGAAGTAGCAGACACCCTGTATGCACATAGCACACATAGGCTACTTTACATCCTGAAAAAATGTAGTGTTCCCGTGGGATGAGCTATTTTCTTGTGAATACTTTTCTCACCGATTAAATAATAATGTTTTTGATTCAATTGATTAATAATAATAATGGAAGTGAAGACGGACGATGATTGTAGACGCCTGCAGAGCGACATTGACTCTATCCACCATTGGAGCATTAAGAACAAGCTCTATTTCAATAGTGCTAAGTGTTACGTCATGTCATACTCTCGACGGTTGCTTCAAATCTGTCATGGCTACACATTAGACGGTCAACAAATTACTCGCGTCACTAACATTAAGGACTTGGGAGTAACCTTCGACAAAGGCCTGACTTTCAGAGACCATATTTCCGCCCTTGCAAAGGAATCCTTCAGGCGTTTAGGGTTCGTCCTGCGCAATGCCCGTGACTTTGACAGCCCACATGTTATCAAACTGCTTTATAATACTCTGGTTCGATCTAAATTAGAAGCAGGTGCATGTGTGTGGAATCCCTACACTGCAACTCAAACGTTGATGCTGGAGAAGGTCCAAAAAACCTTCCTTAGGTTCTTGTTTAAAAAAGTGCACAAGTATTTTCCGTACATGTACCCAACGAATTACCTTTTTGGGATGTTGGGTTACAATTCCTTGGAAGTTAGACGAGGTTTGAATCAGATTGCGGTAGCCTGCAAAACCCTCAGAGGGCTTATCGACTGTCCTGAGCTACATAACCTATTTTGTCAATTATATGTGCCTGGCAACTATATAGGTCACCGCCACAGTAAGAGGCACACATTTTTTGCTCGGCCAGCATGTCGTACGGTCGCTAGAGCAGAGTCGCCGGTGTGTCGGACTCTGGAAGCCCTCAATGCCCTCCTGGCAGTCAATCCTGATTGTGATCTGTTTGCCGATGAATGGAGAGAGATAATGCGAGTGTGTCTGAAGTTTTGCGAGAGAAAGTATGAGAGAATTTCCACTGTTATTTATTAAGTATGTAGTAGATATTATAATATTAGTATTGTGTTTCTAGGTTAGTTATTGTAATTGGTGTATAACCGTTTTAATTAACTATAAATAAATAAATAAATAAAAATACAAGTTTTAGTGTATCTCATAAACCGCGGGTAACACCGCGGGGCGCAGCTAGTGTCAGATAAATGTATTTCTAATCTTTATATTTTAATCATAGTTTGAGGACTCCGTAACTTATTGAATTAAATGCAGATTATATGCGAATTTATAACGAGGACAAACTTTTCAAAACTTGGGCGAAATAGCTAGAACTTTCATCGACATCTAATCATTTTACGTACTTACCTAGTTCTAAATAGAAGCCCGACATCGTGACACTGCATTAGCCAAATATTAGTCTAAAAATCTTTTACGTTCAACATTGTTATTTAACCTCTAAAGGTATACGCTAAGAAAACTAATTTTAGCGCAATATTATACACAACATCATTACGAAAGGATTTAATATATTAGAGAGCTTACCTTTGAAATACGGCCAGCTCCAGTTATTTCAACTTCTTGTGAGAAACTCTCAATCTGAGAGGAAAATGGCGTCACAGAGTATGAACACGGCAAAGCATAAGGCAGATCACAGAGTGACGTCTTTCCGTGGGGTACAACGTGGGTAAAACGGACGGACAGGGCAGGAATACCAACATAACATCGGACCTTTCCATTTGCCAAACGTGGCGTGGCGAGTGGTGATTGTAGCAAATTCAACCGAAGCTTAAACCTTAAACATAGATTTAGTTTTCAATACACCTTTTTTATCGTTATCGAAAGAAAATATGTTTTTTTGCGGTAAACATTACGCAAAGAAAGAACGCAAACACAAAAAAGAACAAGTTGGGGGAAAATAAGAATAACGAATTATAGTTAATGAAAACTTTTGATTAGTTAACTGTATTGTTAGGCTCATTTGAGTGATAAGATGCAGAAGCTTTTATTTGCATTATTTATGTACGGTCTACGTACATTGACCTTACTTTTAGCTGACAAGGCAAATCAATAAGTTCACTTGTCACAACAAATACTGCTACTGACTCAGTGTGCAATTAACCAACCCGCGGAACAGACATACATGTAATGATCACCAACCTTTACGGTGTACGACACTAGTGATAAATAAACTTTTGGGTTACTATGTGAAGTGTTTTACATGTTGGACACACTCGCTACTAAACAAACTACACAAACAGTACAGTGTACAGATCAGGAACTAATCTGGACTTTATAAAATTAATAAATGTCATATCATAAGCGCTCTACAGCTTCTTAAAACTCCTACGAATGTATAAAACATAGGTCACGTCTAGGAAATATGCAGGCGCTACGTGACGCCTACGGAGCACCCACATATTGACGCGTAGGTAGGTAGGTACTCGCGACCGATTGGCTTGATAAAATATTAGGTAGCAGTAGTGAACGCTATGTGGGTTATGTCCTACAGAAATGTGTTTGCGTTTCGGTATATCTGGAGGAATGTTATTGGTATAATCTTTTTGTTAAGACTTTATTAGAATACTAGATTTCAAAAATTAACCCACGGGAGCGTAGGTACTACCGAGAAAAAGTACTTATTTAAAAAAAAAAACTAAAAATCCGACTGCGGTAAAAAACTGAAAAGCTAAAAACAAGCCCATTTTAAATTAAATAAAAGTTGGAAGCAGGCGGGACCCATTTGAGTTAGAAAATATACAAGATCAATCATGACCCCTGTTCAAGGTGAGTGCTTGTTGATCACTGTGTTTGTTCGGAGAGAGATTGACATAGACATTCTTCTTTTCTTTTACTCAGTTTCCAAACAGCGTTTAAATTAACTAATATACCTAAAACGCATGTCCACTACTATTTATTTAGTTTGTTTGTTTGAAAAAATTATTATAATAAATTGTTAATAAATAATTATAATAAATAATTAATTATATATTAAATTGGATTTATTTGCATAACATGCATAATCAGCCTATAATGTTCCCACTGCTGGGACTCAGGTCTCAGCCCACTCCCTCTCTTAGAGAGGGAGTGGGCTGTAATTTACCACGTGGGCCCAGCGTTTTAAGAGCAGTGGTGATGAAATTATTTACATAAAATAAAGCGCCTGCCTGGGTTTGAATCCACGACCTACTACTCGTAAATCGGGGCCGTTACCATTGGTCACTATTCAGGATTTATTTGATAGTTTCAAAATAATCCTATGCATTAGTCTCCTAGTTATGTGTGTCTTAGTCTGTGTGTTATGTATAGTCTGCGTTTTCATTTACTGTCGTATTGTAGTCTCCACATCGTATAGTGCCGGCTAAACACATTAATTAAAACAAGGGACCGGCCCTGCCCCTTTATTTATTTTCAGTGTCAAAAAAAAACAGAGAAAGGACAACAAATAGATACCTAATACACTCAACATTTTTCACTCCATAACCACAATAAAAAATATATAATCCATTCTTTAAAAAGTCTTTTCGTTCGAATAAAAACACTCGAGTCGAGGTGATGGTTCATCATAAACTATTATAAACTGGAAGTGAGAAGGGAAGTAGCTCTCGCCACTTACTTATTTAAGATTCAATCAATCTGCCTAGCCTTTTCCCAACTATGTTGGGGTCGGCTTCCAGTCTAACCGGATGCAGCTGAATACCAGAATTTTACATGGAGCGACTGCCTATCTGACCTCCACAACCCATTAACTGGGTAATACGATACCCCTTGGTAAGACTGGTTGTCAGACTTTCGGGCTTCTGACGACCCGTAACGACTGTCAAAGATCCACGAATGACAGCCGGGACCAACGGCTTAACGTGCTTTCCGAGGCACTACTTATTTAAGATTATGTGTGGTAAAATACACAACCCAGGCGTTCTACGCACGGCTGGGTTGTGTGTACCTGATGGGCACGTGGGGTGACGGAGGCGGCCGCCGCTGCTGTGGGTGCCGCCCCCGCCTGCACCAACCTTCTGCAGCACGCGCCACTGACGCGCGCGCTACGTACACTCAATATGGTGTCACAACAGATTGACTGCTTCAATTGTACTCTGAGTGAATTCACAAGGGCCGCATATTGTAAAATTATAAGTCTAACTTTGTAAACTCTTTGTTATCATAACTATAACTCTTGTATTGGGTAACCCTGTAATGATAGTTGTATGTTTTTTAAATAAATAAATAAAATCAACGAGATAAAAGGCATTCGCTACGATTTACCACCTTTAAGGGCCCGTTCACACGTACCACAACCACACCACATCGCAGCGACAAAATGTGGGCAAGACGTGGTTACATGTGAATATTGTCGCTGCAACTTCTTGCGTTGTGGTTACGTTGTAGACAGACAGATCGTTGTCGCTGCGATGTGGCCGGCCGCACGTGCTTGGTCTTGGTGGTGGTTGTGTTGTGGCTGCGACGTTGCCTTGATGTGGTCGGTATCGTCTACACGATTGATTTTGACAGTCAAACGTGGTCCGTGTGAATAAACTATTAATTTTCATACAAACAAGCGCCCGTCCACGTGTTTTAATTGTGATACGTTTGTCCGGGCCCTAATTAATTACTCCTGTAGCAACAGAAACCCTTTTGTTTTTGCAAATCGTAAACATAGCAAAACAAAATTGGCACCATACAGGAAAGTGTCACCGAGTTATCTGTAATGAGCAGAATATCCACTTAGGTATATTAACGGGAACTCCCAGTCTCTTATCACCATGCCGAAATAGTTATTTATGATACTAGTGTGGTAGGTTGGTTTTTATTGGTCTCGGGCTTACCATAGTCACGAGTTTGTAAATACCAATTTCCGGACGTGTCATACAATGTTTTTCAATACATTTGCGAGAAAACAGTACAATATGTAATGAAACAAACTTTTTCATTAGACTATTTTTAATAGCAAATAAGAAATTTTATTTGACCATATAAAAAAATATATATATTGAGGACGGCTTATACTTCACACATAATTCATTAAAATAAGCCATCAAAACATTTTCAGAGAATGATTAAGTATTTCTTCGAGTATTATGCTATAAAATTATTGTAAATCATTAAATAGCGCTCTCGCGATTTTGACGGCAAGAGACCGTTTTCTGCAATTTGCGCCTCATTCAGAATATCAGGTGGAGTAGATTCCATATTAATATCAGAATCCTCGTTTGAACTCTTAATATTATTTTGTTTATGAGTCGGAAAGTCGCAACAAACTTTGACGTTTCTATATGAAAATGACGCGAATTTGCAAATGGCGCCACGTGCGCGTGATGAAAATTAGAACTACATCTTTCGTGTCATTTACTCTTTAGTATTAAAGTGAGACAAACGTATTGAGCAAAAGCGCTTCCAAGGAGGTTCGATCAGTCACCTTATTTATTCTCGTAATGTGAAACTCCTTGGTGGAATTCTTATAATATGTTTCATGGAAATTAAAAAACTTTTTTACAAAAAAATACAACCGACTTCCAAAAACAACACTACAAAGTGAAAAATAACTTTAATTTCAGAAGTCGGTGTCTGATTAAATGTATTTTCGTTTTTGCCACCGACTTCCGAAATTAAAGTTATTTTTCACTTTGTAGTGTTGTTTTTGGAAGTCGGTTGTATTTTTTTGTAAAAAAGTTTTTATTTTTCACTTTTTAGTGGTTCACATGTGCTTACCCCTTCACAGCGTACTGGCGTGATGTTATGTTATGAACTGGTGTGAACAACAAACAGACATGAGATTTCAGCAATCCCAGTCCATTTGCTATCATTTATTGAGGAGTTCCGTTGCCTATCTCAGAAGTTCTTCATCAGATCTTCACCAAATTGAAATGGGACCACTCCAAGAAAGTACTCTTCCAAAAACTATCCAAATCGCTTCTAGTGTGCCTATAAAATTGGAAGAGTTCTCTCTATTTCTCCAGGATCCCATCATCAGATCCTGACTTGATGATCATGGGACCACCTGGAAAGTATACCCTTTCAAACAAAAAAAAAATAATCCAAATCGGTCCAGCCATCTTCGAGTAATCGGGGAACATACATAAAAAAAAAAAAATAAAAAAAAAAAGGTTCCGACGAATTGATAACCTCCTCCTTTTTGAAGTCGGTTAAAAAAAGCCGTAAAGAATACGCACGGCGCAATACAACTGAGTATGCGGTAAAATAGGTACTTAGGTGCACAGAATAATAACTAAACTTAGGTGAGAGTACCTATTTTGCCGCACGTTCCGTTGTATGGTGCGTTATTTTTAACTTTCGAACAATGTATACAGGCTTCGTAAATGCATTTTTTGAGCAAATGTGTTGAAAAGACCTATTTATGTTGCGAGAACCCACCGTATGGTTTTAGAATCAAAAGAGCAATCACCAGCGGTGGATGCACTATCCTTTCCAGTTGAATCAACAATAGTACAATAATCATCGATAATGGTCGTTATATTTTATCAAATGGAGTATAGCACTTGATCATCAACATTCATATATTCACACAAAACTTTTCAAATCAAATCAAATCATTTATTTTTGCAGAAAACACCGTTACTCGTACAATGGTGTTATTAAATGTACGAGTACATGTTTCAAGTGATTCTACCGTTTTACATTCATTTTTTCCCAAAGTTTTGGGCAAAATAGTCAATACATGTTTTGCTTACATATCTGGTAGGTTCTTTTAATTGTAATTCACGACATGTTTCTCATTCCTCCGCATCGCATGCGCATGCCATGAAAACAGAAGATATTACACACACGACTGCGTCTCGCTACAAAACAAGCCGGTAACAACTGCTGCCGCCGCGACTAGCCACTCAGTGGAATCGGTCGTACACGAATTACATGACCATTAGTGCTCAAATTAACTTGTAATTTACCTTTTTTTGTGAAAGCGTAACAAAATCACTTTCGCATTTATTGAACGAGCGAGCGAAGCGACACTACTTACTTCAAGTCTGGCAAAATTAGCTTTCCTCTCTCAGTTTATTGGAACTCCTCTACAGGTCGTCGATCTGGATGAAACTTGGTATACAGGTTTTATGACTTTATGGATTTTTTTTCCGGTATAGACTGGGATCAATACGGTATAGACTGGGAAGATTGCACTCTTCTGAGAATTCAAATTTTATCAAGGCATAGGTCAAATGCGAAAATGCGACCTTTTTTTCTGATTAAAACCCACCCGTGTTCCTTCAGTTGCCTGTGGCAGGGCCATGGTATCTCTTTCAAACAACCCGTGACCCCGGCGGCATGGGCCCTATCGGACCCCATCATTGCTAACATCTCTTTGAGGCGTGCGTGGAACACGACGCGCCTTCGACCCGGGCCTAGTTTTAACCGGACAGTGAGCTACCCATTACTCGCCGTCCGCAAGGCCGTAGGCCGCCGTCTAGGGCGTCTCCTGCGACGACTTATGGCGTGAGATTGCCTCTCCCTCATGCGTTCCGTCTCCTCCTTCGAGAGCATTACTGCTTCGTAGAAGGAGGTGACGGCCTCCCATGCACTCTCGCTCCGTACTATGACCTGACCTGGACCAGGTTTGGGCGCGAGAGATCGCCGCGCGGATCACCTCCGCGAGAACACGGCGGTGCTCCGCCCAAGCCGGACAGACCTCCACTGTATGCTCCACCGTGTCTTCCGGGCGATCCACACAGTGGTGACACCCGGACGTTTCCTCCCGCCTTATCCGAAACAGGAACCTCCCGAAACAACCGTGTCCGGTGAGAACCTGCATCAGGCGGAAGGTGAGGACGCCGTGGCGCCTCTCCATCCACTCCTCAAAGAGGGGACTTATCGCCGCAATTGTGACGCACCCAGCGCTGGGTTGCGACAATCGCACTCTCCATGTCGCCATGAGATCCCGCTGGAGCTCTTTCCGCTGTACCGTGATTTCTCGCGGCAGCGGAGTAAAAGAAGAAAAGCATAGTGAGCTGTCACATCTTCGATACTTTTTGCCATATTTTTAATTTTTTGCGGATAGACATTTCAGTTTCGCTGTCATACAATAAAATAATAAGTTGGCTGTGGCCCTTCGATTAACATAGGTTTCAAAGTGCTACAAGAGTGGGGACGGTGTCCTTACATTTTTGAGCATTGTTCTTTTAAGCCGATTATATTGTATCAGTGACCGTTACCTAGAATATGTTTATTACATTATGTTATCTTATGTTCTCATATACCTAAGTGGCTCTTTTGTCTTTTTGAGAGTAAAGTATTTAAACCTTTGTGGATACAACAAAATACGTGTTATTGTTTACATTATAATACTTGTTATGTAAGCACAAAAAAATTGCATACATAATTATAATATTTGGAAAAATATTTTCACATGAGATTTTTTTATTGCGGTGATCATATTTTGACCACACGTATGATAAAAATGTTGTTGCATACTCCTTATCTATTGTGGTATTTATAATATTGGTAATAATAAAACAATGTTCTTTTTTTCATTACTAGTACCTCTGTTTTTTATTTTATTTTAAATGATGTAACTACTTATTTATTAACTTATTAATCATTTTAATTTAACCTAGTGTAAGCAAAAAATAGGCTTGTGGCTAAGTAATAACAGCTGCACGGGTCGATCGATGAGATTAAGGTACGCTTGCCGCGGTTGGTCCGTGAATGGGTGACCATTTTTACATACCAAACCTCTCCGTCCCTCGGAAAGCACTTTAAGCACGGTCCCGGCTGTCATTCGTGGATCTTTGACTGTCGTTACCCCGAAAGCCCGAAAAGCCCGAAAGCGAGTCGTTAAGCCCGAAAGTCTGACAACCAGTCTTACCAAGGGGTATCGTATTACCCAGTAATAGTGGTTGTGGAGTCAGTCAGAGCAGTCGCTCCAATACAGGTATTCAGCTCCATCAGGTTAGACTGGAAGCCGACCCCAATAAAAGGTGCTATAAAAATATCTGCCACGGCTGTAATGGGAGACAGTAATTATGTATACAAGGTGTAACTTAAATAACGCACAACCTCTTAAGGGATCATTGTACTCATCATTATGAACAACTTTTATTATGGGACCAAACCTGAAATCATGAAAAAAATCAGTTGTTCCCTACATTTTGACGAGTTATGCCAACATAAATGTAGTGAATAGCTGATTTTGTTTTCGCAATTTCAGGTTTGGTTCCTTAGTAAAAGTTGTTTATAATGATGAGTACAACGACCCCTTAAGAGGTTGTGCGTTATTTAAGTTACACCTTGTATAGATTACAATAGTGAAGATAAATTATTGATCTTATGTCATAAATTTATAGATACAAAAAAAAATTGCTTATTTTGAATTGATTACTTGTATGAAACCGTCCTGTAGTAAATTAGTGTTCACTCTCTGAACAGTTAGCGTGCATAGTTTGTGAAACACGTTATGCAGATTATAGTAAATGTTTATTTATTTACTTTATTTTCTCAAATTGATTTAACTATTCCGGGGTACGAAATTTATTAATTATTCAAGTAATACACAATACTATCTCCCATTGAAGCTGTAGCAAATATTTTTATAACACCTTATATAGTTGGAAAAAGGCTAAGTAGAATAATTTCAAATAATTTAATTTATGTATGAAAGCTTTCAACATTTTATATTTGTAATTTTTTTACTTAATAAACATAGTTTTTTAAGTGGCGGTATTTTAATTATACGATAGCATAAGTATTCAGAAATACTACGTATACGAATAATACGTATACGAAATTGAAATTAAAAATGTCAAGAAACAATAAAGTTATAGATTGTTGAGATGGAACGCACCGTTTGGTCCCACATTGCGTTGGCCTGCCTCCCACTGGCTGAAATACCTGCACCGAGTACATGATGAAAAAACTCGCCGAATGCATTACTTGTTCCTTTTCTGAAGTCGGTTAAAATATGGCACCATACAAGAAAGGGTCACCGAATATCAACTTAGGTATCTATATTAGGGGTGCGTGGACAGGAAACCTCCCCGAGTGCCCGGGGGCTGGAGTTCCCTTACGGATACGTCCGGGGGGAAGGCCAGTCTCCGGGACGGTGCACCCTGGGGTACGGGCAATGGCTCCCCATTAGGCGCTATATGCCTAAGGGGTCCCGTTGTCCGTATGCCAATATCCTGTCGGAGGTACGCTCCAACGTGTGTCCCTCTGCTTAAGCAGAGACGCACAGCGGCGGAGTAAGAGCGGGCTCGGTGTGCACTAACCCTGCCGCCGGGCAGGCAGGAGGAAGTCATTTCCTTCTGCCACCGTTAGTCTCGTAGCCCCGAAGATTGTCAGGTCATGTCTCTGACCTTTGACGGGGGTCGAGGGTCTTGGCTTAATCGCCCGGACCGCGAGGAAGAAAACCTCTATAAAAAAGTACCCCAAACCTCCAAGCGGCGGCGCACCGTGAGGGAGGTTGGTAGCTTGACTAATGGGTAGCTAAATTAGTCGTTAGTGCGAACCACAGTTTTTGAGATGATATAAAGTTTTTTACTCGTGGGAACAACTATGGAACAAATAAAAAATAAAGGACGTAAAGAGGAGGGGAGTGATGCGGCGTCGGAGTCCGATGCTGCATCTGGCGCGAAGGGCACGAAGGGCTCATTTAGGAGCCCGGAGGGCATAGTGGTGAGGTCTGCTGGGGGGAGGAACGAAGAGTCCTTCCTGAAGCGGAACAAAAATCCGGGGGATGGCCAGGGGTCTTCCTCGGACGGCGGGGTGAGCTCGGCCCGCAGGAAAATTGCTCGCCGGGGCCAAGGCTGGACCCGGAAAAAAGGGGGCAAGGGTCGGGTAGTCCCCACGCAGGAGGACAGCGAGCTGAGCAGAGCCAGCTCAGCCGAGCCGGCCGAGAGGGTCGCCATGGAGTCGTCTGGCGGTGAGTCGGACGCCGAGGGCGGCTCCAATATATTGCGAGCGGCCAGGTTCGAGGAGGTCGTGGTGGCGGCAATCGAGGGTGTGGCCTTGAAGAGGACTCAGTCCTCTAAAGACAAAGCCATACCCGCAGCCAAGGCTTCCATCATGGCGGCAGCGGAGGCAATGCTACAGGGGCCTCCGACGGACGGCATGTCCGAGATGCGGGCGGAGGTCGCCCGCTTGACAGCCGCCATGGAGCTTCTCCGAAAGGAGAACGAGGAGCTCCGAGCGGACCTGGCCGGGCTCCGAGGAGCCGGCCCCCGGGAAGGTTCACAGGGCGGGCCGCAGCAGGGGCAGGGTGGGCCTGAGCCTGTTGAGGACCGGGTGCTGGCCCTGGTGCGGAAGGAGCTGGCTGCCCTCAACAGGCGGTTCTCCGTCCTGGAGGGCATTGTCCTGCGGCCCCCGCTAGCGGCGAGCCGGCCGGCCTCGGGCCAGCCAAAGGCGGCTTCGTATGCCGCCATGGCTGCCACGGCCAAACCAGGATCGGCGGGGCCAGCTAAGAGTGCAACTGTGCCCGAAAAGGCACCTGCGAATGCCCCAGCCGTGGCCGTGGCGGCGACGCGGCTGCCCCCGCCTCCTAAATCTCCTCCGGCTGACGCCGAATGGCAGGTAGCCGGGGAGAAGAGGAAGGCGGGTAAGGCAGCAAGGGCGGCCAAACGAAAAGAGAGGCGGCGGCGGCGCAAAGAGCGAAACGTCGCGGCGAGGTTACATGCCCCGAAGTCCGCAGCTGTAGTGATCACACTACAGCCGCAAGCGGAGAAGAAGGGCGTGTCCTACCGCGACGTGCTCACCAAGGCGAGGGCGGCGGTGAACCTGGAGGAGCTCGGGGTAGTCGATGGCATTCGAATAAAGGTCACTGCGACCGGGGCTCGGATGCTGGAGATTCCCGGTGCGGCCAGTGGCCCGACCGCTGACGCTCTAGCCGAAAGGCTTAGGGCGTCCTTAGATGCGGACATGGCCCGAGTGTCCAGACCCGCCAAGTGCGCTGACATGCGCATCCTGGGTCTGGACGACTCAGTGACGGAGAGAGAGGTGGTGGCCGCCGTGGTCAAGACTGGGGGGTGCGCCATCGAACAGGTGAGGGTAGGCACCATCCGTCCTGACTCCACGGGGATGCGAGCCGTTACGGTGAGCTGCCCCGTGTCGGCGGCCCAAAAGATAGCTGGGGAGGGCCGAAGGTTCCGGGTGGGCTGGGATTCCACGCGGGTGAAATTGCTGGAACCCAGACCTCTGAGGTGCTTCCGTTGCCAAGTGGGCAACCACGTCGGAGTTAAATGCACCTCGGAGGTGGACCGCAGCAGTCATTGCTTCCGTTGTGGTCAGCCCGGTCACAAGGCCGGCTCGTGCAATGCCACGCCGCATTGTTATTTATGTGCGGCAGATGGCAAGCCGGCCGATCACCGGGCTGGAAGCAAGGGCTGTGGTCCATTCACTAAAGCCCAGAGCAGGGGCAAGCCCTCTGCCGCCGCCGTCACTGCCGCGGCCGCCGCCACAGCCGTCGCCGTTGCCGCCTCCACTGCCGTCGTCGCCGTACCCACCGCGGCAGGACCCACACAGGGGGCTCAGGGAGGGGGTGAAATGGAATGTCAGTAATGGCTCCATTACGCCTCCTCCAGGCGAACATCAACCACTGCGCCTCAGCTCAGGATCTGTTGCTCCAGAGCATGGCGCAGTGGTCGATTAACATCGCCGTGGTCGCTGAGCCGTACTTTGTCCCGCCCAGTGATTACTGGGTGGAGGACCTGAGCGGCTCAGTGACCCTCATTTCGTCGGCCGCCGCCGGTACCCTGTCCCTCGAAGCTGTTAAGAGAGGACAGGGTTGCGTTGCAGCACGGTTCGGGGAGATTGTCGTGATAGGGGTATACTTCTCCCCGAACTGAACTCTCGCCGAGTTCCACAACTCCCTTGCGGAGTTGAAAACCGTCGTTGTCGGGTTCCGTTCTCTTCCCGTGCTCGTCCTCGGGGACTTCAACGCCAAGAATGTGGCTTGGGGTTCCCGGTATACGGACACACGGGGCAGGATGGTGGAGGACTGGGCTCTGGAGACAGGCCTGGTCGTCCTAAACCGGGGTTCTGTTCCCACATGTGTGCGGATGCGGGGCGAATCAGTGGTGGACATCTCGTTTGCTAGCCCCGCTCTGTTGCCGCATGTTGTTGACTGGCGCGTCATGGAGGGGGTGGAGACCTATTCCGATCACCGGTACATCCGGTTTGATGTTTCCGCCCAGACCTCGAGCGCGCCGGTCCGACAGGCCCCGAGTGGTCCGCGATGGGCGCTGAAGCAGCTGGACCGGGAGCTCCTCATGGAAGCCTCGATCGTGCAGGCCTGGGTGTCACCACCGGACAGGCCTGCTGACATCAATGACGAGGCGGAGTGGTTCCGGGAGGCCATGTCCGAAATATGTGACGTGGCAATGCCCCGGGTCCAGCCCGGACGCGCTTGGCGCCAGGTGTACTGGTGGTCGCCGGAGCTGACGGCTCTGCGCGAGGCGTGCGTGGCTGCGCGGCACCGGTACACCAGGCACCGCAGGCTCCGTATCCGCCCACCGGATACGGAAGCCATTCAGGCGGAGCTGTACGAGGGGTACAGAGCGGCGAAGACTGCCCTCCGAGCGGAGATCTCGCGGGCCAGGGATCTGGCTCGCGAGGAGTCGCTGGGGACTCTGAACAGAGACCCGTGGGGACGTCCCTACAAAATGGTGCGGGATAAACTCCGCCCATGGGCTCCCCCGCTGACGCAGAGTCTCCGGCCGCAGCTCGTGGAGGACGTGGTGAGCGCTCTGTTCCCTTCGCGAGGGGAACATACTCCCCCGCCCATGGCTCCGCCTCCTGCGGTGCCCGATGCGGACCTCATCACCGACGACGACGACGATGCTCCGGAAGTGACCGAGGTAGAGCTGAGAGCGGCGGTACGTAGGCTGAGTGCCAAAAATACCGCCCCAGGACCCGACGGCTTGCCAGGAAGAGCTTGGGTTCTGGCCTTTGGGGCTCTCGGGCCTCGACTAGGGGGGCTCCTAAGCGCATGTTTGGAGAGGGGCCAGTTCCCACTTCGTTGGAAGACAGGGAAACTGGTCCTCATTAAGAAGCCGGGGCGCCCTGCGGACTCTCCGTCCGCTTACCGGCCCATCGTGCTGCTCGACGAGGTGGGCAAGCTCTTTGAAAGAGTCATTGCAGACCGCCTCGTCGGGTGGCTGGTGCAGGAGGGGCCGGATTTGGCGGAGAGCCAGTTTGGTTTCCGCAGGGGGCGCTCTACGGTGGACGCCATCATGCGCGTGCGAGCCCTCACGACGGGGGATGCTGTGGCCCGGGGTGGGGTCGTCTTGGCGGTGTCTCTAGACATCGCCAACGCCTTCAATACCCTGCCCTGGAGTTGCATCAGGGAGGCACTCCGGTATCACCGTGTGCCAACCTACCTCCGTCGAGTGGTCGAGGCCTATTTGACGGACAGGGCCGTCATCTACCCCGGTCATCAGGGAGAATGGAACCGGCGAGAGATGTCGTGCGGTGTCCTACAGGGATCGGTCCTGGGGCCACATCTGTGGGACATCGGGTACGACTGGGTGCTGCGTGCCGACCTCCCAAGCGGCGTCAGTGTTGTATGTTACGCTGACGACACGCTGGTCCTGGCGCAGGGGAGGTCGCACCAGGCGGCGGCTGAACTAGCGACACGCGGGGTTGCGACAATCGTAGAGAGGATCCGGCAGTTGGGACTCGAGGTGGCCCTGCACAAGTCCGAGGTCATGTGTTTTCATGGTCCTCGGAACGCGCCACCGTCGGGTTCCCAATTAACGGTAGGAGGGGTTCACATCGGGGTCGAGTCGACGATGAAGTACCTGGGACTCGTCCTCGACAGCCGGTGGAACTTCGTGGAGCACTTCCGACGTTTGGCTCCCAGACTGGAGCGGGCTGGGGCTGCCTTGAAGCGGCTCCTGCCCAATCTGGGGGGTCCAAACGCCTCCTGCCGGAGGCTTTACGCGGGGGTCGTGCGGTCCATGGCCCTTTACGGGGCACCGGTGTGGGCGCGTTCCCTGAGGCTGCGACCAGCCCGCCGGTTGAACGCGTCCCAGAGGGTCATGGCCATCCGGCTAGTCCGGGGATACCGCACGGTCTCCTGTGAGGTGGCATGCCTCCTTGCCGGATTACCGCCATGGGATCTGGAGGCAAAAGTCCTCGCGCACGTGTGGGAGTGGCGCGAGGAGGCGAAACGCCGGGGCGTAACTCCGCTGCCGCGAGAAATCACGGTACAGCGGACAGAGCTCCGGCGGGATCTCATGGCGACATGGAGAGTGCGATTGTCGCAACCCAGCGCTGGGCACGCCACAATTGCGGCGATAAGTCCCCTCTTTGAGGAGTGGTTGGAGAGGCGCCACGGCGTCCTCACCTTCCGCCTGACGCAGGTCCTCACCGGACACGGTTGTTTCGGGAGGTTCCTGTTTCGGATAAGGCGGGAGGAAACGCCCGGGTGTCACCATTGTGTGGATCACCCGGAGGACACGGTGGAGCATACAGTAGAGGTCTGCCCGGCTTGGGCGGAGCACCGCCGTGTTCTCACGGAGGCGATCGGCGGCGGCGATCTCTCGCGTCCAAACCTGGTCCAGGCCATGGTGCGGAGCGAGAGTGTATGGGAAGCCGTCACCTCCTTCTGCGAAGCAGTAATGCTCGCGAAGGAGGAAGCGGAACGCGTGAGGGAGAGGCAACAGCCGCGCCCTCGCGCCCCTAGCCGCCGTAGGAGACGCCCTGGGCGGCGGGAATCGATTGCCGATTCCCGGCCACCGTAGGCGCGGGCTTGCGGACGACGAGTAATGGGCAGCTCGCCGTCCGGTAAGGAACAGGCCCGGGTCGACGGCGCGTTGTGCTCCACGCGCGCCTCAAAGAGATGTCAGCAGTGACGGGGTCAATTGGGCCGATGCCGCCGGAGTCGCGGGTAGTTCGAAAGAGATACCGTGGCCCTGGCACGGGCAGTTGAAGGAGCATGGGTGGGTTTTAGTCAGTAAAAGTCTGACACGCCCTCCCGCTCTGCCCAGAGCGGGAGAAGTCATTTGATGATTTCCCATCCACAAAAAAAAAAAAAAAAAAGGTATCTATATTAACGGAAACTCTTATCAAGCAATTTCTTATCACCATGCCAAAAATACCTATTTATGTTGCGAGAACCCAGAATTTGGTTTTAGAATCAAAAGAGCAATCACCAGCGGTGGACGTAACATCTACCATTGTTGATAAAAGTTTTTATTTCTGAAGTATAAAATGTGTAGAACTCAGAGTGTGCTGGCGTTGACAGTGCTGTATGTGGGCCTGGCGCAGTCCTGGGGTGAGTACAAGGGGCGTAGTTTATTTTTCACTGACTGAGAACCAACTTTAAATCGTTATAGATCCTAAATGCTCATTGAAAATGAGAAATGATTAAAGAAACCTAAACATGATTTTTAAAGACCTATTGAATGATACCCCATTTGAAATATTTCGTCGACTTTATTATTTTCTTTTTCACAATACGGCCTGGCGGGTCTGTCAGTCTGTCAAAATCCTTTTTCTCAGGAACGTGTGGAGGTATCAAGTTGAAATTAATATCAAATACGTAAGTCTATGGTCCCTTGGAACTCTAAAAAAATTAAGCTTCTAAGTCATTGCAATTAAATACGGCCTATAAGCATTTAAGCAACATATAATATTTGGATACTCGCAAGTAAATCAAAATCTATAGGGTACTTCCCGTTGACTTATAATCATGAAATTTGGCATGAAGCAGCGTCTCGCAGCACAAGTAAAGGAAATGTCCGATAATCGTTAATTATTAATTTTATCGCGAAAAAATTTTTTTTTGTGATTTCTAGATTTCAAAAACAAACTTAACATTGTAGTTACAATGTTAAGTTTGTTTTTGCGATAAATTATTTTCAACTACGGGATCCTTCATTGTGCGTGGTCCGACATGCACTTGGCCGTTTGAGAAGCAGCTCGTTCTGAGGTCGAAACCCGCAGCCTCCAGTAGCATTTTCCCATTGCTTGCGAAGTTTTCCGTTTTTAGTGAATAAATAAACACCAGAAGGCCAATTGAAATTCCTAAAAACGTTTAAATTCCAGTTGCAAATTGCAATCTCATGCCAGCGACAATGAAATGTCAAAAATGTAGGTAAATGCTAAACAATTTTTACAAGCTTTCATTATTACAAGCTTTTTTTTAGTTTCACCTGTCCCGACGTTTGTTTGTTTGTCTGTAATGTAGTCTTGCAAGTTAAATTTGATCCACTTCCCGGTTACCGATTGAGCTAAAATTTTGCATGCACGTGTAAATCGGATGACAACGCAAAATTATTATGACATGGAGCTGACAGACAGACAGACAGATAGACAGACCCATCGGTACTGGATCAGGTTGGTATCGTTATCTGATAATGTGAAAACACTTTCACGACATTTTAAGTAATAATCTTAGTTCACTACATCGTAGACACCATAAAATGTAAACCTAAGGAAAAGAAATCGAGCGAAGAAAAACGAACTCAGTTGATTAAGGAGGATGCGCTGTGGTAGCCAGCGAAATTCATTTTTTTTTGGGTTTTATGCAATTTGCAGGTCCGTGTCAGTGTCTTAATCAAATGTGATACGCGACAATAAAACATTATGTAATAGGTTGGGGAAAAAGTTTGTTCGCATTTTTAAAAAAAATTCATAACATTTTTTAATATACAATGGTGCCGATTCTGTTGTGCACAAGCTAAACTTAATTTAGGCTATTGCTAACTTTTTCTCTCTATTATGACAAGAAAGGGACGGAAGTAAATTAGAGCTGACAAATTAGTTAGAACTAATTTTTCCATAGACATTTAGACGACACGTAAAAACATGTCGACTAAAAAACACGGTGAAGCGCAAGGCGTGAACTAGTTTGACATCTCCAACTTAGTTCATAGCTATAGCCGTCCTTTTCTCGCGCTGCCTGTTAGTAAAAGATAGCGATTCTCTAATTTTAGTTTAGTGCGTTCACAAGAGAATCGGCACCATTATTTACATTTATCTAAAGTACGTAGGTACCATTTTGTTCCATAATTTTTTTCTTGTAGGTAGGGACATGATCCCATTGCTATAGAAATTTTGGGACTTCTGATCAAAATAAAAGATCAAGACCAAGATCAAGTCAAGTCAAGTTCTGATCAAGTGGTTTTGGCAGTCCTCTCGTGATGTTAACCGGACATTGCCTAAAGAATACTAAAGAGACCGAAACAGGTGGAAATCTGAAGGTGCAAGGTCAGGACTATACGGCGGATGCATTATGTTACTAACACTAGTTTATAAGTTTACATTGTTACTAACAAATATGGAAGTGATTCTGCAATAAATGTTTATTATTATTATTATTTCCTTTATTCCATTTATATACATATATTTCACATTTATAAATATTTTTATATAAAAACATGAAAAAAAAAAAAAAAAAAAATACATTTAAAAATATAAAACATAGTAGCCCACCGGTATCGGGAACAGGGTCCAAGCTACCGGCGGTCAGGGCTCCAGAGAGAGGAACCTCCTAACAATGCGCGCCGTGTCCAGAAGTACCGCTCTCTGAATCAGGGCCTTAATCCAGCTGCCCAACGAGAGCCTCCTTAGATGTTGGTCGAGGCTCTTGGCGATTAAGCCATTGGCTGATACGACTATCGGCACAATGATCGCTGAGTCCACATCCCACATGTCGACAACCTCGCGAGCCAAGTCAAGATACTTGATTTGTTTATCTTTCTCGGCTTTCACGAGGTTCCCGTCATGCGGGACTGTTATGTCAATAATCATTGTGCGCCGCTCTGTTCGATCCACCACCACTATATCAGGCTTATTGGCAACAATAGTCCTGTCAGTGATGATGGATCGATCCCAGTACAATGTGATATTTCCATTTTCGAGAACTGGGTCGGGCACATACCTATAGTACGGCACTTCCGATTCCGCAAGGTTGTATTTCAGTGCAAGTTGCTGATGGATAATCCTGGCTACAAGGTTGTGTCTATGCAAGTACTCTTCGTTAGCAAGACGAGAACACCCGGAGATAATGTGTCGGATTGATTCTCCCGGACGGTGGCATGCCCGACAGATGTCAACCGTGCCGTCTTTCACAATATATTTCCGGTAGTTGTTCGTCATCATAACTTCGTCCATAATTGCACAGACAAAACCTTCGGTTTCCCCAAAGAGGTCACCGGAACGCAGCCAGGCTACGGACGCTAACAAATCTACGTCGGGTCCATGTAGGGCCCGGAAAAAGCGTCCGTGAAGCTCCTTACTCTGCCATACCTCCCTACGATCGTTAGTGTCAAGCACTACAGGTTTGCGCCAGTTCTCTTTAGCCAAGGAGAGCGGAGTGAGGCCCTTGTCCACCGCGACCACATCTCGATGCATCCCCACATCGGCTTCTAGGAAATATTCCCTGAGACTGCATATCTCTCCTACTCCCTTTCCAAAATAATGACATGGCTAAAACTAAATCTCCTTACACTAAACCTGAACAAAACACATTTCCTACCCTTTTCCTTGAGACCCAACACTAAACCCTTGCCTGACTATTCCATAACAGCTCATACTTGCGAGAACCGACTCAATTGTACCTGCCAGGTTATCTCTCGAGTAGAATCGGCAAAATATTTGGGAGTGCTGATGGATGATGGACTGAGGTCGGACAGGCAGATTGGATCGATCATTAACAGAACTAGGCGACTTTTAAATGTTTTCAGGACCCTAAGGGATTCTGCAACACTGGAAAATCTAAAAATAGTCTACCTAGCCCTACGTCAGTCCATTATCCAATACTGCATAACCGTGTGGGGAGGTGCAGCCAAAACCTATCTGCTGGGATTGGAGCGAGCACAGAGAGCTGTGCTCAAGGTTATGACCAGGAAACCGTACAGGTTCCCCACCTCACAATTATTGTCTGAACTTAAAGTCCTCAGTGTCCGCCAGCTCTATGTGCTCAAATCCATCCAAAGAAAACAAGGAATTGTTCCCTTACCCGACCCAAAAAAGCGTAGTAAATCCTCCATATGCCCTACTATACCCTGCCGCACCTCATTTGCCAAACACCAGTTTAATAGCTTAAGCAGCAAACTTTACAATCTCGCAAATAAAAAACTAAACATAGCTGGAATGTGCCGGCGGGAAATGAAAAGGAAAGTAGCAGACTGGCTCCAAAAGATGGACTATCACGAAACTGAAAGTTTATTCACATTCCTAACATAATATTATCTAAAACCCATACACACTGTCATCCATTCTTACTTGTTCCTGTCCTTACACACATTCAAAGGTGCGAACCAAACCAGACACTCACTCACTCCCTTGCACACACACAACAAACTTCCACCGCATACACACATAAACTCATCAACTCTCATAATTACACACACACAGACATCAAACACAAATAATTTTTTGCATTTTTACTTTCTTTTTGTAATTTTAATCCCTACATATTTGCTATTTTGACCGATATGTGTTACCAAATAGCAATAACTTTGGCTGTTAACTTCTACTGACACTCCTCTTAAATGCTGTTAGATTGGAAATAGAACCCATGGCTGAACGCTGACCCCCAAAATACAGGTCCAGGCCTAGTTTGGGGGTTAGGATCTGATTGTTACAATACATTAGTGTGCTATTATTTTAACTTGATTGCAACATGTATTTCCTAGTGTCAAATAATTTTTTTTTTTTTTTATCTCGCGGTTGTGGAGAGTCTTAGCGTTTAAAAAGCCTCGGCCTCCACACTTTCGCGGGATATACAGTCTCATTACCGATGACCGTGGGTGATGCATTCGATATGCAGTCAACAGCGTACGGACCCTCCGATCCAGGGCGTCGAGTTCCGTCTGAGTCCATTTGAGTACGCCGAAAGAGTACATCAAAACCGGCATGACCCAACCGTTGAAGGCACGCACCTTGTTTCCACCTGATAGAAGACTATTAAATACTTTCTTCAGGCGGCCAAAGAAGCGCTCCTTCAACGATTGCTTCATGTCAGTAACATTGATGCCCAACGCTTCCGACATACCCAAATACTTATAGGTTTCGGGTGCGGAGAGGGCTCTAAGGTTTATGGAATCCGAGAGTTGGGTTCCCACGGATTCCACAATCTCTCCTCGCTTTACATGCATGACCGCACATTTGTCCACACCAAATTCCATCCTGATGGCGCTACTGAATGTATCAGTTACTTTCAGTAGCTCCATCAGTTGCAAATTGTTGGGGGCAAAGAGTTTTAGGTCATCCATGTAGAGGAGGTGGGATATAACCTGACCACCTCTCCGCAGCCGATATCCTAGACCTGAATCCTCCAGCAGTGTGCTTAGAGGATTCAAGGCTAAGCAGAACCAAAGCGGACTCAAACTATCGCCCTGAAATATGCCTCGCTCGATCCTTATCGGCTCGCTGTTCCTCTGGATATTTCGACATCCTGGATAGCGAAGGACCGTCCTCCATTGCCCCATACACGACATCAGGAAGGTGCGCAGTGTTGCATCTACTTTATACAACTCCAACACCCTCATGAGCCATGTCTGTGGCACCGAGTCATAGGCCTTCTTATAGTCTATCCAACATGTCGACAGATCCTTTCGGGAACGACGAACCTGTTGGCTAATAGCCATATCAATGAGGAGTAGCTCCTTAGTACCACGGGACCCATTCCTACATCCATTTTGAGAGGCAGACATGATGGAGTTGGTGTCTATATGTTCGTTAATTTTAGCTCTCAAAATGGATGTAAGAACTTTATAGACCGTCGGTAAACACGTGATCGGTCTATAATTTTTGGGTTCCGCGGTGCTACCGGATTTATGGAGCAGGTGGGTAACTCCTGTCGTTAGGAACTGGGGTAGCGAACCAGACTCTAAAGCAGACTGGTACTGAGCCGCCAAGCGAGCGTGCGACCTTTGTAACCACTTTATCCAAAAGTTGTGCAGTCCGTCCAGTCCTGGAGACTTCCAGTTAGGTAACGGACGGACTGCACGAGCTACATCTTGGGAGCTGATCGTAATTGCCCCCATTTGTGGTATTTGATCGCACGTTCGCTCGATCTTCCCAGTCCAATCACCTTCGGTGTGATTGACAGGCACCGGCCAGATGCTTCGCCAGAACGAGCACACAGCATCATCATCCGGCAGGGGCGTGTCAGCCACACCTTGGTCCGGTCGCTCCCAAGCCCTATAGACCCACCTTTCATCACTCTGGAAGGTGCGATTCTGAGTGTATCGGTCTACTCGCCGCTTATACCTACGGATACGGTTTGCCCATACATACACTTTCTGCTTCAGGAAGTCGATGCGCTCTGTGACATGGGACATATAGTCCTGAGGGCTGACATCAGTCCCTGAGAATGCCCGCCTCACAAAGCGCATCACTCTGGGGCGAGTATTGCCCTCCCTGAAGCAGATTAGTTTGCCGATGAGCACTCTGGCCCCACCAATACGGCGCTCAATTCTGCTTTGCCAAGCTGGTAGGGCTGGTTTCGGTCGTGTAGCCCTAGAGTCATTAACAAATTTGACGTGAGCTACACGACATGCCGCTACAGACGCGCAGTACAGAATCGAATGAGTATCGGTGAGGTCTTCGCAGTCATCAAAATAGTTTGACAACTGCAAATCCAGAGCCGCCACCAGCGCCCTATTTTTGTTATCCATGGGCAAACGAGGTAAGCGTGGTCTAAGTTCGGGTGAAATGAACCGATATTCCCGAATGGCACCCTCCAAAGCACTCCTCAATTCCTCATTGCACTGGGTACTTACGTTTGTAGCCCTGTCGTTACTCCCCTCGTCAGCTTGACTTGTGTTGCACTGTGGTGGTACAAAAACAGTTTGCGTCAGGGGGGCGATAACATGGCTACTCTGCATTTCACTTCGCAGGCGATCAAGTACAGTGTCATCCAACATATGATTACGCTGGATGACCCGTACCTGATCCGATAATCGTTGAGCCGAAACGTTGGCAGCTGGCTCAAGCACCTGAAAAAGAGAGAGCATCCGAACACGGTACGCGGTCAGATTGTGTCCTCCCTCTGTAGCCCCATAGTATGAGCGCATGACGTTCTCATTAATGGATCGTGTCCATCTCATGCGCTGCACACTTCCGCCGGGAGCTGGGACCCTATCAGAGGCCAGTGGGCCTCGAGGTCCTAAGCCTTCCGGCGCCGGAGTCTTCCGCGTCGACGAGCAGGTGGTGGCGACGTGGGCGGGGAAAAATATTCGTCGCTCGAGCTCGACGCAACTGCCACGGCCGGTGTCTCAGCGCTCTCGATGGAGCTGGGTACCGGCGGCGGCGGGGCGGAGCTGAGCGACGAGTCCGGAGGTAATAGGCGTGCGCGGCGAGCTGCTGATCTTGTCAACATTTATTCTCATATCATCTTTAATGTTTGATTGTAGGCATGTAGTAGTCAAACTTGACAGCCGTCATTCTTGTTTTTTTGATAATTTTGTGGTTTTTTCTCATTTTGCTGTTATATTATCTTCTTAATTTGTTCCTAAAGGTTTTGTTGTTCTTTGTTGGTAGTTTCTGCGATTATTATGTGACTGAGAAAATAAATAAATACGGAAAATATGGGATATGAAAAATCGGACGTTTGTTGACTTGTCAGTGTTGCCAAGTTATTATTATTATTATTATTATTATTTGTCTTTGGCTTATCTCGGGACCCTGGGGTCCCGGACCTTTGGAAGGCGTACGAGGGGCCGAAGCCAACTCGCAGAGGCCCCTTAGACAATTTTAAATGACGAGGAGGCACCAGCCGACGATTATCCCTGTATGCACTATGCAAGTGCACCCAAGGACAACCCCCGGTTGGTGCAGGACTATTGCAGAACATGGAAACAAAACACATTGGGCCTATGGGTTTGGGTGGCTACATGGATTGGGTACCTTGAACTATGGAAGAACTATGTCCCCTGCCTGACCAATGTTATATAATATACACAGATAAATTGGCAGGGGGTGACTTGCACACTCAATAATGGGCCCCCGGAAACGGTCGCTAGCACATAGTGACGTAGCGACAAGGTATTATTATTAACACCTCCCAGCCAAACTCTCTTAATTTTTGCTGAGTGGCTAAAGATGTGTGAGGTCTAGCGTTACCATGATGAAAAACCACACCCCTTCTGTTGATTAATTCCGGCCGCTTTCTCTCAACTTCTTGCTTTAATCTCATCAGTTGTTCGCAGTAGAGTTCAGAATCAATGGTCCTGCCTAGTGGTAACAGCTCATAATGAATAATGCCCTTCCAATCCCACCACACACACAGCATCACCTTGTTGCGAGTTAACCCGGGTTTCGCCACAGTCTGTGAAGCCTGACCGGCCTTTGACCACGACCTTTTTCGCACGTTCTTGTCGTACTTGATCCACTTTTCATCACCAGTTATCAGCTTCTTCAAAAATGGTTCAGTTGGGGTGGTTTCTTTCAGTGAGCTCGTGAGGTACCCAAATATCAGGCTTTTTTTGTATACCCAGTTTTCTTCAAATGCGCCAAAACTGTTTTGTGGTCAATTCCCAGTTCTTCAGCTACGTCGTAACTACTGATATGATCTTGCTCCACTTTTTCAAAAATGGCATCCATTTTATCCGTAACAGGGCGACCAGAGCGACGTGCATCTTTGACATCAAAATTTCCGGATTGAAAACGCTTAAACCAATCTTGTGCTACTCTCACAAACACTGCACTGGGTCCATAAACATCGCAAATTTTTTTCGCGGCTTGCGTTGCATTTTTACCTTTTTTGTAGTAAAATTTTAAAATGTATCGAATTTCATCATTACATTCACTCATCTTGACAGTACGAAAAACAAATGAAAATCACACATTTTCCTAATTTGAATTTGGAATTATGTTCTTTAAAATTTAAACTTTCAATGATACCAAAACCAGCCACATACAAATAGTATAGCCAAAGAGATTTTATTTTAAGTTCATACATACTATAATGCGAAAATACTTTTTCCCCAACCTAAATTTACATAATTTTAATCATAAAAATCATCAATACATCTCTCGAAGTTAGATTTCGTGCAGATTTGTCGAACGAAAGAAATCTAACTTAGACAGATGTATTGATGATTTTTATGATAAAAATTATGTATATACATATGTTTTATTGTCGTGTATTATATTTTGATCAATATACAACCTGACACGGACCTGTAAAATGCATAAAACGCAAGAAAATTTGAATTTCGCGGGCTCCCACAGCGCATTATGTTATACTGTGTACTGTGAATCCAATGTGTGTTAACTGAACTACTAAATAAGACCAGAGTGACTCTAGTTATAAGGGGCTGAAGTCCTTTGTATTTTAAGCTTCAGAATAAATTATAAAACACTCCTACTAAATTAATTCTATGCCGAGCCTTGACCAGATTCAATGTCTCTGTCATCCTATCAAGAAAACGAGGATTGTTTTTTTGACAGAAGATATTCCATATTTGAATGATTGAATTTCAGCCGGTATTATATTAACGAGGCTTCATCAAGCATCAATCCTTACATGAGCTACGCCCCCTTTGAATAAAAGTCTTGCAGTAGTCCACTTCTTCTTTATTCAGACCAAGTCATTCGATCATACAAACCAAACCTACCTATCCCTAATATATTATATAACCTACCTAACTCCGGGAAAGGGAAGACATCTGGGGAATTGTACTTATAGGTACAGGCTAAGCTCTGGACAAACGAATTGCAAAAATCTAACACTATGTTAAGTGTATCATGTTAACATTTATGCGTGCCAACGTGCACTCATAAATAACACATTTATCCAGTCTGAGCCTCGTCAAACAAAACCCGGAGCCAAAAGGATGACGTGCCCCCTGCGATAACAATATGATGTGACGATTCACATCAGCCCAAAAGGGATTGAACAAACTAAAGAACTCAACATCGTGATTCATTAATCCATCGGACTGTATGGAGCCAGAGGGAGGAATGTGTCAGTATGTTAAAATTCTATCGTCGACCTATCTCACAATCAATCTCCAGCAAATTTAAAAAAAAAAATATCGCGTAAAGTCAACACTGAACCCTCACGTATTAACACCGGTCCATATTGACCAAACTGTGAATCTTCAGATATAAGCTGCACCAATTGTGTCAACTCACACTTTGCAAGGACTATGTCCCGTCAGCAAAGCTGGTTACAACTTATACCAAAGTTTCCCCCCTCTTTAGGAGATTCACAGTTTTTCAAAACCCTATACTACTCCTAATACGTCATACTAAATGCTGGAGGCTGTTCATGCTAATGTTGAAATAATTAACCCTATCGACACGTAATGAAGCGACGACATTGTTGGATCACTCCCTCTTGCTCTTCAATGATGTGGGCAGCGTTGAGGGTAGCGGTGTGGTGTGTGTGATACCCACACGCAGTTGGCTGCGTCCGATGTAGCTCACCATATGCAAACATATATACACAAAATGTTAATATTACATTCCATACTAATGTCACAAAACAATACAGAAACATAAAAAAACTGAAAATAAAAACAATGACAATTAAATAATCCTTAAAAGAAAAAGTTTCCATATATTAATACTAAAAGGTTTAAAAAGTTTACATCTAATAAAGTTATTTATACAAATGTCTCTAAACCTTCTTTTATTCAATTAAAAAAAACTATATTTTACAATGGAAAACTTCTTTATAAATTGCCCATTGGTTTTCATAACCCTTTTTAAATAATTTAATTTAGGAACAAATTTTTAAAATTTAATTTTATTTAGAGATAAACACTTTTTCTTTTTATATACACATATTGGTATGTTCATAGCTCTTTGGTATCGTAATGGGGTATTAGGGAACCTGTAATTTTTATTGTAATCAATTGCTACTTGCGCGACATCATCCATTGTCTCGACTGCGCATGACTCCACGTTCTGTTCACCTAATTTTAAATCGACTTTCAAATTAAAAATATGGCCAATGTCCTTTATTTCCGATGACGGACGAAGACACCCATTGTCATTTGATTCGGAAAATTTTTAATCAAAATTATTTTGAACAATTTGTTCACATGCGATGCTATTATCAATAAATTCCACATCGTGAACATGATTGTCTTGACACACTGAAACACTAGCAGACATAGTAAAAGTACTGGACCGACCCGAATATTCCAATGCTTCCTGGTCTTCTGTCTGAAGCACCTCGTCTGTCTGCTCCTCATCCTTGGTCATCATAGGGCTGCTGTTGGCGCAGCTGAGCTCAGCAATGACCTCAACTTCATCTTCCTCATCGCCCGCATGGCATTTTTCAATATCATCTACTTCCTCACTCTTGCTAGAAATTAAATCAAATTATCCTCTACACATAAAACACTTTCCTGTCCACCTTCTATAGACAGATCCTGTGCACTCGCCTCCTGTCGTGCATAACTAAAAATCTTTCCTTTATGGCATCTACATGGGAAATCTGCCCATAATGCGTCACACAATGCCTAAAAGGACATACCGGCGACATTGTATAGGTAATTATAAAATGCCTTCGCAGCACTTTTAAGGAAACAACCCATTATCAGCGACCAATCGCTTTCTCGCCATCCATTAATGTTGGCAATACGTCTGAAATCCTCTATGACTCCAGACAACGAGCGTCAACGCCCGTGAAATGATACTCTAACATAAGCATCGTGACAACACACTGCTAAAATATATAAAACCACTTAGTCTGTTCATATGAGGGGTAGCTCCATTCCTCCTGAATTCGCTAAGTATGCGATAGCTCAGCGTCCGGCGCAATATCTTCCTCGCCAAACACTTATAACTCTGAAACGAACTCTCGTAGGCCGTATTCGGCGCACTCAAATCACTTCGAGAGGTACGTTGAAAGTATAAAGGCGCCTCCACCAAATGTGAAGCCTCGAACTTCACAGTAGGAGATTAACTGAATTACTAAATACGAGGGGGGATCAAAAAGTAGTGAGAATGAGATAGATTATAATGACTATTGATAACTTAATAATTTATTTTTCTACATAGTCTCCGAGTCTCTCTACACACCGACTCCAGCGCTTTTCCAAGACTTCAATCCCTTTCAAAAAAAAAAGTTTTGTCTTGGTCCTGCAAAAAGCTCTCCACGGCATCCATCACCTCGTTATCGTCTTCGTACCTGTTTCCCCTTAAGTATTCTTTCAATTTGGGGAACAGATAAAAATCGCTAGGCGCCAGATCTGGTGAATAAGGGGAGTGGTCAACCAATTCGAAGCCAGCTTGCTGAATGGCAGCCATCGCAACTGCCGACCTGTGCGCGGGTGCGTTGTCGTGATGAAACGGCACGCCTCTTCGAAGTTTCCCTCTCCTTTTCTCTTTGATGGCATTCCTCAACTTAGGAATTAAAGCTGCATAATATTGGCCTGTAGTAGTGGTTCCACGCTCCAGGTAATCAATCAACAATATCTCTTCTGAGTCCCAAAATATTGAGGCCATAACCTTGCCAGCCGATGCCACGGCACGAAACTTCTTCGGGGTCGGTGATGATGGCCGTTTCCATTGCGAAGATTGCTGTTTTGTCTCGGGATCAAAATGATGGACCCATGTTTCGTCCATTGTTACGAAACGAGACAAAAAATTTTCAGAATCTTCTTGAAACTTGTCCAACAATATCTTCGAAATGTCAAGTCGATTTTGTTTCTGACTGTCGGTTAACATTCTCGGCACCCATCTTGCGGAGACTTTTCTCGTATTCAAAGATTGTTTCAATATGGATTGAATACTTCCATATGAAATGCCCGTTTCTTGAATTAAGTATCGGATGGTAACTCTTCGATTGCTCAATTCAATTTTCTCGACTTTCGCAACATTTTCTTGGGTGACTAACGTCAATGGATGGCCGCAACGATGTTCGTCTTCCGTGCTCGTTCTCCCTACTCGAAATTGAGAAGCCCACCTTGCGACAGTGGAATAAGGCGGAGCAGACTCTCCTAATATTATGCCTCCAAATCGCAATGAATCTCTTGCGCCGGTAACTTTTTTAAACAGAGGTATTTAATAACGGCTCGCACTTCGTTTTTCTCCATTTTCGAGAACACGTTCCGACACGAAGCAAACAAATGACTACATTCAGAAAAAAACAAAAGAGAATCTAAGATTTTTTTCTTTATTAATATTATAAATATGTATCTGAGCTATGCCTGCCAGTATTTTTTTTTCTTACCAAGGAGTATGTCGTTCTCACTACTTTTTGATCCCCCCTCGTAATACCAGAGGGACTCTAGTTATAAGGGGCTGAAGCCCTTTGTATTTTAAGCTTCAGAATAAATTATAAAACACTCCTACCAAATTAATTCTATGCCGAGCCTTGACCAGATTCAATATCTCTGTCATCCTGTCAAGAAAACGAGGATTGTTTTCTTGACAGAAGATATTCCATATTTGAATGATTGAATGTCAGCCAGTATTATATTAACGAGGCTTGATCAAGCATCAATCCTTACAGTACGAGTACTTAACGTTTTTAAACCGTTTAAAAATTCAGGATAATATTACTGATGGTATCGCGATGGTCATGGTCTTATGTATTTACGGTTCATAATGTATTTGCCGTATTTTCACTATAACAAAATGGATATCATACAACTGCATGGCACCAAATCAGAATGGTGCCATAAAATTCTATACTTCCAAGCATTCCACCCCGTATGAAGCTTTATAGCTCAATACATTTAAGTAACTGCGGAGCTACTATACTTTTTACCCCTTTATGTTAATGTCTTATTACACAGGTAAAATGTTATTTTTTTGTTTCAGACATCGCCGTAAGCCTAGGAGATGAACTCGTATTTTATACCAATGGATCCAAAACAGATAGCGTGAAATTAATGTTACACAATGTCACAGCGTTAGTTTACGATGAAGTTCACGACATGATGCTTTACGTAAACAAACAGAGCGACAACGACGCTATATGTGGTTATAACTTACATACCAAAGAAGACAAATGTTTCAGCAAAAGGACCAGTAGTAACATTCACAGCATTGCCTTCGACCCGGCAACAGATACACTATTCTTCACTGATACTAGTGAAAGGAGTATTAATTCTATTTCATTAAAACCTGGGTCTAATAACAATGTTTACGGAAATCTTATAATCAAGATGGATGACCGGACCCCCACTGACATTGCCGTGGATAGCTGTAGAGGGTATGTTATCAATGACAGTTTAAAAATCAATATCTGTTGCATTTTGTGATATTCAATATTGTTATTCAAATTACAGGTACATTTACTGGATCAACACAAACATTCACAACAACATGGAGAGAGCTCGATTTAATGGTTCCGAGAGAGAAGTTATTACTCATAGTAACCCAACTTTCACAGTATTTAGCTTGACCATGGACCCACAAACACAGAGAATTTATTATATTGACGGTATTAACAGTCGGTTTATAAATAGCGCGGATTTGGATGGTCAAAACGAACTTAGAAGACGGTTCAATATTATCAATTTTTCTAAACCAAGAGAGTTGACCGTTTCAAATGATTACATATACTGGATGAACAGTAGCGAAAACTACAAAACCGTTTGGCAAATACCAAAAAACACAATGAATTGTGAAGAGAGAAAAGAGATTAGTAAGTTCTGTAATGAAAGTCCACTCGGTATAGCGGCCAACTACAAAATAAAAGATCAAATTCAGGGACTTCAGGAGTGCGAAGTCCTATCGAGTTTGATACCCAAAAACACAGTAACCAACAACTTCCTCGATATTCAACAGACAACAGAAACAGAACAGACAACAGAATATACACTTCTGGACACATCTATTGGCCCACCTTAGAGTTTAGGTTTCGATGGCCCCTACCGAAATATGATTGCTAGATTGAACAAAAACTGTTGATGCAGTTTTAAACCTGATACATTTTACCATCTTTTTCGATCGTATTGTTTTAAATTTGAATTCAGAATACCATACGACATGGAGCTACGCCTAACAAGTCGGATATGCGCCTTGTTAAAGGCAATTGATTTTTGAATAAAAAACATGTTTTATCAAATAAAGGTTTAATTTAATAACGCGTGTTGCCTCCATGGGCATCTACCACAGCTCTCATACGATTAGGCATAGAGTTTATCAACAGCTCTATGAAATTTTGAGGGATCATCTCCCATTCCTCTTCTATGGCAGTTTTCAACTCCTGCATCGTCTGGGCAACTGGCTGACGAGCCCTAACACGTCTTTTTAGCTCGTCCCACATGTGCTCAATGGGGTTCATGTCTGGGCTTCTGGCTGGCCAGTCCATAACTGTGATGTTCACATCCCGAAGATATTCCCTGACGATGCCGGCCGCATGGGCTCTTGCATTATCATGCATAAAAAGGAAATTTGGGCCCACATAGTCCGCATATGGTATCACGTGAGGTTCTAAGCACTTACGAATGTACCTTTCAGCATTTAATGTTGGCAGCCGTGGTCCTGTAACAACCTCAAGTTGAGTTTTGCCGCTCGCGGATATACCGCCCCAGACAGTCCATGAGCCACCGCCATAAGCAACCCTCTCTTCAAAGCAGCATTGTGCGAAACGCTCTCCCTTACGTCGGTAGACCTTCTTCCTTCCATCATTGCCATGTAACACAATTTTAGACTCATCAGAAAAGAGTACACGGCTCCAATCTTGCTGTGTCCAATTTAAATGACTGCGTGCGAAATGAAGGCGCGCTGTTCGGTGGGCTCGCGTTAATTTGGGGCCATTAGCTGGCTTGTGTGGTATCATATCGCGTTCTTTTAACCTTCTCCGAACAGTTCGAGCGCTCACAGATACTCCGTGGAAGTCGCGAAGTTGGTTTTGTATCTCAATGGAGGTAAGGTGACGATTTCTCAAGCTGATCGTCACGATGAATCGATCCTGCCTTTCAGTTGTGACCCGAGATCGTGGCCTTCCTTGGCGACGAACAAAGCCGCCAGTCTCTAGGTACCTCCGATAAACATTTCGGACCGCAGATCGACTTAAATTAAGTTGAGCACTCACGTTTCTTTGGCTGTGTCCGGCCTGAATAAGTGTCACAGCTTGGGCGGCGACTTCAGGTGAAGTATCCATAGATTATTGATAGAACCTCACCTTAATGTTAAGAATAAGTAATGTTTGTTGCAAAACCAAAGATATCAATCACTTTTTCAAGAATTAAATCCAAGTAAACCAATAAAACCAAGTTTTCTTAGTATTCGATTGTTTGATATCAACAAACAGGCTCCAAATTGTCTTTTGTTTCTTTAAATTCTGTGTTCGAAATTCAAAAAAAGACTATTGAATGAAATTGTGAATGTGCCAGGTTCAAAACTGCATAAAAACTTTTTGTTCGACCTAATATAAAATTTTAGCTAGGACCAAACGAAACTGAAAATACAAGGTGGGCCAAAAGATGTGTCCAGAAGTGTACAACAGTTGAAGAACTGTCTTGTGTTCACGGTATAAAAGATAGTGAGACATCTGTTTGCAAATGCACACCTGGTTACATCGGTGGGAGATGCGATGTTTCAGTCTGTGAGAATTATTGTTTGCAAGGTGACTGCAGTTTCAACGATGAGGGACTTCCTAAATGCAGGTAAAACATTTTCTATTCCTTCTGATGGTTTCCTTGTAGTATAAGCATAATCAGCCTATAACGTTCCCATTGCTGGGACTCAAGCCTCCTCTCTATGAGAGCGATTAGGCCGTAATCCACCACAGCGGTCCCATGTTGGTCTGGATTGGACTGTCACATGTCTTCGAAATTTTGGTTCTAGGACATGCCGCTTTCATCACGAGGTTTTCCTTTACCTTTTTGAGTGAAGCAGTGATTAATCCATCGCACGCCAATTAGCAGACACAATAGATTTTTTATTGTTATCTGTATACGTGGTACATGTTGTACAATCGATATTTAAAGAGTAAATGGCAGTGGAGCCGAGACGGTTTTTGAGCAAGCATATGCAGGACGAAAAGTTAATAGCTGAGTAGGTGCGGCATGAGGAGAAAACACCGAAAATATATTTGAAAAGTTTCAGATACGAGCCCGGGATCCACTTTTAGATGTCTAAAATGTACCAAAAATAAAGTCAGATTACAAAGTCAGAATAGGCTAGTTGACAGTTTTTTAGGAAACCGATGAAAAATGTTCCTTGTTGTACGAGCTACGCTGTCATAGACATTTGTGGTAGTTTGCACGTCATACTCATTTATGAACATCAATATTGTTTATCTGTTCATACACACACGGCTCCAGGACGATGTAAAATTAAACGTGTTTATAATAGCATTTAAGTGTAATGTGTAATTCTTCTATTTTTCTGTAATTCACCAGTTAGGTATTTAAACACTTCGTTTGTGTCTAATTTCCTAAGGAAAGAACTGATTAACTAAACAGCCGTTTTAAAAGTAGATGAACTCCGCTCTTAGTCAATTCTGTGACATGTGTGACAGACTGTCTGCTGTCAAACTGGTAAAAACAAATAACCAATGTTTCCACCCTCTGCTTTTAGATTTCCCCTATGATTCAAATAATCGATTATTTATTTGTAAGTTTTTTTTACAAATTAATGAATCCAAAAAAAAAAATTAAATAATGGTTATTACTGTCGGAATCAAATCGATTAATTTCGATTTCAAAATAAGAAATGTGATGACAGTGATCTAAATAAATCTAAAACGCAAGCGGAACAGACACTTAATAGCTCGTTTTTCAAAACGCATCTGACGGTTTCGTTTTGATATTTCTTAAATTCATACATTTCAATCATATTATTTCTGAGTACCATAAATAAACATGCGAATGTTATGTACATTTTCTAAGAAATCCCCTAAATGTAGAGGAAAATATCCTGAGGTGGGAACCCTGAAACAATGTTATTTTATCAAAGTGACATGACTGAAAGTAAGACGTGTCACGCTCTGATTGGCGTTCAATGTCACGTGACCAATGGCTATATTTTTATGACATAAAAATATTAATTAATCTAAAATCTAAAACCATTTATAAAACTAAGTTGAATTTTGATACTTTTAGCTCACAACCATTCTACATAATAAAATTCATAAGGTATTATTCGTACTGTCAATCAACTAGCCTGTTAATACTTCTCAATAATCTAAAGAGCAGTTTTAGTTTTCATCAAGATCGGCCTCGACACTCCTAAAGTATGTTTCGCTATTACCTATAGTTTCGGATTTGGCCATTCATGCTGTTTTGAAACGTTCACCTTGTCAATACAGACGAATTGATAACCTCCTTTTAGTCCGTTGAGTGTCGCATTAAAAATAAATTCGTTTCTCACGATCTTCATTTAGTTAACGCTCAGCTATCGGCCTAAGTAGAACTGTTGAGGAGTGTTGAGGCTTATTTAACAAAACTCCCAAAAATTTACTATCACTAAGAGTTAGGCGCGATATCAGCAACCATATCGAGTGCAGAGATTTGTAGTTACAACAAAACCTTCAATAGAAAAGTGTTACAAAATAATCAAAGCCTTAGTTTAGGGTATTCGTTAATTTTAGTAATTCTGGTTTTCCATCTTTGCCAGCTTTTTACCAAACAATTGACGGGCACCTCTGAATATTTTTTTAAATGTTGTTAGCTTGTTAAATAGCCCATAAGATAAGGATGTTTCTCAAATAATTTCTTTGCTTAGGGACATAGTAAAATTTTTAAATAATCAACCATATTTACTGTACTCCGATGATGTTTTAATTTTGCTAAATAACTTTTAATCATTACAAATCATTATGCGTCAGGCCGCACGTATTGGTTTTCATATGATCATTCATATGAAAACCAAAGGCTCTGAAGATCACTTTATTTTTGGTCCATTTTGGATATCTGGATGTGGATCCCTGACCAAGGGGCTCGTATCTGAAACTTCTCAAATATATCTTCAGTGTTCTCTCCTCATACTGCACGTACTCAGCTATCAACTTTTCCGACATGTATCTTGCTCAAAAATCCTCTTGGCTAAATAAATACCCTAAATAAACTACACAAAGTAAAGTGCCTGCTTGGTTTCCAACCCACGACATACGACACAGAAGTTGGGGTCGTTACCGCCGCTGCTCCCAATTTTCCATTTCTCCATAAATAGTCATGATTGAATTATCACTATTTCAGATGTAATGCTGGTTATTCAGGAGAAAGGTGTGAGGTCAACGTTTGCTGTGGCTATTGTTCGAACAACGGTAACTGTTCCTTGAATGAAAAGAATGAACCGGTCTGTCAATGCAAAAGAGATTATGTAGGTGATAGATGCGAGGTATCAGACTGTCTGAACTATTGTATCCAAGGCGAATGTAATTTAAATGAAGAGGGAATTACTAAATGCAGGTAAAACATATTCTTCTCCATCTGTTGTTTTTATTGTCTAATTAAATTAAGTGCACTCATTTCACTGTTTGACATTCAATTTTATTTCAGATGTAATGCTGGATATTCCGGGGAAAGATGTGAAGTGTACGCGTGTCATGGTTATTGTCTGAACAACGGTGGCTGCTCCCTGAACGAGGAGGATGAGCCAGTCTGCCAATGTGTTGGTAATCACGAGGGAACAAGATGTGAAGCTGTTAAAGATGTCACTTTCACTCTCACCAATACCCCTACGTACTCAGTAATAAAAAGAGACCTAACTCTAGCTGATTTACTGTCAAATTGGCGAAAGCTTACCGCTGTTGTTGTTGAAAAATAAAGTGTTTGATTAGGTATTTAATTATTAATCTTGTATACCAATGTTAAACTTAATATGCTGTTGTTATTCTTTAATAAATATATTACCTACTCGACGGTTACGGAGAGAAATCATTTTGAAAAAAGAAAACCAGTTAATTCCCATATTCAGGGTATTCAATTATTTATGCACTCATTCAAATAATTATCTGCTTTTTGATAGTGTTATAATAACGCATTTAGTTTATGTTGTGTTTAGTTTGTGTCTTTAATCAGTTTATGTTGTTTAGTTTGTCTATAATAAAATGTAATAAATATCCCTACGTATGGTGTTTTATTTTCGTTTGGATCTGTAACCATGAATTCAGCACATGGTTCTAGACCCCAGCGTAGAAATTTTTCGTCGGTTATCAAAAAATACACCAGCTGTATCTTATAAAAGTGCAAGTCTTACGCTGTCAAATGTATGGAACAGGATATTTTTGTAATATCTGACAAAAAATTCCAACGCAGGGGATTCAGAATCATGTACTGAATCCATGGTAGTAACAGGTTGCGAGTCGATGTCCCTGCCATCTTGTATACAGAGTGTCCCAGAACGAGTGGTCCAAAGGCAAATGGGGTAAAGTGGAAGTGGCCACTTATCATTTAATTTTAAAGTTGGGATATTCTCAACTTTTCAGAAAATTTCGCTAATTTAATGATTTTCCAGAAATCGACATAGTGAGTTCAAATCTAACTGGAAGATGCTTTTATAGTGTAGGTATAAGATTATCTATACTTAAATACTAATATTATAAAGAGGATAGATTTTTTTGTTTGTTTGTTTGTACCGAATAAGCTCCGAAACTATTGGACCGATTTTAACCATTTTTTCACCTATAGAAAGCTAATTTATCACGAAGTAACATAAGCTATAATTTATTTTCAAAAAAATTAGAGATCCTTAAGAAAATTGCAATAATGTAACCCAAAGTAGCAAAATTTTGCCTACACAATTCATTATTTGGAGTGAGCTGAGTAAACTATTGATGATACATAAAAACATAATTAAAGTGCTCATTATTACAAAAAATTCCGCAATCTAACTATCGTAGTTAAGTCACAATAGCAGCTTTTGTGTTCTAAAATTTAATTAGATCGCCGGTAGAAACAAAAGTTGGTTACATTCGTATCGTAGTATAAATTCTTATTCAAATAAATAGTTTTGATCATCAGAGGTGTAGCAGTAAAATACGTTTTAAATCATTCGAATCGGACATTTAATTTCGAAGTTATCACGAGTATAAAAATGCCATACGCGTTCCGTTCGACGTCGCGCTGCGGGGCGGCAACCAGGCGGCGCGGCGGCGCCGCGGTAAACTTGAAACTCAATATTTTTATACTTGAGACCAAAAATGAAAAATATCGTGTGTCAGGGTTTTTCGAAAATCTACCCTTATGGGGGTGAAAAGGGGTAGTAAATTTTTCAGGGGAGGATAAGCTTACGAGATAAACCTTATCCCATAAAACACAGCGTGCATTTACCATGCACCGTACAACTCACACAGAAACATCGATTTTTATCGTTGTGCTGTGGCAAAAGCCATTTATTTTATATATACGCGTCGATCAATAATAGCACGTGCCTATTATTGATCGAAGCATCCACGCTAGTGATTGACTAAATCGAAAAGTTATCGATTCTTCCATTTACTATTATTCTAAAAATTTTTCGGAAAAAAATACTTAAATAAAGAGCGATATGTCCAGAAAATATTATAATAAAAATAAACAATATGTAGCTAAAAAAATATCTTTACGTAAATCAAAAATGTAAAACAATTAATAATCTGGTTATGTTGGTTTAGGCTATCATAGGTATACTGTAGGTATTGTTGAACCCTGCTATGGTGTTTACTCACTGACCTGTAAAGTGTAGGTATTTTAAAAATACTCCACCGATTATTAACCTAAAATTAAATTAACTCACTTTACGAACGTTGGTTACGCATTTCTCTACTACGCTGTAAAATAGTAAAAATAAGCAAAAAAAATAAAAAACCGGCCAAGTGCGTGTCGGACCACGCACAATGAAGGGTTCCGTAGTTGAAAAGAATTTATCCCAAAAACAAACATAAGAGGCCGTACACGAAATTTTGTCGATTTCGCTGATTTACGTGATTTTACAGGTATAATACTATATTTCTATAAGTTTTAATGCACTATATGAATGAGCATTTCAATTATGATCTAATGTATGAGCTACTTTTTTATTTTTATTATTTAATTTTGATTAATCGACCTCGACTGTTTTGTGAAGTTTTACTGTAAGATGTTTAGAATATCACATATTTACGAATTGTTTTGACTTCTAATGGGTAAGGAAGAATTACAATATATTTGTGTGAAAGTGGTTTATACAATGAGTGAATCACTTTTTACTACTTCCATATAAAATTTTTGAGTAAAAAAATATTTAACTGAGTCAAACTATAAAGAAAATGGGCAAAGAATGCTTTTGATTTCGGCTACTTTGAACTCTCGTTCATAAAAATAAAGCAACAAAAATAAACATCAGTTCAAAATCAATCCATTTCTTAAAAAAAAAAAAGCAAAATATTAAAAACATTTAATATTAAAAAATCTTTTAAAACAACCTAATTCTCGCGTTTATAAACTCGACACAAAATAAAAAAGTAACTCATTCATTAGATCATAATTGAAATGATCTTTCATGTTGTGCATTAAAACTACAAATAAAGAAATACAGTTTTTTAACCGTAAAATTACGTCTGTAAAATCACGTACTTAAATAGTTAAATCGGCAAAATTTAGTATATACGGCGTCTTAACATTGTAATCCCATAAAAAGTTTTTTTATGGGATAAAATTACAAATTAACAATTTACGGACTTTTTCCTCTATTTGTGCTTTAAGACCTTGCTTCTTGCCAAATTCCATGATTCTAGGACAACGGGAAGTACCCTATAGGTTTTGATTCTCTTGCGACAGTTGCGAGTTTCCAAATGTGTCGCGAAATGGCCGTATTTTTTTATTGCGTTGACTTAGAAGCTTGATTTTTTTAGAACTCTAAGAAACTATAGACTTCCGTATTTGGTATCAATTTCAACTTGATATTTCCACGCGTCCTTGAGAAAAAGGGTCTAGACAGGCTGATAGACTTGAATTTTTTTATGCGATAGAATAACAAATTAACATTTTTCAGACTTTTTCCTTTACTTGTGCTGTGAGACCTTGCTTCTTGCCAAATTTCATGATTCTAGGACAACGGGAAGTACCCTATAGGTTTTGATTTACTGGCGAGTATCAAAAAAATGTCGCATAAATGGCCGTAGGTTTTTATTGCGTTGACTTAGAAGCTTGAGTTTTTTAGGACTCCAAGAGACCATAGACTTACGTATTTGATATTAATTTCAACTTGATACCTCTACGCGTTCCTGAGAAAAAGGGTCTTGACAGACTGACAGACAGACAGACAGACGGACAACGAAGTGATCCTATAAGGGTTCCGTTTTTTCCTTTTGAGGTACGGAACCCTAAAAACATTATTTCACATGGATGTTCCAACCGGGTTAAAACGATTGACAAATTGAAGAATAAACAATAAAAGCAATATCATATTCATTCGCCAATCGACATTGTTGTCGATAGGTTACGTTAGTGGATCTGCACAACCGCATCACTAGCTCGTCGCAAGATACAGCGGCCGTAAGCTACGCGACCATCCGCATAAATAAAGTATCGTTTTGTGATTTTTACATTGCTCGTCCAGTCTTAGCGACGTAAGTAGGTACGTAGGTAGTGGTTAAGGAGCAATGTATTGCATAAATAGTTCAGTCGCTGTGATATTTGAAAACAAAAATAACGTAGGTAGTAAAAGCAAGAAATATTTTACGATTTGTTGTTTTTCATGATTTTAAATACAAATACAGTAAAATACTTGTTCTTACATATGGTAAGTGATTCCATTATTGACAAAGTTTTTGTTTTGGCTTCAGTTTTTACAAGAAACTACTGAACAACACGACATTCTTATAAATTGTCACGAGCACAGTCAAAAGCGCACTAGTTCGCAGAGACGGCCATTTGACTATGAAATGATCATACCGATCATGACGCGCGGACACAGACACGCCCCCTTGCTACTTCTCCTGTTTTTTATTTTTCCATGTTTCCAAAGGACGGTGCCGCCATTTGCCTGACAATAAGAGAAACCATCGATTTGCAACGACAACTTACTAAACTTGCTCGTGTCACGGTGTCTTCGTGTTATTTCCGGAACTGCTGGGTTTCCAGACCTTCCGACTTGACACCAAACGTTGTGTTCTTCATAAAGTTTTATGAAGCCGCCTTTAGCGAACCAAAATTAGAAATCTTTATTAACTAAAATGCATAAATGGTGAAATAGAGTCGACAAAAAAATAAAGAAAATATAATTTAAAACAAACAACAGACAGTTATCAAACAGACTCTATTTATTACATCATAAACTTGAAATACAACTTAATAATAAAAGTTGGAAACATTTCAAACAGTAGGCAACAAAAATTGTTTACTTTTAATGAGTAATGGGCTAACCTATTATCTCGTATCATCCTTATCGTCTTTCAACAGCGACCCAGTGAAAGTAGGTATCCAGTTATTGATTTGTTATTTAAGTGGCCTCTTTACTTCGACTTCATTCATTATCTCATTTACTTCTTTGTCACTTTGTCATGTCATTGTGTGGTCACTGTGATATTGAATAAAATATTGAAAATGAATGTAATTATTTAATCATCCGAAACATAATATGATTTGAAATAATTAATATTTCAATGTTATACATTTATTTTCGAATGAATTGGCTAGAATGAATTAGTTTCGATTATTGTTAGTTGCATTACCATCATCAACTGCTGGACAGACACGCCATTCATCTCTATTCTTGGTAACTCCCACCCAGCTGCTCCCAGCTACCTTGTGAAGATCTAAGATGAGAACGTCCTACCTTACGTTTGCCGATTCGCGGTCTCCACATAAGAACACGTCTACCCCAATATTCAACGTGTCAGAAATATTGCGAGTATGGAATGGACATTTTTCGATTCATGCTTTAATTTCCAAAATATTAAGCTCTAAAATGCTAATTTTAGTTGAATAAAAATTACTCCTAAACCGTTGTTTTTGGCAATGTGAAAAGTATTATTTTTTGTAGTATACCTATATAAAACGAAGTTAAGAAAAAACTATCACAACTAAGCAGTAACAGTCGACAAACTTTTAATGTATTTGGATAAGTAAAAACAGCATAGAAAATGAAAACTACATTAACGTAGGTACTACTACTAAGTAGAACTAACTTTACGCCTTCCTTTGCGGGGTAGACAGAGGGGATCGAGCAGCACAAAAGCGTGTGGCGTATTGTTGGATTCTATTCCGTTTCTTCGTTAATCCATACTTATATTATTAAACACGACAGGTGTCTTGGGACGACGTGGGAACGAGTATAACCTGCTATAAGGAACTTCTCTATCTATCTGTTTGTCTGTCTGTAACATAATCACGCCAAAACGTCTAAACGGATTGAAACGGCACACAGATAGACGTGACCTGGGTTTCATTACTTTTTATCCCGGTAGCACGTTCCCATGGGATAATTTCCGACATCCACGCGGGTGAAGCCGCGGGCAATAGCTAGTTATTATAAATATCTCATAAAGTAGATAAAACACTTATAAATCGATTTTCCCGATGCGATGGCTAACCTATACCTACAGCGTTTTTAACGTCTGAAAACGGCGGCCCATTTAAATTAGTTATCCAAGTACCTTATCTACCAAGCAAATAATGAACCTAATACTTTATCCATACTTCCATATTATCCATACTAATATTATAAATTCCAAAGTAACTCTGTCTGTCTATTACCTTTTCACGCCTAAACCACTGAACATAAAATTTGGCAAAGCTATACATGGCATCCTGGGGAAGGACATAGGCTACTTTTTGTCTTAAAATTAATCTTACAGGGGGTGATATAGGGTATGAAAGTTTGTATGGGAAACCCAGCATTTCTTAAGTTAGGGATATGAAAGTTCAAAGGAGAAAAGCGAAACTGCGTGTAATTTGGGACTCGGGGATAGCGTCGGTAATGGAAACTTGTAAATAGTTTAAGAACGATATAAAACTAACAAAAAAACAAATGGAAAGTGAGTTATAGAAGTTGGGAGAAAAAAGTTATTCAAGGTAGAAGATAAAAAACCTAAAATGAAAAAAATGAAAATGAAAATGAATCCAAGAGTACTTAAAGAACATTATTTATTAGTAGTGTGGCGGCATCTACATCGCCATATGCAAACTACGCATCACACTGACGTCACGAAAAGTCCTGCATCGCGCAATCAGAGTTTACCGCGCGACTAGCAACGTCCCGTCACCAATCGTCGGGCAGTTGCGCAGGATGATTAGCCCGTGGCCGAACGCAACTGGTCGCAGTTTACGCCCAGCTGTTTTTACTCGTGCGGACCGCAATTTTCAACAGTTTCTCTCTGTGTTCGCGCAGGTAACGTAACCGGCACTTGTGTGGACACAGAGGGAAGCCACCGTGCTGCCCGGTGAGCTAGCTCACCGCCGCGGTCGCGGGGGCCACGCCCAATTTTAACATGCCGAAACCCGGCAAGCGCGACTCGCTGGGTCGCTTGCCGGGTCACCTGAGGCCCGTCCGGCGTTGGACCGGGCGACGTCGATGCCGAACATCGGCGACGCGACGTCCGGTCCGCCGACGGCCGGACCATCTCTGCACGTCGGGACGAGGAAGAGGGAAGAAGAGGGGAGAAAGGGGAGTGGTGTTGGCTCCGCTGCAGCTGCCGGCCCGCCGACGTCATCGGCGCCTGCGCGCGTTGCGCCGACGCCGTCGTCAAGCCGTCAGCAGGCGGTGCCAATCCGCCCCGCCGCGTTCCGCCCGGTGCCTATCGCACCCTCGGGACCCGCGGCGAACTCAAGTCGCGCGCCAACTGCGCGCGCCACCGTGCCGACAGTGCGCGGGGCTGCGCCCGTGCGCGCCCCGGCGCCCGCGTCGTCCGCTACGCGTGCCGCCGCGCCTCGCGCGCCATCACCCGGCTCATCCGTGCGCGCGCGTGCACCCCCCGCGCGCTCCGTCGCGCCGCCGCCGCGCTTCGCGTCGCCGCCCGCTCCAGCCACTGTGCGCACCGGCGCACCCGATCCCCGCCTCTCGTTGGCGGGTTCGGCGCTGGCTGAGCGAGAGCGGCTAGTGCAAAGTGCGAATGTGAAACTCAAAGTGAAAGTGCCAGTGCTACCAGTGTTGACAGGGGCGCCCGACTCGCCGGCGCCCCCCCGCACCTCGGCCTACGACTCACCCGCCGTGCTATCGGCATGCTCATCACGCGCGGGATCGAGTATGTCGCTGGCATCGGTGGGCTCGGCCGGGTCCGGTCGCGGCGACGTGTCCGCGGATACGACGCCGCGATCCGGGCCGCGGCCCATCGTGGGAGAGGGAGAGGCACCGCTGGGGTTCGACTACGAGTTCGAACTCGCTGAACCGAAACCCCAGCGGAAGCGACGTGGGCGTGATTCCACCGAAGCGACGCAGGAGGCGAAGCGGCTGGACCTGGGAGAACCGGAGTCGCCTACCTTCGCCGAAATGGTGCGTACGCCGCCGGCAACAGCGACGGCAACAGCAGCTGCAGGGGTAAGTACTTCTCCTTTACCCCCTGCTCTCTCTGAAAGTGCTGCTCCCCCCCCTTCTACGGCCACCCCCGGCACTGCGACGACAGCGACGGCGACGACGGCAGCGAAGCAGCCGGGGAAGAAGGCGAGATATCCGCCGCTGGTAGTGGAGAGGCTGCCCAACTGGGCCTCCCATTTCAGGGCCATTACCAGGAAGTTGGGCCGGCCCCCGAGCGCCAGGCCTTTTGGGACGGGGGTGAAGTTTACCCCCGATACCGAGGAGGAATACAGGCTGGTACAGAGGTACCTTACCAGCCTGGAAAAAGAGGAAGGCGTCTCGTGGTTCGCATACTCCCTACCAGCGGAGCGGAGCATGAAGGTCGCCATTAAGGGGTTGCCGGCGGACACGCCCCCCCAGGAGATCGAGGAGGAACTCCGGGCGTTGGGTTACCAGCCGGAGTACGTGCGCCATATTAAAGGCGCACAAGGACGTCCCGGCTGTGTATTTCACGCCATCATTAAGAAGACCCCCGACGTCCGGGCGATATTTGACACCACCGTGTTTCTATATATGCGGGGTGTCAAAATCGAGGCTTGGCGAGGAAAACGTGGGCCCGCTCAGTGCCACCGGTGCCAACGTTTCAGGCACAGCTCGCACCAGTGCCACCGCCCGCTCGCTTGTGTGCGATGCGGGGAGGGGCACGCAGCCAGAGACTGCCCGCGCCCGCGGGAGGAGCCAGCCACCTGCGCGAATTGCGGTGGCGCGCACCCTGCGTGCAACATCAAGTGCCCCGTCTTCCAGACGGAGATAAGGAACAAGCGAGCGGGGACTGTCGCCATCACGGCCGCCGCGCGCCGGCCACGTGAGGCCACCGAGAGGCCGACAGGAGTTGAGTCTCAAGAGGCTCAAGGCGCGTCGCTGATGGCGGCAGCCAACGGGCCCACAGACAGATCAGAAGCCACCTCCTCGAGGCGGAGGAAGAAGAGGCGCGGGGGGAAAGGAAGAGGGAAGAAGCCCGAAACCCCCGCGGCGACACAGGGAGTACTTCCCGAGGCCGCCGTCCCTGCCTCAGCGCGGGCTGTGAAACAACAGCCGCAGACCGAAGACGAACCTACCACTAGCGCCACCGAGGCGCAGCGGAGGAAAACGAAGGCCGCCACACACAAAGATGGCGGCGCAATCGACGCCAGCGCCACCTCGGTGCAGCGGCAACAGGGGGAACTAGAAAAGTTCCCCAAACCGACGGGTGGCGCTACTGGTAGGCAGCCACAGAAAAAGGACTTCACAGCCTGCGCCATTCAACTGTTGATGGACCTTATCAAGGCCATCAGGCAGGGACAGGATGTGGAAACGGTCATCCTTGATGGCCTGGCCACGTTGCTTACCTTGTACCATGGCTAGTTCATTGAGGGTGATCCACTGGAACGCCCACGGCCTTCGGGGAAAGGTCGCACTCCTCCGCCATCTCCTGAGGGAACAGAACATCGACGTGGCGCTCATAAGCGAGACGTTCCTGGGACCTGAGGACAGGATCAGGTTCCCGGGATATCTCGCTTATCGAAAAGATGAGCAGTCGGCAACGCACAGGAGGTACCGTGGTCTGGCGGTACTTGTTAAGCGTAGAGTCGTACATCAGGAGCTCCCCCCGCCGTCACTCACCACCTTTAGCGCGCTGGGTGTCCAGCTGCACATAGCCGGCGAGGATATAAACTTGTACGCCTGCTACAAGCCGCCCGCGACTCCTCTGGACCTGTCAGAGTTGCGGGCCTTGTTGAGTCACACTCCACGTGCCACCATCCTCGCCGGGGACCTTAATTGTAAACACCCAGCGTGGAATAGCAGCAACATAAATACCGGGGGGAGGCGGCTCTTCGCGGACGCGGAGGCCTTCGGGTACACGGTGTCCGGCCCGGACACGCCCACCCACTATCCAATAAACGCCGCTCTGATGCCGGACGTGCTGGACGTCGTAGTCTACCGAGGGCTACACCGCCAGATCACGCAGCAAGTCATTGACGACGAGTTGCAGTCGGACCACCATCCTGTACTCGTCGTCATATCGGGGTTGCCGACCCGATTGAAGCCTCTGGCGCCACGTCGATCCACGGATTGGAAGGCTTTTACAGACAAAGTAGAGACCACTACGCCGACTCGGCCTATAGCCACCGCCGCGGACGTAGATCTATTGACGGACGAAGTCACTGCTTGCATACAGGGCGCCTTAGAAGCGGCGATGACCACTATGCAATCGCAGGGGAGAGGGCTATTGCCGCCCCTGCCATCACATCTCACAGCTATGATCGCCGCGAAGAGGCGCATACGCAAGCAGTGGCAACAGCTGAGATGTCCGACGCTCAAGACGCAGCTCAACCGTCTCGCGGAGAAGGTGAAGGCCGAGCTAAAGGCGTACACCGCCGCGGGTTGGGAGGAACGTATCGACGCCACTACGGATAGTTGGCCGTCGGTACACAAACTCTGCAGCCAGCTAACGAATACCCCAACCCCGGTGCGCCCGCTACGGAACAGCGACGGGGCGCTCAAATACGTATCGGAGGACCGGGCGGAGGTCTTCGCCGAACACCTGGAGCGTCAGTTCCGACCGAATCCGACCAACGACCACGAGCATGTCGCGGCAGTTGAGAAATACCTTGGAGACTACTTCGCTACGCCGATAGCTCCCGAAGAGGACCCCGTCTTTTTCTCGCCGGGCGCAGTGAGACGCGCCATCCTAAGGACGAAGCCCAGGAAGGCCCCCGGGGCGGACGGTATCTCCAACACAGCGCTGCGCCACCTGCCGTTCCGTATGGTAGCGGCGCTGGCGCGCCTGTTTACGGGGATACTGCGCACAGGGGCCTTTCCCGCCGCGTGGAAGGAGGGGCGCGTTGTTATGCTGCCCAAGGCGGGGAAGAATATACTGAAGCCGGAGAGCTATCGGCCGATCACGCTGCTGTCGACCGTCTCCAAGGTGTTCGAGGCGCTCCTGCTGCGACACCTCCTACCACATGTTGCGCCACGACCCGAACAGTTCGGTTTTCGGTCGGAGCACAGCACGACGCTTCAGCTGTCGAGGGTACTGCACCACCTCGCAGCCGCACTAAATAAGAAGGAATACTCGGTGGCAGTATTCCTCGACATGGAGAAGGCCTTCGACCGTGTGTGGCACGAAGGACTAATTTATAAACTGGCCACGTCAGACGCGCCCCGTCGCGTCGTAAAAGTGGTCTCTGCTTTTCTGTCCCACAGGACTTTCAGGGTGGTGGTCGACGGAGCGCTCTCCGGCGCTCGGCCGGTGCGCGCCGGTGTGCCGCAGGGAAGCTGCGTTTCGCCGGCGTGTTACTCACGCTACACCGACGACATCCCCACAACCGCTGAAGCCATGCTCGCGCTGTACCAACAGAAAGCTCCTGCGCACGCAGCAAAGTGCCGCGTTGCGCACTATCGTCGCTGCCCCTCGCTTCGTGAGGAACGACGTCATCCAGCGGGACCTCGGGATAGAGGGCCTGGACGAGTTTGTGCGGCGCCTCGCGAAGGGGATGTTCGCGCGTGCCGGCGCGTCTGCTTTGCCACACATTAAGCAGATTGCGCCCTGGCATACGCGCCCCCCTGACGCGAGGAGACCCTTGCCCCGCGACCTGCTCGCGGACGTGTGACTCCACACCGGACTGGACTTCCGAGTGAGTCGCTCTCAGCTTACACGCGGCTCACTTGTGACAATAGACTCCACACATAACATACATCTGTTGCGTGATGCGTGCTAGGATAATTTAGGCGTGTCGCGCAGCAAACAGTAGACATTCACCTCTATACAGGCGCATAAATACACGCGTGAAGACGCAGCGCGGGCGCGCGATTCACGTAGACACCGGGTGACGTCACACAACACAATGTCACCCACACACCCATTACACGGTCTCCCTAACCCGTGCCAGGCTCGGCTAGCTCTGAAAGTGGGGCGGGCGGGAGCCACTCACCCCTTCTGTAGGAACGTCGAGTCCGTATCTCTGTCGCAGGTCGCCTTCTGCTGGGCTTCCCCCATGTAGGTGGGGGTTCCACCTGGTAGGGGTTGACCGCCGGGATACGGTGAAGAAAGCGGCGCTGATTAGCAGCGTCGTGGCGTGCCTACAGACACAGTAACAGCAACCACTCACAGGGACGCGCATATCCGCGTCCCATCATCTTTTAGGCCGCGTAGGCCAACAAAATGAGGGGCCCGTAGTAACGGGTCAACGAGCGCTACCGCGGGGAGGGGGCCACGCCCCGACACCGCCAGTCGCACCCCCTGACGGGGTGTAGCGATGACCAACTAGTGGCAGTTGCGCACCAGACACGATCCGTCTGGTCGGAGGATCCTCTCTTTTCTATGGAGGATGAGTGAACTTTACACCCTGTTCCTGGTGCCTCTACAGTAGAATGTTTTTTTTTATTTATGATGTACTAAACATGTGGAATTAGAATAGAAATCTCAGTCAGTCTTATTTTTTTTGCAAGTAGGCTTTTACAAACACTTTTCGTTGCGGCGAAAAAAATGCACTGCACGGCACCGCAGAGCGCTGGGTATTAGGGGCGTCGCGCGTCACGTTGGGCGGCGTGGCCCGCACTAAATAAATTCTAACATTGGCGTTGTATGAGAGCGTTTACGGAGAACCAATTTTACACGCGTTTGCTTGAAATGCAGACGCAGCCCGCGGACGGCATCACCGCGTCGCACGCCACGTTTATCGCGGCGGCGCACGAAGCGTTGCAGCTAGCTATTCCTGCAATTCTCCGTTCACGGTAAAACATAACAACACCCGCGGCGTCACACGCCCCGCATCTTCATATACAACATAGTGCATTGCCTTATGTTTGTGTTTGCGCGTGTGATGACGCGGGCCGCTGCACGCGCTGCCTATCTGTAACCTGAAACACATCTGACGCGCCGCAAACCTAGCCCAAAATATTCCTAGCCCTGTCTCACCGTCCGATTTCCGACCCATTTCTATCCTCCCTTATCTCTCTAAAGTTCTTGAGCACATTGTTCACAAGCAACTTTCTGCCTTTTTAGCTGCGAATGACCTTCTTAGTAGGTTTCAATCTGGTTTTCGAGCTGGTCATAGCACAGTCACCGCTCTTTTGAAGGTTACTGATGACATCCACAGGGCTATGGACCACAAATCTCTTACCTTACTTGTACTTCTGGACTTTAGCAGTGCCTATAACTCTGTTGATTTCGATATCCTTGTAGGGATCCTTAAATCTCTCAATTTCTCGTCTAGTACTATTAGTTGGTTCGACTCCTATCTCAAAGGCTGGTCGCAGCGGGTTCGTCTCGACGAGTCTCCTTCTGACTGATGCTCTCTTACTGCGGGGGTGCCCTAGGGTGGCGTTCTCTCTCCTCTTCTCTTTTCCATTTTCATTAACTGTGTCACCAGTGTCATCTCTTCTTACTTCCATCTCTATGCCGACGATCTGCAGCTTTACAACCATTTCTTAAGGGAAGATGCGGAAGCTGCCGTGTGTGCCATGAACAGAGACCTGGATTTGATTAGCGAGTGGTCGCGGTCGTGTGTGCCATGAACAGAGACCTGGATTTGATTAGCGAGTGGTCGCGGTCGTGTGTGCCATGAACAGAGACCTGGATTTGATTAGCGAGTGGTCGCGGTCGAGTGTGCCATGAACAGAGACCTGGATTTGATTAGCGAGTGGTCGTGGTCGTGTGTGCCATGAACAGAGACCTGAATTTGATTAGCGAGTGGTCGCGGTCGTGTGTACCATGAACAGAGACCTGGATTTGATTAGCGAGTGGTCGCGGTTGTGTGTGCCATGAACAGAGACCTGGCGAGTGGTCGCGGTCCTTTGGACGGCAAATCAACCCTAGGAAATCCCAGGCTGTAATTATTGGCGGCAGGTATATGCGGAATACGCTCGATGTTGCGTCGCTGTCTCCACTCTGTCTGAATGGAGTTCAGATTTAATACGCAAATACTGTTAAAAACCTGGGGGTGACCATGGACTCCTACTTATCGTGGACTGCCCATGTTGCTCAAGTCAGTCGCAAAGTGTTGTGTTGTTTTCCATAAAATACTATATACACTATTATTGTTTTCCATAATCGTCCCCCCTCATAATATTTATTTGCACTATTATCATTCATACTAATAACGCTTGTCATATCAACATATTAGTCATAACTTTTAATTGCCATAAAATAAGTTTCCATAATAACATGTGTTATAAAATAACCTTAGAATTTTTTTATTTTAACATGATCATAACATCAAGATTGCAGACGCTTGTACTGAATTAGCATTGGTGTATGGGCAAATTAATATTATCTATCTATCTATATCTATACATAAAATAAATCTCTAGACGAAGCGTTTCTGTACATTGCGAACATTAAAAAAAAATAGCTGCGGTGTTAAAGAATATACAACAGATGCCATTTCTACCATTTTTGTCATTTTTGTCTGTTTGTCTGTTTGTCTGTATGTCTGTTTGTCTATGAGAGGTTTGGTTGTTCAAGTATCACGTAAAAAGTACAAAACCAAAATGGTTAAATTATTTTATGGAAATATATATTTAGTTTTTGTTTCATCGCAATCGCTTCACTCTATCAAAAGATATTAATCAATCTTTAATGTTCAACAAGAACTTTTCATTACACGTAATGTAGAAACACGTAACGACGTCTATTGACCTGGAATGAAACTAACGTAAACTCATGTAGGTTTCTGAGATCGTTTGTTTTAGTGTGGTTATTTTCGCATACTTCACGCGTAACATTGTGAATAGAATATAACTCCCAATAATCCAATCAAAAGATAGGTTAATTAAAGTATTCCGAATGCGTTGTTTATTAGTATAGTACTGGTGGCGCTACCTATCTTTCAAATCATGTTACAGCTTAGTTATTTCACATGAAATAATGATAAATGTTCATCTATTTTTTAAATTCTATAATTAATACTTTTGGAAGTCTACATAGCTTACAGAATGTTTGATCGAACGTTTTCCCATGCGTAACATTTTGACAGTATCACTCTATGCTCGATATATGGCGTTGTTCATTTAATGCCATTTTCTGAATCGCGGTGTTATGACTCTCCGCGGAAGAATGACGTTGCCCATGTTTTTTATTTTGGTTGGACACAAACATTGAAGAAGTCAAGAACACAGATATGTGTTCTTGACTTCTTCAATGTTTGTTTTGTTGTATGTAAATAAGTTGTTTCGTTCGTTCCTTCTTTTTGAAATATTTATTTGATTGGTTGGTCTTGGTTTGGTTTCGTTAGTAGGTTCGTTCGATTTAAATCATAAAACTCAAGAAACGAGTCGTTCGTTACTTTACTTCGTAATTTGTTCGTGTGATTACGGTGATTCGTATTCGTACTGGCTGCGGCCGTACATTGGATACGAATTACGATCGGTTGTCGTATGTAGTTGATTTGATTCGTTCGAGTCGAGACTAGAATCGATAAATTAATTATTCGATTCTGTTTGTTTTATTCATTGTTGTAGTTATTAAGGTTTGTAATAAAGTCGTTAGTTTTTATAATGTAAGTAATACTTTATTAGTTTTAGCTTTCCTAATAGTTTAAACAATTTATTTGCATAGCAACACGAATTTCTTTGATTAATTGGTTTCGATATTTTCTTGAAAATGCCTTCTAGAAAAAAATCGAACCTTTCGCAATGTAGTCGAAGCGCTAAAAGGATGAGACTAATTAGATCTCAAGAATCCGAAGAGGATCGTGAAGTGAGGTTAAATGCTGTCCAAGCACGGTACGTCAGAACTCGCGCATCAAAAACACCTTCCCAGCGTGAGTCTAGACTCGGAATACAGCGTGCTCTTACGGCGGCTTCTCGGTCGCAGGAGAGCACAGAGGAACGCTAAGCGCGGTTATCGGCTCAACGTGAGCGCCGTGCACTGTCACGCGAGTCTGAAACTTTTACGGATCGGGAATTACGCTTAAGCATACAAAGATCTCAGATGGCGACTTTACGCTCTCAAGAGAGCACCGAGGAACGCGAAGCGCGGTTATCGGCTAACCGAGAGCGCCACGCACTATCACGCGAGTCCGAGACTTTTACGGAAAGGGAGTCACGCCTGAATACCCAAAGTACTCGGACAGCTACTTTGTGTTCTCAGGAGAGAATCGAGGATCGTGGAGCGCGGCGTACTGTCACGCGAGTCCGAGACTTTTACGGAAAGGGAGTCACGCCTGAGTACACAAAGTACTCGGTTATCAGCTGACCGAGAGCGCCGAGCACTGTCACACGAGTCCCAGACTTTTACGGAAATGGATGACTCCCTTTCAATACATCTAATTATCATAGTTAGTCACAGTAACAGCTTTTGTGTTCTAAAATTTAATTAGATCGCCGGTAAAAACAAAAGTTGGTTACATTCGTATCGTAGCATTAATTCTTATTCAAATAAATAGTTATCATCAAGGGTATTTATGTAGCAGTAAAATACTTTTTAATTCATTCGAATCGGACATTTAATTTCGAAGTTATCACGAAAATAAAAAAGCCATACGCGTTCCGTTCGACGACTCGCTGCCGCGCCGCGATTAACTCGAAACTTAGTATATTCTTATTCTTGACTTGAGACCAAAAATTAAGAATAACGTGTATCAGGGTTTTTCGAAAAAATATCCATGGGGTTCTATGTTCTATGTTAATGGATTTGGTTTCCGCACTTAGTCCTTCATGTGGACTATTGTGCGTGGGCCATGGCGGCCGTCGGGGGTTTATTCCAACCAGCCCACCTCCCTCCAGAATTTAATCAAATCTCCGGGTTTGTTAAGAACATCTGTGAAAGTTCGGGATATTCCGAGAGTTTCTGTTCTAATCTGGGTGACGCCTGTGCATTCAAAAAGCACATGCGCAACGGTTTCCTCAGCCTCCATGCAGGCCCTGCACAGAGGACTGTCCGTTATTCCTATTGTGTGGAAGTGTTTGTTTAATGAGCAGTGTCCAGTGATGGTCCCCGTCACCATGCGCAGCCCGTTCCTGTCCAGACGTAATAATCGCCTGGTAAGCGTACCATCCAGGGTCGGGATGGCCTCCCTGGACTGCCTGCAACCTGATGTCGAGGACCACCAGCTCTCCGCTTGTGTATGGGTAAACTCCTGTAGCCACCTGCGTAACTGGTTGAAGGGAATGGGTACGATTGGTTCAGATCCACAGACAGACGTGCTGGATGCTCTCCTAGCAAGTTCATCCGCTGCGTTGTTACCAAGCGATCCGCTATGTCCTTTTATCCATTGCAGTGTCACTGTGTTGCGGTTAGTTACCGCTACACGTTCGAGTGCATCGTGACATTCTAGTATTAATCTCGAGGTAACGTATTTTTTCTGTAGGGATTGGAGCACTGAGGCACTGTCTGAGAGTATTCGTATATATGTATCCGTAACTCTCCTGGCTTCTATGGCATAACAGGCTTGTATGATGCCCACACACTCCGCCTGGTAGACAGTGTTGAATACTCCAAGCGGACTGGATATGTTAATGTTAAGGTCGTATGAGAAGACTCCGACCCCGTTTCCAGAGTCGGTCTTTGATCCATCGGTGTATACCCTAAACTCTTGTGGGCCTGAGTAATCACACCGTTCCTCCGTGAGTATTATGTTATAATGCTTCTGAAAGCAGTGCTGTTTCGGGGCTTTATCGCATGGTGATGCCATCATTGGCTGTCGCCTGATCGCATCCTCTTTTATGCGTATGTGCTTAACTCTAGAGTCCTTGCTCAGTGTTCCCGCTAAACTGAGTCTAAAGGCGGCTGGGGCCGCCTCTTCACGCACAATGAGGTGTAGTGGCGGCAGTCCAAGCATTGCCTGTAGAGCAGCAGTGGGTGTAGTTCTCATGCAGCCAGTTATTGCTACACAAGCGAACCGTTGCAGTTTCTCAAGATCCTTTCGGGCTGTACTCAGGTCTGTCCTGGGCCACCAGACCACTGATCCGTATGTGATAATTGGCCGGATTACCGTGGTGTATAGCCAGTAGGTGACCTTGGGGCTAATCCCCCAATTCCTGCCGAGCAGTCGCTTGCACTGCCACAGGGATATACTGGCTTTTGTGATGATGTAGTTGGTATGTTTCGCCCAATTCAGCTGTTTGTCCAAAAAGATGCCCAGGTATTTGGTTTCAGTTGATAGGCTTAGGGTAGTTCCAAAGAAACGCGGTAGTTGTAATGTTAACGCATGTGTAACGGTTGGCGCAGTGGTTGAGCGATTGACTGCTGCGCAGCATGTCGCGGATTCGATTCCCGCACGGAACAAATATTTGTACGACCTACAAGTATTTGTTCCGAGTCTGGGTGTTTTTCTATCTATAATATGTATGTATTTACAAAAAAAAAAAAATGTATATAAGTAGTTTATCAGCCATCTCGTTACCATAACACAAGCATTAGGTTGCTTAGCTTGGGGCTAGATGGCGTTGTGTGATATGTCCAAACATATTTATTTATTTTATTTATTTTATTTAATGTAGTCAGCTTCCTCTTTTTTGTAAAGAGAATCAGCTCGGTTTTTGTAGGGTTCACCGATAGTTGGTGTTTGTTGCACCAGTCTTCTACTATTTTCAAAGCTTGGCGCATGAGATTACATAGGGTATTTTTATGGGTGCCATTTATTACTATGGTTACGTCGTCAGCATAGCCCACAGTAAAGTATCCTTTGTCATTGAGGGTTTTGATGAGGCTGTCTACGACCAGGTTCCATAGTAGCGGAGAGAGGACGCCACCTTGCGGGCAGCCCTTTGCCACGATGGCCCTTGTAGTATCGTTCACCGTCACTTGCACAGCTCTCATTTTGAGCATGTTGGTGATCCAGCCTCTCAGTGTTGAATCTATGCCATGTCTGTCGAGTGCCATGTTGATGCTGTTGAACATGGTTTTGTCAAAGGCGCCTTCTATATCAATGAAGGCGGCCAGTGATGAGCACTTGTAGTCCACCGCGCATTCAATTTTGGAAACTACACTGTGTAGTGCTGATTCCGTTGATCTGCCAGTGGAGTATGCATGCTGTTGTTTATGTAGAGGTTTTACCCGAAGAGGTCCGTCACGGATGTGTCTATCACAGAGTCTCTCAAGGGTTTTCAGTAGAAATGATGTGAGGCTTATAGGCCTGTAAGCCTTGGGTTGTGTATAATCTGGTTTTCCAGGTTTGGGTATCTATCCATGGGGTAAAGGGGTAGTAAATTTTTCAGGGGAGGTTTTTACTGCGGGGCTTGATTAACTCGAAAATTGGTAAAAAATAATCTTTCAGTCAAGCTATGGAAATATCCGAAACGATGTTTTAAATTCCGCTCCTGTGGGCATGAAAACAGGGAATACAGTTTTTAAGAACAATCTTATTCATTTGGTTAATTAACTTGAAACTTGGCTCAGATTCTTACCTAAGTAATAAAGTTTGTGTGTTGTTTGAGGAGGAAGGGGAGGGGTGGGTGAGGGGGAGAGGTAGGGGATGGGTGGTGCGGAGGGAGAGGGGAGGAGGATAGGGGCAGGGGTTGGTGAGGAGAGGAAGGGTAGGTGATGGGTGAGGGGGAGGAGACGGGATGGTGAGGGTAGAGGGTGAAGGGGATGTGTTGAAGGGGGTGTGAGAGGGGGAGGGGGAGATTAGCGGGAAGGGGATGCGATGAACAAACGTGCTAATCTCTGGAACTACCAGTCGGACTTTAAAAAATCTTTTTGCATTTTATAGCCCAAATCTATAGGAAGGCTATAAGTAGGCATATTTAAAATCACTCTAGGACCTTTACGTGGCGAGCTAAATGAAAAAAAAAAATCAGAAAGAACGCTAAGCGAAAACGAAGTAATAGCGCGGGCAGGGTTTAGAACTGGTAAAACAATAAACTTGGCAATATACGATTTTTTACACAATGTCATGCAAAAAGTGGATTCGAATATACCTGTATGTACGATTTTCTGTGATATGACACAGGCATTCGACCATGTTCGGCACGACATACTTATTGAAAAATTAGAAGCGTATGGCATTAGAGGGAATGTCTCAAACCTCATTAGATCATATTTAAGCAATAGAACACAATTTACAGAAATCTCAGCAATAAATAAAAGCAATAAAAAGGAAATTGTGTATAAGTCAAAAGAACGTGTAGTTAAATTTGGCGTACCGCAAGGTACTGTCGTTGGCCCGCTGTTCTTTATAGTGTACATTAATGACCTACCCAAAAGCATTGACCACCCGATGACACTTTTTGCCGACGACAGTACCATTACAATTGATTGTAAAAACGGAGACACGTACGAAACTGATATTAACAATTCCGTAGAATCAATGGTAAAATGGCTGGAAAACAATAATCTTAAGATAAACCTTGAGAAAACTAATATTCTGCATTTTGCCCAAAGATCATCCGTACCAAATGTAAATGTCCATTATTGTAATAACAAAATAGATAAAGTGAACACAACCAAATTTCTTGGTGTAATCATTGACAGCAAATTAGATTGGAAAGCACATACGGAAGAATTAAGCAAAAAAATTAGTAATGCCACATATGCCCTATATAAATTGGCCCCCATCTTAAATGCTGATGCACTTCTAACTGCGTATCATGGCTTGGTGTCCTCTAACTTGAGATATGGACTAATTTTTTGGGGAAATTCAACAAATAAAGATGTGATATTTAAAACACAGAAGAGGTGCCTGAGGGCTATGTCTGGTCTCCATGTTACAGAGAGTTGCAAACCGATATTTAAAAAATATAAAATATTAACCCTTCCGTCAATGTACATTTTAGAGATCGTCATGTTTGTTAAATCGAATCCACACCTATTCCCCTTAGTGTCAGATAAAGTAGTAAGAAATAGACGCGACAATAGTAAGCTATGTATTCCGAGATCCAGAACAGCTCTAATGCGTAAAAGTGTATTCTGTATGGCGCCAACTCTTTACAATAAGCTGCCAAAACATTGGAGGGAATTACCCACTGAAAAATTAAGAAATAGATTAAAAAACCTTCTGTTAGAGAAAATCTATTACAGCACTGACGAATTCCTAACCGATAAATTAATTTGACTTTTATATTGACATCCTTATAATAACAGTTGCTTTGACATGTATTGCTTTAGTGGTATTTGTATATTGACATGTGTATTGAATTTATTTTAAATGAGTATTGTTTTTAGTTATGATTTTAGTTATGTTTTAGTTATGATTATTGTACTTTAGTATTCTACTATTTTGTTTTTAGTATGGTCTAAATTGGATTGTTAATTGCCATTTAATGAACGATTTTAAAATTGATGGATGCTGTCTAGAGTTCGATGTCTCATATTTGTACGCCGTTCTGGCAAAACATGACTGAAGTCACAAAATTATATTTGTCATCTTGCATGCTATGTGTGTGTATACTCATGTTTTGAACAAATACAATTATCTTATCTTATCTTATCTTATCTTATCTTATCTTATCAGGCAATGAGATGCGCCAGGGTGGGTCAGGAGAATAAGAAATTTCACGCAGACGAAGTCGCGGGCAGCAGCTAGTGGTGAATAAATGTAATGGAAAACGAAATTATTGAAAATAAATTTATGGATTAAAATTATTATGACACTTGATCGATTATGAATTATGACCAATGAAATTAGTGATAATGATTTTATGCAATTTCACGATTATGGCAAGTGAAGCGTTATTTCTAATGAAATTATGGCAAATACAAGTATGGTATATAAAATTATTGCATTTTAAATTATGGCAAACATTAGTAAACCCAAAGTGCACTACATGTTCCATTCCTTGAAATGCCTCCAGAGCTTCTTGCCCTTGAACACCAAAATCTCCCTTGCTCAAACTCTCATTCAGCCCATTATTGACTACGCTGATGCCTGTTATTTGGATGCCACTGAGGAGCTTTTGAATAAACTTGACCGTTTGCAAAATATCTGTATTCGTTTTGTTTTTAACCTTAAAAAGTATGATCACGTTTCTAACTTTCGCAAGATACTCAAATGGCTCCGTATTCGACTTCGCATGAACTCTCGGATATTATGTCTGCTATTTAACATCCTTCACAACCCTAAGATGCCTTCCTATCTGCGGGAACGCTTTTCCTACGGCCGTCCTTTTGATGTGCCTTGCAGGTCGCATCTTAGAAACCTCCTTAAATCTCCTTCCCACTCCACTGACTTCTACACCTACTCTTTCACTGTCCACGCGGTTCGGTTGTGGAATTAATTTCCGCCTGACATTAGGGACTGCCAAACTATTGCAGTATTCAAAAAAAGAGTGAAAGAACACTATCTTTCCACTTCGTCATAGTTGTTAGTTATTTTAGTGGTATTTCTCTTCTACTCTTATACACGTTGTCTACATCTCTTTTTATACTTTGTCTTATCGCAGTTATGCTGGAAGAGATTTCATTTGAAATAAGCATCACCTTTGTACGTATTTTTCTGTTTCTTTCTGTTTGTCTGTTTATTTTTTACCGGCATAATTTTAACTAAACAAAGTGTGTCTGTCCCCGCTGCGTCGCTACGAGCGGATTTTAATACGATTTTCACCAATGCATGGAGTGATTCACGAGGATGGTGTAAGTGTATAATTCATTAAAGGTTTGTGTAAAATGGCTGAGATATGACGATGATTGTTGAATATATTGGAAAAAATCAAGCTGACTGGGAGCTTTACGGGTATGCGCCGCGTAAACCAATAGAGTAATAAGAAAACAATGTTTTAGCTGTATTAACGCATAAGGTATTTTGGTCCCACTAGTACGTTCCCGTGGGATATTTTCCAACATCCACGCGGGTGAAGCGGCGGGCAAAAGCTAGTAAATTTTTGTTTTTGCAAAATGTAAAACATAACAAGAAAAGTTATAGGTATGTGATGAGCAGAATATCCACTTAGGTTTAAACGGGAACTCTTATCTACTAGTCTCTTATCACCATGCTGAAAAGACCTATATAAGTTACGAGAAACCAGCGTTTGGCTTTAGAATCAAAAGAGCAATCAGCGGCGGTGGATGCACCATCTACGTCTGTTGAAACCACTTTATATCTTTTTGAAGTTTAAAAATGTGTAGAATGCAGTGTTTTCTGGCATTGGCAGCGCTGTACGTGGGGTTGACGCACTCCTGGGGTGAGTACGACGAACGTAATTTATTTTTCACCTACGGCTTAAAGGCGGAGGATTTTCGGTCTACGATTTTTTTTTAATGTATGTGATGTGAGGATGTCAATCAATCAACTCAGCCAATCGCAGTCCACTGCTGGACATAGGCCTCTGTTTCATGTGAGGATGTAATTTCATTTAAATACAGCAATTGCTTCGGATAGTTTAAAAAAATGCTTGCCCACAAGTATTGCAATATTTTTATTTTTAATGAGCCAAGACGGTGTTATAATTCTGAAGTGGAACTAATTGAGTTTGTAATTGTCATGAGAAAGCTTCATTTGGGCTTTACAAAATTTATTTAATTTCCACTTGTTTCTACGTTAAGATTGTAAAAAAAATATAAATCTCAGCCACCGAACATAACATAAATACAGATAAATAATACACAGTTACACATTATCTTAATAATATACTCAGTATTATTTAACCGGCGAAAAAAAAGGAGGAGGTTCTCAAGACGACACGTATATATATTTTTTGTATGCGTGGTCATACCACGCATAACTTCTTACAGAGTAGTCCGATTTGATTTTTTTTTGTTTTATTCGAGAGAGTATATTTTAAAGTATATAAATGAATATTGTTTGAGTAGTTTTCGAGTTAGCTTCAATAATACGTATTTTTTCCCCACTTTTTATGTGGATGATGTTCTAATTTCTTTTGCTGGTAGTGGTATTAGAATTTATGTGGGGTATTATGATTATAACATAATATTCTAATTGGGGTGAAATGCGTAAATTACAGGACATGGCATGGCACCAAATCAGAATGGTGCCAAAAAAAAGGTGTATACTTCCGAGCATGCTTCCCTGTATGACGCTTTATACTAAACTTTAAATATTTGAATAACTGCGGAGCGGTTTGACATTCATCAAACTATACTTTTTTAATGTGTGTACACCCCCTTTATGTTAATGACTTATTATTATTACACAACTCTGAATTATTTGGCTATCAGCTTGGTAAAGTAAAATGTTATTCTTTTGTTTCAGACATTGCCGTAAGTGTAGGAGACGAACTCGTATTTTATACCAATGGATCCAAAATAGACACCGTGAATTTAATAGCCCACAACCTCACAGCATTAGCATACGATGAAGTTCACGACATTATGCTTTACGTCAACAAACAAAGCGACCATGACGCTATATGTGGTTATAATTTACATTCCAAGGAAAACAAATGTTTCATCAAAAGAAGCAATGGTGACATTCACAGTATTGCTTTCGAACCGGCAACATCTACACTATTCTTCACTGATACTAATGAAAGGAGCATTAATTGGATTTTACTGAAACCTGAGTCCATTAATAATGTTTACGGAAATCTTTTAATCAAGATGGATGACCGGACCCCCACTGATATTGCCGTGGATAGCTGTAGAGGGTACGCTATAAATGACAGTTTAAAATCAATATCTGATGCATTTTGTGATATTCAATAGTGTTATTCAAATTACAGGTACATTTACTGGATCAACACAAACGAGAAAACACAAAGACAAGAGTACATGGAGAGAGCTCGACTTAATGGTTCTGAAAAAGAAGTTATTACTCTTATGCACCAATTCCCAGTATGTAGCTTGGCCATGGACCCACAATCACGGAAAATTTATTATTTTGACAAATATAATTATAATAAATGGTTTAGTTTGAATCGCGCAGATTTGGATGGTCAATACGAATTTGTAATGAAAAATGTAAACTATCGTTATGATCCAAAAGAGTTGACCGTTTCAAATGATTACGTATACTGGATGAACAGTAGCGAGGGCTACAAAACCGTTTGGCAAATACAAAAAAACGCATGGGCAGGTATAGAGCCAAAAGAGATTAGTAAGTTTTATAATGAAAGTCCACTCGGTATAGCCGCCAATTACAAAAAAAAAGATCAAATTCAGGGACGTCAGGATTGCGAAGACCTATCGAGTTTGATACCCATTATGACGGTAACCAACAACTCCCTCAATATTCAACAGACAACAGAAACAGAACAGACAACAGAATATGCAACAGTTGCCGAACTGTTTTGTGTCCACGGTATAAAAGATAGTGAGACATCTGTTTGCAAATGCACACCTGGTTACATCGGTGAGAGATGCGATGTTTCAGTCTGTGAGAACTATTGTTTGCAAGGTAACTGCAGTTTCAATGATGAGAGTCTTCCTAAATGCAGGTAAAACATTTTCTATTCCTTTAGATGGTTTTCTTGTTTATGCATAAGCATAATCAGTCTCAGTAACGTTCCCATTGCTGGGGCTCAAGCTTCCTCTCTGTGAGAGCGAGTAGGCCGTAATCCACCACGGCTGTCCCATGTTCGTAGCTGTCACATGTCTACGAAATTTTGGTTCTAGGACATGCAGATTTCCTCACGATGTTTTCCTTTACTTTTTTGAGTGCCGCAGTGAATAAATAAATTACACAAAGTGCCTGCTTGGTTTCGAACCACCGTCGCTCCCAATTTTCAATTTTTCCAGTTTAATTTTGTTTAAATAACCATGATTGACATTATCACTATTTCAGATGTAATGCCGGTTATTCAGGGGAAAGATGTGAAGTACACGTGTGTCATGGTTATTGTCTGAACAACGGTGGCTGCTCCCTGAACGAGGAGGATGAGTCAGTCTGTCAATGTGTTGGTAATCACGAGGGAACAAGATGTGAAACTGTTAAAGATGTCACTTTCACTCTCATCAACACCCCTACGTACTATTCAGCAGAAAAAAACCTTACTCTAGCTGATTTACTGTCAAATTGGCGAAAGCTTACCATTGTTGTTGAAAAATAATCATTTATTTATTTTATTTATTTATTTATTTATTTATCTACTTACATATACCATAACAGGGTAACCCAATGCGGTACATGCGCTTATCATATTGATTATATATTCAATTACTTATGCAACCATTTACTTATCTTACTTATCTGCTATTTGAAAATGTTATAAAACTTCAGGTCGTCTTTCAATTTAGTGTTGTTAAGTTTGTGTCTTTAATAAATTGCATTAAACATCCCCCACGTAGGGTGTTTTATTTTCGTTTATACAGGGTGGCAGGGACATCAACGTCCAAACTGTAACCATGAATTCAGCACATGATTCTAGACCCCGTAGCGTAGAAAATATCGTCGGTTATAAAAAAAAAATATTGCAACAGCAATATTTTTTTTGCCCATTCAATACATTATTCTGATAATTTCTAAGAAACATCTTAGAAATTATCAGAATAATGTATTGAATGGGTCTACCCTTTATAGCAGAACTTTTTATGTCATAATATTATTTTGCATAACAGCTGATAGCATAAACTTCATTTCGCAGAAAATCGTTTGGCATACACTCATTTATCATACATTCACAACTCATAATTTTGTAAGTCAGAATCATGTTTTGGCATCATATCCGTAATAATTAAAAAGTAGAACCATCACATCGCAGAAAGTTCACACTCGGAATCGTCTTTTGGCATACATTTCATATCGATAGTCATTAAAAGGCAGAACTTATCATATCTCAGAAAGTTTACACTTAGAATCATCTTTTGGCATATATTTCATAGCCATAATAATTGAATGTATAGTTACGAGTAATTAGTTAGTCATTTACTTTAGTACCTAGTGTAAATAGTGTTAACTTGTATAATGTTTATAAGTAAAGTCTCAATAAATAATATTCATAAACATAATTTAAAGTGTCATCTATCACATTACAGAAAATTCATAGTTAGAACACTGATTTGTTTTCGCCACGCACATACAGCAAAAACACACAGCATGCAAACAAGCATACACCATGCATACCAGTATGTAGCAAACATGCAGCATGCAAACAAGCATACACCATGCATGCAGCATGCAAACAAGCATACGCCATGCAAGCATGCATGCAAGCGAGCATGCAACATGCAGCAGGCATGGTTTCTGTCATGGCTCCGGCGCTGCGGGGCTCCGGCGGTCCCACGCGAGCTTATCGTCGCAGATGGTTTTAACGCTCACCACTACCTGCTCCTCGGCTCGCGGACCGCCTCGCCCCTTCGCGCCTACGTGGGCTTAAATTACACTCTAAAGTAGGGCAGACAAGAGTAGGTGGAGTCGGTTTTGCAGCGATTCATTTCTGTCACTAACTTTTGTGGCACAACATATTGACTTTTTCTGACAGAATTTTAATTTTAATTTAAGGTTAAAAATGTATTTAATAGAAATGGCAATATGCCTAATAAAATTATTCCAAATGAAATTCTGCCATCTTCATAGTATTCCAAGTGAAATTGTACCAAATAATCATCGCTATATATAAACGTTATGCTAAAAGAAATTATGCGGAATTTTAACTTTGCCAAACGTATTATTTACCAATTATGCCAAATAAAATTCTGCCATCTTAAAAGTATCCCATTGTAAATTCGGACATATAGACATTCGGCCAACAATAATTATATTAAATAATTTTTATGCCTTAAAACATTCGTTTAAAGAAGATTATGCCAAGTGTGTTATGCCAAATAAATTTCGGAGCATCAAAATTCTACCAGATAGAGGGAACCCGTATTAAATCCATGGTAACAGGTTGCGCGTCGATGTCCCTGCCATCCTGTATAAGTACCTCCAACCGTTATCGCAACTTGGTTTTTTGCACAGATTGATGAGTCTGAGTAGTAAAAAAGTAGGTAATTGAACAAAAAATCAACTTCAAAAAGAAATTAACTCAAAATTATGAAATAACTTTAATTTCGGAAGTCGGTGTCTTGGGATCTGTACTTTAGTTTTTTTCCACCGACTTCTGACATTAACTTTATTTCATAATTAGAGTTAACTAGCTTTTGCCCGCGGTTTCACCCGCGTGGATGTCGGAAATTATCCTACGGGAACCTACTACCTTTCATCCAAATCCGTTTACCCGTTTTTGCGTGACTGAGTAATAAACATCTAAACATACAAACTTTTACATTTATAATATTAGTAGGATTTCTTTTTGAAGTTGTTTTTTTTTTGTTTATTTTTTATTCGTAATTTTTAGTTTTAAGAGGAAGGCCAAAGAAAAGATGGATGCATTGATGCAAATGATAGCGTGACGGTAGACAGAGGAGAATGGAAGAAGAACACGTGTTGCACCGACCCCACGTAACATGGGATGGGGGCAGGAAGATGAGAATTTTTGGTTTTAACCCAATTACGTCATCGGCGCGTGCCGGGGCCGGGCGCCAGATGTTTGTGAACAAAGCAGATTTATGACTTAGTTTCTTTGAATGGTTATAACACTTGAATGTTTATTATAATGGAAAGGAACTGTGCTTTAAATTAGCGTGCATTTTGTTTAAATGTAAATTCGAGGTTCCTAACTTTTATTTAAAAAAATATACAAAAAAACTGCCACAAACGCACAATGAAGGGTTCCGTTGTGAATGTGTCAATAGAATATTCTAGCAACATTTGTAGCTCTATTATTATTGTCTATGATAATGAGTGTCTATGTGTGTGACAGTAATGGCGGACGCTCTTCTCTTTTGTGTTACTGTGTTGCTTTGCAAGTTGTTCTAACAATAAAGTTATAGAACCAAAATATCTGTGTCCTCATTAAAAGACCTAATAACAGGTCATGGGCCCAGTGCTCTTGACACAGACACAGAGGTGAAAACTGCAGATTGAGAGAGATTGAGTTTTCCTATGGTGCCGGTGTAAAACCAGCAGATCGGCAACGGCGTGGTCAAACAACGCACGGGAGTTTGTGCAAGTTGTTAGCAGAGTCTGGAGGTGGTCGTACGGAGACACAAGTACGGCATCAGGCTCGAGCAGGGCGAAAATTGACACGCGTTGAAGATGGATTCCATAGCATCACCAGCTATCAAGCTGGAAGGGCAGAAAAATTGGAGCGTATGGAAATTCCAGGTTTCAGTCATACTGAGAGGGGCTGACTTGTTCTCAATACTGAATGGCGAGGAAAAGCAAGCCGACAATGCAAAGACTTGGGCGTCAAAGGATGCAAGGGCACAAACTATCATTGTGTCCAGGCTAAGTGAAGCAGCCATGGTACATGTGTTGACATGCGAGACGGCGGAGGCAATGTGGAAAAAGCTTAACAGTGTATATGAAGCCAGTTCTGTAACAAGCACCTTGATGCTACAACAGCGGTTCTTTCAATACAAATATGAAGATGGGGACTTGTCTACGTACTTGTCAAAACTACAACAAATGGCTTGTCAACTGAAACAAGCTGGTGAGGAGGTATCAGAGAAGTTCCTAATCACTAAAGTGCTGATGTCGTTACCAGACGGCTATAGTCATTTTATTTCTGCGTGGGAATCTGTGGAGAGCAATGAACAAAATTATGATGCGTTGGTTGCTAGACTTTTAGTAGAGGAAGAGAGACTGAAAGCAAGAAATAAAATACAAGAGGGAGAAAATACAGCTTTATATGCACATCAAAATAAGAAACAGTTTACAAAGAAATGTTATAAGTGTGGAAAGGGTGGACATTTTGCACAACAATGTAAAAGTGACTCTGAAAAACGTAAATGTTTCGAGTGCAACAAGACAGGTCACCTAAAGCATGAATGTCCTAAGTATCAAAACAACAATAAAAATAGCAAGAGAGAACCTGAAAAATCATCAATAAAAAAGGGTCATGCATTTACGATGACAGCCATGACATCCAATTGTCAAAATGACGTGGACCGTAACATGAGTGACATTGACGTGTCGAGTGAAAATAGACTCAAAAATGGTTGATTGACAGTGGTGCGAGTGAACATATGAGTAGTGAACGATCTTTGTTCACGAACTATCAATCAGTGTCAAACAGATTTGTTATTGTTGGCGACGGTCGGCCTGGCGCGTCCTTGGGGTTGGTGAAATCAAACTACAAATATACGATGGGGATTGCTATGCTGAATCGACACTATATAATGTGCTACATGTGCCAGATATGCATATTAATTTATTTTCGGTACCTTGTGTTACGAGAAAAGGTTATGAAGTCAAAATGTTGTCTGAACAATGTTTAATCTACAAAGACAATGAGTTGTGTGCTATTGGGAATCTACAAGTGAAGTCATATGTACTAGATGTGTTGTGTGAAGGACATGCTGCAGCTGTCTCAACATTACTAACATGGCACGAAAGGTTATGTCACCAAAATCTTGAGTATGTGAAAAGGGTGCTAAACGGTAATAATATTCCGTATAAAAGCGTCAACTTCCAATGTGAATCATGTTTGTAAGGTAAATCACATAGGTTACCTTTTTCTAAAAAAGTGCAACACACCACAAAAACATTAGAAATCGTGCACGCCGACCTATGCGGCCCGATGGAGGTGGAGAGTGTTGGTGGTTCAAGATATTTTCTATTATTGAGGGATGACTACTCCAATTATCGAGTAGTATATTTTCTAAAGAAGAAAGGGGATACTGTTTCTCAAATAAAGCAGTTTGTCGCTTGGGCTGAAACACAAACAGAAAATAAAGTGAAAGTAATTCATACTGACAACGGAGGGGAGTTTGTCAATTAAGATATTCAAGACTTTGTCAAAGAAAAGGGCATACAACACCAAACCACTGTACCTTATACGCCCCAGCAGAACGGCAAGGCAGAAAGAGACATGCGCACCATAGTAGAGGCAGCACGGTCCATGATAGGTACCAACTTGTCAAAGGAGTTATGGGCTGAGGCAGTGAACATTGCAGTTTATGTTTTGAATAGGACAACCAAAAGTAATAATGAAGGTCAATCACCCTATGAAACTTTTAATAATCGTGAATTTGATGTGCAAACTCTGCGTGGAATATTCGGACAGGAGGTGTATGCCCACATCCCAAAGGAAAAAAGGTTGAAGTGGGATGTCAAGGGAGAGAAAGCAATATTTGTTGGATATGATGATTCTAAAGGATACAGAATTTATTATGAAGACAAAAGGGAAGTACATATCAAGAGAGATGTTATATTTTTAGATAATACGAGTTATAAAGAACATAAATCATCTAATACACAGGAAATTGAGGATATCATTTTACTGGATATATCAAATGAGAATGATGAACAGAAGAGTGAAAGTGAAGAAGAGTTTTTTGAAATAAATACTGAACATGAAGAGACAGAAAACGATCAAGACAAAGAAAGTGAACAGGAAGTTGGAAATGTAAATAAAAATTTAGAGAGAAATTGTTTAAGAATTAATAGGTACTTGTCTTGTAAAACAGTTTGGGGAAAGTCTATATTAAGGGGAGGTTTGTATTGGTAATAAGAATTGTTTAAGGGGAGGTTTGTATTGGTAATAGGAATTATTTGAATATTTTATTGAGGGGCGGTGTGAATGTGTCAATAGAATATTCTAGCAACATTTGTAGCTCTATTATTATTGTCTATGATAATGAGTTTCTATGTGTGTGACAGTAATGGCGGACGCTCTTCTCTTTTGTGTTACTGTGTTGCTTTGCAAGTTGTTCTAACAATAAAGTTATAGAACCAAAATATCTGTGTCCTCATTAAAAGACCTAATAACATCCGTAGTGGAAAAGAATTTATCCCAAAAACAAACTTAACAAGAGATCCCAAAAAAAAAATATGTCGTAAAACTACAAATTAACCATTTTCAGACTTTTTCCTTTACTTGTGCTGAGAGACCTTGCTTCTTGCCAAATTTCATTATTCTAGGTCAACGGGAAGTACCCGGGTTTTGATTAACTAGCGACAGTTGCGAGTATCAAAATGTATCGCAAAATGGCCATATTGTATTATTGCGTTGACTTAGAAGCTTGATTTATTTAGAATTCTAAGGGACCATAAACATACGTATTTGATATCTTCACGCGTCCTTGAGAAAAAGAGTCTTGACAGACTGACAGACTTGAATTTTTTTATGTGATAGAATTACAAATTAACATTTTTCAGACTTTTTCCTTTACTTGTGCTGTATGACCCTACTACTTGACAAATTTCATTATTCTAGGTCAACGGGAAGTACCCTATAGGTTTTGATGTACTTGCGACATTTGCGAGTATCAAAATGTGTCGCAAAATTACCGTATTTTTATATTGCGTTGACTTAGGAGCATTTTTTTAGAACTCCAAGGGACCATAGACTTACGTATTCAATATTAATTTCAACTTGATATCTCCACGCGTCCCTGAGAAAAAGGGACATGACAGACTGACAGAGTTGATTTTTTTTTAATGATAGAATTACAAATTAACAGTTTTCGGACTTTTTCCTTTATTTGTGCTGTGAGAGCTTGCTTCTTGCCAAATTTCATGATTCTAGGACAACGGGAAGTACCCTATAGGTTTTGATTTACTTGCGAGTATCAAAATATGTCGCATAAATGGCCGTATGTTTTATTGCGTTGGCTTGGAAGCTTGAGTTTGTGATCCTATTAAAGGTTCCGTTTTTTCCTTTTGAGGTACGGAACCCTAAAAATGTAACAATATCTTAATTCTTGTTTCTTTCATCGAATATCTAGTGTTATTCATAGGAAAATTATGCCAGGCGAATGGCCTCCTGCGGCAATTGATTCTTTCGAGGTAATTTTCGATGGTTTTTCGCAAATTTCGTGGGTTATCTCGGCAATAACTTGGTGTATGTTAGTTTTTAGGAGCTCCAACGTTGCAGGTGTGTTGGTATAGAAACGACTCCTAAGAAAATCCTACAAAAAATATCCAACGGCGTTGAATCGGACGATCTTGGCGGCCAGTTGACATCACCGTAACGTGAAATAATGCGACCTCTGAAAGTAACAAAATTTTGTAAATGTATTGTTACAAACTAACATTTTGCGTTTGAAACACGCGCCATTACTAACAGCTATCAAAATTACAGTATTGCCAATATAGGAACCTCGAATTGGATCACCCTTTATAAGTCGACGTTCGCACAGACGAAAAAATATCGCGGCGATTTTGTTTCGCGCACTAATTTTCAACGCTCTACTTAGCGCCGAGAGTTGAAAATCCAACAGTGTATTTTTTCGACGCGCTAGAATGCACTCTATTGTTCTTAGGTTGGATTCTCAATGCTTGGCTCAACACTGAGAGTTGAGAATCCAGTGCGCGATAGTCCCCACTAGGGCTTGCGATATCCGTACATTTGTACAATCCGGATAACATGGATATTAATATTTTACTATCCAGATTATCCGAATAATGCGGATAGTACGGATATTTTTAGGTTTTATTATAAATAAAACTAATAAGCTTTTGTAACACGTTTTAATCAGTCTCTAAGCAAAATGACAAGAATAATAAACTATACCAATATTTCAAGTATCAATCAAATAAAAAAAACTAGTTCATTTCTAAAATTATACAATAAAAACTTTTTTACAAAAAAATACAACCGACTTCCAAAAACAACACTACAAAGTGAAAAATAACTTTAATTTCGGAAGTCGGTGTCTGATTAAATGTATTTTCGTTTTTGCCACCGACTTCCGAAATTAAAGTTATTTTTCACTTTGTAGTGTTGTTTTTGGAAGTCGGTTGTATTTTTTTGTAAAATACTTTTTATTTTTCACTTTTTAGTGGTTCACATGTGCTTACCCCTTCACAGCGTACTGGCGTGATGTTATGTTATGAACTGGTGTGAACAATAAACGGACATGAGATTTCAGCAATCCCAGTCCATTTGCTATCATTTATTGAGGAGTTCCATTGCCTATCTCAGAAGTTCTTCATCAGATCTTCACCAAATTGAAATGGGACCACTCCAAGAAAGTACTCTTCCAAAAACTATCCAAATCGCTTCAAGTGTGCCTATAAAATTGGAAGAGTTCTCTCTATTTCTCCAGGATCCCATCATCAGATCCTGACTTGATGATCATGGGACCACCTGGGAAGTATACCCTTTCAAACAAAAAAAAAAAAATCCAAATCGGTTCAGCCATCTTCGAGTAATCGGGGAACATACATAAAAAAAAAAAAAATAAAAAAAAAAAAAAAGGTTCCGACGAATTGATAACCTCCTCCTTTTTGAAGTCGGTTAAAAACACCGATACCGCACAAAAAATGTGTAACTATTCTTCTCATACTAAAAACAATTCTAATTAAAAATGAGATCTTACATTTATCATAAATCAACAACAACAACAACAACAACAACAACAACACCAACAACATTTTATTCACTGAAAACAGTGAATAAGAAGCACTTTTAATCACTATTTTGGTGTTTGAATTTAGAACACACCTATATATTCAACCTATATTGGTGTGTTCTAAATTCAATTTGATTGGTCGACATTTTCGACAAGGAGTTTAGCATTAGAATAAAAACTGTTTTCGCTTAAATCTTTCTTAAAGATAAGAAAAAGAAAAGATAGTAAAGAGGAGAGGAGGAGGAGGTTTAGAGGTAGTTAAAGATTTTAACTATGGCCCTCGCTTTAAATCCGTCGTTTATTCACTAATTGCATAATATACTTAGTACCTGGTCGACTGAGCTCTGCTCGGGTGAAAATAGAGAAAACGAATTTTACCAGTTATTAGACTTATGTAGATCTGTTTTGTTTAAAGTACCTACCTACTTAAAAAAAAAAAAAATTATTCAATTGTAGGTGGTGAATTTTGGAAATTGAAACTTTTTGTTGTTTTCTCGAACGTCCACGAGGATTTATAATCTTTTCTACAAAGCACATTTCAATGATTATTTTATTTGGACACTATTTGGCTAATTAATAAGTTATGAACAAAAAGCGAATATTATCTGTTAGTAGTTGTCATTACGTTAACGTTTTTTTTTAAACCTCACGGATAAAAAGTATGCATAGCCACCGAAACGCTACAGCTAACATAAGTTTCAGTGGCTAATATGCATAGTCTTTAGCTAAAAAAAAAAAAAAAAAAAAAAAAATTATCCACGATAACGAACGATAAATGCCGCAAATGTCACAGCCAACCAGAGACCATACAACACATAACAGGGGCATGCACAACACTCACACAAACAGACTATACACACAGGCATAATCAGGTAGCAAATGTCATCCATCAAAAACTAGCACTTAAATATAAACTCATACAAGACACATACACTCCTTACTATAAGTACGTACCACAAACAATCCTAGAAAGTACCACACACAAACTACTATGATCGCGCCATACTAACCGACAGGACTGTTCACTACAATAGACCAGATATAACCCTTAAAGATAAAGTTAAGAAGTCGGTTAATAAAGTCACATACCTTATAGATTATAATGCAGTCCCTAATACACATAATTTACAAAAAACAATAGGTGAGAAAATCAGTAAATACGCTGAACTGAAGGAAGAAGTTACCAGAATTTGGAGACAGGAAAAAGTGTACATAGTACCCATTGTTATCTCCACTACGGGTGTTATACCCAATCACCTCCACCATAGCCTTAAAATAATAGACTTGAAAGACTCAATTTACATTACTCTTCAAAAAGCCGCAATCTTAAATACCTGCAGAATAGTGAGAAAGTTCATGCAAATTGAAGAAAACGAAATATCTCCTCATAATACTCATTCTTCGTAATAAAAAATTCATCACACACGCTACATTGACTTGGCTTGGCCCGTTAATGTAGCTTAAACTAGCCAAAGAACTAAGAAACAAAACATGTTTACCAAAAGTAATAATATTATAATTATAATATGGTTGCTAAAAAAAAATCCGGTTGAACGTTACAGCTACCAGCCCCCTAATTGCGTAACACACTATCAATCGGAATTTTATTTATTTATTTATTAAAACTTTATGCACAAGTAAAAAAAAAATACCGTACAAAGGCGGACTTAATGCCTGAGGCATTTTCTACCAGCCAACCTTAGGGTGGTGCAGAGAGAAGACATGGCAGGTGCAACATAAAGGATAGATAACAAGAAAATAACTATAAAATATAAGAATAAATACATAGATATTATATAATTACACAAATACATACATATATATATATATATATATATATATATATATATATATATATATATATATATATATATATATATATATATATATATATATATATATATAAACGGAATAAACTTTGTAAGGAGAAATAACGATCGGTAGAGGAGAAACAACGATCAGTAGAGGAGAAAATGAAGCCAGCAAATCAGCGCTGGGATGCGCTGATTTTAATAATTTTATTAATTAAATAATTTTTTATTATTATTAAATTTATTATTAATTAAATTAAATTTTATTAATTATAATTCAAGAACGGCCGGCTCGACTGATTTTTATGATTTTTGGGTTTTTGGATTTGTCTTCGTCCGGAACGGGATACTTATTAAGTATTAAAACAAGGGAAAATTCACAAAAAAAATATGAAGAAAATTAATTTTCTCATACATGGAATTTGGAAAGGGCAACGTCTGTCGGGAATTTTTTATTCTATTTAGAATTCCAAATTCAAATTAATTTTATAATAAAGCATGATATTCAAAAACAAATCAGTTGCTCATTTGCTTTCCCGCCGTTCGATTTTTCTTTGATATCGATTATTCTGTAACCATGGAAAAATCGAAATAGTGCGTTATTTTCGAATAAGAGTTCCGTCATGGCACAGCACAGAGCACGCAATATTAACGACTTGTATGGACAAGGTATTGCAAGTGAACGCACGGCACGTTTTTGGTTTGATCGCTTCCGTTTTGGAAATTTTGATCTCAACAACGAGCCCCGGGGAAAAATTAAAATCCAATGTGGCGACGAAAAACGCTTTTAGAGAATCATCTTTCACACAGTCCATCCATCGTTTATTTGGTCTACCCCTACTCTTATAGCCATCGACATTCATACTCAAAACAATTGTTTTTTTCAAATTAATTGACTCCAATTAATCCATATCTATATTATTTTCATATTTTTGACTTTTTTACTTTAAATTTATTCCGGTATTTTTTTACTTTTCAGCAAAAAATAGTAGTTCAATTCTTAAAATATAAATTAAGTTTTCCTACACAATTCAAAACGTTCTCAGCTTGCGCTTTCGGGAACTTCGCGCGTTTACATTAGAATATTCATAGCTAAGATAGGACAACGTCTGTCGGGTCAGCTAGTACTGTAATAAAATCTTGTTTGAAACTGCTAGCACCATCTATTATTTACATAAGAAAATCCAAGAATCGTCGTGCTAGTGTTCTACGCAATGAAGCAGCACAATAACTGAGTCGTTATTAACATGTTTTTTTTTTATAAATTTTAATTTTGAAAAATTCATTAAAACTGTGCAATAAACCTCGCAGCGATACCATATTGGAGATGGGTACCTCTCCAACTCGGTATCCTAGCTTGGTTTTACCCTGTATAGGTATACAGGGGTGGCAGGGACATCGACGCGCAACTACCTTGGATTCAGTATATTATGATTCTGAACGGGTTTTTTCTTTCTGTCCCCGTAGGTCGTGTCCCCGTTTAAAACCAATAACCCGTAACGGGGACACGTTTAACGGGGACAGCGAGAATATGTCGTAATTTTTAGTCGGTTATTTAAAAAAAAAAATTGCTGTTCCATACATATTAACCACTTAGGTATTGCACTTTTCTAAGAAACAGTAGATTTTTTTTCGATAACTGAATTCAATTAAAATCATGTGCAGAATTAATTCATGGTTACAGTTTGTGCGTCGATGTCCCTGCCGATGCCGCCCTGTATAACCCATACTTAATATTATAAATTCGAAAGTAACTCTGTTTGTCTGTTACCTTTTCACGCCTAAAGCACTGAACGGATTTCGATAAAATTTAGCAAGGCTATAGATGACTTCCTGGGGAAGGACATAGGCTACTTTTTTTCTCAAAAATAATCCTACAGTGGGTGATATAGGGGATGAAAGTTTGTATAGGAAACCCAGCATTTCAGAAGTCAGGAATATGAAAATTCAAATTTATGCTTTTGGTAGGAAATAAAGAAATATTTGGTACAGAGTTTTTGAAAAATCATCCCCTAAAAGGGTACAAAGGGCTTGATTTTAAAATCCACAAATAATATTGAAATGTTTGTGTACCTGCCTCTTTTTAAGAGATTATAAAGGATTGGAAATGTAGCCATAGTTCGTATCTTGAAGTAACATTTAGTCTTTATTTCATTCGACGTTTTTACGACGAAATTTTTACAACAATTAATCACTCACTCCGATTCAGTGTTTAATTCATTAAGGTTTTGTGTAAATTGGCTCAAACAAATAAAAAAGAAGATAAGAATAGAATAGAATAGAGATAGAATTGTTTAAGATGTCGGAAAAAATCATGCTGACTGGGAGCTATATGTCTCCCATACACGACAACGATATGTCGTAGCGGTTTGTGTTTCCACAGTTATATCGGACGGCCGACGGCCCTATGTCTTCCGACATCCACGCGGTCGAAGCCGTGGGCAAAAGCTAGTTATGTTATATATGCCAAACGACAATAAAACGCCATAGGCAGGGATTAAATATTGCATTTTTTTTATTTTTATTTTTAAGAGACATACTAAACAACACTGAACTGAATGCGTACCTAACTGAAAGACGACGAGAAGCTTTATAAAATTTTCAAATAATTAAATGGTTGCATATGTAATTGAATACCAAATCAATAACATTATTTTTCAATAACAACAACGGTAGCGGTAAGCTTTCGCCAATTTGACAGTAAATCAGCTAAAGTAAGGTTTCTTTCTGCTGGGTTATATGTAGGTGTGTTGGTGATAGTGACATCTTTAACAGCTTCACATCTTGTTCCCTCGTGATTCCCAACACATTGACAAACTGGCTCATCCTCCTCGTTCAGGGAACAGTCACCGTTGTTCAGACAATAACCATGACACGCGTACACTTCACACCTTTCCCCTGAATAACCAGCATTACATCTGAAATAGTGTTAATGTCGATCATGGTTATTTAAACAAAATGAAACTGGAAAAATGGTAGATTGGGAGCGACAGTGGCCCCAACTTTCATGTCGTATGTTGTATGTCGTGAGTTCGAAACCAAGCAGGCACTTCCTACCTTGTGTCCCACTGCTGGGCAAAGGCCTCCCCTTTTTCTTTCCACACCTCCCTCTCTTGTGCGATCTCTGGCCATGTTGGCCCTGCAGGCACTTTACTTTGTGTAATTTATTTAATCACTTCTGCACTCAAAGAGATAAAGGGAAACATCATGAGGAAAGCAGGATATCCTACAACCTAAATTTCGAAGACATGTAACACGACTGCCGACTACCTGGGACTGCCGGCCGTGGCCTACTCGCTTTCAAAGAGAGGAGGCTTGAGTCCCAGCAATGGGAACTTTATAGACTAATTATGCTTATGCTTAAACAAGGAAATCACCAGAAGGAATAGAAAATGTTTTACCTGCATTTAGGAAGTCCCTCATCGTTGAAACTGCAGTCACCTTGCAAACAATAATTCTCACAGACTGAAACATCGCATCTCCCACCGATGTAACCAGGTGTGCATTTGCAAACAGATGTCTCACTATCTTTTATACCGTGAACACAAGACAGTTCGTCAACTGTTGTATATTCTGTTGTCTCTTGAATATTAAGGGAGTTGTTGGTTAAAGTGATGTTTGGTATCAAACTCGATAGGACTTCGCAATCCTGAAGTCCCTGAATTTGATCTTTTATTTTGTAGTTGGTGGCTATACCGAGTGAACTTTCCTTATAGAACTTACTAATCTCTTTTCTCTCTTTAACATCCATTGTGTTTTTAGTATTTGCCAAACGGTTTTGTAGCTCTCGCTACTGTTCATCCAGTATATGTAATCATTTGAAACGATCAACTCTTTTGGTTTAGAAAGATTGACCTGATTCAACTTTACTACAAGTGGGTTGTGACCATCTAAATCCGCGCTATTTATAAACCGACTTTGAATACCGGTCATATAATAAATTTTCCGTGTTTGTGGGTCCATGGTCAAGCTAAATACTGTGTAAGATGGGTAACTATGAGGAATAACTTCTCTCTCGGAACCATTCAATCGAGCTCTCTCCATGTTATTAATGTTTGTGTTGATCCAGTAAATGTACCTGTAATTTGTATAACACTATTGAATATCACAAAATGCAACAGATAATGATTTTTAAACTGTCATTGATAACATACCCTCTACAGCTATCCACGGCAATATCAGTGGGGGTTCGGTCATCCATCTTGATTAAAAGATTTCCGTAAACATTGTTATTAGACCCAGGTTTTAATGAAATAGAATTAACGCTCTTTTCATTAGTATCAGTGAAGAATAGTGTATCTGTTGCCGGGTCGAAGGCAATACTGTGAATATTACTACTGTTCCTTTTGATGAAACATTTGTCTTCCTTGGAATGTAAGTTATAACCACATATAGCGTCGCTGTCGCTCTGTTTATTGACGTAAAACATCATATCATGAACTCCATCGTAAGCTAACGTTGTGAGGTTGTGGAAAATTAAATTCACGGTGTTTGTTTTTGTTCCGTTGGTATAAAATACGAGTTTATCGCCTACACTTACGGCGATGTCTGAAACAAAAGCATAACATTTTACTTTACCAAGCTGATAGTCAAATAATTCAGAGGTGTGTAATAAGTCAAAACATAAAGGGGGGTGGGGGGGTGTACACAAGATAAAAAAATATAGTTGGATAAATATCAAACGGCTCCGCAGTTATTCAAATATTTAAAGCTTAGTATAAAGATAGCACGCAAGCACAGAGTGGCATGCTCGGAAGTATGCAACTTTTTTTGGCACCGTTTTGATTTGGCGCCATGCAGTCGTGTGATATCCATTATATAGTTAAATAAAATACGGCAAATGCGTTGTGAACAGTCTATAAGACCATGACCATAGTAATACCATCAGTAATATTATCCTGAAGTTTTTAAACGGATTGAATAACGATATTTTTTTTACAAAATAATACCTAATAACGAGTTACGAATGCCATTTTGATCGAAGAGGATTTCGTGACACATCCTGACTATTTTCTGTGGAGGTATCTAATGTAGTGTGTAGGAGTGATAAAAAAACTGCTGATACCTATGCGATCAAAATGCAGGGAACAGCTATTTTTATTTTGAAATTTCAGTTTTCACAAAATAAAAGTTGTTAATTTTCACGAGTGCGACACTCCCTAAAAAGTATGCCCCTCGTTCGATCTAACACCTTATATTAATATAATTACGATTTAGTTTTTCTTGCCCCGAAGGTAAGCCGAGATGACAAATAGTACACCTAGGTTAGTAGGACTAAAACTGAGATCTGTTAAGCCCTTAACAGATCTCAGTCTTCAGTTCAGACGTTGACTTTACTCAAGCAGGTAGAGTCAGTTAGCGTTTTATACAAAACTGAACCTTATTTTAAGAACGATTCATATTCGTATGCAACGCTTAATCACAGTAGCTTATTGAAACTTGCACAATAAATTCATAATGTAAGGTTTAGTTTGTATGAAACGGTATCGTACTTGGCTTTAGTAAAGTCTAAGTTTGCTCTATGTATACATATACATTATCTCAGCTTAAGCCTTTTGTACATAATATGGGGTGAGCCAGCAACCGGGCACGTCAACTAACATCGTCGATGTAGGCGAAATCGATTAAAATGTATTAAGTATACTTACCTATACTTAATTATATTTAAATCGATTTTGTATTATGTTTTACATCACCGTTATGTTACTTTGTCAGTGACATTTATTGTAATTTTTTTGTTAACATCTGATATATAAATGAGGGGAAAACATTAGTTCACCTGATAAGTATCGCTTGAAACTAATAAATCTATGTATCGCATGATTGGAGCTCGTTATTTGTCACTTCACTTTTGTCAGTGTCACTACGAGTATAAATTAATGATCGCCACTTCGCAAAGTCCGAGAGTTTATACTTAGAGCGCGGACAGGTCGGGCGCCTAAGACGAATGACAGGTCAAAAAAATGCTTGTCCGCAAGTACAGTCCTACCAACTTATCTGTGAACTGAAAGAGGACGCCACCGTCGATGCGTCGACACAATCGAATGACATGCGTCGGCACAATCGAAAACATTTCAACATGACGGCCGTAGTTCCAATTTTCGCCATTTCACAGATAAGTTGGTAGGAGCGTAAGTACGAGTATTGCAATATTTTTATTTTTAATGGGCCAAGACGGTTTGTTACAATTTTGAAGTGGCTAGTAGCACAAACGAGGTTGTAAATTATAGTGAGAAAGCTTCATTTGCGCGTTACAAAGTTAATTTAATTTCCACTTATTTCTAAAATGAGGTAATAGTAAAGAAATTATTAATCTCAGACACCGAACATAACATAAATCCACAGAAATAATACACAGTTACACATAATTATCTTAATAATACTCAGTTTTTTTTAATAATAGCTACTTAGAGCAAGTAAGTAGTTTATGTGTAGTCGGGCCTTTTGTAAGCGAATTGAGAATCTGAAATTCATACCAAAAGCATGTAAGTAAGTTAATAAATAAATAAATTATTATTTTGGTACTTGTTAACAGGCCTGCACTCTCCTCCCATGCCTATTAACACTGTAATCATTGATATATAAAAATAATATCTTTTTTATAATATACGAGACTGTAACTTGAAAACATTGTAAAAGCCAATTATTTTTATAAGATTTACTGTGAAAATTTTTGCCGGCTCTTCTCCATAGCAAGCGACCACTTGAAACCGTGCACCTAGCTTCTGACGTTTCATATATCCCCATGTAGATTTATGTGAAATAAAGTATTTTTATTTGTTTTGACTTGAATTTAAACCCGATTGAAGTGGATAAAATTAACTGCGGGTTAAACCACAGAACAGGTAAAGAGATGGTTAAACTATTCGGCGCAATTGCTGTATAAATAAAATTATAATGTGTAGGTACCTACATCATAGAATTAAGAAATCACGGATTAATCAGTGTAGGTAGTTACTAGCGGTAGGTGCAAAATAAACTACGTTCCTCGTACTCACCCCAGGAGTGCACCAGCCCCACGTACAGCGCTGCCAATGCTAGCACACACTGCATTCTACACATTTTAAACTTCATAAATTTAAAGTTGTTTTAGCAGACGTAGATGGTGCATCCACTGATGGTGATTGTTCTTTTGATTCTAAACCCAAACGCTGGTTTCTTGCAACTTATATAGGTCTTTTCGGTATGGTGATAAGAGACTGGTAGATAAGAGTTCCCGTTAATATACCTAATTAGATATTCTACACATCACAGATAACTCTGTAACCTTTGCCTGGTATTAACATATTTTGTCTTGTTACGTTCACGCTTTGCAAAAGCCAAAAAGGTTTCTAGCTACAGGAGAAAGTAATTAATGGGGGAAAGTGGGGGGATTCGTACACCGGGAGCATTCGTGCAACGGCCATAATTCGAATACGCAACATAGTGGCGCCTTCGTATCTGTGTGTGTGATGCCCACTCACACGCATAATCTAACAGCGGAGCGGAGTGGCTCGCCAGAGCGGCCGCCGGCTTTGATGTGACAGGACCATAGAAATATATTTCATATATGTATGGACAGGACGTTACGTGTTTTCGCTTCGCGTAAATAATTTTTCTATGCAACTTTAAACGTGTTTATCTTCTATAAGTTTTGCTGCCATTATTAAACTGATTCTTTGTGGTGTTTGGGTACATATTTAAGTTTATTATTTCGACATTTACTTGAAGATAATCTTAGTAGTTATTTTTATTTTCAATATGTCAGTCGAATTTCTTGGTTGGAGTAGCTTCGTACAGGTATGAACGGGGTGGATTCGTACTGTACGAATGTACTGTTTCAATTCAGACATAGAATGTATATTGCCGGAACCCAAATTTGCTTCTACAGCAAGAACGGCTAATATAATTATTTAGCTTTCAAAAGGATCTGTCTATGTACTCAATGTGCAATAAGTAGATTCATAAAAATATTATGACTCTTGTTACCCTAATGGTAAATGGTAATGTTGATTAGTTCCTATAGGACATAAGAAGTTAAATAATATTAAAACAAAGAGGTTAACTAATTGTATTTAAAACTATCTTATTATTAAGTACTTAAGCACCCAAGGCTGATTCTGTGAAATTTTGATTTCAATAAATGTTATGTTTTCTATAAATAGCATTATTAATCATGATGTACGGAGGCACCCCACAATGTACGAAGGTACCCCAACACATGTACGAAGCTACCCCGTGTGGGGTACATTCGTACGGTTTCCATTTTTTTTTAAAATCGTCATTGCTTGACAACGCTTCTTTTTATGAACAAGCCGTTTAAGGGAACATTGTAGGCAAATATATAAGCAATCTAGCAATGCTCAAATTGTTTTCAAATAGCGTTTAGTTTTTCTGCTATAGGGCTCGAAGTGAAAAATGTACGATTCCACCCGACTTTCCTAGGCCAATTATTTCGAAAATTTTGTTTTCTTAATTTATTATTTAATCAGGTATTATGTTCATCATTGCCTTAGTAGGTAATTGGATACCTAATTCGAGTGGGTTGTCGTTTTAAGACAATAAAAACGCTGTAGGTATAGGTTAGCGCGTCGAGCATCGAGAAAACTGACCAAGGTGTTTTAAGTAATGTATGAGTTTTTTTTTTATTAATAACTAGCTATTGCTCGCGGCTTCGCCCACGTGGTGATTGGAAATTATCCCACGGGAACATACTACCGGGATAAAAAGTGTGTCCTAACCCAGGTCATGGTGATCTATCCGTGTGCCAATTGAGATTGGGTGATTCTGCCCTGCAGCTCAATAACTGAAGAAGATTGGGAATATCCTCCTGGTGGTATGAGGACTAAAACAACTCGTATAACTTTTAACAATGGTGGACTGTATTACGATATTCTACATGGAATTCAAGAACAAACGGTAAATTGATTGGCAATGGCGAGAGATTAACGTAGGTATGTACGTGGTCGCTCAGTAGCACGGACGATGACGCAGTGGCGAGCCGGCCGGGGTGCGCGCCCGCTGCTCGAGGGCCCCTCCGCGACCGCAGCCTCCGCCCGCAGTCGCCCGGCGCGGCGTGATGTTCTCGACAATAACCCATTAGATATTATATCAATGGAAAGATCTCATTCAAAAGGATATTTATTATTCTGAAGACTTCGTTTGATTGTTAGTACGTAAGGTGCTACAGAGCTCTAAATGTGAGTAATTAAGTATTATTCAATTTCTGGTATTTCGTCAATTAATTAACTTTCATTAATTCTGTGCCTTGCAAACATTTAAGCTTAACATTTTAAGCTTATAAACTGACATTTTAAAACATTGGCCTCCTAGGTGCCGTTTTAGGAACAATGCTTTTAAGAGTCGGTTGGCCGGACAGACCCTTAAGCCTGCCGCATCCCTCAATAGCGTTAAGATATATGCCAATCGAAAGATCTATATACGGTAAATATTTAGTGTTTGAGGACTTCTCTCGATTGTTAGTCAGTGAGGAGTCAGAGCTTTAAATGGTTTTAAGAGTCGGTCGGCCGGACAGAACGTTAAGTTTGCCGCACTCCCAAATAGCGTTAAGATATAAGCCAATGGAAAGATGTTTTCAAGGGGAATATTTTTCTTTATTTATTTCGGGAAAAGAAACAGTTAGCCGATGTTCGCACGGACGTAAAATTATCGCGGCGGGATTTTATCGCGCACTGGATTTTCAACTCTCAGTGTTGAGCCGAGCATTGGGAATCCAGTGCGCGAAAAAAAATCGCCTCGTTATTTTTACGTCCGTGCGTACGTCGACGTACACAAATAATAGGTCTTTACCTATGAAATTGCCGTTTTGTATGAAAAAAATTAAAGGAATTTTTTTCATGCATTTTTTATTTGTATTTTTTATTACATTTTTTATTTCTGTGGCGTTCTCATACTAGTTATAACTAACTTGTAACATATTTATTTTTGTGTTATCGTTACCACTTAGTTAAAACTTAAGTTTAAAACCTTTTTGTTTAAGAACCTTTTGTATCAAGTAGTTACATTATGACCAATGTATTTTAATTTTTTTTTACAAAATGACTTAAGTTTAAGTATCCATTTGTCTAATGTTGTTTTTATATGCCTCATGTTAGCGTAGTGTCTTATTCTTTATTAATTAAGAGTTAGGTATAAGTTATACACTTTTACACCAAACCATTTTATTAGGTATTTGCAATGTTATTATGTTTACACTTTGCTCATTCCTTTTTGATAATTATTTGTTAACCCTTTTATTAAATTATCTTTATCAAAGGGGGGTGGACATGTAGTGGTATGTTTACCCACACATGCACGCCACTTGCGAGCTTATAAGTACCTATGACGTTCACCGTCACCTTAAGTTCGAAGTCACGCGTTGTCACGACAACACATATTACATAGTCGTTTACTAACGGCTACTCGCGTCAATCATCATATATATCATTTCATACTAATCGTCATAAGTAATTGTACCGTGTTTAGTTGTAGTAAATACATTATTAAATTCATAGTGTAAATCTGAATGGACATTTAATTTCTCACTATAGAACCTACATCACGTTCCAACAAAAGTTCTATAGAGACATTACTAATATGTTCATTGAAGTTTAAGTTGTCATCATTGTTACACCCACGTATTTAACGGATTTAGATTTATTAATTTGTGGACAATTACAAGATAAGGCTATTTGTTGAGGACAAGAATGTGCAATTATACTGTGTGATGGGATGGAAGTGTTCCGTAATGAAAAAGTTAGATAAATGGTTTTAGTAGTATTTAGAGTTAGAAGGTTTGAGGCAAACCAGTGGCAGACCTTGTTGAAACCTTCTTGGGCGTATTTAAAAACTTCACCCCAGGTGTCTCCATAGAAAGTAAGGGTTGTGTCATCAGCGTATGAGGTAATTTTGCAGTTTTGGAGATTAAGCTTGCAGAGGTTATTTAATAGGTCTTTACCTATGAAATTGCCGTTTTGTATGAAAAAGTTTAAACTATTTTTTTTCATGCATTTTTTATTTGTATTACCTAATCGAAGTAATCACCCATGCAATCAATGCATCTTTGCCAACGCAGTGGCAGTTTATTGATGCCCTTCTTAAAGAAATCAGCTGGACGGGAGGCAACAAATTCTTCAAAGGCATTTTGTACTGCCTCTCGGGTATTGAATTTTTTTCCCGCCAAGAAGTTATCCAAATTCTGGAAAAAGTAGTAGTCTGTAGGCGCAAGGTCTGGTGAGTAGGGCGGATGACGGAGAGCTTCCAACCCCAGTTCTTGCAACTTGGAGACCGTCTGCTGTGCAGTATGAGGTCGCGCGTTGTCGTGCAGGAGCAGCGGAGACGAGCGATTGACCAATGCTGGTTGGAGATGTGCCAGCTTCTCCATCATTGTGTTCAGTTCTTCACAGTACACATCTGAAGTAATGCTCACCCCGTTTGGTAAGAAGCTGTGATGAATCACACCGGCGCTAGACCACCAAACAGTGACCATCACTTTTCTAGGGGTAAGTTTTCGTTTAGGGCATTGTTTAGGTGCTGAACCAGGATCCAACCAACTTGCTGAGCGCTTGCGGTTATCAAACAGAATCCATTTTTCATCGCAGGTAATAATGCGGTTCAAAATTCCTTCATTTGTGTGTCTGTTGAGCAGTGCAAGGCACGTCTCGACGCGTACTTCGCGCTGGCGATCATTGAGTTCGTGGGGCACCCATTTGTCAAGCTTTTTTACCTTGCCAATTTGACGCAAATGGACCAATATTGTTTTGACGCTAACGTCGAAAGCTGCTGCTAATTCAGCCGTAGATTGTGTATCATCAACTTCCACAATCGCCTTTAATTCGTCATTGTCGACCAAAGTCTGCGGACGACCGCGAGGTTCATTTTTCAGGTCGAAATTTCCAGAACGGAAGCGAGCAAACCAATAACAAGTGGTGCGTTGGTTTGTAGTGTTAGCTCCGTAAACGTCGTTGATGTTGCGTGCCGCTTGTGCCGCGTTGCTGCCACGACGGTACTCATATTCCATAATTATTCGAATTTTTAACGTATCCATGATGACGAAAAAGATTGAAATGCGATGAAAATGTAACACTAATCAATAAACAAATGACTACTTTTGGGAAAAGAAAGTCCATGTTTTTAAAATAAAATTAATTTGAAATTAGAATTCTTAGCCAAACAAAAATTATTTTGATTTGAAATGGCCAGTACTGCAGAACGGCAATTTCATAGGTAAAGACCTAATATCTTAACAAACAAGAAGTGAGAATTACAAAAAAATACAACCGACTTCCAAAAACAACACTACAAATGCAAAATAACTTTAATTTAATTTCGGAAGTCGGTGTCTAGTTAAATGTATTTTCGTTTTTTGCCACCGACTTCCGAAATTAAAGTTATTTTTCACTTTGTAGTGTTGTTTTTGGAAGTCGGTTGTATTTTTTTGTAAAAAAGTTTTTATTTTTCACTTTTTAGTTGTGTACCTACCCCACACAAGTTCTAATATCACTACCTGCAAAACAAACTAGAACGTCATCCATATAAAAGTGTGGAAAAAATACGTATTATTGAAGCTAACTCAAAAACTACCGAAGCAAAGTTAATCAATTTTATATGGGACCAACTGCGATGTATACCCTCTCGAATGAAACAAAAAAAATCCAAATCGGTTTAGCCATCTTCGAGTAATCGGGGAACATACATAAAAAAAAAAAAAAAAAGGTTCCGACGAATTGAGAACCTCCTCCTTTTTGAAGTCGGTTAAAAAGAGAGATTAGGTAGGTACATAATGTGTAGCTCACGGCGTTATCCACATCTTAAATACTACATACTTGTTATGACGGCTTCTCTCGATTGTTTGTCAGTGAGGAGTACCGAGCTTTAGATACAAGTAATTAAGCATTATTGAAATTCAGGTATTTCATCAATTAATTAACTTTCATTATTTCTGCATCTTGCAAACATCACATTTTAAGACTATACCATCCACTTCAAAATATAGCCTCCTATATACTCATATGCTAACCTGCCGAAACTCCCAATACCGTTAAGATATATTTAATTGAAAAGATCTCGTTCAGAAGAACGTTTGTTAATATGTCTGGAGTCTGAATTATTGAGTCTGAGAGACTGAATTGGGTGTTCGGCGTTAAGGGCACACTATTTGAATATTCCTGTTTTTAGAATCAATTTTAAATAGTCAAATTAGGGTATTTAGATCCTGAAAAAAAAATATGTCATTGATACATCCTTGCTTTAGGTAATTCTACGGTTCAAAACACGATAAATTGTAATTTGCTCGATAAAAAAAAAATCCGAAATGGGGTCGATTTCAAAACTATTTTTTGTTTCATTTCCTAGTTATAGCACAAAATTATATGAAAATTGCATGTACCATGAGGTAATAGTATTTCAGAGGGAATTCTACGGTTGGATTTTTAAGTGTAATACATTTTTTCTAAATAAACACAAAAATAGTAAATTGGGCTAAATCGGCTCGCGCTCAGAGTCCTGCGGGACTTCATCAAGGTTGGACCTGTGTCAAAATTTTTAAAAATTCGCTCTCCCTGCAGTTGTTCAAAAAAAATCGAATAAACGAAAAACACATTAGATATGAAATTGCGATAGCTCAGAAAAAATATCTCGTAATTATATTATAGTTTTAATTCATAATATCGTTTTCGAAAATGTGATTATTTCTATGTGGTATGATGACGTTTAATTGTCATATTACGATAGTGTTAAGACACATTGCAAATTATTATCGGTAAATTTATAGTCAAGCGCGAGTAGTATATAATTTTTTATCGTGGTCCTTTATGAAGAAGTTTAAAACACATTTTTCTAAGATTTTTTCATCAGATTCATCCATATTACTATTTTCACTCTTCATCGAACTGTCTTCGCTACCATACCCTACCATATCCTACAATAATCACACATAATATAAAAACAATGTGTCCGGTTGTCGGTAAAACTAAATAACAATAAATAAAAAACAATAATAACAATAAATAACATAAATAAAACTTATCTGGCGATTTAAAAATTTGCCCTTATAATAGTAGATTCGATAAATTATAGGTGTAGCAGTAGGTACGTCCCTTGATAATAAAGTACGGCAATTCTTCCTTCATATGTAGTTGTCGATATTTACTGATCTTCATGAGCAGTGGTCAACATCAAAAACAAAAGAATATGGTTACAGCATAAGCAAAATAATACGACCATTTTTAGCCCATACTTAATAAAAATATTATTGTTTATTTTATTCAGTCACTAAAAGGGTTAAATAGGGGATGAAAGTTTGTATGGAAATTCACCATTTATGTCGATGGAATACCATCGGGCACACGGCTTGTCTACTTGATAAAATTCTTATATTCACTGACAGACAATGCACAGCCTAAACCGCTGGATCTAGAAGCATGAAATTTTGCAAAAGAGTTCTTTTTGTAACGAAAGTAATTAAATTTCTATTAAAATTGCAATTTAAAAAACCATTGCAATTTTGAAATTTCACCATAGAACCGCAAAATCATGTTTTTCTTTAACTAGCTTCTGCCCGCGACTTCGTTCACAATATACTAAAACAACAGACACATTATAAAAAACTTTCCTGTACAGTACGTTAGTAGTTGTGGTATCAGCAGCCTATAATATACAGAGAGTCGTCCGTTTAAGGAGCAGCTTGTCTTGAGGTCGAAACCCGCAGCCTTAACAGCATATAATACCTAATGGCACAACACTGATACACTGAGTGATTCTTACAGATTGTTCCTGATGAACCCGGCTATCGCTAAAAAATATGACAGTGGATTGTACACACGGGATTTCTCATTAATACTGTCAGCTAACCATTGATATTTATTTATATTATAAACATAGATGATATAAGAGGAATAAACGTCATGTATTCTGTGTACGTTCTACGAACTATCAAATAACAGTATATCAAAATGAAAAAAAAAGAATCGAAAAAAAATATCAACAGTTGAGAATCAAACTTTTGTGGTTTGCTTTGATGAAAGTTGACTAAAATAGACGTTCTTATTAATAATAATAATTAATTTTAATAATTTTTTTAATTTCTTATTAATAATTGTACCTATCGCTATCAAATCGTGTTGGTATCGTTATCTGATAATGTGAAAACAAAACGACATTTTATTTAATAATCTTAGTTTACTCCACCGTAGACACCATAAAAAGTAAACATATGGAAAAAAATCGACCTAAGAAAAACTAATTAAGTTGATCAACTGCAAATATTTTACACTGTGGCATGGATTTTCTGTGAAATCGTCGGCGGCGCGTCGTAAATAAACACGTCGCGCTGCATTTGGGGGAGGCGGAGGTAGCGTTTCAAAGGCCTACAGGCCCGAATAACCTGGCCTTAAAGCGTCCTAAACGTGACAAACAATTAAGTGTTGATGACACCAACAATTAATTCTCGTCATAAGTTAACTAAGTAATAAACAGCAACTTGTAAACATCATCATTATTACATTAACACAAAAAAAACATTAGACCTGAATTCTATAAAGGGTTGGCTGCGGCTACAGAGGTACCTCTTCTCTTCTCTTCTATCTGCAAGTATAAAACTAAGTCGTTTTTCGTGTCTCTCTGTGTGTGTTCGCTAATTTCTTCTAAACTACTCTTAGCGACTAGTTTTACCACCATTTTTAGGGTTCCGTAGCCAAATGGCAAGAAACGGAACCCTTATGGATTCGTCATGTCTGTCTGTCCGTCCGTATGTCACAGCCACTTTTTTCCGAAACTATAAGAATTATAACTGTTGAAACATGGTAAGTAGATGTATTCTGTGAACCGCATTAAGTTTTTCACACAAAAATAGAAAAAACAAAAACAATACATTTTGGGGGTTCCCCATACTTAGAACTGAAACTCAAGATTTTTTTTTCATCAAACCCATACGTGTGGATAGGTCTTCAAAAATGATATTGAGGTTTCTAACATCGTTTTTTTCTAAACTGAATAAATAGTTTGCGCGAGAGACACTTACAAAGTGGTAAATTGTGTCCCCCCGCCCCCTGTAACTTCTAAAATAAGAAAATTATAAAACTAAAAAAATATCATTACCATGTAAACTTCCACCGAAAATTAGTTTGAACGAGATCTAGTGAGTAGTTTTTTTAATACGTCTTGAATCGTAAACCGCAATTTACCTTTCATTCAATCTACTCAAATAAAAAAATAAAACATTTAATTTCATAAACATAAACCTTATGCTTACACCGTGAACCATTATTTTCTAATAATAATTCGCGCGGGGCGTGGTTTGATTGGTACCGGGTGCGGAGCGCGCGGGGGGCAGGTTCCCGAACTACAATACAATCAACTTTATTTTCTAATAATAATTCGCGCGGGGCGTGGTTTGATTGGTACCGGGTGCGGAGCGCGCGGGGGGCAGGTTCCCGAACTACAATACAATCAACTTTATTTTCTAATAATAATTCGCGCGGGGCGTGGTTTGATTGGTACCGGGTGCGGAGCGCGCGGGGGGCAGGTTCCCGAACTACAATACAATCAACTTTATTTTCTAATAATAATTCGCGCGGGGCGTGGTTTGATTGGTACCGGGTGCGGAGCGCGCGGGGGGCAGGTTCCCGAACTACAATACAATCAACTTTATTTTCTCACCATAATTTGTATATAAATTACTTTACATACAAATTGTGGTGAGAAACACAAACAAGAACAAGAACAAACAAGAACTACAAGAACACCAACAACAACTTTACAAGAACTTTTATATTATGTTACTTGCTGCTACAGAACCCTTCATGGGCGAGTCCGACTCGCAATTGGCCGGTTGTTTTTAATGTGTATCATAGAATTAGAAAAACAACTTCTTATATTTATGTGTATTGACATTTAACTAAACTATAGCGGGTATCTCGATGTTACACGTCGCCACATCAGCACTAGATTGCTCCGACAACACAATGAAAGCTGCTCAGTTACTTGACAATTATTTTTCCTGATACCCAAATCTTGTCGGATTGCCGTCCCATCCAAATTCTTTTCGTAAAAAATGTTTCTCCTATCCATTAATATATCACTTATGGCTATTGGGCGCAAATGGCCAAGCTCGTGTTTGTAAAATAAAAAAAAAACAAAATCAAAATATTTTGTTTCACATAAACCTACAAGGGCTCTATGAAACGTCAGAAGCTAGGTGCACGGTTCCAATTGGTCGTTTCCTATGGAGAAGAGCCGGCACGAAACTCCACGTTTACTCTTTTAAAAATAATTGGCTTTTACAATATTTTCAAATAACAGTTTTAATAGGTATGGGAGGACAATGTAGCCCTTTCAACAAGTATCAGGTACTTAACAAAATAGAAAAACAAAGGTACAATGTAGGTGTAATGTGGTTTTCCTTGAAAAGCTCTTTCTTTTGGTATATATCCTATGACTATGGGGCTTCAGAGCAGAAACCCATAGATCGGTGCCATTCTCCTTTCATCCAAATCCGTTTAGCCGTTTGGGCGTGAATAGATAACAGACAGACAGAGTTACTTTTCCATTTACAATATTAGCAAAGTATGGATTAACGAAGAAACATGAAGTGGATATACTGGTATAGTTATGAAATATGGTGTTAGTTAGGTATGTCCGCGACGTAGTCAGTAAAAGTCTGACACGCCCTCCCGCTGCGCCAAGAGCGGGAGAGTTTCATTTGATGATTTCCCATCCACAAAAACAAAATGGTAACAGGTTGCGCGTGATGTCGTTCTTTGCCAGCCAGCCTGTGTTAAACTACTACACACACACACACTACTTATCGTTGTTGCTGTTTTCAATGAAACGTAAAAGTTACTGCAACTACTTAGCCGACGTAAGCACGGACTTAAAAATATCGCGGCGGGATTTTCAACTCTCGGTGTTGAGCCGAGCATTGATAATCCAACCTAATAACAACAGAGTGCATCCCAGCGCGTCGAAAAAATATACTGTTGGATTTTCAATTCTCGCCGCTAAGCAGTGATGAAATTCCAGTGCGCGAAAAAAAATCGCTCCGATATTTTTACGTCCGTGCGAACGCCGGCTAAGAGTTTATCGGTGTCCAAGGTTACCTAGATGGTAGAAGATAATGTAATTAATGATAGTGCGAACCCCAGCGCATTTTAAAATAATGTAAGTACTATCAGCGAAATTAATTGTTTTATAGCAAAGACATTTCACCATCACCGTCTGCCTTGCCTTCTCTCAGCTATGTTGGTGTCGGGTTCTTGTCTAACCAGATGCAGCATACCAGTGTTTTACATAGAGCGACTGCCTATCTGCCCTCCACAACCCAGTTACTGGGTAACACGATACCCCTTAGCAAGACTGTTTGTCAGATTTTCGGGCTTCTGATACCCATAACGAATGTCAAAGACCTACGAATGACAGCCAGGACCAACTCCTTAACGTGCTTTCCGAAGCACGGAGGGGTCTATTCATACATAGACTCCATATAATAGGTCTTTACCTATGAAATTGCCGTTTTGTATGAAAAAATTTAAACGAATTTTTTTCATGCATTTTTTATTTGTATTAATCGAAGTAATCACCCATGCAATCAATGCATCTTTGCCAACGCAGTGGCAGTTTATTGATGCCCTTCTTAAAGAAATCAGCTGGACGGGAGGCAACAAATTCTTCAAAGGCATTTTGTACTGCCTCTCGGGTATTGAATTTTTTTCCCGCCAAGAAGTTATCCAAATTCTGGAAAAAGTAGTAGTCTGTAGGCGCAAGGTCTGGTGAGTAGGGCGGATGACGGAGAGCTTCCAACCCCAGTTCTTGCAACTTGGAGACCGTCTGCTGTGCAGTATGAGGTCGCGCGTTGTCGTGCAGGAGCAGCGGAGACGAGCGATTGACCAATGCTGGTTGGAGATGTGCCAGCTTCTCCATCATTGTGTTCAGTTCTTCACAGTACACATCTGAAGTAATGCTCACCCCGTTTGGTAAGAAGCTGTGATGAATCACACCGGCGCTAGACCACCAAACAGTGACCATCACTTTTCTAGGGGTAAGTTTTCGTTTAGGGCATTGTTTAGGTGCTGAACCAGGATCCAACCAACTTGCTGAGCGCTTGCGGTTATCAAACAGAATCCATTTTTCATCGCAGGTAACAATGCGGTTCAAAATTCCTTCATTTGTGTGTCTGTTGAGCAGTGCAAGGCACGTCTCGACGCGTACTTCGCGCTGGCGATCATTGAGTTCGTGGGGCACCCATTTGTCAAGCTTTTTTACCTTGCCAATTTGACGCAAATGGACCAATATTGTTTTGACGCTAACGTCGAAAGCTGCTGCTAATTCAGTCGTAGATTGTGTATCATCAGCTTCCACAATCGCCTTTAATTCGTCATTGTCGACCAAAGTCTTCGGACGACCGCGAGGTTCATTTTTCAGGTCGAAATTTCCAGAACGGAAGCGAGCAAACCAATAACAAGTGGTGCGTTGGTTTGTAGTGTTAGCTCCGTAAACGTCGTTGATGTTGCGTGCCGCTTGTGCCGCGTTGCTGCCACGACGGTACTCATATTCCATAATAACTCGAATTTTTAACGTATCCATGATGACGAAAAAGATTGAAATGCGATTAAAATGTAACACTAATCAATAAACAAATGACTACTTTTGGAAAAAAAAAATCCGTTTTTAAAATAAAATTAATTTGAAATTAGAATTCTTAGCCAAACAAAAATTATTTTGATTTGAAATGGCCAGTACTGCAGAACGGCAATTTCATAGGTAAAGACCTAATATAAGCTGTACAAACTCGGAGTGCCTGACCGTCTCGTGCTCATATTACGAGACTTTTTGTCGAACCGCACTTTTCGTTACCACATCAAAGGAGCACTTTCTGCTCCCCACCCGATTCGCGCAGGTGTCTCACAGGGCTCCGTAATTTCCCCCCTTATTTTTACCTTATTTACCAGCGACATCCTGAAAAGTAAAAAGGCTCAGTTGGTTCTGTTTGCAGACGATACTGCCATCTACTATTCGGGACGAGATCTAAACGCGATAGCTCGTAACCTCCAAACCGCAGTCGATGACCTCGGCTGCTGGTTCCATCGGTGGAGAATCGAGGTCAATCCCGACAAGAGTCAAGCGGTTCTCTTTTTGAAACCGTGTTTCTCACGTACCATTGCCCGACCAATCACCATGTTTGGTAAGCCGATCCCTTGGGAGAAGCGAGCCAAATATCTAGGGGTGACACTCGATCAACGCCTCTCCTTTGCCGAGCACATTAAGCTGGTACATTCACGGACCGCTTTTGCCCTCGGTAAATTACATTACGTTCTAAATGCACGCAGCAAACTATCTCTTAAGTGCAAATTGCGCATTTACGCTGCGTGTATTCGTCCCATCATGACATATGCGGGTTCGGTATTTGCACACGCCAAACCCCGCTATCTGCATAGTATGCAGACATTACAAAACCGTTTCCTCCGAAGGATAACGGGCGCCCCTTGGTTCATTCGGATCGCGGACCTTCACCTTGATCTCACGATCCATCAATTTTTGAAACGCAACTCGAAGCGTTTCGTTGATGCAAGCCTTTGATTGTCGAGGCCGCGCGCTATGCCCCCTCTAAAATTAGTAAGACTCGCCGTCCGAGACATATTCTCACCGACCCTGATGACCCCATAACCCTCCTTCAGGAGAGTAGTAAGGCCACCAGTACGGTTTGCAAACGCAAACCACCCAAAATTACATTTCGACCTCGCCACCGAGGTCGCAATCGTAACCGCCCCCCCCCCCCCCCCCAACCCCTACTCGGTGAAGCTGTGCCTGCTGGGGGCACAGCTGAGCCTGCTAAGTTGCTAAAAGTTATAATACATCATTGGCTAAGCCAATGTAAAACATCATGCTGCATAGCAGAAATTCTGTGCAAAATGGATTCTCTTGGATCTTGTTAAAGATCCAACTACAATGTTCATGTAAGTTAATTGATATTATATCTTGATTATTGTTGATAACTATGTTGTTCTGTATGTGTTATAATAAGACTAATATTGCTCACGATATTGTGCAGTTCCTATCCATTGTTATAGTTGCTAACTTTGAGAAATGATCTATGATGATCTGATCTATATTTTTAATGTGATACCTAACTATAACTGATCCTAATGTAAAGATGTATTGATAAAATACTTTAAGTTCCCGTGGAGTTTCTTGTCCTTCTTCTCCACGATGACCTAGCTTTGAACGGACAAACGACTTTTCTTAGATAAATAATTATTGACAAGCCTAATTGAAATAATAAATACCTAGTCTTGTCTTTCTGTGCTTTTCTTCATGAAACCCTTTCCTTACACACCATGTTCATAAGTAGTTTCATACACAGTAAATAACTAATAATCATCTTGACATACAAAGCTTTTAATTAAGTGGATATCTATACCTATAAGGTTGGTGTACAATCCACTTTCTAACACCCGCGTGGAGGTCAGAAATTATCCCAAGGGGAAGCGTACTAACGGAATAGAAACTATCCTATGTCCTGATCCAGGTCATGGTCTACCCATGTGCCAAATTTCATACAAATCCGTTCAAATATTTTAGCGTGAAAGCGTAAAAAACAAACAAACAAAAAAAACTCACTTTCGCATTTATAATATTAAAATATTAATATTAGATTAGGATTTATTTCCCTGACATCTATACAATAATAAAGATGATGAGTGTTTTTTTGTTTGTTTGTATGTTCGAACGCGCTAATCTCTGGAACCACCAGTCGGATTTGAAAAATTATTTTAGAGTACTAAGGCAATTTAACATCACGCAATGATCCAAATGAGCCGAGCAAAAAAAAAAGTCTGAAAGAACGCTAAGCTAAACCAAAGTAATTGCGCGGGCGGGCGATGCGATGCGGCGGGGTGTGGCGGGGGAGCAAGAAATTTCATGCAGACTAAGTCGCGGCGGTAATTATAAAGGCAAAAGTTCATGAGTGTGTGTTTGTTTTGTTACTTCTTCACGCTCAAACGGCTGGACCGATTTGGATGAAAATTGGTACGTTCTACATACCAATTAACAGACCTAACACTTGGATACCCACCACCCACCATTAACCTGGTTAATGGTGGGTGGTGGGTATCCAAGTGTTAACCTGGTTAATGGTGGGTGGTGGGTATCCAAGTGTTAGGTCTGTTAATTGGTATGTAGAACGTACCAATTTTCATCCAAATCGGTCCAGCCGTTTGAGCGTGAAGAAGTAACAAAACAAACACACACTCATGAACTTTTGCCTTTATAATTACCCAACACAACACAACACATGGGCTACTTTTTATCCTGGTCTACGCGGGTAAAACCATGGGGTGCAGTTAAGAAACCCACCAGTGCAGTTTCTTACATATAAGCTAAGAAACTGTTGCCGTTTGAAAGACCAGAACCCCGCTTCAACCTGATAAGAAGTATTGATATGATTCAATTTGATAGCATTGTCAAACACAAAGGGTCAGCAAATAGATAACCTAAGTTGATAGTCAAATATGAACGCGCAAGACTTATTAAAAAACACATTTATTTCATCGAAACACGTGTGCTCACCATGTACTTTAAATAACTAGCGGTTGCCTGCCTTCACCCGCGTAAATGTCGGAAATTATCACAAGACTGTACTACCGAGATTCAAAGAATCCTATGTCCTAACCCACCTGGGTTGGCACATGGCCATATATGCCTTTCAATTAAATCTGTTCAGCCATTATGGCATGAAATTGAAACTCTCATAGTATGACTTCGTGGTGTGTCAAGATCTTTTTCTCAGAACCGCGTGGAATACGTTTGGAAGCTGTAAAGAAAATAGAACTTCCAAATCAACGCTGTAAAAAATACGGCCATTTATACCCCACATTGGACGAAGGGTCGCTTCTCGAAGTTGTGAAGGAGTATGTCTACCTAGGGCAAGTCATCCAGCTCGGTAGACACAACTTTGAGAATGAAGCCGACAGAAGGATCCGGTTGGGTTGGGCAGCGTTTGGAAAACTTCGTCAAGTCTTTTCGTCACCTATCCCGCAATGTTTGAAGACTAAGGTTTTCAACCAGTGCGTCCTGCCCGTTATGACATACGGTGCTGAAACGTGGACACTGACGGTCGGGCTGGTCCACAAATTTAAGGTCGCTCAGCGCGCTATGGTGCGGGCTATGCTCGGAGTTTCTTTGAAGGATAAAATCAGGAATGAAGTTATCCGGAAAAGAACCGGAGTAACTGACATAGCTCTCAAAGTAAGCAAACTGAAGTGGCAGTGGGCTGGCCATGTTTGTCGAAGGACCGATGGCCGGTGGAGCCGACGAGTCCTAGAGTGGAGACCGCGTATCGGTAAGTGTGGGACGGCCCCTAGCTAGATGGACCGATGACCTGAAGAAAGTGGCTGGGGCAGACTGGATGCGGAAGGCGGAGGACAGGGTGTTTTGGCGCAACCTCGGAGAGGCCTATGTCCAGCAGTGGACTGCGATTGGCTGAGTTCATTGGTTGATACCCCACATTTGACTCTCGCAAATAACTAAAGCCTATAGTTTTGGTACTACCCGTTGACCTACCAGCGTTAAGTTTGGCGAGAAGCAAGGTCTTACAGTTCAAGTAAAGACAAGAATCTGAAAATTGGTAATTTATAGATACATATCAACTGCAAATTTAAGTTTGTTCTTCCATCTGAGATCGGATATTCACAGGCCGTTTCTTGGAGTAACATTTAGTCTTTTTTTAATAATAATAAAATGTGTTTATTTTCTCCCACAAATATTAAAATGGACACAGTATAAAATTACAAAATTTGAAGATGGGAGACAGGAGCCCATACTAAGTAAGACCTGTGCTACGGGTCTCCTGGTCTCCTTATCTCGAACACAGAATTGAGAGGCAAACTAAGGACATAAATTTACAGCAGCAGGGAGCTCTTACAGCTATTAAACAATAAAAATAAATAAATAAAAAAAGTAAAGTTTAAAAACAATACAAATAAAGAAAAAAATAATATAAAATAAGAAGTGGTGTTTTCATAAGTATGTGATTTAGTTAGTGAGTGTATATGTGGGTGTAGTGATTTAGTGGGTGTGATATACGAGTTGTGCTTGTGATGTTTTGGGTGTGTGGGAGTGTGTGTGTGTGTGCGTGTGTGTAGTGCATGTGTATTATACTTCTCTGTAACTGTATAACAATTTCTCCGTATCGTCATAAGTAAGAGTTAGGAGCCAATTTGAGACCTTACGCCTGCATTAAATTTTTGTAAGTGGATAAATAGTAAATAGCTTATTCGCAATATTATACAGACGAGGCCCATGGAAAAAGAAGAAATGTCGACTGAAACTCGTCCTAGCCGGTCTAGTTTGGTAGATTTAGTGAGCACGCCTTCTTTTTAGAACTGGGTTAAAATGATTGTAGTTCTGGGAGGCATGTTGCCTAAGTATAGTAGCGAGGACGTATAATTGTCTAACCTTTAAAACTTCAACTTTTAGATATAGGTCTGCCGTAGGAAAAAGGCGCGGTTTGAATAGGTTGATTTTTAGGATGAGTCTTTGAGCTCTTTCTAGTTCAAGGAGGTGCGTTTTGGCTGCTCCACCCCATGAAGAGATGCAGTAGGTGAGGACAGACTGACATAGCGCCAGGTAGACAGTTCGCATGACTTTAGAGTCCGCTACATGCCGAAGATTTTTAAAAACATAAGTACGTTTACGGATCCTCTTGGAGACATTACTAATATGTTCATTGAAGTTTAAGTTGTCATCATTGTTACACCCAGGTATTTAACGGATTTAGATTTATTAATTTGTGGACAATTACAAGATAAGGCTATTTGTTGAGGACAAGAATGTGCAATTATACTGTGTGATGGGATGGAAGTGTTCCGTAATGAAAAAGTTAGATAAATGGTTTTAGTAGTATTTAAAGTTAGAAGGTTTGAGGCAAATCAGTGGCAGACCTTGTTGAAAACTTCTTGGGCGTATTTAAAAACTTCACCCCAGGTGTCTCCATAGAAAGTAAGGGTTGTGTCATCAGCGTATGAGGTCATTTTGCAGTTTTGGAGATTAAGCTTGCAGAGGTTATTTATATAGCACAGGTAAAGCGATGGACCCAGAATACTGCCTTGAGGGACTCCGAAGATTACCGAGCTCTTCCCGCTTACAGTATCGCCTATCCTCACCCTCTGCGTGCGATTTTTAAGGTAGTCTTTAAAAAGGAGCAGTTCCGATCCTCTTATACCCATGGTCTTAAGCTTTGCCAAAAGCTTATCAGAAGAGACCGTGTCAAAGGCCTTTGCTAGGTCTAGGAAAATTGTAAGGCATTTCTTTTCCTCATCCAATTTCGTTGCGATGAATTCGGTAAAGTTGTGTACCGCCTCGTCTGCCGATTTTCCCTGTCTAAAGCCATACTGGGCATCCGCAAGTAACTTTTTATTTTCCAAAAAATTTACGAGCCTCCTATTAATAATCTTTTCCATGATTTTAGACAGAGAAGGTAAAAGTGAAATTGGACGATAATTATTGACACAGTCTCTTCTACCGTTCTTGTATATGGGAATTACTATAGATTGCTTGAGAGCATTGGGAAACACACCCTGCCTAAAACAGTTATTAAATATCTCCGTGAGTGGGGGCGCTATGTATTCCTTAATTAGTTTCAGAACTCTATTCGAGTTGCCATCCCAGCCCGTGCTGCTGTCCGATTTCAGATTCTCAATTATACAGGCTACCTCCTCACAATCAGTGTTTAAGAGAACAACGGACGAGCAATGAGCACTATGAGAATTAATGTCGGAAATCGGTTGAGTCGTTGGTATGGCATTCGCCAATTGAGCGCCTATATTTGCAAAGAAGCTATTAATTGCGTTACTAGATTGCATAGGCGTTTGTTCTAACGCAAGTAGTTCGTGGTATGTTTGTTTTGTTTTATTTATGTTCGTTATTTTTTGGCCAGCTCAAGTTCATGTTTTTCATATTGTTTTCTACATTGCTTTATTAGACGATTGCAAAAATTTCTGTACCTCTTATAAGTAGTTGCCAGTACCAGTCCAGTACCAGTCTACCTAGTATTTCATTCAAATCGCCTCTATCTACTTTATTTAAAGCCCTTTTTAAACTGAAAATTTAAAGTCTTTCAATCTGGAATGTGAAATTCAGACAGGCGCGCGAGCACAGCTTTGAAACGGAACCCTCAGGGCGCGAGTCAAATGCCCACTTGTCCGGTTTAAAAAATTAAATAAAACAGGTTTTTATGATTCTAAATGTCTTACTTAAAATAATAATTATTCATTTTAATAAATAACACCATTAATTTATAATATCTGCTCTAGTGCATTGACCACGTAAATACCTACATGTTAGAAAGGTTATTTTATGACTTTAAATTGTAATAACTTTTGACTGTGTGAGCCGAATTTAATGAAATAAATAAACTTTAATAAGTTAGAAAGATAAAGACTATGAATATGTTTCCAATCCCTTAAATCTCTTGAAAAGAAGTAGGTAAGTACACAAAAAATTTTGTTTTAGTGAAATTTAAAATCATCCCCTATTTTACTCCCTTGAGGAATGATTTTACAAAACCGTTGAAACATGTAATTCTTTATTTCTTACCAAAAGCATAAATTAGAATTTTCATATCCCTAATTTAAGAAATGCTGGGTTTTCCATACAAGCTTTAATTAGCGGACGGTTATTGTAATAATGAGTCATAAAGAGGTAATAGATAGACTGTATAATGACATCATAAATTCTATGACCGAGGCATCGATTAAGAGCAGTCAGTGTAGGGAGGTTCGAAAAGGTGGGTATATCACGGGCTGGAACAAGTTTGTAAGGGAATCGCATAGGGAGGCGCGGCTTCACTTTGAGAGTTGGTGTGTGAGTGGGAAGCCAGTTGCGGGGCCTATCTGGCATGCTATGTCAGAGAGTAGAAAAGCTTTTAAGAAAAACCTTAAGTTCCTTCAGGGCAACCGTGAACAGATCCGTATGGACGTGCTTGCTACTCACCATGAGAATAAGTCTTTTAGCCAATTCTGGAAACAAACCAGTAAACTCAATCTGAGGCCGAGTCTTCCAGTAAGTGTGGGGGGTAAAACGGAGGCTGTGGACATTGCCAATACATTTAGGGAGCACTTCACGACAGAACCACGGGAAGCAAATAGGGATATGCGCCAGGTGGACGTTCCGCTGTCGGATAAACCAGTGAGAGTAACCACAAGGGAGGTGTCACAGGTTCTAAGGTGTATGCGTAAGGGTAAGTCTCCTGGGCACGACGGGTTGAGCGTGGAGCATCTGAAGCATGGGGGTCCACACCTGTGTAGAGTCTTGGCGATGTTTTTCACCTTTTGCATTAGGCATTCTTACCTGCCGGAGGATCTTGCTCAGGCGGTTGTGGTACCGATTGTAAAAAACAAAACAGGGGATATCAGTGAAATAGGTAACTACAGACCTATTACATTGGCTACTGTAACAGTCAAGGCGTTGGACGGTGTGTTAAATGGCTATCTCGCACAATCAGCTAACCTTGAAGATGCTCAATTTGGGTTTAGGACCGGTCTTTCGACTGAGAGTGCAATATTGGTCCTGAAACACACCGTCAAATACTATACCGATCGCAAAACGCCGGTGTATGCTGCCTTTCTGGACCTCTCAAAGGCATTTGACCGGGTAGATTATGAGAGACTATGGGATAAGCTGCGGATTAATGGTGTACCAGACGGAATCATAAATATATTTAAATATTGGTATAACCATCAAACCAATCGTGTGAAATAGTCGGGCTCATCTTCTGACCCATACCAATTGAAATGTGGGGTGAGGCAGGGGGGGTTGAGCTCCCCTACACTTTTTAACATTTATATAAACGGGCTGATCCGTGAGCTCAACAGCACCGGAGTAGGCTGCTCAATTGATGGTAAAATAGTTAATAACATTAGTTACGCTGATGACATGGTGCTGTTGAGCCCATCGATCAGTGCTTTGAGAAAACTGGTGAGCGTGTGAGGTGTTTGCGGAGACTCAAGGCCTGGCGTACAATGTCAAGAAGAGTGAGCTGCTGGTGTTTCGGGCTGGGCGTAGGAGTCCCTCTCACGTTCCGCCCGTGACACTAGCTGGTGTGGCATTAAGCAGAGTTACGCAATTTGTGTACCTAGGTCATGTAGTCAATGAGGACCTGACTGATGAAGCAGACTTAGAGAGGGAACGCAGGGCGCTGACGATTCGTTGTAATATGCTGGCTCGCAGATTTTCACGGTGCTCTTATGCGGTAAAGAGGACTTTATTTAGGGCATATTGCCAGTCCTTTTATACGTGTAGTCTGTGGACTAGCTACACGCAGCGAACCGTCGGTGCCTTGCGGGTCCAATATAACAATGCTTTCAGGTTGCTGATGGGATTGCCTCGCTACTGCAGTGCATCAGCGATGTTTGCTGAGGCTCAAGTGGACGGCTTTCACGCCATTATACGTAAGAGAGCAGCATCGCTGATGCGAAGGGTTAGGGGCAGTCCCAACAGCTACCTGAGGGTAATTGCAGACTACATCCATAGTCCTATGTGGAGGCATTGGATTGGTCTGCACATATTGTAGGCTGACTGGCGTTTTTTTCTATTTGTTGTATGTATTACTAACATAGCTTTAAGTCATTTTGATGTACTACTAACACTCTATGGACCAAAAGTCTGAATTAAATGTTTTGAATTTGAATTTGAATTTAATCCCCTATATCCCCCTTTAGAACTATTTTTGAGACAAAAAGTTGCCTTTCCTAGGATGTCATCTATATCCTTGCCAGATTTTATCGAAATCTGTTCAGAGGCTTAGGCGTAAAAAGATAACATACAAACAAACAATTACCTTCGAATTTATAATACTTATTAAGTATGAATGGAATCCTTAAATCTAGATTAGAAAATAGAAAAATTGAAATAGAAAATAGTTTATTGTCCAGGTAATACAGTATACAGGTTTACATGTTAACAACAAGTCGAGACAACATGAGTAGCTTAAAATATTACTTATAGCTAGGTTACAAAATATTATTTGCCAGTGAGCCCCAAACTAGACAGTTAGTCTGTATCTTAGGGCTCAGGGTACGGATTCCAGAGTGGAGACTACAGATGTGATTTCAGGTGTTGTATGATATGTTTGTATAAATGTGATATGTGTGGGTGTGTGTGTGCGTATTTGTTCCCTGTCATTGATTACATTGACATATATACTACTGGAAGGTTTGCATGTATGTGTGGCTGGACCTCAGAGATGGGCAGCAAGAGGCTGTCGATCTTACGTCTAATGGTTTTGATCATCATTAGTTTTATTGTAATTGATGTTTTGTCACATGATGTTTACGGCTACCTGGTACAGGTGGGTGGCATGGCGTAGTCTTAGTTTACCAATACAGTACAGGGTAAGGGTTGGCTACGCGTATGCGGAGGGAGGAATACTCCTCCCTCCACATAGTGCAATATCATCATCCGAAGGTTCATCACGAGGTTAACGATTATGATTAAACTTACGCAGTAATACATATCTGTAACGGTACATAGCTATAGTGCAAGAAGTAACATAAGATAATAAATTATAATAAGTTCCTATGCTATCACTATGTATAAAGCAAAAAGCAAAGCAAGCAAGCAAAAGCAATTCACATAAAATATGTTAGTATACGAGTACCCTGCCTAGATATCTCTTTTGACGACTGTACATTCACAAAATGTCTTTCACAATTTATTATTTCACTATTATCCTTGCGTGTGATGGAAATTGTAGATTTTCTAAGTCGATCTCGTCTAAAATGATAGTTTTACTTATTACGATGTCCTTTAATGTTATAATACTGGGTAGACAACAACGCAAGACAACTTCTCCTGTTTGAAGACGGTGCGCCGTCTTCAAACAGGCGAGGTTGTCTTCCGCAGCTCACCATCTATCCTTAGTGTTGTTGTACCAAGTTGTACTTCACCGACATTGTTAAGTGTTATGATGTATGTGGCCATGATGTCGTGCTGGCTCATGATGTCGTTGTCGCAGTATTCTGTTAGGAATGAAGGAAAACCTGCGAAAATAATCCAAGAGTCTGGTATATAAAAAAGGAAGGGAAAGGATCATAGGGCATCAAAAAATTCGTCCGCATCGCTGTCAACAGGAAAAGTGCCCAAAAGGCTGGCAGCATTGCCACGTTGTATGGCAATGCTGATTCTTTGGCCAAAAAATAGGCCAACCCTCTGGTCACGTGAGGAGTCGACCAACCGTTTAGCGATGTCTTGAAAAACCAAGTGTGCACTCGGACCCCATGGCCCTAGTGTTTCAACCCCAAACGGCTCGAAAATCTATTTCCTAAAAATATTTGAATTTGAATATTTTGAGGTTTTCCGCACCTGCAGCAGCCGCACCAGCACAGCCCACTGTACTAGGAAGGTGGGATGGCGCAAGGGTATCGACACATGTTGCATCCCATACTAAAGGCCGACCTAACTTCCAAGGCATAAAGAGAGTGTACTAGGAAGGTGACATGGCGCAAGGGTATAGACACATGTTGCATCCCATACCAAAGGCCGACCTAACTTCCAAGGCATAAAGAGAGTCTGCTAGTGATGGATTTTATTTTAATATCAGATGGATTGACGGGAAGAGGCAGGCAATGATTTTTATTTTCGTCGTAAAAACGTCATTAAATCTTTGATGCATTTATTCTCCTCCTCTGGAGACACGCTGCTCTCATAACAAACAAAGGAACTTTCCTTAGTATATTTCTCTGCAGGGTTGGGAGAGCGATTCTATTTCTGACCCTTTCGCAAGGATTGCAAAAGGAGGACAAGGTGGGAATTATACATAGGAAAAGGACGTTGGGAATAATAATCGTAGATTTCTAATTGGACTGTTGGTACCGACATAATAGAAGTTATTTGTTTGCCTTTTACATAAGCTATGATGTCAATACAATGTTAACTAAGTATTCAATGATGCCAAAACGGTTTTATTTGGACTTCGCCAGACGATAAACAATGTTTTTGTACAGAAACTGCGCACTTTCTATCATCTATAATGTCTGTAATGCTTTGGGGTTGGTCTAGGTTTTTATTTAGGGTACAATATATAATAATAGTGCCCTGCACGCGTAGCAAGACCACCATAAAGGGATTTAACGACGGAAGAATAGACAAAAAAGACGTTTCCGTGTAGACAAGGCGGCAATAAATAGAAAGGATCAACTGTACATTTTACGAAATTCACTTTTTTACATAATTCGACACATTGTTTTATCATAAGATTTTTTTTATGTTTGGTTCTCAATCTTTACTAGTCACGTGTATAAAGACAACTACACCAATTTTCCACAAAGTGACGAACAACCGTATTTTGGAAAAAAAAATATTGCAGTAATATTGGCCTTAGCCATTTCCTTGGGAAAGGCTATTAACTAAATTATGTAAAAAGAAGAAGATAGCTTTGTTCTTCTATTAATTATCAGAGTTTTGCGGTCAAACCGCTCTCCTATAAAATCATGATTTTCTAGATACCGTAAGGTATACTTTGCGGCCGTCGAGTAGAAAGTTTTCTACTGTCTTTAGCATGGTGATTACAAAGTCAAATTGTCTTCACTACCCTAGACAATTGTCAGTTGTCAGTGTAATTTTGACAGTTTGAATAGAAAACTTTCTTTCGAAATAGTCTTCATAAAAAAGGACCTGGGCATCAATTCAGGTGGCATGGAAATTATCTCCATGGTCGAAATATCAGTCAAGAAACCGCTTATCTCGGTCGAAAACAAAAAATTGCTATTCTAACGATCTCCATTCATAAATTTTTCGATCGCAAACCAGCGAGATATTACGACTGGTCGTAAGGTATGGAGATATGAAATCTCCGTTGGAATAACAGTCAAAATTGACATTATCAAACAAATTAACGTATTTACATAACGACGATTTGCTAAACTATTATTATGGATGAATTCTTGGCTAATTTTATCCCAGAGCTTGTGGATGAAGCTGAAGCTGCTGTTGCTGCACCTCGAACTCGAGCTCCATGGCGATGGCGAGTCGAACCTTCTGAGATGAGTGGTGCAGAATTCAAAAAGAATTTTCGCCTCTCAAAGGAATCTTAGCTTTTCCGAGCGCGGTTCCATATTCACAAATGCAAAAGTTTGGGGAACCTTTTTGTAAAATCTCCGGCACTTTTTATAAGCTAATTATCACGACAGTGAGTGACAGCCAGTCAGTCAGACAGTCATGCAAGAATCACTTCTACCAACTTATCTGTGAAATGGCGAAAATTGAAACTAAGGCCGTCATGTTGAAATGTCTTCGATTGTGCCGACGCATGTCATTCGATTGTGTCGACGCATCGACGGTGCCGTTCTCTTTCAGTTCACAGATAAGTTGGTAGGACTGTACGTGCCACAGGCGACAGCGCTGTTATAAAAGTCGTACTTGTATGAACTTGGTTTGAACAACAACAACACAAAGTATACGATACGTCAGAAAAAGAACACAAACACAAATCATGCGAAATGCGTTTCGGATCACGCTACTTTGCAATTACCTACTATTTTCAGTAATTATAAAAAAACACAGTTATAGAAACACAATATACTAAAATAATCTTTTATAATGTGTTTGCTTTGATTTGATAAATTAAACATACGTCATTATTACTAAAAAAAGAAAAACGTGGCCTAATCGATTATAATCAAAGTGAATCGATAAAAATGGAACGTCTCTTAGAAGAGATTATTTTCTCCGTTGTAAATCTTTCTCCATGGTCTACCAGAATACGGTTTTTTGATAGTATCGAGATTTGAACCGGACATTGATGCGGAGATTTGAAACAGAGATTTATCTCCATGGTCGTGATATCTAGCTCGAGCCCGGAATTGATGCCCGGACAAAGATGTTAGAAACGAAAGACGAAATGACAGATTGTGAAAGAATTTCTACGGTGCGATGTCAAACATGGAGAAATGAAATGTCACTTTGTATAGAAAGAGATGTGTCTATTCTTCGTAGAGATAGAAGTGGTCATGCTACGCATGCTGGTGCACCTACCTTCGCCTTATAATTTTTGTTTTAAACCGTCTTAAATAAAATTACTTTGAAAAAAATAAAAACCGACTTCAAAACCAAAAACGAATAACTTGCATAAAATAATAGGTCTTTACCTATGAAATTGCCGTTTTGTATGAAAAAATTTAAACGAATTTTTTTCATGCATTTTTTATTTGTATTAATGGAAGTAATCACCCATGCAATCAATGCATCTTTGCCAACGCAGTGGCAGTTTATTGATGCCCTTCTTAAAGAAATCAGCTGGACGGGAGGCAACAAATTCTTCAAAGGCATTTTGTACTGCCTCTCGGGTATTGAATTTTTTTCCCGCCAAGAAGTTATCCAAATTTTGGAAAAAGTAGTAGTCTGTAGGCGCAAGGTCTGGTGAGTAGAGCGGATGACGGAGAGCTTCCAACCCCAGTTCTTGCAACTTGGAGACCGTCTGCTGTGCAGTATGAGGTCGCGCGTTGTCGTGCAGGAGCAGCGGAGACGAGCGATTGACCAATGCTGGTTGGAGATGTGCCAGCTTCTCCATCATTGTGTTCAGTTCTTCACAGTACACATCTGAAGTAATGCTCACCCCGTTTGGTAAGAAGCTGTGATGAATCACACCGGCGCTAGACCACCAAACAGTGACCATCACTTTTCTAGGGGTAAGTTTTCGTTTAGGGCATTGTTTAGGTGCTGAACCAGGATCCAACCAACTTGCTGAGCGCTTGCGGTTATCAAACAGAATCCATTTTTCATCGCAGGTAACAATGCGGTTCAAAATTCCTTCATTTGTGTGTCTGTTGAGCAGTGCAAGGCACGTCTCGACGCCTACTTCGCGCTGGCGATCATTGAGTTCGTGGGGCACCCATTTGTTTAGCTTTTTTACCTTGCCAATTTGACGCAAATGGACCATTATTGTTTTGACGCTAACGTCGAAAGCTGCTGCTAATTCAGCCGTAGATTGTGTATCATCAGCTTCCACAATCGCCTTTAATTCGTCATTGTCGACCAAAGTCTTCGGACGACCGCGAGGTTCATTTTTCAGGTCGAAATTTCCAGAACGGAAGCGAGCAAACCAATAACAAGTGGTGCGTTGGTTTGTAGTGTTAGCTCCGTAAACGTCGTTGATGTTGCGTGCCGCTTGTGCCGCGTTGCTGCCACGACGGTACTCATATTCCATAATTACTCGAATTTTTAACGTATCCATGATGACGAAAAAGATTGAAATGCGATGAAAATGTAACACTAATCAATAAACAAATGACTACTTTTGGAAAAAAAAATCCATGTTTTTAAAATAAAATTAATTTGAAATTAGAATTCTTAGCCAAACAAAAATTATTTTGATTTGAAATGGCCAGTACTGCAGAACGGCAATTTCATAGGTAAAGACCTAATATATAAGTTAAATGTTACTGTACTATACACATCATAAATATACCTAAGAATTTTATTATATTTCTATGATACACATAAACCATCTATGTTTTTTCTATGATAAAAGGACATGTTGCGCCGACCCCAAATAGATTGGGATAAGGGCAAGAGAATGATGATGATGATGACACATAAACCTTCAGGAATAAGTTCTCTAAATGATGGTGAAGAACTAAGAGTATTTTAGAAGAACTAAACGAACACACACACAGAGACACGAAAAACGACTTTCTTTTATTCTTCTAGATAGAAGAGAATATACTACAGAGGTAAAAATACCTCTTTAGCCAAAGCTAAAGAGGTATTTTTACTAGCTCTGTAGCCAATATTTAGTCGTACAATACAATGTCTGCCAACCCTTTAGGGAATTCAGCTCTAATGCTTTTTGTGTTAATATAATAATGATAATGTTTACAAGTCAGCTGCACCCGGTTAGACTGGAAGCCAACCCCAAAATAGTTGGGAAACAGCTAGGCAGATGATTATGATGATGTTTACAAGTTACTGTTTATTACTTAGTTAACTTAGGTCGAGAATTAAGTGTTGATGTTAACGCCACGTTTAGGACGATTTATCGCCGAACAAACTAATAATTCAGACAAGTCGTAGTAGTAACAATCGTTCTTCTCAGCGAGATATTTCAATGAAATATATCCTAACGGCATTGGGAGTTTTGGCAGGTTGGCATATGATTATAGGAGGCATGTTTTGAAGTGGACGGTAATAGTCTTAAAATATGACGTTTGCAAGGTACAGAAATAATTAAAGTTAATTAACCCGTCGCACGCTAATTAGCAGACACAATTGAAATTCTATTGTTATCTGTACACATGGTGTGCAATCGACATTTTAAGAGTTAATTGACGAAATACCTGATTTCAATAATGCTTAATTACTCAAATTTAAAGCTCGGTAGCTGCACTGACAAACAATCGAGAGAAGTCGTATAAGACGAAATATTCTCGTTGAATAGATCTGTTTATTGACATAATTTCACACTATTGGGGGATGCAGCAGGCTTAACGTTCTGTCCGGCCGACCGACTCTTCAAAACATTTAAAACTCTGTAGCTCCGCACTGATTAACAATCGAGAGAAGTCATCATAACACGAAATATTTAACCTATAGAGATCGTTCCATTGGCATTACAACATTATTTTTAGTATATGCGAAACCTGAATATAGTTTGTTCAGAATAAGTAACTGAATTGATTCCATTAATTTTTATACTGTGTTATATTATGCCCAAAAAATCTTTAAAAAAGGTTACACAATGGACACCGAGCGGCGAACACAAGTCACTGCAGGTCATAGCGGCACTGCACGGGCGCGCAGCGGGCGCCGCGTGGTGATCATGTTTTTGTACGGACAACCAGGTAACATAACAAGCTTATAACTTTGTGTTTTTTATGATACAGTTTTGAATTTTTTTCATAGATTCTTTACACTACACTTACACTAGACTGCTACTACTACTTTTCTTTATTCTAGACACGTGTTTCGGCTTTCGCATATACTAATGTTGTATATCTTAATGCTATTGGAAGATGCGGCAGGCTTAAGGGTCTGTCCGGCTAACCGATTCTTAAAACATTGTTCCTAAAACGGCATCTAGGAATCCATTGTTTTAAAATGTGAGTTTATAAGCTTTGTGTTTGCAAGGCACAGAACTAATTAAAGTTACTTAATTGATGAAATACCTGAATTTTAATAATACTTAATTACTCACATTTAGAGCACTGTAGCTCCTTACGTAGGCACTAACAATCAAAAGAAGTCTTCACACTAAGAAATATCCTCCTTAATGAGATCTTTCCATATTTAACTTAACGCTATTGGGCTTCAGAGCAGTATCGCCCAATCTCCTTTGGCACACGGATAGACTATTTCCTAGGTTAGGACATACTTTATATCCTGGTAGGATAATTTCCAACCGCCACACGGGTGAAGCCGCGGGCTTCTTCTTAATAAAGACATCTCAAACATTAGATAAAACACGTTGGTCAGTTATCCCGATGCTCGACGCGCTAACCTATACCTACAGCGTTTTTATTGTCTTAAAACGGCAACCCACTCGGATTAGGTATCAAATTACCTACTAAGACAATGATGAACATAATACCTAATTAAATAATAGGTTGGGGAAAAAGTTTCTTCGCATTTTTTAAGAAAATTCAAAACATTTTTTAATATACATTATTTTAATTTATCTAAAGTATATAGGTACCATTTTGTTCGATAACTTTTTGCCATCTTGTAGATAGGGACATGATCCCATTGCTATAGAAATTTTGGGACTTCTGATCAAAATACCGCGACAAGTGGTTTTGGCAGTCCTCTCGTGATGTTAACCTGACACTGCCTAAAGAATTCTGATGAGACCGAAACAGGTGGAAATCTGAAGGTGCAAGGTCAGGACTATACGGCGGATGCATTAACACCTCCCAGCCAAACTCTCTTAATTTTTGCTGAGTGGCTAAAGATGTGTGAGGTCTAGCGTTATCATGATGAAAAACCACACCCCTTCTGTTGATTAATTCCGGCCGCTTTCTCTCAACTTCTTGCTTTAATCTCATCAGTCGTTCGCAGTAGAGTTCAGAATGGATGGTCCTGCCTGGTGGTAACAGCTCATAATGCATAATGCCCTTCCAATCCCACCACACACACAGCATCACCTTGTTGCGAGTTAACCCGGGTTTCGCCACAGTCTGTGAAGCCTGACCGGCCTTTGACCACGACCTTTTTCGCACATTCTTGTCGTACGTGATCCACTTTTCATCACCAGTTATCAGCTTCTTCAAAAATGGTTCGGTTTCATTACGTCGTAATAAAGAATCACAAATGAGTACACGGTTCATTAGGTTTCTTTCAGTGAGCTCGTGAGGTACCCAAATATCGAGCTTTTTTGTGTACCCAGATTTATTCAAATGTGCCAAAACTGTTTTGTGGTCAATTCCCAGTTCTTCAGCTACGTCGTAACCACTGATACGCCGATCTTGCTCCACTTTTTCAAAAATGGCATCCATTTTATCCGTAATAGGGCGACCAGAGCGACGTGCATCTTTGACATCAAAATTTCCGGATTGAAAACGCTTAAACCAAATTTGTGCTACTCTCACAGACACTGCACTGGGTCCATAAACAACGCAAATTTTTTTCGCGGCTTGCGTTGCATTTTTACCTTTTTTGTAGTAAAATTTTAAAATGTATCGAATTTCTTCATTAGATTCACTCATCTTGACGGTACGAAAAACAAATGAAAATCACACATTTTCCTAATTTGAATTTGGAATTATGTTCTTTAAAATTTAAACTTTCAATGATACCAAAACCAACCAGATACAAATAGTATAGCCAAAGAGATTTTATTTTAAGTTCATACATACTATAATGCGAAAAGAGTTTTTCCCCAACCTAATATTATAATGCATTACTTTCTCCTGTGGCTTCTACCTTTCTGTTTTTACAAAACGTGTATATAGCAAGACCAAATATGTAAATAAAACCTGGAAAAGGTCACCAAGTTATCTGTGATGAGCAGAATATCCAATTAGGTATATTAACAGGAACTCTTATCTACCAGTCTCTTTATCACCATACCAAAAACACCTATATAAGTTACGAAAAACCAGCGTTTGGCTTTAGAATCAAAAGAGCAATCACCAGCGGTCGATGCACCATCTACGTCTGTTGAAACAAGTTTGAATTTTTCAAATTTAAAATGTGTAGAATGCAGTGTGTGCTGGCGTTGGTAGCGCTGTACGTCGGAGTGGCGCACTCCTGGGGTGAGTAAACCTACTTACAGATTTTGATTCTACGATTTTTTAAATGTAGGTAAGTACTACCTACACTGAGAAATTCGCGATTTCTTCGAACTGGAATTTCACAGGGGGTGGCAACATTACAAATTAAAGAGTTAGGGAGGTAAACAGGGATCTTTTTATTTTCTATCCTCAGTTTCAACTTAAAATATTACGTACTTCTATCGCTGCCTTACCTACAATGTAACTTTATCTTTGAACAAAGCTAGAACAGATTTTATTCAAAAGTAATTCGATGCTTGAGTGATACAATGTCAGCCTGTATCATAATAAGGTTGGCCATAGTATGAAAACTCTACATGAGCTACGCCCACCCTTGAATAAAAGGATCCACGTAGTCTAATTCCAAATAAGACCTTTATTCAGAACATGACATTCGAAAATTCAGGCTGTTCCTACCTAGGTCGAAAATGAATATTACCTAACGCCAGAAGAAAATTACATAAACTGGGGTCATGCTCTTTAAAGAACAGGCTTAGCTCAAGACGAACGAATTGCGAATACCTGCCACTATGCTAAGTGTCAATCAAGTTAAACATTAGTGTGTGCCAATGCGCACTCATAAATACCGCATTCGCCTGTCTAAACCTCGTCAACCAAAACCTGGCGGAAAAGATTGACGAGCCCCTTAAGCACAAACAATATGATGTGACAACTCACATCAGCCCAGAAGGGGTTGATTATGTAAAAACCTCAAACAATGAGAGCTAGAGGAAGAGGAAGTCAAAACTGTATAAGATTGTTCGATTCTAACACATGGACTTATAGAGGTATAAATCTCAAAAATGTATCATATAATGTCAATATTACACCCCAATTATTCTTACTAGTCCATATTGACTGAACTGTGGATCGTCAATCCTAAACTGAACCAATTGTGTCAACCTGACATACTTTGCAAAGGCTATGCCCCGTTAGAAAAGCTGGTCAGCCTAGGCTGGCAGCCCCCCTTCGAGCAGGAACACGGTTCTCAAAAATAGATAAAATTAAAACAATAATAATCAGGGTCATAGTTCAAAAACCTTATTTCATCCTAATTATCGCGAAAGAGAGGAAAACAAAATTTATTATGATGGCGTGGTGGTCGACATCTTTTTCATCTCTTCCTCTACTTGCCAGCTCATCAGAATATGAAACAAAATAAAATAATTAAGACTTCATGTCCTGCTGATGTCACAAAAGTAATGCAGTGACATGATAAACTGGAAACAATTACAATGGCAATTAGACAATAATAATTCTTAATAGAAAAAGTCTCCATCTATTAATATTAAAAAGTTACATATATTATTACTCTTAATAAAAGTATCTCTAAACCTTCTTATAATCAATTTAATAAAAATAGTATATTTTGCAATTAGTAAATAAAGGACGGATTTAAAGCGAGCGCCATAGATGAATCACGAGCTAGTGAAGGATTCTAACGACTGAATTACGACCGTAGGGAGTGATTCAAGTGTTAGAATCCTGAGCGACGCGAGTGATTCATGGCCCTCGATATAAATCCGTTTTACTAAAAAGTGGCATACTATACTTTATACCATGAAGAAAAAAGAAAGATTTAAGCGAAAATAGACATTTAATGAAGAAAAAGGAAGGTTAAATTGACTTTGATGTAAACCAGCCGTGATTTATTGAGTAGCAAGTTTTCTACTATATTAGCCGCCCTCTCTTTCATAAGCCAGGTGTAATTAACACATCTTTTTCATCACTTGAATGCATTTTTAATCGATTTATTATTAAGTAACACTAAACTTTGTGTTCGTACAACTTACGGTATTCAAAATTGCGCCAATTTACTAATGACAGCAAAGAACAGAAAACAGTTTTTATTCTAATGCTAAAACTTCTTTTCGAAAATATGAACTAATCAAATTGAATTTAGAACACACCATTAAAGGTCGAATTTATTGGTGTTGTAAATTTAAACACCAAAATAGTGATTAAAAGTGTTTTTTATTCACTGCTTTCAGTGAATAAGCTTTTTAAAGGGGGAACGGTATACACTTATATTTTAGAATAGACAACTTCTTTATAAAATGTTTATTGGTTTTCTTATAATAATAATCATTGGTCAGGCAGGGGACATAGTTCTTCCATAGTTCAACGTACCCAATCCATGTAGCCATCCAAACCCATAGGCCCAATTTGTTTTGTTTCCATGTTCTGCAATAGTCCTGCACCAACCGGGGGTTGTCCTTGGGTGCACTTGCATAGTGCATACAGGGATAATCGTCGGCTGGTGCCTCCTCGTCATTTGAAATTGTCTAAGGGGCCTCTGCAAGTTGGCTTCGGCCCCTCGTACGCCTTCCAAAGGTCCGGGACCCCAGGGTCCCGAGATAAGCCAAAGATAATAATAATAAATGACTAACTGGCTAACGGCGAGTACTTGCACAGGCATAACCAAGTAGCTAGGATTATCCACCAGCAACTTGCTTTGAAATATAAACTAGTCGATTCTGAGGTACCACAGAACAGATATATCTTTTCTGTGTGAGGTACCGTACCACAAGTATGTGCCCGACCCAGTTCTCGAAAATGACCATGTCACTTTGTACTGGGATCGATCTATCATTACTGACAGGACTATTGTCGCCAATAAGCCTGATATAGTAGTGATAGATCGGTTAGTGCGCCACGCAATGATAGTCGATGTTACCATTCCACATGACGAGAACCTCGTGAAAGCTGAGAAAGAGAAACAAATAAAATATCTCGACTTAGCTCACGAGGTTGTTGACATGTGGAATGTGAGCTCGGCTGTCATTGTGCCGATTGTCGTAACGGCCAATGGCCTGATGGCCGAAAGCCTCGACCAACATCTCTCGAGGCTATCATTAGGCGGTTGGACAAGGGCCTGATTCAGAAGGCAGTACTCCTTGATACGGCTCGCATTGTGAGAAGGTTCCTGTCTCTGCAGCCCTAACCACCGGTAGCTTGGACCCTGCTCCCGACACCGGCGGACCTCTATTTTTTTATATTTTTAAATGTTTTTTTATATCCTTTTTTTAAGAAATATTTAAAAATGTAAATAGATAAGAAATAAAATAAATAAACGACATAATTAATAAAATAATTATGCCTTTTTAAATTATATAGTTTTGGAACCAATTTTTTAAAATTTAGTTTTCTTTACAGATCATTTTTCTTTCTCAGAACACCTCTTAAAATGTTTATAGCACCTTGGTGTCGTAATGGGGTGTGATAACTTTTTTCATCACACTTCCGCCGTCTAGACAGAGCAATCGTGCGGGGCGTGAGGGGCGAGACGCGGGAGGCGCGAGCCCGAGCTGCTTACTGTCACCGTGTTAGTAGCTCGGGACATAACTTTCAGGGCTTTTTTTTTTTTGTGGATGGGAAATCTTCAAATGACTTCTCCAGCTCTGGGCGGAGCGGAAGGGCGTGTCAGACTTTTACTGACTAAAACCCACACGTGTTCCCTCCGTTACCTGTGCCAAGGCCACGGTACGAGTATCTCTTTCGAACAACCCGCGACCCCGGCGGCATCGGCCCTGTCGGACCCCATCACCGCTGACATCTCTTTGAGGCGCGCGTGCCGCCTCCTTACCGGACGGCGAGCTATAACTTTGAGGCGCGCGTGCCGCCTCCTTACCGGACGGCGAGCTATAACTTTGAGGCGCGCGTGCCGCCTCCTTACCGGACGGCGAGCTATAACTTTGAGGCGCGCGTGCCGCCTCCTTACCGGACGGCGAGCTATAACTTTGAGGCGCGCGCGCCGCCTCCTTACCGGACGGCGAGCTATAACTTTCAGGGCTATCATCGTGTTGATTTTATTATTGTTTTAACTTATTATTATTTAATATAAGTACACCAAAAAATACAGAGATACGACATTATTGTAACATTTGTAAGCCTGCTTGCTTATTAATTAAGTTTTTAGGTTTCCGTACCTCAAAAGGTAAAAAGGGAACCCTTATATGATCACTCGTGTGTCTGTCTATCCGTCTGTCACAGACAATTTGCTCCGAATCTAATGGATCGATTGAGTTGAAATTCGTTACACATATGAACTTCTGTGACCCAAACACGGACGGGTAATGTAATTAAATAAATTTTGAATATGGGGAAAGAGAAGAAAATTAAAAAAAAAGTTTTGCAAACTATACCTGAAACATATCAAATTACTATGAGGGTCTCAAATATATATATTTTTTATTTAGACGAAAATTGACCATTCCCTCCTTATATCCGAAATTACAGCCTAAAATTTTGAAAAAAATATAGAAATTTTTTTTTTACCTGATTACAGGAAAACCTATAAGAAGTCTGTGGTCTTAAAATAACATGGTAAATCTCGCAGTATTGTCCGACATGCCCTTGGCCGGTTTTTTTCTAATTGTTTTATTATTTTTCTTTTCAGTTTATTTTTATTTTTTTTCAACATACTGTCTTTTCATGATTTTTAGGTCGTTGATAACGATAAAGGGGTCAAAATCTAAATTCAAGACGGCGGCTGCGAAAATTTTCAAATTTATTGTCATGGGTGTCGTTTGCATGGTATTTGAGGTCGCTGAAAACGATATTGAGGTCAAAGTGAAAATGCAAGATGGCGGCGGCTGCGAAAATTTTCAATTTTTTTGTCAACATTTATTTTGATTTTGACCTCATTATCGGCGTTAGCGTCCTTGAAAACAATGGAATGATGAAGAAAAATTTGAAAATGTTTGAATGTGCGTTTGAAATGTTCGAGTTGAATTTTGATTTTGACCTCATTATCGTTTTTAGCGACCTTAAAATCCATGAAAATGACACCCATGACGAAAAATTAGAAAATTTTCGCAGCTGCCATGTTGGATTCCAATCCATGAAAATGAAATCCTACTTGCGCATAATCAACTACAGTATCGACTGCGCATTACTCCACGTCATGTTCACATAACTTCAAATCTACTTTAAAGGACATTGCCCGTTTTGTAAGGGAAGTTGGGTCCCAGTGGAAAATGCTTGTGCCCTGAAGATTTTTATTTTACCTAATAGTAAAAACATAGCATTTTCATAATCGGAAACCTTTTTTCACTTTATCATCCTGGTTCAGGAGATATCATTATTTTTCTGTTTTAAAAATCTAGGTTATAATTACAAATTGACAGACTATACATCACCATGAGCATAAGAATTATGTCTCTATTACTTTATGCATAAAGTAATAGAGACATAATTCCATTAGTTTATGCATATTTCTACACTATAAGCATATTTATACTTACATAAAGTAATAAAGACATAATTCCATTGTACTGCTATTTAGCAGTTTGGTAAAAAGTAGATACCTAGGTGCTCATTTGTGTAGAATAATAATGTTTAAATATAACAAAAAATGTGTAAAAAAATGTTCATAGCTCCAGCACTGGATTATTTTTTTAGTAATGAGTCATAATTAACGTTACTGATTTTAGTAATAGTACATACCAAGGGAAATAAAACAAATAAAACTTGGATAAATTATTTATTCTTCATAAAATATTTCATCCAAAGATGGAGCTGGAGCACTTACATTGTTGAAGCGGCCCCAGCTTAAATACCATAATACTGTCATAGTATGAGCACAACACCCTACTGTACGGTTACCCACTAGACAGTTACAATAGTAAGCAATGATACTTTCTAAAGAATTTGACCGATTTTCATCTCTACTTATCAATAAATAAGAGTAATATGTTTTGTGGCTCACATGGCGGGACTTAATTCTAGCCCTAATTAAATAATTATTTTGACCCAATATTAAGGGCAAATCTTCTTCCAACACATTACTTACTTCAACATTATATGTACCATTACTTCTTATGTGCTCCCCATAATAGGATCTAGCCTGTTTTAATTGGTAAGATCCCAAAGCAAATCTTCTTAAATCATCTAAAGTTAATCTAGGAAAATGGTCTAAATGGGGAGCATTGCTGTCTATGTTTTGGAAAACCGCAGTTCTCCTATTGATGTTTTCCCTTCGAATAAATTCCCCTAAAAAATTGCTAGTATTTAATCTCGCCTGAGCAATTTGTAAATACTCTGCAGCATCAGGTCTGTCTTCTATTGTTGGGTGGAATTTATTCAAAAGAGCACAAGCAATTTTAAAATCATCCATAAGGTGTGTTGATGCTCTGTTAAAATATTCTTGTCGAAAGAGTTTGTAGTCTCTTTTAATGCGACCGTTTACAACTTCAACTACCCTTCTACACATAGTTACACATCTAGACTTATTTGCTTGTTCAGTTGTCAATTGAAATTCATTTTCCAATAATGACTCAGGCATGTAAGTTTTATAATTATAGCTTTCTAACTCGGGGATCACGTCTCTAAATCCCCTATCCAATATAAAGACGTCCCCCTGTCTAAAAAATGAGCGCATTGGACCACTTTCATTACGAAATAGATCACTCATGATTGTTGAGTAATTTTTTGTTGCTTCATACGGTCCAGTGCACTCTAAAATATATCCATCACAACATGCAATTAAAAATGGTTTAACCAAATTAGCGTACTTGTGTAGACTATATGTTTGTTTCTGGTATTTGTAGTTACTACTACTCTGTACATAAACATATGTACCATCACATATGACAATAGCAGGTTTAACATCTGAAGCCATGCTACTGTCTCCAAATAGACCTTCAGGAATAGTCCTGTTACGTGAGGCCACATTTTGTACATTAGTATGAGTAAGACCCAAATGCATTGGTACAAAATGTTCTTTTAAACATTCTCTAACAATCTTCATTTTTTTTTCTAATGTAGATCGTGGCAATTGAAAAAGAGTTGCCAGACTTTGATTGCTGTCTCCTGTCCTAAGCTTAACAAGAAATATGCTCAATGCAAGGCTAGGATTTGTAACCGCATCATTCAAACTAGGAATGCTATTTAATATTTCATTAAACTGCACTTCTGTTAGTCCCAGCCCATAATGGCGTAAATGTGAATCCATTGCTGCAATATTATTAAAATCTAAAGTCCTTTGAGAAGCCCTTTCCAGCATGGAAAATATGTCATCGACTTGAAAGCCAGTAAAGTCATTTAAAATAGCAGTCAGTTCATCCCACTGATTACTATGTAAATGGTGATGACAGATCCTAGCATTTAACGGTATATATATATTGTACTGCAATAACAATAATTCCTTTATAGTCATAGGCACTAAAAGACGTTCATTATTTTCACAGCCTACAAACATACAGTGACGAGAAGCTGCAGCAACTCGTTTATACTTTTGTGAGTTAATTTTAGTTTGTAGTCGTAATGCTTGTTGTGGTTGGGGTGTTGAAGCTGGCATTGGAGGTGCTTCAGGTATCCCGGTATTTTCTAATGAAAGCGAAGCTGCATCCATGTCACTGTCGGGTCTGTTTGAGTCTTGAACCTCCAATCGTCTTGTTTCTCGAGTTGCCGCTAACCAGCAAGGAATGCACACTTTTTGCAAATGTGGAGCCTAAAATGAAATAGTCAGTATTAATGAATGTCAGAATATGCACCAAACCCTTTATTGCCATTGTGCAAGAAAATTAATAAAAAAATACTGACCAGGTGTGCTAGAGTCCATCTTAAAATCATGCTACGTTGTGGGCAGTCTAACTCAACTCTATGGGTTCTCCGACTTGCAATAGAGATACCACATCCATAACAGATATTCAAGTGACCATATGCAGGTGACATATCCTCGTGGGATCCAGTTATATTAGATAAAATCCTTTCTTGCAACAACAAATAACATTCAATACACACTATATTATCCGACGTTACCTGGAATAGATTATAAAATCATTACTCTTCTACATTTATTAAAACTTAAACTTGTAAATACATAAAATAAATCCTCATAAAGGAATATACAACAATACAGTGCACTTCGTTTAATCAAATTATATTTTGAGTTTGATATATTGTCTATAATAAATATTGTTGTATATGCACACGATAACTTACAGGTGTGGGCATTGTCCAAGTTCGTAGAAGAACTGTCATTTGCTCGTTCAACTCCTCAACTGTATACCGGCGTAAATTAGGTGCTAACAAAATCGAACAGTTAATACAGCGTTGGGAAGGCAGACGGCGTGCCCGACTTCTGGCTGGGGTAGACATAGTTCTGATAAAAACTGTTCTGGAGTCCAATATCTCACCAAAGATAGCACTTAGAGTCAAATATCTCACAAAGAACAGCACAAACAAGAGTCAATTATCTCACAAAACATAAAGTACTCGAGGAACTTATTAGCTCAACTCGGTGGTCGCAGAAAAAGCACGTATCGTAAATAATAACTATGTAAATACGGAATTCAAAACTCAACGTATTTAAACAAAGCAATCACGAACGTAACGAATCTCTCACAGAGCCAAAGAGCTGTGACAAGCGCCAGTAAATGTTGCCAGATCGATTATTTTTAATCGTTACTAAATCGATTTCAGTTTTTTTTTCCAATTTATCGATTAAAACTGTTTTGTTAATACGGCGTTTCCAAAATACGTAATGCTTTTTTGTTTGTGTAAATCACTTTTATAAACATCTAATCAACAATATAAGCTAATTATGAAAATAAGCAATCTATTGTTGTTATCGTTCCATCGATATTACCGCATAGACTATAATACTAAAACATAATGCTAAAACATTATATTTGAAGTTGCCAAATGTTGAAAGACCTAAACTAGTTATAATAATTAAAAAAAAAATTTTTTTATTGTTAAATGTCGTTTTGTTTTGATATCGATTATTCCATTATTATACGCATTTTCAATATTATTTGATTTCTGGCAACTTTTTTTTGTATCTTATCAAAAGGATGTCGACGTAATGTTTAACTATTAATTATCTTTAATTTTATTCCCAAGGTAAAAAAAATTGTATAAAAAATAATTTGCACACAAAAAAATAAATAATATTTTTAGGTTATTATTCCAAACAGGCACACGACAGCACAAAAGGGACCTGTCCCGTGGCAATGTCCTTTAAAAAAATTGGCCATCTCCTTTACTTCAGTCACCAAACCGGAATGCACATTCTCCTTTGTTTCCGAACATTTCGTACTAAAATTATCTTTATTTGTTCACAAGCGATGTTATTTTTGTTATTATGTCTAATAGAGTTTCAGAGCATCAGGATGAACATGTTGACGAATTGGACAGACCAGACTACCTAAATACTTCCTGGAGTTTAATCTTAAACACCTCGTCTGTCTGAACATCATTCCTGATCACCATAGGGCTGCTCTCTGCGCAGCTGTGCTCGACAATGACCTCAACATCATCTTCAACTCTGCCAGCTTTCCTCGACAACTAATTGGACATTCTCTTGTTCGCCAGAAATTGAGTCAATATTACCATATACACATATCGCATTTTCCTGTCCGCTTTCTTCAGACAGTTCTTGTGCAATTATCTCTTGTTGCACATTGCTAACAATTTTATAAATTGACTTAAAAAAAAGGAGGTTTCTCAATTCGACCGTACATATACATATATTTCTTTATTAGTTCGCGAATGACTTCGTCGTTTATGAACCGATTTTTTATAGGCACACCTATAGCGATTTGGGTATTTTTTATAGTAACTCGTACATTTGTTCTCGGAAAGCACCATTTGGTGAAGTGGAACTGATGAGGAAGACCAGATATGGCCATCGGAACAACTTAGTAATACATATTTCACGGGTTGCGATTCGATTATTGCTAAGCAAATTATGCTCGTCACAATGTATATAGTGAAGAGGTGACTTCACGGTCAGCTCCTCTCTCCAGTTCTCCTGGTTCTTACTAGGAGAACTACTCGACAATTAACGTAGCCTGCATCGGGAAAAGCAATATTTTGTAAAAGCAGATAAGCAGTTAACATTATGCTATTGTAACTTAGATAAATAAGAAACTGACAAACTAACTAATTTACAAAACTATTTTACAAAAAAAAAAAAAAAACAACCGTCTTCGAAAGTCAAAAAAAAAAATAACTTTAACCGACTTCTGAAATTAAAGTTATGATTCACTTTGTAGTATTTTTGTTTGGAAGGCGGTTGTTTCTTTCTTTGTAAAAAAGGTTTTTTTATGGTAAATAACATCTGCCACATCTCCACCTGTTTGCTACTGAAAATGCGATCGCTTTTCATCGTATTTTTCATCTTATCGCGTACTTTATTAGGTATTATATTTCCATACGGAAAATACGCGCATTGACGTGGAGTTGCGGATACCAGCCCGTATTACCTAGGTATCCCATCACAAATTAGTCATAAATATTCTGCTTATAATTTTCAAGATTGCCCTCGATACACCCTTTTAGATAACTCCACAGACAAAAGTCAGGATGTGTCACGAAGCCCTCTGTGATCAAAATGGCATTCGTAACTCATAATGATTATTTTCGTCTTAAAACCGTCTTAATCCGTTTTAAAACTTCAGGATAATATCTGATGGCATTGCGATGGTCATGGTCCTAAAGACGGTTCATAACGCACATTTGCCGTATTTTAATTATAGGATATCAACTGCATAGCGCAAAATCGAATGGTACCAAAAAAAAGTTGTATACTTCCGAGCATGCAACCTGTATGAAGCTTTACTATTCTACTAAGTTTTAATTATTTGAAAAACTATAGAACAGTTGGATATTCTACAAACTATAATTTTTATCGGGTAAACCCTCCTTTTATTTGAATTTAATTTAATGATTTTTAATTCGGAATAAATAATCCTTATAGTGTTAGTAATATAATATTAAAACAACTTATTATCTAGTGTTAGTACCAATCACCCTCCGTACAAACTGCTTTATAATTTTATTGTATTGTATGTTAATGACATATTACACAACTCTGAATTATTTGGCTATCGGCTTGTTAAAGTAAAATGTTATTCTTTTGTTTCAGACATCGCCGTTAGCCTAGGAGATGAACTCGTATTTTATACCAATGGATCCAAAACTGATACCGTGAAATTAATGTTCCACAATATCACAGCGTTAGTTTACGATGAAGTTCATGACATGATGCTTTACGTAAACAAACAGAGCGATAACGACGCTATATGTGGTTATAACTTACATTCCAAAGAAGACAAATGTTTCATCAAAAGAAACGGTAGTAACATTCACAGTATAGCCTTCGATCCGGCAACAGATACACTATTCTTCACTGATACTAATGAAAGGAGCATTAATTCTATTTCATTAAAACCTGGGTCTAATAACAATGTTGACGGAAATCTTATAATCAAGATGGATGACAGGACCCCCACTGATATTGCCGTGGATAGCTGTAGAGGGTACGTTGACAATGACAGTTTAAAAATCAATATCTGTTGCATTTCGTGATAATCAATAGTGTCATTCAAATTACAGGTACATTTACTGGGTCAACAAAATCATAAAATTCGAGGTCAAGGAGAGAGCTCGTTTTGATGGTTCCGAGAGACAAAATATTAAACGTTTACCCCGAAATATACCAGTATTTAGCTTGGCAATGGACCCACAAACACGGAAAGTTTATTATTTTGACAGTTATAGTACGGATCCGGACAGTGAAGTGTACGTGTATTTGAATAGCGCAGATTTGGATGGTCGAAATGAAGTTGTAATGTCACAGGAAGCATATCTTTCTGAACCAGAACAGTTGACCGTTTCAAATGATTACCTATACTGGATGAACAGTAGCATAAACTACAAAACTGTTTGGCAAATACCAAAATACAGCAATATACTCTCAATAATGGCAGGTGCAAATCCAAAAGAGATTAGTAAGTTCTATAGTAAAATTCCACTCGGTATAGCTGCCAACTACAAAATAAAAGATCAAATTCAGGGACTTCAGGATTGCGAAGTCCTATCGAGTTTGATACCCAAAAACAAAGTAACCAACAACTCCCTCGATATTCAACACATAATAGAAATAGAACAGACAACAGAATATACAAACAAACTGTTTTGTGTCCACGGTATAGAAGATAGTGAGACATCTGTTTGCTTATGCACACCTGGTTATATCGGTGGGAGATGCGATGTTTCAGTCTGTGAGAATTATTGTTTGCAAGGTGACTGCAGTTTCAACAATGAGGGACTTCCTAAATGCAGGTAAAACATTTTCTATTCCTTCTGATGGTTTCCTTGTTTAAGCATAAGCATATACTCATCCTATAACGTTCCTATTACCGGGACTCAAGACTCGGGACTCCTCTCTATGAGAGTAAGTAGGCCGTAATCCACCATGGCTGCCCCGTGTTGCTGACTGTCACATGTCTTTGAAATTTTGGTTCTACAGACCGGTCACTATAACTGCTCAATTGGCGTCATGTTGCCATTGCTTTTGTTTTAGTTTAGCATCGGTTAAGCAATGATGCCAACATGATGGCAAGGGACAAGTTATAGTGAACGTTCTCTAGGACATGCCGCTTTCCTCACGATGTTTGTTTTCCTTTAACTTTTTGAGCTTGAAGTTTCCCTACGTGATCGAATCAGAAACGAAGAGATCTGCAGGAGAACTAAGGTAACCAACATAGCCCGAAGGATTGCCAAACTTAAGTGGCAGTGGGCAGGGCACATTGCTGGCCGATGGGGCCGTAAGGTTCTGCAGTGGCGGCCGTGTACCGGAACTGAACTGATGATGATAATGACCTTTTTGAGTGCAGCAAATAAATAACACGAAGTAAAGTGCCTAATTGGTTTCGAACACACGACATACGACACGGAAGTTGGGATCGTAACGATCGGGCCACAGTTGCTCCCAATTTTTCAGTTTCCAGTTTTGTTTAAATAACTATGATTGACATTATCACTATTTCAGATGTAATGACGGGTATTCCGGAGCAAGGTGTGAAGTGTACGCATGTCATGGTTATTGTCTGAACAACGGTGACTGTTCCCTGAACGAGGAGGATGAGCCAGTCTGTCAATGTGTTGGTAATTACAAGGGAACAAGATGTGAAGCTGCTACGCATGACTCAGCAAAAAGAGACTTAACTCTAGCTGATTTATTGTCAAATTGGCGAAAGCTTACCTTTGTTGTTGAAAAATAATCATATTGATTAGGTATTCACGCCCTCACACACTAATAAAATCTACCTACACTTATTTCATAGAATTTACTATTGATTATGTAACATCTACACTGTCTAACTTGTTATAGAATGTCAATTACTTACTGTACCCATATGGCTGAACCCTATCTCTTAAGATACAGGCTAGACCTAGTTTAATGGATAAGTGACCTAGTTTAATAGTGTGACAATTGTAAAATTTATAATCTACAATGTATACAGTGCAATGTGTTCTTGTTTCATGAAATAAATATTTTTATTATTATTTTTTGTCTTTGGCTTATCTCGGGACCCTGGGGTCCCGGACCTTTGGAAGGCGTACGAGGGGCCGAAGCCAACTCGCAGAGGCTCCTTAGACAATTTTAAATGACGAGGAGGCACCAGCTGACGATTATCCCTGTATGCACTATGCAAGTGCACCCAAGGAAAACCCCCGGTTGGTGCAGGACTATTGCAAAACATGGGAACAAAACACATTGGGCCTATGGGTTTGGGTGGCTACATGGATTGGGTATCTTGAACTATGGAAGAACTATGTCCCCTGCCTGACCAATGTTATATAATATACACAGATAAATTGGCAGGGGGTGACTTGCACACTCAATAATGGGCCCCCGGAAACGGTCGCTGGCACATAGTGACGTAGCGACAAGGGGCAACATGTCCTGAGGTGCTTGAGGAGTGGAGAGGTATTCCACGGCTCTCAGAACAATCCCAGAGCCCGGAAGATTGTCAAGATCCCTACAAGCACTTACTGGAATACTTCCTTCCTCTAAGCACGTTTGCTCTTGCGAATCTCCACTCAAGCCGGTCAATAAAGGCAAGAATGAGGTGGGAGCTCTGTTCCCGTCAGTGTTCACTCCAGCCAGCCAATAAAGGCAAGCCAGAGGTGAAGAACAAGACTTCTCCCAGGAAATAGGGTCCGTGGGGTCGCTACTGCCCAACAGCTCGCCACATGCTGCCCTGCGGGTTCACGTATCTCTTTTGGTCTGGCTCCTCACCCTAGACCTGTTTCGGCAAAGTAAACTCCACCGGCACAGACCCAGAGTTCGGAGCGCGCAAGCCCCACCACGACGTCAACGTAGAGATACGGCGGTGGGGTTATTATTATTATTATTATCCAATTACTCATGCAACCATTAAATTATCTGCTTTTTGAAAATTTTATAAAGCTTCCGGTCGTCTTTCAATTAAGTAGGTACGCATTCAGTTTAGTGTTGTCTATTTTGTGTCTTTAATAAAATGCAATAAATATCCCTACGTATACTGTTTTATTTTTTGGCTGTTTTAATTATATAGTAAGTATAAAAAAAAAAAAATAACACTACAACAACAACATAAACATAACAACAACACAACACACACACACACATAACATAATTATGTAGTAAGTATATACATACATATATATATATATATACTACTTTTTATTTGTTGAACATAGGTGGGCTAGGTACAGATGTTGTCATTATTAAAGAACGCTATGTCTAAACCCCCGTTTGCACGGGCGTAATAAAATCGCGGCGGGATTTTATAGCGCACTGGATTTTCAACGCTCTGCTTAGCGCCGAGTGCAAAATCCAACAGTGTGTTTTTTCGACGCGCTAGAATGTACTCTGTTATTGTTAAGTTGAATTCTCAACGCTCGGCTCAACAACGGGAGTTGAAAATCCACTGCCCTATAAAATCCCGCCGCGATTTTATTACGCCCGTGCGAACGGGGGTTAACCGTCATCGGCGTACAAATCTATACTAATATTATAAAGCTGAAGAGTTTGTTTGTTTGGTTGAACGCGCTAATCTCAGGAATTGCTTATTCGAATTGAAAAATTATTTTAGTGTTTGATAGCCCATTTATCGAGGAATGCTATAGGCTATATAACATCACGCTATGGCCAATAGGAGCGGAGCATCAATGAAAAATGTTGCAAAAACGGGGAAAATTTATTCTATTTGAGAGCTTCTGTTGCGTACGCTGCGTAAACGGTTAAAGTTACGCAACAATCGTGTCTGACAGAAATGTTCCTCTTTAAAAGTTCTAAAAAAAATCCGCGATAGCAAATGTCTATCTTTTAAGGCTGGCTCACTATAACTGTTTTAATGGTAATCAAATTTGTTATAAAATAATGCATTATTTGCGAAGGTGTTTTCATAAACATGGTATTAATTCTTATCCAAATAAATACGTTATTCATCACAAGTATTTAATTTTGAACAAAATTGCCTTTTACATCATTTCATTTCAATGAATATCTTCGGAGACTGTTTTTATATAACTCTGCAGCAAAAATAATGAGCGAAAGCAAGTTTATTTGTTCGTAACGCTTTCACGCTAAAACGGCGGAACGGATTTGCATGAAATTTGTTAAACGGGTAGACCATGACCTGGAAAAGGACATAGGCTACTTTTTATCGACTTAACATGCGGGCGAAGCCGCGGTAGGAATCTATGTAAGATTAGGTTACTAACCAATGTGGTGTTCTTAGTGATAAAGAATGCAATGCTATAGAATAATCATAACTACTTTTTTTTAATCAAACTGGGTTTTACTTTGTGAGCCTGCAGCTGTACACACGGCTACACATCAACCTATACATTTCCAGTTTACACTGACTTCTCACTGTAAGGAAATTCTATACATGCGAGATCAGCTTATACTGGATATGGATTCTCCCAAGATGGTCACCTTTATTATGGTGTAGATCTGACAACTGAACTCCTTAATAACGTACAGTATGTAAACGTACTGTGATTTGGTTACTGTACAGAAATCAAAGAAAATTACTGGTTTACTATCCGTGGTCAACTAATTATGGACTTCGAAAATAAATAGGTAAATACCTATTTACCCCATGGAACTTCTCATCGACGAGCAGTACACATTATTGTGAATGGTTAATCGTTTGGAAGATGAAACACAGTAGGTTAAGTACTTACCTAACAGTGGTCAACTAATATAATACGCGCCAGGAAAGATGAGACTTGACGAGCGCCGTACCGCGCCTCCCGCGCTGCGCGATGACGCCCGGTCCCTTCCCGTCTTTACCTTTACGTCGTCTACTGTGCATGTCAAACCACATGGTGTGTCAAGTCTCATCTTTAGTGGCCTTTAGTGGCACGTATTGTAGACATGTCTACATATCAAGCTATACATTTCCAGTATAAACTGATCTCGCTTTGTATAGGATTTCCGTACAATGAAAGGTCAGCTTATACAGGAAAGTTATAGCTTAATATGTAGCCGTGTGTACCATAATGCAAAAGACATTTCATTATTACGACGTTACAGTTTCGATAATTTCTTGCTAAGTCCTTCCCAAACTAAAGTTATTTTGCACTTTGTAGTGTTTTTTTATGAAAGTCGGTTTTATTGTTTTTGTAATACTTAAGTTTTTTTAACGATGGGCACATAAATAAAATACTGTAGGTATTAATTTTAAAGCGGGGGTGTAATTTCTACAGTTTTCGGGACTAAAAAGAGGTACAAATCAAAAATGGTGGTAAGTACAAAATGTTTGATAAGGGGGTGTCATCTTCATGGCTTTCGAGGACGCTGCTGGGCCGAAAATCTGGAAATTAAAATCCAATCCTATCCAATGGCGGCCATAACCAGTGCTGGATCTCAATAAATAGGTTGTTTTTCAGTTTACACGGACGACTGTAGCTCAAACATTGTTTACAGAGCAGCATTTTCTTAATTAAAAGAAGTTTTTAAGAAATTTATTTATTTGTTTGGATCTCCAACAAAGGTAGAATAGAAATCACAACAGTATTATATTGATAATTTCATAGTTGTTTTGCGTGTTTTCTCGGGAAATTTTCAACAGCGCTCTTAAAGCGTGATTTTTCTTCATCATGATAATACTTCAGCACACTCCGCTAGACGGGCAGTCGATTTATTGAGTACGGCAGGTACACAGTTAATGAGCCGGTGCCTTGATCTTTATTTATTTTCAAAAAACAAAGTGACACTTCGTCGCTTTGACATTATAAACCGCAGTGACTACATTCGAAAGGGCTGTGGTAGAGAACCCCAGGAATGAATGAAATGAAGAATGTTCCGATCTTGCCTGGTGGGAAGTAGTGCTTCCCACCAGGCAAGATCGGAACATTCTAATTTTCATTGGAGGAGCTTTAAAGGATATACCTATACCTTATCTAAGCTACATGGTTGGGCGGTTCATATATTAATTAATTATATTATATTATGATTAGCGGGTTGACAATAAATGCTTTAAAAACAAAGGAATTAACTGGAGAAAAAATTACCAATAATGGTTCCTCTAGATTATATTAAAATGGCGGTTGAAGAGGACCCAGGGGACGTATGTATTGCCAAATCATTCCCTTAACAAATAAAAGGTCTTACCTCAGCGATCTCCGAAGTCAGCCCCTAAGCCTCCCGTCTCTGTGCTCTGGGTTCAGGATTCAGATCACTACCACCACAGTTTGCGCGATGAATATATATATTATTTTACTATCTAATTAAGTTTATTTTTATTTAATGTTCTTCGAAGACTCGCTAGCAAGGAATTTGGAATTCTTTGGTTCCCCCGGGGAATTTCATGTCTGTATCTCCAGTGGTTTATGCGGATACCAGCCGGTACTCGCTTTGCCAGCGACGACATCGAAACTGAGCTGTCATTTGCATGTCATTACTTTATATCACGCGCGGCAGCCAGGTAACTACGGCCTGGGCAGGCTCGACCATTTCATTCATCAAACGAATGATTCGGCTTAAACACTACACATTATTTTTTTCCGACATACACGCGAACGAAGTCGCGGGCACAGCTAGTATTATAATATACTATTAAACAATTATCACATTATCACACATTAATAATTCAGCACATGATTTATGGTACGGATCGCAGAGAGTTTTTGAGCAAGCTTATGCAGGGTGAAAAGTTGATAGTTGAGTAGGTGACCACACCACAGAAAAGATAAAGAGGTCTCTTTGAGGATCTCTTTATCTGTTCTGTGGACCACACCTACTCAACTATCAACTTTTTCTTTCGGTGTCCACTACAAATACCAATTTGTAGGGGACACCGAATATATATTTGAAAAGTTTCAGATAGGAGCCCCGTGGTCAGGAGTCCACTTTCAGATTTCGAAAATGGACTAAAAATAAAGTTGCCTTTGATTTTCATATTATGATCGTGTGCGGCCTAACCCACAATGACTTTAATCGGCAAATCTGATGAAGAAGTTATGGGCTTCCCCTTAATCTGACGACATTGAAAACTCGAACATCAACATTCGGACATTGAATGTCGTCGTAAAAGGATATTCAGGGCGAATAAAAGTTATTCTCATTCTGTGCAACAGTGTAACATGTACTGATAGTGAATATATAAAATACTAGCTGTGCTCCACGACTTCGTTCGCGTGGAAGTCGTACTAAAATAACAGCCACATTTTAGTAAAACTCACTCTGTCCCCGACCCGTCGCGTTGCATCGCCCGCCCGCGCTATTGCTTCGCGTAGCGTTCTTTCAGAGTTTTTTCTTTTTGCTCGGCTTCTTAGGGTTGTAGCGTGATGTTTTATAGCCCATAACCATCCCCGAGTATTAGTTAGGCTATTAAATGCAAAAAGAATTTTTCAAATCCAAATCCAAATTTTTTTTATGCGCGGAACCCTAATTCTTTTCAGAAATAAAAGTACTCCTTATAACATCAGCAACCTACCAGTGAAAGTCCCGTCAAAATTGGTCCAGCCGTTTCGGAGATTAGCCGGAACAAACAGACAGTCAGAAAAAATTTAAAAAAAAAAGGTTTTTTGTTACCATTACGTACATACTTTCATATGCATTTAGTAAAAAGTTGTTATTTTGACATTACAAACAGACATTTAAATTTTATTTATTTGTGTAGACTATCTGCATTTTGTAAAACAGAACGTTTCATTGATATAAGAAATTACACAAAAGTGGTCATAATTTTGCATTTATCTACTTATCTATAAATCAACCAATCGAAAAGCTTTGATTGATATTTGAATTTGAAGCTTGTGAAGAATTTTCGGTATTCAGAAATTCTAAAATATCAAACACTTGAAAGTAATGATTAAAAGTTAAGTAGTAAAATTAAAACATCGTCGGAGTACACCATAAACAGTGTTGATTATTTCAAAATTTTACTCTGTCTGTTTGATTTTGATTTTTTTTTGTTTGGAAGGGTGTGCTCTCGAGGTGGTCCCATTGTCACCAAGTCAGAATCTGGTGAAGAGATCCCATGGAAATCGAGGGAAACCCTCAAATTTTATAGGCACATCTATAGCGATTCGGGTATTTTTTATATTAACTCGTGCATTTGTCTCGGAAAGCACCATTTGGTGAAGTCGAACTGATGATGAAGACCACAGATGGTCATCGAAAATAAGTACTTAATTATACTATGGTTGCTAAGCAATTTGTGCTCGTCACAATGCATATGGTGAAGTGGAGCAGTTCTCCTGGTTCTTACTAGGAGGACTCTTCAACAAGTAACGTCCCTGCATCGGGAAAAGCAATATTTTTTCAAAGGTGATGAGCAGTTGACATTAGGCTATTGTAACTAGGATATATTACAAACTGACCCACTAAAAAGTGAAAAATAAAAACTTTTTTACAGTAAAAAAACAACCAACTTCCAAAAAAATCGCTACAAAGTGAAAATAACTGTTTTATAAGTTGGTGACAAAAAAAACTAAAATACAGATACAAAGACACCGACTTCCGAAATTAATAAGTAATTTTTCACTTTGTAGAGTTTTTTTTGGCAGTTGGTTCTTTATTTATTGTAAAACTAGTTTTACTTAGGTATAATCTTAGAATCTTAAACATTCACGACACACATCTATCCATCTCCATCTCGGCAAAAAAGTCACACTTCAGTGTTGATGTCAAAAGAGCATTAAGCACCGTAAGCGGCCGAACGAGGGGAGAGTTAGCTCGTGAGTCATGACTCATGACACTGTGCGTTCTGAAGGTACGGCCAATAACGGCTGTCATTTGTCTCACTATAGAGTAGGACCATAATAGGCTGGTATTATTATTATTATGATCTAGTAGATGATCAATTTATATTCTGTAGAAGACACACGTACAGCAGTAGGTAAGTACCTACCTAGCTTATCTATACCTACGTACAAAGCACGGACTAGAAAAAATGAAGGACTCCGCCACGCATATCGAAAGTGATGCACAGTAAGTATGCCGGGACCGTTTGTACAAACACGCCTCGCGAACACATTTACATAATAGTATGCCGACCATTACGTGACACGATGGCGTCTTTGTCAAATCGGTACGGAGCTTCACTTTCGATACGCGTGGCACGGAGTCCTTCTTTTTTTTCTAGTCCGTGGTACAAAGAAAGCTTTCACGTTTATTGCGCATCCCATAACACCTCACAATGCTGCCAAGACAATGCACCAAGACCACAAATCGCTTACTTGAGACCAAAGATCGCAATAACGTACCCCAGAGCAAGATAACAATAATTTGCACCCAACCTCAGTCCCATGAACTTTTACAACAAATCAAGGTAAAATAAACCTCAGGAACGGCCTATAATTTTTATTAAACCTAATTATATGCCATTCCTCGCCACGGGCTCTATACCGATCCCAAATTATTTAAATTAACCCGCTTTCAAGGCCTCAATGCATTTTCTCTTCCGGTTAAGTAGGTTGAGCCGTAAAAGCCATGTTCCGGATTTGTTCTGTTGTTACATATATGAATGTTTTAATGTGGTCTTTTGTGACGACAAGGTGAGCAAAGAATGGATATATGTGTGTACACTCGGCTAAAGACTTTGATATGCGGGTTAAAAATATACATCTTTGCAGGATCAGGCAGTCAGCACTCATGGTTAACATAACACAACGCCTTTATAGGCGTGATGTTATGTTAACCTCTGCCTAACCCGGCGAGAATTACACAGACAAGAAAGAAGGAAGGAAGAATCCTCTTCCCCCCCTGAGAGGTGTACCTACCTATAGTACACCCATATTTTGCCAGTTGTGTTTAAGTCCTATGTAATAGGGGGCTAGCATTTTGCATTCATGGTTATTGTGAGGATAATAGTTTTTTACGTCTAAGACACACTCGGAAGAGCAAGTCACCCTTGGCAAACGCACAACATTGGTTGAAAATATCTGTACATATCTTGCTACCTTGCTCTTTTGCCGACTGTACTCGTGGGTATTTTGACTAAGCCGAAAGAGTACTCAGTCGCTTTGTCAGTACTGTAAGCCGCCTTTCGCCTTGAGATTTTATCCCACATTGCTTTGACAAACGGAAACGTAACTACATGAGGCAAAAAATCATAAATGTGGAGCATAAAAGCGAACTTTCCCAGAGACTAGGTACTCATTAGAATTTAGTTTTGGTTTAGATTTAAACATACATAAGTCACGTAATAATGCAAAGGGCTTGACGCAAAAAGCAGCAGTATTGGCAGCAGTTGTCAAAATACTGGAACATAATCTTGATTCAAACATCTAACGGTATATTTTGTAAAAATCTCACCGTGGAAACATAGATGAAGTGAGTTTTCATTGCACATACAGTGCTATTCTGTACAAATCTCACCGTGAAAACTTAGGTGAAGTGAGCGTGGAGTGAGCTATAATGTAGTGTCAATCCCTAGCATCAGGCAGAATGACAACTCACTTCACCTAGGTTTTCACGGTGAGATTTGTACAGAATAGCACTGCTGATGCTAGGAATTGGCACTAATGACAGCTCACGTCAAGCTCACTTCACCTAAGTTGAGATTTTTGCAGAATATATCGGCTGCTCTAATACGAGTACTTACCTAAGTTCCTTTCATAATTACATAATTACACAGTAACTTTCAGTAAGAAACGAAACATAGAATTACATTCAAACACCTGCTCAGTTAGGTACTTATTAATCATAGCTCTTTTCATCAGTTCCATAATTGTGGTTAAATAAACAATAATAATTCCATGAATAAAACACATTGAACTTGTCATGGTGACATTTGTCGTTAGAAGTTATTGTCTTGGTGCGTTCGAAAACGTGAATCGTAAAAAATATTTTGATAACAAATTATTGCCATTAAATTAATTTGGAAAGCAATCGTTAATTAAGTAAACTCGTCCAGATTGTACCAATTGTTCCTGTATTGTAACCGGTCGTTCCATGTGAATGGAAATATTGGTTGGAATTGTTATATCTTTGGAGGGTATAATGGTGTCAATTAAAATGCCGTGAATCGCAAATATTACATTTATTGTAAAAAAAAGTGTTACACGGACGGTGGTTGCTAGGCAAGTGAGTGATCACTTTGATCTATAGGAAAAGTTACGCCTACTTGTTTATTAAAAGTTTCTTTAAAGAACGGGTCGTGTGGTTGCTATTGCTTTTATTGAAGGCATTTAGGCCTGAACAGGAATGTGTTTCTAGTTTTTATAAATAATAGCACATCAGTGTCGCACTGTTTCAGCCCAACAGGGATAAAGATATTCGGCCCTAAGTATTACTTTATTATGATGTAGTATTATACGGTTTATTAGAGACAGGGTCAAATTTTACAATTATAGATAATGGAACCCAGAAGCAGAACTTTTAATACTTTAAAAAAATATTTTAGTCTCTGCTCCAGTTTTAGCTAGCCCTGAATTTTATTTACCGTCTTCTGTTAACTGCGTTTCATCTGGTTATGGTAAAGATTGTATGCTAACCCAGAATATTGACGGGAATGACCATCCTATTGCTTGAATCAATAGATCATTTAGTGAAACCGAGCGTTACTATAATTCTTTATTTGCATACGATTTATGTGTTTATTGTAATATTCAATAATTAATTAATAAAATTATATTACTTATTATTATTTCTTCTGTGGCTAAATAAATCTTTTTTGTTTTTACAAAACGTGAACATATCAAGAAAAAATATGGAAAAAACAGGAAAAGGTCACCGAGTTATCTGTGATAAATAGAATATTCACTTCAATATATAAACGAGAACTCTTACCTACCAGCCTCTTATCACCATGCCAAAGAGACCTATAAAAGTTGCGTTTGGCTTTAGTATCAAAAGAGCAATCACCAGCAGTGGATGCACCATCTACATTTGTTGAAACACCTTTTTATTTCTGAAGCTTAAAATGTATAGAACGCAGTGTGCGCTGGCGTTGGCAGCGCTGTACGTGGGACTGGTGCACTCCTGGGGTGAGTACGAAGACCGTAGCTTATTTTTCACCTACTTACGGCTTAAAGATTTTGATTCTACGATTTTTAAAATGTAAAACTACCTACCTACACTGATTGATCCGCGATTTCTTATTTCTATGATGTAGGTCATTTTAACACAAGATAATTTTATTATACAGCAATTGCACCGAATAGTTTAAAAAAATGCTTGCGCACAAATGTTGCAATATGTTTATTTCTAATGGGCCAAGACGGTGTGTTAAAATTTAGCACAAACGAGATTGTAAATTATCGTGAGAAAGCTTCATTACAAACTTTATTTAAATTCTACTTAATTCTAAAATAAGGTAATAGTAATATACATACATCGAAATAATACACAGTTACACATAAATAATCTTAATTACTCAGTTTAAAAAAAAAAATAGCTAGAGCAAGTAAGTAGTTTGGTAGTTTTTATTTGGGTTTTTTGTAAGCTAATTCAGAAACTGAAATTCTTACCAAAAGCATGTAGCTAAGCTAATAAATAAATGGATTATTATTTTGGTACTTCTTGACAGGCCTGCACTGTCCTTCCATGCCTATTAAGACTAACCATTAATAAATTATATGAAAAACCCTTTTTTATATATCAACTAGCTACGCCCCGCGGTTTCACCTGCGTATACCAGGATAAAAAGTAGCCTATGTGTTAATCCGGGGTATAAGCTATCTTTATACCAAATTTCATTCAAATCAGTCCAGCCGTTTGAGCGTTAAGAAGAAACAAACATACAAACACACTCACAAACTTTCGCCATTACGAGTATAATATTAGTGTGATGACCGTAATTTGAAGACATTGTAAAAGCGAATTATTTTTAAAAGAGTAGCCGTGGAAATTATTGCCGGTTCTTCTCCATAGGGAGCGACCAATTGGAATCGTGCACCTAGCTTTTGACGTTTCATAGTGCCCATGCAGATTTATGTGAAATAAAATGTTTTGATTTGTTTTGATTTAAAACTTGATCAAAGTGGATAAAATTAATTATGGGTTAATTTTATCGTTCATTTGTCACTTCGTCAGTGTCAGTGTCACTACGAGTACCTGTAGTGACACTGAAAAAGTGACAAATAACGTCAGCTCAGTCCAATCATGCGATACATAGATCTATTAGTTTAACTGGTTTTTTCCCCTCATTTATGTTACCAAAAAAATTACAAGAAATATCACAAACAAAGTAATATGACGCTACGCTGGTGCAAAACATTTTATCATCAAAGTAAAAAGAGATTTTAATCCACTACGGCAAAGTAAACCTAAGCGCAGAACATGTGGTTTACTAATTAAAATAGTTCCATAGTAGAATGAAAAGAAAGAGAATCATAAAAGAAATCGCTTATGAAATTCTGTCATACGAAATTCAAAAATGTTTAGAACCCCACACTCTTCAAACTTCGCTAAAAACGGGAATTTGGGGCCGTACTATGACGTGAAAAAAGATCATGGATCCATCATGGTTCCAGTGTGTGTGAGAGACGGAGCTATATACGACCTATAACACCATCCTATTTTCACGACGGAACCATGATGAATCCATGATCTTTTTCTCCCTGGACAATCAATTTGAAAATAAAAGATCACGACGTGCGGTTGCTGGCCCCATACCTATTAAAAAAGTTTAATCATTATTTTAAAAATAATAAAATTAAAGTATAAAAAGGATTAATCTCTATCTATCTATATCTTCTATACTTTGTATCCATACTAATATTATAAATTCGAAAGTAACTCTGTCTCTCTGTTACCTTTTCACACCCAAATCACTGAACGGATTTCAATGAAATTTGACAAGGCGATAGATGGCATCCTAAGGAAGGACATAGGCTACTTTTTGTCTCAAAACTAATCCTACATGGGAATAACATAATTCTTTATTTCCGACCAAAAGCATTTTTAATTTTCACTGGGTATTTCTTAAGAGAAAATTCAAATTTATGCTTTTGGTAGGAAATAAAGTATTATGTTATTCAACGTTTTTGAAAAATCATTCCCTAAGGTAAAATAGGGGTAGATTTTAAAATTCACAATTAATTTTAAAATTTTGTGTACCTACTTACCTCTTTTTAAGAGATTTAAGGGATTGGAAATGTAGTTATACTTAGTCCTTACATTTAGTTTTTATTTCATTATCGGTCCACTCGGTCAAAAGTTATTAGTTATTAGAGCGTGACTGGCATAATTTTAACAAAACAAAGTCCCCCGCCGCATCTGTCTGTCTCTCTGAACGCGATAAGCTTAAAAACTTCCGAACGCATTTTCATACGGTTTTCACCAATAGACGGAATAATTGATGAGGAAGGTGTAAGTGTATAATTGGTTAAGGTTTTGTATAAATTGGCTGAAACATGACAATGATTGTTGAAGACGTCGGAAAAAATTATGCCGACTGGGAGCTTTACTAGCGTGCGCCGCGTAAACCAATAGAGTTATATGGAAACAATGTACTACGGAATTAATACATTGCTTACCTATGTGCTAATACGGTAGTGTAGGGTTGCAGGTTGTGAAAATAAAGCCCCATTGAACTTGATGATAATTTATTGGCTATTTTATCTTAAAATAAGTTACACGTTACAATATTGATTTACCATGTGGCAACCCTAAGTGAAGGAATGAAAGGGACTGCGGGGGCTATCGCCAATCAAACCTTCCCTAGCTGACTAGTTCCTGAAGACTGCGGGGATATCGAACAGGAACCAGGCTTACTTAGGAAACAGAGAAGGCTGCGGGGCTACCGATTTTTTTTTTTTTTTTTGAAATGGCATCTCGTAGTGTGACCATGAGAGGTCTCGACTACTTAACCGGACTTTCCTGTGGGTGCCTTTAAGCGAGCTCAAAAGCCTCCAGCCAGGGGCATAAAATACTAACTAAACTTATAAACTAAACGACTGCGCACTAAGGACACCCCCTGTGGGGTACGGACCTCGGCTTAGGGAGTCGTTGTCATTGACCATTGATAAACAAGGCAAAGCAATAGGCGGGATCAAGTTAGGGGAATTATTATTATCAGGGGAGTTTAAAGCTACAGGCTCAGCTACGCCACCAGCTGGCTCGATTAAACCGATCAAGGGACATGAATTTACATATATGTATATTTACGTTAGATGGTCTTAAACGCGGTGGGCCTCGGCGGCGAGGCCGGAATGTAGATTTGTGTTTGTGTTTATGGACGGTGCTGGTTTCCCTACTACTTTCCTGGAGGAGGGTGATAGGGTCATCGGGAACTCATTTGTTCGAAGATAGCTCTGCTTATAAAGGCGGACAGTTGACATGTGTGTGTACTATATCTACACGTAGCCGTCTGTAGTTGTTATCTTCGAGTCATGAAGCTGCTCATCGTAGTGCATTGCATAAATTACACTAGATGGCGCTGTATGTTTGTTACAGTAGTTTTAATCCCTGTACTACGTTCCAGTGGGATATTTTCCGACATACACGCGGGCGAAGCTGCAGGCAAAAAGCTAGTTAAAAATAAAGTTGATGGGTTTATGTTTGTATGTTTAAACCGCTAATCTCTGGAAATACCAGTCGGATTTGAAAAATTCTTTTTGCATTTGATAACCCAATTCTTGAGGAAGGCTTTAGGCAATATAACATCACGCTAGGCCCCATAGGAGCCGAGTAAAAAGTAAAAAAAGTCAGAAAGAACGCTAAGTAAAAACGAAGAAATAGCGTGGGCAGGCATAAAATTTCACGCGGACGAAGTCGCGGGCAGAAGGTTTGTTTGTTAGTTTGAACGCGCTAATCTCTGGAACTACCAGTTGGATTTGACAAATTCTTTTTGCGTTTAATCTCTCAATTTTTGAGGAAGGTTACAGGCTATATAGCATCACGCGAATAAAAACAAAATAAGTCAGAAAGAACGCTTAGCGAAAACAAAGTAATAGCACGAGCGGGCGATGCGATGCGACGCGGTGGGTCGGGAGACCAAAAAATATCACGTGGATGAAGTCGCGGGCAGAAGCTAGTCTGAGATATATGTTTAAAGCAAACTTAGACTTTACTAAAGCCAAGTACAAAACTGAACCTTATATTATGAATTTATTGTGCATGTTCATCATTATAAAAATTTAACAGAAAAACAATAATAGGCTATTCTATATGGTATTTTAATATAGGTAGGTATACCTACCTACATGGTGGCCGCCAACTTGGATGTGCCAATATTAAATTAGGATTATTTAGATTACAAATTAAAAAACCAGATATTTGTCCGTAATTATACTGTTCAGGCTTAGCTATTTTCATGGTAAATAACATCTGCCACATCTCCACCTGTTACCTACTGAAAATGCGATCGCTTTTCATCGTGTTTTTCGCCTTTTCGAGTACTTTATTAGGCACTACAAAGGCATAAATATTCTGCCTATTTTACTTTTCGAGATTGGCCACCATACACCCCTTTAGATAACTCCGCAGAAAATATTCAGAATGTGTCGCGAAATCCTCTGTGATCAAAATGGCATTCGTAACTCGTAATGATTTGTAAAACAATATTGTTTTTCAATCCGTTTTTAAACTTCAGCATAACGCATTTGCCGTATTTTAACTATTTAATTTATGTCATACATCTGCATGGCGCCAAATTAGAATGTTGCCAAAATAAGTTTTAAACTTCCGAGCATCCACCCTGTATAAAGCTTTATAAGTTTTAAACATTTGAATAACTGCGGAGCAGTTTGTTGTTCGAAAAACTATAATTTTTATAGTGTGTACCCCCCTTTATCTTAATGACTTATTACACAACTCTGAATTCCTATCAGCTCATTAAAGTAAAATCTTATTCTTTTGTTTCAGACATCGCCGTAAGCCTAGGAGATAAACTCGTATTTTATACCAATGGATCCAAAACAGACACCGTGTATTTAACTTCCCACAACTCTTCAGCGTTAGCTTACGATGAAGTGCACGAAATGATATTGTACGTCAACAAACAGAACAACAGCGATGCTATATGTGGTTATAGCCTACATTCCAAGGAAGACAAATGTTTTATCAAAAGGAACAATAGTAACATTGACAGTATAGCCTTCGACCCGGCAACAGATACACTATTCTTCACTGATACTATTGAAAGGAGCATTAATTCTATTTCATTAGAAGCTGGGTCTAATAAAAATGTTTACGGAAATCTTTTAGTCAAGATGGATGACAGGACTCCCAGTGATATTACCGTGGATAGCTGTAGAGGGTACGCTATCAATGACAGTTTAAAAATCATTATCTGTTGCATTTTGTGATATTCAATAGTGTTATTCAAATTACAGGTACATTTACTGGATCAGCACAAACGAGAATGAAATGGAGAGAGCTCGATTTGATGGTTCCGAAAGAGAAGTTATTGTTCGTGCCTACCCAGATTTTATAGTATTTAGCTTGGCTATGGACCCACAAACACGGAAAATTTATTATATTGACGGTATTAATAATCGTTTTATAAATAGCGCAGATTTGGATGGTCAAAACTACTATACAATATATACTTATAGATATTCATCTCAACAAAAAGAGTTGACCGTTTCAAATGATTACTTATACTGGATGAATAGTAGCGAGAGCTACAAAACCGTTTGGCAAATACCAAAAAAGGCAATGGAAGGTGAAGAACCAAAAGAAATTAGTAAGTTCTATAATGAAATTCCGGTCGGTATAGCCGTAAACTACAAAATAAAAGATCAAATTCAGGGACTTCAAGATTGCGAAGTCCTATCGAGTTTGATACCAAAAATCACATTAACCAACAACTCCCTCAATATTCAACAGACAACAGAATATACAACAGTTGTTGAACTGTTTTGTGTCCACGGTATAAAAGATAGTGAGACATCTGTTTGCAAATGCACACCTGGTTACATCGGTGAGAGATGCGATGTTTCAGTCTGTGAGAACTATTGTTTGCAAGGTAACTGCAGTTTCAATGACGAGGATCTTCCTAAATGCAGGTAAAACATTTTCTATTCCCTTAGATGGTTTTCTTGTTTAAGCATGTGGCGGAATCTACATCGCCACATACGAACTACGCGTCATTCTGACGTCACGGAATTCTGCATCGCGCAATCAGAGTTTACCGTGCGACTAGCATATACATATACAACGTCCCGACATCAACCGTTGGGCAGTTGCCCACCAGACACAACACCCGTCTGGTCGGAGGATCCTCCCTTTTCTATGGAGGATGAGTGAACTTTACACCCTGCTCCTCATGCCTCTATAAGCATAAGTATAATCAGCCTATAACGTCCCTATTGCTGGGACTCAAACCTCCTCTCTATGAGAGCGAGTAGGCTGTCATCCAACACGGCTGTCCCGTGTTGGCTGTCACATTTCTACGAAATTTTGGTTCTAGAACATGCTGATTTCCTTACGATGTGTTCCTTTACTTTTTTGAGTGCAGCAGTGATTAAATAAATTACAAAAAGTGCTTGCTTGGTTTCGAACCACCGGGCCGCCGGCGCCGTCGCTCCCAATTTTCCATTTTTCCAGCTTTATTTTGTTTAAATAACCATGATTGACATTATCACTATTTCAGATGTAATGCCGGTTATTCAGGAAAAAGATGTGAAGTGTACGCGTGTTATGGTTTTTGTCTGAACAACGGTGACTGTTCCCTGAACGAGGAGGATGAGCCAGTCTGCCAATGTGTTGGTAATCACGAGGGAACAAGATGTGAAGCTGTTAAAGATGTCACTTTCACTCTAACCAATACCCCTACGTACTCAGCAGAAAGAAACTTTACTCTAGCTGATTTACTGTCAAATTGGCGAAAACTTACCGCTAATATTTCCGCTAATATTTCCGTTGTTGTTGAAAAATAATCTTCTTGATTATGTATTCAATTACTAATGTAACTATTTACTTATCTGCTATTTGAAAATGTTATAAAGCTTCCGGTCGTCTTTCAATTAGGTACGCATTCAGTTCAGTATTGTTTAGTATGTGTCTTTAATAAAATGCACAAAATATTCCTATGTATGATAGTGTTTTTTTTTTGGCATACATAATACAGAGTGGCAGGAACATCGACGCGCGCACGGTACTGTGAAGCCTCGGAGAATGTCAAGAAAACGAGGATTGTTTTCTTGACAGAAGATTTTCCATATTTGAATGACTGAATGTCAGCCAGTATTATATTAACGAGGCTTGATCAAGCATCAATGCTTTACAGTACCTAACCATGAATTATTCAGCACATGATTCTAGATCCCATAACGTAGAAGTTTTTTGTCGGTTATCAAAAAAAAAAAAATCTGCTGTTTCTTAGAAAAGAGCAATATTGCCTGCGCGATCAAAATGTATGGAACAGCATTTTTTTTTTAAATAACCGGCGATAAATTCCAACGTTGAGGGATTCAGAATCATGTACTGAATCCATGGTAACAAGTTGCGCGTCGATGTCCCTGCCATACACCCTGTACGGGTACCTCCAACATGGTATCGCAACTTGGTTTTTTGCTCAGATCGATGCGATCGATTCCATACATCATAGATCCCTCATCCGAAAGCTATAAGTATATGGGTATGTCGGAAGCGTTAGGCATCAACGTTGCTGACATGAAGCAATCGTTGAAGAAGCGCTTCTTTGGTCGCCTGATGAAGGTATTAACCAGTCTTCTTTCAGGCGGAAACAAGGTGCGCGCTTTCAACAGTTGGGTCATGCCGGTTTTCATGTACTCTTTCGGCATACTCAAATGGACTCAGAACTCGACGCCCTGGATAGGAGGGTCTGTACACTGCTGACTGCAAACCGGATGCATCACACACGATCATCGGTGATGAGACTGTACATCCCATGGAAGTGCGGAGGTCGAGGCTTTTTAAAAGCGAAGACCCTCCACAACCGCGAGGCGTGCAGCCTCAGAGAATATTTTTTTATAGTCGAAGTGGGTATGCACAGTGATGTGGTTGCAGTGGAATAGGGGCTGACCCCGCTCTCCGTGGCTAAAAAGAACTGGCGCAAACCTGTAGTATTTACTACCAGGATTATTCACCAGCAACTTGGTTTGAAATCTTGTGGACTCTGGGGTACCGTACTACAAGTATGTGCCCGACCCAGTTCTCGAAAATGACCATGTCACTTTGTACTGGGATCGGTCTATCACTACTGACAGGACTATTGTCGCCAATAAGCTTGATATAGTGGTGATAGATAGATTAGCGCGCCACGCAATGATAGTCGATGTTACCATTCCACATGACGAAAACCTCGTGAAAGCTGAGAAAGAGAAACATATAAAATATCTCGCCTTAGCTCACGAGATTGTTGACATGTGGAATGTGAGCTCGGCTCTCATTGTACCGATTGTCGTAACGGCCAATGGCCTGATGGCTGAAAGCCTTTTTTTTTTGTTGCTGGGGTGGAAAATCCTCATGGATGTCCCCCGCCCTGGGGTGAGCGGAGGGGTCTGTCAGACTCTTACTGACTAAAAACCACCCCGGTGTTCCCTTCCCACACCTGGGCCGGGGATCATGGGAACTTGTGCGCCTTTCACGATTCCCGGCTAGTGGGTGCCCGCCTTTCCTCAGGCCTGCGATGGGAGTGAGGTGTAGGACTCCCCCCGCAACGTCCAATAGGGGCGCGCGCGGAACACTACGCGCCGCCGCCTCGGGTCCAGCTGAATGGGGCCGGCGGACGTCCCCGAGTCCACCGTCCCTCCGGACCCGTTTACGGGGGCTGGAAGAGGGCGTTGTCCGCCCTCCGCCGACGCCCGGTCTGCCTTCTGAAGGTCGGGAGAGTCGTCTCGATCTCCCTCTCCCTTTCCGCAGCCTCCTTCCGCGAAATGACGGTTTCAGAGAAGGAGATCACCGCACCCCACGACTCGGCGCTCCCGACCATCGAACGAGTGACGGCCGGCAGCGACAGGTCGGCTCCGACCTCTGCCACGAGGGCACGGCGCGGCTCCTCCCATGCGGCACACTCTGCCACTGTATGCCACGCCGTGTCCTCCCGGCAGTGGGCGCAGTGATGGCACCGAGCGTCCGGCTCCCTGTTTATGCTACACAGGTACTTCCCGAAGCAACCATGCCTCGAGAGCACCTGGAACACTCGAAACGACAGGGAGCCGTGCCTCCTTCCGACCCATTCCCATCGCTTCACCGCCCCGCGCCCGCGCCTCCTCACGCCATCGGTACAGTGACGCGAGGGCTCTCGCCTCTAGGTCCCAGGGCGGGGATCCGGCCAGTGGGCAAGCCGCCTCATAGGACATCGTGCGATACCCCCTGATAGCCCTAACGGCCATCGCCCTCTGCGGTTTTCGCAGTATTGCGATGCTGCCAGCCGTCAGGTCAGAAGCCCACACCGGGGCTCCGTACAGGGCCATGGATCGCACGATCCCCAAGTACAACTGCCTACAGGCGGTGCTCGGCCCCCCCAGATTGGGAAGCAGCGTTGCGAGCGCGCCCGCCGCACCCATCAACTTGGGCGTCAGCCGCCGAAAGTGGGGGCCGAAGTCCCACCGGCTGTCGAGCACCAGTCCCAAGTACTTCATGGTTGACTCGACAACGATTCGAGCCCCTCCGATCACAATATGCAATCCCGGCGGCAGCGCTCGTCGCGGGCAATGAAATGCAATGGCCTCCGACTTGTTGAGGGCTACTTCCAGGCCCAGGCGCCGGATGCGACTCACGACCTGTTATAGTATCTACGTACTACAGACATTTTACATCATACTTATACTTTACATTCATTAATACATGTATATAATAGGTCTTTACCTATGAAATTGCCGTTTTGTATGAAAAAATTTAAACGAATTTTTTTCATGCATTTTTTATTTGTATTAATCGAAGTAATCACCCATGCAATCAATGCATCTTTGCTAACGCAGTGGTAGTTTATTGATGCCCTTCTTAAAGAAATCAGCTGGACGGGAGGCAACAAATTCTTCAAAGACATTTTGTACTGCCTCTCGGGTATTGAATTTTTTCCCGCCAAGAAGTTATCCAAATTCTGGGAAAAGCAGTAGTCTGTAGGCGCAAGGTCTGGTGAGTAGGGCGGATGACGGAGAGCTTCCAACCCCAGTTCTTGCAACTTGGAGACCGTCTGCTGTGCAGTATGAGGTCGCGCGTTGTCGTGCAGGAGCAGCGGAGACGAGCGATTGACCAATGCTGGTTGGAGATGTGCCAGCTTCTCCATCATTGTGTTCAGTTCTTCACAGTACACATCTGAAGTAATGCTCACCCCGTTTGGTAAGAAGCTGTGATGAATCACACCGGCGCTAGACCACCAAACAGTGACCATCACTTTTCTAGGGGTAAGTTTTCGTTTAGGGCATTGTTTAGGTGCTGAACCAGGATCCAACCAACTTGCTGAGCGCTTGCGGTTATCAAACAGAATCCATTTTTCATCGCAGGTAACAATGCGGTTCAAAATTCCTTCATTTGTGTGTCTGTTGAGCAGTGCAAGGCACGTCTCGACGCGTACTTCGCGCTGGCGATCATTGAGTTCGTGGGGCACCCATTTGTCAAGCTTTTTTACCTTGCCAATTTGACGCAAATGGACCAATATTGTTTTGACGCTAACGTCGAAAGCTGCTGCTAATTCAGCCGTAGATTGTGTATCATCAGCTTCCACAATCGCCTTTAATTCGTCATTGTCGACCAAAGTCTTCGGACGACCGCGAGGTTCATTTTTCAGGTCGAAATTTCCAGAACGGAAGCGAGCAAACCAATAACAAGTGGTGCGTTGGTTTGTAGTGTTAGCTCCGTAAACGTCGTTGATGTTGCGTGCCGCTTGTGCCGCGTTGCTGCCACGACGGTACTCATATTCCATAATTACTAGAATTTTTAACGTATCCATGATGACGAAAAAGATTGAAATGCGATGAAAATGTAACACTAATCAATAAACAAATGACTACTTTTGGAAAAAAAAATCCATATTTTTAAAATAAAATTAATTTGAAATTAGAATTCTCAGCCAAACAAAAATTATTTTGATTTGAAATGGCCAGTACTGCAGAACGGCAATTTCATAGGTAAAGACCTAATATCATACTTCTATGATTTTGCATTAATATTTTGCAAATCGGTCTAAAACGATTTTTTTTTAATTTTCATTGCTATGGCACTTATGTTAGGCTGTCAAACTATCATTACTTTTTCTTCCAAATTTTCTCTCATAGAGTTTATTACTAGCTTAGTCTATGAAGGTTACTTTATATATATAATTTAAATTATTTTTATCAATATGTTAGCCCAAATATTGTTCTTTATAGATAATTTTAATTGCTTACTGAATAACTGTGTCCTAAATTAGATTTATAAAAATAATTGACACGCTCTCAGAATTCAGCGAAGAGGTTCTTGAATGAATACTGATATTTATGGCCGATTCGATTACAGACAAGTTGCATTTTTGGAAAGAAAAACTTCAAAACTGGAAAATCTCTAAAATAGAACGTGGTGAAAAATTTTGATACGAGACGAGGCTTTATAAGCAAGGACCACCGCATTCTGAGGCTTTTTCGATCCTGAATTCCGTGAGGGAAACATCTCCGTGACAAGAAGTCAAACTATTATACCCTACTGCTTGACTCGGGGTCTCCGTGCTGAGGATACCGACCCGTGCGTTCTTCTTTGGATTTATCAGGCCTCAGCGCTGAAGAGGCCTGATATCTGGCCTGCCCTGGTGGTCGTACTTCAACTGTTCGTCCTTTACAACCGACTGCAGCGAAGCCCAAAAGGAGGGTTTACTATTATCAAAAATCTGAGAGTGTGTGTTAGGTAAGGAAGTGTTTTTTACTATAATTTGTATTTTTTTATCTTTCTCTAAATTATATTTTGTTTACGTGTCTATTCCCATTTTATTTCAATAGATTCGTTACACTGAGACCGCAGCCGTAGCCAGCAACGCTGCCTCCCTGTACGAGCTCCCCCGGGCAGTGACCAGCGTGTCGTTCGCGTAACACGTCAGGTCCACTCCCGGTTGGAGGTCGCCCCTCAGCACCCAGTCGTATCCGATGTTCCACAGTAGAGGACCCACAACCGATCCCTGTGGAACACCGCACGACATATCGCTCTGGCCCCCATCGTCACGTCTCCTGTCCTGTTTGTGTCCTGTGTGTGTGTGTGTGTGTGACACTTCTTTCCGCCAAGTAAGCCCCAACGATGTCTTGGAGGTAGGGAGGCACCCTGTGATAACGCAGTGCCTCCCGAATACATTTCCAGGGCAGTGTATTGAACGCGTTGGAGATGTCTAAGGACACCGCCAGCATGACCCCGCCCCGGGACACCGCTTCCTCCGCCAGGACTCTTACCCGCATAATCGCGTCGACAGTGGAGCGCCCATGCCGAAAGCCGAATTGGCTGTCGTCTAGATCCGGCCCCTTTCTGCACAAGTGGCCGACGAGGCGGGCTGCAATTATCCGCTCGAAAAGCTTACCCACCTCGTCTAACAGCAATAAAGGCCGGTATGCGGACGGCGAGTCTGCTGGGCGCCCCACTTTCCTGAGCAGGACCATATGACCTGTTTTCCACTGAGTAGGGAACCGGCCCTGCTCAAGGCAAGCTGAGTAGAGTCGTCTCAGCTGGGGCTCTAGCTCTTTCAGAGCCAGAACAAGCGCGCGGCCGGGAACACCATCGGGCCCCGGGGCAACGGTTTTGGCCCGGAGCCGCGTTACGGCTGCTGTCATCTCCGGCTGTGTCACCTCAGGGACCTCCTCACTCTCCTCAGACTCTGCGGCTGTGGGTAGAGCCATCGGCGGCGGCACATGCTCTTGTCTAGCAGGGAAAAGGGCTGCGCCTACATCGTCTAGTAACTGAGGCTCTAGAGTCTCAGTGAGTGGGGGCGCCCAGGCACGAAGTTTCCCTCGGACCGCACGATAAGGGCGCCCCCACGGATCTCCGTCTAGGGTCGCCAACATCTCTTCCCTGGCTTGAGTCTTCGACTCGCCGACGGCCAGCCACAGAGCTTCCTTCGCCGAATGGCTGAAATCCTCGACCAAAATCTCTTGAGGCTCTCGTTAGGCGGTTGGATCAAGGGCCTAATTCAGAAGGCAGTACTCCTTGATACGGCTCGCATAGTGAGAAGGTTCCTGTCTCTGCAGCCCTAACCACCAGTAGCTTGGGTAGCTTGGACCCTGCTCCCGACACCGGCGGACCTCTATTTTTTACCCGACTGCGCCAGAAGGAGGGTTATGTTTTTCGAGAGTATGTATGTATGTATGTATAATTGTTTGGCACGCTCTGCGGCCTGAACGGCTCGATGGATTTTAGGTTGAGAGGTGTCGTTAGATTCGTATTTACTGTGAGAGTGATACTGGGTATATCAAAATTAAAAAAAAACACAAAATGGCGCATTTTGGCGCCAAATTATGTCTTAAAAGAATATTTTTTTTTTCTCAAAACTTGTCGAGTGGGGTATTAAAATAAAGGGCTTTAAAAGGTGATTACAAAAATATATACAACTTATATGGTTAAAAGTAATTCGAAGCAAACAAGCCCATTTTAAATTAAATAAATATAGGAAGCAGGCGGGACCCATTTAAAAATATAATAAAAATGGTTAAGTCCCTTCTGCTTCCAACATTTATTTAATTAAAAATGGGCTTGTTTTTAGCTTTTCAGTTTTTTTAACTTAAGTTTTTTACCGCAGTCGGGTTTTTTAATTTTTAATTACTTTTTTTATATTTTTAAATCCTTTTTTTTAAATATATTTAAAAATGTAAATAAATAAGAAAGAAAATTAATAAACGACATAATAATAGAAACTAAACTAAGGGAACTAATTTTTTGAGCTGTTATTTAAATATTCGAAATGTTATTATGATCAGTTGAAAAACATATTGAGCAGTTATTTAATTTAATGGCGGTTGATTAATTATTGCGACAGTAAAACATGGACAGTAATAAAAAATCAATTAGTCGGTTATTTTATCATACAATATCAATTCTAAAAATAATTGAGCAGTCCAATAACTGAATGAGCGGTAAAAATTATGGAATGAGCGGTTCGATAAATAGTTCGGCAGATCATAGCGAGCGGTGACACCCGAACTCAAATTCATTGAAAAGAGAGGTAAATGTTCGTTATAAGTTTATTGTTGGTGAATCATTTGGTTTAGGTTAGAACAGTGATCATTACCTCTGTGCTGTTGAATAAGTCTTATGGGAGGCATCGCGGCTGAGGATTGGAGGCCGCGGCGGGAGAGGAGTGTCGGTATTGCGGTGCGCCGCTCTCCCTACCTTCCGCGGCCTTGACGGGGCCGCCACCGTTTGATGGCGGATGCGGTGGGGCCGCAGGGGAAGAGGAGTGTCGGTATGACGTTGGCCGCTCTCCCTATCCTCTGCGGCCGAAATTGGGCAGGCGGCGGAGTGCGCGCGGGAGGACGACCCTCACCCGGCGCCGCTCCGAAGGCGGAGGAGGGTTCGGAGAAGACGTCAGTTTGATAGTCATCTCCGACTCCTCCCAGGTAGAGGCCAGCAGGCAACGGGTGTGGGGCACCCTTGCCTGTATTGCACAGGCCCCCACCAGTGTCGGACGGGAATGGCCAGGTGTTCCCGGTCATTCCCATAACCCCCCAGCCTGGGGGGCATGCGGGGCCCGCCATCCAGGCGGGCATGCGCCGGGAGGGTTGTGGAAGTAAAGGCTGAGCCGGTTTCCCATAGCCCTCCCATCACGGCGATGTGGGAACACTGCTGAGTTTTAGTGGGTATACTGTCATTCCGACAGGAGTCCCACATACCCCGACTCGTCCCCCACCAGCGGGGATGCATAAAGCATTTCTCAGCGTCAAAAAAAAAAAAAAAAAAAAAAGGTTAGGTTAGGTTAGAACAGGGACCAGTAATGCGCGAAGGCGAGCGAGCGAAGCGAGCGTGCCGCGGCAGCGGCCGCCGTGCGCTAGATCCCCTTTATTGTTGCTAAGCGTTTGTTTGCGTGGTAAATGAAAACACTTGAGCGAGTGAACATGTTTGTTCAGGATGCGACTTCGTCAGTCTGTCCGTCCGTCACACCGCTATATCGCGAAAACTACTTTATCACCTCATTGTTTATAAAATTGCTTAGAATGAGATTTCTTACCGACAAATTCCGTGTTATTACTGCCCACAGGTAACCGCTCGTTCAATAATTTTTACCGCCCATTTAATTATTTTCCTGCTCAATTATAAATTCACTGATCCATTTCATTATTTTTTATTACTCATTTTTGTTTACTTTACTGCTTAGTTTTAACTGCTGAACTAGTTATTAAACGTGCCATTTATAATTTTTAACTTACAAAAACCGCTATTTACAACTGCCTCTTTAAATCAGTGCCCTAAACTAACTGCGTAAAGTGTTAGGATGCTGTCTCTGTTTCAGGAACTAGAGCCAACCGTCAACGTTTCGACCCAACGACTGTCGGATCAGGTGCTGATCATCCACCACAATTATAGGTTGGACGATGCCGCACTTGATAGGCTGCGCTCAGAGGTACTGAGCAACCATATCGTCTCAACTCCGACACAAACCGCGCTACAAGCTTCAACTATTGGCGCAATCATGACACGGTTCAATCATATTGTTGAAGAGGGGGATGATAGGGTCGCCACAGTAAGTAGCCAGTGCGACGTCCAATTGAGGAGCGCACTAGAAGATGCGTTTCGCGAGTACAGGTCAATTCCGACCGAAGTTAGACCCTGATTACCAAGCCTACCTATGCACAAGAAAAATAGGGCGCTGGTGCGTACCTTGAACTCATGTTTTCAAGATCTTGTTGATAAACATTCGATCCTGTGTTGCACGGCTGTTGGGGCATGTCGTTTAGCTAACGTCAAGTTTCTAAACTGTGACGGAGCTACTCGACCAAAACCAGCCGTACTAGCCTAGCAGTGAGGGATCGAGCGTTGCATCGATGGGGCCAGGGTAATACTCATCGGCAAACTATACTCCTTCAGGCAGGGCAATACACGACCATGCTTTGTAAGGCGGGCATTATCAGTCCTCCAGAATACATGTCCCGTGTCAAAGAGCGTGTTAGATTAGATATAATATAACTATAAGCGTATATATAGATACTACGCAAATAGTAAGCCTTGAATGCCAGAATGGTTATTGATTATACATATAATATATTGTGTATGAAAGTATTATGAATATGGTGTGTAAGGGTAGGATTTCATAAATAAAGCACAGAAAGACAAGACTAGATATTTATTATTTCAATTAGTCTTTTCAATAATTATTCATCTTTAATGAGAAAGCTATTTGTCCGTTCAAACTAGGTCTTCATGGAGAAGAAGGACATGAAACTCCATGGGAACAGTATTAAAGTATTCTATCAACACATGTCTCATATTTCCATAAATTATAGTTATCTGAAACAGTTAATTCTATCTCTTGGACAATGGTCCAAAATAATAGCAATATTCAAGGTATAATATCAAATTACTATTACGTATTTCTTGTTCCCCGACCCATACTATCGCATCGCATTGCCTGCCCGCGCTAATGTGTGGTTTTCTCTAGCGTAATTTTTAGACGGCACAGCTAAAGATGATCAATAAAGTTATTTTTTTTTTTAAAGAAAGTAGACCAGGCCGAGTAGGTATCTTGACCAGGCCGTTAATATTTTAGTAGATAGAAAAAAAAAAATATTCAGCATTATTCTAAGTTTGGTGGCGCATCCACAATCTGTTTTTCTGGGAATTACAACCGCATATGGATGAACACCATCAATATGTAAGAGAGGATTTCTTAGAAAATTGAATGGATTGCGTGAAAAATAATGTGGACAGGTTTCAGAACTTTCAGGTTTCAGGTTACGGGAACTACCGAAGTGATGTTATTAAAAACTGACCTCGATTAAATAGTTTAGCATAAGCTAAACTATAATATAAACGAGAGTACAGCAATATGACTGAGCTCTCGCGGTCTCTGGTCGGAATTGATTCAATGACTCGTTTGGACATTTCATTAGTGTGCATCCCTCGGTTGCTCCCCACTATACGCTCCTGTAAAGCCTTTTACGCTGCTCGAGGAGTCTTGATACTTAGTGCGGATATTATTTTGCTTTACTACATTTTTCATGTATTTTCATATTATATTATAACAGCAATAACCGTTGTGTGTGAGACTTTGTTTTAATGTTTTCTATCCATTTCTGGTCAACAACGATACACCTCCAACATCACACCTTTGACAACCTCTAACACCTCTGACATCGTCTCTTCCTTTGCATTGCACCCCTAAGTGATATAAAATTTTCACATTTTTTCATTCGAGTTGGCGCAGCGAAATATTGTCAAAAAATTAAAACCCGACTACTGAAAATTCACGCTCTAAAAAGTATGAAACAAGAAAATATTCTCATCAGAAATTAAAAAAGGCAGACAAATTAAAAATCCGGAGTCACACGTCATGTTAGGGCATGAATCAAACAGATTACGTGTGACTCCGGGTTTTTACATTTGTCTGTCTTTTTTTTAATTTCTGATGAGAATATTTTCTTGTTTTATACTTTTTAGAGCGTGATTTTTCAGTAGCCGGGTTATAGTTTTTAAACTTAATTTTTATTTAAATTATTTTGGGGTTATAATTTAGTGATAAAGTATTTGCAGAGCCACATTACATTTTTAAAGTTGAATAATTATTATAATTATATGTATTTTCGGTAGGTTTGGAGAGAAAATATGTTTGGCTCACATCTGAGTCGTGACTTTAGAAATTATTCCCAATTATCGGGTGCATGCAAGCAAAGCCGTGAGCAATAGCTAACAATATACATATATTTGAAATGTGCTAATTAAGCCCTTTAATTTGATACCCAACAACAACCCAAAAAAAATATTTTAGTTCATGACTTTATGTCCTCTAGAGGGCGCTATATACAATTTAATGTGACGTCACATAATCTATAACTAGCGGACGGTCAAGACGCTTTTAACGACACCTCATCTGTCAAGTTATGATAAGCAGATTAGAGGTTATGAGGGAACAGATGAACATACATACGTACCGGTCAAAATAATAACCCTCCTTTTTGCTTCGCCGTAGTCGGATAAAATTTACTCTACATCAATCAAGTATTTGACCTTTCAAATAAAAGTTGAAAGTAAAAGGAGTGGGTATACAATATTATTTTAATTCCAAGATAATATTTACATAATTTAAAAGCTAACATTGTTTTAGATGGCGGGAGCAGGCGTAGATGGGGGACGAACTTGACGCCTACAGGACGGATTGATCCATATTGGCTCAGGATCGAAATAAGTGGAAAAACGAAAGGGAGGTATTGTCACACCGCAGGGCAAACCTGCAGTATGACAATACAGGCTGATTATCATTATTAATTTAGTCAATCAATCAATCTGCCTAGCCTTTTCCCATCTATGTTGGGGTCGGCTTCCAGTCTAACCGGATGCAGGTGAATACCAGTATTTTACGTGAAGCGACTGCCTATCTGACCTCCATAACCCAATTACTGGGTAATACGATACCCCTTGGTAAGACTGGTTGTCAGACTTTCGGGCTACTGACTACCCGTAACGACTGTCAAAGATCCACGAATGACAGCCGGGACCACCGGCTTAGCGTGCTTTCCGAGGCACGGAGAAGTCTCGGTATGTAAAGATGGTCACCCATCCACGGACCAACCCCGGCCAGCGTAGCTTAACCTGATGGATCGACCCGTACGGCTGTTATTACTTAGCTACGAGCTCCTCAAAATAATTAAATAATATGCACAAGTATATAATGAAGGGTTCCGTAGTTTAAAAGAATTTATCCCAAAACCAAACATAACATTGTAAACACAAAAATATTTTTTTTTGAAGAGATAAAATTACAAATTAACAATTTTCGGACTTTTACCTTTACTTGTGCTGTGAGACCTTGCTTTTTGCCGAATTTTATTATTCTAGGTCAACGTGAAGCTGCAGGTTGCGATTTACTTGCGAGTATCAAATAATGTCGCATAAATGGCCGTATTTTTTTATTGCGTTGACTAGAAGATTCATTTTTTTAGAACTCCAAAGGGCTATAGACCTACGTATTTGATATTAATTTCCAACTTGATACCTCCACGTGTTTCTGAGAAAAAGGGTCTTGACAGACTGACAGACTTGTTTTTTTTTATCTGATAGAATTACAAATGAACAACTTTCGGACTTTTTCCTTTACTTGTGTTGTGAGACCTTACTTCTTGCCAAATTTGATGATTCTAGGACAACGGGAAGTAGGGGTCTTGATTTACTTGCGAGTAGCAATATAATATGTCGCATAAATCGCGGTATTTTTTTATTGCGTTGACTTAGAAGCTTGATTTTTTTAGAACTTCAACGGACCATAAACTTACGTATTTGTAATTTCAACTTGATACCTCCACGCGTTCCTGAGAAAAAAGGTCTTGACAGACTGACAGACAGACAGACAGACGGACAACGAAGTGATCCTATAAGGGTTGCGTTTTTACCTTTTGAGGTACGGAACCCTAAAAAGGGCGGGAAAAGTTAATAGGGCATCAAAAAAAAAATCAAACTGAATTTAACATTCAATTAAGCCTAGGCAGATGATTATTCATCTGCCTAGGCTTTTACCAACTATGTTGTTGTCAGCTTCTAACCGGATGCAGCTGAATGTAAGTATCAATATATTTCAGTCGTACTACGAATTGCATCTATTTTGATGATGGCAACGGATTATAGGATTGGAATCCAGATTGATTTTGGAATTTCCGATCGCTTTATTCAAGTTGACGTCGTCCACTAGCGATGTCAATATTACCCCCAAGGCTTATCTCAATGGAGAATGACTGCATAATAAATTGATAGAGAACACCCTTTGGTTGTGAATCTCGCGGAAAATTGGTTAAAAAGCAATGATAATAGGTTAAATAGCTTTGTTTGTTTCACTGTATTCGCGATTCGGAATAAAGGAGTGATAATCTTTGTTTTGATAATGGAGGTGTTCGTAAGAAGCGTCTCTATTTTCGTGAAGTACGCCCGGAATTTGATCTTGATACTTGGCTAATAGACAAAGACTTTACAAACAAACATTTTCAGTGTGTATTTACGTGTTAATGACAGCCTGAAAATCTCATTGTTCTTCAACAAATACGGATCTAATTGAATCCACAAGTATCTACCTACTTCAGTTAAGTGGGTGCGTGTATCCGAATTGTGGTGTACTTACGTTAATTTGGCGCGAAATCCGTCAAATCCGTGCTGATGGCGTCATGTCTCGTCAAGTGGGCGGTTACAAACTTACTTAACCCTTTGATACATCGCCACTATTAATTTTAAATTATCATCTAGAATGATGAGAGTGAAAATGTTTGTTTGCGCGTCCCATTTTTCGCTTTGATCAATACTTTATGGACTTATTACTTTATTACTTTTTTTTCTTTACTTTTTTTTTTTTTAGTGGTAGCATTTCAAAATTATTAATTGGAGCGTAGGTAGTACGCTAGTATTTAGGTAGTTACTTTGTTACTAAGATGAAAGCGCCTACAAACTTACATAAACTGAAAGCTTCAATCACATAGTGCTTAATCAGTAGGTAATCCCTCAACTAACCTTTCCATTAGCACGCAGTAGATAAACAGAATGAGATTTAAACTTGCAAGCTTTTCGTCGAATTCCTAGTTGGATTAGCGCTTCAAATTAAATCTGGACTGATGCCAGGTGAGTTGACTAGTGTATGTCATGGTTTACATATACGAGCTGTGTGTATAACGAGTGGTTTGTTGATGACAGCGTCTCGCACGGGGCCTAATTATACAAACTTTTTGACGTATTGCGTCTGACGTGTAGGGATAACACATTAGCGCAACGCACAGTTTGCATGGCGTGCATGTTTTGCAGAAAACCTTATTAATGTGTGTGGGTGTCGCATACTTAATTTTAGCTAATTTTAAAATCAACGATTTTGAATTAAGAAACCTCAAAATTGCTCATTATGTGTTTTAACGGTTTCGGCGTTTGAAAACTTGTTCGAAGGTTTCTGAAAGCCGTAGGTACCTAATTCACTTAATATTAATTTATTGTCAAACTCATGTCAAGTGTCATGTTATTGCCTGTCGTTATATCGGATAAACATCTACAGTAGTCAACACAGTTATCATGACGATTTGTTAATAAAATTTTTGTGTTGATTTCAGAAATTTGTCTGTTTTCAGAAACCGAACGTTAGACAATTTTCGAACTCTTTTAGTCTAAATTAGAAAACAACATCACGTAATTACGGGTAAGTTCGTTAAATCCTTTAAAAACGTTAAACAAACTATACCTACACATAATATCTTTTCATCTGACTGCAGCGAAGCTGAACGAAGAAGAGTAATGTTTTTAATTCCTTATTTTCATTGACATCTGAAACTGTAATTCAAGATAAAGTTACAGTCAAAGAAAGTCTGTTTGTATTTTGTTTGTAAACATTAGTTGTTGTTGACAGAAGCTTGGTTTTTGTTCCAGTCTTTAGTGCAGTCGGAATGGACTGGAGAAGTGTTCGGCGCCATTGTCCTTTCGCTCTAGGGTTGACAAATGTCCGGTATTAGTCGGATATGTTTGTGCTTACCTTTGTCCGGGCGAAAATAAGTGCGACCGATTTTTCCGAGGCTTTAAGGCTTTTTTTTATGAAGGAGATTAGTGTAACTTGTTTGCCTATTAATGAATTAGTGGACTGTTAAGATTAAAAGCGGTATTAAAATAGTTACCGAGTAGGTGGAAAGCTTTAAATACAGCACAATTTAGGAGTAGATTGCGGAATTTTTTGGTAGGTAAAACGTAGGTACTACAATGTAACTGAGTTCCTATCGGAGAAAAATATTTGTTAATTAGTGACATCTTGATTTTTGAAATTTTGATGTATGACATTTTTGATTTTTGACATTTTGATCGTTGACATTTGGATTTCTACATTTTGATAATGATATTTGTAATGGTAATGACATGTGAAATGATGCAATGATAATGGTATGATATTTGTAATAGTAATGACATGATATATAATCTATGATACTAATTTATATTTTCCTTTTAATACAAACATATATTTTTAATTAAGTTGATGATTTAAATAAGTGTAATAATAGTGATATAAATAATTACAAATGTTTGCATGCCGATTGGTAAAATGTGGCTGAGCTAAATAAAATATTAATAACTTTTATGTACCCTCCTCCTAACTTTTATGTGTCCTCTTTCGTCCAAACCATTAACGAGGACAGACGTGTTACACTTTGCTCCGCAAACATCGACTAGCGGTACCACACCATAACAGTACTTATTCCTGCGTGTGAGACGCGAGTGTTGCGTGTACTCATCTGCCTATCGGAGGTGCGCCCCCGGCCGCCCGCACGACGAGAGTGAAAAAGACAGCCTACATAATTGTCGTCCTGCTCCCGCGCCGCTTATATCGGGACCTTCAACGCGGAGACCGAAGACAGGATAAGGTGATTCTTACTTTATTGCTGTCTCGGTCCCGTTGCGCTGTCCGCGGTCTTAACGCAGAGTGCCTGTGTGAGGAGTGCGGGCGCGATAACTGCTATCTTGCTTGCGCCCTACATTGTAACGTCTGCGGGTGCTACCGCCGTGGTAGGCCGCTGTGGGCGCTGCGTTTGCTGTATGTCACTGGATTCCAGCTACTAAGTTGCTATATTTTCGTCATTGCCGCGCGATTACCGTTCCATTACCATAACAGACATTGAACCAAATATGGACAAATCGCTCTCGGAAACTGACATCAACCAGGGAGATCTGTATACACCCCCCAACTATGTATCCCAACGGATCAAGCGAAGTAAAAAAGATATGGAAGGTTCAATTGTCAAGGAATTTGCTGAGTTCAAGGAGGAAGTAAGAAAAATACTGAGTGGTTTCGCTGAAAAGCAAGGGCAAGACATTCGGCAGATAGTTGATTCGTCTTTGAAAGAAATTCAGCAAAGTAATATCAAGCTGGTGGGTTCAATTGAGTTTCTCACTGGCCAATATGAAGATCTAAAAAAGAAACATGATATTTTGGAGAACCAGGTTAGGGAAGACAGGTCCTATATAAAAATTCTAGAGGATAAGATAGAATCCTTTCAAACCAGTAATCAGAAGACTAATTTTGTCGTAAAGAATGTGCCTAGAAAGCCAAGGGAAACAAAGGAGGATCTAGTTGACATGGTTATGTGTCTTTCCAAACACCTAGACTGTGCCATTACCAAGCATGATATAAAAGACATATATAGAGTACGTGGGAAAAACGGTGAGAACCTTAATACGCCAATAATAGTGGAGACCGGCTCGACCTTGCTTAAAACGGACATCATGAAAATGGGTAAGGCTTTGGCTATAAAAACAAATTCCAAGTTATGTTGTAAACATCTAGGCCTCAAATCAGATGAAGATACTCCCATATTTCTATCTGACCACCTAACTCCGAAGAGTGCCCGTCTTCACTTTTTGGCGCGCGACCTTATCAAGTCAGGAGAGTTTAAATTCTGTTGGACTGCATATGGCAAGGTTTTACTTAAAAGGGATGAGCAGTCCTCAACCATACTTGTCACGAGCGAACAGCAGATACATCAACTTAAATTAAACAAATGACTAGTAACTTCTTGTCATATTATATTATGTATCAGTAACATTATGAAGTCGAACGTAACTATGTTAATTACTCTTTTGTTCGACGGCTCTTTGATGTATCTGTTCAATTTATTGGGATTTTTTATTACTCTTTGTTATGTTTTTGTGTTCTCTTTAAAAGTATCTATATTTGTGATTATTTTGTACGTTGACACTACAATGCTACACATAGCCAACCCGTACTCACCTGCACACAATACACTCACTTATTTTTCACTGCGTTCACACAGCAATTACTCGCACTCAGTCAAGTATACTACCCATTCATTCATTCAGATATATTCCGTAAATGCCCTTTCATTTCACACCTGTTTTACTAAACTAACTCTCAAAATTATAATTCGCTTCCACATAAACCTCTACCAAATAACACGTCATTTCCATTATTTCCAAACTATATATAATGAATAACCAACTACAAACCATAGAAGATATTGATGATCTTCAAATTGCGCGTAGTATTGAATGTGATTGCATTGACTTCATTAGGCTTACGAATATAAAAAGAACTGATTTTACTGTCATTTCTCAAAACATAAGAAGTATTTCGTGCAACTTTGACAACTTTATTATTACTCTTTCGACTTTTAATTTTGAAACTGATGTCATTATCTTGACGGAATGCAGATTGAGTTCTGAAAAACCTATACCACATCTATATAATTATTCTTCCTACGTTACCACACACCACCAAAACCAGAATGATGGTGTTGTGGTATATATAAAAAATAATTTAAAATCTAAAGTTAAGGAAATTAATCTAACGCATGCGTCTTGCCTTCAACTTGAAATATTCAATAATACTGTTTTATGCATCTATCGATCGCCAGCTAACGCGAACTCGGAGAGTTTTATCAATTCTCTAAGTACCCATCTCGATACTATAAACCCCCAGAATAATATAATCATAGCGGGTGACATAAATATTAATATTAAACAAAAGGATACTATGTCGTCTCACGACCAAAAAAATAGACTTAATTACCTCAATACATTATCCCAGTATGGTATTCTGCCTGGTCATACATTGCCTACTAGAAATGAAAACTGTTTGGACCATTTTATGCTAAAGTTAAACAAACATAAGATATCCGCCTTCATTGCCATTCTGCGTACAAGCATTACAGATCACTTTACCACCTTTCTGTCCCTTTCAAAAATAAAAGTTTCCCCAATTGTGAGCAAAACTAAATCCTCAATTGACTTTGAGAAAGCATATAAGTATTTACTTGAAAATAAATTAGCTGATTTACTTTTTTGCAACGACCCGGAATCCCTGACAAACCTTCTTATATATAAACTATCTGAATCGATTAATAAAAATACTACCCTTGTAAAAATTCCAAATAGTAAGCGCATTATCAAGTTATGGATTACTCCTGGCATTTTAAGATGTATCAGGAACCGTAACAAATTGCAAAAAGATAGTAAGAAAGAACCGTACAATGAAATATTAAAAATAACGTTTATAAGATATAGGAACTATTGCAATAACTTAATAAAAAAAGTAAAAAGAAAGTATGAAAGAGAACTAATAACTAAATCAACTACTAATAATAAATTACTTTGGAAAAATATAAAAACTATTACCTACTCTAATAAATGTAAAAGTGACAACACAGAATTATTAAATATTAAATCATCTCCATTAGAATCGGTTAACTATATAAATAATTATTTTGCCAACATTGGTAAAAACCTTGCACTAAAAATCCAGCCACATATAAGACGTAATCAACAGGATAGACATCTCTCTCAAACGGGTCAACCTAACTCATTTGTGCTGCTGGACACGGATATGAGTGAAGTTAACCTTATCCTCATGAGTCTTAAGACCGGCAGTGCACCTGGATGGGACAACGTTTCAACTAGTTTTTTGAAGTACATACGCAAGGATGTTGTTCCCATTATTACTCATCTCGCCAACCTTTGTTTTGGTAAAGGAATCTTTCCAGCTGCATTAAAACAGGCTATTATTACGCCAGTATATAAGTCTGGAGACAGAGACGATGTCGGCAACTATAGGCCTATATCTGTCTTACCTGCAATTTCTAAAATAATTGAGAAACTTATTAACATAAGGTTACTTAAATATCTAAAAGATTTTGATATTTTATCGGACTCTCAATTTGGCTTCCGGCAAGGTATGTCTACCGAGAATGCAGTTGCGGCGCTTAGTGCGCTAATTACCGAACAACTTGATAGCGGCAAAAAATGTGTAACTGCATTCCTAGATTTAAAAAAGGCCTTTGACACCGTCTCTGTCCCACTCTTAGCATATAAGCTAGAAGCTGTTGGAGTTCGTGGGCTGCCGTTAAATCTTCTCAAAGATTATCTCAGCAATCGTAGGCAAAGGGTTAGAGTGGGTCAGTGTATTAGTGGGGACACGGTTGTGTCTTACGGAGTCCCCCAAGGGAGCGTATTGGGGCCTACTTTGTTCCTTATTTATGTGAACGAACTCTGTAACATGGGTATTGCAAACGCAAGAATTTTTTCGTACGCTGACGACACTGCTGTGGTGTTCACGGGTAATTCTTGGCGAGACGTTCAGCTTAGCGCAGAGTTGGGATTGTCTGAGATTGCTGGATGGCTGAGACATAATTTGCTCACACTGAACATATCTAAAACTAACTACATATGTTTCAGTGTGTGCAATCGTACACAACCCAGTACTGACTTTAAACTTAGGATTCACGTATGCGATGCTGGAAGTCACTCACACTGCAGCTGCTCAACTATAAACAGAGTACCTCATATCAAGTATTTGGGTATTATTGTCGACCAGAGATTATCTTGGCATCCCCACATTGATCAAGTTGCTAACAGAATCAGAAAACTAAGTTGGATTTTCAGGACACTTAGACATATAATACCTATAAATGTATGTGCTCCTTCAGGTAGGAATAAAAACTTCCTAAATATGATATATTTAGCGCTTGTACAATCAGTTTTGCTATACTGCATCCCTATTTGGGGGGGAGCTTCTAAAACAAAATTTTTAGAATTAGAGCGTGCACAACGGGCTCTCATCAAGTGCATGTATTTTAAAAAACGGAGATATTGTACTGAAAAACTTTATCAAATTAGTAATCTTTTAACGGTCCGGAAGCTTTACATTACTCAAGTTGTTCTCACAAAACATAAAGCACTAACCTATGATCCCAGAATATTGGCTAGAAGAAGAAAAGACGTTATATTAAAAGTACCACAAACAAGAACACTATTTGCTAGTATTCAACTTTTTAAGCGATCTGCTCAGCTTTATAATGCTATTAATAAACACATTTATATCTACCCTAAGAATTGTTATGAATGCAAAAAAATACTAACGGAATGGATAACAAAGCTAACCTATAGTGAGACTGAATCACTTCTACAACATATACACTAACACTATACTAACACTATTCTCTACACAAACATACACACCCTCACACACACACACACTCACCCCCACTTACACACACACACACCCTCATTCACTCAAATCACCTTGTTTTTGTTTATGTACTCGTATTAGACGCTAGTGCTAAAACGAGTACTGGATTATCTCTCAACGATATTTTACACAGTGGCCCAAATTTACAGGGTGACTTGTTTACTATAATTCTGAATTTTCGATTGTTCGCATTCGCGCTCTCGGCTGATTGCCGACAAATGTTCTTACAGATTGAAGTAAGAGAAAGCGATCGTCGCTTTCAACGCATCTTATATCGTTTTAGTCCAAACGATCCTCTGGTTCTATATCAGTTTAACCGTGTCTGTTTTGGTCTCAAGTCAAGTCCCTACCATGCGATCCGCACAGTACAACAGTTGGTTCAAGACGATGGTCATCACTTCCCGCGCGCCAGCGCTATCATCGCGGATTCGCTGTATATGGATGACGTAGTCTACAGCGTAAGCTCCGAATCACGTGCAGTCCAGGTTTCGCACGAACTGATTAAACTCTTTAGAGGAGGTCAGTTCGAGTTGGTCAAGTGGACCAGTAACTCTCAAACTGTACTAAACAGTATTCCCGCGTCGCATAGGTTGACCGAACAACTAGAATTCGACAAGTCGGTAGAACAAAAGGTTCTCGGCTTGCGCTGGTGTAGGTCAAATGATTGTTTTGAATTTCTTATTTCCGCACCGCCAGACACGTGTACTAAACGTGCTATTCTGTCGGCCGTAGCTAGACTGTGGGACATCATGGGGCTTGTCGCGCCTGTAGTTCTCTATGCTAAACTACTTATCAAAGAATTGTGGTTACTGAAGCTCGATTGGGATGACACTCCCCCGCGTCACATCATAAATATTTGGCAAACTTTTCGCTCTGCCCTGCCGCTTTTAAATGATTTTAAAATCCCGCGCCATTTAGGTATTTTTGAAAATTGTATTCTTCGCCTCATTGGATTTTCCGACGCCAGTGAAAGCGCCTACGGCGCTGTCATCTATGCGCACGTCACTCGCAACGATGACGTAGTCGTTCAGCTGGTTTGTGCCAAGTCGAAGGTATCGCCGGTTAAACCATTGACTATCGCTCGACTGGAGCTCTGTGGTGCCGAACTCCTCGCTAAACTTCTTCGCCGTGTTCATGACACTTATAATCCGCGTTATAATGTTACCGCTATTTACGCATTCACCGATTCTAAGGTGACTCTTTGCTGGATAAATTCTTCTCCGCATCGTTGGCACACGTTTGTGGCCAATCGTGTCGTTCGCATCGTAGACAACGTCCCCGCGGAACATTTCTACCACGTAGCTGGTACTGAAAACCCAGCGGACTGTTTGTCACGTGGTTTAACACCTGACAAATTCATTGAGCACCCATTATGGTTGCACGGACCCGCTTGGGCTAAGCGCGACCCTTCCGAATGGCCCATACATAAGGTTACAGACTTGAATTCGGAACCCATTCCGGAAGAAAAGGTCCACGCGCACCCCATAGTCGCGGATTCAAGTTCGGACAATTCGCTTCTACTCGCACTCGCAGAACGTACGTCGTCGTGGACTAAGCTGCTGCGTATTGTTGTTTTCATATACCGTTTCATGAAAAAACTCCCGCGTCGAACTGACGCCGTTACCGCTAGCGACCTCGAGTTCGCTGAAACCATTTTGTGGCGTCATGTTCAAAGAAAACACTTCACGGATGATTATTCCGAGTTAAAAAATAATAAAATTTGTTCACCCGCTCTTATTAAACTCAAGCCATTTGTAGATGGTGATGATTTAATCCGCGTTGGGGGTCGATTAACTCATTCGGCTGAGGCCTATAGTACTAAACACCCGGTAGTGTTACCCCGACATGATCGCATAGTTGAAATCCTCGTAGACTATTATCATATAAAATATTTACATGCAGGTCCAGAACTCACTATGTCGTTATTGCGCCATAAGTATTGGATTTTGTCCGCTAGACGCATTATTCGTCATAGAATCCACAAGTGTAACGCATGTCACAGGTGGAGACCGCGACCTCATGGTCCGCCGATTATGGGCGATCTCCCTAAATCTAGAGTAAATGTTGCAACCAAAGCTTTTTCTCATACAGGGTGTGATTACGCTGGCCCTATACAGTATGTGCCCGTACGCACTCGAGGTGCGAAGAGTCGCAAGGGTTATTTATGTATCTTTACCTGTATGACTACTCGCGCTGTTCATATTGAATTAGCTACAGATCTTACGACTGCGTCGTTCATAGCCGCGTTGAAACGGTTTTTATCCCGCCGTGGACCGGTACAATGCTTGTATTCGGACAACGCGACCAATTTTCGAGGAGCTAATTCGTTTTTACGCGACTTGTATACTTTCATAAATAAAGAATACCGCCCGCGCTTTGAAGAGGAGCTCGCTGAGCATCGCATTAATTGGCATTTTATTCCGCCCGCGTCACCGCACTTTGGTGGATGTTGGGAGTCCATGGTGAAGGCCGTGAAGACTCACCTTTTCAAGACAATAGGTCAACAACTCCTATCTTATGAAGAATTAGTTACAATTCTCTCTCAAATAGAGTGCCTGTTGAACTCCAGACCTCTTACTGTTCTTAGCGCTGATCCGGAAGAGCCTAAAGCTCTTACCCCTTCGCATTTTTTACATACTGTACCGCTTAACTCATTACCCGCTGCGGAAGTAGGTTTACTGTCTGATCACCTGCTTCAAAGACACTCTCTTATGGATAAATTAGTCCAGTCGTACTGGAAAAGATGGCGAAGCGAGTATCTTCATAGTTTACAATCACGCTTAAAATGGAATAAACCTGATGGAGACATGATTAAGGAAGGCACTGTAGTAGTGATAGTTAATGATAATGCGCCTCCTCTATCCTGGCCTCTAGGTGTTATTGAGAAGTTGCATACGTCTATAGACGGTAGCACGCGAGTCGTTTCAGTACGCACTTCTAATGGGATTCTTGTGCGACCTGTGGTCCGCTTATGCCCCATTCCTACTCAGTAATATCTTATTCAGTCCATTCCCTCTTTAGTTAGATTTAAGTGTAATTTCACTGTATATATTATTATATTATTCTCTTTAAAGGTTACCCTTTAAGGCCGCGAGGAATGTTAACGCCATTACTTTCTTTATTTTATATTTCATGCCTAATTACTGGCAACTCTAATTAATTAGTATCTGTGTAACATAAAGACAGTTCCTTCCGCTTTCCTTCTCCCTTCCACAACCCTTATAATGCCTAAGTGAGAGCGAGAAGGAAGATCCGCAATGGCGCGCATACGCTGCCGCCAAGGAGATCCGCCAGTTCTCAACCAACATCGACGCCTGTGGGTAAAATTAATCCCAAGTCGAAAAAGGACTCATATTTTCACCGCGAAGAACGAAGATTGCTATTGAACAGTGCAAGTGCGTGTATGTGTGTTGTGGAAAGTGCAGATTCTCGTCCGTACGTGATATCCTGGACGCGCCAGCCACGTGGCTAAGGAAACCCTTCTCGTCGTGTCGCCATAGCTCACCAGGCAGGTACCATCATCATTTTCCCACACCACCAAAACACCTACTTGTGTCACCGAACCGCCCCTCATACAGTCCACTAAGAAAATTTCGATTTTCACCCCAAGGCTTTAGGCCGCCGCAACACCCATGTTCAACAAATAAAATACTTTGACTTTGCTTTTGGTTGCCAAAAAGCTGATTACGTTTACATTGACAGTTACATTATATAAACATTTAGGTATATGTCATTAAACACGACAAAACACGACACACACGACACGTAAACGACACACACACGACCACACGTGTGACACGTAGTACACGTTAAAATAACCATTAACCATAACCATATTACTTAGTCATAAAGAAAGTGTTTAATACAAAAATAAATACGTAAATATATTCACTTATATTACATTCGGAGAATAAATAAATGTCTACCTAATGTAATGACGCTGTTGTAAAAATCGGATACTTAGGAAATAATTTAAATTTTTATTAATAAGAAAATATTAAGCGCTCTTCCTCTCTCCTACTTAGTATTTAAAAGTTTGCTGTGCCCTATTTCAATATCAATCTGCCTAGCCTTTTCCCAACTATGTTGGGGTCACCCGGATGCAGCTGAATACCAGTATTTTACATGGAGCGACTACCTATCTGATCTCCACAACCCAGTAACTGGGTAATACGATACCCCTTGGTAAGACTGGTTGTCAGACTTTCGGGCTTCTGACGACCTGTAACGACTGTCAAAGATTCTACGAATGCAGCCGGGACCAACGGTTTAACGTGCTTTCCGAGGCACGGAGGAGTCTCGGTATGTAAAGAATGGTCACCCATCCACTGACCGACCCCGGCAAGCGTAGCTTAACCTGATGGATCGACCCGTGCGGCTGTTATTACTTAGCCACGAGCTCCTCTGCTGTGCCCTGATTATAGGGTCCATAATTGTTTCTATTTTTGGAGGAGCTAGTGGCTAAGTAATAACAGCCGCACGGGTCGATCTATCAGGTTAAGCTACGCTTACCGGGGTCGGTCCGTGGATGAGTGACCATCTTTACATACCGAGACTCCTCCGTGCCTCGGAAAGCACGTTAAGCCGCTGGTCCCAGCTGTCATTCATGGATCTTTGACAGTCGTTACGGGTCGTCAGAAGCCCGAAAGTCTGACAACCAGCCTTACCAAGGGGTATCGGTAGGTATATTACCCAGTTCATGGGTTGTGGAGGTCAGATAGGCAGTCGCTCCGTGTAAAATACTAGTATTCAGCTGCAACTGGTTAGACTGGAAGCTGACCCCAACATAATTGGCAAAAGACTAGGCAGATTGATTGAATTGATTCTATTTTTCTATGAATTACTTCCACCTGTGTACACCTATGTACATTATGGATTGCAATAAAGATTATTTGAATTTGTTTTCCCAACTAAACTTTATTTCTTTCAGTCTAGATTTTGTTCTTGTACCTGGCAACCCTGAGAGTGCAGGGATTTTACAAGGATACTAGATAGTGTCATTACTCGGTACCTAGTCACTACTCGTTTACGCCGGAACTGGTGCCTCCACCACTGTAGATCAACATTGTACGGTGAAAGCGCTTGGCCTACATTCGGACTGAATGAATATTTATTTTAATTTTACTGCCTTCATTTAGAAGTGAGGAAAACAAAGGATGAGAGGCGACTGAAACTTGAGAGGATTCAGGTGGAGTTGGTAGGATAAACATACAATTGGAGGATGAAAAAAGAGGTGCGAGTTCTGAACTTTTTTTTTTTTGCAAAAAAATTTTTAATTCCGTGTTTTGATATTTTCTTTTGAAAGTGAAGATACATTCTGAATTTAAATAAGCGAACATAGTCATAAGGTAAGCTGAAAGGAGCTGTGTTTATCTAGTAGGTACCTAATTATTAATTTGATAACTGATATCACGAAGAAAATAAAGAAATTATCCAGTACTTTTGTCATTCACAGACCATTAGGTACCTACATTCAGTTTTTCGAAAACAAAGCGAACTGGAAAAAGACAAATGAAACCAAACTTTTCAATTGATTATTATGACTTATGAAAATCTCACAATATTTCCTACAAATCTCGTCTCTTTCACATGTCAAACCTCATTACTACATCTCCATGTACATACAGGTACACCTGATACGCCACAGTACATCGCCGCCATTGTTTCTTCCACCTAGTAACTGCGGGTAGTCGCGAAATAATTTTTATTATTTGACGTCGCGCGACTCCTGAATACATTTTAATGCATAATTTACGCATTATGCGTTGAGATGTGGTTGTTCCCAGCTGTGAATGGATTTGAAGATATATTCAACGTTGCGGTGGAACAGTTATTTATAATAGGTAACGTAATATTGAAGTTTATGGGCATGTTATTTTTTTAATAGAAATAGACCTGCTTTGGTTGGATTCTACTGAGAAATTTCAAAAGGAATAACCCGATAATACTTTGCCTGACCCGGGAATCAAACCCAAGACCTCATGCTCAGTAGTGGTGCTTGCGACCTGTATCCAACGAGGCAGTCACAGTCTGTCGAGTCAGAATGTTTGGCTTTTTACTAGTGAAAATTAATTTAGCTTATACAAGAATAAGAATAATTTATTAGTCCATTGTTAGAAAGTAATTTCCAAAAATAATAATATTGTGTGCTTACTGTAACTAGAATAGGTAATTAAAATATTTATTTGAACAGTGGTCCCCAAACTAGGCAGCAGCGCCTGTATCTTGGGGGCCTGAGTTGCGTTATCTTAGATTTTATTTCGAGACATGTTTGCGTTAACAATTTAATATCAGAATGTTTGAAAATGGACATAATACAAGACTTAATTAAATAAGGGTAGTAAAATAACAATTTATAATAAAGTAAATTGAGCAAAAAAAAAACTTAAAAAAAAAAACAACCGACTTCCAAAAAAATACTACAAAGTGAAAAATAACTAATTTCGGAAGTCGGTGTCTTTGGATCTGTATTGTTTTTGCGTCCGACTTCCGAAATTAAAGTTATTTTTCACTTTGTAGTATGTTTTTGGAAGTCGGTTGTTTTTTTTTGTAAAATAGTTTCTTATTTTTCACTTTTTAGTGGGTCAGTCGTAATTTATCTAAGTTACAATAGCCTAATGTCAACTGCTCATCACCTTTTACAAAATATTGCTTTTCCCGATACAAGGACGTTAATTGTTGAGGAGTTCTCCCAGTAAGGAACCAGGAGAACTGAAACTGATGGTGAAGTCACCATCAGCTCCTCTTCAACATATGTATTGTGACGAGCATAAATTGCTTAGCAATAATCAAATCGCAACCCGTGAAATACGTATTATTGAGTAATTCCGATGGCCATCTGTGGTCTTCCTCATCAGTTCCACTTCATCAAATGGTGCTTTCCGGGAGCAAATGCACTATAAAAAATACCCAAATCGCTACAGGTGTGCCTATAAAATTTGAAGGTTCTCCTCGATTTCTCTAGGATGCCAACATCAGATCCTGGTTTTCTTATCATGGTACTACCCTTGGGATATCTCCTTTTCAGCAAAAAAAAGAATCATCAAAATCGGTTCATAACCGACGTAGCCGAAATAAGACTCAATATGCACTCTACAGTTTTAATTAGATCGATTTAACAAACAATCGGTTAGAAAGTAGCACACACGAATCGGATGGAACTGGATTCGTATCGGAACGCGGCGAGGTCGGGGCGAGGTTGGTAGCGCATGTCCGTTCAGTTCGGTGTCTAATCACGAAGTCCTCGTCAAGAACAAGAACCTTGAATGACAGCCATCATCTGTCACCGTTATTTTCCCCCGTAAACTCAAAATGACATTGACAGCTCGCACAGTGATACCAACCCCCGTTTCCAAACACACCCAGGTCGGTAAGACGTTCCGTTCAGAATCCACTACATATTTATTTTTTTTATGCGTGTTCGCGGCTATCTTCGTATATACGGTCGAATTGAGAAACCTTTTTTTTTTGAAGTCAGTTAATAAAATAATCTAAATAATGATACAGTGTGTCTGTGTGGATGAGGGGGTGTGTGTGGGTGTGTAAAATATCTAGCAAGTGTCATGATTATGGAATCATTCATTAGAGCAGTTTTTGACGAGTCGTGTATCAGAGCTTCAAACAGTGGGTACTTAGACTGTTTATCATCATCTTCCTCAGTTCTACACAGCCTTTTTCGCTCCTGCAAGGAATAAGCATTCTTCCTTTTACAGGCTAACATGAAAAGAAACTCATATCAAATTGCCTTTAGCGATCTACTATCGAAAAAGCTGTAACCACCAAATATTTTATATTATAGTTTATGAGGAAGTCCGAACACGAACACGTTTCCGGTCCGTGCCGACTCGCGCGGCTTAACTAGTTAAACTAGTTTTGCCAACTCTGAGGCTTTCCAATTTGTCCAGACCTATCTACGTATTCCATTTTGTCCAGTTTATCCAAACCTATCTATAAGTCACAGTTTTGGCACTTTATTTGTCGCGTCTTAGCATGGCAATAGCGGTCATTGACCTAGATTTTCTAGCATTTTCTATTTCAAAAACAGAAATAGAACGGACTTTCCGTTAACGTCCCAAATCAGTGTGATTGACACTGGCATGGGCAGCATCAGGGGTTTTAATTTTGATAACATAAAAAAATTGTCGCTAATTAGTCTAAAGTCGCCAAATATCAGAATTTGTCGGTCACTAATTCAAAACTTATAAGGGTTCATAGGTGGCCAAACTGGGGAGCATCTCCCCAGCTTGGCCACATTTGCACCTCAAAAACTAGGCCACCTAGCGAAGACTTGTTTTCTCTCTTTAGTCGCTAATTAGTCGCAATTTTTCGGCAAGTCACACATTTAGTCGGGTCTTAGTTTTTGAAGATATAATGAGTTTAATTTTTAAGTATTATATAATCCAAGAGCTAGATCGAAGAGCTTACGATAAAATCTTTTGTGATGATGCCAGTGTCAGTTACACCTCAAATCAATATGTATCGTGATCTTCAACATGTTTCAATAACGAAAAGTTAGTAAGTTAGTTTATTGTTTGAGTTCCTACTGTTAACTTGTTTCAAAATCATGTTTTAATATCAATTATGTAGTGCGCATTTTCTAAAATATTTCGTCATTGAAAATAAGTTGTGTAGGTAACAAACATATAGTGCCATCTAGTGTAACTTATCCAAAGCACTACTATGAGCAGCATCATGAACTAGAAGACATCAACTACAGACGACTACGTGTAAAATTATTGTGCACACAATGTCAACTATCCGCTTTTATAAGCAGAGCTGTCTTCGAATAAATCGTCATTCACTAGTAGAGCTTTAGAGTTCGGTAGCCACGCAGCCAACTCTGATCCTAAGTAAGCCTAGTTCCTGCTTCAATACCTAGTAGTCTTCAGGAACTGGTCAGCTAGGGCAGCTTCTGAACGGCAATAGCCACGCAGTCCCTTTCATCCCTTCACTTAGGGTTGCCACATGATAAATTTAAAGTTCAAATGATTAATAATTGTAACAAGCTTTTAAGGCAACTGAATGTTTTATTTTACTTTGGCAACACTTAGTAATGACGGTTATGATATTATCGTTATTTCTGAGTGGGGCAAAAGTAATTTTAAATTATATAATGGAGTGCAGAGCCAGTAGTCTTGGAGCTAGGAAGCAAGTTGGCTGTCACCGATGATGTCAGGACTGTGTGTTTATGTAGTAAAGTTATCTTGCCAAAAAATAGTTCCTAAATATTAAAATCACTACGGATACATTAGTACTATAATTTATTCTGTGCTACGGAGAAATATCGGGGAAAGGGCAATGACCGCTATTGCCATGCTAAAACGCGACAACGTGGAATGCATGTACTACGTGGGATGCATTGAATTAAATAGTAGGATGTGATGTTTTCTTTGATAATATTCCTTTCATCCAGTGATCGCAAACTCATAATGCAATCGTAATTATAGACAAATAAATTTTTATTTTATCGATTAAATTTAGTCATCGTTTGAAATGCGGCTTTTAAATTCTGGAGTTTTGATAATGAATGAGAATTTTATACGATTGCAAATTTATTCCATTGCTTTTAGATTTCGTAATCGCTTATTACTTTCCTAGTCATGGGAAAGCTTCACAAATTCTTCGGGCGCCAGGCAGGCGGTCATCGCGGACTGATGCCAAGATATTTTGAAGGTATTTTAAGTTTTGTGCATCATGTGTCAAATCCTAGGATAGATGACCAGAAGCCGTAGTAGTGGGTCTGCTGTCATGGCGACAACGACAACGATAAGAGGATGAACGATTCAATGACTTATTGTAATTCCTCATTTAATCGATTATCTTTTAGTAACAAACTCCAGAACTCACTTCACGTCACTTTTATTGGGTATTTTCGAGATTATGGTCAAAGATTATCATTAGCAAAGTGCATAATTGTTGCTTGTGTTAGGTACACATAAATACCGCATGAAATAGAGTTCGAAATTAAAGTCTCCTGTTCTTTAGTTCTCAGGTGTTATTGAAGCCTAGCGTAATCAGCCTAAATAATGTTCTCACTGCTGAGAGGCTTCCTCTATAGGAGAGGGAGTTAGCCGTAATCCACCACGCGGGCCCAGTGCGAGTTTGTAAATGTTAGTCTGTCGGTGTGTCTTCGAATTTTTGGTTCTAGGACATGCCAGTTTCCTCACGATGTTTTTCTTCAACTTTCTGAAATAATTTACACAAAGTAAGGTGCCTGTCTGGGTTCGAACCTACGACCTATAACTCGTAAGTCGGGGCCGTTACCACTGGGCCACCTCTGCTCTCCTCGCACACGGTGCAATATGGCGTAATGTTTACAAGCGTACGTAATTAAATTACAGTGAGAATTGTTCTCGGTAATAAACAACACCTGGTTCATACAGGCGCAAGTTATTATTTAAGGGACAAATTGTAATGTTGAATATGAACCGGAAAATGGATCAACATTTTTCAATAAAGTCAACAAAAATCCACCTGCGTTTCCAAAACTCCGGTTAGTCCCGCTATGCTTGACTCGTAAAATACCTAATAAAAAGTTTCGCTAAGAACGAAATTCTTCGATTCTACGAAAACGATGAAAGGTACAGTTGGAAAGAAGCATTTGAATTCAAGTTAAATTTTTATAGCGCTATTCGTTTAGGCGTAAGCTTCTGTAAGTTAAAATTTGTTTTGTCTCGTTCTGAAAATCAAAAAAGTCAAAATGACAGATAAGGACAAATTAATTTCAGAGCAATTCTAAGTTAAGAAATGTTTATGAATAGAGGTGTAACTCAATACTGGACCCACAAAATTTAACGAAGTCTTTAGACCTTTTGAATACCAGTATTTTACATGAAGCGACTGTCTATCTCCACAACCCAGTTACTGGGTAATACGATACCCCTTGGTAAGTCTGGTTGTCAGACTTTTGGGCTTCTGACTACCCGTAACGACTGTCAAAGATCCACGAATGACAGCCGGGACCAACGGCTTAACGTGCTTTCCGAGGCACCGAGGAGTCTCCTTATGTAAAGATGGCCACCCATCCACGGACAACACCGGCAAGCATAGCTTAACCTGATGGATCGACCCGTGCGGCTGTTATTACTTAGCCATGAGCTCCTCTTGTTAATATTTCCGCTTATTAATATTACTTAGGAATGAGAAATATACCTAATATAGTACTGACAACTAATCTAATTACCCATACCAGTAAGTTGCAGGTGCAAGATAATATTGTCTCTACCAGAGAAGGTATTGATTCGCGGAAGGACTCATTGTTTTGGTTACCCTGAAAAAACCAGTTTGACACAATCATGCTACTCATCACAAGCGCAAAGCTTGACCTGTTTTAATACATGTAATGATGATTATGAATAGAATAACATATTTAGGTAAGTACTAGGTTTTCTTAATTTACTTTTTAAATGGTTAAATAAAATATTACACTGTAACAGTTTTCTTAGCGGAACTTTTTAGTAGGTATTTTACGAGTCGAACATAGCGGGACTAGAGCATAGCGGGACTAACCGCAAAACTCGAACTCAAAGCATTTATTTCAAATAAACCAATTACAGGCACTTCTGAATTGTCAATGAGTCGGTCAGTCAGAAAGATGAAACTAGTTGCCCATTCCAAAGCGTAGTAGGTCCCTATGGAGAACGGGCAAGAAACTCCACAAAATATTAGGTACCTACCTGTTATGAATCTGTCACGAATGTTGTCAAAATAGATGTCTGATTTACCCGAAGGTCTTAAAATCATTCAGCATCCTAAATAATATTATTATAAGCAGAGTACAACCCGAATTGATTGTCAAATTCTAAATTAAGGCGAGCGAAGCCGCGGGCATAAGCTAGTATATTTTACATCATGCCTTTGGCTGACGTTAAGCAAATTAATGAAACACCAGTTTCAGCCTACTTCAACAACAATATTGATATCTTATCCAGAACTTTATTTGATCATAAAGCTGAATTTAAATTCAAATGTCTTTATGTTATTGTTCTATGTACCTAATTGGAATTTGGAAATACTAACGCTATTTTCCACTTTATTACAAAGCAGATAAGATTGTTAGTTGTATGTAGTTCATGGATACAATTCCATACCTACGAACTTTGAACGATATTTTAATATTACGTTTATGTCGACATAACTTTGTTGTACAATAGGAAGCAATTAATTTTGTCAAGAGTTGAACGCTTGGTTGTATTATTAAAGCGAAATACCAAAACCCTCTCTGGGTGTCTCTGTTACAAGAGAACCGTTCTTTTGTGATAATAATTTTAATTTTCGCTACTTTTACGGTAATTTTTCTGAAAGAACTAATTGCAGGGAAATTTTATTTTACAAGTATTTCGCGTATGAAAGTACTTAGGTATTATGACAAACAGGCAGCCATCGTTGTAAAAGGTAAACATTTCAAATGCGATTACTGTTTTTAAACTGTTTTCCAAACATTTTAGGAATGTTTTTTTGTTAAATAACATTTCTCCGCAGTAAATTATCGATGAAAAACTACTTTTACCAAACAAAAAAGTAAAAAGCACTGTGGGCTGAACATTGAAAATTTATGGCCGGGACAAATTGTATCGACAGCGTTGCTTTTTATATACTTTTTGTCGGTATTATGACGGTCTTTTGGTTATAGTCGTATTCAATTTATTTGAGGACCTACTCAATCTGCCTAGCCTTTTCCTAACTACGTTGGGGTCGGCTTCCAGTCTAACCGGTTGCAGCTGAATACCGCAGTATTTTCCACAACCCAGTAACTGAATAATACGATACCCCTTGGTAAGACTGGTTGTCAGACTTTCGGGCTTCTGACGACCCGTAACGACTGTCAAAGACCTTCGAATGTCAGCCGGGGCCCACGGCTTAACGTGCTATCCGAGGCACGGAGGAGTCTCGGTATGTAAAGATGGTCACCCATCCATGGACCAACCTCAGCAAGCGTAGTTTAACCTGATGGATCGAACCGTGCGGCTGTTATTACTTAGCCACGAGCCCCTCTCATTTGAGGACAGTAGTCCAAGAAGAGAGAAAGAGAATAGTAATTATAATTAATTATTTTAATTTTGTTAAATCGACTAGGTAGGTGGTACTTTTAAGTTTTCTTTAATTCATCACTCACTACACCACACATGTACAAAAATTACAATTCAATATACACGTTTAAATTTAACACACATAATATGTCAAAAGTACATACATGTACATACAGTACATGATTGTTTTACTTATTTTTTATTTTAGAAGATCATTCGATTATTGTACTACCTACTCATTATTACCTAATCTTGTAAGACGAAAGAGACTAGTCTCCACGACACAGGGAATCCTAGTGTGGAGGCTAGTGCTAAGTGAATATTGAATGCTTAGTTCTTAAACAATAAAGTTTTTATTATTTTTATTATATTCTTTATTAAGTAATATTATGTTGTCTTTCTGTGCTGAACAAAGTTTGGTTAATTTTTTACGAAAATCTAAAAAAAAGTTTTGTTGGATCTTGACTACTTGACTGTATCTTCGTGGAAATATCGAATGCAAAAGTTGTGACCGACATCATTTTAACTAAAGTTAATTAGAAAAAAATAGCAATTCAATAACCAAACAAAGCATGTTTTGCTAACCTCCCACGTTAATATTATAAATCGTGAGGTCGCTCAGTTACGAAGGTACAAAGCGACCACTGCGCAACCACATGGCAACCTCCTAGCGTGACCGCCACGTAAAAAATGTCCGGATATGCCCGGGCATCCGTCGACCTTCGCCGCTATTCACCGCAACAAAAGGTAGGAAACGAGACAAGCAACGCGCAACGCGGAAAAGTTGACTAGTTGATGATCGATTTTGCGACATTGCGTTTGTCGACCGAATACTGAAATGATTTTTGTATCGATTAACGTCTTTGATTTGAGCCTGAGCATACAGATGTTATTAAAGAAGAAGTATTGAATCCATTCCGGGCCTGGAATTCTTCTGAACATTATATTTTCAAACCTCCTTATTTATCATTCAATTTATGTAAATAAAAGTCATAATCAGCCTTTTTAACAGACTAAATCCAATCGAGATTAAAATCGTATCACCTTCATATGTTGAGCTACCATATTTTCCCCAAATTAAATCACAAAACTGCAATGCAAAAAGCCGACATAACCTTGTAACATTCTTTCCAAAAAAAAAAAACCGGCCAAGTGCGTGTCGGACCACGCACAATGAAGGGTTCCGTAGTTGGGATGAATTTATGTTGGACAAACTTAACATTGTAGTTGAAAAACATGTTCTCCCATACATTCCAACTGTAAATGTAAGTTTGTACTCACAATATTGATAGTTTTACCATGTTATTTTAAGACCACAGACTTCTTATAGGTTTTTCTGTAATCTACAGGTAAAGATCTATTTTCTGTATTTTTTTTTCAAAATTTTAGGATTAGTAGTTTCGGAGATAAGGGGGGGGGGGGGAATGGTCAATTTTCGTCTATATTCTTAAATAACTTTAAAACAATTTATTTTAAAAATATAAAAAATATTTGAAATGGTAAGGCCCTTTCATTTGACATGCCACATGGTGTATTTTGCAAAACTTTTTTTTTAAATTTTCTTATTTGCCCCCAAAAGTGACCTCTATATTCAAAATTCATTTATTTACTTTACCCGTCCATGTTTGGGTCACAGAAATTCATATGTGTACCAAATTTCAATTTAATCGGTCCATTAGATTCGGAGCAAATTGGCTGTGACAGACGGACAGACAAGACAGACAGACAGACAGACAGACGGACAGACAGACACACGAGTGATCCTATAAGGGTTCCGTTTTTTCCTTTTGAGGTACGGAAGCCTAAAAAAAAAAACGCAAAATCGCAACTCGTTGGTCTAACACACAATTTATGCGCGTACATAGGCAGAGGTAAGAAAACAAGACAACAGATGGTTACATGAATAAAACAGTGGGGGCCGCCCTGAATATTTGACGTAGTGTGGACCGCGCCCCGCACTGGCCGCCGAACAACACTCCTATGATCTTACAGGGGAATCTTTTTGTTTTTAGATATTTTGTGTTACGGATGTATTTTGGAGTCAAATGGGAGACTAGACAGGAACTAATTTAGAGTTACTATGAGTATTTTCGATAAAACTAACAAAGGAATCAAATCATTTATTTGTTTGTCAGTATATGGTACATTAAATGGTCTTAAGATTAGTCACAGGTGAGGAGCTCGTGGCTAAGTGAAAACAGCCGCAGGGGTCGATCCATCAGGTTAAGCTACGCTTGCCGGGTTTGGTCAGTGGATGGGTGACCATCTTTACATACCGAAACTCCTCCGTGTCTCGGAAAATCAAAATCAAATCAAAAATCATAATCAAAAATGTTTTATTTCGTTATTACACTTTGTACAGTATACAGTTGGTGGCGTCTCCTTTTAAGCATTTAAATGCCTGTGCCAGGAGGCGCCGCTCTTTTATATCGTGCAAGTAGTGTAAACATGCAACGAAACAAAGGTTTATGAATTACTTATTCTAGTTTACTACCATTAGTCTGTTGGTAAATGTGTGTGTGTATTTAAGCGTGCGCGCGTGTGTAAGTGTGTCTATGTGTATGTGTGTGAGTGTGTGCATGTATGTGAGTGTGTGGTTATTTTATACGGAATCGGTTTTACCTTATACCTATTTACTAAAAGATTCTCTACTTCATCATAGAATAACTTATTTAACCACTTAGTCAGCAATGATTTGCATTCTATAAACGGTTTAGTATGTATATCTATTTAAAAGCACGAAAGCACGGTCCCGGCTGTCATTCGTGGATCTTTGACAGTCGTTACGGGACGTCAGAAGCCCGAAAGTCTGACAACCAGTCGGGGTATCGTATTACCCAGTTACTGGGTTGTGGAGGTCAGATAGGCAGTCGCTCCATGTAAAATAATGGTATTCAGCTGCATCCGGTTAGACTGGAAGCCGACCCCAACATAGTTGGGAAAAGGCTAGGCAGACTGATTGAAGATTAGTCGCAGGTATCATCATATTCTGCCAAGTGTGGCGTGCAATAAAGGAAACTTCTTCTGCGGCAGTATTGAACCAAATTGGCAAATTACACGCGTAGCACGACCACTTATTTATTAAAATTTATACATAAGTACAAGTTTATTACAGGTTCACGTTTGTATTGTACATGAAATGGAAATGGTGCATAAATAAGCTTGCAAGTCTCATTCTCGCTCTTTCCACAAGGACAACTGACCAGGGCGAACCTCTGTCGATTTAACATAATTCCTATTCCTATTATTTTTAGGGTTCCGTACCACTCACTCGTGTGTCTGCTGTCTATCCGTCTGTCACAGCCAAAAGCTCCGAATCTAATGGACCGATTTAGTTGAAATTTTGTACACATATGAATTTTTGTGACCCAAGCACGGACGGGTAAAGTAAATAAATGAATTTTGATTAAGAGTGTCACTCTTGGGGGGCAAATAAGAAAATTAAAAAAAAAGTTATGCAAACTATACTATAACTATAAAAAAAGGGTTTACTATGAGGATACCAAATATATTTTTTTATTATTTTAAAGTTATTTAAAAAAATAGACGAAAATTGATCCCTTATTCGAAACTACTGAGCCTAAAATTTTGGAAGAAATACAGAAAATAGATCTTTACCTGTAGATTACAGGAAACTTATAAGAAGTCTGTGGTGTTAAAATAACATGGTAAATCTCTCAATATTGTGAGTACAAACGTAGATTTACAGCTGGAATGTATGGGAGAACATGTTTTTCAACTACAATGTTAAGTTTGTTCTTGGGATAAATTCATCCTAACTACGGAACCCTTAATTGTGCGTGGTCGGACACGCACTTGGCCGGTTTTTTATTGTTGTTTGTTCTGATATTTACAACTAAATTCTAACATTATATAGTTCAAATAAGTTGCTGTGATTTCTATAAAAAGTAAATAACTAATTAAAATACTTTGTTTTAAGGTTGTTTGAATTTCATTTATTATATTATAAACCCTGTGTTTAGTCATCTGTTACAATAGTATCTAATTATTTATAGCATTCATCACTTTCTTACTAAAAAGAGAAAGAAATCATTGCTGAAAATTTCCCAAAAAAATTACGTTAGTGACAAAATTGTGTCGCTTGGAAAATGCAATGGTGATCCCACTTTGTGGTTACCCCGAATACCAAAAAACTTACTTTAGTGTACACGACACTAGGTACACGTGTAGGTTATGCTCCATATTTGCTGAAAAAAAAAAAATAACAAACAGGAATATTTATTTATTATTCCCAACACAACTAGCTTTACAGTTTGTCTCAAATCCATAGCGTGTCACATACAAGCAAAATACTTTAAAGCGGATAAATCAAAACAAGCACATTCACAAAAGCTCTATAACTTTAAAGCTTATGATTTGCGCATCGGTCTAGAAACTCTAGGAACAGTAAACAGCCATAGCAAATTTTCGTAGAGACAATACAGACAGTTCCCATCTCTATCGTATGAAAAAGTTTAATTACTTACGTAGTACTTGCCACGGAGTAAGCAGAACAGAGTGCTAAGATTCATTACTACACTATTTTCCAATTGTGCATGACTTATCCACAAGGATATTCTTTATGCTCGGTTTTTTTGAAGGATAAAATCAGGAATGAAGTTATCCGCAAGAACCAGATTAAGGGGGATGCGCTGTAATAGCCCGCGAAATTCATATTTTCTTGCGTTTTTTGCAATTTGCAGGTCAGTGTCAGGTTGTATCTTAATCAAAATATGATTCGCGACTGTAAAAAAAAATGTATGTTACCCGATTACTCGAAGATGGCTGGACCGATTTGGATTTTTTTTTGTTTAAAAAAAAATCCAACTCAACTGTGATGTATATCACAGTTGGTCCCATATAAAATTGATTAACTTTGCTTGGGTAGTTTTTGAGTTAGCTTCAATAATACGTATTTTTTCCCCACTTTTATATGGATGATGTTCTAGTTTGTTTTGCAGGTAGTGGTATTAGAATTTGTGTGGGGTAGGTACACAACTAAAAAGTGAAAAATAAAAACTTTTTTACAAAAAATACAACCGACTTCCAAAAACAACACTACAAAGTGAAAAATAACTTTAATTTCGGAAGTCGGTGTCTAGTTAAATGTATTTTCGTTTTTTGCCACCGACTTCCGGAATTAGTTATTTTTCACTTTGTAGTTTTGTTTTTGGAAGTCGGTTGTATTTTTTGTAAAAAAGTTTTTTAAATTAAATAAATGTTGGAATCAGGAGGGACACATACCATTTTTATTATATTTTTAAATGGGTCCCGCCTGCTTCCAAAATGTATTTAATTTTTAAATGGGCTTGTTTTTAGCTTTTCAGTTTTTTTAACTTAAGTTTTTTATCGCAGTCGGGTTTTTTAATTTTTAAGTTTTATTATTTAATGAGTTTATTTACTAACCTACAAATGACACACAAATACATTCAGATTACGCAAGATTTCTCAGGGGTCACTTCGAATTACTTTTAACCATATAAGTTGTATACATTTTTGTAATCATATTTTAAAACCCTTTATTTTGATACCCCACTCGACAGATATTGAGAAAAAAAAATTTTTTTAAGACAATTTGGCGCCAAAAATTCACCATTTTGTTTTTTTTTTTTATTTTGATATACTGTAACGAATCTATTGTAATAAAAGGGGAATAGACACGTAAACAAAATATAACTTAAAGAAAGATAAAAAATACAAATTATGGTAAAAAACACTTCCCTACCTAACACACGCTCTCAGATTTTTATAATAGTAAACCCTCCTTTTGGGCTTCGCTGCAGTCGCTTGGAAAGGTGAAGTACGACCACCAGGGCAGGCCAGATATCAGGCCTCGTCAGCGCTGGAGCCTGATTAATCCAAAGTAGCACGCACGCACGGGTTGGTTTCCTCAGCACGGAGACCCCGAGTCAAGCAGTATGGTATAATAGTTTTGACTTCTTGTCACGGAGATGTTTCCCTCACGGAATTCAGGATCGAAAGAAACCTCGGAATGTGGTGGTCCTTGCTTATAAAGCTCCGTCTCGTAACTAAATTTTTCACCACATTCTTCCAGTTTGAAGTCTTTTTCTTTCAAAAAAATGCCACTTGTCAGTAATCGAATCGGCCATAAATATCAGTAGGTTCATTGAGGAACCTCTTCGATGAATTCTGAGAGCGTGTCAATTATTTTTATAAATCTAATTTAGGACACAGTTATTCAGTAAACAATTAAAATTATCTATAAAATACAATATTTGGGCTAACATATTGCTAAAAATAATTTAAATTATATAAATCAAAAGCCTTCATAGACTAAGCTAGTAATAAACTCTATGAGAGAAAATTTGGAAGAAAAAGTATGATAGTTTGACAGCCTGACCAGGGGCTGGTCACTTCCATAGTAGACAAGATTTCAGTAAAAATTTGGAGAAAAGCGCCATCCGCTAGCGTCTGCGCAAACTATTTAGTACGTTTAATTTACAATAGATAGTGCTTTCATCCAAAAAGTAATTTCGATCAAATATCACTTTAAATGGGAATTTAAAAAATATTTAATTAGTTTTATTTTGGATGATGAGTATCAACAATTAATAATGTAAATAAATAATATAATTCAATGATCAGAAATGTTTTAGTGTTCTATAATTATATTTTTGTATGGCAATAATGATGCAAAATGACAATAGACAACAATGACAACATATGTTATCCTTTCACATGCAAGATCCACAAGAAAGAGTTGAAAAATGTTTTTGAAAACACAACAATAAATGTATTGGTATACAGTTGGTGCCGATCAATTAATCGGATTTTATCTGGTAAAATCCAATACCGTGGTGAGGATGATGAAATTAAACTTTCAGCGCAAATATGTTTTAATAAACATAAACACAAATAAGTATGTGTGATTTTTATTTCATTCCAGGCTGCTTACTGCTGTAGTTTCCAAATGTACATAATATTGTTCCGTAGCATGTCTATCTTTATTTCCTACTTACATTGTACTACCTACGCAATAATAAATAATTATTTGCTACAGATCAATAACAAGTGTACATTTTGTAAAGTACTTTGTAGGCATGAACAAACACTCTAATGACCGGTTTTTTGATCCGTAGTTAACTCAACCAATAGTTAAAAATAACTATTGGTTGAGCTAACTACGGATCAAGAAACCGGCCGTAAGTATAAATAGAATATCTGAGTATGTATATATAAATATATATACCTATATGCTGATTAACTTAGGAGGACGATATCAGGTGGCGCTTCAAATGACATTTAGAAGGTTGCAGAAAAAATCCGGAGTGGGTTCTCTATTCCCAATCTATAACTATACTCTATGAGCCTGACATAGGTGTCATAACAAAGAAAATTAAAGAAAAAGCGTTTTAGACCGATTCGCAAAATATTAAAGCAAAATCATAGATGTATGATATATACATGTATTAATGAATGTATAGTGTAAGTATGATGTAAAATGACTGTAGTACGTAGATACTATAATACCCAGTGTCACTCTCACAGTAAATACGAATCTAACGACACCTCTCAAGCTAAAATCCATCGAGCCGTTCAGGCCGCAGAGCGTGCCAAACAATTATACATACATGACATACTCTCGAAAAACTTAACCCTCTTCTGGCGCAGTCGGGTAAAAACACTCCATTTCTTCACACTCCATAACTTTACCGACGCTGCCCAGGAAAGTCGGTAACTGGATGCGGGCAGTAAATATTGCGTCGCACGTGGACACAGGAGACTCCCGGGCAGTGTACAAGGGAATATCAGGTTTAGACCTATTAAAATAAAGTCTAGACTTAATGTAAATATGCAGCTAGTCTAAGATGGTTTCGGGTGAGTTTTGTGGGTGTAATCATGTTGTCAGAGGATGGGAAGTAGTAGTGTGATAGGGAAAAGTGGCCAAGTGGTTCCATAGTAAAAGTTATTCAGTTCGATGGTCTAAAGCACCTGTTAAAGTTGATAAAGTTATGTTTTTAACACCTTACAATCTTGCATTTTCGATTTCTTTTTGTTTACTAGATACAAACTTAATGTAGTTGCAATTGCTAAAACTAATTTTTAATTGCTGAAAAAAAGAGAAATATAACACAAATGTAAAGCCTAATTATACCTGTCTGTCAGTTGACTAACCATAGGTAACAACAAAAATATTGCCAGTCATGGAACCTGCCGACAGAAGTGAAAGCTTAAAACTTTTGAATAACTGTGTTAGTTTTTTTAATTTAATTATAATATGAATAAGTAAAATTTCATAATTTGTAACTTAAAAACAAAAAATTTAAACAAACTAAATAATGTAATAATAACCAAAAATTGGATCACTATATAAAAAGACTCATTCATGAAGCTATTTGTTATATTTGTTATATGCCAACTGTTAAAAGGCCGTTGACATAACCTTTTTTTTTTTTGTTCATCGTCTGTCAAAAATATACGACCATTTTATAAAATTGTTTTTATTGATTATCACATGTAAAATAATAACAACGGTTCATGAGGCGTAATAAGACTTAATTTTGAACATTCGGCAAAGATGTATTTACAATGTTTAAAACTATGCATAGATGCGCGCTGTCGTAGTGTCGGTGACGCGAACCCGTAAGATATCCCCCTACCAAAAATTGCTCAACGCGCCTACGTAAATAAACTATGCTTATCATTCGCGGTATCGCGGTGTCGCGGTGACACGAACCCGTCAGATTTGACTTAAAATCGCTCAACGCGCCTAAAGAAGTTTTCACTTTAATAACCAACAAGACAATAATAGTAGCCACTATCATGTGGGAGTAATAAAAGGTTTAATTACAGCCTCCGAGAGCACGTGACGCCGCCAGTAAATATTAAAACCCACTTGTGGACACGGGGAGGCACGCTCGTAAATATATAAACATCTCTGTTGGGTACACAGCTTTATATTTTTTCGGTTAAATCTGGATTGAATTATGTAGTTTGTGTACACGGGGTTTTACATGAGGTTAAGGGCCTATGTCACAGGGTTTGCATAGGCAATCTACCAGATGAATGAAAAATCTGAACAGAAATTATTTAAAAATAACTGGCAGTTAATCGAAACTGGCTTAAGCCATTTCATTTAACTTTTTTTTTAACTCTTAAAATGTCGATTGTACACCATGTGTACAGATAACAATAGAATTTCAATTGTGTCTGCTAATTGGCGCGCGACGGGTTAATCAAAATATGAGATAGGCTTTATACTCAATCGGTTTCTTTAGGTAATTAAATAAAGGCAAAAACAACCACCAGTAATACTTGTGACTTCAGTTGTCATTCTACGACACAGATGTGCTCTTCAATAATTTAGCAACATTATAAAACAAATTACGTTTAGTCGGTTAACCAGACACGTGTTTTTTTTTTGTTTACCTTTATTTAATTATCTAAATCGATGGAGTACAGATTTGTATTATGAAACTTGAAGTTTGTTCAATGAAATTATTATTATATCGAACAATTGAATCAGAATATTGGTATAATGATTCTATGGCTTGAATATGAATTTACAGTATTTTGAACTGAGTAGTTCAAAATACTGTAAATTCATATCACACTAATATTATAAAGGCGAAAGTTTGTGAGTGTGTGTGTGTTTGTTACTTCTTCACGCTCAAACGGCTGGACCGATTTGGATGAAATTTGGTATGTAGATAGCTTATATCCTGGATTAACACATAGGCTACTTTTATCCCGGTCTACGCGGGTGAAACCGCGGGGCGCAGCTAGTTATTTATAAAAATTAGAAACGGATGCTTATCTGCATCAAAGAGCCAAAACAAAAACCGTCGGGAAATAATAATACCCACATATGAATGTAATAAAACAATTCTGTGAGGAAAATATACCGACGAAGGATAAAAAGATTCGCAGTATATATGAATTTGCCAAAGAAAAATAAGTATGACAATAAATTATCTTATAAGGAGACGCTTCCTTTTGGATCACAAATACTTTTCTGATAATACTAATGAATATTTAGGAAAAGGCGAGCGTTCTTTGGCTATGCTTGTATAAGAATCAAATGGTTACCTACTATTTTCCGTGGTAAAGTTAGGGAAATCTTAAAGTTCGTTGTCTTGGTAAACGAATTATTAAGGCGAATATAACTGCTACACCCACCATTGAGAAAATTTAATTTGTTATGTCACACGGTACAGTTTGCAAATCTTTTTATTTTATTTTCTTATTTGCCCCAGAGGAGCTCATGGCTAAGTAATAACAGCCGCACGGGTCGATCCATCAAGTTAAGCTACGCTTGCCGGGGTTGGTCCGTGGATGGGTGACCACCATCTTTACACAACAAGACTCCTCCGTGCCTCGTAACGCATCGCGCAACTCGCGAAAAAAAAATCTGCTGTTCCCTACATTCATGTTCGCATAACTCGTCAAAATGTAGGAAGCAGCTGATTATTTTTTGTCGATTTCAGGTTTGGTCCCATAGTAAAAGTTGTTTGTTATCATGAGCACAATCATGTGCTTAGGCATCGGTCACTAATTACCAGTCACCCTATATAACACTAGCTCCTGCCCGCGACTTCGTCGGCGTGGAAAATATATCCTATGACACTATATAATTAGTTAGGATTATACTTATTATTAGGATTACAGGATTATAGAGCATTACTTGTAGCTTATGCTTATTTATAAATGAAAATTGGGAATAGCTGAAATGTTTCTGAAACGTTTTACGCTTGTGTTATTTGTGAGTTTGTATGTAACTCATGTAAGGGGTAATTTTCGGAACTACTGATCTGATTCCGAAAATTCCTTCCTTAATGGAAAGCTACAGCTCTGCAAAAAAGATACTAAATACATTTCAACGTTCGAGTTTAGTATTAAAATTGATTGATTCAAAACAGTTAAATCTAATCAAATGAAGACTACTTATTCAGTTATTTCGCCATTTAATATTATAATATTTACCAACAAACGGACGGCAGCCGAGTGTTTTTTACCAGTTAATCTTCAGTGAGGGAAGCACGGAGCACAGATAATAAAATTTGGATCTAGTCCTGCCAGTGTCTGCAAGAAACAATGAGATTACCAGGATTTATTAGCAGCATCGAAAATTGCTTGTCTGTCGAAACAGATTAAACTTAATCAGTATTACCTAGTAATCGGGGTATTCTATAAGGAGCAGTTTATCAACCTATTTTTAACTGACTTAAAAAGGAGGAGTTCTACTCTCGCATTCAAAATAGTTCATACTTTCGATTAATATAAATAAAATGATGTCCGTTTTTTAACCGACGAAAAAAAAGGAGCAGGTCTCAAGTCGAGGCGTGCCCAAAATATGTACAGGATGTAAGTGTAAACAGTGGCAATATTTTAAGGTACTCATATCATCATTATGAACAACTTGTAACATGGGACTAAACCTGAAATAGCGAAAAAAAATCAGCTGTTCCCTACATTTTGACGAATTATGCGAACATAAATGTACTGAACAGCTGATTTTTTTTTTTTGCTGTTTCAGGTTTGGTCCCATAGTAAAAGTTGTTCATAATGATGAGTACAATGACCCCTTAAATATTGCCAATGTTTACACTTACAACCTGTATAAAGGGTGTCTCATAAGAGTGCGCTATTTCGTTTAAAATAAAAACACGTATTTTTTGTACGAGTTGTGACAGCTGTAAAATTTCAGAGTTGCCACTTGCACAAAAAACAAAATTAAGTTCACAAACTTTAAATAGTGCAATCTTATTGAGACACCCTGTATATATATACTAGCTGACCCGACAGACGTTGTCCTGTCCAAATTTCAATAATTCATACAAAATTCCTATTTATGTACTTTCAGTTTTCCGAAAATTTCCAATTTTCTCGGCAACTTTTCCAACTTTCCACTACTTAAGAACCTTCCTCTTGAATCACTCTATCTATTGCTAAAAATTGCATTACAATCCGTTGAGGAGTTTAAAAGATCTAAGCGAATAGACAGCGGAAGCGACTTCATTTTTAACCGACTTCAAAGAATGGAGGTTTCTCAATTCGACCGTATATATTTTTTTTAATGTGTATTTGCGGATAACTTCGTCGTTTATGAATAGGTTTTGATGATTCTTTTTTATTGGAAAGGAGATATCCCAAGGGTAGTACCATTACAAGGAAACCAGGATCTGATGATGACATCCTAGAGAAATCGAGAGGAACCTTCAATTTTTATAGGCACACCTATAGCGGTTTGGATATTTTTTATAGTAACTCGTGCATTTTTCCCGGAAAGCACCATTTGGTGAAGTGGAATCGATGAGGAAGACCACAGATGGCCATCGGAACTACTCAATAATACGTATTTCACGGGTTGCAATTCCAGTATTGCTAAGCAATTTATGCTCATACAATACATATGTTGAAGTGGAGCTGATGGTGACTTCACCATCAGTTCCAGTTCTCCTAGTTCCTTACTGGGAGAACTCCTCAACAATTAACGTCCTTGTATCGGGAAAAGCAATATTTTGTAAAAAGGTGATGAACAGTTGACATTAGGTTATTGTAACTTAGATAAATTACAGACTGCCCCAATAAAAAGTGAAAAATAAAAAACTTTTTTACAAAAACAAAAAGAAAACAACCGATTTCCAAAAAAATACTACAAAGTGAAAAATAACTTTTTCCCACTTAGTCTATGTGGATGATGTTCTAAATTATTTGGCGAAATTGTGTGGGGTAGGTACCACAACTAAAAAGTTCAAAAAAATAAACGACTTCCAAAAGAAACACTACAAAGTGCAAAATAACTTCACTTTCGGAAGTCTGTGACCAAATTATATTTATTGAGTTTTCGAATAAATACTTAAAAGTTCATGACTGCTTGCACTTTCAATATTGATTAAACTACAACAGTTTTCAACTAGCTAAATTATATCAGTCAAGACAGCCTTGGGTTCTTGAAGACAAACTTAGTTATAGAGTTGAGATGGGGGATAGTTAACGAGCGCCACAGTAATCGATCCCCTCAATTACTCCCCACTCCTTCAGGGGTGATCAGCTGACGCACAAGTTTTCCTTCATTTTGCCATCACAATTACAACTAACAGGTGAGAAATAATTATTTTGAGTCCTTTGATTCTTGACTATGCTGGTTACTAGTTTACGGTCTGCTTTAAACATTGTAGCAAAGATATTCGTAAGCGCTAACTCATAAATTCTGTGTTTTATTACAAAACCTTACTCGATGGTTTCAACCATGTCAAAAGAAAAAAACTTTGTTTTGCAATAAGACCACAATAATTACTGATTTTTAAGTGCCTATGGCCTGACAGTTATCATCTACCTAGCCTTTTCCCAACTATGTTGTGGTCGGCTTCCAGTCTAACCGGATGCAGCTGAATACCCGTATTTTACATAGAGCGACTGCCTATCTGACCTCCACAACCCATTAACTGGGTAATACGATTCCCCTTGGTAAGACTGGTTGTCTGACTTTCGGGCTTCTGACGACCCGTAACGACTGTCAAAGATCCAAGAATGACAGCCGGGACCAACGGCTTAACGTGCTTTCCGAGGCACGGAGGAGTCTCGATATGTAAAGATGGTCACCCAACCACAGACCGACACTGGCAAGCGTAGCTTAACCTGATGGATCGACCCGTGCGGCTGTTATTACTTAGCCACGAGCTCCATATAGCGTGACGGTTGACAGGGGAGAATGGAAGAAGAAAATGTGTTGCGCCGACCCCAAGTAGCAGGGAAAAGGGCAGGAAGATAAATAAAGTGTTATCTATATTATATAAAGGGTGATCCAATTCGAGGTTCCTATATTGGCAACACTGTAATTTTGATAGCTGTTAGTAATGGCGCGTGTTTCAAACGTCAAATGTTAGTTTGTAACAATACATTACAAAATGAATCGCTTTATCGTTGCTCAACGCATTAAACTTGCCACACAGCGCATGAAACGCTAGATGTTGTGAGTGAAACTTTCAGAGGTCGCATTATTTCACGTTACGGTGACGTCAACTGGCCGCCAAGATCATGCGATTCAACGCCGTTGGATATTCTTTTGTGGGATTTTCTTAAGAGTCGTTTCTATACCAACACACCTGCAACGTTGGAGCACCTAAAAACTAACATCCACCAAGTTATTGCCGAGATAACCCACGAAATTTGCGAAAAACCATCGAAAATTACCTCAAAAGAATCAACTGCTGCAGAAGATCTAGAGCTGGCTAATTGACTGACATCATTTTCCTTAGCTAATGAATAATACTAGATATTCGATTAAGGAAAAAGAATGAAGATATTGTTACATTTTTTGTATTTTTTTTTTAAATAAATTTAGGAACCTCGAATTGGATCACCCTATAGAAGAGACAAAGACAGAGAGTAAATCATATATGTAACTAAATTATCTAATTCTTTGGTATGACTGAAATGACGAAACCTTAAACACTTGGGAAAAGCAACTGCTGCAGCACCCATGTAGCTTTGTCAGCAACAAACAGTCAGTTCGGTCAGTTCAAGTAGTCAGTCAGTCAGTCAGTTTGCTTTTTGGTGCAACCGTGAGGCACACACTATTTAAAAAGTTATATGTTGCTGTCCCAGCAGGATTTATGTTTGAAACTTATACCATGTAACATCTTGTAAACAACATGAATGCAATAAATAAATAAACATTATTTTCACATTGATTTTTTTTCTTTTGTTTTACCCGACTGTGGCGAAGCTCAAAAGGAGGGTTATGTATTTGACCTGCATGTATGTAAGTATGTATCTACGTATGTGTGTATGTCCGTTTCTTTGTTCCCTCGTAACTTCTAAACGAATGTACGGATTTGGATAAATTATACGTCTTTAGATTTGTCTTGGTAGCGCGAGTGTCACTGGCTACATTAAAATCACAAACAAAGTAAAATGGCGGATTTGGGCTGCCATATTGTGGAGATCGAATTTTTAATTTCTTCTAATACCATCCAGTGGCATATCAAAATGAAGGGTTTTAAAACGTGATTACAAATCGTAAAAAACATGTAAAAAAAAGGCTTGGCTATTTTTGTGCAAGTATTTTTTTTGGATCAAGTGATCCAAAAAAATACTCTCACGACCAAAACTCTTTGCATGAACTAAATCATCTGTTCTGCGAAGTCTTTCACATTTGTAAACTAAAAAGCTGGAAATGAAAAAGTAATTAAACAAACTAAAAAACCCGACTGCGGTAAAAAACTGAAAAGCGAAAAACGCCCATTTTAAATTAAATAAAAGTTGGAAGCAGGCGGGACCCATTCCATTTTTATATTTTCTAATTCAAATGGGTCCCGCCTGCTTCCAACTTTTATTTAATTTAAAATGGGCTTGTTTTTAGCATTTCAGTTTTTTACCGCAGTCTTTTTAGTTTTTTTAATTACTTTTTTTTTGTGTTTTGTTTTTCACGAATTGTGTTCAAATAAACGTTTTTCTTTATTTTTCTTTTCTTTCTTAACATTCAAATTCAGATTAAAAAATCAATCAATATTTTACAAGACAAGTTATCCCGTTATATTTTGCCATTTCATAAATCAACAACAATATAAAATCACGAAAATATTTCCCAAAGGACTAAACAGAGGCGTTTATTAATCAAAAACCTTCTGGAATCCTACTCTTCTATTAAACTTCTGAATCACTTAGTAGTGGTTCAACACGACAGCACCGAGTTAACATCCACGCAGACAAAGGAATAATCCTGTTATGTGTTGCCATTTTATAAATGAATTCATGGCGACGTTAATTTCAGAAGCGACTTATTAATTTTATAGTGAAGGGGAAATAAGGAGCTCGAAAAAAAAATGAGAAATGAAAAGAAAAATGAGGAGCTCGTGGCTAAGTAATAACAGCCGCAAGGGTCGATCCATCAGGTTAAGCTACGCTTGCCGGGGTTGGTCAGTGGATGGGTGACCATATTTACATACCGAGACTCCTCCGTACTTCGGAAAGCACATTAAGGCGTTGGTCCCGGCTGTCATTCGTGGAGCTTTGTCAGTCGCTACGGGTCGTCAGAAGCCCGAAAGTCTGACAACCAGTGTTACAAGGGCTGTCGTATTACCCAGTTACCATATATAACATATATAATGAGAGAGTGCCTTGACTTCCATAATACAAGTCCTACTTAGTTTGGAAGTCAAGAGCTCATTTCCGTGTATGCAATAAACTTTTTTTTTTTTTTTTTTTTTTTTTTTTTTTTACCGGGTTTTGGAGGTCAGACAGGCAGTCGCTCCATGTAAAATACAGGTAGGTATTCAGCTGCATCTGGTTAGACTGGAAGCCGACCCCAACATAGTTCGGAAAAGGCTAGGCAGATTAATTTGATTGAAGAGGAATAAAGTAGTGTCTGAGATCAATTAAGTTGTGTGTGTGAAGGCAGCCGCACGAGCGTTTTATTGTGTTTGTGACGTTTTATTTCATTGCTTGCTTAATGCAGTAAAGTTTTTTTTTTTTCTCCTATTAAATTGCGCTCGTGTGTCATCTTCACACTACACGTGTACCTATTTGCGCTTCATTGTTGTCCTTTAGCAGGTTATTATTTAAGCTGCTATTATAAGAGGGTAGTTCCCTTCCCTCCCTACTAAATACTACATAAATGCGAAAGTGAGTTTGTTTGTTACGTTTTCACGCTAAAACGGCTGAATGGATTTGTATGAAATTTGGCACATAGGACATACAGGATACTTTTTATCCCAATATTCAGACGGGATCCAGACTTATGCGGATGAAATTCCGGGTCGCAGCTAGTCATCAAATAATACTTTAAACCCGTAACATGATAGTCTTTTTTACCTTTTGAAACAAAATAAGTCCCAATTTAGTTCCCTGCAATACCATCAGTTACTGCGAAGCCGGCAGTAGGTAATTAACCAATGCAATACTTGCAAGGCTTGGAACAAAACCCATTCATTTCACTAATTCTCTACACTACTGGCACGAGCTAGTGACCTAGTGTGTAGCGACACTTGCGAGCTTGCGACCATTCCGACACTCGCGATCATTCCGACATTTGCGACCATTCCGACCGTTGCAACGGTCGCCCCACTATGCGGCACTTACTAAGAGACATTGTTTCTTAATTTAAATGGAATTAGGGCACGTAGTGTCTCTGTAATGAGAATTTGGGTCTGTGTACTGGCTTTTCAAATACCGAATCTTGTGGGTGTGGGTAATTTACCCTTTTTAATTAAACGACTTTTTAACTAAATTCGATTAAAACATACAGGAGTTGTCTTGCTACTTTGGAGTTTATAGAACTAACTAGCGACCTGCCTTCACAGGATCATCCATTGGACTAATTCAGATTAGTCCAATGGATGAGATTGCCTGAAAATTTCATAAAAATCGCTCCAGACGTGATAATACTAATGATAAATGATTTATTTCTGTAGCATGTTTGTACAAATACATACACGTCAATCGTATTTTTTAAAACAAGATGAGGTCCGCGTTTCCTGTCTGACTACTCTGAGAAGAAAGGCCGAAACAAACTAGAACTGATAAAAGGATAATGATGGAAATACATCTTGAATTCATGCAAGCCTAGTACTTTATGTTAGATGACTGCTCAGAAAAAAATATGACATAAAATTACCAAAAAGCCAAAAAAAAACATTTCTGTTGATCCGATCGCTACTAAACTTCACAGGATCACCCGCTGGGCTAATTTGAAGATTGCCTGAAAATTTCATCAAAATCGCTCCAGTCGTTTTGGGTTCCATAAGGAACATACACACATCCATTTTTATAGATATAATAGATTAGTCTATTATCTAATAGGTTAATCTATTATCTAATAGATTAGTCTATTATCTATTATATAATAGATTAGTCTATTATCTTTAGGCTCGCCCTCTATTACATGGCACTTAAACATAACTGGCGAAATGTGGGTGTACACCTCTACTTAACCCTTCGGGCATTATGTTAGTCTAAATAAAAGTGATTTGATACATGTCAAGTTGATCGAATGTACCTACTTTTTCATAAGCGGCAAATCTTTTCTCAGTTTCCCACTGTCACAAAAACACGTTGCATCGCTGTAACATGTCACAATAGGGATGATGCCTGTTTAAAAAAAAATCTATTTAGTCCGTCAGTCAGATAAAGAAAAAATATAAGATATGTATTTTTTGCTTTATCATATTAATCAAAAATGACTGATAAAACGAGTTAAAGTTGGGGAGTGGGGGCTCGGTAAATCACACCTATAACAAACTACGTATAAAATGTAGCAAGGAGTGACGTCATGCCATATTATAACACAATGTATCGCCGTAACCTTTTATTTACGTAAAAAAAGAAAAAAACATGTGTCCAATATTTTTTAATAACCTCATGACGGACAAAAAAAATTTTCTCATGATCCCTATAAACAGATAGGCATGAGTATCGTTGAACATGTTGAATTGATGAGGAAATCACTAAAATTTGTCACGCAGTATCATTTCCAGGGATTAAATAAATCTTCGCTTAATTAACTTTACCCGTTCGCAATAATGAAATTGTTAATTATGAATAGGATCATTAGAACGTTTTAATTGGTTTTGTCGTGACTGAAATGGCACCGATATTTCGGAATATTTCGATTTAACTACTATAAGTAGGTAACTTCCCAACTAGCAAAAACGTCGTATAATTCCAGTCTTATATGACTTCATGTTATAAAACGGTTATATATCGGTATTTAGTTAACTATTACGTTAAATAGACGTTTATCTTACGATGTTTCAGTCACCTGACTTTAATGTCTTATTATAAAGTTGAGTAAACGTTTTCAGGACTAACTTATACGACGTCGTATAATGGAAGCAGTGTATATGTTCAGTAAACGTTTTCAGGACTAACTTATACGACGTCGTACAATGGTGTCAGTGCATATGTTGAGTAAACGTTTTCAAGACTAACTTATACGACGTCATATAATGGTGTCAGCCGTTTAACTTTTATATAACTAAAACACCGCTTAAAAGTTTGTGCAGGACCTTTATATATTACAAAACTGTTTTAGTCATATGGAAGACTAATTAAGACTTGCATGAGACTAAAATGTTGAATTTCAACGGTAGTACATAACTTTAAGTAGACTTTTAAATCATCTATAGGTCAAACCCACACTTTAATTAAACCATTTCTATTTTATTTTGTCATTCAAATTAAAAAGTAAGTAATGATGAGAGAAATCTAAAGTCAGCTGAAAATGGCCGGGGCGTCATGGTCTCAAGGAAAAGTATATGCGACCTTTTTGTTATATTAGTGTATTATAGAGGTCGCCATATAACTTAGACAAGATGGTTGGAGCTTTATTATGAAAACATATCTTGAATAATTAACTAAAACCCTTGAATTACAAAGAAATAGAGGAGGGCATTAAAAACTTGACAACAACACATATATACATTGTCATAAAACTAAAGTTCCCTGAAGAAATACCTATCACAATTAGTATTATATCACACTAACTTAAATAATGTAGATACAATAATAGTATTTTGAAATCATGGAAATTAACTTCATTTACTTTTTCTCTTATTCTTTCATACACGCACAATATTAAACACGCGAATCAAAACGGTTGTCGTTGATTCGTATTGTTTGACACTGTACAACGTCATTACAACTGCAATGTGACATACGCGGTCACATAAGGGTCTCATCACAACAAGTATTGGACCAAAAAGTCGGTCTTTGTACTTTTATTTAACTTTTATGTAACGTTCAACGGTCATTGGCTGACTTCTATATACCTACTAAACGATATTAATGTCGTATAATTTGGGCCCTTTTCGCGTTTTTTAGACGTTTATATGTACGTTTTTGCGACCAATCTTAAAAACGTAAATGAAAATGTAAAACGTTATCTTGACTATCATAAAACATTAATTTGTTAGTTGGGTTAGTGCTACTGAAATTAGTTATTTCAGTTTTCATTTTGACTGGGTATTCCTGTTACCGCAGAAAATGGTTTCTAATCTAAACTCCATTTGCAATAAGATTAGACATTTAAACAAACCTTTTTTACAGTACGTTCAGCCAATTTTGACTTCTATTCCGTAGGCTTAAGGATGGTATTAAAGGCAAAAAATTGGTTACAATACCAACTGTTTATTGCAGCTGCTATTTGTCATGCCCCAACACAATAGAAGCCAAAATCGGTTGAACAGACTATACAACAAGTTTGTTTTACATCTTATTGCAAATAGAGTATAGTTGTATTCTAACTGTACTGGAAACATTTCTGGGTACTATAATTATGAATGCATTTCCATGAAAGCTTTACGTTTGTTTTTCAATGAACCGATTGATCCCTTGCCAGCCTTGAAAAATTCTTGCTTTGTGAATATTGATTGAATTTCTAACAAAGTAATAGATTATTTTTAGTAACGTGTCAAACAGCACGTAAAGATCTTTTATAACTTGCTTTTTCATTATATTCGGTACTAGCTTTTGCCCGCGGCTTCGCACGCGTTAATTTTGGGAACTAACCCACGGGAACGTACTCAGTACCGGGATTAAAAGTACCTTTAGTGTTAATGCAGTAAACTATCTGTTAATTAATTTATCTGTGCCGTGGACCGAGGATATGAATGCCGGTAAACTAATACTAGAAATTTTGCGGACGCTGAGGCCTCCCCAATTCTATTTCATTATATAGATTTGGAACAACAAGTCAACAATAATTAAGAATTTTCCCTTTTCACATCTAACCTTCCACCATTTTTACGAGCACAATGGAATGTCAAAAAAAAAGAAACCAACGACAATTCTTATTTTATAAGTTTTTTTCTGTCTTCGTCCTGCAAAGTATCGCCCAGTATTTTCAGTCACGTTCTCAATCACAGGATTGCTTGCGGTCGGCTCCGTCCTTATTTATTTCCCGCTATATTTTTACTACAATGCAGTAGGGGGTTGGATGTCGTATTTCGTTGTGCACTAGTGTAGTGCCTTGATTTTTATTGTTGTTGTTAGTTTATTGAGATGCAAGCGGTTGTAGGTTCCTTGTTAGTGTTTTGCTTTGACTGGGAATGTTGAACTGCATAGTACCTACTACAACGGTTTTGTGTAGTGATTTGCGACACTGAAAATTTGCCGATCTTACATTTGAGTCCTTTGCATCTTTTGGCTTACACATGTTACATACAAATAACAAAGAGCAATGGAGTGCAGCATTCTGGGCGTAAAACGAACTGACAGAATATGAAACTTTGAGCTGCGATCTTAGACGTAGGCAAAAAGGCTGCCAAGGTAAAATGGGATTGGGCGGGTCATATCAGCCGCATGCATAGCGACCGCTGGGCAACAGTCTCCACACGGTGGGTGCCTGATGATGGTCGGCGCCACTGAGGCCGGCCCAGGAAGAGGTGGCGAGACAACTTAGACGCATGCCACAAGGGTTGGATCGAGGTGGCCCTGGAACAGGATGCTTGGAAGGATTTGGGGGATGCCTTTGCTTAGCAGTGGAGCAGTGTAGGCTAATACATAAAAATCAATATATAATAACGTTTAACGAAATTAAAATATCATACTTTTAAAAAGATAACGTGGAACCGTATACGCGTGTCAAGTTAATGTCGTGACTGCAGCGGCACGTTGTACGAGTATACAACATGGAATGCAATAAATTAATTTGAATATGAAAGTACTTGAATTATACAGATTATAGAAGGGACTCGTAGCTAAGTAATAATAGCCGCACGGGTCGATCGATCAGGTTAAGCTATGCTTGCCGCGATGGGTCTGTAGATGGCTGACCATCTTTACATACTACCGAGACTCCTCCGTGCCTCGGAAATCACATTAAGCCGTTGGTCCCGGCTGTCATTCGTGGATCTTTGCTAGTCTTTACGGGTCGTCGGAAGTCCGAAAGTTACCAAGGGGTATCGCATTACCCAGTAAATGGGTTGTGGAGATCAGATAGGCAGTCGTTCCATGTAAAATACTGATATTCTGCATCCGGTTAGACTGGAAGCCGATCCCAACATAGTTGGGAAAAGGCTAGGCAGATGATGAATATACAGATTATAGAAAATTATTAGAATAACACCAATAAACAACTTCAGTCGATTTGTCACATTAAAAATACGTGTTGCCGATGCACTTTCCCATCAAAAAGTATTCTCTCTCAGCATCTCCAATGACGTTCTAATATTCCATTTCAAATAGGCAAAGGTCTCGAAACCATTCTGCCTAAAGTTTAACCATTTTTGGAGAGCTAATTAATGTAAAGCCTCCCACAAAATCACAAAATCACTCCCACAGATTGCCAGAAAGCGAGAGAAAAGATTTTACACGTCAATTTTGAAAATGAATATATTCGGAAATGCCCCTGTTTCGACGCGCACTGCCGCCATGTTTTGGACACACGTGAGACGATTCCACATTTTTTTTCAGTGCGTTCTTTTCCCACCAGCTTTCTATTAAGAACCTATTCACGATTCATGCACTTACTATGATTCATGTAGCATCAAACAATCATCTACGAAAATATCATGTACGTTAGGAAAAATTTACATCTTTTTAGTAAAAGAGGTGAAAGGCATAATTATAGTACTAGAAAAAGGGACCTATTAGCTCAACCAGGTTTCAGACTAGCTAAAGTAGACTCGTCGTTCATGGGGTACTGTTTAAAATGTTACAATAAAATACCTCCACACATACTTCAACTCAATGAGACTAAATTCAAAACTTGTATAAAACGCACACTATGCAGGCAGGCATATTATAAGTTTGGGGATTACATAACTGATAAAAATGCTTGGCTCAATGCTGGTCCTGCTCCACAACCACAACTAATTAATTAACATTTGAAGATACTGTTGGAGCTGCTGAAGATTGTAAGACTATCATTGCATTGTATAGACTCAATCTCCTTTGTATTATATAATTGCATAGCACATGTGTGAGTACTATGTACATACTCTAAAGCTACCATTTACTGGGTACGTCTTTGTTTGACTTGAATATGCCCTGGCGGCTGAGAGTATGTGACGCTCACTCTAATGTCTCGCTGATGGTGGCGCGTGTTGGATCATTTAGCTAATCCATGCGTCAGGTACGTGAACAAGCGCTGTCAGTGAAGGCTGGTCATACCTTAGCGGCCACGGCTTATTTTAATTTAATTTAAATATTTGAATTGTTTTTTTTTTTTAAGGACGCTTTTAACGTTCTGCATCGTTCTCACATGTAAAATTTCAACATGAATGATGTAACCATTATTTTGTAACCATATCTTGATTTAAAAGAGTGTCCGTGGAGTTTCTTGCCCGTTCTTCTCCATATGTACCTACTATGCTTTGGAATGGGCGCTTAGCTTCATCTTTTTGACTGACTGACCCCTTGACAATTCAAAAGTGCCTGTAATTGGTTTAATTGAAATAAATGCTTTGAGTTTGAGTTTGATCTCATATAACACATCTTCACAGCAAAAACAATCCCACAGTACTTGGATTGCTCATTAAAACGCGATGTAATCAGATCTCAAACCGAATGAAATATTCGCGAAAAGGAGATTAAGAAACAGGATCGCTTGCCCTAGTAATCTCGCAAGTTTCGCCCCGAAGAAAACCGGAGAGGTTCCATTTAAAATATTCAATACAAGTAAAGTGAGATAGGTTCTGAACACGTATTCAATTTCCCGTTAACTTTTTGAAAAGCATTCCTTGTGGCGTTGGGTGTACTATGTGGTTTGAACGCGAGCGTAGCGAGGACAGTTTGCGACTGAATTTCCTGCTGTAGTCGTAAGGCGAAGTGTTTAGACGTCGTATTGAGCTCGATGCAACCGGCATTAGTCTGTCGGCGTGGCATTGCAGGTGTGCAGAAAGCCATATAACACTTAACCTTTTAGTAAGCGTATTGGTGTTGTACTAAGTTGTTGTTGGGACGACAACTCACTAATGTGAGTTGTCGTCCCAACAACAACTTAGTACACACACACACACACACACCATACACACTAATGTGTGTATGGTCTTAGTTTTAAGCGTATGGTCTTAGTTTTAAGGGGTCTCGTGGCTAAGTAATAACAGCCGCACGGATCTATCGATCAGGCTAAGCTACGTTTGCCGTGGTCGGTCTGTGGATAGCTCGTTACATACCAAAACCCCCGTGCTTCGAAAGCCGGTGGTTTCGGCTGTCATTCTTGGATTTTTGACAGTCGTTTTGAGTCGTCAGAAGCCCGAAGGTCTGACAACCAGTCTTACCAAGGGGTATCGTATTACCCAGTAACTGGATTGTGAAAGTCAATTAGACAGTCGCTCCATGTAAAATACTGGTATTCAGCTGCATCCCGTTAGACTGGGTGCCGACCCCAACTTAGTTGGGAAAAGGCTAGGCGGATGATACTCTTAGTTTTAAGGACATGAGCTATTTGTTAGCCTACATTAGCTTACCTACATAAAGTACGAAATAATGTTGTAGTTTTCCTTTTTTTTTTTAAGAAGAACAAGTTTAAAAAAAAATAGGGTCTACTTTATAAACTTGCACATTGTTGCTGAATGAATAAATACTCAATGTTCTTCCTTTTTATGTATAAACAGAGCCTTTGCAATTATAGATGAATGATTGTATTTACCTACAAAACAAGATGACGTACGGTCAGCAACAGAAGTCCGTTAACACTGCTACTTTTTGCCACCATCTAAATTAACACAAAATGATTCGATAAAATGCTTTTTTTTCGTTTAACTGTTTGAATTAAATATTTCGCTTGTTAATTAAGATTAAAAAACTGCAAGTGTCAATCGACTTTTGTTGCTGACTGTACAAGTTTCCCACAATCACTTAACAACTTCTCGTGTCTCTGTTTCCCTCAGCTTGGAGCGACGTCAAACTTCATGAAACAGTATCACGGACGGACAAATCGGCTAATGGCCGCTTTAACAGAGCCCGTGAATATTGCCAACAGCTCGGCAATATTGCCAACGTTGCCAACGTGCCACCAACAGTTCTGCATTCATTCGACGTGAGCTGCATATAGATAGTTTGTTTGTTCAGTTTACGTTGTAATGTCGCTTCAGTGCAGATGTGGTTTCTATTAAAAATGTTAATTTGATAAAGAATTGATTTAATTTTGGTACTTAGTGCGTGAAAAAAATATTGAACAATGTAGTACAATTTGTACACCATACTAATTGAGTTGCTAGCTGACGCTCGCGGTTGTACTCGCATCTTGGTACCTTTCTTCATGTTCAGCTAGGTAACAGAATATATTGAATTAGAATGATTTTAACTCTGAACCCAGAAAAGATCATGAATTACTCTTTCGTTCACACTTGTACATAAAACGCCCAATTTATCAAAATACGGCAGTGCTTTTTGTACGATTTTTAGTGGTATTCGTTTTTTTTTTACAATCATCTATCTACAATCCGTTTTATCCTCAATCCGATATTTTCACTAACTGGAGAAACTCATGAGCTAGGTTGGTCAATCTAAGAAGTCCGATTTGATGTGAGGGTGTCTCTTTTTGTCCCGCTACGTTTGTCTCTCTTTGGCATATGAAACCATATGGGCTGTCAAAAGTGACCTATTATTTGGTCGCGAATATAGCCAGAAGTTTTCTATATAAAATTATCAAAAGCCATAACACGATTTCCTATAACCGACCCTTACCTACACTTACTATGAAATTTACTGATAGTGACAAACATTTTGTTCGTGTCTTCTCCCAGCATGATCGCTTTTATTCGCTAACCATCGGGTAATCGGCTCGGGGAGGCGTGTGCCGGGAATAGGTCACAGAGCATGCCAGTTGCAAGCGTAACACCCGGTGCATTTGAATGCCTTATTTTATAGCTTTGCTCTGCTCTTTGATTTTTTATGTACTTTTCTAGGAATGGACGCGTTTTCGACCACAATCCTCGCATACACTAGGTCAGGGGTAGCGAACCTTTATGGATCAACGTGCGATTTATGCAAAGAAATATTTAGTCAAGCCGTAGACGTGCCGTCAAAAAATAATTTAGACTTAGTGATTATTGGGATAATAATGAAACTAAATACTATCAACTCAAATAAATTTTGCACTGTATTAGATTACTTAATAAATGTTTCAGATATACGTGTAATTAAAATTAAAGTAAAGTTAGTGTGACTTTTGCAGATTAAATGACAAATAACTTATATTAGGGTTGTAAAATGTTACTTATTAAACTAAAATGCAAACCGTTTGATCGGTAGCGTGCCCAAAATATTTTGTCTCGTGCCACTGGTTCGCCACCCCTGCACAATCTAATAACCAGACTCCGTATACAGCTATCAGTAAACATAGGTGAAGTGGCTTAAAGTGAACTGTCATTCCTGAGTTATTTGCAGAAAACATCGGCTGTACCAATACTCTAAGACTCCAAGACTTGTCTGCTCCAGCGGCTACAGGTCCTTCGATAAACATAGCCAGCCCACTGCCACTTCAGATTGCTTAATCGCAAGCTAACTCCAGTTCTTTTCCGGATAGTTTAATTTCAGATCTAATCCTTATAAACGTATTTAACCCTAAAATATGTACCAACAAAACTTTATAAAAAGAAGATTAGCTCTCACTGAAAAACTCTCTGGTTTATACGAATCCATTGATATCTGAGTGAGCACAAAGGCTCGGGAACTCGAAGAGTACGGACGGATCCTATTTCTTTTATATTGCGTGTAATAGATCAACGGTTTTGGGGCCCATAGTGATCAATAAGTGGGTTAGTGTTCAGGCGATTGCCTCGTAAATCACTATTTATTCACTATATTGTGATATTTTTGTAGCAAGCAAATTTACCGATATGAAATATACACATGGTACCGTGATGTTGACTGTGAAGGGTTCGTGGTTAAATAATAACAGCTGCACGGGTCGATCGACGGATAAACTACTCTTGCTGAGGTCGGTCCGTGGATGGGTGTCCATTCATAACTTATGGAGACCAACCCGTGCCTCGGAAAGCACGTTAAGGACGCTGTTACAAATGGGTAGTCAAATCATTACTTTTTACACAAAAGTATGTTTATTAAATAAAATGCTTTGCATTCTTAAAATGTTTTTTGGCCAAATTGTTGATAGATGTGCATGGTACGATTCTGAACTATAAATATAATTTTAAATAGGTACATTTTCTCAATAAATGTACCGAAGTAAAAATTTTCAGTCCAGTACATTTATTGAGAAACTGTACCTATCTAAAATTATATTTGTAGTTCAGAATGATACCATTTGACTACCCATTTGTAACAGCGTCCTTAAGGCATTGATCCCAGCTGTCATTCGTAAATCTTTGACAGTCGTCAACGGCAGTCTTCTGACTGCCGCCTGGCCTTCTGGCCGAAAGTCTAACAACCAATCTTACCAAGGGGTATCGTGTTACCCAGTAACTGGGTTGTGGAGGTCAGATAGGCAGTCGCTTCATGTAAAATACTGGTATTCAGCTGCATCCGGTTAGACTGGTAACCAACCCCAACATAATTGGGAAAAGGCTAGACAGATTGACTCTCAAAAGTTAAGAGAGATTAATGTTTGCACGAAGTGTTTATATGTAAGGGACTTTGTCTTCTACCCTCAAAGCCTCAGAGGTCCATTAGTCTTAGCTAGAGAAACTAGATGGCGCCACTGCTTCCATTACATAGAGTGAAAGCAAAGTGATTGGTAAAAACATGAGACGGCTTTTTACTTTTTGAATAGAACATAATTAATGGTTTTCAGTTGTTTTGTGAGCGAATAAATCAAGACATGATTGAAAGTTTTATCTACGTTTGTTTATTCAATCTTTTTGATACTGATATTCTGCGTATCCTTTTTGACCTTTTGCGTATTTTTTGCGACCTAAAAAGCGTTATTATTTAAAAAATCTTTTGTAAATGCCCACGTAGAGTAGCTTTGAGAGCACTTATGTAATAAGGCTGGATATTAGCTAAGGGCACTACCCTTCTGCACACACATTAGACCAAAATGACCTTATTCTGTGTGCGGCCGTAAGGAAATATTGACAATGCCTTACCAAGCAAATTGGTGACCCTTACACCGAAAACATAAAATAACTCATTCCTAGTTGAAAGGCTGTATCAGTGCCAACTTTAGCAGCCAAGCGTAAGCTAATGACATTACTACTAGTGCCTTTAAACTTAACTTATATTAAAAGTCGTAGAATAGGGATGTTTCCGGGGTAAAAAAAAAATATATTTTGTCTGTCAGTCAGATAATAAAAAATATTAGACACGTATTTTTTGCTTTATTATTAATAAAAAATTACTCAGATAAAACGCATTAAAGTTGGGGAGTGAGGAGCTACATCGCAACTATAACAAACTACGTATAAAATCTAGCAAGGAGTGACGTCATGCCACATTTTAACTCAGTGTATCGCCGTAATCTTTGGATTACGTAAAAAAAGAAAAAATACGTTTCCAATATTTTTTAATAACCTATAAAAATCAATCTGCCTAGCCTTTTCCCAACTATGTTGGGGTCGGCTTCCAGTCTAACCGGATGCAGCTGAATACCAGTATTTTACATGGAGCGACTGCCTATCTGACCTCCACAACCCAGTAACTGGGTAATACGATACCCCTTGGTAAGACTGGTTGTCAGACTTTCGGGCTTCTGACGACCCGTAACGACTGTCAAAGATACACAAATGACAGCCGGGACCAACGTCTTAACGTGCTTTCCGAGGCACGGAGGAGTCTCGGTATGTAAAGATGGTCACCCATCCACGGACAACCCCGGCAAGCGTAGTTTAACCTGATGGATCGACCCGAGCCGCCGTTATTACTTAGCCACAAGATAACCTATAAAAATAAATAAATAAAAATAATTTTATTAACTTCAGTTGTACACTAAAACACTTATCTAAACACTATGCAGCGTTACAACAATGCCTAGTCCTACATGACAAACAAAATGTTTAGTCAACATCCTTATTGCTCGAAATGTATGAAGGAAGAGAGAATTTCAATTAAAATAAATAAAATGCAAATGGTCAGGCCATGGATTCTCAATAATCTCCGTTGAAAAGCGTCGTTAACAAAAGTCACGTAGTTGCCAACTACTCGTTTAAGGAAGTTATCTTCGTATATACGTACGGCTATAAAACCGAATAGCCGCTATATTTTGACCCTTATCTATTTCCAATAAGGTTGTTAATGTTTAACTGTTTGAGAACGAGAGCCCTTGATGTCCTTTGAATGTCTAGACTGAATGGGACTGTTAATTCTTTTTCATTGTTATTCAGAAATTAATTGAGTTTTATTTTGTTTTGAACGCTAAATACAGGATGTAATTTTAATCGTATTTATCCTTTCCTTTAAGGGGTCATATATTCATCATTATGAATAACTTCAACTATGGGACCAAACCTGAAGTCAGTCGGAATTTTGGTCCTATAGTAAAAGTTGTTCATAGTACAATGACCCCTTAAGAGGATAAAGACGATTAAAATTTCACTCTGTATAGTTGAATGGAAACTCTGTTAAGCACTCGAGGTGGAACAACAATCAAGATTATAGAGTAGAACAAATTCGATTTGTTTGAATACGGAATCGTAAAAACAAAATTCTCATAAAATATTTTGGACGCAGTTTTTCCGACGCTACGCATCAAAGTTGGTGGAATCGAATTCTGAACATCTTTCAGAAGTTTGAAAGTCAAAGCATTCATTCAGAGAACACGTAAGTATATTTACAAATCTTAATTTCTTTACCTGAAATTCAAAGTCACAACTACTTACTTATTTGAAATTGGGATGTTGACTAAAAATTTGTTTTTGACCGTTATACAGGTTATTAAAAAATACAGGACACGTATTTTTTCTTTTTTTACGGAATCAAAAGATTACGGCGATATGTTGAGTTAAAATATAGCAAGATGTCACTCGTATACGTAGCTTGTAAACCCCCGTTCGCACGGGCGTAATAAAATCGCGGCGGGATTTTATAGCGTACTGGATTTTCAACGCTCTGCTTAGCGCCGAGAGTGCAAAATCCAACAGTGTGTTTTTCGACGCGCTAGAATGTACTCTGTTATTGTTAAGTTGGATTCTCAACGCTCGGCTCAACAACGAGAGTTGAAAATCCAGTGCGCTATAAAATCCCGCCGCGATTTTATTACGCCCGTCCGAACAGGGGTATATAGTCGAAACGGAGCGAGCCCCACTCCCTAACTTTTTGTAAGTAATTTTTTTTATTAATATAATAAATACCAAAATACGTTTCGAACACCGTACTCATTGTATTATCGCAGTTTATTATTCCATAGTAAATAACAAAAACAACCCTTAAGAATGAAATAACCGCATTAAAAAAAAAATTAAGTACCAAAAAGTTCGTAAAAGAAATTGTTAATAAAACTCCATAACCTCGTGCGTTCACATATTCGCAAGATCGATAAAATATTTTTCTTGTCATTCAAATTGAATTTCGAATTCCTTTGACCCAGTTCTCTAGTTCAAACGAAATTATTTCCTTTATTTTTATTCATATAAAGAGATTCCAAAACGTAAGAATAAAATTATTTTGCTTTATGTGTGTAGCAGACTTTAAAGAAAAGCTCTAATGGAATTTCGATTACATTGATTGGATTGTATTTTATTTCCCTTCCTTTTCGTGCACAGCATAATAATATAAGTAAAAAGAGACATAAACATTATATCAATATCCAATGATATTAGATTAGAAAATTTTCTGCACGAAATGATCTACGAGCGGCTACGGCGTAGACTGCTACGCCGTAGCCGCTCGTAGGCAGCTACGTGAACCAAGAGTACAGGTCGCGTAGACCAGAGACTTTTGAATCCAAATCCTCATCTTGGATTTACTTTTCTTCTTGAATCTATTTTGTCTTGTTATTATTTTAATAAAATTTTATGAAATTCTATGTAGAATGGTGTCGTAAACTTTAATATTGTCTGCAGGCTAAAGGTGTTCTTGGAAATCTTCATTAATTTGTTTTTTCTTACTGAAAAATTAATCCTCTTGCTTTTTATATTAGGATTTAACTCTTAACAAATACTACGAGATATATGAGGCACTTACGTCAAATACGAGTTTATTAAACGTAAATAATGGTAAATAATGACTAAAATAAAATGTTGAATGAAATGATATCGCTAAGCCAATTTTATATGCTTGGTAGGGACTTACACTGTTAAACACGAACCTATAATCTGTCAACTTACACCATATGAATAATTTTTCACAAAAATATATTTTAATACAGATAAAAAATAAAACCACAGCATAATAAAAAAATTATCAAAAATAAACATTATACGATAAACTATTCAGTATTCTGCAATATAATTTCAGCACAAAAATATGTTAACTAGGTACCGTCCGGTATAATCGACTTGACCTCAATACCGGATAAAACCGGTCGGGTCCGGACGAAACGGTTATCTGTTGATAGCAATCGTCTGCGCTCTGCCTTATTAACTATATATGGATGGCTCAAAGGATGTGGAATTTGTTTTGAATCGGTCGTTTACAATTTTATTTCATGTTTAGTTGAGTATGTAGGTATTCGTTTTCCGATAGCTCGCACTTATCTTGTGAGCTGTCGGATCTTGGAGTGGAGACCGTGTATCGGCAAGCGTAGTGAGGTAGGTCCCGAGCTAGATGGACTGACGACCATAAAAAGGTGGCTGGGACAGACTGGATGCGCAACGGAAGGCGGAGGACATGATGTTGTGGCGCAGTCAGGCTGAGTTGATTGATTGGTGTTAAAAAAAAAATAATATCTCTATGAGCCTGTAATAGTCCTTCTGCAGAGAAATGAGGGTTCTTCTCAGTCGGAGGATGGACGGCTATTGATCACAATTTTTGCTCACTACGTGTTATATAGATTTCATATCATTAAACTCATAATACCTATATCTCACGCCGCGATTAGTTTTACATAACCAATGAAAATCTTAAATAAACTAGAAAAATATTAGGTCGGGGAAAATGTCTTTTCGTATTTTATATAGAAATTCCAGACATTTTTTTTTCATAGTTTGTTTACATTTATGGATGTATTGACACTTCCCAACCAACGAGTGGTAAATCGCAATGAGTACACGATTCATTATTATTTCAGTGAGCTTATGTAACACCCAAATATCGAGCTTCTTTGTACCCTTAGTTTGTACCTATACCCAGAATTTTTCAAATAAGTTAAAACTGTTTTGTAACCCCTAACTCTTCAGCTATGTCGTGACTACAAATATGGCATCTTGCTCCACTTTTTCAACAAAAATGGCCTCGACTTTATCCGTAACAGGGCGACCAGAGCGAGCTGCATCTTTGACGTCAAAATTCCCAGACTGAAAACGCTTGAACGAACTTTGTGCTACTCTTACTGACACTGCTTTAAGTTGGCTTTAAGTCTTTAATCGCGGCTTGTGTCGCATTTTTCCCTTTTTGTTCTCTGTAACTTCAAAATGTATCGAATTTCTTTAATTAGATTCACTCATTTTGGCGGACAGAAAAACAATTGCATGACGGGAAATCGTTTTTACTTTTTATTTTTCTTTTTCAAAATGTCACCTTAATGGTATCAAAACCAGCCAGATACAAAAAGCACAGCCGAAGAGATTTTATTACAACTTTATATACCTAAGATATACAAAAAACTTTTTCCCCGACCCTAATACATAATATAATTATGATAATAAACTAGCTTTGAATCGCGGCTACGCCCCACGTAGTCGCGGGTCAAAGCTCGTTCGTGGTGGTCGGAAATTTTCTAACGTTCTACCGGGATAAAAAAATATCCTATGTCCTAATCCAGGTCGTGGTCTATCCATGTTCCAAATTTCATCCATATCCGTTCAGCCGTTTTAGCGTGAAAGCGTACGTACGTCAGTTTCGCATTTATAATATTAGTTAGGACTATCTGCGACCCGTGGTTTCACCGCGTAGACGGGGATAAAAAGTAGTATACGGTGTTAATCCAGGATATAAACTACATACCAAATTTCATTCAAATCGGTGTAGTTGTTTGAGCGTGTAGAAGTAACAAACATGCAAAGTTACAAACACACACACACACTCACAAACTTTCGCCTTTACCAATCGTTTTACACGTGCAGCCTATGGGTCAAGCATACGAAAAAAGCGTACGACGCCCAGCGTGTTCTCTACAATAATGCCTTTAGGGCGCTGATGAAGCTGCCTCGCTACTGTAGTGCATCGGGTATGTTTGCGGATGCACATATAGATGGTTTTGCGGCGATTATTCGCAAGAGAGTTGTGTCCCTGATGCGCCGCGTACGAGGCAGTTCCAACAGCTACCTTCAGCTGTTGGCATGGAGGATGGATCTGGATCTGGATTGCCCAATAATGCGGTACTGGACCAGGCTGCACGTTGAGCACTCCGGTTCCAGACCTAAATTTAGACTAAGATGAAAAATTGATGATTTATAATGTTTTTATTGGTGACTTTTTCTAATGTTTTGTTTTGTCTAATTGTAATATTTTAATGAATGTATTCGTAATGTTATTTATTTTATAATTTCACATGCATGGACAATGGAGTGGTTCTGAAATAAATTAATTTTAATTTAATTTATAATGTTAGTGTGAAGTGTGATTTAGGATTAAGTATATTGTATTTTCTTATAATTATATAATTATACACTAGAACATGTATGATTTACCACGACTATATATTTGCTCATGCATTCTTAAGTTTTACAAATGTACAGCTCAAGTTTACGTAACGAAAACTAGTGACTCGATTTCGAAGTTATTTCCCCGCGTAGCAACTATAGATACATCTCCTATTTCGAGAGAGGGCTATTTCCGATTGATTTGTAACTTAGTAACTTGTCATACCTTGTCATACATCGATAGTAATTTCCTTTCTACTTGGCTAAAATGTAGGTGGTACAAAATGTATGTCAATCTAGATTTATAACGGATGTACAAAGACGCATGTCAACTCAAAGCTGGAATGGCTCTTTCTTCATAAGGCCCTTCCAGACATGGCTCTGCATTGTTATACTCAAATAAACTCTTTAAACGAGACCATGACCTCTGTGCTTGTTTCAGCATTTCTTCGGAATCAGTCAGCTAGGAAATTCCGGCGCCATTAAGTTTTAAATATTTAACACAATATCATAACAAACCAAAATATAGGAAAATTAACTATTAATAAAAACATGCTTTTAGGAACAACCTGTATCAATCGAAATCACATTCTTCCACCAATTTTTGTTTTAAAGACGATCAGATCGGTCACCGATATTCGCTCGTTTGTTAGTAATAGACAAATGTTTCACTTAATACCCTCATTTTTATTTTTGTAGTTGTTTCATTCAAATTCTCACGCTAGAGCGGTCTCTCACAATAATAGACAAATTGCTCAGCTTACACAGACAACACCCCCACACACACACACATGCACAAACACTCAACCTCACTTCCACTCCACATCAGTGCTGGGCAGGTACTTTAAAACTTATAATGATTTTTTCTTTTGTAATTTTTAATTTATTAAGAGTTCATTAAATATGTTAAAGTAAGGAACAGAAATGTCTTCCTTGTACTTTGTGTTGGGCGCTGATAGCTGCGCCACAGTATTTTACTTTTGCTATATCTTCGTGTCTATTGTTATGTTTAATACCTAAAAATTGTTCCTAATAAACTTTCTTTTTTTTTTTTTCATTATAACTATGATTATAAGTTGGTTTTAGTTATCTAAATTATTTGGTCGATGATTTTTGGTGCAGGGTAAAACTCTAATGAGTTAAATAACCAACATAAAGATGTATAAAATGTAAGTGTACTACTGATTAAATTAAAAAAAAATTAAAAAAAAATTACTTATAAAAGTGTCTTAAAAGATCTACTTACATAAATAATTAATTCATGCATTTCACTTAACAAAGCCGAGAGTCACATGTTCTGTCCGTCTTTCAATCTGCCTAGCCTTTTCCCAACTATGTTGGGGTCGGCTTCCAGTCTAACCGGATGCAGCTGAATACCATTATTTTACATGGAGCGACTGCATATTTGACCTCCACAACCCATTAACTGGGTAATACCATACCCCTTGTTAAGACTGATTGTCAGACTTTCGGGCTTCTGACGACCCGTAACGACTGTCAAAGATCCACGAATGACAGCTGGGACCAACGGCTTAACGTACTTTCCGAGGCACGGAGGAGTCTCGGTATGTAAAGATGGTCACCCATCCACGGACCAACCCCGGCAAGCGTAGCTTAACATTATGTTCCGTCCGTTTTTATGATAAAAAACACCACTGGACTGACTGGACTTCCTGGGAAGTTTACTAACTTTTTTCAAAAAATTTGGTACCAAAACGAGTATTAAATGTTATAACTAAAACCGTACTATCGTAGTATGCATCCGTAAGCATATCGTTTTGTGTGCGTCACATTACGCGCTCTCATAACCGCGACTTTTTACACCAAACATAGAATTCGTTTCCCAGAAATATTTTTTCCTCAATGCTACTAGTTTCATGTGTGTACAGAATGCGTAGAATAGAATAGAATAGAATATCTTTATTTTGCATAAAATATGGTACATAAAAGGTCTTAAATTTAAAATAGTTCCACATATTTTGCTTACTTTTTTCAGCATGCAAAAAAAAACACATTAAATTAAAAAATAAAAATAGACAACGGCATATGACGGGTCTTCTTACGCCCTGGATATTAAAAATAGCCCACAGCTAAGAATGACAATTAAGAGCATAAAGAAATTTATCTATACTAATAATAAAGCTGAAGAGTTTATTTTTTTGTTTGTTTGTGTGTTTTAACACGCTAATCTCTGGAACTACTAACTGGATTTGAAAAATTCTATTTTTTTTTAATTTTCTTGAGGAAGGCTATTTAACATCACGCTAGAACTTGAAAAGCCGAGCAAAAAGAAAACAAGTGCTTGTCGGACCACGCACAATGAAGGGTTCCGTAGTTGGGATGAATTTATCTTAAGAACAAACTTAACATTGTAGTTGAAAAACATGTTCTCCCATACATTACAACTGTAAATGTAAGTTTGTACTCACAATATTGATAGATTTACCATGTTATTTTAAGACCACAGACTTTTTATAGGTTTTCCTGTAATCTACAGGTAAAGATCTATTTTCAGTATTTTTTCCAAAATTTTATGCTCAGTAGTTTCGGAGATAAGGGGGGGGGGGGGGAATGGTCAATTTTCGTCTATTTTCTTAAATAACTTTAAAACAATTTATTTTAAAATTATAAAAAAATATATTTGAGACCCTCATAGTAAGCCCTTTCATTTGACATGCCACATGGTGTAGTTTGCAAAACTTTTTTTTTTAATTTTCTTATTGGTCCCCCAAAAGTGACCTCTATATTAAAAATTCATTTATTTACTTTACCCGTTCGTGTTTGGGTCACAGAAATTCATATGTGTACCAAATTTCAGCTTAATCGGTCCATTAGATTCGGAGCAAATTGGCTGTGACAGACGGACAGACAGACAGACAGACAGACAGACAGACAGACGGACAGACAGACACACGAGTGATCCTATAAGGGTTCCGTTTTTCCTTTTGAGGTACGGAACCCTAAAAAAGTCAGAAAGAACACTCTAAGCGAAAACGAAGTTATAGCGTGGGCAGGCCAAGGACAAGAAATTTCACGCGGACGAAGTCGCGGCCAGAACCTAGTTAAAGCAAACCAAAACATACTAAATATATAGAAGGCTGTTTGTTTAAAATTACGTAATATTGAAACCGACATAAGTTAGATTGCCTTCAAGCTAAGGCGCTCTTCATACAGTCAGGGAAATTGGTTGCTTATCAAATTGATAAACTACCTACGTCAATTTGCCGTGTTATAGCCATTGCATACATCTGTCAAAGAATGACAGTTGTGATGTGAACTACGGACAATTTATGTTGGTAGTTAATTTCTACAATTCATTTCCATGACTTACATGGTGCGGTGTGGTATGATCAATGTGCTTTTGTTTATTTTTGAACACGGAACGGCGACCATAGTTCTACTTTTCATCACCGTACTTTTAATTTTGTATATATTTTTCTGAAAGTTCGACGTCCTTAGGAGCTTCACACACTGCAGGCCAGGCGCTTTACGACGCAATCGGTATGCATTTATTTTGATTAAATTATATTCTGTGCTTCCTAAAAGAAAATACAAAAAACAGAAAAAAATAAAACAAAAACAACGACCGCACCGCGCTCTGTGTGGAGTGCCCCTTACAGCTTCATTATACATAGTGACTTTGTTTACCTAGTTGTATTTGAGTTTAGTCCATTGGTTTGCCTTGTGTTGTAACCCAAACAAATTCGGTATTCTGGACAAATCTGAGAGAGATAGCATAGACGCATAGTGACAGTCGTTCACTGCGGTATTTATTATTAATTAAATTATTTAGTGTAGGTACGCCATATAAAAGAAAAAGGACTAACATATTAACAACGTAAGGTGGCAAGTTCCATGTAAATATGAATCAAGAAACCGTTTTCAAAAATATGAATCAAGAAACCGTTTTCAAAAAACGATTGTAATTCACCAAGCCTGCGATCTTTGTCATTTGTCAATCCTTTAGAAGGGTAGGTATACCTACTTTAATAATATCCACAATATAACGTCAAACAAAGGATATTCAAAGATTTATATGAAACAAGATAATCCTTTCAAAGCTGAACAAATCGTATACAAAAAATCATAAAGCAATATGCGGCCGATATTGTCAAACATTGTAACATGTTTCCGATATATACGAGTGGTTGAACTTTTCGAATTGCCTTTATCTTTTAATATTTATTGGCTCAAAATATAAATCCCTATATAAAAACAATAGAGGGCGAACGTTCGACCATAAATCCAAGATACGACGATTTATCAAAATGTCAAAAGATGCACACACACTGACACACCTGGGTAGCTTCGACCTAATTCTAGTTACAGAATCACCTTATTGGTGAACCCTTACAAGGCAAAATGGACCTTAATCATTCGTAATACCGTTTTTAATGTATTTCATGGGGTGTTAAGAGAAATTTGGGGCAGAAAATGGAGCCGGTAAACCCCTAGAGATGAGCAGCGCCATCATATTTGTGTTTTGACATCTATTCTCGAGGTAGAACGGTTTAGAAAGGAGTTATACACTAAGTTTTTTTTGTGCTGCTTTAGGTTATTGGTACAGCGTACCCAGATGGGTAATATTTAGGTCAATGTAGCCTCGTAGATCATCGTATTTTTGAAGAGTCTAGACTAAAACATATTCAGGCTAACGTGAATGATGTATCTTTGAAAGTTCTTGGGAATATGCTGGCCGAAGTAACGTGAATGTATGATAGTAATGGTTTTGTTTCGTCTTACTCTCTTAGGAACGATTTTCCTCTGGAAACCGTAGCGTGTAATTCCCGAAAGGTTGGAGAACTTATTACTGTACACGCAGAGTACTCCGTGTTCTTAAAATATTAAGCTCCTTCAGATCCGGAGTCGGGTTTTTATTATAGTAAACATACATGATAGGAACTAAATAGAGGTATTTTCAATTAACTTTTACTGAATTAATGCAATTGTTTTTTTTTCTAAAATAATATTTATGGCTTCCTTGTTGGTCTAGTGATACCAAGCGCTACTGCTGATCTCAGTACTGGGTTCAGTTCCCAGGTCGGGTAAAGTGTTATTGGGTTTTACAACAATAGGCGCGCCCCTTACGGGACTTAAACATAACTGGCGAAATGTGGGTGTACTAAAGTAGACCTCTGCACAACCCCTCCAGGAAACAGGCGTGATGTCATGTTCAGATGATGTGTGCTAATTATTACTTTTCTACGCTGACACCCGTTTGCCCGCGTCGGGAGTAGACCATCTCCTTTTTCTTCTATTCTTTATTTGTATCGACGTTTATCTCATAATTGTATGCCATAGCTATAATAATACTAGAAAAGGTTGCATATTAAGACCATGCAGATCAAGAATCTCTATAGTACCTACTATCATTAAAACTTACTATTTTCTACTAAATTCTACTGAATTTGTCAATACAAGCTTTTTCTAATCTAACATACAAGCTACGACAGTTTAAAAATAACCGCCATTAGAAATAAACGCTCATTCTTTCACTTCAGAACTAAGTCGAATTTTTAAGCAATTGATTCGGTTCAATTCGTTTTTCTTTCATTCTCTGCCAGTGGATGCCTAAGTAGAAACTTTTAAACGTTACACTACAAATAGTCGTAGGAGAAAATAAAGTAAGAAATCTTTAAAATATCTTAAGTGCACTGTAAGGCTGCGACTTGTAAAGCGACAGCGGGCTGATAGTGGCTTTGAGGCGACGAGCGCAGCGACTGACGGTACCTGAGTGGATATACAACTGAGTTCAAACTTCATACAATCTCAAACTCAAAGCATTAATTTCAATTAAACAATTTACAGACACTATTGAATTGCCAAAGCAGTCGGTCATTCAGAAAGATATAGCTAATTGCCCATTCTAAAGCGTAGTAGGTTCCATGGATGTGAACACGGGCAAGAAACTCATTAATGTTGAATTTGTAATTAAATATGTGAGAACAATGTAAAAAAGTGCACGATAATATCTTGGTGTAATGGTGACATTCGTACCTACCTACAACATAAGTTAGTGCGTCTGTGACTATAGTATAGTTAAAATCTCGCTGCAGACTTGGTCATAAATCATAATCGGAGTAGGGATGTGCGCTAGTTGCGCGCGCTCAAGGCCATTATCGATAACAGAATCATTAAGGTTATCACGTAAACATACTGCATTCATTAAGTATGCAGGGTAACTAACAAAAGAGTTCAAACCAGAGCTCTTACAAAAGGTGCGTCGACATCGACCGGAAAAAACATATCGCTTGGATCAAATGGCTTTGGAGCATAGTCATGAAGTTATCCGCTTGCCGCCTTACCACTGTCAGTACAATCCCATAGAGTTGGTGTGGGCTCAAGTAAAAAATGAAGTTGCAACAAAAAACAAAACCTCCAAGATAGCTGATGTCGAGAAGTTAGTCGATGAAGCCATTTCCAATGTCTCCATTGAAAATTGGCAAAAATTTGTGGAACATGCAGAATTGCTGCAAGATGAAGACTTAAGAAAAGCACATTTATGCAAAGAGTTCATCATTCATGTGGATGATGATGACGATGACTCAGACGAAGAATTTTTTATTTTTAGTTTTATCTACGTTCTTTTGTTTATATATTTAATATGCTTTGTAGTAAATTTGGTAATAAAATTTAAAAAAAATGTGTATTTATTTCTATCACCCATTTATAAATATATAAAACTATCGATATCACTCATCGACTGCAGTAATGCACAGGACTAAGTGTGGGCGTGGCCTGCCCATAAGGCCCGTGAGTGGGAAAGAGAGCGAAACACTCGAATGATTTATGACCGAGTCTGCAGCGAGATTTTAACTATACTATAGTGTATAAAGTTAGCCTTTATCCATTGAAGAGAACAATAAATGCAGCGAAACCTCTAAGCTCCTGTTGTAGAGTACACAGCGCGGTGATCTGTGTAGTGTAGTACCTACAGGCCGGCTTATAGAGTGCGTGATCTGCCGTATCACGTAGTAAAATGTCAATGAAGCCAGATATTTTCTCAAATAGCGTGTCGAAGGATAATATTCAATGGGGATTGTTTAAAATTTTTAACCATTAGATTTTATTTAATTTTTTGAAAATTTAGAGCATTTTGAGAAACTAATTTGAATATTTTGATGATTGGCTCAATAGTTATTTTTTTATTGAATTTTAAAATATTTTGAATTTTCAAGGTAGGTGACGTCATCAGTGGCACAAAAGATTGTGCCGTTGCCCCACTAGTACATAATTAAAAATTTAAATCTGTCAACACAACGTCATCCATCTCAAATCTGTCAAAGTGCCAATAGATGTCATACGTAATCGAATCCTATCCTGACCTATTTACAACTTATTTTTCGAAATTTTGACCGAAACGGTAGCTACCGTTTAAACGCAAAGTGGTTTTTAAGGTGCAAGACTACGTTAATAATCGAGGCGACGACATTATTGTTCATTTCCCTGAACCACAATGAGCGATACTTTTGTTAAAGCCGACTCGCGCAAGTTTCTGAAATACTTACATCAAAGTGATCTTCGCAACAATACATTGTATAAACCTTGCAATATTCCACGCCTACATCATGACACCACTTTTCTCGCAAGTCTTCTCTAATACGAACAAAAATTTTGTTTGGATTATTATTACTATTACTGCTGCAAGTTGGAACAAAGCGCTTCCTGTATTCCATAACTCTTCCAATATAGTAAATGTTGTCGAGTGTTGACATAATGTAATGAGATTTACGAGTATATGAGATTATGAGGCAAGTCGCAGGAATAATAATTGTAAAAACTTTATACTTATGAGGTTATGTTTATATTATAATTTGACACTTGACAGATTGTAGACAATACTTGCCATTTACTTTTTATTTTTTTGAGGCAACGATACAAAACTGTACGGCGAAGCTGACGTAATTTGAAGGGCAAACAAGGTCAATCGTATTTTATCAAAAAAAAACAATAAAATATAAATAGTTTTCAAGATTAATTAGTCCGTAATGATCAGTAACGCTATTCCTCGAAATGGTTTTTCAATTACAACATACTAAAAAATATGAACAATGTCCATTGTTGTCTGCTCGCCATCTTGTAATCCCGCAGATTGGGGTGGACGTGCTGCAACGCAACGCATTGCAAAATCCTCCTTTATCACTCCTTTATCGTACATTTTCTATGAGCCGACGCACAATACAGGCTGGTCACACCGCACTTTTTTTATACACAAAATATTTCTATGAGCTGATAGTAAAGTAATGACTGTTTCTTAAAGTGGATAGACTAGGCTAAATTACGAGTTTTGTTTTAGAACAATAAATGACTTTTCGTTTTTTTTTTTCAATACCCAAAACAAAAGCAATTTTTTCCTATTTGCTGCCATAATTTTAGGATTCCTCACACACGGACAAACAAACACTAATTTAGGTTCGGTACAGTTAATAGGGATGATGCCTGGGTTAAAAAAATATATATATATTTAGTCCGTGAGTCAGATTACGATGATGATGAGATAATAAAAAAATATTAGACACGTTTTTTTGCCTTATCATAATAATAAAAAATACTTTGATAAAATGCGTTAAACATGGAGAGTGGGGGCTCGGTACGTCACAACAAACTGCGTGTAAAATGTAGCAAGAAGTGTCGTCATGCCACATTTTAACTCAATGTATCGCCATAATCTTTTGATTACATAAAAAATATGTGTCTAATACTTTTTAATAATCAAAATGACGAACAAAAAAAAATTTTAGTCATCATCCCTATTGCATTTGCATCCGCGTCTTCCATTTCGCAGCATACAGCCTTAAAAAGTTGTTCAGTAAAATAAATTAGCAGTACACCGACCTACCTAAGTAATGTAGGTATTTCTAAAGGAGTATCGCAAACCAGGACTCCCATGGAGTGAGCATTTATTATGGGCTAAACAAACTGCGGGCTACTTATACATGAATGAGCTGCTGGGGAGGAAACTGGACCGAGTGCCGTTCTGTAATGTTGTTAGGACGTAGAATAATTATTGCAGGAGCTGGATTCGTTACTTATGTAACGTTTTGGTCTTGAGTTGGAATAATCTTGCTTGGGAAGGTTTCAATACAGTTGAGATGTTATACGTTGGATACGTAGATCGGTCATATTCATAAATCTACAATGTGAACGGTGAAATCGGATGAGATTTTTAACAAAATTAAGACTATCTGGCTCTTCGTTATACACTCGAAAGCAATGAATTAGTCACATAAAGATATCTACCTGAAAGTCTCGGAAACTAAAATGCCATAATGAAATAAAATAAAATGTTAATGTTACCTCAAGATACGAAATATGACTACATTTCCAATCCTTTAAATCTCTTAAAAAGGGGTAGGTACTGTAGAGGTTTGATGCTTTGGTCAAATATCGACAATGTTATACTGGCTGACATTCAATCATTCAAATATTGAATGTATTCTACAAAGAAAAACGAACCTCGTTTTTCTTTGTAGGATGACAGATAGAATCTGGTAGGGTCCGCGTAGAACTATTATATGAAGTGTGAATTATAACTTATCCGAAGCTTAAAATATAGCGGGCATCCCATTCAACTAGAGTCCCTCTCGTTTCATTATTAATATAGTAAATCTCTTATTGTGAGGTTCGAGCCCTCACAGTACACAAACATTTTAAAATATTATTTGATAATTTTAAAATCAACCCCTATTGTACTCCCTTAGGGAATGATTTTTCAAAAACGCTGAACCGCATATTTCTTTAGTTCCTACTAAAAGCATAAATTTGAATTTTCATATCCCTAACTTAAGAAATTCTGGGTTTCCCATACAAAGTTTCATCCCCTATATCACCCGCTGTAGGATTATTTTTGAGAAAAAATGTAGCATAAGTCCTTCCCAGGGATGCCATATAAACACAATTTATTTCATTAAGCTAGCATTCTTAGTTTCCGACACTTTCAGGCATCTTTATGTGACCCTAATTCATTGCTCTCGTCTGTATTTTGAGAAAAACTGTTAACGTTTTGTAACTAACTATAAATCATAGAAAACCAAGAAGATGTAAGAAAAATAAGTCAAGGAAATATCTTCTTATTGTTAGAACTTGGTAGATGATTCTTTTTATTATTCTAGTCATTCTAATTTCCCTAAGGAATTTCTTATTTTTGTGTGATAAATATTATCTACCTTATTTTATCCTCTTGTGGCTATAAAGCAATCCATCTAATAAATGTACCTATAGAAATATTAAAAAGAAAAATCCGCAGAGTTTTACTGTCTCTTCTGGACCGGTAATCTCCCAAGTGACGCCAACATATATACCGAAATTCTGAGCCAAACAAACCTTATATTATCATTTGAAGATTTTTCCCAGAACATTCGAATAACGAAACGATAGAAAATCTGTTTTCCAACTCACTTGTCCCAACACAAAAGAAAAATACTCGTATCAAAACAAAGCTTTTTTTACCGCCGGTCTAGCATGCCATGATCCGGTCACAGAATACAGAACAAACCAGAATGCGCGAACGCGCATAGAACTCAGGCAACAGAAATTACACCTAAGTATCCGGTTAGACTGGAAGCTGACTCCAACATAGTGGGGAAAATCTGCCTAGCCTTTTTTCCACTATGTTGGAGTCGGCTTCCAGTCTAACCGGATGCAGCTGAATACTAGTATTTTTAATGGAGCGACGACTGTCACTTAAGTACTGTGTGTGTTTTAGATTAATTATTCGACCTATTTTTCTAAATAGAAGTCTGTTTTTTATGTTAATTTTTGCTAATGATAAAGGATAAAATATTATCCCCAGATGATAGAATTTTCCCAAGCTAGCCATTATTACGCGAATGAAAGAGAGGTGAGGGACATTTGTTTAGTTTTTTGAACTCAGTGTGTGACATGGAATTATGATTGCAGGAACCTTCTGGATTGTTCTCTATTCCATGGGCCAGGTATGCCAGCCCCCAACCATTTGACAGGTCCGCCAGACTATTGCAATCGTCCGAAGCGTCCCGCCAATCATCTCAATCAGCTTTCAATCATTTTCGAGCCTCCCTCCCTCGCTAATACGTTTTGACGGCATTTTTTTCTATTTTTCTTTTCACATTCCGTTGAGTTTTCTTTTTCATTTGTAATTGCGATTCATTATGGCACCCGTTTCACGTCAATTCGTTGGAATAAATGTGAAGTGAGAGTTTTTGTGAATCGTTGTCTGGCCGAGTGTAATAATTACCGGTAACTTTTTTGTGGTTATAAGGGATTGTTGTTTGAATAAATATTTTAGCGGTTTGGGTACATTAATTTTCGGATTCAGGTTTTATTTGAGAGTCGAGGTACAATAAAATGGTGATACGAACATCCAATTACCTCTAATTATATTTTATCCTATACTTATAATGAGCAATTTGTATATACAACATCAGTTTTAGTATATGCGAAACCCGAAACACGTGTCTAGTATTTTTATGTAAAGAATCTATGTAAAAAATTTCAAAACTGTACCATGAAAAATCACAAAGTTATAAACTTGTTATGTTACCTGGTTGTCCGTACAAAAACATGATCACCACCACGCGGCGCCCACTGTGCGCCTGTGCCTAGTGCCGCTATGACCTGCAGTGACTTGTGTTCGTCGTGCGGTGTCCATATTGTAACCTTTTTTAAAGATTTTTGGGGCAAAATATAACACGGTATAAAAATTATTGGAATCGGTTCAGTTATTTACTTTGAACGAACTATATTCAGGTTTCGCATATACTAAAAATAATGTTGTATACATATACACTCTTACGATTTCGATGAAAGTTGCAATATAGGGGCTTACGGGGGCGAAAAATCGATCTAAGTAGGTCTATTTCTGGGAAAATTCGTTTTCTCTATTTTCACCAGATGTTCCCAGATGTAGATTAACTCTTATCTCCGCTAATCTTAAACAACAAGTTCCTATATAAGTCTGAACGAGTAAAGGTCATAACACATAAATATCAACTCGGAAAGGAATCGTCACTATATCGCCGCGGCACGTGAGCTTGTCCCGAGGCGAGGCGATTACATTACGATTCCGATTAGTATGCGTTACATTATAGAGTTTCATACAAAGAATACTGCACGGGTCGAGATGATACGGTGACGATCCCTTTCCGAGTTGATATGTGTGCTTTGACCTTAGCCTTATTATGAATATATATCAGGAGGGTCGGGACACGGCCTTAAATTGCCTTGCAAATAGGATGTGGAATAAAGAAGTCAATCTGTTGCCTTCAGTCGTCTTTAATACCTGCTTTTGTAAACTGTGAAGTTCCTAGCCACGTGTAAGATCCATAACTGTGGCTAGGAAGTTTAGAGTTCCCAAGTGAAGTACTTAGAAAGAAATATGTTGCTAAGTATTTTCACTCACATCTGATCTAAGGAAGATGAAAAACCTTATGTGATTAATAGTATTTTATCTTAATTCAAGACAATGCCTATTTGTGTGTTGAGCATCCAAATCAACCATCAACGCAAACTATTACCATAAATTAAGCACTGATTCTAGACCCCCTAGAGTAGAAATTATTTTTCGTTATTTAAAAAAATTGCTTTAAAAAAAGTAAAAACCGACTTCAAAACCAAAAACGAATAGAATAACTTTCATAAAACACTTATCAGCTTCTGAAGTCGGTGTCAAGCTAAAGTTCATTGAAGAATTGAAGACACCGACTTCAGAAGCTGTTAAGTGTTTTATGAAAGTTATTTTATTTTATTTATTTGGTTTTGAAGTCGGTTTTTACTTTTTTGAAGTAAATTTATTTTTCCATTTTTAGTTGAATATACAATTACAAAACGAACGAAAAGAAGAATCATCAAAATCGGCTTAGAAATGCCGGAGATACAGTACATTTATGCATATAACTTCGTACATAAGAATAATTACATAATGTATTATTTATACTAAAACCTTCCTGAAAGTATGCAAATATATTTATTTATTTCTAAAACACGTCTAAGTCTATACAATTTGGTTTTAGTCACACAACGAAAACCTCTCAGGGTATATCTGTGTGCTGGTAAGCCGCTCATTTAAATTTACAAAAAAGTTTATTACTACAATGATACATAAAATATTTATGTAATGATGATAACAATTTATTGAATGACGACGATATTGATTGACGATAGTGAAAGAAACATCAAAATTGGTTCATTCGTTTTTGAGAAAATCGCGGACAAACAAACATACATACATACTTACATACATACATACTTACATACATACATACGGGTCGAATACAGAGCCTCCTTTTTTGAAGTCGGTTAAAAAAGAACACAACTGTTTCATACATTTTGACCATTTGACCACTTTTGCATGAAAGTTTTTTTTTTAATAATCGACGAAATATTATATCCTGCGGGGTCTAGAATCATCATGTAATGAATTCATGGTAAAAGTTTGCGCGTCTATGTCCCTTACACCGTGTACCTGTAGTTGTAACCGTAGTTGAGTTATGTCGATGTCCCTTAGAAAGAAAGAAAATACATTTATTTAACACAGACTAAAAAAAAATCTGTTTGGCGGGTAGGTGTATTCGTAGTTGAGTTAAAAGTTTCTTCCCAAACTTTCAAAAACTATTTATATAATTTCACAAATTAAATACAGTAAGGAAGTACGTGTAATATTAGTGTGACATTTCATAGCAAAGAGGGGAGGCTCGAGTCCCACCTGTGGAAACATTATCCTTATGGTGCCCACAGGATAATATATTCTCTTTCGTTTCGCCTCTTCGCTCTGTCTTGACTTTTTTCCAGGTCTTTCCTAATAGTTGGTCTCTACATGACTATAACCAAAAGAGCATTTATGCCTCCGACCACTTATGTATGAAGGGTTCCACCGAAGGCTCAGATAGTAAGAGTGCCACAAACATTCACTAGGAAGCTAATTGCTTCATCGAGTTATCCTCTCGAGATCAAAGCTATACGGTTGCGGTGCCGCTTTCGAGATGACTGGCGCTCTCAGGCGAGTGGTTACGAATGAGGCTGTAGTATGTCGAGTATTTTAGAGAAGTTTTGAGATGAGTTCCATATTTGAAGAAAAATATATTTCATTTAAATATTTTTGTCATGAACTGAGTAGGTACGTACGGCTACAGATCAAGCTATACATTTCCAGTATCAGCTGATCTCGCATTGTATAGGATTTCCTTACAATAAGAGGTCAGTGTAAACTGGAAATGTATAGATGGAAAGGATCGACCCGTGCGGCTGTTTTTATTTAGCCACAAGCTCCTAAGCTAATTATTACTGTCTACTATTATTATTACTTACAAGAGGAAATAAAAACCCTGATTTACATTTTTATTAGATATGTAAATATAACTTAGGTGAAACCGTTTCTTTCATATTATTTACCTACTTATGGTTTTTGGGATAGAGATTATTATTATTATTTATTTATTCAAACTTTTCGTACTAAAAAAAGGTACAAAGGCGGACTTAACGCCTGAGGCATTCTCTACCAGTCAACCAAGGCTGGTGATGAGATTGGATGATTTTTTGATTTGGATTGTTGGATTTGATGGTTGACGATTTGATTAGATTCTAGATTTAAAACTAATTTGGGAAAAACAAACACTTTATCTGCCTAGATAAATGCCAATTTAAGGAACAGTGTGGTGCTGTTGGTATTTTGAGATTGCCTCTTGTGTTGAATTTTTTAACCAACGAAAATAAAAAGGAGGAGGTTCTCAAGTCGACAACAATTTTTTTTTTTTTGTATAACCACTCGCAACTTTTTACAGAGTTGTTCGATTTGAAAGAATCTTATTTTTTCCTGGAGGGTATACTTCGAAATTGTTCCCATGTAAAATTTATTAACTTATCTTAGGTAGTTTTTGAGTTAGCTTCAATAATATGTATTTAATTTTTCACCTTTTATGTGGTTCTAAGTTCTTTGGAGGTCTTCGGGTTTCAGATTCGGTTTGCAGTTCGAATTTGTGTGGGGTAGTACCACAACTAAAAAGTGAAAAATAAAATCTTTTTACAAAAAATACAACCGACTTGCAAAAAAAACACTACAAAGTAAAAAATAACTTTAATTTCGGAAGTCGGTGGCAAAAATCGAAAATACAAAATCAAAGACACCAACTTCCGAAATTTATTTTTCAGTTTGTTGGGGTTTTTTTTTAAAGTCAGTTGTAGTTTTTGTAAAGAAAGTTTTTTGATGATGCTCTCTCTAGAAATAAATGTCCCGTCTAGTCTATATGTCTGTGTGGTTTACTCAAGTGTTCATAGAAGTCGCACACTGTACGTGCAATGTCTTCGCTTCATTACACAAGTCATTTATTAGCACGGGTGGAAGTTCCCGCACAATGTTTTCTTTCACTGTAACACGGAAAACCAAAGGAGGAAAACATGTAGTCGTTGTTTTTAAATAAAAATCTTTATAATCGAACCATTTCATTTGGAATTCCAGTTTTTTTTATTGAATGGTGTTTATGTAACGCATCATAATGTGTCAGTGGTGGCCACTTAGGGGCCACCACACCACTGCCACCTTACAACTCATAAGTTAAGAGTTGTAAGGTCGTGGATTCGAACCCAGGCTGGCATTTTGTGTAATTTATTTCATCACCACTGCTCCCAAAACGGTAACGGAAAATATTGTGAGGAAACCGGTATGGCCTGAACCAAAATTCGAAGACATGGCTCCACGTGGTGGGCTATAGCCACATCCCTGGGCATCCTTTTAAGGGGTAATTATACTCATCGATATGAACAACTTTTACTTTGGGACCAAGCCTGAAATCGTGAAAACAAAATCAGCTCTACCCTACATTTTGACGAGTTATGCGAAGAACATAGTATGGAACAGCTGATTTTTTTTCGCGATTTCTGGTTTGGTCCCACAGTAAAAGTTGTTCATAGTGATAAGTACAATAAACTCTTAAAATGATGCCCATGAATTAAATTTCATCCTGTATACTATTAACATTAGACTAATTTGTCGTATTGGGTTCCTTCCCGGATCGGGAAATATGTTATTGACATACTAGGAAATTCTCTATTGCAGCTAGAGTCAGAGTTTATGCCTGATTGCTTATTAGGTATTCCTAAGTTAATTTCAGAGGCTTTAACCAAAGATTTAATTCAACCAATACCACTCAAATTATACACTTCTGGACACAGCTATTGGCCCACCTTAGAGTTTAGGTTTCGATGGCCCCTACCGAAATATGATTGCTAGATTGAACAAAAACTGTTGATGCAGTTTTAAACCTGATACATTTTACCATCTTTTTCGATCGTATTGTTTTAAATTTGAATTCAGAATACCATACGACATGGAGCTACGCCTAACAAGTCGGATATGCGCCTTGTTAAAGGCAATTGATTTTTGAATAAAAAACATGTTTTATCAAATAAAGGTTTCATTTAATAACGCGTGTTACCTCCATGGGCATCTACCACAGCTCTCATACGATTAGGCATAGAGTTTATCAACCGCTCTATGAAATTTTGAGGGATCATCTCCCATTCCTCTAATATGGCAGTTTTCAACTCCTGCATCGTCTGGGCAACTGGCTGACGAGCCCTAACACCTCTTTTTAGCTCGTCCCACATGTGCTCAATGGGGTTCATGTCTGGGCTTCTGGCTGGCCAGTCCATAACTGTGATGTTCACATCCCGAAGATATTCCCTGACGATGCCGGCCGCATGGGCTCTTGCATTATCATGCATAAAAAGGAAATTTGGGCCCACATAGTCCGCGTATGGTATCACGTGAGGTTCTAAGCACTCACGAATGTACCTTTCAGCATTTAATGTTGGCAGCCGTGGTCCTGTAACAACCTCAAGTTGAGTTTTGCCGCTCGCGGATATACCGCCCCAGACAGTCCATGAGCCACCGCCATAAGCAACCCTCTCTTCAAAGCAGCATTGTGCGAAACGCTCTCCCTTACGTCGGTAGACCTTCTTCCTTCCATCATTGCCATGTAACACAATTTTAGACTCATCAGAAAAGAGTACACGGCTCCAATCTTGCTGTGTCCAATTTAAATGACTGCGTGCGAAATGAAGGCGCGCTGTTCGGTGGGCTCGCGTTAGTTTGGGGCCATTAGCTGGCTTGTGTGGTACCATATCGCGTTCTTTTAACCTTCTCCGAACAGTTCGAGCGCTCACAGATACTCCGTGGAAGTCGCGAAGTTGGTTTTGTATCTCAATGGAGGTAAGGTGACGATTTCTCAAGCTGGTCGTCACGATGAATCGATCCTGCCTTTCAGTTGTGACCGGAGATCGTGGCCTTCCTTGGCGACGAACAAAGCCGCCAGTCTCTAGGTACCTCAGATAAACATTTCGGACCGCAGATCGACTTAAATTAAGTTGAGCACTCACGTTTCTTTGGCTGTGTCCGGCCTGAATAAGTGCCACAGCTTGGGCGGCGACTTCAGGTGAAGTATCCATAGATTATTGATAGAACCTCGCCTTAATGTTAAGAATAAGTAATGTTTGTTGCAAAACCAAAGATATCAATCACTTTTTCAAGAATTAAATCCAAGTAAACCAATAAAACCAAGTTTTCTTAGTATTCGATTGTTTGATATCAACAAACAGGTTCCAAATTGTCTTTTGTTTCTTTAAATTCTGTGTTTGAAATTCAAAAAAAGACTATTGAATGAAATTGTGAATGTGCCAGGTTCAAAACTGCATAAAAACTTTTTGCTCGACCTAATATAAAATTTTAGCTAGGACCAAACGAAACTGAAAATACAAGGTGGGCCAAAAGATGTGTCCAGAAGTGTATCTACGCGTGAAATAACGGTCTTTCTAAAAAGTGATTCCCGGAGTTTTACGAGGCAAACGAAATTTTTTACGTATCATAAAATCTCTTCATAAGAATTAAAGGCTCCCGCGGACAGGCGCGTCGCGACTCCGGTAGAACAATGTCCACGAAGTTTTCATAGAAATTGTTCCACTAGTCACGTCGCCGTCGAGTCGCGCCAGTCTGCGGGAGCCTTAAATCTTTGTGTGAACCGTGAGGAAAGTAATGATTTTCTTTGCTTTTACAACTGTGTTTGTATTCATAACGGGCTTAAAAGACTTCGTAATAAGTTTTTGGGTGAATGGCTTTAATGGAAAAGGAATGTTTTGGAAATGAAGAACAGAGGTTTTTATTTCTTTTTTGTATGGAAATGAAAGAAATAAATTATGTTTGTCTATCTGTACTCATTGTATTAAGCGTGACGCAAAGTTTCGTTGAAGAAATTATCATCGTAAGAATACCAACGTTACAAGCACCATAATTATCACGTTATAGTTTGGACATTGTCAATAACTTTGTATTTTTTTTTTGTTAGCCTGCGTTGTCCTATTCCTGGGCAACCGCCTCCCTCCACTTCTTCCACCATTCGCAAGCCCGCACGTCCTCCTTCCAGTTTTGGCGGAATTTGTCCACTTTATCCCGCTATCTCGTACGTGGCCTGCGGCGGCCCCGCCTCACTGTCTCAAGGCACCAGTTCTGTCTTTCTGGGCCCAAGGATTTTCTGGCATACGGCAAACATATCCTGCCCAGTCCCATTTAAGTTGGGCAGCCTTTTCAGCCATGTTAACCATCTTTGTATTGGAGCGCAGTATTGTGTTTCGAACACGATCCGTTAATTTAACACCTAGTATAATGCGCTCCATTGCTTGTTGGCGGACGAGTTTGGACTTTTGGATGTTAGTCCAAGACCAAGTCTGTGCACCATAGGTTAATACAAGAAGAAACACATGTTCATGAGCATGCGTTTGAGTGCCATGTGCAACTCTCTCCCTTGAAAAGTTCCTTCATGGACCAGTAGCTATTATTCCAGGCGTTTTCTGTTCTTCTTGTGACTTCTTTGTCTTGCCTCGCCTGGAAAGATACTACTTGGCCTAAGTAGATTCCTCTGGAAATGTTGTATTGTCTCCCAGTCTACTTTTATGCTTTTAGATGTTTCATAGATGTCGACATATTCGTCTTCAGTCCAACCTCAAGGCTTGCATTACTGAGTTCTTGGAACATCAGTTCTAGATCACTTTCTAAAAAAAAACCGGCCAAGTGCATGTCGGACCACGCACAATGAAGGGTTCCGTAGTTGGGATGAATTTATCTTAAGAACAAACTTAACATTGTAGTTGAAAAACATGTTCTCCCATACATTCCAACTGTAAATGTAAGTTTGTACTCACAATATTGATAGATTAACCATGTTATTTTACGACCACAGACTTCTTATAGGTTTTCCTGTAATCTACAGGTAAAGATCTATTTTCTGTATTTTTTTCAAAGTTTTAGGCTCAGTAGTTTCGGAGATAAGCCCCCCCCCCCCCCTTATCTATTTTGAATGGTAAATTTTCGTCTATTTTCTTAAATAACTTTAAAACAATTTATTATAAAATTATAAAAAAATATATTTGAGACTCTCATAGTTAAGCCCTTTGATTTGACATGTCACACAGTGTAGTTTGCAAAACTTTTTTTTTTTATTTTCTTATTTGCCCCCAAAAGTGACTTTATTTACTTTACCCGTCCGTGTTTGGGTCACAGAAATTCATATGTGTACGAAATTTCAACTTAATCGGTCCATTAGATTCGGAGCAAATTGGCTGTGACAGACGGACAGACAGACACACGAGTGATCATATAAGGGTTCCGTTCTTTCCTTTTGAGGTACGGAACCCTAAAAATTGCCGTTGGAACAATACTAACTTCAAATATCTATGGCCCGAGATCAATATCATACCTTCTGAAAACGTTTGGTGCTCTACGTGACCAAATGACAACAGATATTTTAGGGACCTCCATTTACCAAGTGGGTCAACTGCCCCGTAAAATATTGCATGGAATATTTATGCCTTGTGACAAGTTTACGTGATGCACCTTACTTTTTAAAGTAGGTTAGAGTTGTCTATGGATGGGTATAAAGTATGTTGTTTAAAGAGTAGAACAGTGCATAAGTAATGAAGGGAAGCTGAACTACAACCCTCGGGCCACATACAACGTTTTTACGAGCATGGTGGAGAAACTACTGAAATATTCCATTTGGCTGGTTTTGTTTGACACATGTAAAGAATGATGATGATTTGATGATGATTTGATGATTGATGATGATGATGATGATGATTGATGATGATTTTGTTTCAACTGCCTGAAGTTTAACATTTGGCCTGTTTTGGTCACAGTTAAAACTTCTTTCTACTTGTTTCAAGCGGTTTAAACGTCACCAACAGATGCTACTATTGTGTCTACGACCTATGTTGAGTTCCAAGGAATGGTGGAAGATATATAGAGGGTGTATTTTTATTAACTTTCGCCATGGCACCAATATCGTAATCACGAAAAAAATATGAGCTGTCCCTTACAAAACTTTAATACCTCGACTCAAATGTATTGGATGGCTAATTATTTTTTCTCGATTACGATGGTTGTTCCATGGAGAAATTTGGTCAGTTTGATGGTCTGTCCACACTCTTAAATTTGACCACACCTTAGTACACCCTGTAGTAGTAAATAGTTTTTCTGTAAGCATAATATAACTTCGAAACTCAAAAGATATCAAGGTATGAATACTACATTTTGTAATTTATTTATTTATTTAACATGTGGAAAACCAACAGCTTAACTTATAAACAATAAATATACTGAAATAAGAAACATGAAGCCAATTACAGGTTTTCACGGCTAGCTATACAGTAATTATAATAAGAGATCTTACACACGACAAGACATCAAGAAAAGATGAGCACCAATCGTCAAATCGGCACCGCCAAACATAAGGAATAGATTACAAAAAAATTAAATAAAATAAGAAACAGAACTATTATTAACACTAAGAATTAATTTTGAAAAATTCCAGGTTCAGCTTATTGCGTACGCTTAAGCCTTTGGTTGAAAACAAGTCAAAAGAGAACTGCTTGCATAGGTCATTAAAGTCTTTACTCACTCGCACTAAATATGAGTTTTGCCTGTAGTTGGAAGAAGACAACGGAATAGCTATAGGAGGATTAAATCTGAGAGTTCGCTGGGGAACATTAAAATACAGCTTACGTAGAAGCTGCGGACAGTCCACCTCATTTGATACAATTTTGAGCAAAAATGTACAATCTGCCAATCGACGACGGTTAGTAAGTAGTTGTAGTTGTAAATTTCCTGCAGAGATCCAAATATTCACAACTGTGGTATGGTATGCGCAAACGATAACACAGAAACCGAACAAATCTTTTTTGCACACACTCTATGCGATCAATGTGCACGCCATAACGCGGGTTCCAAATTTGAGAAGCATATTCTAAATGACTTCTCATAAATGAGCAATACAATATCTTAATAGTTTTTACTTTCTTAAAACACGCTGCTAGTCTCATAACAAAACCTAATGCTTTGGATGCTTTAGCCACTATTTGCTCAACGTGAACATTAAACTGAAGTTTAGAGTCATGATATACGCCCAGGTCACGAACACCGCCACATCTCTGCAGTAGCTGACCTTTCAGCTTATAGGCGGTATGAAGTGGAAAGCGTTTTCTGCTAAACGAAATTACGGAACATTTAGTAGGGTTTAAGTCAAATTTTTTGACGCGACAGTTTTCATCAAGTCTTGATTGGTCACACCTATCTTTTTATTTTATTTAGTTTGATAACAAATGTGTTTGCCTTCTGGGTGTGTTGAGTTTCGTAGTGGGGCTTACAAAACAGGATTTCTGATTTCCTTATATTATGTATATGCCATAGATAACCTATGTTTAGGAGAGAATCATCAAACACGCGCGAGCCGAATTGGTCCAATAATTAAGCCAGGGCACCCCGACCAAATGGGTTTGGTTAAGTTACCAACCCTGCGCGAGCCGAGCGAGCAATGCAAGCGATTCCGCGGCAGCGCCGGCAAGCGCTACTTCCAAAGGCTAAACTGTTAATTAAACAGCTAATTAAGCTAGTTAGATACGACATATACACGACTAGTTTAACATCAGATCGTGTTTCTGATGATCAAAACTTAATATTGTAATAAAGTTTTCCGAATTTGGTTCAGCCTCTATAAAATATAATTCAGATTTATATCCGTGGCACAGTAAGGGCAAGGGGTGCTAGTAATTTGTTTCCGGCTGTAAGACGACACGTGTTGACGTGGTGACGTGGGCGTCAGCAGAAAGTGAGCTTAATTAACCGTCCGTGACTGATGACCAGCCGCCCTTATAATATGTCAGTGTCCTGATATTTGACTAAACACTTAATAAATAGTCTTATCTGTGGTTATATTAAGTGTTAAATCAAATATCAGGTTCGAAATAACCTTTAGTAAAGTACCTACCCGATACTTTATTATAGATGAAGTATCTGTATAAGTACTGTGAGGTCTCGAACCTCACAGTAGGAGATTTACTGAAATACTAATAAAACGAGAGTGACTCTTGTTATATGGAGCTTCAGATAAATTATAATTCACACTCCTTAACTAGATTGGTTCTACGCGGAGCCCTCATCAGAATCTATCTATCATCCTACAGGCCTAGGCTTAGTTTAGACTCCAGATCTTCCACAAATTACAAACTGTTTAAATATCTGTCAACTTAATGTCTATAATATATTAGGAAATATAGGAATGTGATTTGTGGAGATAAGTCTTTCTAGAATACATTCCATATTTAAATGATTGAATGTCAGCCAGTATAATATCGTCAAGGCTTGATCAAAGCATCAAACCTCCACAGTACACAGGTAGAGATGAACCATTCTAAAAATGAACGCCCCTCCACAAAACATGATTATTTAAATGTGTGAGAGGAAATACTTATTACAACACTTGTGTGCATGCAGCGACTTTACTGTCAACATGGACTCGTCGCCGCATTTAGAGATCAACTAATCGTGCGATCAGTGCAGACGTTTGGCATTGCATTATTTTTTTTATTGTTTTTTTATTTAAAAAAAACAGTTTACTTACACGCATTTGTTGAATCTTTAAACATACCATACAAATCATCGCGGGTTTACCAGAGGTATGCCCAGACACGGGAACTCGGTGCCGCTGCAGATTAATTATTCATTAGTGAACAATTAGGTACGTATACTTGGCGGCAGGTATAAAGAACGCTGGGCGAGAGTGGGAGGGGATGTGTCTGCGCATCGACGCAAATAAAGTCAGATGCATATGATATTTGGGATTGACTTAGTTAGCTCTGACTTAGCAGATCTAAGTGCACGTACATAAATATAAATTACGGAAGATAGAGAGACTGGATCAAGAACTGCAAATTGCATGTTTATTTCTAAGAATTTTATCCTCACTTTTGTGTTTACACAAAATAGAGATAGGTACATCACACTAATATTATAAAGGCGAAAGTATGTGTGTGTATGTTTGTTACTTCTTCACGCACAAACGGCTGCACCAGTTTTGATAAAATTTGGTATGGAGGTAGCTGAAACCCTGCATTAATGCATAGGCTACTTTTTATCCCGGTGAAACCGCGGGGCGCAGCTAGTAATTCATATAGGCATCTATACCCGCTCCATCAGAATTGAAAAATAATATAGGTACTCACATTTCACACCAGAAAAAGAGAAAAAAATATATTTAAAAAAATATCTAACATACCTAACAAGAAAAATGAGAAATATTCCACAAAAATATGTTTAAATTTTAAAAGCATTCGCGCACTTTACATGTTTACTAAAGGATAACACAACATGTAGGTATATTTCTCATGAAAAGCTTTATACAAGTATTGAATAAAATTCTTACATCGAATGAATATAAAACTCGATGGAGTAACACAGTTTTCACTAAATAAAATGTATTCGATAAAAGGTAAAGTTAGTTCAAACTAGCGTTGTAAATGTCAGTTTGTTCTGTAAACAACTCTATTAAAGGTTTATTTAGGTTTATTTACTATTTTCTGAAGCTTTGTTGTCACTGGTATCAAACGGTATGCTGAACTAAGTAAGCGATCACCTATTTGATTAAAACTTGTTGCACCAACTTCTTAACGAAGTTGAAGCTGGATTCTGGTCTTTCAAACGACAATAGTTTCTTAGCTTAGGTAAAGCCAGGGAAATAAAGGCCCAGCGCACACCTACGGAGGCGCGGCGAAGATACTGAGAAGATGAACATCTAAAACTAAACCTTAACTTCTATGATATACGGTTGAAAAGGCGCGCGCCGCTTAGCGCCGCTCCTCGCCGCCCGCCGCACCGCCGCGCGCCTTTTCTCAGTATCTTCGCCTCTTCTCAGTATCTTCGCCGCACCTCCGAAGCAAGGTGTGTGGTACACCATAATCAGCTTATAACGTTCCCACTACTAGGAAACAGGCCTCCTCTCTGTGAGTGGGTGTGGGCCGTAATCCACCACGCGGGACCAGCGCAGGTTGGTAGATGTCACATGTCTTCGAATTTTTGGTTCTAGGACATGCCGATTTCCTCACGATGTTTTTCTTCACCGTATTCAGTGGTGAAGCGCAGTAGGCTTAGCGCGTAGGTGTGCGCTGGGCCTAATTGTTTATTAAGTTAAATAAAATCTTTAATTGTCCGTAAATTGAAGTAAGGTGTCCAATTGACGATTAATTTAACTGAATGTACAATTTTTTAAATGCGCTGCGATTCGCAAAATACTTATTTCCTATTACCACCTACCTAGGACACCGATAAACTCTACTCGGTATAATGTCCTTAATTAGCCAAAATAAAAACTTTAAACAAAAAAAGTTACGTCTTTAAAAAGAAGTTACTGAACTCAAAATTATGAAATAACTGTAATTTCGGAAGTCGGTGTCTTGGGATCTTTATTTTGATTTTTTGCCACCGACTTCCGAAATTAAAGTTATTTCATAATTTTGAGTTAAGTAATTTCTTTTTGAAGTCGGTTTAATTTTTTTTTTAATTAGGTACTTTTAATCGTATTTTTGGTTAGAAAAAAGTGAAATATTTGTTCGTAATATTATGTAGTTAATAGTTTTGTTGCAAATATTGCACTAGAATTCGACCAAGGTTTTTAAATGTTTTTTTCCCTTTGACAGCACACCCGTAGGTCGTATAAATAAGCCAGGCCGTCACACATACACGTATTAGCCCATATCTTGAAAACTCTGAACCGATTTTGATGAAACTTGCACTGTTCCTTAAGTTGAAGTAAATGTAAGCCAATAAAAAAATAGTTTCAATCGGATTAATAGTTTGGGAGAAATGCGTGGACAAACATACATAGGTACATACAAACAAACAAACAAGCATATATCATACGTATAAAATTTTGTATATTTGTTTGGAAGCCCTAATAGATTATCATATTATGTGAATATATTGTAGTTCCAATAATATTACATACGTACGTGTCGAATTGATAACCTCCTTTTTTAAAAATTTTGCTTTTCATATGAAAATAATAAATTACTTTGTTGAGCTATATAATAGCGAAGATTTCATGAATACACTTCGTATATTCGTGAGTATATCCAAAGGGAAAAACCCTATTAATTTATAATTAAACCGTAGAGTTAAATCTAATAATAATTTATTACAAATCGTAGCCCTTTTACCGACAAAGTGAATGTTTGTGACGGCTGACCGCGGCCCCCATGTACGGAAATAAGCGATTCATACAATATTACACTCTTTCCGTTCGTTTGAAGGTACATTTTATATGAGGCAGGCCCAACACAGGCTTATTTTATTTTAAATGTAAAATGGAAAATCAAATGAAATTGTATATTTAACGAGGTTGGTATGAATCTTTTTGAGCGTATTCATTAAAGGTACGCATGGAAAGAGATGAGATTTTAAAACACTAATTTTAATCTGGTGAGAAAGTATTTTTTAATTTCGTTGGAAGGTATCACTTGTCGCTTCGTAAGAAGAGGGCAAGTCGTCAGGGTTACTGAATACGAGTGGTGCCATCAACTTATACTTAAAGAAACTTGCTCGTAAAGAAAGTAACTCCACCTGCCTACAATTTAATCTTCGTCTTAACATATTATACCCCTTTATTTAACCGACTTCAAAAAGGAGGAGGTTCTCAATTCGTCGGAACCTTTTTTTTATTTTATTTTTTTATGTATGTTCCCCGATTACTCGAAGATGGCTAAAGCGATTTGGATTTTTTTTATTTTATTCGAGAGAGTACATCACAGTTGGTCCCATATAAAATTGATTAACTTTGCTTTGGTAGTTTTTGAGTTAGCTTCAATAATACGTATTTTTTCCCCACTTATATATGGATGATGTTCTAGTTTGTTTTGCAGGTAGTGGTATTAGAATTTGTGTTGGGTAGGTACAACTAAAAAGTGAAAAATAAAAACTTTTTTACAAAAAAATACAACCGACTTCCAAAAACAACACTACAAAGTAAAAAATAACTTTAATTTCGGAAGTCGGTGTCTAGTTAAATGTATTTTCGTTTTTTGCCAAGTCGGTTGTATTTTTTTGTAAAAAAAATTTTTTTATAAACGTTCGCTTGTGGCTAAGTAATAACAGCTGCAATGGTCGATCGATCAGGTTAAGCTACGCTTGCTGCGGTTGGTCCGTGGATCGGTGAACATCTTTACATACCAAGACCCCTCCGTACCTTGGAAAGCACGTTAAGCCGTTGGTGCCGGCTGTCATTTTTTTTGGATCTTTGACAGTCGTTACGGGTAGTCAGAAGCCCGAAAGTCTGTCAACCAGTCTTACCAAGGGGTATCGTATTACCAGTAACGGGTTGTGGAGGTCAGATAGGCAGTCGCTCCATGTAAAATACTGGTATTCAGCTGCATCCGGTTAGACTGGAAGCCGACCCCAAGATAGGTAGTTGGGAAAAGGCTACAAGCAGATGATAATTTCTTGTCTCTTTTTCACTCCCTATAATTACGACTTCCACCACGACACCCTACTTCCACTTGTCATCTAATAGTTCGACATTGTGCCGTTTTTGAATATCGAATGTTGGGTAGGTAACCTATCTAAAGTCTTTTCACTTTTAATATCATTGATTTTTAACCATACATTTTTGACTTTTAAACGTCTCTTAACTTTAAGCAACCTTTTTAAATAAACCCCTTAGTCAAAACGGTCACTATCCATAAGCAAAATCTGCACACTTCACTTTACCTTTGTTTTCGGGTCGCTGATAAACGACTTTTAATCATTTTAAACTGAAGATCACATCTAAACGAGTAGTGTACTGTGATCTGAATTTTTTTTGTTAAATAGATAATTTTCTTAATAATAAAATATGTGAATACTTAAGATTAGGTATGTTTCTATGTAATTTGTAAACTTATGTCTAATGCGGATAAAAACTTACAATCACGCAAAAACTATGCTCATCGTTTTAAAGATAATTTAACTATTTACCTTTTAGTAAAGTTTTTAATTTATGTAATACCTTTTGTTGTATGTATAATGAATTAAAAATGCGTCTAATTTGGGACAGCGCCCTTGATGGGTGAGCTGGGTGGACGTACGACGTGTTGCGTGAGGTCAGCACAGAACACTCAAGCTATACCGCGCCAAGCTATCAAGACCTTTGGTATATAGATTATGATGTTTTCTCTGCTGTTAAAATAATATAAATATCCAGAAATAGACACAATACCAATGAATGAAAGCAGTAGTGCTATTCTGTAAACATCTCACCGTGATAACTCGGGTGAAGTGAGCGTGAAGTGAGCCGTCATTCCACATAATGCTAGGGGTTGACACTATTGACAGCTCACTTTAAGATCACTTCACTTATGTTTTCACGGTGTTGTATTTACAGAATAGCACTACAGTGGTGGCCCAGTGGTAACGGCCGCGACTTACGGTCGTAGGTTCGAACCCCAGCAGGCGCTTTACTTTATGTAAATTATTTCATCACCACTGCTCTCAAAACGGTGAAGGAAAACATCGTCAGGAAACCGGCATGTCCTAGAACCAAAGATTCGAAGACATGTGACATCCACCAACCCGCACTGGGCCCGCTTGGTGGATTACAGCCCGCTCCCTCTCACCGAGAGGAAGCCTGTGTCCCAGGCTGATTATGCTTAGACATAATACCTATAGGTACATATTCATATCTACAATGAAACTCGAAAGTTAGTAAAACTACTTAGTCTCAACATCATGACTGTAACATCTATTCTAAGTAATATCAGAGCTGATCAACATACAGCTCCATCCAATAGGAAAATATGCGACTTTTCCTATCAATGTTACTCGGACGTTGTACACAGAAACAGTTTGCTATCGGCATAACTAAAAGTTGTTTGTGTCGTGAAGTTGGCACATGTTAGTGCCGTCATGTTGGCTCGCCCGTCGTGACGCTCACTGCTAGATGCTGCAAACTTTTCAGGGACACACGGGGGTAAATTTGGTAGGAATACGTTGGTATTTATAACAGGCGGAATATAGATTTTGTTTTGAATTGCTTCTGTCTTATCGAAATAATTAATCAGTGATAAGTATATTCAGGTATAAGAAGACACTGGTCAGATATGCAGTCGCTCTATGTAAAATATATTTATCTGCATCCAGTTGCACTGGAGGTCGTCCTCATTTTCGTTGGGAAAAGGCTAGGCAGATGATGATGAAGGGGAAGACACTGGTTTGGCTCCTGCAGTGGCACAGAAATTAATTGGTAATCAAATCACACTCTGACGTCAATTTGCCGTGATATGCAGTGCTTCAAGAATCTTTTGGTGTTCGATGTTGTTGACAGCGAGGGACTGTTTGTAACATAGACTTTATACCTTTAGACGTAGCCATGATTACAGTGTGAAGTGTGGAAGTGAGACGCATATATATACGAAATAATTACCTATACTTATAGGATAATTGAGACAAAGTATAGTTTACTTAATAAACATAGAGCTGTCATTGTTACAGAATTTATCTTGCGTCCATTAATTTAACTTTTTTGGACAGTTTTTGCATTGTACTGACATGGGTTTCAGTTCAAAGTATGGAAGATTTCTTACGTTAAACTTCATTTCCACATAACCCAGCCAAACTTTTATATCGCTGTGTCATGAGCGGCCACACGGTGGTCGATCTATAGAAGGTACCTATATTATCTAAGGTTTGTAAACATTTATGAAAAAAGTTTTGTGAAATGTATTTTGCCAGTTTACCTACAGGAGGTAAACTGGCAAAGTTGGAGGGATCCCACAAGAATGGTGCAATAGTTCGCTAGTGCCCATCTTCAAGAATAACGGTGATGTACAGAAAGATGATATAGAGAAAAGACTGCGAGAGGAGAGTGAAATTACCCCGAACCAGTTTGGGTTTATGCCAGGTCGAGGAACAATGGACGCCACTTTTGCTCTCCGCTAATTGTGCGAGAAGTACAGACGTGCACACAAGAACTTGCACATGGTGTTCATTGATCTAGAGAAAGCGTATGATATGGTACCTCGATATGTGCTGTGGTGGGCCTTGAAAGAGAAAGGTTTGCCCGGGAAGTATATAGAGTTAATTCGTGCTATGTACAGTCAATCTCGTACCTACTTCAGGTCGGCTGCTGGCAATACCGATGAATTCAATGTGACTGTTGGCTTTCACCAAGGGTCGGCTTTAAGTCCTTACCTCTTCCTGTTGATTATGGATGCCCTGACGTCGAATTTACAGGAAGAGGCACCCTGGTGCATGCTGTTTGCCGATGACATTATTCTTGTCGGTTAATATGTACCTGAGATTCGGAGCAGATTGGAGAAATGGCAACAGAAACTGGAGAATGTTGGCTTGAAAATCAGCAGAATCAAAACTGAATATTAGGTCTTTACCTATGAAATTGCCATTCTGCAGTACTGGCCATTTCAAATCAAAATAATTTTTGTTTGGCTAAGAATTCTAATTTCAAATTAATTTTATTTATTTATTTATTTATTTATTTTATTGTAATAGGAAAACAAACAGTATTAACAACTAAAAAAAATAACATCAAACTTATCAACTAGTAACCAATTATATGTTTTCGCATTTAATCCACTATGAAGAGCAAACTTGTTACAGAGAAAAATAAAAAGAAAGAGAGAAAAAAAAAATAAAAAGAATTACAAAGTGTGGTATGTACCTTAAACAATATCATACAGTCATGAAGTGAAATAAAAACAGTTATTGAACCAATTCGAACCAATGCTTAGTACGTAATCGAACAAATACATGCGGCTTAGTGGTGAACAAGTCAAGTTCAGAAAAATCAACCAGTTTATTATAGGACTTAGCGCATCTTATAAAGAACGAATTCTGTCTGTAATTTGTGCGGCAGCGGGGGACGTCAAGAAAAAGAAAGGGTATTCTAGCAGATCTGGTAGGGGCGCGTAAATTAACCTTTGAGAGAAGTTGCGGGGCGTCGATGAAAGATTGCGCTAATTTAACGAGGAAGGAGATATCAGATATACTCCTTCTCTCCCTAAGTGGAAGTAGATGGTACCTTTTGCACCTCGACTCATAATTGTGATCGCGGGTGTTACACTTATACTGCAGGTATCTTGTAAAGTTTCGCTGAATAGATTCCAATCTAGAGATATAAACAGCATACATGGGATTCCAAACTTGCGAACAATATTCAAGTGAGCTACGGACGAAGGAACAGTACAATATTTTAATTATTTTGACATCTGTGAACTGGGAGCAAGATCTTTTTAAGAACCCCATGGCTTTATTAGCTTTGTTAACTATGTGATCTACGTGCTTCTCGTAGGTAAGTTTGGAGTCGTGTATCACACCTAAATCTCGTATGAAATCTACTCGTTTTAGATGGTTGTTCCTTAAAATGTATGTGTGGGATATGCTATTAGCCTTGCGAGTGAACGTAATTGTGTAACATTTAGATACATTGAGTTCAAGATTGTTCAGCTGACAATACTTTTCTAGTCTTTCGAGATCTTGTTGCAACGAGACGCAATCCTCGACATTGTTTATATGTTTGAAGATTTTCATGTCGTCTGCATAAAGTAAAAATAATGAATTTTGGAAGCATGTGTAAATGTCATTTATAAAAATATTAAATAATAAGGGCCCAAGAAGCGATCCCTGGGGAACTCCTGAAGGGACTACATACCGCTTCGACACAGCACCGTAGATTACGACAGCCTGGGAACGATTCTTTATGTAAGAAGTAATCCACCGGTATAAGTTACCATGAATACCTGAACAAAAAATCTTCTGTAAAAGTATATTATGGTCAATACGGTCAAAACATTTACTGTAGTCTGTAAAAATACAGTCTACCTGACCGCCATCGTCCATACAGGATGTAGTGAAGTCGACAAAAGACAGTAGGTTAGTAGTGGTCGAACGGTTTTTAAGAAAGCCGTGCTGTTCGGGAATGAAGGCCGAAGAAAAAGTACTGTAAACTTGCGTGTAGATGATACGTTCAAGTATTTTACCAAACAGGCATAATTTAGATATGGGTCTGTAATTATTAATATCACCCTTATTCCCACTTTTGTGTACCGGTGTTATGTACGCGTACTTCCATATACTAGGAACAATTCCCTCCTTAACAGAACGCGTAAAAATAATCGTTAGGGGCTTAATAAGTCCTTTGGCACACTTGACAATAAATAATGGCGATATGTTATCAGGACCCGCACCTTTATTGAGATCTAAGGATTCTAGGAGCCTAAGCAGGTGGTTTGGATTGATCTCAATCTCACCTATGTTTAGTGCAGAGTCAGTAGGGGGGGCGTTTGTTGGACTTGGGGTACTCGAATTTCGGTCTGAAGTAGAGAGGAAGTTCGATTGGAAGTACGCTGCGAAAGCATCACTAATTTCATCACGTGTATTATAGCATCGACCTTCAAAAGACATAGTGGAGGGGAGAGTGTTAGTGCCCTTTTTGTTCGATTTTATAAAGGACCAGAACATTTTTGGGTTTTTTAAAATAGAATCTTCAGTTTTGGTAATGTAAGATTTGTAACATTCCTCCTCAACAGCTTTGGCTCTAGCGCGAAGTAGTACAAAAGTGTCGTAATCCGATGTGTTGCCATAAATACGATATTTACGTAGATATTTGTATTTTTCCTTAAGTATTTTTTTTAAACTTGAATTATACCAAGGTGGGTAGGTTGAAGGGTAAATGATTTTGTGAGGTATGTAGTCGTTAATTAACTTCTCAAGGCAGTTATAAAAAATATCAACCGCGTCGTCTAATGGATTGCCAAGCAGGTGGTCTTCCCATACATATTCGTTCAAAGATTTATTAATATTATCGTAGTCCCCGGATTCATAATACCATTTCATCCTGGGATAAGGTTTTAACGGTACCTCGAGATGGTAATTCAGTACGATATCGAGAGATTTATGATGATCGTCTTCGGGAACAAGAGGGTGTACACAGGCGCTAATACATAAATCAATATTAGATAACACTAAGTCCAATATTCTTCCCTTAGATTTGTTACAACAATTATTGTACTGAATTAAGTTACACTCAGAAAGAATATCAAAAAAATATGTTTGAGATTCGCCTGATACACCAGAGGGTTGCAAGCAGGTGCCGACACTTAACCACTCGATATTGGGCATGTTGAAGTCTCCTAGCACTACAAAAGTGTCATCGGGGTTAGTGTTTCTAATAAGTGAAAGACTGTTAGTAAAATTAAGCAACTGCGTCTCGTACGAGTTCCCCAGATTTTCCTTACAAAGGTAAAGAACGCAAATGTTAAATTTGTGTATAGTGCGGTCCCTTTTTTTGTAACCAATCGTAACCCAAAGATCTTCAGCTGATGATGACCAGTCCGAACGAACTTCAGCTGATAGACCACGTCGCACGGCCAACATCACACCGCCACCCATGGTTTGTTTTGTTTTACTATAATCCCTATCCCTGCGCCAAACTAAGTACTCACAGCCAAAAAGTTCATTGTCGCTAATACTATCTAGCAACCAGGTTTCTGCTACTGCAATAACATCGTAAGAGTTCAGAAGTACATTACGTTTGAAAGTATGCGTCTTCGTTCGTAAACCCCGCGTATTCTGGTAATAAATGTTAAATAACGCCATTTATATAGATGGGAAAATAAAAACTATAAAATTCTAATATAAAGATAAGTAAGGTAGACGCGATAAATAGAATGAAAGCATTCGCCCCATGATGGAAAAAATAAATAAACAATTTAGACATACATTCCAAGCAATAATAATTAAGTGCAACACCACAGCCACAAATCAGAGCGAGCACAAAAAATGATACGCGCAAAGTAAATAAAACTGAGTAAACTTTGACATGAATAACTACACAATGGTATTTAAAAAGAAAGGTAGATATCAAAATGCGTTGAACAAATAAGCGGCTCGAATCTGCGCCGACGCAGGTGCAAGCGAGAGTGACCCGTACGTCGCGGTACAAGTACGCGCAAGCGAATGGTAATAGCGCGAGCTGCAGTAAACAATAACGCTCAACTTGTTGTTCGACCAAACCGCAGTGAATCATACGGTACGCAAAGCATAAGTGAATATTAGGAGGTAATCTTAACTTGAAAATGGTTCTCAAACTGTATACATATATCGTTAATAGATATGAGATGATTATTGCTGACGATTTGCAATTTTCAAAAGATCTTTGTCGCATTTTATAAAAAATGTTGGTTCGGTGTCCGATCTTTTTGCCATGATCTTGCAGTGTTTCACCCAGATGTATTTGAAATTGTTTTCTTTCGCAAGGGCTCTCGCCTTGCTTAAAAGTGACTTGTTAGTCGGAGTCAAGTGGTCGTTAACGTAGAAGTTTGCAGACGTAGAAAAACCCAAGTTGGACAAGTTGAGCTGCTTACTTTTACGCGACGAAGCTACAAACTCCTCCTTGGTATAGCGACTGTTGAAAGCAACTACAATCGGCTTATCTGTATTAGGGATACGAGTAGGTATACGCGCAATATAATTTATGTCTTCCTTTCTCACCGTAAAGTTGCATAGGTTACCGATTTTCTGTGCAACATCGTACAAATTCTCATTGTTCTTCTGCGGTATGCCTTTGATCTCGGCATTGTTAGCTCTAGCCCATTGGTCTCTGTCTCGCGCCTCCCGATTTATTCTATCAACTTGATTTTATTTTAAAAACATGGATTTTTTTTTCCAAAAGTAGTCATTTGTTTATTGATTAGTGTTACATTTTCATCGCATTTCAATCTTTTTCGTCATCATGGATACGTTAAAAATTCGAGTAATTATGGAATATGAGTACCGTCGTGGCAGCAACGCGGCACAAGCGGCACGCAACATCAACGACGTTTACGGAGCTAACACTACAAACCAACGCACCACTTGTTATTGGTTTGCTCGCTTCCGTTCTGGAAATTTCGACCTGAAAAATGAACCTCGCGGTCGTCCGAAGACTTTGGTCGACAATGACGAATTAAAGGCGATTGTGGAAGCTGATGATACACAATCTACGGCTGAATTAGCAGCAGCTTTCGACGTTAGCGTCAAAACAATATTGGTTCATTTGCGTCAAATTGGCAAGGTAAAAAAGCTTGACAAATGGGTGCCCCACGAACTCAATGATCGCCAGCGCGAAGTACGCGTCGAGACGTGCCTTGCACTGCTCAACAGACACACAAATGAAGGAATTTTGAACCGCATTGTTACCTGCGATGAAAAATGGATTCTGTTTGATAACCGCAAGCGCTCAGCAAGTTGGTTGGATCCTGGTTCAGCACCTAAACAATGCCCTAAACGAAAACTTACCCCTAGAAAAGTGATGGTCACTGTTTGGTGGTCTAGCGCCGGTGTGATTCATCACAGCTTCTTACCAAACGGGGTGAGCATTACTTCAAATGTGTACTGTGAAGAACTGAACGCAATGATGGAGAAGCTGGCACATCTCCAACCAGCATTGGTCAATCGCTCGTCTCCGCTGCTCCTGCACGACAACGCGCGACCTCATACTGCACAGCAGACGGTCTCTAAGTTGCAAGAACTGGGGTTGGAAGCTCTCCGTCATCCGCCCTACTCACCAGACCTTGCGCCTACAGACTACTACTTTTTCCAGAATTTGGATAACTTCTTGGCGGAAAAAAAATTCAATACCCGAGAGGCAGTACAAAATGCCTTTGAAGAATTTGTTGCCTCCCGTCCAGCTGATTTCTTTAAGAAGGGCATCAATAAACTGCCACTGCGTTGGCAAAGATGCATTGATTGCATGGGTGATTACTTCGATTAATACAAATAAAAAATGCATGAAAAAAATTCGTTTAAATTTTTTCATACAAAACGGCAATTTCATAGGTAAAGACCTATTATATTTTTTGCGATTTCGGGGGTATCTCCAGTTCTGGAGCCATAGCGCTTGATGGCGCGCTTCTCCCAGTCTGCTCCGACTTTCGGTTTCTCGGTTCACTCGTGCAAAACGATGGCGAAGTAGATCGGACGGTTAAGCATAGGATTAACACTGGATGAATGAAATGGCGGCAGGTCACGGGAACAATCTTTGACTCCCGCATTCCCCTTAAACTTAAGGGGAAGATATATAAAACAATGGTTAGACCTGCTGTCTTGTATGGATCAGAATGTTGGGCCACAAAAGGGATGAATGAAAAGCAATTGCATGCAGCTGAGATGAGAATGCTAAGAGGGATGTGTGGTGTTACACGAATGGATATAATAAGAAATGAGTACATAAGAGGAAGTCTGAAAGTGGCACCGGTGACTGAAAAGTTGTGCGGAAATCGGTTGACATGGTATGGGCATGTGATGCGGAGGAGTGAGGAAAATGTCGTGAGAATGAATATGAATGAGTATGAATGTCGATGGCTATAAGACTAGAGGAAGACCAAAGAAACGATGGATGGATTGTGTGAAAGATGACATGGCTAGAAAGGGAGTGACTACCGAGATGACGAATAATGGAGAAGTATGGAAAAAAGGACATGTTGCGCCGACCCCAAATAGATTGGGATAAGGTCAGGAGAATGAAAATGACCTACACCTACCTGATAAGAACTTCGTTCCAAAAATCTCACTGTGAAAAGTTAGGTGAAGTGAGCTGTCAACAGTGTCAATCCCTAGCATCAGGTCTAATGACAGCTCACTTCACCGACTTAACTTTTCACAGTGAGATTATTACAGAATAGATTGGCTGATGCTAGGAATTGACACTATTGACAGCGCATTTCAAGGATACAACACATAATCGCGTGTTTGCTCTGGCGAAACATCGCATAAAAATATATTGATATCTCTGTTTCTGTCAATGTATCTGACAGAGATATTAACATGTTTTAACTGAATGTTTCGCCAGTGTAAACGCACGGAAAGTTTTCACAGTGAGATTTTACAGAACAGATCGGCAGGCGTCAATCAAGTGGCGGAGAGTCGGTGCCCACTTACCATTGTGGCAAATAAGAATATTTTTTAAAAATTGGCTATGGCAATGTAAACTTAGCTGGGCCTTTAATAAATCATAAACACCAATAAAACCCGAACCATGCCTCGAAGCGTCTCCCTCGTGTTATTAAAGCGTGTTTTCAGCCGAATCGCACACAATTTTACCTCGTATATTTACTCAGGTAACTGGAGCCACGCGAGATCGACGATTTGGTAAATAACGTCTTGAGACGATCGCTTGTGGTAACCAACGTTTAGAGAAAATACGGAAAATACATAATCAGTATTCGAGCGTCAATGTGACGGATTGTACATGCTCCAGCAAGAGTCTCACATCAATCAATCTGCCTAGCCTTTTCCCAGCTATTATGGGGTCAGCTTCCAGTCTAATACCATTTGGATGCAGCTACCAGCATTTTACATGGAATGACTGCCTATCTGACCTTTATATCCCAGAAACTGGTTGGTAAGACAGGTAGTTAGACTTTCGGACTTCTGACGATCCATAACGATTGTCAAAGATCCACGAATGACAGCCGGGACCAACGGCTTAACGTGCTTTCCGAGCCACGGAGGAGTCTCGGTATGTAAAGATGGTCACCCATCAAAATAAAAATTAAAACTCATTTATTCAAACCACATAGATTGAGAATCAGCACTTTTGAACGTCAAAATTGCATAAGACAGTCTCCCAAAACGCGCGCCCTTCTCCACTTCCTAGTGATTTAGCTGGTAAGAAGTGGCCCAACAAACTCCCCAGCAGCAGGGCTGTCTGTTCAGATAAAAAAATCTTGTACGCAAAGCAATTGACATTACGGAACACAAAACATTAAATTATTTGCCATAATATGTCAGCTAGCACACGCCAAAATACCAACAAAAAAAAACTTTGAAAACTAAAAGTACTCAAGCAGAAATAGAACTCTATTCCTAAACAAAAGCCTCCAGGCATAAAGGGCGTGCCCCCTTACATATGTAGCTGTAACTCAAAATCACAAATGATAAACTAGAACCATCGAAGTAAAATAAATAAACAGTTAGTTACTAAATACAATAATAAAACCATGGACAGAGAGATGACCAGTCACCACAAGCAGCACCCATTCACGAGCATAACGCAAAGATCAGCAATAATCCCCCTCGCCATATTTGAACCATCCACGGACATACTCCGGCAAGCGAAGCTTAACCTGATGGATCGACCCGTGCGGCTGTTATCACTTAGCCACGACCATGAAAGAGACTGATATGCCATAGGTATTGCTGAGTAAAACTTCTTCTAAAACTACCATATTTTTAGGATGGGTACTGTGTTTACAGATTCATATGCTGAAAAGTTAAATTTTTGAAACTAAATGATTAAATATTATAGCCTTTTATTGTTTGAAATCTTAGCAATACAAATAAGTAAATTTTGATTTTGATTCAAATATTGCGAAGAAACCTTGACAAGTTTAAGATATCATTAGCTTTACCTCGGCTTTTCAAAAAATGAAGAGACTATAAATTCAAGTTTGAATAGAATAGAATAGAATACTCAAACTCAAACTCAAAGCATTTATTTCAAATAAACCAATTACAGGCACTTTTGAATTGTCAATGGGTCGGTCAGTCAGAAAGATGAAGCTAGTTGCCCATTCCAAAGCGTAGTAGATCCCTATGGAGAAGAACGGGCAAGAAACTCCACGGACACTCTTTTAAATCATAATATTTTTACAAAATATTGGTTACATCGTTCATGTTGAAAATATACATGTGAGAACAATGTAGAAAGACGTGCACGTTAAAAAGCGTCCGTAATAAAAAGCTAAAAACTAAAACAACTAAATTAAATATTAAAATTACAATTAAAAATAAGCCACGGCAGCTAAGAGACGACCAGTCTCAACTGACGGCGCCCGTTCACGAACATGACGCATGGATCAGCACCAATTAGCTCAACCATTTTGAAGGGAACTTAATGATCCAACACACACGCCACCACCAGCGAGACATTTGAGTGAGCATGACATACTCTCAACCGCCAGGGCACACTCAAGTCAGTGAAAGACGTACCCAGTAAAAGGTAGCTTAACAGTAGCTACATAGTGCTCACACATGTGCTATGCAATTATATAATACTAAGAGATTGAATCTAAACAATGCAAAGAAAGTTTTCTCTCATCTTAATCTTCAGCAGCTCCAACAATATATCCGAATGCTAATCAATTAATTAATGCGTCCTTGTGGAGCAGGACAAGCATTCAGCCAAGCATTTTTGTCAGCGATGTAATCCCCCAACTTATAATATGCCTGGCTGCATAGTGTGCGTTTTATACAAGATTTAAATTTCGTTTCATTCAGCTGGAGTATGTGGGGAGGTATTTTATTATAACATTTTAAACAGTACCCCATGAAGGATGAGTCTACTTTAGCCAGTCTGAAACCTGGTTGAACTAATTGGTCCCTATTTCTAGTCCTATAATTGTGTCCTTCACCTCTTTTACCGAAAAGATTCAAATTTTTCCCTTACGTACATGATGACTCAAATCAGAAGTGGTCATTTATTTTTTTCGTTTAAACTTCAAGATAACAAAATTATGCATTATGTTATCGTATTTGACGCCACCTTACTATAATATTTGATCAAGTTTGCGTCAAAATTTTAATTTTAATTATAAAGTGTGTCATTAAGGAGAGTGACTATGGGTAATGGCGATGAGACGGTGTCTCGTCTAATCAATCTTGTGTTGTTCGCTGACATGTGACGTCTTGATAAGTTACTTTGTTTTATTAAATATATATTTAGAACATACACACACACTCACACACACACACACACACACACACACGACGCACATTTTTAGGATTCCGTACCCCAAAATGAAACAAACGGAACCCTTATAGGATCACTTCGTTGTCAGTCTGTCTGTCAGTCTGTCAAGATCCTTTTTCTCAGAAACGCATGGACGAATCAAGTTTAAATTAATACCAAATACGAAAGTCTATGGTCCCTTGGAGCTCTAAAAAAATCAAGCTTCTAAGTCTACGCAATAAAAAAATATAGTCATTTATGCGATATTACCTACGATACTCGCAAGTAAATCAAAACCTATAGGGTACTTCCCGTTGACCTAGAATCATGTTGAGCCGTTTGTCCCGGCTGTCATTTGTAGATCTTTGACAGTTACGGGTAGTCAGCACACTAATTGCGTAACACATTATCAATCGGAGTTGGTTTCATTTTGTCAGTTTCACAACTTTCATTTCGTTATTTACGTTGTCGAGCAGACAAATTTTTCGAACATATGAAGCAATGGATTAGCAATTTGTTTCAAAATGAAACCAACTCCGATCGATAATGTGTTATGCAATTAAGGTGCTGAAGCCCAAGTCAACCAATATATGTGTTGCGGCGGCCTAAAGCCTTGGGGTGAAAATCGAAATTTTCTTAGTGGACTGTATGAGGGGCGGTTCGGTGACACAAGTAGGTGTTTTGGTGGTGTGGGAAAATGATGATGGTACCTGCCTGGTGAGCTATGGCGACACGACGAGAAGGGTTTCCTTAGCCACGTGGCTGGCGCGTCCAGGATATCACGTACGGACGAGAATCTGCACTTTCCACAACACACATACACGCACTTGCACTGTTCAATAGCAATCTTCGTTCTTCGCGGTGAAAATATGAGTCCTTTTTCGACTTGGGATTAATTTTACCCAACAGGCGTCGATGTTGATTGAGAACTGACGGATCTTCTTGGCGGCAGCGTATGCGCGCCATTGCGGATCTTCCTTCTCGCTCTCACTTAGGCATTATAAGGGTTGTGGAAGGGAGAAGGAAAGCGGAAGGAACTTTATGTTACACAGATACTAATTAATTAGAGTTGCCAGTAATTAGGCATGAAATATAAAATAAAGAAAGTAATGGCGTTAACATTCCTCGCGGCCTTAAAGGGTCACCTTTAAAGAGAATAATATAATAATATATACAGTGAAATTACACTTAAATCTAACTAAAGAGGGAATGGACTGAATAAGATATTACTGAGTAGGAATGGGGCATAAGCGGACCACAGGTCGCACAAGAATCCCATTAGAAGTGCGTACTGAAACGACTCGCGTGCTACCGTCTATAGACGTATGCAACTTCTCAATAACACCTAGAGGCCAGGATAGAGGAGGCGCATTATCATTAACTATCACTACTACAGTGCCTTCCTTAATCATGTCTCCATCAGGTTTATTCCATTTTAAGCGTGATTGTAAACTATGAAGATACTCGCTTCGCCATCTTTTCCAGTACGACTGGACTAATTTATCCATAAGAGAGTGTCTTTGAAGCAGGTGATCAGACAGTAAACCTACTTCCGCGGCGGGTAATGAGTTAAGCGGTACAGTATGTAAAAAATGCGAAGGGGTAAGAGCTTTAGGCTCTTCCGGGTCAGCGCTAAGAACAGTAAGAGGTCTGGAGTTCAACAGGCACTCTATTTGAGAGAGAATTGTCACTAATTCTTCATAAGATAGGAGTTGTTGACCTATTGTCTTGAAAAGGTGAGTCTTCACGGCCTTCACCATGGACTCCCAACATCCACCAAAGTGCGGTGACGCGGGCGGAATAAAGTGCCAATTAATGCGATGCTCAGCGAGCTCCTCTTCAAAGCGCGGGCGGTATTCTTTATTTATGAAAGTATACAAGTCGCGTAAAAACGAATTAGCTCCTCGAAAATTGGTCGCGTTGTCCGAATACAAGCATTGTACCGGTCCACGGCGGGATAAAAACCGTTTCAACGCGGCTATGAACGACGCAGTCGTAAGATCTGTAGCTAATTGGCGTTGTGTGATATGTCCAAACATATTTATTTAAAAAGAAAAATAATTCAATATGAACAGCGCGAGTAGTCATACAGGTAAAGATACATAAATAACCCTTGCGACTCTTCGCACCTCGAGTGCGTACGGGCACATACTGTATAGGGCCAGCGTAATCACACCCTGTATGAGAAAAAGCTTTGGTTGCAACATTTACTCTAGATTTAGGGAGATCGCCCATAATCGGCGGACCATGAGGTCGCGGTCTCCACCTGTGGCATGCGTTACACTTGTGGATTCTATGACGAATAATGCGTCTAGCGGACAAAATCCAATAGTTATGGCGCAATAACGACATAGTGAGTTCTGGACCTGCATGTAAATATTTTATATGATAATAGTCTACGAGGATTTCAACTATGCGATCATGTCGGGGTAACACTACCGGGTGTTTAGTACTATTATAGGCCTCAGCCGAATGAGTTAATCGACCCCCAACGCGGATTAAATCATCACCATCTACAAATGGCTTGAGTTTAATAAGAGCGGGTGAACAAATTTTATTATTCTTTAACTCGGAATAATCATCCATGAAGTGTTTTCTTTGAACATGACGCAACAAAATGGTTTCAGCGAACTCGAGGTCGCTAGCGGTAACGGCGTCAGTCCGACGCGGGAGGTTTTTCATGAAGCGGTATATGAAACAACAATACGCAGCAGCTTAGTCCACGACGACGTACGTTCTGCGAGTGCGAGTAGAAGCGAATTTTCCGAACTTGAATCCGCGACTATGGGATGCGCGTGGACCTTTTCTTCCGGAATGGGTTCCGAATTCAAGTCTGTAACCTTATGTATGGGCCATTCGGAAGGGTCGCGCTTAGCCCAAGCGGGTCCGTGCAACCATAATGGGTGCTCAATGAATTTGTCAGGTGTTAAACCACGTGACAAACAGTCCGCTGGGTTTTCAGTACCAGCTACGTGGTAGAAATGTTCCGCGGGGACGTTGTCTACGATGCGAACGACACGATTGGCCACAAACGTGTGCCAACGATGCGGAGAAGAATTTATCCAGCAAAGAGTCACCTTTGAATCGGTGAATGCGTAAATAGCGGTAACATTATAACGCGGATTATAAGTGTCATGAACACGGCGAAGAAGTTTAGCGAGGAGTTCGGCACCACAGAGCTCCAGTCGAGCGATAGTCAATGGTTTAACCGGCGATACCTTCGACTTGGCACAAACCAGCTGAACGACTACGTCATCGTTGCGAGTGACGTGCGCATAGATGACAGCGCCGTAGGCGCTTTCACTGGCGTCGGAAAATCTAATGAGGCGAAGAATACAATTTTCAAAAATACCTAAATGGCGCGGGATTTTAAAATCATTTAAAAGCGGCAGGGCAGAGCGAAAAGTTTGCCAAATATTTATGATGTGACGCGGGGGAGTGTCATCCCAATCGAGCTTCAGTAACCACAATTCTTTGATAAGTAGTTTAGCATAGAGAACTACAGGCGCGACAAGCCCCATGATGTCCCACAGTCTAGCTACGGCTGACAGAATAGCACGTTTAGTACACGTGTCTGGCGGTGCGGAAATAAGAAATTCAAAACAATCATCTGACCTACACCAGCGCAAGCCGAGAACCTTTTGTTCTACCGACTTGTCGAATTCTAGTTGTTCGGTCAACCTATGCGACGCGGGAATACTTTTTAGTACAGTTTGAGAGTTACTGGTCCACTTGACCAACTCGAACTGACCTCCTCTAAAGAGTTTAATCAGTTCGTGCGAAACCTGGACTGCACGTGATTCGGAGCTTACGCTGTAGACTACGTCATCCATATACAGCGAATCCGCGATGATAGCGCTGGCGCGCGGGAAGTGATGACCATCGTCTTGAACCAACTGTTGTACTGTGCGGATCGCATGGTAGGGACTTGACTTGAGACCAAAACAGACACGGTTAAACTGATATAGAACCAGAGGATCGTTTGGACTAAAACGATATAAGATGCGTTGAAAACGACGATCGCTTTCTCTTACTTCAATCTGTAAGAACATTTGTCGGCAATCAGCCGAGAGCGCGAATGCGAACAATCGAAAATTCAGAATTATAGTAAACAAGTCACCCTGTAAATTTGGGCCACTGTGTAAAATATCGTTGAGAGATAATCCAGTACTCGTTTTAGCACTAGCGTCTAACACGGAGCGTAGTTTTGTTGTTGTCTTATCTAAACGTACAACTGCGTGATGCGGAATTACATAGTCAGGACAACTACTGTCTGAACTATCGAGCGGAGCAGGAGATAAATATCCATTATCAATATATTCGCGAATGACGTCATCATACGCAGTACGTAACTCGGGTGCGGATTCTAATTTCTTTTCTAGGCAGAAAAAACGTTTTTTCGCGATATCGAGTGAGTTCCCCAATGAGAACACATCGCTGCGAAACGGTAGGGCTACAGAGTATCTACCTGTGTCCCCATCGCGTTCCGTGGTCGAATTATAAAAGTACTCGCACTCAAGTTCGTCGAGCGATTTGCTCGTCGAAAGAGTGACGGGCGCTTCATCGACCTGCCAGAATTTTTTCAACGCCGATTCTAACGAGTCTTTGTCGGATGGTTGCGAAATATGTGAGTAATGTGGAGGCTTATTACGACGTACAGGCAGCGCGGGCACAGTGCCCATGATGACGTAACCGAGTACCGTCTGCATGGCGGGCGGCGCGGAGGAGTTGCTGCTAACTACGCGGGGCAGCATAAGATGCGGGAAAAGCGAAGCCCCGATCAACACATCGATGCGACCGGGTTTGCCAAACGATTCGTCGGCGAGCGGTAAACCTTTTAAGTAAGGCAAGGCGGAAGTATCTACGGGAGCGGTAGGTAGATTATCGGTGATTGCATCGACAACTAGCGAATTAACGTTAAAAGTAACGTTCGGATTAAAACGGGAAAAGAAAGCGAATTGTACGGAACCCTTAACGGATTTTTCCGTACCACCGATACCCTTAACGGAAGGCGTATCAGATGAATGTCTAGTCAAACCTAATCGTTTGCAACATTCTGCGGTAATAAAATTAATTTGTGAGCCACTGTCTAATAGACAGCGAATAAAATACTCCTTACCAAATGAATCTCGAACTATTACAGTAGCGGTTGACAACAAAATAGTAGTATTCGTATTACATTGCGGCTTTAATACGCGGGAGTTCGAGTCGTAAAAGATCGACGTAGCAATGGATGCATTACATTGCGGGGCGTTCTGAGCGGTGGCGGCGAGCGGCACGGCGCGGGCGGCGGCGTGAGCATCTTGCTCGCTCGAAGCCGTGGAGTTTGAACCCGATTGTGTACGTGCGGTATCATCAACACCGTTCGATAATACAGTCGCGTGCGATTCGCGATTAAAGTGTAAAAGCGTATGATGTTTATTTTTACAAGATTTACATCTAGATTCAGACTGACAGACTCTGGCCTTATGTTTAATACTTAAACAGTTAGTACATGCATCGTTTTGCTTCACCGATTTGAAACGATCACTTGGTGTCATTTTAGAAAAGGCAGGACATTTAAATAAATGTTTATGAACAAAGCTATCACACAAACATTTTGCGAATTTATCAATTACAGTGTAAGATTGCGGTTGCGGAGTTTTAGACGTTTTTTTATTTACAGGATTGTTGTTAGACTGAGTGAAACTCAAGCTGTTTAAAGCTTTAGTATTTTGTAAAATGCGAGATTGATTTTTAATGAACTGTACTAAATTGTCGAATTTAGGAATTTCGTCTTTTGAGTTCATTTCAAAAAGTCGAGCGGTTTCAGAATCAACCTTTTTTATAGCGACATGGAAAAAAATCAAATCTGATAAATCATTTATTTTAAGGTTTTTTAATGCGTTTGCGGCGGAAACAAAATTATCAGAAAAGGATTCGAAATTTTGAATAGATGCGGTATTAAAAGATTTATGTTCAAACATCCGATTAAGGTAACTAGAAGCTAATATACGTTTGTCTTCGTACTTGTTTATGAGTGAATTAAAAATTAATTGGTAGTTATCGCCATTAGGGCAAACTCCTGAGAACGCGGTTTGAGCCTTATCTTTCAATTTCCCCATCAAATAATATAATTTCTCCGAATCAGTCAATGTATTATTTTCGTGTACCGTGCTTTTAAAATTAGCATAGAACAGGGGCCAGTTACGAATATCGCCATCGAATGACATAATTTCAATGGGAGGTAAGCGAACTGTTTGCTTATTGACACCACTACCACTAGAAGTAGGAGCCGATGTGGCTGATGATTTTGAGTAATTTGAATAATTATATTTAACGCAGCAATATAATTCCTCAAAACTAATCCACGACTGATCATCAATATTATTTTCCGGGTCTTGTCTTAGAAGAAGCGAGTTATATTTATTAAATGCCTCGAGGAACTCGGTGCGCAACGCATCAACATTGACACACGCACACAAGAACTTCTCTATCGGTTCCATACCGGACTTCATTTTTTCCATTAAATCGTAAATGATTTGCATGCGGGCAAAAATCATATTACGACATGACAGTGCTATTTGAATCGCGGATTCTATCTGATCATCCGAATCAATGGTCACTTTCTTAGGCATTTTCGATATTTTTGTAGGTTTTTATAATAGCTAAAATAAATCACAAACTTCAACGAGTTGCGCGCGGTGCGGGATTGGTAGGTGGTACCTACGAATATAGTACCGAACGATAGCGAAGCGAGCGAGCGGTAGATTTTGCTTCTACCTACGTATATTAAAATATTAAGTTGAGCGGGATGCGAAATACCTGTGAATGTACGCAATGACAAGTAGGTACTGTAATAAATGAATAAATGAAAGCGGTTTAGTATAAGAGTATAAGGAACGAAGATTGAAATGAAATATAGTTGCGGGATGATGATATACGGATATAATATTGATATCCGTTATCAAGAGGATAAAGAAAAATAGGTATCCGTGATCATGGGACCAAAACTGTTGGATATCTGTGATCGTAGGACCAAAAACTGTTGGATATCCGTGATCGTAGGACCAAAAAATGTCGGATATCCGTCTCGAAGGACCAAAAAATGTTGCGGCGGCCTAAAGCCTTGGGGTGAAAATCGAAATTTTCTTAGTGGACTGTATGAGGGGCGGTTCGGTGACACAAGTAGGTGTTTTGGTGGTGTGGGAAAATGATGATGGTACCTGCCTGGTGAGCTATGGCGACACGACGAGAAGGGTTTCCTTAGCCACGTGGCTGGCGCGTCCAGGATATCACGTACGGACGAGAATCTGCACTTTCCACAACACACATACACGCACTTGCACTGTTCAATAGCAATCTTCGTTCTTCGCGGTGAAAATATGAGTCCTTTTTCGACTTGGGATTAATTTTACCCAACAGGCGTCGATGTTGATTGAGAACTGACGGATCTTCTTGGCGGCAGCGTATGCGCGCCATTGCGGATCTTCCTTCTCGCTCTCACTTAGGCATTATAAGGGTTGTGGAAGGGAGAAGGAAAGCGGAAGGAACTTTATGTTACACAGATACTAATTAATTAGAGTTGCCAGTAATTAGGCATGAAATATAAAATAAAGAAAGTAATGGCGTTAACAATATGTAATTTCTTGAAGCTTGTCTTCTGACGAGCTCTTTTAAGAAATTTTTCTGTAATTTTAGGCTTTTTTTTTATAAATTAACCATCGTCTTCTCCAAAACTCAACGAACAATAAAATGTTAAGCCAAAACAACGTGTAAGTAGTATCCACAAAAGCTATTGTCACCCTAACCCGCATCTTTAAGTCCGCAACCTCTTAGTGCGCGTTTTAGATAAAGCAATCGTTATAAAAGCTTTATTTTCCTTTCCTTCTTACAGTGCTTATTACATCTAATTTTGTAGATATTGCGGTATTATTTATTAGAGATTGTTTAATATATGGAAAACAATAGCCGCCTAAGTGCCTTTTTGATGTAGTGGTCGCAAGGGCTTCTTCTGAGACTTCGGGCTAAGTGTTATTGGGTATATAGGGTGACTGGTAATTAGTGACCGATACTTAAGAATCAAACGAACTTACCTTAGTGATGTTTGATTCCAATTATGTGAGTGTCCCAACCGAAGACGATTACTATATATTACTTGCAGCAGTACATGAGATGGTGCTATCCTTGTCACACATTTAGAGCTATAATATTTAAAAAAAAAACAAAACCATACTTCCGTCTCCCCCCCACCGTCACCGGTCTACCCGCGCCGGCGGTGCTTTCCTGACTTCATTATTTTTCAGAGTGGTAGTACTTATTTTGTGTTATAGCCAGACTAGCTTTTTATTTTTATTTTAACCTTTTGGGTTGGGATGGGATGGGGCGATGTAATCGTCTTCGGTTGGGACACTCACATAATTGGAATCAAACATCACTAAGGTAAGTTCGTTTGATTCTTAATTATATTTCGTGTACCAACCGAAGACGATTACTATATATTACTTGCAGATGTTCAGAGCATTGCTATGTAAGTTAATAGTGTAAAAAATAAAAAATAAAAACCGTGATTCCAATCACTATAATGCTAATTAGCTACGAAATTGAGTAGGTACATAGGTATACTAATCAAATAATTTAAGGGTCAATTTTACATTTATCAGATTCTTAACACTTTAATGTTAATGAAATAAGTGCAATTAATCCTATTTATCGAATGTCAAATATGGCATCCGTAAAATCATTGTCGTTTGATTCCAGGATGTCTCTACAATAGTACTTAAAAAATACATTGGAGCGATCACTCCAGCCTGCGGCCTTGCGAACCGTCTCCAGATTAACCCCGACACGGTGCGCGGCAGATGTAGATGCTGCCCGTGTACTATGAGCGCCGAAAATGCTTATGTCAATGCCACTGTCTCGCAAAACCTTTTTTACCCAGTGTGCTAAAGTCTGAGAGCCAACTTTTTTATGTGGTCTTCTAGTTCCGATAAAAAGATGTCCTTCAGTCTGATGACGTCGTAACTCTTTTGTTCTACTGACGTAAGTTTGGATGGCGAGTGCAGGACAGATACTAGGATTTTCGCGGATATAGGGTAATCTGATGAGTGGTTGGCAAGCCCCAGGCCTCGAAGTCTTAATGAAATCTGATATCTTAATTACAATCGCATCATTATTTAGCGCAATATTCTCTAATTTTATCAGACTAATCGTCTGCATCCTTTGCGCAGAAGCAATGGCGACAAGAGCACAAGTCTTATACGATAAATCAACTAATGAGACATTATCGTATGGGTATATATTTGAGAGATGATTTAGCACTACATTTGTATCCCACGTGTATCTATATTTTGGATTTGGGGGTTTAAGTCTGTAAGCGCCCTTAAGAAATCGATTTACACAATCATTTGAAGTAACATTCGTACCAACAATTAGCGATAAGGCGGACCTGTGTGTGTTCAAACTACTGTAGCTTGCGCCTTCTTCAAATTTTTCTGTCAAAAAAGTTAATACGTCCGCGACATTAGCCTCATAAACATCAAGGTTTTTTGTTTTACAGAAAAGCCACCAGGATTTGATTGAACTATTATATTGATTTAGTGTATTTTTTGCTAAAGAGGCCATCACTATATCTAAGGATCCTTGTGGTAGGCCACGTTTTATCATCGAATCCCTGATAATTCGGCTGCCACCAGGATAAGGCTCGCATGAAGCGGATGGCAGGTTCTGAAAGGAGAGAGTAATAAGGATTCGTCAGGGCCAAAAAACATTTTTTCCGATATGACTAGACTGGACCACAAGGGATACCATGCTTGTGATGGCCAGTAGGGTACTACTATAATACCTCTAGCTTTATCTGAAATGATTTTTTCTAATACTTTGCTTACTATACTGAATGGGGGAAAGGCATAAAATTTAATGTTTTTCCAACTAAAAGTAAAGGCATCAATTATTTCAGAATATGGGTCTAATTTCCAAGACGCATATCTACTGCATTTATAGTTTTGAGCACTGGCAAAAAGGTCAAATTCAGGTTTACCTAATCTAACAACAATTTGTGAAAATACATGTCCAGAAATTTCCCATTCAGTGTCTATATTAATTTGCCTAGACTCCCAATCTGCTACTACATTATCGCAAGATCTTATGTAGGAGGCAAATACATAGATGTTTTTAGACTCACACCACTGCCAAATTTTTCTTGCATATTTATTTAAATGGGGATGTTGCACTCCGCCCATTCTGTTGATATAACATATGGCAGTGGTGTTGTCTATTCTCAATAAAATGTTGCAATCTTTAAGGTTCGCTGTAAATATCTTTAGTCCATAAAATGCGGCCATTAGTTCCAGCGTGTTAATATGAAGTGTCAGTTCGCTGCATGTCCAGTTACCACTAGCACTTTGACCACTGCATGCCACGCCCCAACCAGTCGTAGATGCATCACTATAAATTTCCAATAAGTAATTGTTTTTGCGAATCGGGGAAAATGACGTCATTATGTTATCGATCCACCATGAGAAATCTTGACTCAGATATTTATTTAGTTTCATGTGTTTGTTGTAATTTTCCGAATAATCTAATGCTAAAAACTTCTCTCGTTCGAAGAGTTTAGTATACATCCACCCGTAATTAACGGCGGGACATGCGGAGGTCAAAAGTCCAATAAATTCAGCAAGATATCGAACTGTACATTTGTTCTTGCGCATGAGATCTATGGCGCGATTTTTAATACGATGTTTCTTTTCGTCGGGTAAGGTGATAGTCATATTCATGGTATTAAATACGAACCCCAAAAATTTGCACATTTTTCTTGGCGTCATAACACTTTTATTTTTATTTATGACAAACCCTAACGACTCTAAAAACTCTTTTGTAGTATTTACGTTTAATAAGCATTCATCGTAAGATCTACCTATGCATAAAAAATCATCTAAGTAATTAACTGACAATAGGCCCGATGAACGTAGGTATTCCAAAACTGGTTTTAATAATTTCGTATAAACAAAAGGTGCTGTACAGATGCCGAACGGGAGAACATTGTACTCAAATAATTGTGATCGCCACTTAAAACGCAATCGTTTGCGATCAGCTTTATCTATAGATACCATGAAATAGGCATCTTGTAGGTCTATAGTTGCCATAAAGTAATTATCATCGAGTAATTTTAGCGCAGTGCGATAATCTTCCATCTTAAAGTGATGAACTCTAATAAACTTGTTCAATTCTTTTAAACTTAGTATAAAACGATGAGTTCCGTTAGGCTTAGGTACTGTGAAAATAGGTGAAATAAATTGTCCTTCACAAGGTGTACACGGTGATATGAAATTAGAACTCAACAAGTCCGATATGCATCCGTCAATAATATCTACTTGGGATCGAACATTACATGCGTTATTTTCGGGTTCAATAGTTTGTATGGGTTCATCTATAAATGGTATTTTATACCCTTTAACCCAATTTAAAATAATCTGATCGTTAGTGAGTTCACACCACTGGTTATAAAAGTAAGACAAGCGACCTGCAATGGGTACCTGCGGTTCTTCTAGTAGCGCCTCCTCGTGGTCGCGTGAGGCCGCGTGTAGCCGGTCGAGCGGCGGCCCCGCGGCGCGTCCGTGCGACGGTCCCGCGGCGGCCGGCGAGGTGCGGGGGGCGGCCGCGGCTCGGCCGCTGCTGCTACTCGTGGCGGCACCCCCCTCGAGTTTAAAGTACCCCGTTGTTGCTGTACTGTTGGTTTGTACGCAGGACGCACAACTACCGATTTCATTTCTGAACCGGTCTTAATGATCGCTTTTGAAGACTTTATATGCTCTGCTAAGTCTGAGCCGAAAAGATGTTCATCAATTTTGGTATTTTTGACGGTATCTCTAATATTTTTATTTAGTGTATTTAGGGCTGCGTACCGACGGGACTGAGATTCTCTGTAATGACTGTCGCATATGAGCCTGCCGGCGTCACTTAAAGTTTTTAATATGTCTTGAGGTACTGCGTTCTTAGACGACAGTGCCCAATTTAACACTTGTCCTATTGCAGCGAGACTACTGGACAGCTGGCTTTGCTTACTTTGGCTGTATAGATCCTTTTTTAAATTGATTTCCAAAAGGGCTGCTTTTATTTCTAGGTTCAACATCGGCACCCTCATATTTGGACAATTTTCAGGAGGTAAATAACGTTTGACTAGTTCCAGTTGAATATCTTTGGATAAACCATTTGTCAAAATATGTGCCCATCTTGTCGCAATATCCTTATGTAGGTTTTCGCCGTATTTTTTGTTACTGGTTGGGTCCTTGCCAAGAAGTTCTAATACTTCTGGTTCCAATGACGGTACAGTCTCGTCATCCAGGGTTTCTGTTGTGGGGCCGGGCAGTGCAGCCTCTGCAGGTGGCGTGGGCGCTTCGATCGGCAGGCCTAGCCCTACCTGAGTTGCAGCGCTCGGCGCGAGCGTTGTGCTCGGCACGGGTGACACAACCGGCACAGGTGTTGAGTTGCCTAACTCGACCAACTCAGGCTGCGCAGCCTCCAGGTCCCCGTAATTATCAGAGCTGTGATTACCTACGAGAAAATTATATTCTCTCAGACAAGTATATTAAACATACGACAGGTTTTTAAGAAACATTGAATGTAAGATTTGTATTCTCAACACGACTAGCGTGGAGTTTTTTTGCCAGCACAGTAATGATCCATATGTGGCCCTCAATACTGTTAAAGTGGAGCAGATGATCTGATTAGAACGTATGTATCCTCTACACGATTTACGTGGAGTATGAAACCCTCGACACTGTTAAAGTGGAGTAGGTAGACGTAAGCATTAATATATATTTTCTACACGGCTAGCGTGGAGTATACAAATGTCAACACTTCTTGTATCGTGGAATGATTATAGGTACTATAAATCCTCAACACTATTTACGTGGAGCTATAAATACTTAGATAAACCTTTTGTTTTCGTAAAAGTAACCATGTTTAATGATTTTATAGGTAGGTACTGAGATGCGAATATTTGAAAATAACGCTATCGTAAGTACCATTATTACATAACCAACAACAATTCAAAGTAAATTTTTCGTTAAAATGTTAGCAAAATTACCTTGATAATTCTCGTGATGATTCTCGGTTTCGTTATACCGTTGATGTTCATAATCTGAATTATCACTTTCCGATGACGATAAGTAACGCCGTCGCTTTTTTGATTTCGATAGTTTTTTCAATTTACGTAGTAAGTGATCGTAGTCCCGATCCCTGGACCTTGATCGCTTCCGTTTTCCCATGACACTTAACTACACTATAATATTCTGTAACGTTAAAATTTCGTGCGACTCGGATAACACACAAATATGTAATGAAGTCAGGAAAGCACCGCCGGCGCGGGTAGACCGGTGACGGTGGGGGGGAGACGGAAGTATGGTTTTGTTTTTTTTTTAAATATTATAGCTCTAAATGTGTGACAAGGATAGCACCATCTCATGTACTGCTGCAAGTAATATATAGTAATCGTCTTCGGTTGGTACACGAAATATAATTAAACACATGATTGTACTCATGATAACAAACAACTTTTACTATGGGACAAAACCTGAAATCGCGAAAAAAAAATCTGCTGTTCCCTACATTTATGTTCGCATAACTCGTCGAAATGTAGGGAGCAGCTGATTTTTCTTCCGCGATTTCAGGTTTGGTCACATAGTAAAAGTTGTTTGTTATCATGAGTACAATCATGTGTATAAGTATCAGTCACTAATTACCTGCAGTCACCAATATATAGATTAGGAATTTCTCAGTAGAAACCTAAAGTCTGAATTTGTACCCGATTAGTGGCAATAGGCTAGACGAGCTCGTGACTAAGTAATAACAGCCGCACGGGTCAATCCATCAGGTTAAACTACGCTTGCCGGGGTTGGTCCGTGGATGGGTGACCATCTTTACATACCGAGACTCCTCCGTGCCTCGGAAATCACGTTAAGCCGTCGGTCCCGGCTGTCATTCGTGGATCATTGACAGTCGTTACGGATCGTCAGAAGCCCGTAAGTCTGACAACCAGTCTTACTAAAGAGGTATCGTATTATCCAGTAACTGGGTTGTGGAGGTCAGATAGGCAGACGCTCCATGTAAAATACTGGTATTCAGCTGCATGCGGTTAGACTGGAAGCCGACCCCAACATAGTTGGGAAAAGGCAGGCAGATTGGTGGCAATAGGCTCGCCCACTATTACATGGATCATTCATTTAAACACAACGTATACAGAAAACAAAACATAATAGGGGAAATGTGTGTGTACTATCGACAAAACGGACTCCATGAAGAAACTCTGCTCCTATGGTCCTTTGTTCTCGTAAAACAATAGAAAGTCACAAAACATTTTTGCAAGCAACATTGTTTTAAAATAGAAAGGACTGGCTTTTGTCGATGGTACAGTAGGTACCATCAGTATTATACACCTCTGCCTAACCCCTCAGAAGAAACAGGCATGATGTTATAATAAGTGTGTAAAACAGAAAAAAATAATTTCAATAAAATGCTAATTCTTTGAAATATTTACTAGCCGTAAATAGGGTGACTGATGGTAATTTAGTGATCGATACATAAACACATGATTGTACTCATGATAACAAACAACTTTTACTATAGGATAAAACCTGAAATCGCGAAAAAAATAATATTCGCATAACTCGTCAAAATGTAGGGAACAGCTGATAATTTTTTTCGTGATTTCAGGTTTGGTCCCATAGTAAAAGTTGTTTGTTATCATGAGTACAATCATGTGTTTAAATATCGGTCACAAAATACTATTCACCCTATGTTATTAAATAGTAGCAAAATATTTATAAATTGTGTTTTGTTGTTGGAAAGTTTTTCTCTACCTACGTCTATTTTTAGCTACACTTTACCTCCTGAGTATATAATAAGTAAAGTTCTTATAAGCCTTAAGTAGAGCAGCGCAAGTGACTTGTTAATTACATCGGCCCTCGTGCGTGTACTAACTTGAGTAATTTTCTTTACATTCCACGACCTTGTAAGTTTATAAATAGTCAAACAACTTCTAATAAAATTAAACAGTACAAAAAGGAAGGACAACGAATACTGCTCAATATTAATATACAACAAACACAATACAAATACAATAATAATACAATACAATTTAATATAAATATTTAATAAAATTCTTGACTTAATGTAAAAATAATGTTATATTATATATAATTGATAATGTTACAGACACAATATTATAGTTTTAAGTTATCTTGCCGCGCCCCAATGGGGTCATGTACTCATTAGTTGTAAGCAAAGCCTATAACTGTGTGTACATTGTACAAAATCAATCTGCCTAGCCTTTTCAACAATAAATAAATATTGGTCAAAAAAAGATTGACTCACTATGAAAAAGTTAAAGAAAAACGTATTTATTTTTAAGTTATCTAATGTTCCCTAACTAACTTGCTTTTTCCTACTTTATTATCCGGGAAGTTACGAATGTCATATTTTAGACATTCGCGGAAGCGAATGTGCGAAAGCGAATGCGAGTAATTAAAAAGACAAAGAAAAAAACGCTTCAGTTTGGTTTTATTAAACGTTTTTATTAAGATCAAGTTACTTGCTTTAAGTAAATTAGTAATCAATACTAATATTTATTAGTAAAATTAGTACAGTCAGCGGCAATAATATCGGGACGAACAGACTGTTCAAACTGATCTAAACAACTATTAAAATTAGTTGTTGAGATCATTTTGAATAGTCTTTTCGTCCCGATATTTTTGACGCTGACTATACATAATCAAATTTTAAAAGTAGCAAATAACATTAAAAAAAAAATTACTTGGCTGCTTTTTCGGCTATGTGGCGATTTCTCAGTAGCTCACCCCCCTAGTGGCTTAGTGGCCGGCTGCACTAAATAATTGCTCACTTGGGACACTGGCAGTTGGAGTGCTGAGGTGCTTGCGAGCAACGTAATGCCAATTTTGTCATATAGATTTTGTTTACCACCTCGAGAGATGCTACTTTTTTTTTCAAATACCAATGCCTTCAATTGAGTTTTGGTTGCGTTGCTTAAGTGCCGCCCACTACTTATCGCGACGTGCATGGCACTCACATTCACTAAACATAGACATCGTTTGATGCGATTGCAAAAATTGATTCGAATGTTTAAGGCGAGTAGAGCTGCTAACTAGCGCCATCATTGCGAAAAAAAAAATGAGTCTGAAGATATGGAACATTTTGAGATTTCCTATGCTCACATTTTTAGTCAGATGAGGTAGAATTTTCTGCATCAATAAAATCAATACTAACGCCAAAAACGTCCGTTTTAAGTTTCAAAATGTTCCTTAACTCCAGACTTATTATTTTTTTGTCAATGGTGGCGCTGGTTAGCAGTTATAAATCACCTTAAAATGATGCGAATCTTATGCATATGCGAATGCGAATGTCAATATTCATAACATGGCAAGCATGGTGGAAACTACCGGTTATGGACATCAACAATACCGGAGGCACAATAAAATGTCTCACATCCGGTATCCCTGCAATAGGGTTTTCATGAAAATCCCGCTACCATGTTAGCGCCATTTTGACAAGATATCTTTTATTTCGACAATGAATCTTCTTCTTCTTCTTCTTATATAAAAAAATCAATTGCTGTTCGTTAGTCTCGCTAAAACACAACAATGGCTTGACCGATTTAATTTTTTTTTTTTTGTTTTGTTTGCTCTATTGCAGGGGTGTTTTAGAAAAAAAGAGCAAATAAATAAATTGAAATTTTGACAGGACAAAGTCTGTAGGGTTTGTTTTTGGATTTGTTTCATTCAATGAGTTACGACTAAAGAAAATATAGGCGCTTTGACACTTTTGACAGGTACCCGGCCCTGACGTCTCAGTGCTGCCACCTAGTGAACGTCAATTCAGAAAACCTTCATTACAGCGATACCCAAGTCATTCAAACTAAAACAGCAATGCTGCTTGGCGGCTGAAGGTGTGGTGGTATTTTCCCGGACGAGCTCCTTTACAAAGAGCTGTAGGTACTATACTAATGCCAACGAGACGAGATTTTCATACTTTGCGATTAAAAACTTTAACTTAATTGGGTAGGGTACAGTTTCCATTGCAAATAAAATTATTTTATGGCGTTTATCGGTGGTGTTTTCATTCAAAATCAACTTGGATTAATTGAATTTAAAATTGATATTTGTAGGGTAACTGATATAGTAATTGGCCACACTTTAGAAATTGGCCACTCATAAAAAAAGAGGTATTTTTTTTAAAATATATATAATAGGGGTTAAAGTATGAAATTGCCGTTTATTGTACTTATTAGGAACTTCAAATTGACATAGAACCTTCATGGTTTGAGATTTTTGAGTAAAACTTTTTTCACATGGTACCTATGAAGTTCTTTTTTTAAAAAATGTGCAACATTCGATTATCGACTTTCAGTTGTTTTTTTTATTCAGCTTAGACAAGAAAGATGGATACTTCGAAAATTCGATTTATTTTTGAATACGAGTTCCGACGCGGAACTAACGCGGCAGAAACAGCTCGCAATATCAATGTTGCGTTTGGAGAGGGGAATGCTAATGAACGCACCGTGCGATTTTGGTTTAAACGCTTGCGTGATGGAAACTTTGATTTGAACAACGAACCACGTGGAAGACCGCCCACACAGGTGAATAACAATGAATTGAAAGAGATGGTGGAAGTCGATCCGAGCCAAACTACCCAGGAATTAGCGGCATGGTTTAACGTTACCTTACCAACAATATTGACTCATTTGCGTCAAATCAATAAAATAAAAAATATGAGATGTGGGTGGTGCCTCATGATTTGACTGATCTGCAGAAAGAAACGCGTGTTGAAACTTGTGTTGCCTTGTTGAATCGATACAGAAATTAAGTTATATTGGATCGAATTGTGACATGTGATGAAAAGTGGATTCTTTACGATAACCGTAAGCGAAAAATGCAATGGCTGACCCCAGGTCAAACGCCGCAACAGTGTCCTAAAGCAAAGCTTACCAATAAAAAGGTAATGGTAACTGTTTGGTGGTCTCAGCATGGTGTTATTCACTATAGCTTTCTCCGATCTGGTCAAGCAATAACGGCAGATGTCTACTGTGCCGAACTCCGAACAATGATAGCAAAACTAGCAGTGAAACAGCCCCGACTCATGAATCGATCTTCACCATTATTGCTCCATGATAACGCGAGACCTCATACAGCACGAGAAACCGTTTCAACTCTACAGGAACTGCAATTAGAAACCATTCGTCACCCTCCGTATTCGCCAGACCTTGCTCCAACGGACTACCATTTTTTTCGTGATTTAGACAATTTTCTACGTGATAAAAAGTTTTCTTCTCAGGAGGCAGTGCAAAATGCTTTCACACAGTTTGTCGAATCTAGATCACGAGAGTTCTATCGCAAAGGCTTATATGACCTTCCTATTAGATGGCAGCAATGTATAGATAATAATGGAATTATTTTGATTAAATAAATATTTTAAATTAAAAAAAAAAAAAACGAATTTAAATTTTTCAGTACAAATCGGCAATTTCATACTTTAACCCCTAAAAAGCGTAGCCAATTACTATAGCAGTTACCCTATATGTTGTAATTTATTTATTTATCTTGTATCGTTGGCCTGAATATACTTACTATTAAACTAACCCCCACTGATCAGAATCACAAATAAGTAGCATGTTTCCTTTCAAATTGATTGTTATGTAGAGTTTTATTGTTCTCCCGCGGTCCGTTTACGACCCAGTGATGTGAGGCGTTTTGCTTCTTTATCGCGGATTTCAGCCGCGCTGGAATGTTTGGTCACGTTATTTGTAAGAGTAAAGATAGGTCGATAAGAAAGAAAAATTATGTGAATGATGAAAACGTTACAGAAATAACCTGTATCTACCTACAATGTAAGAACTTCGCATCTGTTATAAGTTTTGTAGATTACAATTTGTTAAGGAGGATGAGCTGTGGGTGCCCGCGAAATTCAAATTTTCTTGCGTTTTATGTAATTTATAGGACCGTGTCTGTGAGGAGCTCGTGGCTAAGTAATAACAGCCGCACGGGTCGATCCATCAGGTTAAGCTACGCTTGCCGGGGTTGGTCAGTGGATGGGTGACCATTCTTTACATACCGAGACTCCTCCGTGCCTCGGAAAGCACGTTAAGCCGTTGGTCCCGGCTGTCATTTGTGGATCTTTGACAGTCGTTACGGGTCGTCAGAAGCCCGAAAGTCTGACAACCAGTCTTACCAAGGGGTATCGTATTACCCAGTAACTGGGTTGTGGAGGTCAGATAGGCAGTCGCTCCATGTAAAATACTGGTATTCAGCTGCATCCGGTTAGACTGGAAGCCGACCCCAACATAGTTGGGAAAAGGCTAAGCAGATGATGGATAGGTCCGTGTCAGGTTGTATCTGCTGCTAAATCAATCCTACTGCCATTAGAACGTGCACAGAGAGCTATTCTTAAGGTAGCCACTTTTCGCCCATTTAGATTTCCCACACACGAGCTTTACACGGCATGTAAAGTTTTAACCGTGCGTCAATTATTTATATTGAATATAGTATTATATCAACATAGCAATCTTCCTTATATCCCAATACCTTTAGATAAGAGAAGAAAGGACTTGGTTTGCATAAAGCCTCAAACTAGACATACTTTTATAAATAGATTTTATGTATTTTTAGGGCCGTTTTTATATAATAAAATCAATAAGTCTCTAAGTATATATAGTTTAAATTGTAAAAAATGTAGTGACATGTTGAATGAATACTTGGCGACATTTAATTACTCAGACACTGAAAAATTGTTAGATGTAATGCAATAAGTTTATTAGTGTTAAGTCAATTTTTATTTAAAATATAATTATGATGTATAAATGCTAGCTCTATGTACAGTAACATATTGTCCACTACAGCTCGCAGCGCTGTTAAGTGATGGCCTGAAACACAGGTTTGAATAAACCTACATCAGGCAGCTCGCTATTGTATTAATTAGACCTTTATCCAATAAATATAAGATTTACACTAGATTTTAAACATAGTTTAAGATTTTCTTACCAATATTAATATGTAACTTTGTAATGTGTAACTTCTACGTAATTTATTTATTTAATGTGAACTTATGAATAAATATTCTATTCTATTCTATTCTATTCTATCTTAATCAAAATATGATATGCGGGAATAAAACATATGTATTTACATAATTTTAACCATAAAAATCATCAATACATCTCTCTAAGTTAGATTTCGTGCAGATTCGTCGAACGAACGAAATCTAACGACTCTGCACGAAATTTAGCTAAGAGAGATGTATTGATGATTTTCATGATTAAAATTATTGAATACATATTTTTTATTGCCGCGTATCATAGTTTGATCAAGATACAACCTGACACGGACCTGCAGTGCTATTCTGTACAAATCTCACCGTGAAAACCTAGGTGAAGTGAGCTGTCATTCTGCCTGATGTTAGGGATTGACACTATTGACAGTTCACTCCACGCTCACTTCACGTAAGTTTTCACGGTGAGATTTGTACATACAGAATAGCACTGCTGTAGTGCTATTCTGTCAATATCTCACCGTGAAAAAGTGAGTGAAGTGATCTTAAAGTGAGCTGTCAATAGTGTCAACCCCTAGCATCAGCTGGAATGACGGCTCACTGCACGCTCACTTCACCTGAGTTATCACGGTGAGATGTTTACAGAATAGCACTACTGCAAATTGCATAAAACCCAAAAAAAATGTATTTCACGGGCTACCACAGTGCATCCCCCTTAACGTAATCCACAAAACTAATATGAATTTGGAGTTTGTTGCGCCACTTCTTCTTCCCATCTAATGCACTAGGAAGTGGTGAAGGGCGAGCGTTTTGGAGGAACGTTTTGTCTTGTGTAATTTTGACGTTAAAATAGTGTTGATTCTCAGCCTAGTTTGAATAAGTGACTTATGATTTTAATTGATTTAACAGATACTTGAGGAGAAATAGAAATACTAAAAATACCCATTAGTGGCTAACTAAGTCTAAAAAGTCCCAGACCCAGTTTAAAAGGCGACTAGCTGGATAGCCAAATCAATTTTAATAAAAATGTTGTTTTATTAACTGTAGCCAGCAGTGTCTGACCACATACCATAGCACTAGTCAAGCGGTATTACACACCTTGTGAAGAATCAAGAATGTTCTTTTACCCTTGACAAAAATATCTACTTCTAATAAAAATATTACACACTGAGGAGCTCGTGGCTAAGTAATAACAGCCGCACGGGTCGATCCATCAGGTTAAGCTACGCTTGCCGGGGGCGGTCCGTGGATGGGTGACCATCTTTACATACCGAGACTCCTCCGTGCCTCGGAAAGCACGTTAAGCCGTTGGTCCCGGCTGTCATTCGTGGATCTTTGACAGTCGTTACGGGTCGTCAGAAGCCCGGAAGTCTGACAACCAATCTTTCCTAGGGGTATCGTATAACCCAGTCACTGGGTTGTGGTGGTCAGATAGGCAGTCGCTCCATGTAAAATACTGGAAATACTGGTATACAGCTGCATCCGGTTAGACTGGAAGCCGACCCCAACATAGTTGGGAAAAGGCTAGGCAGATTGATTGAATAAAAATATTACACAAAGAACCAATAAATACGAGCTACACGATACACCGATCCGACAATAAACCAGCAAACAGAGACATGTTTACGTCACCGGCAACGGGAAACAATAATCCTCTTCCAGCACCTATTGGTTCCTTCCTATACCCGGGTCTGTGATTTAATCGCCATCTTTGTTGCACGTGTCCCCAGAGACATGGTCCTTCTGTTCCAGAGCTCACGGGCAACTCGAGAGTGACAGTCCCCCGAATTCGTTGAAGCAATTTGTTGAAAATTAGCACGCGAAATTCAAATCTTCTTAAGTTTTTTGCAATTTGCAGGCCAGTGTCAGGTTATGTCGTGATCAAAATATGATGCGAGCCTATAACAAATATGTATTTACATAATTTTAACCATAATTTTTTTTTTTATTTTTTTTTTTTCGGAAAGCTTACAGTCTAATATCTTTAGAGGTAAATTATGTACAATATCGCTTAAAATTGCCATTTATAAGCTTCCACAGATTAAAAACTATGTACCTAAAATAAAAAAAAAGAAATTGAATATACAAAAATTAAAATTAAACATAAAGTCTCCTTAAATATAACTAAACAAATTTTTCTAAACAAAACAAAACATATTCTTCTTTTAAATAAAACATAAAAAAATCTTTATTAGTACTAGTAGTAATGTTACTCATTGCGGTCTTTATCAAAATATTCTTTATTTATAGTTCGTCTTAATGTGCTAGGGCTGCTTCTAAATAGATCAACATCTAAAAGAGAGGGAAGGTTATTGAAGTTTTCTGCGCTACGTAAGAAGAAGGCATTCCGTCGGTAGTTGGTGGATGCGAATGGAATGTGAAGAAGAGGCCGCTGCCTAAAGCCTACGTGATGGGTTCGGAGTGATATTTTGGAAAGAAGTTGGGAACAATCGATGGAACTATTGGCAATGTTTAACAGAAATGTAATGTCATTAGCATGGCGTCTGTCTTCATATATCTCTCTAATCATCAATATATCTCTCTAAGATAGATTTCATGCCAATTTGTCTGACTTCGCCGAAATCAGACGAATCGGCACGAAATCAAATTGCAAAAAACGCAAGAAAATTTGAATTTCGCGGGCTACTACTGCGGATCCTCCTTAAAAGAGTTTTCTGCCCGTTCTTCTCCATAGAAACCTGCTAAGCTTTGGAATGGGCAACTAACTTTATTTTTGCCCACCTTGACAATTCAAAAATGCCTGTAATTGGTTTTAATGATATAAATGCTTTTAGTTTCAGTTCCTATAAGTTTTTTTCTGACGTTCATTGCTGAACATGGGCCTTGGCTGAAATTGACCACATTTGGCAGAAGCATTGATAAGTACATATTCCTGTAATAAGAAGATGGAGGACTATGACGTTTAAATCCGTTACTTTTCACACCACCAGGGACAGGGAAGCCTTTTCTTTATGGCTACAGCATCCAATCACTCATAACACTCACCTCCTTATTTACAAACTTTGCTTAAAATTAAGTAGTGATTAGCGTCTGCTTAACCATACAGATTTTAACGTTTTAACGCCTCTTAACTTTAAGCAACATAAGTATATAAATAACGGGTGAATTTTCAGCAATTGTTGCTAGTAGATTTACATTGCAACATTACGTGGCCTAAATCACCCGTGTAATAGAACCATAAACTGTCGGACTCGGATATCGCTAACATCTACGGTCTTTGTGCCGGCATACATTGTGGGCTTAAGACTGGGATGTGTTGAGTTAAATGCATTCAGTGCCTAATTGTCATGTGTATTTTCATTCTGAAAGTTACATACAAATACATAATACATCAACTCGCGCCTTCGTCCCTTAGCAGAAACTACAGAACGCCACCTGCTACGATCCTTACATACTCCTTTTGCCTCGTTTTCGTTCATACACGCACGCCGGTGGCAAATACTACTCACCTGACCTTTCTGAAGAACATCACCAATAAGGTCACTATTATGACCTCCTACGACATCCCCTACCGGCGTTTCCACTCACATCTGCCTTGTAAATATAACCTTTTGTTAATCGCCTTTCATTCATCCTCTCAACGTGACCAAACCATCTAAGCATATTTTTTTCATGTTTTGTCATTACATCTTTTTTAAACCGCACCATTGCCTTATCACTTCCTCAGCGTAAACATAAGCGTAGGCACCAGCACACCATTGTGAACAGCCAGTCGAGCCTTATTGAACAACAACTGGTTGGTCACAAATGCATGTATCCTTGCACAAATGCGTGTATACATGCATTTATTCACCTAATTTCCCACGTTTACTCTCCTTTCCCTATCATCATCAATCGTTCCATCCCTTGCAAACAGACTCCCCGAATATACAAATTCACTTACTTGCTCCACCCTCTTATCATTTACTTTCATATCACGTACCGCTACATCCTCTTCTCTTTCAAACACTTTTGTCTTATTTACATTTAAATTCATCCCTTTCATCAGTCATCATGGCTTGCAACTATTCTGATGACGATGTTCATTCATCTTCAATCTGCACTCACGCTCTTTCAAATCTGTCAGTCCATGTACAAGTTGAACAGCCATGGTGACGCCACACAACCCTATCAAGCACCCCTTGAAATGCAGAACCAGTTCGTGTATAAAACTAGCACTGGAATCTTTGTACAGAGATTTCAGTACCCGTACCAAGCACTAGTCCATACCGTATATGGATAGTGTCGACCAGTTCTTCCCTCCACACATTGTCATAGTCCTTCTCCAAGTCAACGAAAGCACAGCAGACTTGTGATTTGCCAGATGTTTTTTCGGCTATGCACCGGAGAAGATCTGATCCATTACAGCCAATTCCCTTCTAAATACTGCCTGCACATCCCATATTTTCACATCTGTCACTCATTTCACTCTATTAAAATTAAACATTTATTCAAAAATTCGAAAACATGTGACTTCCACCAATCCGCACAGGGCCCGCGTGGATTACGGCCAACTCCCTCTCACAGAGAGGAGGTATGTGTCCCAGCAGTGGAAACATTATAGGCTGATTATGAAACGTTTATTGTAGTTAATATTACGTTATGATGTGTGTATAGAAACTGAGAAGAAGTCATTCCTTTTCTTCTTCTAAATGCAAATATTGTAAAAGGCTTTACACAAAAATACGAAAACGAGAAAAATCATAAATTATTACAGTTTCAAACGTAAATTTTTCAGCCATTGTGTGCTTATACCTACTCGTAACTAAATCTAGGCATCCCACCTGTTCATAACTGAAACAATAGGCCACCCTGTGATGTAATCTCCTCCTGCCAGTCTGTGGGGGTCCCATGAGCCTGCCATGATGTATCGATCACGTCACGGCGCATCTCACGTCGTGTCACGTTGGGACCACCGAACTACGTCAGGGGTGTGTTACACCATAAATTGTATTTTTTTTTTCATTTTAGCAATAGGAAAAGCTTTACAAGGACCTGTCCTTGTAAAGCTTTTCCTATTGCTAAAATGAAAAAAAAAATACGACACCTGTGTCACATAAGAACTTAAAATATATGTATTTCAGTTCTCTTAACGTAGAATAAGTGGGTATTTCTTGTTGTAGTATTATTTTAGTCAGCTAGAAATGAGAGAAACTCTCAAGGATGTAAAATAATTAAGTATAAGAGTCTCTTTTTTACGGTTCCGTACCTCAAAAGGAAAAAGCGGAACCCTTATAGGATCACTTCGTTGTCCGTCTATCTGCCTGTCAGTCTGTCAAGACTCTTTTTCTCGGAAACGCGTGGAGGTATCAAGTTGAAATTAATATCAAATATGTAGGTCTACTTTTTTAAGTAGGTTAGAGTTTTAAAAATATCTATCTTCTATTTCAAAGCAATAAAAAAAACCGCGGCAGCGACCGACGAGCACTACTTCAAAAGGCTAGGCGGTTAACTAATCGGTTAATTAAACCAGTTGGCTGCGACATTTACATCTTTTGAAGGCTGACTGTACCTACCACAGAAAAGATAATTTTCTTTTCTGTGGTACCTACTATTAGTATTCTCAAACTACAAAGTTACAAAGTTTCTCTGACAGACAACCCTATTCCCACAGATGACTGATGCTGGGTCCCAGAGGAACACAAGTAGTTCAAGTAAATACGTTATTTTAACCTCAATCACTCCGGGCGTCTACCCTGTGGCTTCTGGCTGGGAGTTTGCATAGGGGCAATTTTCTTTTGAAACAGAAAAGTTGAATTGATTTTTTTTTATATATGTTTATTTGGAAAGAAGGCTTTAATCTCGAAGCGATTATGCCAGCCTCGTAGTTTTACAAAATAAATAGAAAATAGGTATAAAAAGCGAGTAATATTGGTATCATTCTCAATATTTCATGTCAATTTATTTTACATTTTGGATGTACATTTCTTTTGTTCTTTTGTTTGTGCTTCTGTTTGGGTAATTTCGAGAAAAAAATATGTAATTTTAATTGTCGTTTTATTATTAACCCCTTCTGAAAATAGGGTTTCATAAATGGAATTTTACTTATGTAAACATAAAATTGTATAATGATACAAAAATAATAATAATAAGAGGCTTGAGCGACCTGAACAAAATGTGACAGATGTATGCCGCCCGGATGATGCCGCCACGAGTGCATTTTGGCGCAGTATATGGTCGGTACCCGTCTGTCACTCTGAGGCTGACTGGATGCGGGATGTCGAGCGAGTGTGTGACTATGCCAGAAATGGAAAAAGTCACAATTACGCCATTAGACGTAGGCAGAGCAGTCCGTCCGTTACCGAATTGGATATCACCGGGACCGGACGGACTGCAAAATTTTTGGTTGAAATGGCTAATTAGTTCACACACCTGCCTTTTTTTTTGTGGATGGGAAATCATCAAATGATTTCTCCCGCTCTGGGCAGAGCCGGAGGGCGTGTCAGACTTTTACTGACTAAAACCCACCCGTGTTCCTTCATTTGCCCGTGCCAGGGCCACGGTATCTCTTTCGAACTACCCGCGACCCCGGTGGCATCGGCTCTGTTGGACTCCGTCACTGCTGACATCTCTTTGAGGCGCGCGTGGAACACAACGCGCCGTCGACCCGGGCCTGGTCCTTACCGGACGGCGAGCTGCCCATTACTCGTCGTCCGCAAGCCCGCGCCTACGGTGGCCGGGAATCGGCGATAGATTCCCGCCGCCTAGGGCGTCTCCTGCGGTGGCTAGGGGCGCGAGGGCGCGGCTATTGCCTCTCCCTCACGCGTTCCGCCTCCTCCTTTGCGAGAATTACTGCTTCGCAGAAGGAGGTGACGGCCTCCCATGTGCTCTCTCGCTCCGCACCATGGCCTGGACTAGATTTGTACGCGAGAGATCGCCGCCGCCGATCGCCTCCGTGAGAACACGGCGGTGCTCCGCCCAAGCCGTGCAGACCTCCACTTTATGCTCCACCGTGTCCTCCGGGCGATCCACACAATGGTGACACCCGGGCGTTTCCTCCCGCCTTATCCGAAACAGGAACCTCCCGAAACAACCGTGTCCGGTGAGGACCTGCGACAGGCGGAAGGTGAGGACGCCGTGGCGCCTCTCCAACCACTCCTCAAAGAGGGGACTTATTGCCGCAATTGTGGCGTGCCCAGCGCTGGGTTGCGACAATCGCACTCTCCATGTCGCCATGAGATCCCGCCGGAGCCTTGTCCGCTGTACCGAGATTTCTCGCGGCAGCGGAGTTACGCCCCGGCGTTTCGCCTCCTCGCTCCTCTCCCACACGTGCGCAAGGACATTTGCCTCCAGATCCCATGGCGGTAATCCGGCAAGGAGGCTCGCCGCCTCACAGGAGACCGTGCGGTATCCCCGGACTAGCCGGATGGCCATGAGCCTCTGGCACGCGTTCAACCGGCGGGCTGGTCGCAGCCTCAGGGAACGCGCCCACACCGGTGCCCCGTAAAGGGCCATGGACCGTACGACCTCACACACTTGCCTGGCATCTCAGTTCCAGTCATCCTTAGAGTCCGGGTCGCTACCGCAGTTTCTAACAACAGGCATTACCCACCTGCTCCATAAGTCAGGTAGTCCCGTGGAACCCAAGAATTATAGACCAATCACGTGTTTGTCGACGGCCTATAAACTTCTTACATCCATTTTGAGAGCGAAAATTAATACGCACATTGACAGTAACACGATTATGTCTACCTCTTAAAATGGATGTAGGAATGGGTCCCGCGGTACTAAGGAGCTACTCCTCATCGACATGGCCATTAGCCAACAGGTTCGTCGATCCCGCAATAATCTGTCGACATGCTGGATAGATTATAAGAAGGCCTATGACTCGGTGCCACATACATGGCTCATGAAAGTGTTGGAGTTGTACAAGATTGATGCGACTCTACGCACCTTCTTTGAGTCGTGTATGGGGCAATGGAGGACGGTCCTTCTTATCCTGGATGTTGACAGATCCAGGGGAATGATGATCCTGTATGGATTAAACGGGGAATATTTCAGGGCGACAGTTTGAATCCACTTTGGTTCTGCTTAGTCCTGAATCCTCTAAGCACACTGTTGGAGGATTCAGGTCTAGGCTATCGGTTGAAGAGAGGTGGTCAGGCGATATCTCACCTCCTCTACATGGATGATTTAAAACTCTTTGCCCCCAAAAAATTGCGGATGATGGAGCTACTCAAGGTAACTGAAACTTTCAGTAGCGCCATCAGGACGGAATTTGGTGTGGACAAATGTGCAATCATGCATGTAAAGCGAGGTGAGGTTATGGAATCCGACGGAATTCAACTTTCGGATTCCATACATCTTAGATCCCTCTCCTCATCCGAAAGCTATAAGTATTTGGGTATGTCGGAAGCGTTAGGCATCAACGTTGCATACATGAAGCAATCGTTAAAGGAGCGCTTCTTTGGTCGCCTGAAGAAGGTATTAACCAGTCTTCTTTCAGGCGGAAACAAGGTAAGGCTTTCAACGGTTGGGTCATGCCGGTTTTGATGTACTCTTTCGGCATACTCAAATGGACTCAGACTGAACTCAACGCCCTGGATAGGAGGGTCCGTACACTGCTGACTGCAAACCGGATACATCACCCACGATCATCGGTGATGAGACTGTACATCCCGCGGAAGTGCGGGGGTCGAAGCTTTTTAAATACGAAGACTCTCCACAACCGCGAGGTGTGCAGCCTCAGAGAATATTTTTTAAAAGTGGAAGTGGGTATGCACCGTTATTTGGTTGCAGTGGACAAGGGGCTCACCCCGCTGTCCATGGCTAAAGAGAACTGGCGCAAACCTGTAGTACTTACTACCGATGACCGCAAGAAGGTATGACAAAGCAAGGAGCTCCACGGGCGCTTCTATCGGGCTCTTCATGAGCCCGGTGTAGATTTCTTAGCGTCAGTATCCTGGCTACGTTTCGGTGACCTTTTCGGGGAAACTGAAGGTTTCGTCTGTGCAATTATGGACGAAGTTATCTTGACGAATAACTATCGGAGACATATTATGAAGGACGGGACGGTTGACGTGTGTCGGGCATGCCACCGTCCGGGTGAGTCCATCAGACATATTATCTCTGGTTGTTCTCGTCTGGCTAACGGCGAGTACTTGCACAGGCATAACCAAGTAGCTAGGATTATCCACCAGCAACTTGCTTTGAAATATAAACTTGTCGATTCTGAAATACCGTACTACAAGTATGTGCTCGGGCACATACTTGTAGTACGGTACTTCAGAGTTACTGGGTCGGCCCAGTTCTCGAAAATGACCATGTCACTTTGTACTGGGATCGGTCTATCATTACTGACAGGACTATTGTCGCCAATAAACCTGATATAGTGGTGATAGATCGGTTAGCGCGCCACGCAATGATAGTCGATGTTACCATTCCACATGACGAAAATCTCGTGAAAGCTGAGAAAGAGGAACGAATAAAATATCTCGACATAGCTCACGAGGTTGTTGACATGTGAAATGTGAGCTCGGCTGTCATTGTGCCGATTGTCGTAACGGCCAATGGCCTGATGGCCGAAAGCCTCGACCAACATCTCTCGAGGCTATCGTTAGGCGGTTGGATCAAGGGCCTGATTCAGAAGGCAGTACTCCTTGATACGGCTCGCATTGTGAGAAGGTTCCTATCTCTGCAGCCCTAACCACCGGTAGCTTGGACCCTGCTCCCGACATCGGCGGACCTCTATTTTTAATATTTTTAAATGTTTTTTTTATATCCTTTTTTTTAATATTTAAAAATGTAAATAGATAAGAAAGAAAATAAATAAACGAAATAATAATATAATTACGATAGACATAGGTACGGATTCTTCCGAATGACTATAACATTATATTCGATCATACATGTTGTTATCCTTTATCAAAACGTATTTAAGTAGGTACCCTTAAACTTGTCTACTAAACGCACTTTACATGTAAAAGCTGCTCAGTAAAATCATTTCAGTACGTGACATGAATCGTGACAAATCTCTTTCGTATTGAGATGACAGCGTGACAAGAGAGATTGACATGTGTCACGGCAACTCACAAGCAAACACGTGACATCTACCATAAGCCTAATTGTATTGGCGTGGCGCTAAACACTTACGGCCTTATTATAAAACATGGTTTATCTTTAGACCCAGGTTGAAAGCATCAAATAAAGTTTTGAAATGCGAACTTTAGTCCGACAATGTCAAACTTCGAATTACAAAAACTGACGTTAGTGAGTCTAAGTTGTTTATTTTGTATTATTATGTTTACGATTAACTTTACGACTATCGGAATTAAGTTTAAAATACTATAAGCTTCAGAAGTGGAAATTCAATAATAAAAAAAACAGTTTACAACAAAAAAACCATTTTTACTTCATAATCACAATTGACCCAAATTACAATCAATAAAATTACTTACCTACAGTCAACTAAGACTTAAAATCCACTAAGCGAAACACTGCACACTTTATCACCAAACTAAACTCAAATGGCTTACGTAACCTTACGACTAGCTGATGATTCACACGTCCGTCCAGTCCGAGCGCAGAGCAGCAAAAGAACGTTCTATCCCCAGCGCCTTGCTTATAAAGGCAAAGTGAGGATAAAGGCAAAGTGGGGTAGTTCAGTAACTACCCGCTTCGTCAGTACGTAAGAGAGGATTCTCCTTACACGGCCTCTCCTGACGAGGTGTCGTCCTCGACACAAACTCTTGAAGCGGCCCCGCTAGGACCCGTGATGGGAGAAGTCGGCAACTCGACCTCCGCTTCGCCCACTGGCCGAGGCGACGACTGGTCAACCGCAGTAGAAGACGCCGTTTGTTCAGAGTCGTCATCAGAATCTTCATCTGCAAACAAAATCTTATTAGAAGCTACCCGAGCAATTTGTGTAAAAGCGTTCAGCCTCTCACTAAGTTCCGTTCGTCTTCAACCAACTAATTTATTCGTCGTTCTCTCAAATAGTTCATAAGTTTGAATAGACACACATTTCCATCTTTCTCAAAACAAAAATAAGGCCAAGGCATTGTCCTGTATGTGTCCAGCGCGCAAGTGGCGGTTTCTTTGCTGCTGTCTTGCTGACGGCGAACGCGCCCGCGACCAGCATTCAGCTTTCACCACCTGCAACATGGTCTGACAACCCGCAGACCCGCTTGACACGCAGACCGTATTCATACGTGCAAGCCGCTTAACACGCAGACCGTATTCATACGTGTAAGCCGCTTAACACGCAGACCGTATTCATACGTGTAAGCCGACCCATACACTGATCGCAATCATGTGTACGAGCCCACTCGATACGTAGACCGTATTCATACGCACGAGTTCTCTCAACATGCAGACGGTATTCATACGTCTGAGACCACAAAATGACCGCACATGGCCAAATTAATACGGTCACCAGTGACTCGGCTACAGGTGCCAACACGACCGGCGACACATGCGCCTGCTACCGGCGGCACCGCAGCACAACGCGGCAGCCAAAACATCACTCTTGTCTGTAAATTAAAACAAACACAATGCTAGTTTTGTAAATCAAACAACCGTGATTTACTTACTCTCAAAGAATGCGGCACACGTTTCTGGGCACCACTCGCCGCGCCACGGCACCATGTGCTGGGCAGCAGCCTGCGTAGTTTTACCGTAGCTGCCGCTGAGTAAACGCAGCGTATAGCGTCCACTAGGCAGTGCTTCTACCACCTTATACGGACCACGCATTCCGGAGTCAAGTTTTCCTGTTGACTGGGAAAATTTTAATACAAACACGCAGTCACCAACGTTAAATTGGCGAGGTGGACGTCGCCGTTGGTTTACCTGTTCGTCTTGTCTAGCTTGATTGTTCCTTAGGAGTTCACGGACCCTGCTTCTGGTTACTTCACGTAGGGCCTCTCTGCTCGGTGTCGATCCTTCGACAGCTATATCGCGCACCAGAGCTCGAACCACAGGAGTCGTGGATTCAGTGCCAATCAGAAGATTTAATGGTGATACTTGCGTAGTCTTCTGTCTCGTGACGTTTAACACCAACTGAAGTTTCCACAACGTTTCTGACCAGGGTACGTTCTTGTAGTTCGACTGGATACGTAGCATGTTGAGGACGGTACGCATGTAACGCTCAGCTTGGCCGTTTGCCTGGTGCATTTCCGGCGTTATATAATGCAGGTTACAACCGAGTTCTATATCCAAGTCACAAACTCGCTAGACTCGAACATTCGTCCCTTGTCACTGACCATAAGCTTAGGCACTCCAAACAAAGAAATAGCCTGGGAAACGACGCGTTTTAACTCACCAGCGTCTTGTCTACAAATCGGGTAGAGGAGGGTATATTTGGTAAAAGCGTCGACGATGAGTAAAACGAATTTGTATCCTTCAGACACAGGCAGAGGGCCTAAGGCGTCAACGTGAACAGTGTGGAACGGTGTGTCGGGTTTTTCCCAGGAAGTAATAGTTTGCAAAGGAGCCCGGGGAACTCTCTTTTGCGACACACACACGAGACAGTGAGCAATATATTTGCTAACGAACTGTCTGAGTCCGGGAAACCAGAAATGTCTTAGGATAAGGTCAAGGGTCTTCTCTACGTTAATGTGTTCGTGCTCATCGTGAAATACTCTCAAGAGACTAAGTCTGTGCCCTTTGGGTATATAGCAGAGTAGGCGTGGGTCTTGGCCTACTGGGGTGTACTTGTAATACAAGACTCCATTTCGGATGGAATAACGATTAGCGTCAAGACTGCCATCGTGAAATCTTTGGATGAGATTTTGCGTCTCCTTGTCGGCTGATTGTGCAATCTGAGCCCAATTCCTGGGTCTAGAAATTTGATTGACGCTGACAGGGTTGCGACTTAAGTAGTCTGCATGGGGTAACATCACTCCTTTTCGATACTCGATTGAGAAATCGAAGTCTTGGAGGTAGATCCACCACCTGGCTACTCGAGGCAAAAGGTCTTTCTTTCGTTCGGTTGCCTTAAGGGCATTACAGTCTGTCACCACCACAAATTTCAAACCAACCAGATAGTGTCGAAAGTTTTGGAGGGCTTTGACGACGGCGAGGGTCTCCAACTCGTAGGAGTGGTACTTCCCTTCGGCAGCCTGAGTGGACCTACTGAAATAAGTCACAACGTGCTTTTTTGAATCGGGATGAACTTGTAGGAGTACCGCACCGTATCCAGCACAGCTGGCATCTGTATGGACTTCGGTGGGAAAGCTAGGGTTAAAAATGGAATGGACCGGTTCATTGGTCAGTTCTTTAATGAGATCGAGGCGAATAGCCTCGCATTCGGGAGACCAATTGAATTTGACATTTTTACGGGTTAGACAAGCAATGGGAGCAGTTCTAGTGGAGTAATCTTTTATGTACCGCCGAAAATAACCCGCCAAACCTAAGAGTTGGCGCACTTGTTTTACATTTTCAGGCGGCGAGGTGTTAACTAGGGCTTCCACTTTTCGTGGACTCGGCCTAACCTGACCCTGACTAACTAACCTCCCCAAATATTCTACTTCTGTGACGAGGAACGAACATTTAGCCAAATTTATTGAAAAACCGGCTGATGTAAGCGTCCTGAGTACTTTATGCAACAGTTCAGTCCCTTCTGACACAGTATTACTTAGCAGAAGAACGTCATCGACGTAGACTAGGACGTTTCCCTCATTAAGGTGGCAGCGTAAGGTGTCATTTATAATGCGCTGGTAAACTATTGGGGAATTAGCTAAACCGTAAGGCATTTTGACGTACTCAAAGTGTTCCTCCGGCGTCACAAAACCAGTGAAATGAATACAGTCCTCTTTAAGAGGAATTTGGTGAAACCCTGTAGCCATATCAAGGCTACAGAAGAATTTACAAGCACCTAACCTATCAATGTGGTCGTCTATTAGTGGGAGAGGATATCGATCTTTCACTGTAATTCGATTTAGCGCCCTAAAATCGACACAGAGCCTATCTGAGCCATCACGTTTTCTTACGAGTATAATAGGACTTGCATATTCAGATTTCGAACGCCTAATCACTCCCTTATCTAAAAGGTCTTGTGTTATTTTCCTAACTTTAAGTTTCTCGGAGTAAGAGAGTCTATACGGACGATAGACGACAGGGGTGGAACTGGTAAGCTTTATCTCCATCTCACCTGTTTGGACTGTGGTCGTAGCAGTCCCTGATATTAGATAGTCAGAAAACTCGTTTATGACGGACATAAGACTATCCAACTCCGTACCCTGAAGGGGTGTATTTACTTTCACCTGATCACCCACACAAATGACATTGACTTTTGCGCTAATGTTATCGGAACGCGTGAGGTACTGCTCATCTTTAGTACGAATGTAAGTGACGCCTTCGCGGTTCAAAACATCGGTGCCAATTATAATAGGAGCGTTAATAAAAGACGATGGAACAACTACTAAGTCAACTTCAATGGCAATGTCGCTGAATTCGACAGTGAAAGTGACGTAAGATGTGGCGACCACTTCTTTCTCACTCAAACCTTTCAACACACAACGTCTCGGTTTTGGTTGACACGTAAAATGTTTCAAAATATCTGAAGAAATAAGGGACACATCAAGGGCTCCGCTATCAATAAGCACGTCTACGGGTATTCCATCTACTATCGCGGTAGTCATGTCGTTGTTTTGTGCGATGTTTGATCGATAAGAGCAAAGGTTGACATTACGCGGATTTCGTTGCTCGGTTTTAGCTTTGGTAAAGCATTTGTCCTCAGTATGTCCCGATCTCTTACAAAACGTACAAGAATTGCTCGAAGAGGGTTGTGTGTTGGAAGATGTATCCGAAGCCACATTAGTAGGCTTGCTATTGGTCGCGTTTGCCTTAGGCCTCTTACACTGGCGACTTAAATGACCGGTTTGATTGCAATTAAAACATTTTGGCCCAGAACGGTGGTTTGATTTCAATTGACCTTGCCTTTTAGGATCGACAACCCTGTCGTATCTCGAAGGTTTCGCGTAAATTGACAGGAACGAGACAATTGTGTCAGAGGTTAAGTTTGCGTTAGCAGCAGCTGCACGCACCTGTGGATAATCTATACCGCGTATAACGATTAGCGTTCTTAATTCATCACTTAGCCCCTGGACTATTCTCAAGCGCAATAAGGTACGACGGGCGTATTCTGAGTAAGTTGAATACTTGTCCGAAGTAGTATTCATAGCTTCGAACAAAATATTCGCGTAGTCCAATTTACTCGGGCAAAGGGGTTTGAACTCGCGTACGAAATTGGACCACGTCCTATCGTTCGTCACCCATTCCCCTAACCAGACCTTAGCGTCACCCTTAAGGCAGGTAGCTACACGCGACAGACATTCGTGGTCACTCCAACCGTTAGCCTCTCTAGCACGATCCACTTCGTCGCACCATGCCTCGATGCTGTTAATTGATGGGTCAAAGTTCGACACGAAATAGTTTTGTGACCTTGCTGGTTGCATCGTTTTTATTGCTTGCATTAAGGCATGAGCGAGAGTGGATACCTCGGAGCCGGGGACACTAGACTCCATAGACCGATGTCGTTCTGACGGATTAGGTAGTATTGGCTCCTTAGCTTTTGGCAAAACCTCGTTATTCTTGTGGGTAAAACTCGTTTGAACCGGGGGCGAAGGAGTACGTGTGCGCTTTCTATTGCCAATGTTGATACGCGAACGATCCCTACTACGCGAATCGCGCCTATCCCTAGTACGCGATCGGTGCCTTTCGGGACTACGAGAATCATGCCGATCTCGATTACGTAAGCCATCTCGCGAAGTACGACGACTCCTACTCGAATCGCGGTATGATCTACCACTATTGCGATCATATAAACCACGAGGTCTACGTCGTTTGCGATCGCATGACTTATCCCGAGTATGCGACCGTTTTTCACGAGTACGCGAGCTTTCACGCCCCATTATCACAAAAAGAAAATCAAGGTTAAATCAGACAAACAAATCAAACAAGCAAAATAATCGAATAAAAAGAAAAGTGATAAAGTGGGTAATTGCAAAAAATTGGAAGGATCAAAAGAAAACGGTTTTTCTGTTCACAACAATTTTTAGCAACAAAACTTCGTCTAAGTGGGCTTTAAAAGTCCTTTATCCCACTTCTGATATAAGCTTCAGAAGTGGAAATTCAATAATAAAAAAAACAGTTTACAACAAAAAAAACATTTTTACTTCATAATCACAATTGACCCAAATTACAATCAATAAAATTACTTACCTACAGTCAACTAAGACTTAAAATCCACTAAGCGAAACACTGCACACTTTATCACCAAACTAAACTCAAATGGCTTACGTAACCTTACGACTAGCTGATGATTCACACGTCCGTCCAGTCCGAGCGCAGAGCAGCAAAAGAACGTTCTATCCCCAGCGCCTTGCTTATAAAGGCAAAGTGGGGATAAAGGCAAAGTGGGGTAGTTCAGTAACTACCCGCTTCGTCAGTACGTAAGAGAGGATTCTCCTTACAATACAATAACTGGCTCTAAAGTTTGCGCTTGGATTAAAGTTATAACTCGTTTAGTAATGAGACGGTTTAAGTTTTTTCGAGTTTTTAGAATTAATTTAGATTTTTTTTTATTTTGACATTTCTAACGTCAGATGTAATTTATTCGTGGAATTGTTTAGACAGTTTTTGTTTAGAAAAACTGTCAAAAGTCCAAAATTATTCCTTTGATAAAGATTACTGGCGTTGAAAGTCAGCCCGTTAACTTTATTAAATGACTTGAAAAAAAAACTGTGTCAAGGTAACACCCTGACATTGACAACAATTTGAGGTTAGAGCGTGAAGCGAGAGACAGACAAAAATCACTAGCAAACAGTTTGCTTACGTTAAGAACTGTATACAACATCAGTTTTAGTATATGCGAAACCCGAAACATGAATGTAGTATTTTTATGTAAAGAATCTATGTACAAAATTTCAAAACTGTATCATCACAAATCACAAAGTTATAAGCTTGTTATGTTACCTGGTTGTCCGTACAAAAACATGATCACCACGCGGCGCCCGCTGTGCGCCCGTGCCTAGTGCCGCTATGACCTGCAGTGACTTGTGTTCGTCGCGCGGTGTCCATATTGTAACCTTTTTTAAAGATTTTTGGGGCAAAATACACTACTATTTTTTAATTAGTACAAAAAAAATGGGGCTCTATCCGTACCCGTTACTGATCATATTTATGTAGTCAAAAGTAAAAAAAATTAAATCCCAAAATTTCCACGAAAATTTGTCATGATTGGTAAATTCATAATTAAATCAATTATTCGTAACAATTGCTACTAGAAAAGACGATGCGCAGTGCTTTTCCATGATTAATGAATACTACTATGTAGTCTGTACAATATTTCCATAAACTGAGTGACATTTTGGTATATAAACAAACGCTAATAACGTTGCTGTTTATGAATATTATTTATTGAGAATTTACATATATAACAAATAGACCTTCTCTAATAAGCCCTTTAAGTATTTCTACAATTAAAAATTAGTGGTGTCTATCACGGTATAAAAATTATTGGAATCGATTCAGTTATTTATTCTGAACAAACTATATTCAGGTTTCACATATACTAAAAATAATGTTGTACTCGTATATCATACTCTATAATTATTGTTAAAACTAGCCTTTTTCAGCGCCTTAAATCATTAAATGAGTAATATGTTAAACCAAGCCTAAGATATTACGATTCAATAGACCTGACAAATACAACACTGATGTAAACATAACCCTTCGCTCCAACTGTGTTAACATTTTAGAAAGTCAAATTACAAAACGGTTCACAAATTGCACTAAATCCCGTCCAAAAGCGAGCCTACAGCGTGACACGAGATTGATACGTGACGTGTCACGGGAACTCGCTGCTACGTGTTTTTTGAACATGATGGTTACATAGAAAGCTTGCAAAAAAGTGTGGAATCAATGGTTTAAGTGATTTCACGCTACGTAGAATAAAATTGCGGTTACTACTTGTGTTGTCGATAAAACAGCTTAAAAACACTTCAATTAAATAATTAATTTTCCACGGTTACAATTAAGGGGGATGCGCTAAGGTAGCGAATTCATCTTGCGTTTTTTGCAATTTAAATTTCTAAATCAAAATTCGTCATCTAGCCTAGTCTATCTACTTTAAGAATCAGTAATTACTTGTTGTAATACTGGCTGTAGTGGACGCCTTAAGCTTCTTATCTACCCCATTATATACTCGTATTTTTATTTTGCTATTAATATAGCTTATTTTACAACATTACTTTCATAGCGATTCATAGGAATGTTTTGTGTACAATCCGTGTATAGGCTAGGCGCCCCGTCGCGCGCCGACAAAAAATCTCAAGGACAATCCTAATGCCGTCGCGCGGGGAGCGGGACGCGTCAGTGGATATTTAAAATATCTTTCTATCGCTGTACCTTCTTGTGATTGATACAAACAGAACAATGTTTTAAATTCGTTTAGCGCTAAATATATACAAGGTGTAACATAAATAACGCACAACCTCTATTTCATTGATATTGATATATTTGCATGCTCGAAAAATAATTTTAAATCTAATATTATAAAAATTTTTTCTGAATTGTAATCTTAATTATTATTATTTATTTGTTGCTTAATTTAAGCAAATGAAATGTAATTGTTTGTAATCTGATTTGGTTTTGTAGCTAGCTTTATAGTACTTAACTTATTTATTTATTTCACAAATATTTGGTAACACTTGTCTAGTGGCAACTATTGTTAATCAAATATGTTTTATCTGTGGATAATGCAGTGGACTGCGACATTACTACTCAAAGTCTGTTAATTTTATGTGTTATATATGTTGTAGTTGTTTATTATCCCTTAATAAATAAAATAAAATAAAATTTATGCTCGCATAACTCGTCAAAATGATGAACAGTTGATTTTTTTTTCAAGATTTCAGGTTTGTTCTCAAAGCTAGTTGTACTATTATGTATTCTGTGCCCAAGTTGTTCATAATAATGAACACAATTACCCCTTAACTCTTAAAATGTCGATTGTACACCATGTGTACAGATAACAATAGAATTTCAATTGTGTCTGCTAATTGGCGCGCGACGGGTTAAGGGTGAATTCGACCAAACTTTTATACCCAGCATAAGTCTTAACCTTCGAAGAAATTTTGAATTTTTGACAGTTTCTCCATAGAAAAAGTGTCAGTCATCAATTTTATTCCATGGATAAAAGATATCTAACTTTGGTCAAATTAGCGTTAAGATTTATTCTTCAATTCTCGTTATTACGCCTACCAGTGTTTGTCTCTGCATCACCCAATGGTTGACTGGTAGAAAATGTCCATGGCATTAAGCACAGAAAAGATAAAGCATTAAGTCCGCCTCTGTACATTTGTGTGCTTAGAGTATTAAATAAATAACTTATAAATAAACAGAATATCAGTCCTGGAGTGTAAGCAACGAGGCACGACCTTCGAGCATAGCAGATTCATTGACATATTTTCTGAACGTAAGCCAGGATCAAGGTTAGGATGTTTTTCACCATTTCGTCTGGTTATTCACCTTTATTACATAAATTCATGAATTATACTATGTAAATGCCATTTACATATTGTTGAAGAAATATTGGGTTATTAAATATTACATACTCTTTTGAATTCGTAGCATTATTTTTCTACAAAGTACATTGCAAGATTAAATAAGACCGCAATTTGCTTAATCTGGTTTAACATTAAAAATATGAGATATTCTCCTTCATTCGTTTGAAAGTGTTGTTAATATTTTATTTTTTAATCAATTTAACCAAATACTGCATTAAAAGTTACGCGGGAAGCTGGTAGTCGAAGTTTTGTTAGCATAGTGCTCGAAGGCGCAATCACAGCTAATGCTATTATAAAATTCAGTTTTGCAATGAGTTAGCGTTCATCTTTTCTCGAATACCAATAGTTCAAGCCGTACTTTGTGCTTGCTTTGTATTTCACCATAAAATAATTCCCAATTAATAATTTTCTTGGGTCAAGAAATATTACTGTCTACGTCTAATCTTTAGCAACGATTTTTTTTTTTATTAATTTCATTCCATGGGCCTGCTACTTATTAATTTCCAATTTTAAAAATTCTATTTCAGATCTTGCAACGGTTATTAGGAAAAATCTGTTTTTCCCCGCTTTTCAACCGGTTGTCAGTCCCGGAGAAATCAGTTGGCAGCACTAATTACAGCGCCCGAGCTCCGGGACGGCTAGGGACGTCAAACGTAGCATCTGTTCCAGGCGTTTTTATAGAGTGGTGAACGTTATGGCTTCAATGAACGCTTTGGAAAGGGGTTTTTTATGAGAATGTTATGATTCAAAGGTTTCAGGGTTAGGTAATCGTTTCAGTTTCACCGTGGGTATCAGGTTTTTTTTTAGGTTTAGATTGGATTAATTTCCGTTTTGTTAGGTGTTCTATGTGTTTTTGTTAGTTTTAATTTTTTAATCGAGGATATTTGTGTAGTCATACAATTCTTTATTGCCATTTGAAAATGTAAACAAAAAAGATCTTTCATTAGAAACACAAATACATATTAGCCTTTATACAACTATCAATCCTGATTTATTTTTATACATTCATCATAATAACAACTCTCAACAGTCTCTCTCTCTTTTTGTAAAAGTTAAAATGTTAATTATCCCCATAAAAAATATTCTTGCAACGATTTACTGAACAAAACGAAAAATCCATTAAAAATGTTTTTGTGGAGAAGTTATTTTTAATAAAAATGTTTTTCTTTTAAATTTTTATTAATAGACGAAGCGATGCGGCTTGGTATTGGGTGAAGTTTTGCAATTTGCCAAGAGGTTCTGTTTGTACTGCCACGTAAGAAGTTTATTATGGAAGTTGAGTTTCGACTTCAGCTTGTTATTTGATGAATTCATGCCTCAAAAGCCTTTCAGGTTTTCATTGAAATTTGATCTGAATCTAGAAAGTTTAAAACAAAATATACGATGCCACTTGCTTATTTTTTTTACAAGTTAGAATTTATTAATTAATTTATTTTTTAAACATTTACAATTTTAAATTTAAAATGTTATGAATTTATTTTAAGCAGATACAGATAGATACTGTAGATACAGTTAGAATATTTAAAAAAGCTAAATAAAATATTCCATTGCCAAATTATTGACACAGATCTCCGTTTTTTCATCTTAGAAATATTTTTATAAAATATTCATTGAAACGTGACGTCATTAAGTCAGATTTCAACAGCAACTGGCCGTAGATTACATTAATGACTTGTCATCCGACGCCCCAAGTTTCCGGAGGCGCAGTTTTGATACAAAAAATGGCCTTTACATTTTTATCCGAGTTTCCACGATTAATAATGTATTAACTTCAAAGAAAGTCAGTAAGCCAATAATTCTTTGGAGTGCCACCTTGGGTTTCTCGAGGCAATGAATTATAGAAATATCGTCATTCATCTTTTTGTTCATTTCAGTTTTGATTCACTTTGAAGGTACGTAGTACTATTTAGTGGATCGTGTGGGGGAACAAGAGATCCTTCAGACGAGAGGGGAGGGAGGTAAAGCTTCGTATATTTTGCGTAATGCTCTCAAATAAATATGAAGCAAGCTCTTGAGCACCTCCCTACGCAAGTCGAAGCCGCACTGGTAATGTATGTTTACTGAAAAAGAAAAACTTGAAATTCTCGGATATATTTTTATGAACTTTGATGTTTTTTCATGCAAAAAAATTATGAATGATAAAAAGTTTATACTTTCATCTGTTTATCCTCTGCTTTTTCAAAGTGTGTTTTTGATCTTACATACCATCGGTCAGTTTAGGGGATAATATACCGGATGACTTTTTTTACCGTCTTGAAAGAAGTGATCTAAGTGTCAATAAATACTACAAATTCGATGTAAACTTTTCATTTTAGATCAACAAAAACAGAAATTTTGAAAAAAAATAATAAATCGTTTAAAAATATCGAAATTCAAATCATATGCAACGTGCATAATTATGATTTGAATTTTGATTTTTTTTTTTGAAAAAAAAAAGTTAGGTATGCCATATTCTTCTACTCCGTTCACCTATTATAGCCTATTTTTTTCAAGATGGTAAAAAAAGTCATCCGGTATTATTAGAAACGACTGTGAACTGGATATCTGACCTTTGCATATAGTCCGATAGCAGAAATTTGGTGATCTAATTTTAGCTCCAGTAACTCTGGTTTTAATTAATTTACCTATTATATTTTTTTTTTTTTAATTTTTTTTTTTATTTGTTTGCTTAATTAATTATTCAGATTGCGTTCGACAGGATTAGTGATCAGTCGTTGGGTTTAGGTTCGTTGAGAAGATTATCATTAAGACTGTTATAGACCCTTTCACCATAATAATAATAATATAATAATAATACATTTATTTCAGACCATAAGTCCATAAACAACACACATACATAAATACATGAAAACACATAACTACACTAAAAATACACTAAAACAATTTACTTAAAATATTGGAATGACGCACGATGAGTGGTCTTCCATTGCCACATCAATGGACTGTCTGTCCTGTCGGCTACTGAAGCCACCAAGCTGTTGGAGCTGTCGCGCACTCGCCGCATCAGGGATGCTATCCGAGTCCGCATCAGTGCGTAAAAATCTGGCACGCCATTTTCCGCGAACATCCCCGATGCACTGCAAAAGCGCGGCAGCCCCAACATAATTCTAAAGGCGTTATTGTACTGGACTCGCAGAACATTGTACGAGCTTTTTGTATAGCTGACCCATAGGGCACACGTGTACATAGATTGGCAATACGCTCTAAAGAGTGTAATTTTCACCTCCCTAGTACAACGTGCAAACCTACGAGCCAGCATGTTACATCGAACTGCCAATGCTCTGCGTTCCCTCTCTATGTCCACATCGTCGGACAGACTATCGGTGACCCAATGCTCCAGGTACTTGAACTTCGTGACCCTGGAAAACTGAGTGCCCCCCAAGGTGACTGGTGGGACAGTATCACAATATTTGTTACCTGCTTTGAAAACCAGTAACTCGCTCTTGGTCGCATTGTACTTGAGGCCGTGAGCCACCGCATAGTCCAATAAAACGCATAAAACAATCTGCGTAGCTTTTTCCCAACTATGTTAGGGTCGGTTTCCAGTCTAACCGGATGCAGATGAATACCAGTATTTTACATGGAGCGACTGTCTATCTGACCTCCACAACCCAGTAACTGGGTAATACGATACCCCTTGGAAAGATTGGTTGTCAGACTTTCAGGCTTCTGACGACCCGTAACGACTGTCAAAGATCCACGAATGACAGCCGGGACCAACGGCTTAGCGTGCTTTCCGAGGCACGGAGGAGTCTCGGTATGTAAAGATGGTCACCCATCCACGGACCGACCCCGGCAAGCGTAGCTTAACCTGATGGATCGACCCGTGCGGCTGTTATTACTTAGCCACGAGCTCCTCAATGTGTAATATTTTTATTAGAAGTAGTTATTTTTGTCAAGGGTAGAAGAACATTCTTGATTCTTCACAAGGTTGGCTCATTGAAGAGAGATTGAGTTGAGACTTTTGACTGATTGATTGGAGAGCGGGAAGAGGTAGAGAGGGATAGGAGGGTGTAGTGAGAGGAGAGAGGGGAAAGCGGTGAAGGGGGTATGAGAGGGGATAAAAGGTGGAGGGGGAGGTAAGCGGGAAAGGGATGTGGTGAGGGGTGAGAAGGAGAGGGGATGGGGAGGATGAGGGAGTGAGAGGGGGCGGTGAAGGGGATGATAGGGGAGGGTGAGAGGGGATGGAAGGGGAGGGGAGTGAGAGGAGGGTTTTAGGGAGAGGAGGAGGGGTGAGAGGGGGCTTAGGAGAGGGGGAGGGATGACGAGTGCCTTTATACTTTAAAGTTGCTTTTTGTATAGCATTGATGCATTGAAGAAACCCTGCCCGACAGAAATGACCGAAAAATAAAAAGTCAGCACAAAAAACAGAAGTAAACTCCAGTCGTGCTTCGGAGCTGACACACACACTTTTTTATTTGTTTGAACTCGCTAATCTCTGGAACTACCGGGCGGACTTTAATAATTATTTTTGCATTTGAATATTTAACATCACTCTAGGACTCTTAGGTTCCGAGCAAAAAGAAAAAAAGTGAGAAAGAACGCTTGGCGAAAACGAAGTAATAGTGTGGGCAGGCAATGCGATGCGACGGGGTGGGTCGGGGGAACAAGAAATTTCAGCAGCAAGGAATTTCATAATTTTGGCAGAAGCTATCTATCTATTTAAATAATAAAAACTTTTTTACAAAAAAACACAACCGACTTCCAAAAACAACACTACAAAGTGAAAAATAACTTTAATTTCGGAAGTCGGTGTCTAGTTAAATGTATTTTCGTTTTTGCCACCGACTTCCGAAATTAAAGTTATTTTTCACTTTGTAGTGTTGTTTTTGGAAGTCGGTTGTGTTTTTTTGTAAAAAAGTTTTTATTTCTCACTTTTTAGTGGGTCTGTTTATAATTTGTATAAGTTACAATAGTCTAATGTCAATTGCTCATCACATGTTACAAAATATTGCGTTTCCCGATGCTGGGACGTTAATTGTTGAGGAGTTCTGCTGGTAAGAACCAGGAGAACTCCTCAACAACCACTCACCACACGCATTGTGTGACGAGCGGAAATTGCTTAACAACCATATTAAAGTAATCGAATCGCAACCCGTGAAATAATAGGTCTTTACCTATGAAATTGCCGTTTTGTATGAAAAAATTTAAACGAATTTTTTTCATGCATTTTTTATTTGTATCAATCGAAGTAATCACCCATGCAATCAATGCATCTTTGCCAACGCAGTGGCAGTTTATTGATGCCCTTCTTAAAGAAATCAGCTGTACGGGAGGCAACAAATTCTTCAAAGGCATTTTGTACTGCCTCTCGGGTATTGAATTTTTTTCCGGCCAAGAAGTTATCCAAATTCTGGAAAAAGTAGTAGTCTGTAGGCGCAAGGTCTGGTGAGTAGGGCGGATGACGGAGAGCTTCCAACCCCAGTTCTTGCAACTTGGAGACCGTCTGCTGTGCAGTATGAGGTCGCGCGTTGTCGTGCAGGAGTAGCGGAAACGAGCGATTGACCAATGCTGGTTGGAGATGTGCCAGCTTCTCCATCATTGTGTTCAGTTCTTCACAGTACACATCTGAAGTAATGCTCACCCCGTTTGGTAAGAAGCTGTGATGAATCACACCGGCGCTAGACCACCAAACAGTGACCATCACTTTTCTAGGGGTAAGTTTTCGTTTAGGGCATTGTTTAGGTGCTGAACCAGGATCCAACCAACTTGCTGAGCGCTTGCGGTTATCAAACAGAATCCATTTTTCATCGCAGGTAACAATGCGGTTCAAAATTCCTTCATTTGTGTGTCTGTTGAGCAGTGCAAGGCACGTCTCGACGCGTACTTCGCGCTGGCGATCATTGAGTTCGTGGGGCACCCATTTGTCAAGCTTTTTTACCTTGCCAATTTGACGCAAATGGACCAATATTGTTTTGACGCTAACGTCGAAAGCTGCTGCTAATTCAGCCGTAGATTGTGTATCATCAGCTTCCACAATCGCCTTTAATTCGTCATTGTCGACCAAAGTCTTCGGACAACCGCGAGGTTCATTTTTCAGGTCGAAATTTCCAGAACGGAAGCGAGCAAACCAATAACAAGTGGTGCGTTGGTTTGTAGTGTTAGCTCCGTAAACGTCGTTGATGTTGCGTACCGCTTGTGCCGCGTTGCTGCCACGACGGTACTCATATTCCATAATTACTCGAATTTTTAACGTATCCATGATGACGAAAAAGATTGAAATGCGATGAAAATGTAACACTAATCAATAAACAAATGACTACTTATGGAAAAAAAAATCCATTTTTTTAAAATAAAATTAATTTGAAATTAGAATTCTTAGCCAAACAAAAATTATTTTGATTTAAAATGGCCGGTACTGCAGAACGGCAATTTCATAGGTAAAGACCTAATATTTATCATTGAGTAGTTCCAGTAGCCATCTGTGGTCTTCGTCATCAGTTCCACTTCACCAAGTGGTGCTTTCCGGGAGCAAATGCACAAGCTACTATAAAAAATACCCAAATCGCTATAGGTGTGCCTATAATATTTGAAGAGTTCCTTCGATTTCTCAAAGATCCCATCATCAAAACTGGATTTTGACAAAAATGGGACAATTTGGAAAGTATACCCTTTCCAACAAAAAAATATTTTTTTAAATCGGTTGGCAAGCGACGGAGTTATGCGCGAACAAACATAAAAAAAAAAAAAAATACAAACATCCGAATTGAGAACCTCCTCCTTTTTTCGAAGTCGGTTAAAAAGAGAGGTCCTGACTGACTGACTCATTAAATCATCATCATTCAATCATCATTCATTTAATCATCATTTTCGCCCAGCCCAAACCCTTGCACCTAGAAAGCTGAAATTTTGCACAGAGGTTCCCTTTATAATGTAGACAAGGAATAAGGAAGAAATTTCTGGTAATACGGTCCCGTGGGATATTTCCCGACATCCACGCGGGCGAAGCCGCGGGCACAAGCTAGTGGTATATAAAAAAGAAGGGGAAAGGGTCATAGGGCATCAAAGAATTCGTCTGCATCGCTGTCAACAGGAAAAGTGCCCAAAAGGCTGGCAGCATTGCCACGTTGTATGGCAATGCTGATTCTTTGGCCAAAAAATAGGCCAGCCTTTTATTTTTCGAAAGTTTTAACTTAGAACCAATGGTGTACCTATCATCGACACTCAAGAGGTTAAGACAAGCATAATAGAACCACATACATAATGAATAAAATAAAGCTACACAACAAAGCATGGAAAAAGAGAGTTCTTCATACGCCATATAAATAACTGACATATCCTGCAGAAATATTTAATTTAGTTACGTACGAAAATACCGAGATGAGGACAAAGATAACCCGAGGAAATCCTCCTTTCGTCCTTCTTTGAGGCGGATGAAACGCGCACGAGCAAAGTACTGAAGATTTAATCGTGAAACACCCTCCATCAAACTGAGATAGGGATATTTATGTAGGAAAATATTACCAAAATATATCATACGCATACAATTTATATCATGTATTTTTTATTTAGGATTACACAATTTTTGTGTAGGGCAGTAATCGACAGCCATTTTTCAGGCTAGACTGGGTAGAGGAAGGTCTTGTGGCTAAGTAATAACAGCCGCACGGGTCGATCGACGAGGTTAAGCTAAGCTTGCTATTAATTTGACATTATATTTCTTTGTTGACATATTTTAAATTAATTGACTCATACTAAGCATTTCACATCAATTTTAATTAGACTTTTAAATGTATTGTTTCTGCATGTGATAATTTTATTTAATATGTAATTTTCAACACAATGTAAATTGTTCATGAAAAATAAATGAAATGAAATGAAATGCTTGCCGCGTTTGGTCCGTGGATGGGTGGTTGACTATCATTACTTACCATGAACCCTCCGTCCTCGGAAAGCACGTTAAGTTGGTCGGCTGTCATTCATGGATCTTTGACAGTCGTTACGTGTCGTCGACAACCAGTCTTACCAAGGGGTATCGTGTTATCCAGTAACTGGGTTGTGGAGGTCAGATAGGCAGTCGCTCCAAAATACTGGTATTCAGCTGCATCCAGTTAGACTGGAAGCTGACCCCAACATAGTAGGCTCATGACTGTGGGTAGCGGATTACAAAGAACGATAACTTACTTTTTTTAAATATTATAATACTTTCTTAAGCTAAAGAAAAACTAAAATAGTTCTGTTAAGCTTTGGTTTTCTAGAAGAGCGGTGGCCGCCATATAACGGCCCCAAATACGGCTGTTATGAAAAAAACGCTATCTAGGAGAACACACCAAAAACATTCTAAAAAACGCAACAAAAAACAAAACAATAAAAACCAAAAAGAAGAAAAAAAAACAAACCAAAAAACAACAAAACAAATCAATCTGCCTAGCCTTTTCCCAACTATGTTGAGGTCGGCTTCCAGTCTAACCGGATGCAGCTGAATACCAGTATTTTACATGGAGCGACTGCCTATCTGACCTCCACAACCCAGTAACTGGGTAATACGATACCCCTTGGTAAGACTGGTTGTCAGACTTTCGGGCTTCTGACGACCAGTAACGACTGTCAAAGATCCACGAATGACAGGCGACAGAATGGCAGACGAATCCGAGGCACGGAGGAGTCTCAGTATGTAAAGATGGTCACCCATCCATGGACCGACCCCGGCAAGCGTAGCTTAACCAAAAACAACAAAACAAAATAACATAAATTATTATTCCATTTTTGTTTTCATAAACAACCTTTTATTGACGTCATTCGAAGGTATATTGTGGTCTCGCTTTTTGCCACCGCTCGTCAAGGAAACCGTAGCTTTAGACAAGAGCGGAGATAATATTGCCACGTCGTTATTATAGCTACGCGCGACATCGCGCTCGCGCTTCCTTTTCACAACAGAACTCTTCTGCCGAAGCATCTCGAGGGATGCCGAGGCATTCCGAATGCTGCCGACACGACAAGCAAACTTACCGCAGCAAAAATGGACGATTGGCCAACCGACCATTTTTTGGTAAAATAACTTTTTAATGTAGAACTCTAGAAATAGACTTTTTACATCAAAAAATGGTCGGTTGGCTATTCAAGCACTACTGTGATACGTACATATATTATTATGTAGTATCGCAGAATAATCGTAGCCGTGTCGTAGCAAGTCTTGTAATATCAAAACTCGCATTGAAACACAAGATGACTTTATCCTATTGAAAAGGCCCTTTAGAGTTCCATTGAGCGAAAGCAAAGATATCTCGCCAAAGAGCACCATTCTTATCTACCAACCTACACTTCACTAGATCACACACAAAGAAAACTCCACAATAGACCCTTTAACATTATTTACCAACCAAGTGTAAAAGTGATTCGATAAAAAGCTTAGTTACAATGTTGCCAGTAATCTCTGACCATCCTCCCGCAATTTACCCGATAATGAGAGAAATCACCCCTGTAGCGGGGAGCATTGTTGATGAACGAACGAACGAAAATGATTGAACGCGGACATTGCAGTGATCGCAAAGGGTAGGGGGAAATGAGATTCAGTTTCCTATTTGTCGTTCCCCTGAAATAGGTGTTGAGTATAATGAGTACGTGATTTGTTGAGTGGTAATTTGGAATTGGTTATTAGATGTCAGAATGTCGAGGGATGTTTGAAACAAATTAAAGAGTTTTCTCTAGTTCTGTCGCAAAAAATAAGTAATTACTAAGATAGGACGGTTTTTTCACGAGGCTTTCATATTTTTCTTTGTGAGTTTTTCGGCCCTATCGCTATAATTGAACCTTTTAAAAATTAATGATTAAGTACTTGGAAAATTAATTAACCATCCCCCTTAATGTGTCTACCACAATTTGTTTAAATATTATTTTGATTGCTCTGTAATATTTTTGCTTGCTTATCATTTTCATATCGTAAATTAAATGTTATTGCATCTTAAAAAAAATATTATTTATTTATTAAAACTATCAATCAATCTGCCAAGCCTTTTCCCAACTAAATTTGATGTCGGCTTCCAGTCTAACCGGATACAGCTGAATACCAATATTTTACATGGAGCGACTGCCTATCTGACCTCCACAACCCAGTAACTGGGTAACACGATACCCTTTGGTAAGACTGGTTGTCAGACTTTCGGGCTTCTTTAACGACTGTCAAAGATCCACGAATGACAGCCGGGACCAACGACTTATCGTGCTTTCCGAGGCACGGAGGAATCTCGGTATGAAAAGATGGTCACCCATCCACGGACCAACCCCGGCAAGCGTAGCTTAACCTGATGGATCGACCCATGCGGCTGTTATTACTTAGCCACGAGCTTCTCTTTAAAACGATAATATATAAGAAAAAAAAAATACCGTACAAAGGTGGACTTAACACGTTGAACGCCAGACTGAAAACCATGTTTAGCCCAGTGGGCCGCGGCGGACACCATGTGACCGCCAGTATAGTGGGTCCAGGGGGCCGCGTCGGACACCACGTGTCCGCGTGCCCTCGATCACTTCAGAAGCCTGTAGGCGGCCGACGGGCAGGGTTTCGACTGTTTTTACTAAGGCAAGTGACCCGCGCGGCCCCGCAGTACAATCTGGCCTCTTGGCACAAAAAAAATCGAAAGGACTTAGAATTTATGGGCTTTTCAACAAGTTGGTTCCAAAAATGTTGTAAGTAGATAAAGTAAGTATTTTGAATCATTCAATTGACAGTATTTTTTATAGGTAGACATTAATTTTTAGACCTTTTAAGACACTGTAAAGTCATTAAAATTTTAATCTTTTCAGTCAAGTACGTATCGAATAAGTGGGTAATGGGTTCAGTAGGTAATTTACGAAAGAAAACGAATTAAAGTTGGATATTATGTTTATTATAGTGTGGCGGCATCTACATCGCCACATACGAACTACGGTACTACGCGTCACAGTGACGTCACGCAATCCTGCATCGCGCAATCAGAGTTTACCGCGCAACTAGCATATATACAACGTCCCGACATCAACCGTCGGGCAGTTGCCCACCAGACACGACACCCGTCTGGTCGGAGGATCCTCCCTTTTCAATAGAGGATGAGTGAACTTTACACCCTGTTCCTCATGCCTCTATACTGGTGACCCCGACGTGATCGTCAGCGCAGCCTTCGTGCAACTCCTTCAGCGTGACGTCATCAGCATCACTTCCTCAAGCTTTCGAGCGGCGAGTCACACAGCCAGCCAGCACCCACGGCTTCAACGGGTATCCTGACCACCAGCATGCAGCGAACGCGCATTCCTGGTCATCACCCTCAGCCTCATCAGCAACCTTGGCACAGCACACTGCACCTCGGCCGGTCCACAAGAAGAGCCCTACCTCTCCTGGTCGACACCAGCAGTCAGCCTCAACTCAGCGCTGTACACTCCGACTCACTGGAGCATAACGCAGCGCCATCACCCCGACTCACTGGGGAATCACCGCAGACAATTCCGACTCACCGTGAACTATGCGGCACCCGGTTCCCGACTCACTGGAACCACAACTGGCACTGGCAAGCATCGCAAGATACACGACTCAGCCCACTATCGACCTCCGGTCTCAGGAGGGGAGTGATGTGGCGGCATCTACATCGCCACATACGAACTACGGTACTACGCGTCACAGTGACGTCACGCAATCCTGCATCGCGCAATCAGAGTTTACCGCGCAACTAGCATATATACAACGTCCCGACATCAACCGTCGGGCAGTTGCCCACCAGACACGACACCCGTCTGGTCGGAGGATCCTCCCTTTTCAATAGAGGATGAGTGAACTTTACACCCTGTTCACCCTCTATAATAGAAAGAAATCAATCTTTTAATCATATTTTTTATGGAAAATAGGTAACTACCATACATAATTAAAATAATAATGAACTTCTAAGTCATGAGAACAGTACAGGCTGTCGATTGGTGACTACAGAACACACAACAGATATCAGAACAAAAGTTTAAAAAAATTAACAAAATGTCTTACTTATCATAAAATGCTTGGCATTAGAACAATAGTTTAATCTTAATATTTTTTACATAAAAGTCTTCAGAAATCAGTCAATAAAACCTAGATCTAATTACAAAGTATGAACTTTGATAAAAAGTAACTAACATAAAAATCTATAAATCTTTAGAAATGACACAGCCTTGGCATTACAACAATAGCATAATCTTAATATATTTTATATAAAAATCTTCAGAAATCAGTCAGTAAAAATCTTTAGAAATTACACACACACACAATTAGAAAGATAAAAATATAAAAATTATACCAAAAATCTATGAATGTAATTTAAAAAAACAGTTATGGCACAAAATTGGCTTTTCAGGACAAACGCTACAAAAAGTATTAACTTTTTTGGTCTTGTTGCGTGCTTGTAGGCGACCTATGTTTTTGACATTCGTCTTGTAGCATTCCCCACAGTTTCGTCTGGTTTTTCTAGATGGACCGTCAAATTTTTCCAAAACATGTTTCTTTCTTTTCGGTCTTGTTGGCTCTGGTTCATATGCTTGTTGGTTAGCACAGAAAGATTTCAAAATATCTATCCTAAAATCTGTTATTTTAATTTTTTTTTTGTTTACATGTTGGTACAAAACATGAGCATTGATCAGAGCTATATTCAGAAGCATATCACATGCAATCTTTTTATACCAACGGATCGATTTCCGCAATGGGGTAGAATAAGAAGCCATCTGGTCTGCTAAATCCACACCTCCTTTAGCCTTGTTGTATTCCAAGACGATTTTCGGCTTTCTCACAACTTTTCCGCGTTTTGTGATCTCGACGAAGCGTACAGAGTGTTTTGTGGATAACATAAGAACATCGCGCTTGTCTTTCCATTTTAACACTGTTATTCCATCATGACTCTCTTCAGCATAATAATGGCCCCTCTTGAGTTTGGTGCTGACTACTTTTTTAGGAAGCCCCCGCCTGTTTTTCCTGACCGTCCCGACAAGATGAGTTTGTTTGTCCAAAAGTCTTCGCGCCAAATCTATACTAGTATACCAGTTGTCGGTGTGCAAAGTATGCCCCCTGTTGGCATAATCTTCACACAAATCCATCACAACATTTGTGGGTGTTGTGTTTGTAATATCGTTTTTTCCTGCATAGACATTTATTTTGTGTGTAAATCCAGGAACAGAGCACAATTTGAATAGTTTGACACCATACTTATGCCGCTTGTTTTTGTTGTACTGCCTGAATATGATTCTACCACGAAATGGCACCATACTCTCATCGATGCAAATATCTTCATTTGCAGTAAAATGTTGCCGAAAGGACACATTCAAATCGTTCATCAGCTTTCTTACACGATGAATACGGTCGGTCTTATTTTTTTCATCATCTTCAGAAAAATGCAACATGCGAAGCAAAATTTCGAAACGGTTACGTGACATAACAGTTCTAGGAAACGAATGCCCGATAACTTCGTCCTTCGACCAATAGTCCGATAATTTTGGAAGCTTAACCACACCCATGAAAAGAAGCAAGCCAAATAATTTCTTCACCTCCGCAAGGTTCGTTGGAAACCACTGGTTGATCCGCGCACCAAAAGAAGCATTAGGTTTATTAGCTATTTGTTCAATAGCGTATTTGTTAGTTGCAGAAACTATAAAACTAAACATATCATCACAGACATAAAGCGAATAGAAATCAGCTGGAGATTTATTCACCATTGTAGAACGAACAGCATGCGATGGCCCCGAAATGTCAGTAAATGGAATCAAACGACGTTGTTTACCTTCTGGCGGTCCCCATCCACCACTATCAGTTTGAGTGTGTTCTGGCAAATCAGGTGCAGTATTTTCTGATCCACTGTCCTCACTTTCCGAGTGGATGATACGGCGACGATTACGTTTATTCGGCTGCAATACTAAAAAAAACTCGTTCTCATCTTCAGAAGATACGTGAAAACTTGAATTCAGCAAGTTTATTTCAATGTTCTCAATTTGTTCTAAATCTTCTTGGGTCACTTCAAAGTTTTCAAATTCTTCCATGGTGCGCTATGATTATAACTCAACGGAACCCTAATTTTTATAAAAACACGATACTGTCCTACGCGAGCGCAATGGCAAATGAACGAGTGAAGCGTCTCACTGGGGCTCGAGCGGGCGGCGCAGCGCGGGGGGAGCCGACAGCGTGACCCGCGCGGCTCCCGCGCAAAGAAAGACGGTTGGACGCTCTCGCAGGCCGCGACGGTCACTGGTGTCTGCCATTTGACATCTCGGAAAATAATGAGTAAATCGCTGTTTCTGTAAGTCGCCCATTATTTTTGAGTTAATTCCTGACAATATTTGCAAAAAAACACCTCGACGGTTTTTGAACGATTCGCGATTTATCGGTGCGGCCCGTGGTGAAAGTATGCTGTCGGACACATGGTGTCCGTCATGGCAGTCAACGTGTTAATGCCTGAGCCATTTTCTACCAGTCAACCTTAGGGTGATGGAGAGAGAAAACATGGCAGGTGCAACATGAGGGATAGATATCTCGAAAATAACTATAAAATACAAGAATAATAAACAACAAAGAAGAAGAAAAAAGAAAGAAAAAGAAGAATCATAGAGTCAAAGAATACAACACAACAAAGCAAGTGGCCATGACAGTGAAGTATTGGCCGCCATATTGGAACAATGATCACTCGAATCGTCCGAATTTGTCGTCTGTTCGATATGAAGTGAATCCCCCCGGGATTCTAGTAACATCACTACAACTTGGTCCGGGATTGCAGTTCGCAAGTACAATTGGCAGTGACTTAGTCGGGATAACGTAGATACAAGCGAGATGCGGTAGATTTAAACTTTGTAACAATGTATGTAAGCAAACTGAGAATGTGTATTAAGAAGGGAGTATTTGGAGTTTGACTTCTGCATTGCAGTATAATAAACCAAAATAATGTTCTTCAAAACGCTTATCTGTAGGGTTGCCATACGTCCTGTATATACGGGACTGTCACCGTATTCGACCATCGCGTCCCATTGCTACACGTCCCGTAATTGTCCCGTATTTCAATAATTTCGACAAATTTCGGAAATGGCTATAACTAACTGTTACATATTTACAAACAAAACAAATAAATATTGAAAATGCTGAGACAGATGCTCTTGAACCAGTTTGTTTACTTAAAAGATTATACTAATAAAAAATAATACTACAATAAAAACATTGAATACGCATGCTTGATAAAATTCTGTGAATACATATTTGCAATTCCTGCCCACAATTAAAAAAATGTAGAAAGGTTAGTTTCGTTGACGACGGCTCAATGGACGGACAACGGGGTTGTCGGTAGAGACCATTGAATCCATATTGATTTGTCATTATAATTTTAAAATTACATGCGCCCAATTCTATGATTATATTAAGAAAGAAAATGAGATCATTGCAAAAGTAAAATCAAGCTCAAAATATGACTGGGCCAAAAAATAAACGTGTTAATTTAAGTTAAAAATTGTTATAAGTACGTACGTTATTCGTATTGTTATTCGAATAAAAACATTGATTTCGACTTTTCTATTTGATTTGTTTGAAACGTCCCTTATTGGTCCCTGAATGTTATGGCAACACTACTTATCTGTGATTGTGGTGTTATTAATTTAAAACAAAATAACAATAAGGTTAAATATTGTAATTCTCTGACAACCGGATCTAATGACTAAAATACATAAAAAAAAAAAAACAAAAAAAAAACATTCATTCATTCATTCACTGACCGACAACGCACATCCTAAACCACTGGGTCTAGAAGCATGAAATCTTGCACAAGTTCCATATTTAACAAAAGTGAGCAACTAATGAAGGATTTTTGAAAATTCATCCCCTAAAGGGCTTAAATAAGGGATGAGTTTGTATGGATTATTATTTATTAATTTTTGCAATATTTTTTAATGTTTTTCTAGCTCAACAACCACTTTATTTTTAGTTTGAATTACCTAACAAATACAAACCAAAAACAACACAGCAGCAATCAGAATCTGAGCAATTTTGAAGCTTATATTGCTAATCCATTGCTTCATATGTTCGAAAAATTTGTCTGGTCAACAACATAAATAACGAAATAAATATTGCTGAACTGCCAAAATTAAACCGATTCCTACACAAATACAAATTCCTACGAAAACAAACCACAAGATTCAGTAATATTACCTCTCAAGAAATCGCTTTTTTAACCGATGATAAAAAAGGAGGAGGTTCTCAATTCGACACGCATAAATATATATATATTTTTTTATGTATGACCACGCATAACTATTTACAGACTCGTCCGATTTGAAAAATTGTTGTTTTATTCGAGAGGGTATACTTCAAAGTTGGTCCCGTATAAAATTTATTAACTTTGCTTGAGCAGTTTCTGAGTTAGCTTCAATAATACGTATTTTTTCCCCACTTTTTATGTGGATGATGTTCTATTTTCTTTTGCAAGTAGTGGTATTAGAATTTGTGTGGGGCAGGTACCACAGCTAAAAAGTGAAAAATAAAATCTTTTTTACAAAAAAATACAACCGACTTCCAAAAACAACACTACAAAGTGAAAAATAACTTTAATTTCGGAAGTCGGTGGCAAAAAACGAAAGTACATTTAACTAGACACCGACTCCGAAATTAAAGTTATTTTTCACTTTGTAGTGTTGTTTTTGGAAGTCGCTGTATTTGTTAAAACATTAAATATGTATTTCTGAAATTCTGATAAATATTTATTGGTTTTGGTGAGCTCATCACACCTTCTCGTCGCCATTCCATCAGTTTCAAGGATTTTGATCAACAAAACAAGAGCCGTATTTGTATTTTCTAAAATAACATCGCTTTCAGCTTTATTAAATTAATCTCTCAAGGTTATGAGACTGCTTGCTTTTCCTTATCTTTCCGTCCTTTTCAATCCTATCAGATTATCTGAAATAGATTTCTATTATACATATTATAGACTACAGTGAACCAGGGGCGGGTAGCGACCCGCCCCTGGTTCGCACGGTTTTTACGACTTGACAAAAAATCTAGATCTTTTTATTATAACAGTACCTGGTCGACCGAGCTCTGCTCGGGTGAAAATAGAGAAAACGAATGTTGTCAGTTATTAGACTTATGTAGATCTATTTTGTTTAAAGTACCAACTACTTTAAAAAAAAATATGTACGTAGGTTGTGAATTTTGGAAATTGAAACTTTTTGTGGTTTTCTCGGACGTCCACGAGGCTTTATAATCATTTCTACAAAGCACATTTCAATGATTATTTTATTTGAACACCATTTGACTAATTATTAACTTACGACTTGACAAAAAATCTAGATATTTTTATTATAACATTGTATGATAAACATAGACAAACCTTCCGGAATAAATTGTCTAAAATTCTAAATGATGACGAAAACTGCATCAAAATCCGTTGTGTAGTTTAGAAGAACACTGCGGTCACACAGACAGAGACGAAAAGCAACTTTAATTTATAATATGTACTAGCTGACCCGCCAGACATCGTCCTGTCAAAAGTTTAATTTCTTTTTTTTCTATTTTTCTTTTCTTTTAAACCACCCCAGTAAAGAGGAGAACAAAACAAAAAAAAATCAAATCGGTCAAGCCGTTTTTGAGTTTTAGCGAAACTAACGGACAGCAAAGAAGAAGAAAATAGATAAGATACTCTACACGTTTGCAAAAGAACAAAGAAAGATGCACACTGACCCGGGCGAGACAAATTAAATTGAAACATTGTACGTAAGGCGATGAACAAGGGTATTGGCCAGGAATAATCCTGGCTATCCGTTTGACATTCCTCCCATAGCCTCAGGGGAGGGCGGACACAACCTACCCTTATTTTATTATGCCCCTGAAACTTATTTTCAGAAGTTCACAAAATTATGGTATTTACCGTACCGTAATCGTTTTACCGTGTTTGTTTTACACCGTTTGGGGTAAAGACAAAGTATGGGGCTTAAGAGAATTTATCGGTAGTAAAGTATTACAATGTTTCAGTTTCAGCGTCTTGTGTAATGCACTTGTTTACAGTCTACTCAGGTATTGCATGAAATGGCCCGTAAACTGTAAATGTAGTATGTTGTAGAATGTTCGAGTATGTGAATTCGTAGTCGCTTCGTAGCTGTGTTGCTACGGTTAATTTGCTACGTCGTAGCAGATGCTACGGATGTCTACGTAAAGATCGGTCGGTGGGTTTAGTTTGCCCGACCATAACGATTTAGTCATGAGTAAAATCAGTAAGAACTACAGTTTGATAAGTTCAAAACGGTACTCAAACTGTATGACTTATCTAATAATTATAATTAGGGAACAAGGCACGACAGAGCCAACAAGCTAACAAGTTGTTTCTAGCCTCAAAAGTTGTCAGTGAAGCCTAATCTTTAAAACGAATTTTATTAACAAAGGCTCCTAAATTTCAAAGAAAATTCTTAAAGTAAACCCTAAAATAACCTCATAAAATAATCCGGCAGGCTTACCAATAAAGTAATAAAAAATTAAGGCGCCGTATATCAAACAGGTATCCCTCGCACTCCTTAGGGTCGCATCAGGGGTATATATTGTCGCAGGTAACGGGTTGACTATAACATTTAATATTTATAGCACTACAGAGAGATATAGTCCACTATTTATATTTAAACCGGGTTTTCCCGCGGCTTCGCCCACGTGGTGGTCGGAATAAAATGTATTCTATGTCCTAATCCAGGTCATGGTCTGCCTGTGTGCCAAATTTCATCCAAATCCGTTCAGGTGTTTTAACGTAAAAGCGTAACAAACAAACAAACAAACTCACTTTCTCATTTATAATCATCATCAACATCTGCCTAGCCTTTTCCCGACTATGTTGGGGTCGGCTTCCAGTCTAACCGGATGCAGCTGAATATCAGTATTTTACATGGAGCGACTGCATAGCTGAACTCCACAACCAATAATATAATATAATATAACTTTCTCTTTTATAATATTAGTCAGGAATCTGCACAACATGTTTTTGCTATCCCATAACTCTAGGGTATTAATGAGACCATCATTTTGAACAACTTTTACTATGAGACCAAACCTGAAATCGCGATAAAATAATCAGCAGTTCCCTACATTTTGACGAGTTACGCGAACATAAATGTAGAGAACAGCTGATTTTTTTTTAAATAGGTAGGTAATAACTTTTTCACCAACTCAAATCACAGTAAAGGAAAAATACGTATTTACACCAAGATGTTTTTGTCTTAATAACCTTTTCAGATTTTCTGTAATCGTTGCACAGAAACGACAAGAAATCATAGTTACTACTACCAAGTTGCTATTTTTACATAGCGCAAGGAAACTAATTATAATCTTTTTCTGCCTCATCACCAGACTTGAGATTAGGGTATTAATCATTTTAAATCGAGCTCGCGTCGTAAGTAGGTCATCAGAGGTCGCAGTACCGACGGCCGGCGCTCGAGAAAAAGGAAAGGTTGTAATATGATGACAAGCTTTTTAGAGAGAAGCTTACTTGCAATATTTTGCTATGAAATGTGCTTTTTAGGATTCCGTACCTCAAAAGGAAAAAACAGAACCCTTATAGGATCTTCATCTCAGGAACGCGTGGAGGCATCAAGTTGTAATTCATATCAAATACGCAGATCTATGTTCCCTTGGAATTGTAAAAAAAATAATTTCTAAGTCAACGCAATAAAAAAATACGGCCATTTATGCGACATATTTTGATACTCGCAAGTAAATCAAAACCTAATAAGGGTACTTCCTGTTAACCTAGAATCACGAAATTTGGCAAGAAGCAAGGTCTCACAGCACAAGTAAAGGAAAAAGTCCGAAAATTAAAAAAAATATATTATAAAATTACTTACAAATTAACTTTGTAAGTAATTTTATAACATTTTTTTTTTTTTACTTTACTATGTTGTTTGTTTTTGGGATAAATTCTTTTCAACTACGGATAACGGTTTCGGTTTTCCGTTTTTGTTTTCATTGTGCGTGGTTCGACTCGCACTTGACCGGTTTTTTTGTCAAATTCTCTGTCATCAGTTTATAAAACATTTATTACGGTACCTACAATTCCTTTTGTTGGTTTGTTTAATTTAGTAAAGATTCAGTTAAAGCAATTTATTTTTGTAGCCTTATTTTTGTAGAAATGTCATAGATTACAGTAATTCAACAAGGTTACCTATCGATGATTCTACACTTGAAATAACCTCAATTCCGTACTCGAAAGTAACGAGCCTGAACTAGATCCGGTTGTACATATATGTCACGCGACCGCGAGGCAGCCCTACATTTACTACTCAAGCATTCAAGCTTCGATTCAAAAGATCGCAGCCCTGACATAATGCTCGAACACACTCAATGCAGTGCAAATGATGTGATTCATGCTATGATTGAGCTTATGGTTTTCTGAACGAAACGTTTTTTATCACCAGATATAATTTATGCTGTATGTGGGTGGTTTGTGGGACTTACATCCAACGAAGCAAAAGTTGTTTTGATTTTATATTTATACATATATTGTTTTAAAAACAAGTGTTCCGAGTTTATTTCAATGAGTGCTACATACTTATTGGTATGAACCATATCTTTACCCGAGGCGTTTCCCCAAAACATAATGCCATATCTTAATGTTGAGGCTACTAGACCATGATATGCAGTTAGTACGGTGTTTCGATTGGCCGTTTTACTTAGCATACGTAGCGCATGAGAAAATTGGTTTACTTTACTACATACTTTGTCAATCTGGGTATTCCATTTTAATGTGCTTTCAATATTTAATCCCAGAAATTTAAACATACAGATCAGCTAAAATGTATAAATAACACCTTTTTGTACTTATGTTCACAAATAAAGATTGATTTGATTTGATTTGATTTGATTAACATGACATCGATGTTGCTAATGAAATTGATGTTTTTTCTTTTCTTTTAAAATGTTGAGTGATTCATACTTGTATGGCCCTTTCAACTATTAATCTTTTTGATCTACCCTGATATGTAACATGCGCAGATTTCAACTCACCCGTTTCATCACTATTCAGTGTGAACTTGGATTTATTTGATCTACCCTGATATGTAACATGCGCAGATTTCAACTCACCCGTTTTACCACTATTCAATGTGAACTTGGCTTTATTTGATCTACCCTGATATGTAACATGCGCAGATTTCAACTCACCCGTTTCATCACTATTCAGTGTGAACTTGGATTTATTTGATCTACCCTGATATGTAACATGCGCAGATTTCAACTCACCCGTTTCATCACTATTCAGTGTGAGCTTGGATTTATTTGATCTACCCTGATATGTAACATGCGCAGATTTCAACTCACCCGTTTCATCACTATTCAGTGTGAACTTGGATTTATTTGATCTACCCTGATATGTAACATGCGCAGATTTCAACTCACCCGTTTCATCACTATTCAGTGTGAGCTTGGATTTATTTGATCTACCCTGATATGTAACATGCGCAGATTTCAACTCACCCGTTTCATCACTATTCAGTGTGAACTTGGATTTATTTGATCTACCCTGATATGTAACATGCGCAGATTTCAACTCACCCGTTTCATCACTATTCAGTGTGAGCTTGGATTTATTTGATCTACCCTGATATGTAACATGCGCAGATTTCAACTCACCCGTTTCATCACTATTCAGTGTGAACTTGGCTCTATAGGTATTAATAACCGCAACTTAATACAAAAACAAGACAAGGACATCGATGGCTATAATTAATTCTTCAGTCTTTTCAACTAATTCTAAGAACTGTACCAATTATTTCAGTTGAAAGTATTTCTTAAATAGATTCCGATTTCTAGAAACCGTCAAGACGGCTATTTTATGTTCCGACACGATGAGTTCTTTGTAAACAATTAAATACTATCGTAAAGTACATTTCTGCTAACAGGTAATTATAATTAGACTGTAGGAATGTTTCCATTTGTGTTCTCTCAAATTCTCTCTGTCTTCTCTATTTAGTAGAAAGCATTATTGTTCATTGATACTTTTATTTGAGGGGGGTAGGTATGGTATGGTGTGGTGTGGTGGTAGGTATGGTGTGGCTTCTACTCCGTTCACCGAATACACCCTATTTTTTTCAAGACGGTAAAAAAAAGTCATCCAGGGTGACTGGTAATTAGTGACCGATACTAAACACATGATTGTGCTCATGATAACAAACAACTTTTACTATGGGACCAAACCTGAAATCGCAAAAAAAAAATCAGCCGCTCCCTACATTTTGACGAGTTATGCGAACATGAATGTATGGGGCAGCTGATTTTTTATTCGCGATTTCAGGTTTGGTCCCATAGTAAAAGTTGTTTGTTATCATGAGTATAATCATGTGTTTGAGTATCGGTCAATAATTACAAGTCACCCTATATATCGATAGGTATTACGTCTGTAGAGTTTCGCTAGCTAATTTAACTTGACCCTGTATAACGAAAGAGAGCACTAGCAAAGGATTTTTGAAAATTCAGCCCCTAAGGGAAAAATCCTTGCGGATGCTCGAGCAACTTTTAACACTGAATCAACATTGACTCTAAGTATAAAATTTGACGCAGACATCACGCTTGATATCTGCGTCGAATTTTGTATAATAAATACAAAAAATAGTACCGAGTGCCTTTGAGTCATAGAAAGAGATTGGGCGGTATAACGATGGTAACCTGTCACCTCCAAGTGTTGCCAATAACTAATTTACTTTCGCATCATTTGACACATCTCTGCAGTATGACAGTTTTTGTCAATACTGTCACGAATTTGGTGCGAAAAAGAATAATAATTGAAAATGTCACATATTGTTGCCACATGGGTAAATATTAATAAAGTGCCACAAAATTATCTGACCCGGTAGGTTTAATAGAAACTAACGAAATCACTATGAAAAACGACAAGGCTTCTCGTATTTTGTTCACCGACATCGCCGCCGTTACCGGGTCAGAAAAGTTTGTGGTAATCAATTTCAAAATATTTTATTTCACTACATGCACTTATGAAACGTCAGAAGCTAGGTGCACGGTCCCAAATTGGTCGTTTCCTATGAAGAAGAACTGGCAAGAAACTCCATGGTTACTCTTTTAAAAATAATTGGCTTTTGCAATATTTTCAAATAACAGTGTTAATAGGTCAATCAATCTGCCTAGCCTTTTCCCAACAATGTTGGGGTCGGCTTCCAGTCTAACCGGATGCAGCTGAATACTATTATTTTACATGGAGCGACTGCCTATCTGACCTCCACAATCCAGTAACTGGGTAATACGATACCCCTTGGTAAGACTGGTTGTCAGACTTTCGGGCTTCTGACGACCCGTAACGACTGTCAAAGATCCACGAATGACAGCCGGGACCAACGGCTTAACGTGCTTTCCGAGGCACGGAGGAGTCTCGGTATGTAAAGATGGTCACCCATCCACTGACCAACCCCGGCAAGCGTAGCTTAACCTGATGGATCGACCCGTGCGGTTGTTATTACTTAGCCACGAGCTCCTGTGTTATATCAGTGTTAATAGGTATGGGAGGACAATGTAGACCTTTCAACAACTACCAGGTAATTAACAAAATAGAAAATACAAAGGGCCTGCAACATTCTCACATTCTCAAAATAGATTATATTTAGAAGATTACTATAAGAATAAAAATAAAAATCTATGACATGACACAAATGACATGATTGCCATTACAACTACAGTAACAAATCTGAATAAATATCATATTCACAAAAGCCACTAACATAGAATTAAAATTTGAATTGTAGTTATATAATATAATGTCTAATAATGACATGATTAATAAGAAGAAGAAAGAAGAAGGGAGAAGGGGGGACGGGGGGGGAGAAGGGAGAAGGAAGAATGTAAAAAACAATATAAAAAACTAGCTGACCCGACAGACGTTGTCCTGTCTTAGCTATGAATATTCTAATGTAAACGCGCGGAAGTTCCCGAAGTCGCAAGCTGAGAACATTTTGAATTGTGAAGGAAAACTTAATTTGTATTTTAAGAATACCGGAATAAAAGTAAAAAAGTAAAAAATATGAAAAACATTAATAGGAGCCAAATAATTTGAAAAAAAAATGCTTAAAGCATAATAAATAATAATACTCAAAGAATTTTTTTTTCTAATTTTTAGAATTATTATAGAATAATTTTTTTTAATTTTTAAAATTTTAGAATTATTTTTTTTTCTTTACTTTTATAGCAATACATAAGCAGCAGCAGTACATCAGTACTGCTGCTGCTGCTGCTGCTTATGTATTGCTATAAGAGTAGGGGAAGACCAAAGAAACAATGGATGGTCTGTGTGAAAGATGATTATTTAAAGGCTTTTTTTCGCCGCCTCGTTGGATTCGAAATTTTTCCCCGGGGCTCATTGTTGAAATCAAAATTTCCAGAACGGAAGCGATCAAACCAAAAACGTACCGTGTGTTCACTTGCAGTACCTTGTCTTTTCACGTCGTTAATATTACGTGCTGTCTGTGCTGCGTTGGTTGCCACGACGGAACTCGTATTCGAAAATAGCGCACTATTTTGATTTTTCCATGGTTACAGAAACATCGATATCAAAGAAAAAGCAAACGGCGGTAAAACAAATGAACAACTGATTTTTTTCCAAATATCATGCTATATTATAAAATTAATTTGAATTTGGAATTCTAAATAGAGTGAAAGATTCCCGAAAGACGTTGCCCTGTCCAAATTTCATGTATGAGAAAATGAATTTTCTTCATATTTTTTTTTTGAAAAATTATTTACGTCCTATTCTCAGACCTACTGAATATACACACAAAACTTCATAAGAATCGGTCAAGCCATTTCGGAGGAGTTTTGTTACAAATACTGTGACACGAGAATTTTATATATTACTTAATTTGGAAGCAGTTAATAGACACTTAAGTACATATTTATGCCGTTAAAGAGGTACCTACCAGGGAAGCCATATGTGCAGAAGGAATTATTTCCAAATTTTCTTGTCTTCAACGTAGTCTTTAATCTTATAATATGCTTTTTTGATAAGGACACGTTTTGAACTTTCCATCACTAAATTCTGTAACCGACTTGGGCAACTTGTTATAAAAGCGGATATTGTTTTTATAAACCGGCCAAGGGCGTGCCGAACCACGCACAATGAAGAGTTCCGTAGTTGGGATGAATTTATCCCAAGAACAAACTTAACATTGTAGTTGAAAAACATGTTCTCCCATACATTCCAACTGTAAATGTAAGTTTGTACTTACAATATTGAGAGATTTACCATGTTATTTTAAGACCACAGACTTCTTATCGGTTTTCCTGTAATTTACAGGTAAAGATCTATTTTCCGTGTTCTTTTTTTCAAAATTTTTGGCTCAGTAGTTTCTGAGATAAGGGGGAATGGTCAATTTTCGTCTATTTTCTTAAATAACTTTAAAACAATTTATTTTAAAATTATAAAAAAAAATATTTTTAAACCCTCATAGTTTAACCCTTTCATTTGATATGTCACACGGTATAGTTTCCAAAACTTTTTTTTTTATTATTTTCCCCCCAAAAGTGACCCCATATTCAAAATTCATTTATTTACTTTACTTGTCCGTGTTTGGGTCACAAAAATTCATATGTGTACCAAATTTCAACTTAATCAGTCCATTAGATTCGGAGCAAATTGGCTGTGACAGACGGACAGACAGACAGACAGACACACGAGTGATCCTATGAGGGTTCTGTTTTTTTTTCCTTTTGAGGTACGGAACTCTAAAAATGACTTGCTTGTTTTAGTTAATCTTTTGGGCATCGCAATTTCATGTTTACTACGTGTATTTATAATATGTTATGGAAATCGCTTCTTATTTTAAAAAGTCCTAAGCTTTTGCGAACATATAAAATGTTTTCTAAGATGTAAAGAGAAGGCAGAGTTAGTATATCAATTTGTTTGAATTTGTCTCTAAGGGACTCACGAGGACCCATTTTATAGATCGCGCGGATTGCCCTCTTTTATAAAATGAAAATTGAACCTACGTCAGTTGCCGATCCCCACAGCAGAACGCCATAAGTCATAATACTGTGGAAATAAGCAAAGTATACTAACCTAGCTGTGGCTACATCAGTCAACTGCCTTATTTTTCTAACTGCATATGCAGCTGAAGTTAATGTACCTGAAAGAGCTCAAATGTGGGCACTCCATTGCAATTTCGAGTCTAGAGTAATTCCTAAAAATACAGTTTCCGTAATAGCATCTAGCTTCTTACCATCAAGTACCGTACCGTACTACAGATATTTGCTATTCCATAATACCCTATTATCCTGGAGGGGATTTGATGTGGCGGCATCTACATCGCCACTTGTGAACTACGCATCACACTGATGTCACGCAAATTCCTGCATCGCGCAAACAGAGTTTACCGCGCGCCTGGCATATATGTGTATACAACATCCCGACATCAACCTTCGGGCAGTTACCCACCAGATACAACACCCGTCTCGTCGTAGGATCTTCCCTTTCATATGGAGGATGAGTTAACTTTACACCCTATTCCTCATGCCTCTATAGATACTAGCGAGTATAAATTAGATATGTCGCAGACAGATTGTATGATTCGCCATTATACATACGGCGTCGTCCGTTTATAAATGCTCGCAGTTATGGAATATGCCGAAGGAAAATTGGCAACTCGTTCAATTGTTATAATTTCGACATTTATTGCTATTGTAAGTTCAGTGGGAACTGTGACTAACCACGCGTGATCCGAATTGGTCGCAGTAACTAAGCACCCTGAACAAATGGGTTAGGTTAGGTTAGAACTGTGACCAACCGCGTGCGAGCGGTGCCGCGGCAGTGGCCGGCGAGAGCCTTGAGAAATAGAACTAAATACTTCAATTTGCCGCGGCATTTTGTAAACGGTGTTTGAATTGTCCATCAAAATAAATGTTGTGGCTTAGATTATATAGTGACAAGGCAATTTACATTTTGCCTTCAGCATATTTCAAAACTGCGAGCGTTTTTAAATGGACTACGCCGTTTGTAAAAAGCGGAATCATACAAATCGGTTGCGACAGATACACTGTGTAATAGTATAAGTTTGCTAGTCATAACAGCTTGATCAATGTCAGGTAGTTGTCCGGTGGACTGTACGTCACAAAAATGTCTACCATTCTACCTCAATACTCAATACTCAATACTCAATACTCAATATATTTATTTGCATTCCACAATGTTAGCATAGGTGGTAGGTACATTATAAAATATACATCAGTTTACATAGATCATTGTGGACCCTGTCGGGCACAGCAAAATAGGCTGTAGGAAGAGGGCTATTATTACATTATTATTTGAAAAAGTAAAATATAAAAAAAAAAAAAAAAAATTCTAATAAGTACTCTCTTCCACTTTTATTTATTATTAGTTTTGGTACTTATTCATTTTTAATTAAGTATTAATTTAATTTATCATTAAAATATTCATTAACATTATAGTAGCATTTATGGATTAAGTATTGTTTTAATTTATTTATAAATAGATTCAATTTTTGTTCATCTTTGATTGCTTCGGGTAATTTATTATACACTTCTGGACACATCTTTTGGCCCACTTTGTATTTTCAGTTTCGTTTGGTCCTAGCTAAAATTTTATATTAGGTCGAGCAAAAAGTTTTTATGCAGTTTTGAACCTGGCACATTCACAATTTCATTCAATAGTCTTTTTTTGAATTTCGAACACAGAATTTAAAGAAACAAAAGACAATTTGGAGCCTGTTTGTTGATATCAAACAATCGAATACTAAGAAAACTTGGTTTTATTGGTTTACTTGGATTTAATTCTTGAAAAAGTGATTGATATCTTTGGTTTTGCAACAAACATTACTTATTCTTAACATTAAGGTGAGGTTCCATCAATAATCTATGGATACTTCACCTGAAGTCGCCGCCCAAGCTGTGGCACTTATTCAGGCCGGACACAGCCAAAGAAACGTGAGTGCTCAACTTAATTTAAGTCGATCTGCGGTCCGAAATGTTTATCGGAGGTACCTAGAGACTGGCGGCTTTGTTCGTCGCCAAGGAAGGCCACGATCTCGGGTCACAACTGAAAGGCAGGATCGATTCATCGTGACGACCAGCTTGAGAAATCGTCACCTTACCTCCATTGAGATACAAAACCAACTTCGCGACTTCCACGGAGTATCTGTGAGCGCTCGAACTGTTCGGAGAAGGTTAAAAGAACGCGATATGGTACCACACAAGCCAGCTAATGGCCCCAAACTAACGCGAGCCCACCGAACAGCGCGCCTTCATTTCGCACGCAGTCATTTAAACTGGACACAGCAAGATTGGAGCCGTGTACTCTTTTCTGATGAGTCTAAAATTGTGTTACATGGCAATGATGGAAGGAAGAAGGTCTACCGACGTAAGGGAGAGCGTTTCGCACAATGCTGCTTTGAAGAGAGGGTTGCTTATGGCGGTGGCTCATGAACTGTCTGGGGCGGTATATCCGCGAGCGGCAAAACTCAACTTGAGGTTGTTACAGGACCACGGCTGCCAACATTAAATGCTGAAAGGTACATTCGTGAGTGCTTAGAACCTCACGTGATACCATACGCGGACTATGTGGGCCCAAATATCCTTTTTATGCATGATAATGCAAGAGCCCATGCGGCCGGCATCGTCAGGGAATATCTTCGGGATGTGAACATCACAGTTATGGACTGGCCAGCCAGAAGCCCAGACATGAACCCCATTGAGCACATGTGGGACGAGCTAAAAAGACGTGTTAGGGCTCGTCAGCCAGTTGCCCAGACGATGCAGGAGTTGAAAACTGCCATAGAAGAGGAATGGGAGATGATCCCTCAAAATTTCATAGAGCGATTGATAAACTCTATGCCTAATCGTATGAGAGCTGTGGTAGATGCCCATGGAGGCAACACACGTTATTAAATTAAAACTTTATTTGATAAAACATGTTTTTTATTCAAAAATCAATTGCATTTAACAAGGCGCATATCCGACTTGTTAGGCGTAGCTCCATGTCGTATGGTATTCTGAATTCAAATTTAAAACAATACGATCGAAAAAGATGGTAAAATGTATCAGGTTTAAAACTGCATCAACAGTTTTTGTTCAATCTAGCAATCATATTTCGGTAGGGGCCATCGAAACCTAAACTCTAAGGTGGGCCAATAGATGTGTCCAGAAGTGTATATTTTAACTGCCATTACTAAAGTGCTTGTTGAGTGCATTTTCAGCTTAGAGCCGCCAGGTAGGTTTAGTCTATTTTTGTGTCGTAGTGTATAATTTGCTTGTATGTTTTCTCGTGTAGTGAATAATTGTTGATTGTTTCTAACAAATTTACATATTTCTAATATATATATACAGGGAAGTGTTAAAAGTTTATGTTCTTGGAAATGTGGTTTGCAGCTGTCTGTGTCTTCTATGTTAACCAGGATTCTGATCAGTCGTTTTTGTAGTGTGAAAAGTGTAGGTGCATGTGTACTGTTTCCCCATAATATCACGCCGTAACTGAGCCACGCGTATGCGTAGGCATAATAGGTGACAAGTGCTGTTTTTAGGTTAGTGGTTTTTTTGACTTCACGAAGGGCGTATGCAAATTTTGATAGTTTTGATTTTATCTTTTTGATGTGTGACTTCCAATTAATGTTTGTATCTATAGATAGGCCAAGTAGAGTAAATTCATGAACGACTTCAATTGTTGTGCCATTGTAAGTGAAGTTTATATCTAGTGGGGTTTTTTGACGGGGGTGGAAGGGCATTATTTTAGATTTAGAGAAATTAATTTCGAGGTTATGGTCATTCATCCAAGTTATTGATTTATTTAATGTATTGGTTAGGTCCTCGCTCAAGCCAACGTTGTTCACGCATGACGTTAGAAGTGAAATATCGTCAGCAAACAAGACGCATGGCCCTTCTATGGTTTTTGGAAGGTCATTTATGTAAATGAGGAAGAGGAGGCATCCAATTACACTTCCTTGGGGAATAGAGGCGTTAATTATTTTGCTGTCTGATCGAATATTTTGAATTTCTTTGGTGTTTTCATTACAAAATTCTATTTCGACCTGGTGTTCCCTATTTGATAAATAGGATTTAAACCAGTCGTGAGCCTTTCCGCGGATCCCTATACCTTGCAATTTATTTAGCAGAATGTCGTATTGTACTTTGTCGTAAGCTTTGGTCATATCTAACAGTAAACCTACAGCGTATTTTTTGTCATTTATTATATTTAAAGCTTCCTGTATGTACTTATAAATTGCTAGAACAGTGGAACGGTTTCTGCGAAATCCGTTTTGGCTTTCATTAAATATTTTGTATTTTTCGCAGAAGGAGTAGACACGATTGCACATTGCTTTCTCAAAAATTTTGGAGGCGGTTGGTAAAAGAGCTATTGGACGATAGTTGCTTGGATCAGTTTTCGAGTTTTTTTTATGGATTGGTTTTATTAGTGCTTTCTTTAGGTAGTCCGGGAAAGCGGCGTCTTCGAAAGATTGATTTACTAGCAAATAGAATGGTAACGTAAGTTCGTTTGCACATTGTCGTATTAACATTGGTGGTAACTCATCTATTCCATGACTTTTTTTGCTTTTTAGGTTTTTTAATAGTGTATTTATTTCGCCGGGGTATACTTGGCTGAGAAACATGGTGTTTTCAGTGGGGCAGAGCACTGGGGCGCCCCGCGGCTCATTGCTAGGTGCTTTGTTGCTATCCTCGCCAATGGACGCAAAAAAGTTATTTAAAAAGTTTGCTATTTGTTTAGGTTCAATGACATTTACATTATTTATTTGCAATTTAATATTATTTTTATCCCTTTTTATTTTCTTATTTGTTCTTTCATTTATAATACTCCACATAGTTTTTACTTTATTATTTGATTTTTTTATTTTATTTATATATTGTAATTTCTTTGCTGTTATAACTGTTTTCTTTAGTGTTTTTTTCATATTTTTTATAGTTCTGTTTAATTAGTTGATTATCAGTTTTAAGTGTAAGTATTTTTTCAAGCCTTTTATTCCTACATGAAAGTTTGATGCCTGGGGTTAGCCAATACTTTTTATAGTTTGTTTTTAATTTAATTTTCATTTTAGGTATACATTGGTTTAATATGTTGGTCAATGTGCTATTAAATGCTTCATAGTTTTCATTTATATTTTTATTTGCTTGTATTATTTCGTTCCAATTCAATTCATTTAATTTAGATTTAAATAGTTGGGTGTTTTTATTATTGTATAACCTTTTTTTGACATACCAGATAGTTTGTTTAGTTTGTTCAGGCAGAGCCATGTGTAAGATAGTACCACTATGATCCGAAAAACCTAACTCTTCTACTGTCGTATGCAAAGTGCTATAGAAATTTGTAAAAATTAAGTCTAGGCATGTTGATGACGTCTGTGTTATTCGTGTTGGTGATTTTATTTGTTGTACGAACTTATATTCTAGCATGAGATCTAAAAATTGGTTTGTTTTCAAATTATTTTCTAAAATATTTACATTAAAGTCTCCTCCTATAATTATATTAAGTCTAAAATATTTTTTATTTATATATGTTAAAATCTGTTTTAATTGTTTATAAAATATATCTTCCTCTCTTCTATTCCAATAAATAGTTATTAACAATAGTTTTTCTGTTACTAATTCTGTTGCACATACTTCTATAACATGTTCAATTGAAAATTCTGTGATATCACTTCTCTCTACGTACTCAATGTGTTCTTGTAAAAGGATGCAAACCCCCCCACCTGTTCGAGTTTTCCGACAGTAAGAGGATGCAAGAATGTAGCCGTTGAATTGTATTGTATCCATTTTTTCTTGTGACAGCCATGATTCTGATAAGCATATAGCTTTGTACTCAGGTGTTTGTTCCATGAAGGCTTCCAGTATATGTTGTTTGTTAAAGAGGCTTTGGATATTTTGAAATAGTATTTTAAATTGTTGGTCTTTGTTTTCGAAATGTCTTGTTGTTGTGTTCTGTATTGTTGTAGCTTTGAAAGTAGTTAAAATCTTGGGAATTGTCTTGGTCCTCCTTGTCTTTATTTATGCTAAATCGGTTTGGTGTCTCGTTTTCTATTGATATGAGTTTTCCTTCTATCATCAAATGATTGTTACGAATTATTGCATGTAACCCTTTACTTCTTGCCTTCAGCATTTCTTCGCGCATTAATTTTCTTTCCCTTCGCGCATTATTGTCTAGAAATTCAGATAAAAATAATCCGGTGCCCTGGAAGAGGTGTCTATTTTCTTTAACATACGTAGTCATTCCTTTGCTCAATAGTTCAATCACTAGTGGGCGATTTTTTGTACTATATCTGCCTATTCTGTGAGTCTCTTCTATGTAGCCCATTAGGTCAACATTCATAATCTCGCGAAATAAATCGATTAGTCTCATGTGTAGATTGTTGACTGGTTCCTTATAGTATTCATCAAGACCATATAAAACAATCTTTTTGGAATAACTTTCTGTGCAATAATTTCGGTTTGACTGATTGTTCACAGTTCTTGTTTTTATTTTTAGATCTTCTATTTCAGTTTTTAGTTTCTCGTTTTCAATTTTTAGGTTTTCTATTGCAGTATTTGTTTCTTGAATGTCGATTATTCTCTGTTCGTTTTGTCTCAATAAGGCATTCGTTTCACGTTCAACTTCTTCTCTTAGTTTTGAAATGGCTTTGTTTATTTCAATCTGGATTGTATTTTTTAATTCTGAGATAATTGATTTATTGTTTTCTTGCAGGCGTAACATTATAACTTCACTTAAATTTTGCAGTGTTAGTTCTGTTTGTGTATTAGATTGAGATGTTTTTGCTTCGTCCTGTGTGGTAATTGTATCGCCCAACAGACTAAGGTCTACAGAGGTTGTTGTGTCGTTCATAGACTTATTTGTTTTATTTCTAATCGTGACGTTATTTACTTCTGGTGATAAAGCTATCGATTGGGGGTCACGTACTCGTGGACGAATTGGTGTTTCTATGTTCCCTTTTTTAGGTATTTTACATAAACATGCTTGACATTTCCAAGTATTAATGCCCTTTGATGTCGTCATGTCTTTAAAACGGTCGGTTGGAATATTAGCACATTCTAAATCGTACGTGCCTTTGCAAAGAGTACAAGTTACGTTTTTATTTTTAGGTAATTCTTGTTGACAACCTGCGCAATGTAATAGTGGCATTTTAAATGTTTGCTACTACTAGCGCCCTCTAGTGAATCCGGTGTAACTTTCTATCTTTCAATCGATGTTCAGTGAACCGTGTATGTGGACTGTCGCAGTTGGTGGTTTTTGCTCTAAGCGATAGATGGCGCTTTCTCCAGATAAGTTATGTTATGACTTGCACTTTTTGAATTTTAGAATGTGTGAAAGTTAGGTTGAAATACACAATAGAATTGGTCTTTAACGTACCTTTTGTGGTAATGGTAGTTACCCCAGGTTTTTCCTGACGACCAACGACCGGACTATGTATCAAACGTTAAATCCCGATGTTGAGTTATACACTGGTTTGAAATGTTGCCATTACTCGGTGCAAAATCTGTATTTCTTGAGTTTTCTCGCACAAAACTTTTGTTCTTTAACTCGAACCTCTGGTGGTCCTTTATCACTATCACTTTGTTGAATATTTATAACAAATTATTAACTTTATCAATTTTTTACGATTTTTAATGTACGCAGCTGATCTTTACTGACGCACTGCAAGTAGGTAGGCCTCTGTGATTTTACCTTTAGAAGATTGGAAAGTATAATTAATTGTTACTTCTAAAATAATGTTTTCTATCTATCTTGATCTCGAAATTTTTGTACCTAATTTTATATACAGCTCCCATATACAACTTTAGAGATATCGTCTACCGCGCGAGACCACCCAGAAATGCTCTCGCAAAAAAACCCACAAAAACAAAATGGCCGTCACATTGAATAGGCTAGCAACACGCAATTCTGTTGTATATAACTTAAATTATAAAACTAAAGTTTATTAGGGATAAGAAATACCTAATTACCTAGTAATTATATTATGTTTAACATCAAGTCTGTCTTCTTTCTAACCTTCGGGCACTTATTTGTGTTGAGAAAAGTAATTTAAATTAAACTAATTTCGTTATAAGGGTTGCGTAGTCGAACCAGCAGAAACCCGTATAATTTCGTCATGTCCGTCTCGCGTCTGTCACACCCTTGTAAAATTAAACTTTTTAACGATTTTGCATCAAACTTCGGATTTTGTTTGAACCAGTCTACAACAGTGTAGGGAAACGGAACCCAACACTGTGATACTCGTATGTGCGTAGCTCGACACGCACTTGGAAATTTCCTTTTTGATAGGCTTTTGTCGAGTCCGATTTTAGAAAAACCGGCATTTGTAACAGACGGACAAAAAAATGAGATTATAAAAATAAGATAAGCAAAGAAAAAAAAAGCGGCCAAATGCGAGTCGGACTCGCCCGTGAAGGGTTCCGTAGCAGCAAGTAACATAATATAAAAGTTCTTGTAGTTCGTTGTAACTTTGATCGATGTTCTAATAATTGACCGATTTATGACGTATTAAAAAAAACTACTTACTAGATCTCATTCAAACCAATTTTCAGTGGAAGTTTACATGTATGTTGTACATCATATATTTTTTTAGTTTTATTATTCTCTTATTTTAGAAGTTACAGAAGGGGACACACATTTTACCACTTTGGAAGTGTCTCTCGCGCAAACTGTTCAGTTTAGAAAAAAATTATAATAGAAACCTCAATATCATTTTTGAAGACCTATCCATAAATATCCCACACGTATGGGTTTGATGAAAAAAAAATTTTGAGTTTCAGTTCTAAGTATGGGGAACCCCCAAAATTTATTGTTTTTTTCTATTTTTGTGTAAAAATCTTAATGCGGTTCACAGAATACATCGAATCTACTTACCAAGTTTCAATAGTATAGTTCTTATAGTTTCTGAAAAATGTGGCTGTGACATACGGACGGACAGACAGACAGACATGAGGAATCCATAAGAGTTTCGTTTTTTGCCATTTGGTTATGGAACCCTAAAAATATAAAGGTTTCGATTTTAATATTGTTACGTGGACGCTAACGCCATCTGTTATCGAGTAGTAGAATTACACGAAACGTCGATTCGTGACAGTTTTCTGGAACCTTCTAAACCCTTCCAGAATTTTCTAGATCTAGATGGTTAAGTGACGTTTGCAGCACTAGATCATTCCCGTAACTACTAGAATGTTCTCGAATTATAATAATAATAATAAGCTGGCAACACCAAAGTCAACAAGTCACATTTGTTTTCATATCTGCACATTTTCAATTTTAATAATAATCGTAGTTTTTATTTTTATTTTATGAGAATCAACCTGAAACCATCCTGAAACCCAAACCTACAAGACAAAATTAAAATAGCAAAATGAACCAGAATCATAAAGATTTTCATCAAAAACTACCGAATCGGAGGTGACATCTGTCATCTCCGACAAAACATGAAAATTAAATTAAAATGTTGACAAGATCAGCTGCAAGACGAGCACGCCCACCATCTCCGGACTCGCCGCTCAGCTCCGCCCCGCCGCCGCCGGTATCCAGCCCCACTATGAGCGCTGTGACGACACCGGCCGCGGCAGTTGCGTCGAGCTCGAGCGACGAGTATTTTTCCCCGCCGACGTCGCCAACACCTGTACGTCGGCAGGGGAGAGGCCGGCCACCGAGGAGCTTGGGACTTAGGGGCCATCCGGCCCCGAGCCGGGTCCCCGCTGCCGGTGGTTGTGTGCAGCGCATGAGATGGACTCAGTCAATGAACGAGAACGTCATGCGCGCATATTACGGGTCTACAGAGGGAGGAACTAATCTCACTGCGTATCGTGTTAGGATGCTGACTCTGTTCCAGGAACTAGAACCAACCGTCAACACCTCGGCCCAACGACTGTCGGATCAGGTGCGGGTCATCCAACGCAATCACAGGTTGGACGATACCGCACTTGATAGGCTGCGCTCAGAGGTACTGAGCAGCCGTATCATCTCGCCCCCAGCACACACCGCGGTACAAGCGTCAACGATAGATGCAATCTCACCGCGGTTCAATCATGTTGAAGAGGAGGATGATAGGGTTGACACAGTAAGTAGCCAGTGCAATAGCCGGTTGAGGAGCGCACTGGAGGATGCGTTTCGCGAGTATAGGTCCACTCCGACCGAACTTAGACCCCGTTTACCACGCCTACCTATGCACAAAAAAAATAGGGCGCTGGTGAGTGCCTTGGACTCGCAGCTTAAGAATTTTTTCGAAAGCAGCGAGGACCTCGTTGATACACACTCGATTCTGTATTGCGCGGCTGTTGCGGCATGTCGTTTAGCTAACGTCAATTTTCCTAGCTGTGACGGAGCTACTCGACCAAAACCAGCTGTACCAGCCTGGCAATGCAGGATCGAGCGTCGTATCGATGGGACCAGGGTACTCATCGGCAAACTATACTGCTTCAGGGAGGGCAATACACGACCACGAGTGATGCGCTTTGTGAGGCAGGCATTCTCGGGGACTGGAATCAGCCCTCGAGAATACATGTCCAGTGTCACAGAGCGCATCGACTTCCTGAAGCAGAAAGTTTGTGCATGGGCGAGCCGTATTCGGCGGTATAAGCGGCGGGTTGATCGTTACACGCAGAATCGCATGTTCCAGAGCGATGAGAGGTGGGTATATAGAACTTGGGAGCGACCTGAACAAAATGTGACAGACGTATGCCGCCCGGATGATGCCGCTACGAGTGAATTTTGGCGCAGCATATGGTCGGTACCCGTCTGTCACTCTGAGGCTGACTGGATGCAGGATGTCGAGCGAGTGTGTGAAACTATACCAGAAATGGGAAAAATCACAATTACGCCATTAGACGTAGCCAGAGCAGTCCGTCCGTTACCGAATTGGAAATCACCGGGACCGGACGGACTGCACAATTTTTGGTTGAAATGGCTAAGTAGTTCACACACTTGCCTGGCATCTCAGTTCCAATCATCCTTAGAGTCTGGGTCGCTACCGCCGTTTCTAACAACAGGCGTTACCCACCTGCTCCATAAGTCAGGTAGTCCCGTGGAACCCAAGAATTATAGACCGATCACGTGTTTGTCGACGGTCTATAAACTTCTTACATCCATTTTGAGAGCGAAAATTAATACGCACATTGACAGTAACACGATTATGTCTACCTCTCAAAATGGATGTAGGAACGGGTCTCGCGGTACTAAGGAGCTACTCCTCATCGACATGGCCATTAGCCAACAGGTTCGTCGATCCCGCAAGGATCTGTCGACATGCTGGATAGATTATAAGAAGGCCTATGACTCGGTGCCACATACATGGCTCATAAAGGTGTTGGAGTTGTACAAGATTGATGCGACTCTACGCACCTTCCTTGAGTCGTGTATGGGGCAATGGAGGACGGTCCTTCGCTATCCTGGATGTCGACAGATCCAAGGGAATGATGATCCTGTATGGATTAAACGGGGAATATTTCAGGGCGACAGTTTGAGTCCACTTTGGTTCTGCTTAGCCCTGAATCCTCTAAGCACACTGTTGGAGGATTCAGGTCTAGGCTATCGGTTGAAGAGAGGTGGTCAGGTGATATCTCACCTCCTCTACATGGATGATTTGAAACTCTTTGCCCACAACAAATTGCGGCTGATGGAGCTACTAAAGGTTACTGAAACTTTCAGTAGCGCCATCAGGATGGAATTTGGTCTGGACAAATGTGCAATCATGCATGTAAAACGAGGTGAGGTTATGGAATCCGATGGAATTCAACTTTCGGATTCCATACATCTTAGATCCCTCTCCTCATCCGAAAGCTATAAGTATTTGGGTATGTCGGAAGCGTTAGGCATCAACGTTGCTGACATGAAGCAATCGTTGAAGGAACGCTTCTTTGGTCGCCTGAAGAAGGTATTAACCAGTCTTCTTTCAGGCGGAAACAAGGTGCGCGCTTTCAACGGTTGGGTCATGCCGGTTTTGATGTACTCTTTCGGCATACTCAGATGGACTCAGACTGAACTCGACGCCCTGGATAGGAGGGTCCGTACACTGCTGACTGCAAACAGGATGCATCACCCACGATCATCGGTGATGAGACTGTACATCCCGCGGAAGTGCGGGGGTCGAGGCTTTTTAAATGCGAAGACCCTCCACAACCGCGAGGTGTGCAGCCTCAGAGAATATTTTTTAAAAGTCGAAGTGGGTATGCACCGTGATGTGGTTGCAGTGGACAAGGGGCTCACCCCGCTGTCCATGGCTAAAGAGAACTGGCGCAAACCTGTAGTACTTACTACCGATGACCGCAAGAAGGTATGGCAAAGCAAGGAGCTCCACGGGCGCTTCTATCGGGCTCTTCATGAGCCCGGTGTAGATTTCTTAGCGTCCGTATCCTGGCTACGTTTCGGTGACCTTTTCGGGGAAACTGAAGGTTTCGTCTGTGCAATTATGGACGAAGTTATCTTGACGAATAACTATCGGAAACATATTATGAAGGACGGGACGGTTGACGTGTGTCGGGCATGCCACCGTCCGGGTGAGTCCATCAGACATATTATCTCCGGTTGTTCTCGTCTGGCTAACGGCGAGTACTTGCACAGGCATAACCAAGTAGCTAGGATTATCCACCAGCAACTTGCTTTGAAATATAAACTAGTCGATTCTGAGGTACCATACTACAAGTATGTGCCCGACCCAGTTCTCGAAAATGACCATGTCACTTTGTACTGGGATCGGTCTATCATTACTGACAGGACTATTGTCGCCAATAAGCCTGATATAGTAGTGATAGATCGGTTAGTGCGCCACGCAATGATAGTCGATGTTACCATTCCACATGACGAGAACCTCGTGAAAGCTGAGAAAGAGAAACAAATAAAATATCTCGACTTAGCTCACGAGGTTGTTGATATGTGGAATGTGAGCTCGGCTGTCATTGTGCCGATTGTCGTAACGGCCAATGGCCTGATGGCCGAAAGCCTCGAACAACATCTCTCGAGGCTATCATTAGGCGGTTGGATCAAGGGCCTGATTCAGAAGGCAGTACTCCTTGATACGGCTCGAATTGTGAGAAGGTTCCTGTCTCTGCAGCCCTAACCACCGGTAGCTTGGACCCTGCTCCCGACACCGGCGGACCTCTATTTTTTTATATTTTTAAATGTTTTTTTTATATCCTTTTTTTAAGAAATATTTAAAAATGTAAATAGATAAGAAATAAAATGAATAAACGACATAATAATAATAAACCATTTATTTCAGGCGACACGGCCCATAGATAAATACCTTAACCTAAAAATACATATTTGAATATAAACAAAAACTTGTGTTAATAAAATAGGCTTAAGACTATGTTAGTAGCACTCCTCTTTGCACTAGCTTGACTTTAAGTGCTGCCCTGTGGAACTTGTCCGCGGAAGCGACGGAACACCACGTCCTGCGGCCAAAAGTCTTCCTCCATGACGAAGGGCAGGTAACAGTTCGGTACACGCACCACAAACGCCTTGAAGTTGACGTTGCGGCGCGACTCCAGTAACTGCACCCTCGGCGTGTACCTAGTCTTCTGGCGCACGTACTCCACGATGTCCTCCGCCTTAGTGGTGTAGTGCAGGCGGGAGATATACACCGGTGTATTCGGCTTTGCGGCACGCAAGCTCACTTCGGGCTCCGCAGGAGCTTTGCCGCAACGGTTCTTATTAACTCGCGGACGGCGCTTCCTCCTGTGCACCGTCACGAAACCCTCATCATTATCAGCCTTGTTCGACGCCTTTCCAGGCATAGGCTTCATCCTTGGAGCGCCAGGGACGCTCGCGGTGACGCTGGCGAAATTCTGTGGAAGTGGTTTCGCTAGGGCTGCAGACACTGGCAGCGGGACGGAGCGAGGAGCTCGGGCGGCGCTGCGCGGAGGAGCCGCGGCGACGGGCGCGGGGCTACGAGGCGCGAGGGCGGGGTGCACTGCAGGCTCAGCAATCGACGGTTGCGCTGGCGACGAAACTGCTGACGCGGAATCACACGACGATAAATCGAGGCCGGCGCCGCGACCAGTGTTTACATTAGACGCATCGACAGGTGACCTAATTACCGTCACACTGTTGCGCAACTCGCTAACTTCTTTGCGCAAATCGGCGGTGGTGTTTTGGGAGGCATCTAATTTCGTTAGCACATCCGCGAGACTGGCCTTCAGAAAGACAATGTCCTTCAGAAGGCTCGTTACATCGACGTGGTCGAAGGTGACGGGCGGAAGCTTGTGTAGCTCCTTCGCCACAAACGTCGGCACGTCGTCGGGGTCGGTCTCCTTGAACAGCGTGATTATATCTTGCAGGCTTCTCTTAGTCCCGTCACGCCGGCGGGACACCATCTGGTCGCGCTTGTTCAGCGCAGTAAACAACAACAGCTTGGCAGCAGCTATGTCATCCTCACTGAAGTTCGTCGCGCAGATCTGGACAGCAGACACCTCGTCCATCACGTCCAGCTTCTGCTGCAGGAACGCCAGCAGCTCATTAACCACAAGTTCATTACTCATGGTGAGTTAATTACGTGCGACAGCTTGCGCCGCGCTAATCGATATAAAGAATATGCAAACGCGTCCGCATCGAAACGCGGTGCATGTGAGACTCAAATTATGAATTATGTCCTCGAACATTGTAGAGCTTACACTCGTCATATAAATAGAGGGTTGCCAGCGGTGTTAAGCAGTTCCCATCATGACATATGCGGGTTCGGTATTTGCACACGCCAAACCCCGCTATCTGCATAGGATGCAGACATTACAAAACCGTTTCCTCCGAAGGATAACGGGTGTCCCTTAGTTCGTTCAGAACGCGGACCTTCACCTTGATCTTAGAATCCCCACGATCCATCAATTTTTGAAACGCAACTCGAAGCGTTTCTTTGATGCCGCCGCGAAGCATCGCAACCCTTTGGTTGTCAAGGCCGTGCGCTACGCCCCCTCTAAAATCAGTAAGACTCGCCGTCCGAGACATATTCTCACCGACCCTGATGACCCCATAACCCTCCTTCAGGAGAGTCACCAGTACCCACACTACCCACCAGCCACCAGTACGGTTTGCAAACGCAAACCACCCAAAAATACATTCCGACCTCGCCGCCGAGGTCGCAAACGTAACCGCTTCCCCCCCCCCCCCCCCCCTCACCCCCTACTCGGTGAAGCTGTGCCTGCTGGGGGCACAGCTGAGCCTGTAGCACTTAACCCCCCCATCATGATCCAGCCTGCCCCGTCTGGCTGTCCTCTTATTAGCGACGCACAGTCGCCTAATATTTTACCTTAGTTTGTAAGCCCTGGCCGGAGGCTTTAAGTTCGCTTAAAGCTCCCACAGGAAACGCTCGGTTAAGCAGTCTCGACCCCCACTGGTCAACTGCGAGATGCCACTCACAAAAACGAAAAAACGGTGCTAAGCAGTTCAGTTAGGAATGCGAAACAGACAACAGTGAACCAACATTAAGCTACAAGTGATTCTGCTTATAATATAGTTTCTGTTTTGTGATTATTTAATTAAAGTGTGTTTTTTGGTGTAAATTGGCATGAATTTAAATAAATTCGAAAAAAATATAAAAAAAAAAAAAATAAAAAAAAAAATAATAATAATAAAAAAAAAAAAAATATTCCGAACTCGTAACAATATGTTCGGAACCTTAATTAAAATAGTAACCAAAACAGCTTTAAAACTTTATAATAGCTATATTTCCTTCAAGTTCTACTATTATGTATTCTGTGCTTCAGGATAAGGTTTAACTTCCAAGTGTGTCAAAGAAATTAGACCATTGTTTATCAACGATATTATTTATTATTATTATTTATTTATTTATCCAATCTTACACTATCTTTCCTCGCGCACGTGTGGGAGTGGCGCGAGGAGGTGAAACGCCGGGGCGTAACTCCGCTGCCGCGAGAAATCACGGTACAGCGGACAGAGCTCCGGCGGGATCTCATGGCGACATGGAGAGTGCGATTGTCGCAACCCAGCGCTGGGCACGCCACAATTGCGGCGATAAGTCCCCTCTTTGAGGAGTGGTTGGAGAGGCGCCACGGCGTCCTCACCTTCCGCCTGACGCAGGTCCTCACCGGACACGGTTGTTTCGGGAGGTTCCTGTTTCGGATAAGGCGGGAGGAAACGCCCGGGTGTCACCATTGTGTGGATCGCCCGGAGGACACGGTGGAGCATACAGTGGAGGTCTGCCCGGCTTGGGCGGAGCACCGCCGTGTTCTCACGGAGGCGATCGGCGGGGGCGATCTCTCGCGTCCAAACCTGGTCCAGGCCATGGTGCGGAGCGAGAGTGCATGGGAAGCCGTCACCTCCTTCTGCGAAGCAGTAATGCTCGCGAAGGAGGAAGCGGAACGCGTGAGGGAGAGGCAACAGCCGCGCCCTCGCGCCCCTAGCCGCCGTAGGAGACGCCCTGGGCGGCGGGAATCGATTGCCGATTCCCGGCCACCGTAGGCGCGGGCTTGCGGATGACGAGTAATGGGCAGCTCGCCGTCCGGTAAGGACCAGGCCCGGGTCGACGGCGCGTTGTGTTCCACGCGCGCCTCAAAGAGATGTCAGCAGTGACGGGGTCAATTGGGCCGATGCCGCCGGGGTCGCGGGTAGTTCGAAAGAGATACCGTGGCCCTGGCACGGGCAGCTGAAGGAACATGGGTGGGTTTTAGTCAGTAAAAGTCTGACACGCCCTCCCGCCTCTGCCCAGAGCGGGAGAAGTCATTTGATGATTTCCCATCCACAAAAAAAAAAAAAAAAAAAAAAAAAATCTTACACTATCTTAACAGGTCCACACCCAATGCGATAATGTGATTACAGATTATCACTTATTACTTAATAAATCGAGAGTCACCCTCACGAATTCCGCCAAAGTACAGATAAAGATATCAATCCTTTGTGAGACGCTGTTTATTAACCGTATGGCTCTTGCAACCGGTGAGAATTTGCCTACGTTAGTGCGAGCCACCGGGACGTCGAAAAGCCGTGCCCTCGGTGCGTAATTAATTTATTGTAGATACAAGATACAAGATTTTGTAAAACATGAGTGCAGAATTATACAGGTCTTAAAAATAATAAGAGGTAGCTACATGTTTTGCCAATCATGGCGGACAAAATTAGTCGCACTAAGACAACTATTACAAAAAGATAATTATAAAATCGTTAATAATAAATTAAAACAATGACTTACAAAGAGGAAAAATAAAAAAAATATAAATAAAAAAAACATAGGATTAAATGAAAATGTCAACAATTTAAATTCAATTTAAGTAAAATACATATTAGAAAAAATAATAACAAAGGTACACAGTCCAAATTCTATTGCAGAAGATTATCATTTAAAAAGTCATCTACGCTATAATAGCACTTATCTAGTAATGTATAGACCGATGTAATCACCTAATTTTAATTAAGTTCCACTACAGCTCGCTAATCCCTCGCAGATATCTCAATTTCGATCATAATGTGCAAAGCTTTCATGGTGTATGTTTTAACCACAGATCGTAGAATGAGCGGAGCTACCTGTTTCTGCAAAATTCAATAAGTTTTCATTTGGTAACAATGTTTTGTATTTTATTGAAAAATCCCTAAAAAGCAGGTACTTCTTTTCACTGACTAGTCTTAATATAGCATTATATGCCTACTTCTTGATCTCACCCGTATTTTTGACATAATCAGTCAATCAAGTCAATAAAATCCTGTCGCAAATAAATGACAATAAACGATCTTCTGTTACAATATGAGACGTGTTATGTGGGTGCTTTCTTTTTGTGATAAATAAATAAGTAGGGTAGACTAGGTAATTAGACTGCTGCGTCAGTCCAATATATGAGCTTGCACAGTCAGCGTCAAAAATATCGTGACGAAAAGACTGTTCAATAAGAAAATTAAACTTTATCTCAATTGGATAAAGTTCTTGTGTGTACTGTCTTCATTCTGAAACATTCCTTGTGTCATTGAGTTAATATTTCAGTTTCATAGTTGTTTAGATCATTTTGAACGCTTAGCCGCCGGGTACCCGGCACCAGCTACCCGGCAACCTGGACGTATGAAAAGGCACTTATTCTTCCGGCGATTCGACCGACTCGGCGCGGGGAAAATTCATAGGATTTCATACAAATCAAAATCAAAGTCAAAATTGATTCTTTCGGCTTCTTCGCTTCCTTCGGTTCTGATAAGTGTGCGATACTTTCCTCCACACAAAAATGCCTATTCTTTGTTAAAACAAAGTGAGTTGTCATTTGTCACACTTCCATGCCACATCTCCCTTGTTACAAGCATCTTCGACATAACCCTCGCTTGATACCTACATGAGAGATATCCCGCTACAGGCATTGTTACTTAAGGGTTAATTGTCACACTTCCATGCCACATCTCCCTTGTTACAAGCATCTTCGACATAACCCTCGCTTGATACCTACATGAGAGATATCCCGCTACAGGCATTGTTACTTAAGGGTTAATTGTCACACTTCCATGCCACATCTCCCTTGTTACAAGCATCTTCGACATAACCCTCGCTTGATACCTACATGAGAGATATCCCGCTACAGGCATTGTTACTTAAGGGTTCATTGTCACACTTCCATGCCACATCTCCCTTGTTACAAGCATCTTCGACATAACCCTCGCTTGATACCTACATGAGAGATATCCCGCTACAGGCATTGTTACTTAAGGGTTAATTGTCACACTTCCATGCCACATCTCCCTTGTTACAAGCATCTTCGACATAACCCTCGCTTGATACCTACATGAGAGATATCCCGCTACAGGCATTGTTACTTAAGGGTTAATTGTCACACTTCCATGCCACATCTCCCTTGTTACAAGCATCTTCGACATAACCCTCGCTTGATACCTACATGAGAGATATCCCGCTACAGGCATTGTTACTTAAGGGTTCATTGTCACACTTCCATGCCACATCTCCCTTGTTACAAGCATCTTCGACATAACCCTCGCTTGATACCTACATGAGAGATATCCCGCTACAGGCATTGTTACTTAAGGGTTAATTGTCACACTTCCATGCCACATCTCCCTTGTTACAAGCATCTTCGACATAACCCTCGCTTGATACCTACATGAGAGATATCCCGCTACAGGCATTGTTACTTAAGGGTTCATTGTCACACTTCGTTGCCACATCTCCCTTGTTACAAGCATCTTCGACATAACCCTCGCTTGATACCTACATGAGAGATATCCCGCTACAGGCATTGTTACTTAAGGGTTAATTGTCACACTTCCATGCCACATCTCCCTTGTTACAAGCATCTTCGACATAACCCTCGCTTGATACCTACATGAGAGATATCCCGCTACAGGCATTGTTACTTAAGGGTTAATTGTCACACTTCCATGCCACATCTCCCTTGTTACAAGCATCTTCGACATAACCCTCGCTTGATACCTACATGAGAGATATCCCGCTACAGGCATTGTTACTTAAGGGTTAATTGATCCAACGTGATTGGTGCTTTGTCGTTGCTCTGTGCCTAACCGCAAAGTAATTGATTTATTGACTACCGCTGTGATATTGTTTGATTCTAGCTGGATTTAATGGAAGATAGTAGTTTGTTTGTAGCTTAAGAATTAAATTAAGTAAAGTATACTTATTCTAAGGCTGAATTTGTATGAGTTTTCATTAGTGAATCTCTCTCTGATTGTGTGGTTGCTAATTGTTCATCATTTTTCCATTATAAACGAGGGATTACGGTCATGTTTAATCTTAGATGCGTTTTTATGCAAAATTCAATAGCATTTTTAACCGACTTCAAAAAGGAGGAGGTTCTCAATTCGTCGGAACATTTTTTTTTTTTTTTTTTTTATGTATGTTCCCCGATTACTCGAAGATGGCTAGACCGATTTGGATTTTTTTTGTTTTATTCGAGAGGGTATACATCACAGTTGGTCCCATATAAAATTGATTAACTTTGCTTCGGTAGTTTTTGAGTTAGCTTCAATAATACGTATTTTTTCCACACTTTTATATGGATGATGTTCTAGTTTGTTTTGCAGGTAGTGGTATTAGAATTTGTGTGAGGTAGGTACACAACTAAAAAGTGAAAAATAAAAACTTTTTTACAAAAAAATACAACCGACTTCCAAAAACAACACTACAAAGTGAAAAATAACTTTAATTTCGGAAGTCGGTGGCAAAAACGAAAATACATTTAACTAGACACCGACTTCCGAAATTAAAGTTATTTTTCACATAGTAGTGTTGTTTTTGGAAGTCGGTTGTATTTTTTTGTAAAAAATTTTTTTAAGATTACCTGTAGAAAAAAAGGTATTAGGTTCACGTTTTCTGCTACTTCTTATAGAAATTGGTTCTTGTTTTTAAATTAAAATAAAACTAGTACCATAGTTTTATAATATTATTCTCATTGCATTCTCAATTCTAACTTGAAACTTGCTCCCAAAATACTAAAAACAAGAATCATTTCACTGTGAAGACGTTTGCATGTAACGAGTCGTTATTAATAATAGGACTTTGAAACAGCTTAATGGCTTCGTCTGCTATTTGTATTGTTGCTCTGCTTCAAGCGTAACAGCTCGTTTTCATGCTATTTATTATTATGGTCGAATTGTCCCATGAACTAATTTTTATTGGGAATTACTATGAGTATGTAAAGCAGAGTTCAGTAAATGTTTGAGGATTGGAGTTGTATTACTGATTTTAATGATTATAATTCTGTAAATACATATTTTTGTTATGGTCATGAATCATATTTCAATCAACATACAACCTAATACTGACTTGCAAATTGCAAAAAACGTAAGAAAATTTTTATTTCGCGGGTACCTTGGTGCTTTCCCCTTAATGTATTTGAATTCCTTATTCGATGAATTAACTGGAGGAGGGAGCAGGTCGTGGCTAAGTAATAACAGTCGCACGGGTCGGTCTATCAGGTTAAGCTACGCTTGCCGGGGTTGGTTCGTGGATCGCTCCATCTTTACATACCGAAACTCCTCCGTGCCTCAGAAAGCACGTTAAGCCGTTGTTCCCGACTGTCATTCGTGGATCTTTGACAGTCGTTACGGGTCGTCAGAACCCCGAAAGTCTAACAACCAAGGGGTATTGCCCAGTTACTGGGTTGTGGCGGTTAGATAGGCAGTAGCTCCATGTAAAATACTGGTATTCAGCTGTATCCGGTTAGACTGAAAGCCGACCCCAACATAGTTGGGAAAAGGCTAGGCAGATTGATTGATTGATTCGATGAATTAACTAATTCTGGTCATCTAAGGGGAACTACGCCCCGTTATTTGTATTTCATAAGAGAGGTATGGTCCTTAGAAATCCCTAGGTAAGTACGATATAAAAATACCTGCCAATCCAAACTATCTAACACAGCTTCCTTTCATTAATAAAACCAATACCTGTAAACAGATTGCCCATATTTCACAATTTATTCTCTTTACCACAAAACTCTCGGAGGTCAATTTATCAGTTCATCGTTGATGTGGATTAGAACTGAAGTGCTAGCCAAACATGGGGCAAGCCACGTTCAAACCCAGCACAGGCTACCAACGAGTTTTTTATTACTTTTTTTTTTTCACGAAACGAGTGCGCAGTAAATCTCGTACATTTCGATTCCGCAGGCGACTGATGTGAACTAGGGTTGTGTACAAAGGGAATTTTAGTGAAAGTCGAGTTTTTAGTGCCTTTGCACTGCTTTTGGCGCCAAAAATACGCTTTTTGGTGTTGTTTTCGAGAACGACGTCGAGAAGAAAATATTAATTTGAGAGATTTTACTAAAGGGATTAGATTTTGAGAGAATTTTCTAAAAGGCAGTAACGATTCATGTTGTTATGAGTAGGTACGTACAGTCAACCGCACATCAGTGGGGAAAATTTTACATTGACAGCGTCTTTATGTCGTTGCAATAAGAGCGGTATTATGTGCGGATAACTGTAACTGTTCTTTTAATATTTATAGTATTTTCCAATCTTAGATTTATTTTATTCTTTTTATACCGATGGCGTTAAAAATCCTTTTCCACTTAATCGAATTTTCCGCATTGCAATCACACTATCACACTAATATTATAGAGGCGAAAGTTTGTTAGTGTGTGTGTGTGTGTTTGTATGTTTGTTACGTCTTCACTCTCAAATGGCTGGACCGATTTGGATGAAATTTGATGATAGAATTTTTAAGAAAACTTATACCCTGAATTAACACATAGGCTACTTTTTATCCCGGTCTACGCGGGTGAAACCGCGGGGCGCAGCCAGTTGATACTAATTCGCTTATAAATACATTCTTAATGGTAAATTATAGCACCTAATTCACCCCCATAGATCGAAAACGCTAAAAGGCTTAATTTTCACACGATAAAGGAAACAATAACTTGGACAAACACTGTCTCGAATTTAAGGAATGCAATAAAAGTCTACATTAACTAAAGTAACAATCAATTAACGGTGGCAACCCCAAATTTACTTCCCCTTAAAAAAGTAATCAAGCTAAAATAAACTTTGTTCTTCAGTTATAAAGTTCAAAGTTGAATGAGGAATGAAATATACTTTCAATTGGTTTTCCAGCCTTTGATTGTACAGTGAGGCTTTTAAAGCCAAATAGTAAAGCTGTCACTATCTTTGGTTAGAGTTTAAGCCAGGTCGAGACATTCCTTTGTTCGATAAGACATACTCGTAGGTACGATTTTGTCCTTCAAGTTGTTTTTGAGGATAATTGCAAGAAAAGTCTTTTCAAGACTTGGGCATCATCATTACGAGTATCATCATCAGCATAGCCTTTTCCCAACTATATTGGGGTCGGCTTCCAGTCTAACCGGATGCATCTGAATACCAGTATTTTACGTGGAGTGACTGCCTATCTGACCTCCCCAATCCACAGTTACTGGGTGGGTAATACGATACCCCTTGGTAAGATTGGTTGTCAGACTTTTGGGCTTCTGAAGACCCGTAACGACTGTCAAACGTCCGCGAATAAGAGCCAGGACCAATGGCTTAACCTGCTTTCCGAGGCACAGAGGAGTCTCGGTATAGGTAAAGATGGACTGAACCAAACAAGATCAGGATCATTTTCCTTTCATTTAACTTATTTAAAGATTTGATCCTCATAATTAACTTTATGGATTGATGCCATAAAAGTACAGGGTGTTATTTTTTCAGATTTTAGCCGGTTCGATTCCAGAGTGTGGCATTCGTGGATCTTTGACAGTCGTTACGGGTCGTCAGAAGCCCGAAAGTCTGACAACCAGTCTTACCAAGGGGTATCGTATTACTCAGTTACCGGGTTGTGGAGGTCAGATAGGCAGTCGCTCCATGTAAAATACTGGTATTCAGCTGCATCCGGTTAGACTGGAAGCCGACCCCAAAATAGTTAGGAAAAGGCTAGGCAGATTGATTTTGATTCCCGAGTGTGGCAAGTGAATTTTCGAAAATCTTTGAATGCACATTTGTTTCTTTTTAAAATTAAAAGAATGTTTCTTTTGAGTAAAATTTGCTATCTTCAGTATTTAGAGTACTTTCCCTCCAGGTGAGGCTAAAAAATTCCAACCTGTATATTATAATCAAAGGAAAAAAACTTTCTTATTGGGCTGGTTAACTTATAGGCCGAGTCCTAACCGAAGGCGATCGTCACACTCTTTTTGATGACTACTGTGACGTACTCGCGCGATCAGTCAAGTTGCGTTTGTAACTTGTTCAAGGTGACGCACGATAAGAATCATCATCATTGTCATCATTCCAGCCGAAAGACGTCCACTGCTGGACAAAGGCCTCCTCCAAGCACCGCCACTTCGACCAGTTCTGTGCTTCCCACATCCAGCGGATTCCTACGGCCTTCACAAGGTCATCGGTCCACCTTATGGGAGGCCTTCTAACGCTACCGCCAGTCCAGTCCAGTCACCACTCCAGAACCTTTCAGCCCAATCGGCCATCTGTTCTGCGAGCAATGTGCCTTGCCCACTGCCACTTAAGTTTGACAATTCTTCCGGCTACGTCTGTTACCTTGGTTCACATGCGGATCTCTTCATTTCTGATGCGATCACGTAGGGAAACTCCAAGCATAGCCTTTTCCGTTGCCCTTTGGGTGGCTTTTAGCCTTCTAATAAGGCCCATTGTGAGCGACCACGTTTCAGTGCCGTAAGTCATCACTGGCAATACGCACAGGTACTGGCACTGGCACAAAGACTTTCATCTTGAGACACTGCGGTATGTCTAGAATAAGAATACCTACTTAGAATCAGGAGGAGGCAAATAATAACAAATTGGCATTAGGTATCTTCTGGATTACTGATAGTTAAACTTAGTTTGAGCTTGTGAAGGCCGCAGGAAATCGCTGGATGCGGGAAGCACAGAACCGGTCGAAGTGGCGGTGCTTGGGGGAGGCCTATGTCCAGCAGTGGACGTCTTTCGGCTAAAATTATGATGATGATGATAAAACTTGGCTTAGGTATTTGTGCTTGATCAATATGAGAAAAAACCTATGCTTGAACCCAAGAAGTAAAAGTTTCGAAGCCATTGAATTAAAACTCTATTTTTAGGGTGCCAAACTTGAAAGGAAAACGGAACCTTTACAAGATCACTTTCTTTTATCTCAAGGAGGTTTTTTTACCCGACTACAGCAATTCCAAAAGGAAGGGATATCTCTATCTTAAATTAAATCTATTTCAGAAACACCTAAAAACTCTTCAAAGAACCAAAGAAAGTCCCAACTAATTTGAAATACGACAAATCAGGCGTCTGTAGGTGTAAATGTAAAAAGAAAGAATTGTCCGCACCCTGGGGCCCGTTGTCAACACACTTTGATATGCAAAAGCTACTTAACGAGAGCAAGTCTTAGACGCTGCGTCTTCTGCCACAGTTTGTGTTTGAGTAATGAATTCTAGAGCTCAATGTGGTTAGAGGAAAATGGAGGTGGAGGAATCTTTAGATTGGTAGTCAACACTTGTTAATTATATTTAACTTCGCAAAGTTAAAATGGTAATTATTGACCTACTTGTACTTTTTTAAGCGTCTTTAAAAATTTAAGATGATATGAACTGCTTGACAAAGTCCGAAGGATTTTCAAGGAAGCTCATAGGTACTATGGACAAAACTTAAGCATGCTTAGAGCGCAGCTAGTGACAAACGAACAATCCCCTCACACGAGTTCGGTGTGAAGTAATTTTACCTAATATTGTACGTAGTATGAGTTCTATACCAAGAAAATATTTTTTTATTATTAACGTTGTTCCATCACTATTAAGTAATAATAAAAAAATATTTTCTTGGTATAGAACTCATACTACGTACAATATTAGGTAAAATTACTCGGACCCGATTCACACCGAACTCGTGTGAGGGGTTTCAGCACTTTTCGTACGTCAAAATTACATAAGACAGTAAACGACCAAAACGCCCGCCCTTCATCACTTCCTAGTGCTTTAACAATTGCTGAAAACTTTTTAAAAATTCGTCTGCTCGACAACGTTCCTAAATAACGCAATGAATATTGTTGAATTTTCAAACTAAATGGTATTATGATTTCGAGAGTTTTATGCAATTATCCCGCTGGTTTTTGAGGTGCTCGATAAACTGTCAATAGTAATTCATTTGGAAAAGTTATCAATTTTAGCAACTTTTTTAACTCAGTGTTCAGAAACAAGTTATCGAATAGATAAACACCGTATCTTCAGGCCGGGGAATTACCAGTCGGATTGGAAAAAAATATTTTTGCTTTTGATAGCGTGTTAGGAGACGAGCAACAAGAAAAAAGTCAGAAAGACAGCTAAGCGAAAACGAAGTACCTAATTTATAAATAATCCGATTTCTTGTGGCTCAGTTAGTAAACAATAATAGAGTACAGTCTATTACCGACAAACCTAGTATTAATTATACTTTACACCAAACAGACAATCAATCTGCCTAGCCTTTTCCCAACTATGTTGGTTGGGGTCGGCTTCCAGCCTAACCGGACGCAGCTGAACACCAGTATTTTACATGGAGTGACTGCCTATCTGACCTCTACAACCCAATAACTGGGTAATACGATACCCCTTGGTAAGACTGGTTGACAGACTTTCGGGCTTCTGACGAAGTGACGACACGTAACGACTGTCAAAGATTCACAAATGACAGCCGGGACCAACGGCTTAACGCGCTTTCCGAGGCACGGAGGAGTCTCGGTATGTAAAGATGGTCACCCATCCACGGACCGACCCCGGCCGTAGCTTAACCTGATGGATCGACCCGTGCGGCTGTTATTACTTAGCCATGACAAACAGACGTAGAATAGAGTAGAATAGAATAATATTTAAGTATTATCTTAAAAACATGGTATAAAAATATGGTAAAATTCAAAAAAATAACAAGAGCATAAGTACATGTTTTTACTTAACATGGATAAGCGTACAAATTTTCACAAGCATAATTAACAATTTTATTGTCAAAGAAGTCTTTGACACTATATTAAACTATGACTACACAACCATTCACGCAATTTATTTTTGAATAATCCCTATTTCAGGTTTTGAGATTACTTGGTATCTTCTTATATAAATTTACATATATGTAGGTATTCTTCTAGAACCTTCACTAAACAGTTTTGCTTCTATCCGTAGGAAAATTCAAAAAGTATTTAGGTTGGGGTTATTCTTCTCCCGTTCACTCGTCCCAAAGTTTCCGAACTGCTCAATTTGCCGTCTATTACCGAACTGAATGCCCCTATTCGCCCCTCTTTGCCCTCACCGAACTTGTTCTTAACGTATTTGTCTCTACAGGCATTCCTCTCAAGAAATAATAGAGTTTTTCCGACGAGCCTAGGATTGGCAATATGGGCTTGTAAATAGATTGAGCTGAGCAATATTTTGTGAGTTAGACGCTAATACTGTTACTGTCAACAAAGTTCTATGTTTAAATATTAAACGATGAACGTACTTTTATGTAGTAATGCAATGAAATGAAATTAAATTGTTTATTTTGTAAATAGGATATCGAAATCACATTTTTCGTCATTCAATAAAAAAACGCACGCACAATGAAGGGTTCTGTAGTTGGGATGAATTTATCCCAAAAGCAAACTTAACTTTGTAGTTGAAAAACATGTTCACTCATACATCGATATACCTCACAGTCTCCAACTACAAAAGTAAGTTTCCAATCGCAAAAAAAAAATTATTGATTAAACTGCAAATAAACGATCTTCGGACTGTTTCCTTTACTTGTGCTGTAAGACCTTGTTTCTTGCAAAATTTCATGATTCTAGGTCAACGGGAAGTACCCTGTAGGTTTTGATTTATTTGCGAGTATCAAAATATATCGCATAAATGACCGTATTTTTTTATTGCGTTGACTTAGATGCTTGATTTTTTTAGAACTCTAAAGGACCGTAGATTTACGTGTTTGATATTAATTTCAACTTCATACCTCTACGCGTTCCTGAAAAAGGGTCTAGACAGACTGACAGTTAGACAAACAGACGGACAACGAAGTGATCCTATATGCGTTCCATTTTTAGGGTTCCGTACCTCAAAAGGAAAAAACGGAACACTTATAGGATCACTTCGTTGTCCGTCTGTCTGTCAGTTTGTCAAGACCTTTTTTCTCAGGAACGCGTGGAGGTATCAACTTGAAATTAATATCAAATACGTAAGTCTATGGTCCCTTGAAGCTCTAAAAAAATCAAGCTTATCAATGAACGCAGTAAAAACATACGGCCATGACATCTATAAATAAAAACTTAAAGGGTAGGTACCTACCTACTTCCCGTTGACCTAGAAGCATGAAATTTGGCAAGAAGCAAGGTCTCAGAGCACAAGTAAAGGAAAAAGTCCAAAAATTATTCATTTGCAATTTTATAACATAAAAAATATTTTTTTGACATTACTATGTTAAGTTTGTTTTTGGGATAAATTCTTTTCAACTACGGAACCCTTCATTGTGCGTGGTTTGACACGCACTTGGCCGGATTTTTTCTTTTTGAGGTAGGCGGAACCCTAAAGATAAGATAGATGAGAAAACTACCTTAGTTTAACACTAAGTAAGAATAGTTGGTGGAAACAGGCCTTAATATCAATGAAAAACATCACATAACTAACAATAATAGCCATATACGCTATAGCGACCAAAATACACGTAGATTCGTCCTAAACAGACGACCTTAATTTTTTTCAGCACACAGCCTAGAATATCCTCCCACACAAATTAAACAAATTAGGCAGTATAAAACGTGATAATGAAGGTTTTTTGTTACGCTGTGGTGTGTGAGTTATGTGGGTGTATCGTGGCTGTAAGGGGAGTTAATAAAATGGCCACACGTACAGTTTGTCGCGGCAACTCTTGCGGAATATTGATGAAAACATTGTGAATAGCGCGAATGTTGACGAAATTTTTGGTGTTTTGGCCACTTTTGACTAGCCATTTCCCAACTATGTTGGTATCGGCTTCTAGTCTAACCGGATGCAGCTGAATATCAATATTTTAGGTACCCACATGGAGCGACTGCCTCTCTGACCTCCACAACCCAGTGGGTAATACGATACCACTTGGTAAGACTGGTTTTCAGACTTTCGGGCTTTTAACGACCCGTAACGACGGTCAAATATCCAAGAATGACAACCGGGACCAACGACTTAACGTGCTTCCCGAGGCATGGGGGCGTCTCGGTATGTAAAGACGGTCACCTATTCACGGACCGTCCGCGGCAAGCGTAGCATAGCTTGATCGATCGATCCGTGCGGCGGTTATTACTTAGCCACGAGCCCCTCCAAGCCGATGACTCTTTGGCCGTATTAATGCCAGAAAAATAAGTAACGTAACTAAATAACGTCACATCCTAAATGGATGTGACGTGATGTTTCCTAGAAATCGCATTTCTCTCAAATAAGTACTTACTTATATAAATATCTACATAAAATGAGCTCTGTATAAAGCGTGTATCAGAAAGGTGTGATCATAATTAAGGGTGTGATACAGACCATCAAACTGGACCAACATCGTATTCGCGAAAAAATTATCAGCCGTCCCTTATATTTGGGTCGAGTAGGTATTGAAGTTTTGTACCACACCACCTATAGCCATTAAAACGTACCTATATATGTTAGAACGGCGGACATTTGCGGTTAACCACTTTTCAACCTTATTACTAAGGTTATAAGGTTGAAAAGTGGTTCACCGCAAATGGCCGCGATGGTACCTATCACTTTGACAACATTGACGTTTGAGTATGAAAAGTCAACCTCAAAAAAAAGACAAGAAATATATGAAACAAAACTGCAAATACGCCAGCAGAATAAATACATATTTCGCCACAAATCTACTGACGTAATAGACACACCGAAATGTATTCCATATATTTATATTCCCAGAAAAAAATCCTCATTCGAATGTACGGGACCCGTAATGTTTATAAACATCATGAATAATTGCAGACACGTTGTCATTTTTAATGAAACTTTTGCAAGGTAATGAGTTTACCGAGGTTTGGAAACAAAAGAATGTCGGAGGAATGTTAAGAAGATGGCAACATGCAAATCGGTTGGGTATAGATTTCTGGGGACGTAAAATAGACCGAAAACTTAGTTATTCATTGATGGTTTCCCGTGTAAATAATTATGTATTCACACATGAAACTATCAATTAATAACTAAATTTGCGCAACTAGTGTCGTAATGTGTACATCCGGCTTTAAAGCTGCTATTTACGAATTATTCAATCTGCCTAGCCTTTTCCCAACTATGTTGGGGTCGGCTTCCAGTCTAACCAGATGCAGCTGAATACCAGTATTTTACATGGAGCGACTGCCTATCTGACCTCCACAACCCACTAACTGGGTAATACGATACCTCTTGGTAAGACTGGTTGTCAGACTTTCGGGGTTCTGACGACCCGTAACGACTGTCAATGATCCACGAATGACAGCCGGGACCAACTGCTTAACGTGCTTTCCGAGGCACGGAGGAGTCGCGATATGTAAAGATGGTCACCCATCCACGGACAATCCCGGCAAGCGTAGCTTAACCTGATGGATCGACCCGTGCGGCTGTTATTACTTAGCCACGAGCTCCTCCCAGAATTATTATGGCAAATAAAACTGGGTTCGCCTTTCAAAAATAAACCATTAGCAAAAACGTGAAACAAATCTATAAAAACAATAAGTATGCAACAGGAATACGGCTTAAAATTTCATTTATAATCTGTTTCAACAGAAAGGTCCGAATTCCGATACGAAACAATTTTCCCTATATCCATACCACAGTTATTATAATACTACCTATACTAATATCACAGTCGCATACAGTCGTCCGACGAACCCCGAGCTGCATACGAAGTTCGGCGAACTATGTAAGCAGCTCGGACTCTCGTCGGACGACTGTATGATGCCGACTTTGCTAATATCTAATATTATACAGGCTGTAATTTTAATCCCCGTTATCCTCTTAAGGGGTCATTATACTCATCATTATGTACAGTCAACAAAAGAGATATCTACACATACTACATATAATTTGTATGTGAATTACTTCATGTTAATTTTTATTTACTTTGTTTTTGCAATACTCCTACATTTAACACACCAACACAAAATTGTATATTGTCACTAAATTCAACATGAAGCAATTCACATACAAATATGTTAGTATACCCTGCCTAGATATCTCTTTTGTTGACTGTACAACTTTTACTATGGAACCAAACCTGATCGCGAAAAAAAAATCAGCAGTTCCCTACATTTTGACGAGTTATGCGAACATAAATGTAGGGCACTGCCCCGGGTCCAGCCCGGACGCGCCTGGCGCCAGGTGTATTGGTGGTCGCCGGAGCTAACGTCTCTGCGCGAGGCATGCGTTGCTGCGCGGCACCGGTACATCAGGCTCCGTATACGCCCTCCGGATACGTAAGCCATTCAGGCAGAGCTGTACGAAGGGTACAGAGCGGCGAAGACTGCCCTCCGAGCGGAGATCCCGCGGGCCAGGGGCCTAGCTCGCGAGGAGTCGCTGGGGACTCTGAACAGAAATCCGTGGGGACGCCCCTACAAAATGGTGCGGGATAAACTCCGCCCATGGGCTCCCCCGCTGACGCAGAGTCTCCGGCCGCAGCTCGTGGAGGACGTGGTGAGCGCTCTGTTCCCTTCGCGAGGGGAACATACTCCCCCGCCCATGGCTCAGCCTCCTGCGGTGCCCGATGCGGTCCACATCACCGACGACGACGACGATGCTCCGGAAGTGACCGAGGTAGAGCTGAGAGCGGCGGTACGTAGGCTGAGTACCAAAAATACCGCCCCAGGACCCGACGGCTTGCCAGGAAGAGCCTGGATTCTGGCCTTTGGGGCTCTCGGGCCTCGACTAGGGGGGCTCCTAAGCGCATGCTTGGAGAGGGGCCAGTTCCTACTTCGTTGGAAGACAGGGAAACTGGTCCTCATTAAGAAGCCGGGGCGCCCTGCGGACTCTCCGTCCGCTTACCGGCCCATCGTGCTGCTCGACGAGGTGGGCAAGCTCTTTGAAAGAGTCATTGCAGACCGCTTCGTCGGGTGGCTGGTGCAGGAGGGGCCGAATTTGAATCTGGTCCTGGTGCATGGGAGGTCGCACCAGGCGGCGGCCGAACTAGCGACACACGGGGTGGCGACAATTGTAGAGAGGATCCGGCAGTTGGGACTCGAGGTGGCCCTGCACAAGTCCGAGGCCATGTGTTTTCATGGTCCTCGGAACGCGCCACCGTCGGGTTCCCAAATAACGGTAGGAGGGGTTCACATCGGGCTCGAGTCGACAATGAAGTACCTGGGACTCGTCCTCGACAGCCGGTGGAACTTCGTGAAGCACTTCCGACGTTTGGCTCCCAGACTGGAGCGGGCCGGGGCTGCCTTGAAGCGGCTCCTGCCCAATCTGGGGGGTCCAAACGCCTCCTGCCGGAGGCTTTACGCGGGGGTCGTGCGGTCCATGGCCCTTTACGGGGCACCGGTGTGGGCGCGTTCCCTGAGGCTGCGACCAGCCCCCCGGTTGAACGAGTCCCAGAGGGTCATGGCCATCCGGCTAGTCCGGGGATACCGCACGATCTCCTGTGAGGTGGCGAGCCTCCTTGCCAGATTACCGCCATGGGATCTGGAGGCAAAAGTCCTCGCGCACGTGTGGGAATGGCGCGAGGAGGCGAAACGCCGGGGCGTAACTCCGCTGCTGCGAGAAATCACGGTACAGCGGACAGAGCTCCGGCGGGATCTCATGGCGACATGGAGAGTGCGATTGTCGCAACCCAGCGCTGGGCACGCCACAATTGCGGCGATAAGTCCCCTCTTTGAGGAGTGGTTGAAGAGGCGCCCCGGCGTCCTCATCTTCCGCCTGACGCAGGTCCTCACCGGACACGGTTGTTTCGGGAGGTTCCTGTTTCAAATAAGGCAGGAGGAAACGCCCGGGTGTCACCATTGTGTGGATCGCTCGGAGGACACGGTGGAGCATACAGTAGAGGTCTGCCCGGCTTGGGTGAAGCACCGCCGTGTTCTCACGGAGGCGATGGGCAGCGGCGATCTCTCGCGTCCAAACCTGGTCCAGGCCATGGTGCGGAGCGAGAGTGCATGGGAGGCCGTCACCTCCTTCTGCGAAGCAGTAATGCTCGCGAAGGAGAAGGCGGAACGCGTGAGGGAAAGGCAACAGCCGCGCCCTCGCGCCCCTAGCCGCCGCAGGAGACGCCCTGGGCGGCGGGAATCTATCGCCGATTCCCGGCCACCGTAGGCAAGGGCTTGCGGACGACGAGTAATGGGCAGCTCGCCGTCCGGTAAGGACCAGGCCCGGGTCAACGGCGCGTTCTGTTCCACGCGCGCCTCAAAGAGATGTCAGCAGTGACGGGGTCCAATAGGGCCGAAACCACCGGAGTCGCGGGTAGTTCGAAAGAGATACCGTGGCCCTGGCACGGGCAACTGAAGGAACACGGGTGGGTTTTAGTCAGTAAAAGTCTGACACGTCCTCCCGCTCTGCCCGGAGCGGGAGAAGTCATTTGATGATTTCCCATCCACAAAAAAAAAAAAGGGTACAGCTGCAGTCAGTTTGTCTGTTACCTTTTCACGCCGTTACGGCTGAACGGATTTGGATGAAAAGCACTTATAGATGGACCATGACCTGGATTAAGACAGAGGATACTTTTTCCCGGCAGTACGTTCCCGTGGGATAATTTCGACCTCCAAGCGGGTGAAACCGCGGGCAATAGCTAGTTTTTATTATTTTTAAGATTAATATCCTCCTGACTCATTTTACAGATATAAATGCTTCATGGAATAAAAATGGGTTACTCACTGGCTGTAGAGCTAAACTAAGTATTTTAATAAGTGCAATACCAAAAGCCATTTATATATTTCTAACCAGGCTGTGGTAATTGATGGCGACCGTAATAGGCCAATAAATGCCACGTCGACGTCGGTCATGTCCTTTTATATTAATTTGAATTTGTATCTATGAGATAAATTGCTGCGCAACAAATTACGTCATATGTGATTCCAACAGCATTAAAAATTGCTACAATTTTAATATCACTATAAATAAATAATAGTAGGTACAGTCAACAGAAAAGATATCTAGGCAGGGTATACTAACATATTTGTATGTGAATTGCTTCATGTTCAATTTTATAAATATTACTTTGTTTTTGCAATACTCCAACATTGTAACACACCAACAAAAAATTGTATATTTTCACGAAATTGAACATGAGAGCAGCTCGTGGCTAACAGCCGGCACGGGTCGATCCATCAGGTTAAGCTACGCTTGCCGGTGTTGGTCCGTGGATGACCATCTTTACATACCGAGACTCCTCCGTGCCGCGGAAAGCACGTTAAGCCGTTGGTCCCGGCTGTCATTCGTGGATCTTTGACAGTCGTTACGGGTCGTCAGAAGCCCGAAAGTCTGACAACCAGTCTTACCAAGGGGTATCGTATTACCCAGTTAATGGGTTGTGGAGGTCAGATAGGCAGTCGCTCCATGTAAAATACTGGTATTCAGCTGCATCCGGTTAGACTGGAAGCCGACCCCAACATAGTTGGGAAAAGGCTAGGCAGATTGATTGACCTGCCTAGATATTTCTTTTGTTGACTGTACCTCCCTACAATGGTTTTTACTCTTTTCTGTGGTTTTTATTCAAACAAGATATTAATGTTCGGCTGCTGCCAAAGAGTTTTCATAATAATATGTAAATTCTTTCGCGCCATTTATCCGAAGGGCAGGGGCACGCAAAATGTAATAAAATGCAATAAAAACGATTTAGTGCACTTTTTCCACCCTTTCGAGCACTCGTACACACCCCAATATTTTGAATCATTGTCGTTACTCAACCCTTATCACTGTGGATTTATTTATCTGCTAAGAGGTTACGCGGGTTTTAGGGAAAAGAGAAGGTTGTAAAACAAAGGCAGACTTGCTACAATACAACTTACAGCAGTATCGTGGGAGCGTTTAGGTAGGTAGGTAACACAAATATCACACACGATACTGAATAGGTTCTTCGACATTCGTTTCTCCGATGAACGGTTCGCCGACAGAACGATTCACTTTTCAGTGTTTCGTGTCGTAATCGGCGAAGTGCAGACACCAAATAGGTACATAATTGTAAATTATGTACCTGTGTGTTTACTTTGAGGGGCTTTTGGTCCCAACAGATTATTGGGGCCTGTTTAACCACCTACGATTAAATTCCTATTAACTTGGCAGATAATTTCATGCAAATTCTGTTCCATTTTTGAATTTATTCGGTGAGTTGTGGCTATTCGGACATCATGAAATAGGCCCTAAGGGCGCTTTCAATATAGACGTTTCCTGTCGGACGGCTGCGGTGCCGAGGCGGTGCGTCTGTCGTATTGCAAACGGACGGTCGTTTGTTTTCATACAAAGCGCGCGGTGCGGCAACAGTGCGGCGTCGATATCGCGAACACTCGACAACCGGACGGTAACGTCGCAAACTCCACGTGTATGAAAACAAACGAGCATCCGTGCGCAATACGACAAACGCACCGTCTCGGCACCGCAGCGGTCCGACACGAAACGTCTAAATTGAACGCGCACTAAGACAGATAAAACAAAAGAACACGAACGAACGAATGAACAAAAGGAACATAGGGACAGATAGAATTATACTGTATATCATCAGTAGCGATCTGTCTTTTACTGACAGTAGGTTATTGGGTTCGGCCGTAAGTGATAATAGCCGCCCGGGTCGATCAACGGTTAAGCTACGCTTCCGGAGTCGGTTAGTGGATGGGTAAGCATTGATTACATATAGAGTCGAGACTCCTCCGTGCCTCGTAAATCATATTAAGGGGGATGCGCTAAGGTAGCCCGCGAAATTCAAATTTTCTTACGTTTTTTGCAATTTGCAGGTCAGTGTCATGTTGTATGTTGATTAAAATATGATTCGCGGACGTAACTAATATGGCCTTACAGAGTTATAATCATTACAATCAGCAATACAACTCCATAAGTTAGAATTTACCTCGCGTTTTCATGAAATAATGAGGTTTGAGGCCAATTCTAACTCATGTAGTTGTATTTCTGATTCTAATGATTATAATTCTGTAAATCCATATTAATTACGGCCGCGTATCATATTTTAATCAACATACAACCTGACACTGACCTGCAAATTGCAAAAAACGTAAGAAAATTTTAATTTCGCGGGCTACCTTAGAGCATCCCCCTTAAGCCGTTGGTCCCGGCTGTCACTCGTAGATCTTTGACAGTCTTTACTGGTACCTAGTCAGAAGCCCGAAAGTGACAATCAGTCTTACCAGGGTTATCGTGTTACCCAGTAACTGGGTTGTGGGGGTCAGATAAGCAGTCGCTCTTTGTAAAATAATGGTTTTCAGCTGTATCCGGTTAGGCTAAAAGACGACCACAACATAGTTGGGAAAAAGGCTAGGTCCATTGATTGATTTTATATGCCTTTACTTTATCATTAAGTAAACTCTGCCGTACTTACCTTATCTTTCTCAGCAGTATACTTCGAATAAGTTAACGTTCTAATAAGGTCCATCAATTCATACACGAATTCTCTTAATCCTCTTAATCACTGTACTCATCATTATAAACAACTTTTACTATGGGATCCAACATGAAATCACGAAAAATAATCAGCTGTTCCCTACTTGTTCAGGTTTGGTCCCATAGCAAAAGTTGTTCATAATATTTTTGTTTACTTAGAACTAAACGATGAAAGAGCTTTAAAGCCAAACTTTAAGCTCGTTCAAAACCATTAGGCACTTATAAAAGTTTCCCATATAGATTTAATCTTCTTATCTTGGGAAAGTTTCACTACTTTTACTCAAGACTAGTGAAGATAATACTTAAATAAATCTATTTATCAACCTCAACGGTCATGCTGAAGACGAGGCAGTTTCAAATAGCACCATTTTTCTTTTAGCAAAAGAGAATTAGACAGATGTGAGTACCCACACAAATATTTATAGGTCTGTGCAGGCCGTGCGAGCTAGACGCGGGTTAGCCCGACTGTGAGATAAACTGAAATTGCTTTCCCAAATACCTGCCCGCAATAAATATAGAGTACTTGTCTACTATACTAGTATACATCCTACAAAATGCCGCGCCCACTCGAAAATAATGATGCAAAATGGAATTTCATGCACACGCCGCGCCGTCTTCCCGGGCCCGGCTAGACAGAAAATGTGAAATATTGACTGCACCGAGATGCGCCCCGAGCCACAAGACGACAACCTACTATATCCGCGATATTTCATGCAAATCACTAAAATCCGTTTAAAGTCTACGATTGAATTCATGGCGATTGTGATTGAAAGTCCCCTGGATTAAAGTCTAGAGAGATTCCATCATGATTTTTGCAGGAAATCAAAAAGTATTCAAACAATATTTTATGCAAACGTAGCTTTTAGATTTCCGTGTTAGCTTAGAAATGGAAGAGAATCGAATTTATCGGTTGCGCTGTCTACTAACTTATATTGGACTGTCAACTTGCTGAAAGTCGGTCAACAGGGAGAAAATGGGGCTAAAGAACACCTGTGCATAAGTGTTTAGTCCTGGGCTAGAAACCTGTCATATAGAATATTCTCAATTTGCACACTTGAATACTGAAAGGTGCGAATCAAATCCACGCTCTGTACCTTTCTAAACAGTCATCTCATCTGAATAGCCTTTTCTGAACTATGTTGGGATCGGTTTCCACTAACTGGATGCAGCTGAATTCCAGTGTTTTACATGGAGCGACTGCCTATCTGACCTCCACAACCCAGTTACTGGGTGATACAATATACCTTGGTAAGACTGGTTGTCAGACTTTCAAGCTTCTGACGACCCGTAACGACTGTCAAAGATCCACGAATGACAGCCGGGACCAACGGCTTAACGTGCTTTCCGAGGCACGGAGGGGTCTTGGTATGTGAAGATGGTCACCCATCCACGGACCACCCGCGGCAAGTGTAGCTTAAACTGATCGATTGACCCGAGCGGCTGTTATTACTTAGCCACGAGCTCTTGCTTTGTAAACAATAAATTTTCATTTTAATTCATCCAAAAATCACTTCGCGTTAAGCAAAGCCGAAGCAAACCAATATTCGAAATGACAATCAAAACAAAAATGTTTGCTATTGCTGGCTAAAGAATTTCCTCACAGCAGAAGCCATGGACATAACCTAGTAAATTGTAAAGAAGACGGACAATCTCATTCCTTTATTGAGCTATCAAAGTGTCAGCGGCAGGAAATTTCCCTGCCGCAGGAGGCCGCGCCTGCCCCCAGGATACTATAAAGTCGTGCAAAGGGATGGCTGTTTAGAGCGGGTACACATCGGGATATATTCAAATCACGCTACCTAAACGCACACTTTGCGAGTATGTACATGCATAACTCATTTTTAGTTCTGCGAGTGAAAACTAAAAAGTCCACTCACCAATGTATGCGCACCTTTATATTCTATTTATTCTCCATCCAGGGAACGAATATTGAAAATAATATTGTCCCCTGTAGTTTCCCAGTGGGTGCAGTGATGGCGCAAACGAGGTTTTTATGCAGGTTAAATAACTTTTCTGCATAATCTGTTTGTGTCACGGTTTTATTTAGTTTTCGTTACGAGTGAACGTTTGTTTTTGTTGCGTTGCAGTTGAAGCGGGTTTATACACGGTGAAATTTTAGTTTCCGGTTGTAGAGTAAGCGCCTGCCGACCACGATGGGTCATTTAGGTAACTGTAAATACTGCATATAGTGTTATGGAGTAAAGTGAATGATACCTATGCAATAATACTTGAACTGAATGGCCGTTTGTCGGCCGCCACGTCAACATTTACCTACATTTTCTATGGCCGCGAGTCCACCGTACGCCGCGCCGTCACATCGTCATGATCGGTTTAATTAATCTCGTTTCTCGGTGACATCTCGTTTACGTTAAGCAGTGGACAACAGTTTATAGGTGCTAGAGAAAATCTGGCTTAGATTTTTCAGATTCGAGCAAAATAACTTACTTTTCTCAGTGTTTTGAATCGATTTAGGTTCTACGCTCATGTTTGAATATTGTTTAAACAGACTGTCGAACTTATAAGTACCTACCGACATGTAAACAAATGGGCATGTAAATAAAAAAGCGTACACAATAAGTTTTTAGAGGATCAGTTAAATACTTCATTTAACTGATCCTCTAAAAACTTATTGTGTACGCTTTTTTAAATGAATGACCCCGAAAAAACTGTTTGGGCGTCTATTGATGCACAGTTTTAAAAAATAAATGACCGTTTTTTTTACTTTTTGACCTTTTCTCACACTTGGTCACAGTAACTAAGCTAGAACACCTCGACCAAATGGGTTAGGTTAGGTTAGAACTGCGACCATACACGCGCGAGCCGAGCGAGCGTAGCTAGCGGCGCCGCGGCAGCGGCCGGCGAGCGCCACATCCAAGTTGGTCGCAGTTACTTGACTATTTAGTATTTTTAGGACCCCAAAGTAGAAATTATTTGAAGTTCGCAAAAAGAGGAATATTATATTAGTGTACAATAATATTTTTAGGATTTTTTTTATTGGAGGAGCTCGTGCGCCAAGTAATAACAGCCGCACGTGTCGATCCATCAGGTTAAGCTACACTTGCCGGGGTTAGTCCGTGGATGAGTGACCATCTTTACATATCGAGACTCCTCCGTGCCTCGGAAAGCACGTTAAGCCTTTGGTCCCGGCTGTCATTCGTGGATCTTTGACAGTCGTTACGGGTCGTCAGAAGCCCGAAAGTCTGACAACCAGTCTTACCAAGGGGTATCGTATTACCCAGTTGTTGTTGTGGAGGTCAGATAGGCAGTCGCTCCATGTAACTAAAATACTGGTATTCAGCTGCATCCGGTTAGACTGGAAGCCGACCCCAACATAGTTGGGAAAAGGCTAGGCAGATTGAACTACATACTTAGTTATACGTTAGGTCTGACAATATTGAAAAGATAAATAGGGATGATGACTAAATAAAAGTTTTTGTTTATCATTTAGACTATAAAAAAATATTGGACACGTATTTTAATTTTTTTACATAATCAAAAGCAAAATGGCATGACGTCACGGCTCGTTACGTCACTTCTACGTATAAAATCTAGCTAGATTTTATACGTAGAAGTGACGTAACGAGCCCCCACTCTCCAATTTTAATGCGTGTTATCTAAGTAATTTTTTATTAATATGATAAAGCAAAAAATACGTGTCTAATATTTTGTTTATTAATTGACTGACGGACTAAACAGAATTTCTTTTTTTTTTGTATCCAGGCATCATCCCTATTATACTAATCAAGTTGCATTTTCTCGATAACAATACTATCGAAGTATTAGAAGACATGTTTAAATATTCTGGTAATACCTAATAGGTACATACATAGATGGAATAATTAAAGCTTTATTCGCACAACAAAAGTCGAGAATGCTTTTAAGCTGCCCATAAAAATAAGCACGAATTTTAATAAAAATGCCAAAAGCATGAAATGAATTTCAAGTCTCAAGAATGTCAATAATTAGAAAAGTTCAACAAGAATATTCAAATATTGAAAAACTTTTCTATCAAATAGACTAGGATAATGAGTTCCAGAACTTTTTCCAAGACTTCGCTTCATAGCACCACCGTGCATTTGCATGGAAACAAAACGTAAAACGTTAAAACTATGGCTAGTCAAGTTCACACGCGGCGCCCTGTGCGCTTAACTGTGCGAGTTCTAAAGTGACTCATCCAGAGCCAGCCGTGCCCTCTCTCCTACACTGTATGAAATCAATATTAATTATCGTGTTGTTCTTTGTTTTAATACTTGACATACATATGCGATGTGTTTTTATTGTAAGATGAATGCGACCGATGCCGAATGTGTAATTCTACATAAACTGAATAATTGCCACCAACTGAATCAGACTTAAAGAAAACTGAGCTTGTATTGAATAGTAGTATAGTTACCTTTGAATCCTTTCGAACGTCAATTGTTTTACTATTACCGGTCCTTGCAGTCGCGCATTCGATTAATAAAATTAAATCAATCAATCTGCCTAGTCTTTTCCCAACTATGTTGTGGTCGGCTTCCAGTCTAACCGGATGCAGCTAAATACCAGTATTTTACATGCCTACTTAACCTCCACAACCCAATGACTGGGTAGTAAGATAACCCCTTGGTAAGACTGGTTGTCATACTTTTGGGCTTCTGACGACCCGTAACGACTGTCAAAGATCCACGAATGACAGCCGGGACCAACGGCTTAACGTGCTTTCCGAGGCACGGAGAAGTCTCGGTATGTATGATCGTCACCCATCCTCGGACCAATTCCGACAAGCGTAGCTTAACCTGATGGATTAACCCGTGCAGCTGTTATTACTTAGCCACGAGCTCCTCGAGTAACAAAAGTATCATACACTTGACACAATCACCGCAAACGTTTTCTCGTTTTTCTCTTTTTCTCTATTTGGGGACATATATTCCTAGTGATCATCATTCTTCTACCCTTATCCCAATCTATTTGGGGTCGGCGCAACATGTCCCTTTTTCCATACTTCTCTATTATTCGTCATCTCGGTAGTCACTCCCTTTCTAGCCATGTCATCTTTCACACAGTTCATCCATCGTTTCTTTGGTCTTCCCTTACTCTTGTAGCCATCGAAATTTATACTCAAAACATTCCTCACGACATTTTCCTCATTCCTCCGCATCACATGCAACCGATTTCTGCACAACTTTTCAGTCACCGGTTGCCACTTTCAAACTTCCGCATATACTATTCATTTCTTATTCTATCCGTTCGCGTAACACCAAATATCCTTCTTAGCATTCACATCTCAGCTGCATGCAATTGCCTTTCATTCATCCCTTTTGTGGCCCAACATTCTGATCCATACAAGACAGCAGGTCTAACCATTGTTTTATATATCTTCCCCTTAAGTTTGTAGTGATGATTTTTCCAACTATAGTTCAATACTGGGCAAAGGCACACTGGCAAATCACACTAATATTATAAAGGCGAAAGTTTGTAAGTGTGTGAGTGTGTGTGTTACTTCTTTACGGCGGGACCGATTTGGATGAAATTTGCTATGTAGATAACTTATACCCTGAATACTGCATAGGCTACTTTTTATCCCGGTCTACGTGGGTGAAACCGCGGGGCGCAGCTAGTTGAACTATAATTGGAAAAATCAAGTCCTTTCGCAGAAACTCTTTTAACAGGACTTGGGGAAGGTCTTCGCCCAGCAGAAGGACAGTAGGTACAGGTTAAGAAAAAAAAAAAAGAAGTTCAATACTACTCAAACAAATGACACACGCAACCAATTTCATGATCAATAAAAATATCACATACTGACACAGAAATAGCTATTCGTCACAAAATAGAATGGAAGTCAATCATGTAAACTATTGTAAACCTCACCTACATTGTCGTTTATATGTAGAATTGTGTTTATTTATGGCATTTGCAGGTACGTTCACACCGGCGGCGTAAGGTTATTTATACATGTTTCTTGTTTGGTTTTGTGGAGCCTCGAAATAGGCGTTAAATTATTATTCCGTTTATTTATTTTCTCACATAATAAATAAGTACATTTTAAATATTTCATAAGAGGCTACCGAGCGCGCAGTGGCGCCCTCATCGTTTGTTTGGTTATTTCTTTTATTTTAGAATGAAATTTTGTGAAATGAAAATTAAAGTTACTATTTGTAATAATAATAACGTATAGTCTTGTGGAGCCCAACTTATCCGGCCTTTTTTCTGCATTTTCATTCTAAATTAAAAGAAATAACCAAACAAACGATGAGGGTGCCAATGCGCGCTGGGTAGCCTCTTAAAATAAATAGAAAGGTCAGGTGCGTAGTACTCGCAACCGACGTGCGTGTATGACCTGATGTGTGAACGTAAACGAGGCAAAAGGAATATGTAAGGATCATAGCAGGTGGCGACCTACTCCCATTTATGTATAGATAAAGATATAAAATACATTTTTTTTTAAACTAGTTTTTGCCCGCGGCTTCACCCGCTTGGATGTCGGAAAATATCCCTCGGGAACGTACTACCGGAATTAAAAGTACCCTATACGTTAATCCACGTCTATCTGTGTACTTAATTTCATCCAAATTCGTTCAGCCGTTTTTGTGCCAATACGAAACATACATTCATACAAACGGACGAAAATTCACAAAACTATATTTTCGGCATCAGACTCGTTTCCACACCTCGTAGCAATTACATAGTTTTTTTCAAAAACATACAAGCTCGTAGCTAAGTAATAAAAATAACAGCCGCGTGAGTCGATCCATCAGGGTAAGCTATGCTTGCCGCGGTTGGTCCGTGGATGGGTGACCATCTTTACATACCGAGACTCCTCCGTGTCTTGGAAAGCACGTTAAGTTGTTGGTCCCGGCTGTCATTCGTTACGAGTCGTCAGAAGCCCGAAAGTCTGACAACCAGTTTTACCAAGGGGTATCGTATTACCCAGTTACTGGGTTGTAGAGGTCAGATAGGCAGTCGCTCCATGTAAATACTTGTATTCAGCTGCATCCGGTTAGATTGGAAGCCGACTCCAACATAGTTGGGAAAAGTCTAGGCACATTGACTATTTATTATATCTTTAGACTAGCTAGTGGTGGTGGTGTGGACAGCAGGGTCCAACTTACCCGTGGTTAAGGCTTCAGAGACAGGAACCTCCTCAAGATGTGAACCGTGTCGAGGAGGTACTGCCTTCGAGAGCCTCGAGAGATGTATGGATCGAGGCTTTAGGCCATCTAGTACTGTAAGAAAAAATGTGCGTACGACGACCCGCGGTGCTATTCTGTAAAATCACCTTGTGTTAATGTAGGTAAAGTGTTCGTGAATGCTACTATCATCGTGTGATTTTTACATTCATCAATCCTAGTTACAGTTACAGGTGACAATAGAGTGATGTGAGTGCGGCTTTGATTTACAGAATACTCTAGCTGACGGATAGGTAGAGTGATGGTTTAATAAAAAGATGACGTAAACTGAAATAGCGGAAAATCTGATAAAGTGACGCATCTTGAAAGAGGGTTTTATATGAAGTAAGGGGCGAGGTGCCAGCTGTTTTAGAACCCATTGGCTTGGCACGTGACGATGGGAAGAGACCAGACGGAATTACCATAATGCCTTGGAAGGTAGGTAGGCCTTTGGTGTGGAATGCAACGTGTGTTGACACCGTTGCGCCATCCCATCTTCCTAGCACGGTGGGCTGTGCTGGGGCGGCTGCTGCGAGTGCGGAAAACCTCAAACGGCGCATATACTCTAATCTTATTAGGACTTATATGTTTGAGCCGTTTGGGGTTGAAACACTAGGGCCATGGGGTCCGAATGACCTTTTAGTTTTTTGGGACATCGCCAAGCGGTTGGTCGACTCTACACGTGACCAAAGGGCTGGCCTATTTTTTGGCCAAAGAATTAGCATTGCCATACAACGTGGCAATGCTGCCAGCCTTTTGGGCACTTTTCCTGTCAACAGCGATGCGGACGATTTTTTTGATGCCCTATGATTATTTCCCCTCCTTTTTATATACTTGTACATTTTTTTTTTTAATATTGTTAGATTTTTAATTATGTAAAAATTAATGGATATTGAATGTTTTGAAAGTACGAAAATGTAATATAATTTGCAATATTACTAGGTTAATTATACAGCTCGATTGATGCAGTGCGGGAAGTGATTGGCTTCTGCAGTACGGTAGCTGTTTCAATTTCCGAAAGAAATTAAACATTTCAGTGTAGCCAGGACTATTCCGGAAAGTATCTAGGTTTTTCCCTGAAATGCAAAATAATATCTGCAGGGGAAAAACTGTTGTGCTATTAAGTAAAGACGAAGCAAAATAATTTGCACACTGCTCTTTAACTTCCTGGAGCAGTTTTGTTTAATTTTAATTAAATGGCGACCTAGTGCACTCGTTACTAAAACTTTGCAAACAAAAATAAATGACAGTTATGCAGCGAATTTATCCTTGAAAGTTTTTTATTTGAGTTATTCCAATGCATTTTAATGCAGCTTTTTGTCCAATGCTTATTAAGTTTTTATTACGGAATTAAGTAGCTTTTAGCGTTTTGTGGCTCATCTATTTTTAGCCGACTCCAAAAAGGAGGAGGTTCTAATTATGTTCGACTTAATGTAATTTTTTTTTATGTATACAATAGGGGTTAAGTTAAATTAATGAATCGTGTTCGAAACACAATACTGCGCTCCAAAACAAAAATAGTTGACATGGCTCAAAAGGCTGCCCAACTTAAATGGGACTGGTCAGGACATGTCTGCGCATGCCAGACCAACTGTGGGCCCAGATAGCACAGAACTGGCGCCCTGAGATAGAGAGGCGAGGCAGCGGCAGGCCACGTAGGAGATGGCGGGATGAACTGGACAGATTCCGCCAAAATTAGAAGGAGGACGCACGGGCTCGTGACCGGTGGAAGGAGTGGAGGGGGGCCTTTGCCCAGGAGTGGGACAGTGCAGGCTAACACAAAAAAAGGGTTCACCAATTTCTCCGTCAACTGTGAACCGGTTTTGAAAATTATAATTTTTGTTTGAAAGCGTATACCCTCGAAGTGGTCCCATTGTCACCAAATCAGAATCTGATGAGGGGATCCCACGGAAATCGAAGGAAACCTTCAAATTTATAGGGGTTATATACTCATTTGGGTATTTTTTTTTAAAGTAACTCATGCATTTGCTTTTGGAAAGCATCATTTGGTGAAGTGGAGCTGATGATGAAGACCACAGGTGGCCATCGGAAATACTCAATAATAAGTATTTCACGGGTTGCGATTCAATTACTTTAATATTAGGTCTTTACCTATGAAATTGCCGTTCTGCAGTACTGGCCATTTCAAATCAAAATAATTTTTGTTCGGCTAAGAATTCTAATTTCAAATTAATTTTATTTTAAAAACATGGATTTTTTTTTCCAAAAGTAGTCATTTGTTTATTGATTAGTGTTACATTTTCATCGCATTTCAATCTTTTTCGTCATCATGGATACGTTAAAAATTCGAGTAATTATGGAATATGAGTACCGTCGTGGCAGCAACGCGGCACAAGCGGCACGCACTACAAACCAACGCACCACTTGTTATTGGTTTGCTCGCTTCCGTTCTGGAAATTTCGACCTGAAAAATGAACCTCGCGGTCGTCCGAAGACTTTGGTCGACAATGACGAATTAAAGGCGATTGTGGAAGCTGATGATACACAATCTACGGCAGAATTAGCAGCAGCTTTCGACGTTAGCGTCAAAACAATATTGGTCCATTTGCGTCAAATTGGCAAGGTAAAAAAGCTTGACAAATGGGTGCCCCATGAACTCAATGATCGCCAGCGCGAAGTACGCGTCGAGACGTGCCTTGCGCTGCTCAACAGATACACAAATGAAGGAATTTTGAACCGCATTGTTACCTGCGATGAAAAATGGATTCTGTTTGATAACCGCAAGCGCTCAGCAAGTTGGTTGGATCCTGGTTCAGCACCTAAACAATGCCCTAAACGAAAACTTACCCCTAGAAAAGTGATGGTCACTGTTTGGTGGTCTAGCGCCGGTGTGATTCATCACAGCTTCTTACCAAACGGGGTGAGCATTACTTCAGATGTGTACTGTGAAGGACTGAACACAATGATGGAGAAGCTGGCACATCTCCAACCAGCATTGGTCAATCGCTCGTCTCCGCTGCTCCTGCACGACAACGCGCGACCTCATACTGCACAGCAGACGGTCTCCAAGTTGCAAGAACTGGGGTTGGAAGCTCTCCGTCATCCGCCCTACTCACCAGACCTTGCGCCTACAGACTACTACTTTTTCCAGAATTTGGATAACTTCTTGGCGGGAAAAAAATTCAATACCCGAGAGGCAGTACAAAATGCCTTTGAAGAATTTGTTGCCTCCCGTCCAGCTGATTTCTTTAAGAAGGGCATCAATAAACTGCAACTGCGTTGGCAAAGATGCATTGATTGCATGGGTGATTACTTCGATTAATACAAATAAAAAATGCATGAAAAAAATTTGTTTAATTTTTTTCATACAAAACGGCAATTTCATAGGTAAAGACCTATTATTATCGCAGGAACTCTCGGATTTAACATCCTTCACAACCGTAAAACGCCTTCCTATCTGCGGGAACGCTTTTCCTACGCCCGTCCTTTTGATGTGCCTTGCAGGTCGCATCTTAGAAACCTCCTTAAATCTTCTTCCCACTCCACTGACTTCTACTTCTACTCCTTCACTGTCCACGCGGTTCGGTTGTGGAATTCACTTCCGCCTGACATTAGGGACTGCCAAACAATTGCAGTATTTAAAAGAAGAGTGAAAGAACACTATCTTTCCACTTCGTCATAGTTGTTTGTTATTTTAGTGGTATTTATTTTAGTAGTATGTATGTATTTAAGTATTTATTATATGTTTTATTTAATGAGTTAATTGTTTTGGATTTTATGTATTTTATTTTCTCTTCTACTCTTACACACGTTGTCTACATCTCTTTTTATCCTCTGTCCTATCGCAGGTATGCTGGAAGAGATTTCTTTTGAAATAAGCATCACCTTTGTACGTATTTTTCTGTTCCTTTCTGTTTGTCTGTTTATTTGTGTGTACATAAATGGTTAAATAAATTATTATGGTTGCTAAGCAATTTATGCTCGTCACAATGCATATGGTGAAGTGGAGTAGATCGCCTGGTTCCTTACTACGAGAACTCCTCAACAATAAACGCCCCTGGATCGGGAAAAGCAATATTTTGTAAAAGGTGATGAGCAGTTGGCATTAGGCTATTGTAACATAGATAAATTACAAACTGACCCAGTGAAAAGTGGAAAGTAAAAATCTTATTACAAAAAAAAAAACCAACCGACTTCCAAAAAAAACACAACAAATTGAAAAAAACCTTTAATTTCGGAAGTCGGTGTCTTGTGATCTAAATTTTAGTTTTTGCCGACTTCCGAAATTAAATTTATTTTTCAATTTGTAGTGTTTTTTTTTTGGTCGGTTGTTTTTTTTTTTTTGTTAAACGTTTTTTTTTCAACATCACCGTTTCTTTCAGGGATATCTGAGGATATTGTTAAAGACATGGCCTAGGCGAGTACTTGTATCCCAATGACACCCACAATGTCAATGATGTTTTGCACATAAGTAGATGAAAGCATAATTGCGTCAGAATCTCAAATAATAAGGATCGAATATTTGTAGAATGCAGTAAAATAGATGTATCCTCTATTTGTTATCGCTAGTTTAAAAGCCCCACCGACGGATTGATCACACAGTATCGATGCTCAAGCGACCACTTAGCATGATTAGTACATGGGAGCGGATTCATTACCGCTGCTCTTTTCTCCACAGCACGCTCTTCCGATTAACGGTTGACCAATAGAGAGATGGAAAAGAATGAAGAGTAGATAGGTAGGTACGTTAGTTGTCAAAATAATGGTTACCTAACCTTACGTAGGTGATACAAACTGTAATAAAGATTTAAAGATTTATTTCCACCACAGTATAGGTATTAGTAAAATCAAGAGGGGCTCGTGGCTAAGTATAAACAGCAAGCCAAAAGGGTCAATTTGGTCCGTGGATGGTTGATCTTTACATACCGAAACGCCTCGGGTTGGTCATTCGTGGATCTTTGACAGTCGTCAAGGGTCGTCAGAAGCCCGAAAGTCTGACAACCAGTGTTATCAAGAGGTATCGTTTTACCCAGTAACTGCGTTGTGGAGGTCAGACAGGCAGTCACTTCATGTAAAATAATGGTATTCAGCTGCATCCGGTTAGACTGAACGCCGACCCCAAAATAGTTGGGAAAAGGCTAGGCAGATGATGATGATATTAGTAAAATCAAGGCATAAAGAACAATACATATTATGAGTTTTAGATGAAAATATATTATCCTTATCTCATCCACACACCCTTTGCTTAACTAAATATATTTGGGGTCGGCTTCAAGTCCGGCCTATTTATTAAACTTAGTTTAAGGCCTAAAGCTCTGGATTTCTAAATCTCTACCTACCTCACTCGTGGTGCCAAACGACTGTTAAAATACCCGAAATGAAACAATTATTATTCTTTATCAACTCTCAAACAGCCTTTTCAAAACCATCCGAAATTTTCCACTAAATAAAATAATATATAAAAAAATTATAATAATAGGTCTTTACCTATGCCGTTTTGTATGAAAAAATTGAAACGAATTTTTTTTATTTGTATTAATCGAAGTAATCACCCATGCAATCAATGCATCTTTGCCAACGCAGTGGCAGTTTATTGATGCCCTTCTTAAAGAAATCAGCTGGACGGGAGGCAACAAATTCTTCAAAGGCATTTTGTACTGCCTCTCGGGTATTGAATTTTTTTCCCGCCAAGAAGTTATCCAAATTCTGGAAAAAGTAGTAGTCTGTAGGCGCAAGGTCTGGTGAGTAGGGCGGATGACGGAGAGCTTCCAACCCCAGTTCTTGCAACTTGGAGACCGTCTGCTGTGCAGTATGAGGTCGCGCGTTGTCATGCAGGAGCAGCGGAGACGAGCGATTGACCAATGCTGGTTGGAGATGTGCCAGCTTCTCCATCATTGTGTTCAGTTCTTCACAGTACACATCTGAAGTAATGCTCACCCCGTTTGGTAAGAAGCTGTGATGAATCACACCGGCGCTAGACCACCAAGCAGTGACCATCACTTTTCTAGGGGTAACTTTTCGTTTAGGGCATTGTTTAGGTGCTGAACCAGGATCCAACCAACTTGCTGAGCGCTTGCGGTTATCAAACAGAATCCATTTTTCATCGCAGGTAACAATGCGGTTCAAAATTCCTTCATTTGTGTGTCTGTTGAGCAGTGCAAGGCACGTCTCGACGCGTACTTCGCGCTGGCGATCATTGAGTTCGTGGGGCACCCATTTGTCAAGCTTTTTTACCTTGCCAATTTGACGCAAATGGACCAATATTGTTTTGACGCTAACGTAACACTAATCAATAAACAAATGACTACTTTTGGAAAAAAAAAATCCATGTTTTTAAAATAAAATTAATTTGAAATTAGAATTCTTAGCCAAACAAAAATTATTTTGATTTGAAATGGCAGAACGGCAATTTCATAGGTAAAGACCTATTATAAAAAAAGGTAAAATTTGTTTGTTTGTAATTAAGCAAGCTACATTATTCCTAAGTGCTTTAATTTAAGCTATAATAGTTGTTTATGATACTGTTACATAATGAGGGGTATTATATAACACAAGTATGTGTTTAAAAACCGAGCCGTAGGCAAGGTTTTTAATATTATCACACGAGTGTTTTAATACCTTGTTATGTTCAGTTACATACACTACTTTATCTACTCATGCTATAGGTTGTTACCTATTTATAAATAAAAACCAAAGTTAGCAAAAAGTGAACAAACATAATAATGGCTCCGAAACCATCACACATAATATAATTATATAGAGATACAAAAAAGGGAAAGAAAACTATCGTGACGTGGATTACGATACTATGGTTACGGAGCTGTCATCGGTAAACCGCGCATGCGCCCTAGCCCGGTTTACATATACAAATTTTTTTATAGCATTATCTTGGAAATCTGTATATAAAACTTTTTAATTTCTTTTAAGTTGCATAAAGTCTGTCATTAGGGTACTATTTTTGAATTGGTAATTAGAACTTTACGAAATGAGTGTAGCTAAAATATATTTATATCATGCTTATTATTAGCCGAGTAAAGACCTATTATTATTAGCCGAGCTATCACAATAATGCATAAAATGACACGTTGTGCACAATTTCTGGGCAGTAATCTAACAAAAAGTACTAGGCTTGCATGAATTCAAGATATTTCAATGATTAGTATTGTTATCCCAATAATAGTATGTGGATGAAATTTGGAATACAAAGTTTATAACCTGGATTTAACAGATTATGATACTTTTTTTTATCCCGGTATCTGTAGTACGTTGCATGCATACAAAATGGTACTCTGTCCACGACAACGTGTCATACATTGTGCACAATTTCTGAGCAGTGAACCTACGAAAAAGTACTAGGCTTGCATGAATTCACGATAGTATTTACACTTCCAGCTGTAAAAATTACGCGCGGACGAATTCGCGGGCAAAAGCTAGTAGATTTATAAAGAGGCAGACGTCTAGGAAGGGAATATTTCCTGTCGTTGATCGATTCAGCCAACAAATTGAATTATGAGGAGTACACGAGCACCAGACGAGACGCCAAATTAAATGCTCAAACTGATTTCCACGCTCCGATGGTTTCTAAAGGATTTATAACATCCAGCACAACTTTGTACCGCAGTACCTAGTGTGTAGTGCAGACAGTAACTGTCAGACGGCCGCATCTGAAGCCCTATTTACACGACTACAATGTTTGGAGAAAGTTTAGGGATTCGAACTTCTTCAAACAGTCGATTTAGTAATATGTTTTACTCGTAAGTAGACTATTAGGTATACAAAATGTAACTTAAGTAACGCACAACCTCTTATTAACTCTTAAAATGTCGATTGCACACCATGTGTACAGATAACAATAGAATTTCAATTGTGTCTGCTAATTAGCGCGCGACGGGTTAAGGGGTCATTGTACAACTTTTCCTATGGGACCAAACCTGAAATCGCGAAAAAAATTGCCAGTCACGGGGACTGCCGACAGAAGTGAAAACTTAAACATAAAACGATGTAAGTATAGCTTGTCGCGGTGTTGAGGTGTCGCGGTGACGCGGTAACGCGAACCCGTAAGATTTCCCCCTACCAAAAATCACTTCACTTCAAAAATCAGCAGAAACATTGTTAGCAACTCGGCAAAATGAAGGGAATAGCAGATTTTTTTTTTTCGCAATTTCAGGTTTGCTCCCATAGTAAAAGTTGATCATAATGATGAGTACAATGACCCCTTAAGAGGTTTTGCTTTATTTGAGTTACACCTTGTATACACCTGCTAAAAAAGGCTGGGGATGAATGCGTAGGTAAACATCACTATCGTAGTACTGTGACGGCTCGAACCACACAGTAGGAGATTTACTGAACTACTAATTAATAATACGAGAGGGACTCTAGTTATATGGAGCTGATGCCCTCTGTATTTTAAGCTTCAGATCAATTATAAATCACACTCCTTAACTAAATTGGTTCTACGCGGAGCCCTCACCAAAATCTATCTGTCTTTCTATTTAGAAAACGAGAATCGTTTTCTTGATAGAAGACATTCCATATTTGAATTATTGAATGTCAGCCAGTATAATATTGTCAAGGCTTGATCAAAGCATCAAACCTCCACAGTACCTACCTACCTAATAAATAAAGTTACTGGCAAAAAGTTTTAATAATTTTATTCATTTCATGCAAAACCATTCAATACAGACAGCCGACACAGATCTATTGTGTACAACAAAATATCTGTATCGCAAAACTTCTCGTTTCAAATTCAATAGGGTTGTATTTGCATATTTTTTGTGTACCAATAAGAGTTTCCATTCATCCCTTTTCTATACACTTATCAAAAACAAATTTCGCGTCAGAGGAAAATACATTATTCGTATCAAAGGAAAGAGGGTGTGTTTTTTAAAATTTCCTTTATTTGCTCCGGAAAGGTCAATCCGGACGCGTTGTCCGGAAACCGTTTTTTTACGGATAAACCTCTCTAATTTTCGCAATGAAAGAAATGGCATATTTTAGTACCTACTCATAATTATTATGTCTTTAATGAACAATCTGTGCTTGAATTTTGTCTTTCACAAATAGGTCTGTAGGTATTGTAAAAACATGTTTAATGATATTTATTCTAAAAGAGGTTATGTCTAATTTCCTAGAATTCGTTGAACGTATAACATCGTGGGTTAGGTACATTTCACCTAACACAAAGAGAATAACAACAAAGTTCTATGTCAAAACTCAAAATGCGAGAGAGACTCCATTTTATATAACAGATTATCACAGAGAGGACGAAGAGTAATATCGTCGTAATTATGAAACTACGTTATACACTTTTTGACCAACTTTGACGCCAACATTGGCGAGTTGGTTGATTAAAATTTTATTACAAAATGTCGGGGCGTCTGAAGTTTGGCGAATTGCCTTATAATTGAGTTACCCGTTAATTTGTACGTGATGTAATTATTACATTATTTCTACATTGTTTTAAGATACTCGTCGCTCTTTGGTTGGTTTAGTCTAGTAGGTATCTAATCGTTAGGAGAGCTGAGACTGGGTTCGATTTCTGTTGCTATTTTTATTGTTTTGGCATTTTCACATAAATACCTTGTACCTTGTCTGTGCCTACTTCTGATGATTCAGGATTACAAACCTAACTAGGTCATCGTGTCAAGGGTAATTAGGGTTCCGTATCTCGAAAGGAAAAAAACAGATAAACCCTTATAGGATCACTCGTGTGTCTGTTTGTCTGCCGGCCCGTCTGTCACAGCCAATTTGCTCCGAATCTAATGGACCGATTTAGTTTAAAGGACATGTTATTTAATGGGCTTAAAATAATTTTGTTTTTGAACAATTATCATGTGCGGTTTTTCTGATTGGAAAAATTGTCCAGGATGGTTTTACAAAAACAAAAAAAATATTAAAAGCACCATTATTTAATAAATTAATATTTTAAATCCAGATATTTTTTTACGTAATATTATTTTTGCACAGTGAAACAAAGAAAAAACTGTTGAATATCATTTTTTAAAGCAAGTTATACACCTTGATGTTGTTAAAAATATTTTAAAACAACATTAAATGGCAAAATATAATTATTATTTCTATGACTTGGATATATGGCATTGATCCCTTTGACTCTTAATGGAATCTATAAAAACATTACCTCTGTCAGTAAAGTTGTCACACTTGTCAGCTGTCATTTCACTTATCTCATTGTCAAAATCACTGTTTTTCCTTTTGTTTATCTATGTTGTTTATGTTATGATTATATTAGGTCTTTATCTATGAAATTGCCGTTCTGCAGTACCTACTGGCCATTTCAAATCAAAATAATTTTTGTTTGGCTAAGAATTCTAATTTCAAATTAATTTTATTTTAAAAACATGGATTTTTTTTCCAAAAGTAGTCATTTGTTTATTGATTAGTGTTACATTTTCATCGCATTTCAATCTTTTTCGTCATCATGGATACGTTAAAAATTCGAGTAATTATGGAATATGAGTACCGTCGTGGCAGCAACGCGGCACAAGCGGCACGCAACATCAACGACGCCGACGTTTACGGAGCTAACACTACAAACCAACGCACTACTTGTTATTGGTTTGCTCGCTTCCGTTCTGGAAATTTCGACCTGAAAAATGAACCTCGCGGTCGTCCGAAGACTTTGGTCGACAATGACGAATTAAAGGCGATTGTGGAAGCTGATGATACACAATCTACGGCTGAATTAGCAGCAGCTTTTGACGTTAGCGTCAAAACAATATTGGTCCATTTGCGTCAAATGGGCATTGTTCATATTTTTTAATATGTTGTAATTGAAAAACCATTTCGAGGAATAGCGTTACTGATCATTACGGACTAATTAATCTTGAAAATATTTATATTTTATTGTTTTTTTTTGATAAAATACGATTGACCTTGTTTGCCCTTCAATTAGGTCATTACGCCTTATTACGTCAGCTTCGCCGTACAGTTTTGTATCGTTGCCTCAAAAAATAAAAAGTAAATGCAAGTATTGTCTACAATCTGTCAAGTGTCAAATTATAATATAAACATAACCTCATAAGTATAAAGTTTTTACAATTATTATTCCTGCGACTTGCCTCATAATCTCATATACTCGTAAATCTCATTACATTATGTCAACACTCGACAACATTTACTATATTGGAAGAGTTATGGAATACAGGAAGCGCTTTGTTCCAACTTGCAGCAGTAATAGTAATAACAATCCAAACAAAATTTTTGTTCGTATTAGAGAAGATTTGCGAGAAAAGTGGTGTCATGATGTAGGCGTGGAATATTGCAAGGTTTATACAATGTATTGTTGCGAAGATCACTTTGATGTAAGTATTTCAGAAACTTGCGCGAGTCGGCTTTAACAAAAGTATCGCTCATTGTGGTTCAGGGAAATGAACAATAATGTCGTCGCCTCGATTATTAACGTAGTCTTGCACCTTAAAAACCACTTTGCGTTTAAAAGCTACCGTTTCGGTCAAAATTTCGAAAAATAAGTTGTAAATAGGTCTGGATAGGATTCGATTACGTATGACATCTATTGGCACTTTGACAGATTTGAGATGGATGACGTTGTGTTGACAGATTTAAATTTTTAATTATGTACTAGTGAGGCAACGGCACAATCTTTTGTGCCACTGATGACGTCACCTACCTTGAAAATTCAAAATATTTTAAAATTCAATATAAAAATAACTATTGAGCCAATCATCAAAATATTCAAATTAGTTTCTCAAAATGCTCTAAATTTTCAAAAAATTAAATAAAATCTAATGGTTAAAAATTTTAAACAATCCCCATTGGCAAGGTAAAATAGTTTGACAAATGGGTGCCCCACGAACTCAATGATTGCCAGCGCGAAGTACGCGTCGAGACGTGCCTTGCACTGTTCAACAGACACACAAATGAAGGAATTTTGAACCGCATTGTTACCTGCGATAAAAAATGGATTCTGTTTGATAACCGCAAGCGCTCAGCAAGTTGGTTGGATCCTGGTTCAGCACCTAAACAATGCCCTAAACGAAAACTTACCCCTAGAAAAGTGATGGTCACTGTTTGGTGGTCTAGCGCCGGTGTGATTCATCACAGCTTCTTACCAAACGGGGTGAGCATTACTTCAGATGTGTACTGTGAAGAACTGAACACAATGATGGAGAAGCTGGCACATCTCCAACCAGCATTGGTCAATCGCTCGTCTCCGCTGCTCCTGCACGACAACGCGCGACCTCATACTGCACAGCAGACGGTCTCCAAGTTGCAAGAACTGGGGTTGGAAGCTCTCCGTCATCCGCCCTACTCACCAGACCTCGCGCCTACAGACTACTACTTTTTCCAGAATTTGGATAACTTCTTGGCGGGAAAAAAATTCAATACCCGAGAGGTAGTACAAAATGCCTTTGAAGAATTTGTTGCCACCCGTCCAGCTGATTTCTTTAAGAAGGGCATCAATAAACTGCCACTGCGTTGGCAAAGATGCATTGATTGCATGGGTGATTACTTCGATTAATACAAATAAAAAATGCATGAAAAAAATTCGTTTAAATTTTTTCATACAAAACGGCAATTTCATAGGTAAAGACCTATTAATAGGTAGGTACATTTGTAATTTTTACTTGATATTAGCGAAATCATCATCCGAGAGGGCCTCATAAAGTTCTCGTTAGTGTGTTGTACGCCAACCTGCACCAGGCCAGCGTTGTCAACTAAGGCCTAACCCTTCTCATTCTGAGAAGAGCCCCGTGCCCAGCAATGGAATAGTAATGGACTGAATTTATTTTATTTTGTGTTAATGCAGAAGTGCTATTATTTACAATAAGAATAAATGATTTATGATTTTTTTTTTTTTTTTTTGATTTGGGACTTTATAATCATAAAGTCGGTAAACTGCAGAATGACTATTAATGACAATGATTTCAATAAAGTCAATGACTGATGCTTTTAGGCCAGTAAACCAGACAGTAGACACAGACTAGATTGGATTCGACCGGACTGTTAACCTATTATAAATAGCCGCTCCAGCAAGTCGGAATAAGTAAACATTTGTTAATACAAAAAGAAAATAAAAGAATTATATATTTGCTTAATATTTATTCTACCTCTTCATTTTCAAAATCTTCCCTTACTCTCTCTTCTTCTCTTCTCTCTTTCTTTCCTTCTCTCTTTTTCTGTTCTCCTTTTCCTTACTCTTCTCTTTCTCTTCTTATTATCAAGAAAATGGGCAGGAGGTTTGATACCAAGCCCACCCAAGATACCATATGATCGTCATCACATGAGCACAGTTTCCAACAGTTCGCTTCAGCTGCAGTAATATTCAGAAATTCTCTCCTCCCAATTATTTGACTCAGTTAATTTTATCAAGACATTAATACATTTCATTGCTTTGATGTCTTGACCTGATCCATCTGGTTTTGGTCTTCTAATACAGAGATAATCTCTAGATCCATATGTTCATTGTACCAATATTGTTGTGTAATTGGAATAGCAATCCAGCAATTATTGCAGTGAGGTATGACGTTGAGGGTTACCTGAAAGATAAAAACATTAGTGTGATTTCAGTGCCTGCAATTAGTCAGTGCGGTACTCATTCATAATTCATTGTGTTATTTATAAGGCAAATCTAAACGCACCAGAACTTTTAAAGTAGGTATTTACTTGTTATGTAGCCACAAGACTATGGACCATTCTAAGCCTTACACTTTGACTCGATCGTTTGTTAGAATCCCATTTTATAGAAAATAGGTATTATCCTTAAACAGCTTTGATAAATGGAGAGAAATTCGTGTGCAAACTCCGAGGGAGAAATCGGTCGTCAGTATCGCCGGTCGTCAGGTGTTCAAATCGTGTGTAGTATCAAAGAACCCCAATTAAAAGCCAGGTCAAATAAAGATAAAAATAAAATAACAAACTTGAACAAAAATACAAACAAGTGAGTCGTGTCGTATTCGTTCCGTTTTTTTTTTTCCGTTTTGGCATTCGTTCCGTTGTTTAGACACAAACGCATTGACATTGAATTGAATTTGACACTTGATTGACGTTCACAATGATAATAATGACCTTCAATAGAACAGTGTGGCCAAAATCAATAATTACTGTGGGTTACAATTTAATTCTTTAAAAAATAATTATTTCAAAATATTAGGTCTTTACCTACCTATGAAATTGCCGTTCTGCAGTACTGGCCATTTCAAATCAAAATAATTTTTGTTTGGCTAAGAATTCTAATTTCAAATTAATTTTATTTTAAAAACATGGATTTTTTTTCCAAAAGTAGTCATTTGTTTATTGAGTAGTGTTACATTTTCATCGCATTTCAATCTTTTTCGTCATCATGGATACGTTAAAAATTCGAGTAATTATGGAATATGAGTATCGTCGTGGCAGCAACGCGGCACAAGCGGCACGCAACATCAACGACGTTTACGGAGCTAACACTACAAACCAACGCACCACTTGTTATTGGTTTCCTCGCTTCCGTTCTGGAAATTTCGACCTGAAAAATGAACCTCGCGGTCGTCCGAAGACTTTGGTCGACAATGACGAATTAAAAGCGATTGTGGAAGCTGATGATACACAATCTACGGCTGAATTAGCAGCAGCTTTCGACGTTAGCGTCAAAACAATATTGGTCCATTTGCGTCAAATTGACAAGGTAAAAAAGCTTGACAAATGGGTGCCCCACGAACTCAATGATCGCCAGCGCGAAGTACACGTCGAGACGTGCCTTGCACTGCTCAACAGACACACAAATGAAGGAATTTTGAACCGCATTGTTACCTGCGATGAAAAATGGATTCTGTTTGATAACCGCAAGCGCTTAGCAAGTTGGTTGGATCCTGGTTCAGCACCTAAACAATGCCCTAAACGAAAACTTACCCCTAGAAAAGTGATGGTCACTGTTTGGTGGTCTAGCGCCGGTGTGATTCATCACAGCTTCTTACCAAACGGGGTGAGCATTACTTCAGATGTGTACTGTGAAGAACTGAACACAATGATGGAGAAGCTGGCACATCTCCAACCAGCATTGGTCAATCGCTCGTCTCCGCTGCTCCTGCACGACAACGCGCGACCTCATACTGCACAGCAGACGGTCTCCAAGTTGCAAGAACTGGGTTTGGAAGCTCTCCGTCATCCGCCCTACTCGTTTAAATTTTTTCATACAAAACGGCAATTTCATAGGTAAAGACCTATTATAATAATTAAAGATGGGTGCTTCTAAAAAAAATAATAAAATATACAAAGGCTCCTTAATTTATGTACTTACTTTCATAAAAATATAATCTCTTCTCGTTTCACAGCAGTTTCGAATAAAAGACCAGCCTCCATAGAAAAACCTAACATGTCCAACAACATGTAACATGTTTGGTACACATATGAATTTCTGTGACCCAAACACAGTTGTAAAACGAGGGTCTCAATTTTTTTTTTTTTATAATTTTAAAATAAATTGTTTTAAAGTTATTTATGAAAATTGACGAAAATTTACCATTCTACCCTTTATCTCCGAAACTATTAAGCCTAATATTTTTTAAATACAGAAAACAGTTTTATTCTTATAGATTACTTACAGGAATATTTCTTTCTCTCTTTTTTTTTTGAGGGGTATTTTTGTCTGTGGTCTTAAAATAACATGCTAAATCTCTCAATATTGTGCGTACAAATTTACATATTTTGCAGTTGGAATGTATGGGAGAACAAGTTTTTCAACTACAATGTTAAATTTTTTCTTGGGATAAATTCCTCCCAGCTACAGAATAACAATTAATTGTGCGTAGTCCGACACACTGTGGACTTTATAATGTGGATAAAAATATTATAGCAACAAAAATTTGGTTCAATTGCTTCACTAGTTTTCTTTAGGTGGTACCTATGTATAGCTCGTGAGCACAAACTTTACTCTTTAACCTAACGAATCTTATTTCCTATCACGGCAGGTTGAACACGCGCGGGAACAATGAAATCAATATATTATTATCAAGCATATTTAAACACAGATAGAAAAAAGAATACTAGAACAGACTGACGAGGGCTGCTCACGGCTCATGCCGGCAATTACCCATACACAGTTCTTCCTAAAAACATCACTTTTATGCTAATTTTTCAATAGTCAGATAACTTTTATCTGAAGAATAAATATGACAGTTTGACATATTTTCTATACAAAAGCTGTCAAACCACCATAATTATTTATTCCATAAATAAAAGTTATCTGACGATTGACAAATTAGCCCTTATACCTACATCTAAGTAGGTACAAACTTTAATTTTCTTCGTAGAATGTTGAAAAGAACAAAAGAGTGTCACTAAATTGAAAACAAGGCGTCAATATGAAAAATAGATTCACGGCATAACAGGGTGACACGATGAAAACACTAACGAAGCGAAGCTGAGCCGTGCGGAGCGTTGTTTTCCGCTTTTCCTGTACAATGTAATATAACTTTATAAGCCTAAGATTTAATAATATTTTTATATCATACTTAGACTTGAGACGTAGGTAAGTTCTGCCCAACTTTTTTGAAACGCCCAAGTTATGATGAAGTTACTTGTATGTGTAGTGTAGCGTGTCATTTTAAAAGAAATATAAGTCTAATATTTCCTACCTGGCAGACTTTTGGAATATTGGAGGATAGGAAGTACCAAATTAAGGCAGTTTTTCACAATCATGTACCGACATTGTACGTACCTATGGCTATAAGTAACTATTAACATTGTTATTTTCAGCAATCGGCTGCCACCTTAAATCAATCAGCCAATCAAGGTCAACGTACCTGAAACCTAACACTGTCCACGAGCTTTTCATACTATTCCAGAAAGTTATCTCTTAGCAAATAATGTCTCTACCAAAACCTACCACTTACTTTTTATACTCCGTTTTCAATAAGATTAGACAATTAAACAAACCTTTTTTACAGTCCGTTCAAACGATTTTGACTTCTATTCCGTAAGCTTAAGGATAGCATCAAAGGCAAAAAAGTGGTTACAATACCAACTGTTTACTGCAGCTGCCATTTGTCATGCCACCAACGCAATAGAAGTCAAAGTTGGTTGAACGGACTATAAAAAAGATTTGTTTAAATGTCTAATCTTATTTTAAATGGAATAAAGAAGTTGATAAAAAAATTGGTAGGAAAAGGTTACCAACGTTTCGTAAATATAAACTTTTTTACAAAAAAAATCTTTAATTTCGGAAGTTGATGTCTTTGGATCTGTATTTCAGTTTTTTGCCACAGACTTCCGAAATTAGAGTTATTTTTCACTTTGTAGTGTTTTTTGGAAGTCGGTTATTTTTTTGTAAAAAAGTTTTTATTTTTCACTTTTTAGTGGGTCAGTTTGTAATTTATCTAAGTTACAATAGCTTAATGTCAACTGCTCATCACCTTTTACTAAATATTGCGTTTCCCGCTGCAGGGACGTTAAATGTTGAGAAGTTCTCCTAGTAAGAAGAACTCCTCAACAACAGGAGAACTGGAACTGATGGCGAAGTCACCATCAGCTCCACTTCATCATATACATTAGGTATAATAGAGTAGTTCCGATGGCAATGTGATCTTCATCATCAGTTCCACTCACAGAACAGACAAAAATATATGTTCTGTGGTTTCACTTCACGAAATGGTGCTTTTCGAGAATAAATGCAGTTACTACACTACACGAGAGCATACATTAAAAAAAACATACAAGTCGAACATAATATCGGCCTCGGATTTTTGGAAGTCGGTTAAAAAGGAAATATGAACACAAAATAAGAACCTACATAGATAAATGCAACCTGCCAAGAAATACTGAATAGGGTCCGCTCGTAAGTCGTACAATAGGCACGCGAGAAACCTCGACAGCCCCCAGAGCGATGGAGAACCCAGTGACTTACAAAATACTAAGAATAAAATCATAAATAAGTGAACAGCAATCTGCACACCGACCTTCTTTCCTGGTTTATCATTACACTGACCGATTTACTGCTCTAGGTACTCGTATTATCTACAGCTACATTCATGAATAGGTACGAAGTTTTTTTTCTCTAGTTTTCGTATTTATTAAGCAATCTACGGATATTGTCGTTTTTGCTTATGATAGGCCCCCCAATAATGTTGTCCATAATAAAGGCAACAGTTATGGCAGCCCTGTCTTTAGAGGTAAACCATTTACACGATGCAACTTTATTGACCGTGGGGCATACCTACCTACATATCCCACTAATTCATAATTTTATTAATTCGATAGTAACTCTATATTTTATGTCTGTCTGTACTTATGTTATCTTTCACAATTAAAACACTACTGAACGGATTTCGATAAAATTTGGCAAGGAGATAGGGGAATGGACATAGGTTACTTTTTGACTCAAAAATAATCCTAAATGAGGTGTAGGTATATATAGGGGATGAAAATTCAAATTTATGCTTTTTGTAAGAAATAAAGAATTATGTGATTCAACGTTTTTGTAAAATCATCCCCCAAGGGTTTCAAATAGAAGATGGATGGACTACAGGCTAGAATTTTTTTTGTTACTACTTAAGTAGTCGCAGAAAAAAACACTTATTTATTAGTATCTACTTACTTTTTAATCAACGAAAAAAAAAGGAGTTTCTCAATTCGACATGTATATATTTTTTTTTTTTTTATAATATCTCAAAGTTGATCCCATATAAAATTGATTAACTTTACTTGAGTAGTTTTTGAGTTAGCTTCAATAATACGTATTTTTTCCCCACTTTTATATGGATGATGTTCTAGTTTCTTTTGCAGGTAGTGGTATTAGAATTTGTGTGGGGTAGGTACCACAACTAAAAAGTGAATAATAAAAGCTTTTTTACAAAAAAATACATCCGACTTCCAAAAACAAAAAAAAAAATTTCGGAAGTCGGTGGCAAAAAATGAAAATACATTTAGCCAGACGCCGACTTCCTAAATTAAAGTTATTTTTCTCTTTGTAGTGTTGTTTTTGGAAGTCGGTTGTATTTTTTTGTAAAAAAGTTTTTATCATTTCTGAAAATGGGTTGTAAGCTCTAACTCAAACATAGTCGCAGAAAAACAACACAAAAAAAAAAAAAAAAAAAAAAAAAAAAAAAAAAAAAAAAAAAAAAAACAAATATACTCGATCTTGTTATTACAAGATTCCCTCTAGTTAATTCGCCGTGTGCGTGTTATTCAGCTATCAAGTGGATATTTACGCGGTATTAACGACATGTTCTATCCTCCAACACTTTATTAGTTTGTGTTGCCATTATATTATCATCATAATGGGAATGGGTTCGTTCGTGTTGCCAGTAAATGGGTTGTCCGTTAAACAAACTACCGCAATCGTCACCTGGAGAGTTCTGAACCATACCTAATAAAATGAATTTATATCCTGCTGTCATGTCAGCGTGAAAAATGGAACTACCTTCTTTTTATGTGTTTGATGTTTTCTTCTGTTGCTTGCGCATTAGAATAGATTTTTCAAATAATTAATTTTGAGCATACCAACTATTTTAACATTATGGAATAGAATAGAATAGAATAGAATTTTATTCAAAAATAAAAATTGGTAAAATACAGTAGGTACCTATATATCTTTGAAAAAATATAGGTATAAAAAAAATTAAAAAAAAAAGAATTGAGAATGGAATTGAATTGAACGAATATCAACTTTATACCTACTTCTAAGTCATAAAAAAGTACAAGTGTGGAAAAACCACTAAAGTTATCTTCAAAAAACATTCTGTTTGTTTACATGTTTGCAAAATAAAACGCGAACGCAGTATAGACCGACCTTACGAAAGAAATAAAGCCAAGCTCTCACTTGTTAGTGAAATTAGTCACAGTGAGCGAACTTTGATCTATCTCAAAGCTTTAGCAGATACAAGACGAAATGAGAGATTCGCCAAAGAGCTCAGCGAACTGGATTAGCCACTATCTCCTTTATCTGTGAAAGTTAGGAGTTAGGAGCCACCTGAATAATTATGTTCAGTCAGACTCGTTAGTTTGAAAACATATCTATTCTATATGCATATCCACACAATCTGCCTAGCCTTCTCCCAACTATGTTTGGGGTCGGCTTCCAGTCTAGCCGGATGCAGCTGAATACCAGTATTTTACATGGAGCGACTGCCTATCTGACCTCCACAACCCAGTACTGGGTAATACGATACCCCTTGGTCAGACTGGTTGTCAGACTTTCGGGCTTCTGACGACCTGTAATGACTGTCAAAGATCCACGAATGACAGCCGGGACCAACGGCTTAAGTGCTTTCCGAGGCACGGAGGAGTCTCGGTACCTATGTAAAAATGGTCACCCATCCACGGACCGACCCCGGCAAGCGTAGCTTAACCTGATGGATCGACCCGTGTGGCTGTTATTACTTAGCCACGAGCTCCTCTATATGCATAGGTATCTATACATTTATTATAAACTAGCTGCGCCCCGCGGTTTCACCCGCGTAGACCGAGATGAAAAAGTAGCCTACCAAATTTCATCCAAATCGGTCGAGCCGTTTGAGCGTGAAGACGTAACAAACATACATATTAGTGTGATTAAAGTCGCTTTTGTGTGACCGCGATTTTCTTCTAAACTACGCAACGGTGTTTTTCACCATCATTTAATTAAAGCATTCAATTTATTCCGGAAGGAGTAATGATCCATACATAAGAGGAGATCGTGGCTAAGTAATAACAGCCTATGGGTCGATCCATCAGGTTAAGCTACGCTTGCTGGGGTTGGTCCGTGGATGGGTGACCATCTGTACATACCGTAACTCCTCCGTGCCTCGGAAAGCACGTTGAGCCGTTGGTCCCGGCTGTCATTCGTGGATCTTTGACAGCCTTTACGGGTCGTCAGAAGCCCGAAAGTGTGACAACTAGTCTTACCAAGAGGTATCGTATTACCCAGTAATTGGGTTTGGAGGTGAGATAGGCGATCGCCCCATATAAAACACTGGTAATCAGCTGCGTATTGATTGGAAGCCAACCAACCACAACATAGTTGGGAAAAGGCTGGGCAGATTGATTGATTCCGGTAGGAGTACCTAAATAATATAATAAATAAACAAAGTAAGGGCGCGGGTTACTGTGACCTAGAACATAACTTTAGCCCAAATTGAGACAAATGTTTCAACTGCCCCAAGTGTCGCGACCACACAACCGAACGTCGCATGTTCTTCGGTAGGTAACAAATACGTAGACTACTTACCTGCGGAACTTTGTGTGGATTTAATGACACTAAGCCGACGTTCGCACGGACGTCAAAATATCGCGGCGGGATTTTAACGCGCACTGGATTTTCAACTCTCGTTGTTGAACCGAGCATTGAGAATCTAACCTAACAACAACAGAGTGCATTCTAGCACGTCGAAAAAACACACTGTTTTATTTTCAACTCTCGGCGCTTAGCAGAGCGTTGAAAATCCAGTGCGCGAAACAAAGTCATCGCGATATTTTTACGTCAGTGCGAACGTCGACTTAACATCTGCCTCAATTTGGGCCAAAGTTATGCCTAGAGGTAAAATAACCTGCCCTTACTGTAGATAATTATCTAAGTAATATACATATTTTCGAAGATAATAATAATATAAATATTTGAAGAAGACGGTCGATGTCAAGGGAACCCCGAGGTTCGGTTAGGATAGGTTCCTTTAAACCCTGCAGACAGAAATAGGAGCCCCGGTCGAGTTCTTGATCAAAAGCCTAGATTTTTGATCAAAACCCTGATTTTTTCATAAACCTGCGACATGTCCAAATACAAACAAACAGAATGTTGCAGATGTTTGTTTTTGATGACAATAGTTTTTGTGTCTTCAATTGGGTAGGTATACCTATAATTGTCAAGTCATCAGTTATTTATGGTAACATTATAAGTAGATAGAAGCCCGTGGCTAAGTAATAACAGCCGCACGGGTCGATCCATCAGGTTAAGCTACGCTTGCCGGGGTTGGTCCGTGGATGAGTGACCATCTTTACATACCGAGACTCCTCCGTGCCTCAGAAAGCACGTTAAGCCGTTGGTCCCGGCTGTCATTCGTGGATCTTTGACAGTCGTTACGGGTCGTCAGAAGCCCGAAAGTCTGACAATCAGTCTTACCAAGGGGTATCGTATTACCCAGTTAATGGGTCGTGGAGGTCAGATAGGCAGTCGCTCCATGTAAAATAATGGTATTCAGCTGCCTCCGGTTACACTGGAAGCCGACCCCAACATAGTTGGGAAAAGGCTAAGCAGATTGATTGAGGTGACTACATAGATATCCGGGTGACTACATGAAATTAGAGCTTTCATTAACCATTATTTGATGACATTATTAAGGTAATTTTATGTTTAATTATAGTAGATACACTCGTGAATTACTTGTGCTAACGTATAAAAAATTAAAAATATAGGTGACTGGTACCTATATGAAATTATAGCAGGTAGAAATGGTTATATAAATGTACCTACTCGTAGTTCAATACACTAGTTAAAAGCTGGCAATGATAGACATCTAATAAGTTTAGTTGCTTAAGAATTATCATGTCACTCAGGCTGGCTGGACAAATCTTCAAAATGGCTCGCATTTAGCTAGGTCAATAGGGCACTTTATGTGACGGCTAAACACCCTTATTTCAGAATTTGTAACGCTACAGAATCTTAGATACCTAATCGATCGAAAACATGTCCAGCCAGCTTGAAAAACCGCTTTTCTCTGGTCTCTCAATCTCGGCAACGACGATTTTGAGGACTTTTTGCATATCAACGGGAGGCATCGAGCTAAAAGTTTTGTGATACGTACAGCGGTTTAGTAGAAAAATGCAAAAATCTGTGTCCAGCCAGCTTGAAATTACGTATAAAACTTCTGGCTGGCACTTCCGAATCTCAATAACGGGAGCGTTTTCGAATATGGTTCATTTACTAACATTTAGTGACGCAATGTGTAACAGTATAAACGTTTGATTTATGGCGTCACATGTAAGGGTTTACGAGAAATCAATAAAAACTTGATGTCCAGCCAGCCTGAGTTCAAGCTGGTTCAAGCTGCCTGATGATCTACGGCCTGAAGATTTCTTCTAACCAGGGACCATTTTGGTTACCCATTGAAAGAGTTTTCGATAGGGTTTTTCTAAGCAGTTAATCAAAAAGCCATACGGTGTAGGTAACCCTTTTGATTGGCTTTAAAGGACCATTTTGGTTATCCGTTGAAAGAGTTTTCGATAAAGTTTCTCTAAGCAGTTAAAAAAACCCACACGATGTGGGTATCCCTTTTGAACGGCTTAAATTAAGCCGCTCAAAAGGGTTAAGCTTCAACTCTCTTAAAAACAGCAGCGGAGCAATGTAATTTATGATCTCTCGATGATGGACATACCTTGCAAATAGCTAATATGGTAACCCGAAAAAAACCATTATATTATATAGGTTATTTTAATGAAGGGGTAACCCTTTCACTGGGTTTCAAGTATAGAACCCATTCAATGGGTTATCCATATTGAAGGGATAACCCTCTTACTGGGTTTCAATCCTAAAACCCATTCAAGGAGTTACACATGATAAAAGTAACCTCATAAACGGCGTACCCCTTCGAAAGACTTTTTAACTGGTTGTACGGTCCCTGCTTCTAACCGCTTTAAATAAATAAGGTAACATTGAAACGCCCTAGTGGGCATATAAACAGAGAAATAAGCCAGTTAGGTACCTACTTCCAATTTTCCATGCCTAAAAATATGACTTAAATAGTAGGCAGTTCACTTAGAAACACGGGTAGGTACGTTACACGTTAATCAAATATTAACATTAACTGCTAACCTACATCAATCGATCGTTATTAATGAGGGACAAGTTTTCTTGGAAAGCCAGCTATTTTTATTACCTACCAATAGGCAGTTATTTCCCTTAAAAATATTAGTGGCGAAACATAATGAAAACCATAATATTTTTTCAGTTAATAACTGCATTTTCATCGCCCTCTCCATAATTTTGAGGGGTGACAATTAGGGCGGAATATCATTCAAATTGCGATGGGTTTTGAAATTGATTGATAACGTGGCACCCCTGCCTATCCAGAGGTGAGATAATACTTTACTTATTAGTCACAAACTGGCAGATTAAACTCTAAGGAATTGTTAGAGTAACTGTGTAGACAGGAATTTTATTTAAATCGTTCTAACAGCTAACTTACCTATTTGTCGTTAGGTCATTCCCTTTGACTTTAGTTTGGGAAACAAAGTAAGCGTGTTATACAAATTTGAATCTTATCTGAATGGATATCATTAATATCAAATATGCGTATAAAACGCTTACTCGTATTCGTATAAACGAATATGAACATTATAATATAAGCAAGAGAATATGGTTCACATTCGTATGAAACGCTTACTTAGCAAAGGCGGTCTGTGAATCTTGCCCTGTTTGTACGTAGCCACGACTTTCTCACCGAGCTCGTTTACTCTGCTCAATCAATTCGGTTGGGCATGTTAGCCGTATTGTACCCATTTAAAATTCCACAGCAATTGCAAGCACAGCTCGTATCAACGTTAAAATTCAGATTCAATTTCCTTCTTAATAATGTAATGTGGTACCTATATAATGCCAGTGGGTTTGCTTCATTCTGGTTTAGACTTGAGGTACGGTGGAAATCTAAAAAGAGATTCTGTTTTGGTCCTCGGGATGGACACCGTTAGATTTGCTCTGTGCGACTGACACTGGCATGGCCACCATCACGGATATTAATTTTGATAACACACAAAAAATTAGTCGAATTTTGCCCCCAAATATCAGAATTTGTCGGTCACTGGTTCAAAAGTTATAAGGGTTCGTTGGTGGCCGATCTGGAGAGCGTCTCCACAGCTTGGCAAATATCTGATTACTCCCAGATTTTGTCACTAATTAGTCGCAAGTTTTCGCCAAGTCATAGATTTAGTCGGATCTTAGTTTAGAAGATATAATGAGTTCTATTTTTGAGTTTAGTCCAAGAGCAAGAACGATGAGTTTATGATAAAATCTTTGATCTAGCTCTTGGACTATACTTAAAAATTGAACTCTTTGTATCTTCTACACTAAGACCCGACTAACTCTGTGACTTGGCGAAACCTTTGCTAGGTGGTAGTTTTTGAGATATAAATGTGACCAAGCTGGGGAGACGCTCTCCAGATCGGCCACCAATGAACCCTTATAACTTTTGAACCAGTTACCGATAAATTCTAATATTTGGCGGCAAATTTCGACTAATTAACGACAAATTTTTTGTGTTATCAAAATTTAAATCCCTCATAGTGGCCATGCCAGTGTCAGCCACACATTTGCTCTAGGATGAAACCTCACCCTGAAAAACGGACTCCTTAGATCATTTATAAGTTAAATGGTCTAAGCTGTCTCTATTTCTCAGGGACAATTTTGTAATTTCACCCGACTTCGGCTAGTGCCTGCAATCTAGTAGGTACACTCACGTCAACACGTCGACAGCGATTGTTTAGCGGTAATTATACAAAATAACTGAAGATGTTAGAGAAACTGATGATCAATACGCCCAAATTAATTCATTACAATAAGCCGACGTTCGCACGGACGTAAAAATATCGCGGCGGGATTTTATCGCGCACTGGATTTTCAACTCGTCGTTGAGCCGAGCTTCGAGAATCCAACCTAATAACAACAGAGTGCATCCCAGCGCGTCGAAAAAACATACTGTTGGATTTCCAACTCTCGGCGCTAGGCGAAGCGTTGAAAATCCAGCGCGCGAAAAAAAATCGCCGCGATATTTTTACGTCCGTGCGAAAGTCGGCTAACTTATCGACTGCCGGAAACGCGGATCTCCGCGAGACACAATAGCTATTTAATTTTTTCTGTAATTACGGCATACGAAATAAATTAAGCGTCCCTCTGTCCGAGCCCTTAGCTGACGTAATATGTGGGCCCAGATGACTCGGACTATAGGTTCATTTATACGTGGCTCCAACTTTCATTGGCCGAATTATATAGCTCAAGCCTTGGCGACCAGCCAGCAGGCGGCGCCAGAAATTTCACGGCTCTCTTCACTTTGTACGAGAATCAACCCAGACATAAGTATTATTCATGCTGCGGTTATCCTTTTTTTAGTAAGTAAACGACAGAATGAGGTCGGAAACGTAGTAACACTAAAATAATGTGGTTAACTTCTACGAATCTCATTTTACCGTCTTCTAATTGAATTTAATGAGAGCGCCGATGAGTCGCTCTAATTAAGCTCGTTTTAACCGCGCAGGACAGTAAACTGGGGGGGAATAAAACAAGGAATTTCATTAAGAAATAAAAACTTTTATTATTATCAGTTCAAATATCGTATTTACATTCTTTTAAACGAGTAAAAGCACATTGTTTATACATTACAAAAAAAAAATATTACAAAATCGTAACTAAATCAGTAGCGGGTCAATTTCGTGATACGTAAAATAATAGAACATAGTTAATCGAAAATAACCTATGATAGTTAAAAATTAAAATAAATCTCATATCGTCCGTGTACTTCGGAACTCATACAATCGGCAATGGCAACTCGTATAGGACTGTCGTAACTAAGAAACCGTAACAACTAACTGATTAATTAATAATACCTATATACAATTCGTTCCTTCGCAACGAACGTGAGCCTCGCGGCCTCGCTCAGTACATCGTACAAATGCAAATTATTATGTATACAATAGAATTTCCACTATTCTCAATATAAATGCTCGACGTAATCTCGTGTGCCTCACTCAACAGGTGAATTATTTACTTTGCATCCCTTACTCACTAGAGCCGCGAGTGTGTCTGAACCACGAGTGCGCTCCACACAAAAATGGGTGTAATATTCAATAGGATATTACACCCATTTTGGAAAAGTGTCTCAATTAGATTCTATTAGTGCTAACAAGTCATTTAAAAAAACACAAAATTTTTATTCAATCGACAAGTGCCATAAAAATGCATTAAAATTTTACATTTTCAAATTTCGCGCGTTATTGTCGAAAACGCTGGACGCAGTAGACGCCATATTGCTCTGTGGTCGTGACGTCAGTTGGATGTGTAAACAAAGCTTTATATACCTACGGTGACCAGTTGACATTGACACTTTTTAATTTACACAGCCGTATGACGTAGTTAACATGGCGGCTATTTCATGGAGTTAGAAAACAGATTAAAATAACTGAAAACTTTGAATTGAATTTTAACATTTATGTTGTTATTTTATGAACTAAAACTAACACACTACATCAAAACGGCGAATTCCAAAGATTCATCGGATATTAGGATATATTCTATACATACACGCTGCTTTTATATTGGCTAGGGAGCTGCCACGATAGTGTTGTACTCATCATTATGTACAACTTTTACTATGGGATCAAACCTGAAATCGCGAAAAAAATTCAGTTGTTCCCTATGTTTTGACGAGTTATGCGAACATAATTGTAGGGAACAGCCGATTTTTTTTTCACAATTTCAGGTTTAGTCCGATAGTAAAAGTGGTTATAATGATGAGTACAACACTATCGTGGCAGTTCCCTAGCCAATATCTACATACTTCACAAAGTAACACAATTATCTAAGGCAACTGACGGCAGGTTGCGTCGCCTTGCTTATTACAAACACGTCAACAATTCAACAATCAAATAACAATTGTAATATACGTTATTACAACAATCAATTATTTGACCAACCCGCCTTTAACACCTTCAAAATTTGCATACGGTTTGTACCACACTCGTGTTTCAGCTCCACATCGCAGCCCTTCCTTAGCTACATACAATAAAACTCAACAAACCATATACACTGAAAATATTGCGTTTCACATACTATACAATTTACGTACTATTGGTGTTCGGAACCGTATTATGAATTAACTACTCGATAGTGCCGGGGGCGGCTCTTGAATTTGTGACTTAACAATTTTGTGCTCAATATAGTTAAATTTTGTTTAATTCTGCTAAGTGCAGCCCCCGGCACTTAGTGTAAACGTCTCTAAAGCTCGGTAAGGACTACACTAAGTTGATCTATGCTCACTAGTGTTTATTTTATCTCCGCGCGCACTGACAACTCGATTCTACTACTCGATTCTATTACTTATTATCGATTTTTGTCGCTTATTTGGCAGTGCGTTCAGTGCGATTCAATATTGTTATAAGGCTTTATTCGCTTAGTCTTAGCGTCGGTAACATTTTAATTGTTTTTTATTGCTATTCGTCACCAATTTTATTTACACAATGATATTTTTTCGCTTCTAGACTAGCATTATTTTTAAGATTACGTACGAAATGACTTTTATGCGATACTAATGTCTTGATTTATTTTAAATTCCCGGATTTCTATGAAGCATTTATTTTAATTGTTGGCACAATTTCCGTTCACGTTTCTGCAGGGCTACAATCTATTTTGAAATCACAGATAACTTGTTTGTGTCGCAACTAAGGGTCAATTCAGACCAAGCGGGAAAATCCTCGGGGAATTTACTGACTTCATTGAAAATAGGACCGTATTACCTTAACCTAAAGTATAAAACTGTATGAATATTTTAGGTTATGTTAATAAGTTCCTATTTTGAATGGAGCCAGTAAATTCCTCGAGGATTTTTCCGCTTGGTCTGAACTAACCCTAACAAGACATCGAGGATATCGCATTATCGTCTAATGTTAACCTGTCAAGTTGCCAATGCGCCGGTCCTACGTTACTTACACTGCACTCCTAACCTTACGTCGTGGGGACCACAAAAAATTCACTAAACTGGTTAATTTCACTAGTCTTTAATCTAGACGGAACCTATTTCCATCTACTCTACCTCGCCTCGCTCTGAACAATGATTAGTATAATATTTATAAATCGTCGAATTTCCTATCACGTTACAATTTACAGTAGGACGGTCCCACACTTGATTATATTTGAGATCTGCGAAGATTAAATAATTTTGGTAATAGATGATCTCCGTTCAATTCACATGGTATCACTGGAGGCGGCATCGAGCCGCGACACATCTCCTCGCCACACTAACTTTACTATTTGAGCACCGTGGAAGGAATGTGTGCATAAGATTTAGATAAACGCCAAGATTCAATGGAAGAACCCCTACCATGAATTACGATGAGTTGTTATCCGCTTGATCTAATAAACATCGGAAAATAGCCAATAGCAATCAATATTAATTTGATTCATGTCCAATCAGAAATCAATCGTAAACTCATGCTAGAAGCTCAATGATAAAACCGTATAGTTTTCATAAGACTGCATTAGAGTTACCTTCATAGACAATTATCCCTTAATAAATATAAATAAACATCTTCAAAATTTTTACCAAATTATGAGCATATATTTCCAGCATAAAAATCTTTTAAAATAATACGTCATACTCTTCTCAATTATAGATATACATGGCACACTGCTCTGTTATATATTTATAGTTATAATTCATACACTCGTTACTTATCAGTTTACCTTGTCACCATAGAATAATTGAATTATATGGATGGATATTCCGTTGGAAGCTTAACAAGCACTAATAGAATAATAGAAAGGACAAAGCGTCGACGGACGAACAAACAATGATGGGGGGAGGTTGAAATCAACTGAATACTGTCGGCATTCGATGCCCGTTCGAGTGATTCTTTTTTTAAATCTAGACGATAGAACTAACACGAAATGTTGGTCCGACGGAGCGGGTCAGTCAGAATGTGACGCCTCCTGATGCAGTATAGGGATCGCGGCGTAGGCGCCGGGCAGAACGTAAAAAGCGTAATTGATTCGACTAAAGGGCTCGTGGGCTAAGTCTCACTTGATGGTCGCATGCCGCGTCTCAGGGTGCAGGCACACACCCTCCACTGTGAATATTGATACCTCTGTAACAATGGAAAACACGTTTTAGACGAGTGACTTTACTGGCTTGGTTCTGTTGTGAATGTGCAGTTGACTTTTTCAAAGAATGATAAGATAAAAAAAAGTATTCACAGGTCGTACATGGTTTTTTTTTTTCTGAACGACATAATTATTATAATGTGAAGATACGAATTGTTCATAAAAGTTCAAGTAATTTTCTCCTTTTCATCTCTATAATGTCATTGAAGACATAGCTGAGCGTCCACTGGTCTGCGCCACCGGCCGCAGTGCAAGCACGGCACGCAATGGAATTTGGTTTGTTTGTATGAAGAAATGAAAATGCAGGCGGTACCGGTAGTGGACGCAGTGCTATATGAATTCATACAAAGCAAACCGAAATCCTTTGCGTGCCGTGCGTGCGTTGCGGCCGGCGCGGCCCAGTGGACGCTCACGTTATTAAAAATCAAAAGACACCAGTACGTGGCGCGGACTGCCCGTCGAATAAGTTACAAAAAGTCGACGGGTTCCCGGCCAAGAGGGGGACGGGTCGTAAAATCACCAAAATTGCCTCACGTAAGTAATGCATGCCCCTTACGGTCGCGAATTAAATTTAGATCAAGATACAACCTGACACTGACCTGAATTTGTAAAAAAACTTATGAAAATTTGGACTTGGCGAGCTACCATAGCGCCTAAGTAAGTCAAGTCTTTTTCGTCACTCACCATCAGGCAACTCCCTGAGCCGCGGCGGCAGTGAAGCGAAGTACGAGTGATGCACCGCCCTCTGCGCCGGCAGCCGGCGAGTAGGGTCGGGCTGCAGCAGCGCGGCGGCCAGGCGCTCGGCGTCGCGGCCCGCGTCGCGCAGGCGCGGGAAGGCGGCGCCCAGCGCGCGCGCCGGCGACGCGCCCCAACGCGTCACGTGCGCGCGCAGCCCGGGTAGGCGGCTCACGCCTATCCAGCTTTCTTCGGTAGGGGTGCCTACCACCTAGGGAATTTGAGGGTTACATATTTGTTTTTATATTAAACTGGTGAAGCTCGTCAAATAGACAGAATCAATGTAAAAGGATGTCATCATCATGCTCCTTAAACCATTTTATTTGGAATAATTCACAGCATGTCGATTTACGTTAGTTACTAGTTACAAAAAGTACCTCAAAAAAAAATACTCTTGAATAATTCTTGTCGATGTCCTTAACTTCCATTAAAAAGTTAACAAAATGATTGTGTCCGAAGAAGAAATACGCAAAAATTATTCATACCTTAAATATTTTATCTAGTTGGTCGTGTGTGTCCCTGACACCGGGGAAGGTGGGCACTCCGCAGAGCATCTCCACGAATATGCAGCCGACGCCCCACATGTCCAGCGACGTGGAGTACTCCGTGCTGCCCAGTAACACATCTGCACAAAAACAAATGCTATTTATTGGTAAATCGTCTTTAAAAACTATTGCCTCTTGTAGTGGCTGTTGGACAAGTGGCATGTAGGAACTTCATAAAAATCGCTGTGCGTTGTCTAAGAGACAACGCACAGCCTAAACCCGGTCTAGAAGCATGAAATTTTGCACAAGTATCTTAAGAAATTTTGCACAAGTATATTAAGAAATTTTGCACAAGTATCTTAAGAAATTTTACAAAAGTATCTTAAGAAATTTTGCACCAGTATCTTAAGAAATTTTACACAAGTATCTTAAGAAATTTTGCACAAGTGTCTTAAGGTGCATGTAATGTAACAATCCAACATTCGATTTTGAACATTAGGTTACAATACTTCCTCACTGACGAGCGACGGCAGTGACGAATACTGCCGTCTAGGTTACTGAGCATGTACCGCGATAAGGTCATTGCAAATCAACTCAACCAATCGCAGTCCACTGCTGGACATAGGCCTCTCCAAGGTTGCGCCACAACACCCTGTCCTCCGCCTTCCGCATCCAGTCTGCCCCAGCCACTTTCTTCAGGTCATCGGTCCATCTAGCTAGGGGGCATCCCACACTACGCTTACCGATACGCGGTCTCCACTCTAGGACTCGTCTGCTCCACCGGCCATCGGTCCTTCGACAAACATGGCCAGCCCACTGCCACTTCAGTTTGCTTACTTTGAAAGCTATGTCGGTTACTCCGGTTCTTTTCCGGTTAACTTCATTCCTGATTTTATCCTTCAAAGAAACTCCGAGCATAGCCCGCTCCGTAGCGCGCTGAGCGACCTTGAATTTGTGGACCATTGCAAATGGTGCGCATTTATGTTACAAATTATCACGGGTACTGTAATGTTACACATTGTATCATTACAGGACAGGTTGCGCACTGTAATGTACGGTTCTCCTCACTGATGTAAAGCTCGAACCTAAACTGTTGCAGGCGAAAGCTCAGGGAGCGCCTTTATATAAAGGCGCTCCCTAGCGCAGGTAGGTAGCGTAGGTGAGCAATTACGAAGAATTTTGAAAAAGTAACCCCCTAAAGAGGTTAAATAGGGGACGCAAGTTTGGATGGAAGTTCGACATTTTCCAGATGGAAAAACGCATCTAGCGCACAGCTTATTTCAGTTCAATATTGGTGAGAGCTAGAAAGGATCTTTCAGCACTTGGCAGCAAGTAAAGACAAATAAAAAAATAGGTTGGTTCAGCGTGAAGTTCAGCTTATGAATTAATTTATCGATGTTGAAGTTGACATAATTTAGTCAGTTATCTAGAGAGCCACTAAAATGTTTATTCCGCACATAATAGTACATACTTACTTAAAGCCTAAAACATTACTTTTTTAACCGACGAAAAAAAAAGGAGGTGGTTCTATTTGTCACGTATGTTTTTTTTTTTTTTTTGTATGACCACGCATAACTTTTTACGGAGTCGTCCGATTTGAAAATTTATTGTTTTATTCGATAGGGTATACTTCAAAGTTGCTCCCATATAAAATTGATTAACTTTGCTTGGGTAGTTTTTGAGTTAGCTTCAATAATACGTATTTTTTGCCCACATTTATATGGATGATGTTCTAGTTTCTTTTGCAGGTTAGTGGTATTAGGATTTGTGTGGAGTAACTACCACAGCTAAAAAGCGAAAAATAAAAACTTTTTTACAAAAAATATAACCGACTTCCAAAAACAGCACTACAAAGTGAAAACTAACTTTAATTTCGGAAGTCGGTGGCAATAAACGAAAATACATATAACCAGACACCGACTTCCGAAATTAAAGTTAGTTTTCACTTTGTAGTGTTGTTTTTGGAAATCGGTTATATATTTTTGTAAAAAAATTTTATCATAAAAATAAATAAACTGTCTGAAAGACACTCTACAACAATTTAGCAGACTCTTTGTAAGGGTCGTGAAAATAGCGAGCTCAATATAAAAATGAAGATAAATGACGACTCGTGACGGCCGTAAAAGTATATTTAGGGATAGTAGGCGACATTCAATTCTCACTGTGCCAGTGTACACCGTAAATTCACATTATATTGTTGTAATAATATATCACTATTATTGATATGTTTTCAGAAGCTGAAAACAAACTTATAAAGTGTTCTTCATTATTTTTGGGAATGTTTTGAAAACTGTCCAAAACTTGTAAAAGTAGGGCTGAATCATCGTGCATTTTATGATGATTCAGGAGAATTAAGACTGTATAGAGTCGATAGCATAATATACTTTCGCATTATTTTGGTAGTCAATATTTTCGACTTACATAGCTGATCCACTAACACAATTATTTACAAGCCTTGGCGTTTATAAACTTGTGACTGTGGCAACTACAGTCACAGACAAGATTGTAGATATTACTACAATCTGGGGCCGTATTATGACGTGAAAAAAGATCATAGATCCGTTGAAAAAAAAAGGATGGTGCTATAGGTCGCATATAGCTCCGTTTCTCTCTTACACTGGAACCGTTCAACTTGTGCCCTGCTATAAGAGCTCAGTAAGCCCTCTGGCCGCCGAGAGAATGCGTTCCTGACAGATGATAACTGTCAGTTGGACAATTTTTAGTACTAAAAATTTGCATAAAAAAAAAGTAAAAACCGACTTCAAAACGTAAAACGAATAAAATAATTTTCATAAAAAAACTTAACAGCTTCTGAAGTCGGTGCCAAGCTAAGGTGCTTTGAAGAATTGAAGACAGAATTGAGTCCGACTGTAGTTACTACTAATAATAGTTTTTACCTTAAAAGGAAAAACGGAAGCTTTATCAGATCACTTTCTTGTCCGTCTGACTCTGAGGTTTTTCTCGAGATCTATACAACGTTGGAATTTCAATTTTCTTTCGTATCGGGTATTGACGTTGATGAGAACACTGGAATGTGTCTTTGACAATTATTTTGTCGCTATTTACAACAACCACTGAAGAATATCCGAAGCTATTCTTAGCTGAAAACTATAGAAGCATTGTCGTATTTTATCACCCGAACAAATATTTCAGCGGGGAGTTGTTTAAGGGGACTATAGGATCTAAAGCGCGGTCACTGTCGGACTGCATAGGAAAAAAAAGAGAAGCGCGATGACACAAAGCTGGTAATTTTTTGCAAAATATGAAGTAATTATTTATTTACTAAAAATCTATTGGACTCAACCAATAGTACACTATTACGTTAGTATTTTGCTTGTAGAATAGTCTGACAAAAAATCGAATGATTGCAAGTCAATCTGCCTAGCCCTTTCCCAACTATGTTGAGGTCGGCTTCCAGTCTAACCGGATGCAGCTGAATACCAGTATTTTACGTGGAGCGACTGCCTATCTGAACTCCACAACCCAGTAACTGGGTAATACGATACCCCTTGGTAAGACTGGTTGTCAGACTTTCGGGCTTCTGACGACCCGTAACGACTGTCAAAGATTCACGAATGACAGCCGGGACCAACGGTTTAACGTGCTTTCCGAGGCACGCAGGAGTCTTGGTATGTAAAGATGGTCACCCATCCACGGACAACCCCGGCAAGCGTAGCTTAACCTGATGGATCGACCCGTGCGGCTGTTATTACTTAGCCACAAAAGCTCCTCCTCCTCCTCCTCCTCCTCCACAAGATTTTGTTTTTTGCAGTAGATCATACACTTTTAGGCATTATAAAACTTGCGTTTAGTTGCGTTTAAGTCCTGTAGTCCCTTTAAGAAATCACTTCGCACAAATACAGCAGTCAGAATAACAAATTATGTTGCACTTCCCCAGTTCGCGTGACAATATTACGGGCGACACCCGTTAAACCATATTACAGTAAAGTTTTCAAGGAAAGCATTACTTCTATATATAAACAGAGTCTGTCACTTCTAATTTTACTAAGCCTGTTACTAGAAATGTTCATAATGGTTCCCTTGTTTTCTCCAGGAAGCTTTTAAATAGTTGACGGTAAAATATTAGTGGTATGGTCAGCAACAGAAGTCCGTTAACACTGCAACTTTTTGACATCATCTAAATTAACACAAAATAATTCGATAAACTGCTTTTTTTTTTCGTTTAACTGTCAAGAGTTAATGTTCTTTAAATTTTAAGTACTTCTGTTCCGATGTGAATTAAATATTTCGCATAATAATTAAGACTAAAAAACTGCATGTATTAATCGACTTTTGTTGCTGACTGTACCTACCTATCATCGTTTTAAGCCAAGACAAATTCGTAACTGAGTTTCTGATGAAAGAGTTAATGGTTTGTTTGAAGACTGTCTTCAAAGGCTAAAGAAATATTGCAATAATAATATTCATTTTCAATCGGCTACCACACAAGTCATCTCTCGTGTAGGGTACAATACAAGCAGTAGTATTAGGTTCACCACTAAGAAAATGGGCAACTTGACTTCAAAACATGCCCCTTTCCACGAAAAATAACATCACGACTTTAATCCCCGAAAGGTTAGGCAGAGGTGGGCTTGCAATACATCCACATTTCGCCAGTTATGTTCAAGTCCTATGCAATAGGGGGCGAGCCTATTGCCATCAACCGGGCTCAAATCCAGACTCCGGGCTCCTACTGGGAACTAACTGGCTGACTTCCTTTCCATGACATCCATGTTTTGTGTGCATGTAATTTGTAAATGTTGTACTTCTTAAAAAACCATCTCCTGGTACCAGTAATGCGCTTCGGTAATCTTCGTGTTTCCGAATTAGTACGAAAGTCGCGCCACAGAGTAATAATGCTTCTTACTATCATTGCGCGTTTGTATGACGTTTCCTCTCTGTCGGGTTACCTATTCCAGTCTCAGATCGTCATTTGTCACTCAAAAGTTTTGAAAAGTTTTTTGTAATTACATGGAGTTGTTAATCTTTAATTTTGTAGATATGGTTATACAAAATAAGCAAGTAATTCTTGGTTGTAACAGCTCCCTAGATTTCATTATCGCGCGTTCGTATTTCCGAAGTTAGACGATGATTCCCGAAACGTATACTTTTCTTTGGAAAGCTGTACTTACCAGGTGGTCGGTACCATAGCGTGACGACCTCGTGCGAGTATGTGTGGCTCGGCACGGACTTGGCGCGCGCCAGACCGAAGTCCGCCAGTTTCAGCTCGCCGTGAGAACTTATTAGTAGATTCTGAGGCTTCACATCCCTGTGTCAAGGAAAAGGAATTATTAGACACAATGTAAATTGAAAGGATTAGTAATCTAGTAGATATTAATTAATTTGTTGTCAAATCTTTTGTAGTAGCCTACTGTGATTGGTCAAAATATCAACAAACGATAAAATAAGTTGACATGAGTGTGTTTCGAAAACAGATTACATTTGGTCTTTTTCAAAAGTATCTCATGAAAATGTAAGCAAATGGATCAGAAGGCGTATCTGTGGATGCCAACCGTATTTGTAGAGCCACTTTCAAATTGAGTACTTTGATTTGATTATTCAAATACTTTTTGTATCGAATACCGAAAACTCGAAATAGGGATGATGCTTGGTTTAAAAAAAAAAAAGAAATTCTATTTAGTACGTCAGTCAGATAATAAAAAAATATTAGACACGTATTTTTCTTTATCATATTAATAAAAAATGACTTAGATAAACCGCATTAAAGTTGTGGAGTGCTACGTCAGAACTATAACAAACTACGTATAAAATCTATGAAATCATGCCAGTTTAATTCAATATATCGCCGTAATCTTTTGATTACGTAAATAAAGAAAAAATATATGTTCAATATTTTTTAATAATCTACTTAAATAAATGACGACAAAAAATTTTTAGTCGTCATCCCTATTCTAATTTTAAATCCCTAAAGAGGTTTTTCATTACACAATTAATGTTAATTTTATAACCTCAATTTTCGTCGATGATTTTTCAATTAGTTTAATAATGTTACTAAAACAATAGTTATTGGATTCAGTTGAAATCTTCTCTAACTACAGATAAATATGTTACTAATTCCCTCTATTGATTGCGTAAGAGTTTAACCTGCACATGGTTTGTTTACACTTTCATCTGATACATTTGGAACAGATTATAAGCTTTTAGAAACGGCGGTTAGCTGTTAGGGACTCTTAATCAACTCAATTCAGCTTTTGTCAATAGCAAAAAAAAGTTTTGTATGGAGATGCGTACGCATTGGTTCAGCTCGGAACGCTGAACGCATCCATTCAGCTTCCCGCGTCGTTTCATACAAAACTATTTTCTATGGACAAAAGTTGAATTAAACTGAAAAGTCTAGTTACTCCCTTACTGTATGCGTACCAACCCAATATAATTATGAAGAGGTGAATATATGGTACATTTTCAATGAACGAATGAGAGAATAAGGTTGTAATTTCATTACGAAGGGAGCGTTGTCCAGTTTACTGAAACTTAATTTAGAACTGAAATTTCGTTGTATCCCTAATTTCTATTATACTATCGAATCCGTCGTTAAAATTGGATCCTAATTTTGTTAACGTAAAAAAGAAAAAAATACGTGTCCAATATTTTTTAATATCCTACATGACGAACAAAAAAAAATATTTTATTCGACATCCATATTCCATGTTTCTCATCGCCGCATATTAATAATAATATAAGCTAATACTCTCGTTATTACAGGTAGAGCTTAGTTTTATTATTATAAACAGCGAACGCACAGTATGTGCACGCCATTGTTTACCTTCGCCTCTAGCAGACGATATTAAAATAGCCGAGGAAGACCTAGGTATTAGGCTAAGAGAATTTTTAAACCAGACTGTCTGGCGAAATTGAGAATTATTTTAAAGTCAATGAATGAAAAGACGTTGATGGTATTTGTAAATGAAAATTGTTGACATGAAGTACAACAGATTTCATAAATGTTTTTGGTCTGCTTTCTGATAATCTTCTTTCTACCACTTTTGTACACTAGCGTGCATAGATACGGCGAATATATTCATGTAATACAACATTGTTAAGGTTTAAAAAGCATTATATTATTAAAGTTGAGTCAATCTCAGAGACGTCTTACATTGGAGTCTATAATATCATCCCACGGGGACGTAGGTACTAACGGGATAAAAAGTATCCTGTGTCATATCACCTGTGTGCCAAATTTTATCGAAATCCGTTCAGCCGCTAAGACGTGAAAGGTAACAGACAGACGGACAAACAGACCGACAGACACGAGTTACTTTCGCATTATTAGTATGGAGCCATTCAAAACAACTATTTTGGTCCCACAGTGAGACCAACCACAAACCGAACTTTCTATGGATAACGCCTAAATAAAGAAATAAATAACCTATACAAATACTAAAACATACCTGTGTAAGACTCTTCTCCTGTGACAGTATGAGAGTCCTCGCAGCAACTGGAACATGTACAGCCTCACATTGTGGTGGTTCAGCCCGCCAGGATGCCTCTCCATGTATTGTGACAGATCCGTGTCCTGGACGAAACAAAATAGTAGTTAATTCCAATATTTTGTTCCATAGTACAGCAGGCCGTACGCAAGTGGTATCTAAACCAGTAAAACTAGGCATCGCATTCTATTGAAACTCCGTATTACGCTAGGCCAGCTCAAAGCCAAAATATTACCACTGCGTGCGGGCTACTGTACCTTAGCGCGGGAATACACATTTCGGTAGCTTGTACAAAACTATTCAAGTAGCTGGCATGCCCATTGTGACATTCACCAATCTGAAATTGTTACGGCACACGGCATGCAAGCTAGTAGATTTCAGCTACAGAAGAAGAGTTGAATAATAATATTTTCCGTAGTAGAAATTGATAGGCTAGTTCAGTAATTAAATGTTACCACTATCGCACAGTGCACCGAAGGTTGTCACTAAAGTTTAGCCTATGGATTTGACATGTCATAGGAAAGCAAATTGGTGAAGGTGATGTCCTAATTCTTTTGTATACTGGCTAGCAGCATAGAAAGATGATGAAGACGACACTATGCTTTTTACGAAAAATAGTCAATGACTTCATAATTCAGTAATAGCTAAATACAAATAAGTATTAGAATTGGGTGTGTCGCGACAATATAAAAGTGAACCTTGACGTAAAGCGTCAGTTCAAACAAAAACAGTATTTACCGATGACATCAGTCTGTACACTTCAGTTTCACTTTCAAGTACTACAAAGACGAATTTAGTATACAAAACGTAGGTAATAAAAACGGTGAAATAAAAACAAAATCGCATTTACATCGAAGTGCGTCATCTTGAAGAAAAATAACTACTAGAGGTCGTTGTACACGACACAAGTTATCGATATAATCCGTACAACACCCAATGATAATCGAATTTCAATTGATATTGGAAAGAAAGATACGTCAACTGAAATTGGAATCGTGGACTGGTTGCTGCACCCTGATTGCGTAACACACTATCAATCGGAATCGGTTTCATTGTGACAGTTCAACAACATTCATTGCGTAATTTACGTTGTTGAGCAGACAAATTTTTCGAACATATGAAGCAATGGATTAGCAATTTGCTTCAAAATGATTGAGATTTCGATTGATAGTGTGTTACGCAATTAGGGTGCTGGTTAGAGATACTTCTATTTACAATATTTTGGAGATGAAAGATCAATGAACTATGAAAGTGATAGAATTTTATCAGATGTGTTATTTATTGGTACTCTTCCTGCAAGTCTGTACAATCAAACCTAACAGGAAATTATATGAACTTGATTGCGTACAATGTGTTGCATTTTGGGCTCATTATTTAATCCTAGTCAACCTAGAGGTAAGTACAACATAACGTTCAAAACAAGTGCCTATCACGTTGTATATTGGAAAATTCGGGAGGGGAAAAATAATATGAATTCCGTACTCCACTAGAATATGCAGTAAACGTTTAATGCGATCAGCGATGGAACAGCTTTCAAACTTTGGACCAATCAAATCTTTCAATTTAGACAACTACTGAGTTACTGAACCTCTTTAAAATTGTCCCTCACTACTCGGGTCTTCTTCTACTTTTATCTATTCTTCTCCAGCCATACGTCGTGTTAGTAAAAAATCACTCACCACAAATTCAAACACGAAAGTTAGCGTCTCCCTGGTGTGCACGATGTCGTGAAGTGTCACAATGTTGGCGTGCTTCAACTCTTTGAGTAACGAAGCCTCCCGGATGGCTGTGAACGGCGCCCCCTCTTCTTCTTGCAGTCTGATCTCTTTCAATGCAACCACTTGCTGCGTTAAACTGTGAAAGAAGAAATTCTTTAGAATGGTGGTTGGTTACTTAAGGCGAAATGGATCCCAAAGAAGATGTTTTGACGCATTTCGAATTCACGCAAAATCAAATTTTGTCCTCAAAAACTACAAACTGGCCTTATTTTTTTTTTCAGAATTATATATATTGAAGATTTTCTTTAGTAAATTATGGGGGCCAAAACACGATTGACACAGTTTGGCTCGATACAAAATCAAATTCATGGCCCACGTCTTGTAGAAGTACAATTGTTTAGGATACGATGGGACTGACATACGCTATGCGTAAAAGCCCCTATAAACAAATAAAGAGAGAGGAAAAAAAAAAAAAAAACTTTTCATGTCAAACATGTCGTTTGTTTTGGTTTTGAATAGATGGTTAGGAGGGTCCCTTTGATAAAACTCCTTACTTGTCAGTTCATGACAATAGTAATAGCTTTTCTGATGCCAGATTCGTGAATCAATACTAACTACGTCCACAGCGTTTTGTGCTAATGGCACGTTTAATAAAATAAAACAAGTATACGTATTATTTCTCATTGTTTAGGTATACCGGTCGTGGTCACGACTAGGCTAGTTCACACGTTAGTCTAGGTAACATAAATAATGCAACACTATGCCTCATTTGCATCACATGCTCTAGCCATTGAAATTGGAGGCATGGAAAAGTAAACAATTTATCGCACCTGTCGACCTACAACAACGTATGAAGAAAAGTAGGATAGGAAGTCCTCTAATGTTTTATTACAGGATATAAGTAATTATGTCCATGTGTCTAGCGCTGATCAGGAAACTACGCTCATTAATATGCTATACGTCATGATGTCGTCGTTAAGTACAACCCTGATTATGACATTACAATGTAATAACTTTCCGTCGAGAGACAAAATTAAATCCGCTTCAAAGCTTTTTGTGAATGTTGCTTTACACATTAATTGAGGAGCTCGTGGCTAAGTAATAACAGCCGCACGGGTCGATCCATCAGGTTAAGCTACGCTTGCCGGGGTCGGTCAGTGGATGGGTGACTATCTTTACATACCGAGACTCCTCCGTGCCTCGGAAAGCACGTTAAGCCGTTGGTCCCGGCTATCATTCGTGGATCTTTGAAAGTCGTTACTGATCGTCAGAAGCCCGAAAGTCTGACAACCAGTCTTACCAAGCGGTATCGTATTACCCAGTTACTGGGTTGTGGCGGTCAGATAGGCAGTCGCTCCATGTAAAATAATGGTATTCAGCTGCATCCGGTTAGACTGGAAGCCGACCTCAACATAGTTGGGAAAAGGCTAGGCAGATTGAATGTAATAACTTTCCGTCGAGAGACAAAATTAAATTCGCTTCAAAGCTTTTTGTGAATGTTGCTTTACACATTAATTGAGGAGCTCGTGGCTAAGCAATAACAGCCGCACGGGTCGATCCATCAGGTTAAGCTACGCTTGCCGGGGTCGGTCAGTGGATGGGTGACTATCTTTACATACCGAGACTCCTCCGTGCCTCGGAAAGCACGTTAAGCCGTTGGTCCCGGCTATCATTCGTGGATCTTTGAAAGTCGTTACTGATCGTCAGAAGCCCGAAAGTCTGACAACCAGTCTTACCAAGCGGTATCGTATTACCCAGTTACTGGGTTGTGGCGGTCAGATAGGCAGTCGCTCCATGTAAAATAATGGTATTCAGCTGCATCCGGTTAGACTGGAAGCCGACCTCAACATAGTTGGGAAAAGGCTAGGCAGATTGAATGTAATAACTTTCCGTCGAGAGACAAAATTAAATCCTCTTCAAAGCTTTTTGTGAATGTTGCTTTACACATTAAGTTCTAGTTAGCGTCAACGTAAATGCTTATACACAAGTGAAATATAAACTGCAAACTCCTTTCAGCACTAGGTTTTAGCTTCACAAACGTTAAGGCATTTATGAGGTACGAGAATGTAGTTACCCGATCTCAAGGCATTCTTGAACTAATTTTGTAAGAGCTAGTTTGAACTACTCTAGAACTAAGTAGGTACATAGGACGTGCAGAACTCGCGTCGAAATTGTTATAGGTATATTGTCGCCTCTCCATACTTAGTATTGCAAGGAAACTTGAAGCGCCATGAATACAACAATTTGGAGGTGAACACGCTTATTACCGCTCAACTGAGTGAGGTGAAGCACTTCATCCAATATTCACGAGCAATGGAGCAATGAACACTGTAAGTTCCGTTTGACTTGGCCCACTCGACCTGACCCAGCCGCGAACCACCGGGATTTAGCATATTAATTCGTGAACTAAAATATACGAGAGTTTTTAACGTAAAATTTTATTTGGCGTGAGTCCTATATTAAAATTAACGAGCCGGAATGATAAAGGCTGTAGAGATAAATAAATCTGAAAAATATTCAGCTGATACGTGCGTTGGATTTTTGTAAGCATTATTTTTAACAGACAAAGGCTCTCTCATTCGAAATGTTTGTTGTATTTTGATACAAAATTGGATAAAAGCTTGGTGCTTTACATATCGAGTGACATCAAAGGTCGATTTCCAAGTGGAAACGCAGAAGACTGACAAGTGCGCCACAAAGGCGACATTGTTGCGAAAAATACGTACTCGGATGCGGATGACAAGAAAGCGCGAGAAAAGAACTTTTTTTTTTCATAAAGACGAGAATTGAACGAATGTGACCATTCTCACCATAAAGTATAAAAGAAAATGCGAAATTGTGAGAATATTTAAGTATCTTAGAAAAGTAAAGATGTAAAGGTACAGTACAGATGACTCCAATATCGGATGAATCTGATTCCAGAAGACAAACTAAAGATTGTTCAATTTGCGATAAAAACAAACAAATCTTTAGTAATATTCGAACCACAAGACTATTCGAACTGTATAATGTACAATCTATCCGAGTTAATAAACTCATTAAAAACAAGGTTGTTTGAAAGCTCAGACAAGGAACTCTTTCGTAATGAGTGACAGCGAAGATTTGCTGAAATGTGCCTCGGTCGTATCCACTCGAGTTACTCCCCCGACGCATATTGATGTTCGTTACGAAATGCATAAATATTTATAAAGCTGATTACTTTTGCCGTGGAATAATTAATTTCTGTGTGTCAATTAGACATCTTCCTTATATCACAGTGATATACAGGGTGTTTGCGTGTGCCAAATTGAAATGGTCGACTGGGGGGTTCATGTGCTATCTTTTCAGACCCCTAAACAGTCCTCATGCCCTGTGGATTTTTTTTTCTTCGACTTTTTATTGTTTTATCAAAAAAAACACCCAAATAAAAAAAATATATAAGTCGTAGACTCTGAATTTTAATTTTATTTAGATGTGTATTGTATTACAGTACTTTTAAATTCAAAATTGGTGACATTAGCCATTTAGTTTTTTTTATAATTTACTCGCAAAGTTTCTGATTTCAATTAAAGCTGTCCATGTTACAGCTATTTACATGGCTATAAAAAAAAAAAAAACAAAAGCGACCGGGATCTCCCAACTCCCTCAAAAATTCTCTAGTCTATCCTCTTGCTAGTGATGTACCACATGCCACCGTAGGCGCGGGCTTGCGGACGACGAGTAATGGGCAGCTCCCGTCCGGTAAGGACCAGGCCCGGGTCGACGGCGCGTTGTGTTCCACGCGCGCCTCAAAGAGATGTCAGCAGTGACGGGGTCAATTGGGCCGATGCCGCCGGGGTCACGGGTAGTTCGAAAGAGATACCGTGGCCCTGGCACGGGCAACTGAAGGAACACGGGTGGGTTTTAGTCAGTAAAAGTCTGACACGCCCTCCCGCTCGGCCCAGAGCGGGAAAAGTCATTTGACGGTTTCCCATCCACAAAAAAAAAAAAAAAAAAGGCCTGCATTCGCAATAGAGGCTAACAATTTGAGCAGAATATGTAAAAAATTATTAAATAAATGTTTAGCAAAAATTCTAGCAAATTCACAAAGTTGTAAAAAGATTTTTATGGCATGTGGCACATCACTAGCAAGAGGATAGAATAAATAATTTTTAAGGGAGTTGGAAGATCCCGGTCGCATACGGTTTTTTTTTATAGCCATGTAAACAGCTGTAACATGGACAGCTTTAATTCAAGTCCGAAACTTTGCGAGTAAATTTAAAAGAAAACTAGATGGCTTGTCACTAATTTTGAATTTAAAAGTACTGTAATACAATACACATCTAAATAAAATTCACAGTCTACGGCTTACACTTATTTTCTTATTTGTATTTGAATGTAAAATTTGGGTATTTTTTTAATAAAACAATAAAAGTCGATTACAAAAAATCCACCGGGCATGAGGAGTGTTTATGGGTCTGAAAGGATAGCAGATGACCGCCCCAGTCGACCATTTCAATTTGGCACACGATGCACCAAACACCCTGTATAATCTCTTTTTGGTTTCAATTAATAATCAAATAAGGAGTTATAACAACTCTTACGGGTTAAGTCGAAATTAAATGCAAAATTGCTTCTTATTATAGTATAATTTATATAAATTAATATTTTTTTAATGCAAAACAAAAGTTTTATTTCAACTATATTAAGGCTCCCGCAGACAGACGCGACGTGACTCTGGTAGAACAATTTTAATTCAGTTTTCATAGAAATTGATCCACCAGAGTCGCGTCGCGAGCCTTCATGCTGCGTGATTTTATTCAAAGAAAAATATTGCCGGAGGTTGTTTTTGTTTGGTAACTCATGAGTAAATGACTTGTCCTTTTGCAATAATTGTTTATGGGAACTACATGAGAATAGCTCATTGTGCCGTGATAAAAACATTCGGTAGTCACCTAGGCGGTACTGGCGTTGACAGAATTTTGCTGGGCTTTTGGTTAGGACGCGGGGTCATATCTGACCCCGCGTCCTAACCAAAAGCGATCGTCGCGCGAGGACGCGATCGTCACGTTCATTATGTCACTTCTTGTTCGACGATTCGGAACGTAAGAAGCCCGAAAGTCTGACAACCAGTCTTAACAAGGGGTATCGCTGTCGCTCCATGTAAAATACTGGTATTCAGCTGCATCCGGTTAGACTGGAAGCCGATCCCAACATAGTTAGGAATAGGCTAGGCAGATGATGATCCGGAACGCGCCTTCCGGTTTTCCGAATAAAAAGTGACATATGAATGCGACGGTCGAGTCCTAACCAAAAGGTTAGGACGCGGCCTGTACAATGACCATCGCCACTCATGGAGACGTTTAATGGACCAAAAATCACTGATTTTTTACACTTGCGAGCAACCAAATCGACTCAACTCTAATCATGTATTTCGACTCAAATAGCAATTACTCAGAAAAAACTAAATCGATTTGAATACTTATTAATGCTTTAATACAAAACCGGCCCAGTGCGTGTCGGACCACGCACAATGAAGGGTTCCGTAGGTAGGATGAATTTATCCCAAAAACCAACATAACATTGTAGTTGAAAAACATGTTCTCCCATATAGGTACATCGTCATACATCACGGTCAATTCTCCAATCGCAAATATAAGTTTGTAGTCGCAAATAAAATGTTTATGTGATAAAACTACAAATTAACGAGCTTCAGACTTTTCCTTTACTTGTGCTGTGAGACGTTGCTTCTTGCCTTTGCGGTGAGAACCACTTTTCGACCTTATTACTATATCCAACCCTTGCGGTACGCTTTTGGGTCGTCTCACCACCTCTTCCTGGGCCGGCTACGGCGGCGCCGTCCATTCTCAGGCACCCACCGTGTGGAGACTGTTGCCCAGCGGTCATTATGCATGCGGCTGAGATGACCCACCCAATCCCATTTTAGTATTAGTTTTTAGTTTTGATTTATTTGCGAGTATCAAAATATGTCGCATTAACTGCCGTATTTTTTTATTGCGTTGACTTAGAAGCTTGATTTTTTTAGAACCGGGACTGTAGATATACTTATTTGATATTAATTTACGCGTTCCTGAGAAAAAGGGTCTTGTAGCAGACTGACAGACGGACAACGAAGTGATCCTTTAAAGGATACTTTTTAGGGTTTTTTTTTTTTTTACGGAGGTACGGAAGCCTAATTATCTTTTTCATAAATGGGATATGAAGTTTTTGGAAAAAAAAAAAACTACTTTGTATGCACGGGTTTTAGGGGGTTGAGTCGATTTGGTTGCTCGCGAGTGTAGAATTAATTAATGACAACAAAGGAAATAAAAGTAGAAATGGATTCCGAAAAAATACTAGCCGTCTGTCTAAAGTCTTTAACATTATACTTGGTTTCAATTAGCGCGTCAGACTCCGCTCTGTAACTCCCAAAGGAACTGCTCTATTTCCCGGGGTAGAAACTACTGTATTCATTAATTTTAGTTTGCTATTAAGGTAGTTGTTGCCCGTGACTTCGTTCACGTATAAAAACATGAGATCTTCATTTGACCCTCTCAGGGAGTTTCAACAAAATTGTTTTAGTGCATCAGAAATGATTTCTGTCCGTCATTTATACAGACTATTCTGAGGTATTCTTAACACTTTTTTATTTATTTATCTATCTATCTATACGATACTGCTATGTATACGATGTGTTTGTAAACAATCAGTCATTAGATCTTCACTTAAATAGACAACTTTGTTTAACTGAGGACCTCAGAAACTTCAAACAGGCAGACACGGAATTGTTTTGTACGTTAAGTTAAGATAAATAAGGTCGTAAATAATAAGAGGTACTCACTTGCTATAACCTTTATACACAGTGGCGTAGGAACCCTCACCAAGTTGCTCGAGCTTTATGTAGGCTTCGGATTTCCCGAAGGGAGAGTCTCCCTGTTGACGGACAGAAAAACATTAATTAATCAACTGAACACATTGAAATAATCCTGTAATTTACGACACCGCACAAACACGCTAATATTATTAAGATTATTAAATAAATTGGGCAAAGTTATTGCAACGTTTCAGTTGCTATTATAAATTGAATACGTTGTAACGAGGGGTGTTGAAATGAGTTTGTTTCATGAAAATATAGCTATAATTTATCATGCATTTGTATCGTAGTCAAGAGGAGCTCGTGGCTAAGTAATAACAGCCGCACGGGTCGATCCATCAGGTTAAGCTACGCTTGCCGGGGTAGGTCTGTGGACGGATGACCATCTTTACATACCGAGACTCCTCCGTGCCTCGAAAAGCACGTTAAGCCGTTGGTCCCGGCCATGTCCCGGCTGCCATTCGTGGATCTTTGACAGTCGTTACGGGTCGTCAGAAGCCCGAAAGTCTGACAATCAGTCTTACCAAAGGGTATCGTATTACCCAGTTAATGGGTTATGGAGGTCAGATAGGCAGTCGCTCCATGTAAAATAATGGTATTCAGCTGCATCCGGTTAGACTGGAAGCCGACCCCAACATAGTTGGGAAAAGGCTAGGCAGATTGATTGTATCGTAGTCAAGAGAACAGGAGTTAGATAATCGTGTGTCCTCTATCAAACCTTCTACATGTAGCTGAATAATATTGAATACTTAACCTTTAGGTAATAAATTACAATAACGAAATTTTCTTGTATCCTAACTAATATTATAAATGCGAAAGTGAGTTTGTTTGTTACGCTTTCACGCTAAAACGGCAGAACGGATTTGGAAGAAATTTGGCACATGGGTAGACCATGACCTGGATTAGTAGGACATAGGATAGTTGTTATACAGGTAGTAGGTACGTTCCTATGGGACAATATCCGATCTCCACGCGGGCGAATCTGCGGACAATAGCTAATAAATAAAAAATATAAAATAAGTAAAACAGCATCGTACGATCGTAGCTGCGAACTTTGCCCATTTTATTATCACATAAAATCTCAGTAAGCACAACAGAGGTTATTTATAACTATAAGTTTATATTGTGAAGTATCGCCATCACCACTTAGAATACTGTAGTTACCGTTATAGAGGCACGAGGAACACAGGGTGTAAAGTTCACTCATCCTCTATTGAAAAGGGAGGATGCTCCGACCAAACGGGTGTCGTGTCTGGTGGGCAACTGCCCGACGGTTGATGTCGGGACGTTGTAATAATTATGTGCTAGTCGCGCGGTAAACTCTAATTGCGCGATGCAGGATTGCGTGACGTCATGTCATTGGATGCGTAGTTCGTATGTGGCGATGTAGATGCCGCCACACCGTCTACACTGCTCTGTTTTCTTCGTCCCTAACCAGTTTAAGACTCGCTTTCAGCAAGGAAAAATCCACCAATAGAATTGCTCCATTTTGAAAATGGACCAATACTATTGGTGGATTTTTGACTCACTGCGCGTTTCCTCGACCTATAATAATAGAGGTACGACTTTAAATATTTGGCTTAGCACTTACGCAGAGTTGCATGCCCGAATAGAATTGTAATTATTAAGTGAACGCCTCGTAAACATAACCGACGGTTATCGGTAACTAAAATACTTGAGTTCGTGTTAGAAACGTTAATTGGACGATTTTAAGTGGTTTACTCTTTGATATCTACGAGTTGGTTGTACGTAATGGATTTAAATCGATCGCTAAATAAACGAATGGTGTATTGGTGTTGCATGCAACTCTAAAGTGGTTGTTTCTCATTTATAAACAGGAAATTTTATTTTGCTTAGGGTGAATTCAACCAAACTTTTCATCATTTCATCATTCTCCTGCCCTTATCCCAATCTATTTGGAGTCGGCGCAACATGTCCTTTTTTTCCATACTTCTCTATTACTCGTCATCTCGGTAGTCACCCCCTTTCTAGCCATGTCATCTTTCACACAGTCCATCCATCATTTCTTTGGTCTTCCCCTGCTCTTATAGCCATCGACATTCATACTCAAAACTTTCCTCAGGACATTTTCCTCACTCCTCCGCATCACATGCCCATACCATGACAATCGATTTCCGCACAACTTTTATACCCAGTATAAGTGTTCAAACAGTTTCTCCATACAAAAACTGCCAGTCGTCAATTTTATTCCACGGATAAAAGATAAAGACTTTGGTCAAATTAGTCCTTAGCCAGTAAATTCCCATTTTTAACCGTGTCATTTCTTAAAACACCTTAATTCTAATTCCATTGTTTAAATTGCGGCGTCTACATACGGTAAAAGTAAAACCACAAACAATGACCATCGCCAATGACCGTATAAACGAAATTTCAGGCAAAAGCCTTTGTCAAACTCAAAGTAAGTATCACAAATGACTGGTATCCCAGAATTACTCCCCGATCTAATCGCACAATCTATCAATGTCGCCGTTGGTCCTACTCGGCCTATTTGTAAGCTAGCAACACTACGCCCCACCGCTAACATACATTAACATTTATCATTATTCTCTTATATTTATGTGCATACGGACGTGCGAAATAGAAGTGAAAATAAATATGGATGTGGGTGTACGTCGGCTATACATTTCCAGTATAAGCTGATCTCGCATTGTATAGGATTTCCTTACAATGAGAGGTCAGTGTAAACTGGAAATGTATAGCTTGATGTGTAGCCGTGTACAATCTATTTGTGTTTACGTTGATATGATACAAAAACAATAGTAAACAACAGTTATAAACATTCTTTCTGACAGAGATACGTAAAGAGAGTGTTAGTAATCAAGTTTGTGTTGTGTACTTTACGGCGTTGTTTGAAAACAAAGTATTGAAATACCTGAGATGAACATCTGGTTGTGGTTTTCTCTTTGCATACCTTGAACTTACTTTAGTTGTGTGACATTTTTCTTATAATAAAACCTTCAGTTCTTTTACATAACACGCCACAACTATAATACAGAATTCAATAGTTAAGTAATTCACGAATCCTCTTACCCCAAAGGCACTAAACCGCTTGGTCCGTCGGTTGGAGTGGTCGTGAGGCCCTAGAAAGGCCTCGGACTTGGGCCTGGGCGGTCGCTTCGGCCTCATGACTACCCTCGCGTCCTCCCTGGCACCTTCGTCGAGGAGTTTCGAGTCCGAAGACACGGACAGCTGTCTTCTTACACGATACTCGCCGTTACCGCCACCGCCGCTCCATTCTGTACAACAAAACATATTGCGTTCATTAGAAAATAAAAATGGAACCACTGCAGTTGGTAAGCCGTCGCTTTTTTATAGTAGCAATTTTTTTTGGGTAGAATAGATCCTTTTTAGGGTAAGTATATTTGACAACCCCAAAGTGCGCAAAAACACAGGTGCCGAGAAAAACAAAAAAATCCGCGATTCTCAAGGTCGCTAGCAAGTAGAGAATCGCATCTTCTCCGGCGCTACGGGAAGTGCAGCCTCTTCGCCTTTGCGTAATAAGGCGCAAGCACCTATGCTCGCCTCCGCAGCCTCGGCTCGCATGGTGGGTGCGCCTTATTACAGCGGGCGTAGGCTGGCTTCCCTGCGCGCCTCCGGCTCTAAAAAACACTCTCGGGATAGGACAAACAAGTATCACCTTGAGTCGGGGTTGGCTAACTCGATTCTGTGGCAGTTTTTGAACCTAATCTATCCTAAAAAGGCTGATCGGAGACAAAAAGCACCAAACACTTGCACGACACATAACACACACAAAAAGCGTTGGGTTAATGTACCGACTATGAGTGACAACTGATTACTGTCAAACGTTGGCGCCACTTACATTCGATTACGTATTATTCATAACTAACGTTGTTATAAGAGTACAAATTAAACTTTATTCATTTTAATTTTATTAATTATATTATTTGCTTCATAATTGAGTTGATCACGGTAGCAGCTATTTAAAAATCAAATCAAATAAAAAACGTACAATATTTATACTAAAAACCATTAAAATCAGCTGTCACTTTCTGAACGTAAAACGGAAATATCCTGACACAAATCCTGTCCACGTGTTTCAAAATGACAGCTGGTGTGAAAAAATAATCACTATTTTGATAAACCCATTACACCGCACCGTCATTGAAAAGTTCGCTTTCCCTTACACGGCTACATATCAAGCTATACAATTCCAGTTTATGCTGATCTCGCATTGTATAGGATTTCCGTACAATGAGAGGTCAGCTTATACTGGAAATATATATCTGGATATGTAGCCGTGTGTACGTACATGTGACGTAGCTCCCCGCATCAATATGCCTCATGATACAATCATCGACGGCACTCTAAAATACAAACATTTTCATTGAAACCTTCGTCAATTGACAGAATGAAACTCCCGCCCGGAAATTCCCCGCAAGCACTTAGTAAGCAAATTAATTCACAAGAAAATAAAAAATGGCGTGTTGATGCGACGTTGCGCGTTGTTTGAAAAAAGCTATTTTTCTCGCGGCCGTCAATATCCCGGTATCGGGAATCGAAGCACTCTGCAAGCCCGTTAGCGTCACAAAGACGCGGCATCGATGCGACGGATGTAAGCGCGAAACGAATAAATCATTCGCAGACATAGAATCGTTTGAAGAAGAACAAATCGATTATGGAGGCAATCGATCACTATGATTGAAACGAGCAATAGATAAATGATAATGTCCGTTTGTTTAACGTTTCTCTAAAAGTTTTCAGCGGGCAGCTTGTCTTAAATGAAACACCCTGAAGCTTTAACGATGCATATTACTCAAGAGCCAACATTAATTTTATATTAAGAAAGTTACAGAACTCGAGTAACTTCCTCTTGTCGCCCAAATATAATTTAAGAGCTATATAGGAGTGATGGGTATGTCAATTTTGCGTGCGACATAAAGAGTATCCAGGGTAATGTATAAGTGGGTCACTGGGTGGCACGGGCGCGGTAGATACTACCCCCGTAAGGGACTACGGACCGATTCAGGCAAACTCAACGATAATTTTATTGGCGAAGTCCCTATTGCCCGCTTCTATTAACTGGATTCAAATATCGGGATCAATTTGATTTGAAGGGACAAAAAATTAGGAAGATAAAGGATGCCAATTAAAAGTTCTCGGAATTTTCATTTAGACGTGTATTTATTCAAATCTCTCTTATTAAGATTCAACATACCTACCGACTGTTTTGAAGCCACTTAGCTAATTAGTATTTTTTTTTTTTTTTAATTTTGAGGGAACCACTACAATATAGTTTCAAAACAGACGAATAATAGAAATGTTAAGCAAAATTCCATTTGAAATGGTAATCTAATGGTGCTATGAAGAAGGACGTTGTCTACACTTTTTCTATTTATTTTTATTTGTGTATTGTATTTTGTATGGGCCACAGCTGCCTGAAATAAAGGAATAATTTAATTTATTTTATGAATCCTTTCAAAAACGGTTAAAACAATTCTTGCGTACATTTTTCGTAAACATTTCAAAAAACAAGCCGTCGCATCCGGCGTACAGCGTCGGCACTATGACCACTATTGACACACAAACGAGAAATCCATGGATGACAGCATGACGGTAGTTTTATTTATTCTGTGATGACGGTAAGATATAGCTGTACAGAGGGCCTAGACAAATGGCATTCGCTTCGGAGCGATTCTATTTGTACAATCGCTACAGCTTCAAAGTGACATTGACATGATCACGTGACATTTCGATAGCTTATGTCAACCCCATACATTGTTTGGCTTTTTTGGCTTTCCTACTCTAGCGTTATCGCTAAATAGAATGTTACTTCGTCTCGGTCCTCAGGGTGTCCAAAATCGAAATAACGCCGGTATCTGGCTTTTTCAATACATTTCACAAAACAATTACACAAATGTTTATCAACGGCGCCCTCATGTCAATGTCATTCAAGTGCTAAAAGATCCTTGTATTCCATTCAAAGTTATTTTACCTCTGACAGGAGCAACCCAATAGCAATCTCATCGAAAGGAAAATAAATATCACTCTTATTTTGACAGACTTGTCAATGGCAGCAACCCAACATCAACCTAATTGCAACGATGATAAAGCTCACTATGATTTTGACAGTGATGCATAATCAGAGGTGAAATAACTGTGTACGGAATGTACATGAACAATTTAGGGCTGATTGTTCAATAGGTTGATAACTTTTACCTGAAGAATAAATGTGACAGTTTGACATATTTTCCATACAAAAGCTGTCAAACCGCCATATTTATTCCTTTGATAAAAATTATCTGACTATTGAAGAATCTGCCCTTAAAAGAATATGTAAGTATACTATACACACACAATTTATTACTACAAGAGCAATAGCTCCATCGTTGCTGCGGTATACAAAGCACCAATATAACTGTTCTGGAGTAATTTTCTTCAAAGGTTCCGGGTTATAAAACAGTAATATCACCATTATGCCTCCATTTAAGGGTCATGTGTCGTATAATCTTGTTTTACTCGCAGTCTTTTCATGTCGGTTCGATGTATATTGGGTATTTACTATGGAACGAAATGTACGTAAATATCCATCATTTTTCATAAGGCGAAATAAAAATGTTTATCGAGCCCTAAATCCTCGTGTCATTCCGGCCACTCCTCATTCAGTTTTATCGTAATTAAAATGGACAGGGATCTTTTACGCTATGACACGCGTTATGCACGAAACAGTGAAGCAATTAGGTTAATTGTTAAAGCTTCTATGTTATGCTTGGGCGTGAATTTATTCAGCAAACGTGTTATGTGTGGCCTTACACTAGGATACACGAGGAAGTGTCCATCACAACGAGTAATATGAGTTTATGACAGATTGTGTGACATGAATACAGGTTTACGCGGCAATGCCATTTAAAATTACCAAGTAAACAGGCAGTTGTGTTTTTCTTTTCGTATCGCGTTGTTTTTCTTTTTGATTCACATTTAGTCTTTTAAGGCACAGAAAGTTCTGCATAAATAGTCTCCTTGAACGCTTGATAACTTCTCTTTGAACTTTGTATTATTTGGCGCAGAAAAGATTCGAAAAGGTTCAGAATATTTCTGTCAAAAGTCATAGATTATTCCTTTTGATCGAGTTACACAGTGGATCTCGTTCGGGACCTACACATGAGGAATTTCCTTCTCCACGCTAATTCAATAAACGTGTTACTACACGATGCGATGTGACCCAATTAGAAAACTTTTCGAATTACGTGAGAACAACATACCAGGGCGGTTTCACTTGATCTACATTCAACAACTTTTCTGACCTTAACTAGATTGAATGTTTTTCAACCGTCAGTCATTGTGAAAGAACCGACAACGTTAGACCACAGAGTATAAAATGAAGCGATAATTTATTAAATTAGCCCAGCGATTGTGGGTTAAATATTTAATATTAATATAATTGCATATTTAATAGTAAAAATGTAATATGTAACGGAGCACAGACGTGCAGTTATACAAAATCGTAAATTCAGCTTTAATAATTGAGCGCATGTAATGTGATTAATTATCAAAATTAACTGTAGCGGCAACACGCAATAGTTACATTTCATGTTCGCTCATGCGATCAATTTACGTACATTTGGTATTATATTGTCTGTCTGATGCCTTATTAAAGTTGCATGAAAAATGTAAAACGAAACAGTACGGTTTATTTTTTCTTGACTCATCTGATCTGGTAAAAAAGAAAAATGTTTTAATTTCAATCAACTCAGCCTATCGCAGTCCACTGCTGGACACTCTCCCAGGTTCTCCCAGTCTGACCCAGCCACTTTCTTCAGGTCGTCGGTCCATCTAGCTGGGGGCGTCCCACACTACGCTTACCGATACGCGGTCTCCACTCCAGAACTCGTCTGCTCCACCGGCCATCCTTCGACAAACATGGCCAGCCCACTGCCACTTCAGTTTGCTTACTCTGTAAGCTATGTCGGTTACTCCGGTTCTTTTCCGGATAACTTCATTCCTGATTTTATCCTTCAAGAAACTTCGAGCATAGCCCGCTTCATAGCGCACTGAGCGACCTTGAATTTGTGGACCCCGACTGTCAGGCCCGTATTTATAGTCAAGCAATTACTTGCTGCTAAGTAATTTCTTAACGAAGTCATTACTTGAGGGTAGAATTCTTCATTACAAAATCTTATTCTATAGTCGAGTAATGTACGTTGCTTACTTCAGTAACTGCTTGAGTAAGAATTTACGCTTGATAGTCGTTTCGTTCTGGTAACACTCAGTTACTGCGTTTTGTTTCATTAGAAGGCATACGTAAGGTGTAGATTATTTTACTTTAACATCTATAATATTACTTAAATTTTATTTTACTTTTTAATTCTGATAAAACTATCTTTAAAAAACTAAGTTTAATTAATAATTTCATAATTTATTTCTAAAGAAAAGAAGTGATTCTTGGGAGAAGAAAACGTTTGAAATGACATAACCCAACAAAAATGGAAAGTATCTTTTTACACATGAAGTAGTTACTGACATGTGATTTTTAATTTCATAGCTTGTATCTCACTGTGTGGGTTTGAAGTCTGGTGTCAATACGGCGAGTTCAAGATCTGTTATGATATGTGATATTATAATGTATGTCTGAAGCAGGAAAAAACCATTCTAGAGTCTGGAAAGGATAAATTCCTAAATGTAATTAAAAAATATGATGCTATTTTAACTTCCAAACAAACCAACGCCACGAGTGCTTTGAAGAAGAAACATTAAAACAATCAATCTGCCTAGCCTTTTCTCAATTATCTTGGGGTCGCAGTCTAACCGGATGCAGCTGAATACCAGTATTTTACATGGAGCGACTGCCTATCTGACCTCCACAACCCAGTAACAGGGTAATACGATACCCCTTAGTAGGTAAGGCTGGTTGTCAGACTCGGGCTTCGGACGACCCGTAGGTAAAGATCCACGAATGACAGCCTGGACCAACGGCTTAAAGTGCTTTCCGAGGCACGGAGGAGTCTCGGTATGTAAAGATGGTCACCCATCTACGGACCAACCCGGGCAAGCGTAGCTTAACATGTTGGATTGACCCGTGCGGCTGTTATTACTTAGCCACGAGCGAAGAAGAAACATTCATGGGAGTAAATAGAAGAAGAATTTAATGAGGCCTCTATTGTTAGTCAGTATTTTGTATACCTAGGTACTATGCTTTATTATAATTTCGTTATCTAGCATAGTATTTTTGTTCTGTGAAGCCCTCTTTGTGTTTCTGATTGTAAATTATTGTTCGGTAAAATCACATTCATCTCAACACTTTTGGAAAAGCGAAATCTCTTATTAAAACATCTTCAAATGAAAAAAAAATTATGATGATCATGATTAATCAGAAATGGATCCACATCACGAAGCGATTTCTATGCTCAGCAAATACAATCTCTGATAGTAGTACACCTGTCGTTATCTCCGGTAGTAGGTACCTACTTATATCGTTATCGATATCATCTGTAACACCAAAAGCCGCTTTGATGCTTTCCATTGCTATAACCGCAAAATCAAACGCAAAATGTCTCAACTCTTAAGTAAAGAAAATGGTGACTATTACTTGGCTAAGAATTCTATTCTTTGACAGTTCTAACTTCAAGCAATTACTAAACTATAGAATGAAAGCCATTACTTGAGTAATTACTTTTACTGAAGCAATAACTTTTACTTGATTATAAATATAAGTGTCAGTGTCCACGTTTCAGCACCGTACTTATGTCATAACGGGCAGGACGGTTGAAAACCTTAGTCTTCAAACATTGCGGGATGGGTTTTAATTTACTTATTGTTTATTCGAAACAGTTTTTGCTGCAGTTTCATAGGTACCAAATATAAATCATTACGAAAACCCGCGATTTTCGTTCGTACCATGTTTGTTTACCAAATGGGACATGTAAAGAACAATACACTGTAGTACAGAGCATGTTTGTCTTCTATACTGCTCCCTTCTCCAGTCTCGCATGGAAAGTGTTATAAATGGGCAGATCCGTAATGAGGTTCACATTACAGGAAAATTGTAAGGGGACTGGTACCTATGTTTTTATTTTTATTTGCAAAAACTGTTTGTTTACAAATGTTTGCTATTTCACTATGTTTATGGAAGGAACGCTAGCTTGATTCGCGCTTGTTGTTTTCTTTAAACTTAGCGAGTTTATTTGTGAATTGCGAGCAATTAAATTATACAAGGTATAACCGTGGAAAAGTAAACTGACCGTTTTGAGACAAATTTTATGACCAGATTTTTTTATCACAACAAACTTACACTTATTCAACGCGTGTCTAATGTCAGTCTTACGTCAAACTCCACACATAAATGTTGTATTAAACAATTATTTAGCTTATAAACTGATAAACACAGTTTTATGGTAATACGGATATTTTCTATGCTGTTTATAAACGTAATCCTCATCATCTGCCTAGCCTTTTCTCAACTATGTTGGGGTCGACTTCAGTCTAACCGCTAATAGGTGCATACCAGTATTTTATATAAAGCGACTGCCTACCTGATCTCAACAACCCAGTCACTGGGTATTAGATACCCCGTGGTATGACTGGTTTGTCAGCATTTTGGGCTTCTAAGTTCCCGTAACGACTGACAAAGATCTACATTCAGAGGCAACGTAATCATATGAATTAATAATGGGTCGTTCCTGGCCGTCTAAGGATTACGTGTGTTCGCCTTTGAACTCGGATTTTGTCTACTTACTTAATTTTACTTACTACATATTCATGCCAGTGTCCACTGAATTCGCCCACGACTGTGTGAGACTCGCTTTGTGATCGTTCTTACATCACATAACCGTCTGGTTCATATTCTATTATCTGTGTCTATGTCCATGTAGGAGGGATTTTATTGCGCATGCATTATTCAGAGAATATTACGTCCCGCTATTTCTAGATAAAGAGCTTTTATTTGGTAAGAATCTAACTTCACCTAAGTATCAGCTCAAAAAGTATTTTCTTTGAATTCTAAACTTCTCACATCACCAATAATGGTGTTTGTTTTTAAATGGTGATAATTCACCACTACACTAATGTGTTACATAACATCACGCCTGATTTCCACAAGGGTAAGGCAGAGATGTACCGTAGCACACCCACATTTCGCCAGGCAAAAATCCAAATTCCTTGTTGCTACTGAGAGAGAGTTCCTAATGGAAAAACCCAATAAAAAATTGCCCGATTTGGAAATCAAACCCAGGACCTCATGCTCACCAGTAGCGCTTGCGGCTACTAGATCAACGAGGCAGTCATTGGTCTAGTATTTAGAATTAGAACTCTCTTTTCTCAATCGCTCTCGTGACTGCTGAGAATCGTAACTCCGTTTCAAATTGTCAACCGTCTTTCTCCAACTATTGGATAGTTTCGGAGTATTTAATAATAGGTTGGGGAAAAAGTTTCTTCGCATTTTTTAAGAAAATTCAAAACATTTTTTAATATACATTATTTACATTTATCTAAAGTATGTAGGTACCATTTTGTTCGATAACTTTTTGCCATCTTGTAGGTAGGGACATGATCCCATTGCTATAGAAATTTTGGGACTTCTGATCAAAATACCGCGACAAGTGGTTTTGGCAGTCCTCTCGTGATGTTAACCTGACACTGCCTAAAGAATTCTGAAGAGACCGAAATAGGTGGAAGTCTGAAGGTGCAAGGTCAGGACTATACGGCGGATGCATTAATACCCCCCAGCCAAACTCTCTTAATTTTTGCTGAGTGGCTAAAGATGTGTGAGGTCTAGCGTTATCATGATGAAAAACCACACCCCTTCTGTTGATTAATTCCGGCCGCTTTCTCTCAACTTCTTGCTTTAATCTCATCAGTTGTTCACAGTAGAGTTCACAATCGATGGTCCTGCCTGGTGGTAACAGCTTATAATGAATAATGCCCTTCCAATCCCACCACACACACAGCATCACCTTGTTGCGAGTTAACCCGGGTTTCGCCACAGTCTGTGAAGCCTGACCGGCCTTTGACCACGACCTTTTTCGCACGTTCTTGTCTTACGTGATCCACTTTTCATCACCAGTTATCAGCTTCTTCAAAAATGGTTCGGTTTCATTACGTCGTAATAAAGAATCACAAATGAGTACACGGTTCATTAGGTTTCTTTCAGTGAGCTCGTGAGGTACCCAAATATCGAGCTTTTTTGTGTAGCCAGTTTTTTTCAAATGCGCCAAAACTGTTTTGTGGTCAATTCCCAGTTATTCAGCTACGTCGTAACTACTGATATGCCGAACTTGCTCCACTTTTTCAAAAATGGCATCCATTTTATCCGTAATAGGGCGACCAGAGCGACGTGCATCTTTGACATCAAAATTTCCGGGTTGAAAACGCTTAAACCAAATTTGTGCTACTCTCACAGACACTGCACTGGGTCCATAAACATCGCAAATTTTTTTCGCGGCTTGCGTTGCATTTTTACCTTTTTTGTAGTAAAATTTTAAAATGTATCGAATTTCTTCATTAGATTCACTCATCTTGACAGTACGAAAAACAAATGAAAATCACTCATTTTCCTAATTTGAATTTGGAATTATGTTCTTTAAAATTTTAACTTTCAATGATACCAAAACCAGCCAGATACATATAGTATAGCCAAAGAGATTTTATTTTAAGTTCATACATACTATAATGCGAAAAGACTTTTTCCCCAACCTAATACATTAGCCAGCCATACTCAAACTTTTTTTTTGTTGGGCCACTTTCAGATTTTATCTGTTTCCCGCGGGCCGCTACATAAATCACAACATCTGTTATTTAGGTGTTAATGAAAAAACCTATTAAGTACGTTTAATTGTTTATTTAAATTTTAGTGAGAACGATGATATTGGGAACATTTTTAACTATTTCATCTAGATCTGGCTTGCAATATTGCTGCACGCTACTCTTAAACCTCATCGAGATGAGAATCTGTATGTAAGCCGGTTTCTGTAGTATACGTTCTTTGCATAATTGTTTCATTTTGGAATAGGATGATTCACAAAGATATGTCGATGTTAACGTACGCAGAATTTGGGCACATTTTTTAACAGTCTTATATTGATAGGTAATTGGCTTAGTAAGTTCGTTAATAGAATTTGAAGCTACAACGGGTGGGCCACTTTCGAAAGCCTGGTGGGCCGCATGCGGCCCGTGGGCCGCAGTTTGAGTATAGCTGCACTAGACCAATAAATCACTGTTTATTAAAATCTTATTTTTCAATGTGCTAGTTAATATAAATAGCTGTGCATGCAACATGTACATTAGGCGACAAAATCCCTAAGGCTACTGGAGTGGCCTTTAAATCGAAAGGTCATCGGTTCGATTCGTTGAACCGTTGAGGTGATCATACTCCTAAAAGCACATTCACCTATTTGAAGGCTATCTTTAATGTAGCCTTTTTTATTAGAAAGGGTATTATTAAAACATCGTATGTTGATATGAGCGCTCATTAATTTAATTATTTTTTAACAAAACTCATTAGGATCACTATCCATCCGTCCAACCTCCCATTGTTTAATTAAAAACAACCTGATTTGTTTAATTACAATTAATTTTCCGTGTATAATATTAGTCATTGAGTGCTCAAAAAGTACCTGGAAAGTTTTCCGGGAGTTTCGAAAATTGGTGATTTTATTTTATTTTAACGGCGACCGTCCGCACTCACAAGACCCTTCCTAAAAGAGCTGACTATTGTGCACTTCTAGCAAAGCGGGTGTTCAGTATACCAACTCTGCCTGCGAAGTCCCTTTTGGCCAGACGGGGCCCAGCTTACTCTCACCTACACACATTTAACAAGGTCTGCAAATCACTGGACATCAAAGACTTGTTCACGGCTCGCCTAAAAAGTGTACTAAAGAAATGGCTTCTGGAACTTACATACACCGAAACAGAATCATTTCTCTAACGTTTTGTCGACAAGCCACTGTGCCAGCATACAACAACCCTCTCTCACACTTTCACCCTCTCAGTCACTCACACAAATACACTCACACACCAACCCACACACACACACAACACAATACACGCCTTACGACTTGTAAACCGACATATTTCTCTGTGCTCAATCGCACTCCGACCCACAAGATACAAGCCCTGCTTAGTTTGTGGGTCAACGGTCAAACCATACATTGTTGTGATGTACAGAGTTAAATTTGTGTTTATGTAAGACTGTCATCACCTTTTCTTTTGCCAATAAAACTTTTTGTATTTTTTTTTTTTTATTGAGTTCGAAATGCTCTCTTGGAATTTTTCACTTTGGCAGCTCGTATTTTTGCCGCTCGCGCCGCCATATTGGAAAAATGGCGCCTTATAACAGTTTTATGACAATATCTCCTTTCCGACTCATTTTACGATAAAACAATAAGCAAAATTAAACTAGAGAAAATTAAAATTTCCTTCAATTTATGTACCTATCACATTTTTTTTTTGCAAAATCATTAGTTTTGGCGTACAAGCGCTGCAAACAAATATTCATTTACACCAAGTGTTTTTCGTATATTTACGAAAAATATTTTAAGGTATAAGGGAATGCGTCGCCTTTGTGCAACCTGCAACGCATAGTAAAATATTTTTCGTAAATATACGAAAAACACTTGTTGGTGTAGACTGTAGATGAATAAAAGGTTTGCGGCGCTCGTACGCCAAAACTATTGATATTACAAAAATAAAATGTGTTCACATAAATTGAGGAAAAATTTGTTTCTTAGGTTCTCAAAATATTGTCACAAACCTGACTAAAGGCTTGCAAAATCATTAGTTTTGGCGTACAAGCGCTGCAAACAAATATTCATTTACACCAAGTGTTTTTCGTATATTTACGAAAAATATTTTAAGGTATAAGGGAATGCGTCGCCTTTGTGCAACCTGCAACGCATAGTAAAATATTTTTCGTAAATATACGAAAAACACTTGTTGGTGTAGACTGTAGATGAATAAAAGGTTTGCGGCGCTCGTACGCCAAAACTATTGATATTACAAAAATAAAATGTGTTCATATAAATTGAGGAAAAATTTGTTTCTTAGGTTCTCAAAATATTGTCACAAACCTGACTAAAGGCTCCCGCAGACATTCGCGACGCAACTAATAGAACAATTTCTATGAAAACTTAATGGACATTGTTGTACCAGAATCGTGTCGTTCGCACCGTCGCGTCGCGCCTGTCTGCGAGAACCTTAACACTTGCAAGGACACTATACGGCCATAGCCGTTATGAAAATAAAACTTCTAACGTGTCTCGATTACCGCGCATGATCCTTAACCCGTTATTAACAAAAACATTGTATTTTGCCAGTTTGAGCTAAGCTAACACATCAATTACAATAAACGTTTGTATTTTGCTCTGGTGCACTATAATTTGATCTAATTGTATAATTTCCTTGGCCAAAGCCATTCAGGAATTCCAATTAGCTTTCCATGCATAACAGGCATTAGTACAGTCAGCAACAAAAGTCGATTAACACTTGCAGTCTTTTAATCTTAATTTATTAAGCGAAAATATTTAATTCAAATCAGAACAGAAGTACTTAAAATTTTAAGAACATTAACTCTTAACAGTTAAACGAAAAAAAAGCAGTTTATCGAATCATTTTGTGTAAATTTACATGATGTCAAAAAGTAGCAGTGTTAACCGACTTCTGTTGCTGACCGTACCTACCTACCTATTTATCTAGGTAGCGAACTGGCAACACCGATTAAATTAGGTATCTGGATCGTTACCACAAAGCGCGCTGGTATCTGGAGTATCTATCAATCAATGGGATGATATAATTTGTGGGGGAAACGGTGTATAATACACTGGGGAAATGTCAACGAGGAAATAGTTAACTACCGTCATTTGATTAATAATTATACAGGGTGGTTATTTTAAAACGTTCTTAGTAGACCGACCCTTTTAAATTTTTAACATTAAGGTAAAAAACCATGCAAATGCGTGTCGGACCACGCACAATGAAGGGTTCCGTAGTTGAAATGAATTTATCCCAAAACAAAGTTAAAATTGTAGTTGAAAAACATGTTCTCCCATACATTTTTTATACGTCACGGTCTATTGTCCAACTGCAAATTTAAGTTCGTAATAAAAAAAAATATTTAAGTGTTAAAATTACAAATTAACGATTTTCAGCCTTTTTCATTACCTTGTGCTGTGAGACCTTGCTTCTTGCCAAAATTCATGATTCTAGTTCAACGGGAAGTAGGTACCCCGTGTAGTGGTTTTGATTTACGTGTGAGTAGGTACCAAAATAAGTCGCATAGCCGTATTTTTTTATTGCCTTGACTTAGAGGCTTAATTTTTTTAGAGCTCCAAGGGAACATATACCCACGTAATTTGGTATTAATTTCAGCTTGATACCTCTGAGAAAAAGGGTCTTGACAGACAGACAGACAGACAGACGGACAACGAAGTGATCCTCCTATAAGGTTCCGTTTTTTTTTTTTGAGGTACGGATTGTACGAAACCATAGAAATTGTAAAAAAAAAATAGAGCCACGATTAACGTAAGATACTTAAGGTTATTTTATAGTGAAACAGAGAATAGATTCAATGATACCATTGATATATTAGAGGAAGATATGTTACGCGCTAACATCGCAATCACTAAAACGCATTTTTATGTAAAAGCTTGACATGATCATGTATATTATCCAAAACTCAAATACTTCCCTCGTCAAAGAAACGCTTATAACGTCAGAAGAGTACTTAGAACATATGAACAACACTAGAAAAATAAATCAGTGCAAACAAACATAAAAGCGAAGCATCACAAGGCAGTGAGTGACGCGAAACACTCGTTCTAACGCATACCCTGTGGTTCTTAACTCATTTATGAAGTTTCATAAGCCAAGGGGGCGCCCTTGGGCGGGAAAACCATAAAATGTTTACCTACATAAACTAGGGGGCGTAGCGACCGAGGGTTGGGTCTACCCAACTTCAGGATTTTACGAAAAACAATCAGGAGTACCTACTTAAATTTTTTTACAAATAGACCGCTGAGGTGACCATGTCATGGTCTGTAGTGTTGTGTTGCCAAAACACGTGGGAATTGCAGAAATAAACACGAAAAACTTTTAACGAACGAGGTTTCAACAAGTTTCAATTGAGAAGTCATTCGATATCGTAGTTCTACTTATATTACATGTACCGATGTACGCGCACAGGAGAACTGCAGAAAACCCTCAATCAATCTGCCTAGCCTTTTCCCAACTATGTTGGGGTCGGCTTCCAGTCTAACCGGATGCAGCTGACCAGTACCAGTATTTTAGATGGAGCGACTGCCTACCTGACCTCCACAACCCAGTAACTGGGTAATACAATACCCCCTGGTAAGACTGGTTGTCAGACTTTTGGGCTTCTGACGACCCGTAACGACTGTCAAAGATCCACGAATGACTGCTGGGACCAACGGCTTAACGGCTTGTTTTTTACATTGCTTATTTTATTTTTTTTGTCCTTTGCGTCATGTTTACCGCAAATAAACGTATTTTCTTACTTTCTTTCTTTTTAACTTGCTTTCCGAGGCACGGAGGAGTCTCGGTATGTAACGATGGTCACCCTTCCACTGACCAACCCCGGCAAGCGTAGCTTAACCTGGTGGATCGACCCGTGCGGCTGTTATTACTGCCACGAGCTCCTCTGCAACTCTGCAACTGCAGAAAACCCTATTCATTCATATTACGTTGATAAAGTTTTATGTGATAGCGAAGCAAAACGATTAAAACTTTAATTGTTTGAAGTAACATGTTTAGAGCGAAGAAACTCCCTAGATTTAATACGGATATTGCTATATGCGATTTACATAAAAAAGTTAAGGTTTTCCCTGTGCATTATGGTTATGGTGGATAACGTCGGGATACAAACAAACTTTGAAATTGTGTGGCCCGCGTTGAGAGGCAGGTCTGTTGAATACATTTACTTTGTTGAGTAACACAAAATATTTGTCGTATTTGTCAAATCTTTGCAGTTACAACATAAAGCCATTAGGGAATGTTTAAATTAATCTTCGAGTCTATGATATTATACAGGATTATGGTATTACGAAATCTACTTAGGAATTAAGTGTAAGATACTAAACTGAAGTGGCCTCTAGAGGATTTAATCTCAGTGTGGATTAAGTTTATCGTTTTCTTGTATGGTACATGTTTGCAGTGCGCGTGTGGCTAAATATTGTATCTGTTTATAGCCAGCTCTGTGTATAAATACTTGCTTTTGTTACATAAAACATGGCGCATGTGTTATGTAACTTTGATAACGGTATTTCGGTAACAGGTAATGTAATATTTGTATCAATATTTGTATATACAATGCGTTTTGTGAAATAGTGTGCTTTATTGTGCGGCTTACACGAGAGGAACATTCCTTGTTGACATAATCCTAACGTATGGAAGGCATGTGCCCTCAGCCCTGCACTGTGTATTTACCGTAGTTTATTTACATGCGTCAAACATCTTCGGCGCCATACGCCATGCTTCATTTCGACGTCATTTATTTCAATAAACTTGTTTTATACAGACATACTTAACTGATTCATAAATAAATCCAGTAAGTTATGTATTTTTGTGTTGAAACTAAGTGACTTTCGCAAACAAATAATGCTTTATAAGTCAGACGGTGACAGAATGAGGTAATGCATTTTTGAGAGTAGGTAATCGATTTATATCAATCTTTTTTGTTATGTTTTTCATTTGGGTTGTTGCTTTTAGTACAAAACTTATAAATTAAGTTTAAAGATACAGCGTATTAAAAAAATATATAAGTAGGTATACATTAATTTACGTTTTCAAAATAAAATATAGGTAGGGAGTCGGTTGAATGAGACATTACATTAATAATTTATCATACTAAACTAAAGCCAATCCCAAAGGTAGTCACTAGTCACGTTAAAATTACGATAATTCTTATGGCACGCTGGTTTTGGTAACAACAACTACTACTGAAGTTACAAAATTACGCCAACATCGAGACTTTGAAAGCAGTTAACTCATAATCGAACGCCCAAATTATTGAACACGCTGTATAACAGCATTAAAAACTTTTACATTGATGTTGGTGCGAATATTTCGAATACCGTAAATTAATTTTACAGTCTTGATGGAGCTTGAGGAATTTCAAATTCAGGGAGGAAGGAGCATAGACTCCTAATTCATCGAATTCTCTATTTTATATTCCTCAATTCTTTAATAATAGCAGCATCAATGAAGAAGAAAATCGACACGTGCCTATTATAAAATATGTTTGAAAATGATCACTTACAATTTCCTCCGTTAGATAACTAGCTAATTACTAATAACTAGCTAAAGATCACAATAATTAAAGGCGCACAAAAGTTGAAACCCCGACTCCTAAACTAGGAATACCTGTGACTTAGGAGTCAGTGTTCTACTGCCACTTGGACACTATAAACCCTTTAGGAAAAAAAGAGCTAGTAATCTGATGCTATAGCATCAGATACCCTCTATTGTTGGTTCTCTATTATTGTTGTATTGATTTGTTTTTGAACTGTGTCTGTGTGTATTTTATTTTGGATAAATAAACAATTTATTTATTATATAAAAAAAAAAAAAAAAAAAAAAAAAAAAAAATACATTTGGGGTAGGTTAGGCAAACAGTGACCTAGTGAACTAGGAGTATCTATGGAATCACTTACAAAAGTATTTTTATAATGTCACAACAGTTTAACAAGCTCCACTGTTATAAAATGTGTAAGGTTTGATTCTAAATTTATAATAGGTAAGTTACGATAAAAATGACTACCTGCTGATTTCGGTAAACGCAATTTAAGCTGGTGGAAAAATATTACGTCAGCAAATATTGTATTAATTTTTCGGAATTTTCAGTATTTTATTCGGTAGTTTCTTTATTAGTATTCGCTTATAAGTTATCGGAAAGTTAGTATTTAAAGCAGTAAATTTCATATTTTGAGTATGCTCATATTTTAATTTTTTTTTTTTGGAGCTTTTATTACTACCCGTAATCGATGTAGTGATTTTAAGAAAAAAACAATTTGATAAACAAAATAAAAGTAAAAAATTAAATTAAAAAGTTAAATTAAGATTAAAATTAAAAAGTAAAATGACTGTGTGGATGATTCTGTATGTGTGACTGGGAATCGTGTGTTATGTTTGCGTTGTGGGGGTGTGTGTGTGTGACTGGGAAACTTGTTTATTTTGTGTTGTGTGAGTGTGTTATGCGGAGCCCAAGTATGTGAATGTGGTGGAGTCAAGTGTAAGACTGTGTTTGAGTAAGTACGAGCTTGGTGTCTTTTGTTTATTAAAGATGTCATCTTTGATGTTTATTAAATAGTAGTTAATATGTACCTGTAGCGATTAGTAACAAGCAGGTAGGTAACCAATATTTCTCTAATTATCTTAATTAACAGCTTCGTGTGAATATCCGCTACAGACCGTTGCTCTCGTCTCAACATATCTACATCAGAAGATAAACTGGTTTTTATCTTCAGCACAAAACCGGGAGAATTATATCTTTACGAGATTAAGTAAACATAGAATTTATAGGGAAGCTCAAATAAAAAACTTTCTTTCAGGAAAGAAAAATCTTTTATTATGAATTTATCGCGATAAACACATAATACGTATTTTGTACTTACGTGAATGAGCGTGAAATGAGTTTCTCTCAAAAGAAATCAAATTCCCTATTATAGAATGTAGACAGTCGAATAAAGGGAAGGAAATGATGAAAATAGCTGATTCTGTAAAAGTAACAATGAATTTTGCGACACGCTGTTTTGAATTTTTATCGTTTTATTTTCTTTATTACTTGAAAGCGGCAAACTGAGGGATGTTATAAATTTTAATAAGTTTTCTACCCTGACTAAATCTGTTTCCCATATAATTTTGTGTAATCTTTTGAACGTTTCTTCTTGAAATAACATTTTAACACATCGATCGCTTCAAATAGTTAACTAGCTATGGATCGTCTTATTTAAAACTGCACGCCCTTCCACTAAAATGTCTATAGGTACAAACAAACATTCGAAATGTGTGTTGTGTATGCAACAAGCAGCGGTGGGGCGTGCAATTTTTAATTAGACGATCTCTCAATCTGCCTAGCCTTTTCCCAACTCAACTCAAACTGAAAACTCAACGCATTTATTTTAAATAAACCAATTACAGGCACTTTTGAATTGTCAATGGGTCGGTCAGTCAGAAAGATGAAGCTAGTTGCCCATTCCAAAGCGTAGTAGATCCCTATGGAGAAGAACGGGCAAGAAACGCCACGGACACTCAAATATTTTAACAAAATATTGGTTACATCGTTCATGTTGAAAATATAGATGTGAGAACAATGTAGAAAGACGTGCACGTTAAAAAGCGTCCGGAATAAAAAGATGGAAACTAAAACAACTAAATTTAAAATAAGCCATGGCAGCTAAGAGACGACCAGTCCCAACTGACGGCGCCCGTTCACGAACATGACGCATGGATCAGCACCAATTAGCTCAACCATTTTGAAGGGAAATTAATGATCCAACACACACGCCACCACCAGCGAGACATTTGAGAGAGCATGACATTCTTTCAACCGCCAGGGCACATTCATGTCAGTGAAAGACGTACCCAGTAAAAGGTAGCTTAATAGTAGCTACATAGTGCTCACACGTGCCAAATTTGTTAGGGTCGGCTTCCAGTCTAACCAGATGCAGCTGAATACCAGTATTTTACATGGAGCAACTGCCTATCTGACCTCCACAACCCAGTGACTGGGTAATACGATACCCCTTGGTAAGACTGGTTGTCCGACTTTCGGGTTTCTGACGACCCGTAACGACTGTCAAAGATCCACGAATGACAGCCGGGACCAACGGCACGGAGGAGTCTCGGTATGTAAAGATGGTGACCCATCCACGGATCAACCCCGGCAAGCGTAACCTGGTGGATCGACCCGTGCAGCTGTTATTACTTAGCCACAAGCTCCTTCACAGTTCACCTTCAGTGTGCATACCTATGTCAAGTCTAAAGGCTCCCACAGATAGGCGCGACGCGACGGTACGACGAGATTCTGGTAGAACAATTTCCATGAAGTTTTTCTATAAATTATTCTATTAGAGTCGCGTCACGCCAGGCTGTGGGAGCTATAAAGGGCCGTTGTACCTGTACCTAGTAATTTGAGCGTAATTACGCGTAATAACACGCAAATCAACGTGAACCGCGTTGTATTCATGAATGTATCTAGAACGACGATTAACGCGATTGTGCCCTTATGCAGTTTGCCACAGAGTCTGGTCAGCAAGCTAACGTATACTATACAGTGTACTTGACGTTCACGTTGACATTCGTGTTCGAATACAGAATACCTACGGCATTACTGCATCATGCAATGTTCATTTAAATAATTAAATTCATTTTTCAAAAATTCATTTTTGAATGCAGAATCATTGACGATATGACGTCAAACAAGATTCCCAATTGACCAATGTCGCGGTCCACCGTTTGTGCGTTTATCACTGACGCCACTATTCTTATTACTCCTTGGTGTGCACTTATTTTGTTTTAGAACACTACACTCTTGCTGATTCATTGTTACAAACACTTATTTAAATGTGGGCCATTTCAGTACACTGTAAGTGTAAGGCACCTGTCCCACCGCGCCGGTAATTAAGGAAAAGTGAGGAGAGCAATAGCCACTAAAAACCAAGTTGGCGACAACGAGCAACAAGTCTTTTGCGCGACGGCGACGAGCGATTACTAACTGGTATGCGTATACAGGGCCAAATTAAATTAGCTAGAGAAACTCTGCAGACGTAATGGGTATCGATCGATATCTAAATACGATAAAATACAAACAAAAAAAAACTTGTTTTTTTTTGGGAGGTATTTGTTTGACTAAGCGTGAGTCTCAGCGAGTGTTCGGTTCGCCAAGCGAGAGTCGCTGAGCGAGTATAGCTCTTGACGCTGCGACAAATGAGTACCTACTCGCCGATGGCGGCGGTGTGAACAGTCAGCGATCAATTATTAATCACGGGTCCTACAATCTTTTATACATTTCTTGAGCGAGAAAATCATTGATATCTAGTCGCTTTCTCGTCGGGGCGGTGGGACAGGTGCCTAACTGTACTATCATCGATTTCAAATGTAGAACAAGGAAACCACTTCTGGTTAATTCTACGTACATTTATTTCTCTAGAGATTTTGAGAGTCGATTGAATTTTATAGCCGACGGGGATGTCCCAACTTTGGCGTGGTCAGTAATTAAGTTGCAAGTAATAATTTTGTTACTAGACTTGGCAAAATCAAGTTTCTTTAACTTTGAATTATTTAGTCATGTAGATTATTAGTCACTCTGCTTAAGCCATGCATGATTCAATAGCGGAAATTCATGAGAATCTTCATTCACAAAAGGGTGAAATCACAAATACAACAAGTCAAATATTTTTGTTGTAGAAATTCAGGTGAACCCATAATTTGAAAGTCACATATAAGGATAAACTCTTGCTGAACACCTTTTACCGACAATCTGCTGTGCATTTTGGCATGACGTCATATATTCAAGCTGTGTTTAATTTGAAGGTACTGACCATAATGGGGCTCTTTATCGTGTGGTATGTTCCCGTTGGGCTCTAGCCGGTCGAGGCACTCCTCGGAGTACCCGTTGTAAGGCAACTTCCCACGACCGCCACCGTTCTGCTGACGCCCACGACACTCGCTGCCGTCGCCGTCAGGCTCGTCTTTTGTTGCTGCAACAAAATAAACACACTGTTAATAAAAATCAACAAACACAATAAACAATATTCCCCAAATCTCTAAATCGCTTCGAAACAGAACCTAAATTAAGTAATTGAAACAAAGCCTTGTGCTCCTTTTAACGCAAACTTTCAAAAAGCTTACACGGAAAATATGTAGTTCCAATGGAATTTATTTTATCCCATTTACTGCCGAAACTCATTCCGTAAAACCGTAAATTAATTATGTACACGTACAACACAGTGTATATAATGGTATTACTTCCCGACGCGGTTCAAAGCCAAGATCATTACGGGTTGACAAACGACACTCGGGTTTCAATTGAGAAACTTCGGCAAAGCCCATTTCGGCCACTCGGCAGACGAATTTAATAGCATTGTGAACCTAACAATGCAGCCAACTACAAATATTTCAATGCGGCTTCGGCAATTAAATGCAGAGCTATAAGGATGAACCCCCCTACAAAGGACAAAAATTTACAAGCAAACTTTTCAAACTAGATTCACTCAAATAACCCCGGAAACCAGAAACAGTAACGAGGGAAAATTTGTCGGCATCTAGCGACTCATTAGTGGAAATGGGAACTAGAGATGAAGAGTAAAAAGGGCCAATTTGACCTAAAAATGTAGATAAAATGTACAAGTGCAAAAAATAGAAAAGAGTATGGACCACTTGGCGATTTTATAAAAATGGAAGCAACAAAAAATAATTAGGGAAGATAAAGTGCTAAAGTCACGACGTGCATCTGCCGACTGTTTCTATTCTGTGCTCGAGATTATAGATTTATTTTGTTGTTTTTTAGGGTTCCGTACCTAAAAAAGGAAAAAACGGAATCCTTATGGATCACTTCGTTGTCCGTCTGTCTGTCTGTCAGTCTGCCAAGACCCTTTTTCTCAGGTACGCGTGGTGGTATCGAGTTGAAATTAATATCAAACGCGTAGGTCTGTGGTCCCTTGGAGCTTTAAAAAATCAAGCTTGTAAGTCAACTCAGTAAAAAAGAATACGGCGTTTTTCGCGACATATTTTGATACTAGCTAATAAATCAAAACCCGTACCGTACTTCCCGTTGACCTACAATCATGAAATTTGGCAAGAAGCAAGGTCTCACAGCACAAGTAAAGGAAAAAAGTCAGAAAATCGTTAATTTGAAGTTTTATCACTTAATTTTTTTTTGCGATTACAAACTTACATTTGCAGATGGAGAATTGACCGTGACGAATATTGATGTATGGGAGAACATTTTATTAACTAAGTACAAACTTAAGTTTGTTATTGGTATAAATTCATCCCAACTACGGAACCCTTCACTGTGCGTGGTCCGACACACACTTGGTCGGTTTTTCGAATTAATCATCTTTTTGTATGCACGTGTTTTTGCATTTTTTTTCTTTCTAAAATTTCAACAAATTGTTGACACAATAATTCCATCAGTGTTGCGGATAGGTCGTGGTAAATGAATTGCACGTCATAATGTGCCAGATTCCCGATCGAACTCAATCAAATTGCCGACTGTCGTAGTTTGAGTAGGCACCGTTTTGACAGGTTAATTTATTGAATAGCATCAATGAATATATTGAGCAGCGAGGCGCGACCACGACATATTGCATTTACATCAGCAGTTTAAATTCAGCTTCATTCTTAATTGTTGTTAATTAAATTATAGCTGCGGTGCTCTACATGAATAATTAATCGATCAGTTAATAATTAGCGCGTTCCTAATTTTTATTTTGGTCACATAATTATGATCTAGCGTTGGAGGAGTCAAAAGATTTTTTTCCACGCATTAGAAATATCTATCTGACTTGACCCAGTACAATAGCCAATGTTCAAATAAGTTAGCAACTAATTTGCATATAACAAGCCTCCAACTTACCCTGGAGCCATATTGTTCTACAGACAGGATACGAAGTGACAACTGGCGCCAAAGGCCACCAAACTTTAATTAGCTGCACCCAGGAACTTAGCGGGCAACTTGGTACGGCGGCTGTCTTATTATTTTATAACACATAGTTGGAACATAAATTGTCGGCAAAGCATTTTATACGCTAAAGGGAAAACTTCTCCTTTGTTGAAACTCAAAAAATTACCATAGTTTGACAGTAAGAAAAGTTGTGAACAATGTAGAAAATTTATTGACACTAACGCGAAAATTCTATTAACTCTTAAAATGTCGATTGTACACCATGTGTACAGATAACAATAGAATTTCAATTGTGTCTGCTAATTGGCGCGCGACGGGTTAAAAATAAGTGCCACATCCTCCAGAAATATCTCATTTATTCTTCAATCAATATGCAGGACCGCAATTACATGTGGTACTTCATTATTACAGGGACGTACATTTCAGCAGTTATTCATGACAAATTACGCGGACAATTTGCCGCAGCCTCGATTGCAAATTAGTAAATTTTAAGTGTGCTCTTCGTGTACATTAATTATGCATTCCCCACAGTTTCGTGCATATCCAAAACAAGAAGTAGCCATCTGGCGTCTCAAGGCAACAACGGGCTTACTTTCTTGACCAAAATATTATCCATCATTTTGGCGCCAGTAATAACTTTATACATTGTTTTAAGCGCTGCCCATATTCATCTTGAATGCAAATTAGTGAATACTTATGCGGTTGTAACTTTATACGTACATAAAGCCAAGAACATGTGGAACATGAATATAACTTTCATGCAAAATTTGCGTCGAGATTGCGAACACAATCCTGGAACAACGAGGCTTAACTTTTGTCTCAAACGCTCACAATTCACATGCAGCTGTTTGCCGGGGAGAGACACAATTTCTATAGCACTATTTTACGTAGACACAAAGTAAGGCGACAACCGGTGCCCTGGGGCGGTCGGGTTTAATTGAGACGCGGTTGAGCATTCCTCTTGCGCAACTCACTTGAAACAATTTTACACACACAATTTATTCTCTTTAGAGCCACGTACCGTGCATTGGCTCAGCTTCGTAAGCCTCGGGAAGATCAGAACGAGCGGAAAGTTCCGAGTGGAATACCTCACGAGAGACAGATTACGTTATTGAAATAGTAACAGCCAAGTGTTCACACGGATAATTCGTGCAAACATGCCATGAATGCAGCGTAAATATGCTAACAAAACAATGTTTATTGGTTTTTTCCGAGTTGGATTATCGTGGGATTAGAAGTGAGTCGGCTAACAGCACGTGCGGCGGTGATAAGCTCCCTCTTATATGTGTGGTGTTGTTGAGAACAATGTGCACAGTGCGCACGTTCGTGCCAACGGACGGGACGCTAAGGTTCCGTCGTTCGTCTCGATGGAATTAGATAGGTGAGCTTTGTTTCCGTGTTTCACCTTCCCCAGTTCCGGCAGAGAAACTCTTTATCACTCCCGACGATCAATCACTATTTCCTCGAGCCAGATAAGGGATCGTCTGTGATTTGTCAAATAAGATTGCATTTTCGGAAGGGGAATCTCAGCCAACTAAATGAATGAGAAGTAATTGCGAATCTGCGACACTGAATTAGAACCAGGGAAGCTCGCGTTTACTTTGCCGCTTCCTCGCTACAAAATTATCGTTCTCATCAAGACAGCTATCTTGCATCAAGTGGCAGTCATGGATGTAATAAAGCGAAGATTTGCTCACGGCTCGAGCTCTTGGATAAAACGACTATTCCGCCGCCGCGTTACTGCTGCGTCGAATACGAGAAATTCCAGCACACAGGCAGAATAACGCGGTGCTTTCTTTTGTAAAATCACGTCTTTGTCTTAAAGTTAAAATTAAACGCATGTTCTAGTAACGTTACAAGCTCGTTATGTCGACGTGACTCATAAAATATAATATCTCGATCACGAACGTAACTCGGAAACTATTCGACTTGAGGTCATAACACATAACTTAGGTGTTTTATTGTCGTATGAAACAAAGGCACCGTATCGTACGTAACATAGTGTTTGAGAACACTAAATAAACGCAAACTCCACCTACAAGTTTGTTTTAAATCTGCATGCTACGAAAATACAGGGTGTCTCACGGCAGAGTTAGGATTTTGAAATTAAATAAGTCAATTTGCATATTTTTGTGAAAACATTTTTATTGAAAATTATTGAACTACAATGCGGATTTTATTTTTTAAAGATAACATCTTCCATTTCGTAGCACGCACTCACGGAATCTATTCATCGTATTTTGCATAACGCGCCTAAGCATAGCCGGCTCGATGTCGCATATTTCTAGTTGGATATTTTGTTTTTAGCTCAGCGATATTTCTCGGAGTATTGACGTAAACTTTGCTCTTAAGGTACCCCCATAGGAAAAAGTCCATGGGGGTCAAATCTGGTGATCGCGGAGGCCACGCGATATCACCTAAGCGGGATATCAATTTTTGAGGAAACAATTCACGAAGTTGGTCCATAGTGGCTCTTGCAGTGTGGCAAGTGGCTCCATCCTGCTGAAACCACGTTCTTGAGCTGTAGGCTGGATGCTCTTGAAGTTGGGGTATAAAATAATTGGATATCATTTGCCGATACACCTCACCAGAAACAGTTACCGTAGCACCTGTCGCATTTTCAAAAAAATACGGACCGATTATTCCATTGACCGAAAGAGCACACCACACTGTCACTTTTGGGCTATGCAGCGGTCTTTGATGTTTTTGTCTGGGATTGACAACTGACCAAAAGCGACAATTTTGTTTGTTAACATATCCATTTAAATGGAAATGTGCTTCGTCACTCCAAAACACAGTATTCAAAGTGCAAAATCTCTCAATGATTGTCTGGCAAAAACTTTTACGTAAATTGTAGTCATTTTCATTTATTTCCTGCACTATCTGTATTTTATAGGGATGGAATTTCAAATCACGTTTTATAACCCGCTCTACGCTTGATTTGGTAACGTTTAAAGCCGCCGCTCTTTTGCGTATTGACATGCGTGGATTGCAACGAACGCTAGCTGCCACTTCGTTTATTGTTTCTTCCGTCCTTGAAGTTCTGCTTGGGCCCGGACGCGGTTGATTTATAGCGGAACCGGTAGCTCGAAACTTAATAATCCATATACGAATCAAATTTGCGCTTGGTCCATCGCGTAAACGTCTGATATTGTAGTGAGAACAAAACTGTCTCCGAGCCACAACGTACGATTCTCCACCTTTCAAAAACGCCTCGATAGCGAACGCGCGGTGCTCACCCGACCACTGCAACATCGTGACCACATCGTGACTAACGAATCCGCACGAAGGATGAAGCTACTGCGCTCTTCCCCCCGCGCTTACCTGCAACGGTTTTTTAAATATTCAAATTTAAAATCCTAACTCTGCCGTGAGACACCCTGTATTTGCTAAACCGTACCTAAACTACAATTCCCCTCCCCTCCCTTACGGTCTTGTGTAACAGCAACAATTTGTGATTCTATCCCGAAGCTATTTCATAAAACGACAAAACTTGCAAATTCTAGAGCAAATATAGTCGATGGCTGTTAAGACTATGAGTTACAATGTTTTCTGCTAAAGTGTACGAGGAGCGGCCATAACACGGTAGGTAAGAATATTGCATTTAATATCGAAGATGGTGTCCTATTACGGAAATGAATAGCATGACCGGAGCTGCGACCTTGCGTACACTGCGGTTTCATCATTATTAACTGAATGCATGTATTTTATTTTACCTAATGGTTTCACGTAAAGGGTAATATTAGAGGGATTTATTTATTATGTTCCCTGGATATTAATTTGGAATGGCTCTCTCTCTTTTTAATTTTAATATTTAATTTAGTTGTTTTAGTTTTTATCTTTTTATTACGGACGCTTTTTAACGTGCACGTCTTTCTACATTGTTCTCACATGTATATTTTCAACATGAACGATGTAACCAATATTTTGTAAAAATATTATGATTTAAAAGAGTGTCCGTGGAGTTTCTTGCCCGTTCTTCTCCATAGGGATCTACTACGCTTTGGAATGGGCAACTAGCTTCATCTTTCTGACTGACCGACCCATTGACAATTCAAAAGTGCCTGTAATTGGTTTATTTGAAATAAATGCTTTGAGTTTGAGTTTGAATGAAAAAACCATTACAATTCCGTTGAAGTAGACGAAGGACATCGTAATTTTCAAATAATAATTCTTTGGGACTTACTGAGTTCTATGCCGTTTTATATTTATGGACACAACAAACTCTTCACGTACACCAAACAAAATAAGTATCAGTACTTTGAAAACTACTCTGAAGAAAAATACGTAAAGGAGATTTATTTAAACAATGAAACCCAAGTTTATTCGAATCCTCAACCAGCCATTACTTAAAACTGTAACGTTGGTTGAAAGAGCAAACTTCGTAAGTTTGTTGTAAACACTTTCAAGAAAAATAACACTCCGACAATGGGCGTAAGAAAAAACAAGTTTGCAACAAAAATTTCTTCCTTCAGCATACTAGCCAAGACGGGCTGCCGCAAGAGATTACATTTTTCCTTGGTTTAATATTAAGATGAGTTTCTGCAACATTCTGCGCCGCATATTCTCAAAGATCCATTCGTTTGCTCACTGCCAGATTGCATTTGCAAGTAAAAATGTTAACTTTATAAACGCTATATCAAAAAAATGTGACTCGTACATCTAAAAAAACTACCAATAAATACATCACAAGATGGATAACAACCGTTCATTCCATTTTATTTCCACGATCCATGAACCAATAAAATTGATGAAATGTTAGTTACAAGACGATGATGCTGTAAAAAACTTTAAAATGAGTAAATATTTTAAAAGAAAATAGGAAACACTGTTGGCAGTTTTTTAGTCATTAGCAAGTTTGCGTCGAAGGAACTAACAAACAGTTAACGTTAATTAATGAATCACTACGTCGACGTAACGGCCAGTTTTAGCACTTTTAATGAAGAAAAAATAATCTAAGTTTTATGCAAAGGGTTTTAGGGTACAATATCAAAATTCATCCATGTCTGAGCCAGTGTATTGTAAATTTGAGTAGGGTACACGTCATCGTGTCAAAAATTGAGTCTCCATTTGGATCTCATTATAGCATGGATATTTACATGCATAAGTCCCTGTGACCTGTCAGTTATTATTATTGTCAGTTTGATATATCAAGATTTGCTCATCTGCTGGAAAATATCTACTTACAATCGAAAATTCGAAACGTAGATCGTCCGTGATCTAATCTAATCTTTAACTATGAAATTGTATACCTATGACTTATTGTTATTTTTATTTTTAAGGTAAATAGTATTAAGTAAACTGGGTATGAAATTATGAATTATTTAAATTTTTTAATTTTCAAGACTTCTAATGTTAAATATTGTTAAGAATTTTATTGTCCTACAATTACCATAAAGTATAAGCTCATGCCGCCTGTGATACAGGTTTATCCTAGTACAGGCATCTAACATTATTAATACCTTTGTATATTATTTCTAAGATTTTATGTTAATATTTTACCAATTATTAATACTGAATAAATATTTTTAATCCTTTTTAATCCTTTAACTTGCCTTATGGTCTGAATAACTGGTAAAATAAATGGCATATCAGGTTTGCAATATTTGCCGCAGGGGTCGCGGGTGCCGCCGGGGTCGAGGGTTGTTCGTAAGAGATACCGTGGCCCTGGCACAGGCAACTGAAGGAACACGGGTGGGTTTTAGTCAGTAAAAGTCTGACACGCCCTCCCGCTCCGACCAGAGCGGGAGGCGTCATTTGATGATTTCCCTTCCACAAAAAAAAAAAAAAGTTTGCAATATTTCTCTCGCCTGATCGTGATCCTGTTCAGTTTCATCGAGACCATACATCACCCATATGGCCAAGAACGATAAAAAGTCAAACGAGTACCTACTATATTAGGTATGTCATTCTCCAAGGAAATACTTACACCTTGAAATTACGTAAACTAATGTAATAGCTGATTGCCTATTAGATAAGTATAATGATACTTAAGTTGATGACATATAGATAAGATTAAAAGACATTTAAGAGTAATGATACTGTGATACTGACGAAGACATACTCCACTTCTAACATAAATTCCTGCGATTCATTCTAGGTTTGAAATTGAATAACACTAAAGAATACAATACAAATCAAATTGTACAATAAAATCCATGCTGTTTGCTATAGGCTGGATTACACGAAGTCGTACGACAGGATGTCAAAGTTGACGAGGGTCGTAGTCGCAACCCCTGCGGTCAGCGTCGCTTTCAACGGCGACGGCTTATCGCGAATTTCCGATGGGATCGATAGCCACGACTTGGTGATCTACCTTACAACTCACTTTGCTGATTGTGCCACAGTCGACAACATTGTTTGTTAGGATGGCGAGGATTTGTTTCGATAGTGGTGTCATCACTTTTGACATTGCTGTAATAGGGTTTAACGACTTTGGAATTATGGAAGATAGAGATGAGGATTGTCATTGATATGTCAGCGCAATAAAACTAAACATTGAGTACCACCAATGTATAAATGATTTAGCTTAGGTACTCGAATACACGTGGACTCTTATAGGGATACTACATATAAACCTTCGTAGGCCACAAGCCACAGAGTAATAGTCATAACAAGAAGGTCGTTGTATCTAGTATGTAAACAGGAAGAAATAGCTAACATTACTCATGAACTAAAATCACGTTTTGCAAAACTTTACGAACTACACGGAAAATAAACAACGCAAACTGCATTTTCTTTCACGCCATTCACTGTGAAAATACCAAGTAGGTAACGCTACGTTGACGATCACAATGACCAAGGTCTAATAAATATTCTAATAATACTGAAACAAAGGCGTTCAATATTTTCACGGGTCAGGGCTTCGAAAAATGTTAACAAAATTAGCTCAGACGTTTAACGGCTTGCGGCATCACAATTGGATGGCGCGAAAAGGCGTGGGGCGACATTTCGCGCGCTTTCCCCGTCACCGGCGATGTAGGTCGAGCTAACATCTAGACTAGACCTGTTTGCCTTACTCTATCTGGAGTGTGACGGCTCACTTACCGCCATTACAAATATTTTGCCATAACTCTTGACGTGCTAAATGCGTCCACATTGTCGTTTTTGTACCTGAATTAATTAGAACGTTAGAAGGAAACACGAATCGTAACATGGTGTCAATGTATCAATGATCTCACCCATTATTCCAAGATATCTTTAAAAGTATTCACTAAATTAAAAGAAGCTATAGGTACTTATTGTCTCGGCAGCAGATCTCTCTTAATGATTGCTATGTTAGTTGATAGTGCAATAAAAATGGAAAGTTTAATAGCTCTTGAGTTTTTCCCTTTCCTACGCATTAAACAGTCGGATGCCTCTGACTGACCTGAGACATCAGTTACGGGAAAGTGACTCGCTTAAAATGAGATTTCTTTCATTTTCACATCTTAATTAAAACGAAGATGTCGATGGGAGAAGATAAACATCATAAGACCTCAACCTTGACAGTATAAAAAAATACGATAAGCTCCATGATGGAACCGAAACATTTCGACCGATCTATTTTCCCCTTTTTTGAAACGAACTCCCTGTGCAATTGGGAAGATGCCCTAAAGAACCCTTCCACGGACGCGTCTACTCGATAAGATTGGGGGCTTTTCAGAAAATAAGCGTCAACCAACAACAATAATACGACAAAGTAAATGTCGGACGATAAAAAGTCAATTGGGAGTTTCTCGTGTTAGGGTAACGGTTATAAGCTGATTGTACAATAGTTTGTTTGCGGTCACTATGGTGGGCAAGAATTTGTAGATGAAGGAGTAAGGGTAGATGTACCTACTTTGCGTTAGAAATTGTAGAGTAAGTTTCTGTGGCCCGTATTACAGTAAATAATTAATAGACTGTTTCTATTATTGCTCTAACGGTTGTGTTTTGACCAATATTCTCTATCGAAAGTGTACGTAAAAATAAACCAACATAAAATATCACAACGCCAAACCTCAAAAAAAATGAAGGAGGAAGGATACGAGGATACATCACGGAACAGCACAATTTCCATATCTGAACACATTTCCATACGTCACATAAATAAAACTGGTCTAAGCATACACCCCTGAAGCATCCCTCAAGTAGCTTGTGGCAATACTAAAATCCATTACGTAATGTAGCCGACCTATTTCCCAGGAAGGGTGGGGGACCCAATGTTGCAGACGAAAAGGTTAAACTTCACACAAACGCCACCCGTACGACTATAAGCGACCGGCACGGCTTATCTAGCACAAGTGTGAGTTTGGGGTAAGTGGACAAATTTACTTGGGAGTCATGTGATTACCATAATTAAATTTCATGTTCCCAAATGTTATTGATGTAGGGGAAATTGCACGTTAGCGAGCGATAAAATTAAAATTTAGATTTTGCTACATAACCGTAGACCAATTTAGCATCCGGAAATGGAGCATCTGTTCCGACGTGTTTAAATACAAACGTTCCTTTGTCGTAGAAGATATCGTTATTATTAAGTTTTGTAGAGAACAAAGGTTTTCATAAGGGATATCTTAAAAAAAAAAACATAATAATTATACAAACAACTAACCGTCTAATATACCAACAGTAAGATAAGATACTAAGATGGGAACAGATGACCATATGCACATGCTTTTTCTTGACGCCTACCGAGCGATGGATTGAGGTATTTTTACAATGTCTATGGAATTTAATTTTGTTTTGCCTTGAACACCAGGACAGGGTAATATCGATTAAGCGAAAGGTCAAATAAGGGCGTGTGGACAATGTAGATTCACTTTGTTCATCATAATTTCATAACTAAAAATAGGTATGTGTAAATGAAATAATAAAAAACTTTTTTTCAAAAAAATACAACCGACTTCCAAAAACAACACTACAAAGTGAAAAATAACTTTAATTTCGGAAGTCGGTGTCTAGTTAAAAGTATTTTCGTTTTTTGCCACCGATACAGAATGTTAAAGTTATTTTTCACTTTGTAGTGTTGTTTTTGGAAGTCGGTTGTATTTTTTTGTAAAAAAGTTTTTTTTTTTCACTTTTTGGTTGTGATACCTAACCCCACACAAATTCTAATACCACTACCTGCAAAACAAACTAGAATATCATCCATATAAAAGTGGGGAAAAAATACGTATTATTGAAGCTAACTCAAAAATTACCAAAGCAAAGTTAATCAATTTTATATGGGGCCAACTGTGATGTATATAACCTCTCGAATAAAACAAAAAAAAACCAAATCGGTCTAGCCATCTTCGAGTAATCGGGGAACATACATAAAAAAAAATAAAAAAAAAGGTTCCGACGAATTGGAGTCGGTTAAAAAGTAGGGAATCATATAACATGTGTATTATAAGAATTTTCGAACCTTAAAGGTTGCTTAAGTGTAAACCTGTTGCTACTCCCGTGTGATCGATAGTTAGGTACTGAGCAGATGATGGGCCATTTCGCAATCGTCGTCTTAACGTAACGTATTGGTAATATATGCAATAGAGCACACATAGGACAATAGACTCCCAGGATTTCCATAAGATTCCAAATTGTCCATCGTCGGCTCAGCCGCTTTAAAGGCCGTCTGTGGGCCAGTGTGGCATGTGGACCTTACCTTCGCATCGTTCAATATATTACATGGTAACCACGCTCCAGTGATTCGGAAACTCGTCTCCTTGATATTGATATCTAGCCACGTATTGAATATGCTTATTGGAATAACTCTATTCTGTATATTTCCAAGAAATAGTTGATATTCCTTTTGCAGAGACTATACAGTAAACAAGATTAAAAGTCGCTCTTGGTATCTGGGGTTTTGGGGCATGGTAATGACCCGCCAAGGCGAGCCAAAAATAAAAAGCAGGAGCGCGCTACCTACCTTTTCTCAAAGCCTTCGACGTATTTTCAAACCCTCATTCATAGCTTCGGCCTAGATAATGCTAGTGAGCTCAAATTCTCAGGATAAAATCTATAGCAGACTTATAAAGCATATAAGTTTCACTGGTCTAGCTTTGATACTTTGGATTTTATTAATACCTAAAATACTTCGATTTCGTAACTGACTGACTCAGTCTCTCACTCATCTAAAACCGAAGAGCCATACATTATGACCAAGGTTTGTAGAATTAGGCCTTGTAGAGTTAGGGGCTTGGTAGACTTGGTACTACATTAGATCTGAAAACTTTTTAACAGTAAAAGCGTTATGTGAGCAAAGTATATTTTACATGAAAATGTTTTTGGTGGGATTTTCATTTCCGATAATATTACATCAGAATTACTTTAACACTCAGTAACGACTAACGGCTACAACGCAAAATAGTGAACATCTTCGTTGTGTAAATAACCGACTAATTTGATGAGTGATAGACGTTTAATGACATGCGTGACAGCAAATTGGTGTCGAGAAACTAATAAACTTTCCCGAGAAAGATGCGCGTAAGAAGTCAGGGACAGTCATTAACCCGGCTGTAAACAATTCAGGCCAAACAATCGACTCGATGATGGGAGGGGACACTTTGAGCAAACAGACGCAATTACCGGAGCAGACGAACATGACTCAACAAATTAAAACGCACTGACAGAACAGATGGACGTTTGCTCTGATCACATAGAACTTCGTGTACGAAGTTAATTTCATCAAAGACACGCTCATAATTGCCTCTAACATTTGAATAACAAACCCAGAAATGCAGCAATGACAGACAATTTGATTCGAAGCTAATTTTGTACTATGTTGATGATTTGCCAAGCAAATAGCGCAAGAGCAACAAGACACAAGTACGATGAACTCGATAAAATGAAATCTACGCAGAATATAACGATCGTAGCAAAGGGTAACATTTGTGGAAAATTATAGAAGAAACAAATCAAGTAACGATAATTCAAGAGTAAACTGAGTAAGTTATGGGAGCAATAAATTCCGCTGGCCGGCGGCGATCACTTAGCGATTGCGCTTTGTTATCGTGCGAGCGAATAACAAGTTACTAGATATAAACACTACGGGAGACTCTGTTACTCGATTCAAATCGTCTGTTCATAACATTTTATATTATTGACAGAAATGCCTGCTAACACATCACAGTGCATAAAGATAATGTCTGAATATCATTAATTTCTGTATCAAGACCATTAGTCAAGATAATTGCAATAAAGAGCATTGTAACATGTAACGGTTTGATCATCAAAAATGATGTCAGTGCGTCGAACCCTACGCACAAGACATTACAAGGTGCTTACGTAATGACCGACAGTTGAGCAACAGACAATTGACTCAATAAAGACGAAAACACTCAAGTGGGCAAGTATCACTATTAATGTAGCATTAGGGACACAACCACTTCTCAACAATTGCAGGGAATTGAACACGTTGTCGTAACGCATTGTACTTTGACTAGGAGCAAGCGAAGCTGAACCGTCATGAAATGCTAAAAGTAAAAAATACAGTAGACGCCTTTACAAAAGTATCTGAATAGGTTGAAGACAATGGGGCGGGTCGACAAAGGCCGTTCGTCCAGGCTTCGCGGTTGTGATGCAGGGAACACAATACAGTTCCTGTGCGGTCGAGTGACTCAATATACCCGCATATTGTGATATAATAAGCGAAGAACATTATTACAACATAGTGAAAAGTTTCCCTTTTAAATGATTACTTTGGAACTAATCGTCGCGTCGGCGTCGGTGAGAGCGTGCATTAAAATTGAAACAGTTATCTAAACAATTAAAATGTATACGTCGTCGTTGCGTCGATTTGTAACGAACGATGTTTAAGGAAATATCTACGTCTACGATTACAAATACTGTAAAATAATAGAAGCAATCCGATACAGGGTGTCAAGGAACTAATAATATGAGTCGGTGTCTCGTCTCGTCCACCGACGACGCGACGTGGCTCCGTCGAGCACGTAGGGCAAATAGGGCAAATAACTATTATCAATGAACCGCGCGGAAGTCTGCTATCAATCAACGACCAGGTAATGGAGATGTAGAACCCCCGTGACGCACACCGGAAGCTGGCTATTCGACGCTTCGTCGCTACTTTTCGGCAATTTTATTATATGCCATGAGCATGACATGACGATATATTTTGATAGCATTTTGTTGAATAATGCCAATTTTACATTGTGAACAGGACTTTAGTAGCGAAGAACGGCAAGTAATTTGTCACTTTGGTCAAAAACTAAGGTGCATCTCAGTTTGCCACTTGACCAAGAATTTGCGCACTGTGTTAGAAACATTACTGTTCCTATTTTAATAAATTCAGAAGCAAGTACGATTAATTCTTCACAGTTAGCCGTTGTCACCGACAAGCGGGTCCGGAGTGCCCCGACATACTCCGATGTCTCCGTTTATGGAGCCGAGTCTAGTAGCGTCGCACGCTGATTCACGACTCGAAGGTCGCTCCCACTACAACGCTTCCGTTATTACTCCGTGGGCTGAACACGTTTCGAACACAGAATCACACTATTGACAAAACGACAACAACAAAATTGATGTACGAGTAGTTGCATGGAAATTCGATATGAAAGAAGCAGGAGATGGAGCGAAGTGCGTCGCCGTCGCCGGGTCGAAAGACACCATACATATTTTAGCCGTTGTTTGTACGTCAGTACTTAAAATATGTAATGCAATGCGAAGTCTCATTTATTTCCTGACGAAATGCGATGATAAATCATTCGATACAAATGTAAAGTACAGTAAATGTTTCATGTCTAAGATTACAATCGCATAAAAATTTCGAAAATATTTTTGTTGTATGTATGCTCGTAGCCGTTTTATTGCGGGATATTATATTTTATGGTGTTGTTTCTTTACCAAATGCGAATAACGCCGAGTGAAGAGTGTGTGGCGCAGCGTAGGTAGTCGTGGTGATGCGATCGAGCCTTACATTACATAACCGCTGTGATTCATACATGGTTTGTGTCGTCTAGTTTTATTGTAGGTAGGTACTATAACATGGCTGTTTACGACAACATAAACGTTAGTTGTTAATTACAAACAATAGCCATGGCGAAAAGAATATCAATAGAGAACTCGTCACGAGATTAGAATTGTACATTAGGTACAGCGTGTATTTTAACAATAGACCGCCAATTAATTTAGCACGATCGATTGGCACTGTTTTTGCGAACTCATTCCAATCCACTTGGATCGGAATGAGTTGAACTACTAGTTCTATCAAGATACGACCTCATAAATAACTAACTACAGAACTATCACATAAACATTAGCAAATAGATTAACGTGACAAATGTAACTGCCAAACAATTAGTATAGCAAACAACATTGATATTCAACAACTATTAGTTACTTAGCAAACCGTTTATTTTTTCGTCAAATACATAAATTGTGAGCGCGGTGCTGTTCAAACAGTAGGAAGCTAGCCGGCGTTTAATAATGTTATGTGTAAATAACATGCGACAGCTGAAAAACATTGACGGTATAGTAACAAGCGAGTAACGGTAAGTAAACCAACAGTAAAGCCTTGTAAACATTTCAAAACAAGTCGTTCTGTTATGTAATAGACAATCTCAATGTTTTAAATCTCAGTTTGGTATATTACGTTTGTGAGCATCAGCATCAGTTTCATTGTTATTGATACTGATAATCGGCAGAGCTACTGCATTAATAACTATTTTCATCCAAAATGTACCAATTTCATTTTCAAATAATTCTAAACGTTACTATATGGCTTTTTCAAGACAACCTAGTCATATTTTTACAGGATACGCAATCGTTGTTAAAAGTTGTAACTGCCATAAAATTCTATGTTATCAATATCTCGGAATTATGTTCGCATTGTCAAAAAGCGTGGCGACATATTTTCATTGCATGTTGATAATATTCATCAACAAAGCATGGCTATCAACTGTATCGGTACGCATTGTGTTCTGCGAAACAGAATTCCGTCTAAAATCGTGCCACAATGCTGTTTGTGTTATCATTTTGATGACTGTTGTTAGATTGTCCAGCTGATCACAACGGTTTTAAATAACCAATCATAACATTGAAAATATTTGTCGATTTTGAGAAGATAGGTGTTTTTTCTTGATGGCAAAGTTAGTTCTCCTGAAACAGTCTGAAGACGGAGTAAAGTTTGAAGAAATACTTCAAGATATCTACGCTGCGAATGAGACCATTGTAGGCTCTGAAGAAGCTGAAGATGGGGTTTGGGAACCAAGACGTAACACTAACCTGTATATCATTTTAGCGGACTACATTTAAGTGCCTCATAATGAGATCTGAATCCATCAGTGGCAATTTTCCAGATGATAATAATGATGATATCGGTTTATATATTAGAACATTAGAAACGATTGAACTAACGTTAATTATAATATTATAAATGTATAATGGACTTGGACAATAATAACTATAAGACACCGGAAAATTCTAGAACGAAAACCTTGGTGAGAGTTGCTTGGTGAAATAAAATATTCAATAACGACTATACAGAATATAGACGCATCTAAATCTGTAGTCAGATAAATAGAGATAGAAGGAATATTTCATAAACTGTTACCAGCTCCCGCACGTATCCTCCACCTAGAAAAATCTTCATTAGCTGATGGATTTACTTCCCGCAAAAAAGCGAATCGTTCATATTTATCACGGTCGTCTGACCGTTGTCTGGACGTAATAGCTCCACGTCTCCGTATATCACGTCTGAATGTCCAGTCAAAACTTTAGCGCTCTCAGACGCGTATATTTTTATGTTGATAGTACCACTAGTTAGTGATCCTGCTCCCACCTACTTTGTACCTACCATAAACAAATTCGTACTTGAATAGTTGAACGATTCAGTCGACTTCCTGCGTCACGTCACCGTATGCGATCAACCGTGTCACTGCTCTGTTGTTACTTGTGACTGATAAGGGAGGGCCGAGGCTACAGTACAGCAGCCAATGGGTGCCTAATCTTAGATCATCGATCTATAATGTGATTCTGATTTGGAAGCTGAATATTAAATAGTTTGTATTGAAATGAAACAATAACAGGAACGATTCGTGACATGAAAACAAAATTGGAGGAGTATCCTTTGTCTGCCATGCCAAGAGATCCTAATATCGAGTGGAATCAAATATTTGTAGAGACCACTGATATCCAATCTGCGTAGCCTTTTCCCAACTATGTTAGGGTCGGCTTCCAGTCTAACCGGATGCACCTGAATACCAATATTTTACATGGAGCGACTGCCTATCTGACCTCCACAACCCAGTAACTGGGCGATACCCCTTGGTAAGACTGGTTGTCAGACTTTCGGGCTTCTGACAACCCGTAACGACTGTCAAATATCCACGAATGACAGCCGGGACCAACGGCTTAACGTGCTTTCCGAGGCACGGAGGAGTCTTGGTATGTAAAGATGGTCACCCATCCACGGACAACCCGGGCAAGCGTAGCTTAACCTGATGGATTGACCCGTGCGGCTGTTATTACTTAGTCAGCTCCTCCACTAGCTAGACCACTGATATCCGTGAATGAATATTATTAATGTTCTACAATCTGCATAAGCTCTAATATTTTATTATTGTTAAAACCCGGTAATAGTAAACTATTAAGGCTCCCAAAGACAGACGCGACGCGATTCTGGTAGCAATTTTCATGAAGTTTTCATAGAAATTGTTCTACTAGTCACGTTCGCGATGTCGCGTCGCGCCTGTCTGCGGGACTAATGGTCCCTGGCTGGATAAACAAAGGTTAATTTGTTCCACAACATTACTCGGAATTTACATTAATTATTTTTGTTAATTTTGACGTCTTGTTTTATCCATTAACAAAATAATACACGAACGTTTTAAAGGAATAACAGCCCCTCGTAAATCTTCCTTAGAGAGGTCATAATTGTATTAAAATGTTTCTCTATTTTTGGCAACAATACCGTAATGTAAGACAAATAAAAAACGGTAAATAAGACCAATTTAGGACAATACAAGGCAAAACGGAACGAAATTAGCAAAGGTAATAACATTTAACGGATACCATCTTTAAATTATTAAATTTAATGTGAGAACGAAAACTAACAATTTGAATTTGGTACAGTCAGCTCAGGTGTGTGCATGCTGGGGTGTGTGTGTGTGTATTCACATACATACCTATATGTTTTATTTGTTTTTTGCAAACTAAATTTTGATTTTTAGATTTAACTGGTGTTTTTTTTTTCGTTACGTATTATGTAATTATTAAGAAATAATTACATACAAAGCATTTTTACTGACTGTATCTTATATCTTTAGATTTGTTTTGGTATTAGTTGAAACAATGGTATCCGTTCAGAATAGAAAATAAATATGAGTTGAAACAAATACCCTACCAGTGGTATTCGTTTTTGTTGACTTACACACCCACATTATTTACCGTTTAGTTTAGTTAAGTCAAAGTAAACAGAGGCAGTGTTATTACAAAAAATTTCTTGGACGTTCAACATCAACGAAAAAACCTAGATCAATCAAGGTCTCTTATATTTTTAGATTAAAACTAAGTAGTACCTACTAGAACAAGAATTTCTCAAAATTCGACGAGAAATTGAAAGTTTTCCGAACTATAAATAGGGTATAGCAGATCGATGAGAACTTCAACATTTGTACTGTCTGTTATAAATATACATACGAAATGACGAAGGCCAGATATAACAGCCACAAATAGTTCAAAACATCAGATAACATCACTTGTAACATATCGTTAACAGTTGAGAAACTGCCAAATGAAGTAATAGAGGAATGGTACATTGGTAGCCATAATTAACTAACTGCTAAGTGGCAAACGACCTATATCCACATCTACCAGTTTTCGGAAACGATCAGTTTCTATATTCGGCATGGTAGGAAGTAGGCAGGCAAGTGAAAACCAGTGAAACAAATGCCAACAAGTACTTGAAATAAATACACTTCCTCGAAAAGTGGATCATATCGCACTAAGATTAGGTTCACAATGCAATATATTTCACACGCGTGCGATTTTTCATTTTCCAACACGTGTGCAGGAAGAAAAATTGCCACATAACTTATACCTATACTTAGACCAAATTGGTTCAATGCCTCTATTCACACCGTCTCTATTCGGAGGTGAATGTTTTTTTTTTATCTCGGCAGAGATATGCGTCTTTACGGCGTTAATATTTTTTGAATATTTAAATAATGTTTATAAAGAGAATATCATCAAAAACCATGATTATTACAATAAAAAAAAACGTTTATGAATAAATTAACATTCATTTGTGTTCTAAACTCAAAAATATTAGAATTTTCGATTTTTCATATTAGGCTGTTTATCGGCTTTATACCTTTGCTTCTCCTTTAACCTGGCGAAAGCAAAGCGCGGAAAAAAAAATTAAATCATAGTTTCGTAATAATTCATGACAAAAATATTTTTCGTTATTTTATTTTATTTCTTCAAAAGTGTATTGAAAAACGTCGTTTGATACACGTGGACATTTGTTATTGCAGTTCTCGGCTCAAAAACAGCCTCGCCTACGGCTCGGGTGTTAATTCCGCCTCGAATGCAATAACAAAAATTCTCCACTTGTATCAAAATGTACTATTATCAATGAGGAAGACCACTTTTTAAAAACAGACCTTGAATAAAGATTTAATAAGACGATTGCTAAAACAACGGAAATTAAAACTAAATATGCATTGTCCTTTAATGACTAGACGTTAGATTACACAAATGATAACTAGAACATAGAATTGGTCACTCCATTATTCATTATGTAAAAGGAAGTACTTAAACGTAATAACAGTCCACACTTCCTAAAACAAATAGCAATAACAGTCCTATAGTGTATTCACGGAGACGAGTTAGTATAGCGCCTTCTCTATCGCACATTATCATACAAATGACAAAGACAAAAAAAACTTTGTTAGGGACAGTGGGTGTTAACAATACCTTAGAAATGTAAATGTGCGTTCACACTGCGCTTCTTAAAAGTTCGCTTAGTTTATTCCTGCGGCTTCGTCTGTCGTATAAATTGAGAGACATTTGATAGAATTTTTTTATGGGTACCTACTTTTTTATATATCTGATGGATATGAAGGAAAGAAATAGAATCGAGAGTTGATGATTAAAAACCTGAAGGTGTTTTCAAGCCAGTCATTAGTCCATTAATAAAAGCGTCTCGCCTGCTTTTCACTGTGGTATGAGTAGGTATTTCATTCTGCGCGAAGAAATTGTGGACTATATTTCTGATGGCACATTTTGTAAAGTTATCAATCGTATCAACAATTGACAAACGTTGCTTCAATTTCTTCGGAGATTTTAGCTGACCACTACTATTCTTCTCTTTTACAATTCTATGAACCGAAGCCCAGTGAACACCTAAAGAAGATGCAACAGCTTTCAGAATGTTACCCTTGGAGGCCGAAGAGTCTGCATTTCTCATTGCGTGGTACATATTTAAAATCATAGTAGGTAGACAAAAAAGCCCGCTGTTTTCTTATCTCAGCAGGTTGTTCGATATCCGCCAATATCGCACTATTTCAGTTCACAATGAAAAGTCCTTTTCACAAGTCGTCAAGAAAGCAATCAATCATAAAATCCAATACACCAGCCGGTTCACAAGTTGAGCATACAGTCACAAGTAAGAGCACGTCTGCACAGTACGGGAAGTATGAGTAGACTAAAAAGTACTCGTACTGTGTACACCGCCTTAGCGTTTATCACTGACCAATCGTAGTTAAAAAATTGTGTGAGTGAGATAGCGCTCTACTAACTCGTCTCCGTGAATACACTATAATGTAGACCATTACGCGCTACAATTTGTAGAAAGAAACAAACTCAAACTCAAAGCATTTATATCAAATAAACCAATTACAGGCACTTTTGAATTGTCAATGGGTCAGTCAGTCAGAAAGGTGTAGCTAGTTGCCCATTCCAAAGCGTAGTAGATCCCTATGAAGAAGAACGAGCAAGAAACTCCACGGACAATCAAAAAATATTTTTACAAAATATTGGTTACATCGTTCGTTGAAAATATACCTACATGTGAGAACAATGTAGAAAGACATGCACATTAAAAAGCGTCCGTAATAACAAGATAAAAACTAAAACAACTAAATTAAAAATAAACCACGGCAGCTAAGAGACGACCAGCCCCCTTTAATGATTTCACAGCTGTAGTCCATTTCAATACAATAATAATTCACGGCTGTATTGACAGCAAAAACGATTTGTTTACAGTACTGCAAAAATGGGGGCAAAATAGAAACTACACAGTAACAATATTTAATCAAGTACGTAAATATAAAACGAAATGCTTGTTGTGAAAGGATGCCTGAGAAAGTCTAATTATGAAAACGCAAAACCAGTTTACAAAGCCCTGTAACATTGGTATACGAGATCCCTTTAATGGTTTTTTTTAGCTAAAGACTTCTGACGTTTAAATCTCTTGGGGGTAAATAAATGGCCCTTTGAGGAAAACGACTTCATATTCAGAGAATAGCAGGCAGGGTTTGAAAAAAAAAAACAAAATCAGATTGTGTCGTAAAAAGATTACCAACTGTTAATCTGCCTTTAACCCGTCGCGCGCCAATTAGCAGACACAATTGAAATTCTATTGTTATCTGTACACATGGTGTACAATCGACATTTTAAGAGTTAACCTAGATTTATTATGATAAAAAACTTCGCAAGGTAGATAAGTCGGTCACACCCCTAGAACTTCTAGCCATCTATAACAATCTAGAAATCCCGATGAGAAGGCTAGTGCCATCTCAAACACTAATAACAACTACCAACGAGAAGACGAAACTTCACTTTTACTTAAACATCGAGACAAAATCAACTGTGGCAACACTGGCCACTGCGAAACGAGAGCCGAGTAAAAGATTCTTCTCTTTACATTGGAATAGGGATCCATGAATATTAGGAAAGGTAAGTAAACTATAACATCAACAGAACCAAGATGCACGGCAGAAGTGAGGATCTAAAAATATCACACGGGAGAGTTTCATAACAAGGTTTCAGTACTTCAGTACTCCGATATCCGAGTGTACTTATGTAACACTAGTAGACAATACGGCTTCGCTCAGAAAATCCTTGGAAAAGGTAAGGGACTTTATATATTCTTGGAACATTTTCTGATAGTCCTGAGAATTTGATAGGTAAACATAACAAAACAGTGAATCATCACAGCGATGTCGATTAAGTCATGGAATAATTAAGTGTCTATTATGAGCCAAAGGTTCAAATGAATACAGTATTCAATATGACTAACACAATCTTAACTGACCCTATAAGGATCTAAGTGAGTTCATTACACACTCATTACATATTAACTTCCCGATGTTGAAAGAATTATAAACAATAATGAATCTACTGTTTCTTATATTAAGCAAGCAAAAAGCAGTTATAAATGTACTGAGCATCAATAATTTAGTATAAGAATTAAATATTATATTGCAGCTTTAGTAGATGGGAATACGAGAGGTTGACAATTTCGCTACTGAGTTCGATTTTATCAACTTTCGCCTCAGAATATCTGCCTGCGACAATCCTGGCTACCGCTAGCTAACCGCTTTAGCCGTAATGATAACTTCGGAAGTTGTATAATCAGCCTATAATGTTCCTACTGCTGGGACACAGGCCTCCTCTCGGTGAAATTGAGGAAGCTGGGACAACCCTTTTAGTATCTTACTTAGTATTCTGTTCTATTCATACCCCACAGGCATTATGTTTACGTATTATGTAAAGTGTTTTTCATGCTATATAGTTAGTATAAGTACTTACGAACGATCGAATCGAATTACTGCACGAACGTGCCTGTTAAAGTGGCGTGGGTGATCGAAGATGTTTATTTGCATCGTACGTAGATTGCATGCGAGCATGGAGCATCTAAGAAACTCGCCCACACGCTAGGTGAGCTTGCCGTATATAGTATGTAATATTCATATATGAGAACAAGTGTACCAAATGATCACTATTGTGTTCATCCTGCTATGGAAATAAAAGCAAACGAGAAAATACAAAGCTAGAGTTGCGCTTCGTCGGCTTTTTAAAATGAAAGCTAATGAACGATGACATTCTTTATTGTAACGGATAAATTGTATGTACCCACGGGATTCATATATTAATTCCCCTAATGTTCACTGTGAACGTGGATGGTTATAAACTCATACTCAAAGCAATTATTTCAATTAAACCATTTTCAGGCACTTTTGAATTGTCAAGGAGTCGGTCAGTCAGCAAAATGAAGATAATGAGAGGAGGACGGACAAAGAAACAATAGATTTGATGTGTGAAAGATGATAAATGGCGAAAAGTGGGGTGATGACTGAGATGACGGCTAAAAAAAGACATGCTGCACTGACGTCAAAAAAATGGGATAAAGGGCGATGATTCATGTTTATTAGTGAACACGGCCTATTTGATTCGCAAAAGTGCTCTCTCCCAAGTTGCGCCACACGCAGCGTGACGTGTGATGATTACTTTAATTACCCAAATTAAAACCAGAGATAGCTAATTTATCGTGGCTCTGAAAGCCGATGGGATATGATGTGGGTCGTTCTTCTTTTCTACCGACAACACCTCCATCACACTTTTGAATTATTATATCATAATTATTTCAATGGTTGTATTGTCAAAAGAAAATTTTGTGAAAAAATTTTTGTAAAACTGAATATTCAGGAAGAAAAACGATATTTTTTTTCGGAGGGGACATGTCATTGTTGACGTAAAAGAATAACGACCCACGTACCGTTGACGCCGTTCCATACTAGGCTAAATTGTTTAGTAACATAGGTAGGTACTTACTATCGACACGATACAAGGATTTATGAAGTTTTCAGTACCGAAAATCACAAAATTCCACCTGCAATACCAACTTTCTCCTGAAAAACAATACTATCCTCAAAAGGTCACAACCTTTGCGAAATATTAATAAGTAAACGGTTTTAATTTGTTTGTTGTTTATCTTCTCGTTGTGATAAAACATTATTAATAACGTCATAAAGATATAAATAGCAGTTATTGTGCACGATAGTTTACTCAAACCGATCGAATGATCACGAACTATATAAATATATGACTATACGTTTTATTACAAGTGTGCTATGTAATTGGCCGCATTAGTGTCATTAGGCGTTATTTTTAGCGTGGACCGAAATAACGCGCTAATTATTGAGACACGCGGTCATATTTACCTAAGCCGACTGTCACTGAAACGTATTTAATTAGCGCTTGTTAAAATGCTATTTTTAACAGCTGCTAAATAAGATAACTTGGTGCTTACCCATTTTGAAAGTTATTTTCGCTCGAGATTTTTAATTTGATTTTCTTTAGTATCCTGTTGAAAGCGGGAATTAAAAGTTTGTGTCTGTTCAATCATGTTTCCTTTGTGCCTAACAACTGATACCGTTCACGTTCTTATTTTAAGTGGCAATAAAATGCAGCACCTACTTAGTACTTACACAATACTATACTAGGTAAATTGTAGCCTTATCAACAATAAAAAAACAACTTATCTTTACTATGCACTGAATCACTGCAGTAAACACAACACTTTTTGGCGCCAATGCAAACCATAAATATGTAAAATAAAAATAAAACGTTCTTTTTTTAAATCCTAACTTTTTAAACTTCAATCTTTCACGAAGGAATTGAACCAGTCCCGCCATTTCTCTCGGGTCCTAGCGTCTATCTATGCGGTGTTTGATAAAATGCTTTTTTAAACTTACTTTTTTCCTTTTAGTTGCCGTCTGTAGCGAAACTTCACAAAGTCTTCACATTCACACAAGGATGCACAAAAAAGTTATAAGTAATGTTAGAGAAAAAAGGTTCTTGAAACCAAAAAGTTCAAAATACAGTTTCTAAAAAAAAAAAAAATGTTTTCTAATGCGCGATAGCGTGAAGATAGCCTACTCGGTACAGCGCACAGAGATAACTAACCAGCAGTGCGTACGAGATGAAGATATAACTCGCCATATCTTATCCGAGTGGTATAAATAGGTAATCTGTGCTAATCGGTACGGAGTGACGCTCGCTTGTTTATCCACTGAGCCGACACTAATACGATTTTACGGGGAATACCTAGGGAACACTGCTGTAGTAAATGTTATAAAGGCATAGATAATACAGAATGACTCTTGAAAATTTACGAGAAATAATTCTGTAAAAATCCAAAGAAATCGGTGAGATTAAAAAGCCAGATTTTTCGAATGACTAAAATTGTGGGAAAACCTGGGTTTACCAGTTCAAATCGAGACGCAGAAGAAATTTTTTGAGTAGGTATATAGATATCGTCACCGACTTATCTTGTAATTCAGGAGTTTCACGTCCATTTAACTACATATAATGGGAGCCCATCTAAGTTGATTGATTTTACTAATAATTTATCAACACATTTTCCACTTTAGGACCCCATCAAGTAAATAATCATTGACAACAACATGACGAAACTCCGTGATAATTCAAAGCAAGTATTCTATTTGCATCGTCTACCGATTAAGTAAAAATAGGTAGGTACATAATTGATTTCAACCCGTGTGATGAATGCTTGACATCCCATTGACATGTTATGCCGTTAATACAAGCCAGTTCCCGCCAGGTGGCGTTAACTACCGCCAATCAATATCCATAGCTGTGGAACTCACTAGCTTTTAATTAGCAAGCCGATCCGCAGAATTAATTAGTATAATTAACAGTTCTATGTATAGCTTTATACGTTGCTGGGAAAATTATACTGTGAGATCTAGTCTTAGAAAGCATTAGGCATCAGTTCTCACGACAGCTCCATGACTTGTATTTTGGTTGCTTGTGAGAAGAATGGTTGTTAACACTGGAGTACTAATGTCTTATTAGCGTGTTTTCCTTTGTAATCCTTATGGCGCCATTCAAATTTGTAGCAGCGGAAACGAGTTTTATCACATCAGACTTACTAAACTAAGCGCTAATCATTACATTTCTTGAAATCTAAAAAACTTTTTTACAAAAAAATACAACCGACTTCCAAAAACAACACTACAAAGTGAAAAATAACTTTAATTTCGGAAGTCGGTGTCTGATTAAATGTATTTTCGTTTTTGCCTCTGACTTCCGAAATTAAAGTTATTTTTCACTTTGTTGTGTTGTTTTTGGAAGTCGGTTGTATTTTTTTGTAAAAAAGTTTTTTTTTTTTTCACTTTTTAGTGGTTCACATGTACTTACCCCTTCACAGCGTACTGGCGTGATGTTATGTTATAAACTGATGTGAACAACAAACAGACATGAGATTTCAGCAATCCCAGTCCATTTGCTATCATTTATTGAGGAGTTCCGTTGCCTATCTCAGAAGTTCTTCATCAGATCTTCACCAAATTGAAATGGGACCACTCCAAGAAAGTACTCTTCCAAAAACTATTCAAATCGTTTCAAGTGTGCCTATAAAATTGGAAGAGTTCTCTCTATTTCTCCAGGATCCCATCATCAGATCCTGACTTGATGATCATGGGACCACCTGAAGGTTCCGACGAATTGAAAAAGTCGGTTAAAAAGATCTCTATTTCTTATAACTTTACGATACAAGATAACACAGTCATTTACGTAGAAAGCTAAAACCATTTAAGCGACATTCCTTCATTGTCGCTTAGACAGACGGATCGATTTCGCAGCACAAGCTACACACCCATGGGCAATGGCTTTATTAAACTTATAGTATAATTTAGCCAAGCATCAAATTAACTAGATACGAACAGCGATCAGGGAATAAGAGTATATAATACTAGCTTCTGCCCGCAACTTCGTTCGGGTGAAATTTCTTGTCCCCCGACTCACCCCGTCGCATCGCATCGCCTGCCCGCACTATTAATTCGTTTTCGCTTAGCGTTCTTTCCGACTTTTTTTTCTTTTTGCTCAGCTCCTAAGGATCCTTCCTCAAGAACTGGGCTACCAAATGCAAAAAGAATTTTTCAAATCCGACTGGTGGTTTTAAAGATTAGCGCGTTCAAACATACTAAACAAACAAACAAAAAAAACACTCTTCAGCTTTATTATTAGATCAATCAATCTGCCTAGCCTTTTCCCAACTATGTTGGGGTCGGCTTCCAGTCTAACCGGATGCAGCTGAATACCATTATTTTACATGGAGCGACTGCCTATCTGACCTCCACAACCCAGTAACTGGGTAATACGATACCCCTTGGTAAGACTGGTTGTCAGACTTTCGGGCTTCTGACGACCCGTAACGACTGTCAAAGATCCACGAATGACAGCTGGGACCAACGGCTTAACGTGCTTTCCGAGGCACGGAGGAGTCTCGGTATGTAAAGATGGTCACCCATCCGCTGACCAACCCCGGCAAGCGTAGCTTAACCTGATGGATCGACCCGTGCGGCTGTTATTACTTAGCCACGAGCACCTCCAGCTTTATTATTAGATATAGATGCGAATTACCTACAGACGATTCCACATATGAAAGAAATATTCAGTCTGCCAGTCTTTCAATTCTATCTATCACTTTCATATGATTTAGGCGCTTGAAGGATGAGCGCCTACTGAAGTCGAATCGCGCCGGATATTGGCACACACTTCCGAAATATCCAGCTTTGAGAAGGGATCTTTTCGTGTGGATGGGTCTATATTGAAGTGTTGTAGTGACACTAGACATGTATGATATAGATAGGATAATACTTACATAATCTACCGAAGCTAAGGGAGAGGCGCTTTCTAAGCTTTTGCATTTTGCTCATTGCACCACCCCTTTTTTCTCTCATTGTCACGCCTGAAACAAATAAAAAATAGTTTAGTTATGACTAAAAATGTAAACAAGAGAATATAGAAATAATATATGATTCATTTGTGTATCTCGGTCTTATTAAGTATCCAGTGTTGCCATTTTAGCCACTTTGTGGCTAGATCTAGCGGATTTTCGACGGTTTTAGCTAAAAAATAATCTGTTTTAGCCACCAAAATGAATCTAGCTACTTCTGGAGACTTTTTTGATTATTACTACATACCTACTTTTATTACTGTTTAAAAGTCACAAAAACTGTCAAACCAACTGAAATACCATTCATATCATCATCTATTATCGAAGAGATTCCAGAATTTCCAGATGGCATTGTAAACTTTTAAATTGATCTTTAATTTTTTACTAAAAAAACTGTAATTTTAATGTTTTTGCTATAAACTTGTAACCAGTTTTTAATTATTTTTTAACAACACTATTAAATACTGTTTTATTAAATCCACTGATCTCCATCCCTATATATTAAAATAATATTAATAGGATAAAGTAAGCCAAAAATACTTTAGCCACTTTTAGCGGAATTTCGAAAGTAATTTATTTACAAAACTAACAACTTTTTTGTTTGATGTAGCCACAAACTAGATGGTCCTAACGGCAACACTGTAAGTATCTAATAATCTGCATGTCTTGAATTGTCAAATTGTTTAAAGCATTGGTATCATCAATTTAAAACAAAACGGTGATATGGACCATAAAACAAACACCCCGTGAGGTCTCACGACCTCAATAAAAATACTATAAATCTAAGTGCGATGGTACTCATTTTCTGATAACAATTAATCATTATAATCGCCCAGCAACTGGGACGCTTAGGTCTAGAATTAATGATAATCGTCCATTACGATAATTAGATAAACCGTAATAACTGAATTATTCAGGATGACGTTACGAGCCATGACGTGGAAAAGGTTTATGATAGTGCAAGCCGCATTATCGTAAACCGTTTCTACCAACCGGAATCCGGACCAAAACAGTTAGCAGTGGTAAATTTAATTAACATAATAATTGCAAATGTATTAATTAATAACATGGCACGATACAGAAGGGGTAACAAGCGTTGCGGATAGCGGTTAATTACTCAAGTTTATAAGCCGCAGTCACGCCAGTCCTCTGAATAAAGCCCGACTGACATGCGGCTAGTTAGCAACCCGATAGACTAAGCCAACTGACCATCATGAGTGGATGAGCCAGTACACTTGTCACAAGGCAAAATGCATCTTATATTGAAGGCCAGTAACAAGCTAGTGCAAAAGCATAATCAGTCTAAATGTTCCCACTGCTAAGACAGGCCTCCTCTCTGTGAGAGGGAGTGGGCCGAAATCTACCACGCGGGCCCCGTGCGTGTTGGTGGATATGAAATGTTTCGAATTTTTGGTTCTAGGCCGGTCTCCTTGAGATGTTATTGACTGTCTCGTAACTTTAGGTAGAGGCTTGCTTGTTGGCGACGTGTCCGACGAACTTAAACGAACGTTGAACGGCACTAGCCTTAACTTGCTTCGCGTGTAAGCTAAAATTCCACGTTCTAATTAACTTAAGTTACCTCTCATGTGCTTTGTACACAGATCACGTGTTATACAGCATGTAACATACAGTTAGCGAACATGTAAACTGTTTTGCTGGTAGGTATTTAAAACGTCTTTATAATACTTAGAGATTGCCATCGTCGCTGTACGAAAGAACCCTTCTACGATAAATCAGGTTTCGTGTCTCAAAATATTGTTCGTATAAGACAATATTGATCCACTGAAATGTGAATAGTACATTACAGGGAGCAGTAACCAATCTGCGTAGCCTTTTGCCAACTATGTTGGGGTCGGCTTCCAGTCTAACCGGATGCCGCTGAATACCAGTATTTTACATGGAGCGACCTCCTCCTATCCTCCTATCTGACCTTCACAACCTAGTGACTGGGTAATACGATACCCCTTGGTAAGACTGGTTGTCAGACTTTCGGGCTTCTGACGACCCGTAACGACTGTCAAAGATCCACGAATGACATCCGGGACCAACGGCTTAACGTGCTTTCCGAGGCATGGAGGAGTCTTGGTATGTAAAGATGGTCACCTATCCACGGACCACCCCGGCAAGCGTAGCTTAACCTTTTTTTTTTGTGGATGGGAAATCATCAAATGACTTCTCCCGCTCTGGGCAGAGCGGGAGGGCGTGTCAGACTTTTACTGACTAAAACCCACCCATGTTCCTTCAGTTACCCTGATAACCTGATAGATCAATCCGTGCGGCTGTTATTACTTAGCCACAAGCTCCTCCTCCTCCATAAGTTACAGGGAGCGGTAAATACGCAATATTTCAATCCACATTATCTGTCAGAGAACTGTGAAAAAGTAGTACCTATAGAGCCTTGTTTTTTCCTGTGACAAACGCTTCCTCTATGCAAAGTTACACAATCGCAACACGAACACGTAGTCCGTTGGAAAAATTGTGAAAATGGTAAAAACTATTTTATTATTAAAACCTTTTATTTTATGGACTAAATTAATAAAAATAAGTTAAAAAATACATAACTGTTTTGATAATTGAAATCAATAGAAATGAAGTCATTACCTCGGCTAATTGAACGTTTAATATAAAAACTAGCTTAGGTAGGTACCAATATTTTATAAACAGTACATAATAAGTATAACAGGTGAAACGTGTTCAGTAGTTTTTGTTTCGTTTTAAACAGATAAGTAAACAAGAAGTCTTATTTATGTCAAATCATGTGGCATTGAGATAAGTGTGGTAGGTACAAATTATGTTCATGAAGATTTGAATCTAGTTTTCATTAGTCCACAGACTTTCAATTTCTTCATGATATGCCAATACATTCATGACCCATAAGTATTTCTTAATTTTATATAAAATAAAAAAATAATAATAATAAAATAATAAAAAAAAAATATTTTTTATATTTTTTTTATTAATATTTTTTTTTTTTTTTTGTTAATATAGGTATATCTTATAGTAAGTGTATGTATGTGTATTATTGGTTTAAAACCCATTAATGTGCTTGTAAAAAGTCTATTTATAATTAATTAAAATATATTTTCAGTGTACTTTTTAAAAGTATACCTCTCATACTGAGCACCTGCCATCTAATCTCTTCACCACCCTTGGTTGACTGGTAGAGAATGCCTAAGGCATTAAGTCCGCCTTTGTACGTTTTAAGTGCGAAAAGTTTAAATAAATAAATAAATAATAATATTTTCCTTAATACAGAAATAACAAACATATAAATAAAGATCTATAGGTATTATTATTTTGGAGGACTCCCTGTTTGAAATAGTCACTACCCCACAGAAAATCTACATACTTAACTAAAGAAAAATACATTTGAAAATATAATCTAACGATTTCATTTACCTGCCTACTTCTTTTATGCGAAGTCTAGTACCCACAAACAGCCAACACCATAATTTATTGCAACGCAATGAATATTTTATCACCTCACGCGTAGTTTTCACGTCATAATCGAATTGACGCAACAACGCACCTTGAAAACATATTGAATGGACTAACCGATGATAGAATAATCAATGCAATCGCACTCACTCAATCACCAACACAAGGTTCACAGACAATAATCAATGGCGTTGTACAATATATCTACCTAATGAACGAGACACTCCATTTATTACCAAATTAATTAGGAATATTACGAGACATGTCTCATAAATCAGTCGAAGAAAAAGAATCGCCTAATTGAATTACTTCGCTGTATCATTCATAGATATTGGTAAAAGTTACAGGCCATAATAGATACCTATCGATTGATTCCAAAATTCTTATATTTTTAAAGATCGGTTTCAGGTAGAGATAAACCATTCTAAAAATGAATGCCCCCCTCCACAAGACGTGATTATTTCAAAATGTATTCGCTCAAGATTCGGTCAAATTATCGCGGTAAGTGGAGGCTACACCTACGGCTAACGCCCTGCAACGCGATAATCAACGGCATATCCCGTTAATGTAGCCGCGGCATCAGAGAAAATACTTATTGCAACACTTCTGTGCGTGCAGCGACTTTACTGTCAACATACTCGTCGCCGCACTTAGAGGTCAACTAATCGTGCGATCAGTCCAAGTACGAGGCATAAAAAAAATCTGTGTCATTGTGTATATTTTTATGTACCTATGTTAGTCTGTAAGGTATTTATTTAGTTTAGTTGTTGACCATACTCGCCGGTGACTCAGCAACCAATGACAAAGACCAATTAGGTATGTGTATTGCGTCTATATACCTTCTTTCCATGTGAGCGTAACCGCTGTGGAGGGGCGTTCATTTTTAGAATGGTTTACCTCTACTTAACTTACACTTGTTTTTCTTAAATTCGCAGATATCAGTTTTTTTTTTTTACATAATAATGGTAACTGGTGAATTACATACTTGTAGCATCGTCCAACTTTAGTTGCCTTGCCACTGTTTGAAAGTGCACATATAATCGATAAGACATAAGCAAACAAAATACCAAGTGTGTGCGTTACGCGTTCAATGCTCCTATGTACGTCCGGACGTTATCGTACACAATTTCACGACAACTACTACGGAATTACACTATTGGTGTCGTAAAACGGCGAACTTTTCAACTATGACGTAGCCGGCGAAATTTTCTTTGTAATGATTGGGCGCATGCTCATTGACGGTGTGCCAAGAATGCCGGGCGCCGCACCGTCGACGCCACGCTGCCGGCACGCCTCGTCTTCGACAATAACAACATTGTCAACAAAAACTTTACTTCCATTTTATTTCACCGCAAATTTAGATTATTCAGTTTTTGATGCGCAATGCAATATCAATAACATATAATTTGGAATTTGGAAATCAAAATCCATAAAAGTCAACTTTCAACGACCAATATTTATTTATATGGACGTTACGAAGCAAGGTTACCGGTTCTGAAATAAAATTTCCTGAGAAACGAGCGTAATCCGTAAAATTGAATCATAAACTTTACTCTCAAGAATTCTGTCTGGTTTCCTTCAGTGTGTTGGCTCAGGGCCCAGTGAAGTCCAGACCGCAGTCCGCAGTCATCAAGCTCTATGAGAGACGAAGCGAGCAGGTCTTACTGCACTGACCTAGAAAGGCGAATTACTGCTGTATGAACAACGACTCTCAACTCACGTCGTGGTACTCAATGATATAGACAGATTTTATGAACTCGGCAAATGGAAAATTTTATAGATCCACTTGGATTTCTAATCTATTGGACAAGCTTCTTACTACCTTCACGATGAAAACGGATTTCTTTCTTATATCTATGGATTTAATAGTGCTTATAAATTATAAATCACAGCGATATTACTCCTCTAGAGACAAGGAATCGCCTGTTAGATTATACCTCGAGAGTGCTGGAAACAAATTTATTTATAGCAAAGTTTGCACACGTGAAATAAGTTTTACCTGTCGGACCAAACACGACAAACAATGTTCGGGTTGGTTGCGCTACGAGAATATTACGGCGTGTTGATTTATGGTCGTGTTATCGAACGATAAGGTTCCGTATTGTATGACGAATGGGGTTAAATTCGTCTGGCGTCAGTCAACAGCCCTACGCTTCAGGCTGCTCAAACATGACCACCATGGGCAAACAGCCTCGATGTCAACGCTATCTAATCTGGAAAGCGTCAGGAACAATATGTATAGCGTGGGCTACACAAACATTACCAATATACAGTGTTACATCACGCAGACATACTTGCTGGGCACGTGCATTGTGCAATCGTTAAATGTATTGATATCTAGCTGCGCCCCGCGGTGTTACCCGCGGATTATGAGAACACTAAAACGTGTATTATTTAATTGGTGAGAAAAGTATTCACAAAAAAATTGCTCGTCCCACGGGAACACTACATTTTTTCAGGATGTAAGCCTGTGTACTATGTGTATACAGGATGTCTGCTACTTCCACACCAAATTTTATCAAAATCGGTCGAGCCGTTTGAGTTTGAAAGAGTAACAAATATATTTGAATTCCTTGCTCATCCCACGGAAGCACTACCTTTTTTCGGGATAAAAAGTAGCCTATGTGTTAATCCAGAGTGTCAGTTACTTCCACACCAAATTTCATCAAAATCGGTCGAGCCGTTAATTTGAAAGAATAGCAAATATATTTGAATTCCTTGCTCATTCCACGGGAGCACTACATTTTTTTCGGGATAAAAAGTAGCCCAAGTGTTAATCCAGGGTATAAGCTGTCTACATACCGAATTTCATCCAAATCTGTCCAGCCGTTTGAGCGTGAAGAAGTAACAAACATACACACACACACACAAACTTTCGCCTTTATAATATTACTGTGATGTGATTTCTATACCTAGTAAATCGATCGGTAATCACTAATGAATTACATAAGGGTTTGAGAAATGCTTCTTTGGTTAGGTACGGATAAGGTCTTTGAAATGTGAATATTGATATTCTGATAGAGCCCGATAGAACGATAAATAAACTCATTATTCATGCGTGTGAGCTGTGAGTGCTATTTAATTATAATAATCTGCGCTCATATCGTATTTCACTTAACAGAACATTTTACCTGCCAATTCAAGACTATTATCCATTATAAACGATGTTCAAATCTCACATTACGTTTCAGTAAGTCGTTTATGAACGGTTTAACGATTCATAAATCAACCGCAGTGTAAGTACTCTTCATTTTGCCGCAACATCCTGGGCACTGAGAGGAATTGAGCCGGGATCCGAAACACTGCTCACTGGCAGCTGCGCAGCAAACGTGTCGAAATACGACACAATTGAATATGTGCGCATCCACTGATGGTTTCGTTACAGCCGTCTTAAGAACACAATCTACTTACGTCAATGCAACCGCACGAGTGAAATTCTTGAAAGGGTTATGTTGAACGCAAGGAAGTTGTGTTTACATAGGACAGTCGTAAAGTTTGTTCCGGACTACAAAACTTGTTTCTTAGAAAGGGGGGAAGGCCCCGTGACATGTGACAATATGTCTTTCAGAGGTCTGAAAGTATTATTGCAAAGGGATTTTGGTTAGAGTGACACAGCATTCTAAATTGAAGTACTTACCACCAAGCACGTTGACATAGTTTTAAATATTACGTAAGTATTCGTTTCAACGTAAGTGTTATAGAAATCAGTAAATAGATGAAATGAACTAATAACAGTTCCGCATGCCGGGACTGTCCAATGAACTCATTCCCGACGCCCACGCCCTGTCGTCCACGCCCGTATTTCTATGCGACAAATATCAGAATAGGCCCTGCAAATAAACATTATTTCCGTGAATACTGCGTGATTTATATGAACTCCAGTGTTAGTATTGTAACACACGAATACGCCGTAAAAATATTATGTCATACCCTGATTAAAATTATCAAATGTCAATGAATTCGCAGGAATTGCTTACGTGCACTTTGTCACGTTACATAAAACAACATATTACATCAACTGTTCTCAAAATATTTTGATTTTGGACTTTCACAAATCTCTGAACAAACACATTCAATACTTAGGACGTTTTGATATGAACCAAGGACTTGTGAAGGCGATGAAACAAGAAAATTGTGAAGAGAATTGAAGACAAGCGCGTGGGCCTATGCCTACATGCAGACCGTGAAATAAACATGCCGTTACAAGAATTACAACACAAAATAAACGTACCATAGAAAATATCGTAACGTTGACACATATGTAATCATCGGATGTCCGATAAACGAACACATTGATTCATATTCATTTAACTGATAACACCGAATGTTTGTGCAGGCTTAGAATATCAACGATACTGAGAACAATTAACTATGTAACATTTATACCTATTATGTTTCAAATTTTGACCATTCGTAATGTCGGGGCCACACCAACGGGAAATGCCGTTAATTATCGCGATGATGGACGTAGGCCGTAGGTGTAGCCACAACTAATCGCTATAATTTGACAACGGCATTCACATTGCCGATTGACGTGGCGATTACTTACTATGTAACATTTATACCTATTATGATTCAAATTTTGACCATTCGTAATGTCGGGGCCACACCAACGGGATATGCCGTTAATTATCGCGATGATGGACGTAGGCCGTAGGTGTAGCCACAACTAATCGCTATAATTTGACAACGGCATTCACATTGCCGATTGACGTGGCGATAACTCGGGTGGCGGCGTTTAAGTGTGGCCACTCAATTTATCGCGATAATTATCGGAATAAATATAGCGATGTTTATGGGGATGATGGACACTGACGTTGACGTTGGTGTGGCGCCGACATAAATGATAAATGGTTTTATTTCTGTAAGTAGGTTTGTATAATAAACAGTGTTTACACGTCAATCATACTTCTAAAAACTATATCAGGTCCGCGTTTCCTGTCTGACTACTCTGAGAAGAAAGGCCGAAACAAACTCAAGAGGGCACAGTCTCTTTTAAAGTTCAGACATAATCTTGGTCAGATCATGTGAAGATAATATACATTGGTGTCTGAAATGATCTTTTGAGGAAAGAATCACACAGATTGACTGGACCTGCACCTGCCCTGTCAGTGCACGCATTTTTTAGTAAGCAAGCAGCTCAACGCAGAACTTAAGGCGATACCAAATTAAATTGGGGGCTTGTACATAACCATTTATTTCACTATACTTTTATTACAGCATGTATGGATTTAGTTTTTGGATATATGTTTTTGGCTATTTGATTAATACTCTAACTGAAGGAAAACGCAATTGAAATTGAAAAGACCTGTACTTTTTATATTGTTTTCCTGTAATTAATTCTAAAATCCTAAGTAATTTCATTGCAAAATTGTATTGAAAATGTGCGTATTAGGAAATTGAAAACTCTGGCTGAAAATATTATTGATAGAAAGCTTAATTTATTTTTAAACATATTTTATTTGATTTGGCGCTTTTATTTTGGTTCCAATGCATTGTTGCGCTCTTTTTTTTTTGCATGTGGAAGTAATTGACTCTGTCACTTTCTTTTTCCCGCCCAGTTAGCTTTTTATATATCACCTTAAGGAGCTCAACGATTCGACGAACAATACCAAAGAAAGGACATTTGGGTGCATAATCACTTACCCCAAACAGAGCTTGAAAGTTAGTTAGCGATACCAAAGGTGGCATTTTAACTAAGTGCAGGGTAAGCCACGTACAAAGTATTCGATTTCAATATTATTATGCTCAACTAATGACAAATCGTTAACCCGTCGTCTGCAATTTCCGTAGTGACCTATTTCCATCTAGTTCTATAGATTTCAGGAAGATTAAGCAGCTGTTCCTCCCGTCCTAGTCTCTTTAGCAGATGCTACTCAGAATGATAGGCACTATGCCGTTTTATGTGCGAAACTTTATATTATATACATGTGATGATTTCACATCAATATTTTGATTTAATCATATTTACAAACAATTAACAATCATTCATAACTTAAATTTTATGACAAACTAGCCCAGTTTTACGACATTTCCACTGATGGTATGCAGCAATAGAGCTGGACTAAGTAAACTGAAGCCAGCGAGTTTGACAAAACGCGGCTGGTTATCGTGGCCGACGTGCGAAAGTCGTTCGTCGACCTTGCCGTGAGCGTCGCGGACCGCGGTGCGCCAGCGCATGCCGCATGCCATTCCGCCTACTGCACACGGCTGTACACCTAACATAAACTTACCAAACCGCCTGCGCATACTGTCGTAAGTGACCGAGAAGAAAAACTGAAGACTAATAACATCGAGCAAGTGTTTAATAACAACGATGATTGAGCTGTGTTAACAAAAGCTAAAAATAGGTGCCAAAGAAATCCATTATAACAAAGAATTTCCTGCATTACGAAGACATATACGTCGTTATATCGAAATGTTTAATGACGTTGCGACACGGACAAGCAAACTCGATCAATCAAATACGTTAACTACGTTGAAACGTATTCTCACGTAATGAGTATTTCTCTTTGCAATAATTATAGACTTTACTATGACAGCACGTCAGTCATCAGGAAACATTTTGTATGAAAACATATTAATTGTTAAATGTGTTGCAGGCCTTGAATAAAAATGTGTAATACATAAAGATATTTTAATCTTGATCATAAATTACCTGCCTCAAAAATATCTTCAGCCCTCGGTTTTGCTCGGGATTTGGAATTCAGCAGAACTTTTATGGCTCTAAGCGCGTGTTAAAAATAAAATCAGTCCCTCTATATTGATGACATAATATTAATTTGGTCGTAAGCTATTTCCAACTGTTATTGCCAGTTGATAGAAATTTTGCTAATAATAATAATATTATCAGATGCAAGGAAAAATTTACAAACAAACCTTATTTACGATATCTTCATAGTTGTCGATGAATAATAAGATATTGTGACAGAGCTAGCGCCAGTAATGCCAGCATCTGAAAGAGCATTTGAACTGAAGCCAAGAATAAGATTCCAGTAACAAGCACACAGAAACAGAAAACCAAATAGTACATATTTGGTTTTCTGTTCCTGTGTGCTTGTATAACTTTATTAACGTGCCCCAGAAGTCTATTTTGTTGCTTCATGGAATAGCGCTGATCGCAGCAGTCGGAATGATACCTATAATTTCTTTAATGCAATGCATTATGAATACGTAAAATCCCAAAATGTTTACCTCGTTCTGTTGGGACAAACGTCAGTACCTAATCCAACAATTTTTGCACAACCCGCAATTTTACGATTTCAACCTCCATTCTTTATAAATCCCCTAACATTAATCTAACAAAATATGTATAGCTTGTTTACAAATCCGAAAACTACACAACAAAATGAACATAACTCTCTCAATGAAGTTTTTTCATTCCACAATTTAATAGTTTGTTTCTTCATCTTTTTTTTTTTTGTTTCCGTTCATACTACGTGGGAATACCGTAGTTATTTAAATTAGGTGATATCATAATCTACTACAGCCATTAAATGAATATTCCAAGAGGTAGATTAACAATAGTACTGGTGAATTGGATTTCCTGAAAGGACGAAGACATTACTAATTTTTTCTTTAGAAAAGAGTTTTACGAGACAATAAAATTACTGGGTAATAGTGAAAGCTCTCAACAAGTAGAAGTTTATGAAGCTTTGCTACACGTGGTATTATTGTTTATCCCCTTCCGAATCACATCACAGTGCATATCGAACATCTCTTTAAAAAAGTTTTCTCCCTTTACAATAGTGATCAGTGATCACACAAGGCTAATGATGACCGCATGCATCATTCACAGGAAAATAAAGTATGTTAGAGGAAGTAACAAATGATGAATGTGCTAAAACATGATGATGTGTCAAATTGGTTTCATGCGTGGGTCAAATCTAGGTCTTGAAGGCGGCACATATTCATTTGAAACTGATGATTCACGCAGTCGGTATTTCAAATAACGTAATATTGATTGACCTGACTCATAATTTAGAAGCATGGTGATGATTCCCTTCAATCATTGCACGATTCTGTTTATACTTCTAACATTAGTTAGTACCACATAAGACTAGTTTACGTGGACACAAATCTACCGTTCAAACAAAAACATTACCGACTACATCAATGTGAAAAATGTGGCCGATATTTTAGTATGATTCATACAAAGTAGACCAATTCTCCGTATTGAATAAACACGCTTTTATCAATAAAGTTTTCAGAATTGCTCGAAAAGTATTTGTATTTTTAAGTTGCAAACAAACTGTAAATTAAAAAGACTACATTCAGTCAGACCTTGCGCAGTTACATTATTTCAGCCAAAATTGTGTGAGAAAAACTTAATTATTTATGTGATTTCGCAATACCATCAAGGCCATAAAGATAGCATTGTTTTAACAATGACGAATACTACGAAATAAACACTAAGAACTAATAAAATAATAAAAACAGACACAGTCTTTAACCAACACTATAATTATTATCAAGATCTGAAAACCCAGAGAGCTCATTTACAGGGATTTAATTTATTATTTGCTCAGAGTATCTGTTACGACATTTCAAGAAGGTAATTGAAGTTTCAGATATTTTTTTGTTTAACTGACTGACTAAACTCACCGAAACAATGGGGAAGAGCCAATAATAACAACATAGAAACAATTGTCATACATAATTCTATATACTGTCCATTAGGGGCAAGGTGACAACGTACAATGGTAGGGCGATAAAACGAAACGACCCATTCTTGCGGAGACCATAACTATTACTTATAGAAGATGAACAAAAAACGCAATTCAGCTCGGAATCAGACGCCGAACGTTACGTCAAATACGCCCGAAGAATATTAATTCGCTTCCATTTTAATTTCTGATTGAGTTGCAGGTGTTTCGGGGCCTCAACCTTTCATTAAATTTAAATCGGCTAGCGCACCACAATCGCTACCTGATAAGAATTGCTTGGAAATGCTAATGCTCGCACACATATCGGAGCGTTTATATGGTCATCGACCGATCGATTGATTTCACGAATACGGAATTACTTTATCAACACTAATAATAAAATGTTTGATAAAGATATTATATGATAGCAGTGACACACAAACATGAATAACAACAAAATAGGAAATTACAGATTGCGACACGTTCTCATTTTAAATTCAGGTCAATCCGCATATCTTGTCATCGTATCGCACAAATTATTATATTTCGTATGCTAAGCAGAGCGACATCTAGATACTGCAACTTTATCTTACAAAGGAGCCCATTGAGGCGCGAGTGCACGAGCCGCGACCTCGAACCTGTGACCCTGCACACAATGCGAACAATTGTAATGTAAATGCGGATTGAACCCGTTGTGCCACTCGTACTCTGGTACCGATTGTTGTCGAAGTTCGCACCAAACATGTCGTAAGTCATTTCACGTGGAAAACGATGTTGAGCCTCGTGAATCGCAGATACGCACACGTATCACTACCGTTACATCTCTGTGTTATAGAGGAAGCTAAGCTGTAACTTACCGGCGGCAGGTTTGTAACAATACATAGCAGTTGTCAGGGTTTTGTAATGTAAATACCTGTTTTCCCCGACATAGAAGTAAGACTCAGATGCAGCTCATGTACTAGCTGCAAGAAATGATCTTAAGTTTTGTCAAAACTATAGTCCTTTCATTGAAAACAAAGACCGATGATTAAATGCAAAATCGGTTACTTATAGTTCTCAATGCTGAGGCCAATAAACTAACTGACCTCAACCACCAATGCAGACAAACAATTATTTAGGTATACCTGCTTCACAAGTAGACACAACAAAAGACAGTAAATCTGCATACACTTTCATAATTCCCACCAACTTGCTAATAGACTCAATAATTGATCTCATGCATTAAATAGGTGTCTACATTAAGTTTTTCATTAATTCTCAGATCGGCGTGGAAAGTCACGGTGAAATCGAAAAGTAACTCTTTTCTCATCTTGATTAAGACAAGACTCACGTGCTGGCATATAAAATAATGCTCGTAATTCCACCACCAACGCGTGTAAAATCTTTTTAAATCCGATTATATTTAGACAGGTTTAAAGAAAACTCAAGAATGTCGAATAAAATACCGTCATAATCATTACGGAAAGATATTTTTATAAATTCTTAAAGAAATTCTGATACGCGGTTGTTACGATTTGGATGATATATTGCATATTTGATATGAAGAAAAAGAATAAAGCATGTAGCAATAAAGTCGGGTGATATGAACACACGAAAACCAAGAAAGCGAAACAACATGCATTAACTGTCGTTAGTCAAGATCATTAATTATCACGCGAGCTATATCATTATGATAGGCGAGGCTCATTAACTGTTACTAAGGCTGATTTTCTATTAACAGATTACACAGATTTACTTACTACCATTAAGATAAGACGAACTCTCGTATAATATGATACGTTATCTTAAACATACCTAATGATATTATATTTAGAACGCCAGTCATTTGCTTAACCTAAAAATGTCATGAAGCTATTTGAGCACACGAATTCGCCTAACGACTAAAATGCTAAAACTTGACCGGGTATGAAAGATAAAATATGAATGCCAGACATTGGGATACCATATGAATAATAATTCAAAATAGATACAATTCAATAGCAAATATACCTACATTATCTGAATACAATAAGGCTGATGTAGTATACCGTAGCATTATTAACAAATCACGACGAAAAACATTGCGTTGATTTACAGCACAATCTATGGGTCTGTCTCCGTCCGTGCGCTATCTTAAACATAACGTGCATTCGAACAAGCCGATTTCGTGACTGGAGCAGATATAAAATATATTACTTAAAGCAAGTGGTACAATAGTTTCCATATCATTGTCGGTTGCCGGCGGGCCCGTCGAGGCGTGGCCAAGTCGACGCCGCTGCGTGCCCAACCGACCGTTCTGCGCTCTCCCTATGGATTTCTGAATTATGGGATTACAGCGTTTAGAAATCCGAGGAGGATTACTCATTTGTAATTGACTCTTGTACATTAGCGTGATTTCGTTATATTTCTCAGTTCCGTCGACCTTCTCCGTGTAATTCGTATGATTAAATAAAAGAAATCTAACATAATTTATCTAATGTTGCGTTTATATTTTGTAATGAACGAAAGTCACGTAACAGAGCAATAACACAAAAACTGGACGGAAAATCTCGGTTTTATTTTATTAGTTCTTCTTTGAACACGGAAAAACAAAAAAAAAAAAAAAAAAACAAACGCAGGCAGCAGTCCAAAAATCGACCCTTTACATACCACATTGATAATACCGAAATTATAAGAGTCCAAAATAGTAGTCTATCCTTAGGTACTACTCCATAGGCAATGGGACATTCGCTGTAGGAATATGTATTTCAATAGTGGGTTCTTATCATGTCGTTACAATATGTTCCACACTTGTGTAATGTTGAGACGTTGTTAATATTCCAACATGCTACAAATAAACATTTGTACAGCTCGTAGAGAAATATCTTCAGTATTTATTTTCTCATTCGCTTAGAATGATACAGCATTGTTGTAGTAAAACTAACTGCACATCGGATGGAACACGAACGAAGTTTTTGCTGTCTTGAAAATTGCCTATAATTGCTCCTAACAACTTCCTAGAGTAGTGTAAACGCGTGTCACGGATAAACAAACCATGCAAACCTATGTAGGTAGATCGATACCTGGCTGGCAACTTGGTTGAGTTCAAATTGTTTCGACTTCTCAAGGTACAATAATGTAACGGACATTTTTAAATCTAACGCTCAGAACGTGCTTAGATCACAGGTCCAAATATATTTATAAATATAAATTTTACTACACACCAAAAACAAAGGCTTTTCATAGAAAACAAAGATCGTTAGTATTCGGAGAGGCGGTTTCAATTAAATGCGCTTTTTGCATGATATCGACGTATACAATTCGGAGGATATTATTCTGTGAACGGGCTATTTAATGTGCCGTTTGTTTTTCATCTGCATGTGCGATTTCGAGTCATTGCGAGCGTTTTTTCAGATAGGAATTGCTATTAGTTGAACCTAGTTTAGCTAAACAACGTGTTAAATGCATCGATCTTATGATACAATTTAATAAAAATTGAGAATGAAGCCTTTTGTACCGCATTTCTTTTCGAGCGGTAAAACTTATCCTAAGATTTGAAGTGTTCTCAAGGACCCTCGATCTCGGCAGGACTAAAGAAAAATGGGAACAAAGCATACTGAGAAGAGTACTGCCGAAGAATACTGGAGTTATAACTAATAAGGTTGGTATTATTATGTTGAAACAGGTAAAAACGTCTAAAGCTTGCAGCAAGCAACACATGTGTGTCGAATGCAACTGTGCAACTTCTTATTAACGGTCAGTATGGCAGTGACAAAAACTAGTAGTGGCGGGAACTCGGCGCAAGGTAGCGGCCATTGGGAACGGCATGCGAGAATCTTTAGAAACAGTGGTGATTACAGCCGCCTCACACTTGCGTAACCACTGTGTAATGGAAAACTTACCGTTTTGTGATATACGTCGGAAGTATCGGAAGCGTATTGCAGTAACATAGTTTATCTGAGAATTTCTTATTAAACAAAATTTTTTTTTTATTGAAAGATGAATCCCATGTTCTAAACCATGACAATTTCATCTGTAACGGCATTAAGGAAAATAAATATCGTTAATTTGCGAGACTTAAAATTCGGCTCCTCTACAAGGAAATCGTGATAAGAACACCTGATTGAATTACAGGCAAAAGGAATTAATGGTTCTCGTCCTCTCGGTCGTCGACCCGAGGCGCCGGCCGATCGCACCTGCGCCTGCGACGCCTGCTCCAAACTGCCGGATAAGGCGGATGCCACCAAGGCCGCGAGCTTTTTAGCCGCTGACTCACTCTCTACCAACTCCTGCCGTAGAACGAGTTTTAACCGTTTCCGCGTAGCAATTTATCAAGTTATGATTACCTATGGGACGTATTTTATACGGCAAAAGCAGCATCGGCGTGAATAGACTTAATAATATTAGACAAAAGAGAACATTATGAATTATTTATGTTCTCATCTTCTTATACTCTTCTTATAAATGACCAAGCTCCAAAGAAAAACCCATCCCTTCCCAGTCGCTTCGTAATGTGTTAGATTAGCAAGTCCTTTCGTCGTAATACAGACAGTACCACACAATACCACCAGTCAAGAAAGCCTGAAACCAGTTTTGAATTCTCCTTTTGACAGATATAACACCGTAAATGAAAGAACGTTGTTTACAGAAAAGAAAGTATACTTTCACGAACATTTCAACCAGCAATATCATCGTTCACAGAACACTACGAAGTAATTAATTGTTTCAAGTCAAACAATTTACCAGTGCTAATAGATGCAAAATTACTTAAAAATAATATTTCCCAATCGTGAATGTCTTCAAATCTAGATTTAAAAACAAGAGCTGTAAAATTTGGCCTTCACGGAACAAGAACTACATTTTTGTTCTCATTGTGAATTATTGTTGAAATCGCACACAAAAACTCCGTTTCTACAACAATAATAAACGGTCTGCAGTTCTATTCTTATATAGCGCAGTACATTTTCACAGTAAACCATAATATTATTAATAGCTGAATAATGGTTTATCAATACTACATTAATTTACTACACTTACAACGTGAACAGTATATTACGTAAATAATACAATAAACATGAATACTGTAGGTATGGTAAGTGAAGTTTGACACGTAATACTGTAATAAGATAAATTAAATACGCATCGGGTATTTGAATCACCATAAGTGCAGCAGTACACTCAACAAGAAGGGGAGCTACGTTATACCTACGTGCATCTAAATAGCTACGTGCCAAGAGATTGTTTTACAAATCTCCCAGTAGTGCAGACTGCAGACCCGTTTTTAAACAAAAGAACTACAATGAGTGTTATGATTTTATTATGATTGAGTTATCTATAACAATCACAGTGCTTCATCAGTCATCACGCAGATGTGATGACTGATATATAACGACTACTAACAGTCATTTGTTGAACTATTAAAATAACAAGCAGATATTTCTTTCTAGAATCAAGACAGAATATTTGATATTACCTTCGGAAATCGTGGGCAGCACGTTGACAAAGTTAACAATTCCGACGCCTGTTAGCTGACTCATTCACCAAAACTAACTTTAAACGAACACTTGAAAGTAACGTCTGCCTACTAACGGCGATTCTTGAAAACAAACAACCGAAAACGGTAACACACTTGACACCTTATCACGTAGCCCACATAGATAAAAGTGGTAAATTAATGTTTTTGGCACTTCAGATTTTTGCAATCATGTTTGCAACGGTTGCAATTCTTAAAAGAAAAGTAGGTACAGGAACAATTAGAAAATACTACAGTGGCTGACCACTGCACACACGTTTTCCATAATAAGCGGGAGAAATGGTAAACTATCACATGAGAGCGGCCTAGATTTTTATGTAGAGACGCGTGGGATGCGCGTACGCCGTGTTGTCGGTGCGAAGCGCTGGGGCTTACTGGCGGCTACGGCCAGCCAGACAGACAAGTCAAGCCAACGCCCGTTCACCAGTTCACCTACTCTTATCTTTCGATGACTGTGTATGTGGTGGTACTTGCTTGCTTATTCCTCGCTGCGCTTACTTGACTGGTTACATATACAGCATCGAATGTAGTTTATGTTACCGCGCATACACTATGTCCAATATTATGTGAAAAAGGCACAAAAAAGTGTTTTACAATGCTTTACCTCGTTTTCTTTATAGCCTTTATTAATCACAATGAATCGACGATAAAATTAAAGGAATTTGTACGTAGAGAAAGATAAATAGCTTGATTAAAGTATCGATTCTCGAATTCTTTTAAACGCTGCTGTGTTGTCATTCTGAATTTATATGAAACGGTTTAATAAAACTTCCAGGAATTCGTCCCATCCATTCGAGATCGTTTGGAGAAATTGTGGAAGGTAAATTACAGAGATGATGGATTACTCAAGTCCTAAGATTTAATGAGGATAGAAATGGTTGTGGAAGCAACCTTTTTATAATCTCATCGTTACAACTAAGTAATGGGTGGACGATTTGATAAAGCATCTCATTGAGCAGAAAAGGAATGCAGCCTATAAATTAAGTAGCTCTTCAATCGATTAATAATAGATCGATTTAGCCTGTCGGGAGTTAATCGGAGTCTACTGCTGAACCTGTGCTGCTACCAAATTACACCATAAAAGCCCGCAAGTGGTGCTGAGGTACTCTAGAAATTACTGCAGGTTTAAACCAAAATTAATCTCTACTTTTTTTTAGAAAAAATATAAATAACATTTTCCTTATTGACAATTTCAGGGAGATACAGAATTCCCAGAAACGTTATCTACCTAATAAATACGTATGTCGTAGTTAATTGGACGATAACGCGAATCAGTCATGATGAACAATCAGATCGGAGTCTATAAGATGATTAAAAGTGCAATTAATATAAGGCCGATAGACCGCGCTACGTCAATTTTAAGACTTTTAACTATATTAATCACAATTTCACAAATCGCTAGTGAGGTTAGAATGAGAAACTAGACGCTAGTATACAGGATGAAATTGAAAACATGCACCAAATCGAAATGGGAGATTGTACTCATCATTATGAACAACTTTTACTATGGGATCAAACCAGAAATCGCGAAAAATAAAATCAGCTGTTCAGTATATAATATCTACATCAAAGTCGTCAAAATGCAGGGAGCAGCTGATTTTTTTTTTCACGATTTCAGGTTTGGTCCCATAGTAAAAGTTGTTCATAATAAATAGTACAATCTCCCATTTCTATTTGGTGCATGTTTTCAATTTCATTCTGTATTAAATGCTAATAAAGGAAAACATTAGGTATAGGACGCAAAGTTACTTTGTGAATAACATAACTAATTGCATCTAGTAATTTTTATTGCGATCGTTATGATGAGTTATTGCTAACCTATTAGGGAAGTGAAAGTACAAGACACGTTTGGCTTTAACATTATTTTGTCGTTCTTTAGAGCATGGCTTCACCCAATGTATGTGGTTTATTGGGCTAAGGCGTTACCCAGACTTTTTCACATAAAAAGAAATGTGATTTACCGCGACCCCACCAAAACGTTAGTAATGTGATCTACACATCTGCCTTTTAAGCACATATTCGCTGCACTTGAAGAGTTCCAAGTTGCAATGGTCCGGAAATAAAGATGCTAAGAATTTCTTTGTTTGTTTGTTTGGTTGGTTGGTGAGTTGTGCAGATGAGAAAGCCCTGGTCCTGGTCCATCTTCCGTCCTGTAGGTTCATGAATTTAATGTAAGTATTCACAGCCAAGCAAATCATCATCTGCCTAGCTTTATCCCAACTATGTTGGGGCGGCTTCCAGTCTAACCGGATGCAGCTGAATACCAGTATTTTACATGGAGCGACTGCCTATCTGAACTCCACAACCCAGTAACTGGGTAATTCGATACCCCTTGGTAAGACTGGTTGTCAGACTTTCGGGCTTCTGACGACACGTAACGACTGTCAAAGATCCACGAATGACAGCCGGGACTAACGGATTAACGTGCTTTCCGAGGCACGGAGGAGTCTCGGTATGTAAAGATGATCATCCATCCACTGACCAACCCCGGCAAGCGTGGCTTAACCTGATGGATCGACCCATACGGCTGTTATTACTTAGCCACGAGCTTCTCCAAGCCAAGCCAGCCACAGCCAAGCAAATATTCGTACGAATTCATAGTCAGCTGACCGGAATCCAGAATCAATAATCACAAAACCGAAGTCACTTTGTTGTGACATCGATTCAGGAAATCGTAAAGATAGCTTTGGATGACACATTATTGAGGAAATGTTAAAAAGCTCGTAAAATTCAGATTCGATTAGCTCATAGTCGTAACTCGGAATGGACTAACTGTAACATAAAGTGGATAACGATACATTAGATAATGTTTAAATAGTTAAGAGGAGCTCAAACTTGAAGCCGATACAGTACTCCTGGGTCCCCTTCCGATTGCAAGAAGCGACATCGCGATAGACCAAGGCGAAGATGGCGGGACGAGTGTGATTCCTCTACCAAAATAGCAGACGTAAGAAAATAACAGAAGTGTATAGAAAAGAGAGCTGGACACTTTTGCACTTATGGGAAAAAGCACATTATTAATTTTAGTTGTCAAAGCAAATCGCCGCATATTCATTCAAATAAATGTTGGCAAATAAAAAGCAAGGTTTATGAATGTAAAGGCAAAGCAAAGCCGAAGCGGCAAACAGTAGTGCTATTCTGTAAATATCTCACCGTGAAAACTTAGGTGAAGTGAGCTTAAAATGAGCTGTCAATTGTGTCAACCCCTAGCATCGGGTGGCATGACAGCTCACTTCACGCTCACTTCACTTAAGTTATCACGGTGAGATGTTTACAGAATAACATTGCAGGAGTATGTTGTACGGAGAACCGATATAATGTTACCAATTAGATGAGAAACATAACCGTTGTTAGTTATCGATCGCCGATACGTTACATAGTATCATTAAACTTTAAGGCGTAGAAGTAGCGGTGGTAAGATATTCCACCTCTGGTACACAATATGGGCCAAGAGGTTTATAAATATTGTATTTTCATTTGGTTTCTGAGTTGTAGGTGATTCTATATCTAGTAAAGTTATTGGTATTTTATTTAAAAACAGCTGGACTAGGCAGGCACCGATAATATGTCACCGTGCGCATCCTTACTAACTAATAATTTCCGACATATAACTCAGGGAATTCAGCAACAGTACCATCAATTAGTCCAATTTTTACCGGACACACAAGTACAACTGTTTGTAAGATGAGAGAATTTACAAATCTTTACTTTAGGTGCTTCGACATGTCTATAATTCAAGTGAAGCTAATCCAACGCCAACATTTTTATCTTTTGTTACAATGAAGACTATTATTTTTAGTCCTCATTGTAATTGTACAATGACTACGTCTAGTGTAATAAATAACATAGATACTTAAGTATCTACATAAATCAATGGAGTAAGTACCTCCATATTTTTTCCCGGCCATAATTTAACGATACATCAAAAGCGCACCGTACCTCTGTAGGAAAAACAAATTCAACATAAAATAACTTTACGACTCCATAAAAGCATATACTACTCACTTCTCTTCGAAGTTCCGAAACCATCTTCGTGGCCGTTGCACGTCCTATCTTCATCATATTCGTAAACCTTGAAACTTTCGAATGAATACAGCTTGATGCCTTTTCTTCTCTTCCTATTCGCAAAAACTTCCGCAAAGTGCTCGTAAGCCCGAATCAACTAATTACAATTCGATGTTCTGTTAACCGCACAGTTCAAAAGTACACACAACTTGACCCTCGATATTAAGGGTTTTAGTTCCACAAACGACACTGTTCACCGATAATGTCAGAGAACTTTCGTCGGCTCGTTACACCACTTGGAGGCTAAAATGTTTACAATCACCTCGACAACTTTACTAAGATGGAAGCCGGCTTACGCACGAACTATTGTCTTAACAGAACAATGGATCCGACGATAATGTTTGATATCACAACAGGAACGTTCGGAATTCCAAAGAAGTTATAAGTTCGCGATCGTAAGGGGCTCGGGAGCTATCAGTAGGGCGGGAGCGCTCGTGAGGGCGACCGCGTGTCGTCTGGCTGGGCTGCAGTGCCCCTGCCCGCCGCGCCGGCGCCCGGAACTGTGTCAGCAGACGCGGCGCCCAGAGCACCCCAGCACCCCGGCCTTTCATGAATACACCTCTCTCTATGTTTGACGCATCAATATATTCGTTGCCGTAGGCTTGGCAAACTATAATTGCCGCATCGATGTGAATATCTTTGCGGTGAATTAGAAATGTTAAAGGTAAATCCTAGCGTACGTTTAATGCTTCAATTAAACTTTAATAGAGGGATTATAGTCTATTCAAGGCGTAAGAAAACAAAGCAGAATATCCCCTATAGAATCAATGACCGCGGTAATGGGGCCATTTTAGTCGATTAATTGCCTAATAAAGTAAACCCTCGCCGGTATAATACCTCAACCATTTTGAGTTTGCCTTCCCAACTGTCATATTTATGACGACTCTTAAGCGGAATTCTTCACTGAGTCCAGAAGCCGTTAAGTGAGGTACTTTTCGCGCCATTCCCGTCCCTCTCCCCTTGGCGTATTATGTACTATTTTTAGAACCGAACTTCGAAGACATATCCTTTTCATTTTAATGAATAGCGTCTTCTGCAGCTTGATTTTGTAAAGCTAGGCAATCATCCGTCAACCCACCAGTCATATACTTAACGACCGACGCTATATGTCACGAGTTATTTCACTTGAATAAAAGTAAATACAACTTCAAGTATCATTCACACATGATCACATGCATTTTAATCACGACAGGCACAGATTTTTTATTACAAATCCAAACAGGTACATATTTAGGATTGACCATACATCACATGATGGTGAGCAAATAAGTTGAATTAGGAGTGCTTTGTCAAACTAATTTTCCCTGGAATGATAAGCAGATATGTAAATGCGAAATTGTAATTTCCACTTAACTCATATTTGTATCACTGCTTTTCAGAAATAAATCAAATTACAGCTTGAAAGTGCTATTACAAGACTAAAATTATCGTACTCTTGTTCATAAGCAACCATTAATAAATTCTAATATGGTATTCATTGTCGTTGACTGTAACCATAACGAGTTTATTGGAGAACCGTTAAATAACTCTTCAAAGCAATTTTATAGAGCAATATAATAGATCTGAAGAAATGAGTTCTACAATAATTAAACGAATAGACTGGTAATAAAATCAAACAGGGCTTACGACTGCCAAGTGCTTTTAGAGTTATTTTAAAGACCTATTTGATATTTACAAAATTAAAAGGGTCTTAATAGAGAATTGACGACTGTTACCGCTTTTTGTCTGGGAAAACCTGTGTAACCAAACTCTGAGTTCAGAACAGAAAACGGGTCTGTACCTACTTATTTCTTTATCAGACTTCTTTGAAACAATTAAAAGCTATTAAAGGCTAAACAATTAAAGGCTTTTATTTCACAAAAGGACTGATTCACAGAGTATAGTGCTCCAGTGAGGACGAATGTGACTAATCTGCTGAAGTTGGAATGGATAAGTAGAATAGCACCCAGTAATTGTACACACAGTCTGATACAGTCCATTGTTGCCGACTAAGCATCGACAATGACGTGGTCTAGGCTATTCATTGTCTTTTACACAGACAATCTCCGGTATATGTATTTCCAAAATATACTGTACCTTACGAAATGTGAGTTCTTTAACTCTATTATACGTATAGGTCGATAGTTTAAACCTGAAGAGGCTGGCAAGTTGATTACCATTTTCTTCATGATTTGTAAGCTAAACAAAACCCATAAAACGTTCTACATTGCCACTTCAGCATTAATTTGTATTGTGTGTTCTTGTTACTGCTTAGAAACTTAAATTACAAGAATTTCAAACTCCTAAGCGAACAGGATATAACCCAAACAAATTGGAAAGCTACGTCCAGCCAAATAGCTGTGCTCTTATAAATAAATAGCCTGGACAACCAACTGGCCCAGATTGTATTAGAGATAATTATATCAGACCAATGAATTAATTTGCCGGTGGACCAGCTATATGTAGGTACAATCGCAAAGATCTTTCTATTTTATCAGGCTAACAAATCGACCTCTGACATTTTGAAGCGAGCATTACAGGCCACCAACCTGGGAAATGTTATTTCGAACTGGGACAAACGCAGTGTTTACATTAGCAAGTAAATGTCGTCTTATTTTATACGTAAAGCTAATACACTTGGAATTTCAGACTCGAGCACCACAACATTTAATATTTAACGACTGACAAAGCTCTTTGTGTAACATACCTGCTTTTCACTTGCATTACAGACGGATCTGTAGTTACCGCTGTTAGAAATTTATAGAAAAATGTTTTATAAACGAGATGTAACAAAAACGAAGGAGCTGCTTGTGTACAGTTACGCCATGTTTTATAGGTATTCCGGTTTTTAAATAAGCAAATTTCTTAGTGCGAAACTTGAACAGACTTTGTCCCCATACCTGCGTGCAAGGTCGACAAGTGTTGCGGCGACTAGTGTGCACCACGACAGGTGTCTGGGAAACCGCAACACGAAATCAGGTGAGGGGAGCATCTCTATTAATATTATTATTTTCTTCACATTTATAGGGAAAGACTTACGGTGTTTGTATACTAGCAAGCGTAAGTAAAGCGGATCTGACAAATAGTTTGCCAGTGCAAAATGATGGGTTAAGAGGCCATTACGAAATTTTGCCGATTATTTCAATTATGATGATTTAAATGGTGTGTATAATAAAGAGTATTCTATTCTATTCTAATGATCATAATTGAAATAATCTTTCATGATGTGTATTAAAACTTATAGAAACAAAGTATTTTAACTAGAAAATTACGTCTGTAAAATCACGCAAATCAGCGAAATCGGCAAAGTTTCGTATACGGCCTGTTAACCCGCGTCGAGTGTATAATGCGAGAATTAGGATGTTTTAAGAGATTTTTTAATGCCAAATGTGTTTAATTTTTTGCAATGTTTTTTTTTTTTTTTTTTCAGGAAATGGATCGATTTTGAAAGTTTATTTTTGTTGTTTTAATTTTATGAACGAGAGTTCTAAGTAGCCGAAATCAAAAGCTTCTTTGCCAATTTTCTAAAAATTTTTACTAAATTAAATATTTTTTTACTCAAAAATTTTTTAAAGTAGTAAAAAGTGCTTTATACATTGTATAGACAACTTTCACAAAAATACATTATATTTTTCCATACCATTTAGACGTCAAGACAATTAGTAAAAATGTGGTATTCTAATCCTCTTACAGCAAAAATTCACAAAACAGCCCGGTTTAGGTTGATGAATCAAAATTATAATAAACATCAAAAAAAGTAGCTCATAAGTACATTAGATCATAATTGAAATAATCTTTCATGTTGTGTATTAAAACTTACAGTATTAATAACTGTAAAATCACGTAAATCAACGAAATAGGAAAAATTTCGTGTACGGCCTCTTAAAGTGTTGTTCGGAAACTTAGTTTATTCGCCAGGACGTAATAGAATGACATATTCAATTTTAGCTTAGTATTGTCGAATCATCGCTGGAATCGACGATTATCCGGAAAACTTAGTGGCGTAGACTTAGTAAAATAAATCTGAGATCAAAGCGAATGAAAGAGTTGCATTTTCGCTGTAAAGACCTTTGGTCGGCCACATATTATAATAATTGTCAATATGTCAACAAAATACATTCAACCCGTGATGCAGAAGTGAAGATAAGTCGGTACTGACGTAAAAGTGATAGAATTTAATTAGCTAGTTTTTGCTGCACATACGTAATGAAAGTTCACTATCTGAGCTACTGACCTTTCGTGCCTCGCTTTGTTTTCTTTATGTAATTAGAGTTGACGCACTTCATTAATTACTATACTAGAATTATTTTATAATTATGATTATTTCCGCCAAGAGACGTAAGTAGTTGTATACGAGTAGTATGTTTTTATACGCCTCGTTAACGATAGTCTAAAGATATATAGAACTCGCGAGATTAATCTAAGTCCTTTTTTTGTTTGTTATTCCGTCGTATTATCTCATGGCTCTGCTGGTCCTGAGGGGTAGGCGGTACGAAGAGGGTTGTTGTTCTTGTAAAGTATTTCGTGGTCAGTTACGTAATACAATTTTCGAACATAATTTTAGTGGGTGTTCTTTTGCACATCGGGACCTTTCGTACCTTTAAATCAGACAACATCGTTGCCAGTGAGAATACTCGTTATATGAATTCACTCACATACAACAACCCACAAAATTCTGTCGCACCTGGGCGAAAGCAAAAATAGTGAAGTCAACCCCAATAAATCTTGGAAAAGACTGGGAAACTTTAACTCCTAGTACTAAAACCGCAAATATGTTCGTGCTACCCTTCGCCTATGCTAATTCGGCACTAAAAGCCGGTCGTGATATCGAGCCTAAGAGCTGTAAGATCGATATGTCGGGAATAGACACGCGACGCGAATCAAACGGCCACCTTGACCCGGTTACCGCCAAATGTTACCCTCGCTCATACGGTTCTGTTAACAATGACGCGACTGATGTGACTAAAGAGTATTTAGCTGTCTTTTCGACTTGCCAGTCACTTGCCTGATGTAAGGTGACTTTGCTTTGCTATTGTTTAACTCTTGTTTATCAAACAGCCATAAGAATGGGTACTCTAGACGTTCAGTGGCACTGACTGATCAATCAAATGTTAACATAGAAGGACACAGAACTGAATTATTCAACAATAGAATTTGACAGTTGTAATCATACTATGAATAGACTAATTATTCATTACTAATGATTCAATCAATTGTTACTATTTATAATAGTCGGACAGAAGGATAAATTAAAACATGATACCTATAGAATATTATGAAAAGAGGAAATAATATTGATGACTGCAAAGTAGGTATTGCATGAAACACCTACATGTGATTTGACAAGTACATAATAGGGAAGCATGGCATGACAAAAGGGAGGAGGCCACTTTAACAGTATGAGGAATTAGACCATCAACAAATAAATGTTGCAGTATACAACCAAATTTTATTATAATCCATAATAATTTATTTGCTGAACATTAAAGTTATCAAAATCTGTCATGATCACAAAATCAAGTTATTTCAAGTGTTATTATATTTTCCTATTATCAATGCTTTTAGTAATACCTATGTACCTACTAAAAAAAAACAAATAATGAAAACCTACCACACATGATTTGTACTTTTTAACGCCTAAAAGGTGGTTGCATTTTGGCTTTGTTAGAACTTGTAAATAATTTGTTATGTGACAAGACGCTAAATAATATTTTCTTGGTCATGTTGACTAACGGATTGTATTCAGTACACTATTTAGCCCCAAGTCCCCAACTAAGCTGCAATATCTGTAGTGAAAAGAAGCCAGTTGTAAAGACCACACTGAATTATCTGTAGTGTTTATCCTAAACGCTTACCTACCTTAATTTGAATACTGAACAACTTTAATAATTCCATAATATTCATTAACAATTTGTTTAGGATAGCAGAACAAGTCTGTTTTTAGTTATCAGAAAATGTTTATGCAATGCTGTCACTATATTGTGCTCAGATATGATAGGTATCATTTAATGAACATTAAAAATCACATCTTTCTACAATTTGTAAGTTAAGATGATACTACAAAAAAAAATAGAATATTATCATAGGTATCTTGATTCTACTTAAAGCAATAGTACTGGCAAGCAAAAAAGAAAAAAACTTACATTACAATCCACTATGACCTGAATATTCAAAATGTGAATCGGACGTTAATCGCGTGCGTTACATTTTGAAAGTCTATTGCCTGAAGACGAATGCCTAGTAATAATATTAAATAACTAGGACATTCATGATTGACATGTTTAGAACTATAATATAAAAACACACAATGCACTTATTCAATTAATTTAATTCATAAGCTAAAGTTGTTATCTAACAGCATATTAATGATATCTGTTAAGCTTTCGACAATTTTAAACATTATTAAACTTGAAAAGTATCCTCAAACTTTTGGCATAAACAAAAAACAATAAGATCACCGGGTATAACGAACATCTGAAGCTATCCATGACGACAAATGATTAAAATTATCAAGCGTGATCGAAACGTAACTAAATAATAATATTACATGCAATAGCAAATTAAAAAGCACTTTGTGACAACCAAACTTACCATCTTTGACGTTCTTTGAAGATTGTGACGATGACACACCGGGGATAGTTTTATCAGCACAGTACATTCTAATTATTTCCACACGATTGTGTTAATAAGTCACTCTCACCTAGTAAAATTGTACATATTATTATCAAGACAATTTGATAACACAACACATTCGCACTATACGCGAAACGCGGCGGCCATTCCACATTCCGGTTGTAAATATTCGTGTCATAGACAAATTAGACAATCTCTTTTCTTCATGAACTCATTATCACAGATTATACCATTTACGAAAACTGATTTCCAAAAGCTTGAATGATGAATTTCTGTAGAACTTCTTCAATCCAAGCGCTTTAGTTACTCTAAATTCAGTCTATATCTTCTAAATTTTCTTTTTATTATCTGTATTTTGTTTGGCTCCGTAGGGATCCGTCGAGGTCACGGCGAGGGTGGTGTGACGATCTGATAAGCTTTGCAGAGCCAGCATGGCCAGAGATCGCTCAAGACATCCCGAGGTTTGGAAGGAAAAAGGTGAGGCCTTTGCCCACCAGTGGGACACAATGTAGGCTATTAAAAAAAATACACAAGTAAATACCATACCATAATACCATAGTAAATTGTGTTTTCGATACAAAACAATAAAAATATTCGTAGCAAAATGTATTCATTTTTTGTTAATTTTTATCATAGAACAGGGACCGTACCTACTATGACGTGAAAAAGGCCATGGATCCATTATGGTTCCGATGTGAAAAAAGGATGGTGCTGTAGGCACTCCGTCTCTCTGTCACACTGGAACCATACTGGATCCATTATCTTTTTTCACGTCATAGTACGGCCCCACAACTGTTCTGTGATTTATAACAATATTGGCCAAGTTTCTTTTTTATATTTCTCTATTTTAAAAGCAAAGGGTATTTTTCGCACACCTTGTGGAGAAGGTGGTCTAAACTTCATAGTATCATCACAAACTTGTTTATTGTATCATCATCATCATTTCAGCCGAAAGACGTTCACAGCTGGGGACGGGCCCCAGCTGTGGACGTTTTTCGGCTACTATGACGTGAAAACTTGAGCATTCGTGAAAAAGATCATGGATCCGTTGTGAAAAAAGGATGATGCTGTAGGTCGTATAATATGAGTCCTATAGAATCAAAAGCGGATATCTGCATTTTGACTAAATAGTGGCAATGAAAGAAAAACGATTCATGTTTGATTTTGAATCTTTGCAGAAAGCTGGATTTGTTACTAATCTGTGATTTTTGAGTGGATTTTCTATGAATCGTTATAAATCGTAATATAATCGTTATGAATCGTAATATGAATTCGTTAGAAAGTATTTAAAATTTTGAATGTTGCTATATTCACAGTTCATTTTTACTAATAACGTCAGTTAGCCGGATTTGATTATACAAGACTCCTATAATTTAACTTATAATAATATTATATATTATTAATATAACTCCGTCTATGCGTCTGTCTCTCACACTGGAACCATGATGGATCCGTGATCTTTTTTCACGTCGGCCTCCCTCAAGCACCGCCAATAATGTTACATACTCTACGCATAATTAAATTATATGATTTATAAGTATAACACAATGCGCTGTATTGCGCTGTATGAATGAATGAAATAGAATGAAAAATAAAAACCTTTTTGGATTTCATGTGACTTTATGGAATTAATGTTACGAAATGGAAAAAGCTAGAAATCCTGGCAACATATTTTCCGCTCAGCTGTCAAAGATATTATTCTAAAGTCAAACGTCAAGAGTGTCAAACAATTCAGCTTCAATTGAATTGAATTATTTCAGTTTCAGAATTTTTAATTTACAGATAGCTTACAGTGGAAATTCGTTTCATTTTCCAGTAAAATGATGCAACATCAATACTGGGTAACAAAAAAGACTGTGCTAAAAAAACTAGGAACCAAAGAAGATGAGTGTATTGTTGCGTCCGACGCCGAGCTTGATGCTAAACTGGAATTATTTCGATCAATATCAGACAGCTGCTTACAATTACAGCGAGTATTGGACCAATATCAAGAACGATTGTGTATTTTGGCTCAAGAAGAGAATGCTCTAGGAAAGTTTTTGCGGGACTCAGGAAAAAATGCGGACGCGTCGGGTAAACACATGGTATCTGCGGGCAAAGCAATTTCATATTCTGGACAACAGCGCTTATCAGTGCGGGGGCCGCTATTGAGGCTTTATCACGAAGTGGAGACGTTTCGAGGTCGTGCTGTGAGCGATATGCGGGCGACTGTATCTGCTATGGAAAAAGCCCGAATCGAGTACCGTGCCGCCCTCAGCTGGATGAAATCGACGAGCGCACAGCTAGACCCCGATACAGGACGCGGCCTCGATAACTTCCGAAAGGCGCAGCGGCAAGTACGCGAGAGTAAAAAGGTGTTTGATAAACTGACACTGGATGTACTGCAAAAAGTATGATTTAATTCAATTATTTTATTTATGCATATTTATTAAGTTATAAGTCAGCAACGTAGCAACCCAAATTCTATATTGGTTGGCAACATAATACAGCAACAAATAAATAAAAATAAATTTTGCATGATAGAATGTAGTTTTACAAACACAAAATACGTGTAACTAACCTAATATTCCCTACTTTCAGATTGACTTGCTAGCTGCAGCAAGATGCAACATGTTTTCCCATGTTCTATCTAACTACCAAACTTCTTTCGTAACATTTGCTACTAAAGTGGCACAAACTTTAGTAGCAACTGCAGACACAATGAATGCTGCACCACTGTATGAATTTTCTATACTGAAGGAATTGTCTCAGACCTTGGGTGAGGCAGAAAGCAAGCAAGGTGTCACACCACAGGATAAGGATCAAATGCTGTTTTTCCAAGTAAGAATTGCAGTTAATCAATGCTTATTTGTTTAATGTTATATAATACTGATTTTATTTCCACTGTTATTTCACCTTGAACATGTTGGCAAGGCAACCTTTAATCTTTAATAAGTACTTGTATTTGAAAATCATTATGTTTCCATCAACGTTTATCATGCTTGTAATTTGCTCTCTAAAAAAACTTTTTTACAATAAAAACTTTTTTACAAAAAAATACAACCGACTTCCAAAAACAACACTATAAAGTGAAAAATAACTTTAATTTCGGAAGTCGGGTCTGATTAAATGTATTTTCGTTTTTGCCACCGACTTCCGAAATTAAAGTTATTTTTCACTTTATAGTGTTGTTTTTGGAAGTCGGTTGTATTTTTTTGTAAAAAAGTTTTTATTTTTCACTTTTTAGTGGTTCACATGTGCTTACCCCTTCACAGCGTACTGGCGTGATGTTATGTTATGAACTGGTGTGAACAACAAACAGACATGAGATTTCAGCAATCCCAGTCCATTTGCTATCATTTATTGAGGAGTTCCGTTGCCTATCTCAGAAGTTCTTCATCAGATCTTCACCAAATTGAAATGGGACCACTCCAAGAAAGTACTCTTCCAAAAACTATCCAAATCGCTTCAAGTGTGCCTATAAAATTGGAAGAGTTCTCTCTATTTCTCCAGGATCCCATCATCAGATCCTGACTTGATGATCATGGGACCACCTGGGAAGTATACCCTTTCAAACAAAAAAAAAATAATCCACATCGGTCCAGCCATCTTCGAGTAATCGGGGAACATACATAAAAAAAAAAAATAAAAAAAAAAAAAAGGTTCCGACGAATTGATAACCTCCTCCTTTTTGAAGTCGGTTAAAAAAATACAACCAACTTCCAAAAACAACACCACATAGTGAAAAATAACTTTAATTTCGAAAGTCGGTGTCTGATTAAATATATTTTCGTTTTTGCCACCGACATCTGAAATTAAAGTTATTTTTCACGTGGTGTTGTTTTTGGAAGTTGGTTGTATTTTTTTTGTAAAAAAGTTTTTATTTTTCACTTTTTAGTGGTTCACGTGTACCTCTTCACAGCGTACCGGCGTGATGTTATGTTATGAACTGGTGTAAACAATAAACAGACATGAGATTTCAGCAATCCCAGTCCATTTGCTATCATTTATTGAGGAGTTCCGTTGCCTATCGCAGAAGTTCTTCATCAGATCTACACCAAATTGAAATGGGACCACTCCGAGAAAGTACCTATAAAATTGGAAGAGTTCTCTCTATTTCTCCAGGATCCCATCATCAGATCCTGACTTGATGATCATGGGACCACCTGGGAAGTATACCCTTTCAAACAAAAAAAAATAATCCAAATCGGTCCAGCCATCTTCGAGTAATCAGGGAACATAAACAAAAAAAAAGGTTCCGACAAATTGAGAACCTCTTCCTTTTCGAAGTCGGTTAAAAAGCTCTTAATTATTAAGAGGCAGCTGAATTTAAAACCTTTTACAGAATTGTATGAAAACTAATACAACTCCTGTAAATCATCTACTATTGTTTAATTCCAGGATGAATTCAAAGACGATAATCCAAAGAAAGATAATGAACCAAAAAATATGAAACCAAAACCAGACAATGAAAACAAAAAGCAACCGTCCAATGAGAAGGAAGTCAAACCAAGCACTTCAGTGAACCTAATTGATACAAGTTTGGAATCTGAGTTATCTAGTGGAAATGCTGGGATACTGTCTGAATTAGCTGGGCTACAAATGGATTGTGGAGATGTGCAAGAAAGTTTTGGAACATTTTTGCCTTCACAATTGTTACAGGTAATTTATTTTGAATACAAGTCTTTTTAGCTTCCACATGAATGGGTTTATCAGAATTTATTTATTTATTTAAAGTTCATTTACGGTTGCAGTACATAGGCTATTATTAAACTCACGCATCAGCTAATTAGCTGCTAGTGTGTCTTACCAAATAATATTAAATAGAGGCTTAATGCCCCAGAGCATTCTCTAACAGTCAACCTTTTGGTTAAAAGGACAACATTGTGATAGGTGCACAAATAATAAATGAAAACCACCCATTTAGAATTGTAATGGTTTACTATAAAAGATTGGGTAAAAACCTACTTTTCCTGCTACCTTAAAACCTATGAGTACTCAAAATTTTAATGATGCTGACTCAATCAACTCCTATCACAGTCCACTGCTGGACATAGGCCTCTCCCAGGCTGCACCACAACACCCTGTCCTCACCTTCCGCATCCAGTCTGTCCCAGCCACCCACTTAAGGTTGTTGGTCCATTTAGCTTGGGGTCATCCCACTCTACGCTCGCTGTTTGTCGGTCTCCACTCAAGGACTCCTTTGTTCCACTGGCCATCGGTCCTTCAACAAACATATGGCCAGCCCACTGCCATTTCAGTTTGCTGATGATACTGACTCATTAAGATGACATTTAGGCAGGACTGACCTGTTGATAAGTCAGCATCTCATTCTTATTTTGATTACATATTGTACATGTAAATAATTACACTGCACATGCTTAACATGTGATAGTGCTATTTGAACTTGTGTTATCTGAAGTAAGTATATAAATTCTGAATCATCAACAATCATATCAATTTGTATACTCTATCAACATTACGTCATATTACATACTAACTTTAACCAATTACAGAACTCATCCAGTTTACTGCAAGGTCCAATGGCTCCCGTCACCAGCAACAACAATCAGGTACTAAAGTCTCCACAGCAATCTTCCAAGCCCACTCCGAGTAAAGCCATCCCAAAGAAAGAAGATAAAGCAGCTTGGTTCAAACTATTTGCTGAACTGGATCCCCTTGCTAACCCTGATAATCTCCCTGGATCCAACACCAATCATAGCCATGCAGCCTAATCAGTTTAAAGAATATTTTAGGCAAAAGATTAGCTGAACACCTAAATGAAATACAAAACTATTTTTTTTGCTAATCTAGAAGTCTGCTCTGAAAAAAAAATTAAATGTATTATTTTGTTTGCTATGCCACTATTTTGAAGGGCCTTATTGTCCATTTTTGTTCATCCTGCACGCTTAGCATGACCGCCATAGAAACAGATATTGTCGACGGAAGAATAGACAAAATGGCAGATAGTAGAAATATTTCTACGCATTCTACGCGTCTAAGCATGGCAATCTCTCATTTTGTCTATTCTTCTGTAGACAAAACCCGTTTCTATGGCGGTCATGCTAAGCGTGCAGATGGTTATGAGTATAGTGCATCAGCCAAGATAAGTTATAGTTAGGAAATGTCTTGAAAAACTATACACAGTGATAAATAAGTGATTTAATTGATGTGAAAGGAGGTTTAATAATATAATTATAGAAGAATTTTGAGAATATGTATAAACAAAAATGTATTTGGTTTTAGAGATAACTTCAATTAGTACAATGAATGTATTACGTAATATGCTCATTAGCTTACACTATTTATAAACATGTATTTTATGTACATTTTATATATTGTACTGTGCTCTCTACATGATTATCTTATTCACAATGATCTGTTAATGTGACAATTAGTCTTCTTATTTGATAATTTATTATTCATAGTGTATAAGTTGTATTCATTTTATGTGATTGAATTCCTGTTGAAATTGTTAATTGATAGGTCTAGAATTAAATATTGTAACAATGTACTTAATTTTATAACCAAAGATTAGTGTTATTCACTGAATTATTATTTCATAATGTAATGTTGATAGTATTATTTAAAACTTTGATTTAATTATGGTAAATATCTAAAACAAAGTAATTTCCATTCCAAATAATGTTAATATCAAGGTCTATTTTAATATTTATATGGATACAGGTTTTTGTTTGAAAACAATCTAGACCAAGCATTTTTGACAATAAATAAACATTATCGATCTAATGCTGTATACCTATCTTGTAAAACATCAAGGAAAGAAAATCGTATTTTCGTGTGTAGTGTGAACTATCTAGTTTTAACGGATCGTTTTTGTAATCAGTTTATAAATATGTCTAGTCATTTGAATTTTATGCTTTTAAACTTTTATACCAAAAATTGTATGCTTTATAATTATGTAGGGTGACTGGTAATTAGTGACCACATATGATTTAACTCATGATAAAACAACTTTTACTATGGGACCAAACCGGAAATAGCAAAAAAAAAAAAAGCTGTTCCCTACATACATATTATATTCGCTTATCTTGTCAAAATGTAGGGAACAGCTGTTTTTTTTTTTTCGCGATTTCAGGTTTGGTCCTGTGGTAAGTTGTTTGTTATCATGAGTACATACAATCATGTGTTCAAATATCGGTCACTAATTACCAGTCACCATAGATTATATTCTTTCAAGATTTACCTATATTTATATTGTTTTAGTTGTAGACCTTCGTATTTTATTTAGATAATAGTGTTCTGTGCATTCCATTTTGGATCTATAAATTAAAGATAAATGTAACTGCGTAAGTGTTTATTTTGGTCCCGTAATAAAATAACATCATATAAAGTGATACTGTTCAGGGGTCGAGAGTTCGAGACTAGTCAAGTCAAGACTCGACATCAAAGGAAGATAAATTCAAATTGATTACTGCCATATTGCATGATAACGACCAGAGGCGGATTTGCAGTCTTGGCCGCCCTAGTAGCAGTAAAAAAATAATTAAAAAATCACGACTGCCCTGCCAAAAAACGAACCAAAAAGTAAAAAAAAAAGTTGGATTCCCTGACTAAACAGATAAATAAAATTGTCATTGCAGTCGGGGGACCTCTTAGATTAAAAGTATTCCACAGAATGGTCCCCCGACTGTAATGACAATTTTATTTATCTGTTTAGTCAGGGAATCCAACTTGTTTTTTATTTTTTAGTTCGTTTTTTGGCAGGGCAGTCGGGTGTTTTATAATTTTTTTAATTATTTATTTTTTTATGCGATGCTTCGTCAGTGCAAACGCGCGGTTAGCTATGTTCAAGGCCTTCAATTTTATACCCATATTGTAATAATTGAAGAATTTTTTTTTTCACTTTTCAATGGAGCTATACTGCCGCAATATTTAAAAAAAAAAAATGCCAGTGTCACTCGGGATGATGTTAAGGATTCTAGGGATACCTCATACATCGAAATCTGTTCAGGCATTTCAAAGTTATGGTGGAATAAAGAAACTTACAAACATACATCAACCCTGAAAACATTATACTCCTTTGGGCAGTCGTGTAAAAACATACGTGTCGAATTGAGAACCTCCTCCTTTTTTTTCGTCAGTTAAAAAATAAGTACCAGCCGCCCCTTTCTCAGCACCCGTCATAAAGACTGCATAATGAATTTACTGTATTGCCAACTTTTATCGAAATCAAGTTACTGATTTTTTTTTCGCGATTTCAGTTTTGGTTCCATTGTAAAAGTTCTTCATAATGATGAGTACAGTGACCTCTTAAGAAGATATTGGTCAATAACCAGTAACCCTGTATATACGAGAGATTTAGGAAGATTATTGTTATACGATGCGGTGCAGTGCGGCCCGCTACAATGTGCGCGAGTCTTTAGAATATTTAGGTACTTTCAGTTATTTCTTGTTACATCAGTTTTTTGTCAGATGATTGGCCACCTTAGGCCCGGGCCTAATGTGCCTTAGGGCAAATTGGCCTCTGATAACGACGCATCGTAGTGTATTTCTACAGGTTCTTCTAATTATGTGCGATGATGTAGTCTCGGAGCATACTAAGTTATTACCTAAAGTTGGAAGAAAGAAATCTTGATAAAATCCGTAGTCCCTGGAAGGGGACCACGGGGAATTTTTGTGCCCACATGTCCAGCCCTCCGAGAAATACAATGCTGCCGGATTATTCGCGACAATAACAAATATTATATATATTTACATAATTATAACCATAATAATCATCATTACACCTCTCTAAGTTAGATTTGCCGGATAGGAAATCGGACCAAACGAAGGCGAATTCAATTTGTTATTGCCGTGAATCATATTTTCGAGACTACCATTTTAATTCGGCAGCATTGTATTTCTCGGAGGGACCACGGGCCCATGGGCACAAATATTCCCCGTGGTCCCTGGAAGGGAGAAGGGATAAACGATATAATCGCTTTGAATGAAAAAGGCGTAGAGCTGAGAGCATCCATAAAATAGAAAAAGGGCTATTATTTAGTTTTATTTTTAAAGCATTCTCTATGGTCGTCTGCAAAGCTTCAGCGTCACTGTCAAGAGCTGTCCAGTGTCAACTGTTCTCTAAGATCTGTCGCTGTCAGTCAGTTGTTAGTTCACAGTTCACAGTTGTCATTTGTCAATCACATCAGCTGGCTCATTGGCTGATTTCAATGCTCTAGAATTGTGCGTTATTTTTGCAAATATAAAATTAAAATTGCAATTACAGAATTTATTGACTTCTGAAAATTCAAGATTATTTCCTACATAATGCTGAATTCAAGTAAGTTTCCTTTATCTCGTAGGTAAATTCTAATGAAGAGTCGTCGCACTGACATCATTGTAAACAAAAATTTTCTCTTGTCTGAAAAAAAATATTTATCTTTCTGTAATTTTGTTAGTTTTCCGTGGTCTTCTGGGGACGGAGGAAGCTCCTACTAAAGTAATAGAGGTGCGGTCAGACAACTACATTTCAAGGCCGATACATTATCGAGAAGACTCTATTTTACTGTATGGACCAAAGAATCCGCCCGATGGCAAGAATTCAAAAGACAAATACTATGAAATAGTACTTCATAAGCCTTTTACCGAGAGCTTACATCAGATGTACAGGTATGATAATTATTCATGGGTTTGACTCATTGATTTTATGCTAAGCCAATTTTATTTTTAATTTAATCTTTTTGGCAATCTCTATAGCTTAAAATGAATGAGAATAATGTTGAAATTTTACTACTTTAGAATGTGAAAAAGGCTATACCTTTATAGTCATGTAAAATATTTTTCTTTCACCAAGGGATCTAGGTCCTTGTCTTGAAATTAATGTTTCAGACTATTATTCAAACATAAATTCTTTTTCAAAAATAAAGACTGTTTAAACACATAATAATTCACATTCTGATTCAGCCTTCTATGATAAACATTAGATCATATGAGCTGATATCCACAACTCCACGAAAATGTGCATATTTTGCTTATGGAGAGTACAATAAACATTTTGAAACATTAATAACATCATTTATTATGTAAGAGAGAACTAAAAAAAAAAAAAAAAAAAAATGAAAAAGTGTTTATTCACAGAAATATTATTATTATACAAATACATATTACTTCTGCCAAACTGCAAAGCAGTTTGTTGGCAGACGTAGCCCCCTTTTTCTTTATTATTTAATATTTATTATAATAGTGACACTTTTTCACATAAACTACTATTACTACTATACTACTATTATTACTTTCGACTGTAGAATCTTTTTGTGTATTTCTTAAAAGTTTATTAAATAACTCATTTAACATAAAAAGCACATTAATTTACTTGTCATATTTTTTTTAAAGTTTACATATATTGCTTCCTGTAAAATTGAATTTTTTTGTGATAGATTGTGTTTCTTGCAAAGATGAATTGTTATTAAACAAGCTGTGTGCCCAATGGGATATGCCATCGGCAAAAATTAATGAACTGCCCTACATAATTACATCCCCTGTTCAACAGCTTTAATGATTGAATTTTCAAAAATCCTTCCTCAGTACTCACCTTTGTATAATGAACTAGCTGTTTACCCGCGACTTTGTGCTTGAATTTCGTACTTTTTCTTTTGAACTCGAACACCCCTCTACCCCCTTCAAAGAGTAGTTTTGGAAAATTTAATATTTTTATTATTTACCTACATAAATATTTAGGCCAAGTTTCAAGCTTCTGAACTGAAAAAAATATGAGATTTTTTATACAAACTCTATTTCCCATTGCAGCAAAACAGGGGTTGATTTTTGATAAATTGTTTATTATGTTTCCATAGTTTGACCCTAATATTATTAAATACTAAGTAAAATCTTCCCCTAAAAAAATTTGATAACCCATTGAAAATCTTATGTAATTTTTTGTCAAAATCATCAATACAAAGTTTCAAAATAATTAGAACATGCATTAACATTTATCCATCTTATTCTGATAATGTAAACATTATCAATTAGGTACAGTCCACAAAAGAGATATCTAGGCAGGGTATACTAACATATTTGTATGTGAATTGCTTCATGTTCAATTTCGTGAAAATATACAATTTTGTGTTGGTGTGTTACAATGTAGGAGTAATGCAAAAACAAAGTAATATAATATAAAATTGAACATGAAGCAATTCACATACAAATATGTTAGTATACCCTGCCTAGATATCTTTTTTGTTGACTGTACATACCTATGCATACCAAGATTGAAGTTTATAAAGTCGAGAAATAAGATTTTTCATACAAACTAAATCACCCCCTTAGTTGTAGAATTTTCAAAAATCCTTCCTTGGTGATCACTTTCATTATTTAAGAAACTCTTGTGCAGAATTTCATGCTTCTAAACCCAGTGGTTTAGGCTGTGCATTGTCTGTCAGTGAACAAATGAATTAATTTTAAGGTTTTTATTGAGTAGATGTGTGTAGGAAATTAAATTATCTCTATTAGGTTTGTACAGACAACAGCACATCAGGTTTTACCAAACTGTAAAATTTCTCCAAATGATTTTAATCCTTAAAATGTTAAAGACTAAGTTCTAAATCAAATGAGAAAATTTGACAGTTTGCAGACTTCGTCCGCGTAAAATTGCTTCTTCATCCGATCCACTCGCATCGTATCACCTGTCCACGCTATTACTTCGTTTTCGTTTAGGATTCTTTCTGACTTTTTTTTCTTTTTGCTCGGCTCCTAAAGGTCATAGCGTGATGTTAAATAGCCTAAGGCCTTCCTCAAGAACTGCAATGAGATATCAAATGCAAAAAGAATTTTCAAATCCGACTGGTGGTTCCAGAGATTAGCGTGTTGAAACAAACAAAAAAACAAACTCTTCAGCTTTATTATTGGTATAGATTAATTAATAAAAAAATAAAAGCTTGTAATATATAAATTACAGTGCTACTACTTAACTACTTATAGGTAAACACCACAAGCATATACAAAGATGCATAATTTTGTACGTAATAATAAGTGCATTTGATACATTATATGAAAAGAAATAAACTAATACTCAATGTACTAACCTGATTTTACTTACTATCTTTAGACATGTCACTGGAATTATGATAATAATTATCAGATGATAATTATTACCAAACCAGGCCAGACCCCACCGCCGTATCTATATGTTGACGTCGTGGTAGGGCTTGCGTGCTCCGAACTCTGGGTCTGTGCCGGTAGAATTTACTTTGCCGCAACAGGTCTAGGATTAGGAGCCAGACCAAGAGAGATACATGAACCCGCAGGGCAGTATGTGGCGAGCTGTTGGGCAGTAGCGACCCCACGGACCCTATTTCCCGGGAGAAGTCTTGTTCTTCACCTCTGGCTTGCCTTTATTGGCCGGCTGGGGAGAAAAATGACGAGGAACAGTGATTCCACCTCTTTCTTGCCTTTATTGCCTGGCTTGAGTGGAGATTCGCAAGAGCAAAAGTGCTCGGAGGAAGGAAGTATTCCGGTAAGATGCTGGTAGGGATCTTGACCTGGTCCTGATAGCCGTGGAATACCTCTCCACTCCTCAAGCACCTCAGGACATGTTGCCCCCTTGTCGCTACATCACTATGTGCTAGCGACCATTTCCGGGGGCCCATTATTGAGTGTGCAAGTCGCCCTGCCATTTATCTGTGTATATTATATAACATTGGTCAGGCAGGGGACATAGTTCTACAATAGTTCAAGATACCCAATCCACAATATGTTTTATTTCCATGTTCTGCAATAGTCTTGCACCAACCGAGGGTTGTCCTTGGGTGTACTTGCACAGTGTTGTTAGTTGAGCGGTATGCCCCTTGTGAGGGTAGACCGATTTAAATATCTGGGTCACTTATTGACCACTGGCCTCAAGGATGATGAGGATATTGACAGGGACTGGAGGGCGTTGTGTGTGAGAGCTGACATGATTGCCCGCAGATTCAGGCTTGCCTCTAAAGACGTCAAGCGCACTATATTTAGTGCTTATTGCACGTCGTTTTACTCTTGCAGTCTGTGGGCTCATTATACTCAGAATTCATACAGCGCCCTTCGCATTCAATACAATAACGCATTCAGGGTGCTGATGGGGTTGCCTCGATACTGCAGCGCATCAGGGATGTTTGCTGAAGCTCGCGTGGACGCTTCTACACTGTGATGTGGAAGCGGTGCGCATCCCTGGTTAGTAGGGTGCGGGGTGGCACCAACAGCATCCTGTCTATGGTAGCCAGCAGGCTAGATTGTGCGTTTGTGAACCACTGCTGCAAAGTATCGGCTGGACCTGTCACCTTGCAGCAGTGATGTCACAAGTTGTTTCTGTATTAATGTTTTACTAACATAGTTTGTATACGTATATTGTTACTAACACTGTGAGTCTTGTTACTTGATAGTTAAATTAAATTATAGTGCATACAGGAATAATTGTCGGCTGGTGCCTTCAAAATTGTCTGCAAGTTCTGGGCCTCTGCGAGTTGGCTTCGGCCCCCGGGACCCTAGGGTCCCAATATATGTCAAAGACAAAGTATCAGATGATCTCCACATAATAATACTTTAGAACTTATTTCATAAAATGAAAATGTTCTGTTCTTTATTTTGCAGTTTATTTCGGGCTAAAACCTTAGAGGATGCAGAAGGGAAATTCATTGTTTACAAGGAGCGAATACCAGTATTTATCAAGATTACCAAAGAAGTAAGTGCTACTAATAAACAAATTAGTTATTAATACTGTACCAAAATTCGCGATTTCTATATTTAACTGATTTTATTTAAAAAAAAATCAATTTGAAAGAAGTTATACCTATGTGACCAGCTCAGAAATAAAAATAGAAGCCATTTTGTATGGTTACCCAGGATTTTAACATACAGTGGTCAGAACTTCAGATGGTTTGAGCACCTTAAACTGATCTTTGCATGAAGCCCCCAGGGGTTCTACTATTTATTATTTGCCCAAGCACACTAACAAGTAATAATAACATCATGCCATGTCATACAATCGTCATGATTATCATGGTGCACAATCACTAATAATAATTTGTTTCAGAAATAGTCAATGACATAATATAGTATGTAACAACATAAGTCATAAATAACATTAAAATATAACATATAAAATGATTTTAAATTCAAACATGCCTACAGCCTACACAATATAATTTTAAAACATTGCAAGTTCAAATTAAAATAATACTGCACTTCAAATAAAATAAAATAAAAATTAATCATGACCAATAAACATTGTATTATTGAATAATGTATTATTGAAATGCAATCTCAACGGTAATAATATAATTTAAATTAATAAACAATTCCATTGCAGTGCACAGTAGCAATTCTACAGAAACTCTGCGACACATTATCCGAACACCAGTCATGGACGATTGCTCACATGGTGGCTCACTTTGGCCTGAGTGAGCTGTTCAATGACCCTGAAGTTCAGAAACATATTGATAGCATTGATCCTTTGACTGGAGCCACACCTTTGATGGTAAGTAAATTGATTGGCCATTTATTTGTTGAAAATGCAGCCATAGCTGCTGCTTACAAATAGACTGGTTTTTTATCAAACCCTCCATCGGCGTCTGCACAGGGATTGTGTGGTTTGGTGAATATGCCTAGTCAATGATTCTATTTCTATGACATAGTATGTAGTTATCTTAAGTACGATGGGGTTGGCATATCCATGTTATGGATAAAACCCCCCCTTTAGATAAGAAAGACTGGTCTAGTCAGAAAAGACGTCATCTTTAATCATCTCGAGTAGGTAAAGGACATGATGATGAATGTCAGAGTTAGCCAAAAATTATAATACTGCATCGTATTAGAGTTAGCGACCTGGCCCTGCTTCGCACGGCCAGAACATCACTATTTCTTTATCATCACGTACTTAAGTAGTTTAAAATTAATATAATTATACAGATACACCTTCCGTTCTCTAAATGAAGGTGAAAACCGCATCAAAATCCGTTGCGTAGTTTAGAAGAACAATGCAATCACACAGACAGACACGTAATGTGACTTAAATTCAGTTGATTTTCTATATATACATCTACTTATACAAATAAAATTGATGTGTCTTCTTGTAATGTCAAAATAACAACTTTTTACTAAATGAATATGATAGTACATAGTAGTAATAGTACTTTTATAACTATTTTTAAAATTTTTGTTTGTCTATCTATCTGTCTGTCTGTTTATTTCGGGTAATCTCCGAAACGGCTGGACCTATTTTGACGGGACCTTCACTGGCAGATAGCTGATGTTGTAAGAAGTACCTAACTTGAGCTAATTTTGTTTTAGAAAAAGAATTAGGTTTCCGCGCAAAAAATGAAAATCCATGAAATAATGAACAAATAGCGCGGGCGGCCGATGCAACGCGGCGGGTCGGGGACGAGGGAGTTTTATTACAATGTGGCTGTTATTTTAGTATATTGTGTAGGATCTAACGACACCTACGCGAACGAAGTCGCAGGGCACAGCTAGTTTTCACATAAAGTTCTAGAAAAGTGTTAGTAAAGAATATGAATACTTAGCACTTCATATCCCTGGCGACTAAGAAAAAACAATTAAGTAATTGGGTCTGATTCTTGGACTATTGGTCAAATGAGTTAATTAAAATGTTTATGGCTTTTTCATTACTAATAGGAGGCAAATAATAGCTGAGTAATTAGCACTGGCAAGATTTAATGTTAGGGCTAAAATTTTCCTCATAGTTATCTTCCAAAGAGGTCAAATAAATGGGTTTCGGAAAAGCAAAATGTGTGTCATAAAAGGGTCAAGTAAATAAAATAGGTTTTAGTTCTCAGTAAATGCTTAGTTATTTTCCTAAGCGTCTAAAGGTCAGTTCAATCTGTGACGCAAAGTTAGGTGTTTAACTATGATGACTCGGCCTTACATGGTTTAGTTTAATTGCTTATGGTATGTAGTTATATAGGGAATCAAAATTGTACACCATGTTTTTTTGTTACCTATTTTTTATACTGATAAAAGAATAGTTTTGTGCGGTGGACAAAGGTAATTGCTAATAAAAAGCAAATAAAGTAATAAAAGTGTAAATAGGTAAGTGGTAGGTGGTGGTGGTGGTAGGTGTAGTGTGTGTAAAGTGTGTGTGTGTGTGTGTATAGTGTGTAAGTGTAGTTTGGTAATTAAAGTAACACATTACACATAACATAACATTAATAACAACAACAACATTATTATAACATTTTTTTTTTTCATTTAATAGACAGACTTATTTATTTATTTATTTATTTATTCACTCCAAACATACAAATATCCTTACAGGCTAGACCCAATGCGATATTGTAGCACACATACAAATTAGATAGTACCACTGCTTGTACCATAACAAATTCTATGGGTAGCTATTCTTTCAAATTCACCCAAAGTGCAACAGAATATGTCGACGTCATCAGCAATGAGGTTGAGAGTGCGGAGCGCGCTCGTTAGCGGCGCCTCACGCAGCAAGCGTAGCAGCAAGATGTAGCGTCTCTCCTCAGACATGGCTCACCTCCCATCTTGCATCGCATTCCTGGTCACCTGCACACGTGAGAACCTAATAGTTGCTTCAGCAAACGGTATTCGTGTTGCTGAATTTTGGGCCAAACGAATTAAAAAAACTGATATATACTCATATTTTTTTTTTTTCGAGTTATTGTAGCCATCGACACCCTGAGAAGAAGATTTACATACTTACTGAAACATTTTTCAGTTATGGATAGGTATATAAGTATTTTCAATGAAGTAAGTCCTTTTTAGGTTACGAAATATATTTTAAAGTTCACAAACTTCACATAAAAAATATAAAATAGATTTCTTATTAGTTAGGTTTAATGTAGCAGTGTCTTAAACCTAACTAATAAGAAATCTATTTTATAATTTTTATGTGAAGTTTGTGAACTTTAAAATATATTTCGTAACCTAAAAAGGACTTATTCATTGAAGAGTTTCCCGACACACGCCCCCACACATATCTGGTAAAGGAAAGGCGATGACAATAGTCGGTGATATCGGAAGCGCGGTATCGTCATGCATTCGGTCCCTTTGTCGGTACAATATGCTAAGCTTGTAGGTTGGCTTCGTAACAAACTTATCAATATTTATGGAATGAATACTGGCAAATGCAATATTTTTTTTTTAATGTTAGCAAAAGGGAAATTTCCTTAAGTCCTTTTCAGTCTGTTACCCCATGACTGTAAATAGCGATTAACGTTATACTTTCGAACTGGATGAAACCATTTCAATTAATTATAATTATTGTAATTAACAACGCCAGTATCTACGTCACGCCTGTGTTCCAAAATAAGTTACAGAGATGATATGATGTCATGTTTTGTTCATACAATGCTTTCGTTGCTGTATCAGTACATCCATTAAAAGTTAGTATCTAATGGCCTCTATATACGATAATAAGATACTAATGGCAACGGGCCTACTTAATAAAACCGACACGCGACACACAGGTGGCAATCCGACACCACGACAATTTTGCATGTTTCTTTCATATATATTTTCTGCTTCATTAACCAGCAGTTATTGTGAAATGTAGCAATTTTGTAATTTTTTTGACAAATATGTCGCGTGTCGTGTTTTTGTGAGTGACATGCGAGTTGTCAGGACCAATCCCTTTGAAGACAGAATTTTAGAGAAGTTGTTTCGGTTTCAACAAATCAATCTGTATATAAATCTGTAGTAATCTGTGGAAAATGTTGTGGGTAGTATATTTGTAAAGTTCTAATTTTAAGACAACACTGTTTATGATTAGTATACTACTGTTTGTTTTCCCAAATGAAATAAATAAATAAATAAATCTGCCTAGCCGTTTCCCAACTATGTTGGGGTCGGTTTCCAGACTAACCGGATGCAGCTGAATACCGGTATTTTACATGGAGCGATCTGACCTCCATAACCCATTAACTGGGCAATACGATACCCCTTGGTAAGACTGGTTGTCAGACTTTCGGGCTTCTGACGACCCGTAACGACTGTCAAAGATTCACGAATGACAGCCGGGACCAACGGCTTAACGTGCTTTCCGAGCACGGAGGACTCTGGTTTGTAAAGATGGTCACCCATCCACGGACCAACCCCGGCAAACGTAGCTTAACCTGATGGATCGTCCCGTGCGGCTTAAAATACTAATATGAAAGCTGTATCAGCGTTTACAAAATCTTTAATCGCCAATTAAAAATATCGCCATTTTCTTCCCCGAACTTGGCTTGACACACTATGGTGTGTTTAATTTGATAAAGATAAATTTATTTGTTCAAACATGTGTAACGTGATACATGAATATGCACATATAGATGGAAAAAAGAGTCTCCATGGAGTTTCTTCCCCATTCTTCTCCATAGGAACCTACAACAGTATGGAATGGGCAAATAGCTTCATCTTTCTCACTGACCAACTAATTGTGAATTCAAAAGTGCCTTTAAATCATCATCTTCATCATCATTCCAGCTGAAAAACGTCCACTGCTAGATATTTCCGGCACGCGTTCACCACTCCAGAACCTTTCGGCCCCATCGGCCATCTGTTCTGCGAGCAATATGCCCTGCCCACTGCCATTTATGTTTGGCAATTCTTCGAGCTATGTCGGTTAGCTTGGTTCCCCTACATGATCTCGGTGATCTCGACTTCATGGTTCTGCGTTTAAATAGTTTCATTGAAATACTTAAATGTGAGTTTGAACTTTTTTTTTGCAGGTGGCCGTGAAATCATGTAACGTGCGCATGGTTCAAAGTTTAGTCTCTCTGAACAGTTCCCTCGATGTTATCGACCTTGAAGGAAACACAGTGTTCCACTATGCAGCTGCAAGCAGCAAAGAAATTATTAATGTGAGTTATTGATTTTTCTATTATTAGTCATTACTAATTTTGTCTGTTTCTTCAATGTATAGCAAGTTCTAAATTATATGCATTGGATTAGAACCCTTATTTCTATTTGATAACGTACAGGTTCTATTGCCATTTAATGAAAAAAAAAATAAAAATGTTTTACGCTCTTTTCGGTACGGCAAGTTTGTCGTTCTAAAATCAACTTTGTGTCAATGGGTTTAAAGTTGACTTTGGTGTAATCTGTGTTTCTATCGGTGAAGATATACCTACCTATTGACATTGATTGAAGTTTCCGCTTACATTTGACTCTCGTAAAATGTTGTAGGTAAGTAGTCTGTTTGCTATGCGATGGAATTTCAGTTATTTGGCAAGTGGCCACGTTTCAGAACACTAAGATTTTACCTAAACTACAGGAAAGGACAAGGATTGGTCAAATAATTTACTCCCGACGCTGCGTGAGCTCAACCATTCAGCCAGTGTGTCGCAGTCCACCCGGACACGGAGTTTACTGTGGTTTACCTCTAGGCGAAGGTGTTTTAAAGCTTTATTATATTACTAGCTTATGCCCGCGGCTTCGCCCCCGTGGAGTACGGAAATTATCACACAGGAACGAACTACCGGAATAAAAAGGATCCTATATCCTAACCCAGGTCATGCTCTACCTGTGTGCCAAATTTCATCGAAATCTGTTCTGCCGTTAAGAGCCTATAATATCTCAAAGGACTTAGCATGATCCTCCTTTATATCGAAAATACTGCAGCATTAATTTTGAAATAAATATATGAGACTATGTTTGACGAAAATACGATTCCATAAATTTACACAAAGTAAAGCGCCTGTCGGGGTTCGTTCGAACCTACACCGACAACTCATAAGTCGTGGCCGTTGTCACTGGGCTACTTTTATTTAAATTAATAACAAAATCGTGACAGAGGCGTAGAGTCACACTATATTTATGTGCACAACTTGCTGTTAGATAAAACATGTCCACATGTACAGTCAACAAAAGAGATATCTAGGCAGGGTGTACTAACATATTTGTACCTGAATTGCTTCATGTTCAATTTCGTGAAAATAGAAATGTTTTGCATTAAAACAAAACAGTTATTATGTTATGAAAAACACAATAATACTCTCGTTTGAAGAAAGCATCTCAATTCTTGCCTTATATACTATAAATAGTTAAGATATACGTACTTACATTCCCTTTTAGTTACCTGTGTTCTTTCAACATGTAAGAAATCTTGCGGTGACTATGGTCTTAGCGAGCTAGAGTTGTCACTGTCAAGTGTCATTCATAGAAGTCTTCAAAATTCAACAGCAAGCGCCTTACTCGAGTATTATTGTGTTTTTCATAACATAATAACTGTTTTGTTTTAATGCAAAACATTTCTATTATGTTTCCTTCAAAACACAATAATACTCTCGTTTGAAGACCTGTTTGATATCTGCTGGTGAAAGAATACCTGAAGGATGTAGACGCTATGTGAATTATAATATTATAATGGAATGATCGAATATTTCTGTCTGTAGGTATTCATTAAATATTCAAATAAATAATTAAGACTTTTCCATCTATTTATCCTAGAAACTGCAAAAATGAACAAATCCCATGAAATGTTATAGAAACGTTCAACTGTCATGCTATGAGACACAATTTAATCACTATATTGTTGTTACCAACCTCTTTGAGGTTGGTCGACAGTTGAAGCAAATCTATTTATTTACCTTATTTAAGGTGAACATGAATTATCAAGCTTTAAAGATAATCTAAAATCAATGAGATTACACAATAATAAGATTAGATTAGAATAAGATTTAGAACTGAATTAAAATAATAATCTCATTACTAAAGGATCATTGGATCACTCATATCCTTAACACAAGTTTAGGTAAGTAATATAGTTAGAAGTTATGAGATCAATCAAAAGTACAAATATTTCTGAATCTCATATTTTTTTTATAAATGTGGAAAAAACTAAATCAATGTCATTCTTAACACAGTTAAAATTCCATTGAAACTGAAAAACATTTAGTTGGTCAACAGATTAGACACATGTAAATGATCTAAGAAAGGATTCTAGTACAAGTCTCTTCATTTATCAATTAAAATGACTTGAAATGTGAATCATATACCTACCTACACAAACATATTGAAATATTTTCGTAGGGAATTAATAATTATCCTAATGATAAACCCTATTCTCTCACAGAGAGGTGACCTTTATCCCAAAAAAGGGAACCTTATAGGCTGGTCATTCTAACTTATCATGAGAGATAACCATCTCCTTTACTACTTTACAAAAGTAATAATTCTGTAAGCCTAGTGGCTCTTACAGTTTAATTTCATTCGATGAACTATTCTCCAGTCAGCCTCCCGAAGGCTACCACATACTACCTTATGTTACTTCCAGGAGGCTTCTAGTATCTTAGTCTGTTTAAAAATGTTTCAAGCAAGCTTAGCCACACCTGTTATTGTAAATCTAACAACAATTAGGGTAGATTTTAAGTAAACATCTTGATCTTCAGTGTCTTTGAACCACACCTTGGTTGCACTGTTATTCAACATCTAAAAGCTATGAGATATCTTATAATATTAGGGTAAGTATGTAAAACTCTTCTGGCAGCCTCATCATTTTGGCATTCATTTCATTTCATGACTTTCTGGGTAGTGGTTTAGCTAAGGATAATGCTTTTGAAACAATGGACACAAAACTGTTTAGATCTAACATCTGTTGGTTGGTACCATAATTATATGCTTTATGCATAAAAATAAATGAATTGGGATCAGATTATTTAGGACTAATGCCATGCACTCTACACTATGACATTCACCATTCACCTCTGAATAGGAGCTTTATAAGTAATTAGTGTAGATTATCTCCAATTACACTTTAGCAAGTTTCTTATTCTACCCTACCAACCCTTGCAACCTGTTTGCCCCCCCCCCCCCCCTCTTCAACTTTCCAGGGTAGGAGTTGCAACTTATCAGGTTTAAGACGATCTTACATAGATCTTGTACTGGTACTGACTCTCCGAGGCCTCTCGTCGCCAAGTACGGGAACCAGTCACACTGGGTTCAGTGTGGGGCGATTTTTACATAGTACGTCGACGTCCCATTTCCGAGTTCACATGAGTGAGCACTCGCTCTTAAATTGGACGAAGTAAAAACCAATAGTAGTTGATGCTGTCACCTCTGACTGAAATCGCATCGCAAAAGCTTGCCAAGCCATCATTTGAGTCCCATGTGACGGTCTGTCGCACAAACGGCCGACTTATCTGACGTGAAAACGTCGACGCCGGGGACGCCCCACTTTGTAACATGGCCTCCGAGGCCTGGGACCTGGAGCAACAGGAGCCACTTCGGCTGGTCTGTTCCTAGACAAGCGGTCGGCTAAGCCGTTATAACACTTTTAACCTCCCCGGGAGGTAAACCGCTAACAGAGTGATGTTCAGCTAATCTGCTAACTCCCATCTTGCTAATTAGGTTCAGGAGCACTAGGGGACGTATCCTTCGCCCATCTTAAATGTGCGACAAATGGTCTGTTGTCGGATTGAACTATAATATGTGCACTCTGAAGACTGGCTTTTTGGCAATACTGCATATATGGCAAACATCTCTCGCAAGTTCGAGTGCCATTTTTTCTGGTTTGGTCAAGTTCCTGACTAGAGTAAGATAGAATGGAATATTCTTTATTATGTACTCCTTACTACTAGGGTGACACAATGGGCAGTCTTATCACTAAAAGCAATATTATAAAGACATCGCTTGGATGAATAGAGTAGCCCGTTCATGTAGGCTCCTTACCTTTCCTCTACGGCGGCAAGTGTGGACAGGAAGTTGGTTACTCTACCGCTGTGTCAAGGAACTGAGCTGTGGTCTATCAGTAGTCTCTGGCCACCACATTAACTGTTGACAAACCAGCAGGCAACCTTTTTTCATTTGTCCTGGTCTGCCTTTCTCAAATATTTGTCTAGCGACAAGTATTCCCATACAGGGATAACAATATTTTGGTGTTAATGGAATATGAACTTGTTTCAGGGAACATAGTGTTGATTATTTTCCTTTCAACCTTGCCTGCAGGCCGTTCCTTGTGATTGGTAGCAGTGCTCAAAAGAAGGCCTACATATTTTAACTCCTGATTGAGGTTTAGAATTGTCTTAGGAAATTCACTCGTCACCCAAGCTTTGTTAGGACCCACAGTCTCCGAGACAGGCATCAAAAATGCAACTTTTCCTAGTGGACCAGTAGAAAATTATCTTAACTAAAGAAATGTCAAAAGGGTGTTCTGTCAATTCGTGAGTCGTGTGAACTATTTCCCTTCATTAGCATATCATTGCTTCCGTTTTACTTTTTAGTAATAACAGAGTGTAAACATTAGGTTATTTGATTATAATCATAATCATAGAAATCCGCATAGATTATTATGGGTTTAATTTGTATCATTATTTTAACTAGTAGCTTTACTACTTAATATCTCAAAATAGAATTTTATTGAATGTTAATATTTTCAGTATTTATTTTCCTGTTGTAATTTCAGGAACAGGTTTGCAGTCTTTCATTCCCAAGCCTTTACATGGTTCCTTAGGCAATAGGCAGCCTGAATATTATCAAAAGTATGAATCTTGGCCTACTTATTGTTGCTATGATTTGGCCTATTTATCATGTTTTTAAAATAATCAAAGAACTACTTCTTATTTAACCAGCTCTAAATAATATCTTGTCAGTTTTAAATTGTTTAGTGGCTGTATTTGTTGCATTTCTAATTTTGATAGAGCAATTATGATCCTGATGGTCCTGCTCATAACTATAAGATTTCCATAATTATTACAAAACACAGCAAAAACAAATAACATTATAAATTATAATGTTGTTATTTAGCACTTCTTATTAGTTAAGTACCTATAAAACTTGATGTCACTTTTAATTAGTAAGTAATTTTAATGTTCTAATTGAGTTCATAAGAGGTGCTGAACCTCTTTAATTAATTAATTTATACAGGTACTCCAATGACTTATTCATTAATAACATATTACATAAGAAGTTATATTTTATTAGTGTGGTGAATTTGTCACTTAAAAAAGTACACAGCTTAAACAGAAATAGAAAATATATACAAATTAGAAGAATTATTTTAAAATGATTTAAAAATCTTTTGTTACAATGAAAGTAACAATTGCATACCACCAGCGAGCATAAACAATTGTAATTTAAATACACTTCCGGATGGGAGTGTTCGGACTTCCGAAAGGGAAAGTAGGATACAAACCTAATGGGTAGGTTGCTGCCCAATTAACAAGTCCCTTTAGACCTTACTTTAGCAGCTAGCTCAGTCTGCTCTAGACCTACATTAGAAATCCCAGCCAAAACTCCCTCCGCGGGGGCTAAATTGTAGGATTTAGTTTTGTTTAGTGGCATAAGTACTCATTTACTTCTAATGCAGTGTGTGAAACACATGGGGTGAGTGAGCATAAATGTAAGGTTTTCTTATAACGGATTGCTTTTCATGGTGGAATGTCAAAAACTGCTTGAGTAGCTGTAGCTCCTCTAGACATTCTGCATTTGCTTTAGGAATTACTACCTAATCATCATAATTTACACTGAAATCTTTAAGTTGTAATATTTCTGTCTATGTAGTTAGACACATCCGGGTTGTTTAGAAAACAACAATGCGCTTCTAAAGTAAATAATTAGCAAGAAGCAGGTTAGAAGTTTATTGATAATAATGTGTCTGAGTAAGGTTAGTGATATAATGTGGAAATTGTGTCATGTTAACAGAAACTTAACACTTACTTGGCTACTCATCAACTCATTCAATTTGTAGGTAAGTGCATAGAGAAGGCCGGTCTTACAGGAAATAGTTTCGATCTCATTACCCTGTTTTTCGCCGGTGGGAAGAGCGTTCTTCCCCATTAGGCGACTTAGGAGAACCGAAAAACAAACGGTTGCTCTCGAGAAGGCACTGGCGACCATGTATAAATTGTGAGCTATCGATCTCCACTTCGGCACTTCGCTGACTTACGATCAGCGTAACACTATATATCACTTACCACAAGCACTATTTTTATTCACTTTTAACAAAGTTTTAACTGAAACTTTACTCATTTTCGATGAAAATTATCGAGCGAAAATATTTTACGTATACATTGGCGGCAAAAATTTAGACGCTATGAATGACACTTGACAGTGATAACTCTAGCTCGCTAAGACCATAGTCACCGCAAGATTTCTTACATGTTGAAAGAACACAGGTAACTAAAAGGGAATGTAAGTACGTATATCTTAACTATTTATAGTATATAAGGCAAGAATTGAGATACTTTCTTCAAACGAGAGTATTATTGTGTTTTGAAGGAAACATAATATACAATTTTGTGTTTGTGTGTTGCAAAAACAAAGTAATATATATGTCGGAACGTCAGGATTTACTTAGTTAGATTCAGACAGCATGTGGGCAGAAGATGGGTTTCGTGCAATGAAAACACACTGGGAGCGATACACGGTGTTTAAAATCATGATCTAACACAATCACTAAGCACAACGAATCGAATACAGTTCCGTGGCTTAGTAACCCCGATGCGATCAGGAACTAGACTTGGACTTAAAACATCACGACTCTGTAGAAGCGCGCTGTAGGTGTGGGTAGATCACGTGATGTCACCAGTGGCGCGCTTGCGATTCATTACGCGTCCGTACTATTGACCGGATCTGACATAATAGGTTGGGGAAAAAGTCTTTTCGCATTATAGTATGTATGAACTTAAAATAAAATCTCTTTGGCTATACTGTTTGTATCTGGCTGGTTTTGGTATCATTGAAAGTTTCAATTTTAAAGAACATAATTCCAAATTCAAATTAGGAAAATGTATGATTTTCATTTGTTTTTCGTACTGTCAAGATGAATAAATCTAATGAAGAAATTCGATACATTTTAAAGTTTTATCACAAAAAAGGTAAAAATGCAATGCAAGCCGCGAAAAAAATTTGCGATGTTTATGGACCCAGTGCAGTGTCTGTGAGAGTAGCACAAATTTGGTTTAAGCGTTTTCAATCCGGAAATTTTGATGTCAAAGATGCACGTCGCTCTGGTCGCCCTATTACGGATAAAATGGATGCCATTTTTGAAAAAGTGGAGCAAGATCGGCATATCAGTAGTTACGACGTAGCTGAAGAACTGGGAATTGATCACAAAACAGTTTTGGCGCATTTGAAAAAAACTGGGTACACAAAAAAGCTCAATATTTGGGTACCTCTCGAGCTCACTGAAAGAAACCTAATGAACCGTGTACTCATTTGTGATTCTTTATTACGACGTAATGAAACCGAACCACTTTTGAAGAAGCTGATAACTGGTGATGAAAAGTGGATCACGTACGACAAGAACGTGCGAAAAAGGTCGTGGTCAAAGGTCGGTCAGGCTTCACAGACTGTGGCGAATCCCGGGTTAGCTCGCAACAAGGTGATGCTGTGTGTGTGGTGGGATTGGAAGGGCATTATTCATTATGAGCTGTTACCACCAGGCAGGACCATCAATTCTGAACTCTACTGCGAACAACTGATGAGCTTAAAGCAAGAAGTTGAGAGAAAGCGGCCGGAATTAATCAACAGAAGAGGTGTGGTTTTTCATCATAATAACGCTAGACCTCACACATTTTTAGCCACTCAGCAAAAATTAAGAGAGTTTGGCTGGGAGGTGTTAATGCATCCGCCGTATAGTCCTGACCTTGCACCTTCAGATTTCCACCTGTTTCGGTCTCTTCAGAATTCTTTAGGCAGTGTCAGGTTAACATCACGAGAGGACTGCCAAAACCACTTGTCGCGGTATTTCGATCAGAAGTCCCAAAATTTATATAGCAATGGGATCATGTCCCTACCTACAAGATGGCAAAAAGTTATCGAACCAAATGGTACCTACATACTTTAGATAAATGTAAATAATGTATATTAAAAAATGTTTTGAAGTTTCTTAAAAAATGCGAAGAAACTTTTTCCCCAACCTAATATATAAAATTGAACATGAAGCAATTCACATTTCACATACAAATATGTTAGTATACCCTGCCTAGATATCTCTTTTGTTGACTGTACATACTTCATACAAACACATATACATTAGATAAGAAAGTATAAGAAAGATATGACTAATACACTTCTGAACACATCTTTTGGCCCACCTTGTATTTTCAGTTTCGTTTGGTCCTAGCTAAAATTTTATATTAGGTCGAGCAAAAAGTTTTTATGCAGTTTTGAACCTGGCACATTCACAATTTCATTCAATAGTCTTTTTTTGAATTTCGAACACAGAATTTAAAGAAACAATAGACAATTTGGAGCCTGTTTTTTGATATCAAACAATCGAATACTAAGAAAACTTGGTTTTATTGGTTTACTTGGATTTAATTCTTGAAAAAGTGATTGATATCTTTGGTTTTGCAACAAACATTACTTATTCTTAACATTAAGGTGAGGTTCTATCAATAATCTATGGATACTTAACCTGAAGTCGCCGCCCAAGCTGTGGCACTTATTCAGGCCGGACACAGCCAAAGAAACGTGAGTGCTCAACTTAATTTAAGTCGATCTGCGGTCCGAAATGTTTATCGGAGGTACCTAGAGACTGGCGGCTTTGTTCGTCGCCAAGGAAGGCCACGATCTTGGGTCACAACTGAAAGGCAGGATCGATTCATCGTGACGACCAGCTTGAGAAATCGTCACCTTACCTCCATTGAGATACAAAACCAACTTCGCGACTTCCACGGAGTATCTGTGAGCGCTCGAACTGTTCGGAGAATGTTTAAAGGACGCGATATGGTACCACACAAGCCAGCTAATGGCCCCAAACTAACGCGAGCCCGCCGAACAGCGCGCCTTCATTTCGCACGCAGTCATTTAAATTGGACATAGCAAGATTGGAGCCGTGTACTCTTTTCTGATGAGTCTAAAATTGTGTTACATGGCAATGATGGAAGGAAGAAGGTCTACCGACGTAAGGGAGAGCGTTTCGCACAATGCTGCTTTGAAGAGAGGGTTGCTTATGGCGGTGGCTCATGGACTGTCTGGGGCGGTATATCCGCGAGCGGCAAAACTCAACTTGAGGTTGTTACAGGACCACGGCTGCCAACATTAAATGCTGAAAGGTACATTCGTGAGTGCTTAGACCTCACGTGATACCATACGCGGACTATGTGGGCCCAAATTTCCTTTTTATGCATGATAATGCAAGAGCCCATGCGGCCGGCATCGTCAGGGAATATCTTCGGGATGTGAACATCACAGTTATGGACTGGCCAGCCAGAAGCCCAGACATGAACCCCTTTGAGCACATGTGGGACGAGCTAAAAAGACGTGTTAGGGCTCGTCAGCCAGTTGCCCAGACGATGCAGGAGTTGAAAACTGCCATAGAAGAGGAATGGGAGATGATCCCTCAAAATTTCATAGAGCGGTTGATAAACTCTATGCCTAATCGTATGAGAGCTGTGGTAGATGCCCATGGAGGCAACACGCGTTATTAAATTAAACCTTTATTTGATAAAACATGTTTTTTATTCAAAAATCAATTGCCTTTAACAAGGCGCATATCCGACTTGTTAGGCGTAGCTCCATGTCGTATGGTATTCTGAATTCAAATTTAAAACAATACGATCGAAAAAGATGGTAAAATGTATCAGGTTTAAAACTGCATCAACAGTTTTTGTTCAATCTAGCAATCATATTTCGGTAGGGGCCATCGAAACCTAAACTCTAAGGTGGGCCAATAGATGTGTCCAGAAGTGTAGTAATGTTTCGTCGATAGCATGGTAGTATTGAACACTCAATTTCACTCTTTGGATAAACGTCAGTGATTTTTGGACTTTCGAGTTTTAATATGTTCTAACTGAGATAAGACAATGTTCCGAAAATAAATTCACATGTTGTTTTGAGTTATACACATTATCAATGCAAAGTATTTATGCAAGGACTGTTTACGAAGAGACAAAATTAAAAGTCAATGTTGGAACGACCTGCTATTGTTCGACACGACTTATACTAGAACTAGTAGATGGTTTTATGGTAACTGGTTTTAAAAATATCAGCCTATTATTGGCCCACAGCACGGCAAAAGCCTCTTCTCATTCAGAGAAGGCACGAGGATTGATCACCACGCTCAAGACGGGTTGGAATGACCTACTTTGTTCTTCCCTCAAGTCGGCATGTCTTATACTAGAACTAGTAGATGGTTTTATGGTAACTGGTTATAAAAATATCAGCCTATTATTGGCCCACAGCAGGGCAAAAGCCTCTTCTCATTCAGAGAAGGCACGAGCATTGATCACCACGCTCAAGACGGGTTGGAATGACCTACTTTCTTCTTCCCTCAGGTCGGCACGACTTATACTAGAACTAGTAGATGGTAACTGGTTATAAAAAGACCAGCCTATTATTGACCCACAGCAGAACTGTTGCCTATTCTCATATAGAGAAGGCACGAGCATTGATCACCACGCTCAAGACGGGTTGGAATGACCTACTTTCTTCTTCCCTCAAGTCGGCACGACTTATACTAGAACAAGTAGATGGTAACTGGTTATAAAAAGACCAGCCTATTATTGACCCACAGCAGGGCAAATGCCTCTTCTCATTCAGAGAAGGCACGAGCATTGATCACCACGCTCAAGACGGGTTGGAATGACCTACTTTCTTCTTCCCTCAAGTCGGCACGACTTATACTAGAACTAGTAGATGGTTTGATGGTAACTGGTTATAAAAACACCAGCCTAATTATTGACCCACAGCAGGGCAACAGCCTATTCTCATATAGAGAAGGCACGAGCATTGATTACCACGCTCAAGACGGGTTGGAGTGACCTACTTTCTTCTTCCCTCAAGTCGGCACGACTTATACTAGAACTAGTAGATGGTAACTGGTTATAAAAACACCAGCCTATTATTGACCCACAGCAGGGCAACAGCCTATTCTCATATAGAGAAGGCACGAGCATTGATCACCACGCTCAAGACGGGTTGGAATGACCTACTTTCTTCTTCCCTCAAGTCGGCACGACTTATACTAGAACTAGTAGATGGTAACTGGTTATAAAAACACCAGCCTATTATTGACCCACAGCAGGGCAAATGCCTCTTCTCATTCAGAGAAGGCACGAGCATTGATCACCACGCTCAAGACGGGTTGGAATGACCTACTTTCTTCTTCCCTCAAGTCGGCACGACTTATACTAGAACTAGTAGATGGTTTGATGGTAACTGGTTATAAAAACACCAGCCTATTATTGACCCACAGCAGGGCAACAGCCTATTCTCATATAGAGAAGGCACGAGCATTGATCACCACGCTCAAGACGGGTTGGAATGACCTACTTTCTTCTTCCCTCAAGTCGGCACGACTTATACTAGAACTAGTAGATGGTAACTGGTTATAAAAAACACCAGCCTATTATTGACCCACAGCAGGGCAAATGCCTCTTCTCATTCAGAGAAGGCACGAGCATTGATCACCACGCTCAAGACGGGTTGGAATGACCTACTTTCTTCTTCCCTCAAGTCGGCACGACTTATACTAGAACTAGTAGATGGTTTGATGGTAACTGGTTATAAAAACACCAGCCTAATTATTGACCCACAGCAGGGCAACAGCCTATTCTCATATAGAGAAGGCACGAGCATTGATTACCACGCTCAAGACGGGTTGGAGTGACCTACTTTCTTCTTCCCTCAAGTCGGCACGACTTATACTAGAACTAGTAGATGGTAACTGGTTATAAAAACACCAGCCTATTATTGACCCACAGCAGGGCAACAGCCTATTCTCATATAGAGAAGGCACGAGCATTGATCACCACGCTCAAGACGGGTTGGAATGACCTACTTTCTTCTTCCCTCAAGTCGGCACGACTTATACTAGAACTAGTAGATGGTAACTGGTTATAAAAAACACCAGCCTATTATTGACCCACAGCAGGGCAAATGCCTCTTCTCATTCAGAGAAGGCACGAGCATTGATCACCACGCTCAAGACGGGTTGGAATGACCTACTTTCTTCTTCCCTCAAGTCGGCACGACTTATACTAGAACTAGTAGATGGTTTGATGGTAACTGGTTATAAAACACCAGCCTAATTATTGACCCACAGCAGGGCAACAGCCTATTCTCATATAGAGAAGGCACGAGCATTGATTACCACGCTCAAGACGGGTTGGAGTGACCTACTTTCTTCTTCCCTCAAGTCGGCACGACTTATACTAGAACTAGTAGATGGTAACTGGTTATAAAAACACCAGCCTATTATTGACCCACAGCAGGGCAACAGCCTATTCTCATATAGAGAAGGCACGAGCATTGATCACCACGCTCAAGACGGGTTGGAATGACCTACTTTCTTCTTCCCTCAAGTCGGCACGACTTATACTAGAACTAGTAGATGGTAACTGGTTATAAAAAACACCAGCCTATTATTGACCCACAGCAGGGCAAATGCCTCTTCTCATTCAGAGAAGGCACGAGCATTGATCACCACGCTCAAGACGGGTTGGAATGACCTACTTTCTTCTTCCCTCAAGTCGGCACGACTTATACTAGAACTAGTAGATGGTTTGATGGTAACTGGTTATAAAAACACCAGCCTAATTATTGACCCACAGCAGGGCAACAGCCTATTCTCATATAGAGAAGGCACGAGCATTGATTACCACGCTCAAGACGGGTTGGAGTGACCTACTTTCTTCTTCCCTCAAGTCGGCACGACTTATACTAGAACTAGTAGATGGTAACTGGTTATAAAAACACCAGCCTATTATTGACCCACAGCAGGGCAACAGCCTATTCTCATATAGAGAAGGCACGAGCATTGATCACCACGCTCAAGACGGGTTGGAATGACCTACTTTCTTCTTCCCTCAAGTCGGCACGACTTATACTAGAACTAGTAGATGGTAACTGGTTATAAAAAACACCAGCCTATTATTGACCCACAGCAGGGCAAATGCCTCTTCTCATTCAGAGAAGGCACGAGCATTGATCACCACGCTCAAGACGGGTTGGAATGACCTACTTTCTTCTTCCCTCAAGTCGGCACGACTTATACTAGAACTAGTAGATGGTAACTGGTTATAAAAAACACCAGCCTATTATTGACCCACAGCAGGGCAAATGCCTCTTCTCATTCAGAGAAGGCACGAGCATTGATCACCACGCTCAAGACGGGTTGGAATGACCTACTTTCTTCTTCCCTCAAGTCGGCACGACTTATACTAGAACTAGTAGATGGTTTGATGGTAACTGGTTATAAAAACACCAGCCTAATTATTGACCCACAGCAGGGCAACAGCCTATTCTCATATAGAGAAGGCACGAGCATTGATTACCACGCTCAAGACGGGTTGGAGTGACCTACTTTCTTCTTCCCTCAAGTCGGCACGACTTATACTAGAACTAGTAGATGGTAACTGGTTATAAAAACACCAGCCTATTATTGACCCACAGCAGGGCAAATGCCTCTTCTCATTCAGAGAAGGCACGAGCATTGATCACCACGCTCAAGACGGGTTGGAATGACCTACTTTCTTCTTCCCTCAAGTCGGCACGACTTATACTAGAACTAGTAGATGGTTTGATGGTAACTGGTTATAAAAACACCAGCCTAATTATTGACCCACAGCAGGGCAACAGCCTATTCTCATATAGAGAAGGCACGAGCATTGATTACCACGCTCAAGACGGGTTGGAGTGACCTACTTTCTTCTTCCCTCAAGTCGGCACGACTTATACTAGAACTAGTAGATGGTAACTGGTTATAAAAACACCAGCCTATTATTGACCCACAGCAGGGCAACAGCCTATTCTCATATAGAGAAGGCACGAGCATTGATCACCACGCTCAAGACGGGTTGGAATGACCTACTTTCTTCTTCCCTCAAGTCGGCACGACTTATACTAGAACTAGTAGATGGTAACTGGTTATAAAAAACACCAGCCTATTATTGACCCACAGCAGGGCAAATGCCTCTTCTCATTCAGAGAAGGCACGAGCATTGATCACCACGCTCAAGACGGGTTGGAATGACCTACTTTCTTCTTCCCTCAAGTCGGCACGACTTATACTAGAACTAGTAGATGGTTTGATGGTAACTGGTTATAAAAACACCAGCCTAATTATTGACCCACAGCAGGGCAACAGCCTATTCTCATATAGAGAAGGCACGAGCATTGATTACCACGCTCAAGACGGGTTGGAGTGACCTACTTTCTTCTTCCCTCAAGTCGGCACGACTTATACTAGAACTAGTAGATGGTAACTGGTTATAAAAACACCAGCCTATTATTGACCCACAGCAGGGCAAATGCCTCTTCTCATTCAGAGAAGGCACGAGCATTGATCACCACGCTCAAGACGGGTTGGAATGACCTACTTTCTTCTTCCCTCAAGTCGGCACGACTTATACTAGAACTAGTAGATGGTTTGATGGTAACTGGTTATAAAAACACCAGCCTATTATTGACCCACAGCAGGGCAACAGCCTATTCTCATATAGAGAAGGCACGAGCATTGATCACCACGCTCAAGACGGGTTGGAATGACCTACTTTCTTCTTCCCTCAAGTCGGCACGACTTATACTAGAACTAGTAGATGGTAACTGGTTATAAAAAACACCAGCCTATTATTGACCCACAGCAGGGCAAATGCCTCTTCTCATTCAGAGAAGGCACGAGCATTGATCACCACGCTCAAGACGGGTTGGAATGACCTACTTTCTTCTTCCCTCAAGTCGGCACGACTTATACTAGAACTAGTAGATGGTTTGATGGTAACTGGTTATAAAAACACCAGCCTAATTATTGACCCACAGCAGGGCAACAGCCTATTCTCATATAGAGAAGGCACGAGCATTGATTACCACGCTCAAGACGGGTTGGAGTGACCTACTTTCTTCTTCCCTCAAGTCGGCACGACTTATACTAGAACTAGTAGATGGTAACTGGTTATAAAAACACCAGCCTATTATTGACCCACAGCAGGGCAACAGCCTATTCTCATATAGAGAAGGCACGAGCATTGATCACCACGCTCAAGACGGGTTGGAATGACCTACTTTCTTCTTCCCTCAAGTCGGCACGACTTATACTAGAACTAGTAGATGGTAACTGGTTATAAAAAACACCAGCCTATTATTGACCCACAGCAGGGCAAATGCCTCTTCTCATTCAGAGAAGGCACGAGCATTGATCACCACGCTCAAGACGGGTTGGAATGACCTACTTTCTTCTTCCCTCAAGTCGGCACGACTTATACTAGAACTAGTAGATGGTAACTGGTTATAAAAACACCAGCCTATTATTGACCCACAGCAGGGCAACAGCCTATTCTCATATAGAGAAGGCACGAGCATTGATTACCACGCTCAAGACGGGTTGGAGTGACCTACTTTCTTCTTCCCTCAAGTCGGCACGACTTATACTAGAACTAGTAGATGGTAACTGGTTATAAAAACACCAGCCTATTATTGACCCACAGCAGGGCAACAGCCTATTCTCATATAGAGAAGGCACGAGCATTGATTACCACGCTTGCTCAAGATGGCTTGGATCGACCTACTATTCGTTTTCACTCGAGTCGGCATGACCTATACGAGAACTAGTTGATGATGGTAACTGGTTATAAAAACAAATTATTTATTAAAAAAAAAAAACAACTGCAAAAACACGTCTCTTTTCAGTTATTGTTTTTGTAGAATTTCAGTATTAAGTAAACCAATAACTTGAAATAAGTACACCATGTACTTACTTAACTTTTAAACAGTAATAATTTTATCGTTTGCAGCACCTGTCCTTATTGCGCAATTTATTCGTGGTTCAAATAGAGCGTTGCTTGTTCCAGGCTTTAGCTAGCAAAAGTCCTACATCCCTGAACGTGTACAACAAGCAGGGGTACACACCGCTACACACAGCATGTCTGGCAGACGCACCCGACTGCGTGCGTGCACTTATGTTAGCTGGCGCCGACGTCAACCTGACGGCCGCTAAGAGATCCACTAGCTTACTACCAGGTATTTTGACAGTAAAATCACCGTGTTTTTTTACTGTCCTGTCTATTTGCACTCGAGGAAAGATTGGGCAAGCAAAATACCTAAGTGTTCAACCTTTTCATTCCTCGACTGTACATACGACTGAGTGTGAGGCAGTGAGCTTTAGTCAGGCGTTGTCCATCCACAGGTAAATGTTTGTAGTCAGTAACAAAATATCTTATGCCTGCTTACTTTTTGGTTTTGTTTAACTTTATTTGTTCTTTTGTGTTGCAGTTCTTATGTAATTAACATCACCTCTTGGATCTTATCTGTTTGCACATGTACACTTAGTACACTTTGTAGTTGTGCACTATTTCCTTAAGGCTTAAACCCATGTCACACTAATACCACAGCTGCACAGTCCAACTCTTTGCAGTAGTCCAACGGAAGGTGATTTTTGAAGCAGTCAATCGTTGATCTACTGTTTAATAGTTGCACTATGCTTTAACGCTTTGTGTGTGCTTGATTCTTTCTAGTTCGCGCCGAAGACAGCATGACGGTTCTTCAGAAATCTGCATCTATGCTGTCAGGTAGATAGTCTATAATATTTATTTATTCACCAGCAGGGCATTGTATCAAACAAAACCTGTGTACTGCGCAGGTACAGTCAATCGCATATCAGTGACATTGGCAGCGGCTTTATTTCTTAGTAGTCGGAGTCGTTTTTGTAATGCAAGTGTTGTGCGGTCGGCTGTACGTTCGTAATCAACAAACTGTGTTGTACTGTATAGGTACTCAACCTTTTCAGTCCTCGACTGTAAATGCTTTATTTCGTGTGTGAGCTATAGTCAGCCGATGTGAACACATCCACAGGTAAAAGTTTGTTTGTCAATAACTAAAGTAGCACTAGTTGTATGTAAGGATCGTAGCAGGTGGTGTTCTGTAGTGTCAGTCTACCCCCATGGGAAGGTGTGAGTTTATGTTTGTTTGTGTTTGTGAAATACCCATATTTTTGCTTAATTTATTGGTTTTGGTTAACTTTATTTCTGCTTTTCTAACGCAATTTAGATTAATTCGTAGTTGTGCACTTTTTCTTAAACTCGCAGCTTAATGGGATATATCGATAATTTTTTGTTTTTAAAATTCCCATAAAACCGAATCTTATACGATATTATTATTAAAAAAAAAGAATGTATATGGTTAAATCATTTGGATTTTCCATATGTGTTATTTGTCTATATTGTCTACTGCAGTACTAACAACAAAACATGATTACTTGAAATTTTTTCGATAGAAAAAAAATCCAAAGAAGCACCGTTGCGTTGTGCAGTAAAACTTGATGTAAATCGAAGGTATTTAAATATATTAAGGGCTGATTGTTCAATAGTCAGATAATTTTTATCAGAGGAATAAATATGGCGGTTTGACAGCTTTTGTATTGAAAATATGTCAAACTGTCACATTTATTCTTCAGGTAAAAGTTATCTGCCTATTGAACAATCAGCCCTAAGAAAACTTACTAAGCTAAAAATTTACTAAAGTATTTAACATATATTTTTTCCAAATCATTAACACTACTCGTTTAGACGTGATCTCCAGTTTAAAATCATTAAAAATCGGTTATCGTCGCCTTGATGCAATGTATGTAACGCTAAAACCACTGTTCCTTGCAGTAGTCCAACGGGTGGTGCTTTATTGAACCACTGTAAAGTAGTTGCACTACGCTTTAACGCTTTGTTTGTACTTGATTATTTCTAGCATACGCCGAAAGCAGCAGGACGGCTCTTCAGAAATCTTCACCCATGGTGTCAGGTAGGTAGTCTACAATCTATACCTACATACAGGATGTACCAGAAAAATATGGTTAAAGGAGATCGTTCACTGTCCATACATTTTTGGGCTAAATGTGAAAGCCCAATAAAAAAGGTATTTTTCGAAAGAATACGTTTTTCTCTATTTATTTCTGTTTTCTTTTATTTTTTTTTACTAGTCTTTTAACTGAAAACAGTATTTTTCAAACTCGTTTATCAAGGCAGGGAATGGTCCTACAGGTTTGGTGCTATAGTGAAAAGTGAAGAGGAATGTTCCCCAATGACTGTACATCCTCTTGACTGCTCACACGGGCGACTCAGCCTCACGACACATAAATTAAATTGCACTTAAATTAGATGACAATGGTGCCGATTCTGTTGTACACCGAACTAAACTAACTAAACTATCACTAAAATTCCATACTTTTTGCTATGAGAATCTTAGAGCTATTCTGCAAAAAAAAACCTCTAAATTGAATAACAATTTTGACACAACTAAAATCGAGTTTGACAATCGTGACTCCGCGTGTTATAGTGCCTGTAGTATATTTGACCCGGTGGCTTTAATTGGAACTAACGAAATGACTATGAAGTGACAGGCTTGTCATATTTTGTTCACCGATATCGCTGTCGTTACCGGGTCAAATATCTTTTAGAGCTGAAAGGGCGCAGGGAGGGGGCAGCTTCAACGTGTTTTATATGGAATGTAGGTATCTTTTTTTTGGTACCTTTTTTTTTGGTACCTACATGTTGATTCATAGGGGTTTATGCGTTTTATAAAGGGGGGCCAAATTTTCATTATTTTTGCGATAGGACTCACCGTTTTCGAGATATATGCAAAAGAAAAGAAAAAAAAAACTACTGTTTTTGCATCCGAAGTCAAGGTCTCGGTGTGAATTTTAGTTCATGTTAACTAATTTTGTTCCACACCTTTTTAATCGCGATTAAAAATAGTTTGATTTAGTTTGACAATTAAAATTTTAGGTGAAAACAGTCAAATTCAGAATAGCAAAATTGCCATTTTCACTAAACTAATAACTCCGTACAATCTTAGTCCTGTCAAACTAGAATATAGTTAAGTTGTGTCACTTTAGTCAATTTCAGAATGGGAAATCGTTGTTTGACAGGAATAAACTAAATTTTAGTGATTTTTAGTCTAGTTTAAAGGCATTTGTGACAAGAGAATCGGCACCAATATAAGTGGCCATTTTAGTTTTGATCAGTTCTTGGATCCCTGCACAAGCGGTTATTTTGATACTTTTTAAAACATTTCTGCCTATATAAAAACAATTATGAGATCCTGTTCAATTAAATGGTATGGGAAATCGTCTAGAACAATCAGCTATAAAAAAGATGGCATAACTCTTCATCGGCAAGTAAAATATATTTATAATTTAACTTGCTGCACCCTGCGGTTTTCAGCGTAGACCGGGATAAAAAGTAACCTATGTGTTAATCCAGGGTATAAGCTATCTACATACCAAATTTCATCTAAATCGGTCCAGCCTTTTGAGCGTGAAGAAGTAACAAACACACACACACACAAACTTTCGAGTGTGATAATATTACGAACAGTTGCAGAGCTCAAGCTAAACTGCTTGTTTATAAACCGCGCTGATGTCTGTTTGAAAAGTCCCTTTCTCTCACTAGAGTTTTGTCAATACGTCTGTCCCTTTCTATCTGTACTAATGCTGTAGTGTTGTGACAACTTCAAAACAGTAGTCAGTTAGGAAATGACGACTCCAGCTAGTTTGCATAATGACGTGTAAAAGTGATTTTCAAATCCTAATTGCACAATTATTTGAATTTGAATAATATTGTTCTTTCTGACAGGTATTGACTTTGCTATTATTTTTATTAGGCGTACTTTCAGTTGATTAAATTAGCTGATTGATTTAATTGAATAGAATAAAGTTCATATTGAAGTGTTAGGTACGTCAGTGTTTAACTATACTGATAGGGTGTCAACTAGGTGCAAATACCTAGTTGACACCCTATCAGTATAGTTTAAAAAAATGTAGCATTTAGGAGTCGATTTTATCGATATCGATATTATTCTTGCAAAACTGACTTGGGCATATTTGGAACATTCGTCCTGACATTGTTGCATCGGCCAATCATAACCGCTGTATTTTTTACGTCCCTTGGCCCGCAGTGGTGAGTCGTGTGCTTAGATGAAATCGGTCTATCAGCTCACAAGTGGTTTAATTCTCTGTGGTTCCAACGGATCACTTTTTTTTGTTTGGCGCACTTTCACATGTTTAGCCCAAAATGAATGATCTCCTTTAGGGGGTGCATTTCCATTGACGCGGAGCTGGGCGGAGCGGAGTGGGACATGCAGGAATCTACCAATCATAATGACTGAAATCCTCATCGCGTCTCTTGACTCGTCTGTGATTGGACGATTTCTGCTCGTCTCCGCTCCGCTCCGCCCAGCTCCGCGTCAGTGGATACGCACCCTTAAGGTTGTGGTGCAGACCATCAAACTGAACAACTTTCTCCGTGGGACCAAAATAGTTATCCGATGTTGGTCCCATGGAGAAAGTTGTTCAGTTTGATGGTCTGTACCACACCCTTAAATATGACCACACCTTTCTGGTACACCCTGTATAATAAAATAGTAACGAAGTCCTGTAATATAAAATATATATAATAGAAAATTTTTGAAAAATGGCTTCGAGGTGTGGGAACGAGTCTGATGGCGAAAATATAGTTTTTTTAGAATTCTTGTCTGTTTGTCTGGATATGTTCCAGATTGGCGCAAGAACAGCTGAACGGATTTGGATGAAATTTGGCACACAGATAGTTTATAACCTGGATCCAGACAAACAGGAAAAAAATCCTTCGTTACTATTTTATTACATGAGATTTAGCAGCACCAAGGTATCAATATATACATAGGCATAGTTTTATGTGGGAATCGTGTGAGGCATTTTAATATCACAAATGCACGTCGGTTACATCACTTTATTTCGCAGATATTTATTCTAAAGTTTTGTGATATATATTTCGTGATATTTGCATAGATGTAACAAGGAGACGTTGTGACTGATCTCATAACGAAACAAGTGAAATGTTGCATCCGAGATAGATACGACCGGCACCTTTCTAGTTTTGATCATTAGCGAGAAGCATTGCTGTAGATATTACTTAAGATAGATACGACCGGCACCTTTCTAGTTTTTGGTCATTAGCGAGAAGCATTGCTGTAGATATTACTTAAGGTCTGTAAAGTGAGAGGTTATATAGTTATTAACATCTTAACTCATGTAACTAGTATGATTTTTGATTATTTTTTTAGTATTAGATTACTTAATTGCAACTTTAAAACTAAGGTTAATGTGCATTCAGACGTTTATATGTACTTAAATATTAAATGACATCCTGTTTTTGTTGACACTATCAGCAGCCGCTACAGAGGCGATAAACAACCGATAATAAAATTCACACTTAATTGAAAGTGGATACAATAAGGAAGACAGTTTCTAGAACATTTGTCGGAAATATTTTTCATGTAAAATGATACCAATAACGAGAATCAATCAAATTGTTTTTACTGCGCAGCCTTATTAACTGTGTTGTAATGTAATTAAAGGTGCTGAACCTTTACATTCTTCGACTGTAAATACTTACTTTACTTCGTATGTGGCGGTGAGTTTTAGTTAGACGTTATCAGCTTGATGGCTGCTCAGAAATCTACAATTTACGAACATATCCGCAGGTAAAAGTTTGTATGTAGTAACTAAAGTACCCTTGTTCTTGCTTTATTGGTGTTGGTTCACTTTGTCTTCTTATCTAACGCAGTATAAATTAAATTGCTCACCCTTTGTTGTTGTTGTTTTTGTTGTTGGCCTTACATATATTACGTCGCACGTTAAGGGGAGGGGTGATGGGGTCAACAAAGTTTGACATCATAATTATGCTAAGAGGGGAACGAGTCGTAAGCTTCACATGTATAAATCTAGTAGAAAACTGTAACGAAAACTTGCAAATATTACCAACTATATATTGATAGAAGGTTAATTGCAGAATATGTGACGTTACACGAGGGGATGGGGTTCACACAAATATGACCATCTGTGACAAGGACGGAGGATCCAAAGATCATAAAATTTGTGTGACGTAATTAATGAATGGTCCCTTACTTTACGCTTAGATAAGTTCCTAGTTGTGTACTTTTATCTTTAAAGGTGGGATTCACGGTCAGTCCATCGCGCCAAATGGCGTGATGTACCTACAACTAAAATTTGATCGTGAATGGTAAAATCCGTTGGCGTGAATAAAACTCTGGATTTCCAATCGCTCCATTTGACTTTAGTCGTTTGGAGCCACGCCAGATGGCGCTATCGTGAATGCCCACTTTAAGCTTAATGTAACGTTAAAACAAATGCTCTTTTCAGTAGTCCTACTGGTACGGCTTTTTTAAACCACTGTATTGTAGTTGCACTATGCTTTAACGCTTTGTTTGTGCTTGATTGTTTCTAGCTTGTGCCGAAGGCAGCGTGACGGTTATTCAGAAGTCATCAACCATGCTGTCAGGTAGATAATACGCCTTTATTTATAAAACGTTGCTTAAAGTTAAGATAGGTACGTTTAAACGCCAAAAAAATTGTTACGAGGTGGGCTTCGGGATAAATAAATTTATGCCAGTTTACACCTAAAACACACTATATTTAAATAGTCACAGATACAGTAATCAGAAACTTTAAGCAGAATCACCTGAATCACTTGTAGTTCGCTGTTAGTTCGCTGTAGTTCACTGGTGTTCACTGTATCGCATTCCTAGCAGAACTGCCATATACCGTTTTTCGTTTTTGTGAGTGACATCTCGCAGTTGACCAGTGGGGGTCGAGACTGCTTAACCGAGCGTTTCCTGTGGAAGCTTTAAGCGAACTTAAAGCCTCCGGCCAGGGCTTACAAACTAAGGTAAAATATTAGACGACTGTGCGTCGCTAATAAGAGGACAGCTAGACGGTGCAGGCTGGATCATGATGGGGGGGTTAAGTGCTACAGGCTCAGCTGTGCCCCCAGCAGGCACAGCTTCACCGAGTAGGGGGTAGGGGGGGGGGGGGGCGGTTACGATTGCGACCTCGGCGGCGAGGTCGGAATGTATTTTTGGGTGGTTTGCGTTTGCAAACCGTACTGGTGGCCTTACTACTCTCCTGAAGGAGGGTTATGGGGTCATCAAGGTTGGTGAGAACTGCCATACACCGCTGGCAACCCTCTATTTATATGACGAGTCTAAGCTTCTCGAAAGTTCGAGGCCATAGAATGCTGCAAAACGACACTTAACCATCTAGAACATTCTGGAAGGGTTTAGAATGTTCTAGAAAAATCTGTCACGAATCGACGTACCGTGTAGTTCTGCTAGTCGATAACAGATGGCGTTAGCATCTACGTAACAATATAATATATGCTTAAGCAGAAATATATTTTAATCATTACTTAACTTTAAGCAAACTTTATAAATAAACCTAGTAGTCGTTATTTTTATTATTTATTTATTAAGCAGCAGCGTCGTGTATCAACAAGGATCACTGTCAGAATTCATCAGCTCAGGTCTTTAATTAGTGAAGTATTATTATTTGTTATCTGATCTTATTATTTTGGGAAGGTTTCAGACTAACAAAGTGTAGTAGAAAGGTGAAATGACCATCTATGTCATAGGTGCTTTTGTTAAAACTATTTATCTTTTCAATTAAATACCTTAAATACCTTAGACAACGTCTATTTAAATAGTTGTCGAAACTTTCAACCGACGATTACGTTATGGACAGCTAAAATAAAATCAATTAGAATAATTTAAGCATATTTTCAAAATTTCAGGTATAGTAGGCGACCTTCTACACGACAACCAGCCCAAATTGTACCAACAAGACATGAAGCACGGAGGCACTCCCATACACTGGGCAATATCCCGCGAAGTTATAGAAGCTTTAGTGGAGAAAAACTGTGACATCAACGCCCTCAACTTCGATGGGAGAACAGCCCTTCACATAATGGTATTACGTGGCCGTTTAGAGTGTGCCATTGCCTTACTATCAAGAGGTGCCGAACACTCCATTGGAGACAACGAAGGCAACACACCATTACATTTGGCCGTGAAACAAACGAACATCGCAATAGTCCAAGCGTTGGTTGTATTTGGTGCAGATTTGGAAGCGAGAAACAATGCTGGGAATACGGCTAGACATATTTTACCGACTGAGATGTCGAACAGTAACTATGATAGAATATTGTATGTTTTGCATGCGGTTGGTGCTAGAAGGTAAGACATATTTTGTTTTCCTTTTTTTACCAACTTGATAAAACAGACTTCGTGATTTTCGTACAGGGCGTAAGACGTGCAAACTGCTATCATGACTTCAGAACATGATCTTAGAACCGCCAGTGTTAAAATTTTTTGTTGATCTAAAAAAACTGCTATGACATATATTTTGACCGTGTAAGTGTCAAGTCTTGCACATATTTTTTTAATGAACCATGCGTCCATTCCGGATGGCATACAGCTCGTATAGTCTATTTGAAATAAGATTAGACATTTAAATAAACTTTTTCATAGTCCGTTCAACTGATTTTGACTTCTATTCCGTAGGCATAAGGATGGTATTAAAAGCAAAAAAGTGGTTGTTTCTGCAACTGCCATTTGTCATGCCACCAACGAAATAGAAGACAAAATCGGTTCAACATTGAACGCATCTCCATAAAACACTGATGTTTTTTTGGGAAAAAAAGCTGAATTGAGCTGAATAAGTGTAGTTAGTCCCTTATGAGACGTCAGAAGCTAGGTGCACGGTACCAGTTGGCCGTTTCAATAAGTTTTAATACCTGACGTGGTTCCTCAGATGCACTCCAGAAATGTCAGGCTGTGGTCCTAGCTGCTCAGCTCGCGGGGACTACAACGGAGTGCCCCCCCCGCCAGTGGCGCGAGGCTCCACTCGAGACCTCGTCAGTCAGATGCTAAGCGTGGCGGCCATGGAGAGAGCTGCCTGTTTCGATGCTAACCAGAAACAAGGACGGTAAGACTATTCAAGTAGTAAATTCAGAATATGGTGTCCATCGCTGGAGCATCTTTATGATTCTGATGAAGGATGCCTACAAATTTCTGATGATGATTAAAAAATTACAGTAATATGTCGTAGGGCCCTGGGGCTATCTTATAATTACTATTATATAGTTCCAGTGTGAAAAGGGATACTGCTATTCGCCCTATGTAGCTGTTTTCTCTTTCATACTGGAACAATGATGAGATTAATACGTTATTGAATGGCCCCTTTTTTTTGTGGATGGGAAATTATCAAATGACTTCTCCCGCTCTGGGTGGAGCGGGAGGGCGTGTCAGACTTTTACGATATGAATTCATAATGGTCACTACTTTTCCCTGCTTTTTTAAGAATGCATCAGCAACAACCCTGGTAAGGAATGAGCTCAACTGTCAAAATAAAAGCTTTTGCGCAACGCCAACAATGTCAATCTATGTCTAATATTTTTTTTTACCATGGATTGGGATTAGATAAAGACTAATTAAACAGTTTCAACTACAAAAAATTGGCTCTCCTATTAATGTCTTCTATGTCAAATTATAAAAAACCCAACGATGCGAACAACGTCCTACTTACTCCCTTCGTCCTCGTTCTCCTCGTCATAGTCCTCGTGGATCCTTCACGTTGTCTTGACTCAAAAGTTAAGCCAACGTGAAGGATCCATCAGCGATCCACAAGCCAGACTTAGACTTGTGCCGAAAGTGTCCCTACACCTACACTTTACACTGGAACACCTACAGGGCCCAAGTACCATAAAAAAGGATTATAATTATTATTTCGAAAAGAAGAAGACCCAGACTTTGAAACAAAATGCACTCACACCAAATTTTACTCACCAATTTCCTTTACACTTTCAGATTACTCTGCCTTGATGGTGGTGGTATTCGAGGCCTGGTCTTAGTCCAAGTGCTTATCAGCTTAGAAGAAGCAGTTGGCAGGCCAATCGTGCAATGTTTCGATTGGGTGGCAGGCACCAGTACTGGAGGCATCCTAGCCTTGGCTTTAGCCAGTGGAAAGTCTCTGAGGGACTGCCAGAGACTGTACTTTAGGATGAAAGAGTTCGCCTTTGTTGGCATGAGGCCGTATCCTTCCGAAGCGCTGGAAAATATTCTGAAGGATTGTTTGGGTAAGTTATTCAAATTCTTTTATTACTGTCAGGCTAAAAATCAGCAGTTTTACGATGTTTAAAGTTACTTATGAGGTCGCATAAAGGACCGTTACTTCATCATCATCATAACAGCCGAAATACGTCCACTGCTGGACATAGGCCTCAACCAAATTATATTAATAATAAGCGTGTAAGTCACCCCCTGCCATTTTTATCCGGGTTTTACGTAACACTGACCAGGCAAGGGACATAATCCTTCCATATTTCTAGGTTACCAATCCACTATCATAGCCCAATATGTTTTGCTTCCATGTTTTGCAATAGTCCTGCACCAACCGGGGGTTGTCCTTGGGTGCACTTGCATAGTTCATACGGGGATATTAATAATAATAATAACCCCACCGCCGCGCCGTATCTCTAAGATGACGTCTTGGTGGGGCTTGCGCGCTCCGAACGCTGGGTCTGTGCCGGTAGAGTTAACTTTGACGATACAGGTCTAGGGTGAACCAGACCAAAAGAGATACAGCAACCAGCAGAGCAGCATGTGGCGAGAGGGCAGTAGCGACCCCATGGACCCTATCTCCCGGGAGAAGTCTGGTTCCTCATCTCTGGCTTGCCTTTATTGACCGGCTGGAGTGAACACTGATGACGAACAGAACTCCCACCTCATTCTTGCCTTTATTGGCCGGCTTGAGTGGAGTTTCGTAAGAGCAAACGTGCTCGGAGGAAGAAAGTATTCCAGTAAGTGTTTGTTGGGATCTTGACCATCTTCCGGGCTCTGGGATTGTTCTGAGAGCCGTGGAATACCTCTCCACTCCTCAAGCACCTCAGGATAATTATGTTGCCCCCTTGTCGCTACGTCACTAAGTGCTGGCGACAGTTTCCGGAGGCCCATTATTGAATGTGCAAGTCAATCCCTGCCATTTTTTTTTTCAAATCCGGCTAGTAGTTCCAGAGATTAGTGCGTTCAAAAGTGATCGTCGGTTCAAACAAACGGTCTTCAGGTTTATTATTAGTATAGATATAGATTTGCACAAGCATAAGGATTACATTATTTTCGATGATTTGCTTCTTTTCATGGTACGCGCGGCTACAGATCAAGCTATAGATTTCCAGTATAAGCTGTTCTCGCATTGTATAGGATTTCCTAACAATGAGAAGTCAGTGTAAACTGGAAATGTATAGCTTGATGTGTAGCCGTGTGTACATACACAAACTAATTATTCTCCGTCTATTATGTGAAGATTAGGATTTGTATTCCATCGTTTTAACTGCCATCCTAACCAACATGAAAATTGCAACAAATTCAAGTTTGAAACACATTTTTTTGTTTTTGTTTTCAGGGACAGAAACAGTAATGGCAGATATTGAACACCCAAAGTTGATGATTTTAGCTGTACTGGCTGACCGAAAACCTGTGGATTTGCACATATTCAGGAATTACAAGTCAGCACAAGAGATACTTGATGACCATAATGGAACTACAAGTAAATAACGAATACTTGACTCATCCCTTTTTTTAAATTAATTGTGTTTTAAAGCATATTTTCAGCGCTCATTTTGGTACGCTTGGATGATAAATTCAAAAGCCGTGTTTAGAATAATTATGTGCCAAAAAACCGTCTACTGTATCGGCCATATTATTGTGGGTTTACTATTTATAACCTAAAAATCTTTTTAGGCAAAAGGCAAATCTGACGTTGCTCCATCTTGCTTTTAGCTTGTATTAGGGAAGTTTGCAAGCTTGCAAAAAAATATTGTCAAGGCAACAGTTTCTTTAGGCGCAGCACAAAGGATGCTGCGAATTTTGGTACCCGTCCGTCACAAGGGAACAGCATTATTGTTGCATGAAATGTTTATAACTAAATTTATACATTTTCGGTGTGCTGATTTCAGATCTCAAGTCAATTTTTTTGTATCAGCTTTAGTTTTTGATATTGAAAACGAGATTTTCAAGAAAAAAAAATAAAAACCATTAGAAAAACAACCACTACAAGTAAAAAAAAATAGTTTATAAGATTTTCTTGCTTGATTTGGTTCACAGGGGCTGTTTTTAATACTCCATTACAGTAGTCCGCCATCACGTGGGCATTCCAGTGACCCTGGTGCCGCCCCTCCATAGTCCTAATATCTTGATGGAACAGTTCCCCTTGTTCTTCACACAGATAACCAAGATTTTCAGGAAAACGATCCAATTGGCTGTGGAGGAAGTGTGCCTTGATGCTGCTGTATCTCAAAAACTAGAGCTGTTAGAGATGAATTGAGGGTAGATTTGAAATTAGCGACCTCGAATTCCCAATTAACAGCCATAAAATTCCATGCCACAAAAAAAGTCTTATTTTGTTCCCTTGTGGAATAGCTATGTGTAATACATAGTTGGATAGCTTTTTTTTGAGCTGAATAAGTTACAATCTGCATAAGCTGAATCCTGGATCCTTTTGTTAGTTAGTAGTTTTAGCCGATTTAATTGCTTGAAATATCAGTTTTCTGTAACCTTCTAGCATCACTTATTTTTTATTTTCTGTATTATTACTTATTTTTGAGAATGCTAGCAACTGTGTAAGTTCAGGGCTAATTTTTTTTTTTTTTTTTGTTTACATAGCATTCCACTCCATTCCACTTCCATTGTTGGTAAAGCGTTATCCTAACTTTAATATTATAAATGCGAAAGTGAGTTTGTTTGTAACTGCTTTCACGCTGAACGGCTGAACGGATTTGGATGAAATTTAGCACATGGGTAGACCATGACCAGGAATAGGACATAGGATACTATTATCCCGGTTGTACGGTCCCGTGAGAAAAAGCTAGTTCATAAATAAATAAACCTTGATTCCAGGTCCTCGTGCCGAAGCCGGTGACCAGTCCTCAGTAGTTTCCCTGGCTGCCCCACCACCTCCTTCTGAACAGTTGGTGTGGCAAGCTGCGAGGGCTTCCGGCGCTGCACCCTCCTACTTCCGTGCTTCGGGCAGGTCAGTAAGCTTGCTAACAGGCGAATACCCCGCTTGTCTTAAATTTGTAATCAGCCGGAATCTGATATAACTTCTATACCCGACATTTGAAAAAAAAAATAGTTTCACTGCTGGAACCAATATAATACAAAAGGTGTAGTTGTAAAATTTGTCAATCAATCAATTAATCTTTGATTGATTGATTGATTGGTTAATTGATTGATTCTTTCTGAAGTCTTCTTACTTTGCTGTGCCCGACAATCCACAATGATGTCTTATGAAAGCCTTACTAAGTTCACATTGTGGAATGCTATGAATATATTGAGTATTAATTGAAATCCGAAAATAATAATTGTACTCATCATTATGAACAACTTTTACTAACGGACCAAACTAGAAATCGCGAAAAAAAATTCTTATGATCCTTACATTTTTGTTCCGATAACTCGGCAAAATGTATGAAACGAATATAATACGAAGATTGACGAAGCGCATAATTTTAATAGTATTACTGCAGGTTGCGTGAACGCATGTTTCGACGAGTTTTTAACTTGATATCAATATTCGTTACACTGTAATTTTTCCATTGTAATATCCCGTCTCAGTCGTAATTCATAATTTAATTTGAAATGCCATTATTGTTGCGATTATTTTGTGTTAAAAACATACAATATCCCTACAGATATTTAGATGGTGGTCTGATGGGGAACAATCCCACACTAGATGTACTGACAGAACTGACGGAATTAAACCTGGCGTTGAGAGCCACAGGACAACAGGAAGCTGCTAAGAAGACCAACCTTAAAGTAGTTGTGTCGTGCGGTACTGGTAAGTGAAGACTTCCTTATTGTGTATGATACAGTTCCATGTTCACACATTTTGAACGCGTGTCATATAGCTGTTACGGTCCGCCGCCGCCAGATGGCGCACCGTAGGACATACTACTGCCGTGCCTGCGTGTAGCCATACTGCGAGGCAGGCCGCGCCCGCCTGTCTACGTCGTACCGCCAGGGGCGCCAGACGTCAACACACCATCAACATTGTGAACGTCGGTCGCTCAATCTCTCAGAATATTTAATTAATCAGATACAGAAATTAACTTGTAAACCGAAATACAACAGATGTACTAGTGAACGTAAACGTCCATTATTTCGAAGTCCAGAAATAAAACAATACACAGCGGCAGCAGCCGACCTCCTTTGGTTGAAACTATCTTATTGTCCCACAGAAAAATATACAATTCTTCTTTATCTCCACGGTTTACAGCGTCTCTGCAAATACCTTGGCGTTTCCAACTGTTTTACGCGGTTTTAGACTGATGCTACACCGAGATGACAGAGGAAAATTTACCAATAGGGGTACTTACCTTTATTTTAATAGGCTTTTCTCATTCATGAGGAACCCTCACGGTTTTATTTTTGTGCATTCTACTCCGTTAACCGGTAACATTTGCCAGATGGTTTTTTGACAGCCTGCGGAGTAATATCGTCACACACTTAGCCCGGTTTCCACCACGAGCGGAGCGGACGTAAGGGCTCTGTTTAACTCGCAAGAGTAAAATGCATAATTGTATTTCCACCAACAAGTAGTCCAATAGTATGCAGATTACTCTCGCGAGTTAAAAGGAGTCCTTAATGGGTCCGCTCCGCTCGCGGTGGAAACCGGGCTTTACAGTAGGAATGGGTTTAATTTTGACAGTTCAACAACATTCTTTGCGTTGAATGAATGAATGAATGAATTGCACCGATCCCAGCGTGGTTTAACCAGACTCGATCACTCGAATGAACCCAAAGATTCACACTAGCCCCTGTTGCCTCATGTTACATGGTGCAACAGAGACCATTGCATATCAAGGAGTAGACCGGGGGGCGCGGTAATGGTAGGGAAGACATGCCCTTAGGATATGGAGGGGATATAGAGCCTATCCAGTATGCACCGTAAAATAAGCATTGGAATAGTGGAGAGACGGGTGATATAATATGGATGGGCTTTTTTACGACGTTGCTGCTATGTTGCTTCTAGTCCAGCTTCCCCGGTGAATCTTTTGGCGGTTAAACTGCATTTTCGACTCTTTTTATGTCGCTGCTATGCTGTATTACAGGTAATCTGCCTTCTCGACTCTTTTCTTCTTCGTTCTGATGAGTTGTCAGCAGCAGAATGTCCAGGACGCGGTCGGACCGTTCCTCGTTGTTGTCCAGCTCCAACTTCAAATTATGTAATTTTTGTTTTTATTCAAAGTTCGACCTATAGCTCGCCGCTGTTCAGTTCAGGTTGACGCGATTGCAGATATTACAGTTTTAAAGTACAAATTAATGCACACAAATTAGCACAAATAATTAATTAAACTGGACCCCAACAAAAATCCTGTCGGGTATGGCGACAGGGCGGCGCCAGCGCACCATGCGTGTCCGTAGGTACTTGAGTTTAATTCCCGGGTCGTCTCAGAGCTTAAGAATTGAATGCGCCTTCACAGAAACAACTCACATCACCACTCACAAAAAAAAAACACTCTTGAACACTCCGATTTTGGGACACAGGAACACTATACACTAGTAGTTTAAGTTTTTTGCCTTGGTTTGGGTTACGAGTACCTGAAAATGTCTAAGATTGCTTGCTAGCTTTGCTATTGTCGTGATTAACTTTATTATAACTGTCACACACGTATTGTTCAAAGTTACATATATTGCACATATATTGGGTAGGCAGAAAATAACGTAATGACTTTGCAGAGAGAAGCGTATCCCTGAAAGACATGAAAAGATCTCACCCAGCTTGGCGCTCGGGAAACTGGATCCTTCGGCAGGCAATTTGTCTCTCGTACTTTCAGGAGACCATTACAAACTCACTAGGTACCTATCATAGAAATAATCACTGACACTCAATCACACACCACACACGAAATATACACTGCACGACACGACCACATGCTAAACATTAAAAAACTTTGAGGGAGCTTGCACTCAAAGAACGACCATTCGTCTCGGCGTCACCCGAGCTAATCTTCAACAACATTCTTTGCGTTGAGTAGATAAATTTTTTGAGCATATGAAGCAATGGATAGCAATAAGCTTCAAAATTATTTAAATAAATAAATAAATAAATCTTTATTTTATTTCTCTCATCACAAAGGTACACTTAGTTTAATTTTATAAATAGAGACAAGAATAATAACTTTGTTACAAAACCTAAAATATGATCCTTTGTGAGAGACTGGCGTCCATACTAGGATACCCTGTGTGACAGATCACCAGGCTCTCACCCCGAATTTAAACTATTAACAATAGTAAATAATTAAAAAAAAAATTGTATAGTGTGCGTGTGTGTAGTGTGTGTGTGTTGCGTGCGTAATGTGTAAGGAGAGGTAGAATGATGGTGTGAGTGTGTGTATGTGAATGGTGTTGGTTACAGTCAAGAACCCGAAAAACATGAAACATTACGAAGGAACAATAAGTAGCTGCTCCGTGGCGTCATAGTCCAATTTTTGTAACCAGATAGAGAGGGTTTTTTTGCAACCCTCTCTATCTGGTTACAAAAATTGGACTATGACTGATAGCGTGTTACGTAATTAGGATGCTGTTCGATTACACAAATATATAACTCTTAACTGAGACGGTGTGGGAGGGCTGTTGGCGAATGACTGAGCTCTCGCGACACGTCTCCACACCCTCCAGCAACGCGCAGTTGTCGCAGGCACCGTATCGGGTAAGCGGTAGGACTGTAAGCCATTCTATCTCATTCGCAGGTCTGATACCCGTATCGAAGTTAAAAGATATAGACGTATTCAAGCCAGAGAGTTTGTGGGACACCGCTCGGCTCGCGTGGGGGTTGTCAGCTATTGGAGGTCTACTTGTTGACCAGGTAAGACTGTTATATTTGTTTTGTATCTTCAAATGGTCTATGGTATAGTTCTACCTTCGCATAGCTGAAGGCCATCTGCTTAGCCTTTTCTCAACTATATTGGATGCAGCTGAATACCAGCGACTGCCTATCTGACCTCCACAACCCACTTACTGGGTAATACGATACCCCTTGGTAAGACTGGTTGTCAGACTTTCGGGCTTCTGACGACCGGTAACGATTGTCGAAAGATCCACGAATGACAGCCTGGACCAACGGCTTAACGTGCTTTCCGAGGCACGGAGGGTAAAGATGGTTACCCATCCATGAACTAATCGCGGCAAGCGTAGCTTAACCTGATCGATCGACCCGTGCAGCTGTTATTACTTAGCCAGTCAATTGCCATAATGAAATGTTAAAAATCTAATCGCAATTTCATAACGGCGAGAATCAAATGCGTAACGTTCTTAAAAAAAATACGGTAAGACGGTACTGAACGTTATCAAAAATGTACATATAAGAAATTATACTTGTATTAAAGATGTTACAGAAAAATCATGATTTGTAAAAATGTAACTCAAGTCAGTGGAAATATTTCTATCCTTGTCACGCCAAACGGTCATTATGCTGAACGGTGCAGCCACTATGACGTTCCTATATTTTAACGTCAGATCGAAGCAGTGCTTTCTCTGTTTAACACAGTCCTAAATAAAAATATTTCCAACTTCGCTTATTTCTTGAGATTGTTAAACATAATTTTACTCTGGCTTATCTTTTTTTCTAGGTTTCGAGAAATCGCATAAACAAAAACCTGTCAAATACCCTATTGCTTTCTGATTTTCGTTTATTTTAACATTAATTTGCTATTGCCACCACCTTTCGAATTGTTCCACCTTAACTAAAGTCCTACCTATCGTATAGTTACAATCCTCATAACCGTTCCCTATTTTTGTAAAGTCACCGCTGATATAATAGTCCGCGCTATCTAACAATGTATTATTGTGTTCTCAGGCAACGCAATCAGACGGCCGCGTAGTAGAACGTGCCCGCGCGTGGTGTAGCGCAGTGGGCGTGCCATACTACCGCTTCGCGCCACAAATGTCCCGCGACGTTGCCATGGACGAGCGAGCCGACGACACGCTGGTGACCATGCTATGGGAGGCGCATGCGTACATGCATGCGCACCGCGACCGCGTCGCCGAGCTGGCGGCGCTGCTAAACGATACTGATCGTGGTGAGCTACTGCTAAATATACAAGGTGTAACTGAAATATCGCACGACCTCTTAAGGGTCATTGTACTCATCATTATGAACAACATTTACTAAGTGACCAAATTAATCGCGAAAAAAAATCAGCTGCTCTCTACATTTATGTTCGCATAACTCGCCAAAATGTAGGGAGCAACAGATTGTTTTCTCAGGGTTTTTGTTTAGGTCCCAAAGGAAAAGTTTTGATATAAGTACCGTATATACTTTCATACGCATTTAGTATTATGCTGTTATTTTGACATTACAAAACAACACTTCAATTTTATTTATTTGTATTAATGTATAGATTTCAAGTATTTTATTTAAAGCTGTATATTCTTTTATTACAGAAGCAACTGCAAAGAATTGATCTGCGCCATAGAGCCAAGCAAAGCGGTACGTAAGTACGTATAACATAGCTTTTAGAAAAATATAATAATAATGATAAAATTTTGTCTGACATGAAATAAAAATAAATTGGCAGGGTTTAGTTAGGTAAACATATTAGTTGTATGTATATTTGTATAAGATTTTTTTTTTGTTTTGCTCTGGCAACTAGAACGGAATGTCTCGTAAACAATATTTGTTAGTTTTTTAACATTCCTAGTAGGAATACAAGGTATTTAACTTCTTTTTTTTCTGTCTCGATACTTCATATAGGTACCACTTTTGTATCGATATCGATATTTTTACATCACCAAGCTGTCTTATAAACAATGTTGTCCAACAAAATTGTGATAGAGCGTTATCTGACTTATAAATAATGACATAACATTCATATTACAATGATTAACATGGACTCGAGAAATTCAACTATACTAGCTTACTATCAAGTTTGTTCAAATAAAGTGTTATTTTAGGCAGCTTTCGATTACTCGAACAGTTGTTAGATTACGGGTGCATAACTAAGTCACAATACTAAAAAGTATGTGCAATATTTTTCTGTTATATTAATTTAAATAAATTATAAATACAATGTTTGCTTAGTATTTATGTATAGTGCTAAGTGTTTAATATATTCTGTTGTTACATAATATTATAGCAATAGTTGGTGTATTATTTTATAATTCATATGACGTTTAAATGCTATCGTATATGACACTGCTTAAAATTTATGTATTTTAATCACAGTGTTGCTATGCTTCAATGTTATGTAATTTGTATTTTTTATAACATAGCATTCTTAGAGAGATTATAATTTATGTTGACAATTATGTACAATATAATGCATTCCTAATTGGTATTCATTCATAATAATGTACGAGTATTCCGCAATCGATAGGTTATTATCTTTTATTTATACATTATATGGTCATAATATAATGCATTTTCTTTATTTATAAAATAAATTGTTACTTACCCATGTGAATAATCCTTGACAAACTAGAATAATAATATTTAATAATACGCTTTCCTCGTAATGACTTAGAAAATAATAATGATGGTCTTCACTAAGCGTAAGCGTGATTGTATTTTACAAAATAACATATTTATCTATATTAGACTATAATATATAAACTAGGTAATATATTTATCTACTAAAATTCAATGTAAGTCTTATGCACCTAAATTTACGCCCCACTTTTTAAGTGCAAAAGTTATTAGTTATTTAATAACGTCTAAAGTTACCAGCAAATAAAAAATGAGCTTTTGGCAAATGCTACTGCAATGATGCTAAGAACTGCATGTTTTTTTTTTTAATTTATTAATGTAGGCTCAAAATTTGTTATGTAGAATTAATAGAATATACCTACTACATATACTACTATTACATGTGGTAGAATGTTGAATTTGCAATGCAATTATTTAACAGATAAATCGTCTATAAGGCAAGTATATATATATGACGTAATGATTCCTTGTATTTATTTAATATAGATGTGTAGAATGTTGCTTGCGAGACGATTGAGAAAACTGATGGTTTTTTTTTTAATATTAATGCAATATCGATGACATAAAATAAAACAAGGTAGATGTTATGGAATGTCTCATAGTAAAAATATCTGTGTCTATAGGGTGACCGCACACGACTTCAAACAATCGGATAGATAATTTTGTTACGATTATTCGTCATAACATTTTTTTCTTCGAGATGCATTTTATGCACTATGTATCTTTGTAAATGCATGTCGTTTCCTTGTATTGGAAACAAAAGTTGCAAAACATGTTTTTCAGCAACATGTTTTCATTGATATTCATTCTGTTTAAGCAGATATCTTAAGCTTCAGTTTTTATTCTTTTTTCGTTCAAGTGAAACGTATGAACACAAAATGAATCAAAAGTAAAAATTAAATTGTTGGTAAACCGATCGAATGATGTTGGATTTGGGCACTCGGCATCTGTTACTAGCGTACCAAATGATTGAAAACATGAAATGAAATGAGAAAATGAACGTTCATATAGTACATATTATAAAATTAAGTCGCTTTTCGGGTCTGGCTGTGTGGCCGCGTTGTTCTTCTTAACTACTTATAGAGAATTTATTCCGGAAGGTCGCCACCACAAAAACACACCATACATATAAATGTATGGTGTGTGTTTTTGTGGTGGTTTCTATGTTTACACTAATGTTTAACTTATACATGATATCACAGATTAATACAGATGGAACACTCCGCAAAATCATATAAATAAAAAGCAACTCTTGCTACGATTGCCGCTCCTTTTTTTTTTTTTCTTTATTTGTTTATAGGGACTTTTACGCATAGCGTATGTCAGTCCCATCGTATCCTAAACAATTGTACTTTCACAAGACGTGGGCCATGAATTTGAATAAACGCTTCGCATCGTCGCCATTTGGTTGGGATAGAATTGTATGGAACATGCCTACATCAGTTCTGTTCAAATCCAGGGACCTTACTAAATTATTTCTACTTAACTCATATTGGACACATTCCATCAATAAATGTTGTTGCCGCTCGTTCTATCGCGTACCTCTTATACCTTCTGACTCGTTAGGGTTGTCTTCTTTTACGACGCAGCGCGTGAGTATCGAACTATAATGTGCGAGCCGGCCGGTGCGCGGCAGCCCACACTGAATTGACCCAGTGAGGTGAGCCCGCTGCGTAGCTGGCTTCATACCTAAACTGCGGAGTGTCCCATCTGTATTAATCTGTGATGATATAGAAACCTTCATGTTTTGTCAAGTCGTAAAAACCGTGCCAAGCAGGGCCGGGACGCTAGTTCTTAAATAATTTGGTCGGTGTCCTGTGCACGCGCAATGAAGCAGATGTGAACATTCACTCTAGCAACAATTGTTTCCCTGAATCCAGAAAGGTCGTAATTTTTCGTAAATGCTATCTTGATCGTCTACGGTCCCCTTGATTGTCAATATCGATCATTGTTTGTTTCGTGATGTCTTGTGCCTAGTCTTTGTTTATCTAAACATATATGTATATTATTATGGGAAAATGTTTATTATCCTGGATTAACGTAAAAAAAAAAAAAAATGAGATTATATTATTTATTAAGAATACAAAGAAGTATTTATTCAATATGATAATAGTTCAAACGGAGGCTCAAGTCGTTTATCGAGGAATGTTGATTGTATAAAGCACAATTAAGTGTAATTTGTAAGCGATACGACGTTTTAGAGTTTATACTGTATGCACTGCTTTAAGTTCTCCGACCAAATTGACCGTGTCCAAAGCCCTCAAGTTTGTATCTTCTTAGCTATATGAAATAAATGAAGTTGTCAAGCGGAAACGGGTTTTATTACAATGAAACAAGATTGTTTATGCAAGCTCTTTGATTTAATATTACTATTAATCACAATATTCACTAACGTAGGTAGGCTTATACCAAGACTCAATAATATCACATTTCTCATGTGGGTATTATCAATCCACGACTAAAACTAACTACTAAAAAAGTAATTTCTAAATTGTATAAGTACTTAACTAAGTACCACCAATATAGGGCAAATTAAGTAATGGTGCCTCTTCATAAGTTCAGCTGCGAATAGGATAAACTAATTCATTACAGTGGCGAATCAGTAACTTGGTAAGTACAGTCTACAAAATGTTAAGTACAACAAACCACGTAAGTTAATCTGTTATTGTTATTAAAAGTTGTTTTCTTCCGATTTTCACAAAAATAAAATTCACATTTTAATTGTTTCTCACAACTAGGAGGTAAGAACAAATCAATTTTAAGTATCTTGAGATTCCGTGCTAAACAAATTAATGAATAGGTACAGTCAGCACCAATATAATATAATAAAAAGCCAAAACATAAATAACCTTACTCTACGACTGCACTAAAAATATATTATATTTGTCACTTTTGCGAATTTACTAAATAAATCTTTTTAAATAAATTATCTATATTGAGGTACTCCGATAAATATTTTTAGAATTACTATAGGAACGCAAATTATTATACTAAAAGCCTAAAGAAGGGTTACATCGTTCAAAACGATCCGAGGCTTGAACCTGGGACTACGGACCTATCGGCACATCACTACCATAACTCCATAATGGTATATATAAACCATGCATGCGTCCTTTATCAAAATTATAAAAAGGCCGATACAAGTCAGTAGTCCAGGGTAGCTAACATTAAATCGAGAAGTGAGGCACCGCGCTACAAAATAATGAAACAAAACTATTCATACTGCTTACGTAGCCACTTTCAAACTAATATAAACTTTAGAATTTCTCACTCATTTTTTCACATATTTTGGCAAAAGAAAACAGTCTGCAAGCAGCCGATATAGTTTTATTCTTACAATGACTACTTACTAAGTGAACAACCTCACACGTCCTATTTGTTTCTACCATCAGTTTAAAACGTCGCCGACTGTACTAAAACTTATGAGCCACAGTTTGACGTTTTAAAGGTAGTATTGTGTGACCGTTAAAGTCTGCGTTGGCGAGTTCCTAATTTAAAAAATGCTCGTTATTGGTAGCCAGGGAGCATTTAAAATCACTGATTGAGATGATGATAATTTTCACTGTCAATAAATTTAAGTTCATGAAAATGAGAAAAGATCATTCTCCAGGTAGAAACAGTATTGTTCACATTTTAATAATTTTATAAATAGTCAACAATAGCTGTAGGTACAGACACCAGCACATCAAGCTACTACAATCTGTCAAATTTCTGTAATAGATTTTCATCTTTATCGCAAAACCATTAGGTTCAAGGTTCATTGGGAAAATTTGACAGTTTCGGGTGGCTTGATCTGCTGGCGTCTGTACTTCGAAAATCATGGAAGAACACATTTTGTTATGAAACACATAATGACCCATCTCCACTCAGAAATGGCGCGCCGCACTACCGCATTTACCGTGGTGTACGTATACAAATTTAAGTAGTGGGGCGCGTCATTTAAGAGTGGGTAAGCTATACTGTGGTATTATTTCGGTAGTACTTGGAATGGCCGACGTTGGACATCCAAAATGGGCCATCGTGTGCACAAAAACCGTTAAAAGCTACAGGATGATGTCATTGGTGGTTTTAAGATTGAACACAGAAACGGAATAAGACGTTTAAAAATAAAAGTCTCAAATTACACTAAGACGTACAGTACAATACAACCCATTTAAATAAAGTTTCTTGATAATTTTCAATGAATTTCTACAATGACATGTCGAAAATGATCAAAAAAATTATTAGATAATTAAATAAAAAATGTCCATAATAATTACTAAAAAAATTTGGTAACAATAATTAGAAAATAATAACAAAAATCTGTACAATTAGTACACTATTTTTATTTCTTTATAAATGCTACGTTATATTTTGTTTCGAGACCATTTCACGTTATTGTATAGTGTTGCCGATTATCTAGTTTCTTTTAAAATATCGTACACACGGCTACACATCAAACTATAAATCTCCAGTTTACACTGACCTCTCATTCTAAGGAAATCCTATACAATGCTAGATCAGCTTATAATGGATATGTATAGCTTGATTTGTAGCCGCGCGTGCAAGGAAGCAACCAATTCGTTATACGAAATAAGTAAACTTTGGCACAAAGTCGCTAAAACTTAATCAATAAAGAAAAGAACATAGAATTCGACATGATTTTCTAAGAACATTAGAATCATGTTCAAATAGAATTTACTAATAAAATAGCAAGGATATTTTTAGGAATTGAAAATGGAAATAACGAAAAATCGACTCAAATGTCCATTTCAATAGGATCGTTGCTAAAATTAGCATGTATCGGTAAGATTTGTGTGAACTTAAACATCTTTATGTTAATCGTAAGTTATAGCACTAAGTTAACAAGAAGGCACCTTGTGAATGATAACAAAGTAACGACCTACCGAAGCATGAGAATTTTAGCTAGGATCCTCAAGGTTTACGTATTCACGATATGCGCCTGATCCCTTTGAACCCAAATAAATAATAACACCTAAAATCTAGTTTCCATGCACTCAGATTTTAGCAACCATGCACAGTCCTTACTAAGATCACGCATAAAGATTAATGTAATCGTTTATGTGTATCTTTTTCTCACTCCTTAATCAAATATCACATATATGTAAACCTTTAGCACAATATTATAAGGAATATATTCGTATAGGAAGAACCATAGGTACCTAGGTACTTCTATTTATATCTAGGCTTGCTTCAATGATATTCTCATATAGATTTCTCATTGTTTTTTTATCTGGAAAAAAAATTCCAGATAATTCAATAGTGCAATGATTTCTTAGTCGTTTTGATTTTATTAAACACAGTTTTATTTCCAGGTACAATTGAAGATAAATAAATAACGTAGGTACTTGAAGTTTAAGTACACAAAATGTAACAGCCTGTATAAAATACAGCGTGGTGTATTTGTGCTTTGGACGAAAACTGACATTTCTTTGTATCACATTCGCTTTAGCATCTGTAACATCACAGTCTGATTAAAAAAAAGTGGCCAAACTTTTTCATTCCATGATATTTTAGCAAAAAATTTGCTAGATACTGTATTAGACTATATTTCCGTAATTCCCGAATAATTCCTTATGTATATTGTGTTATAGCCAAAGTATTGTACGCCACTCAATAAAGATCCATAGATGTTAATATGGGTCGTCTGGATATTCCATGTTCGCGATCAAGTTCTTCTTTTCTTCCTTGCCTGGTTTTGAGTCTCGTAAAGATGGCCTTATCGTTGATCTTGGTTCGAAACATGGCTGCAACAAAAATATATACAATAATTATTTTTGGTGTTCTTCAAGCCTACGTTTTTTTTTCTCTGCACCCCACATAGCACGGAATCGCGCCGCCGATATCGGTAGCATCTATAGACGGCAGTATTTATAAAATTCGTGGTGCAGATAATGCGTTGAGCGCATAACTTCTGTCGCAGACCACCATTCAAAGCTGGCTGTTTCTATTCGTCATTTGTGCCGTAGTGCGAGTAAGGCGTGCAACACACAGGCCACACGCTACAGCCACAAAACGCCGCCACCCATAGCTGGAAGCGGCTACTAAATAGCGGACACTTGTGGTCGGTGGTTGACACAAGTGGTCGGTGTCCGCTACTTTTATAACCCATTGCTAAGCGTTGACTTTAGTGTTGGTGGCGGCCACACGAATCGAGAAGCGGCCTATCGTGGCGTGTAGCGACCACCAGCGGTAACTATGTGCGGCGAGTTTATATAAAATCTACGAAGACTAGTCCGCAGCTCGATGGCGCGTGGAGGCGTTTTGTGGCTGTAGCCGTGTAGCGTGTGGCTCGTGTGCGGCAAGGCTAAACGGTGACATGCTTGGTTTGTATGGAAGGTGTTCACAATGCCGTCTCTAGCAGCAGCCCTCGAGGCGTGTCCGTGCTTTGTGCTGCAGCCTAATTGCGTAAGCGTAATGCCGCGGTCCCACGACCCGCTTTCTCACAGGCCAAACCGCGCCAGGCCAGGCCGACCGGCCGGAACAGTCGGCCTACGGTGGCCTGTCGTCACTCGTATGTATGGGATTATCCGTGGAATGCTCGGCACGGGCCGCGACGGACTTCAACGGGCCGTGGGAACGCGGCATTGCGTACTTATAATCAGAATTCCTTACATTTTAACTATTCAACGTTCATTTCATTATTTACATTAACTAGCAGATGATTTTTTTCAAACATTTATGAAAATTTGTAAGTAAGTAATGTATATTGTTTATCAAAATAAAAGGAAATTCTGAAACAGTTACGCAATTGGTATAAGTACTGGTTATAACAATCACCTTAGTCTATGAGTCAGGGAAATTATTTGTTAAGCAAATTAACTACGAGCTTATGTCTGTGTAATCAAATGTCATTATTTGACAGTTGTATGTAATGGCTTTAATATAGGTAATTGAAGCAGGTTTTAATTTGGTTAAATTAATTTCTCTGAACTGTACATAAAAGTATGCTTATAAGTATGCTTTGTGTTGTGTATATAGGCATACGTAATTAGGTGTAGAATCAAAGGTTATTATTTACAAATGCATGTAATGTATACATTACACTTAGGTACACATGGCTACACATCAAGCTATACATTTCCAATTTACACTGACCTTTCACTGTAAGGAAATCCTATACAATGCGAGGTCAGCTTATACTGGAAATGTATAGGTTGATTTGTAGCCGTGCGTACACGATTATCACATATAAGTACCTACTTACATGTGTGAAGTATAAGGTGACCTTTTAGTAACTAGAATATTTCCTGCTACACATACCTACCTAATTAAGTACTTATTTTTTTTTATTACCTTTATGTAACATATAAAGCATAGTAACGATCAGCATTGGGTGAATTTGTTATTAAATTAGGTTATTTGTTTTGTTAAGTGGGTTAGCACATTCCTACATACTTTGCATTTTAGTATCAGTTACATTCTTGCAAACAAACACAAACACCTTACATCTTGAAAATCATGCAACAAACAAAAAAAAAAAACAGTGGGTAATATCTATAAAATAACTGAGTAAGTACCATTATTTTTAAAGAGTATTTTTAGTAGGCAACATCAATAGAATTAACTGAAAAAGACAAAAACCAAAAGCTATTGTTAGGAGTCCAAGATTTTTTTTGCAAAACGAAATAACAAAAATATAAGTATCATTGAACCACTGTGACTTAATAATGCTTATTAACACAACAACAATAGAATTAACTAAAAAAGACAAAAACCAAAAGCTATTGTTAGGAGTCCAAAAAAAATCCAAGATTTTTTTTGCAAAACGAAATAACAAAAATATAAGTATCATTGAACCACTGTGACTTAATAATGCTTATTAACAAATTATATCAAAACTCTAAAAAAAACAACGGTAATTAAAATATTAATAGAGTTAGTAAGCAAGTGTACCCAAACCATGCGGGGCTAAGCAGTAAGATCAAAATGTGAACCTTAAACAGACAGCTCAAGGACCAAACTTCAAAAATCATTGCAGCTTGCTATAGCATTATCAACCTGTATGGAATGTCATGGGCACATTAAAATCTGCATGCTAATATTATGGCACACTGGTAAAAAAAAAAACTAGCAAACATCCCTTTTCAACAGTCAACCAAATTATAGGTACAAGGTGTAATTAAAATAACTGGAAACCTGGAATAGGGTCGATGCGCTCAATGAACAACTTTTTTTATGGGATCAACCCTGAAATCGCGAAAAACAACAGCTGTTTCATACAATTTGTCAATTTATAGCTTCTGCCCGCGACTTCGTCCGAGTGAAGATTCTTGTTCCCCAGACCCACCCCTTCGCATCGCATTGCCTGCCCAGAAAGTCACAAAGAACGCTAAGCGAAAACGAAGTAACAGCGCATTACCTACTTTGTTTTCGCTTAGCGATCTTTCTGACTTTGTTTCTTTTTGTACGGCTCCTAACGTTAAATAGTCCATAGCCTTCCTCAAGAATTGGGCTATCAATAGCACAAAGATTTTTTTGAAATCCGACGGTAGTTCCAGAGATTAGCGCGTTAAAAAAAAAACCTTTTCAGCTTTATTATTAGTATACCTAGATAGCTATAAATATAGCTAACGGGGAACAGCTGATTATTGTATGCGATTTCGGGGTTGGTTCCATTGTATGAGTTGCTCATAATGATCCCTTTCGGGTTTAGCAAAAACTATAATGTTTGCGCTCTAGCACGGTGCGGGTGACACATGTCAGTATGGCATGACTAAGTCAGTGACAATATGCACAATTCAATTTTATCGATAACGATTCTTACAGCAGAAATCTCGTTCTCCTAATAATTTTAAAAATGTCTTTGATATAGGTATCATATTATTATGAATTTTATTTTAAAATATGTATTTAATACAAAACATTAAAAAAACACTTTCAAAGCACTACTGGTATTTATTTTAAAAAAAGTTTTTTTTTCATGGTATAATTTTTTCGGCTAATTTAACTCTATATATGTCTAACAACAAAAATTTTAAAATACATACAGTAAACTTCTTTTTCTATAAAAATATCGACTATCGATAAATACCCATAATAGCAATACATCACATCACTAAACATGTCTATAGCGTTACGTTACACGCCTATCACTTATAATAACATTTTGGCAGGATGATTTATTTCATTTACTACAGTTATTATTGAATCCGTATTTTACGATTATGATATTTAGGGTGCAGCTAAAATATTAAATCATGATTGTAAATCGCGATAACCTCAGATTATAGAAGAAAGGCAGATAGACCGCGCGGAACACTGAGAGTGACGCCAAAAAACCGAATACAAACAACTCAACTCAACTCAACTCAAAGCATTTATTTCAATTAAACCAATTCCAAGCGAATACAAACAAAAAAACGAATTCAATTTCGAGTCAAATGTACTTGTGTATAACTGTTATATATAAATATAAATGCAGGAAACAGTTATACATAAGTACATTTGATTCGAAATTGAATTCGTTTGTTTGTTTGTATTCGCTTTTTTGGCCTCACTCTCAGTGTTCCGCGCGGTCTATCTGCCTTTCTTCTATAATCTGAGGCGATAACGTTCAAGAGTGAAAAGGAACAGTTCGTCAAATGTCACCCGCATCATGCTAGAGCGCAAAAACTATATAGGCTTATATAACTTGTACAGTAGGTACCCAACAACGCCTAGTCTCACTAACTCACTACGACAGGTACTATTTTTTAACCGACTTCAAAAAGGAGGAGGTTCTCAATTCGTCGGAACCTTTTTTTTTTTTTATTTTTTTTTTTTTATGTATGTTCCCCGATTACTCGAAGATGGCTGGACCGATTTGGATTTTTTTTGTTTTATTCGAGAGGGTATACATCACAGTTGGTCCCATATAAAATTGATTAACTTTGCTTTGGTAGTTTTTGAGTTAGCTTCAATAATACGTATTTTTTCCCCACTTTTATATGGATGATGATGTTCTAGTTTGTTTTGCAGGTAGTGGTAATACAATTTGTGTGGGGTAGATACACAACTAAAAAGTGAAAAATAAAAACCTTTTTACAAAAAAATTCAACCGACTTCCAAAAAACAACACTACAAAGTGAAAAATAACTTTAATTTCGGAAGTCGGTGGCAAAAAACGAAAATACATTTAACTAGACACCGACTTTCGAAATTAAAGTTATTTTTCACTTTGTAGTGTTGTTTTTTGGAAGTCGGTTGAATTTTTATGTAAAAAAGTTTTTTCAAGAATTCAGGACAAACACAATGAACAAAACAAGATACGAACATAACAGACACAGGAAGCAGTGAGTATAAGCACAATAACAGATTACCCAGTATATCTCAGATGCATCCTTATTCGGTACCTAACGCACTTGTAATAACAATCGCTTTCATTTTGACAGTTCAAGAAAACCAATGAGCGGGTTATTGTGATTATGATTGAAACTGACGTCGATTTGTCTATGAAAGTGATTGAGATTGCGAGTGCGTTACGTAATAAAGATGCGAGTGTGAATTAGACAAATTATTTATGTTTGGTTTTGTTTTTAAAGGTGCCAGGATCTACTGGATTCTCTGTAACATTGTTTTAGGTGATTCAAAAACACGTAATTGCAACTTAGTTTTCATTTAATTTGAAGTGGTGCTTGTATATATTCAAGAACTTAATTAATTATTAGGCGGTGAAGTCGTAGATAGCGTTATCTTGTTTTCAAAGATATCATTTTAATCTTTTCATGATATTTTTGTGATTAACTGAGATGATATTCTACAAGAAATACGAAAACAATTTTTATGTGTAACAAAAAAAAACAGCAAAAAATATTTTTTTGAAATCTTTGGTTTTAAAACCCTTCGTAAATCAGTAGATCTACGTGAGACATAATGGCTTTTAAATTGTTTTTGTAATTACGAGTGGTTAATGACCGTAGTGTCAAATATAAAACAATTATTATTCAGCGATTCTTATCATTATTGTTATTCTCCAAAATATAAACACAGACTTGACAGACAACAATAAATCGGGAATAATAATTAGGTACCTACGTAAGTATCGAACTTAATTACTTTTGCAGCTGTTTTGAACTTTATAGGTATACCTACGTTTTAAATTTTTAATCGAATTCAATACCAAGATCACACGGTAATTGTGAGGAATAGAGACAAAAAGATGTGGTGAACATATCATGCGAGTGGTTCTTTATCAACAATCGCAATATTATAAACGCACTCAGATTATAGAATAAAAGAAATAATCCCTATAATCTGAGTAAACGCGATAGTGTGTTTGTTTGTTTGTTACGCTTTCACGCTAAAATAGCTGAAATTTAGCATGGGTAGACAATGATCTAGATTAGGACATAGGATACTTTTTATGCCGATTGTACGTTCCCGTGGGATAATTTTCGACCTCCACGCGGGCGATACCGCGGGCAAAAGCTAGCTAATTATATTGGTTGATATTGATGATGCGCAATTATTATTTTCTTTAATTTTGGGTCATTAGTATTTTACTAAAATATAATATCCTAACCTAACTAAACTATTAAAAGTGCTGTGCTGGCACTGTTGCTGCGGCTGCGGAAAACCTCAAGCGGCGAAAATATAATAACCTTATCGGTAATTATATTTTCGAGTCGTATGGGGTTGAAACCCAAGGGGCCGTGGGGTCCGAATGCTCATAGTTTGTTCAACGAAATCTCCAAACGGCTCGTTGACACTTCCCGTGACCCAAGAGCTGGCTGTTACCTTGGCCAGAGGCTTAGCATTGCCATACAAGGTTGCAATGCCGCTAGTCTCTTGGGTACTTTACCAGTCAACCAGCCATGCGGAGGAATTTTACGACGCCAAATTTTATTTTCTTAATGAACAATTAACCATAAATTGTACACTCCAGCATTACATTATCATTATGGGCAAATTTTACTATGGACCCACGCTCATCCCGAACTCGCGATACAAGAACCGAAAAAATGTATGAAATTATTGATTTTTTTTACGCGATTACAGGGGTATTTTGATATTTTCATAGTGAACAGCTGCATTTAGGTACTGTTTGTATTTCATGTGCGTGTCCCAAAAAAATATTTTTCTTTTTGTAAATTACACTCCTCTATTAAAACTTGCGCTGTCAGCTTGCTTTTGTTTGTATACGGCAAGCGTCGATGTGTCCGACACCCCAATTGCGTAACACATTCACAATCCAAAAGATTTTGAAGGGAATTCCTAATCCATTGCTTCACATGTTAGAAAAATTCGTTTGCTTGGCAACGTAGGTAACGCAATGAATGTTGTTGAATTGTCATGTCCGGGCTACGCCCACGGGAAACGCCGTTGATTATCACGATGATAGACGTAGGCCGTAGGTGTAGCCACAACTTATCGCGATAATTTTACAACGACATTCACATTGCCGATTGGCGTGGCGATAAATCGGTGGCGTCGTTCAAGTGTGTCCACTCAATTTATCGCGATGATCATCGGAGTCATTACCGCGATGTTTATGGCGATATTGGGCATTGACGTAGACATTGAGGTGGCCCCGACATCAACATGGAAGGCAATGGAATTGTTAAGTGTGTCACGCAATAACCCCGCTAATTCCCGAACGCACGAAACGAAAACGCACGTGGGGCCCCCGGCTGGCGTCAATGTAACAACTACATACGCACCCAACGACATTTTATTTGGAAAATACGACAAGATAGTTGACTATATCGCGTGGATAGTTTATACGCGACACGTGATTTTATTCAACAAATAATATGAAAGCGTGGCAACAATAGGTAGGTACAATGCCTGCCACTAAAGATGAGATTTGACACACCACGTGGTTTGACTTGCGCAGTACACGATTATAGGTCTCTATAGCGGTATGAGGTATGAGTGCGGGAAGGGACCGGGCGTCATCGGGCGGCGGAATGAGCGCGGGAGGCGCGGTCTAGTCTCATCTTTTGTGGCGCGTATTGTACGGAATTACGGATGTGTCTGCCTTCTTGCGTTAGCAGCAGGCGTCAATGAGCCCTAAATACGTCTACCACGGTCAACAACTTATTTTCGGTTTCTGAGGTCCTCAGATACATAACTGCCCCCCCCCCCCGCCCCCCATGGCTACTTAAAAGAAGTTCTTATGGCGGAGTGTCAGCCAATACCAGTATTTTACATGGAGCTGCTGCATTTATATGACCTCTACTACCCAGATACTGGGGGATCACGATACCCCTTGATCTTCTTTGTCGTGTCGATATACCCACAGAAAAGATAAAGAGGTTAGAAGGGCCTTGTGGGCGGGGCAGGCGCGCCGCATGTATGTGTAGACACACTAAGTTCAGCCGAAATTTGTTTTACCGGCCAGTAATCGCGCTCTCACTGTGACAACGTACGAAGCTCCGCTAAAAAAAAGGATTATGCCCTGTTGCGCTGTTATAACGTGTCGGAAAAGTAGCAAGTGGTGTAGTGTAGCCCGACAAGGGATTTCTTTTCACCGATAAGTCCAAAAATCTTAAAATACAAGTGATATTTGTAATTATTACAATAGTATTATGTTTTTTGTAGATAAAAGCGATACAAACGCAAACAGATGCACAGTTATACATTGCTTGCAATGCATGGGTACCGTCTTGTACTTCGTGAGCGATCGCGCAATATGTTGCGTTCACTGCGAAAGTCGCGTCGCCGAGCCAACGCTTGAATTCCGCGAAATCCATGCGTATCGATAGGGTTGTACCAAGTTGTAATCAATGTCGATATTGTGTGTATGAATACAATTGACAGTAATATTAAAATTAAAATAACTTTGTTTATTACCACCAATTATTGTTTATTGTGGGTTACCAATTTAGTTTCTGAGTGAATTTTTCCTCTAAAATTTGGTTTGATGTTAGCCATTTATGATGAAACCATACATTTTTAATGTTATTTTTAGGTTTCCAACAGATCCAGACACAAGATAACTGTGGATTGAGGCAACTGGTAAAATCGAACGGATACCTACTAAATATTTTGTTCTCAACATTTTACAGAAAATGATTATTGGGTTTATTATACAGCCATAAAGCTGAAAATCCATAGTTGAAATCTAAAGTTTCAAAATGATGCTTTTCTCGTTACGCTTATTTTTAACCGACTTCAAAAAAAAAGGAGGTTCTCAATTCGTCGCGTATCCATACAACTTTTTTATGATGTACACCAATTTCTCCGTCAATTGTGGACCGATTTTGAAAATTCTTTTTTTATTTGAAAAGGTATGCTCTCGAGGTGGTCCCATTGTCACCAACTCAGAATCTAATATTTATAAATATATTACGTCTGATGGAAAACATTCGATAAGGCTGTGAAATTAGTTTTTTGGATTCTTGCAAATTGCAGCTTTGTTATTGAAAATGCGATTTGCGCCCGTAACGGTTACTCAATAATACATTCAGTATTCATCAAAGTCGTAAGTACACTTTTTTAGGTTTACTATACTCAAAAATATAATTATTTCCGAAAAAAAACTTGTTTTTTTTGAGCAACATGATGATTTTTGATAATTATTATTGACATGATATTAATTATTTTTAGCAAATATATTATGGTTACAGGATGCAATCAACATCTAGAACCACTTAACGTAATTATGACGTAAAACAGAGCTGCAATTAGCGAAAATCTAAAGAAAATTTGAATTTCACGGCAATATCGAATGTTCCCCCTTAATTTGACATTTTTTTAATTATGTATGTTTATAGGAAGTCCACACTATTCATACCCCGTCCTCCTGAAATTAAAGTGAAATATTGCAAAACTTAAAGTAAAAAAAAATATAGTATATTTTATCGATATCAATATCGATTAATGCAAGCCGTAATGTATATGAGAAATAAATTGCTTTTGCGCGTGTGTGAGTGCACGTCAAGCGCAGTGATTGCGTTAGTGTGAGAACCAATAGCAAACTCGCGATCTAAGTGCGTGTGGTTTATTTGTGTGCGTAATGCGCGTACGTATTGGTCTCTTGCTTGTAGTGGAGTTACAGAGTGGGGGACAAGCGGCGACACGCGTTCTAGTACAAATCAGGAACTATTTCCTTTCTAATCTCTTTATCTGTTCTGTGGATATACCCTTTGATAAACTCCGGTCATAATTGACCGATCATCATTCATCATCATCAATCATTCATCTCTTTTTTTCTTCATTGAAATCCTCAGTAATCCTTCATTTCATGGTAATCCTCAGTTTAACTACGGACTACCCACAATGAAAATTTATTGAAAAATATGATTCGACCGTTACCTAAACGGCACGTGACATTTTTAAACAAAAACGGAAGCGTGACAACTACACAGAAGTGATCAAACATTGCTGTATCAACGACAGTCTGAAAAATGCTTGTGATATTTGAACAAAGTGACTTCTTTGATTACTGAATGACGCATGAAATTGTATTACTTAATTAATTATTAAATACCTAATTAATGCAATTTTTGTTGTTATCTGCTGTTTAATCAAAAATACGTCGAATCATGTTACGAATATTACTGTTTTTTTGTATTACTTAGTTGTTTACGTCTATTTCATATTTATACCTAATCCAATTTTTTTTTAAATTATAATGCTTACATTCAAACTTCCCACAGAATACAATTATTCGACGCTTTAAAAAAGGATATTATTCCTAAATTCCTAGGTAAGTTTGTGCAACTATTATTTTTCATAATTTAGTTGCTAACATGTTTCGCAACTAAATTATGATAAATTAAATGTGATGAAATAATTTTTGCCAAAAACAGGATGCGTTTTAAATTGTTTCAAAACATTGAGTAAAGTCATTTATTATGATGAAACAGTGAGTAGGTTGTTTTTGTTACAGTACGTACCTATCTACGACTCCATGCCATTTCATTTAATAAGTTTTAAAAATAATAAAAAAAACACAAGCAATTAAGTACCTATTGTAGCTAATCATAGCATTAAGATTTCTAAAACGTATCACGTGTTGTGCTAACTTGAAGTCAATTTAGATGCTAAATTAAAGGTGGTACTCACAGTTTCACAAATGTTCATGTTACAGCAATTCTCAATAGTGATCTCACACTGGTCAGGCCGCGCTGTCATCGGTGTTACATTTTTGTTCACAATAATACGCTTCTTGATCCTGGAAACAACAAAAATATGATATTTTAATGTTTTAAGTCCGCTGTCACCACAAATCACTAAATGCATTTACCGCTAAACGATTTTAAAACATCGTTCTATTTCTGTCAATCGTTTGAAAATTACAGAGACAGAATTATGTTTATTGGGTGCCTTAATAACGAAAAAGAGAAGAAAATACTGAATGGATTTCCAGAAAGTAAAAAAAATGACTCAGTTTACGATCGCAAATTGCTTGTTGTTGTTGTTTTATAAAATAATTAGGTACTTAAATAATATATTATTATTAGGTAAAACAACTAATTAGTCAAATTAATGCTCTCTTTCTGTCTCCTACTTTGCTGTGCCCGACAGGGTCCACAATGATCACGTCTTTGTAAACCTACTAAGTATCTAAGTTCACATTGTGAGATGCTATATTGAGTCATTTGACAGTTGAACGACGTTCATTCAATTTAAGTTTGCTGAGGCATATAATCGACTGCAATTGCTAGGCCATCTACATAATAAGGAGCTTGTTTCAAAATTATTATAAAAATATTCAATTGATTAAATTAATATTAGGTACCTACTCCTTTTGTTGAAGGCGAAAACAGTTTGCAAAAAAGCCAGCAACGTCATTAAAATAATAAATTTATTAAGATAAAAGCAAGAATTAAATAAATATTTAACAATGTTGGACGGTTTAGTGCACAAACGTGAACCACTTGCGTCACTTCGCTCGCTATAAATGTGGTAATTTATGCATTTTCAAGGCATTCATAAAAATATAAAGTACCTACATCATATTGAACCAAAACCTACTGCCAGCCTACAATTGATATAAACATAATTACACTCCTACAAACTTATTTATGAAAGGCGAAAATTGGAACTACGGCCGTCATGTTGGAATGTCTTCGATTGTGCCGACGCATGTCATTCGATTGTGTCGACGCATCGACGGTGGCGTCCTCTTTCAGATCACAGATAAGTTGGTAAGACTGTAGCTAAGGGTCTTGGTTAAGAAGAATAAAGATGACAGTTTGACATATTTTCTATACAAAAGCTGTCAAATTTGAATATTTATTCTTCAGCTATGAGTTATCTGTCTATTGAAAAATTAGCCCTTCGTAGTTTTAGGTAATCATCAGCATATTTCCCTTACTGCTTTGCCTCTCTGCTTATACTTACTCCTTCCTTGACCTAATCACATTCAAATATTAGGTTGGGGAAAAAGTCTTTTCGCATTATAGTATGTATGAACTTAAAATAAAATCTCTTTGGCTATACTATTTGTATCTGGCTGGTTTTGGTATCATTGAAAGTTTAAATTTTAAAGAACATAATTCCAAATTCAAATTAGGAAAATGTGTGATTTTCATTTGTTTTTCGTACTGTCAAGATGAGTGAATCTAATGAAGAAATTTGATACATTTTAAAATTTTACTACAAAAAAGGCAAAAATGCAACGCAAGCCGCGAAAAAAATTTGCGATGTTTATGGACCCAGTGCAGTGTCTGTGAGAGTAGCACAAATTTGGTTTAAGCGTTTTCAATCCGGAAATTTTGATGTCAAAGATGCACGTCGCTCTGGTCGCCCTATTACGGATAAAATGGATGCCATTTTTGAAAAAGTGGAGCAAGATCGGCATATCAGTAGTTACGACGTAGCTGAAGAACTAGGAATTGACCACAAAACAGTTTTGGCGCATTTGAAAAAAACTGGGTACACAAAAAAGTGTACTCATTTGTGATTCTTTATTACGACGTAATGAAACCGAACCATTTTTGAAGAAGTTGATAACTGGTGATGAAAAGTGGATCACGTACGATCAGAACGTGTGAAAAAGGTCGTGGACAAAGGCCGGTCAGGCTTCACAGACTGTGGCGAAACCCGGGTTAGCTCGCAACAAGGTGATGCTGTGTGTGTGGTGGGATTGGAAGGGCATTATTCATTATGAGCTGTTACCACCAGGCAGGACCATCGATTCTGAACTCTACTGCGAACAACTGATGAGATTAAAGCAAGAAGTTGAGAGAAAGCGGCCGGAATTAATCAACAGAAGGGTTGTGGTTTTTCATCATGATAACGCTAGACCTCACACATCTTTAGCCACTCAGCAAAAATTAAGAGAGTTTGGCTGGGAGGTGTTAATGCATCCGCCGTATAGTCCTGACCTTGCACCTTCAGATTTCCACCTGTTTCGGTCTCTTCAGATTTCTTTAGGTAGTGTCAGGTTAACATCACGAGAGGACTGCCAAAACCACTTGTCGCGGTATTTTGATCAGAAGTCCCAAAATTTCTATAGCAATGGGATCATGTCCCTACCTACAAGATGGCAAAAAGTTATCGAACAAAATGGTGCCTACATACTTTAGATAAATGTAAATAATGTATATTAAAAAATGTTTTGAATTTTCTTAAAAAATGCGAAGAAACTTTTTCCCCAACCTATTATGAATCAACTGTATAATTATAATAAATTAATCTATTTCTTTCGCATGCCCTTGTGGCCTTGTCCCATGTTACTTGGGGTCAGCAAACGTCTTCCTCTTCAATTCTCCCCTGCCAGCTGTCACGTTATCATTGACTCCCTTTTCATTCATATCATTTAAGTACCTGCAATTGGCTTCAAATAAAAAATATGACAAACCTTGGCCTTCTCCTCAATTGTAGAATTTTGGTGATGAGCACTGCACAAGCCAAACAAAGCATTCCACATAGGATACCCAATATTATGATGATCGGGTCTCTCACGGCGTCCCAACCGTCGACATAGCCCTCTATGACTGTCTGAGTCGAAAGATGATCTGAGTTGAAGTTCGAGATTGGTTGAGTGTCATTGCACCTGAAACGAAAGAATAAAATGTTATTCGTTTCATTGGCTAGTAAACTAGTGAAAAGGGAATCTAAGCACAATATGACAATACGTGTGCAGGATATACCAGACCATAAAACTGAATAACTTTCTTCATGGAACCAACATCGTAATCGCAAAAAAATAATCAGCCGTCCCATACATCTGCGTCGAACAGGTATTGAAGTTTTATATGAGACAGTTGATATTTTTTCGCGATTACTATGTTGGTCCCATGGAGAAAGTTGTTCAGTTTGATGGCCTGTACCACACGCACACCCTTAAATTTGACCACACCTTTCTGGTACACCCTGTAGGTATAGTTAATATCAATTCACCTGCACCCTTGACGCTATGAACAACGCCTCTGATGCCGCAATAAACATGGCCATCTCAATAGATGGATGGATGGGCCCAACGGCCCAAACAGCAACATAGATGTACCGTCGAAACGAAAATATGAAGAAGTATAGTACGCGGCTGTAGATGCCTATATGCAGTTTTTACCTGACTGCCGAAGGAGGGTTATGTTTAACAAAAGCTGTCACGCATGAATGAGTGACAGAGACAATGGGGAATTCTACAAATCCTAAAATATTTTATAAAAAGTAAATAGTAGGTACAGCCATATCAACAGTCCGATAAGTAGTAGGTATTTGTATGTATAAATAAATAATTGCAAACAATCAAATGACAATGTGTTTGCAAGAAGTTATATATACAACGATAATAAATATTTTGATTCATTGCTCAGTGTCCATTGAAACTGTCCACATTTCTTTGTTGATTGAGGTTGATGATTGTGGTTCTTTTTTCTCTCGCGATAGACAAATCTAAACAATACTACTACGTGAATTAATTGTTCTACTTACTGGCAACTTTCATTCGTTTCTACTTTAGCTGGTGCCTTAGAAGTAGTAGAACTAGGGCTAGTAGAAGTGGTGGCCTCGGTGGTAGTGGTGAAAATTTTAGCTGCCTCACATCTGGAGCCTTCGTAATCTCCAATACATTGACACACAGGCTCACTATTGTCGTTCCAGGAACAGATACCGTGGTTCAAGCAATACCCATGGCACGAGTCGACCTCACACCTCTCCCCAGAATAACGGGCATTACATCTGTAATAATGAAAACATGAAACACGGTAACTTAATTTTAAGCAAGGGCACAAACTACCAAAATTAATAATAATTTTTTTTTAATGTTTTTTAATTTTTTTTGGTTTAAAATTAAAAAGTTTTACCTGCATTTAGGTTGTCCCTTATCACTGACACTACAATCCCCCTGGAAACAATAGTTTTGGCAGACTGAAATATCGCATCGCTCGCCGGTGTAACCAGGTGAGCAATTGCATATTAATTTTCCACTGACTTTCATGCCATGAACACAAAACAGGCCTGCATCAGTAGGAATGTTGAAGGAATCGTTGATCGCCGACTTGTTTTGTGGAAGACTTGTTAGTGCTTCACATTCGTGAGTTCCTGCAGTCTGATCTTCAATTTTATAATTAGCAGCAATACCGAAAGGTGTTTCACCTTCGAAGTTACTAATCTCTTTCGGTTCCGCATAAATAGATGGGTTCTTCGGTAATTGCCAAACAGATTTGTAGCCCCAGTCCACCCAGTAGATGGAATCTTTAGACACGGTCAACGCATTTGGATGATGATGTATTCCAGTGTATAATGTTGTTCTGTACTTTCCATTTAGATCTGCACTTTCAATAGAAAAGTGTATGCCTTCTCTATCATCCGCCCAGTACATTTGCTTCGTCCGTTGGTCAATGGCCAAGCTGACTGGCATGTAAATGTTGCTGTCAATAACAACTTCTCTTTCGGATCCATCAAATCTAGCTCTCTCTATTGTCGGCTTCTTGATGTTTGTGTTGGTCCAGTAAATATATCTGTAATTTGTAAATCACTATAAATTATGACGTAATTCAGTAGGTATGTTTTTTTAGTTATAAAACAGCAATTAGGAAGGAACGTACCCTTTACAGCTATCCACGGCAATAGCTCTGGGAATCTCGTCATCCATTTTGATCAAAAGATTTCCGTACACATTGTTCTTTGATCCAGACTTTAACGAAATCCAATATATGCTACTTTCATTTGCGTCTGTCCAGAAGAGTAATCCTTTGACTGGATCGAATGCGAGACCCTGGATATTTTCGTATGCTTTTCTCTTGACTAATGATTGGTATTTCTTACTAGTTAAGTTAAAACTAAATATAGAGGCGTTGTCGCTCTGTTTGTCGACGAATAGCAGCATGTTGTGTACTGCATCATAAGCCAATGCTGTGAGGTCTCTAAACTGAACGCCTTCAGAGTGTGTTTTGTTTCCATTCGTAAAAAAATCGACTTGATCTCCTGCGGTCACGGCAATATCTGGAACAAGAAAGAAAAAATTAGGATCCAAGTTGATAATAATGATAAGTTTAATTGTTTTATGGGGGTTTGGGTACGAATACACTGAGACTGAGAGTTATCGACGCTTGTCTAGAACATCTAGCATTTTAACCGACTTCAAAAAGGAGGAGGTTCTCAATTCGTCGGAACCTTCCCGATTACTCGAAGATGGCTAGACCGATTTGAATTTTTTTTGTTTTATTCGAGAGGGTACATCACAGTTGGTCCCATATAAAATTGATTAACTTTGCTTCGGTAGTTTTTGAGTTAGCTTCAAAAATACGTATTTTTTCCCCACTTTTATATGGACGATGTTCTAGTTTGTTTTGCAGGTAGTGGTATTAGAATTTGTGTGGGGTAGTTACACAAAAAGTGAAAAATAAAAACTTTTTTACAAAAAAATACATCCGACTTCCAAAAACAACACTACAAAGTGAAAAATAACTTTAATTTCGGAAGTCGGTGGCAAAAAACGAAAATACATTTAACTAGACTCCGACTTCCGAAATTAAAGTTATTTTTCACTTTGTAGTGTTGTTTCTGCAAGTCGGTTGTATTTTTTTGTAAAAAAGTTTTTGATAGACAATTAAGTATCGTGGAAAAATAGACGAATAAAACATTCGTTACGTAATGTTGTAAATGCAAGTGCCAATTCTCGCATTATTTGGCAGCGCTGCAGCGGCGGTCGCGTGACTTACAAACGCTGATTGTGGAGGTTAGTTACATCTTACATAACACCACCGTCTAGTTCGAACTCGAATGGCTTGTGACTCAGATTTATGATGAGTGAATAGGGAACTAATTGTCTCTATTACATCGGTAATTGTTGCTATGGTAACCGTGAAGCTAAGTACCTACTACGCCTTCTACGTTACATTGTAAATAGTCTTTAGAAATTACCAAGTACTGGTATCGTATCGAATCGATTAGGTATATTAAACGCGACTGATAGGTGGTCCGGACCGTACTTTATGGTTCCTACTTGGCTGCAAAACACAAAAATCTCTAAAGCAATAACTAAATCGTGTCCAAGTATTTAGTATCTTCACTTCTCAATGAACGTCTGGCATTCTTTCATTCAGTGTTCGACAAAAATATATTTGTGAGACTAGGTTATGCTATTTTTGAGTCTAGTAGATAAGAAAGTGTAGGTTTGCGCAGATCATACATAGGAAGGTATTTTAAGTTTGTGAAGCACCCGATTAGCGGTCTCGTGACATTCTTGATGTTAAATAATACCAACGTCACACGCATATCTTTATATTTTCTTCACGTCAGAAGCTTACATAGCCTTTATTTGCATATGGTTTTGTCATGACGGGAGTTTTGCCCGGAGAAATACGTTAGCGGTAATTTCCTACTACTGAAGATGGAAGATACGAAAATCTTTAGCTAAACATGTTTCTGGGGAAAATGTTATACCATTTTTTAAGATAGTAAATAGATTCCACGTGTTTCCCGTACACGTAAGCTACATACATTTCAAGCAAATCCCTGATAGTCATTATTATTTCCCAAGTAAAGGTCTGCTGTTAATGAATTGGGTTATGGGCAGGAGAATGATGAAAGGTCTGCCGTTTTACTTAGTAAATAGATTTACAAGCAAAGGTTACGACCTCGATCAACAACTATTGCTGATAAAATCGAGCATGCGAAAATGTTCACACAAACGTTGCATCGATTTAAACGATTCGATTGTTCAGTATCGTGTCAATAATATTGTCTTACAGTTGGTAGCGTTGTTTAAATGCTAACAGTTACCTACTAGTGCCAGTCAAGTAATATGAATAAACTAGTTTTATTACTAGACATGAGTCGGTTTAAACTGAGCTTATTAACGACTTGGGGTGCGACTGCGAATAGTATGGTAAAGGCTTCCGCACACAGGCGGGAAGCGACTCTATTAGAAGAATTTCCATGAAGTTTTCATAGAAATTGTTCTACTAGTCGCGTTGCGTCTGTTATTAGGTAAGACCAGATGTCATAATTATATCAATTTTTGAGTTACCTACATCAGTGTAGCTCTGTTTTTTATATTTCTATGGTGTAGCTATTCACAAATGCTGCGATTCGATTTCGATTCGTCAAGTCGTATGTCTGTCTTTTTGTGGCATTACGAAAGTGAGCGAGATAGCCATACGACTTTACGAATCGAAATCGAATCGAAGCGTTTGTGAATAGATATGCAGATTTGGAAACGCGAATCAGTATTTGTCAATCACAAATGAAAGAAGAAGCAGAAAGGAAAATAAAAGAGGAGGAAGAATTCAGTATTGGCCTTAATGTTCCCATTTCAAGTAGTCACGTTAATTTGCCAACTGTCAATTAATTCCTCTTATCAAAACATGTCGACCGCCACGATGCGACGGTCGCCAATCTTAACGATCAAGGTCGCAGGTCACTGACGGTATGTTGATAGTCTTCATATAAATAATAAAGGCTTTATGCAGCCAATATTTTATGTGAGTAATATGTTCAACACTGTCTACCAGGCAGAGTGTGAGGGTATCATACAAGCGGCTTACGCCATAGAAGCCAGGAGAGTTACGAATACCCATATACGTATACCTACTATCAGACAGCGCCTCAGCATATTCTTCGAGAAAAAGTACATTACCTCGAGACTAACACTAGAATGTCACAATGCGCTAGAACGAGTAACGGTATCTAACCGCAACACAGTGACATTGCAATGGATAAAAGAACACAGCTGATCACTGGGTAACGATGCAGCTGACGAACTAGCTGGGAGAGTATCCAGCACGTCACTCTGTGGATCCGAACCAATCGTACCCATCCCCTTTAACCAGATACACAGGTGGCGACGAGTTTCATCCATACTCATACGGATAGTTGGTGGTCCTCGACACAGGGCTGCAGGCAGTCCAGGGAGGCTATGCCATCTGCAGATGGTAGGGCTCCACTGTACATTAACACCCGCGCATCCGAAACTTCACAATTTTATAGCGTGTTGATGTCTTCGAGTAAAGTACTTTCGCAAAATATTACACTGTGTAAACGACTAGTTTTTGAGAAAAAAAATCCTAAAGTTTCAGAAAATCAACTAATTTACACAATCTGGTGAACTAATTGAATAGAACTGTCAAAATGATTATGCCAATGACGACATTGCGACTGAGAGTGCTTTACGTGATTAGACTGTCGAGTTGAATAATTATTATTGCAAATGCTTTAGGTGTGCTAATGTGATTCTTGTAAAGAAACAAACAATCCTATAAGAAGAAAGATTACAAGATTACAATAAATCTTTACGAGTAGTAACATAAAAGAATAATGCTTCAAACGAATCTTATTGTATGCAAGTTATTGCTAATAAAACCTCAGTTTTAACACCGTGGGTGGCCATTTGGCCAGTATGCAATGTGCATGTTTATTTTTATCAGACTTCAAAAAAGGAGGTTCTGTATTCGACCCGTATGTATTTATGTATGTTTGTATGTCCGCGATTTTCTCAAAAACTATCTACATAGTTTCAGGAAGGTTTTAGTGTATAATACATTAGGACCTAATGTATTATAGGTACTTCATACATAAGAATAAATTTACTGAATTTAAAAATTCTAGTAAGAAGGATTCTAAGAAATTAGAATAGATCTATGTGAGGGCTCGAACCTCACAGTAGGAGATTTACTGAATTACTAATAAAACGAGAGGAACTCTAGTTAAATGGGGCTGATGCTCTCTGTATTTTAAGCTTCAGATAATTTATAATTCCCACTCCTTAAATAAACTGGTTCTACACGGAGCCCTCACCAGAATCTATCTGTCAACCTATAAAGAAGCGACGACGTTGTTGGTTCACTCCCCCTCATGCTCTTCAATGAAGTGGGCAGCTTATTATTCTAATTTCTTAGAATCCTTCTTAGTAGAATTTTTAACATCACCTGTGGAAATTGTATTGAAAAAGGAAAACAAGATGGCGGCGTTAGTTCCTATTTTGAACACGCACCAAAGATCCTAGAACTTCAGCTATATTTTTTTATTATTCGTTGCGAAAAAGATTTAGCGAATTATCATTTTTACTTATTCTTTTAATTTAATGTTTGTGGTTTAGATTTGGTTAGTTTTATTATTATTTATTTGTTAATTAATCAGAAAGTTTAGTCAGTTCACGACGTAACGACGACGTCAACTGACTAGAGGTTTGTTGCATTGCTCAACCTTATTATGTTACAGGCTGACATTCTATCACTACAGATAGTGCAATCCACGAAGACGCGCCCCACTATTCCTCCTAACCGTTTATCATAGGAGTACTTATCGTAGGTAGGTACACTAACTACTTTGTACTAACTATAGTGTGTAGTTGTGTACCGATAACACTAAAACATTGGTAGAAGCTTGCACACATATACTATAAACGGTTAGGAGGAATAGTGGGGCGCGTCTTCGTGGATTGCACTATCTGTAAACATCGAATTACTTTTGAAAATAAGTGGCAGAAGTCAGGCGGCCACAGGCCGATGCATCATTGCAACTTGAGTTAGGAGATACGTAAGTACCCACTTGAGAAACTTCTTATCCGTAGTTATGCGTGCTGCACCTATATATTACTACTTGATACTATGGTTACGATCGAACTGATAAAGATATAGATTCCACACTTCTACGACACTCCTACATGCCCTTCATGTGACAAGTAGGTACCTACTACATAGTAGTACATTGTGGAGTCTTTCATAATAATATAAAGGTAGGTACTAATATTATAAAAAGGTATTGTGAGTTTGTATATGGGGGGGGGGGGGGGGGGTAATCTTAGGAACTACACTTATGTCGGGGCCACACCAACGGGAAATGCCGTTGATTATCGCGATGATTTGTAGGCCGTAGGACACACAGACAAGACACGACATGCGACTTTAATATATAGTCTATCTATCTATTTATAATAATAATAATATTGCTGAAGAGTTTATTTGTATGTTTGAACGCGCTAATCTCAGGAACTGGTCGGATTTGAAAAATTCTTTTTGCATTTGATAGCCCAATTTTTGAGGAAGGCTATAGGTATTTAACATCACGCTAGGACCCTTAGGAGCCGAGCAAAAATAAAAAAAAGTCAGAAAGAATGCTAAGCGAAAACGAAGTAACAGCGCGGGCAGGCGATGTGATACGACGGGGTGGGTCGGGGTGAATGAAATTTCACGCGGACGAAGTCGCCGGCAGAAGCTAGAATGTAGTGTATAGAAGATCAGAAGTCAAAGATTGCTGAACCTATTATGTATTATTTATAATGCTCAATCGTCCGTCTCTAATAAGAAACGTGTTTTTTATAAATCAATCATTAAACTGCCTAGCCTTTTCCCAACTATGTTGGAGTCGGCTTCCAGTCTATCCGGATGCAGCTGAATACCAGTATTTTATTTGGAGCGACTGCCTATCTGACCTCCACAACCCAATACTGGTTGTCAAGACTCGGGATTTTGACGACCCGTAACGACTGTTAAAGATCCACGAATGACAGCCCGGACCAACGGCTTAACGTGCTTTCTGAGGCACTGAGGAGTCTCGGTATGTAAAGATTATCATCACCCATCCACGGACCAACCCCGGGAAGCGTAGCTTAATCTGATGTGTCGGCCCGTACGGCTGTTATTACTTAGCCACGACCTCCTCGTGTTTTTTTTTAATATGTTAGTATTAAATATTGTACGGCGGTGCGAGGCCGGTTTTTTTTTTTAAATATTGAAATGCGATGCGCTGCGGGTTACGGACCAAAGCGGTTGTAATGTGCGCTTGACATTATACTTATCAGATTATTTTATCATTTTCGATAATAAACCTTTTTGTTTTATAATTCACATAATTTTTCTTGTCGTTTGTTGCTATCGTAAGATGTTTTGCTGAAGATTTCATTGGAAATCGTCAAGGTAGGAAACAATACTGTGAACGCGTAGGAACATGTCGTGCGTATGCGTACGCGCATACTTAGAAAATGTGACGTCATCGGGGCTGCCACCGACTAACGGTGAATTATTTAGGTACCTATTTATTTTATTTCGTCGTAAATTGCGTAAAATTATAATCTTCTATCTTATCAGCTATCTCTCAGCTTTTGTTGATAGTAGCATTGATAATTTTAATTACTTAAGTACATGATACTCTAAAATACTATCTGAGTAAGTATCAAATAATCTGGCAGAAGGTTACATTTATCATGAGAGGCATTAATTGATTTCCGCTATTCGACATTAGGTGAAAGTTAAAGTAGGTACAAACAGTGTTTTATAAAGCAACATGTTGACATACAAACTCACTTTTTGTGAGATTTTTTTAGCACTACCCAACACTTTTATTGAAGAACTGTTCGAAATTCAAAATGTGTGTAACAATTTACCTACTTTGCGGGAACACTTGCGGACATTCTAGTGCGAACTGAGCATTTTTAGCAACATCTCAACTCAATGTCAAACTCATGCGCAATGTCACAAAAAAGTACAGATAAAAAAAGATTACAAGCTAATAATGACAATAAATACATGATTTATTAAGAAATCACGTGTCTAGATAAGCAGACTTATTTCTAGACAATGTGCTGCATTCCAGCCCCAAAATTAGGTGCTTACATAAAAAGAAAACAAGGTCGTTTATTTGGGTAACCGGTGATGTAGGTGACTGATGTCAAGGTAATATTTTTTGTTCATGTAAAATCATGTAGTGTGCTTGACAACCCTGAGTTTTGAGTAGGTAGGTATTGATGTTCCTGGCGTTTAACTATTCCTATTCAGTTAACGTAATGAATTTTCTTTTCTTTACTACAGACGTCGCGGTAGGCCAAGGCGAAGATGGCGGGACTGGATAGCAAATGACAATTGCGTGTAAAAGGGAGAGAAAAGCCGTTGCCTTGTATTGGGATCATTGATATAAGAAAGAAATATATACTAAACATATCTATAAAAGTATAAACAACTGTTACATCAACGGATTGAACAAACACACACCCATGCATAACAAAATAAATAGCATGATTATGTTGTCTTATTCACCAATATACATATTATTATTTGAACCATGCCGATTACTTTAGCGCATTCGAAGCTTTTGAAGACTTTAACAAAAAAACATACTTACCAAAACCATAAAAAAATAAGGACAGCACGAGGATAAGGCATAATATACGATCATTCATACCCAAAAATACACCGATTATTAACCTAAAATTTAATAAACTTACTTTACGAACGTTGGTTACGCATTTCTCTACTACGCTGTAAAAAGTCAAAATAAGTAAAAAAAACATTATTTCACAATTGACAAATTGAAGAATAAACTATAAAAGCAATATTATATTTATTAGCCAATCGACATTGTTGTCGATTGGCTGGGTACAGATGCCAGCACATCTAGCTAATACAACAGCGTAACGTGCTTTCCGAGCCACGGAGTGGTCTCGCTCGATATGGAATCAATGGTCACTCTTTCACGAACCTGCCGCGGCCAGCGTAGCTTAACCTTCATCATTTAGCCACGCGCCCCTCCTCAACTCTTATTATTACAGTTATTCTGTTAAAAACTGGGTGGTTCCATCCAATCCAGGTAGGTTCCAAGAGATTAGTAGGAACCTACCTACTACATTTTATTTAATATTATGTAACCAACGCCACTCGATCTAGTACGGAGGTGGAATTTAACGCTTAGTAATTAAGAACACAGTATAATAATAATACAGTAGTTTATCTTTTTAGATATCGGCCGAAACGACGCGCTTCGAAACCTCAGTCAGTACCAGTACGCAACAGTTCGAGCGCGCAGCAGTTACGCACATCAATCAATCTGCCTAGCCTTTTCCCAATTATGTTGGGGTCGGCTTCCAGTCTTACCGGATGCAGCTGAATAACAGTATTTTATATGGAGCGACTGCCTATCTGACCTCCACAACCCAATACTGGTTGTCAAGACTCGGGATTTGGACGACCCGTAACGACTGTCATAGATTCACGAATGATAGCCGGGACCAACGGCTTAACGTGCTTTCCGAGGCACGGAGGATTCTCGGTATGTAAAGATGGTCACCCATCCAGGGACCAATCCCGGCAAGCGTAGATCAACCTGATGGATCGCCCCGTACGGCTGTTATTACTTAGCCACGAGCTCCTCCTCCTCGAGCAGTTGCGCACATACGGACATTGTATTTTATTCTACCGAGCAGCCGTACGTAATTAATTCAAAGCCAGTGCCCAGATAAACTACTGTAGATTTATTTTTCTGTGGTAAGACCTGCGCACAATGGATCGAAACTGCTATATGAGGGACATTGGGATTTTTAAACAAAATTAAAAAATAAATGAGGTGGAGAGGGACTCATTTAATTTTGTTTAAATTTATTTTTTGCTTTATTTTTTTTTTTGTACTTTTTTCGATAAATATATGTTTTGAAATGATTAAAATTCCTTAATAATAAGTATTTTAATGTAGGTAACACAATTATTTTACTTATGATATCATTATAAAAAGTACCTTTTACTCACTTTTTTTTTTCATTTTACTGAACCTAATAACTCTTGAACGCTATGGGCGCGCGCTAATAGCGTAGAATTACAGCCAACAAGCCAAAGAATAAGAATAAAGTAGTTTTAAAGCAAGACCTGTTAAGACTTGGCCAGATTTTAGTAGTTTCTGTTTAATTTCATACAACAAAAATTGAAAATATTTTTTTCCGTGCAAACCATCAGTTTTAGAGAAAAAAGTTTCCTAACAATTATTCATCAAAATGACAGACCTTTCGATAGGTATTTTTATTTAATGGAATTTGTAAAAAAAATCCCAATGTCCCTCATATAGCAGCTTCGATCCAATGTGCTACGCTTCGTTAGCAAAGTTACTACTATGTAACTAATTTGGTTATTGCCAGCGGATTCGTGGCTAATCTAACGGGAAAATAAGTTTTCCTGTTTATCGAGTACCTTAATAGAATAAGGCATGTGTTCACCAACATACAAATCACCGGTTAGGTATTTATACAGTTGTTTAATGTCAAATTTCCTTCTAAATTTGACATACACTAACTGTATACCTAACCGGCCGGCCGCGGCGGTTTTAATGTTGGTGAACACAGCCCTTAATGGATTTTGTGTAGTTTTTGAGATAATTATTATCATGTAAGTACCTACGTATTATATACATATGAGCGAGTATAATGTATACAAAATTATTAAATACGAAGTAAGTATGAACAAATATCGAAAACCGATAAATGTGTTGAGTAAAACAATAAAACTAGATAGTGAATTTTTATTAAGTATGTACAAAACTGCAAGTCATTTGTTTATTTTATTTTTAGGGTTCTGTACTCAAAGGGTAAAACGGGACCCTATTAGTAAGACTCCGCTGTCCGTCCGTCTGTCACCAGGCTGTATCTCATGAACCGTGATAGTTAGACAATTGAAATTTTCACAGATGATGTATTTCTGTTGCAGCTATAACAACAAATACTAAAAAACAGAATAAAGTAAATATTTAAGGGGGCTCCCATACAATAAACGTGATTTTTTTGCTCGTTTTTATAGATAATGTTACGGAACCCTTCGTTGCGCACGAAGGGTTCCGTACCATTATCTCCATTGTTCGACTCGCACTTGGCCGGTTTTTAAATTCGATGCAGGAAAAATAGTCGATTTTCGCTTGGCTACTATTCATTGTCATAATATTCGTAAGAGTATACCTCCTTACCTAATATTAATGTATTCATCATCATTATTATTTTGAAATATTTATAACTTCAGTACCTATAATAAAAACAGCAATCGGCTGTCATGGTATGGACTTTGATGCGGAGGAGTGAGGAAAGTTTTGAGTATGAATGTCGATGGCTATAAGAGTAGGGGAAGACCAAAGAAACGATGGATGGATTGTGTGAAAGATGACATGGCTAGAAAGGGGGTGACTACCGAGATGACGAATAATAGAGAAGTATGGAAAAAAGGACATGTTGCGCCGACCCCAAATAGATTGGGATAAGGGCAGGAGAATGATGAATAAAAACAGCAAAATAGGTAGGTACCTACCTACCTAACTAGCTTCATAAGGCTATCTGAACTTTACACTTACACCTAGGTTATATTATCTGTGACCTAGGTCCCTAGGTGTTCTTTGTAGTTCCTGTGGTGGTAAATTACGTGAGGAGCTCGTGGCTAAGTAATAACAGCCGCACGGGTCGATCCATCAGGTTAAGCTACGCTTGCCGGGGTTGGTCCGTGGATGGGTGACCATCTTTACATACCGAGACTCCTCCGTGCCTCGGAAACCACGTTAAGCCGTTGGTCCCGGCTGTCATCATGGATCTTTGACAGTCGTTACGGGTTGTCAGAAGCCCGAAAGTCTGACAACCAGTCTTACCAAGGGGTATAGTATTACCGAGTAACTGGGTTGTGGAGGTCAGATAGGCAGTCGCTCCATGTAAAATACTAGTATTCAGCTGCATCCTTAGACTGGAAGCCGACCTCAACATAGTTGGGAAAAGGCTAGGCAGATTGATATTGGTGGTAAATTACGTCATAAAATAAAGTCAGAAAACAGTTGACAATGTTGGGCTAACATGTCATTTTAGGTTTTTTGAAATTTGAAAAGTTCTGACAAAAAGTCGGACATTGGCAAAGCATTGCTTCCAGTGGCAGTGGGATGTCACATATTTTTGCAATATTAGCTGCACTGATTCTGATAAAGTAGTAAATTCGAAATCATCCCTAATAAGCTTGCACAAAGTTACTTAGTTTGATCTAAAAAATACAGCTTTGTGAAGGGTCTTGCTTGTTACAGAGGCAGATTAAATGTCGAGAGCGCCCTAGGCAAGCACCTCATCGGCGCCCCTCTGGTCTGGCGGCCGTATAATTATTATAAATTCTAACTTGTACTTATAAAATACTTAAATAGCTGCGCCGCACGGTTTCACCCGTGTGATGATCCATCCCATGGAAAATCCGGGATAAAATTTGCAAATCTGGGTCTCCAGCTCCTCCATGTAGATAGATATACATACCAAGTTTCATCACAATCGGCTCAATAGTTTTTCCACTGAAAAATCAGTGAAGTTCCACTGAAAATCTTTTATATTTATTTTTAGACCAAATTATTTTATTGGTCTAAAAACTTACGTGCGCGCGCCCCCTTCTAACCTCGCGCCCCTAGGCACCTAGGTACGTGCCTAGTTTGCCTTAGGGATAATATGCCACTGCTTGTTACACCCTGTATAATTGTATATGCCTTCCACAGATGATCATATTTGCCGTCATCTTGACGACAGGATGGATCTTGAAATCAGATATTATTAGCGATCTGTTCATAGTAATATATATGGTAATATGCTTGTGACTGTACATATGAATGGAAATAGTCACATTGGTACTTGCCCGGATTTTAACTCACAACCTCGTGCATGAGAGGCAAGGCCTTAACAACTGGGCTATCACGAAATTAAAAAAAACAACAGTGGTTGTTGCATAATTTTAGTTTTTTTTGAAGGTCAAATGGATTGGCGGATTTAATTTATGCTTTCCTTATAATATTTATTAGGTAGGAACAGAATAGGTACCTATCAACATACAATTAAAAAACCTACATGTATACTTTATCCTGTAAGGTCTGCAGGAAAAACGAGTACTTATAACAAAACAAGGAACAAAAAGCAAGTATTTTTAGTTGACGTGGTCAATTATTTATTTATTAAGCACACAAATGTACAGAATAGGTATTTTCTACCAGTCAACCTCTATTAGTTATATTCATTTAACTGAATGTCGAAGTGGCGGTGCTTGGGGGAGGCATAATGTCCAGCAGTGGACGTCTTTCGGCTGAATTGATGATGATGATTTAACTCATCATCTGTCTAGCCTTTTCCCAACTATACATATTGGGGTCGGCTTCCAGTCTAAGCGAATGCAGCTGAATACCAGTATTTTATGTGGAGCGACTGCCTGTCTGACCTCCACAACCCAGTTACGGGGTAATACGATACCCCTTGGTAAGACTGGTTGTCAAACTTTCTGGCTTCTAACGACCCGTAACAACTGTCAAAGATCCACGAATGACAGCCGGAACCAACGGCTTAACATCCTTTCCGAGACACGGAGAAATCTTGGCTTGGTATGTAAAGATGGTCACCCATCCACGAACTAACGGCGGCAAGCCTAGCTTAACCTGAACGATCGACCCGAGCGGTTGTTATTACTTAGCCACAAGCTCCCACTTAGCCTAATAATATTAATTTAACTATCTACTACTATAAATTAATTAGAATGCGTGTAGAATATTTTCCTGAACATGAATGGTCGTAGATACGAATAGCAAATCCTTACTATAAAAACAGAATTATGAAATTTTATTATGTGCAAAATAATTAAGAATTTGTCTCAATTGAACCTTATCAGCAAATCTATAAAAAGTAAGTAGGTACTACACTGTTTTTTATATTTCTATGGTACTACACGTGCGCGATAAGTTGAGACCTGCAACCTAATTGCGTAACGCACTACCAATCGGAATTTGAATCATTTTGAAACAAATTGCTAATCCATTGCTTCATATGTTCGAAAAATTTGTCTGCTCGACAACGTAAATAACGCAATGAATGTTGTTGAACTGTCAAAAGTAAACAGATTCCAATCGATAGTGTGTTACGCAATTAGGGTGCCGGTATAAGCTATGGTCACTGTCGGGCTGCATAGCAAAGAAAGAGAAGCGCGATGACAACTCTGGTAGGCAGGTAATTTATTGCAAAAATATGAAGTAATTATCTATTTACAAAAAACCTATTTATTGGCCTGAAAAAGTAATGATATGAAATCATTCCTTATTTATTATTTAGTAGAGAACTGTATAAATTTATGAACACATACCTAAGGACGCTGTTACAAATGGGTAGTCAAATCATGACTTTTTTACACAAAAGTATGTTTATTAATTAAAATGCTTTGCATTCTTAAAATGTTTTTTGGCCGAATTGTTGATAGATGTGCATGGTACGATTCTGAACTATAAATATAATTTTATTTATGTACAGTTTCTCAAAAAAGGTACCGAAATGAAAATTTTTACTTCGGTAGGTACTGTTATTGAGAAACTGTAGTACGTAGTTTTTTATTCTTTAGTTCTATAAACTAAACAGGATTTCAGGACAAATGAAATCACTTCCTAAATAGGTATTGTAGATTACGGTGTATTTTTTCCTATCGAAAAGATGGTATAGCTAGTTAGTTACTGTAAAAGATAGGCACAAACTTAATTAGTTTCGCGGTATTTTACAGAGGACAATATTAGGCCGTATTTTTCGCGTTTTTTTTTTAACAGCTTATGTTACTCGGGAACAGCGCAGCTTTGTTATATCTAAATCTTTATACTTAATTATTTAAACCGCACTCAGATCTCAACTTATCGCGCACGTGTTACCTACCTACCCTACAATTTTGATAACATACAATGATTACATATTATAAGTACATTTTCATTGAGGAAATAAAACAAATAATATCATTTCATATCACCAAATTACCGGTACCCAGTGCCCCTAACCTAAGTACCTACCGGAAATAAGTTTTGGTTGTAGCAGTCATAAAAACAAGTTATGTTCTACGTAGGTACGGTCACCAGCATAGATACCTTATATATCAACTCAGCCAATCGCAGTCCACTGCTGGACATAGGCCAAGGTTGCGCCACAACACCCTGTCCTCCGCCTTCCGCATCCAGTCTGCCCCAGCCACTTTCTTCAGGTCATCGGTCCATCTAGCTGGGGGGCGTCCCACACTACGCTTACCGATACGCGGTCTCCACTCTAGGACTCGTCTGCTCCACCGGCCATCGGTCCTTCGACAAACATGGCCAGCCCACTGCCACTTCAGTTTGCTTACTTTGAAAGCTATGTTGGTTACTCCGGTTCTTTTCCGGATAACTTCATACCCGGATAACCGGATAACCTTACATATGTTTTTACATATGTAAGGTTATCCGGTTTTCTCAAAAGAGAGTTATCTTCTAAAGTTTTGACAGAGATGTTATGGTGTTACGAACATAATATAATATATCATTATTGATACCTTACTATTATGAAATAGGTCAAAGATGAAATCGTTATTTCCCGAGAAAATCGCTTTTGAAATTTGCATAAATATAAAGTATTTATGCTCGTGACTGTACCTGGTAGTATTTACAAGAACAGGATCCTATTTATGTCCGTTTCTTGTTATACGTACGTATTTAAAATAAGTTGTCGACACACGAGTATTTCCTATCTATGATTTCCACGTAGGTAAGTACCACAATAAATATAATTGTGTAGGCACTATGTTAATTAGGGCTGTTAAGTCCGTGAGATAAAAATAAATTAAGATAATTGCGGTTAATTTACTTCCAGTCAGTTTTTAGTTGTTTTTTTTTTTTGTATTATTTCATAAATAATATATTCATAGGGATAAAGCGTAAGTTTATGTATACATATATGTATAAAATTAAAAATATACTTATCTTAAACTCTTTCCAACTTATTTTACTTTTGAAATACCTAAGCATATTTGTTGACTTCTAAACATTACGCAGTTATTTTATCCCTTCCAAACATAGAATATGTCACCCCGATTATTGAATATAATATATTAAACTTACAGTATGCCGATGTACGCACGGACGTAAAAATATCGTGGCGGGATTTTATCGCGCACTAGATTTTGAACTCTCGGTGTTGAGCCGAGCATCGAGAATCCTACCTAACAACAAGAGAGTGCATCCCAGCGCGTCGAAAAAACACTGTTGGATTTTCAACTCTCGGCGCTAAGCAGAGCTTTGAAAATCCAGTGCGTGAAAAACAATCGCCGCGATTTTTCGCCTCGTCGCGCGACGAGTGGTGGCTTTATGTCGCGCGCGATTTTATCGCGTGTCGCGCCTATTTGTAGAAGCCTTTAACGTCCAGTGGGACAATAATAGGCTGGTATTATTATTTTAAATCAGATATTTGTTTGACCAATCAATTGAAAGATTCAACAGCCCTAGTTACGACTATTATGATAAATTATTCAATCGACGCGGAACTGTCAAATGAATAAATTCCGTATCAATCGATCTCCTGTACAATAGTCGGAGAGTTGAACAACCGGACATGGGCAAAAAAAAAAAATAACTGTATCATAAACTTGTCTCTTTTTAATACCAGTTTGATGACGCTATCACAAAACCCTGGTGAATAAGCGGAAACCACCGACAATTCCAAAGATATTTTTCTGGTTTTCGGGGGGATTTGATACTCCAATTTGGTTAACCACCGTGGATTTACCAGGTAGGAGTCCATACTTCGAATTAATAATGTAGGTAATAATAATAGATGAATTACCTAAGTATGTAATTAACATATAAAACATGTCCCTGAATTAACGCAAAACCATTCAAGGGGTCATTGTATTCATCATCATTATGAACAACTTTTACTATGGGACCAAAAATGAAATCACGAAAAAAAAAACAGCTGTTCCCTATATTTATGTTCGCTCGTCAAAATGTAGGGAACAGCCGATTTTTTTACGCCAACGGTCATCGATTCTACGACTAATACGGCCCATTGCATTTCAGCGTGCTTATTCTGTGAGCTATGTCGACAACTTTGGTTCTCTATCGGATAACCTCGTTTCGGATTCGATCCCTCAGAGAGATTCCAAGCATAGCCCGTTCAAAGCTCGCTGAGCAACCTTGCATTTATAGACTAGCCGTACCGTAAGTGTCCACATTTCGGCTCCGTAAGACATATAAAACAGACAGGACGCACTGATTGCATGTTCTAAATTGCTTCCAATTATAGGAAAGCAAAAACGAACAAGTACGATGGCACGTATGTCAATCAATCAATCAATCGAGACTTTAGCTCCCTGATAAGATTGATTTCTTACAATTGGGAAATGATTGGTTCTGTTACGTAAAGTAATTAAATTTCAATACTAAAACTTTACCTGCCCGTGTAATTTTATGACATTTTTATTACTCGCTATGATACAACCTTGGCTTAACTGTCTGTGACATATCGAAAAATCGATAGGACAGTCTGTAATCATAATAATGACTTCCTAATAATTGTAGGTACTGTTGATCAATTTAAGGCTCTCACAGACAGGAGCGATGCGACTCTAGTAGAACAATTTCTATGATTTTTTTTGGATGTTGTTCTTCAAGAATCGCGTCGCAATGCGTCGCGTCGCGCCTTAAAAGCTTTTTTATCAGCTTTTAACAGGCCCAGACGCCCAGTAGGTTTACACCGTGTTCCCGAAATCGCGAGATTTCTTCAACTCGCGGGTAGAGGGCTAGGGCTGGCCAGTAATCATAAAAATTATAATAAGATAAAATAATTCGTAAATTGTAAAAAAAATAATTTCAAACAAACTAAATATTAAACTAATAACCAAAATTAGGATCAATCTATGCAAAAGACGATCATGAAGCTATAATTGTTCTATGCTATCTGGTAAAAGGTCATTGACCAATACCGTTTTTTTTTCATCGTTTGTGTATTGTTCTGACCCAGCTGTGAGTAGCTTCATGGGAAAAAAAACTCAAGTGGCGTGACCTTTTTTTCTCTCGTTCGTTTCAATTTTATCTCTGCGCTACAGGTTGCTCCAAGATGCTATTTTAGAAAATTGTAAATATATCAATAAATAATAACGTTTAATGAAATCAAAATATCCTTATAAAACGAAAATGCGGAACCGTATACGCGTGTTGAATTAATGTCGCCATTGCAGCGGCACATTGTATACATTTCTGTTTGTCTAAAAAACTTCAAAAACTTTGGAAAAAGCACCTCACCAGATTGCAAATTCGCAATGAAATACTATTTTGTTAAAACATTCCAAAATATATTTTTTTTTGTGTCTAACATAAACGCAAACTTAACATGGTAACATTTACAACCTTACCTAATTAATTATTTACAACATCTGCAAAATAACATTGCCAATCTCCTTTCATATCAACCTGCCTACAGCATAAATAGGTACCTAATTAACTGTACAGCCAATTAGCCACTAAGGAAGAACACTGAATTAGTATAATCTCATATCGGTGTGACCCATTGTTTCCCGTTTCCCATCGATCATGGGCCATGATGGCACTTCGTGGCGTTGGCGTACGTGACTTAGCGCATGTACACCGTCTGGTTTCATCTTCAAAGCTTTTGTTGTCGCTAAGAAAGATATTCAATTACATCGAGGCAACTAGCGCGCTACGATCAGTACTTACGCCGAGGAATTGACTTATTGAAGCAATGACAATTACTTACGTACGAGTACCTATAGTTTTGTTTTGGCTTTTATGGGTCACATTTGAACTAGGTACTTACCTACTAAAACTGCACCCGTACAATATAAATAGGTGGTCCAACTTTACCACGAACTATGCGGTTGAGTGTATTTTTCAACCGACTTCACAAAAAGGAGGAGGTTCTCAATTCGGTTGTTTGTTACATTTATAAACCGATTTGGAAATTTCTTTTTTTATTTGAAAGGATATATTTCCAGATTGGTCCCAATGCTATCAAAATCCAGTTCTGATGATGGGATCCATGAGGAATTGAGAGAACTCCTCAAAAATTATAGGCATACATATAGCGATTTTGGTATTTTCATCAACAAATCAAGCATTCAGAAAGTAGCGTCTGGTGAAGTGGAACTGATGAAGAAGACCACAGTTGGCCACGGGAACTTCTCAACGATAATAAGTATTTCACGGGTGGCTATAAGATATCTAAGCGACTATGACGAAGCTTTAAGCTGAGGCTGCAGTGCACCCCGCCCTCGCGCCTCGTAGCCCCGCGCCCGTCGCCGCGGCTCCTCCGCGCAGCGCCGCCCGTGCTCCTCGCCCCGTCCCGCTGCCAGTGTCTGCAGCCCTAGCGAAACCACTTCCACAGAATTTCGCCAGCGTCACCGCGAGCGTCCCTGGCGCTCCAAGGATGAAGCCTATGCCTGGAAAGGCGTCGAAGAAGGCTGATAATGATAATGATGAGAGTTTCGTGACGGTGCACAGGAGGAAGCGCCGTCCGCGAATTAATAAGAACCGTTGCGGCAAAGCTCCTGCGGAGCCCGAAGTGAGCTTGCGTGCCGCAAAGCCGAATACACCGGTGTATATCTCCCGCCTGCACTACACCACTAAGGCGGAGGACATCGTGGAGTACGTGCGCCAGAAGACTAGGTACACGCCGAGGGTGCAGTTACTGGAGTCGCGCCGCAACGTCAACTTCAAGGCGTTTGTGGTGCGTGTACCGAACTATTACCTGCCCCTCGTCATGGAGGAAGACTTTTGGCCGCAGGACGTGGTGTTCCGTCGCTTCCGCGGACAAGTTCCACAGGGCAGCACTTAAGGTCAAGCTAGTGCAAAGAGGAGTGCTACTAACATAGTCTTAAGCCTATTTTATTAACACAAGTTCTGTTTATATTCAAATATGTATGTGTAGGTTAAGGTATTTATCTATGGGCCGTGTCGCCTGAAACAAATGGTTTATTTATTTATTATATTTATATTTATTTATATTTAAAAAGCTAGCTAGTTAGCTTTTAACTTTAGGTTCTGATGAAAATAGTACCATCGAACCGATCTGATGAAGAAGCCGGAAGGTAGGCACCGGAACTCCGTAACAAAACAATGTATTCTAGCCGTGTTTGGGCTTATTGGAATTGTCATGAGGTGCACTTTGGCTATAAATGATTTTAATGGTAATTATATGCCGCTTCAAATTGCGCTACCTACTTGAGTTGTATGTTATGTGTGGCCTCGATATCTTCAAGTTCTGATGAGTGGCTTTTGAGTTAGCTTCAATAATTTAAAACGTATTTTTCCCACACAGTCTATGTGAATGATGCTCTAATTTATTTTGCAGAGTGTAATTCGATGTGTGGGCTATAAGCATCACTAAAAAGTGAAAAATAAAAACTTTTTACAAAAAAAAAAAAAACAACCGACTCCCAAAAAAAACACTACAAAGTGAAAAATAACTTTAATTTCGGAAGTCGGTGGCAAAAAATGAAAATAACAAAAACCAAAGACACCGACTTCCAAAAAAGTTAAAAAGTTTAAAAAGTTTTTTTAAAAAAACTGTAAAAAGTTTTTTTATTATAGGGTTTGATTAATTTATTAGACTTAAGTACCTACTTAAATCATTTTTATTAGCAAAAATACCAACTCATAAATTAATTTATAAGGTTTAAATCATGCACGTTGATATTGGAAAAGAGTTTTCCACGTGTGTTGATGATAAAATGTTGCACTTCTTTCTTACGAGTATATATATGATGTTGCATTTAGCGACTATGTAAAAATAATAATCTAAAGGTGACCTATGCTTATCATTAAGAATTAATAGTCAGCATTTACAAGATAAGATGACGAACGAAACAGGTAGCTTGCAGTTGCAGTACTTACAAAATAAATACCTAGGTATCTATTTGAGTACCACAAATTGGCAATTGGTTTGTTGGCTGACACTGGCATGGCCACCATCACGGACTTTAATTTTGATAACACAAAAAATTAGTCGCTAATTAGTCGAAATTTGTAACCAAATATCAGAATTTGCCGGTCACAGGTTCAAAAGCTATAAGGGTTTATAGGTGGCCCCGCTGGAGAGTCTCCCCAGCGTGACCCATTTTGAATCTCAAAAGCTAGGACACCTAGCGAAGATCTGTTGTCTCACAAATTTAGTCGCTAATTAGTCGGACGGAATCAGTCGCCAAATATCAGAATCTGTCGGTCACTGGTTCAAAAGTTATAAGCGTTGCTAGGTGGCCCAGCTGGAGAGAATATCCCCAGCGTGACCCGTTTTATATCTCAAAAACTAGGACACCTAGCGAAGATCTGTTTTTTTCTAAATTTAGTCGCTAATTTTAGTCACAGATTTAGTCGGGTCTTAGTTTAGAAGATTTAATGAGTTAAATTTTTAAGGTAAAAAAAAAATTTACTGACCATTGAACTAATCTTCTATGGAACAATCAATCAATCTACCTAGCCTTTTCCCAACTATGTTCGGGTCGGCTTCCAGTCTAACCGGATGCAGCTGAATACTAGTTTTTTACATGGAACGACTGCCTATCTGACCTCCACAACCCAGTGACTGGGCAATACGATACCCCTTGGTAAGGCTGGTTGTCAGACTTTCGGGCTTCTGTCGACCCGTAACGACTGTCAAGATCTACGAATGACAGCCGGGACCAACGGCTTAACGCGATGAATGTTGTTGAACTGTCAAAATAAAACCCGATTCCGATTGATGTATGTTACGCAATCAGGGTGGGGTTGTGTAAGTCGTCTTTTTCTGTGATTTTAAGATGCAGATGCCAATGACCTTGAGTGGGTAGCTTGCGTGTTCTATGCTGAGGTCACGCAACGCGTCGTACACGTCCAGCCAGTAAGGCCTCTGCCTCGAATTTTGCGGGCAGCGGGGCGGCAGCGGCGGCGGCGCGGGAGCGGCAGGATTTTATGCGTAAAAACAAATGGACCGGACCTCCAAAACAGCGGCCCGGTAGCGGGGCGGGACAATGCGAGACGCGCCGCCGCCGCCGCCGCCGCCGCCGCCGCCCCGCTGCCCGCGAAATTCGAGGCAGAGGCCTAATAGGACTCGTCCATCAAGGAGCGCTGTTTTTAATTAGACGCATTATTAATTTGTGATACATAAAACAAAAGGTATAATATTAAAACACGTATACTTACTAAAAGATAAAAAACTAAATTATATTTAAAATGGTGTAGTTTTCATAAAAATACGCTTGATAGTTTTTGCGTGATTCTCAGTTTTTTATCCGCGTTAGACATAACTTTACAAATTAATTAGGTGCACTATGTAAAATAAACATAACCTAAAATATTCACATATATTATTATTAGGAAAATGCTCTAATTTAACTATTTTCCAAATCACGTTTAGATGTGATCTTCAGTTTAAAATGATTAAAAGTCGGTGACCGTCGCCTTAAAATGGTGTTCGCTTAAAATGCAAAGCTCACAAGTTTTCGTAGTGACTTTAAAATCGCCGAAAACTTATACAAAACCAAAAGTATGTAAACACTCCTCTAAATTGTAGCGACTTCTATAAAGACTTTTCAAATATGGGAAATCCATTAGTTAATATTTGCATTATTATTTAGCATAGGAAAAAAAAAATCCTGGCGGATAACGTTATCAAAACTTAATTAAACTAATACTTTAGTATGAATATAATATTATTTAAATTAATAAATAGAAGAGGAAAATGGTGAAAATAGCAATGAGGTATTTCTAGGTAGGTAGATATTAATGGCTGCAGGTGAGGTGCTGTTACTGTAGGAATTATATTTTTAAATTATTATTTATTACTTACCTAAGTATAATGTCTAACAAGTTTAAAATATGTTAAAATGTCAATTGAATTTTTAAATTATTAATAATTTACTTAATACTAATAATAATAATTTATATTTTTCCTACTCAAGCTTTTCAAACATAATCTAGAAGCCCTGTTTCCCTAACTTCGGTTGTGTAACTCTGACGTAGTGTTATACTCTGTTTATTTAGCCTTATCATTGTACATTATGTATATAGGTATATACCGTCTTTTACGTAACACTTTACAGTCTATGCTAGGTCACGAGGGGTCGCAGCGAAATTGTTTCTTTGTTATAAACTTTATTTAAATGTTTTTAAGTGATATAAATGAAGGTGATTGTTTGAACGCATAAACAAAAAATATTTATATATTTTAACTAACAAAACAATTTTATTCTTCTGTCACATAACATAATTGATAATAGTGTATGAATTAGGATGTGTTTTTAAATGATATGGCTAGAAAGGGGTGACTGTAGTGACGACTAATAGAGAAGTAGGCTGTGACATTGACCAATCAGAACTTGTTGTGACTCACGGCATGCCAGCTACTTGCATAGTTTTGTACCAGCTGAAGGCATGTGTATTTTCGCTCTTATAGTAAGTATCCTGCGCAGACGCCAAATAAATTGGTATAGGATAAGGGCAGGAGAATGAATTGTTCACTTATACATATTATTAATTCATTATAAGTACCATCAATCTGCCTAGCCTTTTCCCAACTATGTTGGGGTCGGTTTCCAGTCTAACCGGATGCAGCTGAATACCAGTATTTTACATGGAGCCACTGCCTATCTGACCCCCACAACCCAGTAACTGGGTAATACGATACCCCTTAGTAAGACTGGTTGTCAGACTTTCGGGCTTCTGACGACCCGTAACGACTGTCAAAGATCCACGAATGACAGCCGGGACCAACGGCTTAACGTGCTTTCCGAGGCACGGAGGAGTCTCGGTATGTAAAGATGGTCACCCATCCACTGACCAACCCCAGCAAGCGTAGCTTAACCTGATGGATCGACCGGTGTGGCTGCTATTACTTAGCCACGAGCTCCTCCTTATAAGTACCATAGTATATAAAATAGATGGCAGGTACTATAATGATGGTAGATAAGTATTTAAGGGGATACATCGATAAATTTTGTGTTTTTAAAATTCCTATAAAACCAAATGTAATTATGGTTAAATCATTTGGATTTTCCATGTGTTATTTGACTATATTGTCTACTAAAACCGAAACATGAATTACCGTCTATTTTCTGTTTTATACGTACCTACTTAAACATTTCCTTATTATGCAGTAAAATTTGCTTTAAATCGAAGGCATTTAAATAAGTTAAGAACTTACTAAGCTAAAAATTGATTAAAGTATAGCATGTTGTCATAAATCTACATTTAAACGAAGCGCGTTTAAATTCCGGTGCGCGTGAGTCTTCTATCTCGCGCGTCAAACTAGACAGTCATAACGCCAATTCCCTTACACACCGAGCTACACCACGCTTCGATACCCCACTTCGGTTCTCTTAAATACCTAAGTATGAATCTTACCAGTTTGATGTCACAGGCGTAGGCGCGGCGGCAGATAGTAAATTGTTAGGCAATGCTCGACGGCTCTTATCTCAAGTGGGGGAAAAGGGCGTCAGCGTCACTATGGCGAATGTCAATTGACGCAAATACTCCCAAGTTCCATATAATGGGTGTAAAAAGACGCTTATGCGACTAACTATACTTTTTCAGCTCAATTCAGCTTTTGTCCACAGAAAAAAAGTTTTGTATGGAACGACGCTGAAAGCTCAAGCAACGCATCTTCATACAAAACTGTTTTTTTTTTCTCACGGAATAGTTGTTTGTGGCTAAGTAATAATAGCCGTACGGATCGATCGATCAAGTAGCCGCGGTCGATCCGTGCATGGGTGACCATCTTTATACCAAGACCCCTCCGTGCCTCGGAAAGCACGTTAACGCAATGAATGCTGCTGAACTGTTAAAATGAAAGGCATTGCCATAGTGTTACGCGATTTTTGAATTAAGAATCTGTAGTTGAGAATTTGTCAAACTAGCGTTACTAAGTGTCGGCCCGCGTTTAAAATTTCCTTTTTATTTTTGCAAAGATATTATGAATTCCGCGGCCTACATTGAATAAACCGGGAGAAACCGGGTGTTTACGTTATTGTGCAGTATATGCACATTTAGTGATGTAGTTTTTAGGTTTCAGTTTCGATTAAAAAATCTATTTGAGTATTTCAAATAGATATTGAAAGATATTTCGCACGCGAAAATTCTTTTAAATAATTATGTACCTATGGCAATGGGTAAGTTAACCCGATATTTGCTCGTTAAGATTAATAACAAGTCAACTATGTAATATATAATTAGTAGTTAAACATAGATTAACCTCGATATTATAATGACATCAGTGTTCAATAATCCAGCTGTGAACGTGATCAGAAACAAGGTGCCAATCAATAATATTTACTTACAACACATGATACTTATAATCCTCTATCAATAATATGTGTTATTTTTCTTATTCATTCATTTTTGAGAGAGAGGTAATATAATATCCCATAATAAGTAGTGTGGGTGGAACCGTAAGTTCAACACATAACTTTTAAAATCTTCCTGCCCTTGTCCCATATTACGTGGGGCTGGCGCAACACGTTTTCTTCTTCCATTCTCCCCTGTCAACCGTCTCGCCATCATTCACTGCCTTTTCTTTCATATTATTCCTCACACAATCCATCAAATATATCAAAAAACAGTCATTTTCATCATCATGTCAGAAAGTGTGATGATCCGAATTCTAAAAAGTACAGTCACCATCACATTCTCTCAAAGAGCAATTATAATCAATAATAATAAAAAAAAAAAATATATTAGGTTCTATCAACCTGAGAAAATAAATTTAAAAAATAATATTTAATACTGTTTTTATTATTGATAATTTTTCTTATTTTGCTGATTATTATTTTGTAATAGATAAATTAATTTGAATGAGTACACGACTAATCTGTGTGAGACTGAGTATACTAAATAAATACTGCAAATGACATCATAATTACCTATCTAAGAACTATGTTTGCAGTAACAAAATAAAATAATAAACCTACAGTTCAATGCACTTTTAAGTTTGTGCCTAGTACCCGTTGCCTATGTCCTATCTGTGTCGAAATGGTGTGCGCAATGGCAGTCTAAGGGAAGCTGTTATTACTATGACCTATCATTATTATACCCTAGGTCAACAACAAATACAATGTGACATTGTAGCACAAAACTTACCTTTGGACCTAAAGAACCTACTGTGTCTGTCACGTCAATGTGTCATGAATTCTTGATGGGTAAAGACTTTCTTTGACGAGTAAGTGAAAGTAACCATGTTTTCGCTTCCGAATATTTTTTTATTAAAGGCTTTTTTGTATAGGAAGCTTCATTAGATTGTGTATTATTTTATACACTTTTTGCTTGTAAGTATTAGAAATGAAAGTGAAATTTTTAACTGAACCTATAAAAACTTATTGACCTTTTTTAATGATGTAAACTTTTTTAAATAACTGACTTTTTTCGTTCGTCCTAGATTATTTGAAGCTAATAATCTCTTAATACCTAGTCTACCTACCTTAGCTTCGTAATAATTTTCTAGGTCCTAGAAGATTATTACCAATAGTACCTACTTATTTAGATTTTTATAATTTTTTTTTCGGAAGATTATTTATTTTAGTATTTGTATTTAAGTCATTTTATAGTTTACAATGTTTACCCAATCTAGGAATATGTTTTATCACGTTTTTAAAACGCCACGCTACGGGTTTTTCTCAACAATAGATTTCACTATTTTACCCAATGATAATACAAATAAAGAGATAGATATTCGCACTAGCGCGCGCAAATTGTTGCAGACAAATTCAGACAATAAATTGTTGTAATTTGATTTAGTCTGCTAATAGCAGCGAGCGAAACAAAGCGTGTCCGTGGCGTGACAAACTGACAATAATATAATATCTAAAATACCAAGCTATCTCTTTCTGTATCATTCGTTAGGTATTATCTATCGCAGTCGTAGTTAAAAACTACTATAGGTACAACTTTAAGTAAGTAATTTGTAATAACAACGCAAAGATATCTGAAGGCCAATTCTCGTTCCTAAAAACGTTCAAATTCAAGTCGCAATCTCATGCCAGTGACGATCAAATGTCAAAATTTAGGAAAACGCTATATAATTTTTGACAGATTGATGCCGAGATGAGAATGCAAACGTTGGAATTGCCCCTGTGAGCTCAGCATTATAAGGCCTCTGCCTCGAATTTCGCGGGCAGCGGGGCGGCAGCGGCGGCGGAGCGGGAGCGGCAGGATTTTATGCGTAAAAACAAATGGACCGGACCTCCAAAACAGCGGGGCGGGACAATGCGAAACGCGCCGCCGCCGCCGCCACCCCGCTGCCCGCGAAATTCGAGGCAGAGGCCTTAGGGACATAGCGTGAATGTAACCAAACAGCACCCCAATTGCGTAACACACTCGTTCACAATCCGAAAGATTTTGAATGAAATTCCTAATCCACTGCTTCATATGTTTGAAAAATTCATTTGCTCGGCAATGTAAATCACGCAATGAATGTTGTCGAATTATCAAAATGAAAGGCATTGCCATTATTAGAGTGTACGCAATTACTACCCCCGCGCTGGTTTAATAAAAGTAAGTATTTCAATAGATTTTATTCAGGGTTGAGATGATTTAAATCACCTGATTTTAATCGCGATTAAAATCAAGTGATTTATTAAAATAAATCGTTGATTTAAATCAATACCTTTTTTAATGGAACAAAATCAATCAACAAGTGTCAAGGGACTTCGCCGACTTAGAGCTCCTACAAACACGCGCGACACGCGACGCGAATCGCGCGCTACACAAAGACGTCGCTCGTCGCGCGACAAGCGGTGCCTTTGTGTCGAGTCGCACCTGTTTGTAAGAGCTTTTAAACTTCGGTGCGGCCCACAATACGTGCAATGCTATGTAAAAAAGTCTGCTTGTCTGCGTACAAAGCGGATAGAAATAAGGAATTTAATGGGTTTAGTACATAACAAGAATAAAAAGACATTTAGAAAAATGTGTGGCAGAAAAGAATCGCAATCAAAACATCGACTTAAACGACGTTCTTTTTAATTTTATAATTAAAATAGAAGTAATTAAAATAAAACGCGTTTTTTTTTTTTAATAATAAGTGACTTCCAAATGAAAAAGATTGGAATATAAGTATAAATAAATAAAAAAAATCTGGTTTAAATCAATTTGATTTTTTTTAATTAATCATGATTTCTAATAACCCTATTTTAATCTCACTACAGAACTTGTACTATTATATGAATAAAATGTATTCTGTGCTACTAATCTAATCAATGTTCCACTTTTACATAATTATAATTAATCAGTATAAGTACCTACATAATTAAACTTCCTTCATATTTCAAGAGCTCTTTGTAAGAACAATTTACAAACCTTGGAACGATTTCACCCACATTTAAAAAAAAATAAATGGCTACTAATATTCTCCTTTCATTATCAATACTTATCATCAGTGATATGATAACTGATAAGCAATAAATTGCTTGATTGTGAGTAGATTCACCTTAACTGTTCAAGTACTGATAAGATGTGATTACACGTAGTAGTAAAACGTTTATTTATGAATCAATCATTGCTTTTTGTAAAGGCTCGTACAGACAACGCAAATTGCAAGAAGATTCTCAAGTTCCGGCGCGGTATACGGCTATAGCCGTCATAACAATAAAACTTCTGTCGTGTCTCCTTTACCACACTGGTACCTGTTAAAATAACGCACAACCTCTTGTACCCAATGTACCTACTCATCATTATGATTAAGAACAACTTATACTATGGGACCAAATCTGAAATCGCGAAAAAAAATCAGCTGTTCCCTACATGTATGTTCGCATAACTCGTCAAAATCTAGGGCACAGCTAATATTTTTCGCGATTTCAGGTTTGGTCCCATAGTAAAAGTTGTTCATAATGATGACTACAATGACGCCAGAAGTTGTGCGTGTAGGTACATATTTTTCTAGCACTTTTGTTTACGTTATCGAAGTAAGTACACTGTATTTAATATAATACATTGCCTTAATACCTTTAATGTTATTATATTTTATTATATACTTTAATTTATTTATCTACCTACTTAATTAAGTAAATTAAAGTTTAATAAAATATATTTATTCCTATTTATTTTAATAGTACAATAATTAATGTTTTAAGTTATTGGTCTGTTATTATTTCCTTATTTCACAATGTGCTTGAATTATGTTAATTTTAATATTAATTTAATTCTAATTTCAGATAAAATTCTTCAGATTCTTCGTTAACTCGTTTTCAATCATTCCGATTAGTTCTACAGTCTCTTAATATTACCACCGATTAATACACGAACTGGAAAGATAATCAAATTCCTCCAGTAACCGTCATCATAGGTATAATTATTGTGACATTGATGGCCGAGAAACATCGTGAGCACGCGAGGCGTCCTGATTTTAAAAATACGTATTTAATTGCTCAACTGTCAGTCTACAACCTTTAGCTTTTATTGTCATCAGAAATCATTAACTTAGAACTGGGGCACGGCCGGTGCATAATATTTGTGTGTAGTGTTTATCATTACCACTGAAAAGTCTCAATAATTTCAAGTTTGTACTTGTGCCAATTTTTTATGTAACGAATGTCGAATGTCGTGCGTGGTCAGCGTGACCGCGACTCGGTTTGCGCGAATAAAGTTCTACATTTAAAATTGCGATCGGGTATCTTCGGAAAATTCCGGTCGTTACCTGCGGGGTAATTGCGTAACACACTTACAATGGCAATGTCGTTCATTTTGTCAGTTCAACAACATTCATTGCGTTATTATTTTTTTTTTTCAAAAAAATGAAGCAATGGATTACCATTTTTCTTCAAAATCCTTCGGATTGTGATTCAGTGTGTTACGCAATTAGGGTGCTGTATTCAATAAAAGCTACTCAGAGGAATTTGTTCCTTATAAGCAAAACGAATAAAATACTAATCACCAGTGTACATCCATGAATTTATAATATTAAACACCTTAAGATTAATTTTGACTTTCACTGTATTATGTTCCGGAGTACCTTTTGCTCAGTTAGATTTTTTTTTCTAAAATCAATGTGATTACACCAAAAAACAAAACATAGGGATATGGCAGTGGTACATAATACATTATTATTTATCGTAAGAAATTGTTTTTTGAACTTGTTTACACCAGGGAGAAAACAGGAATAATACGTTAGTATGGAATAGAACGCCATCGACCACGTGACCGCGTTTTCTCTTAAGTAGGTAAGTAAAAGAATTTCTATTTCATTGTGTCAGTAGACGGTTGTAAGTACTTACATATAATATAATAGGTATATCAAGTACCTACCTACCTAGGTGCATACATATGGAGCAAAATGTCGCGAGTTCAACGACACGCATGGCAATGAACAAAAATTTGCATTTACCTATCTAGTTCGAAAACTGGTTACCGGTTCATGTTTTTTAAGGCGCTACCCCGAGCAAAATCTTGCCATAGGTATATATAGTAGCACTGCGGCACATGTTCGATATCCTATCATGACATTGCACGTTATGTGTTTTATGTGTTATAAAATCTCATTGTAAAAAAGTGACTAAAATTATTGATTGCATGCATCTTTTGCTAAAGTTGACGTTCTAACCATTTGAGAATTACATTGGATAGATAAATTAAAAATATAAATAATTCACGTTCTATTTTATTTCAAAAGATCGCTATTCTTTTTATTATTAAAATAATTCTAACAAAATTGTGAGTTCTATGATAAAGCGGCGTGCGCAGGGAGCGGGAACAGAGAAGGACCGTACACTCAAGGTCGTTTAGTCGGGGAAGCGCCTTAAACATGTAAATAAACAGTGATTTCCTAAATAATTTTGTTGTTTATTGAATAATTTTATTTTATATGTATTTACGGAGTGTAGGTAGGTAGCCTACCTAGGTACAGTCCGCAAGGCCTAAGCTGAACTTTGCATTTGTGTGAGTGACCACCAAAGAAGTGGAGTTGCGTCGCGCGAGGGATGCACCGCGCCTCAGGCCGATTGCCAAAAAGCAGTATAAACCGGTTTTAAACCAAGCAAAGGACGCGTCGCGCTCTAGGCCGGACGTCACACCTACACTATCTATGTGCACTCACACAAATGCAAAGCTCAGCTTAGGCCTCGCGGACTGTACTGTGTAATTTGTCATCTTCGACCATTGCGGAAAATAGGCCACTGAATAACTATCAACTGACTAGTTTTGGGTCAATTTTTTTTAATAGTATTTATTATACCGCACGTTTGGCAGAATTGTCGACATCGACACAGGTTATAGAGAAAAATAGAATATTTTAATGATAGGCAGATTGATTGAATGACCAAGGAAACCTATTTAAAAAAATCCTTCACAAGAATACCTAAGCAAGTGGTAGTAGTAGTGCTTTTGCTAGAGTTTAAATAGATAAAATATCATATCTACATCTATGATAAGGATTGATAACATACTTAACTTCCTACCACGTGGGATTATAATCTTTTACCTATTAGAAAATAAATCCACAACAGACACTCGAAATGATTATTTTAAGTGTTAATTAATTAATTTTATAAATACTTAAGATAATTAATTAATCTTAAGTAGGTATTAATTATATTTGAAGGGTTTGTTTACATTGGGATGACCTTGACTTGTTTGCTCATACATAGGTACATAAATATGCGGCTTTATTCCCACGGGGGTAAATGTTAATGATAATAATTATTATTAATAATTGCTTTTTCACGTAAGTACTTATTAGAGAAAAAAAATTGTTCAGTATTAGGTCGTCAGTGTTATTGACATTTTCCATTAAGTATATAATTATTTTATCATGAACATCCACCAAAATAAAGTCATTTATTAAAACTAGGCTGAGAATCAGCGCTTTTCGAACGTCAAAATTACATAAGACAGTCCCCCACAACGCCCTCCCTTCACCACTTCATAGTGCATTAGCTGGGAAGAAAAAGTGGCGCAAACTCCACGTCTGGTATAAAAATACGAAATCAGAGATGAGAGGTGTCTGCTTGTGATTTTTGTTTTAAAAGAGTAACTGTGGAGTTTCTTGACCATACTTCTCCATACGAAACTACCTTTTTAACCTACGAAAAAAAAGGAGGAGGTTCTCAAGTCGACACGTATTTTTTTTAACGCATATAAGGAATTGTCCGATTTGAAAGATTCTTGTTGGATATACCTCGAAGTTGGCCCCATGTAAAATTTATTAACTTTGCTTGGGTAGTTTTTGAGTTAGCTTCAATAATACGTATTTTTTCTCACTTTTTTATGTGGGCAAGTACCACAACTAAAAAGAGAAAAATAAAAAAAAACAACCGACTTCCAAAAAAAAACACTATTAAGTAAAAAAAAATACTTTAATTTCGGAAGTCGGTGGCAAAAAACGAAAACAAAACCAAAGACTTCCGAAATTAAAGTATTTTTTTATACTTTGTAGTGTTTTTTTGGAAGGCCGTTGTTTCTTTTTTTTTGTAAAAAAGTTTTTATGGAATTAGAATCAATTCAATTTTTTTGTAAATTTTGACGTTAAAAAGAGCCTCAAAATCAATCTGCCTAGCCTTTTCACAACTATGGGGTCGGCTTCCAGTCTAACCGGATGCAGCTGAATACCATTATTTTTATTTTACATGGAACGACTGCCTATCTGACCTCCACAACCCAGTAACTGTGTAATACGATACCCCTTGGTAAGACTGGTTGTCAGACTTTCGGGCTTCTGACGACCCGTAACGACTGTCAAAGATCCACGAATGACAGCCGGGACCAACGGCTTAACGTGCTTTCCGAGGCACGGAGGAGTCTCGGTATGTAAAGATGGTCACCCATCCACTGACCAACCCCGGCAAGCGTAGCTTAACCTGATGGATCGACCCGTGCGGCTGTTATTACTTAGCCACGAGCTCCTCGTTAAAAAGTGCCTATTTGAAATAAATTATTTGACTTTGATGTTCAAGATCTCGATTTAAGTAAGTACTCGATTTAACTGTAAAATTTAACTGATTTCACAACCATCAGTTAGTGAAGTCTCCTTGAACAAAAACGCAAGGTTCTGTTCGCGAGCCGTCACGTTTAGATCATCTGACATAACTCGCGTAATTGGCAAATCATTTACTTAACAATTGCGTTACAGACATAAAATGACAATTGATCGCAATGGGTTTCATTTTGTTTTGACAGACGAATTTTTCAAACCAATGAAGCAATGGATTAGCAATATCCTTCAATACTCTCGGATTGTGATTGAAACTGTGTTACGCAATTAGGGTGCAGTGAAATCAATAATCACGTTGCATGCAGTGAATTGAGTGTAATTTTATTCATCGTTTTGCAGTTTTAAGCCTTTATTATTATTAAGTGTTACATATTTTATTTTTAACCGACGAAAAAAAAGGAGGAGGTTCTCAATTCGACACGTATTTTTTTTTTTTTTTTTTATGTATGACCACACATAACTTTTTACAGAGTCGTCCGATTTCAATTTTTTTTGTTTTATTCGAGAGGGTATACATCAAAGTTGGTCCCATATAAAATTGATTAATTTTACTTGGGTAGTTTTTGACTTAGCTTCAATAATACGTATTTTTTCCCCACTTTTATATGGATGATGTTCTAGTTTGTTTTGCAGGTAGTGGTATTAGAATTTGTGTGGGGTAGGTACCACAACTAAAAAGTGAAAAATAAAAACTTTTTTTACAAAAAAATACAACCGACTTCCAAAAACAACACTACAAAGTGAAAAATAACTTTAATTTGGGAAGTCGGTGTCTGGTTAAATGTATTTTCGTTTTTTGCCACCGACTTCCGAAATTAAAGTTATTTTTCACTTTGTAGTGTTGTTTTTGGAAGTCGGTTGTATTTTTTTGTAAAAAAGATTTTTTATTTGACATCATTGGTCCACTGGTTAGTACCTACAAAAAACAAAAACTTATCTACTAAGGGTTAGTAAATTATTAGTTCATTACAAAGTAAGTACACATTATTGTTCACCCCTGCTGTTCAGCTAGGGTTTTCAAAATGCTGTTACTGCTAGCCCCAACCTCAACAGTACCCTGAAGCCATTATTATATTGCACACGCAGAGCATCTAGAGCTCTCCGCCCGCGTACAGTTGACCCACAACTGCCCGTGTAGAACGCTAGTTATTTTGACTTCGTTACTACAACGAGCGAATCTGTGAGCCAACATGTTGCATCTAGCTACTAGAGCCCTGAGCTCACGATCCATATCTACCTGATCTTTGAGATCCTCGGTGACATAGTGTCCCAAGTATTTAAATTGGGCGACCCTTTTAAGTGCTCGTCCACTGAGGGATATTGAGGGCTCGTAATTTAGATGTTTCCCGGGAGCAGCTAAGATCAGGTATTCACTTTTAACTACATTATATAACAAGCCAACCAACCAGACCAACCATAACCTTTCACAGACGTTCAGCATCTCCCTGATTGAGCTAGCCGTTGGACACAGCAGCACCATGTCATCAGCGTAGCTTAAATTATTGACGCTAGCGCCACCTATTTTGCACCCAACAGGTCTGCTGCTGAGTTCAACGATTAACTCATTTACATACAGGTTGAAGAGCTTAGGTGAGGTTAACCCTCCCTGTCTCACCCCACACTCCAACCCAGTACGCTTCAGACAGAGCATCTCCCCAACGAACTTGATTTAGATGGTTTGAGTACCAGTTCTGGAACAAACCCGTCAACTCAGGTGGTACACCCGCTCCCCTGAGCTTAACCCAAAGGACCTCATATCACACAAGGTCAAATGCCCTTGAGGGATCAATGAAGCAGGCAAACACCGGAGTACTTCTTCTTTCCTTATAGTATTGGGCCGTCTCCTTTATAACTTGAAAGTTAGGAATTATTTTATAATTTTTCGGGAGAAAACATTGTTCTGCGGTCCTATACTCATAGGGATATGGAAGTAGCTAAGTAGTCTTTTCTTCATAGAGTCCCAACTCCTAACTGACAGCATATTATGTACTATGGTCTATTTTTTTTTAACTCTGAGACTAATTTGACATTTCAAATGTTTTTCATTTCATAGTTTGACATTTGCACCCATTTTGCACCTGTCAAATTAGTCTCCGAGATTAAAAAAACAGACTAATATGTAGGTACCGTACAAACATCCTTTGATTTGTATTTATTAGGTTGGTACCTAAGCATTTAATTACGCTTATCTTAAGGTATTTAAAAACACTTATTCGTGCCGATTTTACTAATAAATTAAGGAAACGAGTAATTAAATTGGGCATTTAAATTATAGTCGCTTTTCTTGTCTGACCTGTCTGTATGAGCGCGTTGTTCTTATAAACTACGCAACAGATTTTCGTGCGGTTTCCATATTGATGCATATTTATACAAAAAATATATTAAGTATTATTCCAAAACCCACACCACCCAACCAACTTTATAGTTTATGGTATAATTAATTAATATTAATGTTTCATGTACTTATTAAAGAAATATCGATGTTTTATCAAGTCGTCGGGCGGGTCCATAGATATATGTTTTTATATTTCTATGGGCGGGTCACTACTTAGCTAGAATCTCAGATTATAGAATAAAGGTTTTTTCTATAATTGAGGCTATAATATAACAATGTTTTTTGCCCATATTAATCAGTTACAGTGACTACAAACCATTAAACCTTTTTTACAGGCCTAAGTTCGTATGTAAGTTATCCTTTCCAAAATTTGCAAATTAGACCCACTTTCCGGTGTTCGATTGAGCTGAAATGTGGCATAGGTACGTATGAAAAATCGGTGACAATGCAATATTTTGGTACCATCGAGCTGATCTGATGATGGAACCCAGGTGGCCACAGGAACTCAGTAATAAAACGACGCAATCCTATCAAGTTTGGGCTCGTTTGATTCGTCTTGACAAGGACTCTGGTCCCAGATGATATTCAGATAGACTTGAAAAGCTTGTTTTTAAATAATATACTTGTTTAGTTTAAAAAGGCCCACAAAGCATATCTATCATCTAATGTATTTAAAACAAATGTGCTGTGAATGGTTACAATCACAAATATCCATTAATGAGTTATATCTGTCACTTAACATCACGCCAGTAGGATTACTGGCGTGAAGGGTTGGGCAGTGGTGTACCTCCAAGTACACCCATATTTCGCCAGTAATGCCAACTAGCGCCACTACTGAGAAAAAAAAAACAAATCTGGAGATATGGAACATTTTGAAATTTCCTATGTTCACATTTTTAGTCAGATGAGGTAGACTGTTTTGTATCAAAAAAATCAACACTAAACCAAGGTTCGAAGCCTTTTAAGTGTAAATGTTTATTTTTTAATTATTTTGACCTCGTCTGACCTATCGTCTCGTCTGACCTATTATCTGACTAAAAATCTGAGCATAGGAAATTTCAAAATGTTCCATATCTCTTATGATTTTTTTTCTCAATGGTGGCACTAGTTGGCAGTTCTACTCGCCTAAGCTAAATAATTATGTTCGTAATAGGACCTTTGTGATCAATACACAAAAAGGACTGAATGGACTTGACTTCAGTTTAACGAAGGAGTTTATACATACTTGGTCATGTTTGTTTATTGAATACCGTCGCACATTGTACCTATGCTTTTAGAGTCATAGTTATGTCGAATGTTTATTATAAGAGCAAGACTGCAAATAGAACGAGTATTCCTGTAATTATTGATTACACTTCCTGTGTTGTATTGCTAATTATTATACATACACTTCCTGTACTTATTACTTTGTATTATTTTCCATAATTCTATTTAAAAGTACATAGGTATATATAGGTACCTGCATAACACGCTTGTTTTCCTAGGTTTATGCAGGTGTATCAGTATATTATGGCCGCTTTTTAATCGACGAAAAAAAATAGGAGGAGGTTCTCAATTCGACACGTGTTGTATGGAGATGCGCATCCGTTTAGCTTTCACAGACCATGCGGAAAGCTGAACGGACCCGGTTATATACATATAATATATATATATTTTTTGGACAAGAAACAAATAACGAAGCAAAATATTCTACTTATTTATGTACTTAATTAACCCGTCGCGCGCTAATTAGCAGACACAATTGAAATTCTATTGTTATCTGTACACATGGTGTGCAATCAACATTTTAAGAGTTAAATATTTTTTTAGAAAAAGGAAACGTTTGTAATTTAAATTTATAAGATCCAAGAAATTCCAAACGTACCCGTCTAAAAATTTTAAAAACAATTAATAGTGACATTTCAGGATTAATCCCGCCCGCCCATCGACTGTAGATTTCCCGCCCGCCCGAGACGCCCTACAGTCGCCCTCGCTTTACTCATTGTAATTTTAGTACACTACTCTTATATAATACCTACTTATGTTTAATATATAACTATTAAACCTTGTAGCATCATTACGTTTAACTTACATATACCCAACATTATCTATAATTATATATAATCTAGGATTGTTGTAACGGATAAATTCCGACTCTATTGGAATACTACCGGTACCTAAATTAAAATAGCTACCAACCACTAATTTATTTTATGAATGTATCATCTAACATTCTGACCTCAATATACTTCTAATAAATATAATACAACGTTATTTACTACGTCAGCGTTCAGTCTATGTTTTGCAGCTAATTCTTATCATGTATTTCCAAATTTCAGCAATGCAATACGGCTAAATCAAATCGGCGAACGCACCGATGTTTTGTGACGCTTCGGAGAGCATCTTTACGCGGCAGGGTTCCCGCGGTACGCTAAAAGTGGCCTACGTGACTGAGGGCCGCCGTGCAATGGCGCCTGGTGCCACGCGAGATACACCTTTATCGACATACTCGTGGGCACAATATTTGCTACACAAATTCCGTAAGCAACGAATAACCTTTACGTATAATATCACTCGCTATTGGAATAAACTTCCAAGATGTTATATAACACTGTAAAATATAAAATAACACGTGTTTAAAAAGTGTCCGATCAGCTGATTATCCCGTTGTACTCACCCCAGGAGTGCGCCAAGCCCACGGAGAGCGCTACCAACGCCAGCACACACTGCGTTCTACACATTTTATTTCATAAATACGGATCCGTACAGTTAAATGCACATTTAGTTTGCAATACGTTGTACGAGTTTCACTGGAGGTTGGAGCGCGCGACACTCGCAACCACCTCCCTCTGTTGCTATTGAGAAACTAAAGCAAAATGCCGGTTTGGTTTGCCGCGCGCGTACACGAAACGAAATCTAAATAGGTCCATTGAAAAAAATTGCGCATGTCAGTGATGGCGATCTTATCAGAAACAGGGAGGGTTTGTCAAATAATAATAAAAAGGTAGGCTAGTACAAAAACCGGCCATAATAATTATTATTCGTGTAAATAATTGTGTGGGTATTGGGATTTCATTACTGTTTGAGAACTCGGATCTAAGACTAAAATAATGTTTTTCAGAGGTATATCAGCATGTATGTAGGTAGCAGCTGCATCTGGTTAGACTGACGCAGATGATGATGATGATGATGAAAAGGTACTTACCTAACTAATTTAACTTTCTACGGTAATGAAGGTTAAGGAGGTTTCATGAAACATTTTAGTAGGTCAGGTACCTATTCGTTATTTTATCTGGCTACACAATCGGTAACTAGGTCATATTGATGGTCACCAATTATAATAACATAAAACGGATGACTATCATTAAAGGTAATAAGCGGAAGTAAGTGAATGTTACTTTAAAACAAATGGACAATGGTTAGCAAAAAAATCAAGGACTCATGAAATTGCAAAACATTTTTGTACTAGGTACAATGGAAGCGCGAGAAAAAATCAGCTGTTACTACTATTAAGTTCGCATCTCATCAAAATGTACTACGGAACAGCTGATTTTTTTTCGCGATTTCAAAGTTGGTCCCATAGTAAAAGTTATTCAGTTCGATGATCTAAAGTACTCCTTAAAGTTTTTAGGGTTAATTTTTTTAGCACTTTATAGAGGGTGCAATTTTTTAACCTCACCTGGAATTTGCTATCTCCAGTATTTAAAATACTTTCCCAGTATTCTAAATACTGGAGATAGCAAATTTTGCTCAAAGGAAACATTCCTTTATTTTTAAAAACAAACAAATCTGCAATCAAAAAATCTATGAGATTTTTGAAAATTCGCTTGCCACACCGGAAATCGAACTGGCAATCCGAAAAAATTACGCCCTGTACTTTTTAACCGACTTCAAAAGGAGGAGGTTATCAATTCGTCGGAACCTTTTTTTTTTATTTTTTTTTTATTTTTTTTTTATGTATGTTCCCCGATTACTCGAAGATGGCTGGACCGATTTGGATTATTTTTTTTTTGTTTGAAAGGGTATACTTCCCAGGTGGTCCCATGATCATCAAGTCAGGATCTGATGATGGGATCCTGGAGAAATAGAGAGAACTCTTCCAATTTTATAGGCACACTTGAAGCGATTTGGATAGTTTTTGGAAGAGTACTTTCTTGGAGTGGTCCCATTTCAATTTGGTGAAGATCTGATGAAGAACTTCTGAGATAGGCAACGGAACTCCTCAATAAATGATAGCAAATGGACTGGGATTTCTGAAATCTCATGTCTGTTTGTTGTTCACACCAGTTCATAACATAACATCACGCCAGTACGCTGTGAAGGGGTAAGCACATGTGAACCACTAAAAAGTGAAAAATAAAAACTTTTTTACAAAAAAATACAACCGATTTCCAAAAACAACACTACAAAGTGAAAAATAACTTTAATTTCGGAAGTCGGTGGCAAAAACGAAAATACATTTAACCAGACACCGACTTCCGAAATTAAAGTTATTTTTCACTTTGTAGTGTTGTTTTTGGAAGTCGGTTGTATTTTTTTGTAAAAAAGTTTTTTATGAAATCATATCGATCGGCACCCTAATTGCGTAACACATTATCAATCGGAATTTGAATAATTTTTAAACAAATTGCTAATCCAATGCTTCATATGTTCCAAAAATTAGTTTACTCGACAACGTAAATAACGCAATGAATGTTGTTGAACTGTCAAAATGAAACCAACTGCGATTGATAATGTGTTACGCAATTAGGGCGCAGGTCGATCATAAAGATCAAATCTCTCTGACAAACATTATAGGTAAATTAAATGAAAGGAAAACCATGAAATCTAAACTTATAATTAATAATTATAAATTCAATGAGACAAGTTATAGCACTTTTACTCAAAGGTCCATCAGATTACATAAGTTAGTACCTAATTAACAATTATCTTTGACGTCCTTTATTTATTAGAATGATGAAGAACTATATAACTAAGATGATTGCAATTTTCTGTTTTTTTATAAAAGTTAGGTACTGGAAATGAATTCCTGGATACAAGAATAAATTCGTTTATCCATCAAAATGGAGCTCATTTCGAGCAACTATTTAGTTTACTCTTTTTTTTCGTTGAATTAAAATAAGTTAAGATTTTATGGTTTTGTATCATGTTTGTTAGAGAGATTTGATCCTTATGATTGGACCCTTTCGATTGATACTATAAAAGTACAGAGTGTTATTTTTCGGATTTTAGCCGGTTCGATTCCCGAGTGCGGACAGAGAATTTTCGTAGATCTTTGAATGCAGATTTGTTTCTTTTTAAAAATAAAGGAATGTTTCCTTTGAGTAGTTTTTAGTCAAAACTACTCAAAACTACTCAAGTATCGATTCTTTTTATGTATGTTGTCTGTCTGTCTAGTTGTCTCGCTCAAGAGTCAGTCGCGCGGTGTGCAGGCTTTTGATGATGATTTGCATATTGTCGCCCATTTTTCTTTGAGTTGGGATCATGCATGTGTAGTCCCGCATTACTGATCCCGTAAAAACAGTGCAGGATCCCGCGTATGTTGGATTGGATTAGCTAGTAACATCGCATCGTCGGTTTGCTTAGCGTTCTTTCTGACTTTTTTTTTGTGCTCGGCTCCTAAGGGTCCAAGCATGATGTTAAATTGCTGCTCAAGAATTGGGCTATCAAAGGAAAAAATAAAATTTCAAATCTGACTGGTAGTTCCAGAGATTAGCGCGTTCAAACATACAAACAGACAAAAAAAGAAACTGCTCAGCGTTATTATTACTACTACTACTAGCAGCGTTCCGCGGTTAGTCCCGTGTAACTCTAGAACCCGTTGGAATATCGGGATAAACAGTGTCCTATTATTAATCCAGGTTATAAACCGTCTGCGTGCCAAATTCCATCAAAATCCTTCCAGCGGTTTTTGCGTGATAGAGTAGGTACCAACAAACATCCATCCAACCATCCTCGTTTATAATATCAGTAGTCTAAACAGGGTCAAATTAAATTAGCTAGCGCAACTCAAACGCTCAAACTGATTGATATCGATAACTAAACATGACAAAATACAAATAAAAAGATTTGATGATTTATTTTGGGGTCAATTACCGCTGGTTGATAGTGTTGTTACTTGAACAGTGAGTTGATTAAATCTGTGAAGTTTAGGTACACAAAAAAAAAACAGATTTTTTAAACTAATATTTTAATAAGTGCGGCAGGAGCGGCGGCGGTTGATGACCCAAAAAAAAAAAGCAACGACAAACTGATTTCTTTTTTGTTTCATCATGTTTAGATATCGATGCCCACCACGTCTGCGGAGTTTCGCTAGCTAATTTAATTTGACCCTGTAGATAGATAGATATACATACAATGTGGCGCTACAATGGCGACATTAATTTGACAAACGAGTAGGGCTAGTGGTTAGTAAATCAGTAATAATAAAAATTATAACGAGATAAAATAATTCGTAAATTAAAAAATATAAAATAAAACCATGTTCGGCGAACAATGGAATGGGCACTATGGTGCAACCGTGCGCCTTAGGTGGCCAGCTCCACAGAAAAGATAAAGTATTTTTTCTGTGGCCAGCTCGGTTGTCTAAGCAGTGATTACTGAATTTATTTTGATATTTGTTTTGTTTGAAAAGTTAACTTTTTTTTTAAAGATTTGATGTTTTTTTGAGAGGTCAACGACCGCTGTTAGTGTAGTCATTTGATGTATGAGTTGAGAAAAACTGTTTTCTTATGTTCTATCGTGTTTACATAATAGATACCCATCACGTTTGTGAAGTTTACACAAAAAAAAAAACAGTTTTTTAACCGACGAAAAAAAAGGAGGAGGTTCTCAATTCGACACGTATTTTTTTTTTTTTGATGTATGGCCACGCATAAAGCTGATTTCAGACTACGCTATAATATAATAGCATATAGTATATAGCTCATCGCACAACAATATCGCGCTCAATACATTGTTATGGACACGTTCACATTGTACTGTACTATATATATTATTATTGGCTTGCTATGCGCTATAAATTGGTGCGATGCGCAGAGTTCATGCTATGCTATATCGCGCGCCGCCATCTTGTTATCTTGTCATCATCGCTTGATGAGCTTTCGAGACTATCCAGTATTAAATCCATTGTGTCGATCGTGATGTGTGCTGTGCAACTGTGCACACTCTTCAAAGATCGCGGTCGACTGAGCTTGCGATAATATCGCGTATGTGAACGTCATGCTATATAGTATAGCATTAGGTCCTTCTTTGCACAATATTCTAATTTCTTTATAGCACAATAGTATAGCGTAGTCTGAAATCACCTTTACTTTTTACAGTCGTCCGATTTGAAAAATTTTCATTTTATTCGAGAGGGTATACATCAAAGTTGGTCCCATTTATAATTTATTAACTTTGCTTGGGTAGTTTTTGAGTTAGCTTTAATAATACTTACGCCTATAAGCTGAAAGGTCAGCTACTGCAGAGATGTGGCGGTGTTCGTGACCTGGGCGTATATCATGACTCTAAACTTCAGTTTAATGTTCACGTTGAGCAAATAGTGGCTAAAGCATCCAAAGCGTTAGGTTTTGTTATGAGACTAGCTGCGTGTTTTAAGAAAGTAAAAACTATTAAGATTTTGTATTGCTCATTTGTGAGAAGTCATTTAGAATATGCTTCTCAAATTTGGAACCCGCGTTATGGCGTGCACATTGATCGCATAGAGGGTGTACAAAAAAGATTTGTTCGGTTTCTGTGCTATCGTTTGCGCATACCATACCACAGTTGTGAATATTTGGATCTCTGCAGGAAATTTCACCTACAACCACTTACTGACCGTCGTCGATTGGCAGATTGTACATTTTTGCTCAAAATTGTATCAAATGAGGTGGACTGTCCGCAGCTTCTACGTAAGCTGTATTTTAATGTTCCCCAGCGAACTCTCAGATTTAATCCTCCTATAGCTATTCCGTTGTCTTCTTCCAACTACAGGCAAAACTCATATTTAGTGCGAGTGAGTAAAGACTTTAATGACCTATGCAAGCAGTTCTCTTTTGACTTGTTTTCAACCAAAGGCTCAAGCGTACGCAATAGGCTGAACCTGGAATTTTTCAAAATTAATTCTTAGTGTTAATAATAGTTCTGTTTCTTATTTTATTTAATTTTTTTGTAATCTATTCCTTATGTTTGGCGGTGCCGATTTGACGATTGGTGCTCATCTTTTCTTGATGTCTTGTCGTGTGTAAGATCTCTTATTATAATTACTGTATAGCTAGCCGTGAAAACCTGTAATTGGCTTCATGTTTCTTATTTCAGTATATTTATTGTTTATAAGTTAAGCTGTTGGTTTTCCACATGTTAAATAAATAAATAAATAAATAAATAAATACGTATTTTTTCCCTACTTTTATATGGATGATGTTCTAGTTTATTTTGCAGGTAGTGGTATTAGAATTTGTGTGGGGTAGGTAGGTACCACAACTAAAAAGTGAAAAATAAAAACTTTTTTACAAAAAAAATACAACCGACTTCCAAAAACAACACTACAAAGTGAAAAATAACTTTAATTTCGGAAGTCCGTGGCGAAAAACGAAAATACATTTAACCAGACACCGACTTCCGAAATTAAAGTTATGTTTCATTCTGTAGTGTTGTTTTTGGAAGTCGGTTGTATTTTTTTGTAAAAAAAGTTTTTTTAAACTGTTATTTCAAGTGACCACAATAACTGCGGTCGAAGACTCCACACAAAAATCATTAAATTAATTCATGTTTTGTTTTATCAAGTTTAGATTATTATCGATTCCTATCGCGTCTGCGAAGTTTAGCTAAGCAATTAAAAATAACCAACGTTAATAATAAAAAAATATTATCTTGGTATAGAACTCACACCACGTACAATATTAGGTAAAATGACTCCACGGACCCGATTCACACCGCGCTCGTGTGAGCGGGTAGTAATAGTCGACCAACTTACATTTGCAGTTGGAATGTATGGGAGAACATGTTGTTCAACTACAATGTTACATTGTTAAGTTTTTGGGATACATTCGTCCCAACTACGGAACCCTTCATTGTGCGTGGTCCGACACGCACAATGAAGGCCGGCCGGTTTTTTACATAACTCGCTAGATTAGCCAATTCTTAGCGGATCATATTGTCATTAGGTCCAGTAATTAGAGTTATAGGTATTAACTTCTTACTAGGTTTTCAGATAATTTGTCGATTGTTAAAACAATAAAGTTGAAAGTAGGTAGGTACCTACATAACAATATGAAACCCATAGATATAACGGATATAAGTAATGTCATTACCAAACGTAGGGCAATGTCACAAAACAAGATCTAGATCACAACGATAATGGCTGACGGACTTCCGGTCACGATTCGTCACTTCCGGCTCCACTTCCCTATTGGTCCAAGATTTCCGGGAGCCGAGGAACCGGCTATTAATTAAGTACTTAACTAAAATAAAATAAGTTCTTTGTGAAGTATTTTATTATGAACCAATAGGGCCGATTCCACCATAGAAAGTGAACGTGATCAGTTTAAACTTAGGGCGAATTTCACCAATGAAACTGAACGCGGTCAGCACATCCAAACAAGGTTCAAGAGCTGTCAGTGTCATCATAGGTACTCATCATAGTTGCGCAATATTGACACTGACAGCTCTTGAATGCGGTTCAAATGTTCTGTTCAATTTATTTATTTATTTATTTATTTATTTATTTACTTAAATCTAACCAACACCTACCATTACAGATCTGCGATCCAATGCGATAGAGTGGCCGACATGCAACATCCTTAAATGCTAAATCCTTAATCTACATCCTATAAAATTACATACTACTTATATCCTAAATCTTAACCTACATCTAAATAACATATAACATATAATGCAGCTTTTGCGAATTCACTCAAACCGCACCACAATACATCAACCCTCTCGTGAACTTCGTTCACCACACGCAGGGCTCTAGTGAGAGGAGTCCTCGCCAGTAAGTTGGTTCTGGCTGCAGGCACAGCAAGCAGGGGCGGGCGTCGCCGCCTCCACACGTACCGGTCCGGCACGCAAAGTTCCAGGTGCCGCAGCACTCCCGGGTTATGCACCACGCCACGCAGTAGCTTCACTACATACGCTGTGAGTGCAAAGTCCCGTCGCACCTTTAACGCGTTGTACCCCACCATACCCAGTACAAATAGTGTAGGGTACATTAATGGGTAAAATGGATATACCCCATACAGCTTGAAATACAAGTGTCTAGTGAACTTATTTTGGACACGTTCCAACATGACACTATATTTCGCCTCGTGAGGAGCCCATATGACTGCACTATGTTCAAGGTGACTTCTGACTAGCGCGTCATACAACACCTTGAGTGTCGTGATGTTGGTAAACCCCTGAGCCTGCCTGAGTACGAAACCTAGGTTTCGGTATGCCTTCTTACAGATCTTATTGATATGCTCACGGAAGGTTAGTTCCTGAGTGAAGATTACCCCTAAGTCTCGTATTTGCGACACTCGTTGCATCGGCGCATCTTCTGCCTTGTATTGATAATACAAAGGAGTCCGGGTGCGAGTGAAAGACATCACCGAGCATTTGGCTACATTAAAATGAAGTTTGTTGCCAATGCTCCACTCGACCACTCGATTGATGTCGTCCTGCAGGCGTTCACAATCCGAGTGATCCCTAACCTCGAGCAGCAATTTCAGGTCATCTGCAAACAATAAACAAGTGCCATGTCTGACGACCTCCGGTAAGTCATTTATCATTATAATAAATTCGAGAGGCCCTACATTGCTGCCCTGGCTCACGCCGGATCTAGTGTAATACGGGAGAGATTCACAGCCATTGTACTCTACATATTGCTGACGATCCTTCATGTAGCTAGCGAAGAAATGCAGCAGAGGCAGCGTACATCCAATTCTCGCAAGCTTCCTTAGTAAGACGTCGTTATCAACCGTATCGAACGCCTTTTTAAAATCGAAGTACGCAGCATCTACCTGTACTCCAGAGTCTACTGATGGTACTACCTTCACCATAAAGTTGAGCAGGTTAGTGGCAGTGCTGCATCCCGGCCGGAACCCATGTTGCGCATCTGATAGACGCGGGCGCACTTGTCCCTGCACGGAGCGCTGAATAGCCGACTCCAGTACTTTAGCAGGCGTCGATAGTACAGCTACCGGTCTATAGTTACTGATATCCGGACCAGATTTTCCTTTAGGAACCGGAATAACGCGCGTGATCTTCCACCTAGGAGGGAACGTCGCTTGTCCTAAACATGTATTGAAAATGTGAAGTAATGGTTCCGCCAGTATCCTCCCACAGTCTCGGAACAGAAACGCAGGTATACCGTCTGGGCCAGACGAACGTTTTGGCTTGAGACTACCAAGCGCCTGCTGAACTTCTGAAAGACTCAGCGTCTCGATATGCACACGTGCACTGGTCGCGCCGACCTCCGCCGCCGCGGCACACGCATCCAGTTCGGGTGGCTCTTTGCTGTACACAGACTCAAAAAAGTCTGCGAACTGCCTAGCACACTCATCATCCGTTAGATGTTGACCGTCTTTTATAATACTCTGCTTATTAGTGTTTTTTCGTTTTGACCTAATATACTGCCAAAACGATTTTGGATCCTTTACGAATTGACATTGAATTTTATTTCTATGTTCTATGTGTGCAATTTCTATTAAGTTTCTCACACGAGTTCTACACTCCGAAAATTCGTGATAATCACTGTTCAACTTAGATTTTTTGAATTTTTTATGAAGTCTAGCTTTAATTTGTATATTTTTTATTATATCGCTTGTATACCATACTGGGTATACGTACCGCGAATTTCCACTACTAAGTTTTTTTCGCGGCACGCACCCATCTATCATATAATTAATGTTATCATAAAAGAAGTTCAACATCTCTTCCAAATCATGCATTCCATACATTATACTCCAGTCAATGGAAGTAAGCCTAAAATATAATAATTGAAAATCGGCCTTATTCCAATTCCACTGTGGTCTAATATAGTGGGTACTAGGACCGCAGGTGTATATTTCATTGAACGTCTGTCTGCTCCTTTCCCTTCGTTTCAGTTTTAGTCATTCTTAGCGGAGTGAAAGATGCCGTATCAAAGACTAAAATGAATTAAACCAGTCAAGAGCGTGTAGGACACAGACACAGAACAGATAAAAGAGATTCTGTGGTGTAGGACCACGCACAGTGAGCCTCTATAGGCTCACTGTGCGTGTGTGCGTGGTGTGTGTGTGTGGTGGTATTTTTGTGTTATTTTCAAAAGCGTTACTCTATAGTAACGCTTTTGAAAATAACACAAAAATATTTAAGGAACAAAACTAATGAGAACTGCTCTTGTACCAATCAACCTTTTTTAATCATATCACCCTTCACACAATCTCTCGCCACACTGAGACAAATCCCGCGCGGGATGCGGGACGCTACTGCGCGCGTCTATTTTTAGGGTTCCTACTCGAAGGGTGCCAAACGGAACCCTATTAAGACTCCGCTGTCCGTCCGTCTGTCTGTCAGCGGGCAGCTCATGAACCGTAATAGGTAGATAGTTGAAATTTTCACAGATTGTGTAGGTATTTCTTATTGACAACAAATATATTATAAAATAAACTTAAAAATGAAAGGGTGCCCCCATACAAGAATCATGTTTTTTTAAACTGAAAACTTTTTGAAATATACAAAAATGAAAGGGTGCCCCCCATACAAGAATCATGTTTTTTTAAACTGAAAACTTTTTGAAATATATAAAAATGAAAGGGTGCCCCCCATACAAGAATCATGTTTTTTTAAACTGAAAACTTTGAAATATATAAAAATGAAAGGGTGCCCCCCATACAAGAATCATGTTTTTTTTAAACTGAAAACTTTTTGAAATATATAAAAATGAAAGGGTGCCCCCTATACAAGAATCATGTTTTTTTAAACTGAAAACTTTTTGAAATATATAAAAATGAAAGGGTGCCCCCCATACAAGAATCATGTTTTTTTAAACTGAAAACTTTTTGAAATATATAAAAATGAAAGGGTGCCCCCCATACAAGAATCATGTTTTTTTTAAACTGAAAACTTTTTGAAATATATAAAAATGAAAGGGTGCCCCCCATACAAGAATCATGTTTTTTTAAACTGAAAACTTTTTGAAATATATAAAAATGAAAGGGTGCCCCCCATACAAGAATCATGTTTTTTTAAACTGAAAACTTTTTGAAATATATAAAATGAAAGGGTGCCCCCCATACAAGAATCATGTTTTTTTAAACTGAAAACTTTTTGAAATATACAAAAATGAAAGGGTGCCCCCCATACAAGAATCATGTTTTTTTAAACTGAAAACTTTGAAATATATAAAAATGAAAGGGTGCCCCCCATACAAGAATCATGTTTTTTTTAAACTGAAAACTTTTTGAAATATATAAAAATGAAAGGGTGCCCCCATACAAGAATCATGTTTTTTTAAACTGAAAACTTTTTGAAATATATAAAAATGAAAGGGTGCCCCCCATACAAGAATCATGTTTTTTTAAACTGAAAACTTTTTGAAATATACAAAAATGAAAGGGTGCCCCCCATACAAGAATCATGTTTTTTAAACTGAAAACTTTGAAATATATAAAAATGAAAGGGTGCCCCCCCATACAAGAATCATGTTTTTTTTAAACTGAAAACTTTTTGAAATATATAAAAATGAAAGGGTGCCCCCATACAAGAATCATGTTTTTTTAAACTGAAAACTTTTTGAAATATATAAAAATGAAAGGGTGCCCCCCATACAAGAATCATGTTTTTTAAACTGAAAACTTTTTGAAATATATAAAAATGAAAGGGTGCCCCCCATACAAGAATCATGTTTTTTTTAAACTGAAAACTTTTTGAAATATATAAAAAATGAAAGGGTGCCCCCCATACAAGAATCATGTTTTTTTAAACTGAAAACTTTTTGAAATATATAAAAATGAAAGGGTGCCCCCCATACAAGAATCATGTTTTTTTTAAACTGAAAACTTTTTGAAATATATAAAAATGAAAGGGTGCCCCCCATACAAGAATCATGTTTTTTTTAAACTGAAAACTTTTGAAATATATAAAAATGAAAGGGTGCCCCCCATACAAGAATCATGTTTTTTTAAACTGAAAACTTTTTGAAATATATAAAAATGAAAGGGTGCCCCCCCATACAAGAATCATGTTTTTTTAAACTGAAAACTTTTTGAAATATATAAAAATGAAAGGGTGCCCCCCATACAAGAATCCATGTTTTTTTAAACTGAAAAACTTTTTGAAATATATAAAAATGAAAGGGTGCCCCCCATACAAGAATCATGTTTTTTTAAACTGAAAACTTTTTGAAATATATAAAAATGAAAGGGTGCCCCCCATACAAGAATCATGTTTTTTTAAACTGAAAACTTTTTGAAATATATAAAAATGAAAGGGTGCCCCCCATACAAGAATCATGTTTTTTTAAACTGAAAACTTTTGAAATATATAAAAATGAAAGGGTGCCCCCCATACAAGAATCATGTTTTTTTAAGCTGAAAACTTTTTGAAATATATATATATATATATAGTGTTACAAATTATTGGTAGGTAGTGCACCTCACACTCGCACGCTAAGGGTTCCTTAGCGTGCGAGTTCGACTCACACTTTTCCGGTTTTTATGATTAGGAAGTCATGCGACTATTCGTGCCATTATGAACACCTACATATACAATGTAGTTGACACAATCGACGCGAGTGAATTTCATCCCGCATCCCGCGCGGGATTCGATTCAGCACCACACTTTCAATCGAAATCCGAAGGATTTTGAAGGCCATTGCAAATGCATTGTTTCATTATTTGAAAAGTTTGCTCTATAACGTAAATGACGCAATGAATTTCGTTGAATTGTCAAAATAAAAGGCATTGCCTTGTAAGTGTGTATGCATAAAGGCTCGAGCAGACGGGCAGAAATTGTTCCACCAGAGTCGCGTCGCGTCGCGCTGTCCGTCGTGTCGTTCGGTCGCGTTGCGCCGCGCCGCGCCTGTGTGTAATCTATCTACCCCGCAGTTTGGTCAGAGTTTCAATCCATCTTTTCTTTGGTCTCCCTCTCGATCCATCAACATTACATTCGTCACTCTTTTGCTCACCCTACTAGTCCCTGATGACCCTGACCCTGACTATGAATAAATAAAAAACCGGCTAAGTACGTGTCGGATCACGCAAAGTGGACGGTTCCGTAGTCGGTATGAATTATTACAAATGCACCATTGATTTTTAGCAACGTCACTAATAAATTTGTATTTCATAGTAGGTACCTACCCTACTTTCTCAAAGCTGTGAAAAACAAAGTTAATTCTGCGGTTGTAAATATCCTATGTAACTACACGAAAAAGTGTAAAGTATATACGTATTATACTAACCTTAAATTTTTTCCCAAGTTTTATACTATATAGTTGAAAATTTAGACGGGGGACACATTTTTTTTTTGTGGATGGAAAATCATCAAATAACTTCTCCCGCTCAGGGCGGAGCGGGAGGGCGTGTCAGACTTTTACTGACTAAAACCCACCCATGTTCCTTCAGTTGCCCGTGCCAGGGCCACGGTATCTCTTTCGAACAACCCGCGACCCCGGCGGCATCGGCCCTATTGGACCCCGTCACTGCTGACATCTCTTTGAGGCACGCGTGGAACACAACGCGCCGTCGACCCGGGCCTGGTCCTTACCGGACGGCGAGCTGCCCATTACTCGTCGTCCGCAAGCCCGCGCCAACGGTGGCCGGGAATCGGCGATAGATTCCCACCGCCCAGGGCGTCTCCTGCGGCGCTAGGGGTGCGCAATTTAAATAACAATCAACATGTACTCGTAAAAACTTTACTGCCTCTACCATGCTGACATGGACTCCATCCAAAGCACAATTTAGGTACCTTTTATTTTTGGAAGTGGTACGAAATAGCATTAAGTTGGTTTTACTAGCGTTCACTTTGAGTCCGTTGATAGTGAACCAATTGTGAAATACCTCTAAAGCTTCATTTACGCGCAAATTAAGAGATTGAATGTTATCTGCTGAAATGATAGCGTTCGTATCGTCTGCAAATACCACTAACTTTGAATGTTCCCCTAAAATATTTTCCACATAATCTATTACATCGTTAATAAATATAATAAAGAGAATAGGACCCAATATAGATCCCTGAGGAACTCCTACACTTGTGTTTTTTAATTTAGACCTAATATCTTGCTGATGAAATACATTGTCAGAAACATTCCTCCCATCTTATTTTCAACGCGAATCAGTTGTTTTACTTCCACGAACATTTTTCTATTTTTTAAATAGGATGTCAGAAGTTATATAGCTTTGCCTCTCACACCATAATGCTCAAGCTTAATTAACAACAGGTCGTGGTTTATTAAGTCAAAAGCAGAACTTGTATCATTATAGAAAATATTATAATGCCTCGTGGACGTCCGAGAAAAAATAAAAGTTTCAAGTTCCAAAATTCACAACCTACAAATTCAATTTTTTTTTAAAGTAGGTAAGTACCTTAATCAAAATAGATCTACCTAACCTATGTCTCATTTCTGGAAAAATTCGTCTTCTCTGTTTTCAACTTTTCACCCGAGTAGAGCTCGGTCGCCCAGGTACTTTTATATTATCTCCGAAACTAACCAATTGACATGCGTTAAGGCCAAATCTGTCTATGAGGTCCTTGTGATCATAAAATAATTTATTTTGATAAGGATTAATATTTTGTTGTTTAAATAATCATCCAAACGTAAGTATGTCGAAAAAATACTTGTTTTAGAATTATTTTAGACGGACCAGCACCCTATTTGCGTGACAAGATCAATCGGAATCGGTTTCATTTTGACAGTTCAACAACATTCATTGCGTTATCTAACTACGTTGTCGAGCTGACAAATTTTTTGAAAATAAGCAATTTGCTTCAAAATGATTCAGATTCCGATTGATAGTGTGTTACGCAATTAGGGTGCAGGTTGCCATACATTGTTTTCAATTTTAAACAACTTGTTTAGGCAGCGCATGCAAATAATATTAGTATAGATTAATCATAATAACTTATCTCTAAGGACATTGAACTTTGTATCTACTCACGTAACTTGCATTTATGAATGACGCATTTCCTACTTGAATTGCCAATTAAGGTTATTCTTATGTGATTGTCGCATAAGATTAATACAGAATCAACCGCTGAATTAAATTGTCACCATGTCATAGGTTTAGGTCAAGTAGGGAATATTAATTTAATATTAGGGCTTATTTCACTATGTCTGAATAGCCACTACTTACCGAATAAATGGAACAGAATTTGTATGAAATTATCTGCCAAGTAAGCTAATAGGAACTTAGCTTGTTATTTTTACCACAGATCTTTTACTACTTACTTACTAGTGGAAGTCGCTACATCCCCGTCAGGGGGTGCGGCTAGCGGTCACGGGGCGTAGCCCCCCTCCCGCGGACGCAACATGTTGACCCGTTACCACGGGCTCCTCATCGTGGCGGCCTATTGTGACCAGAAAATGATGGGACGCGAATATGCGCGTCCCTGTATATGGTTGCTGTATCTGTGTCTGTTGGCACGCCACGACGCTGCTAACCAGCGCCGCTTTCTTCACCGTATCCCGGCGGTCAACCCCTACCAGGTGGAACTCTCACCTACATGAGAGAAGCCCAACAGGAGGCGATCAGCGACAGGGATAGGGACTCGACGTTCCTACAGAAAGGGTGAGTGGCTCCCGCCCGCCCCACTTTCAGAGCTCTTACTTACTAATATTGATGGAAGGCTTTTTATGTCGTTGTGTGTACCTACTTGTTTGACAAACACCTACTTGGTGAATTTACTACAAAATGACAGTAGTGACATCTATACGGCCATATACGAACTACACTGACGTAGTTGTTCTACCTAATAATAGGTCTTTACCTATGAAATTGCCGTTTTGTATGAAAAAATTTAAACGAATTTTTTTCATGCATTTTTTATTTGTATTAATCGAAGTAATCACCCATGCAATCAATGCATCTTTGCCAACGCAGTGGCAGTTTATTGATGCCCTTCTTAAAGAAATCAGCTGGACGGGAGGCAACAAATTCTTCAAAGGCATTTTGTACTGCCTCTCGGGTATTGAATTTTTTTCCCGCCAAGAAGTTATCCAAATTCTGGAAAAAGTAGTAGTCTGTAGGCGCAAGGTCTGGTGAGTAGGGCGGATGACGGAGAGCTTCCAACCCCAGTTCTTGCAACTTGGAGACCGTCTGCTGTGCAGTATGAGGTCGCGCGTTGTCGTGCAGGAGCAGCGGAGACGAGCGATTGACCAATGCTGGTTGGAGATGTGCCAGCTTCTCCATCATTGTGTTCAGTTCTTCACAGTACACATCTGAAGTAATGCTCACCCCGTTTGGTAAGAAGCTGTGATGAATCACACCGGCGCTAGACCACCAAACAGTGACCATCACTTTTCTAGGGTTAACTTTTCGTTTAGGGCATTGTTTAGGTGCTGAACCAGGATCCAACCAACTTGCTGAGCGCTTGCGGTTATCAAACAGAATCCATTTTTCATCGCAGGTAACAATGCGGTTCAAAATTCCTTCATTTGTGTGTCTGTTGAGCAGTGCAAGGCACGTCTCGACGCGTACTTCGCGCTGGCGATCATTAAGTTCGTGGGGCACCCATTTGTCAAGCTTTTTTACCTTGCCAATTTGACGCAAATGGACCAATATTGTTTTGACGCTAACGTCGAAAGCTGCTGCTAATTCAGCCGTAGATTGTGTATCATCAGCTTCCACAATCGCCTTTAATTCGTCATTGTCGACCAAAGTCCAGAACGGAAGCGAGCAAACCAATAACAAGTGGTGCGTTGGTTTGTAGTGTTAGCTCCGTAAACGTCGTTGATGTTGCGTGCCGCTTGTGCCGCGTTGCTGCCACGACTGTACTCATATTCCATAATTACTCGATTTTTTAACGTATCCATGATGACGAAAAAGATTGAAATGCGATGAAAATGTAACACTAATCAATAAACAAATGACTACTTTTGGAAAAAAAAATCCATGGTTTTAAAATAAAATTAATTTGAAATTAGAATTCTTAGCCAAACAAAAATTATTTTGATTTGAAATGGCCAGTACTGCAGAACGGCAATTTCTTAGGTAAAGACCTAATATCGCATTAGCAGAGAATGCACTTTAATTATTGCACAATGTACTTTATCGTAAGCACAATAATATTTGAATTTATTAAAGTTTAAGGGTGTCTGGCGGTTGCCACGATATTAAGTATCTGGCAATGGATGACGTGATTTCTGTTATTAAGTATCCCGAAGATATTATAAAAAAATACGCTAAGTATATACTTACTATACCTAACGCTTTTGGGTAGCTATTTACACCTTTGCTACCTGTTACCCGCCAAAGCCACGATGATCCAATCCAAACGTTTAGCTTGTATACTATTGGTGTTCAGGGGTTATGCTTTCAGTCATACATGAGCATAAATACCTACCTTACAGTTACGCAAATTTTTCTCAGAATTACAGAAATCACAAGCAACATCATCATCTGCCTACTATATGCTCTACAATATAGAGCTAGAGACTACCTACATCATGCCTAAATGTGGGCGTACCTACCTACTACCTATAATAGGTACTTACGAGAGTATGTCATGCTCACTCAAATGTCTCGCTGATGGTGGCGTGTGTGTTGGATCATTAAGTTCCCTTCAAAATGGTTGAGCTAAATGGTGCTGATCCATGCGTCATGTTCGTGAACGGGCGCCGTCAGTTGGGACTGGTCGTCTCTTAGCTGCCATGGCTTATTTTTAATTTTAATATTTAATTTAGTTGTTTTAGTTATTATCTTTTTATTACGGACGCTTTTTAACGTGCACGTCTTTCTACATTGTTCTCACATGTATATTTTCAACTTGAACGATGTAACCAATATTTTGTAAAAATATTATGATTTAAAAGAGTGTCCGTGGAGTTTCTTGCCCGTTCTTCTCCATAGGGATCTACTACGCTTTGGAATGGGCAACTAGCTTCATCTTTCTGACTGACCGACCCATTGACAATTCAAAAGTGCCTGTAATTGGTTTATTTGAAATAAATGCTTTGAGTTTGAGAGTTTGAGTTTGAGTTTACACCTCTGCCTTGCCTTTCGGGGCTACAGGCGTGATGTTATGTGTGTAAGTAATATATCCTCATGTTAATAATGGCTTGAGAACCTCAGAACCATCACAATCTTAGTAATATGATGTGATATAGAAACATCGCTCTCTTCCCCGTTATTTACTTTTAATTTATGAAAGCGACATCTGTTAGTTCAATAGTCAGTTACATTCCGTGTTGGTACATTCCGTAGGTTCGATCAGCGAAGGCACCACAGTTGATTCGGTTTTCACATTTTATTATATAGATGGCGTTAGTAGTTCGAAACGAAACAATAATTGGCAACATTTCATTTTGAGGGTTCCGTAGTCAAAAAGGAACCCTTATAGTTTCGCCATATCCGTCTGTCTGTCTGTCCGCAGCTTAGCTCAGCAGAGACTATAATTAACCGACTTCAAAAAGGAGGAGGTTCTCAATTCGTCGGAACCATTTTCTTTTCTTTTTTTTTTATTTATGTTCCCCGATTACTCGAAGATGGCTAAACCAATTTGGATTTTTTTTTTGTTTGAAAGAGGTCCCAGGTGGTCCCATGATTATCAAGTCAGGATCTGATGATGGGATCCTGGAGAAATAGAGAGAACTCTTCCAATTTTATAGGCACACTTGAAGCGATTTGGATAGTTTTTAGAAGAGTACTTTCTCGGAGTGGTCCCATTTCAATTTGGTGAAGATCTGATGAAGAACTTCTGAGATGGCAACGGAACTCCTCAATAAATGATAGCAAATGGACTGGGATTGCTGAAATCTCATGTCTGTCTATTGTTTTCACCAGTTCATAACATAACATCACACCAGTACGCTGTGAAGGGGTAAGCACATGTGAACCACTAAAAAGTGAAAAATAAAAACTTTTTACAAAAAAATACAACCGACTTCCAAAAACAACACTACAAAGTGAAAAATAAATTTAATTTCGGAAGTCGGTGGCAAAAATGAAAATACATTTAATTAGACACCGACTTCCGAAATTAAATTTATTTTTCACTTTGTAGTGTTGTTTTTGGAAGTCGGTTGTATTTTTTTGTAAAAAAGTTTTTACTTTAAATCTGCATTTACTACCCGTGGTATGCCGTAGTCCCTGGAGAGAGAAATACAATGCTAGACTGCAAAATATGATTCGCGACAATAACAAATATCACTACTTAGTAGAAAATAAAGAAGTCCCCCGCCGCGTCTGTCTGTCTGCAGGTATGTATGATCGCGATGATCTCAAAAAATACGGATCGGATTTTCATAAGGTTTTCACCAGTGGACGGAGTTATTCACGAGGAAGGTTTAGGTGTATACATCATTAAAGTTATTTGTAAATTGGCTGAAATATAATATGACGATGATTGTTGAAGATGTCGGAAAAAATCATGCAGACTGCATGGGAGCTTTACTGGCGTGCGCGCTACGTTAATACTTACCTACGTTTTCATGGGATTATTCCCGACCTCCACGCTCCACTTGGTTTGTTTGATTTCGGAAATCAGACCGAACGATGGCAAATCTACATATTTGTAATTTTCGCGAATCATATTTTCGAGACTACCATTTTAATTCGGCCAGCATTGTATTTCCCGCAGGGACCACGGGTAGAAGTTTCCAAGTGGTCCCTTCCAGAGACTACGGCAGGGACCACGAGTAATAAACGGAAAGCTGTAATTTGGTATGGGTATACATAATTAATCACGCCGACAAAGAGGTAAAATTAAATCTTGAAAAAAAAAATCTGTGCAATAAATTCGATTTAAAATGCAATGCACATAAGCGTGTGGGGTAAGTAAGGAGGAGCTCCTGGCTAAAGGTCGATTCATCAGGTTAAGCTACGCTTGCCGGGGTTGGTCAGTGGACGGTCATCTACATACCGAGACTCCTCCGTGCCTCGCCGTAGTCGGGTAAAAAGATGTCCTGACTGGCTGACTCATCAACGCCTAGCCCAAATCCTTGAACTTATAGAAAACTGAAATTTTGCACAGAGGTTCCATTTACAATGTAGACAAGGATTACCCGGTAGTACGTTCCCGTGGGATATTTTCCGACATCCACGCGGGCGAAGCCGCGGGCAAAAGTTAGTACTTACTAAATAATAATAATAAATAATAATAATACATTTTATTTCAGAATTGCTTCCATACTTTGTTAGTTACAATGCCCTTAACCTAGTGTTAGTGAAACATTTATAAATTTAAAAATAACAACAATAACAAAAAAAAAACAAAAGAACTAAATAAAAACACGAAAAAAATAAACAACTAAATATAATAAAGAACTAAATTAAATAAAACAACTCAAAAATTCAAAACAAGATCGTTGTGGTAAATTAATAAAGTGCAGTGTAAATTAATTATTTTAACCTCTCTGCTTGACAAGATTTTGACATATGTATGACATAGAGCTGACTCGGCGGGATGTTACGAATTAGGTACGTCATGAAATTCAGGAATTTACATCAACTTTCAGCATTCGAATTTATTTAGAAAAATATGTTACCGCAACTATTCCCAACAAATCAACAATAAGTGTGTGGCAAATATCTTTAATTACAATGTTGAGGCCGGTCTAACCGCGTCAGTCTACTGCGAAACTTGTATAAAATCCTGTAATACTACACCTATCTAAAAGGAAACAATGAAATATAATTTTACAAGTTAGTACTAAATCATGAGTAATTTTAATTTTTCGTACTGACCCGTATTCTTTGTCCACGAGTGTAACTCAAAAACTACTGAATTTCGGATTTCGGTAGAATATTTGCTGGCATAATTTGTTGCAATTTAACCCTTCTATTACGTCCTGCAAGGAATACTTCGAGTTGCCAGTAACCCTGATAGTTTTAGTATTAATAAAGTGTTTACAGTACATGTGTCTCTGTGTTAGAATTATTATTAAAACCTACTAAAGAAAATTAACAGTCTCTTTATCATTCGTGGCATTTAAATATACAATATTTTAGTGTATGTTTTTTGACTATAATTATGACCTAGTATCCTAGAAAAGGAATACACGATACAATGAAATTTTCTCGATACAAAAATAATGCAAAGTTCTATCTACTTTTATATTTTTTTTAGTACCAAAGCGTAACGCTTATGAGTTATTCAGATTGTGGTAACGAGGCTTCATTACTCTTGGGATGTCAAAAGAGCTATCAAATTATAAGAAATCGCTTGCATGAAGTCAATCTCCGTTCCCGTTTCGTTTGGCTTTGAGGACGCCAAGAACGTTTAAGGGTTCCGGACCTCAAAAGGAAATAAATGGAACCCTTATACTTATAGGATCACTTCGTTGTCTGTACATCTGTCTGTCAAGAAACTTTTTCTCAGGAACGCGTGGAGGTATCAAGTTGAAATTAATATCAAATACGTAGGTGTACGGTTCGTTGAAGCTCTAATAAAATCAAGCTTCTAAAACTACACAATAAAAAAATACGGCCCTTTATGCGACATATTTTCTTTCTTTCTTTCTATATTTTGATACTCGCAAATAAATCAAAACTTATAGGGTATTTTCCGTTGACCTGGAATCGTGAAATTTGACAAGAACCAAGGTTTCACAGTACAAGTAAATGAAAAAGTCCGATAATTGTTAATTTGTAGTTCTATCACATAAAAAAATATGGAATGTATTTAATAGCACTTTAATTTAGATGAAAACAGCTCTAAAATTTCACTTTAAAATCATAACAATCTATAAGTTAATATTATCACTTTAATAAACATGAACCAAATTTACAAAAGAAATATACACTATAAATGTAATAATTTCATAAACAACATAATTAAAATACCTACAAAAATAATAGTTTGCACTATAACTGTGTCAAAAACCAACTGCGAAACCAGTTAGTTTCTGAACGCAAATTAAAATGTCAGATTGACAACTGTCAAAAAGTTCGTTTCGTTCATATCGTTAACTCTTTTACAGGGCTACAGGTAATGAAAATGAAAATTAGTTGCTCTGTCAGCAGGTCAACGGATCCCCGCTGCGCGGGGCTCCTATTTCTATATGTAGGGTTTAAAGGAACCTAACCAAATTGAACCTCGGTACCTAACCTTAGGTTAGGATTTTCGGGTCATGTTCGGAATAAAGTTTATTCAATTAATTTTAAAACTGAGAATAATAATAGGTCTTTACTTATGAAATTGCCGTTTTGTATGAAAAAATTGAAACGAATTTTTTTCATGCATTTTTTATTTGTATTAATCGAAGTAATCACCCATGCAATCAATGCATCTTTGCCAACGCAGTGGCGGTTTATTGATGATTATCCCACGGGAACAAAAACCTGTCTACATTAAAGGGAACCTCTGTGCAAAATTTCAGCTTTATAGGTCCAAGGGTTTAGGTGTTGATGAGTCAGTCAGGACTTTCCTTATTATATATGAGATAGCTTCTGCCAAAATTCTGAAATTCCTTGCTGCTAAAATTTCTTGTTCCCCCGACCCACCCCGTCGCATCGCATTGCCTGCCCACGCTATTATTTCGTTTTCGCTTAGCGTTCTTTCTGACTTTTTTTCTTTTTGCTCGGCAGCTAAGAGTCCTAGAGTGACGTTAAATACGAGTATTCCTATAGCCTCTCTTAAGAAATGCAAAAATAATTATTATAGTCCGCCCGGTAGTTCCAGAGATTAGAGCGTGCAAACAAACAAAAAAAGTGTGTGTGTAAGCTCCGACGTACGAGTACGACTGGAATTTACTCCTGTTTTTTGTGCCATTTCGAGTTTCCAACTTTCTATTTTTCGGTAATTTCTGTCGGGCTATGTTTCTTCAATGAATCCTCCCCCTCCCCCTCTCCCTCTCACCCCCTCAACACATCCTTTTCCCGCTAACCTCCCCCTCCCCTTTCAAACCCTCACACCCCCTTCACTGTTTTCCCCTCCCCCTCTACCCTCGCCAACTCCTCCCCTCCCTCTCACCCCCTCTCCATACCCTCCCCCCTCACTACACCCTCCTATCTCTCTCCACCTCTCCCCGCTCTCCAATCAATCAGTGCTATACAAAATGCAACTAAGGTGTAAAGGCACTCGTCGCCCGCCCCATCACCCCTCTCTCAGCCCTCCCCTCTCCCTCTAACCTCTCCTCTCCCTCTAACCCCCTCTCACCACTCTCTCCTTCCCACCCCTCACCACCCCCTCACAGCCCCTTCTCACCCTCCCCATACTGTAACAAATCTACTATCCTAATGAAATAAAAGGAAAAATAGACTCGAAACAAAATATAATTTAAGAGAAAAAAGTTACAAAATACAGAATTGATTTAAAAAAACTAATTTACTGTAACCTAATGTACTCGTAATTAAATTTTAAAATTTTATAACCACTTTAATAAAATTAAATCTTTGCAATCACATGAGAGGCATATCCATGTTTATTACCGTATTTGGAACAGCATCGGGGTATAAAAAAGTTTTGCATGCTTTCTTTATTAAAAGATTACTATCAAAGTGTTGACTGCAAATCCTGGAACTCATTTTTGGAGCCCAATTAGGCCTACTAGTAGCAGAAATCCACATGTTTCTTATTTCGGGTTTATTTGGAAATCTGCAAGTTTAATAAGATTTTTTCATTACCTTTCGTTTTTACCAGTGATCTTGCTTAATTTCAAGATTTTTAAGTGACATATATTTATAGTATATTAGTAGCTATATAGTATGCAATATGTTGACCCGCAGGTTTGCACGTTATGCGCCAGAAGTAAAACTTGATAAGGCTTTTTGCCAATCTTTGTACATGTGCACTCTGTGGGTTCGATAGACGCAGACGGCATACAACGTCATCAGAGTTCAGTATACTTTCAGGATGTTTTTGAGGCTTCCACGTTACTGCAGTGTATCAGGAATGTTTGCCGAAGTACATACTGATGGTTTCAATACCATCTTGCGTAAAAAGAATGCTTCCATGATGCGCAGAGTACGTGGGAGCGTCAACGACTTTCAGGTTATCAGTGACAGCCGTGCTGCACCATTATGACGCATTACGTACATGTACCAAATGCGCGGCATCAGGTGAGCGCAGATTTAGGAATTAAAATCTTTTATTACATTTGTTACTAAAATAGCTTATAAGAAGTGTATATTACTAATATTAAAATATTAGTAATATTAATGGATCAAGGTCTGAAATAAAATATTTTTTTATAGACATTGCTTTAAAAAAATCAGTTTTACCCATATTCAAGGGTAATGCCCCGTTAAAAAGTGGCAACACTGAATTTTGAGGTAAGAAAATAAAAATATTGCGCAAATCAAGATTTTATGAGATTTAACACGATATGCAAATTAGTTTGGACATTACTGCGACTATTTGATTAAAAACACAAAGCGATCGAATACATAAAAAGATCGAATACTTACGAGTGAAAGGACAATCCGGCAATCTTCATCAAACTATCACTTTTACAGTTTATTACACTGCACCTTACCATTTTGCACAGTTGCACAAATGTAATATTATAGAATTGAGCACCAAAAGGTCGTATTTTGTGTATAATCTCGATGTAATTATTAATAAACAATTGGAATTCAATCTGCAACCGCCATAAACGTCAAACTTGTTGTGCTCAATGATGTGCTCAGCCGACACGCGATAAAGGACAGAAATATTTTTACTCTGTCTCTTTGCTAGCGACGTTAATATGTTCTTCTTTTTCTTGTGTGAATGCATAGGAAGATATCCAGCAGTCTATAGAATTCTCTGTCTACGCACGGCAATATCACTGGAGTTCCGGTCAACCATGACAACCATCGTGATTACGAAGTTTACATTATTATTAGACCCAGGTTTTAATAAAATCCTATTAATTCTTCTTTCATTAGCTTCCGTAAAGAATAGTGTATCTGTTGCCGGGTCAAAGGCAATACTGTGAATGTCACTACCGACTCTTTTAATGAAACATTTGTTTTCCATAGAAAGTAAATTATAACCTCATATAGTCTCGTTTGTCTACGTTGAGCATCATGTCGTGAACTTCATCGTAAGCCAACGCTGTGAGGTTGTGTGAAATAAAATTCAAGCTGTTTGTTTTTGTTCCGGCGGTAACAATATGAGTTGATCTCCTACGCTTACAGCGATTTCTGAAACAAAAAATGACAAGATTTTTTTATTATTAACGTTCTCATACTACGTACATACATACAATGTATACATACATACATACATACAAACTCATACTACGTACAATATTAGGTAAAATTACTCGGACCCGATTCACACCGAACTCGTGTGAGGGGGTAACTGATAGTCAAATAAATGTAATCGCGAACAAATTCAGAGTTCATAAACCGGGTTACGCACGATAAAAAAGTAAAGATTGACAGAATATCAAATTGCTGCGCAGCTATTAACATATCTATGGTCTTATTTATAAACGTTTCTTAAAGGAGATTGGCAGAAACCCATGTGTTTTCAGTATCACATACAGGCTTACCGTTTCATAGAATGAATATATGGATTTGACTACAATAGAGTATAACGAAATATATAAGTAATTAAACTTTTTAAACTTTCGCGATTTGCACACATTATAAACAAAACTAAGAACTGCTACCTAATTGCGAAAAACATTTTCGTCATCCGAGTCAGTCTAATTGATTTGGCTTTGACTGCAGTTTGTTTTATTTTATGTCTTTCGAATTGCGAAACTACAATAGAGTGTGTAACCAACTCCAATCTGTGTCACGTGGTTTGGAGACAGTAAAGAGTGAACGAAAAGCTACTAAAAAGGCAAATATTCGAATTGTGAAATTATTTTGACAGCTGGAAGTTGGTTTGAAATCAACGAGCAGTCGTTTTTCAAACAGAAGGCGACGTCTTGCCCGTAATAATTTTTCATAGCAATTTGTTTGCGATTTTCTCATAAAATATCCATAATTTTTACGAAATTTTGTAAGTGAACAGCTTCTTGATAAATTGTGAATGTGTTTTTGTGTAGAACCGCAAGTGACTGCAACGATAAATCAATATTTTTGGTATTTTCAATACCGAGGCTATTTGTTGCTTAACGCGGAAAAGCAACGCCTCAAAGACGGGCTTATTAAAAGCCGTAGACTTTTGAAGAGTGCCTCAACTCTTGAGACTTTGTGACGTAGTATTTCCACTTCTGCAACGACGTCGTAACTCTGCTGTACGCACAGACTTAAAGGCAAGGTAACATTTCTAACATAGGTTGGCTAATTCAAAGCATTATTTGAATTTTATTAAACCACTAGCTTTTGCCAGCGAGCTTCGCCCGCGTGGATGTCGGAAAATATCCCACGGGAACGTACTGCCGGAAATTCCTTCCTTATTCCTCGTCTACATTATAAAGAGAACCTCTGTGCAAAATTTCATCTTTCTAGGTTCAAGGGTTTGGGCTGGGCGTTGATGAGTCAGTCAATCAGTCGGTCAGGACTTCTCTTTTTATTTTTATAGATTATCAGGCACTTTAACATGACAAGGAGTTTGTCAGTTATTCATAAAGTTGAAGCTAGTTGCCCATTCCAAAACTTATATCCTAATGGAGAAATATGGGCAAGAACCTCCATGGAGGTTCTTGCCCATATTTATCTACCTTTTTGTCTGTTAACTAATAAAAATACTTGCCGAGGATTTATAAGATCTTTCTTTAGGTACTTTTTAGACAAGTATGCTGCATCCATCAATAGACTTGTAAGGCACAATCGTTGTTTATAGGTAGCAGAATATTGTTGTTCTATAAAGTTAATAGATTGTGCATTGAATTGTTTAAGGGATAAGAATTTACTTAAATTGTTTTCTTTATATTGCAGGTGTCAGGCTCAACTACATTATTCAAGCAGTACATAAATAATCCATGATGACTTCCACAGGAAGACATTAGAATACCAAGTTCCAACAATGCATATGTTATAAATATTTGTTCCCATTTCTTTTTGCCTCGTGTCCAAATACTAAATGCTCTTGTCAGTGGTTCTAATTGTAATGATATAAATAAAACAGTTTTTTTGTTTACCATATTTTATTTCTACCTATTTATCTATACCTAATGAAAGTAATGAATGACAGTTAATTTTGCTAAACACCACTATTTTCTAAATAGTATCACTAGAATAATCACTTCTTTATTTAAAAAAAACATAGTAAGTACTAGGTACTCAATTCTTAAATACTTCATAACAAGTTATTTTTATTTGTACCTTCATAGTTCATAATGAAACACTTTATAATTATTAAAGTTTACGCTTATCAATTAACACAATATCATGTTTTTATATTGCTGTTGTGATGACAATATTTTATGAAAAATCTTCGTTTCTACTTTTGTACTTGGAAACTGAAGTAGTTGCAGAGGAGCTGTGCAGTGATGTCAAGTAAATAGCAGCAATGGGCGACATCATTTATGCTATCTTCATAGGTGAACCACCCCGGGAACTCTCCTACAGTTTTAAAACAAAATCACATTATTTCTGCTCAAATAAAGTACTTAAACATTATGTAGCAAACTAGGCCTTCATCAGCCCATGGCTGGACAAAAGCCACCGGCCTAGTCATTGCTGCCGGTTGTTTAGTTTCTTCAGGATCTGATTTTTCAGTCTCCAGATATTTTTATTTAACTGTAACACTAAATTAGTACAGTAAACATTAGTTAGATATAAATCTGCCTAGCCTTTTCTCAACTATGTTGGGGTCTGCTTCCAGTCTAACCAGATGCAGATGAATACCAGTATTTACATAGAGTGACTGCCTATCTGACCTCCACAACCCAGTTACTGGGTAATGCAATACCCCTTCGTAAGACTGGTTCTCAGACTTTCGGGCTTCTGACGACCCGTAAAAACTGCCAAAGATCCTTAAATGACAGCCGGGACCAACAGCTTAACATGCTCTCCTAGGCACGGAGGAACCTCGGTATATAAAAATGGGTCACCCATCCACAGATCAACCCCGACAAGCGTAGTTTAACTTGATAGATCGACCCGTATGGCTTGCCACAAGCTTTAAAACAGTTGGGCATACATAAAATATATGATGTGACTATTTTATTTGACTATGTAGAAAGTTCACTGATGTGATTATTAGTTTTTTAGTTATGGCCTGGGGAGCAAGTCTCCCGAGGGATCAAGTGTCCTGTCTCCCCTAGTAAGTTGCTACGCTTGTTTCTTAAATAGGTATGTGTCAAAAAGCTTAGGTACCTTCAATGATTTTTATAGAAGAGCCATATTCAATAATGTTCATGCCTTGCCACCAACTTCTTTGTTAGAAAATCCCTCGCTATATATAATGTTGGTAGGGCAGTGTTCAATTCTTGTATTTTCAGCTTTAGCACCGTCTGTGAAAATATTATGATCAATGTTTCATAGTTAATTGTTATTCAATTAGTGGTTAATTTTTATCATCTACTTATGTACAGGAATATCAACTACCTAACAATTATTTCAGTTGTTAGAATGTGAGGTTGATAGACATATGTATAATAAATTAATTAACCATCAAAAAATAGTTAACCTTACTCATGGACGTATAAAAAAGTACATCACGTAAGTTGCTTGTCTACGCAACAAAGGAATGATTGTGCGTATGTAGACTGACCAATAATGTACCTACAGCTCATTACTTTATAAAAATGATACAGCTACAATAATCTAATGAGATAAGTACGAAGGTACACTTGACACTTCTACAAATCTACACACGTTATTTCTATATAAACTGGCTTACTTACTTGTAGGTAGTGATGATATCGAAATAGGCACTTTCGCTATTGAGCAAAACAGCCTTAGTCTTAGTGCACCTTGTACAAAGCCCTCATTTTATCATCAACAGAGCGCTAGTTCTTGACTAGAGAAATCTCCACTATAGGTAGATAGAGTAACTCCACGTGTAGTTCAATATTCATTATAGGCCCATGTTTCTTTAGGAGATAATTTGTATTTGTATGTTGAAAAATGTAACAACTATTATTTTATTATTCAAGGCATAGACAGTTTCTTCCAAATAATATAATAATAATAATGGGAGCGGGAGGTTTCTTTTTTATCAGTGTTGCCAACTTCTTTTTCGCTAGTCCACTAGCGGCGATTCAACAAACTATCATAAATAAACTAGACAACTTTTTAATTTTATTTATCTTCCTATTATCGACGTTCGGTCACTGTTTTGGAGGACCATTTGAAGATTTGAAAATTAAAATAAAACATAACTTATGTACGAGTATGATAGTAAACATGGTTTTTTCATCATCCTACTATAATATCACTAAATAATGAATGAAAAAGTTAGTAGAAGATGTTTGGATGTTTGTTAGATATACAATAATGGCTTAGTTTTTTTTATCCCGGAATTATGTTCCCGTGGGGCAATTTTTTCAAAATGACGTTTTTTTGGATCTCCACTCGGGTGGAGCCCATTTACACTACATTCGTCCCTATATTTGTCATGCTGAACAGTCTTTCCAAATCAGCGTAAATCCGCAAAGGTTTTGGTATTTGAAAGAAAAAATCGTAAAATTATTAACACTCAACTGGTTTTAGGCAAACAATAAAACATGCCATAATCGTGATAATATAACATTTTTTAGAGTTAAAAGTTTTGGTAATTGATTGTATTGTTTTCTACAATTTGAATTAAACTAACCACTAGACAAAACCACCAGCCACTAAAAGAAAATTTTCTCCGCCAGTAGGGGTGCCAAAACCCCCACGTTTAGTGGAAATTCTACTAAGTTGATAACACTGCTTTTCTATGATATTTTCATTGGCTACAGATTACAAAAATGTGAAAAACGTTTCGTTACCTATTTCAAATATGGTAGCTTTTGGTAGAAAGTGTTTTAAAAATTGTTTTTTAATTTTTCGGCAATTATTGAACATCTTTATTTATAAGCATTAGTAGACCATCAGTTGCAATTAAAACAAAATTAAATTATAGCACAATAATTCAGAAACAAATAATTCCAATATGATGAAACAAAACGCTTCAACGTTACAGATTATGAGCAATTGGTTAGTACATCTCTATACAATTCTAATGGATTGGATTTTTTTTTATTTTACAATTCCAAATATGAAAGCCAGAACCGACAGGAGTTTGTTTAAATTGGGAATCTATTTCCGAAACAAACTGTGTTTCGCAATTAGGGTGCGGGTCTTCTCCCGATATTCCTTTTTACGAGGTAAACAGGTACCTACTTGTTTCCCGACATTTTGGCCGCCTTGCAGACCCGCCTTGGAATGTCGCGAGAAGACCCGCTCTTAGTTTTGTTTATAAAATGTGTAATGGTAAGACATACATTAGACTTGCGGGTATTAAATTGATTTATACATAACCTCAAAATGGACCACCAAAAATAATACTTAAAGTTACTCCTACCTACTTACTCAAGACAGACCCTACTAGAAAGACTTTAAAGTAGGCTGTTCTATATTGAGATAAGAAAACGGCAATTACAGATAAGAAGATTTTGAATGATTTTAGGCCATCCAATTGCTATGGTGAATATCAAGCTCCAGGTGTGCTGCTGGTGGTCTTGACTATATAATAAAACACTTGACTCAGATGATGATGACTATATTTGCTGTTCATGTACAATAGACGACCGATATGATGTGCGCACGCTCAAGGTGTCGGCGAGCGAGTGAGTGGCGGGGGAAGCCCGCGACCGCGGTGTGGTGTGTGGCCCGATGTGACGTCAGGAACATATTCCCCGCGTTGAAGTGAAGTCTTCAAGATGATGTTGAAGAGACCGGAAGAGGGCATATGTTGTTGTATGCACGTGTTATGATGCCCTTCTTCGTCAGGATGTCGGTGACTCGACAATGTCCGTCAGAGCCAGTCTTCACTGCAACCACTGCCCAGCAACCACAGAAGAGGAGGAAGATTAGTGTTTCTCACTAAGACCATGGTGCCTGTTTTCAGCTCTTCTGCCATTTGGTTTTCTGCTGCAGGAGAGACACATACTCATTAGAGAAGCGCTGCCAAAAATGTTGCCGTAGTTTTTCGATGCGATCGAAGCGTTGCAGCCGCTGGACATTGACGTCGGTAATGTGAGGACGAGGGACTGACGTGAGTGATCGTCCGATGAGGAAGTGTGAAGGAGAAAGATAAGAAAGATCTGATGGATCAGTGGATAGAGGTGTTAAAGGTCTGGAATTGAAAATAGCCTCTATCTGAATCAGACACGTTGAGAGCTCTTCGTATGTTAGATGAGTTAGGCTCATGACTCTACGCAATAAATGTTTGGTGGACTTTACTGCACTTTCCCAAATCCCACCGAAATGTGGGCTGTAGGCGGGGATAAATTTAAATTCAATGTCTTTTGTTGCAAGATCTGACTCTATAGTACTAGATGAAACCTTTAAGAAGAGTGAAAGCTCATTGAAAGCTCCCACAGATGTAGTGCCGTTGTCGGAGTACACGCGTTGAGGCTTGCCCCGACGACTAATAAATCGGCTGAAGGCCGCAAGAAAAGCTTCCTTGGTTAGGTCAGAAACCAGCTCCAGATGAACGGCTCTGACTGCAAAGCAAACAAAAACACAAATGTATGACTTAAGTAGCTTACATCCTTTTTTTTTTTTTTTTTTTTTTTTTTTTTGTGGATGGGAAATCATCAAATGACTTCTCCCGCTCTGGGCAGAGCGGGAGGGCGTGTCAGACTTTTACTGACTAAAACCCACCCATGCTCCTTCAACTGCCCGTGCCAGGGCCACAGTATCTCTTTCGAACTACCCGCGACCCCGGCGGCATCGGCCCAATTGACCCCGTCACTGCTGACATCTCTTTGAGGCGCGCGTGGAGCACAACGCGCCGTCGACCCGGGCCTGTTCCTTACCGGACGGCGAGCTGCCCATTACTCGTCGTCCGCAAGCCCGCGCCTACGGTGGCCGGGAATCAGCAATCGATTCCCGCCGCCCAGGGCGTCTCCTACGGCGGCTAGGGGCGCGAGGGCGCGGCTGTTGCCTCTCCCTCACGCGTTCCGCTTCCTCCTTCGCGAGCATTACTGCTTCGCAGAAGGAGGTGACGGCTTCCCATACACTCTCGCTCCGCACCATGGCCTGGACTAGGTTTGGACGCGAGAGATCGCCGCCGCCGATCGCCTCCGTGAGAACACGGCGGTGCTCCGCCCAAGCCGGGCAGACCTCCACTGTATGCTCCACCGTGTCCTCCGGGTGATCCACACAATGGTGACACCCGGGCGTTTCCTCCCGCCTTATCCGAAACAGGAACCTCCCGAAACAACCGTGTCCGGTGAGGACCTGCGTCAGGCGGAAGGTGAGGACGCCGTGGCGCCTCTCCAACCACTCCTCAAAGAGGGGACTTATCGCCGCAATTGTGGCGTGCCCAGCGCTGGGTTGCGACAATCGCACTCTCCATGTCGCCATGAGATCCCGCCGGAGCTCTGTCCGCTGTACCGTGATTTCTCGCGGCAGCGGAGTTACGCCCCGGCGTTTCGCCTCCTCGCGCCACTCCCACACGTGCGCGAGGACTTTTGCCTCCAGATCCCATGGCGGTAATCCGGCAAGGAGGCATGCCGCCTCACAGGAGACCGTGCGGTATCCCCGGACTAGCCGGATGGCCATGACCCTCTGGGACGCGTTCAACCGGCGGGCTGGTCGCAGCCTCATGGAACGCGCCCACACCGGTGCCCCGTAAAGGGCCATGGACCGCACGACCCCCGCGTAAAGCCTCCGGCAGGAGGCGTTTGGACCCCCCAGATTGGGCAGGAGCCGCTTCAAGGCAGCCCCGGCCCGCTCCAGTCTGGGAGCCAAACGTCGGAAGTGCTCCACGAAGTTCCACCGGCTGTCGAGGACGAGTCCCAGGTACTTCATCGTCGACTCGACCCCGATGTGAACCCCTCCTACCGTTAATTGGGAACCCGACGGTGGCGCGTTCCGAGGACCATGAAAACACATGACCTCGGACTTGTGCAGGGCCACCTCGAGTCCCAACTGCCGGATCCTCTCTACGATTGTCGCAACCCCGCGTGTCGCTAGTTCGGCCGCCGCCTGGTGCGACCTCCCCTGCGCCAGGACCAGCGTGTCGTCAGCGTAGCATACAACGCTGACGCCGCTAGGGAGGTCGGCGCGCAGCACCCAGTCGTACCCGATGTCCCACAGATGTGGCCCCAGGACAGATCCCTGTGGGACACCGCACGACATCTCTCGCCGGTTCCACTCTCCCTGATGACCGGGGTAGATGACGGTCCTGTCCGTCAAATAGGCCTCGACCACTCGACGGAGGTAGGTTGGCACCCGGTGATACCGGAGTGCCTCCCTGATGCAACTCCAGGGCAGGGTATTGAAGGCATTGGCGATGTCTAGAGACACCGCCAAGACGACCCCACCCCGGGCTACAGCATCCCCCGTCGTGAGGGCTTGCACGCGCATGATGGCGTCCACCGTAGAGCGCCCCCTGCGGAAACCAAACTGGCTCTCCGCCAAATCCGGCCCCTCCTGCACCAGCCACCCAACGAGGCGGTCTGCAATGACTCTTTCAAAGAGCTTGCCCACCTCGTCGAGCAGCACGATGGGCCGGTAAGCGGACGGAGAGTCCGCAGGGCGCCCCGGCTTCTTAATGAGGACCAGTTTCCCTGTCTTCCAACGAAGTGGGAACTGGCCCCTCTCCAAGCATGCGCTTAGGAGCCCCCCTAGTCGAGGCCCGAGAGCCCCAAAGGCCAGAACCCAGGCTCTTCCTGGCAAGCCGTAGGGTCCTGGGGCGGTATTTTTGGCACTCAGCCTACGTACCGCCGCTCTCAGCTCTACCTCGGTCACTTCCGGAGCATCGTCGTCGTCGTCGGTGATGTGGTCCGCATCGGGCACCGCAGGAGGCGGAGCCATGGGCGGGGGAGTATGTTCCCCTCGCGAAGGGAACAGAGCGCTCACCACGTCCTCCACGAGCTGCGGCCGGAGACTCTGCGTCAGCGGGGGAGCCCATGGACGGAGTTTATCCCGCACCATTTTGTAGGGGCGTCCCCACGGATCTCTGTTCAGAGTCCCCAGCGACTCCTCGCGAGCCAGGCCTCTGGCCCGCGAGATCTCCGCTCGGAGGGCAGTCTTCGCCGCTCTGTACCCCTCATACAGCTCCGCCTGAATGGCTTCCGTATCCGGAGGGCGGATACGGAGCCTGCGGTGCCTGGTGTATCGGTGCCGCGCAACAACGCATGCCTCGCGCAGAGCCGTCAGCTCCGGCGACCACCAGTACACCTGGCGCCAGGCGCGTCCGGGCTGGACCCGGGGCATTGCCACGTCACATATTTCGGACATGGCCTCCCGGAACCACTCCGTCTCGTCATTGACGTCAGCAGGCCTGTCCGGTGGTGACACCCAGGCCTGCACGATTGAGGCTTCCAGGAAGAGCTCCCGGTCCAGCTGCTTCAGCGCCCACCGCGGACCACTCGGGGCCTGTCGGACCGGCGCGCTCGAGGTCTGGGCGGAGACATCAAACCGGATGTACCGGTGGTCGGAATAGGTCTCCACCCCCTCCATGACGCGCCAGTCAACAACATGCGGCAACCGCAAAGGGAACGGAACCCGACGACGACGGTTTTCAATTCCGCAAGGGAGTTGTGGAACTCGGCGAGAGTTCGGCTCGGGGAGAAGTATACCCCTACCACGACAATCTCCCCGAACCGTGCTGCAACGCAACCCTGTCCTCTCTTCACAGCTTCGAGGGACAGGGTACCGGCGGCGGCCGACGAAATGAGGGTCACTGTGCCGCTCAGGTCCTCCACCCAGTAATCACTGGGCGGGACAAAATACGGCTCAGCGACCACGGCGATGTTAATCGACCACTGCGCCATGCTCTGGAGCAACAGATCCTGAGCTGCGGCGCAGTGGTTGATGTTCGCCTGGAGGAGGCGTAATGGAGCCATTACTGACATTCCATTTCACCCCCTCCCTGAGCCCCCTGTGTGGGCCCTGCCGCAGTGGGTACGGCGACGACGGCAGTGGAGGCGGCAACGGCGACGGCTGTGGCGGCGGCTGCGGCAGTGACGGCGGTGGCAGAGAGCTTGCCCCTGCTCCGGGCTTTAGTGGATGGACCACAGCCCTTGCCTCCAGCCCGGTGATCGGCCGGCTTGCCAGCTGCCGCACATAAATAGCAGTGCGGCGTGGCATTGCACGATCTGGCCTTGTGACCGGGCTGACCACAACGGAAGCAATGACTGCTGCGGTCCACCTCCGAGGTGCATTTCACTCCGACGTGGTTGCCCACTTGGCAACGGAAGCACCTCAGAGGTCTGGGTTCCAGCAATTTTACCCGCGTGGAATTCCAGCCCACCCGGAACCTTCGGCCCTCCCCAGCTATCTTTTGGGCCGCCGACACGGGGCAGCTCACCGTAACGGCTCGCATCCCCGTGGAGGTAGCTTACATCCTCTACCCTTACGGTCGGCTATCAGCACTGGCCCGGCATAATCAAGCACTGTATTCAAAAAAAGGGTACTCTAGATGAGTCCTATCGCTTGGTAGGTTGCCCATGATGACCTGAATAGGCTGAGCTTTGAAGCGAGTGCAGCGAACGCAGTTACGCACTACGTGCTTAGCTAAGTTTCTGCCCGCTAAAGGCCAGTAGGTGAGTCTAATGTTTGCTAAAAGTAATTGAGGCCCTGCGTGAAAGAGTGTTTTGTGTTCTCTTTCGAAGATAATTTTCGTCAAGTGATGTTTGCTACATAAAAGAATAGGATGCTTAACATTGTAACTATAGTTGGAATTGTTAAGACGTCCACCTTCGCGTATTAAGTTGTCTGAATCAATGAAAATGAAATGAAAATGAAATGAAAATGAAATCAATGAAGGGAGAAAGACTTATTAATCGATTCTTTTTATGTAAGGCCTGATTATTTTTAAGACATGAATATTCCTCAGGAAACATTTCCTGTTGAGAAATCTGTAATATAAGATTCTGTGATGATTGTAATTCTGAAACTGTTAAGGAAGTTGATTTTTTAGTATTCTGTTTTTTACAATTATGGATTAATCTTTGTATATAGGCTATGATTCTTATGAGTGATGTAAATGATGATTTTTTGGGTATTAGATTTGAAAATATATTGTTATTATTTTGTTTATGTGTGTCAGCAGTTGTATGTAATGATGTTTCTGGTAAAGAGTGAATTTGTGTATTAGGTGATTGATGTAGGAAATTTGATTTCTCTATGATTAAGAAAATCAGGACCCGACCACCAAAGAGTGGACGAGCTGATGCAATCAGCCTTCACCCCCCGAGATGTGAGATCAGCGGGGTTGCTCTTAGAAGGCACATAGCTCCACGTCTGTCCGATCGTAGCTTCTTGAATTTCACTCACTCTATTGCGGACGAATTGATCAAGCTGACTTGGCAATGTAGACAGCCATGCAAGCACAATCGTCAAGTCACACCAAAAGTAACAGTGATTAAACTCTAGAGTGAGTGATTTACGTACCTTCAGAAAAAGTCTTGTGCCCAGTAAAGCACCACATAACTCCAACCTTGGTATGGTTGTGGACTTTATAGGGGCGACCTTGTTTTTGGAAGCTAAAAGGCGAACGCAAACTGTTCCATCGACTGCTACCGTTCTGACATAAATACACGCACCATAGGCGCGTTCAGAGGCGTCTGTGAAAGTGTGTAGCTCTATTAAAGTAGGGTTGCTACAAGATACCCAACGAGGAATGTGAACAGTGTTAAGAGCTGGAAGTGACTGTACGAACTCAAGGAATTGTGATTTTATTTCTGTTGGTACTTCATCATCCCAGTTACATTTAAGTATCCACAGCTGCTGTAACATAAGTTTAGCCTGAACTATGCATGGCCCGACGAGGCCAATAGGATCAAATACCTGACTTATAAGTTTATAACATATGAAATATTACGCTTTGTTATTTTTGAAGGATGTTTTAAATCTATAGAAAAGAATAATCTGTCTGTTTTACAGTCCCAATATAGGCCAAGTGTTTTGCTAGGAGTGTCATTTAGGTTTAATTTTTTATCTTGATTTTCTGGTTTTATATTAGTGACTGACTCTAATATCTTCGGACTATTTGATTGCCACTGTCTAAGGTGAAACTTGGCGGACTCGAGAGTATTCACTACCCGTTGACATAAATTTATGACTGACTCAATCGAATCGCCACCACTCAAATAATCGTTTACGTAGAAATCTCGTCTGATGGACTGACTAACCTCTGGGTCTGAACAATAAAATAAGAAAAAGTTCTACTGGTGCTAAAAAAAAAATTTAGTTTTTGCTAAATGTGAAGACAAGAATATGGAAAATAACAGGAAAAGGTCACCGAGTTATCTTTGGGATGATAAGAGTACAATATGAACATAAGTATATTAACGGGAACTTTTATCTACCAGACTCTTATCACCATGCCGAACAGACCTATTTAAGTTGCGAGAAAGCAGCGTTTGGCTTTAGAATCAAATGAGCAATCACCAGCAGTGGATGCACCATCTACGTCTGTTAAAACAACTTTGTTTATCTGAATTATAAAATGTGTAGAACGCAGTGTGTGCTTGCGTTGGCAGCGCTTTGCGTGGGGCTGGCGCACTCCTGGGGTGAGTACGAGGAGCGTAGTTTATTTGTCACCGCTTTACGCACAGAACACCTCTTTATCTTTTCTGTGGCTTTACGACTTAAAGGCGAAGGATTTACATTCTACGATTTTTTTCATGTATGCACAAATGTCTTTCTGACTGATGTCCCGCGGCTTAATGCTGATCATGTTAGTCCGGCTGACTCTACCAGTGACAGCAATTACATAAATGTACCCCCTTGTGCTATATAGATATTGATAAAAGGCATTAATAAACAGAAACCGAACAGCTCTTGGTGCCGATAGCATTCCCCTCTTTGTCATTAATGCTTAAAACATAATATTTTCAGTATTTGTCACATTTTCAATTTAGCTTTGCAGGCTGGTACATATCCCTCTCAGTGGACAGTATTTAGAGTAACACCTATTCCTAAAACCTAATTATAGAATCGAGTGTATTTCTACTCACGTTCGTGTTGGCTAATATGGAATACACTTTTGTATTGATGGTTAAAATCTCGCGATTCCGGAATTGATAATTTTTGTACTTTTTGACTGTAGAATCGAATGCTAGATAATGTTGTAAAGGAGGTTACCAAACTGGCTTAGCAAACGTCAGGATAAGTAAAGTTAAAAATTAATTTCAAGTAAACAAGCTTACGAATAGATATGTGATCCCGGTATCGCGGCATTTTTTTTTTTTTTTTTATTAGTTTTAGTTTATATGCGTTTAAAAGACGCAAACACACAGTCTGTAAATCAAGGTCCTTCAAAACCAGCTTCAGCCGTAGATTCTTTTGTTTCCTAGGAGATTACCTTTACAACAAAGTCAATAAAGCCATTTCCATCTACTCCTTATCCTTATTCAATTGTAAAAATAAAGTCCGAAATTGGCTTCAATCCCACGATTATGAAGCCACAGAGAGACTCTTAGAAGTCATCTCATAAAATGCAGTTCGACATGTCTTACATTTTACTATTTTAGGAGACCAGTTTTAAATATCCCATACTCACTACACACCCACACACCCTCACTATGCGAAACCCGAAATACGTGTCTAGTAATTTAATGAAAAGAATCTATGTACAAAATTTCAAAACTGTATCATGAAAAATTACAAAGTTATAAGCTTGTTATGTTACCTGGTTGTCCGTACAAACATGATCACCACGCGGCGCCCGCTGTGCGCCCGTGCCTAGTGCCGCTATGACTTGCCGTGACTTGTTTTTGTTGCTCGGTGTCCAACTGTCCATATTGTAAACTTTTTTAAAGATTTTTGGGGCAAAATATAACACGGTATAAAAATTATTGGAATCGATTGGAATCGATTATTGGAATCGATTTATTGGAATCAAATACACAAGAGAGAGTTCCATTTTTTTTAATTTTGAGCTACGGAACCCTAAAAGATTATTTGAATTTATTATCTGCCTGTCTGTCTGTCTCTCACCTTTCATGCCGTAACGGCTGAACAGATTTAGATGAAAGACATACATACGGATAGGCCATGACCTGGGTTTGGACATAGGATATTTTGAATCACGGTAAAACGGTTTCGTGGGATTATTTCCAACTTTTACGTGGTTGAAGCCGCGGACAGAGGCGAAGCCGATTAAAATATTTAAAGTACGCTAGTACGCTTCGCTTCGCCTATTTCGACGATATAACGGTTGCTGGCTCGCCCCATATTAGGTACAAAAGGCTGAGATATTTGTATAGATAGAGCCAAGCCAAGTACAATATTATAGCGTTTTCATACGAAACTGAACCTTATATTATGAATGTATTGTGCATCTTCCAATAAGCAACTGTGATCAAGCGTTGCATATGAATATGAATTATTATAAAAATAAGGTTCATTTTTGAACTTAGCTTGAGTAAAGTCAAAGTTCTTATCTAGTGAAACCTAGGTGAACTATTTGTCAAATCTTTGGTGCGGGGAAAACTAAATCGTAATGACATTAGTTTAGGGTGATAGTTTAAACGCGGTACATACGGTATATTTTTAGGTAGTGTAAGACAATGAAAAGCTTACTATGTGACCAACACTGAAATTTTAAAATAAAGAACCCTAACATTTTGATCGCGTAGGTGTTGCAGTTTGTAGGGATCAGCAGATTTCCCAACTACGGTATTCCCCCGTTAAAGAGATAATTATTACACTAATCTGAATTCGCAATTACGTGTATTTGGCCCTGCTTGGTAAAGTAACTTGTTATTTTTTTGTTTCAGACATCGCCGTAAGTTTAGGAGATCAACTCATATTTTATACCAACGGAACAGAAACAAACAGCTTGAATTTCATTTCTCACTACCTCACAGCGTTAGCGTACGATGAAGTTCATGACATGATTCTGTACATTGACAAACAGAACTATAGCGACGGTATATGTGGTTATAATTTACTGTCCAAGGAAAACAAGTGTTTCATCAGAAGGAAAAATAGTAATATTGACAGTATTGCCTTCGACCCGGCAACAGAAACACTGTTCTTTACGGATACAACTGAAAGGAGCATTAATTTTATTTCATTAAAACCTGGATCTAATAACAATGTAACCGTTTTAATCACGATGGATGACCGGACTCCCAGTGATATTGTCGTCGATAGCTGTAGAGGGTACGTTACCAATTTTTTATTATTTTTTAGGGTTCCGTACCTCAAAAGGAAAAAACGGAACCCTTATAGGATCACTCGTGTGTCTGTCTGTCTGTCCGTCTGTCACAGCCAATTTGCTCCGAATCTAATGGAGCGATTAAGTTGAAATTTGGTACACATATGAATTTCTGTGACCCAAACACGGACGGGTAAAGTTAATAAAGGAATTTTGAATATAGAGGTCACTTTTGGGGGCAAATAAGAAAATTAAAAAAAAAAGTTTTGCAAACTACACTATGTGGCAGGTCAAATGAAAGGGCTTATTATTAGTCTCTAATATATTTTTTTTATAATTTTAAAATAAATTGTTTTAAAGTTATTTAAGAAAGTAGACGAAAATTGACCATTCCCCCTCCCCCCCCCCTTATCTCCGAAGCTACTGAGCTTAAAACTTTGAAAAAATACAGAAAATAGATCTTTACCTGTAGATTACAGGAAAACCTATAAGAAGTCTGTGGTCTTAAAATAACATGGTAAATCTATCAATATTGTGAGTACAAACTTACATTTACAGTTGGAATGTATGGGAGAACATGTTTTTCAACTACAATGTTAAGTTTGTTCTTAAAATAAATTCATCCCAACTACGGAACCCTTCATTGTGCGTGGTCCGACACGCACTTGGCCAGTTTTTTTTTACTGTCCATCACTGTCCCACAGCTGGACAAAGGTCTCCCTATTCTCTTCCACCTCTCTCTGTCCAGAGCTGCTAAGGTCTCCCTACTCTCTTTCCACCTCTCTCTGTCCAGAGCTGCTAAGGTCTCCCTACTCTCTTTCCACCTCTCTCTCTGTCTAGAGCTGCTAAGGTCTCTCTACTCTCTTTCCACCTCTCTCTGTCTAGATCTGCTAAGGTCTCCCTACTCTCTTTCCACCTCTCTCTGTCTAGAGCTGCTAAGGTCTCCCTACTCTCTTTCCACCTCTCTCTGTCTAGAGCTGCTAAGGTCTCCCTACTCTCTTTCCATCTCTCTCTGTCTAGAGCTGCTAAGGTCTCCCTACTCTCTTTCCATCTCTCTCTGTCTAGAGCTGCTAAGGTCTCTCTACTCTCTTTCCACCTCTCTCTGTCTAGAGCTGCTAAGGTCTCCCTACTCTCTTTCCATCTCTCTCTGTCTAGAGCTGCTAAGGTCTCCCTACTCTCTTTCCATCTCTCTCTGTCTAGAGCTGCTAAGGTCTCTCTACTCTCTTTCCACCTCTCTCTGTCTAGAGCTGCTAAGGTCTCCCTACTCTCTTTCCACCTCTCTCTGTCTAGAGCTGCTAAGGTCTCCTTACTCTCTTTCCACCTCTCTCTGTCTAGAGCTGCTAAGGTCTCCCTACTCTCTTTCCACCTCTCTCTGTCTAGAGCTGCTAAGGTCTCCCTACTCTCTTTCCATCTCTCTCTGTCTAGAGCTGCTAAGGTCTCTCTACTCTCTTTCCACCTCTCTCTGTCTAGAGCTGCTAAGGTCTCCCTACTCTCTTTCCACCTCTCTCTGTCTAGAGCTGCTAAGGTCTCCTTACTCTCTTTCCACCTCTCTCTGTCTAGAGCTGCTAAGGTCTCCCTACTCTCTTTCCATCTCTCTCTGTCTAGAGCTGCTAAGGTCTCCCTACTCTCTTTCCATCTCTCTCTGTCTAGAGCTGCTAAGGTCTCTCTACTCTCTTTCCACCTCTCTCTGTCTAGAGCTGCTAAGGTCTCCCTACTCTCTTTCCATCTCTCTCTGTCTAGAGCTGCTAAGGTCTCTCTACTCTCTTTCCACCTCTCTCTGTCTAGAGCTGCTAAGGTCTCCCTACTCTCTTTCCACCTCTCTCTGTCTAGAGCTGCTAAGGTCTCCCTACTCTCTTTCCACCTCTCTCTGTCTAGAGCTGCTAAGTTCTCCCTACTCTCTTTCCACCTCTCTCTGTCCAGAGCTGCTAAGGTCTCTCTACTCTCTTTCCACCTCTCTCTGTCCAGAGCTGCTAAGGTCTCTCTACTCTCTTTCCACCTCTCTCTGTCCAGAGCTGCTAAGGTCTCTCTACTCTCTTTCCACCTCTCTCTGTCTAGAGCTGCTAAGGTCTCTCTACTCTCTTTCCACCTCTCTCTGTCCAGAGCTGCTAAGGTCTCCCTACTCTCTTTCCACCTCTCTCTGTCCAGAGCTGCTAAGGTCTCTCTACTCTCTTTCCACCTCTCTCTGTCCAGAGCTGCTAAGGTCCAATCTTTATTATTTATTTGTTACGTTAGCAATGGTAGTTTAAAAATATAAATATATTTGTTGCATTTAGAGATATTCAATAGTGTTATTCAAATTGCAGGTACATTTACTGGACCAACACTTACGACGACGAACAAAAGAAGGAGCGTATCGAGAGAGCTCGATTTGATACTTATGAAAGAGAAGTTATTACTAATATTTATAATGATTACCCAGTATTTACCATGGCTATGGATCCGCAAACACGGAAAATTTATTTATTGGAAGGTAATGCAAGAGATATTTATTTAATCTCTCATGATTTGGATGGTCTAAACAGTAAATTATTATTAAATGTTCACACTCTTTTATCTACTTCAAAAGAGATGACCGTTTCAAATGATTACTTATACTGGATGAACAGTAGCGAGAGCTACAAAACCGTTTGGCAAGTACCAAAAAACGTAAATTGGGGTGTACAGCCAAAGCAGATTTGTAAGTTCAATACTAAAAGGCCACTCGGTATTGCCGTTAACTATAAAATAAAGGATCAATTTCAGGGACTGCAGGACTGCGAAGTTCTATCGAGTCTTATACAAAAAATCACAGTAACCAACAGCTCCCTCAATATTCAACAGACAACAGAATATACAACAGTTGCCGAACCGTTTTGTGTGCACGGTATAAAAGATAGTGAGACATCTGTTTGCAATTGCACACCTGGTTACATTGGTGGGAGATGCGATGTTTCAGTCTGTGAGTTGTATTGTTTGCAAGGTGACTGCAGTTTCAATGATGAAGGACTTCCTAAATGCAGGTAATATATTTTCTACTTCTTCTGATGGTTTTCATGTGGATAAACAGCCTATAACGTTCCTACTGCTGGGACACAGGCCTCCTCTCTATGAGAGGGAGTGGGTCTTAATCCACCAAGCTGTACCAGTGCATGTTGGTTGCTGTCACATGTCTTTGAAAATTTGGTTAGAAAGAGGACATCCGCTTTCCTCATGACGTTTTTCTTCACCGTTTTGAGTGCAGTGGTGGTGAAAAAAATTCCACAAAGTAAGCCTGCTTGATTTCGACCCCACGTCATGTCACAGGGCAGTATCTTTTGGATCATAATAGTAGAAACCGTAATAGTAAATTTTCACAAAATGTGTACTATAGCAGTAAGTACACATTTTGTGACATGGCCGCTATGACAACATGTATTAAAAATCAAATAAAGTTAAATATTGAAGGAGGTCCCAATTACAAGAATTAGTGTTAAATATTATACGGTGCTATAGACTCCTTCGTGTGTGCCTTGTGAGTGAGCCTTGAACTTGGTCACTTATGCCTATTTAATTTTATTTAAATAACCTTGATCGACATTATCATTATTTCAGATGTAATGCCGGTTATTCAGGGACAAGATGTGAAGTGTACGCGTGTCATGGTTATTGTCTGAACAACGGTGACTGTTCCCTGAACGAGGAGGATGAGCCAGTCTGTCAATGTGTTGGTAATCACGAGGGAACAAGATGTGAAGCTGTTAAAGATGTCACTATCACTTTCACCAACACCCCTACGTACTACTCAGCAAAAAATAACCTAACCCTAGCTGATTTATTGACAAATTGGCGAAAACCTACCGCAAAAATTTCCGTTACAGTTGAAGTATAATCTAAACATAAATTTAATTAGACAGTGTCCCTATTTGAGTTATTTGTCTTAATTTTTTCTGTTATTGTGAGGCTAAATGCATTAAGCGTAATAGTAACAAAAATTTAGCAAAGCCGCTAGCGTTTCATGATGTCGTTTTTCATTTATTTGTTAATGCTCTATTATATTCACATGTAATAAATGTACTAAGTTTTATTTTTATATACTACAATCTTCGAGAAACACTCTAGGTCTTTGTACAAAACCCGGTATAAGTATGGTATGTTATAAGTGCGCCATATACAATCAATCTGCCTAGCCTTTTCCCAACTATGTTGGGGTCGGCTTCCAGTCTAACCAGATGCAGCTGAATACCAGTATTTTACAAGGAGCGACTGCCTATCTGACCTCCACAACCCAGTAACTGGGTAATACGATACCCCTTGGTAAGACTGGTTGTCAGACTTTCGGGCTTCTGACGACCCGTAACGACTGTCAAAGATCCACGAATGACAGGCGGGACCAACGGCTTAACGTGCTTTCCGAGGCACGGAGGAGTCTCGGTATGTAAAGATGGTCGTAGCTTAACCTGATGGATCGACCAGTGCGGCTGTTATTACTTAGCCACGAGCTCCTCGCGTGCGCGTGCGCAATACGTGCGCCATATACATGGAGTATAATTATATAAATAAAATAAAATAAATAAAAAATAAAATAAAACAGCTTTATTTTTCTTGCACACTTATTCCTTATTATCTAACACTATGCCATAATTGACATGTTTTTTACGCTTTATTTTTTTTTATTTTTATGGTGTACAAGGACCAATACCTATAGCGCTAAAAGCCTCCTCCAGCCGTTTCCAAGCTGTTCTGCCTCTTGCGATTCCGCTCCACGTTCTGCCTGCTATCTTTGCAATATCGTCGCTCCATCTTTTGTGTGGTCTACCTGGTTTGCGTTTTGTATTTATTGGATACCAGTTCGTGGTAAGTTTTGTCCATCTGTCGTCTGTTACTCGTTGAACGTGACTCGTGGAGCACTTTCTTTGCCGCTTCCTTTGGTTTGGTCTTCCTTCTGATTGTACTGTTTTTCAATATGTCTTTTAGCTTGACATTCATGTAGCTCCTCTCCAACTCTCCATTCCTCTATGGCATATATATATTTTTTTTAATATATTAAATTTTTTATTGCGTAGAACCTTGAGAACCATCATAAAATGTGACTAACTACATAAACTAAATTATTCCTGATTATGCGTTTAATTTATGAAAGCGACATCTGTTAGTTTATTAGTCAATTACTAGTATTTGTGTGTTGGTACAATTTCAATGGTTCTATCAGCAAAGGCGCGACAGTTAATACCGTTTTCTGTAATAAATAGATGGCGGTAGTAGTTTGAAACAAATTATTTATATTGACAACATTTTAATTTTTTTAAGATGGTTTAATTATTGTTATCTTAGTTACAGAAATGAAAGGACATCATTCGCCGTCCATACATTTTTGGGCTAAATTAATAATATAATAAATAATAATAATAAATAATAATAATTAATTAATTTATGAAAGTCGTAAAGCTAATAACTATTGTTTTGTTTCATACTTTCATAAATTTCATACAAACAATATTTTTTTTAGTTGTTTTCTTAAGAAAACAACTAACCGAGTGTTTTTTTGGAAGTCGGTTTTTATTTTGTAAAAACATTTTTGTACTTACTGGTAAACCTGTTTCACAACGTTGCGTTAGTCGTTACGTAAATCGGTCTCTGTATTTGGTTTTGTTTTCGTTTTTTGCGACCGACTTCCGAAATTAAAGTTATTCAACACTTCATAGTGTTTTTTTTTAAATCGGTAGTTTTTTTGTGTAAAAAAAGATAAATTTTTCCCTTTTTAGTTGTGGTACAGTCAGCAATAAAAGTTGATTATTTTTTTAATCTGAATTATTAAGCGAAATATTTAATTCAAATCGGAACAGAAGTACATAAAATTTTAAGAACATTACATAACAACCAACTATCAAGAAACTTAATTGAAGAGCATCCAAAGAAAACGTTCAAAAGACTTAAAAAACGAGTCATCGAGATCTCTTTTAAAACAAGGAATATAAATTGATAATATGGACGTATCACTGGATACTGTACCATGCACGGCAAACCTCCACTACATAACTCCAGCTTAATGTCGACAAGACAGCTTGCAGGAAAAAAGAAGAGATAAAAAATATTAGTAAATTTAAGCTAATTAGGGACCTTTTAAATGTATTGTTGATAGTTGTTAAGTAATTATATATATTATTATATGATTTTACTTACTAAACGTAAAAGAACTTACGACAATAACAAATGAAGCTTTTTATTCTATGTATTTTTTTTTTCGATCCATTTATTTGGCAGAGTTGCAACTTTATGCACATATTCATAGCATCAAATGATAGTAGACTAGACAAGGTATTAGACAAATAAAATTTCAAAGCGAGATCACACGCTACATAGCAGGAATTGAATTTAATTTGATCCGCCCCATATAAAAAATAACAAAACACTTTTTTCTGCCTAAAATTTATATTTTAGGCAGAAAAATGTGTTTTGTTGTGTTTTGTGTTTTGTTTTTTTTCCTAAACTTTATAGTTTAGGAAAAAAAACATCAGGGCAATTATTATCAAGATTAATAAGCTATCCATCCGCAAGAAAAAAGTAAAAAAACAAAGTTGGTCCCTAAGTCACTAAAATTATAGTTTCGACCCACTGTGCGCTGCCGCGCCGCCGCCCCGCTGCCCGCGAAATTCGAGGCAGAGGCCTTAGGCCTCGGTCACGAAGCCAGCGGGACCTAAAATACATATGTCTCAAAAATAAGCCTAATAGGTACGCTGTAATTATGTAAACTGATTTCCATGGAATGACCGATACCCAATCATCATCGCAATGATATTGGACGGCTGTTCCTTCGGGTAGCCTTATGATGTTGGGGGGCTATTCCCCCCGGGTAGCCTCATGATATTGGGGGGCTATTCCCCCCCCCCTGGCTCATGATATTGGGGGGTGTTCCCCCAGGTGGCCTCCAACCTCCCCTTACAGCCTTTTTTTTTCAGCCAGAGAGGATTTTACACACACTTCAGATTTTTTAGCGGCTGAACAAAATGACCATAATGTTAATCTAGCTTCGGTTAAGAATACTATCCAGTCGCTTGAGTCTGAGAACATTAAACTCGCTTAGACATGACTGAATTCACACGTCGAATGCAAGCGATTGAAAAATTATCGCGTAGCCGCAGTATTGAAATGAATTGTGTGCCGGAAAGAAAAAATGAAAACCTAGTTGCGATTTTTAAGAATCTGCATGTGTAACGAATTAAAAGTATCAATTCCTGATACAGACTTACAAGCAATTCGTCGCGTTGCAAAAATAAACAGTGAATCTGTCCGTCCAAGAAATATACTGGCAACATTACCATCAGAAAGGCAACGAGATCTGCTTCTCTCAGCCCTGACGCAATATAATAAAAAGAATACAATCGACTTCCAAAAACAACACTACAAAGTGAAAAATAACTTTAATTTCGGAAGTCGGTGTCTGATTAAATGTATTTTCGTTTTTTCCACCGACTTCCGAAATTAAAGTTATTTTTCACTTTGTAGTGTTGTTTTTGGAAGTCGGTTGTATTTTTTTGTAAAAAAGTTTTTATTTTTCACTTTTTAGTGGTTCACATGTGCTTACCCCTTCACAGCGTACTGGCGTGATGTTATGTTATGAACTGGTGTAAACAACAAACAGACATGAGATTTCAGCAATCCCAGTACATTTGCTATCATTTATTGAGAAGTTCCATTGCCTATCTCAGAAGTTCTTCATCAGATCTTCACCAAATTGAAATGGGACCACTCCAAGAAAGTACTCTTCCAAAAACTATCCAAATCGCTTCAAGTGTGCCTATAAAATTGGAAGAGTTCTCTTTATTTCTCCAGGATCCCATCATCAGATCCTGACTTGATGATCATGGGACCAACTGGGAAGTATACCCTTTCAAACAAAAAAAAAAATAATCCAAATCGGTCCAGCCATCTTCGAGTAATCGGGGAACATACATAAAAAAAAAAAAGGTTCCAACGAAATGAGAACCTCCTCCTTTTTGAAGTCGGTTAAAAAGTAAAAAAGACGATGTCTTGCGGAACGAAGGTTGACGGAGGGGGTGTCTTAATAGCTGTTAAAAAACATTACAAAGTGATAAGACATTCGTCATGGGACAGCAGAGTGGAAGATATTTGGGTAAGTATTTTGCCTAATGGCTCGCATGAGGATCGATACAACCTTTGTATATGTTTCCTTCCCCCGGATTTACCAAATAGTGATCTTAAAGCTTTTTATACGAATACACAGAGGATTGTAACAGATTCTCGTGACGATTGTGTAAATCTAATTATTGGACATTTTAATGTTCCGGGTTTAGTATGGACACCCACACCATTCGGCAGCAAATTGACGAATGCTATTGCAGCTACTGATTGTAAATCCTCTTTCTTACTGGATTAGTTGGCCCTTTGTAATTTGTCTCAGTTTAATCATATACCTAACAAAAACAATAGATTTTTAGACCTTGTCCTTTGTACTTCCGATAGTGTCCAAGTATAACGTTAAACGACGAGCCGCTCAGTTGGGTTGATGATCATCACCCACCTTTGAGCATACATATAAAAGGGAGCATTCCTACTAAACAAATAAAACCTAATAACATCGAACGACTAAATTTCAATAAGTCTGATTAGGCGAAGGTAAAGGTAGCTATAGCTGAGGTTGATTGGGCTATATTGTCAAGTGATATCGACCGGGCGGAGGATGAGTTTTACATGGCTCTCAACTCTATAATCAGCAAGCATACTCCCACAACCAAGTTGGGTGAGTCTGCACAGCTTTTCTGGTACTCACCACCTCTTAAAAAATGTCTCAAAGAGAAAAATAAATATCACAGACGTTTCAAAAAATATAAAAACCCCCGTGATTATGATACCTTCTCTTTGTTGCGTAGTAGGTGTAAGTTTCTTATAAAAGAATGTTACAGTTCCTTTATATCATCCACAGAGGACTGTTTAACTGATAGTATCAAATCATTTTGGAAGCTCGTCAATAGCGGAAAAAGTACGAATGGCTCACCACAAACGATGAAGTTCGGTGGAGTGATTTCATCTGACAATCAAGTTATTAGCGAATTATTTTCGGACTTCTTTAGTTCAGTTTTTGAGGATACGTCTGGTACTCCCCCAAGTGGTGACGGTGTTGAGGCATGCGCAAATATTGAATGTCACTCTTCTTTTATATTGAGCACGACTATGTTTTGCGAGCATTGAAGCAACTGGATCATAATAAATGCTCTAGTCCGGACGGAATACCTTCTCGTTTCCTGATCAAGTATGCTGAAGAGCTATCATTGCCACTCTATTATTTGTTTAATTTATCGTTGAAACTGGGTACGTTTCCGTTTGCCTTTTTCCAGCATTTTGGAACGCGGTATCTAACCTGGCACCATTGCCAGGTCAGATTGCGCAAATTACAGGCCCATAAGTATATTATCTGGAATGGCAAAACTTTTTGAAGTGTCTTTGTATCAGCATTTTTATTCTCACTTTATGCCGTATCTTTCCCAATCCCAGCATGGATTTGTTCGAAGTAAATCAACACTCACAAACCTGCTCGAGTACAAAAACTACCTGTGTACTGCTTTCGCGAAGGGTGGTCTATACAGACTTTCGGAAAGCATTTGATAAAGTTAACCATGAAGTAGCTTTTGAAGCTGAAATCGTATGGTATACATGTTTCCCTGTTCCGATGGATACAGTCTTATTTAAAAAACAGAAGCCAACTCGTTTCTGTCAGAGGGTACTTGTCGTTACCGGTTAATGTTACGTCAGGCATTCCACAGGGATCGCATTTAGGGCCCCTGCTTTTCATAGTTTTTATTAACGATCTCGTGACAAAATTGGCTTGTCCCTGCCTGTTGTATGCCGACGATCTGAAGGTATTCACGTCGATAAAAACGCCTCCGACAGTGAATCCCTTCAGAAAGATTTAAATATCATTTCTGACTGGTGTACCCTTAATCGAATGAAACTGAACATAAATAAATGCTTTGAAACCATTACTAAGAAACGTATAAAAAACATCGACTACAGACTCGAGGATCAATCGTTAGAACGAAAGCACGTAGCCAGAGATCTCGGCGTGTTGTTCGATGAACAACTATCATTTAGAGATCATTACAATAACATGGCGAACAGAGCTTTGAATCTTCTCGGTTTTATATCTAGGTCTACCAGAGGATTTAAAAAACCTCAAAGCTTCATATTGCTTTATAAAAGCCTAGTAAGAAGTATATTGGAATACTGTTCGATAATCTGGTCACCGTGTTAAGCAGTACACTGACAGAATTGAGAATGAGCAAAGAAAATGTGTTAAGTGGGTCTCTTATCGGTACGGCTTCTCTAGAACGCTACAAAGTTATTCCGATCGCCTTGTTGAATTCAATTTGGAACCTTTGCATGCCCGTCGCAAACAGCAAGATTTAATAAACCTGCATAAAATCCTACATTCTACGCTGGACTCTTCAGCTCTGCTGTCCCTCATAAACATTAATACTACGTATAACACCCGTACACCGAAAATTTTCGCACTGCTGGTCTTTACAAATAATACCTCATATTACAATCCTATCGTTAGAATGTGTCGACTTTACAATGAAATTTCAAAAGACAATAACAGTATTGATATCTTCGATTCCTGTGCCGCTGCTTTCAAAAGACATGTTTGTACTCTTTCTTTTTAATCTTGTTTAATGATGTTTTAAATGTTGTTTTCTTTTAATAATGTAACTTTGTGTCTATTATATAATGTACTATACCTGGTGTGTTTGGTCTCCTACACATTCCCTGCCTAAGTTGGAATGTGTCGGAGGGCAGATGACCTTGTAGCTGTAATTTGTGAACGAAGTAGTGTAATTGTCATTAATTATTTATTGTTGTTGCTGGTCATGTTGTGCGATTACGCTTTGGGTGATGATCAGGTCGAAACCTATAATGTGTATACCTACTGTGATTGTTACCTGTTGTAGTTGCCTTATGAATAAAATAAAACAGCTATCCTCTGTCTCACTCAAACATGCAACTATGAAAACGCTGGTGTACGCTTGTTTTCTGGGCCTTTCTAAGTCCTTTGACTTACTGTCCTACGACTGCCTCTGGAGGAAACTATCGCATGACACCGACCTCCCAAAGGATCTGGTTGATATTTTGAAGTACTGGTATAACAACTAGTACAATAATAATTATGTAAAATGGGCGGGTGTCCTGTCGGATGCGTACAGGTTGGAATTTTTATTTTTGGAAATAAATAAAAGTCACAAGGTGCCAGGTCAGGACTGTAAGAAGGATGACTCACTACCTCCACACTTTCAATAGACAAATATTCGATAGTCCGTCTGGCGGAGTGAGCTGGAGCGTTGTCGTGGTAGAGGAGGATCCTGCTTCTTGGGCGCTGCTGTCTAACATTTTCCAAGACAACTGGTAAGTAGTGACTGACATACTCGTACCAATCTGCAGTAACAGTATTTTTATCTTTTAGGATAATTGTTGCGAAATGATCCGTCCGCGGCCGTCCAAAGAATAAGGCAATCATCTTTTTCCCTTGACTTCTGCTCTTCTTTACTTTTGTCGGCAAATCTTCGAATGGAAACATCCATTGCGCAGATCATCTTTTCGTTTCGGGTTCGTAACAATGGATATATTGTTAAGAGCTTTCATCACATCACAATGCCATATACATCATTCGAGTCACCTCCGTCAAAGCATTGAGCGGCACCAATCCAAACGACGGCGTTTTTGATCTTCCGTCAAATTATGAGGTATCCATCTCTAGTGCAAAACTTTCTGACGCCTAAATGTTCATGTAACACTTTTTGTACTTGACTCATACCAATGCCTAAAGCTGCCCGAATCTGTTGATATGTCCCCTTCTATCAGCTTCTATTATTAGCCGCACAGCACTCACGTTATCTTCATTAGTCGCCGTAGAAGGACGTCCTTCTCGCGAATCATCAGTGAGTTTGCTTCGACTACGTTTAAATTCATTAGACCAGTTGTAAACAATGGCACGAGATGGGGCTTCGTCATGAAATGCTAATCGAAGTCTATCGTAACATTGTTGTTGAGTAAGACCGCAACGAAAGTTGTAATAAATCATTGAACGAAAATTTTCTCTAGTCAAATCCATTTCGACGCACGAAAGGCACTTTTAAATTGCCGCCAATTCGTAAAAACAAATCTATACTAATATTATAAAGAGTTAAAATTTGTTTGTAAGTTTGTATGTAGGTAGGGGGTAATTTCCGGAACTAATGATCCAATTTTAAATTTTTTTCACTGGTAGAAAGCTACTTTATTCCTGAGTGCTATAGGCTATAAATTATATTTGTGTCATGCATATTAGCTGAGCTATCACAATTTTTGTCTAGCAAGTCGGCAAGAAATATCTCTTACGAGTAAAACAGAATTATTTGCATGCGCTGCCTAAAAGGTTGTTTAAAATTGAAAACAATGTATGGCAGCCTACTTTTACTGACTAAAACCCACCCATGCTCCTTCAACTGCCCCTAACAACAGTCCCTAACACCATATTTCTATCTTTTATATTTTATCTTTTATACTTCTTTTATTGTTTTAAAAAAGTCTTTTTTCGACATACTTACGTTTGGATGATTATTTAAACAACAAAATATTAATTCTTATCAAAATAAGTTACTTTTATGATCACAAGGACATCATGGAGATAAGATTTGGCCTTTACGTATGTCAATTGGTCATAAAGTTTCGGAGATAATATAAAATTACGAAAACGCAAAATAACTTTCATACCGCTCGCTCTTGGCCCTTAGGAACCGAGCAAAAAGAAAAAATTGTCAGACACTATATGACGCTAATGGACGCTAAGCGCAAACGAAGTAATAGCGTGGGCAGGCAATGCGATGCGATGCGATGGGGTTGGCAAGAAATTTCACGCGGACGAAGTCTCGGGAAGAAGCTAGTGACATATGAATTCATTACACAATCTACAGATTCCCAAAGAGTTCCCAATTCGAAATTTAATTAAATTTTTCATCGGCTGCTTTTCTTCAGTAAGAAAAGCAGCCGATGAAAAATTCACGGGGGTCCCCCGTTTTAGATTAAAACCTATAGTATAAACAATTGCCACCAAGTTTAATACAAATCCAAAAATAGAAGTGGCCGATGTGCCCACAGAATATGACTATGACAGATGAGTGTTTTTCTAAACGTAGCATAAACTGCCGAATTACTGCGTTTAGCTTAACTACGGTTTAACTCCAAGTTAAGGCGAGTATAGAGCTGCTAACTAGCGCTACCATTGAGAAAAAATAATATGTCCGGAGATACGGAACATTTTTTTTCCTACGCTCACATTTTTAGTCAGATGAGGTAGAATTTTTTGTATAAAAAAAAAACAACTCTATACCAGGAGGTTTAGAGTTGATTTTTTAAAAAATCGGTTCGAAGTTATAGGAGTTAATGCTAAAAAGTGCCTAAAAAAATGTGAGCATATGAAATTTCAAAATGTTTATCTCCAGACTTATTTTTTTTGTCTCTATGGTGGCGCTAGTTAGCAGCTCTACTCGCCTTAACTCTGTGAATACAGAAATGCAAGTGCACCGAAATGCAATTTCGTGGGCGCACCGTGTGGTGGACGGGTTGTCCCTTTCTTACGCAAAGGTTTCTGTCGTGAGGGAATGCGCTAGAGATATCAGGTAGCCGCTCGCAGCGCACGTAAGCAGCACGCGCGTCACGTCAGTTAGTGCAGTGTTGTGGACCGAGGCGGAGGTGTTGTTTGTTACTAATTTTTTCGTTCACAAATTACGTATTTACAAACTTTACCGTGTTTTGTTTTTGATAGTGACTCTCTGTGACTCCATTAAGTTATGAATGACAACCTGAAACGTGATCACAGTGACTTTTAAAGTTTAATTTCGTTTATAATTTATTTATGACGTTTAACTATTGTTTTAATTTCAGTGTTGGTTAGTTGGTGTTTAACCTTGTGTTTGTTGATTGACGTGTGTTTTTTCGGAGGGAGTTTATTTTGGCGCATATGATGTAAGCGGCGGATGGTGCCGGGTTTGACTCCCGTTTCGATATGGAACAAGCGAGGTGTTGAATAGAGAATATGCATACTTCAATTATGATGGTGAGTAATTTAATTAATTGGTACAGCTGCACTTTATGTAGGTATTGTGAGGCATTAAATACATTGTGTTATCTGCATAAGTGTAACCTAGCAAGTGCAATGATACGGGACAAGTCTAAGTGTGTCCAAAGCATACAATTTACATTGAACATCGAGTTTAAAGCCACTTTTACTTCTAGGCCAATGACCTTATTATTATTGATTTCTCTAACATTAAATTATCATTCTTTAGCCAGACGGTGACGTTGGTCAATGAAAGGTTCGGAATTCCAAATTAATATATAAAAAAAAAAAAACATACCAATTAAATCAATCATTCTGCATAGCCTTTTCCCAACTATGTTGGGGCCAGCTTCCAGTTTAACCGGGTGCAGCTGTATATTTTACATAGAGCGACTACCTATCTGACCCCAGAACCCAGTTACTGATGGGTAACATCGATACCCCTTGGTAAGACTGGTTACCAGACTTTTTGGGCTTCTGATTACCCGTAACGACTGTCAAACATGAACAAATGACAGCCGGGACCAACGACTTAATATGCTTTCCGAAGTACGGAAGGGTCTCGATATGTAATGGACGGTCACCCATCCACGAACCGACCGCGGCAAGCGTAGCTTAACTTAGCCACGAGCAACCATATCTACAATATTTATAAGTTGTACCAAAACATTTGAAAATTTAAACCTATTTGGTACTGTCAAAAGCAGAGGCGGATTTGCAGTCTCGGCCGCCCTAGGCCCCAGGCCATGTAGTAAAAATAGGTACCAGCCGTCCCTTTCTCAGCACCCATCTTATAGACTGAATTTACTGTATTGCCAACTTTTATCGAAATCGAGTTACTGATTTTTTTTCGCGATTTCAGGTTTGGTTCCATAAAAAAAGTAAAGTAAACTTTGGTAGAAGTGGTTCATAATGATGAGTACAGTGACCCCATAGGAGGATATTGATCAATAACCAGTAACCCTGTATCGAGTGATTTAGGAAGATTATTGTTATACGATGCGGTGCAGTGCGGCCCGCCATAATGTGCGCGAGTCTTTAGAATATTTAGTTCTTTCAGTTATTTCTTGTTACATCAGTTTTTTGTCAGATTGGCCGCCCCTAATCTGGCTACCCTAGGCCCGGGTCTAATGTGCCTTAGGGCAAATCCGCCTCTGGTCAAAAGCAAAGTTATTTTGTAACACGATGTGGCAATGGAATTGTAAACAAACAGCCTAGTTACCACATTAGCGGTGAAATCGTGCCCTGTAGTGCTATTCAGTAAACATCTCACCGTGATAAGTTAGGTGAAGTGAGCGTGAAGTGAGTCGTCATTCTACCTGATGCTAGGGATTGACACTATTGACAGCTCACTTTAAGATCACTTCACCTAAGTTTTCACGGTGAGATATTTACGGAATAGCACTACTGTTCCACGAACTGACATAAACCAACAAGGAACAGCATTTGTTAAGCTATCGTTCGTAGGGTTATTATTTAAAAAATTGCGATCGTTCCTTACGTTTCAAATGTCAACAACGCAACGTAAGATTCGCTTCATCTGTCTAGCCTTTTCCCAACTAGGTATTTTGGGGTCGGCTTCCAGTCTAACCGGATGCAGCTGAATACCCGTATTTTACATGGAGCGACTGCCTATCTGACCTCCACAACCCAGTAACTGGGTAATACGATACCCCTTGGTAAGACTGGTTGTCAGACTTTCGGGCTTCTGACGACCCGTAACGACTGTCAAAACGTTAACGTGCTTTCCGAGGCACGGAGGAGTCTCGGTATGTAAAGATGGTCACCCATCCACTGACCAACCCCGGCAAACGTAGCTTAACCTGATGGATCGACCCGTGCGGCTGTTATTACTTAGCCACGAGCTCCTCTCTAAGGAGTTATTATGCTCATTATTATGAACAACTTTTAGTATGGGACCAAACCTGAAATTTCGAAAAAAAATCTGCTGTACCCCACATTTTGAGCGATCAAAAAGTGCAGATTGTCATAGCCTACTTTGTATAATTGACTTTGATGCTGTCATACGTGGGGCCCACAACACGGCAAACAGTTTGAGACAGGTGCCACCCAAATCCTCACAAACTATGGTGGAAGTTTTCGGCTGTGAAATTAGATTTTTTTTTACTTATTTAAGGATGATTCATAGACCACGTTTCGATTTTTTTTTTAGGTTTCTTTCGTCTAATTAATAATGGATTAATGTGTTTGCGTAGTTTTAAGCAGCATTCACGATCTTTGAATGACGTAAAACCATTAGTAAGTCATTGTAATGTAACTCTTATCTCATTGTTATAAAGTATAAAGGCGCCTTCAAACAAGCGCGACACGCGACGCGAATCGCACGCGACACAAAGGCACCGCGTGTCGCGCGACGAGAGGACGAGAGCCTTAAATTAGAATGACTGCCGTGAGTTTGATAAAGCTGTAGGCAATCATTCTAATTTATTCCTTACCTTACCGAGATAAGCGTTACATTGCAATGACTTACTAATGGTTTTACGTCGATCGTGAATGTATTTGTACCGAAGATTGTGAAATACCTATGCAGTACAGTAGGTACTGTAAGGTGTCGAACCTCACAGGGGGTAGCTACACTATAATTCAAAGAGGCAGACGGGAGGTAAGAGGGCCGTTTTAACTTAAAATATATCACTGCCCTCCTAACGGAGCACTAGCTACGATCTTCCTTCACCATTGAACAAAAGCTAGTTCCGCGTTTCTTCAAAAGTAATTCGATGTTTGAATGATAGAATATCTGCCAGTAACGTACTACGGTTGAGTAATGCAACAAACCTCTATAGTATCCACTTAACAGTCATAGGGCGACACGGGCCACCATGCGCCCCGGGGCGGACCTGTTCGTCGCGCCCGGTGGCCTGTGTTGCTCAATACTGCCAGTACACCGCGGCTCGCCCGCGTCGCGACGCGACACGCGGCGATGGTGTTGGCGGTGTGTTGTGGCCGTTGTGAGTAACATGTCGCTTGCAACATGGAAAGTTGAAATGTTGCTGGCAACAAACATGCACATAATTACATTAAACACAATATTTACGGCCTTAGCAAAGTTCGCCTGTTAGTGTGTATCGTATTATTGCCTTGATAAATAGTTTAATTAACACTTTATTGAGTGGCAAGGGTACTTGTAGTAGGTAGCGGTGTTGTATACCAGTACCCTAGGTAATTGCGTAAAGGTTCAGGAGGTCATCTATAATTAGCACCACAGTTAGTAATAGTACTAATGTTAAGGTAGTCAATAATTTAAACTAGTTTGTAAGACAACAGAAGGTACCACTAACAGTATAGTTACACTTAATAACAAAAAGGTATTTTCTAGCACTAAAATTGTTAACTGCAGAAAAGGGGCTAAGCAGAAATCCTTGAAATTATTTCATCAAAATATTCAAGGTTTTTCATCCAAACAATTGGAAATTGAATTGTTTTTAGAAAAAACAATGTTTGACATTATTTGTTTAACTGAGCATTGGTTAAAAGATTACGAAATGTTAATTAATTATGAGAATTATAGTGTGGCCAGTTGTTTTAATCGAACATCAATGATGCGAGGTGGTTCACTAATCTTAATTAAAAATTGTATTAAATCAAAAACTCGTACAGACATAGTTGAACTATCGGTTGAACATAGCATTGAACTTTCCTGTGTTGAGCTGGATAAGCATGTCATAGTGTGCGTTTACAGACCTCCAAATTATCAAAACTACTACATATTCGAGTCAGTAATGGAAGAAGTTTTGGCAAAACTTGCAGCTGGTAATAAGTCAGTAATTATCTGTGGTGACTTTAATATTAATATTTTAGAAAACAATTCAAATACCAGTAGATTGTTAAATTTGTTTAAATCATTCAATTTGTCAAATGTGTTTGTAGAACCAACCCGAATTACTACGACTACTGCTACATGTATTGATAATGTTTTTTGTTGCTGTGACTATTTAGATAAATCCATCGTTAATTATCTCCCTTCTGATCACAGCGGTCAAACTGTAACTTTTGAGTCCAACATACCAATACAAAAAGTGCAGATACAATCCAGACCAATAACATCTGCTAATTTAAAAAAAATTAATAGCACTTTAATTGGTAAGTTAAATGACCAAGAACTAACAATGAACAATGTTAATATTTTGTATGAAGAATTCTTTTCGGTAGTCCAAACAGAGTTCGATAAATCTTTTAAGAAGATCACAAAAACTATAAGCCCTAAGTTTTTATTTAGTGACTGGGCAACTAGAGGACTCAGGAAAAGTAGGGAAAGACTTTTCGAGCTGTATGGCCTTAAGCCTTATATTAACACGGAATCTTTTAATAAGTATGTTTCTACTTACTCTAGAATTTTTAAGAATACTTGTAAGGCAGCTAAAGCTTTATACATTAGCAACAAGGTTAAATCAGCAGAGAATAAAATTAAGACAGTTTGGAAAATTATCAATAATGAAACTAATAGGATCAAAAAGCATAATTTTGATTACACACTGGAGACGTCATGTGGTCTCATTTGCGATAGCAAAGAAGTTGCTCAAGAATTTGTAAATTTCTTTACCAGTATCCCACTTAAAACTACTGAAATATTAAACTCCTCGCCCTCACTTTCTTTTAATTTAGTAAAGGCGAACGTTTCGGCCTGCCTGATTGAATTTAACTTTAAGCACATTAACCCCATAACAGTAATAAAAGCTTTTAAGCAAATTAAGATCAAACCGACCGAAGATCTTTGGGGAATGTCTATTAAAGTCTGTACCTCCATAATTGAGACTATAGCGCCTTACTTAGCCTTAATATTTAATTTGTGTGTGGATCAGGGAGTTTTCCCGGATTTAATGAAATACAGTAAGGTAATACCACTTTTTAAATCCGGGGACAGTAAGGACACAAATAATTATAGACCCGTATCCGTGTTGCCAGTTTTCAGCAAGGTTTTTGAAAAAGTAATGCTTAATCAAATGCTCAATCATTTTAACACGAATAAAATACTTCACGATCAACAGTTTGGTTTCACCAAAGGACGTTGTACGACCGACGCCGGTGTAACCTTATTAAAACACATTTTTAACGCGTGGGAAGAGGCCCAAGACGCCATAGGAATTTTTTGTGACCTCTCCAAGGCATTTGATTGCGTTGATCACGAAACCCTACTCTTGAAACTTGAGCATTACGGACTTGGAAAACTTGCGCTCAGTTTAGTAAAATCTTATTTAAATGATTGACAACAGCAAGTTCAAATAAATGGTATCACTTCACTTGGTTTAAATGTAAAAATGGGTGTTCCACTAGGCTCAATATTGGGTCCTTTCCTCTTTTTAGTGTATATTAATGATTTACTCCATTTATTAAAAAATCAACCACAAATGGTGTTATTTGCTGACGATACTTCCTTGATTTTTAAGGTAGGTAGACGTGATACAAATTTTGACGAAGTTAATAACGCCCTACTGCAGGTCCAAAATTGGTTCACTGCTAATAATTTAGTATTAAATGGGAAAAAAACTAAGTGCATTAGATTTTCTTTACCAAATGTAAAAAGTAGTGATTGTGAGATAGTATTGAATCAAGAGAAACTAGAATTCGTCGATAAAACCGTTTTCTTGGGGATCACGCTCGACTCTAGGCTACAATGGGGTCCTCATTTAACATCACTTGCAGGACGGCTAAGTTCAGCAGCATATGCTGTCAGAAAAATCCGTCAATTTACTGATGTAGATACTGCGCGGCTAGTCTATTTTAGTTACTTTCATAGTATCATGTCTTACGGTATTTTACTTTGGGGACGGGCTGCAGACATCGAGTCAATTTTTATTCTGCAGAAAAGAGCCATTAGAGCCATATATAATCTCCGCAAGCGCGATTCTCTAAGGGAACTGTTTAAGGAAATTAACATCATGACGGTACCTTGTCAATATATCTACGAAAATATCATGTACGTAAGGAAAAATTTACATCTTTTTAGTAAAAGAGGTGAAAGGCATAATTATAGTACTAGAAAAAGGGACCTATTAGCTCAACCAGGTTTCAGACTAGCTAAAGTAGACACGTCGTTCATGGGATACTGTTTAAAATGTTACAATAAAATACCTCCACACATACTTCAGCTCAATGAGACTAAATTCAAAACTTGTATAAAACGCACACTATGCAGGCAGGCATATTATAAGTTTGGGGATTACATAACCGATAAAAATGCTTGGCTCAATGCTGGTCCTGCTCCACAACCACAACTAATTAATTAACATTTGAAGATACTGTTGGAGATGCTGAAGATTGTAAGACTATCATTGCATTGTATAGACTCAATCTCCTTTGTATTATATAATTGCATAGCACATGTGTGAGTACTATGTACATACTCTAAAGCTACCATTTACTGGGTACGTCTTTGTTTGACTTGAATGTGCCCTGGCGACTGAGAGTATGTGACGCTCACACTAATGTCTCGCTGATGGTGGCGCGTGTTGGATCATTTAGCCAATCCATGCGTCAGGTTCGTGAATAAGCGCTGTCAGTGAAGGCTGGGCATACCTTAGCGGTCAGGGTTTATTTTAATTTAATTTAAATATTTGAATTGTTTTTTTTTAAGGACGCTTTTAACGTTCTGCATCGTTCTCACATATGAAATTTCAACATGAATGATGTAACCATTATTTTGTAACCATATCTTGATTTAAAAGAGTGTCCGTGGAGTTTCTTGCCCGTTCTTCTCCATAGGTACCTACTATGCTTTGGAATGGGCGCCTAGCTTCATCTTTCTGACTGACCGACCCCTTGACAATTCAAAAGTGCCTGTAATTGGTTTAATTGAAATAAATGCTTTGAGTTTGAGTTTGAGTTTGAGTTCCTTCAAACAGGCGCGACACGCGTCGCAAATAGCTCGCGACACAAAGGCACCCCGTGTCGCGCGACGTGTGGTACGTTTGTGTTGCGCGCGATTTGCGTCGTTTATCGCGCCTGTATGTGCCTTAACACGCTTTCAATCACAATCTGAGGGATTTAAAAGATATTCCTAATCCAATGGTTCAAAAGCTTGAAAAATTCGTCTGCTAAACAACGTAAATAACGCAATGTACACACGGCTACATATCAAGCTGTACAATTCCAGTATAATCTGACCTCTCATTGTAAGGAAATCCTAAACAATGCGAGATCAGCTTATACTGGAAATATATAGCTTAGGCGTGTGTAGGCGGCTGATTTGTCAAAATGAAAGATATTGCGATCAATTGTCATTTTATGTTTGTTAGCAATTACCGCACTGGTGCCGCGAAGTACGATTTTGCCTATTGCATACAGCCATACTAATATTATAAATTCGAAAGTATCTCTGTCTGTGTGTTACCTTTTCACGCCTAAACCACTAAACAGATTTCGATAAAATTTGGCAAGGAGTTAAAGGATTAGGGGAAGGATATTTTGTTTCAAAAATAATCCTAAAGGGGTTGAAAGTTTGTATGGGAAACTTAGCATTTCTTATGTTAGGGATTCTTCAAATTTATACTTCTGGTAAGAAATAAAAAAATTATTACGTGTTTCGTTTACCGTCTAATCTAGGCAAGTAATAGAATTACGTTATATAAACAAATTCGTCACTCTTTCATTTCTATTATCGACCGGCCTCGATCGCGTGTGAAACGATTGACTGCGCTTGAGTCTCTACTATAGCATCTATACCTTTTCTATACAGGGTGTTTGGCAGAACGTTGAACATACGAAAATGGTGGATAGGTGGGGTCATCTGCTACTTACTCAGCCCTAATTTATTTGGCTCTGGCCCTCTGGATATTTTAAATGTTTTTTTTTTTGCTTTTTTCTAGTTTCACCACTTCCTTAACTTTAAAGTGTAATTTTTATTAAAAATGGCTAAAACAGACAATACTTTGTTTTTTTTTTTAATCTTTAATGTTGGCAAATTCTTATAAAATTATTGTTTTATTCAGATGTTAGCTAAAAAAAATTTTATGAGTCCTCAAACTTACAGAAAGGTGTAAAAAATTACTTAAATCTTAATTTCAACTTGCATTTTAAAAAAAACAACAAATGATTGAGGAGTTCCAATTCTAGCAAAACATCCCTAGTGTGTGACCTTTCTAATGGTATGTAATTTGCTTTTGTAAAAAAAAAACTTTAAGAGTTTTTTCATAATTTTATCAAGTAGGAAATTTTTGACGAAACTCTACCTTGACGGAAAGTGAAATGTTTTGCGAAATTTAATACTGCAAGGTTCGTAAAATTTAAATGATCGACGGCTTGCCAGTAGCAGTGGTGCAAATTGACATTCACTATTCCCTTGGGATAGTTACACAAAGCAGGTAGACGATTCAACACGATGGCTGCCCAGCTCACTGGAGTCTGATTGTACGTGAACATTTGGATAATTGTTTCCCAAATTCGTGGATTGGCAGGGGAGCACCAATTCCCTGGCCTCCGCGATCGCCCGACCTCACTCCGCTCGATTTTTACGTGTGGGGAAGGGCAAAGGAACTAGTTTACACTACAGAAGTAGAAAGTCGAGAAGATTTGATAAATCGAATTAATGCTGCTTTCGAAATTATGCGACAGGAGATGCTGCTGCACTGCGCACAACAACTGTAGAAATCAGACGTAGATGCCGCGCCTGTACCTATTGTAAATGAAGGGCGTCAATTCGAACATCTGTAATTTATTAATTAAATAAATTATTTAATTGTTTCATTAGCGCTCCAAACTGGTACAGCAATTTTCTTTGTACTTAATTCAAGAAATTACATAATTTTAATCGATCATTTAAATTTTACGAACCTTGCAGTATTAAATTTCGCAAAACATTTCACTTTCCGTAAAGGTAGAGTTTCGTCAAAAATTTCCTTCTTGATAAAATTATGAAATAACTCTTAAAGTTTTTTTTTTATAAAAGCAAATTACATACCATTAGAAAGGTCACATACTAGGGATGTTTTGCTAGAATTGGAACTCCTCAATCATTTTTTGTTTTTTTTTTAAATGCAAGTTGAAATTAAGATTTAAGTAATTTTTTACACCTTTCTGTAAGTTTGAGTTCTCATAACTTTTTTTCTAGCTAACATCTGAATAAAACAATAATTTTATAAGAATCTGCCAACATTAAAGATTAAAAAAAAAAAAAACAAAGTATTGCCTGTTTTACCCATTTTTAATAAAAATTACACTTTAAAGTTAAGAAAGTGGTGAAACTAGAAAAAAGCAAAAAAAAAAATTTAAAATATCCAGAGGGCCAGGGCCAAATAAATTAGGGCTGAGTAAGTAGCAGATGACCCCAGCTATCCACCATTTTTGTATGTTCAACGTTCTGCCAAACACCCTGTATATCTCATCTATACATTATACGAATTATAGATTAAGGTGATACATCGATAATTTTGTGTTTTTAAACTTCCTTTATAACCAAATGTATATGGTTAAATTATTTGGATTTTCCATATGTGTTATTTGACTGTATTGTTTACTGCTGTACTAACACCGAAACACGATTACTTGATATTTTTTCGATAGAAAAAATTCCAAAGTATCACCATCTATTTTCTGTTTTATACAATTATACGTAAACAGTTCCTTATTGTGCTGTAAAATTTGCTTTAAATAGAAGGTATTTAAATATGTTAAGAACTTACTAAGCTAAAAAATGGTTTAATTATAGCATTTTGTCAAAGCGTGTTTAAATTCCGGTGCGCGTGAGTCTTCTATCTCGCGCGTCAAACTAGACATCCACAACGCCATTTCACTTTCATTCACACTAAGCTAAACCGCGCTTGGATATATCCTCCTAAAGTAGCTTTTCGTCTCTGTCTGTGTGGCCCTATACGCAACGGATTTTGATGCGGTTTTCACAAACATTTAAAGAATTTATTCCGGAAGGTTTGTGCATCTCGTTTTTTTGTCAAGTCGTAAAAATGTGTGAAGTAGGGGCGGGTCGCTAGTAATTCTTATAATTAGCACCAGCCGTAGCGTGCGGATGTTTATGAATGCGCTAAAATAAGGCTGGGAACTCTGTGAAGGGTAGATTTCAAGATTGTCGTCGAATTTTGATGTCTTTGCTTCTACTATATTCTTTAAACTTACCAAATAACAATAATACACCAGAACTAAACTCTCAAAACGGTGAAGGAATATTTTCCTTCACCGTTTTGAGAGAAGTTTGAGTTTGAGTACGATGTTTCGTAGGAAACATGAATGTCCTAGAACCAAAAATTCGAAGACATAATGATATTACCAACCCGCACTGGGGCCGCGTGGTGGATACGGCCCTCTCCCTCTCATTGATAGGAGGCCTGTGTGACCTGTGTCCCAGCAGTGGGAACATCGGCTGATGGCTGACATGACTACAGTTAGTCTTTAAAATATGTTTTCTTCTGATTTCACGTTTCACATTCAAATAATGTATACCTAGGTTTTCTCTACAGTGACACTGAGATAAAATATATTCCTCTATGGAGGAATAGCTTGCCAATCCATCAGCTACCTATTTGCCTAATAAATCAGCAACAAAATAATATGATGTACGAGTACTAAAAGTAACTAAATTACTTATTACTACGAATGGAAACGATGCCAACGATATGTCACACACAAACGTTTCTTACGTTTCCGGACAGTTGAATAATAAAAAACCGGCCAAGTGCGTGTCGGACCACGCAAAATGAAGGGTTCCGTAGGTAGTTGAAAAGAATTTATCCCAAAAAACAAACTTAACATTGTGGTTGAAAAACATGTTCTTCCATACATTGATTACGTCACGGTCAATTCTCCAACTTCAAACTTAAGTTCGTAAACCGAAAACAAATATTTTTTAATGTGTTAAAATTATTTACTAATGAATGATTTTCGGACTTTTTCATTGTGCTGTGAAACCTTACTTCTTGCCAAATTTCATGATTCTAGGTCAACGGTAAGTACGTAACGGTAGGTTTTGATTTTGATTTACTCGCGAGTATCAAAATATGTAGAGGCCTGTGTCCCAGCAGAGGAAACGTTATAGGCTGATGATTATCTATGTTATGTATCAATATGTCGCATATTTATGGCCGTATCTTTCTATTGTTGCGTTAACTTAGAAGCTTGATTTTTTTAGAGTTCAATGGGACCAAAGACCTACTACTGTTTGATATCAATTTCAATTTGATACCTCCACGCGTTCCTGAGAAAATGGGTCTTGAAAGACTGACAGACAGACAGACGGACAACGAAGTGATCCTATAAGGGTTCCGGTTTTTTCCTTTTGAGGTACGGAACCCTAAAAAATAGACTCCACAATGGTGAGATAAAAAGGAAGTGGGTATGACCTTGCGCACTCATTTGTTGGCAACACTGACCAACAACAGCGATGTATCTTATGTAATACACAGACAGCACACAGATGGGATTCAGTGCATTATTTTTCTTGGCAACACTGGTTTTTGTTTCCTCTACAATAAGCCGACGTTCGCACGGCCGCAAAAATATCGCGACGGGATTTTATCGCGCACTGGATTTTCAACTGTCGGTGTTGAGCCGAGCTTCGAGAATCCAACCTAACAACAACAGAGTGCATCCCAGCGCGTCAAAAAAAAATATATATAGATATAGAAATAGCTACATAAATACACAAGTTTATCTTCCAATGAACTGAACTTCCATCTTACACAGCAATAACAACCAGACATTTTTACAATCACTTTTTTGTTCGAACATTCTTACCATCTAAATTCTACTAAACTAACAACCTTACATGTTTCTGACACCCATCACTTTCTGTCAGATAGGCCGAGTTAGCCGACGTTGGATTCGACGCACGAACGTAAAAATATCGTGGCGATTTCTGCTTAGCGCCGAGAGTTGAAAAACCAACAATGTTTTTTTGACGCGCTGGAATGTACTCTTGTTTTTAGGTTGGATTCTCGAAGCTCGGCTCAACACCGAGAGTTGAACATCCAGTGCGCGATAAAATCCCGCCGCGATATTTTTACGTCCGTGCGAACATCGGCTTAGGGTAACGTTCAAGCACTTATAAGCTAAAGGCTATCCCCGAAATTGCCTTCAGCTTTTCCATATTGTAACCAAACTCAATCTGCCAAGCCTTTTTCCCAACTATGTTGAGGTCGGCTTCCAGTCAAACCAGATGTAGATGAATACCAGTATTTTACATGAAGCGGCTGCCTATCAGACTGAGCTCCACAACAACTGGGTAACATTATACCCCTGGGTAAGATTGGTTGTCAGGTTGTTTGGGATTCTAAGCTTCTAACTACCCGTAACGACCGTCAAAGATTTACAAATGACAGACGGGACCAACGGCTCGATAGATACATCCTAATGGATGGTCGCCCATCCACGAACCGGCCGCAGCAAGCTTAACCTTCGATCGACCCGTGTGGCTGTTATTATTTAGCCACGAGCCCCTCCTTATTGGTAACTAATACCTATTGGCAAAATTATTTTCAAGACGATTTTAACTCAAGGAATGTATTATAAAAACAAAAACAAATGCCATTCGACCTATCTTAAAGCAACGAAAACCGACTTTTAATGATTTTAAACTAAAGATCACGTTTAAACGAGTAGTGTTAATAATTTGGCAAAAATATATGTTAAATTAGAGCATTTTTTTATAACTTAATATGTGTATATTTTAGATTATGTTTAGATTATAGTACGAGTAAAGGAGAATGGGCATTTTGGTACTCGCTCCAATAGCAATCATTGTGGTGTCATTGGATAGGTCTTTTAATCAGGAAAAATATTTACTATGGCGACATGTCCCAAATCCTTGTCTGAAAACCACGGCAAGCCCCCAAAGTTCCAGTTTTAGTTAATATCATAATTGCAAGTACGATAATATTACATACCTATTATGGTTGAAATACGAAAAAAACAATGTAAAACAACATTATTTAAAACGAGAAATGTATTGTGTTACTCATAGACTCATAAAAAAAGGAGGACTCCGCGCCACGCATATCGAAAGTGAAGCACAGTAAGTATGCCAGGACCGTTTGTACAAACATGCCTCACGCACACACATTACATTACATCATAGTATGCCAACCGGACGCCATTACGTGACACAAGCGACGGCGTCTTTGCAGGTACTCATATCACGCACACATAGATCGGTACGGTGCTTCACTTTCGATATGCGTGGCGCGGAGTCCTTCTTTTTTTTATACGTCTATTGTGTTACTATTCATGCATTATATCGTGATATGATATGATAATGGTGAACACTTTTGAAAATATGTTTTTTTACATAAAAAAGTAGTATTATCTTTAACATTTCTGTTTTTTGTTACAACGGTGACTATAGACCTCGGGGATAGGGAACCAGCCGCGGGGTGGGGTAGGTGGTGCGCTGTGCCAGTGGACAGCCTTTTGTGCCGCGACATTCACTAGTCGTTGTATCGTTCTGTGCGTGAAACGACGTTCCGCAGCTGTTTATTCTACCTAGTACTTTGTTATACCGTTTTCATCACTGACCCCGGCGCCCCTTTTGGACATTGTTACCCGCTACAAACGTTTATCTTGGCTAGTGTTGTGGACTATTGTAGTGCTTATCGATTTGGAACATCGTTATGGAAGAAAATCGCAACTGTGTGATGTGTCGGCGAGGCCTACATCATGCTAGATACCAACAGCATGTTTTAACTGATGATCTTCCAAGAATGCACCCCGAGTTTGTGGCTTACATACGAGAACATGCCATTTTGGAGGTTAGTACATACTTCATTAAACTATTTCGAACTTACCAGCTTCAGTTTTTCTTTTTAGAAGCGGTTTGTTTATATTATTATTGTCTGTTATATTTTTATACCTGAGCTATTACAAACGTGCGAATTGAGCCCTAAATCATTTTAATCGGACCTCTTGCTCGCACTTACAGGTCTTATTGAACTACTCTAGTGTTGTGTGTAAAAGTGCGTTTCCGAACCGAGCTGCAAACTACCAACTGCACGTGTTTATTTTCTATGTAGCGCGGCTGTATGGTCCGTAGCTAAGGGTGTTCGCTTCATAGAAAAAAAAAACACGTGCAGTACTAGCTACCTGCTTCCGAGCGGCATCCCTTTATATCAGTAATGACTTGTGCAGCCTTCTCACAATCCTTTAATCCTTTTATGACTCAGTTCGCACGTTTATAGTTCTTCTTATTAAAACACTTCTCTGACCACCTATTGTGTGTTTGCTATTGTTATCTATTCACTAAGCCGTCACATCGGCTATACATAAGATATATTTTTACTTGCATTACTTAAAATATGAAAACAATACAAGTATGCCATGACTTTAGACCTGAACACCTACATACCGCATTGTTTTAAATGTTTTCATAAAAATACAACATAACATCAGCAAGATCGTATTCTACCATTTTCAGGTAGAGTTCGACAACACACGACGTGTGTGTCACCGATGTTGGCAGAGAATTGACAACGTTGTAGGAAGACCACCTGTCATACCAGAAGTAGAACAGAATGTACGAGAGCTTCAGGTTCCAGACTACACTCGAGCTCCAAACACTCCAGGGCATTGTATCTTTAACACTTGCCAAAACGCAACCCGCCATCGAATACCAGAGACGATCAAGATTCACATTTTCTGTGAATATAAGTTATATATTCCTGACGGTGCTAGAGTATGTGGACAACACCTTGAGAGCAATGCTTGGGAAGAGCTGCCTCAATTCTGCAATGTCACACATAACTTCAATGCGCAACAGTTTAGCGACGTTTGTGACATGTTGAGAATGGCTTTAAATCGTGGACCTAGGCTAGATTTCAACACAAGAGGTGCTTTAAGCAACGAGGATATGTACTTTTGGACAGGACGCAAATGCGAACAGTTTGATTCCATATTAGAACAACCACCCTCACTAAGTGGGAGGTGCAAGGAGCCTCGAACTGCGTTAGGCATATATCTGACGAAACTACGTACCGGAGACTCGGATGAAAGACTAGCGACGTTATTTAATATGTCACGAAGAAAGCTGGAACGTTTACTAACTATTGTGCGCGAATACCTCATGAATGAATATGTAATATTACACTTGGGAGTGGACCATATGAATAGAAACGACGTTTTAGAAAATAACCTCACTATACCAAGAGGGTTATTTGGCAATGAAGAAAACAATAAAGCTATCGTTATATGCGATGGGACTTATATATATATCAATAAAAGCTCGAACTTTTTGTTCCAGCGTCTATCTTATAGCCTGCATAAGTTCCAGAACTTGCTGAAGCCGTTTTTAATTGTGTGTTCCAATGGCTATATAATCGATGTTTTGGGACCATACGCTGCCACTAAGACTGATGCGAACATCATGAGCGATATAATGAATGATGGAGAAAACCCATTGCATTGCTTTCTTCAACCGAACGATGTCTTCATATTAGATCGCGGCTTCCGGGACAGCTTAGATGCTATCGAAGCATGGGGATATGAATCCTACGTTCCACCATCTAAAGACAGATGGGAGACACAGCTAACTACTGAGCAAGGTAATGAAGCTCGATCAGTTACACTATGCCGGTGGGTAGTGGAAGTGGTGAACGGGAGGTTCAAACGAGATTTCAAGCTTTTGCGGCAAAAATATTTTAATAAAACACTACCAAAAATGTTCATTGATTTTAAAATCGCCGCAGCTATGTTTAATAACTTCCACATACCCATCGATGACAACATTCACGCAGAGGCCTTCCTAAACATAATCAGGGAGAAAAAAGATTCCCCGAATCTACTTTATGATTATGTTGAAAGAAAACATTTGAATAACCGAAGAGCGGATTTTCAAAGAATAAAGTCACGAAATACAGAACTTCCCACTACTGACGGAAGAACAGATTATTTTACTTTCATTGGGCACCTATCAACTGAAGCTAGCCCGATCCTACTGCAGCGAGCATTTATCAAATGGACTATACATTCTACAAGTATATAGAGAAAGCGCACTCCAAGATTTAAATGAATATGGTATAAACGAAGATGCCTGGCTTTTACGCGGACGCATACAGTCGCGTCACGTACGGTCAAGAACTTATTATTGTTATGTATTAGTAAAAAACAATGTTAATGAAAACGAAACCAATATCCATAACATTTTATGCAATTATTACTGCACGTGTTTGACCGGACGACGAACAATCGGCACTTGTGCTCATATAGTTTCAATCGTTTGGTATCTAGGATATGCCAGACATGTAGGCTTCACTGCTCCTGCAGCGTTCCTCAACGATGTCATTATTGTTGATAATAATGTTTAAAAAAATAAATAAAGTTTCTTACTTTTTCAATTTTTTTTTTATTCCTGAGTGTTTATTCATTTTAGTATCTATTAATCAACAAACACAGGATTCTATAGAAGAAAATTATATAATATCACCATTATCTTAACAAAATGAAACAAAAACAAAAAAAAAAAATACTTAACACAAAATAACTCCGTTCCGACAGCAAATGGAGACAAGCGATTCGGTTATCATTAATCCTTGTAAAAAGACCTTTCCAATGATATATATATTATGGCTATTGGACCGAGTACCAGGCTTCATATATTTTTGCCCATGATCCTTTATGTCTAACGCGAAAATAAAACAGAATCACGCAAAAACTATCAAGCGTATTTTTCTAAAACCTTCACCATTTTTAAGATAATTTAATTATTTATCTTTTAGTATACGAAACCAGACCAAACCAAACCAACCAAACCATAAACCAAACCAAAACCAAATGAAACCATAAAAAAAAAAACGAAACCAAAAACCAAACCATAAAACCATATGAAACTTTACCATAATCAATGTACCTATATTCTGGCAAATAAAGTATTCATTCATTCATTCATTCATACGTGTTTTATTAAAATATTTTTTTATATTATAAATTAATAATGTGTCTAATTTCGGACAGCGCTCCTTGATGGGCGAGTCCTATTAATGGCTGGACGTACGACGCGTTGCGTGTTGCGTGAGCTCAGTGCCTACAGAATACGCAAGCTAACCACTCAAGGCCATTGGCATTTATCTGCGCCTTAAATTGGTCAGACAAATCTCAGGAGTATAAGGACCAAATTAATCCGCCCAAACTTGTTCCCTAACTCACTTTTTATCTAAGACTAGCTGACCCGCCAGACATCCTGTCAATATTTGTATTTCTTTTTTTTTTCTTTCTTTTAAACCACCCCAGTAAAGAGGAGAATAAAACAAAAAAAAAAAATATTCATTTCGGCCCAGCCGTTCTCGAGTTTTAGCGAGACAAACGAACAGCAATTGATTTTTATATACAATATTCTTGCAAATCAGATGGCAAGTTATTTTTTAAAAAACAAAAATCTTACAGCTACAACATCAATTTAATAAAACAAGCAATTAATATTAATAAATGACACACGAAATATAGGCAGAAAAATAAATGTCGGTCGCTACGACGTGTTGACGGTCCGATGGTCTCGAGCGGAAAGGGGCGCGCTGTGGAACAGCGCTCCCTTATATACGGATTGGTTTCCTCAGTTCTTTTGATTCCCAACACGGCCTCTCCTGACAGGAGGCCGTCCCGGGCTCCTTCCTGATGTCTTCAGTTCTGGTTGTCGGTCTCCAGCACAGGCATGGAGAGCTCTGCGCCTACTGGAGGCCCCTCAGGCTCGACGTGAAGCTGCAGCGGCTCAGGCTCGACGTGAAGCTGCAGCGGCTCAGGCTCGACGTGAAGCTGCAGCGGCTCAGGCTCGACGTGAAGCTGCTGTGGCTCAGGCTCGACGTGAAGCTGCAGCGGCTCAGGCTCGACGTGAAGCTGCAGCGGCTCAGGCTCGACGTGAAGCTGCTGTGGCTCAGGCTCGGCGTGAAGCTGCAGTAGCTCAGGCTTAACCTGAAGCTGTAGTGGCTCAGGCTCGACGTGAAGCTGCGATGCCTCTGTCTGGGTCCCGGAGGTACTAGATTGTGGCTGGGAGACAGACTGGTCGGCTGGCGAGATTAACTCGGTATAGATCTTCATGGTCTGCATCTGCACAGGACACTAAAAACATGTGCTCTATGCACAACGCTACACATTGTGCATACGCACATCATTGGTTATGGTCTGGCACACACTAAGCTGTCGAGATAGAGGCACGACGTGAAGCTTGTCTCGACAATTAGCGGGCAAGTCATATATCAAGACGCATCTTGATATTCAGCTAAGAAAAAGCCCCACAGTGCTCATTGCACAGGCATAACTTAGCGGAGTCAGAGGCTAGCCATGAGGCGTACTCGTAACTCGATATGGTCAGGAAAGAGGCACTACGTGAAGCTTATCCCAACACAACATAAACACAAAGCAGCAGTCAGAGGCTAGCCGTGAGGCGTACTCGTAACTCGATTTAGTCAGGAAAGAGGCACTACGTGAAGCTTATCCCAACAAATCACAACACAACACATACACATATGAAGCTTCATATCTAAGAGAGGCATAAAGCACTCACCATCAAAATAAGCAGCACATACTTCAGGAGTCCACTCTCCACGCCAAGGAATCATGTACTCCGCAGCCGCCTGCGTGTACTTCCCATACGAGCCGGCCAGGAGTTGGAGCTCGTAGCGCCCTTGTGGCAGTGTCTTCACGATGCGATAGGGGCCACGCATACAGGAGTCCAACTTTCCTGTCGATTGAGCCTGCTTTCGTACAAAAACCAAACAGTTTAGTTCAAAAGTTCGGGGAGGCTTCCTCCCTTGAGATTGACGTAAGCATCTTGCTGGTGCTGATTCTGCCTCACTTTTTTTTTTGTTCAGGGGAATCAATCAGGGCCTTTATCTTGCTGGGGCTCGGTCGTACCTGACCTTGGCTAATTCTACGTCCTAAATACTCAATTTCCGTCGTTAAAAAGGAACATTTTTTCAAATTAACAGAAAAACCAGATTCTGATTCGCGAATAACACCTTTGGCTATCAAATCTTTAATTATTTCGCGAACACGAAGTGTTTCTGCATAAGACATTCGATAAGGTCGGTAGTTGACAGGAATATTGTTGCTTAGTCTAATCGTCATACACCCTGAATTGACCGTCGATGTCGCGGTACCAGATATGAAATATGCAGAAAACTCGTTTATCATATTAAGCAATCGTTGTAACTGATCACCTACAAGAGGCGTGTTAATTGGTACTGGCTGATCGCACTGAACAGCCATCACAATATCTTCCGCACTGTCTAACTTTCTAGTAAGTGATTGAAAATTGCGCGTGCGAATGTACCGAACACCCTCCCTATTGAGCACGTCGGTTCCCACAATAATTGGCGTATTCATAAACGCAGGTGCCACGACAAATAAGTCTACTTCAAGTGTTAAACCATCGAACTCAATAGGTAAAGTGACAAATGAAGTGCTTTCGATTTCTTGACTTCCCAATCCTCGTAATACGCGAAATGCTGGTTTGTGCGCGCAATTGAAATGTTTCAGCAGTGACGATGATATAAGCGATATGGTTGAACCACTATCGATTAACACATCCACCGGTAAACCCTGAATAACGGCTACTACAACATCGTTATTGCGGGTAGTCTTATTTTCTAAACAAAAGTTAACAATATTTTTGTTGCGCGACTCAGATTTTTGTTTTGCGAAACAGTTATCTACTTTGTGGCCAGGTTTTTTGCAAAAAGAACAAGGTTCAGATTTTAACGGCACAAACGCTGTTTTGGAGACAGAATTATTTGAACTACTGGGGTTCAAACTCTCACTTGAATCGACCTTAGGTTTCTTATTGCAAGCAGCCTGTTTATGTCCAACCAGGCCACACGAAAAACACTTGCCCTCCTCAAGTCTTCGCTTTCTGCTTACGTTGCCCGCGTGATTACTTTTACCATAATTATTTTGTGAGGTAGTACGTGAACTTTGTATTTTAGAAGTAGATGGTTTTACATAAATCGACAAAAATTCAACTATGTCGTTAGGTGACAACTTAGCATTAGTAGCTGATGCTCTAATTTGTGGGTCTACAATACCACGAACAACTATCGCAGAAATAAGCTTGTCACCGAGTCCGCGCACAATGCGTAATTACCCGAATTTGTGTTCATTACGTCGTATTAAATATTTGCAATGTCTGGCGTTTTCGGACACAAAGGCGCAAATTCCTTTTTGAAATTACTCCACGTACGATCACTCGTAAACCACTCGCGTAACCACGTACGAGCATCACCTTTTAGACAGTTACCTATTCGCGAAAGGCATCAATGATCGCTCCAATTATTTAAAAGTTTTACCCGATCAACTTCGTTACACCAATCACTAATATTATTCAGACTATGATCGAAACTAGAAATAAAGAAATGTTGGTCAGATCTCACCAGATTCTTGATGGAACGAATGGCGTCTACTATGCGGTCCGTTGCGGTGATGTCGCTAGCTGCACCGTTGTGTTCCAACAACGATTCTGCCGCATGATCGGCACGGAGCACGGTAGGTGGCGCAGACGGCAGGGGTGGCGTACGTGACCGCGGCGCCCGCGCAGATCGCCCTAGCAACGGCGTTACCACGCGCTCAGCATGGCGCCGTGATGTCGGGGTAGTCTGGCGCCACGCAGACGGCAGGGGTGGCGTACGTGACCGCGGCGCCCGCGCAGATCGCCCTAGCAACGGCGTTACCACGCGCTCAGCATGGCGCCGTGATGTCGGGGTCATCTGGCGCCGGGCAGGCGGCGGCGACGCGCCACGCTCGAACGATTCAGAGCGCGGTGAATTATGTGAAGATACCCTCCGTTTGCGCGAGCGTTTCGGCTGTGAAAACGATGCTTGATCTTCTAACGTCTTCAAACGCGCTCGCATGACCTGCAGTTCCCGCTGTAGATCACTCTCCGGGGTCTGCGTGCGATACCGATGTCTGCTATGTCGCCGACCTGGCTCACGGCTATGGCGACGACTTCGACAGCGATCCGACATTGTATTTTTTTTTTTTTTTAATTATTTTATTAACACAAAACAGCTAATTAACAAAAACAGAAATTGGACCGAATCCCACTTCTGATCTTGCAAATCAGATGGCAAGTTATTTTTTAAAAAACAAAAATCTTACAGCTACAACATCAATTTAATAAAACAAGCAATTAATATTAATAAATGACACACGAAATATAGGCAGAAAAATAAATGTCGGTCGCTACGACGTGTTGACGGTCCGATGGTCTCGAGCGGAAAGGGGCGCGCTGTGGAACAGCGCTCCCTTATATACGGATTGGTTTCCTCAGTTCTTTTGATTCCCAACAATATATATATAGATTTTTTTCTTTTCTTTTTAACCACCCCAGTAAAAAAACTTTTTTACAAAAAAATACAACCGACTTCCAAAAACAACACTACAAAGTGAAAAATAACTTTAATTTCGGAAGTCGGTGTCGGTGTTAAATGTATTTTCGTTTTTTGCCACCGACTTCCGAAATTAAAGTTATTTTTCACTTTGTAGTGTTGTTTTTGGAAGTCGGTTGTATTTTTTTGTAAAAAAGTTTTTATTTTTCACTTTTTAGTTGTGTAACCTACCCCACACAAATTCTAATACCACTATCTGCAAAACAAACTAGAACATCATCCATATAAAAGTGGGGAAAAAATACGTATTATTGAAGCTAACTCAAAAACTACCGAAGCAAAGTTAATCAATTTTATATGGGACCAACTGTGACCCTCTCGAATAAAACAAAAAAAAATCCAAATCGGTCCAGCCATCTTCGAGTAATCGGGGAACATACGAATTGAGAACCTCCTCCTTTTTGAAGTCGGTTAAAAAGGAGAATAAAACAAAAACAAAATATTCAAATCGGCCCAGCCGTTCTCGAGTTTTTGGGAGACAAACGAGCAGCAATTGATTTTTATATATATATTATATATATAGATATCGTGGATTTAATTACAAAATTCACTTTATTTATTTATTTATATATACTTTATTGTACACCACAAAAATACATAACAAAAAAAAAGACACAAACTACAAAATATACAACTTACACTTTCAACATAGAGAATTCATTAGACAAGTATAGCTGGATCCATTTAGGGGTCATAATTCACGATTGGGAAGCCACAAGCACCCCCAATACAATAAAGAGCCCCCTCGGGTGCTACAACAAGGTTCAATGGAAATATTTCTTTATACAGATGTTTAGGGTTCGGCTCTTATTCGTTTGTACTTGAATTATTATTAACTTCAATTTATTCGCCGTTATATTTTTAATGCACTAGCTGTTCCCTGCGACTTGGTCTGTGTGTATTTTGTATTTCATAAACAAAGAAAGAAAAATATTTTATTTGGTACACGCACAGGAAATACAAACAATAAAAATTAGCAAACATACATACATGATACTCGCGAAAAACGTAACCCTTCCTTGGCAGTCGGGTAAAAAGAGCATAATTTTTAACCGACTTCAAAAAAAGGAGGTTTCTCAACTCGACCGTATATATTTTTTTTCTAAGTGTGTTCGCGGATAACTTCGTCGTTTATAAACCGATTTTGATGATTCTTTGTTTGTTGGAAAGGAGATATTTCAAGGGTAGTACTATGATAAGGAAACCAGGATCTGATGATGGCATCTCAGAGAAATCGAGGGGAACCTTAAAATTTTATAGGCACACCTATAGCGATTTGGGTATTTTTTATAGTAACTGGTGCATTTGCTCTCGGAAAGCATCATTTGGTGAAATGGAATCGATGAGGAAGACCACAGATGGCCATCGGAACTATTCAATAATACGTATTTCACGGGTTGCGATTCGATTGTTGCTAAGTAATTTATGCTCGTCACAATACATATGTTGAAGTGGAGCAGATGGTGAATTCACCATCAGTTCCAGTTCTCCTGGTTCCTTACTGGGAGAACTCCTCAACAATTAACGTCCTTGTATCGGGAAAAGCAATATTTTGTAAAAGGTGATGAGCAGTTGACACTAGGCTATTGTAATTTAGATAAATTACAGACTGACCCACTAAAAAGTGAAAAATAAAAACAAACGACTTCCAAAAAAATACAACAAAGTGAAAAATAACTTCAATTTCGGAAGTCGGTGGCAAAAAGCTAATATACAGATACAAAGACACCGACTTCCGAAATTAAAGTTATTTTTCACTTTGTTGTATTTTTTGGGAAGTCGGTTGTTTTTTTTTTTTCGTAAAAAAGTTTTTTAATACCAATATCCAGGATGAAAAGAAGCTTATGTCCTTCTCCAGGTCCCAGGCTACCTGCCTGTCAAATTTCAGAGAGTTGCTACATAATCTCACGCCTTCTTCCCATGGGGGTAGGTAGAAACTAGAGAACGCCACCTGCTACGTACCTGACCCTCAGAGGGTAGGCTAGGCGTGAAAAGGTAACAGACAGACAGAGTTAGTCAACGTTCGCACGGACGTAAAAATATCGCGGCGGGATTTTATCGCGTATTGGATTTTCAACCCTTGGTGTTGAGCCGAGCTTCGAGAATCCAACCTAACAACAACAGAAGCTGAGAAGAATGATGAGAAGTCATGGAAGCCAACCCGAACTGTGACCTATTTGCAGATGATCTCAAAACTGTTTTGTGCGCTTGTCTTCACTTTTGTGAGAGCACATAAATTTAAAACTTGTGTTTTGTTTATAATATCTTTGTTCTGTTTTTTTTTTTGTTGTCTTTTTTTATGATTATGTTATGTTTACTGTATGTGTTAAAGTAATTGGTCCACAAACCGTATTAACATAAATAAATAAATAAATAACAGAGTGCATCCTAGCGCGTCGAAAAAACACACTGTTGGATTTTCAACTCTCGGCGAGCGAAAAAAAGTAGAGCGTTGAAAATTCAGTGCGCGAAAAAAAATCGCCGCGATATTTTTTACGTTATTGCGAACGTTGGCTTACTCTCGTATTTCTGATATTACTAGTAAGTGTCTATGGATAAGTTTGGTAAGCTTTCATACTTCCTTGCTTTGGTCCTGGAACAAAAATGATGCCAATCTCAATCTTTGTGAGTTCTACTTCTGTTATTGTTGTTTAATAAACAAAATGTATAAAACCGAAGTGAACATATAAACATAACATTGAGCTCTTAAAATACTAATCGTTTCGTATTTCAGCAGTATTTCTGTATATTTACATAGTGGATATTCTGACATAACAAAATTTTCCATATCAAATACTTAAGAAAAGCAATTCCACATGTAAGTGTTAGTCTAAGGATTGCCCCAGACGCGCAGCTTTATTTCAACTTTGTGGCAATGGAATCAATTTCTGATGTTTTTCACTCAGTCTGCAATAATAACGTTGACCACAATTCTAGTATATACCTACTTACCTATTTTTTCACGTTTTAAAAGATAATGGAAGTATAGTGTACCACTTGAATGTAATGTAACAAACTTCAATTTTAGTGTTTTGATTCACAATAATGATTATTTCTTATTCAACATTTATATCTAAAATTTTTATGTTGTGCATAATAAAGAGTATTCTAACTATCTATACATCCATTCTTTCTATCTATTATACAATGTGTGACTGATGCCCGTTTTCACCAACCCTAAGTGACACTTAAATGAATCCCTGAATAAAATTGCACTGTTGGATTTTCAACTCTAGGCTTAACAGCGCCGAGAGTTGAAAATCCAACAGTGCAATAATATTTAGGGATTCATTTAAGTGTCACTTAGGCTTGGTGAAAACGGGCATTAAACACACACACATCATCATATGCTGTGCACATCATGAAAGTAGTTTGTTCAGAATCTTACTGAATCCATTTATCTACATATCTCTATATTATACTTTTTTTTTTAAATTATTATATTGTGTATTTTAATATTCTATATGTGTTATATGGTATTTAAGAGTATGTGTATGTATGGTATGGGTTTAATAATTGCCTGAAATAAACGATATTTAATTTAATTTAATTGATATTGGAAAAGCGTAGTCTCCAAACTCAGGCTTATTTGCTTTAAAAGGAGGCTCCACTCACTTTCTTTTTTTTTATATAATAGTAGGTGATAATAAAAATTCAGTGTATGTAGGTAGTATGATTAAGTATAACATCATCTTCCTGCCCTTATCCCATATTACTTGGGGTCGGCGCAACACGTTTTCTTCTTCCATTCTCCCCTGTCAACCGTCACGCTATCATTCACTCCCTTCTCTTTCATATCATTCCTCACACAATCCATCCATCTTTTCTTTGGCCTTCCTCTGCCTCTCCATCCATCAACATGTATATTCATCACTCTTTAAGTCACATGCGTTAGTATGATTAAGTATAACATAATATTTAAATCCCTATTCGAATATTATTAAGCAGTAATCGTCTGATGTTTACATAACAGGATTCTCAACTGTGAAAACAATAGAAACTATCGCGTCTTCCTGCCCACAGAACATAATTTGCTCTGTGGTATGGCCATAAGCTTACAATCGAACGCGGATAACCATGCTTAAGAAATATATGCAAATACATAAATAATTCAAGTCGAGAGCTGTAAGTCTGGCGCCTCGATGCTAATCCAAAGTTAAGATGAGCTCAAGTGCCTAAATGCAGGCATTATTAACTTTTCATTGATCAACTCAAACATTGCTCGAGATATTCTGGTGTTTGATTATGTCGCAACCAACTAGTTAACAGCCTAGCATTCGGAAGTCTCGCCGGCCGCTGCCGCGGCACCGCTTGCTTTGCACGCTCGGCTCGCGCGCAGTTGGTCACAGTTCCAACCTATGTTATAATTTAATATCATTCAGGCCGCTAGTTGAACGGCGCCGTTTAGCTGAAAGGCTAGGCTGATAAATGAAAGGCTAATTAAGCTAGTTGGCTGCGACATTGATAAGTACAAAATAAGTCATTTTCTGATTTTACATCACCCATACTCATTATTTTTTTACTTTTCTTTAGTCTTGTAGCGGCCTCTATAACGCCACATGCGAACTAAGCATCAGAAGGTCCTGCATCGCGCAACCAGTTTACGCTTGTTTATAAGCTTGTAACTTCTTGACCAAACACTTCGGTCAAATTGATCGAAGATCAAACATTTAAAATTTGATTTTATACATAGCGTAGAACTTATCATAAGTGTCCATATCATATTTGTATCAAAAGCATTTATAAACAAACGAGCTTCTACAAAATATAATTATCGGAATTTATCCATAATTATCCAATTAGTTTAAATCTTCCGCGACGAAGCGCTGTTGTGCGATTGGTCGAGTCGCTCGTCCGGGACACTGCTAGGCTCTTGATTGGTTGAATCATTTCATCATGTAATTTGGAAGCCGGTTTCAACTTGTATCGTATAATAGTAATAAAAATCCTAAGTAGCATAAGGAAAATGCAAAAAAGTGAAAGGCTTAAGTGCATCGTTTTGTTTCAACTTATTTTTCCTGTATCTTACTGATAAGTTAAGTTCTTAACACTAAGCCGATGTTCGCACGGACGTAAAAATATCGCGGCGATTTTGTTTCGCGCACTGGATTTTCAACTCTCGGTGTTGAGCGAATCATTAAGAATCCAACTTAAGAACAACCATTCGTTTTATAAAAAATACTTATTGCGATTTGTAGCATTTTTTTATAGTTTCAAATCCTCATAAGTAGTGTAAAATCAGATTTTTTGACTTATAAAAAAATAATGTTGTATACGAGTATGTGGTGTATAAATTCATGATTTATACACCACATACTCGTATACAACATTATTTTTTGACTTATCATGAATTTATACACCACATACTCGTATACAACATTATTTTTAGTAAATGCGAAACCTGAATATAGTTTGTTCAGAATAAATAACTGAATCGATTCCTGTAATTTTTATGCCGTTTTATATTCCCCAACCTATTAACATACATAAACTCACGCTTTCTTTGCATGAGGGTAGGAAGAAACTACAAGAATCTTTGGGTTCATTCGAGTGATCGAGTCTGGTTAACCCGTCGCGCGCTAATTAGCAGACACAATTGAATTTCTATTGTTATCTGTACACATGGTGTGCAATCGACATTTTAAGAGTTACACCACGCTGGGATCGATGCAATTCATTCATTTTATATTTTGCCCCAAAAATCATTAAAAAAGGTTATAATATGGACACCGCGCGACGTACACAAGTCACTGCAGGTCATAGCGGCACTAGGCACGGGCGCACAGCGGGCGCCGCGTGGTGATCATGTTTTTGTACGGACAACTAGGTAACATAACAAGCTTATAACCTTGTGATTTTTCATGATACAGTTTTGAAATTTTGTACATAGATTCTTTACATAAAAATACACGTGTTTCGGGTTTCGCATATACTAAAACTGATGTTGTATATTCTTATTGGAATAATCTGCCTAACCTTTTCCCAACTGTCGGGGTCGGCTTCCAGTTTAACCGGTAGCAGCTGAATACCAGTACCTATTTTACATCGAGCTACTGTCTTTCTGACCTCCACAAACCAGTGGTGATCAGACTTTTGGGCTTCTGACTGCCCATAACGTCTGTCAAAGATCTACGAATGACAGCAGGGAACAACGCGTTAACGTGCTTTCCGAGGCATAGAGGGGTTTCGATATGTAAGTAATGGAATTTTGGAGTAATATACAAAGAGAAAATATTTAAAAAGTAAATTGCAAATAATCTTCAGAGCTTCAAAAGAATGGCAACGTGATAAGTTTACCTTAATAATGCTGTACAAAATACTGTTTATTTTGAACTTACACACGTTGATGTTATAATGTAAATCATCGCTAAGTAAGACATTTGATGAATGTTATGGCCTCTCGCTACGTAAATCAGATGAATCACCAGGCAATTCACCTTTACTGATGTAATTTTTGTCTATTATAACACCTACGCTTTAACTTTCTCTCAAATGAAATTATTATTAGATTCTATAGTGTTCTTGGGTGGACTATTATAATAATTGTAGGTCACGCAAAGATTCTCACACACTATCCATATTTTATATTTTTTGGCATATATGCTGAAAATATTATTTAAATAATAACTTTATTTCGGACAAAAAACATAATTGTGTTAGTGAGTACCTATGATCTATGTTAGTACGTATATCACTGTCAGGCAGGATGACACATCAAAATTTTTCGTTTCTTTTCAATTTAAATGTATTTATTTTGAAAAATTCATTGAGTCTCAATAATATCGCAATGAATGTGTGCAATATGGATGGAGTTATGGAAATAAGGAGAAGTGCCTTGACGCTGCGTGAGAGCGTAAGCGTGGGTGAGCCATGGCCGGTTCGATGTCCACCGCGCACAGGATGGATGGAAAGCAGCACATGAAGTAATTTTTTGCTCTGTTGGTGTAATTGCTGTATGGCGTTCCAGTTGGAGGATAAATAAATAAATCACAAAAAAAAAAAAAACTATACAGCTAGGTATTGAAATGAAAATATTATTTTATTGCCATTGCATCGAATTATTATGATAATTCTCATCACTTTTATACAAAATGTTAACATTTCTGCTTGATGACTATTGGGATTGACGCTGATACTCGAAATATGCTTAGATGTTTAATTCGTAAAAAAAAATGTTATTGCGAACTCGATTCGTATTATTTGATACTAAAAACAATACGTTTCATTTCAAATGAAACTCTACTCCTTTGCAGACTTCTTTAATGTTATTAAGGCGAGTAGTGCCGCCAACTAGCGCCACCGTTGACAAAAAAAAAAAGTCTGGAGATATGGAAAATATGTTCCATATCTCCAGACTTATGATTTTTTTCTTAATGGTGGCGCTAGTTGGCAACACTATTCGCCTTAACTGGAAAGTAAGTAATAAGTATTGTTTTATTTTTAGAAGCAAAGAGACTCCGGTATCCAGACAAAGATTCCACACTATTGAGTCTTAAAAATGTTATCATTCTTCATTTCGCAATCTTCACACGTTGTAGATAATATTTTTATTTTTCTCGAAATCTCTTCATAAAATTCTTTATTTAATGGTTTATCTTTAATTTTTATCTCGGATATGGGCAATTGGATACACGTCTTTTGTACTTTTATCGAGATGAGTACCTAAACTTTATTGCTTGACATTGAATGTCTATAAGTGTGAACGCATTGTATTTGTGAGTAACAAAAGATTCTCGGATATTATATATAATAGAAGATTGTTCCTGGAGACGTTTTTCTTTATAAGTAATGCGATAAAGATATATCATCCGCCTCCGGAGTCTTTTGGGAATTGTGATTGAGTGTTACTAACATAATACTGAGTAGTTCCCTGCGTCTAGTTTCCTGTGTTCGGATATTTTTACTGTTTCCGGGGTTCTGTCTGTGTCCTGCAACGCTTATGTTTTACTGAACTAAAAGTTATTTATGTACTTCTTCGTCTACCTACCTACATTTCTGCATAATTCTGATAATAAAACCAGCATACTACTGTCCCACTGCTGGGCAAAGGCCCCTTCTCATACAGAGAAGACACGAGTATTAATCACCACGCTTGCTCAAGACGGGTTGGTGATTTCAGACTTACGAGTATATCAACTATTAGCATTTGCCAGCGGCTTGGCCCGCGTAGATGTCAGAAAAAATCCCACGGGAACGTACTACCTGGAATTCCTTCCTTATTCCTTGTCTACATTATAAAGGGAACCTCTGTGCAAAATTTCAGCTTTCTAGGTCCAAGGGTTTGGGCTGGGCGTTGATGAGTCAGTCAGTCAGGACTTCTCTTTTTATTTATATAGATAATTCCAGGTTTCCTCACGTTGTTTTTCCTTCGCCGATGTCAGTAATATCCAATATAAACTCAGAAAGTTACATATGAATTGAAAAAGTCACATTGGTGCTTGTCCGGATTTGAATCCACAACCTCTTTCATGAGCGGAGTCGTCGATCCGTAGTCCCACGGCATATAGTCGTCGCACGGACCCGCTAGCGAATATTTCTACCGCTGTTAAAATTGCGTTTTGTAAAAAAAATATTATTATTTAAAAATAAAAATTGCACAGTTGTAAGTGATTTGTACCAATGTTATCGTCGCTAAGCCGTGAAAATATCAGTTGCAGTTTAGAAGCAGTAGCAAAAAATAATAATAAATTATCGAGCATTTGAAATTTTTTTGAAATATTCATTATCAAAATTTCGTAGGTATATATTTTTTGTGGAATTTTCTGTAGGCTCATTTAAAAGCATTAGGCTCTCAAGAACGACTATTTCACGACTATACTCGCCTTAACCACTAGGCCATCACTATACAACAATTAAGTAATTAATGTGAAATGCGTCCCAAAAAAGGTGTTTTGACGCATTTCGACTTCACGCAAAATCAATTTTTGTCCTCAAAAACTACAAACTGGCCTAATTTTTTTTTCATAATTATATATATTGAATATTTTCTTTACTAAATTATGGGGGCCAAAACACGATTGACACAATTTGGCTCCATACAAAAAAATCGCAGTTTCCTCAAAATTTTATTTTTTTTTTTTTTTTTTGATTTTTTTTATGATTTTTTTTTTATTTTTATTTAGATCTATTTTGAGAAAAAACAGTATTCTTCTTAAAACTATTATTCTTGTTTCGATATGTTACCTTATTAGTCCAACAGAGCCTTCAGCTTTACGGACTGACTAACTTTTCGGCAGGCAATAAATCTCAGAAACTGTCCTGATTGGTTGGCACTATAGCCAATCAAAGATTGACAAAAGAATTATGGGCTTTCTGAAATTGGATGTCACGTTATTAATTAGTGTAGATCGAGCTTTGGCCGATTCTCATATGGGTTCTTTAGTAGATACACACGGCTACATATCAAACTGTACATTTTCACTGTAAGATGATATTTCTCGATTCATTGTCTAGGATTTCCCTACGATGAGAGGTCAGCTTATATTGAAATGTACAGCTTGATATGTAGCCGTGTGTTCCTACACGTACCATCGGCAAACATTCTGGTTAACCACTTTTCAAACTTATTGCGTTAGTAATAAGGTCGAAAAGTGGATAAAGATAAAGATAAAAGATAAAGATCATTTTATTTGTCAAAAACATGCGTATACATGCAAATTATGCATGCAGGATGTCACAATATTAATTTATATTTTGTACGTACACGTTTCACCCGTAAGGCGTACAAATTTAAAAAATTTACAAAAAATCAAAAACTAAATTACAAAATAAAAACCAAATTATTAAAGACAATCTAAGAGGGTAGGTACATAATAGTCAGTAATAAACATTGATACGTCAGTAAAATAAATTAATCATTAAAATGTCACAAAATTTAAGGATTAATAAAATAAAATAAAAAAATGTCAAATAGTGTCATTCAAAAAGTCATTTATATTATAATAACACTTGTCTGTTAATAAATCTCGAATCTGTTTTTTAAACAACTTTACCGGCAATGCTTTATATGACTGTGGTATTTTATTATAAATTTTAGGAGCCATACAGAAAACGCTTTTACCCATTAATGCAGTCTTTGCTGTATGCGAACACAGTTGAGTATTGTCACGTCTGTTACGGGGGAAGGTGTCAGCTAGTCGTGGAAATAGAAATTGGTTTGCCCTAACAAATGTCGCAATTTCAAAAATATACAGCGATGGTAGAGTTAATAATTTAGAGATGGTAGAGTTAATTACCGGAAAGTTTGCCGATGGTACAATAACACATAAGAGTGTGGTTTTCCGCATGGAAAATCACCCTACCCCTGGAACAAGTGACTTAAATTAAAAACAAAGGGTTATTAAAAGGAATGCCCTTGTAAAAAGATAAGAAGAGGACATTGTTATTTTAAACGGGATATAGTACAGGATACATAATAGTACAAATAGTCTAGTTAAGCCGAGTCATATCAAGTCCCATGTGGAATTATCAACACCATGACTCCTTGTATGCCCGAAGGGTCAGGTGGAGTACCTGCCTGTACCTGTAGTACCTACACCCACATTTCGCCAGTTATGTAAAGTTAGGTTAGGTTCAACCCCCCCCCCCCCCCCCCTCCGGAGGGTTCCCGCCCAACCGGAGGGTTCCCGCATTGTCGAGGCGGGGGGGCTCAGTAGCCGTGGCTTGGTCACCCACGGTGAAGCGAAGAGGAACCCGAGGAGGGGCCGCTCGTCAGGGCTTTTCCTGGAAAGCCGACGACGTAGCGGCCAGCGGGTAGGTTGCGGTGGCCGCTTGGGCGACACCGCAACTGAGGCGGGCTGCGGTGTCTTTTGGGAGGCATCGTGGCTGAGGATTGGAGGCCGCGGCGGGAGAGGAGTGCCGGTATTGTGGTGCGCCGCTCCCCTACCTTCCGCGGCCTTGACGGGGCCGCCACCGTTTGATGGCGGACGCGGTGGGGCCGCAGGGGAAGAGGAGTGTCGGTATGACGTTGGCCGCTCTCCCTATCCTCTGCGGCCGAAATTTGGCAGGCGGCGGAGCGCGCGCGGGAGGACGACCCTCACGCGGCGCCGCTCCGAAGGCGGACGAGGGGTCGAAGAAGACGTCAGTTTGATAGTCATCTCCGACTCCTCCCAGGTGGAGGCCAGCAGGCAACGGGTGTGGGGGCATCCTTGCCTGTATTGCACAGGCCCCCACCAGTGTCGGACGGGAATGGCCAGGTGTTCCCGGCCATTTCCGTAGCCCCCCAACCTGGGGGGCATGCGGGGCCCGCCAGCTAGGCGGACATACGCCGGGAGGGTCGTGGAAGTAAAGGCTGAGCCGGTTTCCCATGGCCCTCCCATCACGGCGATGTGGGAACACCGCTGAGTTTCAATGGGTATACTGTCCTTCCGACAGGAGTCCCACGTGATGCGTAATGCATTTCTCAGCGTCAAAAAGGTTAGCTTTAACCAGGCGCAAATCCAGACTCCGGGCTGATACTGAGAAATTCCAGATATAAAACCCAATAACACTTTGTCTGAGCTGGGAATCGAACCCAGGAGTTCATGCTAGTCGCAACGAGGCACTCAAACAAGAAAACAAAAGAATATAAATACTCGTAATAAATAAAAAAGTGTGAAAACATGTTTAGTGTGGAAATAGCAGTTTTTTGTTTTCGAATTGTTCTTTAAATACTTATAATGTTAGTGCTACGTAGTTAACTACACAATCATCATCATCATACTCCTGTCTCCTGTCCTAATCCCAATTTATTTGGGGTCGGCGCAACATGTCTTTTTCTTCCATACTTCTTTCTCTATTAGTCGTCATATCGGTAGTCATCTCCCTTTCTAGCCATATCATCTTTCAGTAGATCCATCGTCTATTTGGTTTTCCCCTACTGGTATAGCTATCCACATTCATACTCAAAACTTTCCTGACCACATTCCTCCGCATCACATGCCCATACCATGACAACCAATTTCTACACAACTTTTCAGTCACTGGCTGGATGGTGATGGCATTTTCAGACTTCCTCTTATATACTTACTCATTTCTTATTCTACCCATAAGTAACACAGTACACAGTCGACCGATTATCTTTTTGACAGTACCTATATACCTACATCAGTTTTTTTTTTTTAATTTGTAATATGAAAAATACGTCGTTTCCCTAAAAGATTTCTGAATAAAATTGGAAAGTGGTGTTTTGTTATTTACTCGGACTAAACGTCAAAACTACTCAACGAAAAAAAGTTATAAAAATTTTATCAATATTTTCTTTTCAAGACATATCAGCTCTTCATAAAAAGTAAATATTAATAATGACTGTTTAGGTGCAGTGAGTAATAAACGAATATCGATAAAAATTGTTGACTTAGATAGTGCAGCCCTTATGTAAACGTTTACCTGTAATTTTTATCGCATCGATAACTCGGTGTTGGGTGAGCCCGATAAGACAGAAGTCGCCAAGGACATATCGATAAAGTTCTTAGACTCGTGATAAGAGTACCATTAGTGTGTTTTGTTAGGTAAAATAAATAATATTATTTGAAGTAAAAAGAAAAACTTAAGTAAACTTAAGTAAGTTTATCGTTAAAAAGTAGAACATTCACTTGGATTGGTTATGTGACGATCTAGAATGTAGACTATGACCTGATTAATCTTGTTATACCTACTAATATTATAAAGAAGTAAAATTTGTTTGTATGCAGGGTCCTAATCACTGGAACTACCAGTTGGATTTGAAAAAAAAAAACTTTGTATTTGATAGCCCAATTATTGAGGAAGGTTATAGGCTAGTTAACATCACGCTATGACCCTTAGGAGCCGAGTAAAAAGAAAAAAAAGTGGTAAACAAAGTAATAGCACGGGGAAGCGATGCGGTCTACTCAATGGGTCGAGGAAACAAAAAAATTCACGCAGACGAAGTCGTGGGCAGAAGTCAAGATAGTAAGTAGAATAGGTAGACGACGACGGACGGTCGACGGTGGTTGACGTATATAAATGCTCTAATATAAGTTTTTTTTTTTGGAATGTGGTTTACTACATGCAGTTATTGCTACGGATATTACACTACTTATCATAATAATATATTGTTTATTTCATCACCACTGCTCTCAAAACTTTTTTTTTTCTTAGGGGCAACGGACCGTAGCCAAATCGACAGTTATGATCAAGATTAAAAAACTTACTCTAATTTCAATAACACGACTACAACAAAGTGAGCATTTTAAAATTAAACCAGCAAATAGGTAATTGGATCCGTCGTCGCGTCGTACAACATAAAAAAAATACATCCTACAAATGGTTTGGCTACTTCATTTTTGCCAAGTCCGTTTTTTGTCAGCGATTTTGTTACATGCGTTTTTGTTTTGCTTTAAAATTAAGTTTTCAAGGTCATAGCACACATCAATTCGGAAAGGGATTGTCGCCGTATCAACTGGAGTCGTGCAGTATTCTTTTTATGAAACTCCCTACTGTAACGCACACTAATCCGTATCGTAACGTAATCGCCTCGCCTCGGGACAGGCTCACGAACCGTGACGATCCCTTTTCGAGTTGATATTATGTGCTATGTATGACCTTTATAGTTACATCACTTTATATGTATAAGTTACATTTTCTTACGTGTGTTGCTTTTTATTAAGACTGATATGAATTCATATTAGTTTAAGCACCTCTCCCACCGGCCGGGCCACCGCTGACGAGGAAACGAATAGCTATCAACAGTTTTCTTCATTTCTTAATTTTATTGCATCTGGAGTTTAGAAAGTAACACATTTTCTTGCCTTCAATGAATCAATACAGCCTTTTGGCACACCACTGGTAGACATAGGCCTCCCCCAATTTGCTCCCATATAAATTGTAAGTACTTACATATTTTAACTCTAAACTTCAACTGTCACGAAAACTTTTACAATATTACCAACCATATCACTAATATAAGGTTTCAATGAAAATATTATGACGTCTCACAAATATGATCACCTGTGACAAGAACAAAAGGGGGCTCCAAAAATCTTTATGGATGGCTACTAGATGTGAATCAGGCGAACGGAAGCGCCGGTGCACCTGCGCGTCTAAAATTAACACATCGCGAGTAAAAACCGCGCGGCAATGTAAACAGTTTACATTTATAATAGCTGGCGGTGCTTGGCGACAGAAAATCGGTTGATAAGAACAATGAGTAAATACAAGCCATGTGCCCCAAAAATTACGAACTTTCATACATACTTTCATCCAACTTTCATCCCCTATTTAACCCCCTTTTGGGAACGAATATTTCAAAAATCATTCAATGAATAAATTTAAGATTTGTATAAGCAAGTAAATGATTGGCAAAGTTGGTACAGAATGTTCACTAAGTGACGTATATAAGTAGGGACAGCCTTGACAATCAATCTGCTATGACATACCGCCATACTTGACATTGACAGTTGCCAATTTGACATAGACAATATTTTAAACCATACCTTACAGTCCTACCAACTTATCTGTGAACTGAAAGAGGACGCCACCGTCGATGCGTCGACACAATCGAAGACATTTCAACATGACGGCCGTAGTTCCAATTTTCGCCATTTCACAGATAAGTTGGTAGGAGTGTACAATAGACATTATTTAGATAGGTAATTTTTTGGTCTAGGACAATTTTTTTTTTTTTGGGGGTTTATTTAATTTTAACACATACCATCACGACTATATAATATACCTACCTAGCTCCTTTAATCTAGTAGGAAGTAGGTAATTATTACTTAAGTATAATATTTTCAAACAAAAGTTTATTTTAATTTTTTTATCAAGCCATAAACCCTAGCCGTATCCTCCTAGCATTCTATCGATTCCTTTTAGAGCAATCAAACAGCAGTTAACCAGCAAAGTTCAAGAACGTTATCAAAGGGTGTCAAAGATGAAAGGTCCGACTTCCATCCCTCTCTAACTTCCTAGAAGAGCTCGTAAATACAATCATGCGCCTGGGCCACCTGCAAGTAGGGTTACCATTCTTCTGAATTTATCCGGACATGTACGCGTTTTTCTCCCCCAGTCCGCATTTGGTCTAGCCTTCTAATTTGTCTGGACTACTCTAGACTTATCGATTTAATGGGATTTAAGAAAAAAAAGTTAGACGGTTACATTAGGCTAGGGGAAAGGAAACAATGATGAGCGAGACCTGAAGGCCAATTCTCGTACTTACCTAAAAACGTTCAAATTCAATTCGCAATCTCATGCCAGCGACAATCAAATGTCTAAAATTTGGGTAAACGCTAAACAATTTTTGACAGATTGAGACTGAGATGAGATTGCGAACGTTGTTAAAAATACCGGAATTGTCCCTCAGCTGTCTTGTATGGATCAGATGTTAGGCCACAAAAGGGATTAACGAAAGACAAATGCATGCGGCTGAGATGAGAATGCTAAGAGGGATGTGTATTATGCGAATGGATAGAATAATGAATGAGTCTGAAAGAAAGTCTAAAAGTGGCACCGGTGACTGAAAAGTTGTGTGGAAATCAGTTGTCATGGTATATGCATGTGATGCGAAGGAATAAGGAAAATGTCGTGAGGAAAGTTTTGCTAAAGAATGTGGATGGACTATGCTAGTAGGGGAAGACCAAATAAACGATGGATGGGCTGTGTGAAAGATGATAAAGCTAAAAAGGGGGGTGGCTACCGAGAGTAAGTATGGAAGAAAAAGACGTGTTGCGCCGCTGAGCCCAAAATAAATTGGATTAAGGGCTAGAGAATGATGATAGGAAATTTCGAAATGGTCACCCTACCTGCGAGTGTACGCACGGCTACAGATCAAGCTATACATTTCCAGTACAAGCTGATCTCGCATTGTATAGGATTTCCTTACAATGAGAGGTCCGTGTAAACTGGAAATGTATAGCTTGATGTGTAGCCGTGTGTACCTTCGCTATGCGGATGCGCCGAGTGCCAGACATTCATTACTAACATTAATATGCACTATCGGTGTGATGGTCGTTTACATTGCATTCGAATGAGTTCTTTAATAGGTGTGTAACGGAAAACAATTGAACAATAATTACCTGCAATAGATCTGATCACGAGAGTAAAGTATACAGGGTGTAGGTAAGGGTCATAAAAAATAAAAAAAAAATAAAAAATCTGCTGGTTCACATGGTCAAATTATGAAACAGAATATGGAACATAATTTTTTTTTTTCATATGCGACGAAAAATTTATTCACTGGTCCAAAAATAGTGAAGTAAAAAAAAAGGTGAGGTAAATAGTGAGTAGTGTAGTGTGGTGGTACAGAATCATAATATAACCGAACTTAACCTAACCATAACAACCCCCCTCCGCCCCCGCCGGAATAATTATTTATCGGAATAATTACCGCGATAAATTAAATGGCCAAACTTAAACGCCGTCACCGAGTAATCACCACGTCAATCGGTAATGTGAATGCCGTTGTAAAATTATTGCTATAAGTTGTGGCTACACCTACGGCCATGTTTTTCTAAAACCCACCCGTGTTCCTTCAGTTGCCCGTGCCAGGGCCACGGTATCTCTTTCGAACTACCCGCGACCCCCTGGCGTAGGGGAAAACGTGATCATACACCTACGGCCTACGTCCATCATCGCGATAATCAACGGTATTTCCCGTTGTTGTACCCCGGACATAAAGGGATGTCAACGTGTGTTAATTAAAAATAATCAAGCGTTGTGCTTCACCAAGCTTCCCCTGTATTTCACAATCTGCATAGGTCATTTATTTAGTACCTTTACCCTTAAAATACTGCGTTTGTACGTAACCATAATTATACAGTATTGAGTAATAACAATTGCGTAAGTACATTATTACGTACGTAGCGAGAAAATTATTTATTTCCGTCGTGATTTCTCAATCGCCTTCTTCGTTGATTGCGTTCATATTTGTCGATCACCGATACAATTTTACAAAAAGAATCTTGTACAGTCAATAAAAGAGATATCTGGGCAGAGTATACTAACATTATTTGTATGTGAATTGCTTCATGTTCAATTTTATATATATTACTTTGTTTTTGCAATACTCCTACATTGTAACACACCAACACGAAATTGTATATTGTCACGAAATTGAACATGAAGCAATTCACATACAAATATGTTAGTATACCCTGCATAGATATCTCTTTTGTTGATGTAGGTAATAATGTACCTCTTTATTTATAAACGTTGCTTAAAGTTAAGAGACGTTTAAACGTCCAAAATTTACAGTAAGCAGACGTTAATCATTACGCAAATACATAAGGGGGTTTATGTATACAGGGTCAAATTAAATTAGCTAGCGACACTCCGCAGATGATGGATATCTGAACACAAACAAAATAAAAATAAAAAGATTTGATGATTTTCTTTTTGGGGTCAATGACCGCTGGTAGTGTTGTTACTTGAAGTGTGAGTTGATTTATCGTGTTGAGATATCGATACCCAATCAAGTCTGTGAAGTTTACACAAAAAAAAAACTGATTTTCAAACTGATATTTTAAGTGACTACACACTGATGGGGTAGACCCCAAAAAAAATGATCGAATTAATTTCTTTTTTGTTTTATGATGTTTAGATATTGATACCTACCCGTCACCTCTGCGCAGTTTCGCTAGCTAATTTAATTTGATCCTAATTTATAAAATCTTGGAATTTGAGCAAACGGCGCGGCATATGCTTGGTCTTCTGAGTGCTCAAGGCTTTTTGCTGTGTCAACAATATCGTAAACTTTCCTGTTAGTATTCTCAGAAACTTTGTTTTAAAGCTGTGTATTGCATAAAAAGCCTTGTATGTATTGTGTAGTTAACAAACATCAATTATATAAACGTCACACGCTTTGTACGCACGGCTACAGATCAAGCTATAAATTTCCAGTATAAGCTGATCTCGCATTGTATAGGATTTCCTTGCAATAAGAGGTCAGTGTAAACTGGAACAGTATAGCTTGATGTGTAGCCGTGTGTACTATGTATATTATACTTAATTTTTTTAGCATAATTTCATCTGTATTTTACCAGTTTTCGCTTGTAGCATTAGACAAAGAATGGCACCAATATTACTTACAAAATATTTTTGCTAGATAGTGTCGTGTGAAACATCAAACATCTCATTGAACATGAGTGAAATTAAAAGTTCTGAATACACTTCATTTTGATATGGATCATTTACGTGCTACGAACTATAAATAAATGTTTGTGAGAGCAAGTATTGAGGTTTATTGTTATAATACAAAAGCATCACGTGGATTTGTGCTTCCTATAAGTCAAAACCTAGAAGTAAAAACATCGCGGCGATTTTTTTTCGCGCACTGGATTTTCAACGCTCTGCTTAGCGCCGAGAGCTGAAAATCCAACAGTGTGTTTTTTCGTCGCGCTGGGATTCACTCAGTTGTTATTAGGTTGGATTCTCGAAGCTCGGCTCAACACCGAATCCAATGCGCGATAAAATCCCGCTGCGCCGCGATATTTTTACGTCCGTGCGAACGTCGGCTAAGAGGAGTCAGAGAGTTCGATATTTTTGTTATTACCAACTGTTTTATGCCAGTAAATAATTTTTGTTTTTGTATTTTAATGTTTCAACTTACTTGTAAGGAGGAGTTCAAACTTACGCGAATACGCATACTCGCCTGCACCCTAATTGCGTAACACACAATCAATCGGAATCTGAATAATTTTGAAGCAAATTGCTAATCCATTGCTTCATATGTTCGAAAAATTGTCTGCTCGACAACTTAAATAACACAATGAATCTTTTTGAACTGTCAAAATGAAACCGATTTCGATTGATAGTGTGTTACGCAATAGCAACGCAGAACCGAAATCGGTACAGTGTCTGTTTGTATGACTGTGATCATCTTCAAAATAACTAAGTCTACTTTGTTAGTTCAGCATCAAAATATAAATTGGCAAAATGTAACGTACCTATTATGAAGTTGTAATAGTTTAAATTGCATTCAAACGACTAACCAAGTTAGTAAGTACATTGTAGACAAAAGACTCTTCAATATCAAATCAATAGGGTCAAATTAAATATGAACGATTTAATCAACCTTAAACTTAATTGATAAAATAATTAGCTAACCAATTTGTTGTTAAAGCATAATTATTTAATCTGTAGTCGTTTAAGGTAAGTATATTAATTGGGGCTAATGGGTGATAAGCAACTACAATAAATAACAATCCTTGACTTTATTTTTTATTGATTTGATATTATTGGGAGATTCTGGTTAAATAATTACAGCCGCACCGGGTCAATCGAAGGTTTAAGATACGCTAGTCGAGGTCAAGCCGCGGATGGGTGACCATCCATTGTTGGATAATGATCTGTGAAAACGCCATTGGTTCCTACTGTTACTGTACAGATCTAGAGAGAGAGCCCCACCACGACGACGTCAACGTAGATATCCGGCAGTGGGATTAATCTTTATTATCATTTTATATAGTTCTGTCCTTAAAAGACAAAGTTATATCCGATGACCTTGTAAAGGCCGCAGGAATCCGCTGGATGCGGGAAGCATGGAACCGGGCGAAGTGGCGGTGTCCAGCAGTGGACGTCTTTCGACTGAAATGATGATGACCTCATAATTATATCAATGACTAACATTATAAATTAATTAGTTCGTTACGTGTTCTATCTCCCATACTTATGTAGGCATCTTGACTAAACACACCACAAATGCAATATAATACTGAAACCGGGCCCATAAGTAAACACCCCATATCCACTGGGCTATCGATTGCGTGTGACGTCACTACTTCCGACTGTCCGACTCCATCTTTGTTGTTTGATGTCACAAATATCTGCATGCCTTTGTGACACATCTCGAAACGTTTAGATCGGATTACAGTGTGGAACTATTGTTTCAGGCATTGTGTCTATGTCGCAGTAAGGGTTAAAGATGTGATTATGTATTTACATCCCTAGGGATATAGCTTTAAAGTATACCTATTATAGCCAATAGTAATGTATATAATGTGTATTATAGTAGTAACACCGTTTATCTATATATAAGTATATATCTTACTATGAATATAACTCAAACTCAAAGCATTTATTTCAATTAAACCAATTACAGGCACTTTTGAATTGTCAAGGGGTCGGTCAGTCAGAAAGATGAAGCTAGGCGCCCATTCCAAAGCGTAGGAGGTTCCCATGGAGCAACGGGCAAGAAACTCCACAGACACTCTTTTAAATCAAAATATTGTTCATTACAAAATATTGGTTACATCATTCACGTTGAAAATATACATATGAGAACAATATAGAAAAACGTGCACGTTAAAAGCGTCCGTAATAAAAAGATAAAACTAAAACAACTAAATTAAAAATAAGTCGTGGCAGCTAAGAGATGAACTCCCAACTCACGGCGCCCGTTCACGAACATGACGCATTCACACCCTTAAATATGACCATACTTTATGTTTGAACCATGCTGTATGTGACCTAGTAGATACCTACACCTTTCTTAAGACATATTTATCTCAGAATCGTTTTAGTCTAGATATCTACTAGTACTTGCAACGTGTCGACTTGCCAGGTTTTAAGATTGCAACAGAACTCACTATGCTAATTGTGAGCGAGTCTTAATCTCGGTTACACTTACTAAATACACTTGACTGTCATTCATTGTTTGAGAATTTGAGATGAAAGCACCAGAATAGCTCGCGAAATATAAAATTTCTTACGTTTTTTCCAATTTGCAAGACAGTATTAGTCGACGTTCGCACGGACGTAAAAATATCGCGGCGGGATTTTATCGCGCACTGGATTTTCAACTCTCGCTGTTGAGCCGAGCGTTGAGAATCCAACTTAACAATAACAGAGTACACTCTAGCGCGTCGAAAAAACACACTGTTGGATTTTCAGCTCTCGGCGCTAAACAGAGCGTTGAAAATCTAGTGCGCGAAAAATATCGCCGCGATATTTTTACGTCCGTGCGAACGTCGACTTAGGGTGTATGTTGATCTAGATACGCGGCCGTATCAAATATTTATTTATTTTATTTATAGAATTTTAACAATAAAAATCATCAATACAAATCTCTAAGTTCATATTACCCTATTGAATGACTATTTCATGAAATCTTGAGATTTGAGGTCAATTCTGACTTATGGAGTTGTATTGCTGATTCTAATGATTCAAAACTCAAATTCAAAGCATTTATTTCAAATAAACCAATTACAGGCACTTTTAAATTGTCAATGGGTCGGTCAGTCAGAAATATGAAGCTAGTTGCCCATTCCAAAGCGTAATAGATCCCTATGGAGAAGAACGGGCAAGAAACTCCACGGACACTCTTTTAAATGATAATATTTTTACAAAATATTGGTTACATCGTTCATGTTGAAAATATACTATGTGAGAATTATAATACTGTAAAGCCATGTTAGCCATTTTAATCAACATACAACCTGACACTGATCTGCAAATTGCAAAAAACGTAAGATAATTTCGCGGGCTACCTTAGCGCATGCTCCTTAACAAATTTTACTTTTGATATACTAGCCTATTATTTGGCTCGAGTCTAAATAATAACAACCACACGGGTCCACTTGTCGCGGTCGATCCGTGGATGGGTGACCTCCATTACCTACATATCGAGACCCCTCCGTACCTCGGAAAGCAAGTTAAGCCGTTGGTCCCGGCTGTGATTCGTAGATCTTTGACAGTCGTTACGAGTCGTTAGAACCAGTCTTACCAAGAGTTATCGTGTTACCCAGTAACTGGGTTGTGGAGGTCAGATAGGTGGTCACTCTATGTAAAAAACTGTGTATTCAGCTGCATGACCCCCATAGTTGGGATAAGGTTAGGCAGATTTAACACCAGCTGTACTCAGGGCAAATCCCTCTTCTTAGACGAAGAGGGCACGAGCATTGATCACCACGGCTTAAGGTGGGTTGGTGATTTTGATCACTTGAAATACTTGTACTGCCTCGTTCGTCTAGTTATTGCAAGTACAACTGCAGAGCATGGGGTCCTGGGTCGATTCTAGTGTCTGGTTGAGTTTTTCCACCAGAAATTTCTCAGAAGCAGCCGCGGGGTTTGGATTTGTGCCTGTTCAATTGCTTGTACTGGCAAGGGACTTCGAAGGCGTCTATTGTGGTTTTATGTTATAGTTAAATTTAAAAAAAATGCTCATCTCTTTTATGGCCCAACATGGTATAAGAGTTGCAAAAATTGTAAGATGATAATTGGGTTCTAACAGCCACCCATTTTCTATCAGCTTTATGAATAAGTATCAAAAGCAATCTTACGAGTAACAACAAACATAACATCCAACATCCACCACAACATGTCTGCTATACGCCATCCATCATCATCCATCATCCATCAGCCGGTCACTTCCCCGCACTAGTGTTACTATGTTATATTGTAACCATGTTAGTGTTGTGACTTTCTCAAACAACCGGCCTTTGTTGTCAGAAGTCCAGTTGTTTAGAAATTACTGGGTTTGTGAGCCTTTGAAGTCTTTTTCTTTACTTCTGTCAATTAATAAACCAATTCAAATGTTGTCCAACCAATAAATTGTAGTGATTTAAAAGGTCTGATGTTTGACTCATTTAAATCCTGAAACGTAGTAATCCTGGAAGTATTTGTGCATGACGGGTAGGAAATGAGATTTGATATTATCATAATATTATCATCTCATCCTTGTTTGGGATAGGTCGATAATTGGATAAACTTTTGAAAAAAATCATGATTTGCTAATGGGTAATCCTTTAGTCGATATCATATACTAATTTATAAATGCAAAACCACAGGGGGAAGGGGGGGGGGAGGGTTAGTTGCGATCCCCATAGGTTCACAACTACTGCTGATGATTTTTTTTCCATCGGATGATGTTTTTTTACGTTTATATATATTATATAAGCTTCTATACCTTTTATATAATGGATTTTTCCTTATGCACACATGGGGGTGCAGTCGACACGTCAGAGGTTAACAATTTTTTCTGTATACAAATTAACTCTGTACTACTGTGATAGATTGATTATACATGAGAGAGTTAAAACTACTCTTACTTTAAATGTTGTTAGAAACCAAAGAACAAAATTCTGAAAAGGCTTTTGAAAATTTGGTAAAAATCAGATAAATGCAAATAGAAAAATATGGCGCAAGTACAGCTTGATGCAAACTGTATGGCGGCTTGGAACAAAAGGCGAGGGATGATGACAATTTTTTTTTTGTTCGTCATGTGTTTTATTACAAAATATTGGACACGTATTTTTAATTTTTTTACGTAATCAAAAGATTATGGCGATACATTGAGTTAAAATATGGCATGACGTCACGCCTAGCTAGATTTTATACTTAGAAGTAACGTAGCGAGCCCACACTCATCTAAGTAATTTTTTATTAATAATATGATAAAGCAAATAATACGTGTCTAATATTTTTTTAATATCTGACTGACGGACTAAATAGAATTTCTTTTTTTTTTTTACCCCGGCATCATGCCATGTGTCAGCGCGGGGGTGAGGGGTGGGGTATAACTGCGCAGCTAGTAGCACACTTCAGACACAAAACTTTTTATTTTCATGCTTCAGAGCCACCATAAACTTTGACGCGTAACCTACCTATTCATCTAAACCCAAAGCATTCGTGATTGCAAATCGTTGAACACCTATTTTATACTTGCCTACCCTTGAAATTATTTTAGTATTTCAACTTCATCTATGTTTCTCTTCTGAAGTGTTTCGTGGAATAAAGTACTTAATTATCAACAGTGTTCTGAGCACGCTACCACAAAATTCGCGTGTTCTATTGCAATTTGCGATGCTTTGAGTAAGCCATCTGTATTTTAATCTTTGTTCTGCGATGTTTCGTGTAAGGTCAGGTACCAACCTGACCTTACACGAGACATGCACGAAACTGCAACAATGCAGTGATCGTTTTAAACAGTTTACACTACTTGCATTACTTATTGTTTTACCAAACGTACAGCGATCTGGAAACTAAAAGTTACTACATATACAAATAATGAATAAATAAATAAAAATTGAAATGTCTGTTTGTAATGTCTAAAAACAGCTTTTTACTTAATAGATATGACAGTATAATACGGTACCTACCAACTTATAACAAAAAAAAAAAAAACTGTCTGTCTGTTTGTTCCGGGTAATCTCCGAAACGGCTGGATCGACTTTGACAGGACTTTCACTGGCAGATAGATGACGTTGACGTTATAGGGTTCCGCGCTTGCTCGAATTTTCAGTTTTTTTTTTTTTTTTTGATTTTTATTTGATTTTTTTTTTTTATTATATTTATTTTTTTACCATATAAATATATATGCTAATTTTAATATAAATAAAAATATCATCTTCTTTACTATGAAAAGTACTCTTTCTGTGCTTACCAAACCCAGTGTTTTTCATTAACAAATCGTTATTTTAGTTGAACAGTGCTCAAATACCTTAAAAATAGTTAACCATTACCCCCAATAAACGAGTCTCATTACAGCTAGTTATCCACGGTAGAGTAGCCGCGAATCATTTCACTATCGCGTTCGATTTCACTGCATTCTCCCGCGGCGCGTGCGCCGACCGAACGAAGCGAAATGTGCATGAAAAACCATTGTTACTCTCGTTTTAATGTGTGAAATCATGTGCTCAACGGTCGTAAAATACGTTTTTTTTTACTAGCACTAGTATAATCTACTTTGCATTATGTTTGCAAATGTTTTTTTTTTTTGTATTTACTAGCTTTCTCTCTCAAATTAGGCTGTGTTACTAGCACAATAGAAATGATAATTATCAGCGTCGTCGGTGTACAGGTGTTTCAATAATTGCCAATCAGTCCCCAGCGACCTTTAGTCAATTACTTTCGGTTCAATGGCTCGGAGAAGTTGTGAAAGGCATCGATGTATACCTATATTATGTCGCAGCCAACTGGTTTAATTAGCCGTTTGGTCAACCGCCTAGCCTTTTCACTAAACGGCACCGTCATTTAGGTATATTATTTAATTCCAATTTAAAATTACAGTGTAAAGGTAACGCACCGTTCTTGAGAAAAATAAATTATTGTAACTTAACCTCAAAACACTTTAAAAGTTGCTTCTGCAACGTCTCCAGCGCTGCGGGAATTGCAACCCTTTCGCCCTTACGTAACAAAGAGAGAGAGAGAGAGAGTTAGAGAGGCGGGAACTACCATCCCTTCGCGCCTCCGGATTTTCAAATACACTCTAGGGGTAGCAGCCAAAAGACTACGTGGATTCAGTGCCCCGATTCGGTTTTGTTTACGCACTGAAACTGTGAGACACACCAGAAATATTGTGGCTTGTTGCCACCATATTGACAGTGTGGATTTCAGCGCTAGGTAGCAGAAAATGGAACTAAATTTTCATTTAAATGTCTGGGCTAGTCAAGTAGTTAAACGTTATCGATCCAAGTAATTTGCCTAGATGTTTGATTGAATGGCATAATGGCATATCATTCAAGCCGCTAGTTGAACAACGCTTAGTGAAAAGGCTAGGCGGTTGAGCAAACAGCTAAAATAGGGTATATTCGGTGAACGAAGCCTATGGCATATCTAGTTTTTTTTATTATTTTTTTTATTTTTTTAATAAAATCAAAATTCAAATCATTACAGGTTGCATATGATTTGAATTTCGATACTTTCAAAGGATTTATTATTTTTTTTCAAAATGTATGTTTTTATTGTTCTAAAATGAAAAGTTTACAACGTATTTGTAGTATTTCAATAAATACTACAAATACGTATTTGTAGTATTTCAATAAATACTACAAATACGTTGTAAACTTTTCATTTTACATACATAGATATTTTTTGCTGACTAAGCTATTAAAAAAAAAAAAAACTAGTGATGCCATACGCTTCTACTCCGTTCACCTAATACGAGTAGGTACACCCTATTTTTTTACTATATAGGTACATGGCAAGATAGGTTCTTGCCATGTACCTATATAGTAAAGTGATACTAACATAGTTATTAAGTTTTATTTAGTAACAAAATTGTTACTATATTATTATGTATAAGTACTTACGTTAAGGTATGTACTTATCTATATAAAAAAAAAAAAATGTTTATTGAAGAAAAGCCAAAGTAGGTACTGACTAAAACAATGATATATTTATAACTAGGTGGCTATGCTATGCACAATACATTGAAACCCTGATCTCCAAACTAGGGGTATCCCTGTATCTTAGAGATCAGTGTCCCTCCGCAGCAAAGTCACAAGCCAATATTTGTAACTCATTGGTACAAAGCATTTCTTTAAATAGTTGAATGAAGAGAAAAATAGAAAAAAAATAAAATATAATATATATGGGTCTCTATGGGTCTTTGTTACCTGAAAATAAATGGTTTATTTATTTATTTATATAATAATACCAGCCTATTATTGTCCCACAGTGACTGCAGAGCTCAGGCCTCTTTTCAGAGAAGGCACGAGCATTGATCACCACGGTTGCTCGAGACGGGTTGGCGATTTTATAAAGGGTGTAAAAAGATGTGAGAGTCACTTACACTACCCGTCATTATGTTTTTTTTTTTGTACTGGACTATACCTGGAATCCTTCTGGTTAATCTGGTTACAGAAATGGTCAAAGTTCCAATTTCTTTTGACTTTTTTTTCGCAAAAAACAGTTTAAAATATTATACCATAACTTAAAATCCTGTACCGTTGCATGTACCATAAGCACAATATTCTGCGTGCGTTACATTGCGCGCTGCTGTAAACAGCGATTTTTCACATGAAACATAAAAGTCTACCTATAGTTTGCTGTACAGATATTTACGTAATCAGTCTATAATGTTCCCATTGCTGGGACACAGGCCTCCTCTCGGTGAGATGAGCGGGCCGTATTCCAGCACGCGGGCCCAGTGCGGGTTGACAGATGTCACATGTCTTCAAATTTTTGGTTCTAGGACATGCCGGTTTCCTCACGATGTTTTCCTTCACCGTTTTGAGAGCAGTGGTGATGAAATAAATTACACAGAGTAAAGCACCTGTCGGGGTTCGAACCTATGACCTACAACTCGTAAGTCCCGGCTGTTAGCACTGGGCCATCACTACTCTCAAAAGTTGGGATATTTTGTTTAAATCTGGGCTTAGAAAATTTCGCTAAAGCATGCAAAAAGTTAAAAAAGACAAGTAAAAATAAAATCTGAAGCGTTGCAAAGCCACACTGAACGTAAACAGGAACGTAATCTTGTACCTACACTATCAAGGCATCTTCCAGCCAGATTTGAACTCGCTCCGTCGAAAATTATGTTCACAGGATCGAAAAAACAAGTGAAAGTGTAAAATTTCTTGAAAATTATTAAATTAGAGAAATTTTCTGAACTGTTGAGAATATCCCAACTTTTAATTTTTTAAATAATAGATGACCACCTTATACTAAAACCTTCCTGAAAGTATATAGATCACGTTAGTGAAAGATTCATCAAAATAGTTTTTGTAAAAATCGCGGACATACATACATACTACGGGTCGAAAACAGAACCTCCTTTTTTTAACTCTGATAAAACTGGCCTGTTTTACCACTTCCATATAACTTGGAACTAATTCACTTTGTATACTTTTCAGGTTGTACTTATTACAACCTGAAAAGTATACCTAATGTGAATTAGTTCCAAGTTATTTTTAAATCATGTTTTATCATGTTAAATCATGTCATGGGTCCTTGTCGTACATTCTAAACAACTGTCAGACTAACGAGAAAATATAGAAATTTTGACATGATAGTTTTATTACCATGGAAAGGTATACTTCTAAAAACATGAGACGTGTAAACGACCTCCAATAACAGATAAGTACTTAACAAGTTTCTATTCACAAGTCATCAATCTGTTTGTTTGTCTTAACACGCGTGTAAATCATGAAAGAGCCGCCACTTAGTCACACGATAATTACTTCCCATTGACTGAGAATCAATAGAATACTAAATTAGGATTTGTTTACATTCCCGTTGGTCTTGTGGTCGCAAGAGCGACTTGTGAGCGTGGAGTCCTGGGTTCGATTCTCAGGTCGGGCAAAGTGTGAGAGGCAACAGCCGCGCCCTCGCGCCCCTAGCCGCCGTAGGAGACGCCCTGGGCGGCGGGAATCGATCGCCGATTCCCGGCCACCGTACGCGCGGGCTTGCGGACGACGAGTAATGCGCAGCTCGCCGTCCGGTAAGGACCAGGCCCGGGTCGACGGCGCGTTGTGTTCCACGCGCGCCTCAAAGAGATGTCAGCAGTGACGGGGTCAATTGGGCCGATGCCGCCGGGGTCGCGGGTAGTTCGAAAGAGATACCGTGGCCCTGGCACGGGCAGCTGAAGGAACATGGGTGGGTTTTAGTCAGTAAAAGTCTGACACGCCCTCCCGCTCTGCCCAGAGCGGGAGGTCATTTGATGATTTCACATCCACAAAAAAAAAAAAAAAAGGTCGGGCAAAGTGTAATTGGGGTTTTCCATTAGAAATTTCTCAGCGCTGTGTTCACCAATATTCAAACCAGAAAATTATTTAACCGGTTTAGTATTTCAACGGGTTTATATGTGAACTGATTAATTATCTAAACAGTCGTTTTAAAAGTCGGTGAACTTCGCCCTAAGTAACAGCCCGAAGTTTGAAAGCTGGTCGTCCCCCGTCCTGCACCAGATCTCTCTCCGCTCGTGTCGGATTGCCATCCCATCGGACTATGAGAGTGAGGGAGGAGAGAATGCATCTGTGTCTGCACACACACTTTTGCACTATCTCCCTCATCGATGGCTAGTCTGCGCTGCGATTGGCCGCTATTATGGCTGTAATTCGATCTGAAGGACTATTTTAATGTTAGTTTTAATTACTAACACTTGCCGAAAATTAAACGTAAAATCTGCAATGATGTTATAATACGTCATTAAAAATCTTAAATTCATTCACTGACAGACAACCGCATGGAAGCATGAAACTTGATCAAAAGTATCTTGAACAAAATTATCTATTTGAGCGAATTCTTTCCTTATGCTCGGTTTTTGAGGTCCTCAGATAAACCCTCGATAGTAATTCACTCGACTTTTAAGCTAAATTCTTCCTTAACGAAGTATTCAAAAACAGAATTTCGTATCAACAATCACTATCGAATGGATAAACTCCGTTTAAAAACCTCAAAAACCTGGTATAAGTAAGGATTAAAAAAAAAATACAAAAGCATGGAAATTTGTAATTTTTGTCTGTGGCGAATTCCCATAGGGCACACGGTTGGTGCCTAAATAAAGACATGAATTTAGGTGTCGTCTAGTGTTAATGAAAACGGTTATTAGTTACATAAACAAGTGAACTTGGCAATTTTCGAGGTCGAGATCACGTGACGTCACAGATGTTTGTTCAAGAACGGAGCCATTATGTTAATTTGACATACATATTATTCTTTGAATTTACAATAATTATGTTTTGTTTGGAAACATGTGGAATATTTTTGAATATTATTTTTGTGTTGACATCAAAAATAGATTTAATTAGGTTAGGTTAGGTTAGAAAAATAATCTTACTAATATTATAAATGCGAAAGTTTGGATGGATGGGTGAAGAATGTTTGTTACTCAATCTGTCTGTGTGATTATAGTCTGGAATAGAACATGGGCTACTTTTTATCCCGGAAATATGCACGGTTCCCGTGGGATAACTTCCGACATCCAAGCGGGCGAAGCCGCGGGCAAAAGCTAGTATATTAGAAAATAAAAATAAATATTAGGTTGGGGAAAGGGTTCCTTCGAATTTTATACACAAAATCGTTAGATTCACTAATTTTGGCCGACAGAAAAACAATTGATTTAAGGACGCTGTTACAAATAGTTAGTCAAATCAACACTTTTTTACACAAAAGTATGTTTATTAAATAAAATGCTTTACATTCTTAAAATGTTTTTTGGCCAAACGGTCGATAGATGTGCATGGTACGATTCTGAACTATAAATGTAATTTTAGATAGGTAGGTACAGTTTCTCAATAATTGTACCGGAGTGAAAATTTTTACTTCGGTACATTTATTGAGAAAATGTACCTATTTAAAATATATAATTTATTATATTATAGTTCAGAATCGTACCATGCAAATCTATCAACAGTTTGGGCAAAAAAAATATTAAGAATGTAAAGCGTTTTTTTTTTAATAAACATACTTTTGTGTAAAAAAGTAATGATTTGACTACCCATTTGTAACAGCGTCCTTAATAGCGGGATTTTTCCTTTTTTAAAATTTCATCTATTTAGTGGTATCAAAAGCAGCCAGATACAAACAGTACAGCCAAAGAGATTTTACTACAACTTTATACCTATAAAATACGAAAAAACTTTTTTCCTAACCTATTATTACAGAAAAGGAATAAATCAAGAAATACCTTTATTAGATGTACTATTTTTGTATCCTTTGGCAGATGAAACTTTTGGCATACCAAATGTTTCTTGGTTCTATTTCTATTGTTTGGTCAATCTAAGAAGTCCAATTTGACATGAGTGTGTGTCCCTCTTTGTCCCGCTATGTTTTTCTCTCTTTGGCAAATGAAACGATATGGGCTGGCAGCGACTTTGTAGCGAGTTTAAAGACCGACTATTTCCGTACTCTAGTAAGTTGGTTTCTACAGATAGTGTTTTTTCTGAAAATTTTTAAGAACTCAAAATAATTCCGGAATGAATAGTGATCAAATTTTGATTAGGTAGTAATCAGTGAACACAAAGCCTATATTTTTAATATTGCCTCTTATAGGGAAAAAGGGCGGCTATTTTTTGCGTCGCTTGTGTACTCTTCTTACCTATATCCGAAGACAAGAAAAATTGAAGAGTGATTAGAGTCAATGTGTTTGAGATAACCTTGAGAAGCTCTTAGCGAAATTCGATTTTATACGACGGAATGTAGGTTTTTTTGAAGATCAATGTCTTTCATTTGTTATTAGAAGAACGTGTAATTTAATTCAGTGTGTATAATGCGGGTTGGATGTCTTTTTAACCGACTTCAAAAAGGAGGAGGTTCTCAATTCGTCGGAACCTTTTTTTATTTTTTTTTATGTATGTTCCCCGATTACTCGAAGATGGCTGGACCGATTTGGATTTTTTTTTGTTTTATTCGAGAGGGTCATCACAGTTGGTCCCATATAAAATTGATTAACTTTGCTTCGGTAGTTTTTGAGTTAGCTTCAATAATACGTATTTTTTCCCCACTTTTATATGGATGATGTTCTAGTTTGTTTTGCAGGTAGTGGTATTACAATTTGTGTGGGGTAGGTAGACAACTAAAAAGTGAAAAATAAAAACTTTTTTACAAAAAAATACAACCGACTTCCAAAAACAACACTACAAAGTGAAAAATAACTTTAATTTCGGAAGTCGGTGGCAAAAAACGAAAATACATTTAACTAGACACCGACTTTCGAAATTAAAGTTATTTTTCACTTTGTAGTGTTGTTTTTGGAAGTGGTTGTATTTTTTTGTAAAAAAGTTTTTTATTAGGTACTCGTTTTATTACCTACTAATTTAATACAAATTTCTTTGTAATACATAATGCTATGACTGCTCTTCGTAAGCAGTGATGGCCCAGTGGTAAGAGCGCCGACGTAGGTATTGGGTTCGAACCCAAGCAGGCACTTTACTTTGCTTAATTTAAACGGTCTCAAAACGGCGAAGGAAAACATCGTGAGGAAACGGCATGTCATAAAACCAAAAATTGGAAGACAGTGACATCCACCAACCCGCACTGGGCCCTCGTGGTGGATCTTGGCCCACTCCCTCTCACAGAGAGGAGGCAGTGTTTCCCTGCAGTGAGAACATTATAGGCTGATTATGCTATGACTGTTCTTTTTAAGACGGTGCTTACAAAAAATCCCTAGTTTTAGTCCATTGTCCATTTATTAGAAGCATAGTTATTAAAAAGAGTATAAACAGAGCAACTGCCCATAATTCCATTCGTAAGTAGTAACAGAAGTGACCTTGCATTGTTCTCAAAATAATAGTTAGAACGCTCTTTAAACAATCTTAACGAACCGTTTCGATTCTACCATCAGAATTTCTCGTTCTTACATCTGTTCATAGGTAAACTTGTGTGATACTTTTGTAGTTTTATTAGAAAACCGGTATTCATCTTGTAATACTGACCTGTCGTACCGGAAACTTAGTGGACGTATCTCGTAGACAAGACTAGTTAACGAATTCGACCTAGTTTAAGAAATACCATTCATTGAAACATGTAGAGTACTACAACTCTACAAGTAGCTATGTAATCTTGTAAATATACTATTATAAGTTGAGCTGTATGTAGCTTGCTTCTCTATATCTAGTTTTTGCAGTTTTCAAGAACTGTCATCTGTTAATCTTTTTTTTTTTTGTGGATGGGAAATCATCAAATGACTTCTCCCGCTCTGGGCAGAGCGAGAGGGCGTGTCAGACTTTTACTGACTAAAACCCACCCATGTTCCTTCAGTTGCCCGTGCCAGGGCCACGGTATCTCTTTCGAACTACCCGCGACCCCGGCGGCATCGGCCCAATTGACCCCGTCACTGCTGACATCTCTTTGAGGCGCGTGTGGAACACAACGCGCCGTCGACCCGGGCCTGGGGGTCTACTCCCTAAGTCTGTCCGTCCGTCCGTCCGTCTTTCCGTCCGTCTGACATAACGATCCAACAAAACAAGTGTAAAAGTTAAATTTTTCGGACGGGCAAAAACATCGGGAGTAGGGACAGCTGCCAAATCGTGTTGTCATTCATATTTCGTTCGGGCCCCGAACCAATCATCCATCCGTAGTTGATACGGAGTAGGAAACGCACGTAACGAAGGCCGAAACTACGGGCTTCGTGCTTAGGGAGTAGACCCCTAGTCCTTACTAGACGGCAAGCTGCCCATTACTCGTCGTCCGTAAGACAATTTGTTGATACCCTCTTTTCGGAAAATTTTGAGATTTTACTTATTTTTTTACTAATTAATGTTAACAAATAATGTTAACAATAATTAGTAAAAAAATAAGTTAGTTAATTAAGTAGTAAAGTAATATTAATTAGTATATTTTAATTTTAATATTTTTAATTTTGATTTTAATTTTAGATTTTAATTTTGTTTTTAATTTTGATTTTAATTTTTAATTTTGTTTTTCAGTTTTGTTTTAATTTTGATTTTAATTTTGATTTTAATTTTGAGTTTAATTTTAATTTAATTTAATTTCTTAATTTAACTTTACTTTTATACTTTTAAATTATTTGATTTGTTTTGATTTGAAAGTAAACGAACGTTTCACTCTCTCTATGGAATTCGAGAGACTCTTCTCTGTCTATATAAATCGGGAGATGTCGTATTCATTGCCCGCACTATTAATACGGTACTCTTGAATCCTAATATCAAACATTACTACTACTGAACTGAATATAAAACCCCAAATAAGTAGGTACCTCAAAAGGTTAGTGAAATGTTTTTCCATTATATACATGTTAAAAGGGCGCTATTACATGTCGACCGTGATTTTTGCGTTAAATGACCAACTTTGGCGTTCTTATTCTGAGAAACTGAAAGACTTCGACAACTTTGACTTATTGTGTGGTGGATAATAGTTATTAGTATAGTCCACAGTGGCCTCGATTTCGCAATTTTTTCTTATCTATATATAAATAAAGCCAAAATTCCGAAGCAAGTTTTTCATAAAATGCGCGACGGCACATTTTGGAGCTTGTGGACACAAGAAAATACAGTTTACATAAGAAAATGAAATGAAAATAATAATAATATCTCTTAAATAGTGACTTAGTCCATAGCGGCTTCAGAATTTTTAAATATTTATGGAATATATCCCAAAAGAAATCCCATTTAAAACTATAAAACTACAAAATGCTCAGAATTGACAGTAAATTTCTCCTTACGTAACAGTTATTTCAGAATAAACGTTAGTTCATAAGAAATTAAAATTTCATACTTTAAACAAAAAAAAAAAATATTATAAAACTCAAAATAAACCTAATTACAACTGCCAAATTGCTACATAATGCGATTTGTCGCCGTGCTTCCTTAAAACGAATCTGCCAAAACGCAATTTTGTGATATGCATCTTAATCTCGTATAGTACCTACCTTATTCTAATACCTACGGAGTGCTCGATCAACCTTGACAGTCAGTGGCGGTCCATCCATCCATCGGTTTAGGCAGTAAACAAAAAAAAAAAAAACACGTGTCTGGTTAACCGACTAAACGTAATACCTATCACTTCAGTTGTCATGCTACGACACAGTTGTACTCTTCAAGTTAGCAACTTTATAATTTATTTTATAACGTTAGTGTAGTGTAGTATTAGTGTTTTTACTTGTCACTTAGTTCAACTTCGTCTCGTTCTCATTGTGGTAAGTGTAAGTATGAATTATGTTAACGGTACGTATAAAAAAAAATGATGCTGCAGACTTAACCAAATCAAATTGTTTTATAAGTTCATGAGCATTATACAAAAAACGTATTCGTCTACTTTTTGCTTCTACCTATTGTGAATAGCTGTACCTACCTAGTCATTATTTTCAATGTCACTATCGTACAGACCTTGATGATATCCAGCGGATTTTGAAGCATTTATATTTAAACAAAATAAAATGATGTCAGTGGCAACAGCTCCATGTTGCAAGAACGATATTAATAGTGTAATCTCGAAGACTTAGCATATTTATGCTAAAGACAATTTTTAGACGTTTGTCTAAAATATTAATAATAATAATAATACACAACGTGATGTGTGTTTCAAACCTTCGGGTAATGGAAATTATCCAAAAAGTAAACATACCTTTTTTTTTGTGGATTGGAAATCATCAAATGACTTCTCCCGCTCTGGGCGGAGCGGGAGGGCGTGTCAGACTTTTACTGACTAAAACCCACCCGTGTTCCTTCAGTTGCCTGTGCCAGGGCCACGGTATCTCTTTCGAACAACCCGCGACCCCGGCGAAAAAATGTGCTCAAGATGTGCCTTAACCATTTTGTGTGTTCCATCCTTGTCAAGGAGAGTGCTAACCGTCTATCCTTTCAATAGACACAAGTAAACATACCCTAGGGCCAATAGTCTAAGCCTAGCTGTTCTGCTGTGAAAAAGGGTTAGTGCTTTTTGTCCTGTACGACCTCATACTTCTTCTTCGCATCAAATGGTCAACGATCTTTCTACATCTGTCCAGATATTTGGTCCGACCACCTTTTTGAGCTTCGGCCTCTATAGGTCTTTTGCCCTTTCATTTCCAGTCACCATTAGACGTTCTTCATACTAGGTACTTATATGTTTTGCACCGAAACAATAATGAGCACTAAGCTTTACAGTAAGGCTCCTTTTTTGGCCTTTAAGATACAGTCTTCAGCCGAAAGACGTCCACTGCTGGACACGTTATCGTATCGAGTGGCTTCTCGTGGTCTTGACCAGGTCATAGGTCCACCTTGTGGAAGGCCGTCCAACGCTACGTCTTCCGGTACGCGGTCGCCACTCCAGAACCTTTCGGCCCCATCGGCTGCGAGCAATATTCTTAACCTTGGTTTTCCTGCATGACTCTTAATTTCTCTAAGTATAGTCGTCTTCATTGCCCTTTGGGCTTATAAGTCGGACTAACTTAATAGTCACTCTAAGTTACAATTACTTAAATAGCCATAAACACGAGTGACGTCAGTTATAGTCGACTTCGGTATCAATTACTAGAACACAATACCATATTGTCACAGTTAACATGATTTATAACAACTTAACGTACTTTAGATCCAAGTTAAGGCAAGTAGAGCCTTTTGTAAAATGTGTCAATGTGGACCGCATGCGTCTCTTAGCTTATGTACTCAGTAGTAAATCAGTCTATGTACGTACCTTATTAAGTGATGTTGGTGCACCGTACACTGTTGCATAATGGTAAACGCTTTGTGGGAGATGGCGTGTGCGCTGCATTACAGTGCATTCATAGGTAAAGCAAGCATAAAAACAGTTATTTTTTTTCATGAATATTGGGAAACCTAGATACCCTGAGGTTGCTTTTCATTCAGTAAAAGCTAGCGTAGTGGTATTAATGAGGTTACATTTTTGCCTTCGTCAGCATCATCGTCATTTCAATCGAAATATATCCTCTGCTTGATTAATTTTAATTAACTCTAACATTACAGAGTCAAGTTATTAATTTCTATTTTAGCAACAACTTTAAAATTACGTCACTGTTTTTTGTCAGTCCACAATTAAAGGAAAATGCTCTGTGCCTAAAGGATATGTTTCTTGCTAAAAATTAATTTATAATAACGGTATTTAAGACATACCTAAACTTTGAATTTTAATGACGTAGGGGAGTTTTTAAACGGGATTGCCCAAGGTGTTAGTCATCGGTAAAGCAAACTTGTCGAGAATCACGTTTATTTGTTATTCATGCAAATTATTGGAAGTAGGTAAAGAAGACAGATTTTTTTTTTTTAAGAAACGTTTGTAGAATGTGACTTGCCTGATTTAGGTATTAAATTAACATTAGATAACATCTACCGTTATACGCCTAAACGTGTTTCGAAGCTTTATTTTTTTTTGTTGGCATAAATATTATTGTAGTAGTTTGAACAGAATTACTAAAATGTTCTCATAATTTTGCCGAACTGTACATTTTCAGTCATTTAATCGTCACACATAAAAAAAACCGGTCAAGAGCTAGTCTGACTCGCGCACCGAGGGATCCGTTCAGATTTCTGAAAAAGTGTGATATTTAATGACATCGTTTTATTTTTCCTGTAATCTTTACATAAACTTCTATCACACAGAATAATGTCAGTTTTATCTTTATGCAAAATTGGAGATAAGGGGGAACGGTATTTTTTTTAAATTTTTCATCAAAAGTCGAAAACTATGCCGCCTAAAAAATAGAAAAAAACGTTTGAGAATGTGCAAACAGCGCTCTTTCATATGATACCCCACATGCCCTAGCAGCCCCACTTAATTATTAAGAAACCCTTTCAGTCCCTGTTGCAAAAAAGAAACAAATATATTTTTATTTCTTTCTTATTTGCAAAATAGTTGGGCATACGTCAACTAAAACTGTTCCTTTCAAGTTGATAGCATCAGTAGTTCTTGATATATCCAGCTGTAACAGACGGACAGACAGACAGACTGAGTCGCACCATAAGGATTAGTTTTTACCATTTTGGTACGGAACCCTAATAAAAGGAAAAGAAGAAAAATAAAAAAGAATAATAATAAGAAGGAAGAGGAGTTCAAAATAATAATACCAGCCTATTTATTGTGCCACTGCAGGGCACAGACCTCTTCTCATACTGAGAAGGCACGAGCATTGATTGACGCTTGCTCAAGACGGGTTGATGATTTTCAAGTTCAATGATTTTTCTTAATTAGTTTTCGTTTTTTTACAGGTACGTTAACTCCAGCTGAACATCACAACAAAGGTTTTTTCAAGGTTTATATTTATTCTCTAACTAGCTTTTGCCCGCGGCTTCGCCCGCGTGGATGTCGGAAATTATCCCAAGGGAACCTACTACCGGGATAAAAAGTAGCCTTTGTAATAATACAGGTTATAAACTATCTGTGTGCTAAATTTTATCCAAATCCGTTCAGCCGTTTTTGAGTGATTGAGTAACATCATCTAAACATACAAACTTTCACATTTATAGTAGGATCTACATTATAAAACAAATTGAGAAAGGGTCTTCTCGCGATATCCCTTTTTACGAGGTAAACAGGTACCTATCACACGGATCACGGATCACGGATCTACTTAATTTAACGGCATCACACACTCACACGCGCGCGCACATACACACACACACACACACACACACACCCGCACATACACATACACGCACACACACACCCACACTCACGCTCATCCACCACACACACATGAAATAGTTTTTATTTTTACATTTAGTTATACCATATATTTATAACAGCCAAATAGGTACATATGTACGTAAACAGTAAAATGCAAATCCTTGTAATCCAAGGGGGATTGGAACTGTCACTCCTTCATACAGGTTATTCAGTAACCTAGCTAGGAGATCAGAACCGCACCCACTAAAATTGTAGCAAATCTGTAATTTTACTATGTACAAATTATATACCCATGTACTGCAATACTTGAATGTGATCAATAAAGATTTATTTATTTATTTATTTATTTAATTTAAAACCAACCTTACATATTCAAAAGATGCACCATCTAAAGCTGAACGAGCTACAAACAAGTGCTTTCAAAATTTACCTGATAAGGAGGTGAGCAGAGTAAACAGTCTCATTTTAAAAGATAATGTACCTTGGAGCAATTTACTAGAACATTACACGCTATAGCACAAAATAATTGATGTCAACGGATGCTCTTGTAAGGTAAATTATGTAGTTAACGCAACAGAGTTTATGGTCCAAATTTGGTTTAATGTTAGGATTAAACTTACGAGTTGTAAAGCTGTAGGTTCGAACCCAGACAGGTACTTTACTTAGTGTAAATTATTTCATCACTACTGGCTCTCAAAAATGGTGAAGGAAAACATCGTGAGGAAATGTTCTAGAACCAAAAATGCCAAGACATGTGACATCTATCTACCAACCCGCACTGGGCCCGCTCCCTCTCACAGAGAGGAGGCCTGTGTTCCACCAGTGGGAACATTATAGGCTGATATGCTATGCATGCTTATGCTAGAGTAGTTGGATATGTTGATAATTTTGGAATTAGAAAAAAAAAAGAAAGCCGTGTGCCCGATGGGATTTCCCAACCGCAGAAACGACAAACTTCCGTTCCAAATTTCATCCCCTATTAACACCTTTAGGGAATGAATTTTCGAAAATTCTTCCTTAAGGCTCACTTTCGCTATACAAGGTGTAACTTAAATAACGTACAACCTCTTAAGGGCACTCATCATTATGAACAACTTTTACTATGGGATCAAACCTGAAATCGCGAAAAAAAATCAGCTGTTCCCTACATTTCGACTACATTTTTCTACAATTTTCCGTGTTATAACTATAAAGGTTTTTCTCGCGATGTTTTCCTTCATATATATTAGGTCTTTACCTATGAAATTGCCGTTCTGCAGTACTGGCCATTTCAAATCAAAATAATTTTTGTTTGGCTAAGAATTCTAATTTCAAATTAATTTTATTTTAAAAACATGGATTTTTTTTTCCAAAAGTAGTCATTTGTTTATTGATTAGTGTTACATTTTCATCGCATTTCAATCTTTTCCGTCATCATGGATACGTTAAAAATTCGAGTAATTATGGAATATGAGTACCGTCGTGGCAGCAACGCGGCACAAGCGGCACGCAACATCAACGACCTTTACGGAGCTAACACTACAAACCAACGCACCACTTGTTATTGGTTTGCTCGCTTCCGTTCTGGAAATTTCGACATGAAAAATGAACCTCGCGGTCGTCCGAAGACTTTGGTCGACAATGACGAATTAAAGGCGATTGTGGAAGCTGATGATACACAATCTACGGCTGAATTAGCAGCAGCTTTCGACGTTAGCGTCAAAACAATATTGGTCCATTTGCGTCAAATTGGCAAGGTAAAACAGCTTGACAAATGGGTGCCCCACGAACTCATGATCGCCAGCGCGAAGTACGCGTCGAGACGTGCCTTGCACTGCTCAACAGACATACAAATGAAGGAATTTTGAACCGCATTGTTACCTGCGATGAAAAATGGATTCTGTTTGATAACCGCAAGCGCTCAGCAAGTTGGTTGGATCCTGGTTCAGCACCTAAACAATGCCCTAAACGAAAACTTACCCCTAGAAAAGTGATGGTCACTGTTTGGTGGTCTAGCGCCGGTGTGATTCATCACAGCTTCTTACCAAACGGGGTGAGCATTACTTCAGATGTGTACTGTGAAGAACTGAACACAATGATGGAGAAGCTGGCACATCTCCAACCAGCATTGGTCAATCGCTCGTCTCCGCTGCTCCTGCACGACAACGCGCGACCTCATACTGCAAAGCAGACGGTCTCCAAGTTGCAAGAACTGGGGTTGGAAGCTCTCCGTCATCCGCCCTACTCACCAGACCTTGCGCCTACAGACTACTACTTTTTCCAGAATTTGGATAACTTCTTGGCGGGAAAAAAATTCAATACCCGAGAGGCAGTACAAAATGCCTTTGAAGAATTTGTTGCCTCCCGTCCAGCTGATTTCTTTAAGAAGGGCATCAATAAACTGCCACTGCGTTGGCAAAGATGCATTGATTGCATGGGTGATTACTTCGATTAATACAAATAAAAAATGCATGAAAAAAATTCGTTAAAATTTTTTCATACAAAACGGCAATTTCATAGGTAAAGACCTATTATTAGTGATGTCAAATTTACAAAGTACTCATGAAGACGAGGCCTTAACCACTGTGCCATCACGATGACGACCATCATCAATCTGCCTAGCCTTTTCCCAACAATATTGGGGTCGGCTTCCAGTCTAACCAGATGCAGCTGAATACCAGTATTTTACATGGAGCGACTGCCTATCTGACCTCCACAACCCATTAACTGGGTAATACGATACCCCTTGGTAAGAGACTGGTTGTCAGACTTTCGGGCTTCTGACGACCCGTATCGACTGTCAAAGATCCACGAACGACAGTCGGGACCAATGGCTTAACGTGCTTTCCGAGGCACGGAGAAGTCTCGGTATGTAATGATAGTCACCCATCCACTGACCAACCCCGGTAAGCGTAGCTTAACCTGATGGATTGATCCGCGCGGCTGTTATTACCTAGCCACGAGCTCCAAGATGACGACCATTATCTTAATTCTTAATTAAAATTAGGTCCAATTATAATGGCGCTCCATAGGCTATCACGTTATGATTACGAGATAAGACTGAAATTACACTGACCTGTTGCTAAGCGATTAATCTGTTCAATCTCCTACAAATCTCTGTCGATAAGGGCGTTTATTTATTATATTAACTCATAAATACGTCACTGAGGCACGTGGTTTGAATGGAAAATGTTTTTCGTTGTGGGGTTTCGCGTTAAACTTATGTTTTAGTATTAAAAAAACTTTTTTACAAAAAAATACAACCGACTTCCAAAAACAACACTACAAAGTGAAAAATAACTTTAATTTTGGAAGTCGGTTGTATTTTTTTGTAAAAAAGTTTTTATTTTTCACTTTTTGTGGTTCACATGTACTTACCCCTTCACAGCGTACCGGCGTGATGTTATGTTATGAACTGGTGTAAACAATAAACAGACATGAGATTTCAGCAATCCCAGTCCATTTGCTATCATTTATTGAGGAGTTCCGTTGCCTATCTCAGAAGTTCTTCAGCAGATCTTCACCAAATTGAAATGGGACCACTCTGAGAAAGTACTCTTCCAAAAACTAAAATTCTTCCAAATCGCTTCAAGTGTGCCTATAAAATTGGAAGAGTTCTCTCTATTTCTCCAGGATCCCATCATCAGATCCTGACTTGATGATCATGGGACCACCTGGGAAAGGACACACGAGTGGTCCTATAAGAGGACCACTCGTGTCTGTCTGTCTGTCTGTCCGTCTGTCACAGGCAATTTGCTCCGATTCTAATGGACCGATTAAGTTGAAATTTGGTACACATGAATTTCTGTGACCCAAACAAGGACGGGTAAAGTAAAATATTTAAATGAATTTTAAATATGGGGATCACTTTTGGGGGGCAAATATATTATGAACAACAACAACATGGTAAATCTCTCAACATTGTGGTACAAACTTACATTTACAGTTGGAACGTATGGAAGAACATGTTTTTCAACTACAATGTTAAGTTTGTTCTTGGGATAAATTTATCCCAACTAGGGAACCCTTTATTGTGCGTGGTCCGACATACACTTATCCGGTTTTGTTTTGTTCTTGAGCTTAAAACTCTGGTTAAGACTCAGACAGCGTTATCCGTTTCGCGCGGAAGTAACGCAAACATCTGTCTAGGATATTGTTCTTTTTTATGTTTAGACTAAGTACCTATTTGTTTGGTTTTAGTTTTTAAACATAAGTTATAAAACAATTTAATGTAATGTGCGTCACTTTCATGTGAATAAACAGTTTTTCTTTCTTTCTTTCTTCAAATAAAAACTTCATGGAAATTGTTCTACCAGAATCGCGTCGCGTCGCACCTATCTGCGGGTGTCTTTAAAGGGAAACAAATCCCGCGCGGGTTACAGGACGACATTCGCTGGCGCCGACTGCGTCAACTAACTTTTATGGAGATGTTCAAACTGGCGAATTTATAGTCGCGTGATTTCCCAATCAGTACAATCGATGTGCATCCTCGTGTCCCGCGTCCCGTGCAGGTTTTTCCTCAGTGTGCCCAGACAGATCTAAACTTATTTGGAATTGCTAAAAGATTCGTAATAACGGGGACGTATGGCACACATTCCGAATCCGCAACTGCTAGCTCTTATTGTAAAGTTAGATTAAAGTACCTAACTTTCTTCTGAAACTTCCGAATAAGTATTCTTCGTATGCTATTAACAGGTTATTTATGAAGAGCCTGTTGTCCCTACATTTTTCTTTACCGGATCATTAACAGCAATTATCAGCATCATCATCATCTGCTAGCCCTTTCCCAACTTCTTCATTCTTGAATCTTTGATAGTCGTTACGGGTCGTCGGAAGCCCGAAAATCTGACAATCCTCTTACCAAGAGGAACCCACAACACAACCCACCTCCCAACCCAACTCTTACAACCCAGTTACTGGGTAATACCATAGTATTACCCAGTAACTGGGTTGTGGAGGTCAGATAGGCAGTCGTTCCATGTAAATTACTGGTACTCAGCTGCATTCGGTTAGACTGGAAGCCGACCCCAACATAGTTGGGTTAAGGCCTTGATGACGCTGTTGACGTTTTTATTTCTGCATCACATCAAACAATCGACTCGTTTTACGATTTTTAAATTGATTCTAAATTTGAATACAGCCAGACCCATTTTACAACCAGCCTGCATTATGCAAGGGTCCCTTAGGCAGATGGCCTTTACATTCATCGGCCCTTAACAGTCCATTCTGTTCCATAAAAAATTTTACTCGATCTTCGGCTGCACTTATCAATCTGCTACAGTACGACACAACTTCGATGTAGCATCGGCAAAATTCGTAAAACCGATCACGATCCGAACTGAGTGCGCCTTCAACATCAACAATCTTTATCTGCTTTAGGCGAAAATGATATATAAGCATACGCAATAACTAGCAAATACATTCGTAAAATTTAAATGAAAGAATAAAAATTTTCAAATCTATGCTACATCTACGTTGTGTCGTACACTAACTAGCCCACAGTCAGAGTCAGTGAAACCAAAACTGATCAAACATTAAATTCATTAGAGCTGCTGGCAACGACTTTCGTTTGTTTTCCGTCCAACGTAGGCAGAAACTAAAGAACGCCAACTGCTGCGATCCTATTATACAGGCTTATTAGTAAAACACCAGTAACCTCTTAAGGGGTAATTGTACTCATCATTATGAACAACTTTTACTACGGGAACAAACCTGAAAACGCGAAATAAAAAATCAGCTCCTCCCTACATTTTGACTGACCCTAAGTTTGATGTAGATAAATGTACTGACCAGCTGTTTTTTTTTTCGCATTTACCAATAACCCTATATTTTGTAATGCATCTGGTCTCACACGCACGCCTGTTGAGAGTACTACGCATCTGGATCCTGAAAAAGTATTAAAAAAATAAAATTATTTCATATATCTTATTTGGCTTACCTACATTGCATGTCGAGGAGTCTCGAGTTAGACATATAAAATGCCTGTAAAAAAATAATAAATAAATAATAATGCCTGTAATGCCTGTTGTATTACCCATGTAACTCAATTTCATTACCTAATACCTAATGTTACGTACATTTACGCATATACCTATACATATTACATAACATTCATTATCGGTTCAAAATAACGGCTATTGACTTGGCATCAAATAATAACAGTTGTTGGCGTATTCGCAACTAACACTGAGCTATTAGGAGGTGAATGTTAACCCCAATACCCGGCTAATAGTTCATGTAAGTACCAGCTGTAGACTGACAATAGAAAGATGGCAGAAGGTCCATTGTACAAGTTGCCGATTTGGTTAAACACAAAACCTGTACCGGGATTGAGGCGATACCAAAATAAATTGGGGGATTTTTTGTAACCATTTATTTCACTATTGCAGCATGTATGGATTTAATTTTTGGATATATGTTTATTGAATATTTGATTAATACTCTGACTGAAGGAAAAACACAATTGGGTTAAATTTCCTCGATAGAATTTAATTCCGAAAAGACCTCTACTTTTTATGTTTTTTTCTGTTACTCTAAAGTTCTAAGTATTTTCGTTCAAAACGTGCGTATTAAGTAATTGAAAACTCTGGCTGAAAATATTTTTGATAGATAGCTTAATTAATTTTTAAACAATTTTTATTTGCTTTGGCGCTTTTATTTTGGTTCCAGCGCATTGTTGCGCTGTCTTTTTTTCGCATGTGGAAGTAATTGACTGTGTCACTTTCTTATTCCCGCCCAGTTAGCTTTATACATATCATCTTAAAAAAATAATTCAGCATCCCGTTCACGGCCTCGAGCGGTACGACTTGTGGCAAGCGACATGCGCGCGCGTCACCTGTTTCAAGTCGCGTCTCGGTGACTTGAGGTATTCCACTCAGAGCACTGATATCAACGACACAACCAAACGGCACCTAAGCTGTTCCAAAACTTCGATAAGTGCAGTTCAGTGGAACAGTTATTTATATTATTATCATTCAAAGAAAAGGCAACATTATTGTACTGACTACGCCTTCTGCAGTTAAATATTTGATGTTATTGAGGACGCTGACTTCCTGCCAGTACCCCACAGTTATTATCTTTATAGTTTACTTACTATGTACTTATGTATGTTATGTGAACTAGCTTATCAAGGTTTACTTCAAAGGGAAATGTCGCTCGCTTGATTAAACCTCAGTAATGAGAAGGACAGGTTTTTCTATATAATTACTAGTTTATATAGTACAACCATATAAACAGACATCAGTGCCCTAACTGTCACAATATTGTTACGCTACCAGCGTTGTTAATGACACAAGCGATATACTCCTTTCGTTATTACCTACGTGTCAAATAGCGTTAATAAGGCACCTGTCCCACCGCCGGCGATTAACGAGAAGCGTGTAGAGCTAGCAATGAAATCAAGTTGGCGAGCAACGAAGTGTGAGTGCGCGATGGCGACGAGCGATTACTCGCTGATATGCGTATACAGCCGATCTATTCTGTAAATATTTCGCCGTGAAAACGTAGGTGAAGTGAGCTTGAAGTGAGCTGTCATTCCAGCTGATACTACGGATTGACACTATTGACAGCTCATACTTCACCTATGTTTTCACGGTGAGATTTTTTACAGAATCGCACTACTGTACCAAGCGTGAGTATCTCAGCGAGTGTTCTGCCCGTCAAGCGACCATCCCTTAGCGAGCTTGATAGCTATTATCGCTGCGACAAACGAGTACTTGTTGACGGTGTGAACAGTCAGCGATAAACCATTAATATAATGTATCCCTTTTTGTACGTTTCTTGAGCGAGAAACTCGTTCATAGCTTGTTGCTTCCTCATCGGCGCGGTGAGACACGTGCCTAAGCATAGAGTAGACATCGTGTTACTCGTTCACGATTAAGGACAATCGAATTTAACGGCTCGGTTGAAAGGGCATTATAACACTTATGTCTATAATGCGATGCAAAGTGTATGTTGACTTCTACAGTTATTTTTTACCACAGTACGTCGATTCTGTAAAATTTAAACAACAACTCGCATCTCACACCGCTATTCACTCTCACTCGTAAAAACTTTTTTACAAAAAAATATAACCGACTTCCAAAAACAACACTACAAAGTGAAAAATAATTTTAATTTCGGAAGTCGGTGTCTGGTTAAATGTATTTTCGTTTTTTGCCACCGACTTCCGAAATTAAAGTTATTTTTCATTTTGTAGTGTTGTTTTTGGAAGTCTGTTGTATTTTTTTGTAAAAAAGTTTTTATTTTTCTCTTTTTAGTTGTGGTACCTACCCCACGCAAATTCTAATACCACTACCTGCAAAACAAACTAGAACATCATCCATATAAAAGTGGGGAAAAATACGTATTATTGAAGCTAACTCAGAAACTACCCAAGCAAAGTTAATCAATTTTATATGGGACCAACTTTGATGTATACCCTCTCGAATAAAACAAAAAAATTCAAATCGGACAACTCTGTAAAAAGTTATGCGTGGTCAAACATAAAAAAAAATATATATGTGTCGAATTGAGAACCTCCTCCTTTTTTTCGTCGGTTAAAAATAGACGCTTTTTATTTGACACTGAATCGGGTTTGAATGCGAAGTGAGCGTCGAAGTGACGGGGGTCATCTCATACTTTATCTGTCAAAATCTTACGGTCAACTTAGTTCAACTCGCTGACACGCTCGCATGGGTAGCGCTAGTGTAAATTCGAATTATCAACCGAGTTTTTGGAATGCCAATCAAGAAACTCACAGCGGATTCAGATTCAAAGTTCAGAATGAGGTCTTACAGAATCACACGGCAGGTCAGCAAAAGGACAAACTAGTGAAGTGCTTACTAGCATAGTTTTAAGCTCACAAGTTTTTTTTAATACTTTATATTATGTTAGTTTGTAAGGTATTGTCTATGGGCCATGAAATGTGTAAAATTGTTTATTTAGAAATTGTAATAGGTAATCTCTGGAAGTACTGAATCGATTATAACAATTTTTTCTCGGATAGAAAGCTACATTGCTGAGTGTCTTAGGTATGTTTATAGAATCCGAAACGAGGTGATCCAGCAGTGAACCAAAGATGTCGACATAGCTCATAGTTTAAGCAAGCTGAAGTGGCAATGGGCCGGCCATTATTAGCCGTAGAACGGATGACTGTAGAGGTACGCGTATGCTTGAGTGGGGACCGCGAATCGGCAAACGTAAGGTGAAGTGACGATCTTTGCAGGGTGGTTGCAGCTGGATGAGAGTCGCCGAGAATCGAGCTGAATGGCGTGCAATTGAGAGACCTGTGAACAGTGGACTGCTGTGGGCTGGTGATGATGATGATGACAGGATATCAATCTGTTTAGCCTTTTCCCAACTATGTTGGGGTTGGCTTCCAGTCTAACCGGATGCAGCTGAATACCAGTATTTTACATGGAGCGTTGCACCAAGGGGTATCGTATTACCCAATTAGGGTTGTGGAACCCAATTACTGGGTAATACAATACCCCTTGGTAAGACTGGTTGTCAGACTCGGTCTTCTGGCGACCCGAAATGACTGTCAAAGATCCACGAATGACAGCCGGGACCAACGGCTTAACGTGCTTTCCGAGGCACGGAGCAGTCTCGGTATGTAAAGATGGTCCCCCATCCACGGACCAACCCCGGCAAGCGTAGGTTAACCTGATGGATCGACTCGTACGGCTGTTATTACTTAGCCACGAGCTCCTCGATGATGATAGGATATGTTTTATGGTACAGCTAACTTCCACGTGGACGAAGTCACGGGCAGAAGCTATGCACATTATAATATGCTTTGAAAGTGAAACATCTCCATTTTGACACAGACTTTGAGAAATTACTTTTCGTCCACGTAATAGATTGCATGCTTGAATTAGAAAGTCAACGAGAATTGTCTGTTTTTTTCTTCGTAACGTAATCAGTAAATCTTTTGTAAAATTCGTCAATCTATTAATCAGATAGATTGACGAAGTTAGTCTAGTTTTGCAAACTTTTAAACTCAAACTCAAACTCAAAGCATTTATTTCAAATAAACCAATTACAGGCACTTTTGAATTGTCAATGGGTCGGTCAGTCAGAAAGATGAAGCTAGTTGCCCGTTCCAAAGCGTAGTAGATCCCTATGGAGAAGAACGGGCAAGAAACTCCACGGACACTCTTTTAAATCATTATATTTTTACAAAATATTGGTTACATCGGTCATGTTGCAAATATACATGTGAGAACAATGTAGAAAGACATGCACGTTAAAAAGCGTCCGTAATAAAAAGTTAAAAACAAAAACAACTAAATTAAATATTAAAATTAAAAATGTATAGATGGTCCCCCATCCACGGACCAACCCCGGCAAGCGTAGCTTAACTTGGTCAATCGACCCATGCGGCTGTTATTACTTAGCCACGAGCTCCTCTCCTTTTTTAATCTTAATTATTAAGCGAAATATTAAATTCAAATCGGAACAGAAGTACTTAAAAATTTTAAGAACATTGACTCTTAACAGTTAAACGATTAAAAAGCAGTTTATCGAAGCATTTTGTGTTAATTTAGATGATGTCATAAAGTAGCCGTGTTAACCGACTTCTGTTGCTGACCGTACAGCAATTGTTTCAAATATGATAATGCAATTTATACAAAACCACAAACCGCGATGATTCATAGCTACCGTCAGCATTTTTGTTTCACAGTTTTTGTGATAAAAAGTGAAATCTGTCACAGTGAAGTGACTATAATCTATGCCACTCAGTGTTTATAGTAATTTGGTGAAAGGCTTTTAATTTTATTGTCGTTCAGCGTCAAACGTCCAAATATCTGAACAAAAGTTTTTTTTTACACAAGCTGTAGGTAGATAAATAAACCAAATGAAAAAATTATGTTATACTAGCTTTTGCCAGCGGCTTCGCCCGCGAGGATGTCGGAAAATATCCCACGGGAACATACAACCACACACACCACCACCGGGGCATACTACCCGGAATTCCTTCCATATACCTTGTCTACATTATAAAGAGAACCTCTGTGCAAAATTTCAGCTTTCTAGGTCCAAGGGCTTGGGCTGGATGTTGTCGTCAATCAGTCAGTCAGTCAGGACTTCTCTTTTTATTTATATAGATAGATTTCCGGCGTGCGTGTATGATCAGATTTAAGAATGTAAACGAGGCAAATGGAGTATGTAAGGATCACCAGGTGATGTTTTTGCCCATTGTGTCACTCGTATGTAAAATTTCAACATTGTAAAATTGTAACCAGTAATTTAAATGGTGTGCATAATAAAGAGTATTCTATTCTATTCTATTCTATGTTTTTTGGCGAATTCTGCGTTGGTCTCGTATTAAAAGTTGTTCTCAGTGGTGAGTTCAATGACCTCTTAAGAGGTTTTCAGTAATTTCAATTACACCTAGTAAAACGTCTTTATAGAACATTTGTGCATGAGAAAGTTGGTCAGAATCACCAAGCTTTGCTGATGAATTGTTAATATAAACTGTTTTTATTTTAATTTTAAAATTATTGATTTAACCGGTTTTTTTTCTTATTAATATGAAATTTGGTTAATATAATATATTCGGTTTCAGTGAATTCGGTTCGGTTGTTCGGTTTCGGTTCGGTTCGGTCGGTCTCTAGGAGAATGTTAACTTATTTACAGTATGTAAGATTTTATAAAAGAGCGCTAAAATGCCTTAAAACAAATGAAACAGATAATCTGCCTAGCCTTTTCCAAACTATGTTGATTGAGGTCGGCTTAAGGCTCCACGCGACAGCGCGACGCGACTCTAGTAGAACGATTTCTATGAAAACTTCATGGAAATTGTTCTAGAGACGCGTCGCGTTGTTGCGTCGCGCTGTCACGTCGCGCCTGTCTGCGGGAACCTTTACAGTCTAACCAGATGCAGCTGAATACCAGTATTTTACATGGAGCGAATGCCTATCTGACCTCCACAACCCAGTTACTGGGTAATACGATACCCCCTTGGTAAGACTAGTTGTCAGACTTTCAGGCTTGTGACGACCAGTATAACGACTGTCAAAGCTCCACGAATAACAGCCGAGACCAACGGCTAAAGTGCTGACGAAGATTAGTATCTCTGGACTTTAAAAGAGCCTGTGACCTCTGAGTTTGTTTCGGCCTTTCTTCTCAGAGTACCTATTGTAGTTGGTTAGGAAAAGCCGATCTCATCTAGTTTCTAAAATATGATTGACGTGTAAAAGTGTTTGCACAAACCGACTTTCATAAATAAAATCATTTATACATTTAGGCTACTGTTGCATCAGAAAATTCGTAACATAATTTTCCAGCAAACTTTTTAATCTATTCTTTAATGCTACGTAATCCTCATATCTTTCAACAATAGTCTACTAATTTCAAGCTTTGTTTATTTAGCTCAAGTTAGCGTCTGAAAAACAAATGAAGTACGTTTAGGCGTGTATCACACCTCCGCCGCAAAACCGCATGATATTCCGCTACTCGAATCACAACATGCGAGTCAATTGAATTGTACTACTGCGGTTTCGCTGCTATGGTTTCGCGGCGGAGGCGTGATACCGCCCTTAAAGTTCCGAGAAAGTTACCTACAGTACTAACCTCGACTGATAAGACCTGATAAGACGAAGTGCTGTTCAACGCGTTTATTTGTTGTAATCCTCGTAATAATTAAGATAAGAGGAGCTCGGATCGGATAATAAGAGGAGCTCGTGGCTAAGTAACAACAGCCGCACGGGTCGATCCATCAGGTTAAGCTACGCTTGCCGGGGTTGGTCCGTGGATGGGTGACCATCTTTACATACCGAGACTCCTCCGTGCCTCGGAAAGCACGTTAAGCCGTTGGTCCCGGCTGTCATTCGTGGATCTTTGACAGTCGTTACGGGTCGTCAGAAGCCCGAAAGTCTGACAACCAGTCTTTGGGTTGTGGAGGTCAGATAGGCAGTCGCTCCATGTAAAATACTGGTATTAAGCTGCATCCGGTTAGACTGGAAGCCGACCCCAACATAGTTGGGAAAAGGCTAGGCAGATTGATTGACCTCGTAATAATTACTAAAGCTAGGATTTCCTAAGACTGTGATGGCCGCCAGATAGCGTTCGCAATTTACCGTCGATGGTGTCACTGAAACGTCATCATAAATAATATGAAAGTAAGTTGGAGTGTTTTTCTAGAGAACATTTTTTGGGCACCGTAAAGTCAAACCCCTGTGCCATCATTATAATGACGGCCGTCACTGCAGCCGCTATGTGGCGGCCACCGCTCTTCTAGGAAACAGTAGCTTTGCAGGGAAATTCTATGTAAAATAGGCTTTATTTACCGACAATTTTTTCTCGATTTTTTTCAGGTAAGCAGCCGGATGTGAATGGGTTGATGATCATTAAGGTAGGGCAAAGTAGCACTAGCGTCCAAGAGCGCGTTGAGCGCAGCGAGTGTGCGAGGGACAGGAGACTGGGCTCGAGTGACGGTTCGACTCCGAGGCACGGCGAACAATCTCAACACCCATAAGACATTATACAAGGTGTACTTAAAATAACTGATAAGTAACATGGAAAGGGGTAAATGAACTCATCTTACGAACAACTTTTAAGTTCCATGGGACCGGCACCCTAATAGGGAAGATGACAAAAAAAAATATTGTAGTGTGTAGATTATTAAAAAATATTGGACACATATTTTTTTTCTTCTCTCAAAATATTACGGCGATACATTGAGTTCAAATGTGGCATGACGTCACGCCTTGCTAGATTTCATTCCCCAACTTTAATGCGTTTTATCTAAGTATTTTTTTATTAATATGCTAAAGCAAAAATACCTGTTTAAAATTTTTTTATTATGGGACTGACAGACTAAATAGAATTTATTTTTTTTACTCGGGCAACATCCCTATTGCGTAACACGATACCTAATTTCATACACAGTCTGTTCCATTTTTGAATTTATTCGGTGAGTAGTGGCTATTCGGACATCGTGGAATAGGCCCTTAGCCTATTAAAATACTTACTCAGTACCTATGTAAGTTTTGTGTTGAAATAATATTATCAATCACGATCTGAATGATTTTGAATGATATTTCCATTGCTTCACATGTTCGAAAACTTTGTCTGCTCAACAACGTAAATAATGTTGATGTTGTTGAAATGTCAAAATGAAAACCATTGCTTGCTTATACTGTCAGTGTATTACACAATAACCCCGCAGTTCTGAAATCGTAAAAAAACTTTTTTACAAAAAAATACAACCGACTTCCAAAAACAACACTACAAAGTGAAAAATAACTTTAATTTCGAAAGTCGGTGTCTAGTTAAATGTATTTTCGTTTTTTGCCACCGACTTCCGAAATGAAAGTTATTTTTCACTTTGTAGTGTTGTTTTTGGAAGTCGGTTGTATTTTTTTGTAAAAAAGTTTTTATTTTTCACTTTTTAGTTGTGTACCTACCCCACACAAATTCTAATACCACTACCTGCAAAACAAACTAGAACATCATCCATATAAAAGTGAGGAAAAAATACGTATTATTGAAGCTAACTCAAAAACTACCCAAGCAAAGTTAATCAATTTTATATGGGACCAACTGTGATGTATACCCTCTCGAATAAAACAAAAGTCCAGCCATCTTCGAGTAATCGGAGAACATACATAAAGGTTCCGACGAATTGAGAACTTCCTCCTTTTTGAAGTCGATTAAAAAAGCATCGCTGTGCACATAAATCGACAAAATGTATGGAATAGTTGAATTTTTTTTACGCTGGTTACGGTTTGGTCCCATACTAAAAAGTGTTCTTAGGTAGGTAATTATTTAATTTAGTTTTTTTTTAAGCAGTAATCCAGAAATTACACCAACTATTCATAATGAGTTCAATGATCCCTTCTTGTGTTATCAGTTAATTCCATTTCACCTTGTATTATTTTCATTACAACCGTCATGAAAACGAACTGTAGTCCTGCACCCTAATTGCGTAACACATTATCGATCGGAGTTGGTTTCATTTTGAAACAAATTGCTAATCCATTGCTCCATATGTTCGAAAAATTTGTCTGCTCCACAACGTAAATAACGCAATGTATGTTGTTGAACTGTCAAAATGAAACCAACTACGAGTGATAATGTGTTACGCAATTAGGATGCTGTATAATTAGGGTGCTGTATAATTCAATGGCCATTTAGTGCATTTAGAAAACTCCGATTATTATTTTACGAGTGAACAATAAAATTCTCATTTCAGTAAACTTATACGTCCACCGTCATTAATTTTAATAACTATTAAACTGAAGTAAACTTCAGCCCATAAAAGTGGAGGAACGCTGCAGTAACTTCTGCATGAGTGCTGCAGCTGTATCTTGACCTGTATTCATAATGCATTTACTCGTATAAGTCCAGGCTGCAGTTCTAATTTAATGAAGTCCAGCTAACTGGGTAGTTATGAATTAATAATGTTTGGCATTTATGAACTTCGACGTAGGTACAATCAGCAACAAGTTGATTAACACTTGCAGTTTTTTAATCTTAATTATTAAGCGTAATATTTAAATCAAAGGGAGGAGCTCGTGGCTAAGTAATAACAGCCGCATGGGTCGATCGACCAGGTTAAGATACACTTGCCGGGGTTGGTCCGTGGATGGGTGACCATCTTTACATACCGAGACTCCTCCGTGCCTCGGAAAGCACGTTAAGCCGTTGGTCCCGGCTGTCATTCGTGGATCTTTGACAGTCGTTACGGGTCGTCAGAAGCCCGAAAGTGACAACAAGTCTTACCAAGGGGTATCGTATTACCCAGTTACTGGGTTGTGGAGATCAGATAGGCAGTCGCTCCATGTAAAATACTGGTATTCAGCTGCATCCGGTTAGACTGGAAGCCGACCCCAACATAGGTAGTTGGGAAAAGGCTGGGCAGATGAATATTGAAATCAAAGCGGAACAGAAGTACTTTAAATTTTAAGAACATTATGTCTTATGCAGTTAAACGAGAAAAAAGCAGTTTATCGAATAATTTTGTGTTAATTTAGATGATGTGAAAAAGAAGCACTGTTAGGAGACTTCTGTTGCTGACCGTACCATTTTGAGCTTAGAGTCAATGACACTACAGTACTTTTCTGAAGGGAGATATGGGTAGCTGTACCATGTCATGACTTTCCTTGCTGTGCTGGGGAAAACTGATAAATGAAACACTATACGGTGTTTTTGACGTGAAAACGTCTTTTTGCTCGGTGTACTGGTGGTTAGTTCAATATTTCTGACCGACAAAACATGTAAGATTTCAACCGCTAATAATTACGAGACTTTTAATGATAGAGTAATGGTTGAGCATTCAAAAGATAGGTCATATTTATAACCATTTCAATGCTGGATGTGATTTGCCTATGACGTCACACTGCGAGTGCATGCGTATGCGCGCGATCCTCTATCAATTTGTATAGCGCAAAAACGTGTTTGCTAGATCAGTTATTCTGATGCCTTTGTCAAGAGTTGACAACGCACTATTTATTTTTTATTTATTTATTATTATTAAATTTTACAAAAAAAAATAACTTATTAGAAACTATGCCCCGCAAAATCGTTTTCACGGTTTGTCTATGGGAACGGAACAAAAGGTATGTTATTAATGCGGACACTTAATTTTCACATTTAAAGTATCTAACAGTATATCTTTTAGCAATTTAAATATCTTCGAAGTATGTTATAATACCAAATTACTCAATTTGCCCTCCCCCAACAATCTGCAAACCACTTACAAACCCCTGAAAAAGATCAACTCAAGCAATTTGGCAAATTACCGTGACCTAAAGAGAAAAAAAAAACAGAAATATTGGCCAAACTAGGTTTAAAAATTAATATGAAGTTGACAATAGCAAAATAATGTCAGATGTCGTCTCCTAACGGCCGTTTTGCTCAGAAATAAAAAAAACCCAAATGAATGAATGAATGGGGTTTTTTACGGTTTCTGACACTGCCTAGCTCAATGTGAGCTCAAAAATGTCTAGTGCCGAGCAAATACAATAGCTACGGTAGTGACAGAAACCGTAAGAAAGTGTTGCAAATAGCAAAAAAGTTTAAGATGTCGTCTCATATCGGACGTAAGTCTGCTCAGAACTGAAAAATATCATAATCGGTGAAAGCTTACTTTATAAGGAATACAATGAGCTTACTACGTCTAGTGTCGAGCAAATACGGCAGTATCGGAAACCGTAGTAAAATTACAATCGGTTTTCTCGAAAACGAGGAGCTCGTGGCTAAGTAATAACAGCCGCACGGGTCGATCCATCAGGTTAAGCTGCGCTTACCGGGGTCGGTCCGTGGATGGTTGACCATCTTTACATACTGAGACTCCTCCATGCCTCGGAAAGCACGTTAAGCCGTTGGTCCTGGCTGTCATTCGTGGATCTTTGACAGTCGTAACGGGTCGTCAGAAGCCCGAAAGCCTGACCACCAGCCTTACCAAGGGGTGAGGTCAGATAGGCAGTCGCTCTATGTAAAATACTCGTATTCAGCTGCATCTGGTTAGACTGGAAGCCGACCCCAACATAATTGGGAACAGGCTAGGTAGAAGATTTCTCGAAAACAAACGGTGCGGACTCGAACTGCGGCCTACTAATATTTTTGTTAGGTTGGAGTGAGAATAAATAATACTACCTACAAGACCTAAACGGTCAAATTCATGAGTGAATAATTTTATTATTGCTACAGTCATACACACTAATGTGTTGCAGATGGTACGAACCTTTGAGTCTATCATGATCCCTAAAGCTCTATTTACACGGTACAAGTTTATTGCCTGTGACATACCATAGAATTAAGGGCAATTAACTGGCACCGTCTAAACAACACTACAATTAAGTCGCATGTGATTTTATTGAATCGAAAAACTTGCATTCAATTATTTTGTAAGTGCCATTTTATGGAATTGTAATTCTTGAATGTCAAAAAAATTATGGCATGTCATTATTGCTCTTGAATGTTCCAGAAACTTGCACAGTGTAAACGGAGTTAAAGTACAGTCAGCGTCAGTAATATCGGGACGAACAGACTGTTCAAAATGATCTAAACAAGTATGAAAATTAAATATTAAACCAATGACACAAGGAATGTTTTAGAATGAAGACAGTACACGACAACTGTCATTGTGACAAGAACTTTATATAATTGAGATATAGTTTAATTTTTATTTTGGACAGTCTGTTTGTCCCGATATTTTTGACGCTGACTGTTCAGCGTCAAACAATAAAAAAACAAATATGCTCACTCCGACCTAAAATCAAATTCGGAACTTCATGTTCATTCATCGACCAATAAACCGGTGATATTTCATCCGAACAAACTAATTTCTCCAAGTTTTGGCCATGTCCCAAAAAAAACATAAATGAAAAATACAGGACATCACCTGGTTTCCCGGTAATATGGCCGTAACACATTGTCGGTGGATGGGCCATTATTTATACTAGCCGGCTAAGCTAGGTGGGCCAGGACAGGACATATATTACCTCCATACTACGCCTGCACCGAGCAATAAAACCTTCAGCTTGACGTGTGTAAATATTCACAAAGTAGACATGTTTTTCCTGGGTCTGAATAAAAATGTGGCTTAGTTTATGAAGTTTCCTGAGTAAATGATGAACTAGAAACTGCTTCGAATAACTTATGAGCTATTTTTGGTACAAAACGTACCAAAGCATAAACAGCCCAAGACAAGTTTTAAGAGACAATTTTTAAGTTGTCCATAAACTGTGCTGGCCTCTCAACAAAAAAAAAAACCGGCCAGGTGCGTGTTAGACCACGCACAACGAAGGGACCCGTAGTCGGGATGAATATTTATCTCAAAAACAAACTTAATAGTGTACTTTTTAAACATGAGTCACGGACAATATTCCAAAAGCAAATGTAAGTTTGTAATCGCAATTTTGTTAGACCACGCACAATGAAGGGACCCGTAGTCGGGATGAATATTTATCTCAAAAACAAACTTAATAGTGTAGTTTTTAAACATGTGTCACGAATAATATTCCAAATGGCAAATGTAAGTTTGTAATCGCAATTTTTTTTTAATGTGATAAAGCTACAAATTAACGATTTTCAAACTTTTTCCTTGCTTCTGGCCAATTTTCATGATTTAATGGGTAGTATCAAAATATGTGAAAGTATTTTTAAGCTTGATTTTTTTAGAGCTCCAAGGGACTGCATCTGGTATTAATTTCAACTTGATACTTCCACGTTTTCCTGAGAAAAAGTGTCTTGACAGGCTGACAGACAGACAGACAGACGGACAACGAAGCGATCCTATAAGGGTTACTTTTTTTTCCTTTAGAGGTATGGAACTGGAAATGATTATTAAAGCAAACGCTTTGATAATCATTTCCAGTTCCATACCATACATAAAGCTGGCCAGAGATTTCAATCATTAAAATAAGACCTAACTCTAAACAATAAATCAAATAACCTTGATTGGGCCGAAGTTCAGATGTTTCGGATCTGAACTTCTCCAAATAATTACGCACGAAGTCGTTGCTAATTCAAAAAGGAAAGTTGTTTCCTTGTTAATCTAGAAAGGAAAGAAAACTTTCAAGGTTGTTTAGGTTCCGAACCTTATCTTCTTAGACAACAGTTAAAGGAGATTCAGAACAGGTACCGTTGATAGACTTGCCTCGACGTCATCGAGTTCTACTATATTGTTGAATGAACACGACATGCATCTCTTATTGGAACCCGAATTCATTTAAATGTAGAATTATATCCTGATCATCATCTGCCTAGCCTTTTCCCAACTATGTTGGGGTCGGCTTCCAGTCTAACCGGATACAGCTGAATACCAGTATTTTACACGGAGCGACCGCCTATCTGACCTCCACAACCCAGTTACTGGGTAATACGATACCCCTTGGTAAGACTAGTTGTCAGTTTCGGGCTTCTGACGACCCGTAACGACTGTCAAAGATCCCCGAATAACAGCCGGGACCAACGGCTTAAGGTGCTATCCGAGACACGGAAAAGTTGCGGTATGTAAAGATATTCATCCATCCACGGACCAACCTCGGCAAGCGTAACTTAACCTGATGGATCGACCCGTACGGCTGTTATTACTTAGCCACGAGCTCCTCCCTTCATTTTACAGAACTAGACTTATTTATTTGATATATAAAAGTGCACAGATACAGGGTGACACTTAATTTAAGCGTGCAAATACCCTGGCATAAAATAAATGATCTATCATCATAATTTAAAGGCGTTACGTTTGAATATCGAAACATTAATTGAAAAATATTTATGGTTTGTTTCGTCGAGTCCAGATTATACATAAGTACTGTTTAATTTCTTAATTTATCAGATAGACAGGGCTTATCTGAGTATTGCGAAGCAGTTATCGTACGTAAGTAGGTACTTTTTGATCAATAGTGCATTATACTCAGTATGCTTAGTTAACAGTTTACCTAATGTAATGACCCACAGCTATCGTATGACCCGTATGACAAACAAAGTACATACAGGAAACCTCGCTGCTGTGTTTCGTCTTTTTCTGCCTAGACCTATCCCTTTAAGGAGGATGCGCTGCGGTAGCCCGCGAAATTAAAATTTTCTTGCGTTTTATGCAATTTGCAGGTCCGTGTCAGGTTGTATCTTGATCAAAATATGAGACGGGGCAATAAACATATTTATAAAAAAAACTTTTTTACAAAAAAATACAACCGATTTCCAAAAACAACACTACAAAGTGAAAAATAACTTTAATTTCGAAAGTCGGTGGCAAAAAACGAAAATACACTTAACCCCGACTTCCGAAATTAAAGTTATTTTTCACTTTGTAGTGTTGTTTTTGGAAGTCGGTTGTATTTTTTTGTAAAAAAGTTTTTATTTTTCACTTTTTAGTTGTGGTACCTACCCCACACAAATTCTAATACCACTACCTGCAAAACAAACTAGAACATCATCCATATAAAAGTGGGGAAAAAATATGTATTATTGAAGCTAACTCAAAAACTACCGAAGCAAAGTTAATCAATTTCATATGGGACCAACTTTGATGTATGCCCTCTCGAATAAAACAAAAAAAATCCAAATCGGTCCAGCCATCTTCGAGTAATCGGGGAACATACATAAAAAATAAAAAAAAAGGTTCCGACGAATTGAGAACCTCCTCCTCTTTGAATTCGGTTAAAAAAATTGAATTTTACGGGCTACCACAGCGCATCGCCCTTAAAAAGATCTGATACACATAGCCAACTCTTTTCAAAACAATCATAATACCATTCACTGGTGGTTAATTTCAAGTGTCTACGTGATTTTTTTCTTGTGCAACACTGAATAACATACTAGATACATTTTCACCAAATTAAAGTTATTTTCGTTCTAAATAATTATACCTGTAGGTTGTTTATTGTTTTTCTAAAAGTTTAGGGATAGTCCAATGTGTGTGGAGGTACTGAAACTTTTTCCATTTGCGGCTATTCTGTGGGTTTGGCAATGTTCGTCCCAAGTTACTCTAATCTGTAAAACATTCCCACAGATAGCTGTATGTTAGAAACTGCCTACAAAAGAATTTATTTAGTTGAGTGGTTGCTCCGGAATTTGGAACACAGAAAATAATGTTACAAATGCTGGAAGCTTGGGAGCCGTGTTTATTTTATATTAGGATTCCCAGGTGATTTTGTATGTGTATGAAAACGTTTTGTTTGTAAGTGTTTAGCTAGAGAGCACTACCGAGAATACCTTGATACTCATGAGTAGCGAATTTTAAGAATATTTTTCGTCTAATTATCGCAGTTGCCCAGCAGGGCAGTTGCCCACCAGACACAACACCCGTCTGGTCGGAGGATCCTCCCTTTTCTATGAAGGATGAGTGAACTTTACACCCTGTTCCTCATGCCTCTATACTGGTGACCCCGAGTATCGATCCATCAGGTTAAGCTACATTTGCCGGGGTTGGTCCGTGCCTCGGAAAGCACGTTAAGCCGTTGGTCCCGGCTGTCATTCGTGGATCTTTGACAGTCGTTACGGGTCGTCAGAAGCCCGAATGTCTGACAACCAGTCTTACCAAGTATTACCCAGTCACTGGGTTGTGGAGTTCAGATAGGCAGTCGCTCCATGTAAAATACTGGTATTCAGCTGCATCCGATTAGACTGGAAGCCGACTCCAACATAGTTGGGAAAAGGCTAGGCAGATTGATTTTTTCGTCTCGTTATCGCAAGCGCTGCTGTTGAACATGAGGTCCTGGGTTCGATTCGCGGGTCGGGCCAAGTTTTATTGGGTTTTTCTGGATTTTTTCAGTAGCAGCCCGGAGTCTGGATTTGTCCGCGGTGGATGGCAATTAGGCTCGCCCTCTATTACATAGGACTTAAACCAAACGAGCGATATGTTGATGTACTATTGATACACATCTGCCCATCCCTTCGGGGAATACAGCCGTGATGTTATATTATTAACCGACTTCAAAAAGGAGGAGGTTCTCAATTCGTCGGAACCTTTTTTTTTATTTTTTTTTTTTTATGTATGTTCCCCGATTACTCGAAGATGGCTGGACCGATTTGGATTTTTTTTGTTTTATTCGAGAGGGTATACATCACAGTTGGTCCCATATAAAATTGATTAACTTTGCTTTAGTAGTTTTTGAGTTAGCTTCAATAATACGTATTTTTTCCCCACTTTTATATGGATGATGTTCTAGTTTGTTTTGCAGATAGTAGTATTAGAATTTGTGTGGGGTAGTTACACAGCTAAAAAGTGAAAAATAAAAACTTTTTTACAAAAAAATACAACTGACTTCCAAAAACAACACTACAAAGTGAAAAATAACTTTAATTTCGGAAGTCGGTGGCAAAAAACGAAAATACATTTAACACCGACACCGACACCAACTTCCGAAATTAAAGTTATTTTTCACTTTGTAGTGTTGTTTTTTGGAAATCGGTTGTATTTTTTTGTAAAAAAGTTTTTTTTTTTGCAAGTGGTTGCAGAAAAACTAACCCAGCAAAATGACACTACTTATTTCTCTATCGTACTTTTAACAATCAGCATCGGTGTCATTAATAGATATTAAATAGTCGTTTCACAGTAGTAGATAAAAATTCGACGACTCCCCTAAGTATAATGTTTACTGCCGTCCTTGTGCTCAGCAATTGCTTGTCACTTGTCAGTAATTCACTCAGTAAGGGCCACGTTTACTCTCGTTTCCCCCGTTTAAGCACTTTTAGGGCTGTGTCAGGCTCATTCCATTACGATGCAAGTGTATTTTCTACCGCCAACGAGGCCTAATGACCATTATCAAACCCTTGCATCAGATAAATATTGTTTAAAAGCCTCGCGAGGGTCCCCAGGGTCCTCGCTAAGGGATACTCCCGTTAAAATCTGCTTGTTCCCAAGTTTTACTTGGTAAAATTGTTTTTTTTTTTGTTTTTACAGAGATATTCAGTATTTTTAGCCGATTTTGTAAATTTTTAACCGACTTCAAAAAAGGAGGTTCTGCATTCGACCCGTATGTATGTATGTATGTATGTTTGTCCGCGATTTTCTCAAAAACTAATGAACCGATTTTGATGATTATGAAAGTTATTTTTATTCGTTTTTGGTTTTGAAATCGGCTTATACTTTTTTTAAAGTAAATTTTGTTAAAAAAGAATTTGTGTAAAATAATCCGACGGTTTTGTTTTTTTATTGAAGTTGTACAGAAAACAAATGACATTCGCTTTGGAGCGATTCTATTTCTACAATCGCTACAGCTTTAAAGTGACATTGACATGATCACGTGACATTTCGATAGCTTATGTCAACCCCATACATTTTTTGACTTTTTTGGCTTTCCTACTAGCGTCATCGCTAATCGAATGTTACTTTGTCTAGGCCCCATTATACATTATGTATATTCACGCGCTTTTTGTGATGGAAAACAAAACATTCCATATTTATAAACCTTTTTATTTAGCCCTGGTTTCATATTTGCAAAACTCTGTACACTCATACCAAACATACAGTTTTAAAATAATATTAAGTTCGCCGCGAACCCTAATGCCGAAATCAAATATTCAAAACAGACAGCAAAGTAAAATGCAATATTCAAAAAGGCAATATTGGAGATAGCAAGCATTATGCCAGAGGGACAGACGAATAATGAGGGTCGAGAATGCCCTAAGGAAAGACTTTTTCACGCCCTGACGCGTTTATGGGTTTATCCCATTAAAATTTAATTCATTTGCCACTCTTTTCTAGATTATTCGTTTTAAAAGGGGTTCTGTAAACATTAATAGGTACTGATTACAATTTATGTGGGAAAACAATGCGGTCTGCAATCAGTGATGCATACAATATGTTTGTATGTTATTCTTGAACCGATATGCTTCAGTTGAACGATATTAAAACTATGTTTTATTGTTCAGAAACTCAACCGATTTATATACTTAGCTGGAATTAGAAATTCAACGTGAATATAAAGTTACATGATCGATTTGTTTTTCATTACGAAAACAGCCGATCGGTCACAAATAGGTATGTTTCCTGGGTAAAAAAAAGAAAATCCATTTAGTCCATCAGTGACACATATTTTTTGCTTTATAAAAAATGACAGATAAAGTTGGGGAGTGAGGGCTTGCTATGTCACAATTAAAACAAACTACGTATCTGGCAAGGAGTGACGTCATGCACATTTTAACTCGAATGTATCATCATAATCTTTTGATTACCTAAAAAAAATAAAAAATACGCGTCCAATATTTTTTTATAATCTACGATCTACGATTTATAATGTACATCAAATCTGCCTAGCCTTTTCCCAACTATTTTGGGGTCGGCTTCCAGTCTAACCGGATGCAGCTGAATACCAGTATTTTACATGGAGCGACTGCCTATCTGACCTCCACAACCCATTAACTGGGTAATATGATACCTCTTGGTAAGACTGGTTGTCAGACTTTTCGGCTTCTGACGACCCGTAACGACTGTCAAAGATCCACGAATGACAGCCGGGACCAACGGCTTAACGTGCTTTCCGAGGCACGGAGGAGTCTCGGTATGTAAAGATGGTCACCCATCCACGGACAACCCCGGCAAGCGTAGCTTAACCTGATGGATCGACCCGTGCGGCTGTTATTACTTAGCCACGAGCTCCTCTTTCCGATTTATAATGTACATGATGGACAAAAAAAATTTGTCAACATTTCTATTGCAATCTTCCCGTCAAAATAACCAAACACCTTTCTCATCTGATAATACTGTCTGACTTAGTTATGTAAGTGTCGTTAAGGCAACCTCCAGACATCTTGCGTTGCCATTTGCCGTCGAATTAAGTACATTCCCGTTTCTTACGGGAAGATATAGCTGACAGTGCTGTCCTTAGGGAACGCCGTATCTTGGAGGACGTTCTAACTGTTTCATCTGTTTCTCTGGAATGAAGATTATCAGCTGTAGATTACCTAACGAGGTGGCTGTTATCGCAAAAGATTTCTGAATAGACGAAAAAAGTTTGATAAAGATTCCCAAAGGTGTGTCGTCCAGGCTTCTCTTTTTTGGATGAGAAAATGACAACGTGGCAAGAGAGTACCTAGTGGAGATATGAATTTCAGGTACGTAGCTATAAACGGTTCTTATTTGAGGTGTGCATTTGATGATTTTAAAAAAGGAACTCAATTTTGTTTTAATTTTGAAATTCAAATGACGTGTTCATTTTGACAGCTCCTTTCAAATTCTGACAGCTGCACAGTGTTGGATGGATTGGTATGTTTATTAATAAAGAAGCCACAAGATGTTTTTACCTAAATTTAACTCCTACCGACTAATATCAACTACTTACGTCTTACCGAATAGAATACTGTAAAAAAATCTCAGGCGAGAAGGTTCAAAGTAACACAAACACAATTTCTCATGCGCATTACAGTGAACGCGCAATAGATCTCACACTCACAACAACTTATTGCGTAAGTAACTAATTCTCAAAAGCAGAGCTAATTTTTTTCTAATAAAACTAATGCGTATTTATCAGGGTATAATCAATATGGCCTCGCGTCCGAAATCGGCCATACACTACAATCAATCACAATTTAATGTGGACCTTTCTGGCCCCTATTGGTCGATTTAAAGCGTCCACTCACATTAGACCCTTGTATTGATGTACTTTTGTTTAATTAAGGACAAATTAGGGAGCTCTATATGCTGGTTGGTCATGTTAAGTGATAACGTGGACTCCTTTTCAATTTGGAATGCGGTTGGTCCTTAAGGCGAAACCGCCAGGGTAACCCGCGAAATTCAAAATTTCTTACGTTTTTTGCAATTTGCAAGTCAGTATTAGGTTGTATGTTGATCTAAATATGATTCGCGGCCGTATCAAATATGTAATTATACAACGTGTCGTTTTGTATCCTCGTCAAATTTAAGGGTGTAGTATAGACCATCAAACCGAACAACTTTTGCCATGGCACCAACATCGTAATCGCGAAAAAATAATGAGCAGTCCCATACATTTTCGAGTAGGTATAGAAGCTTTCTATGGGATAGGAACATTTTTTCGCGATTAAATTAATGCAATTATAATCATAAAAATCATCAATACCCTATTGGATGACTATCCATATGAAATCATGAGATTTGAAGCCAATTCTATTCTTATAGAGTTGTTTTGCTGTTTCTAATGATTATAATTCTGTAAAGCCATATTAGTTACGGGCGCGGATAATATGTATTTAAATCAACATACAACCTGTCATCATCTGCTTAGCCTTTTCCCAACTATGTTGGGGTCGGCTTCCAGTCTAACCGGATGCAGCTGAATACCAGTATTTTACATGGAGCGACTGCCTATCTGACCTCCACAACCCAGTTACTGGGTAATACGATACCCCTTGGTAAGACTGGTTGTCAGACTTTCGGGCTTCTGACGACCCGTAACGACTGTCAAAGATCCACGAATGACAGCCGGGACCAACGGCTTAACGTGCTTTCCGAGGCACGGAGGAGTCTCGGTATGTAAAGAATGGTCACCCATACAACCTGACACTGACCTGCAAATAAAAAAAAACGTAAGAAAATTTGAATTTCGCGGGCAACCTTAGCGCACCCCCTTAAGGTTATTTGTGTCAAAGTAATCAGAGATCGTAATGAGCTTTAAAGATATGATGACCCTAATCATATAGTGTGTTACACCTTTATGTTAATTTATCTATAATCGGGTAGTTTGTTTGCTTTCAGTAAGTCAACTGTTACTAGATACGTAGAGTTCATTAGTTTATCTAACTAATGTAAGAGCTTCCATTAGTGGATTGGCTTACTCTTTACTGCTAACGATCTTAGATATTTTTTCGTCTGCATTTCTGTCTTCATCAATATATTTAACATCATTTTTATTGATATTTTGCAATAGTTTACCGCTTTTTAGGGTTCCGTATTTCATTATATTGTAAAATAGTATTTCTGTTCTTCTTCTTAGCCAGAATTTGGCTACGAATTTTACGCCTTCAATTGCGTCTATCAGTTCCTGCAACGTGCAGGCAGCAGGACACGCTGAACATGACATTAGGAGCCCATATACTACCTCAGGTTTTATCTCGCTCGCACGATACTGCTCGCGGACTGAGTGAGAGCGAGACTGAGTGCGATGCTGGGCGCCGACAGTTTAGGTAATTGCTTTTTACGTTGAAAATAATGGTAATTTGAAAAAAAATAAAAAAAACATAAGACTTGCTTTATAGTTAGTTCAGTTAGTATGCAAAGTTTCATGATTAAATTTGAAGTATTTTTTTTAATACCAGCGGTTTATTGTTCATTTTGGAAGTAGCTTCGAGAAAATTTTATGGAATCGTGTTTTCGTCAAACATACGAGTAGTACCTACTTAACATTAATCCTCAACTTTACCATACTTAATTATATTTATTTCAAAATTAATGCTACAGTATTTTCGACATAACGGAGGTTCACGGTTCACGCTAAGCCATTTGAGGTAGTGAAGTAATTCTATTTTACACTCAGAACTAAAGGATTGAATAACATTAAACTGAGAGACGAAGTTTTATACAACTTTCAAGACCATTGCATTTTCCAGCTGAAACAAAAGAATGCAGATTCTGAACAAAACAAAGTTATCTACTTGTTCATGAAGCGGTAGTGCAAGTTGTGTAAAATCGCACCCTCACCAGCACCCTAATTGCGTAACACACTCAATCGGAATCTGAATCATTTTGAAACAAATTGCTAATCCATTGCTTCAAATGTTCGAAAAATTTGTGTGCTCAACAACGTAAATAATGCAATGAATGTTGTTGAACTGTCAAAATTAAACCGATTCCGATTGATAGTGTGTTACGCAATACCAATATTTTGTAACCATAGTTTGATTTAAAAGAGTGCCCGTGGAGTTTCTTGAACGTTCTTCTCCATAGGTACCTACTACGCTTTGGAATGGGTATCTAACTTTCTGACTGACCGACCCCTTGACAATTCAAAAGTGCCTGTAATTGGTTTATTTGAAATAAATGCTTTGAGTTCGAGTTTGAATTGCAGCGCAGGAGCATTCGCCTGTAGGTAATGTAACCTTACCACCACCTACGATTAAGTTCCTATTAACTTACTTGGCAGATATTTCATACAAAATCTGTTCCATTATTGAATTTATTCGGTAAGTAGTGGCTACTCGGACATCGTGAAATAGGCCCTATGTTACTAATACCTTGACCAGCTGGTTTCAAGTTCTTCTACTCTACCTAGTAGTTGCCGGGATACACATTCTACTTGCAAAGCCAGCCGTTACAATGGAATCTTGGATTGGTATAATAGGTACAGGTGAATGTTCCCGCTAAGGGAGCGCCTTAAGGGGGATGCCCTGTGGTAGCCCGCAAAATAAAAAAAATCTTGTGATTCTGATTCCGAATCCGCACGTAATCTAACTTAGAGAGATGTATTGATGATTTTTAAGGTTTATATAAATACATTATTATTGTTATATTTCCCAAAATAAAAGTTCAAGCTTAGTTTGGGAATCAGTATCAGTGCTCTTTGTGAAACACATTAATACCACGCATAGGTATATTAGATTACTCTAAGATAAGACGAATGTCAAAATAAAAAAAAAATCTTTTTTGTCGAATAAAGAAATTTTTTATTTTCTTTTTTTTTAAAGCTAGAGGCGCAACTCATATTTTTATCAACATAGTAACATAATAGAGATCTGCAAATTGCATAAAACACAAGAAAATTTTAATTTCACGGGTTACTTTAGAGCATCCCCCTTAAGGTTTGACCGGGTAAATTTTTTACAATCCGAATTTACTTTTACCCGGCAGTTAGGCGAGGGATGCACGGGTAGAACGGGCACGTTGAATAAAATAGAGGACTAAGCAACAAGCTTTAAATACAGTATTGCCTACCTCGAGCGGAAAAACGATTTTTTTTTTGTGTTCGGAAAAAGGTGATGGATTTCTTTCTTTACCGGCTTCAAAAAAATGAGGTTATGCTTTAGAAGAGTTATTTGTGTCGTCTTTTTGAGACTTCAGTCTTTACATGGGGAATAAAAATTGCGTATTTTGTATTTAATCAGCTTGTTTTTAGGGTTCCTTACCTCAGAAGGAAAAACGGAACCCTTATAGGATCACTCGAATGTCTGTCTGTCCGTCTGTCACAGCCAATTTGCTCCGAATCTAATAGACATTTGGTACACATATGAATTTCTGTGACCCAAGCACGTAAACTGTACCGTGTGACATATTGATGTTTTAAAGTTATTTAAGAAAATAGACGAAAACTAACCCTCTCCATTATCTACGAAACTACTGAGCCTAAAATTTTGAAAAAAAAATACAGAATATAGTTCTTTAGCTGTAGATTACAGGAAAACCTATAAGAAGTCTGTGGTCTTAAAATAACATGGTAAATCTCTCAATATTGTGAGTAAAACTTACATTTAGGTACAGTTGGAATGTATGGGAGAACATGTTTTTCAACTACAATGTCAAATTCATCGCAACTACGGAACCCTTCATTGTGCGTGATGCGACACGCACTTGGCCGTTTTTTTTTAAAGTAATGCGTAAATCTGCCTTTTTTTTTTGAGTAAAGCAAAGTCGAAAGAAAGTTTAGTTGAACAGAATGAAAACTAAAAATTGAAGAATCAATGAAATGTACATAGGTCTCAAGAATTCATCACAAAGAATTCAGTCTCAGAATATTCAAACATCTGGCAACACTCTAACTTCGCCAGTACATTTATACGCTTAGTTTGCCTTTCTTTCTAACACGGTTTGCTTCGGTCCCTAAGGTTGTCAGCTACAAAAATATAATAATATGAAACCCTTCGTGAGGAAAATACAATGTTAGTATTACTTTATTTAGGAAACTTCATTTGTTTTGTCCGTTTTTTTATAATAGGTCTTTACCTATGAAATTACCGTTTTATATGAAAAAATTTAAACGATTTTTTTTCATGCATTTTTTATTTGTATTAATTGAAGTAATCACCCATGCAATCAATGCATCTTTGCCAACGCAGTGGCAGTTTATTGATGCCCTTCTTAAAGAAATCAGCTGGACGGGAGGCAACAAATTCTTCAAAGGCATTTTGTACTGCCTCTCGGGTATTGAATTTTTTCCCGCCAAGAAGTTATCCAAATTCTGGAAAAAGTAGTAGTCTGTAGGCGCAAAGTCTGGTGAGTAGGGCGGATGACGGAGAGCTTCCAACCCCAGTTCTTGCAACTTGGAGACTGTCTGCTGTGCAGTATGAGGTCGCGCGTTGTCGTGCAGGAGCAGCGGAGACGAGCGATTGACCAATGCAGGTTGGAGATGTGCCAGCTTCTCCATCATTGTGTTCAGTTCTTCACAGTACACATCTGAAGTAATGCTCACCCCGTTTGGTAAGAAGCTGTGATGAATCACACCGGCGCTAGACCACCAAACAGTGACCATCACTTTTCTAGGGGTAAGTTTTCGTTTAGGGCATTGTTTAGGTGCTGAACCAGGATCCATCCAACTTGCTGAGCGCTTGCGGTTATCAAACAGAATCCATTTTTCATCGCAGGTAACAATGCGGTTCAAAATTCCTTCATTTGTGTGTCTGTTGAGCAGTGCAAGGCACGTCTCGACGCGTACTTCGCGCTGGCGATCATTGAGTTCGTGGGGCACCCATTTGTCAAGCTTTTTTACCTTGCCAATTTGACGCAAATGGACCAATATTGTTTTGACGCTAACGTCGAAAGCTGCTGCTAATTCAGCCGTAGATTGTGTATCATCAGCTTCCACAATCGCCTATAATTCGTCATTGTCGACCATAGTCTTCGGACGACCGCGAGGTTCATTTTTCAGGTCGAAATTTCCAGAACGGAAGCAAGCAAACCAATAACAAGTGGTGCGTTGGTTTGTAGTGTTAGCTCCGTAAACGTCGTTGATGTTGCGTGCCGCTTGTGCCGCGTTGCTGCCACGACGGTACTCATAATCCATAATTACTCGAATTTTTAACGTATCCATGATGTCGAAAAAGATTGAAATGCGATGAAAATGTAACACTAATCAATAAACAAATGACTACTTTAGGAAAAAAAAATCTATGTTTTTAAAATAAAATTAATTTGAAATTAGAATTCTTAGCCAAACAAAAATTATTTTGATTTGAAATGGCCAGTACTGCAGAACGGCAATTTCATAGGTAAAGACCTAATATTAGAATGTATGGAGATACTTGTATCTGATTGACAGCTTGCGTATTTAAAAGTAGAATTGTTGTTGAAAGTTTGTTTATGGGTTAAGCCCGATTTACACTAAGGGCTAATTTTCCAATCGTCAGATAACTTTTATTCATGGAATAAACATGGCGGTTTGACAGTTTTTGTACGGAAAATATGTCAAACTGTCATATTTATTCTACAGATAAAAATTATTTGTCTACTGAAAAATCAGCCCTAAGTTAAAACAACAATTTGTGGCCTCAATAAAACCTAATTACTTTAATAGCCTTAAGACTTCATTCCGGACCTATTCAAGTTTTATTACTTAATGAGGAAAGCTTTGTCTCCAAATTGTGATGACTGTCGAGTGGTTGATGATGTCTTTCATCTTCTAATGGAGTAGAATTAATGTTTTCGGACGATATAAAAGGTATGATATTGCCTTTTGTAATACAATCCTTGCTTTTCCAGTGTCCAATAAGGCTGAACAATTGTACTGCAAGTTAGATAAATAATCAACAATTTTATGTTTTTTCAATACACATCCTCGAAACCTGGTTCATATCGCACTACGATTAGGTTCACAATGCAATGTATTTCACACGCGTGCGATTTTTCATTTTCCAAGACGTGTGCGGGAATAAAAATTGCCACAGATATCTTATACCTATACTTAGTCCCAATTGGTTCAATGCCTCTATTCACACCGGTTCACACACAAAAAAAAAAAACATTCACCTCGGAAAAGAGAAGCTATTCGGAGGTGAATGTTTTTTTTAATCTCGGCAAAGAGAGCGTCTTTACGGCGGTAATATTTTTTGAATATTTAAATAATGTTTATAAATAGAATATCATCAAACACATGGAACATTTTGAAATTTCCTATGCTCATATTTTTAGTCAGATGAGGTAGATCAATCGGGTGAGGTCAAAAAATTTTACCTCATCTGACAAAAAATGTGAGCATAGGTTTCAAAATGTTCCATATCTCCAGACTTATGATTTTTTTGTCAATGGTGGCGCTAGTTGGCGGCAGTACTCGCCTTAATAAATGTGTAGCTCAATACAATCATCGTAATTACAATCTTAAAGTTTGGTATCTTATAAGATTACAATTCCATCTTGTACTCGTATCTATATTATTATTTACAAACATAAATCATTCATAAAATTCACAAGTTACACTCAATCTAACACGAATAAGTAATTCTCATTTTGTGTTGAATATTCATTTCGTCTTGATTTAAACTCCTAAACATTTCATCAAAATCAGTTATTTTTATTTCGGCATCTAGACTACCTGAAGATTTAGTATCATCAAAATGTGTTTAGGATAATGTATACGGGAAGGATAAAATTTAGTTACCTACTTGACCATATAGTTATGTATTGTAACGATGTGTCTGGCTAGAGCTTTAGAGAGAGAGAGAGAGAGAAAGGAGCTCGTGGCTAAGTAATAACAGCCGCACGGGTCGATCCACCATGTTAAGCTACGCTTGCTGGGGTCGTTCCGTAGATGGGTGACCATATTTACATACCGAGACTCCTCCGTGCCTCAGAAAGCACGTTAAGCCGTTGCTCCCGGCTGTCATTCGTGGATCTTTGACAGTCGTTACGGGTCGTCAGAAGCCCGAAAGTCTCGACCAGTCCTACCAAGGGGTATCGTATTACCCAATTACTGGGTTGTGGAGGTCAGATAGGCAGTCGCTCCATGTAAAATACTGGTATTCAGCTGCATCCTGTTAGACTAGAAGCCGACCCCAACATAGTTGCGAAAAGACTAGGTGGATTGATTGTCTGGCTAGAGTTTCCAGTTTATCTTCAGGTTTAAGGATATCTACTAGTCTTTGCAATCTTGATAAATACCTTAGGCGTGTACGCACGAGCGAACATACATTGTGAACACGACCATCGAACACGGATCATCTGAAGAAACTCAGGACCCTTGTTCATGTTCACCATGTTTTTGTTCGCTCGTGCGCCTTTAAAAATAGTTTTTTTTTTTAATGGTTTCTCATCATAATTCACATTTATTTCTTCGTCTTCATCCTTCTCCTAATTTTTTGGCGACAACGCAGTCTTTATAATATACTAGCTTTTACCCGCGGCTTCGTTCGCGAGGAGATCGGGAAATATCCTTCGGGAACGTACTAGAAATAAAATAAATAGCTTTATTTTTCTTGCACACTTTCCTTATTATTACTATGCCATTATTGACATTATTAACAAAAAATATATTAAGTAGTTTTTTTTTACTTTTTGTAAGATTTTATTATATGGTGTACAAGGACCGCTATATATAGCGGTAAAAGCCTCCTCCAGCCGTTTGCAAGCTGTTCTGCCTGTGGCGATTCCGCTCCACGTTCTGCCTGCTATCTTTGCGGGAATGTACTGCCGGGATAAAAAGTATCCTATGTCGTAATCCAGGTACAGATATGCCCAATATCATCTAAATCCGTTCAGCCATTTTAGCGTGAAAGCGAAACAAACAAACAAACTCACTTTTGCATTTATAATATTCATCATCTGCTTAGCCTTTTCCCAACTATGTTGGGGTCGGCTTCCAGTCTAACCGGATGCAGCTGAATACCAGTATTTTACATGGAGCGACTGCCTATCTGATCTCCACAACCCAGTAACTGGGTATACGATACCCCTTGGTAAGACTGGTTGTCAGACTTTCGGGCTTCTGACGACCCGTAACGACTGCCAAAGATCCACGAATGGCAGCCGGGACCAACGTCTTAACGTGCTTTCCGAGGCACTGAGAGTCTCGGTATGTAAAGATGGTCACATATCCACGGACCAACTCTGGCAAGCGTAGCTTAACCTGATGGATCGACCCGTGCGGCTGTTATTACTTAACCACGAGCTCCTCCTGCATTTATAATATTAGTTAGGAATAATAAACTGAGTTATTATTACATTCCAAATAATTCACAAAAGTACCATCTGGCTACTAAAAAAATGTATAATCCTATCACTGTCCTTTTCTCTCCCATTCCCTTAAAAAAGGACGGGTTTCCCTATTATAATCGAAATAGTTGTCGCGTTTTAATCCCTCTTTATGTCGGTAATCGCATTTCTATGAGGGTACAGGTTTGATACGAAATGAATAGATGTGACCCTAGCCCGTATAGTGTACTGCGTGCGTCGAACGTTCTTATTATTACGAGAGAATTCATTTTGGAAATTATTCCATGACTCATCATCATAATCCACAGCCTGACTTCACTAACTGCTGGGCATAGGCCTTACTTTTCTTGTGCCAATCCCCACGCTCCTGTGCCAGCCTCATCCAGGTTTTGCCCGCGATGGCAACAATGTCGTCCGCGTATCTCGCCGCCGGACGACCGACATCTCGTCTTCCAGTCCTTGGACGCCACTCTGCCACAGCCTTACTCCAAGTCTGATTAAGACCTGCAGGTTTTTTTTGCCGTGTAAAACTACGGTTGATTCGCCATGTGTAAACTTCCATAGTAATCGCACTATGGAAGTTTATTGATGACACGGCGCGCCATCGCCTTATACCATAGAATCGGTGGTTTGCCATGTCAACGGCCGTACCCAAAAACCTATCTGTCACCAGTTTTGGCATGCCGGAGGTAGAAAAACCTATCTATCTATGGTTTTAACGTCCCAATAATCTAAGACAGATAAAACAAAAGAATACGAACGAACGAAAGGAACGTAAGGATAGATATAATTATATTGTCTATCATCAGTAGCGATCTACCTTTTACTGACAGTAGGTTATTGGATTCGGCCGTAAAACAAGCTAAGCTCACAAGATTAAGTATTTTGCGGTGCGGCTTCCGCGCCGTATCGTAAAGAGCTGCGCCGTGTACAACAGGCCTTAAGAAAGGATAACTTTAGCAGTAACTCATCTTTAAGCCTCCAACAGACTGGCGTGACGCGACGGTGCGCTTCTACACCGTTTGAACTATTTTAATGAAGTTTTCATAGATATTATTCCACCAGGATCACGTCGCGCCTGTCTGCGCGAGCCTTTAATCGGTCTCCTATCCTGAAGGATAGGATGCGTTTGCGTGGATTTCAGTGAACTGAAATCCACGCAAACGCAGATTTAAAAGATAAGCTGACAAACGTGCAACGTTTGTCAGCTTAACTTTTAAATCTCCAGATGAAATAACATTCGTATCACCTAATAATTAGGTAATACATTTCCAAAACGCGCATCAAATTCAAATTATATTAACACCCTTATTTACAGAATCGAAATTGATTTGACGATAAAATGGTCATCTAAATTCTAAATCGTTAATCCAATATTGGATTCTCGCTCCCCTCTGGTAATTTCGCTGACCCCACATTTTCATCGAAATCCCCTAATTTACACTTCGTAATGGCAGCCTGCCTCGTTGGTCTAGTGGTTACAAGCGCTACTGCTGAGCATGAGGTCCTGGGTTCGATTCCCAGGTTGGGCAAAGTGTTATTAGGTATTTTCCATCTGGAATTTCTCAGTAACAGCCCGGAGTCTGGGTTTGTGCCCGGTTGATGGCAATAGGCTCGCCCCTTTATAAATGGGACTTAAGGCGAGTATATAGCCGCTAACCGGCAGCGCCATCATTGAAAAATTAATAAGTCTACAATTATGGAATGTCAATGTCAAATGAGGTAGAATTTTGAGGTAGAATCAAAAAACTCAACACTAAACCTCCTAGGTTCGAAGTTATAGCAGTTAATGCCAAAAACGGCTGACTAAAAAAATGTGAGCATAGGAAATTTCAAAATGTTCCATATCTCCTGACTTTTTTTTTTCTCAATGGTGGCGTTGTTACCTATAACTGGCGCAATGTGGGTGTACTGAACATCTCTGTTTAACCCGGATGTCGGGGTGATGATATGTCAACATGTTTGTTACGTGTGGCAGCCCTAGAATTTTGGGAATGCCGCGTTTTGCACACACATGTTCTTACTGTGTGTTGCGAAGTCGAAAAGTAATTTGAACTTGGAATATTTAATACCTCGAATCGTATAACTCGTATATTATTCAGTTACGGTACTTTATTTACGGGTTTGCTTCAAAAGGCGTTGTTTTCTTGCTTGATCTTTCTTAAAAGTGTGTAGATAAGGTAAAAATCTAACGCCCTTATTCATAAAAGAAACTAAAACGCTTATTAAACTTATTTAAAAAAGTGTTTTGTCTTCTTCTTTCAAACTCAAATCCTAATTCGACAGAAATTGACAAAACAGTTTTTAACTAAAATAGGTTTAAGCGTTTTAGTTTTTTTTATGAATAAGTAAGTATTATCATCCCAATAGCCTTTGTTGTTAAAATTGTTTAGAATTCTGTCAGCAATAAAACTACCTTTGTTGTCTTTTAATTTTATTCACTACCTATTTTCTTGTCTATGGTATTCATAGGTAAAAGTCTACGTTCAGAATTACAATAAAAATCAATAGAGGATCCTTCAGACTATTCATTCCATACCAATCACTACTTTCCTATTAGAATCAAAAGATCTATCTAGATAAATCTATTATCTTCTATTCTTTTTTTTTCTATCTTTATTGTATTCTATTAAGTAAAACCCGTTTGGTTCAACTAAAGTCAGACATACTGAAAATAAATAAAAAGCAATTCAATTCCAATTCAAATGGGACCATAATAAAATCACATCCGAAATTAAATATTAACGGATCGAAATCTGGAGGGAAATGTGAAAAGTACCAAATAAGAGCCAAATATTAACGTATCCAATTTATGGGAGGTAAGTATGGGAGCATATTACTTATTCAGGAGCGTTTCGTGGCTCCTCACCTTATGCAGATTAGGTTGGTACTTCAAGGCCTCGTCAGTCGTCCATAGTGAAATGCGCGATGACTAAGGCGGTAGCGGCCGCGGTGGCGGGCGCGATAAGTTGACCGCAGCAGGTTGCGAGTAGCTGGCAGTTATAGAGGGTAGATATGTTTCCACAGGGTGAAACAATAGATGATCGCTCGCTAGTTATACTCCATATATAATTTTTTTTACAGTCCGTTCAACCGATTTTGCCTTCTATTCCGTTGGTTTAAGGATGGCATTAAAGGCAAAAAAAATGGTTGCAGTACCAATTGTTTACTGCAGCTACCATTTTTCATGTCACCAATACAATAGAAGTCAAAATCATCTTATTGTAAACGGAGTATAGGCGGTAGCGGCGCGGTGGCGGGCGCGATAAGTTGACCGCAGCAGATAGCGAGTAGCTGGCAGTTATAGAGGGTAGATATGTTTCCACAGGGTGTAAAAATATACGGTTGCTCGCTAGCTAGGTTGCTCATGCCCCATTTTCACAACACTATGCCCGTTTTCACTAAGACTATCCGACATCTAAATGTAATCCGTAAACATTAAGCAGTTACCTACTTATTGCAAGAAAACGAATCACCAACCACAAGGTGATGACTAAAGTTAGTACACCGTTTCGCTAATGCCTAACGCTTAGATTAATCGTACTGGTTGCCTAGCAACAGGTTTATAACAATATTGACAGTCAACGAACTTGACTTATAAAACTACGTACATACAGCAGCAGGTGAAGTTACTACAAACTGTCAAATTTCCTCATTCGATTTTGAACTTAACCGTTAACATTTTGAGGTTTAAAATCATTTGAAGAAATTTGACAGTTAATTGCAGATTTCGAAGCCTACGAGTTTCCTACTGAGAAACGAATGATGAAACGGGAGTGGTTGATGCTTAGGAAACCGCTCACATTTAGCATTACCATTACATTGCTTTGCCTGACTTTAGTGTAGGCGGGCATTAGTGCCGTCGCGCTAGTCGTTTGCCATAATCATTGTACTCCTCTATGGACTTTGATACTTCGCATCCGCTTTACCACCCGCTAAGCTCCTCACCCTGGCCGAGGCCTAAGTTTGCCAACTTATCGTACTGAATAATATCTTGCACATCTGTTAAATGTTCGGTCAGTAACTGGAGGGTTGTCAATAATTTAATGAAAGCTTGAGGGTGCATCTGTGATGTTTTCTTCGTCGTTTTCACTAGGGCTGTTACAGTTCGATGCAAACTTAATGGAGCCTACATCTTAATAAAAAAATCTTAAATAAAAAAAACAATAGAGGCAAAATAATTGTGGACTTGACTGTACCTGCACGGGTCTGCATTCGCAGCTAATTTCCGAGCCGCCATTAAGTTTTGAATCGAACTATAGTAGGGCTTTGACCATTTCTTGTACAGTTTTTTTCGTTTATGTACCTTACCAGCTGCACGGATGCCGCTGTCCGTGCATGGGTGACCATCTTTTCATACCGAGACCCCTCCGTGCCTCGGAACGCATGTTAAGCCGTTGGTCCTGGCTGTCATTCGTGGATCTTTGGTAGTCGTTACGGGTCGTCAGAAGCCCGAAAGTCTGACAACCAGTCTTACGAAGGTATCGTGTGTTAAAGCTTGTCTACACTGCGGTAAATGCGGTGGTGGGGCGCGTCATTTTAGAGTGTAGACAAGCTAGAGCTTGTCTACTTGCTTGTCTTGTTACTGGGTAGAGCTATAGCTGTGGGTAGGGTCTACCCTACCCACAGCTATAGCTCTACCCAGTAACTAGGTTGTGGAGCTCAGATAGGCGGTCACTCCATGTAAAATAGGTATTGAGCTGCATCCGGTTAGACTGGAAGCCGACCCGAACATACATATTTGGGAAAATGCTAGGCAAATGATGGTGGGCTATACAACATTAGTTTTATTATATGCGAAACCCGAAACACGTGTCTAGTATTTTTATGTAAAGAATCTATGTACAAAATTTCAAAACTATATCATGAAAAATCACAAAGTTATAAGCTTGTTATGTTACCTGGTTGTCCATAAAAAAACATGATCACGCCCGTGCCTAGTGCCGCTATGACCTGCCGTGACTTGTGTTCGTCGCTCGGTGTCCATATTGTAACCTTTTTTAAAGATTTTTAGGGCAAAATATAACACGGTATAAAAATTATTGGAATCGATTCAGTTATTTATTCTGAACAAACTATATTCAGGTTTCATATAAACTATAAATAATGTTATATATTGTATATTGTATACAAGACGATAATAAATTAAACTGCGACGTCTGCATACGAAAATTCTATCAAATTATCCAATAGTTTAGTATAGCTAGTCAGCTGATCGGCCAAATCCATAGTCGACCCATCAGAAGGTTTGATTTGACAATTGAGTTTGTTTGATTTTTTTTTTAAATTTCGATGCTATTTGATTGTTCCAAAATATTATTTGCATATGTTTTGCCAGCGTTTTTATTTAGTGTCGTATCGTTATCTTCACATTGTACCTACTATAGTAATTGTTATCTTTGTTACCTCAGACTTAGTAACAAAGGTCTTATTGACTTACCTTATAACAATATTAGACTAGAATTCTGCTCTATAAACTTAGTATTATTTTATACCGGATGACTTTTTTTACCGTCTTGAAAAAAATAGGGTAAATTAATTAGGTGAACGGAGTAGAAGCGTATGGCATACCTACCTAGTTTTTTTTTTAGTCAGAAAAAAAATATCTAAGTATCAATAAATACTATAAATTCGATGTAAACTTTTCATTTTAGAACAATAAAAACATAAATTTTGAAAAAAATAATAAATCCTTTAAAAATATCGAAATTCAAATCATATGCAACCTGCATTATGTTTTGAATTTTGATTTTTTTTAATTAAAAAAAAACTTGATATGCCATAGGCTTTTCTACTCCGTTCACCGAATGTACCCTATTTTTTTCAAGACGGTAAAAAAAGTCATCCAGTATATTCTCGAAAATTGAAGAAAGATCCAACTTTATCTTTACAAAAGAAAAAGATAGAAGTCAGAAAGTTAGGCAAAGTAATTCTGGACTGGAACCATCAGTTAAATGAATGCCATTTCTAAAGTAACTTTAAGTCTATAACTAAGTTGAGGGAAATAGGGGTCGTTTCGTCAAAATTCTTTTCATCGCTTCTGAGAACGTCGATGATTTTATGTGAAGGCAAGTTAAACTTTTAGAACAGTTTTGCTTAGCTTCTTGGATTTTATGGAACAAAAAGGCAACGTGTGTAACCCTGTATATTTGAAATATAGGTTCTTCTTCTTCGAGTCGCTGGCACGACAGTCATCAATGATCATTATTCTCCTGCCCTTATCCCAATTTATTTGGGGTCGGCGCAACATGTTCCTTTTTTCCATACTTCTCTATTAGTAATCATGTCGGTCGGTTGTCACCCCCTTTCTAGCCATATCATCTTTCACACTATCCATCCATCGTTTCATTGGTCTTCCCCTACTCTATAGCCATCGACATTCATACTCGTAACTTTCCTTACGACATTTTCCATGACGACCGATTTCCGTACAACTTTTCAGTCACCGGTGCCACTTTCAGACATCCTCTTATTTACTTACTCATTTCTTTTTCTATCAATTCGTGTAACACATAGAAATACCACACATCCCTCATTCAGCATTCTCATCTCAACTGCTTGCAATTTTGATTGCCTTTCATTAATTCTTTTTGTGGCCCAACATTCTGATCCATACATGACAGCAGGTCTAACCATTGTTGTTATATCTTTCCCTTAAGTTCAAGGGGAATGTGAGAGTCGCAGATGGTTGTCGTGACCTGCCGCCATTTCACCCAAAGCTTAACCGTCCGATCTACTACACCATCGCTTTGCACGGCAGTAATTCAAATTTTGCTGGCCCAAAACTTCGCCACTTCCATTGCGTCGTCGGGGGCACTGGCAGCGTAGAGGTCACTCTGTAATACATGTTTTGGGGCACAGAGGGCAGGATAGGAGGCCCGGTGGAACATAGTTTTTATTACGTAGTTGAAGGACGCTAGATTTTCTCAACATGTGGTGAAATAAAAGAATCACGTTGATGAAAACTTCTATATTTAAAAAAAAATCAAAAGAAAATTTTCAATAAAAACCTAACACGTATCGTCTGGTCGTATATCTTCTCTTCCACGTATCGCCATATTGCTTTTTCTATCTCTCTAACATTCACTCTTATACACATTTCACTCGCACCTCTCTGCATACGTTCCCTTCTACTCAAAATTCATTCCACATAATAAAAATGCATTTGCGGCGCATGTCTCTTATTATCTCGACCCATCTTTAGGAAGCAGGGAACACTGAATCAGAAGATGTTATCTATTGTAATTTTAACGTTCAATAAGCGCCATTTTCCTAAATTTTTATTTAGATCTTTGACAAATTGTAGATAGAACTATCAAATGTTTTTTTCCGTGTGTGAAATGGCTTTACATTCTACACATAAAACCAACTTAGGAGACATTTAACACCACTGCAAAAACTCAACTTCACGATCAACTTAACTCCATAAATCTTTGGACTTAAACCAATTACAAAACGCGATCTAAATTTAGTACTAGGATTAGTACTAGGTTTAAACCATGACTAAACAAAACGTTATTATAAAATGAAGTTTATCACTAGTTCATGAACTATCCATGGTACTAAAGTTAAACCACAGAGACCCCTAGTTTATCTATTGGACTAACTGCGGTACTAATTTATTTGAGGTTAGCGTCGTTGTCAGTTGTCGTTGTTGTGTGTCGTTTTACTTACAAATTGTTAAAAATGGATATTAATAGGATTGATTTGATGGATTTGGAAGATTTGGATATGCTGGAGACGTCTCGGCGATCTTACAGACAACGTTATCGCGTGAATCCTTTTGAATTGAGTGACGAAGATTTTAGATACAATTAAAGGTTCACAAATCCGTATATTCTTCCACTATTTTGTTTTCTGCATGTTTACTGATGTTTTCGTGGACTTATCTTCTATAATATGTGCTGATTGAGCAATAAGTTGACGTAATATATCCTATAATAATAAGAACATCGCGTTAAGTAGTCGAAATAAGATGATACATAGCATTGCTTACCTAATAATAATTTAAAATCCATATTTTAAGTACCAACTTCATAACAGTAACAGTAATACTAAAAACAATTAATAAGAAGTGCATTCAGGTATTTATTAGTAGGTAAGTATAGGACGCAACAAAAACATTCGTCTCAACTCTCAAATTACGCGCGCCGCCCGCAGTATTTAAATCACTCCACTTCACGCTAGAGGTGTTAAAAAATATGACAACTTGTTTACAAAATGCGCGTCAAAAGTATAAGTTGTGCTTGTTCAATATATTGTAACTTATACAAAGAACAATGTTTGACCTATTTTTGTATTGATAAATAATTATTTAAGTATTTCAAGTGATACTATTATATCAATATTTAGAGAAACGGAACGTTGCTTCAAATAAATACTGTAAGATCTTGGTACGAACGAATGAAAGAATGTCATTTTTGTTTCTTATCTGTGGTTATTTTAAAAGCATGGACCTTCATTGCTATAACCATGGTACTAACTGATCCTCGGATGGTCTTCGTTTTGTAATCGGAACACATTTTGATCCTGGTACTAACTTTAATACCGTAACAATCCTAGACCTTTTAGTCTTGGTTTAAACCAGTACTTAAGCATTTTTTTGTAATAAGACGGAAAAAGTTTTATAATGAGAAACGCAAGCGAAAGTAAAACACGGATCACACTGTGTAACCGGTCAACTAGTTAAGAAATCTCAACTTAATAATAAACTTGATTTTATGGACCCAATTGACGGCTGACACGAAAATAGGGTGACACCATAAATACGGTAACACCTTTGTGTCAGAAATGTACGAGAAATTATTCCATTTGTTATGTCGAAATGGATGTAGGGTGAACCACTTTCGCGGTGAGTTTAATGAAAGAGCAGAGGGGATATTGCTACGTAGTTATACAGGGTGTTAGGTTAAACGAAGGACATACTTTAACGGAGTGTGATTGTCAAGAAAATGAACAACTTTTACCATAGAACTAACCCTGAAATATGAAAATGAAAATTCAACAACACAAAACATTCTCTACAAGTGAAAAACCAACGCGATCAAAATGTACGAGACAGCAGATTTTTTTTTCATATTTCTAGGTTAGTTCCAAGGTAAAAGTTGTTCATTTTCATGAATACAACACTCCGTTAAAGTATGACCCTCGTTTAACCTAACACCCTGTGTATTATTCGTTCAAAGTTCTCTTTTCGAAAAACAAGTCACCTTCTGCCAGTTTATTTGGGGTTGGTGCAATATGTCTTGTCCTCAATAGTGTATTAGTGTAAGCACATCTCTATTAGCCGTCACCTCACTAAGTAAAGAATTAAATTCGACGATATAAAGGCTCCTACAGACAGGCGCGACGCGACTGCGCGATACCGACAACGCGACTCCGGTAGAACAATGTTAATGAAGTTTTCATAGAAATTGTACCACCAGAGACGCCTCACGCCTGTTTCAATTGACATCTTTAGAAAGAAAGATAGATAAACAGGTTTATTCATATTTATTATCATTATCATTAAAACGGAGCCATACTGCCGCCGTATTGAATTTTATCAAAAAAAAAATTATAGCCAGTTTTACTCGGGATAATATAAGGATTCTAACTATGGGGTATCCCCCATACATCCAAATCTGTTCAGGTATTTCAAAGTTATGGTGGAATAAAGAAACTCACATACATACGAACATAAATAAGTACATCAAAACAAAACAGATCTATAATCAGGAGAACAGAACAGAAACAGTCGGCAGCTGCACGTCATAACTGTGACAAGAAGGGTTCCACTCAGCATAATGCTGGACCCACAGCACAGAGCTGATTTTCAGTTCTTTATATGAAATATATATAAGGTTACTACTCCCATCGTGAGAAAATACATATTATTTTTTTTAATTCCACTCATTTTGCTAGCTGTGAATTGTAACGCTGAATTATATTAAAAATGTAAAAACTTGTTCGCTGCAGGATGTTCAGATTCAGTTCATTAAAATAATTAGTTGAAAAGGTCTTTTGAAAAAATGTAGGACAGATATGTATTATGCATACGTCACAGGCTTTAAAACTTTTCCTGTATTGTAAAGAAAGCCTGTGCTTTGAAGTTTTAAATCAGTGCGCAAATTTTCACAGGGTGTTCTACCTATGAATATGAACTATGAAACCAACTATGAATACACGAAAAAAAAATCAGCTGTTTCATACAAAAGTTCGAGCAAATTGTGTGATGTAGCAGATTTTTTCGTGATTTCAGTGTTGGTATAGTGAGCTAATTATCTTCAGAACAGGCGTGCGTGTATGACCAGTTGTATGAACGTAAAGCAAAAGGAGTATGTAAGGATCGTCGCAGCTGGCGTTTTGTTGTCTCTGCCTACCCCATGAGAAGAAGGCGTAAGTTTATGTATGTATGTTTTATACTACACTAGACATGACTGATCTCTATATCTTCCTTAGCAGAGTCTTTAACGGCTTAACGCTAATAGGATATCGATAAAACCGATTACAATGTCGTTTACCTCACCCATAAATAATCGATACTAACATCTTTCCTTACGAACAACAAAGACTGAGACAAAAAATACGTATGTACAATCAAAAAAAAAATATATTTACCACAACTTGCACATTATGTTTCCGACTACATACGTTATTGCCTAGATTTTGTATGAAATCGACAGTTCAAAAAAAAAAAAAAATATTCCGACGAATTGAGAACCTCCTCCTTTTTGAAGTCGGTTAAAAAGGTGATGCGCCCGCTATGGGTTTTTTTTAAACCGTACTTATCTAAGTAAGACGCCAGCAGGTCAAGCCACCCGAAACTGTCAAATTTTCCCAATCAACCTTGAACCTATTGCTTAAGCGATAAAGATGAAAATCTATTAAAGAAATTTGACAGATTGTAGTAGCTTGATGTGCGCCGTCTGTACCTTCCTACTGAATATAGGAACCTATTTATTTTATAGGCTCGCTGTGAAGTCTCTACTAATAATACTGTAATAAAGTACACAGGGTTTATCAGAAAGCTGTGGTCAAATTTAAGGGTGTGGTACAGACCATCAAACTGAACAACTTTCACCAGGAACCAACATCGTAATCGAGAAAAAATTATCAGCTCAACCCAAATCTATGGGACGGCTGATAATTTTTTCTCGATTACGATGTTGACCCTATGGAGACAGTTGTTCAGTTTGACAGTCTGTACCTTTAAGTTTGACCACAACTTTCTGATACAGTCTCAATCAATCTGTCTAGCCTTTTCCCAACTATGTTGGGGTTGGCTTCCTATCTGACCTCCACAACCCATTAACTGGGTAATACGATACCCCTTGGTAAGACTGGTTGTCAGACTTTCGGGCTTCTGACGACCCGTAACGACTGTCAAAGATCCACGAATGACACCCACATACACGATACAGCCTGTATATAGTATTTAATATTATAGTATAGTATATCTGCAATACAGACCTTCACCGTGTAAACAAAACTGTCAAGTAATTAGTCGCTGTTTCACCACCTACGATTAAGTTCCTATTAACTTAGTTGACAGATAATTTCAAACAAATTCTGTTCCATTTTTGAATTTATTCGGTGAGTAGTGGCTATTCAGACATCGTGAAGTCCTTATCCCACTTAATTACACTCCACTAAACACTATGGTGACGTGTAAATGAACTTTAACAGATTAGCTAACACCTAAATGCTATGAGGGGTCGAGAAGGCCAATACAGATAATAATTAGAATTTATTTTATCGCGAGTTTCAGTTAAACTTTTTTGATTTATTATAACGGAGTTCATGTTATGATCCGGTCTTCTGCCTGTGTTTTTGTATCGACGAAGGCATATTTTATCTCCATGGAGGCTCATTTCTAATTAATAACTCTCACAACTTTAACAGCTGATTAATAATGAAGTGGCTTCAAATTGGTGATGAATATATGTATTGTTTAGTATGGCAATAAATTTAAAAGCAGGGTGTTTGTCGAGTTCCGTGTTTGTTCGATTTTCGAAGACACAAGAATACCATTATCAGATTGGATGTGTTTTGTTTTCACGCGTGCATAAAAGCACATAAAATTAAAAGTAGATATACAAGGTCAACTTAAATTAGCTAGTAAAACTCTGCAAACCTGATGGGTACATATCGATATCGCAAAACGCAATAAAACAAGAAACATACTTTTTTGAAGTCAACGACCGCTGAAAAGTTTTATTTTTTTGTTTTATCTTGTTCAGATATCGATCTCATCACGTCTGAAAGCTTAAAAAAAAGGCTTTATTAAACTGATATTAATTTAAGTATCTACACTACCTAGGGTCGTTCACCCCAAAAAAATCTTTTTTTTTTATTTGTTTAGATATCAATACTCCATTATGTCTGCGGAGTTTTACTAGCTAATTTAATTTGAACTGTAAACCTACTTTTATTTTTACGTGCATACTTGCACGAATGAAAACAAAACACAACATTATAATGGTATTCATACAATCTTCGAAAATTAAACAAGCTCGGAACTCAAAAATTAATGGACAAACAAAACAAAACAATACATATCCATCACCAATTTAATTTGACGTACAGACGCCAGCAGGTCAAGCCACCCGAAACTGTCAAATTTTCCCAATCAACCTTGAACCTAATACTTTAGCGATAAAGATGAAAATCTATTAAAGAAATTTGAAAGATTGTAGTAGCTTGATGTGTTGACTTCTGTACCATTAGTATTTACAACACGAATGAATTAGATTCATTAACTTTTAAACTGTTTACTTTGCTCTTCACACAATATTGACTCGTCGAAATTGGAAAATTTATTGCTGTTTACCAGATTTCACAATATTTAATATTGTTAATTACATCTGTTGATTAAATAATTTACATCGAGATTTAATATGAGAGCTGTCGAAAACTGAACTATATTTACATTAATTCATAATTGTCACTAATGTAAACTAATTATGTATTTGATCAATTGTATTGTATTACCTGAAACCTGAATCCTTATAGGATCACTTCATTGTCCGTCTGTCAGTCTGTCATGACCCTTTTTCTCAGAAACGCGTGAAGCTATTGAATTGAATTTCATGTCAAATACGTAGGTCTACGATACGATACGAGGAGCTCGTGGCTAAGTAATAACAGCCACAAGGGTCGATCCATCAGGTTAAACTACTCTTGCCGGGGTTGTCCGTGGATGGATGACCATCTTTGCATACCGAGACTCCTCCGTGCCTTGGAAAGCACGTTAAGCCGTGGTCCCGGCTGTCATTCATAGATCTTTGACAGTCGTTACGGGACTGACAACCAGTCTTACCAAGGGGTTACCCAGTTACTAGGTTTTGGAGGTCAGATAGGCAGTCGCTCCATGTAAAATACCGGTATTCAGCTGCATCCGGTTAGACTGGAAGCCGACCTCAACATAGTTGGAAAAAGGCTAGGCAGATAGTATTGTATTACCTACTTAGTAGAGATCAGACACGAAAATATTCATAAAAAAAATATTTTTCTTTCAGCAATTTATCACTATAACTACTCGTATATACATTAATCTGGTGACAAGAAACAGATACTGAATCTCTTCGATGAAGCCTCAGTGACTTATTGCAGTACCATATATCGAAGTGAAAACATATCAAGAACGCCACAAGTTAAAGGTTACATCGGTTAAAACTTTCAGTTGCAATTGTTCATTTTCGCATCACTAAAGAACAGCTGTCAGTGTCAAAATTTTTATGGAATGCTGACACTGACAGGTCTTGTACGCGGTTTAGAAGTGCTGATCGTGTTCAGTTTCATTGGTAATATCCGCTCTGTCTTAAATAAACTTATAAGTACGGCCGATTTATCTTGGCAAGTCTGAATTTCGCGCAGAAGGCTGTGTATTTTTTAGGAACCAAGTGTGAGTGAGACAACATGCGCAAATGTTCGGCTATATTCAGACTTGCCAAGGTATTTCGGTCGTAGTAGCAGCTCGTTAGTTTCGACTGTCTTTTAGATTGAGCACCAAAACTAGTTTTGTTTTGAGCTAAAATATTTAACATTTGTTTTGTTCTATCTATGATAAATATCATCATCATTGGCAGCCTTGTCCCACCCATTGCTGAGTATAGGCTTCCTCCCTTTTGTGCCATGCTACCCTGGTCTGTACAAGTTTCATCCAGGTGTTCCCCGCGATATTCTGTAGGTCATCCACACCTGGCTGCTGCTCTGCCAACGCTCCCCTCCTATAATAAATAAAACTGTTTTATTTCTAAGTACCTTCTTAAACTCATTACTTCGGAAATAATCGTGTTTGTCGGATTTTCCAGATACATATGTTATTAAAAAGAAGAAGCCAACAAAAACGAAAAAAAAGAAAGAAAGAAAGGAAGGAAAATAATGAGGAGGATTTTAGAAGGTACCTTCTAAATTGTGTCGTACTGTATCGTAGGACGGTTTCACTGACACTAATAATCTCCGACGGCGACTCGATCTGTGACATTTGTCATCAGTGAGTGATTGAGATTCCCCGAAACCTGTCTCACCACTTTCACGTTCGCAGTTACGGGTTAATTCGAAACCTACCTATATACTTACTTACCGATTACGTAAGTGTTCAGAACCGGTGGGATATTTATGACCTGATGCTGAAATTAAATTAAGAATTTTATTTTGCATAATTGAATTGCAGTTTTTGAATGTCAATTAATGTTGGCTAATTATGAAATTAAATTGCAAATATGGTAATGTCTGATTTTATTTTCGATGTTTCGAGATTTTAAAGCCAATTAATAATTATTTTAATTTATCATCGGAACATTAATAGCCCGGCATGACAGTTTATCAGGACTCACTGTCACTCCCACAGGTCCTGCATATTTCTTATAGACAGGATTATAGAATGACGTTAATCATTCACTGCAACAAACGGACAAGATAACGATCTTATAAAGATTCCGTTTCTCCTTATAAGGTTGGAATCCTAAGTATATTCGACAAAAGCAACATAAGTAGATTAACACTTTTTAATTTTAATTATTAAGCGAAATATTTAATTCAAATCGGAACGGTACTTAAAATTTTAAGAACATTAACTCTTTAACAGTTAAACGAAAAAAAAGCAGTTTATCGAATCATTTTGTGTTAATTTAAATGATGTGAAAAAGTAGCAGTGTTAACCGACTTCTGTTGCTGACCGTACGTGCAATCTGTATGTAGGTAGGTACCTACTTGCCCGAAAACGTGCCCCATCTGAAGGTTTTGTGTAAAAAATGTTCCTTCCGATTAAAACTTCTGCAGATTCAAGGTCATCCCTTTAAGGCGAAAGCGCCAGGGGTAGCCCGCGAAATGCATATTTTCTTACGTTTTTTGCAATTTGCAAGTCAGTATTAGGTTGTACCTACGTTGATCAAAATACGATTCGGGGCCTTAACAAGTACGTATTTACATTTATAATCATTAAAGTCATCAATACAATTTATGACCATTTTAAGTAATCCTATTAAATGACTATTTCATGAAATCTTGACATTTGAGGATTATACTAACGGGGTTGTATTACTGATTCTAATGATTATAATTCTGTAAATACATATACATTTATAATCATTAAAGTCATCAATACAATTTATGACCATTTTAAGTAATCCTATTAAATGACTATTTCATGAAATCTTGACATTTGAGGATTATACTAACGGGGTTGTATTACTGATTCTAATGATTATAATTCTGTAAATACATATACATTTATAATCATTAAAGTCATCAATACAATTTATGACCATTTTAAGTAATCCTATTAAATGACTATTTCATGAAATCTTGACATTTGAGGATTATACTAACGGGGTTGTATTACTGATTCTAATGATTATAATTCTGTAAATACATATACATTTATAATCATTAAAGTCATCAATACAATTTATGACCATTTTAAGTAATCCTATTAAATGACTATTTCATGAAATCTTGACATTTGAGGATTATACTAACGGGGTTGTATTACTGATTCTAATGATTATAATTCTGTAAATACATATACATTTATAATCATTAAAGTCATCAATACAATTTATGACCATTTTAAGTAATCCTATTAAATGACTATTTCATGAAATCTTGACATTTGAGGATTATACTAACGGGGTTGTATTACTGATTCTAATGATTATAATTCTGTAAATACATATACATTTATAATCATTAAAGTCATCAATACAATTTATGACCATTTTAAGTAATCCTATTAAATGACTATTTCATGAAATCTTGACATTTGAGGATTATACTAACGGGGTTGTATTACTGATTCTAATGATTATAATTATGTAAATACATATTTTTTACGGTCGCGAATCATACTTTAATCAACATACAACATAATATGTAGGTACTTGCATATTGCAAAAAACGTAACAAAATTTGAACCTCGGTGGCTACCCTGGCGCTTCCCCCTTAATATAATATAAGTATCTTAAGCAGAACCCTAATTGCGTAACACATTATCAATCGAAATTTGAATCAATTTGAAACAAATTGCTAATCCATTGCTTCAAATGTTCGAAAAATTTGTCTTCTCAACAACGCAAATAACGCAATGAATGATGTTGAACTGTCAAAATGAAACCAACTCCGATTGATAATCAAATTTGTTACGCAATTAGGGTGCAGGTCTAGAGTCCAGAACAATTCCTTCAATTTTCCAATGAATATAACAATCCTGAATTTGTCTAGTCATATCAGAATCAGGTTCCTCAACTCAAATAGAGAGTTCTGATGCTTATTGCTTTTTATTGCTCGAGAATTCTGATCCTTATTGCTCCTAAAGAGTGCCGTGACCACGTAATTTCGCAGTTCACTATTTATAGTTTTTAAAGACATTCCTCAATTTAACGAGCACTTGCATTGTTGGGTGCAGTCAACTTTATGGGAGGAAATATCAGTGTCTGATTTAAGTTTAGTTGGGGCAGTCGTTAAAGGGACCTGGCTGCGAATAGACGCTATTACATCCTGAAGGAAGAACTGAGGTTTGTATTTAAGTTAGTATAGAACCTTCCGCATAGGTTTAAATTATCCTCAAACGATGCCTCACCTCTTGTCGTGCTCTCTGCAAAATATTTAAAAAAAAAATACTTGTCAATCACGAAAAAATCACGTGCTGTTCAAGCAATTTTGACCGTTTAGGGACCCTATTAGGACTTTGTGACCGAATTCTATTGTAAAGCGGTCGCTATCTGTATCGAGACTGCAGCTCCTGATAAGGAAGACCTTAGCGAGGCCATCATCGCTAACTCTGTCGACGTAGTTGAATTCTGGTCAAAACTCATATAATTTAAAATCATCGATGTAACGAAGAAGTATTAAAACACTTCTCATCATTTTCATCTTTCTACTGTTAACGAAAAATATTAGAGTTGATTACAGAACAGTTTCTATGAAAACTTCATGGAACTTGTTCTACCAGAATCGCGACGCACCGTCGCATCGCGCCTGTCTGTGGGAGCCTTACATGTCTAATTCTTCCTTCATGTCAGCAGTCAGTAGGTACTTGTGAACTTTTAGAGCAAAGCTCATGCTGTAGTAAGATACCTTTGAATTAGCCCGCAAACCAGATTCCTCGACCTACTTATTAATAATAATCTACTACGAGTACCTTCGATTGTCCTAAGAAAAGTCAAGAGCGAGTTGGACTCGCGCACAGAGGGTTCCACCGAGGTACCATCGTTTATATGTAATTTTAGTTGATGATTTCTGAAAAACTGCTATTTAGAGACATCGTTTTATTTTTCCTATAATATACAGGGTGTCCCGTAAATAAAGGATAACCTTTTAAGGGGTTGTTGTACTCATCATTATAAACAACTTTTACTTTAGGACAAACCTGAAATCGCGAAAAAAAAATCTGCTGTTCCCTACATTTAGACGAGTTACGCGAACATAAATGTAGGGAACAACTGATTTTTTTTTCGTGATTTCAGGTTTGGTCCCATAGTACAATGACCCCTTAAGAGGTTATCCATTATTTACGGGACACCCTGTATACATAAACTTCTATCACATAAATTAATTTCAGATTTATCTCTATGCAAACTTCGAAGATAAGGGGGAAAACGGTATTTTTTTTACATTTTTCATCAAAAGTCGAAAACTATGCGGCCTAAACAAAAAGATTTTTTTTTTTTTGAGAATTTGCAAACAGCGTTTTTCATAAAATATGATATCCCCACATGCCCTAGTAGCCTCACTTCGAATATTTAAAAACCCCTTCCAGTCCGTGTTGCAAAAAAAAAAATCTTTCTTATTTGCAAAATAGTTGGGCAAACGTCATCTAAAACTATTCTAAATTTCAAGTTAATAGCATTAGTAGTTCTTAAGATATCCAGCTGTGACAGACAGACAGACTGAGTCGCACCATAAGGGTTCTTTATTACCATTTTCGTACGGAAAATTAAAAACGAATTTCACAACCTTCTAAAATACTTAATCAAAGTATTCCTATTTAACCTAAAAGCTAACAAAACTCACTCTCGCGATGAAGCGACAAGCGACAATAACACACGTAACTTTTGGTCCCAATTGCAACCCGTCAGATTTACACCCCCATTCTAATATACATGGTGTTGTAATGAATGGGTGTGCCGCGATCTACGCTCTCCGCCCTACTAACTCATTCATGGCTCCCTGCGTTTATGAATGGCTAAAGTTGCCCGTTTTCCCGCGTTTGCGCAAATTTTATGGGAATGACGCCTCGCGGGGTAATGTCGATGTACGGTTTACATTTTGCGTTTGTGTTTTGTTTGTTTTGTGGAATTCTTTATTTATGTAGCATCGGCAAAATTCGTAAAACCGATCACCATCCGAAATGAGTGCGCCTTCAAAATCACCAATCTTTATGACTTACTGCTTTAGGCGAAAATGATCTTTACGCAAACGCAATAACTTGTAAAGTCATATAACCAAATACGTTCGTAAAATTGAAATGAATTAATGCAAATTTTCATATTTACATGCTACATCTAAGTTGTGTCGTACCATAGATATAAGAAAGAATGATGTTTTTAGGGTTCCGTACCCAAAGGGTAAAACGGACCCTATTAGTAAGACTCCGCTGTCCGTCCGTCCATCTGCCACCAGGCTGTAATCTCATGAACCGTGATAGTTAGACAGTTGAAATTTTCACAGATGAATATTTCTGTTGCCGCTATAACAACAAATACTAAAAAACAGAATAAAATAAATATTTAAAGGGGCTCCCGTACAACAGACATGATTTTTTTTGCCGTTTTTATAGATAATGGTACGGAACCCTTCTGCGCAAGTTCAACTCGCACTTGGCCGGTTTTTTTTTTAAATATTTCTATGTGTCGTAGGTACTGTAGCAGTTTTCTCTCTTTTTTTCGAGATTCATTGAGTTTGCAACGTTGCTGTTGTCATACAACATAACAACATCAAGCCTTGTTTCCCCGAAGGGCTGGGCAGAGGTATACTTATAGTAGGTGTACATTTCGCCAATTATATTTGAGTCTCATATAGGGGGCGAAACGTGGTGCTCGTGGCTAAGTAATAACAGCCGCTCGGGTTGATCCATCTACGCTTGCCGAGGTTGGTCCATGGCTGGGTGACCATCTTTACATACCGAGACTCCTCCGTGCCTCGGAAAGCACGTTAAGCTGTTGGTCCCGGCTGTCATTTGTGGATCTTTGACAGTCGTTACGGGTCGTCAGAAGCCCGAAAGTCTGACAACCAGTCTTACCAAGGGGTATCGTATTACCTAATTACCTACTGGTTGTGGAGGTCAGATAGGCAGTCGCTCCATGAAAATACTGGTATTCAGCTGCATCCGGTTAGACTGGAAGCCGACCCCAACATATTGGGAAAAGGCTAGGCAGATTGATAGTGGGCGAACCTATTGCCACCAACCGGGCACGAATCCAGCCTTTGTCAATAATACCTACTTATTTGATGGATTGTAGGAATCTGATAATAAGTTCTAAGTACTTTTATCTGATCTTCTATTTCGATCTTGGGTCATTTGCTCCTGTAGCCCGTTTAACATTCTCGGATCATTAAATAGCCAGAACTTTGTGAACATTTATGAGGGAAGATTATTGAGTTCGCGAAACTGGACTGAAAGTTTGGGTACGTAATTGACCTTTTTTTTTGTTCGTAAAATGGCCGCAAGCTCCGACTATTAGCAGTCAAGAAAGGTACAACAAGGCCCTGCCCTTATTATTCTTGTCATCCCTTAAGTGTAATCAGCCTGTAATGTTCCCACTGCTGGGACACAGGCCTCCTCCATCACAGAGGGAGTGGGCTGTTTTCCACCACGTGGGCCCAGTCATCCCTTCATCTCCTTTTATGACATCCACAGATGTACCACTTTCGTAATGTAATTTTAACAAGAGATATCAAAATAAATTAGGGGATTTTTCGTAACCATTTATTTCACTATTGCAGCACGAATGGATAAAATTTTTGGATATATGTTTATTGACTATTTGATTAATAATCTTACTGAAGGAGAGGAGCTCGTGGCTAAGTAATAACAGCCGCACGGGTCGATCCATCAGGTTAAGCTACGCTTGCCGGGGTTGGTCCGTGGATGGGTGACCATCTTTACATACCGAGACTCCTCCGTGCCTCGGAAAGCACGTTAAGCCGTTGGTCCCGGCTGTCATTCGTGGATCTTTGAGAGTCGTTACGGGTCGTCAGAAGCCCGAAATTCTGACAACCAGTCTTACCAAGGGGTATCGTATTACCCAGTTACTGGGTTGTGGAGGTCAGATAGGCAGTCGCTCCATGTAAAATACTGGTATTCAGCTGCATCCGGTTTGACTGTAAGCCGACCCCAACATAGTTGGGTAAAGGCTAGGCAGACTGATTGATTCTTACTGAAGGAAAACACAATTGGGTTAAATTTCCTCAATAGAATTGAATTCCTAAAAGACCTCTACTTTTTTATGTTTTTTTTTCTGTAATTCTAAAATCCAAAGTAATTTTCATTGCAAAATTGCATTCAAAATGTGCGTATTAGGTAATTGAAAACTCTGGCTGAAAATATTTTTGAAAGATATCTTAATTTATTTTTAAACAATTTTTATTTGATTTGGCACTTTTATTTTGGTTCCAATGCATTGTTGCGCTCTCTTTTTTTCGCATGTGGAAGTAATTGACTCTGTCACTTTCTTATTTCTGCTCAGTTCGCTTTTTACTTATTACCTACCTTAATAAAAGCCGCTGCAGCGCTAGCAAGCAATATCCCGCAACAAAACTAAACATTTATTTGGCAGAAAAGGCAGAATGCGACAGAGTACCGCTGTTCTAAATCCGCTTCAAGCGTCAAGCGACGCGCTCAGTTTTGCAACAAATCTGTCAGACGCTGATATACCGCATTCCGTAAGGGTCGTGTTACGTGGAATATGTCACGGACGATGAGACAACGAAGTGTTTTTATACATATAACTAGCTTTTGGCAGCGGCTTCGCCCGCGTGTATATCGGAAAATATCCCACGGGAACGTACTACCAGGATATCCTTCCTTATTCCTTGTCTACAAAGGAAACCTCTGTGCAAAATTTCAGCTTTCTAGGTTCAAGGGACGTTGATGAGTCAGTCAGTCAGGAGGTACTCTTTTAGATAACATAACTACAGGTATTAAATATTTTAGATTATGGTGCAAAGTTCGAATGTTATAGGTGAAAATCGTGAACAGATTCACGTTTTTTGAACAAAAAATTCTATAGACGGATATGATATGACAAGATTTCAATGCATTTTTTTCTAATTTAATTAAATACAATTTAACAGTCTACATTGTAGTCTGTTAAATCTATATCTTAAAGCTGAAGAGTTAGTTTTTTAGTTTGTATGTTTGAACGCGCTAATCTCTGGAACTACCTATCGGAGTTGATTTTTTTTTTGCCTTTGCTAGCCCAATTCTTGAGGAAGGCTACTTAACATCACGCTATGACCCTTAGGAGCAGATCAAAAAGAAAAACAAGTCAGAAAGAACGCTAAGCGAAAACGAAGTAATATTAGCGCGGGCAGGTGATGCGATGCAACGCGAGGAGGTGGGTCGGAGGACAAAAAATTACACGCAGACGAAGTTGCGGTTAAAAGCTAGTTATCTATAAAAATACTATTACACGTTGGTAGTTTCGTAACGAACTTGTAATAGTATCAACTTTGACCATAAACTATGACATCGAGACGTGAGTTGATTGATGCACATTGAACTGGAGCTGTTACGCACTATGTCATATCATATTAGCATAGTGACTGCCATCACTGTTTTCTTACTTCCTTATCATTATCAACATCGAAGTAGGTACTAGTCGTTCAGTTTGATCGAGTTGATCCGTTCCGACCGAACTATTAGCTAGCTACGTCAATTTTCATTTCAAACAAACCTTCTTATTATGCCAAAACATTCTAATTTCAAAAACATTTTTAAAACAAATTCTAAGCTGCAAGCTTTTTTAACCGACTTCAAAAAAGGAGGTTCTGTATTCGACCCGTATGTATGTATGTATGTATGTATGTATGTGTGTATGTATGTATGTATGTATATACGTATGTATGTATGTATGTATGTTTGTTTGTCAGCGATTTTCTCAAAAACCAACGAACCGATTTTGATGATTTTTTCACTAACGTGATCTGCATACTTTCAGGAAGGTTTTAGTATATAATACATTATGTAATTATTCTTATGTACGAAGTTATATGCATAAATGCACTGTATCTCCGGCATTTCTAAGCGGATTTTGATGATTCTTCTTTTGGTTCGACTTGGGCTTACCTACTTATGTAATTGTATATTCAACTAAAAATGGAAAAATAAATTTACTTTAAAAAAGTGAAAACCGACTTCAAAACCAAAAACGAATAAAATAACTTTCATAAAACACTTAACAGCTTCTGAAGTCGGTGTCTTCAATTCTTCAATGCACTTTGGCTTGACACCGACTTCAGGAGCTGTTCAGTGTTTTATGAAAGTTATTTTATTCGTTTTTGGTTTTGAAGTCGGTTTTTACATTTTTAAAGTAAATTTTTAATTGGAGCCACATTCGAAATTATGCTGTATGTCATCGCAGGTGGCACAAAAACACTTACTGCAAGGAAGAATCTTGCAAATATCAGCAAATCCTACTGACATTCTTGCTTACACTGCAATGGAATATGAGCCTGAAGATACAGCATACCTCAAAGGTCATATTACTTGGATATGTCACGGACGGTTGAATAAAACGAGTGCTCTTTGCTTCGGCCTTGTTCGACGATATAATTGTAATGTGAACTTTGATTTATAAGAGTACCAGCTGCGCCACGTGGTATCACCCAGAGTATAAGCTATCTACCTATCAAATTTCATCCAAATCGGTCCAGCTGTTTGAGCATGAAGAAGTAACAAACTTACACACACATACACACACTCACAAACTTTCGCCTTTATAATATTAGTGTGATTGTTCTCACTATAGCAAGGTGTTGATTTGTTAACAAAATATACAATTTAATATATTATCTTTAGAATTAAACGCTTTCATCATCAAGTGATATGTCGTGTTTCCTAAGGTGTGGATTGAAGGAGAGAGATATCTATTATCTCTATAGATAATAGATATCTCTCTCCTTCAATCCACACCTCCAAAAAAAAAAAAAAAAAAATCAGTTGTTCAGTACATTTATCTACATTTAACTCTTCAATATGTAGGGAGCAGCTGATTTTTTTTTTTGCGATTTCAGGTTTGGTCCCATAGTAAAAGTTGTTCATAATGATGAGTACAATGACCCCTTAAGAGGATTAAAACGATTAAAATTTCACACTGTATAGTGTGAAACTCTTAAAAGGGATTCTATATAGACCTGATCATGTTATTAACTACTGTATTACTTATCCTATACAACGTGTCGTTTTGCATCCTCGTCAAGTTTCAGAGTGTGATACAGAACATCGAACCGAACAACTTTCTTCATAGCACCAACATCGTAATCGCGAAGAAAATTTCAACTGTCCCATAGAAAACTTCAATACCTACTCGACGCAAATGTATGGGACGACTGATTATTTTTTCGCGATTACGATGTTGGTGCCATGGAAAAAGTTGTTCGGTTTGATTGTCTATACCACATCCTTAAATTTAACGAAGATGCAAAACGGCACGTTGTATGAAGGAAAAGCTTTATAACATACCAAAACACTAGCCATAACAATTACCACCATAATCAGTCTATAATGTTCCCACTGCTGGGACACAGGCCTCCTCTCGGTGAGAGGGAGTGGGCTGTAATCCACCACACGGGTCCAGTGCGGGTTGGTAGATGTCACATGTCTTCGAATTTATGGTTCTAGGACATGCCAGTTTCCTCACGATGTTTTCCTTCACCGTATTGAGAGCAGCGATGATGAAATAAATTACACAAAGTAATGCGCCTGCCTGGGTTCGAACACACGACCTATATAACTCGTAAGTCGGGGCCGTCACCACTGGGCCACCACTACTCCCAAAAAAAAACCACTAGCATATTTATTCAAATTATTACATTCTTCTAGGAAATAATCTAAAAATCTTATTAACTGGGACTCTTGCAACATAAATAACTCAGCCACTTGGTTTAATTTCGTTTCCTCCTTCATTTACATCTTAGAAATTGTCTCTGGATATTTCGCTACGCTTGCGTGTAACGTGTAACCCAACTCCTGGCCTGCTCCACCCAGGAACTTACCAACTCAAAATGTTAAACTTTTGTTTGACATCTACTGCTGTTTTTATGTAGTCTCTGCGAATGATGCTGCTATTAAAACCAGCAATGGGTTGTGTTGTCGAGATAGTGTCGTGATTTCGTCAGTATCCATGGTTACGTAAAGTGTGTGAAATATAGGGCATTTCTCAATGAAACTGCATGTGTATATGTTGGTTTTTGTTGTTAGCGTATCGAGGTTCTGATGCAACAGGCTTTTTTGTTCTGCCGACGTTAATAAGGGCGATTCTCACGTAGACTGTGTACTGCTTTTGATTCGATGGCATGAAGTTGTTTTAATGTGAACGTAACGTGCCCTTCAAAATTCGCAGGAGACTACCTTTTAATATCGGATAGTGATACAAAAGTGAGAAAATCATTTGAATAATAAATTGTTTGTTACCGCTTGCCACATGGCTGAACTGAATTAAGACAACGTTTCAAACAAATTCCAAAAAAAAAATCGGATGTCTAATCTCCGTAGTGTTATTCGGATATCAATTTGTAACTCCATCAAAAATAAATCGTCAGTTACAAATTCTTCTTCTTCGCGTCGTATCGATGATTCTTTGTTATTAATTTTATACAAGGTGTATCAGAAAGGTGTGGTCAAATTTAAGGGTGTGGTACAGACCATCAAACTGAACAACTTTCTCCATGGGACCAACATCGTAATCGCGAAAAAATGATCAACTGTTTCATAGAAAACTTCAATACCTACTCGATGCAAATGTATGGGACGACTGATAATTTTATTGCGATTACGATATTGGTGCCATGGAAAAAGTTGTTCAGTTTGATGGTCTGTACTAAACCCTTAAAAATTTTACCACACCTTTCTGGTACAGCCTGTATAAGCTTCGACCAGAATTCGGATTCTTCGACAGCGTTTGTTTAACAATCGGATATTATAAGAATCGATACTACATCAGCCCAATCGAAAAATGGCAAAGGAATTTTCATACGAAAAAATTAATGCCATATTGCAAAACGTTGCCATATTCTTGAGGGTGAAATATTTATATTCACAGCACGGAAACGCTGAAAATGCCGTAAGATTACCTACTACAGTTTGGACGTCTTCGGATCGATTTGAAAAAATCCCATCAAATCAGGAAGTAGGTCTTCCCACTCAAGTTGGTGGCAATCGGGGACTCCTCAATTTTTTCGTTTATTACTCTTGGGACCCGTTTCATGAGAATATGATAGTGTAGCTGTATTGGAGATTTGATGTGTGGTTTTACTTTTTTGTTGCTAAACGTAGTGTCGTTCTTGCATATAGGAAAATAGAGTTTCAATAATCGTGAATTTTCTATTGTATGTAGTTAATGTTTAAAGGACGAATTTTAGGCTTTATCATGATTCACGAGCTGCACATTTTATGAACCTCGTTTGCCCAACTAAAAGATTGCCAGACACTGGTTATAGGAGGGCCGAGAAACTGTTAGGATCGTTAGAATGATCGTTAGACTTTTCCTCAAATCTATCCCACAAGTAGGTAAGTATCTGTTGAAGTTTTAATAAACATTTAATATCACACAGAACTCTTCTCATATCAGAAAACAAACAAATGAGAATGATAAAAAAGTGACAAAAAATCCAGAGTTAAATCGGAAACAATATAGACGGAACAAAAATTGCATTTAAATTGAACGCGTCCAGTGCGCTTCAATGGCAGCCAATCATTTCCATTCACATGAAAGAATTTCGTTAACTAGTGAACCAATTTTATTTCCATGAATTACTAGTTAAAAATATATACGTCCAAGTTAGTTGGAGGTTTTGGTGTGTTGGCGACATTCATTGCAGTATCTTTTTTCTGTCAATCTGTATGTTTCGCCTATTCTTCTAAACTTATTTCCTATTCTGTAGCGTATTAAGGATGTTTGCCAAGTCGCAAGTAGACTGTTTCTATTCTACTATGCAAAAACGGTGCACATCCTTGGTGTGCAGGACTCGGGCTAGCTCCACGGCATCCTGGAGGCATTCGCGCAGAGATTCGACTTACCTGAACAATAGTTGTATGGTTTACGTAATGTGCAATAGCAGTTTTTAATATGTTTTTATGTGTGTGTTTGTATGTTTCTAATGTTAAATTTTTATAAGTACCTACTTACTGTGATCTCTTGTTGGTCGAAATAAACGTTGTTTAATATTTCCTTTATTTCATTTATTTAAATATTTTTACAAAAAATAAACATTTAAAAATATAAAAAAATTAGCCTACCGGTATCGGGAACAGGGTCCAAGCTACCGGCGGTGGTTAGGGCTCCAGAGAGAGAAACCTCATAACAATACGCGCCGTGTCCAGAAGTACCGCTTTCTGAATCAGGCCCTTAATCCAACCTCCCAACGAGAGCCTCCTTAGGTGTTGGTCGAGGCTCTTATTATTATTATTATTAAACTGTAAAACAACAACTGTGTTCGGGGACTGCCGACTGAAGTGAAAACCGAATCTGTAAGATTTCCCCCTACCAAAAATCGTTCAACGCGCCTAAAGAAGTTTGCGCTTCAAAAACATTTTCGTAAAATATTTTGATGCTTTTCATCTCATGCCAAAAACGGTGAAGGAAAACATCGTGAGGAAACCGGCATGTTCTAGATCCAAAAATTCGAAGACATGTGACATCTACCAACCCGCTCTGGACCCGTGTGGTGGATTACACTTACAGCCCATTCTCACCGAGAGGAGACCTATGTCCCAGCAGTGGGAAGTTTATAGGCTGAATATGCATATCTTGCCAACAGAAATACCTACTTACTTTGGCAACTTTTTCTTTCCCAAACATAATTACTCAATCACAAAATATTATGTATTGTTAATTGCCAATTGGTTACCACGCAAGATTGCGAAACAAAAATGGCGTCAATAATTAACCCTCCAACGTAACAGTGTCATACTTTTTCTCATTATTGACATTATTGCTTACGTCAACGATGGCGTCATGGGAATTCTTGTAGGTGGTCAATGGGACCGGTTCCAACTCAAGTGCCCCGTAGAAAGGGACAGGGGTCACTTTCCCATGAATCGATGGGTTTTTGCTCAAGTTTTAAGGCCATATAAGATTCTTGTAATGTGGTATCTTTTTCTCGACATTGTTGGAACTGGCGTGGGATCGTGAGATATGAAAAGATGACCGTCAAGTGGCAGTGAACGGGTTATGTGATCATGTTTGAATTTGGAAGAGGCAGATCTATACGACTAGGAATATTTTGATGATTTGTTGTTTCCTCTTTCTATTTTACTTGATTTTAGTGCAACTTTTTTTTTTGTACAATTATGTTATATAGAAATGTATGACTCTGTGAACCATTAAACAAACACATTCAATATTTTCATTCTACAGCGCCGCCTATGCTTGCCTTATTAATTAATTTACTGGCTGTTGCTCGGGACTTCGTCTGCGATCCAGGATGAAAAGTAGCCTATGTACATTTTCTTGGTCATGGTCTAAATGTCATAGTCAAATCCGTTCAGCCGTTTTACCGTGAAAGTGTAACAAACAAACTCACTTTCGCTTTTATAATATTAGTTAGGATATAACAAATGCTTGCTGAACTTAGTAAATACCAAAGCGCGCAGCAAGCTAAAAACATACTAAAGGCAAACAAATATGCCAAAATCCCGGCGCCTGATCAATCAGATTTATTAAAACCTTCGTATGGTTACTCTATGCCATAGAGTCTATGGGTATAGTAATAGAATCAATACTCTAGATAGATACAGTCCTACCAACTTATCTGTGAACTGAAAGAGGACGCCACCGTCGATGCGTCGACACAATCGAACGACATGCGTCGGCACAATCGAAGGACATTAAAACATGACGGCCGTAGTTTCAATTTTCGCCATTTCACAGATTAGTTGGTAGGAGATAGGAGTGTAGGTACTTTGTATTCCTGAAATAATCTCGCTAATAAAAATCTGCCTAGCCTTTTCCCAACTATGTTGGGGTCGGCTTCCAGTCTAACCGGATGCAGCTGAATACCATTATTTTACATGGAGCGACTGCCTATCTGACCTCCACAACCCAGTAACTGGTAACCCTGGTGGTATACCCTTTGGTAAGACTGATTGTCAGACTTTCGGGCTTCTGACGACCCGTAACGACTGTCAAAGATCCACGAATGACAGCCGGGACCAACGGCTTCACGTGCTTTCCGAAATAATCTCGCTAATATAGCAACGTTTATCTTAACAACTTAACGACCTATTGTGTCTCCATTGCTACAACAGTTGATGCCAAATATGCTAAATGAGTCTTTAGGTTTGTCTGCCAAGTCTCTTAGTACTTACAGTGGTGACAGTAGTGCCCAAATAGCTTTTCTTTACTTTAAGTAAGCAATTTTGTACTGAGAAAAGACAGTGGATTGAAGTGGGCAATTTATGGCTGAGATAGCAAAAATAGTTAGTTTGTGATCAAGATACTAGAATTTTTTGGGTTAATTCTGAAAGAGAATTTGTTAAGTAGAGAAGTATGGAAAAAACCTTTTTACAAAAAAATACAACCGACTTCCAAAAACAACACTACAAAGTGAAAAATAACTTTAATTTCGGAAGTCGGTGTCTAGTTAAATGTATGTTCGTTTTTTGCCACCGACTTCCGAAATTAAAGTTATTTTTCACTTTGCAGTGTTGTTTTTGGAAGTCGGTTGTATTTTTTTGTAAAAAAGTTTTTATTTTTCACTTTTTAGTTGTGTACCTACCCCACACAAATTCTAATACCGCTATCTGCAAAACAAACTAGAACATCATCCATATAAAAGTAGGGAAAAAATATGTATTATTGAAGCTAACTCAAAAACTACCCAAGCAAAGTTAATCAATTTTATATGGGACCAACTGTGACGTATACTCTCTCGAATAAAACAAAAAAAATCCAAATCGGTCCAGCCATCTTCGAGTAATCGGGGAACATACATAAAAAAAAAAAAGAAAAAAAAAAAAAAGGTTCCGACGAATTGAGAACCTCCTCCTTTTTGAAGTCGGTTAAAAAAGGACATGTTGCGCCGACCCCGAATAGATTTTGGCAGGAGAATGATGATGAATTTGGTATGTATCTCTTTCATGAATATGTCAAAGCTGTGATAGTTACTGTAGAAAAATTATTATTACATAACATACATACATAATCAGCCTATAATGTGCCCACTGCTGGGACACAGGCCTCTCTTCAAGAGGAGATACACATGCTAAGAAACATGCATGGCTGATATATGATGTGACACACTACCAGCCATGCATATCTCTCTCATGCTTATATGTTTTCGAATTTTTGGTTCTAGGGCATGCCGGTTTCCTCACTACACAACGAATTATTTACACAAAGTAAAGCACCTGTCGGGGTTCGAACCCACGACCTACAACTCGTAAGTCGGGGCCGTTACCTCTGGACCACCACTGCTCTACAGTTACTATTATCGCATCGTAATAATACAGGGTTACTGGTAACTCGACCACTTCCTTGCAGGATGTCATTGTAGGGTTAAAATGCAACAAATTAAGCCACCAAATGTTCTACCGAAATTCAATACTTTTTGAGTTACTTAGATTTTTAGTTTTTATATGAAAGATCCAATTTAAAATTATTTACGGCGCGACTATTCTGGAATTTAAGTTAGGATGCAGTAGCAGACCTTTGCGCTAATAATTAAAAGTTCAAAAATGCCTAATATTTGGCAAAGATAACTAATTAAACATTTTATTTTTCGTAAATTTTGTCTGAAAAAATTAAATTTACGAAAAAAAAAACTGAATTTCGGTAGAACATTTGGTGGCTTAATTTGTTGCATTTGAACCCTACTATGACGTCCTGCAAGGAAGTGGTCGAGTTACCAGTAACCCTGTATAGGTATAAGTATGTTGTGTATATTCCACAGAACAGATAAAGAGATATCTTTTCTGTGGTATATTCATATCATAACACAACACTATAATAAAATATATAACTCGTGATACATATAAATTTTCTATATTAAATCATTTAACCAAATGAGCTTTTGATTGGAAGTTATATGAACAACACGCCTATACAATTTAAAGCCATTAAAAATATTTCAATACCGGTCCTTATGTATTGAAAAAATAATTATGACAGGCCGTAGATACATGTTATTTACGTAAGAAAGATTAGAACACACGTGCGGTTTAAAAAAATTGCCATCATAATTTATCTGGAAGCAAAGATTTAAATCGTTAGATACGCCTTACCGCAACAAAAAACGCTCGCGGTTTTACGTTTTGACACCTTTGACATATAATGTCGCCGTGACTTGAATTGACTGCAATGGAAACACCCTAATATAGATACGTAAGGGATGTATGAGCTCACTCTTCTCAGTATTGGCACTTTTCGCACGACAAATCTATCGATTTAAATCTTTGACTGAAAGTCATCCGTCCAACATTAGGCTCATTGAAGATCTTCACTTTACTCATTAGACAGGGTAAGTAAGCATGTAAATTTAATGGTGATCATCTCGATATATTAGTGGTGTCAGGGGTTGGAAACATTCTATGACACATGCAAAAAGAAAGGGTCTCCCAGAGAGGGCCATTCTGGGATTTCGGTTTATGCTATTATGCTACTAACCCATTAAAACCTCTATTAGTCGAATGATATTTTTTTAATTTGATAAATTAATTTTACATACTTTCTTTAAACTTCAAATAAATATAATTCACCCACTACTCTCTCTCTCTCTCAATGTAGAAATCTAGCTAAACCGAAATAGAACAGATTTTCTATTCCTTTACGACGTGCTATGACCGTATAAGACCGCCTTGAGTTGTTGCTAGTTGATGCAAAAACAATGCGTCATTCCTGAGTGTATAGTGTATGTATTGCACTTTTCCCACAGATGGTCAGCATACGCAAACGGCGCCAATAATATAACGAACAAATATTATGCTATTTACCATGCTTTCATTTAAACTACACGTGTTGGTGTGTTATTAGCTGGAAGGAGATTTTAGATTATTAGTGACCTTTCTCTAAGAAAAGCCTAATATATAATCTAATCTAATTTAACTAGCCTGTACTGTCCCATTGCAGGGCAAAGCCTCCCTCTCTCCCTTTTCCATACCATTCTGTTCTTTGCTAATTGCTAGTGTCGGCCAGTCCTTTCGGTAGGAGTCAAGCTCATTCCGCTATCTTCGTCTCGGCCTGCCGCAATGTCGTCGGTGGATCTCTTAGCCCATTTGTCATCTCATGTGGCAGACATCCGGCAAAGTCCCACTTGAGCTTAGCGGCTTTCGAAATTCGAACTCCTAAGATACTGAGCTCCATGGCTCGCTGACAAACCTCGAGTTTGGACCTCTCTGTTGAAAAATAAAATATGAAGATCATAGCAAAACGAACTAAGTATAACCAATTTCATCATAATGGGCACAAAACATTTAAAGTAAAAATTGCACAAAGAGAAGTAAAGCACAAAGTACTGGATTAAAACGGTGTGACTTTCATCTGAAACTTTCAGTATCACACTAATAATATTATAAAGGCGAAAGTTTGTGTGTGTGTGTGTTTGTATGTTTGTTACTTCTTCATGCTCAAATGGCTGGACTGATTTGGATGAAATGTTGTATGTAGATATCTTATACCCTAGATTAACACATATGCTACTTTTTATCCCGGTCTACGCGGCTGAAACCGCGGGGCGCAGCTAGTATTATCTAATCTGATGTTTTCACCACACACCTCATATTCTTGGCAGCATTCTAAAATTAGGCAATCGGTAACTAACAATAGTGATAATGCTACACGTTTATTTATTTATGAAGAACATTTCTTTACGTGTACGAGACGTAAATCTAGCTATACATGTCACCTAGAACTTCATAAAATGTGGTTTGTAAAATATTCAGCGATGTACATTTAACACTATTTTTAGTATGTAGAGTATAATATGAGTATATGTTTCAAGTGTATGCCTTCAGGCGACGTCAGGGTACATGATAATGAGTGCGCAGACGGACTTATTCAGGGCTGTCACTGACAGTCGGTGACTTGATGAGGCCGTATACGAAATTTTGCCGATTTCGCTGATATGCGTGATTTTACAGAAGTAATTTTACAGTCGAAATACTGTATTTCTATAAGTTTTAATGCACAACATAAAAGATCATTTCAGTTATGATCTAATGAATGAGCTACTTTTTACTATCGCGAGTCGCGGGACGAGCGGTTCCTGTGTGTCGCGCGCCATTATATCGCGTGTCGGGCCTGTTGGTAGGAGCCTTAAAGGGGTTAGATATGCGATGAAATTTTGTATGGAAGTTTGTGATCTTTGCCGATGGGAATTCTTCTAAATTCAAGAAAGTTTTAGTTATGTTAGAATATAATTTTGTTATTTTTAGGTTATGTTTTACAGTTAAAATAAAGATGTAACATAGAAAAAAAATTCAAGAATAAGTAAAACAAACCAGTGAAAACATAACTAGTTTAAGGGGATAGATACATCGATAAATTTGTGTTTTTAAAATTCCTATAAAACCAAATGTTTATGGTTAAATCATTTGGATTTTCTCTATGTGTTATTTGACTATATTGTCTACTGCTGTACTATTACATATTTAATCAGTTTTTATTTTGAATTGTGTTTTTGTGTTTAATGTGGGTCAATGACCTGAAATAAATGAATTTTAATTTTAAAACCGATCCATGACTACTTGAAATTTGTTCAATAGAAAAATATTATATATTTTCTGTTTTATACGATTATATTATACTTAAACATTTCCTTATTGTGCAGTAAAATTTGCTTTAAATCGAAGATATTTAAATATTTTAAGAACTTACTAAGCTAAAAATTTATTTAAGTACCTATAACATTTTGTCATAAATCTAATAGCGCGTTTAAATTCCGGTGCGCGTGAGTCTCCTATCTCGCGCGTCAAACTAGACAGCTATAACGCCATTTCACTTACACACCGAGCTACACCACGCTTCAATATATCCTCTTAATCGGTTGAAGTACACTGAACGAGACACGATATAAGTTGTATTTTTATTACGCATATTATGAGCGTTTATTATCCCGCAAAGTGTTAAAAAGTATTCTGTTGTCTTTCAGGCGTTTCAGTGTTCAGTTTCACTTTAATATGTTAATAAACAAAAATCAAACATTCGCATTTACAACTATTTCTAAAAAGAAGTCTTTACAAACTTTAACTACTTTCTTTAAAAGTAGGAATAATAAAACCTTGCAGATGGTTAGGTAAAATTCCACCATAATGATTTCCAGAGATCGATCAAATTTAAAGGGACGCCCCACGTTTTAGATGCTTAGCCTAACCTATTTATCAAACTGAGACTAGACTCAAGTTACTGATTACTTTGTATAAAAGAAAAATTCTTGAGAACTCCGTAACTTTATTTACAACCGAGATACTTTACGACTCACTTAGGCATCTCAAAAATCCGGCAGAGTCGCGTTTCATAGTAGATCTTAGATAGCGTTAGCCTTTTGAATTCATGAGCTCCACGATTTCGTATAATCCATACGATAATGTAAAATCACTGATGTGGTATTCTCCGTAATTCTACAAGGGATACCTTGTTTATTTAAACTTCATGTAAAGTCAGGAGGAGCTCGTGGATAAGTAATAACAGCCGCACGGGTCGATCCATTAGGTTAAACTACGCTTGCCGGGGTTGTCCGTGGATGGATGACCATCTTTACATATCGAGACTCCTCCGTGCCTCGGAAAGCACGTTAAGCCGTTGGTCCCGGCTATCATTCGTGGATCTTTGACAGTCGTTACGGGTCGTCAGAAGCCCGAAAGTCTGACAACCAGTCTTACCAAGAGGAATCGTATTACCCAGTTAATGGGTTGTGGAGGTCAGATAGGCGTCGCTCGCATGTAAAATACTGGTATTCAGCTGCATCCGGTTAGACTGGAAGCCGACCCAAACATAGTTGGGAAAAGGCTAGGCAGATTGTAAAGTCAGGGAAATTATTTTTTAAGCAAATGGACACGTCAATAGCCATTTCATACAATAGTGAAAGAGGACAGTTGTGATTTGAGTATAATTCTAAGTACAATTTCAGTCGATAGTCCATTTTCTTAATAGTTATTTTCTTTGATTTTTCAATAGTGGTAGAGATGAACCATTCTAAAAAAGGGCCCTCCACAAAACATGATTATTTTAATATGTGAGAGGAAATACTTATTGCAACACTTTACCTGTGTGCGTGCGACGACTTTACTGTCAACATAGACTCGAGGTTAACTTATCGTGCGATCAGTCCAGGTAACAACATTGTACGGCTGGGAGCATGCGCTTTGTATAGAACGACACGTCCGCTCCGTCGCGCGTTCGTATTATTTATACACTAGTTGGCCGACAAATCCGGCTGTTTGATGTTGGGGCAAGTCAGGTAGGTATCGTTTGCATAAAAAAAGTCCGTGTTGTGTATATCTTTATGTATGTTAGTCTTTATGGTATTTATTTAGTTTAGTTGTTGACCATACTCGCCGGTGACTGAGCATTTGAGCAAGACCAATTATGTGTGTGTGTGTGTGTGTGTGTATGAGCGTAACCGCTGTGGAGGCGCGTTCATTTTTAAAATGGTTTATCTCTACATAGGCGAACTCCAATCAACATCTCTTCATTTAAAAAGTGACTTTCTAGTTCAGACACCCAGTAAAGGGGTATCGTATTATCCAGTAACTGGGTAGTGGAGGTCAGATAGGCAGTCGCTCCATGTAAAATACTGGTATTCAGCAGCATCAGGTTAGACTGGAAGCTGACTACAACCTAGTTGGCAAAAGGCTAGGCAGATGATGTACCTACTTACTTTCTCAGAATAAGAAAATAAAAATATTAGTAATAGAACAAGTAATTAAATGTCAACAGTACCTAGCGCAGCAAAGTCTAAGAGCGAAGTGACTGTTATTACTTTGGAAATTAATTTTAGCTAAAGTGCGGGCCCAGTACTCGAGTTGCGGCTAAAGTAGGCGACAACCCTACCACACCTCGGTACGGTAATTAAATGAAAGGGTCATTGCCCCCACAGACAGTATTCATATCTGTTTTTGCCATACACTGTAGTTTTTGTATAACATTTTTTTATATGAGCAGTTATTACAATGATTTATTATTGATTGGTAGCTATATTAATCGGTTAAAAACGGATTTGACGTCATCACGAGGTGCGAAGGAATTTAAGGGGCTACCCTAAGCAGGACACCGAAAAACGTACGCTTTTTCGTCGCACAGTTAGCCATATTGCTATAAATTACAAGCCCAAAAAAATACAGTGTATAGTGTATAAAAAAAGACTTGGATAAATAAAGATATCTTATAGAAACGATCTAGAACCTTGAAAAAAAAAATCGCAAAAAAGGAGACGAAAAATTTTTTTCGTCTCGAAATGCACAATATTTTTTATAACTATAAAAAAGGAATTTTAAAAAAGTAAAGTAAAGTATGTAAAACAGTTTTAACTAATTGTTGTATTTTTTTTTTTATTATTAAAACTGCGAAATAACTTTCGTATTGGCAGTCACGAGATTCAACTAAAATCAAACGCATCGCCATTTTCAACTGTATTTGTATACTTTTACGATTTACTACCTAACCTTGAAGATTTACGTCTTACCGCACCTTAAGGTTAATTTATTCATTCGAGTCAATATTTTTGATAAATGGCTTTATCATTGATATTTAGGCACCTGTCCCACCGCCGGCTATTAACTAGAAGCGAGAAGAGCTACATTCTCTCAGCGAGTTTTCTACCCGCTAAGAGAGCGTCGCTTAGCGAGTATTTATGAAGATATATCGAAGCGTGGTGTAGCTCGGTGTGTAAGTGAAATGGCGTTATGGCTGTCTAGTTTGACGCGCGAGATAGAAGACTCACGCGCACCGGAATTTAAACGCGCTTCGTTTAAATGTAGATTTATGAAAAAATGCTATACTAAATCAATTTTTAGCTTAGTAAGTTCTTAACATATTTAAATACCTTTGATTTAATGTTTTTACTGCACAATAAGGAACTGTGTGCTGGTGCAAAAAAAAAATACAAGTAATCGTGTTTCGGTTTTAGTACAGCAGTAGACAATATAGTCTAATAACACATTATGGGAAATCCAAATGATTTATCCATAAAAATTCGGTATAATAGGAATTTTAAAAACACAAAATTATCGATGTATCCCCTTAATGGCTTTAATAGTGCCAAAAACCTACTCTCACGTCAATCCACTAGAACAAAGTGAGTTCAGGCTCTAACAAATTAATGAAATAAATGAGTGAGCTAAAACGGGCGCTTCAATTAATTCTCTAGTAGCCATCCATTGCTAAGTGATTGGCTGTTACTCCGGGTAGGCAGTGCGCACACTGGGGGCAAAACAGTTTTGTCTGCTGTAGACAGAACAGTTTTTCAGTAGATCACAGTAGCAGTTGGTCTAGTGGTCGTGGGGCTGGATTCTGGATTGATTCCCAGTTCGACCAAAGTTTAGTTGGATTTTTTCAATAAATTCTCAGTAACAGCCCGGAGTCTGGATTTTTACCTATAATTAAACAACATGTCCCGTAATTAACACAAACCTTCTTAAGCGGTCATTGTACTCATCATTATGAACAACTTTTACTAAGGGACCAAACCTGGAATCGCGATAAAAAAAATTTTTCATTGCTGATTTTTTTTCGCGATTTAATTTTTGGTCTCTTAGTAAAAGTTGTTCATAATGATGAGCACAATGACCCCTTAAGAGGATTTGCGTTAATTACGGGACATATTGTGTAGGGCGAGCCTGTTACCACTGCAATAGAGTACAAACCCTCTGTCGTTCAAGATTATAGGCATGACTCGTGAAACTTTGACTATATTGAGACTTTTGTTGCGACTGCATCATCAGCCTTCAACGTTCCCACTGCTGGGACCATAGATATAAGAAAGAAGGCTAGGACACAGGCCTCCTCTCTGTGAGAAGCAGGGGCCCGTAGATCACCACGCGGGCCCTTGCCGATTGCTGGCTGTCAGTGTCACATGTGTCTTCAATTTTTTTTAGTTCTAGGACATGCCCTGGAGTCCTGGACATGTTCCCTCACGATGTTTTCCTTCACCATTTTGCAAGCGCAGGTGATGAAATAAATTACACAAAGTAAAGTGCCTGACTGGGTTCGAATTCGAACCAACGCCAGTTCAGCATAGTGTGATATTATAGTCTGTTTAAGGTGACAGTCTGTGAACAGCCTTATGGAATCGCGAGCAGTACAAGGAAATTAAAGGGCTCGTCAGAGCTTAGAATATTCAAGTAGTTGGAATTGTCAAGTGTGACGGTGTTAATTTAGGTTTCTGTGGCGACGCCGCAACGTCCGGTAAGGAATATGAAATTGAGAAATCATGTTTCGAATTCCTATGTAATACCTAACGGATCTTTATTAATTGAATGTATTAGGTACACTAGACATTTCATACTATTAATAGCTAAAATAACCAAGTTTAAATAACCCTGTACAGGGCCTACTGCCAGTCATTCTACACCAGTCAACTCTAGGTACACGAAGAGTGCTTATAACACTCTTTGTGTACAATATAATAACGCATTTAGAGCTATTAAAGCTGCCCTGGCGGTGTAGTGCGACTGGCATGAGTTACTAATTTTTATGGGCTCTTGAGGTGACTCAAGGCATCTTTCCTGACTAGATTATGTGCATGTATGTACTAATCAAATAGTGTCTGTTTATATTTCACTGTGTCACGCTAATAAGCTTAAATAATGTAATTTTATCCTTTTAATTTTAATTTCATTTAGTTTAATGTATTTTTAATAATGTAATTTAATTTAAATTTTTCATAATAACTTAATGTGTGAATATTTTAGATTATGTTTATATTACATAGTGTAATACATGTGTAATTATTTTGTAAAGTTATGTATAACGCGGATAAAAAACTGAGAATCACGCAAAAACTATCAAGCATGTTTTTATGAAACCTTCACCATTTTATAGATAGTTTATTAATTTATCTTTTATTATAGATACGTCAATCAATCTGCCTAGCCTTTTCCCAACTATGTTGGGGTCGGCTTCCAGTCTAACCGGATGCAGCTGAATACCAATATTTTACATGAAGCGACTGCCTATCTGACCTCCACAACCCAGTGACTGGGTAATACGATACCCCTTGGTAAGACTGGTTGTCAGACTTTCGGGCTTCTGACGACCCGTAACGACTGTCAAAGATCCACGAATGACAGCCGGGACCAACGGCTTAACGTGCTTTCCGAGGCACGGAGGAGTCTCGGTATGTAAAGATGGTCACCCATCCACGGACCAACCCCGGCAAGCGTAGCTTAACCTGATGGATCGACCCGTACGACTGTTATTACTTAGCCACGAGCTCCTCAACTTATTATAGATACGTATTTTATTAAAAAATCTCTCGCTCCTTTATGGGCGAGTCCTACTATTACTGGCTGGACGTACAACGTGTTGCGTGCGAGCATAGAATACGCAAGCTAACCACTCAAGGCCATTGACATATATCTGCGTCTTAAATAACACTTTAAATAATTGTAATCGAAATAAAATCCATTATTAAAATATTTTGTTTTCATTTCAGGTAAGGAAGCTCCGGTAAACATCGCGGCATTTGATGCTGTTGCCAATAAAATAAAGGTAAACGTTTATTTGCCAAGTTTTACGGTGCGCTGTTTACAAGGATATTGGTCGCTTTGTCTACTACAGGTACAGTCAAACAAAGAGATAAGTATACAGGGTTATTGGTAAAATACCTGAAATCGCAAAAAAATCTTCTGCTCCCTATATTTTGACTTTGATGTAGATAAATGTATTGAACAGCTGATTTTTCTTCATGATTTCAGGTTTCCATAGTAAAAGTTATTCAGAGTACACTGACCCCTTAAGCGGTTGTTGGTGTTTTACCAATAACCCTGTATATGCAGCCGATTTCTTCTGTAAAAATCTCACCGTGGAAAAATAGGTGAAGTGAGCTGTCATTTCACCTGATGATTGTTGAAAGCTCAGTCATTTCACCTAAGTTTTCAATTTGAAAATTTTACATCGACAGGTAGCTAAGTTGGAACTTTGTACAGTCAGGGAAATTAATTGTTAACGCTTTCAAGGACACTCAACGGACATAGCTGTTATACATAAAACAATAAAACTTCTATTGTGTCTCGTTCAGTGTCCTTGAAAGCGATAATCAAATTGACACACTCTGTCAATTTGCCGAGTTATGTATCATTTCATATAATTGTCAAAAAATGACAGTTGTGATTCGAATATAGGTAGGACAATTCAAATTGGTAGCCATTTTGGTAAACAATTAATTTTCCTGATTTTACTTAGAAACTTTGCTATGAGTGTACTAAGAAGTTTTTAAAAGTTATTACGCATGGGTACAATTTTAATGAATACTTGCTGACCCGTCAGACGTCCTGTCAAAATTACAATTTATTTTTTTTCCTATTTTTTTTCTGAAACAAAAAAAATATTCAAATCGATCAATCCGTTTTTGAGTTTTAGCGAGACTAACGAAAACCAATTGATTTTTTTATTATATTATAAGATTGACAGTGTAGTGAAAAAAATATTATTTTGGGCTGTGTACCTAATTCTATTGTTGACTGTACAATCAATCTGCCTAGCCTTTTCCCAACTATGTTGGGGTCGGCTTCCAGTCTAACCAGATGCAGCTGAATACCATTATTTTACATGGAGCGACTGCCTATCTGACCTCCAGAACCCATTAACTGGGTAATACGATATCCCTTGGTAAGACTGATTGTCAGACTTTCGGGCTTCTGACGACCCGTAACGACTGTCAAAGATCCACGAATGACAGCCGGGACCAACGGCTTAACGTGCTTTCCGAGGCACGGAGGAGTCTCGGTATGTAAAGATGGTCACCCATCCACGGACCAACCCCGGCAAGCGTAGCTTAACCTGATGGATCGACCCGTGCGGCTGTTATTACTTAGCCACGAGCTCCTCCTATTGTTGACTGTACGTAGTAAAATAATAAAAGTGATTTAGATACTGAAAAAGCAGTAGCAACAACTTTATTGTTATTGTTGGAAACTGCTTAAAAAATACTGGTTTTTTATGACGCATTTTGTTGATATTCGTTTCTGAATATATTAGTGCTGAAACTACGGAAAACTACCTTTTTTAATTGGTTTTTCCGTCTGGAATTTCTTATTAGCCGCCCGGAGTATGAATTTGTGCCCGGTTGATGGCAATGGGCTCGCCCCTATTACACATAACTGGCGAAATGTGGGTGTACTATATAGGTACACCTCTGCCTAACGCTTCGAGGATTACAGGTGTGATGTTATATACTATGGAAAAGTTACAATCCAGCTTTGCGCAGTTTTGCTGAAAAAACAAGTCAAAATCAAAAGCCAATGATTTTAATAGGTAAATAGTAGGTACAGTCAACAAAAGAGATATCTAGGCAGGGTATACTAACATATTTGTACGTGAATTGCATCATGTTCAATTTCGTGAAAATATAAAATTTTGTATTGGTGTGTTACAATGTTGGAGTATTGCAAAAACAAAGTAATATATGTGTATATAAAATTGAACATGAAGCAATTCATATACAAATATGTTAGTATCTGCCTAGATATCTCTTTTGTTGACTGTACATATCAAGAGGGCTGTCATATTTTGTCACCTCTCTCGCTCACACGGGACCAAATTTTTAAGATTGGTAAATGAAAAGATGTTTTTTTTCAAAACTGTAACCAACTAATGGACTAGTATATGTTTAATGTTAATTTAATAGGTACGAGTAGGTACCTAATTATTAAAACACATTTCTTTTGTGTTACATAATAAACTCAGTTTAAAAAGTAAATCTGTTTTATGAGTTAAATAAATGCCACAGTAAAAATATGTTTTTAATAGTTACCTATTAAATTAACATTATTAAACTAGTCCTTTAATTGATAAAATTTTTCAAAAAAGCATCTTTTCATTTAACATTCTTAAAAATTTTGTCCCATGTGAGCGAGAGAGGTGACAAAATGCGACAGCCGTCTTAGTCGACGTTCGCACGGGCGTAAAAATATCGCGGCGATTTTATTTCGCGCACTGGATTTTCAACGCTCTGCTTAGCGCCGTGAGTTGAAAATCCAACCGTGTTTTTTCGACGCGCTAGAATTCACTCTGTGATTCTCAACGCTTGGCTCAACAGCGAGAGTTGAAAATCAAGTGCGCAATAAAATCCCACCGCGATATTTTTACGTCCGTACGAACGTCGGCTTAAAGACATAAGACTTTATTTTGACGTTGAAGAGTGTGTTGAGTATGTTTGGATACTTAGGATTAAAAGTTTCATCATGAACTAAAGTGATTCTATCGTCTAAAGTGGTTTTGGAAAATGCGTATTTAAATAACAGTTTCATCTTTGAATTAATTGTGTTATCAATTGAATACGTCGTAATTAACGGTATGCAAAGTGGATAGGATCACAATTCACGGTTTTTCCAAATAGGTACTAGAGCAACGAATTCGCAGTTCATGATTTAGTTAGGAGCAAACTTTTTTTTTTTTTAATTTAATTTTTACTATTGTTTTTTTTAAACTTGTGTTTTTTTTAGTATTAATCTACTTTCTTTGTTAACTGTACATGCTTACAATGAAAATGATGGTCTTTAAATGTTAATAATTTATTTATTACATCAGTGTAACCTGGCTCTTGTACTATACAAGTTCCTGTACCACAAGAGCCTTCGTTAATTTTAGTGGGGATTGTATGAAAATACGTGATTGATTAACTAAGTAAAAAACTTGTATAAACAACGTGTTGTTTTGCATCCTCTTCAAATTTCAGGGTGTGGTACAGAACATCAAACCGAACAACTTTCTCCATGTGACCAACATCGTATTCGCGAAAAAAATTTCAACTGTCCCATAGACAAGTTCAATATCAACGCAAATGTATGGGACGGCTGATTACTTTTTCGCGATTACGATGTTGGTGCCATGGAAAAAGTTGTTCGGTTTGATGGTCTGTACCACACTCTTAAATTTGACGAGGATGCAAAACGACACGTTGCATACTTATTATAGTTGTATCTAAATTTTAGTAAAACAAAAATAAGCTTTAACATTTACAAGTACGTTAAATTAAATATATTCGTGTCGTGATAACGCGTTAGTTATATAGTCGTGCTCTCCATTGTACGGCGTCCGAATAAGAACATTATCACATTCGTCACGGACCTTCAATGCCAGATGGTATACCTTGATACTTAGACGTACTTACCTGTTTACATGGAGTAAAGAAGATGATGTAGCTGGATACGGTATTACCTATCGCGTCGTAGGATGATTTTTTTTTCGTTTACCTTTGTAACCAACAACGAAACTGTACATGTAATGCCTGCTCCTCACAATCGGCGATCATAGCCGATTACCTGAAAAACTAAGCTAAACCACTGAACGAATTTCGATAAAATTTGGCATGGAGATAGATAGCATCCTGGGGAAGGACATAGGCTACTCTTTGTCTCAAAAATAATCATAGAAGGGGTGATAAAGGGGGTGAAAAGTTTATGATCGCCGATTGTGTAGAGGCGCCGTAATATGTTACAGAGACATTACAGTATTTATTTATTTGGTACACCAACAGCAGTATATACTTACAAAGAATTAAATAAGAACTTTTCTCCTTATAATATTAGTTTCGAAAATAAGTATGAAAATAATGGGTGATTCATTTGGAGTTACTTTTTCCAAAACTAAAAAAAATACGAATACAACAAATTTATCAGGTAATCTTTATTATAATACAAAAGAACCATTCCTTACATTTACTTTTTAAGGATTATTTCTTTCAAATGTTGTCCGTAACTGCGATTAAGGTGGTCCATTCTGGAGTTCCAGTTTTCGATGACCCGACCGAGCATTTCCAGTGGTATTTGGCAAATAACGCGAGTAATGTTGGCTTCCAGTTGATCAATCGTACGCGGCTTATCCATATAAACTTTGGACTTTACATAACCCCACAGAAAAAAGTCTAAGGGTGTGATATCACAGGATCTAGGCGGCCAACTGACTGGTCCGAAACACGAAATGAACTGTTCACCAAATTTTTCTCGCAACAAAGCCATGGTTTCACGTGCTGTGTGGCGCCGTCTTGTTGGTACCAAAAGTTCTGAAGATCACGGGCTTCAATTTCAGGAAACAAATAGTCCGTTATCATGGTACGATAACGGTCACCATTGACAGTCTGTCAATGGTGACCGATAATTACGGACAACATTTGAAAGAAATAATCCTTAAAAAGTAAATGTAAGGAATGGTTCTTTTGTATTATAATAAAGATTACCTGATAAATTTGTTGTATTCGTATTTTTTTTAGTTTTGGAAAAAGTAACTCCAAATGAATCACCCATTATAAAATCAAATTAGGAATGTATGGTTAATTATTATTGGTTGTATCTAGTATAACTTTATGTAAAGTTTGGCCGAATATTCTGTCAAACGGCGAGGTTGGCCGAACATTTGGTCAAAAGGCGAGTTTGGCCAAACATTTGGTCGACTATTTCCGTCATATCGTAGGCAAATAAAAATAAGTAAGTGTGTGTAAGTTGGGGTTGTTACAGTTTAGATGCCTATTATAATATTTATTTGTTCGAAAATAATATGCTTTCCTTTCACATTCGATATTACATATATGTAGCTACTGATTTATGAATAGGCACCTATTTTATAATAATTTGGCAATCTTCCATTTTATACTAGTAGTTAATCTGTTAGAAATATCTAATTTTCTTGAAATATGTTTATTTTCCTATGTTTATTAGATCATCAATTTTGACATACAACATCAATATATATATAATTATTCTAATAAAAATACTATTATGAAAAATGATCGACGACGAACATTTTACTCTTTACTAAAAATATTAGGTTGGGGAAAAAGTCTTTTCGCATTATAGTATGTATGAACTTAAAATAAAATCTCTTTGGCTATACTATTTGTATCTGACTGGTTTTGGTATCATTGAAAGTTTAAATTTTAAAGAACATAATTCCAAATTCAAATTAGGAAAATGTGTGATTTTCATTTGTTTTTCGTACTGTCAAGATGAGTGAATCTAATGAAGAAATTCGATACATTTTAAAATTTTACTACAAAAAAGGTAAAAATGCAACGCAAGCCGCGAAAAAAATTTGCGATATTTATGGACCCAGTGCAATGTCTGTGAGAGTAGCACAAATTTGGTTTAAGCGTTTTCAATCCGGAAATTTTGATGTCAAAGATGCACGTCGCTCTGGTCGCCCTATTACGGATAAAATGGATGCCATTTTTGAAAAAGTGGTGCAAGATCGGCATATTAGTAGTTACGACGTAGCTGAAGAACTGGGAATTGAAAACAAAACAGTTTTGGCGCATTTGAAAAAAACTGGGTACACAAAAAAGCTCGATATTTGGGTACATCACGAGCTCACTGAAAGAAACCTAATGAATCGTGTACTCATTTGTGATTCTTTATTACGACGTAATGAAACCGAACCATTTTTGAAGAAGCTGATATCTGGTGATGAAAAGTGGATCACGTACGACATGAACGTGCGAAAAAGGTCGTGGTCAAAGGCCGGTCAGGCTTCACAGACTGTGGCGAAACCCGGGTTAACTCGCAACAAGGTGATTCTGTGTGTGTGGTGGGATTGGAAGGGCATTATTCATTATGAGCTGTTACCACCAGGCAGGACCATCAATTCTGAACTCTACTGCGAACAACTGATGAGATTAAAGCAAGAAGTTGAGAGAAAGCGGCCGGAATCAATCAACAGAAGGGGTGTGGTTTTTCATCATGATAATGCTAGACCTCACACATCTTTAGCCACTCAGCAAAAATTAAGAGAGTTTGGCTGGGAGGTGTTAATGCATCCGCCGTATAGTCCTGACCTTGCACCTTCAGATTTCCACCTGTTTCGGTCTCTTCAGAATTCTTTAGGCAGTGTCAGGTTAACATCACGAGAGGACTGCCAAAACCACTTGTCGCGGTATTTTGATCAGAAGTCCCGAAATTTCTATAGCAATGGGATCATGTCCCTACCTACAAGATGGCAAAAAGTTATCGAACAAAATGGTACCTACATACTTCAGATAAATGTAAATAATGCATATAAAAAAATGTTTTGAATTTTCTTAAAAAATGCGAAGAAACTTTTTCCCCAACCTATTAGTACAGCCAGTAACAAAACTCGAAACACCTCATTGTTTCAATTTTTATTATTAAGCAAAATCTTTTGGGAAGTAAAATTTACTTATTATTATTAACTGAATATGAACACTTAGTAGCAGTTTATCGAATCATTTCGTGTCCATTTTCATGATAATCCTAACTAATGCAAAAATGAGTTTTTTTTGTTTATTACGCTTTCACGCTAAAACGGCTGAAAGGATTTGGACGTGACCTGGACCCTGGACCTTGGTGGGTCCTAAGACATAGGATACTTTTTATCCCGGCAGTATGTTTTGTGGAATAATTTCCGAGATTCACGCGGGCAAAGCCGCTGGCGAAAGAAAAAAGTGACAGTAATTGAACTTTTGCTGCTGAATGTACCAAACTTAGTCATTTCATTATTTTTTCTAGATTTTTATATAAAAGAAAAATTATTATGATATCACATCCATTATTTATTTCTCTATCAATAAGAAGTCGGTCTCGTTGGTCGCTCGTGTTGAAGTAATAAGAAGCAATAGTTATTGTTAACACACACATACACACTGTACATATAGGTACTCGTATTGTGCGGTGAATGAACTCCGAATCTATTTTATAATTTTAAATCGAAGCTGCTTCGTGGCGTGCCAAGTAAAACAATGTACGAGTATCTGGGGTGTCATATGCTATAGGTATTAATTATAATTACTTGTGTTGATTTTATTGTGAGGTTGATAAAAATATCGGTAATTTCTGTTTTTTAGGGTTCCGTACCTCAAAAGGAAAAAACGGAACCCTTATAGGATCACTCGTGTGTCTGTCTGTCTGTCACAGCCAATTTGCTCCGAATCTAATGGACCGATTATGTTGAAATTTGGTACACATATGAATTTCTGTAACCCAAACACGGACGGGTAAATTAATTTTGAATATAGAGGTCACTTTTGGAGGGCAAATAAGAAAATTTAAAAAAAAAGTTTTGCGAACTATACCATGTGGCATGTCAAATGAAAAGGCTTACTATGAGGGTCTCAAATATATATTTTCTATAATTTTAAAATAAATTGTTTTAAAGTTATTTAAGAAAATAGACGAAAATTACCGAAAAATTATTATGAATACGAAATTATTAAAATACCAGTCGGCTATCGTTCAAAGTGAAGGCACGTGAACATATTCGTATAAAGTTGGCAAAATCATCTCAGCGCTGATTTGCTGGATTCTTTTTCTTCTCTACCTATTGTTATTTCTCTTGACAAAGTTTATTCTGTATATATGTATGTATATGTATTTATTTATTAGTATTTATTCTTTTTCGAGTTATCTATCCCTTATGCTGCACCTGCCATGTTTTCTCTCTGTTGGTTGACTGGTAGAAAATGCCTCAGGCATTAAGTCCGCCTTTGTACAGTATTTTTTTACTTGTGCATAAAGTTTTAATAAATAAATAAAATTAACCATTCCCCGCCCCTTATATCCGAAACTACTGAGCCTAAAATTTTGAAAAAAATACAGAAAATAGATCTTTACCTGTAGATTACAGGAAAACCTATAAGAAATCTGTGGTCTTAAAATAACATGGTAAATCTATCAATATTGTTAGTACAAACTTACATTTACAGTTGGAATGTATGGAAGAACATGTTTTTCAACTACAATGTTAAGTTTGTTCTTAAGATAAATTCATCCCAACTACGGAACCCTTCATTGTGCGTGGTTCGACACGCACTTGGCCGGTTTTTTTTTACTGATGAAGCCGTTTGATTTGACCGTACACCTATCCGTATCCCTCTAGCTACCTTTTATTTTTTCTGACGTCCCTAAGTAGAAGTATGTAGGTTTATTTAACTTCTTCTTTTTATCTATATCTATAAACATATAATATATAAAAATGAACCCCTATTCTATTGGTCACGCCATAATTTGAGAACTGCTTGACCGATTTGATTTTTTTTTTAATAAATAGGAAAAAAAATTGAAATTTTGACAGGACAACAACGTCTGGCGTGTAATATTTTGGATTTGTATTTGATAAAGACTAGTTTCTTGTAAGACTTGTACTATTTTGGGGCTGTTTATGATAAGCGTATCATAGAAGTACCTAGATTAAAGCTCCCGCAGACAGGCGCGACGCGACGCGGTGCGACACGATTCTGGTTGAATTTCAATGAACAATTTCCATGAAGTTTTCATAGAAACTGTTCTACTACGAGTAGGTTCGCGTCGCGCCTGTCTGCGGGAGCCTTTATAAAGTAGGTAGGTTAGATACCTAGTTACCTACTCACCTTTTTATTTTTTTTGGCATTCTGACTTAGATCAATAATATTTTTTTAAGAGTTAGGGTTAAATCTCACCGAGACGTGACCCTGCACGCACTTTTTAACCGACTTCAAAAAGGAGGAGGTTATCAATTCGTCGGAACCTTTTTTAATATAGCAAAATAAATTCGAACTTGTTTAGTACAGACAAAGGTATAATTTTTAACCGACTTCAAAAAGGAGGAGGTTCTTAATTCGTCGGAACCTTTTTTTTTTATTTTTTTTTTTATGTATGTTCCCCGATTACTCGAAGATTGCTAGACCGATTTGGATTTTTTTTTGTTTTGTTCGAGAGTGTGTGTCCTTAGAAACGATTATCTCTGCAAATTATTTTAAACGTTAGGTAATTAATAATTGGCACATTTTCATTGAATTAATACCTATCATGATTGTATTATGAATTTATGATACATACTGAGATATCATGATTTTGAGTTGATTTTATAAATATGTCAGAGAATTCAGTAAAATATAACGTAAGATGTTTTATGCGCTACTAACGGAAGTACTTACTTGGACTTAATTTTTCAGCTACATTAGTACTGATTCGAAATATCGACTCGTACTTGGCGTAATGATACCTACTTCATAAATAAACTGTGTCGCCTCTATTATCAATTCGACGTCAAATATCGCGAATACTGTCATAAGAAGTACCTCATAAAACTGATTGATTTCAGAAGCTTCATAACAGTATAAATTAATATTATTTTTGTTATCAATTGGCACCAATACCTAAGTGTATTTGGGTCGTATTAATGCTCCGGCAGACAGACGCGAAACGACAGCGCGAGGCGACTCTAGTAAAACAATATCTATGAAAACTTCATGGAAATTGTTCTATCAGAATCGTGATGCGTCGTCAGGCCGCGCCTGTCTGCGGGAGCCTTTATTGTAGTTTCGATAAATCATTTTCGTTACTTTGTACAGACAAATAAACTACAAAATTCTTATTGATTTTCTTGGCACATCTTACTACTACTTATTATAAATGCGAAAGTTTGAACGGATGGATGGATATTTGTTACTCAAACACGCCAGAACGGCTGAACGGAATTGGATGAAATTTGGCCCAGAGAGAGAGTCTGGAATATCACATAGGCTACTTTTTATCCCGGAAAAATGTACTGTTCCCATGGGATAATTTCCGACATCCACGCGGGCGAAGCCACTGACTAATAATATTCATAATTAATAATTAATTTTACACGCATAGTAACACATTTTTTGACCTTATAATAAGTGGTGTTCTTTAGAAAGGTCAGGTGCGTAGTACCCGCCCCGCAACCAGCGTGGGTATATTTATGACCAGCGGGGTAAATTTTATGTCTTTCTTTCATTTTGATAAAATCGACTACATTAAGGCCAGTATCACACCTCCACCGCGAAACCAAAGCATTGAAACCGCAATAGTTCAATTCAAATGGTTCGCATGATATCTTTCAGTCCAAAACTCCCTCCCTCCCCCCTCCACTAAAATTTCTGTACAAATATTTGAAAAGTGTATGCAACAAGTAGTGGAGGGGGCGTGCATTTTTAGGCTGAAAGATCTCTAGCGAAATCTCATGCGGTTTCGCGGTTTTGCGGCGGAGGTGTGATACCCGCCTCAATGCATTATTTAGGTTCCTACCTACGTTGTCGAGCAGACGATTTTTTCTAATATAGGGAATTTAGTTTTAGAATTTAGTTTAATTTAGGTGTTTTTTTCAAAATCTTACAAATTGTTAAAGAATTTGTGTTACAACGATCCTTACATACTCCTTAGTTTAGAAGGATGGTAGCAGGTGACGTTCTGGAGTTTCTGCCTACCCCCACGGGAAAAAGGCGTGAGTAATTATTCACTTTGTTTTACTCTCATTCATAAGTATAACACATCATCATAAATCCATGTGCTAGCAATATTATAAACAGATATAACTCTTATCAATTAATTCTTAGTCCTTTGTTTGAGTTCGATGAACGTCGCATAAAGTATCGATTGTACTATCACTCTATCAGGTGTCATTAACGCGATAGCAGCCTGATTGCTGATGGGGTCATAATGGTATATTTATAGAAATATATTGTGAGATAAAGACCGTGTGTGGCATGTGAAAGAAATGGGATAAAATAAGAATAAATATAATGAATGGAATAATGAATGATGATGATGATGTGATGGATGAATGGGATAAGTAGTTTTACGTAAAAAAAAAAATGTTTTTTTATTAATGTGTAAAAAGCATAGGACTGTAACTATGGGTTAATTCTCATCAAGACGTGATGCGACGTGACGCTACGCGCATTTTTTAAGATTACGATGCGTAATTGAACTTATTTATTACAAAATAAGGTATACGCGCTGTGCAGCACGGCGCATCTCAGCGTACTTCAACATGCGCTCGCGTTTGCATTAAAAAACTTTTTTACAAAAAAATACAACCGACTTCCAAAAACAACACTACAAAGTGAAAAATAAGTTTAATTTCGGAAGTCGGTGTCTAGTTAAATGTATTTTCGTTTTTTGCCACCGACTTCCGAAATTAAACTTATTTTTCACTTTGTAGTGTTGTTTTTGGAAGTCGGTTGTATTTTTTTGTAAAAAAGTTTTTATTTTTCACTTTTTAGTTGTGTACCTACCCCACACAAATTCTAATACCACTATCTGCAAAACAAACTAGAACATCATCCATATAAAAGTGGGGAAAAAATACGTATTATTGAAGCTAACTCAAAAACTACCGAAGCAAAGTTAATCAATTTTATATGGGACCAACTGTGATGTATACCCTCTCGAATAAAACAAAAAAAATCCAAATCGGTTCAGCCATCTTCGAGTAATCGGGGAACATACATAAAAAAAAAATTCGACGAATTGAGAACCTCCTCCTTTTTGAAGTCGGTTAAAAAAGAGAAGTCCTGACTGACTGACTCATCAACGTCCAGCCCAAACCCTTGAACCTAGAAAGCTGAAATTTTGCACAGAAGTTTATAATGTAGACTATAAAAACAAGGAAGGATTTCCCGGTAGTACGTTCCCGTGGGATATTTTCCGACATCCATGCGGGCGAAGCCGCGGGCAAAACCTAGTTAGGACTAAAATGATTACTTATCTAAATAAATATCAAGAATAGTCTACAATTATCATTCGCTCTGAAAATAAACAAGTAACATACTATCAGTTAGTATAAAGCTAAAACTAGACTAGTAAGTCAACGTTCGGACGGACATAAAAATATCGCGGTGATTTTGTTTCGTGCACTGGATTTTCAACGCTCTGCCTAGCACCGAGAGTTGAAAATCCAACAGTGTGTTTTCGACGCGCTAGAATGCACTCTGTTGTTGTTAAGTTGGATTCTCAACGCTCGGCTCAACAACGAGAGCTGAAAATCCAGTGCGTGATAAAATCCCGCCGCGATATTTTTACGTCCGTGCGAACGTCGACTAAGTAATCAGCTTTATAAATCTTAATTATCATGGCGGGGTGTCTAAATTAGCTGGCGCAATAACTTTCATAGAGATAATCATAAACTATGTAATACTTATATTTTATTTAAAGGAGACATTAGATAAACAATGATTTTCATTGTTAATTCTATTTTTGTGTGATTTCCTAGAATCAACGAATTCGAAAATAAATTATTCTTCTTCTTTATTTTTTATTTTGCAGGATATAATTTTTTGCAACAATGAGAAAGTTTAAATACTTTATTTATATTTTTTCTACAAGAAAGTAAGTAGACAGGGTCAATTTAACTTAGCTAGCAAAACTTCTTAGCTAGCAAGATGTGATGTGTGTCGATATTAAAATGGTTTTGTTTTGTTATATCGTCATTAGATCAATCAATCTGCCTAGCCTTTTCCCAACCATGTCGGGGTCGGCTTCCAGTCTAACCGGATGCAGCTGAATACCAGTATTTTACATGGAGCGACTGCCTATCTGACCTCCACAACCAAGTAACAGGGTAATACAATACCCCTTGATAAGACAGGTTATCAGAGTTTCAGGCTTCTGACGACCAGTAACGACTGTCAAAGATCCACGAATGACAGCCAGGGTGCTTTCCGAGGCACGGGGGAGTCTCGGTATGTACCTAAAGATGGTCACCCATCCACGGACCAACCCCGGCAAGCGTAGCTTAACCTGATGGATCGACCTGTGCGGCTGTTAGCCACGAGCTGCTCTTCTCGTCATTAGATATCGATATAAATAACCATTATAAATAAAATTGAGAACGGGTCTTCTGTTCACCTCGTAAAAAAGAATATCGCGAAGAGACCCCGTTCTCAATTTTGTTTATAATGTGTACAAATCGCGAAAGTTTAAAAAGTTTAATAAATAACCATTACGTCTGCGAAGTTTAGCTGGCTAATTTAATTTGACCCTTAAATAACTCTTACCGAGCACAGAATAAATTAATAATAGTACTAATTATTAATTTATTCTGTGTTCTTACATAGTCATCCATCTGCAACTAGTACTTATATTTTATTTAAAGGAGACATTAGTTATACAATGATTTTCATTGTTAATGCTATTTTTGTGTGATTTCCTAGTATCAACGAATTCGAAAATAAATTATTCTTCTTCTTTATTTTTTATTTTGCAGGATATAATTTTTTGCAACAATCAGAAAGTTTAAATACTTTATTTATATTTTTCTACAAGAAAGTAAGTAGACAGAGTCAATTTAACTTAGCTAGCAAAACTTCTTAGCTAGCAAGATGTGATGTGTGTCGATACTATAATGGTTTTGTTTTGTTATATCGTCATTAGATCAATCAATCTGCCTAGCCTTTCCCAACTATGTTGGGGTCGGCTTCCAGTCTAACCGGATGCAGCTGAATACCAGTATTTTACATGGAGCGACTGCCCATCTGACGTCCACAACCCAGTTACTGGGTAATACGATACCCCTTGGTAAGACTGGTTGTCAGACTTTCGGGCTTCCGACGACCCGTAACGATTGTCAAAGATCCACGAATGACAGCCGGGACCAACGGCTTAACGTGCTTTCCGAGGCACGGAGAATCTCGGTATGTAAAGATGGTCACCCATCCACGGACCAACCCCGGCAAGCGTAGCTTAACCTGGTGGATCGAACCGTGCGGCTGTCAGGTTAAGCTCTTACATAGTACTAATATCATCTAGATATAACCGAACTGCTAACTATGACCTAGTTCTAATTACTCGTATAATGATCAGTAAATTTTTAGGGTTCCGTACCTCAAAAGGAAAAACGGAACCCTTACAGGATCACTCGTGTGTCTGTCTGTTCGTCTGTCACAGCCATTTTTTTTTGCTTTTTTCATTTGCTCCGAATCTAATGAACCGATTAAATTGAAATTTGGTACACTTAAGAATTTTTGGGACCCAAACATGGATGTGTAACGTAAATAATCGAATTTTCAATATGGGGGTATTTGGGGAGCAAATAAGAAAATAAAAAAAAAAAAGTTTTACTAACTGTGCCGTGTGACACATCAAATGAAAGGGATTACTGCAGAGGTTTCAATTATATATTTATTGTAATTTTAAAATAAATTGTTTTAAAGTTATTTAAGAAAATAGACGAAAATTGACCATTGCTCCCCCCTTTTTTTTTTTTTTTTTTTCTGGATGGGAAATCATCAAATGACTTCTCCCGCTCTGGGCAGAGCGGGAGGGCGTGTCAGACTTTTACTGACTAAAACCCACCCATGCTCCTTCAACTGCCCGTGCCAGGGCCACGGTATCTCTTTCGAACTACCCGCGACCCCGGCGGCAGAACCATTGCTCCCCCCTTATCTCCGAAACTACTGAGCCTAAAATTTTGAAAAAAATACAGGAAACTGTTCTTTACCTGTAGATTACAGAAAAACCTACAAGAAGTCTGTGGTCTTAAAATAAATGGTAAATCTCTCAATATTGTGAGTAAAACTTACATTTACAGTTGGGATAAATTCATCGCAACTACGGAACCCTTCATTGTGTGCAAGGGGGGGACCCTTATCTCCGAAACTATTAAAATTAATTAATACAGAAAAAATTAAGCCTAAAAACAGAAAATAGTTCTGTATATAGATATAGAACTATTTTCTGTATTAATTTTTATAGGTTTTCCTGTAATTTCTATAAATTACAGGAAAACCTATAAGAATAACATGGTAAATCTCTCAATATTTCGTCCCAACTATGGAACTTGTCATTGTGCGTGGTCCTACACGTACTTGGCCGGTTTTTTTTTTTTATATTGATTTACTATGAAACTAATGCGTCATGTAGAATAAACTTTTTTATTAAATATAATATGGCCATACCCTTTCCTCTCCAGCAAAAGTTCGAAACAAAAAGTTTTTTTTTCGCTTTACTAATCCCTATACGGGATCTCGTTTCGTTCAGTTTTCTATAAAAACAATCCAATACTGCCTAGCCTTTTATTGTAATAGCGTGATTTTATTGCCCATTTCGCCATTTGTGTTTACGATAATACGATCATGTGGATGAATAATAATATGATATTACCTACTACTTCTTATATTATTACTAGCGACCCGACCCTGCTTCACTCGGTTTTTACGATTTGACAAAACATCGAGATTTCTTAATTATATGTTAGTTTAATATTAATGTATTATAAACTTAAACCTTCTGGATGAAACTCTAAATGATGGTGAAAACTGCATCAAAATTCGTTGTGTACGTAGTTTAGAAGAACAACGCGGTCGCACAGACACGAAAAGCCTCTTTATTAGGGTTCCGTACCCGAAAGGTACCAAACGGAACCCTATTACTAAGCCTCCGCTGTCCGTCCGTCTGTCCGTGTGTCTGTCACAGGACTGTATCTCATGAACCGTAATTGGTAGACAGTTGAAATTTTCACAGATTGTGTTTTTCTATTAAGGCTATAACAACAAATAAAAAAAAATATAGTTTAAAAAACTAAAAAACACGCTTTAACACCATTAAACTGAACTAAAAAGTAAAAAATACATTTTTCAATATAAGAATAAAGTGATTAACGAGAAAATTAATGTCATTGTACAAAAAAGCGTGGTGCTGACTATAATTTATTTTTCAAATTTTTAGAGATAGTTAAATCGTAAAATCCTGATGATCCTGATCAGGATAATGGGACAAAATTTTTAAATTATTGTATTGTCATCGGGCCCTGATAAGTGTGCAAAATTTCGAATTAATCTGACCATTTAAAGTGGGTAACAATCGAGTTCAAAGATTCCGTTACATACAAACAGGTGAAGCTAATAAAAGCGTCTAAAAATAAAGTTAAATATTAAAGGGTGACACCTTATGTATGTTGATATTATTAAACAGTGAAAACTGAATTGTTGTGAGTCAATTTATGTTTAGAAAGTTTTATTTAGATATATTTTATGTCAATGTGTCAAATGTACACCTGTCATTACTATAGATTGGCTAAATTTAAATTAGTTACAGTTGTATTGGATACATAAAAAGTTTCTTCAATATAAATGAAAGCAAAAGAAAAGTACAAAAGTTACAAGACGTGTTGATTGATGATCAAAGAAAGGCATTTTGGCATGAAATGTTTTTTTTTTTCACCAGGATGTGTTTCAAATAAGTAATTTTCAAAGACCATTTTTCGACGACAGAAATTCATTGGCTTATAATACCTTTCGAGGAGCTCGTGGCTAAGTAATAACAGCCGCATGGGTCAATCCATCAGGTTAAGCTACGCTTGCTGGGGTTTGTCCGTGGATGGGTGACCATCTTTACATACCGAGACTCCTCCGTGCCTCGTCGTTGGTCACGGCTATCATTCATGGATCTTTGATTTACGGGTCTTCAGAAGCCCGAAAGTCTGACAACCAGTCTTACCAAGTGGTATCGTCTTACCCTGTAACTGGGTTTTGGAGGTCAGACAGGCTGTCGTTCCATGTAAAATATTGGTATTCAGCTGCATCCGACCCCAACATAGTTGGGAAAAGGCTAGGCAGATTGATTTGATTACAGTAATACCTTTCATGATTGAATTCACTAATGAAAACAACATATTTGTTCATCACGCAACCATTGCGTTTACTGACAACACTAATTAATCAATTATAGATTTATTCAGAAACAATCAAACACACGAACAAACAATTTATTTGCTCACATAAGAAGAATCGTAATATTATCGAACACGTATCGAGCACCGGTTTGAAGTAATTTCAGTACCGCTTTCACTTCAGCGCACGCGCCGACGTCAATGTCACTGATTGGTTCGTGGTATTGCTTGTCACTTGCTAACTGCGTTCTTATTGATGACAGCAGTTGCTTGATTTAAAATAGTACATAAATATTACAGTAGAGTCTATTGGGACTTGAAAACCAGACTTTACATAAGGTTACTGACCTTTAAATCAGCTTGCCCTACAAATAATTACCAACAGTCTGCCCTTCGAGAGAATGCGTTCCTGGAACCTGTCAGTTGGACAATTTCTAGTTGTAATAAGGTTCAAATTTAAAAACAGGACTGTAGTAGATGCATTTAGCGATAAACGTATTTAAAATATTGTTCCATTTCTCTCAATAGTCTGAAGATGACACCGACAAAATTATGTTTCAAATACGTTTAGCTCTAAATGATTTAGTTGTGGATGCGTTAGTTTAGTATAATACTACTAAAATAAATATAAATTGATTAGTTTCGTATTCAATATTGTTTGTCGATCCATCGTGACTAAATATCTGAAGCTAAATAGAAGAAGAGTTGCTTACTTCCCGAAATACACATAAACTCACGCCTTCTTCCCATGGGGGTAGGCAGAAACTACAGAACGCCACTTGCTAACGATCCTTACATCTCCTCAAACATACACGCACGCCGGTTGCGAGTACTACGCACCTGACCTCTCTGAAGAACATCACCAACAAGGTCACTATAAGTACTTCCTAGGGCGTCCCCTCGCGGCGTTTCCAACCTTTTGTTAATCGCCTTACATTCATCCCCTCAACATGACCAAACTATATAGGCATACTCTTTTAAATTTCCCGAAATTTATTACTTATATTTCAACGCAGTAATATTTAAATTTATTTTTTTGCTAAATGCTTACCTACCTAATTTTTTTTAAATAAAATATCGGTGTGTTAATTACACTACAAAAACTAAATCGGTAAGCTAAAACACACACCACATACAAGAAATATTCTTAAAGAAAAAAAACTGATGGCGCAGCACCGGTTCATACAATTTCAGTAGGTACAGCTTTCACTGCGATCATGCGCACACGCCGCCGCCACCGCCAGAGTCACTGTCACTGATTACTTCGTGATTGTTACGTATGTGTATCAGTCTTTATAAAATATATATTATCTGTGGTATTTCCGGATCCTGTTGTCTTGTCACCGACTCCGATCGCTCGTCATGCAATGGCTGAATACACGATACATAAAATAGTCTGGTCGTCTTATTTATCTATAATATCTGGCCACCCGTCGTAACATGGTGTCAGAAGATACAGAAGAAAAAGAAGTCACAAAAAACCACAAAAGTAAGTGCCGCAAACAGTCAAAAAAAAAAAAAAAAAAAATTTCGAGTAAAACGTCGCCGCGTGGTCCAGCCCTAAAATGCCGGAAAATAAAAACGCAAATAATACAAGTTATCCCCTGCCGCCGAGTAATTTCAGCTTAGATATCAACAACTCGAACATGCCATTGGCTTGGAGAAATTTCAACACAAGTCTAGAGATTTACATGATAGCCAACAATTTAGAAGAACAACCAGACAAACGAAAGGTAGCCATTTTACTACAAATCATAGGCCCAGACGCTCTTCAGATATTTTACTCGTTTAACATACAAATTGACAAGATCACCTATAAGGATTTACTCGCCAAATTTGAAGACTACTTCACACCACGTGTCAATATTTCCGTCGAAAGACATAAGCTGTTCAACAGAAAACAAGGTCCAGATGAAGAAATTGAGACATATGCCACGGATCTCAAGAATCTAAGTATCCAATGCAATTTTGAAGGTCTTGCCGATGATATAGTAAAGGACATATTCTCATGGAACTTAAATTCATCTTGCTCGTACATCAGAGAACGTATCCTGATCGAGAAACCATCAACATTTGATGCCGCCGTCAGTCTCGCTAAAACACTAAGAAATACTAGGTTACAGGCTAAAGCTTTATCAAGCCAAGAAGTAAGTGTCGTTGCCAGTCGTCAATCGCATCACAGTCGCCAAACACATCGTAGTCAAGAGAGTCGCAATCAAAAAAGTCACAGTCAAAGAAGTCACAGTCGTCAAAGAAGTCATAGCCGTCAAGAAAGTCAAAGTCATCAGTCTCAAACAAGTCAAAGTCGTCAATCAAGTAAAGCATCGTCCAGTCAAGAACCTCAATCCAAACAGTCAACCAAGAATTGTTCCAGATGTGGTCAAGTTCACCGAACAAAATGTCCAGCCATAGGAGTCATCTGTAACAACTGCCACAAGCCCAATCACTTTGCCAAGTGTTGCCGCAGCAAACATGTGAGATCCATAGAAGAAGAAGAAGAAAGTACGGGTACTGATACTTATTTTCTAAATAGTCTTTTCACTAATGAGATTTCTGTCAGCATAAAAAACCCTTATCATACAACTTTGTCCATAAATAGTAAGAATGTAGACTTTTTACTTGATACAGGTGCTGACACTAACATTTTATCATTTAACTCTTATAAAAAACTTAATTTGCCATTGAGTAGTTTAAAGAAAAGTAGTCACAAACTATCAACCTTTAGCGGTGAAGTATTACCGACTGTAGGTCAATGCATTCTGTCTGTCACACATAACAACAAACTATACAATGTTAATTTCCACATTATAGATATACCCTGTAGGAATATTATTGGTCGCAACAGTTGTGAGAATTTAAAATTAGTTAAAAGAGTCCATAATGTCCAATTTCATGAGTCACTCAATGTATCACAGCTTGACAAATATAAAGATCTCTTCTCAGGAATAGGTTGTCTTAAAGATTATGAATGTCATTTGTCAATGAAGCCTGATGCTGTACCGTCTATAGATGCCTGTCGTAGAATTCCATTCAGTCTCTTAGAACAATTAAAAGAAGAATTAGCCATGTTAAAAAAAAATCAAATTATAGTCAAAGTCGAGGAACCTACTGAATGGGTAAGCTCAATTGTAATTGCATCAAAGAAAAATGGTAAACTACGCCTGTGCATTGATCCAAGAAAACTTAATAAAGCCATTATGCGTCCTCATTATCAATTTCCAATTATTGATGAAATTAAATCCAGCCTCTCTGGTTCACAATATTTCACTACCCTAGATGCAAACAAAGGTTTTTATATGCTAAAGTTAGATGAAGCTTCCTCAAAACTATGTACATTCATCACACCTCAAGGTAGATATAGATTCCTAAGACTTCCCTTCGGGATAAATGCAGCCCCAGAACTGTTTCATTCCATCATGACAAATAGATTCAGTGATATTCCAGGAGTCAAAATCATGATGGATGATTTCCTAATTTACGGTCAAACTAAACAAGAACATGATTTTAGGTTAAAACAAGTCTTAGATAGAGCTAGAGAAATAGGAATAAAATTTAATAAAGACAAGTCTAATATATGTAAAAGTGAAGTCAAGTACCTAGGACACATCTTTTCTAAAGATGGTGTGAGAGTTGATGAAAACAAAGTGAAAGCCATTTGCAGTATGCCACCACCAACAAATGTCACAGAATTACAAAGGTTTTTAGGTATGGTTACATACTTAGGCTCATACATAGAGAATTTGTCAGATAAAACTTCTAATTTAAGAACACTTCTGTCTAAAGATAATGAATGGTCTTGGCAAGAGAGACATAATGTAGAATTTAATGAATTAAAGGAATGTATAACAAAAGCCCCTGTCTTGACATATTATGATCAAAATAAACCAATTACACTGTCAGTTGATTCGTCTAAAGATGCCATGGGTGCAGTGATTTGCCATGATAAACACCCCATAGCATATGCTTCAGCTTCATTAAGCTCATGTCAACAGTCATACTCTCAGATTGAGAAAGAGCTGTTAGCAATCCTATTTGGTTGTACAAAGTTTCACCAATATGTCTATGGTCGCCACACTTTAGTTGAAACAGATCACAAACCAATAGTATCGCTGTATAAAAAACCAATTTATAACATTCCACCCCGTCTTCAAAGAATAATGCTAAGATTACAACCATATGACCTGAACGTAACTTACAAACCAGGTAAATATCTTTATGTAGCTGATACTCTGTCTAGAGCAGCTTTACCAGAACAGTCATTACATGATCTAGATTCTGATCTAGATTTACATGTCAATTTAGTCATTAGATCACTGTCAGTTAGTCCAAATAAACTTAAATCTATTCAAGAACAGACTTCCCAAGACAATGAATTGTCACTCTTAAGTAAATATTGCATAACAGGTTGGCCTGAACATAAAAAATTGCTTCCAGACATACTTAGGCCTTATTTTCCTTTAAAAACCGATATACATATAATTAATGGTATTGTCTTCAAAAACAACAGTGTCATTATACCAGTAGCCATGAGAAAAGACATTTTGAAACAGATACATGAAGGTCACCAAGGTATTCATAGTTGCCAAAGATTGGCAAGAAATCTAGTATACTGGCCCAATATGTACTCTGATATAGAAAAATATGTTAATAATTGTCATAACTGTCTCACTAACAGACGCAGCAATTCCAAAGAGTCACTACAGCCCCATGAGGTAAAACCAATCCCTTGGAATAAAGTCGGAGTTGATCTATTTGATTTCAATTCAAACAAGTATGTCATAGTCGTAGATTATTTTTCCCAATATGTCGAGCTTGTAAAGCTAGCAGGTGGTTCTACTAGTAAAATTGTCATTAGTCACCTAAAGTCTATATTTTCCAGACATGGAATACCCAACATTCTAATTTCAGACAATGGTCCCCCATTTAACTCAAAAGAGTTTAATCATTTTGCTTTAGATTGGCAAATACAACATATTACATCAAGTCCCTATTATCCACGGTCTAATGGTCTTGTAGAAAGAACCATAGCCACGGTTAAAAACATATTAAAGAAATGTCTTACTGATAATACAGACCCTCATCTAGGATTATTACAGTATAGGAATACACCTAAAGAAAATATGTATTCGCCTGCCCAATTACTAATGTCCAGGACACTCAGAACTAAACTTCCAGTCTTAGAACAAACTCTGAAACCTAAAATACCTAACTACAGGTCTCTAACAAATAAAACTCAAATAAAAGTGAACAAATCACAGATTTATTATAATAAACATGCTAAACCGTTGTCTTCCCTAAACATTGGTGATAAAATTTACTTCCAGAAACAGCCAGACAGTATTTGGACACCTGGTACTGTGTCAGACATAGGTCCACAGCCTAGATCATATACTATTGTCTCCCCGGAAGGTACTTTTCGCCGTAATCGCCAACATATCCTACAGCCAAAACATTCACCAACTGAGTCCGCTCCTAGTAGAAGAAGTTCACTTCAATCCCCATCAGTTCCACTTGACACTGATCCACCGTCGCCTTCCAATATACTGCCGTCGTCATCTCCATCTAATTATCAATCTCCTTGTACAAGTAATCCTGTCCAAGAATCTGAAACAAAAACAAACACATCACATACACCAAATAAACAAACTCAACACACAACTTATTCTTCATTCGGTAGAGCAATAATAAAGCCCCGAAGATTTTGAAAATTGGTCTAGATTAAGTTCTTAATTTGTACTTAGTTTTAATTTAATATACTAAATGTATTGTTTGTTGTACAAGCATTGTCAAACCTAATTTTGTTTTGTTAGTAGCTGTCAAAACTTAGTTAAGTCAATTTGATAGACGTCACTGTCAGAACTGTCGCAATGTAAATGTCAGTCAAGTCAACTTGTCACTTCTTAGAGATGTTCCGTTCCACTTAGTCTACTAGTATATAAGAATTTTGTTAATGTTAAAAAAAAAGAAAAAAAAAAAAAAGTATACTTACGTACCATGTTCCACGTAATGATTCCATTTTCTTTTCTTAATAAGGGAGATGTTACGTATGTGTATCAGTCTTTATAAAATATATATTATCTGTGGTATTTCCGGATCCTGTTGTCTTGTCACCGACTCCGATCGCTCGTCATGCAATGGCTGAATACACGATACATAAAATAGTCTGGTCGTCTTATTTATCTATAATATCTGGCCACCCGTCGTAACAGTGATATCGCTTAAAGTAGTCATCTCAGTCGAGTTTCTTTTGCTAATCGCTTATTTGATTGAGTTGCTTATTAGCCTTGGTACAGACAGCAAAAGGGGTAAGTGTACATGTAGCTAACTTGCGACCAATAAACTGTTAATCTAATGCGCTGTGTAGCCAAGTCTTTGACATCACTCCATAACATAATATAGGGACATTGTTGAATGAATTGATGAAATGCACCGATCCTAGCGAGGTTTGACCAGACCATAGACACAGGTCTATGGACCAGACTCGATTACTCGAATGAACCCAAAGATTCACACTAGCCCTGTAGCCTCATGTTTCATGGTGCAACAAAGACCATTGCAACTAAAAACATTTCTGGGCCGAGTCCATTTAGATTGCCGTTGCTCTAAGAAGAAGAACATTTATTAAAAGTAGAAAAACCCTCTCCAAGTTTCTTCAGAGTGTGTCCTAACTTTGAAAAGTTCAGCAAATTGACTAACAACTTAAATTACAAATTGAAACACGGCAAATTAAGGGACTTGTGGCTAAGTAATAACAGCCACACGGGTCGATCGATCAGGTTAAGCTACGCTTGCCGCGATTGGTCCGTGAATGGGCGACCATCTTTACATACCAAGACTCCTCCGTGCCTCGGAAAGCAAATTATGCCGTTGATCCCGGCTATGATTCATGGATCTTTGACAGTGGTTATGGGTCGTCAGAAGCCCAAAAGTCTGACAACTAGTCTTACCAAGGGGTATCGTATTACCCAGTAACTGGGTCAGATAAGCAGTCGCTCCATGTAAAATACTGGTATTCAGTTGCATCCGGTTAGACTGGAAGCCAACCCCAACATAGTTGAGAAAAGGCCAGGCAGATGATGAAGCCGCCGGGGTCGCGGGTAGTTCGAAAGAGATACCGTGGCCCTGGCACGGGCAGCTGAAGGAGCATGGGTGGGTTTTAGTCAGTAAAAGTCTGACACGCCCTCCCGCTCTGCCCAGAGCGGGAGAAGTCATTTGCTGATTTCCCATCCACAAAAAAAAAAAAGGCAGATGATGAAACACGGCAAATTGACGTACAGTGTAAAATTGCTTATCAAATAATTTCTCTGACTGTACCTACGGAGTTGTGGAGAAATGTTACTTTTATCCTGTACATCTAACTGTTTTGCTGTCTGTACCTACTTATCATAATATCATTGTGGTGATTTGTGTACCAAATGATAGTTTCTCCATGATTTGAATGTAATGACGTTACTGATACTTATGGAAAAAACATTGTGTTTGCATGCAATGGGTTTATTTACTTGAATCACACAGGCCCGACGCGACGCGACTCTAGTAGAACAATTTCTATGAAAACTTCATGGAATTTTTTCGACCAGAATCGTGTTGCATCGTCGAGTCGCGCCTGTCTGCGGGAGCCTTTAAAGAAAGTTTAATGAACGTTGGACTTGTAATTTTATTAAACTTGTTTCGCTTTTTTTTCCTTTATTGCACGAGTTAGTATACCAGCATTGAATAAGGTTATTATTTCGTTGTCTTTCAAGGTTTATTTATTTGTCAATTCCCCACATATTATTTGCTGATTTCTGTTTGCGATTTTTACCTCGTATTTTAACAGATTTTACCACAGTTGAGCCATTCGGTAACCATGGAGATACATGAAATAACATGAAGATCGTACGCCAAAAGTTAGTATCTTGAATAATGAAGAAATCAGAAGTGAGAAATATCGTTTTCCATTTTGGGGATACGACCGTCAAAATCTCCAAATTTATTACGTATGAATAAAATTCATAAGTGGTAAATCACTTCTCTCCGCGAATGTACCCGCATACAGCATACTTGCGACACATAAAATGATGGTATCTGATATTTTTTATGAACAGACCGATCTTTTACAAACTTGGCTGTGTCGAATAAGTTCCAAATAGTCTTTAAATTTTCTGAATATCGGCCAGCAGCCTAATTACGTAACACGCTATCAATCGGAATCGGTTTCATTTTGGCAGTTCATCAACATTCATTGCGGTTAATATTTACGTTATCGAGCAGTAAAATTTTTCTAACTTAATATATGAAGTAATGGATTGGCAAATTGCTTCAAAATGTTTTGATAGTATGTTATGCAATTAGGGTGAATTTAACTTGTAGGATTTTCGAACAGTCGCTTTTGCTTACAAAATGAGGATAAAAATGATTTTAAGTAATTTTGTCAATATGAGTAAATAGAATACAACTTTTTTTTCCTGTGGGGAAATCCTCATGGACTACCTACCAACTAAAACCGTACGGTTTCTTGCAGTACCATGAGTCGGGGGCCTGGGAGATACTCGCACCTCCGACATGTATATCACCCCCCCCCCCCCCACTACCACCTAGTACGGCTGATCCTACTACCGCACGTCCTCCCATAAAGGCGCCCATGGAAGCTTGCGCGCCACCTTTTTGAATACGTGAAATAAAGACACGTCAAGAGATGAACCAAAACCTTTTTGTTTTTCTTTCCATACGTATAGACACACAAGGCACCATAACCGTGCGTAAACAGTGTGGAGTTACGTCAATTTCCTTAAGGTTGCTCAGCGGAAATGTACCGATATGGGTGGCGAGTGAACATGGCTTCGCTCTCAGGCGGAACGACGGCGAGTCGTTTGTAGCCCGTGAAACTATGCCGGGAAAAGAAAAAAAGAAAACGGACAGAGAAAATTTTGTCATTATTTTTTGCTGCACAATAAGATTTCGTGAAAAGTGGTAGTGTGTTCGTTTTTCGAAACTTTCTGTTTTAGATTTTTGAAGCTTTTCTCTTTACTCATTCTTGTCAGTATCGTTAGTACTGATAGGGGGACAGCTCAATCAAAAATCTGCCTAGCCTTTTCCTAACCATGTTGGGTCGGCTTCCAGTCTAATCAGACGCAGCTGAATAGCTGGAGCGACTGCCTATCTGACCTCCACAACCCAGTGACTGGGTAATACGATACCCCTTGGTAAGACTGGTTGTCAGACTTTCGGGCTTCTGGCGACCCGTAACGGCAATCAAAGATCCACGAATGACAGCCGGGACCAACGGCTTAACGTGCTTTCCGAGACACGGAGGAGTCTCGGTATGTAAAGATGATCACCCATCCCGGACCAACCCCGGCAAGCGTAGCTTAACCTGATGGATCGGCCCGTACGGCTGTTATTACTTAGCCACGAGCTCCTCCTCCTATAGGGAGATAGCTATACTATATATTAAAGTTTATCCGCTTATAACTCTGTTATATGTATATTAAATTATAAATACATCTCTTTACAGCTATCTTAACGGCCTGTGGCCGCCTGACATCTGTCACTTATTTTTAAAAGTAATTCGATGTTTGAATGATAGAATGACAGCCTGTATCATACTAAGTTGACCAATGAAACAAACCTCTACAGTACCTAAGTCATTATTTTAATAGTTACAACCACAGTGATAGATTAATTATTTGTCATGTTAAAAATTAATAACACGGTATTATACAGTTTTCATTGCGTGGCTACGTGATACCTACCTATCTATGTTTAGTCTAAAAAGCTAGAGGTCAGTGTAACCAGTCGTCCACCATAAAATCAAAACAGTCAGAATTAGACAAGTATAAAACTAAAAAACTTGACATGATAGAAAGGGAGCACGCGACGAAGCTCTTTAAAAAATTAATTTGCTAAAATGTCACCTCAACCTTCTAATTTAAATTGCTTTTCAATTAAAATCAATCCTTTTGGAACGTTTTTTTTTAAGCTGACTTTACAGTTACAGAAAATAATAAAATTCAATCACAATGAAAGCAATCAAGTACAATCAAGAACAAAACACAATTTACAAAAAAAATTAAAAACCAAACTCGAATTTTAAACACCCAAGTAGGTATTCCACGCGCCCGTATTCCCTATAAATACTTTCTGTGTGGTTTGTAAATAATTCATGAGAACTCACCAGGACTTAAATCCACGTGTATCAGTACATATGTTTCAATATTCACGACGGTGCACCAATGTGGGCGAGTAGGTCACCCCGTAAGTGTAAAGGATTTTAATTTTTAAATGGACTTTGACACCCTGTTCGTGGTTGTGTAAACAGTAGCTAGCTGTTGGAATTTAACTGCTCTCTCTCTCTCTCTCAGTACTCATGCCAGTTTCTAAGGCTTAAAATTCGAGTGAATTACTATCGACGGTTTGTTTGAGGGCCTTAAAAAGCCGAGCATAACAAAGGAATTCGCTCAAATTGATAATTTTGTCGATTCAATAGCTATTGAGAGTTTAAACTCCGTTTAAGAATTCTTTAGAAACCGGGCGTAATTCTTGGGATTATGTGCCAATATGATCAGATCATCTAGGGCGAATTTCATCAATGAAACTGAACGCGATCAGCACATCTAAACCGCGTTCAAGAGCTGTCAGTGTCAATATTCCACAACAATGATGACACTGACAGCTCTTGAACGCGGTTTAGACGTGCTCATCACGTTCAGATTCATTGGTGGAATTCGCCTTAATTCACATAATGCGTAGATTTTAAGGAATTGGTTTAATAGTGTGTTGGAAGTTATTATTTAATTTGTTTAAACCATAGAAATATAAAAAACAGGAGAAGTGGCATGGGGGCGTGTTTGTGTCCACGCGTTATGCGCACGCTGTGCCTTTACTCGCCAAATGGCCGTCTCCGCGAACTAGTACGCTTTCGACCGTGGTCACGATAAATTATAAAAATGCCGTGTTCTTCAGTGGTTTCCTGCAAAAACCGAAGTGATATTAAAAACTTCGTATCTCACGGAATCACTTACCATATGTAATTAAAAGTATTTTACTGTATTTATCTTTAAAATCATAAAAAACAACAAATCGTAAAATATTTCTTGCTTTTACTACGTTATTTTTGTTTTCAAATATCGCAGCGGCTGTACTATTTTTGCAGCAAATACATTGCTCCTTAACCACTACCTTAAGTATGTCGCTAAGCGACTGGACAAGCAATGTAAAAATAACAAAACGATACTTTATTTACGCGGAGCGTCGCATAGTACAGCCGCTGTGTCTTGCGGCGAGATAGTGATGAGGTTAAGATCCACTAAAGTAGGCTATCGATAATAATGTCGATTGCCCAGCGAATATTATATTGCTATTATAGTTTATTTTTCAATTTGTCAACCGTTTTAGCCCGGTTGGAACACTTGAAAAGATGACGTTTCAGTACGGTTGGAAAACCTTTGAGAATGTAAAATAATCTTTTTTACTGTTTTTGATTATTTTACCTAGTTGAGAAATGCATAACCAACGGTCGTAAAGTTAGTTTATTAATGTTTAGGTGGAGTGTTTTAGGGTTTAAATTATCGCATCTTCGTGCTATTTCCTTACTTTTTTTTGGTTTTGGTATTTTACTTCCGCTAAAGTCTTTAACTATGCACCACAAGATTCGAATGCGTTGTAGTAATCGGTATGGTTCAGATAAAATATTAGTGATTTTTGCTTAAAATAAGTCAACATATTCATGCTATTTATTTGTTATGCATGAGTATGGCATGTGTTTGTTTTCATATATTTAACTATTTCTTAACTAAGGGTTTTTTTTTTATAACAAAAGCCTATTCGCCTGTTGCCTGCTACCTGCTTACTCATCGTGAGGTTAAGAAGTATAGACCGCGAGGAACTAGTTGATCGCGCCTTAGGTATGTGAGCGGTGGGATGGAGGAGCGGGGGCGCATTACTCAGTACGTGCGTTGCGAACCGCCGCCTCACCCCTGTCTCAGCGGCCAACTAGTTCCTATAGACTATAGCTTAAGATACTTATTATGTAAATGATAAATAAGTTCATAAAGTACCTTTTTAGCTTCCCAAAAGATACAAATACAAAAAAATAATGGATTGATGCCACAGGAAGGCCACCTAACTGGTTCCCAACAAAATGTAGCACAAAATAAAAAATGTAGCTCAATTCACTTTAAGACAGAAATGTTCCAGCCTCTAAAGAAAACTCGCAGGCTTTTTGAATGGGCAATCCCAAAATTAAGAGTACGTCAAGTACTGAACAAATACCTCCACTTTACAGGTCAGTGAGTAAACACATCATAACAGGGTTCAACAATTCCTATGGTTTCACAGCCTAAACCAACTTAACCGGATTGTTTTAATTTATTGATTCGTGTTTTTTTTTTAATATACATTTTTTTTTAATTTAAAATATATAATACTTTCTGGACATATCATTTTTTATTTTATTTTCAGGACCCCAAATTTTTCTTGTACAGTAATAAATGGAAGTATCGATAACTTTCCGATTTAGTCAATCACTAGCGTATATGTAAAATAAATTGCTTTTTGCACAACACAATAATAGCGCCAGATGTTTTTGTGTGAGTAAGTTGTACGGTGCATGGTAAATGCACGCTGTGTGTGACGAGTTAAGGTTTATAATTGACTAGCTTCTGCCCGCGACTTCGTCCGCGTGAGTTTCGTACTTTTTTATAACAATAAGAATATAGAGTTTTGTTCACGGCTAATTGTCCTCCACTACGTGTGATATTTGAAAAAAAAAAGAAATACCTACTGTAAAGGACCGGTATCTACCTAAATACCGTCTTTCATAGTATTTCTTTATACACAATGTTTTTCACTAATTCGGAAGGGGGCACTAAAACAACCAGGCTAGTTGGAGAGCTTACACGTGAGCAAGCCACATAAAACTGGCCGTGGGAGAAACAGTCTTGCCGCAAATCAACTCCTGCAAATTTCAGAGTTTGTCCCTGTGATTTATTGATAGTCATCGCGAAACAAACCTTGATTGGGAACTGCAATCTTTTAAATTCAAAAGGAAGGTCATTTGGTATCAATGGTATACGCGGCACGAAGACAGTTTCTCCTCTGGCAGATCCAGTTAGTATTTTGGCCTCAATAACATTGCGGCGGAGAGCTGTTACTTGGAGTCTAGTTCCATTGCACAATTTTGGAGGCCGTATATTTCGAAGCAACATGACAGGAGCACCTACACGCAACATAAGTCTGTGACACGGAAGACCCGGCGGATTAAGAGAGTTTAAAAATTCTACAGGATAATTGACCGACTCGTCCATATCGACCATGGTGTCAACAGACTTATAAATCATTTCTTCACCTCCGAATGTATTTATCAACATTTCGTTGATCGCAGCGGCTTGGTCGTTTTTGGGAGTCAAAATGGCTCTCTCGCATAACCACTCCATCGGTTTGTCTTTAATATTTTTAACATCAGGATAAATTTTATCTATAAGTCCCTCAACTGTTGATACCACAGTACATAATTCATTTGGTATTTGTATCAACCCATCTATTTGTGGAAAGTTTCCGTTTCCGATTTGAAGAAGAAGATCTGAAAATCTACCTCCAGAAACTTCACCTCTGAGATGTACTCTCATGTTTTGAGTGAGTTTTAACACTTTAATCGAAGGCCATAAGAAAGATCTTTTGATGCATGCTTTGATCTCATCTGCGCGCGTTCCTTTGGGCACTACCGGTAAAGTCTGGCGAAAATCTCCTGCTAGCAACACCGTCATGCCACCCATTATGTTTTTATTATTTCGTATGTCCTGCAGACTCCTATTCAAGGCTTCGACTCCTCTTTTGTGTGCCATCGTTATTTCGTCCCATACTATTAGTTTAGTATTTTTAAGCACTTCGGCAAGATTGCTTTGCTTTGGTATATTGCATAAGGGTGTCTCTACATTTGTAAGGTTTAGAGGTAGTTTTAAGGCAGCGTGTGCAGTTCGACCTCCTTCTAATAATGTAGCAGCAATCCCAGACGATGCTACAGCTAAAGCTATGTCTCGAGTGCTTCTTACTTTTGCCAAGAGCAAGTTTATAAGATAAGTCTTACCTGTGCCACCAGGGGCGTCCAGAAAGAAAATTTGTCCTTCGCTTACTTCTACGCTTTTCATGACTTGGTCATATACAGACTTTTGCTCGGCGGTCAACGATTCCGTACTATTATTTACAAAACTTTCCAAAGCTACTGTATCAAAATTAGTTTCTCTCATGTACTCTCTATTACCGGCAACTTGTGGTTTGGTTGGTTTTGGCAAACCGTACATATCTATTGATTTTCCACCTAACGTCAGCACTGCTTCTTCAATATCAGATAGACATTCATTTAAAATTTGGTCTTTGAAATTGTCTACATTGTCTCCGATTTCTTTTTGCAGCCTGTGCTTAAAATCTTCAGACAAATAGTCTTTGAAGTCTTCCCAAAGAGCTATTGGGTCTGATATTTGACAAAAGACTAACATAATTGTGAACAGCTCTCGCATTTTTGCTGGTGACTGACAAAGCGCTGCCTCCTCCAACGTCGCATGCCAGTGTAGATCATCTTCAAGCAAACCTAACATTTTGCAAGCAGCTTGGAAAGTAGGCTGCAACACACCATTCACAGTTTTTAGTGCTTCAAATGAAGTTGGGCCCCGCACTTCATGTAGCAGTAAACGCAGATGATAGCACTCCGTATTGTTCGGGTGAACTGTATATACTCTACCTAAGGCGCGTTCTTTCATCACACCTGGCCAACCATCAACTGTTACTCCTCTTTTTCGTCTTACGAAATTACTCTTATTCCATGTGTAATATGCGGGTACCTCAGAGTAAAGTAGAGTTTTAGCAAAGTTATCTGATTGACATAGTTCGAAAAAAGCTAAAAGCGTCGTTTTTGGTGGATTAGCTATTTTGTCAGCTAGATTATTTAAGTTGAAGTAAACTCTCTGACCGTTTTCCAAATGAATTGCTAAATGAACAACTGTGGGAAAACGCTCATGTATGGAAAACCCAAGAATTCGCCACACTGCTTCTGAGCTACTTATGTACCTTCCGCTCTCATATATCTTCACCTCATCTTTTTCGTTTTCTAGTGCAAATGTAGCCTGGTCCGATCCTTTATTAACATACTTGCATACATATTTTATTGATTTAACAGAGTTGCAATACTCAACGTTTATATGTGCGTTAAAAGTTTTTAATAGTACAGGGTTAAAAGGAACTACCCAACGGTTATCTAGATCCATACCATGAACATTAACGGTAAAACCGCCTTCGCTAGCAGATCGTCTCCGATACTGTGGATAGCCATCATCACCTGTTTGTGTTTCCCTCAATAGAGGTCGGGGATATCTTTTAGTGCAGCTGTTGTCCTTCATACAAGGTGATTTATGATTAAAGCTTCCACAAGGGCCATGAATCATGTTCGACTTTACTATTTCGTGAAGTTTTGGATCAAGTGCAGGGTCAGGTATTTCAGCGCAGATTACTTTGTCGATAGAGTCTGGCGTTATGCTACTTTTCAGCCATAGAAGAATGTGGACATGTGGAAGACCACGTTTTTGCCACTCAACCGAATACATATAGCATAGAATTTCTCCGAATATTTGTCCTTTAATTAATAAGTTAATCAGTTTTTTTACTTTTATATGAAACACTCGAGCAATTATATCGTGACGATCACAAGACTTTTGTCCGGGAAGTAAAACTTTGGTGATGTCCTCCCAGCGAGGGTTGCATGTAAACGTCACAAAGAGATCAGGGCGACCGTAGTTGCGTACATATGTCATTGCATCCTGGGTACGCTCGTGCATGTACCTCGGACCACCAGTGAAAGAGGACGGTAGTACTACCATTTGCCCCAATTGATTGGCATCAGCATCCTGTCGTCTAACTGCATCCTTAAGATGTATATAATTATCTGCACGTAACTTTGCCTGATTATGTCGTATATAATTGAGTCTCTCGGTTTCTATTTTAGCGTATTGATCCACTAAATACTGACTAAAAAGAGCGATAAAACGCAGGAGAATGTTATCTTCACCGTCTCTTATCATTATACGGAAGGAATAGAAACTGGCTGCCGAAACTGTTTTTTTTAGAGGCAATTTTGTCATGGGATCGTGTTGAGGCAAGTTGACAGAATAACCATCGTCACCATAACAAAATATTATGGGATATTGCAAGGCATCGTATGACCGATGCAGTTCACTTATCCGACGTAAAGAAGTACTACGGCTTTCCAAAATAATGTCCCGTTTCTCAAATTGCTGATCAACCATCACCACAGCAACTTCGTTGGTTGTTGGGGCGTTAAAACGCCCTCTGTGACCTTCAAGTGGTTTCTTTTCGGCATGAATGACTACTTTAAACGATTCACAGGTGGGGGTCATTTTATCAATGGTGCTTTTGAGGTCTTTTATGTAAGGGTTAACATCATGAAGCATTTTTTGTAACTGTTTAACCAAACTTGGTTTCAATCCTTGATAATTTGAGCACCTTAGACTTACTTCTCTATCGTCTTCTCCAACGAAATAAATCTGCAAGAATTTAGCTTTCTCACCTGGTTCCGGTAAAATGCTTCCAACCAAATGATAGACCTGACCCTGTACTTTAAATGTTGGCATAAAACCATCCTGCACCACCTGCTTTGCGCCAAAAGATGTCATCTGAAAACAACTGTTGTATTTACGAATATTACTCATAAAATGCTTATGGTCTGGGTGCAGATCCATTACCAAACTGTATAGAGGATCAGGAAGACTATGTAATGCTTCGAGTTGCACCTTTCCACTACCACAACACATTCCAAGAGTCTCATCCTTCCATTTGAGTGCGTTGCACCACTGACACTTATTATTCATATTGCCTATACACACCATACAATCGTTTTCGTAAGCCATTCCTGGATTGTAAGACATACCTGAAAGGTACTTTGTAATCCATGGACTTGCAGTTGCCTGCGTGTTGTATCGTGACTGAGCCGCTCTATGCACTTCAGGATTTGCCAGCTGGTAATTAGCAGCAGCTCGCCTGTGCACTTCAGGATGTGCCTGCTGGTAATTAGCAGCAGCTCGCCTGTGTACTTCAGGATGAGCCTGCTGATAATTAGCAGCATCTTGCCTGTGCATTTCTGAGTTTTTTTTTTTATATTTAGATGCCGCTTTCCGATAAGGTGTACGGTTACTTTTTGAATACTTTTTTTGAGCCTGTTTTAGTTGACTTTTTCTCGTTGCTGCTGTGTATCTAGCTCTACGCTTCTTATTTTTCTTTTGAGCTATCGAGCAAGTCGACTGAGAAATAGATACATTAACTGGCGGTTTGGAAGAAAAATCCAAAGAAAAATCTGAATCAGTTGATGACACAGGTATATAATCAACTACTTCAACACGTCTGGAAGTAATTTTTTTAGCCTTTACAGAGATTGGATTGAGTGTAGAATTTATTTCTACTTCAGATAATTGTTCCTCATCTGAAACATAAGCTTCAAAATGACCACTACATAGATCGCCTGAAAAGCGAAGGCGCTTAACCGGACAACCTTCAGCACCAACCTTTACATATAACTTGCAATTGCGGTAAACCTCAAAAACAAAATTATATATTCTGCCTGCCGCGGTCAACTCACATAATGTGCCATAAGTTGAAGACAGAATCATATCGGCATAGTATTCGTCTGATGTATTGTAGTTATCACCACGTCCATTTTCAGAAAAACCGGAAAACTCATCCCAGTTTTGCTTTACGTGATCGACAATTTGTTGACGTACTTCGAATGCCATTTCTTCATTTCCGTGCATCAAAAAAGAAAGAGACCTAAAAAGGCAAGCTCCGTCCCCTACGATTGGTACGACAAACTGTTGTACCATCTGCCCATCAATATTTATAATTTCAACAACCATATTTACAATCAATTTCCTTAGTCTAAATAAAAGTGAAAAATAAACAAATCATAAAAAAAATATCTAAAAATAATATACTTTAAAACCTATACATAAAGAAAAAAAAGACTTATCAATGTTACAACAGCTACCTACCTAAAAGAAAAAATCCTATCCTAATCCTAATTTATAAAAACAAATCTTGATATTTAACACATAAAATTCTGCTCCGACTTTCTAAACCTAACCTAGCTACCTTACTATTTTATCTCCTTCGTATCTTATCCGGAAAATAAAATCGTACCGAAGGTACGGATCACTGGGGTACTTATACAACGCGCGGTAACGAAACCATAGCGACTTCTATTTTTTCCACTAACGCCATCTATCGAGCTCCCGGGTAACTTTCTTTCTGTCTGTTGCTCTGAAAGTAAATAATATGACCAAAAACTATTGGATAGATTTTGTTCAAAATAATGCAATAGATATTCCCCTTGTGTGTTCAGCCTGTAAGGTACAAATTATCACGCTATTTGCTATAAGGGATGAGCAGTATCGCATTCTGTTCGATATTCTACCCCCTAAGGAGGGGTTGGGGGTGTCAAAGTTTGTATGGAGAAATTTTAGCGCGCAGTCCGATTAACTCGGAATTCAGTATTTATACTTGAGACCAAAAATGAAGAATAATAATGTGTATAAAAGTAAAATTGACTAAGCCTTTTCACCCCCTAATAGGGGTAGATTTTCAAAAAACCCTTATACACATTATTCTTCATTTTTGGTCTCAAGTATAAATACTGAATTCCGAGTTAATCGGACTGCGCGCTATTTCTCCATACAAACTTTGACACCCCCCAACCCCTCCTTAGGGGGTAGTTTAGGAAAACTAAAAATGACAATCTTTATAATTTACTTAGATAAATATTCTTGCCAAGTTTCAAGTTTATTAACCCAAGGAATAAGATTTTTCATACAAACTTTAATCCCCTATTTTACCCCCTTAGGGGTGGAATTTCGAAAAACCCTTTCTTAGTGGATACCTACTCTTTACAAAGAACACACCCTCCAAATTTCATTTCTCTAGGACCAGCGGTTTAGGCTGTGCGTTGATATATCACCCAGTCAGTCAGTCAGTTTACCATTTTATATATATAGAAGAAGATTGTGTAGTATGTTCTGATTTATGAATTGCAAGTGTGTGCGCGACTTTGTATCTATTGCTTTTAGTGAACTACATGTGTAGTAGTGGCGCGGTGGTGGGGCCAACCTAGCGACATCGGGTTCTGATACATTTTCAACTACCGGGCATATCTCCTTCTTTCATAGATCTATGGTTTAAACAGTCGTTTAAGAGACATGACGTAACCCAGATTATGTCATGTATAGAGCGTAGGTTTAGGTTTTAATCTTTAAAAAGAGAGAAAAATATATCTTTTTCGATATTCTAATTTTACCGCAACCGTTCAATATCAAGTAAATCACATAGCCCTCCTTCTGACAGAGTCGGGTAAAAAGTGTCACACTACTAAGGGCCCTCACAAATTCACAGTCCGCTGGCATAATGTGTGGGGCTCTATATCATAGTACGACCTCTTCTCCGCAATCTATATAAATAAAAAGAGAAGCCCCGACTGACTGATTGACTGACTCATCAACGCCCAGCCCAAACCTTTGGACCTGGAAAGCTGAAATTTTGCACAGACCGAGGTTCCCTCTATAATATAGACAAGGAATAAGGAAAGAATTCCCGGTAGTACGTTGCCGTGGGATAATTTCCAACATCCACGCGGGCGAAGACACTGGCAAAAACTAGTCCTTAGTAAGAATGGGTGCAATCTACAATCCCTTCTGACACCTGTGAGAACTTGTCGAGCCCATAATACCTGAGCTCAAATTCTCTCTTTATCTCGCTTGCACACTGCTGCTCGCGGACTGAGTGAGAGCGAGACTGAGTGTTTAGGTAATTTCTTTTTATGTTGAAACTAACTAATAAGTTATTAATTATAAGTAGTAGTGGTAAGTATTTTTAGGTTTCAGTACCCGAAAGGTCCAAACGAATTTCTTTACAAAAAACGTCACAGATTGTGAATTTCGCGGAATACATTGAAGAAATTACCTTAATTAATGCTCGTGGCTAAGTAATAACAGCCGTACGGGTCGATTCATCAGGTTAAGCTACGCTTGCCGGGGTTGGTCCGTGGATGGGTGACCATCTTTACATACCGAGACTCCACCGTGCCTCGTAAAGCACGTTAAGCCGTTGGTCCCAGAAGTCATTCGTGGATCTTTGGCAGTCGTTACGGGTCGTCATAAGCCCGAAAGTCTGACAAACAGTCTTACCAAGGGGTAACATATTACCCAGTAATTGGGTTGTGGAGGTCAGATAGGCAGTTGCTCCATATAAAATACTGGTATTCAGCTGCATCCGGTTAGACTGGAAGCTGGCCCCAACATAGTTGGGAAAAGGCTAGGCAGATTGAATGCTAAAGTAGAGTTTGACAAGTTCTCGACTTCAAATTATGAATTCAGAAAGCATGTGTAAGAGATTTATCTGATAGTTACTAAGGAGATGCGACCACTGATCCCGTTCGGTTTATTTATTTATTTTGTTTTTATACATGGCAGGATATCCTATCCAAGTGGGAATGTTGTTTTATGGATTAAAACCTTTGCTTGTCCCATATAAGCTTACGAGCTCGGACTAGTGATTATTCGATGAATATTTAAAATAACTTAAAAGGAAACGGGTCCAAGTCTTGATCTGTTTTTTTTTTATTTCAGTTATTTTGTGTTGATGCTACCTTCACGTACTGGGTGTATTCCCAAAGGGTCGCTAGAGATGTACTGTTTTACACCAGAATCTTACTGGTGATGAAATTCTATTTCGAGTAATTTAGACGACGACGTTAGTTAAAAGTTGTTTGTTATCATGAGCATAGTGTATAAGTATCGGTCACTAATTACCTAACACCCTGTATACAACGTGGCACATCAACCGTCGGGCAGTTGCCCACCAGATACGACGCCCGTTTGGTCGGAGGATCCTCCCTTTTCTATGCCTCTATACTAATTATTGGGATTGAATATTATCTTGAATTCATGCAAGCCTAATACTTTTGCAGGGTACTTCTTAGAAATTGTGCTCGGCTCAGCTCGGTTATAATTATGTATAAATATGGTATAAATATAATTAATGGTCTATTATAGCACTGAGGAATAATGAACATTTCTACAAGTGGAAAAATTTTTAGAATTGAACCTTTGGTTCCGGAGATTACGATTAAGTTTGTATGTAGGAGTACATAGTACATACATTGAGGAGCTCGTGGCTAAGTAATAACAGCCGCACGGGTCGATCCATCAGGTTAAGCTACGCTTGCCGGGGTTGGTCAGTGGATGGGTGACCATCTTTACATACCGAGACTCCTCCGTGCCTCGAAAGCAAAAAGCCTAAAACCCCAACCAAAACCAGCTAAACACGTTTTATATCCATTATATCCAACAAGCAAACAAATACGAACACCAAAAATACACGCGCACATTACAATCTGGGTGAATTGCACTCCGAAACAAAAAACACTAAAGAATTATGCGGGTCCATAATGTAACGTTTGAAAATTTTATCACGTGCCAACACCGACATTTGGGAAATGTCAGCTGCATAAAGGGCGGGAAAGTGGCTGTACAATAAGAACTTATGTTGATAGGCCAAATGAACAATGACAGAAGTTTTGTTATAGTGTCTGACGCAGCCAACTAGTTTTAATAATTAGCCGTGTAGTTACTTATTATGATTATTGATGAATGATGATACGTCGAAAAATTTTGTGTTTTAAAATTCCTATAAAACCAAAGGTATATATATGTTTAAATCTTTGGACTTTCCATGACTATATTGTCTACTGCTGTACTAAAACCGAAACATGATTACTTACTTGAAATTTTTTCGACAGAAAAAAAATCCAAAGTAGCACCGTCTACTTTCTGTTATGTACGATTTTACGTAAAGAGATCCTTATTGTGCTGTAAAATTTGCTTTAAATCGAATGTACTTAAATGTATTAAAAACGTACTAAGCGACTGCCTATCTGACCCCACACGAAACCCCTTGGAAAGACTGGTTGTCAGACTTTCGGGCTTCTGACTACCCGTAACGATTGTCATTCGTTCATCTTTGGGCAGCGTGCTTTCCAAGGTTCAGAGGGAGCTCGGTACGTAATGTATCCACCCATCCACGGACGGACCTCGGCAAGAGGGCATGGTAATAAAAATAGAGGAGAGATTTACTGGACTCGTCATTTTTATTTAAAATTTTGAGACATAAAATTGACTGCCCCCAATTGTTGAGCAGGATCAAAATCCGTATACCCACGAAAAGCCCACGAGCTCCTATAACCCCCTTGTGTCCTCCTTTTCGCAGAACTGTCCTTGGTGCTAATTCTCCAATCCCGTCTATGTAAATTATTGAATAGCTGCAGTGATCTTGTCGATGTGCACTGTGACTCACTTCGTAGGTTCCGAAGTATTATTTACAAAAATTTGTAATTTCATTTTAGTGTATATTTAATTTTGATTTTACCTAATTTTAATTTTAGTGTTTATTTTGATTTTAATTTTAGAGTTGTTTTTTTTATTTTTTTAAGTTTTATAATGATTTTGTTTTTATTTTGATTTTTAATTTTGATTTTAATTGTAGATTGATTTTAATTTTAATTTGATTTTATGTAATCTTAATTTTTAGCTTTATTTTGATGCTATTTTAGAATTTGGTCTATAACATAATTTATGCTCGGTGAGTATAAGAACTCACCAAGGCGCCCAATATCTATCAACAAATAAATATTGCATGTTGTGCACTAAAAGTTGGTACACTAGACTATAAGTATATTGGATGTATCTCATATCTTTATAACAGTGTATTCAATTGTTGGTGAGCCAAATTAATAAAATAAAAAATTAATAAATAAAATACCAATATCCGGTCAAAATTCATTTACCGACGAAAATAAGGAAGTCCGAAAACAAAATCCTAACCAGAACACACGCATTTCCAGCACCACATAACTACATAGACTTAATTACTATGCTTATTGTTTTAATTAGCTTCCTTCGTTACACACTAAGATTACGCCTGTGGGCTGTGGTCGCTTGTCGGGTTCCGTAAGTGGGTCACAGTCCGCAACACATTGTACTCACACGTGCATTGTTTAGGACGGGACCCTAAGGAGTAAGAAGATAGTGCAGCTGGAATTTTTAGACGGTATTTAATCCCATGTGTAAAACTGATCGGATAGATAGATTGAATACATTTTATTGCAAAACAAATCAAGGAAAAATACTCGTAAACACAGAGTCACTGGTGTCGCAAGTTATCGCCCCTTAGATCTTTTTTGATTGTGGGCGGTGTTAAGGTGTCTGTAGTCCTGCCTTAGGCATGTATTGCTGTCGCCCGGGCATCAGAGGACCCAGCGGCGAGTGACAGCTGTCAGATGTCAAAGTGCGCGAGCGCCATTCTATCTTAATTCATCGCACCCGCTAAAACCATAAACTTTTATATGTTATCCCTTATTCCTTGGGGATTTGCCATTCTATGGTTCAACATTAAAATAACAACCCGAGTCCGATTAATTCTGCAATAACCTAGACTTTCAATTGACCAGTGTACACCAGTGTGTGTGGCAAGCATGTGGATACCGGCTTAGAAGAATACATCAGGGGGCCAACCACCACCTCTTAAAGCAGTATTATTTTAATGTTACTTCAGTGTGAGAAAGAGATGGAGCTATACAGGACGTCTAGCTCCATCTCTTTCCCACACTCATGTAAGATTAAAATAATACTGCTTTAAGAGGTGGTGGTCTAGCTCCTGGACAGAAAAACTAACGTCACCCTATGTGCTAACAGAAAACGCTTAAAATACCACATTAATGAAATAAAACCAGCCTGAATAGAAATGTTTGTTTCAGATGTCTCGCGTGTCCAAAAATTATATTTTATTTGCAAAAGCAAATATCCTAAATCGCTATGTTTTAACGCCTACCAACTTATTTCAAGAACTTTCTAAAAGTAAAATGACTCAAAGAAATTTAGATTTTCCGGTCTCGTTATCGTTACAAAGTATTATTATTCAAAGTATTATCGACTTATTTAAGCCGACTTATTACTATTATAATAATAAAATACTAATATTTATTATTGAAATACCTCTCAAGTATCTATAAAATTTACCGCTGCCTACACCACGGAGCGCCATCCTAACAAATTACTCCTCAAACGTCGTTCTGTAATATAGATATGTGTGTATACATGTTGGCTTAAACTTTTATTCATCGCTGTTTTAATTAGGCAAAATTATAACAAACACCGAAAATATCGATCAGGTTAAGCTACGCTTGCAGCGGTCGGTCCGTGGATGGGTGACCATCTTTGCATACCGAGACCCCTCCGTGCCTCGCAAGACACGTTGCAACGTTGGTCCCGGCTGTCATTCTTGTATCTTTGACAGTCGTTACCGGTCGTCAGAAGCCCGAAAGTCTGACAGCCAGTGTTTCCAAGGGCTATCGTATTACCTAGTAACTGATGGGTTGTGGAAGTCAGATAGGCAGTCACTCCATGTAAAATACTGGTAATCAGCTGCATCCGGTTAGACTGGTAACCGACCCCATCATTGTTGGGAAAAGGCTAGACAGATGATGATAATGATCGATAATATTCGTAATATTTGATTTTCATTCCATTTGGGATTCCCAGCAGACGTCAAATCATTGTCCCAATAAATGTTCCAATAAAGCTATAATTGTATGCCCATTAAAATCTATTCCCACGTGCTTGTCATGTTCAGCTGCATGGGATAACAGACAAAATGGCATGTCTGTGTATATAGTTATCGCTGAATGCAATAATGTAAAAAATTATATTATATATTATTATTGGCGGTATTCTGATTGTCTACCTAACTAAAATGAAAGAAAATTAATTTTGATCAATCCTATATGTGCCGCTCGCGGATTCTCTCACCTTAAAGTTTTCTTTGAAACAACAACATGACAGGTAGTTAATAGGTCTGTATTTATTGTAAGTATGTATTTACTTATTCTACTATACAAGACGGTAATCTTTTACTATGAGAGTAACACAGAATTCCTGAAAAATATCAGCTGTTTCATACATTTGGGTTGCACATTATAGTTGCACGAGTTGTGAGCACAAACTCTACTCTTAAACCTAACGAATCTTATTTCCTATCACGGCAGGTTGCACACAGGCGGGAGCAATGAAATCAATCTATTATCAAGCATATCTAGATACAGATAGGAAACAAAATACAAGAGCACGCTGACGAGGGCAGTTAAGGTTAAGGTGGAATTTTTGCTCACGACTCGTATGGTTCTATAAAATAATATTGTTCAATACACTTCCTCGAAAACTGGTTCATATCGCACTACGATTAGGTTCACAATGCAGTGTATCTCACACGAGTGCGCTTTTTCATTTTCCAATACGTGTGCGGGAATAAAAATTCCACAGATAACTTATACCTTATACTTAGTCCAAATTGGTTCAATGCAGTCACGGTCCTCCCTATTCGGAGGAGAATGTTTTTTTTTTTTAATCTCGGCAAGGAGATATGCGACTTTACGGCGCGGCGTTAATATTTTTTGAATATTTAAATAATATTTATAAATAGAATATCATTAAAAACCATGATTATAACAATAAGAAAAACGTTCATGAAAAAATTCACATTTATTTGTGTTCTAAACTCAAAAATATTTTAATTTTCTATTTTTCATGTTAGGCTGTTTATCGGCTTTATACCTTTGCTTCTCCTTCAACCTGGCGAAAGCAAAGCGCGGAAAAATAATAAAATTTTAATCATATTTTCCTAATAATGCACGACAAAAATACTTTTCGTTATTTTATTTATTTCTTCAAAAGTGTATTGAAAAACGTCGTTTGATACACGTGGACATTTGTTATTGCTGCACTCGGCTCAAAAACAGCCTCGCCTACGGCTCGGGTGTTAATTCCGCCTCGAAATCAATAACAAATATTCTCCACTTGTATCAAAATGTACTATTCTTTCACATTTTGAACATCCTACTTCATAATAGGTTACCTCTTTCTCCAAAACGGAAGGACCGTTTTTCGGGAACCAAGTTACTTGCGTATTGAAGCAAGTAAAATAATTTATTTTGTAGTCAATACGAGAGTGAAAATAGAACAAACGGACGGAGAGACTCTATTTCCTATTTACCGTTTCTGTTATTGTGAATTTTTGCTAGTAACATGTTCTAATGCGGAATGTTTATTTCGAAACGTTTCATTTTGGGGCTAACTACCACAAAGAGAAGAGAATTTAATTTAGTTTTGCGTTGTTTCATTTGGTCTACATGGGAATGCTGAAATTCTTGTACCTACATGTGAGTTGAATGGGGACAGCAAAATATGCACAATAAATCTGTTGAAAGTCCTTCGTGACTTGTTTAATTCTTTGCATCTGTCATTTTGAAATGTAAATTTCTTTTGTTGGTAGATAATATTCTTATTATAAAATTCTGCATAATATTAGAAAAAAAAAAGAAACCATAATTGGAAACAAAACGATGTTTAAAATTTGCAGAATGAAACTTTTGAAACGTATACATACCTAATAGTCAGGCACGGTCAAATAATTAAAGCAAGAATTTTGTGTAAAAGTGGATTTAATTCCCGATGAGTTGCAATTCAGATAATATTATTTAATTCAAGATCAATTTTTTTCCACTATATCATTAATTGAAGCACCACTAGTATTGTATTATTTATGTACCCACAGACCCACAACGACGGCACAACAGGCTTTGCATTAAATTCCAGTATGAGTTGACCTCTCATTATACGGATAGCAAATAAATTACAAGATCGGCTTATGCTGGCAATGGAGAACTTGATATGTCGTAATGTATCCTACCCAGTGGCTCAACCATAGAACACGAAGTGGTCTCGACGGCCGATGTTAGAGGTGGCATTGTCAACACTTTATACTGGATGACTTTTTTTACCGTCTCGAAAAAAATAGGGTATATTCGGTGAACGGAGGAGAAGCCTATGGCATATCTAGTTTTTTTTTTTTTTTTGAATTTTGATTTTTAAAAAAAATCAAAATTCAAATCATAATGCAGGTTGCATATGATTTGAATTTTGATATTTTTAAAGGATTTATATTTTTTTTTTCATAATTTATGTTTTTATTGTTCTAAAATGAAAAGTTTACATTGAATTTGTAGTATTTATTGATACTTAGATATTTTTTTCTGACTAAGCTATTAAAAAAAAAAAAACTAGGTATGCCATACGCTTCTACTCCGTTCACCTAATATACCCTTTTTTTTTCGAGACGGTAAAAAAAGTCATCCGGTATACAAACCAAGAGTTCAGTTGCTGTTTACTCGCACTACGATATAAATGATGTAGGGAACCTAAAGCCTCCCGCAGAAAGGCGCGACGCGACTCCGGTAGAACAGATTTCAATGAAGTTCTACCAGAGTTGCTTCGCGCCGTCGAGCCGATTCTGTCTGCGGGAGCCTTAACGGCTTTGAGGCACCTGTCCTACCGCCGAAAAGGAAGCGACTAGCTAATTAGCTATTAACTATTTTCTCACTGATGATGTCACTATAGATGTATATCCCGTGTCAGTAAAATATATACCTACTTATAAAATATGTATGTATATATTATTTAATAGACGATCCCTGACTGTTGACAGCGAGAATGTACTCTCTCTATTGTAACGTACAATCTTCTTCTTGAGCGAGGAAATAGTCGATAGCTATACGAACTGAGTCGTCGGGCCATAAATCATTGTTATTAGTCTGTCTCGCTCGCACTTATGCAGCTTATGGAGTCTTATTCATCATCTTCCTGCCCTTATCTCATGTTACGTGGGGTCGGCGCAACCCGTTTTCTCCTTCCACTCTCCCCTATCAACCATCACGCTATCATTCACTCCTTTCTCTTTCATATCATTCCTCACACAACATGTATATTCATAACTCTTTTAGTCACATGCTTTACAAATTCTTATTGCTACTGACATTTATGGCCCGACGACGACTCAGTTCATAATGCAAGTACTATAGTCCCTGAAGGTGGTGCGTGACAATAATAACCACGAATTGTATTATAATTGTAAGCGACGGCAGTAATATAATCGCACTAATATTATAAAGGTGAAAGGTCTAGCCGTTTGAGCGTGAAGAAGTAACAAACATAGAAACACACACACACAAAGTGTTTCTATGTTTGTTACTTCTTCACGCTCAAACGGCTAGACCGATTTGGATGAAATTTGGTATCTAGATAGCTTATACACTGGATTAACACATAGGCAACGTTTTATCCCGGTCTACGCGGGTGTAACCGCGGGGCGCAGCTAGTTGTATTATAATACTGCCGTCGTCGCAGCGATTCCATGTTCTGTGGGTTCAACCGTCCCGTTGTAGCCAAAAACTACGTGATTTGGGTCCCAAATTGTGTTCATGGATTGCTGACCGGGACACTATGATCACTGTGAACTCTTTATTTTGCCAAAACCCTTCGTTGGCAAACGGGTTTAGCTTGGATCTTGTAGGTACCTAACCTACTTGTATAAACAGTCAGCCTCAAAAAGCTGTACACATCGACTGTCTATAAATCTTTAACTGCAAACCTACGTACTACAAATGGTTACTTAATTGTAGCTTCACATTGAAACAATACAACATGTCCCGGAATTAACGCACAGGGTCATTGTGCTCGTCATTACGAACAACTTTTACTATCGGACCAAACCTGAAATCACGAAAAAAAAATTTGCTGTGCCCTACATTTTGACGAGTTATGCGAACATAAATGAATGTTGTTGCACTCTAAAATTATTCTTTTTTATTGACTTTTTAAGTGTGTCACGTAACTACCTCGCTGGTCATCAGCAAGATGCAAGTGCATTACCCTTTTATTTACTAAAACATGATACGTACGCAGAAGCTCTTTCACTACACATATTTGGAAATTCCATTATAACAGCCTTTTGAAAGCGATTAATTAGTAACTATCAAAGTTACTTATTACTAGGTTCTAGTACAGGCCCACTAACATTTCCCCTGAACTCAACTTTATTAAAATAAAACTTTAATAGCCTAACTTTCCCAATTACTGGGACTCCGTTTTAAGGCTAGCAGACAGGCGCGACGACAAAATGTCATGATTTGCAAAATCAAACTTAAAGAGAACAAAGCTAACTTAGAGAGATGTATAGATGATTCTTATGTTATAAATATGTAAATACATATTTGTTATTGTAGCGAATCATATTTTTATCAACATACAACCTGATACTGACCTACAAATTGCAAAAAACATAAGAAAATTTGAATTTCGCGGCTTCTGCTGCGGTTCCCCCGTTTTAGGTTTTTAGGTTATTTAGGTTTAGGTTTAAAGATATTTATTCTAAAAAAAGACACAAGTCACTTACGTGAGAACAATGCTTAAAATAAATAATAAATAAAAATTTCGTCACAGACGTCACGGTAACATTATGATACACCCATCCAATGCATTCAGCTTTTAGAAAGGGTGTTGTTTGTGATTAAATATTCAGCTAATTGAGTTTTGAATGACTTGAATGAGTGTAAGCTTTTTATACAAAAAAATCAATCAATCTGCCTAGCCTTTTCCCAACTATGTTGGGGTCGGCTTCCAGTCTAACCGGATGCAGCTGAATACCAGTATTTTACATGGAGCGACTGCCTATCTGACCTCCACAACCCAGCAACTGGGTAATACGATACCCCTTGGTAAGACTGGTTGTCAGACTTTCGGGCTTCTGACGACCCGTAACGACTGTCAAAGATCCACGAATGACGGCCGGGACCAACGGCTTAACGTGCTTTCCGAGGCACGGAGGAGTCTCGGTGTGTTAAGATGGTCACCCATCCACGGACCAACCCCGGCAAGCGTAGCTTAACCTGACAGATCGACCCGTGCGGCTGTTATTACTTAGCCACGAGCTCCTCTCAAGCTTTTTAAGCTTCTCTGTAAGCTTTTTATACATGAGGGTATTTTGTTGTAAAACTGTGCTCCTTCAAAAGTTAACATCTTTTTGCCAAACTTGGTTCTCATCTTCGGCAATATCAGAAAGCTAGCGGCGATTGCTACGTTGGGCTACTTGTTTTACTTTAGTAAACGATAAATTAGTCTGTATACTTTTGTTGAGTACCTTACGAATGAAAATAAATGTATTGTAGATACATAACTGTCTAATGTTCATTATTTTGGTTTCTTCATATATTTTGCATGTTGATGTTAAATATGGGTAGTTAAAAATCATTTTTATTAATTTGTTTTGTGCAATTTGGAGACTTGCTAGCTTCGTCTTGGCCGCACTACCCCAGATTTCAATCAAATACAGTAGGTGTGGTTTAACTAAGGAGTTATAGATAGTGTGACGCAGTTTATGTGGAATACATCGAACTATGTTTCGATGGGATCCAAGTAGTGACTTTTACACAGGGTGTATCAGAAAGGTGCGGTCAAATTTAAGGCTGTGGTACAGACTATCAAACTGAGCAACTTTCTCCATGGGACCAATATCGTAATCGCAAAAAAAATGTCAAATGTCCCATACAAAACTTCAATCCTTCTCGACCCAAATGAATGGGATGGTTGATTATTTTTTTGCATCTGCTACTTACCTATCATTAGGATAGGTAAAGTTTTCATATAAGTACCTGAAAGAAACACATTCTTTTGCTTAATTTCCGCGTTTCTGATATGCCAAAGTACAAAAAGTACAGTATGCTAATGGCAGAGGGAATGCCGGTCGGTGTGATTTATACTGTGACTAGAAATGTTAAGTTACAATAATTTATCCGTAGCACGTGTGTGACTTGCTTTATAGTTTTAGGTACAGTCACGTACAAAATGTTTTTTCAGTCAATAAAGAGAAAAAGTAAACTGAGTATTTTTAAAATAAAAAGAGAGTGAGTATTTTTGTATTTTATCAAAATTATGAGATATTGCGCACATATTCGCGATTGCATTCAATTACATTGCATAGACATGTTGCACAAAATTACGTGTAGGTAGGGCAGGTTTCGATTTTTATTATATTTCACAAGGGACGAGCTTTTTTAAAAATAAATAAATAATAATTTTTAATAGTAAATAAACAACTAGGAAACAAAATAATATGAGCTATGTGCCTTCAAACATTTTATTCGGGGTCAGATTGTCCTAAGTTTTCATGCCAAAAAGAGCAATCGTTCCTAAAAGTTTCGGATTTCGCTGATATAATATTATAACGAAAAAGTTTCCGAATCACATTACCGTAATATTGAGATCACTGTATTGGATTATGTCAAACAAAACTTCCAACTATTGAAAGAAAGAAAGAAAGAAAAACGTACGTACGTATTGGTAACGTGTGGGTTAGATCCACTGATTTAATTATTTGAAATAATATTTATATGAAGTCTAGCTTTTTCCCGCGACTACGCCCGCGTGGATGAAGGTCGGAAATTATTCCACGGGAACGTTCCGCACCGGGATAAAAAAGGTCATGTATTGTGTGCCAAATTTTATCCAAATCAGTTCAGCCGTCAGGCCGAAAAAGATAACAGGCAGACAAACAGAACTTCCTTTCATTTATAATATTAGTATAGAAAGGTAGGTAATTTATGTATGATTCATTACATTCATTAGCCATTTGCAGTTTTCAAATTGTATAAAAAATTTGAAGATACTCTATTTAAATCGTTAGAGTAAAGAACACGGGTAATAAATCATAGATAATTGATGATTTTAAATTCACCGATTCTAATTTCTTCTTGATTGAAAATTTTACTATATTATTACAAAACCTATTTCCTTAATAACCACGTACCTATATCAATAAAGCAAAATAAATAAGGAATCAAACGTAGATAAAGCTATGCGCTAACTTAATATGGACAAGACGCACACGGCACACAGCAAAAACTGGAACGAGACGTGATCGCCGTCTTTATTGCTTTTCATATCATGTGGATTTAAGCTAAGCGCACATTAGGGGCTGCGGCGGGCCGCACCGCAACACAGTAATCGGGAAGGCAACTGTCAAAAGGCGCTGTCATAGCTAGTTCCCAACACAAGCTAATAATAGAAGGCGTGGGGTGGTTTTATTTTGTTTTTGCGAAAATGACGCGTTGTTGTGTTCCTAAATACTCCGAAATTGGAGTCCACCATTTCCCCGAGAGACCCTAAAATTCGAAGATATTCGTAAAGATATTTTAAAAAGAGTTCGAAACATTTTGAAGATAGTGATTACGAGGAAATATAGTAAGCTATAAGGTTTTAAATTCCGACACATTCCATGTCAAATACTTGATTAAAAATATTGAAATAACCGAAAATAACGAAATAATGAAATAAAACCAAACTCATGAACGAAATGTCAAATTTATTATAGGTCTTAGAGACCTAGCTATGATCTCGTCAACTATAATCAGCTTTGCCCGACCTTCTCATTGTTTCAGACAGATTCAAATTTCGTATTTGAATTTTAATGTTTACACTCGATACAATGAGGCCGCGCCGCAACGCAACACATTGCAAAAATACTCATACATAACTTTAGTACATTTTTTATGAACCATCACACACTACTACAGGTGGGCCGCATCGCAACGCAAAACAGTAGCTGGAAAAATACGCCTGATGAGGGATCTGGCATCGCGCCTGTGCGTTGCGCTCCGGCCCGGTATAGCCCGTAGTATGCGATGGTTCATAAAAAAGTTAGTAAAGTGATTCAGGAATATTTTTTGCAATGCGTTGCGTTGCAGCGTGGCCCGCCCTTATGTGCGCGAACCTTTAAATATCAAATTGTATTTATTATAGCGCCAGCCTGTTTATTATACAGTATTGATAATAAAACATTATTCATGGAGAAAGATATGACGTTATTGATTAAGAATTACTGTGGGAGAGTGTGTGAATGTAATGATATATAATTTATGAACGTAAACGAGGCAAAAGGAGTATGTAAGGATCGTAGCAGGTGATCGTTCTGTAGTTTCTGCCTACCCCCATGGGAAGAAGGCGTGAGGTTCTGTTATGCTGTAATGATTTGTTTTTTTTTTTATTGTTATGAATGTTCTTTTATAGTTTTTTTATGTTTATTATAAAATTATGTTAATAGAAGAGAACTTGTATGTACTGAAACGCTGGCGTGATGACTTACAGACGTTTATGGAAGATTGGCCGGAGAAAGCAACAGAGGAGACTGAAGAACTGAGAAACCTGTAGGGGAGAGGGAGACCTTTGCCCGGCAGTGAGATTATTACAGGTTAATAATTTAAAAAAAAAAACTAAGTACTTAATACAAATTATTGAAAATATTTTACACACGCTACCTATTATTTTTATACTCATTTCATTAAATGTGTAGGTAGTTAAAATATCAAAACCCGGTATGTTCACTCTAAGTGAAAAATGGGAAATGGAAGAAATATGAGATTATTAAGTTACGAGGTTTTTTATTAAACGATCACTCGTGTAGATAGTGTTTAATAAAATATAAATAAAAATAATATACAACGTGTCGTTTTCCATCCTCGTCAAATTTAAGGGTGTGGATGTGGTATAGACCATCAAACCGAACAACTTTCTCCATGGCACCAACATCGTAATTGCAAAAAAGTAATCAGCCGTCCCATACATTTGCTTCGAGTAGGTGTTGAAGTTTTCTATGGGACAGTTGAAATTTTTTTCGCGATTACGATGTTGGTTGTTCTGTATCACACCCTGAAATTTGACGAGAATGCAAAACGACACGTTGTATAAATAACGGATTATGCTAAAAAATTGAATTAAAGTATGGACATACCGTTGTTTGATATAAACTAGCGAAACGTACCGGAGTTTGAAAAAAAATACTTTGAACTTGCCGTCTTCGTTCATTTTTAGTGGCTTAACTTAATTTGGAAAACACAAACATGTACATTTTTAAATTTAAAATTTGACCCCATTCACAGTTCAATTTCGAGTAGGGGTGTGACTTACCGGGTTTTGACTACACAAATGAGATACTTAGGTTTACATATAGAATGTACGTTATAAAAACATGGTAACTGACACAAGGAGGTACGTAGTACGTATTATTTTCTTCCATAAAAAAATATAATCTAATCACACTGCGTGCCCGAGCCCCCGTGCGAACTTTAACCGGAAGAATAAGTACTTACCTGTTCAAATTCTCATCATGCTGTCGATGTTTCTTTAATGTTTTCCCTTTTATTGTTCCATTCCAATTCGATTATATTTTAATGCAGGAATCCACAAACAACACCTGTGAGGAATATCGATTATTACACAATAAACACTGAATCGCATCACAAGATCCTAGCAGTAGTTAGTCATATAGAAATCGGTTAAGTGCGAGTCAAAAGACGAAGAGAGTTCCGTAGGTATAGATGCACAAAAAACATCATCATCATCCATTACTATTGCGGTCCTCTACTGGACTTAGAGAGGACGTAAGCACGCTATTGAGCTTGATTGACAGCCACTGTCTTTTTAACCGACTTCAATAAGGAGGAGATTTTCAATTCGTCGGAACCTTTTTTTTTTATGTATGTTCCCCGATTACTCGAAGATGGCTGGACCGATTTGGTCTTTTTTTGTTTTATTCGAGAGGGTATACATCACAGTTGGTCCCATATAAAATTGATTAACTTTGCTTCGGTAGTTTTTGAGTTAGCTTCAATAATACGTATTTTTTCCACACTTTTATATGGATGATGTTCTAGTTTGTTTTGCAGGTAGTGGTATTAGAATTTGTGTGGGGTAGGTACAGAACTAAAAAGTGAAAAATAAAAACTTTTTTACAAAAAAATACAACCGACTTCCAAAAAAAACACTACAAAGAGAAAAATAACTTTAAATTCGGAAGTCGGTGGCAAAAAACGAAAATACATTTAACTAGACACCGACTTCCGAAATTAAAGTTATTTTTCACTTTGTAGTGTTGTTTTTGGAAGTCGGTTGTATTTTTTTGTAAAAAAGTTTTATATGGATGATGTTCTAGTTTGTTTGCAGGTAGTGGTATTAGAATTTGTGTGGGGTAGGTACCGCAACTAAAAAGTGAAAAATAAAAACTTTTTTACAAAAAAATACAACCGACTTCCAAAAACAACACTACAAAGTGAAAAATTACTTTAATTTTCGAAGTCGGTGGCAAAAAACGAAAATACATTTAACCAGACACCGACTTCCGAAATTAAAGTTATTTTTCACTTTGTAGTGTTGTTTTTGGATGTCGGTTGTATTTTTTTTATCTATTTGGTACCGTTGACTGTCAAAATGTTACACTTTCTTCGGTCTAACCCTATTCGCCACGTTGCAGAGAATACTTAAAGTGCGTTAAGGAACTTCGTTCCAAAAAATGTTAATATTTTATATAGATTCTTTGTCACATTTTTATCAACAGCAGTGTATTTTTTATTTTTTGTTGTTGTTGCATCGCAAATGTAGATTTTTAAATTTTATTGTTATTTTTTACTTTTTGTTTTGCCTCTTTAATTTAGTCTGTGCTAAATAAATGTGTTTTCTTTCTTTCTTTTCTTTCAACAATGCAAAAATAGTGATGATAATGACAATGGTAAGTACAGTTTTGTTGAAAGATTTTTTTTCAACTAGTTTATTACTCGGATATTTTTAGTCTGGAACACTAACAAAAAAAAAAAAAATAGTTTTATACCTACAAGATGCACTAGGTAAGGTAGATAAGGTCTTGAAAACCTGTGCGATTTGAAAGGTTTTTACTACCAAACTTCGATTCAAAAAGTTCCTGAAAGTCGACAGATTTTTTGACCCCAGTCTTATCCTATCCGTTTTACCATGGAACCCTATAAGCATAAGACGAATAAACCAGCGTTGCCTTATAACAAAATTATTTAAATGATTTAACAATGAATTTTCCTATGTGTTACGAGGTTTGAATAGAAATGCGTTACGTATTATCACATAATGGAACACTTAATATGTGCAGTTGCATTGTTACAATATTTGTATGAATGCGTTTGAATGATTTTATGAATGTTAATGTTGATTTTTCTTTGATATATGGGTGTTAGAGAAGACATTATTTTTTTTTCCCTATGATTTTATACCGAAACCGCCGGCAGTTTTTATTGTTTTTGTACCGTGTTTTTTTTTTTTGGGGTGACGACCGAGATGACGACTAATAGAGAGAAGTATGGAAAAAAAGGACATGTTGCGCCGACCCCAAATAGAGTGGGATAAGGACAGGAGAATGATGATGATGATTTTATAAAATTTTATAATGTAAGTAGTTGGTACTATTCTATGTATGTTCAAATAGAATCTAGCAATGAAGAGTTTTTTTTTGTAACCGCATGGCGCACACACAGAAAAGAGAAGGCCCAGTAAGCAATAAAAAAAAAAAAGGTAAGCGGGTGTTATATTTTTTGTTTTTTTATTTTATCAAACTAAAACATACCGTTAGCTGGCCTTACACAGTAAATTACAAATAAGGCTCATTTACATGCAGTAAAGTCTAAAATTACATAGATATTCATTGGATACACAAATTATGTTAATTAATTTTAATGATAGACTAACAAAGAACCACCTACGTTTTAATACTATTAAATTGTAGCATGAGGAGCTCGTGGCTAAGTATTATTACTTAGCCACGAGCTCCTCATGCTACAATTTGCCTGATGGATCGACCCATGCGGCTGTTATCAGCCGCATGGGTCGATCCATCAGGTTAAGCTACGCTTGCCGGGGTTGGTCCGTGGATGGGTGACCATCTTTACATACCGAGACTCCTCCGTGCCTCGGAAAGCACGTTAAGCCGTTGGTCCCGGCTGTCATTCGTGGATCTTTGACAGTCGTTACGGGTCGTCAGAAGCCCGAAAGTCTGACAATCAGTCTTACCAAGGGGTATCGTATTACCCAGTTAATGGGTTGTGGAGGTCAGATAGGCAGTCGCTCCATGTAAAATACTGGTATTCAGCTGCATCCGGTTAGACTGGAAGCCGACCCCAACATAGTTGGGAAAAAGGCTAGGCAGATTGAAATTGTAGCATGTTCGGCCTTAACCTACATATTCAATTTCGGCCTCAGTCAATGGCACTCGGAGTTTAAAGTGGTTTTCTAACTTGTGATGAAACTGTTACTACGTTTATTACATGGTAAGAATTCAAATAATATAAGAAATAGAAAAGTACATAATAAAAATTAAATGCTGTTCGTTGATAAGCGCGTCACTTGAGAACGGCTGGACCGATTTGGCTATACTTATTTCTTTTTTAATTTCTGAAGGAAATATTGGAAAGTTTCCAAGAAAATTTTCAAATTTGGGAAGCACTGAACTTTTTTTAAAACCGACTTCAAAAAAAGGAGGAGGTTCAGGTTGTTTTTTTTATATTTTTCCTTAGAACTCCGTCATTTATGAGCCGATTTGGAAAATTCTTTTTTTATTTGAAAGGATTTCCCATTTTTATCAAAATCTAGTTCTGATGATGGAATCCATGAGGAATTGAGGGAACTCCTCAAAAATTATAGGCATACATATAGCGGTTTTGGTATTTTTATCAACGAATCAAGCATCTGCATTCAGAAAGTATCATCTGGTGAAGTTGAACTGATGAACAAGACCACAGATGGCCACGGGAACTTCTCAACGATAATAAGTATTTCACGGGTGGCGATAAGATATCTCGATTAAGATATGCGACCATGACGAAACTTTAAATAAATGGCTCTGAAGAAAATGGTACCATCGAACTGATGAAGAAGCCGGTAGGTAGGCACCGGAACTCAGTAACAAAACAATGTATTCTATCCGTGTTTGGGCTTATTGGAATTGTCATGAGGTGCACTCTGGCTATAAATGATTTTAATGGTAATTATATGCCGCTTCAAATTGCGCTACTTGAGTTGTATGTTATGTGTCTATGTGTGGCCTTGATTATCAGAAGTCAGATCTCGTAGTCTCGTTATCTCCGTCAACATAAAACTACGCCTTCCAAACTTCTGACACGACTTAGCGCAACATATATTTACCTTTTTGCAAAGTTTTTATTTGAAATGGTATACTCCTGAGATGGTCGCATATAAATATCTTCAAGTACTGATGAGTGGCTTTTGAGTTAGCTTCACAATAATTTAATACGTATTTTTCCCACATAGTCTATGTGAATGATGCTCTAATTTATTTTGCAGAGTGGTATTCGAATTTGTGTGGGTAAACCACTTAATAAGTGAAAAATAAAACTTTTTACAAAAAAAAAAAAAAACAACCGACTCCCAAAAAAAAAACACTACAAAGCGAAAAATAACTTTAATTTCGGAAGTCGGTGGAAAAACGAAACTAAAAACCAAAGACACCGACTTCCGAAATAAAATTTATTTTTCGCTTTGTAGTGTTTTTTTGGGAGACGGTTGTTTATTTTTTTTTTTTTTTTGTAAAAAGTTTTATCTATAGGATATTAGTATTGGACAGGACGATGTCAACTAGTAATTTATAAAAGTAGGTACAGTTGCATACATAATGCTTATCAAAACTCATTTTGATTGAGTTAAAGTCACGTCCACGATACAAACAACTTGATTTGTAAAGAACTATGCAAGAGATAGGTCATGAACTTGTGATAAGAACAAACAAGGCAAGTAAATTAAGCAATTAAACATTTAGCAGTTGAATAAGGGCAAACCATTTTTATTTTGTATGCAAAAATCTATACTAAGAGTTTGTTTGTTTATACGAACGCGCTAATCTCTGGAACTACCAGTCGGATTTGAAAAAATCTTTTTGCATTTGATAGCCCAATTTTTGAGGAAGGTTATAGACTATTTAACATCACGCTAGGACCCTTAGGAAGCTGAGCAAAAAGAAAAAAAAAGCGCTTGATTAATAGGGCGGGCGGGCGATGCGATATTATTCGGTGGATCGGATGCAGAGGAAGAATTATAAAAATGTGGCTGTTATCTTAGTATATTGTCTATCTTACGGCTTCCATGCGAACGAAGTCGCGTCGCGGGCAAAAACTAGTGAAAAATAAAAAAAACTTTATTGGTCTGATTACACATTAACATTCTACACACAACCAATAATTTGACGACAGCAAAAAATAAACTTCACGTAAATTTATGACATGTCTCGAGACTCGATAAAAACCGTCTAAGAATTGAATGAGACCTATTTCATGTCATCGCTTGATGCCCTTCAAGGCTTATCACATCCAATTACGAGTATCAAGATGTCACTCCACTTGATTCGGATTACGCAGTTACTCCAGTTAGCCACTTCGCGTGATAACTGGCCAAGGTTGGTACAGCTAGGGAAGTTCTTACAAAGAGTAATGTTAAGTCGATTTAGGTCTGTTTAAGTTTCGAATTGTTGTGTGCGACTGTAGTTATGTATATAATTCTGAAACCATGGTGCCGATTCTCTTGTCACAAATGCCTTTAAACTAGACTAAAAATTGCTAAAATTTCGTTTATTCCTGTCAAACGACGATTTCCCATTCTGAAATTGACTAAAGTGACACAACTTAACTATATTTTAGTTTGACAGGACTAAGATTGTACGGAGTTATTAGTTTAGTGAAAATGACAATTTTGCTATTCTGAATTTGACTGTTTTCACCTAAAATTTTAATTGTCAAACTAAATCAGACTATATTTAATCGCGATTAAAAAGGTGTGGAATAAAATTAGTTGACATGAACTAAAATTCTCACCGAGACCTTGACTTCGGATGCAAAACCAGTAGTGTATTTTTTTCTTTTCTTATGCATATATCTCGAAAACGGTGAGTCCTATCGCAAAAATAATGAAAATTTGGCCCCCTTTATAACTCCCATAAACCCCTATCACTCAACATGTAGGTACCAAAAAAAAAAAGTACCAAAAAAAGGTACCAAAAAGAAAAGGTACCAAAAAAAAAGATACCAAAAAACAAAGGTACCAAAAAAAAGGTACTTACATTCCATATAAAACACGTTGAAGCTGCCCCCTCCCTGCGCCCCTCCAGCTCTAAAAGATATTTGACCCGGTAACGACAGCGATGTCGGTGAACAAAATATGACAAGCCTGTCATTTCATAGTGATTTCGTTAGTTCCAATTAAAGCCACCAGGTCAAATATACTACAGGCACTATACCACGCGGAGTCACGATTGTCAAACTCGATTTTAGTTGTGTCAAAATTGTTATTAAATTTAGAGGTTTTTTTTTGCAGAATAGCTCTAAGATTCTCATAGCAAAAAGTAAGGAATTTTAGTGATAGTTTAGTTAGTTTAGTTCGGTGTACAACAGAATCGGCACCATTGTCTACATATATATTATTTAGTTTACTTGTAATTGACCCTCTACTACAGTGCGTGGTCAAGTGGTAGAAAAAGTGGGCTTGTAATACGTCACTCAATTCCAAATTCTATAAACTACATATGAAATGGAGTTGACATAAAATTGTAAATATAAGGTATAATAAATAGATTATTAGCTTGAAAGCTTCAAAAAAACCCTGATGTAGGTCCAGACAGACAGATCAGAATAAGTACAAAATTAGATACTTACTTCTCATAATTCAAAGTTAAACAATGACCTAAGATCTCGCTAGACTTCCTTATTTCTCATTCCTAAAACTAATTAAACTCTAAACAATACTAATAATATCCAAATTACGTCAGAATCCGCGGCTCTTAACGATGGACAATTAAATCTTAGTTTAATGTATTAACCGTCTGCCAGTAACGGTTCTTTGAAAGTAGGACTCAAAAGTCGCGAATAATTATAGGATTTAAGCATGCAATTTATTATAATTGTTATTTTCTCACGTATGTTTAAGTGCCGTTAGCGTTTCGTCAATCTTTATAAGAGATTGGCAGATATTCTGCATTGCCTAAATATTTACTAAATTTTGAACATGAAACACAACACACAATTTTTTTAAAGTCGTGTAGTAAAAGTCATTTGCTAGTAGCACACATTGTATGAGACTTTCTCACGGAAATTACGTCTTCCAATACTAGAGAATAAAGGAAATATATAAATTATCACGCGAAATCCGAATTTTATTAAATAATTGGTATATTGTATTTAGTTTCCGTAGTTGTTTATGATTGGGGAGGAGCTCGTGGCTAAATAATAACAGCCGTACAGGTCGACCCATCAGGTTAAGCTGCGCTTGCCGGGGTTGGTCCGTGGATGGGTGACCATCTTTACATACCGAGACTCCTCCGTGCCTCGGAAAGCACGTTAAGCCCTTGGTCCCGGCTGTCATTCGTGGATCTTTGACAGTCGTTACGGGTCGTCAGAAGCCCGAAAGTCTGACAACCAGTCTTACCAAGGGGTAACATATTACCCAGTAATTGGGTTGTGGAGGTCAGATAGGCAGTCGCTCCATATAAAATACTGGTATTCAGCTGCATCCGGTTAGACTGGAAGCCGACCCCAACATAGTTGGGAAAGGCTAGGCAGATTGATTGAGTTGTTTATGATTGTTATATTAAATTAATTATTTTTTTAGTAACATAACATAGCACTACGCTACCAGCACCACTACCTACCTACATTAGTATATAGCTTTATTTTATATGTCAAAGCCACACAGAGTCATAGAAAAAAATAGTACCTACCTACATTTGCCATTAATATTCCATAACAAATCATTCAAAATTAATTACACAGTGCTCATCTAACCATGACAGCTGGCAAAAAGTTAACGAATAGTCGATTCATAAGTTTTTTGTAACACTTTTGTGTCCGACTGCCCTTGAGGGTGTTCCATATTTGGGCCTCTTTGAATCATGCGATATTAGTACAACCGGCCAGTGTTTTGTTATTATGTTGGTACAATGTGTTAAGGGGAGGACACAATGATGTATGGGATTATTTCTAATTGTATGTATGGAAAATGAAGCCACAGCTGGTGTTTGATTTAGCAAAGGGGTTACACAAATAAAAGGTAAACGCAGATTTTTTTTTAACTTTAATATTTTTTAATGTCTATGAAGTAAGAATGAGAAAGCGATGTCAATTTTTTATTTTTATTTTTAAATGTAGGTACGTTTATGGTACTTAACTCTTAAAATGTCGATTGCACACCATGTGTACAGATAACAATAGAATTTCAATTGTGTCTGCTAATTAGCGCGCGACGGGTTAAGCTACGTTTAAGAAATAACCTTAGTTTTCCTGTTATTATCTACCAGGTAAAAACAGATACTGTGTGCCTAGACTGTTAAATGTTATTGTAAGCTAAACAAGACCATTGTTTTAAAAGAAACCTAAGCAAAGCTATGGCACTACTCCATAATAAAACAAGTAATCCCTTTTGTATTGACCCTCGTTAGATGACGTAATGCTTAACTGCAAATATTGTATTTGTCACTCCTTATTTAGAAGCAAAAACCACAAAACTAAATACTGGTTAATAGTGACTACCATGTTTACGTATTGACTCGCTAAATTATGCCTATTCTTCATTATTTATAATGCTGTCATTTTTTATGACACAGAATTTTCAGCGTAAATTCTTTGATATTAAAGTAAATAACGTAAGCGTTATTTAACCTACACTACATTTTGTATTCTTTCACATAGATATATAATATTTTATTACTAAAAATATCTAAATTGCTTTACAATTGGTTTTTAAACAAAAATTATTATTCAAACATTACAATTTTATAATATTTATTTGTTATAGGTACCCTACCTAATTACTCCTAACCATTTTCATACCCAGAATTTACATTTTTAAATACTCGTTAGCAAAAAAAAAAAAACTACCAAAATTTAAAAGTAGCCATATCGTGGTTAAATTACACATTATTCTAATAACTTGCTATATTATTCTACTTCCACTCACTCAACGTAGGCCCACTTGAAAACCTACGTCAGGTACTAATTGTACACATAACATACATAATCTGCCTGTAATGTTCCCACTGCTGGGACACAGGCCTCCTCTCGGTGAGAGGGAGTCCGCTAATTTTATGGCATTTTTGAAATGGGCCTATAACGGCACACGTGTGAGGCCCACAACTTTTGTATTCATTTTAAATTTAGTTTTTTCTTGTGTGTAGATTGTGTGTACTTATTTTCATTCTTTCTATCGTTTCTTTAACTTTCAAAGTCATACATTTCTATACAAATCATCAGCAGTGTGTACAAAGCGTTACAATGACGTATAAGTACGTTATGTTTGCTTTTAATCTTAGCATGTGGTAGCGGTAGTCCCACTCCCACGTGGGTCCCATACAACGAGTGCTTATACTAGTTTTGTCATCACTTTAGTTATTAACATGACGGTATTTTATTTGTTCTCTTGTTTTGGTTCTGATGTGATGATGATATTTTTAATTATGGAACAAAAATTAGGTGTCACGACTTTAGAAAGGAAAGAAAATATGTCTGTATGTGCGTGGAAGTTCCAGACATATAATATACTAGCTTTTGCCCGCAGCTTCGCCCACGTTTATTATGCTTATAAACCTTCCTCTTGAATCTTTCTATCTTTTAAAAAAAAACGTATCAAAATCCGTTGCGTACTTTTAAAGATCTAAGCATACATAGGGACAGACAGATAGCGGCAAGCGACTTTGTTTTATAATATGTAGTGATGTATCAAGGAGGAGCTCGTGGCTAAGTAATAACAGCCGCACGGGTCGATCCATCAGGTTAAGCTACGCTTGCCGGGGTTGGTCCGTGGATGGGTGACCATCTTTATATACCGAGACTCCTCCGTGCCTCGGAAAGCACGTTAAGCCGTTGGTCCCGGCTGTCATTCGTGGATCTTTGACAGTCGTTACGGGTCGTCAGAAGCCCGAAAGTCTGACAATCAGACTTACCAAGGGGTATCATATTACCCAGTTAATGGGTTGTGGAGGTCAGATAGGCAGTCGCTCCATGTAAAATAATGGTATTCAGCTGCATCCGGTTAGACTGGAAGCCGACCCCAACATAGTTGGGAAAAGGCTAGGCAGATTGATATTGATGTATCAAGTGAAAAATATTTTTTTATTTATAAATGGGATTATTCCCTAAGCATCCTGTAATTTTAATAGCTAATATGAATACCTACTTATTTATTGTCACTTAAAAATTGTAATATGATCGTCAGTCACATTATGTATTATTATCCTATTGGCTCATTACATTAGGTACAAGAAATTGAGGACTTGTGAATGAACCATTTGCATAGCGTAGGAGATGCACTAGAATTAGCGTGTGCGCATGCTTTATTATTCAGATAATCTAAATACATAACTGAAAAGGTCAGAATTTCTCAGAACCCAATCAACGAGTTATACAGGGTGTAATTGAATTAATGGGCAATATTTTAAGGGGTCATTGTACTCATCATTATGAACAACATTTACTATGGGAACAAACCTGAAATCGCGAAAAAAACACATACATTATGCTCGTATAACTCGTCAAAATGTAGGGAACAGCTGATTTTTTTTCGCGATTTCAGGTATGTTCCCATAATAAAAGTTGTTCATAATGATGAGTACAATGACCCCTTAAAATATTGCCCATGAATTCAATTTCACCCTGTATTGACGAATTAATTCGAAGTTACTGCGTCATTAGTCTGGTGGGTGCAAGTGCGATTGCTGAGCATGAGGTCCTGGGTTCGATTCCCAGGTCAGACAAAGCGTTATTGGGTTTTTCCATTTAGAATGTCTCAGTAGCAGACCTTAGTCAAAATGGCTTATTAATCGATTCGCCCGATTTTACTGGCCCGAATCGGGCGAATCGACATTTTTTAATATTTTTATTTTTTCGGTACTCTACTGTATAAATTCGATTTTCTTACCAGTTAGCTATAAAAAGACTTTCCAAGAAAACCACTTACCTACTCAGTAAGCCAACAATCATGATCATTATCTTTCTGTACTTCAACAGTACATGACATACTTACATATGAGTAATGTAACCATTTAATGCCCTACAAAAGATTACTCAATACACATTTTATAAAATATTTTTCCTCTTCCATTGTAACTAGTTTATTATTTATTATGTGGCATATTCTACACTTGTACACGAAGGACACGTGGCTAAATAATAACAGCCGCACGAGTCGATCGCCGAGGTCAGTCCTTGGATGGGTGACCATCCATAATATACCGAGACCCCTCCGTGCCTCGGAAAGCACGTTAAGAGTACATTTACACTTCGCAAATGATTACTTTTTTAAACAAAAGTATGTTTAGTAAATAAAATGCTTTGCATTCTTAAAATGTTTTTTAAACGAATAGTAGATAAATGTGCAAGGTGCGATTCTGAACTACAAATATTTCTTTACATATTTCCGGGTTCTCAATAAATTAACCGAAGTGAAAATTTTTACTTCAGTTCATTTATTGAGAAACTGTACCTATCTAAAATTATATTTATAGTTCAGAATCGTACCATGCACATCTACCTACAATTCGTAGAAAAAACATGTAACGCATTTTATTTAATAAACATACTTCTGTATTAAAAAGTATTTATTTGACTACCCACTCGTAACTGCACCCTGCAGTTAGTCCCGGCTGTCATTCGTAGATCTTTGACAGTCGTTACGGGTAGTCAGAAGCCCAGATGTCTGACAACCAGTCCTAGAGATAAACTACGATAACATGGCGCGCCCCTCCAAAATTCAAAACGTTTGAAAGTATTTGTGAAAGTATTTACAATGCACCACCAAGATTCACAACGCATGTGTGCTGCCGGCCGGCTACTAAAGACGAATACGTACAACTACATACAAACTCCTTCGTAAGGATGTCACTACACACATTGAAACAGTAATTTGGAGGGGCGCGCCATGTTATCGTAGTTTATCTCTACCAAGGGTTAATCTTTTTACCTAGTAACTGGGTTGTGAAGCTCAGATAGGTAGTTACTCCATGCAAATACCTACTGGTATTCATCTGCATCCGCCAACCCAGTTATAGTTGGGAAAAGGCTAGGCAGATTGATTGATACACACTTGTACGCGAATACAATGCGATATTTGGGCGGTTTCCAAACGGTTATGTTCCACTTGACCTGTAAGAAATGCGGGTTCTGTACGCCTTTTGTTGTGATGTAAATTATATTGTAATGAGGAAGCGATGGCTTTTTGATGGTTTGTCTGTCTTTTGATTGATCTTTTATTGTGTAGCTAAGGATTACTTGATATTAATAAATATTAGCCCTTAATGTTTCCATCCACTGCAAGGCACATATTCCACACTCTCCTTTTTAATCGAGCTTGCTCAATGATACCCGTGTCAGCGTTTATACCTCACAGTTTTTACTCTTCTGCAATAAGTTGGTGGTATCAATTAGTAAACGTTCCTTCTTAAGAGGCCTATTACATTTAGACCGTGATTTTTGCGTTAAATGGCCAACTTTGGCGTTCTTATTCTGAGAAACTGAAAGACTTCGACAACTTTGATTTATCGAGTGGTGGAGAATAGTTACTCATAGCGGCCACGCTTTTCGTAATTTTTTCTTATCTATTTATATAAAGCCAAAATTCCAAAGCAAGTTTTTCATAAAATGCGCGATTGCATTTTTTCGAGCTCGTGGATTTGAAGTGTCAAAGTACAAATATGCAAATGAAATGAAAAATATACAATAGTATATTGCGGCCTCAGAATTTTTCAAATATGTATGGAATATCTACAAAAAAAAAAATCATTCAAAACCATAAAACTACAAAAAATGCTCAGAATTAACTGCATTTTTTTTACTACATTAATATTATATCACAATAAACGTTAGTTCATAAAAAAACATAGGTACTTTAACCAAAAAAAAAATATTATAAAACTCAAAATAAACGTAATTACAACTGCCAAATTGCTACATAATGCGATGTGTCGCCGTGCTTTCATATAACTAATATGACAAAATGCAATTTCGTGATATGCCTCATAATTATGTTAATTATAAAAAGTCGCATCAAACCCAGTTTTGAATGAGGAGTGGACGGTGTCGCCCCCACTGTCAATTCAATTTGCAAAAAAAAAACATGACAGAACGCAAACAAATTAGGTGGATAGACTCGCGTTTGACCATTCCAAGAGGAGCTCGTGGCTAAGTAATACCAACAGCTCGGATCGATCCATCACGTTAAGCTGCGCTTGCCGGGGTTGGTCCGTAGATGGGTGACCATCTTTACATACCGAGACTCCTCCGTGCCTCGGAAAGCACGTTAAGCCGTTGGTCCCGGCTGTCATTCGTGGATCTTTGACAGTCGTTACGGGTCGTCAGAAGACCGAAAGTCTGACAACCAGTCTTACCAAGTGGTATCGTATTACCCAGTAATTGGGTTGTGGAGGTTAGATAGGCAGTCGCTCCATGTAAAATACTGGTATTCAGATGCATCCGGTTAGACTGGAAGCCGACCCTAACATAGTTGGGAAAAGGCTAGGCAGATTGATTGACTCGCGTTTGACCATTATCTTGCCAGATAGTAACTGATGTCTAATATCACACGTAGAAAAGATATCACGTATAATTCGTAGCTTCATAAAGTCCAGGCAAGATAGAGAAATCTAATTTGGTGTGCACGAACGTACAATCTCTTAGTCGGACGTGCCTTCCGTGACGTGTCGTCCTAATAAAAATATTTGTAATTAATACGTGGGTGTTATTTATTGTGTTTTCGAGTTAATATAATGTTCTAGAAGAACTACTTAAGACTTTATGTGCGAGTTTACAGGATTGCTCTTTCAGAGTTGGCCAAAACGATGTTTTAAAGGCTTTCCGAAAAAACCGCTATGTAATTAAAAAAGGTGTGGTAAAATTTAAGGGTGTGGTACACACAGACCATCAAACTGAACAACTTTCTCCATGGGACCAACATCGTAATCAAGAAAAAAAAATATCAGCTGTCCCGTACAAAACTTCAATACCTACTGGACACGAATGTCTCACAAACAACAAAAACAATGTACAACACAATGGCAACACAAATGATGATAATGATGATGATTGTTGTTGACAATATGTCAACAGTAGGTATCTGTAAGTATCTATAAAATAATCGCTAAACTGAAGTGGGGGTTTTACAACCGACGAAAAAAAAAAGGAGGAGGTTCTCAATTCGACACGTATGTTTTTTTTTTAAATTATGACCACGCATAACTTTTTACAGAGTCGTCCGATTTGAAAAAAAATTGTTTTATTCGAGAGGGTATACATCAAAGTTGGTCCCATATGCTGGGCTAGTTTTTGAGTTAGCTTCAATAATACGTATTTTTTCCCCACTTTTATATGGATGATGTTCTAGTTTGTTTTGCAGGTAGTGGTATTAGAATTTGTGTGGGGTAGGTACCACAACTAAAGAGTGAAAAATAAAAACTTTTTTACAAAAAAAAAAAAAATACAACCGACTTCCAAAAACAACACTACAAAGTAAAAAATAAATTTAATTTCTGAAGTCGGTGGCAAAAAACGAAAATACATTTAACCAGACACCGACTTCCGAAATTAAAGTTATTTTTTACTTTGTGGTGTTGTTTTTGGAAGTCGGTTGTATTTTTTTGTAAAAAAGTTTTTATTGTATCACTGTAAACGGGCTATCCTATATACAGGGTATAAGCACAGATTAATAGTGTAAGTGTAAGGGCGTTATCACACTAGCGAGTTGCGAGCGAGTGGAAAGCGGGGCGAGTGCGCAGCGAGCTCGCCGCGAGTTCGCAACGTGTGCGCGGCAAACACGCTGCGGGTGCGCAGTATGTTCGCCGCGTTTGCGTAACGAGAGTGATTGACGCTAGTGTACAAGAGAGAGCGAGACAAGCGAGTGTACAATATTACGTAAACGCGGCGGATACGCTGCGCACTCGTGGCGTGATCACTACGCACACGCAGCGAGCACGATCACAAATCGTCAGTCTGATAAGGCCCTAAACAGTGGCAATCCTTTAAGGGGTCATTGTACTCATCATTATGAATAACTTTTACTATGGGACGAAACCTGAAATTGCGAAAAAAAATCAGCTGTTCAGTACAATTTATGTTCGCATAATTCGTCAAAATGTAGGGAACATCAGATTATTTTTTCGCGATTTCTGGTTTGGTCCCATAGTAAAAGTTGTTCATAATGATGAGTACAATGACCCCTAAAAATATTGCCACTGTTTACAGTTACACCCTGTATTCTTGGAGAATCAAAGCTAGCAAGGCGCAATAGAATATGCATTGATATACAAGAGAAGATTTGGTGACAGTGGTGTAGACACAGCGAAGGAATGTTTTTCATTGAGGAAGTGACGATATTGCAACATAATCCTCACACTACTCCTTTACAAGTGTTGGCCTCACCTGCTAAATCAATAAAAAAGCTATAAATAGACATGTCAACATCACAAAGGACCAAGTTATCTTGTGAATGGATATCATTGCCACATCACACCTACTCATCCATATCAGTACAAAGACCGTTGTTGTATTGACCAAGGGATTGCCAGCCACTTAGTACCTACTAAGGAGTAACCTTGAAGATTTTTTTTATTTTTTTTATTCTTAATTTTTATAAGAGGCATACAGTGGCAAGTTATCCACATCATACCTTAAACTATTTTTATGTAAGGTAGTGTTAACACATAGATCAGTCAAAGGCCCTAGCTCGAACGCGCAAAGTAAACGATAAGCAAATAAATTCGGATGATTTTTGAATTGCAAATACAACTAAGTTTTATAAAGAATTTTGGTTAAAATTTTGTGACAAGTACAGACGCCAGCAGGTAAAGCCACCCGAAACTGTCAAATTTTCCCAATCAACCTTGAACCTAATGTTTAAGCGATAAAGATGAAAATCTATTAAAGAAATTTGACAATTAATATCGCCCATAAATATGAATAAAGTTTTAATTTCAATTTTAAAATCGTTCGAATTGACGTTACGACTCCGCGAATTCGTGCTACATTCGTGATCATTTGTCATGAAAAATATTTTGCTCCGTGCGGGAATCGAAACCATGAGTGTTCGTTGAGCAGAAACTGACTCGGCCACTGCGCCAGCTGTGACAACAAGGCGAGACCTAACACTTTACATGGATTTATTATAAGCTGAATAATTAAAATAATTGAAGGAAATAATTAAAATTATTTAGAGAGGTCATGTTCGGTCAAAGCGTCATCCTATTTAGAGATAAAGTTTTCCTCATTTATGAGGAAATTAAATTCTCTCGTTGTTAAATTACCTGCTTTGATGAATGGGTAATGTATGTAGGTATTTAACATGGAGGTTATTGACTCTTTTATTGCATTTGTTTAGTTAGATAAATAGATACGTCATGTTTCTTCCACAACTGGATAATGACCTACTTTACGGGTGAGGTTAAAAAACTTGTGTGATAGAATAATTTAGGTACTTACCTGTTGTCATTAGAGTAATTTATTTATCTGCTACTGTAGGTACAATAGGACGATGGTCAAAGGTACCATCGTCTATCTTCGGACAAACCGAACATTGCCGAAATAAATGTGACTGGTCCAATAAGGGAGTGACGGAATTAGTGTGTCAATCTATATAATAATAATAAATATTTATTTATTCAAAGGAATACATAGACATAGGTTAAGGACAGTGATAGTTACTAAAAATAAAAGGTTACAAAAATCTATATAAACAAAAATTATAAACCCTGTCTCTTAAACTAGGAGGCCTGTATCTTAAGAGACAGTGCCCTAATACTATCAAACTCAAACTCAAACTCAAAGCATTTATTTCAATTAAACCAATTACAGGCACTTTTGAATTGTCAAGGGGTCGGTAATACTTAACTACTACTTAGTGTCTATAATACTTAATTTAGGTGGGATTAAAAATCAATTTCTAATTGTCTATACTTCTATCGCAGTCTATACATCATACTGTCGTCCGACGAAGCCCGAGCTGCATACGAAGTTCGGCGAACTACGTATGTAGCTCGGGCTGCGTCGGACGTCGGGCTGTATGATGTTTAGACTGTGCTTCTATAGTCACATTTCATTCGCTATATTTCGGTTTTTCCGAAGATAGACTATTGAATTTTGAACGTTTTCGTACTGTATCATCTGTATAGTGAGTCTTTTCCTACATAACCAGTGCCCTAATAATTTACTGTGTTCATTAAAAGTACTTTCGAGAGAGGCTGAGCCGCACAGGTCGAGCGAAAGGTTAAGATACGTCTGTCGTGGTTGATTCGTGAGGATCCATTACATATTGAGACCCCATCGTGCCACGGATAGCACGTTAAGTCGTTGGACCCGGTTGCGTCAACCAGCCGTTTGGAGATTCCATTGAACAGAATATGACCACTCGGACCCACGGCCCGAGGGTTTACTTTAAGACGCAGATAAGTGCCAGCGACCTTGAGTGGTTAGCTTGCGTGTTCTACAGTGCTGAGCTCACGCAACGCGTCGTACGTCCACCCGGTAATAGGACTTGCCCATCAAGGAGTGCTGTCCCAAATTATACGCATTATTAATAAACAAAAAGTATTATATTAAAACACGAATACTAAAATATAAATAATTAGATTATCTTTAAGTGAAGGTTTCATAAGACTACGCTTGATAGTTTTTGCGTGATTCTCACTTTTTATCCGCGATAGACATAACTTTAGAAATTAATTACACCACGTAGTAGAAACATAATCTAAAATATGCACATATTAAGTTATTATGAAAATGCTCTAATTTAAGATTATATTTTTTTCAAATCATTAACACTACTCGTTTAGACGTGATCTTCAGTTTAAAATCATTAAAAGTCGCTTATTGTCGCCTTAAGCACCAATAATCTAAATAATAGGTCTTTACCTATGAAATTGCCGTTTTGTATGAAAAAATTTAAACGAATTTTTTTCATGCATTTTTTATTTGTATTAATCGAAGTAATCACCCATGCAATCAATGCATCTTTGCCAACGCAGTGGCAGTTTATTGATGCCCTTCTTAAAGAAATCAGCTGGATGGGAGGCAACAAATTCTTCAAAGGCATTTTGTACTGCCTCTCGGGTATTGAATTTTTTTCCCGCCAAGAAGTTATCCAAATTCTGGAAAAAGTAGTAGTCTGTAGGCGCAAGGTCTGGTGAGTAGGGCGGATGACGGAGAGCTTCCAACCCCAGTTCTTGCAACGTGGAGACCGTCTGCTGTTTAGGTGCTGAACCAGGATCCAACCAACTTGCTGAGCGCTTGCGGTTATCAAACAGAATCCATTTTTCATCGCAGGTAACAATGCGGTTCAAAATTCCTTCATTTGTGTGTCTGTTGAGCAGTGCAAGGCACGTCTCGACGCGTACTTCGCGCTGGCGATCATTGAGTTCGTGGGGCACCCATTTGTCAAGCTTTTTTACCTTGCCAATTTGACGCAAATGGACCAATATTGTTTTGACGCTAACGTCGAAAGCTGCTGCTAATTCAGCCGTAGATTGTGTATCATCAGCTTCCACAATCGCCTTTAACTCTTAAAATGTCGATTGCACACCATGTGTACAGATAACAATAGAATTTCAATTGTGTCTGCTAATTAGCGCGCGACGGGTTAATTCGTCATTGTCGACCAAAGTCTTCGGACGACCGCGAGGTTCATTTTTCAGGTCGAAATTTCCAGAACGGAAGCGAGCAAACCAATAACAAGTGGTGCGTTGGTTTGTAGTGTTAGCTCCGTAAACGTCGTTGATGTTGCGTGCCGCTTGTGCCGCGTTGCTGCCACGACGGTACTCATATTCCATAATTACTCGAATTTTTAACGTATCCATGATGACGAAAAAGATTGAAATGCGATGAAAATGTAACACTAATCAATAAACAAATTACTACTTTTGGAAAAAAAAATCCATGTTTTTAAAATAAAATTAATTTGAAATTAGAATTCTTAGCCAAACAAAAATTATTTTGATTTGAAATGGCCAGTACTGCAGAACGGCAATTACATAGGTAAAGACCTAATATTATGTCTGCTATAACAAACCTGAGTCAAAAGTATTAACGGCATCAAATGCCGTTGGGCGTACGTATTCCAGAAATCTACGAAAAATGCCTCTCTAATCATCACTTAGGAATGTCGCAGACGCACGGACATGACTATTGTTCATATTCTAAGTATAAACGTCTTTATTTACATTGACAATGTGTCTTTGGAGAGATAACGTGTCTATACTGTCTGGTGGGTGACGCAGGACTATTTAGTAACAACTTGTGTGGATCTTATGGCGCGCTTATGAGAATGTTAAGAAGTGACGAAAATGGATAAAGTAAGAAATAGGTGAAGTTTGAAAGTGGCGCCAGTGACAGAAATCATTTGGTTTGGTATATTATGGGCATATGTTGAGGAAGGAGGAAACGCGTGTGATAAAAGAGTGATGAGTATACTTAAATGTTGATGGATGGAGAGGGAGAGGAAGGCCAAAGAAAATATGGATGGATTGTGTGAGGAATGATATGAAAGAGAAGGGAGTGAATGATAGCGTGACGGTTGACAGGGGAGAGTGGAAGAAGAAAACGTGTTGCGCCAGCCCCACGTAACATGGGACAAGGGCAGGAACTTATGGCGCCAATTTTGATGTTTATTCAATGAACAATCTACTTTGATTGATGAAATGATGATACTTGAAGAGACAAACCAATATTTTTGAGAAATAATGGGAGACTTGTCTATGCATAGCGATTCTAAATCGACTGCTTTCTATATAAAATTATGTATAATAATACTCTCTATACGAGATCAAAAGTTACCAAAAGTGGCGCTGGCGCACGTACTGCTTTTCTATAGCCGTAACATATTGCTTGCTAGACAACACGAAGTTCACAACACAGTACGTGCTTTTCAATCGATAGCGCCTTTTTCATGTTTAGTTATCAATCGATGGCATCATCGTCATAACCATGATTATGATGTCCATTTTTTTATTATTCACTGGGACTGCGCTTGACCTCGATAACGCCTGATGGAAAGCGATGGATGAACTCTATGATGGAACGAGCGTGCCCAGAAGATGCCTGTTCACTCTTGCTTTGAAGGCAGACGGGTTATATGTGGATGGAAACACAGACGCTGGCAGAGAGTTCCACACTTTGGCTGTGCGCATAAAAAATTTGGAGAAAAAGCGCTGAGTACGACTGGTCTCGGGATATCAACCAAGTGCTGATTGTACACTACAATACGTCTGGTTGTCCGGTAGTAAAAGAGCGATTGTGGGATCAGGTCGTGGAGCTCCTGCGCACACTTTCCGAAGTACACTCTGTGGAAGACCGACAGGCAAGCAACATCACGCCGATGAGCCAGGGTGTGAAGCTTAGCCCCCAGTCTCTCGACGCCTATAAGCCTTTTTGATCTGCGTTCCTCCGAGTCAAGTGCAGCAAGCAGGTATTTTGCTGAGCCATCCCATTTTAAAGAACTCAAAGAGATACTTAGGTATCTTCTCTTTTCTAACGAACCTTAATTAGTTTCGAATCGAGACATATAGTTACGAAAGAATTTGTCGAAACAATAAAGCAACGATTTGTTCAATGCTTATTTGAACCATTTCTCAAAAGCAATATGTTCACGACGAAGGAATGCACTTTGTTGCATAAGGTGCAACGTTTCTAGCAAACGTAAACATAACTGAGGAATATGATACATGGCTCGCAGTCTCGTACTTTGGTTAAACATTTACATAAACAGCGTTGTATTGTATAACAACGGATACTGTTACTGTCTTTGTAAAACAATTTTAGTTGGTCGGGTAATATATGAATAACTAACCTTTATGTCGCTCCCATCTTAAATTATATGCAGTGTTCGCCAATTTAACTACATAAAGAGATGCATGAACCTACATTGAATTAGTTGCCAATAAACCTCGTAAAGAACAGACGCATTTCATTTTAAAATCTATTGACAGAGTGCTAACAAAAATCAACCTTATCTCCAGAACATATGGTCGAATACGAGCCGGATCGAACCTCGTTAAGCATTGACGGAGCGCCGCCGAGAGAACAATAGAACCGCATTCCATTGAGAGATAAGGGAACACCTGATGTTGTTTTGCACGGATTTCTTAGAATTGGTCAATTAGTGTGTGTGTAAAGTGTATCGGCACAAAACTAAATAAAGTGTGTGTGGTATCGGTGTATCATTCGAACATTTATAACTTAGTTAACAAATAACCTACATTTTGAAGATTCTTGTGATTTAAACATAAACAATGACAACTCAAGCAGACCAAGCGTTAAGTGTACTAGAAGATTTGGCGTCAATACTCAAAAAGACTCAAATAAACCTTAAAAAGTGCCCAAAAGAACGGTTATCGAAACCTGGATATTTACAAACTCGTATTCAAACGATTGAAGAATACTGGGTAGCTTTTAAGAAAGCACACCATGATCTGTTGAAAAGTACAACTCGGGAACAACGTGATGTCATTCCGTACTACGTGAATGATGAATTCCTCCTTCATGAAGACTTATACCTATGTATGGTAGGAGATCTTAGAGAAATGTTGGCTTCATGTACTTTGAAGATGACTGACCAACCTTCATGCAGCAATACTTCGTCGTCGTGTGATGGAAAATTACGCACTAAAGTGATGCTACCTAACATACAACTCCCTCCGTTTTCCGGTAACTACGAAGAATGGCCTACATTTAAGGACTTGTATGTGTCATTAATTCATGAATGCACTACACTAAGTGAAGTTGAAAAATTACACTACTTGAAGAGCAGTATCATGGGCGAAGCGGCATCATTATTGAAGCATGTTCAGGTGACGGGTGTTAATTATGTTCAAGCTTGGGAAACGCTGAATCACAGGTACGATAATAGGCGCATAATAGTAAATGCATTAATGAAGAGATTATTTTATCAGAAAAAATGTACCAATCAAACTGCGGCACAGCTGAAAGCTCTCCTGGATTGTACCACTGAGGTTATTAACAGCCTAAAAAACGTAAAAGTACTTACCGATTCCTGGGATCCAGTAATTATATTTCTGGTTGTGCAAAAGCTGGACCCGGAGTCACACAAAGAATGGGAACAGAGTGCCTACTCGGTGGACGCTCAAGAGCTGCCTACATGGAAGGAATTGCGCGAGTTTTTAGAAGCCAAATTCCGGACGCTTGAAATGGTTTCCCCGACGACCACCACTAAATCTACCAAAGAGCGTGTTCTTCATGTTACAGCAACAGAAAATGATAAACAAAAACCATGTGCTTTATGTAAAGAACCACACACACTGTGTCATTGCAGCATATTCAACAAAATGACCATTGATGAAAGAAGCGAACATGTCAAAGCGAACAAACTATGTTTCAACTGCCTTGGGGCGGGACATTCGGTGTTCAAGTGCCGTATGCCAATGTCTTGCCGCACCTGTAAGAGACGACATCACACACTTTTACATCAACCAAAGAAGATTGATGAAGCGGCTCCAAATGTAGAAACCAAGCAAACCACTTCATCCAGCCAAGCAGATGTAGAAGAGAAGAAAGTTCACACAATGATTGCGTCTCATTATACCGCGGGGCAGAAGATATCTCTATTGGCTACCGCAGTAGTAATTTTGAAGAGTGAACATGGACACACTACTGTTCTAAGAGCGCTGATAGACTCAGGATCTCAAGCATGTTTTATAAGCGAGAAGGCAACTCAGATGCTGAACCTAGAAAAATCATCAGTAAATCTAATCGTCTCCGGAATGGAATCCATGAAAGTCAGAGTCAAGCATGAGGTCAAGTTTCAAGTATTGTCACGATGGGAAAACCAATTCAATTTATCTATCAGAGCCTACGTGATGTCCAAGCCCTTGACCTCCAACATACCAACAAACACCACGATGGGGACCGATTGGCCACACATAGCAAACCTCCCACTAGCAGATACACATTATTTTGCATCAGGACCTATTGATCTGTTATTGGGTGTAAACGAATATGCATCAATTCTCAAGCAAGGACTTATTAAAGGTCCACCAGAAACACCATGCGCCCAAAATACCTACTTGGGATGGATTTTAATGGGTGGAATAACAATTAAACTGAACGCACGAGAAAAATCCTTGACGGCCATGAAGCAAGAAATTAACATAGAAGATTTACTGACCACAATATGGGAAGTTGATACGGACACAAAAAGAAAACTTACCCTAACTGAACAACTATGTGAAAACATATACGAGAAGACACACAAGCGAGATCAAGACGGAAAATATATAGTCAAGCTACCGTTTAAAACAGAACAACCAAAATCAGTAGAAGGCAACACAAGAGAAATAGCGAAAAGAAGACTCCTTCAACTAGAAAAAAGATTAAATCAAAACACAGAACTGAAGCAAGAATACAGAAAGGTGATAGACGAATATAAAGAATTAAAACATATAGAAGAAATACCTAAGGATGAAATAAATAATAAATCAGTATACTTACCTCACCACGCCGTGATCCGTAGTGACAAGGAAACAACGAAGACTCGTGTTGTATTTGACGCCTCGTGCAAGGGCTCCAACGGTACTTCACTAAACGATGAACTCTTGTTGGGTCCAATATTACAAGATGACTTGAGAAGCATAATCATGAGATGGAGAATTCATGCTGTTTGTTATGTCTCTGACATTCACAAGATGTACAGAATGATCTGGACAAACAAAGAAGACATCGATTATCAAAGAATTCTATGGAGAGATAATACATCAGAAGACATCAAAGACTACAGACTTTTAACCGTGACATTCGGAACGGCTTCCGCACCCTATCTCGCCGTAAAGACACTCATGCAATTGGCTGATGACGAAGGTGACAAATATCCCGAAGCAGCAAAGATATTGCGTGAAGATCTTTACGTCGACGACGTTATGTCCGGAAACGATGATCTGGAACAAGCTGTAAGAATCAGTCAAGATCTCAAAAAGCTACTGCGTCTAGGTGGCTTCGAACTGAAAAAATGGTCATCTAATAACCGTGATTTCATGGAGACTATTGAACCAAGTGAAAGATCATCCAATGCACATCTAGAACTAAATATTGATGGAACAATTAAAGCCCTGGGCATACAATGGAATTTGGGCAGAGACCAATTCGAATATAATCTGAACTTACCAGTTATAGGCAAAGAAATCACGAAGCGAAGCATTCTATCCGACATTCAAAAGTTATTCGACCCACTCGGATGGATTGCACCTTGCCTTGTTATGGCGAAGATTTTAATTCAACAACTCTGGCAAGAAAAGATTGATTGGGACGAAGTCTTGAATACGACACTGGCTGAAAAATGGGCTACAATAAGATCTGATCTCGAACATGTAAATGGAATCTACATTAATAGATGGATGGAAACGTCAAGCTCGACACAAGATTCTATAGAAATCCACGGTTTCTGCGATGCCTCTATACAAGCATATGGGGCTGTGGCATACTGTCGAGTCACAAACTCAGATGGCACAGTAAAAAGCACAATCATTGCTGCAAGAACGAGAGTAGCTCCTTTGAAAACTATTTCATTGCCTCGACTAGAACTGTGTGGAGCTTTGCTTCTATCCAAACTACTTAATCAAATAAGGCATGCAATGAGAATACCTACAACACAAATCTATGCTTGGACAGACTCATCTATTGTAATCTCCTGGTTACGTGGAGATCCGAACAAATGGAAGGCGTTTGTGGCAAACCGCGTAGTCGAGATCACAACCAATGTAAGTTGCAGTCAGTGGCACCATGTCCAATCTCACGATAATCCAGCTGACATTGCGTCAAGGGGTATGTCAGTAGCCAACTTGAAAGGTTGCGACCTATGGTGGAACGGACCATATTGGTTAATACACCAGAAGATACAGTTCACTAGACTAAACATAACACTAACAGACCTAGAAAGAAAGAAAAACACCATACAAGCTCTGAAAATAACAAAAAACGAAGAAACTAATAAATTATCCGCACAACTCGACGACTTTGATACTCTGACTGAATTGCTGAGAGTAATCACCTACTGCCGAAGATTCCTGAAACAAAAGAAATTAAAGAAAAACATAGATAGTACAATCACAACTGAAGAACTCCAACTCTCCCTGCAAACCTGTATAAAAAGAGAACAAGAGGAAGATTTTAGAGAAGAGATAGAAAGCTTAAAAATAAAGAAAAGAGTAAAAAAATCAAGCAAATTAAAATCATTAAATCCTTACCTTGACGAGAATGGGGTCCTCAAGGTGGGCGGCCGGCTCAGAAACGCAGAGTTGAGTGATGAATGCAAGCATCCAATAATTCTGGGTCGAAACAGTAAACTTACCTATCTTATAATAGCAGAAGCCCACTCGAAGACGTTGCATGGAGGTATACAATTGATGCTTACTTACCTCAGATCCAAATATTGGATATTACGAGCAAAAACGCTGGTCAAACAATACATCCATCGTTGCTTGGTGTGTGCTAAACTAAACGCAAAAGTGAGAACACAAGTAATGGGTGACTTACCAAGCGTACGGGTGAAACCAGCACGAGCATTCCTCAACTCAGGGGTCGACTTCGCGGGACCATTCCAAGTATTGTTGAGCAAGGGCAGAGGAGCCAGAACTAGCAAGGCCTATATAGCCATATTCATTTGCATGTCCACAAAGGCACTTCATTTGGAATTGGTTGGTGACCTAAGTACAGCAGCATTCATAGGCGCTTTTAAAAGGTTTTGCGCCCGCAGAGGAAAATGCATAAATCTGTGGAGCGACCAAGGGCGAAATTTTGTTGGCGCTAACAAACAGCTATATGAAGCCTGGAAAGAAGCTGGTCTGCAGTTTAATGGAAAAATGGCTGAATTACTAGCTAACGACGGGACTCAGTGGCATTTTATACCGGCGTATTCACCTAACTTCGGAGGACTATGGGAGGCCGGAGTGAAATCCGTAAAATATCACATGAAGAGAGTTCTCACTACAAACTTGACATTCGAAGAGATGACGACGGTTCTCTGCGAAATAGAAGCATGCCTGAACTCGCGTCCGTTATGTCCAATGGACGACGACACCATGCAAGCACTGACACCTGGTCATTTTTAATAACGGAAGCACCCGTCACCGTCCCAAACCCAAACATAAAGGACACTAAAATAAGTAATTTGACACGCTGGCAATATACGCAAAAATTGTTGAGTGACTTCTGGTCGCGATGGCAGAAAGAGTACCTAACGAGACTCCAACAGAGACCAAAATGGTTAAAACGCGAAGAAGAGTTTAAGAAGGGAGACATAGTGCTGATCAAGCAAGACAATCTCCCTCCGGGAAAGTGGTCCATGGGACGCATCACCGACAAGCACCCCGGCCCCGATGGTTTAACCAGAGTGTATAGCGTAAAGAGCGGTGACAGTATAACCAAGCGATGTGTCACAAAGTTGTGTGCTTTACCAATCGATACAGTACCAGATGAGATGATTGTTTAACGTATCTAACTATATTTTGCATGTAATTTAACTTAATAAATTATTGTTTTTAAAGGACTACCTCATAGTCCTTTGGTGGGCGGCTTATGTTCGCCAATTTAACTACATAAAGAGATGCATGAACCTACATTGAATTAGTTGCCAATAAACCTCGTAAAGAACAGACGCATTTCATTTTAAAATCTATTGACAGAGTGCTAACAAAAATCAACCTTATCTCCAGAACATGCAGACATCTTGATTTGCAGGATACTATAATATACTAAACTAAACATCAGAGGTCCTCGCACGAACGCGCGAAGTAAACGTAACGTAAAGGATCATGGGCAAAAATATATGAAGCCTGGTACTCGCTCCAATAGCCATAATATATATATCATTGGAAAGGTCTTTTTACAAGGATTAATGATAACCGAGTCGCTTGTCTCCATTTGCTGTCGGAACGGAGTTATTTTGTGTTAAGTATTTTTTTTTTTTGTTTTTGTTTCATTTTGTTAAGATAATGGTGATATTATATAATTTTCTTCTATAGAATCCTGTGTTTGTTGATTAATAGATACTAAAATGAATAAACACTCAGGAATAAAAAAAAAATTGAAAAAGTAAGAAACGTTATTTATTTTTTTAAACATTATTATCAACAATAATGACATCGTTGAGGAACGCTGCAGGAGCAGTGAAGCCTACATGTCTGGCATATCCTAGATACCAAACGATTGAAACTATATGAGCACAAGTGCCGATTGTTCGTCGTCCGGTCAAACACGTGCAGTAATAATTGCATAAAATGTTATGGATATTGGTTTCGTTTTCATTAACATTGTTTTTTACTAATACATAACAATAATAAGTTCTTGACCGTACGTGACGCGACTGTATGCGTCCGCGTAAAAGCCAGGCATCTTCGTTTATACCATATTCATTTAAATCTTGGAGTGCGCTTTCTCTATATACTTGTAGAATGTATAGTCCATTTGATAAATGCTCGCTGCAGTAGGATCGGGCTAGCTTCAGTTGATAGGTGCCCAATGAAAGTAAAATAATCTGTTCTTCCGTCAGTAGTGGGAAGTTCTGTATTTCGTGACTTTCTATTCTTTGAAAATCCGCTCTTCGGTTATTCAAATGTTTTCTTTCAACATAATCATAAAGTAGATTCGGGGAATCTATTTTCTCCCTGATTATGTTTAGGAAGGCCTCTGCGTGAATGTTGTCATCGATGGGTATGTGGAAGTTATTAAACATAGCTGCGGCGATTTTAAAATCAATGAACATTTTTGGTAGTGTTTTATTAAAATATTTTTGCCGCAAAAGCTTGAAATCTCGTTTGAACCTCCCGTTCACCACTTCCACTACCCACCGGCATAGTGTAACTGATCGAGCTTCATTACCTTGCTCAGTAGTTAGCTGTGTCTCCCATCTGTCTTTAGATGGTGGAACGTAGGATTCATATCCCCATGCTTCGATAGCATCTAAGCTGTCCCGGAAGCCGCGATCTGATATGAAGACATCGTTCGGTTGAAGAAAGCAATGCAATGGCTTTTCTCCATCATTCATTATATCGCTCATGATGTTCGCATCAGTCTTAGTGGCAGCGTATGGTCCCAAAACATCGATTATATAGCCATTGGAACACACAATTAAAAACGGCTTCAGCAAGTTCTGGAACTTATGCAGGCTATAAGATAGACGCTGGAACAAAAAGTTCGAGCTTTTATTGATATATATATAAGTCCCATCGCATATAACGATAGCTTTATTGTTTTCTTCATTGCCAAATAACCCTCTTGGTATAGTGAGGTTCTTTTCTAAAACGTCGTTTCTATTCATATGGTCCACTCCCAAGTGTAATATTACATATTCATTCATGAGGCATTCGCGCACAATAGTTAGTAAACGTTCCAGCTTTCTTCGTGACATATTAAATAACGTCGCTAGTCTTTCATCTGAGTCTCCGGTACGTAGTTTCGTCAGATATATGCCTAACGCAGTTCGAGGCTCCTTGCACCTCCCACTTAGTGAGGGTGTTTGTTCTAATATGGAATCAAACTGTTCGCATTTGCGTCCTGTCCAAAAGTACATATCCTCGTTGCTTAAAGCACCTCTTGTGTTGAAATCTAGCCTAGGTCCACGATTTAAAGCCATTCTCAACATGTCACAAACGTCGCTAAACTGTTGCGCATAGAAGTTATGTGTGACATTGCAGAATTGAGGCAGCTCTTCCCAAGCATTGCTCTCAAGGTGTTGTCCACATACTCTAGCACCGTCAGGAATATATAACTTATATTCACAGAAAATGTGAATCTTGATCGTCTCTGGTATTCGATGGCGGGTTGCGTTTTGGCAAGTGTTAAAGATACAATGCCCTGGAGTGTTTGGAGCTCGAGTGTAGTCTGGAACCTGAAGCTCTCGTACATTCTGTTCTACTTCTGGTATGACAGGTGGTCTTCCTACAACGTTGTCAATTCTCTGCCAACATCGGTGACACACACGTCGTGTGTTGTCGAACTCTACCTGAAAATGGTAGAATACGATCTTGCTGATGTTATGTTGTATTTTTATGAAAACATTTAAAACAATGCGGTATGTAGGTGTTCAGGTCTAAAGTCATGGCATACTTGTATTGTTTTCATATTTTAAGTAATGCAAGTAAAAATATATCTTATGTATAGCCGATGTGACGGCTTAGTGAATAGATAACAATAGCAAACACACAATAGGTGGTCAGAGAAGTGTTTTAATAAGAAGAACTATAAACGTGCGAACTGAGTTATAAAAGGATTAAAGGATTGTGAGAAAGCTGCACAAGTCATTACTGATATAAAGGGATGCCGCTCGGAAGCAGGTAGCTAGTACTGCACGTGTTTTTTTTTTCTATGAAGCGAACACCCTTAGCTACGGACCATACAGCCGCGCTACATAGAAAATAAACACGTGCAGTTGGTAGTTTGCAGCTCGGTTCGGAAACGCACTTTTACACACAACACTAGAGTAGTTCAATAAGACCTGGAAGTGCGAGCAAGAGGTCCGATTAAAATGATTTAGGGCTCAATTCGCACGTTTGTAATAGCTCAGGTATAAAAATATAACAGACAATAATAATATAAACAAACCGCTTCTAAAAAGAAAAACTGAAGCTGGTGAAGTTCGAAATAGTTTAATGAAGTATGTACTAACCTCCAAAATGGCATGTTCTCGTATGTAAGCCACAAACTCGGGGTGCATTCTTGGAAGATCATCAGTTAAAACATGCTGTTGGTATCTAGCATGATGTAGGCCTCGCCGACACATCACACAGTTGCGATTTTCTTCCATAACGATGTTCCAAATCGATAAGCACTACAATAGTCCACAACACTAGCCAAGATAAACGTTTGTAGCGGGTAACAATGTCCAAAAGGGGCGCCGGGGTCAGTGATGAAAACGGTATAACAAAGTACTAGGTAGAATAAACAGCTGCGGAACGTCGTTTCACGCACAGAAGGATACAACGACTAGTGAATGTCGCGGCACAAAAGGCTGTCCACTGGCACAGCGCACCACCTACCCCACCCCGCGGCTGGTTCCCTATCCCCGAGGTCTATAGTCACCGTTGTAACAAAAAACAGAAATGTTAAAGATAATACTACTTTTTTATGTAAAAAAACATATTTTCAAAAGTGTTCACCATTATCATATCATATCACGATATAATGCATGAATAGTAACACAATAGACGTATAAAAAAAAGAAGGACTCCGCGCCACGCATATCGAAAGTGAAGCACCGTACCGATCTATGTGTGCGTGATATGAGTACCTGCAAAGACGCCGTCGCTTGTGTCACGTAATGGCGTCCGGTTGGCATACTATGATGTAATGTAATGTGTGTGCGTGAGGCGTGTTTGTACAAACGGTCCTGGCATACTTACTGTGCTTCACTTTCGATATGCGTGGCGCGGAGTCCTCCTTTTTTTATGAGTCTATGAGTAACACAATACATTTCTCGTTTTAAATAATGTTGTTTTACATTGTTTTATTCGTATTTCAACCATGATAGGTATGTAATATTATCGTACTTGCAATTATGATATTAACTAAAACTGGAACTTTGGGGGCTTGCCGTGGTTTTCAGACAAGGATTTGGGACATGTCGCCATAGTAAATATTTTTCCTGATTAAAAGACCTATCCAATGACACCACAATGATTGCTATTGGAGCGAGTACCAAAATGCCCATTCTCCTTTGAACGATTTTTTTAATCGAAAATACAAAGTCTATCCTATAGCTTAAAATCAGTCTATAATGTTCTCCTCTTTATGTCAGAGGGAGTACTTAAGCCATAATCCACCACTCGGGCCCAGTGCTATCCTGCATTTTGGTTTAAATTTATGCAGCAACCACAATAAGTGTCACCCATATAATGATATGAATATATACTTATCATGTATATAAAATAAAAATATTAATGAAAAAAAAAACGATTAATGCAATTGTATTGTGCGCGCAGTTTAATTGTATTTACAATTAAATTGTGCGCGTTCGCGCTAGGTCCACAGGTAGGCGAACCTAAAATGGTAGGCGAACCCAAAATGCGCATGGAAAAATTGTAAGAAGCTTTCGCTATAATCTCTGAGAAATAAACTATTATCTTATTTAAAAAAAAAAAACTTTTTTAAAAAGTTTGTTAAGATATTTCTGTTTATTTTTAATATACTACTGTTGTACTGTACTGTTTGTTTTCCCTTATGAAATAAAATAAAAATTTACAAAATGTCTCGTTAACTCTCTGTCCCCTGAAAAATATTCAACATGACACAGACAACTAACAGAGTTTGATGAATGAAATTGACCCTTAGTCAGCAAAATCAAGCGTGGCGGTAAATTTATTATAACCTCAATTATACATCTAAACTACCACAGATTACATAATCCTAATGGATGACTATTTCATGAAATATTGGAGTTGTATTACTGATTTTAATGATTATACTTTAATCAACATACACCCAGACACTGAGCTGCAAATTGCAAAAATCGTAAGACATTTTGAATTTCGCGGGCTACCTTAGCGCTTTCCCCTTAAAGCAGTCCTTTTTTTTTTTTTTTTTTTTTTTTGTGGATGGGAAATCATCAAATGACTTCTCCCGCTCTGGGCAGAGCGGGGGGGCGTGTCAGACTTTTACTGACTAAAACCCACCCGTGTTCCTTCAGTTGCCCGTGCCAGGGCCACGGTATCTCTTTCGAACTACCCGCGACTCCGGCGGCATCGGCCCAATGGACCCCGTCACTGCTGACATCTCTTTGAGGCGCGCGTGGAACACAACGCGCCGTCGACTCGGGCCTGGTTCTTACCGGACGGCGAGCTGCCCATTACTCGTCGTCCGCAAGCCCGCGCCTACGGTGGCCGGGAATCGGCAATCGATTCCCGCCGCCCAGGGCGTCTCCTACGGCGGCTAGGGGCGCGAGGGCGCGGCTGTTGCCTCTCCCTCACGCGTTCCGCTTCCTCCTTCGCGAGCATTACTGCTTCGCAGAAGGAGGTGACGGCTTCCCATGCACTCTCGCTCCGCACCATGGCCTGGACCAGGTTTGGACGCGAGAGATCGCCGCCGCCGATCGCCTCCGTGAGAACACGGCGGTGCTCCGCCCAAGCCGGGCAGACCTCCACTGTATGCTCCACCGTGTCCTCCGGGCATCCACACAATGGTGACACCCGGGCGTTTCCTCCCGCCTTATCCGAAACAGGAACCTCCCGAAACAACCGTGTCCGGTGAGGACCTGCGTCAGGCGGAAGGTGAGGACGCCGTGGCGCCTCTCCAACCACTCCTCAAAGAGGGGACTTATCGCCGCAATTGTGGCGTGCCCACCTTAAAGCAGTCCTAAGGTTTCAACCTAGTGTTCAAGGATACTAGGTATAAGAAATGTATCGTCAGCTGCATATTTTCTCGCAGTTTCACGAGAAAACTGAACTCTAACGGTCTCGGAACCCAACGGACTAAACGAAAGGTGATAATCATAGAAATAAAGAAGGTGCAGGAAAATACTAGATACTTCTACTACCATTGCGAGCAAACGGCACAATATGTTGTCTGTATACGAGACATTTTGGCCTTGTCACGCATCCAGAATACATGATGACTTCGAAATATTTATAATATTTCATTTGGATCATAAAAATGTAACTGTGAGTCCATCGTATCCTGCTAATAGGAAAGCCTTTCCACATATTTAAATCTGATAAATCTCGTGTAATCATAGCATCCTCTATAGTCTGATAAAAATTCTCATATCACCCTTCAAAAGAGAACACAGTAAGTACAGTGCTACCAGGATCTTTTGGTGCTTGAATAACATTGTTATGGGGGCGTTTTTTTTTTATTGCTGACTGGGCCTGCTCTTGACCTTGATCACGTCTGATGGAAAGCGATGGATGAGGTCTATGATGGAACGAGCCCAGAAGATGCCTGTTCGCTCTTGCTTTAAGAGCAGATGGGTTATACGTGGAAGAGAATACAGACGCTGGTGGAGAGTTCCACACTGCGTTACTGGTAAACGTTAATTTGTGAAATTGTATTGTATACAAGATGGCGGCGTTAATTATTTTTTCAGTACACTTCCTCAAATACTGCTTCATATCGCACTACGATTGGGTTCACAATGCATTATATTTCACACGCGTGCGATTTTTCATTTTCCAACCCGTGTGCGGGAATAAAAATTGCCAAAGATAACTTGTACCTATACTTAGTCCAAATTGGTCCAATGCCTCTATTCACACCGTCTCTATTCTGAGGTGAATGTTTTTTTTTTAATCTCGGCAAAGAGATATGCGTCTTTACAGTGTTTATTTTTTGAATATTTAAATAATGTTTGTAAATAGAATATCATCAAAAACCATGATTATTACAATAAAAAAAACGTTTATGAACAAATTAACATTTATTTGTGTTCTAACTCAAAAATATGTGAATTTTCTATATTTTTTTTTTTCTTTTTTTTTTTTTTTTTTTTTTTTTTGGCTGTTTATCGGCTTTATACCTTTGCTTCTCCTTCTACCTGACAAAATCAAAGCGCGGAAAAAAAAGAAAATTTAAATCATAGTTTCCTAATAATTCATGACAAAAATATTTGTACTTATTTTTTTTTATTTCTTCAAAAGTGTATTGAAAAACGTAGTTTGATACACGTGGACATTTGTTATTGCATTTCTCGGTTCAAAAACAACCTCGCCTACGGCTCGGGTGTTAATTCCGCCTCGAATGCAATAACAAAAATTCTCCACTTGTATCAAAATGTACTATTACCGCACACCTAAGGATCCAATACAATTGTAAACAGATTCGCGATAGAAATAGGAAAAGTGATAGATGAATCACTCGAAAAAATACTTTGACAGAATTCTATTGCAAACAGCATTAATATTGCTATATACAGTAGTCTCATTTCGTAACTACACACATCAAAAGTGTCTAGGGATCAACATATATTTTTGCAATAACTTTTCTCCTGATTGATATTAATTAAAATTTTCTTTAAGGATTCATCAAATAAAGTGTTTTCGTTTGTCACAGTAACGATAAACCAAGTCACCTTTGCATTAATAAAGAAATTTGCCATTTTCCTAATAAAGGGATTTTTGACATTTGAACCACTAACATTAAAGTTCGAAAAAAAGACTGAAATAACAGTTTTCTTTAAAATTTTATTGGGTAACTTAAACAATTAATAATCCGTGTTTCTACCGCGAACACTAACAACACAAGAACATCGGTTTGGCATACTCAAAATGAGTTCATCCAAATCACGCTGTGGAATGGCCGCCCATGTTCGTTGCAACAACAAAAAAAGGTCTTCTTGCGACTGGATACCCTCCATATTCGGCAGAGCTCTTCTCTGTAGCATATCCCATGCATGCTCAATCGGGTTCAAGTCTGGCGACTGAGCAGGCCAGGGCAGGACATTGATGTTAGCTGCGGCGAGAGTCTGTCTTACAACTCTTGCGGTGTGCGGTCGTGCATTATCATGCATTAACTGAAATAAGGGACCGATTTGCACTTGTAGAGGAACGATGACGTCTGATACAATCGTCTCAGCATAAATTTGAGCGTTGAGGTTGCCTCTGATCCAAATCAACTCAGTTCTTCCGCCGATCCAAATACCCGCCCATACCATGATGGTTCCACCACTATAAGGATGGACTTCCTGGCAGGATTTTAATCGCTGTTGGCGTCCAGGGGTTCTCCAGTGTCGTATACGTCTTGTATCCGGTCTCATACCAAAACGAGACTCATCAGAAAAGCACACGAAACGCCATTGTTCTTCTGCCCAATTTCTGTGTTCAAGAGCCCATTGATATCGAATCCTACGATTGTGCATTGCTATAGGTGGTACCCGTAGCGGTCTTCGGGAATGAAGGTTCACTTCATGCAAGCGGTTTCTGCTGTTTGGTCGCTAATTAAGTTCCCTGAAGAGTGATGAAGCCTCACGGCTAACATCATGGCGGTTATAGTTGGAGCTCTTCGAGTTAAGATTTGAATGTATCGGTCTTGTCTCCGTGTGGTGCAGCGATACCGTCCTCCATGGCGCTCAGCCACGGTACCAGTGCTTCGGTAACGTGTCCAAAGTCGACTGATAACACTCTGACTTGTATTCAGAGCTAAAGCCACAGTACGTTGCCGGGAACCAGCTTCTATCATTCCCACGGCTCTGAGCATTTCTTCCCTGCTTAAATGACGTCGCCGCTCCATAATAACGTTGGTTTTAATCAGTAGTAGGGAAACAGTAGCACTAATAATGTCTTCAATGCGTTGTATGTTTTTATAGGGAAAATATTGACAGCTGATTTTCATCTTTTACTCGAATTTGATTCACAGTTCCTGATTCAAATTATGAAATGCACCAAAAAGGATCCATATAAATTTATAAAATCATAAATTTATTACAAAGCCACATCTCAATCTCAAGAAATCCGCATAAAAATGCTTGATCCCTAGACACTTTTGATGTGTGTATAATTCCTACTCCCAACTGAGCCCTTACAGCAAAATTACGAGCTATAAAAATACTGAAATAATAAACAAGAATTACTCACCAGCCAGAGGTCAAATTGTGGTCTTGGAGAAAATCACGGCTGTGTCCATTGACGCCAATTTATTGTTCTCCATAAATAAAGGCCGCCACTGGATCAATTAATGTTAATTTAGATAGTTCTCGGCCTGTGGCATTGGACGAGTTGCTCTGACGTTTGTTGCTTGAGTTGTCTGTGAGTTATTAAGGTGGATTAGATTTGGGATTTAGTTGATATAAGTCCGTGATCAAAGTCAAATGATTCTGATATTTGCAAGAAAAAATACTTTTGGCCTAATTCATGTTTTTTCTTCTTTAAAATTTCCGGGTTTAGCGGTTTCAGATTGCTTCCAGAATTTCTGAAAATATGGTCATCGCAGTCACTTTCTTTCTTCTATCCATAGTCTCTGCCTTAAAATTGTCTGTTCAAAATTATTATACTCGCAAATAGTGCATTGTTTTACTACATTTTCTTCTCTATGCCTCCTCGTTTGCATCATTTTACTTAAGTAGTTCTAAATAACTATTGTTCCAACCCGCCATTGTTCTACTTACTTTATGTACTCGTATGTACTTACTGAAATCTCTTTTACCTTTCAGCTGAATACAAATAATACGTACCTATAGTAGATCACCTAGTTCAAGGGGTCGGACCTAATTACCAGCGTCCGTTCTAATATCTCCGAATGTTTTGTCCGTCCGTTCGGCTGGTGCCAAATAAATCGTAAGCTCACCTATTTCAAGTGTCGAGGTAATCCTGTTATGTCCAGTAAATCGTTTCACTGTGCCTACACCCTTAGTTATAGTATTGTTTTCTGAATTAATTAAGTTAGAGGGATGGGATTGGTTAATACGTTTTACGTACGGCCAAATTTATTAGGAAGTGGTTTTGTGTGCCATTTTCTTTGACCGTGTTCCCACAGAGTTACCGGTTGTTATCAAATGGCTCTTGAATTGCCAAAAATAATGGAGCGTTGTTTTTTTTTTATTGTAGAGAATATTTTTCATGAGATCTCTCGCATCATGCACACCATCTATTCGTTGGGAGATATCAGTCTCTTTAATTAAGATGAGCTCCTTAATCATCTTTTGGTTTAAGACTCTTCAAGTCTTCAGTCAGTAAATATATGTCATGTCGTAATTTTATGAAAATAATAGCGACCTGTCCCTGCTTTGCTCGGGTTTTACGACTTGACAAAATATAAATTCTCTAAATTACGGTGGATCCATTGTATAGTAAAGAAGGTCTAAGCAGTCATAAAGACAGACTCGAAAAGCGACTTTATTTTGTACTATTTAAAGACGTCTGCATTACTTCAATTCTTTAAGCACAGTTAGTTTACTTCATAGATATGTTTGCTAATGTGTTTTTATGTTTTTATTTTTCCAGGTACGTTCGCTGCACTCATTCAGAGGTTTGTTTTTACGGTGATAGCGAGTGATGTCCTAGTGACTTGCGGCAACTTATCAGTACATTGTTGCTGTTGCTGCCTTCAAACTATCGGTGCGTTGTTCACTTCCTACAACTACTTACAGTAAGTCGAAAAACATTGTAAATCCTTATAGAGCAACATCCCAGGGCCGCTAGACCTTACTTATTTTCTGATTAACAAAATGTATGGGATAATAGTGTTAGTAAGTACTTTGAACGTACGCATACCTGCTAGCTTGGGCCGACAGCCAATTTTCAGGTATCAGGTAAAAGTGAGTAATATTTTTACATAACTTTGGTAAAGTTACGTCAAAATATTACTCACTTTTCTTAAAGTTTTACTGATGATTTTTATGTATTTTTTACAGAATATTGTTAATCCTAAGTATATAATGTAATCCTACTATTATAAATGTGAAAGTCTGTATGTTTGGATGTTTGTTACTCAATCACGCAAAAACGGTTGGACGGATTTGGATGAAATTTAGCACACAGATAGTTTATAACCTGGATACTTTTTATCCAGGTAGTAGGTTCCCATGGTATAATTTCCGACATCCACGCGGGCGAAGCCGCGAGCAAAAGCTAATAATTAATAATCAATACGGTCAGACGCTTCCTAAAAATTAGAACTCAAAATTTATGTAAGATGACGTCATTTTTTGCGAGCTTTAAAGCGTCTGGCGGAAAAAAACCGCCGACGGGAAGTGTCTGACAGTATTGATTATTAATTATTAACAATATTCTGTGAAACATACATAAAAATCAGCAGTCAGACTTTAAGAAAAGTGAGTAATCTCTCTAAAACCACTTAAAGTATTATACTGTTCATACGTACGCAGCCACCTTGAATACGCATCTCAAGTGTGGAACCCAAAATATGACGTGTATAAGTCAACAATAGAAAGCATTCAGAAAAAGTTTTTAAGATACTTATGCTCAACGGATTACACTCATCGTTGCAAAAGATACCATTTTCTAACACCGGAAAACAGACGCCATGCTAATGACATTACATTTCTGTTAAACATTGCCAATAGTTCCATCGATTGTTCCCAACTTCTTTCCAAAATATCACTCCGAACCCATCACGTAGGCTTCAGGCAGCGGCCACTTCTTCACATTCCATTCGCATCCACCAACTACCGACGGAATGCCTTCTTCTTACGTAGCGCAGAAAGCTTCAATAACCTTCCCTCTCTTTTAGATGTTGATCTATTTAGACCAGCCCTAGCACATTAAGACGAACTATAAATAAAGAATATTTTGATAAAGACCGCAATGAGTAGCATTACCACTAGTACTAATAAAGATTTTTTTATGTTTTATTTAAAAGAAGAATATGTTTTGTTTTGTTTAGAAAAATTTGTTTAGTTATTTTAAGGAGACTTTATTTTTAATTTTAATTTTTGTATGTTCAATTTCTTTTTTTATTTTAGGTACATAGTTTTTAATCTGTGGATGCTTATAAATGGCAATTTTAAGCGATATTGTACATAATTTACCTCTAAAGATATTAGACTGTAAGCTTTCCGAAAATAAAATAAATAAAAAAAATATTTTTACGTAACTTTAGTAACTTACCTAAGAAAAAAAATCAGCTACTCCCTACATTTTGACGAGTTTGATGTAGATAAATGTACTGACCAGCAGATTTTTTTTTCGCGATTTCAGGTTTGGTCCTTCAGTAAAAGTTGTTCATAATGATGAGTACAATAAGAGGACCCCTTAAGAGGTTGCTGATGTTTTACCAATAACCCTGTATTTTCCGAGGGGAAAATATTATAAAAATTATATAATAACAAAGTTAGCAGGAATTTAAGTACACTACTCTATCTGATGAGGAGTAGGAGCTCATGGCTAAGTAATAACAGCCGCACGGGTCGATCCATCAGGTTAAGCTACGCTTGCCGGGGTTGGTCCGTGGATGGGTGACCATCTTTACATACCGAGACTCCTCCGTGCCTCGGAAAGCACGTTAAGCCGTTGGTCCCGGCTGTCATTCGTGGATCTTTGACAGTCGTTACGGGTCGTCAGAAGCCCGAAAGTCTGACAACCAGTCTTACCAAGGGGTATCGTATTACCCAGTAACTGGGTTGTGGAGGTCAGATAGGCAGTCGCTCTATGTAAAATACTGGTATTCAGCTGCATCCGGTTAGACTGGAAGCCGACCCCAACATAGTTGGGAAAAGGCTAAGCAGATGATGACTCTATCTGATGATCTCTTATTTCGTAATCATCAAACATATTATTATGTAGGTATCTACGTAACAATCTCTTCTAAAATCTAGATTTAAGTATCTAATTACATGTTAATTCAGTTACGTCGATGCACGTAAAATATGTAAGTTATGTACGCACGGCTACAGATCAAGCTATACTTTCCAGTATAAGCTGATCTCGCATTGTGTAGGATTTCCTTACAATGAGAGGTCAGTGTAAACTGGAAATATATAGCTTGATGTGTAGCCGTGTGTACGTTTGTAAGAAAAGTTACAAGCAGATTGCAATCGTGAGAATGTCTGTACTATTGTTAAGTTAGTTATATAATTATATTACTGCCAGCTTGTGAAGGTTATCTAGGTAGGTGCTGTGAGGGCTCGAACCTCACAGTAGGAGATTTACTAAATAAATAAATAAAAAAAAAAAAAATAAAAAAAAAAAAAGTTTATTCACAATTAAGATACAGAAACACACTTAAAATGTACATTACATTACAGTTCATATAATGCAAAATCTGTATAAAAGCATATACACCCTGTCTCATAGACTAGGATAGCCTGTATTCAAAAGACAGTGTTCGGCCAAATAATTGTTTTTAAATAATTAATAGAGAAATGAACGGTGTTGATGCTAATAAGCTTCAGTAATTTTGTTATGTGTAGTGAAAGAAAAATTATGTATGTATGGTGTGTGTTATGTTACGTATGTATGGTGTGTGTAATGTTATGTATGTATGATGTGTGTTATGTATGTAAATAATAAAACTAGAGGGACTCTATTTAAATGGAGCCCTCTATATTTTAAGCTTCATATAAATTATAAATCACACTCAGTACTAAATTAGTTCTACGCGGAGCCCTCACCAGAATCTATATGTCATCCTAGTATTTCTAGGATACATTCCATATTTAAATGATTGAATGTCAGCCAGTATAATATTGTCGATGCTTGATTAAACCTTCAAACCTCTTACACACGGCACGACATATTAAGCTGTATAAGCTGACCGCTCTTTATACCAAAATCTTATACAATGCGAGATCAGATTATACTGGACATGTATAGCTTGATCTGTAGCCGTGCGTCATAACTTACATATTTTACGTGCATCGATGTAACTGAATGGATAGCTTGATATGTAATCGTCCGTACAAACACAGATCGATAAGATTTTCATAAAGTAAAGGTAATCTAGTAATTAATCATCAGCAGACTACTTACTTACTGTAGGTCATACAGGTGCCCTAATTTCGTAACACTATCAATCGGAATCTGAATCATTTTGAAGCAAATTGCATATTTTTTTATTATTACTTAATAGTGATGCAACAACGTTAATAATAAAAAAATATTTTCTTGATATAGAACTCATACCACGTACAATATTAGGTAAAATGACTCACGGACCCGATTTACACCGCGCTCGTGTGAGGGGATATTACACAGTACTTATAAGATTCAAAAAGTTTGAAGATGGGAGACAGGAGCATTACTGAGTAAAACCTACGGGCTGGTCTCCTTATCTCGAATAAATAATTGAGAGCCAATCTAAGGACATAAATAACAGCAGCAGAAAGAGCGTTTACAGCTGATGAAAAATAAAATGAAGTAAAAATTTAAAAACCAAAAAAAGTAGGTATATACACTTCTAACTAAGAAAAAGATAATCTTGCTAGTCAAGCAGGCTAATTACCGCAAAGATAAATTGTCCACCAGAACGCAAGGCATGGCGACGTTTTGTCGACGGAAGAATAGACAAAATAAAAAGTAATTTCAAAAACTAAAACCCGACTACTGAAAAATCATGCCCGCTGCGGTCGGTCTGTAACCAATTAAATTAATATTATTTACCTCCACTTTTACTTATTTTTAACAATTTAAACATATTTATTTACTGAAACAATATAACATATATACATTTTTGTAATGTTCTCGTCAAGACCTTTCTTTTGATACCAAACATGTCATTATTATCTCAATTTAATTTTTTTCGTGGTGAGAAATTTAAGTGTTAAGTCTTTGTCACCCGGACCATTATTATGAATCTATTGATACCTCATTTATTAAAAATCAGTTCAGAAATTTAGGCGCTACGGTGGAACACACGTAAATAATACATACATAGACTGCTAAAATCATAACCCTTCTTTTTGGCTTTGCCGTAGTCGATAGTTAGATGCGTAGAATACGTACAAATATTTCTACTATCTGCCATTTTGTCTATTCTTCCGTCGACAAAACCCGTTTCTGTGGCGGTCATACTAAGCGTGCAGGAAACGAAGTAGGTGATAAGTCTATAATAATATAAAAGTCTAAAATGAGAGACACTAGTCAGTACATACCTATTAAGTAAACGAATTAGGCTAATAATTAATTAACTTTTCCAGCCAAAAACGGTTAGTCTTGGTAAGTTTCTACCTACGGAGTTTTGGGTTCTAAAACATGGTTTTAGAGGTAATTTTATTAGTGAACTCTTTCCGAAAATCAAATGAGGGAATTAGGATCAAATGAGATAATGATATCGACATATTTATATCTTAATTGCCAGGGCTTGTTGTTTAATCTTATTATTATAATGAAGCCAGGACTTTGTAATACTTTGCAATAAGTTGTTTGTTTCCAAGATAGCAATTAAGGCTATTAGAAAACTTTAATCTTTAAAATGTCTCATATTTCTCGGTGAAATTGCGTTTTCGAGCCAGCGAATGTAATATCTTATAGTGCAGGCAACGTTTCAAATAAAAAGCTGTGCTTTAAAACGATCTAAAGAGATTTTTAAAAGACAAATTCTGCCAAATTCCGAAAACATGAACGTTATGCCAAAAACTAGGAAAAACTAAACACTGTATTTGATGCGAAACAGTTTCTTTAAAATTTTTCTTTAGATCTTAGTGGGTACAATTTTTATGCCGGAGGAAAATTTCAAAAAAAGTGGTTTCATAAGATTACATACGAAAGTAGGTACTACATGAATTGACAGATACATGGTTAGATACATGAATTTTAAATATAGAATGCTCATAAAAGCAATTTCAGTTTATTTTTTATTTTATTTTTTAATGTTTCTTCTTCATTAATAATAGATGGACTTCCCAAGCATTAACAATAATAATGAAAGTTAACATTTGTAATTATATAACACAGCAAATGAATTTCTGTGACCCAAACACGGACGTGTTACGTAAATAAATTCATTATAAATATGGGGGTCAATTTTGGGAGGCAAATTTATATAAAAAATAATAAAAATAAAAGTTTTGTAAGCTGTACCGTGTGACATACTCGTATCAAATGAAAGGCTGTGAGGGTCTCAAATATACTTTTTTATAATTTTACAATAAAGAATTTTAATGTTAATAAGAAAATAGATGCTAATTGACCTTCCCTACCCCTTTATCTCCGAAACTACTGAGCCTAAAATTTAAGAAGATGAGAAGTCTACAATGGTTTTAAAAAAACATGGTAAATCTCTAAATATTCTGCATACAAACTTACATTTGCAGTTAGAATATACATTCTAACTGCAAATGTAAGTAAAGTAAACATGTTTTTCAACTGCAATGTTAAGTTTGTTCTTAGTATAAATATTCATCCCAACTACGGACCTCTTCATTGTGCGTGGTCCGATAAGCACTTCGTTGGTTTTTTTTTTTTGGAATTGCGTACAGTTGCTAATCTATAACTTTTTTCACCATGGTAATACAAAATAGGCATGGAGTTCCATGGTTGTAGCTTTTCATATAGGTATTAGACCTCATCATCACGTGTTCGTATTTTCAAAGATAGATGATGACCTTTATTTTAAACTAGCTGACCCGACAGACGTTGTCCTATCTTGGCTATGGATATTCGTAAACGCGTGAAGTTAAAATGTTTTTTCTGAAATTTTCCAATTTTCTGCCAAATTTTCTTAATTTTTTTTTTTACATAAAAACCTCCTGACAATCATAAACACAACAAAAAACGAATTAGCGAAATTGTTCCATCCGTTCACGCGTGATGCGATGACCAAGGGAAATAGGGATTCATTTTTATATATATAGATGTCACAGTATCATGCTGAGATAGGGGTCTTTTGACCTCGTATAGAACTTTGTTTTTGTTTTAAAACAAGTATTTTTTTTTTAACTGTTATCATGATCGCGATCTTCCTGTGCGAGTCACAATAAATACTTTTTCTTTCTTTTTCTTTATGATGATTGCCGAAGCGCATACTTTTTTAAACAAATACCCGATTTAGCGGCCATCTCTCAAATAGAATCCGTAATATTACGGCTCCGTTCTGAGCGAATTGGCGATTCATTTTGATTGGATGAACGGGTGCAGCGGAAGAACGTGTTTACAGGGCATGAATAAGTCATGTCCTGTCATACCTTTTCATACTTTACTTTTCAGAGATTGCGATACATAGACGTAGGTATAGCTCCAAATACCTAAATTACAAGTAAATTAAGTAGGTACTTGGAATGTTAAAATGACCGGTACTTGTTCACTCATCCTCCATAGAAACGGGAGGGTCCTCCGACCAAACCTCCTTGTCTGGGGGGCAACTGCCCGACTGTTGATGTCGGGATAATACTGGTATGTTGTACATAATAATGTGCCAGTCGCGTGGTAAACTCTGCTTGTGTTGTGTGTGTGTGTGTGTGTGTGTTCGTTCGTTGTTCGCGTGTGTGTGTTCGTAATTTTATTCTTTGTTTAAAATAAAACGTCTTAAGGCTCCTTCAAACAGGCGCGACACGCGATATAAACGCCCCCGACACTAAGGCTCCGCGTGTCGCGCGGCGAGCGGTGCCTTTGTATCGCGCGCGATTATATTTCGTGTCACGCCTGTATGTAGGAGCCTTTAAGTTTTATTTTTCCTTTAAATATGTCTGGCAAAATTCCATACAGCAAAAATAAAGATTTTCTATCGTCAACATGAATTTAATTCATTTCCAAGTTAAGGCTCCTAGCGCGAGACGCGACGCGAATCGCACGCGACACAAACGCACCGCGCGACGAGCGGTGCCTTCGTGTCGCCTGCGATTCCTAGCAGATTTGCAGTCTAGTAGTAGGTAATTTTTTTAAAAAAGCCAGACAGCGCTAGAAAATCGGGTCCTAAACTCTTACTAAGAAAACCAAGTCTAAATAAAGACATTTTCTGTTATCAGCTTTACAGCCAGAGGTACAAGATTCGGTACTCACCTCAAACTGAGATTTACTCAACGAGTTTCCCAATCCCAGTACCTAACGAGTGCCTAACTAAAGCGCGCTGTTGGATTTTCAACCTTCGACAATATGGCGAGTGTTCAAAATACAACAGTGCAATAATATTTAGGAGTCTCCTAGTGTTAGTGAAAACGGGCTTAAGCGTTCCTATCTCCAAACTGTTAGGCTGTATCGTGAGAATTCCTGTGCTCGTTTTCGAGATAAAACTGTTATAAAAATAAACGAGGACTTCAACGTATTTCCTAAAAGTTGAAATCAGGATTTTCCGATTCGTTCGTTACCTCGTCTTTGACTGAATACAAATAACAGATTCCTTGATTCCCAAATTATTCATTTCTGGAAATGAATTTTGATACTTTTTATTTCGGTAGTCGTTCCCATGGGATATTTTCCGACGTCCACGCGAGCGAAGCCGCGGGCAAAAGCTATTATCTAAAGTCGCCCGTGTAAAATACCTCTTCATACCGCACTCCAAAGCAGCAGTACATCCTCCCTGATAAAGTCATACCAGCCATTGTGCCTAAACTGACACATGTTATGACACAGGTACATACCTACTCTGAGCTACGGAACCACGTCCATAACTATTTATTGACAGGATCTTCCTGTGCAGCTTTATAAAGTTACAATATTTTTATACTTATAAGTTGTTGCCTTGCCTTGTGTGGTTTGGGGTTCCTTAGAGAAATGACCGTTTAATTTTTGGCTCTGCAGTGTGTTTAGTGGAGGCCGGATTTTTGAAAAAAGAACAATGTAAATTGATTAAACTGAGTAGGTATTGGATATCAATGCTTGTTCTTTGTCTGCTTTTCTGAAAAGAAAAAAAATATATTTCTTTTTATATTGCCACAAAGATATTTTGGCGCTCGGAGACGCTGACAACGCGTTGATGATAAACATTAATTTGTGCAATTATTTTGTGAAATGTCACTCGAAATGTATTCAAGAAACAAGATGGCGGCATTAGTTCCGATTTTCGAAGTTCAAAATAACCTCAAGCCGCCTTTCCACTATTTTACTCACTAATTTATATTACATCTCGAGATATAAATTAATTTCGCTCACCGTACTTTTAAATGGAACCGTTTACACTGAGAACTGTAGGTAATACAAAACTATAAATATTTTTTCGATCGGTCAAGTGTTAAACGATATCTCGGGATATAGTATATTCCATAGTGGAAAAGCGGCTTTATTAGCGCCATGACCGTTGTTGCGGCGGCCTAAAGCCTTGGGGTGAAAATCGAAATTTTCTTAGTGGACTGTATGAGGGGCGGTTCGGTGACACAAGTAGGTGTTTTGGTGGTGTGGGAAAATGATGATGGTACCTGCCTGGTGAGCTATGGCGACACGACGAGAAGGGTTTCCTTAGCCACGTGGCTGGCGCGTCCAGGATATCACGTACGGACGAGAATCTGCACTTTCCACAACACACATACACGCACTTGCACTGTTCAATAGCAATCTTCGTTCTTCGCGGTGAAAATATGAGTCCTTTTTCGACTTGGGATTAATTTTACCCAACAGGCGTCGATGTTGATTGAGAATTGGCGGATCTTCTTGGCGACAGCGTATGGGCGCCATTGCGGATCTTCCTTCTCGCTCTCACTTAGGCATTATAAGGGTTGTGGAAGGGAGAAGGAAAGCGGAAGGAACTTTATGTTACACAGATACTAATTAATTAGAGTTGCCAGTAATTAGGCATGAAATATAAAACTAAAGAAAGTAATGGCGTTAACATTCCTCGCGGCCTTAAAGGGTCACCTTTAAAGAGAATAATATAATAATATATACAGTGAAATTACACTTAAATCTAACTAAAGAGGGAATGGACTGAATAAGATATTACTGAGTAGGAATGGGGCATAAGCGGACCACAGGTCGCACAAGAATCCCATTAGAAGTGCGTACTGAAACGACTCGCGTGCTACCGTCTATAGACGTATGCAACTTCTCAATAACACCTAGAGGCCAGGATAGAGGAGGCGCATTATCATTTACTATCACTACTACAGTGCCTTCCTTAATCATGTCTCCATCAGGTTTATTCCATTTTAAGCGTGATTGTAAACTATGAAGATACTCGCTTCGCCATCTTTTCCAGTACGACTGGACTAATTTATCCATAAGAGAGTGTCTTTGGAGCAGGTGATCAGACAGTAAACCTACTTCCGCGGCGGGTAATGAGTTAAGCGGTACAGTATGTAAAAAATGCGAAGGGGTAAGAGCTTTAGGCTCTTCCGGATCAGCGCTAAGAACAGTAAGAGGTCTGGAGTTCAACAGGCACTCTATTTGAGAGAGAATTGTAACTAATTCTTCATAAGATAGAAGTTGTTGACCTATTGTCTTGAAAAGGTGAGTCTTCACGGCCTTCACCATGGACTCCCAACATCCACCAAAGTGCGGTGACGCGGGCGGAATAAAATGCCAATTAATGCGATGCTCAGCGAGCTCCTCTTCAAAGCGCGGGCGGTATTCTTTATTTATGAAATTGTACAAGTCGCGTAAAAACGAATTAGCTCCTCGAAAATTGGTCGCGTTGTCCGAATACAAGCATTGTACCGGTCCACGGCGGGATAAAAACCGTTTCAACGCGGCTATGAACGACACAGTCGTAAGATCTGTAGCTAATTCAATATGAACAGCGCGAGTAGTCATACAGGTAAAGATACATAAATAACCCTTGCGACTCTTCGCACCTCGAGTGCGTACGGGCACATACTGTATAGGGCCAGCGTAATCACACCCTGTATGAGAAAAAGCTTTGGTTGCAACATTTACTCTAGATTTAGGGAGATCGCCCATAATCGGCGGACCATGAGGTCGCGGTCTCCACCTGTGACATGCGTTACACTTGTGGATTCTATGACGAATAATGCGTCTAGCGGACAAAATCCAATACTTATGGCGCAATAACGACATAGTGAGTTCTGGACCTGCATGTAAATATTTTATATGATAATAGTCTACGAGGATTTCAACTATGCGATCATGTCGGGGTAACACTACCGGGTGTTTAGTACTATAGGCCTCAGCCGAATGAGTTAATCGACCCCCAACGCGGATTAAATCATCACCATCTACAAATGGCTTGAGTTTAATAAGAGCGGGTGAACAAATTTTATTATTTTTTAACTCGGAATAATCTTCCATGAAGTGTTTTCTTTGAACATGACGCAACAAAATGGTTTCAGCGAACTCGAGGTCGCTAGCGGTAACGGCGTCAGTTCGACGCGGGAGTTTTTTCATGAAACGGTATATGGAAACAACAATACGCAGCAGCTTAGTCCACGACGACGTACGTTCTGCGAGTGCGAGTAGAAGCGAATTGTCCGAACTTGAATCCGCGACTATGGGGTGCGCGTGGACCTTTTCTTCCGGAATGGGTTCCGAATTCAAGTCTGTAACCTTATTTAAGGGCCATTCGGAAGGTTCGCGCTTAGCCCAAGCGGGTCCGTGCAACCATAATGGGTGCTCAATGAATTTGTCAGGTGTTAAACCACGTGACAAACAGTCCGCTGGGTTTTCAGTACCAGCTACGTGGTAGAAATGTTCCGCGGGGACGTTGTCTACGATGCGAACGACACGATTGGCCACAAACGTGTGCCAACGATGCGGAGAAGAATTTATCCAGCAAAGAGTCACCTTTGAATCGGTGAATGCGTAAATAGCGGTAACATTATAACGCGGATTATAAGTGTCATGAACACGGCGAAGAAGTTTAGCGAGGAGTTCGGCACCACAGAGCTCCAGTCGAGCGATAGTCAATGGTTTAACCGGCGATACCTTCGACTTGGCACAAACCAGCTGAACGACTACGTCATCGTTGCGAGTGACGTGCGCATAGATGACAGCGCCGTAGGCGCTTTCACTGGCGTCGGAAAATCCAATGAGGCGAAGAATACAATTTTCAAAAATACCTAAATGGCGCGGGATTTTAAAATCATTTAAAAGCGGCAGGGCAGAGCGAAAAGTTTGCCAAATATTTATGATGTGACGCGGGGGAGTGTCATCCCAATCGAGCTTCAGTAACCACAATTCTTTGATAAGTAGTTTAGCATAGAGAACTACAGGCGCGACAAGCCCCATGATGTCCCACAGCCTAGCTACGGCCGACAGTATAGCACGTTTAGTACACGTGTCTGGCGGTGCGGAAATAAGAAATTCAAAACAATCATTTGACCTACACCAGCGCAAGCCGAGAACCTTTTGTTCTACCGACTTGTCGAATTCTAGTTGTTCGGTCAACCTATGCGACGCGGGAATACTGTTTAGTACAGTTTGAGAGTTACTGGTCCACTTGACCAACTCGAACTGACCTCCTCTAAAGAGTTTAATCAGTTCGTGCGAAACCTGGACTGCACGTGATTCGGAGCTTACGCTGTAGACTACGTCATCCATATACAGCGAATCCGCGATGATAGCGCTGGCGCGCGGGAAGTGATAACCATCGTCTTGAACCAACTGTTGTACTGTGCGGATCGCATGGTAGGGACTTGACTTGAGACCAAAACAGACACGGTTAAACTGATATAGAACCAGAGGATCGTTTGGACTAAAACGATATAAGATGCGTTGAAAGCGACGATCGCTTTCTCTTACTTCAATCTGTAAGAACATTTGTCGGCAATCAGCCGAGAGCGCGAATGCGAACAATCGAAAATTCAGAATTATAGTAAACAAGTCACCCTGTAAATTTGGGCCACTGTGTAAAATATCGTTGAGAGATAATCCAGTACTCGTTTTAGCACTAGCGTCTAACACGGAGCGTAGTTTTGTTGTTGTCTTATCTAAACGTACAACTGCGTGATGCGGAATTACATAGTCAGGACAACTACTGTCTGAACTATCGAGCGGAGCAGGAGATAAATATCCATTATCAATATATTCGCGAATGACGTCATCATACGCAGTACGTAACTCGGGTGCGGATTCTAATTTCTTTTCTAGGCAGAAAAAACGTTTTTTCGCGATATCGAGTGAGTTCCCCAATGAGAACACATCGCTGCGAAACGGTAGGGCTACAGAGTATCTACCTGTGTCCCCATCGCGTTCCGTGGTCGAATTATAAAAGTACTCGCACTCAAGTTCGTCGAGCGATTTGCTCGTCGAAAGAGTGACGGGCGCTTCATCGACCTGCCAGAATTTTTTCAACGCCGATTCTAACGAGTCTTTGTCGGATGGTTGCGAAATATGTGAGTAACAAGACTGTGGAGGCTTATTACGACGTACAGGCAGCGCGGGCACAGTGCCCATGATGACGTAACCGAGTACCGTCTGCATGGCGGGCGGCGCGGAGGAGTTGCTGCTAACTAGGCGGGGCAGCATAAGATGCGGGAAAAGCGAAGCCCCGATCAACACATCGATGCGACCGGGTTTGCCAAACGATTCGTCGGCGAGCGGTAAACCTTTTAAGTAAGGCAAGGCGGAAGTATCTACGGGAGCGGTAGGTAGATTATCGGTGATTGCATCGACAACTAGCGAATTAACGTTAAAAGTAACGTTCGGATTAAAACGGGAAAAGAAAGCGAATTGTACGGAACCCTTAACGGATTTTTCCGTACCACCGATACCCTTAACGGAAGGCGTATCAGATGAATGTCTAGTCAAACCTAATCGTTTGCAACATTCTGCGGTAATAAAATTAATTTGTGAGCCACTGTCTAATAGACAGCGAATAAAATGCTCCTTACCAAATGAATCTCGAACTATTACAGTAGCGGTTGACAACAAAATAGTAGTATTCGTATTACATTGCGGCTTTGATACGCGGGAGTTCGAGTCGTAAAAGATCGACGCAGCAATGGATGCATTACATTGCGGGGCGCTCTGAGCGGTGGCGGCGAGCGGCGCGGCGGCGGCGTGAGCATCTTGCTCGCTCGAAGCCGTGGAGTTTGAACCCGATTGTGTACGTGCGATATCATCAACACCGTTCGATAATACAGTCGCGTGCGATTCGCGATTAAAGTGTAAAAGCGTATGATGTTTATTTTTCCAAGATTTACATCTAGATTCAGACTGACAGACTCTGGCCTTATGTTTAATACTTAAACAGTTAGTACATGCATCGTTTTGCTTCACCGATTTGAAACGATCACTTGGTGTCATTTTAGAAAAGGCAGGACATTTAAATAAATGTTCATGAACAAAGCTATCACACAAACATTTAGCGGATTTATCAATTACAGTGTAAGATTGCGGTTGCGGAGTTTTGGATGTTTTTTTATTTACAGGATTGTTGTTAGACTGAGTGAAACTCAAGCTGTTTAAAGCCTTAGTATTTTGTAAAATGCGAGATTGATTTTTAATTAACTGTACTAAATTGTCGAATTTAGGAATTTCGTCTTTTGAGTTCATTTCAAAAAGTCGAGCGGTTTCAGAATCAACCTTTTTTATAGCGACATGGAAAAAAATCAAATCTGATAAATCATTTATTTTAAGGTTTTTTAATGCGTTTGCGGTGGAAACAAAATTATCAGAAAAGGATTCGAAATTTTGAATAGATGCGGTATTAAAAGATTTATGTTCAAACATCCGATTAAGGTAACTAGAAGCCAACATACGTTTGTCTTCGTACTTGTTTATGAGTGAATTAAAAATTAATTGGTAGTTATCGCCATTAGGGCAAACTCCTGAGAACGCGGTTTGAGCCTTATCTTTCAATTTCCCCATCAAATAATATAATTTCTCCGAATCAGTCAATGTATTATTTTCGTGTACCGTGCTTTTAAAATTAGCATAGAACAGGGGCCAGTTACGAATATCGCCATCGAATGACACAATTTCAATGGGAGGCAAGCGAACTGTTTGCTTATTGACACCACTACCACTAGAAGTAGGAGCCGATGTGGCTGATGATTTTGAGTAATTTGAATAATTATATTTAACGCAGCAATATAATTCCTCAAAACTAATCCACGACTGATCATCAATATTATTTTCCGGGTCTTGTCTTATAAGAAGCGAGTTATATTTATTAAATGCCTCGAGGAACTCGGTGCGCAACGCATCAACATTGACACACGCACACAAGAACTTCTCTAGCGGTTCCATACCGGACTTCATTTTTTCCATTAAATCGTAAATGATTTGCATGCGGGCAAAAATCATATTACGACATGACAGTGCTATTTGAATCGCGGATTCTATCTGATCATCCGAATCCATGGTCACTTTCTTAGGCATTTTCGATATTTTTGTAGGTTTTTATAATAGCTAAAATAAATCGCAAACTTCAACGAGTTGCGCGCGGTGCGGGATTGGTAGGTGGTACCTACGAATATAGTACCGAACGATAGCGAAGCGAGCGAGCGGTAGATTTTGCTTCTACCTACGTATATTAAAATATTAAGTTGAGCGGGATGCGAAATACCTGTGAATGTACGCAATGACAAGTAGGTACTGTAATAAATGAATAAATGAAAGCGGTTTAGTATAAGAGTATAAGGAACGAAGATTGAAATGAAATATAGTTGCGGGATGATGATATACGGATATAATATTGATATCCGTTATCAAGAGGATAAAGAAAAATAGGTATCCGTGATCATGGGACCAAAACTGTTGGATATCTGTGATCGTAGGACCAAAAACTGTTGGATATCCGTGATCGTAGGACCAAAAAATGTCGGATATCCGTCTCGAAGGACCAAAAAATGTTGCGGCGGCCTAAAGCCTTGGGGTGAAAATCGAAATTTTCTTAGTGGACTGTATGAGGGGCGGTTCGGTGACACAAGTAGGTGTTTTGGTGGTGTGGGAAAATGATGATGGTACCTGCCTGGTGAGCTATGGCGACACGACGAGAAGGGTTTCCTTAGCCACGTGGCTGGCGCGTCCAGGATATCACGTACGGACGAGAATCTGCACTTTCCACAACACACATACACGCACTTGCACTGTTCAATAGCAATCTTCGTTCTTCGCGGTGAAAATATGAGTCCTTTTTCGACTTGGGATTAATTTTACCCAACAGGCGTCGATGTTGATTGAGAATTGGCGGATCTTCTTGGCGACAGCGTATGGGCGCCATTGCGGATCTTCCTTCTCGCTCTCACTTAGGCATTATAAGGGTTGTGGAAGGGAGAAGGAAAGCGGAAGGAACTTTATGTTACACAGATACTAATTAATTAGAGTTGCCAGTAATTAGGCATGAAATATAAAACTAAAGAAAGTAATGGCGTTAACAACCGTGTTCTGCTGAAGACCTTCGAGATTCAAGTCTGACAAAATATTGTCAGTTTTCTGACTTTATTGTAGCATAAGAACTCAATACACAACACATTTAGCACAAAAGACTTGTAAAACATATTGATTGTACTGAACCACCATCGTCCTTACCAGGATATTTATAGCACGTGCATTACAAACAATCCTTGTGTTGTGTCCCGTTCCCGACACGGACCGGGAACGGGCCGGACGGTCGGCTTCCGGCACGGCTTATCGGTCCTGTAGCGGTCGCGGAGACGCTTCTGTATTTCTGTAATACTAACCCTTGCCGATAGCCGAGCTTCCGATACGCGCTTGTTAGATTTGATATAATATAATTATAAGCGTATATATAGCTACTAGGCTAAATAGCAAGCCTTAAATGTCAGAATGGTTATTGGTTATTTATTGTGTATGAAAGTATTATGAATATGGTGTGTAAGGGAAGGATTTCATAAAGAAAAGCACAGAAAGACAAGACTAGATATTTATTATTTCAATTAGGCTTGTCAATAATTATTCATCTCTAATGAGAAAGCTATTGTCCGTTCGCAAAACTAGGTCTTCATGGAGAAGAAGGACAAGAAACTCCATGGAAACAGTATTATAGTATTCTATCAACACATTTCTTATATTTCCACAATTTATAGTTATCTCAAACAGTTATTTCTATTACTCAGAATAATAGCAACATAATAACAATATTTAAGGTATAATATGAAATTACGTAACTTACATGACAACTGGTAGATATATTTCACATCACAACGGCACTAGCACTAGCCACTTGAACATCCACTGAGCAACTGCCCCAAGATTTTTTTTTTTTTTTTTTTTTTTTTTTTTTATATATGGCATCTCGCAGTTGACCACTAAGGGTCGAGACTGCTCAACCGGGCGTTTCCTGTGGGTTCTTTAAGCGAACTTAAAGCCCCCGGCCAGGCTTAAAACTAAGGTAAATTATTAGTCGACTGAGCGTCGCTAATAATAGGACAGCCAGACGGGGCAGGCTGGATCATGACGGGGGGGACAAGTGCTACAGGCTCAGCTGTGCCCCCAGCTGGCACAGCTTCACCGAGTAGGGGATAGGGGGGGGGGCGGTTACGATTGCGACCTCGGCGGCGAGGTCGGAATGTATTCCGGGGTGGTCTACGTTTATAAACCGTACTGGTGGCCTTGCTACTCTCCTGAAGGAGGGTTATGGGGTCATCAGGGTCGGTGAGCTGCCCCAAGAATGTCATTACAATCCTTTTTATATCCTTCCACCCCTTCCATTTATCCCTTCCCATCAAACATCAACTGACAGTATTTTATATTACAATAGCAATATCAATTCTAAGATATACTACAGTTACTATCAAATATTATTTAATTATTTATAGTATATAACATCTGTACGATTTTGACAAGTTAAGAGTGGTATATATCGTAAACACAATAACTAATCAAATTAGATACTTCTACATTGGTCTCAAGCTTCGTAAATGTGACAGATGTCAATATCCAACAAACAGTTATTCTAATAATCTAAAGGTTGTTTTACAATGATTCGATGATTTTGGTCACAACCGAACTAACTTCCGGAATCAAGGTAATCTCAAGTATTTATTATTAAATATTAGACACATAATACTACATTTATCTAACACGCTCGTAAAAAAGAAACGGCTTGAATGGTGCTTCGTCGAACTATATTTGTAAAGAAATCTAAAAGAGGGTTCCGGGTTGGTAAATAATATTTTGTTTTGGTGGTAGCACAGAATACATAGTAGTACCTACAAGTACAGAAGATTCACTCCGCAAAATCATTTAAATAAATAGCGACTCTTGCTACGACGCAATAAAGTGCAATACAGTTATATTCACCTAGAAGTTGGCTCTCTTTCTATCGCGTTATACCTTCTGACTTGTTAGGGTTGTCTTCTTTTACGACGCGGCGCGTGAATAATATCGATATAACGTGCGAGCCGGTCGGCGCGCGGTAGCCCACACTGAATTAGCTCGACAAGTCGAGCTCGCCGCGTACTTATAGCTTCATAATCTAAAATGCGGAGTGCGCCTGGCCTGGTGGTACCAAGAATAGATTTGCCCAGCTTTTTTATTACAAAGTTTTATTTACTTAAATTGCAATGCTCGTATGTAAGTTTGCCTTTTCAAAAGCAAGTTAAATTTGACCCACTTCCCGGTGTTCGATTGAGCTGAATTTTAACATATTAATGTAAAATCAGTGACTCATAAAACGACGCAACCGTATCGGGTTTGGGCTTGTTTGATTCGTCTTGACAAGGACTCTAGTCCTAGATAATAACCAGACCAATAAAAGCTTGTTTTTTTTTATATTAAATACCTACACTTGTAGTACTTTCCTAATAGAGTTACAATTCCACGTATTTTAAAGAATAATGTTCCATTTTAGGACTGACACATATCAAAGTAATGTCAGGCGCAACGGAAAAAATTCGAGAATTATTTTCATATACTTAAACATGACTTAAACACTCAAGAGTCACTCCCGTCGACATTTGACAGGGCCTTATCCAAAAAGAAAATAGACTCAAGACCTCGTACGTTTTTCTCCAAGACACCAAACATGGATCAAAAGAAAGTGAAATTCGCAGCATCAACTCTCATAAGAGTCAATCTTTCACAATTCCCTGTACTACACAGTAATTCCATTACGACACCCGTCCTACATACGAACAATGAGAGCTCACACTTACGAACGTATCAAATAAAGAATGATTACATGTCGCGCCGGTGACTCAGTGCCTCATTTGTTTGTAGTACACCGGGCGCATTGTATGCAAATCAATGCGATACTTTAGAATTCGCGAGAGATTCGTGATAATGAGTTTTTAATAGCTGGATGGATTGGATACGTTTCCTTTAGGTTTGATTTTGGGTGTATTACTTTTAATTTATGGAGATAATTGGTTTTATATTGACACCGGAATGGGTGCGTAAATCTTCACTTTAATTTCACTTGAGAGTAAAAATTACTTTCTTTACAGAACATGTCAAGACATTTTCATTTACTTACTTACTCAAATAAATGAGGTAGTTTTCGGTTGTATGTAAAAGATGTTCAATGGGACTACTCGTATTTCATTACCATTTGAAGCAAAACATTTATAGGTCTCATTTGCCAATAAAATTCTCCCTCCCGTAAGGAAAACGATTAGACTTAACACATACATCTAACCAGGCATTACAATCTATTCCATGCATACACAGCAATTCAACCGACTTTCTTCTACACTTCTTATTATAACTTTTTCCCAAAAAGGGCCTAATTGCCTATAAACAGGCAGATAGCACTACTAGGAACAACTAGTTCGTTCATTACCATTTCCAAACGATCATTGTCTCGATAATGCAATATCGAGTCGAGTCTCGTGGATGCCGTCTGTTTCAGAAAGCTAATAATGAGTTTTTAGTCGAACGACGTTGGGGACGAATACTGAGAGCGGTATTATAGCCTGCCTGGCTGTAATTCTACGTGGTTTTTCTCGTTTGATCTGAAGATCTCTCACTAAAGAATAAGCTTTGGGATCACTGAAATAGTTTTTTTTATTAGGTAGCTTCACTTTTTCCAAATTGTTTGGGGTTGGCCTAGACTAGAATACTATAATCGGGGTTTGGATAGATTTTGCGGATTATAGGTTTTGTTATTTTGGGAGAGCTTGACCAAAGCTATCACCACCTGCAGTATGGCGGGTGATTTCTCTGGGACCCCCTGTATTGGTCTTTTAGACCCAGTAATAGGGGAAAGTTAAAACAAATTGTATTTATAGAAGAAGAAAATCTATGGTGTGTAAGCCGACATTCGCACGGACGTAAAAATATCGCGGCGGGATTTTATCGCGCACTGGATTTTCAACTCTCGGTGTTGAGCCGAGCTTCGAGAATCCAACCTAACAACAACAGAGTGCATTCCAGCGCGTCGAAAAAACACTGTTGGATTTTCAACTCGCGGCGCTAAACAGAGCGTTGAAAATCCAGTGCGCGAAAAAAAATCTTCAAACAAACTTCACCACTAGACCACTTAGCTCTAGTTTTCTGATACACGGTGGGTTTTCCATCCTAATCCTAACTATCCTAATTAATACGCGTATTATAAATGCGAAAGTGTAAGTATGTTTGTTTATTACGCTTTCATGCTAAAACGGCTGAACGGATTTGGATGAAATTTGTCATATGGGTAGACCATGACCTTTAAAAGGACATAGTACATAAACCGCAAACGAAGTCACGGGCAACAGCTAGTTATTATATAAAGAAAACTCAGTAATTGCTTGTGATAACGAACGCACAAGGCAGAAATCAATAATCAATAGACGTTGTGTTTGTTAAATACGTACAGAGGCCAGCCATCAAGCTACCCCAATCTGTCAAATTTTCCCATTTGAATATAAACCTTATTCCTTTCTGGTAAAGTTGAAAATCTATCAAAGAAATTTGACAGTTTGGGGTAGCTTGATGTGCCTCCGTACCTAATCTGTTTTATTGATCTGGGAGTCTGCTGGGAATTCAGGAAAGGGTGCCGAATAAGTGTAGAAAGTAATGTAGATGCTTCCAGCAAATTATTATAATCCATCCATGTTCAAAGTACCTAGCAACCTACTGAAATGGATATTGAAATTGTGCAACTCGGCTTTCGAATAAATATCAGTGAAATCTCTTAAAAGTGTTTAACACAGAATCATTAAGTTTCACCTTCGAACAACCTTATTGTAATCAGTTTAATAATAGTTACTCAATCAACACTAATGGAGAGGAGAAACACTAAGAGGCTCGTGTCTAAGTAATAACAGCTGTACAGGTCGATCCATCAGGTTAAGCTACGCTTGCCGGGGTTGGTCAGTGGATGACCATCTTTACATATCGAGACTCCTCCGTGCTTCGGAAAGCACGTTAAGCCGTTGGTCCCGGCTGTTATTCATGTATCTTTGACAGTCGTTACGGGTCGTCAGAAACCCGAAAGTCTGACAACCAGTCTTACCAAGGGGTATCGTATTACCCAGTTACTGGGTTGTGGAGGTCAGATAGGCAGTAGCTCCATGTAAAATACTGGTATTCAGCTGCATCCGGTTAGACTGGAAGCCCCAACATAGTTGGGAAAAGGCTAGGCAGATTAAATCAATACTATGATTTCGTTATAAAACTTATTGAAGTCTTGTTGATAATCCTAATTAGATATCTGTTGCAAATAATGACTATCTAAATTCTCTGCTCCTTATTTTCATGCCGTTTTCAGTATTTTTATTTACAAATCTACTGTTTTCTCTATAGCTTTATTTAAATCCTTTGTTTCCCGTTCCGCTTTACCTTCAGAAAAGGAAGGCTTACTTTTTTAACTTATATTTTTGTTTATTTTTATTAAAGGAGTGTAATCTTTGTGGCTTTTTATTTTGGTTTCTGTTGTAAAGTTCTTCTCTTTATGAGAAGAGGCCTTTGCCTTGCAGTGGGACAATAATAGGGTGCTTATTATTATTATTATTTTATCCCCCGGGAACGTACTACCAGGAAATCCTTCCTTATTCCTTATAATAATATAATTAAATCATGATTCGAAAGACACGTGACGCCATCTATTATCAAAAGAACTTTATTGTTGTTTTCCTCGGGGATATAACTTTTTTTCGGGATGAAAGGTACCCTATGTCGTTTTTGTACACCTGACAACGTATATGCAAAATTTCAGGATGATGAGTTAAGTGGTTTAGGCGTGAAAAGGTAACAAACAAACTTACTGTTGCATCTAAAATATTAGTTAGAATAGTTAAGTTTTATTATGTATGTTAAGCTCGTGGCTAATTAATAAAGGCTGTACGGGTCGATCCATCAGGTTAAGCTACGCTTGCCGGGGTTGGTCCGTATATGGGTGACCATCTTTACATACCGAGACTCCTCCGTGCCTCGGAAAGCACGTTAAGCCGTTGGTCCCGGCTGTCATTCGTGGATCTTTGACAGTCGTTACGGGTCGTCAGAAGCCCGAAAGTCTGACAACCAGTCTTACCAAGGGGTATCGTATTACCCAGTAATTGGGTTGTGTAGGTCAGATAGGCAGTCGCTCCATGTAAAATACTGGTATTCAGCTGCATCCGGTTAGACTGGAAGCCGACCCCAACATAGTTGGGAAAAGGCTAGGCAGATTGATATTGAAGTTTCATATTCACACAGTTATTGTTATTACATATAGTTTCATATGTTCACTATTTAAACCGTGCGAGTCAATATACTCCCAAATTGATGTTTTGTAGTGTTCTAGATTTAAGTCTACTAGACAAACTTTTTAATGTTATCCGTTGTCTCTAATATGCCATAATTATGTGAAAGTCATGTCATGTCTACCTGTTATTTGCATGTTTTTTTTTTTACAAATAATATATTAATAATATATTTATTGTGTAACAAGGACTAGATTACATGGCAAGGTAGGAAATGTATAATAAAGCACAAATCAAGTCAGTGGGTGCCGTACTGCAGTGCGATTCTGTAACCATCACACCGTGAAAACTTAGGTGAAGTGAGCGTAGAGTGAGCTGTCAATAGTGTCAATTCCTAGCAAAAACAAACTCACTTCACCTAAGTTTACACGGTGAGATTTTTACAGAATCGACCGGCTGTTCTCATAAATAGGTTACAATATAACCTGTGTTTAGGAGAACCAGTTCCGATCCCCGTCATAAGTGGTTGACCTAAATAAGTTAAAAATATGTAAAAGTAATCATTACAATAAGCTACTCGTACATAGTGATAGACAAATTTAGGCTATTAAAGAAATGGTTAATAAAATGTCAATTTTTGATGTTATATAATTTGAATTGTAAGTGATTGTGCTGTTGGTGTGCTTATTATAAATAAATAAATAAGTACTTACCTAGATCGGAAAAGGAAATCAAACAAGTTATGATCGTAAAAGATTTAGAAAGAATAAAACACCCGATAATAAAATCTGGTAAGCGGGAAAGGATTTAAGAATAGTGTCGAATATCCGTAAAGTAGGGAACCATTTTCTGGATAATAACAAAAGCGGGGCAATTTATCATTATATTCCTGTAGACATTGGCATATAGGCCACAGAGCGGGCTTAGCAGGGATGTAAAAATGATTTAACGTCCGTCTGCCTTATAAAAGCCACGCGTGAAGAAAAGGCATTATTTTGCAATCTCATTCCTGATCGGTAAAAGATTATCAGATCGAAATCGATCGTTGATGTTCATCGTGATATGGCCGAAGGTAATGGTTTGCTGGAAGGCTTTTATTTATTAGACTAGAGAGAATATTTTAGAATGAGGTTAATAATTTACATTGAGTATTTGTATAGTCTACGAACGATATCAAAGTCAAAGCCAAATCATTTATTTCAAACTAGCTTTTGCTAGCGGCTTCGCCCGCGTGGTTGTCGGAAAATATCCCACGGGAACGTAATACCGGGAATTGATTCCTTATTCCGTGACTACATTATAAAGGGAACCTCTGTGCAAAATTTCAGCTTTCTAGGTCCAAAGGTTTGGGCTGGGCGTTGATGAGTCAGTCAATCAGTCAGGACTTCTCTTTTTATTTATATAGCCTATGCACATAAAAGGCACTTCTGAACGTCAAAATTTACAAAAAAATTAATTGATTCTAGTCGCCCCTACCAAAAGGTAGGTTAGTTTGGAGAAGAATCGGCAAGAAACTCCACCGTTACTCTTTTAAAATGTTTTACAATATTTTTTATACATTATAATTTTATGAAGACGATGCATCTAAATAACATTACTATACCATAATAGGTAAAAAGAATTAAAAATTAAGCAACGACAGATAAATTAATTATGTTATAGATGGGTCACATATTTACAAACATTATCATTGGAGGCTTTTATTACTGAAGCACCAAGAGTAGAGCTTCGTGCCCGTTCTTCTCCATAGGAACCTAATACGCATTGGAATGGGCAAATTTTGACTTTGAGAACATTAGATTTCTCTTCAAACTTGAAATAAAGCTGTCAAAACGTACGCGTACCGTGACGACGTGACGTCGACGGACAACATTACACATGGATGACCATGTGTAATGGCTTAGACGCGTAGAACGCGTAGAAATATTTCTACAATCTGCCATTTTATCTATTCTTCCGTCGACAAAACCCGTTTCTATGGCGGTCAGAGCGGAAACAGCGATGTTTACTTTCAGTAATGAACAGTAGGTACTATTACAACTTCAGCAGGAGCTTATAACCTGATGCATTTTTACCCGCATCCAAACTTTTCCTTCACTCGCAGATGTAATAGCCAAAGTAGAAAACTATTCCGTAATGCAGAGAGAATGGTAAAGTTCCCGCCACGGACTAGGAAAAAAAAGAAGGACTCCGCGCCACGCGTATCGAAAGTGAAGCACCGTACCGATCTATGTGTGCGTGATGCCTTACCTGTGATTTGCTATTCCTTGACAGTTTTTCTGGGATGTAGAATTAATTTTTCTCCTTTTCACAACACAAGATGGCATTATTTTATTTTATTAACCGACTTCAAATAGGAGGAGGTTCTCAATTCGTCTGTTCCCCGATTACTCGAAGATGGCTGGACCGATTTGGATTTTTTTTTTTTTGTTTGAAAGGGTATACTTCCCAGGTGGTCCCATGATCATTAAGTCAGGATCTGATGATGGAATCCTGGAGAAATAGAGAGAACTCTTCCAATTTTGTAGGCACACTTGAAGCGATTTGGATAGTTTTTGGAAGAGTACTTTCTTGGAGTGGTCCCATTTCAATTTGGTGAATATCTGATGAAGAACTTCTGAGGTAGGCAACGGAACTCCTCAATAAATGATAGCAAATGGACTAGGATTGCTGAAATCTCATGTCCGTTTGTTGTTCACACCAGTTCATAACATAACATCACGCCAGTACGCTGTGAAGGGGCAAGCACATGTGAACCACTAAAAAGTGAAAAATAAAAACTTTTTTACAAAAAAATACAACCGACTTCCAAAAACAACACTACAAAGTGAAAAATAACTTTAATTTCGGAAGTCGGTGGCAAAAACGAATCAGACACCGACTTCCGAAATTAAAGTTATTTTTCACTTTGTAGTGTTGTTTTTAGAAGTCGGTTGTATTTTTTTGAAAAAAAAAACTTTTTTACAAAAAAATACAACCGACATCCAAAAACAACGTTACGTTACACGACGGTGTCTTTGTAGGTACTATCGTGAAGTAAAAAACTACTTCACGATAGTACCTACAAAGACACCGTCGTGCCACGTAATGGCGGCCGGTCGGCATACTATGATGTAAATGTGTGCGTGAGGCATGTTTGTACAAACGGTCTTACTGTGCTTCACTTTCGATATGCGTGGCGCGGAGTCCTTCTTTTTTTTTTGTAGTCCGTGGTTCCCGCTAACATTTTTATTTAATAACATTTTTATTTTACAAGAACTCAACTCAAAGTAATTTTCAGTCTATTTATAAAGACCATGACAAAACAATCATATTTGTATATTATTTAACAATATTTTTATTCAAACGAGTGTCCATATAGTTTCTGGCCCTTTCTTTTCCATAGGCACGTACTACGCTTTGAGTACCGAGGTACCTACTATGCGAAACGAAAACGGAAGTATGAAAAGACGCGGAGGAAAGCTAAACGAACTTAGCTTCGTATAGCTTCGTTCTCAGTGTGGCCTACGCTTAAACCTTATCAATTTATAAAAAACTTTTTTACAAAAAAATACAACCGACTTCCAAAAACAACACTACAAAGTGAAAAATAACTTTAATTTCGGAAGTCGGTGTCTAGTTAAATGTATTTTCGTTTTTTGCCACCGACTACCGAAATTAAAGTTATTTTTCACTTTGTAGTGTTGTTTTTGGAAGTCGGTTGTATTTTTTTGTAAAAAAGTTTTTATTTTTCACTTCTTAGTTGTGTACCTACCCCACACAAATTCTAATACCACTATCTGCAAAACAAACTAGAACATCATCCATATAAAAGTGGGGAAAAAATACGTATTATTGAAGCTAACTCAAAAACTACCCAAGCAAAGTTAATCAATTTTATATGGGACCAACTGTGATGTATACCCTCTCGAATAAAACAAAAAAAAAACCAAATCGGTCCAGCCATCTTCGAGTAATCGGGGAACATACATAAAAAAAAAATAATAAAAAAAAGGTTCCGACGAATTGAGAACCTCCCCTCCTTTTTGAAGTCGGTTAAAAATGTTGGATACCTTTTTGCTAAATGACCAATAATGTAAAACCTAAATTAGATCTTAAGTAATTTATGTCTAGAAAAGGTCTTAAAATAAAGAAATACATTCTTGTCTAGAAGTATTTTTTCTACAAAGCCCGAGTCTTGAGAGCTGAGCGAGACTTGAAACAAAATGCTGAAAGCTTCAGTATGACGTTGCTAAAGAATGTGATCCGATTAGGGTTGGCTAGTGTTTGTCGTGTCTAAGATAATTCTTGTTATGAGAATTCTTTAATCGTTATAAAAAGATGCTGAAAGAATGGAAGACGATTATCTGTAGGATATGCATCTAACTAAATAGAAGAGAAGCTCAGCGCACGAATCGGTCCATCAAGATAAGCTACGCTTGCTGGGGTCAACTCGTGGAACCCATCCATGTATCGACCATCTTAACATACCGAGACTCCTCCGTGCCTCGGAAAGCACTTTAAGCCGTTGGTCCCGGCAGTCATTCATGGATTTTTGACAGTCGTTACGGGTCGTCAGAAGCCCGAAAGTCTGACAACCATGTCTTACCAAAGGAGAGGGGGCTCTTACACAGTTACTGGATTGTTGAGGTCAGATAGGCAGTCGCTCCATGTAAAATACTGGTATTCAGCTGCATCTCGTTTTCGCGGATGAGTGCTAATACGTGTGCCCGTGATCCCGCCGTAAGCGGCAGAGGAGAACACCGTGGAGTTTTAGTGGGTTAGAGTCCCACATAACCGCACTATCTCCCCGTGGTAGTGCAGAATGCATGAGTATTTCTCCTCGATAAAAAAAAGCTGCATCCAGTTAGACTGGAAGCTGACCCCAACATATTTGGAAAAAAGTTAGGCAGATTTATATAAGAGTATAAAAAGAATCAACACTAAAAGTAATGCCAATTGTAGTTAAGATTCAGCTCAGAACTTCAAAAACTAATCAAAACAAATAGAAATCAAGAAAACCAACTAAGCAAACTTAGAAAGAAACAAATGAAGAAAAGCACCTAACAATAACAAAACAAAATTTCGCCCGAGAAACAGACAAGGGCGTAAAATTTTATATTCTCTCTATAATATGGTACGAGTACATCTATCTCACATGTGCGCTTTTTATACCAATATGGTATATTTCATAGACTAGTAAAGGAAACTGGTATTGAAGGTTCCGTACCTAATTTAAAACCACTTGAACGTGGAAGTGAATTACCAAGTGAGTACCAAGGAGCACAGGTGGCACAGGACTAATGCATGTGATCAAAGTGTCGTTATTATCGTCATCACCAGTCATCATGAGGGCAGAATAAATAATAGTATTACCGTCATCTCTTCCGTGACCAAATCGACGATGTATTATTATTGTATATGGTTTCCTTCTTACAAAAATATATTTTGTCTTGATATCTGTGCAAGATTTTGCGATATACAGTATCAATAACGGTCTTAATGATTGCTTCATAGGTTCGATAACGCAATGAATGTTGTTGAACTGTCAAAATGAAAGGCATTGCCATTGTTAGTTATACTAACATTATAAATGCGAAAGTGAGTTTTTTGTTTATTACGCTTTCACGCTAAAACGGCTGAACAGATTTGGATGAAATTGGGCTCATGGGTAGACCATGATTTGGTTTAGGATATACAATACTTTTATCTCGGTAGTACGTTGCCGTGGAATAAATTCCGACCTCGTTTCTCATAAAACATAGCTTGAAAATCTTGCCATATTTTATTTCTCCTACAATATGCGAGACAGACCGCAATATTCTGAATGCAGAAAACCTGACTCCGGAAATATTACCCTATGCAATATTTCTTACGGGAAGAAAGAAAACCCGCCGCAGCGAGGGGACGCCCTAAAATGTCATAAATGGTGACCTTATTGGTGATGTTCTTCAGAAAGGTCAGGTGCGTAGTACTCGCAACCGGCGTGCGTGTATGACCAGATGTTTAAACGGCGTATGTAAGGATCGTAGCAGATGGCGTTCTATAGTTTCTGCCAACCACCATGGGAAGGAAGCGTGAGTTATGAATGTGTAAGAAGGAAAACAAAACGTAGGCATTAAAATTATATTGGGAATACGGACCCCTAAATGTACGGTTTCGCTTCACATTTCGCCAATAATTTTTATTTGAAGAACAATTTGCGAGTCTGATACGTGTTAGGTTACATTTATGGTTGTTTTATTTTATTTTGTGCTTGAACAGTTTTAGTAATTGTCGATACTTTAGCTATTTGGGTAGTTTGGCGTTTTTTTGTTGTGTCGTTAGTTATATTGTTATGGAATTATGTTATGATATATGGTACAGTCAGCAACAAAAGTCGATTAACACTTCCAGTTTTTTAATCTTAATTATCAAGCGAAATATTTAATTCAAATCGGCACAGAAGTACTTAAAATTTTAAGAACATTAACTCTTAACAGTTAAACGAAAAAAAAGCAGTTTATCGAATCATTTTGTGTTAATTTAGATGATGTCAAAAAGTAGCAGTGTTATCCGACTTCTGTTGCTGACCGTACCTATGTTATCGCTATAAGCTAAACTGCTAAGCCTTCTATATTTTATTTATTATCATTTACAGTGTAAATAGCAATACTTATATACCTTCAAATATGCTCTCACTTCGTTCTTAAAAATAAAAAAAACCGGTCAAGAGCGAGTCGGACTCGCGCACCGAGGGTTCCGTTCTGATTTCTGAAAAGGTGTGCTATTTAGAGACATTGTTTTATTTTTCCTTGAATCTTTACCTAGACTTCTATATAATTATTTCAGATTTTCCTCTATGGAAACTTCGGAGAAAAGAGTGGGTACGGTATTTTTTTTTACATTTTTCATCAAAAGTCGAAAATTATACGGCCTAAAAAAGAAAAAAAAACATGTTTGAGTTTGTGTAAGCAGCTCTCTTTTGTATGATACCCCATATGCCCTAGTAGCCCCACTTCGAGTTTTTAGACCCCCTTTCAGTCCCATTGCAAAAAATATAAATATTTTTATTTCTTTCTTATTTGCAAAATAGTAGGGCAAACGTTATCTAAAACTGTTCCAAATTTCAAGTTGATAGCATTAGTAGTTCTTGAGATATCCAGACGACATCTCATATAGACAGACTGAGTCGCACCATAAGGGTTCCTTTTTATTCCGGAACCCTAAAAAGAAGCTTATAACTTTTCAAAATAAAGTGCTTATAAAAATTAAGTTGCTGCAATGTGTAAAATTACTGCTTTCATTACGCAAATTCACTTGAAATATGGCAGCCATAATGAATTCCTTTTTGCAAAATGCTGTCTTTATAACTTAAAAGAGATAGTCAGAATGAAAATTCTAGAGATTTATGTTGGTGAATTAAAGTAATAAAATAATTTTGGCAACGCAACAGCTGCTTGTATGTCATACTATCTATATCTATAAAACAAAGTCGCTTTTTGTGTCCAACTGTGTGAGTGTGACCCTTCTTTCTCTACTCCGTGGTGTGACCGCTTAGATCTTTTAAACTCCGCAATAGATTTTGATGAGGTTTTCACCATCATTAAAATCATTTATTCCGGAAGATTTATGTGTATAATATATTGATCGTCGTCTGCGTCGCATTTTCCAAATTGTTCAGCCTCCAGTCTAACCTCCTCCAGTCACCATTTTACATGGAGCGGCTACCTATCTGACCTCCACAACTCAGTTATTGGCTAAGACTGGTTGTCAGACTTTCTGACTTCTGACGACCCGTCAAAGATCCTCGAATGACAGCCGGGACCAACGACTTACACCGTGCTTTTCGAAGCACGGAGGAGTCTTTGTATGTAAGGATGGTCACCCATCCACGGACCAACCGCGGCCAGCGTAGCTTAACCTGATCGATAAACCCGTGCGGCTGTTATAACTCAGCCACAAGCCTCTGTATAATACTTTATATTAAACTTAAATAATTATGTTAAAGAAATGTCGATATTCTGTGAAGTCGTAAAAACCGCGCGAAGCTGGAGCGGGTCGTTAGTAGTTTAATAATAGGAATGGTTGACTAAGAATTTGGATAACGTTTTCTATGATGACATGCAGTTTATAAGATTCCATGGAATCTTGCAAACCTTTATGGAAATTGACAAACGTTATGGCGTAGATGCTCTCATTGCGCTCTTTGCGGACCCTGTGGGTATAAAGGTTCTATTTCTGGTAAGGGTTTTTGTATCAATTGAATAAGCAATTTTATGGGATTGCGAAAAATGCTTGAAGAAAAGTTTTTCTTTGTTATTCTCTATCTCTACCAACGGAAGTGTTTCTTTGAGCAGCGGGGCAATAGTGTCGCAATAAAGCGCTATCAATCGGAATCTGTTTAAGGCCAGGATATTCGAGCGCAGTAGGCATTTAGCGTTACCTCCCACCCCGCGTGGCAAGTCGCGCGAACGCGCAGTTCAAATGAACTCGCTGACCCCGCTCTGCAAAATATTTTTCCCATAATTTAAACTTAATTACCACTATAATTATAATACAACTTAAACTAAGATCTACAGTTTAATTATACACTACAACAATATTTACAGACTGATTTTTAAAACTAATAAACAAACACGGAAAATAACAATAATATGACAAATATTTCGATTGATTAGCGGAGGGACGCAGCGAGCCAGCAAAAACGACACAGGTCCTGCCTCGGAAACGCCTAGCGGGCTACTGAAGCGAAGCGCGTGCGCCGCTTAGTTATATAATCATTTGTTAAAATAATAAAAAACTGTTTTGAGAAAAAGTAACCGGAGAATATTCTCCTAAACGTTATTGCCTATTTTTTGACATATTTTTTTTTGAGTAAAAGTTTGGTCTACTTCAAGTACGACTTGAAAAACGATCACAAATATCTCTGTTTTCGCGATTTTTTATGATCGAGTGAAAATTTAAATATCGTGTTTTGAACCGGAGAATAATCAAGAATGTTTATTAAAGTACAACATATATTTTTACCAAATCAAAACTAAGAATATTTGATTGTTTAATGTTGAATCAAAAATAGGTCGATTTTGAGGAACCTGGCCTTAATTTTGACAGTTCAACAACATTCATTGCGTTATTTACGTTGTTGAGCGGACAAATTTTTCGAACATGCGAAGCAATGGATGAGCAATATGCTATACTTACGCAATAGGGATGTTTCCTGGGTAAGAAAAGAAATTCTCTTTAGTCCGTCAGTCAGATAATAAAATAAAAAAAAATATTAGATACGTATTTTTTGCTTTCTCAATTTATCATATTAATAAACAATTACTTATAGAACGCGTTAAAGTTGAGTAGTGGGGGTTCACTCGTCACAACTATAATAAACTACGTATAATATCTGGCAAGGAGTGACGTCATGCTACATTTTAACTCGATGTATATGTATCTCCGTAATCCTTTGATTACGTAAACATTGAAAAAAATACGTGTCAAATATTTTTTAGTAACATAAATAATGGACAAAAAATATTAGGTTGGGGAAAAAGTCTTTTCGCATTATAGTATGTATGAACTTAAAATAAAATCTCTTTGGCTATACTATTTGTATCTAGCTGGTTTTGGTATCATTGAAAGTTTAAATTTTAAAGAACATAATTCCAAATTCAAATTAGGAAAATATGTGATATTCATTTGTTTTTCGTACTGTCAAGATGAGTGAATCTATGAATGAATGAATGAATGAATTGCACCGACCCCAGCGTAGTTTAACCAGACTCGATTGCTCGAATGAACCCAGAGATTCACACTAGACCCTGTTGCCTCATGTTACATGGTGCAACAGAGCCCATTGCATATCAGTGAGTAGACCGGGGGGCGCGGTAATGGTAGGGAAGACATGCCCTTAGGATATGGAGGGGATAAAGAGCCATACCCAGTATGCACCGTAAAGCAAGCCTTGGAATAGTGGAGAGACGGGTGATATAATATGGATGGGCTTTTTTATGACGTTGCTGCCGTGTTGCTTCAAGTCCAGCTTCTCCGGTGAATCTTTTGCCGGTTAAACTTCGTTTTTGATTCTTTATGTCACAGCTATGCTGTATTATATGTTGTTATTACCAAAATCATCGTCTGAGGTCTCGCTGCTATCCGTTTCCTGTTTCTTGTATATCTCTAGCAGCCTTCTTGACTCTTTATGCAGCCGTGTCCATCGAAAAGTTAATTTCCTTATTGAAGTAAATCTTGTCCTGCGTAGTTGGGGGTTGGTGATTTCAAACCGGAGTTCTGTGGATTGTTCCTGCTCAATTTGTATGTTGTCCTGGCTAATTACGTATCCTGTATGTTGTGGTGTCTTGGCATTAGATAATTTCTGCGTTAGAATTTGTTGGTACTGATCGTCGTCGATCGTGACGTTCGTTTTTAAAAACAAATGTCAACATTACATGAGACAGGTTTTCTTTCACTCAAACGAATGACTGCGGTACACACGCGCAAGGACGTGGTACTGACGCGGTACACACGCGGCAAAGACGCGGTACACCCGCTCTAAGTACGCACTACCGCGGTACACTCGCGGCAAGGACGCGGTACACTCCCTACAAGTACGCGCTACCGCGGTACACACGCGGCAAGGATGCGGTATACCCGCGGCAAGTAATAACATGTTATTTAAAATCTAGCTTCAGCGGTGAATCTTTTGGCGAGGTTAGACTGCATTCTCGACACCATTTATGTCACTGCTATGTTGTATTACACGTTGCTGTTTCCAGTATCTTCGTCTGAGGTCTCACTGCTATCCGTTTCAGTTTTCTTGTAAGTCCCGTTAACAGCCTTCTTGATATTATCTCTTGATTCAGCCGTGTCCACCGAACAGTTAATTTCCTTATTGAAGTCGATCTTGTCCTGTGGTAATTAGGGGCTGGTAATTTGGAACCGGAGTTCTGATTGTTCCTGCTCAACTCGTATGTTGTACTGGCTAATTAAGTTTACTGTATGTTGTGGAGTCTTGGTGTTAGATAATTTCTGCGTTAGAATTTGTTGGCTACTGATGTACTGATCGCCTCGATCGTGACCCAGCTACTCGTATCATAGTGCTTAGGTTTTTTATTATTTATGGGTGGTTGTCAGTTTTTGTAGAAATCTTAAGCTTCGGTCCCACCCGAGCGAGGCGCCTGCGAAGCGGGAGCGCCAGCGTGCAACTATCGAAAGTCTTTGTGCCTCACCCTTTTCAAAACTTTTTCGGTTGCACGTTGAAATCATAGTCAACGCCCTTTTTGTGTTTGACCAATGAATGAAGGATGGACCTTTTTACAGTTAGTTGTTTTATTTGACCAATGAACTAAGAATGTCGCCTAAGAAAGATGACCCTAAAATAAACAATGTCCCTTTTCTTAAACGTTAACTGCTGTTTTTCTTGGCGTTCTAACCTTTTCATTTATAATGTGCGCCGAAGCGCTATTGGTGGACGAAAACAATGGAGGCCACTAGCCACTGGCCCGTGCATACGAATACCTTCCGTATGGGTGTGACGCACAAAAGTCGTTGATAGTACTTTGCTGTTTTTGTGAAATCGCATTCAGTTCTTAATCGAGCCGAGAAGTCAATTCAAGTACCTACCTACGGATGGTACCCTGTTGCCACACCCGACAGGATTATGGACGGGCTCTTTTTATGACGTCACTGCCATGTTGCTTCAAGTTCAACTTCCCCGGTGAATCTTTTGGCAATTAAACTGCGCTTTCGACACTTTTGGTGTCACTGCTATGCCACGTTGTGCTGCTATGTGACGCTCACTCTAATGTCTCGCTGATGGTGGCGCGTGTTGGATCATTTAGCTAATCCATGCGTCAGGTTCGTGAACAAGCGCTGTCAGTGAAGGCTGGTCATACCTTAGCGGCCACGGCTTATTTTAATTTAATTTAAATATTTGAATTGTTTTTTAAGGACGCTTTTAACGTTCTGCATCGTTCTCACATGTAAAATTTCAACTTGAATGATGTAACCATTATTATGTAACCATATCTTGATTCAAAAGAGTGTCCGTGGAGTTTCTTGCCCGTTCTTCTCCATAGGTACCTATTATGCTTTGGAATGGGCGCCTAGCTTCATCTTTCTGACTGACCGACCCCTTGACAATTCAAAAGTGCCTGTAATTGGTTTAATTGAAATAAATGCTTTGAGTTTGAGTTGTTATTTCCAATATCTTCGTCTGAGGTCTCACTGCTATCCATTTCAGGTTTCTTGTAAATCTCGTTAGCAGCTTTCTTAATTTTATCTCTATCTTCAGCCGTGTCTACCCAAAAGTTGATTTCCTTATCGAAGTAAATTATGTCCTGCTTTCCATGTGTAAATAGGGCGGCCGAATTTTTGGATATTACCCTGTACTGCATTGCTGCATGTAGCAGGTGCGGTTCCCGACGCCTACGCCTGTGGACATGTCCGAGATAGCACATCCTGTGGTTCTTAATGCGTTTGGTTACGGTTTTTCCGTTTAAGATTTCATGCATTTTCTTTCGTGTTGGTTTATTCCTAGCGCGGTTAATCAAGTCACTCTTGATAACTCTCTCATACCTTTTCGGTCTTGTCCTGTTAGCTTTGGTGAGTGCCGATACTTTCAAACCGTGTGTCATACAAGGTACGACCACCATTCGATACATGAGTCTGGCTAATTTTCAGTCCATCTTTGAGTTTATTTCGAATGGTAATAGAGATTCAGCGTTTCTAGTGGCCTGTTCACAACGTTTTTTAGTAGTGCTTTTCCTGCTTAATGCAGATCTTATTCTGAGAATTGAAGACGGAGTAAAGTCCTGAATATTATTCAAAAGTGCTAAGTCAATTCTGTCGTCGTTATGATTAGCCGATACATAATTTGCAAGGTCTACGAACAGACACGTGGTCGAATGTCAGCCCCATTAAATTGTATAAGTATTTGTAATGCTAGCTCTAAATAGACAATTTCACAAATCGAAGCATAATTTTGTTATGTTTTTGTTTGAGTGGTAACAAAACTGGTTAGAACGACCAACCCGTGTTTTAAAACAAAGACCTTATTTTGAAGCTTTACCGTATGGGGTAAATTTTTTGTGCGAACATAGAATTTAGCTTGCCATAAGTTGACATTCAACAAAAAAAAAAAGGGTCTGTGCCGAGATTTTTGTTGATTTGCAATATTTAAGAAGTAGGTAAACTCTTTGTTTAACTTTATGTCTTGGGAATTTGGATTCATACTATAATCTTATGAACATGCAATAAATACTTTTGACTGAGGAATATAAGGAACGGCCTCACCAATTTTGCTTGCTGGGACTTTGGAACTCAGGATCCTAATTCGGCTGATCAGTTTCACCCTTGCAACGGACTGTTCGCTTGAGATCAGGTGCACAGTTCTAACGAAATGTGTTTACTTCGCGAGCACTTCAACAGAAACGCTAAATAATGTTTATGACCGGTGTTACAATTTGGGCATCCTTTCTGATTAAAATTGCCAGTCCCCGGTGTGTTGTACTAGCGGCTGAATATAGGTGCCATTCGTAATGCCTGGAGCTGTACGTTCCTTCATTCATCCCTGTTTCTTGTAGGCAGGCTACGTGGATATCCCTATGTGAAAGTTCAGCGTCTATTTTATCCTTTTTGGTCGGTTTTGAGGCCCCGCGGACATTCCTTGTTGCAATACGCAACTTAGGGAAGATGTGCTTAATTGCGGTATTTGGCGGGTTTCTAAGTATAGTGTATCCAGTGTCATCTGCGACTACATCTGATATTGGTGTACTTAGTGATAACGGTAATTGATGACACGGTGTTAGTGGGCTAGCTAAATGGGGGCTGGTGATTTGGAACCGGGGTTCTGTGGACTGTTCCTGCTCAACTCGTATGTTGTACTGGTTAGCTGAGTTTTCTATATGTTGTGGTGCCTTGGCGTTTGATAATTTCTGCGTTAGACTTCGTTGGCTACTGATGTACTGATCATCGTCGATCGTGACCCAGCTATCATAATGCCGGTCTTTATAGAAGATGTGAATATTGCCGGGCAATGAGTTGCCGGTAGGTACGTACACCAGTGTGTTCTCGTTATTTGTGTGAACATGCACATTTACGAGGTAGAATTCGGATGCAGCGATTAAAATGTCTTCACCACCCTAGAACGTCTCGTTAAACTGCGCGGTAATGTATTTTTTTATACGTTGTTCCTGAGACAGATTGCTGTCAGGAAGAAAGTCCTGAATATTATTCAAAAGTGCTAAGTAAATTCTGTCGTCGTTACGGTTATCCGAAACATAATTTGCAAGGTCTTTACGAACAGACACGTGATCGAATGTCAGCCCCATTAAATTGTTTATTTGGAATGCTATAGCTCTAAACAGACAATTTCCGTCCCTCAACATTGGTACAATCGAGGCCATTGTTTTGTTATATTTTTGTTGGAATGGAAACAAAATTGGTTAGGGTGACCGACACGTGTTTTAAAACAAAGACATTAGTTTGAAGCTTTACTGTGTGGGCAAAAAATTTTTTTGTGTGAACATAGAATTTATCTTGCCGTAACTTGACATTCAACCAAAAAAAAAGGTTCAAGTTTTTGTTCGGAGGTTTTTGTTGATTTGCAATATTTAAGAAGTAGGTAAACTTTATGTCTAACTTTATCTCCTGGTAATTTGAATTGATGCTATAATTTTATGAACATGCATTACTTTAGACTAATATAAGGAACGGCCTCACCGATTTTGCTTGCTTGGAATTTAGAACTCAGGATCCTACGGCGGATGCTCCGTTCCACTCTTGCAGCGGGTCGTTCGTTTGAGTTCAGGTTGAATTTACTTCGCGAGCGGTGCACAGGTTGTATTTACTTCGCGAGCACTTCCGCAGAAACGCTAAATTCGTATTTATGACCGATGCTAGGATCGCAAACCACTTCGGTATGTCTCGCGCCGTGGGACTTTTTATTTTTGTCGGAGCGCAGCTGGACACGACCGCACTCAACGACCGACCAGATGGATCTCCTCTACTGTCAAGATGAGTGAATCTAATGAAGAAATTCGATACATTTTAAAATTTGACTACAAAAAAGGTAAAAATGCAACGCAAGCCGCGAAAAAAATTTGCGATGTTTATGGACCCAGTGCAGTGTCTGTGAGAGTAACACAAATTTAGTTTAAGCGTTTTCAATCCGGAAATTTTGATGTCAAAGATGCACGTCGCTCTGGTCGCCCTATTACGGATAAAATGGATGCCATTTTTGAAAAAGTGGAGCAAGATCGGCATATCAGTAGTTACGACGTAGATGAAGAACTGGGAATTGACCACAAAACAGTTTTGGCGCATTTGAAAAAAACTGGGTACACAAAAAAGCTCGATATTTGGATACCTCACGAGCTCACTGAAAGAAACCTAATGAACCGTGTACTCATTTGTGATTCTTTATTACGACGTAATGAAACCGAACCATTTTTGAAGAAGCTGATAACTGGTGATTAAAAGTGGATCACGTACGACCAGAACGTGCGAAAAAAGTCGTGGTCAAAGGCCGGACAGGCTTCACAGACTGTGGCGAAACCCGGGTTAACTCGCAACAAGGTGATGCTGTGTGTGTGGTGGGCTTGGAAGGGCATTATTGTGGGGGAAGCTGTTACCACCAGGCAGGACCATCGATTTTGAACTCTACTGCAAATAACTGATGAGATTAAAGCAAGAAGATGAGAGAAAGCGGCCGGAATTAATCAACAGAAGGGGTGTGGTTTTTCATCATGATAACGCTAGACCTCACACATCTTTAGCCACTCAGCAAAAATTAAGAGAGTTTGGCTGGGAGGTGTTAATGCATCCGCCGTATAGTCCTGACCTTGCACCTTCAGGTTTCCACCTGTTTCGGTCTCTTCAGAATTCTTTAGGCAGTGTCAGGTTAACATCACGACAGGACTGCCAAAAGCACTTGTCGCGGTATTTTGATCAGAAGTCCCAAAATTTCTATAGCAATGGAATCATGTCCCTACCTACAAGATGGCAAAAAGTTATCGAACAAAATGGTACCTACATACTTTAGATAAATGTAAATAATGTATATTAAAAAATGTTTTGAATTTTCTTAAAAAATGCGAAGAAACTTTTTCCCCAACCTATTATATATTCAACATTATATTAGGGTGCAGATTTTAACTTCCTGCAATGGTATGACTAAGGAAGAAACTGTTAGTGTAATTATTTCTAAAATTGATAAATTCTACGATTAATATAATCTTTTTAATAAGAATTTTTATTTTGAATTTAAAACAATTTTTCGTATTTTCTTAGTATTTCTGTCAGATTTGTACCTAAATTCTGCAGTATTCGCAAAAAAAACTGCCATATTGTGTTCCTTGAGACCCGAGACGCGCATACGCTGCCATTCAAACCGTGTTACATTTTATGTGCCCCCTTAACCTACTTCAATGGGGCATACGGCGACAATATAAATATTTTAATAACTTTTACATTGTACAGTGCCAGATGTGGCTTCAATACAATGTCGGCACAATGCAGTATTGTTTTATTCATACATTTTTGTGTTTTGACTGCCAACGAGGTCTGAGGCAGGTTGAATGAATACGTTCGAATAAAAAAATGGGTAGTTAATTCATGATCAGTTTTAGAAATAGATTCTGGAAGATAAAAATAGCTGTAAAAACAAACAACGGATTCACACGTGTGTTCCAAAGGTTAAACTTTAGAATGAGGGCAAACTGCGTATATTTTAAAATAGTTGAGGGTACGTTTCAGTATATTCGGGCAATTTATAGATTAGTATGGTAGGTATCTTGTCCTTCCATCGATAAGGAATTATCGATGGAAGGACAAGATTAAAGAGATGTAATGCTTTAGTCGAAGTGTAGCAACACCTGCTGAAAATTACGCGACGGAAATTCCGCGTGCTATGTGTTTTATGAAAATTACGTGTCGTAGTTTCTGCCTGATGAGTCAGACTGACGTAAATTAAAAAGTTGCGTTGCTGCCGCCACGTCATTTCCGCATATGTGTTTGTGTTGCTACTTCTTTACCTAAAAACGATCCGTAAATTATGGGATCCCGACAAACGACCTCTCATGAACCTGCAAGATAAAGTTGGAACAATACTAAAACCTAATTATTATTGCACAGTTTCATGATCTCCCAGATCCTTCATTCAAGGCGCGGGCCCCACAGAAAGGACGTGAGGCGAGGACGGGACGCAGACGCGGCGATGGAATAGTATGCAGATGGAAAAGCGACGCGTCTTTTCCTTTGGGTGCGTTCATTAATTACGTGAAGCGTATAGGGGGTCCAGCCGAATCTCACCCAATCTCACGTGGGGAGAGGGGTTTTTGTTTCGCAAGAAACAGTGTAAATTGCGAGAAAACTGGGAAATTATTATTAAAAATAAGTACTTACATAATTTATAAAAGAAGATTAAGTAAATTATGTTCATTTAAATAAATCCAACGCAATCAAGCATAGATTAACTTATTTAAATATGCTTATTGAAGTATCTCACGTGAGATTAGGAGGAGATGGAGGGCGTCGACCAGTGACATCTCACCAAGGGGGAGGGGGTGGTCGAAAAATCGACAAAATCGCCTCAAGTAAATAATGAACGCCCCCTTTATGTATTTTCGTTACAGATCACGATAATACATTTTGTATGAAGAATAATTTAGAATATCTTAATGTTTTAATTATTATTTTTTTTTTAATTTTTTAATTTTACTCTTCAATTGTTTACTATTTAACCCGTGTTTTAATTTCAAATGTTTAATTTAATTTTATGTTCATGTGTTGTTTAATTTAATATTGTTTAATTTTTCTTTGATTTAAATTTTATTAAGTATGTTTGTTTTTTTGTTTGTTTTGTTTGTTTTTATTGTGTTTTTGTGTTACTCATACAATTCTAAACTATGTTTAAAATGATGATGTATGCATGATGTGTTCTCCTATAACTGAAGGAGCACAAATCTTCAAAGTACTTTGTATAATAATGCATGTAATGTGTATCCTTTGTTGGAGTTCCTTTCTGAATAAAATAAAAAATAAAAATAATGAAGATACGTGAATGGGAGCCGCATGTGCGTCCCGTCCTCGTCTCACGTCTGTCCCGCGCCTTAACGTCTCAACGTACAGATGCGTCATTTACGACAATCATATTATCAGTGTGATGTTTCATAATAATGGCGGCAGGAAGCGTCGCATGGCTTCGTAAACGTTAAGTCGATACTAAATGATTATGATGACACTGGAGACCTTAATGACGAGATGGTGTAGTATTGTCAACGGCTGCTGTAATGTGGATCGTAAAATCAAATCTTAGACCTGTTTAGATGTGAATATGAGTCAAATATCTGACAGCTTCATACAGTCAGGAAAATTAATTATTTATCAAATAGACACATTACGTCAATTTTCCGCGTTATAGCCATTTGAAATCATTGTCAAAAAATTATAGTTTGGATTTCAATATACGGGTGGCAATTTATTAGGTAGCGAATTTGATGAACAGTTAAAGCCAATGACCAAAAATGCCACAATTTTATTTTTTTTTCAAACGGTATTAATTAGATACAGAATTATTATGACGAACAAAAGTTAATAAGTACCGAGTTTTATAGATAATTTAAAAAAAACATAATCGGTCGGTTGGTCGTCTATCGGTCAGTCTGGTCGTAAAAGACTAGTACAAGAGGAGATGCGGCAGTGAAGGGCACGTAGGTGATATACTAACGTTCCAAAGGTTTTGTCTATACTATCTGCAGTCGGTGATGAAATTAAAACCTTATCCGTCCATGATAATATCGGCACGTTAGCGTAAAATAAGTTGGATGTATGAAGACGTATGTATGGAAATGCATGAAGATTTTAAATTTCCGTCCACAATAACGTTATAACGTGCACGTATTTTCGTATACGTTATGACGTCCACGTCCACGGCCACGCTAAAGTCGTCACGTTAGAAATTATAAAAAATTACACTTGATACCTAACCTATTTATTTTGCCAACAAAGCTACATAACTTTTAATTAAATATAGATACTCGTACCTATTAATCCTATTATACAATACAGTACTTCATTTACATTAGATAAGTCAACTATACAACGTGCAGCTGCAATTGCGACATTAATTCAACACGCGTATACGGTTTTACGTTATCGTTTTCTACAGATATTTTAATTTCATTAAACGTTTTTATTTATTGATTTATTTACAGTTTCCTTTTATTATTGAGTTTTAGTTTAGTTAGTGATCTTCCTGTGCGAGTCACAATAAATACTTTTTCTTTCTTTTTCTTTTCTTTCTTTCTAATGTATCATCTTGGAGCAACCTGAAGCGCAAAGATGAAATTGAAACAAACGAGAAAAAAAGGCCACGCAACTCGTTTTTTTTTTTCCGTGAAGCTACTTAACACGTGGGTCAGAACAATAGACAAACGATGAACAAAAAGAAAAGTTGTTGGGTCAACGACCTTTTACCAGATGGCATAGAACAATAGCTTCAAGAATGAGTATTTTCCATGGAGTGATCCTAATTTTGGTTATTAATACGAATTATTTTATCTTATTATAATTTTTATGATTACTGGCCACTAGCCCTACCAGCGTTTTGAAGGAATGTCGCGATTGGGGCACCACGTTGTATACAATGCAATGGCGGCACTGTATGCTGGCTTGACAAGTTTTAATGAATTTACATTAATATTGTCTGCTAATGTGAAGAAACAGATACTAGATTGTTGTACACACGGCTACATATCAAGCTATTCATTTCCAGTTTACACTGACCTCTCATTGTAAGGAAATTCTATACAATGCGAGATCAGCTTATACTGGATAGCTTGATTTGTAGCCGTGCGTACGAGATGCAATGATAACAATGTACCGCTGGAATTGGTATTTATCGAATGGACTGTAATTTGTAAGCTGTCACGGGTGCCATCATACAGTGCCACAGTTTCTTATCTAATACATTCCATAATACAAATATAAATACAATTAAACAAAAAGGACGCCGTCCACTGGTCCGCGACGGACGCAACGCACGCAAACTGCGATCTAGTTGAAATCGTTATCAACTACATATGATTTATTTATAATTTAATGCAGATTGGTTTGTAGCGATATCGTCTTCACGACGACGTAATATTCAGAGCTGGGAAGAACGAGTCAATTTAATTAATATGTATATTGTATTATTTATTATGTATATTATGCCGTCACGTTGATACGCTTATTTTGGGATTGCATGTTAGGAATAGAAAACAAACCGAATTATACAAGATGTAACTTAATACTAAGTTTAGAACTCGTCATAATCACCTTTGAAGCAGGTTTAGATACTTTACATTAATCTACACAGTAATCACTGAACTTGACAACAGATTTACGTCAAAGGGGATGCATGCAGACCCTCTGTCCTCTATCCATCCAAGCTCCTGATAAAACATGTCTGTCATCTAATCATCTTTAACTCCTTGAAGGCTTTACATAAGTTGATGAAATAAACATTTTTTTTTAATTTTTTTTTTCTACACCCCATGTGTGCATAAGGAAAAACCCTTTACATAATAGATATATAAGCTTATATATTATATATATAAACGTAAAAAAACATCATCCGATGGAAAAAAAACATTCTAAGTACAACTAACCCCCACCCCCTCCCCCTGGGGGTTTTGGGAGCTAATCACGAGATCAGCTAATAACGTATTTTCTATGACACAACGAACGAAACCGCCTATGGATAAAAAGTAGTCTGAGATGTATTTCTACAAGACAGGATATTGACGTGGCTAACACGTGGTGAGATATAAGCGGGGAATCATACAGTAATTGGGGCCCAGGGAGGAATCACAACTTAAAATGAATTTACTCAAACAAAATGCCAATACTAAAAAGTACTATCGACAAAAAGGAAGCATTTACACCTTGAAGTTGCTTTTTGTATACACTGATTCATTGAAAAAACCCTGCCCCTATGGTCATATGCTAGGGTTCCGTACCAAAATGGTAAAAAGGAACCCTTATGGTGCGACTCAGTCTGTCTGTCCATCTGTCACAGCTGGATATCTCAAGAACTACTTGTGCTATCAACTTGAAATTTGGAACAGTTTTGGATGACGTTTGCCCAACTATTTTGCATATAACAAATAAATATTTTTTTTTTTTTATTGCAACAGGGCCTGAAAGGAGATCTTAAAAATTCAAAGTGAGGCTATTAGGGCATGTGGGGTATCATATGAAAAAGCGCTGTTTGCACATACTGAAACATTTTTTTTTTCTTTTTTAGGCCGTATAGTTTTCGACTTTTGATGAAAAATGTAAAAAAAAAATACTGTTCCCCCCTTATCTCCAAAGTTTGCATAGAGAAAAATCTGAAATTATTCTATGTGGTAGAAGTTTATGTAAAGATTACAGGAAAAATAAAACGATGTCTCTAAATAGCACACATTTTCAGAAATCGGAACGAAACCCTCGGTGCGCGAGTCCAACTCGCTCTTGACCGGTTTTTTTTACTTTATCTTAAGTACAAATTGTAGCTTGCAAGCGAATTGTATCAAAAATTTGAAAGACGTAGCATTTTTAGATGGTACAGACGTCAGCACATCAAGCTACTACAATCTGTCAAATGTCATTAATAGATTTTCATCTTTATCGCTAAAGCATTAGGTTCAAGGTTGATTGGGAAAATTTGACAGTTTCGGGTGGCTTGACGTGCTGGCGTCTGTACTTAGTACCTCAAAGCAATAATAGACCCCATAAAAGTAATAACTTAACATAGTCACCACACGGAAATTCACAAAGTGGTACCGGATGCAACAGTTGTATCGCAATCGTCGGAAGCAATCGATTTGCGGCACACTGGGATTGCTGTGGACATTCGGACGTTTAAACAGAACTGGACCCACATGTTATGCCCACATGAGAGACAGGCAGGCAACTGGAGAGAGATCAAATAGCCCGTACAGGTTCAGACTGAAATTCCGTCAATTAAGGGCGAATTTTGTCGAGGAGCTCCTGGCTACGTAATAACAGCGGCACGGGTCGATCCATCAGGTTAAGCTACGTTTGGATGTGTGACCAACTTTACATACCGAAACTCCTCCGTGCCTCGGAAAGCAGTTGGTCCCGGCTGTCATTCGTGGATCTTTGACAGTCGGAACAGGTCGTCAGAACAACCGGATGAAACCGGGTAAATCGAATGACAATGCAATAGTATTATGACATGGAGCTGATCTGATGATGGAGCCGGAAGGTGGCCATAGGAACTCAGTAATAAAACGACGCAACCCTATCGAGTTTGGGCTCGTTTGATTCGTATTGACAAGGACTCTGTTCCTAGAAAAAAATGAAATTTCACGCGGAAGAAGTCGCGTGCAGAAGCTAGTGAATTATAAAGTCACAACTCGAACATTTGGTAACGCCAACTCGTTAGTAAGTCGATTGACGTCAACGGTACTATTATCCGATCAGGATATTTACTATGTTAATTAGACTCGTATCGGAACTACCGATACCCGGATAGAATACTAATGGATTAACCCGGCACATTGAGCTTCAGGGCAAAAAGTTAGAAAAACAGCCCTGAATGTCTACTGCGTTACAACCACGGAGTAGAGAAATTCTTTTCTCCATGGTTACAACAATCCTACTGAGGGCGGAGACAAAAGACAATCGTTTTCAAAATTTTTAAAATACTCGTAGGTGTACGATTCCAATTAGTCGTTTCATAAAGAGATGAGCCGACAGGAAACAACAAAAAATAATTGGCTTTTACAATGTTTTCAAACTATAGTGTAAAAGTTGAGAGGTGTCAAGGGACACCCGGATGGAACGAAGTTCCTTTCGATTAATTAGTGAAGGAATTGAAATATTTTTTTTTTAAGTTATAATAATATTTTTTTTTATTATTAACAAATATAATGTAATATAAAATTAATCTTTCTATAAGAGAGAGAGAGACAGACAGAGAAACATGCGCACGTCGCACAGCTTACAATAGTTTACTATAGCAAAAAGTGTCGTTACAACTTTTCTTGAGAATTTTTTCCGTCTAGCCCCCTTTCACGAAGCGCGATAAGGAACTTCGTTCCAAAAAAAAAAACAACCGAATTGAGAACCTCCTCCTTTTTTTGAAGTCGTTTAAAAAGAGAGAGTATCAAAGTGTTTCATATTTCATAAATTCTACAATGTCATTCAACAGGATTGTCATCCAATACAATTTTGACTTTTCCATCATCGATACTACAAGAATAGACATTTAAACAAGCCTTTTTTACTGTTTGTTCGACCGATTTTGATTTCTATTTCGTTGGTGGCATGAAAAATGGCAGCTGCAGTAAACAGTTGTTATTGCAACCACGTTTTTGCTTTTAATGCCATCCTTATGCCTACGGAATAGCAGTTAAAATCGGTTGAACGGACTGTAAAAAGGTTTGTTTAAATGTCTAATCTTACTTCAAATGGAGTGTAAGCCCTCTGAAACTCCTTAGACGCAAAAAGAAATGGACGTAAGGAAGCGTCAGACTGCGTCACTTACAGTAGGAATGGGTTTCATTTTGACAGTTCAACAACATTCATTGCGTCGTTGTTAAGCTGACAAATTTTTCGAGCAATGGATTAGCAATATATAAAAAAAAAAAAAAACATTTATTTGGACCAAACACTTACCAAACATTTTGAAACCTGCTAAACTGCAAGACAGTTTGTCGGCAGGATTAGAGCTTCTTTTATACTTCAAAACCATTCGGATTGTCATTGTTAGTGTATTACGCAATTAGGGTGCATAAGTCTAGAATTAGTAATTGAATTGAAAAAAGCTGTTAGAATGTCCATCAGACAAACTAAGAAAAACTTATTCAAAAAACTTTTTTACAAAAAAATACAACCGACTTCCAAAAACAGCACTACAAAGTGAAAAATAACTTTAATTTCGGAAGTCGGTGTCGGTGTTAAATGTATTTTCATTTTTTTCCACCAACTTCCGAAATTAAAGTTATTTTTCACTTTGTAGTGTTGTTTTTGGAAGTCGGTTGTATTTTTTTGTAAAAAAGTTTTTATTTTTCACTTTTTAGTTGTGTACCTACCCCACACTAATTCTAATACCACTATCTGCAAATCAAACTAGAACATTATCCATATAAAAGTGGGCAAAAAATACGTATTATTGAAGCTAACTCAAAAACTACCAAAGCAAAGTTAATCAATTTTATATGGGACCAACTGTGATGTATACCCTCTCGAATAAAACAAAAAAAAATCCAAATTGGTTCAGCCATCTTCGAGTAATCGGGGAACATACATAAAAAAAAAAAATAAAAAAAAAAAAGTTTCCGACGAATTGAGAACCTCCTCCTTTTTGAAGTCGGTTAAAAATCTTAGGAAAGTAAGTGCACTCTAACACGCCATCCTCACTTACACCACAAAAAATCTAATTGTATGAAGAATTGTCAATCTCAACCTGATTTTTTTACCGACAGACGACGCTGCTATTATATGCAAAAGATACAAAAAACTTTTATAACGTTACATCAAGTAAAAACTGTCGTAGCGTTTCCTTATGGCCCTCGCCCACGTTCAACTATGAAAGTAGATTTAAAGCACAGATAATTAAATGTACCAAGTTTTTCGAAACAGCCCACTCATTAAGCTTAATTTGACTTAAATAAGGCATCTCTCTCATAAATTTAGATGGGCGAGTCCGGGCGTGTATAATTAGTTGGTGTCGTGTTAAGCGGCCTTTACATTTGGGATGCTAAAAGTGCATTAAACTTGACACTAACACTTGACACTTGTTGGGTTTAGTGTACCTAAATAGGTACACTAAACCCAACATATTTTACAGACTGCTTTATAAATTAGGGCACAGAGTGGGTGCTAAGAAAAATCAGACTAATGAGCTGAGACCACGGCTACGAGGTGTACAGGTGAAGTGCAGTTGAATTGTCTTCGTTAGTTTCCTTGTATGTTAGGAACGGTTCACAAGTGTCTTGCAGCATTACTATGTCAGTAGTCTACTTAGGGGCCATCCATAAATCATGTCACACGAGTTTCGTGATTTTTGGAGCAAGTCCGCTTGGTCATACTCATAATATTGGTGTGAACTGTGTATTCCCTTGGTGTGACGTCACATATTTGCCATTTTAAATTATACCTTGTAACAATGCTGATGGCTAATCTTATTGATGATGATGATGAATGGATAAATTAAGTAATGAGTATACAAGAGGAAGTTTGAAAGTGGCGCCAGTGACAGAAAAGTTGAAAGGAAATCGTTTGGCTTGGTATGGGCATGTGGTGAGGAGGGAAGAAACGCATGTGACTAAAAGAGTGAAGAGTATACATGTTGATGGATGGAGAGGGAGATGAAGGCCAAAGAAAAGATGGATGGATTGTGTGAGGAACGATATGAAAGAGAAGGGAGTGAATGATAGCGTGACGATTGACACCCCTGTTAATTTTGTTTTTCACCACACGTTTTCTTCTTCACGTTTTATTCTCCCCAGAATGGAAGAAGAAAACGTGTTGCGCCGACCCCACGTAACATGGGAGAATGTTGATGAACAATGCTGATGGCGAGAGGAGATGACCTAGCTGGTTTAAGGTGGCGCGGGAAAAGAGTTCCTGGGAGGACTTGGGGAGCCCTTTGCCCAGCATGGGACAATAGAAAAAAAACAATGATGATAGAGTTGGTAATATTTTATAGTATCTCGTTACAGTTGAAGTTTAGAATTTTATGTGACGTCACGAAGCTTATGACTCGTCTCCCCTTGTCACACGATGTCACACTCTGTTGACCCCCTTCCCCCTTAACGTGTGGCGTAATATATGGCTAGCCACCTATTTGTCTAGAATGTCTAGTGGTTTCAAGTCTGCAGCCAACTAGGTTTAGAGGGGATTAAAAATCGGTCCGTTGAACCGGAATCTGTACTGAGAATTCTGGACGGATGGAACGCCTTTGATTTTAACTAACGAGACGTGGATTCGTGAGGGATCGTAAAGTAAAATGAGTGACTACAAGATGAATCACGATTAATGCAAACTGCAATAAAGGCAAGTAGTGCGTAATATATTTTTTATTTGTAGAATTTACTAAATCGTAGAAACGAAAATGTATTTTTTCTTAAAAATCAATCTGATTGAGCTGATGATAAAGAAAGAAAGAAATAAATAAAATAAAGAAAATACCTTTATTTGCGGCAAACATGACGCAAAAAAAAACACAAACGCAAAAAGAACAAATTGTGGGAAAATATGCTTCACATCCACGCAAAACGGCCTTGGCTCAGCATAATACTGCGTGTTGGCTACAAACGACCCTATGCCAGACAGAGTCACAGCGCTGGTTTTCAGCGACAGCCGGCGTTGACTTTTAAATTACTAGCTTTTGCCAGCGGTTTCGCCCGCGTGGATGTCGGGAAATATCCCACAGGAACGTACTACCAGGATATCCTTCCTTATTCCTTGTCTACATTATAAAGGGAACCTCTGTGCATTTCAGCTTTCTAGGTGCAAGAGTTTGGGCTGGGCGTTGATGAGTCAGTCAGTCAGGACTTCTCTTTTTATTTATAGACATTTCAACCTGCTGAAAATGCTACGAATTTTCTGAAAGCAGATGAAGACTTACATTTTAGCAATAGTCATATTTAACGTTTTCTCAACTATTTCACAAAAACAGTCAGCTGACGGTGACAAAAAACATTTCAGTTTTACAGCAGACGACAAAATTCGTATAAAAAAAAACGACTAAAAACGAAGCAACGTCCATTTTCTTTTCTTTTCTCAGTCGTAAAGTATTTTAAACTTTACGATGGACTCGGCATTATAGGAAGTGGCCGGTGGCACAGGTTCACCGAGATAATCTCTGGTTAAATTGTGCCATAACCATAAATTTTTTTTTTTTGCGTTTTATGCGGAGGGTTTTCTTTATGCATACTTTTTAGAATATTTGGGGTTGAAGAGAAAATCTTTGAGAATTATGTTCTGAGGCCGCTCTTGGGAAGGTATTCGATTTCGGCGAATTATGTTGGTACTTAATTTTGTTCTGGAGTTAGTTACATACCTTATATCATTTCATGAATGTAATAAACCCTCACATCTTTAGAACTTTCTTTATTTGTAAGTTTTCCAATTTCCTAATAAGCAACTTAATAGCATCACCTTTCAGATAAATATGTATACTGTTATACTGGTATACTAGGTATACTGTTTCCATTAATCATAAATCAATTTTTTGTGTACAAAGTTTAATAAATAAAAAACCGGCAAGTGCGTGTCGGCTTTGCACATTTAGGCACATTTTCGCGCACTTGAAACTTTGTGATAAAAAATACGTAATAATAAACATTATCACCAAGTTTCAAGTTAAAGGGAAGTAAAAAAATCCTTCAAGAACAAAATTTTGTAAAAATAAGCTGAATTTGGTGGCTTCTCATTCCTTTGTTTTCCAATATTTTTAAAACAAAAAATACCTACAGTATTTATCTACTCAACGAGCTCTAAATAAAGATACCCCAATCGATGGGGCAGGTCAATTTTTTTTTCGCCCCCCACCCTTTAGCTGTATGTGAGCCCTTCCCTTAAAAAAAATTAAAAATATTTTTTGTCAATTTGTATGGCTTTGGGTCAACAAGGTGCTTATACTGTGAAAATTTGAAGACTAGCTGATAAAATAAGGCCACTTGATACATGCTAAGTTTGTACTGATAACATAAAGTCACACAGCAATAAATAACTACAAACACCGCTTACTCAGCGCCTTGCACCTGCACTTACCAGCGTCTTCCATGCGGCCATAAAACAATGAGTCTGCTTGTATGGGTAGCATTAGTGCTAATGGGCTTATGACGTCACCCTTCCTTCCTGTCTGGACGTCACACCTTATTGTGGACGTTGGGGCTGTGGATGTCAAAGTTTTAGACAGGGCCAGAAATGTTAAGACAAACTGGAGTAATGATTGCTTTAAAAATAGAACAGCTCGTTTAACGCATTCATTTGTTTCTTGGCTTATTCGAGATTTGAAAAACACTTTCGGAATCCAGCCTCCTTCCATTTGACGTTCTTAGCTTTTATTCTATTGGCTCTGCTATTTTACAAATGGTGCAATACTCGTTATGTGAAGTATTAGGTTGGGGAAAAAGTCTTTTCGCATTATAGTATGTATGAACTTAAAATAAAATCTCTTTGGTTACCTATACTATCTGTATCTGGCTGGTTTTGGTATCATTGAAAGTTTAAATTTTAAAGAACATAATTCCAAATTCAAATTAGGAAAATGTGTGATTTTCATTTGTTTTTCGTACTGTCAAGATGAGTGAATCTAATGAAGTAATTCGATACATTTTAAAATTTTACTACAAAAAAGGTAAAAATGCAACGCAGGTCGCGAAAAAAATTTGCGATGTTTATGGACCCAGTGCAGTGTCGGTAAGAGTAGCACAAATCTGGTTTAAGCGTTTTCAATCCGGAAATTTTGATGTCAAAGATGCACGTCGCTCTGGTCGCCCTATTACGGATAAAATGGATGCCATTTTTGAAAAAGTGGAGCAAGATCGGCATATCAATAGTTACGACGTAGCTGAAAAACTGGGAATCAATCACAAAACAGTTTTGGCGCATTTGAATAAAACTGGGTACACAAAAAAGCTCGATATTTGGGTACCTCACGAGCTCACTGAAAGAAACCTAATGAACCGTGAACTCATTTGTGATTCTTTATTACGACGTAATGAAACCGAACCATTTTTGAAGAAGCTGATAACTGGTGATGAAAAGTGGATCACGTACGACAAGAACGTGCGAAGAAGGTCGTGGTCAAAGGCCGGTCAGGCTTCACAGACTGTGGCGAAACCCGGGTTAACTCGCAACAAGGTGATGCTGTGTGTGTGGTGGGATTGGAAGGGCATTATTCATTATGAGCTGTTACCACCAGGTGGGACCATCGATTGTGATCTCTACTGCGAACAACTGATGAGATTAAAGCAAGAAGTTGAAAGAAAGCGGCCGGAATTAATCAACAGAAGGGGTGTGGTTTTTCATCATGATAACGCTAGACCTCACACATCTTTAGCCACTCGCAAAAATTAAGAGAGTTTGGCTGGGAGATGTTAATGCATCCGCCGTATAGTCCTGACCTTGCACCTTCAGATTTCCACCTGTTTCGGTCTCTTCAGAATTCTTTAGGCAGTGTCAGGTTAACATCACGAGAGGACTGTCAAAACCACTTGTCGCGGTATTTTGATCAAAAGTCCCAAAATTTCTATAGCAATGGGATCATGTCCCTACCTACAAGATGGCAAAAAGTTATCGAACAAAATGGTACCTACATACTTTAGATAAATGTAAATAATGTATATTAAAAAATGTTTTGAATTTTCTTCGTTTTTATTTATGAGTATTCTATGAATAACATGGCTTTGAATTCAGTGTTATGCTTGGTTATGCTTGTCTAAGTATGTGATGTTTATGTTATGGATATATACAAAACATCACAATGATTGTAAAGTTCGTTATGTGAATTATCTGTAGGTAGGTACTCTATAACTTATACAATGTCTAACTTAAATAACGCACAACCTCTTAAGGGGTCATTGTACTCATCATTATGAACAACTTTTATTATGGGCCCTGATCTGAAATCGCGAAAAAAAATCAGCTGTTTTTTTTTCGCGAATTCACTTTTGGTTCCATAATAAAAGTTGTTCATAATGATGAGTACAGATGTTGTGCGGTATTTAAATAACACATTGTTTACACAAAGATCTAGCTCAATACAATAAACTTTTATTTTCAAAGAAAATTATGCAAAAATAAATTGTGTTCTAGGTATAGTCCCTAGTCACTAAGTGTTAGCTAACTATGTATAAACTCGTCTAGACCTAAGAACTATCGCCCCTTTGAGAACCATTGGCGTAGACACATTAAACACGTTACCAGCGGCTTGGCAAAGGGTTCGCTTTGTTCCTACTTTGTGAAGTTGTGATACAATGCTTCGCTGTCTACCATCGATGGTTTAGTTTAGATAAGCGAAAGAAATGGAAAGTTATGTATTAGGTTGAGTCATAATTCCACAGTTTTAAGAAGAATAAAATAAGGTACTTTATAAAACCACAGTAACATCGTATTATTTGCGCATAGGGGGCTCGTCAATCTTCGTCGCATCGCATCGCGTGCCCGCGGTTTTCGTTTAGGATTCTTTCTGACTTTTTTCCTTTTTGCTCGGCTCCTAAGGTTCCTAGCGTTATGTTAAATACCATGTAGCCTTCTTCAATAATTGGGCTATCAAATGCAAAAAATATTTTTTTAAATTCGACCGGCAGTTCTAGAGATTAGCGCGTTCAAACAGACAAACAAACAAACTCTTCAACTTTATCATTAGAGAACACTGAAACAAATTGCTAAATGACACAAAAACCTATCTACCTTACCTTACCTTACTACATACCGTATCTTTGTACTCCAATTATAAATTATGATGTATCTCTATATATTTGGATGTGTACATAAATGGTAAAATAAATAAATAAACAAAGAAATAACACTTTAACTACGAAGAAACATAGTTCTTTAGTCAACGGATAATAGGATCAGGGATGTGTGGTACATACTCGTACTTACACAAACAGAATAAACTCCCCAAACGTTGATATGAATCCCATGAAAAAGAAAGGTCTGATTAGGGTCCATGTCGTAATACCAAAAAATTAAAGGTTTCTGTTCTAGCTTCTGCGGTTAACTGCTAATGATATAATTCGACCCTTCTTGGGCAAAAATATAATTGGGCCAACGAATAATTGGATCTCTTCCCGCTCAAAAAACCGTGGCCATCTTTGACAATTAAAAAGTTTATGAAGTCGGTTAATTTCAAGATGCCGTTTTGTCTATGGAAGGCTATAAGTTAATTTGAAATTCAATTTATTTTGGAATACATTTCTTAACTTTATTTTTACGAATGCTTTTGTTTGTTTCAGGTATGTACGTTTGGAAACCAAAGAGCATAATCTTCAAGAAACATAACATCCTGGGATCCCTCTTCTACATCTACTTATCAATCTGCCTAGCCTTTTCCCTACTATGTTAGGGTTGGCTTCCAGTCTAACCGGATGCAGCTGAATACTAAATAAGATCCGCACGGGTCGATCCATCAGGTTAAGCTATGCTTGCCGGGGATGGTCCGTGGATGGGTGACCATATTTACATACCGAGACTCCTCCGTGCCTCGCCGTTGGTCGCAGCTGTCATTCGTGGATCTTTGATAGTCGTTACGGGTCGTCAGAAGCCCGAAAGTCTGACAACCAGTCTTACTAAGGGGTATCTATTATCCAGTTACTAGATTGTGGAGGTCAGAAAGGCTCCATGTAAAATACTGGTATTCAGCTGCATCCGGTTAAACTGGAAGCCGACCCCAACATAGTAGGGAAAAGACTAGGCAATTTGTTCAATCTATATAAATATAAAAAAATACAACCGACTTCCAAAAACAACACTACAAAGTGAAAAATAACTTTAATTTCGGAAGTCGGTGTCTAGTTAAATGTATTTTCGTTTTTTTGCCACCGACTTCCGAAATTAAAGTTATTTTTCACTTTGTAGTGTTGTTTTAGGAAGTCGGTTGTATTTTTTTGTAAAAATGTTTTTATTTTGCACTTTTTAGTTGTGTACCTACCCCACACAAATTCTAATACCACTACCTGCAAAACAAACTAGAACATCATCCATATAAAAGTGGGGAAAAAATACGTATTATTGAAGCTAACTCAAAAACTACCAAAGCAAAGTTAATCAATTTTATATGGGACCAACTGTGATGTATACCCTCTCGAATAAAACAAAAAAAATCCAAATCGGTCCAGCCATCTTCGAGTAACCGGGGAAGTTCCGACGAATTGAGAACCTCCTCCTTTTTGAAGTCGGTTAAAAAGAGAAGTCCTGACTGACTCACTCATCAACGCCCAGCCCAAACCCTTGAACATAGAAACTTGAAATTTTGCGCAGAGGTTCCCTTTATAATGTAGACAAGGAATAAGGAAGAAATTCTCAGTAGTACGTCCCCGCGCGGGCGAAGCCGCGGGCAAAAGCTAGTTACAATATAAAACTGCTTGAAAATACTTTGTAGTTTTATATTTACGAGTTAATTTAACGAAAAGCTATGTCCCGGAATTTTTACGCGTGAGTTCATTTCTAAAGGTACGTTAACGTCATAATTTTAATGAAAAACTACTGGTTTGTTCAATTAGTAGAATTTTCCCGTCACATTCCTCAAGTGCCGGGGGGAATAAAATATACAGTTATTTTTATTTATATATGGACCAGGAACACGCAACTCTAGTTACTGAATAAAAGAGGGAAGAATTTAAAATTAATTAAAATACTGCCCTGCAGGGTACGGTGTTGAGGCCCAGAGGGAAGATTATAAGCTAAGTCTATACATCATACAGTCATCCGACGAGAGTTGCATACGTAGTTCGCCAAACTTCGTAAGCGGCTCGGGCTTTGTCGGACGACTGTATGATAGACTGTGCTAATACTTAAGTACTAATTTTTTTCATTAGATAATTTTTTAGTAGAAGCTTTTTGGCTGCATATACCGGATGACTTTTTTTACCGTCTTGAAGAAAATTGGGTATATTAGGTGAACCGAGTAGAAGCCTATGGTATTCCTAGTTTTTTTTTTTTAATAGCTTAGACAGAAAAAAATATCTAAGTATCAATAAATACTACAAATCCGATGTAAACTTTGTTGGTAAGAGATAATTGTCTTTGTAAACGCAATCCAATGTACTCCGTGTTAGCGTACTTTGTAAACATGTATGATGTAACGACAGCTGTCATCTGTCATTGTTCTTCCCTTTTGTCAGCTATGCTAATTGTGGTCGTGTGCTTTGATTGATTTCCAATAAATATCCAACTCAATCTTATTAGTATTTTTTCTTTTATGCCCATAATCCATCAAACTTTTCATATTCGAGAAAAAAAATAAAAATTTAGTAGGTATGCCATAGGCTTCTACTCCGTTCACCTATTATAGCCTTTTTTTTTCAAGAATAGAATTGAATGGTCTTTATTTGCTTCGAATATAGGTACATAAAAATAAGTTGTTAAATTATATAGGATCCATGTACATTCTGCCTTAATATAGACTATAAAGAGATCACAAAAAAATATCATTTAAGAAATCCTCCACAGAATAATAACATTTATCTACAAGTAATTATGTAAAACGTTTTTTAAATTTTTGCAACGGTAAGTTTTTGATTTCGTCAGGTAAGTATTTTATTAAAGATTACAGGAGCCATATAAATCACATTTCTTTTTAATATGCTAGTTTTAAATACGCCATAATAGATTCTGATATTGTGATCTCATAGGTGTACTTCGTAATGACGGTAAAAAATGTCATCCAGTATATCGTGTACATACTCAGCCCTAGCCTAAACAACCCTCAAACTTCGATCATCCAAACTTCCTTAGTTAACACTGTAGCCGTGAGTTGACGAGTTGACCCCCCCGTAGCCCAGGTCAGCTATATGTGAATGCAACCACACCTGCACTATATTGTTTCTTCATTTAAAACGAAATAGACGTCGTCACCGAGGGAGGCCAAGCTGGCGTAATGATTTAGAGGCGATTAAGGGGAGTATAGCTGCCAAACGGCAGCGCCACCATAGAAAAATTAATAAGTCTGGAGATAAGGAACATTTTTAATTTTCCCATGCACGCCGTTTTTGTCGTTAACTGCTATAGTATATATAGGAAATTTCAAAATGTTCCTTATCTCCTGACTTATTAATTTTTTTCTCAATGGTGGCGCTATTAGCAGCTGTACTCGCCTTATGGAAGATTGGCCTGAAAAGGCAACTCATAGGGAAGAGTGGAAAGCTAGAGGGAAGACCTTTGCCTACGTGGGATGATACAGGTTGATGAAAAAAAAAACCTCACTTTATCAACCCTAGTCAATCAACCCTCCAACTTCGTTCATGAAAAAAATTACCGTTAACACTACGACCGCGACTTGACACAGATATAGCCTAGATTAGATCTATAGGTGCGTGTGACCACGCTTTACGGTTTATTTATTTTTAACCGACTTCAAAAAGGAGGAGGTTCTCGATTCGTCCGATTACTCGAAGATGGCTGGACCGATTTGGATTTTTTTTTGTTTTATTCGAGAGGGTATACATCGCAGTTGGTCCCATATAAAATTGATTAACTTTGCTTCGGTAGTTTTTGAGTTAGCTTCAATAATACGTATTTTTTCCCCACTTTTATATAAAAGTGGGGAAAAAATACCATCATCCATATGGATGATGTTCTAGTTTGTTTTGCAGATAGTGGTATTAGAATTTGTGTGGGGTAGGTACACAACTAAAAAGTGACAAATAAAAACTTTTTTACAAAAAAATACAACCGACTTCCAAAAACAACACTACAAAGTGAAAAATAACTTTAATTTCGGAAGTCGGTGGCAAAAAACGAAAATACATTTAACTAGACACCGACTTCCGAAATTAAAGTTATGTTTCACTTTGTAGTGTTGTTTTTGGAAGTCGGTTGTATTTTTTTGTAAAAAAGTTTTTTTAAAACTAAATTCGTCTTCTTTTTCTACCCTAGCCTAATCTAATAAATTCTTATTATTCTGAATTTAAGGGTACCAAACCCTATTACTAAGCCTTCGCTGTCCGTCCGTCTGTGTGTCACAGGGCTGTATCTCATGAACCGTTATTACGGTTTCAACTGTCTACCTATTGGTAGACAGTTGAAATTTTCACAGATTGTGTATTTCAACTACGGTTGTAACAACAAATAATAAAACTAAAATAAAGTTAAAAATTAAAGTCCCCATACAATAAACTTTTCATTTTGAAAAAAAAAAAATCTTGCCCTAGCATGTGTCATTGCCTAGAACTCATCGAATAGAGTACAAATATATATATTTTTTTTATCTTCAAAAATTAAGAAAATCTGTTCTGTGACTTTATGCATCCTGCCCATTACGTCCTTTCTTTAACATTGTTCGTCGAGTCGTTCTGAGTTGATAAATGTGTGCACCAATTGGACAGGTCCACTCAAATCTGTGTGGTTCTTTCTTTTATAGACGATTTCAGATACTAAACTACATAGTCTTTACATGATATGATCAAGGTTATGTCTGGACTTTAAAAGAGACTGTGACCTGACCCCGCTATAGCCAGGTCAGCTGTAGGTGCGTGTGACCACGCCTGCACTTTACGGTTTCTTTATCAGCGGTCACTGGCTCACCCCTAGCGCAGACGCAATGGGTCATGGACGATTACTTAGACGCTTCATGTTGAAAGGGTTTTCGTGTTTTTATTAGCAGTTTAAGTGACATTGGGGTAAACTTTTTTGTAAACGCCTCAAATTAAGAGATTTTTAGGGTTCCGTACCTCATCACTCGTGTGACTGTCTGTCTGTCTGTCGCAGCCAATTTGCCCCGAATCTAATGGACCGTTTAAGTTGTTTGGTACACATATGATTTTCTGTGACCCAAACACGGACGTGTAACCCAAATAAATGAATTTTGAATATGGGGGTAACTTTAGGGGGATAAATAAGAAAATTAAAAAAAAACGTTTTCACACTGTACCGTGTGAGATGTCAAATGAAAGGGCTTACTGTGAGGGTCTTAAATATATATATACTTTTTTATAATTTTAAAATATTTTATTTTAAAGTAATTTAAGAAAATAAAAAAAATTGACAGAGGAAAATAGACGAAAATTGACAATTCCCCTCCCCCTTATCTCCGAAACTACATTTTTCTGAAATTTTTAAAGAAATACAGAAAATAGTATTATGTACACGGTCACATATGTAATACGGGCTGGCATCCGCAATTCCGCGACTCCACGACAATGCGCGTATGGAACTTTTCATGTACTTAGGTTACAGGAAAATTTATAAGAAGTCTATGGTCTTAAAATAACATGGTAAATCTCTCAATATTGTGCGTACAAACTTTCATTGGCAGTTAGAATGTACGGGAGAACGTGTTTTTCAACTACATGTTAAGTTTGTTCTTGGGATAAATTCATCCCAAATGCCCCCAAATGCATCCCTTTATGGTGCGTGGTCCGACACGCAATATAATTGTCCGGTGTGTTTTGTTTATAAATTGGATTCATATCTTAAACAAATCTAAGACAAATTACTTACTTTACAGAGCAAGCTAAGTTGTCGTACTTTTGAATTCACTTTATCTTAGCATTTCTTAGGTACTTTATTTCAGCCAATATTATTACAGTTTTCAGTCAAAAGGAATATTAATACAATGTTCAGAGAACTCTTTTTAACAATTTAACCCTACCTAAAGGCCATACCTTAAAGGCTCTCGCAGACAGGCGCGGCACGATGACGCGACGCGACGCCGGTAGAACACTTTTCACAGAATTTTACCACGCGTCGCATCGTGCCTGTCTGCACGAGCCTTCAAGGTATTTATTTTTTAATAAAAATGTTTATTTCAATTACAACGTTTGATAACAAACAAGTTTGTTTTCAATTTAATATTCAACTGGCAAATATTTGACCTTGCGATGACCCGATCGACATTTGTGCACGTTCTCACTACTGATTGAAAACTTCAAGTTTTAGTTATGCTGGCAACACAAGGTATTTCTCACCGTTGAACATCTAAATGACCAGCAGTGCTATTCTGTACAAATATCACTGTGAAAACTTAGGTGAAGTGAGCGTGGAGAGAGCTGTCAATAGTGTCAATCCCTAGCATCAGCAGTGCTATTCTGTACAAATCTCACCGTGAAAACCTAGGTGAAGTGAGTTGTCATTCTGCCTGATGCTAGGGACTGACACTATATTTTAGCTCACTCCACGCTCACTTCACCTAAGTTTTCACGGTGCGATTTATACAGAATAGCACTGCTGGTAGAATGACATCTCACTTCACCTAGGTTTTCACGGTGTGAGATTTGTACAAAATAGTACTGTTCTGTTTATATCGATGCCTATTTCGCAAGAGAATCTCATGATTCATGAGATTCACAGCAACCCGTGTTTAAAAAGTACATGCAACAACATTGATGTAAGTATGTAATACAAACAAAATCCTTCTTGTGAGAGATCAGTTGATTGTCTAAAACAATACTCCCACGAACACAATGCCAGTAACTGGGGTAATAGTCTCATAAATAAGTGCATTCTTTCTAATATTACCTACTTTGTTACATAAACTATATTTTCTACATAACAGTTATATTAAACTATAGCTAAGCATCTTATTTATCAATGTTTTACATAAAGAAAGAAAGAAAGAAAAATATTTTATTTCGGACACACACACAGGAAATACAGTTAAAAAGGAGCATATAAAAGTAACAAAATAAACATTAAAAAACAAAAAAGAAAACAAAATAAAATAAAAATTTAAACTAAAAAATTACCTGTGCGAGGCCAAAAAAGGCTCCTATCTCAGCATAAAGCTACATAACTTTGTATTCGTACATAATTGTTAAAGAAAGTGTCTATAAGCCTTGAGTGGTTAGCTTGCTTGTGCGTCCACCCAGCAATAGGACTCGCGCATCATGGCGCGCTGTCCCAAATTAGACGCATTATTAATTTATTATACATAAAACAAAAAGTATTATATTGAAACAAGTATACTAAAAGATAAATAATTAAATTGTCTTTAAAATGGTGAAGGTTTTAAAAAAATATGCTTGATAGTTTTTGCGTGATTCCAAGTTTATTATCCGCATTAGATATAACTTTACAAATTAATTATACTATGAAATATAAATATAATTCAAAGTTTTTACAAAGAAAGTTATTAAGAAAATGCTCTAATTTAACATATATTTTTTCCATATCAATAACCCTACTCGTTTAGACGTGATCTTCAGTTTAAAATCATTAAAAGTCGGTTACCGCCGCCTTTTAAGGTAAGGTACTGACTGATATAGATATTTTTTGACATAAATTTAGGGGTGCGGCGAATTGTACGTGTATCTCGCGGGCCGCCGAGTCATGGTAGTAGAAAGAAAAGTGGGGTTTCAGTAGGTAGGTAGGAGTTCGGACTTCTACTTACTGAATCCCCACTATTCCTTCTCCTTCGTCTGGGAAGAACGGAGGATTATGTCGGATACCCTCCGTTCTCCCCAGACGGAGGCTATCCATGAAGATTGTTCCACGGAAAAAAAGGCACCTTTATGTGTCTTAGGAATTCACTTCTGACGATTAATAATTTATTTTATTTTAATTATAGGTATATATATTTTTTTATATTTTTTTTTTTTTTAATTAATTTATTTATTTAATTGTCTAATTTATATATTTATCCGCGTTCAATTCGCGTCGCGTGTCACGCCGTTTTGTAGGAGCCTTTATTCATTCTGATGGATTCTCCCACTACCTACTTCATTGCTCTCCGCCACTGTACAATAAATAATCTCTTGAGCTCATTTTGAAGCTCATTTTCACATCATGTAGAAAACGTAGTAAGTCTTCATTTTATGTAGGTACTTTTTTGATATTAGACCTAAGAAATATTTTCATCTTAGAAAAAGGCTCTAGGGGTCTAAGTGTGTGCGAGGCTAGAAGTTATAAAGTAGAAGAAATTATTAAGGTACGACGCGGCAACCGTTAGACCCTAGAGCGCCTATATTTTTCCTAAATATACGCTGGTTAAATATTTATGTGTGATAAATATTAATGTTTCGAGATGCTAGTTTATTTAGGCTCTAGGATGTTCATTAAATATGTAGTAGTGGATACCAATTTCAACGTATCGATATTTTGTCAAAGATGGCGGCTCTATTAAGTAGGTAGGAATCGGTATTAAATAAATCAGGGTTTAGGTATTAGATATGAGCGCCGCGCCGGCGCGCCGCCGTCGCCGTGAGTTCATGTCGACGCGTCGCCGCCGAGTGCAGCACGCGGCGCGCCGTCGCGGCTACTCACAACTTGCTTTCTCGCTCGCACGCGCGGCCCGACCGCGTTAGTTCGCCTAGTCGTTTCGGCACAGTCGTCGCTTACGCAGTCGAGTTCAATATTTTACCGAGTAAACGTGTATTATTGTGTTGTGTTAACGATGGCAGCAACTTCGAGATGAGATGAGAGAGAAATGATTATTTTTCAGTAAACGTGATCTCCAATTATTATTTAGAAGACTGTAAAATTGTAACTAATAAATACGTTCCTTTATAAAGCTTTTTTTGGCAATAACAATATGGTTTTCTTTATGTTATTTTTAAGAAAACTCTCCCTGATAAAAAAAAAAAACTCAGACCCACGACCGGCCACGCAACGCCGCCGCGACGCCGCCGCCGCTGTGGAAATTAACAGGCCACGCCGCCGCCGTGGAATTGGCCATCCGCGCTCATATCTATTATTTTATTTTTTTAGTATACCTTAAGCCTGATTTAAAGCTTACTCAGACTAGCGCGACGCGACGGTGCGGCGCGATTCTGGTAGAACAATTTCCATAATGTCTGCGGGAGCACCTGTCTGCGGGAGCCTTTACACGGTGCAATTAAATTGCCAGTGGCATACCTTAAGTTGAAGCAACAATAAAAGTTGCACCGTCAGAACAATGTTTAGACGATGCAAGTCATTTGTTTACATCGTTTAAATTAGGTCCTTTTCTATGAAATTGCCGATTTATGATACCGGCTAGCGTGAAGATCAATATGTTTCATTCTATTTACAATTCCAAATTCAAATTAATTTTATAATAAATATCTAGCATGATATTTTTTTTTTCAAATCAGTTGTTCATTTGTTTTCCCGCTGTTCGATTTTTCTTTGATAATATCGATGTTTCTGTAACATGGAATAATCGAAATTGCGCGCTATTCTCGAATACGAGTTCTGTCGTGGCACCATCGGAGCACAGACAGCACGCAATATTAACGACGTGTATGGACAACGCACGGTGCATTTTTGGTTAGATCGCTTCCCTTCTGGAAATTTTGATTTCAACAATGAGCCCTGACACCCCCCCCCCCTGATGACCTGACGGGATCTCATGGCGACATGGAGAGTGCGATTGTCGCAACCCAGCGCTGGGCACGCCACAATTGCGGCAATAAGTCCCCTCTTTGAGGAGTGGTTGGAGAGGCGCCACGGCGTCCTCACCTTCCGCCTGACGCAGGTCCTCACCGGACACGGTTGTTTCGGGAGGTTCCTGTTTCGGATAAGGCGGGAGGAAACGCCCGGGTGTCACCATTGTGTAGATCGCCCGGAGGACACGGTGGAGCATACAGTGGAGGTCTGCCCGGCATGGGCGGAGCACCGCCGTGTTCTCACGGAGGCAATCGGCGGCGGCGATCTCTCGCGTCCAAACTTGGTCCAGGCCATGGTGCGGAGCGAGAGTGCATGGGAGGCCGTCACCTCCTTCTGCGAAGCAGTAATGCTCGCAAAGGAGGAGGCGGGACGCGAGAGGGAGAGGCAACAGCCGCGCCCTCGCGCCCCTAGCCGCCGCAGGAGACGCCCCGGGGCGGCGGGAATCTATCGCCGATTCCCGGCCACCGTAGGCGCGGGCTTGCGGACGACGAGTAATGGGCAGCTCGCCGTCCGGTAAGGACCAGGCCCGGGTCGACGGCGCGTTGTGTTCCACGCGCGCCTCAAAGAGATGTCAGCAGTGACGGGGTCCAATAGGGCCGAAGCCGCCGGGGTCGCGGGTAGTTCGAAAGAGATACCGTAGCCCTGGCACGGGCAACTGAAGGAACACGGGTGGGTTTTAGTCAGTAAAAGTCTGACACACCCTCCCGCTCTGCCCGGAGCGGGAGAAGTCATTTGATGATTTCCCACCCAAGCCCTGGGGAAAAACTTCAAATCCAACGAGAAGGTGAAAAACGCAATTTAGGAGGTAAGGATCTCTATCTTAAACTTACGGTAGAATGGGGTTACTTTGATAACGACATCTTTCGTCATATGAAAAAATCTATAGATAAATATAGATTTTTGGAGACTTCAAAAGTTTTTCTTACCTTAAAAATGCTCAGTAACCGAAACACCAAGAAAACCTTATTAACACACCGAATAAAATTAGTTTTTCGTAAGTCGAAAGTTGTAACAAAGTATCCCCATTCTACCATAGTGTAGTTTTGGTACCATAAGTACCAATGAAGCATCAATTATTTTATACAAAGACACCATAGTAACACAAACACTTCGTACCTATACTGCGACTGCCACGTTATTGTAGCGCATCTGCAACGTTTGCTCGAGCCAGAGTGGACAGTTTCTCAGCTGTAGTTCGCAAAAAGAATGCATCTCTTCTGGCAAGATTGCAGGACAGTGGCAACAGCCTCCTGAAAGCGATTGCTGATGGGCCTGACGAAAGCCCTATAATGAGGCATTTTATAAAAACCACCCGTCGCGTCGGTAGTAGAATTTAAGTACTAACAGAAAATAAGTTAAATTGTTTACTAACATCTAGTATTGTAAGTATTTTTATTTTGTAATTTGGATCTAGTTGTCTGTTTAATAAATAAATTATTATATTATTAATTATTATACACTAGCTTTTGCCAGCGGCTTCGCCCGCGTGTATATCGGAAATCATCCCACGGGAACCTTCTATCCGGATGAAAAGTATCCTATGTCTTAATCCAGGTTATAAACTATCTGTATACCAAATTTCATACAAATCCGTTTAGCCGTTTTTGCGTGATTGAGTAACAAACATCCAAACATACAAATTTTCACATTTTAATATTAGTAGGATCAGAAATTATCCAACCTCGAACATGACTAAAATTCGCACTCATTATTTTTATAACTTCCATTTTTGTACTTTTCGCCAGTCACGGTAGTTAATCTTAGTAATTCATAAAACATGTCGTGATTTCGTTTCATTATATACATGAGTGGCCATAACGCCAATGAGACACGCGAAACAAAATGGAGAGAAAACTCTACTATTGTGAGAACGGCTTACCGTGGCTTTAACGGCGATTCAGAAGCTGATAACATTTTAGTAGCACTAAAGTTCAGTCGGCTCTAGTGCTACTAAAATTAGCACTTCGTGTAATTAAATTAAAACACTGATTCCTTATAAAGGTTGCTTTTCGTGATGTCGGTGAATTAATTGAATAATGATTTCACTATAATTTTTTAATTTATTTTGAAGGAATAATTCAATTTAAAGGCGAGATTTGAATGTAAGAAAAAAAATTAATAAAAATACAGCTGAATCTCCTACTTTTTTCGAAGTCTTTTAAAAAGTAGGGATTTACCTGCTCATCATTATCATCTGTTTTTTTTTGTCCCTCAGAAGGATCAGGCAGCCATTTAAGCGATTAGTCTACAAAGTTTTTTCTATCAAATAAAAAAATCACGGAAACATTTTTATGTTACTGAACTAGAAAAAGTTATTTACAAAATCGGTTTTATACCTACATACATAAAAAAATATATAAATACTGGGTTATTGATAAAACACCAACAACTTTTTTCGCGATTTCAGGTTTGGTCCCATAGTAAAAGTTGTTCATAATGAACGAGTGAGTGCAATGTGTGATGTGAGTGACGATGAGTACAATGACCCCTTAAGAGTTTGTTGGTGAAAACACCAACAAACTCTTTTAAGAGAGCTTAAGGGTAACTCTTAAAGGTAAACAGGGTCATTGTTAAAAACCAATGACTCTGTTTATATGCGACGAAATGTTATCCTCCTCCTTTTTTTCAAGTCGGTTAAAAATTACTTTTACTAATATATTCCTTGTCTAAATAAATCCTCTCGACCGAATTACGGCCACGGTGACCAATCCGCACGGAGATTATGCAAGTACGCAGGAGTCATTGTACTCATCATTATGAACAACTTTTACTATAGAACCAAACCTGATATCGCCCAAAAAAAATCAGCTGTTTCATACAACAATTCAATACCTAGTCGACCAAAATTAATGTAACAGCAGATTTTATTTTCGCGGTATTAGGTTTGGTCCCTTAGTAAAAGTTGTTCATAATGATGAGTACAATGAACTCTTAAGAGGGTTTGCGTTAATTACGGACATGTTGTATAGGTATAAAGTTTCATACAGCAATCCCAAAGCCTTTCAAAAAGAAGCTCTATTGGTCAAAGCCCAAAACCTTTCGGCCTAGGATAGGCAATGCCCGAGAGAACCATTTACTTGGTAGCCTAAAGGCATTTCAGTTACATAGGACGTGTTCCACAGATCCACTGATTCCATTTCAGCAAACCTGATTGGTAAGTCGTTTGTAGATGTGTTAAGGTGCGTGCACTCTAGACAGAGTGTGTAGAATCTCCTTCAAATGGTAAATCTCGCATGTGAAGGTTGAGGCCTATGACGTGTGAACGTACTACCGGGATAAAAAGTAAACTATGTGCAAACCCACGTAATGGACTACCTGTGTTCCAAATTTCATCGAAAACTGTTCAGCCGTTTAGGTGTAAAAGGTATCAGACAAACAGTTACTTTCACATTTATAATATTAAATATTGGATGCATTTGCGGCGCATGCCGAGCACTGTTTGTACGCACCCTTATATAGAATGAAATTGGATTCAGCTGTTCCCTACATTTTGACGAGTTATGCGAACATAAACATAAGGAACAGTAGATTTTTTTTTCGCGATATCAGTTTTGTCCCGTAGCAAAAGTTGTTCATAATGATGAGTGGAAGCCCATGAATTAAATTTCATCTTGTAGATACATATTGCAGTAGCATCTTTCTATATCAAAATCAAAAGTTATTTATTCAAATTAGGTTGAGAATCAGCACTTTCTGAACGTCAAAATTACATAAGACAGTCCCCACAAAACGCCCGCCCTTCACCACTTCCTAGTGCTTTATATGTATAGTTTGTATAAAAACATACAATACCTAGTCCCATAATAGAGTACATTATGTGCTTAAAACATTCTTCTAGAATATTCTAGATTAAACAAATTAGGTACGTCTGGAAAATAAAGGTAGACAGGTGGTTTGTCAAAATGTTTAATCAAACTGAACTAAAGGTATCATTAATTATATTTTGTATAATATTTGTTTGGACTTATAGATAGGCAGTCGTTCCATGTAAAATTCTGGTATTCAGCTGCATCCGGTTAGACTGGAAGCCGACCCCAACATAGTTGGGAAAAGGCTAGGCAGATTGATTGATTTGTTTGGACTTATATCCCGCTAAGGGTCGTCCAGGCTGGCGCGATGCGACTCCAGTAGGAGAATTTGAATGAAGTGTTCATAGAAATTGTTCTACCAGAGTCGCGTCGTGTGTGTTTCCCGACTCATAATAAGAATTATGATTTCAGAAATACAGTGATATTTTGTAAACATGACAGGTACTAATACCGATGTTATTCCAACCACAAATTCTTATAATGAACCTCTAGAGACTTACCTACAAACCTACATAAATCAAAATGTATGTACATAATTATTACAGAAATCATTTAAAAAACATCCTTATCGTGTTTCAATCAAAAGAATCATTAATTTTAACGTGTTCTCGTCTAACCTCACATTCTTAACGAAACCAGTACAGAATGATACATTTTCATTAAAGATTTTTTTGCATAATGTGTTTATATGTAGAGCAAACGATATAATTACATATAATATAGTGGAAAACGTTTAGATTACTATCATTCAATTTACGCCTTTTTAGAGTAAGACAAAAAATATACCTAGTATTTTTGAAGTGAAAACGTTTTTAGGCGCGTTGAGCGATTTTTGGTAGGGGGAAATCTTAAAACATAATAATGCCTTGTCAGCCACATAATTATGGCTGACATTTTCCAAACCAATTGAGCCGTGTCAGCCACATGGCATATTTTGCGGCACATGTGGTTGACACGGCTGACATATTAAGCTTGTTTTCAAAGTGCGATTTTTCGTCGTCAGCCACGTTTTGCATGTTAAGCTGTTAGTTCGGCATGGGCCTCACACATTTACAGTCCGCCGGCAGTCCGCCAACAGGCGGTCCACTCATAAAAAATGGACTGCCAGTTTTTAGGAGTGGACGGACTGCCGGCGGACTGTGTAATGTGGAGTTCGCGTCACCGACATGCGACATGCTATGCATAGTGTTTTCCTTCTTTCATATATCTATGGTGTTTTCACTTCTGTCAGCAGTACCCATGACTGCACAATGTGTTTTTCTTCTAGCCTACGCTGTCCCGCTCCTGGGCAAAAGCCTACCTCCATTCCTTCCATCTTCCATCTTTAAGTACTTAGATTAAATATTACTTATCATTATTTCATATTTTAAGGTATCCAAAGTATAAATGTGAGCTCGCCTGTATTTCCCCGGGTGAACCCAAGTATTTATATGGTTTCTTAGAAACAGTTTCATCTAGAAGAAGCAAGAACATGTTTGCTAATGCTAAATGTATTCAAGCATGCATGTTAGCAGTAGGTACCTAGATGTTTGTTTTACGAGCTGGTGATGGCATCAAACTTTCCACGCCTCGAAGCATTTAATCGAGTGTGAAACTATTTGGCATCCAAGTATGCGTTTGCGCCATTACTCGCTCGATATAACAGCAGCCTAACTAACGTCTTTAAATAGTTATGTCTTGTTAAGGGGACTACAGGACCTAAAGCGCAGTCACTGTCGGACTTCATACAAAAGAAAGAGAAGTGCGATGACGATGACACAACCCTGGTAATTTTATTGCAAAATAATATAGGAAGCAATTATCTATTTACAAAAAATCTATTGACTGGACTAAAACATTATTACGTTATTATATTTCTTGTAGAAAGAATCTGAATGATTGCTTCTTTAAAAATTTTTAGCTACGACAGAAAAAAATCACGAAGATACCCTTCGTGATTTTTTTTAATATTATTTGTATTAAGTATGTTTTCAACACACCATCTAACTGGCATATATCCTGACGAATAACATAGACTTTTATGCATTACAAAACTTGCGTTTAGGTCCAATATTCCCCTTAAATCTAGCATCAAATGTTGCATATAGTTGTGTATGCATGCAAAACAAGCCGAGTTACTAGTGTAGTGGTTTCAAAGCTGGCACTTCTAGAGTTAGGCCCGGTATCCACCAAAGCGGAGAGGAGAGGGGACGAGAGGAGATGTGTTTGAATAAACCAATCCGATTTCGTTATTTCCACATCTCTTCTCCGCTTAGCTTTGGTGGAAATGGGTCAAGCGGAGAGGAGAGGAGATGTCTCATTTTTCTATAGAATTTCGTGCAGCGAGCGAGCAAGCGGCGCGGCAGAGCGGAGAAGTGTCTAGTCGGGCGGCCGGGCTGCGCACGTGCTCGCGCACCCCTCACCCCGCTGCCTTCTCCGCGCGCCTCGCACGTCCCGAAACGTCATTCGATTGACTGGCTTTGAATGCAAGCGTGTGTCGTCCATATTTTTATATTTTCAGTTTGCAAAATGGATGACGAACATTTCATTGAAGTGGTTAAAAAATATCCGTGTCTTTGGAATACACTTTTAAGCACTTATAAATGCACTGATGTTAAAGATGCAGCTTGGGAAGAAATTGTGAAAGTAACTCATACTCCAGACAGTAAGTGAAATTTATTTTGCTAATAATTCCGATTAAGTAAGGATGCTATACGTGTGTCTTGCCAAGGTACAGTGCCTTGATTATTAAAATAGGCACAATATTTTTCTCGAACGTTATATCCTTCATTTATACCGACATTTTGTGTTTCTTGTTCAAAGTTTGTATCGGCAAACATATTCGTGCCACTATCTGTCCCACAATTATCTAAATAACTGGGCTGTTTGTCAATCAAATAATTATGTAGTACGCAGGTGGCCTTTATTATGCTGTCCACTGTTTGTAGTTTACATTCAAACTCTCTATGATATACGTACCACCTTCTTGCTAATATCCCAAAAGTAGCTTCGACATTGCGACGGGCTCTTGAAAGTCTGTAATTGAAAATCCGTTTTTGGGAATTTAGGTTATCCCGTGGGTATGGCTGCATTAAGTTAGGCAATAAGGGAAAAGCTTCGTCTCCGATAAACACAAATGGTGCTGGTTCACCACCTTCGTACAAAGGTTGCGGCGTTGGCAAATTTAGTTTATTTTCCTTGAGACGTATGCCAAACACACTATCACTCAGAATACCTCCATCGCTGAATCTCCCCATGGATCCGACATCCAACATAATAATTCTTCGCTTGGCGTCAGATACACACATCATCACAGTTGAAAATCTGTGTTTATAATTAAAAAATGACGACCCAGACCGTGGAGGTGCAAACATGTACACGTGTTTACCATCTATGGCACCAACACAGTTTTTAAATTGACAAATTTCTTCAAATTCTCTAGCGATTCTTTTCCAATCTTCCGTCTTACATTCTGGCATAACCAGGGGCTGCAGTTTAGTCCATAGAACATCACAAACATCAGCCACAATTTTTGAAACAGTTGATGTACCAATTCTGAAATTTTCTGCTATGCTTGAAAATTTTGCTCCCGTTGACATGTATCTGTAATAAAGTAAGATAAACATTTAATAAAAAAGGATTATTCGTTAGCTTCAAAATGGCTGGTTGCCTATGGGCCTTGGCGAATATACTTTCAGAGCCGCTTGTCATCCAGCCATTCTGACGGTGGCGATTATCCAAATATTTTGATAAAAATACTGAAATATTTTTTTCCTAGTAATTGGTCAGAATATACCCCTACCCCTACACACACAGTTCCACTCATCCGCACCTACACACCACCACATCCTTCTCATTTTTCTCTTTTATGTATTAAATTAAGACTTTGTTTTCAGTTAAAACTGCTAAATCTAAATGGAAAAGGCTACGGGATGGTCACCGAGATGCATTGAAGAGAAAAAATGCGACCAGAAGTGGGCAGGCTACAAAGCAAACCCGAGAGTGGAAATATGAAAAGATATTGGAGTTCTTGTTACCCTACATGACTAACAGAGAGCGGTCTACAAATTTTAATTCATCAAGTTATCATTCTTCCCCAACTATGCAACAATCCAACGAAGATGAAAATAGCCATAGCAGTTCGCGCTCTATACAGCAACATAGCGATAGTGATCCCAGTACACCACAAGTGAATTCCCCACAACGTTCGGAAATATCAAGTATAACATCTGCATCCCAAACAAATAAAAGAAAATCGAATGATATTACAGATCTACTTCAGCTAAACCAAGAAAATCGCGAGAAATTGCAAAGAGAACGAGAAGAACTAAAAACAATGATACTATCGAAAAACAATGAAGAAAGCCTAGATGACATGGATCATTTTTTTCTGTCGATGGCACGAAATTTAAAAAAGCGGTCACCTTATCTTCAACTTCAAACAAAGCGTAAAATTGTTAATATAGTTTTGGAAGCTGAAGAATTTGAAATACAGAATACGTGGTACCAGAATTACGGTTATTCTTCAGTACCAAGTACAAGTAATAATGATATTAGTGCTGCAACGGGTATAAATTCCGTGTTTGAGAGCGGTTTTACTTTAGCACCGAGTACAAGTGCTCAAGGCAAAAATGATATTAGTGCTGCATTGGATCAAAATTCGACCTCTGAAGGTGGTTATACTTCAACAACACAAGAAAATTGAAATTACATGACTGAATTGAATTAAACTAATAAATATGTCCTTGAAACGTCGATTTGATTTTTCTGTATTCTATAATAATAAAGGTGTGCCAGCGTTCATGAAACATTTAGAAGGTCTAGACTAGTCTAAAAGAACTCTGCCCAAATTCTGCTCAAATAGTATAGTCATATAATCAATAACTTTTTTATAATAATAAAGACATAATTTGATAAAAAATTGTTTTACTTACTTCAAGCAAACTGCTAGCTTCTCTTCCGTTCCGATGGCCCTTCTGTAATTGGTATCTTGCTTTTGGATATACGGTTTAATCAAATCATGTAACTGGTAGAAATTATTCCTTGTTACCCTGTAAGATTTATGAAAACTTTCATCATCAAACTCTCGAAACAGTGTGGCATATTCGCCATGACTGTGACATTTTATATGGTTTCTTATCCAGAATCTATGTTGCCGTCGATAATTTAAATGTTGAAGAATTAATTGTGTTTCTTCAACCTCTAATTCTTCTTCCTCAAGCAAATTCAGATATAATTTTTGTAACAACATGACGTCTTCCTTTCGTAGACAGAACTTGACTGTTTTCGATCTCTCACAGCTCACATCTCTGCTACACACAGCTCACATCTCCTCTCCGCAACGCATCTCTTCTCCGCTTTGGTGGAAATAACCTGCCAGCTTCGCGGCACATCTCCTCTCGTCTCCTCTCCTCTCCACTTTGGTGGATACCGGGCCTTAAGTCCTGCAGCAGACATCAACAATTCAACAAGCCAAGCATGTCACCTTTTACTAGCGCTCCGACTCTAATGACGTATAGAAACTGACAGCTTTGAATGGCGACCGAACACAAGTAATGCGCATGTTAGATAAATGTAATTATTATGTGTCTAATATTTAAAAATAAATACTTGAGATTACCTTGATTCCGGAAGTTAGTTCGGTTGTGATTAAAATCACCGAACCATTGTAAAACAACCTTTAGATCACATTTACGAAGCTTGAGACCAATGTAGAAGTATCTAATTTGATTAGTTATTGTGTTTACGAAATATACCACTCTTAACTTGTCAAATTCGTACAGATTTTATTACTATAAATAATTAAATAATATTTGATAGAAACTGTAGTATATCTTAGAATTTATATTGCTATTTTAATATAACAGGTTGTTTGAAACAATTGATACAATACTGTCAGTTGATGTTTGATAGGAAGGGATAAATGGAAGGGGTGGTAGGATATAAAAAGGATTGTAATGACATTCTCGAGGCAGTTGCTCAGTGGATGTTCAAGTGGCTAGTGCTAGTGCCGTTGTGATGTGAAATAACCAGTCGTCATGTAAGTTACATATTTTGATATTATACCTTAAATATTGTTATTATGTTGCTATTATTCTGAGTGATAGAATTAACTGTTTGAGATGACTATAATTTATGGAAATGTAAGAAATGTGTTGATAGAATACTATAATATTGTTTCCATGGAGTTTCTTGTCCTTCTTCTCCATGAAGACCTAGTTTTGCGAACGGACAATAGTTTTCTCATTAAAGATGAATAATTATTGACAAGCCTAATTGAAATAATAAATATCTAGTCTTGTCTTTCTGTGCTTTTCTTTATGAAATCCTTCCTTTACACACCATATTCATAATACTTTCAGACACAATAAATTACCAATAACCATTCTGACATTTAAGGCTTGCTATTTAGCCTAGTAGCTATATATACGCTTATAATTATATATTACATCAAATCTAACATCAGAAGTGGGATAGTGCTCAGTCTCACATAACATATTTCTAATGAATTTTATTTTGCTATTTTCATGATCAACGTTGGAGCAATCGTGTTCTGCTGGAAACCATTGGTAACGGCGGGTCGTTGACTCAACCCTCATCATAACGATGAAAACGTGCTGAGAATTTTATGGTCGAAAAAGAAAAATGCAAGTGTTCACGGAAAGTTACTTTAAAATTGTAAATATTGCTCTGTTGATCACAAGTTAATTTAAAAAAATGGCTTTGGAGGAAACTTTACAAAATTGAAGTTAGTAATGTCATAAAGTAAATGAAAAATAATTGTATTTATATATTATGAAAAAAATAGCGAATATCACATAACTTGCTGATAAACAAATATGACAAGGTTGAAGGTTATTAATAATTAGCTTTATTTTATTATTTTTCACTTTCAAAATGCTTACTAATAGTACTGTTAAAATAAACTTATAGTTTTGTCGGAACTGATCTGTGTTTCTTGATAATTTTGATTTGGGTTATTATTATAACCTTTTACTAAAGAGTAATGTACCAACAGAGTGACCATATTAAATATTTGCAATTATTTAATAGAAAATGTAATAAGGATGATCAATACAGTTTGCAATGATATTGTCAGGTTGACCGAGCGGTATATTGTTTTGATTACTTATTTAATTAATACAAAAAGAGCTTGTCTTGACTGTTGTCTGGCATTCACTGACTGCGGGTGATTTAGCTTCACCGATGGCGGGTGTTTGGCCACATACAGTAAGATGTGATTAAGTTTCACACTATTGTTTTTGTATAATGATAATTAGCTTGTACTTCGAGATCGAAATACATGTTAGTATGGCCGTATTAGATAATTGTAATTAGCTGACAGTGACTATGACTGTGAGTGTTTCCGCTGGTCGGTCATTTGCTTGGTGCAAGTCTATCCCACTGGCAGCGGGTGGATGGGACTTGACACGTCTAGGCAATTGGCAAAACAAAAATGACAATGACAATGACGAATCCGGAGTTAATTACAATTGTAGAAAAACGGTATCTAATGTACTTCGAGAGCGAAGTACTTGTCAGTATGGCCGTGTTAGATAAATGTAATTATTATGTGTCTAATATTTAAAAATAAATACTTGAGATTACCTTGATTCCGGAAGTTAGTTCGGTTGTGATTAAAATCACCGAATCATTGTAAAACAACCTTTAGATCACATTTACGAAGCTTGAGACCAATGTAGAAGTATCTAATTTGATTAGTTATTGTGTTTACGAAATATACCACTCTTAACTTGTCAAATTCGTACAGATTTTATTACTATAAATAATTAAATAATATTTGATAGAAACTGTAGTATATCTTAGAATTTATATTGCTATTTTAATATAACAGGTTGTTTGAAACAATTGATACAATACTGTCAGTTGATGTTTGATAGGAAGGGATAAATGGAAGGGGTGGTAGGATATAAAAAGGATTGTAATGACATTCTCGAGGCAGTTGCTCAGTGGATGTTCAAGTGGCTAGTGCTAGTGCCGTTGTGATGTGAAATAACCAGTCGTCATGTAAGTTACATATTTTGATATTATACCTTAAATATTGTTATTATGTTGCTATTATTCTGAGTGATAGAATTAACTGTTTGAGATGACTATAATTTATGGAAATGTAAGAAATGTGTTGATAGAATACTATAATATTGTTTCCATGGAGTTTCTTGTCCTTCTTCTCCATGAAGACCTAGTTTTGCGAACGGACAATAGTTTTCTCATTAAAGATGAATAATTATTGACAAGCCTAATTGAAATAATAAATATCTAGTCTTGTCTTTCTGTGCTTTTCTTTATGAAATCCTTCCTTTACACACCATATTCATAATACTTTCATACACAATAAATTACCAATAACCATTCTGACATTTAAGGCTTGCTATTTAGCCTAGTAGCTATATATACGCTTATAATTATATATTATATCAAATCTAACACGCACAACGCACTTACGGCGCGCCACGAATTTTATTAGTATTGCTGTCTCTTGATGCAGTCGGCGTGGCGATTCCGTGCTTTATGTTGTCAGCTAAAGGCTCCCGCAAACAGACGCAACGCGACAACGCGACGCGACTCTAGAGAACAATTGCTGTCAACTTCATGGAAATTGTCCTACCAGAATTGCGTCGCACTCTTGTCGCGTCGTGCCTGTCTACGGAAGCCTTTATTTAGTACAGGTTGTGTTTGAGTGGAATGATAATAGACTGGTAAGATATATTGGACTAAATACGGCAGAGTTGGTGTAGGTACTTGATATTATATAATGTTCATCTATTTTTGACGCTGACAGTACAATAACAACAGTACATTCACCTCTGGAGACTCCCTTCGGGAAATCATGTAGGATATTATTCCTCTTAAGGGGTCATTGTACTCATCATTATAAACAACTTTTACTATGGGACCAAAACTGATATCGCGAAAAAATTTTTGCTGTTCCCTAAATTTTTACGAAAAAGTTGTTCATAATGATTTGTGTACAATGACGAGAAGATTACGGTGATTAAAATTACACCCTGTATATTCCAGAACTATACCCAGCATTCTTTCCGTACATCTGTTGACATTGTAGACTTGAAAAATAACATAGATAACATGTTCCCTAATCGTAAAAAGTCTAGTGTTTTCGTGGCTTAGGTTTGTTATGTAAGTGCCTATAAGGCATTGACCTTAGGATTCATCTCGCGTACACGTCACATGCGGGCGTCATTACAATATTGATCCGTGTGTAGGGATGGCAGATTTTTATCTGAGTGCATGAGAGTTTGGTGGGTGTGCAATTTCCTGTTTTTTCCTGCTAAAAAGCAAAAGGCTCCAATATAAGTGTTTGATATTTGTGAATGTTCAAATGTTTGCCTGAGGTTAGAGTAGACATCTTTTTTTTTGGGCTTTTTCTTTTTATATTGTCTGACCCGCAACCACGGGTGTTGATTTGTAAATGATCTGTCTGCTAGCTGCGCCCCGAGGTTTCACCCGCGTAGACCGGTATAAAAAGTTGCCTATGTGTTAATACAGGGTATAAGCTATCTACATACCAAATTTAATACAAATCGGTCCAGCCGTTTGAGCGTGAAGAAGTAACAAACATACAAACACGCACACACACAAAAATAAACACGCAACAAACAAACTTTCGCCTTTATAATATTAACGTGATGTGATAAGTACCGAGTTCTTGACTACTTCCCACTTCGTTAACAATAAATAGTGTTGTTTAAAACCTGTATAAGATATTCCTAAAAAAACTTTTTTTACAAAAAAATACAACCGACTTCCAAAAACAACACTACAAAGTGAAAAATAACTTTAATTTCGGAAGTCGGTGTCTGATTAAATGTATTTTCGTTTTTGCCACCGACTTCCGAAATTAAAGTTATTTTTCACTTTGTAGTGTTGTTTTTGGAAGTCGGTTGTATTTTTTTGTAAAAAAGTTTTTATTTTTCACTTTTTAGTTGTGTACCTACCCGACACAAATTCTAATACCACTACCTGCAAAACAAACTAGAACATCATCCATATAAAAGTGTGGAAAAATACGTATTATTGAAGCTAACTCAAAAACTACCAAAGCAAAGTTAATCAATTTTATATGGGACCAACTGTGATGACAACACTCGAATAAAAAAAAAAAAAAATCGGTCCAAAAAAAAAAAAAAAGTTCCGACGAATTAAGAACCTCCACCTTTTTGAAGTCGGTTAAAAATGCAGCAGTTTTCATCTCACTCTCTCCACCGATATAAATTGATATTACTTACACTGAAACGAAATCGAAAAATATTATTCCAAAAAAATGTATTGGAAGCGATATTGATAGCGCCAACCCTATCAATATCGCTTCCAATACGCGTGGGAGATATAAAATTTTAACAGGCCGCTTTGGGACGGTTTCTGAAGTAACTGCACGGCAAATATGTCGGGATAACAAAGGTTTACATCCGGTATCACCCTCCTTAACCGGGGAACTATTCTTCTCTCGTCTTTGCTAGAGTTGTACGAGAACAGTCCATGTGTTCAAGTAAAGTAGCCAGTTAGATATAGGGCTGACTCCGATCATTATGCTGAGATATTTCAGCTTTAACTTTGTCTTATTAATGTAACTTAGAGAAATGTATTAGAATCATCAATACTATACATCACTCTAAGTTATATTTGTACTCTCTAAGTTTTGTTTCGGATATCATGACGTTTTGGACAAATCTAACTTAGAGAGATGTATTGATGATTCTCATGGTAATAATTATATAAATACATATTTGTTATTGTCGCGAATCATAGTTTGATTAAGATACAACCTGACACTGACCTGCAAATTGCAAAAAACGCAAGAAAATTTTAATTTGTAATATAATATGTAGTTGTTTTAAAGGCATAACGTTATTTGTCATTAGATCAAGTCGAATTGATCCTCGTTGTAGGTAAAACTGATCATGACTTATACAACGTGTCGTTTTGCATCCTCGTCAAATTTCAGAATGTGATACAGAACATCAAACCGAACAATTTTCTCCATGGGACCAACATCGTAATTGCGAAAAAAATGTCAACTGTCCCATAGAAAACTTCATTACCTACTCGACGCAAATGTATGGGACGACTGATTATTTTTTCGCGATTACGACGGTGGTGCCATGGAAGAAGTTGTTCGGCTTGATTGTCTATACCACATCCTTAAATTTGACGAGGATGCAAAACGACACGTTGTATAGTTCACCAAAGAAAATATTGCCTCGTTGGTCTAGTGGTCATAAGCGCTATTGCTGAGCAAGAGGTCCGGGTTCGATTCCCATCTCGGGCAAAGTGTTATTGGGTCGTTTCATCAGGAATTTCTCAGTACACTACGGCCGAAATATCTTGGCGAGTCCGAACTTCACGTAGAAGGCTGCGCTGGAACATTTTTTAGGAACCAAATTGTGTCATGAGGAGAACAGGCGCGAAAGTTCGTAGTGCCTATGTTCAGACTCGCCAAGATATTTCAGCCGTCGTTGGCGTCGTAGTGTTGGTACCCTACGACTGGACTAGTGTCCAGAGTCTGGATTTGTGCCCGGTTGATGGCAATAGGCTCGCCCCCATTACATGGGACTCAAACATTAACTGGCGAAATGTAGATGAACTATAGGTCACCTCCTCTCTCTCACACCCAACTATAGGTCACCTCCTCTCTCTCTCACACCCAACTCTTCGGGGATTTGTGAGTCTTTGGTATTTAATATCAATTACAGAGATCTCTACAATAAAAAAATCAATCTGCCTAGCCTTTTCCCAACTATGTTGGGGTCGGCTTCCAGTCTAACCGGATACAGCTGAATACCATTATTTTACATGGAGCGACTGCCTATCTGACCTCCACAACCCATTAACTGGGTAATACGATACCCCTTGGTAAGACTGATTGTCAGACTTTCGGGCTTCTGACGACCTGTAACGACTGTCAAAGATCCACGAATGACAGCCGGGACCAACGGCTTAACGTGCTTTCCGAGGCACGGAGGAGTCTCGGTATGTAAAGATGGTCACCCATCCACGGACCAACCCCGGCAAGCGTAGCTTAACCTGATGGATCGACCCGTGCGGCTGTTATTACTTACCACGAGCTCCTACAATACTGAGAGAGATCTCTACAATACTGAAACAAATAAAGCTAGATAGAATAAGAATTTGGTTACTCAGTGATAGTGTAAACCCAATTTTCTTCCTTGAATTCAGTAAAATTCCAAGCACAATCCGCTTATAAAATTGCATACCGCGTAAAAGAAAAACGTACGATTCATATTCCAAATATTCCAATTTGATAGTAAACCGCGTCTTGAATGAAAATAAAGTTTCCCAATTTTATATAGGGTTATATGGGAGAATAGGGGGGAATCTAAGTTTGTTTTACGTGTAAACACTGTGCCATTTTTAGTGCAGTGGTGGCCCAGTGGTAACGGCCGAGACTTACGAGTTGTAGGTAGTAGGTTCGAACCCCGACAGGCGCGTTAATTTATGTAAATTATTTCATCACCACTGCTCTCAAACCGATGAAGGAAAACATCGTGAGGAAACCGGCATGTCCTATAATCAAAAATTCGAAGACATGTGACATCTACCAACCCGCACGGGGATCGAGTGGTGGATTACGGCCCACTCCCTCTCACAGAGAGGAGGCCTGTGTCCCAGCAGAGGGAACGTTATAGGCTGATTATGACTATGCCATTTTTACAAGCTTTTATTTAGTTTGACCTGTCCCTGTGTCTGTCTGTCTGTAATACACTTCTGGACACATCTATTGGCCCACCTTAGAGTTTAGGTTTCGATGGCCCCTACCGAAATATGATTGCTAGATTGAACAAAAACTGTTGATGCAGTTTTAAACCTGATACATTTTACCATCTTTTTCGATCGTATTGTTTTAAATTTGAATTCAGAATACCATACGACATGGAGCTACGCCTAACAAGTCGGATATGCGCCTTGTTAAAGGCAATTGATTTTTGAATAAAAAACATGTTTTATCAAATAAAGGTTTAATTTAATAACGCGTGTTGCCTCCATGGGCATCTACCACAGCTCTCATACGATTAGGCATAGAGTTTATCAACCGCTCTATGAAATTTTGAGGGATCATCTCCCATTCCTCTTCTATGGCAGTTTTCAACTCCTGCATCGTCTGGGCAACTGGCTGACGAGCCCTAACACGTCTTTTTAGCTCGTCCCACATGTGCTCAATGGGGTTCATGTCTGGGCTTCTGGCTGGCCAGTCCATAACTGTGATGTTCACATCCCGAAGATATTCCCTGACGATGCCGGCCGCATGGGCTCTTGCATTATCATGCATAAAAAGGAAATTTGGGCCCACATAGTCCGCGTATGGTATCACGTGAGGTTCTAAGCACTCACGAATGTACCTTTCAGCATTTAATGTTGGCAGCCGTGGTCCTGTAACAACCTCAAGTTGAGTTTTGCCGCTCGCGGATATACCGCCCCAGACAGTCCATGAGCCACCGCCATAAGCAACCCTCTCTTCAAAGCAGCATTGTGCGAAACGCTCTCCCTTACGTCGGTAGACCTTCTTCCTTCCATCATTGCCATGTACCACAATTTTAGACTCATCAGAAAAGAGTACACGGCTCCAATCTTGCTGTGTCCAATTTAAATGACTGCGTGCGAAATGAAGGCGCGCTGTTCGGTGGGCTCGCGTTAGTTTGGGGCCATTAGCTGGCTTGTGTGGTACCATATCGCGTTCTTTTAATCTTCTCCAAACAGTTCGAGCGCTCACAGATACTCCGTGGAAGTCGCGAAGTTGGTTTTGTATCTCAATGGAGGTAAGGTGACGATTTCTCAAGCTGGTCGTCACGATGAATCGATCCTGCCTTTCAGTTGTGACCCGAGATCGTGGCCTTCCTTGGCGACGAACAAAGCCGCCAGTCTCTAGGTACCTCCGATAAACATTTCGGACCGCAGATCGACTTAAATTAAGTTGAGCACTCACGTTTCTTTGGCTGCGTCCGGCCTGAATAAGTGCCACAGCTTGGGCGGCGACTTCAGGTGAAGTATCCATAGATTATTGATAGAACCTCACCTCAATGTTAAGAATAAGTAATGTTTGTTGCAAAACCAAAGATATCAATCACTTTTTCAAGAATTAAATCCAAGTAAACCAATAAAACCAAGTTTTCTTAGTATTCGATTGTTTGATATCAACAAACAGGCTCCAAATTGTCTTTTGTTTCTTTAAATTCTGTGTTCGAAATTCAAAAAAAGACTATTGAATGAAATTGTGAATGTGCCAGGTTCAAAACTGCATAAAAACTTTTTGCTCGACCTAATATAAAATTTTAGCTAAGACCAAACACACACTGAAAATACAAGGTGGGCCAAAAGATGTGTCCAGAAGTGTAGGTATAATCTTACAAGTTAAATTTGACCCACTTTCCGGTCTCCGATTGAGCTGAAATTTTACATGCATATGTAAATCGGATGACAATGCAATATTATTATGACATGGAGCTGATCTGATGATGAAGCCGGAAGGTGGCCATAGGAACTCAGTAATAAAACGACGCAACCCTATCGAGTTTGGGCTGGTTTGATTCGTCTTGACAAGGACTCTGGTTCTAGATGATATTTAGACTATTAAGAGCTTGTTTAAAAAAAATGCACTTTTTATTGTCATACAAGGGCGAGCCAGATTATGCCAAGCCATATCTTAAGACTATTATTTTGTAACTTAAAGAAACTCAATATAATAAAACAAAAAAAAATCAATCAATCAATTAATCTCAATATAAAAATACTAGTTAAGTTCAATACGGACTGATTCGGAAATACTTGGTAAACACGATTTACCTTTTACAAAATTAGTGTGCAAAGAAGTGAGAAATTATTTTCGTTGAACTAAAATCAATCTGCCTAGCCTTTTCTCAACTATGTTGGGGTCGGCTTCTAGTCTAACCGGATGCGGCTGAATACCAGCATTTTACATGGAGCGACAGCCTATCTGACCTTCACAACCCAGTAACTGGGTAATGCGATACCCCTTGGTAAGACTGGTTGTCAGACTTTCGGGCTTCTGACGACCCGTAACGATTGTCAAAGATCTGCGAATGACAGCCGGGACCAACGGCTTAACGTGCTTTCCGAGGCACGGAGGAGTCTCGGTATATAAAGATGGTGACCCATCCCTGGCAAGCGTAGCTTAACCTGATGGATTGACCCGTGCGGCTGTTATTACTTTGCCACGCGAGCTCATACAGCTACATAAACAAGCGATGTTTGATAGACAGATAGAATATTCTTTATTATGCACACCATAAAAATTACAGATATAAATGTTGAAATTTTACATAGGGTAACACCATAGAAATATAAAAAACAGGAGAAGTGGCATGGGGGCGTGTTTGTGTCCACGCGTTATGCGCACGCTGTGCCTTTACTCGCCAAATGGCCGTCTCCGCGAACTAGTACGCTTTCGACCGTGGTCACGATAAATTATAAAAATGCCGTGTTCTTCAGTGGTTTCCTGCAAAAACCGAAGTGATATTAAAAACTTCGTATCTCACGGAATCACTTACCATATGTAATTAAAAGTATTTTACTGTATTTATCTTTAAAATCATAAAAAACAACAAATCGTAAAATATTTCTTGCTTTTACTACGTTATTTTTGTTTTCAAATATCGCAGCGGGTGTACTATTTTTGCAGCAAATACATTGCTCCTTAACCACTACCTTAAGTATGTCGCTAAGCGACTGGACAAGCAATGTAAAAATAACAAAACGATACTTTATTTACGCGGAGCGTCGCATAGTACAGCCGCTGTGTCTTGCGGCGAGATAGTGATGAGGTTAAGATCCACTAAAGTAGGCTATCGATAATAATGTCGATTGCCCAGCGAATATTATATTGCTATTATAGTTTATTTTTCAATTTGTCAACCGTTTTAGCCCGGTTGGAACACTTGAAAAGATGACGTTTAAGTACGGTTGGAAAGCCTTTGAGAATGTAAAATAATCTTTTTTACTGTTTTTGATTATTTTACCTAGTTGAGAAATACATAACCAACGGTCGTAAAGTAAGTTTATTAATGTTTAGGTGGAGTGTTTTAGGGTTTAAATTATCGCATCTTCGTGCTATTTCCTTACTTTTTTTTGGTTTTGGTATTTTACTTCCGCTAAAGTCTTTAACTATGCACCACAAGATTCGAATGCGTTGTAGTAATCGGTATGGTTCAGATAAAATATTAGTGATTTTTGCTTAAAATAAGTCAACATATTCATGCTATTTATTTGTTATGCATGAGTATGGCATGTGTTTGACGGCAGCCATATTGTTTAGCAGCTGCGAGAGACGGCGACTACATGGCGCTAGTGGAACGTGCACCGGACGCATCATAGACAAATCATTCACTCTGTCGATCATTTGGCTTAAAAGACTTGAAGTCAGTCAGTAAAATATTCTAACGTTTCCCACCACTATGCGATTGCCTTTATAAGGAGCTGCGCTGTTGAGTCGGCACGCATTTCAAACGGATGCGTCTTGGTGCACGGACCACTGTCTCTCGACAGTCAGTACTGCCCAGTTATCGGATGTGGAATACTGTCTCTGACAATTAGTACTGTCCTTATTGCGGTGGGTGCACGGACCACTGTCCCTGACAGTCAGTACTGCCCTATGTGACCGCCCTCACTACCATTATCAGTTATTTAATTTATTTTATTTTATTTCTATATTCTCTAGATATAAGATAAATGATTGTTCGATTATAATAAAATTGTGTATTGCCATATCTGAGTTTTACTTCTGATGTCTGAGCCTAATCCGACATCAGAAGTGGGATCGGATTGTCCGCCCACCTCTGGCACGTCATCATCACAAAATATGCAGGAAAATATTCCGCTACCCTCAAATAGTTTAGAAGCATTTCTTTCAAAATTAACTGATGTTCTACTACCCCGGTCCAATGCACCACCACAACCTTTCACAATGTTGGTACCATTTGATCCTGATGATCCCAATTCAGACATAGAGGGCTGGTGTCGGCTGTCAGACACCATAATTAAGAGCAAAAATTTGAAAGGTGTCGATTTAATCATGACGCTGACCCATTGTCTTCGAGGACGCGCAGCTACATTACTGACTAAGATATCTCCCAGTCAATATCAATGGGAAGATATACAGGAGGCTTTGAAAGCTCAGTTCTCTCGCCCTATGCTTATTCAGGATCACTTTGATAGTATCCTCCAATTTCAAATTATTTCTAACGAGACCCCCGCTCAGGCATGTTTACGTCTTTGGCAGTTGATTGAAAATATCCCAGACGCAAGATTATCTGAAAAGGTTGTGACGGGCTTTGCCATTTCCATATTATCTCAGTGTGATGTTCAAATACGTCGTGAATTAAACTCGACTGTAGTAAATGACAAATCCCAGCTATTTCGAGTACTGCGAGGCATTTCCTTGAAAAGAAAGTCAGAATTGCCTGAATCAAACGATTCTGATGTCAAACGCCCTCGTGCTACGTTTGGCTTTCGTGGCAACTGCAACACATGTGGCAAGACTGGGCATCGTGCGGCTGATTGCCGTGACAAAAACAAACCACTTAATCGCTCTACAGCTACGGATAAACGTGTCAACCAGAAGCCACAAGTCACATGCTACGTCTGCGGGGAACCAGGCCACGTCGTCTCCACCTGCCCAAAGAGGGTTGACAGTATGAAGAAGGAACAAGTCGCTACCGGAAGCAAAGAAGTCAACGTGTGCTCAAAGATTGTTCAAGGTATTATATACTGTAATAATATGACATTTCCCTTTATTTTTGATTCTGGTTCAGAGTGTAGTTTAATTAGGAAAAGTTTTTCACACCTTGTTGTTGGACAAAGATCGCATGACCGTATCAATATGACTGGTATTGGAAAGAGCATCATTAGTAGTACAGAGCAAATCATTTGTAACATAAAAATCCAGAGCGTCGAAATTAGCGTCACTCTTCATGTAGTTCCGGATGATTGCTTGCGCGACGCTATTTTATTAGGTAGAGATATACTTCAGCGCGATATTTTTGTTGAAATTTCATAGAGCGGTTTAACATTTAAGCGGTGTAGGGAGTCTAATATGTGTACCAAAACCAAACCTATTTTTGACATTGATTCAATTAATACTGACTTGACAGGACCTGATAAAGTAAAACTTTTTAACATATTAACGCATTATGCAGATAATTTTATTGAAAATTTTCCTACAACTAGAATTAAAACGGGACAGTTGAAAATTGATTTAATTGATCCACACAAAGTAGTACACAGAAGGCCGTATAGGTTATCCCCTCAGGAATCTAAGATAGTTGATGAAAAAATTGAGCAATTGTTGACGGCAAATATTATTAGGGAAAGTTCATCTCCATTTGCAAGCCCTATCATTCTTGTAGAAAAAAAAGACGGCAGCACACGCATGTGTGTTGACTATAGGGAGTTGAATAATAATACTCAACCCAATCATTATCCGTTACCTCTGATTAGTGAACAAATTGATAAACTTAATGGTGCTCATTATTTTAGTAGTATTGATATGGCGTCTGGGTTTCATCAGCTACCTGTACATGAAAGTTCTATAGAAAAAACTGTCACTCAAGTTAGGCAGCTCATAGGGTTAGCAACGTATTTTAGACAGTTTATTCCTAACTTTTCTCAAATAATTCGGCCTTTGTATCCCTTAACAAAAGGAAAAGGCAATGTTAAGTGGACCCCAGAGCATGAACAAATACACAAAAAAATTATCCACATATTAACGTCCGAACCAGTTTTAAAAGTTTTTGACCCTTCCTTGCCTATTGAACTCCACACCGATGCAAGTAGTGAGGGATATGGTGCAATTCTTATCCAAAAACATGATGATACCCCTCATGTAGTAGCATATTATAGTAGGAAGACCATAGATGCAGAGACACGATATCACTCTTACGAATTAGAGACCCTTGCGGTAGTTAAAGCAATCGAACATTTTCGTCATTATTTGCACGGACGAAAATTCACTGTATTTACCGATTGTAACTCCCTTAAAGCTTCTCACTCAAAACGTGATTTGACTCCAAGGGTTCACCGTTGGTGGGCTATATTGCAGGCTTACGATTTTGATATCGTATACAAAGAAGGTCGAAAGATGGCTCATGCAGATTTTTTGTCTCGCAATTTGTCAAACACAGATTATTCTGAACCCCGTAAAGTAAATTTTCTTGAATTAAATAAAGGTTGGTTAATTGTAGAACAAGAACGTGATTCGGAGCTTTCTGAAATAATATCAAAGTTCCGCAATAGTCAACTACCTGAAGAGATATCGCGTACGTATGATTTGAGACAAGGAATATTGTATAGGAAGATAGATCGTAGAGGAGTTTCTAGTTGGCTACCGATTGTACCCCGTTCTTTGGTTTGGTCCCTAATTAGCCATGTTCATAACGAAATAAAACATTTAGGATTTGACAAGACTTTAGATAAACTTTACGAATTTTATTGGTTTCCGGATATGGCTAAATTTGTAAAAAAGTTTATTAATTGTTGTGTAGTATGTAAAACCTCTAAAGGCCCTTCAGGTGCACAGCAAATGCAGTTGCATTCAATCCCTAAACATCCAGTCCCTTGGCACACAATTCATTTAGATCTAACTGGAAAACTTTCGGGAAAAAGTGATAGAAAAGAATATTGCTCAGTTTTAATAGACGCCTTTACAAAGTTTGTACTGCTTGAATATACTCCGGCCTTAAGTTCTTCATACGCTGTAAGAGCAATTAAAAATGCTGTAAACTTATTTGGCGCTCCAAAGCGCATTATTGCAGATAGAGGACGTTGCTATGACTGCAGTGAGTTTAAAAACTTTTGTAATGATAGTGGAATAGAGCTCCATTTAATAGCAACCGGTTCTAGTAGAGCTAACGGGCAGGTTGAAAGGGTCATGCGAACTTTAAAAAATGTTCTTACTGTTATAGAATGTAATTCTAATAATGCCTGGAAAGATGAACTAGGAGAGATTCAACTTGCTCTTAATAGTACACGTTCCAGGACTACCGGTTTTACACCTATGGAACTGATGTTTGGCATCCAAGGTTCCTCACTTAATCTAGCTAAAATAACTCCTAGTTCTTCTGAACCGACTATAATTAATGTTGAAACGGCTCGTTCATCTGCATCAGAAAATATTCAAAGAGTGGCCAAAGCCGACACTATACGGTTTAACAAGGGAAAAGCCCGGATTAAACCTTTTGTAGCAGGTGAATTTGTTTTTGTAAGATGCGAAGAAAGACATCAAACTAAGTTAGATAATAAATTTAAGGGACCTTATAAAATAGTCACTGTATTAGATAATGACCGATATGAACTTAAACATATTAACGGTTCTAACAGAATTTATAAATTTGCTCATGAAAATTTAAGGGAAGTACCTAAAGGGCAAGAAGGTTATTTAGAAATTTGCGAAAATTATAGTGATGAAAATGATGATAATGATGAACGGACCGTGACGGCAGATGATGAGTTCAATATGTCTGTTGTGCCTGTAAACAATATGACCTCAGATTCAGAGGAAACTCGTACTGCAAGTTCTCGTACATTGTCTGCAGATGATTTAGAGGAAACACTTTCTGTAAGTTCTCGCACCTTAAGTGCAAATGATTTAAATGACTCTGAAGAAACCTTATCTCTTAGCTCTCGAACATTAAGTATAGATAATTCCGAAGCTATAATAGAATCTTTGGAATGATCAAAGTATGGTCTTTTCTACTTTTGTGGGAGATCATCATCTCTACAAATAAAACATTAAGATCGCTCCTGCTGTTGTAATGATGATCTGTGATACGCTGCAGGAATCTCACCTGCTTTAGTGGGTGACGATTTAGACCAGCATGTTTGAACTAAGATCTCTCCTGCTGTTATGGGTGATGATCTGTGATGCGCTGCAGGAATCTCACCTGCTTTAGTGGGTGACGATTTAGACCAGCATATTTGAACTGTAGGGGTTTTTCTTTTGTAAAGAAATACCTAGACCAGTAATATTTTGATATGTAACGATGATGACGATGTGAATTAATGAAAGTCCTTTTGTTAATTTTAGATGAATGAATGCACTCGAGGGCGAGTGATTTATCAGAATGGCCGTGACGGCAGCCATATTGTTTAGCAGCTGCGAGAGACGGCGACTACATGGCGCTAGTGGAACGTGCACCGGACGCATCATAGACAAATCATTCACTCTGTCGATCATTTGGCTTAAAAGACTTGAAGTCAGTCAGTAAAATATTCTAACGTTTCCCACCACTATGCGATTGCCTTTATAAGGAGCTGCGCTGTTGAGTCGGCACGCATTTCAAACGGATGCGTCTTGGTGCACGGACCACTGTCTCTCGACAGTCAGTACTGCCCAGTTATCGGATGTGGAACACTGTCTCTGACAATTAGTACTGTCCTTATTGCGGTGGGTGCACGGACCACTGTCCCTGACAGTCAGTACTGCCCTATGTGACCGCCCTCACTACCATTATCAGTTATTTAATTTATTTTATTTTATTTCTATATTCTCTAGATATAAGATAACTGATTGTTCGATTATAATAAAATTGTGTATTGCCATATCTGAGTTTTACTTCTGATGTCTGAGCCTAATCCGACATGTTTGTTTTCATATATTTAACTATTTCTTAACTAAGGGTTTTTTTTTAATAACAAAAGCCTATTCGCCTGTTGCCTGCTACCTGCAGTGCTATTCTGTACAAATCTCACCGTGAAAACCTAGGTGAAGTGAGTTGTCATTCTGCCTGATGGGTGAGGTTTCACACTATTGACAGCTCACTCCACGCTCACTTCACCTAAGTTTTCACGGTGAGATTTGTACAGAATAGCACTGCTGCTTACTCATCGTGAGGTTAAGAAGTATAGACCGCGCGGAACTAGTTGATCGCGCCTTAGGTATGTGAGCGGTGGGATGGAGGAGCGGGGGCGCATTACTCAGTACGTGCGTTGCGAACCGCCGCCTCACCCCTGTCTCAGCGGCCAACTAGTTCCTATAGACTATATAAATTACTACTACTATTACTACTACTACTACTATTATTACTATTATTACTTATTATGTAAATGATAAATAAGTTCATAAAGTACCTTTTTAGCTTCCCAAAAGATACAAATACAAAAAAATAATGGATTGATGCCACAGGAAGGCAACCTAACTGGTTCCCAACAAAATGTAGCACCATATGCTCAATTCACTTTAAGGCAGAAATGTTCCAGCCTCTAAAGAAAACTCGCAGGCTTTTTGAATGGGCAATCCCAAAATTAAGAGTACGTCAAGTACTGAACAAATACCTCCACTTTACAGGTCAGTGAGTAAACACATCATAACAGGGTTCAACAATTCCTATGGTTTCACAGCCTAAACCAACTTAACCGGATTGTTTTAATTTATTGATTCGTGTTTTTTTTTTTAACTCTTAAAATGTCGATTGCACACCATGTGTACAGATAACAATAGAATTTCAATTGTGTCTGCTAATTAGCGCGCGACGGGTTAATATACATTTTTTTTTTAATTTAAAATATATAATACTTTCTGGACATATCATTTTTTATTTTATTTTCAGGACCCCAAATTTTTCTTGTACAGTAATAAATGGAAGTATCGATAACTTTCCGATTTAGTCAATCACTAGCGTATATGTAAAATAAATTGCTTTTTGCACAACACAATAATAGCGCCAGATGTTTTTGTGTGAGTAAGTTGTACGGTGCATGGTAAATGCACGCTGTGTGTGACGAGTTAAGGTTTATAATTGATTGTGTAGTATGTTCTGATTTATGAATTGCAAGTGTGTGCGCGACTTTGTATCTATTGCTTTTAGTGAACTACATGTGTAGTAGTGGCGCGGTGGTGGGGCCAACCTAGCGACATCGGGTTCTGATACATTTTCAACTACCGGGCATATCTCCTTCTTTCATATATCTATGGGTAACACAATGGGCGATCATATCGCTAAAAGACTATCTTTTACAAACAACCTTTGAATAGATTAAGGGGAGAAGGAGAGACAATACGTATTGCCGCATTAAATTACTAAGGAACTAATGCTTTTATTACTAGTAAGATATCTGTTGCAATATTTAACTACCTACTTATTTTTTAATTCTACCGATTCAGTTCGGATACACTAAAGGGCTCAGCGTTGGAAGACGATAAAAATGTCACGGTGTTTACCGTAAATTTTCCGTGTGTATGTGTGCGTGCTCAAGGCAAAAAGCTATGACTGTAATATTCATTCATTAGTGACGGCCATCCGTCTTACTTATAGGGATGGGCTTACGTTATCGATAGACAATTTTGTTGTAATTATGTTACATTATTTTTGACACTTTCATTTTATCGTTGTAATTCTGATAAATATGTGTTTAAGTATAAGGATTACTTTTTCGGTGGGTGTTTGACTTCAGTGGTTTAATTTTATGCTAAGTAAAAAATAGTTACTGAGATAAAATTTTTCGGATATAGGTTTAAAGAATTTTATTTCTCACTAGCTTTTGCCAGCGGCTTCGCCCGCGTAGAGTCGGAAATTATCCCGTGGTGTCGGAACCGTACATTTTTCCGGGATAAAAAATAGTCTGTGTACTATTCCAGACTATAATCTATTTCTGTGCCAAATTTCATTAAGATCCGTTCAGCCGTTCTGGCGTAATTGAGTCTAAACTTTCGCATTTATAATAGTAGTTATAATATTTGCCTCTGGGGTGTTGGTGACGTTACAGTGTATACATAATAATGTTTCTTAAGTTTTGTTATCCAATTTAAATCTACATTACTTTTTTCATTTACTCTAAATTAAACAATCAAAGAACAATGATTGAATAACATCAAAAATCCAATCAATTTTATTAATTAATTAACTTTAAAACTTTCTGAATTATTCAATTTCTAAAGCAAACAGAACATAAATGGAACGTTCCATTTTACCTGATTTACAGCTGTGGTTGAGTTGAGGCGATGGAATGTTTTCATTCGTTAGCGGGCTCAAGTACCTAGTGCACTGGGTCATGCGGACTATGTCCCACTTCCACCTACTGAAATAACTTTCGGGTTCGTGTTTTTTTTTTAATGGAAATTTTCGCTGAAATTGTAGAGGGTTTTATTAAAATGTTTTAATGGAGAGGATTTGAACATTCTTTTTTTGAAAACTACTATGTAGGTACAGCACATAAACCTTTCGATTCATTGTTTTATATCCTTCGTGATTTTTATAGGTGCTATTTTTTCTTAACTTTTATTTAACCTATTTAGGTGGATGAAGATTATTAGACATTAATGAAATATTCGTCTCACTGTATATTCCATGCATGATTAATTAATATTGTGTGTACCTACAACTAAATGTAATAACTATTGAGCGTGTATACAATACAATTACAAAATTACACACACATCGCCTCACTTCCATAATTGCGATGTAACGACATTTACATGACAATGCGTGCTAACGAAGCAATCGATAAATAACTCGATTGTGCACATCACTACTCGTAGCTGTCATCACGCCGAATATAATCTCACCTTTTATTCCTGGCGCGCGACAAGAATGCGTAAACAAAAATTCCCGCTATTTCACCAATTCGTGGAATTGGACCGGAATCATTTGGGGGTATCCCGGGATGGCCTTGCCACGTTTCTAATAGTCCATTCCCTAGGCCATTCCAGTCGACCTGAGCTAGATTATGCTGGTATTACACGAGCAATAACTGCGATGTGTAAGTGCCAAATTGTCATGTTTTGCAAGATGTTATCGTGTAAGAAGATGTTGGCTTCAGGTTTAACGTTAATAATGTTGATCGCCTAGAATTGGAGATTACATAGTAAGCATTTCTTATGCCAATTGGTTTTCTTTTACCGTCTAGAGGTGAAACGTCAGCTTACGTGAGATAATTTTAACACGTACTGTCTGCCAAACGAACTGTATTTTCTGCCTTCGTTTCACTTTCAAAGCTTCGTAAGTACCCTATAAAATATTCATACATTTGCCTACAACACCGCTCGTTGTCATTTTCCGTAGTATAGCTATTTGTTGTTCGTGCCATTCAAATAAATCGTTCCGTCATTAGTGGGCCGCTAATGAGGGAAGAAGCCGAGTCGTCTTAAAATATGACATGCTTTCATAACGTGACACTGCGGAGGAATGCTCGGGAATAGTGCCCTTTTCTTTACTAATTAAGGCCCTATGATCGCGCTCGAGCCGCGTTCGTGCCTCGCGCATTTGGTAGGTATTTAAACATAGTAATTATTTTAATAATTTTATCACGACAAACTCAGCGAATTATGCTAAACAATCTTACTATCTTTTTATTTATATAATAAATAAGAACAAAACGTCTGTTTTGTAGCTATGAGATTGATTAAACGTTAGGAAAAGGGGTAACTGGGATTTTTTTCTATCCCGCAAAGTAAATCTAATCGTGTTATTAAAAGCGATTGGCTATTATTAAGGGCGTTAGCACATCTCCGCCGCGAAACAGCGAAACCGCATGATGTTTCGCTGATGTTCCGCTACTCGAGAAGCGGAACATCATGCGAGTCAGTTGTATCGCTGCTATGTTTTCGCGCCGGCGCGCGGTGTGCTACAGGCCTAATATACGTATTTTTTTATCCTAAAATAAATTACAGTCAGACTTCCACAGTACAGTCAAAACAAACCAAAATGGACCAAGTACCTACTATACGCTAAATCCATATTATACGTACATACGTGTGCGACTGTGTGCGTCCGTAGATTTGTAGTGTGACCACAATTTTCTCCTACAATCAGTAGGTATAACTAATTTAATAAATAAACAATATTTTATACATAACAATAAACATTCAGTGTATGTATATTATGATTATAACGTAATGTTCTAATTGGAGTGTTTGGTGGTGTGCGTTAATTCTGGGACATGCAGGTATATTTAATTCTCGAGGAGCTCGTGGCTAAGTAATAACAGCCCCACAGGTCGATCCATCAGGTTAAGCTACGCTTGCCGGGGTTGGTCCGTCGATGGGTGACCATCTTTACATACCGAGACTCCCCCGTGCCTCGGAAAGCACGTTAAGCCGTTGGTCCCGGCTGTCATTCGTGGATCTTTGACAGTCGTTACGGGTCGTCAGAAGCCAGAAAGTCTAACAATCAGTCTTACCAAGGGGTATTACCAGTTAATGGGTTGTGGAGGTCAGATAGGCAGTAGCTGCATGTAAAATAATGGTATTCAGCTGCATCCGGTTAGACTGGAAGCCGACCCCAACATAGTTGGGAAAAGGCTAGGCAGATTGATTGTTGGTATATTTAATTGCTTAACCCGTGAAACGCGCATCATGTACTAATTTATGAACCCAAAACCCCAGGAGGGGGGGAGGGATAAAGAGAAGAGAGGTTTATGCCCAGCAGTAGGTGAAGTCAGGCTGTGGATGATGTTGATTAACCGAAAGTACAAAGTACCGTTTCTTAGCGAGTTAGAACAGGTCATATAACTCGAAATTGTAACAATACGTGTTATAAATACGTGGAGCAACACAGTTGTTTGGTCAGCCATATTGGCAAGAGATGTAGCTAAGCGCGTGCGCACGGTTAAAAGCCGGATATTATGTCAGTATGAAGCATTGTTAGTTGTTACGGATTTATGTTACAAAATACTGTATTTATTAGCGATTTATTAGCATTTCATGTTTTTTTTAGCGTGTCATCATTAGGTTCCTACATGAAATTCTTGAAGCATTATTTTAATTATTTTCGAACTAATATTTTGATATCCCTATGTATCATCGAGGACATTTTTTTTCTTATCTATGGTAATAAGGTTCAAGAGTGGTTCACCGCAAATGTTCGCGATGGTATAGTCAGCAACAAAAGTTGATTAACACTTGCAGTTTTTTAATCTTAATTATTAAGCGAAATATTTCATTCAAATTGGAACAGAAGTACTTAAAATTTTAAGAACATTAGCTCATCATAACAGTTAAAAGAAAAAAAAGCAGTTTATCGAATCATTTTGTGTTAATTTGGATGATGTCAAAAAGTAGCCGTGTTAACCGACTTCTGTTGCTGACCGTACCTACTAAAGTATTATTTACATAAACAAAAGGATTTGAAAAAAATTTCGTGAATGGTATCATTGGTATCACCCATCATCCTGCTTCCTATCCTACCTATCCTACTATCTAATAAATGTCTCTACAGAGTGAAATTATATTAGCCAGCGAAACTCCGCACACGTGATGGGAATCGATATCTAAACATGACAAATAAAAATAAAAAAGATTCGATGATTTTTTTTTACTGACATTAAGTGACTAACTGCCGGCGGTTGGTGACTCTAAAAAAAAACATCATATCAATTATTTTTTTATTTTATCATGTTTAAATATCATACCCGTTACATCTGCGGAGTTTTGCTAGCTAATTTAAATTGACCCTGTATGTATAATCTATATAATATTTACGAGTATAATCACACTATCACACTTCACACTAATATTATAAAGGCGAAAGTTTGTGAGTGTCTGTGTGTTTGTATGTTTGTTACTTCTTCACGCTCAAACGGCTGGACCGATTGGATGAAATTTGGTATGTAGATAGCGTATACCCTGAATTAACACGTAGGCTACTTTTTATCTTGGTCTACCGTGGGGCGCAGCTAGTTTATAATAACTTTTTACATTACGATGCAGCTTGGGGGTAAGGAGTTAAGTAACTTATCCTCACAAATTTCGTGCAGGTACGTATAGTAAACCGCACATAAGTGGTAAAAAGTTAATGTTGACAGCGCCTTTACGTCGCAGTAAGGGCAGATTTTTTAGGGCAAGTGTTATCACTGATCTGCGGTTTAGCATGAGTAAAATCAATCTGCCTAGTCTTTTCCCAACTATATTGTTGGAGTCGGCTTCCAGTCTAACCGATGCAGCTGAATACCAGTATTTTACATGGAGAGATGCTTACCTGACCTCCACAACTCAATAAAAAAGTAATACAATAGCCCTGACAACCCGTAATGACGACGACGGGTCAAAGATCCACGAATGACAGCCGGGACCAACGGCTTAACGTGCTTCCCGAGGTACGCAGGAGTCTCGGTATGTAAAGATGGTCACCCATCCACGGACCAACCAGATTCAAATTCAAATTGTTTATTGTGGTACAGGTACCATATGGTGTTACAGTTAATATAATGAAGTTCAGACGCCAGCACATCAAGCCACCCGAAACTGTCAAATTTTCTCAATCAACCTTGAACCTAATGCTTTGGCGATAAAGATGAAAATCTATTAAAGAAATTTGACAGATTGTAGTAGCTTGATGTGCTGCCGTCTGTACGTCTATGACCCGCCTTTAGGCATACAATAATTTGAAGACTTACAATATTATATTAATAGTCAATAATTTAGGTCCATTCATAAATTAGTCAACTAGCTTTTGCCAGCGGCTTAGCCCGCGTGTACGTCGGAAATTATCCTATGGGAACCTTCTAACGGGCTGAAAAGTATCCTATGTCTTAATCCAGGTTATGAACTATCTGTATACCAAATTTCATCCAAATCTGTTCAGCCGTTTTTGCGTGATTGAGTAACAAACATCCAAACATACAAACTTTCACATTTATAATATTAGTAGGATAATAATAAATTATCATAATAATCAATAAATTAAAAAGAGTCTATAGTGTAATTGAAATAGTAGTCAATAAGTTGTGAATATTTAAAACAATAGGCAATCATTTAATAACTAATAACGATTATGGAATGAATTCAATAAATGAAAAATCTGTCATCTACTCATTAATACCTTCTTATATAATAGTTTTAATAAAGCTTTTTTGAAATCAAGTATTTCATTTAATTCTTTGATTTCAGTAGGAAGCTTATTATAGCTTATTATTTTAGGTGCCATTCCAAGAAAGAAGACTTTTCGAAAATAATGCAGTTTTGTGTGGAATGGTATTTACATATCTCTCTGTTGCGACGTTTAGATTTCAGTGTTTCAAATATATGAAAGTTGGATCTAACAAACACTACTATTTCAAAAATTATACATACAAAGAAATGTTAGGAGTTAACATTTTTTTAAATACGGGATACAGCTGTCAGTAGGTTTAAGTTTAAATACAGAACGCACATATATCTTTTGAGCTCTGAGCACAGTTAACCTCGCTGTGGAATTTCCCCAAAACATAATTCCAAAACGTAGTGTAGATGCCACATATGCTTTGTACGATATGAGAACAATAGACTCGTTTGCCATTTTTGCAAGATTATAGAGTGCATATGAGTATTGGTGTAATTTTTTTACAGACGATCTCTACATGACATTTCCAGGTCAAGAGACTATCCAGTTGAAGGCCTAAAAATCTGGCATTGTTCGTTTCAGCTATTTTTTGACCAGCATATGTTATATTTAAATTAGACTGTACGAGTAAAGAAGACACCAATTATCAAATTACGCGATGACGATTTATTTTGTGTAGTAAACTTGTCCAGCACCCTAATTACACAACACACTATCCGTCACAATCTGAATGAGTTTGCTAATTCATTGCTTCATATGTTCGAAAAATTTGTCTGCTCAACAACGTAAATAACGCAATGAATGTTGTTGAACTGTCAAAATGAAACGGGTTCCTACTGTAAGTGTGTTACGCAATTGCCCCACAGGTGTAGGGACGTGTTATATTTAATTAATATTTCAATCCTAGCCAAGTCTCGTCTGTAAATAGATCACTCCGTAACTTTCGTGGGTGGCGTAAATTGTGAGTCAGGAACTATGAGTAAGGACGATGGGCAAACAGCACCCACAACTGTCTAGGAAGATTATTCATTATTACGAGAATGTAACTAAAGAAATAATAAGAATAGGTTACCTACTCGTGAAAACTATACCGTCAACTGGCCACAGTCAATCTTTAGTTTCCATGAGCAACTTTACCCATGGGTACTGCATTGGGGTAATTACGATAATGGGCGAATTCCGATTGATGATAAGTGTTTATTTATTTAAGTTATTATTTAGTACAAACGGTCCCGGCTTACTTACTGTGCTTCACTTTCGATATGCGTCAGTACCCATGGGTAAAGTTGCTCATGGAAACTAAAGATGCCACAGTTGACCGTATTGCCTACTTTTAGTGACGCACACGAAATCAAAATACCAATACCTTCTAAAGAACATTATCCTATACCTACCTACGAAAGTATTTTTCCAAAATAATTTTAATTTCTCCCACTCCTTTCAAAAATCTCACTTCATAATATCCTTACAGCTCTCACACTATATAACAACAAGACAACAATATCAGACTCAAACAATATGTTTACAATATTAATTTCCATATCCAAACAACACAATCATAACATTCTTCCCATGAACGAGTTCTATAAATAAATCAGAAACTTGTATATATTCTAACGCTGCATGGGAAACTGCATCACTTCCTGTAACGTCAGAGAAGGAACCGACGTCCTACGCGATGCACGTGCGGATATACGAGTCCTAATTAAGATAATATATGGACGGGAATAGGGCAAGAGATGCGAGTGACCCGGCGTAATGTGCGGTACGAAAAATTTGTTACCGAAATTACACAGCTCACAGCAGTCACGTTGCAGATTTGGTCGTACCTGCCTACGAAAATTCGTTGACTCGAGTTCAGTGACGTACAGTACGTGTTACGGTTCAATATTCTATATTACACAGAACGCAACGTAATTTCGGTGATTCGCTTACCTACGTTTGATCAATTCTGCAAACGGTCCGAGTAGTTTTGTGTCAACTTTGCGCAAACAGCGGAATTTTATGAATTGAATGCAGCGACATTTCAGCGACGTGTTCACGCTTATCTGATATCACACTAAACATGAATCAACTGAAATTAAATTTTCTCAACTTTGATGTTTATTTTCAAAGGCTTCAAAGAATTAGCATGCTTTCAAAAGTGGCACTTCTTTGTTTAAGCAATGTAGCTTTGTCCACAGAAGCGTTATTAAGAATTTGTAACAAAGAGGCCCAGTTTCCTACTGGTGTTTTAAAAATAAGTAAAACTGTTAATATTGCTCATTTCATGTGTCTTTTTGGTGATATTTTTACGTTCTGAGCTGAGACTGTAGCCAAAACATGATTAAGCCGACTTAATAAATTGATTTCGTGGAAATCTTATCGTTTTAAAGTGAGTCGGTTGTCGTGGTTTTTGTTACAGCATCTTTTTGCCATTAGAATTATTGTACCTACGACGCTTTCAAATTCTAAATATTTTTTTTTTCCCAATTTGCCACTTGAGTATTCAGATTCAGAAACTCCTACAAAAGTTATAAGGCTAAATTCCACATCCACAATACTCACTGACCTCATCGGCTCCATCCATTATTTAAAAGTACCAAACCAAAAGAAAACAAACCAAAATAGAAAACAAAAGTCATGGGAAGTGATAACGGGCAATCACCAGAGATAACAACACCCGGGGCTATATTTAACAGCAACGTTAAGATCGAGCCGCGAATGATAAGCACAAACAAAAGATTAACTTTCACTTTGTTCACCAACTTGATCCAGATTCGGTCCAGTTGTAACTGAAAGTAAAATTAATTTATCGTTTTTCTTATCTATTCGCTATTATCCTTTTTCTCAATAGCTCCTAAAGAAAGTCTTTTAGTCATCTCGCCGACACACACACAAAAAGTTCTAAACTTCTGATACTCTTCAGAAACTTGGTCTTTACTTTAGCCACCAAAGTTCGAAACGAGAAAACAGTACAATGAAACCTATTGTTCAAAGTTGGATTGAGAGAAAACGATCCATAAACCACAGAGTCTTAATCCAAACTTATGAAACTACCATTTCAGAATCTATAGTTAAAATAACACAGTAAACTTGTGAACAAATGTCAGTCCAGTCCAATACACTTAACTTTATGGAAGCAAGAAACTTCGAAACATTATCATGAAAGGAATCCGGATTGTCGACTGTTGTTAAACTTCTATATGAGATTCAGCACTCACGTATATTAAAACAAAGAAAAAAGTTTCAAACAAGAGTCTTCCTAAAACCATGATCGGTGTTGCCGTCGAAAAAATGAAAAAAGCAATAAATAAAAGTGATTCTGTAGCGGAAATGCGTAGTTGCGTGTGACGTTTGTCACTGGGCGGTCGTGTCTCATGTACCGGGGACATCAGTTAGGGAAGACAGATTCGTCTTCATGATGAATCGGTGAACGTTCACATGGTGATGCTTCTACGGCTCGAAAGAAATATTATTTGGATTTGATCGAATTATTTACACGCATACGAGGTGTGAAGCAGGTGTATGAGGATGAATGAGATACACAGTGGTATATTCAACAGATATATTTCAAGATAGGTATAGCTGAGTGCTAGATGGATACAGTATAAACCAATGAAAGTTATTTTTAATAGTTGGATTAAAAGATTACATTAAGAAGTTTGGCTAAGGAAATTAAAGAGATCCACCTGACTTATGATCTTATGTAATTTTGAACATTGAATATCACATTCCTCCTCGCATAAGTACCGCGAATCAAAGTCGTTGAACGTAAACAAACATCCAGAGTTGGATGCACGATTCATTGTTTTAATTGGACCACTGGCCTCTTTACACTAATGAAACAAGTGTCAAGCAATCTGTGTTCATACATCTACTTCTCAAATACTAGATCAACGACTGTCAAACGTTACATCACTACAGAACAGCTCATCTATTTTTGATCGCGGCCTCAGCTGCTATCACCTGAGCTTGCCTATATAATGTGACGACAACTCATTTACTATCATCGTAAGTATAACGGGCATTTTTTTTTACTTCCTCCATAAAATTGTTACGGAATTGGGCACCTTGAGTAGATGGAATCGGTTCCCAATTTTCTGCAACATAAATTTTTTCTTTATTGTTATTCTCGATATTAAAATCCATCCATTGCCTAAAAATATGTTTTTACTCGTTGATTAGAAACCATAAAATACAAAAGCATCTCTATGTAGTCAAAACACACGCCAGATCCTTTGGCCGCAAAGGTTATTAATATGTTTTTTGTTGTAATAACTCGTACAAGTTTTACGCACCGCGCCTTAACTGGTCCTTACTTCGAATTGATTGCGTGCTGCGGCTCTTTAATTATCCCGACAAGGTATAAATCGGTCCCCAACTCTGTCCTATTTTTAATGGAGTGTATCTGATGCGGTTCTCCCGTACAGCCCCGCCATTTTTCAGGCTTAATTAAATAGTGTCTATTCCAATGGACTTGTTGGGTTAATTTGTTTAGACGTCAGCCCCAGCCCAACGTGACGGACACGGAGTGAGATACTAAAAATAACCAATCATTGTTGGACTGAATTAATTTAGGAGATTCCCATCTATTACAAAATTAAAAAGGGTTTTAAATTCCTGTTAGAGAAGGGGAAAAAGGAATTCTGTATATTTGAGACGACCACTTAGACAGAGTCGTTTGCAGCTAACTTCACCAGCATTGAAGGCATTCCAGACGATATTGTGTTGTTCGTGATGCATTTTATAGCGAATAAAAAGAACGCAACCGATGCTTCGACGCGGCGTATTTTTGGCACAAGAATCGCATTCACATTCGTATGTTTTGGACGACTTCGGCTTTTGGGGATCGTTTAGCAATACGCCAGGCTAACAAAAAGTTGCATCGTTTGCGCGTTTTGGTCATATACATTCAAAGTAAGTGCTGGCAACAAAACATTTGTGATACTAAATGGATTCCAAACGTTGTATGTAATTCGAAATGTTTCGCAGTATTTGCTTTCTTCCGAAGGCATTAGGAGAAAATGTCGAACTAATATTGAAAAGGCAATTTTTTGTCTTTAGGCCTGATTTTCTAAGTCTATTCAAAGCAGTCTATTATATCAAATCAAGTGATTTGATTGGCTGTTGTTTTTTCGTTCGCTATCATAATAGGAAACATCAGTTACTTTGGCAGCAGATTTACTGATCAAAGACTACCAGGCTTCCAGAAATCCTATACCTATAAGTCTATTCATTGGAATATCCATCATTACTTCTTCAATCGTTCAGAACTATTTTGGTCGGTTGTTCGCAGTCGTATATTTGCAGTCTGTCCTATAAATCTCCTCGAAGTCTTTACGATCCCAAGATTGATACTTATAGAAACAATTCCAACTAAACATACGTTTTGCATTTATTTAACTTTTCAATATTTTTTTTTATCTGCATTATAGGAAAACATGTGTTTTGCAGATGTATCTAAAACGGTATCAATATTGAATTTATCATTTCATTTAACATCGTTAGTTCATTCATTCAGTTCGTAAATATAAATCCTAACATGCATAACACTTAATAAAATATGGAGCCTCAATCTAAATTAAGATAACCTGCTATTCACTTTTGATTTCACAACCTATTGCGCTTTGCCTAACAGTCAAATTATAAACGTTGCTGCAGATACATCAATGGTTCGACACGTAAACAAATTATCGTTAGTCTGTTTTCATGATATCCGCTGTTCTCAAATAGCTGTCTGCTAGCAGTGACCTCGTCTATATCTCAAACGTAGTTAGAGTAACTCTATACTGAATAGTGTTTCAAAATCAACATCGTGCACTTGACTCAGCCGAGTTATATTTGGATCTCCCTTCGTTGCTTTCTTCACTTCATTTGCTCCCACCTTTGCACTAACTGAACTTGTTTTGCATTAAGTACTATTCACTTATTTAGGAATAGAATAGAATACTCTTTATCTTTTTTTTTTTTTAGGAGTGTTCGCTTTATAGATTTTGCTAGACTGCTGCATTTTCATATTCAAATGATTAAGAAATTACGTGTCTCCTTCTAGTTCCTCCAGGTATAAGATATTTATATCTTTATTGCGTTCCAAATATTTTTATTGATATGTTAAAATGTCGCACGACTTTTTTTTTAGTTTAAGGTCTCTGATCTTTGACCGAAATGCAAAGAAAAGTCCGTTAATCTTCAAACCTAGTAATCATAATATTTCTCTCCCACTTCGTGTTAATTTTTAAACCTAATGAACGCCTGTCGACATCTGAGCTCGTTATCAATAACATTTAAATAAAATTAATATAATGCGAGTCATTCAGCGCTAACGGCACTTCCATAGATATATATTTCTATGGGCACTTCCTATACACACGTCTATTTTCAAAACATTAGTTAAAAAAAACATCTGAAGATTCCTTTCGACACGAGAATTGCATCTGAATAAAAAAAAATGTTGTGAGTGTATAAATAGCTAGATTTGTGGAGCATCGGGCGCCTGTGTTATTATAGCGAAGAAATATAGGATAAGACGCGGATCTATCTGTAGTTGGCCGAAATTATCGCGAGGCGACGCGCGCGCATCGTTGGCGAGTCGCACACGCAGCGTCCGCGGTGCGCCCGCACCCGAAGCTTCCAAATAATTATTTGTTTGTGTCTTTCGTTGTGTAACATATACAAGTTTCCGTGCGTGCCACAGTAGTGTTACATTAATGTTCCTATAGTAATTATACATTTACACAGTTGCAGTGTACAAAATACTAAAGATTTGCAAAACAGACGAGACGAAAATACGTATGTTACGTGTGGTCGGAGTGTTAGTTTTAAGCAATATTTTAGTTCTAATTAAGAGACTAATGACGATGCTCAAAGACTGAAATAGTGGAACACGGTGGAAGTTTTCAGTGCAATAAATTAATAATAGTAACTTTGATATTATGTATATTATGTGGTTGTTAATGTGTGTAATATTGTGTTAAAACATACGGTAGGACTATCGTGCCAAAAGTACACAAGTGGGTGTGAATATTTGTAAATGTTCTTTAAATAAGTGTTTATTTTATAATAAAATATGGTCGCTATGCTCGAAGTCGCCGAGAGGAGAAACAATGAATATTTTAGATCGTTCTTACCTGTAAGTGTCACTTTTAATAATCTGCACAAAACACTGGCATAAAATAATGACGCCTGACGATCTACAACTTATAAGCCTGTTTTTAAATTCCGAATATCTATTCCGAATTTATCTATTCGTTTGAAATTTAAACTACTCTTTGTTCAAACTCTGGCCTTAAAATTCCGAAGCCACGGCCAGTATTTGAAAGTGATTAGATGTGTAACCCTGGTTTCAGTCGAGCTTTTGTCGAGTGTCGAATAGGAATCAGGTGGACGACCTTTCAGTAATATTAGTCTGTACCTACTTCAATCACGTAGAATGGTTATTTGACTAAGGTCCTGCTTCAGTATCCGGCGAGGCAAGACCTAACAAATAAACTGAAAATAGGTAGGTACTATATGAATTACTTAACTGAAAAATGGACCAGATTTTGAAGAAATTATCGGCTAGGAAAAAAAAAAAAAAATGTTTATTTATTTCATCCATCTTTTGGTAACAAAATCTGGCTATCATCATCATCATCATCCGTCTCTATTTAAAAACAGAAAAATAAAAAAAAGGTATAGGTAAATAGGTACTTATGTGTACCGGAAGTTATCCGAGGCAATGAGACTGGCTTGTATTTTAAAACGATTTTATTTTAAAGCTCAAACATAAAATTTCTAAGAAATCTCTATTGTAATCTGTATGATTTCGCGAAAAATTTTTAAATCGAGATTCATGATCACAAGAGACAATTGTTTACTAGGTCCACAACCATCTTGATATTATGCAGATGGCGTTGAAATCCGCGATACTGCGTTGCCATAACACATTTTAAAGATAAAAACATAGGTACGTACACGTGACATAATTGACGCTAAAGATAACCAGTTCATACACTGTTTTGTTTTCCATTGCTAATTAATGAGCTCTGATGCAAAACAGACTGATTAAAACATTAGGTTTTGGCAAGCAAAATGTTGGATTATTTATAATTGCCATTATTGGCTTTTACTCGTATCTGCTGTTTATTAGGTCATTGTAGCCCGAATCACAGTTCCACCTACGCATTCCTAATTTAGGCAGTTCAAATACTTTGAATTGGTGATCGTAAGTAGCTACGTTGTATTGTAGTGTATTATTGTAGGTACAATGAAATTGTTTTAAACAATTTGCTATTTCTATGTATTTTGTTATGAAATATCATATTCGCAGAATTAAACATCCGTGGAAGATATTTAAATAAAAGAGACTCATTGTTTACCACTGCCGATTTATCGTTCTCCTTGGTCGAAATTACTCTGATCTTTAACCTGAGATAAAATAATAAAAAACAATTAAAACGTTTCCGTTTTCGAGTCTATAAACAATACAAATTCATAGTATTCATAACATTTGACACCATGCCAAACTAACGACCTTCGCAAATTATACTTCTAGACAGCAGGGCGAGGTACCTGTTTTCTAGTGAACTGTCGTGACTACTTTCAGTACGCACGTTAACATGTTTTACTGGCCCCTCATAACGTTGTAAATGCGAGTTTTTCACGAGTTTTAGTTTTATATTACAACGTGCTCTTGTGCTCTTGTCCTTGTGTGTTACTTCATCCATGACATAAAAGTAATTCAGTTTTTCTCTCATTTCAGGCTGTCAACTCCCCACCGGTCCCTCACCGAGACATATCGGCACCAGCGGCGACGTACCGTCCCTACACAGAAGAATATGCCACCGTCCAGCGCCGCGTGGAGCGGCCCGCACAACCAGAAGAAACTGAACGAAAGAAAGACAAGAAATGGTCCATTGGAAAACTATTTAGACGAAAGAAGAAGGAAGACGAAAGTGAAGAGTCCTCGGAAAGCGATGAAGGAGTCAGCACACGTTCCCCATCGAAAAGAAAGTCTAAGAAGAAAAAGAAGTCTCCAGCAGTTAACAATTTTGACCACATAGTAATAAGGGATTCAAGAAGAGCACAGAGTTTAGCGAAACCAAACCTTAGAGATGCTACCGATGACGGTGTGCTGTCTGATCCTTCAGCCGGCTTCATCAACTATCGTGCAAAAACTCAAGAAATGTACGGAGCTTCCAAAGAATCCCTCAGTTTTAGAGAAGATAATTCGAATAGATCCTTAGAACCATCTCTTGAGACACCCTCTAGAAAAACAAGGAAAGGGAGATTGAAAGCCAGAGTCGAAGCACTCAGAAATAGTATGAAGGGAGAGTCGAGCAGTGAAGAAGAATCACTCAAGTCATCAAATTCATCATTGATGATTCGATTTAGAAGTGAAGATTCTTTAATGCGTTCACGTGATAGCTCACTAAACAAAAGGTCGAGAAGTGCAAGAAATGAGAGATATATCAAAAGGTTATCTCGCGATGAAGAAAATCAACTGAATAAAGAAGCCGAGTTATTACAGCAAGGTTACACAAAAGCTGAAGTTGAAATGTTGACAAGAACGCCGACAAGTCAAAGCAGTGGTTATGGGACTTGCAAACGTGACCAAACACAAAACGTCAAAACGGAACAATTATACGCTAATGATGTTAACCGCCGTCCTATGAAATCCGAATCAATATCATCATTCCCTTCGACACAAAGTTACCCATCATCCATCAACTTTAACGCAAAAGTTAACAATGAACATATTAACTATTCCATACCTACTAGTAACATTAATAAAGAAATGCGTTATGCTAATAATAACCGAGAAAGGAGTGTAAGTAACCAGTATGAAAACCCGGAGAACGTCATGTGTGTCAAGTTTCCTTTGGGAAATGTAACAAATGTTAAGAGGGAGGAGAAAGCCCCTCCTGTGCCACCCCCTCGTGATATGCAACGAAAAGTCGCAACTCCCATATCAATGTACTACGAAAATAACCCTATGGTAGCAGACAGAATAGTAAATACACAGCAAAATACTATGCATGGAGTCCCTAATAACGACTTCGAACGAGTCATGAGGCGAAGTCAGGAAAGGTCACTAAGCCACAGCTTCAATGGATTGCGACGACCTATATCAAACTCCGAGGACCACATTGCAATGCAAAATAATGAATACATACAGAACTTCCAGATAAGGAACGAACAACCTCGAAGGCCAGCTTCAGTATCAGCTGAACCAAATCATTATGGGCTCTACGCAAATTCACCGCCGTGGAGAAAGTCTATAGGTCCCACAAATATTGTTAAACCAGAACCAGTCCAATTAAAACATGACTATCTATACTATGCAGATCAAAGCCCCAGATCACGGAGACCTATTAGCGTTAAAACTAGTCAAAATGGTTATGAAAATCAATACTTAAGTGACTCTCAAGCTTCCCAAAACCTCGCTGAGAATGTGTATCGTCGACCTCGCAACGCATCTGAGTTTTGGAAAAAAATTGACGACGCCGAAAGACAAAGACGGCAGCAAAATATATACGCGAATTCAAGAAGCAGCAGTGACTTTTCAAACAGTACACAAATGAACAGAGTAGCTCCGTGTTTAGAACAAAATAAACTGGGCCAAGAAAACACAGACATTCAAAATAAAAACAAAACTTCTTTTAAAAGTTCTTCTGTTGATACAACCGACGGTGCTAAAGTTTGGAAAGCGACGACAGAGTACAAACGATCTGTTACAGTTGACCCACCAAAAACTGTTACATCGCCGACTTCAAAAACACACGTTAGACATAAATCTGATACTTATGTTCCCAGTATTTATCAAATGCCGTCTGACGATGAAAAAGGTTCAGAGAGACGAAAATCTACTAACCTTGACGATGCTCTCAATGAATTAGAAGCCATCTACAATAGCTTAGGTCTAGGCGACGAAGATTTATTAGATAGAGCTGAACGTCGTGAGTTAATGACGCCGAAGTTCAACGACCAATTTAATGATTGGAATGGAAACGATGACGAGATCCAACTGCGAAGTCAGCCAACGACGCCTTTGAGACGTGTGCAAAGAAGGTCGACATTACCTGACAAACTGCAAGATGATATGGCATTTAGACGGATGAATTCCTTAACAAAGGAAAAACCTAATTACAAAGATGCACAATCGCAAATAAGTTATATGTTAGCTTCACCTGTTTATGTGCCCTATGCGTCCGACGATGACAGGCAGTCTGAACGAAATGAGCCAGATATAGTTTATGACGACGTTGTTTACAGAAATATAAAACAGACTAACAGTCGGTTAAAAACAATGGACCCTCAACCACCATTTGGCATACCAATAGGGCCAGTGTCACCAGCTCCTCAGAGTGACTATCTTCATGCAACACCAGAAAATAAGGGCCGGTCACGATTTATTCCAAGAAGATCACCGGACCTTGTCTCTGATGATTTAGCGTATAGAAGCTTGAGGAAGGACAATAGGCATTCCTCACATTTTAATGGTGAAGATTATACTGGTCTAATCAATAACAATAATTCTTATAATGAGTATCCCTACACTAAAGACTCTGCCGCTAATCTTAAGAAGAAGAGAGCTGTGAGATCTCTGTCCGCTAATATATTCACCATGATACAAAAAGAAATTGACGACGCGTTGAACATGAGTAAAATGGCTACGTTACAAAAAACACACAGTAACAGTGACGTCATGAAAAGGCTGCGTAATACATTCGAAAATAACGACAACGAGCAGGACCACTACCCTCGTAACAAGGTAAAGCAAAGACACAACACTGTCAGTCTATTTGTCAATAACACCCATGCACCCACCCATCATTTCGCAAAAGACGATTCATTCATTCATAGTGATGATAAGCACCTTGCTAAGCCACCATCTTGTGATAAGTCCAAAAGCTCATCACCATCAAACAGGTCCCCCCAAGCGTCGAAACGATCATCAAAGGATGAGTTTCAACAGGTTCTTAGCATGCTGGCGCAGGAAGCCATGGACACAAGCAACAAGTTAGGAGTAGCGTTAGCAGAATTGGATAAAAATAGAAACAATAACGACAAGAAATCAGACATCCAGAGCCGAATTTCTGATAGTCGGCAAACTTTTTTGAACGGTTTGACATGTAAATCTTCGGAACATATTGCACCTGAAGTGAAGCATGTTAATGTTCGTTCTGAAGTAATAAGTGAACAGAAAGATGATGGACCAATGACAAACGTTAATGGAGTCAATGATGATTCTAAAGGAAAGAAGACTGAAGATAGTCTTTTAGCCATATCAGATCAGTTACACAAAGTCGAAGACCAGCTCAAGCATAGTTTCGAGAAAGAACTTAACTTTGAAGATGAAAGTTTAAAACTTTCAAATTATATAGCGAAAACTGAAGAACAATTGAAGGCTCAAGAGACCACGGTTGTGATACCAGAGAGTAAATTGATACCTGACGTTGTCCCATTGACGATAAAAGAAGATGCGGTGAAAATAAAGACGGTAAATGAAAAACAAAATAATATAAACAATATGGAACTGAAAGCACCAGTTATGAATTCGTTGAACCCTTTCTTGAATACTGACGATAAAATTAAAGAGATTAATGAAATTAACGCCTTTAAAGAGTTAAAAGACGGAATATCTGATTTAATTGCTGGGATTTGCCAAGTAAATGAAAAACTATTTACACAAAATAAAGGGCCAAAATTGGATAACTGTAATAATACTAATACAGAAAAAATTTCTGGCATTACCGAAGCAACTGAAAAGCTGAACCAAGTTTCACAAACTATCCGTAATGAAGAAGTTCCTAATAGGGCTTCCGTTAATCTGTCTATATATGAAGACGATTTAGAAACAAAGAAGGATGCTGCTGATTCAACAGAATATAATTCCTCTGAAGAACTGGCGACGATATTTAAATTAGACAGTAACGCCAAACAACAGTCGCGGACTGTCAACGAACGTCAGAATGGCTCGGAAAATAAAATTCGCGATGAGTTAAGTTCACCTAAATTGGTTCAGAATATGAATCAGCACCTGAGAAGATTGTCTGTAGACCAGACAGATGATTGTACTCCTAGTCAAAGCAACTCACTGCCAACGAACGTAGTTCCGTGGAGAACTATAAGGCAAACTCACAATTCACAAAAAGAAAATAGAGGTACGTGGTCCATTCTCATGCACGGTGTACTGTTTTCACTGTAACCATTTTGCATCCAGCTTTTTGTTGTTCACTTTGTGTTCACAACCCCGAAGTTTTTTAGTTGCCTGTACTAATTAGTTTTTTTTTATTGTATGCGTTGTTTTTGTTGTTTCGACAGGCGATAACACGCAGTCGAAGCGCGATTGGCACGACTCTGGCACGTTGATGTTAGCTTGTACCTACACTATGATGTTCTCCCAACACCTGGCAGATTTGGACTGGCTGACGCTGCTCGGTTTGCTGCTGGCAATGATCACAATTATCGCTATGCTAATAATTTAACATAGAAGTAACAATGTAACCACAAAATTCCTAAGTAGAGATGTACCGATTTGCAGACCAATGATTGAGGAGTCGTTAATAAATTTTATTTAAAAAAAAATTAAATTATTTTTATTATGGTTTGCAGTCGAAATGCTGTTTTTGCGTAGGATGTGTCTTCGGAGTTTTGCATAGCACGTTACCATACGCATAACGCATAGAAAGAGTTTTCTTTGTGCTCTACTATTTAATTAATCATTAGTCCGAGGTCTTATCCTACGTAAATAAGTAATGACTGTTTATTTTATATAAGAAATACTTAAAGTACCTAATTCTATTGATTTATAAATTGGTCTCTTTTTGGACCATCTCTGCAAAATGCATTTAATGGCCTCTTGAAAATACACGTATCATTTATTTTTTAAATTTAGTATAATTCATTGACATAAAATTAAATAAAATTGTACTACTTATCTTATTTTAAACCATTATTATTTTTAGAAATTTTAGCTGTGATGTTCATTTTACCTTTTACATAATATTAGTAATATTTTGTATTTATGTAGTCTTACATCTATTAATTTTTTGTGCCAAAATCCACGAACAATTTGTTTTTAATATTTTTGAAAATAATTATTGCTTTGATTGTTTTAAATCGCATGATTTTCAATTGTATTTTTATGAACTTGCATGATTAATGTGTTTTTTCTTTTGTGTGCTTACAACACGTTGTAACGTTTAGACGACGATAGACAAGTTTTTAAAATTAGCGTTAATCACAAGAGACTAATTAATTATTCTATACATGAATGAGATGGATAAGTTTAACATGTTGAGTTATTTTAAGTAGGTATGTGCTTTTAACTATAAAATAAAAAATCTAATCAGGGACATCTAATAACTAAACGCACTGTTTTTTTATTTTATTGTAGCTAACTAGTAATAATAGGGTCAGTTCGAAATTTAAATGTAGATGTGGTGGCTGCACACACAATGACACGAGGAACATGATATTCTTTAACCAAAACAACACGTTTTGTTATTGATGTCGTCAATAATCCCAGTGCATAGACGTATAAAAAAAGGCGGACAGATTCTCGCTAGCAAAAAACTGTGTCTATCGGAGTCAGCCAGCTCGCTGTAGGTACCTACCCATTTCACAAGACATGCTGTATTTTTACCTTATTTATTATACCTTACCATATTACGAATACGTTACCATATTACGAATGGTTGATTGATGGGTGAACGTGTACGTACAGCGAGCTGGCTGACTCCGATAGACACAGTTTTTTGCTAGCGAGAATCTGTCCGCCTTTTTTATACTTTCGTCTATGGCCCAGTGATATTATAAATGAAGAAAAAATAAAACACAAAAAAATGAAGTCCATACTGATAGATTAGCATTATAGCATTATCCATAACCATAAGCATAACTGCCTATTGATTAATAATAATCAGAAAAAAATAAGCGTTGTGTAAATATTGTAATGAAAAATTACGCGAGAATGCAAACTAGTTTCTATCTTATTTCAGTATAATGGTCAGTGCAGTAACTCACAATTTGTTTTCTAGGTGAACATTGATTGCCTGCAGTGATCTACTGGGTGACTTCGTCATTTTAACCTGCGTATTTCGACGATATGTTTAAGCTATTTTTAATTTTTGTCTAAGCTACCTTCTGTATTTTATCCTGTACCTAGTTGTATGACATTTAAAACTTTACTAAGTTTATGTAGAGGCTTCCAGATAAATTTAAAGAGAGCGTTATATAAATGAGAGAAAAGTTATAATTTAAATAAAATGTTTCAGTTTTACATTCAGTGTTTTTATTACATATCCTGTAGTCATGAAATTGGCTCTCAGACCAAATTAACGGTCATAGTCATAATCATCAAGCATATTAGACTAATTGGTGATCGCAGCAGGTACCTACTTACCTAAGTATGTCCTTGAAATAAACCCCAAGTCTTGAGCTACGTAGTACGTAGGTAGGTAAGTACGTACGATGATCGATCTATAAAGATCCAGTCATTTTGTCGAAGAATATTATAAAAATACAAGAATCATCTCGTCCAACTTCTGTAGATTTCTAGACCTTTAATAGCTTTGTAATAATATCTAATCTGTGACCATGCTCAAGTTACTGGGTGGTCCTCATTGATATAAAAACTAATATAAAAGTCAATGGTGGTTCTAGTAATTTCTTTGTTTATTTTGGTATGAAGCCGCTTGTTGACTGGTGAACTAAATTAATGAACAGCCAAGACGGCTCGATTTTAACAGATAGCAAGAATGGGCAGCGCCATCTATTTTCAAAGATGGAAACAACTATATACCTACAACCATTCAAACTGGTAGCGCCATCTATTTTAATAAATTAAACCAAGAAGGGAAACTGTAAACAATGATAACTTTGTAAATTATAAAAGATGGCGCTGTATAAAATGACTGATGGTACTGTCTGTAAAAATAAAGTATTCTTATTCGATGTAAAATCATTTCACAAACTAAATTCAGAATTGTTGGTATTCATTTATACTATAATTATGTTTTAAATTAATTAAAAATAAAAACAATAATAAATCATTTTTGTCACTGCCTGTGCGTAACCGGTTCCGTGAAATATATGTACTCTGTGGTCCCAATCCCAAATTCCCAACCTCCAACTGTCACTCACTAATGTTATTATGTCGGTTATGTCAGATTTTTCGCAAGATTGTATCGTATGCGTGTTGTGAATATTATTTTGCAAAAAAGCCTTTCATTATTTTTGATTTAAATTGTTAAACTAGTTTGGTGGAATTAAGCTATTGCGAAATTTTAGTCCTTAGTGTTTTACTCTTGTTATATGGTGCCGTTACACGTGTAAATTCGTACGAACGCTGGATGGCAACCTACTTTGTTCCTGTTGACCTGTGTCCGAAATGTGATTGTTTTAAAAGGTAACGGTTTAATTATTTCTATGGTTTTGTTTAAAAACTATTAAAACCCTTCTAGAAGTTAACATAGCTCATGTTGTTTGTGTAATTGACTTTTTCCAGGGAAGTTTAGTGTTTTTCTCTAATGTTTTCCTCCGATAATGAACGGTTTTGCCGTGTTATCTTTATTCGTTTTATTATTAAGATATAGGCGACACTGAATTCGACCACGTTATCATGTTGCAAAATCTTTCCATTTCGGTTAGTTTAGTCGAGAATTTACATTGTTACATTCATAATATTATGCATGTTGTGATTACTCATTCCCAATGAGTTGTTTGCAAACATTATAACTGCATTATACCTATGTACAAGTTTCAAGGGAATGTTTTATCGATTTTCATTTAACTTAATTTGACCAAAATTTACACTTAACTCAATAAGCAACATGGTTTTAAGCTACATGCATCCTACATGGTTGTATTATATCTGTAAACCATTATCCATCTAAGTAAGTAACAATAATAATCTTGGGTTAAGTATGTTTATTAATATCAAAGTGATGTAATGAGATGTCAATGAATTATTCATGACTACAACAACTGAGGAATAACATGCCGTTCATCATTATAGTGCATTCATTTTAAGTCTTAGTTATACAATACGTTTGAACACCATTATTTTAAAATTATTCAATTTTAAGTTCAGTAATGACGTACCTAAAAATTGTAGGTACTTAAAAAAAAAAACTACCTTATCATAACAAATAGGTACTTACTTTCAATACATCTAAATTCTTCCTAATAATATAAATTTTTTCAAACAACACTAATCAAAGTGGAACATCGGTCAACTTCAATCTAAAAAAAAATTATAATAAAATTCCATTATAAATTGGTCAACCTAACAATGTTTAAAAACAAACAAATGAATAACAGATGTCACAATCACGAAGGTCAGTAAATTGGAGTGAGGAAATGACAAATCTTGACAGCCACTGGTTTGGACAAGGGACCCTGGTTCTATATTTAGCAGCAAATTGACCGCTCCTGTATGGAGATCCCGTTGCACAAGCTTTGGTTAAAGGAAATCCTTGGCTCCCTTCCTGATTGGTCAACAGCTATTTTAGTCTTTCTATGATTTTAGATTTCTATTAAATATTTTACCATCATGTTTTTGCAACAAAATGTTAAATCTGATCTGATCTGATTTATTACTTAAATTAATTAAGTAGTAATAAATAGGTCAAAAACATGTCTACCGTAGTCAACTGAGGGAATTCATACTTCATTGTCAAGTAGTTAAATTGTCCTAATCATTTAATATAAGTTAGGGAAATTAGGTTTGATTTGAACCCTGTACAAAATCTTAAAAGATTAACAACTTAAACATTTTCCAGGAGCACATCAAGGTAAAAAAAACGAAAACGCGTTTTTGGGAATAAAAAGTGTTTAATTTTCTTGCAAGTAATTATGTTAGAACTCTATCTGACTTAATTACTTGTTATAAATAAAATTGAAACTAAATTTAATTCTGTTACATTTTTGCCTGAACCGCTATTGCAAAAAAACTTGTATTCTTGCCTAGTACAATATGTTTAATTTTGTTGGGTAGTATATTAAAATATTTATCATCATCTGCCTGGCCTTTTCCAACTATGTTGGGGTCGGCTTCCAGTCTAACCGGATGCAGCTGAATACCAATACCATCTTACAAGGAGCAACTGCCTATCTGACCTCCACAAACTCTTAGTAAGACTGGTTGTCAGACTGTCGGGCTTCTGACGACCCGTAACGACTGTCAAAGATCCACGAACGACACGAAAATTAATTAGGTACTTAATTAAATGCAAAAAAAAAAACACTGTTAGTATTTTCACTTAAAGTACAACTTAAAAAAATTTGGCTCCACTGTACTTTAGCACCCGCGCGTCCGAAACTTCACAATTTTATAGCGTGTTGATGACTTCGAGTAAAATACTTTCGCAAAATATTACACTGCGCAAACAACTAGTTTTTGAGAAAAAAAAATTTAAAGTTTCAGAAAATCAAACTTAGTTATCCAATAAAATTGAACACACGCGCGTCCGAAACTTCACAATTTTATAGCGTGTTGATGTCTTCGAGCAAAACACTTTCGCAAAATATTACACTCCGCAAACTACTAGTTTTTGTGAAAAAAAAAAAATCTAAAGTTTATATTAACCTATCACACTAAATACAAGAGCGAGCGAAGCGAGCTCGGGACTTGGGGCACCCCGACTCGGACAGGTTAGGTTAGAAGGTCGCCCAACTACAAAAATTGTATATTTATGTGACCTTGACCTCGAGACGTTTCAAAATAAACATATTTTTTTTTTTGCGCACTTTGGGGTTTTCAAAAATACATTAAAAAGGATCTATTCTACCCCAAAAAAAAATTGCTACTATACAAAAGCGACGAGTGCTAAAGTAGTGGTTCCAAAAAATTTTATTTTATTTTTATTGTTTTGTGGACGAAAATGTTTAGTTTTCTGACCTACTTAGGTACTTTCGGTTTTCCTAATCTCTTCGACAAACATGTCTGTTAATATTTTTTCTATCATGTTAAATTGACATTAAATAAGTAGGTACTTAGATGATTTCTTAAAAAAAAAACATACACGCGGGGTTATACTTTTCGCGGTACTTATAATATTTTAACATACCCTACAAATGTTAAATTAAAAAAATCGCTGTTTTAAATTAATGCAAAGTTCCCTGAAATTCGGCGTAATTTTCCCGGGCTAATAAGTTGTTGGATAAGTCAAAAAGTCACAGAAATCATTTCAAATCAAGCAACTCTTTGTAGAACATTAGAAGCAAACCTAATTAATGTTATGTGATATTAGCCCAGTCACAATCGACACAAAAAAATGCAAACATTGGAAACGCGCATGTAATTCTACGATTCTTTTTTATGTTGTTAGGTCCAAAAAGTGCCCATCTTTGACTACCTACCTGTATCTTCGCAACCAATAGGCCTAGAGTAATTGAGTTGGGCTCAAAGTGTACCAAATTTAGTTTGCTTTACCAAAATATGAACAAAGATAAGTAACTACTTACTGGAAATCGCGACCTTAAAGTACTACGGACAAAACGTAAGCAAGCTCACTTAAAAAATATTCCTGTGAGAGCGCAGCTAGTGACAAACGAACATTGTGCGATCGAGTCGTGAACCGTGCTATGCGATTATCGCCTTTGAGGTGATCATGCGGAACTTTGGCCCATAATACCTATCTTTATTTTTCAAAAAAACTAAAACAAGTGCCAGAATGTTGCAGTCTTTCGAGCACCATGGGAGTAGCACAAGGTTTTCAGTGTTGCGAACTTGGTTATAATAGACATCTCTCAGGGGACCTAATAGCAAATAAAAAAATCGTAGTTAGATGCGCGATATTGACTGGGCTATATGCTGTTGGTGTACTTACTTATTAAGTAAATCAGATAAATTGTCTGTCTGAATATTTACCCATTTATTCAAAAAGTACCTACCTACTACAAGACAATCAATCTGCCTAGCCTAGTAGCTTTTCCCAACTATGTTGGGGTCGGCTTCCAGTCTAACCGGATGCAGCTGAATACCATTATTTTACATGGAGCGACTGCCTATCTGACCTCCACAACCCAGTAACTGGATAATACGATACCCCTTGGTAAGACTGGTTGTCAGACTTTCGGGCTTCTGACGACCCGTAACGACTGTCAAAGATCCACGAATGACAGCCGGGACCAACGGCTTAACGTGCTTTCCGAGGCACGGAGGAGTCTCGGTATGTAAAGATGGTCATCCATCCACAGGCCAACCCCGGCAAGCGTAGCTTAACCTGATGGATCGACCCGTGCGGCTGTTATTACTTAGCCACGAGCTCCTCTACCTACTACAAGACAAAGACTGAAATAAAATGTCAAATGTGACCATACTTAATTCAGATTCTGATAATAATACAATAAGTAATACCTACCACAGAATAATCTGTGGTAATAGAAGATAAAACATTTATTTGATGCACACAAAAGATTCAGCACAACACACAAAAATACCTACAATTAAAACCTGAAATTAATTAATAAGTAGGTACCTAAATAAAACTCACTCAAGGCTTTTTTAGTCATGTAGGTAAGACTAGAAGTTAAAGGTTAAATGAGTTGGGTTTGGTCCTTTCCAGACAATCAGGATGTTTTAAATTTTGTAGAAGATTTCAGAAAAAAATTAAAAATATTACAGTCAGCGTCAATCAGTCGGGGACAAACAGACTGTTCAAAATAATCTAAACAACTATGAAAATGAAATATTATCTCAATGACACAAGGAATGTTTTAGAATGAAGACAGTACACAACAACTGTCATTCTGACAAGAACTTTGTCCAATTGAGATAGATTAATTTTCTTTCTTAGTTGTTGAGATCATTTTGATCAGTCTGTTTGTCCCCATATTTTTGACGCTGACTGTACTTAGTTGACGGCAAAGTTTATATCCTACTTTTAACAGAAAATCGTTAAGTGTGCCCAGAATCCCAGATATACTAGGTTCAAAGTCCCTCACAAAATCATTGTTATAATTTACCAAAGAAATCAACTAAAAGATAAACTTGTGATACGAAATATAATCTGTCATTGTCTGCCACTTCAGTAGAAGCACAGATTATATTGTAGTGGAAGGAAAAAAGGTCTCTAACTTCATAAGAAATACTTGAGAATCATCCTTATGATTGATAAGAGGCCAATCTTATCATCAGTCTATTGAATCTATTTTCTATAATACTAGCAATACCAATAAGTAATGCATTATTAAGCCATTATAGGTAATCTGGTTCTAAGAAGTTATGGTACCCTGAACACTGGATTTTAAAAAACAACTCATTTTAAGACACCGTTGAGTGTCTAAAAAATAATGCAGCAACATATTTTTACAATAAAAATGAAATGTACACAACATCCTAATTACCCGACTGCGCCAGAAGGAGGGTTATGTTTTTCGAGAGTATGTCATGATGTATAATTGTTTGGCACGCTCTGCGGCCTGAACGGCTCGATGGATTTTAGATTGAGAGGTGTCGTTAGATTCGTATTTACTGTGAGAGTGACATTGGGTATATCAAAATAAAAAAAAATACAAAATGGCGGATTTTTGGCGCCAAATTGTCTTAAATTTTTTTTTTCTCAAAACCTGTCGAGTGGGGTTCAAAATAAAGGGTTGTAAAAGTTGATTACAAAAATATAAACAACTTATATGGTTAAAAGTAATTCGAAGTGACAAATCGTAAAAAACACGTACCAAGAACTAAATCCTCTGCGAAATCTTTAATTCACATTTGTAAACTAAATAAATTAAATAAATGTTGGAAGCAGGAGGGACCCATACCATTTTTATTATATTTTTAAATGGGTCCGCTTTTCAGATTTTTTAAACTTAACTTTTTTAATAAATAAAAATAGCATTATAATATCCTAACTTAACTAAAACTATTAGCAAACTAAAATTATGGGTGTCGAAAAATTCATCCTCATCACTGTCTACTGGTGACGTACCCAAGAGACATTGCCACATTGTATGGCAATATTGGCAATGCTTAGCCTCTGGCCAAGGTAAGGGCCAGCCCTTGGGGTCACGGGAATTGTCAACGGATTTATTTGGCTATGGTTTAAAATTAGGTGTTGTCTGAAATTTGGAGGCAAGAGGCATTATTTGATAAATTATGTTATTTTGATTTCTTTATACAAAAATCCGTTTGATATCAGAATGTGACGAAAAAGATACAATAATAATTTCTTCATTATACATATATTTAGTATTGTGATGTCATTTTCGCATAATATGAAGGTGGCTTTTAGAAGCAATTTCTTGATAAGCAGTCAATGATTTATTACTATTTTTTACGTTTATTAGGTAGTGAATTTACTGAATTAAATATGTTGTACTCAATTCTTATCTAATTGACTCAGCTGTAGTAATAATCAACAATTATTATTTTTTTGATGTTATAATAAAAAAAAATGCATAATCACTATACAATATCCTCTTAATAGTCTATTAATTGTGCTAATTAATGAGATAATTGGTAAAGATTATTCCGTAGAGAATTTCAATACCTACTTACTAATAATTATCTATCTTAGACAAAATAACAACAATAAATTATGTGACAAACGTGATAACTTCCACAGAATACAAAAAAACACAATTAAAAAAAAAAATTCGTCACAAATGTAACCAGAGATAAAAGTTGTTGTTATTTTATAAATACCGTCAACAATTCACGCAATACAAGATGAGATTGTCTTCGTTCCGTAATAAGAGCTCACTGCTTCATAATAAAACAAAAGACGCATAATGGAGAGTTTTATTTGTAGTCTTGAGGAAAAAGTCCATCTTCGTTTGCTGACTTGCTTGTAAAAATGCAAATGGTTTGCTGAACTAGACCTAGACCTGGCCTTGTTAGGGTTTTACTTGCAGTTGTCTTTAGAATTCGCTTAGTAAGTCGGTTATCATATTTACATACTTAAATACCTTCGATTTAAGTAAAGCAAATTTTACTGCACAATAAGGAACTGTTTACGTATGATCGTATAAAACAAAAAATAGTAGGTAATCGTGTTTCAGTTTTAGTACAGCAGTAGACAATATAGTCAAATAACACATGGAAAATCCACGTGATCTAACCATATACAATTGGTTTTATAGGAATTTTAAAAACACATAATTATCGATGTATCCCCTTAAGTATACGTATAAAAATCTTACTGGAAATAAATCTATTCAGAGACATTAAGTACAGATTAAGTGCACTGAACTCATCAAGCTTCTTGGCCCAGACGTGTACATAATCGGTCATAAGAATGTTTTATAAAATACATAGGTATTTAGAATTTTTTCTCCGTATAGATGAGACGGTTGAGATAGCGATAACGCAAGGCCTTATCTATCTTATCATCAGTTTTGTTCCAACGATGACTATGTACACTCGAATGCATGCGACCGTTACAAGAATACGCCTTCTTGGCAAAGAAACCGTTGTAGTGCAGCTACATTAGCTGTTCCACCAGAATATCGGTGTTTTAATAACATCATACTAATGTAATAAATGAAGATGGTAGGTATTCTTATGGATTCATGTTAAGACGACTGACGCAGTTAAAGGTACGTTCGGACTTTTAATATAGCCCTTATTGAAGGAATTTTGGGTTGTTAACTTCCTAAAGCTCAGCCTATTGAAGGTTTTTTTCACCTTGCTTTGGACGTTCTCAAAACTGGTTTTCGCAACCACAGGACTGGCAATCCCCAGTTGACCAATTTAAGGCCTTTGTGACTGGTCAGGATGTTTTCTTTAAAAAGCAATTTATTTGTAATGTATGGATGCATCTTGTCTTTGGATGCTTTCGCCGAAGTTTTGTCATTTGTAAACCTAATAGGAGAGTTTATGTTGAGGCTTTGTGTTCTGAGTCCTGAATAGATATCTTTCCGCCTATGACAGGAAAAAACTAGATGCCGCGAAATTGCGGTTGAAAAATCTGCTTCACTGCGTTTTAAGTTGAAAAATAACTCGGTATCTCCCAGTTCAAATTAGCACTCAGCTGATAATGTCATCTACAAAGAAAGGCCTAGATTATGTTACGAAAGTCACTGATGTCTCTTGTAGGTAACAGGCATTAAGTCCGCCTATTGTTAGCTTTTGTTCTAAAAACGTCACAGAAGCTGATTTCATCTAAGTTTAGTCTCACGGTCCAGGTTTCTGGCTCTCCAGACAATGAAATGTCAATGCCATTTAGCTAACGGGAGCACTTTGCGGATTGGGGGTTAAAGGGACGTCCAACTATAATTTGTCGAATTAAAGCTAACTTAGAACAGCTGTCGCAACTTTGCCAGACCAAGTGACGTTACTTGCAAGTTCTAGCTTCATTAATTTCCTTTTGTATTTTTTTCGCGACGCAAAATGGAACGGCCTGCTTCCTTATTGCTTCTTGCTGTAAGATAAAAAGTCGACAGCTAAAAATAAAAGATTAAAATCGGGTTGATTTATTTGCTTTACGTTTACCGTTTATGTAAACTAGACCTCAGTTGGCCAATATCTTGAAATAATCCTCTTTAGATAAATACGCATCCATGAGTCAATAAATTCAATAATGATCACACCGTTATGTGTTGTTTCGCCTTGCGCCCACGGCCAAACTTTCAGATAATGCAACGGTACAACCTCAAAATCAGTACACATCCAATTAAGTCAAACAACATCATAAGACTTCTGTAATTACACCCCACTAGTAATTCGCGATACTTAAATTGAATAACGCAATAACCGATAGATAGGTATATCGAATGCATGCAGTGTTGGTAGTGGTCAGTGCAACGATCGCAATGATCAACAGACCGTAAACTCACAACATGTAGGCAATCATAGCTGTTTCCGTTCGATCGTTGCGTTTTCTTAAGTTCTGGGCTGGCGAAATCATGTGTTTGTTTGTCACAGAAATTGCATGACTAGCAAAAGCTAGATAAAAGGCTGTAGCTTTTTATCAAAAGTTCCAAGCTTGAAATCGCCTATGGTTTTTATAATATTTGATTGTCCTTGAGTCTGGATTGAATTTCCACACTAATATTGTCTCGCCACAGAACCTTGAAACTGACACTTAGCGCAAATATAGTAAGCCTAAGTTGTGTGAATTTGTCCTGATGCTTTCTTAGTTATTCTCATAAGTCTACAAACTTAGTAACGGAAAAAAGGCATAGAGTGAGATACAGTTATTAATAATCATAACTTATTTCTGTGCATACAACATAGAAACTTACATATTCCATAATATCTGTAGTATGTCTACCACTTATCACGGAGCTCCAGTTGCCAGTCATTTGAGGGATAATGTTACTTGACTTCTGATTGGTGATGGGCAAATAAAACCTGCCACCTTGCTCTATCTTTGAACTTAACACGCTAGAAGTCGGTGAAAGTGATACGAATGTCTGGCTGTCGAGTTCTGCCAGACGGTTTAACAGTGATTTGTAACGAACGAAAACATTATCGTCGTGTCTGAAAAAGGTGAAGTAAATAAGCGAACTTCTGACGCGTCGACTGCACACCATGTGTGCATAAGGAAAATCCTTTAATTATAGGTTATATAAGCTTCATGCGATGGAAAGAAAATCATCATCATCAGTAGTTGTGAACCGCAACTAACCCCCCCTCCTTCTGGTGTCTTGGGTTCATAAATTAGTACATAGAGCGCATATAGACAATCTTGACTAATTGACTACCTGAGAATTGGTGATATCACTGTAAATATAGTTCATCCATATTGTTTTTTGTAAATCTATCTATAATGCCTGGCAAAGGTCCTTCTTCTCCACAGAGTTCCAAATCTCTCTCTGTCTCCGCTACCTACTCTCTAGCTAATCCGTCAAGAAAGATCGATGTCAAATAATTTACTTAAATTTATCCTAGGGTTACTTTTGTTTCTATACTTTCGATCGCATTAATAAAGTTATTGATTGTGCTAAATGTGCAGGATCTTCTATTGTAGGTATCAGACCTTACATTTTTTTCCTATTGTAAGTTACCCAATTATTTTGGGTCGAATGAGGACCAAAAATCACCATGGACCACGGTGGTTGGATGAGTACTTCTGTGGAATTTATAAAGTATCGTTCTATAAATTATTGATCCCAGAATTTATTTGATGCTAAATTACTCTGATATTTGATCTTTCCTAAACTCAGTACACATGCTACAGTAGTTAAGTCTCGCTATATCGAGGAGATCAATGTACTTGATAAATGACTTTGTCTATTTATATTTATGTTTTTCTCTGCGTAACTGTCGCTCACCACAAATTGGTGAAATTCCATCTAACGGTAGAAACTGCCTGAAGTTTAGCTTGCTGCTATTAAATTGAATGTCTACTTGATAACTTACACTTAGCGATACCACTTGCGAACAGCCTCTTGAGTTACGGATACGAGAATGATTAATGTAGCGGCTTATCTCTGGATGTTTTCACTCTTCTTGTGATTAGAATTTATTGAGTTTTTAGCCTCGATCCATATCTAATAAACTGATTGATATCACTACTTAAGAACGTTGGAACTCGCTTCATCGTCTCTTATTAACCTTTAGCTGCCGACCTGGTCTAAACGTAGCACTTACGCCGACGTGACGACTGAGAGACGTCAAACTTTAAGTACTGAAATAAAATATATATTTGCATGCTACATTTTTCTATTTTATACATTAAAAAGATTGGTGTTTGAGGTAACAAATAACAGAATAAAAAAAAATACACGCAGTTTTTCAGGCAAAATCAACATTTATTCGAGAGATCACAATTATTTGGCACTAAATTTTAAGGACTTACTTCAGTCTCGTTTTTCTCTAAAATTAAGTAATTAACAACAAATGAACTTAAAATATGTTATCTTCTATAAACTTTTATCAAAATAAAACATAAATCTTACTTCTTAGTTAAAAGATAAAAATAATGACAGCACTCGAATATGTGGTACATTCACTACGTACGTTTGCAGTCAATGCATATTTGTAGGCAGCATGTAAGGCACATTGGTTTCTTGCATTTGCAGCAACAGTACTTCGTTCGCCTTTTCAACCGACTGGGACAGATAGCACATGTCTTTCTAACACCTGGACCTGGATTCTGATAGGTTTTTGGTGGTGGAGGCTCGGGCATATCGGCGGGTCCAATAACTCGCTCGATATTTAGTCGCAATTCTCGTGGGATCCTATCATTGTAGACGCGTAATTTCATTTCCGGGAGGACTAATTCACGTGCCAGCAGGAGTAAAAATCGGCCACGACTAATGTCGCCCTTGTTTGTGCACTTGTTGTACAAAACATAAGTATTAACACCGCTCATATCTATTAACCTGTAAAACAAAGTCATAGGCCAACGTCGAGTTCTTCGAGAGCACGAGTAATTCGAGCATTTCTTGTCAACCTCATCCACCCCTCCTTTTGTCTTGTTATAGTCAATTATCATAATAGGCTTATTAGTTGCAGAATCAGTCTCTTTGATATGGTGCATAGACGACACCAGTAAAACAGCTTTTTTAGGCTTAGGCACGTAAGACAGAATAGTAATGTCTTTGGTGAATCCGTATAACGAAGAACCAACCACTCTATCTTTGTGAGGTTGAAATTCTGGTGGGATCTCCCTCTTGTTTTTCTTCATAGTGCCCAAGTAAGTAAATCCGCGATCTTTCAGTGCTTGCAGTAGTTCTATCGAGGTAAACCAGTTATCTGCTGTTATATTTCGGTTACAGCCCTCGATCCCTTTACAAAGATGTAGAACAGATTGTGTGGGAATTGAAAAGCGTTTCTCTGCATCACTTAGACCATTGCCATCAGATCCTGTGCCATAATATACGTAAGCATTGTATATATAAAAACTTTGGGCATCAACCAGCAGGAGAACTTTTAATCCATATTTATTTGGCTTGTTTGGCATATATATTCTAAATTTGCAGCGCCCTCTAAAAGCTACAAGCATTTCATCTATACAAATGTAAGGACCCAAAGTGTAATTTTTCTGGCAATTACTGATGAACTCATGAAATAACTCTGAAATAGCGGCAAGTTTGTCGTCTTTTAATCGTTCAGATCTTGTTTGAGTATCATCGAAACGCAAACAGTTTAACAAGACTAGAAATCTGTTTTTAGACATAACGCAGCGAAAAATATCCCGTCCTGTGCCATCTGTTGCAAAAATAAAGTCTGAATTTTCGTGATTTGATTGGAATACTGATGTATAAAACAATAGCCCAATTAAAGCCTTTACTTCTGTCTCATTCGTTGAGCCTAGTTCAGATCTGCTACTGTCTTTATACTTAGCCCTATAGCTATCTAGTTTCTTGTTTGTGTGAGTTACTATCATTTCAATAATGCGATCACTAAACATCAGTTTCCATAATTGCGTGAAAGATTCGAATTCAATCGGACTTACTTGAGATGGTGCATTGACAATATTGTGCGCGCGTACTCGACTTGTTCGGGATGGTTCCGCCGATGCCCATTTGTACCTATTCTTCCCGTAAAAGTAGCGCGGCAGCTCTCCTGTTGATTCTTCATTTGGCTCCTGGTCTGTTATAAGATCTTCACTACCCTGGTCGTTTCGCGTCTCTACTTCACTATACTGCTCCTCTCCGATCTCTTCAATTCTAGTCTCTGCTGCGCCATGCTGTTCCTCTCTGACCATTGTCTCTTCTTCGATCTGTTCTGTAATGTCCTGGCTTCCATGAGCTCGTACTTCGCTTTCTTGTTCTTCATTGTCGTGATTACGGTTGATTTCTCCGTGGTAAACTTCCTCAACATGGGGATACGCGACCTCAACATCATCCTCATCGGATTGTTCGGATTCTGTGTTGTGATCGCTCTCTAAAATAAAATCCGGATCGCCTACATCGTCGTCAAAATCACTATAGTTGTCGTCACTCTCGTTTATAAGATTTTCACATATCTCATTATCTTCTAAAGGCCTATTCTGTTTTCGCTGTTTCGGAGGTTTCTCGGGAACTGAACCGTCATCATTTGAAGGTTTTTTCCGCTCACTACACGTAATGTTTCTCCTTTTAGGCATTCTGCAATTAAAAGTATAATTTTAAAGCCGATGTGACGTCAATCAGACACTATAAGCTACCACACATGAATACCGAGGTGACGACCAAGAGACGTACGAAATTTAGTACATAAACACCGTACTTACGTCTGTGAGACGTCGATCGCTTCAATACGGAGACGTGTGCACTCGCCGCGGGCGCAGCGTCGACTGATGGCTTGCGACGCGGAGGGAGGAAGGTAGCGGGAAGGGCGACGCCAAAGGTGGCGTGATGTTAGAAATATTTCAAAATTAAAAGTTATGACGTCTGTGAGACGTATAGGTCGGTAGTTAAAGGTTAATTATGCACTAATCACTCGAAACTGCCGTCTATGATCCGTGTCCAGTTGGCACGCTACGGAGATTACCTACTTGATCCAATGCCTTTAACAATCTAGACTGTAGCTACGAAATTGTCCATAACGTCTTTTTGTTTTATGACAAAAAAAAATACATTGTTTCTGTAATTGCTGTGCCCAATAAAAGTGGAGTAGAAGGTCAAATGGATCTTCGAAGGAATAAAATATAAGTTTGATAAAACGTCGAGTAAATGTTTGAAGGTATCAAATGAAGACTGTGTCGTCTCGTCTCGAGTGGTGAGTCAACAGTTCTGGGGCAGCGGACGACGACGCGGAGCCATCCCCGAGAGCGAAGTTGGTCACGTAATTGGCTCCTCGGAAATTGACTAAAAAGTTGTTCGCAAAATGAATCGCTATGTGAAGAGTGTTCTTTTCAAGCATTCTCTATACTTAGATTACTTTGAAGCGGGCTTTGTTGGTTTATTTTTATTTATTGTCAATTCTGAATCATACAGGATACGGCTTTTTAAAACCAAATAAGTCAGAAGAAGTACTAAAATTGCAATCCTGTTCAGAAATTCGTGTAGAAAAGAACGAGTTTGTTCTGGGGCCGTTCCATTTTCATTATTTTAGTGTGAATTTAAGATGAGAATGCAATTAACTCACGTGGTAAATGACACAACATAACAATCACACACTAACATAATTCCGTTTATTGTTATATAGAAAAGGCCCGTTGTTAGAAAGTACGAATTGTCAAGGGACGGACGGCCGGACGTAATAGAACAAATTGTCGCCTACCCTCCGGGGATGTTTAGCTAGTTTCACACAGTTTTCTACCAATGCTAGGAATAGGAAGGAGACATTTCTAGAAAGACGAGACGAGTTTGGAACATGACATGACGGTTAAGGACCAGTTTGGGATAAAAATAGACTGAATAATTTTACATGTGGTTGCAAATGAATCATGCAGAATTAGCTGTTTCTTAATTTTTGAAAAAGAAAGTATTTCTATATGAATCTTTTCATTTTCTACACTACTATTAATAGCACTTAAAGCGTGAATTCCGTGCCGCCGGGGTCGCGGGTAGTTCGAAAGAGATACCGTGGCCCTGGCACGGGCAACTGAAGGAACACGGATGGGCTTTAGTCAGTAAAAGTCTGACGCGCCCTCCCACTCCGCCCAGAGCGGGAGAAGTCATTTGATGATTTCCATCCCCAAAAAAAAAAAAAAAGGGGTGTATTCCGTTCATAGATCAATGACGTGCAAACAGCATTTTAGAGAGTCTTGATTCACTGAGGAAGGTGACACTTCAATCAAGCAGCTCTGATAGGATATGAATATTCAGAGAATAAGCTAATGGTAGACCATTGCATTATTAATTTTTAGCGTCCACATTATTAAAGTAACAGACTGTGTGCTTTTATTATACATAATTTCTAACGTGACGATATTATCGTTGACGTCCACGTTCATAAGATGCATGGCAATACGTGCACGTTATAACATTATCGTTATTTTCATATGTTTCCATAAATTTTACTTCCCTGTGTTATCGTGTCGTGACGCTGTGGCGTGGACGTCCACGATAATCAAATCACACACCCAAGTCACAATCAAAATACAAATTCAAACATGACATCAACAGAAAAAATCTATTTTAAGTGCAGATATGATGTATTGATCAATAATTTGTTCTCATTGATAAATATGGATTTGATCGATTAGCCATGATTATAAATGAAAGAGTTTTTTTTTATTTATTCTCATTGTCACTGCCCACACAAGCAAAAACCTGTCCAATATGATAATCAATTGGAGTTGAATGAATTTCTACATGTTTATTGGCCACATGTTGGCAACACGCTTTCTCCTTTTATGTATGTGTCGCTATTCTCATTTTCTCCCTTACGTTATGATATCCCAGAGAGCCCTAAATATTATAGTTAATGGGTTAGTGCTAGGCCTATTACATTACATGTCATGTTAGTGTGGTTTACTTTTTCTCATAGAGTAGACCATTAGGTATGTTATAACGTTCTCTTGAACTGAGAAAGATGCATTAGTTAGGGAATATGTTGAGAAAATTAGAGATCGCAATTCCAGAAGTGGTAGATGCTAAAGTTGATACACTTCATGGACTTCATGGAACCGAAAGCACTCATGGTCGTGGTGGTTTGATACTCCTTACTCAGGTCTTACAAATAATTATGAGAAAAATAACTATACCTGCAATCATCCTAACTATGATATTATAAATGCGAAAGTGAGTTTCGTTTGTTTGTTACGCTTTCGCGCTAAAACGGCTGAACGGATTTAACCAATCTGCCTAGACTTTTCCCAACTATGTTGGGGTCGGCTTCCAGTCTAACCGGATGCAGCTGAATACCATTATTTTACATGGAGCGACTGCCTATCTGAGCACCACAACCCAGTAACTGGGTAATACGATAGGTACCCCTTGGTAAGACTGGTTGTCAGACTTTCGGGCTTCTGACGACCCGTAACGACTGTCAAAGATCCACGAATGACAGCCGGGACCAACGGCTTAACGTGCTTTCCGAGGCACGGAGGAGTCTCGGTATGTAAAGATGGTCACCCATCCACTGACCAACCCCGGCAAGCGTAGCTTAACCTGATGGATCGATCCGTGCGGCTGTTATTACTTAGCCACGAGCTCCTCTGCGGCTGAACGGATTTAATCATGACGCGGATTAGGACATATGATACTTTTTACCCCGGTAGTACGTTCCCGTGGGATAACTTTCGATATTCACGGGGGCGAAGTCGCAGGCAGAGGCTAATTGTAAATAAATAGGATAAAAAACATACAAAATCCACTGGATCAATAGCGTATGAAACAATCAGTCGTAAATGTTGCGGTTGTATTGCTTTTGTCTACAGCAGACACTGCAATAGCATGTAATATAAAGGCATTAACATTTTTATCATTTATGCGTATTATCTTTGAGTATCAGATATATCCCCTCGGTTGACTTACTTGATAAGAAGATGATATATTCTATTTTTCATAAATCCCCGACTCGGTACGGCAACTTTTCCTTTTATCTTTCGTAAGCCAAGTGTATTTTATTTTGCGAAATAAATATTCTCTCTGAAGAGCAAAGTTTGGTCTTTCAAAGTAATGTATTTAAAAAAAATCGTAATTTAACACCTTGTGTTAAATATGTATTCACGTTTTATTTGAGCATGTTGATGTTTTCATCATCTTTAAATGGTTTGGTGTGTCATAGTCGTTGAGTGTAGAATGCATCTTTTATCGCGGTTTTCTTCGAAGGCATCGGTGTCCAGCAGAACCGGCTTCCGCATGACGTGTGCCGTGCGAGTCGTGCGACTAATGGACCGCTTCGTGCCAGTAACGCTCCTCGCGTCGCGGTAACAGGTGCGCTCAACCTCCTGCGCTGTTCTGCCTTCCTGATCTGGTAGTCTGACGAGACAACCATAACCTAAATACGAACTTTGTGTCTGTGTTTTGTGTTGAATAGTTGTTTTTTTTTTTGTTTCTTTACTCAAAAGGTACAGTTTACTTTCTTTGTTTTTATTAATTACTAATTACTGATTATTTGGATCATAAAGTCAGTTATCCTTATGTAACTGATCAATCGTTGACCTATTCCGGCCGGCTCATCGAGAGAAAGTTGCAGAAGTTATATTTTGCTCCCTCTTCATCGATATGTTTTTCTTGGCGAAAACGAGTTGTGTTTGTTTGACAACTTCGAAATTAACTTATTAGGAGCCTTTATTTGTACTTGGTTAAGTTGATTGATTGAAATAACTTTGGTGTCTAGGCATTTCGCAATTCAGTTAGCTGCAAGAAGTTTTCAATTTATTAGAAGTCTGGTTGTTTGCACGTTGTGAAGGCCATGTGTGTATGTTGTGTATAATGTTATTTAAGTGGCAAACATTCCATGTTATCTCCAACCTAAAGTAAACAGTTGGATATATTCTTAGCTTACTAATTATTCTTCATTAATATGAATTTCTTCATATTTACATATCTAGGGATCTGACTCTAATATCTTATCTGTCAGTTTATGCTCATCTTCCTTTTAAGTTTCTGCATATTCAAGAAAATAAATATTCATATAAAACAGAGCATTAAATCAACAGTTTTGTATCAAGTCGTGGCCTTAAAGGTTACAGAGAAAAAAAGCAAACACGACCAAAAGTGAGATGTCGCGTTGTTACTTAAATAGCCGTGTCGTTGAACCTGATTGTTGCTTGATGAATGCATTAAATATAACTTACGGTAATATTTATTACATATTGTGCGAAGGCATTGAATATAATGAACTCATTAAATTCGCATGTAAAGAACAGGTATAATGTGGTTAAAACTGTACCAAATTCCGCTCAGAAGTTTTTGGGACTATCGGCGGCACATACAATCAAATGAGGTCGTTAACATGGTTCTCAATTTGCATTGAACATCCTAGAAAATATTTAGTATGGATGAAAAAGACGTGTTGCACCGACCCCAAATAAATTGGGATAAGGGCAGGATAATGATGAAAATCATCCTAGAAAACACTTCTGCAATGAGAGAGAGATAAGCACATTTTGAGAAAGTTGTACTGTACTGTTATTTTGTTACTTAGGCGACATTTAGCAAGATCAATGAGCACTATATTTAAATTAAGCAAAGTCTATACTAACCAACTACTCCTTATGGCTTTTAGTACTGCTCTACTACGTGGCGTTCCATGCAGCCCCATAAGGGAATACAAGCAAAATGTCGTAAAAGTCACCTCTTATTACGTCGCCTCGACTCTCGCCTTATTAGCGTAAATGTACTACGCGACGTAAGTGCCCGATAGCACCGCTCTAGCGATAAGGGGTGAGAAAAATAGTATCAGGTGCCCTATCTACATACTGGGTTGGGTTTGTTTGCCTTAAGTGCTCTTGGAATGCGAAAAATAGAATGGAATTTGTTGTCTGGGTCCATATTGTGGTTTGAAGAGGATTTTAGATAGGAAATTGTATTGATTTTTAGTAAGCATGTTTTTTTCCCTTAACCGTACTAGGCAGTCGACGGGTTGTTAGTTATAAAAGAGGCATTATACATACATCGAGGCACTACAATAAATGTTGGGGTAACATTGTCATAAATAACACTAGCATTTTATTCCAATAAATTTTTATAGCGGAGGTAATATGTCAAAGTGACAATGACAACCCTTCAGGGCAGATCCGCTTAACCGATACAGGATTATAGCCTGACCTTTAATACAGATTTGGATAATGTTAAACGTGTTAAACGAGGTATATCTAAAAGAGATCAATAGTATGGCTTCCCTTGCCAAGCCAAGTGAAATATATGATATCATGATAGCTACTCGTACCAATAATAATTATGTCTATCGAAATAAATATTATGAATTTCCAGTATTATGTACGGTTGATAGTGACTTCCTCATCGAAGTAGATCAGGTAAAAATTGCTCGTTCAAAAGAAAATCAGGTTAATGTTAATTTACTTTTGATATACAGTTTAATAGGCAATAATGTTGAGCCTAAGGTTGTAATTAATATTCAATACATAAAATATTATGTTTATGGATATATCGTGTGTTGCTAGTCGGTTAAAAATGGCTTCAGAGTAGCGAATTGGGACATTTTTTATTTAACAAAGCTTTTTTGCAGAAAACAATATTTTGTATCTTTCTCTATTAATTCTTCTGTATAGACTTATATATATTCTCATAATATTCTATGAATGCCATAAGAAGCTACTTACTTGTGGTTTAGCAGGATTGTATCATATGAATGGCGATTGGTGATATATGACATTCAAATCCCTGGCATATTTTCGTTCAACGGCTCTTGACTAAGAACTACCGGTCGTCTTTCTCCTTTCTTCTATTACTATGAACACAAGGCAAGTCTACAAGCTATGCGATCTTCCTTGCTATCGATAATTTTAAACTTGTTGCTTCCCTTGGAGGAACACAAACTATCTTATACTAGCTTTTGCCCGCGGTTTTGCACTCGTGGAAGTCAGAAATTATCCCACGTATACCGAACATCGAACGTACTACCGGGATAAAAAGTATCCTATGTCCTAATCCAGGTCATGTGTGTCATGTGTGTCCAAATTTCATCCAAATCCGTTCAGCCGTTTTAGCGTGAAAGCGTAACAAACAAACTCACTTTCGCATTTATAAGGAATCTTAGGATAGCTTCCGTTCATAAGATTTTTTCTTGGAGATCATTTACATCATCTGTTCTGAATATATTTTCTTCCAAGATATTTTCAAACACCCCGTTCACAGATGAGTTTACATAGCTAACATGACCTATCTAACAGTGCAACTTCTAAATAATTGTCAACGGTACAAAATCTAAATATACACAATGATTCGGGTCGTGCTGAATCATAATGCTGTTTTGAATACACTGTGCTCTACACCGTCTGTTTTACGCCAATTGTTAAATTAGGATGGCATTCATTAATGTAATTTTTGTGGTTATTGAAATGTTTCAATTCTAGGTTGTCACTTGCGCAAGAGCAAATTTTGTATTTAAATTCTTTGCGGTGTTGCAGAGATAATTATTATACCTACAGCTTCACTAGCACTATCTTTATTGCAATTTCGATAAACACAATTTTAGTTACATTTCCATTTTGTTATGTTGTAACTGCACTCGGGTTTCCAGTTGGAATTTTCAGCACTTTGCGACGTTTTTTTTTTTACAAAAATACAGTCGCAAATAGATACTTCAAATGTGGCTCCTGGGATTAGTCGACTCTGTGCTTACAAGATGGAATCCAGCCAAAAAGTGCATCCACGAAGTTAAAGTTAGCAGTTTTGGGGACAGAATTGTTTTCTACTTATTTGCAGGAGATAGAGCATGTTCATGTTACGTAACGGCTTTATTTTGTATTTTCTATAGGAGTATGAAATCATGTTAGTTTGAAATTTTGCCAATGCCGCAGAACAGTGAAAACTGGTATTTAAAACTAGGCTACAAAATTTATAGACCTTGAAGAAGACGTGTCGCCTTATGCAACTCTAGGTCTCCAAATTAAAGCAATTCGGGTTTTTGGAGGCAGCGTTGCATGTTGCATAAAAGAAGCAAGGTGTTCAGGCAGCTAGTAAGGACAATATTAAAACGTTTCAAAAATTTGCAATCAGATTATTCCCATCTCGTGATTCAATCTATATGTAGTAAGATGATCAAAGGTAATTTCTCTTAACAATTCAAATAAATTGTATCGCTTCGTAAAGTCGTTTGAAAGGCGGCATTTTCATATTGAATAAGATACCAGATTTTCATTTGTATCAGAATTACCATTTCAAAGCGATGATTTAGTCCTACTTTGACTAACAAGGGTATTTACATGTCTTTAATACTGGGTTTAGCTGTTGTCGCCTTTGTTGCATTTTTTTTAGTTTAATTAAAAGTAAGTACATTTCTCTTTAGCTGCAACAGTATTGTTTGCGTTGTTCCTTGCGTCACTTACGCTGCTTTCTTTATGTGCAGTTGTATTGATCATGTGCGGTAATACTTTTTATTCATTCATTGACCAAGAATCAATAATAAAAGTGAGTTACTTAACAAATCCAGTTAAAGCCACAAAATACTTTTCTCTACAAGTTGAGGAGTCTGTCTAACAATACTACTTTCTTCTCCGTTTATTATCTACAGATCTACGCCATTTTATTTTATTAATAAATATTTTTAATCGATTGTAGCTTCGATGCCTAATATAGCCAACGGCTGTGCCATTCAATGCCGTGTGCTAAAAAAGTCGTGCCCACCACTTACTGTAAGTTACCGTATAAATTAAGCGAGATCTTCCAAGGCGAGACGGGCTTTCGATAAAATCCGGTCCGACTTTACTTTTATTTGTGGATGCTGATGTCCACTCCACAAGCCTTATTACGCCCGTATTCGACACTCGGGAATAACTAGCAGTACTGAAGTTTACCGCTTTTACAACAAGCCAAACGAGACGTTTCTCCCGTCTGCAATTTGCAAAACAAATTCTTTGAGATGCATTCAGTTTTAATATTTTCGGATGTGAAATTAAATGCTGTTGTTCTGAAATCAAAAATTATATGTAGTTGCACTTTTGTGTCTCATTCTGAAAATTATTTCTTGTCTACTGGTAACTTTCTATGACTTCAGAATTTCCTTTTTTTGCAACGCCTTCCAAAAATACTGTGACTTGAGACTGACTACATTAAGTGGTACGAACGAGGTCATTGTTCCCATTAAATGGTCCACCAGATACAAAATTACTTCATTCATTCTTTAAATGGTTGTATGTTATATTAAAACATTAGTAGTATGGCTTCGATTTCAGCTCAGTTGGAGCGTAAACACTCGACACTGAACAAAACGAGATTCAGTCTTTAACGATGTGTATTACTTTGAACAACATGATGTTTGGCGCATGTCGCGAAACGAATCTATGTTGCAACGTGCCCAGCATGTTGGCTGTCTTATGCTCTCTGATCTAAGTAATGGTTCTGTTTTCTCCAAGCTAAAAGTCGAGCAACAAGTCTCTCTGACTCATCGGTTCGGTTTGCTTAACAACCGCGGTTTCAACTACGTGATCCAGTGACATGCCTATATGTATGATTTACATATTCATTCTATAAGATATATGTTCTGAGAGAATATTGCGTTGTGGGATGCTGCCATCTCGTTTGAGCATCGTCGCAATATAAAAGCGAAATTCATGCTTCTAGAAATAACGGTTCGTTGCGTGAAGGCTTAAGAGATTATTGTTGAAATATCATAATCTTTGAACAAGGAAAGCAGTGGCGTTACATAAACTTGTTATTTGTTGTTATAAACGGAAGAAGAAAGTCCTTAGAGTGGATACTTTGCGTCCGTCTTAACTTTTATAAGATGTGCAAATATTGACGAGGAGCATTATCGCTTGTTTCATGTCACGACAGCGGCATGTTAGTCATGCATGTCTCAGATAAATGGAACAGTGATAACAGGTGACACACAAATCTATACAGCTGTGACTTATTCATATCTGGTAAACACAGACTTTTTTCTCTAAAAATAACGTCAGTCTACTTAAGTTTCTTGAAGCATGCTACAAGAATTTTTTTAGTGTATAACTACGTAGGAGCTCGTGGCTAAGTAATAACAGCCGCACGGGTCGATCCATCAGGTTAAGATACGCTTACCGGGGTTGGTCAGTGGATGGGTGACCATCTTTACATACCGAGACTCCTCCGTGTCCGGAAAGCACGTTAATCCGTTGATCACGGCTGTCATTCGTGGATCTTTGACAGTCGTTACGGTCGTCAGAAGCCGGAAAGTCTGACAACCAGCCATACCAAGGGGTATCGTATTACCCAGTTACTGGATTGTGGAGGTCAGATAGGCAGTCGCTCCATGCAAAATACTGGTATTCAGCTGCATCCGGTTAGACTGGAAGCCGACCCCAACATAGTTGGGAAAAGGCTAGGCAGATTGACCTACGTAGATCTTTGCTTCGTGCATTTTAAAATTCTTTGCACGTGAGTCTACAGGCAGAATTGTAATCTAATGCGGAAGACAAATAAACTTCAATTATGAATGAGAAAAATTGATTTCGCTTTTCAATAGATCGTTCGTCTCTATTTACTCGCAATATTTGCTTTGATCACATGTCATATTCATCTTTATGAATACTAATGTAATTCCTTTCTTACGTAACTGGTTTTGCTTAAATTTAACTTGGTAGGTAGGCTGTGTAGGCTTAACTTCGTCTTTCAGCTTTCAAATGTATTCGGGTTTAACGTTTGAAATTGATTTGTTTTTTTCCCAAGGATCGTGGTAAGAATTATAATTTATTTCATCAACCGCTGTTGGTACCTGCGAAAGCTTTTTAATCTCCAGTCTTCTTATTTTATCCTTTAAGTAAGATCAAGTTACTTTTATGCAAACAGTTAATGCCCAAAGATATATGTTAATTTTATTATGTAAACGTTACGACCGTTTCTCTTTAGTTTGTTACATTATCTTTCAAGTGATTTGACTTTAATGGGATCGAATTAAATGTCTTTTGATTGGAAGTGACGTTTATTTTTTCCGGGTGGTCGTCGGCTAAAGACAGTTAGCCTTTCTCTCCCGTGGATATCTTGTATTGCAGAAGCATTCACATTTACTTCGATGACATCATCTCATAATCATCCGTTTGCAGATTACATCCTTTCGTCCCAATCATTAATCTAGTAACTGCTCATTAAGATTAAATTCCTGTAGAATGTATTGTTGGTGGAATACCAAACCAGGCACCAGAAGGCCAATTCTCGTATCAAAAAACGTTCAAATTCATGTCGCAATCTCATGCCAGCGACAATCAAATGTCAAAAATGTAGGTAAACGCTATACAATTTTTGACAGATTGAGACTGAGATGAGATTGCGAACGTTGTTAAAAATACGGGAATTGCCCCTCAGATCTTAGTTCATTATTTCCTAAGATTTTATCTGTTTCATTCCAGTGGACGGTTTTTGTCCAATTTCGCTAATGCAGCAGACAACAGTGCTTTTTGTTATCTTGATATGTTCAATAAGTGCTTTGTTTTGGTAAACTGAACTGAGAAAAAGTCATTGTTAGAAAAAAAAAATTGATGTCCAACAGTTTTAGAGTCAGTTCTCAAGTTTCGCATAGGTGGAAGCAACAAAATGTGTTTGCTATTTTTCAAAAGTTATAATACTGTTTGTGTCTTCTATCTTTGGTTTCTTGACCATGTATTAAATATGTAATTCAGTGAATTATTAAGAAACATTGCAGCAGGAAACACCATGCCTAAAATATTTGTGTCCCTAAGGGCTACAATTGATCTGATGTTTCATGTTAGCCGAGTAGCAGATGCGTAAACCTACTTCGAGAAATAAATATTTCTTCTCACATTCAGAAAAACTTGACAAATCATTGCTTCTATATCAGTTTTCTGCACTATTAAACATGTAAGTTTTTTCAAATGTTATGCATTGATGTCATCTTCGTTCACTGGTCTAGCAATGCACATCCGCGTGGTTGTTACCCATTAACCATCCTCATAATACAGTCTTGAGCCGTGTGAATCAGACTGTGAGAACAGCACGCTATATTGATACTTCATACGGGGTTACACTAGTAAAACAGGAATTTTCGCAATTAATGTACTGTACTGTTAGTTCTTCTAAGGTTAGTGAGCTTTTTGTGGCGTCTTTGAGAACACAAATTTCTAGATGCTTCGGTAAACTAACTTTCTTATCTACAAAGTTACTTTTTGTTATGCTTTGTGAGTAAATCTTAACAGAACATGTATTATTATTAGTATCAGATGTTTATTGATCGGAAGGTAAATTCCCGTAATTAAAAACATCCAATATCTAGTCGCAATCTCATCAAAATAAAAATGAATGTCAAAAATTTGTAAATAATGTATGCTAATTAGAGGTATTTTTGACAGATTGAGACATTATAATGCGAACGTTTTTAAAAATACGGGCATTGCCTCTCTGATGATAAACGATTGATTTTATTTGAGACAAAAAAAAACCGGCCAAGTAATTGTCGGACCACGCACAATGAAGGATTCCGTAGTTGCGATGAATCTATCCCATGAACAAACTTAACATTGTAGTTGAAAAACATGTTCTCCTATACATTCCAACTGCAAATGTAAGTTTGTACGCACATTATTGGGAGATTTGCCATGTTATTGACTTCATATAGGTTTTCCTGTAATCTATTTTTAAGTGTAGAATTATTTTCTGTATTTTTTTTTTCAAAATTAGTCGCAGTAATTTTGGGGATAAAAGGGCCCGAATGGCCAATTTTAATATATTTTCTTAAATAAATTAAAAACTATTAATTTTAAAATTATAAAAAAAAATATACTTGAGACCCCTCACAGTAAGCTCTTTCATTTAATATGTTACAAGGTACAGTGTGCCAAACTTTTTTTTACATTTTCTTATTTGTCTCCTAAAGCCCTAAAAGTGACCCCTATATTCAAAATTTATTTATACGTAAATAAACACGTCCGTGTTTGGGTCACAGAAATTGATATACCAGTACTAAATTTCAACTTAATCGGTCCATCAGATTCGCAGTAAATTGGCTGTGACAGACGGATAGACAGACAGACACAAGAATGATCCTACAAGTGTTCTTTTTTAAATTCGTAGATACGGAACCCTAAAAACTGACTTTCAAATAACTTTTCAAGGTTTTCTTAGCAAATTGAATCAGATATAATCAAGAATGTTCGGTAGAATCCATAGGTTTCCTACGGTATCATAAACTAGTTACAACGGAATAAAACCGAATCGATGCGAATCGACCTGTTTTCTAATTCGATAGACGTCGTGGACTTTGATGGATTGCTGTTGAATGTTATCTAATAATGTAAAGTCAAATATAAAAGAAACATTTTAGAATGGCGGCTTCGAAATCAATTCTGTGTGTGACCTTGAAAGTAGAATAACATTTTAAGGGCTTTGGTTCTCTGACACAGATCCAATCCATTAGCATCGATTTAGAAAATACTTTCTTCGTTGTAAACTGAAGCGCACGGGTGAGTTTGTCGAAGTTATTCAGATTATTCGGAAGCGAAAGGGTTAATTTGTATTCAGCAGTGTGGGTGCGTCCTTTTGCATCCGTCAGCACTTCTCAACTGGGTGACATGCTTCCGACGGTAGCCGGACGCAGACGAACGCGATTGGTTGAAAACTAATGCGTGAGTGACTTCGGTCTTCGGAGAGGATACTTATTTGCAGTTGAATATCTATTATATCTACCTTGCACTAAAATGAAAGTTTTATGTGTCCGAACTGCCTATATCTAGTGTCTTATGATATGTTATGGCAGAAGCTAAAGGAAGGCCTGCTGCCAGAGTTAATATCACTTTTTAGGTATTGGTACCTTAATCAGAAAAATAATGTAAAGTGGACGGGTGAATTGTCGAGCGAATACAGATTGGAATGTGGAGTGAGGCAGGGGGGTTTAGCTCGCCCTTGGTTTTTAATCTATACGTAAATGCGCTAATCGAGGAACTCAGTCAAATGCCTGTAGGGTGCTACGTGGATGGTGTCAGTGTAAACAACTTTAGCTATGTCGATGATATGGTGCTGCTGGTACCCTCGATTTGTGCATTGCGGAAGTTGCTTGCCGTATGTGAAAAGTATGCGCCCACACACGGTTTGAGTTATAATGTTAAAAAATCAGAGTGCATGGTCTTCAAGGCGGGTACGAAGTGCCCAAGCACTTCGTACCCGCCTTGATGACCAAGTGGTTCCACCAGTGTTACTCTATGGTATCCCTCTTAATCGAGTATACCAATTCAAGTATCTTGGGCATGTGGTTATCGAAAATCTTGGTGATGATGTAGACATGGACAGGGAGCGCAGGGCATTGCCAGTCCGGGCGAACATGCTGGCTCGCAGGTTAGCTCGATGTAGTACAGAGTTACAGACGCGGTGAAAGTAATCTTATTCAGCGTATTGCACATTTCTGTACTCAGCGAGCCTGTGGCTCAGATACACCCAAAGAAAGGGCTTACAATTATCTGCGCACAGGGCGCAGTTACGTCTGCCGCGCTTCTGCAGTGCGTCAACAATGTCCGCTGAGTCGCGCGCAGACGGCTTTGAAGCCACCTGGCGCAAAAAGACAGCCTTGCTGCTGAGCAGATTGCGTGGGAGCAGTAACAGCATCCTGAATGTAATAGACAGTAAGTTAGGCAGTCCACTGGTGTGGACCCTCACCCAGAGGACTAAGTATCTCTTAGTTATTGGGTACTAACATAATTTTTAAGTTCATATTAACAATATAAATGTTTTAATGGATCAATTGGTTATCTGAATATATTAAATTATTATTTATTTATAAACGTGATACGCTTGTAAATGGAGAAACTAAAACTGTTCAGCTCGTGCCTTCCTTTCAACTGAAGTATAGAGACAACCCAATATTTCATCTAATGTAATGATGACAAACTAACACCCTAGTATGGGTACACGAAAGATGGCCGAGTAAACAGCGTTAGATATAATTATGTGTCAGTATATGATGGATGCGTACGATGTATCCACACTCCACAGGGTAGTTCACGACTGGCCTGAATAAATGAGCTTTAGAAACTAGAGCCCTACCTTGTGATTATACTTAGTATCCTTGAATAAAGTTCTTATTGATGGTGGGACATCTCTTTTATAAATGATGTTATTTTAAAGTTGCGCTATACAATATTTGTGTTTCTAATGTACCTTGTGATACAACAGCAACCCTCATTTTCTAACTTTGAAATCATTTGTTTAAACTTTATGCTTTTTCTCTTCCATCTTCAATGAGTCCGGAAAGTCTTCATTTTTATATTCAGCAGGAAAAACAATGTTTAATAATACGGTCTCATCTGACGTAACTTATTTGCGCCGTTTCTGCTTCACATGGCCAGAATACTCCCCGTCTCCCTTATTACAGATATTGTAGCAGACAGATGTTGCTTGTCATTTACCTATAAAACCTTCCAGAACTTTCCTCGAGTTATGAAGCCATAATGCGAAGACTTTAAAGGCTCTCTCCGGAGGTTGTAGAAGTTCAGATAAGACAGTTTCTGTTTAAGTTTGCTGTTCTTTTCGTTGTTATATAAAAATTATGACATTTCTCCTGGGAAATTTTAACAGCTTTATGGAGTTTGGAGATTTCGTTGATGTCTCATTTATTTTAGTTTATTTTAAGACTCAATCGGAAGGAGACATTTTCTGTTATTCAAACCTTTATCATTAGTTAAAATACTGTTTCAATTTGATCACCTTTCTTTACCTTTAAATAAATATTTGCTTACATTTTACATGTCTCCCACCCGTTGCCTCCCCCAAATATTCGGTGGGGAGAAGATCGTTTACTTTGAAAACCGCTGTGTTTAAAATAAAGATACGGTATTACGGTCCATAGTTTTGAAGCTGTCTAGACTACAGAATAGCTCTCTGCAGGAGTATTTGTTTTGCTTAATACTGCAGAGCTTAACTTGTGCTAAAGCCATGTAAACATTGGGGATTTGCTGATGCACGCTCTAGTAGCTTAGTGTCACGTATTTAACAACTTGCTTATTCAAGATTAGAGGTTCAGATCTAAGCTTCTTTAAGGGCTTCTATGAAATCCAAAGATAATTCTCATAACAACGGCCATACCACCATACGCGTCTTATCATAAAATTCCTAGCCATAATACATTTTTACGAATGATAACAACACATTACTTCGTGCCATTTGCTTACGACTCACGTTAAAGCACAATGTCAATGTCAATTACAGTTTGTCGTGTAGACAGTGCCGTTTCTAAGCCTAACCGAGGTCGTGACTGGAAACGTAGTCTTGCTCAAAGGCTCCACCTGTATCTACCCATCAAAGGAAAATAACCTCTAATCGGCAAGCGTCAAGATAGAAAATCCCTTGAAAAGAAACGAATAAAAATGACTCATCAGTACAGTCACGAGCAGCAATAAGTTATCATTTAAAAAATGGGATTAAATGCTCTGTTTTATGTTACAATAAAAGCTTGACGACAAATGTCGACAAGCGGCGCTATTATAACAGTATTTTTTGTTTGCGATTGTACCTTCTTGTTTTACATGCCTTGATATTTTTGTTAGTAAAAGTGTTTTCGTTTGAAATAAATCTAAAGCTGATTACGGTTGATATAACACGTATCGGTTTTTAAATGTAGACAGCGCTTTTGGTTTCGTATACAGAGTGTATTAGTAGAGTAGATTAGTTTAATAATAGGTCTTTATCTATGAAATTGCCGTTTTGTATGAAAAAATTTAAACGAATTTTTTTCATGCATTTTTTATTTGTATTAATCGAAGTAATCACCCATGCAATCAATGCATCTTTGCCAACGCAGTGGCAGTTTATTGATGCCCTTCTTAAAGAAATCAGCTGGACGGGAGGCAACAAATTCTTCAAAGGCATTTTGTACTGCCTCTCGGGTATTTAATTTTTTTCCCGCCAAGAAGTTATCCAAATTCTGGAAAAAGTAGTAGTCTGTAGGCTCAAGGTCTGGTGAGTAGGGCGGATGACGGAGAGCTTCCAATCCCAGTTCTTGCAACTTGGAGACCGTCTGCTGTGCAGTATGAGGTCGCGCGTTGTCGTGCAGGAGCAGCGGAGATGAGCGATTGACCAACGCTGGTTGGAGATGTGCTAGCTTCTCCATCATTGTGTTCAGTTCTTCACAGTACACATCTGAAGTAATGCTCACCCCGTTTGGTAAGAAGCTGTGATGAATCACACCGGCGCTAGACCACCAAACAGTGACCATCACTTTTCTAGGGGTAAGTTTTCGTTTAGGACATTGTTTAGGTGCTGAACCAGGATCCAACCAACTTGCTGAGCGCTTGCGGTTATCAAACAAAATCCATTTTTCATCGCAGGTAACAATGCGGTTCAAAATTCCTTCATTTGTGTGTCTGTTGAGCAGTGCAAGGCACGTCTCGACGCGTACTTCGCGCTGGCGATCATTGAGTTCGTGGGGCACCCATTTGTCAAGCTTTTTTACCTTGCCAATTTGACGCAAATGGACCAATATTGTTTTGACGCTAACGTCGAAAGCTGCTGCTAATTCAGCCGTAGATTGTGTATCATCAGCTTCCACAATCGCCTTTAATTCGTCATTGTCGACCAAAGTCTTCGAACGACCGCGAGGTTCGTTTTTCAGGTCGAAATTTCCAGAACGGAAGCGAGCAAACCAATAACAAGTGGTGCGTTGGTTTGTAGTGTTAGCTCCGTAAACGTCGTTGATGTTGCGTGCCGCTTGTGCCGCGTTGCTGCCACGACGGTACTCATATTCCATAATTACTCGAATTTTTAACGTATCCATGATGACGAAAAAGATTGAAATGCGATGAAAATGTAACACTAATCAATAAACAAATGACTACTTTTGGAAAAAAAAATCCATGTTTTTAAAATAAAATTAATTTGAAATTAGAATTCTTAGCCAAACAAAAATTATTTTGATTTGAAATGGCCAGTACTGCAGAACGGCAATTTCATAGGTAAAGACCTAATATATATTATATAGGTACCTAATCTATGAATGATGCTGGCTGTATTATTTTCTCATTAGAAAAGGTACCTATGAGTGTGTACTGTAGAGGTTTGTTGCATTGTCAGCCTTAGTACATGTTACTGGCAGACATTCTATCATTCAAACATCGAATTACTTTTGAAAAAAAGCGGAACTAGATTTTGTTCAATGGTGGAGTCAGATTCTAGCTAGGGCTTCGATGGGACAGTGATATATTTTAAGTTGAAACTGAGGGCCCTCTTGCCTCCCGTCTACCTCTTTAATTTCATAGCGTAGCTATCCCTGTGAGTTCGACCCATCACATACTTGTGGTTCATTTCATTTATTTCAGTAACAATTTTTACATTGTATCGTAATGTCACACTAAATTATAAACAAAAAAAATAAAAATTAAAAGAATTACACACTAAATTATTAAAAAAAAAAAGAAGTCACACTAAATTATAAAAGTTCATACTAAAATATAAAACTGAAAATCAAAAGAATGAAGGTTACTAAAGTATAAAATTGAAAGGTTGACTCGTTAGTCAAAAAAACAAACCTCTACATTACCTACTCGTGAAACTTACAGAAGATTGTTAGTAAAGTACTTTCCTAGTATACCTACATTTCTAGATTTTCTAGGAATTTTCTAGATTCAATGAAATCAGAATCATTGTAACTTAAGTACCTTGATTGTCAAGAAAACCGTGAACTCAGTAGGTACCAGCTTATCTATATTCTACTATTTATTTACATAGTACCTAACGACCATATGATATTGTAAATAGTAATGCAGCAATTTTATTCATGGTTACTCAGATAAAGTTGTCCTGTCTGTAAACCAAGGCGATGTTCAATAATAATGTCGATACATGTAATACTTCTTAATAACAAACGCTACCTACTGTTTCGCACTGTTTTTTAACCGACTTCAAAAAAGGAGGTTCTGTATTCGACCCGTATGTGAAACTCAAACTCGAAGCATTTATTTCAAATAAACTAATTACAGGCACTTTTGAATTGTCAATGGGTCGTATGTATGTATGTTTGTTATTCTTTCACTAACGTCATCTTCATATTTTCAGGAAGGTTTTAGTTTATTTATAATACATTATGTAATTATTCTTATGTACGAAGTTATATGCATAAATGCACTGTATCTCCGGCATTTTTAAGCGGATTTTGATGATTCCTCTTTTGGTTCAACTTGGGCTTACCTACTTATGTAATTGTATATTCAACTAAAAAGAGAAAAATAAATTTACTTTAAAAAGAGTAAAAACCGACTTCAAAACCAAAAACAAATAAAATAACTTTCATAAAACACTTAACAGCTTCGAAGAAGCCGGTGTCTTCAATTCTTCAATGCACTTTAGCTTGACAACGACTTCAGAAGCTGTTAAGTGTTTTATGAAAGTTATTTTATTTGTTTTTGGTTTTGAAGTCGGTTTTTACTTTTTTTAAAGTAAATTTATATGACTAGACAAACCATCGAGATTTCTTTATTATACAGGTTGTATCAGAGGGTGTATTAAGGGTGTGGTACAGACTGTCAAACTGAACAACTTTCTCTATGGGCCCAACATCGAAATCGCGAAAAAATTATCAACCGTCCCATATATTTGGGTCCAGTAGGTATTGAAGTTTTATACGTAACAGCTGATATTTTTTTAGCGATGTTTACGTTGGTCCCATGGAGAAAGTTGTTCAGTTTGATGGTCTGTACCCACACCTTTAAATTTGACCACACTTTTTTGATACACCTGTATCTGTTGGACCTTTCGTGAATATGCACTTAAAAACGAGACACAAACACCTTCGTTGAGAATTGTGCAGAGTCAGGGGTTAGTATGGTGTCGGCAAATACTGCCTAGTTAACTGTTCAGTGTCTTAAGTTTAAGTTCAGATAATTAGTTCTGTAGTGTTTATTAATGTCAATTAATTAAAAAGAAAAGAAAGAAAAAATTGTTTATTCTGAACAAACAAGACGAATAATTAAGAAAAATAATAATAAGAAATAACCGTATACCAATTCTGCGCCATATCAAACACTACTTATGTCTAATCGCGACCCTAGGTAGAAAATCCGACATTATGTAAATTTAATCTCATACACATAAACCTTCCGGAAACCGCAACAAAACCAAAAATCAACAACGTTGCGTTGTTTAGATGAACAAAGTGGTCACACAAATACGAAAAGCGTCTTTAATTAAAATTTGTAATACGTACTAGAAGCGCCCCGCCCGAGGTATAATCCGCGTAAGTCTCGAACTCGTAGGAACGTCGGGATGAAAAGTATTCTGTGTGTTAATCCAGGTTATAAACTATCTGTGTGCCAAATTTCATCAAAATCTGTTCAGTAGGTTTTGCTTGAAAGAGTAACAAACGTCCATCCATCCTCACAAACTCGCATTTATAATATTAGTAGAATATATGTTTTAGATCTAGCTAAAGATGAACACAGCCATGAGGACTGCCTCATTGGTCTGGTGGTTGCAGGCACGACTACCGTTCGTGGGTTCCAGGATTTGATTTCCCATTTCCTAAGCCGGTGGGTCAGGAAATGGTAGGATTTTCTTGGTGGCCTGCTGTCTGAATTGGCGTTACTTATTGCTTGTAGCAAAAGGCTCGCCCCGATTATATGGAACTTAAACTCAAACATAGATAACACACATGTCTGCCTACCCTTCGAGGAATACATACGTGCGTCAATATCTATTTATATAAAAATCAACTGTCGAATGTATGTAGGTACGCGCAACACTTCAGAACGGTTGCACTTAATTGGCTAATTATTTTTTCGTTGTGTTCGTAATTGTCAGGACAAGGTTTGTATGAAAGAAAATGTTTGAATAATTGTACGGAAATGTGAGAAATTTTGATTATAAAATCTCCATAAAATATAAAAAAAATGAGTGAGTGTTATAGAGGATTTTTTACAGATTGACGTTTAGTTGTTCAGTGTCTTACTAAATAATTTGTTGTTTTAGTTGTTTTGTGAAAAAAGTTGTAGAACTTTGTATTAAGGGGAAAGCGCCAGGATAGCCCGCGAAATTCAAATTTTCTTACGTTTTTTGCAATTTGTAAGTCAGTCTTAGGTTGTATGTAGATTAAAGTATGATTCGTTACCGTAACAAATATGTATTTACAGAATTATAATCATTAGAATCAGTAATACAGCTCCTTAAGTTAGTACAATCCTCAAATGTCAAGATTTCATGAAATAGTCATTCAACAGGATTACCTGGTCTTAAAGAGTTGTATTGACGACTTTAATGATTATCTTATATATAAAATTCTCGTGTCACAATGTTCGTTCCCGTACTCCTCCGAAACGGCTTGACCGATTCTCATGAAATTTTGTGAGCATATTGAGTAGGTCTGAGAATCGGCTAACGTCTATTTTTCATACCGCTACTTTTTATCCCGGTCTACGCGGGTGAAACCGCGGGGCGCAGCAAGTCTTATATATAAAATTCTCGTGTCACAATGTTCGTTCCCGTACTCCTCCGAAACGGCTTGACCGATTCTCATGAAATTTTGTGAGCATATTGAGTAGGTCTGAGAATCGGCTAACATCTATTTTTTATCCCGGTCTACGCGGGTGAAACCGCGGGGCGCAGCTAGTAATTCTGTAAATACATACTTGTTACGGTCGCGAATTAAATTTTGATCAACATAAAACCTAATAATGACTTGCAAATTGCAAAAAACGTAAGAAATTTTGAATTTCGCGGGCTACCCTGGCGCTTTCGCCTTAAAGGTATTATCTACCTGCACCCTAATTGCGTAACACACTATAGATCGGAATCTGAATCATTTTGAAACAAATTGCTAATTCATTGCTTCATATGTTCGAAAAATTTGTCTGCTCGACAACGTAAATAACGCAATGAATGTTGTTGAACTGTCAAAATGAAACCAACTCCGATTGATAATGTGTTACGCAATTAGGGTGCAACAAGGGAAGGATCTTGAAAAAATCATCTTAGTTGGTTAATGGTACAAGGACTAGTACATTCGCAAACAAAGTCGCAACAGTACATTTGGTTTCTTAGCAAAGCGTTTCCGTCATTTATTATACCGGCCGTCATGAAAATCTGTCATTTTCATTGTCATTAAGGTGTAAAAAACGCCCTGTATTTCGAAAGCCGTTACTCGACGTTCGCACGGACGTAAAAATATCGCGGCTATTTTGTTTCGCGCACTGGATTTTCAACGCTCTGCTTAACGCCAAGAGTTGAAAATCCGACAGTGTGTTTTTTCGACGCGCTAGTATGCACTATGTTGTTGTTAGGTTGGATTCTCAATGCTCGGCCCAACAACGAGAGTTGAAAATCCAGTGCGCGAAACAAAATAGCCGCGATATTTTTACGTCCGTGCGAACGTCGAGTAACGGCTTTCGAAATACAGGGCGTTTTTTACACCTTAATGACAATGAAAATGACAGATTTTCATGACGGCCGGTATAATAAATGACGGAAACGCTTTGCTAAGAAACCAAATGTACTGTTGCGACTTTGTTTGCGAATGTACTAGTCCTTGTACCATTAACCAACTAAGATGATTTTTTCAAGATCCTTCCCTTGTTATTATGTCTACTTACTTGTGTTAAAGTACCGTCCAAAATATCATGTTTCTATACTTAATTAGACAATGGCTTTATGCGTTGGTGTCAATCATTTATTCAGTCAATCACCTTTTCTTCTTTGAATATCAAATTATACTTTTGTTAGGCGGTTTTTGCTGCTTATAAACAGCATTCATATTCATAAGTAGGTAGGTAAACTAATATTTTGGGTGGCTTACGTCATAAATGTTTGTATTTGTGGTTTGGTATCGGTTAAATATGGCTGTATACAAATATTAATGTATTCACAACATATTCCAAACATTGTGTAGTGGCCAAATATGAGTAAAAACCCGGAAAACATTCCGTATTCAATTAAATAGGGATTCATAATTGATTTGTATGTGTATATGTCGCCGCCGGATTGTATAATACGCCGTAATACAAAACTGTTAGCCGAAATACATAATGGCGCTGTTTTCTGTTACGGTTGATTGACGTCCAGCCAAAATGTATTACGGCTAAATAAACGTACGCCGTATTGTGCTAAAGTATCGCGTTTTACAATGCGGCTGATTAACGTTCCGCCATAATACAATGCGGCTGATCAACGCTCCGACGTAATACAATTTGGCATGTCGCTTTGTAGTTTTTAGTTCCAAAATGGTTAGGTTAGGTTAGAACTGCATGTGACTAACCACGCGCGAGCGAAGCGAGTGGTGCCGCGGTAGCGGCCGGCGAGCGTTACTTCCAAGTTGGTTGCAGTTACTTGGCTTGGTTACCCTATATTTTGATCTGTTTGCAATAGGGATAAAGGTTCGCCGCCGTTTTGGCGAACTTATCATTACGACATTTTGGCTGAATGTTAATCAGCTGTACTTAATAGAAAACAGCGCCTTTATGTAATTCGGTTAGGCGTTTTGTATTACGCCGTATTATACAATTTGGCTGCGACATATACAGTGCGATCGTGCGCACATTTCGTCGGTCGAATCACGAAAGGGCTTATCTGAGTTTTACCAAATTTTTCAGGAGAGCGATTTTTAATAAAATGTACAATTATATACCGTCGTAACATTTTACCTAATTCTTATATGAGGTTTATAGAATACTTGTTTTGATTAATGGTTAATTCTGTTTATTTATTTAATTAACTTTTTTGTGTAAAACAGTTGGCTGTGGAGATATTCGATTTTTTTTGAAAAAAGATTCACTTACGCCCCTTTGTGATGTACAATTAATATCATTAATTTCATTTACGCCCGGTATCTAGGATTTAAATTAAATAAAAAACGGTAAGTATACTGAAGCTTAATCTTATTTTATAATATGAGAATGTAAAAAAATACTCGTACATATAATAATCAAAAAAGGATCGGAAATCCAATCAAAATAAGTAGTAATTCTTATACTCATTAATTAAAGTTGTATTATTTATTACTAAAATAATCATCAATCGTGGGGTAAGTTTTCGTAGTAAAAAAACATGTTCTCGATTCCTTATTATCGGTGTATCTCCGCTGCACATTTTCATTAGGTCATTATACTTCTCTTTGGAATTTTTTTTTAAAGAGTGGTTTAACTGTTCGACGTTTGTCCTCAACCAATGTACATTACTTCGTTTCAGTGATATATGATATTTGTATTGTGTTTCCATGTGACTAGTTTTGAAGAACAGTGTAGTTGGTTGGTTTCTCAGTACTCTAAATTCCATGACGTGTGTCCACTTAAATGACTCACCAGATTGATGATGCGAGGTCTTTGAAATGTCTGAAATCATCATAATTCAAAAGTCTGACCCATAAGGCTTTTTGCGGGCCAATCGTATGATGGGTTCTAGTTGACTGGGTACATAAATGTTTCCAACCTGATCCATTGCATATGCTATCGCGCTATGGACAGAATAGACCCTCACTTTGTCCATGAAAAGAACAGAAGTAACGTAAACTGATTTCTTCAATCGATTCACAGTTATTAATCAAGTATAAGAGCATTGCCGCCATTGTGGAGTTCTTATTCTGGCCTACACAGCCGTCGCTGAACATAAACACTTCTTTCACTCCCTTCCTATCACAATTTGTTAAGAAATAATGAACACTAGTCGACATTTCATCTGCACCTCTCTTACTTCACACTAACGGTTTCGTTAAATTCCTGCAAAAACATATTGTACATTTTTTTCAATGTTAAATCATGGTGTAGATATTCTTTTTTACTGTCTTTTCTACAATAATGGGACTCCACATTCGGAAACCTATTAATATGCTCAGCAATGAGTGCTCGCATCTGAGTATCCCTTTTTCGATAGACTTCTTGCCTTCCTCCTCGTTTATCTTTTTCTAATATTCCTGTGGGTTGTAACTTCGACATAGACGTACGAAAAGTCTTCTCTGAAATACCCAAAGTAGGTATGCAAAAACATTTTTTTGCATACCTTCTCTCTCTTACCGTTTTGTGGCAAGTAAAAGCAATTAGTAAAGTGACGCCGAGATTCTGTTGCAGTAGTCTTACCGGTTTTTTTTCAACAAATCGAGTGATATATTCTCTTTGCAAAGTTAGATTTGCCAAGGAATAGAAGTCCATGAATATATTTTCCCGGTCATTTTCATCAAAACGATAACAATGCATGCCTTGTTTTGTGCAGTTTTCCAAGTTGCATGAAGAGCCAACCTTCTTTCCTGGTACAATTTTTTTGGTATATGGTGAATTCTTTACCAGAGTGTCGCAAAAATTTGGCTTCCTTGTATTTGTTATTTTTTTAATTGGTTTTGATATTTCTAATAAAAAAGTGCTTAGAGAAAACTAACCTAAAAAAATGCAGATTTATATTACGTTACGCCTCTTCATGAAAAAATATTACTATTCATGTACAGGCGTAACTGATGATTCGCCTATTCGTGATGTTTTAGATTAAAGGAATAGTAGATAGGGCTGTTCGCGACTACTGCTAAGACATTAAAGACTGAGATTTTGGTTACGCCTTTTCGTGACATAATAAAACTTGACATCTAGAATTCAATGGTGTAAATAGCTCAAAATCCGAAATTTTGTTGGTTGCGCCCCTTCGTGATTCGACCGACGATTTGTTGAATATGTAATGCCTTTTTAAAGGCATTCTAATGCTTGAGGGGTATCGAATTAGATAATGCAGGTATATGTAAGTACATAGGTACTGGTGCACATTTTTTTACCATAACATCTACCTTTTTTTCGTTAATTTTACTGTTAAGTCACGTCTGTGGCCCTTAATCGACTACGATTGCGAATCTAGACATATTAATTAGACTTTGATGTAATAATTTACATATCTCACTTATTGAGCAACGCAAATAATAAACTCCTTTCAAATCAGTGTCCTATTCAGCTTCATTCGGCAGACCACAATCTAATCAACGGTAATTAGATGTCAAATGCATGTCATATCACAACGCTGCGGTTGAGATTTAGGGCGCAGTCTCATTGCTGCGCTTGGACACGGTACGCACGTGTCATCCTTAACTTCACTTTGTATGAAACGTTTGGTGTCATCATCGCCCACGGCTACGCTATGTACGTATGCGTGGCTTTGTGTTGTCACCAACTCACGGAATCCTAGCAGGCCACGTTTTAGCAGGGTCCAATTAGCAATTATTATTGTTATTACATAAAATTCATAATAGTTAATAGTTATATTTTTCATTAAGTACATATGTTGGCGGTCAAACCCGATTTCAGGCCAAACCAGTATATTAAGCCGGCGTACCCCGACCAAATGGGTTAGATCTGAACTGTGACCAATCTCGTGAAAGCCGAGCGAGCGCTACGTCCAAAGGCTAGGCTGTTAACTAAACGTCTAATTAAGCTAGTTGGCTGCGACATATCACGCGTAGGATAAACCGGTTTGGCCTAAGACAAACTAGTTTGGCCTGAAATCGGATTTGGCTGGTAACACATAAAGGACCGCCTAGTGCGGTAAAAGTCTCCTCCATCTGTCTCCACCTTGTTCTATCTCTAGCTGGTCTACTCCATGTTATTTCTTTTAAGCCTGATATGTCGTCACTCATCTCTTGTTGGGTCTACCACGTCTTCGCTTTTTGTTGATAGTATACCAGTTTGATAAGGTTTTCGTCCATCTGTCATCCTCATCGCTAACTCTTTGTAAATGTCCACCCCATTTCCATATTAGTTATAGTGTTTGTTTGATTACGTCATGAACCTTGGTTTCTTTTCGTATTGAGCTGATTCTGACTCTCTCTTAATTTATGGTCCTTTAAACATAGCCGTGCGCAATTCCCATGCACAGCATGTGCTGCAGTAAAGAGGTAGACAGACGCACGCAGCTAACATCCAAAGCCCCTGCATGCACACTCTACGAAGCAGTGGAACTGCACCTTTATACCAAGACCACAGAAACTGTTGCCCAACCATATTGGCTATTATTTTAATTAACGGCGATTAAGGGTTACGCTAACGATAAACGATTTCAGTTAACTGCACTAAGTAGAGTTGATGAAACAGTCAATAAGCGGGTTATTAGCAGTTTGATAGATGGAGTTAAGCTCGGATTTAAATGTAGATCTAATGCATGGTTGGAAACTACTGTTATGAATCTAGCTATAAACATGTGAACGTTGAAATAGACCTCCCATTGTGTCACCCTATGTAATATTTCTACATTTATATTAGGTCTTTACCTATGAAATTGCCGTTCTGCAGTACTGGCCATTTCAAATCAAAATACTTTTTGTTTGGCTAAGAATTCTAATTTCAAATTAATATTATTTTAAAAACATGGATTTTTTTTTCCAAATGTAGTCATTTGTTTATTGATTAGTGTTACATTTTCATCGCATTTCAATCTTTTTCGTCATCATGGATACGTTAAAAATTCGAGTAATTATGGAATATGAGTACCGTCGTGGCAGCAACGCGGCACAAGCGGCACGCAACATCAACGACGTTTACGGAGCTAACACTACAAACCAACGCACCACTTGTTATTGGTTTGCTCGCTTCCGTTCTGGAAATTTCGACCTGAAAAATGAACCTCGCGGTCGTCCGAAGACTTTGGTCGACAATGACGAATTAAAGGCGATTGTGGAAGCTGATGATTTGCGTCAAATTGGCAAGGTAAAAAAGCTTGACAAATGGGTGCCCCACGAACTCAATGATCGCCAGCGCGAAGTACGCGTCGAGACGTGCCTTGCACTGCTCAACAGACACACAAATGAAGGAATTTTGAACCGCATTGTTACCTGCGATGAAAAATGGATTCTGTTTGATAACCGCAAGCGCTCAGCAAGTTGGTTGGATCCTGGTTCAGCACCTAAACAATGCCCTAAACGAAAACTTACCCCTAGAAAAGTGATGGTCACTGTTTGGTGGTCTAGCGCCGGTGTGATTCATCACAGCTTCTTACCAAACGGGGTGAGCATTACTTCAGATGTGTACTGTGAAGAACTGAACACAATGATGGAGAAGCTGGCACATCTCCAACCAGCATTGGTCAATCGCTCGTCTCCGCTGCTCCTGCACGACAACGCGCGACCTCATACTGCACAGCAGACGGTCTCCAAGTTGCAAGAACTGGGGTTGGAAGCTCTCCGTCATCCGCCCTACTCACCAGACCTTGCGCCTACAGACTACTACTTTTTCCAGAATTTGGATAACTTCTTGGCGGGAAAAAAATTCAATACCCGAGAGGCAGTACAAAATGCCTTTGAAGAATTTGTTGCCTCCCGTCCAGCTGATTTCTTTAAGAAGGGCATCAATAAACTGCCACTGCGTTGGCAAAGATGCATTGATTGCATGGGTGATTACTTCGATTAATACAAATAAAAAATGCATGAAAAAAATTCGTTTAAATTTTTTCATACAAAACGGCAATTTCATAGGTAAAGACCTATTATCTGTAGGTAATATGTATGGTGTGCCTACATAATAAAGTCTAGGTACAACATTATATTTCAGAGTAAATTTCAATTACTTAAGTACATTTTAAAAACTATCACGTGTGGCGTTGATTAATTATGACGCACGGAACGCATGTTCATCAAATTACAATAGCAACAGTGACTCGGTGATCAACAACGTCTTTGCTGTTTTTAAACTGTAATATTTCGTTCTCAAAACATAAATTCTAGGATGTCTGGAACTAATCATCTTCTTTCTCAAGAAAAGAGATACCCAGAATGTTATCACACGTGTCGGTGTATTTTCAGGACGATTGTTAGTTCGTGTAACATTCTCCTTACGTGACAATAGAACAAAGCCTGTAGTAGGTCCGGTCACAAGAAATGAACCAACTGCGATCCAATAAATCAAACATCATTGTTTGTGTTCTGCGATTTGCCCCCGACCTTACATCTACACTTATATTACTCACGCCTGATTATGATAACAATTCATTATAAATATAGTGACTAATATATTCTATTTTCTATTTCCAGGTCACCACAACACGAGCCTTAGTCTGTATTCATCACTGCCAACTATTCCGCCCTATAGCGCGCTTAATGCCGCCATGCTAGACAAGATTTATCGAAATTTTAATAAAGAAGCGCAAGGGTTTAGAAGGTTCGAGAGGTACTGGCGCACGTGACGTCGACGGGAGCGCAAAGAGGCCGACATGAGTCAGTCGCACGATGAGGCCCGCGCGGCCAGGATACAGAAGTATAAGGAGGAGAGGAGAAAACAGCTGACGGCTAGAACAGCGACGCTATTTTCTGCTAACGTCACTGAGAGGTGAGTTTCTTCTGATACAGGAGATTACTGCAATTTAAATTATAATGAAGAACCTAATAGTCATTACTATTTTTGAGATCATTTTGTAAAGGTATTTTGTTGTTAATTCCAGGCGCCCGAAAAGATCACCCGAACTGACGCCGCCAGACGACGTTGCTGCTCATCTTAAGTCTTCCTCGGAGCTAAACCTTAACACAGCTTCAACTTCAGTGCCTATTAGAACAACGCGTACGTCACGTCTCAGAGCTGCTGCCGCAAATCTCTCCGATTCTTCGTCGTCTCCAAGAAAATCCAATAGAAGCTCATCAGCACAATCCTTACTTGAAGACGCCAAAACGAAATCACCTAAAAATTCCAAGTTACTAGATAGAGATAAACGATCGAACCGAAGACAAGCCAATGAAAAAGAAAATTTGAAAAGTACGTCTTCGACACGCTTCGATAAGGAAATTGGTGCTATTAAGACGAAAACTAAACATTCCATTAATAAAACTATTTTAGAAAAAGACAAAAATAATTTTATAGTGACTAGTCCTAAAGGAAAGAATGTTGACGAAAAGCGCAGTACTAAATTAGATGAAAGTAGAAACAAGAATTCCATAATCGAAGAAAAGAAATCGGATAGTGAGATATACGAAAGAAATAACGAAAAACCATTACGAGTCAATAGTGAAGAATTTTTTAACGATATTGTAAACGAAAAAGACATGTCTAATAGTATAGATGACGAGAAAATTGACGATTTATTTAATGATCTTGTTGTTGGTGGTGAACACCAGAATGGTATCGAAATTAAGATTAATGATCAAATTTTGGATAATGATGGGCTCAAATATAGTCACAATAGTTGTATTCCTGCCGCTGATAAAGCTATAGAAGTTAATAATGTTGATTATGTAGAAGATAGTGTAGTGCCAAAAGTGAAAGAGGATGTAGGAGGCTTACTAGGGGCTGTGTGTGTTCGCAAAGTGGAAAGGTTCAGTGAATTGCTCAGCAACTTGTGTTCTCCGTGCGAGGCTGACATATTGTTCGAAGACATCTTGGTCGAAAATGGAATTGACGGTGACAATGATCTGGTAAGTTGAAATCCGTACATTAGTTATGTCCCTTTTGTGGTTTAATTTTATAAGTAGTATACATATAAGCATATGACTTAGATTAGGAATCTCTATCTCATGCGAAGTAAGCGCTACTATGTATAGTTTATTGCAATGACTGTGATGTTATGATGAAATGAATCGGAATCTGATGTTATTGTTAATAACTGGATGTTGATTTAAAATATTCACGTACCATTTTACTGTCACATTTAATTCTTTGCGAATACCACACTCAAAACAACTAGCAACATCTACATACATTTATCCGTGACCAGTAGTCGGTGTTTCTAATCAAGCTATTGTTTTAATTCACAGCATATGTAATAAATTTCAATTGTGTTTTCAACTAACGTAACTAACGTACACTTATTATTTGCGGCTTTTATAATAACATTACTCAATGCCATTGCATATTCATCATCGTGATATACTCAAGACCTCGAGTCATCTACAAAATTTAATATTTTAATGACGCACTTTGTGCGAGATTGATCGTGTGCGAAATTGTCTTCATTCATCAATTGTTGTCAGCCATCAATCTTATCAATTAGTATCAATCTATGTCTAAAAGGTACATTAGCCTTTTGACCGTCATAAGTTTGCTACAATATTGTTCATCATTGCCCGTTCTATTACTTGCCTATCAGTTCTTGTAATTGCAAACTCCTGCCCTTACTCCAATTTATTTGGTGTCAGCCATTGAGGTTCAATGTAAACTAGAGCAGGCACCGCGAACAAAATTTTACATTGAACCTCATTGGTGTCAGCGCAGCATGCGTCTTCTTCCATCCATCTCTATTAGCCGTCATCTCAGTAGTCATCCCCTTTCTAAAGTTTTCTATGTTCTACCTAATTCTGATATTATTCAGTTTGCCTCCTCATTAACAGTCGAGTATTCATGTTTAAGTCCAAGGTTTCGCATGTATAACCAGTAGTGAAATAAAATAACAGCCTGTTTTGGCGTGTTTCTAATGGGTCTGCCTGTCTCTGTCTCCACTAAAATGATGTACCTACACTTAATGCCAAAATTGTATTAGCATACTATAAACCCACAATCAAAAATAAACTAAACATTTTAGTTCTTTTCTTCTTCATAAATTACATACTTTACCTTACATTGAGTTTTAATAAAATTCAATGCTTAGTTAGATCCTTTTGAATAACAAATTCAATGGTGCCGATTCTCTTGTGAACGCACTAAACTAAAATTAAAGAATCGCTATCTTTTACTAACAGGCAGCGCGAGAAAAGGACGGCTATAGCTATGAACTAAGTTGGAGATGTCAAACTAGTTCACGCCTTGCGCTTCACCGTGTTTTTTAGTCGACATGTTTTTACGTGTCGTCTAAATGTCTATGGAAAAATTAGTTCTAACTAATTTGACAGCTCTAATTTACTTTTGTCCCTTTCTTGTCATAATAGAGAGAAAAAGTTAGCAATAGCCTAAATTAAGTTTAGTTTGTGCACAACAGAATCGGCAAACGTCTGTATCTACACGTCAGTGATGAAAAGCTTAGAAAGACAGATGATGATTCATTTTATGTTAGTATCGATTAAGTTAGGATATGCGCATTTATCGCATTGGGTTATCCTGTAATGGTAGATGTAAGAAGATACATAGATTAATAAATTTCATTGCCAAATAACTTGACTGAAGCTCTTATTGGCTAGTTTACAAATGTCTACAACTAGTTTCTAATCCTAATTAATATTATTCTTCTACACTAGCACAGTCACTTTCTCTACTAACAAGTTTATCTAGATTCTACTCAGTTGATTGCTTATCAGACTCTTTGACTTACTTTATTACTAGAGTTTCGCGGGCAACCGTTTCTTCAATTCATCTTATCTCGCTACTCTGTTTATTTTGTAGAAGTTAATTTAATTCTAATAGAAAATTGTTGTTTTTAACCGACTTCAAAAAAGGTGGTTCTGTATTCGACCCGTATGTAAGTAAGTATGTATATATGTATGTTTGTTTGTCCGTGATTTTCTCAAAAACTAATGACCCAATTTTGATGATTTTTTCACTAACGTAATCTACATACTTTCAGGAAGGTTTTAGTCTATAATACGTTTTGTAATTATTCTTATGTACGAAGTTATATGCATAAATGTACTGTATCTCCGGCATTTCTAAGCCGATTTTTGATGATTATTCTTTTCGTTCGTCTTGGGCTTACTTATGTAATTGATTCAACTAAAAATGGAAAAATAAATTTACTTTAAAAAAAGTAAAAACCGACTTCAAAAACCAAAAACGTATAAAATAACTTTCATAAACTTAACAGCTCCTGAAGTCGGTGTCTTCAATTCTTCAATGCACCTTAGCTTGACACCGACTTCAGAAGCTGTTAAGTTTATGAAAGTTATTTTATTATTATCTATTATCTTGAATAAACAATTTGACTTCAATTAAAATTATTTTGGAGACATTACTGAATAAACAAATTATATTTTTTTGCCCGTGTGAAGTGCTTTAGTCACTCGAATAGTCGTTGTTCCTCTTTTAATTGTTTAGCTTAATTACCTATTTTAAGCTGTTATATTATGACAGGTAGGTAATCCTCCGCTTGTTAGTAGTATCATTCTCTATTGTAAAATTCCATAATGGACAAAGGTTCTGGGGGAATTACGGTCTTTTGTTAAAGCAAGTGGATCCTAGATAGCATTCTTATGATTTAGCTTTTAAATATTATGATAGTGCCCATCTCATTTATACTTAATTTCTTACTCATCTATTATTAGTTAGTGTATTCTCGTCGTACTCACAAGCCCATCGATAATTTTAGTTTTAGATAGCAGGTTCATAATTTTTCTATAATACACACATCAAAAGTGTCTAGGGATCAACATATATTTTTGCAATAACTTTTCTCCTGATTGATATTAATTAAAATTTTCTTTAAGGATTCATCAAATAAAGTGTTTTCGTTTGTCACAGTAACGATAAACCAAGTCACCTTTGCATTAATAAAGAAATTTGCCATTTTCCTAATAAAGGGATTTTTGACATTTGAACCACTAACATTAAAGTTCGAAAAAAAGACTGAAATAACAGTTTTCTTTAAAATTTTATTGGGTAACTTAAACAATTAATAATCCGTGTTTCTACCGCGAACACTAACAACACAAGAACATCGGTTTGGCATACTCAAAATGAGTTCATCCAAATCACGCTGTGGAATGGCCGCCCATGTTCGTTGCAACAACAAAAAAAGGTCTTCTTGCGACTGGATACCCTCCATATTCGGCAGAGCTCTTCTCTGTAGCATATCCCATGCATGCTCAATCGGGTTCAAGTCTGGCGACTGAGCAGGCCAGGGCAGGACATTGATGTTAGCTGCGGCGAGAGTCTGTCTTACAACTCTTGCGGTGTGCGGTCGTGCATTATCATGCATTAACTGAAATAAGGGACCGATTTGCACTTGTAGAGGAACGATGACGTCTGATACAATCGTCTCAGCATAAATTTGAGCGTTGAGGTTGCCTCTGATCCAAATCAACTCAGTTCTTCCGCCGATCCAAATACCCGCCCATACCATGATGGTTCCACCACTATAAGGATGGACTTCCTGGCAGGATTTTAATCGCTGTTGGCGTCCAGGGGTTCTCCAGTGTCGTATACGTCTTGTATCCGGTCTCATACCAAAACGAGACTCATCAGAAAAGCACACGAAACGCCATTGTTCTTCTGCCCAATTTCTGTGTTCAAGAGCCCATTGATATCGAATCCTACGATTGTGCATTGCTATAGGTGGTACCCGCAGCGGTCTTCGGGAATGAAGGTTCACTTCATGCAAGCGGTTTCTGACTGTTTGGTCGCTAATTAAGTTCCCTGAAGAGTGATGAAGCCTCACGGCTAACATCATGGCGGTTATAGTTGGAGCTCTTCGAGTTAAGATTTGAATGTATCGGTCTTGTCTCCGTGTGGTGCAGCGATACCGTCCTCCATGGCGCTCAGCCACGGTACCAGTGCTTCGGTAACGTGTCCAAAGTCGACTGATAACACTCTGACTTGTATTCAGAGCTAAAGCCACAGTACGTTGCCGGGAACCAGCTTCTATCATTCCCACGGCTCTGAGCATTTCTTCCCTGCTTAAATGACGTCGCCGCTCCATAATAACGTTGGTTTTAATCAGTAGTAGGGAAACAGTAGCACTAATAATGTCTTCAATGCGTTGTATGTTTTTATAGGGAAAATATTGACAGCTGATTTTCATCTTTTACTCGAATTTGATTCACAGTTCCTGATTCAAATTATGAAATGCACCAAAAAGGATCCATATAAATTAAAAAAATCATAAATTTATTACAAAGCCACATCTCAATCTCAAGAAATCCGCATAAAAATGCTTGATCCCTAGACACTTTTGATGTGTGTATTTAGGATTTCCTGCTGCAAAAACAATAAACCACTAATAAAACACGTCTAGTCTAGACATAACTAGCAATTTAAATATAAATACCATACTATTAATTAAAGAGAACCGTACTGTCCGCACCCACAATGCTATCACTTAAAAAATGGCAATAATACCAACACACCTTCACCTCTGCTTTTGATTATCAACTTGATAATCTTGCTATGTGGAAACGTGACTATCATATTCATTCTTTCTTGGTTCTTTCTCGTTAAATCCAAGGTTTTGTTGGTCGTTCTTATGTAATTACTTACCTTATTTACTTGAAAGCTTGTTTTTTCTTTCATAATGTTTGTAATATGTACGAAGCTTTCCTTATTGGCTGAAATTATCATTATTATGTCTTAAAGCGTTTTTGGTATGTTAATTTTGTTTGGATGTCGATGGAAAGTATGTGTTAATTTAAGGTTTTTTTTTTGTAATAAATTCTCATGAAGTAATTGACGCGTTTTTTTTTTTTTTGTTTGCTGAGTCTTATATCTGAATATACATAGGAGCTATACTTAAGGATTTTTGCTTTTGATCTATTCTAGAAAACTAGAAATATCAAGACGAAGTATTAGAAATCCGAAACCTACTTCGTATTTAATATCAAAGAATTTTGCATACATACAGCATCTCCTATAACCCCGATTTCCATTTCATTTTTCCAAGAAATTCTATTCTGTCCTCTCAACCGTTCAAAGATCAAAGAACGAAAACTAGTATATAGGATTCTATCATTCAATCTTTCTTCTAGTAAGAACGCTCTAATGCTTTCAAACGAACATGATTGTCTTGGTTAATAGGTGCCTGTCCATTGGAGCATGCAGGGCAAGGAAACCTTTACCTAATAGGTAGTCACAGGGCTATATTTCCCGAAGAGGTTACATCTGCGTAGTACACCCACATTTCGGTAGTTACATTTAAGTGCAGTAATATGGAGCGAGCCTATTGCCATCAATCGGGTACAAATTCAGACAACGGTCTGCTAAACAACATAAACTCACGCCTTCTTCCCATGGGGGTAGGCAGAAACTACTGAACCTGCTACGATCCTTACATACTCCTTTTGCCTCGTTCATACATCTGCTCGTACACGCACGCCGGTTGCGAGTACTACGTACCTGATTTTTCTGAAGCTCATTCTAACGGAAAAACCCAATAACACTTTGCCTGATCTAGGATCGGACCCAGGACCCATGCGGAGCAGTCGCGCTTTCAACTACTTGACCAAGAATCTTCTGCTTCCTGGAGTTTACAGGGACACTCCTCCACACTGCTCCTTGGCTTTCTTTGCTCACACATATCAGCTTATAATCTTAGCACTGCTGAGATTGAAGCATACTCACTAGGAGGGCGGGGGTAGTAATCCACCACGCATGCCTAGTGTGGGTTGGTCGCTTACTCATCAGCCTATAACGTTCCCACTGCTGGGACTCAGGCCTCCTCTCTGTGATAGGGAGCGGGCTTTAATCCACCAAGTGCGGGTTGATATCGCTTACTCGCTCTTCTCAAATAGACAGGCAGCCTTACTTCGCAATCGGGTCAAGTACCCATGAATGCTGCATATGGCGTTGTCGTGAAATTACATGTAAATTATCGACGCTTCATTTTAGCACCATTTATGGGTGACGAGGCCTAGATATAGTACAGCTTGTGAGAAAACCGGTGTTTGAGTCGTGAGACTTGACTATATGAGATTTTCATTGTTTGAAGTAAATACTGATTTGTAGGTGGACGAGTTTCTTGCAATTAAGAGGGCTGTCGTATATTGTCACCTCACTAGCTCACACGGGACCAAAATTATAAGATTGTTAAATGAAAAGATGCTTTTTTGAATGAAAAATGTAATCAATTAGCAAACTAGTTTGTAATATTAATTTAATAGTTACTGTGAGGGCTCGAACCTCCCAGTAGGAGAAAACGAGAGGGACTAGTTAAATGGGGCTGATGCCCTCTGTATTTTAAGCTTCAGATAAATTATAATTCACACTCCTTAAATAAAAATGGTTCTACGCGGAGCCGAACGAGAATCGTTTTTCTTTCTAGAAGACATACAATATTTGAATGATTGAATGTCAGCCAGTATAACATTGTCGAGGCTTGATTAAAGCATCAAACCTCTACAGTACTTACCAAATTTTAAAAACACATTTCCATTGTGCTATCTAATAAATAAATGCCACAGTAAAAATGTATTTTTAATATTATTACCTATTAAATTAATATTATTTACTAGTTCGCTAATTGATTACATTTTTCAAAAAAGAATTTTTTTATATTATACGAGTAATCTTAAAAATTTGGTCCCGTGTGAGCTCTTCAGCTATTATGAATGACGCGAAATAAGTAGTAGTCAATTTTCTTTTAAAAAGTTTCGCGATATTTTGTAAGTTTGTCTTGTTTTCCTCTGCTTATTAGTTATTATTACTTTCAAAGTCTACTTATATCTTCAAGGTCCTCTAATTTTAGACACAAAAGAAACTTATTTGTGTGTTGATAAAGCAATGCGATTTTAGTGAACTTCGTTTTCGTTTTTCTGCATAATTTAATAACTAGTTTTGCCTACTTTCGTCTCCAAAGCTACTTTTAGAGTTTCTGAGTTTTAGCGTTGTATAAAGCCCAACTTTGTTTTCTTTTGAAAAAGTTACACAAAGTTCCTATTAAGGAGGATGCGCTAAGGTAGTATATAGCCCGCGAAATTCAAATTGTCTTCCGTTTTCTGCAATTTGCAGGTCAGTGTCAATTGACCTCAAATCTCATGATTTCATGAAATCGCTAGATTTGAGGTCAATTCTAAATTATGGAGTTGTATTGCTGATTCTATAAAATGATTATTAATCAACATACAACCTGACACTGACCTGCAAATTGCAAAAAAACGTAAGAAAATTTGAATTTCGCGGGCGCATTCCCCTTAAATTACGAAAGATGTCCAATTGATGTAATACCCAATAAGTATGCTGACATGCCATCACCATTGTTCGAAACTCGGCCACCTTGTTTCAGAATTCCATAACTTCTTATGTAATTCCATGTAATAAAATTAAAAGTTTTTTAAAGTATTGTAATTTCATTACATGGCCTCCCACGCTACCGAATGCACCATCGACCTTAAACGGTGACTTTCGACCGGCGCAAAAAATTGTCTCGCTAATATTAGTATGTGTTATTTCATATGATAATAAGGACGTTTTCAGCGTGTTACGTAAATAAAGAGGTGTCTTAATAAACTGGTCAAGTAAAACAACACCAATTTTGGTAGCGCCTACAGTGTTATTCGATTGTATTGTGTTGTCTGCAAGGAGTCCGGCTGATATGCCGCCGACCTCGTCACCCCATTGCGAGATCAATTCTTATTTGGTTGCGATGCTAAAGAATATGGCCTCTTACTTGCAACGATATGTTTAATTCAATTTTGTTTGAGAAACACTTCACTGAGAGAATCGACATCGTCTGCAGCGGATTACAAGTGACAGGCTCTATTGAACTCCAGTCTTGGAATACCATTGAAATGTAGTAACGATTCATTGATCCTGTGCCTCACAGCCACGGTTCTTAACGCACTTGCTTCATACTTAATTAGCTATGTACTACTAATGACTTACATTAAACAGAGTGACATGAATAAGTCCACCTTCTCACTGGTGAAGTGGTGACAATGTGGCATAGTCAATTAACTAAGATAAATCTACTCTTATCATTTCAATAAAAGTTAAATAAATGAAAAACTATGAGGAACGACGAATGTAATGAAGCACTAAGTTCAAGAATTTGCATCATTGACTTTCACACAGCACTCCACACTAGGATTCCCTGTGCCGTTGGGACTAGCACCCTAATTGCAATCATTTGCAAGTCAGTATTAAGTTGTGTGTTGATTAAAGTATGATTCGCGACCGTTACAAATAATAAATGTATTTACAAAATTATAATCATTCATCATCAGTAATATTACAACTCCTTAAGATAATATAATCCTCAAATGTCAAGATTTCATGAAATAGTCGTTAATTAGGATTATAGTATGAACTTCGAGAGTTGTAATTTAAATTGTTTAATTGTTGTGATTTAATAATTATAATTCTTTAAAACAGATTTGTTGCTGTCGCGAATCATATTCATATAAAAAATACACTACTACACAACATATTAACTGATCTGACCTGCAAATTGCAAAAAACCTAAGAAAATTTGAATTTCGCTACATTAACGCATCCCCCTTAACCAAAGAATTTTTTCAAGATAAGTACCGCAATAAATTTTGTTGAACTGTCAAAATAAAGACATTGCCATGTAAGTGTATTACGCAATTACCCCGCTGTATCGTATTTATACTCCATCGGTTTAGGTAATTAAATAAAGGTAAACAAAATAAATAAAGGTAAAAAATAAATCACGTGTCTCGTTAACTCTTAAAATGTCGATTGTACACCATGTGTACAGATAACAATAGAATTTCAATTGTGTCTGCTAATTGGCGCGCGACGGGTTAACAGACTAAACGTAATACCACTACTACACACACAACTACATCACTCCACTTCACTCCTTTTTTAACCGACGAAAAAAAATGAGGAGGTTCTCAATTCGACACGTATAATTATATATTTTTTATTTTTTTTATGTATGACGCACAACTTTTTACAGAGTAGTGAAAAATTTTTGTTTTATTCAAGAGGGTATAGTACATCAAAGTTGGTCCCATATAAAATTGATTAACTTTGCTTCGGTAGTTTTTGAGTTAGCTTCAATAATACGTATTTTTTCCCCACTTTTATATGGATGATGTTCTAGTTTGTTTTGCAGGTAGTGGTATTAGAATTTGTGTGGGGTAGGTACCACAACTAAAAAGTGAAAAATAAAAACTTTTTTACAAAAAAATACAACCGACTTCCAAAAACAACACTACAAAGTGAAAAATAACTTTAATTTTGGAAGTCGGTGGCAAAAAACGAAAATACATTTAACCAGACACCGACTTCCGAAATTAAAGTTATTTTTCACTTTGTAGTGTTGTTTTTGGAAGTCGGTTCTATTTTTTTGTAAAAAAGTTTTTATTACTTCTTCAGTTGTCATGCAACAACACAGTTGAACTCTTCAATTTAGCAACTTTATAATTCGTTGTATTTCGTTGCTAAATTGCAGAGATAACTGTGTCGTAGCATGACGACTGAAGTGTATTACGTTTAGTCGGTTAACCAGACACGTGGTTTTTATTGTTTACCTTTATTTAATTACTTAAACCGTTGCATAGTATAGTTGAAATACTGTTAAAAAAATCAAACTAGGCACTGTGTGTTACTTCGAGTTCATCTATGGAGCATGTTGCTAAAGCCTACTGTCGGCTGCAAATTGTCCATTCCATTTTCACCGGACCCTCTGAATTGCATGCACGCCTCTTTACAGGCGATAAAGGAACTTCACAACCGCTTTGCGAATTTGGTAGTTCTAATCCGCCTGTTGTCATGTTGATGGCAATACAGAATGTATAAAATATTGCCGTGTTCGATGTCAAAGGAGTTGTGATCTATTGTGCAGGATTATGTTGGTATGTTACTATTGATATTGTGCAGGCTTGATAAACGGGTAGGCTTCTTCCTAAGAGAAGAGAGAAGGAAAAGGAGAGAAGAAGGAGAAGGTTCTCCATTCGACATGTATTTATTAAAAAAAAAAAAAAATGTTTATACGTATTTTGAAAACAATGGTTTTGGTTTGTTGTTTTTGTTTAAAACAATGTTTTTTTCTATAAAATGTTATGCATGGTTATCCATGCATAACTTTTTACAGAAAAAATCATTGTTTTATTCGAGAGGGTATACCTCAAAGTTGGTCCCATATAACATTTATTAACTTTGCTTGGGTAGTTTTTGAGTTAGCTTCCCCAAGTACGTACCTATAAGTAATTTTTTCCAACTTTTTATGTGGATGTTGTTCTGATATCGCTGTTAGCAGATAATTACATAAGATCTACTGGGATTTTAAACCTATTTATCAACCAGGCCTTCGAAATCAGTGCTGATAGAAACTTCAATCGTTGTTACTGCTACCAAAATAATAATTCACTGCCTTGACTTCTTACAGTGTCTTTACATGGTCTAAGAGTGTCCAAGGAGTTTCTTGCCCGTTCTTCTCTTTAGGAACCTACTACGCTTCGGAATGGGCAACAAGATTCATTTTTCTGACTGACCGACTCCTTAAAAATTAAGTCAAAGCTCGGCTTTTCATACCCATGCTTTGGACAAATTCATTACCTGTCTTGTATTTTGTATCGAGGGAAAATCCTGGCGATTATTTTTGTGAAAAGATTTCCCACCTTACTAGCAATTAAAACATTGGTGTCAAAATAACTCATTCCCACATCCATCACTAAAACTGTCACTACAAATATTTTAATCAAATACCTACAGCGTTTGTGAGTCCGTTGCGTGATTTTATGTCTAACCGCTTGGATAGACATGTTGGCAGCTTGTCTTTAATTGATGTATCGTTATTTCGCACTGATTCAGTCGACCCCTTGCAGTCTTTCTAAAAACTGGTGTTTCAAGACGTGTTTATATTATCAATTTGATCCAGTTCTGATTATATTGTGCATGACTAAGTTGGCAAGTGATTCCGCATTGTTTCCTACGCATCTGCTTGTACTTCTGTCAATCAATCTGCCTAGCCTTTTCCCAACTATGTTGGGGTCGGCTTCGAGTCTAATCGGATGCAGCTGAATACCAGTATTTTACATGGAGCGACTGCCTATCTGACCTCCACAACCCAGTAACTGGGTAATACAATACCCCTTGGTAAGACTGGTTGTCAGACTTTCGGGCTTCTGACGACCCGTAACGACTGTCAAAGATCCACGAATGACAGCCGGGACCAACGGCTTAACGTGCTTTCCGAGGCACGGAGGAGTCTCGGTGTGTTAAGATGGTCACCCATCCACGGACCAACCCCGGCAAGCGTAGCTTAACCTGACAGATCGACCCGTGCGGCTGTTATTACTTAGCCACGAGCTCCTCATACTTCTACTTGTACTTCTGTAATTAGCCTATTTATAGAAAAGTTTTTAGTGTCACCATCATTCTCTTCCCTTATCTCAATTTATTTGGGGTCGGCGCAGCAGGAATTTTTCCATACTTCTCTATTAGTCGTCATTTCGGTAGTCACCCCCTTTCTAGCCATATCATCTTTCACACAGTCCATCGATTGTTTCTTTGGTATTCTCTTACTCCAAAGCCATCCACATACATACTCACAACTTTCCTCACGACATTTCCTCATTAAGCGTAAGAAAAGCATTTAAGGTAAGGGCATATTTAGAGTAAACATCAGAATTAGTGGATGGTGCACTGGTGCTCAATCTTTTGTTATAGGGATCACCCACATTCACACAGTCTGGCCAACATTTTGAATCATATCCACGGGCTTAAGTAGTTCATCATTCGGGCTTATATTCGTGTTAAACACGGTACGTAATAATTGTTCATATTTTTGATACCATCAGCCATCGCTCATGGGTTTTACTGAACGGTAATTAATTACATTTTATCGCTGACGTTGATCCCTCGCATGTGTACCATTATATCCCAATTTTCATAAATTTCGCTCTGGACTATAGCTCACCTCAAATATTCATGATCTATACGATTTTTACCAGCTCCATCAAAATTACTCAAAGGGACTCTTTCACAGATAAATTTATTGCGATATTAAATTTGGTTTTAGAAAAAACTTCGCGCATTTGACTAACAAAAGGTTTCACGAGACATGAGTTGAATCTTATGAATACTAGATTACGCGCCGATTTGGAATAAGATAAAAAAAGTTTGTAACCGGCCAAGTGCGTGTCGAACTACGCACATTTAGGGTTCCGTACCAAATCTGATTTATCAATATATTGGTATTTGTTAGTGAAATATACGTAATAGTAAACATTATCAGCAATTTTCAAGGTCATAGGTCAATAGGAAGTTAAAAAATTTGTCGGAACAAAATATTGTAAAAAAAAAGAGCTGATTTTCGTGGCTTTTTCATTCTTTTGTTTTCCAATATTTTTTTTACAAAAAATACAGTATCTACTCGACGAGCTCTAAACAACGATACTTACCCCAATTAATGGAAAAAAAAATATGAATTTTTTTTCTTTAGCTGTTTAGGAACCCCACCTAAAAACATTAAAAAAATATTTTTTGACAATTTGTATGGCTTTGGGTCAACAAGATACTTATACTGTGAATATTTGAAGACTGTAGCTCCAGCTGTAAAACCTGTGTGACAGACGACAGACAGACGGACGGACTCGTGTGTGACAGCAATAGGGCTCCGTTTTGGACCCTTACTGTACGGAACTCTAAAAAGGTTAGTTTTTTATCGTAATCTTCGTTTTGAGTTTGTCTCATTTCTATTCGTTTCTTTTGCTTGAATATAATAAGCCGACTAAAAATGTAATAACTAATAATAGGTTGGGGAAAAAGTTTCTTCGCATTTTTAAAAAAAATTCAAAACATTTTTTAATATACATTATTTACATTTATCTAAAGTATGTAGGTACCATTTTGTTCGATAACTTTTTGCCATCTTGTAGGTAGGGACATGATCCCATTGCTATAGAAATTTTGGGACTTCTGATCAAAATACCGCGACAAGTGGTTTTAGCAGTCCTCTCGTGATGTTAACCTGACACTGCCTAAATAATTCTGAAGAGACCGAAACAGGTGGAAATCTGAAGGTGCAAGGCCAGGACTATACGGCGGATGCATTAACACCTCCCAGCCAAACTCTCTTAATTTTTGCTGAGTGGCTAAAGATGTGTGAAGTCTAGCGTTATCATGATGAAAAACCACACCCCTTCTGTTGATTAATTCCGGCCGCTTTCTCTCAACTTCTTGCTTTAATCTCATCAGTTGTTCGCAGTAGAGTTCAGAATCGATGGTCCTGCCTGGTGGTAACAGCTCATAATAAATAATGCCCTTCCAATCCCACCACACACACAGCATCACCTTGTTGCGAGTTAACCCGGGTTTCGCCACAGTCTGTGAAGCCTGACCGGCCTTTGACCACGACCTTTTTCGCGCGTTCTTGTCGTACGTGATCCACTTTTCATCACCAGTTATCAGCTTCTTCAAAAATGGTTCGGTTTCATTACGTCGTAATAAAGAATCACAAATGAGTACACGGTTCATTTGGTTTCTTTCAGTGAGCTCGTGAGGTACCCAAATATCGAGCTTTTTTGTGTACCTAGGTTTTTTCTAATGCGCCAAAACTGTTTTGTGGTCAATTCCTAGTTCTTCAGCTACGTCGTAACTACTGTTAAGCCGATCTTGCTCCACTTTTTCAAAAATGGCATCCATTTTATCCGTAATAGGGCGACCAGAGCGACGTGCATCTTTGACATCAAAATTTCCGGATTGAAAACGCTTAAACCTAATTTGTGCTACTCTCACAGACACTGCACTGGGTCCATAAACATCGCAAATTTTTTTCGCGGCTTGCATTGCATTTTTACCTTTTTTGTAGTAAAATTTTAAAATGTATCGAATTTCTTCATTAGATTCACTCATCTTGACAGTACGAAAAACAAATGAAAATCACACATTTTCCTTATTTGAATTTGGAATTATGTTCTTTAAAATTTAAACTTTCAATGATACCAAAACCAGCCAGATACAAATAGTATAGCCAAAGAGATTTTATTTTAAGTTCATACATACTATAATGCGAAAAGACTTTTTCCCCAACCTAATATAATATTGTACGAGTATCATTCTCATTATTTATTCAAGAGATTTTTTCTAATGTTACACGTCTTGTAAATTAACGTGTTACGCACTTTTACTTTTTTAATCTCTCTTGAGTCATGTTTAGGTAATTCTAATTATTATAATGAATAAGTTGAATGAAATGAATTCAGTGGATCTTCTAATCTCTTTGTAAACGTTTTTATCTCTTTCTTGCTGAAGCATCTATTTCTTCTCTACTGCCAGGATCTAGGTAGCATCTATTTCATATTAGTCATGAGTTACCTACGCTTCTTGAAATTAGTCAGTTCCTTTTTTAGGGTTCCGTAGTCAACAAGGAACCCTTATAGTTTCGCTAGTCCGTCGGCAGCTTAGCTCAGAGACTCTTAGTACTAGAAAGCTATAATTTAGCATGGATATACATATTTATCACGCCGACAGTGGTAAAATAAAATCATAAAAAAAAAAATTTTAGGGGGTACCTTTTGTTAATACCCACACGTAAAATGGGGATGTTTTTTTTTTCTCATCTACCCCATGGTGTGGGGTGTTGTTGGATGGGTCTTTCAAAAATATTGCAGGTTTGTGAATATAATTTTTCGATTTATGGATCCGTTCCTGAAATATTAAGCTTTGAAGTGCTAATTTTTGTTAGAGTCAAGTGTCCCGTCCCCCCCCCCTGTCAGCTAAACGGTTAGTTTTGGATGGGTGAAAAAATTCATGATAGTACCTACCTAGTATATAGAAGTTAAAAGGAAAACTATCACACTTAAATAGGCTTTTCAAGTTTACGAGTAATAGTCAACCAACTAGTAAAATGTACTTGCAATAGTAAAAATTTCGTACAAATTCCATTGAAAATGACTTATATAACGTTGTTAGTTGTGTAAAACAGATAGTAAATATAAGTTTATGAACCATGTAAAAATATACAAAAATAAATTCATAACATTCTTATTAATATTGCTTTCTAAATAAATAATATTTACGCTCGAATAACGACGGGCGGCGGAGTGCTCTACGGAACCCTATTACTGCGCGTGGCCCGACACGCACTTGGCCGGTTTTATTTTACAGAATCTCATCGTCAGTTTTGATCCCGCAGTTTCTCAGACTTTTTAACAAAGTCACAGTCATCTCATCTGTTATTCTTATTAACCGACTTCAAAAAGGAGGAGGTTATCAATTCGTCGGAATCTTTTTTTTTTTTTTTACATTAAGTAGCTGAGATCACTCTAATATAAATACTACGATTTTGTATTAGTTGTGGCGTTGAATCATTGTTATTTACGTTGATGATCATTAATGCGTAGGCGAGAAAAATATGGACCTAAGTCAATACTTGAGGTAAATCAATTGATACGTTTCTAAATATTGAAATAAAGTATTATAGCATGACCAAGTTCCAAATGTACTAGGGTATCTACTAGATAATAGACTAATGCAAATTAGGGTATCTTATTTAATCCCATGTGATAACGTGAAAGTTATTCCGCATATTGGACATTTTGACCTCGTGTTGGATTAGAGAGATGACATGGCTTTGATACATCTGCCGAAAGGTGCAACCAGACCGCGGTCTGTCGACGACATTGTGACATATTTTCATATTATGAGGTGCCATATTTTGAGGTAATTGTGACTTAAACATAAGGGGAAGATATACAATACAATGGTTAGACCTGCTGTCTTGTATGGATCAGAATCTTGGGTCACAAAAGGGATGAATGAAAGGCAAATGCATGCAGCTGAGATGAGAATGCTAAGAGGGATGTGTGGTGTTACGCGAATGGATAGAATAAGAAATGAGTACATAAGAGGAAGTTGGATAAAGTGGCACCGGAGACTGAAAAGTTCTGCGGAAATTGTTTGTGATGGTATGGGCATGTGATGTGGAGGAATGAGGAAAATGTCGTGAGGAAAGTTTTGAGTATGGATGTCGATGGCTATAAGAGTAGGGAAAGACCAAAGAAACGATGGATGGACTGTGTGAAAAAGGATATGGCTAGAAAGGGGGTTACTACCGAGATGACGACTAATAAAAAAGGACATGTTGCGCCAACCCCAAGTGAATTGGGATAAGGGCAGGAGAATGATGATGAGGATGATGGTCGACGGGGTCTGGCACCCTAATGTTGTTGTCAGATAGTTCATGTCGAAGGTCTGTCTGCCGACGTGCTTGACCACTGAACCAATAAAACAGTATTAGAAACGGATACCTACTTAGCAAGTACACGTTCCGGTTTCCGTGCAAGTATCTTCGCTTCTTTTCACTCGTACTAGGAAGAAGTATTTTAATTGCACGCCATTTTAGAATAATTAGCAAGAGCGTGTATTAAGTTTAGTGACATTATCAAGAGCTACGGTTATTAGCTTACTCACATACATTATAGAAATTTAATTAGCATGATGTGTTTAGTGTTTTTATAGTTGAGGGCACGATAACAAAGCAATATATTTCGCAATTTGAAAATGGAGTACTTGCTTACCTATCTACTTGGTGTCACGGAATGACAAATGAGTTCATTCAATCAGCCCTCTCCCATCCCATGAGAATAAAAGAAAAAGCAGACAGAGAGAGGTAGCAGGGCAGATGGCATGCAGGAACAAAACCATCCCTCGTGAAACCTGTATTTCTCCACATGTGAAGAAATTTGCTGGATATTGGACGCACTCTGATTCACCTCTGCCGCCTTTCTGGAAGTACACGTTCGTTATTTTATTATTGAGGAAACTATGAAGCCTAGAGGCACCAATTTAGAATTAACTTAAAGCTGATTTAATTCTATACAAATTCTTATTTGATGACTTTTCTCTAGGACCATTAGTTGAGCCAGTATGTGTCTTGGCATATGACCCTATCGGTAATTTTAATTTAGTTTGCTTCACCAAAATATAGAACAAAGATACTTAAAAACGCGTTCTTAAGGTATATTTTTCAAAAAAACAGAAACTAGTGAAAGAATAACGCAATTTTTCCAGCACCACGGGAGTAGCACAAGGTTTTCAGTGTTACAAACTTGGGTATAGACTACTCCAACATATAAAAGAATCGTAGTTACTTGCGCGTTTGCGATGTTTACATTTTTTTGTGTCGATTGGGAATGGGCTGAGTAGTTAATAACGTGCCTAATTTCTATTCTAGTTAAGGTTCTAAATCCGAACTCTACCTAATCTATACTCATCTACATAGTACCTACTTATAAAATCGATGCTCCCACACATTTAACCAGAGATAAGTATAGGTATCGGATTTGATTGTCGACCTCATATCCGCTGCAATAAAGTATTTTGTGAGGAAAGTGCCAATAAAATCATTTCGATTAGCATCCATATTACTGAATGGGAATACCCGGTGATACTGTAAGGGACAACTACACTTACTCAGCTCAATTCAGCTTTTGTCCTTAGAAAAAACAGTTTTGTGTGGAGATGCGTAGGTATCAGCTTTCCAAGCTGAACGGATTCATTTAGCCTTCCGTGTCGTTGTATACAAAACAGTTTTTTTTCAATGGACAAAAGCTGAATTGTGCTGAATAAGTGTAGTTTGTCCCTAAGTAATACGTAAGCAGTATTAATCTACGCAAGTGTCCTACATTTGCGTAATGTTGTCTTATCTTAGGGACTGTTCTATACGGCATCACGTTTTCTTGAATTCGCTATATTGGACCAAATCATTTTCTTATCTCTTGTGTCTCATTAGACCTACTCAGTTTCAGAAAGACATTTCATCACATACCTTATAGGGACCTTTGTCATTTTAGAATTAGAACCAGGTGTTCAAATCAAAGTACAGACCATACGGCACCTCACGAATGGTCGAACCGAAGTCGAAGTGAAAGAAGTTGCGCGGGCGCTGTTCGTGAGCCCATATCGCAGTTGCGAACCCACTTCGCGCGTGTTTACGCGCATCAGCGTCTGCGCATGTCTCTGTTGTCGTTTGTATCGTGATTATTGTGCGATTTTATTTTCTATTCGGTTTTGTGTAATACTTGTTACGTCGTTTAGAAGTATTGTGATTTGATCCGTTGATGAAACAGTGATTGAAAGTTATGCCAGTTTTTCATGGAAGTTTTTGTTGAAAGTTGATGGCGTTGAAGTCGTTGTCATGATGATTTCTATTATTACTTACATCTAAACGTTGCTCATAATCTCCTAAAGATGTCACGATAATAACACCTTGACTCTCTAATGTACCCGCTTCTAATTTTACCTCCACAAATAAACGTGTGTAGCAAATTAACTATTACAGTTTCAGTTGAACGTTTCCGTTTAGTGAGACGACATTGAATTAACCGATAACTAAATACGGGCGTTGTTGTCGGAAGTAGGAGTTAATCAGTAACCTCGCGAATAGCGCCTTGTATGGTAAATTAAGTATGGCGTCGTGACGCTCTTGTCACGTCCTTTATATTGATGCAAGGAAATGAGTTAGATGTTGCAGTCTATCAAATAGGTAGAAGTGTTAAATCTTGTGCTGCATTGTTGATCTTTATTGCTTCTTAAAGTTCGTTATTTACCACATCGGAGAAGAACTCCGTATTGATTTTCATAAATTGAAAGGGCAGATCAGTAAAACAATGGCGGAAGACTTGTCCTCGTAGCTTCAATGAGCTAAAGCATTCCATCATCATGATATCATTTATACTTATTTGATCTTTTAATCTATTACTTACTTACTTACAACATGTCCCGTAATTAACGCAAAACCTCTTAAGGGGTCATTGTACTCATCATTATGAACAACTTTTACTATGGGACTAAACCTGAAATCGCGAAAAAAATCAGCTTTTTCATAAAAATGTTCAATAGGTACCTGGGTAGGTAGGTAGGTGGCTACCTAGTCGACCAAAATGTTTGAAACAGCAGTTTTTTTTTTTCGCGATATCAAGTTTGGTCCCTTAGTAAAAGTTGTTCATAATGATGAGTACAATGACCCCTTTAGAGGGTTTGCATTAATTACGGGACATGTTGTATTTATTGTTGTTGTATTTCTTAAATACCTATTTCTTTAAGGAGTGCCTAATCTAGGTCTCGTGCAGCATGGGAACGTGACTGAATTTGTGAATGCAATAAGTTGAATGTGGGCTGAATAGTAGCTCTTCTGCCCACATGATTCTATTGATGTTACTTCAAGTCTTCATTTACCCAATAGTCCTTTTCTAAAGGGTGATTATGTTAGAGGCGGAGAACTTGAAATTGAAATAAAACACAGTTTTTCTTAATATCCATGAAATTAGCTTTATTTGACAGATAACATTAAGGTGTTAATGTTTGAATATAATTTTGGCCATGGGGCCACGTACATGGCGTAATGTGCACCATGATTGCGTAACACACTATCAATCGGAAACGGTTTCATTGTGATAGTTCAACGACATTCATTGCGTTATTTACGTTGTTGAGCAGACAAATTTTTCGAACATAAGAAGCAATGGATTAGGAATTTGCATCAAAATGATTCAGATTCCGATTGATAGTGTGTTACGTAATTAGGGTGCTGGAAGTTGAAAGTTTCACACTCTTCGCAGTAAATCAGGCTCCAAGTGCTCAATTGTTGCTGGTTTATCGTTCTTTACATATCCCCAATGAAAATAATGTAATGGCGTCAAATCGCACGAATGAGGTGGTCAGATTTCGTGAAAGTAGTCGTACGTCAAATGTTTCCATTAGTAAATTAAGCCAATAAAAAAAAGTTTAGTTTTCAGTAAACTAGGCCGTGGCGGCAGTCGCGGCGGCCATATGCCCGAAATCATATTCAAACATTAATGCCATAAAATTATCTATCAAATTATATATCAAACATTTTTCTGTGTTTTATTTCAGTTTAAAGTTCTTTGCCTCTAAAATAATCAACCCTTCATTTCCATTCAAAGTTGTATCCTGTCCATCCAGTTCAACTGTGTCGTATCTTCAGCTTACAGATTCTATTTGCTTGAACAGGCATTCACAAGATCTTGCCTTATTGCTACTTGGTGGTGTACCCTTTATTTAATCAAGCCGCTTGTAAAGCTCTTATAGAATTAATACCATTCGGTGGCAGTAGTTGCTATGTAATAGTGTAGTTCCATATCCAACGAAGTGTCATTTAACTAGTTAGTGATGGGTCAGTTGGTTCCTCTCGCCCCGAAGTTGATTGTACTTTCAAGCTGTGAATGTCAATGACCATACATTCATTTATTTTCGCATGAGCATGCATTGAAGTACCAACAATTTGTAAAAATCTAGCAAGTATATGTTTTGAATGCATGCAAAGCATAATATTAACAGAAAAAGTCTAGTTGGCTTAGTTAATAAATAATACGTTCTTGTTTATTAATTATTATTCATAGTAATTATTTCATAAAACCTGCGTCGGTACACAAAATTTATTACCTACCTAAGTAAGTATCGGGAATACTTTGTCACAGCCCCATAATTTTAGTTACTGCTTGCTAATTATGTAAGTAATTTATTATGACAGCTAATTACTGAAAAGGCCATACCACCCTATTCGTCATTCTATTTTATGCTTCAGTGGAACATGAAATTGAAGCAATCGTAAGAAATAACTACGACGGCGTTATGTGCCTACTTTTTTATGAATGTAAATACAAAATGTTATGTTAATTTTATAAATAAACTTATCCAAACCCCATAACACATTTCCTAGTCACTTAATGTTGTACACATACAAATTTTTGTGGTATTAATTAATGGATCCAGGTCTTAATCTGTCAACTGATAGACATGGGTATTTCCCTTGTTAAACACCCTTCATCAACTGAGTAGATCCTCACTTAAGTAATCATCTTGATTAAAATTAAGATCACCATTTTCCAGCAGTGTTTTGCCAAGCAACTGTGATATTACTGTGAGAGTTCCTTTTCTTTATAAAAGTATTTTACACTTTACTTGTATCCTGTTTCCTATCTGTATCTAAATATGCTTGATAATAGATTGATTTCATTGCTCCCGCCTGTGTGCATCCTGCCGTGATAGGAAATAAGATTCATTAGGTTTAAGAGTAGAGTTTCTGCTCACGACTCGTGCCGTCAACTCGACGAAGATGCTTTATTCTGCAAAATCCTTGTTTCAAGTTTGTTGAAGTAAGACTGATGTCAGGGAAAGAAAGCCATCCATCAATAAGTTACTAAACTTCCAGGAGTACTTTATTGAATAAGGATCCTTTTGGAAGTACCTCTTTATGTTCTATTAAAATAAACGGCTGCATTCATAATCATCTGTAAAGTGCCAGTTTTTTAGTCCTTCAGAAACCAATTCATTCCATTATGTACACAATCGTTCAGTTCAATTCGAAGTGTTCAAACTTGAAGTAATACTTGATATCTAAGTTTAGTATTACAAATTTGCATAGCGCAGATAGTTCGTTGGCTTAGGTTACGTAGACCAGACAATCTATCTAGCCGTTGAAGGTTGTCCTGCCGCAGACCGAGATCTAAGCCGTTTCGAAACATCTAGTTTGTGATCTTACATTGTTCTCTGATTTAGAACTAATTTAACTTGTTTCACACTTCTGGCTATATTTGTTGGTACGTTAAATTACGAAGAGTACAGAGCTAAAGATTAGATAGGTACTTCAAAGAGTTGGAATACAACTTGGTTTGAACTTGTTTCAAACTCAAACTCAAACTCAAAGCATTTATTTCAAATAAACCAATTACAGGCACTTTTGAATTGTCAATGGGTCGGTCAGTCAGAAAGATGAAGCTAGTTGCCCATTCCAAAGCGTAGTAGATCCATATGGAGAAGAACGGGCAAGAAACTCCACGGACACTCTTTTAACCCGTCGCGCGCCAATTAGCAGACACAATTGAAATTCTATTGTTATCTGTACACATGGTGTACAATCGACATTTTAAGAGTTAAATCATAATATTTTTACAAAATATTGGTTACATCGTTCAAGTTGAAAATATACATGTGAGAACAATGTAGAAAGACGTGCACGTTAAAAAACGTCCGTAATAAAAAGATAAAAACTAAAACAACTAAATTAAATATTAAAATAAGCCATGGCAGCTAAGAGACGACCAGTCCCAACTGACGGCGCCCGTTCACGAACATGACGCATGGATCAAATGGTTTAAAAACCGGCCAAGTGCGTGTGGGACCACGCACAATGAAGGGTTCCGTAGTTGAAAAGAATTTATCCCAAAAACAAACTTAACATTGTAGTTGAAAAACTAGAAATAAATCCCAAAAAAATTTTTTTTATGCAATAAAATTACAAATTAACAATTTTCGGACTTTTCCCTTTATTCGTCCTGTGAGACCTTGCTTCATGCCAAATTGCATGATTCTAGGTCAACGGTAAGTACTCTATAGGTTTTGATTTACTTGCGAGTATCAAAATACGTCGCATAAATGGCCGTATTTTTTTACTGCGTTGAGGTACGGAACTCTAAAAAGGTTTTAAACGAGGGTTTCACATGTCCTCTTTCGTTGTGCAAACTACTATCTTCTATATCTATGAAGCCCACATCCTCCTACTGCTAACGTTGTGCTCCTAATTGACCTCTATTGCCTTTTCAGGACTTTCCAGTCTTTGTATTATTACTTGGTCATTCTTTTTGAACGTCTTACTGTCGTCATGATACACATAGCAACCTTATTTGGACATCCCTGCCCTTTCGTGATCCTCTCCAGCTTAACGCTTTGGTCCATACCCACTCATCAAACTGTTGACGCGTACTTTGCACTTAGATACTTATGATTAATCTTCATCTTGATGTAAATATTCTTTGTACCTTGGAAATTAAAGTTGTCAAACAGTCAAAGGACTAGCGACCTAGAAACAGTGGCTGCGTACTTTAAACCAACGTCCTTGACAAGTCTTTGGTACTTAAGTCGGGAATTTGTGCCAACTTTAGTGGGAAATTAGTAAACATAACATTCTACTAGCAAAAGAGCGCCTGTAACTTTATCCGAAAATTATTCTGTCCCTCAAACTAACTCAACTTGGGTTTGTTTGACGACCCTATTGTATTGGTTAAGTATTGAAGTTTATTAGGGTTCCGTATCTCAAAAGGAAAAAATGGAACCCTTTATGATCACTTCATGTCTGCAATAAAAAAACAGGTACTTCCCGTTGACCTAGAATCATGAAATTTAGTAAGAAGCAAGGTCTCACAGCACTAGTAAAGGCAAAAGTACGAAAATCGATAATTTGTAGTTTTATCACATTTATATTTTTTTTCGATTACAAACTTACATTGTCATCATCCCAACTACCCCTTCTTTGTGCGTAGTTCGTCACACACTAGGCCGGTTTTTCTTACTTTGATTATTGTTATTTCTATTCTTGGGTCACACTCTAATCTTGAATTCTGAAAGCTTTGTTCGTCGTGATTGTCCTTGATATCTTGTGATTTGCTCAAAATCGATGCTGTTCTTAGAATTTGAATAAACTTACATAGCTAAGATTTTAATTACATTAAGTAGTGATAAATTACACCTGGGGGGAGTACTTTTGCTGATACGCGGTCTCCACTCTAATACTCGTCTGCTCCACCGGCAATCATGTCCTGGTCCTTCGACAAACATGGCCAGCCCACTGCCACTTCGGTTTGCTTACTCTGCAAGCTATGTCGGTTACTCCGATTATTTTCCGGATAACTCCATTCCTGATTTTATCCTTCAAACATACTCAAAGCATAGCCCACTCCTTAGCGCGCTGAGCGTAGTGTGGGACGCCCTCCAGCTAGATGGACCGACGACCTTAAGAAGGTGGCTGGGACAGACTGGTGGCGGAAGGCGGAGGACAGGGTGTTGTGGCGCAGCCTGTGAGAGGCCTATGTCCATCAGTTGATTGATTGAGTGATAAATTAAACCAAGTACCTAGAATTTATTACCAGAAATCCTCAGCACTAAAGTTAGCCAAATCTTTAACTAAAAGCTTTGTACCTACAAACCGAATTAACGCCTTTCTGTGCCCGGCGTTAAACATTTCCAAAAAACCCCTAATTCCGCAAGTTCTTCCTATGTTTCCTTGCCAACTTAGTCGGAGAGGCACTATGGGAAATTATTTGCAGAAAGGACTTATTGTCTGAAGTTTCCGTAAATGCTTGCTGTTCCAATAGTTTTTTTTTTTTGGAGTTCTTTGTAGATTGTCTTTATTTTCAAAAGCTTTAGTTATTATCAGTAGTCCCCAATCTTTTTGACCGAGTTGAACGTAGTCGCGAGCTGATGCGCACTATGCAAAATTAAGGTATCAGTTGGGAAAATACCATGCGCAAGATGGGCAAGATGGCGGTCGCGCTCACTTCACAAAGATTGGGCATTGTGTACTGTATAATGAATACTATATTTTTCTCTCTCTACTACATTTAGATATTTAGGACAATTGACGTTTTCCCAAGTCAAGTAGAACACTCGAAGTACATACTATCTAAGTTCAAGTTTCCAATCAAACACTATATATGCAACTTCCTACTCAAACATATAGACGCTTCGATCCTAACAAGAAACCCATAATGAACAGGTACTCTACAGCTGTTACTTTGACTAATTTTGGTGGGTCTTGGAAATTACAAAATACACTAGGGTATACAATATACTGTACTATATTATCGGTGACTTTACTCACATTGATAGTGTTAAGCAAAGCTTTCCTAGAAATTAATTATTACTTAGTTACTTGAGGACTTGGTTTTACTTACTGCGCTCTGTTCTGAGAACGGGATCGCATGGAGAATGCAGTCTGTGTGGGCTAAGACGAGGCAAGTTAGCCCCCACAAGTGACTATATTTGTACTTAAGTATGACCGCCGTGTCCTGTCCTGGGTAAACAGCCGTCCTAGTCGGCTTTTTTTTGACTGATATCATGCAAAACCTTAATTGAAAAGAATCTATTGTAACTTTGTAACCCAGATTAAAAGATTAAACTGTACTTTTTCCTTTTTTCGCGAATCGCTTACTTAAAACTATATGTTAAACCTCCAAAGGCATTTTATGACATCATTAGTAAGGGTTATGAGCAATTTCAGTTGGATTTTAGGTGAAATCGTACATTAGTTGAAACGTGTAGTGAATAAGTGAATTTGGACTCTTAATTCTATGTGAAGCATAAAATTAAAGAGTCGTCAGGATATTCAATATGAGGATTTATTTCAAGGAGTATAAGATTAATAAAATGGTGAGTAGTTTGGACTTCTTTATCGGGGAAACATAATAGTGCGCTTATGGTTTACACGGGCAATTAAAATTAACCAATTCTTGTACCTACGATATTCGCATTGCCGTAAATTGATTGGTGTTGCCTGCACGTTATAGTTAACCAAGTTAAATTACTAAGAACTGCGCAATATTGCACTCATCTAGACCTTGTGTACTCTAAAATTACCGCTTTTACCGTAGTGTACGTATAATTTTAAGTAGTGGGGCGCGTGATTTCAGAGTAGACAAGCTCTACTCAAGTAGCGCAACATCATGCGAGTTAGTTGAATTGATCATCTGCGGTTTCGCGTAGGTTTGCTAAAGCCTTAAGTTACCTGTTTAAGGGGGATGTGCTGTGGTAGCCCGCGAAATTCAAATTTTCTTGCGTTTTATGCAATTTACAGGTCCGTGACAGGTTGTATCTTGATCAAAATATGATACGCGACAATAAAACACATGTATTTACATCATTTTAACCATAAAAAAATCATCAATACGTTTCATCAATAGATTTCATACGTTCGACGAATCTGCACGAAATCTAACTTAGAGAGATGTACTGATGATTTTTATGGTTAAAATGATGTAAATACATGTTTTACTGACGCGTATCATATTTTGATCAAGATACATCCTGACACGGACCTACAAATTGCAAGAAACCCAAAAAAATAATGAACAGCGCATCTCGCTTAAGCACATGACACATCTTAATACTGTTTCAAGGTGAATGTCACAAGTCATCGGCCATGTTTAAAAGTCGTAACTTACTTAATCCTTGCGTAGCCCAAAACTCTTTTAATTTGTTGACCGACTTGTTCTTGTGACAGCTCTTTAATTTCATGAATTTGACTAGCGCAAATCTTATTACGGTAAGACTTAATAATATTCTAACTAAATGAAGGATTTTGGACAGGACTCAAGGGGAATCTATCTTTGTTCTAGATGCAAAGGTTACATTCTCTCAGTATGCAAATATTAGAGAGGTTTTGCACACCGACTGTTTCAGGAGATTCCCGGATTTCCACACATATTGAACCGGTCTCAGATCCTTGAAGTTCAGTCAAAGTTTTTGTTAAGTTAGCGCAGACTGTTCTGAAAACTTCGCAGTAATTTACTTACTGTTCTGAATTCTGTGAAAATCGTGACGCATAATTGGTGGAGACAACCTTCTAAGTTCGTCTTTATTTTTCTAACTTTTTATGTTATTGTGGTTGGAACACACTTGAATGGTTACATTATGATCTTCAAATACTTTATTTTCCATACTTTTTCAAGACGATGACAACGTTTCACGTATTTATGTAATTTTTTTGTTACTCTGATATATTAGGTTGGGGAAAAAGTCTTTTCGCATTATAGTATGTATGAACTTAAAATAAAATATCTTTGGTTATACTATTTGTATCTGGCTGGTTTTGGTATCATTGAAAGTTTAAATTTTAAAGAACATAATTCCAAATTCAAATTAGGAAAAAGTGTGATTTTCATTTGTTTTTCGTACTGTCAAGATGAGTGAATCTAATGAAGAAATTCGATACGTTTTAAAAGTTTACTACAAAAAAGGTAAAAATGCAACGCAAGCCGCGAAAAAAAATTGCGATGTTTATGGACCCAGTGCAGTGTCTGTGAGAGTAGCACAAATTTGTTTTAAGCGTTTTCAATCCGGAAATTTTCATGCCAAAGATGCACGACGCTCTGGTCGCCCTATCACGGATAAAATGGATGCCATTTTTGAAAAAGTGGAGCAAGATTGGCATATCAGTAGTTACAACGTAGCTGAAGAACTGGGAATTGACCACAAAACAGTTTTGGCTCATTTGAAAAAAACTGGGTACACAAAAACGCTCGATATTTGGGTACCTCACGAGCTCACTGAAAGAAACCTAATGAACCGTGTACTCATTTGTGATTCTTTATTACGACGTAATGAAACCGAACCATTTTTGAAGAAGCTACTAACTGGAGATGAAAAGTGGATCACGTACGACAAGAACGTGCGAAAAAGGTCGTGGTCAAAGGCCGGTCAGGCTTCACAGACTGTGGCGAAACCCGGGTTCACTCGCAACAAGGTGATGCTGTGTGTGTGGTGGGATTGGAAAGGCATTATTGATTATGAGCTGTTACCACCAGGCAGGACTATCGATTCTGAACTCTACTGCGAACAACTGATGAGATTAAAGCAAGAAGTTGAGAGAAAGCTGCCGGAATTAATCAACAGAAGGGGTGTGGTTTTTCATCATGATAACGCTAGACCTCACACATCTTTAGCCACTCAGCAAAAATTAAGAGAGTTTGGCTGGGAGGTGTTAATGCATCCGCCGTATAGTCCTGACCTTGCACCTTCAGATTTCCACCTGTTTCGGTCTCTTCAGAATTCTTTAGGCAGTGTCAGGTTAACATCACGAGAGGACTGCCAAAACCACTTGTCGCGGTATTTTGATCAGAAGTCCCAAAATTTCTATAGCAATGGGATCATGTCCCTACCTACAAGATGGCAGAAAGTTACCGAACAAAATGGTACCTACATACTTTAGATAAATGTAAATAATGTATATTAAAAAATGTTTTGAATTTTCTTAAAAAATGCGAAGAAACTTTTTCCCCAACCTATTATGTTAATACTCTAGTTAGCTCGTGGCTAAATAATAACAGCCGCATGGGTCGCTCCAAGCTACGCTTTTCGGGTTGCTCCATGGATGGGTGACTATCTTTATACCGAGACTCTTTCGTGCCTCGGAAAGTACGTTAAGCCGTTGGTCCCGGCTGTCATTCGTGGATCTTTGACAGTCGCGTCAGAAACCCGAAAGTCTTATCAAGATCCCTTCACAACCTAGTTACTGGGTAATACGGATATCCATCCGTATTACCCAGTCGTGAAGGTCAGATAGGCAGTCGCTCCATTTAAAATACTGGTATTCAGCCGGATCCGATTAGACTGGAAGCCGACGCCAACATAGTTGGGAAAATGCTAGGCCGATTGATTGATTGACTTAAATTAACAGAGTATATCTGTTAACTGTAACTGTTATCGAAAATATGTCGAAGCTGCTGTATATACGACGTATGAGTATTTCGTCTTGTGAATAGGAATGATGACTAAATAATTTTTGTTCGTCATGTACGTAGGTAGATTATTAGAAAATATTGGACACGTATATTTTATTTTTTTACAAAATCAAAAGATTACGGCGATACATTGAGTTAAAATATCGCATGACGTCACGTGTAGCTTGATTTTATACGTACAAGTGACGTAGCGAGCCCCCACTCCCCAACTTTAATGCGTGTTATATGTGGTGTCTGGTAATTAGTGACAGATACTTAAACACATGATTATACTCATGATAACAAACAACTTTTACTATGGGACCAAACCTGAAATCGCGAAAAAGAAATCAGCTGTTCCCTACATTTTGACGAGTTATGCGAACATAAATGTAGGGAGCAGCTGATTTTTTTTCGCGTGTTCAGGTTTGGTCCCATAGTAGAAGTTGTTTGTTATCATGAGTACAATTGTACTCATGATTTCTTTTTCGCGATTTCAGGTTTGGTCCCATAGTAAAAGTTGTTTGTTATCATGAGTACAATTATGTGTTTAGTGCACTAATGAACAGTCACCCTATTTATGTCATTTTCTATTAATATGATAAAGCAAAAAATACGTGTCTAATATTTTTTTATTACCTGACGGACGGACTAAATAGAATTTCTTTTTTTTGACCCAGGCATCATCCCTATTGTGATGTTCCTTCGACCCAATTAGATTTACACCTTATGCCCATGTGACGGTAGCGAAACTGCCAAGCCTCATATTTTGACTAAAGTGTAGAGTTCGTGAAGTTAGGGCTTGTAGAATTAGAAGCTTGGCTCATGAGATCTGATAACTTTTTGACAGTGCGAGCCATATTATGGTATCGTCTTGGCAACATTTTCTTTTCCATGAAAATGTTTTTGGTGGGATAATATATTTGTTGCACCGTTTATAAATAAAAGGAAAAAGTGAGAAATTCAGGCGTACAGTACTTATTCATAAATCTTTCGTATATACAATGTTCACTGATGTTTTATAATACCAATTAATGTAATTACTGGAGTTGCTGATAATTATGTATATAAAGTCCGTAAATAATGCGTTAACAGCTTAGAAACATGCGAGTTATTGTACAGACGCCAGCACATCAAGCTCCTACAATCTGTCAACTTTCTTTAATAGATTTTCATCTTTATCGCTAAAGCATTAGGTTCAAGGTTGATTGGGAAAATTTTACAGTTTCGGGTGGCTTGACCTGCTGGCGTTTGTACCATCAAATAATATTCGATTCATAAACTTGCAGTCATGTGTATTCGTTCTTTAATACACTGGTTACCGCGGTCTTGTAATGGAATGATCCAGCGAGCTTGAACTGCAAGGTCCATCGGTTTAGGTACTTAATAAAAAATAAAAAAATACCACGTGCCTGGTTAACCGACTATACGTAATACCTGTCACTTCAGTTATCATGCTGCGACACAGTTGACAGTTAACCAGACACGTGGTATTGTTAACACCACCCCCCCCCCTCACAGTTCCTAATTAAATAATGATAAACAATCATTATTTAATTAGGTACTGTGAGGGCTCGAACCTCACAGTAAGAGATTTACTAAATAAATAATGAAACTAGAGGGACTATTTAAATGGAGCTGAAGCCCACTATATTTTAAACTTCATATAAATTCACACTCCTACCAAATTAGTTCTATGCCGAGCTTTCGCCAGATTCTATATGTCATCCTATCAAGAAAACGAGGATTGTTTTCTTGACAGAAGATATGCCATATTTGTATGATTGAATGTCAGCCAGTATTATATTAACGAGGCTTGATCAAAGCATCAATCCTTTACAGTACCTACACCGATGGAGATAGGTAAAACTCGCTGGTGGATCAGCAATAGGGATGTTTCCTGGGTAAAAAATATTAGAATTGTATTTTTTGCTTTATCGTATTAACGAAAACGACTTACTTTGATAAAACGCAGCTAGCTACGTCACAACTATAACAAATTACGTAAGTATAAAATCTAGCAAGGAGTGACGTTTAACTGAATGTATCACAGAATATTTTGGTTACGTAAAGCAAGGAAAAATACGTGTCCAATATTTTTTAATAATCGCCAAGACGGACAAAACAGAAATTTTTAAACAACAGTCTTACCAAGGGGTAGTATTACTCAGTTTTCCCAACTATGTTGGGGTCGGCTTCCAGTCTAACCGTATGCAGCTGAATACCAGTATTTTACATGGAGCGACTGTAACTGGGTAATATGATATCAAACTCTGGATTTGTGCCCGGTTGATGGCAATTTATAGGCTCGCCGATATGACGTGGGACTCTCAAACTTAACTGGCGAAATGTGGGTATACTAATAGTTGCACCTCTGTCTAACTCTTCAAGGATTACATGCGTGATGTTATGTTATTAACTTATGTGTATTGTTTCAGCGTCCCAATGGTCCGGAGTGTACTCCTCCGTGCCGGCGCGCGCAACCATCACCGCGAACCACCAGCACGCTAAAGCGAACTCTCGCGCAGCCAACTGTCAACAATGATGCTTCTGGTGAGTACTTAGTATTTTAATTTAATTTTGACTGTTCTACTACTACGATTGAATGTCAAAGAAGAGACTGAAGGAGGTACTTTATAAAATAAAAAATAAAAAACAATAAAAATATCGGGATTTCAACTAAAATGAAGTTCGGTATCACACTAAAAAAAAAGCGAACTTTTTTACATAAAAGACGATATAAGTGTGAAAGTTCAGAATAGGCTCAAATATCAAGAAAATTTACTTTCGTGTTACAAACGGCTCTAAACGCAACAAAACAATATTATAAGCGTTACAATTTACATGTATACGCACACACATTGTGAAATACATGGCGATAACTGCTAGCATGTAGACGCATTAACAGCACAATATTCACGCGTTCTCATTGTCACCATTTGTCTCGCAGTTAATTTGGTTTCGTTTCGACAAAATGGTACTCTTGACGCTGCACGACGAGAGGATTTCGTAAATTATCACAGAGTTTAAAATTCTTTCGTGACAAATCGGTGCCGTGGCGGCTTTTACCGTTCACGCTTTTACCCCCACAGAAATAATTAAGGCCTTCATTTGTTTTAATACTATAATTACAAAATCTCGTAATTTTTAACTTTTATGTTTCTGTGGGTGTTATGAGTGTTCAGTTTAGGGTTGAGGTTGAACAGGGTTTTGCTGCTCATTTGCCATAACCGTTGGATTTCATGCGTGTGAAATGCAGTTTATCAGGTTAATGCGGAGTTTAACCCTTCGTTTGATTAGCAGGTTAAGCTGTAATTAAGTTGATGATACGGACTTTATATCTGCATGAATGCTAGTAGGTTTTTACTCAATAGCGACACTAATTGAAATCAAAATCGTGCTATTTGGGTACATTCAATTATAATTTCTAACTATTCTATTTAAGCCAGATATTTCACTCCGATCTCTCACCAGGTACAATGACATCACGATAACAATGCGTTTCGACCTGTCAAAGATACGCCCTCAGTCTATTTCTGACTACTACCGTCCGGCCGTGACCGCAGTCACGTTGACTTGACACGCCGAACACCCGGCCGGCACACGTAGGGTTGAAAGTTTCAAATGCCCCTTCAACCCCATTTTAGGATGCTTATCCACCAGAAATGTGATTGCTATGGAGGCGTTTGATGTCCACCAATCGTATTCATTGGTCCACATAGCATAGCACTGGTGGAAACTGATTCAACTAAGCTACGTTTTTTATATGGAGGGATGCGATGCGAGCTAAGGATGCGTGCTAAGGATGGTCGTGAGTGGTGTAGCTATGTGCAGAACAGTGTACCTCACTCGATATGTCGCATAGCTGGAGCTGCGCATCTTCCTTGCACAGCAACCTTGCAGCGGCGCATTTTCATAGCACATCTTACTCGCTCCGCTACATAGCTTAGCATCAGTGGAAACGGTCACATAGTTTCGTAGCTTAGGTTTAACATTCTAGCAGCAGCATATGGAAAAGCACCCTTAGACAGGGACATGTTCATGTCCCTCCCACGTCCCTATATTCCGATCCGTAAATGAATCGGCCCTTTGCAAATTTTATTATACTGAATTTGTTTCCTGAATTTAAAGAGAGAGGGTGGATTAAACGAATTGTTTAAACTTTCAAATACTTCACAAAAGATCGTATAACAGTTACGCAGATTCTCTGTTACTGTATAGCTTTGTGGAATACCTGTAAAAGGTTTGTTGAACCTTTTACAGGTTCTTGGATATAAATTGTTTCAGCGGCATACCATGAAAACAAGATTACACATTTTGTTTTAGAACTATAGAAAACTAAGACATTTAGAGTTCTAAAACAAAATGTGTTATCTAGCCTGGTCTATCCACTATAGGAATCAGTGATTAGTTTACTATCAGTTCATAGATATATTTTGTATACAAGCTGTGTATCGGGTGCTGCAAAAATGTTCGGGAATGTTCGGGGACAATCCTGACAATGTCGCGCGAGAAAAGGGACGTTTCAGTGGATAAAGATATTGCTTGTTATCTTTCCCAGATGGGCCAGCTATCTGCATATCTATATTATCTATATATAAAGTCAGATATCTTGATATGGCAGCCCTATTGTTACCGTGATTATTGGCACACGTTACCTTACTTTAACCTCGTACTCTTTGCATTTGAATTCGAACCTTACACAGATGTAATCTCTTGCAAAGACATACGTTTGGTTCGTTCGTAGCTTTACCAATGGAAAGTATCAGTCCGTTTTCACTTCTAGCATGCCTAGTTTGAGGAATTAGTTTGGTTATGGATTCTCAGTATCGTGTTCGTGATTATGTGTAATTGTTAATTGAAGAAGCGGTATCTCGAAAAACACATTCCGGCTGGTATTAATTAAATGCCATTGTTATGCTCTCTTTCGTGCTTATTGCAATAATTAACTAGGCATGTCTTTGCCCAGGGAGTAGTTAGTGCTTTGCTAGTTTCTTTCAAGAAATCATATATTAGATTTTATTTACATAATAACAAGCACGAAAGACTGAAATGAACATGATCTGTCGTAACTATAGCAATAGTTCTCGGAAAGTGTAGCCTATCGTGTCACTGTATATGAATCGAAACAAGATTAATTGGATAGAAAATTAAACTGCGTGTCTATGAATTTCGCTTCGTTTAACGTATCAATTAGAGCCATCGGTTGCCGACGTGGGGTGTGGTTCTTTTGCGGTTTTTTACCGTGAAGTGAAAGGGAAACTCGTATTAAATAATATACCATTTGTATAGACGTATGATTCCAGACGTATAGTTCAATGTACCTACAACCTCGGTAGGTGTACGTTACCCCAGCAAGAAAGTATCTCGTAGAGTTATATGAGTAGAACGTATAATTGGTGCTTTATCTGCTGTAAATGTGCCCCCACATAAAAAATGTGTGCCCCCCGTCGTTTTGGAAAAAAACGGAAAAAACGATTCTTGCTGGGGTAACGTTTTTCTAGCAGGAAAATTCTAAACGAATGATCGGAGAGAGAAAAATTGTGCATGGCCAGAGAGCTTATATGTGTGCCAAAATGTGCCCCCAAAAATAAAATCTGTGCCCCTTCAGGTTTTCGAGATTTTGCATTTCCTGCTGGAGTAACGTTTTGATGAATCGTATATCTCTAAAACCATTGCATGTGCCCCTGTAGAATAAACATACACGAGTAGCTCTTAATGTGTGCCCCTTAGTGCCCCAATTAGATTTAAGAAATTATTAATAGTTTTCAAGTTATCGCGGTTTTATGAAAACCCGAAAAAACATCGCAGCGCTTAAATGAGACAAGGTATAAGTTCGCTGAAAACTGTATTCGGTCCTTCTTGACGCTAATAATAACCATACAAAGTTTCAAAACTGTTCATGCATGCGTTTTTGAATAATCTTGCTAAAAGTCAAAACGATGGTGTCATAACTTTGACGGCAAAATACAAGGAACCGGCTCAATCCCAGATGTGTAGGTGTAAACCAAAATTATGTGCCTTTAGTCAAAAATATATGGTGAAAATATTCAGCTTGGAATGTTTCGCATTAAGTAAATATTAACAAAAAACCAAAATATGTAAGCAACGGCTGGTTATCCGACCAAATTTGAATGACTACTAAAAAGCGACGGATTCATACATATCGATGACCGATGATGAATGATTATTGGACGTATTATACCTAAGCTGTTGTCCGTACAGTTGCGTTCAAAAGTTTTGACATGATATATAATCCCTTAATAACTAGAAGTTATTAAGGGATTATATATTATGTCATCAACCTAGCACAAGAAGAGAATTAAATACGTATTAAACAAAAAAGAAAACAAATTACTGTATCGATTTTGATGAAATTTCTATTGGACCAATCGGAAAGTATGTATATGCTTTCAGATGAAAACAAAACAAACATGATTTAGAACATGTTTTGTAAAAAATAAATAAATAGGTAAAGTAATGAAAAAAATCCAAGTACTTGATAAGTGTACAAGTATTTTTAAATAAGTCAAAACAATGCCATTAAATACTTACCACCGCAGATCGTGCCATAAAATTCACCACCCCTACAACCACATAATTGTTATAAAATGCTTAATACGCCACTTTCAACAAACTTAAAAAAAAAGTAAACAAACAGTATCAGTGCAACCGCGTGACTCAACGTAACAGTGTCCTTGGCGTCATAACATAACTGCAACTGTTTACCAATACCAAGTGGCAAGAAAAAATCCAAACGCACTTCCTAGTCAATAAACACTTCGTACCTATTATTCATAATAGAGCGACGTTACACGTAACTGTCTCTGTCACACTAACACCGTACGCGTACTAGCTGTCTCACTTTCTCCAAGCTAGACAAAGCGACTCCTTGCGACACGACGTCAGCGGATGCCGCGGGGCCAGAGATATATGCAGCGGTGTGGGGAGGCGAAAAAAGGGAATCTTCTATTAAGGTGAATGCTCCAACCAACCCGCGAAATTCAAATTTTCTTACGTTTCTTGCAATTTGCAGGCCAGTGCTAGGTTGTATGTTGATTAAAATATTATTCGCGGCTGTAAGACATGTGTAGTTAAAGAATTATAATCATCAAAATCATCAATACAACGCTCTAAGTTCACAATGCTGTAGGAATTACTTTTTCTGTTTTTTTTTTGTTCCTACGCCTTTTTTTAAACATCGGGACCAATCAAATTTTGGGTCAAAGACCTGGCAAATGGCAAATATCAGGATATTAACCATTTGCCATATCTTTCGTTCACACATAAATTACTGGATGTATTTTTATGAAATTTAGAATGGAGAAGATAACTTACCTTGAAATAGCACTTAGGCTACTATTTATAATGTACTTAATCATGTGTAAGGTCATAGAAACAGCTAGTAGAATATAATCCAATAACAACTTTATTTTATTACTTATTACTTTTCTACTTCAGTGTACTCAGGCACAACACGTGTTAACCGGTTAGTGAGTAAAGTAGAGAAGGTCATCGATATGTATGAATCCGTCGCTTTTTAGTAGTCATTCAAATTTGGTCGGATAACCAGCCGTTGCTTACATATTTTGGTTTTTTGTTAATATTTACTTAATGCGAAACATCCCAAGCTGAATATTTTCACCATATATTTTTGACTAAAGGCACATAATTTTGGTTTACACCTACACATCTGGGATTGAGCCGGTTCCTTGTATTTTGCCGTCAAAGTTATGACACCATCGTTTTGACTTTTAGCAAGATTATTCAAAAACGCATGCATGAACAGTTTTGAAACTTTGTATGGTTATTATTAGCGTCAAGAAGGACCGAATACAGTTTTCAGCGAACTTATACCTTGTCTCATTTAAGCGCTGCGATGTTTTTTCGGGTTTTCATAAAACCGCGATAACTTGAAAACTATTAATAATTTCTTAAATCTAATTGGGGCACTAAGGGGCACACATTAAGAGCTACTCGTGTATGTTTATTATACAGGGGCACATGCAATGGTTTTAGAGATATACGATTCATCAAAACGTTACTCCAGCAGGAAATGCAATATCTCGAAAACCTGAAGGGGCACAGATTTTATTTTTGGGGGCACATTTTGGCACACATATAAGCTCTCTGGCCATGCACAATTTTTCTCTCTCCGATCATTCGTTTAGAATTTTCCTGCTAGAAAAACGTTACCCCAGCAAGAATCGTTTTTTCCGTTTTTTTCCAAAACGACGGGGGGCACACATTTTTTATGTGGGGGCACATTTACAGCAGATAAGGCACCAATTATACGTTCTACTCATATAACTCTACGAGACACTTTCTTGCTGGGGTAACGTACACCCTCGGTAGCCGCTCTTAAAGAATTCCGTGCTCTGTCGGTATTTTATCCATCGAAGAGTTTCGTGTAGTCAATTTATTATTCAAATGAGCTCAATTTATAGGCCACAGGTAGAGCTAGTGAGTTGACGTGCAGCCTAGCTGCGAGCCTGGCGTCGTACGTGTGAGCCACCTTACCATGAATTATTTAGGAGCAGTGGAGCAGGAATATTATGATCGTGGTCTCTAGCCTGCCAGCCTTATGGAGCAAGGTTGTTTGTCTAAGAACGGTCGTTTCAAGTTTATGCATTAGTTTGCAACGGGAACAAGAGTTAAGACGCCGCTAAATACGTTCCGGTGGAGTAAGTAATGTTTCATTAAGCAAACATCGTCGTCCCAGAAGTGCTTCGCTTTATCGTATGCATCGATCTTGCTCCCCTATGTGAACAAATTGAATTAACTATACCGTCTAGGAATATTTCTAGAACGTCAGAGCAATTTAGTTTTCCGAATATGGAATATACAAATCTACATATTGCCTTGACACAAAATAGGAACCGAGTGTGTTTTAGGACATATATCCGTCTGGATGAACCTATTTATACTGACGACGATGTCGGAGTTGTAAAGGGTACGAATTCGTCGAAAACTTTGAAATAATTTTAATTAAGAAAATGACCTTGATACTGATCAAAGATATTCTAAAGCAGGAAAACTATTTTCGCAAAACGCTTATAAGAGACCCTCAGTAATTAGAATAAGACAAAAGTTATAGCATTTTTACAGCGACAGTAACCCAAGTCAAAAGTAACTGAGCATTTTTGCCATGGAAGCATTTCAAAGAGAGTAGGTAATATAAAATGGATATATTTTCGACATAAAACATGTCCGCCAAGTGTCCTTTTACGAGTGTAATTTAATAGCAGACCTGAGGCATAACGTGGTCTGGAATTCTGGATGTATAATAATATATGTAATATTAAATGTTATTATTATCTTCGCCTTTATGGAAAGGAACGCGTATTTGAGTGAATTTATTCCTATGCCTATATCTTATCTTATCTTATGACCTTTATGTACAGAATCAGCGAAAAGGCTGACCTATCTAGAAGCTAAAGGAATAATAGTAGATTATTAACCAAGGGGATAAAGCAGTGTCTTCTGTCGCGGGTGACGATTTAAATCGCGAGCGTAACGAATGACTCGAGGTTTACTCCCGAGCATAGCGAGGGTGTTAAAAACTTAAATCACGAGCGAAGCGAGGGATTTAAGACGAGTCCTGAGTGTAGCGAGGGATTTAAGTTCACCCAAGACTAAGACAGCTTTATCACCTAAGAAAATACTCTACTTTTCGTACCATTTGCGAAAAAATTAACACAATAATAATATGAGATAAGCATTTATTAAAAATAATGACAATTAAAAGTAAAAGTGAACATTCAAAACATTGGCCCAATTATTCATAGAGAGAGTTACATTTTTGTTTGGTACATTTATTGTTGATGAGTTGATTTGAGTATTTCTCTGTTCTTGCATCTGAGGAACTTGCGTTTCATTGTAGATAGTATACGTCGGAGATAGTGGTGGTGGTGCATCGTGAGTTACGGACGAAGATAAGATGCCGGAAGTTGATGGTTGTGGCTCTGATGGATTAAGTTTTATATTTTTGTTAATTTGACTGCTTAATATGGTTTTATTCGCCATTGAGATTTCGATATAACCCTCAGCTACTCTATCAGAGCTCCAACCACCGTGTCTTTTTATTGACGTAATATCTGCCCCTGAATCCGCCAAGAAAGTCGCAGAAGTTCTTCTAAAGCAGTGACCGGTGTAGAGTTCAACATCTTTAAGTTTTAAATATTTAGCAATTTCCTTTGGCATATTACTAATTTTATTTTTGCCGATGGCTTGTCGAGTACATTTCCCATTCCGATAGTTTATAAAAAATCTATTGTTTTCCATGTTGGTGGGACGTAATGCTTGGTATTTATGAATGATTTTAGTATATTGTCCTTGTACAATGAATGACCGATTTTTCTTTGTCTTAGTTTCCTTTACATTAATCAGCAGTAACTCATTGGAATGATTTTCAACGTCCTCCACCTTTCAGTTTACAAGTTCACATCCGCAGCAAGCACCATTGAGTCCAAAAATTAAGGCCACCTATAACAAAGATAAAAAACAGGTAAATATATAAAATAATTACCATTACTAAGATACGAAATATTCATAGTTAAATCATGTATACTTACTTTTGTGGCCAGAAAAATTTCGTCAGGAGCTTCATTAAGAAATTTTTCCACATTTTGAGTCGTAAAAATTTTAGACTTCTTTGCGCAATGCCCTTCTGATTTTCTTTTTAAAAAAGCCAGTAATTTCGTGAATCTATTTATTTCAATGCTGTGTTTGATGCTTATTGTAGCTTTCAGTTTTGAGTATATGCACCAAAGTGTATTCGGATTCTTTGTCTTGGATAAATAATCAAAATAGACAAGAAGTACTGATTCTGAAATTGTTAGGCCTTTCGCACTTCTCCACGTTGAAAATTCTTCATAAGTTTTAAAATAATTTTCCTTGGATTTTGTTGGAAGCAAATTATTTATAATTGCGGCAGCATTTGCACTGATGGAATCCGACAATTCACTGTCACTGTCGCTTTGATTTAACATCGTAACGTATTTTTAGAACATTAACTTATTTATAAAAATAAATTAAAATAAACTTAACTTAATTTGAAGAAAACAAAAACGCGGCAAATTCCTAGACTAATATTTTTTTGTCGGAAAAGCAAAGGCATCAAGCTCATACGGCCTCGTCGGTTTTCGTAATTTTATTTAATAATCATAACTGCATAATAAATGCGTATTCCTTTTCCAAAAAGATATTTACCTAATGCTTATATACAAACTCAATGGTGTAAACACAGATGTAGTTCAGTATAAATTTCGGTAAGTATTCCTTTAAATCACATTCTCCCCCTAGAGGATGAATGAAATTCAGTACAATTTTCTTTCCCTATTTTTAACAGATTAAAAATGACTATTGTTATGTTCGCTTTTTGTGGCATAGAATGTCACTTTTTTGAGCAAGTGGTACGAAAATGTCTTTTACCCTTGGATCATAATAAATACTAACGGAGAAAGTATGTTTTTCTGCAAATGAAATAGTAAAACAATAAAAACTTTTTTACATAAAAATACAACCGACTTCCAAAAACAACACTACAAAGTGAAAAATAACTTTAATTTCGGAAGTCGGTGTCTGGTTATATGTATTTTCGTTTTTTTGCCACCGACTTCCGAAATTAAAGTTATTTTTACTTTGTAGTGTTGTTTTTGGAAGTCGGTTGTATTTTTTTGTAAACAAGTTTTTATTTTTCACTTTTTAGTTGCGATATAACGTACCCCACACAAATTCTAATACCACTACCTGCAAAAGAAACTAGAACATCATCCATATAAAAGTGGAGAAAAAATACGTATTATTGGAGCTAACTCAAAAACTATCCAAGCAAAGTTAATCAATTTTATATGGGGCCAACTTTGAAGTATACCCTCTCGAATAAAACAATTTTTTTTCAAATCGGACGACTCTATAAAAAGTTATGCGTGGTCATACAAAAAAAAAAAAACATACGTGTCGAACTGAGAACCTCCTACTTAATTTTCGTCGGTTAAAAAAAAAGACAAGCACTTTCAACTAGGCAGTAAGCAAATGACGTACCAAATCCTGAGGTCAGTACAGGATGGTCACACAAACGGAACAAGGCTGTTAGCCCTCGACTGAAACATTGAGAATTAATAAAAAGTAAGTTCAAAAACTAAAACCCGGCTACTGAAAAATCACGCTCACCGCGGTCGGTCTGTAACCAATTAAATTAATATTGTTACTTTTACTTATTTTTAACAATTTAAACTTATTTATTTACTTAAACAATATGACATATATACATACTCGTATTTGTAATGGGCTCGTCAAGACCTTTCTTTTTTCCTTTCTTTTCTTTCTTTGTCATTATTATCTCAATTTATTTTCATTCGTGGTCAGAAATTTACGTGTAAAGTCCACCAAATTAAAATTAGGGAGAATGAAGAAAAGGGGAAGGGAGAAAAGAAAAGGGGTATGTCACCCGGACCATTATTACGAATCTATTGATATTAAAATCGGATTAGTAATTTAGGCATTACGGTGGAAGACACGTAAATACATACATACATGCATACATAGACTGCTAAAACCATAACCCTTCCTTTTGGCTTTGCGGTAGTCGGGTAAAAAAAGAAATATGGAAGGATAAAAGGACTATCCTGTTGTTATTAATAAAAATCTTGTTCTGTGGGAAGATAAAAAGCTAAACTAGAACCTTTATTCTTGACAAAAAAGCGATGACCTTTAGCGCGGTGAGCATTATTAAGTACTATCTTTGGCCAGTGGCTTTGCCCGCGTGGAAGTCGGAAATTATCTCACGGGAACCGTACATTTTTCCAATATAAAAAATAGCCTATGTGCTATTCCAGACTATAGATGTCTATGTGCCAAATTTCATCCAGATCCGTTCTGCCGTTTTGGCGTGATTGAGTAACAAACATCCATCCCATATCTGTAGGCATTAGAGACTCAATGAATAGTAAAAACATAAAGCATAAGCTGAAAGAACATTGCATCGACTCGATTTTAACTTAACTAGTTGAGTTGTAGTCGAGTTGATGTAGTGCTGTTAAACAGCTGTTAATAGCGCGTTGATCAATCTCAGGCCATTGCATGCTAAGACAAATGTCTCGCTGATGGTGGCACGTGTGTTGAATCATTCAGTTCCCTACAAAATGGTTGAGCTGGATGGTGCTGATCCACGCGTCATGTTCGTGAACGGGCGCCGTCAGTTGAAACTGATCATTTCTTATCTGCTAGGGCTTTTTTTAATTTTATATATTGTTCTCACATGTAGAAGCAACAAAAATAATGAACCCAGGATGTTATATTACTTATCATGATTTAAAAGAGTGGCCGTGGAGTTTCTTGTCCGTTCTTGTCCATAGAGATCTACGTTTTGGAATGGGCATCTAGCTTCAGCTTTCTGACTAACTGACCGACTCTTTGACTATTCAAAAGTGCCTGTAATATTGGTTTAATTGAAATACATGCTTTGAGGTTGAGTTTGAGACCGCAGAGCTTTGTTACACCTATGTAAGGAACTTGTAATTTATAAAATAAAATTAATGAATAAATAATAATAATCCATCCATTCATATCCATCCTATTACTGATTGTAACTAATAGAACTAAAACGCGGTGGTAAAGTAGCCACAGCTTATTTTACAACCGATAGCAAAATCGTGAAATGACAAAAAGTCACAAGTGTCAAATCTGACAGTAAAACTAGAATTTTTAGAATTAGATTATTTTATTATTTTTTTTTTTTTTTTGAGATTTATTTTTTAGAATTTTTTATTTTTCCATTAATGTTCCGAAAAGGTGATATGCTGCAATGAGTTCTATTCGCAACACACCCAAACTTTCGCATTTATGTAGTAAGAAGTAAGATGTCATTGCAGTTAGGAGAAAGGCACTAAACCATTATGGAAAGTAGACTCATATATAACATACCTTTCAACCCACAGGCGGCAAGCAAAATGTCATCTGTTTTAACATTTTCAGCTCTAGATAGCATAAAACACAGGCAGATAACTACCGGGAGGAAACGCCCGGGTGTCACCATTGTGTGGATCGCCCGGAGGACACGGTGGAGCATACAGTGGAGGTCTGCCCGGCTTGGGCGGAGCACCGCCGTGTTCTCACGGAGGCGATCGGCGGCGGCGATCTCTCGCGTCCAAACCTGGTCCAGGCCATGGTGCGGAGCGAGAGTGCATGGGAAGCCGTCACCTCCTTCTGCGAAGCAGTAATGCTCGCGAAGGAGGAAGCGGAACGCGTGAGGGAGAGGCAACAGCCGCGCCCTCGCGCCCCTAGCCGCCGTAGGAGACGCCCTGGGCGGCGGGAATCGATTGCCGATTCCCGACCACCGTAGGCGCGGGCTTGCGGATGACGAGTAATGGGCAGCTCGCCGTCCGGTAAGGACCAGGCCCGGGTCGACGGCGCGTTGTGTTCCACGCGCGCCTCAAAGAGATGTCAGCAGTGACGGGGTCATTTGGGCCGATGCCGCCGGGGTCGCGGGTAGTTCGAAAGAGATACCGTGGCCCTGGCACGGGCAGCTGAAGGAACATGGGTGGGTTTTAGTCAGTAAAAGTCTGACACGCCCTCCCGCCTCTGCCCAGAGCGGGAGAAGTCATTTGATGATTTCCCATCCACAAAAAAAAAAAAAAAAAAAAAAGGCAGATAACTACACTGCTGGACACGTTAAAACTGAAAGCAATTGACGGAAAATATGCTGGTTGGTTTCGGTATTAACCGTGTTTTCAAACACGATTAATACCGTACCAACCAGCATATTTTACCTATTTTAACTTTATTGTATACTCCGGGGTCACTGGGGGACTGGGGGTGTAGCTAAATAAATGCACGTAAAACCCGAGCATGAGCTGGTCAGGCGTTGAAAGCGGGCCAAGGTCGGGACCTTACCTGACTGGTCCTTCATAATAGAATGGTGCATACAGAACAAAATGAACTCAAGGATAGGTACCGTTGTGTTTTTGGTAGGATCAGTAGATTTATAAGGACAGACTGAAGATACAAGCTAGCTGTTACATGATGATGAGCGCTTCAGAACGCAAAAGATACGTTTTGGCGCAAATCGCGAGGGCGGAAAAGATTCCATATAAAATCAACACCAGTAAACGATGCGAGGGAGGAGGCGATAATGCGGTGACATATTTTCTCAAAATAATGGGATTATCAACCTACCTACGTTTATCAACCGCGTGCAAATTCCTTTTACCTTCCACTGCAGTGATGATTAGAGCATCGACTATATTAGAAGCCTTCCTACGAGTAAGTGTAGTGTCCATAGATAATTAGTAAGTTTATTTAGTCAAGCACTATTGTAGTTGGTGCACCCCTAGGATATAGAGTTATGGAAAGGCAATAAAATAAAGATGGCTACACGAGTAGGTTGGTTTTACTGAGTCTGATAGAATCCTTAAATTCCTGGAGCATCTCGATGAATAAGATTCCTGGCTGAACCAAAACACGACATCTAGCTGTCAACGTTCACAGGCAGATTCGATGTAGGTACGAAGGTTCAGTCCGAGGGGTCAAAAACACAAACGCTTGACAAGTGGATTAGAAACAACAGGTAAATCTGGGCCAAGGTCTTACCTGAATCGTCCTTCACATGACTGCACACGTAGTAGAATAAACGTTAACCACAAGGATAATGGTTGTGGATTACGGCATTAATTTTCATTTAGAAGCTCATTTCATATAATCCTTACAGAGTCGGATTATACTGCAAGGTTTTAGAGATTCAGTAAGCTGCTCGTTATATCTTCAGGACTGAGAAAGAAAGTGTACATTATGTTACCGGCCAAAGCCGATGTTCAGGCCAAAAAGTAGCGCTCGCTCGGCTCGCGCGCGGTTGACCACAATTCTATCCTAACCTAAACCATTTGGTCGCTGTGTCCCGGCTTAATAAACCGGTTTGGCCTTAAATCGGGTTTGGCCGGTAACATGTATATGAATCTATTGCATTTGGAGCTTGAATTATGGTCTTAGATTTCAAAATGTTAAAGGATATGGCCGAAATATTTTTAACACATTACTTGCCTTATCCTTGGATTTATCTTATCTACCCGGCTATAAAACAGTTGGCTTCACTTAGCAGCGTAATTTTAAAAATCAACATTAATCTACCAGAAGCTCCTATCTCCAATTCTACAGCGTGTGGGTTGGAGATAGGTTGTCGGTCCAGAGGCAAACTGTTAATCAGGCACCTACGCCTGACATTTACCGGAAAGATCTGTTTAGCTCAGTGACTACAGGTAACATAGGGTGGTTAGGCCTTTTGTCAGTGTTTATATTTCCCCAGTAGTAAAGGGTCAAAGGTATTTAAATGAAGCTTCAAAGTTTTTGAGGTAATCTTGTATGAGAAGAGTTAGGAACGTAGTATGTAAGTATGTAGTAAAATTGTCTTGTTGGTTCCAAATTACTTTTTTTTTCCAAAAGCGACATAAAACAAATATTTAAATCACGTCTGCTTTTGTTTTGTGTGATGGCATTTTTCAAAAACCATTGGAATCAGTCGCACTATTTTTTGAGGACGTCATACAGTTTGGTTTAAACGAGAATGAAACCGGTGGCAGGCCATACGTGTGTTCTTTATGAAAAAGTTCCCACTAGCTTGTAGCTGTTACTTCAAGTAGCGTGTCAACTAACAGTAAGCGATGTTAGTGAATGTTTACACGTGTAATAATTCAGTGTTTACTCTTCTAGAAACATTGATGTCTCATAACTTATTGCTGTAAACTCAAGCGCGAAACGCGTTCATACATGAAGTTTTTTTTATGAAAAAGCGACGGTTAATAATTCAAAATGTGATATGGATATCCAGTCCAGATATTATACTTCTATGAAGACACTTAATGTGCCCCATAACTGCGCTCGTCTGAAAGTTATTAATTCTCCGAGAAAGCACGTGTAATATTCAGTAAATAAGAATCTTCTTCTCAGAATTGAAAAGAGATCTGAAGAAATGAACATAATAGCGACAATTGTATAATCTTTGTCATTCATAATACTAATCGGTTAAGAAATTAATTAGCACGCTGCGACTGTGACCTTTACGTGACTGGATTAAAGAACCGGGACGAAAAGCTTGACCCCAACAAAAAAAAATTCCCAAGAGGAAGGCAAATTAACTGTTGTGTCGCAGTTTTTATCAAGAAAATAATAATATACTTAAGCATTTGTTTCTTTTTAATATATATTTTTTTTTGGATTGTCTACTCTACATTGTTTCCCACCAAAAGCCTCCCCTTTTCCTTCCAAATTTCCCTGTCACGTGCGATCTCTGGCCATGTCTGGCGATCTCTGGCCATGCCATAAAATAATAATAAATAGTATTTTTTTTTATTAATAAATGTGGGTACAACTCATGTATCTTACACAAAAACACAATGTACATAAGTACAAAATTTTGAGCAGGTATTTTAAAGAATCATCAGCTTGGACTGTCCGATGTTGAACATGAAATTCCTCATAGACATAGGGTGGTGGGAATATTTCCAATCATCACGATCAGTTATCAGGGTGGTGGATATTTCAAATCCTAAACCTATTTTATGTTTTTTTCTTCCAATATTTACGACAAAAATGTCACTAATACTGGGAGATTACAGGATGAAAAAGCCAGGCAAATTCCTTTCTAAAAACACACGCCATGTCCTCATTACGGAAACATGAAAAGTTATTTTAGCAACTCGAATAAAGTTTATCACTACGATCTATTGTTTCGATCTAGACGTCGCAAAACACCACATTAAGGGGATACATCGAAAATTTTTGTGTTTTTAAAATTATTATAAAACCAAATGTAAATGGTTAAATTGTTTGGATTTTCCATATTAAGTATGTGTCATTTGACTATAATGTCTAATGCTGTACTATAACCGAAGCATGATCACCTGAAATTTTTTCTATAGAAAAAAAAATCCAAAGTAACACCGTCTATTTTCTGTTTTATACGATTATACGTAAACAGTTCCTTATTGTGCTGGAAAATTTGCTTTAAATCGAAGTTATTTAAATATGTTAAGAACTTACTAAGCTAAAAATTGATTTAAGTATAGCGTTTTGTCTTAAATCTACATTTAAACGAAGCGCGTTTAGTTTAGACAACCATAACGCCATTTCACTTACACACCGAGCTAAACCACGCTTCGATGTATCCTCGCTTTTACTGCTGAAGACCCATGAGATTCATGTTTGTTTTCCATTAGGTACCTGCACTAAACTATTTAGATAGAATATGGCTGATGTTAACAACACGTTTACCCTGTACATAATAGAATATTAAAGTCCCAGGTATACCTTGGCTTCGAGGTATTAACTTAAGTACCATACAAACTTTACTTCCTTTAGGAAACTGCGATAGGTTTAGTCTGCACCATTATGCAAGTTTCAAGTGTTGACTGAGCCATAACCTTACATTGTAGTGTACTTGACTTTATAAGTAGGTTACCTTTACTAAAATTTACCGGAATAAACATCGTGCAAGGAAAATTATGTTTCTAAGCTCAGCCGTTAAAATAACAAATCCAGATTTAGGCCCTCTTGCACCAAAAATCGCTGCAAAACATTTAAAGGCTCCCCGAAGACAGGCGCGACGTAACTCGACTCCAACATCGTTGTTTCTGTCAATTATTTGAAAATGACAGAGACAGAGTGATGTTTTAAATAATTATGTTAAGCGTTATATTATATGTATTGATGGTGTGCAAATGGACCTTGTAATAAGTTCGTTGGCTGTAGAACGTCCTCTCTGTCTCGCTCGTACCTGTGTAACAGTCTCTTTCTTAAAACTCGATGGAACGATTTCTTTTTAAATAAGAACATTATTTAATTAAAAACATTAAAGTTTCGGCCGTTCAAGCCTTTCCCAGAAAATCTATTACCCTCAACCGAAGGCCTCCCAAAGGAATCTTTATACGAACATCAAAGGATCAACCTGATCGTAACTGACGGATATTACTTCCTACGGATTACGAGCCGTAGATCGGCCGTCCAATCAATGGATTTTGGCTGTCAGGAATACGCTTCAGTAGGCCTGAAGCGATATCGTGCTAGTATTTGCATTATGTGCATAAGTGAGCGTTGTAAACAGTATAATAGCAGCATTTTATAATGTGTGTGGTTCCGTTCCGTGAATTCGCTTAGTTCCTATAAAAATGGGGAAGGTGGGGCAAAGCTAATTGTAGATGGCGTGATCATAGCTAGGTCCCTAAGGCCTATAATACATTTGACATTTCGTTTATGAGTTTGGTTTTATTTCACTATTTCGTTATTTTCACTTATTTCAATATTTTTAATCAAGTGTTTGACATGGAAAGTGTCGGAATTTAAAACTTTAAATATTTCCTCGTAATCACTTTCTTCAAAATGTTTCGAACTCTGATTAATTTTTTTTTTTAATCTTTACGAATAGCTTTAGTCCACGATCTTCTAATTTTAGTGTCTCTTGGGAAATGGTATACTCCAATTTCGGAGTATTTAGGAACACAACAACGCGTCATTTTCGCAAAAATAAAATAAAACCACCTCATGTTTTGTATTATTATCTTCTATTTATTCAATTTTTTTTTCTCTATGGCAATGGTGCCGATGTCGACAATTCTGCCAATGTCAAATGTGTTGTGAGAAAACGTGCAGAAAGAAAAGAAAAAAAAAAAAACTAGAAAGCCAAATCCAATACTAATTGATTAATAATTGAATTTAATGTGAAACTTGTTGACAAGTATTAGTACACTGAAACAAACAGATAAAGAATATTGTTAGTTAAATAAATATGTACATAGACATTGACATAGACGACCACAAACCGCACAAAAATCATCATAGTTTGATGTCATTGACACGGATAAAAAACATTAAAGCTTGAAGGAGCTTTGGGGAAGAATGTGTTAGTAAGGATGGAAAGTTAGTTGGGACAGGGATCTTTAATTTAGGGAGAATTATGTTGTGTTGGGAACTAGCTAGAACAGCGACATTTTGACAGTTACCTTCCCCATTGAAATATTTGACCTATCATTCTTATTATGTATCGTCTCTCTGAATTCTTTTGTTGTTTGACGCAAAGTTTTTCTTCAAGAATATTTTTTTAATCATGACTCGATCAGTTGGCTTCTGCTTGTATCTTCTACTTTTTAGAGCTCATATTTTCTACTCAATGGTTCTCTATCACATATGTAAAAAAAAGTTCCAGTAAACCTAAATTCCGACCGATTTCGGAGCAAATAAGCTTCCAATAGGGTTGCCCAAAGCTAGACTGGAATATTCTGTTATTTTACGAGTGTGGGAGTACGGGGAGTCCGAATTGGATAGGGTTAAAGCAAAAAGCATGCAAAATAGGTTTAGCTGAGAGCTGAAGAACGTCGCTTGCCTTTGACGCTCAAAGGGATGTACGTGGGCGTAGTAATTAAGTTAAATTCTTAGTTACAATTCTTCGTACTCTGTATTACAGTTATAGTTTTTAGCGTATTTATACTCGTAGTATTCCAAAACTTAATTTCTGTTTCAAAAGGGGCATGTGAACTGTGTTTAAACTTCATTTCAACTTCAAAGTGGCCTTTGGCATAGCAAACGTATTTTTCTAAAATGGTATTAGTTAAAATGACAGCCCTATGTAACCGCAAGGCCGACAAGGTTGTTATGCCCTTTTATGTTTGTAGATCAGAAAGTCAACTGTTTGTGAATCATTCGAGTCGAAACTTTATAGTTACGAGTACATGTGTGCGTGTTTGTTTAGGAAATAGTACCTATGATTTATGCTCCTTGGTGGTCTGACCTAGCTACTATGAATCATAGTACGATCAGCTACCATTACCATTGGTTATGAACAGACTTATGACCCTTTACAAAAGAGGTAACCATTCATCACAGAAATGTCAAAAGCAGGGAATGTTTTGTTTCGTTCTTATAAAAAATGCTGGCATGATTCACTTGCTCCTTTGATACTAATTTTAGAAGTAGTTTAATGCAAGCCCGACTTAAAATATCAAGTGTCTTTGCGTGGGGGCTTTAAATTTTAACATGAGCGTCTAAAAATATGCTTTGTATGTGCAGGCGGGCGTTATTTGGTTTTGTATGAAATATATATAACAATTTAGGGTTTAGTCTTCTTAGTTTATTCTATGAAACACATTACTTCTAACTGAACTAGATATTTTGGGACTTATAACTTATCCACACGCGAAAGTCAGATTTGTACTCTAAAACTAATGTCATATTTTTACAGATTATTTAATTCCTTAACTATTCTTTGAAGCATATATCAAACAAGATACTGAAAACCTACATGTGGTTTGTTACCAAGAACTGATGAGACGGCAGGAAAATGTGGCCACGTTTCTATAAAAAAATACATTTCAGAAAGTAATGTTCCACTTTCTTTCAAAGTACAATAAAATTACATCACGTAGACAAACAATATTTTATCGAAATTCAGAATGGCTCATGGGAGTTATATTTCGTTTCAATTATGCAGTACCTACGTTCGTCACATATAAGTACTTACAGAAATATATTATTTCCTTTGTAAAATATAAGCATTTTTATTTTCATTATTCTGTTGTTTGCCTCAAAAATAATGTAGGTAGTAGCTACAATGCATGACAACGACTGTTTTCCCCAAAGAGTTATGTCGGGGTATATCTGGACCCCCACTGACTTACTCTTAAGAAAATATCATGACGTAGCTTGCACTTTATACTGTATTGTATGTATAGTATGTATTGTATTTTATTGTATTGTATTGAAATTGTATTTGTATTAGTTTATTTTTATAATTGGTCCGTGTTGGCCTTTAAATTCAATAAATAATAATAATAATTATACCGTAGCTTGAAATAAATAGAAAGCGAGTTCATAAATAGCTGGAGGTACTTTCTTTGGATGAGAAAAAGCGTGACCACTGCAATAGGACAATTCATTGGATATGGGACATTCAGATCAGACAATTACTGTCATCATCATCTGCCCAACTATGTTGAGGTCGGCTTCCTGTCTAACCGGATGCAGCTAAACACCAGTATTTTACACGGAGCCTGCTACCTATCTGACCGCCACAACCCAGTTAGTTGGGTAATACGATTAGTAAGACTGGTTGTCAGATTTTCGGGTTTCTGACGGCACGTAACGACTGTCAAAGATCCACGAATGACAGCTGGGACCAACAGCGTAACGTGCCTTCTGAGGCACGGAGGGGTCTTGATAAGTAAAGATGGTCACCCATCAACGGACCAACCGCGGCAATCGTAGCTTAACCTGATCGATCGACCCGTGCGGCTGTTTTTACTTAGCCACGAGCTCCTTCGAGCTCTTCGTTTGTTTGTCTTGTCGTATTACCTAGTAACTGGGTAGTGGCAGTCAGATAGGCAGTCGCTCCATGTAAAATACTGGTATTCAGCTGCATCTGGTTAGACTGGAAGCCGCCCTCAACATAGTTGTTAAAAGGCTAGGCAGATGATGTTGTAGCGCTTGGTAGGTGGTTTAGTAAAACTTCGGATGATAGTTTACTGTATGTATTGTATGCTAAAATGTGTACAGACTTATGCTAGAAATTCTAAATACAAGTAGTGCATGTTGCGCTCCTTTCTTAAATTAAACAGCCAATAGGAAATCAGTACAAATATTATGTATTATGTAGTTGTAGTTATTGTGATAACCGCGATAATCGTCACGTTAGAAATATTATAAACGCGCACATTTGGGAATAAAACCACGACTTCGAAACCCAAGCTCGTTACCAGCGTTTGCGATTAAATAAACGACGAAGGTACGTCAAATAGCTTTTAAAATACAAATGTTTATTGTATGAATGCATAATTTTAAACGCACGTGTTGAACTTTTAACACACGACGTCTGTCATTTGAAAGTTGATCCTGAATAATATGCTACCATTATAGAATTCATCTAAAAGTTTAATATATTTGCAGAGGTAGTCTGTTGGTTGCTCTAATCGTGGAAAGTTTTCCACCATCATAATAAGTATAAATAGGAGAATAATAATACCAGCCTATTACTGTCCACTGCTGGGCAAAGGCCTCTTCTCATACAGAGAAGGCACGAGCATTGATCATCACGCTTGCTCAAGATGGGTTGGCGAGTTCAGACTTTAGCGATAAGTCCACGTTTCCTCACGATGTTTTCTTTCACCGATGTCAGTAATGTCCAAGATAAACTGAGAAAGTACTTATGAATTGAAAATGTCACATTGCCTGGATTTGAACCCACAACCTCGTGCATGAGAGGAGAGGCCTTAACCGCTAGGCCATGGTGACACACAATAGGAGAATATTTACATTATAATGTGTGCTTTAGAATTCATCACCAAAACGCGGGATTTGAGAAAGATATAGTCATGTTTATTTTATATGCTTCTCCCCTTATAATCTCATATCATACAACTGAATCCCAATTGCCACGTGCGCTTGGGTTCAAGCAAAAGTTTAACCAAGTAGCTTTTGCCCCAGACCTGAGGGCCAATTCTCGTAATTAAAAACGTTCAAATTCAAGTCACAATGTCAGCCAGCGACAATCAAAATGTCAAAAATGTAGGCAAACTCTATACAATTTTGACAGATTGAGACTGAGATGAGATTGCGAACGTTGTTATAAAAATACGGGAATTGCCCCTCTGATCCTTTGTCTCTAACACACGTTCAAATTATTCGTTCCCATTTCCATGTTTTGTGTTTGGCACTTGTACGTTATCTACATGTATAACAGAAATTCTAGTATTCAAACTATAAACTTGGACAACTCAATCTGCCTAGCCTTTTCCCAACTATGTTGGGGTCGGCTTTCCGTCTAACCGGATGCAGCTGAATACCAGTATTTTATATGGAGCCCATTAAATGGGTAATGCGATACCCCTTGGTAAGACTGCATGTCAGACTTTCGGGCTTCTGACGACCCGTAACGACTGTCAAAGATCCACAAATGACAACGGCTTAACGTGCTTTTCGAGGCACGGAGGAGTCTCGGTATGTAAAGATGGTCACCCATCCATGGACCAACCCCGGCAAGCGTAGCTTAACCTGATGGATCGACCCGTACGGCTGTTATTACTTAGCTACGAGCTCCTTGGACAACTGAAACCGAATAAACGAAAAGTTATAGTAGCTTGAAACGGAATAGAAGTTATTGATGCTGTTTCGTTTTGTAATAAAACTTACTTAGCTATATTCTATTTTAGCTGTGTTGAGAAGCATTAAAAAGCCATTTCGTCTATCTATCTCCTTCGGTTTTCGTGCATCCACCTGTTAACACTAATTTACATAGGTCATTGACATGCGATCTTGAACCATAACTTAAACGAATCTAGAATAACACGTCTACTTTTTTTTTCTTCATTTCTCTGCTTGGGAGGTTGGTTTTATTTTAGTTATCATTAACGAGAGTATTGTACCATCGACAAGTCGACATTTATGTTCGGGTAGAGAGGCGCGTGCGCGGGCGCAGGTCAGTCGACGCGGGTCGTTTGTTGCGCGCGCTTATCTGATCCATTCTGATCGATGATGGGATCACGACGTGTTTAGTATGTGAGATAGTTGCAGCATGTGAAGCGAGACATTCTTGTGTTTCTATTTATGATCAATATAGATAGAAAAACATTTTGGTAAAATCTTTAAACAAAGAATTAGCGTTTATTATTTTTGCCGTAACTGTTTCACAAAAAGATAATCATTAATCACTAGTGTCGAACTTTCCTAAAAACAAACACTAATTAAATTAAATCGTGTAATTTCGCCGGTTATTTGGATCTCGACTCCCGCGCATGTGCCAAGCTTTCGAGGCGCATTTCTTTAGTGTCGACCGATGACACCGTGCCGTGCGTCTACCCCACACTCTGTTTTATACTTTTTATCTAAAATACAAAGAGTTACCTTCAGTCGCAAAGATAGTTTGAAAGTGATCTTTCTCGTCCCGGTCGCACCGCGTTTTGTTTGTAAACAAGATGGAAATGTTACTGGTGCAAGATGGTCCCATAGTGATATCCTGGATTGTTTTCCTGCTTCTCATCTGCCGGTGTTATTACCAGATTGGCACGATCAAAGTTACCGGTAAGTGTTTCGGTTTTTTCTGTGAAAGTAAACGGGTTTTCACGTGTCACTGTGACTTATTTACACATCGGAAACATTATTTTTTTCTTTGACAACATGATCGATGGTCACTTGGTGGAAGTAATAATGTGTAAAGTAAGTAGTGTTTTTAAATTAAAATATTACGTTTTCTTTGAAAGGTAATTCCATTAACAAGCAGGGAATTAAAGTAATTTGCAGTTGAAAGAACAATTTACATAAATGCAAGTTGCAAGTTCTTTAGGGATTCAGATTGTTTTGCATTTTCGTCATGAAAATTGAGATACGTAACATAATCAGCCTATAATGTTCCCACTGCTGGGACACAGGCCTCCTCTCTGTGAGAAGGAGTGGGTCGTAATCTACCACGAAGGCCCAGAGCGGGTTGTCAGATGTCTTCGAATTTTTGGTTCATGCCGGTTTCCTCACGATGTTTTCCTTCACCGTTTTGAGAGCGGTGGTGAACAGGTGACGAAATAATTTACACAAAGTAAAAAGTGCCTGCTTGGGGATCGAACCCGCGACTATAACTCGTAAGTCGCGGCCGTTACCACTGGGTGGGCCACCACTGCTCAAAAATGAAATTAATAATAAAAAAAAAATATTTTAAGTAGGTGGGTAGGTAAGCTAAATAGATTAATGTTGCTACATAATGCAGTTTGTTAAATTGGATAAAGTGAGAATGGATAAAGTGAGAAATGAGTATATAAGAGGAAGTTTGAAAGTGGCGCCAGTGACAGAAAAGTTGAAAGGAAATCGTTTGTCTTGGTATGGGCATGTTATGAGGAGAGACGAAACGCATGTGACTAAAAGAGTGATGAATATACATGTTGATGGATGGAGAGGCAGAGGAAGGCCAAAGAAAAGATGGATGGATTGTGTGAGGAATGATATGAAAGAGAAGGGAGTGAATGATAACGTGACGGTTGACAGGGGAGAATGGAAGAAGAAAACGTGTTGCGCCGACCCCAAGTAATATGGGATAAGGGCAGGAAGATGATGATGATGATGACATAATGCAGTTTGTTACTTCATTCATAATGTATATAAATTACGTATTTTAATTTTTTAAAGTGATAACTATAAGTGATTAGTTGATTATTCATTAATTTCTTCGTAAACACTTGAAAGTTTAAACAATAAATTGAAATAAGCTGCATTACATAATAAAGAGTTACTTAAATACTCATTCGTAAGTCGCGGCCGTTACCACTGGATGGACCACCACTACTCAAAATTGAGATACTTTAATAAAAATAAAAAACATTTTAATTTTAAGTAGGTGGGTAGGTAAGCTATGTATATTAATGTTGCTACCTAATAATGCAGTTTGTTACTTCATAATTTATATTAAAAAAAAATACAACCGACTTCCAAAAACAACACTGCAAAGTGAAAAATAACTTTAATTTCGAAAGTCGGTGTCTAGTTAAATGTATTTTCGTTTGCCACCGATTTCCGAAATTAAAGTTATTTTTCACTTTGTAGTGTTGTTTTTGGAAGTCGGTTGTATTTTTTTGTAAAAAAGTTTTTATTTTTCACTTTTTAGTTGTGTACCTACCCCACACAAATTCTAATACCACTACCTGCAAAACAAAGTAGAACATCATCCACATAAAAGTGAGGAAAAAATACGTATTATTGAAGCTAACTCAAAAACTACCAAAGCAAAGTTAATAAATTTTATATGGGACCAACTGTGATGTATACTACCCTCTCGAATAAAACAAGAAAAATCCTAATCGGTTTAGCCATCTTCGAGTAATCGGGGAACATACATAAAAGGTTCCGACGAATTGAGAACCTCCTCCTTTTTGAAGTCGGTCAATTATGTACTTATTTTAAAAGTGATACCTTGATAAGTGATTAAATTACTAATTAATTTCTTCGTAAACACTTAAAAGTTTAAAGAATAAATTAAAATAAACTGCATTACTTAGTAAATAGTTAAATACTTACTCGCAACAAATTAAAAACTTATCTAATTATATTCTGGTTTCTTTAAGTTACGAGGGCGGGTCAATAAGTCCGTGACTTTTTGATTTTTCCGTCTCTTAATTGAAATGGCAACACTGCTCCCGTCAACAGTCATCTGTCAGATGACTCCTGTCAAAAATTGAACAAGCTGTGACATTTAGTTTGTTTTTGACAGCCGTTAATATCAGACTACCGCGTTGACTGAGAAGAAAATGGAAAAAAGTGAATTTCGTGTGCTCATTAAGCATTATTTTTTGCGGAAAAAATCCATTACGCAAACCAAGGCTAAGCTTGATAAATATTATGGGGACTCTGCACCATCCATTTCCATGGTAAAAAAGTGGTTTACTGAATTCCGATGTGGCCGTACCAGCACGGAAAATGCCGAACGTTCTGGACGCCCAGTTGAGGTCTCCACATCCGAAACAGTTGAAAAAATCGACGATATGGTTTTAGCCGATCGGCGATTAAAAGTGAGAGAGATTGTGGAAGCCATAGGCATCTCGCATGGCTCAGTGGTTTCAATTTTAAACGATCATTTGGGTATGAGAAAGCTTTCCGCAAGATGGGTGCCGCGTTTGCTCACAATCGACCACAAACGCAAACGTGTGACAATTTCGCAGGAATGTTTGGCGTTGTTCAATCGCAATATGAACGAGTTTTTGCGCCGTTTCGTAACCGTGGACGAAACGTGGATCCACCACAACACACCGGAGACCAAACAGCAGTCAAAACAGTGGGTTTCTCGGGGTGAATCGGCGCCAAAGAAGGCAAAGGTGGGTTTGTCAGCCAACAAAGTCATGGCGACTGTTTTTTGGGATGCACGCGGTATTATCCACATTGACTACCTTCAAAAAGGAAAAACAATCAATGGCGAATATTACAGCAACTTATTGGGTCGATTCGATGAGGCATTGAAAGAAAAGCGACCGCACTTGGCCAAGAAAAAAGTCCTTTTCCATCAGGACAATGCACGGGTGCACACATGTGCAGTTTCTATGGCAAAAATCCATGAATTGGGCTACGAATTGCTCCCTCATCCGGCCTATTCTCCCGATCTAGCCCCGTGTGACTACTTCTTGTTCCCAAACTTAAAGAAATGGCTCGGTGGAAAGAGATTTGCCTCCAACGACGAAGTCATCTCACAAACAAATGCCTATTTTAAAGACCTCGACAAATCATATTTTTCGGAAGGGATAAAAAAATTGGAGAAACGTTGGGCTAAGTGTATAGAGCTCAAAGGAGACTACGTTGAAAAATAAAATAACTTTTTATCTAAAAATTTGTGTTTCATTTAAAAAGTCACGGACTTATTGACCCGCCCTCGTATATAGACTAAACTTAAATTAACCTCAACGACATAAATTACCTACACCGTAACTGTGACATTTTCAACCAACTGTGCTGCCATCTATCACGGTTTAACGCCAAAACAAGTTTGACAGTTTCGTCTTTTTATCTGCCCGTATTTTCGTCATTTATGTGGATTTCTTTTGGTAATAAATATATCTTTCGTTTTTCTGACCATTTCTGTCCATCCTAGGTATTTCTGGCAGAATTCGCCTTGAGTGAAAATACCGTTCATTGACTGACAATGTCCACAGGAAAGTTATATCAAAGTAAATAGTCTAAACGAACAGATAAACTAAGTTACGAACACTTTAATAGTCCTACTAATAGTAATAGTGTTAATTTCATCATACTATCAATTACTCAATACATAATCAATACAAGCGTTCGAATCAATCGTATTCAAAATATTCACTCCACCAACTAAACAAGAACGGAAATTAATTTGAAATTAATCGAATGATTCGAATGTTGCATCGAATATTAATTGAATGTGTCGTAATCGCGTGTAAACTAGTCGACACGGGTAAAGCGTGCTATACATTTATCGATTTATGGTTAGAACACGAGTAACTATACTTCACTTACAATAAGATTAGACATTTTAACAAACCTTTTTCACAGTCCGTTAAACCGATTTTGACTTCTATTCCGTAGGCTTAAGGATGGCATTAAAGGCAAAAAAGTGGTTACAATACCAACTGTTTACTGCAGCTGCTATTTGTCATGCCACCAACGCAATAGAACTAAAAATCGGTTGAACGGACTGTAAAAAAGGTTTGTTTAAATGTCTAATCTTATTGTAAATGGAGTAAATAAGTTAAGTACATATGTCAAACAATATACCGTAAAGATCTGAAAATGAGTAGGGACTCGTGGCGAAATAATAACAGCTGCACGGGCCGATCGATGGTTAAGCTACGCCTACCGCGGTCGGTTCGTGGATGGGTCACCATTGACTACATACGTCGGGATCCCTCCATACCTCGGAAAGTCTTTCTTTGACAGTTGGGCACTGTCATTCGTAAGTCTTTCTTTGACAGTTGTTACGGGTATTCGGAGGCCCAAAAGTCTGACAACAGTCTTACCAACGGGTATCGTGATACGCCGTAACTGGGTTTTGGAGGTCAGATAAGTAGGCAGTCCCTCCATGTAAAATGTGTGTGCAATGTGTGGTATTCAGCTGCACCCGGATAGACTGGAAGCCGACCTCAACATAGTTCGGAAAAGGCTAGGTAGATTTTTTGAGACTTGCCGACAAATTCGGTGGATGGGAAATAATAGGTTGGGGAAAAAGTTTCTTCGCATTTTTTAAGAAAATTCAAAACATTTTTTAATATACATTATTTACATTTATCTAAAGTATGTAGGTACCATTTTGTTCGATAACTTTTTGCCATCTTGTAAGTAGGGACATGATCCCATTGCTATAGAAATTTTGGGACTTCTGATCAAAATACCGCGACAAGTGGTTTTGGCAGACCTCTGGTGATGTTAACCTGACACTGCCTAAAGAATTCTGAAGAGACCGAAACAGGTGGAAATTTGAAGGTGCAAGATCAGGACTATACGGCGGATGCATTAACACCTCCCAGCCAAACTCTCTTAATTTTTGCTGAGTGGCTAAAGATGTGTGAGGTCCAGCGTTATCATGATGAAAAACCACACCCCTTCTGTTGATTAATTCTGGCCGGTTTCTCTCAACTTCTTGCTTTAATCTCATCAGTTGTTCGCAGCAGAGTTCAGAATCGATGGTCCCGCCTGGTGGTAACAGCTCATAATGAATAATGCCCTTCCTATCCCACCACACACACAGCATCACCTTGTTGCGAGTTAACCCGGGTTTCGCCACAGTCTGTGAAGCCTGACCGGCCTTTGACCACGACCTTTTTCGCACATTCTTGTCGTACGTGATCCACTTTTCATCACCAGTGATCAGCTTCTTCGAAAATGGTTCGGTTTCATTACGTCGTAATAAAGAATCACAAAATTAGTACACGGTTCATTAGGTTTCTTTCAGTGAGCTCGTGAGGTACCCAAATATCGAGCTTTTTTGTGTACCCAGTTGTTTTCAAATGCGCCAAAACTGTTTTGTGGTCAATTCCCAGTTCTTCAGCTACTTCGTAACTACTGATATGCCGATCTTGCTCCACTTTTTCAAAAATGGCATCCATTTTATCAGTAATAGGGCGACCAGAGCGACGTGCATCTTTGACATCAAAATTTCCGGATTGAAAACGCTTAAACCAAATGTGTGCTACTCTCACAGACACTGCACTGGGTCCATAAACATCGCAAATTTTTTTCGCGGCTTGCGTTGCATTTTTACCTTTTTTGTAGTAAAATTTTAAAATGTATCGAATTTCTTCATTAGATTCACTCATCTTGACAGCACGAAAAACAAATGAAAATCACACAATTTCCTAATTTGAATTTAGAATTATATTCTTTAAAACTTAAACATTCAATGATACCAAAACCAGCCAGATAGAAATAGTATAGCCAAAGAGATTTTATTTTAAGTTCATACATACTATAATGCGAAAAGACTTTTTCCCCAACCTAATATTATAAGGTAGTACGCGCTCGCTTAGAATTTCGAATATCGATACCAACTGAAAATCGATATGTCTGTGTTTGTTTTACGCAAATATCCGAGGCGAGGTACACACAAAAAATTGTTTTAGCAGACTGTGTTACCTTTGAAAGTTTTGTAAAAACTATTTTTGTTTAGATAGTCAGCAGTGTAGGTATTTCATAGCATTTGCTAAAGCTTCTGTAAATTGTATAGTCTAGTACGCTTCCATGACAAAGTTGTAAACATATTTTGTAGGACTAGCCACTGAAAATAAATCAATAAAAAAGATTTACCTTGTTTACACTATTGGAAACCAGATGGTTACTTATTATATCCAAATGTAGTAATTTGGTATTCTTAATTAAAGGTGGTTGCAGCGGGCTCAATTTTCCGGTGCTTAATTTTATATAGCAAATATTATTTCCCATTGCGTATTGTCATTGTAATGTAACAACTGGTTTAAATAGCATTTTAATTAACCGCCTAGCCTTTTAACTAAACGGCGGCCGTTCAACTAGCGGCCTGGATGATATTCGACTGTAGGTTAGGTTGGAATTGTGACCAATCGCAAGCGCGGTTCCGCGGTAGCGGCCGGCGAGCACTGCTTCCAAAGGCTAGGTGGTTAACTAAATGGCTGCGACATACCTATTACTTCACTAAACTTTCTTTAAAATAACGTTGACGTGGTTCAATATTAACATAAGCACGGTAACCTGCGTTTACCGCTTTCTCCTATAAATTTGTGTAGATTGACGATATTAGATTTATTTTACATAAATTAATTATGTATATCAGCGATGCATAAAACGCATATATAGACTATATTGTTTTATAGCCGTCATTTGGCCACAACTGGGACGGGTTCATCGGTGCAGACATGACATACAATGAAAATAGAATGGCCACGTGATGATCTAATTATTTTAATATGTCACATTGTAAATCATGTTTTCTTTTCGATATTAAATATCCGATATATACCAGGAAGTGGTAAATTTTAATGGTGGTTTTCTAACTAACGGATATAAATATTATATGCAAAATGTTATTATGCAACTGTGTGAATACCCCGATTTAACCGTGTTACATTTTATCACATTTCTATGTCGTCTAGTCTTCCGTGTCAACAATTTTAATTAAAATGATTAAATAAGTAATAAAATTATAAATTTGAATTCATTATTCTTTGAACCAGTATCATTAGTGCTAGACAAATGAAAAACGTTCAGTCTGTCATTGTAATTAATCAAGATTAATTTGTCGTGGGTCAGTGATCTGTAACATTTAATTGTCACCTTTGTCTATACTCAGACAGATGTATAAAGTGATATTACAATTTTAATGGGTAATTTCGGATAAAAGTTATTGTGCCCACCTCCGGATTTTTTTTTTTTAACATAGGGGATCTAGCAACGGGAGGAGCACTTCAAATGTGCCTGTTACTTTCGCGAACCAAGCTAATGCTTGTGTGCTAATTGTGGGTTCATCACAATAGCGCAACGAGTAAACTTTGAGATTTCAGCTTATACTATCTTTCTATTGCCAGTCGTGTGCACAAGCCATTTAGCCAACACAAATACTTCTGTTCTTCCAAGCGAAAATATCACTCCAATCCCGAAAATTCCCGACAGTTCCCGAACTTCTTTCGTACTTCACACTAACACAAAGACATTTTAAGGAACAGAGCTTAGGCTATCAAAAGAGTAAGTTTGCACAAGTTGTACTCCGTCCAGGACGCCAGACGTCTCGACGTTCCCATACTGTTGAATGTAGGTGACCTGGTTTCCGCCGTCGCGCTGCACCCGATGCGGATTACGAAATTGCATACTTTGACGTGGTGTACCTACTTCGCTAGTTGATGCATGTATGTTCAAGTAACTGTGTAAACTGCTAGAAGAATAAATATACTCTCTAGAAAATTGAAGGATAAAATGAAAATGTATTACGTGACGTTTCCTAAGGACATTTCTTTTGTGTTAGCTTTTCCTTAAATACGAAATTATTATCCCGAAAGCTCTCATTTTTGTTGTCAAAGAAATACGTCCGTTTCATTTTGATTTCACGATGTCCTGAGCTTGAAAAAGGTTTGAGATAAGCCGGCATTCTTACACGTGGTGGTCTCGTCTCAAGGACCAACCAACAATACAATATGACTCAATATTATCTAAATTTGTTTTGTTTTTTTTATGTTCAGTAAGTAACACAGACTATAGGTACTGATAATTATACACTTCTGGACACATCTATTGGCCCACCTTAGAGTTTAGGTTTCGATGGCCCCTACCGAAATATGATTGCTAGATTGAACAAAAACTGTTGATGCAGTTTTAAACCTGATACATTTTACCATCTTTTTCGATCGTATTGTTTTAAATTTGAATTCAGAATACCATACGACATGGAGCTACGCCTAACAAGTCGGATATGCGCCTTGTTAAAGGCAATTAAATTTTGAATAAAAAACATGTCTTATCAAATAAAGGTTTAATTTAATAACGCGTGTTGCCTCCATGGGCATCTACCACAACTCTCATACGATTAGGCATAGAGTTTATCAACCGCTCTATGAAATTTTGAGGGATCATCTCCCATTCCTCTTCTATGGCAGTTTTCAACTCCTGCATCGTCTGGGCAACTGGCTGACGAGCCCTAACACGTCTTTTTAGCTCGTCCCACATGTGCTCAATGGGGTTCATGTCTGGGCTTCTGGCTGGCCAGTCCATAACTGTGATGTTCACATCCCGAAGATATTCCCTGACGATGCCGGCCGCATGGGCTCTTGCATTATCATTCATAAAAAGGAAATTTGGGCCCACATAGTCCGCGTATGGTATCACGTGAGGTTCTAAGCACTCACGAATGTACCTTTCAGCATTTAATGTTGGCAGCCGTGGTCCTGTAACAACCTCAAGTTGAGTTTTGCCGCTCGCGGATATACCGCCCCAGACAGTACATGAGCCACCGCCATAAGCAACCCTCTCTTCAAAGCAGCATTGTGCGAAACGCTCTCCCTTACGTCGGTAGACCTTCTTCCTTCCATCATTGCCATGTAACATAATTTTAGACTCATCAGAAAAGAGTACACGGCTCCAATCTTGCTGTGTCCAATTTAAATGACTGCGTGCGAAATGAAGGCGCGCTGTTCGGTGGGCTCGCGTTAGTTTGGGGCCATTAGCTGGCTTGTGTGGTACCATATCGCGTTCTTTTAACCTTCTCCGAACAGTTCGAGCGCTCACAGATACTCCGTGGAAGTCGCGAAGTTGGTTTTGTATCTCAATGGAGGTAAGGTGACGATTTCTCAAGCTGGTCGTCACGATGAATCGATCCTGCCTTTCAGTTGTGACCCGAGATCGTGGCCTTCCTTGGCGACGAACAAAGCCGCCAGTCTCTAGGTACCTCCGATAAACATTTCGGACCGCAGATCGACTTAAATTAAGTTGAGCACTCACGTTTCTTTGGCTGTGTCCGGCCTGAATAAGTGCCACAGCTTGGGCGGCGACTTCAGGTGAAGTATCCATAGATTATTGATAGAACCTCACCTTAATGTTAAGAATAAGTAATGTTTGTTGCAAAACCAAAGATATCAATCACTTTTTCAAGAATTAAATCCAAGTAAACCAATAAAACCAAGTTTTCTTAGTATTCGATTGTTTGATATCAACAAACAGGCTCCAAATTGTCTTTTGTTTCTTTAAATTCTGTGTTCGAAATTCAAAAAAAGACTATTGAATGAAATTGTGAATGTGCCAGGTTCAAAACTGCATAAAAACTTTTTGCTCGACCTAATATAAAATTTTAGCTAGGACCAAACGAAACTGAAAATACAAGGTGGGCCAAAAGATGTGTCCAGAAGTGTAATAACATTGCTGAAGAGTTTGTTTGTTTAAACGCGCTAATCTCTGGAACTACCAGTCGGATTTGGAAAAAATATTTTTGCATTTGATAGCCCAATTCTTCAGGAAAGTTATAGGCGATTTAACATGACGCTACGACCCTTAGGAGCCGAGCAAAAATAAAAAAAAGAAAGAACGCTAAGCGAAAACGCGAAAACGAAGTGATAGCACGGCGGGCGAAAAAATTTGCCTGCCATTTAGTATATTGTGTGCGTATCTTACGACTTCCACGCGAACGAAGTCGCGGGCTGAAGCTAGTACTGAAATAATGGAAAAGCTCTAGAACTAATTCTGTCTTTATAGCAAAGTTCCCCCATCCCACTTATCCTTTAAGAAATGTTAGGCGTACCCATTAGTTGCCTCAATAGAGACCATGTCTAGAAAAAGAACGAAATATTATTTCTGTTATATTTTCACTATACACAGAGGAAGTAGATAAACAATGAGTAGGATTGACACGATACTGTAGTGTTATTGGAGAAGGCTATGTAATGGCTTGCTGGCGCCTAATTAGGAGGCAATTTACTCAGTAACGAGAGTGTTTCGATTAATTACACGTAGTTTACCTTTCAGAGGTAATTGACCGATGGGCTGATAGCACCGTCATAATTACCAACGAAGATTTACGTATGAGTATGTTATTGCTTGTTTTCCCTGAAGAATCGGTACTAAAATACGGTCTATACAGGGTGGTCCAAATAATGACGTCAAAAAGGAAAATCTGAATTCCTCATACCCAGGGTTTTATAGTTTTCGAGTTATTAGAGTTTTCTGCCGGTGGAGCTTGAAACATTCATATCTTTTTTTGTAGTGGGTATTTTTCAGATTTTTTTTTTTGTGACATTATCGTCTTATATGTTACTTTCATGTCACAAAAAAAAAAAACTACAAAAAAAGATATGAATTTTTGAAGCTCCAAAAACAAAAATACCTCGAAAACTACAAAAAATCGCGGAACATGTAGGAGGTATTTTTTGTTGCTGGAAGTTGTTGTTGCTGGAAGAAGCCATACCTGACGAATGGTGCAACAGCTCGCTGGTGCCCATCTTTAAAAACAAAGGTGATGTGCTGGAGTGCAACAACTATAGAGGAATAAAGCTAATGTCACATAGTATGAAGGCTTGGGAGAAAGTTATTGAAAGGCGACTAAGAGAAGAGAGTGAAATTTCGCCAAACCAATTCGGTTTTATGCCTGGTCGAGGAACAGCAGATGCCATCTTTGCTATCCGCCAGCTGTGCGAGAAATACAGAGGTGCGCATAAAAACTTGCACATGGTATTTGTTGACCTCGAAAAGGCATACGACCGAGTGCCTCGTGAAGTTTTGTGGTGGGCACTTAAGGAAAAATGTGTACCAGGGAAGTATGTGCAGTTGATTCGCGCGATGTACAGTCGATGCAGTACCCAAGTCCGGTCTACAGTGGGCACTACTGACAGCTTCGATGTGGCTGTCGGCTTGCACCAGGGGTCTGCACTCAGCCCTTACCTCTTTGTGCTGATAATGGATGCTCTTTCTTCGGATATCCAGGAAGAGGCTCCCTGGTGTATGCTGTTCGCCGATGACATTGTGCTGGTTGCCGAGAGTGGCTTAGAGATCCAGAGCAGATTGGAGGTGTGGTGGAAAAGACTGGAGACAGTTGGCCTGAGAGTAAGTCGGACCAAAACAGAGTATTTGTTTTGTGATTTTGGCGGACTCTCCGGTCCTGTGCCCATATCTCTTGCCGGAACGCCCTTACCGATCTGCTCCGACTTTCGGTACCTCGGGTCGCTTGTCCAAGGGGATGGCGAGGTAGACCGAGACATAACGCACCGGATCAACGCAGGATGGATGAAATGGCGACAGGTTACAGGAACAACTTGCGACCCACGGATGCCCCTCAAGTTGAAGGGGAAAATTTATAAGTCCGTGATAAGGCCTGTCGTACTTTATGGATCGGAATGCTGGACAGTGAAGAAGACGGATGAAAAAAAATTGCATGCAGCGGAGATGAGAATGTTGAGATGGATGTGTGGAGTGACAAGAATGGATAAAGTGAGAAATGAGTATATAAGAGGAAGTTTGAAAGTGGCGCCAGTGACAGAAAAGTTGAAAGGAAATCGTTTGTCTTGGTATGGGCATGTAATGAGGAGAGACGAAACGCATGTGACTAAAAGAGTGATGAATATAGATGTTGATGGATGGAGAGGCAGAGGAAGGCCAAAGAAAAGATGGATGGATTGTGTGAGGAATGATATGAAAGAGAAGGGAGTGAATGATAGCGTGACGGTTGACAGGGGAGAATGGAAGAAGAAAACGTGTTGCGCCGACCCCAAGTAATATGGGATAAGGGCAGGAAGACAATGTAGGAGGTATTTTTGAATACCCCGAGGAATTTTTACGTCACTATTTGGACCGCCCTGTATAAATAAAAATTGATGTCGAATGTTTGTAAGCGCAACACTGCAGAACGGTTGCACCTATTTGCCTAATTCTTTTTTGTTGTGTTTGTAATTGTCAGGACAAGGTTTGTATGACTGATTTTTTTTTTGGAAAATTCACCGGAAATGTCTGTAATCTGGATGGTATTTTTTTTTTAATGAAAACAGACAACTCACAGCCTAAACCACTGGAGATAAAGGCATGAAAATCTCCCGGGCGACGCCGGGCACGAGTAATAAATAAAAAACAAATGATTTTTGGGGCCCTAGAGGAATTAAATGTAGGGCGAATAAAAACGTGGGGCACACTAGGCACAAATCAAATATTGATTAAATTCCTGCTGTAGGTATAACAACAATTTATTGGAAAAAGCCGGCACTGTAAAATACGAGTACTAGATCTGTCTTTACAGAAAACTAATTGGAATATGAGCACTGCCACTCCAATAACTTAAGCTCCGGTGAATTCTGTAAAAAAGTCTTTTGTACGTCACAACTTCAGTAAACGTTGAGCACTATTCTTTACAGTCCCGACCATTCGTTCTTTCGTTCGTTAGGCCTCTGCCTCGAATATTGCGGGCAGCGGGGCGGCGGCGCGGGAGCGGCAGGATTTTATGCATAAAAACAAATGGACCGGACCTCGAAAACAGCGGCGCGGAAGCGGGGCGGGACAATGCGAGACGCGCCGCCGCCGCCGCCGCCCCGCTGCCCGCGAAATTCGAGGCAAAGGCCTTAAGCCGTGTACAGACGCGACGTGTAATGCACCGCAAATTTTGCATGTGGACGGGACTACGAGCATTACTTACTTGTAACGCTCACGCTGTTCCATCGGCTCGATTTTTAGCGCGAACACAAAAGGCTCTCGCAGTCGAACACAAGGATTCGCGTTGAGTTATATGCCGTCCACACTATTCGAATTACATTACATTACACGATACATTACATTACACATTACACGCGTCTGTACACGGCTTTTTTGTAATGCTCCACAGCTCCACAATTTTCCAATTAGTGACGTAATGTTTTTTCTGTCTACCATTAATTCAGTTCACATTTAACTGATGTTCGCTATAAAATAGTTGCTCAGATCGTATTTAACCCGGTCGAGTCAATAATGCGCCGTGTAGTAACTACCGGTATCAAGTAGCCAAATGGCTCACTAAAAATACTGCTTGCATTCACTATGCAATGTACTGTCGCGAACAAATACGCTGTTTTTTATTGGCTAGGGAGCTGTGCCACGATAGTCTTGATGCATCATTAATTAATTATGAACAACTTTTACTATGGGACCAAACCTAAAATCGCGAAAAAAAATTACATTATTAATTCCCTACATTTATGTAGGGAACAGCAATTTTTTTTTCACGGTTTCAGGTTTGGTCTCGTAGTAAAAGTTGTTCATAATGATGAGTAGGTACAACACTATCGTGGCAGCTCCCTAGCCAATAAAAAAGCAGCGTGTATAAATCGAGTGCTTTATTTTTTTGCAATTTTTTTTTTTCCCACTGTAAGTAAGTACGTAAAATTCGAATGTTTACGCTAAGGATATTACAAAAGCTATTATACAGGGTGTGGCGTAAATAATGGATAACCCTGAAACTGTCGATTGGCCAGATTATCATCTATCATTTACCCCACTTATATCGCCATATGCCCATGGATGACCAAATTATTGATATTTTTAATATTTTAAATAAAAATCGTACTTACTCTTACAAAATCAGCTGCCATTTGTACAATTGGTGATTTTTTTTCGTTTTGTTTTTTTTTATGTCACTCCTGAATATTTGTATTATCAGATCAGTATCAAGATTTTTTATTAAATTCTAAGATAACATTGCAAAAAATACTTGTTCTTAAATTTTAACATTTTTTAAAAAAAACATGTCCAATACACAGGCAAATCGGAGTCCGGTAAGAAAAGCAGTAAGTCACGAATAAACAATAATAACAGGGAGAGCGACGAGATACGGATGCGTGCGACTAAGTACGAGAACGTTAGTGCACTGAAGTGAAGGTCGCTTTATCTCGTTCGGATGAATGCTATTTGCAAAAAATCATCATCTTCTCTTTCTTTCTCACAATACATCTGTCCTTTACTAGCAACTCTTTTGTTTACCGAACAGGACTAGGATTCCATGTAATCGTCCAAAATGCGGATTATGTGAGTTTTTTTTTTACCCGAATCAAGTTTCTGCACTCCCATAACACCGATAATATGATTTTAGACTGTGACATTACGTTTTTTTGTAATAACAGAAGTAAGAGAATAATTTAGGACTTAGTTGTTATTTTCAAAAGTAAGACCCATATCAATTCGAACAGCAATAACTTTGTACTATATCAAGACACTGGTTATTATTATACCATTTTAGAATCTGCATTAAATAGGCAATTTTCTAAAATTATGGGCCACCGCTGTATAGTACATTTTTTTTTCGATACAGGGGCCCAAAATTGCATAATTCCGTAGAAAAAATGTTAAAATTTAAGAACAAGTATTTTTTGCAATGTTATCTTAGAATTTAATAAAAAATCTTGATACTGATTTGATAATACAAATATTCAGGAGTGACATAAAAAAAAACAAAACGAAAAAAAGTCACCAATTGTACAAATGGCAGCTGATTTTGTAAGAGTAAGTACGATTTTTATTTAAAATATTAAAAATATCAATAATTTGGTCATCCATGGGCATATGGCGATATAAGTGGGGTAAATGATAGATGATAATCTGGCCAATCGACAGTTTCAGGGTTATCCATTATTTACGCCACACCCTGTATATGTAGAAAATATACGAGGTTGTTGGTTCAGTTCAGAACAAAGACAAATGATAAATTTTATCTTTTGCAACTACTCGTACATACGTAAGTATCGAAGTACAAACATATATTTCGTACAACAGTATCTAGTTAAGCAATTAACCTACAGATAAAACTAGCAAACAGAAGTTAATAAAAACGTTTAATTGAGCTTTTATTGACCGATCCTAAAAACCTGGCCCATTGTGAGTATTTCTAGGAATATTCCAGTGAGCAACAGTGGTTGTTTTCCTAATTGAAACATTCGGCTCTAAAATAACACAATTATTTTGTACGTTTATTAAGTACTAGCTGCGCCCCGCGGTTTCACCCGCGTAGACCGGGATAAAAAGTAGCCTATTTGTTAATCCAGAGTATAAGCTATCTACATACCAAATTTCATCCAAGTCGGTCCAGCCGTTTGAGCGTGAAGAAGTAATAAACATACATACACACTCACAAACTGTCGCCTTTATAATATTAGTGTGATTTCAGAAGATCCCAAGTTTTAAGAACTATTAGGAATACGTGAAAATGGCTTAGTGCTAATTTCAGCAATGAAACTGAACGCTATCAGCACATCTGAACCGTGTTCAAAAGCTGTCAGTGTCAATATTCCAAAGAAAATAATGACACTGACAGCTCTTAAATGTGGTTTATGTGCTGATTGCGTTCGGTTTCATTGGTGAAATCCGCACTTAGAATTCTTGTAAGTAATTCGGTCCACAGTTTGATAAAAGTGAACGCATTATTGTTAAACATAAGTATTTGGTGCTTGCAAAAAAGAGCACGTCTGTCAAAATACGCAACTATAAAACAGCCCATGCTGTCCCATTGTTGGACAAAGGCTTTCCTCCATTCTTTCTATAATGTCTAGTAACTCAACGTACCTACCTAAACTAAGTTTAATGATTCTACGTAACGTATTAAAACGTTGTGTATGTGAGTGTATGTGTTTTGTGCACTTATCGCCCCACGTTGGGCTATACTTTGCGTGGCACGTGCTTTCAACGGACACCATGTTAAATGATCCTTTAATATTCGATTTAATTATTAAGGTTGGAAAGCATGCGACATTTAATTTATTATTCTAACCTAAATGTTTGCTTTAAAATTAATAATCTAATAAATATACTTGGTACTTGTAAAAAAGAGCACGTTTGCCAAAATACATAACTGTATAAAACAGCCTATGCTGTCCCACTATTGGGCAAAGGCCTCCCTACATTCTTTCCATACATCTCAAGTCTTAACGTACTCGTACCTAAACTAAGTTTCATGATGTAGCATCAAGTGACATCGTAAAACATTGTGTACGTGAGGGTATGTGTTGTGTGCACTTATCGCCCCACGTTGAGTTGGGCACGTGCTCTAGATGGAAACCATTTTGAATGATCCAGATTTAATTACTAAGCTTGTGTGGCACGCGACCTCTTACTTACGTAGTTTAATTATTTTAACCTAAATGTGTGCTTTAAAATAATCAATGAGCATTTTGTTGGTTTTATTTAATAACTACGTTTAATACGTTTTAACATAAAATATATATTGACACTCGGCAATACTATAACTTTCCATTAGTGAAAGAATCGGAATCGTATCAGACGTTCCAAAGATTATCCCCTACATACAAACAAACTCACAAATATATTATTTGTGAACAGATTTAATTCGCGTTTAGTTTAGATTTATTTATGAAAATTGGTACTTATGTTAGGTACAAACTTTGATATTTTGAGAAGGAGCTTTGTATAGTTTTTGCTTGGAAAAGTTTGAGAAATGGCCCATTCAGTAAATATTGTACTGGCACCAATATTTTATTCAGAAATTTGTCTAAACTAAAAGGTCGTTTGTTTAAGTTGTAGTAACTTTTTAAGGCTTGGCTTAGAAACAGTCTCAGTTTCGAAAGTCAGTTTTTAAAACTCCTAACAAATCTCATTAAAAGTTTATTTCTAGTTGGCTACTTTTATGTGTTCAATACCAACATCGTTATATCTTACTAAATGAGATAAGTTAATGTAATTTCTTGTTATTTTAATCTTCTAAAGTTCGAATTCTTCTGATATTTAATCGGCAAAATATTGTATCTATTAGACATTTATGAATTTGCTAAATAGTAGCTTTTCTATACTAAACTGGTATTTATTATTTACATTTAGGAACCGCACACCTTGAACTATTCTCGACTCACAATACAAAAATAAACCTTATGTGAATAATAATAGTGTTCACTGAAAAGAAGTTCAACATCCGTCTTATTATTTTCCGTTTAGGCAGCCGTGACGTCATAGCCCGTCGGTGCGGCCTTCGCGGTCGGTCATTGCCCCCCCGCCTCGACGCACGTACCGTTAGCAATGCAATGCAAATGGATCGGGATTTGTGTGTACATTTCGTATCGATAAAATGATACACGATAACTATACTGACGTCACATAATGTCATGAATATCATCTGCGTAGATTTATGTTAGGGTCAGCTTCCAGTCTAAACCGATGCAGCCAAATACCAGTATTTTATATGGAACTACTGCCTATAGGACTTCCACAACCGAGTTACTGGGTAACACTTGTCAGACTTTCTGGTTTCTGACTACCCGTAACGACAGTCAAAGATCTACAAATGTCAGCTAGGCCCAACGGCTTGACGTGCTTTCCGAGGCACGGAGGGGTCTCGGTAAGTAATGAATAGTCACCATACACGGACCGACCGTGGCAAGCGTAGCTCGACCCGTACGGCTGTTATTATTTACCCACGAGCCCCTCAATATTGACGTCACAAGTATTGTTAATATAAACCGCTCGATAATACAAAGGTTGAACGAAAGTAGGTTATCGTGCATTTTTATTGAAATACGATGTTACCATGAACTTTTGCAGGGTTATGAAGAAATTGTATTGCAAATTGTGACTTAATGAGTGTAACACTGTGTCGTATAGCTCAAAGCTGTTATGTATCTGGGTGCTGGCTGACTATATGAAAGTTAACTTTATTGTGGGTGTTAAAAAAGTTACATTTGGTACCTATCAGCTATCAGAAAAAAAGGGATAACATAGGGTGGTAAGTATTGCCCTATATTATCACATTTTTCTAATTGCTGATAGGTACTATTTAAATGTAACTTTTATCTTATGAGGCTAATCTGGTCAACAAAGTAAATACAAATCATCAAATGAAAAACTTTTTATTTGCAACGAACTTAAGTCACAGATAAATCCTAAGTTCCTTTCAAGTTACATTGAGATTTAATTAAATGAACTTATACCATTAGACTGTAAATAACTTCATAAACTTTACTAATGAACTTCTCAGTTTGCATTACGATGAAAATTGAGAAGTAGAAGAAAAAAACCTACCAAGTGCGTTTCGAACCAAGCACAATTAATGAAGGGTTCCGTAGTTGGAAACAATTTATCCCAAAAACAAAAACATGTTCTCCTATATATTGATTAAGTCACGATCTATTCTCCAACTTTAAGCTTGTAATCCCAAAAACGTACTCCAACCAGCAGATGTGCCGGACGGATCGTTGGACGCGATGGGTAAAAGGAGGGTGTGTGCCTATCCAGGTGTATCCTGGTGTGAGGGTAGGCCTCCGGTGGTCAACGGTCGGTGGTCAATGTGTTGAAGTCTTGACGGGGAAGGGTTTACGTTGAAAATAATAACACCAATACGATAAGTCTTCATGAGATTTCAGGAAGCGACTTGCGGGACTCTTCAGGAGCTCTAGTTGAAGAATTATATTAATTTTGACCGTCTAGGGACCTCATTAGGACTTTGCGACCGAATTCGGTCGTAAAGCGATCGCTATCGGTCGGAAATACGATTTACTTATTTGAATTATTCTCACATAGATTTTAAAAGACCATCTTTTCATGGTTATATGAGGTTTAGAGTTTTGGCCCGGGACCAAACCACAATAAATTACACAACAAAATAATCCTACATTTTGCACAGTACATAATGTTCATGTTATATGAACACAAAGCCTCACTAGTTATGATGTTCGAATTTCCCGAAGGAATTGTTGAAGGAAAATAACAAACTTAGATTATCTCCTTTTTGTTTGATAAGATTATGGAGAGAAGTTGTGAAATATAATTATGTTACTTATACACCACTAATTTTTAATTAGTACAAATACTTAAAGGTCTTATTAGAGAAGCTCTTGTTATTACCTATATATGTACAGTCTCAATAAATAATATTCATAAACAGCAAAGTTATTAGCGTTTGTTTATATTCCAAAATGTCACTCAGTTTATGGAAAAGCACTGCGCGTAGTATTTTCTAGTAGCAATTGTTATGAATGATTGATTGAATTATGAAATTTATGAATTTACCAATTATGACAAATTTTCGTGGATAATTTTGGGATTTCATTTTTTTGATTTTTGACTACACAAATATGATCAGTAACGGATACGGATAGAGCCCCATTTTTATTTGTACTAATTAAAAAATAGTAGGTAGTGTATACTTACTAATAATAAAGCTGAAGAATTTGTCTTGTTGTTTGTTTGTATGTTTGAACGTACTAATCTCTGGAACTACCCGTCGGATTTTAAAAGTTCTCTTTGCATTTTGATAGCCCAACTCTTGAGGAATGTTATAGGCTATTTAACATCACGCTAAGACCCTTAGGAGCCGAGCAAAAAGAAAAAAAGTCAGAAAGTAATAGCACGGGTAGGTGATGCGATGCCACAGGGTGGGTCGGATGAACAAGAAATTTCACGCGAACGAAATCGCGGGCAAAAACTAGTATTATACAAGGTGTTTAAAAAACGAACGTATTTACCCTTTATTAAGATTTAAATTACGCCGAAGTGCCGACTAAATTACTTCGTACGTGTCTTCCTGTTCCCATTCGCTTAATGACCCAGGTTCGATCACGTACATGCAACTAAACTTGTTTGAGATTTCATTAGCAGGTAGAGGATGTAGTGTACAATTACCAACAGTCGTGATGGGATCGTGTATGCAGGCTAGTACTGTTACAATCACGAAAGGCTCGTTTGTAAAGGTTGTTTTTTTATGACGTAAGATGTGGCATTCATATTTGTTTAGTTATGTTTGGAATTTTTCAAATGTCAGTGTCAAAAGCTAAACTAAAAACCCTGAAATGTCGATCAAAAATATTTAGAAAACCATAAATGTATTTAGAGCTAAACAAAACAACATAAAATCATCATTCATTGTGTATTTAATGCCGTCTCCTGCGCGTGTTTTTGCGAAACATTACACAAAAACTTGACATACATATAAGAAACATTTGTTTTCCTACACAAGCTGTCTCCTGCGTATTCAAATATTTTTAGCTACTTACACATTTGGTGTAGATGTCGTAATGAGTTCCGACGAGGGAAACGTGCTACCAGTTTGACAACTGATGTGCGCGATGCGCGCGAATGTTGAAAATGAAACAAAGTCTTCCCCTCTTCCCCCGCGCGGGGAACGTTTTCCATGCAGCTCGGAAAACAAAAACATCGTGTTTGCATACACAAATGTGAATCGCCACGCCTATTTGGTTCGATTAATGTTTCGTAAAAAGACGCGCAGGAGACACGGCTTTAGTTACACATTTGGTGTAGATGTCAGTAGATTATATTTTGTGTAGATGTCGTATTGAGTCCAGACGAGGAAGACGTGCTTCAGTTTGATAATTATAACAGACGTCCGCGGTTCGCGCGGCAGTTGAAAATGAAACAAACCCTTCCCCTCTTCCCCCGCGCGGGGAATGTTTTCCATGTAGCTCGGAAAACAAAAACATCGTGTTTGCATACCTACACACACACACACACACACACCCACACAGATATCGCCTCTTTGTTTCGATGTTTTTGTGTAATGTTTCGAAAAAACACGCGTAGGAGACACAGCTTAAAACATCATTCTGTCTCTGACTTCAAACGATTGACAGAAATGGAACGATATTTAAAGCTAGCTTCCGCCCGCGACTTCGTCCGCGTGAAATTTCGGCCCGCGACCCAACGCGTTGCATCCCATCACCCGCCCGCGCTTTGCTTCGTATTCGCTTAGCGTTATTTCAGACTTTTTTCTTTTTGTTCGGCTCCTAAGGGTCGTAGCGTAATGTTAAATAGCCTTCAAGAACTGGGCTATAAAATGCAAAAAAGAATTTTTAAAATCGTACTGGTAATTCCAGAGATTAGCGCGTTCAAACTAACAAACACTTCAGCTTTTTTAATATATAGATAGGCACGATTAGAGCTAAATACATTGCGTGGTGTATGCGAGCTATAAAATCCAAAATCCTAACTATTATTATTTTAAATTGCGAAAGTGAGTTTCTTTGTTTCTTTGTTACGCTTTCACGCTAAAACGGCTGAATGGATTTGGATGAAATTTGCCACAAGGCTATACCATGACCTGGAGAAGGACATCATCATCTGCCTAGCCTTTTCCGAACTATGTTGGGGTCGGCTTCCAGTCTAACCGGATGCAGCTGAATACCAGTATTTTACATTGAGCGACTGCCTATCTGACCTCCACAACCCAGTAACTGGGTAATACGATACCCCTTGGTAAGACTGGTTGTTAGACTTTCGGGCTTCTGACGATCCGTAACGACTGTTAAAGATCCACGAATGACAGTCGTGTCTAACGGCTTAACGTGCTTTCCGAGGCACGGAGGGGTCTTGGTATGTAAAGATGGTCACCGATCCACGGACTGACCGCGGCAAGCGTAGCTTAAGCTGATTGATCGACCCGTGCGGCTGTTATTACTTAGCCACAAGCACCCCATGACCTGGAGAAGGACATAGGCTTCTTTTCACCCTGGATCGCAGACGAAGTCGCGGGCAATAGCTAGTTCTAAATAAGTATCATATTCATTTATGCATACGAAAATTTTCCGAACCATTCAAAACTGCGCTGCATAACTTAAACCCAGTTTGTCAGTAATGTAGGAAACGGGGGCATAACGGAGCATTTTGCTCCATTTATACAGCCACTTTAAATTAAAGGATTATTCTTGTCACCGACCAACTACGATATTTCAGTCGGCTTCGCTGCACGGCAAACTGTGTTACTGAAACTTATATGATATTTGTTTTGTCTGTCTCACCCCCTTACTGCAAGTGTGAATGTTTTAAATTGCCACCTGTCTGGACAGAAGTGGCTAAGTAAATTGGGTCTGCATTTATATTGCGATACATTTATGAATGTGTAGGCAGGTACAGCAGTTCCCAATCTTCTTGGCCGGGTTGAACGTAGGCACGAGCCGATGCGCAGAATGCAAAATTAAGGTATCAGTTGGGAAAATACCATGCGCAAGATGGGCAAGATGGCTGTCGCGCTCACTTTAGCCCAGCCAAAAAGATTGGGGCTTGCAGATTTTCAATAATATTTCAGTCAATTTTAACGCGATAGATGAAACGATGACCTGGCTAATATAGCGGGAATTCACTGGATACGAATAGAACATCTGGACACGAAGAGCAGTAGTGGCCCAGTGGTAACGCGGCCCCGACTTAAGAGCGGTCGTGGGTTCGAACCCAGGCAGGCGCTTTACTTTGTGTAAACAATTTCATCACCACTGCTCTCAAAACGGTAAAGGAAAACATCGTGAGGAAACTGGCATGTCCTAGAACCAAAAATTCGAAGACATGCTACATCTACCAACCCGCACTGGGCCCGCGTGGTAGATTACAGCCCCACTCCCTCTCACAGAGAGGCCTGTGTCCCAGCAGTGGGATCGTTATATGCTGATTATTCTGAATAGAACAAGGACAAATTTTTATGGTGCTGTTTGGGGAAAGCTAGTTAGGAATTCACCGGCCCAGCAGTGAACATTTATTACGGCCAAATGGCGAAACAGGAAAACCACCATCTAGTTTGAAAACGATAGCTTTTGACTTGACTTAACAATAAAATAACACCTGTCTTGTCTGTCTTTACAAAATGTACCGTGTGGAAACTCCGCGTAGGGTTTTGGTCGGGTATGGTTAGTTGCATGAGGCTTCCAACATTTCTAACTACATACATGAGCTGGAGTACCATAATCGGGTATATTTAGGACCTAGTATTGCGTGACTACTACTACTAAATATATCCGGCCAGCGAAAGCGTCTGTAATGAATTATGAAGATAAGGTACCTTTTTACCCGACTACTAAGGAAGGGTTATTAAATAGTAAGGCATAGTCAATGGTTTAAAAAAAAAATAACTAGATCCCGCCATCCCCTTCGAACCTAACCTGTCCGAGTCGGGGTGCCCAAAGTCCCGAACTCGCTTCGCTCGCTCTTGCATCGTAAGTGTTTAGTGTCGTAATGGGTATATTTAGTAATTATTAATTTTAAATTGTTGCTATTAGATATACCCGAGTAGCGGTGTCTTGGTAAGGTACATTTAGCGGTGGTCACTCCAAATTGCCTTCTCCTAATTACCCCAAGTCGCTCAGGTCCGTGACGTCACTGGCGACCCCCACAAGGTACATTTTTAGTAAAGAAGCGTCTTGTAGCCTTTAAACCCCTTTTTGAAGCGAATAGCAACATGTCACGTTCAAGTCACTTTGAAATATTGTTCCGCGGATTTATGCTCATTAAGAATTGTGACGTAACTGAACTAACCCAAATTGTTTCAGAAGTTGCTTAGAGACGGCAAAAGGGGCCCATCTTAATAAATCAACGTAAACGTCTCGTGTTATTATTTAAGATACGAGTAACTTAGAGCTACCTTTGTCCTTAAGCTCACCAATTTGTTTAAAATTCCTTTTATTAATTGTTATCTTAACGTAACACGTACCATCACGCCTGTAATCCCCGAAGAGTTGGGCTGAGGTGTAGGTACCTATTAAATCAATCTGCCTAGCCTTTTCCCAACTATGTTGGGGTCGGCTTCCAGTCTAACCGGATGCAGCTGAATACCATTATTTTACATGGAGCGACTGCCTATCTGACCTCCACAACCCAGTAACTGGGTAATACGAATCCCCTTGGTAAGACTGGTCAGTCAGACTTTCGGGCTTCTGACGACCCGTAACGACTGTCAAAGATCCACGAATGACAGCCGGGACCAACGGCTTAACGTGCTTTCCGAGGCACGGAGGAGTCTCGGTATGTAAAGATGGTCACCCATCCACGGACCAACCCCGGCAAGCGTAGCTTAACCTGGTGGATCGACCCGTGCGGCTGTTATTACTTAGCCACGAGCTCCTCCGCAATTAGTACACCTATATTTCGCCAGTTATGTTTTAGTCCCATGTACTAGGAGGCGAACCTATTGCCATCAACTGGGTACAAATCCAGACTTCGGGGTGCGATTGAGAAATTCCTGATGGAAAATTCCAATAACGCTTTGCCCAACCCGGGAATCAAACCTTGGACCTCTTGCTTAACAGTAGCGTTTGCGACCACTAGATCAACGAGGCAGTTAACTAGTATCTTAACATATTTAACAGTTTAATGCTTTGCTTATGTAGATACATACTAAATATTTCAGTATAAAGTAATCTCTCATTCTACGGAAATCGTAGACAATGCGAGATTAGCGTATACTGGATGTGTATAGCTTGATATGTAGCCGTGTGTACCTATAGGTATATAGTTTTATTTTAAAGTAGGTTATTTCTAATTTCAGTTTCGATTGATTTATGAAGACAATGTAGCACACACTGCACACAGGCTTGTTTGGCTAAAGCAACAGGGGAAAGCCGACTACGTATAAATAATGCTGCAGACTTTATGCGGTTTTGTAAATGAGAATTTGTGAATATTTATAGTTAAGTAATAATAATATAAAAGTCTTAGTGTATTTTTAGGGTTTCGTATGCATGTGAAATTTCAGCTCTATCGGAAACCGGGAAGTGGGTCAAAAACTTAAAAGATTAGATTACAGTATTATCTACAGACAGACACCAGGACAAGTGAAACTAAATACAAGCTGGTAAAATACAATTAGGCTTTCACAGACGCTGTTTCATAGAACTTATTATTTGAAGAATAAATATGACAGTATATGACATTTATTTCCCTAGAAAAGCTATAAATGTTATATTGTCTGAATTTTTTATACCAGATTATACTAAGACAGCTAGCTTTCTTATTACACCTGGTATAAAAAATTAATGACATGATAATTGACCTCTAGTTGGAGACACTTTTAAGATACAAGATATTTATTTTGTAAAACATGAGTGCAGAATTTACAGGTCTTAAAAATAATAAGAGGTAGCTACATGTTTTGCCAATCATGGCGTACAAAATTAGTCGCACTAAGACAACTATTACAAAAAGATAATTATAAAATCGTTAATAATAAATTAAAACAATGACTTACAAAGAGGAAAAATAAAAAAAAAAATAAATAAAAAAAAAAAAAAAAATTTATTTTCAATCCCCACTTTTATATTTACTTTTAGTTCGAAACAACAGGGCCTTCGATAATTATAGGTCAGCGCTCAATTAGTACTCTTTCAGTACAAGAAAATGTCTCCTTGTAGGGAAATCCCTTTCCAAAATACCGATAATTTGAGTCTGCTTGAGGTAGCTGGAATTTCACTAACAGTTCAACGTTACATGACGGCTACTCATTTATTTACGACACTAACTACTCGGTCATTAGTCAAAGGAATTCTAGGTACCTTTATATAATATTAAGCAGGAGTCTAATCCGCCTTAGGCTTAAAAAATGCCTTTTGAATATGCCTGAAGTGAATTTACGATATAATGATAATTTACATACAATCTTAATTTTGGAGCTAGATGCAGACAGTAAAAAATTTACTTTTTTCTAAAGTCAGTGCCAAACTAAGGTGCATTGAAGAATTTGATGACACTGACTTCAGAAGCTGTCAAGTTTAAGAAAGTAATTTTTTTCGTTTTAAGTTTTTAAAGTCGTTTTATAAGTACTTTTTTTTAAAATAAATTGATTTTTCCATTTTTAGTTGAATACTAGCTGCGCCCCGCGGTGTTACCCGCGGTTTATGAGATACACTAAAACGTGTAATATTTAATCGGTGAGAAAAGTATTCACAAAAAAATTGCTCATCCCACGGGAACACTACATTTTTTCAGGATGTAAAGTAGCCTATGTGTGCTATGTGAATACAGGATGTCTGCTACTTCCACACCAAATTTTATCAAAATCGGTCGAGCCGTTTGAGTTTAAAAGAGTAGCAAATATATTTGAATTTCTTGCTCATCCCACGGGAGCACTACATTTTTCCGGGATAAAAAGTAGCCTATGTGTTAATCCAGGTTATAAGCTGTCTACATACCGAATTTCATCCAAATCGGTCTGGCCGTTTGAGCGTGAAGAAGTAACAAACATACACACACACACACACACTTACAAACTTTCGCCTTTATAATATTAGTGTGATACAATTATATACCCAAGACGAAAGAAAAGAAGAATCATGAAAATCTGCTTAGAACTGCCGGAGATATTACTGTAGATATCTCTGTATCATTTATGCATGTAACTTTGTACATAAGGATAATTACCTAATGTATTATGTACTAAAACCTTTCTGATCACGTTAGTGAAAGAATTAAAATTGATTCATTAGTTTTTGAGAAAATAGCGGACATACAAACATACCTACATACAGAACCTCTTTTTTTTAAGTCGATTAAGAATAACAGGATGTTTGTTTCATTTCACTGAACGAGAATATAGTTCAAACATTTGCGGAAAAGAAGACAGCAAAAAAATAAACTGTCATGACCATTATTTATATAACAACTAGCTGCGCCCCGCGGTACACCCGCGTAAACCGGGATAAAAAGTAGCCTATGTCTAGCCGTTTGAGCGTGAAGAAGTAACAAACACACACACACACACTTACAAACTTTCCACTTTATAATATTAGTGTGATTAGTGTGATAACAATGAAACACAATGTTAGCGAAGACTGGAATAATAAAATACTACAAAATAACGTGATGCATAATCAGCCTATAATGTTCCCACTGCTGGGACACAGGCCTCCTCTCTGTGAGAGGGAGTGGGCTGTAATGTACCACGCGGGCCCAGTGCGGGTTGGTAGATGTCACAAGTCTTCGAATTTTTTGGTTCTAGGACATGCCGGTTTCTTCACAAAGTTTTCCTTTACCATTTTGAGAGCAGAACGTGATGGACTTATTTTAATTAATGGAAATCCCGGAGTATAGTGTTAGAGGTAAGAGCAGTCGTAAGGCAGCTTTGAGTCTAGAATAGACTGGAAGCGTTTGCTACTCCCCTTTGCGTAGTATTTAATTAATCTAGAAATTCCGACTAAGTACTTCCTTAGAACGGAAATTAATGTTCGTTCCTCTTGGTATTTCTAAGTTATAAGCAATCGTAAAACAAAAATAGGTATAACAGAAGTTTCTTTTATATTAGGTCTTTACCTATGAAATTGCCGTTCTGCAGTACTGGCCATTTCAAATCAAAATAATTTTTGTTTGGCTAAGAATTCTAATTTCAAATTAATTTTATTTTAAAAACATAGATTTTTTTTCCCAAAAGTAGTCATTTGTTTATTGATTAGTGTTACATTTTCATCGCATTTCAATCTTTTTCGTCATCATGGATACGTCAAAAATTCGAGTAATTATGGAATATGAGTACCGTCGTGGCAGCAACGCGGCACAAGCGGCACGCAACATCAGCGACGTTTACGGAGCTAACACTACAAACCAACGCACCACTTGTTATTGGTTTGCTCGCTTCCGGTCTGGAAATTTCGACCTGAAAAATGAACCTCGCGGTCGTCCGAAGACTTTGGTCGACAATGACGAATTAAAGGCGATTGTGGAAGCTGATGATACACAATGTACAGCTGAATTAGCAGCAGCTTTCGACGTTAGCGTCAAAACAATATTGGTCCATTTGCGTCAAATTGGCAAGGTAAAAAAGCTTGACAAATGGGTGCCCCACGAACTCAATGATCGCCAGCGCGAAGTATGCGTCGAGACGTGCCTTGCACTGCTAAACAGACACACAAATGAAGGAATTTTGAACCGCATTGTTACCTGCGATGAAAAATGGATTCTGTTTGATAACCGCAAGCGCTCAGCAAGTTGGTTGGATCCTGGTTCAGCACCTAAACAATGCCCTAAACGAAAACTTACCCCTAGAAAAGTGATGGTCACTGTTTGGTGGCCTAGCGCCGGTGTGATTCATCACAGCTTCTTACCAAACGGGGTGAGCATTACTTCAGATGTGTACTGTGAAGAACTGAACACAATGATGGAGAAGCTGGCACATCTCCAACCAGCATTGGTCAATCGCTCGTCTCCGCTGCTCCTGCACGACAACGCGCGACCTCATACTGCACAGCAGACGGTCTCCAAGTTGCAAGAACTGGGGTTGGAAGCTCTCCATCATCCGCCCTACTCACCAGACCTTGCGCCTACAGACTACTACTTTTTCCAGAATTTGGATAACTTCTTGGCGGGAAAAAAATTCAATACCCGAGAGGCAGTACAAAATGCCTTTGAAGAATTTGTTGCCTCCCGTCCAGCTGATTTCTTTAAGAAGGGCATCAATAAACTGCCACTGCGTTGGCAAAGATGCATTGATTGCATGGGTGATTACTTCGATTAACACAAATAAAAAATGCATGAAAAAAATTCGTTTAATTTTTTTCATACAAAACGGCAATTTCATAGGTAAAGACCTATTATTTTAGTTTTCATGATAGTTTTTCCCCAGTTCGAAGATTTATTTTTTCGTTTACTTTCATTTCTAGGAGCTCGTGGCTAAGTAATAACAGCCGCACGGGTCGATCCATCAGGTTAAGCTATGCTTGCCGGGGTTGGTCCGTGGATGGGTGACCATCTTTACATACCGAGACTCCTCCCGTGCCTCGGAAAGCACGTTAAGCCGTTGGTCCCGGCTGTCATTCGGCTCCGTCAGAAGCCAGAAAGTCTGACAACCTGTCTTACCAAGGGGTATCATATTACCCAGTTACTGGGTTGTGGAGGTCAGATAGGCAGTCGCTCCATGTAAAATACTGGTATTCAGCTGCATCCGTTTAGACTGGAAGCCGACCCCAACATAGTTAGGAAAAGGCTAGGCAGGTTGATTGACTTTCATTTGTAGGAAAAAAAGGACCTTATCCAGGCATAAATTATTTATAATAAACAATATCGTTTAATGTACAATAACAATAATCTAATTAAATGTGTACTCATTGCCACGGTATTTTTTTATCCACTAACAAGAAATTCGAAACATTTCCAATATAAAAATTGTAACAAAAAGTTTTATAGAGGGCGAAAACAGAATATTGATGCCTACTGTAAAAATAAAAGCATAAACATTTAACGGTTCCCTATGGGATATTGCGTGTCTTGTTATATAGGTAATAGGTACCTAATGAGAATGACAGACAAACAGACTCAATGGAATTGTGAATGGTATTGATTTTATTTTATGTTTGCATGAGAAACCGGGAAGGAATGCAATATTTAGAAGCTGACACGCTGCTATCTAGAATCGCAATGAAAGTGTATTATGAATGCATTGTAATGAGCCATTACGCTTCGTTAATGGGTATTTGACATTCAGCAGGTTATCGATCTTTGGTTTTGTTAATCAGAAGATGTGTACAGTCATACTGTCGGTCTGCCAAGTATATGATATGCAAAATAAGTATTGGAACCCGAGGGCGAAAAGTAATATGAATCTAGTCTCATACACGCACTACATCTCGATATCGACTGTTGGTGGCAGGGCAGCTCATACAAACCTTACTCTAATTCGTAAATAAATTGTTTGTGATAGACTCCAAGACAAGAGATATAGGCTGCTAAGTCAATTTATAGGTCACGTCAAGTAAACATCAAGCCAAAATAGTTTACCTCTAATAACACAAATAACATGTTTGCCCATTCTGGATACAATCTACCAAATGCCCGTCTATTGTCTGCCAATAGCTAAGGTTCATGTTTTAGGATGGGACACGACCATAAACAATGTTATCTTGCCACGTGCTATTTTTAGCCCACTATAGATAATATCGCGGCCGCGCCGTCTTCGGCTTTCTGCGTATTATATTCGATGAAAGTGTTAAGGGGCGGGTCTGACTCAGCTTTCTGCTTTGTCTTCCCCATCAGATTGGACGTGACTTCAAAGGATGCTTGCCGAAATAATTGGTCAGAGTTGAAGGTCGAACCAGATAACATCTCGATGTAAACCATTCCTATTCCACACTAATTTACGAGCGTTTCCGCTGTCCGATTTGTCAGTATAATACAAGGCTCTCGACTAATCCTTCTATCTGATCCATTTGCCCATTGTCACTCGCTCATAAAGCTCAAATGTACAACTGTAAATCCTGTGGGTATTTCCATTATTAGGGCTAATAAATTGCCCCTTGGTTGAATTGCGTCTACGGTCGAGTGCGGGCGGTTCTATTGCGAAGCAACAGAGCGGTTGTGCATTCTGCATTGCACGCGCCCTTGGGCTATGAACTAGGAATGATGTCCATAATGGCCTTGGAAGCTATTATAATTTACGCTGTTTTCAACCCTGGGAATGTCTGTACACTTTAGTCTAGAATTCTCTCTCCAGAGAGTGGCCCGGGGCCATTCCTTTGTTTATCTAACTTCCTGAGATGCTAATGGATATACGTTTCGCGGCCAAAAATGCAGGCTATTTCCTGTGAAAATTTCTCTCGCTTTTAATGATATCTCATAAAAGTTTTGTTTTAATCTGGGAAGTAGGAAGTTGAGTGCACCCAAGCAGAAAGTCAAGAAATTTTATGAAAATAATGTACACTAAAAGCTCTGGCTAATTTATAATGTTTTCGTCTTGAATTATGATCAAATTGTGCGCTACGAACAAGGTGACGTCGATTTTCTTCTTTGGAAGTCCCTTGCGAACTTTCTCATGTAAATAAGGCAGTCCTTTTATTTGCGTACTTAGTAATGTTAAATGATCTAAACATGCACACCCGCTGACATAGTTAAATCATCTGGCAGAACTGGATGCTGCTCACCTCGTTACAACGTTCTCACATTTTGATTTTATTGTGTTCGCCTTGTGGAAATTGGATTCGCATTGCAGTTGTGCATTGTCGATAATGGGGACAAGTACGAACGCAAACTGTGGCACAAATGTAGGTACAATACACTACAACGAACTCAAAATGAAAATACACTCTATCAAGTTGGAATTTTGTCGCTGTTGTGAATGCGGTGCGGACATAATAATGATGGATGGGAGGATATGAGTGTTCGATGTTATCCCACGTCACGTCTGATACCGCATCAATTAACTGTCGCTGTCGTACTTCTTGGTCGCACCTGATGGCTTTGCACTCGAACGACACGAGACCACAACGAGTCCGCCACAAGCCAGTAGTCAGCCGACCGCGTTCGGAGTCGCACGCCCTTCGTCCTCGGGCGCGTCATTGTAAATGCGACCCTTAATCTTTAAAATATTTTTAGTTCACGGAAATCACGTGTCGTCCACGGTTTTCAGTGTTGTTCCAATTCGAGAGTGCACAAAGGAAGTATAAACTACTTGAGAATCGAATGTTTTGTACGTCGATGGGATGTAGGTTTACAATAATACCATAAGGTGAGTGTGTTTATATGTATACGTCGATCAGCTGTGAAACATAGTACGGCTCTCGAGTGTTTATGATACTGTCATATTTGAGCTGCTGGTATTTAAATATTTGATGAAGTTAAAGAGTTTTTAGTGAGTAGAGGTCGTTAACTGGTTCAGTTACACGTATGTTTTGAATGCATTTCGAGTGTGAGACGTGTTTAGTCAGTAAAAACAGGAAGTTATTGCAGACGAATGTTATCTTACGTCAGTTAGTGAATAAGTTACGACTTGGTTGAAGTACATGGGTGCGATTGTTGGTTATAAATTGTAATTAAATTAACTGTCCGGAGAAGAGCTCGAGCACACAATTTGTAATTAACAGTTACATGTTATCTGGTCTGTTTCTTAATTATCTTGTTAATTTTCATTATGTTTATTTATATTGCATTTGTCTATGCAAATTGCTGCAGTCATGCGGTGAAGTATTTTGTTATTGTTAGTGTATTTTTCTACAGCCATTCATTCAATGTCGCGTGCTTTGATTGCTTACGAATTCAAACTAATGAACAATGTTGCTATTTCAATAATATTTACATTAGATTCCGACGTTCAAAGGAACAATGTTAAATTGTGGTATTACTTCTATTTTAGATCAGTTGTAGGTTGTAGTCTTATCTTCAATTGATATCTGCTGCTGATAAAACCAATCACATATGATCACGCACTTACTTACTCACATAAGTATCGTGACTGTAGGTACCTACTATATTGGATTATCATGGGCTTATTAAGAAATTTAACTAATCATTACCACGGAAGTGGTTTTGAAAGGGAGATGCTGTCGATTGGGATTCTGATCTCGTTACGAACAAAGTCGGTGTATAGTTCCCACGTTATTGTCTATGATTGAACTGATAACCTATAACTCTGGTTATGTATGGTTCACGTTTGCGGGTTCGTTAAACACTCTTTTTATTTTTATTATCTGTGGCAGCGCTTCGTTGCACATCCAGTTGAATCAACTAAACCCGTTTGTTAAATTGTTTTAGTCTATTTTTTAACCGACGAAAAAAAAGGAGGAGGTTCTCAATTCGACACGTATATTTTTTTTTAGACGGCCGAAGTTTGTTAAGTAAGCTCGAAAAGATTGGTTTTAATTCTATCCATTTTTTAAACGGACGAAAAAAAGAGGAGGAGGTTCTCAATTCAACACGTACCGTATATTGTTTTTTTTTTTTTTTATGTATGACCACGCGTAACTTTTTACAGTCGTCCGATTTGAAAAATTTTTGTTTTATTCGAGAGGGTATATTTCAAAGTCCCACATATTAGGTTGGGGAAAAAGTCTTTTCGCATTATAGTATGTATGAACTTAAAATAAAATCTCTTTGGCTATACTATTTGTATCTGGCTGGTTTTGGTATCATTGAAAGTTTAAATTTTAAAGAACATAATTCCAAATTCAAATTAGGAAAATGTGTGATTTTCATTAGTTTTTCGTACTGTCAAGATGAGTGAATCTAATGAAGAAATTCGATACATTTTAAAAATTTACTACAAAAAAGGTAAAAATACAACGCAAGCCGCGAAAAAAATTTGTGATGTTTATGGACCCAGTGCAGTGTCTGTGAGAGTAGCACAAATTTGGTTTAAGCGTTTTCAATCCGGAAATTTTGATGTCAAAGATGCACGTCGCTCTGGTCGCCCTATTTCGGATAAAATGGATGCCATTTTTGAAAAAGTGGAGCAAGATCGGCATATCAGTAGTTACGACGTAGCTGAAGAATTGGGAATTGACCACAAAACAGTTTTGGCGCATTTGAAAAAAACTGGGTTCACAAAAAAGCTCGATATTTGGGTACCTCACGAGCTCACTGAAAGAAACCTAATGAACCGTGTACTCATTTGTGATTCTTAATTACGACGTAATGAAACCGAACCATTTTTGAAGAAGCTGATAACTGGTGATGAAAAGTGGATCACGTACGAAAAGAACGTGCGTAAAAAACGGTCGTGGTCAAAGGCCGGTCAGGCTTCACAGACTGTGGCGAAACCCGGGTTAACTCGCAACAAGGTGATGCTGTGTGTGTGGTGGGATTGGAAGGGCATTATTCATTATGAGCTGTTACCACCAGGCAGGACCATCGATTCTGAATTCTACTGCGAACAACTGATGAGATTAAAGCAAGAAGTTGAGAGAAAGCGGCCGGAATTAATCAACAGGAGGGGTGTGGTTTTTCATCATGATAACGCTAGACCTCACATATCTTTAGCCACTCAGCAAAAATTATGAGAGTTTGGCTGGGAGGTGTTAATGCATCCGCCGTATAGTCCTGACCTTGCACCTTCAGATTTCCATCTGTTTCTGTCTCTTCAGAATTCTTTAGGCAGTGTCAGTTTAACATCACGAGTGGACTGCCAAAACCACTTGTCGCAGTATTTTGATCAGAAGTCCCAAAATTTCTATAGCAATGGGATCATGTCCCTACCTACAAGATGGCAAAAAGTTATCGAACAAAATGGTACCTACATACTTTAGATAAATGTAAATAATGTATATTAAAAATGATTTCAATTTTCTTAAAAAATGCGAAGAAACTTTTTCCCCAACCTATTATAATTGTTTAACTTTACTAGGGTAGTTTTTGAGTTAGCTTCAATAATACGTCTTTTTTCCTACTTTTATATGGATGAAATTCTAGTTTCTTTTGCAGGTAGTGGTACTAGAATTTGTGTGGGTTAGGTACCACAACTAAAAAGTGAAAAATAAAAACTTTTTTACAAAAAAATACAACCGACTTCCAAAAACAACACTACAAAGTTAAAAATAACTTAAATTTCGGAAGTCGGTGGCAAAAAATTAAAATACTTTTAACCAGACACCGACTTCCGAAATTAAAGTTATTTTTCACTTTGTAGTGTTGTTTTTGGAAGTCGGTTGTATTTTTTTGTATAAAAGTTTTTATTACTTGCTTACGATACAGTAGTAGTTTTTTACGTAAACGTTCAAATAAAAGTAAAATTCGTATTCCTTCGCAGTAGTCAAGTATCATTTGATATTTCCCTCAACCTAGAGCCGTTCAAGATACGATATCTTTCATATTTCAATCAAAATATTGCGGATTCGTATGAAAGGTTGAGTGTACGAAAAATATGATATGCCGCCGTAGTCCCCCAACATCTGTATTTTGCTGAGTTGTCGGTATGAGTGCGAGATACAAGATACGAAGATGGGATTAGAATTTATTTATACAACGTGTATCTTTTCATCATATTTTTTCTTTGATGGATTGGCTTCTGATGGTATTGATACACGTATGATGCAAGGTTGGGGTTAAGTGAAGGACTAACTTAATGTTTGTTCAAGTTTATTGAATGGAACTGCGAAAACATATGTGTGTTATTTGAACAGTAATATAATTCTATGCCAGAACTTGTGCAAACAAACTGAAGTCTAGAAATATGATTTTCCAAATGGCTGTAAACTGCACCATAATATTCACGGATATCGAGGGCGCACCAACGGGATATCGACGCAAAGTGTCAATAACACCTAACTGAAAAAGTAAAAAGTTACACAAGCTGAAAATACCGTTGCCATAATATAGACACATTGGTTTACTTGCGGGGTAGTATTTCCACATTTTAATTTAATGCTGTTGCAACTAAAAATATACCTAGGAGATTTCGCTATAACATGCGAATAACGCCTTTATATTCAATACGATAGAAAAGTAAATTTCACGAAAAATTTCAGTTAGGATTGCACCGTCGGCGTCGGTCGATATGCCATTGATTATCGCGATGATGGACGTAGGCCATAGGTGTAGCCACAACTTATTGCGATAATTTTACAACGGCATTCACATTACCCATTGACGTAGCGATAACTCGGTGGGAGCGTTCATGTGTGGCTACTCAATTTATCGCGATAGTTATCGCAATAATTACTGCGATGTTTACGGCGATGAGGGGCATTGACGTTGACGATGGTGTGGGCCCGATGGGTGCCTGCCGTTTTGCCAAAAAGATTTTGACAAAATTTCATTACCCAAACAAATTTTAGCAACCTTTTTTTATACCATTGCAATATTTCGAATGATTTTAGTACGCATATTTTCATTTGGTCAAATTTTTACTTGGCAAAATATTACTAAGTATAATGTCATTATGGAATTTGGTCTTTAATCAAATGATTTATTACAGCAAACAATCTTCAGACAATAAACGTTTGGTGAAATGATTTGTTAAGACAAAAAATATTAAGGCAAAAATAAGATTTTTAGACATTTGACTTGCTGGTTAAATTTGATGTCTTTTGCGTACTTCTTTGTAAGTTTTTGTGCTTGAATTTGTCTGAAACAAGTCAAATTTATGGTTACTTGATATTAGTTTATTTATGGAAGTAGTTAGAGTAGGTTAATTATTTTTTAAAAAATGGTTAGGTTAGGTTAGGTTAAAACTGTGACCTCCTACGCACGAGCCGAGCGAGCGAAGCGAGCGGTGCCGCGGTAGCGGCCGGCGAGTGCCAGACACGACTTGCATTAATAGAAAAAAATATATTGTTTTTAGTAGGTTACCCGGAACTGAATTATTTAGATTAGGTTAATTACTTATTTTAAAAAAATGGTTAGGTTAGGTTAGGTTAAAACTGTGACCTACTACCTACTGTGCCAGGAACGACTACATTATATAAAAAAGAAGAGCACACATTGAGCGCCATTTATGATTTACCTCCTACCCACTTAGTTGTTCACATTTTTGTCATTGAAGTTTGACTGAATAGGAAAGGGTGAATTGAAAACTGACGATACTACGAGTAAATAAGTATTTGGCTTATTTGGTTTTGCATAAAAACTGTTATTCCAAATGAAATATTTGACTAAATAAAAAATGTTAGAAGTACTAGTTGGTAAACAAGTTATAGTTTAAACGTTCATTTGCCAAACATTAGGTTTGCGTTACAACTTTTTGTGAATAGATTTTTTGCTAAGTAATAATTTGGCAAATGAAATTATGCGAAAAATTTTTTGGGAAGTGAAAATTTGTCAAATTCCTTTTGGTCAAACAAGGGAGACCCGGGCCCGATAGGAGGAGGTTTTGACTAGTTTGCTTTTAGTTTTTATTCAGAAAGTCACTCACTTTGTAATTTCTTGTCGTCTACAGTTTTAATTTAAAACTTTAGATTAGAAAAGTGTTAAGGCTTCCGCAGACAGACGCGACGCAACGATGCGACGCGATTCTGATAGAATAGTTTCCATGAAATTTTCGCGTCTGTCTGCGGAAGCCTTTACTGGTAGTCTGTCGCACCGGGGTCCGGATTAGATTTCGAGGATTGGGATTCCGGGGGGGGTTAGATTATGTAGGCTGCTATTCAAATGGCAAACCAGGAATTCCTGTTATCGCTTCCAATTGCATTGATAACGGAATTTATTAGATAAAGTTGTTAGCGCTCTTAGTAGGAATGTTAGTTATTATTACCAAACAAGTTTAGATGAATAGGTTTAAGTAGGTACATTTTTAAGTTCGCGGAATGGAGGGTGAGAAGTGAAAATAAAAATACTAAATTATTTTTCTTTTTCAATATATTCACCTGCTACCCTTATACATTTTTCAGATCTTTCAATTAGCTTATGTATACCTTCATAAACAAAAGCTTTGTCTTTGTCCGAAAAATAAGCTGAAACCGCGTCCTTCACTTCAGTTGAAAATTTCTTCCCACGAAGTTCTTTTTTCAGTTTTGGGAAGAAGTAATAATCACTGGGAGCCAGGTCTGGGCTGTAGGGTGGATGGTCTAAAATATCGAAGCCCACCTTATGCAGGGCAGCCAACGCAACACGGCTCTTGTGAACAGGCGCGTTGTCGTGAAGAAGAAGGACACCTTTGGTCAATTACCCCTCCTTTTTTCTTTAATGCTTTCTTTCAACCTCTCGAGGATAGAAGCATAGTATTCTCCGGTTATAGAAACGCCTTTATCCTTATAATCGGTCAACAGGATCCCTTCTGAATCCCAAAACACTGTTGCCATGATTTTTCCAGCCGATTGTGACACTTTAAACTTCTTGGGTGGTGGTGTACCTTTTTTGTGCCACTGCATAGTCTTGTTTCGACTCAGGTTCATAATGATGACCCAAGTTTCATCTCCAGTAACAATTCGACTTAATAGTCCATCCTTATCTTCGTTACAGAGGTCCAAAAACGTGCGAGAACACTCCACGCGGTGTTGTTTTTGAGGCGGCGTGAGCATTCTTGGCACCCATCTTGCACTGACCTTTGTCATGCCAAGATGATCGTGTAGAATTTTGAAAATTGTCGTATCCGATACTCCAACCATTTCTGCAAGCTGTTTCTTCTTTAGTCTGGCATCTTCCAATATTATTTTTTCGACTTTTTTAATGATTTCCGGAGTAGTCACCTCGATCGACCGTCTTGGCCGTGGGTCGTCTTCAAGTGAGGTCCTGCCTTGTTTAAAGAAACTGTGCCACTTGTAAACCATGGTTTTACCCGGGCAAGAGTCCCCGTAAACGGATTCCATCTCTTCCAGTATATTTTGAACTGACTTTCCTTGCTTGGTAAGGAACTTTATTACGGCACGGTACTCGATTTTTTCCATAATTCACACTTTCTTCCCAATTGAGTTGTTTGCTTGACGATAGTTCAAAGACTAATGATCCAATTAATTATTTATATATGGCATCTCGCAGTTGACCACTAAGGGTCGAGACTGCTCAACCGGGCGTTAAAATGATCCAATTAAGATAAAACCTGGTATTTATACTAATATTGAGTGGCTGAAGTTGTGGCCATCCCGATAATGACCTATTGTTATAATATCCGCGAACTTAAAAACGCCCCCTCGTATGTGGAAATTATTGTGCGAAAAGGGTGTGTGTACAAACCTTCTCTGGGAAATGAAGTGACTTAGAAATTTTTCGTGAAATAAAGAAGCGAGGTTATACTTACTATAAGGTACCTAGAATACCTCTGAAAACAAGGCTTGATCAAATCTGCCTAGCCTTTTCCCAATTATGTTGGGGTCAGCTTCCAGTCTAACCGGATGCAGCTGAATACCAGTATTTTACATGGAGCGACTGCCTATCTGACCTCCACAACCCAGTCACTAGGTACTCGTAATACGATACCCCTTGGTAAGACTGGTTGTCAGACTTTCGGGCTTAGGCTACTTTTTATCGCGGCCTATGCGGGTGAAACCGCGGGGCGCAGCTAATTATGATATAAAGAAGCGATAAATGCGGTAATAATGAGTGTTAGACAATAATTTTGTCAATAAATTCGGTTGCCAATCGTTAAAAAAATGTCTGTATGCCAAATTATGCTTAAACGATCTCTACTTGTTGGCAAGTCCAATCAAGTAATACATCGATCCAATTAGTCAATACATAATTATAGGATTTTTAATGTAACATAATTACTGATGATTAATTAAATTACAACACTAGCTCGTTAAGTCGTTACTAGATAATGCAAATCAATCTGCCTAGCCTTTTCCCAACTATTTTGGGGTCGGATTCCAGTCTAACCGGATGCAGCTGAATACCAGTATTTTATATGGACCGACTGCCTATCTGACCTCCACAACCCAGTAACTGGGTAACCCCTTGTAAGACTGGTTGTCAGACTTTCGGACTTCTGACGACCCGTAACGACTGTCAAAGATCCACGAATGATAACCGGGACCAATGGCTTAACGTGCTTTCCGAGGCACGAAGGAGCCTCGGTATGTAATGATGGTCACCCATCCATGAACCAACCAACATGCAAATACAACTTTATTACCAGTAATAAAAGCTTGACGACGTCATTCAACAAATGACGAGAGTTTTGCAAATGTAGGTAATTAATTTGCCAACCTATTTTGCAACTAAATATTGATGACGAATATGATAAATAATCTATCTATACTCCTAATACCTGTCACTTCAGTCGTCATGCTACGACACAGTTGTACTCTTCAATTTAGCAACGAATTATAAAGTTGCTAAATTGAAGAGTAGCATGTCAACTGAAGTGACAGGTAGGTATTACGTTTAGTCGGTTAACCAGACACGTGTTTTTTTTGTTTACCTTTATTTAATTACCTAAACCGATGGAGCATGGGGAGGGGTGTAAATTCCGAAAATTCTTTCACTAACGAGGTGAGCTACAGCACCGAACAGCATAGGATATAGTTTTTTAAAACAAGAAATTTCACGCGGACGAAGTCGCGGGCAGAAGCTAGTAATTCATATACAAATAAGATTTTATATGAGGAAGTAGAGTTGCCATGTAATTTATTTATTCCTTGTGTATTTTTATTTAATTTAAGACAACATTAACATCTCTCTAAGATAAAAGCGTCTGTCGGATGCATTCTTGTGGATTTATCTATAACGAAACGAAATAGAGACAACTTTATATTTCTTTGTCCCATTTGAGATGCTTCGTTTGGTAGATTGATCTTAATTAATTTTATTTGCTTAACAATTTAGTGGTTCCTTTTATTTGTGCCATAACATTGCTTTTATGGCTTTCAAATTTGTGTCAAATTAAAGTTAGTGTTGTCATCATACTGCATAGACATCGTATTTATTAATAATATGTCATTGAATATAATATAAATAATAAAGGTATCTCACAGGTTTACTTAGATGTAAAATAAATAAAATGTTATTTCAGAAATGTCAATGTCCACGTACAGAGATTATATGAAATTTATATTTTCGATATCATAACATCTACATATATCCATTAGGGACTCAGATATTACGAAAATAAAGTAAATATCAATGCTGTGATCCTGAATTTTCATATCGCAATATTTTATCAACTCAGTGTTTTGTGTAGGCTGGCGCAATAAAGTCATCTAAGTTGCGGTCTAAGTATAATTTTAATTTTACACCTTGGTTTGTCGGCATAAAATCATAAAATACGTAGGAAGGTACGGGTAGAAATGTAGAAAAAAGAATTATATTTCTATGGGTAGAATCATACCTCAAGTAGTATTACTTAGTTACCTACCTGTACGTTAGTAAATAATTTTCCGCCGAGAATTTTTTAACAACATTTGTAATAGGTAGGCATATTCTATTAGTTTTAACTATGTGCTATTATTCTAACTATTTCTATTCTGTGAGTTTTGGAAAGTAAAATACGCTCTTGTTAGGGTACTTACGAAATTTTTCTCCAAAGGACATCTTTTCCATTTTTTCCTACAATGGTTTACTAAACAAGCAGTCAGTCGTCCTTATCGTTTATTAAAACTTCCATCTTATTAGATAGCGATCAATTTAATTTTAACGCTTAATTAAACAACAATTTAGTTTAATCACGACACATAATGACCCTAAAATGGTTCGAAGGAAGTTCATGCCCATTGCGATAGGTTATGGTTTGTCGCTAAATAATTAATGAAACCCAACCTCAATTATGCAGTTAAGTGCAGGTTGGATAGAATGCGGAGCGAGGGCGGGTCAATAGTCTGGGAGCTGGACTTATTTATTGTTATGTTAAGGTGTATGTAAAAAGCGAACTGGGCGAGAATAAGAAAGTGACTGAGTCAATTACTTCCACATGCGAAAAAAAGAGAGCGCAACAATGCACTGGAACCAAAATAAAAGCGTCAGTGTAAATAAAAATTGTTTAAAAATAAATTAATAAATTATTTAGGATTTTAAAATTACAGAAAAAAAAAAATTAAAAAGTAGAGGTGTTTTCGGAATACAATTCTATGAAGGAAATTTAAGCCAATTGCGTTTTTTTTTTTTCAGCCAGAGTATTAATCAAATAGTCAATAAACATATACCCAAAAATTAAATCCATAAATGCTGTAATTGTGAAATAAATGGTTACGAAAAAGCCCCCAATTTATTTTGGTATCGCCTTAAGTCATTATTTATGAAACTCATGCGAGCAGAGCAGATCGATCATATAAATACTATTCATACAGTCTGGCGCGTTTCTTCTGACAACGCCAAGTTAATAGCCGGGGAGCTCGGTGAACAATAACTTTTTTTAAAGAAAAATAAATAAAAATCATCATCGACATCGAGGCAGACCCAGGAGAAGATGGAGGGATGAGTTTGATTTTCTCAAAAACGAATGAACCAATTTTGATGATTCTTACACTAACGTGATCTACATACTTTCGGGAACGTTTTAGTATATAAAACGTGAGGTAAGCATTCTTGTATACAAAGTTATATGCATAAATGTACTGTCTCCGGCTTTTTGATGATTCTTCTTTTCGTTCTTCTTGGGCTTATGTAATTGTATATTCACCTAAAAACGGAAAAGTAAAATTAAAAGATAATTTTAATGAATACTTTAAGTAATTCGATCCACGTTATAGCAAAATTTAATTCATGTTCCTTTTCCATTGTTATCTAGATAAAATGTTTACCATTTCATAAGTGTATTAAAATGTAACCAAATAAAGGAGTACGCACGAGTACCCACTTTGAGTCTGCATAATATTATGTTTGTCTATGAAACTGGATAAACAGATCAGATATTACTTCGTCCTTGATACATATTTTGTTTGTAAACTTTTACAACGAATTTCAGTTTTGTTGATAACGGATCCAACAATTATCTACAGTACGACACAACTTAGATGTAGCATCGGCAAAATTCTTAAAACCGATCACGATCCGAACTGATTGCGCCTTCAACATCACCAATCTTTATTACTGCTTTAGGCGAAAATCATCTTTACGCATACGCAATAACTTGTAAAGTCATATAACCAAATACATTCGTAAAATTGAAATCATGCCAATTTTCAAATCTATGCTACATCTATGTTGTGCCGTACTGTACCTATACGATATAAAGAGGTATTTGTGAGTTTGTATAATAGGGGGTGATCTTCGGAACTTCTGATCCGATTCCGAAAATTCTTGCACTAATGTGTAGCTACAGTATTGCCGATAGTCATAGGATATATTTTATGTTAAATCAAGAATTTTCACGCAGATGAAGTCGCGGGCAAAAGCTAGTTACCTATAACTACAATAATGCAAATTGAAAATGGTATGTTGGATCTTGAAATATACTTAATATATTTTTAACTGCAAACTTAGTAAAAAATAACGAACCAACTTTAATTGGGGCAAAAATAAAAATAAAACATACTTAAAAAAAAAAATACTCTAAATGGTGTTTACCATCACCCCCTTAAGGCTTTGCACCTAGCTTCCAAACACCCTGTACATTATATATAACTAGCTTTTGCCAGCGGCTTCGCCCGCGTGGATGTCGGAAAATATCCCACGGGAACGTACTACCGGGAATTCCTTCCTTACTTCTTGTCTATATTATAAAGGGAACTTCTGTGCAAAATTTTAGCTTTCTAGGTCCAATGGGTTTGGGCTGGGCGTTGATGAGTCAGTCAATCAGTCAGTCAGTCAGGACTTCTCTTTATATTTATATAGATAGATAGCATCCCGCAGAGAAGTCTGACCTTTCTGAAGAACATCACCAATGAGGTCACTTTAAGTCTTCCTAGAGCGTCCTCCCCGTAAATACCTTTTGTTAGTCGCCTTTCAAATATCTTCTCAACAAACAATTGTATTTTGAATTAAAATAACAGTTGACCATATTCCATTTATAATGAAAAGATATAAGTATCAGAAGAAGATAAGCCAAAAACACCTTGAAAACCAAAAGAAAATCTGTAAAATATAACAGCTTGTAACTTATCAATAGATAGGTACTTATCAATATCTTCTTCATAAAGTATATGTAAACACACCGTCAATTTTAAAATCCTCACTGTCACGTTGTTTATCAGTTAAAACACTATGTATTGGTTGCGTATCTATGTTTACATAATTAATAATACATAGTATTGCTTATTTATGATAAAACTTAATAATGTTATCATAAATATCATGATCACTTTGTTCTTGATAAACTACTCAACATTCGATGTTCAAAAACGGCATAGTGCCGAACTATTAGATGACAAGTGGAAGTAGGAAGGTATGTCGTAATTATCGGGAGCGAATAAGAGACAAGACGACGAAAATGTGGCTAGTTAACCAGATTTTGACGTGCCACTTGCGGAGCGTGTATAACCTATAAATTTTATGTATAATGTAATGGAACATCTTTAATGTTTAATGTGCATATCTATAAATAGTAGTTATTTTTATTATAAAGAAGATGCTGATTTAAAATCCCATGAGTTCCATTAGTTATCGCTAAGGCTGCCTGTCCACTGGAGCGGAGAAGAGAGGAGAGGAGCGGAGCTGTGCCAATTAACTAATAGAATCTTAACTCCGATCCAGAGTAAATAAACGCAAAAAAACGTATTTTCTTTCTATCTTCTTTCTTTTTCAGTTTAGATTCTATGTTTCTCCGCTCCGCAGCCTCGCTCCGCTTCAATGGACAGGCAGCCCAACAGCTCCTATTTTCTCATTTTGGAAGGTTTTAGATTATTGCAATCTGTTTGAAAGATTTGTTGAGTTAGCTGGACTTGGCCTTAAAATGTGTACATGAGTGTGTGAGTAATTATTGAAGTTAGTTTTAGGGATTTGATTGTTCGTGGAATTTTTACGAAAGTCTGTAATGATCTCAATTTCATTTACCTATACAGCAATACTAGTTCATTTGATAGTCAGCAAAAACAATTCGTAGCGTCTCGATGTGGTGACTCGTAAAGGGTTCGCCCGGCCGATGTACCGTTGGCAAGGCTAGACGTCGCGGTGACGAGACGACAGGTTTAAAGGGTGTACTTGAATTAATTTCTTGCAAGCACACATATTCTAGAGAAAATAATCCTTTAAATGAGTCTATCGATGAATTTAAGAATGATTTTGAAGTAGTCTGACATGGCCCATATTATGTCATCACTACATAGATTAATTCATTGGCACTTTCTTTTTCTAAAGCGTTGTACTCATAATTATGAATTTTGTAGCTAATTGTAACAGCAAACCTAAGAATATTTGAGATTATGTAAAAACATTGGTATAATTTTCCGTTATTTGAAAATGGCAGCTGTAAAGTAAGATAACTGGTAACAACACTTTGTTACAAATACTAGTCTTGGAAAAGGGTGCTCTCATTCACATGAAATTGTAATCATTTGCTAACAATCACTTCATCAAACAACGAATTATGTAGTAGTTCATCATGTTTATATTCGGATTCTAATCTTGGAAGAGAACTAAAAGTATCATCTCCTAAAATTAAGTAATTGTGGCACATGTTGGTACAAAATTTGTGCATAATCACGAGGTCCTCATACTTTGTATAAAATATTGCTTCAAAAAGCCAGCGGGATCTAAGCTTCCCATTCACAACTGTTATTTTACTCTGAATAGTTTTTAATCTACCTGTGCTTGTGACCTTATCTATCGCCATTGAAATTTTGAATAGGTGGTCTTAAGCGGAGTTCCCATGTAATTTAACAGTGGTTCACAGTTCTTCCAAGGTCATTTTATTGTTCATCTTAATGTATTTCTGCCTCGTTACCATTGCATTATAATAGTCTTATTACGTACGGCACGATTGTACATTGTTTTATGTTTGACAATGCTCTTCAGAACTTTTGAATGCCTAAATTTTAATCTTGCAATATTTGACAGACTATATTAACTTTCGTCTAAAGATAAATTTAAATGAGCGTAAACTTTTTCATTTACTTGGGCAAAGGCACACTGCCTCTGGTCAATGACTGTCTGAAGCGAACGCATTGAGTTGAGTCTATGAATTAGAATTGACAAAGGGTATTCATGAAATTAAAATAGAGGAGCTCGTGGCTAAGTAATAGTAATAATAGTAATAATAGTGGTGTTGGGGCTGCCCCGCTTCTGCAGCGCCTCGGGCATGTTTGCGGAAGCGTGCACCGACTGTTTTCACGCCACCATGCGCAAGCGGTGCGCGTCCTTAGTGCGCAGGGTGCGGGCCAGCTCCAATACTGTCCTGGTGATGATAGCAGAGCGATATGACTGCCCCTATATCAGACAATGCTGTGACAGACATCTGTAGCCAGGGGGCGCCTACATTTTATTGACCTTGGCATATATTTTTATAATGACGTGTTTTGTTGACATTTAATGACGTTTTAATGTAAAATTTAATTTTTTTTTAATTGTGTGACTGATAATTTTGTAATTTTGTATTATTGTTTTGTTGACATCTTTGTTTATTTGAATTACATTGACATTTTATTTTATTTTTTTTTTTTTTTTTTAATCTTTATTTAAGGAGCTTGGTCAACAAGACTAAGTCGCTCCGTAAGGCTTTCTTATAATACTATTAATACATCATTTTATACATATAATACAGGTCTAATTATCTTCTACGTATACCAATCCGTACAAGTTTATAATGGGTGATTCATTTGGAGTTACTTTTTCCAAAACTAAAAAAAATACGAATACAACAAATTTATCAGGTAATCTTTATTATAATACAAAAGAACCATTCCTTACATTTACTTTTTAAGGATTATTTCTTTCAAATGTTGTCCGTAATTATCGGTCACCATTGACAGACTGTCAATGGTGACCGTTATCGTACCATGATAACGGACTATTTGTTTCCTGAAATTGAAGCCCGTGATCTTCAGAACTTTTGGTACCAACAAGACGGCGCCACACAGCACGTGAAACCATGGCTTTGTTGCGAGAAAAATTTGGTGAACAGTTCATTTCGTGTTTCGGACCAGTCAGTTAGCCGCCTAGATCCTGTGATATCACACCCTTAGACTTTTTTCTGTGGGGTTATGTAAAGTCCAAAGTTTATATGGATAAGCCGCGTACGATTGATCAACTGGAAGCCAACATTACTCGCGTTATTTGCCAAATACCACTGGAAATGCTCGGTCGGGTCATCGAAAACTGGAACTCCAGAATGGACCACCTTAATCGCAGTTACGGACAACATTTGAAAGAAATAATCCTTAAAAAGTAAATGTAAGGAATGGTTCTTTTGTATTATAATAAAGATTACCTGATAAATTTGTTGTATTCGTATTTTTTTTAGTTTTGGAAAAAGTAACTCCAAATGAATCACCCATTATAACAGTCTCGCTGTTTCTGACAAGGGGGATGCTAGAATGATATTGCATCTTCCCAACTCTTTAACATCAACACCAAAGTGTAATAATAACTCAGCTCTGAGATCTTCGTTCCGGGCACACTCCACCATGATGTGAAAAACGTCTTCCACTTTTCCACATTCTGTGCAGTTGGGGGAAGGAACTTTTTTCATTAAATATGCGAACTTATTTAAGGGGATATGTCCAGAACGAAGTCTGAAAGCTGTCACAATTTCTGTTCTGCTTAGAAAACATGAATCGAACCATGGCGATTTCCATGGTTCTCCTTGTATCGTTCTATACCACACTCCCTTCTCTGACCCTTTTCAATTTGTATTCGTCCATTCATTTAATTTATTCCGATGTGTTATGGGGCAGTATTGTGAAATTTAATTTTATCATGTAACAGTTATGGGTTTTTGCCTGAATTAAATGAATTTTATTTTTATTTTTTTTTTAATAACAGCCGCACATGTCGATCTATCAGGTTAAGCTACGCTTGTCGGGGTTGGTGCGTCGATGGGTAACTATCTTTACATACTGAGTCCTCCGTGTCTCGGAAAGCACGTTAAGCCGTTGGTTCCGGCGTCATTCGTGGATCTTTGACAGTCGTTAGGTCGTCAGAAGCCCGAAAGTCTGATAACCAGTCTTACCAAGGGGTATCGTATTACCTACTAATTGGGTTGTGGAGGTCAGATAGGCAGTCGCTCCATATAAAATTCTGGTAGTCAGCTGCATCCAGTTAGACTGGAAGCCGACCCCAATATATTTGGGAAAAGGCTAGGCAGCTTGATTGATAAATTTAATAAATAAATAAAAATACCAAAAAAACGCAATACTAGTATATAATACCAATAATAATAAATGTATAAATTAAATAAATATTAATGCATAAATTAAATATATAAGTTGTACAAATTATATGATACAATTAGTAGTTAAGTCCACCTACCTACATAAAACGAAAAGTATTTTATTATTGAAGTTGTAAACAAATATTTATAGTAGCCCTCCTCCTAATTTTTAATTTTTATGTTGTTATGCCCGACAGGGCCCACAATGCTCCAAAATTTTGTATGTAATTTTTATGTACCTACCACCTAAGTTCACATTGTGGAATGCAATAAACGTATTGAGTATTGAGTATTGATTCATGAAATTAAAATTCATTTGTTTACGATGCCAACGGGGATCTTTTTGTAGTGTTTACTGTTTTCCATTGCAAAATTTGTGGCTTACCCTTGTCTCCTATTGGGAGATAAATGAGAATTGTATTATAGGAATCGTGGAATGTCATGTTTATTGAACCACCTATATAATAGCTGGGTTATTTTATTATATGAATGCTTCAATAAACACGAGACATTTCTCAAAACGTTTGTAGAAAAACAACATCTATGTAATGTGACGTCAGAACAAATATTTGCTGACTTCATTGTTATGTATTTGAATTTTTCCGAGATATTCTTTTTCAAAGGTATTTTTCTAGTTTTTCTGATGCAATCAACCGGGGGCACTGTCGTGTAGAAATCTCTGTTTATTCAACCCTCGTTTCTGACATTATACGAGTATCTACTGGCTTTGTAATTTTACTCCGCGAGAGTATCCTCTGTTTTAATAAGTGAAAAATTTCTGTGTGAGCTTTGTTTAAAAGTGTCCACAGAAAATGAGTTTTTATTAACACTACGCTTCTTTACTCTTCTAAGTAATATTTTTGCTGAAATATGCTTTACTTGCATTTATTTTTCACTTCAATGTGGTTAAGTTGATGTTAGCATTTGAACTATCAAGTTGACTTTTTCGAGAAATACTTCAAACTTCTTCATTAACGTCTGGTAAATTTTGAAGATTCTTTTAAAATCTCTCGATCTCTTAAAAATTAATCTGCCTAGCCTTTTCCCAACTTGTAGGGGTCGGCTTCCAGTCTAACCGGATGAAGCTGAATACCAGTATTTTACATGGAGCGACTGCCTATCTGACCTCCACAACCCAGTTACTGGCCCCCCTTGACCCCTTGACCCTTGGTAAGGCTGGTTGTCAGACTTTCGGGCTTCTGACGAAACGTAACGACTGTCAAAGATCCAAGAATGACAGCCGGGACCAACGGCTTAACGTGCTTTCCGAGGCATGGAGGAGTCTCGGTATGTAAAGATGGTCACCCATCCACTGACCAACCCTGGCAAGCGTAGCTTAACCGATCGACCCGTGCAGCTGTTATTACTTAGTCAGGAACTCCTCTCTCGATCTCTTAAGTGGAAAATTTTTCAATACAATTTATTGCTCTACTTTTTCTAAAAAAAAAATCAGAGGTTGTATAACAACTTGGTCCTGAGTTTTAAAATCCCTTGTATTCGTATACTTTCAACTACTACCATTATGTACGACTCATATTTCTTCCACTCTATTTTCGAAACCAAACTGTATTGCAGCCCAGATTTTTTTTTTCCATTTTTTTGTGCGAAATATTCCAACTACAAAAATACTGTTTGCTATGTAGGTGCGAGCTCTGTGGTACGGGCTTCGTGTTTTTGCCTAGTCCATACTTATTCGTGCTTTTCTACTACACACTGTATAATTTTTACCCATGGCTGTATTTGCACAGCCTGTCTGTTTGTCAACGTCACTACAACCCGCTCACATTACAAATAGACTCTTATTTTGCTACTGTTCGGATTCATAATTGAAAACCAACGGCAAGGTCTCGGTTTTACAGTGTATTAATTTTCTATATTAATGGAATTTATTATTATAAATTTGTAAGGCATGGATAATTATATTCATTTTTGTACAGTCAATACTAGGATTTGTTTACGTTGTAAAATAAGCAATATTATAAGTAGGTATCTGATGACTGCAAATGGATAATCTTGGTAAATAGCTTAGGTATCTGATATTGGTAATTATAAGCGAGAATCCTCATACAATCACCATGTTTATTTTATTATGTGGCATATTTACGTGAATAGGAAATTACAATAATGATTTTGTCATAAAATTAACCGGTTTCATATGACATCACCCGTAACAGACGCACAATAAAGCGTTTAATACTTAATCTTTGCAAATCCGTAAACGGGAATTTATGAACTAATCGATAAGTGGTAAATGAAAGTCGCTTTTCATGTCTGTCTATGTGACCACTTTCATCTAAACTACGCAATGGCTTTTGTTGCGGTTTTCACTATTATTTAGAGTTTTTTTTTTTTATGTCTATAAAACATCAATATCAAACTTACATTTATTAAAGAAATCTTGATTCTTGTCAAGTCGTAAAAACCAAGCGAAGCAGGGCCGGGTCGCTAGTATATACTTATGTACCTTGTGGCTAAGTAATAACAGCCGCACGGGTCTATCCATCAGGTTAAGCTACGCTTGCCGGGGTTGTCCGTGGATGGGTGAATATCTTTACATACCAAGACTCCTCCGTGCCTCGGAAAGCACGTTAAGTCCGCTCCCGGCTGTCATTCGTGGATCTTTGACAGTAGTTACGGGTCGTCAGAAGCCTGTAAGTCTGACAACCAGTCTTACCAAGGGGTATCGTATTACCTAGTTAATGGGTTCTGGAGGTCAGATAGGCAGTCGCTCCATGTAAAATAATGGTATTCAGCTGCATCCGGTTAGACTGGAAGCCGACCCCAACATAGTTGGGAAAAGGCTAGGCAGATAGGCAGAAGTCGCATTTCGTGTCTGTCTGTGGCCGCGTTGTTCTTCTAAATTACGCAACGGATTTAGATGCGGTTCTCACTATCATTCACAGAATTTATTCCGGAAGGTTTATATGTAATAATACATTAATATATAACTTAGATATAATATAGAAACCCTCATGTTTTGTCAAGTCGTAAAAACCGTGAGAAGCAGGGCCGTGCCGCTAGTACTTACATTATAAATGAAAGTAGCTTTTCGTGTCTGTCTGTGTGACCGTGTTGCTCTTCTAAACTACGCAACGGATTTTGCTATGGTTTTCACCCTTAGTTAGAGAATTGATTACGGAAGGTTTATATGTATTTTACATTAATACTAGCTGTGCCCCGCGGTTTCACCCGCGTAGACCGGGATAAAAATTAGCGGTATGAAAAATAGATGTTAGCCGATTCTCAGACCTACTCAATATGCTCACAAAATTTCATGAGAATCGGTCAAGCCGTTTCGGAGGAGTACGGGAACGAACATTGTAACACGAGAATTTTATATATAAGAAGATTAAACATACATCTTTACTTAACTTACAACTTACATCTACATACTTACACAGAAATCTCGGTGTTTTGTCAAGTGTTGTAAAATTAAAACCAGCAATAATGATTGTGCTCTTAATTCGAATAATTTCTCAAATAGGTCATGCAGTTAACTGTGGAAACCCGCTAGAAAGGTCACGCCTTCATCAGTAATTTACTCATATTAGATCGCGTCCTCACGAGACCAATACTATGCGAGTGTGCGCGGAAAAATATTCGTACTAAGTCGACGTACACACGGACGTAAAAATATCGCGGCGATTTTATTTCTCGCACTGGTTTTTCAACGCTTTGCATAGCGTCGAGAGTTGAAAATCCAACAGTGTGTTTTTTCGACGCGCTAGAATGCACTCTGTTGTTGTTAAGTTGTATTCTCAACGCTTGACTCAACAACGAGAGTTGAAAATCCAGTGCGAGATAAAATCCCGCCGCGATACTTTTACGTCCGTGCGAACGTCGACTAACATGAATCCTTTGGGAGAATGTCGGCTTATAAAAGGACAAGTTGACCACAAAATGTCTTATAAGTACGGGCGGCCGCGCGTAAAATTATTTGTGTCGTAACTCGTAAATAATGACTCGGATGTGGGCGGGATTAAGTTCCACATGAATTTTCTCCCACTCCGGAAAATTCTCCGCAGTGACATCCATTAGGCTTGATGTTACGAGCAATATGAACGCGAAGCCTGCCTTTTAATTAGAAATTACACTTACAGTTTTTATTCCTCTATTAATTTTAATTTAGTTGTTCTAATTACTCTTCCATTTGTCAACTTGTCTTTTTCATTAAAAAGCGGACGACATTTTGTCTTTCGGCACAATAATTTTATTAAAAACTTGGCGTCATATTCCACAGAACACGATATGTTTTGGCTTCACTGCGTAAAGAGAAAAATTTATATGACGGATTGTTGTAAAAGCGTGAATAACAGGGTTCGTGCTATCGTAGACCCACGGGAATTCTTAAATGTATCGAATAGAAAATAAAGGACACATACTCAGTTCACACTAATCTCTTGGAACAGTGAACTCCGTAGTCTCGCAGAGCCAGTCATGTCTTTAGGTGACTTCAGTTAACGCCAAGGGTAATTAAAGTCTTGTAATCTCTTTAAACTTTACAACACTTTAAAATCAACGTAATTTAATTAAAATCAAATTAATCATTGAAATTATTCGATCTGGTAGCAAATGGCATAGTTTTGCTACATTTTTGCATTATTACGTCGAGGTTAACGTCCGTCTGAACGGGCTACGAACTTGCGACCCCGCGTCATTGAAGGCATTAGTTTAACCCGTGAACAGGGCCGCCACTTCGGTATCTCTCTGAAAACATAGCTACAGCTTGCTCTAATGTTCGTGGTTAGATAGAGACAAAATGCATTTCGGTGGTTATGAAAATCAGTGGTTTTTGGGTAACCGAGCTGACAGATGAGTCAGGTTTTGTAATGTTATTAGTTAAACTGTTGTCTCGTTGAAGTTTTTTTTTTATTTTCAGATTCAGCATTTTAATCTACTTAATAGTTTTTATAGAATTTGCGAAGAAGAATTTAACAATGTTGATTTTTATAGCTATATTCTTGACATCTTTAATATTCGAGAATTCGAAGAAACTGACATTAATTTAAAATCTCATCTGTTCATTGGATTCACTATCACATCTGATGAATCGATTTCAGGAAGAACTTATGTATAACTAACGATTCTAGTCGACTGCGCCACTGAATTATCCAGTAAAGAGGAATCAAGTTTTTAATATGCTTATGCTCTTCAAAGGCTTTCAATAGTCAGTCGGTTTCATTTTAGCGGAGAAATGCAGTCAAACCTTGACCTGTGCCACAAAAAAGGGAATGGCGTCACTTTATACTGCATGGAAATAAATGGAATAATGCGTACCTAATTAATTTTTATTGTGGAGCTTAATCTGCCATTACGGAGGTATTGCGTACAGCGTCTTGTCGGCCTTCAGTTTTATGGAGCGAAAATTTATGACTGTCTGCTTGTACCCGAACTTTAATGTTCTGATGATTTTATTGGTACCGGGAAATAGGTATTGTATACAGTATGTATCAGGAAGGTGTGGTACAGACCATCAAACTGAACAACTTTCTCCATGGGACCAACATCATAATCGCGAAAAAATTACCAGCCCTCCCATACATTTGTGTCGAGTAGGTATTTACGATTTGTATGGGACAGTGGCAGTTGCAGTGCATATTTCCAGCTTCCAGTTCAGGAGGCGGTACTATGACGTGAAAAAAGATCATGGATCCATCATGGTTCCAGTATGAGAGAGCGACAGAGCTATGTACGACCTATAGCACTATCCTTTTTTCTCAAGGGAACCATGATGGATCCATGATATTTTTTCACGTCATAGTACGGCTCCTGATCGGATGCATCGATTCCAGGAAGAACATAAAATATAGCGAACGATATTACTTCTTGTATCAATGTTGACGATAAATATCATGTTTTGAAGCGATTAAGGTTACTCCTTCGTCGATGTAATTAATCTTCATAAGCTGAAAGCGCGCGTGGGATTTTGCTTTCCCAGAAAATGATATACCTATATATAAATTATGAAGACTCTATAGTCTAAAAACCAGTTTAAATCTTCGTTTGAATTTAGTAATTTATTAGAAACATTTTAGAATTGTTTCGTAAAAGCATTCCGAGACCGATATTTAGATTAAAATACGCGATCTGTGATCGCTTAGGTATTCACAATGAGCAATTATTTATTCAATGTATATAGAAGCGATAAAATTTTGAATTCATGGAGTAATTGATATCTAAATATGAAATATGATTTAACGTCAGTTTCGTGTGTGTGTGTGTGTTTGCTTTTAATTTTACACTTTGTTGGAAAAGGTTGAGTAAACAAAGATAGTAAATTAGTAATACATTTGTTAACCGACGAAAAAAAAGGAGGAGGTTCTCAATTCGACACGTATATTTTTTTTTTTTTTTTTTTTTTATATATGACCACTCATAACTTTTTACAGAAACGTCCGATTTGAATTTTTTTTGTTTTATTCAAGAGGGTATACATCAAAGTTGGTCCCATATAAAATTGATTAACTTTGCTTAGGTAGTTTTTGAGTTAGCTTCAATAATACGTATTTTTTCCCCACTTTTGTATGGATGATGTTCTAGTTTGTTTTGCAGGTAGTGGTATTAGAATTTGTGTGGGGTTGGTACCACAACTAAAAAGTGAAAACTAAAAACTTTTTTACAAAAAAATACAACCGACTTCCAAAAACAACACTACAAAGTGAAAAATAACTTTAATTTCGAAAGTCGGTGACAAAAAACGAAAATACATTTAACCAGACACCGACTTCCGAAATTAAAGTTATTTTTCACTTTGTAGTGTTGTTTTCGGAAGTCGGTTGTATTTTTTTGTAAAAAAGTTTTTTTGTCCACCCCTAATAGTAAATATCCATCTAGAAGTAATACCTACAGTACATTGACTGAAACATGTGGCAGTGTAGCCCACACTAAAAGTAATAGCGATTCTCAATACAACGGAGAACGGACAGAATTGATAGACGACGCTATATTTTGCGGAATAGGTACCATCGGGGACAGTTACGGTGAACCACTTTTGTACCTTATTACCTTAGCAATAAAGTCGAAAAGTGGTTCACCGCAAATGTCCGCGATGGTACACAACTACGACAAAAGTTTTCAAAGATTTTACTACAGACATTTTTGTAACCCCGGGCCGGTTTTAGTGTGGTACCTACATCCGTACAATATTAAGGTGCCCGGATAGTTTCTTCAGCGTCGGATACATGCTTCTGGACACAGTCGATATTCCTTTTCTGAGCTTCATTTCTGAGATTTCAACGATAAACTTTTAATTGTGACAATAAAAATAGAGGAGCCATTCTCCTAGTCAAAGATCAAATTGAATTCCAAGATTGATCAGTCACGTTTCGGCATTGTTCTTTTGTTTACATACACTGAAGATTCATTAGAAATTGCTTCTTTTGTTTTGCCAACACATGCCCGAGTTTACTAAACGGTTTTGGTGTAACATTCAATTTGGCAACCAACCCTACTGTGTTGTTGTTTGCGTTAAGGAAATGGTTCCCGTTAATCTTGCCTCCGCGGCCTCTTCTAAGTCCATTGCAATACGTAAAGCACCTAGTAGTTTACGTGCATCCATTCCGGTTTACGACGATTTTATTGTTCTCACCTTTTATCGTTTATGTAGCTTTTCTTATGTGAAACATTTATGAGATTCTATTCAGTGTCTAATACTCAGTGCACTTTATGATTTGTGAATAAGTACTCTCTTTTATCTGGATCGGGCGAAAATGAGCTAGGCTAACATCTTTAGTATATTTTTCTTTGAGCACCACGTCAACCTCGGTCATTGCTTCCCTTCAGCCTTTAACGATATCATCGTCCTTTCAAATATCTGCCTATCAGTGTCCCAAATTCCTTCCGGACCAAAAACTCGATAAGCATTTTTCATCGAGTAACTATTGGTATAGTATATTTTGCAAGACTTTCTAGTTTTCTTTTCGCACAAAAATCAGACTTCACATCCTAGTTGAGACAGTTAGAAAAGCAAGGTTGTTAGCTTAATCAGCAGTATTTTATTGCTGCTGGTATATTTCTGTCCGTTGCTCTTTTAATTTACTTTTTATCCCTATCTATCCCTCTGTGTTAGAAAGAACATTTCTCCAAAGAAAACGCATTGTTTTTAATTAAAACTTTTATGCCCATATAAATTTCAGTCATAAATAACAAAATTTTATCAGTTCAGTACATACTAATAAATTTATAACATCATAAATCTGACGTAATAATTGCCCAGATGCAAGTACCTGGAATGCTGCCAGAAACGCATAGAAAAGATATCTTAGGAACTTGTTCGTACGAAAGTATGTATCTATAAATCGAAACTGTTTTACTTTTCAATTAATTCTGGACAAAAATTTATGGGTTTAAATTCAATTCCAATCAAAACAAGCCTGGTGGAATTCCTTGGAAACGTATCTAAAATGGTGGTTGTAAATTGCTATCCGCTACAGTAAACTGTTCGTTGCTTATGGCTTGTGAAATAATTTGACTTGGAGCCAAGTGACTTGATTATCACTGATGCTAACCATTGTATTCATTTTTAAGATATGCTGTCTGGCACTACACAGGTTCCTGGAAAATTATGTCATAAACTCATCACCGTTATTAATTTGATGATATGCAAACTAATACTGAATGAGAATGGTAAAGAAGATGAGTTGACAATATTTTGACATTATTATCGGATAGTAGTAAAGTGAATGTCATTATCTCTAATACTAAAGTGCAATGTCAACAAAGCGTAACGTCAGTACAATCCCACACAAAAATTGAGGCTAGTAATTGTTTTGGTGAATTGTATAAGTACAACAAAATGCGTTGAACTAAACGCGCACGTGTAAAATTATCCGTACGTTTAAACTTTACCATCCACTCGTGTTATCTACTTGCAGAGAAACTGAAAGAAATGATGCACTTGCACTTTTATAGCAGATCGGTTTTATAGTGTTACTAAAGTTTATTGACAGGAGAACCACGTGTAGAATCGGATTGGGGTTAAAGATTGCACATAACTGTCGCTTGGCTAGACTATCGCAAACAGGAAAAAATCTAATTAAAAGTAAAGAGATTGCATCGTCTAGTGTTTTCGTTTCACTTTTAGTCTGTGGAAAGTTTGCGTAATCGGAAAAATTCCAGACGTTTAGTTACAGACGTTCTGTAAATATTGGACTAACTAGGTACATATGTAACATAGTTTCTACTTTTACTTTTGTGTCTGGTTTTAATATAGCCACGAATTTTGCTATGGTCCACTTTGGTCCAACAGTACGATGAAACCCTTATAGGAGGTCCATTATTTCTGTTTCTAAAACATTGATTCAACAATTCCGACCTGGTCAGATGTTACTTCTAGTCAGCGCAACAAATTTTTCTGTTTCAGCTTAAAAAATTCTCTTTTATTTCTATGATGATGTCAGAAGGATAAAGGTCAAATTCATACTTCGCACCTCGAATAAGATATTATGTGGACCATAAATAATTCCTAACTGACCAGACCAACAATTACTTCTCTCCCGTCAAATTATCTTGGAGGGTGAGTCGTTGTCAAGGTATATTGCAATGGATATTGGCGCGGTGACTCCAACCTGTGCGACCTCAAACTCACCCCTATTGACTCATTGTGGTTATTTGCTTTGCTTAACACACAAATCAGTGTTGTTAGTAGGTACACTAATCTACCTGTATTGATTCAGGATAGAGTTTAATTTAGTTTTTGGCGTTTGGTTGCAAAATTATTTTTTGTAAGTATTAATATCTGCCTTACCGTGTTTTTTCTTCGGTACAGAATTGGCCAGCCTCTCTTCAACCCGTGGTCTGTGAAAAGTGATTAATGAATAAGGTTTTTATGCTCTCAATTTTTTAATAACAGCGAACTTCGACTAATCCGTCTACCAAGCGCGATGGTTATGGGAAACTCCTTTGACCTTCAACTTAGCGGTCAACGGAACCCATACGCAGATTGATATTATAATCTTTTACCACGCCTATGTAAAGAAAGCAAGGTGGCACTTCGAACGTGACAATATTATCTATGACTTTTTTTTTTTGGGATATTTTCTCATGAAGTGTATTTTTTTTTAAAAAAAAACGTTGTCAAATTAATTTACTTACATTTTTTGTTTCATCATGTGAAACAAAAAAGAAATTAATCTGACTACGTTTTTTTTTATGGTCATCAACCGCCGGTAGTGTTCAGTTTAATAATCAGTTTTTTTTTGTGTAAACTTCACAGACGTGATTGGGTATCGATATCTCTACACGATAAAACAAATTTTATCAACTCACACTTCAAGTGACACTACCAGCAGCGGTCATTGACCCCAAAAAAAATCCTCTTAACTTTTTGTTTTTCGTATCTAGATATCGTTCGATACCCATTACGCAGCAGACCTAATGGGTATCGAACGATATCTAGATACGAGTCTGCTGAGTTTCGCTAGCTAGTTTAATTATCCAGCATTCAAATATCGCCCAAAGGGCAACATATTCATAGATAGGCGTGTGATTTCTTTACGAACGCTCTTTCGACCCCCTTATCTAAAGAAAGAAAGAAAGAAAAACTTTACGTTATCTGTCATTCAAATTTTGTGTTCGTATTACCAAATAACCTAAAAGGGTTGTCATCCTATAACAGAGATTAGATGAGCTGTCTGGAACTCCGGAGTAGGTTAATTCAGGATCCTTCATTGTTTATCTTTATTGTGATGGTGTTTCGGTCTTCGTTACGTGCGTTTCCTACTCCGTGTCAACTACGGATGGATGATTGGTTCGGGGCCCGAATGAAGTATGAATGACAACACGATTTGACAGTTGTCCCTACTGCCGATGTGTTTTTGCCCGTCCGAAAATTTTAACTTTTACACTTGTTTTGATGGATCGTTATGTGTTTGAGGAAAGACGGACGGACGGACAGACTTAGGGAATAGACCCCCTGTTACGAGTAAAATACCAGAGGCAATTGAAATTGAGGTATTTAGTCCAAACTGATTACGTAATATTCTGAAACATTTGTGTTCTCTTTTATTTATTTTTTGAGCATAATCACTGAGGGTTTTGGCGCGGTAGGCCGCGCCGCTTCAGTTTGACATGACCTGTAAATAAAAACTTTTTTACAAAAAAATACAACCGACTTCCAAAAACAACACTACAAAGTGCAAAATAACTTTAATTTTGGAAGTCGGTGTCTGATTAAATGTATTTTCGTTTTTGCCACCGACTTCCGAAATTAAAGTTATTTTGCACTTTGTAGTGTTGTTTTTGGAAGTCGGTTGTATTTTTTTGTAAAAAAGTTTTTATTTTTCACTTTTTAGTGGTTCACATGTGCTTACCCCTTCACAGCTTACTGGCGTGATGTTATGTTATGAACTGGTGTGAACAACAAACAGACATGAGATTTCAGCAATCCCAGTCCATTTGCTATCATTTATTGAGGAGTTCCGTTGCCTATCTCAGAAGTTCTTCATCAGATCTTCACCAAATTGAAATGGAACCACTCCAAGAAAGTACTCTTCCAAAAACTATCCAAATCGCTTCAAGTGTGCCAATAAAGTTGGAAGAGTTCTCTCTATTTCTCCAGGATCCCATCATCAGATCCTGACTTGATGATCATGGGACCACCTGGGAAGTATACCCTTTCAAACAAAAAAAAAATAATCCAAATCGGTCCAGCCATCTTCGAGTAATCGGGGAACATACATAAAAAAAAAAAAAAAAAAAAAAAAAAAAAAAAAAAAGATTCCGACGAATTGATAACCTCCTCCTTTTTGAAGTCGGTTAACTACGGCGCTACGTTATTTAAATGAGTGCCCGCAAAATGTACCTACGTACCGCTTTTATAAAACTAGAAGTAATAACGGTGATAGGGATATTTACAAAACTTTTCTGTTTGTCGATTTCCATATACAGGGTCACATTAAATTTGCTAGAGAAATTTCACAGACGTGATGGGTATTGGCGCCTTCAAACAGGCGCGACACGCGACGCGAATCGCACGCGACACTAAGGCACCGCTAGTCGCGTGACACGTGGTGCCTTTGTGTCGCATGCGATTCGCGTCGCGTGACGCGTCTGTTTGTCTACAAAGGTTTCTAAGCCTTAAGTATCTATACAACGTGTCGTTTTGCATCTTCGTCAAATATAAGAGTGTGAAATAGACCATCAAACTGAACAACTTTTTTCATGGCACCAACATCGTAATCGCGAAAAAATAATCAGCCCTCCCATACATTTGCGTCGAGTAGGTATTGAAGTTTTCAATGGGACAGTTGAAAATTTTTTCGCGACTACGATGTTGGTCCCATGGAGAAAGTTGTTCGGTTTGATGTTCTGTATCACACCCTGAAATTTGACGAGGATGCAAAACGACACGTTGTATGTTAACACGATAAAATAAAAATAAAAAAAAAAACAGTTTTTTAATTCATATTTTAAGATCGCCAGCCAATTTAATTTGGCCCTGTATTGTATGACTAGCATGTAGATGTGTTCTTTATGAATAAAAAAAGAAGTCCTGACTGACTGATTGACTGACTCATCAACGCCCAGCCCAAACCCTTGGATATAGAAAGCTAACATTTTGCAAAGAGGTTCCCTTTATAATGTAGACAAGCAATAAAGAAGGAATTCCCGGTAGCACGTTCCCGTGGGATAATTTCCGACATCCACGCGGGCGAAGCCGCGCGGGAAGTACTAGTAATGTAATAATTTAAAGCCTGCGATAACAATATCATACTTTCTAATTTCCCCAAATCCCTTTTTCGCACAATATTCGGACGTGCCACAATGACTTCAAAGTAAATAATTTGACGTAATTGGGGCTCAAGTCGCTTTTATACAAATAAAATTAATGTTCTAGTGACATGCGAACATTGTTATTTGTTACATCATGTTTCAACACATTTAATTCAACGTAATAAAATATAAGGTGCCCGGTGCCTGTACCTATGAAGACCCCAATCGATAAACCGATATTACATACATACATAAACCTCGGACGAGCTCGTGGTTAAGTAATAACAGCCGCACGGGTCGATCCACCAGGTTAAGCTACGCTTGCCGGGGTTGGTCAGTGGATGGGTGACCATCTTTACATACCGAGACTCCTCCGTGCCTCGGAAAGCACGTTAAGCCGTTGGTCCCGGCTGTCATTCGTGGATCTTTGACAGTCGTTACGGATCGTCAGAAGCCCGAAAGTCTGACAACCAGTCTTACCAAGGGATATCGTAATACCCAATTTCTGGGTTGTGGAGGTCAGATAGGCAGTCGCTCCATGTAAAATACTGATATTCAGCTGCATCCGGTTAGAATGGAAGCCGACCCCAACATAGTTTGGAAAAGGCTGGGCAGATTGATTGACATACTCGTACATACATAAACTCACGCCTTCTTCCCATGTGGGTAGGCAGAAACTACAGAACGCCACCTGCTTCGATCCTTACATACTCCTTTTGCCTCATTTACGTTCATACATCTGGTCATACACGCACGCCGGTTGTGAGTACTATGGACCTGACCTTTCTGAAGAACATCACCAATAAGGTCACTGTCTTTCTAGGCCGTCTCCCGGCGTTTCCACTCATATTATCTTTTGTTAGTCGCCTTTCATTCATCCTCTCAACATAAGCATACTCTTTTAAATTTTTGTCACTACTTACATCTTCTTTTAAGTCGCATGGTTGCCTTGTCACATCATTCCTCAGCCTATCATTCATAGTCACACCACACAAGCTTCGCAAGGAGCGCATTTCCACAGCATTTATCCTACTTTCATACTTATTTTGCCACACCCAACATTCACTTCCATATTGCTTCCATACATAAGCGTAATAGGTACCAGCACACCATTGTGAATTAAAAAAATATTAATTGAAGTGTTATTTCATACTAGCTTTAGACCGCGGCTTCACCCACGTGGATGTCGGAAATTATCCCACGGGAACGACTGGGATGAAATATATCCTACGTTCTAGCCCAGTTAGCGCCTGTCATAGCTTTAAAAATGCATTTGTTATTGCTTTTTTAATTTACCAAAAGTGATGTTGTTTCGTGGAAAATTCACAAAAAACGTAGTGTTTTCCTACAATTTTGTATTCATGATAGTCATGTCAACATAAAAAAGTTTTTTACAAAAAAATACAACCGACTTCCAAAAACAACACTACAAAGTGAAAAATAACTTTAATTTCGGAAGTCGGTGTCTAGTTAAATGTATTTTCGTTTTTTGCCACCGACTTCCGAAATTAAAGATATTTTTCACTTTGTAGTGTTGTTTTTGGAAGTCGGTTGTATTTTTTTGTAAAATAGTTTTTATTTTTCACTTTTTAGTTGTGTACCTACCCCACACAAATTCTAATACCACTACCTGCAAAACAAACTAGAACATCATCCATATAAAAGTGGGGAAAAAATACGTATTATTGAAGCTAACTCAAAAACTACCCAAGCAAAGTTAATCAATACTATATGGGACCAACTGTGATGTATACCCTCTCGAATAAAACAAAAAAAATCCAAATCGGTCCAGCCATCTTCGAGTAATCGGGGAACATACATAAAAAAAAAAAAAAAAAAAGGTTCCGACGAATTGAGAACCTCCTCCTTTTTGAAGTCGGTTAAAAAGGAAAACATCAACAAATAATTTAGATAGGTTATCATTGCTTTTATTGTTGGAGGCGTGGCGATAACATAATTTACTTAACTACTACGTATTTACCTCATATCACTTTATGTATCAAATTAATATTGCGTGCGTATCATAAACTCATGAAATGTAAAGGCGCTCCCATACTGGGAGCATTCGCCTGTAATGTAACCTTTACCCGCGACCTAGCTGTGTTACTTTTACCTATTTAATTAGGTATATGACCTATCCTGCTGGTTTATCTCTACCCCTCTACACCAGGGACCGTACAACCCCAGTTAAGAGTTAAGTCTTTCGAAGGGGTAAGCCGTTTATGATGTTACCTTTATCATGTGTAACTCCATGAATGGGTTTTAGGTTTGAAACCCAGTAAAAGGGTTACCCCTTCATTAAGATAACCTATTTATTATAAGGGTTTTGTTCGGGTTACCATATTAGCTATTGGCAACATATGCCCACCATCGAGAGATACATTGCTCCGAGTCGGAATGTTACGCTGTTATCGTTTTTAAGAGAGTTGAAGTATAACCATTTTGAACGGTCTTATTTAAGCCATTCAAAAGGGTTACCCACATCGTATGGGTTTTTGTTTAACTGCTTAGAAAAACCCTATCGAAAACCCTTTCTATGGATAACCAAAATGGTCCTTTAAGCTTTTCAAAAGGGTTACCTACATCGTTTTGGGTTTTAGATTAACTGTTTAGAAAAAGCCTATCGAAAACCCTTTCTATGGATAACCAAAATGGTCCTTTAAGCTATTCAAAAGGGTTACCTACATCGTATGGGTTTTTGATTAACTGTTTAGAAAAACCCTATCGAAAACCCTTTCTATGGATAACCAAAATGGTCCTTTAAGCTATTCAAAAGGGTTACCTACATCGTATGGGTTTTTGATTAACTGTTTAGAAAAAGCCTATCGAAAACCCTTTCTATGGATAACCAAAATGGTCCTTTAAGCTATTCAAAAGGGTTACCTACATCGTATGGGTTTTTGATTAACTGCTTAGAAAAACCCTATCGAAAACCCTTCTAATGGATAACCAAAATGGTCCTTTAAGCTATTTAAAAGGGTTACCTACATCGTATGGGTTTTTGATTAACTGTTTAGAAAAAGCCTATCGAAAACCCTTTCTATGGATAACCAAAATGGTCCTTTAAGCTATTCAAAAGGGTTACCTACATCGTATGGGTTTTTGATTAACTGCTTAGAAAAACCCTATCGAAAACCCTTTCAATGGATAACCAAAATGGTCCTTTAAGCTATTCAAAAGGGTTACCTACATCGTATGGGTTTTTGAATAATGTTTAGAAAAACTGTATCGACAACCCTTTCTATGGATAACCGAAATGGTCCTTTAAACCATTCAACAGGGTTACCTACATCGTATGGGTTTTTGATTAACTGTTTAGAAAAAGCCTATCGAAAACCCTTTCTATGGATAACCAAAATGGTCCTTTAAGCTATTCAAAAGGGTTACCTACATCGTATGGGTTTTTGATTAACTGCTTAGAAAAACCCTATCGAAAACCCTTCCAATGGATAACCAAAATGGTCCTTTAAGCTATTTAAAAGGGTTACCTACATCGTATGGGTTTTTGATTAACTGTTTAGAAAAAGCCTATCGAAAACCCTTTCTATGGATAACCAAAATGGTCCTTTAAGCTATTCAATAGGGTTACCTACATCGTATGGGTTTTTGATTAACTGCTTAGAAAAACCCTATCGAAAACCCTTTCAATGGATAACCAAAATGGTCCTTTAAGCTATTCAAAAGGGTTACCTACATCGTATGGGTTTTTGAATAATGTTTAGAAAAACTGTATCGACAACCCTTTCTATGGATAACCGAAATGGTCCTTTAAACCATTCAACAGGGTTACCTACATCGTATGGGTTTTTGATTAACTATTTAGAAAAACCCTATAGAAAACCCTTTCAATGGATAACCAAAATGGTTCTTTAAGCCATTAAACAGGATTACTTACATCGTATGGGTTTTTGATTAACTGTTTAGAAAAACCCTATCGAAAACCCTTTCAATGGATAACTAAAATGGTCCTTCAAACCATTGAAAAGGGTTACCTACATCGTATGGGTTTTTGATTCACTGTTTAGAAAAACCCTATCGAAAACCCTTTCAATGGGTACCCAAAATGGTCCCTGCTCTACACACGTCTCTATACGTCTCTGCAGTTGACGGCCTATGCAGTCTGCTTCCAAAGTCCTAGCTGTTACAGTGGTATCTTAGTTTTTTACATTGCAGGCGAATGCTCCCGTCGAGGGAGCGTCTTTAGACACGTTAAAACAAATTCGCCCAGTTGTTGTTGTATATTCATGTTGCATTGCATAAATTACGATGGCCAATTTGTGTTACATTTCATGTTACTTTTCACCAATCTACTCGGCATTTGGTACCTAATTCTTTAATTAAAACCAACCAAACTGAAAATTTCGCACGTGAAACTATGAAAGCGGATCCTAATCTTCATTTTAACTTCAAGCAGACATTTAATTAGAAATTGTGTTTGTAATTACGTAACTATGTATGTGTACGACAGAACGTACTGTAAGCCCTAATATTAACTTTGCAAATATAATTAGCCAATTAACATTTAGTTTCTGATTACAGTCATCTAAGTACTCGTTTATTGTGTAATATGCTTTTTAATTAATATTAGGCTGAATAGCATGGAATTAAGGAGGATAACAGACCAGAGATGATAATAAAAACTATTTACAAAAAAATTCAACCGACTTCCAAAATCAATACTACAAAGTGAAAAATAAATTTAATTTCGGAAGTCGGTGTCTGAATAAATGTATTTTCGTTTTTGCCACCGACTTCCGAAATTAAATTTATTTTTCACTTTGTAGTGTTGTTTTTGGAAGTCGGTTGTATTTTTTTGTAAAAAAGTTTTTATTTTTCACGTTTTAGTGGTTCACATGTGCTTACCCCTTCACAGGGTACTGGTGTGAACGTATGTTATGAACTGGTGTAAACAATAGACAGACATGAGATTTCAGCAATCCCAGTCCATTTGCTATAATTTATTGAGGAGTTCCATTGCCTATCTCAGAAGTTCTTAATAGATCTTCACCAAATTGAAATGGGACCACTCCGAGAAAGTACTCTTCCAAAAACTATCCAAATCGCTTCAAGTGTGCCTATAAAATTGGAAGAGTTCTCTCTATTTCTCCAAGATCCCATCATCAGATCCTGACTTGATGATCATGGGACCACCTGAGAAGTATACCCTTTCAAACAAAAAAAAAAAAATCCAAATCGGTCCAGCCATCTTCGAGTAATCGGGGAACATTTCCGACGATTTGAGAACCTCCTCCTTTTTGATGTTGGTTAATAAAAGTAAAGTCAAAAGTCACAGTGTTTCGTCAAGAATCTTAGACACTTCCCTGCTTGTAAGCTACGATATTTTTGATCCCTAAATGTATGCAAAAATATAACTTCAACTACTGTAAAATTCTCTCAAAATTCCCGCGCAAAGTGGCCAAAAGTTGCTCTCGTTTACACTTTATAAGCGAAGCTGTAACTTTTCAACTTTTGAAATGCCAAAGCTTTTTACAAGTAGGTTGTGTGTATCTGGAGCGAGAGATTTCAAGATGTAAAGATTTTTTCTTTCATAAAAAATATGCTGAAATTGGGGCGAACTAGAGTTATAGGGAGTTGTTTATGTTTCTGTTGTAATAAATGTGTCGGCCACTGAAGATAATCCGCCGTAAAACGATGTTTATATATCGGATGCAGATTTTGGGATTTAATTGGTCTGGTTACGTCATTCAGTCTGCTAATTGCATTGCGTGGCTAGTCGATGAATTGTATTCGTATGAATACGAATTGCTTGCTACTGATGCTTCAGTGTGAATGCTAGGTTAAGCCAATAATACTTTCCGCATTTATATGATCGACTAGCTTTTGCCAGCGCGTGTACGTCGGAAATTATCCCACGGGAACCTTCTACCGGGAAGAAAAGTATCCTATGTCTTAATCCAGGTTATAAACTATCTGTATACCAAATTTCATCCAAATCCTTTCAGCCGTTTTTGCGTGATTGAGTAACAAACGTCCAAACATACAAACTTTCACATTTCTAATATTAGTAGGATAATTTCAATTTCAATTACACGAATGGATAGAATAAGAAATGAGTACATAAGAGGAAGTCTAAAAGTGGCACCGGTGACTGAAAAGTTGTGCGGAAATCGGCTGTCATGGTATGGGCATGTGATGCGGAGGAGTGAGGAAAATGTCGTGAGGAAAGTTTTGAGTATGAATGTCGATGGCTATAAGAGTAGGGGAAGACCAAAGAAACGATGGATGGATTGTGTGAAAGATGACATGGCTAGAAAGGGGGTGACTACCGAGATGACGAATAATAGAGAAGTATGGAAAAAAGGACATGTTGCGCCGACCCCAAATAGATTGGGATAAGGGCAGGAGAATGATGATACTCGTATGAATTTCAATTACATAAGTAAGTTGGTACATAAACTCGTATCATTTTCCCTATGGGGGTTGGCAGAACTTACGGAACTGAATGTGCTACAGTCCTTACTTACCTATTTCTTTTGTTTCATCCACGGTTATATTTTAATTAATTCATTGATTAACTTTCTGATTGGAGTTTTTGTTTGATTGTGAATTGTGATGGTTCAGAAAAATCCTCTTGTCGTAAAGATTGAGTGTGGGCGACCAAATTCTGTTGTGAAATTAATAAATGCTCGTTGGAGTATTCCTAAAACTATTTCTGAGATTTCGTCTTTTTCGTGGAACACTTTTTATTTTGAAGTGAGATAATTTTTGTTAGTGAGGATTTTTAAACAGAAGCTTTCTGAAATACTTAATGAAAAATATAAGTTAGGCACAAAAATGAATAGATAACCGTGAATTTACACATTGACCTACATCATGAAAAGCTCACTAAGGTCTAGAATAAAAAAAAAACAGGCATTTTCTTATCCTGACTAGATTGCTGTCCTGGGATTTGTATCGACTACCCCCCTTTGTTACTGCCCCACATCCCAACGGGAAAATAATCTAGTCCACTAAAGTAAATATTCATAAATGAAATACTTAACAAACATTTAATTTGCATCCTGATTATATTAAGGGGGATGCGCTGTGGTAACCCGCGAAATTCAATTTTTTTTTGTTTTTTTTTTTTTTTTTTGCAATTTGCAGCTCCGGTTGTATCTTGATCAAAATATGATACGCGGCCATAAAACATACTATTTATATCATAGATATATGAAAGAAGGAGATATGCCCGGTAGTTGAAAATGTATCAGAACCCGATGTCGCTAGGTTGGCCCCACCACCGCGCCACTACTACACATGTAGTTCAATAAAAGCAATAGATACAAAGTCGCGCACACACTTGCAATTCATAAATCAGAACATACTACACAATCAATTATAAACCTTAACTCGTCACACACAGCGTGCATTTACCATGCACCGTACAACTTACTCACACAAAAACATCTGGCGCTATTATTGTGTTGTGCAAAAAGCAATTTATTTTACATATACGCTAGTGATTGACTAAATCGGAAAGTTATCGATACTTCCATTTATTAGTACAAGAAAAATTTGGGGTCCTGAAAATAAAATAAAAAATGATATGTCCAGAAAGTATTATATATTTTAAATTTAAAAAAAATGTATATTAAAAAAAAACACGAATCGATAAATTAAAACAATCCGGTTAAGTTGGTTTAGGCTGTGAAACCATAGGAATTGTTGAACCCTGTTATGATGTGTTTACTGACTGACCTGTAAAGTGGAGGTATTTGTTCAGTACTTGACGTACTCTTAATTTTGGGATTGCCCATTCAAAAAGCCTGTTTGCTTTAGAGGCTCGAGTTTTCTTAAAGTAAATTGAGCATATGGTGCTATAATTTGTTGGGAACCAGTTAGGTGGCCTTCCTGTGGCATCAATCCATTCTTTTTTTGTATTTGTATCTTTTGGGAAGCTAAAAAGGTACTATAAGAACTTATTTATCATTTACATAATAAGTATCTTAAGCTATAGTCTATAGTCTAGGAACTAGTTGACCGCTGAGACAGGGGTGAGGCGGCGGTTCGCAACGCACGTACTGAGTAATGCGCCCCCGCTCCTCCATCCCACCGCTCACATACCGGCGCGGTCAACTAGTTCCGCGCGGTCATACTTCTTAACCTCACGATGAGTAAGCAGGTAGCAGGCAACAGGCGAATAGGCTTTTGTTATTAAAAAAAAACCCTTAGTTAAGAAATAGTTAAATATATGAAAACAAACACATGCCATACTCATGCATAACAAATAAATAGCATGAATATGTTGACTTATTTTAAGCAAAAATCACTAATATTTTATCTGAACCATACCGATTACTACAACGCATTCGAATCTTGTGGTGCATAGTTAAAGACTTTAGCGGAAGTAAAATACCAAAACCAAAAAAAAGTAAGGAAATAGCACGAAGATGCGATAATTTAAACCCAAAAACACTCCAAAAAACTAAACTAACTAAAAAAAAAAAAAAAACTACGACCGTTGGTTATGCATTTCTCAACTAGGTAAAATAATCAAAAACAGTAAAAAAGATTATTTTACATTCTCAAAGGTTTTCCAACCGTACTTAAACGTCATCTTTTCAAGTGTTCCAACAGGGCTAAAACGGTTGACAAATTGAAAAATAAACTATAATAGCAATATAATATTCGTTGGGCAATCGACATTATTATCGATAGCCTACTTTAGTGGATCTTAACCTCATCACTATCTCGCCGCAAGACACAGCGGCTGTACTATGCGACGCTCCGCGTAAATGAAGTATCGTTTTGTTATTTTTACATTGCTTGTCCAGTCGCTTAGCGACATACTTAAGACAGTGGTTAAGGAGCAATGTATTTGCTGCAAAAATAGTACAACCGCTGCGATATTTGAAAACAAAAATAACGTAGTAAAAGAAAGAAATATTTTACGATTTGTTGTTTTTTATGATTTTAAAGATAAATACAGTAAAATACTTTTACTTACATATGGTAAGTGATTCCGTGAGATACGAAGTTTTTAATATCAATTCGGTTTTTGCAGCAAACCACTGAACAACACGGCATTTTTATAATTTATCGTGACCACGGTCGAAAGCGTACTAGTTCGCGGAAACGGCCATTTGGCGAGTAAAGGCACAGCGTGCGCATAACGCGTGGACACAGACACGCCTCCATGCCACTTCTCCTGTTTTTTATATTTCTATGATTTATATACTACTTATATTTATATAATTTTAACCATGAAAATCATCAATACATCTCTCCAAGTCCGATTTCGTGCAGATTCGTCGAAAGAACGAAGTCTAACTTCAGAGAGATGTATTGATGATTTTTATGGTTAAAATTATGTAAATACATATGTTTTATTTCCGCGTATCATATTTTGGTCAAGATACAACCTGACACGGACCTGCAAATTGCATAAACGCAAGAAAATTTGAATTTCGCGGGCTACCACCACAGCGAATCCTCCTTAATCATCTTATTTACTCTAGAGGGAGTAAATTGTCTTGCCGTTGTGTATGTTGTTACGTACGTTGAATTTGGCAAACAATATGTCCATGAAAAGAAGTAGGTACCTACATACCAATGAAAGAATTTCCTAAAACTGCCATAATACGTAGTTGTTCCGCCGACTTGGGAACATTGTTGATATTCAAAAGAGCGGAAAAATATGGCCTTCGATATTCAAAAAGCATTGTTGTTAAAGCCCCAACGGTCGGCCAATCCTGAATACGTATCTAATTGAAACTGCCGAAAAGGCTGAATATGAATCTATGCTACCTACCTATTTGAATTCTGTAGTGTAGATTTTCGCAATACCAAATATATCCATATTTTTCTTTGATTTGGCACAAATTCTATTGAGCTAGGTAACGGTAGGTAATAAGTTTTCTCGATATTCAAGAAATAGGAGTATTTTTCTTTGATTCGGATAGGGGGACAGACTGATGTAATTATAAGTATTCAAAAGAATATTTTTGTGGAACCTAGATTTGTGTTTGTGAAAGCTCTCCGGTATCTACTAACTTAATAAATTCGATAGGGACCTACCTGTACTCTGTCAAACAGATAGTTGTAGGTAGGTAGGTACAGTCAACAAAAGATATATCTAGGCAGGGTACGAGTATACTAACATGCAATATGCATGCATGGTATGTTAATTGCTTCATGTTCAATTTCGTGAAAATATACAATTTTGTGTTGGTGTGTTACAATGTAGGAGTATTGCAAAAACAAAATAATATATAATTGAACATGAAGCAATTCACATACAAATTTGTTAGTATACTTACCCTGCCTAGATATCTATTTTGTAGACTGTACCTAAATCGAGATGACTCAAAATACCTAAGTTAAAATTTTTCAAGTTTTTGAAATGAGCGATTGTGCATTGAATTTTTTTTTCCGTAATGTTTTTATATATCACTCTCTTACAGTAGGATCCAGCGCGGTTATTTGCGGTGAGCCACTTTTGAACCTTAGTACCACTATCAATAAGGTCGAAAAGTGGTTCACCGCAAATGTCCGCGATGGTACACCTATAAAGCGTAATAACATTGATGATTCAACTTACATGTCGCGGATGTAACGTGAAATATTTTATTACGTTTCTTGTGAATGAATCAAATAAATAATGTTTATTTTATTATTTACGACACACTTCTGAAATTCTCCTGTATTCACATGTATGCAGTAAAAATCTAATTTGATTATAGACTTACGTACAAAAGCTTGTTATTCAAAATGGTGGAACTCTCTTTATTATTTATCAACTCTAATGGAAGGCTTTAACTTTAATATTAGCAGAAAGTTCTCGGTTGTTTAGCGTTGAAAAGTAGTTTGTACTAAAACTTTAAGATTAAAACTATTTGCACTCAGGCTTAGCCATTATGACTATTAAATCTACATTTACCTACGTTCTGAACTGAAAGTTCATTCAGGCTTTAAAGCCTGGAGGAAAATGTTGCCTCTTTTCATAATGTTCGATTAAAATGAACCTTCCGTTAATAATTAATTATCCAACCCTATAGACATATTCGAATATCAGATTAAAGCAAAACACCCATTACACGTGGCGAAGCTTATCACGCTGTCACTGATCAAGCGCGGACGATCATAAATGCATAACTAGGTATGTTATCATTATGTATTTTGTACTCTGTCCAACATAGGAGGAGGAGCTCGTGGCTAAGTAATAACAGCCGGACGGGTCGATCCGTCAGGTTAAGCTACGCTTGCCGGGGTCGGTCCGTGGATGGGTGATCATCTTTACATACCGAGACTCCTCCGTGCCTCGGAAAGCACGTTAATCCGTTGGTCCCGGCTGTCATTCGTGGATCTTTGACAGTTGTTACGGGTCGTCAGAAGCCCGAAAGTCTAACAACCAGTCTTACCAAGGGGTATCGTATTACCCAGTTAATGGGTTGTGGAGGTCAGATAGGCAGTCGCTCCATGTAAAATACTGGTATTCAGCTGCATCCGGTTAGACTGGAAGCCGACCCCAATATAGTTGGGAAAAGGCTAGGCAGATTGACTCTGTCCAACATGAGTAAGGTTAGTCATATAGCATTTTGTGATGAAATAGATATAATAAAGGACATATTCTGTAGACTTGTTTTTTTACGTGTGTCTGTTGTTCTAGAAAGTTCTAGGAAAACATTTAATATTTTCTCTTTTCCATAGATATTAAGTAGGAACCCTTTTTTCCGGACTTGTATCTTGTCATGCGAACTCTAAAATCACACGGGGCGGAATGAACATAATTATCGCACCTTCGCGCTTCGGTAAGACAAGGGCACAACTGCACTTTTACTCCTTTCTTATCTAAAAAAATCATAAATAATAAATATTTAACTCCTGTAAAGTAAATGCGCCGAATCACAAAAGTATAGCTTACTTCATGCAAAGATCAATCAGTTCAGTTCAGTTCAGTATGTGCAGAATAATACGGTACTTATTGAATGTAAAAAAAAAATCTTAAAATGGCTCTCCTGTTAAATCACAAATAGTGCATTTGTGCCCTTGTCTTACCGAAGGTGCGATATCATTTCGGCACCTCCGTTGAAACGCATCGGCCCATTGTTTATCAAAACTACCTATGTAATAATAAATACATTTGTTTGTTTGGTAATATTCTTCTTTTCAAAGTTATCTAGTCCTAGTTTTTGCTCTCGCCTATCCTTGTTTCCAATTAATGTTATTTCCACTTAACTAATATCAACTTTATGCTAGTTTAAACTTAATTTTAGAATTAAGTTATTGGGTTAAATTTCCTCTATAGGATTTTCAATTGGGTTAATTCTCAATTGGGTTAAGTTTCCTCTATAGAATTTAATTCCAAAAATACCTCTATTACTTTGTTATGTTTTTTTTCTGTATTTCTAAAACCATAAAAAAATAAGAAAATATTTTTGATTTATTTTAATATATTAATTTTGAAACGATTTTTATTTGATTTGGCGCTTTTATGTTGGTTCCAGCGTATTGTTGTGCTCTCTTTTTTTCGCATGTGGAAGTAATTGACTCTTTTACTTTCTTATTCCCGCCCAGTTCGCTTTTTACATACATAACACCTTAAAGAAAAGCCTTCGTTGAATAGAACATTGCATTTATCTTGTACCTACCTGTGGGTATCGGACTAAATGAGTATCGGAAATGCAATTTCGAAGGCGATTTACTACCCTAAGCGCTAAGACTTCCAATAGCTTCAGAATTAACTCGAGCTTATCTAATACTTCCAGTTAAGCTGTACTAATAAAATACGTTGCTGTAACAGAATCTGGCTTATGTTATAGAGTAAAAACATAAGCTATCATCACCCATTTTTCTTATATGCCTCTCACGATTTGCGTGGAAAACAGAATACTTACACCTTTTTTGCTGTGATTTTCATGGAAAATACATAATTGTATCTTGTTACATAGGTAAATCACTGTGGTATATTATGAGCACAATGAACCGATAGTGTACTAACCCAGTTGATAGTTATGTTAGTGAAGTGGAATGCTGCTTCATAATTATAACCCAGTAGTTAAAGCACGTTCGCGTACGCTGACTAAAGTTTGATAACAGCACGTTAATGTTGTGATTTCGAGTAGGTAGGTGTTTTGATCGGCGGTACTTAATGACATTAACTTATGCGCGATACTATTGACATACTCGTAAAGCAGTAATTACTGTTGGATTAAGTAGGATGCAGTCATCATTCTCCTGTTCTTATCCCAATTTATTTGGGGACGGCTCAACATGCTTTTTCTTCCATAAGTACTTCTCTATTAGTTATCATCTCGGTAGTCACCCCCTTTCTAGCCATACTTTTTTTAGGGTTCCGTACGGTCAGCAAAAAACGTCGATTAGCACTTGCAGTTTTTTGATCTTAATTACTAAGCGAAAAGAATATTGTATGAACATTAACTCTTAACAGTTAAACGAAAAGCAATTTATCGAATCATTTTGTGTTAATTTAGATGATGTCAAAAAGTAGCAGTGTTAACCGACTTCTGTTGCTGACCGTATCTCAAAAGGAAAAAACGGAACCCTTATAGGATCACTTCGTTGTCCGTCTGTTTTGTCTGTCAGTCTGTCAAGACCCTTTTTCTCAGGAACGTGTGGAGGTATCAAATTGAAATTAATATCAAATACGTAGGTCTAATAGTTCTTTAGAGTTCTAAAAGAATCAAGCTTCTAAGTCAACGCAATAAAAAAAATACGGGCATTTATGCGACATGTTTTGAGACTTGCAAGTAAATCAAAACCTATGGGGTACTTACCGTTGACCTAGAACCATGATATTTGGCAAGAAGCAAGGTCTCACAGCACAAGTAAAGGAAAAAGTCCGAAAATGGTTAATTTGTAATTTAGTGTTATAAAAACATTTTTTTGGGATTACAATGATAAGTTTCTTTTTGGGATAAATTCTTTTCAACTACGGAACACTTCATTGTGCGTGGTCCGACACGCACTTGGCCGGTTTTTTTTTTTTGTAGAAATAGGCACATAAACGGAACTTTTGAACGCCATAATTTACAAAAAAATAGAATTGATTCGAGTCGCCCCTTCGAATGGTAGTTTCGTTCTTTTAAAATGTTTTACAATATTTGTATAGGTACCTACATTAGTTATATGATTATATGTGAAGACGATGCAGCTGAATAAAATTACTGCAGCACAATAGGTAAATTAATTAAAAATGAAGCAATGACAGCTTCCACACAGTCCATCCATCGTATCTTTGGTCTTCCCCTACCCTCATAGCCATTCAGATTTATACTCTAAACTTTCCTCACGACATTTTTCTTATTCCTCCTCATCACACACATGACCTTACAACAATTGTAAAGCTCCGTTTGCTCTGGTAATTTTTAAGGCACTAATTAAACTTCCTACTGCAGTAAACTTTAATATAGTGTCATAATCCATTTCGGAAAGTAAATCTCGTTAAAATAAAAACGGTAAAAGACAAAAGATTGCCGCCGCCGCCGCCTTGTGATCATCATACCATTTTCATTAGTTTTCATACTCGTACAAACATGGTATTGTAGGGGTGCCTGATTAGATTTATACTAAATAGCTCGAAAGGTAAGCTTTTTCAACGCTCTAGAACAAAGTTATGATTAATTTGTCAACTAGGTAAACAATGTTTATTTATTTTTTTGAGATTTTTCCAACTAATTAATTGCTTGTTAAACTTTGCCCAGTTTTTTTTCCATAGGTAGTTTTTATTTACTATTTTGCCGAGTCCTCTGGGGCTTTCTGATGCCTCACGTTTACCAACACAAACCACAAACCTTGCAAGTCTGAAAAGCCAATATTGAACAAGAAAACACCAAATTGGAGCCAGATTAATTCGAAATGCCGTAAAACGAGCACAAATGTGCATCAAAACTCAGGAGGGGTGGTTATTTTTTTTTTCATCATTTAATTTTAAATAATCTTTCCGTTAAAACAGTTCCTATTTTTTTTTCATTTTCAACAAAATGGCAGCCAAATCACATTATGACATTACTTCTGCGCCATCTTGTATTTAGGTAGGTACTGATTTTCCCTTTCAACTCACATGTTAGTGTAAAGAGTGTAACTAAGAATGCTTTTGTAGTACCTTAAAGAGTGCAAATGTTGTATGTTCTTCTACTGCATACAACTCGCAGAAAATTGTTTGTTTGCTTTGAAATAATACGTATGAAGCGCAGTCATAAATCGTTTAGAGATTTCAAACATGCTTTAGTAGAACATGAAAATAAGCGAATGTGAGCTTATGTCTTATTTATTTGTAGGAAGATTTTACATGCAATGTAATATGTAGGTACTTACTTTTAGATTATTGGGGTTGTTTTTGCATTTATTTAAATAAAGGTTTATACTCCATGTTTTTATTGAGCGTAATTAATTATAAAATAAAGAAGCATGATGTATCTGTCAGTAATTTGAAAGCCTGTTTTGGTGTGTTTTACTTCCAAGTTTCAACTTTAGTCAGGTCGAGAGTTTTATGCATGCGCATAAAAATTTACTTCTAGTGCAACAATTACTGGCGCCCGCTAATGGTAATACATTACCGTGAAAGTACAACCCGATGACGTCACGACTAACTACGAATTAGGACGGTATGTAGGACAATAATCGCGTGACCCGGTTTGCGTGGCAAGTATTTGAAAAAGGAACATAATGTAGCTCTATTATGGTCGTGTTCCTGAGGAATTCGGTTTTCGGTTTTCTTCCCTTCCGTGAGCGTGACGTGCCGAAGGAAACCGATGACGTTTCGTGCACAAGTTACTGACACGGAAAATTCGTGATACCTATTTTATGCAGGCTATGCAGCTAAATATTTCGATAAAGTTCCTTAGCAGCTAAATACTTCACTCGTTTTCATAAATAGCTGATGACAGGACAAAGCTACGTGAACCTTGTAATTATATATCAGTCAAAATATTAGCTAAAATCTTACAAAGCTTTTTAAGAATTAAACATTTCTCATCATATTTAGTGCTTTTCACTCAGTGTTCATGTTTTCTCAGAAAAAATATAATAAAAGCTTTCAAATTAATTCCAACATATTGTCGACTTGACGACTTGCGGTGACTCAAAACTTCAGTACACTACACAAAAGAAATAAACGCCTTATTTCAAGCTTCGTTCCACATTAATAAGTACTTATGCGCTTGTTTTGTACAAAAAGTACATATCAATGCGGAGGCGGAAAATTAAACTTTTTTTCTTAGTAAGTAATAACTTCTGACACGATGCGATGTGACAATTCTGGATGACAAAAATAAGTTGTTTTCTCAATCAACTTGCCTAGCCTTTTTTCAACTATGTTGGGCTAGGCTTCCAGTGTATTATTTATAACCGAATGCAGCTGAATACCAGTATTTTACTTGGAGTGACTGCCTATCTGACCTCCACAACCCAGCAACTGGGTATTAAGATACCACTTGGTAAGAGTGATTGTCCCCCCGTAACGACTGTCAAAGATCCACGAATGACAGCCGGGACCAACGGCTTAACGTACTCTCCGAGGCACGGAGGAGTCTCGGTATGTAAAGATGGTCACCCATCCACGTTCCAACCCCGGCAAGCGTAGCTTAACCTGATGGATCAACCCGTGCGGCTGTTTTTACTAAGCCACGAGCTAATATAATAATAGTTTCCTTATAATACCAGCTTATTATTGACACACTGCAGGGCATAGGCCTCTTCTCATACAGAGAAGGCACCAGCATTGACCACCAGACTTGCTCAAGACGGGTTGACGATTTCAATATTAAGTACAGGTATCACGATGTTTTCTTTCACCGATATCTATTCTATTCTATTTTTAAATGCCAAGCAAAGCCGATATCGACTATTCTGGCAAAGTCAAAAGTGAGCTAGAAAAACAAGTGTCTTTTTTCAGTGTGTCTTTCACCGATTTCAGTTATATGTCCAAGATTAAACTCGAGTTTCCTTAACGAACATAAACACAGTTATTACAGTTACTTATTTGTTGATGTTTCTGTAACTTCAAGTATTTTGTGTAGGTTAAAACCTACGATTTCTAACTTATTTACAGCGGAATAAACGGTTTCGTTTTCCTTTCTTCTTTCCAATCGTTGTTATTGATTTAAAAGTCAGTTAAAGCGCTTTGTGATGGTTCCACTGAGCTATGCTTAGTTTTTACTGTGTTTGCTTAGACGTTATTTTTATGTGGAAGCAGTATAAGTTTGCATTAAATCTTCTCAGAATTTTTGTCTGCAACGCTGCACGAACGTTTTTAAAGACTCCAGTATACGTCAGCTGTTTTGTTCTAAGTGTTTACTTTGCTTAAAGCTCCCTATTCTTGGGCAACAAAAGTTGCGCAGCATCATTTTGTGGTGCTGAAACATGTTCCACATATATACTGTAGCGGAAAAAATGTTGCCTGCAACATGGTTTCCGCTACACAAAAACATGTTGCTAAAACAATATTGTACAACATTATTTTGTTCACCATGAATATTAGAGGGTTTTAAGAGAATCATCATCTGCCTAGCCTTTTCCCAACTACTTACGTTGGGGTCGGCTTTCAGTCTAACCGGGTGCAGCTGAATACCGGTATTTTACATGGAGCGACTGCCTATCTGACATTCACAGCCCAGTACTGGGTAACACGATATCTCTTGGTAAGACTGGTTGTCAGACTTTTGGGCTTCTGACGACCCGTAACGACTGTCAAAGAACCAAGAATGACAGCCGGGACCAACGGCTTAACGTGCTTTCCGAGACATGGAGGGGTCTCGGTATGTAGAGATGGTCACCCATCCACGGACTAACCGCTACAAGCGCAGCTTAACCTGATCGATCGACCAGTGCGGCTGTTATTACTTAAGAGAATGTGACCTTTAAAAAAATCACAGTTGAAACAATGACATCATAGTAAAATATCGTGGTCCATGGTTAAAGTAAGTACATATCAGGTAGGTATCATCTAATAGACCGACCAAGATGAGCTGGCAGCTCTAATAATGATGGACGTAGCTCTTAATACATATTACGGGTCCAATCTCGGATAATACGGGTAATATAAGTTACGCTTCAATAGAAACGGTGCCAACCAATATTAGGTTCGATCATCTATATAGACGGCGCCTTGTTATTAACCAATAATATTCGCTGGGATATAGCTAAGTAACACATTTCTTCGTTACTAAAGACAAAGCTATCAACGACGTATGAACGTAAACGAAGCAAAAGAAGTATTTTTTGGCGTACTGTAGTTTCTGCCTACCTGCCTACATAAACTCACGGTTTCTTCCCATGGGGGTAGGCAGAAACTACAGTACGCCAACAAATACTTCTTTTGCTTCGTTTACGTTCATACGTCGTTGATAGCTTTGTCTTTAGTAACGAAGAAATGTGTTACTTAGCTAGAGACAAAGACAAAGCATTCGTATCGTATGATGTATTTCTACACAAGATCGCCTTTGGTTAGCATCGATTGATTAAACAATAATTGTTTTGAGCAGAGAAATGTCGAATGATTCCAAGACATTGAACAAGAGCTATTATTGTTCAGATTAAAAGGATAATCGCCTTTCACCAGTGTTCAGGATATTTATTGGATTCCTAAATGATCCGCTCCTGACAGAATGGTGTCGGGTTAAAGCCAAGTACCTATCTACTTCGTGCGAATTCGGAGCCGCTCGCAAGGTTTATCCATTATTTGTATTAAATGCTACTAGTATAAATTTTTCCGCTTAATCCCTTAGTCAGTGTCGTAGATTTATGCTAGGTACTTCTTGGAAAGCAGCTATTTCCAACTTAAAAGCGTACAACAACTCTGTCATCAGCAGAGTTCGGAACAGGTAGATTATAAATACCTAACGTTCGAGGAAGGAAGTAACAAGTGTGGATAACCTCCTATTAAATCCCGGAATCATAAATATGACGATTAAATCTCGAGATTTATGAAAATGTGTAGACCGGGATAAAAAGTAGTCTATGTGTTTAATCTAGAGTCTACATACCAAATTTCAACCAAATCGGTGCAACCGTTTGACTGTGAAGAAGTACCTAACACACATACAAACACAACACACACTTACAAACTTTCGCCTTTTATTAATAGTGTGATTTATTATAAATGTTTAACTTGTTACGAATGTATTCAAAGTACTCAAATCTATAGAATTCTCAATTTCTTAAATACCGAGATTTAATCGTCATGTTTATGATTCCGGGATTTTATAGGAGGTCCACTCTTGTCACTACTTTCTTCGAAGTTTAGGTATTTATACTCTACCTATTAGCTCTGGTAATAAATTTTGCATAAGTACCTACAAAATAATTAATTGTATCGTACCTACTCAACCGCAGTGTGGGTCACGTAGCCGCGTAGGCGTGGTCAGAAATCGCACGAATACAATACAATGCCATACCATAGCTTACAAATATGCAAAGTCTTTTAAACTATATGCAAAAACTGAAAATCGGCTTTTAAAACACGCGCTTTAGTGCCACTTCACAATCCCTCAAAATTACGATATTTAACGCCACGATGAAACGAATAATATGATATCCGAGTGACTGCATCAAAGGATTAATCAAACATTTTTATTTTACGCCCCAATCGCAATATTGCTGAGAGAACTTTTCCAATTTCAGCGTGCCTAACTCGGACGATGCATTTCATAAAAAATACATGTATTCAGTCTCGTGAGTACCTACTGGGTATGCTCGGTACACACAACACGTACCTTAGTATAGCTGGGATAATGGAATTTAGTACAGGATTGCTCGCCTTAATATTTCCGTCGTTTTTAAAATTATTGCTTTTAAAGAATGTGATAAAGGCTTTAAAAAAATATTCTGTTGCTGTCTCGGCTACACTTGGATAGACTTCTCGTACAGCCACCGCGGTCACTGATTTTTAGGATTCCGTACCTCAAAAGGAAAAACGGAACCCTTATAGGATCACTTCATTGTCCGTCTGTCCGTCTCTCTGTGTGTCAATACTCTTTTTCTCAGGAACGCGTGAAGTGTCAAGTTGAAGTTAATATCAAATACGTAGGTTTATGGTCCCTTGGAGTTCTAAAAAATCAAGCTTCTAAGTCAACGGAATAAAAAAATATGGCCATTGTGCGGCATATTTTGATACTCGCAAGTAAATCAAAACCTATAGGGTACTTCCTGTTGTCCTAGGGTCATGAAATTTGGCAAGAAGCAAGGTCTCACAGCACAAGTAAAGGAAAAAGTTCGAAAATTGTTGTTTGTAATTTTATAACAAAAAAAATTTTTTTTTGGGATTACAATATTAAGTTTGGGATAAATTCTTTTCAACTACGGAACCCTTCATTGTGCGTGGTCCGACTTGGCGGGTGTTTTTTTTTTTAAGTTACGTATTCGGTAACACAAAGGATTTTGCATGTAGATGAAAACAGTGTACCTACTTACTTATATTGTGGACGAAAACCGCATCGACCACAGCCTTCGACATTTCGCACGTGATTGGACGTCGTTCGGCCACGCCAGGGCTTTATAGGAAATTACCTATTGGCTTTACCGGCTTTGTCTGCGAATGTACAGGATTATGGCTACGGCACGAAATATCAGAAGCTTTTAAAAATAAAATACCTTTTTGGCCGGTATTACCTACCCTGTCTTTACTTAAATAGATTAAAGGGAAAAGACGTAGCTATACATATTTACGTGAAACGAGAACCTAAACTGTGTTATTTATATTTAAATAAATGTTAAATATTTCAATCTGATTTACTTATTACTTTGTTTAAAGTATGTACATAACCTATGAGAAAACTCGGGTTTGTTAAGTACCCAGAATTATTTGGTAAATACGCAGCAATCTAGAAACATTTTGGAAACGTCGAGATAAATATTATATCTTCGTGTTTGAATCACCGCAGAGGTATGCATTCGTATCTGCTGAATCGTTTTCCGTTTATCATATGACTTGATATTGCGTTTGATGTTATTTATCTTACGTGATCTCAGTACCGATCTCTTTAAATTGTAACTCGGAACACAATTTAGATCTTTAATTTTACATAATGGAAGTATCTACATAATACAATGTGGCGTGCGTTACCTACTTACAGCAACAATGGCTCCGTCCGCCATAACGCGCGAAACGATACACGAATCGACGCTTGCGCACAGTCAGTGAACCTCCGTAGAACAATACACACGTGCGGGTCAACAGCTTCCTCTTCCGTCCAAACTCGATGACCGTGATTAACTTTCTGTACTAAGTAGGTAGCTATAGTAAAATTTTAACAGTGATTTTCTATTTGTTGCAGGAAGCATCGCAAAACCTAGAACACGCCGACCCCTTGAAGCACCACACCCCAAGACTGAAAGCTCACTGCCGTCTTCCAAAGTATCTCCTAAAACTACTTTAAATTTATCTTTTGGAATCAAATCGACTCCGCTTAAGTCTTCACCCACAAATTCCAGTCCTCAAAAGACTTATGACAGGCGTCGAAGTCCCGAATCAGGTTCCAAACCTAGTTGCATACCTCTTTCCAAGAAATCCGCTGATAGAAATTTACGGACGTCTACATCACCGGTTAAGCAGGACTTAACTCGAGATACAATATCTAGCAGATCGAAAGCTGAAACACCTAGAAGTAGAACTACTCGAAAAAGTCCAGAAAAAGCCAAGAGTGACACAGAAAACAACCGTATCGATCGAAGACATCGAGCTCAAAAAGATAGTGAAAGTCTTAGCGAAAAATATCATTATTCAAAGAAAAGACTGACTAGTTTAGAAAATAATTCTCCAAGGAAATCGAATGAAACTAAAAACGTTTCGCCTAAAAATCTTTTGAATGTGACTTCCCGAGCAAGTCAAGAACCAAATGTAAATGCTTGTGGACTAGAAAATTCTAAAGTTACTAAGATGTCGACTCTTCACGAAACTGTTAGACCGCATAGTTCTAGACTTTCCCAGGAGATGGACAGCTTAGCTGAGTTGACTAAACAGACATTAGATAGGGTTAACAAATTGTCGAATAACTTAACTAGTAATAAGATAAATTTAGACTCATCTGAGCCTCGTTTTGACTCCATATTCGCACCGAAATCCGAACTAAAACAAACCAATCACGCATATAATTATGGTTTAATTAACGAAAGGCCGGTACATAACAGAGGAGTTACAGAGAGGTTAAGAGATATAGACACGGCAGCTCAGAGATTGATTGATTTTGAAAAGCAAAGTGCAATGTTTTGTGATCTCAATAACGATACGTCTAGTCAAAGTCGCCGTCTTGATACTTCGTCAACGTCCTGTAGTCATACACCCGTGTCTATCTTAAAACGAAAGTCTATTCACGAAGACAGCGTTACGTCTAATACTACTAATCAAGCCATCGCATCTCCGCCGGTTACATTCTCACCTAGCGTCGTTGAACCGCGAAACGGCCGATCTGACAGCAAGCAGCGACAAGGTATTTTAAAGAAACGCCGAAGTTTGGACGAGTCTCAAGTAGCTCGGAGGAGGTCATGTAGCCCAGAAGTGTCCTTCGCTGAGGATGGCTCTATAGAAACAAACAAGTCCATATTGAAAAATAGGCGATCATCCCTGGAAGATGTTGTCAGGAACAGATCGCCTGATGGTCAAATCCAAGGGATATTAAAAAGGAAAATGAGTAGAGAAGAAGAACAGCATCATACTGACGAGTTATCTCAAAGCTCACCAGAACCCCATGGCATATTGAAACGAAAGTCTAATTCTAGTTCTAGTAGCAGCACTGCCTCATCCCACGTTTCTATTGCTCAAGCTGTGTTATTAGCAGCAGCGGGTGGTGCAGAAATAGTAGAAGACGATAAAGAAACTGTTAGACCAATACTAAAGAAAAAAAGTTTTTCAGAAGAACGACCAAGTCTGGAAGATATCCTATCCGATACACCAAGACCCATACTTAAGAAAAAATCGACCGAATTTGATGATTACGATTTCGACCTGCCTAAAAAACCGATCCTAAAGTCATCGAAAAAGTTGTCTGGAGACGAAGGACATGCTTCTAGTTTCGATTTGAGCGAAGACGACCGAAGCTCCCGAAGACCGTCTCTCCTACGCTCCAGGACATCTGACCACTCGGGATCGGAATGTGAAGCAGCAGTTAGACCTATTTTAAAGCAGAGAGGTTCGAGTTTGACTAGGGAACGCAGCCAATCGCCGCGCCCACGGCTCTCTTTTTGCGCGGACAACGATGCGAACATTATTAGTGTGACGAATTTCAGTTGCGACGCGAACGACTTGTCGGCGGCTGGACCGCGACGAGTGTTGAATCTCGCGTCCGCGCTCGTGCCCAACCCGGAAGAGCTACCGAGTGCAGTGCTCCGACGGAGGAATCTTCGGCCGAAGACGAACCCTCGATCGAAGAGCCTCGCGTGTGATGTGAACGATGAGTTACTATATATACTGAACAACCGCCGGTTAAAGGTTGACGAGAATTGTGAAAACGGATTTTGTGAACCCTGGAATCGCAAGCTTAAGGAAGCAGCCGGAGAGGTTAACAAACAAAAATCGTTTCCATCGATTGCCTCCAGAATAAAGTCCATGGAGCAAGCACTAACTAAAGACCTGTCACCTAAAGATCAGCCTTCTACTTCCAAAGCAAAGACTCGTGACAAGGAACGCTACAAAACTCAGCCCATCACTGTGGAAGAGATGCGGTCGATAACATCCAGGTAAATCTTTGTTTATTTTTACTATTTTAGCACTCTGTAACTTTTAAATGCGGAATGTATTTAGATCACACGAGATTCAAAGTCATTGCATCTGCGGAGATTCGTCCCACACACCGCAACGTGCACTAGCGTGTTTATTGTTTGTTTGTGATCACATTTTAAATAATCCTTAATGTTGTCTGTGTTTTTATAAGTGATGAATGTTCTTTTTGTTTATACTGGAACGTCTTTCTTTCTTATTGAACTGACATCATTAAATATGACTTTCTTTGCAAAGGTGATTGTGCTGCCGGTGTTCGAATCTAAAAGCTGGCCCGTTGCCATTATTTTGATGGGTGAGCGGCCCACGCCACACGTGGGTCGTTCATCGAATGTTTTGTTCCAAACACTGTACATTTCACTGTCCAGATGGTTAGTTAGTCATCGTAAATGTTTTTATTTTATTATTCATGTTTGCATTATCATTTCCTACTACTGCAATTGGAAGTATTAACTTATCGGTGTAGGTTAATAGAACAGTGGAAAAACAAGCTTGTAAAAAGTAAATAAAGAATCTTCAATTTGTTAGTTCAGACTGTAGATTGTTTCAATATTTGTAAAAGCGTTATCGAAGCGCATATTCAAAGTAGGAACTTAATTTAAATTCAAACAAATCTACTCGCTTTTCTTAGGTTCCAAGCATTTGAAGGTTAATCCTTTAGCTTTAATGAGAATTCTAGACAATGTTTTCATAATTAACTGCTTTATGAAAACCTTACACAAACTTTGTGTTAATTTGTGTTTTTCGTCGTTCTGACATCATCTTCGTTGCCTCAGTTTGCTGTTTGATTCACGCTCGCAGTACACAACGTAAGAATTAAATTTGGACAGTGCAGTTACGTTGAATTGTTTGGAAAATTGTTTGCGTACCTCAACTTCCTGTGCGCGGTTTCTTTGTAAGCAATGCATCGTTTAATTTGGGATTGTCCGCTCAAAGAATTGTAAGTACTTAATCCGTTACTACGTCTAACAATTAGTCACAAATAGGTCGCTAGCACTGTATTGGTTATGTCATACAGAAACATAGTATGGGCCTTCAGCTAAATTCTATCAAAATATTCATATTGTTTTCATTCGTATAATTAAAATAGAAATTGATTTTATTACCTAGCTGTGTTGACGATTTGATTGAGGCATTCCGTAGCCATGTAAAGCAATTAAATGAGGTCTATTATAAATTTATAACTTAAATACTCGTGTGAACACACATAAGTTTACTTATATATTTGTATTTTTTATGTTTAATATATTTCCAAACATTCCACAAAATAAACGAGAAGATGATATTTGAAAAGAAACGTCTTCAAAAAGATCCCCATGAAAATTACTCATTTTTATCAAAATCTATTGTAATTATTATAATGGGAGGAATGTACCTCATCTTTATATTAAGTTCCCTTGATTGTTTTTGACAAAACATCTTTTTATAGCGTTGGCATTACCTACTTATCAAATGCTACCGCATTATTCATCTCGCGACTTGGCGTTGTCTCGAACAACTATAATAAGAATAAATCCAAATATGCCATCGGTCGTTGCGAACTGACTGCCCTCATCATCTGTTGCGTTGAATCAACAGTTGTTTCAATCAAGTGGCTTTGATTTTCTTTTCGATTTCATTAATTCATTGTAATTAGCATTTGTTCGACATGGTGCTGTAACATTCGCCGAGCGGGCGGTGTCTTGATGACGGAAATAAGCGCTCCAGTCGTTAGTGGGTCAAGCACTATTTCTGGCTCTGTTGTGCTTCAAAGCACGCATCAAGAGTTTTATGAGCGATCCGGCTGTACTCCTGGCTCCCCGCGCCCTTAATACCATCCATTGAAATGCAGCTATCGTCCGATGTGTTTCTACATTTTAAACTTCACTAATATAGAAAATTTCAGCATTCTTTCACTGTGCAATCTGTTCCGTAGTCTATCCGTATTTTGATTCGAAGCATACCACTGAATACCATATGGTTAATGTGGAAATAAATATTGTAGTACTATCCGCGAAACTATAAACAACTCATAGAAAATTATGACCGTCGATAATCCAAAAGTAAATCGCATTGAGATCGAACCTCGATCGATAACATTCAGATCGAAGCAGACATTTATATTTAGATTATATTGCCGATGGTGTCAAACTTCCCTAAAACGATAGATCGGCGACGCCGATCCAATCACTCACGCCATAATTCATCGAAATTTATGAAGGCGAGCTGAAACAGCGACCGTCTCTTTCTTATGTACGGGTGAGTTCTACTTTAAAACGTTTCTTTTCTCATTTCGCAGTTTGGAGTCGGGCCAAGCGCGTTTCCAAGCGTTCGGCCCCGCGGGCTGTAGTTTTCCGAGCCGACCCGTCGAGTCCGGTGTTGCTCCCTCTACCAGGGGCCCTTATCCCCTACCGGGGGAACCCGAACGAGATCCCTTCGCTGACTCCGCGCAGGCTTTGGACTCGCCACCGTACGGCGTCAGCTCTTTCAGTGCCAAGTCTCCGACAGCAGTCAATTGTTTCTCGGACGGCGGCAGTACCAAGGACGACAGCTACGGCGAAGCCACATTTCTAGACTTCGAAAACATCGACGTGAACGCTGCAAGGAAACAGTCGACGTTGGATGAAATAGAACAAGAAGTGAACAAAGTCCGCATCGCGCTGGACGAGGACAGTCGTGCCCTGGAGGAGGACGAGAGGCAACAAGCCGAGGCCGACAACTGGAGCTTGAATGTGTCTTGTGATAGTGGTGTGTACAACCGTGCTTCCTCCAGAGATTCCGGACCACATTCCGGTGAGTGTTTCTCTCAAATTCACAAATGACGTTGGGCAATTCTTTAGTTTATTTAACGCGTAAATTTATTTTTGTCGGAACGGGCGTACAGAGCTACAACGTAAAACATCATTAGGCTTATTTAGTGCGTCCTAGAGTCACAACTGTCAGTGTCATAAAGTAAGCATGTGTAAGCGATCAGTAGTGTCCGGCGCGGCCGGCGTTAACTTGCGGTTTGTTTACGTTCTGTTTGGTAAAATTAGATTTACCGAATGCGCCGCTATTCGTATTAGGTCGGTTTTGAAAATAAACACAGTATAACCTTGCAGATGTCTCTCGGCCCTCTTATTTGGGTCAATGTAATGCACGTGTTGTTTGTCAAACGTCATTGCATTACTTGAAGTAGATTAATCGGTTATTAAGCGATTTGTGTCGTTTTTTTTGCGGAATTCGTGGTTGACATTGAACAAGTGAAAACGTTCGAATAGGTATAATTGGACACTTTCGCGCTGATAGCTTGCTTATATTTGGGTATGGTATTTACTCTGTTTGACAGTATTTTTCCCAACATTTCAGGCGAGGAGCTTGGCTTGATCGAGAGCCAGGAGATCAGGGACAATCACGCGACAAACAGCAGTAGCAACGAGTGGTCTTCTTCGTCTATTGAGCGTGGTCTTCTCGCGATGGACCGTGAGAGGAAGTCTACCGAGACGGCGGCTCCAAGGAGTCCCGAGGATGCAGGAAGTGATGACGAGGGAAGGGAACCCACCGGGTTTGCACTTGGCCTCGTCAAGAGTAACAGTGTGGTCGCCCGCGCCAGTATGTGGCAACAGCTGCAGCAACAAGCCAAAGGTAATATTTACTCTCGATCAACCTTTATAAATACATCGTAAAACAGATGTTCTTAAAAGTAAACCTAGTGTATACTTCATATTAATTCATAACCTCCGAACGTAGCATGAATATCGGTAACGCATTTATAGATATCCGTTTTATAGAATCCAGTAATATATCCAGATGATTCGAATATTCATGAGTCATATTTTATAATGTATTCCTAACCTTGCCCTAGAATAATCTTGTGTAATGTTCGTTCCAGGAACTCCAAAACCTTTGCTTCGTCACAGTCGCTCCAAGTTAAAGGAGGGACCTCCAGTGGCGGACAGGTTCAAGAGCCAACCGATATCGTTCCCGGCGCCCGACGTCACCCCGACCGAGCCCTCTGACGAGGCCCTCCCTCTCCCTGAGTCCAAGAGCACTGCGAACGTGTTAGACAGAGATGAAGATGGTAAGTCTCCACCCATTTTTTGGTAGGATTACGCAGTTCCAATTTTGATTTTGAGTTAGTTTAATTTTCAATATTCAATTTTAAAGTAAACATATCGTTCAAGGCATGTAACATTTGCATTACATTCAAGAACCGCTTCCTGTCTTATGTATCGTCGGCTTTTGTTTCTTTTTTGCATGTCCTCGACTACTCTACTATGTGTATGTCCCGGGCTCTATCGTAAACACACAACTGCACAATGTTATGTAAATACGCACAAATTCACCGGTGGCAGCTAAGTTAGATGAAGACGATCCGGCGAAGATGTCTCTATCGGAGAAGATGAAGATGTTTAACTCGAAGCTGACGCACAAGCCGCCGGTCGCGGGCGCAGCGCGTGCGCGGGACGAGCGGGCCGCCCGGGCCAATCGGCTGCGCACCATGCCCGTTCTCGCCAGCCAGCTACAAGAGGCCATGGAGCAGAACGAACGCCTCACCAAATCCCTGACCCACGAAGATGTACCCCGTAATAATGATTTTCAATTGAAAATGGAGCTGTTCCGTTCGGCCAGCGCCAAGAACACGTCTTTAGAGTATATTATGAGGCAGAACGCCAAGTTTAGGAGCTTAGGTCTGATTTGTTCATTATTATGAGTTTGATTTTGTCGTTTGCTTGAAGTTTCGCTTCTCTGGGTTCGATTGGTACTAATATCACCGTAATATTGTAGTCGAAGTTTTGTTTATACTGTGCATGATATTTAACTTATGCACGATTTATCCGCACGTATAATTGAATTAATTATTTTAACAGGTTGTTGCAATGTGGTTGTTGTGTAGTTTGGTATAATTTAACCATTATTTGGTCGAATTGTTTTGTTAAGTTTCTTTAAGACTGATTACTACTATTGCAGAATTGTTTTGTCGGAGAAGCGTACATAACGTTACGAAGCTTGAGTAACAATTGCACTTGAGTGCATGCACTGCTAAGCGTGATCCGAATAATCCGTCACATCTTGAGATATTGACATTAATCATAATATTTAACAGACCACATTTTGACCTGAATAATCCAGTTAGTCATTGGCTTGCTCGATATTACTCATCAATATTATAATACTCTGTATTTCGCACGAATATCTTTTATTATGATGGTGTGTAGTTACGTCAATTGTTCATGGAATCTGTCGAGATTCATGAGGTCGCTATGTAAGGTCGCGACAGATATTCGTTGGCGGGGACGGGACGATAACAAGATTTATTTTAGTATTTTGTCTAATGTCACATTGTTCTTTTAACATTATTTATTGCCTCACTTTTCTCTTTGTGATGAATTTGAAGAGTAGAAAACACAAAAAAGGTTATTATTTAAAAAAAAATGTGACTTGTCTAAGATATTACTGTAGTAAATAAAACAAAAGATATCTTAGTGCATTTCAGATGCTACTTTTTAAGCATCTTCTATAATATTTTCGATAGTAAGTACAATACACGTAGGTAAATTACAGTTGTTTTATCTCACGAAAGAGGGCGAGCCATACTTGTATGTGTAAATGTTACATGCACATTGTCTTTGTGTGCGTAAGCTCGGGAGTGCGCTACCTGCAGTTACGCACACAAGAGCGCGTGTCGAGCGCGTGGCTATACGCGTTACATCTACAAGTATGGCTCACCCCCTTTCGTGAGATAAAACAACTATAACAACTACCGTCCGTCACCTCGACTTATGAGCTTCACTAATAAACTATTTATGACTAATTTCACCATTGCTATTCTACGGGGTGCTTTGTATAATACGGGAGCATATTTCTACCTACTCAGTTTCTAAGTAAAATGTTATTTTTCAGACTTAGACGATGATTCCCCGACGGAACGAGCTCAACGAATGATAACTCCTGAAGTTAGGGGCATCCTGAAGTCTGGATCCACTGTCGTGCCTCCGAGACCTAAGACCTTGGCTAAAGGAGAAAGCTCAGAGGTTTGTATAGTTAGTATACAGTTGATTAGTATTTTATTTTATACGTTAAGTTGAGCTACATGTTCTTTTCGGTGTAATTTCCGACGTAGAGTAGGCGATAACTCTTGTCGTTACGCTACACACAATTCTTGGCAATTGTAGTTAACTATGACGTATCGGCAACACGGAGAAATGTAGGGCAATACCATTGCTGTCGAGAAATTGCCAAGAATTGCGCACTTTTAGCTGCCAGTGTAAGTGCACCATTGAAATTCCCGTGGGCTGAGATAAAAAAGTATTAATTAAACATGGAGGCACACCTACCAAGCCAAGAAACTAATGTACGCGTTTAGTTTCATGCGATTTTTCTTATTTTTCTAGACAAGCCATATTTACAAGAAGTGCAAAATACCTTTTGATCAGTTGTAGATCTCGAGGTTAGTAACATAACTCTTAAATTGTATCTCAACGTAGAATCTATTTAAAACAACAAAACATCTGCTGGAATGTAGCCTATTCAATGTTATGTATATTCAACATCACTATTTGTAAATACTCATCATAGGTAGTCCACCTGATTACAAGTACATAAATAATAATAAATAGTTCATGCCTTATCGTCCTAATTCTAAACCCATTAAAAGTTCCGATAGTATCATAATAATATAGTCCAGACGAATAGGGATATGTACAAAAATAGAACAAAGTACTTTAGCTGTAGTCAATAAAATTAACTCCGTAGTATAGTAGTGCGTAACTCTTGTGGTATGTAAAGCCGTGTACAATCAATCGACTTTCGGGCTTCTAACCCGTAACTACTGTCAAAGATCCACGAATGACAGCCGGGACGTGCTTTCCGAGGCACGGAGGAGTCCCGGTATGTAAAACACGAACATCGATCACGGAACATTTGAAGAAACTCAGAACCCTTTGAACGTTTAAAGTGTTCGATGTTCGTGTTCACCATGTTTTTGTTCGCTCGTGCGTACACGGCTTAACGGTTACTATTTTGGCTCAAACATGCATTATAATGTTTTCAATGTAAACTGTACTAATAGGTGCCAATGTTAGACAAAGGTCTTTGATATGATTGATTGTGTGTAGGACATCCGTCTGTTGGAAAAGGTTAGTTACATTCCGGCCGTCGTTTTAGAGTTTATCTCTTTATAACGAAACTCAAGGGATCGAACATTTTTTCTATACTTATAGAGAGTTTTCGTTATGGGGAGTTAAGAAAGAGAAACAACTAAATAAGTACTAATCACAATACTTTTTAATATTTGTATTATTAATTTATTGGTTTACGACTGATAATACAAATAACATATCATATCGTTCATTTATTTCATTTCATATCCTGGCAAATCACTGTCTATTCTAAGGTTGCCTGGAAGAGATTGCAGAAAGCGATAAGGCCGCCCATTGTATATTTTGTAGTGTTTGATTATGTCTTTTTTTGTTATGTATTTTTGTGGTGTACAATAAAGTAGGTATATATATATATATATAATACGAGAAGTGCCTAGTGTGTTCAGTATCTGGAGCCAACATTCCTAAAGATAATGCAATCCAAGAATAATGTCACACGTATTCTAGGCAATTAACAATAACAAAAGCAAGCCGGCTGTTTACAACCTCAGGTGTCTTTCTTAGGAATTTTGGCACCTCAAAGATTTAGTCGGAGCCTTTTGAACATTGACAAAAACAGTGCTTAATGCTGATAAATGTGTTTACTGACATCTTCGTAATAGAGAATGGCTGTTGCGCTATAAAGAGTGTGTCAATGAAGGTTTTTAAGGTAAACCAACCAATGTGAACGCGATACGATATAGGAAGTTTTACGTTACATCGAAAGATGCTATAAAGAGTTTACATTGTTTTGCGAATTTGATCCTTATTACAACTGGAAATTGTCCAACTGACAGGTGTCAGGAACGCATTCTCTCGACGGCCGGACTGTAGTTTGACGATACTCCCAGATGTTGTATAGCAAACCCAAAGAACATCAGTGGTAACACTTGTACTTCGAAAACCGTCCTTCCTGCTGACATAAAGGCGTTGTCAATGTCAAGTATATTATATTGGCATGATTTACGTTCTGTGATGGTCCAGACTTTGCTAAATTGTTGAAACTATAATTTTACCGATACCGCTGTACCGTGGGGGTGGGACGCCGCCGTGAGCGCTGACGAATGAGCGGCCTGCACTGCCCCCCGCCCCCCCGTCTCGCTGCGCATCTAAGGCGCGGTACAGCGGTATCGGACAAACTATAACACATTGTATAGAAACAAGCTAGGTTCAATCTGCTTAGAGCTAGATTCTCAAGCAATGCAATTATATTAACATCATTTGCTCTTATTTCAGGGTCTAAAAGACGAGGGTATTGACAGCTCCTCAGACGAAGACTCAGTCTCAGCCTCAAGTGTGTCATCATCAGAAAAGAGCTGTTCCTCATCCGACAGTTCTGATGAGCTTCCAGATCCAAAACCTCGAAGGTACCAACGCAAGCCCAACAAACTGAAAGCATCCCGAACAGAATCCGACATCCCGAGACATCCCGAACCATTCCCCTGTAAGATCAAACTACCAGGAGCGAATGAATTAAAGGAGCGTCTAACACAAGCGAAGAACCCAGACGTGAAAATCCCGATGCTCGGTAAACTAGGCAGGAAACCTTCGGAAGAAGCAAAAAAAGAAGAAGATTCTATGCGATTCAGGAGGTTTGGCAAAAAGATGGATGAGCCTATACAACTGGGCAAGTTACGAAGACCTGCGGAGAAGGTAACGCCGCCAGCACAAGAAGTGCCACCTCCTCAAATCCTCAAGATTTCTGCGCTGAATCAGGCGGCGAAGGCTAAGTTCTTCGGCTTGGACCCAGAGAAGAAGGAGAAGACCATTGATGAGTTGGCCGCTGCAGTCAGAAAATACATTCCACCAGTAAGTATTTTAAAAATTATACAATTCTGTTAATAAGGGCTTTCTCAGCTTGGGAAATCTACCTTCCCCCCTCCGTGCACTGTCCCCCAGAGAGAAACCTTTGCCCTCCCCCCTTGAGCGAAAATCTAGATCCGCGCCTGCTTACATGACCATGATAACACTAATATTCCTATTTGTTTTAGGTATGCAAGTCAATTTCGATACACACTATGGAAGTGCCGGGCTCCGGCAGCGACGGGGAGAGCAGCGGCGGTCGAGAGGTGCGACAAATTAACAGCAGAGTTAGACACAGGTTAGTTCAGCCTTATATTCGTTTAGAACTTAAGAGTGTTCATCCCGCGTGGGCTGGCAACGTCGCAGTTCAAAAATCTCAACTAGTGTCATCTACCTTTTCAATTCGGTATAACTTGAAACGACGCTTAATAGCAATAAAAACCAAACCACGTTGGGTCAACGCTGCAATACTACAATCCGGCCGTCGAGAAAACGCGTTCCTGACCAGCCAGTTGGATAATTTCTAGTAGTATTCGCAATACACATATTCGTTAGTATGAAACTGACAGGTGTCAAGTACACATTCTCCCGACGGTCGGACTGTAGTTTCGCGACGAGCTAGGTATCATAGTACCATAGTTTAAGGATAGATGTCGCCACTACACACGCTTATGAATGAACAACACTACGTTGACAATAGTTGAAAGGAAAGAAAGACAGCGAAACAGGTTTACTTGTGATAGAACCACGTGCATACAGAAAGATATACTGGATTACTTACCTCGTCGCGCGCTAATTAGCAGACAATAGAAATTTTATTGTTATCTGCACACATGGTGTGCAATCGAGATTTTAAGATAAAGAAAAATAAGGACAAAATTGATCATGAACACAGAATAAAAATATCTAGTCCAATTGCTTTATCTTTTCAACCGCGTAGACCGGGATAAAAAGTAGCCTATGTATATAAAATTTCATCCAAATCGTTCCAGCCGTTTGAGCCTGAAGCAGTAACAAACATACAAACACACACACACGCTTTCGCCTTTATAGTATTAGTGTGATTAGTGTGATGTTCCATTTCTATCACTTCTGGTTCAGCGTCCATTAATAGATGTTATACCTTACTAGGGACCCGCCCCGGCATTATTTTTATAATAATTATATACACACACACACACACATACTCACATACCTATGCAAATACCCACACGCACATAATACATTCGCTCGTACCTACACATATTCACATTTTTATCCTATTATTCTAGTTTGTAATTATCTCCCGTGTTTTGTATAAATTCTAGAACGCTATCGTCCTTTTCCTGAGGTGGGCGTTAATTCCTACGACACAGTATTTTACTAATTAAATTAAATTAAATTAAATTAAAATTCATTTATTTCGGAACCAGTCCATATTGTCCATGCATGTGAAATTATAAAATAAATAACATTACAAATACATTAATTAAAATATTACAATTAGACAAAACAAAACATTAAAAAAAAAGTCACCAATAAAACATTATACTTAAATCACAATTTTACATCAGTCATCAATTTTTTATCTTAATCTAAATTTAGGTCTGGAACCGGAGTGCTCAACATGCAGCCTGGTCCAGTACCGCATTATTGGGCAATCCAGATCCATATCCATCCTCCATGCGAACAGCTGTAGGTAGCTGTTGGAACTGCCTCGTACGCGGCGCATCAAGGACACGACTCTCTTGCGAATAATCGCCGCAAAACCATCTATATGTGCGTCCGCAAACATACCCGATGCACTACAGTAGCGAGGCAGCTTCATCAGCGCCCTAAAGGCATTATTGTAGAGAACACGCAGGGCGTCGTACGCTTTTTTCGTATGCTTGACCCATAGGCTGCACGTGTAAAACGATTGGCAAAATGCCCTAAACAACGTAGCTTTGACTTCCGCAGTACAGCGCGCAAACCTACGAGCCAGCATATTAGCTCTAACAGACAAAGCCCTGCGCTCCCTGTCTATATCAATATCATCTACAAGCGTGTCGGTGACCCAGTGGCCCAGATACTTTAACTGCGAGACTCTTTTAAGAACACTGCCATTCAGCATGACCTGTGGGACAGTGTCATAAGTTTTAGATCCCGCCTTAAACACCATGAGCTCGCTTTTAATGGCGTTATACCTGAGCCCGTGGGTCCCGGCATACCGCTCGCAGATCGAAATCAGTTTTCGAAGGGCACTGATCGATGGACTCAGTAGCACCATGTCATCCGCGTAACTGATGTTGTTGACAAGAACACCATCAATCGAACAGCCCACACCGGCGCTACTGAGTTCACGGATCAGACGGTCAATATACAAGTTGAAGAGAGTCGGCGAGGTTAGCCCGCCTTGCCTTACACCACATTCCAACCCGTATTCAACCGATAGTGACCCCGACCATCTCACAAAATTACTCTGGTTGCCATACCAATACTTTAAGAGACTTATGTACTCAGTAGGTAGATTCGTATCACTCGACAACTTCTGCCACAACCTGTCATATGCAACAAGATCAAATGCTTTGGATAAATCCAAGAAGCAGGCATAGACAGGTGTGCTTCTGTCAGTGTAGTATCGGACGGTATGTTTGAGATTCAGTATAGGTAGGTATATAATGTAGGTATTTTCGCACTAAATGTTTTTGTCATACTGTGTTTTTGTTCAATAAAGAATTTTTTATTTTTTTTTTATTTTTTTTTTTATAAGGTCTAACTATTCATACACGAAGTCTCTTAAGGGGTCATTGTACTCATAATTATATTTATATCGAAGAACGTTTACTATGGGACCAAAATCGAAATAGAAAAAAATAATCTGCTGTTCATTTGATGAGTTATGCAAACATAAATGTAGGGAACAGCAGATTTTTTTCACGATTTCAGTTTTGGTCCCATAGTAAAAGTTGTTCACAGTGATGAGTGCAATGACTTCTTAAGAGGTTGTGCGTTACTGTATAAAACGATATTCCTTGGTAAGACTGGTTGTCAGAAGTACGGGCTTCTGACGACCCGTAACGACTGTCAAATATCTACGAATGACAGCTGGGACTAATGGCTTAACGTGCTTACCGAAGCACGGAGGAGTCTCGGTAATGTAAAGATGGTCACACATCCACGGTCCAACCGCGACAAGCGTAGTTTAACCTGATCGACGTGTGCTGCTGTTATTACTTAGCCACGAGCCCCTTTACACAAAGGCATAGTAACGTTAAGTAACCGCAATTTAAAATTGCAACTAGATATTATGCAAATTTAACTAATACGATAAAAATCACTATGTGTAAGTTCTCACGCGTTCTCATATGTTTGCACTAGAAATATATCATACGATACATCACACCTGTTACCTATGTAACTATAGCAAGATATATATCAGGCGGAATCATAATAAAACAAAATGATACCACAAAGTAGATAAGTACAGAAGGGAAAGTCAAAGCCATTCAAAGAGTGAAAACAAGCGCACGTAATCATAGACGCGTAAGTATGGCTGTCTCTAATGCTGGGGCCACGTCAACGTCAATGCCCATCAACGACATAAACAACGTGGTAATTATTCCAATAATTATCGCGATAAATTGAGTGGCCACACTTGAGCGGTCAACGTCAATGCTCATTTAATTTGGCGAACGTCAATCGGCAATGTGAATGACGTTGTCTACACCTACGGCCTACGTCCACCATAGTAAAACAATTGCCTATCGAGTACGTTTACACTCGTTAAACATGAATTATGCACAACATATCAGATTTAAATATATCTAAGACGTTGTACAGTTAAAAAATAACAAAATGTGATGACAAGTACATAAATTCGTTAATAAAAAAAAAGCTAAGATAAAAATTAAATACAAGAGAAATTAACAAAGTTAACAAAATTGACAAAAATATAAAAATACTTAACAAGTTTGTACTTTATCAACTTAAAAATTAAAAAGCAATCGCCCTTGATTGCTTTTTAAAGTACAATTATTTACTTAGCTATCTTCCATCCATCACCTCGCAGAATCTGAAACATTCATGACACACATGTATGTATTGCGTGCATGGCTTTTCGCTCGTTGTATAGAGCCGACCTTCTGTACAGCTTATTTTTAAGTTGTGATGCTACACAAAAAATGATCTAACTACCACATTTGTACTACTTGACGTAATAATTAGTTATTAGACAAGTTGTACACATACATGTGTGGTGTTACGTAATTAATTTATTAAAATGATGTATAATGAGGTTTGTGGCATCTGTTGCGTATCAAGGTCGTTGGATTTTGCAAAGATAAACAGATACAGCGAAAAATATAGAAATGTGTTGATTATCACTCATCATCTTTCTCAACTATGTTGAGGTTAGTTTCCAGTCTAACCAGATGCAGCTGAATACCAGTATTTTACTGAGCGACTGCCTATTTGACTGTGTTGGTTATCATTAACCCACTGCAGGACAAAGGCCTCTTCTCATACACAGACGGCACGAAGCATTCATTAGCTGTTAGCTGCTTGCTAAGATTTTGAAGGAACAACTCGTGATACAGTTCAATAGATAAACTATTAATAATTGTACACCATAGTAATAGCTCAAAAGAAAATGAAGCTCAATTAAATGATAACAAATAATCTGCTAAAGCAATACTTTAGCCCCAATTTTTATATTCCACAGTGAGCACACTGCTTCCTTGTGCTATAAACTTAGGTGGACTAGTAAGGGAGGGGGCGTCGTAGTGTAAGTGAGGCGATTTTAGCGATTTTGCGACCCCCTTGGAGATTTCTGATGTGAGATATTTCAAATTGATTATTTGAGTGTAAATATGTTAATCTGTACTAATTTGCGTTGGATTTATTTAAATGAATATAATTTGCTTAATTATTTTTTATAATAATTTCCCAGTTTTCTTGCAATTTTACACTGTTTCATGCGGAAAAATCAAATTACGTGATATTTGCCGAGACCCCTTGTCCCCCACGTGAGATTGGGTGAGATTCGGCTCGAATCCCTCCTCCCCCCTCAACGCATCACGTAATTAATGGAGGCCCCCTAATGAGTACAACCCACTAAGTAATATCTTTTAAAAAGTGCATATCAGTGACTTCTGCTGCAGTTTTAATTTATTTCATGCAGTCGTTTTGGTCTATCTATTTCTTATGCGTAGGACTAGAAGTCTTTAATCCGCCATTTTGTTCTGGTTCCTAAATGAGTTCTCGATATAAGTAGAAGTCAACAAAAAGAATAATCAAAATACTATTTTATCTTTTTATTTTGCCAATCTTTTGAAAGGTCATCACAACAATGTACAAAGTATCCTAAACTCTTATTATTGTTGCTAAAACAATATTACATAAGCTGTTGTAATATATGCAAATGTAACTAGGTTTTTGTTACTAATAATTATAATTTTAAATCTATCTTGTTACCGATTCATATCAATGAATTTAGTTTTTAGTACTTGCTTGTTATGATATAAATAGATAAAAGATTCATATTATTTATACTATTTTCAATTTGCTTTGTTTGAGTTCACATAATGTAGTTACGTAGTTATAAAAGCAAAACAATATCATTTTAATATATATAAATCAAATAACTTAAAATTCATTCAACCATCTTTGATTTGTGAACGATCAATGTAGCATTAGCGGCCCAAATTACTACTTAACCAGAAACTAAAAGAAAAATCGCTAACCCTCTTCCTCAAAAAAAAAAACAGGTTTCCACGAAAAAAAAAAACAAAACGTTATTTTTATCTTTATGAACACAGCACAACAGTGACACTAATTTCACCATATGACAACAACATTTATTCATATTGCAAACTCCGATAAATCTGTTCGCAAGAATATAAATTGTTATGTAAATGTCGCAGCCAACTGGTTTAATTAGCCGTTTAGTAAATCGCCTAGCCTTTTCACTAAACGGCGCCGTTCAACTATCGGCTTGAATGATATTCAGCCATTCAATCAAACAACTAGGCATTACTTGGATCGATAACGTTCTTAACTACTTGCCTAGCCCAGACATTTTAAATTTTGTGTCATTTTCTGCCACCTGGCGCTGAAATCTACACTGTCAATATGGCCTCGACAAAACCACAATATTTCTGGTGTTTCTTACAGTTTGCGTTTGCGTTTACGCATAACCGAACCGGGGCACCCTGACTCCACGTAGTCTTTTGGCTGCTACCCCTAGAGTGTATATAAAAATCCGGAGGCGCGGTGGGAGGAAGCCTGTTTATTTATTTAAAATATAAGTTTACGGTGCTTACGACCAAATCACTTATATTTTAGTACTTAGCTAAATACTAAAAATATTTTCAAATAACAGCTATAGGAGGACAATTTAGGCCTTTTAACAAGTACTTAACAAAATAGAAAAGAATCTATTTAGAAGATTAATAAAATATAATATTATCATAAGAACGTTATTGTTGTTTTCCTCAGGGATAGTACTTTTTTCGGGATGAAAGGTACCCTATGTCTGTTTCTGTACACCTGACAACGTATATGCAAACTTTCAGGATGATCGGTTCAGTGGTTTAGGCGTGAATAGGTAACAAACAAACTTACTTTCGCATTTATAATATTAGTTAGAATGATCTAACTTTAGTAGATCAGTGATTATGGTGTTACCCCGGGACTGTTCCATGAAAAAATTACTAGTTTTTTGCCAGCGGCTTGCTTGCGTGGAGGTCGGAAATTATCCCACGGGAACGTATTACCAGGATAAAAAGAATCCTATGTCATTATTGTCATTTGGTACATGGGTAGTCCATGACCTGGATTTAAGTAGGTTCATGGTCTACCCATGTGCCAAATTTCATTCATATCCTTTCAGTCGTTTTAGCGTGAAAGTGTAACAAACAAACCAATAAATTCACTTTCGCATTTATAAGTTAGGATGAGCAAGACACACACAACTTAGAATAAAGGCGAATGATCTACTTACCTTTCAGTCTGACTTTGACCAAAGATAACATTAACATTTCAACCGATTATTATGCTTTTCAATAAAAAAAAAGTATTAACATTACTTTCTAATCAATAAACTAAACTTCTAAGATTTCGGATCACCATCATCGGCTCAGCCTTTTCCCGATGATGATGTTCCGTAATTTAAGAAGTTCGTACCATGACGTCACGATTTAAAAAATCCCAGTCAGCACAATGGTGGCAAGCTTTAGCTTGCACCCTGTAGAAAACCAACTAAAACATCTATATAACCCAAATCAACGACTAATAAAGCCGGCGCGTAAAATCATTCTGACTGACGCATCCAGTCAGAATGATTTTACGCGCTGGCTTCAGTTTTTAAACTGAATTTATCTATTCGAGCGTGATTATTGGTTCAATAGAACCAATAATCACGTGGCGTGGTTGACTCGTGGCTAAGTAATAACAGCTGCACGGGTCGATACATTAGGTTAAGCTACTTGCCGGGTTTGGTCCGTGGATGGATGACCATCTTTACATATTGAGACTCCTCCGTACCTCGGAAACCACGTTAAGCTGTTGGTCCCGGCTGTCATACACATCAACATCGTGTTTCGGAACACTTCTATATGGAAGCATTTAGCTTTAGTGAATTACTATCGAGGGCTTATCAGAGGACCTTAAAAACTGAGCATAAGAAAAAAATTCGCTTAAATTGATAATTTTGTGGAACAATAGCTGTTGAGAGTTTAAACTCCGTATAAGATTTCTACAAAAACCGGACATTAATAATTGCCATACAAAGTTACTACTTTAATTTTCTATCCGTCTCCCGAACCAGCGAAGCGGTTTGACGATATTTGAAGCCTAACGAGCGTAAAGCGCTTTCGATGGAAAGCTTTGCGCCCGTGCATCAAAGCGGTGAAAACTAGGGACGTGATTATAAAAGTCTGAATTGCCTGGATAAGTGGATACTGTATGTAAACGTTATTCGGTTATAGCTGTACTTTCAATTGCTCGACGTGATATGATATCAGGAAAATGGATTTTGATAAAACAGATATTAGTAGGTTGATAAGCTTTTATTTCGTTATCCTAAATCTGAGCATGCATAAACTCACGCCTTCTTCCCATGGGGGTAGCCAGAAACTACGAAACGCTACCTGCTACGATCCTGACATAAGTAATCTTTTTGCCTCTTTTGTCTTTTTTGATGTGAGCAATTCCGAATAAAACATAAAACCCTAAAATATCGCCTTTATTCCCGGAGGTGGATAACCGAGTACCACAAATCCATCACCAGTCACCACACTCATATTTCGCCAGATATGCGGCGGGGCTATTTCTAATGCTGAAATCTTATTACTACTTACATCAATAAATCGTACATGGTCCTGAAAAATCTCTACATACCGAGACTCCTCCGTGCCTCGGAAAGCACGTTAAGCCGTTGGTCCCGGCTGTCATTCGTGGATCTTTGACAGTCGTTACGGGTCGTCAGAAGCCCGAAAGTCTGACAACCAGTCTTACCAAGGAGTATCGTATTACCCAGTCACTGGGTTGTGGAGGTCAGATATAGGCAGTCGCTCCATGCAAAATACTGGTATTCAGCTGCATCCGGTTAGACTGGAAGCCGACCCCAACATAGTTGGGAAAAGGCTAGGCAGATTGATTGGTCCTGAAAAATCTAATCAGCAAAATTAAGCCGCTTGCAGCTTTAGTTTAGATATACGAGTAGCTTAGTGTTATAATTTTGCTCAAATTCACGTAGGTAATAAAGGGCCATTTTCACAACAGAATCCCCCAATTTCACGCGACAAATCCCAATAGGTACAACTAAATGACGTAAGTAAAATAAAAGATAAGTGAAATCTTATTTGTCAGCTTAGAAAATGTTAGTAACTCACATTAATTTTATGCGCTGTTACGCACGATTTCCCGACTGCGTCGCCGGCGCCGGTCGCTGTGTAATTGATAACTTTCCTGAACCCGCGGCCGTCGCGCATTGCTAACTGACGATTATGATTATCAATCAATGGATGAGTGATTTTGCTGATAATGGTCGCTTTAACTGTCGGTTAAAAAGGGAGGTAAGTCTTGTTAGCTTTCTAGTAGATTGCTTATGTGTTGCGACAGTTAGGGACTGGCTAACCACTCAAGTTAAATCTTATAGTTAGTGTTTGCTGAAAAGTCTTGATTTATACTTTGGATAAGAAGGGGTAATCTTTTATTCGACCAAATTTGTCTAAGTTTTATCTTGCGAATAAAATCAGTTTTTATTCTGGACTGAGCAATTAGTCGGACTAACTTAGAGCCCTATCTCGATATGATATTATTCGCAACAATACCTATTGGACATTTTTGAAATAATTTTTTTTATTATTTACTAACCCGTCAGACCTTGTCTTGTCCAAATTTCATTAATTAATACAAAAATCCTACAGAAAAGGGACGCTCAGATTTCCCCGAATTTGTAAAATTTTCCGAGCAACTTAAAAAAAAAAATTGCCCAATTCGGACTATTACGACCTTTAAAAAAAAAAATTGCCAAATCGGTGCAGCCGTTCTCAAGTGATGCGCTTACCAACGAACAGCATTTAATATATTTTTTTGTAGGTGTCTACCTAAATTACACCTTGTTTAAGGTGTAATTTAAATAACGCACAACCTCTTAAGGGGACATTGTACTCATCATTATGAACAATATTTTTTTAATATGGGACAAACATGAAATCTTGAAAATAAAAAACAGCTGTTCCCTACATTTTTACGAGTTATACGAACATAAATGTAAAGAACAGCTTAATAAGCTGTGCGTTATTTAAATTACACCTTATATAGATCGACTTACGTGCAATTTTATCTTTCAAAATACTGTTAGTACAGTCAGCAACAAAAGTCGATTAACACTTCAGTTTTTTAAATCTTAATTAAATAGCAAGCTATTTAATTAAAATCGGAACAGAAGTAAAATTTGAAGATCTGCTAGACTCTTACGTATTTTAGGAAAAAAGGAGATAATCAAATCATTTTGTATTAATTTACATGATGTATAAAAAAGTAGCAGTGTTAATCAACTTATGTTGCTGATCGTACCACTACTAAGCATATACCATAGACATTATAACTTTCCTACATTCTCGCAACCTACCATATTACCTTATAAATAAACCTAAGGATACAAATTACATACGTGGCTTAGGTACTATTAATACCTGTCATCATCATGCCCTAACTACACGGTGCTGATAGGTACTGCTCATAGCCTCGGGATAATGACCCCAGCGAAGCACATGAAGGTTTAAGCTCATCAGAGCGGCTTCGTCTAAGCCGGAATCGAACCGGTTGCTTCAGTAGGCACTGGCGTATTTAGAAGCTATAGAGAACGGGACCGCGGAAGTATTCCCAAAAGCAAAGTATAATAATGTAAGTGTCGTTGGAAAAATGACGCGAATCCTGAGGGTATTCAGGTTTTATAACGAAATTAGATAAAACGATTAGGACTCGAAAGAAAAATACGTATAACAATGCAGTGACCTGGGGGTATTTGGACGCACAATACTTTCCCATCGTGTTGTAAAAGACATTTTTAAAGATCACATTATTCTACCATAGTTTGACCGATACCGCTGTACCGCGCCTTAGGTATGTGCGCGGCGAGACGGGGGGTGCAGTGCGGCCGCTCATTCGTCAACGCTCATGGCGGCATCCCGCCCCCCGCGGTACATCGGTATCGGTCAAATTATAGGTACTGTTGTAACGACAACGCCCAAAAATACTGCAATTTATTTGCAAAGGTTTGATGATGGGTAGCTTTGATCTGGCCATATTTATTTGCGAAAGATTTTTAATAAGGGATCAATGTCATAAAGGTACCTTATCTTATTAATACTCATAGACGTCACAGTACGTTCTTCTAATATGTTGCGTTAGATCTAAATGTAACCAATCAAGAAACTCATTAAAATCGGAGACGAGCCCGGCCACATGAGAGATTGAAAATAGGGACTATATAATATCAATATCGTTTGATGTTTATGTCGCAGCCAACCACTTAGCCTTTTCACTAAACGGCGCCGTTCAACTAGTGGCCTGAAATATATTCAGCTGATACGTCTAATACAACATTTAATGAACTGGCTGGCTGATGCTTAGCCCCTTTATACAATAGGGCCATGTGCTTCTGCAACGTCTCCGGCGCAGCGGGAAGTGCAACCCCTTCGCCTTTATGTAAAAAAGGATAGTAAATATTGTAAAAGCCAATTATTTTTAAAAGAGTAACCGTGGAGTTTCTTGCCGGCTCTTCTCCATAGGAAACGACCAATTGGAACCATGCACCTAGCGTCTGATGTTTCATAAGTGCCCAATGTAGGTTTATGAGAAACAAAATATTTTGATTTTGAACCATTCTGAATAAACACTATAGACATTAAGGCCAAGTCTACCTGTACTTGAGAAGTGGTCTGTTTCACCATACATAGCTGGCTCGAGTCCACTTCCTAGGCATTTCACAAGGAAGCAACTGTGCCAGTCGGCCGGCTTCCGGCACTTTGAAAACTCAACTTTATTACGAGACGATAAGTTTTAGAATTGCTTGTGTGGATTGTTGTGGAGTATGAACGTGTGTGCTACGTTAGACAATGCCCATTTTTGGTAATAAACCGATTACGCTTAACGTTTCGTGGTTACTGATAATAAATGTACGGTAGCCGTTATACTTACTTTGTTATTATGTTGTAAATTGTACGCTTTTTACAGAATGAGTTGGTCTCGTGCAATTATGGCGTTTAGAAATGTTTTAGTTGGATAGCAGTGAGATAACAGAAGCAATAATGGAATTGATTTGGAAATAACATTATGCGTGTTATGATTTGTGTTATTATTTATAAACAATAGCTTTTGCTCGCGGCTTCGCTCGCGTTAATTTAGAATTTGTCAATCAATTCGGGTTGTACTCTGCTTGTAATAATATAATTCAATCATGATTCGAAAGACCCGTGGTGCCATATATTATCATAAGAACGTTATTGAAGAAGATGATGATCCTTACACAATGCGGGCCTATAATTCGTTTCATACAATTCTTCTCCTGGTAAAACCTTCAATTTTACCGAAGATTTAGACAGGGTGTTAGGTTAAACGAGGGGCACACTTTAACGGAGTGTGGTACTCATGAAAATGAACAACTTATACCATGGAACTAACCCTAAAATATGAAAGAGAAAATCAGCTGCTGTCTACAAAGTGCAAAACTTACGCGATCAAAATGTACGTGACAGCAGATTTTTTTTTTTCATATTTCAGGGTTTTAAAGTTGTTCATTTTCATGAGTACTGCACTCCGTTAAAGTATGCCCCTCGTTTAACCTAACACCCTGTATATTTCTTTTATAAAAACCTTAGTAAAGGCTCGGAATTGGTGCGTGATTGCGCCCATTTGGCTCGCCCCATATTACGTGGAATCGATTACCAGTCCTCATTAACAAACCATGAGCTTCTGTAGTTGCGAGTAGGTAATAGGTATACACCAGTCAAACCTTCGGGGAATCGCCGAAGCTGGTTGCCTGTTCCAAAGTGTATATCCTAGAGAGAAGAACGGCATAAAAGTCCATGGTGACTATTAATATTTCCCCTTTTCCTTGGGTCAGTTTCCACCAATTGGAAAAATCCTTGCGAATGCTTGCACACTTTTTAACCGACTTATGTATGTTAATTTGTTTATATATCCGGGATTTTATCAAAAACTAATGTACCAATTTTGATGATTCTTTCAATATCGTGATCTAAATACTTTCAGGAAGGTTTTAGTATACTCGTATAATACATTAGGTCATTATTCTTATGTACGAAGTTATATGCTTAATGTACATCTCCTGCATTTCTAATCGGATTTTGATGATTCTTCTTTTCGTTCGTCTTGGGCTTATGTAATTGCATATTTAACTAAAAATGAATACTTTAAAAAAGTCAAAACCGACTTCAAAAACGTAAAACAAATAATATGCCAAGCCAAGGTGCATTTAAGAATTGAAGACACCGACTTCAGAAGCTGTTGTTTTTTATGAAAGTTGTTAAAAAAAAAAATCACTGAATAAGTAACTGTATCAATATTGACTTTACGTATAAAATTCGACGCAGACAGCAAGCGTTTATCAAGCGTGATGTCTGTGTTGGATTTTATCCGCGATGATTTTTCCGTTTGGTGGAAACCGACCCCTAAGGAATTTCAGTGCACTAGGGATACCCAATAAATAATACTGACATATAGGTACACGTTTACATACATACTTGTCATCTAGATTTTATTCTATAATACTCTGCTCTCGAGCAAAAAAAATACAACCAACTTCTAAATACAACACTACAAAGTGAAAAATAACTTTAATTTCTGTAGTCGGTGTCAGGTAAAATGTAGTTTTGTTTTTTTCCACCGACTTTCTAGTGTTGTTTTTGGAAGTCGGTTGTATTTTTTTGTAAAAAAGTTTTAATTTTTCTCTTTTTAGTTGTGGTACCTACCCCACACAAATTCTAATACCACTACCTACAAAAGAAATCAGAACAGAAAAAAAGTCTAACAGTGGGGGAAAAATACGTATTATTGAAGCTAACTCAAAAACTACCCAAGCAATGTTAATAAATTTTATATGGGACTAACTTTGAGGTATACCCTCTCGAATAAAAAAAAAAAATAATTTAAACCGGACTTCTCTGTAAAAAGTTATGCGTGGTCATACATAAAAAAAAATATATATATACGTGTCGACTTGAGAACCTCCTCCTTTTTTTGTCGGTTAATAAAAGTACCTAACAATCATTAGAGTACGCAACGCACATTATCTCGGATGCCTACATACATAATACGTGGTAGATCCAGCATCCGGCCTCCCAGTTACCTCACATTTATCTGCGGTCTATGCACATTATTTACTGCATCGGAGCACACTGTATTAGCACAGAATATTGGTTTAATAGTGTAGAACGACATACATTTACACTGTACGTCAAGAATCAAGTAAACATTGCCTTGTCATAAACATCCGTCCCCGTGCCAAATTGTTTGATATTAATGAATTATTGGTTATTGAAAATATCTGAAAAACTGCCTTGAAATATTTCCCTACATGAACACATTTCGATAATTGAAACTTCTCAAACAGTACATTATGGAACTGATTCGTTGAGCTAGTCATCTAGTGGTCGAATGCGCGATTGCTGAATGAAGGGTTCGATTAGCAGGTCTGGCAATGTTTTAGTGGGTTTTTTCTATCAGAAGTTTCTTATTAGTTGCCATGTCTATACTAGTTTGTACTAATCCTTGTACTCGGTTAAAGGCAATATGATCGCCTCCTATATCTTGGGAAAGACCACAGAATAAAAAAGCCGCAGTAGTTTATCTGGGCAGTGACCTTATATTAATTACCTACGGCCATTCGGTAGATAAATACGCGTCCGTCCGTGCGTAACTGCCGCGCACTCGAACTGTTGCCTATTGGTACCTATATACTGAGATTTTAAAGCGCGTCATTTCGGTCATTTTCTATGAAGATGTTCTAAACATTATTATTATGTGCCTAAACGTAACTGACAAAATATGGGTCTACTATAAATACACTTACGGCCGAAACTTACGCACAAATACTAGCGTGATGCTATGTTTATTGTTTATGTTTGTTTTGTAGTATCTACATACGTAACTGTATGAGGTAAGTACCCACATCATACACAAACAAACAGATCCATACTAATAAAACTGATCATCAATTTAAAAACAGAAGCAAAGATCTACGCATCAACTTTAAGTGTAGCATAAATCTTGTGCCACAGATAAAACGCAATACAAGTAGGTCAAGTATGTTCCTGGCTGAACAATGAGCATCTGCGTCTGAGCTTCCAATGTTTTGCAACAAATCACCGGTTACTGCCGAAGTACTGACTGGTACTTCGCAGTTGCAGGCACAAATACGAATGTTTGAACTGGAGATAAATGGTTTTCGTTTGTATTGAATTGATGGGCCTGGGTTTGGTGAGAATTCCAGATCGAAATCTGATCTGTCTAAAATTTTACTTCTCCTATCGGGAGGAACTATCACAGAATATGTAAAAATATCAGCCAGTCAGCACATTTCTAGTGGTGCACCGGGTACGCATCGCACCTCTCTCGCTCACACGAGACCAATTTTCAATAATTTTTAAGAATGTTAAATGAAGAAATGCTTTTTTGAAAAATGTTATGAATCATTTAATAGGTAATAATTAAAAACACATTTCTATTGTGTTATTGAACAAAGTCAGCTTAATAATTATTATGATCTGATTTTGAGTATGATTGCCATAAAAATATGTTTTTAATAATTACCTATTAGATTAATATTATTTATTAGTTCGCTAATATTCTTAAAAATTTGGTCCCTTGTCCCGTGTGAGCCAGAGAGCTGACAAAATGCGACAGCACTCATAAATATCTCCACCCGATGGAAGCTATTTAAATGTACCCCAAGTATCGTTGCCTCTCATGATGTACCATGTCAGATTTCATGACGCCCACATCACTAAATATAGCGTAGGATCTTGTAGTTTTGAAGACCACACGGTCATGTTCGTTCATTGTTTAGTAATACACATACGAAGAACTTCTCAGTAAGTTTTAGGCAAATAATTTATTTATTTTTTATTTATTTATTTTAAAGAAGGCTTACAGACTAACAAACCAATAATACAGAGAATGTAATATATAAAAAAAAATAGCTAATAACAAGCCTAGCTAATACTGAAGAAAGCTAATTCTCGATTTTCGAATATTTTTTCTTTCCGTCGTTCTCTAACAAACTTGTTAAAATAGAGCTGTTGCTTCAAAAATGCAGAAGCAGCCACGTTCGTTTCTAAAATATTGTTTACTTACTTAACACCTTTAAAAGCAGCTTTCAACAGGCAATTTCCTCCTATGAAACCAATCTTGTAAGCACATAATACCATAATCGATATCTAATCCTCATGAAACTTTCCTCCAATCAGAATCTAATGACAAAACTAATGCCAGTACATCCATCAACTCAATAATTTACTTCCTATATATCATAATAATCTTGGTTTTGTAAGCCCATAAATAATTAGCGGCGATCGCGGCCATATTGTGTGGGGAGTCAATCAAAATCTCGTCGGTAGGTGACACGGCGACGAGCTTTCACTCCTGCGTATACATTAACTTGGGTGTCGTTAGGGCGCGCAGTTTTGTGGTAGGTATTGAGGTTTGGGATGAGCTAAATTGGTATTGCGAAATATTCGTTTTTTTGTAAGTCATTCATAGATTTTTATTATCTTAGATATTAGGTACCTATATCATGTTCGTCACTCCTATATTGTATCGCTTGATTTATTTTATCAATGTCAGTTGCAGTAAAAATAAGATCCTCCAAAACGAAGGTGTATTTCAAAGACACAGTCATTTAATTACAATATTATCATAACTCTTCAAATTCTTCAATATTCAAAAATTCCTAGAATTGACCTGGCAGCCCTAAAGCGCTTTACCTTCTGCCTTGATAATCTCAAGATAATATGGATTTCATGAGTCATACTTAGTAACAAGAACCGGTAGCTTTTCCTCATTCCCAGAGACGAATTTGGACAGGTTTCTCTTTGTTCAACCCTAATGGACACCTTCAATTGTTTCGACTTCAACCCATTTTTAGTTAGAACACGTCGTTTGTCAAAAATGTGAGTTATTTCTCGCTATCTGTCATAATCTGTTACATTGTAATATTCGGGCATTGTTACTTACTAACTAGTTCAGTGTGCCAGAACCTCATTTTTTGTTACATTTACGAAACTAACGTCTTAAGTTTACGTGTTTAATTAGAGTAATTGCCTGAAATCGGAGATTTCGCGATGTGGTCAGCTTGCCACGATTTGGCCTGATTTTTGATGATTTCCTACTTATGTTTGCACTTATTTTTACTTGCTGGTCATCTTCTACTGTGTTACGACTCCAATAGCATAATCAACCTATAATGTTCCCACTGCTGGGACACAGGCCTCCTCTCGGTGAGAGGGAGTGGGCCGTAATCCACCACGCGGGCCCAGTGCGGGTTGGTAGATATCACATGTCTTCGAATTTTTGGTTCTAGGATTTGCCGGTTTCCTCACGATGTTTTCCTTTACGGTTTTGAGAGCAGTGGTGATGAAATGATTTACACAAATTAAAGCGCCTGTCTGGCGACCTACAACTTGTAAGTCGTGGCCGTTACCACTGGCACACCACTACTCAATTACAATAGCATTGTCCAAACATTTAATTTACCACCCATCGCGTTGCCTCTTCTCCCATTCATAACTTTAACCCACTTTTCAATCATGCTCAGAACCAAAAAGAAATCTAGAGCCTCTCACCATTCCCTACAAAGTGCGACAGCCCAATAGGAGTAGCAATTTGCCACCCAGTTGTACGACGAAGTAGGTTCACGCACCTACATGCAATTATTCATTACACAATAGCACCGCACAATGGGCGTGACGGTCGACTGGTGCGCACGAGTGGCCCATAAACCCAGCTCCGAACAGCACATGCGCATGCTGCACTCTCGCTTGAAATTAAACGATTTTTAAAATCTCAAACGCTTGTTTTGGCTGTACGAAAACAAAGTAAATAAGACATACCTAGAAGTCGAAAAAACGATTGTTGTAAAAAAAAATGTTAGCGGATTATACCGTCAAAGAAATTGCTACATTTTTTTGCGGTCCGCCCTTCATCAATTTGTTCATTCATCCGAAAAGGCGAAAGCTACAAACAAAATATTTGCTATGACATCATAATTGCAACTGCCAATTTGAATTGCTATTCTCGCTTTAGTAGTAAAGTAGCCATTTGTAGGTGCTTTCTAGAAAATAATAAAATCACTTTTGATTTCATTTCGAAAGCTCTTGACCACTTATTAAAAGCTATAAAAACAGTTAGAAATAAAATCTAATCAATTTCTTGTATACTTTCATAATGCAAATTAAAATAATCACTTTTTCTATTTCCTTTTTTGGGACTGCAACATTACGTTATCGTCAAAAATAAAATCTACTCAAAACTTTATGGCTCGAGTTTATGATCGTATCTACAGAAGATGCAGTCTTCAAACTCGTTTCTCGGCATATAAACTCATAAGTGGGTGCGATCTCCAACGGAAATATCATTTAGCAAGTGTAAAAGGGAAAGATTTTATTATTGTCAGTCTGGGCTTATAATTAACACAAACGGACCGTGAATCACTGGGAGAGGAGCTCGTGGGCTAGGTAATAACAGCCGCACGGGTCGATCGTCAGGTTAAGCTACGCTTGCCGCGGTTGGTCCGTGGATGGGTGACCATCTTTACATATCGAGACACCTCCGTGCCTCGGAAAGCATGTTAGGCCGTTGGTCCCGGCTGTCATTCGTGGATCTTTGACAATCGTCACGGGTTGTCAGAAGCCCGACAGTCTGACAACCGGTCTTACCAGGGGAATCGTATTACTCAGTAACTGGGTTATGGAGGTCAGATAGGCAGTCGCTCCATGTAAAATACTGGTATTCAGCTGCATCCGGTTAGACTGGAAGCCGACTCTAACATAGTTGGGAAAAAGGACGACCGTGAGTCACCGGCTTTATCGCAGAGATAATTCTCATATTAACATTATGTACTTCGCAGTTTTTTTTTGTTGGTATAGGATTTTTAATAATACTCCGATGACATCATAGCATGTAAGTCGGTTAGATGAGCTATTACTTATAATATTATTAACATTCAACATTCAGGTTTTATTAGAAACAAATGACAAAAAATTGGTAGGTACTCAATGTTTATGATTTTTTTCAAGATGTCGGAAAGGTCTAATGATCATTGAGAGATTTAAGAACGTCTAATCTCTAATATCTATTAACTCAAAATGCATAACTATGTGTAGTTAGACTAAAAAACCGCGTCAAGGCGACTAACCTTTCAGTGTTATAGTTCAATGCTCTTGAACTAAGACATGCGAGGTCGATATTCCACTCACCGGCTTGCACAAAGCCTGTTCAAACTTGAAAAGGCTGAAATAATTCAATGAAACCAATTTCCAGTTTCGTAACTTCTACCACCAAGTTTTCGAAAATCAATGCGAAATGTTCTTCTTCTTCGTTTAGCTGTTGACAGAGCGGTCGTGGTCAGGATGAACTGCAGTAGGTAATGCTATTCTGTAAACATCTCACCGTGATAACTTAGGTGAAGTGAGCTTGAAGTGAGTTGTCATTCCACCTGATGCTAGGAATTGACACTATTGACAGCACTCTAAGCTCACTTCACCTAAGTTTTCACTGTGAGATGTTTACAGAATAACACTACAGTGCCCAATCGCAGGTGTAGTCGTTGTCCGCCTCGCGATCTCTCTCTCTCTCTCTCTGCATCTGTTTCTGTTAGATGACAGTCTGACGCATTCATTACCTAACAGGTCCTCTAACCGCGGATTTTATTTGATCGGTCCACTGCACCACTAGATGGAGTAATTTATTCCGCCTGGAGACATGATCAAAGAACTTCAGTATTCGAGACTGTACTAGTGCTGATAGACGCTGTTTGATGCCGAGTTCTTGGAGTAAGGAGATTTTTGTGTGGAATTCTGGTCACGATAAACAAAAACAAAGAAAAAATAATGTCTATGATTGTCTTTGTTTCAATTTATTTTTAAAAAAACACATAATATAAGTATGTAGTACTAACATTTCTGTACACGATAACATGAGACTTGTAGCGTCGGTCTCTTCCGTTATGACCATAATTATTTGCAGGAAATAAATGATATAATCCAGTCGTTGCTATGGTTTCCTATATCAATCAATATAAATAATGGGCTCTACGACATCAAAGATTTGCTATAAAATGTTAGATTAAATTTACTAAAATTACATTAATTTCAAAAAAGTTATGACTACATCAATATACATAGCCTTTTCCCAATTATGTTGGGGTCGGCTTTCAGTTTAACCGGATGCAGCTGAATATCAGTATTTTAAATCGAGCGACTGCCTATCTGACCTTCACAACCTAGTAACTGGGTAATACGATACCCCTTGGTAAGACTGGTTGTCAGACTTCCGAGCTTCTGACGACCCGTAAGGACTGTCAAAGATCCACGGATGACAGCCGGGACCCTAAGGCACGGAGGAGTCTCGGTATGTATAGATGGTCACCTATCCACGGACCAACACCGATAAGCATAGCTAAACTTCGACCCGTGCGTGCGGCTGTTATTACTTAGCCAATGCTTTATATTACACAAATCAGTTATTCAAAAGCACATAACTGAAATATTACAAAATCGTTTCTCGTATCTAACGAGGAAACATAACACGGTACAAACTGAATTTATAATAGTTCTATGGCAGTAGTAGTACAGTTAGTATACATTTCGCACATTCAGCTTTTGCAATTTCGATGTAACGCGGTAGCGCCAGACTGCATCTGATGCATGATTTATACCAGTACGGTAAAAGAGGGTTGCCTAATGGCCACCGTGCTCCCATAGCACTCCTGTCTAGTCTAGCCAGGCATTTCAACCATCACGAGACTTTAATTATCCCCTACTCACTACTAAAACTCCAGAAGGGATAAACCCGTTCTTAGGGTTGACTCCCCCAGACATATCTATCGATTCTCACGCGGTCATAAATTCAAAATCCTAAGCTCTAAGCTCACCCACCCTGAGTCTAGACCAAGTCTAGACTAACCTTATTGAAAATACAACGGCACCCACGACATTCGTTCCGTGCATCCTGTTTAGTTTGCCTCCAAAATCACGTTCGGGAAACACTCGAAATAACTTCATTTGTATCCGCAGTCGTACCGCAGACGTCTCGCATGTGAGGAAAGCTAATTTTCTCGTCTAGACTGCTTTTAGTTAAGTTACGAGTTATAATACCACTTTCCTATGTAAATTCAGAAAGTAATAGGATAACTTTTACAACCTAATCTTTGTCTTACACAACGGAGCTTTGTGACAAAACCATGTCGGTTGGTCTTTAGCTTCTTGCACTTCCGTCCTCCGCAATCGATGCGTCAAAACCAACAAGCAACCGTCATTCAACCGTATCTAACATTACGTCACTGTCGATAATACTAACGAGTAACTAAGCGTGATTTTTATTTTCCGCATCATAAGTGTCGTAAATGTCGTAATTAGAAACAACACTTTCGATTTCGACAGAATTGTGTGAAACGTTAATGGCGATCCAGTGCGCACTCGTTTCTTACGTAGTAGTGCGCAATACTATACTACTCGTATATTTTGGATGTAGGTTAATGTACAAGAAGTAGTCACGGTTGATGGGATACCCGCGCGTTATAAGCTTTGATTTTCAAATTAAGACTTTAATGTATCTATGTGTTGATTTATGTAATTATTGTTTCAGGTATGTTCCTTCGATCCCTTCAAGCATTTCAAGTAAGTTAGGACGAGTTATTTCCTTCTTCCATCGTGGGAATATTGTAAGAGTTTCGAAATTATCCGGCATTCTAAACGGTTATACAAAAGTGTACCATTTTGAGTGTTCACTGCAATCAGTGTATCTTCGAGAGTCAGTGATTCCGGAACATCGATAAAAACTGGATCGTGATGCCCGTCTCACTCTTCTGGGTCGAACTCACGCATTTTTCCCACGTTTCCGTCACTATAAGTCACGACCTTTTTTTCTAAACCGATATACTATTTATGGAGATAGTTTTGTTTATGACTAGTTCCACCCGAGACTGCTTTTTCTAGCGTTCGATAAATGATAGGGTCGAACTCATTAGTTCTAATTTAGGATAAATTACAGTACGCACGGCTTTTTAGAAAATTGGGGTAACATTGCAAATAGAAATCGAACTATCTAATATTTTCTCAAAGCAAATACCACTCGTGATGCAAAATATTGGTTAAAGAGCAAAACTAGAGACACACCTAGTAACGAACCATCCTCAGCCCAATCAGGTAAAGACATTTCCAATAGTAGTAAATGTCGAAGCGTCATGGTATTTAAAGTGCCATGTTTTGCAAGCGCACGTGTACATGTATAAGACGACAATGGATAAAGGTCAGCCGGTGAATATACACGCTCCGGCAGATGCTACGCACACAATACACATATTATAGAATAATAACACATATTCGTATTAACAGGAAGAAAGAGACGAAATAGGTAGGCTCGCAACTTGAATGGGAGGCGTCTGGTAGACTCAATCCAAAAATGTAAAACGTTTCTCGTAAATTGACAATGGAAATCGAAAAACGTGTTAAAGTTGCGTTGTAGAGAGATAATATACATACGTTATCTTCAGAATATGTGAATCTTAAACCATAATTCCAAAACATTTCATCCAATAATACTCAGAATTTCATAGCAGCAATTTTCTACTACTAATTCCACTATATCTTCGTATTTCACGGAAATTTCTTCATCTACCCGTGTTTGGTGTTACCCACTGTATCCCTACATCGATAGCCTCTGTGGCGAAGTCTTCATTGTTTATTCATTACCATAATGCGCTATTGTTTATTGCTAATGTTATATCAGAGGATGTACTCCATTTTGTTTTCATTACATGCGATCTTTTGGCCATTAAGTCTTATTTTGGAATTCCACGCGTAGTATTTACCTACACGATTGTGATAATGAAGTTTGTTGTTAGTGTCGTTGTTATCACAAATAGTTCTGGTTTTTATCAACATTGCTTTGAATGTGATTTGCGACTACGCAATGCTAGTGACACAACGGATTGCGTCTTGCTCAATGGAAGCTCGTGAGATTTGGGCACTGTTTGTATTACCTATTCCCTAATCCAGCTTGTTCTGTTATTTTACGTTGCCGGGCAACGGAAAATTATTTCGTTTTGGATTTAGTTTATACAGCAGAGGAGCTCGTGGCTAAGTAATAACAGCCGCACGGGTCGATCCATCAGGTTAAGCTACGCTTGCCGGGGTTGTCCGTGGATGGGTGGCCGTCTTGCCATCTTTACATATCGAGACTCCTCTGTGCCTCGGAAAGCACGTTAAGCCGTTGGTCCCGGCTGTCATTCGTGGATCTTTGACAGTCGTCACGGGTCGTCAGAAGCCCGAAAGTCTGACAACCAGTCTTACCAAGAGGTATCGTATTACCCAGTTAATGGGTTGTGGAGGTCAGATAGGCAGTCGCTCCATGTAAAATACTGGTATTCAGCTGCATCCGGTTAGACTGGAAATCGACCCCAACATTGTTGGGAAAAGGCTAGGCAGATTGATTGATTAGTTTATACAGATTATTATGAAGGTTGTAGGTACTATCGACAAAACGGACGCATTCACACTTTAAAGTTGCCTTTTGTATACACTGATTCACCTTGCCCTTATGGTCCTTTGTTTGTCCTACAGTTGCAGCTGGCAAGCAAAATTGTTTCGAAATTGGAATGGCCTGGTGTTTGTCGATAGTACAATCACTGCATTTTTTATTACTTCTTCAGCCAAGTCAGAGGCCCATGGGCGGCATAAAAACTCTGACACCAGGTTAGCCACTAACCACACAAAAAAGAAAGAATTACTTCATATCTTTTTCAAATAAAATATTTATGGCGACACTGATAAGTTAGAGTTACACTAACTAAATATATAATATTTATTTCCAAGAAACTCGTATTATAATTGTAAACGTACGAAGTGTAAATGATACTAAGAAGCGTCAATGTAACGTTAAGTAATAACATATTTAATTCAAAGAACATAAAAGAAAGACGTAAAGTATGTAAAGACTGCATAAAATTCAAACGGTCTCCCAAAGTAGAAAATCTTTCTGTAACGTTTGTACAACCACATGAGGAGAATTAAGGCGTGTTGTTTGTTTACATATCTTCGTAGTACGTCCATGTGTAGGTAACGGGCCGTTAAGATACCGCGGGGTACCTACACCGCACCGGGCACAAACAGCGGTGGCCGCGGCAAGCACGAGCTCGAGCCTCGCAGACCGCAGTTAGTCGCGCGCGGTACTCTCGCACGCTCGCACACCGCGCCCGGCGCCGGCTCCGCAAGCAACAGCTGATCGCGATCTCTACGTACCACATAAACAAACATAATAACATAAACTATGCGAAAGCATTAGCCCACGATTACATTTAAAAGTGAGCTTCAACCAGATTCACAAGCAAGAGACAGTGTGGCAACTGCAGCGTCCCGAAATCAGATCGATATCCCGAAAACGGTCCTGCGACCTCCTGCGATAGAGCTCAGCAATACTTCCGTGCAATAATAACCTGCAATATTAATGTTAATTTTTATTATTAGAGACCTTTAATTCAGTGATCTCGTTGATAATTAAGAGACTGTGAAAACCGCAAGAGTTCGTCTTACAAGTGCTGTGTCCGTGAGAATGGATTTCCTCCACTGACTTTGATATCAGGTGGTTTTGCTGCATCTTCCACATCATTGTTCAACCAGAGTGAGTATATTGGATATTTACTTTGTCAGTTCCGTTTACTTCTGCGAAGCGCGTACTATTGTTTACTGTATATATTCAACAATCGCGTTACATCTACACATATCTTGCATATATTCCTTATCAGTTTCTCAGTGTTCTTAGTATTACAAATTTATTGGTTGATCAGCGATTATCTGTCCCAAGCGTAGATTAGCAACGATTATCAAAATATTTGTATTAGCTATGGGTAAATTCGTTATGGGATACAGCCACAGGCAAATCGATTTTAATTTGGGCATCCAAATTTTTTGAAATGCAAATAGGTATTTGCACCAAGTTAATTTCGTATTGTCGAATTAGATCCTTGACATAACATTATCAACAGATACCAGATATAGCTGCGATTTAATTGATTGATAAGTAAACACTATCTATAGGCAACATTGGCTCGAAGTTTTGCGCAATTTTCTGTCCCTTTCGACTGTGTTGTATTGTTGTGTTGTGTGTGTGACTGCAGTGCACCCTTGGGCGGTCTCTGTCGCGTCCCGACTCCCGTCCCATTATTCCCGGGGTTGACTGTGAACTTGAGGGGTGCGTTACCCTCTAGCCGCCGGAACCGACGGCACTGCGCGGTCGTCCAACCCAATCACTGAAATGAATTTGTAAAAATAAACGATTGCGACGATTATCAAACTGAAAGTGATCTGAAAAACGAATAATCGTTCACGTGTTCAGTTCATATCGATCTGTCATGTTTTGTAATACATATTATACTCCAATAACTACTATTATTTATTGCCATGCAATAAGCGTAATCGACTGTTTTGCTTTGTTTATGACTCAATGTTTTTAAGCCTATCGAAACACTACTACTATATTGTTTACAACAGATATATTATTGGCAACTTGACAGGTGACCTTTTGCAACTTTCACTTGTGCCAATTTTCGCTTTGATTGAAACTTACCTTAGCTAAAGCGAGTCCTTTAGTCTCTGGTATCAAATTTGTCATGGCTGTATTGTTTTCGTCAAGTCATTGTTTTATAATCTAAATACTCGACACCAGACCTCGAACAAGATCAAGAACTTTCACTATAGACGTGAATTATGCATCAGGAACTGGCATTGTTAATACGAATGTGATCTCGTGCTACTGGTCGTTATTAGGAGCAGCCGGCTTAATGTCAAACGATGAAAGTTCATTAATAAATTCGAAATCTTCTTTGGCAAATTTTATTTTTAGACGTTAACGACATAGCAAAACATACAAGCGACATAGCAAGCGTTGGCAAAACGATTCTGATTAAAATATGCAAGAATTTTTATATTGTTTTGATAAATTATTTATTTAGCTTTCATTATAAAGATTTTAAATTATTTTTGGAGACTGAACCAACAAGCAAGGCACATGACTTTCTATTACACTAGTTAAACGTATATATTACTGTGAATAGTTTAAATTAACAAAAAATTGATTGAATCGACGCGGTGCATCAATTGGGTGTTAATATATCAATATAAACTTAAATTGAGTGTCATTCAGCGCACGTAGTCCCGTACGCCAGAGACTCGACGTCTGGCGGAAAGCGGTCAGATGTGTCTCAGTTATCATCAAGTTTCACCTTCTTTTGTATTCCAGGAAGTGTTCTGAGGTGTGAAGAAAGCACTTTTCCCGTACATCATATACATATATATACATATACGCATATATTATTCGCACTCATCACTTCTCCTTTGATCCAAAAGGACTTGTTTATTGTCAGTTTTATCAGGATTTTGTGTGTCTAGTACTTTATGACTGTACCGTTTAGTTTGAGATAATGTCGGTTGAATTTTCATGGCAAACTGGTAATCCGTTGTTCAATCTCTAAACTTGCACGTTACTGCTATACACGGATCGTGTGTCAACCATGGTTGGATATGGCATAGGTTTAAAGCTCTTTAGGAAAAGGTATGTAATTGTTTCTAGCCTAAAATGTATAATTGCTTTAGTAAACTGATCTTGATGAGTCATATTTTTTGCATTGCCTACGTTATGGAGGTCACCTCTTACCAACAATCGTTACTCAGTATTATGTCGTATTCTCTTGAGCGTGACCCCGCTTTTCCTCCTCTTTGCAATGCTTAATTAACTTTGTACTTTATTAGCATTACACTCAAGTTCAAAATCCATCATCATCCCGGTTAGAATAATTGGATACCATTTTGAATCTTAAATTATCGCTGTTTCGTTAATTTACAACTATTATCTTTAAATGTTTATTGTGTATTTTTACGGTTGGTTGAATATTTTCTTTATCTTTATTTACGCTTGTGTTTACATTGTACACAACTAGTGTTTTTGCACGATTTACTAATACCAATAAATTGAAGCTCATCATATCCGAGGTGTTCTACGTTAATATTTATTATTTATCTAACGGACTGAGACTGATTACTCAGAGTGCTATCTGTCACGTAGTCTGAGGTCCGCCTACCTATTGTAATAAAACACTACTTCATGTAATTCCCAAGCCAAACATTACATTAATAACGTTCGGTATCACGTTCGGTATTGAACTTTTTTTCCATAACCAAGTTTGTAAATTCTTTATTTGGGTTTATCCCACAATTTATCATAATAACAGTAATATATTGTGGTTGAATCTCTTTGTTGCGAGTAATAGTTCACGGAGCATACTTTTAGTCACGTCGTCGTCGTCTGCGATTTGCAGACCGATTGTATTTATTAACCTTCGCGTGTCCCACTACTAGCTGTCTTTTATATTCATCTTTTTGTCTAATAAATTTACATCGATTGGTAAAACTAAGAGATTCGTTCCACATTGTTAGTCTGTCATCATGGCTCTAATTATTTATTAGATTAGTTTTTGCTATTTACTATCTCTGTTTTATCATGTACGACTAATATTGGTTTAACTAAGATGTCATTTAGTTTGAAATTGACACCCGATTTCTTAGTTTTTTTACTTCGGTTTTGTTTGCCATGTTTGAAACGATGGGATCGAGGTACGGACGTGCGATCGTTGTCAAATACATTGTCCTTGTTCTGAGCCCCTTTCAGTTTCGTATGTTGTATTACATACTCAATGCTTTCTCTCGATCTAGACGTGAGAAACATTGTCAAATAGCTGTCAGATCCTTTTCCTTTCCATCTTTTGTATGTTGACTTTTGTCATGTTCTGTTTCCTCTATGTTCGCTTCGAGCAAGATAACGTGATTGTCAAAATTGGCAAAGGAATTGTTTGGTGCATACGTGCTTACAAACCTAACCTATTTCTATTTATATGTTATTCCAATTTAAGATCCTCAATAATTAAGATAATTTCTTCATTAAACTCTCCACTCGAAACCTCAAGTATCATCCTTTAATCGTCTTAGTCATCTCGAGTAGCATCCATTAGTGGATAGGTGTGGTCCAAATTTAGTATAATGAGCTCTGGTGTTATTGTCACGGCAATTAACTGCTAGGCCGGGGTTCGCTTCCGGGCAGACTATTTCCAGATCGTTGATTGATAGGTGCAGCCAACTCTATGAGGGGTTTTGTTTTTATTTTAGTTTTTGTCGAGTTCGTTACTCGAATGACTTTATAGAAAAAAGAGTGACTTTATAGGTATTCAGCTGTTGTATGTTTATACCTAAAGTGTTTTTCAAAATAAAGACGAGTTTTAATAATCAATGGATCACTGCAAACAAGCTGGTCGGACACAATGATCAAAGCTTCGTTACTTAGGTAAATAGTTTTATCTACTTGGGTACCTACTGTTCTAAGAATCTAATCGTAGCAAAAATAAAAACAGTTGATTGAAATCAAAGTACAGTGGATTAGTAAGACATTAATTAGAAACCGCTGATCAAACTAATGTTAGAACATAATCAATCAACATTGTGTTTGTTTTTGTCGTGTAGAGTAGGTAATTGGTGCGATAGCTGTGCCATTAAAATGTCGTTAATATATGTGTGGATAGCTCGGAGAAATGGCTCGGCACACCGATGTTGCCACGCCCATGAGTCAAGCGTGCGCGCCTGCTAAATGTCGTAATAAAAATCTGGATGCAGAGCTTCTAAACTACTGGTTTTTTCCAAGTGTGTTAGGAATTTCTGATTGCTGTATTTTGTTCCTTTAGTTATTTAGAAATACTTACTGAATTTGATTACGATTCCTATTTAAATTCTAACAAGTTGCCTTGTGGTTATTGAGTACCTATATTTTAACCTTACTATACTCGCGCCAAATTCTGTGATACCTATGCCGCGCACGATCTCAAGGACCAAAAGTTCGGATGTGAAACCAAACAGAATATTTTTTGATTAAAAAAATGCTGAAATTATGTTTTCAGAAACTAGGGTATATCCTGGTATTCATGTATTGAGTATCAGTCTCTTTTATTTGAGTATCTGAAATAGTAAGGATTTTCGTAACAGTTTACAAAATATTAACAAAAATATATTAGGTTGGGGAAAAAGTCTTTTCGCATTATAGTATGTACGAACTTAAAATAAAATCTCTTTGGCTATACTATTTGTATCTGGCTGGTTTTGGTATCATTGAAAGTTTAAATTTTAAAGAACATAATTCCAAATTCAAATTAGGAAAATGTGTGATTTTCATTTGTTTTTCGTACTGTCAAGATGAGTGAATCTAATGAAGAAATTCGATACATTTTAAAATTTTACTACAAAAAAGGTAAAAATGCAACGCATGCCGCGAAAAAAATTTGCGATGTTTATGGACCCAGTGCAGTGTCTGTGAGAGTAGCACAAATTTGGTTTAAGGGTTTTCAATCCGGAAATTTTGATGTCAAAGATGCACGTCGCTCTGGTCGCCCTATAACGGATAAAATGGATGCCATTTTTGAAAAAGTGGAGCAAGATCGGCATATCAGTAGTTACGACGTAGCTGAAGAACTGGGAATTGACCACAAAACAGTTTTGGCGCATTTGAAAAAAACTGGGTACACAAAAAAGCTCGATATTTGGGTACCTCACGAGCTCACTGAAAGAAACCTAATGAACCGTGTACTCATTTGTGATTCTTTATAACGACGTAATGAAACCGAACCATTTTTGAAGAAGCTGATAACTGGTGATGAAAAGTGGATCACGTACGACAAGAACGTGCGAAAAAGGTCGTGGTCAAAGGCCGGTCAAGCTTCTCAGACTGTGGTGAAACCCGGGTTAACTCGCAACAAGGTGATGCTGTGTGTGTGGTGGGATTGGAAGAGCATTATTCATTATGAGCTGTTACCACCAGGCAGGACCATCGATTCTGAACTCTACTGCGAACAACTGATGAGATTAAAGCAAGAAGTTGAGAGAAAGCGGCCGGAATTAATCAACAGAAGGGTTGTGGTTTTTCATCATGATAACACTAGACCTCACACATCTTTAGCCATTTAGCAAAAAATAAGAGAGTTTGGCTGGGAGATGTTAATGCATCCGCCGTATAGTCCTGACCTTGCACCTTCAGATTTCCACCTGTTTCGGTCTCTTCAGAATTCTTTAGGCAGTGTCAGGTTAACATCACGAGAGGACTGCCAAAACCACTTGTCGTGGTATTTTGATCACAAGTCCCAAAATTTCTATAGCAATGGGATCATGTCCCTACCTACAAGATGGCAAAAAGTTATCGAACAAAATGGTACCTACATACTTTAGATAAATGTAAATAATGTATATTAAAAAATGTTTTGAATTTTCTTAAAAAATGCGAAGAAACTTTTTCCCCAACCTATTATGTTTTCATCTAACAAACAAAAGGAATCTTCCAAATCTAAAAGAGAACCTCATGAGGAACATTAAACCTACAACACATTTATGGCAGACGTGTCATCAATACATTTTGTACTTAGCTGAAATAAAAATAAACCCTGGATCCTATACCCGCGTCGCGTGTCGTCGGTCCCACAGACCAATCGTCGCCAAATACGGTCACACGTGCTTCTCGCACGAACGCACTTTGTGCCCTAGAATAAACGTAGCAACGAATCAGGCAGCTAACAGGAAACACAAAATGCCAGCACTGATGAAAAAAGGAATGAAATCTCGATAGAGTATTTTGTCGGTCTTACAGACCAATGCGCTGGTATGGGAAGGTTAAGTACGGTTTTAGAGTTCTTTGGCTTTATCAAAATACTTAATTGAGCAGTTTTCCTTGCTTTAAATTGTATATTTTGATCAAGGAAAATTAATTCCATCTTTCCAAGTATTCAAGTCTTTGATCTACAATTGTCGATAAATCGAGGTTAACTTGCTTGACATCATTAAGCATTTATCCTGCGCGTAATATTTGTCATATTTGATCATTTAGCTATTATGCACTATTAATTACTTGATGACTTAATTATCTGGGTTACATGTAAATTATTTTAATGATTTTAAAAACACTAATATTCCTAAACTTAATATAGTCGAACACGGTACCTGCCACATGTCAGTGAAAATCTTCAATAAACTTCCCGTTGATATAAAATTATCACTTTACAAAAGGGACTTCAAAACTAAATTGAAGCGTTATCTACTGGAAGGCTGCTATTATTCTATTAATGACATTTAAATTGTAAACATACATATTATACTAGAAATTTACTATGATTATTATTTCTGTTACTATTAGTCTAAAAATCTTTTATTGTTCATTTACATTCACGACATTTATGCAAGTAATTGACATTGGATATCTGACATTGCCTATATTTAATTATTTGTAGCATTATTATTCTAGTTACTTAAATGACATTTGTTTATTATTATTATTACTCTTCCTCATTGTAATTAAGTGGCATGTATTTTATTTTATTCTTTTTTTTTGTTTTTGTATTTTTTTAAGTTATAAAATTGTTTCTAATATTCGACACAATGTAAAAATTGTTATGAATAAATAAATAAATAAATAAATAAATTATTGTGTATGTTGACAATAAAAAAAAAACGTATGTTTTAATTTGCCATGTTTCCCATTTCTCATGTAGGGTCTACAGTACACGTTGTAGGTTCGCAAATAATATCAAATTTAATAATGTGGCTTTGAGTATTGTATTGTCTAGTTTACTTCGATTATTATTGTTCCAAAATCCATGGTTTATTGATTTGTGTTACACTTGAGCACATAGACTTTTCTACGTCACTACTTTACATTTTACAACTCCATAAGACGTGTGTTTTTTCTTCGTTTCATATTGTGACGTAGACCACAATATTTGGGGTTAATCATTCATAACATTTTAATTGAAATATCTAAAATGTTTATAATAGGTACTCGATGAAGGTGTTGTTTGAATGCTAAATCGTTATATGCGACGATGGTTATGTATCGTGTGTGGAACTATTTATTTGTTAACGACATAAGTGCACTTGGTCAATGGTATAGACTATGAATGGCAAGTAATTACGGCCTTGTCAGAGACCATGACTTACAATACATCACTTTGCAACTAAGTTGGTTTTTATACAACTAAATGAGTACCTACCTAGGTAGGTTGTATTTTATTTTATTTTTTTTATATTTATTTGGCTCACCAACAATTGAATACACTGATACAAAGATATGAGATACATGCAAAATAATTATTGACTAGTGTTCCAACTTCTAGCAGGTAAGCACAACATGCATTACTTATATGACGATAAATAATGGGCACCTAGGTACACACCAAGCATAAATTATGTTAGAGACCAAATTCTAAATTAAAATCAAAATAAAGCCAAAATTAAGATTACATAAAAACAAGTTAAAATTAAAATCAAGATACATTTAAAAATTAAAATCGGACTGCAATTAAAATTAATAATCAAAATAAAATCAGAATCATAGTCAAAATCAAAAACAAAATCATTATTAAACTTAAAAAATAAATTAAAAAAACAACACTAAAATTAAAATCAAAATAAACACAAATTAAAATTAGGTAAAATTAAAATTAAATAAGCGCTAAAATGAAATTACAAATTTTTGTACATAATACTTCGGAACCTACTAAGTGAGTCACAGTGCACATCGACAAGGTCACTGCAGCTATTCAATAATTGTATTTGTAGGTAGGCTGTTGTATCCGGTATGTACTAACTAATTTCCAATTAAAGTATCAATCAATCATTATATTACTTCCTTCATTTACACAATATCCATTTGCAACAAACAAAAATACAAAAAAACTTGTGGACGAAATGGTGAAAAAAAAAAATATACGTGTCGAATTGAGAACCTCCTCCTTTTTTTTTCGTCGGTTAAAAATGGCATTAAGCAACGAATGCAAGCCCGCAGATGCGTGAACCATGCTTATTCCAATAGTCGGTAACGGTGTACGTGTGAACGGGGTCAATTAGGGTCGTCCGTAATTACTGTTTGTATAACCGAATCCAGTGTTAGCGAACAATGTTACCGTTTCGCTAATATTAGTGATGTGCCATTCATACGGGTTGAGGTACAATTCGAATAATGCGGTTTGAAGACCACCGTTTACCGCTGCGATACGCGATACCAATCATGCAATTTTCACTTTTCGTGGCATTTTGTTTAAACTTATGATGTATATCAGAAGCTAGGACTATCAAACATCTATACATTCAAATAAATAAATTAAAGTTTATTAGAGGAACAGTTTTGAAATGAAGATAGCTGCAAAAGTAAAATAGTGTGGCGCATCTATCAATGCCCAACACAAAACATACAGGGTTAGTTTTCACTGACCAGCCAAATTTTCACAGGGCGTTCTACCCGTGAATATGACCAACTTTAAAATCACGAAAAAAAACAGCTGTTTCATACAAAAGTTCAATACCTACTCGACCAAAATGTATGAAACAGCAGATTTTTTTTTCGTGATTTCAAAGTTGGTCCCATAGTGAAAGTTGTTCATAATCATGGGTAGAACACCCTGCGAAAATTTGGCTGGTCATTGAAAACTAACCCTGTATGGAAGACAGTTGTTCCAGACTATCACATCTTTAAGGAAATCTTATTATAAGTTATAATATTACTAGCTGCGCCCCGCAGTTTCACCCGGGATAAAAACTAGCGTATGTGTTAATCCAGGGTTTAAGCGTACCAAATTTCATCCAAATTTTGAGCGTGAAGAAGTAACAAACATACAAACACACACACTCACAAAATTTCGCTTTTACAATATTAGTGTGATATTACAAAGATTTCCATTACAAGGTTTTGTGCAGCTTGAATTCTTGCGAACCATTGACGCAGCCATTAAATTGTGTGCTTGTTAAATCCATTTGCATATCAATGCAAATACAGATACCTTTATTTGCCAAAAATATTGTACTATTTGTACTAGCACTTATCACTGAACCAGTTGTTGTTGGACAATATTTATGAAGTTAAATCATAATTATGTTAATTAATCGAATAATTGGTTGAAACGAGCGAGTAGCTGTCATGTTTGCAATCGATTAATCGGAACATCGCTACTTAACTCGACTGCAACTGTACGTGCTCTGATAACAAAACTAGTGCTTTTGTTACATTTCAGTGAATGCTAATAACAGACCTCAACTATTTGTATTGTACCTACCTAAATACATTTCTGACGGTTGTTATTCAGTGACAGTATTTTTGGCGTTTGATTTCAACTTTCAAATGTCTGCTCGCCATTTTTTTTTTTTGCAGAAATTTAATCGATCTTTATTTTTTAAATGGTCCAGAAAGTTAAAAAGAAGATCATTGAATAAAAAAGGCGATCATCATCAGAAGATCAAAATGTTTTGAAAGCGTCGTTCAAATAATACCCTATTATTGTCAGAATTGAAATATGTAGGTATAATGATATTTAAGTGACAAATAAACTTTGATCTAATGAATTATTTTTCCAAAGAAGAGTTTAAAGGGTCTCACATACAGACGCGATGCGACGTTGCGACGCAACTCCGGTAGAACAATTTTCATGAAGTTTTCATAGAAATTGTTCTACTGGAGTTGCTTTGCGACGTCGCTTTGCGCCTGTCTGCGGGAGCCTTAATTCTATTTGTCTTTTCAATAGGCTATTAAAGAAGCAACCGAAGCATACAAAGGCAGAAAATCGCATAATTCAATTTACTTCGGCACATTGGGCACAAAAGCCTTTTTACCGGATTCGCACAAATATACAAAAAAACCTATCATTACAGTCACTCGATTGTGGTACAAATTGCCTTTTTTATCGCTTACCAAATGTAGAACGTAAAAATGAGTCATGTGCCAATAGCTGTTGACTTTAGATTTATTTGCTAACGTGTGTAAACCTACCCACATAGATAGATTAATCAAACATTACAATGGTCTAAACAATAACTTCGTTAATGTCCCACGAGGTACGAACGGACACTGGTACTTAATTGAATCGTTTTGTTTTAGCGCTCATGATGAAATTCTATTGATGTGTGGCACTTTTATGCAAAAATAATGAATGGGAGTGAGATCTAGACGTAGTCTCGTAATGAATGCTTCATTTTACTGCTCAAATGCATTCATTAAATTGATATAGTACAGAGTACTGTATTTAGGTAACGTCTAAGTGAATGGAAGACCGACAAAAAAATCTTTACTTGAAAGGAAAATAAGTCTAAGTACAAGTTTATAGTCAACACCGATTAGAAGTAATTTGTCCTACCACAGATTATAATATTAACGGGATGCAAAACATACGCTTTCCATTTTAATAAACGTGTAGATACACTATTAATCTGACTATTAGTAGGTAAGAGGCAAATCTCTGCTTTTATGTCGGAAAGGTTCAAGTTGCAACTTTCAGCATAGAACGGGATTAATACTGCTCATAATTGCATGCCGTTAATTTTATAGGAGATACCTGCGTAAAACTTTGGTGTTATATAACCCTGTCTAATAAAAACGAGCTCGGGTTTATCAACTAGATGCGAAAAAACATATCCATTAACACAGCTAACCCTATAAACACTACCAGATAGATAAAACAGTTCAAACCTTCAACGGTAAACGATGGAATGTACCAAAATCGTAAAATTCTACTGCTTGCATTTACAAAAAAAAAAAAGAACAGCAACTGATGGTTAATGTTTGTCACTTGTATTATTTTTGATTATTTTGTTGTTTTATTATTTAAATGTATATTAATATTTTAATGAATTTCTTGATTTTAATAAATAATATTATTGATTTTAAACTTTCTAATGAATTTAATGTACTTCTTCATGATTTTTAATGATAAATAATTTATTTCTGTAAGTAGGTTTGTACAAACACTTTTACACGTCAATCATATTTTTTAAAACTAGATGAGGTCGGCGTTTCCTATCTGACTACTCTAAGAAAGGCCGAAACAAACTCAGAGGTCACAGTCTCTTTTAAGGTCCAGACATAATATTGGTCAGACCATGTAGATTGGTGTCTGAAATGGTCTTTTGAGGAAAGAACCACACAGATTGAGTGGACCTGTCCAGTCACGCTTTGTCAGTAATCGTGCAGCTCAACTCAAAACTTAAGGAGGTCAACGATTTTGATTATAATATAGTTAAAATTAATTTTGGTTATAATATAGTATGACTGTGGGTACCTACGTGTATGTGAATCTTTGGTTACTAACATAATTCTAGTATACGTATACTAAGAAAAATATGCATAACTATGTCTGAATTAAAGAAATAAATAAAAATAAATTTCCTTTTCTTCTTGATAACGCTAATAAAACCAGTTAAATCCTACCATCACGATGGCACAATTAGGATATGCATGTAGAAAGGCATGTAGAAATGTCATAATTGTCATTGCATAATGTGGGTAGCTAAGCTAATCCGGGCACAACACAAGTTGTATTGTGAGTTTGTTTTGTGATGCGCATGCGTTATGGATATGGCATGTACTGCAGAAGAGCAATATCTTTAACTAATGCCTCGATGCATCATGATTTGGCTTCTAGCCTCGTGTAGCAATTTTTAAAATAGAATATGGCATCACGACGTATCGTAATCGTAATTACGTTGTCCCAGTATTTATTTTGTGTATTTCTAAATTCTAAGTTTAGAAAACTCTGGGTTGTAGGTAGAGTGTAGTAAGCCTGTCTGAACTAACCTTGCTTACTAACTAACATTATTACTTCGGTTTTATCTATATTCTCAAATATTTCGTGCTTATAGAGAAGACTAAGACCCAAACAATATCAAAAATAATGGAGTGTTAAATGTATCATCACAACAGTTCCAATATTCTCACATACCTACGTGTACCATTGTGCCTATCTAGTCGGGGTCAGTGTGAATAAAAGAGTCGTGCCTTTTGTCTGTCCGTTTGTGTACGCTTCCGTCGTGAAAGCCGCTTTCACTCAATAATATAGTGCAGTTATGAGTCTGACAGGTCAAAGGGTCCATGTTATGGTCAACGTTTTATGTTTTATTTGTACTAGAAGCGTAAGAATTAGGCTCTAGAGTTGAGTACACAAATTTCATAGGACTTTCAAAGTGTTTGCTTAGCCTGTATCGTCAAAAATATCCGACACATTATCACTAACTACTATCATACATACGATAATAATATGTAGGTTTATGTCGGTATATAAAAGTAAGCGTGACTCTGTCATAAATAGCTTATGTCGAGTAACTACTACTAAAATGGTCATCTTTGACCGACAATTTTGTATTAAGATTTTCAATCACTTTGGAAACTTTTACATGAAACATTTTCACTTTGCGTATCACTCAATGTTAACGGTCTATAACGTATACACTAAGTTGTAAACATAGTTAATTATTATCTGTTCATCAAAAATGGACGTGGAGAAGTAGGTAATTACTGTCATAAAGTCTAGACACTGCCATATGTTGATGATAAGATTCTATCTCTTTTCAACTATGGAAAATAAGACTGAACAGGTACCATTTTACCTTACAATGTGTAAGTCAAGATTCATTAATACGTAGCAATTTGATTGCCTTTAAGTAGAATGTAATAAGTTAAAGCAATAATAGAAGACTTCAAAACAGTGGGTGGATGATGCAACTTTTAATATTGCATTTAACGGCTAACTAAAAAGTTTTACTTGATAGATTTAACGTGCGTAGGATCTTATAGAAGTTAATGTAATGTTGAAAATTTATGGCGCAATTTATGAGGTGGTACATGAATATCAGTGAAACTTGAGAGAGTGTTCAAATGAGGCTTACTAAGCATATTTTTGCAATGGCCCATCCTGTAATGCTTTCTGTGACGATTTTACGACTAAATATGAAAGTTTCCTTGTGTTTTATATTTAAGATGCTGAAAAGTATTCTCCCAGAGAGCATATTAAAGTGATTGTAAGACAGTAGCCAATAAACGTCGTAGGTATTTAACACCCGCGTCTTTTCTATTCACAAGCAACTTACACTTTCATGACTACGCTTACTCATTATCATTTGACACCGATCCAGTGTCGTCTACTTAATGATTCATGTTATCTAATACATGATATTGTTTGTGTTCTTGCATATTACCTGATTCAATGTATGTATACTGTGTCGTAATCAGAGCGAGAAGTACTTGTACCGTAATGTTGAAAACAATACTGGTTGTCACCCTCATTTGTAAATGAACTTCCTTGAAGACGGCCTTGTCAATAGTAAACGATTGTATGTATTTATTTATGTACAAATAAGATTTCGAATAAGTATCGAGCTAAATGCTACTGACTATAAGAAAGAAAGGCCAAAGAAAAGACGAAAGGACAGTCTGAAACTGCGAAGGATGATATAGCTAGCAAGGAAGTCGAAGAGATGACAGCTAATACAATTGTATCGATGAAGCGTTGACTCTAAATAAATTAGTATTCAGGAAGATGACGATATAGACGCGACTACATCTTTGATATAACCCAATAACCCAATGAAAAAGGACTTAGCACGGGTACAGACAACAAAAAGTAAGGTATGAATGCAAACAAAGAAAATGTAACAACTGACGTATGTATAACTTTGAAATGCTTGTCTGGCAAGTGATGACAAAGACTGACTGCTCAGCCCATCCCCTACTCTGTTGTTGAAGGAAGATATATCCTGAATATTTATATCGTGGCCTCATTGTACCTAGATATATCATTAATCTATACTGTATGTTATGCCAATAATGTACAGACAGATGATTTAATTGAATACAATCCAAGTATGGATGATGTCATGTAAAAAACCGGGCTTTGCGTGTTGGACTTCGCACATTTAGGGTTCCGTACCAAATCTGATATATCAATCCATTTGGTAGTAAAATATACGTAACAATAAACATTATCACCAAATTTCAAGTTAATATGTCAATGGGAATTTAAAAAATTCTTCGGAACAAAATTTTGTAAAAAAAAGCTGACTTTGGTGGCTTCTCATTCCTTTGTTTTTCAATATTTTTTAAAACAAAAAATACAGTATTTACCTACTCAACTAACTCTAAACAACGATACCCCACACGATAGTGTAGGTCTACATTTTTTTTCGCGCCCCCCTCTTGCCCAAAACATTTAACAATATTTTTTGACAATTTGTATGACTTTGGGTCAACAAGATGCTGTGAAAATTTGAAGACTGTAACTCCAATCGTTTGGCTGTAAAACCTGTGTGACAGACGATGGACAGACGGACAGACGAACACGTGAGTGACAGCTAATAATCATAAAACCTGCGTTATAAGTCTGCTTATAAAAATGTATTCGTCTTCTAAAGGTTAGATAGGAATTCTAAGATAAATTCCATTAAGAATCCAAGCTCCCTGAAGATATGGCAATTTGCAAGCTTATGTTAATATGTAGAAATAATCTTACTGGCGGCAGTTTTATTAAAATAGCTTTGCAGGTTCCATGTTTATTTCTAATGCACGGTTTATCCATTTTTTTAGTCCATTAACCGAACGATGAACTAATGTTAATCGGTTGGCTACTGCAGTTACAAGAATCCTTAGATTACTAGGTACTTCTATAATTTTTGTGGCTCTATGCCGGGGATACACGATAATTTTTGAAGCTAGGATAGTAAGCTAGCAAGCTAGTAACTCTGGCTTCGTGTATACAGAACTAGCTTCATTTCTAAGTTAGTAAGCTAGTGTGTATGTTAAGATAGGATAGATTAATAGGATGGGGTTCTACTTTTGAGAAATTAGCACCCCCACCACGAGATTTTACTATCCTGGCTAATAATAGCCTCGAGTGGCCGACGAAGATAGTACCCAATCGGATCGTTTTACTCTACGGACTAAACCACCGCAAAGCTATTGGCTCAAAATTTACTAGCATCGTGTAAATGGCACTAGCTTGTGCCAAGCCAGGACAGCAAGCTAGGATAGTATACATAGGTTCTGGCTTGCTACCCTAGCTTTGAAAAACTAGCCACGTGTCATCATCATCATTCTCCTGCCCTTATCCCAGTCTACTTGGGGTCGGTAACATGTCCCCTTCTTCTATACCTTTCTATTAGTCGTCATCTCGGTAGTCACCCCCCTTCCAGTCATATCATCCTTCACACAGTCCATCCATCGTTTCTTTGGTATTTCTTTTTTCGTGTATCTCAGGCTAGTCTTTTGAATTTGTTCTACGTGAGGTGTTATGTTTTTGCTCGAAAACAAAGGGATAATGTGTAGCATGTGAATGTTTTTCTTCCACGTGTTCTATAATATTTTGCATTAGTCTTTCATCAAGACTGTCTGATAAGTGATAACATATCAGAATATTATATTAATTTAATAATAACAGTTTTATAAAGGTAAACATGCTTTAATAGTTTTCTTTAATCTTTAGTTTTGTTACTTTAACAAATCATCCTCCCATTATTCAAAGAATATTGCTTCCCGTTAAAACAAGGTAGGTACGTAACATGAGCCGTAAGTCGGTCAAAGAGGACGAAGTGTTAATTGGAAATGCCTGTGTTACAGTGTATTCTCTTTATTTATACGTACTCGTTAAAGAAAATTAGCGAGTCACCGCTTTAGCTAAATGGTTGATACTTTGTTATTATCTGTGTGTGTCTGAAACGATTTATTTTGTTTTGTTATCAATTGCCATGTATACTTCGATAGTTACAGTAAATACAGTATGCGAGGATTTTTTGTTACATCCAATGTAATATTTTGCTTAGACATAATTCAAATCTAAATAATTATGATTAATGTATTAATCGTGCTGCGTAAATAATTAAATGCATCCATCTTCATTTAAATGCTAATAGCAAATCGCACTTCGTGGAAACTTAATACTTAATAGCAGTTTGTACCCGAATGAAAAAGCAAGGTGACAAAAACTTTAGCACTATATTTGAAACTGTTAATCAATAAGCGGTCATTCACCTCAGATTTACTAGATTTATAGATTGCAAAAAGTTTCGCTATTATAGGTTACTATTTAGGAATTAAGTTAGTTTCGTACAGTCCGGTCGTCGTCGAGAGAATGCGTTTTTGACACCTGCCAATTTAATACTAACGAATATTGTGTTTTGCATATTTGATCCTTATTACAACTAGAAGTTGTCCAACTAACAGATGTCAGAAACGAATTCTCTCTAAGGCAAGACTGTAGTAACACTTCAATCGTGCTGTTTTTTGCAAAGCTCTTGTCATGGTCCGGGCTGCACCAATGGAAAACGCAGTTGATTATCGCGATGATGGACGTAGGCCGTAGGTGTAGTAGCTACAACTTATCGCGATAATTTTACAACAGCATTCACTTTGCCGATTGACGTGGCGATAACTCGGTGGCGGCGTACAAGTGTGTCCACTCATTTCATCGCGATAATTATCGGAATAATTACCGCGATGTTTATGATGGCGACGATGGGCATTGACGTTGACGTTGGGTGTGGCCCCGAAATAAAAGTATTGTTATGTATTTTTCTGCAGCTTTTGCCCACAATATCTCATTGCTAGGCAACGAATTAGTACGCAATTATACGGACTTTTGCCTAACTTCCTGAAACAATAGTACGCTTTCAAATATAAACATGTCATTAAATACAATCGCTAACCCTACCACAACCGGCAGGTTGTCGTGCCTGATTGGTTACGTAACAGGTCCCGACTGTGGGTGGCGGATGTGCCACTAACGGGTTGACTGCAACCAAACATTTTTGTATACATACACGTACGGTTACACCAGTCTGAATTCATTTTCTGGTTGTAAATATTTTGGCTTTTTAAAGTGTTCTCTGTCATGATACCTAATCGTACTAATATTATAAAGGCGAAAGTTTGTGAGTGTGTGTGTTTGTTACTTCTTCACGCTCAACGGAAAACCGATTTGGATGAAATTTGGTACGTAGATAGCTTATATTCTGGTTTAGCATATAGGCTACTTTTTATCCCGGTCTACGCGGGTGAAACCGCGGGGCGAAGCTAGTATTAATATAACGAAATGTGGGTGTACTGTAGGTACCTACACCTCTGCCTAGTGCCTAATACAGGTGTGAAGTTACGTTCATTATACCTCTTTGATAGTGAATGGAGTAAAAGCTTACCTATGGCATAGATTTTTTTTTATGGCATAGAAATAAATTGATCTTTGAATGATTGTAGAACATTAAAAACAGGAATTTTAAATTTTAAAAATGTCAAAATTTAGATCATACTTTTCAAAACGGAAAAAAGTCATACGGTATATTATGTATACGCCTTGGTATACAGGTTGAATTTTTCAAGTGGGTGTGGTCGTGGATGGCTAAATTCGATACTGTGAGGAATATTGTAAGCTGAATGCAGTACAATCCTTGAGACGTCGAATCCAGCTATGTATTGAAAACAATGGTCGTCATTTTGAACAATTTGTCAGTTAAGGTTTAATAGGTAGGTATCTAACATAAGAAAAATTAAAAGTATTTTGTAAAAAATGAGCTCTGCTTTAGTTTCCCAGAAATTTTCCCAGTATTCGATCCATATTAGCGACACTATCGAATAATGTAATATGTTAGGTTAGGTTATTTTTCAAAATCAACGGGTTCGATTCCTGGCTAGAAATATTGATTTTTCAAAAATTCAAAGCAAACAAAAAAAAAATAAAATTCAAAGTTTTAGTTTTCATCAAAATCGAGCGATGATTTCCCATCCACAAAAAAAAAAAAAAAAAAAAAAAAAAAAAGGCTCCTTTGAGTACTTTTCGCTATTCCTCTTAGTTTCGGGTTTGGTCATCCACGCCCACTTGAAAAGTTCACCCTGTATACTGTATCCATATGGAAGTTTACAGAAGCAGCCAGTACATACATGTAGGTTTACAGATAGATCTACATGTACTGTTGCTTTAGTATGACACTTAATTAGCACAGGAAAAACGTAAAGGAAAATTACTAAAGGAGGAATGATCGGTACGTCTGTACCTACATTATGTATCTAAATATCCATATTAGATACATAATGAAATAGGTATGTAATATGTTTTGGTTAATTATCGCTCACTTGCCAATCCAATGACCGACAATTTAGCATGAAGTAATTCAATATTTAATTGTTTATACATAGGTAGACGTATCTAGCAATATGTCGTAACCAATTATATTATTTAATCAATCTCTTAATCCAACTTTCTCTTAAAGGTTAAATGATAATGCTGAGACAAACAAGAACTACTGGAGCTAATTGATTCTCATTATGAATCACAAAGGAATTAATGCTATCTAGAATGTGACATTGAATCAAAGGTCACGACACGACGTGATACACTCGCACTTGACCGTTCACTAGTTAAGTCATAATCACCTGATGTGATCAATGTGTCGTTATAAAGATAAATGCAGAAAGTTAAGTTTAAACAATCTCTTTAAAATTCCCGTCTTTCGCTGGTTCCTCAATAGCTAAACAAGCTAGCTAGTATTATCTTCAGCATCATGAAATGACTAATCCCCTTATTTATAAAAAAACTAAAACTCTATACATATAAACCTATTTTAGTTATAGAAGTGTTTTGTCTTCTTCTTTCTAACTCAAATCATAATTCGAAAGAAATTGACAAAACACTTCTTTCTACAACGTGTCGTTTTGCATCCTCGTCTTTCAGGGTGTGGTAGAGAACATCAAACCGAACAACTTTCTCCATGGAACCAACATCGTATTCGCGAAAAAAATTTCAACTGTCCCATGGAAAACTTCAATCGACGCAAATGTATGGGACGGCTGATTATTTTTTCGCGATTAAGATGTTGGTGCCATGGAAAAAGTTGTTCGGTTTGATGGTCTATACCACACCCTTAAATTTGACGAGGATGCAAAACGACACGCTGTATAATAAAATAGGTTTATACAGCGTTTTAGTTTCTTCTGACTAAGGTGGTTAGTATGTATGTAATCACAGCTGATAGCAGGATCTTATAATGAACAATAGTGTGGAAAAACTTTGTGTGAATCACATTTATTTTATAAATATACTACACTACAACAGCATTGATCACCTACGTTAATGATGAACAGGAAAAAAGGGCATTAGTTTCGCATTTTAAATTACTTGGACGATTTATAAATACGAACACGTGTTCACGAAGTAGTGGCTTGTTGTAAGAACAAGGCCTTCTGTCTATACTTTCATATTTTGCACCTCAACCGTGATTCACCACGGGAACTATAGTTTCTTTCTTCTGAACCGGTACTCGCCAAGGAAAATACGATCGTAACATTTACGAGAGGATGACTCACTTGTGTTTGTTGTGTTAAAATTTCGCGAAATAAAAGATTATGTGATAACGCGGTGGCATGATCACATGCGTTTTTTATCACTTATCAAACAATCGTATGCTAATTGTGATAATGGCAATGAATATTTTAAGTTAATATACATAAAAACTTACCTAATGTTGTTACAAATATTCTGACTAATGACATGGATTGAAAAATCCGGGAGGACCGTCCTGTCAATGTCAAAATCCGGTGTATTAGAATAAAAAACATAAAAAATCGGCCAAGTACGTGTCGGATCACGCACAATGAAGGGTTCCGTGGTTGAAAAGAATTTAACTCAAAAATAAACATAACATTGTAATCCCAAAAAAAATTTTTTTATGTGATAAAATTGCAAATTAACAAGTTTCGGACTTTTTCTTACTTGTGCTGTGAGACCTTGCTTCTTGCCAAATTTCATGACCCTAGGACAACGGGAAGTACCCTATATCTAGGTTTTGATTTATTTGCGAGTATCAAAATATGTCGCAGAAATGGCCGCATTTTCTTATTGCGTTGACTTAGAAGCTTGATTTTTTAGAACTCTAAGGGACCACAGGCCTACGTATTGGTATTAAGTTCGACATGATACCTCCACGCGGTCTTGGGTAAAAAGGTCTTGACAGACTGACAGGCAGACAGATGGACAACGACGTGATCCTATAAGGGTTCCGTTTTTCCTTTTGATATACGGAACCCTAAAAATATACTATCCATAGATTGCGTATAATTTCGAATATCAATCAACAACATTCAATCTTTCCAGTTTTCTGCAAACTAAAATAAACTCTATAACCTCCATTTAAAAGTTATTAGAAACCTCGTTAGTCATCGTAAATTAATAACCGCTTCACAGGAACAGGCGATTCGATGCAATAAATTAATGGCTTACAGATAAGCTGACTATAAATATGGGAGTCCTGTTAACAGATGATGTAGGGCCGTGTGTGAAGGTAATCAGCTGGGGGCCTGGCACCTGCTGGTTGCAGGAATTGATTGCCTAGCCGCGGCGCTTGGGTCATCGACCGAGGGCTGCGGATTTTTCTATTTGTGTATTGACGATTTCGTTCCTGGATTAGTAGATGCTTTGTCAAACTACGCGTAGGATCTTTGTCTTTCATAGTTTTCCTAACAGTTCTTCATATAGTTCTGTTTAGTATTTTTCAGTGTTGGTCCTAGCGAGCTTATATAATGATCTTTGATTCTTCGTCTGTCTTCGAAATCAAAATAATGACGTTGGTTGACGATTGCGTGACTAATTATGCGTTTTAGCTTCCATTATCCAATTACTAATTGGACATATCCATGGTTTTATAAACAAAATGCCTTCTCATTTCACAAAACAACCTAAGCTCACATTCGTCTTTGATATAATCATAAACCACGGCCACTCGTGAGGCAAGGCGAGGCTGCGCTGCGACAATCTAAGTTAATTTATTTCAAGCCCAAGCTGATTTCGCAACCAACCGTCAAGATTCCGGTGTACCTACCACCTACAATACAAGGACTGTTCAACGTTTATCGGCTGTTAAGACATCTATTCATTTAGGGCCCGTAGGTGCCTCATAGAATTGCTAATAGTTGAAAGGTGAGTTATAAAACTGCGTGGGAGTACGACAGGTTGTTATTACGTAACCTAACCCTTCTATGCCGACTGGATTGGTACCTAAGTAAGCTAGTACCTGAGAGTGTTTGTACAGTCAAGTGCAAAAATATGTGAACACTTAGCGAAATCGGAATGTTATTTTCTTCACAAGTCGTTATTATTCTTTGATAGTACTATCAATAGTTTTCGCAGATAGATAAATGTACGTTTAATATTCCACAATTTCAATAGATAGTTCACCAGCGCCCAAATGGCGTAACACACCTTCAATCACAATCCAAAAGTTCCTTCATACGTTTGAAAAAATTCTTCTGTACAACAACGTAAATAACGCAATGAATGTGGCTGAACTTCGAAATGAAAGACATTGCGATCAATAATTGTTATTTTATTTGTGTTATGTTCCTTTTACACAAGGCCAATTGACGAGCCATTCTACTAAGCCAAGCCATGCCGAAAAATTAGAAATCGTTCTATTGTAACGGATTGTCTATTTATTACTTCTATTTACACAACGCCAATAATCGCTTGGCTTAGTAGAATATATTTTTAGGTGTAACTGTACCATTTCATAACCCGCTACACATTGGTATTTTTACGTCCCGCATTATCCGATAGAATGTAGGTTTTCTAGAGAAAGCGAACATAATCTGTCTCATAATCAGTCTTGCAGTATTTTAATTGGACCCCACCAATGAGTGAATCGTTATGCTCATGTAATACATTGAAGAATTATGTACACTATACAGAACATTTAAATTACTTTTAAGCTGATTGACTGTGATTGCATGGATGTTTAATTAGAGAGTTAAAGATATTGTTTGATTACGTAGATCGAGATTTTAAATTCATTGATTTACTGACAGACAACGTACGGATATGAAACGCACAGCTTAATCCGCTGGATCTATACTAGAAGCATGAATGTACAAGCATCTATCTATATACCAATAATATAGCTGAATAGTTTGTTTGTTTGATCGTGTTAATCTCAGGAACTACCAGTCGGATTTGAAAAATTCTTTTTGTATTTGATAGCCCAATTCTTGCGGAAGGCGATAGGCTATTTAACAACACGCTAGGACTCTTAGGATCTCAGCAAAAAGAAAAAAAAAGTCTGAAATAATGCTAAACGAAAACGAAGCAAAAGCGCGGGCAATGCGATGTAACGGGGTTGTGGTCGGGGAATTACAAATTTTACGCGGACGATGTCACGGGCAGAAGCAAGTCCTTTTATAATGAACTAGTGCCCCCCCCCCCCCCCTCGGCTTCACTCAGGCCAGGCAGCCCAATCGCAAAAAAAAAAAATTCACGCTCGGCTAATCTGAAGACTGCCTAAAAAATGTCATCAAAATCGCTCGAGCCGTTTTGGAGTCCATAGGGAACATGCATACACACATTGATTTTTATTGATATATATAGATGTGAGCATTCAGGAAGGATTTAAAGTGAACAGGTATTTTCTGGGCAAGCCCGGTCCATCATAGACTTCATCCATCGCTTTCCATCTGGCGTGATCGAGGTCAAGAGCAGGCCCAGTAAGCAAATAAAAATTGAAAATTCATCCCCTAAAGGGGTTAAATAGGGGATGTAAGTTTGTATGTCAGCTCGTCATTTTTGCCGATGGGAAATCCCATCGGGCACGCGGCTTGTTAATATTACAATTTTATTGACTCTGAGTGCATAGTTTTGTAATTATGTAGAGGGATATTGGTGCATTTTTCTATAGAGGCATGAGGAACAGGGTGTAAAGTTCACTCATCCTCCATAGAAAAGGGAGGATCCTCCGACCAGATGGGTGTTTTGTCTGGTGGGCAACTGCCCGGTAGTTGATGTCGGGACGTTATATACTCGTACATATATGCTAGTGGTGTGGTAAACTCTGATTGCGCGATGCAGGATTTTTGCGTGACGTCATTGTGATGCGCTCGCATGTGGCGATGTAGATGCTACCACAATTCTCTTGTTCAATAACTAAACTAAAATTAGAGAATCGCTATATTTTACTAACAGGCAGCGGGAGATAAGGACGGCTATAGCTATGAACTAAGTTAGAGATATTAAACTAGTTTACGCATTGCGCTCCATCGTGTTTTTAGTCGACATATCTTTACGTGTCGTCTATGGAAATATTAGTTCCAACTAAACTTGACAGCTCTAATTACGTCCGTCCATGGAGAAAAGAATAAAGCGGAGATGCCGCAAGGCCTAATCTCCTTAGAAACAAGCGTCGCCTGAATGCGGGTGAGAGGGGGACGAGGTACGGCGATGGCTACGCCCCACGATGGAAATCCCGCCCATTTTTTGTAACGCCATCTACCGGTGAAAGGAATTATTACAGTGAAACTGAACTAGCTATTTTTATTTTAGTTCGTCTACTGGCCAAAAATGAAGTACTTAAAAACAAAAAGAAACTGCCAAAAGACATATATATTGAAGAAGATTTTTCAAAAGAGGTTTTAGAGACTCGAAAGAACCTACAGTTTCAGCTGAAAGAGGAAAGAGAGAAAGGTCGTATCGCATACATAAAATACGACAAACTAGTAGTGAAAGATAGTATCAAACGAAAGCGAAAAGATTCAGTCTCCCCGACGGCTCAAAACCACAACAACTTAGATGAAAATATAGTAGATTTACCAAAAAGTAGAAAAAAACTAAACGCTGGAAATATGCTCAACTACTTATCAAAACCAACTCAAGATTAACAATTAATTTCCCCCTCTACTTATTCTCCAAGCCGGCTGGTCCCCGTGGAGGATTACGACCAAAACCCCCCAAACAGTAACCCTAGAAAAAAGGAAATATCTAGCCACCTATGTGTCGCGACTTTGAACGTTAGAACTCTACTCTCTGAGACAAGAATTACAGAGCTGAATCATGCTACTGAGAAACTACTATGGGATGTTATAGGATTATGTGAAACAAGAAGAAAGGAAGAAAGTATAGAAGAATACCCTGATTTCATATTTTACAATAGCAAGGCAGCAAAGGGAAGATGTGGAGTAGGGTTTATTATAAAAAAGCACCTAAAAAAGAACATAGTTGGTTTTAACTGCTATTCAGATAGAATTGCGACCCTTGAGTTAAACATGTCTGATAATAACTTGTGGTCTATAGTACAAGTCTATGCACCCACCGAATTGTGTGAAGAAGATGAGTTGAGCGAGTTCTACGGAACCTTAGAAACCGCTATAGAGACCTTAAACGCAAGAAACCTCATTATAATGGGCGATTTCAATGCCCGAATTGGGACAGCTCAACAAGGTGAGGAAACTGTATTCGGCAGATACTCGCACGACAAAAGGTCAAGGCACGGGCAGAAGTTGATAGAGTTTGCTTTGGAAAAGAACCTTAAATTCGTAAATAGTATGTTTAAAGCAAAAGAAAACAAAAAATGGACATGGGTATCACCGAATGGAGAGTACCATAACGAAATAGATTTCATCTTAACAAACAAAGGTACAAATATATTTGCTTTCGACACAATAAAAAACCTTAACTTTAACACTGACCACAGAATGATAAGGTGCAAAATAAAAATGGAAAACACTAAAAAAAGAAGCTTTACCAAATCTATAAACGCACATTGTACAAGAAACTTGCCGATATTAACAAGAGAAGGTGGGATGCATTGGGAAAATAAATTCGTTGACTTTATCAAATCTTCCTCACAAGTTCAAATCCAGTATGATAACTTCCAAAAAGGTATGCAACTTTTATTAGCACAAATACCATGTGAAAAGAACAAACAAAAATACCCGATAAGTGCTCACACACGACAACTTCTAGAAGATAGAAAACAACTGTATAAAGACAAAAGGACAAAGGAAATAAAAAGAAAAATCGCTCAAACAAGTAAAGAAATAAACAAACAAATCTCTAATAACAGAAAGAAACACAGACAACATGTTTTTGAAGAACACTTGTCGAAAAAAGGAGCCATTAAAAAGGCATACAAAGAGCTTCAAACTACAACAAAATGGGCAACAAACATGGTGGACAAGAAAGGAAAGATTATTTCGAAGCGATCAGATATATTAACAGAAGCAACTAACTTTTACCAGAAACTTTACTCGTCACAGGAAAAGCCCAGTTTAACGCAGCACGTCAGAGGCAAAGTCTATGTAGACGAACCACTGCCCGAAATACTAAGGTCAGAGATTGGTTTTTCTATAGAAACTCAGAAAAAAGACAAATCACCTGGAGAAGATAAGGTAACAAATGAAATATTGAAGTCTCTATCAGAGCCATTACAACACCCACTGGAAATCATGTTCAATAACATTCTACAAAAAAGGGAAACTCCAAAGCAATGGTCTGAATCGGTGGTAACTCTTCTTCACAAAAAGGGAGATAGAGGGGACCTCAGTAACTATAGACCAATTAGCCTTATGTCAAACCTCTATAAAATTTTCTCAAAAATACTATTAAATAGACTTACAAGGACACTAGATGAAAATCAACCGCGTGAACAAGCTGGATTTCGTAAACACTTCTCAACAACTGACCACATCCAAGTGGTAACACAAATAGTGGAGAAAGTTAAAGAATATGGTAAGACTCTGTATTTATGTTTCATCGACTATTCCAAGGCATTTGATTCTTTGGAACATAATGCAATATGGAAGACACTAGTGGAACAAGGAATAGATATAAAATATGTAGAGCTACTCCATAGCATTTATTCAAAAAGTTCCGCTAAAATAAAATTGGAATTGGAAGGACCAACTTTTCCCATAAGAAAAGGCGTCAGACAGGGCGATCCGCTATCACCAAAAATATTTTCGTCTGTCCTAGAGACAATATTTAGAAACCTAGACTGGGAAAACAAAGGCGTGAAAATCGACGGTGAATATCTAAGCCATTTACGATTTGCAGACGACATCGTTGTGTTTACAGGAGAATCCGCACAATTAGAGAACATGTTGCAAGAGCTTACGACGGAAAGTAAAAAGGTAGGATTGACTATGAATGCTGCAAAAACCAAAATTTTAACAAACGGGTCGAAAGTAACAATAAATATAGATGGACAGGAAATAGAATATGTTAAGGAATACGTCTATTTGGGACAATCTATTTCATTTGAAGACCAAACGGAAAATGAAATTAATAGGAGAATAGCAATTTCATGGAAAAAATACTGGAGTTTTAAAGAAATCATGAAGAACACCAAGATAAAAATGAATTTGAAAAGCAAGTTGTATGAGATAGCAATCCTTCCATGCCTTACATATGGATGCCAAACATGGTCTCTCCGTGTAAAAGAAGAACACAAACTCGGAGTTATGCAGAGGAAAATGGAGAGAAGCATGTTGGGTATTAAATTGTCCGACAGAATTACTAATGAGGAAATTAGGAGGAAAACTAAAATAACTGACGTAGTAGAGAGAATAAGAAGTCTGAAATGGAAATGGGCCGGGCATATTTGTAGAATGGAAAACGAAAGATGGACAAAGAAAATCATAGAGTGGGTACCTAGAGACGGGAAAAGAAAACGAGGAAGGCCGCGGAAGCGTTGGGAAGATATATTTAAGGAAAGATGTGGACCAGACTGGAGGAGACAAGCCAGAGATAGGGAAAAATGGAGAAAGTTGGGGGAGGCCTACGCCATAGAGGCGACTTCCATAAATTAATAATTTCACGTGCATGCTAACATTAATAATAATAAAATTAGGAATTTAACTCAACAATAATAATTAAAATGATATTTAATGAAATGTGTAATAGGTAACAATATGTGATAGGATAAAATAATTAATAATGCTTAAATTTTTATATGTATTTATGGTAGAATAAAAGGCTTTTTTATTTTATTTTATTTTTTACTGGCCACCATGGCGTAACACACACGACACATTGTTTTAGAATATTCTACGGGTATTAATATGGCGGGACCACATTATTTATTACCCAACTGCGGGTGAGACCCAAAAGGTGGTCAATGTGTTCCCTGTTTGAAATTTTTTTAAAAATATAGTGTCATGTGGAGTATCGGGTATACAAAATTAGTTTTTGTTTACCCTAAACCCGAATAGGGGTCATTGTACTCATCATTTTGAACAATTTTTTCTATGGGACCAAGCTTGAAATCGCGAAAAAAAAAATCAGCTGTTCAGTATATTTTGACGAGTTTGATGTAGATAACTGTACTGAACAGCTGATTTATTTTTCGCGATTTTAAGCTTGATCCCATAGAAAAAATTGTTCAAAATGATGAGTACAATAACCCCTTTTCGGGTTTAGGGTAAACAAAAACTAAAGTTTGTTTAGGTAGGTAGGTAGTCAAATCAAAAAATTGTTGACATAATCAATCTTTATTGGACAATGCTTATTATTGGCTACTAAACAACACAGTTTTATTTAACAGCGTTAAGGCGCGAAGAACAAGACAGGATTCCAATGTGCTCAAGGGGAAAGCAATTTCCTCTAAAGGAATCCTTTAACTCCGTGTTAATAAGAGTTTTTTTGTACGCCGCCTGAAACTGTCGCGCCGTAGGGTTATTGTTTGTTCTTCCATGTGCTCTAATATTGCCAAAGAATAATTCAAGGTGATCCTGGATAAACTTATACAGGGGCAAATAAATAAGTTCCTTTTTTTCTTGTACAAACCTATTGCGCTGTCTATACAAACAATGATGCCATTGAAACCAGTTTTTCTTCTTGACAGAATAATTTTTTGAGAACATGTTGCTAAATGCAAGATGTAATTTTTAGAAAATATTAAAAATGTTAACGTTTTGGAAAAATTGCCTTCAAATAGTGCTTTTTGGTTCCGTATTGTTTTAAAATTTTCGAATTTAGTATGTCAAACAAGTCGTTGATTAATTTTAAAAATAAAATTGTTCCAAAAGCTTCTTTGAAATAATTACGCCTTTCTCGGCAAGATTCTAAGGCTTTGGCAATACTTGTACTAAAAAGTTGACTTGCCAATTTAACTTTAAAATTTTCCCGGTGAAAGTTGATATATTGTCTATCCGTTAGTTTGTTTCCAAAATTTAGTTTCTTTTTTCTGTAAAAAAAAAAACAAATAAATTATACCCTAAGACCCTATTTTATTTTTCGAATGTATTATGTTCATGTGAAGATAATACATTCCAAAAATAAAATAGGGTCTTGCTGGCATGAGGCCCACATTTTTATTTGTCAGTTAGGACCGACAACTTACCGTTAGATGGCGCACTTTTCTTATTTTAAATTCTTCTTGTTTCATGTATCAAGGTATGTAATTTATCTATAAAATAATTTATAACAAGCTAAACAAACTTAAGCAAGTTATTTGAGCCGAAAATTGATCATCGTATTATGCTTAATTGTGATAAAAACACGGAGTTGTCAAGAGTGGTTATATTGCATCTCTTCGACGACAGATGTCTCTAGCTACTAGCAAACGAGAAAATGTGTTTTAAAATGAAAATATACATTTTAGGGACTTACACGTGAAATGTTATGCCATCAATATGTTTCAGTTTTGATCCTGAACAATTTTTGCATCCAACAACAGCGCACTTCATTATAAAAACAATATAACAAATAAAAAACCATTAAAATACAACGGACCCGAACGCGATGACGATTCAGTCGAAACTAAGATTTGTGTCCCCGCCCACCTGTGACGTCTTGACCTTATTGAAGGCGCACGACCTAATTGCCTTGCGGCATCTCCGCTTCTTTCTCTACTCCGTGCGTCCGTCTCTTTCTTGTTAAGATTATTATAGAGAAAAAGTTAGCAATAGCCTAAATTAAGTTAAGCTTGTGCACAATAGAATCGGCACCATTGTTTGATTATGTAGACCGAGAGAGAGAGAGAGAGAGCCGATTCCATAAATCTTACCTTGATTGACTTATTGCTAGTGCTAATTAATATTTCCAATGTTAAGGGCCTGTTTCACCACCTGCGATTAAGTTCCTAATAACTTGGCAGATAACTTCACACAAATTCTGTTCCATTTTTGAATTTATTCGGTAAGTAGTGGCTGTTCGGACATCGTGAAATAGGGCCTTAGACTCGCGGTCAAAGTCTTTACAAACCTGACAGGCGAAGGCCTAGTTTCCATTACTTATTATGCATATTAGATAATGCTGTAATACCCGTATTCGTGACCGAGTGGGCGACTAGAGTGAACAGAATAGTTTATATAACACCTGTTACTGGTAAATCGTAATAAATATTAGCAGCCGATATTCTGTAAGAATCTCATCGTGAAAACTTATTTGACGTAAGCTTGAAGTGAGCTGTCAGTCCCTATCAGTCAGAGCTTGAAGCAAGCCGTCATTTCATCTGATACTATAGTTGTTGTGATTTAGCATGGCAATAGCGGTCATTGACCGATCTACATTTTCAACCGACGAAAAAAAAGGAGGAGCTTCTCAAGTCGACACGTATTTTTTTTTATGTCTTACCACGCATAACTTTTTACAGCCACTTTTTATGTGGATAAAGTTCTAATTTCTTTTGCAGTGGTATTAGAATATGTGTGGAGTGGGTACCACAACTAAAAAGTGAAAAATGAAAACTTTTTTACAAAAAAATACAACCGACTTCCAAAAGCACCACTACAAAGTGAAAAATAACTTTTATTTCGGAAGTCGGTGACAAAAAACGAAAATACATTTAACCAGACACCGACTTCCGGAACTAAAGTTATTTTTCACTTATATTTTTTTGTAAAAAAGTTTTTTTCATTTCAAAAACTAAAGTAAAGTCCGTTAACGCCCTGAATCAATATCAGTCGTGATCTTCAACATGTTCCAATAACGAAAAATCATACATAGTTTATTGTTTGGGTTCCTACGGGGAGATAATAGGGAAAGGGCAATGACCGCTATTGCCATGCTAAAACGCGTTAACTATAGTATGAGATGGAATGACGGCTCGCTTCAAGCTCACTTGACCTTACTCTTCACGGTGAGATTATTCCAGAATAACCGGCTGTTCTCTTACAAATAAATATTTAGTTGACCATAAGTGAACGATGACGCAACTTCTCAATCAATGAGGCAATTAAGGACAGTGTTCTGTTATGTTAGAAGTACTTAGTGCTTTTAGCGAAGGGCTAGCAGTCATTATGTACTGGCACGTTCGTTGAACCTAAGATTTACAAGGTCAAATTTAATTAGCTAGCGAAACTCCGCAGACGTGATTGATATCGATATTTAGATATCGATATCAATCACGTCTGCGGAGTTTCGCAAGCTAATGATAAAACAAAATAAATAAATTTGATGATGTTTTTTTTTTGGGGTCATCAACGGCCGTTAGTGCATGGTCACTTAAAATATCAGTTTAAAAATCAGCTTTTTTTGTATACTTACGAGCAAATTTCACAGACGTGATGGGTGTCGATATCTGAACACAATAAAACAGATTATATCAATTTCAAGTAAAAAAAAAAACCGGCCAAGTGCGTGTCGGACCACGTACAATGAAGAGTTCCGTAGTTGGTTGACTATTATTCGTAAACTCGAAAAGCCTACTTAGCTGAAAATTATTTTTTTTCATTATTTTATTATACCACTTTGTTGGCGTGATGAATATGTACCTATATCCATGCCAAAATATAAATATCTAGTACTAAGAGTCTCTGAGCTAAGCTGCGGACGGACAGACGGACGGACATAGCGAAACTATAAGGGTTCCTTGTTCACTACGGAACCCTAAAAACTACCAGCGGTCATTATGACCCCAAAAAAAATCAAACCTTTTTTATTTTGTCGTGTTTTGATATCGATACCCATCAGTGTGCGGAGTTTCGCTAGCCAATTCAATGTGACCCTGTATATTGTTAGCGTAAACCGTAACCGTAAATGAACTTAATCTAAATTACTCATAACATCACATCACTCATAACTCGCATGTTTAGGTTTGACCGTCTTTTCTGGTACTTACTTAAAAAAAACATTTAAATTCAAGTCACAATCTCATCTCATCATCATCTGCCTAGCCTTTTCCGAACTATTTTGGGGTCGGCTTCCAGTCTAACCGGATGCAGCTGAGTACCAGTGTTCTACTTTGAGCGACCGCCTATCTGACCTTCACAACCCAGTTACTGGGTAATACGATACCCCTTGGTAAGACTGGATCATAATCTCATCTAAGTGACAATAATTGTCAAAAACTTGAAAAAAAAAATTAAGTAAGTAAACTAAATTAGAGACTTTCGATAGATTAAGTCAGAGGTTAGAGTTGCCCCTGTGACTTCGACAATTAACGCTGTTGCTGTTTGTACGAGTAGGAGCCTTTACTGGCCAGCCACATGATGCGATTTCGATTTACAGACTCATTAAAATTCTGATTTATCGAAGGTCACAATCTAAAACTACCTAAGAACCATAAATAACTCCACTGAATTATTTAATACCTGAGATATAACTTCGAACCAATGTTATAACAGGCTTCAGTAATACGTCATCTTTGCATCGTTACTTGCAGCGACTGAAGGCCGCGTACTCAATTCTTATCGGTAGATTATTAATGCTTTGTGCATCCGAACGTTCTGTACCGTAGGAGGCAAATGATTCTCTTATTTATGCCCCACCTAGCTATGGACATGACCGCTATTAAGGACACGCTAGTCGCTCATTCTTCCATACAAACTTAGTATGGTCACAGGTATGGTGATTCCTCCTCTGTTTGACGGTGTACGTTCAAAATTAAAAATTAATAATTTGTCTCGCCCATTATCTAGCCCTTTAAGGAAGCAGAATCTGAAAAAAAAATATTGGTTTGGAAGTTATGAGCGTCGAAACTACCATATTTCTACATTAGTTTTAACGCATCTCTGGGCGTAAATAAATAGCTCCCGGAGTATGAAAAGGCAAAATTGTTACCGTACAGGGAACTTCATTTTTAATAAATAGTCACATCCAGTAGGTAGTTTCTTTCATAATATCCATACGCCCAAAGGTCTGTTCTTTAATATTGTACGTGCTCGTTTCCGTTATAAATTATCGTCATTTCCTAAATACATAAATAGATACTAAATAAATAAAATAACTAAATAGCCTTTTAATAATATTTATTATAGCCTTTTAATAATAGCATTTTAGCAATGCCACCGACTAGTTTGAGCCGCCACCGCCGCCGAATAGTGTCACCTTAATGATCTAACTAATTTGACACCAAACAGGATTTTGAAAAATAACAGTCACGATTTCTGAATCGTTTTTTAACGAGATTCGATAGTGATTTAAATATTTTGGTCTTATCGATTAAACTGTAAAATAAACATCGAATTATTAATTTGCCGCCACTTTCCAAAATGACACGATTGTGAACGTCAATTAGCCGAAACATGGACTCGATTTTCCTTCGGCCACTGTGCTGATAGCCAATCGGGAGGTTGCTAATCCACTTTGCGGTAGCATGGTGCACGGTCCGCTTGCGGCTATGGGAAAATGGCCGGAAAATGATCGGAATCGTATCTGGTACGCGCGGTCGACCGTGCACGGACATCGCCGACGGGCAGATGGGACCGGACGGTTGGTGAACTAATTATGTACGATAGTTGTTTTGGTGATGCCAGGATTTTCATTACAATTCCATTTTAAGAAGAATTTATAATATTAGGTTGGGGAAAAAGTCTTTTCGCATTATAGTACGTATGAACTTAAAATAAAATCTCTTTGGCTATACTATTTGTATGTGGCTGGTTTTGGTATCATTGAAAGTTTAAATTTTAAAGAACATAATTCCAAATTCAAATTAGGATAATGTGTGATTTTCATTTGTTTTTCGTTCTGTCAAGATGAGTGAATCTAATGAAGAAATTCGATACATTTTAAAATTTTACTACAAAAAAGGCAAAAATGCAACGCAAGCCGCGAAAAAAATTTGCGATGTTTATGGACCCAGTGCAGTGTCTGTGAGAGTAGCACAAATTTGGTTTAAGCGTTTTCTGTCAGGAAATTTTGATGTCAAAGATGCACGTCGCTCTGGTCGCCCTATTACGGATAAAATGGATGCCATTTTTGAAAAAGTGGAGCAAGATCGGCATATCAGTAGTTACGACGTAGCTGAAGAACTGGGAATTGACCACAAAACAGTTTTGGCGCATTTAAAAAAAACTGGGTACACAAAAAAGCTCGATATTTGAGTACCTCACGAGCTCTCTGATAGAAACCTAATGAACCGTGTACTCTTTTGTGATTAATTATTACTACGTAATGAAACCGAACCATTTTTAAAGAAGCTGATAACTGGTGATGAAAAGTGGATCACGTACGACATGAACGTGCGAAAAAGGTCGTGGTCAAAGGCCGGTCAGGCTTCACAGACTGTGGCGAAACCCGGGTTAACTCGCAACAAGGTGTGTGGTGAGATTGGAAGGACTTTATTCATTATGAGCTGTTACCACCAGGCAGGACCATCGATTCTGAACTCCACTGCGAACAACTGATGAGATTATAGCAAGAAGTTGAGAGAAAGCGGCCGGAATTAATCAACAGAAGGGGTGTGGTTATTCATCATGATAACGCTAGACCTCACACATCCTTAGCCACTCAGCAAAAATTAAGAGAGTTTGGCTGGGAGGTGTTAATGCATCCGCCGTATAGTCCTGACCTTGCACCTTCAGATTTCCACCTGTTTCGGTCTTTTCAGAATTCTTTAGGCAGTGTCAGGTTAACATCACGAGAGGGCTGCCAAAACCACTTGTCGCGGTATTTTGATCAGAAGTCCAAAAATTTCTATAGCAATGGGATCATGTCCCTACCTACCAGATGGCAAAAAGTTATCGAACAAAATGGTACCTACATACTTTAGATAAATGTAAATAATGTATATTAAAAAATGTTTTGAATTTTCTAAAAAAATGCGAAGAAACTTTTTCCCCAACCTATTAGTTTAAGTTCATCACCATTCGTTTAATCTATATATTTGCGTCTGAAGTCTAAACCAATTTTTACCTTTATGTAAGTAGGTATCCCTTTGAATAGCTAAGTTGTCGTTGTCGACCTGAATCGTACACCTGCATGTACATGTAACCGTCTCGTATTATTTATTTTTATGAAACAAAATATATAACAACTATAAAAGTTGCCCTATGTCGCCCTCAATAAAAATATATTGTAAACCGATTTCTCTGTATGATGTAACGTTATCTATAGCTATATTGTTACCAAGTTTCTAAAGCCTTGCACAGCAGACAAAACACGCTTTAGTATGTTTGTCTTAAAAAATAAGCAAACAAAAATATTTCCTAGAACATGTGCACCAAACTACTAAGAATCACATAGACAACCACATAATTTTTTGACTATTTTTATGCCTTCGTAATTTGATAGTCCAATACACAAAGGTAATTGTCTAACCGCAGCTCAACGATAATTTGTTATTGAATTACAGAATCATCATTATTTCTGACCTTGATCATAGACAAATACAACTATAGATGTATTGTTTCTTCTTTAGACAAAATGTTGAGAATTTGAGATACAATCTATTAAAACAAAAAACTTTTTTACAAAAAAAAATACAACCGACTTCCAAAAACAACACTACAAAGTGAAAAATAACTTTAATTTCGGAAGTCGGTGTCTAGTTAAATGTATTTTCGTTTTTTGCCACCAACTTCCGAAATTAAAGTTATTTTTCACTTTGTAGTGTTGTTTTTGGAAGTCGGTTGTATTTTTTTGTAAAAACGTTTTTATTTTTCACTTTTTAGTTTTGTACCTACCCCACACAAATTCTAATACCACTATCTGCAAAACAAACTAGAACATCATCCATATAAAAGTGGTGAAAAAATACGTATTATTGAAGCTAACTCAAAAACTACCAAAGCAAAGTTAATCAATTTTATATGGGACCGGACCAACTGTGATGTACCCTCTCGAATAAAACAAAAAAAAATCCAAATCGGTCCAGCCTTCTTCGAGTAATCGGGGAACATACATAGAAAAAAAAATAAAAAAAAAAAGGTTCCGACGAATTGAGAACCTCCTCCTTTTTGAAGTCGGATAAAAATGGACGTTGATTTATAGTTACAGTAGTTTTTACGCTTTAAAGAGAGATCTTATCGACCTAGACAAGTGAATCTCGACCTTCAGCCTACCAATCTTTCTTATAATATGTTTAGAGCTTTCAAAAAAAAAAAAAAAACAATATGGAAAATAAATAAAATATATTGGAGGAAATACCTGCAGAATCTTTGCCATTTCATAAAAAAGTTTTCTATAATAGTCCTTCTAAACAAAATGTCGTCTAGTCTAACCACAGGTCTAACTAAATAGTACAATTACTGGAAGTAATAGGTTAGATAACTTGAGTCTAGGCTAAGATAAACAATGTGCCTCAACTATTTCTGCGTGACTTCCTACAGAGATTGCCCGAGTAAGGTCAATACGGTATTTGGAGTGAGCTAGCTGAGCAAATAAGGCCGATTCACTCAGATACATTTTTCTTTTTGTATTCAATTTATTGTTACACCAAATATAGGAAATAATCAGGCGATAGCACGAAGATGATTCTGAATAGTTACCTCATCATTTGCCTAGCCTTTTCGCAACTATGTTGGGGTCGGCTTCCAGTCTAACCGGATGCAGCTGGATACCAGTATTTTACATGGAGCGACTGCCTATCTGACCTCCACAACCCAGTTACTGGGTAACATGATACCCCTTGGTAAGACTGGTGGTCAGACTTTCGGGCTTCGGACGACTCGTAACAACAGTCAATGATCTACAAATGACAGCCGGGACTAACGGGCTTTCCGAGGCACGGACCCCTGTCTCGGTAAGTAACGATAGTCACCCATCCTCGGACCAACCGCGTCAAGCGTAGCTTAACCTGATCGATCGACCCGTGCGGCTGTTATTACTTAGCCACAAGCCCCTATAGTTACCTATTGTAATATTTTTTGCTCGTTTGTTGAAGTGTATTATTTTTCTGTAGTTGTCTTCTTTTCCAGTATTATTTATTGTCAGCACCATAGAAATATAAAATTATCTACGGTCGGCACAAACAAAGCTTAGTTATGTTTAATAGTTTACAAAACGATTCAAACTCTAGACTCGAAACAATTTATGTCTGCTGTAATCTATTCTGCTGGTTATATTTACAAATGGACTAAAGTCAGATTAAGCCAGAGGAGCTTGTGGCTACGTAATAACAGCTGCACGGGTCGATCCATCAGGTTAAGCTACGCTTGCCGCGGTCGTTCCATAGACGGGTGACCATCTTTACATTCTGAGACTCCTCCGTGCCTCGGAAAGCACAAGGACGCTGTTACAAATGGGTAGTCAAATCATTACTTTTTTACACAAAAGTATGTTTATTAAATAAAATGCTTAGCATTCTTAAAATGTTTTTTGCCCGAATTGTTGACAGATGTGCATGGTACGATTCTGAACTATAAATATAATTTTAGATAAGTATAGTTTCTCAATAAACGTACCGAAATAAAAAAATTAATTCCGGTACATTTATTGAGAAAATGGACCTATTTAAAATTCTATTTATAGTTCAGAATCGTACCATGCACATCTATCAACAATTTGGGCAAAAAACATTTTAAGAATGCAAAGCATTTTATTTAATAAACATACTTTTATTTAAAAAAGTAATGATTTGACTATCCATTTGTAACAGTGTCCTTAAAGCCGTTGTTCCCGGCTGTCATCCGTGGATTTTGTAAACAAAGAAAAAATACGTGTCAAATATTTTTTAATAAACTATAACAATGACAAAAAAATTTTTGTCAACATCCCTATTTCACTGTATGTCACAGGGAAGAAACTTGCATTTTTATTTTTTTATTGCTGAATTGGCCTGTTCTTGACCTCTTAGCATCGTGTAAACGAGGTTTAACATTTTGTAAATATGCCCCTGCGTTTAGAACCTTTAGAACCTGCTACTCCAAGTTACATCAACACCGATCTCCTTACATTACCTATGTAACAATGTGACACTCCATTTACAACACAACATTTTCTCCTTACATACTGTGAAGGTATCGTTAGGCAGTGTATCTCATGGGTGTAGTTTACTCAGCAAGCATTCGCCGTTCCCGTTTGGCTTCGTCATGAAACCTGCACGGTGCAACGGTAAGGGAAGTGCCTTTGTCGACAAGGCAGTTGTTCTTGTTGTCGCGTTGAAAAATTGCACCGTTTTTTTTTTTGTGACGGTCTGTGATATGGATGACTGCTTCTTATTCTTCTTTAAGGTATACGTTAGATTTTAACCCCCCTAGAGATATCGCTTTGTTTTTAGTTTACCAGGTGTTCAAGTACCTGTGTATCTGTCTTTCTTCTTATTTTTGATTCTTCGTCAATATTTTAAAAATGCTATAAGATATCAATATTCATGTTCAATCACATTTCTGGAAATATGTCTAGAATGCAATAATTACTAGGTTCAATCAAGTTTATATCTGTAATAAACTAATTGATGAGTAATTATAACAGGATATCAATAGAGTACACCGTATAGTTTTCCTGTTTTGAAGCAAGGTAACGATAACATTGTTTTATTCCTTTTAAAAGCAAAAATGACCGTAAAGTTAGTGAATCTGGAAGGATTTCCCAGATTGTTGACAGTTCTTATTAGATCAGTTAAAAAGGTAGAACCTATACCTATCATTAATAAAAATAGAGATGACTAATTGTTCCATTGTGATCGAAGCTTAGACATTATAATATAATACCTACTTATAGGAAATACGTGTTGGAATTTAGGTAGATAGTAGTCTTATTCAATTCTCGGAGCTTCTACATACCGAAATGCGACCCGTACCCTAATTACGTAACACACTATCGATAGGAATCTGAATCATTTTGAAGCAAATTGATAATCCATTGCTTCATATATTTGAAAAATTTGTCTGCTCGACAACGTAAATAACGCAATTAATGTTGTTGAACTGTCAAAATGAAACCGATTCCGATTGATAGTGTGTTAAGCAATTGCCCCGCGGATCATCCAATTTCGATTGGTGTGGTGCGCTTTTGGGTCGCTCAAAATATCACATAAGCTCTACAGATCGTATCATATCCTATGTGTAGAAGCTTTAGGCGACATAATTACTCCAAAACAAAAATCTCCACATTGTCTTTATTATGATGGGTTGCATTTGCATAGCAAGCCTCTAATTAAAATTTCGCACGCATCATATCAATTTCAATGCGGAACACGGAAGGTAATTCATACGCTGTTATAATTATGCGTGTGCGATGTTTCAGTACTGATGTTTTCTTGTTTTTGTTGCAGGTACGTATCCATTGGCATGGCGACACTGACTTGTCCCTCAGATCTCAGGTACAGTACAAATGAAATACTTAAAAAAATATTCTTACTGACTTACATATTCTTCTCTTAAAAAGTATACAACATTCAAGTCTTTAGATTATCCGGCTTGAACGCTAAGTAAAACTGTAACGCTAGGCGGAATATCTCAAGTTTTATTAAGAAGAAGTTTATTAAAATGATTTTATTTTTCTTTTTTTTCCCGACGTCTCGAGTCTGCAGCAATCGTGATCACGAACTTAGTAGTTTTTTTTACAAGCACTTTGAACGCCGGCCGGGCAAATCGTAATTAAGTTCGAGAGAGAAATATTTATTTACAAGAATGCCGTTCGCATAATTTAGTTAGGAAATGAATTTCAACGGTTAAGCCCGCTTAAAGATTTAAAAACTAGATAGAAATATATTTTCGTATATTGGTGTTCCTCAAGGAGGATACTCGGCCCTATCTTCCTTTCTTCTTTCCATCGGAAAAAAACAACCGTCGTCGAACATTTTAAGTTAAATAAACGTAATAGCCTCTTACATTAGTTTGTCTATTAGTACGTTTGTTTACAAACCGGTTCGTGGAACCAAAACTTGTATAGTTACGTCACGTCATTAACATACGGCATACATGCATATGATAATGTTCTCGTAGTGCCTTTAGGAGCCGGTTCGGTGCAAGTATCGTCTTCATTATGTATTCTTTAGGAACAATATTTAGTAGTTCGTGTTATGCTGTAGGTAGGTGTTTCATTATGGATGATCCATGTTTTAACCTTTCTGTTATCAAGATCCAATAGCGTGTTAAGGGATCACTGACTTACATACTAGTAAAGATCCCAGCTTGGATAGCTGGTTCCTTTCCTTACTTATCCCTCAGACTAAATAAAAAACCAAGACATAGCGCAATCAACAGTGACGTGAGACCGCATGTGTGCACGTAATGAGGTGTAGTTTATTGTAGTTTGGTGTAGATGTGTGCTTGTGAGCGTGTATGAACAGAACGAGGTATAGTTTTGTGCATGCTTCACTGTATTGTTCGCTGCCTATGTCTGGATTCTTAATTAGTCTGTGACTTATCTGTAAATTCTGTGGATTCTCATTAATTTTTTCTCACTTAATCTAAATTCTATACAGTTCCATTAGTCTTCACCGTTATCTACGCAGTCTTTAAACTCTTCCTCAGGCAGCTCTTAGTTAACAAACTCGACCATTCCTGTTTTATACACTCTCGTATACTTAACGAAATGAATCTAATTTAATTGATTGCGCCATTTTGTTTATTATTCAAGTCAAACCTCAGTGACTTAATTAATATATGATTGCGATGTAATATATTGGCCTAATGGCTGATAGAACAGCCTTTGAGTAGACTTCTTTGGACTAATATTGGGTTACGGCTCATTGAAAATCAATTTTGTAAGATTTCTCGTTTGCTTCCATTAATTGACAATTTGTCATGCCTTTGTTGAATTATTTTTGGCTTCAATACAGCGAAGGGCTTTCACCTTTTTGTTAAAGAAAAGTGATTTCTCCTTCTTAGAAATGTAAATGAAAGTTATTCTTGAAATTTCCACAAAATCGACCACCCCCACCTTTGAATCAGTTTACCGTAAGAAAATCGTGGAACCTTTTGCTATGCCTAGTTAGTCAACGGTATCTTAATATTTTAACAATATCATATCATAATATTTTAATTTCACCAGGATGCTGCCATAAAATACAGCCATATACCTAATATTGAGCACAGATTGCGACATATGGCCATACCTCCCCAGTAAGTAGGAAAGCACCGACACATATTACAACATATGAGACAGGATGAAAAAACCGCACGAATCGTTTCCTCCACACGCATGCAGACAAAAATATCCTGCAATATAGGTACCAACATATCGTGCCTTATTGCGCAAATTAGCATTCCATGAACTACCGCAATATATTAGCTACTAGCTTTTGCCAGTGGCTTTGCCCGCGTTGATGTCGGAAAATATCCCACGGGGACGTACTACCGGGAATTCCTTCCTTATTCCTTGTCTACATTATAAAGGGAACCACTGTGCAAAATTTCAGCTTTCTAGGTCCAAGGGTTTGGGCTGGGCGTTGATAAGTCAGTCAGTCAGGACCTCTCTTTTTATTTATATAGATAACTGAAATAATTTAGGTTCTATCACCATTTACCTTGAAAATAAGAAAGAAGAGGAAACGTCATGAATATAATTATAAAACACTAGCAGCGCCCCGCAGTTTCACCCGCGTAAGTCTCGCACCCGTAAGAATATCGGGAATAAAAGTACCCTATGTGTTAATCCAGGTTATAAACTATGTTCTATGTTCTATGTTATAGGATTTGGTTTCCGCACTTAGTCCTTCATGTGGACCATTGTGCGTGGGCCATGGCGGCCGTCGGGGGTTTATTCCAACCAGCCCACCTCCCTCCAGAATTTAATCAGATCTCCGGGTTTGTTAAGAACATCTGTGAAAGATCGGGATATTCCGAGAGTTTCTGTTCTAATCTGGGTGACGCCCGTGCATTCAAAAAGCACATGCGCAACGGTTTCCTCAGCCTCCATGCAGGCCCTGCACAGAGGACTGTCCGTTATTCCTATTGTGTGGAAGTGTTTGTTTAATGAGCAGTGTCCAGTGATGGTCCCCGTCACCAGGCGCAGCCCGTTCCTATCCAGACGTAATAATCGCCTGGTAAGCGTACCATCCAGGGACGGGATGGCCTCCCTGGACTGCCTGCAACCTGATGTCGAGGACCACCAACTCTCCGCTTGTGTATGGGTGAACTCCTGTAGCCACCTGCGTAACTGGTTGAAGGGAATGGGTACGATCGGCTCAGATCCACAGACAGACATGCTGGATGCTCTCCTAGCAAGTTCATCCGCTGCGTCATTTCCAAGTGATCCGCTATGTCCTTTTATCCATTGCAGTGTCACTGTGTTGCGGTTAGTTACCGCTACTCGTTCGAGTGCATCGTGACATTCTAGTATTAATCTCGAGGTAAAGTACTTTTTCTGTAGGGATTGGAGCACTGAGGCACTGTCTGAGAGTATTCGTATATAGGTATCCGTAACTCTCCTGGCTTCTATGGCATAACACGCTTGTATGATGCCCACACACTCCGCCTGGTAGACAGTGTTGAATACTCCAAGCGGACTGGATATGTTAATGTTAAGGTCGTATGAGAAGACTCCGACCCCGGTTCCGGAGTCGGTCTTTGATCCATCGGTGTATACTCTCAACACTTGCGGGCCTGAGTAATCACACCGTTCTTCCGTGAGTATTATGTTATAATGCTTCTGAAAGCAGTGTTGTTTCGGGGCTTTATCGCATGGTGATGCCATCATTGGCTGTCGCCTGATCGCATCCTCTTTTATGCGTATGTGCTTAACTCTAGAGTCCTTGCTCAGTGTTCCCGCTAAACTGAGTCTAAAGGCGGCTAGGGCCGCCTCTTCACGCACGATGAGGTGTAGTGGCGGCAGTCCAAGCATTGCCTGTAGAGCAGCAGTGGGTGTAGTTCTCATGCAGCCAGTTATTGCTACACAAGCGAACCGTTGCAGTTTCTCAAGATCCTTTCGGGCTGTACTCAGGTCTGTCCTGGGCCACCAGACCAGTGATCCGTATGTGATAATTGGTCGGATTACTGTGGTGTATAGCCAGTAGGTGACCTTGGGGCTAATCCCCCAATTCCTGCCTAGCAGTCGCTTGCACTGCCACAGGGATATACTGGCTTTTGTGATGATGTAGTCGGTATGTTTCGCCCAATTCAGCTGTTTGTCCAAAAAGATGCCCAGGTATTTGGTTTCAGTTGATAGGCTTAGGGTAGTTCCAAAGAAACGTGGTAGTTGTAATGTAGTCAGCTTCCTCTTTTTTGTAAAGAGAATCAGCTCGGTTTTTGTAGGGTTCACCGATAGTTGGTGTTTGTTGCACCAGTCTTCTACTATTTTCAAAGCTTGGCGCATGAGATTACATAGGGTATTTTCATGGGTGCCATTTATTACTATGGTTATGTCGTCAGCATAGCCCACAGTAAAGTATCCTTTGTCATTGAGGGTTTTGATGAGGCTGTCTACTACCAGGTTCCATAGTAGCGGAGAGAGGACGCCACCTTGCGGGCAGCCCTTTGCCACGATGGCCCTTGTAGTATCGTTCACCGTCACTTGCACAGCTCTCATTTTGAGCATGTTGGTGATCCAGCCTCTCAGTGTTGAATCTATGCCATGTCTGTCGAGTGCCATGTTGATGCTGTTGAACATGGTTTTGTCAAAGGCGCCTTCTATATCAATGAAGGCGGCCAGTGATGAGCACTTGTAGTCCACCGCGCATTCAATTTTGGAAACCACACTGTGTAGTGCTGATTCCGTTGATCTGCCAGTGGAGTATGCATGCTGTTGTTTATGTAGAGGTTTTACCCGAAGAGGTCCGTCACGGATGTGTCTATCACAGAGTCTCTCAAGGGTTTTCAGTAGAAATGATGTGAGGCTTATAGGCCTGTAAGCCTTGGGTTGTGTATAATCTGGTTTTCCAGGTTTGGGTATGAAAATGACTTTCACTTCCCGCCACGCAAGAGGTATGTATCTGAGTGCTAAGCAGGCTTGATAAATCTCCACCAGCCATGGTGTCAAAAGATCCGCCCCCCACTGCAGCAGGGCTGGAAATATGTCATCCAGCCCTGCGGACTTATATGGCTGAAAGGAGTCTATAGCCCACTTTATCCGGTCTTTTGTTACTATGTTGTGTGCTCTCGACCAGTCCTGCTCCGTTGGGGTCCATCCTGGTTCAGCCTCCCACGTCCTGTCCTCTAAGAGTCTACAGTCTGGAAAGTGAGTCTCAAGAAGGACCTTACTGGTTTCTTGGTCGGTCAGTGTGTATGAGTTGTCTGGTTTTTTCAGTGCGCCAAGACTTCGGTCCTGATCGGTTGATAGGATCTTCCTTACTCTTGCAGCTTCATTGTTTGTCTCGATGGATTCACAGAATTTCCGCCAAGCGGCTCTCCTGGCAGTTCTGATCTGCTTTTTATATGTGTACTGAGTCTCTTTGTATATCTCCCAGTCATCCTGGAGTCTAGTGTTTTTAGCTCTGTTAAATTGCTTACGCAATGTATCTCTGAGTTTACCTAGTTCAGCATTCCACCAGGGGTTCCTCTCACTCTTAGTTTGTGGCGCCCTTAGTTTGCAGCATGCATGGTATGCTTCAATTAGGTATTCTGATAATTTAGTCACGGTGTATTCCAATTGTGCCTGATCTCTTATGGTTATCATTGAAAGGTGCCTATCTAGTAGTGAAGCTAGAAGACGTTTATACCCGGGGACGTTGGTGCGCCGCGGGTTTCGCCTCGGTGTGGATTTCCTTGTATTCGTTGCTAGTGTGAAGCGGATTCTTCTATGATCAGAGCAAGAAGGCTCATCCGACACGTGCCAGTTTGTGATAAGATTAGTCGCGTTTTCAGTAGCAAGTGTTAAGTCTATAATTGTTTGACCCCGGACTGTTACCCAAGTGGGTTCTGAGCCACGGTTAACAATGTTAAGGTTAGTAGTGAATAAATAAGTGGATAGTACCTCTCCTCTAGGGTTCGGTGCCTCGCTACCCCAGAGCGGGTGGTGGGCGTTCGAGTCGGTGCAGATGATCAGGTCCAGTTTGGCGCGCTCACAGTGTTGCAACAGGTCCGCCATTTCCTTCGGTGGGCAGTCAGCATTCTCGCCTGGCATGTACACCGAGGCTAGCACAACATCTGGAACGCTACCTTCAGTATGGAGCCTGATGGCTGTCAGATCTCTGGAACAGAATTGAGTGAGTGGTGTGATGGGAATTTCTTTGGGTACGTAGGCGCAGGTTCTTGGTTTGTCCGCGCCGTGTGTGTTAAGAATTAGCTTACCTCCGATATTACCGAGGCCGCATATTCTGTTGTTCCTGATCCACGGCTCCTGGATCAGTGCGATTGTTCGGGGTTTTTCCTCCAGTGCCCTGCGTAGGCTAGCCGTTGCAGTCTGGCTATGTTGGAGGTTGGTCTGGATAATGCTTACGGGCGATGACGGTGGCGGAGTGGGGCTAGTCGGAGATGGATCCATCGAATGGCCTATCCCCCACGTCCACTCCGTGCTGATCCTCAAGGCCCCCATCCGGCGACGAGACCAACAGGTTCTCGTTCCACGCAGGTGATGAGGGCGGTAAGGTGTCAACGTCATCATCGGCCATTGCCGCTCGGGCCATGTCCTCCTCGAGTTTGGCAATGTCCATGTCCAACGTCTGTGTCGGTGTCGGTTGGGTCGTCTTACCATCCGTGCTGTCAGTCTGAGTCACAGGGGGTTGGGTCGTGGGCCAGAAGCGAACATATATCGACCCAAGCAGGTAAGATATACGTCGCTCCCGTCCCCGGACCTTCTCAGCTTCCTCCGGTGGCATACCTATGGTCAAGTACGTCCCATAGTTATCACCACCGACGGTAGTTGCCCTGTACAGTGACCACCTGGCGATGTTAAACCAAATATTCTGACGAATCAGAATATTGTGGAGCCTGGCCACGTCACCCCTGTATCGGGGGACGAAAAGCGAGGCTCGGACACGGGTGGGCACGTCGGACTGTTTCAGTACCGTTAAAGTCTGGTCAGTGTCTGGTAGTCTTATTCCGGGTACATGTTGGGTCAACCAAGTCAGGGCATTGTCGTCCTCGCACCACATCTGCACAGTGCCTTCCGCTACCCGTGGGTATCCGCGGAAGGCCGGGAGCTGTGACGTCGAGTTCGTGTCTACGCTAAGTAAGAGGTCTTCCAGGCTTGTCTTTATAAAGTCGGCCTCTCCTTTAGTCAGGTCTCTGGAAGGGGCAGGGAAGCAGATCGCTACAGCCAGCCGCGCAGGAATATCCTTCGTGGCTCGCGCATAGGTTCTCTGCTCCCCCTGAGCGGAGTGGACCCTCACCCGTTTGGCGTCGCCCTGAAGCGTACTTGGTGACGCCGTATCGTCAGGGCGCTCCCTCTTCGCCGGCCCTGTACCGCTTGGTCCAGGCTGCGGTTCGGAGGTGCCTGGCAAGGTGTCGTTTGCCAGCGACTCCCGGCGTGAGGCTCCAGCTCGCTTACCCCGGTTCCTCCTAGGTCGAGGCCCATCGTGAACTCTATCTGTGTCGTGGGGTCGTCTGGCATCCCCGGCAGACTCTGTTGCAAGTGGAGGTTTTTCGCGCTGGGTTGCCCCTTCGCGTACTTGCCCCCGCTCGCATGGCTCCGCGTCCGGCCGCTTTTCGCGCTGGGTTTCCCCTTCGCGTACTTGCGGCTGGTCACGTACCATCTCTTCGGCGTCCGATCGCACTTCGCGCTGGCTAATGCCTTCGCGGGTTTTGCGCTCTCGGTCGCCTACTTTCCTCTCCCGGGCCAAGATTTTTCCGCGCTTTCTGCTGCGTACTCTATCAACGTCAACCGGGAGAGTGGTAGAGCTGCCAGGTCCGACATCCTTCCCCGTCTCACTCCGTCTGTCTTGGTCATCATCAGGGTAGGTGATGCTCTTCCGCACAATACTCTGTTGCCAGATATTCATGGGAGGCATGCACTGGGTAGTGGGTGTTGGCGCGTGGGACGCAGCCGGGAGTGAATTATTAGGCGCGTCCGTCGCAGCCGGTGTTGGGTCTATGGGCGCGTGTGTCGCAGCCTGTGTAATGGGCGCTGAATCAGCAGCCTGCCGCGGAGAGCGCGGCACCAAAGAGCAGTTAGGTGCCCCCCCCAGATTACGATGGGGGCTGACCGCCGGAGCGGTGTGGGATTCCCCGGCTTGGCCGGGACCCACCTGGGTACTTAGCTTGCCTTGCTGCTTCATTTTTGGTGGGGGGTGGGCTTTTTTGGGGATCGAGGTTGCCCCTCCTCTAGGACCGATGGGATATAGGGATAGGAGGGAAGGCTTTGGCTGGACAGAGGATGCGGGTTTGGGGGTCACCCTAGGCCTGGGATTTGTCCTAGGGATTTTGGAGTCGACGGGATGTGTGGATAAGGAGGGATAGGTGGCTAGGACATAGGAACATAGGAAAGGGGGTATATGGGTTACCCTAAGCCTGGGATTTGGCTTCGGGAACTTCTCTTGTCCGGGATCTTCTAAAAGATGCTCCGGGCACGGGACTCGACTTAACAGTCAGTCCCGCACCCGAAGTTGGGCTATCCGCAACCTGCCCACCCGCTCGGTTGCAGGAGAAGAAGTGCCTGGCAGTTCGGGACGCTCCACCACGGATGTACGTATACATTCGCGTTGGAGCGACCCAGACTCCCCCGAGGGTTATAAACTATCTGTGTGCCTAATTTCATTAAAATCCGTTTTGTAGTTTTTGCGTGAAAGAGTAACAAACTTCCATACACCTACAAACTTTCGCGTTTATGATATTAGCAAGATTATACGTCCTTCTGACTTGAGGCAGAATTATGGTTTAGAACTGCTGTAGACTTGGGCAACTAGCAACTGGATTCTTCAGTGTTAGGTACTCTTATCCAATTAATTCTGATTATAGTAGCTTAGGTTATTAGATGTCCATCCACAGCTGAACATAGGTCCTTAAAAACTTTTTAACAAAAAATAACAACCGGCTTCCAAAAAAAAAACACTACAAAGTGAAAAAGTGACTTCGGTTTTGTAATTTTTTTTTCGCCGACTTCCGAAATTAAAGTTATTTTTCACTTTGTAGTGTTTTTTTTTTTGAAGTCGGTTGTTATTTTTTGTTAAAAAGTTTTTATATTTCACTTTTTAGTTGTAGTGCTACCCCACACAAATTCGAATACCACCACCTGCAAAAGAAATTAGAAAATCATCCACATAAAAAGTGGGAAAAAAATACGTATTATAGAAGCTAACTCAAAAACTACCCAAGCAAAGTTAATAAATTTTACATGGGATCAACTTCGAGGTATACTCTCCCGAATAAAACAAGAATCTTTGAAATCGGACAACTCTGTAAAAAGTTATGCGTGGTCATACCTACATAAAAAAATATGTGTATATAAACGTGTTGACTTGAGAACGTTCTCCTTTTTTTACGTCAGTTAAACAGTGACATCACGGAGTCACAGATAATTACTCGTAAATACTGCGTAGATAATATAAGAATAAGAATATATTTATTTCACTAAAACTACATTCAGGTGAATTGAAATTCCTGGAGCTCACACAGGATTCCCTGTGTGGTGAGATCCAAGCTCCTTCGTTCCGTTTACATTTTTTACATAAATATATATTTTTTTAAATATAATAAATACGACGGAGTCCACTAAAAAGATCGATCAAACAGAGATATTTTGGCTTCCCTCTCATCCTTCTACAAATTCTTTTTTAAACTAACACATTGTAATCTACGTGCGTCCCTAATTTTCCTCTCCATAACATAATAGTACCTTACATGATCAAGTTGTACTGTAACCGTGTTGTTTTAATGGCTGCATATAATTTCGCCGCGGCTGTGCTCATCCGGTGTGGCGGGTACTGAGTTTTATCTCAGCATCCGGACGGCGACTGTTGTGTGTGATGCCATTTGCTTGTTTTCCTATGTCGCTTTTCACGAGAATTTATGGTTTTGTATCTGGTTCATTGTAGTTGGCTTTTGAGAAGATTTTATATTTATTTATTTAATAAAAAGGTTTACCAACAGCTTCTGTATACAATATATCGTAGAAATAAATGTTTCAGCGTTTTTTTTTTTTTTTTGTGAAATTGCCATAACTATTTCAATATCACGTACACTTTTACTTTGAAGATAAAATGCAAGAAAAAAGGCTGCCTTTAGTCATAAACTTCAATGTTGTTATATTTCGCAAAAACCCCTTTGCTTGCGCTACGAACAGAATCATTACCACAACGTATCTGTAGGTACGCATGTTATAATGGTGTACATATAGTACAAAATTTATTATGGAAACACGTTTTAATTACCTAAACTCACATATTTACGTGAAAATACCAGCGCGTGAGGCACAAAGTAAATAGGTTCAGAAGCTCCACTTCATACAATGAGCTTTTCAATATCGAGGTGGACAAACATGGCTTATTTTTTTTTTTTTTTTGGGTGGGAAATCATTAAATGACTTCTACCGCTCTGGCAAGCGGGAAGTCTGACACGCCCGTGATGTCAGACTTTTACTGATTAAAACCCACCCGTGGTCCTTCAGTTGCCTGTGCCAGGGCCTCGGTATCTCTTTCCAACAACCGGTGACCCTGGCAGGACAAACATGGCTGCTGAATCAAAATGAAATTTCTGGTTTGATACTGTTCAGTTTTACCATCTGTATTAAAGAGCTGCCTTGTGGTCAAATTATTGGGTTTGATAGTTACGTGACCAGCTGACTTGGCATTAACAAGATGCGATTTGATAGAGTTGTACGCTCCTGGAAGTATACTTCATCAATCAATCTGCCTAGCCTTTTCCCAACTAAGTTGGGGTCGGCTTCCAGTCTAAACGTATGCAGCTGAATACCAGTATTTTACATGGAGCGACTGCCTATCTGACCTCCACAACCCAGTAACTGGGTAATACGATACCCCATGGTAAGACTGGTTGTCAGAGTTTCGGGATTCTGTCGACCCGTAACGACTGTCAAAGATCCACGAATGACAGCCAGGACTAACGGCTTAGCGTGCTTTCCGAGGCACGGAGGAGTCTTGGTATGTAAAGATAAAGATGGTCATCCATCCACGGACCAACCGTGGGAAGCGAAGCTTAACCTAATGGATCGACCCGTGCGACTGTTATTAATTAGCCACGAGCACCTTACTATATGTATACAGAAGTTACTTCTTTAAGCCGAGAAGTAACAGCAGTCGCTTCTGCCATTTGGCTTTTAGTGGCAGTGTCTATCAGTGCGTTGTACACCACAAAGTAAGTTCAATATTGCAGTTTTGTTTCACAACTACGTTTTACCGCAGTATTTATTTACGAGGTTTAGTTGTGTGGACCTTCTGCACATTATTTTATGCATAGGCAGTACAAAATGTAATCTTGCAGCAGAGTGCGGTGCATCCGGGCGTGTGCTTCCGGTCCAGTGCGCGGGAAATCAACTTATCCGTGTGACACGTGCTTACATGCTATCAATCTCGTTTGTGCTAAAATAATTTCCTAAATGATAGCGAATTTATGAGCACATTTTAGGGATGCACATTGGCTGCACCCATAAAATGTATCTGCACCTAGATGTAGCTTGCGTCTAGACACTACGTTCTTTTGTCTAGTGTGTCTTTTAACGATCGGATTCAGATATCGCGTATCGTAACGAAGTAATAAAACATTTGGCGCAGTTCTTGAAACTCTAGACAAGACATCATTATGAGCTCTGCTGTGTACTTGGGTATCAAGCTAATCTAATTTGGAAACCGAAACAACATGTGGACAAGACGTATAAAATATTGAAGGGCCAGAATAATCTGCTAGATACACGCGCATTTTCATGTCACTGCTGCAATTTTAACCCGGTCCTGTCGATATAGTTTCGGCTGTTACTTTGTCACAAATTGTAACTCAATTTGACCCGTCAGGTATCATTAGTGTGGTTAAACCCGTATGACGCACGTTATGCACCAGTAATCTGAGGTATTTTATGCCTACGTGCTGTTGGGAACATAGGAATAATGTTCCTAACAAAATCGTGTCAATTAACTTTTCATTTATAACCGCAACTTTCAATGTATGACTTTGAACTAGCCACAATGTACCATCGGCAAACTTTCCGGTGAACCACTTTTTAACCTTATTGCGTTCGAAAGGTCGAAAAGTGGTTCACCGGAAAGTTTGCCGATGGTACATAAACAAAATAATGTCATGATCTTTCTCTATGACCTTCACAATTAAATGAAGAATGAAATGAGCTTCTAAAGCGTTCCGTGATGAATAAAAAATTCAACCTAAAGATCTGGAAGCACTTATAAATAACACACCGAAGCGTATAACTCGACGCGAATTAAATTTACGCACAGAAGACAGATGTATTTCTGGAGAGCAGTAATCATCATCAATCATGAACTGAGATGCCTCATCAAGTTGTAATCAGGGTTCGTTTAACTCCTTTAAGTAAAGAATTAATTAAAGCGCAAACCAATATAACGACACTTCATAAAATTGGCTCCAAAAACCCAAAATATACGGCGTCTTTGTACCATAGAAAATGGCATTCAGCCATCTTCTTTTAAACATCCCTTACTTTAGCAATTACTCTAAAAAATCCCCGCTAATAACTCCAACGTTTTCTTTAGCCTGCGTTCATAATATAAGCAAGCTTTAAGGTAGACCCACAGTCTGAAGGTTTTTTTAATCCTGAATTTTCCACCATGGCGAGCCAAGATGAGACGGTGTCTTCATACTACTACTGAAATGTATTCAGACTATTCAGATGAACATTTGTAAGCGTCTCACGTATAAGATGTGCTGTGTTTTGCGTATTTTGCACCCATGTGTGGTTTCAACAATTGGTTATTATAGCCGTCATAATTATGGGAAGTGCGAGAATGAGTTTAACGGCTTATCGCTTGTTCATTTAGATTATTTGACGGACAGTATTCATAAAGTTTGATAGGTAGGTATGTAGTGGTGTCATTTTTTGATATTTAAAGAAGAAAAACATAATGGTACTTAATACTTATTTGAAAAAAAATCTTGACTTTCCTTGAATAAACAAGCTTAACATAACGTTTTTAATGTCGCTTAAAATTCACTACACCAACATTAATCACACGAGCGCCTGCCAAAAAGCTTATAGCAACAAATCTCGTTTCCTAATCAACCGTTTGCTGGCCGTCAGGCGCGTCGTTACTCATTAGTCTCGTGGACCGTCTGCCAATCCTACGCGTAATTTGTACTAACGAGACGGAACATAACTGAATACGGCATTGTTTTATTGTTTTGATATTATCTCTCTTTGTGAGAATATTGTACCGTGTTATTAATACATAGCTAGATTATTATGTAGTTATTACCGTTTTACAAGCCTCGAGTAGTACGATAATGTTCTATTTGAACTATTGTAACGAGAGAACTGTCATGTTTTGTGTACGCAAACTTTGCCAACGGTGCATATTTCAGAAAGCGCTTACAGAGCAATCCTGTACACATGTTTCACGCGTGTCAGAAGTAGTCCAGTCTCTTTCCCTGGCGCTGTAAGGCGCAGTGCAACTTTAGTGTCAAATTCTCATGCATAGTCTCAAAACATGACCAAACCTACAGGGAAATAAGGAGCAGACATTTTAACCCCTGGCTGCATAACTTTGAAATAAACACTAAATTGTATCCTGTACCTACATCAGTCTTTAATATTCCCATGTTTTACTTACAATTTAATCATAACAAGGCTTTGTGACGGCTACCGGTCTCATAAAGTTTATATTTTTCTCTCACAGCGTACAAAGAACGGAGGGCTTTTAAGATTTTCACTACCCCTTAGTCTAGACGGGGTGGGGGGTACAATGAGGGCTTACATTCAGCTGAGCTCCGCAGTTTTCCCGCGTCTTATTATTTTACCGAAATTAAATGTTTTTGTTCCGCTGTTTTGCCGTTTCTATTTTGTTGATTTAACTTATTTTGGGTTGAAGGTTGATGTACCTACCTTCCTACCTAAATCCATGAAAGTATTTATTAGTAGCTACATTATATTTCTGGGTTTAAAACTTGCAATAAGCTGTCGGTGCCCATTACTGTTGCTGCATGATTGCTTCAACACAACTTAAGATTTTTGGCTTCGATAAGTTCTAGTAGTTAGTCAGGGTTTGAAATGATACCTACCTTGCTATCTGATTCTCAAGATTGCTCAAGTTTCCATAAAAAGGCATTAAAATGGTATAATCACGATCGTAGATAGCACACCCACTCTGGAAATAAGGCATTAATTGATGTTATGTATTTAGCTAATCAACTTTGTAGTGTTTTTAACCGACTTCTAAAAAAGGAGGAGGTTCTCAATTCGGATGTTTCTATTTTTTTTTTTATGTTTGTTCGCGCATAACTCCGTCGCATGCCAACCGATTTGAAAAATTATTTTTTTGTTGGAAAGGGTATACTTCCCAAATGGTCCCATTTTTGTCAAAATCCAGTTCTGATGATGGGATCCTGGAGAAATCGAAGGAACTCTTCAAATATTATAGGCACACCTATAGTGATTTGGGTATTTTTTATAGTAGCTCGTGTATTTGCTCTCGGAAAGCACCACTTGGTGAAGTGGAACTGATGATGAAGAAGACAGATGGCTACCGGAATTACTCAATGATAAATATTTCACGGGTTGCGATTCGATTACTTTAATATGGTTGCTAAGCAATTTCCGCTCGTCACACAATGCGTGTGGTGAGTGGTTGTTGAGGAGTTCTCCTGGTTCTTACCAGCAGAACTCCTCAACAATTAACGTCCCAGCATCGGGAAAAGCAATATTTTGTAACATGTGATGAGCAATTGACATTGGACTATTGTAATTTATACAAATTATAAACAGACCCACTAAAAAGTGAAAAATAAAAACTTTTTTACAAAAAAATACAACCGACTTCCAAAAACAACACTACAAAGTGAAAAATAACTTTAATTTCGGAAGTCGGTGGCAAAAACAAAAATACATTTAATCAGACACCGACTTCCGAAATTAAAGTTATTTTTCACTTTGTAGTGTTGTTTTTGGAAGTCGGTTGTATTTTTTTGTAAAAAAGTTTTTTACTTAGCTAAGTCGAAAAGTCGTATCCGACTTTGCTTCATTTGAATTTGTATAAAAGAAGAAATCGGTAGTCCTCAGGAATTCAACGGTGATATTTAAAAAAGGAAAAGAGTGCAAAGAAGAGGCGTTTGTCGAACATAGTATTTAAAATAAGTACTTAAGGCGCGGACTGATTACGATTACCGCACTCACACAACAGCGTAATCTATTGTCACCATTAGCTGCCTTGAAATAAGGTTGAAAATAATATTTGTTTTGACGATGTGACCAAGCTGCGATTGGGCATTTATTTTCCCGGTTTTCTTTAAATTATTCAGAATATACACAATAAATTAAGTAATTGTCAGCTTAAAGTTTAAAAAAAAATGCTAATTCTATTATTTTCTTAAAAAAAAAATGTTTATTTTTGTGGAGCAAGTACAAATTTTTTATTGCGAATAAAACTATTTTTTACTATTCTTGTTTGATTAAAATTTTTCTTCAAAACCTTTCTTTGTCCACTGTATTTTTTGCGTGGGATATTTTCATTGTGTAACGTCATACTCGACAATTTAAGAAACCAATTTTTGTGAATATTGAGCTAATACCGCGCCTTAAGTACTTTTGTCTATCTGGTTACTTTGAAATATCTTGTACTTAGTCCTTAAAAACCCACTTACAACAAAATGAATCGATCTAGCTAGAAAACCTATCTATTTCGAAGACGTAACTAATCGTTGTGAATTTCAACACATGTCTAGAACCGAGAGCTCTCGAGATAAAGTGCACCTTTCTAAATCATTGGTTCTCGTAGAGGCCAGGTGCCGAGATGCTTGCGTACCTTTCCTAGTAATTATTGCTCCATCCTCTGACGTACTGACTGATGCACTATGCACTGTAAGTGTAATAAAAAGATAGACATATGAGGATAGTAGGTATATGACTAGCTTTTGCCAGCGGCGTTGATGTCGGAAAATATCCCACTGGAACTTACCACCGGGAATTCCTTCCCTATTCCTTGTCTACATTATAATGGGAACCTCTGTGCAAAATTTCAGTTTCCTAGGTCCAAGGGTTTGGGCTGGGCGTTGATGAGTCAGTCAATCAGTCAGTCAGGCAGGACTTTTTTATTATTTATACAGATACCTAGGTGAGGATTAAGGGGTGATGACTGAGATGACGGCTAATAGAGATGTATGGAAAAAGATGCTGCGCCGAACCTAAATGGATTGGGACTAAACTAAGGTATTACTTTAAGTAATGCCTTATTTCGCTATAAAACACGTGCCGGAAAGCCGAGAGCTTTCGGCATAAAGAGCGCCTTTCTAAATCATTGGTTTTCGTAGAGGTGAGGTGCAGAGATGCTTGCGTTCCTTACCTAACAATATTGCCCCATTCCACGACGTACGGACTAGTGCAATATAATGAATGGATATGCTAGGAGTACATGAGATGAGGATTATAGTAGATGGCCGTAAATTGTCACCTAGTTAGAATGTAGATACCGACCATGAAAAATAGGCCTTGTTTAAGACTGCTTCAGTAAACTGTCGTAAAAAATATGGGAAAACTTTGGTGATTCCAGGCAAGAGTAACGGTACTGATCATCCTTTTGCCATAAAACTTTTTTGGGGAAAATACTAGTATAAATAAAATGTTATTTTTGGTGCAATACGAACTACGAAGCCATTACCAATAATAAATTAGGTATTAAATAATAAAGTAGGTACTTATCAGTATCCGAAATCACTAAAAGTAAATGATTATGGCAAACAGATTCATTACTATTGATTGCACTCACTGTATATTCTTTACCATAGTAACTGTAACATTTCCATAACTATCGGAAGTACATAAATACACGTGACGTCATACGCTGTCAACTGGGAAGCGACTCCTTCCGTTTCCTGTGCTCGATGTAAACGTCATTTCCATATTCAGGAGACATTTCTAACTGAAACGATGTTTACGGCGATTTTTGGGTTGAATTTATCGAGTCATTGGAGATACTTAGGCACTTATTTATGTTATGAATTTTAATAAACAACTGAGACTGAGAATGCATCATAGGCTTTCTTCATTTGCAACGCATTGCTGTCGAAAACTGAGATGTGTGTTGTCATTCTGTGTTGGCCACAACGCGTAATAACACGAATTTCGCAATGTGGATGTTTTATATCGAAGAAACCACAACAACGCGTTGTGAAGTGGCTGTTTTTTCGCTCAATAAGAGTTTTCGTTCGTGAGGTATGATTTGTTTTGCCATTATTTGGCACAATATGTCATAATCCCATCCTCACTAATCCAACTTAAAGCTCTTTTGTTCAAATACATAACAAGAAAAGCTGCTGAAATTGTCTATAGGAAACAGTCGACACAACACTCGTACGCGTCAGTTTGCGCTGATATTCCCGCGTAACAAAGGCGACGAGATGAAAGGACAACGTTATACCGTGGTTATACTTGCAAACCTTTGTTATCTCTCGCATTCAGCCAGCCAGCAGATCTATATTACATACCTTGTGATAATGGAGGTGACTGGGCTTTCAGTTTTGATGTTTGACAAGCGGATGGGACAGTTTCCGGGCGTAACTGTCAAACTCGGGAAACTTCGGACTGAGGTCCATGGAATTGGGAATGACAGTTGACGTCAACTTGGTTTTGGGATTATTTCAGTTATGACTTGTATTGCTTAGAATATTAGTAACTTTACTGTTTAGATTAGATGGCTAAGTATTAGGTAAGGCTCTCGCAGACAGGCGCGATGCAACGGTGCGACGCGATTTTGGTAGAACAATTTCCATGTAGTTTTCATAGAAATTGTTCCACTAGAGTCGCGGGGTGCCTATCTGCGGGAGCCTTTATGGTGAATTAAAGGCTCGACCGATTGTTATGAAACTTTGGGCCCTTCCCGGTCCGTCTATCGTCAATGCGAACATGGTCGAAAAGCTTATTGTTTCTTCCAGCGCAAGTGAGAACGCGATAACATGGAACGAGAAATAGTGTTCGGTTTCATAAAACTTGTTCCAGGAAATACGTGTTATTGAGTAAGCCTTACAAGTTAATGACATTAATGTTTGTCATTTAGAATCTCCATTACACGTGCGAGGTTTCTACGGAGATGTTTTCTGTACTATTACACTATGAACGACCAAAATTCAGGTAAATTTTGTGCAAAAAAGCAGATTTTTGGATGCTTATACTGAATTTGTTTCTTAATTTTTTCATTTTTTGCTTACGTAAAAACCAAGTTGAGAGTGCACAAGATACCTATTAGTTCAAAAATTTCAAAGAAAGACGTGTTACAACGTCATAATTACGTACGAGCGTTTGTATGAAAAGTATAACTGGTTGTCGGCTCTAAACAAACAAAAATAATAATAAGCATTAGCTAGTAGACAATAGAATGCACTGAATAGATTTCAACCCCTATCGTCACATCAACCTATTTTCATAATATGTAGTCTATTTTCGTGTAGTGGTATTTTCGTGGGGGCTATTTCAGTGGTAGTTAATCACGTGGGGGGAACAAACAGCATATCGGAAGTTTCCGAACCATAAAACACCGTTAAATTATCTTACCTGAATTTGATGCGTGTTAGTACTCGTATATGGTGCTGCGGTGGTGGGGAATGGCATTTAGAAATTAAAGTAAATAAATAAAACAAACTCTCTGCCTCGTTGGTCTAGTGGTCGCCAGTGCTACTGCTGAGCATGAGGTCCTGGGTTCGATTCCCAGGTCGGGCAAAGTGTTATTGGGTTTATCCATCTGGAATTTCTCAGTAGCAGCCCTAAGTCTGGATTTGTGCTCGGTTGATGGCAATAGGCTCGCCCCCTATTACATGGGACTTAAAAAACATACCTAACTGGCGAAATGTACTCTGTCTTACTCTTCGGGTAATTAATAATACAAGCATAATGTGGTATATGTTATGTAAATAAAACAAAAATAAATACGTGGAAAAACCTTTACTATTAGTAATAAACAAACAATAGGACGTAATTGGACTAGCCTAGATAATAATTTTACTATAAATAACAACTAGCTGCGCCCTGCGGTTTCACCCGCGTAGTCCGGGATAAAAAGTAGCCCATATGTTAATCCAGGGTGTCAGCTAGCTCCATACCAAGTTTTATCAAAATTTGGGCCAGCCGTTTGAGCGTGAAGAAGTAACAAACATACAAACACACACTCAAAAACTTTCGCCTTTATATTACTAGTGTGATACCTCTATTGTGCCTCTACTACGTCACTACTTCATTAGATACGTGACAGTTGATAGTTGTCTACAACGTGTTCCTTTTGGTATCCCATAACTCTAGAGTATTAATGAGACCATCATTTTGTTCTACTTTTACTCAATCTGCCTAGGCTTTGCCCAACTATGTTGGGGTCTGCTTCCAGTCTAACCGGATGCAGCGAAATACCAGTAATTTATATAGATCGACTGCCTATCTGATCTCCACAACCCAATTACTGGGTTATACGATACCCCTTGGTAAGACTGGTTGTCAGACTTTTGGGCTTCTGACGACCCGTATCGACTGTCAAAGATCCACGAATGACAGCCGGGACCAACGGCTTAACGTGCTTTCTGAGGCACGGAGGAGTCTCGGTATGTAAAGATGATGGTCACCCATCCACTGACCAACCCCGGCAAGCATAGCTTAATCTGATGGATCGACCCGTGCGGCTGTTATTACTTAGCCACGAGCTCCTCTTTGATCAACTTTTACTATGGGTACCAAACCTGAATAGCGAAAAAAAAATCTGCTGTTCCCTACATTTTGACGAGTTATGCGAACATAAATTTAATGTAGGGAGCAGCTGAATTTTTTTCGACATTTCAGGTTCGGTCCCATAGTAAAAGTTGTTCAAAATGATGGTCTTATTTAATACCTTAGAGTTATGGGATATCAAAAGGAACATTTTGTATAATTTTCGTCAAAACAATTTTTCACGTCCAGCAAGCAATCTTTATTCAACACAATTTGTATAGTAGGCTATCATACGATTTTGATAACGATTCTTTTATCACGTCTTTGAACAGTTTTTATTATTAAATCATCAACGCTCTTATCATGTTTTATTTCCTAAAATCATATCGATTAATAATAAGGTTTATTTATCACATAATGGCATGATATGATTGTGTTACAGTTCATCGATAAACCGTCGATAAATTCGTTTATTGCGCAACGTGTAGCGTTTGTGGTTGCGTGACAGTTGCAGTTGTGAATGAATTATGGTGTCGCTTTGTGTTGGTTGTCAATTTAGTGTTGTGAATCATAATGTGAACTGTTTTTACACCTAGACTGCGTAGAAATTTATGCCTCCTGCATGCATAAAAGAGTTCGAAAATGGTTTTTGTATATTGTCTCGTTGCTCTGCTTCCGAAACCTTCTCTTTGTTACTGCATATTACAAGCGAGCTTACAAACTATAAGTTTTTGTTAGATACGTCTAACGGCCGAACCCCCCAATAACCTACTGTCAGTAAAAGACAGATCGCTTCTGATTATAGACAATAAATATAATTCTATCTGTCCTTACCTACGTTCCTTTCCTTATTGGTGATTATTGGGGCATTAAAACCATAGATAGATAGGTTTTTCTATCTTCAGTATGCCAAAACTGGTAACTAATAGGTTATTGGGAGCGGCCGTTACAGTGACAAGGCGTTCACGTGGCTCGGGAAATCGGGAGCACATACGTGTGAGCTATTTTTAACCGACTTCAAAAAGGAGGAGGTTCTCAATTCGTCGGAACCTTTTTTTTATGTATGTTCCCCGATTACTCGAAGATGGCTGGACCGATTTGGTTTTTTTTTATTTTATTCGTGTGGGTATACATCACAGTTGGTCCCATATGAAATTGATTAACTTTGCTTCGGTAGTTTTTGAGTTAGCTTCAATAATACGTATTTTTTCTCCAATTTTATATGGATGATGTTCTAGTTTGTTTTGCAGGTAGTGGTATTAGAATTTGTGTGGGGTTGGTACCACAACTAAAAAGTGAAAACTAAAAACTTTTTTACAAAAAAATACAACCGACTTCTAAAAAATGACTGAAAAATAACTTTAATTTCGGAAGTCGGTGGCAAAAAACGAAAATACATTTAACACCGACACCGACTTCCGAAATTAAAGTTATTTTTCACTTTGTAGTGTTGTTTTTGTATGTCGGTTGTATTTTTTTGTAAAAAGTTTTTTAGCAATCAATATACAGTGCGTTGTTTTTCATTTTCATTATTCTAGTTGCTACAGATGTAATTCGTGACAGCAACTGGTAGCAATCGCTGTGATACATAGATAACCCAGTTTCTATATCTTTCGATACGGAAACTAAATTGCAATTAAAAACAGATATACCTTATCTGTGAGTTTAGTTTGTATTTACTATTATTCAGTATAATTGTTTTAATGTGCGTGGTTTTACGTTTTCATTAAATTGATTTAAAAATAATGGAGTGATTAAATTAATTTGAATTTAGTTTTGGTGAAAAATTTAAGTGAATGTGTGTTCTGATATTATCATACATACATTAATCTTATTTAAACTACTTAATTCTAGTTTCACAAAGGTTTTGACATAAAAATTGTCAGTCATGGGAACTGCCGACAGAAGTGAAAGCATAAACGTAAAACTATGCATAGCATATCGCATGTCGGTGACGTGAAGCTGTAAGATTTACCCCTACCAAAAATCGTTCAACGCGCCTTTAGAAGTTTTCACTTCCAAAACTTTATCCAAAGTACTCTTAGTTGCCCTAATTGACAGCAGTCATTCCACGGAGAAAAGAATAACTCTACTCCGTGAGTCATTCTCAATGACGTTTAATATGCCAAAATGGTTATTTTATTAAATTATGTCACCGAAATTGATGTATATATCTATCATTATAAATGGTTATAAAATATTATTATATAATTATATATTATAGAGGAGCTCGTGGCTAAGTAATAACAGCCGCACGTGTCGATCCATCGGGTTAAGCTACGCTTGCCGGGGTTGGTCCGTGGATGGGTGACCATCTTTACATACCGAGACTCCTCCGTGCCTCGGAATGCACGTTAAGCCGTTGGTCCCGGCTGTCATTCGTGGATCTTTGACAGTCGTTACGGGTCGTCAGAAGCCCGAAAGTCTGACAATCAGTCTTACCAAGGGGTATCGTATTACCCAGTTAATGGGTTGTGGAGGTCAGATAGGCAGTCGCTCCATGTAAAATAATGATATTCAGCTGCATCCGGTTAGACTGGAAGCCGACCCCAACATAGTTGGGAAAAGGCTAAGCAGATTGATATTATTATATATTATTATATTTATATATTATACACTTCTGGACACATCTTTTGGCCCACCTTGTAGTTTCAGTTTCGTTTGGTCCTAGCTAAAATTTTATATTAGGTCGAGCAAAAAGTTTTTATGCAGTTTTGAACCTGGCACATTCACAATTTCATTCAATAGTCTTTTTTTGAATTTCGAACACAGAATTTAAAGAAACAAAAGACAATTTGGAGCCTGTTTGTTGATATCAAACAATCGAATACTAAGAAAACTTGGTTTTATTGGTTTACTTGGATTTAATTCTTGAAAAAGTGATTGATATCTTTGGTTTTGCAACAAACATTACTTATTCTTAACATTAAGGTGAGGTTCTATCAATAATCTATGGATACTTCACCTGAAGTCGCCGCCCAAGCTGTGGCACTTATTCAGGCCGGACACAGCCAAAGAAACGTGAGTGCTCAACTTAATTTAAGTCGATCTGCGGTCCGAAATGTTTATCGGAGGTACCTAGAGACTGGCGGCTTTGTTCGTCGCCAAGGAAGGCCACGATCTCGGGTCACAACTGAAAGGCAGGATCGATTCATCGTGACGACCAGCTTGAGAAATCGTCACCTTACCTCCATTGAAATACAAAACCAACTTCGCGACTTCCACGGAGTATCTGTGAGCGCTCGAACTGTTCGGAGAAGGTTAAAAGAACGCGATATGGTACCACACAAGCCAGCTAATGGCCCCAAACTAACGCGAGCCCACCGAACAGCGCGCCTTCATTTCGCACGCAGTCATTTAAATTGGACACAGCAAGATTGGAGCCGTGTACTCTTTTCTGATGAGTCTAAAATTGTGTTACATGGCAATGATGGAAGGAAGAAGGTCTACCGACGTAAGGGAGAGCATTTCGCACAATGCTGCTTTGAAGAGAGGGTTGCTTATGGCGGTGGCTCATGGACTGTCTGGGGCGGTATATCCGCGAGCGGCAAAACTCAACTTGAGGTTGTTACAGGACCACGGCTGCCAACATTAAATGCTGAAAGGTACATTCGTGAGTGCTTAGAACCTCACGTGATACCATACGCGGACTATGTGGGCCCAAATTTCCTTTTTATGCATGATAATGCAAGAGCCCATGCGGCCGGCATCGTCAGGGAATATCTTCGGGATGTGAACATCACAGTTATGGACTGGCCAGCCAGAAGCCCAGACATGAACCCCATTGAGCACATGTGGGACGAGCTAAAAAGACGTGTTAGGGCTCGTCAGCCAGTTGCCCAGACGATGCAGGAGTTGAAAACTGCCATAGAAGAGGAATGGGAGATGATCCCTCAAAATTTCATAGAGCGGTTGATAAACTCTATGCCTAATCGTATGAGAGCTGTGGTAGATGCCCATGGAGGCAACACGCGTTATTAAATTAAACCTTTATTTGATAAAACATGTTTTTTATTAAAAAATCAATAGCCTTTAACAAGGCGCATATCCGACTTGTTAGGCGTAGCTCCATGTCGTATGGTATTCTGAATTCAAATTTAAAACAATACGATCGAAAAAGATGGTAAAATGTATCAGGTTTAAAACTGCATCAACAGTTTTTGTTCAATCTAGCAATCATATTTCAGTAGGGGCCATCGAAACCTAAACTCTAAGGTGGGCCAATAGATGTGTCCAGAAGTGTATATATATATATTATATTATATATTATTATTATATAAATAAAATTAAAATATATTATTGGTATAAAATATCGTTATAAAATAAATTGATGTATATATCTATAGATCTATCTATCGTTACATTTACGCAACAAAGACCCTGTCCTACCAACCAACATGAACATCTCAATTGATATTAATGACACTGCACACGACAAATACAGCTAACCATCCGTGCATAATATCTCTATAGCACAATTTATCATCATAATGTTAGTGACGACCCATTTTTCTTGGCCTGCAGTGTAGCAGAAAATTTTCTTTTGCAGTAGCGTAGGTCCGGGTCAACATAAGCTGGTGTTAGTAAACTTTACTTCTATAGTTACAGTGTACTTGTTTAACCAAATTCAGTAGATCTGCTGTATTTAGGAGATTTTGGTTTTAATGGTCGAAAGGTACAGGCCAAGATACGTTGGTTTTGTAATGTTCTCTATTTAATTTACGAGTTGTAGCGATGACACCCACAAACGGCAATTCGATTCAATTACCTACGTGCTGTATTCAATGAAAGTGTCACACGATTTTCAGCTCTATAGTAGTAAGTATAACAGTCCATTTGCCATTTTGATAAGATTTTTCGCGACCCTCGTTAATAGAATCCGTATTGATTAATGTTTTAGTCTGTCTCTTTCATCTTTTTTATTTGCATCGGTTCCCTTTGTGCGAAAATATTAATCAAAAATACTCCTTATAAACAAAGTGAAAAATCACATATTGGTATTCAGCGACACTTGGTTTTACTATAAAATATGTTCGCAATAAAACTGGAACGTTAAAATGCAGGGAATGGCATAAATTCGAGACCGATAGTCGAGTTGAAATGCCATCTTTCGGCTTCAGTATCGCATATTCTGCGAAACTGCGGAAAAGCCAACGTTCGGAGGCTGTATTTCAGCCACGATAGGCCTACACGCCATCACACATACACACACACACACAAATATAATTCATTTCCAGCTTTGTGTGAGTTTTAGGTAAAGCTTGCTTCATGGTATGATTTAATTGCTTTAGGCAATTAGTCTGTTGTTTAGACCCTCTAAAACGAGGACCCTTTTATTGGGTAAGTGTTTAGTACTATGTATTTGGCACTCAGTCCGTCTGGAAAGTTTTGTCCATTACTACCGCTGCGTTTTAGAGGAGGTAATTAATGCTCGGGTGTAAGTTTTAAACGTTCCAAATCATAATAGACTTTGTTCATGCAACAGCTGATATAGACTTTTTAATCCATGTCATACTAAGTAGGAATTATTATGTTTCTGCTTATACAAGGTATAACTTGGGGTCATTGTACTCATCATTATGAACAACTTTTACTATAGGACCAAACCTGAAATTGTGAAAAAAAAAATATCTGCTGTTCATTTTGACAAGTTCTGCGAACATAAATGTAGGGAACAGCTGATTTTTTTTTCGTGACTTCAGGTTTGTTCCCACAGTAAAAGGTGTTCATAATGATGAGTGCAATGACACGTATTTGTTTGATAAACTACACACATCAAAAGTGTCTAGGGATCAACATATATTTTTGCAATAACTTTTCTCCTGATTGATATTAATTAAAATTTTCTTTAAGGATTCATCAAATAAAGTGTTTTCGTTTGTCACAGTAACGATAAACCAAGTCACCTTTGCATTAATAAAGAAATTTGCCATTTTCCTAATAAAGGGATTTTTGACATTTGAACCACTAACATTAAAGTTCGAAAAAAAGACTGAAATAACAGTTTGCTTTAAAATTTTATTGGGTAACTTAAACAATTAATAATCCGTGTTTCTACCGCGAACACTAACAACACAAGAACATCGGTTTGGCATACTCAAAATGAGTTCATCCAAATCACGCTGTGGAATGGCCGCCCATGTTCGTTGCAACAACAAAAAAAGGTCTTCTTGCGACTGGATACCCTCCATATTCGGCAGAGCTCTTCTCTGTAGCATATCCCATGCATGCTCAATCGGGTTCAAGTCTGGCGACTGAGCAGGCCGGGGCAGGACATTGATGTTAGCTGCGGCGAGAGTCTGTCTTACAACTCTTGCGGTGTGCGGTCGTGCATTATCATGCATTAACTGAAATAAGGGACCGATTTGCACTTGTAGAGGAACGATGACGTCTGATACAATCGTCTCAGCATAAATTTGAGCGTTGAGGTTGCCTCTGATCCAAATCAACTCAGTTCTTCCGCCGATCCAAATACCCGCCCATACCATGATGGTTCCACCACTATAAGGATGGACTTCCTGGCAGGATTTTAATCGCTGTTGGCGTCCAGGGGTTCTCCAGTGTCGTATACGTCTTGTATCCGGTCTCATACCAAAACGAGACTCATCAGAAAAGCACACGAAACGCCATTGTTCTTCTGCCCAATTTCTGTGTTCAAGAGCCCATTGATATCGAATCCTACGATTGTGCATTGCTATAGGTGGTACCCGTAGCGGTCTTCGGGAATGAAGGTTCACTTCATGCAAGCGGTTTCTGACTGTTTGGTCGCTAATTAAGTTCCCTGAAGAGTGATGAAGCCTCACGGCTAACATCATGGCGGTTATAGTTGGAGCTCTTCGAGTTAAGATTTGAATGTATCGGTCTTGTCTCCGTGTGGTGCAGCGATACCGTCCTCCATGGCGCTCAGCCACGGTACCAGTGCTTCGGTAACGTGTCCAAAGTCGACTGATAACACTCTGACTTGTATTCAGAGCTAAAGCCACAGTACGTTGCCGGGAACCAGCTTCTATCATTCCCACGGCTCTGAGCATTTCTTCCCTGCTTAAATGACGTCGCCGCTCCATAATAACGTTGGTTTTAATCAGTAGTAGGGAAACAGTAGCACTAATAATGTCTTCAATGCGTTGTATGTTTTTATAGGGAAAATATTGACAGCTGATTTTCATCTTTTACTCGAATTTGATTCACAGTTCCTGATTCAAATTATGAAATGCACCAAAAAGGATCCATATAAATTTATAAAATCATAAAGGAGAATGGGCATTTTGGGCGGTCGGCGGCCAGTTTTCAAATTAGTGTCAAATGAAAGTACTGTTAGTTAGGAATAACTTTTACTATGGGCGTTACGTTGTGTTTCATTTAGAAAAAGAGATATTTAAATATCAGTACAATGTTATTGTATAGAGCATTTTTGCATAATTATTATATTATAAGTGTGTGTAATGCTTTAATATTACTTCAAAACGTGTCGTGACACGTGTTATTTTCACTTATTATCATCAACACAACAAAACCCACCGGTTTGACTCAACTACCTGCTCACGCGGAGGACCAATCAGCTTCGAGCAAGAACAAAGCAACCCTGTTAACGCGGAAGACTAATTAGCTTCTTGCAAGAACAAAGCAACCCTGTTAAAGCGGAGGACCAATCAGCTTCGAGCAAGAACAAAGCAACTGGCAAGCGGTGCGCGCGCGCTTCTTCCGCGCAGTCCTTCGGTTACGCTTGTGTCGTTGTGTACTGTGCGATTGTTCATCGATTTACCTTGTGCTTCTATAAACCTTTCGACCTCTGCTTGCATACTGGACTTTGTTTACTCCTATCCTAAATTGATCACTTGGCATACGTTTTTGGACTCGATTCTACTTACAAACCGGGTTTAGTTGAATATGGCGGAAAATCGACCAGTGTGTGTTTTGTGCAATCGGTCAGTGGTTAACAGAAGATCATTCGAGATAACCCATGCATTTTTTGAGGAAAATGCCGCAAATGCTCAATATATTATTGAAGCTATTGCCCCACATCAAGTAAGTTTTTTTAATGTTAATAATAATAGTCTTGGACGAACATAACAGTAAATAACATATTACTACAGTTGTCACAGCGAAACATGACCTTTGAGTTCTAGTGAGTAGAGTCGTCCTGTAATAAATGTCAGTAACAATAGGAATGTGCTAACGACTTGCGAAACATCGACAGTTTGCTACCTGCTGACTTGCATGAGTCATTTCTTTTGTTTTATTTTACCTGTAAAACACTTCAGACGATTTTTTTATTAATGTTACACATCACTAGGTATGTAGTTTACTTATAAGTTAATATGATTTTTCCAGATTGAATATAACGGTCTGGAATACGTTTGTCGACCATGCTGGCAACGAGCTCAACGTGCTGTCCAGCCTAATCCAAACCCGGCCTCGCACGAATGTGTACTACAGATTGATGAGTATTCTAGAGTGCCTAACAATGCAGCGGTCTGTATGTTTGAGAGATGTAGAAATACTACACGTCATCGGATTCCTCAAAATATACGGATATCACTTCTTATGGATGCCAACTTATATATACCAAAAGAAACAAGAGTATGTGAAACACATCTAAGGTCCAATGACTGGGACGAGATCATTGATAGTCCAATTCTAAGACATGATTTTAATAGTACTCATTTCTTACACATGATGGGTCTTATGAAAGAAGCTGTGTCAAGAAGCTCTGTTCTAGATTTTGAAAATATTGAAAATATGGACACCAATGAAGTACATATGCGCTTGGGTCTTAGTCGAGAACAATTCTACGATATTTTGGAACAAACGCCTTCCTTGTCTAGTTCACATTCCAAAACTGCTCTAGCCATTTATTTGATGAAGTTGCGGACTGGTGAATGCAACGAAAGACTTGCCACGCTCTTTCAAATGAGTAGGAGAACTCTTGAAAGACATTTGAAAACCGCAAGAGATTGTTTATTTGCCGAGTTTGTGCCTAGGCACCTGGGTTTCAATCACGTCGACAGAAGAATGCTCGTTGAACGCAATCTCTACGTACCGAATGCTTTGTTTGGAAACCCTGATTCAACATTAGACGACAGACATGCAATAGCGATAATGGACGGAACATACATCTACATTCAGAAGAGTTCCAATTATTCTTTCCAAAGAAATACGTATAGTTTACACAAGTTTTCCAACCTTTTAAAACCATTCATTATAGTAAGCTGCGATGGTTATATTTTAGATGTTTGTGGACCCTACGCAGCTACTGATTCAGACGCAACTATATTACAAAGAATGTTATATGACGAGGAAGGTACATTTCATTGGTTCTTTCGTCGTAACGATATATTTATACTAGATCGTGGGTTTAGAGACGCCCTTCCTGATTTGTCACAATTTCATTACTCTGCTTATATGCCTGAAAGTAAAGACCGCGGTGCAGATCAGCTCACAACCGAACAAGCGAATAGGTCTAGATTGGTCACCATTTGCCGCTGGGTGGTAGAAGTAATAAATGGTCGATTCAAGCGTGACTTCAAATTGTTTCGCCAAGACTATTTTAATCGGGCTTTAAACCATATGTTTGAAGACTTTAAAATAGCAGCTGCACTAATTAACGCTTTTCAGGAGCCCATACATGATAGCGTACATGCAGCCACATTTGTGGATATTATAAACGACCGCTTGAATCGACCAAATCACCTGGCGGACTATGTTGTTCGTAATAATATAAACAGACAAAGAGCAACGTTCCAAAGCATCACCGGTGATCAGCCTGTTTTTGACGATTTCCCAAATCTTACAGAGGATGATCTTATTCTGTTTGCTCTCGGTACGTACCAAGTCAAGTTAGCCCGCAGTTATTATGCTGAGCACCTAGTACAGGGCTTGTATAATATTGAAGTGTACCGAGAGCAGCAAATAAGGGGTCTTAGCGATTACATTGCAGAGCAAGACGTTTGGTTATTACGTGTCAGAATACAGTCTAGACATGTAAGGTCTAGGATTTATTATTCATATATTGTTATTGACCGACAAATGAACGGCCGGGAAGCTATCGCTCATTACTATTGTTCATGTCTGAGTGGAAGGCGCACGATAGGATGCTGCGCACATGTTATGTGTGTGGTGTGGTATTTAGGCTGGGCAAGAAATCAAACCGAGGATATCCGGTTACCAGCAGCGGAATTAAGTGCGATTATAGAGCATGATGAGTAGGCACTATTATTATAGCTATGGAATATCAGATTAATCGGTGGTTTAGTATTGTAAAACTAACTAACTTATAGTAATTACATCGTATGTAACATGTAATACGTAGTATGGTAATTGTTCATACTAACAATGTAATATATAGATAATTATATATTAAATATCTTTGAGCCTATCTAGAATAGTTTTGTTTTCAGAAATCACTTTCCTTTTCTATTTTTGCATTGTACATAAGCCTAAGCATAAGCATAAGCTATACAAAGTGTAACGTTAAATGCGCAAAACCTCTTAAGGGGTCATTGTACTCATCATTATGAACAACTTTTACTATGGTACCAATCTTGAAATCGCAAAAAAAATCAGCTGTTTAGTACATTTTGACGAGTTACTCGAACATAAATGTAGGAAACAACTGATTTTTTTTTCGCGATTTCAGCTTTGGTCCCATAGTAAAAGTTGTTCATAATGATGAGTACAATGACCCCTTAAGAGGTTTTGCGCATTTAACGTTACACGTTGTATAAAGTGTTCGGAAATAAAAATGTATTTTAGCCGGTTTAGAAGTACACCACAGTGATAAAACTTCTACACGGTAATTTTAGGACTAAACCACATCAATAAACAACAAAATCATCCTTGGCCGCGGACCGCCCACGCTCCATACAAAATTGCCCATTCTCCTTTATTACAAAGCCACATCTCAATCTCAAGAAATCCGCATAAAAATGCTTGATCCCTAGACACTTTTGATGTGTGTACATGAAAAAGTGTGATAATAACGATACTTCCAATCTTAAATTTTCATTTAACTAGTTAGACTGAATAGTTTTAGAAAATAATAACAATGAGTCACTTGAACAGTTGCCTGAAGCTCTTAAAACCAATTTATGTTTACTTCCCTTCACTATCTCATCGTCATCATCTTCCAGCCCTTATTGGGGTTAGGTACATAGGGTCGGCGCAACACGTTCTGTTCTTCCATTCTCCCCTGTCAACCGTCACGCCATCATTCACTTCTTTTTCATATATTCCTCACACAATCCGTCCATCTTTTTATTGACCTTCCTCTCCCTCTCCATCCATCAACATGTAATCATCTTATATCATACATTCATCATCCCTTCACTAACTCAATCAATCTGCCTAGCCTTTTCCCAACTATGTTGGGGTCGGCTTCCAGTCTAACCGGATGCAGCTGAATACCAGTATTTTACATAGAGCTACTGCCTATCTGACCTCCACAACCCAGTAACTGGGTAAAACGATACCCCTTGGTAAGACTGGTTGTCAGACTTTCGGGCTTCTGACGACCCGTAACGACTGTCAAAGATCCACGAATGACAGCCGGGACCAACGGCTTAACGTGCTTTCTTTTCTGCTAACGGTATGTAAAGATGGTCACCCATCCACGGACCAACCGCGGCAAGCGAAGCTTAACCTAATGGATCGACCGAGGTCCTCCATACCTTCACTAACTAGCAGTCTGAAATAAACAACCCTATCCCTAATTTATTCGGCCAAACGAATCGTATAACGAGCCCTAACAGTAACTAGGACGGCACAACAGTCTATGTCCTAACATTTCCTCTATACCATGCAGGTTTAGGTGAGCGCGGAAAATACGTATGTATACATTGCACCGTCCCCTTTCTATGCCTGCGTAGCTATGGGAAATTCTCGTCAGGAAATTGATAGCTTACCTATGTACCTACCCTCGTTATTTACTATGGTGGTCGAAAACCGTTTAGGTAGGCTGGCTAGGCCGTTAGCTTATGATGAATTACTTAGTAGATTGTGACTGCTGAATCTGTGCAGGTGTATGGTTATAAATAAACGATTGGTGTATGATCGAGTTGCAAAGTGGTAAATTATTTTGAAAGTAGTCGTATTTTTGTTTTGTGAATGGTGAATGATTTTAGCTGCATGCCACTTAAGGTAAAAGCAGATAATAAGCCTAGAGTCCGGCCGTTCGAGAGAATGAGTTCCCGGCACCTGTCAGTTAGACAAATTATAGTACAGTCATTGTCAAAAATATCGGAGCGAATAGACTGTTCAAAATGATCTCAACAATTAAGAACATTAAACTTTATCTCAATTGGATAAAGTTCTTTTCAGAATGACAGTTGTCGTGTACTGTCTTCATTCTGAAACATTCCGTCTGTTCGTCCCGATACTATTGACGCTGACTGTGACTTTACTAATAAGGATCAAATTTGCAAAATATCTACATACAGTCCTACCCACTTATCTGTGAACTGAAAGAGGACGCCACCGTCGATGCGTCGACACAATCGAATGACATGCGTCGCAATCGAAGACATTTCAACATGACGGCCGTAGTTCCAATTTTCGCCATTTCACAGATAAGTTGGTAGGAGTGTATTCATTAGTATGAAACTGTCAGTTGTCAAGAATGCATTCTCGCGACGCCTGGACTATAGCTTCAAATGCTTTTTGCCAAACAACAACTGTCAAGCGAATGTGTAACTTAGTGAATATCATTTCAGCATAGATAACGTACATGTATAAACATAACATGTTCCTAATTCATGCCAAAACACGATAACCACAAAGTCCATCAAAAATAACATCGCAAATATTCTTCTTCATTTCCCGAAGAATCCTTCCCTATGTACTTGAAGCATTACCATAGGCATTTGGCACATAATGTACCGAGACGTCATAGTACGTTTAACCAGTGTTGTGCTAATGAGCGTCGCGTCTTTACCCCTTTGTTTATATGCACAATAGCGTCAGACTCAGAGCTGTAGGCTGTACACCCGGCAGACAAAGTTTCCTTGTTTAATATCCTGTGCTATGTGTCCGCCTTGTTAGTAGCTGCGTACTGTGCTGTATTGAGAGGCTTTCGATAGTTTGAGAAGTATTGGCAGTTTGGTGTCGGACAAAGCGGGGCTTGCTTCGAGTGTTTTTCATATTTTGGACGTAATGTTTGTAAGATTTACAAGTTTAATGTATGAAAGCTTATCATTTTACTTCATTTACATTATCAAGACTGCATTAAAGTTAAGCTACGCTTGCCGCGGTCGGTTCGTGTATGGGCTACCATCCATTACATATTGAGATCCCTTCATGCCTTGGAAAGTACGTTAAGTCGTGGGTCCCGGCTGTTATCGGTAGATCTTTGACAGTTGTTACGGGTAGCCAGAAGGCTGAAAGTCTGACCAGTCTTACCCAGTAACTGGGTTGTGGAGGTCAGATAGGTGGTCGCTCCATGTAAAATGCTATTATTCGGCTGCTAAAAGGCTAAGCAGGTTGTAGTTTTCCGTTCACAATATCGATTTCTTCGGGTTTGGCAGTTCCCCTCTTTTTACCACTTTAACGTCCGCTATAAATTTTCTCACAAGTTACCTACATCATAATTATCCTTTCCTTGCATCCTCAAATTACTTTGTGCATAAAACTTCACTAGAGCTGAAACACAGGTGTTGAAATTAATTTGTGTACTCCATAAAGTGCATGCATCGCACTTCCTTTAGTGAAGCACTAAAATTTACAATTAATTAAGTGGTGTACATCACAAACTGTGTAAAGGTAGTGCCTTAGGCTCTCTACATACGGTCAGGCTGCCGGCTAGCCGATGCCGGCAGTGAATGAAGAAAGAATGATAGAAAAAATTGTTTATTTTGTCATATAAAAAAGACAAGTTAGCTCGAATACCTACGTACTAAGTAAAACAAAACAAATCTATACTAATAATAAAGCTGATGAGATGAGTTTGTTTGTATATTTGAACGCGCTAATCTCTGGAACTACCAGTCGGATTTGAAAAAATGTTTTTGCATTTGATAGCCCAACACGTTACGTCCCTTAGGAGCTGAGCAAAAAGAAAAAAAAAGTCAGAAAACGAAGTGATAGCGTGGGCAGGCAATGCGGTGCGATGGGGTGGGTCGGGGGGACAAGAAATTTCACGCGGACGAAGTCGCGGGTAGAAGCTACTATTGAAATAAAAGCACAGAAAAAAGTAGTCGGCAGCTACACATCGTGATTTTGACAAGAAGGCTTTCACTCAGCATAATGCTGTGCTATGTTGTGTACGTGTGCTGTATTAAAGTGGTCACCCAAAAAAAAAAATGTACAGGTAAACCGGGTGAAACCTGACAGCTGTGTGACAGCTGTCATACTTCCGTACACTGCCGCTGCTCCGGTCCGGCAAAACCGGTTAGCCGTAAACTGACACTGTGAAAAAAGCCTTAGGTTCAAGCTAGTGTACCTACTGTCTATATGACCACGTTGCATTGACTTTGAACTTTACTAGGGATAACTCGAACCAATATTTATTGCTACCTAACGAACGTTAGGTCGTAGACTGGCGGTTGTGAATTTTTTATTAGTACTGAAGTCTACGGTTGGTTGGATATTTTTTACGCTAGTGTAGTATTTTTATTTATTATTTTGTTTACTGTGGTTTTGTGAATAATGAGTTCGTGCCTTTAGGCTGTCAGATAGTAGATACTTACCTGTGCTGTGTATTTTCTTATCATAAATCGATTGTAGCCGTTTGCCTAGGAATAAGGGGCTTAAGTTTATTGACCAAATCTTCACAAAATGCACTTATCAAAAATACTAGAGCTTCTATCATCCATTATGATCCTTGTACATTCTTCTGAAGCTTAAATTCGAGTCGTGTGCAATTACTCGTTCGAGTTTCAATAGTAAAAAGCTTAGGCCTTGAAGGCCGAAGGCAGAAAGCTCCCGCCCGCCCACCAGTCGCTCGACACACCGCGTAGGGCGCGCTCGCCTAGCCTTCACGTGATATATACGTTCAACGTGACTAGAGGTTCCTGTACTAAAGCCTTTGTTTTCAAACAACCGGTTTGTATTACCATTGATTAATATTTAGTGTGTATGTTTTAGTACTGATTAGTTTTTATGTTGGTTAATTGAAAATGCTGAGCTCGATTTGCAATTAGTTAATGATAGCTCTGAGAAATACCGTGTCGGTCATTATTTTATAATTAGGAAAGCGCAAGAACTGGTCTATTCCGGAGATTTTTAGTTAGTGTTAGAAATGCAATTTTATAATTTTTCAGTTGATTTTAGGTAGTTTGTTTGAGAAATATTTTTTTTTGTTATTAGAGCTTTTAACGGTCGGTCGCTCCAATAAAAAGTGAGGTAGTTTTTTGTGCAGTTCAGTTTTCATAAAAATTGAAAATGCTTTTTTTTTATTTAAAAAAAATGATATTCGAATATGATGGATGGGAGTTTTGTTTTGCTCGTTTTGATCGTAGTTCAACAAAAATGCTATAATGGCTTTATAGCGTGAGTTGAATGCACAGTTTTTGCTTCTTTTTAAAAATCTAAGTTCGTTATTTAAACTACTGGTTTAAGGTTCTTATCGGTTGGATACTTTTAATCATAACTCTAAGGAAACTAATGGTTTTCGTTGGTAAGAAATACGTAAAACTTTATAGAGTTTAGATTGCTCTAATTCTTAGAAGAATTCTTTGTGGATCTTTAAGTTTATTGAATACGTATATAAAATGTTTATGCAAGCATTGAAAATTAATAGGTAACCTTTGTGAATAAGATGCGGAAATTATCAACATAAAACTTTTTGCGGATTTTAGTGACGCTACGGTTTCGTGATAATAACATAGCAAAGTGCCGCAAAAACTTGCTTTCGGCGACGAAATCCAATAGATACGGATTGTCCGCTTTTATATTTAGTTTACGATCGCGTGTAGATACTATATTTGATAAAAAAAAAACCGTCTGAAAATCTTTTGTTTTTAGTTTAGCTGTTCTCTTGGCCCTTAAGTCATTCTATGAAGATACTTCTTTCCTTGTAGTCGTGTGCAAGAGTTTTGAAGTGAAGTTTCTTTTTTTGGCAGGGGGAAATCTTACGAGTTCGCGTCACCACGTCACCGCGACATGCTATGCATAGTTTAAACGTTTATGTTTGCACTTCTGTCGGCAGTACCCGTGACTGCAATTTTTTATATTTTTTTTTATATTAAGATTAATATTTTTCCAACTCAATGAATCATTTTGTGCTAGAATATTATCACTAGATAATGTGACGTAATTATTATCAAGATTTTGATCCATACCTTCTTTGTTGCTCAATACAATCGTTTTCGCTCATAACATTATTAAAAACATTACAAGAGCTATTTCAATTTAACTAACCGCATTAAATACAAAAATAACCAATTTATTTCAAAGAGGATAAAGTCCGCTCGTGTCCCGTCGACATATTGTAATAATTTGTTATCTGAACGCTTCTGAACGCGTCCAACAAATGACATTATTTTGCTCTGCTGACAGTCTGTCACAGTCTGTCATTATCCCTTCATGTGGATGAACAATCGTCCTTTAATTTATAAAATACAAAAATATTTAAAAGTGCTATTAAAACTTTCTCTACTAGTAATGTACACAACAACATTAGTGTTTAGATTAATTTTTTTATGTGTAAAGTTTGTGTGTAAACCGACAAAATGTTGACTTCGGTACGGTCGAGCTCGTTCGAAGACAGGCTCTTCAATTTTAAGTCTCTCAAAGAAAAGTTTGAGAAGATCAGGTAATTTTAAGCTTAGATTCTTCCTTTATTATTGATCTACGTAATAGCATCTGTTTTTGAAAATACTATCGGATTTTAAATGCTAAATTAATGATAATGCCACACTAGTTTAAGAATGCATTTGGATAATATTTTGTAGACATAGTTTGTTATTAATAATTATAGATTATTTTAGCTAAATTTCTGTGCGTTTTCTATGTTTTTAAATCCAGTTTCCATATTAAATGCAAATAACAGGAAAATAACAGTATTATTATTTCATAAATGTAATAAATTAATATAAAATATAACTAACTAATATTATAAATGCGAAAGTGAGTTTGTTTGTTTGTTACGCTTTCACGCTAAAACGGCTGAACGGGTTTGAATCAAATTTGGCATATGGGTAGACCATGCCCTGACCTGGAGAAGGATAGGCTACTTTTGATCCTGGATCGCGTCGCAGACGAAATCGCGGGCAACTGCTAGTTCTAAAATATTTAAACTTTATAGAACTAGCTGCGCCCGGCGTTTTCACCCGCGTAGACCGGGATAAAAAGTAGCTTATGTGTTAATCCAGGGTATAAGCTATCTACATACCAAATTTAATCCAAATCGGTCCAGCCGTTTGAGTGTGAAGAAGTAACAAACATACAAACACACACACACAAACTTTCGCCTTTACAATATTAGTGTGATGTATTTGAATTTCATTACCCAATTCCTATTATCCAATATTATAAATTCGTCATCATCATTTCAGTCGAAAGACTTCTAGGTATATCCTGGTGATGGACGCGGGAATCGGCTGGATGCGGGAAGCACATTACCGGTCGAAATCGATGCTTGGGAGAAGCTTATGTCCAGCCCAGCAGTGGACGTCTTTCGACTGTTTATTATATTATGTAATATATTTTATTGATTTGTTTATTAATATTAATTATTTATTTGCAGGGTGGGCAGCGGTGTGCAGCGCAGCGCCACACATGCCGAAATGCCGCAAAAGGGAGGAGGCACCATTGCCGAAAGGTAAATAGAATAGAATAGAATAGAATAGAATAGAATACTCTTTATTATGCACACCATTTAAATTACTGGTTACAATTTTACAATGTTGAAATTTTACATACGAGTGACACAATGGGCGGGGCGGTCTTATCGCTAAAAGCGATCTTTTACAGACAACCTTTGGATGGAGTATGGGGACAAGGAAAGAAATTCTGTAGGTAGTCCGTGGTGTACCATATACATATACAACATATACATACATTAATACATTTATATATATATATATATACTTATACAATAATAAACATGAAACAAGAGCAAGGAACTATATATGTAATAATGACGTTTAAAGAGAGAGGAAGTAAATATCCTTCATCTATCTTTTGGTACCTTAATACTGAATAGAGGCATACATGATGTGCATCATAGTATATAAATTCTCATCATCATTATCTTCTTGCCCTTGTGCCGTGTTACTTGGGATCAGCGCAACACGTTTTCTTCTTCCATTCTCCCCTGTTGCGAATTCTTCTCGACTCAAATTATTATACCTTAGCGTCTGATGTCCCAAAAGGAGGAGCTCGTGGCTAAGTAATAACAGCCGCACGGTTCGACCCATCAGGTTAAGCTACGCTTGCCGGGGTTGGTCCGTGGATGGGTGACCATCTTTACATACCGAGACTCCGTGCCTTGGAAAGCACGTTAAGCCGTTGGTCCCGGCTGTCATTCTGGTCGTCAGAAGCCCGAAAGTCTGACAATCAGTCTTACCAAGGGGTATCGTATTACCCAGTTAATGGGTTGTGGAGGTCAGATAGGCAGTCGCTCCATGTAAAATAATAATATTCAGCTGCATCCGGTTAGACTGGAAGCCGACCCCAACATAGTTGGGAAAAGGCTAGGCAGCTTGATTGTCTGATGTCCCAAAAACCTACTCGAACACTCAGTAAAACCTCATACTGTTATTTGTATCATGACATGGTTAAATAGTTAAAATAAGTTTTTGTCAATTAATAGACTAATCGTGCTCCAAGCGATGGACGTTAGAAGTTAAAATGAATCCAAGACCAATCGTGAACTTTTGTGATCTTTTTGTTTATCACGTGCTTGTTGTAGCGTTGTTTTTCTTTCGAATTGATCAGTGATATCGGAACGCCGAAGTTCCGTCACTTTCCGTGTTACTTGCTTCCTTGACTGTCAAAGTTTCTGCTAATAAAGTTATACGTAGTACTGGAAACTTTGGATTACCATCTGATCAATAAAACAAAGTTGGCCGAGATATAATAGGCAGAAGATGGATAATCTTATGATACTTTTTTTTTTTTTTTTGTGGATGGGAAATCATCAAATGACTTCTCCCGCTCTGGGCAGAGCGGGAGGGCGTGTCAGACTTTTACTGACTAAAACCCACCCGTGTTCCTTCAGTTGCCCGTGCCAGGACCACGGTATCTCTTTCGAACTGTCCGCGACCCCGGCGGCAATGATACTACGATAATTTTATTCTAATCATAGAAATAATATAGATATGTACCTATAGGTAGGTACATACCTATTCTAAAGTTATACATAGTACTAGAAACTTTGGATTACCATCTGAAGTGGATATCAATAAAACAAAGTTGGCTGCATGAGCTATATAGTAGGCAGAAGATGGATAATCTTAAGGTACTTATTAATAAAATAATCGTAGTGTTTTGATACTACGATTATTTATTTTTATTTTTTTTAGATTAGGCAGAAGATGGATAATCTTTTGAGATTATCCATCTTCTGCCTAATCTCAGCCAACTTTGATATCCACTTCGGATGTTAATACAAAGTTTCCAGTACTATGTATAACTTTATAAGTAGAAACTTTGACAGTCAAGGAAGCAAGTAACACGGAAAGTGACGGAACTTTGAACCCTATCTACCTGTGCTGTATGAGAGTTGCCGAAAACTGACTTGGATGGCGAGTAATCGGAGAGGCCTATGTCCAGCAGTGGACTGCCGTGGGCTGATCATGATGATGATGTACCTACCTGTCTTAGAAGTAAAATAAATATGTACCTACACGTCATAACAACGTTCAAAGGTTCCATTCCAACGTGACTGGTCCATGGGAGTAACGGAATAGGGATGTTTCCTGGGTAAAACAAAACGAAATTCGATTTAGCCCGTCAATCAGATAATAAAAAAATATTAGACACCTATTTTTTGCTTTATCATATTAATAAAAAATTACTTAGTTAAAATGCAGTAAAGTTGAGGAGTGGGAGCTCGCTACGTCATAACTCTAACAAACTATTTGTACGTATAAAATCTAGCAATGAGTGACGTCATGCCACATTTTAACCCAATGTATGGCCATAATCTTTTGATTACTTAAAAAAAAAATACGTGTCCAATATTTTTGAATAATAAATACATAGGTGTACATCATCATTCTCCTGCCCTTATCCCAATCTATTTGGGGTCGGCGCAACATGTCCTTTTTTTCCATACTTCTCTATTATTCGTCATCTCGGTAGTCACCCCCTTTCTAGCCATGTCATCTTTCACACAATCCATCCATCGTTTCTTTGGTCTTCCCCTACTCTTATAGCCATCGACATTCATACTCAAAACTTTCCTCACGACATTTTCCTCACTCCTCCGCATCACATGCCCATACCATGACAGCCGATTTCCGCACAAAGGTGTACATAAAAACAAATAATTAAACAACATCCTTATTAATGCGTCAATCTATAATAATTGAGGTAGGAATATATCTATTCCAATTGGTCGATAGTAACATTTTATTCGCTACATTTCGGTTTTTCCGAAGATAAAATATGGAGTCTTTGAATGTTGTCATATGGATGACAGTTGCCGAAAGCCGAGTTGAATGTCGTGCAATTGGTGAGGTCTATGTCCGACGATGATACCTACCTAAAATATTATTATGCGTCAAAAGAGAATAAAAGCTATTAAATAGTGTACTTACGTAACTAACAATAATGATGAGTTATGTATACAGAAGGGATAACCTACAGCAGGATAAAATGCTATAACAACTGTGCCATAATTACTTTAATCTGCTCAAGTGCACATCCTCTAGCTCGTTGTGCTAACCAACTAGAATTAGATTTTATTAGAACACTTAGAAGGCAGGAACTTAGTGATAAGGGCTCAGTGTAATCAGTTCTTTCTTGATTCGAAGTAGTGATGAATTTGTTTGAAAACGAAACTTGAAACTTGTCGTTTTTGACCCAATGGATCAAAATCTTAAAATATTTTTTATCATCCTATACCTGCTACTGTTCCACTTATGCATATCCTCTCTCTATTGCCGAATCTGTCACTACAAATACAAATATTCTTTATTGTGATACATAGGTAAGCAATAAGTTGTTACATGTTTCCGAAATTGTACTAACAAATGTAACTCGTCATGCCAGCGTTTCCTATAAATTTACTAGCTGCGCCCCTCGATATCACCCAATAAAAAGTAGCCTATATGTTAATCCAGGGTATAAAACTATCTAAATACCAAATTTCATCCAAATTGGTCCAGCCGTTTCAGCGTGAAGAAGTAACAAACATACAAACATACACACACACAGAATGTCGCCTTTTCGTAGTGTGATTGTGAAGTACGTAAATATAAACAATCTATATGTGAAGACATCATTACGAGGAGATTTATTAATATTTCAGTAATTACTTAACACTTTATCATTAAAGACACCATACTTGCAATCATTAGTGGAGGGCTTGTGGCTAAGTAATAACAGCCGCACGAGTCGATCGATCAGGTTAAGCTGCGCTTATCGCGGTTGGTCCGTGGATGGGTGACCATCTTTACATACCAAGGTCCCCGCTCTCATTCGTGGATCTTTGATAGTTTTTATTGGTCGTCAGAAGATCGAAAGTCTAACAGCTACTGGGTAATCCCAGTAGTTGGGTTGTAGAGGTCAGATAGGCAGTCGCTCCATGTAAAATACTGGTATTCAGCTGCATCCGGTTAGACGGAAGCTGACCCTAACATAGTTGGGAAAAAGCTAGGTAGATGATGGCTTACAATCATTATTTATTTATTTATTTCTCAGTACATGGTACATTTAAGTTCTTAATATTAATAAATAGTTTCACATAATAATATACTACCGTTGTCGGTGTAGAAATATTAAAATTAAAGTACAATTTTATACTATTCAATTCAATATCCCCATTATTATATTTACAAATTTGTTTAAAATTAAAATATGTTGGTAATTTTTATACAACGTCAAGTTTTTTGAGTAACATTTTTATTTTGAGTAGGTATAATGTCAAATGCTTAAAAAACAACAAATCTATATATATAAAAATGAATCCCTATTTCCCTTGGTCATCGCATCACGCGTGAACGGATGGAACAATTTCGCTAATTCTTTTTTTGTTGTGTTTATGATTGTCAGTAGAAGGTTCTTATGAAAAAAAAAAAATTAAGAAAATTTCGCAGAACATTGGAATTTACATTAGAAAATTCATAGCCAAGATATGACAACGTCTGTCGGGTCAGCTAGTAAATAAATAAAAGTCAATATACATACACAAAGTACTGATAAAACTGTAATTAGTGGTTTTCCTAGACCTAAAATATGACAGGACACAAAACAACGTGTTTATGTTTGCGTGTGCTGTATAATATTCAGTTATTTCCTCAAATCGTAGGAAAATCGGAATTCCTCGAAAATATTATATCCCTATTGAAAAATTGTCGTCACGAATTAGTCATGAAATATGTAGGATTTTTAAATGTTTGCTTGTATTTAAAAATCCCTATTCTTTTTACCCGACTACGGCAAAGCCAAAAGGAAGGGTTAAGATTTTAGCAGTCTATGTATGTAAGTATGTATGTATATAAGTATTCCACCGTAGCGCCTAAATTACTTAACTGATTTTAATGAATGAGGTATCAATAGATTCGTAATAATGGTCCAGGTGACAAAGGCAAGGCTATATAAATTCTCCTAAAATTTAATATGGTGTACTTTACACGTAAATATCTGACCACGAAAAAAATTAAATTGAGATAATAATGACATGTTTGGTATCAAAAGAAAGGTCTTGACGAGCACATTACAAATATGTATACGTGTCATATTGTTTAAGTAAATAATATGTTTAAATTGTTAAAAATAAGTAAAAGTGGAGGTAAATAATATTAATTTAATTGGTTACAGACCGACCGCCGTGAGCGTGATTTTTCAGTAGTCGGGTTTTAGTTTTTGAACTTTCTTTTTATTTATTTCATCAAAAGATAACTTCCCGAAATCATGCGAATTCAAGTGATCTTTGTTTAAGCTCTACACCCTAATTGCATAACACACTTTTCAATCACAATCCGAGAGTATACAATAAAGCATATTTGTATTCCATTGCTTCATAGGTTTGTAAAATTCATCTCCGCAACAAGCAACGTAAATAACGCAATGAATGTGGATGAACTGTAAAATGAAACCCATTGCTATCTATTGTCGCTATTATCCCGCAAGTCTAAATGATCCCGCGATGGATGCCGGAATAAATTCACTCGCGCCGATAGTGTCATGTGTCAACTTACGGCCGAACCCAATAAACTACTGTCAGTAAAAGATAGATCGCTACTGATGATATACAATATAATTCTATCTGTTCTTGCGTTCCTTTCGTCCGTTTTCTTTTGTTTTACCTGTCTAAGATTATTGGGACGTTAAAACCATAGATAGATAGCTTTTTCTATCTCCAATATGCCAAAACTGGTGACAGATAGGTAGGATTCGGTTCTATCATTACTACGCCAACGCCTGCTGTCTGCACGCTACGGGAACTGGCCCAAGCTCGTAGCCAAATTCTGGGCTGACTCTATATACAGGTTGCATCAGAAAGGTGTGGTCAAATTTTAGGGTGTGGTAAAGACCATCAAAATGTACAACTTTCTCCATGGGACCAACATCGTAATCGAGAAAAAATGATCAGCTGTCCCGTACAAGGCTTCAATACCTACTCGACCCAAATGTACGGTACGGCTGATATTTTTTTCTCGATTACAATGTTCGTCCCATGGAGAAAGTTATTCAAAATCAAAATATTTTATTTCACATAAACCTACATAGGTACTCGTACTTATGAAACATCAGAAGCTAGGTGCACGGTTCCAAATTGGTCGTTTCCTATGGAGAAGAGCCGGCAAGAAACTCCATGGTTACTCTTTTAAAAATAATTGGCTTTTACAATATTTTCAAATAACAGTGTTAATAGGTATGGGAGGACAATGTAGGCCTTTCAACAACTACCAGGTACTTAACAAAATAGAAAATAGTCAACAACAAATGTACAGTCCTGCAACGTTCTCACATTCACAAAATAGAAAATAATCTATATAAATGATTAATAAAGGAATAAAAATAAAAATCTATGACTTGACCACAAATGACATGATTGACATTACAACTACAGTAACAAATCTGAATAAATGTCATGTTCACAAATATAAATCTGTATAAAATCATGTTAAAATTGTAATTGCAGTTAAATAATGTCAAATAATGAGATGATTAATAATAATCTATTATGTCAAGGAAAAATGTAAAAAATATTAATAAAAATAAGCGTCGTAATTTGGGAGCAGTTAATAGATACTTAGGTACATAATTATGCCGTTAATGAGGTACCTACCAGGGAAGCCACATGTAGTTTGATGGTCTGTACCACACCCTTAAATTTGACCACACCTTTCTAGTACACCCTGTATAGACCACCATCACCACCAACCACCATCCCACCACACCAAGCCATCGACTCACTCGAGAAGAAGAATTACTACGCCAATAATGATACAGCAAATGATGAGTTTCGAAAACAATTAACCATTGCGTAAATTGTTCAAAATCTTATCATAAACATTTGTCTAGCTAGACTATTACCAAAGAAATATGGCGTAAAAACAAATAGGGAACAATCAGATGGTCATTATTTTAACAATGTGTGTACACTGGTAAACATATCCTATTATTAAGTAATGTGTGTATGTGTGTGTGTGTGTTATCGGCTAATTAAAGTTAATGACTTTGAGATAAAGGGCTTCCATAGGTCGTCGGCCGTCGTAGGCCCTTCAAGACAATCAATATTTAATTGTTATGTAAGGGAACGCAGTGTTATCTGTCCTGTCTTATTGTATACTGGCTGAACCGTCACTACGTTGTTCTGTCAAAATTTCAATTTCGATTTTTCGGCTGTTTCTTTGGATTTTTCCTAAACCACCCCAGGCGAACAACAGGCGAGAAACAGACTCCAAGTTGATCCTACGCATTTGATATTAATTTCAACTTGATACCTCCACGCGTTCATGAAAAAAAAAGGGTCTTGACTAAGTGACAGACAGACAGACAGTCAACGAAGTAATCCTATAAGGCTTCCGTTTTTCCTTTTGAGGTGCAGAACTCTAAAAATTATTCAAATCCGTCGAGCCATTTTCGAGTTTTTACGAGACTAATGTACGGCAATTTATATTTTTCCAATATATATAGGGTGACTGGTAATTAGTGACCGATACTTAAACACTTGATTGTACTCATGATAACAAACAACTTTTACTATGGGACCAAACCAGAAATCGCGAAAAAAAAATCTGCTGTTCCTTACATTTATGTTGGCATTACTCGTCAAAATGTAGGGAGCAGCAGATTTTTCTTTCGCGAGATCAGGTTTGGTCCCATAGTAAAAGTTATTTGTTATCATGAGTACAATCAAGTGTTTAAGTATCGGTCACTAATTACCAGTCACCCTATGTAATATATATAGATTTAGTATAATGTTTGCATATGTTAGGGCCTGTTTCACCACCTACGATTAAGTTCCTATTAATTTACTTGACAGATATTTCATACAAAATCTGTTCCATTTTTGAATTTATTCGGTGAGTAGTGGCTATTCGGACATCGTGAAATAGGCCCTAAGAGTTAGGAAGAGATAAGTAAGTTACTTATAAGTTACAAGAATGCTTATAATATGTAAGCACTTTACTATTGTGGAGTTTCTTGATGATTCGATTATTTTATACCAATGAAATCACTCTGCTATTAAATTGGTCTGAACATACCGGTCTCTATTATGTAAAAACTTTTCTAATTAATTATTAGAAAATATATAAGTATTAAAAAAATAAATATAAATTAAAATAATTATTTTTTATTATTTATCATTGATTCAATTTATATTATTGTCTATCTTCTTTATACGGTTAACATACTAAACTAATTTTCCTGCTAATTTTAGAAGCAGTGACTTGAATTGTGAAAAAGAATACAGAATGATTTTCACCCCGGAAAATGTACGCCAACAACCAGAAAGCTTTTTACATCAGAAGCACACATCCAAACCATTGACTAATTACACTTTAGTTGTTGTAAAGTGTAATCAGTACGTTTATAACGATAAACCAGCCCTCAAGCTCTATTGTGTCTTCTTGAATACATCCTCGAAACGTATTATGTACTTCCATATAATGATAGAATCCTTTGGTAGCTTAACAAAGAGTTAATAGAGTCTCATTCTACGGCGTGTATCAGAAATGTGTGGTCTTAATTTAAGAGTGTGGGTACAGACCATCAAACTGAACAACTTTCTCAATGGGACCAACATCGTAATCCATCCATCCATCCGTCCATCGTTTCCTAGTGTCAAATATTTTTTTTTTTTTTTTTTTTATCGTAATCGCGAAAAAATAATCAGCCGTCCCATACATTTGGGTGGAGTAGGTATTAAAGTTTTATACGGGACAGTTGATAATTTTTTCTTGATTACGATGTTGGTCCCATGGAGGAAGTTGTTCAGTTTGATGGTCTGTGCCACACCCTTAATTTGACCACACCATTCTGATACATCCTGTATATACAATAACCCTATACACGTTGCAAAAGATTAAATTCTCACTCCGATTGTGTATAAAATAAGGCCAACACAGTAGGTTAATTACCTTTTATTTATTTGTAAGTAAATAAGTAGGATTATCCTGCGTGCCTATTATGTTTATTGTTTTGTTCAACGGTAGGTATTGGTTGTAATGTGGACGTGATTTTGATCTTTAAGCAGTATAGGATTAGTTACTTACTGTAAAGACTGAGTTTTTGGAATAAGATTATATCTAGAAGCTGATATTTTATGAAAGATTTTTTTCTGTCTGAAAGGCACCCTTAATCCTTGAAAAGAAAGAAAGAAAGAAAGAAAATACGTTTATTTGCGGTAAACATGACGCAAAGGACAACAAAATAAAATAAACAATGTAAAAAGCAAGTTTTGGGGAAAGTATGCGTCACATCTACGCAAAACGGCTACCGCTCAGCATAATGCCGCGACCCCATGCGAAACGGAGCCCCAGCGCTGGTTTTCAGCGATGACGTCGACCGGTGCAACATGTGATAAATAATATGCAATTAAAAAATAAATAAAATATAAAGTTAATTCTATAGGTATAGATAAAATATACAGAAAAGCTTGAGCTACCTATCAACCAGGCAAGCTTCAATGTCTCATCAATTAAAATAATTAACTTTCAAAACAATGTAATAAGTTCAAAGGAGCCATGAGCTCGATGTTGGAGAAATTATCTGGCAGTTATATTGTTGCGTGTGTACCTTTAATCATCATTATCATTCGTATTTACCCACTGCTGGGCATAAGATTTGTTTGTGCTAATATTTACACTCTGGTCCTCCTTAATACTGTCGAAATAAAGTTCGAAATTCAAAAATGGCTCCATGGTTTAAGCACGCTGTTACAAATGGGTAGTCAAATCATTACTTTTTTACACAAAAATATGTCTATTAAATAAAATGCTTTGCATTCTTAAAATGTTTTTTGGCCAAATTGTTGATAGATGTGCATGGTACGATTCTGAACTATATATATAATTTTAGATAGGTACAGTTTCTCAATAAATGTACCGGAGGGAAAATGTTTACTTCGCATTTTATTTAACAAACATACTTTTGTGTAAAAAAGTAATGATTTGACTACCCATTTGTAACAGCGTCCTTAATATATTTGTCTAAAGAAAAACCTTGCTTTGTAATATTGTCGTTATGTTCCGGAGTAGGCAGCCTATTAACGTTCCCACTCCTGGAACACAGGCCTCCTCTCTGTGAGTTATAGTGACTATTAAATCTTTTACCCTTTTTTTTCACCTTTTACTAATACTGATGTTTGTTTATTTACAGGCTGGCGGCTCTTCAGGCAGCCGGTGCGAACGACTGGCGAGCGCGCGTCTGTCGCCTGAGCCCTGAAAAAGAAGACTCCAAGGCCATCGAGCGGGCCAAGAATAGGATCAACGTTAGTAAACACTCTTTTTATTAAAAACTAGCTGACTCGACAGACTTTGTCCTGGCCAAAGGGAATTGCCCATCAGCCACACAAAAAAATGCTTGAAATGAACAACAGTGAAATATACGCCAAATTGCACTACAAATCGTAGGGAATCCATTACAATTTCAATAATTATCAAAAAACTAGGTAGAAGCCAGTTCCAAACATTTTTTCTAAAATATAGGTTAAGTCAAGGTTAAGTAATAATATGTAATAATTAAACAACAAAACAGCATTTAAATGTTTTAATCATCATTAAAAACCACTAACATACCATCAAGAAACTGTGCAGGAGGATAGATATTGGATTGGTCGTATGAGCACAGGTACCTACCAACTGTTCGCCGTCCCACTAGGCAGTTACAATAACGATGCTGTATAGTCCTAATTCCAGATAAACAATTGTTAACTATTATGTAAACAAAATATTTTCTGCATCCACAAACAACACTGTCTTGTTCAATATGTGAGAAAGAACAAAAAAGAATGTACAAATTATTGAACGCACTGTTCAATACAAATAGGCAAGACAACTAGATAATCTCAGTACTTACAGTTTGTGGTGTTATCCATGCCTGTATTAAACAACGTACTTCAGCATTTTGCACTGTTATAAGATTACGTCTCATCGATGTAATATTGAGATAGCAATTAACACAGTGTACGTTTCTATCCATTTTTAAACAAACACGGAGCACAAGTCCGAAATAACAGCAGCGTCGTATATAAAGCAGGATCAGGTCCGTCGTCAAAAAGCCGAGTCGTCGTTTAGACGGGTCCAATCTAAGTCCCGTGTTCAAAAATGGGTAACGTGTGCAGAAGTAAAATCAAAATCCTTAAAAAATGGCCAAAGTCGTCGTTAAATATCCTAAAAACCAATATACTAGTAACTAAAGTCGCAAACGCAAAACCATGAATCGATCAATTCAACGACAGACGAAGAATTCAACCACAAATTCAACAATCGAAAAAATTAAATGCAGTTATGTCAAACTATCAGTAAGGCAAAGGACATATGATGCATACAGCCTACGATACGTTTTCTATTTTGAAAATAATTTGATTTTAATTAATATTGACATGCATATTTTATTTTAATTACATTTACGGTATAAATAGGTCGAATTATATTAAATGAATGATAACTGTGCAATAATTCTATAAAATAGTTCGTTAAAGATTATTTGACGATTCCTGTTTGACTGAATGTCGATTATTCATGTCAAATAAACACTGACCTCCATGATAAAATAAGAATTAATTAGACGGATATAGATGCCTGGAGACTCGTTTGCCCGAATTCAGACCCACCCGACAATCCATTTTCCCAGAGACGGTGGGATGAGCCGCTCTGCAGAGTAGTACAGAACAATTTACTTGACACGTCTGCTACTACTGCGGAGCGTGCGCGCCTGGTGGCTGTGGGTAAGTGGGAGTCGGGTCTGTGGCTTCATGCACTACCGTCGTCGAACATAGGCACTTTGTTCGACGACACTACTTTCCGCCTCGCTGCTTCCCTGCGACTAAGAGCTCCTTCTTGTTCTCCTCATCGCTGTCACTGTGGCGAAGTTGTCAACAGCCTCGGACACCACGGCCTGTCTTGCAGCCGAAGTGCGGGTCGCTTAGCACGGCACGCGAACATCAATGACATCATCCGACGAGCCCTTGTCACCGTCGGCGTTCCAGCTGTATTAGAACCCAATGGCTTGGCACGCGACGATGGCAAGAGACCGGACGGCATGTCTTTATTTCCATGGAAGTTGGGAAGGCCTTTAGTGTGGGACGCAACGTGTGTCGATACTCTTGCGCCATCCCATCTTCCTGGCTCTGCGTGCTATGCTGGCACTGCTGCTGCCGCTGCGGAAAACCTCAAGCGGCGGAAGTATAATAACCTTATCGGTAATTATATTTTCGAGCCGTTTGGGGTTGAAACCCTTGGGCCGTGGGGTCCGAGTGCTCATAGTTTGTTCAACGAAATCTCCAAACGGCTAGTTGACACTTCCCGTGACCCAAGGGCTGGCTTTTACCTTGGCCAGCGGCTTAGCATTGCCATACAACGTGGCAATGCCGCCAGTCTCTTGGGTACTTTACCAGTCGACAGCGATGCGGAGGAATTTTTCGACGCCATATTTTAGTTTTTTAATAGTTTTAGTTATGTTAGTATATAATTTTGTTATTTTTAGGTTATGTTTACAGTTAAATGTAAATGATGTGTATACTACAGGGTGTTTGGTGCATCGTTTGCCAAATTGAATTGGCCGAAAGAAGAGGTCATTTGCTATCGCTTCAGGCTTAAGTACTCATTTTTGGCCACACCGGTTTTTTTATTACAACTTTCTAATTTTTATTTTGAAAAAATCCAAAACTCAGCATTAAAGCTTAAATTAAAAAAAAGTTTTAAGTGTAGTCGTCAAATTTCATTTTTATTTACATATGTACTGTTGTATGGCTCTATCAAATTTAAAATTACTTGCCAGTTACATCTAGTTTTTTTTTAATAAATCACAAAGTTTTTGGAAAAATAAAAAATGAACTTAAAACTCAACTTTAAATAGCTATAAAAAAAAAACTAAAAGCGATCGGGATCTTCGAATTATTTTAAAAAGTTCTCTAGTCTATCCCCTTTCCAACGGTATGTAATGTGTTAAAAAACTCTTTTAATATCTTTAATAATTAGCTAAATGTGTAGTCGAGACACATCAGGCTGATATTGGATATTACGTTTAAAACACTAGTTTTCGCATAAATTACATGCTATTAGTAGATAGATACTGTTATCTCACGTCTTACGTAGTCTCTTATCTCGTTCTTACATAGGGAACTTTCCTCGAAATTGAAAAAAAAATACATTATTACAAAAATAATCATTTATTAATAAGTAATTTAATTACATACTAATCTTACAAGAATTAGAATTTCTGCAAACAGAGTTGCCCTTATTATTAGCTGATTTGCCAATTTTCAGTGAAGACAGGTCTTTTGTTTTCCAACATGACGGTTGTCCCGCTCATTGGAGAATAACCGTCAGGGAGTACTTGAATGATGCATTCCCGGACTCATGGATTGGGAGGGATGGCCCTATTCCTTGGCCTCCACGTTCTCCAGACTTAACTCCGTTGGATTTTTACGTCTGGGGACGGGCCAAAGAACTCGTCTACGCCACGGAAGTTGAGACAAGAGATGATTTAGTCCAACGCATTGAGGCGGCTTTCATGACGATCAAAGCAGAAATGCGTTTACGCACCACTACAGTTGAGATAAGACGAAGATGTCGCGCGTGCATACGCAATAGTGGTAGACAGTTTGAACAAGACTTGTAAGATTAGTATGTAATTAAATTACTTATTAATAAATGATTATTTTTGTAATAATGTATTTTTTTTTTCAATTTCGAGGAAAGTTCCCTATGTAAGAACGAGATAAGAGACTACGTAAGACGTGAGATAACAGTATCTATCTACTAAAAGCATGTAATTTATGCGAAAACTAGTGTTTTAAACGTAATATCCAATATCAGCCTGATGTGTCTCGACTACACATTTAGCTAATTATTAAAGATATTAAAAGATTTTTTTAACACATTGCATACCGTTGGAAAGGGGATAGACTAGAGAACTTTTTAAAATAATTCGAAGATCCCGATCGCTTTTAGTTTTTTTTTTATAGCTATTTAAAGTTGAGTTTTAAGTTCATTTTTTATTTTTCCAAAAACTTTGTGATTTATTAAAAAAAAACTAGATGTAACTGGCAAGTAATTTTAAATTTGATAGAGCCATACAACAGTACATATGTAAATAAAAATGAAATTTGACGACTACACTTAAAACTTTTTTTTAATTTAAGCTTTAATGCTGAGTTTTGGATTTTTTCAAAATAAAAATTAGAAAGTTGTAATAAAAAAACCGGTGTGGCCAAAAATGAGTACTTGAGCCTGAAGCGATAGCAAATGACCTCTTCTTTCGGCCAATTCAATTTGGCAAACGATGCACCAAACACCCTGTATTTAATAAAAGCCATTAGACGGATATCAAGTTAAATATTTTAATGATAGTTACATTTTCACCCTTGGTATACAAACTTGAGAATTATTTCATTATACCTAATTTATTCTAAATAGAGTTAAGAACTATTATTAGTTTTTGTCTATTTCAAGCATTTTTCAGGCATTCCCCTTTCAATCATTCATACAAAATTCCCATAGAAACTGCGCTTTCAGTTTTCCCGAATTTTCCAATTTTCCCGGCAACTTTTCCATTTTTACTCTTCATAAGAACCTTCCTCAGACTTCAAAGAATATTGAAAAAAAAAATGCCGAATTGGTCCAGCTGTTCTCGAGTTTTGCGCTTAGCAACTCATTTAGCCATTCATTTTTATTTATATAAATAGAGGCTTTATTTAGGCTTTGATGTGTAAGCGATCTCTCGAATGAGCTGCGAGAGAGAAGACTCCAAAGCCATCGAGCGGGCCAAGAATAGGATCAATGTCAGTGGGTACTGACATTGATCCTATTCTTGGATTTTTTTTTATTTGAAAATAATACCATATTTCCATGATTATCATAAAATTACCTAGCTACTCGTTGCCCCAGAGTCACAGATCAGAGGAAATAGAACTCATGAATTGGTTTTTTTATGCCAGCTATGACAATATTGGCAGCTATCATTTGCACTAGTCAAAGCGTAACTGAACTGACCTATCTTTTCAAGCTGTACCACCAAGGTCTTATTGTCTATTATTATTGACCACTTCATCCAGGTTCAGGCTTCAGGTTTATGAAACCAAAATAGATACAACCATATCCAAACAGGCAAAAAAACGTCACTCTGATAAAATGCTTCGATGAAAATGGCATAACTAGAGGGATAATGATTCTATAGTGAGCTTTGAGCTGTATTTGATTCTTGCATAATGTAAAAACCCCTGCACGCGTAACATGACCACCATAGAAACGTGTTTTGTAGGTACACAAAATGACAGATTGTAGAATGATTTCTACAATCTGTCATTTTGTCTATTCTTCCGTCGACAAAACCCGTTTCTATGGTGGTCTTGCTACGTGTGTTGAGTTCCTGACACAAGCAACTTTGCTCGCTGATAAAAGAGGACCTCTTCAAAAAGATTCACATTCCGCTACACGAAGGTTGCAATCTCCATCAAGCTTCCCATCTATTTAAAGCCTATTTCTAAAGCAACTGGCTTACCATTCAAGAGCCCTACAGGCGTGCCAACCTTGCAGCCTTGCATAGGCATCACTTTGACGGGCCCCCTTTAATAAGCAGCGCCCTTCAAGACAGCCCTTCACATCTATTGTGATACTGTAGCACTCCGTCTGTTACCATGTGAGATGAGTAGGTAGACTGTGTTGTTAGTCGACAATGTAGTGTAAATTAAGGTAGTAAGGTTGAAAGTCGATTGGTAGGATGTTGTTGTGAGGAATTGGCGTTTATGTTAATCCAGTTTGAATCAATGTGACTTTTACGCATGTTTTCATACACAATAAGTAATTTTTTATGCAATTTTCTAGGCTAATCTTTGACTTTAAAAAAACGCACCGAAAAATGTGTTACATACAGTTTTATTTTCGTGTGATGAACTGGGTGAAACAAAGCCTTTAAATATCGGATCAGGTAGGTAGCAAAAAAAATTAACAAAATAATGATGGAAGCAATTATGTAAGTACTAAAATTCCAAGTATTTCCATTACTTTAATCGTGTTGCCATCAAATTAATATTAGTGGTAAAGTTAAATATAAGCAGTATCGATTTGAGAAGTTTAGTATTGTCAAGGTCGGTAAATGTGCCAGGCGGAGATGTCTCCTACCCACTGCACCAAAATGTAAGCATTGATAGACCACGCACTACTTTGAACGAATAAAAGATTTTGCTAAAATAAGCCGACTGTAAATTGTTAAATAATAACAATAATAAATGTAATACTGTTAATTTGTTGTTGTTGTTGTTAGTTGATGTTTATTGTGCTTGTTGTTGTTGTGTTTTTTTTTGTTCGGTTGACTTTAAATCATTAGCAATCCTTCAGAGTGTGACTATACTCATTGGTATGAATAACTTGAACTCTGAAATAGCGAAAAACATACATGTTTCATACATTCCCACTGGGTCAACTTGATAGTTTTGTAGGCCAATTCATAATGATTAAACTCCTCGTCGTTTGATATATCTCCACCAGCAAGTACTAGTATAAGATCGATTTGCAAAGGTTAAACATCAATAATTGTTTACTTAGCTTGGAACATTTTTGAGCTCATCTTCTAGTTCCCATTTATCTTTTATTTGATCATTTTTAATGCCCTTGATTAGCCGTTTAAAGTTGAACAAATAACAGATAAATGGGAACTAGAAGTTGAGACCAAAAACGTTCAAGCTAAATGAACAATATCTGGTGGAGATATCATACGACGAGGAGTTCAATCATCATGAATTGGCTTATAAAACTATCAAACGTGAGTTGAATAAGAAAATCTCATCAACGAGTCACTTAGAAAAATCAAGTCGGCACATTGAAATACTACCGTTCAGGGGGAACTACACCTAATGCGTTTTGTAGAAATAGCAGATATTTGTTCATACTTATGTATGAGCACTTTTACCCCCTGAAAAACTGTCAATAAATTCAAAGCCAACCTGTATACGATTAAGTAAATAAATATTTGTATATTTAAACTACATGAAACACGACATTTCCGGCGTATTACAGGCAATTCATTTTATTAATTACGCTCGGCAAGGGCGCGTCATTTAGAAATTGTTAAGTATGAGCAAATATTTTTATGAATATTACTTACTGTAAAATTATTTAATTTTTATATTATTGGCAGGCTTTTCCTACTACTACCGTTTTGTGATACTATTAAGAAGTTATACTCAAAATGGTTAAGAACTTTTTTATTAAATTTTTAGCACCATGTTGAAAACATGATATTTTTTGCAAAATTAAGTATCCAGAACAAGGATCAACTTTTATGATGCAACCGGCATTGAATTAAATATTTTATTGTTATTTAATTCAGGAGATATTGAAATTGAACTTTACAATACCTATCGTAAATATTTTATTATTCACAATATTATTTAATCTATTTTTATCTCGGAACGAACAGCTTCCGCTTACTAAATTAACAACGAAAAGTGTCACTGACCTCTTTCCAATGTCACGCATGTGTTAAAACCACGCCTCTAGTGAACTTTTGACTAAACGAGCGCAAATCGCGTGTCACCTCCGAAATTGCTTCACGCACAACCTTACCTTAGGTAAAACATGTACATACCTTTCTCGACCCAGTTCTGCGACGATTAAGGTCGTTTTTCAAACGTAGGGTGGTCGCAGTTTCCGCTCCCAACAAAAGGTATGTTGACTGGTCACGGTAAAGTTTCCTAGCTAGTAAAATAAAACGTTAACCTAAATCTCCCGTTATTTAACTTCCTATACGTCACGTTACATTGACGTTTTAATTGGAAAGTGACTGATTTATGATGTTAAGAAGATCAACTCGTAAAAGCAAATTGCTTTTAAAAGGCTTGTCTGAATATCCCTTCGATCAATATTATTGATCGAAGGAATATCCCATCAGAGTTGAGCTATCGATTTGTGAAAGATTTACTTTTAAAGAGGAAAGTGTCCAGTTTCGGTTTCAATTTACTACGTTGGGTGTATGAGGGGTGCTAAAGAGGGTTCCTGGCAGTGACAGGTTGATTTGTGTGACGGAATTTTGGCTTGGAATTACTGCAGTATTTTTGGAATTAAACGTATCGCAGTTATGACAAAGCTTAAAGATTTTGGTCGTTTCCGGCGTGGTGTTATGAGTCCCTGTTATTGTCATGGTTTGTCTTATGAATGATAGGTAATAGGTAATACGGGCTGGTATCCGCAACGCCACGTTATTGCGCGTATTTCGCGTACGATATGTATGTTATAAAGTTAGAATAATTTATCACCAATCGTTATTTCTAAGTATATCAAACTTTGAAGGCCTTCAAAACGATTTTCAAGCTTGAATCTCGATTTTGAATTATTTGTGACAAATCCATACTTATCTATCTATCTCATCAACGTTTTAGCATAGGTAAAAACGAGTCTTCTAAAGTACTTAGTTCCATACACTTTCCTTCACTATAACCCCAAAATGTTCCTCTATCCAATTCTGAAATAATTTTCCCACCAAATACGAGCATTAACGAAACATGAGTCGTCCTAAATCAATATCACGTTGCTGAGCGTTCCAATATTGTCCTATTCCCATACAAATAGAATTTGAATTTTCAAATTCCTATCCGACGGCGCTTTTCCATTTCCCGATAAAGCATAAATAATGTTGACTACACATTCACATCGACATATTATATATATGGTTGAATTATTAGTAGCAATTCGATGGCGAAATAAAGTCTAATTTAGTATGGTGTCCTTTACTATAAAGTTGGTGATGTAGAGTGATGAAACGGTTGGGAAATGGACTGTATATTTCACGGTATAAACCGGTACTACGAGAGTGTATTCTGGGTTTATATTTTTTCATATTGCTGCTACGAATAGAAATATGCAATTATTCATTGCGCATACCATTTTATTATACTCGTATACTATACCCGAATCGCTTTAGCGTAGCAATAGCGGTCATTGCCCTTTCCCTAATATCTCTCCGTAGGAACCCAAATAATAATTTATGTATAGTTTTTCGTTATTAGAAAGTTATTTGACTTTATTTCAGTTTTTGAAATAAAGAAAGAATTCTTTATTAACATGTAAATTTTCTAAAATGTAAATGGATCAATGACCGCTATTGTCACGCTAAAGTGATTCGGGTACAGTTATTCAAATATTCATACCAGGAACAGGTTTTACTAAACCTAACCAGACTATAGGAATCTTGTTCCAAGAATAAAAACTAATTTTGTATATTTCTATCTTTCAAGGGAAAATTTCAATCTATTTCCCGGATTTCAGAAATTCGCTCAACAATTGTCGTTTCCGTGTGGAAAAATCGGCAAATGGAATAGCATTTATCCCTCGTAAACTGCGCTGTCATCATCACACCCCTATTTCCGCCCAGCCGCTCTCCATTCGTTACTAATAGTAGTAATAAAATCTACTGCCCGCATTTATGTAGCCCATGAACCTAAGGTAATATCCCCACTAACTAACTCTCGACGTCTAATGGGTATCACCAAGTAAGAAGTAGCAATGTGGGTATAGTAGGGAAATTAACTACTAAGCAAACTGATACCCTGCATCAATTTGCAGTGTTTTAACCATTTTATACAACTGTCAAAAGCCTTCCCCTGCGCGTCTTTTTGCGAAACATTACACAAAAACGTCGAAACAAAGAGGAGTGGCCTTACACATTTGTGTAAGTAAACGCGATGCATGATGATGATGCGTGATGTGGAGCTGCATAGAAAACATTATCCGCGTGGGGGAAGAGGGGAAGGGTTTGTGTAATTTTCAACGCCCGTGCGCACCGCGCACATCTGTTGTCAAACTGATAACTATAGTCTTCCTCGTCGGAACTCATTGTGATATCTACACAAAATGTGTAACTAAAAATATTTGAATACGCAGGAGACAGCTTGTGTATGAAAATAAATGCTTATGTGTAATGTTTCCCAAAAAAGCGCGCAGGAGACACAGCTCAAGAATGACAGTAGTGCATTTAAAGACAATTTAAGTTGGTAGTCAGTTTGCCTAACAATTAATTTCCCTGACTTGACATATACTTGACCTTATGAACTGAATATTTTAAATGTTATAGAAATAATTGTTTTTTAATTATATGTTTTTGAGTTAGTGCAATGTAATTACTAAAACTAAGGTTATTTAATAAATTGGAGCTAGTTGTCGACCTCACAATTTCTTTGAACCTTGCCCTTACTATGGCACAAGTCACGATATATTTTGCACGACTTATGGTGGCCACAATAATTTATTACATTCCTGATTTTTTTGGTTCTTTGTATTTTGGAACATGCGCCGAACTGAACCTAGTTCCGAAATCATGATTGTGTTTATACAAATACTAGCTTATGCCTGCGGCTTCGTCCGAGTGGAGGTCTGAAATTATCCTACGGGAACGTACTACCGAGCTAAAAAATGTCCTATATCCTAATCTAGGTCAAGGTCTACCCATGTGCCAAATTTCATCCAAATCCGTTCAGCCGTTTTAGCGTGAAAGCGTAACAAACACTTTCGCATTTATAATATTAGTTAGGATAGAACTTAACGTAGTTGAACTTTCTTTATTCGTTATATAAAGCTAGAATCGAAGCATAATGCTAACATTAAACCATTATTATTTTGCGTAAACCTAAGTTTACAAACAAATTTTGTTTTACATAATTGAGGATAGGAAAATTCAGAATCACATTTTTTTTTTCCTGATGCTTTGTAAATAAAACTCTTTCCATAACCTTTATAAAATCTTTATCAGGGCCGTCAGGGGTGATTATCGTGTCATCTTCGTCAGTAGTTCGCCGGTTAAGGTCACCAGGCAAAGTTCACGCTATTTTAGGTTTAACGACATTACTATTTATAGCAATAGCAAGCTTCAAATATCGCCCTGACCTTTCATGGGCTTTGTTTCAAGCTTTACCCATCATTATGTGACGGCTTTGTGCAGAAAGGAATAACCTTATAATGTCCCATTGAGAACTTCTTGCTTTTATTGATGTCTCCGAAAAAAGGGGCGCCATTGACTGCTTTTGTTTCAAATTGGACCTTTTTTGTACTTATTCCATTTTCTCGTCGATTTAGTGTAATTTTCCTGAGCAAAATTTGAACTCGGGCCGTACCAAAAATAAATCGAAATTACTCTTGTAATTTCTCGCTAGAATTGATTTTCTTAACTCTAAAATATTTTCCACGAACCTGTTTGTGATAGAGAATTTATCCTGTATTTACTGAAGCGACAAATTGGATTTGTCCCGTACCGTAACGTGTTTTTATTAGATCACGTGTCAGCGCCATCTATGTTTGATGGCTGAAATTAAATGGTCGCTAGTGGCGCCGCCAGCGACAGCGTTGGTAATCACGTTATTAAGCGCGGGAAAACGTTTTCCGTGTACTCTATAATTAGAGAACGTGCAATTAATGCGACATGCGACCAAAATATTTTTGCACTTTAGGTTTGAAAACTCGTGTGTTACCACAGTTCAATGAATCATGCTGTCATGGTCTACTAGTCTTATTGGATAGAACTATCTTATCAATAAACCTCTTCAGTGATTTCCGCACCAAAACATACTGATTATCACATTGACATTTAATTGAATATAAACATAAATATATGCCAGCATTCTAGGTCGCATTTGCCTGCACAATTGAAAGGGTATCGCGTCCTCACATCCATAAATGGTACATAACACTCGGCATAACCCTGCCTTATAGGGCGGTATTAGAAGGAGGTCGCACTTCGTACGTCCCAGGTGTTTATTGTATAGCTATCTATAAAAATAAACGCCAGTACTACACACTAATATCAACTTAAAAACATGTGAAGTAAGTTGGTAAGTTGGTTTTGTAATGACAAAATGAAGAGGGTCTTAAAATAATTTTAGTTCCAATGAAATTGAACTATGAACCTGGATCGTATGTTCTTAAAATAGGAATAAAAATTTCACCAGAAAGATAATACTCTAGCATAAATCTCAACCAAGAACTGTGAGCTTTTCTACTAATCTTAGGGTGGTTTGCAGCAAGGGCTACGTTATAGTTTCCGTCAAACATAGTACACCGTCAGATACCGAGAGTACCGGTAGATTGTTGCACCGTCACACACAAACCGCCCAACATGTAAAAGTTAAAGTTTGGAGCAGGGACATGACATTCGACACGTCTGACAGACAGATTTAACAATAACTTTAACCAGCGAAGCGTGGGCGGTTAAGGTTACAGTTAAAGTTATGACGTCAGCTAACAAATTATCAAATGGAACAACCCATTTTTTTTCTAACAGGAACTTTAACAAGGGTGGGTTGTGCTTTAACAATAACAAACATCGAACTGAAGCTGTGATGTTTGTTATTGTTAAAGTAAGATGGTGCAACCCACCCTTAGTTTCATGTTTGAGCAAAACAATATCGTCCTAAAATACGAGCCTAAGTGACAACTAAGCCACAACGTAGGTATATGCGTAGTTTTATTGTTTTCTTTTAAACTAGTCGGAGTAGCCGGAGGTCGTGTAAAAGAGATTTACGCGGATCTTAAGCGCTTATTCATGTATTTTTAAGTAAGTGTTTAGTTAGGAGGGGATTTGTCGAGGACGGTTGAATGCGTTGAAGGATTTGTACACTTTTTTCATTCTATAGACATATTACGTACGTGTTACGCTTATAATATTATTTAGGTACGTTTCTAATGTTCACTTATTTTTATCTTTATACAATTGATACTTACTCCTTCTTTCCCTATGCATGTTTACAAAATTTTTCAAAACAAACCAGTCAGATTGTTTTATTTTAAAGCACTCTTCTGTCAACATTCCAAAATACTATTGTAATAAGCAACTGTCTCAAGAGTTGTTTTGAAAAAAAAAACCTATTTTAATAGATTAATTTAACATTGAACGGTAAATATTTGCATTGCTATTTCCGCTATAATAATATAAGCTCCTACGGTTGCAATGATCAATGCTTGGCCACAAGCTGTAATTCTACCCGCGTCGGTTACCCTGTGCGCATGCGCGGTCGTGATGCAACGCGGGCGACTCCTGCGCACCGTGGACCCAACGATTGTAAATCGCTGTATTTAGTCGATTATTAACTATGTATAAATATTCATTGAATACTTGTTCTGTGGCATTTGTATAATGCCATTTATGTGTTACGGTTGGAAATGTTTTGCGTTTAGATTTAGAATTACTTAGATCGATGAGTAAAATGCAGATTTTAATGCGAATGCTTGATCTGTAAATGTCTTTTCGAGAATTTTCTTCATTGTGTTGATCGACGAACTAGATGACTAATCTTTAGAAGAGACACCTTTTCTCGCAAGATGTTCGCTATTCATCAGATGCTCGTTATTTACCTACCATAAACTTGACAACTCAAGATTTTAACAATTCTTTGAACTAAAGAAAGATTCCCGATCTCCTTACAGAACTAGTGAGCATATTTAGATTTTATCTATAAATGCTTCGCTTGGCAAACAACCCATTGAAATCCATCAACGCGCGTTACATCAGCGCCACAAAAGTGTCCTCTACGTCTTAATAAACTGCATCACATTTTAAATTAATGGCATCACTAAGACCTGCCTAATATGTACAATCTGAGTCATCCATACCTGCCATATTACCTTTTTGGTTAAAAATAAAAAGACGTATAACATTAGATATGAATTCCTGCTAAAATATCAGAATCCAAGTTTAGAATGCACATTCTTTATGATACAACTCGCATTATTAATTTTAAAAATCCATGATATGCATTTAAATTGAATCTAGTTTCTGGATTTGTTTTACTTTGTCTTTTATACCTACTACTAACTAATTAATTGAGCTTTTGATTTGATATTGGCAGCGTAAAGAAGTCGATAAAAAGGGGCCTAGATGAATATTTCAATTATGAATGTTTTAATTAATATATCAATGTTTAATTGCTTTAAAAATGACCATGATGTGAAGATTGTTGCTCCTATTTCAATGAAAATGAACTAGTTACATCTCTGAATATTTATTTAATTAACGAAACATCTAAAGAACATCTGTCAGTGTTCGCTTTATAGTTTTGTGTTACACTCATTAGTCAAACAGTGCCAACGAAACTGTTATGAAAGTGCTCCACATAAGTTTTGGCGTTAGAAGCTAAATCTAATTATAAATTTTGGCCACTGCAAAGTTATGATGAACCCAATGACGGCGGCGCGACTAAAGTTTGCTTTTTAGAGCAGAAAGTCGTAAATTGTGAGTAGGCACGTGAAGGGATAATTAATTGTAATGTAAGAAACAATTCGTTAAGAGTTTCAAATGCTTATGCCCAAACTGAAAACAACATGTTGTACTAAAAGCAAATTACCGAGGATAGAACCCTTTGGCACGCCAATAAAGATTAATGGATAATATATGAAGAAATATTCAAACTAGCAACATATTATGCTAATAAAGTGGTTACTGAAGTTACGAATACGCATTAAAGTTATAAAACAGAGCTCTTGTGTGAATACAAAACAGTAAAGCTTTGTTTAAATAATATGTACTTTCCAAGCTGAAACTGTTATTTCTCACGAAATTCGACTCCCGTGTCGATTTACTTTGTATACAGTCACATATATAACAAGATATGTTCGAAAGTGTGGTATTGGTTGACTGACTGTCCATCGAATAGATTCAAAACACTACCGTTTTTTGGAGTAATCTCGGACTATGAAATAAATATTTTGATTTGTGGCAGCGAAAATACTTCGAGAACCCTAGTTACTCCGTTATTTATACCCGAGGTTGACTCATGTTCGTATATCAACTCCAAAAGCCTTGTGAATAATTTCCGGGAAACTTGCCGGATCGTTGAGCAAACAAAAAGCGAATCTTAATTTCCATGTATCAAAAAGCGGTATTTGCGTTGCACATGCGTCGACAATGACCCGGCTGGCTGACTGGCGAGACGTACTGGCACCGTCATTCAGTTGTTTTGGACAAGTCGGCCTATGTGCGCGCGCGCTGCCGTCGACGTCTTCCACGGATTTTTGCCCTCAAAATTCACGTTCAATAAGACGCGCCAAAATATTCGAAATAGTGCCTTTGAGATTGTGTATCGGATCTAATCGGTCGGTTTTAAAACACTGTGCAGTTTTATGTGATTAAATTATATTTTTAGTATAGCTTACTTTTTTATCAAATTCAATTTGTTTATCTCGCCGTATATAAATTTCAATAAGTCTGAGATATAAGGAGTCGTTTCTTCTGTTGTGTTCGTGTTGTTAATTAAGATAAATGGCAATTTGCACAATTTAATATCGAGGTGAATTTTGTTATTGATTGCGTGAGCAACGCGCTCTACATTATCGTTTGCTATCAGAGTTATCTTTGCTATCTTTGGTTTCAACCTTGTAATCTGTTCTAGGTTAACGTAACGCTGTTTATAGCAATTCAGTACTTTCATGTAGAGTGCTGATCAAGAGACAGCCTTTGTAATTTAAATCTTTATTCATACCGAAACTTTCGCCCCTTAACCTACGTTTCTATTTCTGTTGAACTTTAATTATTCTTTGTGTCCGCTAAAGGCATGTAAACATTCAAATTCTCTGCGTCTTTGCAATTTGTATTCAATGCGAGATTTCAACTTGGCCGCATATTTGTGTGTCGTCCGTTTGTTGATACTATAATTGTGATGGATTCGTCCTATATTGCCCACACCATTGCTTCCATTGACGTTTATTAAGCCATCGTTGACAGAATTGACGTATTTCTACTTCGGGACTATATAATGGGTTATTATATCTTCCTGTTTACTACACAATGTTCACATTATGTATTTGCCTGTTGCCATCCTCAAAGTTAGATTAATTTAAATATATTCGATGAATTAGCGTGCGCTGTTTTTGCTCGTTTCCACATTAGGTTGGGGCAAGTTAGCTTATTTGGTGCAAGCTCGGCGTCGACAACGTTATTGCGTACTTTGAGGTGGTTAGATGGAATCTTGTCCGTCGCAGCCTAGTTTGAAACAACTTTATGTTTTTCCTGTTTTGTGTAATTGGTTAGTAATAGGAAAATCGTTTAAAATCGTAAAGTCCAATGGTTATTGCTGTTATTTTCAACCATTCCACAAAGGACATAATAGAGTGTCAGTGTTTAAACGGAGTTGTGATTATACAGCTGGTTACATTTGCATTGTAATCCATTTGACTTCTACAGCCACATGTAGTGAAGATGTCGTCGCCTGTTCTCTAATTGTTTTCTTTTGTGGCGATCTCCTTATGTTAATGTAAGGTTAAATCGTTTACGTGTTTGGGTGTGATGTTGCCTTGGGTCAAGGTTTCCCTCAAGTTAGTACTATCTGCGACGCACCGACATTATAGATATTTTTCATTAAATGGTGATGCGTCATTGTTGCTGCTACTGGTCGTATACAATGTTTACACACGTTCTAGGACCTGCGTGTGAGTCACACGTGCCGTGTCCGCTGCCAGATGATAATGACGACTGATCTCGGTGATCAGTTCGATTCTGACAGTCACAATACGCGCATTGTTTACTCAGTTTTATTAATGTTTATTTATTTTTCGTAAGCCACAGTGACTTCATAGTGAATTAGCCAAGTGTTATTGAACGCTAAGCATTGTGCCATGCCAATAAAAACAAAGTGCTTCTCTTGTGTATAAAACTTTATTGCTCAATTGACTCCTCATTACAAATGGAGCGCGAAGCCTTCAAGGATTTTTAGTGGCGCTATCAATATCGTATATCGATCATATTCTAGTCAGTGAAGTGATTGGAAAATAAATACCTAACAATGTTATTTGAAACGCTCATTGGACTTGGAATCTTTATTTACATATTGTGGAAATATTTGCTATCACCAAAACAAGAACAAATTCAGTATGAGAAACCAGAAGATATTCAAGCAACAAAAAGTGGAAAAGAGTTTGACAGTACCGCTAACAAAGTCATACCCAGTGATGCCACATTCCAAAATGTTGAAACGCAACGACAAATATTTGAAACTATCAAAAATGATCGTAAACTTATCATCCAAAATAATGTATGTTTCAAAACCGAAGAAATTATAACACCGAGTGTTTTACTGAAACAACGTAATGAAAAACTACTTTGCGAAAAACTCGTCAGACGTGAGAGTCCGCCAAAAGAAAGACTTGCGGAATTTCTTGAGAAAACTATTTTGAGCAACGACAAAATACAGTCAATAATACAAAATTTGTCATTAGATAAAACTGAATTACTCATACACGATGAACCAGCAAAAGTGCTTTACTCTACTTCCGAAGTAATAGAACCACTTGAGAAGCAGGAAGGATGCACTATAAGTGAAAAGGCTGCGGAACTACAAAATGCTATAGATGTTGCAGCTGATAGAATAAAACGATTTAGTGGAAATAATATCGTAAAAGATATTGAACAACCTGCCCACGAGATTGTTGAAAATAAAACAGATGAAAATAAACCTGTTTTGAAGCGTCTTCAAAAGCCGTCAGGATTTCCACAGGGTCTTAACTTCGGCTCGGTTATTGGAGAACTGAAAAATAAAACGAAGAATGCTAGCAATGGAGGTCTTAAACCCGTTTTTAAGAAGTTCGATGTCGATTCCGTGGACAATATTCAGGCAGGTTTCTTTTTTACTCAACTCTAAAAAATATGCTAGTTTTATAAAACCAGGGTTACCGGATACAATACAACTTGATTGCCAAAATTAATCAATTCTATTACTGTTCGCGTCCGTTAACTTCTTTCAATGACGATTCGTTTCGTACATCGTTTTACCAAATTATATTAATAATTTATTACTTCCAGATTTCCTCTTTACTTTTGACATCGTTACTTCCAGTTATTAAAATCCGAATAGTTAATGTTTCTGATTGTAGTTAGCTACTTTCTTATTAGCGTCATAGTTATTAGAAACAGACTTGCCAAAGGTTTTGCTCAATTAAAGCTATGGTTGGAGACATACTAAACATGATGTTATGCAAGGTGGCGTGACAATAAATTATCAGTCCGTGAATGTGGATCAAATGCAACATAATTATCTATTTACGCAACAAAGGGGTTTTCGATACACAATAGAAGGAAAACACCATAATTATTACGTTTCGCACTTTTTTCTCTCCATCAATCTAATTTCTTCATCTTACTCAAATGTTAACATTATACCTGTATACACTTATCTGATAAATACACCAATGTTTTTGTTCCTCATTTTGTTATATGCCACTTTAAAACCTCTTTTTGTGAAGAGTGAATAAATGAATGACATGAGTTAAAATGTTTATCAACAAATTAAAGTTGACTGTAAAGATAATTTAACCAAACGACGATTTTTCAATTTATTGTTGTTTGTTTCAGGAATCTCTAAATTCTGTAGAAGACAAGAAGAAAAGCATCGATGACAACGACATAGCAACAACAAACATTTTAGCAGATCGAAGAAACAAATTGGAAACAGCTGCACAAGTAAGTAACTATACCTAATCATTCGCCTTTAATGATTAATGAACTCTAGTCTAGTCTACATTTTGGTGGTTAGAATCATAATTAGAAGGATAAGTGACAAGTTAAATCAAGCAACATTAAATACTACATAGTACTAAATTAATGTTGTGTAAAACGTCGTCGTGAGAAAACCCACACATTCATATAAAATCTCTGACATGCTTGATGCCCTAAGAAAGGCAATAGGTCACTTGTTTTAACTAGCACATGACACATAGGCATTACGAATACTTGGACATGTAATAAATAATATAAAAGAATCCAAGCATTCATTTCGAACTTTATCGCTCCATTATCCTGCCGCCTGATAAAAACTCGAGGCCCTTGTCAATTTATATATTATGTTTAAATATTTATACTTTTAATTTTAGTGCGGCTTGTTCTTACCCCTTCATATTTATTACTCTCTTCCTTTTGACATTCTCTTTCTAGGTCATAAAGCGATGTTCTTACGACTTTTTGCACATGCACGATTGCATTACTCGTCGTGATTGCACGATCTTTATCAAAAACCGCGTATTTTTTGTCAGTGTCGTCAACTGCCATCTCAACGTCTATCATTACACCACTACATTTATTTATTTGCTCATCAGGTGAAACGTATAAATCAACTTTCGATGCAGTTATAAATGCTAAAGTTCAGACCTTGCTTACTGTTTAAACAATTTTGTGTTGCGTAAAATCGCATTTAACTCCTTGCGTCCAACGATTCAGTTGATATACGGAATGCGGTTTACAACAATTGCTCGACCTCTGGGGCCTTTCCAATGTGAGCATTTATGTAAAACAAAACATTTATAATTGTGTTAATAAATGTATCCTTTGACTGCTAAGGATATTTAAAGATCAAGGGCTTAATGGTGTTTGGAGTGGGTAAGGCCAGTTTGTTAAAGCTCAATGATGCGGTACGCAAATACATGAAGTGCGAATATTGGGAATTATGAGTAACTGACCACAGTGATTCATTGTCGATAGTGTTTGCAGTGGTCACTGGGTCCAATTAATTCTAGTTGGGTGACATATTGCGGTTATTTGCAGTTATTTATTTTGTGTAATTTAACGTCATAAATATTGATTCAGTGACCGTAAACCCAATTATGATTTATTGGGTATTTATCGCGACTATAAACGGTTTCCGTTTGGTACCGCTTTTAATTGGTTGCAGTATACCTGCAGGTTTCTTTCCATGTTGTGATAGAAAATATACGACCTTTATAACTAACAGAATAAGAGTCAATAAAATACATGGGGCCGTACGCTTGCGCAAGACCGGAAGAAGGCTATTTGCTAGTATCTATTGGTAAATAGCATATGTCCATCCACATGTGTCCATTAATTCACAACCTGTCGAGGCAGAGGACAAATGTATATCCAGATTTAAAAGTATGTAAAAACTAACCACGTTCGTCTCTTGTTTCAGGGTTGGCGCAAACGCGTACCACAAACGGATGCCTCTCTATTCACGGTCGCTGGTCGATTAGAGAGAGACAAAGTGGTGTCAGCGACTCCGCCTCTCACTCCGCCACCGACAGCCCCCGCACCTGTGATAGCTTCGCCCGGGATTCCTCCGCCTAATACTTTTAAGTAAGCAACATTTTCATTAGTATCTGAAGAAGTCGAAAACTCAGCCTTGTAGTAATTTGGGTTAACAATTTTTGACTGGTCGGCTTCTACATGTAATGAAACCTAACTGCTTAACCTCTTATTCACAGCTTTTGGGTAGCTGCCAAGTCAGTCAGTCAGTAACAGTAGTTATTTACTTGAGGTGCATTTAGACAGCTCTAGACACACAACCGGAGCCACTTCGTTTTTACCTTTGCCAAGTAGCTAATATTTTAACCACCACACACATAAAGAATTTGATTAAATAAAGAGTTTTCTAGTGACATCCATAAACTCACGCCTTTTTCCCATGGAAGTAGGCAGCAACTATAGAAAGACATCTGCTACGACTTGACGTGCGTTTCTAGACACGTCTGATTTTAAAAATATAGGCACTGCATTGTTCACTTCAATAATTAGTTAGACATCCAATAAAAACCTATAGTTGGTACCTTATCACATTACAAATGTAACCTAACCTCCACAGATCTCGCAAGCAAGCGTCCCCTACGAACGGATTCGCTTCGGGCCCGCTTCGGTCAGCTTCGTGCGCCGTCGTGAGCGCAGCGACCGTCGACAATAAGCCTAAGGGCAACAGAATTGACAGGGAGTCCTTCAAACGAAGTCACTCTGTCAGTGAGAGTATCAGCAGGGTTGATGAGAGTGAGTATTTTTACTATTTTTATTTAATACTAGCTGTTGCCCGCGACGTCTGCGATCCAGGATGAAAAGTAGCCTATGTCTATCTCCAGGTGCCAGGGCTAGCTATTTGTAAAATTTCATAACGATTCGTTTAGTGGTTTATGCGTGAAAAGGTATCAGATAGACAGTGGGTTACTTTCGCATTTATAAATATTAGTATGAATGGCCGTTTTCTTAGACAAGCAACAGTATTTTTGACTCATGAAGCGACACGCGTTTTACTTGTGTTTGCTAAGTGTACAAACACGCTGTGAATGTATATGTAAGCGCGGGAGCTCTCGGTGCCGTCCGAGATATTGGCGAAGTCGGAAGTGTGGTGTGTGTGCCATGTGCTGACGCTACTCGTCTTGACCCACACATTCACAGCATGTTTATACACTTGGTAAACACAAGTAAAGCTCGTGGCGCTTCAAAATATAACGGGGGATGAATTAGGTTGTGTCGATAAATTCCGTAAAGAAATAATGAATTTATCGAAATATTTGAATTGCCTCTGCTTAACCCTTCGGGGACAACAAGCGTAATGTTATCTTTATGTTATGTTATTTGAAAGGCTCCCTTTTGCTAGAGTTTGTTACGCCATTTCTTTCACTTTTTGACACCTGTCAGTTTCATACTAAAAAATAATTATGTGTTTTGCGAATTTGATCCTTATTACAAGTACAAATTGTCCAAGTGACAGGTGTCAAAAATTGAATAACTAACCTAGTGGACAGAGATAGTCTTTATGGCAGGTGAAGGGTAGAAGATAAGCTGTCTTTTGGAACTTTATGAAGCCTAGTTTGTATAAGTAAATGGAATTTGGCCTCATGGTCAAATTAGGCATAATTATAACAAAAGTTTTTCCTGTGGTTTCGGTTGCAATCGGAAAAAGAAAATGCTTTCAATTTCCTTCCTTCCTCCATAATGGAAGAAATTGTGTGTCCGCTTCATTTTATAATATTTGAAAGTAATGCCATAACTGTGTTTTTATGAGTCAAGGAAAATATCTATGGGTGAATGCAACCAAACTTTTACACCCAGTATAAATCTTAAGGACGCTGTTACAAATGGGTAGTCAAATCATTACTTTTTTACACAAAAGCATGTTTCACTCCGGTACATTTATTGAGAAACTGTACCTATCTAAAATTATATTTATAGTTCAGAATTGTGCCATGCACATCTATCAACAATTTGGCCAAAAACATTTTAAGAATGTAAAGCACTTTATTTAATAAACATGCTTTTGTGTAAAAAAGTAATGATTTGACTACCCATTTGTAACAGCGTCCTTAAATCTTCGAATACATTTTGAATTTCTGACAGTTTCTCCATACAAAAACAGTAAGTCGTCAATTTTATTTCACGGATAAAAGATATCCGACTTTGGTCAAATTAGCCTTAGTTACTTTAAGCAATTTGTTTACCGATTTAGAGGCTCAAAGTTACCACTATTACATAAAGACGATGTTAGGTCAATAGTAGGAGATCACGACAATTAATTATATTTTGTTTACAAATAATTATCAAGTATTATCAGAATTATTACATTCCAATGGGTACTTGTAGCATACGATGCAGTTTAATTAATTTAATCAATAATGTTATCAATTTCTAACAAATGTTGAATGTCTTACGTAGGTAGGTATTCTGTAGTGTGTTTCAATATTTTATGTTATCATACTTATCAGTTTTACACGGACTATAAGTGTTTAATAATTGAAGTATGTAACCAAGTTTACTGCTGATCCTAATCCTAATAATTGATAGATACCGTAACTATTTATTTATTACTTACTGCAAGAAACATTGTTGCGGCGGCCTAAAGCCTTGGGGTGAAAATCGAAATTTTCTTAGTGGACTGTATGAGGGGCGGTTCGGTGACACAAGTAGGTGTTTTGGTGGTGTGGGAAAATGATGATGGTACCTGCCTGGTGAGCTATGGCGACACGACGAGAAGGGTTTCCTTAGCCACGTGGCTGGCGCGTCCAGGATATCACGTACGGACGAGAATCTGCACTTTCCACAACACACATACACGCACTTGCACTGTTCAATAGCAATCTTCGTTCTTCGCGGTGAAAATATGAGTCCTTTTTCGACTTGGGATTAATTTTACCCAACAGGCGTCGATGTTGATTGAGAACTGGATCTTCTTGGCGGCAGCGTATGCGCGCCATTGCGGATCTTCCTTCTCGCTCTCACTTAGGCATTAAAAGGGTTGTGGAAGGGAGAAGGAAAGCGGAAGGAACTTTATGTTACACAGATACTAATTAATTAGAGTTGCCAGTAATTAGGCATGAAATATAAAACTAAAGAAAGTAATGGCGTTAACAAACATAGTATAACCGAATATCTTTCTCGTCGTATATTTCATTCCCTCGGGATCGTTTTCGATTAAAAAAATAGTGTTTATTATTGTAAAAAACTATACTTCCTAGTTTTAAAATTGTGCTTTAAATATGAATCGACGCTTTGATCCTGGTAAAGCACAAATACCACTGCTGTTTCTGTATTTAGCCTCGTTAACTTAGCCAAAAATAAACAAAACTATAATCGCCTTTTCTCATAACGATACATACCTACAAGATGTAGTCTTATAAATATTTGTAATTTCTTTTTTTTTTACTCACAGAAATACCTCTCTTTTTCGTTATACTGGCATATTTGCGCTAATCATACAGGGTGTCCAAGAACCTGGCGTCCAACTGGATTCCCACGATGCCCCAAGTTCTAACAGTACTCAGAAAAATATTTTAAAAAATCCACCCCATGTACTTACAGAATTATACTGATTTCAAAAAAAAAGGGGAAATGAGCACCCTGTGACATACTTTTGAATGCTGTGACTGCTAATGCTGATAATTTCGATATTTCTTGGAGGTTTTGTAATCTAGGGTATTGCTGTGTCTAAATAGAATGTAAAAATAATGTACTTATTGTACCATTTTAAAATAAAATATTATTTTAACTAAAGGTGATATGGAAAACTATTGAATTTCGCAACTTTGACCGACTGTAGTGTAAAAAAAATGTACCAAAATAGTATGGCAAGTGACGTCAAATTTTGACGCGTTTATTCCTCTTTTTAAAAAGGTATAATACTTACACATTAATTTGAAAAAAAAAATTTTTGATAATATTTTTACTCAACAACCCAATTTTTACGATGTCTAACAGAATTCTTAGAAAGAAAAATTTACGACGAATTGAATCTAACCTCTAAAGAATTACTATTGTATGCTCATAAAAATAACAACAGGCCTCTCAAAAAACAGGTTAGACCGTAAGGGACGGTATGTGCATGCATCTCACCATAGTGATTCGTTATTACAACAGGAGGGAGCAAGACAGAAACTATCTTTGCGATTTGCTGGTTCTTCTTTATGGTACCCCATTATTCAGGTAAGAGAGAGGGGGAAAAAGGTTAGAGGTGCGAGTGAGATAGATAGTGACGCTATCTGGGATCGTGCTATTTAGGATAACAGTACGGTCAGTACGCGTCACTGCCTCCTGCCGTTACTACGCACCTCTCTCTTATTGTTACCATTGATCACGTACTACGATTTAAAGCTTTGTTTATTGGACTCGATTACTCTTTGTGCTCTGGACTTTGAAACGAACTCTTTACGACGACCTTTGCCTGTGTTTGGACAGTTTGTGTTTTGTGTGTGCTACCATGGCGACCTACACTCCGCAAGAATACGCAAATATGCACTACATTTATGGAGAATGTAGAGGTAATGGACGAGCTGCAGCGAGACTTTACAGAGAAAGGTATCCGAGGGCTACGCGATATCCCGACCATCGAGTTTTCATTAATGTGCACAGATCACTATGTGACGGGCGGTTCCCCAATCAAGTAGCTGGTGAAGGACGACCCGTAAATGACTTCATACGCGATGAAGTTTTAGAGGCGGTGTCGGCAAATCCAAGCATCTCTGTGCGAGGAATAGAAGCTGATACGGGGATACCGAAGAGCACAGCACACAGTATTCTCCAAAAAGAAGAATATTATCCGTACCACGTACAGCGAGTGCAAAGTCTTTTACCTCGAGACTATCCGAGCCGAGTCGCGTTTTGTGAAACAATCCTGCAAAAACATCGAGAAGACGAAAACTTTATCGACAAAATTTTGTGGTCAGATGAATCAACATTTAAGAAGGATGGCTACATGAACCTACACAACTTGCACGAGTGGCATGTGGAAAATCCGCACTTGATGCGAGAAGATAGATCCTAGTACCGGTTCAAAGTGAACATGTGGACCGGTATTCTCTGTGGGAATATTATTGGTCCATTTGAGATGCCCGAGAATTTGACTGGCGAATCATATTTAAATTTTCTTCAAAATGATTTGCCAAACTTACTAGAAGAGACCCCACCAGATATGTGGTTCCAACACGACGGCTGTCCAGCACATTTTCGCGTATCCGTTAGAGAGTTTTTGGACGAGCAATACCCGAACAGGTGGATTGGGCGATCAGGAACAATCCCGTGGCCAGCCCGCTCACCTGACTTAAATCCGCTGGATTTTTTTTTTCTGGGGAACTATGAAGGAGCTCGTTTATGCGAAGCCCATTAATGACATCGCTGACCTTCGTGAGAAGATAACACAAGCAGTGCAGGTGATACGTCAAAAAAGTTACTCGCGAAACATAAAGCGGTCCTTTTTAAGGAGAGTGAGAGCTTGTATTGCCGCGGGTGGTCAACATTTTGAACATTTATTGTAATAAAATATCTTTAAACTAACATTCTTTGCTTTTATTCTACTGGGAACCCATCTACCTGTGTGTATTTCCTTCTTGCTCACTCTTGGAACCGAAGTAAATAATAGTAGTAACATAACAGTTTCTAAGATAAGAAAGGGTCCGACAGTTACCGTTAGTAGGTAGGCACTTCGTAAAAATTGGGTTGTTGAGTAAAAATATTATCAAATTTTTTTTTTTTCAAATTAATGTGTAAGTATTATACCTTTTTAAAAAGAGGAATAAACGCGTCAAAATTTGACGTCACTTGCCATACTATTTTGGTACATTTTTTTTACACTACAGTCGGTCAAAGTTGCGAAATTCAATAGTTTTCCATATCACCTTTAGTTAAAATAATATTTTATTTTAAAATGGTACAATAAGTACTTTATTTTTACATTCTATTTAGACACAGCAATACCCTAGATTACAAAACCTCCAAGAAATATCGAAATTATCAGCATTAGCAGTCACAGCATTCAAAAGTATGTCACAGGGTGCTCATTTCCCCTTTTTTTTTGAAATCAGTATAATTCTGTAAGTACATGGGGTGGATTTTTTAAAATATTTTTCTGAGTACTGTTAGAACTTGGGGCATCGTGGGAATCCAGTTGGACGCCAGGTTCTTGGACACCCTGTATACAGGTCCTGATACTATTTCTGAGATAGGAGCCTGTTTGGCCTCGCACGGGACTTTTTCTTGATTATTTAGTTAGTTTTTAATGTTTTATTTTTCTTTCTTTCTCTTTCTTACTAATTGTATAATTCTCTTTCCTAGATGATGAAGCATCAGGCGCTGAGAGAACAGGGCAACCGGTTCAGGTGCCGCGGGCTGATGACGAGACCTTCCAAGCGTTCTTCACGCCAGCTATACAGCAGGAGAGGCTGGCAGACACCGAGGGGTTCGATGTTGATCTCGATGCCATTGATAGTGGGTCTAGGCAAATGTGAGTAGTATCCATAATTTAATGCACACGCGATTTCGTAATGAACTTTTCTGACAACATGTTTAATAATTAAATATAAGTAGGTAAGAATGGCCCTTCTGACCCCGCCAATGCTCGGTGGGGGATGCGCTAAGGTAGCCCGCCAAATTCAAATTTTCTTACGTTTTTTTACAACTTGCAGGTCAGTGTCAGGTTGTATGTTGATTAAAATATGATACGCGGCCGTAACTAATATGGCTTTACAGAATTATAATCATTAGCAATACAACTCCATAAGTAATAATGTGTATTGCTTTAGTGGTATTTGTATATTGACATGTGTATTGAATTTATTTTAAATGAGTATTGTTTTTAGTTATGGTTTTAGTTATGTTTTAGTTATGATTTTTGTACTTTAGTATTCTACTATTTTGTTTTTAATATGGTCTAAATTGGATTGTTAATTGCCATTTAATGAACGATTTTAAAATTGATTGATGCTGTCTAGAGTTCGATGTCTCATATTTGTACGCCGTTCTGGCAAAACATGACTGAAGTCACAAAATTATATTTGTCATCTTGCATGCTATGTGTGTGTATACTCATGTTTTGAACAAATAAAATTATCTTATCTTATCTTATCTTATCTAAGTTAGAATTGACCTCAAATCTAGCGATTTCATGAAGTCATAAGGTTTGAGGTCAATTCTAACTTATGGAGTTGTATTGCTGGTTCTAATGATTATAATTCTGTAAAGCCATATTAGCTACGGCCGCGTCTCATATTTTAATCAACATACAACTTGATACATACTTACCTGCAAATTGTAAAAAACGTAAGAAAATTTGAATTTCGCGGGCTACCTTGGCGCATCTCCCTTAAGGCTTTCTGGAGCCAACTGCAACAGGTCCGCATCAAAAAAAAGAAAATAATCCTGATGAAAAGCTCCCATTTGGATTTATCAGCAAATTAAATCTTAGGCTATTCAGATGCGATGAGGTCCAAAAACAATACCCAAATGAGCCAGAACTGAATAATAATAATTCTTTACATTTATAATGATTATTTACTCAATTCTGGTTCTGGTGGTTTTGGCATACAAAATATTTGAATGTTTTATTAAGACAACAATACCTAATTAGGGTGCTTGGATTTAGTTTGATAAGTTAAATATCCCCTATATTGTCGATCGGGTTCATCAGGTTAAGCTAAGCTTGCCGGGTTGTTGGAATGGGTGACCATCTTTACATACCGAGACTCCGTGACTCGGAAAGCACGTTAAGCCCTTGGTCCCGGCTGTCATTCGTGAATCTTTGACAGTCGTTACGGGTCGTCAGACGCCCGAAGGTCTGACAACCAGTCTTACCAAGGGGCATCGTACTACCCAGTTACTGGGTTGTCAGATAGGCAGTCGCTCCATGTAAAATACTTGTATTCCGCTGCATCCGGTTAGACTGGAAGCCGACCCCAACATAGTTGGGAAAAGGCTAGGCAGATTGATTGATGATCGCCGTTCGATGATCGACAGACTAGACCACCACCATTCGTGATTGTCTATTCCATCACCAATCATCTCTTGGAAAGTCTCCACATTCGTTTCACCAGCCATCTTCACAACACAATCTTCTACCCTCAGGTTGGCAGGCGAGTGGTCTCGCCGCGCGCGCGTTGGCCGTCGTCACGCGGCGTCCCGCAACCCGCTGCGTGCGTTAGCGGCGCGGACGGATCTAAGGGACGAGTACGTCCCACCACCGCCCACTGTCAAACAGAACTATGTTATTGAGAAGTGTGAGTATTTCTGGTAATAATAATGATGCCTCATTAAATGTGTAGAAAATGTGAGTCAGTATCAGTGATTGGATTCTGGAGTACAAACTTGGGATTTAATGACTCGGAGTTATCAGAATGCACAGGGTGTATCAGAGAGGTGTGGTCAAATTTAAGGGTGTGGTACAGACCATAAAACTGAACAACTTTCTCCATGGGACCAACATCGTAATCGAGAAAAAATTGTCAGCTGTCCCATACAAAACTTCAATACCTTCTCGTCCCAAATGTATGGGACTGCTGATAATTTTTCTCGACTACGATGTTGGTCCCATTGAGAAAGTTGTTCAGTTTGATGGTCTGTACCACACCCTTAAATTTTAACACACCTCTCTGATACACCCTGTAGATACATTATGTAACAGATTTTTTAAATGTAAGTATTTTGTGTAAACTTTACAGATGTGGTGCGTATCGATATCTAAACGCTATAAAAAAAAACTGATTTTCTAATCTCATACTTCAAGTACTTTAGTAATTACACTAACTACTGCTGAGGACGTTGACCCCAAAAAATATTTTTTTTTCTTATTTTATCAAGTTTACCCAGCACGTCTGCGGAGTTTCGCTAGCTAATTTAATTTGACCTTGTATATTTTAGTTGATGTTATGTGAGGGCTTGTGCTGTGTAATCAGAATCTGATAAGAGTGTTAGGGAAAGTAACTGTGCGACAGAGATAGGTAGTGTCAGACTATTGTTCTCTTGTAGAGTGGCAGATAGCGATAATTGCTAAATTGGTTTATTCACATTCTTCAGTTCGTTGACTGTGCACGTAGAAGCAGTGTATGTGTGTGTTTCAGTGTGTTGCGTGTGCATTTCAAGCTGCATCAATAGATTTAGTTGGTCCAGTACCAAAATCACGCTCGGGCTACGTACATTTACTTGTGGTTTCTTGCTGTTTTTCAAAATGCACGTTATTGTTTCCATTACGCCGCACAACTAGTGCATTAGTAGCTAAAAACTTTGAGAATTATGTTCTTCTTGCTCACGGGATTCCAGAAACCGTAATTACCGATAATACACACACACATACCCCGTGTGTTCGATGTTTTGAAGATACCTTGGCTTGTTTACGGACTGATCGATTTGCTTATTTCGACTATTTTGGCTTATGTTCACCGGAGTTACGAATTTCTGCTGTGACAGAATTTAATAAAAGTTTGGACTGACACACGAACTTACAAAGCATATTAAATAAGGTTGGTTAGTTTATTAGAAGCTTGAAAAACCACAATATACTAGGTGTAATTTAAATAACGCACAACCTCTTAAGAGGTCATTGTACTCTTCGTTATGAACAACTTTTACTATGGGACCAAACCTGACACCGCGAAAAAAATCTGCTGTTCCCTACGTTTTGACGAGTCATGCCAACATAAATGTTTTGAACAGCTGATTTATTTTTCGCAATTTCAGGTTCGCTCCCACAGTAAAAGTTGTTCATAATGAAGAGTACAATGACCCCTTAATAAAAATAATAAATAATAATAAACCATTTATTTCGGGCGACACTGGCCCATAGATAAATACCTTACCCTAAACATACATATTTTAATATAAACAAAACTTGTGTTAATACAATAGGCTTAAGACTATGTTAGTAGCACTCCTCTTTGCACTAGCTTGACTTTAAGTGCTGCCCTGTGGAACTTGTCCGCGGAAGCGACGGAACACCACGTCCTGCGGCCAAAAGAGAAGAGAAGAGGTTGTGCGCTATTTAAATTATAAGTACCTTGTTTATAGAAAAAACATTTCATGAATAACAATCCTAGGATTCCGGTTATCTATAATGATATTGTTTGAGGTTGTTGAAAATTGCAGTATCCGAATCCAATCACTGGTAATAATACTTCGTTTAGCGATATTGTGCGTATCATACGTCCTGTATCTGATAAGCGCGATTTGAACGCGTTCAGAGGGGTATGTTACATTCAACCAGTTTCAGACGTCGTCGATTAATACTAAAACCCTGCTCATTCTTATGCTTATTTTTAGGCCAAAGGCATTGCCATCTAAAGTGGCAATGTTGCCAACCTCTTGGGCACTTTTCCCATTGACAGCGATGCGGAAGAATTTTTATGCTCAACTAACCGACCCGCCAGACGTTGTCCTGTCAAAATTTGAATTTCTTTTTTTGCCTATTTTTTTTTCTTTTAAACCTGTATTAAAGCAAACAAAACAAAAAAAAAATGCTCAAATCGGTCGAGTCGTTTTTGAGTTGTTGCGAGACTAACGGACAGCAATTGATTTTTATACAAGTCAATGAGCGAGAGGCATTAAATTAGATCACATATACCTACTTACTTTGTATCATTTTCAGCCACTTTACTAAAAATCAGATAAATAGAAGCAATAGTTTAGTCACAGGATTATTTTTTAGTTTTTTCTTTGTTGAAACACGACGTATCTGCCCTAACAGCTGACTAAGATGTTGTTGAAAATTCTGTTGTTTTAAGGTGTATGACCCTAGATAACTATGCATAGGTACCTACGCATAGTTATCACACACCTTAAAACGACAGAATTTTTGACGCGACGTTGCCCTTTTGTTACGCACGTCAGTGGAAATGTCTACAAAGGATGTTTACATTATAATTAGATCCTTAAGCTATTTTATTTGTTCGAAAAAAGTTTTTTCTTATTTTTCTTCTAAACTTTTTTTTAACAGTTCCGGTTAACACTGCATCTATACTATATGTGGTTTAATTTAATGCCTCTCGCTCATATCAACCTTGTATACAAGAAGATGACCTTTTCCTTTCCTGTTTTATAGGTATACTTGTACATAATTTTATATACTTATTTTAATACTTGTTTATTGCATTTAATGTAAAAAAGCAGTACATACTCAAACAAGTTTTCTAACAATTCCAGTGGCGAGTAACGGCGGCCTCGCAGCCGAAGCCCTGGCCGCGCTCGCCAGCAAGGAGGACTTCGCTAGCGTAGCGCTGCGCAGTGCGGCAGCCGCGCCCGCGGTGCACGGCACCAAGCCCACCATGTTGCTGCAGGTCAAAGGGCGCAGGAGGGTGCAGGTGAATACATCACTTTAATAATAAGTTATGCTGTTGAAATAATCACTGTAATACTTGGGGATTCACCACATATATACATACATAAACTCACGCCTTCTTCCCACGGGGATAAGCAGAACCTACTGAACGCCACCTGCTACGATTCTTACATACTCCTTTTGCCTCGTTTACGTTCATACATCTGGTCATACTCGCACGCCGGTTGCGAGTACTATGTTCTTCACCTGATTCAACACGTCTTACTAAACAAGCTTGTCTATGAAACCCACATAACCGATTCGCAAACTACAAGGTTTGCTTGCATTAAAATTTGCTTTTTAAATTTTTTCGTTTGTTTGCGTAAACTAACCATATGAAAATTGTTAATGACTTTTATTTTGTCACTTTCACACCTGTCGGCTTATTTTAACATTTTTGACATCGCTATTTACATCGTATAATATGAGTGGTCAAGATTTTCATAAGCCCCTGCCTGGGCCCCAATTTAATAGGAATGTATAGCCCCAATTTAATTCCTATTCATTTGTTTACAGACGCGGTTGGTGGAGCCTGTCCACACGAGCGTGAACCGCGGCGATTGCTTCGTGCTGATCACGTCCGACCAGCTGTTCCTGTACATAGGACTGTATGCCAACGTTATTGAGAAGTAAGCACGCCCTCTCAAAAGAAGATATTAGGCCCTGGTTTCGCCAAAGCGAAGAGGTCAAAGCGGCTGTAACAACCAATTCGTTACTGTATTGTGTTGAAGCTAATAAGACGAAGAACAAGACTCATTGGCTGTTCGAGATATCTCACCGCTTTCGTGAAACCGGAGCTGATGATATCATCACGTCAATTTTGAAATGAATCAAAAAAATTACACAATGTAATATAATTTCGTTTTCTTTCTCCAGGAATCGCAGCACAGACATCGCCTTACACATCCAAAACACAAAAGACTTAGGTTGTAAAAACTCCACCGGAATCATTAAAATAGACGAACAAATCAAAAACTTTAGCAACAAACATTGGAACCAATTCTGGTCACTCCTTGGCGTTACTGAAGGTATTGAGAACTACAGGCCTATTGAGACAGGTCATGCGGATGAAGATGAGATCTTCGAGTCCTGCATCCTTCAAACCAACATGTGCTATGAAGTCATGGACGATGAACTAGTACCTATCCAAGAGTACTGGGGTCAAGTACCTAAGATCGCGATGCTGAACCAAACCAAAGTGATCGTATTCGATTTCGGCTCAGAAATGTATATCTGGTACGGGAAAAATGTGCCCCTAGAAAGCCGACGACGAGCGGCGCAGCTAGCGCAAGAAATGTTCGACGAAGGATACAACTATGAGGAATGTCACATAAATCCGCTCAACGCAGCAATGTACCAGGGAGCAAGGGAAGCATCAGAACCACCAACCAAAGCCTCCAACAGCCGACCAGAATGGGCCATCCTGTCTAAAATCACACAACACATGGAAACCATACTCTTCAAAGAAAAATTCCTCGACTGGCCTGACTACTCAAGAGTCATCAAAGTCAAATCACCCGAAAATAAATCTAATAGTATCGAAATCAACCCTTGCGATGCCGAGGAGATGTGGTCGAACGAGTACCAGGATCCAGATCTCACTTTAGAAGGATCCCATATCGGCCGCGGCACGCATTATTACGACAAAGAAAACATGAGGCATTACGACATCAAAACCAAATCCGTCTGCAAATGGGTGATACAAGAGTACGATTACCAAAAAGTGGAGAATGAGTCCGAAATTGGAGAGTTCTTCTCCGCTGATAGTTATATTATTCGATGGGAGTACCAGATCACAATGACTGGTCGAGAACTGAACGGGAAACCATCGAAACACAACGTTACTGGTAGAGATAGATGCGCGTACTTCTGTTGGCAAGGGCGCGATGCTAGTTCGAACGAGAAGGGCACTGCGGCATTACTGACTGTCGAGTTAGACAGAGAAAAAGGCCCTCAAGTTCGCGTCGCACAAGGCAACGAACCACCAGCCTTCTTAAACCAGTTCCAAGGTAACCTAGTCATCCACCAAGGAAAACGAGACACGGACAAAACCAGATATAGACTGTTCGTGACCCGAGGCAACTTATCCAACGAAGCTTACCTACTCCAAGTGCCTTGCTCAGTTCGTCAGCTTAGAAGCCGTGGTTCCCTACTCCTGGTCGACACCGAAAAGGGATGTCTATACATCTGGCACGGAACTCGAAGCATGAAACATACTAAAAACATAGCTATCGAACTGGCAAATAAGCTGATTGCGAGAAAATCGAAGTATTTGTTCGGTGATAACGTTTCCGATGTGAAGATCACTGAAGTGCGGGAGGGGGAGGAACCGAAGGAAGTTTTAGAAGCGTTAGGCGTGGCTAATAAGCAGCATTATACATCGGTTTTAGGAGGGGGTAGGGAGGGGGTGGGGTCGATTACCCCGCGCCTGTTCCACTTCACAGATTTGGGCGGACAGTTTGAGGCCAACGAGGTGTTGTCGCCGCTGAGGCATGAGCATCTAGCGACACCCTTCCCTTTTGATCAAAAGGAGTTGTATTCGGCTTCGCAACCAGGTGAGACCTAAATCTTTACTCTCATTTCTGTTATTGACTAAATAAATAAATAAATAGGATGCTCCAACAAAGTCCCACTTACGCGCCTGATTATTGCTATTAAATGTTTAAATTGAAGCAAGAAATAACGTGCATCGTTTAGACGATATTGCTTCAACTTATGGTACTTCACATGCAATTATTGGTGTACTATACACCTCTGACATACGGTGCCAAAACGTGGACACTGACAGTCGGGCTGGTCCACAATTTCAAGCTCGCTATGCTCGGAGTTTCTTTGAAGGATAAGATCAGACATAAATTTATCTGGAAAAGAACCGGAGTTACCGACATAGCTTACAGAGTAAGCAAACTGAAGTGGCAGTGGGTTGGCCATGTTTGTCGAAGGACCGATGTTCGGTGGAGCAGACGAGTCCTGGAGTGGAGACCGCGTATTGGCAAGAGTAGTGTGGGCCTCAGCTAGGTGGACCGACGACCTTAAAAAGGTGGCTGGGCCAGACTGGATGCAGAAGGCGGAGGACAGGAGGTTGTGGCGCTGCCTGGGAGACGTCTATGCCCAGCAGTGGACTGCGATAGGCTGAGTTGATTGTTGATTGATACACCTTTGCACCCTCGAGAGAAATACTTTCGTAATGTTATTTCATAATTTCTAAAAATAATTGAAGAAAATTTTTTTTATACACTTTTCGAAATGCATACATACTGCCGCCATATTGAATTAAAAAAAAAATATAGCCAGTGTCACTCGGAATGATGTAAGGATTCTAACGATACCCCATACATCCAAAGCTGTTTAGGCATTTCAAAGTTATGGTAGAATAAAGAAACTCACATATAAACATACATCAACCCTGAAAACATTACACTCCTTTGGGCAGTCGTGTAAAAATTCCACGCATAATAAAAAAAATAATATAGTAATGTAAATAAATAAAAAAAATAAAGTAATGTAAATAAAGATAATAAATAAAGTAATGTAAATTGACCCGTATCTGTTCTACTTCCAGCTCTGTTCCTATTGGACGACGGCGCGTGCGTGTGGCTGTGGCAAGGATGGTGGCCGCGCGGAGAGGATGGGGAACTTGAACCAGCCGAGAGGAATGCCGGTCAGTACATACCTGATTATTACAGTCATGTTTGTTCAGACTCTGGGTCAAATTAAATTAGCTGGCAAAACTTCACAGATGAGATGGGTATCTTTATCAAAAGAAAACAAAACAAAAAAAAATTGTAAACTCATAATTTCAGCCGTACTCGAAATTATGAGTAGTTATTTTTTTTCGTTTTGTCGTACCTGTAGTTCTTGACCAAACGATTTGTTAATTAATCTACGAGATAGGTCACAGGGTTGTATCCTTTTCCGTAAAAGACAGCCAGTTGAAATTCTCACAGAGTATTGTAAATTTTTCGCTTTGCAAGCCTGATATCTGCGTCGAATTTTATACTTAATACTGATAAAGTTACTTATTCTTTGACATTTAAAAAGTGCTCGAGCAAAGATTTTTCCGTTTGGTGGAAACTGACCCTTTGAGTTCAGTCTCGTACTTTTACTATGCGTCCAATCCTGAAAGCGCAAAATAAAAATCAACTGTTCCCTACATTTATGTTCGCATAACTCGTCAAAATGTACGGCTTTCAGGTTTGGTCCCATAGTAAAAGTTGTTCATAATGATGAGTACAATGACCCCTTAAGAGGTTGTGCGTTAATTCAGGGACATATGGTATATTATTTGTCATGATCAGCTGTTGATAGCTTAGAATCATCCGCACCAGGAAGAGGATCATATTACCTCTGAGGAAAGTCCAGCACTATTAGCAGGATATATTATAGATCTAAAATATTTACCTTATTCTTCGTTTTCCTCAGGAGTGGGCGCATTCGCAGCCCGCTGGCAGGCCATGCGCGTAGCCGCTCTGCGCACATGCGATGCGTACTGGCGCGTGTCGCGAGCCGCCGGTGACGTCGACGGTGACGTCAGCTCGCGCCCCGACGTACGGTTGGTCGCGGCTGGTCTGGAGCCGCAGATCTTCACTGACCTGTTTGATACCTGGACCGACCATGATTATGCTGCAGATGCTAATATCAACGTGAGTACTGTTTAACTATATTGGTTTTTGCGATCTTATGAAAACGGAAAAAATGAGGGTATTGCGGGTGGGTTGATAACTTTCAGCCCTTTTTCACACGTTTAGGCTGTATGATAATTGATGCTAATGGGGTTGTTTCCCGGAAGCTTCGCCGCAAGAGAGCGCTGTGTGTTAGTCACTTGTAAAGTCATCTTGAAGACAAAGCGACTAATCGGCTACAATAATAAACATTTAGCGCCATCTCGCGGCAAAGTTTTCAACAAGTAACTCCATTGACAGTGAATGAAAGTAACAAACACTTAGCGCCATCTACGCGGACCTAATTTGACAGTTTTCTTCTCCATTCCTGGTGCCTAATGTATGGGTAAATGGGCCAATGGGCTTGCTGGTAGCTTCGCCGCGAGAGAGCGCTGAGTGTTGTCACTTGTCAAAAAGATCTTGAATGAAAAGCGATAAATCGGCGACAAGATAAAATATTTAGCGCTATCTCGCAGTAAAGTTTTAACAAGGAACTTCAGTGGCGAATGAAAGAAACAAACACAGCGCCCTCTACGCGGAACTAATTTGACAGTTTTATTCCCCATTGTCAGTAAGTGTAAAAGCTCACTATAACCATGCACTTTGTCATGTGCTACTCAGCCTGAACGTGTGAATAGAGATGATCTTTTGTATTGCTTTTTCTTTATAGAGGATGCTATGCATTGGGGCAAATTGGTACTACGGGAAAACGTTATATTTTAATGCTACTGGTTATTTAGAGCATGATTGTACAAAAATACCTAGTAAATGGAATACTGCGATAGTAAAATTTGACAAAAAAAAAAAACCTACATGGCTTCTCGCAGACAGCCTGTTGGCCGTCTGCTTAATCGATCTAATGTCGAAGTTACAAATAAACGTCAGACCTTCAGCTAGGCAAGCGTATTGCATTGAAATCCGTTCAGCCGTTAAGGCGTGAAAAGATAACAGACAGACAGACATATTACAAAGTTACTTTCACATAATTTAAGTTTAAACTGTTAAAATGTAATGATTAAAAGATTGCATTTCTTGCACTTTTACCAAAGAAACACAAACAAAATAACTTATTTTTGAATTCGGCAGAAAACGTAAATCTGGCCGAATTTCGTTTCTGCTTGCAGCCGCAGAAAACCATTTTCGGTCAGACTCTATAGGTTGCCTTTTTAAACAAATTGACTGCTCTGTATAAATATAGCTTACAAGGATCATTTGGCACGTTTGCAAGTTGTATGCTCTGGATAGCCCGGTCAAGCAGCTGACAACCTCCTAGGTTGACCTGCGATTGATGGTTGACATCTTGATTTTTCAATACAATGGGGGTAGTTTCCCGGAAGCTTCACCTCAAGAGAGCGCTATGTGTTTGTCACTTGTCAAAGTCTTCTTGAAGACAAAGCGACCAATCGGTGACAAGAAAAAAAACACTTAGCACCGTCTCGGCAGCTGAATGAAAGTAACAAATACATAGCGCCATCTACGCGGAACTAATTTGATAGTTTTCTTCCCGATTTCACAAAACGCCTGCCTGTCAACGTCATTGAAGAGCCAAAAGATCCTTGTAGCACACTTCTTTGCTTACCCCACACCGCACTGTGTATACCGCACTCACGCACCGTCCCTTGCAGCACGGCTACAAGGCGGGCGACTTCGTCTCCGGCGCGCACGAGCTGTCGCGCCTCACCAGCGTGGCCGCCGTGCTGCCGCTGGCCGCGCTGCAGCGTCGCCCGCTTCCCGACCACGTCGACCCACACCATCTGGAGAGACATCTGGCGGCGTCCGATTTCCTGGTAGGTTGAGGATATAATGTTAGGGATACATTGACAAATGTAACCCACAAAAGCCCTACGATAATTAGTGTGGCTGACTTTGTAAGCTTTGAAAGTTAGATAATCGATTATTATCGATATTTAGTTGTGGCTTAGTAATAACAGCCGCTCGGGTCGATCAATCAGGTTAAGTTACGCTTGCCGCGGTTGATCCGTGAATGGGTGACCATCTTTACATACCGCGACCCCTCCGAGCCTCGGAAAGAACGTTATGCCGTTGGTCCCGTCTGTCATTCATGGATCTTTGACAGTCATTACGGGTCATCATAAGCCCCGAAAGACTGACAACCAGTCGTACCAAGGGGTATCGTGTTACCCAGTAAGTGGGTTGTGGAGGTCAGATAGGCAGTCGCTCCATGTAAAATACTGCTATTCAGCTGCATCCGGTTAGACTGGAAGCCGACCTCAACATAGTTGGGAAAAGGCTAGGCAGATGATAATTTAGTTATCTGATAACTTTTATACACTGTACTTTTCTCAGTTTTGTATATTAACTTGCAGAAGTGTGTATGTATCTAGTCGATCTTGTAATTACTTTACACAAAAACAAAAACTCCTAGTAAATTGAATGTTTACTAAAGCGCAGGCCACACTGGGAGCGAAGCGAAACGAAGCTAAGTTTGTTTCGCTTCGTTCCGCGTCTTTTTATACTTCCGTTTTCGTTTCGCTTAGTACGCGACGTGAACCGAAGTATGAAAAGACGCGGAACGAAGCGAAACGAACTTAGCTTCGTTTCGCTTCGCTCCCAGTGTGGCCTGCGCTTACGGTTGAAACTATCTGTCCTATGGTCTTATAACAAAATAGATCTCGATATTTTATGACGTACAAGTGACATTCAACCTTAATACAGACCGTTCACAGATAATTTACCTCTGATCTTGATCCACTGACAAAATCACAATGAGCTTTGTTTTCATTAAAATAAGGTCGCTGTTGGGCTGCCACTGACAAGTCTGTCAAAATCAAAGTGATCTTTATTCTCGTTACAATAAGGTTACTGTTGGATTGCTGTTTTCAGAGGTAAAATAACTGAACGGTCTGTAGTATTACGAAGACAAAAATCCACCTACTAGATTCTTTTTAGGTACTTGTTACTTGAGCTGCTGTAAAACAAATAATATTGTTTAATGTAAAATATTGCACTATAAATTATTTGCACGGAAGTGGGAATTTCGGTGAAGGTTGTCACTTTGTTACTTACATATTTTCAATTAATCTGAAAGTTAATTTCAAGGATTTTATCATCCATAAGTTGCAAATACTTACAGAATATCTTGTTCGGTTTTCCAGGAGGCTTTCGGCATGACCAAAGAAGAGTTCTCGGTGCTCCCCGCGTGGAAGCAGACCAACATGAAGAAGGACGTCGGTCTGTTTTGACGTGACCCGCGCCCCCCTGCGACCTCGCGCCCCCTACATTACATATTATACACATTTTGTACAACCGCAGCTCTTTCGTACTTTTTTACTGAACGATGTCGTCAAAGGATTTGATACAATTAATGTTAAGAGCACGCTTATATTCTATAGTAAAATAAAATAAAACGTTTGTACTAAGGGTATGTATGTACCTAACGATGTATTCGCGCTCGTGATATTTTCATGTAACCGCCGTAGAGGATAGCAAGTAGACAACTGAAGGATTTGGACGTTGGAATTGTTTATGGACTTGAAGAGTTAGCCACGTCCACTCGGACGTAACTAAATGTTTGTATATAGTCGTTTTATTTGATTATTTATTTCTTACCTACCACTTTTATCACACTCTTTTAATATCGATATTTTAACTGCAATCCTAATGATCTTATTGATGTAATATTTTTGTAGTTTTAGATACTTTTTTTTTTGTGTAAAAATGACCTCGTGAATGTGGCTAACTGACTATGATAATACTGGTGATATTTTTCGATTTGACTGTAAGATAGGACCGGGCAGTGTGTCTCGAAGAGAGTAGTTTTGCTAATGCTAAATAATGTTTATATCAATCGACGCACCGCCCGGCAGTATCCATCGCGGAACGTTTTAGCAAATGTCTGGTCAAAGTATGGTTATTTGTTATAAACTGCTAGATATACACAAGTACTTGACTACTATGGTATTCGCTTTAGGGGTAGGCTTATATAGTTCTGTGGCGGTTGGAATTGTGTGCTGACCTTAAACTTGTGATATCGTTCATTTGCGTTAACTATGTGGTAATATAAACAGCGCTTTACGTAGCCGACTGTTGTTGAAATTGTTCGTAAGTGATTCCAATGCCACAGAGCACTACTATGTATATTTTAACACATCACATATCTTATCTACTCATTGCATCTTTTTATACTGTGCGTTAGGTGGACCATGATAAAGTTTTAATATATAATCATGCGGTATTCCGTACTTTGTGGCTTGGCTTCGGGCTACTGTACTCGAACGCGCACTGTGACTAAGGATATTAAATGTTATGAACTTTTTGTTGCTAACAGGACCATTTTTTGACTTTATAAATTATTTAGTAGGGCTCGTGTGTTGTTCACTCGTCTCATGCCAGTGGTGCTCACACTCACCCAGTCTATTTGTACTTTAATTTTGAAGCTGTTGGTATGTTGTGTACAATTTTAGAAGTTTATTTTTATATTGTAGCTTATTGCTTCTAGCGTGGGACGTCGTACGGCGACTATCTGGTTCGCGAAGGTAAATTGCCAGTACCTATTGTAAGAATGTTACTGCCAATGAGTAGAATAACTCTAACAAAACAGTCATACTTTAGATAACTAAATACCAATATAAACTTATTTTATGTCCTAAATGCATTTACGGCCGCCAGTATCGTAGGCCTACGGTGACATGAACATCTCAAATCCAATTTTTAATATTTTGCTTTGGTTGTGTTACTTATACCTAAATAATTATTGTATTTGAGGATTATTTTGTACTATAATAAATGATGTAATAAATTCTTAAAATTGATTTTGGTATTTTAGTTGAAAATACCTATCTACCAGAGTATCCCGTGTTTACGATTTACAGGAAGTAGAGATCCTGTAACTGCCTCGTTGGTCTAGTGCTCGCAAGCACTACTGCTGAGCATGAGGTCCTGGGTTCGATTCTCAGGTCGAGCAAAGTGTTATTGGGTATTTTCCATCTGGAATTTCTCGGTAGCAGCCCGGAGTCTGGATTTGTGCTCGGTTGACGGCAATAGACTCGTCCCTAACTGGCGAAATGTGAGTGTACTATATGTACACTTCTGCACAACCCTTCGGGGGAAACGAGGCGTGATGTTATGTATGTAGAGATCCTGTATCGCTGACAAAAACACAGCCTGCAACGTCTAGAGACGGCAGTCCTAATCAAATTTGTGGCGCTGAAAATGCGTTGAGTGCTAATGCGCTAACTGGCGGGTCCCGATCGTGATAATTCACGACCGGGACCCGCCAGTTAAGCTACGGCTTCCTAGAAGAGCGGTGGCCGCCAAATATGGCCACAATGACAGCTGTCATGTAAATGATGGCAGTGGCAAAGATTTAAATCGTTAGATTTGCCCTACCGCGTCAAAAGATAGTCGCATTTCTGATTCGTTTTGACACCTCTCACACAATGACGTAGTTTCTGGCAACGCTATTTAATAATGTGTGAGCTCACTTGTCAGTATGGACGTTTTTTCTTGTGACTAAGCACGGTGAGTGTAAATCTAGCAATTTAAATCTTTGGGCAGCGAAGTATGAACGAGTGTGTATGAGTGTGTGTGTGTAGTTGAGCTATGAATTATCAATGTCAAATACTGGCGAAGATTTTCATGGCAGCCATTTTAATACAACGGAACCGCTTTCCTAGAAAACCAAATGTTTAGGGGCTTAGCACACCTTCGCCGCGTAACGATAGCAGCGAAACCGCAGTAGTTCAACTGACTCGCATCATGCGGTTTCGCGGTAGAGGTGTGCTAACACCCTTAAAGTCGTCAATTCCTATACTTACGTCAATTGTGCCATAGTGCGAGTAAATGGCGACAAAGAGAGTTTAGTTGACCCGAACTGAACACGGTTTTCGAGGGCATGTACCTACCTACCTTGTTGCAAAAACATAGTGATTTCACACAACCGGTGTCTCGAATTGAACAGGGAAAGGTAAGCACGCAAAGGCATGGCGCCCACGGGCACACTTGGTTTTGTGAAATGGCAATGTCGCCTCTATCAGCGGCCGCCGAGACATTTCCACGCTCTTTGACAGTTACCGAGAATCTGAATGTGTCAGCCAATGACAGCCAAATATTGTAACCGAGAATCGCTGACAGCCAACCACCAGCCAACGATCATAGCCGTCGGTCGTTCCCTAATACCCACAGAACCCATAGAATTAGCGCCTTAGCACACCTCCGCAAACCGCATGATGCAACATGCGGTTTGGCTGCTATGGTTTCCCAGCGGAGGTAAATTAAACAAAGTACGCTGTCCACAAAAAACATTCTTGGCGCTATTGTAATGGATATGTACATTTTAGAGTTTTCGCATCTAAAGGTTTGGTCATGGTAGTGGCTAAATAAAAGCGCGCTGTTGGATTGTCAACTTTTTGTGCTTTCTGCACCCCATGTGTGCATAAGGAAAAACCCCTTTACATAATAGGCATATAAGCTTATATAATATGTAAACGTAAAAAAACATCATCCGATGGAAAAAAAAACATCCTACGTAGTTGTGAACCTATGGGGTTCGCAACTAACCCCATCCTGGGGGTTATAGGTTTATAAATTAGTATACATATAACTGCACTTGAAAAGTTAAGACATTAATTTAGGTATTGCGTAGTGTTAGTGAAAACGGGCAACAGCTCGGCTGAGGGGTAAGTAATATATGATATAATTACAAAATCTAATATTTACAAGATATAACAACTGAATCTATAATTTTATTTTATATAATAATAAATAATAATCAGTTAATATAATAAACGATTGATACAATTTTAAAGTAACTAATTTTTATAAGCATAACATACATTGAATATAAAATCGTTGATATACCACTCAAAAGACATAAAACCTATTTAATCTAATATGATAAAACTCCTAGTAAAAAACACAAAGCAAAAGCTTTCATAGTTTAATATACGAGACATTCACCGCCTCATCTAATCCAAATGATTCACCAACAATAGAGGGTATCTGGCGCTCGGCAGCCGCTGCCGAGGCACGCTCGCTTCGCTCGCTCGCCTTCGCGCGTTCACTGTTCTGACCTAACCTAACCTAACCCAAATGGTTCCCCAACAATAGAGGTAATGGTCACTGTTCTAACCTAACCCAAATGATTCACCAACAATAAAGAGGATCTGGCGCTCGGCGGACGCTACCGCAGCACGCTCGCCTTCGCGCGTTAATGGTCACTGTTCTAACCTAACCCAAATGATTCACCAACAATAAAGAGGATCTGGCGCTCGGCGGCCGCTACGGCGGAACGCTCGCCTTCGCGCGTTATTGGTCACTGTTCTAACCTAACCTAACCTAACCCAAATGATTCCCCACCAATAGAGGTAATGGTCACTGTTCTAACCTAACCTAACCTAACCCAAATGTCGGATTGCTCTGAATCGGGGTGTAATTATAATGATGGTAAGTATCAATATATATTTTAAACGATAGACCTAATTATTTTCGATTAATTATACGTTATATCCAATAACGTTATACAAAGTAAGTTTTAGAGTATATACATGTTATATGTAAAGAAAGTATATCAACAGTTGGTATACCTATCTCACGTTTATTACATCTTGTGAACGTTATTGAAATGAAAATATACCAACTATCTTTATATGATAAGAGACGCACCCCGGCTGAGTGCTCCAATATCGAATACATAAATAACGATTAAGGGTCGACACAGACAAACCAGGAAAATGCTCGAGCAATGTTTATTTATAGTTCAGTAGACAAACATATCCCTTCGATAATTCTAAAGTTTTTTTATTTTCGCTGAGTAGTAACTTTAGTGAATTCATTGCTATGTACAAAAATGCTAACAGTTAGTTCCTAGTATTTTATGTTATAACAATAATATTAAATTTAAATTAAAATACTACACTGTTTCTTAAATTAGTGGGCTAAAGTATATATTAGGTCTTTACCTATGAAATTGCCATTCTGCAGTACTGGCCATTTCAAATCAAAATAATTTTTGTTTGGCTAAGAATTCTAATTTCAAATTAATTTTATTTTAAAATCATGGATTTTTTTTTCCAAAAGTAGTCATTTGTTTATTGATTAGTGTTACATTTTCATCGCATTTCAATCTTTTTCGTCATCATGGATACGTTAAAAATTCGAGTAATTATGGAATATGAGTACCGTCGTGGCAGCAACGCGGCACAAGCGGCACGCAACATCAACGACGTTTACGGAGCTAACACTACAAACCAACGCACCACTTGTTATTGGTTTGCTCGCTTCCGTTCTGGAAATTTCGACCTGAAAAATTAACCTCGCGGTCGTCCGAAGACTTTGGTCGACAATGACGAATTAAAGGCGATTGTGGAAGCTGATGATACACAATCTACGGCTGAATTAGCAGCAGCATTCGACGTTAGCGTCAAAACAATATTGGTCCATTTGCGTCAAATTGGCAAGGTAAAAAAGCTTGACAAATGGGTGCCCCACGAACTCAATGATCGCCAGCGCGAAGTACGCGTCGAGACGTGCCTTGCACTGCTTAACAGACACACAAATGAAGGAATTTTGAACCGCATTGTTACCTGCGATGAAAAATGGATTCTGTTTGATAACCGCAAGCGCTCAGCAAGTAGGTTGGATCCTGGTTCAGCACCTAAACAATGCCCTAAACGAAAACTTACCCCTAGAAAAGTGATGGTCACTGTTTGGTGGTCTAGCGCCGGTGTGATTCATCACAGCTTCTTACCAAACGGGGTGAGCATTACTTCAGATGTGTACTGTGAAGAACTGAACACAATGATGGAGAAGCTGGCACATCTCCAACCAGCATTGGTCAATCGCTCGTCTCCGCTGCTCCTGCACGACAACGCGCGACCTCATACTGCACATCAGACGGTCTCCAAGTTGCAAGAACTGGGGTTGGAAGCTCTCCGTCATCCGCCCTACTCACCAGACCTTACGCCTACAGACTACTACTTTTTCTAGAATTTGGATAACTTCTTGGCGGGAAAAAAATTCAATACCCGAGAGGCAGTACCAAAATGCCTTTGAAGAATTTGTTGCCTCCCGTCCAGCTGATTTCTTTAAGAAGGGCATCAATAAACTGCCACTGCGTTGGCAAAGATGCATTGATTGCATGGGTGATTACTTCGATTAATACAAATAAAAAATGCATGAAAAAAATTCGTTTAAATTTTTTCATACAAAACGGCAATTTCATAGGTAAAGACCTATTATTACTGAAAATGCTAACAGATATATTTTTTGTTGAATTTTAACAGATAGGTAGGTACCTACTGTGGAACAATGGAAATCTGAAATGTCCCTTAACTCATTCAATAAAAAAAAATAGTTTTTCATATCATTTCCTGTAAACTTAGAGGGATTAGTTATCCCTTACAACAAAAGTTCTAACTGATAAGTAATATGGCTTCACAAGTAATTGTATTTTTACTTTGCGATTAGCGAAATATTGAATTTAAGTTTATAATTTTGCGCCGACATATTCGTGATAATAAACTCTGCTACCATAGAAAAGTTTCAACTTAAACGTGCTATTCCTTTTGTTTAATAAATATATTACAATTTGGGTATTGCGAGGCGCGGTGCAGATACGACAATTCGTGCAGCGCGGCGCGATGACACACTGCAAACGTGCCTATTGAATGGAGGCGCGAAATCATTTCATTACTGTCACATCTCACAAATCATTAGTTAGAGTCAGCGTCAAAAATATCGGGAGGAACAGACTGTTCAAAATGATCTCAACAACTAAGAAAATTAAACTTTATCTCAATTAGATAAAGTTCTTGTCAGAATGACAGTGTTATCGTGTACTGGTCTTCATTCTGAAACATTGCTTGTGTCATTCAGTTATTATTTCATTTTCATAGTTGTTTAGATCGTTTTGAACAGTCTATTCGTCCCGATATTATTGACGCTGATCCAGTTAGTTATTTTTTAATTAACACGCTTTTATTAGCTTCACCTTATGTATGTTTGTATGTAACGGAATCTTTGAACTCGATTGTTACCCACTTTAAATGGTCAGATTAATTCGAAATTTTGCACACTTATCAGGGCCCGATGACAATACAATAATTTAAACATTTTGTCCCATTATCCTGATCACGATCATCAGGATTAACGATTTCCTTCCGGAAAGCCTGGAGCCTGAGAAAGGGCTACCATATCCAAGTTTCGGTTTCCAATATAAATATAATAATTATAGAATAAATATTATTTGGGAAATTTGACGGTAATAAATTTAAAAATAAATTATAGTTTTTAAAAACTAAAGAACACGCTTTAATACCATTAAACTGAGCTAAAAAGTAAAAAATACATTTTTCAATATAAAAATAAAGTCATTAACGAGAAAATTAATGTCCTGGTATTAAAGCGTGTTTTTTAGTTTTTTTTAAACTATAATTTATTTTTATTTTTTATTTCAATATACCTACCATAAATTATATCTATAAATTTAATTTGGGAAATTCTACTCTAAAAAATTGAAAAATAAAATTCTAGTTTATTTTATCACATAATAATTGGATAATCGGATGCATATTAAACACAAGGGGCACCCAGACTCCACGTAGGCTTTTGGCTGCCACCTAGAGTGTATTTACAAACCCGGAGGCGCGGAGGGAGAGCGGCCCCCGCCCGCTGTAACAAAGTTTAGGCACCCTCCGCAGCTTCGGCTTACTGGTCGCCTGGTACCTGTCCATTGTTACGTAAGGGCGAAGGGGCTGCACTTCCCGCCGCCGGAGACGTGCAGAAGCGACTTTGTTTCGTCAAACAAGTGTTTTGGGGTTAGGTTACAATAATTTGTTTTTCTCAGGAATGGTGCGTTCTCTTTTCATGGGATTGGTACCAGGGGGGAGAGGACACCCCCTCCCCCTCACCCTCCCCCTCCCTCATTTTCATGCGACCGGATTTTAACCAGGTTTTGTGTAAATTGGCTGAAATATGACGATGATTGTAATGATGTTGTTTGATTTCGGAAAAATTATGCTGACTGGGAGCTTTAAGCCGACTATACACGGCAACGATATATCGTAGCGATTTGTGTTTGCACAGTTTTATAGGATGGCCCTATGTTTGCCACATGAACGAGCCGCGGGCAAAAGCTAGTTAAAGACAATTACTCATTTTAACTCAGCTGTTTATACCTGGCAACCGAGTAATAAAATAAATAATAAATAAATATGTTTGGACATATCACACAACGCCATCTAGCCCCAAGCTAAGCAACCTAATGCTTGTGTTATTGTAACGAGATGGCTGATAAACTACTTATATACATTTTTTTTTTTTTTTTTTGTAAATACATACATATTATAGATAGAAAAACACCCAGACTCGGAACAAATACTTGTAGGTCGTACAAATATTTGTTCCGTGCGGGAATCGAACCCGCGACATGCTGCGCAGCAGTCAATCGCTCAACCACTGCGCCAACCGTGTCGTCATATAGGGACCAGAAAAAGGTAGGCAACCTAACTGTTACATGTTCCGTTTGGGTTATACTTTCAATTGGAATCTAATTTGTTTGGTAAGCAAGTCAGTAAAATATTTAAAAAATATATATATTTAATTTAGGCAATCCATTTGCAATACAGGGTTACTGGTAATTCGACGTATATCCGTCAGGGGCTGATAAGGGGGCCAAAATGCAACAAGTTGAACCCCCATATGTATGGCCGAAATTCAATAGTTTTCGAGATATTTGAATTTTAAGAGTTTTTCGATATTTGCCCAAAATTTGACATTTAATTCCAAAACAAAAAAAATACATATTTGAATGGGTACCTACTATTAAAAATTATGTTGTAGCTGGCATTTTAATTAAGCTATTGACATAATTAAAACTTAATTTAACAAAATGATTAAAATAATGAGCGATTTAAGAATAATATCTTATTAATATTTTCATTTCACGCTTCAAAAATGTTGTCTCGTCACAAAAATTACTACGACATTAATCGTACAAATAACTAAAACAACTTGCCTATCCTGTAAGCTTTCCAAAAAGGTATAAAAGTCAATTTTAAAATACATAATTCGTGGCATGGCATGTGTTTGAACCGGCGCGGCGGTGCGCGGTGCGGGGAGAGAAATCATCTGTGTTTTTAGTTTATGATCCTCGCTAAAACAACCGATTTTACTGGCGAAATTCTTCGTGATGGGGCGGGGTGTGTGGGCGGGGGAGTACACGGCATCTACTGCGCTCGCGTCGCCTTTCTTAGTAAGTTTCGACTCTACGCCGCGCAAGCACGTGTGTTGTTATCTTGCTATTAACCAATCTCTCATCGCGTTAATTTTTTATCGATCATTATTGTTAATTCTTGTTTCTCTTGTTATTCTTTTTGTTATCATTGTTATTTCGGATAATATGGCTACGTATTCTAATAACGAATACGCAGACATAATGTTTTGTTATGGTTTTGCCGATGGAAAAGCGGCTGCGGCTCGGCGAGAATACCAACGCCGCTTTCCCGATCGTCGACTTCCCCACGTTACTGTTTTTGGGAGCACCTATCGACGATTGTCTGAAACTAGCAGTGTTCAGAAAGCACAAGTCAACGCTGGCAGACCTCGACGGTACACGACTGGCGAAGAGGACACCATTCTTCAGTGTTTTATTGATGACCCAAACATCTCATCGAACATTGTTGCAAGACAGCTCGATATGTCACAGTGGAAAGTGTGGTCGGTAGTACATCTATCAGGTAGACACCCATACCATTATCAACCTGTCCAAACATTGCACGAGGGAGATCCTGCCAGGCGACTCGAATTTTCTCGGTTTATGTTAAACGCTGACGCTGACCAGGAACATTTCCTAAGAAATATTTTGTGGACTGACGAGTCAAAGTTTGACCGGGATGGTATAACGAATTACCATAACTTACATTTTTGGGCACCTAAAGTAGGCAGGAATCCAAAAAAACTAAAAGAAACTGCGTCGCAAATGAGATTTTCCCTGAACGTATGGATGATTGTCCTTGATAAATATTTGCTGGGCCCTCATTTCTTGCCCCAAAATTTTGAACGGCGAAAATTACGAGGAGTTTTTAAGAAACAACCTAGACGATTTGTTGGCGGATATTCCCGAAGAAATAAAAAACAACCTCATGTTTCAACATGATGGTTGCCCAGCACATTACCGGATTACTATCCGACAGTGGCTAGACGAGAGATATCCAAACCGATGGATTGGGAGGGGAGGGCCAATTCCGTGGCCAGCACGAAGCCCTGATATCACACCACTTGATTTTTACGTTTGGGGTTATATGAAGGAATTAGTTTATGTGACCCCAATAAATTCAGTCGAAGAACTTCGACAGCGAATAATAAACGCGGCGCAACAGATGAGAACAACGTTCACATCAAGAGTGACGTAAACCGAAGTTAGGAAGAGAATTCGAACCTGCATTCGTAATCGAGGGGCTCATGTTGAACAAGATGTGTAAATTTTTTTATAAAATTTGACGTAAATTTTTTAATGCATTTTATTTCATATAAATACAAATGACCCTTTCTCTCCCCGCGCCGATTCAAACACATGCCATGCCACGAATTATGTATTTTAAAATTGATTTTATACCTTTTTGGAAAGCTTATAGAATAGGTAAGTTGTTTTAGTTATTTGTACGATTAATGTCATAGAAATTTACAACATTTTTGAAGCGTAAAATGAAAATATTGGTAAGATATTATTCTTATATCGCTCATTATTTTAATTATTTTGTTAAATTAAGTAGTTTTAATTATGTCCATAGCTTAATTGAAGTGCCAGCTACAATATCATTTTTAATGGTACCCATTCAAATATGTATTTTTTTTTTATTTGGAATTAAATGTCAAATTTTGGGTAAAATATCGAAAAACTCTTAAAATTCAAATATCTCGAAAACTATTGAATTTCGGCCATACATATGGGGGGTTAAATTTGTTGCATTTTGGCCCCCTTATCAGCCCCTGACGGATATACGTCGAATTAGCAGTAACCCTGTATATTTGATAACACGTTATATTTGATCAAAAATAATTTTCATCCGGTAAACAGATGGGTGAAGGTCGATGTTACTTCGGACGGAGGACGGCAAAGCGGACTGCCATAAATGGGTCCCTTTTGTCTAATGGTTTTCATGGAACTATTATAATACACGTATACCTATCGCTGCAGATCGGCCGGCCGCATTTTGCTGTAAATTCCAAATATTTTACGAAAGTATTAGCAAGACGCCTCGCGAGCCTAGGGTTATTTTTAATTTATTGGTAAATAAAACAAAAACAGACAGTAAATAATTTAATACCAACAGTAATATTTACAAAATTGCACAAAGTGATGCTAAACTTACATAAATTAAAACTAATTACTTCTAAGTTTCTTTAAGAGTTTCTTCAAGACAGCATTTTTCAATGCTTCCGAAGTCTCTTAGTTTAATACTCTGAACACATTTTTGAAGAACTTCTTTGCTCTAGACTCTAGGGAATTATCTACTTCTACTTCTGTTTCGGCATCATCGTTTTCATCACCGGCTTGTTCATCATCATCTTCTTCTTGGCTTCTCATGGATTCTTCGTCATTAGCCTCGCCGTCAGTTGCCTCATCTTCATTAGCTCCATCATCTTCGTATACCTCTTGCTTCTTCCTGGGCTCTATCGCATCTTCGGATTCTTCATCATCTTCAACCTCCTCTTGGCGTTTCTTAGCTTCCTCTAAGTCAGAGTCTTCCTCGTCTCCTACCTGGCGTTTTAGACGTTTAAGCTCATCCTCGGATTCTTCATCATCTTCAACCTCCTCTTGGCGTTTCTTAGCTTCCTCTAAATCAGAGTCTTCCTCGTCTTCGACCTGGCGTTTTAGACGTTTAAGCTCATCCTCGGATTCTTCATCATCGTCAACTTCTTCCTGGCGTTTCTTTGTTTCTTCTACATCTTCGTCTTCCACCTGGCGTTTCATACGTCTAAGTTCATTTTCGGATTCTTCTTCATCATCAACTTCTTCCTGGCGTTTCTTATCTTGTTCTATTTCTTCCTCTTCAACGACCTCCTCTTGCCTCCTCTTAGCTTCCTCGATTTCTTCCTCATCCTCGGCCTCTTCTTGACGCTTCTTATCTTCTTTGATTTCTTGCTCATCGTCAACTTCATCCTCAGATTCTTCAACGTCCTCTTCTTGACGCTTCTTTGCTTCCTCCTCATCATCCTCAGATTCTTCTTCCTGGCGTTTCTTAGTTTCCACATCATCGTCTGTCACTTCCTCGTCATCAATTTCTTCTTGCTTCTTCTTGGCCTCTTCTATCTCATCATTTATTTCTACATCCTCTTGACGTTTCGTCCTCTTTTTTGCTTCTTCATCTTCTTGCCTCTTCTTGACTTCTACATCAAAATCAGCTTCCTCCTCAAGCTCTTCTTGCCTCATCAGTCTCTGATGTTTCTCCAAGAAATCCTCTGGCGCTTCTACAGGCATTTCCTTAAGAGCTAAACGTTTTTCTTCTAAATACTCTTTCTCCAAGTCTTCAAAGGCACTTTCTTCTTCTTGTTTTAGCTTTTTAACCGCTTCTGCTTCCTCAACTTCTTCCATGTTCTCTTGTTTGATGCCTTTGAATGTTTTTACGTATTTCTTGATTGCGTCTTGCGTTTCTTGCCATTCATCACCGGAGCCTTCGATGATAGATTCGACTTCTTCTTCTTGCTCTGGCTCATTTTCTGGCTTTGGTTGTTCTGGTTCTGGCTCAGGTTTTGGTTCCGCTTCAGGCTCGGGTTCAGGTACGGGTTCTGGTTCGGGTTCGAGTTCGGGTTCGGGTTGGGGTTCGGGTTCTGGCTCAGGAACAATACAATCGCCGGGTGGGCTGGACCAGTCACATGCCTGGAAAATAATTTATGTTCGATATAAGTCTGGCTATTAATGATTTTTTTTTTTTTTTTTATGCATATAACTTCATAAATTAGAATCATTACCTAATGATTTATATACTAAAACCTTCCTGAAAGTATGTAGATCACGTTAGTGAAAGAATCATCCAAATTGGTTCATTCGTTTTTGAGAAAATCGCGGACAAACAAACATACATACATACATACATAAATACATACATACGTACATACCTACATACATACGGGTCGAATACAGAACCTCCTTTTATGAAGTCGGTTAAAAGTACTGATTAGGGAAAGTGAGACAATGATGGCCGGGGTAAGAGAAACATATGGCCCACTTCCCCCGTGCCAGAGTTCACGAACATTTGTTCTGAAAAAAATCTCATGTAAAATGTTTAGTTTTACTAGGTACTTGATTTATTGGCATTTCGTACGCGCAAGGTTCTGTTTTCTGTGTTGTTGTTTTCTGTTTGTTCAGAAGGTGCATTTAAAAAAAATTGTCTGTATATCCGGTTTTAACCTACAGATTTGATCAAACATTTAAGTCAAACTACGAGATACTTATTTGGTTTTAAATAAAATTGGATAGGCAGTTTGTGCAAGAATCCCGAGTAAACAGACAAACATCAAATAATCGTTCGAGGACCAATAATTGGTTTTAGCAATCAATTTTACAATAATTAAAAAAAAAAAAATACAAAAATATTATCAGACAACAATGCCATCAAACAAAACTTTTTCATGGTTTTTTTGAGAAAAAAAGTTAATTTAATTTATATGTTACTATAATTTTTTCCCAGTTCATGTAAATGTCTTGAAATTATGTGCTTACACTGCTTCCAAACCGTATAATACCTATTCCAAGACCTATTATTGTTAACCGCATTTATGAACACAGATATTTTAAATCTAACCTATTTATATATTATATAAAGTAAAAAAACTTGAATTTGTAAACTAAGTACTTAATAAAGTCATTATTTGTTTTATCAAATCATCGCAATTTTATTTTTATCAATAATTAAGAAATTATAGATCTCGTTCGATTTTTGGACTATGTTTCACTTACCCCAAATTCAATTTTTTTAATGTATTTCTAAGATTAAACCAACGAAATACAAGTCAAATTAGATAAAAGCATTTTGACGTGTCATTTTAGTCCTTTTACCATTTCCACAGACTCAATATTATAGGTATTCTGGTGACAGTTTCAGTTACCCCATATACGGGGAAGTGAAACAATACCATAGTCTGGTTAATTTGATGATTTTATCTATAAATTCACGACTATAGAGCTTGGAACTTACGAGTTCCAAGCTCTATAGTCGTGAATTTATTCCTTAAATCAGTCGTCTATGATACGTCATAGACGACTGATTTAAGGAAGAGTACTTAACATCAATCGTTATTAGAAATGCGAGTCTTATTAATGTGCTAGAGCTGTTTACGTGAAATTGAAAATAAAGTATGTTTCACTTACCCCACCTGACTTACACTAAATAATTATATAACTTTATTTATTTATCGAATCTTAATCTCGCTTTTTTTACAAACTTCTTATCATCCAAAATCATTCATCATGTGCTCACGAGTTTCACTACTTATTTCGTTTATCAATAATCTATTGGCACCTGACAAAAACATGAAGAGAAAATTGACAAAAATTTTATGATAATAAAAGATAACACTACAAAATACTAGCAAAAACGTACTCGACTTATGGAATGAATCGATAACCTTGTAAAATCTTTAAACATCACATCTGTATTTTACATTTTCTACATTCTGGTTGTCTTCTAGGAATTCCTCCTAGTTACTCGTAGAAGTTGAGGCTTTAGTTATATCTATATTAGTTATATATTGTATCGGGCTTAACTTTTAAATGTTGGTTGTGAACCAATCTTTACCACCTACTAGTATTGCGGATTCTTTGTTTTCTACATTTCCCAAGGCTCAGGCAAACGCAGAAGCTAATCTATACAAAAATGTTCATAGCAGGTATAGATCTACCGTCTACGAATACGTCTACTATCTATCCGTCTACGAAGCAGCAGCAACAGCATCCTACTAGCTATCTCTGGCCGCTTTGACTGTCCTTTCCAAAATAAGTGGATTAGGACAGCCATAGGCATCAGCTAGGTATAGGTACTAACAATACTAGCATAATATTTTAGGTACAGTTTTGTTACTAACACACTAACATTTTATGATTTTATGTTCTGATAATTTTATGTAATCAATATGGAGTTTGCTCTGAAATAAATAAAATATAATATAATAATAATAATAGATGAAGGAACTAATGTTGCTATTTAAAAGTAAAAAGTAACAAAACACGAGCTTTTTCTGAGAAAGGCCTGTTTCACCACCTACGATTAAGTTCTTATTAATTTACTTAATTGGCAGATAATTTCATACAAATTCTGTTCCATTTTTGAATTTATTCGGTAAGTAGTGGCTATTCGGATATCGTGAAATAGGCCCTAGGTCGTCATATCATCCTCCTAGGGCAGACCAACGCTTGGGCAAAAAGAAAAACAATATATAATTCCTCACCTGTTCCTGCTCCTTAAACCAGGTCTCCGGAGGGCACTGCATCAGGTAAGACTTGCCGGCATAGCACTGGTAGTAGTAGAAGCAGGAATCGACGCTGGCAATCCTCAGGAAGTTGTCCTGGCCACGGCACAGTGTCTCGGGGTTTTGTCTCAAGGGAATTGAGATGCCAGAGCAGCTGGCCACGGCCGCTGCGCAACATAGAAGCCAGAGAGCTGCTGGAAAATAAAAAAAAACAGTTAGTTTTGATGTCTTGAAAACTTTTTGGCTTCCCGTTTTTGAAATGGCGATCGTATACATAGTTGCTGTATTATCCTAAGGTCGACTGTCATCTATTTTTTTTATCACTACCAGGTCCCAATAACATAGAAAACAAACAAACACAAACAAACAATACACAAACAACAACTCAACAACAAACTTTAAGAAATAATTCAGACCATTAAAATAAGGACAATGGTAAAAAAAATAATAAGAAAAACACACGCATTAGATACTAACAGAAAAAAAATCAGCTAGCGAAAGTACACTAAAAGTGTTGGTTACCGAATGCGTCTGATATGCAACAACCACTGCAATCAAGTCACTTGCAGTTACACGTCACTATACGACGATTTCTGTTGTTTTCAATTCCAATGTGACAGTTAGATAGTTTCAATTTAGGTACACTCCTACCAACTTATCTGTGAAATGGCGAAAATTGGAACTACGGCCGTCATGTTGAAATGCCATTCGTTGTGCCGACGCATGTCATTCGATTGTGTCGACGCATCGACGGTGGCGTCCTCTTTCAGTTCACAGATAAGTTGGTAGGACTGTAAGTAGGTACTGGGAATTGTTGTTAAGACTTGCAAAACCAAAAACTCAATTTTGAACGGGCCATGACAACTTCCAGCCTTCGACGCACAGGATATTTTTGGAAAGAGGCTTTTATCGCACGAACCGAGAATATCGAGGAAAAAACCCGTTGAATTAACAAGGGGTAACGATTCTTTATTTAACCTATATGATTTCACGATATTTATACCTAACCTAGTTAAAATGTTTCCTCAAATGCTCAATTTTATATAGTAGCCGCGGGCAGTAGCTAGCTGTTGCCCGCGGCTTTGCCCGCGTGGATGTCGGAAATTATTTCACGAGAACGTATTACTTACCTACCGGAATAAAAAGTATCTTATGTCCTACCCCAGGTCTATCCCTTTCACCCAAATCCGTTCAGCCGTTAAGACGTGAAAAGGTGACAGGCCGAGTTACCGAGTAAGTTAGCTTAGTTAACAACTAGCTTAATTATGTGTTAATTCAGGGTCTAAGCTATCTATATACCAAATTTCATCCAAATCGGTCGAGCCGTTTGAGCGTGAAGAAGTAACAAACATACAAACACACACACACACACTCACAAACTTTCGCCTTTATAATATTAGTGTGAAAAAAGTACTTAACTTTGTATGTCAATTCTAATGAGTATCTCGATTTTGTATCAATTTGTCATAGAATTACTAAACCTAATAGTATTAAAAGTAAGAATAGACCGGGAAATATGTCGTGATTGAATATAGGTCTTCCTGGTTTTCCTTAAGGCTCCATATTCCATCTATACAGACAATCTTTAACCAAATCGGACAGATTTATATGAAACTAACTTTTGCCAGCAACTGCGACCGAGTATATATCGTAAAGTATCCCACGGGAACCTACTGGGTACCCGGATGAAAAGTATCCTATGTGTTAATCCAGGTTATAAACTATCTGTGTGCCAAAGGCAATTGCCCGTGGAAGGGCCTCACTTTGTGGCGCCGTGTCAAGACTATTTATTTGTCAAAAATGATGTCGTATTTTTCCACGTTTAGTTGTGTTTTATCAACATTTCTTTCACCCTAGCATTGGAAAACCTAATAAATGTTTATTTTACTGACGAAGTACATCCGCCATTCAAACCTAACCGGAATGCTGCCAGATGACAGAATATCAATCAATCAATCAATCAATCATTTATTTTGTAAAACATAGGTATGATTACAGATAGTATATTTTAAAAAAGAAATACGTGCGCGCTATGTTTTGCCAATATATGGCGTACAAAAATTAACACAAAAAAGACATGCACACAGTAAAAATATGAAAACAATAACAATACAATTTAAAATATGTCAATTAGGTTAACAGATCATCAATAAAATATAACACATTCCTACTAAATAAATAAATAAAAATCATAAGCCTTTAATTAGCAAGTCGGGATCGTCATACCTCTGTTTATCAGTAGTAAACTCAGTGATGGAGTAGTAACATTTATCTAAAAGTAATTTAAACAAACACCTCTTATAGGATCCCAGACAGTCTTTATTTCGAATAGCTGCTGGTATACTGTTATATATTTTTGGGGCCATACCCAGCACACTTTTACCGAAAAATGCGGTTTTATGAGAGGTAACATGAATGGTATTCTGATAACGGCGAGAGCGTAGTTTTTCAAATAAATGCAAAATATTCTAATCAAATAGGTAATTATTATCGATTGAAAATGACGATACTTCTAATACCCACAATGGTACAGACGCCAGTACAAACCAACAACAACAGCAGCAGCAGCTAGTACAATCTGTCAAATTTCTTTAATAGATTTTCATCTTTATCGCTAAAGCATTAGGTTCAAGGTTGATTGGGAAAATTTTACAGTTTCGGGTGGTCTGTACTATACCAGTATGTTTCAAATGCTACTAAACCCAAATACTGTAATTATCACTTAAAAACAACTAAAATATTTTACTATTGTACTGATTAGATTTAAAAACTTAATCGTGTTTCGAGATAGTTGTGATACTCGTAATATACATAAATAAATCACCCATTCGATTTAGTAAATCGAGTACCAAAATAAATAAACCTGGTTACACTGACACCATGTATAATGTCGAAGAGATTTCTGTCAAATCAAAGGGCATTGCTGGCTGTCGTAGAGTTTGTTTTGCGTCGATTTGAATTTATTCCTGCTTACCTATTTCATTATGTTACGTAACGATTTAATGCTGTTGATTTAAATTGAACTAATGCTTTTGTTTCCACGGTCCTGGGTAACGCCTACACTGGTAAGTTTGTAAAATATTTTTAACATTATTTTATTTTTTAATATTATTTATCTCCTGTGTTTAGTATAAATTCTAGAACGCTATCGTCCTTTTCCTGAGGAGGGCGTTAATTCCTACGACACAGTATTTTACTAATGTAGGTATTATCGCACTAAATGTTTTTGTCATACTGTGTTTTTGTTCAATAAAGATTTTTTTTTTTTTTTTTAACAATACCCGTTCACAGCTCACTGTTTTAGCAGTCTACTAGAAGGCATATGTTTAGGCAGGGGTCCGTCGTCGACTGTAAATGTATATAGTCTGCTGTTATGGCAAAAAAAAAGAAAAAAAAAATCGATAATATTTTTTAATTTTTTCAGGTACCCTCCGATGACTTGTGGACTGTTGGATCGAGTTTGTCATGTTTATTGGGAGGCTGTTACTAGAAATGTTTAGGGGCAAGCAGTTGGTGACAGGCCCACCCTGGAGTGTAGAAATAAGTAGAAGACAGAGGATTTGAGGATTTGTAAAAACAATAATCTGGTTGGGGCCAGAATCAAATCACGACATGTGAGCAGCAGGACTCAGTGTACATAATCATTGATAAGTGGGCAAAATATGGAAGTCCTTTAGAGAGAATCATTGCTTGTTATTACAGTTTTGTGGGAAAGCGTTCACTTACCTACGCTGTGCTCATACCATGATTATGTTTACTTATTATGAGAATGAAGCTGGGGCTGTTTTTTTATAAGAGTAATAAAATATTTTTACTATTAATTGTTGTTTTATTTTTTTTAAGTAAACCTTCCTATAGAGCACTGAAAATGCTGCTACCAAAGCCTTTATTCATCTATTATGACACTCGCTGGTGGATAGCGCATAGCACATATACAGGGTGTCCCGTAAATAATGGATAACCTCTTAAGGGGTCATTGTACTCATCATTATGAACAACTTTTACTATGGGACCAAACCTGAAATCACGAAAAAAAAATCAGTTGTTCCCTACATTTATGTTCGCGTAACTCGTCTAAATGTAGGGAACAGCAGATTTTTTTCGCGATTTCAGGTTTGTCCTAAAGTAAAAGTTGTTTATAATGATGAGTACAACAACCCCTTAAAAGGTTATCCTTTATTTACGGGACACCCTGTATAATCTCTAGCGAGAGAAGGAGGTAGTGAGGCTGAGGGACCTCACTACCTCATTCTCATGAACTTGTCCTCATATTAACTGTAAATAAATATTCACTACAGTAACAAATAAGATCGTAAATCACGATTACACTCAAATAGGTTTGAAAGACTAAGGGCTGATTGTTCAGTAGTCAGATAACTTTTATCAGAGGAATAAATATGGCGGTTTGACAGCTTTTGTACAGAAAATATGTCAAACCATCATATTTATTCTTCGGATAAAAGTTATCTACCTATTGAAAAATCAGCCATAAGATATTCATTTTTATAACCTCAATATCATCATCTGAAAAATAAGATCTCTGCTAAACTTGGATGAAAAAATTAAAATCATTTGCAGAATATGAAATAGTACATTTTGATTGACGTCCTCATGTATCAAACGACGTTTTTCTATACACTTTTGAAGAAATAAAATGAAATAACGAAAAATATTTTCGTCATGAATTATTAGGAAACTATGATTTAAATTTTCTTTTTTTTCCGCGCTTTGCTCTCGCCAGGTTGAAGGAGAAGCAAATGTATAAAGCCGATAAACAGCCTAATATGAAAAATAGAAAATTGTTGTTCATAAACGTTTTTTTTATTGTACGAGTAATAATCATGGTTTTTGATGTTAATCTACTCAGATTATAGAAGAAAGACAGATAGACCGCGCGGAACACCGAGAGTGAAGCCAAAAAAGCAAATACAAATTAAAAAACGAATTCAATCTCGAGTCAGTGTAACTGTTCCGAGACAATTTTTTTTTTTCTGAGACAATAAACGATTTATTGTCTCAGAAAAATGCAGAGAACAGTTATACATATGTAGGTACCTACATTTGACTCGAGATTGAATTCGTTTTTGAATTTGTATTTGCTTTTTTGGCGTCACTCTCTCTTTTCTTCTATAATCTGAGTTAATCTATTTATAAACATTATTTAATTAAATATTTTAAAAATATGAAGACGCATCTCTGATTGCCGAGATTAAAAAAAAACATATTCACCTTCGAATAGAGACGGTGTGAATAGCGGCATTGAACCAATTTGGACTAAGTATAGGTATACGTTATCTGTGGCAATTTTTATTTCCGCTCACGTGTTTGAAGATGAAAAATCGCACGCGTATGAAATACATTCCTTACAAAATAAAATTGAAACCACCGTGACATGATAATCTTTTTTAGGGGCTCAAATCTCTTAAGAAAATGGGCATTCCCCTTTCATCCAAATCCGTTCAGCCGTTTTTGCGTGATTCAAACATCCAGACATACAAACTGTCACTTTTATAATATTACTAGGATAGGTAGGTAATAGGTAAATAACTACACACACAGCAGTTGCTGTCGAAGGCCTAAAATAAATTGACCAAAATAAATCCTGCCAGTAATCTCTGGAGGCTTAGGCAGAGGTGTACCTATAGTACACCCACATTTTGCTAATTATGTTTGAGTCCCATGTGAGGAGGCGAGCGTATTGCTATCAATCGGGCTCAAATCCAGACTTTGGGCTGCTACTGAGAAAAAACTTTTTTACAAAAAAATACAACCGACTTCCAAAAACAACACTACAAAGTGAAAAATAACTTTAATTTCGGAAGTCGGTGTCTAGTTAAATGTATTTTCGTTTTTTGCCACCGACTTCCGAAATTAAAGTTATTTTTCACTTTGTAGTGTTGTTTTTGGAAGTCGGTTGTATTTTTTTGTAAAAAAGTTTTTATTTTTCGCTTTTTAGTTGTGTACCTACCCCACACAAATTCAAATACCACTACCTGCAAAACAAACTAGAACATCATCCATATAAAAGTGAGGAAAAAATACGTATTATTGAAGCTAACTCAAAAACTACCAAAGCAAAGTTAATCAATTTTATATGGGACCAACTGTGATGAATAAAACAAAAACAATCCAAATCGGTCCAGCCATCTTCGAGTAATCGGGGAACATACATAAAAAAAAAAAATAAAAAAAAAAAGGTTCCGACGAATTGAGAACCTCCTTCTTTTTGAAGTCGGTTAAAAAGTGGGGAAAAAATACGTATTATTGAAGCTAACTCAAAAACTACTAAAGCAAAGAAAATCAATTTTATATGGGACCAACTGTGATGTACCCTCTCGAACAAAACAAAAAAAATCCAAATCGGTCCAGCCATCTTCGAGTAATCGGGGAACATACATAAAAAAAAAAAAAAAAGAAAAGGTTCCGACGAATTGAGAAACTCCTCCTTTTTGAAGTCGGTTAAAAATCCTGAAGGAAAAACTAAATAACACTACCTAACCTGGGAATTGAATCCAGGACCTCATGCTTAGCAGTAGCGATTGCGTCCACTAGACCAAAGACTTAGACAATGCATACATTATTTCACCAAAGACATTTCCATTTAAGTCTTATCCGTCCTCGCGCTAAACACTCTGGCTGCAGCTATCTATACCTACATGGTTAACAGCCCTGTATGACCTAACACTGTCTCCTAAGATACAGGACTACCTAGTTTAGGAGATAGGGTTACATGATCTGTGTACATTTATGTAGACATCCGTGTTTTGTTGTTTTGTACATCTTTTTTTTTTTTTTTTTTTGTGGATGGGAAATCATCAAATGACTTCTCCCGCTCTGGGCAGAGCGGGAGGGCGTGTCAGACTTTTACTGACTAAAACCCACCCATGCTCCTTCAACTGCCCGTGCCAGGGCCACGGTATCTCTTTCGAACTACCCGCGACCCCGGCGGCATCGGCCCAATTGACCCCGTCACTGCTGACATCTCTTTGAGGCGCGCGTGGAGCACAACGCGCCGTCGACCCGGGTCTGTTCCTGCTCTTGTGTACCTTTCATGAATCTTGTGTGTGTAATAAATATTATTCTTATTCTTATTCTAAGTCTAGTTCAACCAGAAATAATCCTATACCTACTCCTTAACAGAAATGTATTTTAACTATTGTCAATATGTTATCACTGTGGACTTGTCAATTTAAATCTATAATCTACATACTAAGATCGTTGCTAACTTTGCTTACAACAAGATTCGGTACAAAACTAAACAGATTTCGGTTTGAATTTGAATATTTAACTTATCATGAAACAATAGCTATCCAGAGTTACGAATAAATATTTTGAGAATTGTTCTTAATAATGAAAAACATAAGCCAAATTCCTCATCAACGGAAACAGAGCACACTTTGTAATATAAGAGTACTATAGTAGTCAGGTAAGTGACTTATTAGTGGAAAGTGACTACCGTTTGTGTTTCAGACATAAGTACAGTCACGATTTTTTTTTTTTTAGGATAAAGGTACTGTGGTTCAACTTACGCTCACTAAAAGATATTACTACGTCGCAGAAAATACACATATTAACACGCTTTTATTACCTTCACCTGTATGTATGTTTGTATGTAACAAATTTTTACCCACTTCAAATGGTCAGATTAATTCGAAATTTTGCTCACATAACAGGGCCCGATGACAATACAATAACTTAAAAATTTTGTCCCATTATCCTTATCAGGATCATTTGGATTAACGATTTATCTCTAAAAACAAAAACCCCCGCTTTAATACTATTAAACTGAACTAAAAAGTAAAAAATAAATTTTTCAATATAAGACTAAACTGAGTAACGAGAAAATTAATGTCATTGCAAAAAAAAGCGTGGGGTGCTTTATCTCTGTATTTCGAAAGCACCCTACGCTTTTTTTTACAATAACATTAATTTTGTCGTTAATCACTTAAAGATAAATTTGTAGTTTTTGACATAAAAAAAAATATTGGATAAATTCTTTTAACTACTTCCGGAACCCTTAATTGTGCGTGTTCCGATACGCAGTTGGCCGGTTTGTTACAATGGCATTAATTTTCTAGTTAATCACTTTATTCTTATATTGAAAAAAATATTTTTTACTTTTTAGTTCAGTTTAATGGTATTAATGCGTGTTTTTTTAGTTTTTTAAAGTAGTATTTTATCATCAAAATTGTTAAATGCCACACCAGTACCAGAATGGTGTGGTAAAATTTAAAAGTGTGGTACAGACCACCAAACTGAACAACTTTCTCCATGGGACCAACATCGTAATCGGTAAAAAAAATTAGCCGTCGATTTGCGTTGAGGAAGTTTTCTATGGGACAATTGATATTTTTTTCGCGATTACGATGTTGGTCCCAAGGAGTTGTTCTTTTTGATGGTTTGTACCACACCCTTAGACCACAACTGTATTGAAAATGTTTCAAGATTTGAACATTAAAAAACCCGGTGGAGTTTTTCTTGAAGTTACGTACGTACGTTATTGCCACTATTTTATAGCTGTTTCCGATTGACTTTAATTATAGTTATTATTATATATTTGTAGGTTTAATTCTAGGAAAAAATAATCTTAATTATAATGTACCCCTGAATACTTTTAAATAATTATTTAAACAATATTAAATTTAAAATTCACTTAGAAAAAAATATTTAAATCAACTTACTGTTCATTTTGACCGCACTGACTTGCTACTGTTGCGATCCGGTACAAAAGTAAGATCAAATAGCTGATGCTTTCAATTTTATCGAGAGCATCGTATCAGGCAATGATAACGTCACCAGATACTGTAAGATATAGGCAAGAGATTTCGTCTATCAAACGGTTGTCCATGGTAAAAGCCGGGTGCTGTGGCAGCGACTATAACTAATAAATAAACGCAGTCTGTTCAAATGGTAAAACAATGCAATATTTTTATTATGTATTTTCTAGGTTTTTCTTAGAAGTTCACACACAGTTCAGTTCAGTTCAGTTCATCGGTGAAGGAAAACTTTAAGGCTCCCACAGACGCGCGACGCGAATCTATTAGAACAATACCTATGAAAACTTCATGGAAATTGTTCTATCGGAATCGCTTCGCACCGTCTAAGGTTTTTTTTTTTTTGTATATGGTACGGAACCCGCGGTGCGGAGTCCGATTCCTTCGACCGAAACGATGGATGGACTTGTGAAAGATGGTTATGGCTACATTAGAAAAAGGATGACTATTCAGACGACGAGCAATAGAGATGTAAAGAAGAAGAATACATACGGCGCTGACCCCAAATAGTTTGGGATGAATCAGGAGAATGATGATGACTTATTAATGGTTTCTAAAGCAAAGGTGGTAGTGAAAATGGTGAATGGTGCTTACAATGACGGTCATTGGGCATGATTAAGCCACACTTTTAACAGGGGCGAGTTTATTGCCATCGACCGGGCACAAACTCAGACTCCAGGTTGCTTCTGAAAATTACTGATGGCAAAACCCAATAACACTTTGCCCGACTTAGGAATGGAACCCAGGACCTCATGCTGAACAGTAGCGACCACTAGACAGACTAATGAGGGTAAAATACCTAGTGAAAGTATTTTATTTTATCTCCATATAACAAACTACTGATCACTTCGTTTTAACGGATTAACACAAAGTACGGACCACCGGATGAATTTATCCCAAGAACAAACTTAACATTGTAGTTGAAAAACATGTTCTCCCATACATTCCAACTGTAAATGTGAGTTTATACTCACAATATTGGGAGATTTACCATGTTATTTTAAGACCACAGACTTCTTATAGGTTTTCCTGTAATCTACAGGTACCTATTTTCTATATTTATTTTCAAAATTTTAGGCTCAGTTTCGGAGCTAAGGAGGGAGGAATGTTCAATTTTCGTTTATTTTCTTAAATAATTTTAAAACACTTTATTTTAAAATTATAACAAAAATATATTTGAGACCCTCATAGTAAGCCGTTTCATTTGATATGTCACACGGTATAGTTTGCAATTTAAGTTTTTTTTATTATTATTTGCCCCCCAAAAGTGACCCTGAGTGATATTGAAAATCCATCCGTCCGTTTTTGGGTCACAGAAATTCATATGTGTACCAAATTTCAGCCTAATCGATCTATTAGATTCGGAGCAAATTGGCTGTGATAGACGACAGACAGACACACGAGTGATCCTATAAGGGTTCCGTTTTTTTCCTTTGAGGTACGGAACCCTAAAAAGGCACAAAAAAGTAGTTCCACATTGTTGATGTTGGTTCGCCAATATTTTCCTGTACCAACATGCGAGGGAAAGTCTAATAAACTTCATATTATCTTTTCATTTTATTGTTTCGCCCCATCAGCGCCTTTTTACCGTATTCTGCTTTAGCTGAGTTATTTTATAAACTGACGAGGAACACTGAATATTTACGAGATACCCACACAGTTAGGAAACGTTAGCAAACCAACTTTTAGTTACCGGAAGAAGAATAATGTACCTAGTGTTGCCCAAATGCAAGAACAAGACGAGACTTAGCCAGTCTTGGTCTTGGTCTTGCGCCAATACACCTGGTCTTGGTCTTGGTCTTGGTCTTGCGCTCCCAGTCTTGGTCTTGGTCTTGGTCTTGCAGCAAGAGTCTTGCAAGTCTTGCAATTACCTATTAGTCTATTACTATTTATTAAAGTTTACTTTAAATCTTAGAAAAACGTATTAGAATTGGAACATTGTGAGCTTGAATTAACATAGCCATAGTAAAGATCAAGCAGATTAATAAATAACTGAAGATTTGATAAGAAATTCGAAAAATCAACTGACCTATATGTCGTTTTCCATGGAAGTAACTGTTTCTTAATAAACATTTATGATTTATAAGCTTACATTTGCTAAAACATGTAAAAAAACAAATTAATTACAATAACTTGACTGTATTTTAAAGAACAATACTTATCTGTCTAGAAAGAGATTGAACCCTCAACTTATAAGAAATTTAATAAAAGAGTTTTACGATTTATCATTTATTTGAATAAAAAATAAAATACAACACAAATCAACAGCTTTATCATTAGGTTATGATACTTTATATAATTTTTTTTGACCAAGAATTAATACAAAGTAACCATCTGGCTGACTCATCACTTAACCTATTTCTATGTTTTCTAATTACTAATGATGCTTTAGAAAATAACCTCTCAGCAGGTACTGAAGTTGCAGGTATTGAGAGAAAATCACGGGCCATTTTCGATAAAATCGGATACTCTGTCTCATGCGTCCTCCACCAATCTAAAATGACTTCCGAGCTGGCAGTTCTTGGTTTTCTCAGGTACTCCTCCAACTCGTCTATCACTAAGCCTTGAAGACAAGATCCAGATGACGTCGAGGGACATTCATAGAGTTTATCAAAGTCTATTACGTCTTCATCTTCATCACATACTTTATTTTCTTTTTCTGGTAATTCCAGAGATTTGTTCAGTGAGTGTAGACTTTTATATTCTTCATAAAGTTCATTGAACTTGCGCAGACTTTCTGTTTTAAGTTGCTTTCTCCACATTGTCAGGTCAAAAGTCTGAGCCTTATGCCTTGGGTCTAAAATTAAAGAAGTACAATAAATCCAGTTGCTCTTCTTGTAATGTTTAAGCATTTTGTCTCGAGCTGCTTGGAAAGCTAGAATGAGCCTTTCATCCACTTCAGATCGATTAGGTTTCTCATCTAACTGTTTTACCATGGATTCAATTTTATCTAGCAAGAGATTGAATGATACAATGACTAGCGGTAATGTAACATATTTGTCTCCACCAAGTTTTGTACTTAAAAGTTTAAAGTTTATTAGAAATTTATGTAATTTTTCGAGTACCTGCCATTCATTAGCTGTGATTTGAAAATCATTTAATTCGGTGACAGAACTGCACAATATGTCAATGCCCGCTCTCACTTTTAAACCAAATCCAATCATATCATGTGTGGAATTCCATCTCGTTGGACAGTCAAGAATGGCATTTAGATTTGATGGCACGCCAGCTGCTTCACAAGCAGACTGAAACTTCTTCTTCACTATCTCACTTCTTTTTATTTTACTGGAAATACTGCGTAACTTTGTTACAGATGTACGCGAGTCAGCAATATTTGGTGCAGATTCTTCATCTTCCTCATCCTCAGTTTCGTCTGCATAGTCTTCGTACTGCTGATCTTGCGCGTTAGTGTCAGACTCACAGTGTAATGCTAAGGTCTTTAATAAATCTTGTACACCAAGGTTTAAAATGTGAGCAAAGCACCGGAAATGTTGATTGTCTGAATCAAAGTGTGGCGGCAGCTGTTTGCCCAGTTCATACATAAATTTGGTATTTGCAGTTGCGTTGTCGACCGTGATACCTTGTATTTTATCAATTATGCCATATTCCAATAAACATTCATGGAAAATCGTTGCAATATCTTCCCCAGTATGTCGACCGCGTGATGGTATAAAATCAAGAACTACAGATTGATACTTCCATTCGTTGTCTATATAATGAATAGTAACCCCGTAGTAACTCCTACCAGCAATTGACGTCCACCCATCAATGGTAAAAGACATTTTAGATGATAATTGTTGAAGTCGTTCCTTGAGATTCAATTGGAGCTCTTCAAATCGCTCTTTGACTTTCCTTCTAAGTGTAGACCTTTTAGGAAACACCATATTAGGGCAAATACGTCGAAAATATACTTGTGTAGCTTCGTCATCGAAAAATGAGAAGGGAAGATATTTTTTCACCACCCAATCAACTGTAGCTGTCGTGATGTTGTCACTGCTGTTTTCCGACTGAAACAAAACAATAAATCTTGTGTTATTATTTAAAACATACTAGGTTTGAGCGTATAAGAGGAGGAGGTTTGTTGTTGTTAAATCGAGAAAATCGTTAAATTGATATTTGTTATATTAAGGTTGCACTGTACTGTAATTTACCAAAATAAAGTACTTAGTTGTTACTGGCCGATTAAATGAAAATATGGGTGTTTATAAAAAATATTTAAGACGATAATTACATACTTAATATGTCGCACCCCTAGATGAAAACTGTGAAAACACCATTAACTCAAAAATACTTACGTAAGTTAATGGCGTTTTTGAAAGTATCGCATGAATAGCTACGCGGAGTTAAAATTCTTTTAACTGTTAAAAAAATATTCTTACCTGTCCACTTCTTCCAGAGGTTACTAAAAAGCTTGTGATATCTCCACTTAATTTTGGTTTAACAGGAAGAAATATTTCTGATTCCTTTTTGTGGAAAGATATTAGATGTTTCCTTAAGCCTGAAGTGTTTCTGTTTTTCATTTTTATTTCAATCTTTTTATGTTGGCACAATTTACAGAAGGCAGTTTGGGATGCATGAATTATTTCGAAAAACTCCTCAAATTTGCTTTTGGGTCTTTTAGATCTGTGACTCAAACTCTCGTTACTCGGACTAGAATAATTTGAATCTTCGTCACTCATATTAAATTGTACACGTGATACGTTTTTAGAAAACAACGAGAATTAGTAAAAACAATTATTAAGTTAGACTCGAAGCACAGCTCAATTGGAAATGACTGGAATTAAAATAATTCCTTTATTTATAGTACGTTTCCTTGCTTTCTACCGCGCCGCCTCGCCACGTGCCGGCTCTATGAAAAGGATGCCGCCGCAAATCAAACAATGCCGCGTGCGAAGTACAAACACACACTAAATATTACCTACTTGTACAGACACGACGCGTGAATAAAATAGAATTAGTGCCAATCACTATTCTTTACATATAAGTGAATGTTTTGGCGTACATCTATACTAATATTATAAAGCTGAAGAGTTCGTTTGTATGTTTGATGACAGAAGTTTTAAAATAAATAAATAAGTCCTGAACGTCACTATACCTCCAAAGTTACTATTCCTCGTGGACGAAGTCGCGGGCACAGCTAGTAAATACTTACTCTCATCATCTCTCTCAGAGATATTCGGGCTGGTAAGTAATACAAAACTCTTATCGCAGGCTTTTTATTTTATTAGTAGGTAAGTACCTACGCTTTTTATATTATTTTATTAGTTTTGTAGAATTTTTTTACACGTTTCAAGTATATTTAAAAGTGGCTACAATATTTATTAAACGGGTGATATTTGAACACTTTTTTGCTATTTTTTCTTGTAAAAAGTTAAGAAATATAATGACTAAATGTACAATAATAGTACCTAAGTAATTAGTTTAAAACCATATAAGTAATCAATATTATAATATATACTTACTAGAATGAATTAATATGACATCTACTACCTATCCTTACCATTTTATCCTAATCATAATACTACTTGCGTGATCAGTATAATGTATTCATTTTCATTCTAAGCACTCTGAAACTTATTTATTCTTTGGAACACCTGTAGGTACTCTACTAGGAAATTATTTTGCATGAGTATACCTACGCCCTATGGCGGCAATCAAATAGTGTCAAATGTTATGATTTCGGCGTGGCGGCAACGATTGTTTTAGATTTCAAAAGAAGCCGCCGGCGCGTGTATCATAACCATGTACTTCCGAAAAGCGGCAAATTTCTTTGAGAAGTAAGTACAAAACCTTTGATGCCGCATTATCAAAGTGCCGATGGTTAAAACATAACTATGCATGCACTCAGTTTGATTTTAATAGATATTTTTTTATTCGCTATGTTTATGGTATTAGTCGTAATGCGCATAGGTCCAGTTTTTCATATTCTTTGATACAGTTTTTTGCGTCTCATAGAATTCCTAAGCGTACCTACCTATACACCGAACTGTTACACCCAACTACTCAGTGAAATAGCGCTAAGTCCTAGCTGCAAGACGCAAGAGTCTTGCAGGCTATGTCTTGTTCTTGCTCAAGTCTTGCACGGTCAGTCTTGGTCTTGGTCTTGCTAAAAATACGCGGTCTTGTTCTTGGTCTTGGTCTTGCAAAAACGCAAGAACAAGACCAAGACTGCAAGACCAAGACTGAATTTGGGCAACACTAAATGTACCTAATACCAACTTCAAAATGTAAGCTGGTTACGGACATAATATCATACCGGTTGCATATTAGAACATCAAAAATTTCTCGAGCAAATTTCAAAAGAACAATAAACGAAATAACAAAATTTAAATGACCAAATGTTTTATTTAGAAAAAAATTAAAATCCTAATGTATGTGACATCAAATGAACGACTGATCAAAAGTTGCTAGATGTAATTTTAAAATATCAATACATTTCGAACCTAACTCCCCGTGATGTCGACCGTCTAGGGTTAGGGTTTCCGTCAGCAGGTCGACGGAGCCCCGCTGCGCGGGGCTCCTATTTCTGTCTGCAGGGTTTAAAGAAACCTAACCAACCGAAACTCGGGCTGCCCCTGACGTCGACCGTCCAGGGTTAGGGTTATCCAGTAAAAATAATAATTTATCCAGTAATCCATTTTGACCTTTAAACGATTTGGTCAATAGTGTAATAAATAATTTAAACATTGATATTCCAGACTTTGGTCAGCTGAACTTTTGATCAAATGACCATCGTTATTTTAAACTTTGTTGATTTGTACGTTGTTCTTTTGAAATTTACTCAGGAAAGTTTTGATTTTCTTATGCAACCATCATACCATATTTTCTGACGGATTAGACAGAGGTGTACTTAAAGTACACCCATATTTTTCCAATTATGTTTAAGTTCGAGCCTATTGCCATCAATTTAGCACAGATCCGTCATCTGAGCTACTACTGAGAGATTTTCCCGATGGAAAAACCCAGCTGATTATTTTTCAATATTTCCGACTTTCATTCATTTTCCGTGCTTTGGTGGACGATTTTTCCCAGAAATCCTAACTCTCGATAAATTTTTTTGGTAATCAGTTTTGGTATAAATTTCAGAACTCAAAATATATTCATCACATCTCTCAATAACACGCCTGATTAAACAGTGGATTGTGCATCGTATACAACCGTATTATTCTCTGATCTAAATCACGTAAAATAAATCGCAATAGTGAAACGCCACACTAATAAATTGGTGCGCCAACATTATCTGAAATCCAGCCGTGTACGATGTGTGCTGTCCACATGACCTTGCGACACTGTCACGCGAATGTAAACACGATCATTTGAAGGTAATTTGTCTCTTTTCTTTGAATTGGATTGATTAGAAAATTTATTAGTTGTTATGCGGAAAAAAGGACAGGTGGTACGTACCGTTGTTTCGTGTCGTACTACCTTGAGAAGACTAAGAATACGGAACCTAATTTTCGCTAAAGCCTCAACCTTAGCATATTTGCTTAGGTAGAACTTGAAGAGGTAAGCAAAAATAATTAGGCACTTGACAGGGCTGAAGAGTCAACCATTGATAATTCATAATCCAAAACTTATTTTACAAGTGAAATAATTGTTTCAGTTGTAAAGTTTGATGAAGTTAAAAAACTTGGTGTTACCTACCTACATACTTATTATTACCCGGATCTTACCAGGTACGAGGTACGAGTGACCACGGGATTTCCAGCGAAAGGGCAAACATAATGTCGGAAAAAACAAAATACCTTTGTTATCTCTGGTAGTAAATCACGGAAATCATCACGGAAATTTTGCAAAATATGACCTAGTATTTTAACACAGTTGCGACCCTGATCCTTTCGACCAAAAGTTAGTATAAGTATTATTCATCTTTGAATGAAACTCAAAAGACGTTGGTAAATTGTTTTCGAGTTATGAGCGCACCAACAGACAGACTGACAAAGAGACGTTGCGTTTGTAATTATTTGAACAACTTAATTTTTTTGTTGTTTTTTTGGCTTAGCACGCGACGATGGCAAGAGATCAGACGACATATATTTATTTCCATGGAAGTTGGGTATTAGGCCTTTAGTGTGGGACGCAACGTTTGTCGATACTCTGGCGCCATCCCATCTTCATGGCTCGGCGTGCTGTGACATTTTACATCATATCCTTAACTTTACATTCATATATATATATATATATAAGAATGTAAAGTTAAGTATATGATGTAAAATGTCTGTAGTACTTAGATACTATAATGTTAGCCTAGCGTAAATTACAGCCACATCGGATTTTCACACATAAAACCGGCCAAGTGCGTGTCGGACTAGTGTCTGTCTGTACTAATTTATTGATTTTTGTTGATTGGTCTAAAACGATTTGTTTTCTTTAATATTCTTAATTTATAATGTTATGACACTTATGTCAGGCTGTCAAGCTGTCATTACTTTATCTTCAAAATTTTCTCTCATACAGTTTCTTACTGGCTTAGTCTATGAAGGTTATTTTTGATTTATATAATTTAATTTTTTTTTTTTTTTTTTTAATTATTTATTTTATTTTTTATTATTATTTTTATTTTTTATTTATTATTTAGCTCAAATATTGTATTTCATAAATAATGATTGTTTACTGAATAACTGTATCCTAAATTGGATTTATAAAAATAGTTGACACGCTCTCAGAATTCATCGAAGAGGTTCTTGAACGAATACTGATATTTCTGGCCGTTTCGATTACTGACAAGTGGCATTTTTGAAAGTAAGACTTCAACTCTGAAAAAAACTGGAAAAAATCTATAAAAGAACGAGGAGAAAACAACAGACGTGGTAAAAAACGTGGATACGAGGAGATATAAGCCATGACTGCCTCATTCCCTTGTTACTAAAAATCTGAGTGTGTTATAGGTAGGGATGTGTTTTTTTTTTAATTTAATCTGTATTTTTTATCTTATTTTCCTAAATTATATTTTGTTTCAAGTCTATATAACCAGGATAGTAGATTCGTTACAACATGTCAAGCTATAATTTCCAGTATAAGCTGATCTCGAATTGTATAGGATTTACGTACAATCAGAGGTAAGCTTATACTGGAAATGTATAGCTTGATATGTCGCCGGGTGAACGTTTAGCTTTACACTCATCATAGCTTTTTACGAAAGATGATTTGAGTGACGTCATTTAAGGGTCAGGCAGGACTTGAAAGTTTTACTCAAAACCCCCCAGGAAAAGACCAAGAAGCAAACCTAGGGGTATGTTATTCCTGGGGGGTTTTAAGTAAGGCCTACTTATAACTGACGGAGTCGTGCGCATAACACGTTTGTTATAATAACACAAGACGTCTCGAGTTTATCAAAGATTTCTGTTGTCACAAATCAACGTTGGGAAGCCATTAATTTATGAGATATAATAAAAGGCAATAATGCTCTGGAGACTGGACCCAAGTCGTCTTGTGTTCACGTCAAAATGTCAAGATGAAAAGTGGTACAACCCACGAGCTTGATTCCTATCACACAAGATGTAAATAATAAATAGTTTCACTACTGAGATACTTAATTTTGACCTGAATGGCTCTTAAGAGATACCCATTCATAGATTGCTTAGTATTTTTATCAAAGGGTTTTTCTCGGAAAAAAATGTTTAATATAATTCGGAAAATATGGGAAAGTGAATAGCTTAATAAAGCAAACTACTGATCTTCAAAATTATTACTCTCTTCAAAAACCTAGAAATAATATATTTAGGATAACGGATCTGGGACACTTGTGCGAAAATACATTTCCGCGAATGGACTTTTGCACGAACGGACTTTTGCGCGTAGGGACACTTGCACGAAAGACACTTGCGCGAAAGACATTTCCGCGACTGGATTTTTGCGCGAATATACTTTTAAGCGCATGGACATTTGCGCAAAAGACACTTGCGCGAATTCGCTTGCGCGAAAGGACAGTTGCGCAAAAAAGGGGATGAAAAAGAAAACAACGAGATGAAAACGACGAGACAAAAACGACGAGGGAGGAAAACAAAGAAAGTCCAACAATAGAAAATCGCCCTCCCTCCGTCCTCGTCGTCGTCGGGCAGGACGGACGGTTTCCGAAAAAAAAGACGAAAAGACTTTCTATTATTGGTCCCTCGTCATTTTCGTACTTTGTTCCTTTGTTTTCGTCGAAACGGTATGGTACGGTTACGGTACTTTCGACTGCCCAAACAAAGGACGTTCGTCTGCGACTTTCTATTGTTCCTTGTTGTGTGTTATTTTTATTGTTGTTGTTATTGTTTTTGTATTGTTGTTGTCACTCGTCGTCGTCGTCGCCGGAAAGGACGGGTGGTTCCGTCGAAACGGTCCTTTGTTTTTATTAGGCGACTTTCTATTGTTCCCTCGTCGTCGTTGCTGTATTTGTCCCTCAACGTTTTCATCACGTGGTTTTCGTTTTCGTCGCATTTTTTTCCACAACTGTCCTTTCGCGCAAGTGGATTCGCGCAAGTGTCTTTCGCGGAATTGGATTCGCGCAAGTGTCCTTTGCATAAGTGTCTTTCGCGCAAGTGCCTTTCGCCCAAATGTCCATACGCACAAAAGTCCATTCGCGCGAAAGTCCAGTCGCATAAATGTCTTTTCGCGCAAGTGTCTTTCGCGCAAGTGTCTTTCGCGCAAGTGTCTTTCGCGCAAGTGCCTTTCGCCCAAATGTCCATACGCACAAAAGTCCATTCGCGCGAAAGTCCAGTCGCATAAATGTCTTTTCGCGCAAGTGTCTTTCGCGCAAGTGTCTTTCGCGCAAGTGTCTTTCGCGCAAGTGCCTTTCGCCCAAATGTCCATACGCACAAAAGTCCATTCGCGCGAAAGTCCAGTCGCATAAATGTCTTTTCGCGCAAGTGTCTTTCGCGCAAGTGTCTTTCGCGCAAGTGTCTTTCGCGCAAGTGCCTTTCGCCCAAATGTCCATACGCACAAAAGTCCATTCGCGCGAAAGTCCAGTCGCATAAATGTCTTTTCGCGCAAGTGTCTTTCGCGCAAGTGTCTTTCGCGCAAGTGTCTTTCGCGCAAGTGCCTTTCGCCCAAATGTCCATACGCACAAAAGTCCATTCGCGCGAAAGTCCAGTCGCATAAATGTCTTTTCGCGCAAGTGTCTTTCGCGCAAGTGTCTTTCGCGCAAGTGTCTTTCGCGCAAGTGCCTTTCGCCCAAATGTCCATACGCACAAAAGTCCATTCGCGCGAAAGTCCAGTCGCATAAATGTCTTTTCGCGCAAGTGTCTTTCGCGCAAGTGTCTTTCGCGCAAGTGTCTTTCGCGCAAGTGCCTTTCGCCCAAATGTCCATACGCACAAAAGTCCATTCGCGCGAAAGTCCAGTCGCATAAATGTCTTTTCGCGCAAGTGTCTTTCGCGCAAGTGTCTTTCGCGCAAGTGTCTTTCGCGCAAGTGCCTTTCGCCCAAATGTCCATACGCACAAAAGTCCATTCGCGCGAAAGTCCAGTCGCATAAATGTCTTTTCGCGCAAGTGTCTTTCGCGCAAGTGTCTTTCGCGCAAGTGTCTTTCGCGCAAGTGCCTTTCGCCCAAATGTCCATACGCACAAAAGTCCATTCGCGCGAAAGTCCAGTCGCATAAATGTCTTTTCGCGCAAGTGTCTTTCGCGCAAGTGTCTTTCGCGCAAGTGTCTTTCGCGCAAGTGCCTTTCGCCCAAATGTCCATACGCACAAAAGTCCATTCGCGCGAAAGTCCAGTCGCATAAATGTCTTTTCGCGCAAGTGTCTTTCGCGCAAGTGTCTTTCGCGCAAGTGTCTTTCGCGCAAGTGCCTTTCGCCCAAATGTCCATACGCACAAAAGTCCATTCGCGCGAAAGTCCAGTCGCATAAATGTCTTTTCGCGCAAGTGTCTTTCGCGCAAGTGTCTTTCGCGCAAGTGTCTTTCGCGCAAGTGCCTTTCGCCCGAATGTCCATACGCACAAAAGTCCATTCGCGCGAAAGTCCAGTCGCATAAATGTCTTTTCGCGCAAGTGTCTTTCGCGCAAGTGTCTTTCGCGCAAGTGTCTTTCGCGCAAGTGCCTTTCGCCCAAATGTCCATACGCACAAAAGTCCATTCGCGCGAAAGTCCAGTCGCATAAATGTCTTTTCGCGCAAGTGTCTTTCGCGCAAGTGTCTTTCGCGCAAGTGTCTTTCGCGCAAGTGCCTTTCGCCCAAATGTCCATACGCACAAAAGTCCATTCGCGCGAAAGTCCAGTCGCATAAATGTCTTTTCGCGCAAGTGTCTTTCGCGCAAGTGTCTTTCGCGCAAGTGTCTTTCGCGCAAGTGCCTTTCGCCCAAATGTCCATACGCACAAAAGTCCATACGCACAAAAGTCCATTCGCGCGAAAGTCCAGTCGCATAAATGTCTTTTCGCGCAAGTGTCTTTCGCGCAAGTGCCTTTCGCCCAAATGTCCATACGCACAAAAGTCCATTCGCGCGAAAGTCCAGTCGCATAAATGTCTTTTCGCGCAAGTGTCTTTCGCGCAAGTGTCTTTCGCGCAAGTGTCTTTCGCGCAAGTGCCTTTCGCCCAAATGTCCATACGCACAAAAGTCCATTCGCGCGAAAGTCCAGTCGCATAAATGTCTTTTCGCGCAAGTGTCTTTCGCGCAAGTGTCTTTCGCGCAAGTGTCTTTCGCGCAAGTGCCTTTCGCCCAAATGTCCATACGCACAAAAGTCCATTCGCGCGAAAGTCCAGTCGCATAAATGTCTTTTCGCGCAAGTGTCTTTCGCGCAAGTGTCTTTCGCGCAAGTGTCTTTCGCGCAAGTGCCTTTCGCCCAAATGTCCATACGCACAAAAGTCCATTCGCGCGAAAGTCCAGTCGCATAAATGTCTTTTCGCGCAAGTGTCTTTCGCGCAAGTGTCTTTCGCGCAAGTGTCTTTCGCGCAAGTGCCTTTCGCCCAAATGTCCATACGCACAAAAGTCCATTCGCGCGAAAGTCCAGTCGCATAAATGTCTTTTCGCGCAAGTGTCTTTCGCGCAAGTGTCTTTCGCGCAAGTGTCTTTCGCGCAAGTGCCTTTCGCCCAAATGTCCATACGCACAAAAGTCCATACGCACAAAAGTCCATTCGCGCGAAAGTCCAGTCGCATAAATGTCTTTTCGCGCAAGTGTCTTTCGCGCAAGTGTCTTTCGCGCAAGTGTCCCTTTGTGCAAAAGTCCATTTGCGGAAATATCTTTTCAAGCATGTGGGTTCACGCAAGTGTCCTGCTACCTTAGGATAACTAGTAAGTTTTACATAATAATGTTTTGTTTTCAATAGGGGTTATACAGTTAAGAATCTATTTAACTGTCAGTGATAAAGGTGATAATAACAATACATGATAGTCGAACAGTCCATCTGATGCTTATCAATAAGACAGATAATACTCGAGTTCATGTTGACTTGAGTCAGTTGCAGAAACACTATCTTTATGATATTTCAAGAGCACGTTGTATACATGAATGAATAAAATAATAAGTAATTGAAAACTCATACTTAGCATTGGAAAGCATGCGTTCTCATATCCTCCAGGTGTAATATAGTTGTAGATTACAAATAGAAATGGCAAATCACCTTGCTAATGCTGTATATATTAATCAACTTTAGTTAATATTGTTACGTAGACGCGACGTAACGCCATCTCGTGAGGTACTCGTGGCTAAGTAATAACAGCCGCACGGGTCGATCCATCAGGTTAAGCTACGCTTGCCGGGGTTGGTCCGTGGATGGGTGACCATATTTACATACCGAGTCTCCGCCGTGCCTCGGAAAGCACATTAAGCGGTTGGTCCCGGCTGTCATTCGTGGATCTGTGACAGTCGTTACGGGTCGTCAGAAGCCCGAAAGTCTGACAACCAGTCTTACCAGGGTATCGTATTACCCAGTTACTGGGTTGTGGAGGTCAGATAGGCAGTCGCTCCATGTATAATACTGGTATTCCGCTGCATCCGGTTAGACTGCAAGCCGACCCCAACATAGTTGGGAAAAGGCTAGGCAGATTGAGACGCTAACGCCATCTGTTATCAAGTAGCAGAACTACACGATACGTCGATTCGTGACAGATTTTGCTAGAACATTCTAAACCCTTCCAGAACTTCTAGTCTAGATGGTTAAGTGTCGTTTTGTTGCAGCATTCTAAATCATTCCTGTAAGTACTAGAATCTTCTCAAATTATGTCCTCGAACATTCGGTTGACAGTGGTGTATGGCAGTTCAGCTAGGAATACGATACAGTGGACCAACAGTGAACTAACAGTGAGCTACAAGTGAGATTCTGATTACTGTATTTGTGATTATTTAAATATAGTGTATTTTTGGTGTAAATTGGCATACATTTATTTATCCCGAACCCCAGCTCGTAACAATATGTTACACTTGTACACGTAGGTACACAACAGTAATCATCAATCTCACAAATCGGTCCAGGCGATAATGTTCGCTCCTGCGGCAATTTCTGGCGATGAAGTCTGTGACAACCGGAAGTCAGCAGTTCACCATTTATTGCAGATAATATTTAAAACGTTATGTAAACAGGAAGTCAATCAGTCAATCAAGTCAACAAGTCATCAATGCACGCTAACATTAGGTACATTTTGTTAAAGAGTTCGTCTGTTAGAAGTGCTATTAAGAAGGGATTCACCAGCCAAGCAGTACTCTTTTATCACGTTTGAAGGGATATGGTTGACCGAGGTTATTGTACAAAATAATAAAATAATACCTAATACAAAAAAAGAAGAAACAATACAAACGGTTGATAGAGAAATTATTTTATATTATATTATATAGGTACCTACTTAAAAATATAATATAAACTAAAACATGGCGTCGAAAAATTCCTCCACATCGCTGTCGACTGGTAAAGTACACAAGAGACTGGCGGCATACCCACGTTATATGGCAATGCTAAGCCTCTGGCCAAGGTAAAAGCCACACACACACACAGGTCACGGGAAGTGTCAACCAGCCGTTTGGAGATTTCGTTGAGCACCCACCCCACGGCCCCAGAATTTCAACCCCAAAATGCTCATTCATAACAAATGCAATTCATAACGGTTATTTGGACCAGTTTGGACGGTTTACTAATGTTTGCCATAATTGAAAATGCAATAATTTTATATAACATACTTGTATTTGCCATAATTTCGTTAGAAATAACGCTTCAGTTGCCTTAATAGTGAAATTACATAAAATCATTTTCACTCATTTTATTGGTCATAATCGATCAAGTGTCATAATAATTTTAATCCATTTTATTTGCTATAGTTTTCATTTTCAATAATGTCGTTTTCCATAACATTTATTCACCATAATATTAATTTGCCCATACTAGCACACCAATGCTAGTTCAGTACAAGCGCCTGCAGTTTTGATGTTATGATCAGTTAAAATGAATAATTTCTAGGGTTATTAGGGTTTTTGTCTGCAGGATTTAATTCATTGTTTATTATTTTACCAAATCCAACTGATACATAAATAAATAGTAAAGATGCAAAAGCACTAAGGCTTTTGTCACGGCTCCAGCAGCAAGCATGCAAGCAAAAATACAGCATGCAAGCAAGCATGCAATCAAGAACGCAGCATGCAAGCAAGAATGCAGCATGCAAGCAAGCATGCAGCAAGCCTTTTTACAGACCGGAGCCAAAGTACGCAAAATAATAGACGCCAAAAAAAAGGCGCTTTTTTACAGTACCAGTACCATTGACCTTGACCTCAAGGTCAATGACCCTGAGGTCAAGCTTTCATCGTCTAATATACGAGACATTCACTGCCTCATCTAACCCAAATGATTCACCAACAAAAGTTAAAAACATCGGGTGTTAATGTACAGTGGAGCCACTTTATTTCATTCAAAATTAGGGGTCAGGAATTAGGGGTTCGGGGGTTGGGGATTACCTGGGTTAGGGTTTTTAATTATATTAAATGTTGCTTAGGTCAAGTATCGATTATATATTTTGTTACTTATAGAAACTAATGATTATAACACATGATATTATGGCAACTTATTTTATGGCAAATTAAAGTTCTGACTAATTAATTGATATGACAAGCGTTATTAGTATAAATGTTAATAGTGCAAGTAAATATTATGAGGGGGAACGATTATGGAAAACAACACAATACCTGTTTGGACATCTAATGATTGTACCCAGACAACTCCGAAATTCCAGAATTTTTGCCGTTTACAAAAGTAACATTATTAATCACACTAATATTATAAAGGCGATAGTTTGTGCGTGTGTGTGTGTGTGTGTGTGTGTGTGTGTGTTTGTATGTTTTTTACTTCTTCATGCTCAAACGGCTGGTCCGATTTGGATGAAATTTAGTATGTAGATAGCTTATAGGTACCCTGGATTAACACATAGGCTACTTTTCTATCCTGTTCTACGCGGGTGAAACCGCGAGGTGCAGCTAGTATTCAATAAAATGACGAAGGTGGATGATACATAGGTAACATATCGATTTATATTTTGTTCCCCATTTATTGAGTCCAGCGTAACCATAACCTTCACAACACTCTGTCTTGGGCTCTGAACAAAGTTCACAGTCACATACAAACTTGTTCTTGCCCCCTGAAGAAGAAGAAAAAAAGGAAAAAGAACCTCCTCCTCCTTCCTGTGTGAAGTATTTACAGGCACAATTCTTGGAACCCACTATACGCCTCGTGTGTGTGTGTTTTTATTTTCTGAGCTAAGATGATTCCGAGAAAAATGCCTTTGAATCGAGGCCGTGATCGACCCGACGTTTTTGATTTAGTTGAGGAATTCATACAAGTTGTGAACTTGGAAATTCAAGTTCTAATGTCTGTTTGGCGACATTTCACGTAGTTCTAGCTTTGATTAATTAACTCATTCCTGAACAGAAGCCTGATTTCTGAACAATCTTGTCCAGGATTTGCGATTTATGAGACTTGGAGATTTCTTGGTGTTTTAGGTAATATAGCGGTCTGTCTGGTCTTCCCAGTATAAGAAGATCGGTATTTTTAAGTAGCCGGGTAGCATAAGCATAAGCATAATCAGCCTATAATCTTCTCACTGCTGGGACACAGGTCTCCTCTCTGTGAGAGGGAGATGGGCAGTAATCCACCACGCAAGCCCAGTGCGGATTAGTAGATGTCACATGTCTTCGAATTTTTGGTTCTAGGGCATGCCGGTTTCCTCACGAGAAGCCGAGTAGGTTAGTAACTAATCATAATATTGCAAGTGTTTTATTTTCAGCTGCAAGAGAAAACCGTAGAAAAATAAAAAGTTCATCGTGAAGAAAGTAATTTGCAACCTGGTTAAGAGTAAAAAATTAAAACAATCTGGCCTGATTGCGCAGTTGTGCAAGAGTTCAACCCCTAACTGTTTTTCTATGTCCTCCTTAGAAAAACAGAGGGTAGAGCTTGTTTTTTTTACAAATTAGCTATAACATTACCTGTGGAGTTGCTTGGGCCATTTATGTAAGAATTTTCTGCCAGACGGTTTTTGAAAGCTATGTCTATTATTACCTACAAGTACCTAGGTAGTAACAAGTTCCTATTAACAGAACCAATTAAACCTATAAATGAGTAACGAGCGGATTAGCAACGTGTGTAGGACGGACGTTATCGCTGGATACGAAGTATTGAAGGAGGGTGTAAGCCTATCCAGATTTATCCCGGTATGACGGTAGGTCTCTCCTAGTTTAGGCGGCGCTGACGTCCTGCAGCTATACGTGCCGGGTATGTTCGTGAATCAGCCGGCGGCTATATCCCGAAGACTTGTAAGGAAGACGTAGAATTAATAACACCGAGTAGATAAGTCTTCATAAGTGTTCAGGAAGCGCTTGCTTGACTCTTCAGGAGTACTAGCAATGAGGTACCTTGCCAATGACAACGAATTCATCAGTGCGTGTTGAAGTACCACTCACCTTTACCTTGCCGAGACCCGCAAATAGCTTCCTGATTTATTTAAAGTTTTAATGCATATATTTTTTACTATGTTTAGGTACAACAAAACTTATGTCTAAACACCAATAAATACGAAGGTATACAAGGCATGTTATATATCACAGGATTCCTTATAAAATGACCTAGCTACTGAGATTAACAAAAATAATAACTGTATCTATTTCCACTGAAAATATATTGCAGTATAAAGAGGAAACATCTAACTTTTCAGTGAAAAAACTATTTTACATAATGTATTATTCTATAAGTCCTGAAGCGAAGCCCTAGGTTACGACAAAAAACTGGTCTATTGACCTAACGAAGTCTAGTATTGAAATTTATTTGTCTAGATATTTCAACGTGTATTTGAATGCAAGTTTACAAAACTATTATAATATGCGTGCCCAATCTGGTCCCCCCAATACATTATTTATAAGAACCAACTAGAACGGGTTCAAAGAAAATTTACTAACCACCTCAACTATCGCCTCCGTAAACCTCCGATGGCCTATGGAAACAGTTGTCGAACACATGGTTTGCTAACACTCGATGAAAGGCGCAAAGTTGGTTGGTTGGTTGGTTGGTTGGTTGGTTGGGTTGGTTGGGTTGGTTGGTTGGTTGACTGGACATACTTAATGGACACCTCGATTGCCCCCAGTTGGTCGCACAGGTAACTTTAACACTCCACTACGGCGCACTCGTCACACTACGATGTTACACGTGCCTCGACACTCGACTAATTACGCCAAAAATTTAATTTATAACACAGATTTCTCTCAAATAGATATATTTAACTGTAATAAACCTACATTCAAAAAACAAATACTGAAAACCATAAACAAAGACAAATGACAAACTTCTAATCTCTTAATATTCAAACTTTTTATTCTTAATATAATATAATTTTTTTTCTTTAAAATTTAAACTTAGCTTTAAGTAATTTACCTTAAATTGCACCTTTTGAAGTTAAATATTTATTAATAGTCTTATCATAGTTATACAGGGAAACCTATAACTAGCCATACCTACAATATTAATTCACACACTCTGTTTATACGAGTATATTATGTGTATTGCTGTTGGTTGCCTTAATAAAGAAAATAAATAAATTATACAACGTTATAACCTCGATTAAATAGGTTTTCCTGAAAGTCTAAATACATAAAAGTTAGGTCCAGGCTTAGGTCTCGGTCTAGAGTACAAGGACGCACTAAAAACTTACAAAATTACGGCTATATTTGATCGAGATTGCTTAATTGAGATTGAGATTGCTTGATCGAGATTACCTTAAAGTGTTGAAGGACGTTCACGGCTCAAGCTTTTAAGAAAATATTAAAATTATATGTTTAGGTAAGTCTTATTTTGTACTTTATAGTTCATCAATAGCTTGTTCTTAAAATGATTTTTATACTTAATTTTTATCTACTACTTTTAGCTTTAGAATTTATTTAAATATCTGTTCTATAACTTTCACTTGAAAGGTGAAGGTAAAGACAAATCCAACGAACTCAAACACGCCTTTCGCCTTTTCGCCTTTTTCAGTCATGGTGTGAAGCCAACCAAGTTGCACTATCCAAGTCATACCATACTTTAGAACGGGCTATATCAGAAATTGAATGCGTACAGGTCATGGTGTATGAATTTGTATATAAAACTTACGTATTAATATTATAAGGAAACAATATCATTTTCACTTTTTGGTGACGCATCGTCGCGACCATAACGCCATGAGAATAGAACGCAAAACTCACTTACCTGTCTTCACTTTGACCGCTAGGTACACTATATAATTATCCTCGAAGTTCCTTCAAAAATAACACAGACATTTTAAAACTCACTTCAGAAATATTAAGAAATTCATAAAGTTTGTGAAACAAAAACAAACTACCCGCCTCACAATGTTAGCAGGTACTACGCCTTCAGCAGCCATACAAAATCAAATCTAAATTTGTATGAGACTTGGTCGTCGTCCAGCCGCTGAGTTCGTTATTTATTTCAGTACTGTAGGTTTCGTGTAAAACTTTGATCGTTTTTCTTTCATTATTATGCCGTGTGATAGATTACATCATTTTAAAAACTTGCTTTTCTTTGGATAGCCTTTTGTTTATTTTATTTATTGGTCTGTTTGTACGTTGTGGGAACTTGTGTTTTTAGGGTTCCGTACCTCAAAAGGAAAAACGGAACCCTTATAGAATCACTCGTGTGTCTGTCTGTCTGTCCGTCTGTCCGTCTGTCTGTCTGTCTGTCCGTCTGTCACAGCCAGTTTGCTCCGAATCTAATGGACCGATTAAGTTGAAATTTGGTACACATATGAATTTCTGTGACCCAAACACGGACGGGTAAAGTAAATAAATTAAATTTGAATATAGAGGTCACTTTTGGGTGGCAAATAAGAAATTTAAAAAAAAAGTTTTGCAAACTACACCATGTGGCATATTAAATGAAAGGGCTTACTATGAGGGTCTCAAATACATCATCATCATCTTCCTGCCCTTATCCCATATTACTTGGGGTCGCCGCAACACGTTTTCTTCTTCCATTCTCCCCTGTCAACCGACACGCTCAAATACATAATATATTTTTTATAATTTTAAAATATTTTTTTTTAAAGTTATTTAAGAAAATAGACGAAAATAGACCATTCCCCCCCCCCCTTATCTCTGAAACTACTCAGCCTAAAATTTAAAAAAAATACAGAAAATAGATCTTTACCTGTACATTACAGGAAAACCTATCGAAGTCTGTGGTCTTAACATAACATGGTAAATCTATCAATATTAAGAGTACAAACTTACATTTACAGTTGGAATGTATGGGAGAACATGTTTTTCAACTACAATGTTTACAATATTTACTTGACACGTCTGCTACTACTACGGAGCGTGTGCGTCTGCTGGCTGTGGGTAAAGTAGTGTCGTCGAACAAAGTGCCTATGTTCGACGACGGTAGTGCATGAAGCCACAGACCCGACTCCCACGAGTCGGGTCTGTGGCTTCATGCACTACCGTCGTCGAACATAGGCACTTTGTTCGACGACACTACTTTCCGCCTCGCTGCTTCCCTGCAACTAGGAGCTCCTTCTTGTTCTCCTCATCGCTGTCACTGTGGCGAAGTTGTCAACAGCCTCGGACACCACGGCCTGTCTTGCAGCCGAAGTGCGGGTCGCTTAGCACGGCACGCGAATCAATGACATCATCCGACGAGCCCTTGTCACCGTCGGCGTTCCAGCTGTATTAGAACCCAATGGCTTGGCACGCGACGATGGCAAGAGACCGGACGGCATGTCTTTATTTCCATGGAAGTTGGGAAGGCCTTTAGTGTGGGAAGCAACGTGTGTCGATACTCTTGCGCCATCCCAACTTCCTGGCTCTGCGTGCTGTGCTGGCACTGCTGCTACCGCTGCGGAAAACCTCAAGCGGCGGAAGTATAATAACCTTATCGGTAATTATATTTTCGAGTCGTTTCGGGTTGAAACCCTTGGGCCGTGGGGTCCGAGTGCTCATAGTTTGTTCAACGAAATCTCCAAACGGCTGGTTGAAACTTCCCGTGACCCAAGGGCTGGCTTTTACCTTGGCCAGCGGCATAGCATTGCCATACAACGTGGCAATGCCGCCAGTCTCTTGGGTACTTTACCAGTCGACAGCGATGCGGAGGAATTTTTCGACGCCATATTTTAGTTTTTTTAATAGTTTTAGTTATGTTAGTATATAATTTTGTTATTTTTAGGTTATGTTTACAGTTAAACTACAATGTTAAGTTTGTTCTTAAGATAAATTCATCCCAACTACGGAACCTTTCATAATGCGTGGTACGACACGCACTTGGCCGGTTTTTTTTTTTTTGTTGTTATAAGAACTTTCGATTGGCTCATTAGTCTAGGGGTGATAAGCGCAACGGTCACGGGTTCGATCAGGCAAAGTGTTATTGGGTTTTCCGTTATAAGTAACGGAAGTCAAAAGTCTGAGAAATTCCATAAGCAGGTAAGCCTGCTTATGGAATTTCTCAGACTTTAAAGAAAGTACTTACCTGTTACTTGAGGATTTCTTTATTCTACGCTAGATACCTTAGTACATTTAATATATCTTCATTCAGATTGTAAATTAAGGTACAACGTAGTTTCTTCCTTTTCGAAATGATTTATTTGCTGTTTTCTGACGTCCAAAGTTACTGGCACTAACCAGTTAGAACTTTGTACTAAAAGAAACAATAAGTAGTAACATAGTAGGTACTTTCTAAAATTCGTGGAAAAAAAAACAATATTCTTCAAATTCATAGAGAAACACAGACTTGGATTGAAGAAGATATATTTTCACGAGAAGAAAAAGATTTGAAAAATAAAATAAAATTCTGACAACTTTCCTCTTTTTTGTTTTTCGTTTGCTGTTTTACATTAGGTAATGCTTTCCAGTTACAAAATTATATACATTATTGATATGCTTATTACAATAAGCTGGGATAAAATAAAAAAATACTGTGATGTGATATCTGTTGCTTTTTTGCCGAACACTGAAACCAACACAATAAAAAAATGAGTCTTTATGTACCATCAGTGACAACAATTCGACATCAACAGCATACATGCATGCATGCTGTGTGTCGTAGCAGTGAGGGCGATTTTCGTAAAGCAAATTAGCACTGATATGCGGTTGACTGTAGGTACATAGACCTATGTGTTACCACATCTTTAGTCTTCAGGCCGGATGGAATACAATGTGCATATGCTATGCAAGTAACATACAAGCAAATGTACCAGACAGTCGGAATATATGATCTGTATCATACACTCATCCCACGCCATCCTTCGGTGTGAGCTGAGAATACTACTGTCGGATTTCAGCGAGGAGATTAGTACCACAAAATAGATAGGCACAGAAGGCCAACTCCAATGAGCCCAAGCAGGTGCTCGCACGCATAGTCCATCATCATAATAGGTTGGGGAAAAAGTTTCTTCGCATTTTTTAAGAAAATTCAAAACATTTTTTAATATACATTATTTACATTTATCTAAAGTTTGTAGGTACCATTTTGTTCGATAACTTTTTGCCATCTTGTAGGTAGGGACATGATCCCATTGCTATAGAAATTTTGGGACTTCTGATCAAAATACCACGACAAGTGGTTTTGGCAGTCCTCTCGTGATGTTAACCTGACACTGCCTAAAGAATTCTGAAGAGACCGAAACAGGTGGAAATCTGAAGGTGCAAGGTCAGGACTATACGGCGGATGCATTAACACCTCCCAGTCAAACTCTCTTATTTTTTGCTAAATGGCTAAAAATGTGTGAGGTCTAGTGTTATCATGATGAAAAACCACAACCCTTCTGTTGATTACTTCCGGCCGCTTTCTCTCAACTTCTTGCTTTAATCTCATCAGTTGTTCGCAGTAGAGTTCAGAATCGATGGTCCTGCCTGGTGGTAACAGCTCATAATGAATAATGCTCTTCCAATCCCACCACACACACAGCATCACCTTGTTGCGAGTTAACCCGGGTTTCACCACAGTCTGAGAAGCCTGACCGACCTTTGACCACGACCTTTTTCGCACGTTCTTGTCGTACGTGATCCACTTTTCATCACCAGTTATCAGCTTCTTCAAAAATGGTTCGGTTTCATTACGTCGTTATAAAGAATCACAAATGAGTACACGGTTCATTAGGTTTCTTTCAGTGAGTTCGTGAGGTAATCAAATATCGAGCTTTTTTGTGTACCCAGTTTTTTTCAAATGCACCAAAACTGTTTTGTGGTCAATTCCCAGTTCTTCAGCTACGTCGTAATTACTGATATGCCGAACTTGCTCCACTTTTTCAAAAATGGCATCCATTTTATCCGTAATAGGGCGACCAGAGCGATATGCATCTTTGACATCAAAATTTCCGGATTGAAAACGCTTAAACCAAATTTGTGCTACTCTCACAGACACTGCACTGGGTCCATAAACATCGCAAATTTTTTTCGCGGCATGCGTTGCATTTTTACCTTTTTTGTAGTAAAATTTTAAAATGTATCGAATTTCTTCATTAGATTCACTCATCTTGACAGTACGAAAAACAAATGAAAATCACACATTTTCCTAATTTGAATTTGGAATTATGTTCTTTAAAATTTAAACTTTCAGTGATACCAAAACCAGCCAGATAAAAATAGTATAGCCAAAGAGATTTTATTTTAAGTTCATACATACTATAATGCGAAAAGACTTTTTCCCCAACCTAATATTATAACATTTGTTTATCCTAATTAAATTTACGCATAAAAGCTTACGCATAATTTTTTAAAGCATAATAATGTTTAAGCATAACATTATAAAGCATTTTATTTACGCATGATATTATTATTTTAATGATATTAAAATATATTTTGCACGTCTAAATAAATTAATCTTAAGGTTAACGGAGACCCGCTGCGCAGGGCTCCTATTTCTGTCTGTAGGGTTTACAGGAACCTAACCAAACCTAATCTCGGGGTGCCCAATTACATATTATTCTTTGCAAAAGTTTCGATATTCAGTTAGTTAACTAGTAGTGCATGACTTTTTATATTTATGGGTCATGATTATTAGACGAATAAATATCGGGTACACTACATAAAACCTTTAGGTATTCCGTCAGTCACAAATACGAATTTCAAAATACCGATTTTTATAATTCCGAATGGTTAAGAATTCCTAATAATAGGTCTTTACCTATGAAATTGCCGTTTTGTATGAAAAAATTTAAACGAATTTTTTTCATGCATTTTTTATTTGTATTAATCGAAGTAATCACCCATGCAATCAATGCATCTTTGCCAACGCAGTGGCAGTTTATTGATGCCCTTCTTAAAGAAATCAGCTGGACGGGAGGCAACAAATTCTTCAAAGGCATTTTGTACTGCCTCTCGGGTATTGAATTTTTTTCCCGCCAAGAAGTTATCCAAATTCTGGAAAAAGTAGTAGTCTGTAGGCGCAAGGTCTGGTGAGTAGGGCGGATGACGGAGAGCTTCCAACCCCAGTTCTTGCAACTTGGAGACCGTCTGCTGTACAGTATGAGGTCGCGCGTTGTCGTGCAGGAGCAGCGGAGACGAGCGATTGACCAATGCTGGTTGGAGATGTGCCAGCTTTTCCATCATTGTGTTCAGTTCTTCACAGTACACATCTGAAGTAATGCTCACCCCGTTTGGTAAGAAGCTGTAATGAATCACACCGGCGCTAGACCACCAAACAGTGACCATCACTTTTCTAGGGGTAAGTTTTCGTTTAGGGCATTGTTTAGGTGCTGAACCAGGATCCAACCAACTTGCTGAGCGCTTGCGGTTATCAAACAGAATCCATTTTTCATCGCAGGTAACAATGCGGTTCAAAATTCCTTCATTTGTGTGTCTGTTGAGCAGTGCAAGGCACGTCTCGACGCGCACTTCGCGCTGGCGATCATCGAGTTCGTGGAGCACCCATCTGTCAAGCTTTTTTACCTTGCCAATTTGACGCAAATGGACCAATATTGTTTTGACGCTAACGTCGAAAGCTGCTGCTAATTCAGCCGTAGATTGTGTATCATCAGCTTCCACAATCGCGTTTAATTTGTCATTGTCGACCAAAGTCTTCGGACGACCGCGAGGTTTATTTTTCAGGTCGAAATTTCCAGAATGGAAGCGAGCAAACCAATAACAAGTGTTGCGTTGGTTTGTAGTGTTAGCTCCGTAAACGTCGTTGATGTTGCGTGCCGCTTGTGCCGCGTTGCTGCCACGACGGTACTCATATTCCATAATTACTCGAATTTTTAACGTATCCATGATGACGAAAAAGATTGTAATGCGATGAAAATGTAACACTAATCAATAAACAAATGACTACTTTTGGAAAAAAAAATCCATGTTTTTAAAATAAAATTAATTTGAAATTAGAATTCTTAGCCAAACAAAAATTATTTTGATTTGAAATGGCCAGTACTGCAGAACGGCAATTTCATAGGTAAAGACATAATATAATAACTCCGACCTATCATTCATCCTATTTTTATAATTCCTAAATTTCAATATTCCTAACGTTTATAATGACTAGATATTCTCAAAATACAGAGTTTTAATAGATCGAATAACAAAAAGTCCGACTTAATGATAATTCGAAACATCAAAAATACGATAAAATACCGATTAATAGAATTCCGAAATAAAAACGTCTTGTAAAACTGAATAGCAAGACAAATAAATACATAATTGCTCGTCCAGTAACAGTTCTAACCTAACCTTACCCAAGTGATTCACCAATAATAGAGGGGATTTGCAGCAATGCAAGCAGGCATGCAGCATGCAGGCAGGCATGCAGCGTGCAAGCAGGCATGCAACATCCAAGCAGGCATGCCACATGCAGCAAGCATTGTTTCTGTCACGGCTCCGGCGCTGTGGGGTTTGGGCGGCCCCACGCGAGCTTACCCACCCCTCCGCGTCTACGCGGGTTTAAATTACACTCTAGGGGCAGACAAGACTGCGTGAAGTCGGTTTTACAGCGATTCGTTTCTGTCACTAAATTTTGTAGCACAACATATTCACTTTATATGATACTATTTTAATTTAATATTGAAAATGCTACCAAGTAACCGGCAAGTAATTTGTGACCAAATAATATTCCGTAAAATGTTCTTTCGGTGTGGTGAAAATATGGTAAATAAATCATTTGGCAAATGAGAAAGTTCAAAAGAGGCTTCGGCCAATAGCAAAAAGTTATTTTGTAAATCGGCGAAATATAGAACGGTAAAATAATACTTATGACACATCTAGAAAAACAAAAAAAAAAAAACACATTACATCTAAAAATATGTCAAAAATGCATATATAGCAAAAAAGACGTCGATCAATAGTTATCGGTAAAATTAAATTTGAATAAAAAAAATTCGGAAAAGTGATCGGTTCCCTTCAGAATCAGAATCCTAATTTTAGCAGTTTCAATATTCGAAGTATTGAAAATTGGAATGTCGTGTTTTGGACCGAGAACCCATCGAGCATTTGATTCTTCGAACGTATGAAAATCGGAAAACAAATAGATAAATAGATAAATACCTTAAGCTAAACATACATACCTATTTGAAAAACAAAATCTGTGTTAATAAAACTCCTACTCCTACTTGGTAAGACTAGACTGGTTGTCAGATTTTAGGGCTTCTGATGACCAGTAACGACTGTCAATGATCCACGAATGACAGCCGGGAACAACTGCATAACGTGTATTCCGAGGCACGGAGAGGTCTTGGTATGTAAAGTGTGTCACCCATCCACAGACCAGCCGTGGCAAGCGTAGCTTAACCTGATCGATCGACATGTGCGGCTGTTATTACTTAGCCACGAGCCCCTCTAGGTTTTTAGGTCCATTGAGTATATAGAAGAATTGCTTGCTCTCGCTTTTTATGAAGCGAGCCTGTGTGCGTGCGGTTTCGCTCGGACTTATGCAGTTGACCTTCTGAACCTATCTAATTTATTTATGTTACATGTCTGACAATTCACACACAGGTACGAGTATATTAAACTAATGATTTTTAATGGTAAGGTAGTGTTTGATTAATTATTTTATTGCGAAGCTCATGCTACTACCGTTATGAGTCGGCTGCACCCAGCCGTAATACACATGATTCTTAAGTAATTTTTGGATAGATTTGCCAGTGTATTATACTCTATAAAGTTTCTGTATTATTTTAAGTTTCTGTTTCGGGTACAGCTTTACACGCCCATTTCACCGGGTATGTTTAAATCGGATGTAGGTCCAGCGATCCCTTCTATCATCAGGTATCAAGAGGGCACAAATCCAGATTCCACGAAATACATAAACGTCGTTTAGAATCAGTGCAGAAAAGATTTCTTTGGCACTTGTCATATCACTGCAATATGGCCAGAAATCTAACTAGCTACTGCTCACGCTTGAAATATTTCAAACTTATGAGTCTGGAAAATCGCCGTATGATCTTAGATCATCTGTTCCTATACAAAATAATAAACACTCATATTGATTGTCCGCGGTTAATGAGTCAAATAAATTTGAATGTGCCTTACAAATTTGCTCGTAAGTCTAGATATCGGTTGCTTCGTGTTAAGGGCTTTAAAACCAATCTGGGTCATTTTTCCACCATGGACAGAATGCAGATTCAATTTTGTCGCCTGTCACACTCACCCAGCGTACATATTATGTCTTATTCTCTACATAAAGTTAAGTCTATCTTGCATAGGGCATTGTCATAAAGGTGAAAAAAGAAAATTAATATTGTAGTTTCTGTTGTCTTTAAGATAGATAAGTCGAATATTTTTTGTAACTGCTTTTTTTTTACTCCTATATTTTATGCATGCCGTGGCAGCCTTTAATTAAGGCTATTTACTATACTATTTTAACATGTATTTTTTTTTTGACGACATGTTGTGACGGGTCAGACACCGATATACACTCCTACCAACTTATCTGTGAAATGGCGAAAATTGGAACTACGGTCGTCATGTTGAAATGTCTTCGATTGTGCCGACGCATGTCATTCGATTGTGTCGACGCATCGACGGTGGCGTCCTCTTTCAGTTCACAGATAAGTTGGTAGGACTGTACTATAAACCCCCGTTCGCACGGGCGTAATAAAATCGCGGCGGGATTTTATCGCGCACTGGATTTTCAACTCTCGTTGTTGAGCCTATCGTTGAGTATCCAACTTAAGAATAACAGAGTACATTCTAGCGCGTCGAAAAAACACACTGTTGGATTTTGCACTCTCGGCGCAAAGCAGAGCGTTAAAAATCCAGTGCGCAATAAAATCCGGCCGCGATTTTATTACGCCCGTGCGAACGGGGCTTTAGCCCTGAGCATAAACTTTACACGAGTTTCGCTGGAGTGAATGGAATGTGAATTTTTGTTTCATTCCACGTTCTTAATCAAATAAATGGTCGTATTTTTTTGTGCGTCGACTTAGAAGCTTGATTTTGTTTACAGCTCCAAGGACCATAGACCTACGTATTTGATATTAATTTCAGCTTGATACCCCACGCGTTCTTGAGAAAAAAGGTCTTGACAGACTGATAGGCAGACAGACAGACAGACGGACAATGCATGGAGTGATCCTATAAGGTTCCGTTTCTTTCTTTTGAGGTACGGAACCCTAAAAATTAATAAAAAGTGAAGCGTCACATGTCTGTGTTCTTTTTTTTTCTATGTAGGTACAGATGCCAGCACATCAAGATAATACAATCAGTCAAATTTCTTTAATAGATTTTCATCTTTATCGCTAAAGCATTAGGTTTAAGGTTGATTGGGAAAATTTTACAGTTTCGGGTGGCTTGATTTGCTGGCGTCTGTACACGAGCATGTCTGCCTGTAAAGTAAACGCTGTAAACCGTACTCTATCTACCTTTTCCCATACCTATTTAAATATCAAATTAATTTGTAAATCAAATCTGTCGCTTCGAGTACCAGAAATATTGTTAAAGTAAACTTCCAGAGTCATTTTTAAGAACAACATGTATTTTACCATTTCACTAAGTTTGTACGAAAAACAGTCCATTTTCATCCAAACCTACGTTTACATAATAAAGTGTACCTTTCTGCCTGTATTAATACTACCAGAAAGGTACACTTTTGAAATTATTTGAAATCCTATAAATACTGCAGAACTCTTCGTTTGAGTTAATTATGCGTCCAGAAAGTCTTCATTCTAATTTTTACTTTTCAAACAACAATACTTCAATTCTGTTACTTTGTTCAGCAATGAAAAGATTTCATGAAAGGATTTTTTTTTTTGACTGACTATTGATATAATTGCAAATAATACAAGATTATTTTAAATTGGCTGGCTAAACTTCGCAGACGCGATGGGTACTTGTATCGATATCTAAACTCGATAAAACATAAGAAAACAGTTTTTCTGTGAAGTTTACACATAAAAATTTCTAAACAGATATTTCAAGTTACTACAACAATAGCGGTCGATGACCCCACAAGAAATCACTAAACTTTACATTTTGTGTTTTCATGTTTAGATATCGTTACCCATCGCATCTGCGAAGTTTAGCTAGCCAATTTAAAATAACCCTGTATAAGTCGACGTCCTTAGGCCATTAACCTTACTTTTTTAGATAACTACCACCACCTACAAAACACGCTGATATGAAAAAAAATAAAATTAACCGACCATTGAACTAATCATCTATGGAACAATCAATCAATCTGCCTAGCCTTTTCCCATCTATGTTCGGGTCGGCTTCCAGTCTAACTGGATGCAGCTGCATACCAGTATTTTACATGGAACGACTGCCTATCTGACCTCCACAACCCAGTAACTGGGTAATACGATACCGCTTGGTAAGGCTGGTTGTCAGACTTTCGCGCTTCTGACGACCGTAACGACTGCCAAAGATCCACGATTTACAGCTGAGACCAACGGCTTCACGTGCTTTCCGAGGCACGGAGGAGTCTCGGTATGTCAAAATGGTCACCCATCCACGGGCCAACCCCGGCAAGCGTAGCTTAACCGATTGATCGACCCTTGCGGCTGTTACTTAGCCACGAGCCCCTCATAATTGTATTATTGCTATAAATTATAGAAATATATATACGAGAAAACTGAAAACCAGTAAAGTGCCTGTAATCAAATTATAACCTAAATTCAAAGGGTAAGTGGCGGTTTATTTTGTGAATAAGTTACTCTTGTTTGCTCAGCCAGCCCTTTGAAGTTTATTGTTTGTGCCTGGCCTAAGATCACTGGAGTTATTATGAACTTCGTTTAGTTTAATTTTAACTTCGCTATGTGGTGGGCAGCTAAGTATTAAATAAAGAAAGATCACACTAATATTATTAAGGCGAAAGTTTGTGAGTGTGTTTGTATGTTTGCTACTTCTTCACTCTCAAACGGCTGGACCGATTTGCATGAAATTTGGTAGGTAGATAGCTAGATTAACATATAGGCAAATAATAAATTTATTTATTTATCAAACAGTAGAACTATTTTTTAACGTAAATGACTAACTAACTAACTATACAAATAAATACAAAACAAAAGGACACTTAGGCGTCGAAGTACTCGTCCGCATCGATGTCATCCGGAAACGTGCCCAGAAGACTGGCAGCATTGCCACGTTGAATGGCAATGCTAATTCTTTGGCCAAAGAACGAGCCAGCCCTCTGGTCACGTGAAGCCTCGACCAGTCGGCGAGAAATTTCCTTAAAAAGTAGACGCGCACTCGGGCCCCATGACCCGAGCGTTTCGACCCCAAACGGCTCAAAACTGTAGTTACCTATAAGGTTACAGTATTTGCGCCGCTTGAGGGTCTCAGCAGCCGCAGCAGCGGCGCCAGCACAGCACGTCGTGCTTGGAACATGAGATGGCGCAAGGGTGTCGACACAGGTTGCGTCCCACACCAGAGGCCTACCCATCTTCCAAGGCAACAGCGTCATGCCATCTGGTCTCTTCCCATCGTCACGTACCAAGCCGTTTGGTTCTAATACCGCTGGTACGCCGGCGGTAACAAGAGCTCGACGAATAATGTCGTTGATGCTGGCGTGCCGTGCTATGCGACCTGCGCTCCTGTAGCAGGACAAGCCATGGTGCCCGAGACTGTCGACAGCTTCACCGCAGTGACACCGATGCGGAGCAACACAAGGTGCGCCCAAGCGGAGACACGTAGCGAGCCGAAACGATGAGTCATCCATCATAGTACCTATGGTGGATGACGGGAGCGCCTGAAGCCACAAGCCTGACTCCCATTCTCCCACAGCCAGCAGACGGGCACGCTCAACAGTATTAAAAGACGTGTTTAATAGGGTATTCCGTATAATACTGCAGAGCGGCACGTCCCACAGTTTCTGGGAGGACGGGTTGTCGGGCAAATCCGTATTGGGACAAGCCATTTTCCAAGCGTTCAACGCATCGGTCAAAAACGGTACCTCAAAATCGACCAGTGAGGAAGATAAAATTTTCCTAGGTAATTTATCGGTACTGTGGACCGAGGAGAGGAACGCCGGTAAACTAATACTTGAAATTTTGCGGACGCCGAGACCACCCAGGCGGATGGGAAGAGTAGCTTGCTGCCACGCTCGGTCGTCCAGGGCCACATTTAGGATAGAAGTTAGTGTGTTTCTAATAATTTGGTCTACTTTTTCTAAAAGTTGTGGATGCTTCCAAAGATGGGAGGAGCGAAGGCTATATGTGAATTAAATATATAATATTAATTATATATATATAATTATATATATATTAAATTAATTACATATAGGCTACTTTTTTTTATCCCGGTCTACGAGGGTGAAACCGTGAGGCGCAGCTAGTAATAAATAAAGAAAGAATAATCGTCCGTTTTAGCCAAATAAAAGAAACGCCCAAATTGGCGTCTTTTAAACATTTCTGAATGTATCCTTTTCAAAAACAATTTATGTAAGATAGCGTTTCTTTATGTAGTCTGTGGTACTTGATAATGGGTACCTGTACCATATAAATGACACTAATCACACTAATATTATTAAGGCAAAAATGTGTGTGTGTGTTTGTATGTTTGTTACTTCATCACGCTCTAACTGCTTGGCCAATTTTGTCAAAATTTGGTATGGAGGTAGTTGACATCCTGGATTAACACATAGGCTACGTTTTATCCCGCTCTACGCGGATGAAACCGCGGGGCGCAGCTAGTTACAGATATAAATGTAAAAATTTGACATAGCGTAACACAATGAGCGGCCCATAACAATCTCCTCAACAACAAAAGTTAAGTAACTAATTGTAATTTTCGGCCTTGATTCGACTTATTTCAATGTAAAAAATATACGTACATAAACACACGCCTTCTTCCCATGGGGGTAGGCAGGAACTACAGAACGCCACCTGCTTCGATCTTTGCATACTCCTTTTGCTTTATTTGCGTAAGAAAATGTTTAAGTAAAAGGCTTAAATTGAATATAAAAATAATATTCCAGGAATACCCCACATGTAGGAGGAATGTCGTCATAGTAAGAAAATATCTAATCTACCAGACGCTCCGAATGACACCTGTTTCAAACCTGTTGGAGGGTGGGGACGTTTCTTCCCAATGTGCTTTAATTGTTTTCGGTACACCAATCGATCCGAAATATTATTTTAATTTTAACTTTATACATAACTAGCTGCTGCCCGCGACTTCGTCCGCGTGAAATTTCTTTTTCCCCCGACCCACCCGTCGCATCGCATCGCCTGCCCGCGCTATTACTTCGATTTCGCTTAGCGTTATTTCTGCCTTCTTTTCTTTTAGCTCGCCACGTAAAGGTTCTAGAGTGATATTAAATAGCCTTCCTTTAGATTTGGGAAATAAAATGCAGAAAGATTTTTTAAAGTCCGACTGGTAGTTCCAGAGATTAGCACGTTCGTTCACCGAATCCCGATAACCTCTCCCTCCCCCTCTAACACCCCCTTCACCACATCCCCTTCCCCCTCTCTCCCTTACCACCCCGTCCCCATCCCCTCACTCCTCACCTCCCCTTCACCTCCTCACCATCCCCTCCCCTTCACCTTTCCTTCCTCGCCTCTCCCCTTTCCGTCCTCACCTCCCCCTCCCTTGCCCCTCTTCCCTTCCCTTGGGGGGAAAAACTATTAATGACAAACCTTATTACTTGCTTAGGCAAGTATTTGTGCCAAGTTTCAAGTTAATTAACCAAATGAATAAGATTTTTCATATAAACTGAATTCCCTGTTTTCATGCCTACAGGAGTGGAATTGTAAAAAATTGTTTCGTATGTTTCCATAACTTGACTGAAAAAATATTTTTACCAATTTTCGAGTTAATCAAGCCCCGCAGTAAAATCCTCCCCTGAAAAATTTATTACCCCTTTTCACCCCCTTATGGGTAGATTTTCGAAAAACACTGATACACGTTATTCTTCATTGTTGGTGTCAAGAATGAAAATACTGAGTTAATCGCGGCGCGGCAGCGCGTCGTCGAACGGAACGCGTATGGCATTTTTAAAATCGTGATAACTTCGAAATTTACTGTCTGATTTTAATGAATTAAAAAGTATTTTACTGCTACATAAATACCCTTGATGACAAAACTATTTATTTGAATAAGAACTAATACTACCATACGAATGTAACCAACTTTTGTTTCTACCGGCGATTTTATTAAATTTTAGAATACAAAAGCTGCTATTGTGACTTAACTATGATAGTTAGATATATTGTCTTGCGGATTTTTTGAAGGTAATAATTTTATGTATCATCAATAGTTTTCTCAGCGCACGCCAAATAATATATTTTATAGGCAAAATTTTGCTACTATGGGTTACATTATTGCAATTTTCCTAAGGATCTCTAAATAAATTATAGCCTATGTTACTTCCTGATAAATTAGCTTTCTCTTGGTGAAAAAATTGTTACAATCAGTCTAGTAGTTTCGGAGCCTATTCGGTACAAACAAACAAACAAAAAAAACTTTCCTCTTTATAATATTAGTATAGATAGACTAACTACGAGCACATAGTGCCATTAAAACCGTCAAGTATTTAACAAACGTTTCAGCGAAACTTCACCACCTGCCAGTCCGCACTAGACGCTGCGGAACTTAGTTTTTCTTTGTCATCCACACCCTTTAAGACTGATAAACTTGTGAACGGCGCCTTCGACATCTGATCGATATGATGAAGTAACGGACAGCAGAAGTTGACGTGGCCAGATAGGGTTTTTAACTTGGCAATGGCATGGCAATTGTACCTAAGGGAATTGTTCGTTCTGTGCTTAATACTAAAGAATATATGAATGGGTAGGTAATTACCATAAATTATGGTGGTCTGCCGTGTGATTTTGTAAGACCTCATTCTAAACTTCAAATCTGAATCCGCTGTGAGTTTTTTGATTGGCATTCTAAAAACTCGGTTGATAATTCGAATTTACGCTAGCGCTACCCTTGCGAGCGTGTCAGCGAGTTGAACTAAATTGACCGTACGATTTTGATGGATAAAGTATGAGATGACGTAAGAAGTGGCATTCAGTAAGGTAATTCCACTATAGAGGCATGAGGAACAGGGTATAAAGTTCGCTCATCCTCCATAGAAAAGGGAGGATCCTCCGACCAGAGGTGCTGTGTCTGGTTGGCAACTGCCCGACGGTTGATGTCGGGACGTTGTATATCGGATGACTTTTTTTACCGTCTTGAAAAAAATAGGGTATAAGGTGAACGGAGTAGAAGCGTATGGCATACCTAGTTTTTTTTTTTTTTTAATAGCTTAATCAGAAAAAAATATCTGAGTATCAATAAATACTAGAAATTCGTTGTAAACTTTTCATTTTAGAACAATAAAAACATAAATTTTGAAGAAAAATAATAAATCCTTTAAAAATATCGAAATTAAAATCATATGCAACCTGCATTATGATTTGAATTTTGATTTTTTTAAACTAGATATGCCATAGGCTTCTACTCCGTTCACCGAATATACCCTATTTTTTTCGAGACGGTAAAAAAAGTAATCCAGTATATGCTAGTCGCGCGGTAAACTTTAACTGCGCGATGCAGGATTGCGTGACGTCAGTGTGACGCGTAGTTCATATGTGGCGATGTAGATTCAGCCATACCGCCGTCACTTCATCGCTCACTTCGCACTCGAACCCCGATTCAAAGTGTCAAATAAAAAGTATCTATCTTACGAGTGAGAGTGAATAGCGCTTGTTGATGCGAGTTGTTGTTTGAATTTTACAGAATCGACGTACCTACTGCTCGGCATCCGAATGTTCCTATCCATCAGTAAAATATCAGCATCAGGTAAGTTTTAACGGAAAAAAAATTGATATAAACAACCGTTTAGGTGCAATCAGACACATCGCACGTATTTTATCTGAAGGAATGAGATTTAATTTTAAAAATTGATTCTTATTTTAAATATTGTGCGATGAAGTCACTTTGACGTACTACGTAACCCAGTCCGCATGTTATTTACTTTTGTTCCCCGGTATTAATTACACTTTTATACCAAAAAAGTATTTTTGATCGCCCGCTAATTGAAAGTTGAACTCTTTTGTAAAAAAAAAAGAGTTTACGGGAGCGAATAAAATGAAGCGAAATTAAATTCGCCTGTCATCCAACTGGACCGTTTGGATTTCCTTTGCGTAAAAAAAAGAGATTAAAAAAAGCGTTCTCTGTTCAAAAAATCAACGCATTTGATAAAAGAATGCAATTTTGAAACAAGAGGATAGATCGTGCCGACCCAGCTTTATTCATGAAGTTATTTTAGGCTTATTCCTGTACTGCTTCTAAGAGTCGTGTAGCATTTTGTCAACTTTAAAAAGTTTATTTTTATTACTTTTGAAGCGCTACTTCATTAAAATCATTATACAGGGTTACTTGTAATTCGACGTATACCTTGCAGGACGTCATAGTAGGGTTAAAATGCAACAAATGAAAAACATTAATAATTAATTAAATTGATTAATTAATTATTAATGTTATACCAAGATTCAGTATTTTTTTTTGTAATTTTTGACTAAGAAAAATATAAATTACGAAAAATAAAATGAATTAGTGATCTTTGCCAAAGCTATAGGCATTTTTCAACTTTTAATTTTTAACAAAGATCTGCTACGGCATCAGCTATGATAATAACTTAAATTCCAGAGTCACGCCGTAAATCATTTTTGAATTGTATTTTTCATCAAAAAACTTAAAATTTAACTAACTTAAAAACTATTGAATTTTGTTAAAACATGTGGTGGATTAATTTATTGTATTTTAACCTTACTATGACGATGACGTCCTGCCAGGAAAACGTCGAATTACAAGTAACCCTGTATATTTAAAAACTTTGATTAATTTTAGGGTACTTATTAATCAGATTCGCACCGCCTTAGAACCTTAAATGCAAGTAATCTATTCAGCGAATGTCAAGTGCACTGCATACCTATGAAATTGCATTCCTGTTCTGTTCAATTCACTTAGATAGAAGGCAGTATCAATGTGCACTGTGAGTCGGTGCTAAGCGCCGCGCGGCGCTAGTCGCTCGTAAAGGCTTGAGGTAATAAAGGCACGGAGAAGAGAGTGGATGGAGGGCTTACATCGCGACACTCACGACCATCAAAAACAAGGCGTCCATAGTCTATACATAGACTATGGACGCCTTGTTTTTGATGGTCGTGGTGTCATAATTTGCTTATACATAAGCAAATTATGACAGTTGTTAAAGACATACCTACTATAAATAAATTAGAAAATTTGCATTCATTCATTTCAATTTAACGATTGTATTTGGTTAAATGACTTTACAAGTTATTGCGTTTGCGTAAAGATCTTTTTCGCCTAAAGCAGTAATAAAGATTGGTGATTTGGTGATTTCGATTGGCGAATTTTGCCGATACTACATCTAAGTTGTGTCGTACTATACCTACCTGTCATGTGAACGTTAAAAATTGTGAAATGTGTGTTATGCAGTAAGTAGAATTAGAGCGTTGACTTTATTTATTCATGTGCACACAAACACGTAAAGAGAAACATTTACAAATAACGAGATCGTGGATTTGTTCGGCTGTGAGCTTAGGAAACACTATGGGTGATATAGAGTAACATATAAGTTACGGTAGGTCCCCCAATATAAGGTCGGTTTAAAATTTAATCATGTGCTATCACTCCATTTGTTACTCATCCATGTCCAATCAACTAATTAGATTGCCAAGGCGCCCACAAGCCGCTCTACGACTGCTTAGACATTAAACTGTGCTGTTCAAATAAAGTACTAATAGCTGTAATTAAACAGCTTTAGTTTTGAGATTATATTTTTTTGAAACCTCATTGTAGTGTCAAAACGTACAGACAGAAAATTAAATTATTTTAAGAAGGGATGACTAACATGTTACATTGTCTTCACCATGTATTTTTGATAAAAACTGCGATCACCAATCATAAAGGTGATCGCATCACAGTTTGTATAAAATTAATTAAGGGCTAAAACACACGAGCGGTACGCGTCAACAGCAGAGGCAACTGCAGAGTTTTGAGTACGGTGCTCAATTACACGAGCGGTTCTTTGTCGACGGCCGGAGCCGCGACGGCTGCAGTTGTCTCTGACGTTGACGCGAGCCGCTCGTGTAAATGAGAGCTACAGCTATGATACTGTAGTCCCTTAAAGAACAATGGCGAAATGTTATTGGAAATAATTTTGAACGTCTAAAAATTACACTTATACAAGTGTAATTCTTTTGTATATGTAATGTATTTCTTTCATATGAAAGAAATAAATTTACTTTAAAAAAAGTAAAAACTGACTTCAAAAACCAAAAACGAATAAAATAACTTTCATAAAAAACTTAACAGCTTCTGAAGTCGGTGTCAAGCTAAGGTGCTATGAAGAATTGAAGACACCAACTTCAGAAGCTGTTAAGTTTTTTATGAAAGTTATTTTATTCGTTTTTGGTTTTTGAAGTCGGTTTTTACTTTTTTAAAAGTAAATTTATTTTCCATTTTTAGTTGAATATGCAATTACATAAGTAAGCGCAAGCTGAACGAAAAGAAGAATCATCAAAATCGGCTTAGAAATGCCGGAGATGCATTACATAAGATAATAGGTCTTTACCTATGAAATTGCCGTTTTGTATGAAAAAATTTAAACGAATTTTTTTCATGCATTTTTTATTTGTATTAATCGAAGTAATCACCCATGCAATCAATGCATCTTTGCCAATGCAGTGGCAGTTTATTGATGCCCTTCTTAAAGAAATCAGCTGGACGGGAGGCAACAAATTCTTCAAAGGCATTTTGTACTGCCTCTCGGGTATTGAATTTTTTTCCCGCCAAGAAGTTATCCAAATTCTGGAAAAAGTAGTAGTCTGTAGGCGCAAGGTCTGGTGAGTAGGGCGGATGACGGAGAGCTTCCAACCCCAGTTCTTGCAACTTGCAGACCGTCTGCTGTGCAGTATGAGGTCGCGCGTTGTCGTGCAGGAGCAGCGGAGACGAGCGATTGACCAATGCTGGTTGGAGATGTGCCAGCTTCTCCAGCATTGTGTTCAGTTCTTCACAGTACACATCTGAAGTAATGCTTGCCCCGTTTGGTAAGAAGCTGTGATGAATCACACCGGCGCTAGACCACCAAACAGTGACCATCACTTTTCTAGGGGTAAGTTTTCGTTTAGGGCATTGTTTAGGTGCTGAACCAGGATCCAACCAACTTGCTGAGCGCTTGCGGTTATCAAACAGAATCCATTTTTCATCGCAGGTAACAATGCGGTTCAAAATTCCTTCATTTGTGTGTTTGTTGAGCAGTGCAAGGCACGTCTCGACGCATACTTCGCGCTGGTGATCATTGAGTTCGTGGGGCACCCATTTGTCAAGCTTTTTTACCTTGCCAATTTGACGCAAATGGACCAATATTGTTTTGACGCTAACGTCGAAAGCTGCTGCTAATTCAGCCGTAGATTGTGTATCATCAGCTTCCACAATCGCCTTTAATTCGTCATTGTCGACCAGTCTTCGGACGACCGCGAGGTTCATTTTTCAGGTCGAAATTTCCAGAACGGAAGCGAGCAAACCAATAACAAGTGGTGCGTTGGTTTGTAGTGTTAGCTCCGTAAACGTCGTTGATGTTGCGTGCCGCTTGTGCCGCGTTGCTGCCACGACGGTAATACAAATATCTTGCAGAATACTACTTGGTATTTTTCATATATTCGATCATCGTCCTATCTGAATAGGCCTTAAAGTCACCTTTTCTGAAAAGCCAATTTTCACCAGGAATTACCAATAAATACTCTTTTATGTGAGGTGAGCAGAGGTGGCCCAGTGGTAACGGCACCGACTTACGAGCCTTACGATCGTGTGTTCGAACCCAAGCAGGCGCTTTACTTTGTCTAATTTTTTTTTTTCACCACTGCTCTCAAAACTGTGAAGGAAAACATCGTGAGGAAACCGGCATGTCCTATGACCAAATATTCGCAGACGTGTTACATTTACGAACCCGCAGTAGGCCCGCGTGGTTGACAGCCCACTCCCTCTCACAGAAAGGAGGCTTGAGTCCCAACAGTAGGAACATTTTACGCTGATTATGCTACTCTTTTAAGTAAACGAAGTCACAATCTGTGACGTTTTAGGTACACATGAATTTCGTTGTACAAAATATCTTGGATTAAGAGTGTCTGACGGGTGACGATAAATATCTGGTTTGATTGCAATCTGACATAGGATTTAGGTTTCCCAGAGACGTAGCTATCTGTAGCGAATCAGACTTCAATAGTTATCTATATCACAATTTAATGCTACTGGAATTATGCGTTACATGCATTTGTTGTGTACCTAATCATTTTGATGCAGGTAAGAACAATATATATAGGTTTGGATACTCTGACATCCTAAATAAATTATGTGTTTATGATATTAAAAATAAATGAATGAAAAAAAATGAATGAATGAATGAATGAATTATGTGTTTTTGTTTGTGTTTTTGAATATAATTTAATGTTATGATTTAGTGAATAAGTCGTTGGTGTGTCAATAATAAATAAATATTATTTTTAACTGACATACCTCAAATTATAATTTTGATTTGTAATTATGCAATCAGTAATGTTAACACTAACCTAATAATCTATGTCCTGTAATAAATTTATGTAACTAATATACACACGCCACACTTGGCAGAATGTGATGATACCATTTACTGATCTTAAGACCATTTAATGAACACGCAGCAGAACATCAGGTTATACTAAACTGTCTAATTTCTACAAATGATTTTAAACTTTAAAATGTTGATGGTTATGTTCAAAATTGAATGAGAAAATTTGACAGTTTGTAGTAACTTGACCTGCCGCTGTGTGTATCATATTCTGACAAATAAATGAATATGATTATGAAGAGAGATTGAGAGGTCGCAGGAATCCGCTGGATGCGGGAAGCACAGAACCGGTCAAAGTAGCGGTGCTTGGGGGAGGCGTATGTCCAGCCTATGTACGTCTTTCGGCTGATATGATGATGATGAAGAGAGAGACCCAATACACTTAGAATGAAAGTGTAATGACACTAACGTTTGGTTGACTATACGTATACTAAATACAAGAGAAGGAGATTCTAATTAATTAATTTAAAAAGCCTGGAATACACAACCATACTACTTAAGTAGTAGCAAAAAAGATACTAATTTCGAGCACAATTAGCATGTGTACACGAAAACAGTATGATCATTTTTCACACACGGAGAGCATGCTGCAAGGAGGTACTAGCTAACAAGCAGCTTTTTAATAGCACGGTATTTCTGTCTTCAATCTTGCTCATATAATTTTATACGATGAACAGTTTATCCAAATCATTCGCAAAACGAGGACTGTACCTAATAAAACTAGTATTGTTATTGCATAATAATCAGTTCAAGTGTGTGAAATTCCCAGAGTTAGTCGATGAGATAATACTTTTCGAGATTCGTCTGAACCTACTGTCATCTTTACAGACATGTATTTTACATAATACGAGTACTCGGCCACTGTTTCACGTGCACTTTCATTCTGATAAGCGTGGCTAGTAACAATGATAAGAAATGGTAAATAGTTAAATGCGCGTCATTTTTGAACAACAAACGATGAGGACCTTTTTTAATTATTTCGCTTCTTTTTAATTTTTAGTATTTTTAAAAACTATCTGAACTTTTAATGTTGGTCAACGGAAAATTCACATTGTGAACTTTTTATTTCGTGGTGGTATTAATCTACCTGATTGATCTTTCTGATTTTGAATTGATATTCATTAAACTGTGTACGCTTCTTTTAAACTGTTTTTATCAATCTAATTTGCCTTCTTAAATAGATCTGCTAATAATTGCCAAATGATCCACAGCTAAGTGTGTTTTATAAAATTATTTAGTAACTACAATGTCTTGTTTTACCACCTTCCAATTAAAATCTAAGATGGCGGCTGCGAAAATTTCCAAATTTTTTCAGCATGGGTGTCGTTTTTACGATAGTTTGGTCAACTTTAGCACCCTCGAAAACCATGAAAACGACGTCGATGATGAAAAATTTGGGAATTTTCGCGGCTGCCATCTTCGATTTTTATTGGAGGATGGTACCCCCCAGAAAATAAATCCATTTTACTTTGATATGGTCGTCATTTCAAAATAAAAAAGATAAAAAAAGAAGTAGATAAGTAGCTCATTGTTGATTTTTTCATTGATCAAACTAGATTAATGAATATCCATTTAAATTTAAAAGGGTGACAAAGTATAACGCACATTATTATGAAGTGTGCATTATACTGAATGCAATTTGGTTAACTCAAAACCTAATTTGGCCCACTGGAAACATATTTTCTGTTATAACATAACACATTGACTTTACCAAATTCCATTTGATCGCTTGTGATTTTATAAAGGTTCACACCTCTACAGGACAGTTGATCAAAAGTGAATAAACCAAAGATGATTTTGGATTTATTTGACGTTCACAAAATTTATTTATTTATTTATTTTTAGCTTGTGTGTCCCACTGCAGAGACGTAGAAGAGCAAATCTTATTTTGAGTGTTTTTTTTTTTTTTTTTTTTTTTTATAAAATGATTATTTATTTTATTTTTGTGGTTGATGTACAATATACAAGTTAACACTATTTACACTAGGTACTAAAGCAAATGACTAACTAACTATACAAATAAATACAAAAACAAAAGGACACTTAGGCGTCGAAGTACTCGTCCGCATCGATGTGTTCAATAATATTTTTTAGAAATTCCCAATCAATCTGCCTAGCCTTTTCCCAGCTATGTTGGGGTCGGCTTCTAGTCTAACCGGATGCAGCTGAATACCATTATTTTACATGGAGCGACTGCCTATCTTACCTCCACAACCCAGTAACTGGGTAATACGATACCCCTTGGTAAGACTGGTTGTCAGACTTTCGGGCTTCTGATGACCCGTAACGACTGTCAAAGATCCACGAATGACAGCCGGGACCAACGGCTTAACGGGCTTTCCGAGGCACGGAGGAGTATGTAAAGATGGTCACCCATCCACTGACCAACCCCGGCAAGCGTAGCTTAACCTGATGGATCGACCCGTGCGGCTGTTATTACTTAGCCACGAGCTCCTCCTTAGAAATTCCCGATTAATAAAAATAACCGACCGACAGTTACCGGTTAAAACCAACGCACTCGTATCCTCGTCAATATACAGGGTGGTAATTTGATATGAGGCAGTAAGTGCAGCTACTTTAACGAAAAACGTCCTTAGGAGACCATTCCCAACATTTGGATACCCCCCCCCCCAAAACCCCCCCCGCCCCGTCTCAAATTACCATCCTGTAGAAGTATTGTTCGTTTTCTTTTAAAAAAGCATTTTCAAGATTGTCTTTGCATTCTGTATTTTTACTGACTGTCATTTGTTTTATTTTATTCCATGTTCGCTCCATTTTATTCCTTTTTGGCCCCGAAAAAAATTTTGTTTCATTTATTTATTATTTTTTTTCTTAGGTGTGTTTTTAGGCTCGCCGTAGTGAAATGTGGTGTGTGAGTGTGGTGTGCTATAAACTTCTGCCTAATCCTTCGTGGAATTCAGGCGTGATGTTATGTTCTTAGGTGTGTGCTGGCAGTAAATACTTTATCTCTTTTTGACACGTGTGTTGAGAAGCCTCTGATATATAGTGTGATGAAAATAAAAAAAGTTAAGTCCACGTGGTGTCGGCGAGTGTCGTTTAATTGAGCCATTTGTATCTATCGGCGACGTCACGTGTTACACAGGAACACCGACCTGCAATATTGTGGAGGAGGGCTGTCAACACTGAGAAGTATTTTATTATTGTTGGTAAAAGGGGAGTATTTAATTAATCTTCTAAAAACTTTTTAATCTTCCAATGATACGATGCCTTTTTAGCCGACGAAAAAAAAGGAGTAGGTTCTCAATTCGACATGTATATTTTTTTTAAATCAATTATCTTCTTTTAACTTACTGGTCTACTGGTCTTTTTAAAACTAAATAGGTACTTATAACGTTAAATGAGGGGCTTGTGGCTAAGTTATAACAGCCGCATGGGTCGATTGATCAGGTTAAGCTACACTTGTCGTGGTTGGTCCGTGGATGGGTGACCATCTTTACATACCGAGACCCCTCCGTGCCTCGGAAAGCACGTTAAGCCATTGGTCCCGGCTGTCATGGATCTTTGACAGTCGTTACGGGTCGTCAGAAGCCCGAAAGTCAGACAACCAGTCTTACCTAGGGGTATCGTATTACCCGTAACTGGGTTGTGGAGGTCAGATAGGCAATCGCCTCATGTAAAATACTGGTATTCAGCTGCATCCGGCTAGACTGGAAGCCGGCCGCCAAATAGTTGGGAAAAGAAGAGGTATAACGTAAAATTTGGTCGCATTAACGCTTTGAAGGACAGTAAACGAGACACAATAGAAGTTTTATTGTTAGGACTGCTATAGCCGTTAGTGACCTTCAAACCCCGACCAAATGGGTTAGGTTAGGTTAGAACTGTGACTTTGTGCAGCGGCCGGCGATCGCTACATCCTAATTGGTCGCAGTTACTAGGCTAGAGCACAACACAACAATATATTAGCGAAACGATTAGTATTTTAAGACTTGACTGGCTGATCAAAATAAAAATCAAAATATTTTATTTCACATAAACCTACATGGGCGCTTATGAAACGTCAGAAGCTAGATGCACGGTTCCAAATTGGTCGTTTCCTATGGAGAAGAGCTGGCAAGAAACTCCATGGTTACGATTTTAAAAATAATTGGATTTTACAATATTTTCAAATAACAGTGTTAATAGGTATGGGAGGACAATGTAGGCCTTTCAACAACTACCAGGTACTTAACAAAATAGAAAATAGTCAACAAATGTACAGTCTACTAGGCCTGCAACGTTTCACAAAATAGAAAATAATCTATTTAGAAGATTGATAAAAAACAAAACCTGACAACCTTGACATGATTGCCATTACTACAGTAAAAAATCTGAATAAATATCATGTTCACAAAAACCACTAATATCTATAGAGTTAAAATTAGAATTTGTAGTTATATAATGTCAAATAATGAGATGATTAATAATAATCTATAATGTCAAGGAAGAATGTAAAAAATAATACAAAAAAAGCATCGTAATTTGGGAGCAGTTAATAGATATTTAAGTAAGTACATAATTATGCCGTTAATGAGGTACCTACCAGGGAAGCCACATGTGCAGAAGGAATTATTGCCAAACTTTATTGTCTTCAACGTAGTCTTTAATCACATGTTCACAATGGTGCGCTGGTACCTACCCTTTGAATAATAAATAATAATAAAAAACGTTTATTTTCTCCACCACATAATGAAAATTTACTAGTAGTAATACATAATTTGTGTATACAAAAATACATTGATGTTGTGGAGACTGGAGCCCGTATTGAATGTACGGAAGTGAATGTTGGGTGTGGCAAAAGAAGCATGAAAGTAGGATATATCCTGTGGAAATGAGTTCTTTGCAAAGCATGTGTGGTGTGAGTGTGAATGATAGGCTGAGGAATGATGTGATAATGCAACGGTGCCGTTTAAAAGAAGATGAATGTAGTAACAAAAATTTAAAAGAGTATGCTTAGATGGTTTGGTCATGTTGAGATGATGAATAAAAGGCGACTAACAAAAGGTATTTACAAGGCAGATCTGAGTGGAAACGCCGGGAGGGGACGCCCTAGGAGGACATAATGACCTTATTGGTGATGCTCTTCAGAAAGTTCAGGTGCGTAGTACTCGCAACCGGCGTGCGTGTATGACCAGATATATGAACGTAAACGAGGCAAAAGGAGTATGTAAGGATCGTAAAAGGTGGCGCTCAGTAGTTTCTGCATACCCCCACGAGTTTATGTATGTATGTAGTATTTTAAGGAAATCAAAATTTAAGTTATTCTGGGATTGATTAAAAGTTGTAGAATCTGTAGAGCACCTGCTCGAGCTGGGGCCGTACTATGACGTGAAAAACGTTATTGGATCCATCATGGATCCGTTGAGAAAAAAGGATGGTGCTACAGGTCATATACAACATCAATTTTAATATATGCGAAACCCGAAACACGTGTCTAGTATTTTTACGTAAAGAATCTCTGTACAAAATTTCAAAACTGTATCATGAAAAATCACAAAGTTATAAGCTTGTTATGTTACCTGATTGTCCGTAAAAAAAAATGATCACCACGCGGCGCCCGCTGTGTGCCCGTACTTAGTGCTGCTGTGTGCGCCGTGACTTGTGTTCGTCGCTCGGTGTCCATATATATTGTAACCTTTTTTAAAGATTTTTGGGGCAAAATATAACACGGTATAAAAATTATTGGAATCGATTCAAACTACACCTAACTATACTAACAAAAAAAATCGAACAAACTATATTCAGGTTTCGCATATAACTACTAAAAATAATGTGGTAAGCTCCGTCTCTCTCTCACACTGGAACCGTTCAACTTCTGCCCTGCTGTAAGAGCTCATAGTAAGCCTCCAGTATCCGTGTCTCCAATTTTCGATTCTCACAGTTCCAATTTCATTTTAACATAACAAGTATTATTTACTTCCTTTTTTATTAAAATTGTTTCAGGAGCTCTAAACAGCGAAACAAACTGAGTGACAGACTAAGTTTACTATTTTGTTTCCAAGGTGTTATTGAAATAACTGGAAACTTAAAAAGGAATCACTACTGTACTCATAATTTTGAACAACTTTGATCTTACATGAAACCAATCCTGAAATTACGACACAGAAATCAGCTGCTCCGACAAAATAATAACATGATGAAATATGGGTTTTTTTTTTAAATAAATTATAACTACTTACAATCACCCCTTTTTCAGGTTTTCAGTTATTTTAATAACACTTTGTATTAGCTATAATAATTTTAGGGTTATTACTGTAGGTCCTATATCTGAAATTACCAACCCTACAATTATTATAGGTACTGTGAATAGTGAGGACGCTATATTAAGTAGTTTATTTTAAAACAACCATACGTCATTTTGACGTTGTCCACAGGGCAAAATTAGAAACAAACCATAGTTTCACAGCTGTAATGAGGCATCTGATCAATCAAATCTATTCTAGGACCACACGAGGAAAGTTATTGATAAACCAGTAATTAAAAAAGATCTATATATATATATATATATATATACATATATATATATATATATTTATATATATATATATATATATATATATATATATATATATATATATATATATATATATGATATAAGCATATATACCTATTATATAAAGGATTTTTTCTTATGCACACCCATGTGTGCAGTCGACACGTAAGGAGTTAACTAACTAAGCTAATCTTAGATCTTTTTTAATTACTGGTTATATTTTTTAATTAATTATATATATATATGAAAAAAACAAAAAACATCATGCGATGGAAAAAAATCATCATCAGTAGTTGTGGACCTATGGAGTTTGCAACTAAACCCCCCCCCCCCCCCCCCCTCCTCCCACTGGGGTTTTGGGTTCATAAATTAGTACATAATATACATCTGAAGGGGTAAACTTTTCAAGTGTAAGTAGTGTCGCAAAAATCGATGCATATACCTATGTACATGCATCGATTTTTGCGACAACGCGACGAGACGGTTAGATTTGCGAATTTTTAATGAAGTATTGGTCAATCGCTAACCCGACCCACACTGGGCCCGCGTGGTGGGTTATGGCCCACACCCTCTCACAGAAAGGAGGCCTGTCTCCCAGCTATAGGAAGTTATAGGCTGATAATGCTAATAGTCAATGTTTTTATTAAGTATAATATTGTTATTCCAAAGTCCAAACTACCCTTTTCAGAGAATTTATCATTAACCCGGTTATATGAAGTAACGTCATTAAAAACTTTAGGATCCCCTTAATGTTATTGGTTTCAGACTACTGAAGCAGATACTATGATAATATTGGTGTATCCAGAAGGAGGGCCTTCAGGGGGGAATGGAAATATTTCGTATTTAGTGTCATGTAGGCAGGGGCCTACATGACACTAAATACGAAATATTTCCATTAAAATGTCAACTGCTTATCAAAAAATGTGTAGATAAAAAACAATATCATAAACGTGATAAGGATCTGCCGAGCACTGGTTTGAGATTTGTAAATATGTATTTTCTTGCCGTTAGTAGAGATTTCCGGTTATGCCCGCATTCTTCATTCTAAATGAATCAATGTTTTCCTTAATATCTCGTATTTTAATCTAAATATGTGAGCACCATATAAGTATCAATCACATAATAAAATTTATCTGTCATTGTCTATTTTTTTTTACCTTTTGTGGTATAGTAATTTTATTGTAATCCACAAACAGTCTTCACATAATAATAGGTTGGGGAAAAAGTTTCTTCGCATTTTTTAAGAAAATTCAAAACATTTTTTAATATACATTATTTACATTTATCTAAAGTATGTAGGTACCATTTTGTTCGATAACATTTTGCCATCTTGTAGGTAGGGACATGATCACATTGCTATAGAAATTTTGGGACTTCTGATCAAAATACCGCGACAAGTGGTTTTGGCAGTCCTCTCGTGATGCTAACCTGACACTGCCTAAAGAATTCTGAAGAGACCGAAACAGGTGGAAATCTGAAGATGCAAGGTCAGGACTATACGGCGGATGCATTAACACCTCCCAGCCAAACTCTCTTAATTTTTGCTGAGTGGCTAAACATGTGTGAGGTCTAGCGTTATCATGATGAAATACCACACCCCTTCTGTTGATTAATTCCGGCCACTTTCTCTCAACTTCTTGCTTTAATCTCATCAGTTGTTCGCAGTAGAGTTCAGAATCGATGGTCCTGCCTGGTGGTAATAGCTCATAATGAATATTGCCCTTCCAATCCCACCACACACACAGCATCACCTTGTTGCGAGTTAACCCGGGTTTTGCCATAGTCTGTGAAGCCTGACCGGCCTTTGACCACGACCTTTTTCGCACGTTCTTGTCTTACGTGATCCACTTTTCATCACCAGTTACCAGCTTCTTTAAAAATGGTTCGGTTTCATTACTTCGTAATAAAGAATCACAAATGAGTACACGGTTCATTAGGTTTCTTTCAGTGAGATCGTGCGGTACCCAAATATCGAGCTTTTTTGTGTACCCAGTTTTTTTCAAATGCGCCAAAACTGTTTTGCGGTCAGTTCCCAGTTCTTCAGCTACGTCGTAATTACTGATATGCCGATCTTGCTCCACTTTTTCAAAAATGGCATCCATTTTATCCGTAATACGGCGACCAGAGCGACGTGCATCTTTGACATCAAAATTTCCGGATTGAAAACGCTTCAACCAAATTTGTGCTACTCTCACAGACACTGCACTGGGTCCATAAACATCGTAAATTTATTTCGCGGCTTGCGTTACATTTTTACCTTTTTTGTAGTAAAATTTTAAAATGTATCGAATTTCTTCATTAGATTCACTCATCTTGACACTACGAAAAACAAATGAAAATCACACATTTTCCTAATTTGAATTTGGAATTATGTTCTTTAAAATTTAAACTTTCAATGATACCAAAACCAGCCAGATACAAATAATATAGCCAAAGAGATTTTATTTTTAAGTTCATACATACTATAATGCGAAAAGACTTTTTCCCCAACCTAATATAATTAATATACAAAATATTGTAAAACATTTAAAAGAGTAACTGTGGAGTTTTTTTCTCCATTCTTCTGCATAGGAAACCACCGGAAGGGGCAACTGCCTTTATTAATCAAAAGGGAAAAATCAATCAATAAATAAAAAAAAAAATCAATCAATCAACCAAAAAAAAAAAACAATTAAAAAAAAAATTAATCTAAAATTGCCACAAATCAAAATAAAGTGGAAATTAAGAACCTTTCCTGTAATGAAGTCGGTTAATTTGCTACGATGGACTCATGTTTCTCTATTAGAAAGCCAATTTATGCTATTTAACATACGTAATAATCAAACAATCCCTTGGATATCTGAGGCAACCCTACAATGAGGTAGGAACTAGGAAGTGCACGTAAGACATGGAGTGTGCAGCTAATAACATACACTTTAAGGGAGGATCGGAACAGCCTGCACTGTTTCACTGAAACTGAAACTATCTCGTTCTCTATTTTTAAGTTGTTCAAGTTGTTATGAAAATGAGCAGTGAGAACTGTCATAACATTATTAAATAAGTGCTTTACGTCATTCTATTAATCCATCCAACTAAACTTATACAGACAATAGGGATGGTGACTAAAAATTATTCTATTACGGCGATACTTGAGTTAAAATGTAGCCTTGCTAGATTTTATACGTAGTTGTGACGTAGCAAACCCCCACTCCCCAACTATAATGCGTTTTATCTAAATATTTTTTTATTAATATGACAAAGCAAAAAATACGTGTTTAATGTCTTTACCTATGAAATTGCCGTTTTGTATGAAAAAGTTTAAACGAATTTTTTTCATGCATTTTTTATTTGTATTAATCGAAGTAATCACCCATGCAATCAATGCATCTTTGCCAACGCAGTGGCAGTTTATTGATGCCCTTCTTAAAGAAATAAGCTGGACGGGAGGCAACAAATTCTTCAAAGGCATTTTGTACTGCCTCTGGGGTATTGAATTTTTTTCCCGCCAAGAAGTTATCCAAATTCTGGAAAAAGTAGTAGTCTGTAGGCGTAAGGTCTGGTGAGTAAGGCGGATGACGGAGAGCTTCCAACCCCAGTTCTTGCAACTTGGAGACCGTCTGCTGTGCAGTATGAGGTCGCGCGTTGTCGTGCAGGAGCAGCGGAGACGAGCGTTTGACCAATGCTGGTTGGAGATGTGCCAGCTTCTCCATCATTGTGTTCAGTTCTTCACAGTACACATCTGAAGTAATGCTCACCCCGTTTGGTAAGAAGCTGTGATGAATCACACCGGCGCTAGACCACCAAACAGTGACCATCACTTTTCTAGGGGTAAGTTTTCGTTTAGGGCATTGTTTAGGCTGAACCAGGATCCAACCAACTTGCTGAGCGCTTGCGGTTATCAAACAGAATCCATTTTTCATCGCAGGTAACAATGCGGTTCAAAATTCCTTCATTTGTGTGTCTGTTGAGCAGTGCAAGGCACGTCTCGACGCGTACTTCGCGCTGGCGATCATTGAGTTCGTGGGGCACCCATTTGTCAAGCTTTTTTACCTTGCCAATTTGACGCAAATGGACCAATATTGTTTTGACGCTAACGTCGAAAGCTGCTGCTAATTCAGCCGTAGATTGTGTATCATCAGCTTCCACAATCACCTTTAATTCGTCATTATCGACCAAAGTCTTCGGACGACCGCGAGGTTCATTTTTCAGGTCGAAATTTCCAGAACGGAAGCGAGCAAACCAATAACAAGTGGTGCGTTGGTTTGTAGTGTTAGCTCCGTAAACGTCGTTGATGTTGCGTGCCGCTTGTGCTGCGTTGCTGCCACGACGGTACTCATATTCCATAATTACTCGAATTTTTAACGTATCCATGATGACGAAAAAGATTGAAATGCGATGAAAATGTAACACTAATCAATAAACAAATGACTACTTTTGGAAAAAAAATCCATGTTTTTAAAATAAAATTAATTTGAAATTAGAATTCTTAGCCAAACAAAAATTATTTTGATATGAAATGGCCAGTACTGCAGAACGGCAATTTCATAGGTATAGACCTAATATTTTTTATTATCTGACTGAAAAACTATGTAGAATTTTTTTTTTGCCCAGACATCATCCCATCATAAAATCACGACTGTTTCCCCTGAAGGGTTAGGCAGAGGTGCACGCTCATATTTCGCTAGTTATATTTAAACCCCATGTAATAGGGCGACCCTATTGCCATCAACAAATCCAGATTCCGGGCTGCTACTAAGAAATTCCTGATGGAAAACACAGTAACACTTTACCCAACCTCGGAATCGACCCAGGTCCTCAGCAGCAGCAGCGCTAGCGACCATTAGACAAACGAGGTAGTCAGTTGTATTTATACTTTGTATAATAATAAACATGTAGCCTTAAATTTTTTATTTTATTTTATTTTATTCGAGAAACTTACAGCTAAAGTCGACAATGGTGCCGATTCTCTTGTACACCGAACTAAACTATCACTAAAATTCCTTACTTTTGGCTATGAGAATCTAAGAGCTATTATGCAAAAAAAAAAACTATAAATTAAAAAAAAAATATTGACACAACTAAAATCGAGTTTGACAATCGTGACTCCGCGTGGTATAGTGCCAGTAGTATATAATATGTCTCGGTGGCTTTAATTGGAACTAACGAAATCACTATCAAAAGTGACTTGAAGTGAAGTGAAGGCTTGTAATATATTTGTTCACCGAGCAGGGAGGGGGTAGCTTCAACGTGTTTTTATGGTTTTTTTTTGCATGTTGAGGTTTATGGGTTTATAGATTTTATAAAGGGGGGCCAAATTTTCATTATTTTTGCGATAGGACACACCGTTTTCGAAATATAAGCAAAAGAAAAAAAAAAATACAGTACTGTTTTTGCACTTGATGTGTGTGTGTTGGTGTGAATTTTAGTTCATGACAACCAATTTAATTCTAAACCTTTTTATTCGGAATTAAAAATAGTCTGATTTAGTTTGACAATTAAACTTTTAGGTGAAAACAGTGAAATTCAGAACAGCAAAATTGCCATTTTACGAGTAACTAAATTAATAACTCGGTACAATCTTAGTGCTGTCAAACTAAAATATAGTTAAGTTGTGTCACTTTGGTCAATTTCAGAATGGGAAAACGTCGTTTGACAGGGATAAACTAAATTTTGGTGATTTTTAGTATAGTTTAGAGGCATTTGTGACAAAAGAATCGGCACCAATTCCCTTAAACAATATGAAACTGAAGGTGGAAACTTGTAAATAAGTTTCCACCTGATAAAATATAAAGAGCTAAGTAGTGTTAGTTTTCACCTCATAACTATTATTTCCATTATAAAAATGTTTCTACGTCGAAGTATTTTAACTACCTACATCAGAACTCTGACAGGATTGGTATTTTCAATTAAAACTTCTAAAAAATTGTGAATTTACTGTTAAATTCAATAGTAAAGTTAGGAGGATATTGGAAGATTGTTCAAATCTATAAATTGTAGGAAATGTACTAACGATAGTTTCCCGCAATCGAGTCGGACTACTTAGTAAGTGGTGGCCAGATGTTCAATGTATGCGATAAGTGGTTATTACTAGTGGTGGGCGAAGGGGCCCTATTCTAGTGCTAAATTTGTTTGTTCAAATTGAATTACTTCGAACATGTTGCCCAAACACGGAGGAGGAGTGGAGCTCGTAGCTGAGTAGTAACAGCTGCACGGGTCGATCCATCAGGTTAAGCTACGCTTGCCGTGGTCGGTCCGTGAATGGGTATCTTTACATACCGAGACTACTCCGTGCCTCGGAAAGCACGTTAAGCCGTTGGTACCGGCTGTCATTCGTGGATCTTTGACAGTCGTTACGGGTCGTCAGAAGCCTGAAAATCTGACAACCAGCCTTACCAAGGGGTATCGTATTACCCAGTTAATGGGTTGTGGAGGTCAGATAACCAGTCGCTCCATGTAAAATAATGGTATTCAGTTGCATCCGGTTAGACTGGAAGCCGACCCCAACATAATTGGGAAAAGGCTAGGCAGATTGATATTGCCCAAACACTATCTTACTGTGATGCCTTGTTACATTCTTAATACTTTACTCAAAAGACCATCTCAGACACTAATTTGCATGGTCCTTCTACGGCCTGATCAAGATCATGTCTGAACTTTAAAAGAGATCTGATTGTTTACATTTACAGTTATCTATTCTCGTTAAAACATTGCCATTTATTTTTGACGAAGTGTTTCTTTTATCCGATTTACAGAAATAAATACAATTTATCATAATTATTAAGTACTAGCTTTTGCCAGCGGCTTCGCCCGTATGGTTGTCGGAAAACATCCCACGGGAACGTACTACCGGGATTAAAAGTAAGTATCGTTAATGTCGGGGCACGTGCTCGAAGTAATGAAATTCGAACAAACTTACCCACTAGAATAAGACACCCGGTTCCGAATGGTTCGAGTACGGGATAATTATACACACGGTCTAAAAGGTCAATCAAGACAAAGCTTGGATTCAAACTCATGTTTTAACTGCTGTGATTGGCTGACAGAAATAGCGCCGGCCAATCAAATCACTTTCGGAAACCGAGTGTAAGTGGCTTGTAGCTAAAGCCATTCTGCTCTGGTTGTTCTGTTTCGGAAGGTAGATGCTATAAAGCTAAATGCACGTAAATGCTTGTTATACCTGCCAGGAGGCGATTCAAAAATAATGGAAAAGACTACTGTATTTTGAATGTATGTTACCTTTAAAATATTTAAATAATGGGTTTATTACAGATGGAGGCGAAATAAAATGCAGACCAATTTGGAGGGTGCGGGTGGTTGCACAGCTTCGAAAACCAGCTTCTTGTTATTTGATTTAAATGTACGTTTAGCGGCGCAACGTTCTAGTTGACAGAAGAAAAAACAAGGTTGCCAACAACAAAAAATAATTTAGGCCGAAACCACTCGCACCTTGCAACATTTTTATTTATTTTAAATTACTTTCACGTATTGCCGACAGATGGCACTAAGAGTTCTTACTTAATACCAATACTAAATACTTATAGGTAATTATTATACCGAGATTGAGGCGTGCGTCGTCCACATGTTTTTAACTGATCTATTGCCGTCCCCTCCCGCAAACCTCCCCGTTATTGAGCGCGAAATAGACAAATGCAGTTCGGACTGATTAATCCAATGAAATATAAACAAAATCATAGTCTCGTATTCCCCTGTTTTCTTCTTCAAAACTGGACCGACTTTGATAACATTTCGGTACGTTTTGCTTTTATTAGTTGTATTCGTATTTGTTTGCCAGATGTCTGATTACGGCAATATAACCGGACGATTTTAATTTTACGAGTATAAGGGGTTCTCATAATAATTAATTTAGGCATAAAACAAAACATAGAAATGGTAGTGGTTGATATGGATTAAATATTAAAAAAATATTTGCTATTGTGATCCAGGAAGGAAACTGAGTAATAGGTACGTTTGTAAGGACAAAACGCCGCCCGCGTGCACTGCAGCGGCAAAGGGCCGCTGCGCATCACATTTCAATACATAAAAGTGCGATACGGCCTGCCTGTAGTGCGCGATTCACACAAACTGGACGAAAGTGATTTACTATCGACAAAACGGATGCCTTTACACTTTTTTTTTATCGTTGAGAAATGCTCATGCATAGATACTGTACAACGACGGGGAGATGGTGCAGTTATGTGGGGCTCCAACCCACTAAAACTCCACGGTGTCCTCCTCTCTGCCGCTTACAGCGGGAACATGGGCACGCGTTAGCACTCATCCGTGAATCCACCGCGGCTGTCCGTCACCGGACCCTCCTCTGGGGAATACTCCCCATCACCAGCGCACCAGAACAATTGCACGCCGTGACCACCCCAGGGACCAAACCAGCACATGGGCGCCAGACGACCTCGTGTCTGGCCACCCTTGGTCCCCTAGCGACGGGTCAGGTCATTGGCCCTGCCGCCTGCCAATTTTCGGCCGCAGTACGATAGGCCAACGTCATCCGACACTCCTCCGCTGTGGCCCCACCGTGTCCGCCACCAGACAGTGGCGACCCCGTCAAGGCCACGGAATATACGCGGAATATAAATAACAGATAGTCTAATTTCATTTGAGATAACTTTCATATGGTATAATTTTCATAATAATATGCTATAAAAACATTTAACCTAATTTCATGTGATAAAATGTAATATTTGATATAATTTTCATTTTCTCTAATTACATTTAGTATAACGTTAATTTCATATAATTTTCAAATTGTTTAATGCTCTTTTTATATAATGTTCATTTGACCTAACTTTCATATTAACTAATTTTGTAAGGTAACGCATAGTTCTTGAGTAAAGCAAATTATACTGTAACCTAACTAACCTCAAACAATAAAGTTGCTTCTGCATCGTCTCCGGCGCTGCCGGAAGTGCAACCCCTACGCCCTTACGTAACATAGTTACAGCGGGCAGGGGCTGTTCTCCCTTCGCGCCTCCGGTTTTTATATACACTCTAGGGTAGCAGCCAAAAGACTATGTAAAGTAGGGGTGCTCCGATTCGGTTTTGGAACAGATTCAACCTATCAACTACAAGCCTGTACGTGTATGACAGAAAGAAAAATAAAAAATATCCGTCCACCCTCTCAGAAGTAAACTAATAACAACGATAACATCACCTGCCATTTACGTGCTAGCAAAAACAAGGACCGCTTATTTTTGCTAGCACAAAAGTGGCAGGCGTTTAAAATCTAATCAGTTTGTGCAAAAATGAAAGTAGACATTTACAAATGATATTAAACGTGACTTATAGATTTTGAATATTATAGCAACTGAATATTATATTAATTGAATATTATTTGAAATGTGCATTATATAAACTGTTAATTATATCATATGAAATTAGGTAAAATGAAATTATATCAATAATTCATTATATCATTTGATCGTTATATTACAAAAAAAAAAAAAAAAAAATTAAATGAAATTAGGTCTTGTGATCATTAGAACTTTTATATCAAACGTTACACACCCATCTGAGTCAGCCTTGACTCAGTTAGTACTTAAGAGTGGTTAGCTTGCGTGTTCTGTGCTGAGCTCGCAACGCGTCGTACGTGAACCCAGTAATATGACTCGCCTATCAAGGAGCGCTGTCCCAAATTAGACGCATTAATAATTGACCATACAGAAAACAAATATAATAATTTATTAAAACACGTATACTAAAAGATATTTTTATGGTTAATATTATGTAAGAATACATTTTATTTAAACATTATACAAGTTAACACTAGGTACAAAAGTAAATTACTAACTAACTATACAAATAAATACAAAACAAAAGGACACTTAGGCGTCGAAGTGCTTGTCCGCATCGATGTCATCCGGAAACGTGCCCAGAAGACTGGCAGCATTGCCACGTTGAATGGCAATGCTAATTCTTTGGCCGAAGAACGAGCCAGCCCTCTGGTCACGTGAAGTCTCGACCAGTCGGCGAGAAATTTCCTTAAAAAGTAGACGCGTACTCGGGCCCCATGACCCGAGCGTTTCGACCCCAAACGGCTCAAAACTGTAGTTACCTATAAGGTATTTGCGCCGCTTGAGGGTCTTAGCAGCCGCAGCAGCGGCGCCAGCACAGCACGTCGTGCTTGGAACATGAGATGGCGCGAGGGTGTCGACGCAGGTTGCGTCCCACACCAGAGGCCTACCCATCTTCCAAGGCACCAGCGTCATGCCATCTGGTCTCTTCCCATCGTCACGTACCGGCCTTCCTCTCCTCGGTCCACAGTACCGATAAATTAACCAGGGAAATTTTATCTTCCTCACTGGTCGATTTTGAGGTACCGTTTTTGGCCGATGCGTTGAACGCTTGGAAAATCGCTTGTCCCAATACGGTTTTGCCCGACAACCCGTCCTCCCAGAAACTGTGGGACGTGCCGCTCTGCAGTATTATACGGAATACCCTAATAAACACGTCATTTAATACTGTTGAGCGTGCCCGTCTGCTGGCTGTGGGAGAATGGGAGTCAGGCTTGTGGCTTCAGGCACTCCCGTCATCCACCATAGGTACTATGATGGATGACTCATCGTTTCGGCTCGCTACGTGTCTCCGCTTGGGCGTACCTTGTGTTGTTCCGCATCGGTGTCACTGCGGTGAAGCTGTCGACAGTCTTGGGCACCATGGCCTGTCCTGCTGCAGGAGCGCAGGTCGCATAGCACGGCACGCCAGCATCAACGACATTATCCGTCGAGCTCTTGTCACCGCCGGCGTACCAGCGATACTAAAAGATATAATTAAATTATCTTTAAAATGGTGAAGATTTCATAAAAACACGCTTGATAGTTTTTGCGTGAATCTTAGTTTTTTTTTATCCGCGTTACAAATTAATAACATTAAGTAATATAAACATAATCTAAAATATTCACATATTAAGTTATTTAAGACTAATTTCCTACCTACCAACCAACTGAAGATCACGTGATCTTCAGTTAAAAATCATTAAAAGTATCGTCGCCTTCTAACTGAGTTATATTTGTGTATTTGGCCGATAATCCCTCATACCTAATAATCTTAATAATACGTACATATAGTTCGTTTTTAACTCAACCAAAAGGTTGAAAGGTAAGCCATATCAGTCATGCAAGTATTCGCCGCACTTCAGGAACATGTGTTGTTTGATGTATATGTTTGCCGCTTCAATGGCGCCTAAATACGTGTAATTTCGACGCCATTCTCTTAGAGAGCTAGTCTGGAAGTTTTATTAATTAATTCATTTTTTATCTACGCAATCTATGAGGAGCTCGTGGCTAAGTAATATCAGCCGCACGGGTCGATCCATCAGGTTAAGCTACGCTTGCCGGGGTTGTCCGTGGATGGGTGACCATCTTTACATGTCGAGACTTCTCCGTGCCTCGGAAAGCACGTTAAGCCGTTGGTCCCGGCTGTCATTCGTGGATCTTTGACAGTCGTTACGGGTCGTCAGAAGCCCGAAAGTCTGACAACCAGTCATACCAAGGGGTATCGTATTACCCAGATAATGGGTTGTGGAGGTCAGATAGGCAGTCGCTCCATGTAAAATACTGGTATTCAGCTGCATCCGGTTAGACTGGAAGTCGACCCCAACATAGTTGGGAAAAGGCTAGGCAGATTGATATTTGATCTACGCAATTTCAAAGGTAGTCAACCGAGAGTGGTGGAGATATAACATGCCATTGTTTTGTGTTTGGAAATCAAAACAAAAATCAAATTGGTAATTACTGTGGTTTGGTAATATTGAATGTAGTTTGCCAGAGTTTAAATTATTAATTCATATTTTTTTCTCAGGGACGCGTGGAGGTATTAAGTTGAAATTAATGTCAAATATGTAGGTTTGTGGTCTCTTGGAGTTCTAAAAAAATCAAGTTTCTAAGTCAACGCAGTAAAATAATACGGCCATATATGCGACATATTTTGATACTCGCAAGTAAATCAAAATTTATGGGGTACTTACCGTTGAAACAGAATCATGAAATTTGCCAAGCAGCAAGGTCTCAGAGCACAAGTAAAGGATAAAGTCCGAAAATCGTTAATTTTTAATTTTATCACAGAACAATAAAAAAAATTAAGTTTGTAACTTAAATTTTCAGTTGGAGAATTTACTTTTTTTTTTGTTTTTTGCCGGTTTTTTTAGTTTTTACACAATATTCTTGTAACCCCTAAAATATGCTAAAAAATGCTAGTGCAGTAGGGTATCGGGATCTTAGATACTCTTGTTAAGAACTTGCTCGTCAATTGCCAATTTCCCGATTTCTTGACTGACCAATAAAAACACCACACAATTTCAACAAAACAGCGTGTCTCTTAAGTACTATTTTGAACCGCTAGTATAATTTAGGAAAGCTTTTATCCTGGTGTTATTTAAGCTAATAGTATCAAAATACGGCAGTGTTTTTTGCACATTTTTTTGTGATATTAATTTTTTTTTAACAATCATCTACAAAATTTATCCTTAATGCGATTTTTTCACTGACAGGTGAAACTCTTTAGTTAGCCAGACGTTTTTTTTCGTGGCTACTACTTTTACTTTTTTATATAAACTTAACCAAAACACAATTTTCTAGTGCTGACCCTTAAGAGCTGTGTTACAATTTTGGTGTACAATAAAGTATTTTGTATTCCATTATTTCTTGATCAAACAACCTATGTTTAAAAATACTAAATGTGAGCCAACACCTACGTTCCCCGATATGTGCACATTATAAATTCTACAAACAATCTACAACAAGCTTACAACAAGTGATGCAACTTATGTTTACACAACTTGCAGCGCTGCCGCTCCGCTCAAAGGAAGTAGAGCGTGAAGATACCTCACGTGTTCCTATTTGCTACTCCCTCCGTCATTGACGACGGACACAAAGTCTTTCCGTGGCCTACTATTGATAGTGAGCGAGTTTATTTTGTAGTTGTATGTATCGTAAATCATCTTAACTATAAAATTGAATATGTAAGATCGTATTTTTAATTCTAAAGTTAAGGGGGACGCTATGTGGTAGCCTAAAATAATCATAAAAATCATCAATACATCTCCAGAGTCGTTAGATTTCGTTCGTTCGATGAATCTGCACGAAATCTAACTTAGAGAGATGTACCTATTGATGATTTTCATGGTTATGTTTTATTGCCGCGAATCATATTTTGATCAAGATACAACCTGACACGGACCTGCAAATTGCAAAAAAACCAAAAAAAAAAATTTAATTTCGCGGGCTACCACAGCGCATCCTCCCTGAGATGCGTTTTCGACAGATTTTTCAAGATTCGTTGTTGCCAGTGAGTGAGAGTGAGACTGCTCTCACTAACGTAGCGGCCGCGACTTACGGGTCGTAGGTTCGGACCCAAGCAGGCTTACTTTGTGTAAATGATTTCATCACCACTGCTCTCAAAATGGTGAAGGAAAACAATCGTGAGGAAACCTGCGAGTTTTACAACCAAAAATTCGAAGACATGTGACATCTAGCAAACCGCACTGGGCCCGCGTGGTGGATTACGGCCCACCGAGAGGAGGCCTGTGTCTCAGCAGTGGGAACATTACCTATAGGCTGATTATGTTGTTGCCAGTAACATAGTTATAGTAAACACTTATTGTTACTAAGGCGATTAGCACACTGCACCGTGCACCGTCGCGTAAGCAGATTTAACATCAGTTAATAAATAAAATTGTTTGCTATGGCCGCCCCGCGCTTCACGACGGAACGCGGTGCAGTGTGATAATGGCCTGAACTAAAAGAAAATTGAGCCAGTTGTTTGACTCCACATATGTATGTTTCTCTCTCCAGTGTACGGTCAGCAACAAAAGTCGATTAACAGTTGCAGTTTTTTAATCTTATATTTTATTGAAATCGGAACAGAAGTACTTAATATTTTAAGAACATTAACTCGTATTAGTTAAACGAAAAAAAAAAACAGTTTATCGAATACTTTTGTGTTAATTTAGATGATGTCAAAAAGTAGCAGTGTTAACGGACTTCTGTTGCTGACCGTATCTAAATAAATACGATACTGCACCAACACGAAAGGTGGTTGGATAATATTTGATTTGTATCAAAAGCACATATTATACATATGTAGTATGATTAAAGTATGTATAACTATTTATGTATATTACGTGTCTATAACTATGTGTTACAAAGAATTCTCATTGATTATGATTTATTTTTTATTTAGCATGCCATACTTACGGGAGAAAGTACGTTTAAATTGTGTAATGCCAATAACACCTTTATTTGTCACCGTCATTTTTTGCAAATAAATTATTCTGATTCTGAGTCACACACTGGAAAGTTTCGTATGTCTATGATTGCAGCATATCGTTAAACAATGAAAATGAAATGAACGCTTCTTTAACAGATTAACCCACGGATACATCAGCAATTATAATGCTACGTAGGTCAATGCTACGACAATTTGAGCTACGCCGGCTACGCGCTACAGCGGTCAATGCTACGGCGTAGCAATCAACAGCTTTTCCTATCAGAGGTGTACCTATATTTTCGCCTCTAATACGGGGCGAGCTTATTGCCTACAACCCGGCTGCTAATAAGAAATTCCTGATGGAAAATAACAATGGGAATTGAACCCAGGACCCATGAGGTCCTGGGTTCAGCAGTAGTGTTTGTGAGCAGTAGATCAACGAGGCAGTCCAGTCTTGTAATACTCTGTCAATATTGCAAGTACATTAGTACTTACACACCTGGTTACTTACTTACATATAACCAATTATGGTTATATACACGATGATTACGAGCATATTCCCACAGGATTGCACGGGCTACTTGTATGCAAAATATAACAAGTGTTACCCCGCAGGGAAGCTCTCAGTTATAGGATTATTTAGACAGTTACGGGACTACGGGTTAATGTTACTGTGTGATTCGTGGAATGTAGTTTTATACGTTGTTTGTTAATTAGTTTTATTTTGAATTTAGTTTTTTTGCTTTCAGAACTACGAACGCTCATAATATCAATCTGCCTAGCCTTTTGCCAATAATGTTGGGGTCGGCTTCCAGTCTAACCGGATGCAGCTGAATACCAGTATTTTACATGGAGCGACTGCCTATCTGACCTCAACAACCCAGTAACTGGGTAATACGATACCCCTTGGTAAGACTGGTTGTCAGACTTTCGGGCTTCTGACGACCCATAGCGACTGTCAAAGATCCACGAATGACAGCCGGGACCAACGGCTTAACGTGCTTTCCGAGGCACGAAGGAGTCTTGGTATGTAAAGATGGTCACCCATCCACGGAAAACCCCGGCAAGCGTAGCATAACCTGATGGATCGAACCGTGCGGCTGTTGTTACTTAGCCACGAGGTCCTACTACTACAAACGCTCATAATGATACCTAATACATTTACTTAAATTACTTAGAATAGATCTTGTATATGTTACAGCAAGAACTCGAAGTGCGGCTACACCTAGCACCTAGGTTAGCCGACTACAACACAAGGTGTGGCCGGTAGTAGTTGGTAAAACTTAGGTATAGCCTATTAATTCACGGCTATAACTAGGTGTAACCGATTTCATTCGGCTAAAACTAGGTGTTCCCTTCATCATACTTACTCAATACATTATGTATTTGTGCCTTAACGGACCCTGGTAATCGCCGGCCGCTGCCGTGGCACCGCTCGCTTTGCTCGCTCGGCCCGTACGGTGTGTAGTCACAGTTCTAACCTAACCTAACCTACCTTTCAGTCTGTACCTAAGTTTAACCAGCTGATACCGGCCACACCTAGTTGTAGCCGGCTAAAACTAGATATAGCCGCATTTCGGGTTTTAGCCGTAACATATATATACGTTTAACGTTAACGAGGAGCTCGTGGCTAAGTAATAACAGCCACCACACGGGTCGATCCATCAGGTTAAGCTACGCTTGCCTGGGTTGGTCCGTGGATGGGTGACCATCTTTACATACCGAGACTCCTCCGTGTCTCGGAAAGCACGTTAAGCCGTTGGTCCCAGCTGTCATTCGTGAATCTTTGACAGTCGTTACGGGTCGTCAGAAGCCCGAAAGTCTGACAACCAGTCTTACCAAGGGGTATCGTATTACTCAGTAACTGGGTTGTGGAGGTCAGATAGGCAGTCGCTCCATGTAAAATACTGGTATTCAGCTGCATCCGGTTAGACTGGAAGCCGACCCCAACATAGTTGGGAAAAGGCTAAGCAGATGATGATGATATACGTTTAACGTTGTTTATCGAATTTAGAATTATTTTTATTTATTTCTTATTATTATAGTTGTACTCGTACGACATGTACACCCTAGAGGTATGTTGTAGAGATAATAATATTTGTTTTTACCAACTTTATGTGTTAACCACCCAGCAATAATAAATAATATTCTATTCTATTCCACTTATTCTTATTATTTTATTTTATTAGATGTAAACGTATTTCTTGCTGACCAATGACCATAATATGTTTAAAATATTAAGATAGATATTTGGGTCCTAATTCACAAGACCTTTGTTTGAAACAATTATATGGTATTCTAGTACCTATCTCTTTTGGTAGTAAGTACTTATGTATGAGAACTAATAAAAACTTTATTGCCGTTTAAAAGCAAGTACATGTACTAACGAGTATTTATTCCATTTTAATGTTTAGTAGCTTCAATTATTTAAATTACAGCATGTTTGAACGGTATTTTCAACGATGTTCCATTTAAACATACAAATTATACCAATTTGGCATCAGACGTTCAATTTACATATTTTTCAGTTTTGTAGATATCTCTTTTTATTCCCCACGAATGGGAAATAAAGTGAAAAACAGATTTTTGTCAGATATGATTAGCACAAGAATGAGGAATGTTGAAAAATATGCCAAGAGAAGATTAAGCTGTGGCCTTCATGTGATAACCGAGAGATAAGAGGTTTGTCTTGGAATCAATTGTGTCATAAAACCTATTTTCCTATAAAATAGCAAAGTACCTACTTAGTGAAAATCTGTTTCATGATGTTTTATTATTCGAAACATTTTTCACGACACTTCAAACTTTCTAGGAATTCGTTGTTAGATTCAGCAACGCTAAATTAAAAAAAAAACTGTTAGATTACGGTGCGGTAGTCTACGCAGCGGTGTGACATTAGCAAGCTCGATTGCCAAAAACATACCGCGTCGCCTTCACCTACGAACATGTCGGTATCTAAAAAAATATGCAGAGCCCCTTGTGCCGTCGCGAAATAATGTCGAGAAAACGTTATTGGCGTTATCCCTATATGAAATACAATAATAACTCTTGAGTATTTGTTATGGCTAACAAACTTTTACAGGGTGACTAAACTTATTTATGAATGTATATAGCTATACTTTTCAACTTCCAATACTAACGCAACATGAATGTCTGTAACTTTGCTGCAGGCGCGCGCCTAGCTCGACAGAATGCAGAGCGGCCACTGGACATGCATGCCGAGACGCGGTAAGCCGAATCTGCACCACGCCACTCCCGCGCATACCGAGCTAATCAGAAACGCTCAATTGAAATATAGGCACTCGGTAAGCTTTCGATACCGCGTATACCGAGCGTGCTGTTGTCGCACCGCTGCTGCGCCGATAAATCAGCAAAGGACACGATTTTAGATAACTCATTGCGCGACAACTGAGCGTGAGGACCTGGATTCGATCACCGGGTTGGGTAAAGTTATTAAGGTATTTTTATCAGGAAATTCGGAGTAGCAGCTAGGGAGTCTAAGTTTGTGCCGGATAAATGGCAGAAAGTTCGCACACTAAGTATTCAATGACTCAATTAACAACAGAGGTAGGTAATACTGACTATATTTGCTCCTTCAAGGATAAAAGTTGCATATTGCGTCAGTTAAAAGGTAACTCATTTATTTCGTGATGTAAAGTATTAAAACTAAAACATAACATTGCCTTTTCCAAAGTATATTGGGGTCCGCTTCCAGTCTAACCGGATGCAGCTGAATACCAGTATTTTACATGCACCGTCTGCCTATCTGGCCTCCACAACCCAGTAACTGGGTAATACGATACCCCTTGGTAAGACTGGTTATCAAAATTTCGGGCTTCTGACGATCCGACGTAACGACTGTCAAAGATCTACGAATGACAGCCGGGTTTCCGAGGCACGGAGCAGTCTCGGTATGTAAAGATGGTCACCCATCCATGGACCAATCCCAAAAAGTGTAGCTTAAAACTTGATGGATTGACCCATGCATCTGTTATTACTCAGCCACGAGTTCCTCCCAGTAGTATTTATCAATAATTCTATAATAATAATTTATCAGTATAAGTCTAATATTATAATTATTTAAATCCAGCCAGTGTACCAGGTCTCCTAACCGTAGGTACCGTTCATATCTTGCCAATCTGTTGCCTAAAGATTAATTAATATACATTTGGACTAATTAAATGAGCTCGCTGAATCTTTTACTTAGGTACAGGTGTTGCTGTCAACGTGAGATACCATCAAATCTCTTTGAAAGGTTAAAAAGATTAATGACACATCATTTTGTAGTTGTAATTTGTATACAGACATCTACAGCAGTAAGTAAGTCAAGGAAATAAATTTTTGAACCAATTATCCATATATTTAAATCACAACTCATTGTCATTCTTTCACATTTGTAGGAAATGGCTATAACACTGCATAATTGACGTTGACTGTTAATTTGCTTAACAATTAATTTTCCTGACCGTATCAGGCAGATTTTTGATTGCACTGTAAATTGACATTGATGATGGTTTTTTTTTGTGGATGGGAAATCATCAAATGACTTCTCCCGCTCTGGGCAGAGCGTCTCCTACGGCGGCTAGGGGCGCGAGGGCGCGGCTGTTGCCTCTCCCTCACGCGTTCCGCTTCCTCCTTCGCGAGCATTACTGCTTCGCAGAAGGAGGTGACGGCTTCCCATGCACTCTCGCTCCGCACCATGGCCTGGACCAGGTTTGAACGCGAGAGATCGCCGCCGCCGATCGCCTCCATGAGAACACGGCGGTGCTCCGCCCAAGCCGGGCAGATACTGATGATGGTTGACTTTACAAAATATTTCTTATGCCTTCCTCATAAGGTCCTTCACTAGACCTGGCGAAATCAGCGGCGTTATACAGGGTGTCTGAAACGTAGTGGTCCAAAGACAAATGTCTTAAAAAATTAAAAGTTGAGATATTATGTAGGCATTTTCTTTTAAATCTGGGCTTAGAAAGTTTCGCTAAAGCTTAATAAAAAGTTAGAAAAAATAAGTAAAAATAAAATCTGAAGCGTTGCAGAGCCACACTGAACGTAAACAGGAACGTAATCTTGTACCTACACTATCAAGGCATCTTCCAGCCAGATTTGAACTAGCTACGTCAAAAATTACGTTCACAGGGTCTAAAAATCCAAGTGAAAATGTAAAATATCTTAAAATTTTTTAAATTAGCGAAATTTTCTGAACTGTGGAGAATGTCCCAACTTTTAAATTTTACAAAGATAGGTGGCCACCTCCGCTCTACCCCATTTGCTTTTGGACCACTTTTATGTGGCCATGACGTGCTAATAAACAATATTAACTCAGCGACTCCAGACGTGAAAAAAGATCATGGATCCGTTTAAAAAAAGGATGGTGCTATAGGTCGTATATTGGCTAGATTGTAATCAGTTATTAAGAACTGTAGTTCTTTTTATTAAAGAAAAAAAAAAAAAAATAGGTCGTATATCGTATCTCTCTCACACTGGAGTCATGATGCATCTATGATCTTTTTTCACGTCATAGTACGGCCCCTGGAAAAAAACTATAAACTGTCACTAATATTCATTATTATTCTTTGTTTGCTACTCTATAACAAAGTGCGACTTCTGCAGTTACAAACTCAAACTCAAAGATAAAAAATTTCAAAATTTATTTCAAATAAACCAATTACAGGCACTTTTGAATTGTCAATGGGTCGGTCAGTCAGAAAGATGAAGCTAGTTGCCCATTCCAAAGCGTAGTAGATCCCTATGGAGAAGAACGGGCAAGAAACTCCACGGACACTCTTTTAAATCATAATATTTTTACAAAATATTGGTTACATCGTTCATGTTGAAAATATATATGTGAGAACAATGTAGAAAGACGTGCACATTAAAAAGCGTCCGTAATAAAAAGATAAAAACTAAAACAACTAAATTAAATATTAAAATTAAAAATAAGCCATGGCAGCTAAGAGTCGATAAACTAGACTTATGGCTGATTTTTAAATAGGTAGATAACTTTTATCCCAAGAATAAATGTGGCGGTTTGACATATTTTCTGTACAAAAGCTGTCAAACCGCCATAATTTCCCTCAGATAAAAATTATCTGACTATTTAACAATCAGCCCTTAGTTTTACAAACGCACGGAGCACACCAGGAGACTACGCATCAACGGAAGCAGTGACGTCACAGCCAATCTAATGTATTTTTCTATAATGAATTATGTACTGCACAGACTGTTTTCTGGGTTGATGCCTGGTTAATGTTTAGTTTATTATTAATTAGTTATTGATTTTATTGCTGCTTATATTTATTGTGTTTAATTTTTAAATAATATCGATGTATCATTATATGTAGGTATACAACTTTTACCTAACCTAAAATCGCAAAAAGTCAACTGTTTCCTACATTTTGACGAGTTATGCGAACATGTAGGGAGCAGCTGATTTTTTCCGCGGTTTCAGGTTTAATCCCATAGTAAAGGTTGTTTATAATTATGAGTACAATGACCCTTAAGACGTTAACAGTGATTAAAATTACACCCTATATTTACAAAAAAATGTAATCTGTGTCAAATCACTCCGCTACACCTACTCGTGAATAGCAGCTATATTTTTTGGCCCTTTTAATATCTTTCACCCCCAACCAAAAAGTAAAGATAACTGCAACTGAGGATATAAACCAAATAACAAGAACAAGAATAAACAGCATGAAAATATAGCGGGGCGCCGAACCTTCGGTCAAACCACCAAAACCAAGTATTTTATTTATACATAATTTGAGCCACCCTATAGCCCCAAGCACTTTGTAAATCAACTTGATGACATCTCATTGCATAAATAACGAAGTATTCTGTAGAAACTTTTTGTGCCAATATATTTGCATCTAGTTATGAAGACGTTAATTAATTGGCTCCTTTGTAAGTGCACAAAACTGTGTAACGAGCAACTTGTGAAAAATAATTCATAAACTGTTCCCGGATTTCTGTTTCGTTCATAACTTACTCATAGACGTTGTGTTGATCGTCTCAGTGAAAATTAAGCGTAGATTTTTTGGGCTGCAGCTGCGAAACACACTAACGATAGGAATCGGATACTTGTTAATAAATGTAAAAAATTAATCTGTGATACATCTGGGTTGCATGTTTGGGGAGTGCCACCCGTATTTATTTTTTCGTAATTTCACTATATCATTGTTTAAGGGTGCACAAAATACACCTTCCTTCTAATCTTGATTGATATAGTGCTAATGGTAACCAAGTTGTGTGACATCCTGAGGCCCTTAGCACACCTCCGCTGCGAATATCATAGCAGTAGTTTATTTCAACTGACTCGCACTACTCGAGTAGCGGAACGTCACCGGAACGTCTGCGGGACATCAGCGAAACATCATGCGGTTTTGCAGATTCGCGGCGGAGATGTGTTAAGGCCCTGAAGGACGGAGAGACGAACGGAGAGGGCGAAATTATGAGTTCAGTTTTTGAATTATTCCATTTTGCTCCACCAAGCTGTCCCACCATGATTTTTGTGTGGTGGGACACAACTTGAGGGTACAAAGTGGAATAACCCTATTTTATAATCACCATCATCATTCTCCTGCCCTTATTCCAATCTATTTGGGGTCAGCGCAACATGTCCTTTTTCTCCCATACTTCTCTATTATTCGTCATCTCGGTAGTCACCCCCTTTCTAGCCATGTCATCTTTCACACAATCCATCCATCGTTTCTTTAGTCTTCCCCTACTCTTTCTTATAGCCATCGACATTCATACTCAAAACTTTCCTCACGACATTTTCCTCACTCCTCCGCATCACATGCCCATACCATGACAACCGATTTCCGCACAACTTTTCAGTCACCGGTGCCACTTTCAGACTTCCTCTTATGTACTCATTTCTTATTCTATCCATTCGTGTAACACCACACATCCCTCTTAGTATTCTCATCTCAGCTGCATGCAATTGCTTTTCATTCATCCCTTTTGTGGCCCAACATTCTGATCCATACAAGACAGCAGGTCTAACCATTGTTTTATATATCTTCCCCTCAAGTCTAAGGGGAATGCGGGGAACTATTTTATAATCACCATAACATTTTATTAAATCCTAGTGTGAAAATGTAACCTTAGAGTTTAAGCGAGCATAATTTGTCCCACCAAACTCAGTATCAAACAGTCACATTTTTTAAAATTTTACTTTGTCCCACACTGGTGAGACAGCTTTGTGGGGCAAAGTGGAATAATCCCCCATTTGCCATTTGGTTCCGTACATAGTGACTGTCTGTGTGCAACTTAAAGTAATAAAGTAATAAGAAAATAAAACATCATTTTTAGCATTTTAAATTGTTATCATTGTGTAATAATGATTATGAAAAATATTAAAAAAAATTGCTAACTATAAATAATCACTAGCTTAAACTTCAACAATAACGAACATTTTTGAAAAAGATTTTCGCCAACTCAACAAATCAGCTAGAGTTAGATTTCTTTTCGCCGACTCGTACGTAGGTGTATTGTTAATAGTGACATCTTTAACAGCTTCACATCTTGTTCCCTCGTGATTACCAACACATTGGCAGACTGGCTCATCTTCCGCGTTCAGGGAACAGTCACCGTTGTTCAGACAATAATTATGACATGCGTACACTTCACACCTTTCCCCGGAATAACCGTCATTACATCTGAAATAATGACAAATTCAAACATAGTTATATAAACTTAACAGGGAAACCGAAGGAGTAGTATATTATGTTTTACCTGCATAAAGGTCCATCAGTAGTGAAACTACAGATACCATGCAAACAATAGTTGAGACATTTTGATAGTAAATCAGCTATGTTCTGTTTTCTTTCATCTTTAACAGCTTCACATCTTGTTCCCTCGTGATTACCAACACACTGGCAGACTGGCTCATCTTTCTCGTTCAGGGAACAGTCACCGTTGTTCAGACAATAACCATGACATGCGTACACTTCACATCTTTCCCCGGAATAGCCGGCATTACATCTGAAATAGTGATGGTTATTCAAACAAAATTTAACAAGAAAACTGACAACAATAAAAAATTGCAAGCAGTGATGGTCCGGTGTTTTGACTTACGTGTGGTAAGTCGTCTTTGTATAATTCATTGTGCGTGCTCCGACACGCACTTGGTCGGTTTTTTTTTATTGTATTTACTTAGAAGCTTGATTTTTTTAGAACTTCAAGGGACCATTATACCTACGTATCTGATATTAATTTCAACTTGATACCTCCACGCGTTCCCGAGAAAATGGGTCTTGACAGACTGACAGACGGACAACGAAGTGATCCTATATGAGTTTTTATCTTTTGAGGTACGGAACCCTAATACGGCCATTTTATATATATCATATTGCGTGTTATATGCATATTGCATGTTGCGTGCCGCTTGTGCCGCGTTGCTGCCACGACGGTACTCATATTCCATAATTACTCGAATTTTTAACGTATCCATGATGACGAAAAAGATTGAAATGCGATGAAAATGTAACACTAATCATTAAACAAATGACTACTTTTGGAAAAAAAAAATCCATGTTTTTAAAATAAAATTAATTTGAAATTAGAATTCTTAGCCAAACAAAAATTATTTTGATTTGAAATGGCCAGTACTGCAGAACGGCAATTTCATAGGTAAAGACCTATTATATCATATATACGTAAAAAAAACATCCGATGGAAAAATATCATCATCAGTAGTTATGAACCTATGGGATTCGCAATTAAAAATCCCCCCCCCCCTCCCCCTGGGGTTTTGGGTTATAAATTAGTACATATTTATTTATTTGTATGTACATATTAAATAAACTAACAGATTTAAATTAATAATATGTACATAGTATAATGTAATTAGTACATAATTAACATCTAAAGGTTTGGAAACCATCAGACGGAGTAGAAAATATTTTACCTGCATTTAGGAAGTCCATCGTCATTGAAACTGCAGTTACCTTGAAAACAATAGTTCTCACAGACTGAACCATCGCATCTCTCACCGATGTAACCAGGTGTGCATTTGCAAACAGATGTCTCACCAACTTTTATACCGTGAATACAAAAGCTGTTGGTTACTGTGCTTTGTGGTATCAAACTGTGGACTTCGCAATCCTGAAGTCCATGAATTAGATCCTTTATTTTGTAGTTGGCGGCTATGCCAAATGGACCTCCATTATAGAACTCAAGAATCTCTTTAGGTTCAACATCTGCCGATGCGTTCTTTGGTAAATGCCAAACAACTCTGTAGCTCTCGCTACTGTTCATCCAGTATAAGTAATCCTTTGAAACGGTCAACTCTTGCGGTGCAGGAAGATGTATAATATGTGTAAAATGCATATAATCGTTTCGTCCATCCAATTCTGTTCCTCCTAAAAACGCATAATCACATATTTCACAACCATAAAAATAATGAAATTTCTGTGTTTGTGGGTCGATGGCCAGGCTGAATAAAGGCACCCATCTGCTTATAACTTCACTTTCGGAACCATTAAATCGAACTCTCTCTACGTAGTTCTTGTTTTCTATGTTGTTTGTGTTGGACCAGTAAATGTACCTGTAAATTAAATGACACTCATGAATGTCACGAAATGCAACAGATTTTGATTTTAAAACTGTTATAGGTAACGTACCCTCTACAGCTATCCACGGCAATATCACTGGGGGTCCGGTCATCCATCTTGATTAAAAGATTTCCGTGAACATTGTTATTAGACCCAGGTTTCAATGAAATCCAATTAATGCTTCTTTCATTAGTATCAGTGTAGAACAGTGTATCTGTTACCGGGTCGAAGGCAATGCTGTCAATATTACTACTGTTCCTTTTGATGAAACATGTGTCTTCCTTGGAATGTAAGTTATAACCACATATAGTGTCGCTGTCACTCTGTTTGTCGACGTACAGGATCATGTTACGAACTTCATCGTAAGCTAATGCTGTGAGGTTGTGGGAAATTAATTTAACGGTGTTTGTTTTTGTTCCGTCGGTAAAAAATATGAGTTGATCTCCTACACTTACGACGATGTCTGAAACAAAAAAAAAAACAACTTTACCAAGCAGAGCCAAATAAATGTAATTGCGAAATTCAGAGTTGTGTCATAATTATGTCTTCAACCTGAAAAGGGGGTACATAACATAGTTGGGAAATCTGCTGCTCCCTACAAACTGCAAAACCTACGCGATCAAAATTTAGGGAACAGATGTTCTTTATTTTTTAATTTCAGTGTTGGTCACGTACTCGCATTATAAAGTTGTTCATTGGTGCCGATTCTGGTGTGCACAAACTAAACTTAATATTTAGGCTATTGCTAACTTTTTCTCTCTAAAAAAAAACAAGAAAGAGAGCTGTCAAATTTAGTTGAAATAATATTTCAGATGACACGTAGAAATATGTCGACTAAAAATACGGTATGAAGTGCAGGGCGTAAACTACGTAGTTTGACATCTCTAAATTCCGTCCTTTTCTCGAGGTGCTTGTTAGTAAAAGACAGCGATTCTCTCATTTTAGTTTAGTTATTGAACATTAACTTTACTCAAGCTAAGTATATACAGTATCAGAAAGATGTGGTACAGACCAAAAAACTGAACAACTTTCTCCATGGGTCCAACATCGTAATAGAGAAAGAAATATCAGCCGTCTCATACGTTCGGGTCGAGTAGGGTTGAAGTTTTGTACGGGACCGCTGATAATTTTTCTCGATTATGATGTTGGTCCCATGGAGAATGTTGTTCAGTTTGATGTTCTGTACCACACCCTTAAAATTTTAACACATCTTTCTGGTACACCCTGTATAGTAGCGTCTCGTACAAAAGGGAACCTTATTTTTATAACGATTAACGATTCATATTCGTATGAAACGCTTGATCACAGTAGCGTATTGGAACTTGCGCAATAAAATTATGTTCAGTTCTTTATTGTGTTCAGTTTTATGTGAAGCGCTATTTGTACCTACTTGGCTTTAGTAAAAGTTTGCTCTAAACATATTATTAGGGGGTTAGCCAGCAACCGGCCACGTCAGTTGTGAATGTAATAACATCGTCGACATAGGCGAAGTCAATTAAAATGTATTAAGTACTCGTATATGTACAACTAAGTATGCATTCCGTCCGTCATACATAATCCTAGATGATTTATGTAAGCATCGGAAATAACTGAGCTATAAATACCGAAAAAAAAATTTTGTATCCCTACGTGTTTTAATAATAAATTAATAATGCGTCAAATAAATTAAAATGCGATTTTGCTCACTGAGTGAGACCAAGCAACTTTTTTTTTCTTTTTTTTTTTTTTTCAGAAAGCCGCGAATATCTTATTCAGCCTTGGGTTAATCATACAATTCGAAACATTCACACTCTTCCCGCCATCGCCATTAGAAAGGGAGAGAGACAAAGACCAGCCCTTTCGAAGTTCCGATTTTGAATTCGACCTCAAAGACAAACACGTTCGGAATTTCGTAGTAACTAAAGAAATTTTGCAAAAACATAATTATGTCTTTTAATGTAATTTATTTAATTTGTAACTTATTGTTGTATTTAAACGAAAATAAGTATTTACTGCAAATAAAACTGATATTTAACTTGTAAATATTTATTTCTAGTTTCAATAATGTTACGTAATATATTTTGTATAATAAAATAGCATGGGTGCTATTTCCGAACACGCCTTAATTTAAATAAAAGAGCGGAAATAAAATTTCGGGGCTGGCGTAAAGAGTTGAATAAGTTAAAAAATATTAAAATAATCGTAAAATATGAGTTAAACTAGCGACGAGAACAGTATTTTAACACCGGAAGAGTTAAAACAACAAGTTATTAATGCAGAATTAAGTTTCCTACCTGAGAAGGCTCGCGAGAAATATCTGAAAGCGTACCATGTCTTCAATAAATGGAGACTAAGCAGTTTTTCGGAGACGGTGTTGCTATCTTATTTTTTAAATTTATCACAGACGAGGCGATCATCTACAATGTGGAGTATTTACTCAATGTTGAAAGCTACTTTACGTCCAGCCAATATAAAAACCGACCGATTTTTCATACAATACCATAGTAATAAATGCTCAAGACAGCCTATAGGAGTAAATAAAATAGGTGCTATACCTCGAGAAATTGCCACTTTCTTAAAACTGGAAGAGCCTCAGCTATACACGGGTCACCAGCTTTCGGAGAACTTCGGCATCGCTCTTGGCTGATTCCGGAGCCGATCTCACCACTTTAAAACGTCACAGCGGGTGGAAGTCTAATATGGTTGCTGAAGGCTATATTGAAGACTCAATAGAAAATAAGTCGAAAATCTGTAAGCGTATAGTGGAAACAATAAGTCTGAATTTGACCTCGGATCCTTGGGCTCACCCACGCCCATCCACTTCCAACGACGCACTGTGTACTTATACAGAAAGCCGATTAGAGTCACCAACGTTCACCGTTGTTCCTTCTCAATCCGCCACCGAAACAGAATCCTTAACCCCAGATAATCAAACTCAACTCAATGCAACTATAACGTTACCAAATAAAACTGTTACTTTTAATTTGCAGAATTGTAGTAATTTTACTTATAACTTTTAAAATATTCCATTTTATTGAATTGGTACCTCTACCTACAATGTTAATTATTTTGGTTCACAATAAATAGTTATTTCAATCTATTCCTGTTTATTATTTTATCTCCTAAAGTGTTCTCGCTGCTGAAGTGAAAATTTATGTGTGTTACACTTGAGCAAAGTTTTTTTGAATCTCGTGCCTTTGAATCCCTCGCCACACTCAGGATTCAAAATCAGCACTCGCAGCAAAAAACGACTTTGCTCTCTTGTTGCACAAATAACTATTGCTTATTATTACCTTATCTTAGAAATAAGTGGAAATAAAATAAACTTTGTAATGCGCGAATTAAGTTTTCTCCCGATAATTATAACCTCGTTTGTGCTACTAGTAATTTAAAATTATAACTCACCGTCGTGGCCCATTGAAAATAAAAATAGTGCAATACGTTTGCACAAGCATGTTTTTAAACTTTTCGGCGCAATGCTGTATAAATAAAATTATCTTGGGTTTACATCATAGAATTGAGAAATTGCGTATTAATCAGTGTAGGTGTGTGTATTAACATAGTGAGTGAGTCTGGATTTGTGCCCAGTTGATGGCAATATAGCATATGTGGCTGGACTAATAAGCTCGCCCCCCTATTACATGCCATTATTATTATTATTTTGTGTATTTTTTCAATAGGCTTTCAGTTGCCTGATAATAAAATGATTGATTGATTGATTACATGGAATTAACTAGCAAAATGTGGGTCTACTACAAATCGTACAATGAAAATCCTTCGTCTTTAAGCCGTAAGTCGGTGAAAAATAAACTACGTTCCTCGTACTCACCCCAGGAGTGCGCCAACCCCACGTATAGCGCTGCCAATGCCAGCACACACTGCGTTCTACACATTTTAAACTTCAGAAATTAAAAGTTGTTTTAACAAAAGTAGATGGTGCATCCACTGCTGGTGATTGCTCATTTGGTTCTAAAGCCAAACGCTGGGTTCTCGCAACATAAATAGGTCTGTTGGGCATGGTGATAAGAGACTAGTAGATAAGAGTTCCTGGTAGTATACCTATCTAAGTGAATATTCTACTCATTCCAAAGCAGGGCCGGATTTACAAGTGTGGAGGCCCTGGAGCAACAAAGGAGTGGAGGCCCCTAATCATTAGGGTTCCGTACCAAAATGGTAAAAAGGTACCCATATGGTGCGACTCAGTATGTCAGTCTGTCTGTTCATCTGTCACAGCTGGCTATCTCAAGAACTACGAATGCCATCAACTTGAAATTTGGAACGTTTTGAGCTGACGTTTACCCAACTTCGGAGATAAGGCTCCGAAGTTTGGATAGAGAAAATTCTGAAATTATTCTATGTGATAGAAGTTTATGTAAAGATTATAGGAAAAATAAAACGATGTCTTTAAATATCACACTTTTTTAGAAATCAACAACAAAAGTACAGATGGCACGGAACGGTTGGTGCGCGAGTCCGACTCACTCTTGACAGGTTTTTTTCAAATAGGTTAAATAATATTTTTCTTGCAAGTGTTTCAATCATTTATTGTGAGACAAATCAAATCTTTTCAGCAAACATTGAAAAAGTAATAAACTATAAATTATAGCCTGTCTTACGAATGGTATCTTGCAAGATTTTTTCAACTAAAAATCATTTATGATTTCGCTGAAATCCAGCTCCCGGAGTAAATCACTTTCAATGCAGAGTAAGGATAACTTTGATATGCGGATTTGTCTCATCGCAGTGCGTTGACTATTTTTTTATAATTTTATTTTTCAAAATGAGCGCTCGCCAGTGCAATTCGACATTATCAAAACCAAGTACATTCCCAGTGTAATTTCAATGTTTGTGAATGTAGCTCTGAAATGTTGATTTTCATGAATTTAATAGTAGAACAGCTTCTTAGATAGGTCTTTATTAAAGATCTTTTTGTATAAATCTATTAACAATACAAATTGAACAAACTCATTACCAAGACTAGGTTCTAAATCGTCTTTACAAACTTTTACCAATTCTTCTGCTGCAGCATACAAAGGCCAATGAAACCTTTTCTATGGTCCCTTGGCATCATCTTTTTTTTCTTTCGCCAGTAATGAAACTTAGATCAATAATACAAGACTGTCTGAGAAGTACAAGAAAAAAAAAACTAAGCTCTAAACCGTAACCTACCAGAGATATGGCGGCTGCTATTTTCTGTTCGGTGCTGAAGTTTTAATCATGTTTCAGTTACATGAATGTCATAAACTTTGATCAAAGATAACGTTTGCATGCGTTGTTGCAAGCAGTTACAAGTGTTTTAGAAATATCTTTTTTAAGGGATAGGCTTTCATTGGGATATATGGTCTAGGACCAGATTAGGATGCCAACTATTGACCTATGGATCTATTTTTAAGACTAGCAAGTAAATCAAAACCTATAGAAGTTTTGATTTACTTGCGAATATCAAAAAATGCCGCATAAATGGCCGTATTTTTTTATTGCGTTGACTTAGAAGCTTGATCTTTTTTGAACTCCAAGGGACCATAGATCTACGTGTTTGATATTAATTTCAACTTGATACCTTCACGCGTTCCTGAGAAAAAGGAGCACAGCCGCGCCGTGCCCCGAGAAAAGTAGTTTGATAATAAGATGTCGGTTTCATAAATAAAGCAAATAATTTTTCGTCTTGTTATTTTCATGTTTGGCATATATGTTTGGTTTTGGCACAGGAGAAATGTATTGATGCGATATTTTATCATAAACACAATCAAATATCCTATCAGTAAACTTACAATACGGTACGTCTGATCCATAATTTCGTCTCCATCAGTGAGCTATGGAATGGGCTATGCGTAGTCTCTCTGAGGGATTGTATCTGGAACGAGGTGATCCGGCGGAGAAAGAAACTCGACATAGCTCAGGAAAACCGGCCAAGTGCGATTTGGACCACGCACAGCGAAGGGTTCCGTAATTGGAATGAATATTTAAGTTTATTTTTCCTAATTTTCGAACAAACTTTAATATAAAAGTTATTTCTGCGGTTATTACAGAAATTATATCCAAAAAGTAATAAACATCATAATCTTTTTAATTATGGAATCCAGCAATAGGACTCCACACGCTTATGTGCCGTCGACCGTCGTTCCTTTCTGTCTACCCCGCAAAGGAAAGCGTAAAGTTATGCATAGAGTAGTACTGGTAGTACGCACGGCTATTGATCACGCTATACATTTCTAGTATAAGCTGATCTCGCATTGTATAAGATTTCTATACAATGAGAGGTCAGTGTGAACTGGAAATGTATAGCTTGATGTATAGCCGTGTGTACCTACGTAGTTATTATTTTCTATTGAAGTTTTACTTATCCAAGTACATTTTATAAGTTGATCGACTGTTACTCGTTAACTTGTAGAGGCTATACTTAGCTTTGTTTTTTTTTTACTTTTGTATAATATAGATATACTTTTCACATTGTCAAAAACAACGGTTTAGCTGGTAGGGTTGTAATTCGACTAAAATTAGCACTTCAAAGCTTAATATTTTGGAAATGGATCCATGAATCGAAAAGTGTCCGTAACATACTCTCACTATTTTTTGTAGACCTATCTAACGACACCCCAAACAATGGTAAACACCATTGATATAAATTAGAGGAAGATATGTTACGCGCTAACATCGCAATCACTAAACCTGGACTCGGCGCACGACTACTACATGCACCGAAACTCACACGTCTGTTATTACAGTCGCAAACCTACAGTTACCGATCGACAAGGACAAAGATAGAAGCCGGCAATGTCGTGCAAGTGAAATCGCGTTAGCCGCTGAATGTTGGCCAACTCTCACAAGCATGGCGAAGCAAACAAATTAACATTTTTGGCTATAGGTACTGACGAGTGAAAACTAATCCCGTGGAACTGTTTTTGGTTTTTAAACTATTTGTGCACATATTGAAAACACAGGCATTGTTGCTGCTTACTTAGACGATCACGGTAATTTACTTAACGTGCTACACAAACGCCAGTTCGATTGTGACTAAGGTCAATTTTGTCCATGAGCACAACTTATGCGGGTGGACCGCGCGTCGAGGAGCATGCGTGAACCATATCTTCCTAATTTATACATCAATGGAAAACACGAGTAAAAAAAAATCATTCGCGCATTACCTAACTGTAAGAAGAGAGGTACCTACCCAACAGAAAACTTTTTTCAACATTTTATTTCACAACTTTGTGGGCGTGATTACTATGTATAACCATGCCAAATTACAGCTTGTTCCCTGAGTTAAGCCGCGGACATTCAGACCGACAGATGGATTTGGCGAAAAAGGGTTCGTTGTACGGAACCCTAAAAAGCAAGCTATAGTGGCAATGGGCCGGCCATATTAGCCGTAGAACCGATGATCGTTGTTTGATCGTTGGTCGTGAGTACACGTGTTCTTGGGTGGAGACCGCGAATCGGCAAACGTAAGGCAGGTCGTTCTCATCTTCGCAAGGTAGCTGGGAGCAGCATGGATGGAAGTTTGCGAGAATCGAGATGAATGGCGTGCGATTGGAGAGGCCTATGTGCAGCAGTTGATGATGATGATGGAACTAACAATAATCGAAATCAATTATTTCTAGCCACTTGATTCGAAAATAATACCTAATTCTTTGAAATGTTATAAGGATACCTACTTTAACTGGGTCGACGTTGAAAGACGATAAAAATGATACGTGATAGGTTATCCCGTTGCGTTGACCATAAAAGTAAAAAATGTTTGTTTAGGTACCTACCTACTGTTTGAGATGTTTCTAACTTTTTATTATTAACTAGTAGGTATAGTTCATTATATAAGAAGTGTCTGAAGCACGGCTTTAACACGCTTAGCGCCAAGGCGATTTTTGGAAAAGCGTGCTGGAATTGCGTGTTTACGGTTCCGTACCTCAAAAGGAAAAACGGTACGGAAGTCGGAACGGACGATCGAGTATCAAAATATTATTATTATAATTTCGTGAAAATATACAATTTTGTGTTGGTGTGTTACAATGTAGGAGTATTGCAAAAACAAAGTAATTTATATAAAATTGAACATGAAGCAATTCACATACAAATATGTTTGTATACCCTGCCTAGATATCTGTTTTGTTAACGTTTGTGTTAGACCAGTAAATGTACCTGTAAATCAAATGACACTATTAAATACCACGAAATGCAACAGATTTTGATTTTTAAACTGTCTTTGATAACGTACCCTCTACAGTTATCCACGGCAATATCACTGGGGGTCCGGTCATCCATCGTGATTAAAAGGTTTACATTGTTATTAGACCCAGGTTTTAATGAAATTCTATTAATACTTCTGTCATTAGTATCCGTAAATAATAGTATATCTGTTGCCAGGTCGAAGGCAATACTAGGAATGTTACTACCGACTCTTTTAATTCTACGTTTGTTTTCCATGCCAAGTAAATTATAACCATATACCTACAGCATCCTTGTCGCTCTGTTTGTCGACGTACAGCATCATGTCGTAAACTTCATCGTAAGCTAACGCTGCGAGGTTGTGAGGAATAAACTCATGCCGTCTCATTACAAAACGAGTTCTAACTTTAATCCAACCCCAATCCTTGGAGCCCGTTATTGTATTTTGAACTTAATTCCGATAAATGTAAAGTTCTTAATATAAAATTAACCACTTAGACTCGTGTCTAACGTCAGTTTTTGTAATTAGAACTAAAGTTCTAATTCGGCAGTGTTAAAACATTGCCGAATTAAAGTTCGGAATTCAAAAAATATTAGATACTTTCAATCTGGCTCTAAAGATAAACCTTGTTTTGAAATAAGGCCGATGGTGTTTATGAGTTGATCTCCTACACTTACGGCGATGTCAGAAACAAACAAAAAAAAATAACAAGTTACTTTACCCAACTGTTAGCAAAATAAATGTAATCGCGAATACAGAGTTCATAAACGGGGTTACGCACAATGACGTCAGGTCATCATTGGTTACGTACGATAAAAAAGTAGGTAGGCATAGCTTGATAGAATATCAAATTACGGTCTTATTTATACAAGACTAAAAAAGTCAAAAGTCTCATGAATTTTAATCAACTGCTAAGCAACTGATTAGCGAAATATTCTTATTTAAAAACGCTATCTATCGCTTCTAAGCGATAGATAGCGACCTCTAGGTCGGATCGCTTAACTGATTATAGTAGCTGTCAAAATTAAACACCACCGGTACCAACCGGTGCGCTGTCAAGAGGATTCTCAAGATGGCCGATTTTTTTAAATCTTTGAGGCTGATCGATTCAATAGGATTTTTGTGTGCTTCGAGGTAATTTTGTTCCTAACTAATCTCTATCTAGTTATGCCTTAGTATATATGGATTTAGATAATCCCATTAAATTACCTACGAGGATGATTACCTATTAGATAATGATCTTCATAAGAAGTACAATGAAGAAAATATTTATAGGTCATGCTCAATCAGGAGGAGGCTCTGAAGGTGCTTAGAGGTTTGAAGAGAATGAGTTCACGAGGAAGCTCATCGGAGATAGTGATTATTTATTTAAAGACGTTGGAAGACTTACAGCTAAATACAATGGTGAAACAGTATGCTAATCTGACAGCCAGTTACAGGTCTTCATGTCTACAGCTTTTCTGGTATAAATGTACTGTGGAACAAAATACACTGACAAATAATGCCAAAAAAATAAATAAAAAGTTAAATAACATTCAGGTAGATCATCAATTCATCACCTAAAATATGTAAAAAATAATATAATATTGTTGTAAAATAAGCTATATTAATAGCTAAATTAAAAATATGTATAATAGGTTAGTGACATCTTAATTTTTATTTTCTTTCAATATGACATAGAATAACATACGAATTTGTACTATGTAGATAAGAAGCTTAAGGCGTCCACTACAGCCAGTATTACAACACGCCCCCTTAATCTACATTGTATCAACACTAAAAGAAAAAACATATAAATAATAACACAAATAGAAAAACTTAATCCAAAAACCCTAAACTACTTAAACATCTCTTAAATTTAACTTTCTGCAGAGGTTTAGTTAAAACATCTGCAAGTAAATGTGTAGTAGGCATAAAATTAAGTTTAATAGTGTTATCAGATATTTTTTCTCTGATAAAATGATATTTGGTATCAATGTGTTTTGTCCGACCGTGATGGATAGGGTTCAATGCAATATTTTGTGCACTCTGACTGTCTCCCGATAAAACCACAACATCTAACAAACCACTAACCTCAAACAGAAAACGTCTCAGAAATACAGCCTCTTTGCTTGCCGAACACAGAGCCATATACTCCGCCTCCGTTGAAGATAGGGCCACGGTGGGTTGCTTTTTGGCTTCCCATGAAATCGGGCCACCACCAAACAAGAACACAAAACCTGTGTAGGAACGCCGATCTTTAATATCATTTGCCCAATCGGCATCTACAGAACCTAGGAAATAACTTCCAGTTTTCTTATACCTAATAGTAAAATTGATTGTACCTTTTAGGTATCTTAGAATTCTTTTAGCTGCCAGCCAGTGAACCTTTGTAGGTTTTGAGTTCCACTGGCTTAAATATGACACTGCAAACGATATATCAGGTCTGGTATTTATAGCCACGAACAACAAACAACCTATCAACGTTTGATATTCATTTTGATCACACAATTCAGTAGAATCTCCAAGTTTCTTTACCAACGGAATATCTGCAGGTTTACAATCATGTAAATTGTACCTTTTAAGTAAATTCTCTATGTAACTGCGTTGCGATAAGTAAACTTCTCCATTTTCTACTGAAATATTCATTCCTAAATAGTAGTTCAGTAATCCCAAATTTTTCAGTTCAAAATGACTTTCCAAGTCAGACTTGACAGAGTCGAAGTGACAAATATCTTTATAAAATACAATTATGTCATCGACAAAACATGCCAGTATGACAGTTTCATTACCAAACTTTTTGGTGTAAACACAAGGTTCAGAAGGAGTTCGCATAAAACCTATGGAAATCAATGTTTCATTTAGTTTAATATTCCACGATCTTGGGGCCTGTTTCAGGCCATACAGCGACTTTTTCAGCAGACAAACCTTATTTTCTTGACCTTTGCTGACACAACCTTGCGGCTGCTCCATATACACTTCCTCTTCCAGAACACCGTTAAGGAAAGCTGTATCCACATCAAGATGATGCATTTTCAAGTCATATTCAGCTGCTAGGGCGAACAAAGTACGCAGTGAAGAGTTTCGAACAACGGGTGAAAAAGTTTCTCTATAATCGATTCCAGCTACTTGAGTGTATCCCTTTGCCACTAACCTGGCCTTGTACCTAATGACATTGCCATTGGCATCTCTCTTCATCTTATACACCCACTTACAGGGAACAATTCTTTTATTTGGTCGATTTACAAGAACCCAAGTCTCTTTTGATTGTAAAGACTGAAACTCTTCTTTCATAGCCGAAATCCACTTACTGCTGTCGTCACAATTTATTGCTTCTGCATAAGTCTTAGGATCATCCGAAATGACTTCAAGAGATTCTGCTACCCAAGAATCAAAATTTAGGTAGTCAGGCCTTTTTCTCTCACGTTGTGGATGTCTTCTAACATCACTTATACCTTCAGCCTCACTATCCATTGTAGAGACATCGGGTGCATCAACATACTCTTCATCTGAAGTAGAAGAAACAATGGGTACAGGAGGTACCTGATTAGAAGTTTCCACTTCTCTGAGAGAATTAGAGTAATCTCTTAGTTGAGCATCATCGGAAGTTAAGATCAAAGGAACTAAATTATCATTTTCCTTTTTTGTTTTCAAGTCAGTAAAACAATCCTCAAAAAATGTAATATCTCTCGCCTTGATCAATCTTCTAGGATTTTGACACTCGCGAAGAAGATAACTGTGTGGATCTTCTGTATATCCAACAAAAGTATGTTGTGTTGCTTTGACTTCTAGCTTGGTTCGCAATTGTGTAGGCACATGTACAAGTGCTCTACACCCAAAGACTTTCAAATGACTGAGATCTGGTTTCCTGTCGTACCACATCTCAAATGGTGTTATTCCATCCAAGGCACGATGAGGAGACCTATTCTTCAGGTAAACTGAACATTCAGCAGCATCTTCCCAGTACGCCTTCGGCAGTGAAGATTGAGAAAGTAAGGCACGAGCCTTTTCCATGACAGAGCGACCTGTTCTTTCTGCTACTCCATTTTGCTGTTGACAATATGGCACAATAGTTTGATGAACAATGCCTCTAGAAGATAGGTAATCATTAAGAGTCTTGTTCACAAATTCTGTACCATTATCGGTACGTAAAGTTTTTACCTGCTTTCTAGTCTGTCTTTCAACCAAAGCTATAAAATCACAAATCTTACGTTTTACTTCGGCCTTTGTTCTAACAAAATAAACAAAAACAAATCTCGAATAATCATCAATAAGATATAAAACGTAATCATTCCCTTGAAAAGAGGTTGTAGACATTGGACCGCTCAAGTCACAATGTATCAATTCTAAAATTGACGTAGCTTTCTTGTACAAAAGTGGTCTAAAAGGTTTCCTAGCTTGTTTACCTTCTATACACGCCACACAAGGTTCCTTATCGACATCTCCAAGAGTAATGCCTGTAGCAAGACCATCTACCAATTTACTCATACCTATTCGACACAAGTGTCCTAAACGCCTATGCCATAGTCTATACTGAGAGACGTCAAAGTGCACATCTAACGCTGATTGATTCTTAGGCATACTAGTACAGTTTAGATTGTACAATCCACCACAATCAGATGCACAAAGTACCGGAACACCTGTACAAGAAAAATCAATATTATTATAAAATTTACAACCATCTTTGTTAAAAACTACAGTTAAGTCTTTTTGAACAGCCTTTTTAACAGAAAGCAAATTAGATTTTAAATTCGGTACAAAAATTACATCTTTAATAACTTTAACAGTTTGTAAATCAGTCAAAATAGAAACATCACCAATACACTCACTCTGTAGCTCATCACCATTTGCGATAGTTACCTTACCAGTAGTAAAAGGTTTTACATTGTCCATCCAATCTAACCTTGAACTCATATGAGTTGAGGCTCCTGAATCAACAATCCACTTGTTCCCTGAAATAGATTCATGTTTAGTATCAGCATTCAGAGCTCCCAAATGTGTCGATTCATTGGCGGATACCTTCTGGGTTTTCTTTCTGTGTGGACAATCTGGACGCTTATGACCTTGTTCTTTGCAATCATAGCATACAACAGTTTTTGGTTTTGGTTTCTGTTTGTACTTAGTACGTAGAGCAGTTTCTGGTTCGTTTGTTGTAACACTTTTCGTAAACTCGTTCAGAAGTTTAGTTTTAATCATATCCGTGGTGATCAGAACATTGCTATTTTCGAGAGCCATAACCAACGGATCATAATATGAGGTCAGTCCTCCTAATAAAATAGCAGCTATAGTGGTGTCTTCTAGCTCTTTGCCAATATCAGCTAGATCGTGAGCAGTGCTCAGTACTGCACTAATATACTTTTCGATGGAATCGAAATCGGATAAAGAATATCTATATAATCTTCTTTCCAAAGCTAGACGACGTCCAAGGCCTTTATCTTCGTAGGCTGCTGCTAGTAAATCCCATGCTTCCTTGGCATTTTTGGCCTTCCTAACATGAGTTACGGCAGCATCATCTAAAGCCAGACATATCTTAGAGAGGGCTTTAACATCACGCTTCTCTTTTATGTTTGAAGCAGTTGTATCTCCTTCTGGATAGCCTGCGATGGCCTCCCACAAATCTTCGTGTAGAAGATACATCCTCATTTTAAATTTCCATGTCACATAACCTTCCCTACTGCTTAGTGGCTTAAACACATTGGATCTCATATCTCCAGAGCCCGAATACATTGTTTTATAAATGTCAATTGCTCACCAAGAAAATAATCCAACAAATGTACCTGGAACTTTTATTTTTCCTTTGAAACACCACACTAAGCACTACGCTATACAAATTTCGTGCTGATAACGTGTTGTAAAATAAGCTATATTAATAGCTAAATTAAAAATATGTATAATAGGTTGGTGACATCTTAATTTTTATTTTCTTTCAATATGACATAGAATAACATACGAATTTGTACTATGTAGATAAGAAGCTTAAGGCGTCCACTACAGCCAGTATTACAACAAATATAATTGCGACAAGTTATTTCCCATACGTACCAAGATGTTACAATTCAATTTAAAAAAAGATCTTTAGACTTGGTTTTTTAACCAAGTCTAAAGATCTTTTTTTAAATTTAAGCTTTAAAGAAATTCATTGTTAAACACTTTTTTGCCGAGGTCACACTTGTTTCAAATTTTTAATATCCCTCGTGCTCATCATAAGGCACCAGCTCTAAGGCCCAGAACTGAAGAAAAGCCATGTTATGGCAGTCACACACAAATAACAAGACATTTTATAATGTTTCAAAAAAAAATGTAGCTTATGTAGCTTAGCTTTTGTAGCTTTGTAGGTAAAATGTAGCTTTATAGTGTAGCTATATTTTTATTTATTTAAATATATATTCTTTCATTGAAGCTTTATTTTGGTACATACAAAGCAAAATTTTTCTTATAAATTCATTATTTTTGATTTCCAATATTCTTCCTCCAAGGCACCCGCCGTGTGCCATTCTTTTCTCATGCCACTCTCATTCCTCATTTTTTTCATCCTCAGAATCGTCTCGTCCCTCGCCATCTTTGCCAAGGTTGAATAGTATTGGTGCTAAGTGCTAGTGACTTTCATAGCTGCAGTCAAACTTGCACCTGGAAACAATTAGTATTATATTATTATAATAATAACGGGATATTACTGAGGCAACTTTCTTCCGCAAAGTAGTCGTCAGTGTGAGCATCAGCGAACATACCTGACGTACTATAGTAAGTTGGAAGCTTCAACAGCGCCCTGAAGGCATTGTTGTACTGAATGCATTGGTACAAAACCCTCCTTTTTTTGGCTTCGCCGCAGTCGGGTAAATAGTCTCATGTGTAATGCCAACACACGAGTTGAACTCCCCTGCATTAGGAGGTTTCCCAAACCTTTTAGAGTAACACGAATTCTCTATTTAGTAAACGGAGTCTTAATAATTTAATTTGCGAGTGTTGCCTTAGTTTTCAGGTAGTTTTTCAGATAAAATGCAGAAAGCATTGCTTCCCATGCGAATAGCTGCATTAATAGTTATTAAAGACATTAGGGGGCGTTCATTGATTACTTGATTTTATTGATTTTTCGACTCCCCTCCCCCCTTGATGAGATGTCGTGAGATTTGGCTCGACCTTGTCGACCGCATTTTGAATAATCTCACGTGAGATTAGGGGGGGTCCCCTTAATCTCACGTGAGATTATTCAAAATGCGTATTTTTAGTGTAAATACGTTAATCTGTGCTTGATTGCGTTGGATTTATTTAAATAAACATAAAAATAAGTATTACTAAATTAATTTTTATAATATATTACTTATTTTTAACAATAATTACCCAGTTTTCTTGCAAACACTGATCATGCGAAAAAAAATGACGAGATATTTGCAAATTTGTTTCGGCAAATAATTCCCCCACGTGAGATTGGGTGAGATTCGGCTCGACCCCCTCCACCCCCTAAACGCCTCACGTAAGTGAGCGTCCACTGGTCTGCGCCGGCCGCAACGCACGCACGGCACGTAACGAATTTCGGTTTGCTTTGTATGAATTCATATAGCACTGCGTCCACTACCAGTATCGCCCGTATTTTCATTTCTTCATACAAACAAACCAAAATCTATTGCATGCCGTGCTTGCGTTGCGGCCGGTGGCGCGGACCAGTGGACACTCAGCTTTTGGAAAATTACGTTTTTCATTTTCATCGGTCATTTTAACGGTGTAATGTAATTTTATAACATAATAAAACAGAGCTGCTGGAAGGAGCTCGTGGTTAAGTAATAACAGCCGCACGGGTCGATCCATCAGGTTAAGCTACGTTTGCCAGGGTTGGTCAGTAGATGGGTGACCATCTTTACATACCGAGACTCCTCCGTACCTCGGAAAGCACGTTAAGCCGTTAGTCCCGGCTGTCATTCGTGGATCTTTGACAGTCGTTACGGGTCGTCAGAAGCCCGAAAGTCTGACAAACAGGCTTACCAAGGAGTATCGTATTACCCAGTTACTGGGTTGTGGAGGTCAGATAGGCAGTCGCTCCATGTAAAATACTGGTATTCAGCTGTATCCGGTTAGATTGGAAGCCAACCCCAACATCGTTGGGAAAAGGCTAGGCAGATTGATTGAACAAAACAGAGCTGCTGGAAGAAGTACCACAGTACACCCACATTACTCCTGTACTTAATAGGAGGCGAGCCTATTGCCATCAACCAGATTTCGGGCTGCTACTGACAAAATCCAGATGGAAAAACCCAATAACACTTTGCTCGACCCGAGAATCGAACCCAGGACATCATGCTCAGCAGTAGCACTGGCGACCACCAGAGCAACGAGGCAGTCATGTTATGTCGGTTATTAGAACTTTTTCACAATGCAATGCGGTTTTCATTTTGTTTCCTATCGAGTGCCCATATAAACTTTCTAGCGAAACTGAAAATACTACAAACGAAACGAGAAAACTAAAATTGAAAACGTTAAAAAAAAGCTTCCATTTCTACGTTTCAGCTTTACAAATCGAATTTAGCTAGAAAGTATTTCTAACTCATTGCTTATTTTGTATTTTTAACCGACTTCAAAAAGGACGAGGTTCTCAATTCGTCGGAACATTTTTTTTTTTTTTTTTAAATTTTTTTTTATGTATGTTCCCCGGTTACTCGAAGATGGCTGGACCGATTTGGATTTTTTTTTGTTTTGTTCGAGAGTGTATACATCACAGTTGGTCCCATATAAAATTGATTGACTTTGCTTTGGTAGTTTTTGAGTTAGCTTCAATAATACGTATTTTTTCCCCACTTTTATATGGATGATGTTCTAGTTTGTTTTGCAGGTAGTGGTATTTGAATTTGAGTGGGGTAGGTACACAACTAAAAAGTGAAAAATAAAAACTTTTTTACAAAAAAATACAACCGACTTCCAAAAACAACACTACAAAGTGAAAAATAACTTTAATTTCGGAAGTCGGTGGCAAAAAACGAAAATACATTTAACTAGACACCGACTTCCGAAATTAAAGTTATTTTTCACTTGTAGTGTTGTTTTTGGAAGTCCGTTGTATTTTTTTGTAAAAAAGTTTTCAAAAACACGATAACATTTTTCTTGGGTAGGTAAAATGCTAATGGGCGATCAATTCCCAACTATGTTGGGGTCTGCTTCCAGTCTAACCGGATGCAGCTGGATACCAGTATTATACATGAAGAGACTGCCTATCTGACCTTCACAACCTAGTTACTGGGTAATGTGATATCCCTTGGTAAGATTGGTTGTCAGTCTGTTGGGCTTCTGGCGACACGTAACGTCTGTCAAAGATCTACGAATGACAGCCGGGACTAAGGGCTTAACGTGCTTTCCGAGGCACGGAGGGGTTTTGTTATGTAAAGATGGTAACCCATACACCAACAGCGGCAAGCGTAGCTTAATCTGATCGATCGACCCGTGCGGCTGTAAATACTTATAAAAAAAAAAAAACATTTCAAGTAACTGACTGACTCATAAATATCAATACACTCATACAGTCACATTACCTACACAAATGAAATTGTTTATTCTGTAAAAAAGGATATCGAAATCACTTTTACACGTCTTAGTGAAGTCGACATTTCATATCTGACTACCCTGAGAAGAAATGGCAAAACAAACTCAGGGGTCAAAGTCTATTTTAAAGTCCAAACATGATCTTGGTCATCTGACCAAGATGCATGTGAGGACCATGCAGATCTATGTCTGAAATGGTGTTTTGAAAAAAGAACCATACAAATTTGAATGGACCTGTCCAGTCAGTGCAAGCATTTGTCAACAATCGTGTAGCTCAACTCAAGATTTAAAGTGCTCTATTAACTCGACGAACAATACCAAAAAAAAGACATTTGGGTAGGTCGTATTTAAAGTACTCAAAATGTCAGACCATCAATAAAACTAAAACAGAAAAAAAAAGATCTACATATTGCTCACATTCACAAAAATTAAACTAAAAAATATAATAACACTAATCACACTATTATTAATTAATTAATATTATAAAGGCGAAAGTTTGTGTGTGTGTGTATGTTTGTTACTTCTTCACGCTCAAACGGCTGGACCGATTTGAATGAAATTCGGTATGTAGACAGCTTATACCCTGGATTAACACATGGGCTACTTTTTATCCCAAAAAAATGTAGTGCTCCCGTGGGATGAGCAAGGAATTCAAATATATTTGCTACTCTTTAAAACTCAAACGGCTCAACCGATTTTGATGAAATTTGGTGTGGAAGTAGCTGACACTCTGGATTAACAAATAGGTCACTTTATATCCCGAAAATATGTAGTGTTCCCGTGGGATGAGCTAGGAATCCAAATATATTTGTTACTCTTTCAAACTCAAACGGCCCGACCGATTTTGATGAAATTTACAAATAGGCTACTTTACACCCTGAAAAAATGTAGTGTTCCCGTGGGATGAGCAATTTTTTTGTGAATACTTTTCTCACCGATTAAATAATACACGTTTTAGTGTATCTCATAAACTGCGGGTAACACCGCGGGGCGTACTTTATAAAGCAAAGGTTTGTTTTTTGTATAACAATCACTTCATCACACTAATCATCACACTAATCATCACACTATCACACTAATCATATCACATCACATCACACTAATATTATAAAGGCGAAAGTTTGTGAGTGTTTGTGTGCGTGTGTGTGTATGTTTGTTACTTCTTCACGCTCAAACGGCTGGACCGATTTGGATGAAATTTGGTATGTAAACAGCTTATACCCTGGATTAACACATAGGCTACTTTTTATCCCGAAAAAATGTAGTGCTCCCGTGGAATGAGCAAGGAATTCAAATATATTTGCTACTCTTTCCAAGCACCGCGTGGTGGGTCTTGAGCTGGCCTACCGTGGTACGGAGCTTCAACAAGAGGCCAGCTCATACTAACGTACGGCCTACTGTACAATAACGCTAGATTCTCAATAACAAAACTTTTTTACAAAAAAACACAACCGACTTCCAAAAACAACACTACAAAATGAAAAATAACTTTAATTTCGGAAGTCGGTGTCTGGTTAAATGTATTTTCGTTTTTTGCCACCGACTTCCGAAATTAAAGTTATTTTTCACTTTGAAGTGTTGTTTTTGGAAGTCGGTTGTATTTTTTTGTAAAAAAGTTTTTATTTTTCACTTTTTAGTTGTGGTACCTACCCCACACAAATTCTAATACCACTACCTGCAAAACAAACTAGAACATCATCCATATAAAAGTGGGGAGAAAATACGTATTATTGAAGCTAACTCAAAAACTACCAAAGCAAAGTTAATCAATTTTATATGGGACCAACTGTGATGTATACCCTCTCGAATAAACCAAAAAAATACAAATCGGTCCAGCCATCTTCGAGTAATCGGGGAACATACATAAAAAAAAAGGTTATGACGAATTGAGAACCTCCTCCTTTTTGAAGTCGGTTAAAAATCTCGAGTCAGGCGTAGTAGAAGTAGCATGAAAAAAATAAAAATAATAAGGTTTTGGTGAGTTGGTTTTAAACAACGATAATTTTGTGTTTTTAAAATTACATTGTTAAATCATTTGGATTTTCCATAAGTATTATTTGACTATATTGTCTACTGTTGTACTAAAACCGAAACATGATCACTTAAAATTTTTACGATAGAAAAAAAAATCCAAAGTGACACCGTCGTTTTTTTCTGTTTTATTCGATAATACATAAACCGTTCCTTATTGTGCAGTAAAATTACTTTAAATTCGAGGGTATTTATTTTATTTATTTATTTTACTATTTATGTACACACAGAAAAATATATAGAGATACATCATATTTAATTTTAGTTATAATCTTTTTTAATTCAGTGAATAAAAAAAAATTATTTATTTATTTATTTATTACAAAATCCACAGCTCTTTAACAATTTTACTTAAATAGATAAAACCAATCTTACAGCCAATTATGGATTTACAATTTATAGCAACACTGATTAGCATACAGCATACTATGAAGTTTGCATGCTTGCAGATAATCCTTGGGCTTGAAACCAGTGCGATAGTTAATATATTTAACGAATTTGGATTGTATAGATTCTATTTGCTGTACATAAATTAAGTAGTGAGGATTCCAGATGTTACTGCAGTACTCTAAGATACTGCGTATGTACGCATAATAAAGTATTTTGATACAATTTATGTCAGTGAATAACTTACACGTACGCATAATAAATCCAAGGTTTTTGTATGCCTTGCCGACGATATAGGACACATGCTCCGAAAACAGAAGTTTTGAGTCCAGGACGACACCAAGATCCCTAATAACATTACAACGCATCACATTGCCACCACTCAAATTATACGTGTAGTTAATGAAGTTTCGCTTCCTAGTAAAGGTTACAGTCTGACATTTACTTACGTTAACATTGATTCTATTCATGCTATAATAATTAGATAATCTATTTAAGTCGCTTTGTAGCCTCTCACAATCATGCTTATTTCCAATAGTCATAAAAATCTTGGTGTCATCAGCATACATCAGAAACCTAGCATCAAGAACATGTGCTCCTATATCGTATAGGTAGGCAGAGTATAACAGAGGTGCTAAAATTGAGCCCTGTGGTACCCCAGATGGTATGGTTACACAATTAGACCTTACTCCGCCCAATGTAACAATTTGTGATCGATTTCTAAGGTACGACTCAAACCATCTGAGCAAGTTGCCGCGAATTCCAAGCTCTTGCAGCTTACGCAGGAGGATGACGTGATCCACACGGTCAAAAGCTTTTTCAAAGTCCGTGTAGATCACGTCAACTTGTCCCCCACCATCCATATCACGGACAATAGTTTCGAGAAACACTGCCAAATTGGTATTAGTAGAGCGACCTCTAATAAACCCGTGTTGTTGTTGAGGAATTAATTTAGATATGGTAGGATAAATAACGTTATGGACTATTTTCTCCATTATTTTCCCCAAGACATTCAAAATTGATATGGGACGATAATTTTCTATTGAATTTCTACAACCTTTTTTATGAATGGGAACAATGTGAGCAGTTTTCCAAATAGTTGGACAGTATCCCTCACGAAAACACCTGTTAAAAATATAGGTAATTGGAGAAGAGAGCGATTCAGCACATTTAACAAAGAAAAAAGGGGGTATATTGTCACTTCCTGGACCCTTTGACGTATCTAGATTCTGCAGGAGTTTTAGGACACTCGCACCATCAATGGTCAGGTTGTGTAGTGTGTCGCCGTATGATTCACAGTCAGTAGAGAAAGGAGTGTACGCTCCGAGCCTACTGCTAAAATTCCTATAGAAAAAATCATTAAATGCATTACATATTTCGGTCTCGTTATTCAATTGATTATTTTCATACGTCATGTATTTAGGATAACTATTTTTTGTCTTCTTTCTAGATTTAACGTACGCCCAAAATTGTTTCGGTGAAGTTTTTATGTTCTCTTGTGATCTATATAAATAATTTTTATGACATTTCTTTTGCAACATTTTTTGTCGATCCCTTAATAAAGCGAAAGTAGCGTAATCATGGGGATTTCCATATTTTTGCCATTGATCGCCACGATAGGTCTGGTGGAGTACGTTTATATACCTAGGAAGGTAATAACAAACGTTAGTAACCTTCAACGATGGGATTTCTAGGTGTCCATAATTTAATGCTGTGAGAAAAATATAATACTTTTAATATAGTACTTTAATTATATTATACAGGCGCCCTATAATGGTCAGTAGAATTCTGACAATAAAATAAAACAATATTTCATTATGTATTAAAGGCTGCGTCGTACAATTATGTAAATTAAGAGTTCTTAATTAAGTAATCTTTAAGAAGACTTCTATCATTCCCATTTGTCATTCGTTTTTTTTTTATGTGTTCCTTGCTTTATTTAGGTCAATGTCCTACTTTTCATTTGATTTCCTTAAGTAGGTACCTTTTAATGAGCTCGTTGTCTGTTCCTAAATTAAAATGTCCTGTTTTTATTTTTTAATTTGCTTCCCGTTTTAGTATTAACGTCATGAACATACTTCAAAGGATTCTTTCTATTGAAACTTCTCACAACTTTTCTCGAGCAATAGTTGAAACGAAATGTTGAAAATTATTTTGGAATAGACTCGTTTAAATGAAATATTTCTGCCGGAGTTCTCCATTCAAAATTCAATTGTTTTATTTTATGTTCCTTTCTGCCAACTTATGCTTTCTAACATCATATCCTCAATATAACATAGTATTGCCCGGAAAACGTACCTACCGAAAACAGCTACATCAAGATTTTTATTATGTTGATCAAGGATTATCATATTGACTTTCGAGACATCAGAACTCAAATAAAATGATATTGAGACTGAACCTACTTAACTAACTACTGTCTATTGTCCAAAACTCGAAGCAAATGAAAACAAACCTTAGGTACTTAGGTCAAAGTCTATCACAAAATATCCTATTTCAACAAGATTATTCTAGTAATTTTTCCACTCTTTCAACGCGCAAGATATCTCAATATAGCTCGGAGAACAACGGGGAATACATAGTAAGTGCATAGGGCGACAGAAAGAGAACATAGAGAACACGGGGAACAAAGACCAAGACTCATTGTCTCGTAACAATGGAGCAAGTCCATTACCTGTCAGTTATTTGTGCAGTATTTGTCGCGAATCAGTGTAGGCGACTGTGCTATTTGTTGGACTTTGTTTTTTGTTTCACACACTGGCTTTGATTCAAGAGGCTGGTTGAGGGAGGATGTCGTTTTCTGACATAAAAAATTGTAGAAAGAATGTGTGTTGCAAACATTGTTGCGTTCATCATAACTCTAAATAAATAATAAATGTGAAAGTGAGTTTGTTTGTTTGTTACGCTTTAACGCTAAAACGGCTTAACGGATTTGGATGAAATTTGGCACATGGGTAGACACCTGGGATTACCTGGATTAGGATATATGATACTTTTTACCTCGGTAGTACGTTCCCGTGGGATGATTTCTGATATCCACGCGCTAAAGCTAAGGAATATTTGCTTGTTCTAAGTATTTAACTTCGTCGATTTATTTTGTTTTCAAAACGTATATTACCTTAGTTGGGGACCTGGGTAAAGGTCCTTAGCCTGGTCGAACATAAACTTATTAAGAGGATATATTGAAGCGTGGTGTAGCTCAGTGTGTAAGTGAAATAGCGTTATGGCTGTCTAGTTTGACGAGCGAGATAGAAGACTCTCACGCGCACCGGAATTTAAACGCGCTTCGATTAAATGTAGATTTAAATATTTTTTTAGGTAAATACAATTTTTGGCACGCAACGCAAATTTAAAACAGTCGTATAAAACAGAAAATAGACGGTACTATTTTGGAATTTTTCTATGGAAAAAATTACAAGTGAGTAATCATGTTTCGGTTTTAGTACAACAGTAGACAATATAGTCAAATAACTCATATGAAAAATTCAAAAGATTTAACCATATACATTAGGTTTTATAGGAATTTTAAAAACACAAAATTATCGTTGTATATTATCCCCTTAATACAAACAATAAGAGCAATGAAGTAGCGGTAAAATTATTTTATATCCTGACAATTAAAAAATCTATTGTGCCTGTTTATCAACCAACCAATCACAAATAGATTGCTTCCTAATTCCCTGTAGGTGTCGCAAGAGACAAATAAAGTACCTACTTCTAAAATATTTCTTTACCTTTCCCAAGAACAAAAAAAATAACGGTCAGTTGCGTTTCGGACCACGTACAATGAAGGGTTCCGTAGTAGGGATGATTTTATCCCAAAAACAAACTGTGTAGTTGAAAAAATGTTCTCCCATACATTGATATGTGTTACGGTCAATTCTCCAACTGCAAATGTAAGTTTGCAATCGCAAAAAAAATTTTTTTTATGTGATAAAACTACAAATTAAAGTTTTTCGGACTTTTTCCTCTTGTGCTGTGAGACTTTGCTTAGCAAATTTCATGATTCTAGGTCAACGGGAAGTATTTACAACGGTAGATTTATTTGCGAGTATCAAAATAACCGTATTTTTAACCGACTTCAAAAAGGAGGAGGTTCTCAATTCGTCGGAACCTTTTTTATTTTTTTTATGTATGTTCCCTGATTACTCGAAGACGGCTGGACCGATTTGGATTCTTTTTGTTTTATTCGAGAGGGTATACATTACAGTTGGTCCCATATAAAATTGATTAACTTTGCTTTGGTAGTTTTTGAGTTAGCTTCAATAATACCTATTTTTTCCCCACTTTTATATGGATGATGTTCTAGTTTGTTTTGCAGATAGTAGTATTAGAATTTGTGTGGGGTAGATACACAACTAAAAAGTGAAAAATAAAAACTTTTTTACAAAAAAATACAACCGACTTCCAAAAACTAAAATAACTTTAATTTCGGAAGTCGGTGGCAAAAAACGAAAAAAATACATTTAACTAGACACCGACTTCTAAAATTAAAGTTATTTTTCACTTTGTAGTGTTGTTTTTGGAAGTCGGTTGTATTTTTTTGTAAAAAAGTTTTTTTTTACTGCGTTGACTTAGAAGCTAAATTTTTTTAGAGCTCCAAGGGATCGTATACGTATTACGTAAGTATTTCATATTAATTTCAACTTTATCAAGTTGAACCACGCGTTCCTGAGAAAAAGTGTCTTGACAGACAGACGGACGGACAACAAAGTGATCCTATAATGGTTCCGTTTTTTACTTTTGAGGTACGGAACCCTACAAACAAGAAAAAAACAATGGTCAGGCACAAGATTTGCAAGTTGAGATTCAGAAATAAATACAAAAGCTGTTAAAAGCTTTCGAAATTAATCCGTTAAGTTATCGTTCGAGGACTTCTATTTTTTTGGGACCGTTTCAATGAAATTGTATAAAGTGTTTTTATGAAATCGATACGTTTTTGAATCGAAAGATTAATTTAATAATATTTAAGACAAGACTGCTATTATCTATACCGGAACCACTTTAGCGTGACAATAGCCGCAACGTCAACTTCAAGGCGTTTGTGGTGCGTGTACCGAACTGTTATCTGCCCCTCGTCATGGAAGAAGACTTTTGGCCGCAGGACGTGGTGTTCCGTCGCTTCCGCGGACAAGTTCCACAGGGCAGCACTTACAGTCAAGCTAGTGCAAAGAGGAGTGCCACTACGAGTACTGGTGGCGTGTGTGTTGGATCATTAAGTTCCCTTCAAAATGGTTGAGCTAATTGGTGCTGATCCATGCGTCATGTTCGTGAACGGGCGCCGTCAGTTGGGACTGGTCGTCTCTTAGCTGCCACGGCTTATTTTTAATTTTAATATTTAATTTATTTGTTTTAATTTTTATATTTTTATTACGGACGCTTTTTAACGTGCTCGTCTTTCTACGTTGTTCTCACATGTATATTTTCAACATAAACGATGTAACCAATATTTTGTAAAAATATTATGATTTAAAAGAGTGTCCGTGGAGTTTCTTGCTCGTTCTTCTCCATAGGGATCTACTACGCTTTGGAATGGGCAACTAGCTTCATCTTTCTGACTGACCGACAGACAATTCAAAAGTGCCTGTAATTGGTTTATTTGAAATAAATGCTTTGAGTTGAGTTTGAGTTTGAGTAACATAGTCTTAAGCCTATTTTATTAACACAAGTTTTGTTTATATTCAAATATGTATGTGTAGGTTAAGGTATTTATCTATGGGCCGTGTCGCCTGAAACAAATGGTTTATTTATTTATTTTATTTATTTAATAGGCGTCACAGATGCACCTACATTTTCTAGCATTTTTTATTAACCGACGATAAAAAGTAGGAGCTTCTCAATTCGACACGTAAGTATAGTATATTTTTTTTTATGAAATCAATCTGCCTTTTCTCAACTATATTGGGGTCGGCCTCCTGTCTAACCGGATGAAGCTGATTACCAGTATTTTACACAGAACGACTGCCTATCTGACCTCCACAGCTCAGAAACTGGGTAATACGATACCCCTTGGTAAGGCTAGTTGTCAGACTTTCGGGATTATGACGACCCGTAACGACTGTCAAAGATCCACGAATGACAGCCGGGACCAACGGCTTAACGTGCTTTCCGAGGCACAGAGGAGTCTCGGTATGTAAAGATGGTCACCCATCCACGGACCAACTGCGGTAAGCGTAGCTTAACCGTCAGGATCGACCCGTGCGGCTGTTATTACTTATCCACGAGCTCTTCCATTTTTTATTTCAAAAACTGAAATAAAGTCCGTTAACGTCCTGAACCAATATCTATCGTGATCTTCAACATGTTCCAATAACGAAAAACCATACATACCTATATTGTTTGGGTTCCTACGGGGAGATATTCGATTTTATAAAGCATAAACCATAAAACCGTGCGAAGCAGGGGCTGGTTGCTAGTATAGATTAAATTACAATGATTCAATCATAGAAATAAAAAAAAACAGGAGAAGTGGCAAGGGGGCGTATCTGTGTCCGCGCGACATTCATGGTCAACGGCCGTCTCCGTGAACTAGTGCGCTTTCGACTGTGATCGTGACAAATTATAAGAATGCCGTGTTGTTCAGTGGTTTCTTGTAAAAACCGAAGCCAAAACAGAAACTATAGACATTATGGAATTACTTTCCATATGCAAGTACAAGTATTTTACTATATTTGTATTTAAAATCATGAAAAACAACAAATTGTAAAATGTTTCTTGCTTTTACTACGTTATTTTTGTTTTCAAATAACACAGCTATACGACTGTACTATTTATGCGATAAATACATTTCCCCTTAACCACTACCTAAGTACGTCGCTAAGTGACCAGACGAGCAAGCAATGTAGTAATCACAAAACGATACTTTATTTATGCGGATGGTCGCGTAGTACGGCCGCTGCGTCTTGCGACGAGCTAGTGGTGCGCTTGTGCAGATCCACTAGCCGTAAATTTTTGCCGATAGGATTATCGGCAAAAATGTCGATTGGAGAATGAATATAATATTGCTTTTATAGTTTGTTCTTCAATTTGTCAATCGTTTTGACCCGGTTGGAAGATCGATGTGAAATAATGTTTTTACTTATTTTGACTATCTTCCAGCATAGTAGAGAAATGCGTAACCAACGTCGTTCGTTAAGTAAGTTTATTCAATTTTAGGTTAATCGGTGTATTTTTGAGTTTGAATGATCGTATATTATGCCTTATCCTCGTGCTATTATATATATAATTATTAGCAATACGATATGATAGCCTAAACCAACTTAACCGGATTTTTTTGTTTAATTTTTTTATTTACTTATTGATTTTTATTTTAGCTACATATTGTTTATTTTTAATATAATATTTTCTAGACATTTCGTTTTTTATTTTCAGGACAACAAAAAAATTTTAGTACAATAATAAATAGAAGAATCGATAACTTTACGACTTAGTCAATCACTAACATATATATGTAAAATAAATGTCTTTTGCCACAGTACATTCAAACGGACCGATGTTTTTGTGTGAGTAAGCTTTACGGTGCATGGAAAATACACGCTGCGTTTGATGAGATAAGGTTTATATTTGATTGTGTAGTACGTCTCGATTTTAATATGCGGGTGTGTGCGCGACTGCGTATCTATTGCTTTTACTGAACTGCATGTATAGTAGTTGGCCAGTGGTAGGGACAAAGTGCAGACACGGTGTTCCGATACATTTTAAACTACTGGGCATATCTCCTTATTTCTTATATCTATGGATTCAATAGTTGTAGGTGAATCATAGCGTTCACGTGATGATGGAAATCCTTAGCGATCAAATTAAAATGTTCCGAATGTTTGCGCCTGGTGCTCACAATGGTAACAGTCGTAGGCTTAATTAGTTCCAAAAGAATGTAATTTTCATTAGGTACCATTTGAATACTCACTTTGACATACTGATTACATTCTGGAGAATGAAAGCTCGCAGTGTGGGCCTAATCTCATGGAAAGTAATTTCTGCTGCATAAATAGTTATATTAAACTACTTGACCGTCACTGGAAGCTTTATTATGAGATGGCATTTCCGTTTCCCGTCGATTTCTTTCCAGTTTTCGTACTTTTATCCCCTCTATACTTCCGGCTCAGTGGCGCCACCTGGTGGTTGCGGGTAGTTTTATAGTTCTTGTAAAGTGTCACGCCATTTTGTTCATTGGCTTTTTATTCTCCGTCGAAGCAACTTGTGCGCAGTGACAGCGTCCGCGACAGTTGCAGAATACGTAAAAGTGAATATTAAGTGAATACATTTTTTATAAATTAAGTAAAAAAGTGTTGTGTTCTTCAAAGAGGATAAGTCTTGGACCGTAAGTACCCTCTTTTAGAGGTAACACTTTTTGTTAATTCGTACGTGATCAAAGTTTTTAACGGGTTATCCGTTCGGATCACTACTGTAATTTTTTACCAGTAAATTTTCGTAATCAAAAGTTGAATTGTAACTGTGTAAAGTGTTATAAATCCATTGCATGAGATCTAACGTAATTCGTTTGCAGTGATGGAGAGTAATAATCCCAACTCTGATACCCAGCCACAAGCTGTGGCTGGTCCGAGTGGACTAAATCGCAAGCGAGACCGAAGTAGCAGTAGCAGCAGCAGTAGTGCTTCAAGTGTTAGTTCTTCAAGTACGTCTACTCCGGGCAGCACAAAAGTGCGGTCTAACCACGGCCGCCGCCGCCATAAGAAAAGGAAACGTGCTCGACGTTCCAGTCATATGATGGACAAGCTTTTTAAGGAAATAGGTGAGCTTCGCAAACAAATTAATACTACAAGTAACATTGATACAGCTTGTTATGATAACGCTTCTGTTTGTTCTGAAATTAGTGGTCAACTTTACGAACAAATTAGTGATGAGGATTGTTCAAATCAAGAACATCAAAATACAAGTTTAGATTTCACTTTTGACATTGATACTAAGCTTAAGGAACCATTAGTTCCAAAAACCCCCGATAGTTTTTTGAAGAAGTTGGTAGATATCCAGCGTTTTGGTAGTACTTCTTGGTCAGAAGTAAGATACACCGATACGCAAAAATTGTATAATCATACTCCTGGCTTTATAGACCTGGAAACAAATGAGGAGGTTAAAGCATATGACACCTTGCGTCATCTGGCACATGCCGATAAATCCTATGCAGCCTTAACCTACTACATATTAAAACAAAGACAATCATTGCAGGAAGGTATTCGTAATCTTCTTTCATGGGCAAAAAATACAGAATGGATCAATTTTGACAATTTAAATGGGAAGATTGACGAAGTATTTCAGAAGGGCGAATTTCATAAAATATCGTCAGACCTTTTGCAATTAGCCTGCGGCCATAGAGCCGAATGTATTGAAATGCGTAGAGAAACTATAACGAGTCAAGTTAGAGATCCACTAGTGAAAGCATTCCTGAATAAAATACCTCCTTCAAGTACTTACTTATTTAATGCTGAGCCTTTTACCTCTACTCTAGAGAAGGCTGGCGGGGTCCGTAAGGCTTTTTGGCCCCCAAAAACTGAGAGGTCTTCACAAAAGCCATACCAACCTAGTAGCCGCCCCTCGCGGGGGCAAGGCGCACGAAAACCGACAGTTCCATCGCGTGGAACTCAATTTAGCGAACCAGGATCGCATATGCATACCTGTCATAACCCACCCTCGCGGGGTGAATGCCATGGTCGGTGCCAACATATACATCACTCTTTCAGAGGTAACTCCTCGAGTAATCAAGGTGATCACTTCACTACTAGAAGTTCATTTCGAAACCGTGGCTCGCGGCCCGAACGTGGAAGTACACGAGGACGTGCAAACTCCTCAAAAGGTTCCAGGGGGAAAAGGTATAAACAATGACATGACACCGTTTCGGGCGGGTCGGTTGATACACTACCAAACACAATGGGCGGAAATGGGAGCAACAGAAATAGTTCTAAAACTAATTCAAGGGTATCGCATACCTTTCTTTCAAAAGCCCCCACTTGTCTATCCAGATGTAACGAAGGGGCCTTTTCAAACTCCTGTTTCAGAACAAATGTCTTCAATTGTAGACAAAATGAAACAGCAGGGAATTCTAAAGAAAGCGCTACCCTCACCAAGCTTCATTTCCCCTTTATTTCTGGTCCCAAAATCGGACGGATCTGCCCGTCCCATATTCAATCTAAAATCACTAAACGAATATGTGATGACCGAGCCGTTTCATTTAATAAATATGTACCGCATTCCGGACTTTCTACAATCTCAGGACTGGATGTGCAAGATAGATTTGTCCCAAGCATATTTTCATCTAAGCGTAAACAAATCGCACAGACGCTTTCTGCGCCTAATATACAACCAGGAGTTGTTAGAAATGACTTGTCTACCATTCGGTCTGAGCACTGCTCCAAAAACCTTTTCCATGCTCACAAACTGGGTGACCCAAACATTGCGGGAAAAATGGAACATGAGGATCCTGGTATACCTGGACGATTATTTGCTAGTACACCAGAATGTTCACACGCTTCGCGAGCATGTCAAAATAACTGTACAAATATTACAAAAACTGGGGTGGCAAATAAATTTCGTCAAATCTGTTCTTTCTCCTCAAAAGAGTATAATTTATTTAGGGATACTATGGAAACCATGGGAAAATCAAAAAATCCTACCAAAAGAAAAGGCTCAGGGCATCATCACAAAGATAAATCAGGCTCTCGAACAAGAGCAGTTAACTCTGAAGGAGTTACAGAAAATAGTAGGACTTTTAAATTTTGCCAGTTTTGTTGTTCCACGGGGTCGGCTCAATCATCGACAGTTAGTCATTTTCATGAATTCACTGCCAGTCCTGCCACTAAAGACCTACCCACTACCACAAGGTGTCTTAGAGGAACTAAGTTGGTGGGCCCAAAATTGTCAAAGGTCAACACCTCTTCAGTACCCTCCTCCAATAAATTTTCTGGCTACAGATGCATCGGATCAAGCGTGGGGGGCACAACTGAACAATATGGCTTTGTCAGGAACTTGGTCGCAAGAAGAGAAAACGTTGCATTGCAATCAAAAAGAAATGCTAGCAATATTATACGCTCTTCAGAACCAAGTTCATTGGCTTCATCAAAGTTCGCTCCTCATTCAAAGCGACAACAGAACTGCGGTCACATACCTACGAAAGGAAGGAGGTACAAGGACATTATCCCTGTTGGAAATAACCTATCGAATTCTGAATTTGTTAGACCAACATCAGATACACTTCAGCATACACTACATTCCGGGCAAATACAACAATCATGCGGACCACTTATCACGCCTTCGCCAACCTCCAGAATGGCACTTACTACCGACTTGTGTAGAAATAGTGTTTGCAAAATGGGGAACCCCAATGATAGATCTATTTGCCTCGGCGACTGCTCACGTAGTGTACAATTATGTGTCTCTAGACCTAAAAGATCCTCAAGCTCTGTTCCACGATGCCTTCAGTGTCCCGTGGAATTACCAGCTCGCATGGATATTTCCTCCACCATTCCTAGTCCCCAAAGTCCTGTCTCACTTAAACCAGTCGACAGGAATATTCCTAATAGTAGTACCTCGATGGGAGAGGGTATTCTGGCGTGCGGATCTCAAAGCCCGAGCGCTTGCGGCTCCATTAACTCTGAGAAACCTACAGAGATACCTAATAGACACGTCGACGGGCCTCCCACCACCGAAGGTCGAGAACATCGTCCTCGAAGTTTGGAAATGTGGGGGTGGTCCGACACGATAAAGACATGGAACGCTCAACAACTATCACTGCTTAAAAATTCTTGGCGAAAATCGACTCTAAAAACCTATGAGGTAGCTTGGAAGCGCTGGGCGTCGTGGTGTCTAAATAAAAACCTTGACTTAATTAATCCCCCTGGTTCACAATTAGCGCAGTTTTTATGTGATTTATATTTAATTGATAAGTTGTCGTATAATTCAATACTTTTACATAAATCAGTAATATCTACACTAGGTAATGCTGAAAATTCAAGTCGGTTAAGTTCACACGTTTTAGTAAGACATGTTTTAAAATCAATTGCCCTAAAAAATCCAAAGGTCACTAAGCCTCCAATTTGGGATGTTGGTAAATTAATTTCATTTTTGACTAATTACACAATTGATTCAAATAACCTATTTCAAACGTCACGTCATACTGCAATTTTACTGTTGCTTTGCTCTGGTAGGCGAATACACGATTTAACTCTGCTTAGTATTGATCCTAATCATTGCATAAGATTTGATAACTGTATAATATTATGGCCCCGGTTTGGCTCCAAAACTGACAGCAGTAATTATAGGCAATCCGGCTGGAAATTGCTTTTAAATACTGATAGTTCTAATCTTGACCCTATATTCTGGATAGAAAGAACTATAGCATTATTAAACGACAGACGTAATACGGCAAAGTCAACTAATTTATTTATGACGATAAGAGGTGTGGCTAAACCTGCTTCACGTACAGTCATTGCAGGGTGGGTAAAGACCCTGTTTAGGGAAGCTGGCATTGCAGCCACTCCTGGTAGCACCCGGTCTGCTGTAGCCTCCAAAAGCTGGTTTCAAAATCATTCCCTCGACGAAATCTTGGCTCGTGGAAATTGGCGATCAGCCAATACATTTCAAAAGTTTTATAGACGAGAAATAATGAGAAGTACTGATTCACAAAACGTGACACAATTGTTCAATCCAATCGATTAATGTTGCTGAATAAATATTTTGTTTACCTAGATTAGATATTCTTAAATTTGCTGTTAATAATTAGAATTTATGATTTTTCATATTTACAATCTTATATTTGTAAACTAAAGTACACTTATCTAGGTACTTTAATTGAATTGCTTTATGTATACATTTATTTAAATAAATGCATACCTACTAATTAATTATACTTTTGTTTAATTTCATACTTTATCACATTGGCCTATAGTTTATACTTCCAAGTATATAAATCAAAGTGGCGTCACCAGGCGATAACAAACAGATCTCATAATAAAGCTTCCAGTGACGGTCAAGTAGTTTAATAGCAGCGTTTTACCTGAAATAAAACGCATATTAAAATACTTACCTCACTGGAAGCTTTCACTTTATTTCTGCCTGGTTATATGAGACAATGAACAAAATGGCGTGACACTTTACAAGAACTATAAAACTACCCGCAACCACCAGGTGGCGCCACTGAGCCGGAAGTATAGAGGGGATAAAAGTACGAAAACTGGAAAGAAATCGACGGGAAACGGAAATGCCATCTCATAATAAAGCTTCCAGTGAGGTAAGTAAGTATTTTAATATGCGTTTTATTTCAGGTAAAACGCTGCTAATAATATAAGCTTCAGGATAACTGACAATAGTATTTATGTACTAAATAACTCAACGTAGGTAGGTATTTTTAGAGTTCATACTACCTCTGCTTTTTATCTCGCTCAAACGATACTTCTCGCGGAATGAGTGAGAGCGAGACTGAGTGCGGTGCTGGGTGCCGATAGTAGGTAATTGCTTTTTACGGTGAAAATAATGGTGATTTGAAAAAAATAAAAAACATAAGACCTGCTTTATAATTAGTTCAGTTAGTATGCAAAGTTTCATGGTCTAATTTGAAGTATTTTTTGAATACCAGCGAAAAACTTTGGATTTTTTTTCTATGGAAAAAATTTTATGGCATCGTGTTTTCATCAAACATAGTCAATCTGCCTAGCCTTTTCCCAACTATGTTAGGGTCGGCTTCCAGTCTAACCGGATGCAGCTGAATACCAGTATTTTACATGGAGCGACTGCCTATCTGACCTCCACAACCCAGTAACTGGGTAATACGATACACCTTGGTAAGCCTGGTTGTCAGACTTTCGGGCTTCTGACGACCCGTAACGACTGTCAAAGGTCCACGAATGACAGCCGGGACCAACGGCTTAACGTGCTTTCCGAGGCACGGAGGAGTCTTGGTATGTAAAGATGGTCACCCATCCACGGACAAGCTTCTAGACGATTCTAGAAGCTTCCATAAAAACAAATGACGCGCAGTCTTGTTGACTTTGTGTGAGCTGTCTGTCAACCGTCAACTGGGCTGTGCACATTTTAGATATTTTTACAAAACTGTATCTTCACCCCGAATCCTATTATTGTTTATTAAAGCATTTACGTACGGTAATGTGGCTATAATAAAAAGTAAGTATTAAATATCATCTCAACCTTCTTAGTTCCTGGGAAATTCAAAGTTGTTTAAAAACATTATTTTTTGCTGTTCTGAAAAATATTAAATTAGATACGGTTTCAGAAACTGTTGTGAAGAATTTTCAGAAGTACAGATTTCGAGGAAACTATAATATGTATTTAATGAAGCTTTTAAAGTTAACTAAGTTAATTCCAACTTATTTTCATAGCAAGAATTAAACGGAATTTTTAGTTCAGCACAATTAGAACTAAAAAAAAACTGAAATTGATTTTGGCTCGCGTAAAATTTTGCACCGAAAGTGTTCTTGTAATTTTCTTTTTTTCTTTTACTTTGGGTCACTTTGCCTTTTGTTCATGGACGTTGTACGCGATTTCTAAGTCCTTTGTTACGTGTTCGTTTCTACTTACCTTCAAAGGGCTTCATATTTTTTGGCGTAGATAGATTCTGAAAAATGAGTTTGAATTTTTGGTACTTACGTATAAAATTCAGGTATTCGCTGTTGGTTTTTGAAACCTTTGCCATGTGCAAGGATACAATAGGTATCTACCGATAAAATCATTTACACCAAGCATTGAATTGAATTGTAAGCACAGACATAATTAATGTAGGAACGGAATGTTATGAAAGGATATTGAAATGAGACGTGATGATGAATGACAGATATGAAGCATAAACGAGTGACAGAGATGAATGTACGAAATAGTCAAGGAGCGAAAGAGATAGTGAATTAAAGATTAAAATGTAGATTAAGTAGAGGAAAAGTAAGTTAGAACTAATGAAGAAAAGTTGTAAGACGAAGGCGTTAAAAAAAATACAGAAATCAAGGAAGAATCAGGAGGTTTATTCAAGAAATATTTAGCTTATCCCACATTAATGAAAAAAAAAAAATTCACAGCCAGCAGAAGCTTCGTTACTGAGCTTAGGTCGGCTACACACTAAAGACATAAGGTCTTATGACTTCCCGGCAATGGTGCCGATTCTCTTGTCACAAATGCCTCTAAACTAGACTAAAAATCACTAAAATTTAGTTTATTCCTGTCAAACGACGATTTCCCGAAAATTTTTCTGAAATTGACTAAAGTGACAAAACTTAACTATATTTTAGTTTGACAGGACTAAGATTGTACGGAGTTATTAGTTTAGTGAAAATGGCAATTTTGCTATTCTGAATTTGACTGTTTTCACCTAAAATTTTAATTGTCAAACTAAATAAGACTATGTTTAATCGCGATTAAAAAGGTCTGGAATAAAATTAGTTGACATGAACTAAAATTCACACCGAGACCTTGACTTCGGATGCAAAAACAGTAGTGTATTTTTTTCTTTTCTTTTGCATATATCTCGAAAACGGTTAGTCCTATCGCAAAAATAATGAAAATTTAGCCCCCCTTTATGGCACCCTTAAACCCCTATGACTCAACATGTAGGTACCAAAAAAAAAGGTACCAAAAAAAAAGGTACAAAAAAAAGGTACCTACATTCCATATAAAACACGTTGAAGCTGCCCCCTCCCTGCGCCCCTCCAGCTCTAAAAGATATTTGACCCGGTAACGACAGCGATGTCGGTGAACAAAATATGACAAGCCTGTCACTTCATAGTGATTTCGTTAGTTCCAATTAAAGCCACCGGATCAAATATACTACAGGCACTATACCACGCGGAGTCACGATTGTCAAACTCGATTTTAGTTGTGTCAAAATTGTTATTAAATTTAGAGGTTTTTTTTTGCAGAATAGCTCTAAGATTCTCATAGCAAAAAGTAAGGAATTTTAGTGATAGTTTAGTTAGTTTAGTTCGGTGTACAACAGAATCGGCACCAATATCTCACATCTCCATACTTACACTAAATCGACTCGACATGCAACAATCGAACCACTCGAGTGCGTCTAACATTCGGCCGTGTTACAACCAACCTAACTACAGTGTGTTCAACCTTCCATGTCTTATTTGGTAAACAAACATGGTGTGGAAGTCAGAGGGGCAATTCCGGAATTTTTAAGAACGTTCGCATTCTAATCTCGGACTCAACCTATAAAAATACCATAATTTCCCTACATTTTTGACATTGATTGTCGCTATGATGAGATTTAGACTTTTGAAACTTTTTAAATACGGGATTTTTTTCTGGCGTTTTCGCATCAATCACACACTTTAATTTTAGTATGTATAGGTACACGTCTTGATCTTTGTTAGAAGCACATACGATAAAGTTAAGCCAAAAACTGCTTCAAATGAAACATTATTTTAATCACATTCATTTCCCATTATCAATCATCTCATCATCTGCCTAGCCTTTTCGCAACTATGTTAGGGTTGGCTTTAAGTCTAACCAATGCAGCTGAATACCAGTATTTTATGGAGCGACTGCCTATCTGACGTCCACAACCCAGTTACTGGGTATTACGATACCCCTTGGTAAGACTGGTTGTCAGATCTTCGGGCTTCAGACGACCCGTAACGACTGTCAAAGATCCACGAATGACAGCCGGGACCAACCGCTTAACGTGCTTTCCGAGGAACGGAGAGGACTTGGCCGCGGCAAGCGTAGCTTGACCTGATCGATCGACCCGTGCGACTGTTATTATTTAGCCACAAGCCCCTACACATTTCCCAATCCCAATAAAAATCTCAGCATCCATCTACGCCATATTTGTTTACCAAATTAGACAATGGAAGAAGAACACAGTTTACGTTTGACATACGACAGCTGCTGAGATTACGTCCATCTTGTTGCCATCAGTTGGTTGGTAGCTGTTCCGATTAATGAAGCATCGTGTCGTGAGTGGTCGCAAGTGTACATGTTTCCTGTCGATGGCGTGGGACAGAATCTGACATTGGATTGACTGGTCTGGCTTGTATCACCAGACATGATAGTACAATTTGTACATCGTTGCTGTTAGTACCTACGCACAAAATATTTGATCACAGGTATCCCCAGGAATTGGTGCTTCATAAACACAAACTTACTATTTTCATTCTGTTTTATTTAGCTGTAAATCTTCCAAAGAAAATAAATAAATAAAATAAATAAACTATTTATTTCAGGCCACACAGATAAATAGCTTAACCTAAACATACATAAATTTGAATATAAACAAAACTTGTGAATTTAAGAGTCATACCACAAAATTGCGTTTCGACAGATTAGATGTATTAAATTGAAGCATGGCGATGCATCGCATTATGTAGCAATTTGGCGTTTTATGTTTTTTTTTTTTTGTTTAATGTTTGCAATTTTAATTTCTTATGAACTAACGTTTATTCTGGTATAAATTTTACGTAATAATTAATATTAATGTTGTAAGGAAAAACTTACAGTTAATTCTGAGCGTTCTTAGTAGTTTTATGGTATTGAATGGGATTTTTCTATAGCTATTCCATACATCTTTAAAAATTCTGAGGCTGGGACTAAAAAACTATTTAAGATATATTATTATACATTTTTCATTTCATTTGCTTCTGTACAGTAGTCAATCTACGAGCTTTAAAAAATGCAGTCGCGCATTTTTTGTAAGACTTGCTACGAAATTTCGGCTTTATTTATTTAAGGAAAAAATTGCGAAAAGTGAGGCCGCTATATAGGTACTTTAACTGTTGTCCTTCGCTCAATAAGTCAAAGTTGTCGAAGTTTTTAATTTCTCAGAATAAGAACGCCAAAGTTGGCCAATTTACGCAAAACTCACAGTCGAAAATGCAAAAAAAAATGCAAGAAAAAAAAATGCGAAATGCATTAATCCCTCTTAATAAGGGGATTTGGTGCTTGACTTTTTTCCTCTGAAACCTTGCAGATTTTCTTGCAGCTTGTTAATCGGTCGGGGTGGCACGATCTCATAAATGGGTAAGGCAGAAGCGTAGGTAGAGAAGTTAGAGTATCATTAAACACATTTTTAACGCCATAACTAACTATTCTATTTATAACACCAATACTTTTATTTTGTTTTTAATTTTATACATTAAACTAGCTTTTGCCCGCGGCTTCGCCCGCGTGGGTGTCGGAAAATAATCCCACGGGAACGTTTTACCAGGAATTCCTTCTTTATTCCTTGTCTACATTATAAATGGAAACTCTATGCAAAATTTCAGTTTTCTAGGTCCAAGGGTTAGGGCTGGGCTTGAGTCAGTCAATCAGTCAGTCAGTCAGGACTTTTCTTTTTATTTATACAGACAGACAGATAGATAGCTTCTGCCAAAATTATGAAATTCCTTGCTGCTGAAATTTTATTTGTGCCCCGACCGACCCCGTCGCATCGCATTGCCTGCCCACGCTATTATTAGGTCTTTACCTATGAAATTGCCGTTCTGCAGTACTGGCCATTTCAAATCAAAATAATTTTTGTTCGGCTAAGAATTCTAATTTCAAATTAATTTTATTTTAAAAACATGGATTTTTTTTTCCAAAAGTAGTCATTTGTTTATTGATTAGTGTTACATTTTCATCGCATTTCAATCTTTTTCGTCATCATGGATACGTTAAAAATTCGAGTAATTATGGAATATGAGCACCATCGTGGCAGCAACGCGGCACAAGCGGCACGCAACATCAACAACGTTTACGGAGCTAACACTACAAACCAACGCACCACTTGTTATTGGTTTGCTCGCTTCCGTTCTGGAAATTTCGACCTGAAAAATGAACCTCGCGGTCGTCCGAAGACTTTGGTCGACAATGACGAATTAAAGGCGATTGTGGAAGCTGATGATACACAATCTACGGCTGAATTAGCAGCAGCTTTCGACGTTAGCGTCAAAACAATATTACCCTCTCTCACCCCTTTCAACCTCCTCACCGCCCCCTCTCACCCCCTTCCCCTCTCTATCCCCATTCCCCTCTTTGTCTTACCCCCTCACCACATCCCCTTCGCGCTAACCTTCCCCATCACCGGTTTCCCCTCTACCCTCAACAACTCCTCTTCTCCCCCTCTTCTCTCTCTCCACCTCCTTACCCCTCACACCCTTGTAACCCTCTCCCCCTCCCTCGATCATCCTCCCCCACTCTCTCCTAACCACACCCTCCCCTTACCCCTTTCTCTCCTCAATACCCCTCCACTTCCCCCTTTCCGTTCGCACCACCCCCTCCCCTTACCCCTTTCTCTCCTTATCACCGCCCCCTCCCCCTCTACCCTTCCCTCTGGAGGAAAAACTATGAATGAAAAACTTTATTACTTGCTTAGGCAAGTATTTGTGTCAAGTTTCAAGTTAATTAACTAAATGAATAAGATATTTCATATAAACCATATTCCCTGTTGTCACCCCCACTAGGGTGGCATTTAAAAAAACCGCTTGGGATATTTCCGTAACTTGACTAAAAGATTATTACCACCAATTTTCGAGTTAATCAAGCCCCTCAGAAAACTTGCCCTGTAAAATTGACTACCCCTGTTCACCCCCTTAGGGGTAGATTTTCAAAAACCCTGATACACGCTATTCTTCATTATTGATCTCAAGTATAAACACTGAATTTCGAGTTAATCGGACCGCGCGTTAAAATTACTCCATACAAACTTTGACACCCCCTATATCCCTTTTTAGGGGGTAGTTTAGAAAAACTAAAAATGACAAACCTTATAATTTATTTAGATAAATATTCGTGCTAAGTTTCAAGTCTATTAACTCAAGGAATGAGATTTTTCATACAAACTTTGGACCCCCGTTTCACCCCCTTAGAGGGTGAATTTTGAAAAATCCTTTCTAAATGCACCCCTAAACCTCATAAGGAATCTACGTGCCAAATTTGGAATCTCTAGACCAAGCGGTTTGGGCTGTGCGTTGATATGTCAGTCACTCAGTCAGTCAATCAGTTTCTTCTTTTATATATTTAGATTATAAATAAACTCAATATAGAGCTCATACGTACCTACTCTATGAGCTGCAATCCTGTTTTTCGAAGCCATCCTTTCCTCAAGTATTAATATGGGTTTAAGAACACATACTGTCAGATCCGCATGAGATATGTCCTCATATTAAAAAGCATTCATCACATTTATTGGTTTCCGTATTTCAAATTCGAGTAGCTACCTTATTGTTATTTTCCAATCATGATGGAATATCATTTAACATGTCTGTTCGCAATGTTATAGATAAATGTTTTACGCAGATTCAAAGAAAATATTCTTATCACTGTTATGTAGTTATCAGCTCTTGATGGCATCTAAAAACTTAGATAAAAATTCTGTTTTTGATATTCCATTTATACTTAGCGTTATTTTTACCTGCTTAAACTTCACTTAAAATTCTATCCTTATATTATACATAAGGCCTGTTTCACCACCTACGATTAAGTTCCTATTAACTTACTGTGCAGATAATTCTAGGTATACAAATTCTGTTCCATTTTTAAATTTATTCGGTGAGTAGTGGCTATTCGGACAGTGTGTAATAAGCCCTTAAACTTTTGCAGTATCACTTACTATTCTTGCCTGAGGGCTTAGTGCGAGTTTTTATACTTACTCGATCGCGTTTACGTTAACGTTAACTTACCTACGTCAATTTGTATGGAATAATTGTGTTTCCCATTATAGTCACCAGACGGCGCTTATTCAGTTTCAGCACAAATTGAAATTTACGTTAACGTTATCGAGTAAGTATAAAAACTTGCACTAAGGCCTCTGTTCATTTTTCGTGGAGTAACAATTTAAAGGCGTTCACGGTGCGTGTACCGAACCGTGTTATCTGTCCCTCGTCATGGAAGAAGACTTTTGGCCGTAGGACGTACTGTTCCTTCACTTCCACGGACAAGTACCACAAGACCACACAAAGTCAAGCTAGAGCAAAGTGAAGTGTTAGTCTTAAGCCTTATTTATTAATACAAGTTTTGTGAAGACGTTAATTCATTTTCTTTTTTTTAGAGTAATCCGAACGAGAATAAATACGACTTTCGAATCTTTTGTAAAAAACTAGAATGTATACTGGAATAATTGTGTTTCCCATTATAGTCACCAGACGGCGCTTATTCAGTTTCAGCACAAATTGAAATTTACGTTAACGTTATCGAGTAAGTATAAAAACTTGCACTAAGGCCTCTGTTCATTTTTCGTGGAGTAACAATTTAAAGGCGTTCACGGTGCGTGTACCGAACCGTGTTATCTGTCCCTCGTCATGGAAGAAGACTTTTGGCCGTAGGACGTACTGTTCCTTCACTTCCACGGACAAGTACCACAAGACCACACAAAGTCAAGCTAGAGCAAAGTGAAGTGTTAGTCTTAAGCCTTATTTATTAATACAAGTTTTGTGAAGACGTTAATTCATTTTCTTTTTTTTAGAGTAATCCGAACGAGAATAAATACGACTTTCGAATCTTTTGTAAAAAACTAGAATGTATACTTACTTCTTACAGTAGCAGAGTCCCAAATCCGGTGGCATTAAAGTTTGTCGAAAGAAAAGCGAAGGTGTTTCGAAGCCTCGACGTGCAAAGTTCATGTTTCGTGACGCTTCGATAATAAAACTTTGTAACGCGATACCGCTGTGCTAGCTTTATTAAAGTTTGGAACATCTAACCTCTGATCCTCACCTAAGTGTTATCTAGTATCACAAGTGATATTGGCAAATAGGTTTAGATATTAGTAGGTGTTTCCTAGAAGTCTTTGATCTATTTCGGCCCTTGATTTGTCCAAAATTACTGGATAAATTATTGTGTTTTATGTTGTCTCTGTGTTTTTAAGGAGGAGCTCGTGGCTAAGTAATAATAGTCGCACGGGTCGATCCGTTAGGTTAAGCTACGCTTGCCAGGGTTGGTCCGTGGATGGGTGACTATCTTTACACACCGAGGCTTCGCCGTGCCTCGGGAAGCACGTTAAGCCATTGGTCCCGGCTATCATCCGTGGATCTTTGACAGTCGTTACGGCCCGAAAGTCTGACAACCAGTCTTACCAAGGGGTATCGTATTACCCAGTAACTGGGTTGTGGAGGTCAGATAGGCAGTCACTCCATATAAAATACTGGTATTCAGCTGCAACCGGTTAGACTGGAAGCCGACCCCAACATACTTGGGAAAAGGCTAGGTAGATTGATGACTGTGTTTTTATGTTTAGATAATAGGTCTTTACCTATGAAATTGCCGTTTTTTATGAAAAAATTTAAACGAATTTTTTTCATGCATTTTTTATTTGTATTAATCGAAGTAATCACCCATGCAATCAATGCATCTTTGCCAACACAGTGGCAGTTTATTGATGCCCTTCTTAAAGAAATCAGCTGGACGGGAGGCAACAAATTCTTCAAAGGCATTTTGTACTGCCTCTCGGGTATTGAATTTTTTTCCCGCCAAGAAGTTATCCAAATTCTGGAAAAAGTAGTAGTCTGTAGGCGCAAGGTCTGGTGAGTAGGGCGGATGACGGAGAGCTTCCAACCCCAGTTCTTGCAACTTGGAGACCATCTGCTGTGCAGTATGAGGTCGCGCGTTGTCGTGCAGGAGCAGCGGAGACGAGCGATTGACCAATGCTGGTTGGAGATGTGCCAGCTTCTCCATCATTGTGTTCAGTTCTTCACAGTACACATCTGAAGTAATGCTCACCCCGTTTGGTAAGAAGCTGTGATGAATCACACCGGCGCTAGACCACCAAACAGTGACCATCACTTTTCTAGGGGTAAGTTTTCGTTTAGGGCATTGTTTAGGTGCTGAACCAGGATCCAACCAACATGCTGAGCGCTTGCGGTTATCAAACAGAATCCATTTTTCATCGCAGGTTACAATGCGGTTCAAAATTCCTTCATTTGTGTGTCTGTTGAGCAGTGCAAGGCACGTCTCGACGCGTACTTCGCGCTGGCGATCATTGAGTTCGTGGGGCACCCATTTGTCAAGCTTTTTTACCTTGCCAATTTGACGCAAATGGACCAATATTGTTTTGACGCTAACGTCGAAAGCTGCTGCTAATTCAGCCGTAGATTGTGTATCATCAGCTTCCACAATCGCCTTTAATTCGTCATTGTCGACCAAAGTCTTCGGACGACCGCGAGGTTCATTTTTCAGGTCGAAATTTCCAGAACGGAAGCGAGCAAACCAATAACAAGTGGTGCGTTGGTTTGTAGTGTTAGCTCCGTAAACGTCGTTGATGTTGCGTGCCGCTTGTGCCGCGTTGCTGCCACGACGGTACTCATATTCCATAATTTCTCGAATTTTTAACGTATCCATGATGACGAAAAAGATTGAAATGCGATGAAAATGTAACACTAATCAATAAACAAATAACTAACTAATAACTTTTGGAAAAAAAAATCCATGTTTTTAAAATAAAATTAATTTGAAATTAGAATTCTTAGCCAAACAAAAATTATTTTGATTTGAAATGGCCAGTACTGCAGAACGGCAATTTCATAGGTAAAGACCTAATATTATAAGTAGTCTCTACTTGGCATTTGGACTTCCGGCTCGGTGGACTGACGACCATAAAACGGTGGCTGGAACAGACTGGATGCCCGAAAGTGATGGACCGGGTATTGTGTGTGGCAAATTTTTATTTTTATTTCTGATTGAGTATACTTTTCAATGTTTTTTTGTTGGTAGGTAATGGCGTGTGCTACCTGACATATGACAAATAATTTAATTTAATATTTTGTTTTGCGTAATGTAAATTATTTTGCATTCTATTGTAGCAGCAGCTGTGCTGCTGGGGAGTTTGTTGCGCCCCTTCTTCTTCCTAGGAAGAGGTGAAGGGCGGGCGTTTTGGGGGACTGTCTTATGTAATTTTGACATTCGAAAAGTGCTGTTTCTCAGCCTAGTTTGAATAATTGACTTTTGGATTTGATTGAATAGGCATTTGAAAATATATGTTATTGCGCCACTAGAAAGGCACCATTGCGATTAGAGATCTCATCTGCATGTGTAAAGGTAATCGGTTAGGTTTATAAACCTACATAACTCAATTTTGTTTTTAGAGAGCCAGGCTATGTCCTAGCGCTCTTGAAACGATTCTGCAAGTTACCTCTTCTATAAAATTATGCTGAAAGGGATATGTTATTAGGGCCTTCCCATTTAATAATTTTCAAAAATCAAACCCAACTGAACTCCCGGTGAAGGACCTAGAACCAAAAATTCGAAGACATGTGACATCACCAACCCAACCCACACAGGGCCCGCGTGGTGGATTGGCCCACACCCTTATGCTATTAGGGCTTTCCAACATACCCAACCGAGCCACCGGTGAAGGAAAACATCGTGAGGAAACATGTACTAGAACCAAAAACTCGATGTCATGTTACATCCACCAACCCACACTGGGCCCGCATAGTGGTGATGTATGGCCCACACCGTCACACAGAGAGGAGGCCTGTGTCCCAGAAGTGGGAACGTTTAAGGCTAAACTATGCTAACCGAAAAACTAATTATTCTAAACATGCACAAAATACGAGATACAGTGACACAACCTCATTAACCAAACACTATAGAAACCAATTTAGGGCCACTAGATCCGCGATACACACAAACGCACTTCGTAAAACAAACTGCACTACGCGGGCGGATTAAAGATAAATACTTCCGTAGATTCAGCCTACAGCTGTTCCAACCGGTACCGGTTTATTGCTTCTGTTGGTCAGTGAGCCGAAACAACTAAAATCCCGAGTCGCGTCCCACAAGGCCTGGTTGGTAAAATATGCGCATAAAATGAAATGCAAAGCAGCGATTCAGGTATCCCTTTACAGGTAAAAACTATGGTGATTTTTTTTACCTGTATGTATTTTTTTTTTGGAGGTAGCACTGTTTCAGCTGTAAAGAGGCAGTGAGGATAGAGGTTGCACCACAGAAAAGTAAATAATGAGTAGTTATTTCATATCGAAGCAAAACTCCTGGAAATCCTAAGCGATATTGAACGCGCTTGTGGATACAATACGTACAATTTCAAAGGCTAAAAAATTTTGAATTGACTAAAATTAATCGATAAAAAGAAATATTCTCTTAATGTACTTTTTTTCCTGTAGCCTTTCCTCAATTAAAAAAAATACTGGTATTCAGCTGCATCCGGTTAGGCTGGAAGACGACTCCAACATAGTTGGGAAAAGGCTTTATGCAGATTGATTGATTTAGCTCGATAATTAATATTTAAAAAACCAAAGTGTAAATCGACTGCACAATCTCGACCCTATGAAACTGGTTGAAGTATCATATCCTGCCAACCTAATAATGTTCCGCACATGAATCTATCATCCTGTAGTTCAGAAACTTATCAGAAAACCTCAGGAAATCTTTCTTTTTTTTTTTGTTACTTAAGAGCTGAAAAGTGCCATTGTTTTTTTATCCCAAATGAATGAAAAACTTAAACGGTTCGTTCAAATACGTGATCACCACAAAAGTAATAACAATTAATGAACGTTAAACTTTTGAACCAACGTGTTTTAGGTTTTATTTCAGTTTCCGGACGTTCAGTTTGCGAACCGATGTTCATTTGAAATCTAACTGAACTCTAGTTTGACTTTTTGTTCTGATTAACTAGGTATATTTGTTCGGAGTTAGTCTGAACAGTTTATGCTAGTTCCTAACCGGTTCAAAATATCATAAACCTATTAACCTAACTACAGTCACAGCATCCATATTGGCCACGGAACATACAACAACTGACTCTATAACATAGGAGTTGTAGTAGTAACAGCCGCACTGGTTGATTGACCAGGTTAAGCTACGCTTGCCGCAGTATTTTCCGTGGATGGGTGACCATCTTTACATACCAAGACCTCTCCATGCCTCGGAAAGCACGTTATGCCGTTGGTTCCAACTGTCTTTCGTGGATCTTTGACAGTCATTGCGGGTCGTCAGAAGCCCGAAAGTCTGGCAACCAGTCTTACTAAAGGGTATCGCATAACCCAGTAACTGGGTTGCAAAGGTCAGATAGGCAGTCGCTCCATTTACTCATGTTGGGAAAAGGCTAGGCAAATGTTTGAAGGTAGATCGATTTTCCCACCCGTCATCATCATCATCATTTCAGCCGAAATATGTCCACTGCTGGACAGGGCTCCCCCAAACACTGCCACTTCGACCGGTTCAGTGCTTTCCGCATCCAGCGAATTCTTGCGACCTTCACAAGGTCGATATAGTTTTCCCATTCGTATTTACGCAAAATACGCGATTGGGCGTGGCGATGGCTGTTGGAGTTGCACAATCTTTATACCGACATTTTAGGATTTTCAGTAAGTACCTATATTTTGACAACTTTTAAGTACTATGAGACTATTTTGTGTTGAGTCGAGAACGTAACCTACGTTCTCGATTTTTAGGGTTCCGTACCCAAAGGGTAAAACGGGACCCTATTACTAAGACTCCGCTGTCCGTCCGTCTGTCACCAGGCTGTATCTCATGAACCGTGATAGTTAGACAGTTGAAATTTTCACAGATGATGTATTTCTGTTGCCGCTATAACAAAAAATACTAAAAAATAGAATAAAATAAATATTTAAGGGGGCTCCCATACAACAAACGTGATTTTTATAGATAATGGTACAGAACCCGTCGTGCGCGAGTCCGACTCGCACTTGACCGGTTTCTTTTTATTCCAGGTTATGCCGGATTCCTCACAATGTTTTACATGCTGCAAGTGTGCACGCAATGATTGTTTTTATAGACAATATAGACAGTGTTGAATCGGCTCTGCTCCGCACTTGGTTGATATTCCGACCAGTCGTACTCAGCGGTTCTCCTCCACATTTATTGTGCGCACAGCCAAAGTGTGGAACTGTCTGCCAGCGACTGTGTGTCCTTCCACATATAAACCATTTGCCTTCAAAGCAAGAGTGAACACACATCTGGGCACGCTCGTTTCACCCATCGCTTTCCATCAGGCGAGATTGAGGTGAAGAGCAGGCCCATTTTCCAATCCTAACTTCCTAACTAAATGCATAATACTACATGTCTCTTAATTAACGCAATAATCCTCTTAAGGGGTCATTGTGCTCATCATTATGGACAACTTCTACTATGGGACCAAACCTGAAATCGCGAAAAAAACTGCTGTTTCATACATTTTGGTTTAGAAGGTATTGAACTTTTGTATGAAACAGGTGATTTTTTTCGCGATTTGAAGTTTAGTCCCATAGTAAAAGTTGTTCATAATGATGAGTACAATGACCCCTTTAGAGGGAATGTACTACCGGAATAAAAAGTGTCCTGTTTCCTAACTAACCCAGGTTATGGTCTATCCCTTTCATCCAAATCCGTGTAAATGTAACGGGCCGAGTTACTTTCGCATTTATAACTAATGATAATGACTTATCTTTGTCATGAAAATTATATTGAGTATTATCTCGATTTTAAAGGTCTATGTTTTGTTTCAATTCATATTACTTCGGCTTAATAGAACGTGAGATTTTTTTGATGTACTCATAATAAACTTAATAGTTTTCGAAGTAAGAATAGACCAAGAAATATGTCGTGATTAAATATTAGGTCTTCCTGGTTTTCCTTAAGGCTCCTATTCCATCTATAAAGAACTCAATCTTTAACCAAATCGGACAGATTCATATGAAACTAACTTTTGCCAGCGGCTTCGCCCGCGTGTGTGTCGGAAGTTACCCTACGGAAACCTACAACCGTGATGAAAAGTACCCTATGTGTTAATCCAGGTAATAAACTATTTGTGCGCCAAATTTCATCTAAATCCGTTCAGCCGTTTTTGCGTAATTGAGTAACAAACATCCAAACATACAAACTTTCATATTTATAATATTTGTAGGATTTATTTTGTATATTTTCCTATCCTATCCTAATCCTAACTAATATTATAAATGCGACAGTGAGTTTGTTTATTTCTTACGCTTTCAAGCTAAAACGGCTGAACGGATTTAGATGAAATTTGGTACATGATACCCCATATGACTTGGATTAGGGCAAAGGATACTTTTTATCTCGGTAAGTAAAAAAAATTAAATAAAACAGAAACTTCTTGTATTAGTTTGTGACTCAGTCACGTATTTAAACCTGATAGAGTATGTTCTGGTTAACCTAAACAATATATTATTAACCCGTTCTCATGAAGTAGTTCCCCTAGGATGAGACTGAAATACATGGTTAATGGCTAATAGTCAACAAATGATGAAGTTAAGTTAGCAAAGTTTAGATAGTTTATAGGGTAGAATTGCTTCTTTTAGAAAGAGAAATAGAATTTGACATTGATTAAGTAATCCCTGAAAATTAAAGGGATTTTGTAATTAATGATCAACTTAGATAAAGACGAAGACATTTATAACAGTTCAAAATTGGTTAGTATAGCCATGTTCAGGACACATCTTTAAAAATAAAAAGTGAAGTCCTGACTGACTGATTGACTGACTCATCAACGCCCAGCCTAAACCCTTGGACCTAGAAAGCTGAAATTTTGCACAGAATTTCCTTTTACAATGTAGACAAGGAATAAGGAAGGATTTTCCGGTAAAAAACCTAAAAAAATACAAAAATCCACACCATAAAACCAAACTTATATACGACTTAAACTCTAATAACACTTGGATTATTCAAATAATTACACATTATTAGTCTATTAAACAATCTATAGAAGACCTGACTGACTGACTGACATCAACTCCCAGCCCAAACCCTTGAACCTAGAAAGCTGCAATTTTGCACAGTTTCCCTTTGTAATTTTGAAAAGGAATAAGGAAGGTTTTCCCGGTAGGAAGTTCCCGTGGGATATTTTCCGACATCCATGCGGGCGAAGCCGCGGGGAAAAGCTAGTCTATAATAAAAACACAACAACAACAACATTTTCGATTATAAAACTACTATAGTAGGTACTTTAATAAAACCCGTTCAGGACGATTTCAAATGGACCCAACCAAAAACGCGTCTTAAGCGAGAAAGCGTATTAGGCGGGATAGGGAAAATAAAACGTATTATGTACAAATTTTGATAGAAAGTTATTACAATGTTATGTATGTATTTTTATATTACGTTACATATACAATACAATATTACTTATATTATAACATAGTCATCGAAATTCAAGGCTGAGTTACGATAGAGAACACATGAATTGGACTCTGGATGACTGGTCAAGAGCTCTTCATGTTTGCGGAAGAATCGATGTACATGCGATATACGCACGATGGGAGGCAAAGAGTCTACAGAAGAACAGGAGAGCACTATAGACCAAGCTTGCATTAAAGAGAAAGTTCCATATGGAGGAGGCTCTATACACGTGTAGGCTGAAATTTCTTCCGAAAGCCGCACCGTGCTTGTGGTGATAGAAAAAGGCACTGCAGAAAGATACGTAAATGAAATCTTAAATGAGTATGTTGGCCCATTTTTAGTAAACATCTTTATGCAAGATAACGCTCGTCCCCATACAGCTTGGATAGTGTTTGACTACCTTGAAGATGTCGCTATCACACACATGGAGTGGCCAGCATGCAGCCCAGACTTGAACCCGTGTGCCAGACGTGTAGGCCAGCGAAATTTCCCTCCAATCACGCTTCGTGGTTTGAAAGAAGTACTGATAGTGGAATGAGAGAATATTCCTCAAAATCGGTTCAGAAATCTGGTGGAAAGCATGCCAGACTGCTGCTGCTGTATTAACAGCTCGTGGTGGCAATACAAAATACTAAAATGTGTAAAAATTGCATATTTGATACCGTAGCACAGTTTTCGAAATGTACTGAAAATGGTCATTTTTACTAAACTTTTATACAAAACTAGCTGACCCGACAGACGTTGCCCTTCCAAATTTCATGTATGAGAAAATGAATTTTCTTAATATTTTTTTTTTTTGTGACTTTTTTCTACTTTTTAATAGCTATTCTGCTATCCAGGGTGGAGACAAATCCAACAAATCAAACATCGTAAAAATCAGTCCAGTCGTTCTTGAAATGGTGTAAATAACCATTTTTTTTTTGTGGATGGGAAATCATCAAATGACTTCTCCCGCTCTGGGCAGAGCGGGAGGGCGTGTCAGACTTTTACTGACTAAAACCCACCCGTGTTCCTTCAGTTGCCCGTGCCAGGGCCACGGTATCTCTTTCGAACTACCCGCGACCCCGGCGGCATCGGCCCAATTGACCCCGTCACTGCTGACATCTCTTTGAGGCGCGCGTGGAACACAACGCGCCGTCGACCCGGGCCTGGTCCTTACCGGACGGCGAGCTGCCCATTACTCGTCGTCCGCAAGCCCGCGCCTACGGTGGCCGGGAATCGGCAATCGATTCCCGCCGCCCAGGGCGTCTCCTACGGCGGCTAGGGGCGCGAGGGCGCGGCTGTTGCCTCTCCCTCACGCGTTCCGCTTCCTCCTTCGCGAGCATTACTGCTTCGCAGAAGGAGGTGACGGCTTCCCATGCACTCTCGCTCCGCACCATGGCCTGGACCAGGTTTGGACGCGAGAGATCGCCGCCGCCGATCGCCTCCGTGAGAACACGGCGGTGCTCCGCCCAAGCCGGGCAGACCTCCACTGTATGCTCCACCGTGTCCTCCGGGCGATCCACACAATGGTGACACCCGGGCGTTTCCTCCCGCCTTATCCGAAACAGGAACCTCCCGAAACAACCGTGTCCGGTGAGGACCTGCGTCAGGCGGAAGGTGAGGACGCCGTGGCGCCTCTCCAACCACTCCTCAAAGAGGGGACTTATCGCCGCAATTGTGGCGTGCCCAGCGCTGGGTTGCGACAATCGCACTCTCCATGTCGCCATGAGATCCCGCCGGAGCTCTGTCCGCTGTACCGTGATTTCTCGCGGCAGCGGAGTTACGCCCCGGCGTTTCACCTCCTCGCGCCACTCCCACACGTGCGCGAGGACTTTTGCCTCCAGATCCCATGGCGGTAATCCGGCAAGGAGGCACGCCGCCTCACAGGAGACCGTGCGGTATCCCCGGACTAGCCGGATGGCCATGACCCTCTGGGACGCGTTCAACCGGCGGGCTGGTCGCAGCCTCAGGGAACGCGCCCACACCGGTGCCCCGTAAAGGGCCATGGACCGCACGACCCCCGCGTAAAGCCTCCGGCAGGAGGCGTTTGGACCCCCCAGATTGGGCAGGAGCCGCTTCAAGGCAGCCCCGGCCCGCTCCAGTCTGGGAGCCAAACGTCGGAAGTGCTCCACGAAGTTCCACCGGCTGTCGAGGACGAGTCCCAGGTACTTCATCGTCGACTCAACCCCGATGTGAACCCCTCCTACCGTTATTTGGGAACCCGACGGTGGCGCGTTCCGAGGACCATGAAAACACATGACCTCGGACTTGTGCAGGGCCACCTCGAGTCCCAACTGCCGGATCCTCTCTACGATTGTCGCAACCCCGCGTGTCGCTAGTTCAGCCGCCGCCTGGTGCGACCTCCCCTGCGCCAGGACCAGCGTGTCGTCAGCGTAACGGCGTAAATAACCAGACTTTGTTTTATATTCACCACTAATTTTTAATTAGTACAAATACTGAAAGGGCTTATTAGAGAAGGTCTTTTTATTATATAAGTAAAGTCTTAATATATAATATTTATAAACAGCAAAGTTATTAGCGTTTGTTTATATGCCAAAATGTTACTCAGTTTATGGAAATATTGTACAGGCTACATAGTAGTAGGTATTCATTAATCATGGAAAAGCACTGCGCGTAGTATTTTGTAGTAGTAGCAATTGTTATGAATAATTGATTTAATTATGAATTTACATGAGAAATTTTCGTGGATAATTTTGGGATTTAATTTTTTTGACTTTTGACTTCACAAATATGATCAGTAATGGGTAAGGATAGAGCCCATTTTTTTTTGTACTAATTAAAAATAGTAGTGTATTATACTCGTATCTAGATAAACTTCATAATCTTGAACTTTATATCATTGATATAAGCACTATAAAATTGTCTATAATACAGTCTGTATTTTATAATGAGCTAGCTAGCTAGCTACGCTTTCTACTATATATTACTACATATTATTTACTATACTATATATTATTTACTTAAATAGAAGCTAGCGTAAACCTGTAACTTTTTAAAAATTTGTCTACAGATCTTACATGGAGGCGACGCAGTTATTGCACTCAAGCAATTTTTTACGCTATGAAAGCAGTTAGGGTTCCGTATGAAAATGTTAAAAAGGAAACCTTATGGTGTGACTCAGTCTGTCTGTCTGTCCGTCTGACACAGCTGGATATCTCAAGAACTAATAATACTACTTGATTTTTTTTTATATGTAACGAGTTACCCTATAGGAGTACCTAAGCCATACCTCAATACAGACGCTTCATAGCCGTGAGAGGCGTTGAGTTGGAAGTTAGTAAGATTGTTCTGTTGTCATAATTTGCAAAACATTTATTTACAGGGGTAAAAAAATCTTTTCTTTTTTTTTGCTCGGCGCCTAAGAGTCCTAAAAATATGCCTTAGCCTTCCTTAAGAATTGCGCTATCAAATGCAAAAAGAATTTTTAAAGTCCGACTGTTAGTTCCAGAGAGTACCACGTTCAAACAAACAAAAAACAGTGTATAAGTCAGCTCCGATGCACGACTGGACTTTCTATTTTTCAGTCATTTCTGTCGGGCTGGGTTTCTTTAATGAATCAGTGCTATGCACAAAGCAACTGTAAGTTGTAAAGGCACTCGTCCCCCCCCCCCCCTCTCACCCCACCTCCTTCACCGTTTCCCCTTCCCTCTCTCTCCCTCGTTAACTCCTCCCCTCCCCTCTCCCTCCTCACTACACCCTCCTGTCCCTCTCCCCCCTTATCAACCCCTTCTTCTCTCCTCCTCCCTCCATCACCCTCCCCTTCTACCCTTCCCTCCGGGGTAGTTTTGAAAAATTATTAATGACAAACTTTATTACTTACTTAGGCAAGTATTTGTGCCAAGTTTCAGGTTAATTAACCAAATGAATAAGAACTTTAATATAAACCATATTCCCTGTTTTCACCCCACAGGGGTGGAATTTTAAAAAATCGCTTGGGATACTTCCGTAACTTGACTGAAAGATTCGAGTTAATTAAGCCCCGCAGTGAAATCCCGCCCTGTAAAATTTACTACCCCTTTTCACCCCCGTAGGGGTAGATTTTCTAAAAACTGTCATTCACGTTATTCATTTTTGGTCTCAAGTATAAATGCTGAGTTTCGACTTAATCGGACTGCGCGTTAGAATTCCTCCATACAAATTTTGAGACCCCCAATTCCTCTTTAGGAGGTAGTTTAGGAGAACTAAAAATTACAAACTTTATAATTTACTTAGATGAGTATTCGTGCTAAGTTTCAAGTCTATTAACTCAAGGAATAAGATTTTTCATACAAATTTTCATCCCCTATTTGAACCCCTTAGGGATGGAATTTCCAAAAGTCCTTCCCTTATTCGTCGTCTACATTATAAAGGAAACCTCTGTGCAAAATTTCAGCTTTATACATCCAAGGGTTTGGGCTGGGCGTTGAAAAGTCAGTCAATCAGTCAGTCAGGACTTCTCTTTTTATTTATATAGATCAACAATATTCTGTAAAACATACATAAAAATCAGCAATCAGACTTTAAGAAAAGTGAGTAATATTTTTACGTAACTTTGGTACCTGATACCTGGAAATTGGCCGTCGGCCCTAGCTAGCAGGTATGCGTACGTTCAAAGTACATACTAACACTACTCTATCCCATACATTTTGCTACTTAATCAGAAAACAAGTAAGGTCTGGCGGCCCTAGGATCTTGCTCTATTACTTGTTGTGTTGCCACTTAAAAACTCTAGTCACTAGTCTATTACTAATACAAACGATAGAATAGTAAAATTGACTTCAGGGTGCATATTGAATGCGGCTAAATGCTGGAATCCTAACTAATATATTATATATGAGAAAGTAAGTTTATTTGTTTGTTTGTTACCTTTTCACGCCTAAAACCGATCATTCTGAAATTTTGCATATAAATATCAGAAACGGACATAACTCTATGTCCGTTTCTGACAACGTATATGCAAAATTCGGGGTAAAAAAAGATTGCATGCAGTGGAGATGTTGAGATGGATGTGTGGAGTGATGATATCCATTTTCAAATGGATAAAGTAAGAAATGAGTACATAAGGGGGAGTATAAAAGTGGCGCCAGTGATAGAAATGTTGAAAGGAAATCGTTTGGCTTGGTACGTCCATGTGATGAGGAGAGAGGAAACGCATATGACTAAAATAGTGATGTATATAAATGTTTATGGATGGAGAGGGAGAGGAAGGCAAAAGAAAAGATGGATGGACCGTGTTAGGAATGACTTGAAAGAGAAAGGAGTGATGAATGATAACGTGACGGTTGACAGGGGAGAATGGTAAGAGAAAACGTGTTGCACCCGACACCAAGTAACATGGGATAAGGGCCGGAACTTGACAGTAGGCTGGTATAGTTATCTATACCAGCCTACTGTCAAGTTGATTAATTTAGAGTGCTGCTTCTTTTTTATTATTTTTAGTATCAAACTTAAACTCAAAGCATTTATTTCAATTAAACAAATTACAGGCACCTTTGAATTTTCAAAGAGTTGGTCAGTTAGTCAGAAAGTTGAAGCTAGTTGCCCATTCCAAAACGTAGATCTCTATGGAGAAGAACGGGCAAGAAACTCCACTGACACACTTTTAAATCAAGATAATAGTTTAGATATCGCCTTATAGTCGCGTCTTAACTAAGTCTAGTTAAGGCGTAGATACTTATTTATAAAACTTTCGAGAATAGACTTTCTTGCACACTTTATGTAAATTTCAAACGAAGGAACATAATACTCGTCATGAGTTCATATTTGATGTAAATATTTACTCAAATTATATAAGTAAGCAATGTGTGTAAGATTCCTTTGTTCTTAAACATTTAATTATGAGGGCATTATAATTAGCATCTTATTTTAACGCTTTGTAGCGCAAAAATATTGTTTATGATCTAATTGACTCAGCCAGAAGGGCTTATTATTTTGTTCTGACTAGACCAATATTTGCTTTTGCCCTAGCTTGAAACTAAACATCATTACTGCTACTCTTAATTTTCCTAGCCTGTTTTTCTACTATATTTTTATGGACTACTAGCATTTGTCCGCGGCTTCGCTCGCTTTGTACAGAATTTGACAATGAATTCGGGTTGTACATCTGCTTGCGATAATATTTATTTATTTAAAACTCTTATACTATCATTACAGGTTACAAACCTAATGCGATGGCTAAGACTACTTGTAATAATGATTAACTATTTAAAATAACCTTACATTACTAACAATTACACACTAGTACATTAATACAAAATTACTGATAACTAAAACAATTTAATCATGATTCGAAAGACACGTGGCGCCATCTAATTATCATAAAAACGTTATTGTTGTTTTCCTCGGCTAAGTAATAACAGCTGCACGGGTCGATCCATCGGGTTAAGCTACGCTTGCCGGGGTCGGTTCGTGGATGGGTGACCATCTTTACATACCGAGAGTCCTCCGTGCCTCGGAAAGCACGTTAAGCCGTTGGTCCCGGCTGTCATTCGTGGATCTTTGACAGTCGTTACGGGTTGTCAGAAGCCCGAAAGTCTGACAACCAGTCTTACCAAGGGGTGTCATAATACCCAGTTAATGGGTTGTGGAGGTCAGATAGGCAGTCGCTCCATGTAAAATACTGGTATTCAGCTGCATCCGGTTAGTTTGGAAGCCGACCCCAAAATAGTTGGGAAAAGGCTAGGCAGATTGATTGTTGTTTTCCTCGGGAGCAGAACTTTTTTTCGGGATGAAAGGTACTCTATGTCCGTTTCTGACAACGTATATGTAAAATTTCAGGATGATCGGTTTTAGACGTGAAAAGGTAACAAACGAAGAAACAAACATACTTTCGCATTTATAATATTAGTTAGGATTAGGATACTTAGAATTCCAGCATTTAGCCGCATTCAATATGCACCCTGAAGTCAATTTTACTATTCTATCGTTTGTATTAGTAATAGACTAGTGACTAGAGTTTTTAAGTGGCAACACAACAAGTAATAGAGCAAGTTCCTAGGGCCGCCAGACCTTACTTGTTTTCTGATTAAGTATCAAAATGTATGGGATAGAGTAGTGTTAGTATGTACTTTGAACGTACGCATACCTGCTCGCTTGGGCCGATAGCCAATTTCCTGGTATCAGGTACCAAAGTTACGTAAAAATATTACTCACTTTCCTTAAAGTCTGACAGATGATTTTTATGTATGTTTTACAGAATATTGTTAATCATTAATAAACAATACCGTCAGACACTTCCCGTCGGCGGTTTTTCCCGCCATATGCTATAAAGCTCGCAAAAAATGAAGTCATCTTACTTATAGTTTGAGTCCTAATTTTTATAATAATGATACTCGGGTAACTATTTCTATACTATTTGTAAGCAGCTAGATCAATCGTAGCTGTCAAACTTCCCCCAGACACAGTTAATTATGTCTGGGGAATGTTTGACAACCTACGATTAATTGTGTCTGGAGGATGTTTGACCACGCCCACAAGGTAGACCAATGAACCGGTCGAAGTGGCGGGGATTGGGCTCCCCCAGGCACTGCCGAAAGATCTGCACTGCTGGACTAGGCCTCTGCCAATGTCCAGAGTCGTATAACGTCTTTCGGCTGAAATGATGATGATGATGTAACAAAATATATGCATTCTATACAACCAAATTGGTCTACAGGCCTGTCTTTTCCGTTTAATCCACAATTGACAAAAATATATGGTCCATCTATTTCAGTGCCTCATGGACACCCGTATATTAGAGGGGACGTGACACGGAACGCCACTCTTGTCTCAATTAGTTCCGATCTTACGGTCACCCTACACGACTTCTCTTTTGTCGGGACTACTATTAAATTGATGTTTATTTGTCCCACTCATTGTGGTTTATAGCAGTTTTAAAGTTTTTAGGTGTGTTGAAGACTGTCTTCTGAAATTCTGGTGAACTTTGATATAAAGGATGAAATTGAATTCATGGCTATTCGTTTAAGGAGTCAAAGATATATTATATTGTAGAAGATATGAAGATGAGGAGGGGGGAAGACTATATAAGGCGGTGCAGTGCTAGTATCGGCCCTTTTTTGCTTCGAGACATCGTGAGAGTAAGACTGTTAGGCCGTCACTCTGTCGGTTATCTTTTTCTATTTTGTTACACCATTTATTTTGCTATTATTGTCATTCTTTGTATTCGCTATTTTTCTGTGTTATTTAGTTTGTTAATTTATTTTTTGTGCTATTTTGTGTGATCACTATTTTGGTTATTAGGTTCTTATTATAAAATTGCTGTCAGTTTGGTTGGTTTCTAAAGTTATTTCCTGTAGGTATTTGTATAAATATTTTTAAAAAACTCACTTCTGGTTTAATTTCCAAAATCAGAAGTGGGATAGTTCCCATTTCTATTTGCCCACTTTTCTATTTTTCTTACTTTTGTCACGATCTATTTTTCTGTTGTACTTTTAGTAGGTAGTTGATTTATCTTATTTTGTGTTGAGCTTTATTACTAGTGATAGGTTTGATTAGTTTGGTTCTATTTATCTATTTGTGTTGTTTTTATTTGGAGGCGATACTGTGGATCGTTCGTTAGTCGATTGGTTTATCGTTTTCCGTTGTCTGGTGTTTGAAACGTTATTATGACAGACCGCAAACACGATCACAGTCGCAGGAGCTCCGGCAGCCGCGATAATAGCCCGCGTCGCGACCGAAGTTCTCACCGCGACCGTCGCTTTAGTCAGGGGCGCCAAAATAGTCGGTACCGTGAGCGGTCCTCTAATGAAAACGACATGTTAAGGGTCGAGATACAAGCTATGGTTTCTCGCCTTAAAACGCTAGAAGATAAAGTGAGGGATCCACCCTTGCCTGGACGTTCCTGTGATCGTGATAGAACTTTAGTGAATAATAGTGTATGTGGTCGAAGGTCATTGCGGCGTACGCGAACACCGTCGCCGGAACGTAATATGTCACGATCTCCAGGCTGTGTAGGATCGCGTAGTGTGCGTCGTTCGTCACCGCCAGAGCGTCGCCGTCATTTGGTATCACCTTTGCTTAAAGAGGTTGTGTCTCAACGTATGTCACCGACTCGCGGAAATAACTGCCATCTGCATTCGCGTTCTCGCTCTGGAACACCACCATTACATGCGTCGTCGAGACGAGTATCTGAGCGGGCTTCGGTGCGTGTGTCGGATCGTTTGGCTAGGGACGCGAATGAGTCTTCAAATTCAGCACAAGCTACGGTAACTGATCGTATAGTGGAAGCCATTCGGTCAATTAATACTGCGGGTAGATCTCAAAATTTTTATATTTCAAACTTTGATCCTACCCTACATAATATTGACGATTGGTGTGCGGAGGTTGATCGCGCTAAAGTATTAAACGATTGGAGTGATTTCGAATCTTTGTCGCGCATTGGTAATTGTTTGAAAGGTGATGCTCAAACGTGGCTTAGCGAATGGGTAACTAATGACCGTTCGTGGAGCAATTTTAAAAAAGAATTTAAGCCTTTGTGCCCTAGGGTACCGGACGTCGCGAATATTTTATATGACGTAATGACCAAAAATTCTGATAACTATTCTACTTATGCGGATTACGTGCGTCGTTCATTACTTCGTCTACGAATAGTGCGGGGACTTAGTGACGAGCTGATTTCGGCTATAATAGTCCGCGGTATCACTGATCCTAACATAAGAGCGTCGGCGACTAACGCTAAGCTGTTGCCTAATGATCTAGTTGAATACTTTTCAATTTACGTTAAATCGAGTAGTAGTAATACATCAAAAAGTGCCCCGTTTCGCTCTGTAAGAGACAAACAAACTACAGACTTTTCTCGTAAGCGTAATCTCAACGATATTAAATGTTTTTCATGCGGCGAATTAGGACATAGACAGGCCACATGTAATAAGAAACCGAGAATGGAGCAACCGCCAAGCGGTTCGTCAAATAATTCTATGACAAATTCTACATCTGTTTTTGTACCGACTAGGTCTGAACCTTGTACTTTTTGTAAAAAACAGGGTCATAAAGCCGAAAATTGTTTTGCTAAACAAAGGTCGGAAGCTGCAAATAAAAGTAGCGTTAATTTCTGTAATGAGTTTGTAAATACCAAGAACAGCGACGTTATTGTAGCAGTTATACAGGACGTAGCGGTTGATGTTTTGATTGATAGCGGGTCCACCATATCCTTAATTTCGTCTTCGTTGCTTAAGCATTTTAATTGTTCACATAAGCCATCACTTCGTATCTTGAAGGGGTTAGGTACACAAGAAGTAGAGAGTACAAGTTATGTGACGTTACCTATTGAATTTGATGGCTTAACCCTTGAGGTAGATTTGTTCGTAGTATCCGCCGAATATATGAATGCGCCGGTTTTAGTAGGAACAGATGTTCTTAATAGGGACGGTGTTAGGTATGTTCGCACCAAAAATTGTCAGTCTCTTACAAGAAGCGTAAATAATTTACATAGGGTAATGAACATACAGTCTGAGACTTCAATTCCAATCAATACGCCTCTAACTGGCGGTCAGTTGGACAAGTTGTTAGAAATTATTAATAATTTTTCCCAGTATTTTATTTCTGGTACTGCAACATCAACCGTAAATACAGGGTGTATGTCCATTAAACTTAATTCTAACACTCCTGTTCACTATCGGCCGTACCAACTTTCTCACGCTGAGACTCTTCGCGTTCGTGACATAATTAAAGACTTGTTGGACAAAAGAATTATAGAGGAGTCGGAGTCTGATTATGCGAGCCCAATTCTTCTTGTAAAAAAGAAAGATGGTACGGATAGGATGTGCGTGGACTTTCGTAAATTAAACGAGATCACAATTAAGGACCGTTTTCCGTTGCCACGCATAGATGACTATATAGACCGTTTGGGACACAATAAATATTTCAGTTCTCTTGATATGGCAACTGGATTTCACCAGATTCCATTGGACCGAGACTCAGTTCCTCTTACAGGATTCGTCACGCCGGAGGGACATTATCAATATCTGAGGATGCCCTACGGTTTGGCGAATGCTCCAGTTGTTTATCAGCGTATAATCACCAAAACACTTCGCGAACTAGTTGAGTCTGGTGATATCCTCATTTATATCGATGACATTTTAATTATGAGTCAAAGTATCGATCAGGGCCTTATTTTGTTACATAGGGTTCTTGACATACTGACTAAAGCTGGTTTTTCAATTAATATGAAAAAGTGTTCGTTCTTGGCCACCGAGATCGAATACTTAGGTAGAACAATTTGTGCAGGTCAGGTTAGGCCGAGTCATGAGAAAGTAAAAGCATTAATTGACTCGGCTGAACCGCAAAATGTAAAGCAGGTTCGCCAATTTATGGGCTTAGCTAGCTATTTCAGGCGGTATATGGCTGGATTTGCTCAAAAAACTGCGTGTATTGCAGCCCTCACTAAAAAGGGGACACATTTTAATTGGGGAGTTGAACAACGGGCTGCTCGAAAGTACATTGTGGAATGTTTAACAACCGAACCAGTACTTGCAATTTATGACCCTTTGTTACCCATAGAAGTCCACACAGACGCGAGTTCTATTGGGTATGGAGCAGTCTTAATGCAAGTGCATGAAGGCAACCGTAAACGAGTGGTGTCTTATTTCAGTAGACTTACTCAGGGAGCGGAGAGCCGATACCATTCGTATGAGCTTGAGACTCTTGCGGTGGTAAAAGCTCTTCAGTATTTCAGGCATTATCTTGTGGGGGTACGATTCACCGTTGTCACCGACTGCAACGCATTGAAACTTACACAACGTAAGAAAGATTTGTTGCCAAGGGTGGCTCGGTGGTGGGTATACCTTCAAGACTTTGATTTTAGTCTGGATTATAGGAAAGGTAGCCTTCTGTCCCATGCCGATTATCTTAGTCGGAATCCTGTCAATGTGTGCACAGTTCAGAAACCTTTGAACTGGGCGCAGATTGCTCAGGCTTCTGATGAGGAGACTCGGTCTCTTATTCAAAAATTGGCGGATGGCCAATTGGACTCCAGTCGTTATGTTTTCAAAAACGACATCCTTTATGTAAGATTTGCATCTACGGGTGAAAATCCCAAATTCCTTTGTTATATCCCAAAGGGGCATAGACTTAGCCTCTTACGAATTTTCCACGATGAACATGACCATCCTGGGGTAGATAAGACCGTTGATCTTGTCACGAAACACTTCTGGTTTCCAAGATTGAGGGAATTTGTTCAGAAGTATGTAACACACTGTTTAGTGTGTCTTTCCCATAAAAAAGTCCCCAGAGCTCCTTTACAGCCCATTCACTCTTGGGAAAAACCAGATTCACCTTTCGAAGTCATCCATTTAGATTCCTTAGGTCCACTTCCTGAAACCAATGGCTATCGCCATGTTCTTATAATTGTAGACGCCTTTTCTAAATTTTGTTTGTTATACCCTATGTACCGACAAGACGCTGACGAACTAAAACGCCATTTCACTAACATGGTCTCTCTCTTTGGAACTCCTAAGCTGATAGTAGCCGACAGAGGTCGCATGTTTCAGAGTACCGATTTTCTAAATTGGGTCAAAGACATGGGTTGTGACATTCACCTTATAACCCCTGAAATGCACCAGTCCAACGGCCAGGTGGAACGATACTGTCGTACCGTGCTCAACATGGTACGTGTTGAGTGCAACCATCGACAGCGAAAGTGGCCCACTGTAATGTGGAAACTGCAGTTGATTCTTAATATCACAAAACACAAAACAACTCAGTATTCAGCTTTGAACCTATTGATAGGTATTGATGCTGCAACGCCACTCATTCGTAGCTTGGTTCGCGATGTGGCCTTTGAAGGTTCGAGCCCCAATCGGGAAGCTCTTCGCGAAATGAGTCGTCAAAGAGCGCTTGAACGTCTCCGGTCAAATCAAGGACAACAGGACGCCTATGTTAATCGAGGGCGAAAGTCACCTCGTGCCTTTGAATTAAATTCTTTTGTGTTTGTGAGAAAACAGGCACAATCAACTGGAAAGCTGGATTCGTGTATGCGAGGGCCGTATCGTGTGACGAAGGTACTACCACACGGTCGCTACGAGTTGCAGCTCTTAGCTGGCTCATACGGGAAGTCGACACAAGCAGCTGCGGAATACATGATCCCGTGGCAAGGGGAATGGACTCCCGACGTGTGTTCTGCTTTCTTTAATGGTGAGTGATCTGTTTTTTTTTGCAAAGGTGTAATGAGGCTTGCTATATTTTATGTAAGCGATACACCTTACTGAAGCCGACTAGTTTGTTAACCGTTGCTTGTACATTTAGAGATTTCTATTAATCTAATGGGTGTTTTTCTGTTACGTTTGAAAATGCTGAATTGTGTTAAGAGAAGTCGACTCTTGCAATTTGAGATGGGCCTCTGTCTTGGAGCGCATCGGACATGCTATCTCAAATTGACGGAGGTACGCTTGGTTTCATGTTATTTGATGGGCTTGTCTTGGAGTGCATCGGACATGCTATTCTAGTATATGAAATCAATATACTATGGGAAGAAGAGCTCGTGAAGGGAAACTGTCTTGGAGTAGCCTGATCGGACGTGTGGTCTTGGAGTGGTGTTCTCAGACATATTATCCTAGAGCTGTGGTATAAGTAGGCATAGGTTGGTCTCTCACGTATCATATTTAGTGGGAAGTTCTGCTTGTTGTTAAGCATCGTATGTAATATATGTCTAGGATTGGTTTGAAACATGCTTTTATGTAAACTGATTCACACACGCAAAGTTGTGCCTCAAGTAGGTCTCTAACGACTCGTGAGGTGGCGCTCTTTCGACAAGTTCTGCCCCGGGTGGTTGGTTTGGGTATTTGTATGTTTCACACCTAGATTATTCTGACTCAAAGTTATTATGTAGCTGAAATGAGTTAATTCTACCAACAACCACTATTTTGTTGTTTTTACAAAATTGATATTGTCCGAGGTATGTTTCTTTTCCAGAATCAGACAATGGAAGCGAGGAGTCTGCCCCTTGTGTTGACCAACCTTTGCAACTCGAACAAGCTACTGATGAAGCTGAGCCACTTGAAGCCGAACCGGAACCCTGCACCTCTGGCACGCAGACACAGACAAAGATGCCCATCAGCACTTCACCTGCAAGCAGTGGAGACTCAGGGTCTTCCATGCCAATGATAGAGACAGATCTTCAAAGCTAGGAGATAAAGGAGTCCGAGGACGGTCTCCTGTCAGGAAAGGCCGTGTAGAAGATATGAAGATGAGGAGGGGGGAAGACTATATAAGGCGGTGCAGTGCTAGTATCGGCCCTTTTTTGCTTCGAGACATCGTGAGAGTAAGACTGTTAGGCCGTCACTCTGTCGGTTATCTTTTTCTATTTTGTTACACCATTTATTTTGCTATTATTGTCATTCTTTGTATTCGCTATTTTTCTGTGTTATTTAGTTTGTTAATTTATTTTTTGTGCTATTTTGTGTGATCACTATTTTGGTTATTAGGTTCTTATTATAAAATTGCTGTCAGTTTGGTTGGTTTCTAAAGTTATTTCCTGTAGGTATTTGTATAAATATTTTTAAAAAACTCACTTCTGGTTTAATTTCCAAAAATATATATATTAAATAATGCTGGTCCTGTTCCACAACCACAACTAATTAATTAACATTTGAAGATACTGTTGGAGCTGCTGAAGATTGTAAGACTATCATTGCATTGTATAGACTCAATCTCCTTTGTATTATACACTTCTGGACACATCTATTGGCCCACCTTAGAGTTTAGGTTTCGATGGCCCCTACCGAAATATGATTGCTAGATTGAACAAAAACTGTTGATGCAGTTTTAAACCTCATACATTTTACCATCTTTTTCGATCGTATTGTTTTAAATTTGAATTCAGAATACCATACGACATGGAGCTACGCCTAACAAGTCGGATATGCGCCTTGTTAAAGGCAATTGATTTTTGAATAAAAAACATGTTTTATCAAATAAAGGTTTAATTTAATAACGCGTGTTGCCTCCATGGGCATCTACCACAGCTCTCATACGATTAGGCATAGAGTTTATCAACCGCTCTATGAAATTTTGAGGGATCATCTCCCATTCCTCTTCTATGGCAGTTTTCAACTCCTGCATCGTCTGGGCAACTGGCTGACGAGCCCTAACACGTCTTTTTAGCTCGTCCCACATGTGCTTAATGGGGTTCATGTCTGGGCTTCTGGCTGGCCAGTCCATAACTGTGATGTTCACATCCCGAAGATATTCCCTGACGATGCCGGCCGCATGGGCTCTTGCATTATCATGCATAAAAAGGAAATTTGGGCCCACATAGTCCGCGTATGGTATCACGTGAGGTTCTAAGCACTCACGAATGTACCTTTCAGCATTTAATGTTGGCAGCCGTGGTCCTGTAACAACCTCAAGTTGAGTTTTGCCGCTCGCGGATATACCGCCCCAGACAGTCCATGAGCCACCGCCATAAGCAACCCTCTCTTCAAAGCAGCATTGTGCGAAACGCTCTCCCTTACGTCGGTAGACCTTCTTCCTTCCATCATTGCCATGTAACACAATTTTAGACTCATCAGAAAAGAGTACACGGCTCCAATCTTGCTGTGTCCAATTTAAATGACTGCGTGCGAAATGAAGGTGCGCTGTTCGGTGGGCTCGCGTTAGTTTGGGGCCATTAGCTGGCTTGTGTGGTACCATATCGCGTTCTTTTAACCTTTTCCGAACAGTTCGAGCGCTCACAGATACTCCGTGGAAGTCGCGAAGTTGGTTTTGTATCTCAATGGAGGTAAGGTGACGATTTCTCAAGCTGGTCGTCACGATGAATCGATCCTGCCTTTCAGTTGTGACCCGAGATCGTGGCCTTCCTTGGCGACGAACAAAGCCGCCAGTCTCTAGGTACCTCCGATAAACATTTCGGACCGCAGATCGACTTAAATTAAGTTGAGCACTCACGTTTCTTTGGCTGTGTCCGGCCTGAATAAGTGCCACAGCTTGGGCGGCGACTTCAGGTGAAGAATCCATAGATTATTAATAGAACCTCACCTTAATGTTAAGAATAAGTAATGTTTGTTGCAAAACCAAAGTTATCAATCACTTTTTCAAGAATTAAATCCAAGTAAACCAATAAAACCAAGTTTTCTTAGTATTCGATTGTTTGATATCAACAAACAGGCTCCAAATTGTCTTTTGTTTCTTTAAATTCTGTGTTCGAAATTCAAAAAAAGACTATTGAATGAAATTGTGAATGTGCCAGGTTCAAAACTGCATAAAAACTTTTTGCTCGACCTAATATAAAATTTTAGCTAGGACCAAACGAAACTGAAAATACAAGGTGGGCCAAAAGATGTGTCCAGAAGTGTATAATTGCATAGCACATGTGTGAGTACTATGTACATACTCTAAAGCTACCATTTACTGGGTACGACTTTGTTTGACTTGAATATGCCCTGGCGGCTGAGAGTATGTGACGCTCACTCTAATGTCTCGCTGATGGTGGCGCGTGTTGAATCATTTAACTAATCCATGCGTCAGGTTCGTGAACAAGCGCTGTCAGTGAAGGCTGGTCATACCTTAGCGGCCACGGCTTATTTTAATTTAATTTAAATATTTGAATTGTTTTTTTTTTTTAAGGACGCTTTTAACGTTCTGCATCGTTCCCATATGTAAAATTTCAACATGAATGATGTAACCATTATTTTGTAAACATATCTTGATTTAAAAGAGTGTCCATGGAGTTTCTTGCCCGTTCTTCTCCATAGGTACCTACTATGCTTTGGAATGGGCGCCTAGCTTCATCTTTCTGACTGACCGACCCCTTGACAATTCAAAAGTGCCTGTAATTGGTTTAATTGAAATAAATGCTTTGAGTTTGAGTTTTTTTGAGTTTAATAAATAAATTTAATAAAAATAAATTTAATAAATAAATAAATTAGCAGTTCTTTGTATGGTTTGTACATGTACAAACCATATAAAGAACTGAAAACAAAAAACTGAAAAATGTTTTACTTACATACTTTTCTTTGGGAAATACACACATCAAAAGTGTCTAGGGATCAACATATATTTTTGCAATAACTTTTCTCCTGATTGATATTAATTAAAATTTTCTTTAAGGATTCATCAAATAAAGTGTTTTCGTTTGTCACAGTAACGATAAACCAAGTCACCTTTGCATTAATAAAGAAATTTGCCATTTTCCTAATAAAGGGATTTTTGACATTTGAACCACTAACATTAAAGTTCGAAAAAAAGACTGAAATAACAGTTTTCTTTAAAATTTTATTGGGTAACTTAAACAATTAATAATCCGTGTTTCTACCGCGAACACTAACAACACAAGAACATCGGTTTGGCATACTCAAAATGAGTTCATCCAAATCACGCTGTGGAATGGCCGCCCATGTTCGTTGCAACAACAAAAAAAGGTCTTCTTGCGACTGGATACCCTCCATATTCGGCAGAGCTCTTCTCTGTAGCATATCCCATGCATGCTCAATCGGGTTCAAGTCTGGCGACTGAGCAGGCCAGGGCAGGACATTGATGTTAGCTGCGGCGAGAGTCTGTCTTACAACTCTTGCGGTGTGCGGTCGTGCATTATCATGCATTAACTGAAATAAGGGACCGATTTGCACTTGTAGAGGAACGATGACGTCTGATACAATCGTCTCAGCATAAATTTGAGCGTTGAGGTTGCCTCTGATCCAAATCAACTCAGTTCTTCCGCCGATCCAAATACCCGCCCATACCATGATGGTTCCACCACTATAAGGATGGACTTCCTGGCAGGATTTTAATCGCTGTTGGCGTCCAGGGGTTCTCCAGTGTCGTATACGTCTTGTATCCGGTCTCATACCAAAACGAGACTCATCAGAAAAGCACACGAAACGCCATTGTTCTTCTGCCCAATTTCTGTGTTCAAGAGCCCATTGATATCGAATCCTACGATTGTGCATTGCTATAGGTGGTACCCGTAGCGGTCTTCGGGAATGAAGGTTCACTTCATGCAAGCGGTTTCTGACTGTTTGGTCGCTAATTAAGTTCCCTGAAGAGTGATGAAGCCTCACGGCTAACATCATGGCGGTTATAGTTGGAGCTCTTCGAGTTAAGATTTGAATGTATCGGTCTTGTCTCCGTGTGGTGCAGCGATACCGTCCTCCATGGCGCTCAGCCACGGTACCAGTGCTTCGGTAACGTGTCCAAAGTCGACTGATAACACTCTGACTTGTATTCAGAGCTAAAGCCACAGTACGTTGCCGGGAACCAGCTTCTATCATTCCCACGGCTCTGAGCATTTCTTCCCTGCTTAAATGACGTCGCCGCTCCATAATAACGTTGGTTTTAATCAGTAGTAGGGAAACAGTAGCACTAATAATGTCTTCAATGCGTTTGTAGCAGCTCATACTTACGTACAACATACAAATTAGAAGAGATCATACGGCCGCGCGCCATCGTGGGCCAGCGTGTACTGAGTAGCCGAAGGACAAGGAGGCGAACGCCCGGCTGTATCATCGCACTAGTTGTACGACGGGAGCGCGGCACGTACTACCGACATTACCGAATTGTGATTGTAATAAATTTATTAATGTACCCTATTTATTTATATTCATATTGACTGGTACTGTATATAAGCAGCGCTTTTTAATAAACCAGACAGATCGTTATTCGTCTTCTCTCTTGCAACACATATATATCCTAAAGTGGTGACCCCGCGTTCAAAATGTCAGAAGGAAATACTACTCCGCCTCAAGACGTCGAATCAATTAGCGTCCAGTCACGCATACCTAAATTCTGGTGCGACAGACCAAAGCTGTGGTTCGCCCAATTTGAGGTCATTATATTCAACCAGAAGCTCGGCGATGAGGGCAAGTTCGCGCTCGTTGTGGCTCAGCTGGAGATCAAGGACATCGACCAAATCAGCGATATCATCTTGTCACCGCCCAACTCCGGCCGATACGACGCTGTGAAAAGAAGACTGCTGGAGGTTTATGAGGACAGCGAGGGTATTCAGCTACAGAAACTGCTGAATGATATGGAACTCGGCGATCAACGTCCATCGCAGTTGCTTCGCCGAATGAGGAACCTAGCTGGGAATAAGATGCCAGACGACACCCTGAAAATGTTGTGGCAAGGACACCTACCTGCTTCTACCCGCACAGTGTTGGCAGTGAGTGAAGAATCCAAGCTGGACTCGTTGGCTGCTATGGCAGACAGGATGCAAGAACAGTTAAAAGAGGTGAGCGCCGTGTGTTCTTGCCAGTGTCAACCTTCCACGTCAAAAGCGCCGGCGACAGCGGCGTCAGCCGAAATAGCGGCTACATCTGAACCTGCACACAAGAAACTCTTCAACATGATTGAAGCACTGACCAAGGAAGTTGCAGCGCTGAAGACAAATCAATCCCGCAAATTTCAACGCCGATCCCGCAATTTCAGAAGCCGTTCCCGCTCGAAATCTCGGGACAGAGTGAATGCCGTGTGCTATTTCCACAAGAAATACGGCAAGGCAGCATACCGGTGCAGAAGTCCGTGCAGTTTTAAAGGTATTTTAAGTGAGAAGCCGGAAAACTAAAGAAGACTCAAGCCGTGGCGGTGGCCGAGGTCGACGATTTATCCACATACCGCCTATTTATACACGACAAATCATCCGACAAAAAATTCCTTGTCGACACGGGAGCAAATGTCTCTGTTTTACCCGCCACTGCACGCGATAAACAGCGAACTCCAACAAACTACTTGTACGCAGCGAATGGTTCACAAATACCTACATATGGCGAGCGAACTATTGTACTCAACATCGGAATGCGGCGAGCCTACACTTGGCGATTTATGGTTGCAACAGTCAGTCGGCCGATATTAGGCGCTGATTTTTTGCACCACCACGCACTTATGGTGGATCTCCATGGACGACGACTGGTGGATAAAAAAACCAATTTATCAGCACGTGGTTTCCTGTCACCTGCAGCAGAAGGAAGCATCAGAACTATCGATGACAAGCTTCCCTACCACGACCTGTTGGCTAAGTTCCCAGACATTACGAGACCGAACCTAACGAAACTGGGAAATAGTGAAGTCGAACACTACATTGAAACTACCGGCCCGCCGATATTTACAAAAGCAAGACCACTACCGCCACACAAATACAACGCTGCAAAACAAGAATTCCAACTCATGATGAGCCAGGGAATTTGTCGACCGTCAAATAGCTCATGGGCAAGTCCATTACACATGGTTTTGAAAAAGGATGGTACCTACAGATCCTGTGGTGATTACCGTAGACTCAATGCAGTAACCACACCCGATCGATACCCGATACCACGACTTCATGACTTCACACATAACCTCCAAGGCAAGAAGATATTTTCAAAAATTGATTTGCAGAAGGCCTACTACCAAATTAAAAATAGAGAAGAAGACGTGAAGAAGTCAGCCGTGATTACTCCTTTTGGTTTGTACGAATTCACTAGGATGTGTTTTGGTTTGAAGAATGCAGGCCAAACATTCCAACGTCACATCGACAACGTACTTCGCGGCCTACCCGTCTTTCCATTTGTCGACGACATTCTCGTGGCTTCTGAGAACCAAGAAGCACACAGAAGAGAGCTTCAAGAAGTGTTTAAGCGACTCAACGACAATGGTTTAAAAATAAACGTCGCTAAGTGTATCTTTGGCCAATCAAAACTCGATTTCCTGGGATACACAATAAGCCCAGAAGGTATCACACCGACAGAAGAAAAGGTGCAAGCAATCCAGTCTTACCCATTGCCAAATACGATTCAAGAACTTCGTCGTTTCGTCGGTATACTGAACTTTTATCGATCAAGTATACCCCATGCGGCTGAACATCAAAAGGAATTGAGTAAATACTTTCACAACGCCAAGAAGAACGATAAAACAAAAATACAGTGGACCGAAGAGGCAAAAGAAGCATTCAATCAATGCAAACAAGATATCAAGAACTGCGCATTATTGTCCTATCCATCACTGAGCGAACCTTTCGCATTGATGACAGACGCCTCAAACACATGTGCTGGTGCCGTTATACAACAAAAGATCAACGGCAAGTGGAGACCACTAGGATTTTTCTCCAAGAAATTCAGTGACGCACAACGCAATTACAGCACGTACGACCGTGAGTTGCTGTCAATCTACATGGCAATACGTCATTTCCGTCGTGTGTTTGAAGGACGAGATTTAATTGTTTACACGGACCACAAACCGCTGTGTACTGCATTAACGTCAAACAGCAAGTCTGAGACGCCCCGCCGAACAAGATACCTTGAATATATCGGACAGTTCACGTCAAATATTCAACACGTAACCGGCCAGGACAACAAAGTCGCAGATGCACTATCACGTGTCGAAACAATAACATGCCCGACACCACTGGATTACACCGAGTTAGCAAAAAAACAAGACCAAGACGAAGAATTGAAAACGCTAGCAAACAAAGGAAAATACCTATTCAAAAAAATCATCATACCCAACACAACCACCAAAGTTACCTGTGAGATGTCATTAAACACTGCTCGACCATATATGCCTCCAGATTTTCGGAAACCCACATTCCAAGCAATACACGACCTTAGTCACCCCGGCATAAGGGCGACAAGGAAGCTAGTCACTGCCCGCTACTGGTGGCCCTCTATGAATAGTGACGTAAATGTGTGGACTCGAGCGTGTGACGCGTGCCAGCGTGCTAAGGTGCAACAACACACGAAGACACCAATAGCAAGTTTTCAACAAGCAAACAGACTGGAGCACGTGCACATAGATATCGTTGGCCCGTTACCTATTTCTGACGGCTATCGATATTTATTGACAATGATAGACAGGGCAACAAAATGGCCCGAAGCCTGTCCATTGGAAGAAATAACCGCAGAAAAGGTTGCTAATGCATTCTATGATGGTTGGATAGCGAGATTCGGTTGCCCAGTAACCATAACCACCGACCAAGGCAGACAATTCGAGTCTGACCTATTTAATAAATTGATGCAACGCATGGGAATCCATCGTACCCGCACCACTGCCTACCACCCGCAGTGTAACGGCGTGATAGAACGATGGCATCGCTCACTTAAGACGTCACTCACCGCGAGACTCAAAACTACAACATGGTCGCATGAGCTACCTACAGTGTTGCTGGGACTGCGCGCCTCGATAAAAGAAGATGTTGGTGCAAGTACTGCTGAACTATTATATGGCCAAACATTGCGATTACCCGGAGAATTCTATGAAGAATCTACAAAACATCGCGACACAATTTCAAACTTCATGAATAAGTTGAATGGAGTGTTAAAGAAGGCCCAGGCGCAACGAAAATCAAACCAATCCCGAGCGACATTTATTCACGACGACCTACATAAATGTTCGCATGTTTACCTACGCAATGACGCATCAAGAAAGCCTCTGACGCCTACCTACAATGGCCCATACGAGGTGATCAGTCGTAATGACAAGTATTACACTATCCAGTTATGCAATAGACGCGCCAACATCACTATAGACAGACTAAAGCCTGCTTTCCGTATGAACACTGAGTCAGAAACACCAGTCACAGATACGTACGCATACGTTACCAAATCAGGAAGGACGTCGAAGCCCTGTGTACGTTTCACTAGCGGGGGAATGATGTAGCAGCTCATACTTACGTACAACATACAAATTAGAAGAGATCATACGGCCGCGCGCCATCGTGGGCCAGCGTGTACTGAGTAGCCGAAGGACAAGGAGGCGAACGCCCGGCTGTATCATCGCACTAGTTGTACGACGGGAGCGCGGCACGTACTACCGACATTACCGAATTGTGATTGTAATAAATTTATTAATGTACCCTATTTATTTATATTCATATTGACTGGTACTGTATATAAGCAGCGCTTTTTAATAAACCAGACAGATCGTTATTCGTCTTCTCTCTTGCAACACATATATATCCTAAACGTTGTATGTTTTTATAGGGAAAATATTGACAGCTGATTTTCATCTTTTACTCGAATTTGATTCACAGTTCCTGATTCAAATTATGAAATGCACCAAAAAGGATCCATATAAATTTATAAAATCATAAATTTATTACAAAGCCACATCTCAATCTCAAGAAATCCGCATAAAAATGCTTGATCCCTAGACACTTTTGATGTGTGTATTTACATAAAAATTGTTTTTATAAAAACTCTTTGATCTCAGTTGGTCTCAGTTACTTGGCTATTTACTTAGTATTTTTAGGACCCCAAAATAAGTATTATTAGAGGTTCACAAAAAGGGGCGCATTCATTACATTAGAGTGTTCAATCATATTTTTAGGAGGGCAAAATAGGAATTATTAGAGGTTCACAAAAAGGGGCGCATTCATTACATTAGTGTTCACTCATATTTTTAGGAGCGCCAAATAGGAATTTTTTGAGGTTCTCTTTCGTAGGTTTTGAGAGTCGTCACTTAACTCAACAGAAGGTACCTATAGAGTGCCCATTATATGAATAGACGTCCAACATTTTTTTCAAAGCCTCACTAAGGTCTTTTCGTAATACGGGGTATGTTGTTGCTATATTTAGCTGTTATTTATAGTTTATGAGCTAGACGTTTTATTTATAAATTTTTGAAAAAACCCAACCGAGTTCTGGGGCCGTGACGTGAAAAAAGATCATGGATCCATCATGATTCCGTCGAGAAAAAAGGAAGGTGCTATAGGGCGTATATATCTCAGTCTCTCTCTCTGTCTCTTTCTCTCTGGAACCAAGATGGATCCATGATCTTTTTACACGTCATAGTACAGCCCTTGATTTTTTAATTTTTCTCTCCTGACGCATTTTTTTGAAAATATGTATATTATTTGGTAGTTCACTAAACTCTCACCGTCCCCGTCTCCGATTTCCACGTTTGTTCACTAACTTTCAGCGATTTCTGACCATAAAATTCCACCATCCCTCACAATGTTTTTGAGTGATTTCCAAGAATACCGAGAATGATAAACAAATCAAGTATCGCGACTTCGCTCACGAGGTTGTCGACATGTGGGATGTGGACTCAGCGATCATTGTGCCGATAGTCATATCAGCCAATGGCTTAATTGCCAAGAGCCTCGACCAACACCTAAGGAGGCTCTCGTTGAGCAGCTGGATTAAGGGCCTGGTTCAGAAAGTGGTACTTCTAGACACGGCGTGCATTGTTAGGAGGTTTCTCTCTCTCTGGAGCCCTGACCGCCGCCGGTAGCTTGGACCCTGTTCCCGATACCGGTGGGCTACTATTTTTTATATTTTTAAATGTTTTTATATGTTTTAATGAAATAACGGAAATAACAATTATACCTGGCCTACCTGTGGTCGTCAGACCGGTGAATATTATTATATTATTCGTAAACTTTTATACTTAGCGTAGGAAAAGTTCGTACATTGTGGCCGGATAAAGGTTAATCTGAAAGTACTTTGCGGAATAACATGATATTTATATTTTACTAGCTGTTTGTGCCCGGCGTCGCCCGGGTGAATTTCATGTCTCTATCTCCAGTGGTTTAGGCTGTGTGTTGCCTGTTTTCATACAAAAATACCATCCAAATTTCCGACTGTTCCGGTGAATTTTCCAAAAAAATCTATCAAACAAACTTTGTCCTGAAGTGATGCGAGCACATAAATTGGGCAATTGATTTTTATTTATATAGATAGATTCATTAACATAATTCTAACTTTGATAGCCCTTTGACCGATTGGAAATTGTGCGAATATTTTTTGCGGTAAAATTTGTGGGCTACGGTAGATCAAAGAATTATACGTGTACTTGTATTTATTTATTTAAAATAGGTACGCCGAGGAGCTCGTGGCTAAGTAATAACAGCCGCACGGGTCGATCCATCAGGTTAAGCTACGCTTGCCGGAGTTGGTCTGTGGATGGGTGACCATCTTTACATACCGAGACTCCTCCGTGCCTCGGAAAGCACGTTAAGCCGTTGGTCCCGGCTGTCAATCGTGGATCTTTGACAGTCGTTACGGGTCGTCAGAAGCCCGACAGTCTGACAATCAGTCTTTCCAAGGGGTATCGTATTACCCAGTTAATGGGTTGTGGAGGTCAGATAGGCAGTCGCTCCATGTAAAATACTGGTATTCAGCTGCATCCGGTTAGACTGGAAGCCGACTCCAACATAGTTGGGAAAAGGCTAGGCAGATTGATTGAAAATAGGTACGCCAACAGCATATACATTGTACATTGAATACTAAACATTAACAGCTATGGGTTCTTATGTATATACCAATTACAGGTGTACACGACATTCACTTGTAACAAAGCAACCTTCGTAAATTATATGCAACACATTCATTTACTAAGCAATTTTTCATATCCTTTACTGCCATTTTAATTCCTGAACACAAATTTTTTTGTGACTGAAACGGACATGACAAAAAACACGAATTCTGGGCTCAGAAAACTCGAACAATGAAATTGGTACTACATTTTTAATGAGCCGTCTATGATTTGTAACTGACGATGTTGAATGTTCTAAGCTATAATTAATAGGAAGGAAAACCTAACTTCCTAGTTAAAATTTCGTTTTAAAGTCAAACATAATTTAATTCCCTGCAACTTTCTTACATCCAATGTTGGTCTCAAAACGGAGAAAGACATACATAAAAGATTGGTTATCGTTTAATTATTGTAATTCTTAGAAACATGAACAAAACTGCATTACTAATTCACGTCTAAAACATTTAACGCACTAGGAATACGGCCCGCGGAGGCGGCTGTGTAAGCCAATGATGATATTTTTTTTCAGTTTTTATTCGTAGATACAACATTTTAATCAATGCTCGACACCAATGAACGTAAAAAAAGAGCAATTTATATTTAGCTAGAGGACATTTAGCAAGAGTAATTTACAGATTTAGCTAGAGGACATACTTAATCCTATACTTACTATTAAATGAGCAATATTTCTACAAACGGGGCGAAAAATCGATCTAGCTAGGTCTCATATCTGGGAAAATTCGTTTTCTCTATTTTCATCTGAGCAAAGCTCGGTCGACCAAGTACAGGTACTAGGGTAATACTCGAATCAATTGCACAAAGACGTGCAACTCTGTCTTTGTTTAGATGAGGCAAAACTTGCATGCAATAATCGCCTTGCAATTTTATTGCCTTGGTGTAAGTCACATGCAATTTTATTGAATGGCAAAACTTGCATTCAATTATTGTTTGTCAGTTAACCAGAACAGTGGTGGCCCAGTGGTATCGGCCCCGACTTACGAGTTGTACGTGTGTTCGAACCCAAGCAGGCGCTTTACTTTGTGTATTTAATTTCATCACCACTGCTCTCAAAACGGTGAAGGAAAACATCCTGAGGAAACCGTGTCGTGCATGTCATAGAAACAAAAATTGGAAGACATGTGATATCTCCAATCCGCACTGGGCCCGTGTGGTGGATTACGGCCCACTCCCTCTCAACGAGAAGAGGCCTGTGTCCCAGCAGTGGAACACAGGCCGAGGGGACCGAGGGGCCGTGGGGACGCTTGCGCGATTGTGGTGTGAGTGTTTTACTGGTACTTTAAAAACATATCCTTTCGAGAAACACTTGGTTGGTTATCGGTTTGTATAAAACAACTGGCGCTCGCGCAGCCAGATGACTTCAGCGCCCCGTTCAGTGGACGGGTTTTATTTTGTCGCGGCCGAGCGCTTCGCTCGCGCCAGCGGTTATAGGCTGATATGATGATGAGAGCTCGGCCCAGGTACTTATTATTTATATAAACACTCGTAGGTGAATCTGATTAGTAGTTGTCATGTAATTTACGCACTAATTTAAAGGGATAATCAATATGTAATAATTAAGTCAAATTGACATGAGCTTTAGGTGATTTGGCAGTTTTGAAAGTTTTTTTAAAGGTTTAAGCTACCTTCCAGCAAAATTAATTGCCAGTTAGTAGTTTTTCCATCAGTTTATCGGATTAGACACGAGCGCAACCGTCCGAATGTCAGTACGAGCCTGTTTTCTTGTTTCGATAAAATCGTTGCAATTATTGTTTGAGATTTTGGACGACTTAAAAAAAGAAAAATGTTCTGTAACCGATGCGGGATTTTCTTCGCAATTTCGGAAAAAATCTGAACCGATTCCGATAATTTTTCTATCCCTATTTTAAAGAAGATCATTAGGGTATAGATTATGGAACTCTGCAGTTGATGACATCAAATCACCAATCATCATTCATCATCAATCAAGTCACAGTAACTATGTTAAGGTGAGCATAGACTAGAGCATTAACTAGTAACAAAACATCGAGCCACTCTTAAGAGCCCATACTACCTCAGCTTTTTATCTCGCTCGTACGATACTGCTCGCGGACTGAGTGAGAGCGAGACTGAGTGCGGTGCTGGGCGCCAATAGTTTAGGTAATTGCTTTTTACGGTGTAAATAATAGTAATAAGACCTGCTTTATAGTTAGTTCAGTTAGTATGCAAAGTTTCATGATCTAATTTGAAGTATTATTTGAATACCAGCGGTTTTTTGTTCGGTTTGGAGGTAACTTTGGAATTATTTTTTATCGAGAAAATTTTATGGAATAGTGTTTTCGTTAAAGATAACGACAACATAACAACATAAATCCTCAACTTTATCATACATTTATTTTTAAATTAATGCTGCAGTATTTTCGACATAAACAGGAACATTTGAGGTAGTATAGGCTATTAATGTTACCCTTTCACGAACCGAACAATGAGCACAAAGCTCGACACTCTGTTACATCTTGATTTTGCAAACAATTGAACATTTCATCGAGCAGAGACACGCAGTACACGCGACTGATCCAACATTCTAAAGCCGGATCCAGACGTGTGTAACGCATAATGTAATGGAACGCGAATCAGTACGAGCATTACATGTAACGCTCGTACTGCCGTCCACACACTGAATTTCATGTAACGCTCGTACTGCTGTCCACACACCGAACTATATGTAACGCTCGTAGTGCCATCCACACACAGAACTACATGTAACGCTCGTACTGCCGTCCACACACAGAACTATATGTAACGCTCGTACTGCCGTCCACACACATAACTACATGTAACGCTCGTACTTCCGTTCACACACAGAACTATATGTAACGCTCGTACTGCCGTCCACACACAGAACTATATGTAACGCTCGTACTGCCGTCCACACACATAACTACATGTAACGCTCGTACTTCCGTTCACACACAGAACTATATGTAACGCTCGTACTGCCGTCCACACACAGAACTATATGTAACGCTCGTACTGCCGTCCACACACAGAACTACATGTAACGCTCATACTGCCGTCCACACACAGAACTACATGTAATGCTCGTACTGCCGTCCACACACAGAACTATATGTAACGCTCATACTGCCGTCCACACACAGAACTACATGTAATGCTCGTACTGCCGTCCACACACAGAACTATATGTAACGCTCGTACTGCCGTCCACACACAGAACTACATGTAACGCTCAAACTGCCGTCCACACACAGAACTACATGTAATGCTCGTACTGCCGTCCACACACAGAACTATATGTAACGCTCGTACTGCCGTCCACACACAGAACTATATGTAACGCTCGTACTGCCGTCCACACACTGAATTTCATGTAACGCTCGTACTGTCGTCCACACACAGAACTACATGTAACGCTCATACTGCCGTCCACACACAGAACTACATGTAATGCTCGTACTGCCGTCCACACACAGAACTATATGTAACGCTCGTACTGCCATCCACACACAGAACTACATGTAACGCTCGTACTTCCGTTCACACACAGAACTACATGTAACGCTCGTACTGCCGTCCACACACATAACTACATGTAACGCTCGTACTTCCGTTCACACACAGAACTATATGTAACGCTCGTACTGCCGTCCACACACAGAACTATATGTAACGCTCGTACTGCCGTCCAGACACATAACTACATGTAACGCTCGTACTTCCGTTCACACACAGAACTATATGTAACGCTCGTACTGCCGTCCACACACAGAACTATATGTAACGCTCGTACTGCCGTCCACACACAGAACTACATGTAACGCTCATACTGCCGTCCACACACAGAACTACATGTAATGCTCGTACTGCCGTCCACACACAGAACTATATGTAACGCTCGTACTGCCGTCCACACACAGAACTACATGTAATGCTCGTACTGCCGTCCACACACAGAACTATATGTAACGCTCGTACTGCCGTCCACACACAGAACTACATGTAACGCTCAAACTGCCGTCCACACACAGAACTACATGTAATGCTCGTACTGCCGTCCACACACAGAACTATATGTAACGCTCGTACTGCCGTCCACACACAGAACTATATGTAACGCTCGTACTGCCGTCCACACACTGAATTTCATGTAACGCTCGTACTGCCGTCCACACACAGAACTACATGTAACGCTCATACTGCCGTCCACACACAGAACTACATGTAATGCTCGTACTGCCGTCCACACACAGAACTATATGTAACGCTCGTACTGCCATCCACACACAGAACTACATGTAACGCTCGTACTTCCGTTCACACACAGAACTACATGTAACGCTCGTACTGCCGTCCACACACAGAACTACATGTAACGCTTTCGGTTAGTCGGTGTCTAGTTAAATGTATTTTCGTTTTTTGCCACCGACTTCCGAAATTAAATTTATTTTTCACTTTGTAGTGTTGTTTTTGGAAGTCGGTTGTATTTTTTTGTAAAAAAGTTTTTATTTTTCACTTTTTAGTTGTGTACCTACCCCACACAAATTCTAATACCACTACCTGCAAAACAAACTAGAACATCATCCATATAAAAGTGGGGAAAAAATACGTATTATTGAAGCTAACTCAAAAAAACTAAAAACTAACTAAAAACTACCGAAGCAAAGTTAGTCAATTTTATATGGGACCAACTGTGATGTATACCCTCTCGAATAAAAAAAAAAAAAAAAAAAAAAAAAAGTTCCGACGAATTGAGAACCTCCTCCTTTTTGAGCTCGGTGTTAAAAAAGGAATATTACAGGTGAATGCTCACTACCCGTGAGCAGTCTTTCAGACACCGTATCGAGCATTCAGAGAAAGGTTACATGGATATGCTTTTTAAAATTAAGCTTTTGCTTGTATTGTACCATTATAAACAAACACCATTCGTAAGAACGTTACATTACACGCCAACACTCGAGAAGATGCTCTGGTCTATGCTCACCTTTAAATTACTCACAGCCGCGGCTAAACTACCTAGTGCGTGTTCTCCTTTGAACTTTCTCACATTACTCAGTCTGTAGGCGATTTATTAATGATTAATGACGTGCACATAACAAAGAACCACTTAATTATTAATGAAAGATGTTATCTATGCTCCACTCCCCCCCCCCCCTTCCCTCCCTTAAAGTCTACTCTTCTAATGTTCTTAGAGAAGACTTATTGCTGATACCTACAAGATTTTTATGTGGAGCTCCTAATATTTTCGTAGACCGTGAAGTTAAGACGTATGGTTAAAAAAAACTGGCCATGTGCGTGTCGGACCACGCACAATGAAGTGTTCCGTAGTTGAAAAGAATTTATCCCAGAAACAAACATAACACTGTAATTCCAAAAAAAAAAAACTTTTTTTAAGTGATAAAATTACAAATTAACGATTTTTGGACTTTTTCCTTTACTTGCTTCTTGCCAAATTTCATTATTCTAGGTCAACGGGAAGTACATAGGTTTTGATTTACTTTCGAGTATCAAAATATGTCGCAAATGGCCGTATTTTTTTATTGCGTTGACTTAAAAACTTGTTTTTTTTTTAAAAAAAAAAGGGACCACAGGCCTGCATATTTGATATTAATGTCAACTTGATACTTTCACGCGTTCCTGAGAAAAAGGGTCTTGACAGACTGACAGACAGACACACGAGTGTTCCGTTTTTTTCCTTTTGAGGTACGGAACCCTAAAAATTACCTCCAGGAGTGGTGGTACACTTTAAGTATGTCTAACGTATCTATTATACACTGCAGTGGTTAGCCCCGGTAGGTACCGCCTTGTCGTCTGCAAGACTCATTCGGATTTATGAATTGTGAGTGTGTGCGCAACTTCGTATCTATTGCTTTTACTGAACTGCGTAGCAGCTTGCGCGAGCGAAGCGCTCGGCCGCGACAAAATAAAACCCGTCCACTGAACGGGCCGCTGACGTCATCTGGCTGCGCGAGCGCCAGTTGTTTTATACAAACCGATAACCAACCAAGTGTTTCTCGGAAGGATATGACCTTATGTTTTTAAAGTACCAGTAATCAGAGCTATATTTTGGAGTGCATTTCGTTTGAATGTATGATCGTATAAAATTCACAAAAATAGGTATGTAAAGAGCAAACACAGTTAGTTTCAGATTTCGAGATTTTCTACAAAGAAAAAACAAGCGATGACCTATATGTTTTATATTTAAAATGCATGCTGTGTTAACTCTTAACGTGAAACATAAATAAAACCACTTACCACAGTACAATATTCATTATTTACAAGCTTCCGAAGTTGAGACAAAAACTTGTTATTGTTTACTTTCGATTTTATGACAGCGAAAATAATATTTTTTAATGTCATAGACTAGTTCAGTGAGTGTTGTCGTATCTTAAAAGGTTCGGACACAGATAATCTATCATAGTATATGCATGGAATTGGATAGTACTACTTAATAATGGTGGAACAAGGTTAAAAGTAAAAAAATATTGTTCAGTTACGGAAAATTGACTCTCGGGAAACACTCACACCACAATCGCGCAAGCGGGTGTTGTGATGAGTGGTAGTGACAAACTGGCGACATCGACACCCTAATTTGCTTCATATTTATTATGTTCGAAAAATTTCTCTGCTCGACAATGTAAATTTGAATGAATGTTGTTGAACTAAATGAAACTGATTCCAATTGATAGTGTTATACGCAATTGCCCCGTAGGTTCCGATACATTTTCAACTACTATATTCCCTTCTGTCTTATACATAAGCATAATCAGCCTATAATGTTCCCACTGCTGGGACACAGGCCTGCTCTCGGTGAGAGGGAGCGGGCCGTAATCCACCACGCGGGCCCAGTGTGGGTTGGTAGATGTCACATGTCTTCGAATTTTTGGTTCTAGGACATGCCCCGGTTTCCTCACGATGTTTTCGTTCACCGTTTTGAGAGCAGTGGTGATGAAATAATTTAGACAAAGTAAAGCGCCTGTCGGGGTTCGAACCTACGAACTAAAACTCGTAAGTCGCGGCCTTTACCACTGGGCCATCACTGCTTATATATTTATATCTGTGTGTATAAATGCTTTTAATTTAAACCGTTAAATGGTTTATCCTTATTAAGCCATTTAATGTTGATTATTCTTTGAAAATACTCCGGACTTTAAAGTCGTTCTATAAAAATAAATAAACTTGTCTTCTTAGAAGAATTTGAAATTATATAATTACCTCATTATTGAACGTTAAAAGCTGAAATGTCTGCGCAACAAAAACATTCCCAATGTTTGAACTTTAAACACGTCTGCCCGTTCAATTTTCTAGAAATCATAAAAAATATTGGGATTGTGTGTACTGTGGACTGTTTGAAAACAAACGGCTACTTAGATGGTATCTTTTTTTTTTATCTTCCTAATATAGGCAATCATTGTCATGCAGTACCATAGACGTATAAAAAAAGGCGGACAGATTCTCGCTAACAAAAAACTGTGTCTATCGGAGTCAGCCAGCTCGCTGTACCTACAGGCACGCACACATTTCACAAATCATGCTGCATTTTTACCGTATATATATACCTTACCATATTACGAGTACGTCACCATGTTACGAATGGTTGACTGATGTGTGAATGTGTGCGTAACTGTAGGTACAGCGAGCTGGCTGACTCCGTCGATAGACACAGATTTTTGTTAGCGAGAATCTGTCCGCCTATTTTTATACGTCTACGTGCAGTGCTTATGCTCTGCTGGTGTGATTATTGTAGTTGGCCACCCGACGAACTATGTGCATTGCACTTTGCATGTTACCCCCTTATTCATAAAAAAAAAACGAAAATGCTCTATAAACCTATTTTTAACCGACTTCAAAAAGGAGGAGGTTCTCAATTCGTCGGAACCTTTTTTTTTTATGTATGTTCCCCGATTACTCGAAGATGGCTAGACCGATTTGGATTTTTTTTGTTTTATTCGAGAGGGTATACATCACAGTTGGTCCCATATAAAATTGAAAAGTTTTTGAGTTAGCTTCAATAATACTTATTTTTTCCCCACTTTTATATGGATGATGTTCTAGTGTGTTTTGCAGGTAGTGGTATTAGAATTTGTGTGGGGTAGGTACCACAACTAAAAAGTGAAAAATAAAAACTTTTTTACAAAAAATTACAACCGACTTCCAAAAACAACACTACAACGTGAAAAATAACTTTAATTTCGGAAGTCGGTGGAAAAAAACCAAAATACATTTAACTAGACACCGACTTCCGAAATTAAAGTTATTTTTCACGTTGTAGTGTTGTTTTTGGAAGTCAGTTGTATTTTTTTGTAAAAAAGTTTTTATAGTTATAGAAGTGTTTTGTCAATTTCTTTCGAATTTTGATTTGAGTTTGAAAGAAGAAGACAAAACACTTCTATAACTAAATTAGGTAGGTTTATAGAGCGTTTTAATTTTTTATGAATAAGGGCTTAGTATTTAAGCCACGCGGTTGCCGCGCGATTTTTGTTTACAAAAGCATCTTTGTATTCGGCTAGAAGTAACCGCGCGGTTACCGTGCGATTCGTTAGAACGAGCACATAATGCTTAAACTTAATGTTAAATCCTGGGTTCGATTCCCAGGTCGGGCAAAGTTTTATTGGGTTTTTTCAACAGGAATTTCCCAGTAGCAGTCAGGAGTCTGAATTTGTACCCTTTTTTTTTTTTGTGGATGGGAAATCATCAAATGACTTCTCCCGCTCCGGGCAGAGCGGGAGGGCGTGTCAGACTTTTACTGACTAAAACCCACCCATGTTCCTTCAGTTGCCCGTGCCAGGGCCAAAGTATCTCTTTCGAACTACCCGCGACCCCGGCGGCCTGAATTTGTACCCGGTTGATGGCAATAGGCTCGCCCCCTATTATATAAAATTGTATTTTAATACAAAATAGTAAAAATAAAGGTCGTAGTAGTAGTAGTATTAGTCTCAATAAAAATAATGTATTATTATTTTTATTTTTAAAATACATTTTTTTTTTATCTTAATTAAACCCAGGTACCTACGTACTGAAATTACAACAGTGATGCCATACCATCTGATATTATAAACTTGCTAATTAAGACTAGTTCTGTGCTAACATTTATTTAGTTTACACGACATTATAAGCTGTAATTACATCTGTATACATAAAGAGTTAGTTTATTATGTCCCACATCCACGTAATCCCGAGGGTCATTATCTGGGAATTAATTAAAACCTTCCATTTTGCGGCAACATTATTCTGAGGACATCTAAGTATGGAAAAGATCTTTAACATAGATTAGTCTTTGATTTTACTGCTTTGGATTAATTACAAATACTGGCAACTTTATTTTGTAACTTTTTTAATGTTATGTGTCTGGTTTTTATGATAAAACCAATGTTAGTTTTTTTGTGCAACATATGCACAACTGTACAATCCCAAAAAACCCAGCCCAGTGCGGGACTCGCACACGAACGTACTATATTTTACCACCACTTATTTTAAAAACTTACTGCAGTTTAAAAAAGAACACGTTTCTAGTTTATGGGCCCCTTTCTATTTTTAACTTAATTTTATTTATATTGTTTCTTGTTATAGTGACAATACAAATACATAATCTGTGCAAAATTTCAACAACCTATCTATTATAACGGTAGATAGATACAGCCCGCTGACAGACAGACGGACAGCGGAGGCTTAGTAATAGTAGGGTTCCGTTTTCCCTTTGGGTGGAATCCTACAAAAAAATTTTTACAAAAAAAAAAACAACCGACTCCCAAAAAAAACACTACAAAGCATACTTTAATTTCGGAAGTCGGTGACTTTGGTTTTTTAGTTTCGCTTTTTTGCCACCGACTTCTGAAATTAAAGTTATTTTTCGCTTTGTAGTGTTTTTTTTGAGAGTCAGTTGTTTTTTTTTTTCGTAAAAAGTTTTTATTTTTCACTTTTTAGGTGTGCCTAACCCACACAAATTCGAATAACACTCTGCAAAATAAATTACAGCATCATACACATAGACTATGTGGGAAAAATACGTATTAAATTATTGAAGCTAACTCAAAAGCCACTCATCAGAACTTGAAGATATTTATATGCGACCATCTCAGGATCCATTTCAAATAAAAACTTTGCAAAAAGGCAAATATATGTCGAGCTAAGCCGTGTCAGAAGTTTGGAAGACAATCAAGTCCACACATAACATACAACTCAAGAAGCGCAATTTGAAGCGGCATGTAAATACCATTAAAATCATTTATAGCCAGAGTGCACCTCATGACAATTCCAATAAGCCCAAACACGGCTAGAATACATTGTTTTATTACTGAGTTCCGGTGCCTACCTTCCGGCTTCTTCATCAGTTCGATGGTAACATTTTCCTGCCCTACACCACTGAGGCGGAGGACATCGTGGAGTACGTGCGCCAGAAGACTAGGTACACGCCGAGGGTGCAGTTACTGGAGTCGCGCCGCAACGTCAACTTCAAGGCGTTAGTGGTGCGTGTACCGAACTGTTACCTGCCCCTCGTCATGGAGGAAGACTTTTGGCCGCAGGACGTGGTGTTCCGTCGCTTCCGCGGACAAATTCCACAGGGCAGCACTTAAAGTCAAGCTAGTGTAAAGACGAGTGTTACTAACATAGTCTTAAGCCTATTAACACAAGTTTTGTTTCTTATTCAAATATGTATGTTTAGGTTAAGGTATTTATTTATGGGCCAGTGTCGCCTGAAGTAAATGGTTTATTATTGTTATTATTTTCATCAGAACCATTTATTTAAAGCTTCTTCATAGTCGCTTAACTATCTTAATCGAGATATCTTATCGCCACCCGTGAAATACTTATTATCGTTGAGAAGCTCTCGTGGTCATCTGTGGTCTTCTTCATCAGTTCAACTTCATCAGATGATACTTTCTGAATGCAAATGCTTGATTTGTTGATGAAAATACCAAAATCGCTATATGTATGCCATAATTTTTGAGGAGTTCCCACAATTCCTCATCGATCCCATCATCAGAACTGGATTTTGATAAAAATCCAAACTTCTTGTTCGGTGTGCACCTTCGATAGCGCAACCTATTTCAATTTTATTTAGAAAGTCCTTGAACACCTGTGTTGTGCCGCAAATATGGAAATCTGCGTTTATAACGCCTATATGTACTAAAAAAGGTATCAAAACTGACATAGTGAATTACAGGCCGATATCAACTGTGTATTATAGCAAAGGTCATTGAAAGAATAATATTAGGTCTTTACCTATGAAATTGCCGTTTTGCAGTACTGGCCATTTCAAATCAAAATAATTTTTGTTTGGCTAAGAATTCTAATTTCAAATTAATTTTATTTTAAAAACATGGACTTTTTTTTTCCAAAAGTAGTCATTTGTTTATTGATTAGTGTTACATTTTCATCGCATTTCAATCTTTTTCGTCATCATGGATACGTTAAAAATTCGAGTAATTATGGAATATGAGTACCGTCGTGGCAGCAACGCGGCACAAGCGGCACGCAACATCAACGACGTTTATGAAGCTAACACTACAAACCAACGCACCACTTGTTATTGGTTTGCTCGCTTCCGTTCTGGAAATTTCGACCTGAAAAATGAACCTCGCGGTCGTCCGAAGACTTTGGTCGACAATGACGAATTAAAGACGATTGTGGAAGCTGATGATACACAATCTACGGCTGAATTAGCAGCAGCTTTCGACGTTAGCGTCAAAACAATATTGGTCCATTTGCGTCAAATTGGCAAGGTAAAAAAGCTTGACAAATGGGTGCCCCACGAACTCAATGATCGCCAGCGCGAAGTACGCGTCGAGACGTGCCTTGCACTGCTCAACAGACACACACATGAAGGAATTTTGAACCGCATTGTTACCTGCGATGAAAAATGGATTCTGTTTGATAACCGCAAGCGCTCAGCAAGTTGGTTGGATCCTGGTTCAGCACCTAAACAATGCCCTAAACGAAAACTTACCCCTAGAAAAGTGATGGTCACTGTTTGGTGGTCTAGCGCCGATGTGATTCATCACAGCTTCTTACCAAACGGGGTGAGCATTACTTCAGATGTGTACTGTGAAGAACTGAACACAATGATGGAGAAGCTGGCACATCTCCAACCAGCATTGGTCAATCGCTCGTCTCCGCTGCTCCTGCACGACAACGCGCGACCTCATACTGCACAGCAGACGGTCTCCAAGTTGCAAGAACTGGGGTTGGAAGCTCTCCGTCATCCGCCCTACTCACCAGACCTTGCGCCTACAGACTACTACTTTTTCCAGAATTTGGATAACTTCTTGGCGGGAAAAAAATTCAATACCCGAGAGGCAGTGCAAAATGCCTTTGAAGAATTTGTTGCCTCCCGTCCAGCTGATTTCTTTAAGAAGGGTATCAATAAACTGCCACTGCGTTGGCAAAGATGCATTGATTGCATGGGTGATTACTTCGATTAATACAAATAAAAAATGCATGAAAAAAATTCGTTTAAATTTTTTCATACAAAACGGCAATTTCATAGGTAAAGACCTATTATATAATCAGGTTTATAGTGCTTTACATGGGTATGGCATAAGAGGAAACGTCTTGAAACTCAGAGTCATATTTGAGTGACCGAACTCAGTGTACAGAAATCACTAGAATTTCTCCTATTACTAATTTGGAGACAAAATACCTATCTAAACCAAGGTATATAAAATATGGTGTACCTCAAGGTAGCGTACTGGGGCCACCCCTTTTCTTAATATACATTAATGATCTCCCAAAAACCATAGATCATAAAATGGTACTTTTTTGCAGATGACAGCACGGCTATTGTGGAATATAATAATCATAGTAATTATCAAAATGACATAAATAATTCTTTGAGTGACATTATAAATTGGCTTGACAATAATAATCTTGTAATTAATTTAAATAAAACAAAAGTTATTCATTTCCAGCAGCGTCGTAAGTATCCACCAGATAACATTACGTATAATAACTCTATAGTAGAATAGGTTACGAATGCAAAGTTCTTGGGCATAACTATAGATAATAAACTAACCTGGATACCTCACTTAGAGGAAATCTGCAAGCGTCTTAGTAAATCTGCATATCTATTATTTCAATTATCCAAGAAAGTTAATGCTGACACACTATTAACAGCATATTATGGATTGGTCGCTTCTATTTTAAGATATGGTGTTGTTCTTTGGGGACAGTCAACTAATAGAGAACTTATATTCAGGATGCAAAACAGATGTATACGATCAATGTGTGGTCTAAGGAAAACGGATAGTTGTGTTCCTTACTTTAAAAAATTAAAAATACTAACTTTAGCATCGTTGTACATATTAGAAACCTTTGTTTGTACGAAAACGAAGTTAAGAGAACCCAATTCGTGCCCAATATGAGAATTTGTTATGCCCAATCAAATGCAAAACTGCTTTATTAAAAAAGAGTTTCTTTGGTATTGCTCCAAATATTTATAATAAAATACCTGATCTTATTAAATGCATGCCACTAAACAAATTTAAAAAGTCCCTTCAGGGGTTATTACTAGAAAAGTGCTATTACAGTGTAGATGAATTCATAAATGATATTTTGCTTGTCTAATATTCTCAAATTAAATTTTAATTTTGACATTTTAATTTTGTACTTTTGACTTTGTAATTATAAATTAAATTTTGACATTGTAATCAAAATTTCGACATTCTATTCTCTTTCTTTGCTTTTTTTTTGTATTTGTTTGTACGCGTATGTTGTTTGTGCGACTAATTGTGTACGCCATAAATGGCAAAACATGTAGCTACCACATATTAATTATAAGACCTCTACCTGTTACTCATGTTTTACAAAATAAATATATCTTGTATCTTTGAAAAATTCATTTAGCTCGTTCCAACACGGTTTCTTAAAAGGGAGGTCTACTGTTACGAACCTCATTATCCTTAATGATTTTATAACTGATGCCATGTGCAACGGTAAGCAGGTTGACGTCGTTTATACAGACTATAGCAAAGCCTTTGATCGGATTGATCACAACATTCTGAAGTTAAATGGCATGAGAATTCATGGTGACCTGCTCAGATGGTTTGCCTCTTACCTTGTCAACAGGTCCTAAGCAGTACTAAATAATTATATATCTAGCTGGGTCCCTTTTCCTAGTGGAGTCCCGCAAGGTTCATTGCTCGGTCCATTGCTTTTTATAATCTACACTAACGACATCCACTCCTGCTTGATTTCATCCAAACTTTTGTGTTTTGCGGATGACATGAAAATTTATGCCACAATATCATCGCAGGTGGACGTAACGGCACTCCAGAATGATCTGCGTCGCCTAGAGGACTACTGCCAAAGAAACAAGCTGGATCTTAATCCCGCTAAATGCTCGGTTATTACGTATTCTCGGAAAAGCTCAATCATTGCTACATCGTATACCCTAGGTGATTAAATTCTACCTAGATCAAACTCCATCCCTGATCTAGGGGTTCATCACGATTCCAAGCTCAGTTTTGAAATTCACGTTGATGCAATAGTCGCTAAGGCCTCAAAACCACTGGGTTTCATAATGCGGTTATCTAAGTGCTTCACTAAAGCCAAAAAATCTAAAAATTCTATACTCTACTTTTGTTAAAAGCCACTTGGAATACGCATCTGAGATATAGAACCCATGTTATCACAAATATAATAACCGCTTTGAGAGCATCCAAAAAAGGTTCATAAGGTATCTATGCTATCATCAAAAAGTACCGTATCATTCGGAAAACTATCATAATCTACGTAAAAAAATTCATTTATTACCTTCAATCAACCGCCGCACATACATAGATTTTAATGATTTAGGCGGCCAAAATTATTTTTGGGGTTATTTTAGTTCCAAGATCAATTAAAATAAAGAAAAGGTATATATTTATAAAAAACATACATATATTTGTCAGGTTATAAAGAATATTAATATATAACAGAGCTATATTCACTAAAAAATACAAATGAATGGAAACAGAATTTAACAAGTTTTCTTTAAATATAAAATATAAAACTTCAGGTCCAGATGTCTCTACTGACTCTGTGTTTGGGTCAGCAGGTAATAAAAGTTTAACCGTTTCTGGTAGAAATGCGTTACGTGAAGGTTTTCTTATTTGTCTCAAGCAACTAATGAAGGGATCTGAACTTAACAAAAGCCTATACTACACATCTAAGTTACATTCTTCCCTAGAAAACTTTCTGGCAAAGTTTAGCCGGTACGATCGGAAATGCTTGTTCCGGGCTTCTGCAGCTTCTTCCGATAGCTGTCCAATTGGAAGCAGCGAACTTTTTATGATTTGGCTTCCATGTACCAATATCTTGTGAATAGTAGGCGTCATTGGGTGCCAACCATACTGTTCTACGTACAATTTTGCTGTCGTACGCATATTTATCATATTTTTCAGCATCAATTTTATGGCCATAAATCTTTTTTTTAAGTCTTCTTTAGCCTCTTTGTTGTGCCCATAGCGCATAAGGAGAAAATTCTCATAATAGTCAAGTTTTTCATTTAAAGTTGGTAAATTTTGACTCTCTAGTTGGTCAAATATGTATTGACGAGTCACTACTTTAGTACCCGAGGTAGTAGGTAGACCTGAAACAAATAAAAAACAATTTTAATACAAAATATCGCACACTCAATATTTCCTATATTTGACTAAGAGCCTTTCAAAAGAGCTTAGCTCAAAAAAGCGCGATTTTGCGCGGCTATTTCTTATGGAATTAGTTAGTTACATATATGAACTATATAGTATAATGAAAATTATTACAGGGACGGACTCATAAGTACATTAAAAAGGCACTCGAATTTAAATATATCTAAAAAAACAAATTTTGTACAGAGTGATGTCTGTCGTGTTAAAAATGAATGACAGAAAATGTTAATTAAATTTTTCTGTAACGAAAACAAATTGTTCTTACCTCTATTATCGCAATCCATCACAGTTAAAACAGAAATATTAGCTTGAAATGAATAACGCACTTTGGAAAGTTATAAGTTTAGGAGAGCGCCGAGACCCGACATGTACACACTTGCTCACTATCGAATTCCGACTGATCAAAGTCGACTCCCGCGCTTCAAAGGCGGGGGGAGGGGATGTTATACAGGGTGTCCCGTAAATAAAGGATAACCTTTTAAGGGGTTGTTGTACTCATCATTATAAACAACTTTTACTTTAGGACAAACCTGAAATCGCGAAAAAAAAATCTGCTGTTCCCTACATTTAGACGAGTTACGCGAACATAAATGTAGGGAACAACTGATTTTTTTTTCGTGATTTCAGGTTTGGTCCCATAGTAAAAGTTGTTCATAATGATGAGTACAATGACCCCTTAAGAGGTTATCCATTATTTACGGGACACCCTGTATTGTACATAGAACTGTTGACTCACCAATTGTATAGATACCTTACCATTATATTGATTTAAAAAAAAAATACTTTTGGCCGTCTAAATCAATAAAATCTATGTATGTGCGCCGCGAGAACTCTGACTGTGTGTGTTTGTTGAAAATCTTCAGCAATACTATAGACTGTCCCGATATTTTGGCAAGATTCTATTTCAACACTCTCATGACGTCTAAGCGATACAATCCACCTTTGCGAGTGCCGTTTGCTTCTGCCAATTATAGTCAGAATTCGTGCGTTGTGCGTGCAAGCAAAAATTTTAATAAGCTTTGTAAACAGTATGATATAGATCCGTTCCTGACTAGCGTGTCGTCAGCCAGGAAGAGCTTAAGCCGTAACTTTTTTAACTAAAAAATGTTATGATGGTTGTTATGCAGTGCGAGCAGCATAGCAATTATGCTGTATACTTAGTAACTGGGTGTGAATGTCCTTAGAATTTAGGTTCTTTTTTTCTGTTTTTTAAAAGTGGAGACCTGTAATTGGCTTTCAGATTAATGTACTATTCTTGATCTGTTTGTTTTAGCTGTAAGTCAAAGCTGTCAAAGCTGTATTGAATAAATAAATAAATAAAAATGGGAGCAATCTGGTAGTTTATCCTTTCAAATAAAAAAAGAATTTTCCAAATCGGTTTATAAATGACGGAGTTCTGAGGCAACAAACATTAAAAAAAAAAACATACAACCGAATTGAGAACCTCCTCCTTTTTTGAAGTCGGTTTAAAAAGGCTCACTGCTGGAAAATCGTCACATTTTAAGGTATAATAACTGTTGGTTTAATTAATCAGCGTCTGTAGTAGTGTGACGTCAAGGGCTGCTTGCATCACTAATCAATAAATATAGGTACTTAAAGTGCTAAATTCATTTAAAATATCGATCTCTTTCTCTCAATCGTTTGAATATTTACAATTTTTAATGGTGCCCGCTGGCCTATGCCCGAGTTTCAAGCACGTTTGGCAAATCGGGCACGAGCCAGTTCTAAGCCCAATTACTTATGCAAGTGCTTGAAACCAAATGTGGCTAAAACGAGCGAGCTAACCTACTTTTTCAGTTATAGGAGACTCGGCAAATTGGTGTATAGAATAATGCGATACGATTATGATATTTGTGTTACCCTTACACAAATATCATAAGGGTGAATTGCCCAAGCAAAAAAATACACGGCAAACCTGAGAACGGTAGTGCAATGTGCTGATTATTAATTTTATATATTTTTTCTCAACAACGTAAGTATTTCTCTACCTTGGCAAAAAAAATCATTGGTATTTACCCTCTAATATACCCAAAAAAAAATTACAAAGTGTTATTTTATCATCACGGTGACCTGTCCTGAACCCAATTCCGCTCATAACATACCTTCTCCTGCAAATACATTCGTAATATGGATTTAAATTGATTTTGTTATCATTAAATTATAATATATTCGATCAAATAAAACAATTTTTGTTTGTTTATCTTCTTTCTCATGGATTTGACAGGCAGTCAACTTTTGTCTGGAAAAAAGTTATCATTTCAGAGGACAGTAAGTTTTAGTAGAATAGCCACATCAACATTGCGTTGTTACGCCCCTTTCACCTTTTCTCACTCCGGATCAGTCCGGCTTAAGCTCTCGGCGCGAACGCACCGGTCCCAACGTCTTGCGGTTTCCCGCCAAAAAAGTAAGTTTATCATTTCAGTAATATGGGGACAAAAATAGTTTCATTTCGGTGGCTGTTATAACTCGTGCTAGATTTGTTTAATTTGTTTCAAAATTGTGTATTAAATTCGCAGTAAGTACTGTTTTGTTTGAGTAGTGTTCATATTTTTTAAATAATTTTTTTTCGGAGTTAAATGTAGAACTAACCTCTATTTTATCATCTCAGTGTTATCATTTCAGTGGATTCGGTGGACTGTTATACCAATTACAGTCCACCGGAATTAAAAGTATCTCCGAAATGATAAAAACATAAAGTTTTAGAGATCCTGGTGTCAAATACAAAGTCATATCGGTTTATCATTTCGGTGGACACTTTTAATTTCAGTGGACTCTTAAAACTTTATCCTTAAATATTTATGTAAGTTTTGATAATATTTGATGTCCACTCACGCACAATGTTATAAAATAGACTAAAGTATTATTTGTCACTAAAAATATATAGATTGCATTGAAATAAAAAAATCCCACCGAAATGATACATAAAAATCTCTTGTTGAAATTCACCCATAAACGTATTGCTATTAGTCTCTCTCTCTCCTTCATGTATAATTGCAAAGATATATTATTTTTCTGAAATTTCCCGGGTCAGATTTTAATATCCCATTTGCACAAGAGTATCGATGAGATATCTTTACACAAATATTAAAATCGCATCGCTATTTGTTCATAAGGACTTCCCATAGAAATTCGGCCAGTCTCCTTTCAAAATATACTTTTATTTACTACTGATGAAAAACACCGGTGGTAAGAAAAATCAAAATCAAAAGTCATTTATTCAAATTAGGCTGAGAACCATTTCCTGAACGTCAAAATTAGAACACGAAACACCCGCCCTTCACCACTTCCTAGAAGTGACGCAACAAACTCCCCAGCAGGTTAGGTAACCAACCAAAACCAAAGAAAACAACGAGCAAAAAATTTCGCAACTTAGTAGGTATTTCTTATGCTACATTTTTAAGGCTTCGGAAATCATTCATCGACCAATAGAAAATCATCGATAAACATGGGTCCTTGTCCACAAATGTCCTTACATAACCATTTTTCGTGAAGGTAAATCTTTTGCTTATATAAGTACCTTGATAAATCGGAAATTGAATAAAGGATTTTGATTTCGATAACGTCGGCTAGCGTTGGAATATTGTAGTAATCTGTTTTATCGGTCTTCTTATGTATTTAATACATAGTATTGTTCAAATCTAGGGTTGTCACGAGAAAGGACAAAGTTTTTAAATCTTGAAAATATAAATATCAATCTGCCTAACCTCGTCACAACTATGTTGGGGTTGGCTTCCAGTCTAACAGAACACAGCTGAATATCAGTATTTTACATGGAGCGACTGCCTATTTCCACAACTCACAGTTACTGGGTAACCTGATACTCTTTGATAAGACTGGTTATCAGACTTTTGGACTACCCGTAACGATTTGACTGTCCAAGATCTACGAATGACAGTCGGTACCAAAGGACTTACTGCGCTTTGCGAGACACGGATCTCGTGGTCACCGATCTGCGAATCGACTGCGGCAATCGTAGCTTTACATTCGATGGACCCGTGCGGCTTTATCATTGTTCACCCAAATCTTGAAAAAATAATGCGATTTTTATGTTTTGTCAGATAATTTCCTCGAGAAGCCAAAATAATGCATGGTTTTAAAATTTTTTCTTTGCTGAGATCGAAACAAGGACTATAACCAAACATAGATAGAAGGGCAAATAGTTCGAAGGCTCTTGAACACAATCCTATCCAAATTATCGGACTCAATAAAGGCAGGAAGGTATGTAAACCAACTAGCTTTACATACCAATCAATCTGCCTAGCCTTTTCCCAACTATGTTGGGGTCAGCTTCCAGTCTAACTGGATGCATCTGGATACCAGTATTTTACATGGAGCGACTGCCTATCTGACCACAACCCAGTAACTGGGATACGATACCCCTTGGTAAGACTGTAACTATAGCTTGACATACCCTGCAGCATTAATTAATATCAATCAATTCATAAATACTATTAGTACTATCTAGCCTTCCACAGCAAGCAAAGGCCTCCCTCTTTTCTCTCCTTCTCCTTTTCCCACTCAATTCTGTTCGCTGCTAACACGGGGCAACAAGTTACAAGGCAATAAATAATTTTAAACCAACTTCCTACAAACTATACCGCTCATCCTATCTGTTTTTCTATTATAAACTAAAGTATCTACACAACAATATTATTTAAAACCCGCCATGTTAAAACAGCAGGTGGCTTACCCACATTATAAGTTAATTATCTACTTACACATGAGTTACACGGGTAAATTATGAACTGTGACCCTTTTTTCAGCACCTGCGTCTGACATGGACCCTTATCTGCCTAGGATAGTTTTACAGGACGAAGGGTAAAATTATAATATTTTCGTCCTAACCTAATGAGTACCATTGACTTATAATTACGGTAAGTGCTTACCCTATTTTTAGACGCCCACGTTTGAACGGGTTTTAACGTAATTCCTTAATATGGCCGACACCCTTGTGATCATTGAAGGGTTTGGGTTAAACAGAGGTAGATTATCATAGTGTCTGCCGCCCACCAGTTTTTTAATAATTAATTTAAATGGTAACACATATGAGTTACTTTTTGTATGGAAAGTTGGCTGAGCACGTACTGTGGCGTATATTAACGAAACGTAATATACTTTGTCCATCAATTTTATTGTCTTATGGCGTGGTATTTGCTCAATATTCACAAAAATTGGTTTCTTGGATTGTCGAGTATGACGTAACACACTGAAACTATCCGACGCAAAAAACACAGTGGACAGAGATGGGTTTAAAGAAAAAATTTTACCGAATAGAATAGTAAAAAATAGTTTGATATTCCCAATAAAAAATTTGGAATTTACTCCAAAAAAATAAACTTTGGCGTCGAACAGCTCTATATTTTCAGCAATAACGACATTGTTTTTTTTTTAAGAATTTAATAGAATTAGCATTGTTTTAAAACTTTAACCGGGCAATTATTTAATTTATTGTGTATATTCTGAATAATGTAAGAAAACCCGGAAAATAAATGCACATTCGCAGCTTAGTCACATCTCGGCAACACAAATATTATTTTCAACTTTCATCCTTATTTCAAGCCAACTATTGGTGACAATAGATTACGCGGTTGTGTGCCGTTTAAAATCATAGTCAGTCCGCGCCTTGACATTGATATTATTAGCTACACATCAAGAAATACGTATCTGTATGTTTTAAAGGCAGTGCTAAGGTGCGCAAAATAAGATAAGCAGGCCTCATAATAACCTCTTCAATTAACGAACAGGATGGAACATTAGTGCCTTTTTTTTCCGTGGGGAAATCCTCATGGATACCCTTCGTCTAGGAAGAACGGAGGGTTATGTTAGAGTCCTAACCGACTAAAACCCCGACTGTTTCTTTCAGTATCATGAGTCGGGGGCCCGGGAGATATTTGTACCTACGCATTTTTCTCAAACTGATTGGTTATAAGCATTATGGATGACTTATGTATGATAATGATAACATAACGTGCCTACACAAGGATGCTAATATTCAATCTCTTGGTATGTCATCTTTGATGACACCACTGAACCACTTAATTATTCATAGTCGGAACCACATACAAGGATCGCCCCGTAATTGGGTACGTATAAATACGCACATTCTAAGAGCACCCCATGATAAGGTAGACCTGTAAATACGCATCATTATACTGGTCTATACCTGTCCCGCTCACCGAGGGGCTCGTGGCTAAGTAAAAAAAACCGCACGGGTCGATCGATCAGGTTAAGCTATGCTTGACTAAAGACGGTCATCCATGCACCGCACCGCATGCACCGCACTGCATCGCATGGGTGCGGTGGTGTGTAAGCACGTTAAGCCGTTGGTCCCGGCTGTCATTCGTGAATCTTTGACAGTCGTTACGGGTCGTCTGAAGCCCGAAAATCTGACAACCAGTCTTACCAAGGGGTATCGTGTTACCCAGTAATTGGGTTGTGGAGTCGCTCCATGTAAAATACTGGTATTCAGCTACATCCGGTTAGACTGAAAGCCGACCCCAACATAGTTGAGAAAGGCTAGGCAGATGATGACCTGTCCCGCTCACTGCAGGGAGAATACTTATTTTCAAACAGAGTAGGATCGAACAATGATCGCTGCGCATGCTCTTGGAGTGTTGTCGATTGTAGACATAACATCAAACCTATATTCCCCGAAGTGTTAGACAGAGATGTACCTAGTACACCCACAATAAGTCACATGTAATAGGGGCAATCAACCAGGCACAAATCCGGAGTCCGGGCTGCTACTGAGAAATTCCAAGTGAAAAAACCTAATAACACTTTGCTCGACCTGGAAATAGAACCCAGGACCTCGTGCTCAGCAGCAGTGCTTACGTCCAATTGATCAACGAAACAACTTTTTGTTGGCAACTTCCTGGAGCGAGCGCCACCTGCTATTGGCGACCGGAACTAAAAACGCCGCCAAGCAAGCCGTGACGTCAACATCGGACGACCGCTGCTCGAGGTGGGGAGGAGACGGGCGCGCTCGGCGCGTCCGGCCCTTTTGCTTGTGGATCGTGCGACGGAACACTCGCATAAAAATTCGTTTATAGATCATTATTATCTATTTATTTATCATTTAATCTGATTTGATCTGTTATCTGTTAAATTCACTTTCTAAAAGGTCTTGTTATTTATAAATGTTTGCTGAAAGTTAAACTATTAGTTGATTTATTTGCTCAATTTTAATTAAAGTGTAAAATGCCTATATCTACGCCTTATTATATTGATAATTGTGTATTAATATTGTTTGATTTTTAATATTTTCTTATGATTATCAAACTCAAACTCAAAGCATTTATTTCAAATAAACCAACTACAGGCACTTTTGAATTGTCAATGGGTCGGTCAGTCAGAAAGATGAAGCTAGTTGCCCATTCCAAAGCGTAGTAGATCCCTATGGAGAAGAACGGGCAAGAAACTCCACGGACACTCTTTTAAATCATAATCACTAGGCTTGTATTTAATTTTTAGCATACCTTAACGTAGGATTATCATGACTACCTACGTGACTATACTCCATCGGTTTAGGTAATTAAATAAAGGTAAACAAAAAAAACCACGTGTCTGGTTAACCGGCTAATCGTTATACTGTCACTTCAGTTGTCATGCTACGACACAGTTGTACTCTTCGACTTAGCAACTTTATAATTCGTTGTATAACGTTGCTAAATCGGAGAGTACAACTGTGTCGTAGCATGACAACTGAAGTGGCAGGTATTACGATTAGCCGGTTAACCAGACACGTGTTTTTTTTTTTCGTTTACCTTTATTTAATTACTTAAACCGATAGAGTATAGTATTGTAAGTAACACAAGTCACATTGGCAGCAGGTAGACACGTTCGAATCTGCAAACTCGTGATCGAGAAGCAAATTATTTTACTCAACTATTTTTACCTTCCTAGCTATCACAACAACAATCTCATGATGCAACATAATATTATATTCTTCACCTTAACTTCGTTACTCATAATATTAATACAGTCATGATCAACCACATAAAAAGGATAATTTACCGCCAAATACTTACGCGAGGTAAGCAGCGTCGTAATTCTCATTATGAGATCGTAAAGGTCTGCTACTTGTATAATTAAGGTGACGGCGCTAATACTGTTTGTTTGTTATTAACCAATGTATCGGGGCGACCTTTTGTTTCGTCATTATGACCCCAAATAGTTTGGGATAAGGGCAGGAGAATGATGATACTTCCAAAAAAGAAGGTGGTGTTCAATTTTGTCAATCTGCCTAGCCTTTTCCCAACTATGTTGGGGTCGGCTTCCAGTCAAAACGGATGCAGCTGAATACCAGTATTTTACATGAAGCAACTGCCTATCTGAACTCCACAACCCAGTAACTGGGTAATACGTTGGTATGACTGGTAGTCAGATTTTCGGACTTCTGGCGACCCGTAACGACTGTCAAAGATCCACGAATTACTGCTGCGACCAACGGCGTGCTTTCCGAAGCACGGAGGAGTCTCAGTATGTAAAGATGGTCACCCATCTCCGGACCAAGTCCGGCAAGCGTAGTTTAACCCGATGGATCAACGCGTGCGGCAGCCGTAATTACTTAGCCACGAGCTCCTCTATACGTTTAGACATATGATATACGTTTGTATACATATTATGTAAAGGTTTCTCCTTGGTGTCTCCTTACGCACACCATGTGTGCGTCTGACATTTAAGAAGTAGAGAGACATACTTTTACGATTCAGATAGTTAATGAAAACTTGTAGTCATAGATTCCCTCCTGGAAAAAGAGCATTTCAGACACACACATCTACATGGTCCTCACATGATCTGACCAAGATTATATATCCTACTATTAATATTAAAAATGTGATAGTTTGTGAAGATGTTTGGATGTGTGTTACTCAATCACGCAAAAATGGCTGAACGGATTTATTTGAATTGGATTGGATTTTTTTTTTTTTTTTTATTTGAATGAAATTTGGCACACAGATAGTTTAAAACCTGGATTAACATATGGGATAATTTTTATCCTGGTGGTAGGTCCCCGTGTGATAATTTCCGACATCCATGCGGGCGAGGCCGCGGACAACGGCTAGTGGACTATAGAAGAGACTTTGACCCCTGAGTTTGTTTCGCCATTTCTTATCAGGGATAGTCAGATAGGTTATGTCGACTCCATCTAGCTTATTTTTTAATATTTTTTTTTTTTGTATGAAGTGTAAAAGTGATTCCGATATCCTATTTACAGAATAATCAATTTCATTTCATTTCATTTCAACACACACAGTACACAGCACAGACAGACACACACACAGTAGTACATAGTACATGACATAGTCATCATCATCATCGTGAAATCAGCACGCCCACCGCTGATCGCAGCAGGATCGTAGCAGGTGGCGTTCTATAGTTTCTGCCTACCCCCATGGGAAGAAGGCGTGAGTTTATGTATATGTATACAATTAAATGAAAATAATATGAAGAGGACATCTACCAGTTTTCATGCTCATTTTTTTCTTCATAGAATTTTGCCTCTCGTAAATTACCATTCCTCCGAATTTGTCCATCATGATATCGATACACACTTAGCTTCTGCAGCCCAATCACTTAACTTATTGAGTTTCAAACGCTCCCAATTCGCGAGAAATTGTAAATTGTAAATCGGAAGCAACAGGCTAAAAATACCTTTATAGTATTTTGTAATGTAACTGAATCTTTATTGTCAAACTAAATACAATATAGTATTTTTTGACAAAAAAATAAATAACTTAAACTAAGATTAGAAATCACCCAGTGTTTTAGATGCTGCAATCAAGCATAGTATAGGCTTGTGTAAACATCTCACTCAAATCAGATTGCATCCGAAAAGCGATTCCAATCTGTCCAATGACAGGGGAAAATTGCTTTGTTCTAGTGCACAAATTCGCCTGGCAATAGAAACTTGAAACTAACAGCACACGAGTCACAAGTCAAAGTTATTCCACCACATCAAAATGTACGTGGACTGACTAACTGTCATTGGATAAGGACTAATTATGCGGTCACAAACTCAAATAAGAGGGGAACCAGGAAAGCTGGCCAGCAGACCTCTAATCAGTGCCTGCAATTGCTAAAGTTAATAATGTAGTGCAATCCAACAATCGCAAATCGACGGTCAATTTTAACGTGGACGTTAATCTTTGATTATGGATTTACGATCCGGTGCAATCGGGCTGTTGGAATTAATGGCGGGAAAATTTACATTTGAATCAATGGTTTTTTAGGTTTTTTTTTCAGATAAAATAGTAGAAAAATACCTTATGAACGACCGTAAATAGTTAACCCAGCTGCACCAACGAAATTTATGTTCTATAATGTTTTGAGAAAAGTGATTGTCAGAATTTCGAACTACTGGAATTCAGAATTTTTATACAAAAATCGAATTACAGTCAGTCATGATTGAATAACATAGAGCCTTGTTAAGAGTTACTCGATGCCATTATGTTTTTTGTATCCCTACTCTACCTAGTCAGCTTTGTAGTCCAGTGAGTTTTTTTTTTTTTGTATAAATTACTATTTTTATTTTTATTTATTTACGAAACGAGTACCTTATTAAACCAGATCTAGTTTATTTATTTATTTATTTTCAACTTACATCTATCATTACAGAGTAATCTATTGCGATAGTGTACATATCCAAAAATCTTATCCTAACTTATTATTAACTTATTACTTTATTTATATTTTGTAACTTATTACAAACAATGCATTCTTTGTGAACTCACTCAGAGAACAACAGACAAGTTCCGTGTCACTAGCTATGAGGTTGAGAGTGCGGATTGCCCGCGCTAGTTGTGTGGTGGGATGCGTGGGTAATGTTAGCAATTTATGAACAGAAAAAGTTCATTCAGGAATATTTTATAAGCTCAGTACTCAGTCGTACTACGAAGAATTGGGAGTTTCTTTTAATATCTATTTACTTAAGTACCTATGGATTTCGTTTCGAAAATTATGCCTTTTTTTCAAGGAAAAGAAAGTAACAAACTCAAAAGGGTTCGTTAAATAAAAAAAAATAAAATAATCTTTATTTCGGATAAGTATCATCCATATATGGGTTAGTAAGCAAAAATAAACAAAAAGATAACTTATACCTATGTTAGTAAACTTATAATCTATTTAGCGACAAGGGTGCTATTCGAAATGCATCTTCGAACAACATCACCTAACAAAGGAGAATCGTACCTCCCCGCTATGGTCTTCAGGATGGAGTTGGAGCTGTCCCGCACTCTGCAGAGCAAAGAGGCAGATTTCTGTCTGACGATGGCGTGGAAGCCATCGACACGTGCTTGTGCAAACATACCAGATGCACTGCAGAAAGGGGGCAGCCCCATCAGCATCCTGAACCCGTTATTATACTGGACCCGTAGGGCGCTGATAGCCCGCTGAGTAAAGTTGGTCCACAGGCTGCACGTGTAAAACACTTGGCAATAAGCTTTAAAAAGCGTTATTTTGACTGCTTTGCTACAGCGTGCAAACCTGCGAGCCAACATGTTACATCGGACTGCCAGCGCCCTACGTTCCCTCTCAATATCCACTTGGTCATTAAGGTCGTCGGTTACATAATGCCCCAAGTACTTGAACTGGTATACTCGTTAATTCCTAGCACACACTTATTTAAACAACATAGGTACACTTCTCAACAGGTTTACACGATGTTTTTCTTCACCATAATTCAGGGGTAGGTAGATTATCTTAAAACGTAAGACCACTTAAAATCAGTCCATAAATAAAAATAAATCAGCACAAGTTGGTAAAGGCAACCGCACATCAGTGGTCATAATTTGACATTGATAGCGCCTTTTTGTCGTAGCTGTTAGGGTGATTTTCGGAGTGTTAGGGCTGTGTTCACCAACATCCAAACCGCTGCCGCCGCCCGGTTAAGTAATACAACAGTTGGTTTGTGTCAAACTTCCTAAGGCAAAAAATATCTCGCCTAAAATATCGCACCTTTAAAATTGAAGTGTCTTAACTAAAAACTTTAAGAAAATGACTTATATATTATACATCGAACGATTTAAGTACTAAAAATGTTGTTTTTTTTTTTAATTTTTAGTTAAGTTACTTCAATTCCAAAGGTGCGATATCTAAACAGCAGTTTTAAAAGTCGGTTAACTCCGCCCAGTGTTACCACTGATGTGCGGTTAAAGGTCAGCACACATTGGCGGACGGCGGGTCACGGCATCACGCAAACTGATAATTTGCGATGCCACCGGCGGCATGCCGCGGTATGCCACGTAAGAAATGTGGAGTGCACCCCCGCTTGCTCTGCCTCTCCCCCGCAATCTTATGCTAGCGGACTCCGGCGCAGACCGTCGTCGCATGCCTTAGTATATCGCCGGATGCCGACGCAACCTACCGTTACCTTACGCCGCTTGCTGTCGCGTCCCACCGCATGTCGTGGCATCCCATCCGCGGTATCCTCCAGCGCACTCTTCAATACCGCAGACAGAAATCCCCTTTGATGCTCCGTAAGCCGTCTCCGAGTTTTGGAATCTATGTCTTGTTACCATTAGATACGCACTAATCTGCGTTGGTAAATTTAAAATACCTTGCAACGTCGTTCGCTGGTCTTAACCATCACTGTATCATGAACCCATGACACCTACATAATACCTATTGTGTTGGCAAACGTAAGGGAGGATGCCGTCTGGCTAGGTTTTTTTTTTTCTTTTATAAAGTATCACACGTAATGATACTTTATTCACATTATTTACAATCTAGCCACCGCATTAAAGACCAACACACGAGGCACTTCCGAACAATCGATACGATTATTATGTATTATTGCGATTTATGGTTTGTTCTATTCAAAATGCTTATTATGCATTTTATGTAAAATTAAAATCTATCTAATAGGTATAAATTTTTTGAGGCATCAAAAGTTTTTCATAACTTAAAAAAACTTTTTTACAAAAAAATACAACCGACTTCCAAAAACAACACTACAAAGTGAAAAATAACTTTAATTTCAGAAGTCGGTGTCTAGTTAAATGTATTTTCGTTTTTTGCCACCGACTTCCGAAATTATAGTTATTTTTCACTTTGTAGTGTTGTTTTTGGAAGTCGGTTGTATTTTTTTGTAAAAAAGTTTTTATTTTTCACTTTTTAGTTGTGTACCTACCTTACACAAATTCTAATACCACTATCTGCAAAACAAACTAGAACATCATCCATATAAAAGTGGGGAAAAAATACGTATTATTGAAGCTAACTCAAAAACTACCCAAGCAAAGTTAATCAATTTTATATGGGACCAACTGTGATGTATACCCTCTCGAATAAAACAAAAAAAAATCCAAATCGGTCCAGCCATCTTCGAGTAATCGGGGAACATACATAAAAAAAAAATTAAAAAAAAAAGGTTCCGATGAATTGAGAACCTCCTCCTTTTTGAAGTCAGCTAAAAATGCCCAGTAACTGGTACCGGTTACTGGCGAATAAAATTAGTTTTTCGTAAGTCGAAAGTTGTTATCAAAGTAACCCCATTCTACCGTATCTATAAAATTAATAAATCGTCCAATAACGTCTTTCTTATTCACTTTAAGTTAAGGAGAAGACACTTAATTCACGTGTTCTTTAGTCAGAACTTTCACTACAGTTTACGTTCACTCTACTGCACTAAACTTTTTAGTCTTCACACTAATCCAGTGATGTCAAGGAGTTGGATCGCCTCGACATTCACGTGATGCAGGCTGGGTGGAGCGACGATCTTTCCAAAGTGGCTGGAAGCAGCTGGATGAGTGTTGCCGAGAATCGAGCTGAATGGCGTGATATAATGCATTGATAATGATAAATTGTCTAGACGATGTCAAAGGTTTAATTGAACCTTTAAAGATTACGAAATATTTCAAGTTTAAATGGTTAAAAGTTATGAGTTACAATTCCTTTGATGTCTAAGTCAGGATCATACAATAGCGACATCGACAAATGGTTATGATACGTTCGACGAAATCCTGCAAATTTCGAGGACTTAGTACGAGTACCTCTTAGCTCTGTACTATTACTTTGTAAGTTTGAGACAAATGGTCTCCCAAGAATCTTATGGTTTAATAACTTTGTAGATCGTTATGATATTATTATATGATTGTAGGTATTTCTATTATATTAATTCTAGAAATTTTATTGAACGTCTTATTTCGGTCACTCATGTTTGATTAATAGAAAATTATCATGCCAGAATTGAATGCGATTATATTATTGTACGTGTGATTTTATTGCAGACTAGCTTCCGCCCGCAGCTTCGCCCGCGTGGTTTGTCGATAAAAAGTAGTCTATGTCCTTCTTCAGGTCATGGTTTACCCGTGTGAAATTTCATCCAAATCCGTTCAGCCATTTTAGCGTGAAAGTGTTACCAACAAACAAACAATTAATAAAAATGAAATAGTTAGGATTAGGATCGGCATGCTTTTTACACCTAATTATACCAGTTTTGAACGACAACTAACTTATATAGTATAGTGCAACAATATTGTAGGTGTTGTTTAGACGGTGCCAGTTAATTGTCCTTCAATTGTATTATGGTATGCCACAGGCAATAAACTTGCACCGTGTAAATGGAACTTTAGTGTGTGCTACTAAAACCTCATCATCTGCCTAGCCTTTTCCGAACTATGTTGGGGTCGGCTTCCAGTCTAACCGGATGCAGTTGAATACCAGTATTTTACATGGAGTGACTGCCTATCTGACCTCCACAACCCATTAACTGGGTAATATGATACCCCTTGGTATGACTGGTTGTCAGACTTTCGGGCTTCTGACGACCCGTAAGGACTGTCAAAGATTCACGAATGACAGCCGGGACCAACGTCGTAACGTGCTTTCCGAGGCACGGAGGGTTCTTGTATGTAAGATGGTCACCCATCCACAGACTAACCGCGGCAAGCGAAGCTTAACCTGATCGATCGATCCGTGCGGCTGTGATAGTACTAAAACCTATCCAATACAAAAATGCATAAAACGGACATATAAAAACGTTGGTTGGTTATATGTTCCCACATTAAAGAGGTTCTCGAGAAACAAACCCAGGATTTACAAAGTTTAACACCATCAAGTGGCTTATATTAGAGGTTAAAGTATGAAATTGCCGATTTGTACAGAAAAATTGAAATTCGTTTTTTTTTTAATTTAACATAGTGATTTAATCAAAATAATTACCATTATTATCTATACATTGCTGCCATCTAATAGGAAGGTCATATAAGCCTTTGCGATAGAACTCTCGTGATCTAGATTCGACAAACTGTGTGAAAGCATTTTGTACTGCCTCCTGATAAGAAAACTTTTAATCACGTAGAAAATTGTCCAAATCACGAAAAAAATGGTAGTCTGTTGGAGCAAGGTCTGGCGAATACGGAGGGTGACGAATGGTTTCTAATTGCAGTTCCTGTAGAGTTTAAACGATTTCTCGTGCTGTTTGAGGTCTCGCGTTATCATGGAGCAATAATGGTGAAGATCAATTCATGAGTCGGGGCTGTTTCACTGCTAGTTTTGCTATCATTGTTCGGAGTTCGGCACAGTAGACATCTGCCGTTATTGCTTGACCAGATCGGAGAAAGCTATAGTGAATAACACCATGCTGAGACCACCAAACAGTTACCATTACCTTTTTATTGGTAAGCTTTGCTTTAGGACACTGGTGCGGCGTTTGACCTGGGGTCAGCCATTGCATTTTTCGCTTACGGTTATCGTAAAGAATCCACTTTTCATCACATGTCATAATTCGATTCAATATTCCTTAATTTCTGTATCGATTCAACAAGGCAACACAAGTATCAACACGCGTTTCTTTCTGCAGATCAGTCAAGTCATGAGGCACCCATTTCTCATATTTTTTTATTTTATTGATTTGACGCAAATGAGTCAATATTGTTGGTAAGGTAACGTTAAACCATGCCGCAAATTCCTGGGTAGTTTGGCTCGGATCGGCTTCCACCATCTCTTTCAATTCATTGTTATTCACCTGTGTGGGCGGTCTTCCACGTGGTTCGTTCTTCAAATCAAAGTTTCCATCACGAAATCGTTTACACCAAAATCGCACGGTGCGTTTATTAGCAGTCCCCTCTCCAAACGCAACATTGATATTGCGAGCTGTTTCTGCCGCGTTAGTTCCGCGTCGGAACTCGTATTCAAAAATAACTCGAATTTTCGAAGTATCCATCTTTCTTGTCTAAGCTGAATAAAAAAATAACAACTGAAAGTCGATAATCGAATGTTGCACATTTTGTAAAAGAAGAACTTCATAGGTACCACGTGAAAAAAGTTTCACTCAAAAATCTCAAACCGTGAAGACCACCTACAGATATTCGTAGTCAAAGTTCCTACATCTACATATTTCAGACATACTTTTACGTCACAAAGTTTTAGAAATCTATTTTAGCATAAACTTCATTGTAAAAGAAAAAAACCGGCAAAGGGCGTGTCGGACCACGCACAATGAAGGGTTCCGAAAGGAATTTATCCCACAAAAACAAACTAAAAATTGAAGTTGAAAGCTGTTCTCCCATACATTAATATACGTCACGGTCAATTTTACAATTGAAAACTTAAGTTTGAAATTCCAAAACAATACTTTTTATGTGATAAAATTACAAATTAACGATTTTCAGACTGTTTCCTTTATTTGTGCCGTTAGACATTGCTTCTTGCCAAATTTCATGATTCTAGGTCAACGGGAACTACCCTATAGGTTTTGATTTACTTGCGAGAATCAAAATATGTCGCATAAATGGCCGTATATTTTTATTGCGTTGACTTAGAAGCTTAATTTATTTAGAGCTTTAAGGGATCACAGACCTACGTATTTGATATTAATTTCAACTTCGTCTCCGCTGCTCCTGCACGACAACGCGCGACCTCATACTGCACAGCAGACGGTCTCCAAGTTGCAAGAACTGGGGTTGGAAGCTCTCCGTCATCCGCCCTACTCACCAGACCTTGCGCCTACAGACTACTACTTTTTCCAGAATTTGGATAACTTCTTGGCGGGAAAAAAATTCAATACCCGAGAGGCAGTACAAAATGCCTTTGAAGAATTTGTTGCCTCCCGTCCAGCTGATTTCTTTAAGAAGGGCATCAATAAACTGCCACTGCGTTGGCAAAGATGCATTGATTGCATGGGTGATTACTTCGATTAATACAAATAAAAAATGCATGAAAAAAATTCGTTTAAATTTGTTCATACAAAACGGCAATTTCATAGGTAAAGACCTATTATAATATATATATTTGTAATGTGCTCGTCAAGACCTTTCTTTTGATACCAAACATGTCATTATTATTTCAATTTAATATTTTTCGAGGGCAGAAATTTACGTGTATAGTCCACCATATTAAATTTATGGAGAATTTATATAGCCTATGTCATCCGGACCATTATTACGAATCTATTGACACCTCATTTATTAAAATCGGTTCAGTAATTTAGGCGCTACGGTGGAATACACGTAAATACATACTTATATACATACTTACATACATACATAGACTGCTAAAATTATAACCCTTCCTTTTGGCTTTGCCGTAGTCGGTTAAAAATAGACTTCCACTCACATTACGTCCAATTTCCTGTTTCTTTTCAAGTAGAAATAATCGAGTATAATAAATTAACTCGACCATTTTACTTTTAAACATTAATTTCGACTTAATTTTCCTCGAAAAACTGCTCTGTGACTATTTTACTTTTAATCAAGCCAAAGTAAAAGCGATTTAGTCTGTAGTGAAAAGGGGTGAAAATAGTAATGTTATATATAGAGTGACTGGTAATTTGTGACCGATACCTAAACACATAATTGTGCTCATGATAACAAACAACTTTTACTATGGGACCAAATTGAAATCGCGAAAAAAAAAATGAGCTGCTCCCTACATTTTGACGAGTTATACGAACATGATATATAAAAAAAAAAATAGTAAAAGTTGTATATATTATATTATGTTGTTGTTGTGTTGTTGTTGTTGTTGTATTGTTGTTGTTGTATAAATATATATTCATACACGAAATCTCTTCAGGGGTCATTTTACTCATCATTATGAACAACTTTTACTATGGGACTAAACTTTTTTTTTTTTTTTTTTTTTTTGTGGATGGGAAATCATCAAACGACTTCTCCCGCTCTGGGCAGAGCGGGAGGGCGTGTCAGACTTTTACTGACTAAAACCCACCCATGTTCCTTCAGCTGCCCGTGCCAGGGCCACGGTATCTCTTTCGATCTACCCGCGACCCCGGCGGCATCGGCCCAATTGACCCCGTCACAGCTGACATCTCTTTGAGGCGCGCGTGGAACACAACGCGCCGTCGACCCGGGCCTGGTCCTTACCGGACGGCGAGCTGATGGGACTAAACCTGAAATCGCGAAAAAAAAATCTGCTGTTCAGTACATTTATCTTTATCAAACTCGTCAAAATGTAGGGAGCAGTTGATTTTTTATTCGCGATTTCAAGGTTTGGTCCCATACTAAAAGTTGATCATAATGATGAGTACAATGACCCCTTAAAAGATTTCGTGTATGAATAGATTCACCTTATATGCTTGTAACTATTTTTGTAACTTTTGAAATATTTAAAGAATACAACAAAACACTTGACAAAACATCACGATTTCTTTATTATGTACTAGCTTTTGCCAGCGGCTTCGCCTGCGTAGTATATACCTATAGTACACCCCCATTTCACCAGTTAAGTTTTTAACCGAAGAAAAAAAAAGGAGGAGGTTCTCAAATGGACACGTATATATTTCTTTTTTTATACCACGCATAATATTTTACAGAGTAGTCCGATTTGAAAGATTCTTGTTTTATTCAGGAGATATTTTTTATACTTCGAAGTTGGGCCCATGTAAAAATGAAGTAACTTTGCTAGGGTAGTTTTTAAGTAAGCTTCAATAATACGTATTTTCCCCACTTAGGCTATGTGGATGATGTTCTAATTTCTTTTGCAAGTAGTGGTATTCGAATTTGTGTGGGGTAGGTACCACAACTAAAAACTGAAAAAAAAAAACGTTAACAAAAAAAAAAAAAAAAATAACCGACTTCTAAAAAAAAACACTTCAAAGTGAAAAATAACTTTAATTACGGAAGTCGGTGGCAAAAACTGAAAATACAAAACCAAAGACAACGACTTCCGAAATTGAAAGTTATTTTTCACTTTGTAGTGTTTTTCTTGGAAGTCAGTTGTTTTTTTTTTTTAGTTTTTATTTGACCCATGTGTATAGAGGCGAGCCTATTGCCATCAACCGGGCACAAATCCAGACTCTGGGCTGAGAAATTCCAGATAGAAATCTTAAAACGGATTAAATTAACTTAATTAGTAGCAATTAGTAATTGAGGAGGAGCTCGTGGCTAAGTAATAACAGCCGCACGGGTCGATCCATCACGATCGATCCATCCACCACAGTCGATCCATCCACGCTTGCGGGGGTTGGTCAGTGGATGGGTGACCATCTTTACATACGAGACTCCTCCGTGCCTCGGAAAGCACGTTAAGCCGTTGGTCCCGGCTGTCATTCGTTGATCTTTGACAGTCGTTACGGGTCGTCAGAAGCCCGAAAGTCTGACAACCAGTCTTACCAAGGGATATCGTATTACCCAGTTACTGGGCTGTGGAGGTCAGATAGGCAGTCGCTCCATGTAAAATACTGGTATTCAGCTGCATCCGGTTAGACTGGAGGCCGAACCCAAAATAGTTGGGAAAAGGCTAGGCAGATGATGAGTAGCATTAACAAGCAATAACATGGGAAGGCCTTCCACAAGGTGGGCCGATGACCCTGTGAAGACAAAGACACACATTTATTCGTCGGATATGGTAGCAACAAAGTTGGTATTTATAATAATTGTGTTCAGGACACATTCGCCGCTAAAAGCGGCATACGAATATTTACAATAATTTATATGTGCACATAGGCATAAAACCTAACTTATAACCATACTCTACAAAACAAAACAATACAAAACATTTAAAACTGTAGACTTATAGACACAATAAAAACACAACAATAACCTAAACAAACAACCTAACAACAACCTAATTATAAATCTAAATAAATCTAATTTAACCCTTAAAATAATAAAAATCTTTTAATGTTTAAAAGTGGTTTTGAATAAGCCATGTTTTTAGTTATTTTTTGTAACAATTAAATGAAGGCCGCAGGAATCCGCTGGATGCGGGAAGCACAGCACCGGTCGAAGCGGCAGTGCTTGGGGGAGACTATGTCCAGCTGAAATGATGATGTAACAATAACATAATGTAGTAAGTAGCACAACCGACTGACATTGTTACCATTCTGGGTAAAACCTGGATGAGGCAGGTACAGGCAAGGAGAGGCCAGGGGTGGATGAAGTCAGGCCGTGTATGATGATGATGATGAAACAGTACAGCTTCAAACAAGTTTCACACTAAAATAGGACGCCCGTTTTGTGCTGGAGCGGGTGCTGGTTTAACCATAGGTAAGTAAATTATTTTGTTTCTAGGATGGCAAGGTTCGAAAGAGATACCGTGCCCTGGCACAGGCAACTGAAGGAACACGGGTGGGTTTTAGTCAGTAAAAGTCTGACAAGCCCTCCCGCTCCATCCAGAGCGAGAGAAGTTATTGATGATTTCCCATAAAAAAAAACTTTTTTACAAAAAAAATACAACCGACTTCCAAAAACAACTACAAAGTGAAAAATAACTTTAATTTTGGAAGTCGGTGTCTGGTTAAATGTATTTTCGTTTTTTGCCACCGACTTCAGAAATTAAAGTTATTTTTTACTTTGTAGTGTTGTTTGTGGAAGTCGGTTGTATTTTTTTTTTTTTGGAAAAAGTTTTTCTTTTCACTCTTTAGTTGTGGTACCTACCCCACACAAATTCTAATACCACTACCTGCAAAACAAACTAGAACATCATCCATATAAAAGTGGGGAAAAAATACGTATCATTGAAGCTAACTCAAAAACTACCAAAGCAAAGTTAATAAATTTTATATGGGACCAATTGTGATCTATACCCTCTCGAATAAAACAAAAACAATCCAAATCGGTCCAGCCATCTTCGAGTAATCGGGGAACATACATAAAAAAAAAATAAAAAAAAAAAAAAAAAAAAAAAAAGGTTCCGACGAATTGATAACCTCCTCCTTTTTGAAGTCGGTTAAAAAGAATGGCAAGGCATATAATTCCTCTGGAATTTGGCAGATTTCCATAGACGGTGACCGCTTACCATCAAGCGGGTAGCAAGCGTTTTTGTTAAAAAGGTATCCTAACTAATATCATAAATGCGAAAGTGAGTTTGTTTGATTGCTACGCTTTCACGCTAAAATTTGACAGATAGCTAGCCTGGCACCTGGAGGAAGACTTTTTATCCTGGATCGCAGACAAAGTCGCGGGCAACAGCTAGTTATTAATAAATTAAAACTAGCCCTACCCAGCGGGGCTTTTAAGAAAATAAAAAGTTATAAAGGAACCTCTTTATTTCTAGTCTAAGCTTAAACTCTAAAAGAACAGAGCTACCTAAACAAACCAAAAGTTACTCTATAAAGTTTCAAAGACGCCCCGACCTATTAAGAAGTAAGTATAATGTTAATAAATGTTAATAGAATGTAACTGTAGCCGAAGAAATTCTAAAGCACAGATTGCCTGATAATTCAATTAATAATTTTACGAAGGAGATAGTAATATATTTCAGTGAATTTTACCAACTTGAAGCAAACCGATAATTAGGTTATGTGTTTCACCGCGAAAACTCAACCGCGAGGTAGTAACTTCACTCAATTTAATATCGACGCTCCTTTGAAAATTTGTTACATGTCTGTGGCTGAAAATAAACAACATTTCATTTACGAGGATATTTCATGTAAAAGAAATAACATTGTACATGCACTGCAACTGCTGATCAATGTTATAATCGGTAATAATAGGTCTTTACCTATGAAATTGCCGTTTTGTATGAAAAAAATTAAACGAATTTTTTTCATGCATTTTTTATTTGTATTAATCGAAGTAATCACCCATGCAATCAATGCATCTTTGCCAACGCAGTGGCAGTTTATTGATGCCCTTCTTAAAGAAATCAGCTGGACGGGAGGCAACAAATTCTTCAAAGGCATTTTGTACTGCCTCTCGGGTATTTAATTTTTTTCCCGCCAAGAAGTTATCCAAATTCTGGAAAAAGTAGTAGTCTGTAGGCGCAAGGTCTGGTGAGTAGAGCGGTTGACGGAGAGCTTCCAACCCCAGTTCTTGCAACTTGGAGACCGTCTGCTGTGCAGTATGAGGTCGCGCGTTGTCGTGCAAGAGCAGCGGAGACGAGCGATTGACCAATGCTGGTTGGAGATGTGCCAGCTTCTCCATCATTGTGTTCAGTTCTTCACAGTACACATCTGAAGTAATGCTCACCCCGTTTGGTAAAAAGCTGTGATGAATCACACCGGCGCTAGACCACCAAACAGTGACCATCACTTGTCTAGGGGTAAGTTTTTGTTTAGGGCATTGTTTAGGTGCTGAACCAGGATCCAACCAACTTGCTGAGCGCTTGCGGTTATCAAACAGAATCCATTTTTCATCGCAGGTAACAATGCGGTTCAAAATTCCTTCATTTGTGTGTCTGTTGAGCAGTGCAAGGCACGTCTCGACGCGTACTTCGCGCTGGCGATCATTGAGTTCGTGGGGCACCCATTTGTCAAGCTATTTTACCTTGCCAATTTGACGCAAATGGACCAATATTGTTTTGACACAATCTATTGTGTATCATCAGCTTCCACAATCGCCTTTAATTCGTCATTGTCGACCAAAGTCTTCGGACGACCGCGAGGTTCATTTTTCAGGTCGAAATTTCCAGAACGGAAGCGAGCAAACCAATAACAAGTGGTGCGTTGGTTTGTAGTGTTAGCTCCGTAAACGTCGTTGATGTTGCGTGCCGCTTGTGCCGCGTTGCTGCCACGACGGTACTCATATTCCATAATTACTCGAATTTTTAACGTATCCATGATGACGAAAAAGATTGAAATGCGATGAAAATGTAACACTAATCAATAAACAAATGACTACTTTTGGAAAAAAAAAACCATGTTTTTAAAATAAAATTAATTTGAAATTAGAATTCTTAGCCAAACAAAAATTATTTTGATTTGAAATGGCCAGTTCTGCAGAACGGCAATTTCATAGGTAAAGACCTAATACGAGTAATGAATGTTATATAGGAAGCATCTTAAACAGTCAGACAGATCATAACACTATTTATGATAAATAAAAGTAAGTAGGATCAAAATATTAAAAAAAAGCGGCCAAGTGCAAGTCGGACTCGCCCATGAAGGGTTCCGTAGCAGCAAGTAACATAATATAAAAGTTCTTGTAGTTCGTTGCCACTTTGATCGATGTTTTAATAATAGTGTATTTTTTTTTAATTAAGTTATTGATAAGTAAACATTATAATTAAGTACCTAAATGATGGGATTAAGGTAAATTGCGGTTTACGATTTATGACGTATTAAAAAAAACTACTTATATGTACTAGATCTCGTTCAAACCAATTTGCGGTGGAAGTTTACATGGTAATGTACATCATATATTTTTTTTAGTTTTATTATTCTCTTATTTTAGAAGTTACAGGGGGGGGGGGACAGACACATTTTACCACTTTGGAAGTGTCTCTCGCGCAAACTATTCAGTTTAGAGAAAAATGATATTAGAAACCTCAATATCATTTTTGAAGACCTATCAACCCCACACGTATGGGTTTGATGAAAAAAAATTTTTGAGTTTCAGTTCTAAGAATGGGGAACCCCCAAAATTTATTGTTTTATAAATTTATTTATTTTTGTGTGAAAATCTTAATGCGGTTCACAGAATAGATCTACTTACCAAGTTTCAACAGTATAGTTCTTATAGTCTCGGAAAAAAGTGGCTGTGACATACGGACGGACAGACAGACAGACAGACATGACGAATCCATAAGGGTTCCGTTTTTTGCCATTTGGCTACGGAACCCTAAAAATAGTATCACGTCGTAGGGTCGTAGCACAGTGCAGGCTACGTCGTAGCCGAGCGCTTGACGCGTTGCTACGCCACCGCGCTAGGCAGTGCCTCGTTTTTTTTCATATTGCTAAAAAAAGAGGTTTTTGTTTCATTACTTCATTGATTCGGAGTTCAGAATAAGTTGCTTTAAAGGGCAACTTGTCACCTCTCTCACTCACACGGGACCAAATTTTTAAGAATCTTTAGTGAAAAGATGTTTTTTTCCAAAAATGTTATCTATCAATTGGCGAACTACGAGTAATAAATAATATATCTCTTGGGTACTTTACCAGTCGACAACGATGTGGAGGAATTTTCGATGCCATATTTTAGTTTTTTAATAGTTTTAGTTATGTTAGGATATAATATTGTTATTTTTAGGTTATGTTTATATTACATTTAAATAAATAAATAATATTAATGTAATAGGTTATTATTAAAAACACATTTATATTGTGTTATCTAATAAATCAGCTCATGATCAGTTTTTGAAATGAGTTAAATAAATGGTGCAGCGTGGGTTTAGAGTGTAATATTTTGACCTATTATACCCAATAACTTATATAGTTTACATATTCAAATGAATGCAAATAACGGCCAACAATAAAAAAATATTATAAGGTAAAAGGCTTGGTACGTGACGATGGGAAGAGACCAGACGGCATGACGGTGTGGCCTTGGAAGATGGGTAGGCCTCTGTTGTGGGAAGCAACCTGTGTCGACACCCTTGCGCCATCTCATGTTCCAAGCACGACGTGCTGTGCTGGCACCGCTGCTGCGGCTGCTGAGACCCTCAATCGGCGCTAATACTGTAACCTTATAGGTAACTACAGTTTTGAGCTGTTTAGGGTCGAAACGCTTGGCTCATGGGGCCCGAGTGCGCACCTCCTTTTTAAGGAAATTTTTCGCCTTCTGGTCGTTTACTTTACGTGACCAGAGGGCTGGCTCGTTCTTTGGTCAAAGAATTAGCATTGCCATTCAACGTGGCAATGCTGCCAGTCTTCTGGGCAAGTAACCGGATAAGAGCGGACGAGTACTTCGACGACTAAAATGTCCTTTTGTTTTTGTATATATTTGTATATTATTATAGTTAGTTAGTCATTTAATTTAGTACCTGGTTTAAATAGTTAGTTGTGTTGTACATTGAATTTAATCATTTTAATGTATATCAGTGGCGCAGTGTGAAAATATGAGGGAGGCAAGAATACATTTTATTTAACTTACAACTCCCAGTAAGCCATTGATATTTATCGTAAAGGGAAATATTAAAATGTTTGAAAAATCTATCGCGACATTTGTAATTTGTAGTCATATCTGGGCGAGCGCGGCCTAGCTTAATTATATGTTTTTTTTTTATTTTCAAAGCTTAACCTTGAAAAGCATGTTTCCTCAAAAAGCAAATAATCTGTCACACAACAGTCTATAACTATTAATGCCGCCATGTTAATCCTACTAATTAATTACTTTCAAATCTACTCTAAATTAAATATATAAACTACCTACTTATCCCAAATATCTAATTACAACGTACTTTCACTACACACATAAAACCCAGGTACTATCTAATAATAATCACTGTTTACCAACAAACAAATTTTAATTGATACACTAATAAATTCAATGAATTCAACGAAAAAACTACAAATGTAAAAAAAATAACAGGTGCGATTACTACGTCATTAGTCAACACACAATGACGAAAATGTCTGACGAGCTAGAGTGAGTGAGCGGCGAGTGAACGATGTGTTCGGTTGACACGAATTCACACGAACACTTCCGAAATTTAGCGAATGGACCGATAGCTCTATATTGTGCCAATAACTCGGTCGAATGTCGGCTTATCGCTTGCATTAAGGCCAGGATATTCGAGCGCAGTAGGCATTTAGCGTTACCTCCCACCCCGCGTGGCAAGTCGCGCGAACGCGCAGTTCAAATGAACTCGCTGACCCCGCTCTGCAAAATAATTTTCCCATAATTTAAACTTAATTACCACTATAATTATAATACAACTTAAACTAAGATCTACAGTTTAATTATAAACTACAACAATATTTACAGACTGATTTTTAAAACTAATAAACAAACACGGAAAATAACAATAATATGACAAATATTTCGATCGATTAGCGGAGGGACGCAGCGAGCCAGCAAAAACGACACAGGTCCTACCTCGGAAACGCCTAGCGGGCTACTGAAGCGAAGCGCGTGCGCCGCTTAGTTATATAATCATTTTGTTAAAATAATAAAAAACTGTTTTGAGAAAAGTAACCGGAGAATGTTCTCCTAAACGTTATTGCCTATTTTTTGACATATTTTTTTTTGAGTAAAAGTTTGGTCTACTTCAAGTACGACTTGAAAAACGATCACAAATATCTCTGTTTTCGCGATTTTTTATGATCGAGTGAAAATTTAAATATCGTGTTTTGAACCGGAGAATAATCAAGAATGTTTATTAAAGTACAACATATATTTTTACCAAATAAAAACTAAGAATATTTGATTGTTTAATGTTGAATCAAAAATAGGTCGATTTTGAGGAACCTGGCCTTAAAACCTAGCGTGTCACGTGACCTTTAGTGACGCCAGACAAGTTCGTATTGTATAGAAATGTATTCGCTCTTTAAGCCGGCAACGCCGGCGGGTTATTTCTTAGCAAAATGTTTCCAAAAATGTATTATTAGGTAGGCGCTAGGCGTTTTGTAATGTTTTAATTTTATGGTGTATTTTATACCGAGCGACAGTGTGATTATAATATAATTATTTACCCTGACTGAGCCCATTTTTCAAAAGGGGAGCAGGTAGGAATCGTTTTATCGGTGTTTTCGCCACGGATGTTTTTTTTTTTTTCGTTTACAAATGATAAAATTTTACTTATTCACATTATATAATTAAATATGTTGGAGCTAAAGAAAGACAGAAGGTTCGTTGAGTTATAGGTTAAATAAACGCTCCGCAAGTGGCACGTCAAAATCTGGCTAACTAGCCACATTTTCTCACCGTATCTCTTTTTCGCTCCCAATAGTTACGACTCCTACTTCCACGTGTCTCAACATTGTGCCGTTTTGAACATCGAATGTAGGTAACCTATCTACGTCTTTTTAGTTAAATAACATTGTACCAATTAATTAAAAAATATTTCTGTACTTTTTACGTTCTTTTTCTGTTAAAAATGTGATTGATGCTCTGATATTGGAAGAGTACCTAGTTGAAGTTTCTATTAAAATTAGGTATACTTTTAAAACTTTTATCGTACTAGCTGCGCCCCGCGGTTTCACCCACGTAGACCGGGATAAAAAGTAGCCTATGTATTAATGCAGGGTATAATCTACCTACATACTAAATTTCATCCAAATCGGTCCAGCCGCTTGAGCGTGAAGAAGTAACAAACATACAAATACACACACACACTCACAAACTTTCGCCTTTATAATATTAGTGTGACATTTATTTTCCTATTGACATCCGGTTTCAGTTCCATAATTATTAAATCTGTTGCCATTGTAATCATTATCATCCTCATCATCATTCTCCTGCCCATAACTCGGATGTTTGCCTAGGCGCGTATGGATTGTTTCTACACAGTCATGCGCAAGCGGTGCACATCCCTGGTGCGCAGCGTGCGGGCCAGCCGCAACGGTATCATGGTTCACGTACTGACTAATGTTAAGCTATTGTTTTGATTTGTTTTTAATTTGATTTAATTTTATAATAGTTTTAATTTTAATTGTAATGTTGAATTTAATTTGATTTGATTTTAAGTTTATTTAATTTTGTTAATAAGTTTAATTTTAATTATGATTTTAATTTTTATTATGAATTAATTGTGTTGTTGATTTTATAATTTTTTAATTCTGTTTAATTGTACTTATGATCCAAAGTTGATTGAAATAAATAAATACAATACATTACAATAACCCAATTCATTTGGGGTCGGCACAACATGACCCTTTTTTACATACCTCTATTAATCCTCATCTCGGTATTCACTCCCTTGCAGTGCAATCACGGATATAATGATTGCAATACCACTTTTAAAAAGAATGAGTCTTCCACTGACTTGCAATTATAGCAATAAAACCAGCAAAAAAAATTTTGTACCACTATTTCCCCGCACACTGCCCTCGTAAAAGAAACCTTAAAATTTTAAAAGCTGAAAAGCTCTATTATTATACCTGTGCAGTGGTTTTATGTTTATTCATGTGTTTATATGCAGTATACCCATCTCACTTTTAATGATTTACGAGATAATGATGACACGCCAATAATGCAACCCCTACAATGTACCCATGTGTTGTGTTTCCCGCAGACGGTGGCTTCCGAGAACGAGAAACTCGAGCACTCTTTATGTAGGAGGTTTTGTGAGTAGCTTTGTGGGCTTGTTCTAAGATGGTATAGGAAGATGTGACTGTTTAGAAATAAATAGTTACTAAGTACACCATTTTGTTTTGTGTTAACGTTTGAACATTGGCTTGGTTTTGACTTTGGCTTGAGTTCCACTACAACTATACAAAGTGTCGTTTTTCATCCTCGTCAAATTTAAGGGTGTGGTATAGACCATCAAACCGAACAACTTTTTCCATGGCACCAACATCGTAATCGCGAAAAAATAATCAGCCGTCCCATACATTTGCGTCGAGTAGGTATTGAAGTTTTTAACCGACTTCAAACGAAGGAGGTTTCTCAATTCGACCGTATATTTTTTTTTATATGGGACAGTTATACATTTTTTCGCGATTATGATCTTTGTACACGAGGATGCAAAACGACACGTTGTAGAATAATTTAAAAGCAGATTTTATAATAAAATCAGGGCGGGGTGTTTGCCCTGTAGTGGGGCAAAACAGGCTCTTAATAAATAATAACAAATTCAGCCCAGACCAATGCCTGATAGTTCAAATGAAATAATTGTAATGTATTCTAATATCATAGTCCCAACGGCCAATCATATTAGTTCCTTTAGTGTGTGTACCAAGATTCAGTTAAAGTTATGCCCGTACCTGATAGACGAACACCTAATTTAGTTACTTAGGCAAGTTTGGGAAACTTGCAGAGAAGCCGGAACCTCCACAAGTTAGACAACCCTTCATATTATTGTTTGTATTGTGGGCGTTGCACGGAAATTAATTTCGATAGATTATGTGACTTGTTTAATAATGTTCCGATAGTTCCTATTTGTGTTGGAAATGTATGGAATATTAATCTGAGAACAATTACCTACCTATTGGTTTTCTTGTGTCAAGAGGTTGCGAAAATATCGTAAATAACACCTAATTAGCCTTCGTTAATTCCCGTCATTAAAAAAGTTCAAAATCTACAAACCTTTCACAGTTAATACTATATACCTCTGATTTTGCATTATTGTCATAATTACTGTGAGCTTTATTGTCGATGTCATAAGGTTACTTTTGGGTTGCTACCATTGACAAGTCGTCATAATTATAGTGATATTTATTTTCGTTGTAATAACTTTGCTATTGGGTTGCTGCTGTCAGAGCTGTCACAGGTAAAATAACTGTTAACGGTTTGTAGTCGCCATTATGCCGCAATCTCATCTCAGCAACAAATGTAGACAACAACAAAAAACAACAACAACAACAAAAAAAACACAACAAACAACTTTTGACAAATTAAAAATAGTAGGTAAATTAGAAGTATTTTTGACAGATTGAGACAGAATGTGAACCTTGTTCAAAATTCGGGTATTTCTTCTCTGATCTCTGCTTTTTACGAGAATTCGAGACTCCACATGACACATTTTTAATATCTGAAAGACTTTTGCATCACTTCTGCCTAACCTTTTCCCACTTTTTAGGTAAACACAAAATTAAATACTAATCTCAATAATGTAACTTTTACTGTAAAACTAATAAATTAATAATACAACACAATAAATTAAATACTAACAAATATTACACAAATAAACCTATAGGCATATATTATGTTTGCATGTATGTTCTGGGCAGGATGTACTGTTGTTGTTCTTTGTTAATAGCTATTATTAGGTTAATTATACATCCCCTTTGTTGTTTTGCCACGTGTTAAAATAGCCTTCACGAGTAGCAACACTAGCAGGGCTTAAAGTTTACTTACGTTAGTGTGAGTACATACGTGAGCCTACATAGTGTTGTTAAAAATCTTTCTTTTTTTTTTTTGTTGTGATATCCCCAATTCCCCACATAAACGCTTAAGCTACGGTTTCCTAGAACAGCGCCATGAAAATGATGATAGTGGCAATAAAGATTTAAATCGTTAGATTCACCCTAACCGTTAAAAGATAGTCGCATTTCTGCTTCGTTTTGACATCTCTGACACACTATGTGCATCTTTGTGTGTGACTGCACTTGATTGTCATGGAAGCGCTATTTAATATTGTGTGAGCGCACTCTTCTTAGTATGGACACTTTTTCTCGTGACTAACTACGGTGAGGGCAAATCTAGCGATTTAAATCTTTGGGCAGCGGGGTTTGACACTAGTGAAAACCGGTTTCTTAGGAAACCAAAGCTTTACTATTTATTTATTTTCATTGCAAGTGCAACATAGAAGAAGTAAACCATCCCCCTTAAAAAAGATTCCGAAGAATTGAGAAACTCCTCCTCTTTTTTCTTAAGTTGGTTATAAAAATGACAATAACATTCCCATTCCCAAATTAATCCAGGCACTCCTCCGTTTACACATAGCAGAATATATTACTACAAGTATCATCGCGATCTTTCTCCCACTTGACTTTTACGACGGCGTGGGAAGCGGAGTGTTGATTTTTCCTTATTTCACTTTTCTTTTTCTTAAAAAATATATAAGAGAAGAGTTTTCTCTTAATATTTAAAAAGGAAATTCTAACTAGCAATTCTTTGCAGTCAGGAAATTTTTCTCCTCTGCATAACGTTCCTTGTTGATTGGTTAGTTACAAAGCAGTGAATTTTTAGGGTTCCGTACCTCAAAAAAAGGGACCCTTATAGGATCACTTCGTTGTCCGTCTGTCTGTCTGTCTGTCTGTCAGTCTGTCAAGACCCTTTTTGTCAGAAACGTGTGGAGGTATCGAGTTGAAATTATTATCAAATACGTAGGTCTATAGACCCTTGGAGCTCTAAAAAAATCAATCTTCTAAGTCAACGCAGTAATAAATACGGCCATTTACGAGTATGTGACATGTTTTGATACTCGCCAAAACCTATAGAGTACTTCCCGTTGACCTAGAATCATAAAATTTGGCAAGAAGCAAGGTCTCATAGCACAAGTAAAGGAAAAGTCCGAAAATCGTTAATCAAATAAAAAAAAATGGGATTACAAACTTAAATTTGCAGTTGGAGAATTGACCGTGACGTATATCAATGTATGGGAGAACATGTTTTTCAACAAATTCTTTTCTACTACTGATACTGAACCCCTCATTGTGCGTGGTCCGACACGCACTTGGCCGGTTTTTAGGGTCCCGTACCTCAAAAGACAAAAAGGGAACCCTTAGAGGATCACTTCGTTGTCCATCTGTCTGTATGTCAGTCTGTCAAAACCCTTTTTCTCAGGAACGCGTGGAGGTATCAAATAGAAATTAATACTAAATACATAGGTCTATAGTCCCTTGGAGCTCTAAAAAAATCAAGGTTCTAATTCAACGCAATAAAAAAATATGGCCATTTATGCGGCATATTTTAATACTCGCAAGTAAATCAAAACCTATGGGGTATATCCCGTTGACCTATAATCATGAAATTTGGCAAGAAGCAAGGTCTCATAGCACAAGTAAAGGAAAATGTCCGAGAATCGGTAATTTATAATTTTATCATGGAAAAAAAAATTTGGAATACAATATTAAGTTTGTTTTTGGGATAAATTCTTTTCAACTACGGAACCCTTCATTGTGCGTGGTCCGACACGCACTTGGCTGATTTTTTTTTTGTCTACTAAGTAGGTATTAGATAGTCAAAATATGAAAAGGAGAATACATAATTATGTTTGGACAGTACCATCTTGCGGGGGCGTGGAGCTGGTATTAGGTAAATGACAAATAAACACTAATTGCGGGACTCGTGGCTAAGTAATAACAGCCGTACGAATCGATGGATCAGGTTAAGCTACGCTTGCCGCGGTTGGTCCGTGGATGACCAACTTTACAAACTGCATGAGACCCCTCCGTGCCTCGGAAAGTACGGTCTCGGCTATCATTCGTGTATCTTTGACAGTTGTTACGGGTCGTCAGAAGCCCGAAAGTCTGACAACCAGTCTTATCAAGGGGTATCGTATTACCCAGTAACTGGGTTAGGTCAGATAGGCAGTCGCTCCATGTAAAATACTGGTATTCAGCTGCATCCGGATAGACTGGAAGCCGAGTCCACAATAGTTGGGAAAAGGCTAGGTAGATTGATTGACGCAGATTGATTTTCTAAAGGAGCCTTTACTCCTTTAAAAAACTGATCACATTATAGAAAGAGCGATTCTCCTCCAAATAAGTACTTACACTGGTTTGGTTTGACTTTACCTTTACAAAAAAATAATACATTTATTAAAAAATTATGGTAAATAATTTCTTCGTAGAACGTAGAATACATACGAGTGCATTATTAAGATTTTTGCCGAGAATTTTACTCGTATAAGGATTACACGCGATATTGATATTGGATCTCTCGCGAGAGAACCTAGTAAGGACTGAAGAAAAATCATTATTTTTAATTATGTTGCTTCTACGCGTGATTTACTCGCTTCTTTATTTAAACCTACTCACGCCTTTTTGGGACATTTTTTGTGAGTGGGTACGTAATTTTTATTATTACCTTAATCTGGTTTGACTTGCATTCGGTGTACATGTCGCAGCCTGAAGGCTCTCCCGCACAGGAGCGTTGTTATCGCGATCGGTAATATCGGATGCGTTATTGTGATAATGCATCCCGATTCCTTGCCACACAGCTGCATTTTTATCGTCCGACATTTGTAACGTGCGCGTATAACCATCGATATCCATATTATAGAAAAAAAAATCAGGACACTCGTGTAGACATGTAACCACTACTAATTAGAATACCAGTCGGTAAAGCAAATTATAGGGCGCTCGTATTAGAGGGGCGGCAATCGGCGGCATCGAAATTGAAAAATAATACAGTACATTATTTTTTATTTGCACCTTCAAAATATTCCTATATAAAATTTGAAGGTTCCCCTCGATTTGTCTGAGATGCCATCATTAGATCCTGGTTTCCTTATCATGGTACCACCACTGGGAAACGACGAAGTTATCCGCGAACATACTTAAAAGTCGGTTAAACTTTTAAGTATGTTCGCGGATAACTTCGTCGTTTATGAACCGATTTTGATGATTCTTTTTTTGTTGGAAAGGAGATATCCCAATGGTGGTACCATGATAAGGAAACCAGGATCTGATGATGGCATCTCAGACAAATCGAGGGGAACCTTCAAATTTTATAGGCACACCTATAGCGATTTGGGTATTTTTTATAGTAACTCGTGCATTTGCTCTTGGAAAGCACTATTTGGTGAAGTGGAACTGATGAGGTAGACCACAGATGGCCATCGGAACTACTCAATAATACGTATTGCACAGGTTGCGATTTGATTATTGCTAAGCAATTTATGCTCGTCACAGTACATATGTTGAAGAGGAGCTGATGGTTACTTCACCATCAGTTTCAGTTCTCCTGGTTCTTCACCATCAGTTCCACTTCACCATCAGTTCCAGTTCTACAGAGAACTCCTCAACAATTTACGTCCTTGTATCGGGAAAAGCAATATTTTGTAAAAGGTGACCCAAAAAAAAAGTGAAAAAAAAAACTTTTACAAAAAAAAAAAAAAACAACCGACTTCCAAAAAAATACTGCAAAGCGAACAAATAACTTTAATTTCGGAAGTCGGTGGCAAAAACTAAAATAGAGATCCAAAGACACCGACTTCCGAAATTAATGTTATTTTGCACTTTTTGGAAGTCGGTTGTTTTTTTTTTTCTAAAAAAGTTTTTCTACCAAAATATTTTTCTTTACATATTTTCCATTAAAGATGATGACTAAAACTGTATTTTTTTGTTCGTCATGTAGATTAAAAAATATTGGACACGTATAGTCATGCAGACTCTAAGGATGTTGATGCCACGGAGTTACCTAAGTGGCGAATTAGAAACAACACTACGCCACAAGAAGTTTTAAACAACATTACGCCACAAGAAGTTTTAAACAACATTACGCCACAAGAAGTTTTAAACAACAGTACGCCACAAGAAGTTTTAAACAACATTACGCCACAAGAAGTTTTAAACAACAGTACGCCACAAGAAGTTTTAAACTACATCTGTGAAAATGGACTAGTAGAAATCGTGCCTAATTTAGTAACTGCAATAAGGGCGTTGCTTACTCTTCCTGTCTATGGTCAGCGGTGAGCGCAGTTTTTCTCAATTGAAACTAATCAAAACGTAGGTACACCTGTACTCAACAATGACTCAAGTCAAGACAGACTTGTGGGATTGATAACTTCATCTATATGTCGCAGGCAGATTGTATGATTCGCCATTATACATACGACCGTGTGTCCGTTTAAAAACGCTCGCAGTTATGAAATATGTCGAAGGCAAATTGGCAACTCGTTCAATTGTTATAATTTCGACATTGATTGCTATTGTAAGTTCAGTCGGAACTGTGACTAACCACGCGCGATCCAAATTGGTCGCAGTAACTAAGCACCCCGAACAAATGGGTTAGGTTAGGTTAGAACTGTGACTGACTGTGTGTAGCGGTGCCGCGGCAGTGGCCGGCGAGAGCCTTGAGAAATAGAACTAATTACTTCAATTTGCCGCGGCATTTTATAAACGGTGTTTGAATTGTCCATCAAAATAAATGTTGTGGCATATATTGTATAGTGACAAGGCAATTCACATTTTGCCTTCGGCATATTTCACAACTGCGAGCGTTTTTAAACGGACGACGCCGTTTGTAAAAAGTGGAGTCATACAAATCGCCTGCGACATATAGATAAAGAGAGAGAGAGAGATTTAGAGATAGCTGAAGAAATTGCTTCAGCTATCTCTAAAATCAGCCCTTAATCAATTGATTGAGGGCTGATTTTTCAATAGTTAGATAACTTATACCTGAAGAATAAATAAATATGACAGTAATTATTTTCTATACAAAAGCTGTCAAATCGCCATATTTATCCTTTAAATAAAAGTTATCCGACGATTGAAAAGTTAGCCCTTAAAGGAGATCGTTTCCACTTTTGCCAAAGTTAAAGTAACAAAAATAAATCTTACCTAACCTAACATTTTTTTAGCAGACCTCTTTCATACAATAAATATCGGTAAAAATCATAACCCTCCTTTTTGCTTCGCCGTAGTCGGGTAAATAGGAAGGAGTACTCTCCATTATGTCATGTGATAAATAAGAACTCTAATTTTTTTATAAAAAATTACAGACTTAGGGCCTGTTTCACTACCCACGATTAAGTTCCTATTAATTTACTTTGCTCATAATTTCATACAAATTCTGTTCATTCCGACATTGTGAATAAGCCCTCAATCTGTTTACATTATTGTTTTTTTTTTGTCACGAATATTCTTGAAAGGCCACCGTCTTTCGCCTATGCCGCCAAGATTTCTTGGGCCGTTGACAACATAGGTTCTCATTCCGTATATGTTGTAAAAGATAGATTAGAATTAGACGACTACAAAAGGTTGTTTAGGAATGCTAATAACAGCATCTGCCTATGTATATATATATACATTGTGTATATATATAAATATATATATACATTGTGGTAATTTTTACCATGTATGTACCTCCATTTATAGCAGTAAATTAGTAATTATACGAGTACTTACTCTAACTATCTCAAATTAGACACATAAAAAAGTGTTTTGACCATTAATTTCATAATGAGGTAAAAATGGTGTTTAATTAATGTTTAGGGGGTATAACCAAGGCTCTAGTGCAAGGGACCTACAATAAAGTATAATGTTAATTAACTTCATACTTTCAGTGGTATTGATCGTGAACTCATGACAACTGAGGTGTGGTTATAAATATCATACAATCATTGTTTGAATCTGTGAAACGCTGACCCTTTCTTTCTATGTACGAATACAATAATGTACACATTTGCTTATTCCTCCATCCGTTATGTTTTCTTATGTATATATAAGAAATCATCACGCGTGTAGTAAATATTTATACTTAAAAAAGGCCCATATGTTTTTGCTACGAATGAAAATTTATCAGAAGTAGAATATTTCCCGAACTGGCACATAGAAACTTTTTATTTATAAAAGAAACTGAAATAAATCGTGTAGGTTTTTGAAACGTAGCCGCGGGAAAATAGCTACAGTCTGATTTTTATTTCGACGGAATTCTGATAGCTGTAATTTTTTGACACTTCAGGTATCATAAACCTTTTCTATCTTGTCATTTTTATATAAGTTATTTATTATATGACTAGATTTTTTTGGAAATAAAATAACAAAAAATATGAAAGAGTATTTTTTAATTTAAATATTTATTTAGGTATCATTATCAGTAATATTATCATCGTTGTCTGTCTGTAGTTACAAGAAACGAAGATTTTACAAACAAAAATATATTCCTAAAAAAGGTTTGCAACCTATGGACTAGTGGACAGGGATTCCTGTGAAAGAAAAATAATTACCTTACTAATTATTGTAACTTCAACCATTTGAATAATAAAAAATCTGATTACCATTTTAAAATTATCAGTCAATTTTTATGTTTTAGTTTTTCTAATTGATACCTTAAATTCAAGAAAGATTTTTTTTTAATTTCGCTTATATGTGTTCCATTTTTAGTAGGACCGATTTATTATTGGCAACACTTCTGACATGTCAGAATTCCGTCGAATTAAAAATCAGACTGTACTTATAATAACGTTAAGTGCCTGAGGCTTCACCCACGCAAAAAGTTAGATTTTTTGCATGTTTCAATAATAGATTAACAATTATTTAATTTTATTTTTTTCTTACAGATTAATAACACAAAAACACGTCACTGCGGTGAAGCTATTGACAGTCTCGGGCACCTTTGCCTGTCCTGCTGCACGCAGGTCGCATACCACGGCACGCCAGCATCAAGGTTATTTCTAAAACTATTAAAAAACCGGCGAAGTGGGATTCGGAAACGCACACGAAGGATTCCGTACCATAGTAGTAATTTTAATTTATTTTTTTATTTTTAATATATAATGTTGTTTATGTTTAACAATTGCAAAGATAATTTTGTATTTCATAATGATACTGTGAATTACAAGGTTAATTTTGCAGTTGCAGAAAATCGCCCATATTTAAACAAAATAGCTTATGAATCGACATTTTTTTGAAATTGAAATTGAAATTGAAAATATTTAATTCAGACCAAGCACACACTAGTATATACAAAGTCCATATTGCGTTAGTGAATAGATACTTATAGCTATGTTAGTAAAATTTTAAATTATTATTATTTTGGACATGCATGAGCGACCAATGCCTCAAAATTTGACTGTCCACTCTGTCCGACACCACGCTCAGGAGCGTGTTGGTGCTACCCTTTACTCGAGACCACAGGGAGGCCGTTCTTTTACGAAGCACTGCCTGGAAGCCGTCCGTGCTGTGCACATGCCCGAGGCACTGCACCGCCATGGGAGCCCCAACAAACCCCTGAACGCGTTGTTATACTGGACGCGCAGAGCATGGCAGGCTTTCTTAGAGTAATTGCTCCACAGGTTGCACGTGTATAACGTTTGACAATAGCTTTTAAATAGTGTGACTTTAACGTCACGTGAGCATCGCGCAAACCTGCGAGAAAGCATATTACCTCTTACCGACAATGCCCTGCGCTCCCTATCCATGTCCATATCATCATTTAGATTCTCATTGACCCAGTGACCCAAGTACTTAAATTTTGACACTTGCTGTAGGACGGTTCCATTTAGCGTGATCGGAGGAACAGGGTAGGTTTTAGTCCCAGCCTTAAAAACTAGCAGCTCGCTCTTCTGAACATTGTACTTGAGCCCATGGGCCATTGCATATCTTTCACATATGGTCAATAGTGACCTCACGGAACTGATTGAGGGGCCCAGAAGCACCATATCATCAGCATAGCTAATATTATTGGTAAAAACACCATCCACTGAACAACCGACACCAGCACCGCTAAGCTCCTCAATCAGTCCATTGACATATAAATTAAATAGAGTAGGTGAAGTTAAGCCCCCCTGCCTTACTCCACACTGCATCCTATATTCATCCGAGCATTCGCCCATCCACCTGACAAAAGCGAATAATGTTTGTAAAAATATTACCTAAGTAATTCTAACTTTTAATAAATGTAATTTAATATTATTTTAAGAAAATAGCTACCTGCTTACCAACAATAGAACTATTTATGTTATTGTTATTAACTTTTTATGCGAATTCAGTTTTCATGTATAATTTTATTTTATTTTAATTTTAGTTTCTACGATTTAGATCTGTAACTTTAGTAATATATGTAACAAACAATAATTGTTGCTGTGCCCTGACAGGGTCTACAACGACTCGTAGCTCTAAGCCTTTTGGTAACACCTTATTTTACCTTGTGGAACGCAAATAAATGAATATAAATATGAAAGTGTCAACCAGCCGTTTGGAGATATCATAGTACAAACCATGAGCACTCGGACACCACGACCCGAGAGTTTCAACTAGAAACGGCTCGAAAATATAATTACCCATAAGTTATTATACTTCGTTTAGGTTTTCCACCAGCCGCAGCAGCAGCGTCAGCACAGCACGCCGAGCCAGGAAGATGGGATGGCGCAAAAGTAAATTAGTATGATGCATCAGTTTTGTTGTTCATTGTCTATGCGGTTGTAATGTTTAATAAGATGCAACTTTGTTAAGGTTACAATAGGTTATGCAATATTGAAGAAAGAAAGAATTGAAAACCTGACGCCTACAGTTGAATTTATGCATTGAAATTAAAAGGGTTTAATTTTAGCAGATTAAGTACCTAAGAAAACTTTTTAATCTACTCTCATATCGTAAAATTCGAATTATAAACTTCAAAACGAGTTTATATTGACATACTTTATAAACAAAATACCGAAATTTAAAAATAGAATCATAATACTTATAACTTTATCTCGAGCAAAATAATTTTATAAACATTTTTTTTACCAATACGATACAGGGCAAATCCAAGAAGTTAATATCACCAAGGAGTTTCCATCAATTTTTTTTTCTAAAGGATCGCAAATGCGGGGCGCGCCATTTTTATAGCATTACAAAAAAGTTTTGATTCCAATTTTTACTTGTCTGTCGCAACACCCGCTCATGCGCGGTGATGTGCTTGGTTTTTGGCGCCATTTACGTTTTGTAATACTGAATTTCGTGGCAAAATTATTATTCTTGCTTAAAAATAGCCAATATCAGTAAATGAAAGTAATGTATGAACTGCACATAACTAGGTATTAAAACACTCGTGTGATACTATTAAAAACTCGTGTTTTAATACCCCTCAATAAGCAACTGTTTTATAGACCTATTAAATGAGCGTTTTGTTGTAGGTTTTTTGGGATTTGGGATTGTAAAATAAAAAAAATATACTTAATTTTCGATACCCGATATATTTATTTTATTTCATCCATAACGTCGAGAGTGGTAATTAACAACGAACTAATCAAATAATGGGTATCCAAACATTCAGTTTTCGAATATTTTACCGCCTAAAAATATTTTTATTATATCCATTACAATATAAATTACATGTATGTATGTATGTAGAGTGACAAGTAAAGGACAGACTCCACTAATTCTTCCTATAATTTCATCTATGAAATTGACATGAATAGGATACGGTGTAACCCAGCCTAAGTAATCGTAGAACATACATTAATAGATCGTTAGATTTGCCTTTCCCCTTATATAAATTGAAAAACACATTAAAACGAGACGATATTGAAACATGTATTCGGAGAGTTTAAATAATGTCTAACATTAAAATACATTTTAGTCTTGTACCTCTTAAATTACTCTGATCTTACAACACCGTGATTGGGTACTGTTAATATGGTTTCAGGTAATTATTACTTCCAAATATGGCTTCGTAGAAGTCAAACTATTTTATCCTAACATCTGACATAACGTGACAAGCAACGTGCATACCAAGACATTATCAGGAAGTAAATAACTAAGCCAATACATGTAATATGTATAATTTTTGAACGCGGCACACGTAAGAAAGGAAATTTTCAGTTACAATAACGAATATAAATCTACATTTTTAGATATAAAGAGTATCTCTATGGACAGACAATTCTTATGCCATCGACATTATAATTTAAATTATTTACAACAATCGTAAAATCCGAACAACAATACCGTTCTTAAAATTAATTTTAGAACTGAAATAGATTTTTTTTTTAATTTTTGAATTGCGAAGATAATAATTTGATATCACAGTAACGTTACAAGTTCTGTAACTGAACAATAATAAATAGACTATACAAGTATACGTAATTATATTATAACATATAAATATCTTGCATGCAGTAACAGATTCCAAATAATAGGGCTCTCCAGTTTAAAGTTAATTAAATGCTTGTTTAAACGACGTTCCTTAGTAGTTCCTCCGATGATAGCATGCCGTCCTGTGAACAAAAATGACAAAATCAAAATATTTTATTTCACATAAACCTACATGGGCACTTATGAAACGTCAGAAGCTAGGTGCACGGTTCCAAATGGTCGTTTCCTATGGAGAAGAGCCGGCAAGAAATTCAACGGTTACTCTTTTAAAAATAATATTTTCAAATAAGTGTTAATAGGTGGGAGGACAATGTAGGCCTTTCAACAACTACCAGGTACTTAACAAAATAGAAAATAATCTATTTAGAAGATTAATAAAAGAATAAAAATAAAAACCAATGACATGACAAAAATGACATGATTGCTATCATTACAACTAAAGTTAGAACAGTTAACACTTGTACCTATCTATTACACCATTTAAGATACCAAATCGATGTAAAGTTCAATACAAAATACCTACCTAAGTACATAATTTTTGCTTAGTAATTTATTTATTTATTTATTTATACAATTGGTCTTACGAGCTAACAGACATAACATCCAAAACGTTCATAAGATTAACCAACAATTCAATTGTGGCTACACAAACTCGTCTCCTTATACAATAAATTTTCTTAAAATAGCAATAATGCCCATGTCTATAAATAATAATAAAAATTAGATTACAACGAAGAATTAATATAGCAGCAGAATATAATGTGGAGGTTTGATGCTTTAATCAAGCCTTGACAATATTATACTGGCTGACATTGAATCATTCAAATATGGAATGTCTTCTATCAAAAAAACGATTCTCGTTTTCTTGATAGGATGACAGATAGATTCTGGCGAGGGCTCCGCGTAGAACCAATTTAGTTAAGGAGTGTGATTTATAATTGATCTGAAGCTTAAAATACAGAGGGCATCAGCCCCATATAACTAGAGTCCCTCTCGTATTATTTAGTAGTTCAGTAAATCTCCTACTGTGAGGTTCGAGCCCTCACTCACAGTCACAACATTCACACAAATTCGGCAGTAATCATTGTCAAAAGGTTACGCAAGCATACTTTAAGTACTTGCAAGTTTTTGTATGTCGAAATCAAGCAATTTCGTAACCGGCCAAGTTTTTATTACATCGCTAATTAAAATCATTTGGGAAATTACATAAAATTCAATATGGCGACAGAGAAACTTTTAGGTTAGTATTCGTTTATTACTTGCAAACAGATCCGGTAACTCTCAGGTAGGGTTTGGTGTGTACCTAGTAGTATTATTATATTCTCAACTAGCGACCCGCCCCTGCTTCGCATGGTTTTTACGAATTGACAAAACATCCAGCTTTCTTTATAAGGTATAATGTAAGTTTATTATAAATGTATAATTGTATATACTTATAAACCTTTCGGAATAAATTCTCTAATTGATGGTGAAAACTGCATCAAAATTTGTTGCACAGTTTATAAGAAATATAAGACAACGCGGTCACACAGACACATACAAAAAGCGACTTTAATTAATAATAAGTTTAAATCAAAAAGTGTTAATATTATTTCGAAAATCAGTTAGTCCTTAAGAACGTTGACTCCGTACGGCATTTCATACAAACTTTCAAGTCCTTTTTTATCGAAATGAATGAATCGATAAGTTTAAAAATTTAGTTAAGAATATTTTCGAAAAATAGTGTTGCAGCTAAATTCGACCGATATTAAATATTCCATAGAAACAGAGATTTCTAATTATCTTTTTTTTAAATAAGACATTTCGAAAATGTTCTTAACTAACTTTTTAGATTTATGTATCCTGCTTATGCGTATGAAAAATCAAAATTAAAATCGGAACATTCATTTCGATAAAAAAGGACTTGAAAATTTGTATGAAATGCCGTACGGAGCCATGTGGATCCATTTAGAAAACATGACAGTACAGGTACACAGTAAAATGTCACCGCACTCTCTCAATTCGATTTCAAAGTCACTGACATTCGATATCCCCACGATGGCCCATAGTGGCCGAAACCACACACTAACTCAATTTTCTACATTTACATAGTACCTTGCCTGTTCTAGGAATTCAGGCAGATAGACGAGTACTAAATACCTAGATACACCTACTGCACTTTACGTGGTAGCCGCTAGTAAGCCGCTTTACAAAGACTTATTTACGCTGGAAACCTCGCTCTGCATAATAATTTCACCTTACAAGTTAGGTGTGTTTAATAAGTTTGATGACTTAAGTTTTGAGTTTTGTGAACTAAGTTGAGCTAAGTATGAACTAATGCCATGTGACGTGGTACTTGGTCCAACAATGTTCACATCTGCTATTTTTTAATATTAAGGGATTTATCCGCATACATTCAATAATTGTAAGTATTATAATATTTGTTACATTCACAATTAACATATTTTAAAATAAATCTTAATTTTCTTCTAGTCTTCAATTATATATTTCATAATCAGCTAATGTTCCCACTTCAGGGACACAGGTCTCCTCTCGGTGAGAGGGAGTGGGCTGTAATCCGCCACGCAGGCCGAGTGAGGGTTGGTAAATGTCACTTGTCTTCGAATTTTTGGTTCTAGGATTTCTCACGAAGTTTTTATTCACCGTGTTATGAGCAGTGGTGATGTAATAATTTACACAAGTAAAGCGCCTGTCTGGGTTCGAACCTATTACCTACAACTCGTAAGTCGCGGCCGTTACCACTGGGCCACCACTGCTCTCATTAATATATTATACATAATTATATATTATATTTATTTTAATTTTAGTTTAGGCCCAGGCCCAGAATAATAGACGCCGAATTCATTTAAATATTAACCCAATTCATATCTTTGTGGTAATTTATAACATCACACATTTCGCGAAATATTCTTCATTACATTTCGTAACAGTCTTGAATATATTCATAATTTATTCCTTCCTTACAAAACCTCACGATTTTGTGGGCAAAATGAGTGTTTCATTAAAACAAGAGAAGACAGCGGTTAAAAGGTCTAATATATGAAGTTAGTTTGCCTTTAATTTTAATGTCGAGAATTATTATATCTGTAGATTTTAATTTATTATTTTTTTTTTATCAAGAGATAATTTGATTTATTGTTTTAATGTTTCCGGGGTGCCATTTACATCGGCCTCTTCAATATGTACCTTTAACAGATCCCAGAATTTAAAATTTGTTTATTACAATATTATGATGGTTAGTAGTTGGTTTGCATAGCGCAAAAGATAAATTAATTGCATCAGATATAAGATTTCAAACACCAAAATAATAACAAAAGTTGTTTATTCAGAATTTAAATGAACTGTACATAAACAACTACATAATTATACCTAATTAATGAATAAAATAAAAATATAAATATCCCAACTTAACTACATCTAAAACAATTAGTTATTCCTTTCTTTAGTCTAAGTTAGTAGTTTCTTATTTAGAAATGAATGTATGCATTGAATATATTTATCGGGTCGTCGTTGTCAGACAATATAAATGGCACGGTATATAATTACGGTTGCCCTGTTCTGCGTAATAAAGATAATGTTTTACTGGGTTTATTAAAAGTTGTCTATTCAACACACTCATAATCTAGCCTAGCAAGTACTTACCATTTCGACAATACTACATTATTTCTATTGTGTGGATTTAGAAATGTGTTTTTGATATTGTTGAGTTGTCAGAATAAAAGTTATTCCCAATTTTATATATACCTATACTTTAATCTGAAGGTTATTTCTGTGTGATAAAATATTGTGTACAATTGTGTTCATTTGTTTACAGATTTGCTTATTGAAATTAGCACCTTTTTATTTCAATATAAATTTGCATGCCAATTTATAGTATTTGTCATTAGGACCTAGCATAATTTTGAATACTGGTAAGATTAATTATATCTAAATTAATTAGATTAATTATAGAATAATTTTACTTATTATTAATATTTTAACTTTGTTAGCTTAGTTGTTATCATTTTTGTGCATGCTGTGGTCTCCTATAAGTGAAGGAGTACACCTACGAGTACTTAATACCTGATGTTCCCTTTATTTATGTTTCATGTATTGTGTACATCTTTTGTTGGAGATCCTAAATAAATAAATAAATAAGATATAACTTGTTCCTGACAATGACGTAGTGATGCGACATAACGACAGTGACGTTATTTTAGGGAAGATGATGAACAGTTAAATGGTGATAATAAAATAATGTTACCTGATTGAGGTCGATGAACTTGCGAACTACAGAACGCGCGAAGTCTGGATTATTCAGCATCTCGTTTACAAACCAGTCCAGGGGAATACTGTTGAAGAAAAAATATAATATTAAAAAAAACGAGCGAGCATTACAGTAGTCGCATATGACGTGTACCATCTGAAATCAAATAGCGCGCGCTTTCCCGGCTTCCTGTTACACACTTCCGTCCCTTTTCAGGAAGCCACTCCCATAGATTGCAGGGAAGCGAGAGGAAAGATGTTACACATTAAAATATGAATGTCGTTAAGTCATGCTTATTAAGTCAGGGATATTAATTGTTTGCAAATTAATTGTCCGTAGGTACAGAGGCTACATGAATCTACCCCAATCTGTCAAATTTTCCCAATTGAATATGAACCTTATTCCTTTGTGGTAAAGTTAAAAATCTATCAAAGGCATTTGACAGATGATGATGATGATGATGTAGCTTGATGTGTTGGCCTCTGTACATTCAAATCACAGCTGTCTTTTTGTACAATATTTTTATCTCACGAAAAGACACGCACTTTACTTGTGGTTACCAAGTCTACAAACACGCTGTGAATGTGTGCGTGATGATCAGTGACCGCTAATATAAAAGTACGCTGGACTAAATATACTATAAGAAATGACAGTTGATTTTTATGCCGATTCAAAGCGCCCCGCTCGAGCGTCTCAGGAACTAAAATTGACACATTTTTGCAAATGGCCGACATGTTGTTTTGGTACGTCTGTGATATTCTACGTCTAAATCGTGAAATAAGATTTGTTTTGTGAATTTTGTGTTTACTACGTGATATTTAGAACATTTTTATCATGAGGGTATGCGCAATTATAATTTCCCTGACTTTTTTTTTTGTGGATGGGAAATCGTCTAATGACTTCTTCCACTCTGGGCGGAGATTGAGTGTTCCTTCAGTTGCCTGTGCCAGGGCAACGGTATCTCTTTCGAACAATCCACGACCCCGGCGGCATAATTTCCCTGGCTGTATTACCTAAAAGAGAAGGTAAAAATAAATTGGTATTCAACGATATCTTTACAGTAGTTGTTTACTAAACAACAACTAGGGAACAATATTATAATACCATTTTGGGGAAAAAAAATGCAACCGCCTCAAATTTTCGGCCTAAATGAAAAAACCCAACCCTGTTTTCTCTTACAATGAAACCTGTTATCCTTCCTAATTTCAGCTTACAACCGATATAAGACAGCTTCAAAGGGAAAATCCCATAAAATTAAAAGAAAAAAAAAAACAGAAAGTGGAGAAAGACAGGCTACCTTACCTTATATAACTTTTTTGATCGTAACCCTAAATAATGTTCAAAGACGATTTATTATCATTGAGCAGTATGTGAATTTATGAGGAGCTCGAACATATGTTATAATACAGGAATTAAGAACAAAGTGGAAAAGTATGTAAACTTGGCATTTTCGACGCTTTATTTTCATCTTCACAGCGTCTATTTTCGACCTCTTTGATTATCCTAAATAGCTATGTATTTCTACTCGTTAAATTTAGCCTAAGGGATAAAAATAAATGCATATTGCATGCAATTTGTAATAATCCCTGCAATCACAATCATGATAATGATTTGACTTTGACTTTCGTAGCGATTGTCTTCTTTCTACGGTTTGTAGACCACGGTCTACGATTCGTAGCGCTTAGCTGCTACGCTCGTAGCACAGTCAATTTACTTGGATGGTAATTATGATATTAATAGAATAGATATTATTTAGAATTATTTTTATTTTTGAAAATACATGTTCGTGGAATTAAATTATAGTATCCATATTTCCGTTTTATGATGGTGATGATATTGTTGTAGAACACGCAAAAATAACAATAATTTGTCGAAGTGCTTTCATTTATTATTATAATGACTATTGACTGTTCAATCTATAAATATCGTCAATATTCATAATACTTTCCTTTATTTGTTTCTGTAATTCAATATTGTATTTATGAAAGCAAATAGGACGTTGGCTTATCGGGATAACAGAAAGGTGGCTTGGTTTGCAGATCGGATCTGCTAAATGCCAAGCCTTATCTAAACGGAATAGCGGCCTCAGCGTGAGGGCGATTTGTTTGTAACCCCACCTCCCTCCCCACCCGACCCTCCCGCTGTCCCTCCCCGGACTTAAACACCTCATCTTTCGAGGCTAAAAGGAAAAGTTTGTGTCTCTGACCAGTACTTAATTTTTATTGCAGTTTTCGGAGGTAGTTGGAGAAACGTAAGATTATTTTTTTGAGAAAGGTGCATTTTTAATGTGACTCTGAAGACAGGCTTTGGCTTTCATTTGTAGGAACCAGATTCCGTCTTTAAATATCCCAAAAAGTTCAACCTCACAGTTTAAAAAATTATTTAGGTACCCTTAATTCCAAATCTTACTACCTCTTCAATGGGCTTCATCTAAAGGGCAATCTATCTCTACTAATAATAAAACTGAAGAGTTTGTTTCTTTGTATCTTTGAATGCGCTAATCTCTGAAACCACCAATCGGATTTGAAAAAATATTTTTACAATTGATAGCCCAATTCTTGAGAAGGCTATAGGCTACTAAACATCACGCTAAGACTCTTAGGGGCCGAGCAAAAAAAAAAGTCAGAAAGAACGCTAAGCGAAAACGAAGTAATAGCGCGGGCAGGCGATGCTATGCGACGGGTGGGTCGGGTGGACCAGAAATTTCACGCGGATGAAGTCACGGGCAGAATCTAGTAAACGATACAAATCCAATAGAGCAGAACAACTGATCTACCTAGCTTTTCCCAACTAAGTTGGGGTCGGCTTCCAGTCTAACCGGATGCAGCTGAATACCAGTATTTTACATGGAGCGACTGCCTATCTGACCTCCACAACCCATTAACTGGGTAATACGATACCTTTTGGTAAGACTGGTTGTCAGACTTTCGGGCTTCTGACGACCCGTATCGACTGTCAAAGATCCACGAATGACAGCCGGGACCAACGGCTTAACGTGCTTTCCGAGGCACGGAGGAGTCTCGATATGTAAAGATGGTCACCCATCCACGGACAACCCCGGCAAGCGTAGCTTAACCTGATGGATCGACCCGTGCGGCTGTTATTACTTAGCCACGAGCTCCTCAGTGCAGAACAATTGATACAAATACTAATTCTTCAAGATAAAAGGTGCTACAAACCCACATCATTTATCATTGTACCGTAAACCACAAATCGAACTCAAGGAAATGTCGGGCACCCATCCTCTGTTGTCTCTCTTAACCACAGGCCCAACACTGCGAGGTGCTTAGGTTTCGAATTAATACGACTACTATAAATCGAGCAGGAAACAACGTTTATTTATAGAAAACTAGCTTTTATCGCGCGGCTTCACCCGCGTGTAGATCTAAGATTATCCCACGGAATTATCCCTCAATCTGCCTAGCCTTTTCCCAACGGCTTCCAGTCTAACCGGATGCAGCTGAATACCAGTATTTTACATGGAGCGACTCCACAACCCAGTTACTGGGTAACACGATACCCCTTGGTAAGACTGGTTGTCAGAATTTCGGGCTTCTGACGACCCGTAACAACTGTCAAAGATCCACAAATGACAGCCGGGACCAACGGCTTAACGTACTTTCCAAGGCACGGAGGGGTCTTGGTATGTAAAGCACCCATCCACGGACCAAACACGGCAAGCGTAGCTTAACCTCATCGATTGACCCGTGCGGCTATTATTAATTAGCCACAAGCCCCCACGGGAACGTACTACTGGGATAAAATGTCCTGACAAAGGTTATTATCTACCTGTGAGCCAAAATCTGAAATCCATAACATAACATAACATCACGCTTGTATTCCTCGAAGAGTTGGGCAGAGGTGTAGGTACCTAGTACACCCACATTTTGCCAGTTAAGTTAAGTTTTAAGTCCTATATAATAGGAGGCGAACCTATTGCCATCATCCGGGTACAAATCCAGACTCGGGGCTGCTACTGAGAAATTCCTGATGGGAAAACCCAATACCACTTTGCCCGACCTGGAACCCAGGACATCAAACAGCCGCGCCCTCGCACCCCTAGCCGCCGTAGGAGACGCCCTGGGCGGCGGGAATCGATTGCCGATTCCCGGCCACCGTAGGCGCGGGCTTGCGGACGTCGAGTAATGGGCAGCTCGCCGTCCGGTAAGGACCAGGCCCGGGTCGACGGCGCGTTGTGTTCCACGCGCGCCTCAAAGAGATGTCAGCAGTGACGGGGTCAACTGAGCCGATGCCGCCGGGGTCGCGGGTAGTTCGAAAGAGATACCGTGGCCCTGGCACGGGCAACTGAAGGATCATGGGTGGGTTTTAGTCAGTAAAAGTCTGACACGCCCTCCCGCTCTGCCCAGAGCGGGAGAAGTAATTTGATGATTTCCCATCCACAAAAAAAAAAAAAAAAAAAAAAAAGGACATCATGCTCAGCAGTAGTGTTTGCGACCACTAGACCAACGAGGCAGTCTGAAATCCGCTCAGTCGTGAAGGCGTGGAAAGTTAACAAACAGAATGATAGAGTTACTTTCACATTTATAATATTACTTGCTACGCCCCGCGGTTTCACCCACGTAGACCAGGATAAAACTAGCCTATATGTAAATCCAGGGTATAAGCTATATACATACCAAATTTCATCCAAATCGGTCCAACCGTTTGAGCGTGAAGAAGTTAGAAACGTACAAACACACACACACACACCCACAAACTTTCGCCTTTCTAATATTAGTGATATAGGTTCACTGTATAGTATGTACTATACAGGGTCAAATTAAATTAGCTAGCGAAACTCACATTTAAATAAGTGCGACAAAACATAAGTGATATTTTTTTTGGGGTCAGCGACCGCTGTTGGTGATGTTACTTGAAGTACACACATCAAAAGTGTCTAGGGATCAAGCATTTTTATGCGGATTTCTTGAGATTGAGATGTGGCTTTGTAATAAATTTATGATTTTATAAATTTATATGGATCCTTTTTGGTGCATTTCATAATTTGAATCAGGAACTGTGAATCAAATTCGAGTAAAAGATGAAAATCAGCTGTCAATATTTTCCCTATAAAAACATACAACGCATTGAAGACATTATTACTGCTACTGTTTCCCTACTACTGATTAAAACCAACGTTATTATGGAGCGGCGACGTCATTTAAGCAGGGAAGAAATGCTCAGAGCCGTGGGAATGATAGAAGCTGGTTCCCGGCAACGTACTGTGGCTTTAGCTCTGAATACAAGTCAGAGTGTTATCAGTCGACTTTGGACACGTTACCGAAGCACTGGTACCGTGGCTGAGCGCCATGGAGGACGGTATCGCTGCACCACACGGAGACAAGACCGATACATTCAAATCTTAACTCGAAGAGCTCCAACTATAACCGCCATGATGTTAGCCGTGAGGCTTCATCACTCTTCAGGGAACTTAATTAGCGACCAAACAGTCAGAAACCGCTTGCATGAAGTGAACCTTCATTCCCGAAGACCGCTACGGGTACCACCTATAGCAATGCACAATCGTAGGATTCGATATCAATAGGCTCTTGAACACAGAAATTGGGCAGAAGAACAATGGCGTTTCGTGTGCTTTTCTGATGAGTCTCGTTTTGGTGTGAGACCGGATACAAGACGTATACGACACTGGAGAACCCCTGGACGCCAACAGCGATTAAAATCCTGCCAGGAAGTCCATCCTTATAGTGGTGGAACCATCATGGTATGGGCGGGTATTTGGATCGGCGGAAGAACTGAGTTGATTTGGATCAGAGGCAACCTCAACGCTCAAATTTATGCTGAGACGATTGTATCAGACGTCATCGTTCCTCTACAAGTGCAAATCGGTCCCTTATTTCAGTTAATGCACGACCGCACACCGCAAGAGTTGTAAGACAGACTCTCGCCGCAGCTAACATCAATGTCCTGCCCTGGCCTGCTCAGTCGCCAGACTTGAACCCGATTGAGCATGCATGGGATATGCTACAGAGAAGAGCTCTGCCGAATATGGAGGGTATCCAGTCGCAAGAAGACCTTTTTTTGTTGTTGCAACGAACATGGGCGGCCATTCCACAGCGTGATTTGGATGAACTCATTTTGAGTATGCCAAACCGATGTTCTTGTGTTGTTAGTGTTCGCGGTAGAAACACGGATTATTAATTGTTTAAGTTACCCAATAAAATTTTAAAGAAAACTGTTATTTCAGTCTTTTTTTCGAACTTTAATGTTAGTGGTTCAAATGTCAAAAATCCCTTTATTAGGAAAATGGCAAATTTCTTTATTAATGCAAAGGTGACTTGGTTTATCGTTACTGTGACAAACGAAAACACTTTATTTGATGAATCCTTAAAGAAAATTTTAATTAATATCAATCAGGAGAAAAGTTATTGCAAAAATATATGTTGATCCCTAGACACTTTTGATGTGTGTATAAGTTAAGAAAACCTGTACTTTTTTTATCGTGTTTAAATATCGAGACCCAGTTTGTCTGTTAAGTTTACACAAAGAAAACTGATTTTTTTAAATTGACATTTCAAGTGACTACATTACTTGCGGTTGAAAAAAAACTGATCAAATTTTTTTTTTTATTTTTGTTTGATCATGTTACCCGCTGCGTCTGCGGAGTTTCGCTAGAAAATTCAATTTGACCCTGTAGAAACAGACACATCTAATGATGCATTTAAATAGGTTCCATGGGTGTATCAGTAATCATCATCAGAGCAGCCTTCAACCAGCATTCGAATCAAGAAAAAAAGTCTAACGAGAAAGACACGATCCGGTGTTAATTGAATTTGTGGTTATATTACTTCTGCCTACACTGCATAATTATATTGACATTTAATTACAATATTGGGTTGATTAAACAGAAAATTATCGTACGACACGTACATTAAAAACATATAATGCGTACGAATAAATTTATTATTATTGATTACCCGGTTGATAATTACTCATTTTTGCGAGTACACAGAAGTGCATTAATTTTAATCTAGAAGATACATTTTCTTGATAACAGCTGCCAAACCAACTCCAGCTGTTTCATTTTTGCTGGGTCACTTTATTATAACTGGAGCTTATTCTGGAAACTTCTAAAAACAATACATTCTTATCTGAACCCACACAGTAGCCTATCACTAAAACTTTTTTGTTGTTGATTTTCCCGCCTCGAAAGGAGCTGGCCAAGGAGTTCCATCAGGTTAAGCTACGCTTACCGCGGTTGGTCCGTGGATGGGTGACCATCTTTACATACCGAGACTTCTCCGTGCCTCGGAAAGCACGTTAAGTCTTGGTCCCGGCTGTCATTCGTGGATCTTTGACAGTCGTTAAGGATCGTCAGAAGCCCGAAAGTCTGACAACCAGTCTTACCAAGGGGTATCGTATTACCCCGTAACTGGGGGTGAGTTAGGCAGTTGCTCAAGGTAAAATACTGGTATTCAGCTGCATCCGGTTAGACTGGAAGCCGACCCTAACATAGTTGGGAAAAGGCTAGGCAGATTGTTGTTGATTTTCCCGCCCACCACATTCTTTCACAGATTCTCAGAATGAATGAATGAATGTTTTCAGAATTGAGTTCTTAATTCAAAAGTGAAAATATAACCCCTTATAAAATCGGCTTAAAAAATTTGTACCTACAGAATTCTGTAATTTTACCGATTATACCAATATTGTTTGCCAAGAGATCTCAATGTAAATGGCTTATTTCAACACAATTCGCTTTGTAAATATTGTCAGGTAAATTAAATTCTTGGGCCCACAACCGATTGAGCGGGATTATTATTTCCATTATTTATTTATAAGTTTGTCTGCGGTTTTATTAGCTTTCGGCTTCTGCTATTGCTACTGTTGTACCTACATGTTTCGCGATATAAATTGGCATTCTGTTACGTACTACTTAACCTTGTGTTTTTTTCTATTAATCCTGCATTTAACCTTAATGAACCAAACGGTATTCCGTTTGATTCAATCCTCGCGTATGCTCGAGCACTTATTAAATTTCACTGAATAAGTAACTGTATCAATATTGACTTAAAGTATAAAATCCGACGCAGACATCAAGCGTTTGTCAAGTTACTCAGTGGAAAAAAACTGCTCGAGCAATGCATCCGAGGATTTTTTCGTTTTGTGGAGACTGACCCTAACAGTAGGTTGGGCTGCTTTAAGTACCTACAGTACTTAATACATCGACTTTTTTTTCTGCCTAGCCTTTTCCCAACTATGTTGGGGTCAGCTTCAAGTCTTACCAGATGCAGCTGAATACCAGCCAGCAGTCTATTTTGTAAAAATCTCACAGTGAAAAGTTAGGTGAAGTGAGCTGTCATTCCACTTGATGCTAGGGACTGACAGCTCACGTCACCTAAATTTTCACGGTGAGATTTTTACAGAATAGATCGGCAGCATTTTACATGGAGCGACTGCCTATCTGACCTTCACAACCCAGTTACTGGGTAACATGATAAACTTCGACTATTTTCTCAAATAACCACCGAATTTATAAGAAACTCTCGAAAAACCGATATCAGTATTTGAAACGAAGAGAAAAATTTTATTTGCTTCTTTGTGAGTTGGTCTCTATTTCTGTAAACCTACACTACACTACACTCTACTGATTTTATTGGATTTCAAAATTACTAGAACTCAGCGCGCTTAGTTCAGATTCAATCGAATTCCAGATGTAGGTACTCGTATAGGTATAAAATATGCGCTATTTTTATACAAGTTCTCACTATTTTCGTTGTTGTTAAAAATTCACTTCATCATCATTCTCCTGCCCTTACCCCAATTTATTTGGAGTCGGCGCAACATGTATTTTCCTTCCATACTTCTCTATCAGCCGATGTTTGCATGGACGTAAAAATATCGCGGCGGGATTTTATCGCGCACTGGATTTTCAACTCTCGGTGTTGAGCCGAGCTTCAAGGATCCAACAGAGTGCATCCCAGCGCGTTAAAAAAACATACTGTTGGATTTTCAACTCTCAGCGCTAAGCAGATCGTTGAAAATCCAGTGCGCGAAAAAAATCGCCGGGATAATTTTACGTCCGTGCGAATATCGGCTTAGTCATCATCTCAATAGTCACCCCCGGTTGTTAAAAAGTGTTCGAGCTAAAAACAAAAGGTGGGCATTTACTTCACGGTCAGTCCATCGCACCAAATGGCGTGATGTATCTACATCCAAAATTTGATCGTGAATTTTAAAATCCGTTGGCTTGATATAAATCTCTGGATTTCCAATCGCTTTCATTTGAATTTAGCCGTTTGGAGCCACGCAAAATGGCGCTATCGTGAATGCCCACTTTTAATAACTAAGATATTTTTGTTTATCAAAACCTCTTGCCTGCTTTTGTTTTATGAATGAAAATATTTTTAAATCTAAGCACAACATGAAGTGACATTAGCGTACAAACACCGTGACCCACAAAAAGGTAAAGGTGGCTCTTATTAAAGGTAAACACGTTATTGTTTACAAAACAAAAATAACTCCTGGATTTGACATTTATAAAATACTATCTGACTCGACAGACGTCCTGTCAAAATTTCAATAAATCGAACGGCGGGAAAACAAATGAATAACTGATTATAAAATTAATTTGAATTTGGAATACTAAATAGAATGAAAAAAATAATTTTGTGTGTAAAATGTATGAGAAAATTAATTTTCTTCATATTTTTTTTGTGAATTTTCCTGTTGTTAATAGGTAGTTATTCTGCTATTCGGGACGGAAACAAATACAACAAATCAAAAACCATGAAAATCGGTTCAGCCGTTCTCGAGTTATAAGTAAGTGTTCGAACAAACCCGACTTTGTTTTATATATGAAAATGATGTAACATTAAGGTGCATGCGCAAAGGTAGCCCGCGAAATTCAAATTTTCTTACGTTTTTTGCATTGCAGGTCAGTGTCAGGTTGTATATTGATCAAAATATGATTCGCGACTATAACAAATACGTATTTACATAATTATAACCATAAGAATCATCAATACATCTCTCTAAGTTAGATTTGTACCAAAATGTCATGATTTCCGAAATTAAACTTAGACCGTCTTATTACAAAACATGGTTCATCTTCAAACCCAGGTTTAAACCATGGACCTTTTTTTGAATTTCGAACTTTATTCCGACACATTAAGTGGCCAGTTTTACAAAACTGACAACTTAGTACCAGACTAAGTTGTCAGTTTTGTATAAAGAACTGTATTTCTATCACAGCTAGGTTCTAATTAGAAAAACTAGTTCGATGGGTTTAAACCATGACAGAAGAAAAAGCTCATTTTGTAATAAGATCGTCCGAGTATAAATCTAACTTAGAAAGATGTTTGATGATTCTTATGGTTATATAAATACATATTTGTTATTGTTGCGAATCATTATTTTGGTCAACATTCAACCTGACACTGCAAATTGCAAAAAACGTAAGAAAATTTGATTTTCACGAGCTGCTACTACGCAATCACCTTACAAACCCTTAATACTATGTATAAATATCTCAATCTCATGTAAGCAGGTATTCTAGACGTACACAACGAATCTCGATTAAAATCTGGTAGATTTCATTCTAATCTCTTTTCAAATCGAGTTCGACCAATGTTCCAGAATACGAGTTTAAAAGTTAACGTACCAATTCCTAATAACTAGATTACTTACCATTATAATCGAATAAAGGTTCCATCAAACAGGCGCGATTATATCGCGTTTCGTTTGTAGGAGCCTTAACAAATTGTTCTAATACAAATTAATTTCGATTCACTAATGCTAATTTCGTAGTTTAGTAATTGGTTTTCGGGACAATTACCTAATCGTTGTTGCAATCGGCAATAAATTCCAGATTGGTAAGGTTTCATTGTAAATTGCGTGTACAGCGGTAAATGTTGCCATATGAAATAGGAATTTCATTTGGTTTTAAATATTAAAAGTGTTTTGACGTCACACAATTACTTCTAAACCTATTTTTACTTGCCTTTCTCCATATTATAACGAAATATTTTATCGATGTAGAATGATAAATCTGAGATAAAACTTACTATATTGGATATTGCATTCATTGGTTAGAGTTTTTTGATTTTCAAGCATAAAAGTTGTTTTTCAGGATTAAAACTAAAGACGTTAAAGCTTTTAACAATATCTCTGGTACATGTAGAAACTTCGTTCTATTACCACTTTCTAGCATGCCACCAGAGTAGAGAACGAAATCCTAACAGCAACTTGAACCTAGCTTCCAATTTCTACCTTTACTTAAATTGCCCACATATTTTCTGTCTACACGGCACGGTGTTAATACGAAACCTCTTTCGTTTAATATAAATAGAACTCGAACTCCAGTTCTATTTTCACTCGTTCAGTTTTCATTCGTTCTATATTTGACATTGAATGAAAACTTTTTGAACGAGATATATTTTTAGAAGTACATAAACTATGGAATAACTTTTTAACTCTTAAAATGTCGATTGTACACCATGTGTACAGATAACAATAGAATTTCAATTGTGTCTGCTAATTGGCGCGCGACGGGTTAATGGCTTTATATTCGCGTCTGGTGATATTGTTAAAATATAATATCAAAATGTTAATGTGTATTCCAATAAACTGCAATAGATTTTATAAATTAAAATAAAAAACTACTGGTTACAAGCAAAAAGTATGTAAACTGAAATATTTCATTACAATCATGTGACGTAAGTATTATGTTATCACATTATAGGATAAAACATAGCATCCCCTGTTATCATTTATTTGTAAGTATTTATTTCGTACATTTTTGGTCGGTCCTCGTAATGAGATCTTGTTAGTCCTAAGAATTCTTTTTTCTACACAGTAAATATTTGGTTAATAGAGTCTGAATGACATAGGTTACTCAATATTTATTAACGTATGAAGATATTTTGTTTATTTCTATGAAAATAAACAGTGAATATAAATGGATTTATTTCACTGTATAGAAAAGTTAATATAAGTTAAATACAGCAATTAATTTGGTTTGAATGTTGATAAAGTATGAAAGTGAATCGTGTTTACCGGTAACATAATAAGGTGAGTGAACGATTTGTCGTTAAAATCATTGTGGAAGTTCTCTTAACTAGGTACTGCTCACGCTTGAAATATTTCAAACTTATGAGTCTGGAAAATCGCTACATAATCTTAGATCATCTGTTCCTATACAAAATAATAAACACTCATATTGATTGCCCGCGGTTACTGAGTCAAATAAATTTGAATGTGCCTTACAAACTTGCTCGTAAGTCTAGATCGGTTGCTTCGTGTTAAGGGCTTTAAAACCAATGTGGGTCATTTTTCCACCATTGACAGAATGCAGATTCAATGTTGTCGCCTGTGACTCTCACCCGGCGTAGATATCGATATGTCTTACTCTTTACATAAAGTTAAGCCTGTCTTGCATAGGGCATTATCATAAAGGTTAAACATTAATAAGTAAGTAAGTAGAACATGTTTTGTAACTGCTTATCCTACTCCTATGTTTAATGCATGCCGTGGCAGCCTTTAATTAAGGCTACACTATTAAATGTAAAAATAACTTTAGTATTTTGACACGTATTTTTGGTGTATGCTTTGTTGGTTGTCTTTAAATAAATAAATAAACTATAAAAGTGCAATGTTTTAATAACTGTTACCTTTCCAGAGTCTTCTCATCATTAGCTTCCTGTCCTTCCCTCTCGGGGGCAGCCTCCAACATCTCCCAGAAGTTGTCGAGACCGTACACTGGTGAAAACAACATCAATATTAATATTCTGAAAGCAATATCTATAACATCAACACTTTTACAAGCAAGAACAATCGAAATTAGTAAAGATTTCATTCGATTGCTGACAATATTCCAACATGAAGTTTCAGTAGTCGTAATTACATATCCTGTATATGATTTCCACTAATTACGTCATTATATAAGGAGCGAGCAAAAACCTGTTGCTCTCAATTAACCACACAATATAGTTCACATGACGTACCTAATAAGCAACATTAACACCCTCAGGTCAGTCACAATAAAAGCTCACATATACGAAGCCGAGAGTAAACCTCATCAAATGAGACCTCCCAGTTTTCTATCCACAAATGAGACAGGAGACAAAGCATTCACGGCCTTATCAGCGCTACACACGCACATAAATACAGCATTGACGGTCATCATGAATAAAAGGAACACATTTCTGTCCCACTACTTTCGACCCTACGAATAAGGAGGCCTAAAATAGAAAATCTAAAAAACCAATCGCACTTGTTATCCGTAACAATGCCGTATTTTTGCACTCACAAGTTCACATGGTACATCCCTAGACCATCCAACCAAAGCGAACAGAAGCACCAGTGTGTGTTGTTTATTTCAATGTTTTCACTTGTGTGAAAGTTTGCATGTTTTAATAAGCGAGTATGGCATGTTTATGTTGGCCCAGTACGCCGTCTGGCCCGTCCCCGGAGGCTTTAATTCGGTCGATACGAATATTTGTCGTATAAATAACATTTTTGCGGCTTAAAGCCGGTTTCCGACAGACGACACCCAAAAGTCACTGTTAGTGTGTGACTTCTTTATTTAATATTGGTTCAGAGATTATCTCGACTAATACCTCGATCGTTCTTTGGCAAAGGGGCCCTTTTCCCGTAACCCCTCGCGATAAGTACGTTTGAGTTGGGCCTAAAAGTTCCCCTGGTCACTCTAATTTCTTCCTCTGTTGAAATGTCAAGTCACGGTGGTGAATTGTTTTAGATTACCGATAGAAAGCGATAAAGCGTTATCTTTTTTATTTACTGCAAGCGTCTATTTTTGAACAAAATCCTTTCTTTTTCGATATCCACAATATTATTGTTTGTTATTTATTGAAAGCTTGGAAAGCTCTTTTAGCGTTGCAATGACAGTTTCGTCATATTTTACCTTCATCATTAACGTCATCGTTACCACTCCTTTTGCCAAAGTCGTGGGCGATCAAGAGGTTGCTCTTGGGGTTAAACTTCCTGCGAGCGTGAGTTTCGTAGCTGTCCTGGTCTGCTGATGTTTTATTGGGAGTAAGAGAATGTCAAAATGTTAATATGTTTATGTGTAAAATCAGTAAAAAGCAATTAAAAACAAAGGACTAACACCAGTTGACGTGGTGCAGAATTCCTTTTGTTTCGACAAAACAAGCTCGACAGACAACATTCTCCAGTCACACAGAACCATTTAAAGTTTTTAACTTTGATGTTTAAGTAGGTTTCAAATTCTTTTAGTCAGAACATTCATCTAAAGTTGAAAACTTGCACCTTTATTCAGAGAGAAACGAAACATTCCAGAAATGTGTTCTTATAATGCAGAACTCGCTGTGTTTTTATTGAAAATTCACTTTATTTAAGCGCGATCACATATGAAATACTATTCGTGACTTCTCTCTGAGTAAAGGAGTTATGGAGTGGGTTCTTGGTAGTGAACCTACGAGTACATAATAATCGAGCAGTAACAAGGTTTCTATCCTCTCACAAACACCTGCAAAGCGTCACTTCGGAAAGGGCATGTCCAAAGGCTGCGCGGGCCATTCCCAAATGGATTTTAGCTTTTATTTCCTTACACACGTGCGGACTGTGGTTAAGTCTGTTACACGGTATGGCATTCCATCGGCTTCGGCGTAATTTTTGCCATTCACAGTGACGCGAGGCCGGAATCTCAATCAGGTTCGTTGTGGTACCTTCGCCGTCCAATTCGGGAGCTCTTTTACCGAAATCTCTTGCAACCCCAACTGTGGGACTCTTAAAGGTGGGTGTGCCGCGGTGCGAGCGGGTGGTCGGTGCTTGATGCTCTACGTCCCCTTCAGGAATAACGTTACAATTCTTAGCCTCATTACCGTTACTGTTACATCCGAAAAGGGCTACAATCTACCCTCAAAGCAAACTTATTTACCCTTCGACAACAAATAATAACAATACGAATTGTACGTTTGAATGGCACAATTTCATCGTCAAAAGATTATGGTAATCACAAGTATTTCGATAAAATACCAACTGAGGAACTTTACATATTGAACAATGAGGAGTGAAAAGTTGCGGAAAGTTGTCGTACTATTGTCGTGTTATTTGAATTTCAATAAAGGCTAATATTAAGGTAGAAGGATTGTCCCTAATATATTATTCTGTACAAATTATGCGCTCCATTAGCGATCAACGAGCGCAACTTACAAGTTGGCTGGCTAGGAAGATTGATGCCCATTGTGTTCTAACTCACATACATCACTCGGGTCCAAATGTTCGTAATTACTTCATAAAATGCATCATATTAATCTTATATTATACACAACACTTTCTGATGGATATGTTACCCCGGTAAAAGTTTGAGAGGAAAGAGAAAAATACTGAAAATAATAATGCATTACAAACATTATACATACATATTGTGACGTAATAATCATTAAATAGCATTCTCGACTCACAAAAATAAACAGGTACCTACTGTTTATTTTTTGGTCCTTCGAGCCGGATGAATTTTGTGATCACGCGTAACAATCCATCGGATGTATAGACCAAGATAAAGGTGTGTTGAAATCGCAGCCACACACTTGATTATATTCGTTGAGTGTTTCGCGACAGTTCCGTAAAAAGTTCAACTCAGTCCATTCAGTGAACCATCAGTAAATCGTTCCAAGACGACATGGGTGGAGCTGAATCTACATCTGTACTGCACACGCCGTCGGCAGCCCACAGCTCCACCAATAAGTTAGGGAAATTAGAAAATATACAAGGTGTATCTTAGATAACGCACAACCTTGTCTACATAGAGCACTTATTGATGAAAATTGTACCTACACATCTACAATTGTTCCATTACTTAGTTAAATGACACAGCGGGTAACGTAGTCATTAATCTTTTACAATATTAATTATATATTTCGTTTTACTAGTACTTAATTATGTTGTATTTGTACTTCTAACCATTTCATATTAATTAATAAATTGACGGAAAAAGATGAACAAGTTTGGATTATACTCGTATATCAACAGGTGGAAATTCTCGAACCTCTTTCCTATTTGAAATAACAAGGCGTTATCTTCAACTTTATAAGTAAGAAAAGGTGGTCCCTAACGTTGCGGATAAAGAGAACTTTCAATCCTGAATTCTAGGCTTAGAAAAAATAGGAAAGGAAAATAATTCTGGCAAGTCACCTAGCAGTGACTTTTACAATTTTAAAATTGTTTGTGTAGGTAGGAGTGCATAAAAGAAAAGTGGCATCCCCATTTCTTCAAAATGTGCGTGACAAACATTTCGTTACATAAGGAACTCTGTTTACAGAAACCTGAAACTTAAGTGCATTACACACATTACAATACCTACTTTTACTAACATCCAGATTTGTATGGGACTTTAAAAAATTGTCCTGAACACGCGAGCGTAACAATGTATTTTAAAAAAATGGTAAAAATTCAAAACGGAGTTTTTGTGATAATTGTGCTCAATTAGCGAGAGTAACAATAATACAGCAAAAAAAAACTGTTAAAACAATAAAAAGTGATTTTAAACTGGCCTTAGACTTTCACGACATCTTACCAAACAATTTAAAACAAAATTCGATGTTTCACAACTTTAAACGATCGATGTTTGCAACTAGTTTTAATTGGATGTCGTAGACACCAGGCTTCATTCTTGAAACAAAAGTATATTAAAAGAAAATAATCAAGTGCTTTCAAACTACACATTACAGGGCTCCGGGCCGTCCAGGGTCAGTATGCCATCAGTGACGGTGAAAAGATTGCTTGTTTTGATTTTGTATGAATTTGTGTGTCCTCTGTTTTTATGGCATCTTGAAGACTAACTTGCAAGATGGTCGGTGGTAAAGAGCAAACTATGAGTTCTATCTTTGCCCATATGGACAAGTATCCGTGCAATTTAACATCTTTGTTACTATGCGCGCATTTGAAGCTATGCTAGCTAACGTACAGGATCACTGAGCCCAGACTTTCCAGATCTCAAAAGACCCTCACCCAGAACTGCGTGCAGAAAACCTAAAAGTGAAACTCACGCTCGGCCCTAGTGTGTGGCCTGTCACGCTTGCCGAATCCCCTGGCAGTCATCATCTCGACGTTCTTAAACCCGCGGGTCGGGCGCTGCTGCTTGGTGCGAGTGAGTCGGCCCTCGGGTGCTGCGGCTACCACGCAGAGACATGCCGCCACCGCCACTGCTACTGCCAACTGCATTGAGAAATTCATTGCTGGGGACAAAAGAGAGTGGGGTGGTTAGTATTTTATAAAAGGAATAGCTGCGCCCTGCTGTTTCACCCCTTAGACCGGGATAAAAAGTAGCCTATGTGTTAATCCAGGGTATGAGCTATTTACATACCAAATTTCATCTAAATCGGTCCAGCCGTTTGAGCGTGAAGAACTAACAAACATACAAACACACCCTCATACACACATACTCACAAACTGTCGCCTTTATAATATTAGTGTAATGGAATTTTGATGAGTAGGAACGATTAGTAAGGCTGTTTTGTGGCTCTTTATCAACTCCAATGAAACAACTTATGATCTCCAATGAATCCACCCAAAAATTGTGTTTGACTTGAGAAAACAATAATATCCTACCGTGAAATAAAATATATATTGATCGGAATGAAAATCCTTCAAAATTAGTACGTTTCATACACAGAAAACAAGAACACAGAGAAGACGAGGTAAAGGACACCTCTAAATAGGTACCTTTTTAACCCGTCATAAATGTAGCAATGTACAACCTTTTTCGAACCCCATAAGTTCATGTCAATGTGTGCTCGAAAGTGGGACCACCAAACTCTTTCACATACAAAAAAATTATTCAGATTTCTACAAAATTTTGAAATACCCTTATTGATTTGTAATGGTTTATTAAAACTGCCGTAGCGTATTTTTCATTACCGAAGTTAAAAAAATTAAAAACCACATTTTTCTGCAGTTGCCTATAGATACGAGTAGGTCATCTACTGGAGAAGTAACGTGTCATCCCACCGTGAAAGCCTTCACGACTCACTCAAAAGCCGTAAAACATGACAGATGGTAATGGATCCTTTAGTACCTACATACGAGTACTAGGATGTAAACCTACTACGACTTTGCATTCCACTATCTTGTTACATTCGAGAATGATCTAATGGTTGCAAAAAAACAAAGAGGTGTGTTTTGGAACTGTCATAAACTTGCAAAAATAAATAATTTTTTATCATTTTAAAATAAATGATTTTAATTTTATTTAAGAAAATAGACGAAAATTGACCATTATCTCCGAAACTACTGAGCCTAAAATTTTGAAAAAAAACTACTACGGAACCCTTCATTGTGCGTAGTCCGACACGCACTTGGCCGGTTTTCCTTAAAATTGCTTTTGCTATTGATTTAGGTATACTTCTCAATTACCAGCGATCAAAACAAGTCTTCTTGTTTATGATCTCTAAAAGGTGTTAGATTATTCATTACCGAAGGGTTTCGGTCCCAGGTAATAGAACAGAGACCACTTATTAAAACGCTTTGTCGATCCAAGTCTAAACTACACTACCTAAAATACCGCTATCTAAAATAACAACTGTAAACATCGTTAGGTAGGTATGTGATAACTTCTGTTCCAAAAATGTTTTCCATCTGTGTTTTCAACGAATTCCGAGAGTAAAATGTTCGGACATTCAGTAGGTATTCACTATGCCCGGGTGCCTTTTGAAAGTCACCCACCGAAAACAAAAAACAAAAAAAACTTTTTTACAAAAAAATACAACCGACTTCCAAAAACAACACTACAAAGTGAAAAATAACTTTAATTTCGGAAGTCGGTGTCTGATTAAATGTATTTTTGTTTTTGCCACCGACTTCCGAAATTAAAGTTATTTTTCACTTTGTAGTGTTGTTTTTGGAAGTCGGTTGTATTTTTTTGTAAAAAAGTTTTTATTTTTCACTTTTTAGTGGGTCTGTTTATAATTTGTATAAGTTACAATAGTCCAATGTCAATTGCTCATCACATGTTACAAAATATTGCTTTTCCCGATGCTGGGACGTTAATTGTTAAGGAGTTCTGCTGGTAAGAACCAGGAGAACTCCTCAACAGCCACTCACCACACGCATTGTGTGACGAGCGGAAATTGCTTAGCAACCATATTAAAGTAATCGAATCGAAACCCGTGAAATATTTATCATTGAGTAATTCCGGTAGCCATCTGTGGTCTTCATCATCAGTTCCACTTCACCAAGTGGTGCTTTCCGAGAGCAAATACACGAGCTACTATAAAAAATACCCAAATCACTATAGGTGTGCCTATAATATTTGAAGAGTTCCTTCGATTTCTCCAGGATCCCATCATCAGAACTGGATTTTGACAAAAATGGGACCATTTGGGAAGTATACCCTTTCCAACAAAAAAATAATTTTTCAAATCGGTTGACATGCGACGGAGTTATGCGCGAACAAACATAAAAAAAAAAAAAAAAAATACAAACATCCGAATTGAGAACCTCCTCCTTTTTTAGAAGTCGGTTAAAAAAGGTATTGACTAGAGGTGCAAAATTTCAATAGTTTTCAAAGTGCAGTATAATGAAATAGTTGCGTTCTAAGACTAGTTTTTAAACTATTACGGGCCACCACTGGGCTTCACTGGATCACTATCGCACCAATGACAAGGTGATCACGTTTTATGACCAAAAATCAATCTGCCTAGCCTTTTCCCAACTATGTTGGGGTCGGCTTCCAGTTTAACCGGATGCAGCTGAATACCAGTATTTTACATGGAGCGACTGCCTATCTGACCTCCACAACCCAGTAACTGGGTAATACGATACCCCTTGGTAAGACTGGGTTGTCAGACTTTCGGGCTTCTGACGACTCGTAACGACTGTCAAAGTTCCACGAATGACAGCCGGTACCAACGGCTTAACGTGCTCTCCGAGGCACGGAGTAGTCTCAGTATGTAAAGATGGTCACCCATCCATGGACCAACCCCGGCAAGCGTAGCTTAACCTGATGGGTAGACCCGTGCGGCTGTTATTACTTAGCCTCGAGCTCCTCCGTTTTCGTCACGTTTTATGACCAAAGTGTAAAATTAGCTCTTTATGACACTTCTTCTAGTTACGTAAAGTTCTACTTTCCTGCTTAATTGTGTGTCTTGGCACTTAATTACGATCTTCAGGCAAAGAGTCGTTGGACTTTGTTCGTCTGACAGGGTTGGGTAAACAAAAATGGCGGCTTTTCAATTACGTGATAAAACTTTATGAATATTTCGTAGGTACAGTTACCTATCGAATGATACTTTAAATCGAGTTTTAAGATGTCAAAAAAATTTACTAAAAATATAAAATTATAATTCTAATAGCAATCCTGACCATATTATTTCATTTAGGGCTGATTGTTCAATAGCCAGATAATTTTTATTTGAGGAATAAATATGGCGGTTTGACAGCTTTTGTATTGAAAATATGTCAATCTGTCACATTTATTCTTCAGGTAAAAGTTATCTGCCTATTGAACAATCAGCCCTTAATAATAATTTTACTCTTGATGTACTCTTTCGGCATACTCAAATGTACTCAGACTGAACTTGACGCCCTGGATAGGAGGGTCCGTACACTGCTGACCGCAAACCGGATGCATCACCCACGATCGTCGGTGATGAACTGTACATCCCGCGAAAGTGCGGGGGTCGAGGCTTGTTAAATGCGAAGACCCACCACAACCGCGAGGTGAACAGCCTTAGAGAATATTTTTTTAAAGCCGATGTGGGTATGCACCGTGATGTGGTTGCAGTGGACAAGAAGCTCACTCCGCTCTCCATGGTTAAATAGAACTGGCGCAAACCTGTAGTACTTACTACCGATGAGCGCAAGAAGGTATGACAAAGCAAGGATCTTCACGGGCGCTTCTATTTTACTCAAAGAAGTTTTCTTACACTCTTGATATGTAAAAGTGCCCAGGTACGAAAACCAGGCATGAAAATCTCAAAACAATGTGGCAAAAGTAAAACCACGCTAAAGGTCAATTAGCCAAATGCAAGCGGTTGAGCCTGACAATAGCATGAATGCTGCAAAATGCTACACAGTGCTAATTTGAGTATTTTGAGTGTTCAGGAGCAACAGACGAGACGTAATCGCTAATGAGATACCTGCAAGGTGCATTGTACTCAATATTTAAAATAGAATTTTAGAATAATTATATTGGAATGTTTATTTTAGACTCGACTTTTTCCCTTTAAATGTTGATAAAAAATGTTTCCAAAATTAATTAAGAAAAGAGAATTGATTTCTTTTTGACCGTAACATTTGTATAAGATCTTCCTAATATATAAAAAAGTAAATTTAAAAACTAAAACCCGACTACTGAAAAATCACGCTCTAAAAAGTATGAAACAAGAAGATAAATATTCTCATCAGAAATTAGAAAAAGGCCGACAAATTAAAAATCACAAAGAAAAGTTCTGACTGACTGGCTGACTCATCAACGCCCAGCCCGTTTGGGCTTAGACCTAGAAACCTGATTTTTTTCTCAGAGGTTCCCTTTATAATGTAGACAAGGAATAAGGAAGGATTTATTTTCCCGTGGGATATTTTCCGACATCCACGCGGGCGAAGCCACGCGGGATGTGCTAGTATATAATAAAAGAAAAATCTACACGAATTGGATTAAAGTATGAAAGCTATGGAATAAACGCTGATGTCGCAGCGCCGATTCTGATATTTTCTATTCTTCAAACTCAATATCTTAATAATAATGAAATGTTACAATTTAAGTTTCACTTTCAGAATCATCACCTACCTAGCCTTTTCCCAACTATGTTGGGGTCGGCTTCCAGTCTTACTGGATGCAGCTGAATACCAGCATTTTACATGGAGCGACTGCCTATCTGACATCCACAACCCAGTTACTGGGTAATACGATACCCCTTGTTAAGACTGGTTGTCTAACTTTCGGGCTTCTGATGACTCGTAACGACGTCATTTTCACTTTTAGGTGAATATCATGCCCTTCCCACACAAGTACGTAAGTACCTAGTTACTGAAATCGAAACCGGTAAGATTATAAGAAAATCACTACGAAAACACGTGCATTTTGCTTTCTAATTACGTGTCCAATCTCACACAACAACCCAATCAGCTTGCAACACGTGTATATACGTAAGTACATGCACCTAATTTTGTGAAACAATGCACCGTTCCACGACTTCGTCAGACTTCGCCGGAGTTCGCCGTGTCAGAGCCGGCCAGAAGCCCTAATCCGGAGCTAATCTAACGGTATATCCGGATATAAATCGCATTATATGCACCGGATCGTTTGACCTGTTGTGTTACTGTTTTATTTATAGAGTAAACCTTGAGTGAGGACAGGGGCAATGTCTGGTTAACGTGAAAGGGGAAATAGATGTTTGATAAAAAACAGGTACAAACAAAATCAATCTGCCTAGCCCTTTCCCAATTATGTTGGGGTCGGCTTCCAGTCTAACCCGATGCAGCTGAATACCAATATTTTACATGTAACGACTGCCCATCTAACCTTCACTGAAAACAGGTACAAACATCAAAAATAAATTGTATATAACAAAGTTTCCACTACTAATCCCCGTGACTAATCCTAACTAATAATAATATATAAATGCCAAAGTGAGTTTGTTACGCTTTCACGCTAAAACAGCTGTACGGATTTTAGTGAAATTTGACAGATAGGTTGCCTGGAACCTGGAGAAGGACATAGGCTACTTGTTATCCTGGATCGCAGGCGAAGTCGCGGGCAACTGATACTATACCGGATGACTTCTTTTACCGTCTCGAAAAAAATAGGGTATATTAGGTGAACGGAGTAGAAGCGTATGGCATACCTAGTTTTTTTTTTTTTAATAGCTTAGTCAGAAAAAAATATCTAAGTATCAATAAATACTACAAATTCAATGTAAACTTTTCATTTTAGAACAATAAAAACATAAATTATGAAAAAAAATAATAAATCCTTTAAAAATGTCGAAATTCAAATCATATGCCACCTGCATTATGATTTGAATTTTGATTTAATTTTTTAAATCAAAATTAAAAAAAAAAAAAAAAAAACTAGATATGCCATAGGCTTCTACTCTGTTCACCGAATATACCCTATTTTTTTCGAGACGGTAAAAAAGTCATCCAGTATATTAGACGCCTTGTTTTAGTTTGTGAATAGTTTTAGTTGTGTTAGGATATAATTTTGTTATTGTTAGGTTATGTTTATATTACATTTAATTATATACTCCTTCCTAAAAGTCAGGAAATTAATTTTATATCCTACTAATATTATAAATGTGAAAGTTTGTGAAGATGTTTGGATATTTGTTACTCAATCACGCAAAAACGGCTGAACTGGATTTGGATGAGGCACACAGATATTTTATAACCTGGATTAACACAAATTATACTTTTTATCCCGGTAGTATATTCTCGTGGGATAATTTCTGACCTCCAGGCGGACGAAGTCGCCGGCGGCGGTGAAAACTACGAGTAGTACTTTAATATAGACAAGCACAAAAATGTCGATGTTTTGACATGTCGCCTCATAACTGATTACACTCGTGCGAAGCAATGGCGCAACACTGCTATTATTATAGGTATGACTGTAATTTAAGAAGTAAGCCGACGTTCGCACATAGGTACCTACGTAAAAATATCGCGGCGATTTTATTTCGCGCACTGGATTTTCAACGCTCTACTTAGTTCCGAGAGTAGAACCAACAGTGTGATTTTTCGACGCGCTGGGATGCACTCTGTTGGATTCTCGAAGCTCGGTTCAAAACAGAGAGTTGAAAATCCAGTGCGCGAAAGAATGTTAAAATATACAGGGTTAGTTTTCAATGTCCAGCCAAATTGTCACAGGGTGTTCTACCCATGATTATGAACAACTTTCACTATGGGACCAACTTTGAAATCACGAAAAAAAATCAGCTGTTTCATACATTTTGGTCGAGTAGGTATTGAACTTTTATATGAAACAGCTGTTTTTTTTTTCGTGATTTTAAAGTTGGTCCCATAGTAAAAGTTGTTCATATTCACGGGTAGAACGCCCTGTGAAAATTTGGCCGGTCATTGAAAACTAATCCTGTATAGCCAGTAGCCAGTCTTGCTGTAAATAAATTAATAAATAATGGAATACAATCTCAATTCTTGCCTTATAATTAACAGTTTGGTAACCAAACCAATACAGAGCGCGCATTCGTTTTTTAATCAAGAAACTTTTTAACCCAATCAGACTCGCCTTTTCCAGAAATAAATGAGAAAGCTATAATAAAAACATATCCCATTTTAAATATATAATATGATGAATTTGAGTCAGTAATGATACAATATCTCAGCTCTCGCAGAAGGCTAAGCAGAGATGTAAGATAAAAAGTACTCTCACTACGTACGTGACGTTTTAAGAGTGCTACAGGGCCTAAAGCGCGGTCACTGTCGGACTGCATAGAAAAGAAAGAGACGCGCGATGACGCAACGCTGGTAATTTATTGCAAAATATGAAGCAATTATCTATTTACAATAAATCTATTGATTGGACTAAAAATTTAAAACACTATTACGTTAATACGTTGCTTGTAGAATAATCTGTCAGAAAATCACGAAGATTCCTCTGAAAAATTAATTTTTATGATTAAAAACCATAATATTATACATACAATAATTCTGTTATTGTATGTATAATATTATGGTTTTTAATCGTAAAAAATAATTTTTCAGAGGAATCTTCGTGATTTTTGTCTATCGTATCAAATTAGTTGTATTATGTTTTCAATACACTAATCTATCTGGCATATATCCTGAAGAATATCATGTATTTACTGTTAAACCAATGAACGTGGAACGTTCATTCAGATCAAATTATCAAGTTCTGTTGCAATGCCGAAGATTGCCGATGTTCTGTCGAAAACAAGATCCTTGATAGATTGCAAATCAAATTTTAATTTGAAAGATGAAGTAACTTATCAATCAAATGAAGCCATCAGCGAAAGCTTAAAGGATTTTTGAACGTTTTGACCACTTGAATTCTCACCTGTTATTAAAACTTACTGATACTAAAGTGAAAAACCTTCATAGAGCACTTTCAACTGTTTCAAAAGTCAAGAAAGACTATTTCACAACCGCAAACGATTAGGCGAACGATATATCACAAGGAGAAAAGCGTCCAAAGTTAAAAAGACAACAACTAAAAAGAAATTAAAACGGTTCAAGGGAGAAAGTTTTCTTTTCTCCAATTTCAAAGTTGTAAAGAAATTGTACAAAAAAAAAACAAAGTTGTTTATCTTTCTGGGAAACTGGAAAGATCGTACAAAGAAAAAGGGCTAACAGACTGGCATATTCCTGCAAGTTTCCGATAAACCATGGAATTTTGAAGTGAAAACTTTTTTAGGCGCGTTGAGCGATTTTCGGTAGGGGAAAATCTTTTGAGTTCGCGTCACGTCACGTGTCACGTCACACTGTCAAGTATTCACTTCTGTTGGCATTCCCATGACTGACTATGGTTTTTTTTAATTCAATAAGTTAGTAGGTAGGTAGGTGGCTTGCAGCAGTGCGGTGCTAATAAATTATTTACTTCGCACCTATTACCCGGGTTAATTCCTAGAACTGAAACTGGACTAACTCACACACAAAAAGTCACAATGGTGCCGATTCTGTTGTACACCGAACTAAACTAACTAAACTATCACTAAAATTCCTTACTTTTTGCTATGATAATCTTAGAGCTATTCTGCAAAAACAACTAAAATCGAGTTTGACAATCGTGACTCCACGTGGTATAGTGCCTGTAGTATATTTGACCCGGTGGCTTTAATTGGAACTAACGAAATCACTATGAAGACAGGCTTGTCATATTTTGTTCACCGACATCGCTGTCGTTACCGGTTCAAATATCTTTTAGAGCTGGAGGGGCGCAGGGAGGGGGCAGCTTCAACGTGTTTTATATGGAATGTAGGTACCTTTTTTTTTGGTACCTTTTTTTTGGTACCTACATGTTGAGTGATAGGGGTTTATGGGCCTTATAAAGGGGGGCCAAATTTTCATTATTTTTGCGATAGGACTCACCGTTTTCGAGATATATGCAAAAGAAAAGAAAAAAATTCACTACTGTTTTTGCATCCGAAGTCAAGAGAGGTCTCGGTGTGGATTTTAGTTCATGTCAACTAATTTTATTCCACACCTTTTTAATCGCGATTAAATATAGTCTGATTTAGTTTGACAATTAAAATTTTAGGTGAAAACAGTCAAATTCAGAATAGCAAAATTGCCATTTTCACTAAACTAATAACTCCGTACAATCTTAGTCCTGTCAAACTAAAATATAGTTAAGTTGTGTCACTTTAGTCAATTTCAGAATGGGAAATCGTCGTTTGACAGGAATAAACTAAATTTTAGTGATTTTTAGTCTAGTTTAGAGGCATTTGTGACAAAAGAATCGGCACCAATGCCTCTATACTAAAAATCACCAAAATATAGTTTATTCCTGACAAACGACGCTGTCTCATTCTGAAATTGACTAAAGTGACAATACTTAAGTATGTTTTAGTTTGAAAGCACTAAGATGGAAATTCATTTAATGAAAATGGAAATTTTTCTATTCCGAATTTGACGTTTTTCACCTAAAATTTTGATCGTCAAACTAAATCAGACTTTGAGATTTGAGGTCTTCTGTTACAGGTATATTTCCAAAGTTAAAAGAAGAGGTCTGTACTGTATTTTTTAAAACCTGTTGATTATAATATTATAAATATATTATTATTATAATATTATAAATATGATTATAAATAAAGAAACTTAATAATATTATTAAATCAGACTGTTTTAAATCGTGATTAAAAAGGTGTGGAATAAAATTAATTATCATGAACTAAAATTCACACCACCACCTTGACTTCAGGAGCAAAAACAGTACTGTATCATTTTTTCTTTTCTTTTGCTTATATTTAAAAAACGGTGTATCCTTTCACAAAAATAATGAAATTTTTTCCGCCCTTTATAAATCACATAAACCCCTAAAACTCAACATGTAGGTAAAAATCAATAATTCAAAAAAAAAAATTACTATTCCATACAAAAAGTGAAAAATTCCACATAAAACACGTTGAGGCTGCCCTCCCTGCGCGCCTCCGGCTCCAAAAAACATTCTCGGAGTAGGGCAAAAAGTACTACGTGGAGTAGCGATTGTCAAACTCAATTTTAGTTGTGTCAAAATTGTATTTAAAGAGATTTTTTTTTGCAGAACAGCTTTAAGATTATCAAAGCCAAAAGTAAGAAATTTTTGTGATAGTTTAGTTAGTTTAGTTCGGTGTACGCATGGCTACAGATCAAGCTATACATTTCCAATATAAGCTGATCTCGCATTGTATAGGATTTCCTTACAATGAGAGGTCAGTGTAAACTGGAAATGATGTGCTGGAATGATGATGCTTGATGTGTAGCAGTGTGTACAAGAGAATCGGCACCAATAAGTGCAGTCAATAAGTAACTGCCAGCAGTGTGCAATATCATATCTTGCTGATCTTATAATTATTATTACCACACACGACAAGAAATTAAATTCTTTTCTTCCAAATTTTTTTTTTTTTTACTTTTTTAGTACCTATCTAACTTTTAATAAATATGATATGCACGATAAATTTTAATACAGTCTGTTAAAGAACCTCGTTTTCGAAGTAAGTTAAAATTAAACATTTTTCTCTTTTAACATGAAAATGAGATGTAGTCGGGACGAGAATATACCTACAAAAGTTCTCCGAAACTAAATTGATGCATAATTTAATTACCTAACATCTAAAATGAAAACCCAGTCAAAGTGAATTTTAATGTAATTTTTCATTCGCTGCATTTCCACTCAGCAATAGGTAAGTACTTATTATTTTGTTAAGGCGAGTAGTGCCGCCAACTAGTGCCACTTTTGAGAAAAAAATCATAAGTCGCAGATATGGAACATTTCGAAATTTCCTATGCTCACATTTCTAGTCAGATGAGGTAGAATTTTTTGTATCAAAAAAAATCAACACTAAACCTCCTAGGTTCGAAGTTTTAGCAATTAACGCCAAAAACGGCCAAAACCTCATCTGATAAAAAATGTGAGCATAGCAAATTTCAAAATGTTCCACTCCAGACTTATGATTCTTTTATCAATGGTGGCGCTAGTGGCAGCACTACTCGCCTTAAATATTCTCATTCTAGTTGCGTGGGAGACAAGTTACGATTTCGTAAACGGGAAGTTATGTAAATAGAAAGAAGAAAGTTCACTTAAAAGGAAGGTTATTCAGAAGGTTTAATTTATAAACAAACGCGTTTGACATTTAAAGCGAAATCCTTCAAGGTGGAAACTGGTGTGCACTTTTCATAATTAATTCGAAACAACCCAGTAACTTTTTATGCTTCTGAAAATTTATGGATATTATCTATAAATTATACAGGGTGTAAGTGTAAACAGTGGCAATCTTTTAAGGGGGTATTGTACTCATTTTTATGAACAACTTTTACTATGGGACCAAACCTGAAATCGGCTGTACATTAGTTGTTTAGTACATTTATGTTCGCATAATCCGTCAAAATGTAGGAAACAGCTGATTTTTTTTTCGCGATTTTAGGTTTGGTTCCATAGTAAAAGTTGTTTATAATGATGAGTACAATGACCCCTTAAAATATTGCCACTGTTTACACTGACTGACTGGGAATTAATGTCCGATACTTAAGTATAAACACATGATTGTACTCATGATAACAAACAACTTTTACTTTGGGACAAACGTGAAATCGCGAAAAAAAATCAGCTATACCCTACGCATAACTGTCAAAAAAGACAGCTGCAGCTGAAAAAAATCAGCTGTTCCCTAAACAGCTGATTTTTTTCAGCTGCAGCTGTCTTTCCGAGATACGTAATATTTAAAGGCTTATTTTGTGTGTGTGCTTCTCATTTGCATGGAGTGGAGCTTCTGTATGTATTCGCTTTGTAACAAATCTACGAAGAAGTCCTGTTAACACCGCATGAATAAATATGATCCTCTAACTACTCGAACCAACCAGGATCACGTCTTTAATATTAATGGCGCGAACTTTTCGACATTTTACATTATTTTCCTCCATTTCTTTGAACGTTACGTATTTGTGTTTGTTGTGGGGAGGAATATTTTATGAAGGAATCTATACTAATCACACTATAATATATAATATAATATAATATTAATATATATATATAATATAATATTTATAATATAATATTATAATATCACACTAATCACACTATCACACTAATATTATAAAGGCGAAAGGTTGTGAGTGTGTGTGTGCGTGCGTGTGTATGTTTGTTACTTCTTCACGCTCAAACGGCTGGACCGATTTGGATGAAATTTGGTATGTAGATAGCTTATACCCTGGATTAACACATAGGCTACTTTTTATCCCGGTCCACGCGAGTGAAACCGCGGGGCGCAGCTAGTTATATTATAAAGGCGAAAGTTTTTGAGTTTGTCTGTGCGTGTGTGTGTATGTTTGTTACTTCTTCACGCTCAAACGGCGGAACCGATTTGGAGGAAATTTGGTATGTAGATAGTTTATACCCTGGATTAACACATAGGCTACTTTTTATCCCGGTCTACGCGGGTGAAACCGCGGGGCGCAGCTAGTCCTACTATATTATAATTTTGAAAGTTTGTATGTTTGGATGTTTGTTACTCAATCACGCTAAAACGGCTGAACGGATTTGGATGAAATTTGGCACTCAGTTAGATTATAATCTGGATTAATACATAAAATAATTTTTATCCCGGAAAAATCTATTGTTCCTGTAGGATTATTTCCGACATCCACGCGGGCAAAGCCGCTGGGGAAAGCTAGTTACTTATAAAGAGAAAAGTTTGTTTTTTTTTTCTTGTAGTAGATAATCGATTTTATTTACATAATTTAAAATCTAACAGTCTTGAATAAAATAATATGTACAAGTAATTAAAAAAAGTAGGAAAATAATCATAGGGCATCAAAAAATTTGTCCGCATCGCGGTCGACAGGAAAAAAGCCCAAAAGGCTGGCAGCATTGCCAAGTTGTATGGCAATGATAATTGTTTTCTAATTAGTTTATTTTGGGTGTGACGTAACGTTGGAAGGCTTCCAACAAGGTGGACTGATGACTTTGTGAAGAAATCCGCTGGATGCGGAAATCACTGAACCGTGGTGGGCCTGTGTCCAGCAGTGGACGTCTTTCGGCTGAAATAATGATGATGATGAACTTTGGGTGACAATCTCCGGAAGGTACTGATTCGATTTCCAAAATTATTTCACTGGCAGAAAGCTACACTATTGCAGAGTGACATGGTATGTTTTAGCGGGCAGAAGCAAGTTATCTACTTTTTACCGTCTCGAAAAAAATAGGGTATATTAGGTGAACGGAGTAGAAGCCTATGGCATACCTAGTTTTTTTTTTTTAATAGCTAAGTCAGAAAATATGATCTAAGTATCAATAAATACTACAAATTCGATTTAAACTTTTAATTTTAGAACAATAAAAACAGAAATTTTGAAAAAAAAAATGAGAAATCGTTTAAAAATATCGAAATTCAAATCATATGCAAGCCGCATATGATTTGAATTTTCATTTTTTAGAATTTAAAAAAAAAAACGTTAGGAATGCCAAAGGCTTCTACTGCGTTCACCTATTACAGACTATTTTTTTTCAAGGCGGTAAAGAAATTCATCCAGTATAAACCCTAGACAGTTTGTTTATGAGCCAAGGTAAATGATGATTCCAGCAGTACTTTATGTATGATATTATATACCTATAATTTCCATATCCCTTAATCTCTCATAAACAGTACAACCAACTCGTACTTAAATACTAGCTGTAAGTCGAGCAGTATCTAATAGTTTGCGGTATTTACGTCAGATGTCAAATTCCAACGACAAATTAGTAATATTCACCATACACGAGTGTTTGTGGCTTAACTTTCTGGATATTGCATTCCGTGTATCCAAGTGGGAATAATCATGACAATTACAGACTAGTTATTTAGAAGTAGCTTTTGCCCGCGGCTTCGCCCGCATGGTTGTCGGAAATTATCCCATGGGAACGTACTACCGAGATAAAAAATATCCTATGTCCTAATTCATGTGCCAAACTTCATCCAAATCAGTTCAGCCGTTCTAGCGTGAAGTGAAACAAAGTCACTTTCGCATTTATAATATTCGCTAAGATAGAGGATGTTCTGTTGAAAGTATTTATGGTAGGTGTTGGTTGGTACTGTGGAGGTTTGATGCTTTAATCAAGCCTTGACAATATTATACTGGCTGACATTCAATCATTTAAATATGGAATGTATCCTAGAAATATAGGATGACATTTATAGAATCTGGTGAGGGCTCCGCGTAGAACTAATTTAGTAGGAGTGTGTTATTTTTATTTGATCTGAATCTTAAAATACAGAGGGCATCAGCCCCATATAACTTGAGTCCCTCTCGTATTATTTAGTAGTTCAGTAAATCTCCTACTGTGAGGTTCGAGCCCTCACTGTTACCTATTCTAATTCCTACCTAATGTTGTTCATAATGTTTTGCCATATTATTCCTTAGACGGACATAATAGGGACCTTATTTGAGATTTTCTACAGAAAGGTCAGGTGAGTAATACTCGCAACAGGAGTGCTTGATGAACGTAAACGAAGCAAAAGGAATATATATTTATTGGAATATATATTAAAAGGAATATATATTAATTGAATATATGTAAGTATCGTAGCAGGTGGCGTTCTGTAGTTTCTGCCTACCCCCATGGGAAGAAGGCGTGAATTTATGTATGAGGTATTGTTAAATAACCTGACTCTATATTAGTAACTTTTGTGAACATGGTATTTATTCAGATTTGTTACTGTAGTTATAATGACAACCATGTCATTGTGTCATGTCATAGGTTTTAATTTTATTTCTTTTTTATTAATCTTTTAAATTGATTATTTTCTATTTTGTGAATGTGAGAACGTTGCAGGCCTAGTAGACTGTACATTTGTTGACTATTTTCTATTTTGTTTAGTACCTGGTAGTTGTTGAAAGGCCTACATTGTCCTCCCATACCTAATAACACTGTTATTTGAAAATATTGTAAAAGCCAATTATTTTTAAAAGAGTAACCATGGAGTTTCTTGCCGGGTCTTCTCCATAGGAAACGACCAATTTGGAACCGTGCACCTAGCGTCTGACGTTTCATAAGTGCCCATGTAGGTTTATGTGAAATAAAATATTTTGATTTTGAACCCTCCATTTTTGGCTTCGCCGCAGTCGGGTAAAAAAACTATAATAAAACACAACGTGGTATCCTTACACGGTGCAGAAAAGGTGCTCGATCAGCACGCGTTGGAGCGTTATTGACAACGAACCATAAATAGATTTTAAAACTGCAAAACTTTTTACTAAGTATTCTGTGTATTTAAAATGTGTATTTTAAGTACGAAAAAAAAACCAGCCAAGTGCGTGTCAAACCACACACAATGAAGGGTTCCGTAGTCGAAAAGAATTTATCCTAAAAACAAAAAACGTTATAATCTCAACATTTTTTTTTAATGTGATAAAATAATAAATTAACAAATTTCGGACTTTTTCTTTACTTGTGCTGTAAGACCTTGTTTTTTGCAAAATTTCATGATTCTAGGACAACGGCAAGTGCTCTATAGGTTTTGATTTACTTGCGAGTATCAACATTATGTCGCATAAATGGCCGTATTTTTTTGTTACGTTGACTTAGAAGCTTCTTTTACAACTCTCAAGGGACCACAGACAGTATTTAATATTAATTTCAACTTGATACCTCCACGCTTACCGGAGAAAAAGGGTCTTTACAGACGGACAGACAGACGGACAATGAAGTGATCCTTTGTGGGTTCCGTTTTTCGAACCCTAAAAACATCATTTGTATTAGACACATTTTTATACTTTAAGGTAAAAACAGTTTTACATTCATAAATGTAGGTGTGGTGTAGACAATTAAAACCACATCATATTATAACTCCAATTAAACGGTCAATGAACACCACAAAAGGCTTTTAGAAAAAATAAAGAGAATTTCCGGTAATAAATTGTTTCCCGTCCTATTGGGAATAGACAGCATAATTTTATTTATCTTCCCGCGCAAATTACGAGGAACCAGTAAACGCTACAAATTGTCAGTCAACAGGGGAAATTACCATATATTTTTGTGAAAAAAATATTTGTTTTTGTGCTGCTAATGTGCGCTTTTATAATGTTTAACGTGACGGTATTATCGTGAAAGTCCATGGTATTACAAAGACAAAAAAAAAAATGCATGGACATATAATAATATGAAGACGCTTTTAAACAATGAAATATATGTCCACGATAAATTATAAAAGCGTACAAGGTTTGATTTGTACTCTAGTAATTAAGCACGATATTTGGAATGTAAATTGATATGGTTGGTATTGGTATGGTTTGGAATGTAGGTAAATGGAATATCGACAGGATTGTGGTTTTGTAAAGAAAAAAAAAAGTTATTTTATGAAATATTATAGACTACTATTGTTGATGTAATAAGAAAGAACTTGGGTCAAGAACATCTAAACTTAATGGCTAAATGAGGATCTTTTATTTAAAGCGCCCCTTATTTATTTTTGGAATATTAAAACGTTATTTTTAAGTTAAAATTATCCTGGGCACTGCAGGCCCGAAATAGCCATCTTTTATTTCCAAAAGAATAACCAGCACCAATCTCTTTACTGATTGCAGTATTTTTACAGTGTATGTGAAACCAATGAATTGGAAATCTTAAGTCCCTGAAATGTTTGATTTTTTTTTAAGTAGATAAGTACATGAGTTTCAATAGATGCTTGTCAATTCTGAGTACGTCCACGGCCATTCATAATATATCGTGCACATCGCGTTTTCGAAAAATTTACTTTAAAAAAAGTAAAAACCGACTTCAAAACCTATAACGAATAAAATAACTTTCATAAAAAACTTAACAGCTTCTGAAGTCGGTGTCAAGATATGGTACTGAAGAATAAAATACACCGGCTTCAGAAACTGTTAAGTTTTTTATGAAAGTTATTTTATTCGTTTTAGGTTTTGAAGATGAACGAAAGGAAGAATCATCATAAAATCCGCTTTGAAATGTCGGAGATACAGTACATTTATGCATATAACTTCGTACATAAGAACCTTTCTGAAAGTATGTAGATTACGGTAGAGAAATAACCATCAAAATTGGTTCATTAGTTTTTGAGAAAATCGCGGACAAACAAACATACATACGGGTCGCATACAGAACCTCCTTTTTTGAAGTCGGTTAAAAAGATTGCCACTCAGACCGTATGAGTTACAGAGCTGATGCTCTACAAAAACAATTTTCTTAAACAAACGGTGAGTTGCACGAAACCAACAGTAGCTTAACGGAGACTTTAAATTGATGCTGTCACCTTCTTTTTGATACAAAATGTAAGGGATGGCATGAATTTAAACTGAACATCAGGATGGCAACCAGTCGGCTATCGTGCAAAGTGAAGGCACGTGAACATATTCGTATAAAGTTGGCAAAATCATCTCAGCGCTGATTTGCTGGATTCTTTTTCTCCTCTACCTATCGTTATTTTTCCTGACAAAGTTTATTCTGTGTATATGCAGTATATGTATGTATGTATGTATTTATTTATTAGTATTTATTCTTTTTCGAGTTATCTATCCCTTATGCTGCACCAGCCATGTCTTCTCTCTGCATCACCCTAAGGTTGACTGGTAGAAAATGCCTCAGGCATTGAGTCCGCCTTTGTACAGTATTTTTTTACTTGTGCATAAAGTTTTAATAAATAAATAAATTTAAAGTGTCCGTTAAACTAATGTTGATTTCGTGCAGCTCAACCAAAATCATCACCATCATCTGCCCAGCCTTTTCCTAACTATGTTGGGATCGGCTTCCAGTCTAATCGGATGCAGCTGAATATCAGTAATTTACGTGGAGCGACTGCCTATCTGACCTCAACAATCCAGTTACTGGATAATATGATACCCCTTAGTAAGACTGGTTGTCAGACTTTCGGGCTTCTGACGACCCGCAATGACAGCCGGGACCAACGGCTTAACGTGCTTTCCGAGGCATGTAGGGGTTTTGGTATGTAGAGATGGTCACCCATCCACGGACCAACCGCGGCAATCACAGCTTAAGCTAATCGATCGATCCGTGCAGCTGTTATTACTTAGCCACAAGCCCCTCTTCTGAAACTCAATGTGCTATATTATTGGTCGCTTATTGTAAATGAAATAAAAATGAGATAGTTACCATTTACTGTTGGCGAAAACTGCAAGGTATCAATAAATAGTTCCGTGGTTATTTAACTATGTATCTATTTCTTATGTTGTGCATTCACAACTGAAGAGGAAGCCATATTACAGACAATGACGTAGGTTATGTATGACAATAAATTGTTACGACATACTCACTAGCTCACCTCACTCTCTAGCTCTAGCTCACTGCTTTTCTTAGGTAAGCTAATAAGTGACATGTACACGATGGCTTACTTTGGCCATACTAATCTACACACATGTACACGATGACCTAACGTTGGCCATACTACTCTAATAAAACGCAGAGTAAAATAAAACATGAATCTGTAAATATTTCTCCTGCGTTTCCTTTGGAACAAAATCCGACACACTGTTCTTTACCACTGCAACTCCCGAAATTCAGAATCTACAATGGTGATCAAAAAAAAAAAGCACCCATAAAACGAAGTACAAAAAAATCCAGATAAATGATTCAACTGTGTTGAAACAAGTAACAAAATCATTCAGAAAATCCTTAGCTATCTTGTGTATGAGTGCTTTTTCAGGCATGGCAACCCACATTGCAATAATTACGTAAATAGAGTTGTAAAAACTACTTTATCATCTAAATCACCCTTGTACCTTTACCCCATATTATTGATGAAGCGAAACTTTTAATTAAATAACAGCTATCCCTATGAAACATTACCAATTACTCTAAAACCATCTAACCTAAATATTTTGTCACCAAACGAAAATTGATTACGTAAATATACTTATATACCTACCCTAACTGGGCCACACGGGACATTCCGTAGTGTTTTTGACAAGTATGGGCATGCTACCGTGTCCCTAAAATTGACAACCAACAGACAACTCCCTGTTTGAAACATGTGCGACACTGCTAATTAGAAAAGTTAATGAACATAATGTTAGTTATTATAAGTTTTTTGTTAGTTTGGGACACTGACGGGTAAAAATCTAAATAATATATATTTGAAGTTAGATTACAAGATTGTCGTAGAGGTGAAATGCTTGAAGCTATGCTCCCTTCGCAGCAATTGGTGGGTTCAATTCCCGCTCGCAACCAATTTGTAATTATAAAGAGAATTAGAAATAAATACAGGTATCAATCTGCCTAGCCTTTTCCCAACTAAGTAGGGGTCGGCTTCCAGTCTATCCGGATGCAGCTCAATACCAGTATTTTACATGGAGCGACTGCCTATCTGACCTCCACAACCCAGTAGCTGGGTAATACGATACCCCTTGTTAAGACTGGTTGTCTGACTTTCGGGCTTCTGACGACCCGTAACGACTGTCAAAGATTCACGAATGACAGCCGGGACTAACGGCTTAACATGCTTTCCGAGGCACGGAGGAGACTTGGTACCTATGTAAAGAATGCTTACCCATCCAGTGACTAACCCCGGTAAGCGTAGTTTAACCTGATGGATCGACCCGTGTGGCTGTTAATACTTAGCCACGAGCTAGCTAGCATAGCCACGAGCTCTGAGCTCGCCATAGAGCCATAGCCACTGAGCTAGCATAGCCACGAGGTATGTGAACGTCTAATTTGCAAAATTGGGTTAGCTATACTATAACACAAATGTACATAAAGTACCTACCTATTAATCTGAAACCATTGATGATAAAACGCGTTATTGAAGTCTTCTCAATGGGAAAAAGTTCCAAAGTAAAGTTATTGTAATAATAAATATAACTTCTGTAAGTTATTAACACTTTAATAAAAGTAGCCTTTTTTGTGGATTTATCATCTTATTGTTCCCCAAAGACGGTATTGTCTTAAGAGGTCGCACCGCTTTGTAAAGCGCTAAAAGCGACGAATCCGTTAAAATCATGTTGAAACTTTGTACATTTGTCTCATTTTGTTATAATACAGGTTCTATATTCAGAATATAACCATTAATCTTCTACAACTTCGGCTAAAAGGATTTTAAAACGTAATTACATAATGTGGGTGGACCAGCTACCTACATATAGCTACATACATATCTGCCTATTTCTTCGGGAATATCGGCGTGAATGAATGTATAATTATATTGATATTTAAAAAAATAAAGCAAAGATCTTAGTACTAATAATAATTATTTTATTAATAATCTTCATTATAAGGAATTTGCAACTAATATTCTCCCACGGCGACGTTATCACAGCCTTGTCAAGATTTTCAGACCAGCACTAAAAAACAAAAGGCGTTCTTAAAAAATAAACAAGAAGAATCTTGAGTAAGAAATTCAGAAAAGGTGATGACGTTGATACAGGGTTACTGGAAATATATCACGATCCCTTTAAGGAGTGTTATTAGAGGTCATTAGGTATCAGATCACTCTTGGATAATAAACCACCAAACCACCTTCGAGACATTTTATTTTTTCAAAAAACAGTGCTGATCTCAGACACCAATCTGCCTAGCCTTTGCCCAACTATGTTGGGGTCGGCTTCCAGTCTAACCGGATGCAGTTGAATACCAGTATTTTACATGGAGCGACTGCCTATCTGACCTCCACAACCCAGTACCTCGGTAATACGATACCCCTTGGTAAAACTGGTTCTCAGACTCTCGGGCTTCTGACGATATCCTTGTTTACTTGCAACTTAATATCACTTTACACATTAAACTCCATAATATTTGCGTAGATTTTTATTTTAAGTACAAGCATTTAAGTATAAGTACAAGCATTTTCCCTGATAAAAATGTTCCCTTTTAAAGATGCCGTAAAAATAAGTCATCTCCACAATGAAATACTGAGGTTCCGCGATACCATTAAATGAAGTTCTTTCACACAAGAATATTCGTTCGATATCATGAACATTTTTATTCATTGGGACGAATGTTACATAATTCATTTTTAGTATTAATCTCGCAGAGATCTTCACCAACGTTATGAAATAAGTTATAGGAAATAATCATTTTCGGTCCATTTTTTTCTGTCTTTAAATGTTATTGAGAATACCTACAATAAGATTTATAACCTACAAATCTGACTAGCCTTTTCTCAACTATATTGGGGTCGGCTTCCAGTCTAACCGAATGCAGCTGAATACTAGTATTTTACATGGAGCGACTGCCTATCTGACCTCCACAACCCAGCAACTGGGTAATACGATACCCCTTGGTAAGACTGGTTGTCAGACTCGGGCTGCTGACGACTCGTAACGACTGTCAAAGATCCACGAATGACAGCCGGGACCAACGGCTTAACGTGCTTTCCGAGGCACGGAGGAGTCTCGGTATGTAAAGCATGGTCACCCACGGACCAACCCCGGCAAGCGTAGCTTAACCTGATGGATCGACCCGTGCGGCTGTTATTACTTAGCCACGAGCCCCCGAGATTTATAACCTACAGACACATTTAATATCTTCATACGTATAACTAATTTATCTAATATGGCGTTATACATTTCTCAAAGCATGGTTTCACATTTGAACACCTCATCCCACCCAAATTGAATAAAACAAAGTTAATCTCGAACTATTTGTCAAATGGTATGTTGTAATTCAAGCACGCTTGTGTCTTAAACCACATCTATCGGATTAAATAAAACGGTCAGCAGAGAAATAAAAGTCCAAGGGTCAAATATTACATTCAAATCTTATTGAATCTCAACGCTCCGTCGAGTGTGCAAAATTTAAACGATTTACGATCATATAGAATTCAATCACTGAAGGGTTGGGATATTTCATGATCGGCCCTGATTATTTGGAGAGGATCACTGAATAATAAGGTTCCTGAGTTATTGCTTCTGATATTGATGTTAGCCTGAGAAGCTGGTATATAAAAATGAAACAATTGTGTGATGAAAAGGAAGTGATGTTTTGACAGCTCTTATCTGACAATACACAGGACTTAACTGAAATTATCTCTAGTTTTAAATATTCGTTTAATCACGTCATAGATTATATCTCTCACTGATTGTGCTGTAAAGCTTTGTCTTGATCAAACCTTGTGTTGGTGTTGCCATCATTTTATGTTTTGACTTTAGAAATTACCGTAATTAATGTGTTAGCTTTTTGTTTGTTTAATATAAACAATGATTAGGTAAGTAACTCACCTAATCACACTTCACACTAATCATCACATCACACTAATATTATAAAGGCGAAAGTTTGTAAGTGTGTGTGTTTGTATGTTTGTTACTTCTTCACGCTCAAACGGCGGGATCGATTTGGATGAAATTTGGTATGTAGATAGCTTATACCCTGGATTAACACATAGGCTATATTTTTTATCCCGGTCTACGCGGGTGAAACCGCGGGGCGCAGCTAGTATAAAATAGAAGTCTTAGTAAACTAAAACCTAGACTTGTGAAGTAAATATTACATTGTTAGTAAAAAGTAAAAAAGATTATAAACAAAAATATAATATTCAGAGCTGGTATTCCATCAAATCGGGGCAAGAATATAAGTATCAAACCAAATGTCTCATGAATTAAAAGAGACACTCAAGTAAATGGCATCAGCTTTCAATGTGAACATTTATAAAATGAGACGACTCAAGTATATCACTGTTTCCCTAAAATATTTCATCAAAATGAACATTTCCTAATGTCGATTATGATTTCGTAACGTGAAAAAAATACAGAGAGCTTTATAAATTGTAATCGTATTTGGAATCATAAATGTTGTACGTTTTGAAAGATAAATAAAATAACATAGGTATCTTGTAATCTAGGCTTAACATACCTAAACCCTAATTTGGACTAAATCGTAGGTTTAGGACATAAGCAAATATGCGAAATAAGACCTAAATGCCGAGTGAAAATTTACAAAGAAAAACCTACCCGCTAAATGTTTTGGTCACGTGTGGGTGTCGACAAGATTATATTACCTACCAAAAGTTGTGCCCACGGCTAGCGGCGGCTATAAAAATCTGGCCTGAACCAGAACATAACATATGAATTAAAAGAAAAATACCTAAATCGGATAGTGATTATACAGTTGCAAGGAGCTCGTGGCTAAGTAATAACAGCTGCACGGGTCGATCCATTAGGTTAAGCTACGCTTGCCGGGCTTGGTCCGTGGATAGGTGACCATCTTTACATACCGAGACTCCTTATGCCGTTTTGTACCGGCTGTCATTCGTGGATCTTTGGCAGTCGTTATTACGGGTCGTTAGAAGCCCGAACGTCATCGTCAGTCAGTAACTGGGTTGTGGAGGTAAGATAGGCAGTCGCTCGATGTAAAGTACAGGTATTCAGCTGCATCCGGTTAGACTGGAAGCCGACCCCAACATAGTTGGAAAAAGGCTAGGTAGACTGAATGGCAATAACGGATAGAGAGACGTTGCAGGAATGATGTAAGGAAGATGGTTAGCAATGTCCGTCTCTGTGCAACAAATACAGTCAGAGGAATTAATCGTCTATCAAATTGAACCACCACGTGAATTTACCGTGTTATAGCAATTTCATATAGGTATTATTATCAAGGAATGACAGTTGAGATTTGAACAGGTATACCTACGGCAGGCCAGGCGCACTCCGCATTTTAAGTATGAAATTACAAGTACGCGGCGGGCTCTACTTGTCGGGCTAATTTTGGTGTGGGATTTTTTCACGATTACGACGTTGGTCCCATGGATAAAGTTGTTCAGTTTGATGGTATGTACCACAGCCTTAAGTTTGACCACACCTTTCTGATGCACCTGTTAGATTTGATATAATATATAATTATTCATCTTTAATGAGAAAGCTATTGTCCGTTCGCAAAACTAGGTCTTCATGGAGAAGAAGGACAAGAAACTCCATGGAAACAGTATTATAGTATTCTATCAACATATTTATTATATTTCCATAAATTATAGTTATCTCAAACAGTTAGAATCACTCAGAATAATAGCAACATAATAACAATATTTCAGGTATAATATCAAATTATGTAACTTACATGACACCTGGTAGATATATTTCACATCACAACGACACTAGCACTAGCCACTTGAACAGCCACTGAGCAACTACCTCGAGAATGTCATTGCAATCCTTTTTATATCCTACCACCCCTTCCATTTATCCCTTCCCATCAAACATCAACTGTCGGTATTGTATCAATCGTTTCAAACAACCTGTTATATTAAAATAGCAATATAAATTCTAAGATATACTACAGTTACTATCAAATATTATTTAATTATTTATAGTAATAACATCTGTACGATTTTGACAAGTTAAGAGTGGTATATTTTGTAAACACAATAACTAATCAAATTAGATACTTCTACATTGGTCTCAAGCTTCGTAAATGTGACAGATGTCAATATCCAACAAACAGTTATTCTAATAATCTAAAGGTTGTTTTACAATGACTCGATGATTTTAATCACAACCGAACTAACTTCCGGAATCAAGGTAATCTCAAGTATTTATTTTTAAATATTGGACACAATAATTACATTTATCTAACACACCCATCAGCCTATAATGTTCCCACTGCTGGGACACAGGCCTCCTCTCAGTGAGAGTGAGTGGGCTGTAATCCAACACGCGGGCCCAGTGCGGGTTGGTAGATGTCACATGTCTTCGAATTTTTGGTTCTAGGATATGCCGGTTTCCCCACGATGTTTTCCTTCACCGTTTTGAGAGCAGTGGTGATGAAATTATTTACACAAAGTAAAGCGCCTGCCTGGGTTCGAACCCACGACCGAAGGCCCAGAAGGCAGAAGGGTTCGTAAGTCGGGGCCCTGTATAATAGTAGTCTTTCAATTTCTCGTATTTAGTATTGGATATTTAGAGGCTACCGAGAGGTCAAAGTAAAAGTCTATCTTAATTTATATAAGAAAATTGTAATCATATGAAGTGGTTACTGATACTTTCGCGCCATTACCCGTCACTGAACCTATTCCCGGCGGAAATATCTAAATAGTAATTAATTATTATAATTAAAGGGAACTGTATAACATATGGTTACGCCCACAAAAATTCAGGGTGCGACTTCTATTGCCCTGAGGAATTGATTCCGAATAAATAAATGTTATTAAGTTTTTGAGTTAATTTAATATTTATGAAAATTTTAATAATTTTACAAGCTTTTATTATTTAGTTTCACCCACAGAACAGATTAAAGAGATTTTATCTGTTCTGTGGTTTCTCCTGTTCCTGTGTCTGTCTGTCTGTAATCTAATCTTGTAAGTTTTTGACCCACTTCTCGGTTTCCGATTGAACTCAAATTATACATGCATATGTAAACTGGATGATAATGCAATATCATTATGACATGGAGCTGATCTGATGATGGAGCTGGAAGGTGGCCATAGGAACTCAGTAATAAAACGACGCAACCCTATCGAGTTTGAGCTTGTTTGATTCGTCTTGACAGGACTCTGGTTCTAGATGATATCCAGACTAATAAAAACTAGTTTTTTTTTAATAATACACTTGTTTCAGAAGCACACATAATCAGCCTATAATGTTCCCATTGCTGGGACACAGGCCTTCTCTCTGTGAGAGGGAGCGGGCCGTAATTCACCACGTGGACCCAGTGCGGGTTGGTGGGTGTCATATGTCTTCGAATCACGATGTTTTCCTTCACCGTTTTGAGAGCAGTGGTGATGAAATAATTTACACAAAGTAAAACGCCTGTCTGGGTTCGAACCTACGACTCGTAAATCTCGACCGGTACCACTGGGCCTCCATGGCTCTCACGGCGCTCACGGTAAAACTGATACCATTTGTATGTATAATAAAACATAAGCTTCACAACTCTTTTGTTGATAGGTTTCGCTGACACTTTTTGACTTGGGTGGGACCACTCTTTTAATTTTGAATGGGAGTGAAATAATTCCGTACCTCGAAAAGCACGTTAAGCCGTTGGTCGCGGCTGTCATTCGTGGATCTTTGACAGTCGTTACGGGTCGTCAGAAGCCCGAAAGTCTGACAACCAGTCTTACCAAGGGGTATCGTATTAACCAGTTACTGGGATGTGGAGGCCAGATAGGCAGTCGCTCCATGTAAAATACTGGTATTCAGACTGCATCCGGTTAGACTGGAAGCCGACCCCAACATAGTTGGGAAAAGTTTAGGCAGATGATGATTTTCTTTAAAACAGGTGTAGCAAAGATTCTTATCACAAAGGAAACTTTTTTAAAGTTCGTTTCTTATTGTGATAGTCCAAAATTTCTAACAAAAAGTTCAAAGTTACTAGCTAGTTATTAGCCTACCTCATCCCACTGCTAAGCTAAGAACATACATACAAAAACTCACGCCTTCCCATGCGAGCTGGCAGAAACTACTGAACACCACCTGCTATGATCCTTACTGCTTGTGCCTCGTTTACGTTCATACACGCACGCCAGTTGCGAGTAATACGCACCTGACCTTTTGAAGATCATCACCAATAAGATCACTATATGTCTTCCTAGGACAGAGACCAAAGTTACAAGTATCAACCTAAAAAAGTAGGTAATAAAAAAGGTAGAACAATAGGAGTGGGTAAGCCAGCAGGCAAATCTGAGAATGTTTCTGGTTGATATGACAATAATTTACTATTTATCTACTGAACATTTGCACTGTATTATCTTCCTCAAATGTGTCCTAACACATGAACCTCTTACATCCGCGTCCGTGATAAAATGATACAAATAGCTAAACGACTCCCTTGGCACTTATAGTGGCACAATCTCGACTTTGTCTAAGTAAACTCGCACATTTGTACTGGTTTTCCTTGATGCGATGATGTGTTTGCAAAACATTATGGGCCTACTTACTCGACTTTGGAAAAAAACTTAAAACTGTAAAATTAAACTTAGGAAAATTGTTTTTTTAATAGTAGTTTATGAAACTGTTGTATAGTGAGAGGTATTAAAACACGAGCACACGAAAACAATTTTTAATGCCCCTCATCATGTAACTGTTTCATAAACTACTATTATTATCTAACCTCATATCATAAAACTCGAGTTTATATTGACATACTTTTTAAACACAATACTGTAATTTAAAAATAGAATCATATTCTCTAATAAAATAATGGTTTAAAACAATTGAAGGGCAAATCCAAGAAGTTAATATCACCAAGGAGTTTCCGTCGATTATTTTTCTAATGGAACGCATACTTATACGGGGCGCGCCAAATAAACAAAACACAAACATTACAAAAAAGTTTTGATTTCAAATTTTACTTGTCTGTGGCAGCGCCCGCTATAGCGCATGCGAGGTAATGTGCTGGGTTTTAACGCTATTCATACGTTTTGCTGTACTGAATTTCGTGGGAAAAATTTTCGTCCAATTTAGGTTCAATCCCAATATAATGTAATGTATGTAGTAGATAATCGTAAAGTAGTGTATGAAACTGAACATAACTAAATAATAAAACACTCGTGTGTTAATACCCCTCATTATGCAACAGTTTCATAAACTACTAACTTTTAATTCGGAAACAAAACATACTTGATTTAGTGTGAATTAGGATTTATTATTCCGCGTATTTATTGCCAGCTCAGTCCCCTGAGTAGGAATTGCTTATAATATGATATTACATTCTAGTTAATAAGCCAGCTTTGTGTCTGTTTCCATTAGCTAGGAAATCAGCTTATTAGAAATTAGGCCACTTAGCTCTCATATCAATTCAGCAAATATATTGATGTGACAAGACCTACTAGGAATTTTCATTACGAAACATGTTCGAGGAGCATTATCTGAACACGCTTATAATTTCGCCCGTAAAACCTATAGATAGCTACTTACATAAAGCAATTTCTTGCTTGTTTAATACCGTAGTTAATTAAGTATTTAATCTATTAGGCAACACGAGAGATTAAATTAAATAAATAAATAAATTTGACTCATTAGTGTTTTTCTTGATGTTTCCGGGCTCCATTGGTGCAAAGCAAGTTCTACAAGCCTTTCATCAATGTCTGAACTGAGTTTTTCCTTTGTTGTGGTAAAAACGACACTTTGGAGACTAGATCAACATTTTATTTATTTATTTATATACCACCACAAAAATACATAACAAAAAAAAGACATAATCAAACACTACAAAATATACAATGGGCGGCCTTATCGCTTTCTGCAATCTCTTCCAGGCAACCTTAGAATGGACAGTGATTTGCCTGGATATGAAATGGGGCTGTCTTTGGTGCAAATAATAAGTGCCTACTTACGAGTACAATATTATACTAAAATAGATACATAAATACATACATACTAAATATAAGCAACGAAAACAAATGAAGACTAAAGATATTTACAGTTACGTGAACACATTTCATTTTCTCTTGCAACAAGACTGTTACTCGTAACGATACTTTCTGGCCTCTGGCCACACATTCCAGCCACTTCACCGCTTTGCACCGCTTTTGCAACTCCTATTCCTCATAACTTGACTGGAAGTAGTGGTTTCTCAGAGTGCCATAAAGGTAAGTTTATGGAGGCTCTATGGTTTAATAAAACACGGAGTGGTGAGTGCTGCACACCCACATAATATTCTCTCAGTGTCTCATGTTTCCTTATGAGATGATCAGGAACTGCACTAATCTTTGAATACTTGCTAAGTTAATTCGATAATTACATACTTTGTTGATTTCCATGAAAAATATATCAGTGCGTCCGTACCTCAATCTGCCTAGCCTTTTCCCGACTATGTTGGGGTCGGCTTCCAGTCTAACCGGATGCAGCTGAATACCAGTATTTTACATGGAGCAACTGCCTATCTGACCTCCATAACCGAGTAACTGGGTAATTCGATACCCCTTGGATACTGGTTGTCAGACTTTCTGGCTTCTGACGACCCGTAACGACTGTCAAAGATCAATGAATGACAGCCGGGACCAACGGCTTAACGTGCTTTTCAAGACATGGAGGAGTCTCAATATGTAAAGATGGTCACCCATCTAGACCAACCCCGGCAAGCGTAGCTTAACCGTGCGGCTGTTATTACTTAGCCACAAGCTCATCCAGTGCGTCCGTACCTAAAGGTAAATATTCCTTTAACAACATTTTCTTCAACTATTAGCCACCGAGTCGCTATCTCAGTTTCCTAACAAAACTAACCACCACAAAGTTTACTTGTCCAACTCAACAGCGATTAAGTTGCTCACGGCACTTGAAGTGAGTTTGTTTACAAGATAAAAGCGAATAAGCATGCACCCGACCACTGGTCGGCTACTGAAATAAACGGAATGTAATAAGTACCACATTCCTTTGTACAAACTTGCTCCAATCTACTATCCTTTGACTAATTAAGGCATTCAATTAAACCTTTGCGGCTCTGAATCTTCAACTAATTCAATCATAAATTGTTTGAGCAAACACTTTCAAACACCAATATTACGTTATCATCAAATTCACCAAGTTGACCGAAGATATTTTGGTAATGGAAAGTGCAAACTATTGTCATGTAAATTCTTGTGCAAATAAGAGAAAAATAAAAATGGTTTAACCCTTTCGTGACCTGCGGGAACCCATGCCAAACAAAATTTGACAATCTATCCCAAATATGCTTGCAAATCATATTATGAAGACCAAACACGAACATACCTAAATTGTTTTGCGTACCATTTATCACTTCAGCTAGCTTTAAAGTAAATGACAAGGGTAACTAATAAATTATGTTCGAAATACTTAATCTGTATAAGCACACTAAACTTATTTCTCACCCCGTCCTAAACAAGTTAATAGATTACATTCCATATTGCGTCGCCTCAAATGACCAGAGGATGTAATCCGCTGAAAGCCTTAACTCTCATATACTTATTTACATACATTTGAGCATAATCTCAAAGATTAGGATCCTCGGTGGTATCAATGAGACTTTAGGCCATATTTAAAAGGATTAACCATGATATTTTGGTTATCCGAGACCGGTATTCATAGTTTGGACGCAGACATTGGGTACCCAAGTTTAGTTGGTACCTATAAGTTTGTTTCAGTTGTTGACAGATAAAAGAACTGAAATTTCTTCTTATTGAAGAAGAAATTTCAGTTCCTTCTTTTATCTTTTTAATTTTAACTTTTTAATTAGTTTTAACTTTTTTATTTTTTTTTTAATTAGTTTTAGTTTTTAACTTTTTAATTGTAAAAAGTTAAAAACCTCTGGGTGATAGAATATTATCGGAAAACAAAAGCATGTTTCGAGCAAGCATACAAAATTAAATTATAACACTTGTTCAGAAATACTTCAATTTACGCCACATTGTAGGTAGGTATGTACTTAATAAAGAGATACGTATTTATGTAAAATTTCAGAATTAAACTAAGAGATGTCTCAATAAACCGCTTAGTCCCTATTACCGGGAAACTAAGTATCATGATTATTTAATGACTGATCTCGTGCCGCGACCACAATGGTTTAATAATCTTCGATAGAACCGCAGCTCAACGAGCTCAACCTTAAAGGTGTCGAATGTTCAACAGTCTGTTCATTAAGTGATAATGAGCGCCGAAGCTTGCTATTCATTACTTGTGCGCAAACGCCGTGTCATTCCCCGGTTAATTGAAATCTCTCGCCTCCAAACAATATGTTCTGTTGAGAGCTGAGCCTGCGATTTTTGATGGAGCTTCAGTTATTTTGTTTCGTGTTCTAAATTCAAACTGATTATTTGGCATTTTGGTATTTATTTTAAGAAGGTTTTTGAAGTGTCGTGGAACAGGGGGAGGGGAACTGTCATTGCTTTTATGTTATTTTTGTGCATTGATTACAGTTTTTGCCGTGCCCTTGGTATGCATGGCATGGCGGCATGTTTTAGGATTACATAGAGCCTAAAAAAGCTTCGAAGTAATTCTCAACAATATCAGAAGACATATTGTGTGAAATACTAGGCCTGACCCGTCGATACCTTGGGTCTATTGTGTCGATTTTCACCGTCACCATCCAGTGTCAAAGTTCAAAGTTATACAATAATTTCTCTAGCCTTGGTGTCTATTATGTCGAGTACACGACATGCCTTTTAAACGGTTTTCTAAATTATTCGTAACACGGAAGGACTGCCAAATAAGGAAATTGAAGACCTCCGGAAGAGCATGAAGCGAATGGTATAAATCCCACACAATCCTACAAGGTAGTTACAATCAAAACATTATTAATGTAACGCGGACATTAATTCAAGCGAAACAAAAAACCGTTTTTTCACGTTTATAATATATTTGCTTCCGACCTCAATTTCCGTAGCACCGAAAACGGGAACAAATAAGCTGTTCTAACTTGAGTTTTTAATTAAATTAACCATAAACAATCTGCGAGTTTTTTGTACCTTCGTAAATTAAAGTTTTATTAAATGAAATTATAGAATTTTATGAATAGAATATAATTGGCACCTTTGAAGCATTATTTATTAACCGACGAAAAAAAAAGGAGGAGGTTCTCAATTCGACACGTATATATTTTTTTTTTTATGTATGACAACGCATAACTTTTTACAGTCGTCCGATTTGAAAAAAAAAATGTTTTATTCGAGAGGGTATCAAAGTTGGTCCCATATAAAATTGATTAACTTTGCTTGGGTAGTTTTTGAGTAAGCTTCAATAATTTATGTATTTTTTCCCCACAAAAATATTAGGCACGTATTATGAATAAAAATTAGGTACCTAATAAATTAATATCATTTACTAGTTCGCTAATTGATTACAATTTTCATAAAAGCATCTTTACATTTAACAATCTTAAAAATTTGGCCCCGTGTGAGCGAGAGAGGTGATACAATGTGACAACCCTCTAGCTATTTTTCACTGTGTAGTGTTTTTTTTTTGGTATTTTTTTAAAGTATAGAACTTGTACATACAACCCTTAGAAGCTTAGTGCTGAATGGTGGCCAACACAGAGTGACACTTTATCCTGTCTGATTTTTTTTATCAGTTGGTATAGGAAAAATAAAATAATTATTTCTATGAAAAATTCAACTTCTGCCACCATCTTCAAGAGCAGTCCTTAGGGTAATTTAACTGTTGGCGCTAAGTGTACAACAAAGCTCTAAGCATGAGCTTTTTGGTTTCCCCGTGGATGGATGACCATCTTTACATACCGAGACTCCTCCGTGCCTCCAGGAGCTCGTGGCTAAGTAATAACAGCCGCATGGGTCGATCGACCAGGTTAAGCTACGCTTGCCGGGGTTGGTCCGTGGATGGGTGACCATCTTTACATACCGAGACTCCTCCGTGCCTCGGAAAGCACGTTAAGCCGTTGGTCCCGGCTGTCATTCGTGGATCTTTGACAGTCGTTACGGGTCGTCAGAAGCCCGAAAGTCTGACAACCAGTCTTCCCTTGGTAAGACTGGTTGTCAGACTTTCGTCGTACTACCCAGTTACTGGGTTGTGGAGGTCAGATAGGCAGTCGCTCCATGTAAAATACCGGTATTCAGCTGCATCCGGTTAGACTGGAAGCCGACCCCAACATAGTTGGGAAAAGGCTAGGCAGATGATGACTCCTCCGTGCCTCGGAAAGCACGTTAAGCCGTTGGTCCCGGCTATCATTCGTGGATTTTTGACAGTCGTTACTTGTTGTCAGAAGCCCGAAAGTCTGACAACCAGTCTTACCAAGGGGTATCGTATTACCCAGTTAATGGGTTGTGGAGGTCAGATAGGCAGTCGCTCCATGTAAAATACTGGCATTCAGCTGCAACCGGTTAGACTGGAAGCCGACCCCAACATAATTGGGAAACGGCTAGGCAGATTGATTGAACATTTAAAATCACGCAATCAAAATGATTTCTTAAATTAAAACTGATTAATTTTAATAAGTACAACGTGACCTTTACAATTCCAATTTCTGTTTGGTCCTCACGAAATCTGTTTATTAAATAAACAGCTTTTGTTTATTTTCCAGCCATTAATTCAGGCAGTGTTACGATATGCACCGCAACGCAATGTGACATCAGGATGCAAATGACATTTGTGCTTGGAAATTGTGGAAATGGCCTGTTTTGTACCCAAATAGGTATCGGTTGTATAACGAGGAGCTCGTGGTTAAGTAATAACAGCCGCACGGGTCGATCCATCAGGTTAAGCTACGCTTGCCGGGGTCGGTCCGTGGATGGGTGACCATCTTTACATATCGAGACTCCTCCGTGCCTCGGAAAGCACGTTAAGCCGTTGATCCCAGCTGTCATTGACAGTCGTTACGGGTCGTCAGAAGCCCGAAAGTCTGACAACCAGTCTTACCAAGAGGTATCGTATTACCCAGTTACTGGGTTTTGGAGGGCAGATAGGCAGTCGCTCCATGTAAAATACTGGTATTCAGCTGCATCCGGTTAGACTGGAAGCCGACCCCAACATAGTTGGGAAAAGGCTAGGCGGATTGACTGTATAACGAGAAGGTAGTCTACCTACGTGCTCGAGTCTATATTATGTTCATACGCGGGTTTTCTTGACAAACATTGGTTTATAATATAAAATTACAAAGATAAAAAATTACCTACTCCTAATCTAGCGTGGGTAGCTATATATCTAACAAGTATTGTTTGTATACCTAGCTATCTAGTAAAGCTGTGAAATTAATAATATGTAAACTCACGTTTCTATGACTTAAAATATCAGAGTTCCTAAGAAAAACCTATAGACGCAGATAATTCTATGATATTACTAGTATTAAAAGGAAAAAAACCGCCCAAGTGCGTGTCGGGACACGCGCAGTAACAGGGTTCCGTAGTGCACGCCGCCGCCCCCGTGGTTATTCGAGCGTAAATATTATTAAATTAGAAATCATTATTAATAAGAATGTTATGAATTTATTTTTGAATATTTTTACATGATTCATAAACTTATATTTACTATCTGTTTTACACAACTAACAACGTTATTTAAGTAATTTTTTATGGAATTTGTACGAAATTTTTACTGTTCCAAGTAGGTACATTTTACAAGTTGGTTGACTATTACTCGTAAACTTGAAAAGCCTACTTAGCTGTGCTAGTTAATTTCGTTATATACTATACTACACTTCTGGACACATCTATTGGCCCACCTTAGAGTTTAGGTTTCGATGGCCCCTACCGAAATATGATTGCTAGATTGAACAAAAACTGTTGATGCAGTTTTAAACCTGATACATTTTACCATCTTTTTCGATCGTATTGTTTTAAATTTGAATTCAGAATACCATACGACATGGAGCTACGCCTAACAAGTCGGATATGCGCCTTGTTAAAGGCAATTGAATTTTGAATAAAAAACATGTTTTATCAAATAAAGGTTTAATTTAATAACGCGTGTTGCCTCCATGGGCATCTACCACAGCTCTCATACGATTAGGCATAGAGTTTATCAACCGCTCTATGAAATTTTGAGGGATCATCTCCCATTCCTCTTCTATGGCAGTTTTCAACTCCTGCATCGTCTGGGCAACTGGCTGACGAGCCCTAACACGTCTTTTTAGCTCGTCCCACATGTGCTCAATGGGGTTCATGTCTGGGCTTCTGGCTGGCCAGTCCATAACTGTGATGTTCACATCCCGAAGATATTCCCTGACGATGCCGGCCGCATGGGCTCTTGCATTATCATGCATAAAAAGGAAATTTGGGCCCACATAGTCCGCGTATGGTATCACGTGAGGTTCTAAGCACTCACGAATGTACCTTTCAGCATTTAATGTTGGCAGCCGTGGTCCTGTAACAACCTCAAGTTGAGTTTTGCCGCTCGCGGATATACCGCCCCAGACAGTCCATGAGCCACCGCCATAAGCAACCCTCTCTTCAAAGCAGCATTGTGCGAAACGCTCTCCCTTACGTCGGTAGACCTTCTTCCTTCCATCATTGCCATGTAACACAATTTTAGACTCATCAGAAAAGAGTACACGGCTCCAATCTTGCTGTGTCCAATTTAAATGACTGCGTGCGAAATGAAGGCGCGCTGTTCGGTGGGCTCGCGTTAGTTTGGGGCCATTAGCTGGCTTGTGTGGTACCATATCGGGTTCTTTTAACCTTCTCCGAACAGTTCGAGCGCTCACAGATACTCCGTGGAAGTCGCGAAGTTGGTTTTGTATCTCAATGGAGGTAAGGTGACAATTTCTCAAGCTGGTCGTCACGATGAATCGATCCTGCCTTTCAGTTGTGACCCGAGATCGTGGCCTTCCTTGGCGACGAACAAAGCCGCCAGTCTCTAGGTACCTCCGATAAACATTTCAGACCGCAGATCGACTTAAATTAAGTTGAGCACTCACGTTTCTTTGGCTGTGTCCGGCCTGAATAAGTGCCACAGTTTGGGCGGCGACTTCAGGTGAAGTATCCATAGATTATTGATAGAACCTCACCTTAATGTTAAGAATAAGTAATGTTTGTTGCAAAACCAAAGATATCAATCACTTTTTCAAGAATTAAATCCAAGTAAACCAATAAAACCAAGTTTTCTTAGTATTCGATTGTTTGATATCAACAAACAGGCTCCAAATTGTCTTTTGTTTCTTTAAATTCTGTGTTCGAAATTCAAAAAAAGACTATTGAATGAAATTGTGAATGTGCCAGGTTCAAAACTGCATAAAAACTTTTTGCTCGACCTAATATAAAATTTTAGCTAGGACCAAACGAAACTGAAAATACAAGGTGGGCCAAAAGATGTGTCCAGAAGTGTATATAATATATACTACCGTGAATTTTTTCACCCATCCAAAACTAACCGTTTGCAGGGGAGGGGGTGACACTTGACTCTAACAAAAATTACCACTTTAAAGCTTAATATTTCAGAAACGGATCCCTAAATCGAAAAATTGATTTGACAAATCCACAATATTTTTGAAAGACCTATCCAACAACACCCCATACTATGGGGTACCTAGACGAAAAAGAAAACATCCCAACTTTACGTGTACAGAAGGTACCCAAAAAAAATAGTTTTTCATCATTTTATTTTACCACTTTGTCGGCGTGATGAATATGTATATCCATGCCAAATTATAGCTTTCTGGCACTAAGATTCTCTGAGCTAAGCTGCGGTCGGACGGACAGACAGACGGACATAGCGAAACTTTAAGGAACCCTAAAAACTGATGAAACTGGAAAGACGGACTGCCTCGTTGATCTAGTGGTCGCAAGATCTAATGCTGAGCATGAGGTCTTGAGATCGATTCCCAGGTCGTTCAAAGTGTTATTGAGTTTTTCTCTCTGGAATTCTTCAGTATAAGCCTTCAGCTGGCGAAATTTGGGTGTACCATTTATAGGTACACCTCTGCCCACATGATGTCATGATATTTATGTAAAAGGAAAAATTATTATTTATATCTAGAACTAGATAGTGACTCGACACAATTGATCTCAGTTCCACTGAATTTTTTTTATGAATCTTTAAACCACACACGTTTCCACGTATTAAATTTAATATCACATGACATTTATCGTGATTTTAAGAGTAATTAAATAAGTACCTATTTAAGCTGACAGAGGTTTTTCTCAAATCCATTTTTCTCGTAACATTTATAGATGTTACCCAAAATCGCTAATAGTAGGCTAGACATCGGATTATCGAAAATTGGTGTTATTCATAATGTTTCCTCGTATCTCTAGAAAATTCCTAGCTACTTATCTGCGTTCTGAAAGGGAAATATAATTCCCAAGCGTAGGATATAAAAAAGAACGTTATTTTTTGCGTTGTTATCAATTATTCACAGACCTCACGGTTAGCCGCGGACAACAGAACAAACTTTGTACGTTTGTTTTTTATTTCATACATACCTAATAGGTTATTTGGTTAAATCTGTTACAAATCGGTAAAGTAATAATAATCACACTAATATTATAAAGGCGAAAGTTTGTGTGTCTGTGTATGTTTGTTACTTCTTCACGCTCAAACGGCTGAACCGATTTGGATGAAATTTGGGTGGATTAACACATATGTTACTTTTTATCCCGGTCTACGCGGGTGAAACTGCGGGGCGCAGTTAGTAATATTATAAACGCGAAGTTTGTGTTGATGGATGGATGTTTGTTACTCTTTTACGCATAAACTACTGAACGGATTTCGATTAAATTTGGCACACAGATAGTTTACAACCTGAATTAGCACATAGAATACTTTTATCCTAATATTCTTACGAGTTCAAGATTTACGCGGGTGAAACCGCGGGGCTCTGCTAGTAATAATATCACACTAATGTTATAAGGCGAAAGTTTTGAGTGTTTGTATGTTTGTTACTTCTTCACTTCACAAATTTGGTATTAAAGTAGCTGACACGCTGGTCTACTTTTTATCCGGTCTACGCGGACGAAACCGCGGGGCACAGGCGCAGCTAGTAATGTTATAAATGCAAAAGTTTGTGAGGGTGGATGAACGGATTTTGATGAAATTTGGCACACAGATAGTTTAGAACCTGTATTAACACATAAAGTACTTTTTAGCCCGATATTCCTACGGGTTACGTGGGTGGAACCGCAGGGCGCTCCTAGTACTAGCGACCCATCTCTGCTGCGTACGGTTTTTTCTACATGGCAAAATCGATATTTCTTTAGTAAATATACCTACGTTTAATACACATAAACCTTCCGGAATACTACGACTAAATGATGGTGACAACCGCATCAAAATTCGTTGCGTAGTTTAGAAGAACAACGCGGCCATACAGACAGACAGGAAAAGTGACTTTAATTTATAATATCCTATACTATTAAATGAGCAATATTTTTATGTAAATATATATTTGTAATTACGTTCTCGAAAACAGCTCTAACGATTTCGATGAAATTTGCAATATACGGCAGCGAAAAATCAATCTAGCTAGGTCTCTTATCTGGGAAAATTCGTTTTCTCTATTTTCACCTGAGCAGAGCTCGGTCGCCCAGGTATTGTAAAGATAAAAAGTAATTTAGTCGTAATATGATCCTAGGAATTAAACAAACTTTTTTGTTACCTGAAGGAAATGGATTAGACTTAAAAAAGTGAACTAAAAAAAATGTTAAACTGGGTATACTTACTTTACAAAGAAAAGTGCTTGTCTTTAAACTTATAACTACGCACTTATCTTATGTACTAATCTGACAATGTTATCTACCATTAGATGTGAAAGTTTTAAATAGGTACGTACTCCAACAGATCAAATAATTCAAGCCGCAGGTACCTACTTACAAAAATATATTCAATGGAGGATGAAAACTCCTTCGTATTATAATTTCACTTTCCATCAATAAATGGCCATATATAAGGAAACCACCTTATTGTGTACACCATAAAGGCATGGATGAAGAAGGGACGAGGCACTTAATGCCAGTCCCAACGAATTTCAGAAACCTTTTTATAACGTTTTTATGCGAATGACAGCTAAGGTACGTGACTATTATAAGGACATGTCACCATGTTCGTTTGAAACGAGATTAATTTCAGTTATTTGAGCAATACAGTACGCCATTAAGGCTTTCGAGCTCATACACGCTTTATGCAGTCATTCGGTAGAGGTAATAAGTTTAGAGGTACATGGAAGCTTTGATACAGGCGGCGCGGGGCGATTAGTTTACGATGGGAATAATGTTACTTTTCGATCACCATTTTGTAATGCATAATTTTTTTGACGTTGTAATTCCTTTTCAGCCTGTGGATAAACTTCAATTTGTTAAAATTATTTTAAAAAATTGTGTAATGTTTTTCATTATTTTTAAGCTGAAGGCTGAGGTAGGTACCTCACTTTTATAAAGAAGTTTGTATAATAAACTAATTAATTGTTGATAATTATATAGACACTGGCCATAAGCTGGGAAAAAAAAATTGAGAACGCCTTTAACTCTATTAAAAATAAATAAAGATTTAGTTTTTTTGACATGTAATGGTCAATCAAAACATTTCTAATAAGCGGCCAGTCTTTTTTGGGTATTAGAAAATATTTACCAAAGAGTATTTATTTTTTTAGTATGTTTGAGGAACAACATGAGATTTGAAAACTACCTAAAGTAAGAGCTTGACTCTTCTTTGTCTGATAGGTAACTTTAGGATAATAAAAGGTTATTCCTACACAACGACTAAGTGTAGGAAACAAATATTGCCTTCCTGGAAAGTAAAAAGCTACGAAGCTTTTAAATCAGGATTTACCTATACCGATAAAATTAGATCATGCACTCAGGGTGAACCAATAATATAAGCATATCTAGGACATAAATCCTATTTGCCTGCATATTCTTCCTAGCTCGTAGTTCTGTCAATGACAAAAACTTTTTTACAAAAAAAAAAAACAACCGACTTCCAAAAAAATACTACAAAGTTAATTTCGGAAGTCGTTGTCTTTGGATCTGTATTTTAGCTTTTTGCCACCGACTTCCGAAATTAACTTTGTAGTATTTTTTTGGAAGTCGGTTGTTTTTTTTTTTTTTTGTAAAAAAGTTTTTTATTTTTCACTTTTTAGTGGCTCAGTCTGTAATTCATCTAAGTTACAATAGCCTAATGTCAACTGCTCATCACCTTTACAAAATATTGCTTTTCCCGATACAAGGACGTTAATTGTTGAGGAGTTCTCCCAGTAAGGAACAATAAGAACTGGAACTGATGGTGAAGTCACCATCAGCCCCATTTCAACATATGTATTGTGACGAGCATAAATTGCTTAGCAATAATCGAATCGCAACCCGTCAAATAGGTATTATTGAGTAGTTCCGATGGCCATCTCTGGTCTTCCTCATCAGTTCCATTTCACTAAATGGTGCTTTCCGGGAGCAAATGCACGAGTTACTATAAAAAATACCCAAATCGCTATAGGTGTGCCTATAAAATTTGAAGGTTCCCCTCGATTTCTCTGGGATGCCATCATCAGATCCTGGTTTCCTTATTATGGTACCACCCTTGGGATATGTCCTTTCCAACAAATAAAGAATCATAAAAATCGGTTCATAAACGACGAAGTTATCCGCGAACACACATAAAAAAATATATATTATATACGGTCGAATTGTGTAACCTTCTTTTTTTGAAGTCGGTTAAAAATGTTGTACCTACTTAACAAAAAAAAAACCAAAGAGGAAAATAAAATATTTATTAAAGTGCATCTTTTCGCAATGATAAATTACTGTAAATGTTTTGAGAATTAACCCTTTTTTAACCGTTAACCAGGAGTACCTGCATCCTGAATACAAAATTTCCAAAAAATAAAAATTTATACTATTGCGTTATTTACAGACTTTATTTAAAGTGACTCTTGAGCAGAAACTAAACGTTCCATACAATTTTTTTTTTATTTGAATCTAAGACGATCATATCTCGTTCTTGAACGCGTAAGTTTGAGTACCTTTAAAGATACTCTAGTGCGGATGCGAGAATATGAGTGCCTCTCGATTTTTTACTTTGTGGTTCGGTGGCATTTTGAAAACAATATGGCGGATTTTTGTAAAATTGAGCGCCACAAATTATTTATTTACAACACAATTACAAAGCAATTGTAGGCGAAAATGTAATATTGTGTAACAATGTTGGACCAATAACATAATTTCGTATCTCCCCTAATATTTTTTTGTAATTTCGACAAAACAATTTGGGTATTAGGTCCTGAATAGATTATGTACTCGGGAATTCAATAAAAATCCTCATCCTCATTTTTTAAAGATAAAATTGAATAAAGTTTAACAATAAAAACAAGCCTTTTGGCAATTTCCAAATACAATTCCAACAATTTGTAATGTATTTACAAATTATTTAATAATTTGTAGTTCTCGAAGAGATTTTTTTTTAAATAATTATTTATAACACCTATTTACCAGGATAAATAGATTGTGAAGGAAAATTAAACTTTATTATTTTTGCGACCGCATAACTTAGAATGTTTGTAACGGAGTTCTGCTAAAAAACTACCTATGCTAGTTAGATTTTTATTTTTCATGTTCTTAATATTAACATAAACCTCTATCAACTAGATTTATTTCAAATGTTTCGCAAAATTTAAAACCGGCCAAGTGCGTGTCGGACCACACACAATGAAGGGTTCCGTAGTTGAAAAGAGTTTATCCCAAAAACAAACTTAACGTTAAAATCCAAAAAAAAAAATGTTTATGTCATAACAAATTAACAATTTTCGGACTTTTTACTTTACTTGTGCTGTGAGACCTTGCTTCTTGCCATTTCCATGATTCTAGGACAACGGGATGTACCCTAATAGGTTTTGATTTACCTGCGAGTATCAAAATATATGTCGCATAATGACCGTGTTTTTTAATTGCGTTGACTTAGAAGCTTGATTTTTTTAGAACTCTAAGGGACCATAGACTGACGTATTTGATATTAATTTCAAGTTGATACCTCCATGCGTTCCTGAGATAAAGGGTCTTGACAGACTGACAGACAGACAGACGGACAACGAAGTGATCCTATATGGGTTTCGTTTTTCCTTTTGAAGTACGGAACCCTAAAAATGGAATTTTTAAGGTGATTTTTCATCATAAGCAAGTCTAATACTTACTCATAAATTAAAATAAAAGCTTGTTTTAAAATGTGCAAATGAAGGCCTTTCATACGATACCTCATTTGACTTAGATACCTACTAACTTAAAATTTCAAACCTAAAAAGTTATAACAATAAGAGTAGGTATTTTCTCAAATTCAATCACTTGCTATGTTATTGGACAAGCATTGTTATTGTTTAAAACTGTTCCAAATAAGTCGATACCATTAGTATTTCCTGAAGTAAGCAGCTGACAGACAGACAGACGATGTCGCACCATACGGGTTCCTTTTTTGCCATTGAGAACCCTGAGAACTATGATTCCGATAGTTACCAATATTAGTAGATCATCATATAAATGTGTGAGTTCGTGTTACGAGACACGTCGTAGTCTTGTCGAACCAAGTCTCAATTCCCTTTAAGTTCCTAATTTGCTTGTCTTTTAAACCTTCTTCTTTCTTCGTATGCAGTTCTCGTTCAGCTTGAAAACATGTTTCTCGGAACAATTAGATAATTTACAAATAATACTTAGACAAAAATATAATGGAATGTGATAATAATAATATGTATCTAATAATTTCTCAGTTTATCATTTTAGTCGGTTTAAATTAAACCTATAACTAAATAGGTAAATAACATAATTTAGTTTTTATACATCCTCTTTCATATAATTATATAGTTACCCCTGGCCATATCTGTGTAAAAAATTATCAGTAGTCGTTCGTAGGCTCGAACGGGCTCCTGAGTGTGTTGTCCGAGTGGTAGGACTCGCCTTTTTTGCGGAGGTGGCTGCAGCTGCATGCCAACGCCTGCGATTATTAGATAATGTAATACCTAAGTGTAATTATTTTTAATTTTGGTTTTAATATTGATTTTTAATTTGGTTTTCAATTTTGTAAGATTTTGATTTAGCTACAAAAAAAAACTAATGATTTATTTCGTTTTTTTTTTCAAAAATGGTTGGCGCTTAACTTTTTTTACGTTAAGGAGTCGTATGTTTGTGATTATTCAACGAGAGCTAAAAAAAAGTTTTAAATGTATGAAGATCCGTATACTTACTGGTAATTTAAATCGTCTCTTTATTATTGTTTTGAAAGTTTGCTCAACAGAGAAAGGAGAGAAAGTTTGTATTTTATTACATTTTAATACAATTTCCAGAATATGTTAATAGTCTTCCCATCGGCTCAAGCAAAAGCCTAGTCAACGATATAACTGCATTTTAAAACAAAACTTTAAGTTTTATTTAAATGTTGTCTGAATTGGAAATATTGGAAAAATAAAATCAAAAGCTTTAAAATATGAGAACTTCACTAGAAAATCATGTTTCAACTAAATCCAAAGCGGAATCTACGGATTATTTTAAAATGTTCACCACGATTCGGGCTTATTCTATTATGGTAAGGTACAGTTAGAGTTTCCCATGTTTTTTCTCGTGAATTCTTCATGACAACCACGACCGACGGCCGGGTTTTCTGCCACTTATAATACCTTTTTCAGTGGTAGCCATTTATTTTTTTAAATTTTAATACCTGACTCAGTAGAATTTTATTGGTTTCTGTTTTTATTGTTATGGTATTTTAACGTATGTTACTGCCGGAAAACATGGTCATAAAACTTTATTACTTATACTTTTCTCTTATTTGTTTTTTTATCTAAAACTAGCTTTTACCCGCGGCTTCGCCCATGTGGATGTCTGAAATTATCCAATGGCAACGTACTACCGGGATAAAAAGTATTATATGTCCTAATTCAGGTCATAGTCTACCCATGTGCCAAATTTCATCCAAATCCATTCTGCCATTTTAGCGTGAAGGCGTAACATACGAAACTCACTTTCGCATTTATAATAAGTCAGGATTCGCGGTTATTTTGTTTCAAACCTCTATTCTCCAGTGGTTTACTAATGAAACAATTGTAAAACCAACAAACTATACTAAGGGCCTATTTCACGACGTCCGAATAGCCACTACTCACCGAATAAATTCAAAAATGGAACAGAATTTGTATGAAATTATCGGCCAAGTACGTTAATCGGAACTTAATCGTAGGTGGTGAAACAGGCCGTAAGTATCGTATTTATTGTATACGGTGACTGGTAATTAGTGACCGATACTTAAACACATGATTGTACTCATGATAACAAACCACTTTTACTATGGGACCAAATCTGAATTCGCGAAAAAAAGTCAGCTGCTCCCTGCATTTTGACGAGCTTGCAAACATAAATGTAGAGAATAGCTCATTTTTTTTCGCGATTTCAGGTTTGGTCCCATAGTAAAAGTTGTTTGTTATCATGAGTACAATCATGTGTTTAAGTATCGGTCACAAAATAACAGTCACCCTACATAGCTCAAACTCATACTCAAAGGATTTATTTCAACTTAACCAATTACAGGCACTTTTGAATTGTCAAAGAGTCGGTCAGTTGATTAGTAAGTTGAAGTTGAAGCTAGCACTGCCGTACTTAGATACTGATTATGCATAACCGTATTTTACGGAAAAAAAGATACCTACTTCCTAGAATTTAAAAATACAATGAACCGATGATCGCCTGCTTTGTCGCCGAATTTTAATAAAGTGCCAGTTAATTACCAATTCAATTAAAAGAATACACTCTTTTATCAGTTCACCGACTGCTAGTAAACAGACAGCCATTAAGCGAGGAATCCTTTGATGTGATCCAAATTCTACAGTTATTGACCTTAGGAGCGGATGCCTTTAAGCCATTTGTATGTGTTTTACTTCGACCATGATACTAATTAAGAGGAAGTTCATCTTGTAAATGTATCTGAAAATTCATCATTAACCTACTCAATAGTGTGAGGGTTTTTATCTCCCCTTATTCATGTGATTTTCGTACATCTACCACAGGGCTATGCTACACGATGCAAGTTCCTTGCCTGTGCTCTGGCATACAATAAAATTGAAGCAACATGACTTGCATCTGCTACTTTTATTATTGCTTCAAGTTATGGTATGCTACAAAGACACCGCGTGTCGTATGACGAGTGGTGCGTTTGTGTCACGCGCGATTTGCGTCGCGTGTCACGACTGTTTAAAGGAGCCTTGAGTCTCTGCATAAAATGATTGTGTCACTATCATGTCTGACGAAACCTAAAAGATCACATACCGATATTTTCATTGGGTATTGCATTATAGTATGTAAAAACTGGTATTCAGCTGCATGCGGTTAGACAAGACGCCAACCCCAACATAGTTGGAGAAAGGCTAAGCAGATGATAATTGCATTTAAGTATGAAACAGCACACCATATTTTCGATATTTCTGAGTTGGTTCTTCAGTAAAAATGGTTTATTCGATTACATTAATATTATTTAAGTACTTTTTTAGACTTTTTGTACATCCTCTATCATATCTACATGGTTATCCCTGGGCTCCCTGGCCACATTAGTGTAAAAAAATAATCGAAGCCTTTAGATAAAAAAAAAACACTATTGATTTTTTTTTTTTTTCACAAATGGTTGTCGCTTATTTTTTTGACGTTAAGTGGCCAGAAGTAGGTACAATACGTGATTATTCAACTAAAGTACCAAAAAGTTTTAGATGTATGAAGTTCCGTAAACATGCACAAATTATTTCGACTAATAAGACTGAGGAAACCTTAAAAGGTTATTTTTTTGCTGCGGAAGCCTCTTTTTCATATACCTATCTATATTTTCATTGGGTATTGCATTTTACTATGTAAATATATCAGCATGTAATGCCTTCTCTGTGTGAGAACAGGCTTTTGCCCTGCAGTGGGATACCAGGCTGGTATTATTATGTAAATACTGATATTTAGCTGCATGCGGTTATACTGGAAGACGCCCCCAACATAGTTGGAAAAAGCTAGGCAGATGATGATTGCATTTTAGTATGAAGTAGCAGACCATATTTTTAATACAGAGTAGATTCTTCAGTAATTTTTTTTTTATATTCATGAATACATCCACCCTGCAGGCTTGCCAATGAATTCAAAGTAAGTAATGTAGATGCTCTTACTAACTCATGTGTACAACTTATAAGTTGCAAGCAAGGCTGCTGAACGTGAGGTATTAAGTTTGATTCTCAGTTCGAGCAAGTCTTGTCGGATTTATCTATGTATAAAGGGATAATTTGCAAGCGCTAAAGGCGAGCGTGAGGGCTTTGGTTTGATTTCTGGGTCTTCCGGGAATATTGGAATTAGTGGTTGTTTAAATGCCTGTTCATAAGTTAATGTTAAAGTTATTAAATGTAACGTAATGTTAGACTTCATTGTCGAACATAACAAATAATTAAAATGCTCCGAGGCTCCGACACACAATAAACATTTAATAATTTTTCCTATCATATTTTTAATTTGTGATGGATATTAAATGTGTAAGTAATAGTCTACGTAAACATTGTTTTTTTATTAAGGAAAATTAAGTTTACTGGCTTTTCTAATTTCCGGATATATTACACAGCTATTTTATTTAGTTATGAGTAATAATTGTTGACCATTTTGAATATTTTTAGTAAAGTTAGGGCAAAGGCCAACCCTTGGCCACTTAGAGAATATAATACTCTAAGCTAGGTAACGTTGATTAATAGGTTAATTCGTTCATAAAATCTAGGTTTCTTTTATGATAATAATGAAATAATCTTAGGTAATTTTATCTGGATAACGTTTCTTTTTTACATATGCCTACTTGTATGATTGTGTCTTGATACTGTTTTATAAATTAAAACCAAATAGTAATTGCAAATAGTGTAATCGCGAAACATAATTTTATATTTTCAAATAAAAATGTATATGAATGTTATTTTTCTGGTTTTTTTTTCACAATAAGAACTAAATCAGTGTGGATTTTATTGAGTAGTTTTAATTTAATTTTATGCTTTAGCGAGCTTTGTAGATCGTGTCACATAGGTCAGTAAGCATCCCTGCACCGCTAACCATAGGCAATTACTTATAAAAATAACTTGCCACTTGATCGTTAATATTGCTAAGCACATTTAATCGGGTTTTGGAAAAATATATTAGAATTTTATAAATCTGTTTTCTTATACTTTTGAAATATAAACATTAATACCCCACTATGATTATTTTGTCTCAGATAAAACGCATACCTACGCATTTTACTAAAGAATACGACACTATTAAATACAAATTACTCACAAAAATGCTTCAAAATATCAACTTTAACAAAATTATCACTAATTCCGAGCCTAAATCTTCCCTACAAAACTTTTAAGAGCGACTAAAAAACTTACCTGCAAGTTTATGTTGTCCGAAACTGTACGAGTAGTGCACTGTATCACTGGTGGAAGAGTAGGGCGCGTGTTGCGCGATGGGAAGGTTGTACACAAATGGCCACAGAACCTCGCACCTCCCGGTTATATACCCCAGAGCAACTAGGGGTAACGCCAAAAGCGTAGCGGTTGGTGCTACGCCGCTACGCCGCGCCCAGCGTAGGCGTGCGTAGGCCCCGGCCTACGGCATGCTACCATCATAATTTACCGCAAACTATAAGAATTGACTCGTAATTAAATGCATTGTTGAACTAAATTAAGTTTATTTTAAAACTACGTTTAATGTCAACAGGTAGCAAATTAAATAAGAATTGTTATTTTCTTTTAATTTTTTTGTTTTCATCGCAAAATTAGCCGTCGATTCTTTGTTAAACTTTTTGAAAGGAATCTTTTGAAGAAGTTTTGGCACCAAAATAAATCCGATTATTGTCAAGATTAAAAGTTTGTAAGAAACTTTGTATTTATTTGATTAGCGACAAAATAAGACTGGAGAGTATTGTTTATCAGATAATGTAACTTACGCCATTGAATTCGGCGAAGACAATGAAATGAAATAGATTCAAATAAAAGTTTTATTTATAGATCACTTTCTGAGGATCGCTTTGAGTAAAACAAGGTGGGTACGTGGGATTAAAGTTCTTGCTTCTAATTGTTATTCTTAAATGATTTTATTTATGTAATTACCTACTTACAGAAATAAAATCATTAGAAAATATGATTAACGGGAAAAACGTTTGTACAAACCTTTGTACAAACGTTTTTCCCGTTGATCATATTTTAAAAACAAGATGAGGTTTCCTATCTGACTACTCTGAGAAGAATGGCCGAAACAAACTCAGTCTCTTTTAAAGTGCGGACATAATCTTGATCAGATCATGTGCAGACCATGTAGATTGGTGTCTGAAATGGGCTTTTGAGGAAAGAACCACACAGATTGGGTGGACCTGTCCAGTGTCCACGCAGTGCACGAATTTCTCAGTAAAGTTAAGATAAGACACTTGAAAACTGTTTTGTTACTTATGTTTAAAGTTAATAAATTATTACATGCCAGTCGATACCTACTTGTCCGTAAAATAAGGAGCTAATCAAAATACCTCGTCTTTAATAATAATTATAAAAACGTTTATTTCAGAAAACAATCCATAAAGCATATAGTAATAAAAATAGCCAGCATACAAATATAAAAATTCATATCATCATGATGTTCATATGATGATGATGATGTCTATAAAACAGATTTTAAGATTATTGTAATACTAGCTTTTGTCCGCGGCTTTGCCCGCGTGGAGGTTGGAAATTATTCCACGGAAACGTACTACCGAGATAAAAAGTATCCTATGTTCTAATCCAGGTCATGGTCTATCCATGTACTAAATTTCATCCAAATTTATTTAGCCGTTTTAGCGTGAAAGCGTAACAAACAAACCAACAAACAAACTCACTTTCGCATTTATAATTCTAACTAATAGGATAAGGATGATTAGCATTTTGTAATTAAAAAACTCTTGGACAAAACTTAACCTAATTATTTTGTCTTGGGAATGTATCCCCAGGAAAGTTGTTTTTCTTCATCAAGTGACGATATTTATAAAGGCAGTTTATAAAGTTTTTTTTTTTTAGTTTATAAAAGCAAGACTTTTGTAAAGCATTGTTAATTTTTTTCAATTTGAAAAGAAACAGTGTACAAGTAAAAGATTTTATCCAACTGTGAGGCATTTGTTTATAAATACACCTTTTAAAATTGTCACTAATAAATTGAGAAACGCCAGTAAAGCTTCTGCCCGCGACTTCGTCCGCGTAAAATTTCTTGTTTCTCCGACCCACCCCGTAGCATCGCATCACCAGCCCATGCTATTACTTCGTTTTCGGTTAGCGTTCTGACTTTTTTCTTTTTGCTCGTCTCCTAAAGGTCATAGCGCGATATTAATAATCAATAGCCTTCCTCAGAAGTGGGCTATTAAATGCAAAAATATTTTTTCAAATCTGACTGGTGGTTCCAGAGATTAGTACGATCAAACAAACAAAAAAACAAACTCTTCAGCTTTATTATTAGTAAAAATGGAGTCTAATCGTTTCATAAACAAGAAAAGTAAGTTCAAAAACTAAAACCCGACTACTGAAAAATCACGCTCACCGCGGTCGGTCTGTAACCTATTATTAATATTATTTACCTCCACTTTTACTTATTTTTCACAATTTAAACATATTTCTTTACTAAAACAATGTAACATATGTACATATTTGTAATGTGCTCGTCAAGACCTTTCTTTTGATACCAAACATGTAATTATTATCTCAATTTAATTTTTTTCAAGGTCAGAAAGTTACGTGTAAACTCCACCATATTTAATTTATGGAGAATTTATATAGCCTATGTCACCCGGACCATTATTACAAATCTATTGATACCTCATTCATTAAAATCGGTTCAGTAATTTAGGCGCTACGGTGGAACACACGTAAATACATACTTACATACATACATAAGACTGCTAAAATCATAACCCTTCCTTATGGCTTTGTCGTAGTCGGGTAAAAAGCGAACAACGGTCATACTATACAATAACGGCATCCAAATACAGAGCGTTTTTTGACACCTTTTTTTTTTTTTTTTTTTTTTGTGGATGGGAAATCATCAAATGACTTCTCCCGCTCTGGGCAGAGCGGGAGGGCGTGTCAGACTTTTACTGACTAAAACCCACCCATGCCCTTCAGCTGCCCGTGCCAGGGCCACGGTATCTCTTTCGAACTACCCGCGACCCCGGCGGCATCGGCCCAATTGACCCCGTCACTGCTGACATCTCTTTGAGGCGCGCGTGGAACACAACGCGCCGTTGACCCGGGCCTGGTCCTTACCGGACGGCGAGCTACCCATTACTCGTCGTCCGCAAGCCCGCGCCTACGGTGGCCGGGAATCGGCAATCGATTCCCGCCGCCCAGGGCGTCTCCTACGGCGGCTAGGGGCGCGAGGGTGCGGCTGTTGCCTCTCCCTCACGTGTTCCGCTTCCTCCTTCGCGAGCATTACTGCTTCGCAGAAGGAGGTGACGGCTTCCCATGCACAGTTTAATATCAAATACTGGTGAAATGACAGATTTTTATGACGGAACCGCTTTCCCAGGAAACCATTTCTTAACAGAACCCTGCATTATATTTTATTAGATCCAATGCCAAAAGGATCTCAAAGTTCTTTTTTATTATTGTAGGACAGTTCAGCAGCCATTCCGAGTGTACAAAGTGTCGCTGTTAACTGGTTAACAACTCCAGCAGCATAAACATGATTGTTAACAGAATAACGAATCTAATTTATTAATTTGAAACGGAGTAAGTCTCTTTTTTATTCATTTATACTTAACTAGCTGCGTCCCGCGGTTTCACCCGCATAGACCGGGATAAAAATTAGCCTATGTATTAATCCAGGCTATAAGCTATCTACATACCAAATTTCATTTCATTTGGCCGTGAAGAAGTAAGTCATAAGTTATTTATTCATAAACAATAAATTGTAACTGAAATTACACGGTATAACAAGACAATTAAATTACATAAAGAATAAAAAAAAAAACACTCTAAATATTACAATAATGCATAAAAGTAACAAACATACACACACACACACACTCACTCACAAACTTTCGCCTTTATTATTAGTGTGATGTTAGGTGTATTAATACAAAATATGATTATAAACGATTCTAGTAAAATTCAAGAAACATTTCTGAATAAGTTTTACAAAGCTGTAAAGAGTAAGGCCTCAGCACACCTCCGCCGCGATACCTCATGATGTTTCGCTGATGTTTCGCTACTCGAGTAGCGGAATTTCATGTGAGTCAGTTGAATTGAAATCTACAGATGTTTCGCTGCTGTGGGTTCGCGGTGGAGTTGCGCTAAAGCCCTCTATGTTTTGAAGTAACAATGTCCCTTTTTTTTTTCGTGGATGGGAAATCATCAAATGACTTCTCCCGCTCCGGGCAGAGCGGGAGGGCGTGTCAGACTTCTACTGACCAAAACCCACCCGTGTTCCTTCAGTTGCCCGTACCAGGGCCACGGTATCTCTTTCGAACTACCCGCGACCCCGGCGGCTTCGGCCCTATTGGACCCCGTCACTGCTGACACAACGCGCCGTCGACCCGGGCCTGGTCCTTACCGGACGGCGAGCTGCCCATTACTCGTCGTCCGCAAGCCCGCGCCTACGGTGGCCGGGAATCGGCGATAGATTCCCGCCGCCCAGGGCGTCTCCTACGGCGGCTAGGGGCGCGAGGGCGCGGCTGTTGCCTCTCCCTCACGCGTTCCGCCTCCTCCTTTGCGAGCATTACTGCTTCGCAGAAGGAGGTGACGGCCTCCCATGCACTCTCGCTCCGTACCATGGCCTGGACCAAGTTTGGACGTGTCCCTTGGTTCACTATCCCAACCGGCGCACAATAACAACGGGGTTATATCCTGTATTTTTCTTCCATTCGGAAACGTCACAGAGAAAAATGTAACTATCAAGTTTTATCTGTGGGCATCCATCAAGGTCCTGAGGGACTATTCCAAGCTTTGAAACAATGACGGCCTTCACGAGTGGAGATACTTTTTTTTTTTTTATATTGCTGAATGGGTCTGCTCTTTTGCTCGAGTACGCCTGATGGAATGCGATGGATGAGGTCTATGATAGAACGAGCGTGCCCAGATCTGCCTTTTGCCTGTTCACTCTTGCTTTGAAGGCAGACGGGTTATATGTGGAAGGGAACACAGACGCTGACAGACAGTTCCACATTTTGGCTGTGCGCATAATAAATGTTGAGGAGAATCGCTGAGTACGACTGGTCGGGATATCACCCAAGTGCGGATGGTACCCTGCAGTACCTACGTCTGGTAGTCCGGTAGTAAAAGGGCGATGGTGGGATCAGGTCGTGGAGCTCCTGCGCACTCTCCGAAGTACACTCTGTAGAAGACCGAGAGGCAAGCAACATCACGCCGATGAGCCAGGGTGTGAAGCCCAGCCACCAAAGTCTTGTTGCCTATAAGCCTTTTTGCTCTGCGTTCCAGGACCTACCAACACAGGAATACTTCATACAGGAACGGACCTGCGCTTTGTACAGCATTACAAGCTGTCCAGATGTGAAGTATCGCCTCACCTGATTTAGGATACCCAATACTTAAAAGTATATCTGGAGTACCCTGGGGAGCCAACCACACGATCATCTTATTGAGTAGTAAATATTTTTGTAACGGTATGCCATTCTCAAATTTTAAGTGATAAGAAAGAAAGATGTGTAGAGGCTTGTGGCTAAATAATAACAGCCGCACGGGTCGATTCATCAGGTTAGGCTACGCTTGCTGGGGTTGTCCATGGATGGGTGATCTTGGGGGACCCCCCCACAGGGGGACCCCCCCACAGTGCTTGCGTCCACGTCGCGTCCCCTGGGCAACGACCCGGTTCTGACCACCGTAACGGAGTGGCAGACCGGTGTTCGGCTAAAGTGCACTGTGCTGTCGTAGCATACAATTTTAACCTATTTATCTTACTTTTTATTTTATGTCGGAAACTACGGCACCCGCGGAGGCTATGCCGAAACCCTTGCGGGACGCCTCCGGGCGTTTCCGAAAAGGCCCATCTCAGGGCCAACCAAAAGGCCCTTCTCAGGGCCAACCAAAAGGCCCTTCTCAGGGCCAATCCAACGGCCCTTCTCAGGGCCACGCCGGCGACGCTTCGGCGTCAGAGGCTGACCGCGCACCATCTGCGGCCAGCCTTTTCCTCAGGCCAAGCGACTGTTCGGACTCCGACGAGTCCATTATGGAGACGTCGGCGGCCGGCCAGTCGTGTCGCGTCAAGAGGAAGAGGGCCGACATGAGGCGTGGGTCCGAGGGCTCCTCGGAGTCGGTCGAGGAGGGGCCGGGGAGGAAACCGAAGCCAAAAAGGGCTTTGACTCCTGCCTCGGCTTCTGCTCACGATGTGGGCTTGGTGGACGCCGAGCGCCAGGTAAACCTGGCAAAGAGGGCGCAGCTCCAGGCGGACCTGGAGGAGAGGGTCGCCGCCAAGGAGCAGCAGGCACAAGCCGCCCGGTCGAGGTCTGGCTATGGGGCATCGACTGTTCTCTATGCTGACCACTCCCTGGCGGAGTTGGAGCGCATGGCGCAGGAGGACAGGGAGGAGGTTCTGGAGGTCGCCTCAAAGTCCTCCAATTTGAAGGGGACCTTCCAGAAGGCCCTCAAATGCCGGGCCGTCAGCATGCACGGCATCGTCATGGAGCTGGTGAAGCGGACGGCCACGGACGAGACGCGGCAGCTGCAGGCGAAGGTGGATCGCCTGCAGGCGGAGGTCAGCCAGCTACACCAGAAGCTGGCTGAGGCCACGGCCCGGCCTGCCCAATCTGCCCCAGGTCCGATGGTGGGAGGCTCCTCCTCCACTGCCAGCCTCGAGGCAATAATCCGCGGGGTGGTCATGGAGGAGAGAGCCTTCATCAGGAGCTGCCTCGCGGGCATAGAGGACCGGCTCTTGCCGGAAAGGCGGCTCCGCCCACCGCTAGCGGCGGATAAGAGTACGCCGCCGACGGAGCCGGAACTTGTGCCTCTGGGAGGCCCGGCATCGGGTGCGCAGCCCCAGGCCTCGAAGCCCTCCAAGGGCAAAGGCAAGGGCAAGAGGACCACGGTGGCCTCTCAAACGCCCTCCACGAGCGCAGAGGGAGTGCCTGGGCCGTCTGCCACTCCAGCGGCCCCCCGGAACTCGCAGGAGGAAGACGCCCTTCTTCCCTCCATCACCCCGTCCAACCGGGCGTGGACGGAAGTGGTGAAGAAGGGAAAGGGGAGGAAGGCGACCCCCAAGCCCGCTGCCGCAGAGGCTGCTCCCGCAGCCAAGAAGCCCCAAGCCGGTAGGAGGAAGCTGGTTCCTCCCAAAACCGCGGCCGTCGTGGTGACCATCACCGTGGAGGCCGTGGAGCGGGGGGAGACGTACGAGTCCGTCCTGAGACGGGCTCGTGCCACCGTCGACCCCACCCAGCTGGGGCTGGGCAAAATTACTTGCCGACGAACGCTGGCCGGGGCTCGAATCTTCGAGTTCTCGGGGGAGCAGCGCAACACCAGCGCGGACCTCTTCGCAACAAAGTTGCAAGAGGTCATCGCGGATGCGGCAGCGGTCGTCAGGCCCATCAAGACCGCAGCCTTGGAGGTGGCCGATTTGGAGGACTCGGTCACCAAAGAGGATGTGGTGGCGGCCGTTGCGGCGGCTGGAGGCTGCGTCGCTGGCGCGGTGAAGGGCGGAGCCATCAGGCTCGGTCGCCGCGGCATGGGCACCATCCGCGTCGAGTGCCCAGTGGCCGCGGCTGGGGCCGTCCTTGCCGCGACCAAAGGGAGACTGCCTGTGGGGCTCAGCTCGGCTGTGGTCCGGCCGCTTGAAGAACAGCCGCAGCGCTGCTTCAAGTGCTTCGCGCCCGGCCACACCCGGGCCACGTGTCCCTCCAAGTCCGACTTGGGTAACTGTTGTTACCGATGCGGGCAAGAGGGACACAAGAGCGCCGCCTGCGGTGCCACCACGCTACGCTGCGCGGCGTGTGCCGCCAGTGGTCGCCCCGCAGACCACAGGATGGCGGGCAAGGGCTGCAAGGCTCCCGCAAGGAAGGGCGTGGTGCCGGCGCAGGTGCGACCTGTCGCTGCCACCGCCGGCGCCGACGTCGCCGCTGTAGCTCCAGCGGCGGTATCAGAGGTGGGGGATGCGATGCTGGAGTAATGGTCTCCGACTACCGCATCCTCCAGGCGAACACCAACCACTGCAGAGCGGCCCAGGACCTGATGGTGCAGGTCATGGCCGAGTGGTTGGTGAACGTTGCGGTGGTCGCCGAGCCCTACTCGATCCCCGGCAGCTGGCTGGGTGACGAGGACGGCTTGGTGGCCCTAGCGGCGCGGTCTTCCACAGACTCCCCTCCCCTCTCGCTATTAGAGAGGGGACCGGGATACGTGGCGGCCGCGTGGGGAGAATTAGCCCTGGTGGGCGTCTATTTCTCCCCAAACCGCCCTCTTCAGGACTTTGAGAATTTTCTCGGAGTCCTGGCCGCCGTGGTCGGCAGGGTGGCGCCGCGTCAGGTCTCCGTATTGGGAGACCTGAACGCCAAGTCGGTAACCTGGGGCAACCCGGCCACCGACGCTCGCGGGCGGGCGTTGGAGTTGTGGGCAGCCTTCTCTGGACTCTCTCTCCTAAACAGAGGAAGCGTCCAGACATGCGTGCGGCGGCGGGGTGGCTCAATAGTGGACGTCACATTCGCCACCCCCGCGTTGGCCGCGCGCGTGCTGAACTGGCGGGTGGACCTGGTGGAGACCATGTCGGACCACCGCTACGTGCGGTTCGACATCTCCACCGGTGCTCCCGGAGAGACACGGACCACCTCGGGGCGATCATCGTTCCCGCGGTGGGCTCTCACCCGCCTGGACAGGGAGGCTGCGGTGGAGGCGGCATTCGTCCAGGACTGGCTTTCGCCACCGTTTGTCGGCCTGGACGTGGACGCCGCGGCGGAGCGCCTGAGGGGGTCTCTGACCGAGGTATGCAACTCTAGCATGCCTCGGTCTGGCAGACCGTCACCCGGGCGCGCCGTGTACTGGTGGTCGGTGGAGCTGGCGGGGCTGCGGGCGACGTGTGTGGAGGCAAGGAGGGCCTACACACGGAGCCGGCGGCGGCGTCGTCGGGACCGCGCTAACGAGGACCGCCTCTATGAGGTCTACACGGAGGCGAAGGCTGTCCTCGGCGGTGCCATCGCCGCCGCCAAGGACTCGGCGAGAGCCGAGATGCTGGAGGGTCTCGACAACGACCCTTACGGGAGGCCATATAAGGCGGCGCGCAACAAGCTGCGCCCCTTTGGCCCCCCGGTTGCCGAGACCCTGGAGCCCTCGTTTCTGGATGGGGTAGTTCGGTCCCTGTTTCCGTGCAGGGACAGCTTCACCCCACCAGTGATGGACCCGCCGCGGGGCAGTGCGGCTCTGCTGGCTGAGGAGGAGGAGGAGCAGGCCCCCCCTCCTGTCACGGAGCCGGAGCTTGGCGCGGCGATTCTCCGCATCCGCGCCAAGAAGACGGCTCCGGGCCCCGACGGGGTTCCAGCCAGAGTGGTGGCGATTGCCGCCACTGAAATGGAGGAGCGGTTTCGGGACCTCTTCAGCGCGTGTCTTGCGTGCGGGAGGTTCCCGAAACCGTGGAAGGAGGGGCAGTTGTGCCTCCTCCGCAAGGAGGGCCGCCCAGCGGACTCCCCCTCGGCATACCGGCCCATCGTTCTGCTCGATGAGGTCGGGAAAATGTTCGAGGGGATAATCGCTGCCCGCCTCAAGAGCCATCTGCGGACCATCGGGCCGGACTTGTCGGACGCTCAGTTCGGTTTTCGGGCTGAGCGCTCGACGGTGGACGCGCTGACCCGCCTGAAGGACTGGGCGAAGGAGGCGATGGAGGCGGGGGACGGGTTGCTGGCCGTATCATTCGACATAGCCAACGCGTTCAACTCTGTTCCCCACTCCACGATCCTGGAGGCGCTCCGATTCCACGGAGTGCCTCGGTACATGCGGCGTCTGCTGGCCAGCTACCTGGACGACCGGGCGATCGTCCTGGTGGACAGGACTGGCCAAGTCCGGCGATACGCCGTCGGGGCCGGCGTTCCGCAGGGCTCGGTCGTGGGACCTCTCCTGTGGAACGTCGGCTACGACTGGCTCTTGAGGGGAACTCTCCTCCGAGGCACGAGTGTCGTCTGCTACGCGGACGACACTCTCCTCACCGCCCGGGGAGGGAGTTTCCGGGAGGCGGCCAACTTGGCCTCGGCGGGCGGATCCTTGGTGGCAGGGAGGATCCGCCGCCTGGGTTTGACGGTGGCGCTGCACAAGACCGAGGCCGTGTTTTTCCACGGACCTCGGCAGCGCCCCCCACCTGACGCCCACATCTTCGTGGAGGGCGTCAGGATCGAGGTCAAGGCCCAGATGAAATATCTGGGCCTCGTACTCGACAGCAGGTGGCGCTTCGGCCCGCATTTCAGCGGGCTGTCGTCGCGCCTGCTGAAGACTGCAGGGGCGCTCTCGTGGCTGCTGCCCAACTCGGGCGGGCCCAGCGCGCGATGCCGGCAGCTCTACGCCGGCATCTTGAGGAGCATGGCCCTCTACGGTGCCCCCATCTGGGAAGACTCCCTCCGAAGGAGGGAGAACGCCGCCGCGTTGCGGGCGCCTCAGAGGGCCATAGCCCAGCGGGTCGCGCGGGCCTACCGGACGGTGGGTTTTGCGGCGGCCTGTGCTCTGGCCGGCACCCCCCCTTGGGAACTCGAGGCGTGGGTGCTCGCCAGAGTATACGAGTGGACGGCGGGGCGGAGGGTGAGAGGAGAACGCCCGGCCCCGGAAGAGCGCGAGGCCCTCCGACGGGAGTCGCGAGACGCCATCGTCGTCCACTGGACGGGAGAACTCGCCACTGCAGTCTTTGGCCGCCGGACCCTCGATGCGCTCGGGCCAGTGCTGCGAGACTGGCTCGAGCGGTCGCACGGGTTCCTCTCCTTCCGTCTGACGCAGGTGCTGTCCGGACACGGCTGTTTCGGGTCGTACCTGCACCGAATCGGACGGGAGGAGACGCCGTCGTGCCACGGTTGCGGCGCGGCGGAGGACACGGCGCAGCACACCCTCGGGTCGTGCCCGTCGTGGTCCGAGACGCGCCGCGATCTGGTCGCGGTGATAGGACCGGACCTCTCGCTCCCCGGCGTGGTTAACGCCATGCTGGTGGATGAGAGGTCCTGGGCGGCGGTCGCCTCCTTCTGCGAACACGTCATGTCCCAGAAGGAGGCGGCGGAGCGGGCGCGGGAGGATGATCCTCACGCGGCGCCGCTCCGAAGGCGGAGGAGGGGTCGAAGAAGACGTGAGTTTGACACTCATCTCCGACTCCTCCCAGGTGGAGGCCAGCAGGCAACGGGTGCGGGGGCACCCTTGCCTGTATCGCACGGACCTCCACCAGTGCCGGACGGGAATGGTCAGGTGCTCCCGGCCATTCCCGTAGCCCCTCAACCTGCTGGGGGGCAAGCGGGGCCCGCCAGCTAGGCGGGCATGCGCCGGGAGGGTTGTGGATGTAAAGGCTGAGCCAGTTTCCCATGACCCTCCCGTCACGGCGATGCGGGAGCGCCGCTGGGTCGTTTAGTGGGTATACCGGATTTACCGGGGAGTCCCACATACCCCACCCGTCCCCCGACGGGTGGGCATGCGTAATGCATTTTTCCCAGCGTCAACAAAAAAAAAAAAATGGATGGGTGATCTTTACATACCAAGACTCCACCGTGCCTCGCAAAGCACATTAAGCCGTTGGTCCCGGTTGTCATTCGTGGATCTTTGACAGTCGTTACGGGTCGTCAGAAGCCCGAAAGTCTGACAACCAGTCTTACCAAGGGATATCGTATTACCCAGTAACTGGGTTGTGGCGGTCAGATAGGCAGTCGCTCCATGTAAAATACTGGTATTCACCTGCATCCGGTTAGACTGGAAGCCGACCCCAACATAGTTGGGAAAAGGCTAGGCAGATTGATTGATTGAAGAAAGAAAGAGATGTAGTGCCTATTCCAATGAGTGTAATGTCGAAAATCATTTGCACGTTGTCGTGGTAAAAAAGGTGCCGTAACTTAAAACGGTTACCTTTTTCATATTATAAGCGGCTTTACACCTACTGTGTACCTTTGCTCTCGGAAAAGAAAGCCTTTAAACCAGTGGGTGTCACAAAGGGTGACGAATTATTCAAACCTCCTGCCAACTAACAAACGTATGTCAGTACCTTGCTGGCCTGTAATTTGTCATCTTACAGATGAAGGCCTGCATAATGTTATGGTTGTTAGAAGGCTAACAACCATAACATCACGCCTGTAATCCCTGAAGAGTTAGGCAGACGTTTCGCTAGTTCTGTTTAAGTCTCATGTAAAAGGAACAACAAGAACCACGTGTCACAATTACTCTGTTTGCCAATCATCTGCTTAGCCTTTTCCCAACTATGTTGGGGTCGGCTTCCAGTCTAACCGGATGCAGCTGAATACCAGTATTTTACATGAAGCCTATCTAACCACCACAACCCAGTCACTGGATAATACGATACCACGACTGTCAAAGATCCACGAATGACAGCCAGGATCAACGGCTTGACGTGCTTTCCAAGGCACGGAGGGGTCTTGGTTTGTAAAGATGGTGACCCATCCACGGACCAACCGCGGCAAACGTAGCTTAACCTGATCGATCGACCCGTGCGGCTGTTATTACTTAGCCACACTCTTATTACTCGGTTTACCAATACAGGTTAGTAATAAAAGCCTAATATTTAATTCAATCTTTTCCAACTAGTTTAAGGCTGCCTGACCACCGGAGCGGAACAAGGCTGCAGAGCGGAGAAACGGAGAAATATTAACCAATAGTATCCTAGCTCCGCTCCAGAGTTTAGATTCTATTGGTTAATATTTCTCCGTTTCTTCGCTCCGCAGTCTCGCTCCGCTCTGGTGGACAGGCAGCCTTTCGCAGTTTTTGGTGGAACTATTCGTTCGTAGATATTGCTCCGTAATATTTTTATCTCTTAGACTGTATCTTTATAATTTCTTGTTTTTATTTTTAATTTTTATTTACACACTAGCTGCGCCTCGCGGTTTCACCCGCGTATACCGGGATAAAAGTAGCTTATGTGTTAATCCAGGGTAACATAAGCAATCTACATACCAAATTTCATCCAAATCTGACCAGCCGTTTGAGCGTGAAAAAGTAACAAACATACAAACACACACAAAAACTTTCGCCTTTATAATAATAGTGTGATTATCTAATATTATTGTTCCAGTCTTAATCAAAGCGCACAGCGCATTAGTTTTGTAACTTGTCTTTAATATAACATGTGGAAAATGTCGTGGGTTTACTCACTATGTAGCTCAAATTATGTGTAATATTGTAATGTGTAACCGACGTTACCGTTTATTTTCCCAAATAAATAAAATCCTAACTAATATTATAAATGCGAAAGTAAGTTTGTTTGTTTGCCTATAACCTTTTCACGCCTAAACTACTGCAGTGTTATTCTATACAAATCTTACCGTGAAAACCTAGGTGAAGTGAGTTGTCATTCTACCTGATGCTAGCTTGGATTGACACTATTGACAGCTCACTCCACGCTCACTTCACCTAAGTTTTCACGGTGATATTTGTACAGAATAGCACTGCTGAACCGATCATCCGGTGTACAAAAACGAACTTAGGGTACCTTTTATCAGGAATAAAAGTACTGTTCCCGAGAAAAACAACAATAACGTTCTTATGATAATAGATGGCGCCACGTGTCTTTAGAATCATGATTGAATTATATTATTACAAGCAGAGTACAACCCGAATTGATTGTCAAATTCTAAATTAACGCGAACGAAGCCAGTAATATAATAAAATTAATGTTAACCAGGAAACGTAAGGATCCTGTTGAAACACGTAAGTCTGAAGTAACGATGGTAAGGTCAACATCGCAGGGAGCAGGTGTCGCTCGTTCGACAGCGTGCTAACCCCTTACCGGGAACTGTCAGATTTAGCTTTAGGCTTCCTGCAAGCCTCCGACTTATGCCTAATTAGGTGCTAGACATTTTTTTTTCTAGGCTTGTTTAACAGAGGCTTAGTTGGGTAGATAATACCATCTGCCCAGTTGTAAACTACCCGTAGAATCATCAGGCAACTAGTTTTGCTCAAGTTTTTAAGTAGTGCGCAAATTTTCACAGCTTTCACTACGGGACTAACTTTGAAAAAAAATCTGTTGTAACTACATTTATCTACACCAAACTCGTCAAAATGTAGGGAACACCTGTTTTTTTCTTCGCGATTTCAGGTTTTGTAAAAGTTGTTCATATTCATGGGTAGAACAGCCTGTAAAAATTTACGCACTGCGTAAAAACTTAGCCTGTATAAATCCCGTCCCTGGATGGTACGCTTACCAGGCGATTATTACGTCTGGACAGGAACGGGCTGCGCCTGGTGACGGAGACCATCACTGGACACTGCTCATTAAACAAACACTTCCACACAATAGGAATAACGGACAGTCCTCTGTGCAGGGCCTGCATGGAGGCTGAGGAAACCGTTGCGCATGTGCTTTTTGAATGCACAGGCGTCACCCAGATTAGAACAGAAACTCTCGGAATATCCCGATCTTTCACAGACGTTCTTAACAAACCTGGAGATTTGATTAAATTCTGGAGGGAGGTGGGCTGGTTGGAATAAACCCCCGACGGCCGCCATGGCCCACATGAAGGACTAAGTGCGGAAACCAAATCCTATAACATAGAACATAGATAGCCTGTATAAATAGAAACCAATTGCCGAATATAATTATGTAAGCGCATTACTTCAGGACGGTTGCACCTATTTGCCAATTTTTTTTGTTGTGTTTGTAATTCTAAGAACAAGGTTTGTATGAAAGAAAATGTTTGAAAAATTTTACAGAAAAGTGAAAAAATCTCCATATAAAAAAGTGAGTGAGTGAGACAGAAGACACTAGGGCAGATCTTCAAAAATATTGACAGCATTGACAGATCGACGTGCAGTTGCTCAGTTTCTTACAATATTTTATCTGTGACATCCGAAATAAAAAAATTGTTGTTTTGTAAAAAAAGTTGTAAAAATTTTGTTATACCTGTTATTTTTATAAATACCAGCAATAGTAGTTTAGAACTCAGTGTGTTATCGTTGTGAAATTATTAAATTGTCATTTTATTTCATTACATGTTCGTACTATAACGGGAAGATTTGGTATCATTTACTTCATTATTACACCCGTGCGAAGCCGGGGTGGGCAGCTAGTAACTTTTAAAAACGATACCTGGTAGCTGTATGGAAACATAGGATTTGTGGCTGGACTTCTTTAAGGTACAGGTTCAAAATCCCAAGACCAACCATCAAGATCAAGAGCAAACCAAGATATCATATAAACATATACTAAAAACAAAGGGATAAAATATAAATATAAATTAACGGTTGATTCCTCAAAAAAATCACAAAACAAATTGATAAGCTGGAACTTTTTCGCAAAAAGTTTCGTAGGCCGGAGATGCTACGATATCGTAGCACAGGCTACGGCGTAGCTGTCACTAGCTACGCCGTGGTGCGTAGCGATTTTCTGGGCTCACTTTCATTTTCATCAATCACCTTATTAGATTTGTCCTAAAGTTCAAAATACATTTTATGCAATCAAACAGACAGCCTTGCAAACTTTTTTTTTTAAACACTAGGAGAAAACCCATAACCTTCCTTCGATTTCACAGTAATGGTTGGAATCTCGGAGAGCGAAGTGAGCTCATTACATAAGTGCGAGTAAGTGATCAGTGACGAATAGTAACTATTCACTATTAATAAACACAGAGTAGTAAGCTAATGGAATAAGAACCTGCTATAGAAAAAAAAGGTAGCTGTAGTTCAGGAAGACAAAAAGGCAATTAAGAGTGTTTTTTGAACTTACAACTAAGTAAATGAAGTGAAGAATATAATGACCATACCAACATATTATAATTCGATAAAAAAATTAAGTTTTCTTGATTATATTTGTACCAAAAGGCTTATTTATTAAAACCTGTAAAAAACTTGGTTATTTTTATTTGTACGAAAACTCAAGCAGTATGCAATAATTCTACATTTCTTTACCTCTGTGCAATTTACACTGTGTACTACGTTACACCGTCGACATTCTAATCATATTTCTTCCATTCATCTCACAAATTCAATCAACGGAATCCATTGAAGAAATGCACGCCTGAGTACTCCATTTACTTAATACTCCGTGATTAAAACCCATATACCGGAGGAAGAGGTTCTCTTAATCAATATTGAAATGTCCCTACTACTCGTATTACATAAGTATAGTTAATAAAATGATCTAATCACCGTCCTCAGTGAGTGATCAAATAGAATCTAGGTTGTAATAAAATTTATATACCTACGTATTATTTTTAATGCTCCTGTATCTGATTGAGCCCACTTGTAATTCTTATATTATTCGAAACGTTTAATTGGATAATTATTTTTTACTACCTTTCGCCAGCGGCTTCACCCGCGTGCATGTCAAAAATTATCCCACGGGAATGTACTAGCGGAATAAAAAGTATTTTATGTCCTAATCCAGACCATGGCCTACCCGTGTGCCAAATTTCATCCAAATCCGTTAAGCCGTTTTGGCGTGAAAGCGTAACAAACAAACAAACTCACTTTATCAAAAATGAAACCTTCATGAAAACTTCTGTGATGACGATTTAGCTTACACATAGGACTATAGTAATTTTCGGACAATTTACGGACATATATATTTCATTTAAATCATTAGTTTCATGGCTGTTAAATTGATTTTTTGTTTCAGACACTGGACTGGATCTTCAAATCATCGAATCAAAAGAAATACTAAAGATTCATCTTACTTTGGCTGTCAGTCACTTTGACAACGTACGACATTCATCCTCCAAATTCCTAACTGCTCGTAACATCATGTCATCTAGACACAACATGTCATGTCCTAGGAAAAAGTCGTTAATGGTTAGACAGCCTAACATATTCCGTCCCATGTCCCAATGTAGGTAGACTTATCTTTGATTTCTCTCGGGCGGTCTGGGAACGCCTGTGCCATATCACCCACCCCAGGACTTGTGCACCATTATGTCTTCTTCCCAATAAGGGAATTCTCACTTTGTTTGCGTTCTTCGAGGTTAATATTTAATTTGCTTTCAGGAAATAATAGTGTCAGTTAAATGTGTTCGTGCTATTTTTATTCTTTACTAGCTTTTGCCCGCGGCTACGCCCGCGTGGTTGTCGGAAATATACTTTAGAACACAAAAGCTGCTATTGTGACTTAACTATAATAGTGAAATATTTTCCGTCGCAGACTTTTTTGTAGGTAATAATGAGTACTTTAATCATGTAGTACAATCATCATTGTTAACAAATTAATTTCAGTTATTTGTTTTTTTTTACATGTATATAGTCATAATTATTCAAATGTTATTTATTATAATACATATTTGTACTCGTACGCCGTTAAGGTAAAACATGACTGTGATCCTTTCTGCAATGTTAACATCTTGCATGCTTTGTGTGTGCATACTCATGTTTCGGATAAATAAAGAATGTCTCTCTCTCTCTCTCTCTCTCTCAATAGTTTTCTCAGCGCACGCCAAATAATTAATTCTAGGCAAAATTTTGCTACTTTGGGTTACATTATTGCAATTTTCTTTAGGATCTCTAATTTTTCCTGATATTTTAGCTTTCTATTGATGAAAAAATTGTTAAAATCGGTCTGTAGCAGTTTCGGAGATTATTTGGTACAAACAAACAAACAAAAAAATCTTTCCTCTTTATAATATTAGTATACTTGTAGCCTAGCGACCCAGCCCTGGTTCACACGGTTTTTACGACTTGACGAAACATAGAGATTTCTTTAGTAAAAGTAAGTTTAATATAAATGTAATATACAAATTACCACTGCTCTCAAAACGGTGAAGGAAAACATCTGCCAACCCGCACTGGGCCCGGGTGGTGGATTACAGCCCACTCCCTCTCACTAAGAGGAGGCCTGAGTCCCAGCAGTGGGAACATTATAGACTGATTATGTGCGTGTTATGTGATACAAATATATATTTATAACCTCTGGAATAAATTATTTAAATGATGGTGAAAACCGCATCAAAATACGTTACGTAGTTTAGATGACACGAGAAGCGACCATAATTTATAATAATACTAGCTTTTGCCAGCGGCTTCGCCCGCTTGTATGTCGGAAATTATCCCACGGGAACCTTCTACCGGGATGAAAAGTATCGTATGTCTTAATCCAGGTTATAAACTATCTGTATACCAAATTTCATCCAAATCCGTTCAGCCGTTTTTGCGCGATTGAGTAACAAACATCCAAACATACAAACTTTCACATTTATAATATTAGTAGGATGTATAGATGCACGCCTGTACATGTTTTATTCAGTAATAATTAATTATTATAGTATTGACATTTTTAATAATGTTAACGTCTGTAATAGGAAATGAAGTACTGCGGTTTTTTTTTTGTTTTGTTTTATATTATTCTGCAATATTGCAACCAATCCTACTTATATAGTTTAATATCCTGCTCGTGGCTAAGTAATATCAGCCGCATGGGTCGATCCATCACGTTAAGCTACGCTTGCCGGGGTTGGTTAGTGGATGGGTGACCATCTTTACATACCGAGACTCCTCCGTGCCTCGGAAGCCGTTGGTCCCGGTTGTCATTCGTGGATCTTTGACAGTCGTTACGGGTCGTCAGAAGCCCGAAAGTCTGACAACCAGTCTTACCAAGGGATATCGTATTACCCAGTAACTGGGTTGTGGAGGTCAGATAGGCAGTTGCTCCATGTAAAATACTGGTATTCAGCTGCATCCGGTTAGACTGGAAGCCGACCCCAACATAGTCGCAAAAAGGCTAGGCAGATTCATCCTACTTCCTACTTCCCTACGTCCTACGTCAGTTCAGTTGCTGTATTAGAATTATACTTTTTTTTTACATAGCGTAAATAAGTATGACATTTTTTCAATACCTTTAATTGATGTAGGCTTGTATCTTCTTTCATTATCATTGTGTCTTTCATACCTAAAAAGGTAGTTCCAAATATTACATTTTGATACAAGTGGAGAATTTTTGTTATTGCATTTGAGGCGGAATTAACACCCGAGCCGTAGGCGAGGTTGTTTTTGAGCCGAGAACTGCAATAACAAATGTCCACGTGTATCAAACGACGTTTTTCAATACACTTTTGAAGAAATAAAATAAAATAACGAAAAATATTTTTGTTATGAATTATTAGGAAACTATGATATAAAGGAGACTGAAACGATTACATACAATCTTGGGCCTAGGTGTAAGAAGATGAAAGTGGTGTCAATTAATAGCTAATATATTATCTACCATTCACAAAAAAATCTGCGGATTTTGTCAATCTGAGAACAGAGATATAAGAGATTATGTAAAAGTGAGGTTATGTTACAATCTTTAACTAACAGCTGATTCCTGAAGTGCTAAATGTGTCCTTTTGCACTAATAGTTATTATATTTACTAGAAAATGTTTGAAAAATCATAGGTATGAATGAACGTCAACGACTTCAAGCGATAGGTAGGTAACAGGTAAGGAGATAGGGAAAGGATGTCTAAAATCATTTAATATAGTGTTTTATTCGTCTTTGATTATAATTAAAATGTCGTCTAGAAATAGTAGAAATTGTGCAGGTGGTACTATATGATCTTGGTACCTAGCCCAGCTAAGGTACCATATAATGCACATTATATGAGCGCAACAGCCTACAGTTCGCAGTTCGCAGTTCGCCTGCAGTTCAGTTCCCTACAATACAATTACAGTAATGTATTACTATAGCCTCCCTTCCTCTACGAGACACGTCGACTAAAATATAAATAAAATAAGTTTTTCGACTTATATGTCGGGATTGTATGCGACCCCTAAGTAACCAGGAGGTATTGGCAGCCGACAGCTCTCGAAGAAGGCTATTGCTGACCTCCCTGCATACTTCTATATTAAAACCATCATTTCCTCTTACATGTTCACAAATACAAAGCAGTGGTCGTGAAAAATGACGAATAATCGGGAAAGCACTCAAAACGCATCGGAAAACACGAAACGAGTGAGCAAACAAGAACAGTCGGCAACTGTCTAGTGTCAATGTCAGTCAGCTGTTATGTCAGTGACATAGACTAAAAATATAAGAGAGATTTGAATCGATATGAAATCGATAATCATTAATATTGGTTTTTCAGAAATTAATTGATATTTGATTTATTAATAATAGGTCTTTACCTATGAAATTGCCGTTTTGTATGAAAAAATTGAAACGAATTTTTTTCATGCATTTTTTATTTGTATTAATCGAAGTAATCACCCATGCAATCAATGCATCTTTGCCAACGCAGTGGCAGTTTATTGATGCCCTTCTTAAAGAAATCAGCTGGACGGGAGGCAACAAATTCTTCAAAGGCATTTTGTACTGCCTCTCGGGTATTGAATTTTTTTCCCGCCAAGAAGTTATCCAAATTCTGGAAAAAGTAGTAGTCTGTAGGCGCAAGGTCTGGTGAGTAGGGCGGATGACGGAGAGCTTCCAACCCCAGTTCTTGCAACTTGGAGACCGTCTGCTGTGCAGTATGAGGTCGCGCGTTGTCGTGCAGGAGCAGCGGAGACGAGCGATTGACCAATGCTGGTTAGAGATGTGCCAGCTTCTCCATCATTGTGTTCAGTTCTTCACAGTACACATCTGAAGTAATGCTCACCCCGTTTGGTAAGAAGCTGTGATGAATCACACCGGCGCTAGACCACCAAACAGTGACCATCACTTTTCTAGGGGTAAGTTTTCGTTTAGGGCATTGTTTAGGTGCTGAACCAGGATCCAACCAACTTGCTGAGCGCTTGCGGTTATCAAACAGAATCCATTTTTCATCGCAGGTAACAATGCGGTTCAAAATTTCTTCATTTGTGTGTCTGTTGAGCAGTGCAAGGCACGTCTCGACGCGTACTTCGCGCTGGCGATCATTGAGTTCGTGGGACACCCATTTGTCAAGCTTTTTTACCTTGCCAATTTGACGCAAATGGACCAATATTGTTTTGACGCTAACGTCGAAAGCTGCTGCTAATTCAGCCGTAGATTGTGTATCATCAGCTTCCACAATCGCCTTTAATTCGTCATTGTCGACCAAAGTCTTCGGACGACCGCGAGGTTCATTTTTCAGGTCGAAATTTCCAGAACGGAAGCGAGCAAACCAATAACAAGTGGTGCGTTGGTTTGTAGTGTTAGCTCCGTAAACGTCGTTGATGTTGCGTGCCGCTTGTGCCGAGTTGCTGCCACGACGGTACTCATATTCCATAATTACTCGAATTTTTAACGTATCCATGATGACGAAAAAGATTGAAATGCGATGAAAATGTAACACTAATCAATAAACAAATGACTACTTTTGGAAAAAAAAAATCCATGTTTTTAAAATAAAATTAATTTGAAATTAGAATTCTTAGCCAAACAAAAATTATTTTGATTTGAAATGACCAGTACTGCAGAACGGCAATTTCATAGGTAAAGACCTAATATGACTGTAATTATATGCACTATACCTATTGCTTATAAGTATACAAGGTGGAGCAGGTCGATTGACATTTCTTTAAACCACGTAAAGAGTTCTGAAATGTAAATGTTCTTTACCCGTATACAAAAAATCAATCAAATCCAATCAATACTTTAGCCACAGGAAATTATTTTTAATTTTCTTATGTTTCAACATGATGTAGATCTGAGTCCGTAATAATAGGTAAACATTGTGAGTTCAAGAACCTTGCAAAACGTACGATTCTATTATCTACGTCTCAATATGCTTGAAAGACAGAGAAAGGTGTCATACGATTCCATTCTGCTCTGACGCGTCCCACCCATTCCCACAAAAAACTACAATGAAAGAAAAAGAAATATTTACTTACGCAAATTATGCATTAGTGGTGCATAGAAAATTTCGAATGTGTGTGTGAGCGGAATTTTATCGGCAAAAAGTCCCGAACTCTGTATTACTCGGTAACTATGTCAGTCAGTGCATAGCGGTGCCCTTTGAGGAGAGCACAAATCTACTGTTTTTATCCCAAGACGAGCCGCGCGCGCATTGTCGTGATTTTATGAAACAGTTTTACCTAGTTGTTATTGTGACTAAAGACGATTTATGATAGTTGGATTAGTGCATAGGTTATTGTGAATTATTGTTAAGTGTTAGAGTAATATTAGTTAGTTAATTAGGCATTTAATAAGTTTTGTAGTTTAATTTTGCCTCAAATAAGGTACACAGCTGCCGAGTACACCGATATGGTACTTACGTACGGAGATTGTAACCAAAATGCGGCTTTAGCATTGCGTACATATCGAGAGAGAGATTTCATTTTGTGGGGGGCCGTAAAAAACGAGGTGTATGCACGAGAAGTGAATACTGTGGACGATTTAAAAAATAAAATAATTAATGCCTTCGACAAACTTAAAAGAATAGCAGATGGGGACTTGTTAAGACGAGTCCGTAAAAATTTAATAAGACGATATCGCTTGTGCATAATGCACAACGGTGGACACTTTGAAAATTTGACTATTGATGATGTAAATTCTGATTGTGATGTGATATTATGTGATTAATTATTCAATCAGTGATCTTTTAACTAACAACGTGCAATTTAGAGAGTTTATGCCGCTGATTTGTTGTTCTCCGACTTTAGGGCCCCCACACATTTCCAGTTCGCCGGCAGGCGGTCCCTCATAAAAACAGTTTTTGACAGTTTTTATGAATGACCGCCTGCCGGTGGACTGTCATGTGGGACCCTTTTACTACCTACCTACGCCCCCCCGACCCCCCCCCCCCCCTCCTGCGTCCGGCACCGCGCCGCGCAACAGGTCAGTGACGTTTCGTAGATAAAGCGTGTTTACTTTTTATGCAGTTGATTCTGCTATTTATTTTGTTTGAAAATTGCAATTTTTGAATTTTCCATTAACTACTAATCTTCGTGTTTTAAAATGTTTCGATGGACTAGTACTGTGCTCGTTTTAATTTAATGTCGTAGTTCCAGTTCCACTTTGTATATAGTGCATTTAATTACTTTGAGTTAATTGTTTAGTGCAAAAGTTTTATTTTCGTAACTGTGTAATCGATTACTGAATCGATAATCTCACGAACACTATCTTTCTCATATTTCTCCGTTTCCAGATTGAGAATTGAAGTGATTTTTCATATTCTTAGATAAAAAAATATGACTCATTTTTTAGATCATATCTCAACTTATTACATTTGGGCCCACCGTTTTCCATCTCCTTTTCTTTTTTTTCCGAGCTTTGCTTTCGTCAGGTTGAAGGAGAAGCAAAGGTATAAAGCCGATAAACAGCCTAATATGAAAATTAGAAAAATCAAATATTTTTGAGTTTAGAACACAAATAAATGTTAATTTGTTCATAAACGTTTCTTTTATTGTAATAATCATGGTTTTTGATGATATTCTATTTATAAACATTATTTAAATATTCAAAAAATATTAACGCCGTAAAGACTTTGCCGAGATTAAAAAAAAAAATCACCTCCGAATAGAGAGGACCGGTGTGAATCGAAGCATTGAATCAATAAGTATAGGTATAACTTATACCTATACTTATTGATTCAATGCTTGCTTCAATAAAAATTGCCACAGATAACTTATCTGTGGCAATTTTTATTCCCGCACACGTGTTGGAAAATGAAAAATCGCACGCATCTGAAATATTATACATTGCATTGTGAACCTAATCGTAGTGCTATATGAACCAGTTTTCGAGGAAGTGTATTGAAAATTACTTTTCGTAATATCTGAAATAATTATTAAAAATCTACTGAAAATTTCAGTTGCAGACGTTTTATGGCCCGTTGTGAATAAATAATATGACACCCACCAAAAGTTTAACTTAAGTACGAGTAGTGTCATTAATCACTTCAGTTGATAATATCCTTTTAATGGACACCGGTATTCTATGGAATTGAACTATAAATGTGCCAGCTTATTTACAAATCATAATTTAAATAATTACTGTCGTGTTCTATTGTGGTACGTAGGTACGGTAGACCGCACGTCATTGGTAACCAAACCAGTATAAGCTGGCTTCTTCATCATCATCATCATCAGCTACAGCAGGCTACTGATGGACATAGGCATCTCCAATTGCACGCCATTCAGCTCAGTTCAACCAACAGGATACCTCTCGGCTAGCTTCAGTATGAGGTAAGCTACCCTGTTTGAGACCCGGGGATTCTTTGCACCTGCCGTTACCGTGGCTGCCACCAAGGCGGCTGGGACTGAGGGCCATGGTTGATTTTGGCTTCCCATTGGAGGGTTTGCCCATAATCGTCAGGCTGGGCATGCGGGTTGGCGATCGCAGATCACAGCTTCTCGCACTAGTAATAGTAATTCTGCTGTCCGTTACTAGTCTGCGCCATTTAGCTGCGAAGTTTTATTTAGAAATGGCTATACCACCATTTCTCAGTTGTCCGAGCCTCGTTTGTTATTCAGCAGGATTCTGCAGGATGCAGGTGAGGTTGACTTGGGGCACTGAGATGGTAAATGTGCCCCCTTCCACCCCTCGCGTCTTATTCTATTGAAACTCTGTAGGTGGTCATGTTATTTGTGACATTGCTGACGTTTTTCAGATCAGCAAGAGGGTAGCCTGCAGGTGGCCGGATATTTGGGACACTAGCCAGTGGGACATGGTCTGGTCAGGTGCACCGCATTCGCATAATATGAGGTGGATAGATCGGCAATCCCCGAGCTTGCATTATTTTGCATTATTTTTTTTATGATCTAATGCCAATAACTGCATTACTTTCTTAAGTACGTATTACTATTATTACTTTGTAAAATAATGTGAGAGAGATGCAGCCGTGTGATTCTGTAAGACCTCATTCTAAACTTCGAATCTGAATCCCCTGTGAGTTTCTTGATTGGCATTCTAAAAACTCGGTTGATAATTCGAATTTACACTAGCGCTACCCTAGCGAGTGGGTCAGCGAGTTGAACTAAATTGACCGTAAGATTTTGACAGATAAAGTATGAGATGACGTAAAGAAGGAAGGTAATTCCCCCGTCACTTCGACGCTCACTTCGCATTCGAACCCGATTCAAAGTGTCAAATAAAAAGCGTCTATTTTACGAGTGAGAGTGAATAGCGATGAGATGCGAGTTGTTGTTTGAATTTTACAGAATTGACGTACAGTTATCGCTACACAAGACAACTGCATCTCATTGTGGTCATGTGGAAATCTTTCCGGGGTTTGAATGCAGTTTACGAAGATTTAAAGTTTAAAGTATCTATGATCAAGATTGTCAGAAAAAAAATCGCTTAAAAAGCAATCATAATCCTTTAAAATTTACTTAATTTAACTATCAACACATCATACTCCTTTCCATAGGTACTCGAATTACTTCTAGCCATAGAAATATTATCTATGCTTCTAGCACTACAAACCTCTCAGCTTTCAGAACTCTTGCGCAATCGTAATGACCACTTGCAATATTTATTTACCTTTTGATAATTTTTCCATACTGTATCACGAGGCAAATCACATGTTTCATTTAGTTTTTACAAGCATTAAGGAAAACTTTTGAAGAAATTAGGGTTAACATCGGCCCACGTTTGTTGGTAACGATTGACTAATAAAGGGTGAACTTTTACATAAACAGAAGCCACACAAGTTATTATTAGATAGAGGAAAATTAAAAATACTTATCAAAATTTATAGAAAAATTATAGTAATTTGTAGGTAATCGCCATGCTGGAAAAGTGAAATCGAAAGAAGTTTTGTTATGTAGATCTTTTGAGACCAGAGGCCTTAGTGTGAGTTTTTATACTTACTCGATTGCGTTTACGTTAACTTAATGGAATATTTGTGTTTCCCATTATAGTCACCAGACGGCGCTTATTCAATTTCAGTAGCTCTATTATGAGATTACACAGCCAAAACTCGCTAACGTCTCCGTAAATGATTTATTTGAAATATTGTACAGCGCCCCTAGTGGTCACAGAAAGAATTAAAATTCGAACCACGAGTACCTATTACCCACAAAATACAGGCTTCATTAGTTCTTCAGAATGTTCAGGTGTGTAGTACTAGCAAACGTCGCGTCGTGCGTGTATACTATGAAGTATTTATGACCGTAAACGAATCAAAAGGAGTATGATGAAATCGCGTTCTGTAATTAGTTTCAGTTTACCACCATGGAAACAAAAAGCGTCCAAGTGCGAGTCGAACTCGCCCATGAAGGGTTCCGTAGCAGCAAGTAACATAATATAAAAGTTTTTGTAGTTCGTTGTAACTTTGATCGATGTTTTAATAATAGACCGATTTATGACGTATTAAAAAAAACTACTTACTAGATCTCGTTCACATTTCGGTGGAAGTTTACATGGTAATGTACATCATATATTTTTTTTAGTTTTATTATTCTCTTATTTTAGAAGTTTCAGGGGGGGGGGGACACATTTTACCAATTTGGAAGTTTCTCTCGCTCAAACTATTCAGTTTAGAAAAAAATCATATTAGAAACCTCAATATCATTTTTGAAGACCTATCCATAGATACCCCACAAGTACGGGTTTGATGAAAAAAAAATTTGAGTTTCAGTTCTAAGTAGGGGGAACCCCCAAAATTTATTGTTTTTTTTTTCTATTTTTGTGTGAAAATCTTAATGCGGTTCACAGAATACATCTACTTACCAAGTTTCAACAGTATAGTTCTTATAGTTTCGGAAAAAAGTGGCTGTGACATACGGACGGACAGACAGACAGACAGACATGACGAATCCATAAGGGTTCCGTTTTTTGCCATTTGGCTACGGAACCCTAAAAATTCATAAGTTTATGTAGGTTTTGATTATTATTGTTATTATTTATTTTTTTTTTGCTTTAGTCTGATCTGTATATTAAATTTGACTTGGCTAATAATATTTGTATCAAGAGCTGTGCTATATAGTGTGTGTATAGTGCTATTCAATTCAAACCTAATATGTTGCATGCCGTAAGGTAAAATGTATCGGGACATTTAACAATTATTCCAACTTATATGTATACCTACATTATCAGCAAATAAATGATTTCTTTTTTTCTTTCTTTAAATGTATTTATGTAAATTAGACGCTAGCAATTCTATCAGAGTATAATTCCACCCTTAGATTTCAGTCATGTCGTCACTTCGTAATTTCAAGGCATAGATCGCTTATCTCCAAGAATCTTCCCGAATGGTTGGTATATGTCGGATAATTGATTACTGCTCCCATACTCTCATCCTGAGTCCTGACATTTAATTGTCCCCTTGTCACTGTTGATAGATAACACATTACTTACACCATGACAGATTGGTTTTACCTATAAACCAGTACCTACCTACATTTTCTAATTAGGCGAGTAGGTAAATATTTTCGTATGAAATGAATGAATTTTAAGCAATTGTTTGTCTGTTTCCGACATTTCCTCGTTAATTATTGTGAATGCGGAATGTTAATTTGTGGAGCTAATAACTGGGGGATTATGGCCCATAATCCTAATCCAATTGTCAGGTGCCTATTCTTAATTTATCATATATATAAATAGGCCTAAATTTTTTTTTTTTATGTTTTTATGTCTTGATTTTTGTTTACAGTCCTACTATTACTATGATTAATAGTTATGTTAAAAAGGTTCTTTTTCTAATAAATACTCATGGCTTATCTACCAAAACCTACCAACTACGTAAATATAATTAAAAAAAACTGGGAAATACTTTCCAAGTAAGTAGGTACCTACAGTTTTCGAAATCTTTGTGAACAAACAATAATCGAATATTATGAGCATCGGAAAGCCAACGGTGACATACTTACATACAATAACTAGAAAAGATATCGAAATCTCAAAGCTTGATGCTAGTGATGTGCAAGAGACAAGTGAGCAAGGTGATAAAAAATAATCAACGAAATTCAGAGAAACATACCCTTTAAAAATCCGTCGAATTCAGAATCATCCTCTTTTGGAAATATGTTAAAATCTCCTTGCTTCCCATTGAATGACAATTATCATAATAAATTTAATAAACAAATATATAATAAGCACGGTGTGTGTCGTATCTACGTAAAATAATGGTAACTTAGGTATTTAACTCAAAATCACACTGAAGATAAGTAGGTACCTACGCTCAAAAAAAACCTTCATTCCTAGAACCTGTTACACGAATGCTTGGACACAACATTTATCACAACATTTATAATCTACATCGTCACCGCGAATCTCTCAGGGTATATATAGTTATATAAAAAGACTAGCTGCTGCCCGCGACTTCGTACGCGTAAAATTTCTTGTTCCCCGACCCACCCCGTCAAATCGCATTGCCTGCCCGCGCTATTATTTCGTTTTCGCTTAGCGTTCTTTCTGCCTTTTTTTCTTTTAGCTCGCCACGTAAATGTCCTAGAGTGATGTTAAATATGCCTACAGCCTTCCTTTAGATTTGGGCTATAAAATGCAGAAAGACTTTTTAAAGTCCGACTGGTAGTTCCAGAGATTAGCACGTTCGGTCACCGCATCCTCTTCCCGCTAACCTCTTCCTCCCCCTCACCCACTCTCACATACACCCCCTTCAACACATCCGCTTTCCCCTCTCCCTTACGACTCCGTCCCCATCCCCTCACCCCTCACCTCCCCTTCACCTCCTCACCAACCCCTCCCCTTCACCTTTCATTCCTCGCCTCCCCCCTTTTCGTCCTCACCACACCCTCCTTTGCCCCTCTTCCCTTCCCTCGCCTCAGAGGGAAAACTATTAATGATAAACTTTATTACATAATCTTATTTTTATATCCAAGTTTGAGCGCTATTGTAACGATAATGTCCATGTCAAGTTTTAATTAAATAAATAGTTTTAATTTTTTTTTTAATTACTTGCTTAGGCAAGTATTTGTGCCAAGTTTCAAGTTAATTAACCAAATGAATAAGATTTTTCATATAGGTAAACTGTATTCCCTGTTTTCATGCCCACAGGAGTGGAATTTAAAAAAAAAATCGTTTCGGATGTTTCCTTAACTTGACTGAAAGATTATTTTTACCAATTTTCGAGTTAATCAAGCCTCGCAGTAAAATCCTCCCCTGAAAAATTTACTACCCCATTTCACCCCCTTATGGGTAGATTTTCGAAAAACCCTGATACACGTTATTCTTCAGTTTTGGTCTCAAGAATAAAAATACTGAGTTTCCAATTAATCGCGGCGCGGCAGCGCGTCGTCGAACGGAACGCGTATGGCATTTTTATAATCGTGATATCTTCGAAATTAAATGTCCGATTTGAATTAATTAAAAAGTATTTTACTGCTACGTAAATACCCTTGATAATAAAACTATTTATTTTAATAAGAATTAATACTACGATACGAATGTTTCTAGCGGCAACTTTTGTTTCTAGCGGCGATCTAATTAAATTTTAGAACACAAAAGCTGCTATTGTGACTTAACTATGATAGTTAGATTATATTGCCACCTGAACTTTTTTGAAGGTAATAATGAGTACTTTAATCATGTAGTACATACTTTTTATGTATCATCAATAGTTTTCTCAGCGTACGCCAAATAGTGAATTTTATAGGCACAATTTTGCTACTTTGGGTTACATTATTGCAATTTTCTTAAGGATCTCTACATTTTTTAAAAATAAATTATAGCCTATGTTACTTCCTGATAAATTAACTTTCTACTGGTGAAAAAATGGTTACAATCGGTCTAAAAGTTTCGGAGCCTGTTCGGTAAAAATAAACAAACAAACAAATCTTTCCTCTTTATAATATTAGTAGGTATAGATTACTACTATTACGGTAACTTGCCAATTCATTTATTATACTTTATATATTTTTATTATCTATAAAAATATCTGTCATTTGAATGGTGTGTATAATAAAGAGTATTCTTTTCTATTGACCTTGTATGTATTTTTCTGTTCCTTTCTTCTTGCCTGTTTATGTGTGTTATATGTTATATGGTGAATAAATAAAAATAAATAAATTCCAGGCAAATATCAAAATTAAAATATAAATATTTAAATTGTTGTATTTATGAGTAGGTACAGACAACAGCACGCCAGTTTATACCAAACTGTCAAATTTCTCCAAATGATTTTAAGCCTTAAGTTGATGGCTAAGTTCAAAATCGATGAGAAAATTTGACAGTTTGTAATAACTTGACTTGCTGCTGTGTGTACCTACTCATGCGGTATATAATATGTCTACATTGAGGATAAATGAGAGCACTGGACCATTCAAATTGAAAAATTCACTTCTGTCGCATCACTAACTCCCGATACACTGAATTACCAAAGAGAACAACTCAACCAACGCTTGCATTCGAAAACCAAACCATATTATTATGACACAAGGTGCAATTTTGTTTGTCTCAGGTCAATACAACTAAATTACATGCACTTTCCATTGAAAGTTTGTTATGGAATATATCGCAGACGCGAGTTTGCATTGTGTAGCAAATAAAAATGGTGTGCGTTCTGCAGTCATTCCTCAATATGGGGAAATGAAAAGCTGTACCTAACGTGAAACAAGCTGGATGCTAAAAGCAGCTACACGTAGTATTGAGATTCATACGTATTGTTAGTACCTACTCTTTTTGCTTCGTATCCATGGATTTTTAGGTACAGTCAGCGTCAATAAAGTCGGGACAAACAGACTGTTCATAATGATCTAAACAACTATGGACACATGGAATGTTTCAGAATGAAGACAGTATACGACAACAGTAATTCTAACAAGAACTTTATCCAATTGAGATAAAGTTTAATTTTCTTAGTTGTTGAGATCATTTCGAACAGTCTGTTCGTCCCGATATTTTTGACGCTGACTGTACAAGGTATACCAACCTATGTAGTTAGGTTCTCTACTACTTAGGTGCTTAGTAGGATAATTATTATCATACGGCGAACATAGCGACGATTCCGCCAGGTTAGCCCGCGAAATTCAAATTTTCTTACCTAAGTTTTTTGCAATTTGCAAATCAGTATCAGGGCGAATGTTGATCTGACTATGATTCGCGACCGTAAAAAATCTGTATTTATAATATTATAACCAATCGTCAATACAACTCTCTAATTTCGTCTATGTAACCTCATTGAATGACTATTTCATGAAATCTTGACATTTGAGGATTTTATGTAGGTACCTACACTCCTACCAACTTATCTGTGAAATGGCGAAAATTGGAACTACGGTCGTCATGTTGAAATGTCATTCGATTGTGCCGACGCATGTCATTCGATTGTGTTCGAGTGTATGGAGTTGTGTTACTGAATAATTCTGTACAGAACATTTTTTAATCTCGGAGACTAAATTGACAAGTGCAAATGTCAAACTGGCTTACATTCATTACATTAATAGAAAGGTCATTTTAACATTTTCACTTGTCAATTTAGTCTCCGAGATTAAAAAACAGTCTATTAATACATATTTGTTACGGTCGCAAATCATACTTTAATCAACACACACCCACACACTGAGCTGCAAATTGCAAAAATCGTAAGAAATTTTTATTTTCGCGGGTTACCTGGGTAGTCAAATCATTACTTTTTTACACAAAAGTATGTTTATTAAATAAAATGCTTTACGTTCTTAAAAGGTTTTTGGCCAAATTGTTGACAGATGTGCATGGTACGATTCTGAACTATAAATATAATTTTAAATAGGTACATTTTCTCAATAAATGTTCCGAAGTAAAAATGTTCACTCCGGTACATTTATTGAGAAACTATACCTATCTAAAATTATATTTATAATTCAGAATCGTACCATGCACATCTATCAACAATTTGGCCAAAAAACATTTTAAGAATGCAAAGAATTTTATTTAATAAACATACTTTTGTGTAAAAAAGTAATGATTTGACTACCCATTTGTAACAGCGTCCTTATGCTGGACACTTCCAATTGTCCAAGATAAAGGTTTCTTAGGATCCTAAAACCCGCAAAAGGTAGTGAGATAATTTTATTCAAAAATATTTAAAGATTAACCCCCTTATACAAAAAAAAACTAAAGCGGTCTGCAAACCTATTTAAGTTAAAGAAGTGTTTTGTCTTCTTTCAAACTCAAATCATTATTCGAAAGAAATTGACAAAACACTTCGATAACTAAATTACAGTCCTACCAACTTATCTGTGAACTGAAAGAGGACGGCACTGTCGATGCGTCGACACAATCGAATGACATGCGTCGGCACAATCGCATGACATTTCAACATGACGGCCGTAGTTCCAATTTTCGCCATTTCACAGATAAGTTTGCAGGAGTGTACGTGTATACTTATAGCGTTTTAGTTTTTTATGAATAAGGGGGTTAGACTTGGGCAAAAAAAGAAAGAGAAAGAATTGTAGATAAATAAATTATGGATGCTGTGATCGTGTCCGAATTTTTTATTATTTATCAACACGACCGTTTTCTCCAATATTTGTTCATGAATGAACCCACGTCGATTATTATCGAATCAGGATACTATTGTCTATGTCCACTGAGGCACTGACCGAATCAAAAATTCAAGAGGCATATAATATTCAATCAAATAACAGCGAATGCGAGAATATAAGAATACAAAAGCTTAAATTTACATTTTATTTATTTATTTACAAAGGCTTACCAACTAAACACTTACAGCATTAACCCAAAATATTTGTCATAACATAAATCTTGTATGATATATAAATAATAAGAAAGCACGGCACTATCAATTAGTGTACCTATCTAAGTACTAGAACTTTGTACAAAAAAATAATATAAATATCCAAATAATAATAAAACAATTAAAAAATAAAATAATACGACGATATAGTTTACAAATGCTGGGTTTTTTTTTTATAATACCTACTTAACACTTTACATATTATTACTAAAGATAATAGTTCTTAAATATACTTACCTACATAATTTACCACCGAAAACATCAAGATCGCAACTGTGGAATAAGTCATTGCATCTTCCGAAGATATAGGAAAGGGGCGCATTGTATCCGTAGGTATTAGTTTCGACTGGATTTGATCGAGAAATGTCAATAATTTTGAACTGTGGCGGACGGTCTAGGCCAGCCACAATCATGCTCAGCTGACTCACCAAATCTGAGCAATCCACGCCTTAATTTACAACTTTAAATATGAAAGTTAGGTACCTAAACCTAAGACGTCTCTACGCCATTGTAACGATTTCATTTTGAAGTGACTCAGTCTACCTTCATAGTGCTTAATTGTGCGTTGAACACCAGCGGGACAATTGCGTAACACACTATCAATCGGAATCGGTTTCATTTTGACAGTTCAACAACATTCATTGCGTTATTATTAACGCAAGCAATGGATTATCAATTTAAGTAAGTACTTCAAAATGATTCAGATTTCGATTGAAGTGTGTGTTAAGCAATTAGGTTGTAGATAATTGCCGAGAGCCTCATAACAAACCTCTTTTGTATATAATGACTTTGTATATACCTACTGACCCAAAAACATCGACCATTTCACCGCTAAGGGTTTACTATACCAAATTTCATCAAAATCGGTACAGCACGGCAGTGGTTTGGCAATGACAATGAAAACAAACAAACAGACTTTTTTTGTTTCGTCTATAGTAGGTGGGTAGTAGGTACCTACATTAATTTTATTTTATCGAACTTATCTACGTACCAACGTCAGTAATTTGTGAAGTACCTACTCGTTGTGTAATTAGTCTAGACTAAAATGAATTATTGTGATAATGCTTGTGTGTGGGTACAAGTAGCACTAGGTACCTAGATACCTACCTACACGCAGTAACACAATTAGGTGTTATTCTTATAGTCTGACCAAATATAAATGTATAATACCAACTATGGTACCTACCTATAAAAAATGCATTTACCAACAAAAAAAAACCATGACATAAACCTTTGACTGTAGCTGAGTTTAAAACTTTAACTTAGGTGGACTAAACGGTTTGATTATAAAATTCTCTTGTGAACGCACTAAACTAAAATTAGAGAATCGCTACCTTTTACTAACAGGCAGCGCGAGAAAAGGACGGCTATAGCTATGAACTAAGTTGGAGATGTCAAACTAGTTCACGCCTTGCGCTTCACCGTGTTTTTAGTCGACATGTTTTTACGTGTCGTCTAAATGTATATGGAAAAATTAGTTCTAACTAATTTGACAGCTCTAATTTACTTCCGTCTCTTTCTTGTCATAATAGAGAGAAAAGTTAGCAATAGCCTAAATTAAGTTTAGTTTGTGCACAACAGAATCGGCACCAATGATTCTGTTACTCTGTGTAAGTAATTAAAATACCCTGTCAGTTAGTTCAACCCGTCAGTTAAATGCTTCCATACTGAATCAAATAGATTAAGAATTAGCTTCAGGCAACTTACCGAAGAACACGTCTAGACTTAAAAGGTTTAGAAAAAGGCAAGAATTTTAAGTGTAAACAAATGGTAGGGAAATAAAATGGGCACATTAAAAATTAGTCAATTAACTTATCTGTCCGCTGAGGTCGCGGGTTGTTCGAAAGAGATACCGTGGCCCTGGCACAGGCAACAGAAGGAACACGGGTGGGTTTTAGTCAGTAAAAGTCTGACACGCCCTCCCGCTCCGCCCAGAGCGGTCTAAGTCATAAAAAAAAACATCTATAAAAGCTTATCTTAGCTAAAGAAGCCTTAGTTTGACGTCCTTGTTTCAAGACTAAAATACTGGATGATTTTTTTACCGTCTTAAAATAAATAGGGTATAATAGGTGAACGGACGGAGTAGAAGCGTAAGATATACATACCTAATATTTTTTTTTAATAACTCAGGCAGAAATAATTCTAAGTATCAATAAATACTACAAATTCGAAGTAAACTTTTATACTAGAACAATAAAAAAAAAAAAAAAAAATCGGCCAAGTGCGTGTCGGGACACGCGCAGTAATAGGGTTCCGTAGTGCACGCCACCGCCCGTCGTTATTCGAGCGTAAATATTATTAATTTAGAAATCATTATTAATAAGAATGTTATTATTTTAATTTTTTTTTATCGACTTCTAAAAAAGGAGGAGGTTCTCAATTCGGATGTTTGTATTTTTTTTTGTTCGCGCATAACTCCGTCGCTTGCCAACCGATTTGAAAAAATATTTTTTTGTTGGAAAGGGTATACTTCCCAAATGGTCCCATTTTTGTCAAAATCCAGTTTTGATGATGGAATCCTGGAGAAATCGAAGGAACTCTTCAAATATTATAGGCACACCTATAGTGATTTGGGTATTTTTTATAGTAGCTCGTGTATTTGCTCTCAGAAAGCACCACTTGGTGAAGTAGAACTGATGATGAAGACCACAGATGGCTACCGGAACTACTCAATGATAAATATTTCACGGGTTGCGATTCGATTACTTTAATATGGTTGCTAAGCAATTTCCGCTCGTCACACAATGCGTGTGGTGAGTGGTTGTTGAGGAGTTCTCCTGGTTCTTACCAGCAGAACTCCTCAACAATTAACGTCCCAGCATCGGGAAAAGCAATATTTTGTAACATGTGATGAGCAATTGACATTAGACTATTGTAACTTATACAAATTATAAACAGACCCACTAAAAAGTGAAAAATAAAAACGTTTTTACAAAAAAATACAACCGACTTCCAAAAACAACACTACAAAGTGAAAAATAACTTTAATTTCGGAAGTCGGTGGCAAAAACAAAAATACATTTAATCAGACACCGACTTCCGAAATTAAAGTTATTTTTCACTTTGTAGTGTTGTTTTTGGAAGTCGGTTGTATTTTTTTGTAAAAACGTTTTTTTTATATTTTTACATGGTTCATAAACTCATATTTACTACCTGTTTTACACAACTAACAACGTTATACAAGTAATTTTTAATGGAGTTTGTACGAAATTTTTACTGTTCCAAGTACAACATTTTACAAGTTGGTTCACTATTACTCGTAAACTTGAAAAGCCTACTTAGCTGTGATAGTTTTCATTTTAAGTTCGTTATTTATATACTACTACCGTGAATTTTTTTACCCATCCAAAACTAACCGTTTAGCTGGAAGGGGAGGGGGGGACACTTGACTCTAACAAAAATTTGCACTTTAAAGCTTAATATTTGAGAAACGGATCCCTAAATCGAAAAATTGTTTTCACAAACCCGCAATTTTGAAAGACCTATCCCTAAACACCCCACACTATGGGGTAGACGAGAAAAAAAAAAACATCCCAACTTTACGTGTAGGTACGGTACCCTAAAAAAAATTCTTTTTTCATGATTTTTTTTTACCACTTTGCCGGCATGATGAATATGTATATCCGTGCCAAATTATAGCTTTCTAGTACTAAGAGTCTCTGAGCTAAGCTGCGGACGGACGGACAGACAGACGGACGGACATAGCGAAACTGTAAAGCTTCCTGGTTGACTACGGGACCCTAAAAACAGAAATGTTGAAAAAAAAAATCGTCAAAAAATATTGAAATTCAAATCACAGTACACCTGCATAAGATTTGAATTTCGATTTTTTTTTTAAAGCTAGGTATGCCATAGGCCATTCACCTATTATAGCCTATTTTTTTCAAGAGGGTAAAAAAAGTTAGCCAGTATACATACATATGCTGTAATTTTAATCATCTTTATCCTTTTAAGGGGTCATTGTACTCATCATTATGAACAACTTTTACTATGGGACCAAACCTGAAATCGCGAAAAAAAAACAGCTGTTCCCTACATTTTGACGAGCTATGCGAACTGATTTTTTTTATTATTAGATGATTTAGTTTTGGTGGCAGAGCTTCAAAAATTATTATCTTTTTTGTAGTGCGTATTTATCAGACTTTTTTTGTAACATGAATGTAACTTTCATGACGATCATGTCACATAAAAAAACTGAAAAATACCCACTACAAAAAAATGTACGAATTTTTAAAGCTCCGCCGCCCGGCAGAAAACTGTTCGAATACCCTTGGGTATGAGGAATTCAGATTTTTCTTTTGGACGTCACTATTTGGATCAACCTGTATACAGAGGGGTGAAATTAACAGGCTATTCTTCATAGACGTGATGATGGAGTATCTATGGATAAAACAAAATTTAAAAACAATATTTTCTAAATCTTAATTTCAAGCAACTATTATAGTGTGTAGTAACTCTGTAAAGTTTCTCCAGTTACTTTAATTTGACCCTGTAGATAATGATAGGTACTACACGCAAGCGTAGCTATGGTGTAAGTACCTACTCAGCTAGCCAAAAATAATTATTATTAACGCCATGAGACGCCAGAGATGCCATTCCACAAAATTATTATGTGAAAATAATAAGCCTAATGTGTCACGTAGCATTTGAATTAGGGCAAAGCCAACAGTCCAATATTTGTGGAGATTAGAGTGCCGTTAATAGAAACAGTTTATTTCGTCGCAGTCAGGTGGGCCGGTGTGGCCGAGTCACGTACACGATGGCCCATGTTAGTTAGTCGCGTCTTGTCTAGTGATGGGGGATTCTGTCAAAAAAAAACATTGATATCGATATTCCTTAAGTCTCTTATTTAGTTACGGGAAATCCTTTTGGAGACCTACTTCTGGGGCGGTTATATCGAACTACTACCGATTAAAACCCCACGGTACTTCCACTACTACGAGTCGGACGGGGGCCCGGGAGATACTCGTACAATGCGTGCCACGAACGATGAGACTTGACACACCACGTAAGTAGTTTGACTTGCGCAGTAGATTATAATTCTCCGATTCTGATTATTCTGATTTATAGCGATTTTCTCTTTAGCGGTATGAGGGAGACGGGAGGGGACAGGGCGTCATCGTCATCGGGGCGGCAGAAAGAGCGCGGGAGGCGCGATACTGCGCTCATCAAGTCTCATCTTTCGTGGCAGGCATTGTACATTCGCCGCACCCGCGACCGGTATCAGGCCGCCATGCCCAGCTGGCCCCATCACTATACAGAAGAAACAAAAGACATTTATAAGTCTAGGTAGGTACTTATAAATGTCAATGCTAGTATTTTTAGTTTTGATTAAGTAGAAAAGATTCCACTTTAATTTTGTCTGCCCGTTAGTGTGCTTGTAACTCAAAAACTACATAAATTCTGATATTATCCAAGTAAAGTAAGTGTGAGTGGCGCAAGTTATGGCAGCAAATACGTAGCCAAATTCTAGGCCGAGACCTTTTGTATGTATAGATTGCCATCGACACGCTAAGCAGAAAAAGAAGAGGTGCTGAATTTTGCGATCCTCTAGGCACAATGATAGTAGGCTGTAATAATGCTACAACGCCTACTACAACTTACTACCTATTTTTAGATCACATACCTATGTGATTACATAGGATTAGATACAGACGCCAGCAGATCAAGCTACTACAATCTGTAAAATTCTTTAATAGATTTTCATCTTTATCGCTGAAGCATTGGGTTCAAGGTTGATTGGGAAAATTTGACAGTTTCGGATGGCATAACCTGCTGGCGTCTGTGCATATGCCTAGAAGGAGCTGAAGCACAGAACGCGGAACCAGCCAACCTGCGTCCGCGGCGGCGCCTCCGTGCTCTCTGAGCTGAAGGCAATGGTGACTGGTAAATAGTGACCGATAGTAAAACACATGACTGTACTCATGATAACAAACAACTTTTACTATGGGACCAAACCTGAAATCGCGAAAAAAAAGTCAGCTGCTCCCTGCATTTTGACGAGTAATGCCAACATAAACGTAGGGAACAGCTGACTTTTTTTTTCGCGATTTCAGGTTTGGTCCCATAGTAAAAGTTGTTTGTTATCATGAGTACAATCATGTGTTTTAGTATCGGTCACTATTTACCAGTCATCCTGTATACCCACACCCCCCCCCCCCCTCCCCCCCTCAGTTTATTAAATAAAAAGCTTTGCTTTCTTAAAATGTTCTTTGGCCGAATTGTTGATAGATGCGCATAGTACGATTCTGAACTATAAATATAATTTTAGATAGGTACAGTTTCTCAATAAATGAACCGAAATGAAAATTTTTACTTCGGTACATTTATTGAGAAACTGTACCTATCTAAAATTATATATATAGTTCAGAATCGTACCATGCACATCTATCAACAATTCGGCCAAAAAACATTTTAAGAATGCAAAGCATTTTATTTAATAAACTTACTTTTGTGTAAAAAAGTAATGATTTGACTACCCATTTGTAACAGCGTCCTTAAGCCAAAAGCCGGGTAAACTGTACACTTACTGGTGTGATGTGAATATCGATAGAAATAATACAAACCTTTGCAGACTCTATTAATATATACCTACTAGTACTGTGACGTCATCGTAGATCGACGATCTAGCAAAAAAGAAATGTGTAGTTTTATTTAAACTTACCTACGTTACCTACATTGCTAGATTTGGAAGTACGTGCGTATTCAACAAATTGGCTGCTAACCTAATACTATAGCGATAGCGCAACGGCTTTGGCGCGAAATAAAATTGGCGAACGACAGGAAATAAAACCCTATAACACAGTCTATACATCACACAGTCGTCCGACGAAGCCCGAGCTGCATACAAAGTTCGGCGAACTACGTAAGCAAATCGGGCTCTCGTCAGACGACTGTAGGATGTATAATTATAGATAAACTGTGCCTACCTATACGTTACAATACAATAGTTTTACTACTTTTTCTTTTTTTTTACTTTTTTTTGCTAAAGTAACACACAGCACAGCAGCAGGTCAATTTACTACAAACTGACAAATTTTCTCATTCATTTTTGAACTTAACCAAGAACATTTTAAGGTTTAAAATCATTTGGAGAAATTTGACAGTGTAGTATAACCTGATGTGCTGTTGTCTGTATACAGGGTGAAATTTTAATCGTTTTAATGCTCTTAAGGGGTCATTGTACTCATCATTATGAACAACTTTTACTATGGGACCAAACCTGAAATCGCAAAAAAAAATCAGCTGTTCAGTACATTTATCTACATTTAACTCTTCAATATGTAGGGAGCAGCTGATTTTTTTTTTGCGATTTCAGGTTTGGTCCCATAGTAAAAGTTGTTCATAATGATGAGTACAATGACCCCTTAAGAGGATTAAAACGATTAAAATTTCACCCTGTATACATCAAGTGCCATTAGTCATCTAATTTTACAATAACCATCTATTGTTTTAACATTGCGCTGTGGTAGCCCGCGAAATCCAAATTTTCTTGAGTTTTTTGCATTATCAAATCAAATCAAATCAAATATATTTATTTCGGATTCTGTTATATCCATAGGTGTTAGTAACAATAAACTTATCCTAATGTTAGTACAGTTAATTCCTAGGTTTATTATAAAAATTTAATTTAAGCATGCGCCGGGCTGGGCACCCGTCACATGTACACTCATCCACTGCTTCAACAGCGGAGAATCCCACCGGTTTGCCAACGCGTTCAGGATGCCGTTCGCAGTGCCACGTACGCGTCTGAGTATCGAAGCGCTTCGCTTACGGATGATTGCATAAAAGCAATCAGTGTGCGCCTCAGCAAACATAGTTGATGCGCTGCAAAAACGAGGCAGCCCAAACAACACCCTAAACGCGTTGTTATATTGAACACGCAAAGTCCCGTACACTCGTTGCGTGTAGTTGACCCATAGACCACACGTGTAGAATGACTGACAATACGCTTTAAAAAGCGTCAGTTTAACTTGCTTACTACAACGTGTAAATCTACGGGCCAACATGTTGCAACGCACACACAAAGCCCTCCGCTCCCTCTCAATATCAAGGTCATCATCCAAGTTGTCTGTGACCCAGTGACCCAAGTATTTAAACTGCTGAACAAGCCTCAGTGGTATACCGCCTAGTGTTAGCGTAGTAGGATTATTATAACCCTTCTTCCCTGCTTTAAATATCATCAGCTCGCTCTTGGATGCATTGTACTTGAGTCCATGGGCCACAGCATACAGCTCACATATTTTTAATAGCCTTCTCAGCGCCCCAATCGATGGGCTCAGCAGCACCATATCGTCAGCATAACTTATATTGTTTACACAAACACCGTCCACGTGACAACCGATATTAGTACTGCTGAGCTCACCGATCAGCCGGTTCATGTACAAGCTGAAGAGCCCGGGGGAGCTCAAGCCCCCCTGCCTCACCCCGCACTCCAACCTGTACATGTCCGACTGTGCCCCTCCCCACTTCACACTGTTCTTTTGGTTGCCGTACCAATACTCAAAAACTGATGTGATCTCAGGAGGCAAGTCCGTTTCGGTATTCAACTTTTGCCACAGAAAATCATAAGATACGAGATCAAATGCCTTTGATAGATCCAAGAAACAGGCGTAGACTGGTGTTCTCCTCGCTGTGTAGTACTGGACAGTCTGCTTGAGGCACAGAATTGCAGATTCAGTTGACAATCCCGGCCTGAAGCCAAACTGAGCATCATGCAAATTCATATGCCTACTCAAATGTTGATCTAGCAGCCCGTCCAGCACCTTAGCTACAATAGTGGCCAGCGATATAGGCCTATAATTGGATATATCAGAAGCATCGCCAGTTTTATTTTTGATTATTGGCACAACAACCGTATACATCAGTTCATCCGGTAAATACGAATGACTTACACAAATGTTAAATAACATGGCAAGAACCCTAGGCAAGTGTATTCCCGCATATTTCAGGTGTTCGATGCTCAGACTGTCGTGTCCAGGAGACTTTCCCCTCGACATTCTTTTAATCAAAGACGTAACTTCCTTAGTCGAAAATCGAATTTTAACGTCCCGGCGAAACTCCCTGGCACCGAACAACTGTGACATCTGTGTGAGTGGGGATTGTACCCTGAAATGGCGCTGAAAAGCATTAGCAATGTGTACGGGCTCATGCGCATCCCCCACACTAACAGGGAGACTCGGTTTCGGATTCAGCTTATTCGTATTTTTCCAAAATTTGCTAAAGTCCTTTTCGGCGTGATTTTTTGCAATTATATCCATTTTTATTTGTGCTTCATTATCCTGGCAATATTTTAATTTCGCCTTAAAGTTTTTTCGCGATTCGCACATTTTACTATACAAATACCCTGATTTCGGTTTTCTATAAAGTACCCATTGCTGAAACCAGAAGCGAGCCTCCCTATGAGCGACACTAACATATTTATTCCAACCCGTCACATATTTACATTTTTTATTACGAACCTTTTCGCTATAACTGTTTACCGCAGCGTCTGTCAGTATGGATGTAATTTGTCTATATAAACCATCTATTACTAGCTATTATGCAGGTCAGAATAAGGTTGCATCATAGTCAAAATATGATTCGCGACACTAACAAATATGTATAATAATTAGTCCATAATTTTAACCATAAAAATCATCCATACTTCTCTAGAAGTTAGATATAAAGTTAGTTAGTTGTTGGTTGGTTAGATTTCCTCCGGATTGTTCTGATTTCCAGAATCAGACGAATTCGGAGGAAATCTAACTTAGAAAGGTATATTGATGATTTCATATTTGTTACTGTCACGAAATGGTCGCGAATCATATTTTGATCAAGATACAACCTGACACGGGCTACCGCGCAACCCCCTTAAGGGGGATGCGCGGTAGCCCGCGAAATTCAAATTTTCATGCGATCTCATGAAATCATGAAAATGAAATTGTATTCCTGATTCTAATGATTATAATTCTGTAAAGCCATATCAATTACGGGCGCGAATCATATTTTAATCAACATACAACCTGACATTGACCTCCAAATTGCAAAAAACGTAAGAAAATTTGAATTTCGCGGGCTACCTTAGCGCATCCCTTAACATTAATTAGCGTATTAACTCATTAATGTTAAAAAATAGTACCTAATGGCATTTTTGCAACCACATTTTGCCAAAATTTAACCATTATTTACTTTTTTAATCATTGGTTGACTAATTGAGATCTACGGATCAAGAAACTAGCCTTGTAGGCTGTATGTATGTAGGTAGATAATAAGAATTAAGTTCAAGGGTTTGTGTTGTTTTTTGTATTGTTTGTTAAAGTTTAGATTAGTTTATAATTTTGTAACTTTACTTGACTACTGATACGGCTGAACCTATTGCATATCTAACCATGTAAGTACTGTACCCATATTTGCAAAATAAAATATCAAAACGTGAATACATTCGCTGCTACCGACTCACAGAACACTATTACTCCTAGTACCGACTCTTGCGGGCGCGCACTCGCGGAGAAGTGTGTTGTTGCCCTTACACTCCTACCAACTTGTCTGTGAAATGGCGAAAATTGGAACTACGGCCGTCATGTTGAAATCTCATTCGATTGTGCCGACGCATGTCATTCGATTGTGTCGACGCATCGACGGTGCCGTCCTCTTTCAGTTCACAGATAAGCTGTTAGTAGGACTGTACTTAATAATATTTGACTTCCCCACTGATTTACCGTTACTTCTCTTTTTAACCGACTTCAAAAATGAGGAGGTTCTCAATTCGTCGGAACCATTTTTTTAATTTTTTTTTTTATGTATCTGCCTAGCCTTTTCCCAACTATGTTGGGGTCGGCTTCCAGTCTAACCGGATGCAGCTGAATACCAGTATTTTACATGGAGCGACTGCCTATCTGACCTCCGCAACCCATTAACTGGATAATACGATACCCCTTGGTAAGACTGATTGTCAGACTTTCGGGCTACTGACGACCCGTAACGACTGTCAAAGATCCACGAATGACAGCCGGGACCAACGGCTTAACGTGCTTTCCGAGGCACGGAGGAGTCTCGGTATGTAAAGATGGTCACCCATCCACGGACCAACCCCGGCAAGCGTAGCTTAACCTGATGGATCGACCCGTGTGGCTGTTATTACTTAGCCACGAGCTCCTCCCGATTTTTTTTTTTATGTATCCGATTTTTTTTTTATGTATGTTCCCCGATTACTCGAAGATGGCTAGACCGATTTGAATTTTTTTTTGTTTTATTCGAGAGTGTATGTTGGTCCCATATAAAATTGATTAACTTTGCTTCGGTAGTTTTTGAGTTAGCTTGAATAATACGTATTTTTCCCCATTTTTATATGGATGATGTTCTAGTTTGTTTTGCAGGTAGTGGTATTTGAATTTGTCTGGGGTAGGTACACAACTAAAAAGTGAAAAATAAAAACTTTATTACAAAAAAATACAACCGACTTCCAAAAACAACACTACAAAGTGAAAAATAACTATAATTTCGGAAGTCGGTGGCAAAAACCGAAAATACATTTAACTAGACACCGACTTCCGAAATTAAAGTTATTTTTCAGTTTGTAGTGTTGTTTTTGGAAGTCGGTTGTATTTTTTTTGTAAAAAAGTTTTACGATTTACGGATTGGCTCTATGAATATTACTAAGGACAATAAAAAACACTATTGTCTCTGACTTACAATGGCGCAATGGCGCACATCCGAACAAGTGCGACAACACTACGGACAAATCAGTATTTGTCTCTGGTAAAAGTTTATGGTTGAAATACTGAAATCCGATTGGCTACCAAATGGCTAGTTAAAAATGGCGCGCGTTTTGTCACATCCTGTTATGTGTTGGGAGAGTGCATGGCCTCGACGTTGATCCCGTTCTAAGATATTTTTTTCTTCAACGCCGCTGCTGTATATAAAATATTGACGGTGTTAAATTTCGTGATGGTGTTCTTTAAAAGGCCATGGATTTGATGAAAACGGTAAGGATATCATATTTGCAGTACATTTACATAAACATTTGTTTGGCTTTTGTTTCTTGTTTTGGTGATATTGAAACTGGCCATTACATTAGAAAAAATATCTCTTTCCAGACATTGTATGCACGTGGGAGGTAAGTGCCAATAGTTTTTGATAAATAAATAGTGTCCAGTTTCGGGTTTACGCAATAAGAATCACCAATATGTTGATTTGTCAATACTCTGATGGCACCCGGCAACTGAGCGTTGTTACGCCATCTTAAAGTCCTCCAAATGTTCCGCATATTTTGCAGCTATGAGTTAGTACAACAGAAAATTAAACGCTGAAAATCATGCTTTAGTCGAAAGGAATTCCAATGGAAGTCGATTCGACAATTATTGGTTCAGTAATCGGTATGTCATTTTCACTTTTGCATTTCATTTCATGACTTGAAGAACCACATGTGCTATGGATTTGTTGTTGTTTAGTCGGTACGGAAGCTATTGCATATTATAATCTTTGCATGGTAGATAATCGCGTAGTATTTGGTGTACTTGTTGTTTGATAAGATGAGCTTCTGCACATTTAACGATTCAGTAAAGTCCCGAATCATTATAACCTATAAATTTGACAAGCCGTAGTGAAGTCCAACGTTCAAACGGGTTGTCATTTCTGTACATTCCGCAGCGAAACTCAAGGTTACCTTTTCTTTACAAATATGTTTGGTAGCCAGTCAAGCTGATGCAATGGGTTTCTTCAGAATGTAACTGTTGACTACACATTGTACTTCAGGTAAACTTTCTTGTCCAATGATTTACTTGTTGTTAACTACCACTGGCAGTTTAGAACTACTTGTACCTATTAATAGTCGAGTAAAACTAATTAGCATCAGAAACCTGTATTTTGTCTGTGCAGTCATTAAAACTTATGTTTCATGTTAAATTTTATTTTATTATAATTAGCAATATAACCTATGAGTGATATGCAATAAGTCTACAGTTCTTTTATTCATGAAGTTCCAACCTGACAAAATATTTATATTTCAGACAATATTTAAAAGCAAGTTGTATTATAATTATTTGAAGTGGTTTTAGACTGATAAAGTGAAATTTATGAATGATTTTCTCAATAATGGTTTGTGCTAAATGTTCATAATGTTTAGTAATTTAAAGTCATGGTTGCATTCCATTTCACATTTTATAATGACTGTGCTATGGGGTTTTTGTAAGATATTAAATTACCTTTCTAGCATAATTAGTTTAACAAAAAACTTAAAAGTTAGTCTTCAATGACAAATAAAGTATTTATAAACAAAACCAAAAACGGGTCTTCTCGCGATATTCCTTTTTTACGAGGTAAACAGGTACCAAGTTAAAAAAAAAGGAAAGAGAAAAAAAAAATAGGTAAAAAGTTTAAATAAAGTATTTGTTACACAAACATGATAGAGTATTGGCAACTTAAATATTCATAATTAATGCTGCAATTATGTACTGGATTTTATGTAATGACAAAATTTTGAGGACTGCTGTTTACACAAATGATTACTTCAGTTTAAAATATTACCCACTTATTTTCAGAAGACTGGAAATTAATTATTTTTACTATTTCCATTTTTGTATCAAGCAGCTATGATAAAATACTATGAAAACTACAGTGAACTTAGTTGATAAAACCATCTCTTTGCTTTCATGATGCTTTTCATTTATAACTTTGAGGTTTGTATTTTAAACATGCATGTTATATGTAGGACATTTTATGTATATTCCTTTTCATAATACAGGGCTTTTTTACATCACATTGATACACAAAAAATTGGCCAAGTGCGAGTTGGACTCGCGCGCAAAGAGTTCCATACCATTATCTATAAAAGCGGCAAAAAAAACATGTTTGTTGTATGGGAGCCCCCTTAAATATTTATTTTATTCTGTTTTTTAGTATTTGTTGTTATAGCAGCAAAAGAAATACATTTGTGAAAATTTCAACTGTTAAATTATCACTGTTCATGAGATACAACCTGGTGACAGACGGACGGACAGTGGAGTCTTAGTAATAGGGTCCCTTTTTAGGTTCCGTAGCCAAATGGCAAAAAACAGAACCCTTATAGATTTGTCATGTCTGTCTGTCCGTATGTCACAGCCACTTTTTTCCGAAACTATAAGAACTTTACTGTTGAAACTTGGTAAGTATATGTATTCTGTGAACCGCATTAAGATTTTCACACAAAAATAATAAAAAAAAACTAAACTTTGGGGGTTCCCCATACTTAGAACTGAAACTCAACATTTTTTTTCCATCAAACCCATACGTGAGGGGTATCTATGGATAGGTCTTCAAAAATGATATTGAGGTTTCTAATATTATTATTTTTCTAAACAGCATAGTTTGCGCGAGACACTGACAGTTCCAAAGTGGTAAAATGTGTCCCCCCCTCCCCCTGTAACTTCTAAAATAAGAGAATGATAAAACTAAAAAATAAATATGATGTACATTACCATGTAAACTTCCACCAAAAATTGGTTTGAACGAGATCTAATAAGTAGTTTTTTTTTAATACGTCATAAATCGTAAACTGCAATTTACCTTTCATTCAATCAAATCAATTATTAAAACCTCCATCAAATTTACAACAAACTAAAAGAACTTTTATATTAGGTATGTTACTTGCTGCTACGGAACCCTGCATGGGCGAGTCCGACTCGCACTTGGCCGCTTTTTACCCTTTGGGTATGGAACCCTAAAAAAGAACAACTAAATACAACTTAAAATACTATTACATTTAACAGCATAAGGGCTATACATCCACAGTAAGTTAGCAACATGCAGGAGAAAGTGATTCTTCTACTACTGAGGACAATCTCAAACTGTCATGTTACTGATGAAAAAATAAAAAAAATATATATAACAATGTTCAATGTTTATGTTCACTGAAACAAACAATATTTTTCAATTACTTGTTATATTTGTATGCATGTTCTTGTCTGTAATGAGACATTGTCATTTTCAGAATGTATGCTACTGTAGAGTGGTTATTAGTGAGTTGAATGTAATCATGATTTATGAACTAATTTAGTAGCTTGCTTAGCTAAACTAAATTAGCTTATAAATAGTAAGTAGTAGGTTCATGCTTAGTCAGCATACATGACAATTACTTTTGCAGTCTGCCTATTCAATCATAGCTTCATCATGTTCATGTATTGTCTTTTCATTACTTTGATTTATCAAAATATTATGCAATTGCCTCCAACGACTTATTCAATACTTTTCATTATCGTAACCCATTAAAAACTACATTAATAAAAACAAAACAAAAGGTGATATTCAATTATAATGTTTTTATAAATATTGTATGTTCTGACTGTTATTAGTTAATAACTATAATTAAGTTGTAATGCCCATATTGCTAACTATACACTTAATGACACTGACAAGCAGTTATGCAAGTCTACCAATGAATTTAGTTTGTTACTTTCTACACTGCAAGCATGTTCTTTGACATGGAAGAGTGTATAGGTAGCAATTGGCTATGCACTGGTCTATTTCATGTACTTTCGCACTTTGCGCTGTCTAAAACGGTTCGCCGTATTGCAGGATATGCCATAGTGCTGGCACTGGACAAGCTGGACATTTGAATAGGAGTATGCTAGTTGCAGTTATTGTTTAGGAATAGAAAAATATTGAAATTCAAGCCTAAATTCAAGACTTACATCCTCCAGTAAAGACCTCTAATCAAATCACTTGTGGGATTGAATTTTGCAATTGGTGTTTTCTTCTTATAAATAACGATCTTGACCTGGTAGGTGCCTTGCCGCGGCGTCGCCATTGTTGATTATTGAATAATGGATATGACAACTCAAATGTTGAAAATTGGAACCGTTTGTGTTGAAGTGATCAAGCAACAATTCATTATTTATAGTAGTTCTGTGTGTGTGCTAAGCACTTAAACTACTGGGTGTGCAGTGGCAGAATTATAAGGGGTGTGGCATTAGTTTGAAAAAGTAATTTTATATCAGCTGAAATTCATAGTAATCGGCTAAAAGTCGGCTGCTCCAATAGTGGGGGAGTCCAAAGTTGGAGCTTGTCAAAGTTGTAAAAAAAAACTTATAGTATTGGGATAATCTTCAACAAAAAAAAATACTTATCTGCATGGAAGTGGGGCAATATAATGTCAGTTGTGTAAACGAACTTGGTTGTTGTGATGGCACATCAAGGCTAAATTCGAAACTATGGATGAGTAGTAGGGCAAAGCAGTCAAAGAAACCATGACCTCAAGTTTGAAGTAAAATAAAATTGCATTTTTTGTTTTTTGAAGAAGCTTCTGTCTGAACCGGGAATCCAACCCAATTCCTCTTAAAAAAAAAAGCATCCCTGTATTTTTATATTGAGCGATAGTGTTGATGACAAGGATTAAATGCTGCAAAAATTAAATCATAGAAAGTGTCAGTTTTATCTATGTATGTACAGATAAATAACAGTGAAGTGTGTTTGTAATGTCAAAATGACAGCTTTTTACTAAATGCATATGAAAGTTTATAATATGGTACTTTAAAAAAAAAAAACAATTTTTAGAATTTTTGACCGTGTATGTTTGTTTTGGCCAGGGACCATTTTGGTTACCCATTGAAAGGGTTTTCGATAAGGATTTTATAAGCAGATGATCAAAAATCCATACGATGTAGGTAACCCTTTTGAATGGCTTTAAAGGACCATTTTGGTTATCCATTGAAAGGTATTTCGTTAAGGTTTTTCTAAGCAGTTAAACAAAAACCCATACAATGTGGGTAACCCTTTTGAACGGCGGCGGAAATTAAGCCGTTCAAAAGGATAAAGCTTCAACTCTCTATAAAACGATAACAGGGTAAAGTTCCGACTCGGAGCAATTGTAATATGATCTCTCGATGATGGGCATATGTTGCAAATTGCTGATATGGTTACCCGTGCAAAACCCTTATATAGGTTATATAAGATGAAGGGGGGGGGGGGGGGCTTTCAATGGGTTTCAAGGCTAAAACCCATTCAAGGAGTTACACACATGATAAAGGTAACCTCAGAAATGGCTTACCCCTTCGAAAGACTTAACTTTTAACCAGGGTTGTATGGTCCCTGGTTCTGGCTAACCTCCGAAATTGCTGGACCGATTTTGACGAGTTTGACTGATTGCTTTTGAGTACCTTATAACATCGGCTATCTGCCACGCAGGCTACTTTTATTTTAGAAAAAAAGAATTAGAGACCACGCGGGCGAAGCCGCGTGCAGCAACTAATGTTTCATAAATTACGAAAAACTTGAAAAAAAAAAATCCATTTCATTTGATTTGTCGCATTATATTTTGTTCACAGCATTTGACCCATACCAGCTGCAATAAATAAGGGTGCTGCTTTTGTAAAAAAAAACGGGTTCTGATTGAGGCAAAAGCTTTTCAAAAAACGCAGATTTATTTAGATAGCGCCATGCCTCACACTGCTAGCGAGACCATGGCGCATTTTCTCTATAGTGTGCGCGCAAGTGCAAGTGTAGTGTGCACTGCTTGAGGTATGTGAGCGGTGAGACGGGGGAGGCAGACAATGATGAAGCTAACTCAGTCTGCCAATCTTGTCAATCGCGTTCTTTCCCCCCCCCCCCCCCCCCCCCCGTCTCACCGCACACATACCTCCTAGTTCAGGAGCTATGGTCAATATTCTGAGCACCTTTTATGACCACCACAAAACAAAAAGTTTTAGTACTTGTTTCATTACCCGTTCTGAAATTGTACTATGGTGAGAATAGACAATTATTTTTATTTTTTTTACCTCAGGCCAGTGGTCGGCAAACTGATTAGTCAATAGAGCCAAATATCAATACTATAACAACTAAGATTTCTTATGAGAACCAATCTTTTCCGTGTCTGTCTCAATACAATTTTCTTAATTTTTAAAACTCGAAATCCCTTTCACTACACAACACTTAACTTGCTAAGAAGTACGATACCTTATAGCTTCATCATCACATTGGCTGATAATAAATATGTTGAAGGATCTTACTTATTAACAAGTTAACCTTGAGAAAGGTACAGTTAATGATACATTTTCGATTTTTGATGAAAGTACTTTGAAAATAATCTTTGAAATATAGTTTGAATTTTGAATAAAACCTGACAACTCGCTTAATGATAAATTATTTATTAAATAAAATAAATAATGACTGAAACCACGACCCCTACGCGTATCTACTAACGCAGTCATTTGTTTAAAGCCCTAGGCCAAAAAGCCGCATGCAGCTCAGGAGCCGCGGTTTGCCGACCACTATCTCAGGCGGTGCACTTGCGCGCGTACTATAACAAATTGATAAGTCATTTCGGTGACAACCTCTGGCCACCCAGGTTGCCGGATCTCACCCGATAGACTTTTTTCTATGGAGGTATCTCAAAAGTAAAGTCTATGACATAAATGATGAAACAAACCCAGCAACCATCTCGGCTCTATAGGAAAATATCATTCACACATTTGGACACTGGCATCCCGACGTCACTTCTTTAGCGCGTGGCACAGACTGCTGAGGTCGGATTATATGAGTGTGACTGTTGTGACAATCAACATTTAGACTGAATAATTTTTAAGAAATAAAACCCGCACTTCTCTTCTTTCTAATAGTTATTGAAATAAATTTATATCTATTGTAGTTTTTTTTTTATTATTTAAATTTGAAATTCCTAATTCTGTCACCGGACACCGTGTATATTGAGAATAAAATCATACCCTAGTAGATTTGAATCAAACTGACTGACGCAATATGCAGAAATATTCATTGATTGATTCAAAGTGGTAATCCATGTTAGGCTGACTAAAGTAAATTTTAGAGATTAAACATCGCGCTATCGTTTATCTGCGCTCACGCTTAATTGACGACAGCGATGTTTGTTTTCAATGATTCTCAAAACTTTATTTTGTAACCTACATAACCTGTTATACATGGTTTCCTTCTGTAAAAACTATCTCGAAAGGGGGTCTCTATCCATACTTTACTTGAATTCAGAATGTTAGATAATTAAACATTCATTGCCACTTAACTGTGTATAACATTGTGTAGTTTAAATTCATTTTTGAGTGACCATTTGTAATAAAAATACTCATTTTCTTATTTGTATTATTACAATTAGTTATGAACTTTGTCATGTATAATATGATATTGAGTTGTGTGTCCAAAGATAACTGTCTAAGATTCTGAATTTAAGTTTTATTCTTGGTGTTGCACTACCACTCACTACTTGACTACAAACGCCCTTTTTCTTAAACTGAAATTAATTGAACAATATAAGTGACAACAAATTCTTGGTTTTATCACATCACTCTACGCCTCTTTCTAATAGGTCTTTACCTATGAAATTGCCGTTTTGTATGAAAAAATTTAAACGAATTTTTTTCATGCATTTTTTATTTGTAAAAATCGAAGTAATCACCCATGCAATCAATGCATCTTTGCCAACGCAGTGGCAGTTTATTGATGCCCTTCTTAAAGAAATCAGCTGGACGGGAGGCAAAAAATTCTTCAAAGGCATTTTGTACTGCCTCTCGGGTATTGAATTTTTTTCCCGCCAAGAAGTTATCCAAATTCTGGAAAAAGTAGTAGTCTGTAGGCGCAAGGTCTGGTGAGTAGGACGGATGACGGAGAGCTTCCAACCCCAGTTCTTGCAACTTGGAGACCGTCTGCTGTGCAGTATGAGGTCGCGCGTTGTCGTGCAGGAGCAGCGGAGACGAGCGATTGACCAATGCTGGTTGGAGATGTGCCAGCTTCTCCATCATTGTGTTCAGTTCTTCAGAGTACATATCTGAAGTAATGCTCACCCCGTTTGGTAAGAAGCTGTGATGAATCACACCGGCGCTAGACCACCAAACAGTGACCATCACTTTTCTAGGGGTAAGTTTTCGTTTAGGGCATTGTTTGGGTGCTGAACCAGGATCCAATTAACTTGCTGAGCGCTTGCGGTTATCAAACAGAATCCATTTTTCATCGCAGGTAACAATGCGGTTCAAAATTCCTTCATTTGTGTGTCTGTTGAGCAGTGCAAGGCACGTCTCGACGCGTACTTCGCGCTGGCGATCATTGAGTTCGTGGGGCACCCATTTGTCAAGCTTTTTTACCTTGCCAATTTGACGCAAATGGACCAATATTGTTTTGACGCTAACGTCGAAAGCTGCTGCTAATTCAGCCGTAGATTGTGTATCATCAGCTTCCACAATCGCCTTTAATTCGTCATTGTCGACCAAAGTCTTCGGACGACCGCGAGGTTCATTTTTCAGGTCGAAATTTCCAGAACGGAAGCGAGCAAACCAATAACAAGTGGTGCGTTGGTTTGTAGTGTTAGCTCCGTAAACGTCGTTGATGTTGCGTGCCGCTTGTGCCGCGTTGCTGCCACGACGGTACTCATATTCCATAATTACTCGAATTTTTAACGCATCCATGATGACGAAAAAGATTGAAATGCGATGAAAATGTAACACTAATCAATAAACAAATGACTACTTTTGGAAAAAAAAATCCATGTTTTTAAAATAAAATTAATTTGAAATTAGAATTCTTAGCCAAACAAAAATTATTTTGATTTGAAATGGCCAGTACTGCAGAACGGCAATTTCATAGGTAAAGACCTAATATAAAAGGTGGTTGGTTCCTGCAAGTTAAGTTGTATAATTACTGTTAAATAATCAATATGTAAAACATAATGTTCTATAATATTAATGTAAAAAAACATTTCACAATAAGTTAACATGAAAAAGCACTATCATATTCTTAATGTTCGTCGTTTGCTGGATGCTAATGAATTGTAAAGTAATTTCAGATCTCCAGGATCTGAAATGGTTTGGTCATAATCCACAAAATGTGTAAACCGAGTTTTACTATATAGAATAAAATGGTGACATGGCGACGGAATAGAAGTTCTTCAGCACGGCCTACTTAGTATGGAAAGTGACCTACCTTTACTTTTTAATTTGTAGTTGTTAGTCTTGTATTTATTGTATGTAAGAAATGTTACATAACCGTGGAATTGGATGAGATGTCACGGGAATGGTTCAAGTTCTGTATTAATATCTATGGCGTGTTTCAGGACTATGAGTTCCTAGACTTATCTGATGTGAAGGAAGCGGAATTGAACAGACTGCAGTGCGCCCTGTACGACCGGATACCTGACATCTCGGCGAACGCACTCGCCGGTAGCTGGAACGAGCCTACTATAGGTAAAGACTGCACCTATTATTTATTTTACAATGCAGTTATTTTAAGACTGATTATTTTGTGAAAGTATAACAACACGGCTTTAATAATGTGAACTGTGGCGGCTGTAGATCCGTCATCGTGTTCATCGAGCACGGCGGGCGCCGGGACCGTGTCGAGCAGCGTGGACAGCCTGTCGGGCGGCGAGTGCGAGATGGCGCCCCACTCGCCGGCGCGCGCCGCCCCGCACGCGCCCCCGCCGCCATACGCGCAGCCGCCGCCCGCCTACCCGCCGCCGCACCACCAGTGGCCCGTGGCGCCGCCCAACGTGTATGTAAGCCAGGTAACGGCCAACGTCAACGTGCACGGGTACATGGGGCAGTACTACCAGCCGCAGCCGCAGTACCCGCCCGCGCCGGCCGAGCGCGCGGCGCGCACGCAGCGGCGTGACCGGCGTGGCAAGCGCCCCGCCAGCCCGCCGCAGCCGCCGCCCTACTACCTGCAGTACCCGCAGTACTATCCCGCTGCGCAGGCGCAGGGCGCGCCCCTCTACCACCTGCCCGTGTACCAGCCGCTCGTGTACGGGCCCTACGCCTACCCGCCCTACTACCCCGACTACCCCATGCCGGTGGAGGGCGAGCCCGACAAGGGCCCCGATGACTACCCACAGGAGGTCGTCATGGAGCAGGAGGCAGTGGACGCGTACTACGCCAACGCGGCGCATTACGCCGCGCCGCCCTACGGGCCGCCCGTGGAGGGTGGCGTAGAGTACATGCCGCCCATGTACCTGCCTCCCCCGCCACACCCGCCGCCCGTGCAAATGCAGCCGCCGCCGCAGACCACGCCGCACCAGTTCAACGTGCACGCCAAGAACTTCGTGCAGGGACAGAGTCAGAACAAAACCTACATGCCACAAGACAAGAGTCAGGAACAAAAACCCATGCCCCCGCCGCCGACCGCATCAGCCTCGGCGGGATCCGTGGAGTCGCTGCCTATGAAGGACCTAAAAATCGGAAAGGGTCCTAGTAGTCCAAAACAGTCAGACCGAATGCCCGATACCACTCAAGCGAAGCTACCAGTCGAAAAAGTTGCGTCTACGCCGAAGACTGAGGTCACAAAGACGTCGTGGAACGCTACAGACTCGAAACCAGAAGCGATAATTGCTGCGCAATCTCCAGCAAATAAATTCCCCACGTCGTCCGCACCCCCTACCAATCAGATTCCCACAAATAAGATTCAGCCTGCGGTAACAAAACCGACTAAGGGTCCCGCGGCGCCATTCTCGGGCGGTAAACAGCCGGCCAAGCCTGTCGTGCCCCAGACCGTAGTCCCCGTGCAGCAAGCCGCGTCCACACCTAAGGCGCCTTTCGGTAGCAGACAAAAGCGTGACGGACCTACTAACCGCTCCCCATCCAACGAAAACAATGAGAATTCTGATAGGAGCGCACCCGCAGTCGAGCACGTTAAACGCGAACCTCCGCTGCCGCCCAGCAAGGCACCGATGCCGATCTCTATCACATTGCACGCGGCCGGCCCGCCGCTCATCGTGACAAACAAGGCGCCGTTTGGTCACTCGCGGAAAGGAGCCGCCGCGCCCGAGCCCCCGCCGGCCCCGCAGCCCCCGCCGCCCGCGCCCACTGCATCGGACTTCCCCCCGCCGCCCACTCCGCGCAACCGCGGCGAGCCCGCTCCGCCGCCTGTGCAGCCACAGCCGCAGCCCGCGCCCGGCAAGTCGTGGGCCAGCCTGTTCTCCAGCAAGACTAGCGGCGCGGTGGCGCCCGCTGCCGTGCCCGCGGCCGCGCCCGCGCCCGCGTCCGTGGCGCCCGCGCCCGAGGAGCCGCCCAGTCCCACGATGGCGGCGCCTCATGTACCCCCCAATGTACAAAAGCCGGTCGCCAAAGTACCGCCCTTCGACGCGTCGCCGCTGCAGGCGACGACTGTCGACAAGAGTTCCCCGACACCGCGCACCGCTGCGACGACCGCCGTGTCATATTCTGAGAAGACGTCGGTGAACGCGACAGCGGGAGGCGCGCGCGCCGCTCCGGCGCCCGAGCCACGTGACGTGCCCGTCAGCAAGGAGCCCAGCCCCGCCGCGCCCGTGCAGCCCTCGCCCTTCAGCGATGACCCTAATTCATACAGGATGGGAGGTGAGTACCGCGTGTGGTTTTGGTTCTCCAGATATAAGAAAAGTTCTAAAGAACATCTTAATTAAGTCATCATAATTAACCGTAAGTCACTTTCGAATCGGACAAGTCCAACCGAATTTCGTTTTCTGCAATTTTGCCAGCAAATCAATATTTTCTATTAAATCCATAGTTACAACTAAAAGAACTGAAAATGCAGAACAAAATACTCTTTCTCTAATCATTACAAAGTGTATAGCTTCGTGTGACTAAATATATTGATTAAGAGATTAACACTGCATTTCTTTTACTTTTTAACCAAAGAAGAAACTATCGAGAAACCAAAAAAAAAAACATACGGTTTTTTGCCGAAAATGTAAACCAGGCCGAATTTCATTTCCGGCCGAAAAAAGGAACCATTTTGCAAGAGGAATATTATGACAAAGATGCGACCTAATAATTATGAAATTTTTATCCAGAATTCCTGTCAAAGTACCAGCTGGACAACCGTCCAGTGTCACTGCTGCCGCGCGGGCTCACCAACCGTTCTAACTACTGCTACGTGAACGCGATCCTACAGGCGCTTATCGCCTGCCCGCCATTCTACAACATGCTGAAGGCACTGCCGTATCAGACGCGTCGCGGCAAGTCTAGCACGCCTGTTATTGATTCCTTGTAAGTATTGTATATTATTTAGTTTCTTGTATTGTCGGACCAAACTTTTACTTACAATTTTTTATCAGAATCTGTGATGTAGTATGCACATGTTGTCGTCGTTATTGACATAAACATAAGTCCTGTAGTGCGCGCGCAAGTGCTAGTCACCGCTCACTTGCGCGCGCACTATAGTCCTATAATTGTTACATGTCCTTATTTGTGTCTGTCGTTGATGTGAAATGTCATTCTAGTCGCTCGTTCCAATGGAGGCAAGGGACTCCGTGTACGGCAAGTTTAAAGTCGGATTGTTAATAAACGTGTGCTACATATAGGGTGGAGCTGTGCTACGAGTTCAGTCCACTGGCGCCAGCCGCGCGGCCCGCCCGCGGGTCCACGCCCGGCGGTGCGCCCGCCGTGCCGGCCGGCCCGCCGCTCGAGGGTGGTGCGGGCCAGCGCGTGCTGCGCGCGCTGCGGCCCTTCCCCGGTTCGCAGGAGGGCCGGCAGGAGGACGCTGAAGAGTTCCTCGGGTGTCTGCTCAACTCGCTCAACGATGAGATGCTAGAGGTGAGTCGAAGGGTAGTGACAACTGTCTATACTCCATTTACAATAATATTAGAAATTTAAAAATATCTTTTTTTACAGTCCGTTCAACCGATTTTGACTTCTATTCCGTAGGCTTAAGGATGGTAATAAAGGCAAAAAAATGGTTACAATACCAACTGTTTACTGCAGCTGCCATTTGTCATGCCACCATCGCAATAGAAGTCAAAATCGGTTGAACGGACTGTAAAAAAGGTTTGTTTAATTAATGTCTAAATTGTAAATGTAATATAGAGGATTGCTGTTTGCGAAAACAAAACTTAAAGAATTTAAGAAAAAAGTTTCCAAGTGGATAAGGTTGCAGTTATCAAAAAGCTAACCAAGGAGTTTAACGTCTGTATAGCATAGCCAATGTTTGTATGTACATTTCCAGCTGACAACTGGTGAAATGTAGTTGTTCTACACACCACTGCATAACCCTTCGAAGAATACAGGCATAATTTTATGTGTGTTATTTCCAGTTGATAAAATTAGTGGAGCCAGAAGAGGCCCGCGCGGCCGCCACACCCACAGCAGCCGAGCTGGCCGCGGCGGCGGCAGAGGACGACGAGTGGAAGGTGATGGGCCCGCGCAACCGCGGCGCAGTGGAGCGACGCTGGGCCGCGCGCCGTACGCCCGTAGCTGACATCTTCCGGGGCCGCACGCGCCTGCGCCTGCACCGCGCCGCGCACCATGACGTCACCGACGCCGTGCAGCCCTTCTTCACGCTGCAGCTTGATATCGAGGTCAGTTCTTACCTTCAATTTTCATTAATTGTAGTCTACCTTTAACACTCATTACACTCATCACATATTTTTTTTTTTTAACAGTTGTTAAAAAAAAATATATTAAGAAAGATTAAAAAAAATAATAAATGAGCTGTTGCGGGACGTCTTGCAGATAGATGTGAAACATCGAAACTATTTATGTATAGTAAAATATGCATGAAAGAAATTATTCATTTAAAAAAATACACGTTATTAATTTCGAGAGAGATTCAGACCTACAAGTCTGGTCTAACCAAGTCATCAAGCATCAAGTCGGCATCTAGTTTTTGCGTACAAGCAAAAAGTAAATAATAATTATATTATTGTAAATTAATAATAAATATAAACAATTATTCGTCCCATGGAGGTAGGCAGAAACAATAATACCAAAAAAACAATTATCGTAAAAAAAAAAAAAACAATAATTGATTGATTGTTTGATTTCATTTTTGTTCAATAACTTACAACATTAACACTAAAATACAATTTAAATAGCACAACATAACGACACACCTGTAATCCTCGAAGAGTAGGCAGAGGTGTACCTATAGTAAACCCACATTTCGTCAGTTTAAAGTCATTATTCCAATTTAATTTCTAAAATAATGTGCCTCACGGCTGCGCCAAAAAAGACAAGATAATAACAACATAAGTTATTTTTACTATGATGGTACCTTATTTTTCGTCTCCGAGAGTGATAGAAATCACTTCAGTGTTGACAGCATTGGCTGAGTAAATTAAATAACAAAATCAACTAATCTACATCACCACATTACATCACTAAACGTTTTTAAAACTGTAATTTCAGCGTGCGAACAGTGTGAAAGATGCATTAGAGCTGTTGGCTGGTAAGGATACTCTCGAAGGCGTGAGCGACGCGTGGCAGCAATTGTCGCTGGAACAGTTGCCGGTGGTGTTGCTGTTGCACCTCAAGTGCTTCCAACTCGACGCCGACGGACACACCGCCAAGATCGTCAAGAATATTGACTTCCCGATTGACCTGAAAATTGATCCAAGTATGTCTTTCATTGTATTTGCCTCTTGATGAATTAGGTTATGTAGCCTTGCTGGTGGTTTAACATTCACAATGATGTACTTATTTTTCGTCTCTGAACGACATTATTATGTCAAATACTTGTGGTCAACATTAACTGAGTAAACTCGAAATAATTAATTTTACAAATACGTGTATTTTGTAACAGCACTAATAATGTCATTGCTATTCTTATTTCAGAAATAATGTCTTCTAAGCTGAAGTACACGTCGAAGCAGCGCGTGTACAAACTGTTTGCTGTGGTATACCACGAGGGCGTGGAAGCAGTGAAGGGACACTACCTCACCGACACGTTCCACGGACAAGTGGGCTGGATAAGGTAAAATAAAATAGTAAACGTAAAATACTTGCAGGGGAAATTGTGATCATATTTCATATCAATTCCACTATGATGTCATTATTTTTCGTCTCCAATCGTGATCAAAATCACGGCAAGTGTGGACAAACTTTACTGAGGAAACTGTGGACATTGATGCGCGTCGAGGCGCAAAGTAAGTTTGCTGACGCGTGTGTTGACTGTGCAGGTACGATGACTCTACGGTAACGCAGGTGAGCGACGCGGCCGTGCTGAAACCTAAGCCGCCGCGCATGCCCTACCTGCTGATGTACCGGCGCCACGACACGCTGCCGCCGCACCGCGCGCCCGGCAAGCCCGAGTGAGACTCGCCCCCGGCCGCGCCGCCGCCCCCGCACGCGCCCACGCCCCCGCGCGCTGCCCCGACGCGCGCGCTTCGGCCGTTAGACGTGCAGCTGCTGGTGTCGCGCGTGTCGTGCGCGCGCGCGGCATGGAGCGAGTCGGTGTGCGCGGGGGGCGCGGCGCCGCACCGCCTGCTGCTGCGGCGCACGCTGCACGTGGAGCTGGAGGCGCCGCCTCCGCTCGACCGGCTCGCCCCCGAGGTGCGCGTGTACCTGTGCCCCGTGCACTTCTCCCGATGGATATTATCGACGCTCACGGGCCCTGACTAGATCTGAGTGTGAGTTATTTTTGTCGTTTAACTCTTAAAATGTCGATTGCACACCATGTGTACAGATAACAATAGAATTTCAATTGTGTCTGCTAATTAGCGCGCGACGGGTTAAAAGTACAAATTTAAGGTTCCGTTCGACGCACCCGGTCCGGTGGTGACGCTGTAATATAGTCGAGACTTATAACCCGCGATTGAAAATAGTTTACGAGCATAGTCGATGTAAATAGTATATTTAGTACGTCCGGAGAGAGGAGGTCGGCAGTCCAGCGCGGAGGTGTCAACATGTTTGCGTTCGATCGGATTTGACTGTACTCTCGCGGTATATGATGCCTCCTCTTTTCTTAGTGTCTATTTGTAATTTTTCTCCTCGACAATATGGAATTGTGGTGTTTATAAATTATAAAAAAATGTAAAAAAAACATTGTAGAATATCTAATACTGAATTCATGATACATATTATTTCTGTTCAGTTCGAGAATGTCGAACGCTAAATTGATGTAATCAGCTATTAGATAGTACAAAGCCGTTAAAAGATGTGATATTAATCTCAAGTATACCAGTATGCCTATTGAAAAAATACATATGTATTTATAAGTGTAGATGCTGGTATTTTGCGACTGGCGAAAGTGTACGCGAAGGAAAAATATGTAACTTGAATTATTTAAGTTAGTTTAGCGTTAAGTGATAAATTAAGGGGGTCTTGGAGTATTAACGCTGGCAATGTTAATGGTATCGGTGCTTGGACGGATTGACTACGGCAGTGAGTGATATGTGCCCTATGATTCTTGTGATAAACGGAGTGGTTGAGGACGATTACAGCAGATTGTTTACTTGTACACACTATTGTATAGATATTGTTATAACAATATAAGTGTTAAATATAAATAGATTATATTATTATCTCGCCGTTGGTATGTTGTGGGGAATGTCTGTTTTTAATATTATTCAAATTCATTGAGATCTATTTTTTTTTCTGTCTGAAATTTTTGAGAATGAGGATGGCATTCTTGACAACTTAATACAATGGTTTAACTCTGATGTCCCTAGCGTGTTGTCAGAGTGCCAGCCTAATTTTGTAATCAAACTTAGCTGACTGTTGGATATGTTAAAATGTATGTATTACTTGTTTTATCAATAAATTAACATTCAAAATGTGCCTCAATTGACTCGAGGTGAAGTGTGTTAGCACAAGTGCTATGATTACGTTAGTGTCCACTAGTATTTAATATCTGAATTGATTTTTGTATGTTAATAAAGTGAATTGCTTTAGAGTTGATTAGCTAGTTTGATATTACAATTTTATTAACCTTTTGACCGCCAGAGCAAAAACACATGAACGTGCCCTCAACGCCAAGCCACAAATTCCGCGCAAATACCTACGAAAAAAATAGGGATTCCAATACTACATCGATATTCAATTGTATTTTTATTTTCGTCTCCGATTTCATAACATAATGTCCTTAAAACATTGAAATTTAATTCAAAATTAGCCTTGCTCCTACTATATTAATAGTTATACATTATTTACAGAGTTGTATAACACTGTAATAACAGCTATGAGACGAAAATGTAATAACTATAGACACAAGTTGACACAACACTATTCTTATCTGCTGTCTTCTATTTGTGACAATGGCGTGGACGGCCCACCATTTTTATGACTATTTCGCTTCCGAAATAAGGATGTAGCAACGTAATATCTCGCTTGTCGATGTGTTCTCGTACAATATTATTTTAAAAAGTACGTCAGACCACACTGAATGAGTCGTAGTATAATATAAACAAATCGGAAAAATTTCGCGCGCTGTCACGTTGACGTTTCGGACAAATTACGTGGATAGTGTATTATCCACGGACGTGTGAGTGGATAATGCTGTTTTACCCTCGTACCAAATTATATCTAAAATAATGCGTTGCAGTGGAAAGTTTTTAAACGATCTTTGAAGTACATTTTTGATATTATCTAACATGCGCTACATCACTAGCGGTCACATATTCACGACAGTGGCGTGTGAGAACATTCTTTTTTACAATTGATTTCTTACTTTTTAATTCCCATTATTCAACCCCATTTAAAGCGCTATTTAATTCGTTTAATAGAAATAAACAAGGATTAGAGCTTCTATTTTAAGGTGATATAAATAAAAAGGCATTAAAGTAATGTTCAAATTGTTTATTTCGTGTTTTTGTATACCGCTTTTTCTGTCACGTATTCACGTCGTTGGCGTCCAGGGACAGTTTACGCTTGTCACGTATAGGTGACACTGGCGGTCAAAAGGTTAATAGCTATCCATTTATTATTGTAAATTGATAATGAACCATTTTGATCTCACTCATATTGTTGTTGTTTGGGAATTATTACGAGTTCGGATGTAAATTTCCTTAAAATGATGAAGGCAATAAATACATCATGCCTTATTAGGTATCTGAATGCTAATATTACGAAATTGACCAAAAAGTATGGATATTATTTGAAATTGCTGCTATTCTAGCTTTTCTACTTAGTGTTATGAAAATCATAATAAAGAAGCCAACACTATTTAGGCGTTAAAATGATATCTTAAAATGCACTTCAGTTGTGTCCAAATTATAATGAAGGAGTATTTAATCTTATAATTAGTCAATTTAACTATTACTATATTGAAAACGAAATAGGTTTAGTTTTGTATGATAGTTTCTAAAACAGAGTTATATACTAACTTGCTAAGCTTTTTATATGTATAACTTGGTTGTTGTTAATTCGTTTATTTTGGATTGTGGGTAGGTATTAGTGTAGTTAGCGGTTACTGAAGGTAGTTAGTTGACGCGAATGCTGCTGACGACGAAGTTACGTCGAGTGGTAAGCTATGTGCGGGACGGTCGTGAGAATGTTGTCGATGCAGGTCTCTCACGCTGACAAGCAGCTGACGTAACACAATAAGTATACCAGTGAACCCTTAGAGATTTAATCTGCTCCAAATGTTCCTATATTTTATACGCTTCCTGAATAATCTCTTTTAGCAGATTTTGGTATTTTATTCAATTATTTGTTTTTGAACTAGTCAAAATATCCTCTCGTCTTTATGATGAAAAAAAAAAACTTGGATATTTTGCAAAAATATCAATAAATCGCTTAAAGAATGAGATGATTAAAAATGTTCGTGACGATAAAATAAATATGCGTCAGTCACGCGACTTGTCCATATTATCATATGGCACAGTCAGCCTACCATATTATCTTGATAATGATACGCAACTCTCGAACCCATTCGCACGACTGTCCTTTTGTAATTTATCGCGTATTAGCACACGGCACGAATTATAAAATGATATTGATGCAGCTGCTTGCAATAATTGTACATAACGATTACATAAAATGTTCAATAAGAATAACACGAATTTATTCATCTATTTCTAATATAATAATCAGTAGCCCAAGTCTATAGACAGCGGAGACGCCGCTGGTCTACAAACCCACAGCATTTTTACTTGCACAAGTTAATATTATTTTCTATTAGTTTATAAAAATTGTTCCTCTCGTTTTAGCAATATTTATTTATCGAGTGTGAAGTATTGCTGAAGTTAGTGCTTGTTACTGCGTTTGTATGATTCAGTTTAGTTTTTGTTCAGTTAAGTGCGAAATAGAAATAATGTTACAATAGTACATTGACGAAAGTTTACATTGGAGGCATCATGTTAGATTATATTAATTTAGCCATTATGTAGCTAGTGATACCTGTAATATACTAAAAGGCTTGTAACTAGAATTTGATGTATTACATTATAATAAGCCTTAATGTAAAATGGTACGTACTAGCAATGCCCTCCAGTGAATGTGGTGGAATCTTTTATGCGTAAGACTGAGCGCAGGGTCCCCGAATGTCTGTTATTTATGTTTTTATTAGGATGTGAACACAAGCACACATAGCTAGTAAGATTTTATAGTAACAAACGCTGCCTTTTAGTTAAGTGTCTGTGTTGCGTATTTATTGAATTATAACTAACTTAATCTAATTGGAGTAAAACCTCGTGTAATGTCGCATCTCAGTTGAGCACATAGTGAATTCAGGTTGCATAAACAATAGAAACATGTCTGACGCAAATTATCGATATTGATGCACGATCCTGACGTACGTAGCGCATGTACTAGTGCCAGTGGTTTTCTAATTACTGGAACACTTAGTTGGCTGTCACTATAGTAAAACGGCGGTTGAAAACGGATATTTATCCAAAGTACTCAATAACAATCTATACACAACGGCTCCAGGGGTAGTTTATCTGACTGCAAGCTAAAAAGGTTGTTTTTGAGCCTAAATTGTTTTATTTGCAACTATAAAATGGTTTTTCCCGATGATGAAAATGTTGTTTGTTGTCTGCAAGGACTCTGATTTATTTACTGAATTAAAATTAAGAATTTTGATATACCTTATTAAGTAATAAATACATTAATTCAACCTTGAAAACCCGTTTAATGTTTTGTTTCAAATTCACCCGTGGGTCTTTATTTGCCCCGTATTACCCGGTAGGTACCTACCTTCCTACGTTAACAATACGAAACTCTTAAATAATTAGGTACAAAGTATTGCGCACGGGTCGTCGCGTGACAATGAGCGACGTTGCCGTGTCGTGCGTCGCGCTTCCGATTTGTGGCTGACACTGGAATGACCACCATCAGGGATTTTAATTACTCGAAATTTGCCGCCAAATATCAGAATTTGTCGGTCACTGGTTCAAAAGTCATAAGGGTTCATAGGTGGCCGATCTGGAAATTGTCTCCGCAGCTTGGCCACATTTATATTTCAAAAACTAGGCCACCTAGCGAAGATCTGTTTTCTCCCAAATTTAGTCGCTAATTAGTCGAATAACTCTTTGATCTAGCTCTTGGACTATACTTAAAAATTGAACTCATTATGTCTTCTAAACTATGAACCAACTAAATTTGGGAGAAAACAGATCTTCGCTAGGTGAGCTAGTTTTTGAGATATAAATATGGCCAAGCTGGGGAGACGCTCTCCAGATCGGCCACTAATGAACACATAACTTTTGAACTAGTGACCGATAAATTCTGATATTTGGCGGAAAATTTCCACTAATTAGCGACAATTTTTTTGTGTTATCAAAATTAAAATCCCTGATGGTGGCCATGCCAGTGTCAGTTCATCCTTCCGATTCCATTTCAAGCTGTCTCGAAAATGGTATACAACAGTTATCGAAAAAAACCGTTGTCAAAACCGGCTTCTCATCTATAGCTTTAACATATTCGTTGGTTAGATGCCAAACGCCAGCCACATTGTTCGTTTTGTTTATGTAAATCTTGATATTAATCAAGCGCAGGCTACACAGAACGAAGCTAAGGTCTTTTACCGCGAGCCATGAACCGAAGTATGGAAAGACGCGGTAGCTACATGAGCGAAGCTAAACTAGCTTAAGTATCGTTTCGCTTCGTTCTCAGTGTAGCCTGCGCGTGACACATGGCAAACTAAATACATCATTACTACGGTATACTAATCAGTATAGAATATGATAGGATGTAAAATTGTTGCATTATGTATATTAGTTTGAAGAGTTTAATCAATTAGTGAACGTTCCTGATGATAGTTTGTAATTTAATAACAGATCAAAATAGTTGTGAGTGAAATCAAACTCCTTTTTAACTAGTTTTATTTACAGCAGAGAGCAGCTTATATTATGTTTTTTTTTTGTTCTCGAAATGCAACAAGCCAAAACGCCAAGAACCATTCAAACAGTAGTATGATAACATGAAACGCTTCTACAGGCTACTACATGTAGTAAACTGGGTTCATCATTGAGTACGTCACGACGATGCTAGTATACATCATCATGTTTGACAGTAATAATAAATCTTTTCTCATAAGATGTAAGACTTCTGTACATCATAAAACGCTACAATGAATACAAAATACAAGAGCTTATCTCATTGTTAAAGATAGGTTAGTGTCTAATTAAACATTTAATATTAAAGTATAAATGTTATGTATGATCTGCTCTCTGAATATGTAGCACAAACGATGTTTTGGAATAGTCTGGTTGGCCGCCTTGAGATTCTACTCGTACTTTTATGTTGCCGGGTGGCAGGCGCCGGGGTCCCAATGTACGGGAAAACTGGGGAATTGCGAAAGTTTTCACGCTTACACTCCAGCCGGTCTGGGAAGTGTAGTGTGACATGTTAATGCCATAATGATTCCCGTTGTGAAAAAAGGATGGTGCTATCGGTCGTATATAGCGTCTCTCTCTCACATTGGAACCATGATGGCTTTAACAGGTAAGCCCCCTGGTCTACTATCCGGCGGCCTGAACGTGCCAAAAGTAGGCTAACAGTCCTGTATAGGACCGTTTTTCAACTTGCGGCTGAAACGGCCACTACTTGATGCAAATCGAAATGATAGGGAAAAGTTCGCCTGTTCATTTTAAGCCGCCATGTATATGGTAGGCAGCCGAGTATTCCGCGTTTTCAATGACATCGAATACAAAAAGATTTATTATGTAACTGTCCAAACAATTATCAAACAAATTAAAATAGTATACTTGTTATATAGGCTCACTGAAAGTATATCGAAGATTACTTTTACAGTCGCCATGTAACATCAACTCTGTTCTAATAACTGGCCTGTTATTTTCTTCGAACATCTAAAATACACGTTATTTATCAGGTACGCAAAAAACGAAAATTTTAACATACTGAAGCTTATATTCATTTTTATCATAAAATGATTTGTAAATATTATGATGCATCTTTTTGATTTTTAACGATAACATTGTATAACCATTAAATGGATCCAACGTGTTTATTACATTGAGAACGCGAATACTTAAGACTTCCGTAATAACATTACAAAGGTGATATCCAGTGTCACGTGTATGCCGTCAAAAATAGTATATGAATCAAATTATTTGTAAAAATAGAATAGTGTTATTTTAAAATAATAGATTGATGAAACAAGTCCACTACGACAAGCCGAGGTCATAACAGTTATCTTATCTTTGAATTATATCACATACCAGTCGTTTTTAGTTACTATTTTTTTAATCGCATGTAAGGACTTGCTTGATCCAGGTCAGACTAGCCTGCTCCAGAGTATGTGTAATGAGGAAATTCAAGAAATTTTGATGTCCAAATATTGTGATTCAAAAATTGTGTTAAAGCCAAATATTTTTATTATAATAATATGTCCTCGTATGATATTGTAAGCAAGTATAATTTTGTTTTCAAACTGCTCATCTAGTCCCCATCAAATTTTACAAATCAAATTATATTTATTGAGGAATATAATATTGTTACCGTTGCTATAAATTATGTACTGCTCTAAATTCTTATGTTGAACACAAAACAATAGTCTGTAAAAAGCAAATAAGATTGAAACAGTACTTTACAATTAACACTTTGGCGGTCTATCTACTTAGGTTGTAAACTTTTTAAAAGATATATGTAGTAATGCTTATCATTATTATTTTTATATGAGAAGTTCATTATTTAAGTTACGGTTAATTTTAGAAATAAGATCCAAGGCTGTATTAATAGAAGGAGTGTTTTTTCCCCAATCAAGCGAAGCTGATTTAACGTTTTTATTTAACCTACAACTGAATTAAATATTGTGTAAAAAATACTCCTGTTGGTCACAATAGATAATGTACACTTTAAAAGAAACCGGTCAAGAGCAAGTCGGACTCGCGCACCGAGGGTTCCGTACCTATATATAATTTTTGCTGAAGATTTCTGAAAGTGTGCTATTTAGACATCGTTTTATTTTTCCTGTGTACATAGAGAATTTCGGAGACATTACATTTCTCATCAAAAAACGAAAACTAAGCGGCCTAAAAAATGTTTGAGAATGTGCAAACAGTGCTCTTTCATATGATACCCCACATGTCTTAGTAGCCCCATTTCGAATTTTTAAGCCCCCTTTCAGTCCCTGTTGCAAAAAATAAACTTATTTGCAATAGAGTTGGGCAAACGTCATTTAAAACTGTTCCTAATTTTAAGTTGATAGCATTTACTTCTTGAGATATCCAGCTGTGACAGATGGACAGACAGACAGACTGAGTTGCACCGTAAAGGTTCCAACGTCATTTAAAACTGTTCCTAATTTCAAGTTGATAGCATTTACTTCTCGAGATATCCAGCTGTGACAGATGGACAGACAGACAGACTGAGTTGCACCGTAAAGGTTCCGTTTTACTATTTTGGTACGGAATCCTAAAAAAGACAAAAAAAATGCCAATATTTAAACATTGTGCATTATTTATTATGATCAGCTTTCTAAGTTGTTATGTGGATATGTGTGTATGACTAATTATAAAATAATCCTTTATTTTGGTAACAAATTGGTGTTATGAAAAATTTTGTGAATAAAATAAGATGTCATTCTGATTTCATTGTTTCATTTTATCATTCAAGTAACAACAAAAATATAAACGTTGATTTTTTTATTCTATAACAATTATTTTTCGTCTCGGACAATGTTCTGAAAGAAAAAAAAAAAACTTATTAAACATCGCAGATAACGATGTAAAAAATGTAGGTAAGCCACTATGTGGCACAATACACGCCATGAAAGATGAGACTTGACCGCGCTCTTTCCGCCGCCCCGATGACGCCCAGTGCCTTCTCGAGCCTCGGACCTCGTTTGACTGTGTGGCTGACACTGGCATGGCTGACTGGCATCAGGGATTTTAATTTTGATAACATGAATAATTTGTCGGTCACTAGTTCAAAAAGTTATAGGGGTTCATTGGTGGCCGATCTGGAGAGCGTCTCCCTAGCTTGGCTACATTTATATCTCAAAAACTAGGCCACCTAGCGAAGATCTGTTTTCTCCGAGATTTAGTCGCATGTTTTCACCAAGTCACCGACTAGTCTGGTCTTTTTTTTTTTTTGTGGATGGGAAATCAAATGACTTCTCCCGCTCTGGGCGGAGCGGGAGGGCGTGTCAGACTTACTGACTAAAACCCACCCGTGTTCCTTCAGTTGCCTGTGCCAGGGCCACGGTATCTATTAGTCGGGACATTCCAAGAGCTAGATCAGAGATTTTATCGTAAATTCTTCAAAAATGCTCTCCAGATCGGCGACCTATGAACCCTTATTACTTTTGAATCAGTGACCGTCAAATTCTGACATTTAGCGACAAAATTTTTATGTTATCAAAATTTAAATCCCTGATGGTGGCCATGCCAGTGTCAGGCACAGTCAGACCACATACCGCTAAAAGAGACCTAAAATCGTTTACTGCGCAAGTCGAAACCACGTGGTGTGTCAAGTCTCATCTTTCGTAGCGCGTATTGTAACCACGCGTGCTTGCATCATGTCATTTTGGGCTGCTGAAGAGTAGCCATGACTTACTCTGACTCTGCACTTGAAGATCCCGTACACGAGCATGACGAGGGCGATGGGTAGCATGGCCGTCCCCACCAACAGCCAGCCCGCTAGTGCCTCGGTCACCAGCCACGTGCTGGTCACACCCCCCGCGAATATAGTCTGAAACAATTTAAAGAATGTCATTGGTTCAATCCACTCGAATTCATAGTGAGTATCATGATGGTTGGAGGTTGGTTAAGGTTACCTACCCGTTTCACCTTTCTATTATGGACTACAATTGCCCAACATGTAGGTAGTGTTGGATACCTACCTACCTATGTATTTTCTTTTGCATTACAAGCGCCTACATCTTACAGATCAGGATTATGAGCTTAGACCACGCCGCTAGCTAAGTTAACTTTGGCAAAGAACTTAAGCGCCTAACGCCTTAAGTAAGCACCTCATAAGCAAGTTTTTCTTGAAGTAAACTTAACATACAGTCTGTATAGACTCGTTGCTTGAAAATTCCCGGGTTATTAGTTCCAATCTGCTTACCAGTGGCGTAGCTAGACCTAAAGGGGCCGTACGACTCACACTGGCATGGCCACCATCAGGGATTTTAATTTAGATAACACAAAAAATTTGTCGCCAAATATCAGAATTAGTCGGTCACTGGTGCAAAAGTTATAAGGGTTTATAGGTGGCCAATCTGGGGAGCATCTCTCCAACATGGCCCAATTTGAATCTCAAAAGCTAGGGCACCTAGCGAAGATCTGTTTTCTCCCAAATTTTGTCGCTAATTAATCGCAATTTTTTCACCAAGTCACAGATTTAGTCGGTTCTCAGTTTAGAAGATATAATGAGTTCAATTATTGAGCTAGGTATATATAGTCCAAGAGCTAGATCAAAACAAAGTCGAGCGAAATCATTTTTGGAAGTCTTGTTTTTTTTTTTTTTTTTTGTAAAAAAGTTTTTGAAGAACAGAACACTGCATTTTTATTTCACCTCTCGGGCGTTGTACCCTCTTGGACGAAGGAATCGCTAGCTCTATCAGGATTGGATACCCGCCCGCTTATTCCGTTATCATTATATAGGTGCCATGTCCTTCTTAAGGTGCTCGAGAGCCGCCCTGATCTAGCATTTTATTTAATTACCCGTGCCGAATATTATAATTAGACATCAGACGCCGCCGCCGGTAAGACACCGGCGCACACCTCTAACTTGAGCCTTTGTAAGCCTTAAAAATCGACGTTATTTTTTATATTTTTATTACGGGCTTCATATCTATAACAGGAGAGGTTTTGGATAATATTTTACGAATATGTGCATAGGTACACACATAGAAATATAAAAAACAGGAGAAGTGGCATGGGGGCGTGTTTGTGTCCACGCGTTATGCGCACGCTGTGCCTTTACTCGCCAAATGGCCGTCTCCGCGAACTAGTACGCTTTCGACCGTGGTCACGATAAATTATAAAAATGCCGTGTTGTTCAGTGGTTTCCTGCAAAAACCGAAGTGATATTAAAAACTTTGTATCTCACGGAATCACTTACCATATGTAAGAAAAAGTATTTTACTGTATTTATCTTTAAAATCATAAAAAACAACAAACCGTAAAATATTTCTTGCTTTTACTACGTTATTTTTGTTTTCAAATATCGCAGCGGCTGTACTATTTTTGCAGCAAATACATGGCTCCTTAACCACTACCTTAAGTATGTCGCTAAGCGACTGGACAAGCAATGTAAAAATAACAAAACGATACTTTATTTACGCGGAGCGTCGCATAGTACAGCCGCTGTGTCTTGCGGCGAGATAGTGATGAGGTTAAGATCCACTAAAGTAGGCTATCGATAATAATGTCGATTGCCCAACGAATATTATATAGCTATTATAGTTTATTTTTCAATTTGTCAACCGTTTTAGCCCGGTTGGAACACTTGAAAAGATGACGTTTAAGTACGGTTGGAAAACCTTTGAGAATGTAAAATAATCTTTTTTACTGTTTTTGATTATTTTACCTAGTTGAGAAATGCATAACCAACGGTCGTAAAGTAAGTTTATTAATGTTTAGGTGGAGTGTTTTTGGGTTTAAATTATCGCATCTTCGTGCTATTTCCTTACTTTTTTTTGGTTTTGGTATTTTACTTCCGCTAAAGTCTTTAACTATGCACCACAAGATTCGAATTCGTTGTAGTAATCGGTATGGTTCAGATAAAATATTAGTGATTTTTGCTTAAAATAAGTCAACATATTCATGCTATTTATTTGTTATGCATGAGTATGGCATGTGTTTGTTTTCATATATTTAACTATTTCTTAACTAAAGGTTTTTTTTAAAAAACAAAAGCCTATTCGCCTGTTGCCTGCTACCTACTTACTCATCGTGAGGTTAAGAAGTATAGACCGCGCGGAACTAGTTGACCGCGCCTTAGGTATGTGAGCGGTGGGATGGAGGAGCGGGGGCGCATTACTCAGTACGTGCGTTGCGAACCGCCGCCTCACCCCTGTCTCAGCGGCCAACTAGTTCCTAGACTATAGACTATAGCTTAAGATACTTATTATGTAAATGATAAATAAGTTCTTATAGTACCTTTTTAGCTTCCCAAAAGATACAAATACAAAAAAAGAATGGATTGATGCCACAGGAAGGCCACCTAATTGGTTCCCAACAAATTATAGCACCATATGCTCAATTCACTTTAAGGCAGAAATGTTCCAGTCTCTAAAGAAAACTCGCAGGCTTTTTGAATGAGCAATCCCAAAATTAAGAGTACGTCAAGTACTGAACAAATACCTCCACTTTACAGGTCAGTGAGTAAACACATCATAACAGGGTTCAACAATTCCTATGGTTTCACAGCCTAAACCAACTTAACCGGATTGTTTTAATTTATCGATTCGTGTTTTTTTTTTTAATATACATTTTTTTTAATTTAAAATATATAATACTTTCTGGACATATCATTTTTTATTTTATTTTCAGGACCCCAAATTTTTCTTGTACTAATAAATGGAAGTATCGATAACTTTCCGATTTTTTCAATCACTAGCGTATATGTAAAATAAATTGCTTTTTGCACAACACAATAATAGCGCCAGATGTTTTTGTGTGAGTAAGTTGTACGGTGCATTGTAAATGCACGCTGTGTGTGACGAGTTAAGGTTTATAATTGATTGTGTAGTATGTTCTGTTTTATGAATTGCAAGTGTGTGCGCGACTTTGTATCTATTGCTTTTATTGAACTACATGTGTAGTAGTGGCGCGGTGGTGGGGCCAACCTAGCGACATCGGGTTCTGATACATTTTCAACTACCGGGCATATCTCCTTCTTTCATATATCTATGGGTACACACGTGGGGGGCCCGGATACGGCGGTAGATACGCCGTTGCTGCTTACCATCATGATAGCCGGCGAGAGCGCCCAACAGATCCTCATGAAGACGCTGGGGTACTCTCCGACCGCGAAGAACACGTCTTCACAGAACGTAGTTTGTCCATACACGTAGGTGATGGTGGTAGCGGACAGCGCTGCTATCAACACGCGGGGCTTCGACACCGGCCAGTTCATTAGAAAGTTTAGTATGTATAAACCACCCTGCAAAGTTGAATAGGTTGTTTTAGTTGTACTACACACATAGGAGGCGATTTTGACGATTATTCGAAACCCTTGGTGAGATTTGGCTCAACCCCTTTCCTCCCCTTTATCTCAGTGAGATGTTTAAAATGCGTATTTTTAGTGTAGGTAAATACGTTATCTGTGCTTGATTGCGTTGGAATTATTTAAATAAACATAATTTGCTTAATTATTTTTTATAATAATTAAGTACCCAGTTTTCTCGCAATTTTTCAGTTACTTGCGGGAAAAAAAAACTAGGTAAGTAGGTACATGATATTTGCCGAGACCTCTCTCCCCCACGTGAGATTGGGTGAGATTCGGCTCGACCCCCTGCACCCACCCACCGCCTAAACGCCTGGCGTAATTAGTAGGTAGGTAGGTACCTATTTGTTGAACAAAAAAGCCGATTTTACTGGAATTGACTTTTTTAAGTAGCTTTGCTTGCTTTGCCTTGCTTTGTTTCGGGTGTTTGTATTCGAGTCGTGCCGATTGGCAAACTTCGTTTTTTTTTTACTATTCTCCAGCAACGTAGGTACATTTTCTTTTTACAATTTTACTCGCCAACCTTTCAACTTTTGTGGCGAGAAGCCCCTAAGTATACTTAGGTAGGTACCCTAATCAAGGTCGGGTCGGCTCGACACAATTCAACTAGCTAAGCCGAACTTAAATCTACATTTAAGTATATTCGATTGTGCCGCGCGACTGTGCTGTACCATATCGACTCGAACAAGTGTAGCTTTCCTTCTGTTTAAAATTCAAACATAAGTCGTAGGAGGAGTCAGGACGCACTGCGTTCACTTTTATGTAGGTATTTCATTAATTTTGTCAGCTATCGTTTGAAATTATTCTTTAGTAACTATTGCATAGGGCTGAAATTGTTATGGCATAACGTAATAAACACACGATAGGGAGACTCGTCAATTTATTTCAATTGTTGTCGAATTATTCAGCCGATGCAGTATGGCGTGACGCGGAACTAGGTACATCCTATATTTAGTCGTCTACCTAATTGATTAAATTTTTAATATTGCTAATTGGTATTAAACGTATGATGGCATACAATGTTACCTGCGTGCAGAGAGTGAGAACTCCGATCAGACAGAAGAGTAAACATATTACTATGAGGAAGGCCCAACAGATTTTTCTGATCGATCGCCCGGTGAATGCCGACATTACTGTTTGAACTAATAGCGCCTGAAAAGAACGCAAAAGTATATTAATTTTGTGACGAAAGCTTTTTATATCTTTATCTGCGTTCGCAGTTTAGTTTGCAAACATTGTAGAGATATTTTACTATAAAGCTGAGCGTCCACTGGTCCGCGCCCACGGCACGCAACGGATTTCGGTTTGCTTTGTATGAATTCATATAGCACTGCATCCACTACCGGTACCGTCCGCATTTTCATACCTTCATACAAACAAACCAAAATCCGTTGACCAGTGGCCGCCGCTCAGCACTGCACGCCCCTCCACTACTTGTCGCATACACTTTTAAAATGTTTGTATCGAAATATTAGTGAAGAGACGTGTAGTAATATGGTTGAACTATGCAATATTTTTAACAACTTTATGTCATTATCCATATTAGCAAATAAATTATTTTGAATTTGAATTTAGTTTTAGAGTATAAAAGATCTCTAAACAAATATGAGTTTTTGTAAAAAAAATACTTTAAAACCAGTGTGCACTACAACTTCCAACATTTTTTATGATTTTTTTAATAGCAGGTAGGTCTAAGTCATTCTAAAAGCAACTTAATTTGCGCTAGCATAAAGTTGATATTTGTGTAAATGGAAATAACACTAATTGGAAACAAGAATTTGAATAGAACATAAGAATAACTGCTGCACGCGTAGCATCACGACGTTTTGTCGACGGAAGAATAGACAAAATTGCACATAGACGCGTAGAAATATTTCTACAATCAGCCATTTTGTCTATTCTTCCGTCGACAACACCCGTTTCTATGGCGGTCATGCTGCACTTGGCTGGCTGGCTTGGCTTGGCTGTACTTTTATCTACACCGTAGATTGTTTCTAAACACAAATCTCACATACACAAACTGCCAAACCCGGAACAGCTTTCCGCAAGTTATGCAAACAAATATTCGAGGGGAACGATCCCGCAAGACGTAGCAGCGTCAGCAGCAATTCGCTCAGCCATTGCGCCAACCTTGCATGTCATTTCTCATTCGTGATATCTATGGTGGTGATGGTCTATTTTATTGCAAGTCTTCTTCACATTGTAAGGGTTGTTAGTGATGCTACACAGATTTTCCGGTTATTCGCACTTCGTACCGCGTTCGCAGTTGGTCCCATCGCACTTGGTCCCATTCGCACTTAGTCCCATTCGCACTTAGTCCCATGCAAGTAGTTTGTAAGGAAGAGATAGGGTTGTGGACCAAAGTGTTATACAGGGTGTTTGGCAGAACGTTGAACATACGAAAATGGTGGATAGGTGGGGCATCTGCTACTTACTCAGCCCTAATTTATTTGGCTCTGGCCCTCTGGATATTTTAAATGTTTTTTTTTTGCTTTTTTCTAGTTTCACCACTTCCTTAACTTTAAAGTGTAATTTTTATTAAAAATGGCTAAAACAGACAATACTTTGTTTTTTTTTTTAAATCTTTAATGTTGGCAAATTCTTATAAAATTATTGTTTTATTCAGATGTTAGCTAAAAAAAATTTTATGAGTCCTCAAACTTACAGAAAGGTGTAAAAAATTACTTAAATCTTAATTTCAACTTGCATTTTAAAAAAAACAACAAATGATTGAGGAGTTCCAATTCTAGCAAAACATCCCTAGTGTGTGACCTTTCTAATGGTATGTAATTTGCTTTTGTAAAAAAAAAACTTTAAGAGTTTTTTCATAATTTTATCAAGTAGGAAATTTTTGACGAAACTCTACCTTGACGGAAAGTGAAATGTTTTGCGAAATTTAATACTGCAAGGTTCGTAAAATTTAAATGATCGACGGCTTGCCAGTAGCAGTGGTGCAAATTGACATTCACTATTCCCTTGGGATAGTTACACAAAGCAGGTAGACGATTCAACACGATGGCTGCCCAGCTCACTGGAGTCTGATTGTACGTGAACATTTGGATAATTGTTTCCCAAATTCGTGGATTGGCAGGGGAGCACCAATTCCCTGGCCTCCGCGATCGCCCGACCTCACTCCGCTCGATTTTTACGTGTGGGGAAGGGCAAAGGAACTAGTTTACACTACAGAAGTAGAAAGTCGAGAAGATTTGATAAATCGAATTAATGCTGCTTTCGAAATTATGCGACAGGAGATGCTGCTGCACTGCGCACAACAACTGTAGAAATCAGACGTAGATGCCGCGCCTGTACCTATTGTAAATGAAGGGCGTCAATTCGAACATCTGTAATTTATTAATTAAATAAATTATTTAATTGTTTCATTAGCGCTCCAAACTGGTACAGCAATTTTCTGTGTACTTAATTCAAGAAATTACATAATTTTAATCGATCATTTAAATTTTACGAACCTTGCAGTATTAAATTTCGCAAAACATTTCACTTTCCGTAAAGGTAGAGTTTCGTCAAAAATTTCCTACTTGATAAAATTATGAAATAACTCTTAAAGTTTTTTTTTTATAAAAGCAAATTACATACCATTAGAAGCCAACAAGCTGTTGGGGCTGCCTCGCTTCTGTAGTGCATCGGGGATGTTTGTGCAGTATCGCACTGATGGCTTTCATGCCGTCATCCACAAAAAAACTGTAGGTATCCCTGATCTGCAGAATGCGTGGCAGCTGCAACGGAATTCTGAAGACTAATACTGACAGGATCTCTTCTCCGTTGAGATCCTTTGTTAAGAGAGTACTATGAATGTGTTTTAATTTTATCTTAATTTTAATGAATGTCTGAATTTTATTGTGTGTACTATGTGTGTGTATGTGAATTTAATTTTAGTATTTTAAAATTTTTAATCGGTTTGTATCTATGGATCTAGTTATCTGAATTAAATGATTTTTTTTTATTTTTTTTTTTATTTTAATTAGCCGTTTAGTTAACAGCCTATCCTTTGGAAATAGCGCGGTTGGTCACAGTTCTAACCTAGTCCATTTGGTCGGGGTGCCCTGGCTTAGTTACTATGAAGAATTTGGATCACACGTGGTTGTTCACAGTTCCAACCTAATTCAGGTCTCTAGTTTAACTGTTAACTGTTGTTCTATTCTATTCTAATTTAAGCTAGTTGGCTGCGACATCTGCATAATTATATTTGATTTTTTCGACCGGCTGTACTACCGAATCATGCCAACCCTAAACATTGTATAACACCCCTACACAGTGCAAACTTACCGCTGTAGTTAGTGATAAAACGAACAGTGTGAAGAATATAAGAGCAGACCAGAACTGACTGCCTGGTGTCCGAGCCACGTAGTCAGACCACAGGATGATTGATGATGAAGCTCCTGCAATTAAATCGTGGAGAAGACTTTTAACAACACAAACATTTTAATTGACGCGGCAATCAATGTCGCCACTTAGGTGTTGGGCTCAAACAATATAAAAAGTCAAAAGAAAGTAGGTAGGTACATGAAAAGAAGAAGCAATGATAATACTTATCACTTATACAGGATGAAATTTAATTCATGGGGATCCTCTATTGTACCTACTCATCATTATGAACAACTTTTATTAAGGGACCAAACCTGAAATCGCTAAAATAAAATCACCTGTTCCCTACAATTTGAAAGACTTCCGGCGGGCTTCTGACGACCGGTAAGTCTGTCAAAGATCCAGGAATGACAGCCGGGACCGACGGCTTAACGTGCTTTCCGAGGCACGGAGGGGTCTCGATATGTAAAGATGGTCACCCATCCACAGACCAACCGCGGCAAGCGTAGCTTAACCTGATCAATTGACCCGTGCGGCTGTTAATAGGTCTTTACCTATGAAATTGCCGTTTTGTATGAAAAAATTTAAACGAATTTTTTTCATGCATTTTTTTTTTGTATTAATCGAAGTAATCACCCATGCAATCAATGCATCTTTGCCAACGCAGTGGCAGTTTATTGATGCCCTTCTTAAAGAAATCAGCTGGACGGGAGGCAACAAATTCTTCAAAGGCATTTTGTACTGCCTCTCGGGTATTGAATTTTTTTCCCGCCAAGAAGTTATCCAAATTCTGGAAAAAGTAGTAGTCTGTAGGCGCAAGGTCTGGTGAGTAGGGCGGATGACGGAGAGCTTCCAACCCTAGTTCTTGCAACTTGGAGACCGTCTGCTGTGCAGTATGAGGTCGCGCGTTGTCGTGCAGGAGCAGCGGAGACGAGCGATTGACCAATGCTGGTTGGAGATGTGCCAGCTTCTCCATCATTGTGTTCAGTTCTTCACAGTACACATCTGAAGTAATGCTCACCCCGTTTGGTAAGAAGCTGTGATGAATCACACCGGCGCTAGACCACCAAACAGTGATCATCACTTTTCTAGGGGTAAATTTTCGTCTAGGGCATTGTTTAGGTGCTGAACCAGGATCCAACCAACTTGCTGAGCGCTTGCGGTTATCAAACAGAATCCATTTTTCATCGCAGGTAACAATGCGGTTCAAAATTCCTTCATTTGTGTGTCTGTTGAGCAGTGCAAGGCACGTCTCGACGCGTACTTCGCGCTGGCGATCATTGAGTTCGTGGGGCACCCATTTGTCAAGCTTTTTTACCTTGCCAATTTGACGCAAATGGACCAATATTGTTTTGACGCTAACGTCGAAAGCTGCTGCTAATTCAGCCGTAGATTGTGTATCATCAGCTTCCACAATCGCCTTTAATTCGTCATTGTCGACCAAAGTCTTCGGACGACCGCGAGGTTCATTTTTCAGGTCGAAATTTCCAGAACGGAAGCGAGCAAACCAATAACAAGTGGTGCGTTGGTTTGTAGTGTTAGCTCCGTAAACGTCGTTGATGTTGCGTGCCGCTTGTGCCGCGTTGCTGCCACGACGGTACTCATATTCCATAATTACTCGAATTTTTAACGTATCCATGATGACGAAAAAGATTGAAATGCGATGAAAATGTAACACTAATCAATAAACAAATGACTACTTTTGGAAAAAAAAATCCATGTTTTTAAAATAAAATTAATTTGAAATTAGAATTCTTATCCAAACAAAAATTATTTTGATTTGAAATGGCCAGTACTGTAGAACGGCAATTTCATAGGTAAAGACCTAATATTACTTAGCTACGAGGCGCTCTATACTTTTCATCACTCGTGCCTATCGTATCTTCTGATGGAACTCTGACAAGTCACAAAAATAAAAACCTCACCAACCTGGCCAAATATTAGTAGCATTCTCATAGTCCTTATGAAGCGTTCCGTGTGTGGCGCCTAGCACTAACGCAGTTGTCATGCAACTACTCTTAGACAAAACGAATGCAAGCATCGCAGTGGTTCCCAGCTTGTGTTGTGACTTCGGGCAGTAGGAGCCGAGCATAACTAGGGAACCTTGGCACACGGTCATCTCTATCAGCGCGTATTCCATGGCCTCACGCCACATCTAAAAAATAATGTTAAAAATTAACTGATTTTATTTTTGAATGATAATTAAACAGCTATTTATTACACAAACTAAACATTTGCTTGACACTAGAAATTTTCGTCCTTGCTTATTACCTACTCTTTTTTTAAACATCCAAACAAGTAGGTCAATAAATCTGCCTAGCCTTTTCCCAACTATGTTGGGGTCGGCTTCCAGTCTAACCGGATGCAGCTGAATACCAGTATTTTACATGGAGCGACTGTCCATCTAACCTCCACAACCCATTAACTGGGTAATACGATACCCCTTGGTAAGACTGGTTGTCAGACTTTCGGGCTTCTGATGACCCGTAACGACTGTCAAAGATCCACGAATGACAGCCGGGACCAACGGCTTAACGTGCTTTCCGAGGCACGGAGGAGTCTCGGTATGTAAAGATGGTCACCCATCCACGAACCGATCCAAACAAGTAGGTACCTATCTTTAATGTCGCTCAAGAAATTCAAATAAATTCATCCCAACTACGGAACCCTTCATTGTGCGTTGTGCGACACGCACTTGGCCGGTTTTATTAGTGAATCATAAGTTTCGCTTACACTATTCATATTTATTGGCTTCCCATATACCTAAGTGCAGTACGACGTTCGCACGGACGTAAAAATATCGCGGCGGGATTTTATCCCGCACTGGTTTTTTAATTCTCGTTGTTGAGCCGAGCATTGAGAATCCAACCTAACAACAACAGCGTGCATTCTAGCACGTCGAAAAATTACAGTGCGCGAAACAAAATCACCGCGATATTTTTACGTCCGTGCTAACATCGACTAATAACTTGCTTTGAGTAGTAACACTTGTCTCTTATATAATATGCACATGTTTATGTGACAAAATGAACATTTTGTTTTCTTTCTTTCAGTATCTTTACCTGTAAATTCTCAAGCAGCACGGACCAATCACAGCTACTGAACATACGTCCCGCGCCTTTCAGCTGTAGCGCGCCCACCGCCACGCACGCCAACACAAAATACGTCAACACGTCTTTGAACATCACCAGCTAAACAAGAACACAAAATAGATTACTTCTGCTGATGTATTTTATTAAAAAAAAAGGAGGTCGAATTGATAAATTCGACACGATGTACCTATGTATTATTCGAACTGCAATATAAGTATTCACATAAGATAATTGATAATGATCTATTAGGGCTTCCAATATACAATAATTTTATAGGTGTTATGTATGTTTGTCCACGCATTTCTCCGAAACTATTAATCGGATTGTGAATATTTTTTTTATTGGCTTAAATTTACTTCAACTTAGGGAAAAGGGCAAGTTTCATCAAAATTGCTCTGTAGTTTTCAAGATATGGACAATTACGTGTCAGTGTGACGGCCTGGCTTATAGATACGAGCTACAGGTGTGCTGTCAAAGGGGAAAAAAAACATCAAAACTATTAACTACACAGGATAAATTTTCAAGCAGTGAAAAAAAATCAGCAGCTTCCTACATTTTGACGAGTTTGGTGTAGATAAATGTAGGTACTGAACAACTGATTTTTTTTTTCGCGATTTCAGGTTTGGTCCCATAGTAAAAGTTGTTCATATTCATGGGTGGAACACCTTGTGAAAATTTGCGCACTGCTTTAAAACTTATCCTGTATAAAAAATATATACAGGGTGTATCAGAAAGGTGTAGTAAAATTTAAGGGTGTGGTAAAGACCATCAAACTGAACAACTTTCTCCATGGGACCAACATCGTAATCGCGAAAAAAATATCAGCAGTTCTGTATGGGACAGTTGATAATTTTTTCGCGATTTCAATGTTTGTCCTATGGAGAAAGTTGTTAGTATTAAATTTGACTACACCTTTCTGGTACACGCTGTATATACCTATATATATTATACATACATATGTATATAGTTAACTATTTAAAATTTTATGCAAACATCAAGCGTTTATCAAGCGTGATGTATGTGTTGAATTTTATTATTGATACGGTTACTTATTCAGTGAAGTTTAAAAAGTGATCGAGCATCCGCGAGGATTTTTCCGTTTGGTGGAAACTGACCCTATTTAGTTGCTAAACTGTTCTTAATTGCGTGGCAAACAAGAATTACCTGAACTCTTTACTTGAAGTCCTTACTTAGACTGTACCTATATTATTAATCTTGATAATTAATCACAATTTTTTTAGCCCCCGCTATAATACGTATTTGTGGGGACAAAAATAAACCTATCCCATAAATCTTCTGCCAAAACTTGCTGTGATAAAGATCTAAAAATCTTAAATTCATTCATTCATCCTGCGACACAGTTATAACTAGCGCAGGAGTCAGAGAATTGTATAATTTTTTGTACTGTTTTTTATTCCCCGACAGAAAACGCACAGCCTAAACCGATGGATCTAAAAGCATGAAATTTTGCACAAGAGTTCCTTACATATTATAACGAAGGTGAGCACTTTGAAGGTTTTAAAAAAAACCATCCCCTACACGGGTTAAATAAAGCAGTGGCCCAGTGGTAACGGCCCCCGACTTACTAGTTGTAGGTCATGGGTTCGAACCCAGGCGCTTTACTTTGTGTAAATTATTTCATCACCACTGCTCTCAAAACGGTGAAGGAAAACATCGTGAGGAAACCGGCATGTCCTAGAACCAAAAATTCAAAGACATGTGACATTTACCAACCGGCGCTGGGCCCGCGTGTTAGATTACAGCCCACTCCCTCTCACAAAAAGGAGCCCAGCAGTGGGAACATTATAGGCTGATTATGACGGGTTAAATATAGGGGATGGAAGTTTGTATGGAAGCTCGGCATTGTTACCGGTTGGAACTCCCATCGGGGACACGGTTTGTACTTCTATAGCCATCAGCTGCACATTTTATCAACTATCAAGTACAATTGTACAAGGCTTACCTTCGAGTAGCTGTATATCCGTTTGATGACGATGAAGTAGATGAGTATCCAGCATATGACGTAGTAGGTCGTCAGCTCCCACACAACGTTGCCTAGACCACCCTCCAGACCATCGCGCTTCAGATCCAACACGAAGTTACTGGAATAACGATTATTTATTTACTATCTGTGCCCCGCGGTTTCACCCGCGTAGACCGGGATAAAAAAAAGTAGCCTATGTGTTAATCCAGGGTATAAGCTATCTACATACCAAATATCATCCAAATCGGTCCAGCCGTTTAAGCATGAAGAAGTAACAAATATTAAAAACACACACACACACTCACAAACTTTCGCCTTTATATATAATAGTGAGCTTAACATTTTATGTACAAGTAAAAAATTGTACAAAGGCGGACTTAATGCCTAAGGCACCTACCAGTCAACTTTAGGTTTATGAATACACAAAACATGGCAGGAGCTACATAAAAGATAGATAGCTCGAAAATAAATGAAGGGCACAGGGGAAAAACATGCAATGTCACAAAGACAATGAACTGAGAAATTGCTAAATTAATCTTTTGATCCTTGAAAAAAGGTACAATAAAGTTTCAAATAGAAGGAAAATATATTTATTTATAAAGAAAATATATTTGTTTCTGTTGTGTAGTAAAAAAAAACCTTTTCATTCTTATGTTTATTGAGTTAGCACAGGAAAACAGATCAAAGTCAGAAAATACAGGCAAATAATATGCAATGTCCATGAAATATTTATTGTTTAATTATCAATATATTTTATCAGTGAGAAGTATTGCTTAGCTTTTGGTCCACAAAACTTTGACAGGGCCTGGATATCCATAAATTTTGCCTTTGAAACTGGAAGGCTGTCTTCATAGGATTGATCTGGCAGTACAAACTCACCAGCACTATGAGAGTCATTATGGGATTTCAACTTTTTTTTAGGTGCCATGAGAATAGATGACGTCCAAGAGGAATTGTAATGTTCTCTGTGAAAAATCAATCTTGGATGATCCTTTTCAACCCTGATTTCTCTTATGGGTCGAGATAAAAAAGGACATGTCTTCTTATACATTGGGGATAGAAAGGTTGTCCATTTTCTGACAAGCGGTTGATCAACTTCAATCACATTAAAGGGGCATGGCTTCTGTCTAGCTTCACGAATCACTTTTACCCACTCATCAGGCGTCTCACAAGGTGATTTCTGGTTTATGCAACCCATATTTCTGTCACATTCTAAATATGAGTGCCCGCGAATGGGAAATATGATTTTAATCACATCCAAGCGTTTTGCACAGTGTACACCTCAAAAAACAAGACGTCATTAAACAAACGTCAACCTAACAACGATGGACAATGCTTATTTTTCTCCTGTACGAGTTGGACATTGCTTGTTATTGCACTGTATCAATATTTTACTATGAATATTACTCAGTGACTATGCATGTTACTGCAAAGTGTGTTTTGGCGTTTCGTTCTACCAAATTTATACTTCACAATGGCATTGCCAGTTCAAAAAACATAAAAATGTGACATAGCATGTTTTTCCCCTGTACCCTTCAAATACATTTAGGTACTTATAAGAATACATATAAGTAATCCCCAATCTTTTTGGCAGGGCTGAAGTGAGCGCGACCGCCATCTTGCCCATCTTGCGCATGGTATTTGCCCAACTGATACCTTAATTTTACATTCTGCGCATCAACTTGCGCCTACGTTCAACCCGGCCACAAAGATTGGGGACTTCTGTACATAGATACATAGTATGGTACACAACTTTGTCAAGAGAAATTGTCAGTTGAACCTCTCCATCGTAAATCGTAATACCTATCAGCCGACATCCACTGGTTGGTGGTCACAGGCATCTATTCGAATTCGAAGGAGTTTGTGGTATCCATATGGGCGTACCCAGCTTTTGGCCCAGGGGGGGCAAATCAGAACTTAAGCCGGGTCATATGCCACATGTATTTTTTTTTCGCCTCATCACTCTGCTCAATGTCCTCGGCAAAATCTATGAGAGACCTATTTATAAGCGCCTCAGAGATTATGCCGAGACAAAGGGCCTAATTCCTAACGAGCAGTTTGGTTTTCGAATCCAACATTCTTGCGTACAACATGCAGGTCCACCACATCAACGAACACATAAGCGATGGTTTCCAACGTGGTTCGATGACGGGTGCTGCTTTCTTCGATATAGCGAAAGCGTTTGACAAAGTCTGGTACAACGGTTTATCTTTAAAAATAAAAAGAGAAGTCTGACTGACTGACTCATCTACACCCAGAAACCTAGAAAACCCTGAAGAAGCCTAGAAGTCTTGGACCTAGAAAGCTGAAATTTTGCACAGACGTTCCCTTTATAATGTAGACAAGGATTAAGGAAGGAATTCCTGGTAGTAGGTTCCCGTGGGATATTCTCTGACATTCACGCGGGTAAAGCCGCGCGGGAAGTGCTAGTTATACATATTATAAGCTTTACAAACTCGGTGTGCCAGACCGTCTCCTGCTCATCTTACTTTTTCTTTTCTTTCTTTTTCGCTATCGTATCGAAGGAGCGCTATCCTTTCCCCACCCCATTCGCGCAGGTGTCCCTCAGGGCTGTGTGCTTTCTCCACTCATTTCCACGTTATTTACCAGCGATATCCCGAAAAGTAAAAAGGCACAGTTGGCTCTGTTCGTAGACGATACGGCCATTTACTATTCCAGTGAACGCCAAGTCCCCATATCTCCACTCTTCAAACCACGCGCGCGCGCTCGGCGCGTGGTTTCGAAAGTGGAGAATCGAAGTCCATCCCGACAAAAGTCAAGCGGTTCTCTTTTTGATACCGCGTCTCAATCGATCTCCTCCCACTGACCGATCACCATGTTTGGTAAGCCGATCCTTTGAGAGAAGCGACCCAAATGTCTAGGTGTAACCCTCAATGAGCACTTCTGAGCACATAATGCAATCTCGTTCTGAATGCACGTAGCAAATTGTCACTTAAGTGTAAATTGCGCATCTATACAGCATGCATTCTCCCAATCATGACCTATGCGGGTTCAGTATTTGCACACGCAAAGTCCCGATAAATCCTTGGTTCGTGTTCGTTCGTAATTCAATCCTCCACCTAGACCTTAAAATCCCAACTATCCATAAATTTTTGAAACGCAATTCCAAGCGTTTCTTCGATACCCCCGCGAAATATCGCAACCCCTCTGGTTGACGTATCCGCTAGTTATATCCCCTCTAAAATTAATAAAAGCCGCCGTCCAAGGCATGTTCTCACCGACCCCGTTGTCTCCATAATCCTCCTCCAGGAGAAAAGTAGGGCTACCAGTACAGTTTACAAACACAAATCTACATTCCGACCTCGCCGGCCGGCGAGGTCCCTTGCGACGACGATCCCCACGTAATTACCCCCGACCCTTGATCGGTGAAGAAGTGCCAGCTGGTGGCATAGCTGAGCCTGTAGTAGATAATAATTATCCAGATATGATTCAGCCTGTCCCTCCTTGCTGTCTTCCCCCCAGCGATGCCCTAAGGCGAGGTGCGTACACCACAGGGGTTGCCCTTAGCATGCAGTCGCTTAATTCATAGATTAAGAAACTCAGGTTTATGGCCGCGCAGCGCGGTTTTTTCTAAAATTAATGCAGAATAATAGGTCTTTACCTATGAAATTGCCGTTTTGTATGAAAAAATTTAAACGAATTTTTTTCATGCATTTTTTATTTGTATTAATCGAAGTAATCACCCATACAATCAATGCATCTTTGCCAACGCAGTGGCAGTTTATTGATGCCCTTTTTAAAGAAATCAGCTGGACGGGAGGCAACAAATTCTTCAAAGGCATTTTGTACTGCCTCTCGGGTATTGAACTTTTTTCCCGCCAAGAAGTTATCCAAATTCTGGAAAAAGTAGTAGTCTGTAGGCGCAAGGTCTGGTGAGTAGGGCGGATGACGGAGAGCTTCCAACCCCAGTTCTTGCAACTTGGAGACCGTCAGCTGTGCAGTATGAGGTCACGCGTTGTCGTGCAGGAGCAGCGGAGACGAGCGATTGACCAATGCTGGTTGGAGATGTGCCAGCTTCTCCATCATTGTGTTCAGTTCTTCACAGTACACATCTGAAGTAAGTTTTCGTTTAGGGCATTGTTTAGGTGCTGAACCAGGATCCAACCAACTTGCTGAGCGCTTGCGGTTATCAAACAGAATCCATTTTTCATCGCAGGTAACAATGCGGTTCAAAATTCCTTCATTTGTGTGTCTGTTGAGCAGTGCAAGGCACGTCTCGACGCGTACTTCGCGCTGGCGATCATTGAGTTCGTGGGGCACCCATTTGTCAAGCTTTTTTACCTTGCCAATTTGACGCAAATGGACCAATATTGTTTTGACGCTAACGTCGAAAGCTGTTGCTAATTCAGCCGTAGATTGTGTATCATCAGCTTCCACAATCGCCTTTAATTCGTCATTGTCGACCAAAGTCTTCGGACGACCGCGAGGTTCATTTTTCAGGTCGAAATTTCCAGAACGGAAGCGAGCAAACCAATAACAAGTGGTGCGTTGGTTTGTAGTGTTAGCTCCGTAAACGTCGTTGATGTTGCGTGCCGCTTGTGCCGCGTTGCTGCCACGACGGTACTCATATTCCATAATTACTCGAATTTTTAACGTAGGTATCCATGATGACGAAAAAGATTGAAATGCGATGAAAATGTAACACTAATCAATAAACAAATGACTACTTTTGGAAAAAAAATCCATGTTTTTAAAATAAAATAAATTTGAAATTAGAATTCTTAGCCAAACAAAAATTATTTTGATTTGAAATGGCCAGTACTGTAGAACGGCAATTTCATAGGTAAAGACCTAATATATTGTAGTTAATTGTAAAGTAAGTACACGACGATACATGACGTGACTTTAACATAACTTTTTTCGACAACATTACTTAGGCATACAAAATCCAGGGGGGGGGGGGGGGGGGGGTACGCCAATGGGTCTCCAGAATATTCTAGAACAGTGACCGACAGCAGCATCTTGCGTCAAGGGGAGTGGCTCTGTCGGCTCCAGCCCCACTTTACAACAATACCTCATACCACTATCTCCGTCCCTATCAGCAGAGGTAATATTGGCCATTATACTAACTCATCTGCCTAGCCTTTTCCCAACTACGTTGGGGTCAGCTTCCAGTCTAACCGGATGCAGCTGAATGCCATTATTTTACATGGAGCGACTGCCTATCTGACCTCCACAACCCAGTTACTGCGTAATACGATACCCCTTGGTAAGACTGGTTGTCAGACTTTCGGGCTTCTGACGACCCGTAATGACAGTCAACGATCCACGAAAAAAAAATACCTACCTACGTACCTAATAAAAACTTTATAACAAATGACAGCCGGGACCAACGGCATAACGTGCTTTCCGAGGCAACAAGACCCCTCGGTCTTGGTATGTAAAGATGGTCACCACTCCACGGACCAACCGCGGCAAGCGTAGCTTAACCTGTGTGACTGTTATTACATATCCATAAGACCAAAGCCCGTTCGGATAGAAATTATTTGAAAATGCTATAAGGTCTGGATGCAGTTTATTTATTTATTCCGTTCGGGAAACTTACAGCTAATTAGAATTACCCGACTGCGAGACAGCAAAGACAGCTAGGGTTATGTTTTTCACGCGTAATCTGGCTATGTACTTACGTGGTATTCTGTATCCCTCGAAGCATCCCAACTGCTGAATGGATTTCAATTAATGAGGTCTATCGTATTCGCCTAAACCGTGCGGAAGTCTCAATGTTATAGCCTAGGCTAGGTGTTTTTTTTTTTAAAAACATAATGACGGATCTTAGATGTTATAAACCATGACCATGTTGGGTGTCAAAATAAAGGGCTTGAGGAGACGGCTCCAAAAATATAACAATAGTAAAGGGTTTACAATTAAATAACCACGAAAATTAAAAACCCGACTGCAATTAAAAAGCTCAAAACAAGTTCACTTTTCAAGCAGTTTGATGCAGTTGGTGGCTATTGGCATCAAATCTGAGATTGAACTAAAATAACTGCACCAACTGCATCAGACTGCTTGAAAACTGAGCTTGTTTTGAACTTTTTGTTGCAGTCGGATTTATTATTAACGGTGTTCTTTGGCTTTCTGCATGGAGGACGACGAGACAGCAGCTCATGTGCTTCTAAACTGCCCGGTGGTCGCCGCATGCAGGGCAAAGTACTTCGGTAACCCAGGTTACCGAACCCTCCGGGAGGTTGTCAGTAACATCAAGGCGCTGTTGGACTTTTTTGAGGAGCTGGGGTGGAACGAATAATCGATCTTCCCACCCATACGCAAAATACGCGCACCAGCCCGTATTACCTATTACCTAACGGTGTTCTTAAAAAATAATGCATTAATGTTACCAACAAAAATAATTTTAAAGGCAGTAGTCGATGCCTGCTTGCACAGGGGGGTCTTACAGCAGCCGTACAGTGCAGCCAGGACTTGATACGTGTTGTACAAAAAGGAGCAAAAGGTATTGCTTTAATATTGTTACTTACAAAAAGAACGATTGCGGGGGTGTTTCGCTCCCTAAAGGCAGAGGTCGATGTCTGGCTGCACAGGGAGGCCTTGCAGCCGCCGCACAGTGCAGCCACGGTAGGAACGTGTGGATGGAGTGCACCGTCATCGCCAGGCACCACGCGCCAACCGCGCCAGCCGCTAGTGCACTGAACACGCATGTTGATAGCATCGCGAAACCTATGCCTGAGAACATTTAAGATACCTACAATAATAATGTGAGATATTAAAGATGAAGCTGGAACTTGCACTATACCTAAAAGATCTTATCCAGAAATCCCGAATTTCGCACGTTTTGATACGTATACCTACGTTTGCAATTTGCTAGATGCAATAAGATGCCACAATTACCTGGACTGCCGCGCTGCTAGGTTAGTCTACGTTCGCACGGACGTAAAAATATCGCGGCGATTTTTTTTCTCGCACTGGATTTTCAACGCTCTGCATAATGCCAATAGTTGAAAATCCAATAGTTTTTTTTCGACGCGCTGGGATGCTTTCTGTTGTTGTTAGGTTGGATTCTCGAAGCTCGGCTCAACACCGAGAGTTGAAAATTCAGTGCGCGATAAAATCCCGCCGCGATATTTTTACGTCCGTGCGAACGTCGGCTTAGTAAAAAGCGCGCCATACTAATACTTAATGAAATGTACTACTAGGTACTACCTACCTATCCCATTAGTTTTTCTGTATGCACTGATACTAGCGAATACATCCTTGCAGGGCAAATAGTCATCAATTTTATTAATCTCTATATTCTGATAACTTACTTCAAGGAACTTCGCGTTCTTACACACGAGCGACATGCGAGAGAGAGTGTATACAGAGATGCGATATGCGTATAGAGGCATTTGCACGTGTCGACGGCCGGGGCGCTGTTCGACCGCCGCGCCGCCGAAGGCGACGCTTGGAGTTGTAGCGTGTCGCGTCCCCCATTTTGTCAGAGGGCTGCAAATAGTTCAGGAGTGACAAAATGGCGGACCACGCCTCAACTGCTAGCGTCGCTTTAGGTCGGTAGCTGCCGCCAACAAGTCGGCGGCGGTCGTCGACGCGTTTGTCGCTCGTGTATAAGAACGCTAACTTATACAAACTAACTTGTTCTATCTACCTACCTCTCGCCATAGGCGACAAATCCCAGCATTTAAGCACACTCTTCTTAGTGACCACTCCCAAAGCGAGTTCCAAATAAAAAAGCGGATATCCGATCACTATACTGAACACATTGTAGAGGAACAGGAAGGGCAGTAGCTTTCTGAAGTCGTAGAGGTAAGGGTGCCACCATACTTGGAATATACCGATGCAGGAGGATACCACTAGCTGGCGGTAACTTATGTTGTTCGTCCATCGGTCGTGTACCTGGGGTAGGGATAGATAAATGGATAGTATGGCCAGTTGTCCATCATCATAATCAGCCTATAGTGTTCCCACTGCTGGGACACAGTGAGAGGGAATGGGCCGTAATCCACCACGCGGGCCCAGTGCTGGTTGGTAGCTGTCACGTCTTCGTATTTTTGGTTCTAGGACGTGCCGGTTTCCTCACGATGTTTTCCTTCACCGTATTGAGAGCAGTGGCGATGAAATAATTTACACTAAGTAAAGCGCCTGTCCTGTGTGTACTACTCGTATGTCGCGGCCAATACCATTCGGCCACCACTGCTCTCGCTTGTAAAATGGTGTCTACAATACGCCCCAAAATCAAGGTAAAAAAAAAACACTATTTTGCGTTGGTTGTAAAATGTTTGTCATTCAAAGTGTATGGTATGTTGCTGAAACAATGTTGTACAACTTTTGCCTCCCGTTAATGCTACAAGGCTTTAGTCTCATTTCAATTTTGCTGTTAGAAAGCCTCGGTGGTCAGACCCCGAGTTGAACACTCGAACCGTAGGACCTACTCTTAATAACACAAACCCTCTGTGTATTCAGTGTCCCTCTGTTTTTCGCCAATATATCCGACGAGTCATTAACGGATGTTGTCCATGGTTATCCTTCTCTCATCGCAGATATTTGTACAGTGGGCTGCAGCAATTGGGTACCCCAGTTGTATTAAAATTTTAATACAACTGGGGTACCCCAATTGATACATCCCATTGTACTATCAACGATTTTTGTCCGTCACCCCCATAAGGGCGCTTTTCGTATGCACGGACCAGTGGCTGCATTGTTTTAGTCCACCAGTAGAGCTTCGACGCACGTTAACGAAAAGACAGCAATTAACGTTTAAGAAAAGGGACATAGTTTATTTTAGGGTCATCCTTTTTAGGCGACATTCTTCGTTCATTGGTAAAAACAATTAACTTAAAAAAAAAAGATTTGTCCTTCATTCATTGATCAAACTAAAAAAGGGCGTTGCAAACTATTATTTCATCGTTCAACCGAAAAAGTTTTGAAAAGGGTGAGGCACAACGTCTTTCGATGGTACATACGACAGTCAGTAACAGTAAAGTAGTAAAATCATACATTACCAGTGGACTTTCAGTAGATTCAGTGTCGACAGACTCGGTCAAAGTTTTAGTGCGAGTACTCTGAAATAAACAGGAGTAACATAATTGTTTATCAATAATTTCTGATTTACAAATAAGTAATTACTTAGTTATAAAAATATACTGACCACGCTTTCAGTCATTTTCAGAAGGAAATTATATCTAAATAATTAATATTTTTCGAAAATGTTTCTGATGATATAAACATGTGTCAAAATCTATACATCATTAGTCACTGACAGAATGACAGTAACTGAGAGACTTTTTTGTGGTTATCAAAGAGTATGCATTTGTGAAGAAATCCGAGGAGCTTTACAAAAAGTATTTGCATCATGCAGTTTATTAGAACCCTCCAAAATTAAAGACCAAGTCCATCAGAGTAGGGCGACTGTTCAACAGTTAACCACCTAAATTTCTAACCACCATAGCGCGTAATTTTTTGTTCATAATTTACTTTTGTCGGCAATTATGAAGAGGTAGGTTATTTGGCTACATATTTGTAATAAATTAACATTTGATTTACTAATATATTTTAAAGAAACGAACTTTATTTAAAAAAATGGGATTTGGTTAACTGTGTCCACCCCATGGTACACTATTAACCAGGGGGTAGTGCTACAATTAACCATAGTGTACACATTTAACCATTGAGTATAAAAACTTTATATTTTTCCAAAATAATAACTCCAATTGTTAGAAATCGGTCTTCTAGTTAATAATGAAGTAAACTTATATCAAATACAACAAAATATTTTTTTTCCTTATGGTTCTTACAGATAAATCAACAAAAGCAGAGCATAACAAATCAAAACCTTTAATTTATATTTCTTATGAAAATAAGATAGCCGCTTTTAAAATAATAACTAAAACACAAAATAATTATAAAACATTAAAGAAATAGGTAGGAACGTAATATGTACCTACTTCACAAACATAACAATACAGTACAGGTAGCCGTGCCGTGGTTGGTCATGGTTAACTGTTGGACAACGTGATTTGGTTAATTGTAGACCACCCATCTCCCGCAAGTTTTCGGTTAATATAACTTTTCAATTACGAACACTACACACGCAATACATATGTCTAAAGAAGCCCATTTTGTATACATAAATAGTCAACATATTACGATTCTTGTAATATTTAACAAAAAGATGTAAAACAAAAAAGTACTTATATTTTTTTTTAATGTTTTGCCAAGTGTTTTCACACTATCGCCTGTCACTCGACGGTCGTGAGCGCGAGCTCGCTACCAACTGGGGAGCGGGGCGGGTATCCGCTTTGCAGTCTTTGTCGCTTGGCAGTACGAATTAGCAACGTCGCATTTATCAATTATGGGCATGGCTAACTGTGTACGAGTGGTTAACTGTTGGACATGTGACCCTACCTTTTCATTCTAAACTAGGTAGCTTAATTAATAGTACTAGGGGGTTGAATCAATAAAAGACAAAAATTGTTAATATAACAAATTCTATAATTCATTTATAATATCTAGCTATACATAGTGAATTCGTGGTAGCTAAATAAATTAACTATTCGCACCAAATTACGCTATTATTTGGTTTTCAAATGTGATTAAACCTTGAATACATAGCCGAACTTGACGAAATAATAACATTTTTACGTGAAATTTAACAACAAAAAGCACTCATTAAAAATAAACATCGTTTTATACACACGCGTGATACAGGGTTCTTTTTCAGTGACCAGCCAAAAGTTTTACTTGAATCAAATGTAACCAAAGGTAGATGTGTCGTGTATGCAAACATTTACATAAATAAATCTTTTGGTTAGTCATTGAAGAAGTACAACAACAAACATTTGCGTACCTGGATTTACAATCTACAAGTACCTCTAAACAAACATCCTTCTGAGCAAATTATATTGTTGCCAGTAATATAATCAATTAATTGATACATGTGTACTTGTATAGCAAAATAATACATTAAGGGCTGTTTCACCACCTACGATTAAGCTCCTATTTACTTACTTGGCAGATAATTTAATACAAATTCTGTTCCATGTTTGAAATTATTCGGTAAGTAGTAGCTATAGACATTGTGAAATAAGCCCTTATTATTGATTACTGGTGCCGATTCTCTTGTGAACGCACTAAACTAAAGTTAGAGAATCGTTATCTTTTACTAACAGGCAGCGCGAGAAAAGGACGGCTATAGCTATGAACTAAGTTGGAGATGTCAAACTAGTTCACGCCTTGCGCTTCACCGTGTTTTTAGTCGACATGTGTTTACGTGTCGTCTAAATGTCTATGGAAAAATTTGTTCTAACTAATTTGACAGCTCTAATTTACTTCCGTCCCTTTCTTGTCATAATAGAGAGAAAAAGTTAGCAATAGCCTAAATTAAGTTTAGTTTGTGCACAACAGAATCGGCACCACTATCTAGTAAAATCATTAAATAATATTTGCGGAACACAGCGAGGACAGGAGTATTATGGCACTATGATCGGCGCTCGAGCCGCGTACTGAACTGAAGTAGGCTCGCGAGTGGTTGCCTCGCGCATTTGGTAGATATTTAAACATAGTAATTATAAAATCATTTAAACAAAACAAATTCAGCGAATTGTGCTAAACAATCTTACTAGGTACCTTTACATTTAAATAAAAAATAAGAAAAAAACCATCGGTTTTGTAGCTATGAGGTTGATTAAACATTACGAAAAGGGATAACTTTAGGATTGTCTATCCAGTAAATTTATCTAATCGTGTTAATAAAAGCGATTGCATGTCCGTCAGATCCTATATTTTTTTTTTTCAGAATTTTTGTTTCCTGTGGATTCAAAAAACTAGTAAGCGCGCTCTGTCAGGTCATAGTGCCTTAAAATCGAATACAATGTACAAAATAAGATTTATCCATCAGGGATGAATGTAAAATAAACATAAACATGTATAGTATACAAGATAGTGCAACAAGGGCAGATGCCAGCTTCTCAAATTACCAGCCTGTATAATACACACATGTTATTATTGCACTGCATGGCAATTAGCAAGATTATGGGATTATGGGATAATGTATGGAAATGTGGACTTAGGCTAAATCTTACGACTTCAAACATAAACCAAAAAAACAAGGCATTGGAGACACTAAACGGCTCAATTTATGGCTTGATGTTACTAAAATATTGCGAGTCCACACATTTCGAGTCACAAAGTTTTAGTAACGAAAATCTCCCACTTTACTATGTTATGTTCTTTTTATGAACATGCATGACACAATTGAAAAATGCTTTAGAGCTGTGCCATTACATACAAGTATCGAATCTTTTGACACCGAATTATTATCGAGATAAATTTTATTAATGAAAGCAAAGATGTGTCTTACAAATCATCACAAAATGAGCAGGGTCAATACTGGAGCGGAAAACAGATCCTAAATTAGACAATTCAAATCATTATTACAGTCCGGCCGTCGAGATAATGTGTTCCTGATACCTGCAGTTGGACAATTCCTAGTATCTATACGGATCAAATTCGCAAAACACATATTCGTTAGTATGATACTGACAGGTCAACAACGCATTCTCTCAACGGCCGGACTGTAGAGTAACATAAACACACTACCCATTTTTCATACACAAGAGATGCCTACCTATAATCGATTTATTTTCAATAACATACCATTATGTTGTACGCGAATGATAAGGCGATTATTCGCTTAAAATAAGGCAAATTTCGATTATAATTAAATTATTAGAAGTGTATGTTAATGCATTAAGTATCATTGATGTTATCTAAACTTATTATAAAATATAGTCACTTTTCCTGTCGTGTCTGTGTGGCCGCGTTGTTCTTCTAAACTACGCAACGAATTATCTATCATTTAGAGAATTTATTCCAGAAGGTTTATATGTATAATACATTAATATTTAACTTATGCATAATATAGAAACCTTCGTGTTTTGTTGTCAAGTTGTAAAAAAAATGCAAAGCAGGGTCGGATCGCTAGTTATCCAACCAATGTCAATTGGTGTTGGTTAATGTGTAACCAATGTCAATTTCGTCACGTGCAATACAATTCTATATTTTACCTATTCAAAATCAGTACATTCACAATTTTAATCTTTTTTTATAAAATACGTTCGTCAATGGATAATCCGTCAATCTTCATATCTATCATCAGCAAATAAGAGCTACAGCCCTTTCCCACTTATTTTTGCACAGCTCTCAAAATCAGTGACCATTATTTTCGTTACAATAAGGTTGCAATTGGGCTGCTGCCACTGACAAGTCTGTCAAAATTAGTGACCTTCATTTTAGTTAAAATAAGATTGCAATTGGGTTGCTGCCACTGACAAGTTTATCAAAATCAGTGACCTTCATTTTCTTTACAATAAGGTTGCAATTTGTGTTGCTGCCAGTGACAAGTCTGTCAAAGTCAGTGACCTTTATTTTCTTTTCAATAAGGTTGCAATTGGGTTGCTGCCGCTGACTAGTCTGTCAAAATCAGTGACCTTCATTTTCTTTAAAATAAGATTTCAATTGGGTTGCTGCCAGTGACAAGTTTATCAAAATCAGTGACCTTAATTTTCTTTACAATAAGGTTGCAATTGGGTTGCTGCCAGTGACAAGTCTGTCAAAATCAGTGACCTTTATTTCCTTTACAATAAGGTTGCAATTGGGTTGCTGCCAGTGACAAGTCTGTCAAAATCAGTGACCTTTATTTCCTTTACAATAAGGTTGCAATTGTGTTGCTGCCACTGACTAGTCTGTCAAAATCAGTGACCTTTATTTTCTTTACAATAAGGTTGCAATTTTGTTGCTGCCAGTGACAAGTCTGTCAAAATCAGTGACCTTTATTTCCTTTACAATAAGGTTGCAATGGGGTTGCTGCCAGTGACTAGTCTGTCAAAGTCAGTGACCTTTATTTTCTTTACAATAAGGTTGCAATTTTGTTGCTGCCACTGACTAGTCTGTCAAAATCAGTGACCTTTATTTCCTTTACAATAAGGTTGCAATGGGGTTGCTGCCAGTGACAAGTCTGTCAAAGTCAGTGACCTTTATTTTCTTTACAATAAGGTTGCAATTTTGTTGCTGCCACTGACTAGTCTGTCAAAATTAGTGACCTTCATTTTCTTTACAATAAGGTTGCAATTGGGTTGCTGCCAGTGACAAGTCTGTCAAAATCAGTGATCTTTATTTTCTTTACGATAAGGTTGCAATTGAGTCACTGCCACTGACAAGTCTGTCAAAATCAGTGATCTTTATTTTCTTTACGATAAGGTTGCAATTGAGTCACTGCCACTGACAAGTCTGTCAAAATCAGTGATCTTTATTTTCTTTACGATAAGGTTGCAATTGAGTCACTGCCACTGACAAGTCTGTCAAAATCAGTGACCTTTATTTTCGTTACAATAAGGTTGCTGCTGTCAGAGGTCAAAAAAAAAAAACTGAAAGGGCTGTATCTATATTGACCTGTCATTCCCGGTAAAATACATGACCATACACTTCAGTACAGAGGGTGTATTTCGCGAACGCGCGTCAACCACTGCAATTTGAACGTTATGTTAATGTCAAAAGTCATGCACGTTCGTGATTTGCAACAACTATCTCACTATGTTTCAGATTTGCTAATGTTACAAAATAACAGGGCTGGGGTCAGCTACTCGGAATCCGTACCGAACATAAAAAAATGCACTTATGCACGTTACCGTAAAAATGTGCTGCATTTTACACCTAAACTTTTTAATGTCTGGGGCTGCTATTAACAGAGAACACACTCGTTAAAATAAAATACTTTTGTTCTACACTTTCCATCATCATCATCTGCTTAGCCTTTTCCCAACTATGTTGGTGTCGGCTTCCAGTCTAACCGGATGCAGCTGGATACCAGTATTTTACATGGAGCGACTGCCTACCTGACATCCACAACCCTAACTGAGTAAAACGATATCCCTTGGCAAGACTGATTGTCAGACTTTCAGGCTTCCGACGAACCGTAACGACTTTCAAAGATCAACAAATGACAACCGGGACCAACGGCTTAACATGCTTTCCGAGGCACGGCAAGGTCTTGATATACAAAGATGGTCACCCATCCACGGACCAACCGCAGCAAGGGTAGCTTAACCTGATCGATCGATCCGTGCGGCTACTATTACAACATAGCTACAACTTTCCGATCAATCATATTAACCTATTGAAGTCTACTGTAAGGCATAGATCTCGTCTAAGTGACATCACAGCCTCCTCAGTCTGTCCCATCACCTTATTCAGGCCTTGGGTCCATTTTTTTTCTACATGCCTAAATAAATTTCACAGATACCACAAGCATTAGACCAAACTTTATTCATCATAATCAGCCTATAATGTTCCCAGTACTGGGACACAGGCCTCCTCTCGGTGAGAGGGAGTGGGCCGTAATCCACCATGCGGGCCCAGTGCCGTTGGAACTTTTATAACAAGAATATTCTCCCCTAAAAAATCTCTTAAATTACTACAGAGGAACCATGTATTTTACTACAGAGGAACCATGTATTACCAGGCCAGGCGAACTCTGCATTTTAGGTAAGAAGCTTCAAGTTCGCGGCGGGCTCGACATATCGCGCTAATTCAGTGTGGGCTGCCGCACACCGGCCGGCTCGCAAGTTACTTCGATACTCATTCGCGCCGCGTCGTAAAAGACCACAACCCTAACGAGTCAGATGGAATAAGAGTTACGCGATAGAGGCAACTTTTAGGTGAATATAACTGTAGGTAATTAACGCTGTGCAAACTAAATTGCACTTTATTATGTCGCAACAAGAGTCGCTATTTATTTAAATGATTTTGCGGTGAATCCTCTGTATTTGTACTATTATTATTCTGTGGTATTACTACCATTTTACAGCTATCTTCACGTTCAATCTCTAGTTGGAGGTGTCAAACTTCACGCAAACTAAGTAATCGAAGAATAAATTATGGTAAATTTGCGAAATTGAACATAGGTGAATGAAAATTCCACTTCCGTTACCTTTTTGACACACCATCGAGCATGAAGGAGTAAACAAGTGTTGTAGTATTTCTTTATACATAACTAGCCTCTGCCCACGACTTCGTCCGCGTAGTTTTATTTTCTTCTTGCTCGGTTCCTAAGAGTCGTAGCGTTATGTTAACTAGCCTATAGCCTTCCTCAAGCATTAAGCTACCAAATCATCATCATCTGCCTAGCCTTTTCCCAACTATATTGGGGTCGGCTTCCAGTCTAACCGGATGCAGATGAATATCAGTATTTTACTTGGAGCGACTGCCTATCTGACCTTCAGAACCCAGTTACTGGGTAATACAATACCCCTTGGTAAGACTGGTTGTCAGACTTTCTGGTTTCAGACGATCCGTAACGACTGTCAAAGATAGACAAATGACAGCCGGAGCTTAACGTGCTTTCCGAGGCACGGACGTTTCTCGGTATGTAAAGATGGTCACCCATTTTGAGCTATTAAATTTTAACGCAAAAAGAATTGTATTGACTGGTAGTTCCTGAGATTAGCGCGTCCAAACAAACAAACTCTTCAGCTTTATTACTTTAGTATAGATTTACTAAACAATCGTGAATAAGAATTACGCGGACGACAAAACAACAATTTATCCAAGTCCCAAAACCTGTTTCTATCATAGATATATCAAGATTGAGCAATTCGATATTATTGCCTAATTAATACTTTAGACTCCCATGTTATTTACTACCTACTCACTACACTACTCAAGATGTTTAAAATTATGTTATATGAGGTCTGGTTTACTTAGCAGACGTAGGTTTATTTCACAGATATACAGGGTGTAAGTGTAAACAGTGGCAACTTTTTAAGGGGTCATTGTACTCATCATTATGAACAACTTTTACTATGGGACCAAACCTGAAATCGCGAAAAAAAAAAAACAGCTGTTCAGTACATTTATGTTCGCATAATTCGTCAAAATTGCAGCTGATTTTTTTTTCGCGATTTCAGGTTAGGTCCCATAGTAAAAGTTGTTCATAATGATGATTACAATGACCCCTTAAAATATTGATACTTTGCACTTCCAATTATAAATCATTGCATAGGAGAATGGAAGCCCACACCCTCTCAATGAGAGGACGCCTGTGTTCCAGCAGTGGGAACATTATAGGCTGATTATGTATGTTATGTGCATAGGACTTCTCCTGGAACACACACACAAAAACATGAAACCATCGTTTACATAAATTCTCATCTACGACAGAGTAATTAGTAACGACGTGAAATTAATTAGTCGGCCGTAAATAACGCGTATATAACGTTACTTAGCACGTGCTTGACTGACATCATGTCAGAGACAGGAACATGTCAGTGACATGTTCCTGTCTCTGTGCAGCATTTGGAGTTTGACAGTGTTTAGCCAGTGTGTGATAAATAATGTTTAAACAGGGTCATATTAAATTAGTTAGCGTAACTCCGCAGACGTGATATCAAATAACTAAACTACCCGCGGTAGTTGACCCCAAAAAAAAAACATCAAACCTTTATTATTGTTTGTTTTATCGTGTTCACATGTCGACACTCATCACGTCTGTAGAGTTTTGCTAACAAATTTAATTTGACCTTGTAGATCCCGCTCTTAGACAGCCAAAAAAGAAATTAAATACGTGACGGTGTAAGTGCATTTCCATGGTAATGAGTCGTCTCTCCACATCCTCAGATGCTGAACAGGTCGCCGGCAGACGGCAACGGCGCAAGCCCGCCCGTCACATCCGGTAACCTAGACACGTCCGGTAAGTTCTCTATGTGGGACTTCACTTCCGCTTTCACCGCATAAATCTTTTGCAGTTTTATGTTGTATTCCTGGAATGATAAAAGGGGTTTGTTTATAAATGGGTTTGTGAAAACATTACCTAAACATTTGCAGCAGTTCCTGACAAAGATTATGATTTATCAGATATCAATACTCATCACGTTTGTGGAGTTTTGCAAGCTAATTTATTTTGACCTTGTGAAGAAGATGGACAGAAAACCTGTCTGCACAAAAAAATAATGGTCACTAATCGGTTTATCAAACATTTTTTTTTTTTTAAATAATGAAAGATATCTTCAAAATAATACGTTTCCAGAAGTGGGCTTTTTTATTATCGAAAAGTTTGCATTGCGTTACCTCTAGCCTAGTCTCCGCCTGTTTAGCCAAGTCTCGCTGCGCCTGCGCGAAGTCCCTCAGCATGGCGGCTACCTTGCGCCTCTTCTCCAACTCCTCACTCAGCCTCAGGTTGTATTCCGCCAGCAGATTCACGGCAGAGTTCACAACGGCACTCAGATTTATCGCAGACTCTTTATCTAGAAGAGGAAGGTTCCATTATCTACTTGAAAAGAGTACTAGATATTTGACAGCTACATAAAGGTGTAGTCTATTCAAAACCTTTTTTCCAATTGACGTTAAACAAATTTAAACAACGTTACGTTAATTTCAGTACTCATAGTTGATAATCTATTTACAACCCGACTTCAAAATGACCAGTGGAGCTTGTCTACTCTGAAATGACGCGCCCCACTACTTAAATTAGTATACGTACCTAAACTACGGTAAATGCGGTAGTGGGGTGCGTCATTTCAGAGTGGACAAGCTATATCATAGTTGTTAAACTGTTTACAACCAGACTTCAAAATTACTGGTGCTCATAATTGACATTCTGTTCATAACCAAACTTCTTTTTCTTCTACCTACTCATATTGAGTGTCGTAAAAAGTAAAGTTTTGTAGTGGAAACATAAATTGTGAACGCAGGGCAATCATCAATTACAATGGTGTTTAAGTAATGTGACATTTACTTTGTGAAATTAGTTTTTCTAATAAAACTTGTATAACTATGAACCAATTACTTGGTTTTCTGCATTGACTGTGTTTTCATATATGCTATCTGTTACACAGTGGTGAGTCTATTATGAACACAACATTCACTTTCATAAAACATAAGATTTTCTTGAAGCAGACTGGGACATTCTCCAAAAATCATGTAATGAAAATTCAAAAGAAGTTAAACAATGACAAATCTTTTCACAATTTTAATTTGTTAGAAAGATCAGTTAATTTGTAAGTTAATAACCAATTTGGGCATATCAGTGAATAAGTGAAATACACAGGGCATATCATCAATATTCTTTATTAAAATATAGTCATAAATAGTTTTACAATAATGTTTATCTACTAGATTACATAAAAACAATGTGTGAGAAATATTTGAAGGAACACAATCAATAATAATTAACTTATTCTTCTGTCTATAGTTTCAATTATAACACAGTCAATGCTTACAAAAAATCTGATATACACTCCAGAAACTAAAACAATCGCGCAACATAATTTCAATAACACAAACTATGAAAAACCAAAACTCGAGTTATAAACAGAATTTTGACTTTTATGTCAATGAAGGATAATTTTCCAATAGTCAGATAACTCTTACCTGAAGAATAAATATTTCAATTCAGCTTTTGTATTTGTATATGTCCAACTGTCATATTTATTCTTCAGAGAAAGAGAAGAAGAGAGAAGAGTTATCTGACTATTGAAAAATCAGTCCTAAGAGAAATGAAACAAAAGCACGAACAAAATATTACCATTTATTTTTGTTTTTCACAGTTTTATGTCGTTAAATTACGAGATATCTCGAGAATATGGACAAGCACGTCACCCCTTTTCACATGTTTATACTTTCGGCTAGCGGACGCCGGATGTCCCAGCACCAAATGTATTGCTAATTCAAGCTTGTATATTTTTCTATGTACGTTGCCACGCCGGCACGACTCCAGCCTGACGCCGGCTAACCGGCAGCCAAAGCGTATGAAAAGAGGCTCAGTCTTGTTACAAGATTAATTACAAAGTTGATGCGGTGATAGGGTGTCGTTTTACCTTCTAACTTAGACAATAATTGCACTTCGGATACTTCCGGCGGGAGCGACGCGATCTTCTCCCGTACTGCCTCGTCGCTCGACGCACTCGCCTCTAATTCTAGCAGTGACTGGAAATAAAAACGAACTTGTTATTAATTACTCTGTTTCCTGATAACCATAAAATAAGCACTCGTATCTGTTATTAAAATTATTTTATTAACAAATAAATTACTTTGAATTGGTTATTAATGCCATAAAATTATTTTCATATTATGTTTATGCTTAAATTAACATGTTAAAACGCCTATTACATGGCCAGCATGCGCTTTTGTGGCTATTTGAGCTAATTCAATTAAATAAAGCTTTTAAGGATTGGTTAGCGAAGTTTACATTAGACCGCATTTAGATACATGAATCGCACGGCTGGTTTTTTACCGCGCAGTTTTTTGTTACTACGCACTGTATTTTCAACGGTCGGCTTTGCGTCAACAGTTTAAAATCCAAGTGTGCATTTCACCGCGCTAGGGTGTGCAGGTGTGCACTCTGTTGCATTGTCAACCCTCAGTCCAACGCCGAGAGAAAATCTAGTGTGCGGTAAAAAATCGTCGTTAATAGGGATGATGACAAAATTTTTTTTGCCCGTCATGAAGATTATTAAAAAATATTGGATATTTTAATGTAATTAAAAGAATTACGGCGATACATTGAATTAAAATGTGGCATGACGTCACTCCTTGCTAGATTTTATACGTAGTTTGTATAGTTAAAATCTCGCTGCAGACTTGGTCATAAATCATAATCGGAGTAGGGATGTGCGCTAGTTGCGCGCGCTCAAGGCCATTATCGATAACAGAATCATTAAGGTTATCACGTAAACATACTGCATTCATTAAGTATGCAGGGTAACTAATGAGTACTAATGTGTTTTTACGAGACTTCCTTGCATGGAATTGAATTTACACCAAAGAGTTCAAACCAGAGCTCTTACAAAAGGTGCGTCGACATCGACCGGAAAAAACATATCACTTGGATCAAATGGCTTTGGAGCATGGTCATGAAGTTATCCGCTTGCCGCCTTACCACTGTCAGTACAATCCCATCGAGTTGGTGTTGGCTCAAGTAAAAAATAAAGTTGCAACGAAAAACAAAACCTTCAAGATAGCTGATGTCGAGAAGTTAGTCGATGAAGCCATTCCCAATGTCTCCATTGAAAATTGGCGATAATGTGTGGAACATGCAGAATTGCTGCAAGATGAAGACTTAAGAAAAGCACATTTATGCGAAGAGTTCATCATTCATGTGGATGATGATGACGATGACTCAGACGAAGAATTTTAATTTTCTATTTTTAGTTTTATATATACGTTCTTTTGTTTATATATATAATATGCTTTGTAGTAAATTTGGTAATAAAATAAAAAAAAATGTGTATTTATTTCTATCTCCCATTTATAAATATATAAAACTATCGATATCACTCATCAACTGCAGTAATGCACAGGACTACGTGTGGGCGTGGCCTGCCCATAAGGCCCGTGAGTGGGAAAGAGAGTGAAACACTCGAATGATTTATGACCGAGTCTGCAGCGAGATTTTAACTATACTATAGTTGTGACGTAGCGAGCCCCCACTCTCCAACTTTAACGCGTTTTATCTAAGTAATTTTTGATTAATATGTTATAGCAAAAAATACGTGTCTAATATTTTTTTTATTATCTGACTGACGGCTTAAACAGAATTTCGTTTTTTTTACCCAGACATCATCCCTATTGCTATTATATTTGCCAGGACCTATCAAGTCCATTAAAAGCTTGTCTGTAACAGGTCAGCGATTTTAGCGATAAGACAGCCCATTGTAACACGCTACGCAACTCTCAAAAATTCTTATTTGTAATTTGTTATGGTATACAATAAGTTAAGTAATTACAATAAGAGTTGCATATTTCGAGTATCTTATATGAAATAAAGTAGGCAAAACATGCAACATAAAACTATATTACAAACTACAAAAATAACAAGATTGGAAAAAAAAAAACAATCTATTTGGGTACTATAAAAATACAGCAAAGCTTCATCAACCCCAACCAAAGAAATCTTCGGTTGATGTTATTTGTTGATATTTATATTACCTTGATGAGTTCCTCAGGCTCAGGCGGATCTCCGGGCGGCGTCTTGGGACTGAGCGTGGTGTGCGTTTCCAGATGCCCATCCACCTCCTTGGTCTCGCTGCGTCGGCGCTCCTGCTTCGCGCGAGGCTCGATCTTCGCTTTCTTCTCTGGCTCTTTGCTGACCACCTCCACATCAGCTGACTTGCGCTTCTTGCTCTCTTTCTTTGGAGGAATAGCATCGTTGGGATCCACTGGAATGTGAAGTAAATTGTGAATAAGAACCTCCTAGCATTGGTAGTGAAGTTTTTTTACTAAAAATAAGTATAGTCTGTTTCAAAAGTGTCTGATGAAGGTGTAAACAAACCCTGATCAGGTTTAAATTCTTAGGCAATCACTCAATGAAGGGAATTAGTAACACATTCATTGGTATTTAGGTTTTAACTTTATATCCACCACTTTTTCCAACAAGTATTGAAAAAGTCATAGAAGAAACTTGAGGTTATAAAATTAACTCCTTTCGTAATTTTGGTTATAAGTATTTAAATAATCAAATCAAAGCACTCTATTTGTAAGTGTTACTACAAATTGGCATCCACGGTTAAGTTTTTTGATCAATTTGAATACTTTTGGAACCAGACTGTACATGCTAAAAAATACAAGTTAGATTTTTCAACTCCAAAACATGTGATTTACAGACAAATGAAAGTTTCCTCTAGTTATCTATTCTCAAAACAAAACAAGTAAAACTAGTATTCAAAATATTTTAAATTATGGCTCTTCCGCTTTATTCAGTGAAATACAATTTGTCACACTGATAAAATGTTACTAGTTGAGCAAACAAAACATGGTGTTTAATAATATGCAATAAATAAACAATGAGTTGTGTTATGAAACATTATTGCTGAGAAATTAAACACAGCTGAAAATATTATTTTTTATAGGTGTAAAAAAATCTTAAAAGGCTAATAAACTGTATTTTATGGCAAATTACATTCAATTATTTTTTTCTAAAAGCATTTTATGACATTATAAAACACTTATCTATTATGATCAAGCTTTTTGCTATTTGTGTAGATATGTGGCATTTACACGAGGCCAATTGACGTGTCATTCCAAAAAGCCAAGCCATACTGAACAATCAGAAATCATTCTATTGTAACCGCATAATTACCTCATTTACACAACGCCAATAATGGCTTGGCTTAGTGGAATAGCTTGTCAATTGGGCTTGTGTAAATGCCACATTAGGGAAATTAATTGTTTACACTTTCTTAATTGTTTGATAAACACCATAAGGACGCTGTTACAAATGGGTAGTCAAATCATTACTTTTTTACACAAAAGCATGTTTATTACATAAAATGCTTTACATTCTTAAAATGTTTTTTGGCCAAATTGTTGATAGATGTGCATAGTACGATTCTGAACTATAAATATAATTTTAGATAGGTACAGTTTCTCAATAAATGTACCGGATTGAAAGTTTTTACTTCCTTACATTTATTGAGAAAATGTACCTATTTAAAATTATATTTATTGTTCAGAAGCATACCATGCACATCTATCAACAATTTGGCCAAAAAACATTTTATTTTAATAAACATGCTAATAATAAATATACAAATAATTTTCTTTCTTATCTGTTTACATTTTTAAATATTTCTTAAAAAAAGGATATAAAAAAACATTTAAAAATATAATACAATATACAAATAAAAAATATAATACAATATAATAATGGTAATATACAGGGTGTCCAGTAAATAGCACGACATACTGCAGGGGGTGATAGCTTGGGTCAATACCTACCAAAACAACACAATATATGTTCAGCAAAATCTTACGGATTTACAGTTTTACAAAATTTTCCGAAATATCGAAAAATCTCTACCTTGAAACAGATTTTTAAGCATCTCGTAATGAAACATTCCTTTTCTATTATTTTTTTTACATCAAATTATTCGTGAATAGTTACTTTACTCATTGATAAGTCTTTTTTCTATCAAAAACAAGAATGTTTTCAAGAAATAGTATTTTTTGTTTAAATTTTCACATAACGATTTTCTTTTCGCATAACTTTAACCTACAGTGGTGAAAAAAAATCCATAAGATTTTGCTGAACATATATTGTGTTGTTTTGATAGGTATTGACCCAAGCTATCACCTCCTGCAGTATGTCGTGCTATTTACTGGACACCCTGTATATACAAATTGTGGTAAGAAAAATAAAGTTGATTGTGTTGTATTGTATGCTTTTGTGTAAAAAAGTAATGATTTGACTACCCATTTGTAACAGTGTCCTTAAAGAGTCTGTATATTCAAATCACAAGTGTCATTCCCTAAAATGCCTATAAAAAAGGCAAATTTATGTAGTTTTAATTTAATAATTTCCCTGACTCTAGTCACATGCACGAATATGTACACAGGGTGTACCAGAAAGGTGTGATACAGACCTTCAATATGAACATCTTTCTCCATGGTACCAACATAATAATCGCGAAAAAAAATCTGCCATCTCATACATTTCGGTCAAATAGGTACTGATGTTTTGTATGGGACAGTTGATAAATTATTTCGCAATTACAATGTTGGTTTGAAGGTCTGTACCACACCCTTAAATTTGACCACACCTTTCTGGTACACCCTGTATGCACAGCAACTTTTGAAAGTGATTCCTACTGTACTATATTGATTGTAATTTGTCATAGTATTTTGGAACCCGTACTTTTATGAGATGGGTCTTATCTCACAATTGAATTAACTCACCAGCCTCCTTGAACTCCTGTATCTTCTGCGAGTCGTACACCCCCCTCTCCCCCCAGATAGTGAGTATTCTGTGCAGCGAGTGTTTAGTCTTAGTGTTTATACCAGTCTTAGCCATATGTTTTAAGGATTCCCCCAGCACTTCCCCGAATTCCTTCCCATACTCTGGACCTTTCTTTTTACTATTCTGTATTACGTCATTAGCAAGGTACATGAATGTAAGCTGCTTGCTGTCTTTAGCTGTAAAAAAAAACTCCATAAAGAATACACAGCATAATGAGCTTGGATAAGTTGTATAGTATTTTTTATATGGTTGACAAAACTACAAAAATACCTAATTAAATATTTTAAGAAAGATGTTGTGATAATCATAAGATCAATAAAGATAACAGTGGCGAGTTGCCAGCCTTATGTTATCCAGCTTCACCATTATTTTATTGGGAAATAAGACTGAATAATATGGAAAAATATATAAAAACTAGCTTTTGCCCGCTGCTTCACCCGTGTAGATGTCGGTAAATAACCCACGAAAACGTTCTACCGGGAAATCCTTATTCCTTGTCTACATTCAAAGGGGACCTCTGTGCAAAATTTCAGCTGGTTCAAGGGTTTGGGCTGGGCATTGATGAGTCAGTCAGTCAGTCAGGACTTTATAGATAGATAGGAACCTGTTTTATTTTACAGGTGTACAATTAACGTTTTTGTGTAGTTCCTCTAATATGTGATCAAATTCTTTTCTGCACTAGAATCCACAGGTGCAGAATATCCACAAGTAGTTGTCTTATTATAAACTGTAAAAATACTAATAGAATAGAATAAGTGGCATCATTCAGCAGCATTTCTTCACAGATCAATATAATTGGAATGAAGATCAATTTTATTATTTAGTGACTGTCAAGAATTAACAACCACAAATGAATGTGTGCACATTAATGATTTTATTTCATCATTTGGATCAAGATAGTAACTCTGTAATACTAGAAACAGAAATGCGAAATGTACATTTTGTTATCAGTGCACTGCCAATTTAATAGCTGTTTTTTGTTCCTTGCATGGTCAATGTTACTGATTAAATTTTGTTTCTTGCATGGTCAACGTATATTGATTGGATTACGTGGTTTAAAAATAAAATGCTAGTGTTTAGAATCCTAAACAGCATTCAAACGACTAGATTATTCTATGGTCGCAAAATTAAAACAAACAAGTGCGACTTTTGTCGATCAAATAATGTCCGCAGAAACCATTGTGGAAACAGAAGCACTTCTCTTCTCTCAAGAATTTTACGTTTAGTAAATGAGGAACTCTTGATTTATCCATTAAACTGCACATAAAATAGTAAGAAAATAATATTGTAGGTTACCTTTTAGTATTTCTTTGAACCAGGTTTTTACAACTACGGCATGGTGTTTTCTGTGATGGATCAGCCACAAGGAAAGTGTTTGAATGCTTTGCTGACTCGAATTCAATTCTTGGAGCTTACGAACTAACGCGTTTTCCGTGAAACCAGCCATGGTTTAGGAAAATACTAAATAAACGCCACGGTCCACAACACCACACTTAGTTTGACGTTTTCTAGCGCCATACGCCATATTGATTTGAGAAAAAACCACTTACCGCTTGTCTTTGACTGCGTTCCATTTCAAGTATTTCTGTATTTCAAGTGATTCTATGACTGATAATTATTGGTTCTTTATTTATTCATATAATATTTGAATAATATATTGTTTCGATGATTATTGTTGAAAATCATATCATGTCATATCATACCTATCATTCGCCAAACGCCTTGCAGAATCAAACTGGCACGCTCTTATTAGGAACATTACCGTAGAAGCAGTTTGTTCCAACGTTCCAACACAGTTAAAAAAAAAAAAAAAAAAAAAAAAAAAAAAAAAAAAAAAAAAAATGTGCTGTCAACTTGAAAATAAAAAAAAGAGATCCGCTCTGCAGGTTGGTGCGGAATAAACTTGCCCGCCTGCTCGCCTGGCTGTGCGTGAATGGGAGTCGGGCCTTTGGTTTCATATTAGCATCTAAATATCTATAAACTTCCTCGAGTGGTTTTATTTTTCTGAACTGAATGAATAAAAAAGAAAAACGTACAGACATAGATTAAGGTGTACTGAATCTAATGAAACCATTAATTGTCTCATTTATTAAAGGTTTAGGGGGGTGAAAAGGTTAACGCCTGAAACAATATTTCAAAAAGGAAATGTAGTTTATTGCCTCCAAGACTTGCAACTCTCTCTATCACGTCCGGAGAAAGGCAGAGCAAGCGGTATGAAACAGATAGCATTTTTGGTGACTTTGTGTTGTCTGTTGTGCGACTGGGCGGGCGTTTTCGCCACATGCCGTTCCGTTACGGCCCGGCCACGACATTGCGCAAATTGCGGCGCGGCAAGCGTTTTATCTGTTTATTGCGCGGTCGAGACGCGCAACGCACTGTGGCTAGTTGGGATCACACGCAATGAATTAGGAAAACCGCTGCCGCCGCCGCGCAATGTCGTGGCCGGGCCGTTAGGCCTCGTTTATGGAGACGCGGGGCGTCAGGCGGCGCGGTGCGCGGGGCGGGCTGCAAGGTGTCAAGCGTTTTCTCCGTTTATGGCACGCACCACGCACGCGGCGGCGCAAGCGGTGGCGCTCGAACGGCACACGCGGTGGCGCTCGCGGCCTTTTTATTAGTTACTTTACTCTATGGCTCGCGGTGTCGCACGCGGTGTCATTAAGTATGTTATAAAGAAGTTAAACCGAAGAAACCCGTCGCGTCCGCCGCGGCGTCGCCCGTCGCTTCACCCGGCACAATCGACGCTACAATTCAAACTAACGCGTGTAAAATCGCTTCACCATAAACGCTCTCATGCCGGGGCCACACTATACAGACATCGCCGTTGATTATCGCGTTGAAGGACATTAACCGTAGGTGGTGTAGCCACCACTTACGGCGATAATTTGGCCGAATTTTGACCGAATGTAACTATCGCGATGTTTAAAGTGTTTATGGGCATTGTCGTTGACGTTGTAGTGTGACCGGGGCATCATATAGAACGCCCTATGTTTGAATTTAGTGCGGGCTGCGTCCACAGAGCACTTATAATACTGGGCCGCGCCGCTCTACGCGACGCGCGACGCGGGCGCCCCACTTAACGCGACGCGCGACGCCCCGCGTCTCCGTAAACGAGGCCTTAGGCGTCATATGGAACATTTATTTTTAATAATGAAAATGTTAATTTGAAAAAAATACTGACATAATTATAGATAAGTAATAAAATAGTCTGTTCATACAAAACACATTATGAAAATATCATAAGGTAGCCTGCGAAATTCTTTTCTTATGTTTTTTGCAATTTGCAGGTCAGTATCAGATTATATGTTGATTAAAATTTGATTCGCAGCCGTAACTAATATCGCTTTACAGAAATAAAATCATTAGAATCAGCATTACAAAGTTAGAATTGACCTCAAATCTAAAATTTCATGAAATCATGAGATTACTTGCATTATTTGAAGGCGTAATACATAACAGACTTAATATATTAAAAGTCACTAAAATCATATACTCATATCATGTGATCGTTTATGAGGAGTTCGTGATTAAGTAATAACAGCCGCACGGGTCGATCGTAGCAGGTTAAGCTACGCTTGCCGGGGTTGGTCTGTGGATGGCTGACCATCTTTCCAGTACATCGAGATTCGTCCGTGCCTCGGAAAGCACGTTAAGCCGTTGGTCCCGGCTGTCATTCGTGGTGTCCGATTATTCGTTCCACCCCAGCTCCTCAAAGAAGGCCAACAGCGCATTGATGTTACTGACAACCTCCCGGAGGATACCTGGGTTTCCGAAGTACTTTGCCCTGTATGCGGCGACCACCAGGCAGTTTAGAAGCACATGAGCTGCTGTCTCGTCGTCCTCCATGCAGAAAGCCAAAGAATACCGTTAATATAAATCCCACTGCAACTAAAAAGTTCAAAACAAGCTCATTTTTCAAGCAGTCTGATGCAGTTGGTGCAGTTATTTTAGTTCAATCTCAGATTTGATGGCAATAGCCTAAATATAATATCTATGGCAATAGCCAACAACTGTATCAAACTGCTTGAAAAGTGAGCTTGTTTTGAACTTTTTAGTTGCAGTCGGGTTTTCTTATTTTTTTGTTTATTTAATTGTTTACTATTGTTATATTTTTGGAGCCGTCTCCTCAAGCCCTTTATTTTGATACCCATTTTTTTTTTTGGTCATGGTTTATAACATCTATGATCCGTCATTATGTTTTTTTAAACAAACGCCTAGCCTGGGCTATAACATTGAGACTGCCGCACGGTTTAGGCGAATACGATAGAACTCATTGATTGAAATCCATTCAGCAGTTGGGATGCTTCGAGGGATAAAGAATACCACGTAAGTACACATAGCTAGATTAAGCTTCAAAAACATAACCCTGTCTTTGCCGTCTCGCAGTCGAGTACCTAATTCTAATTAGCTGTAAGTTTCCTGAACGGAATAAATAAATAAATTGCATCCAGACCTTAAAGCACTTTCAGATAATTTCTTTCCGAACGGGCTTTGGTCTTATTATGGCTATGTAATAACAGTCACACGAAACGATCGATCAGATTAAGCTACGCTTGCCGCGGTTGGTCCGTGGAGTGGTGACCATCTTTAGATACCAAGACCGAGGGGTCTTGTTCTGTGGTCTTGTTGCCTCGGAAAGCACGTTATGCCGTTGGTCCCGGCTGTTATTTGTTATAAAGTTTTTATTAGGTACTTAGGTATTATTATTTTTTTATTCGTGGATCTTTGACAGTTGTTACGGGTTGTCAGAAGCCCGAAAGTCTGACGAGCGGACTTACCAAGGGGTGTCGAATTACCCAGGAACTGGGTTGTGGAGGTCAGATAGGCAATCGCTGCTTTTAAAATAGGTATTCAGCTGCATCCGGTTAGACTGGAAGCCGACCCCAACATAGTTGGGAAAAGGCTGGGCAGATTTTGATTTTCTCATGTGATCGGTTATCTGTACGTAGCCTAAGTTATTTCTCGGTAGCCGCCAGGAGTCTGGGTCCTTGCACGATTGATAACATAGGCTTGCCCCTGTTACTAAGGTAAACTTTCCGGTAAACCACTTTGCAACCTTATTGCGTTAGTAATAAGGTTGCAAAGTGATTCACCGCAAAGTTTCGCGATGGTGCATGAGACTTAAACAAAACAGGAAAAATGCTGGTGTTGGTAGATACCCAATACCTAGTAGGTATACCTATAGGTAGGTTAGTAGGTAGTATGTAGGTATCGTTCGATTCAAACTTAATGGCGGCTCGGAAGTTAACTGCGAGTGCAGTTACGATTCAAACTTATAAGAGCTAAACCTTAAAAAAAAATATTTCTTATATGAAAAAAAAAACTTAGGTAATCGAGCTTAACTAAATGGATCCAAAATGATTGTCGACTTGACTGTACCTGCACGGTCTGCACTCGCAGCTAACTTCCGAGCCGCCAAATATACCATCGCGGAAATTTGCGTCCGCGATGGTACAATTCACCTCTGCTTACCCTTCGGAAACCTATCTCCATTTACCTAATTATTTAAATTGCATTCATCAAGCCATGCATATGCATGCACATTTTGTAGTCAAGAATTTTTAATAAGTAGGTCTTTATGCAGATAAACGTCACAGAGATGAGCATCGATCCAATCATTATGTTTATGACATGACAACAATTTAAACAATTCTATAGATCCTTATTTTATCATATTAAATTTTATGATAACGCCAACCTAAAGTCCTGCTACTTATTGCTTTGGCAGTTATAAGAGCATACATACCTGCTACTCTTACTCGCATCAAATATCTGTGAAAATTTTATAAACGCAAAATCTTTTTGCGCGCTCCATTTTTTATAAGCTCGATCTAAAGCGCGTCTACACACCGCAAATACCTAAACTTTTGTAATCACTTGTTTATCGGACGATAGCAGACAGCGGGCGGTCCGCCGTGCCATCGACCGGTCCGTCGCTCTACGATGGGCATGCGTTCTTCTTTCTCTATACACCTGCGCCGGCGCAGCCTCCAGTCAGTTTAGTTTCCAAAGGCTGAGCCGCACGCACTCCCACCTCCGCGCCCGACGAAACTCGAATACCGCGCGAAAAACATATCGAGTTCGTCAATTTTCAATTCGATAAGGAAATACCAAATTAACTTCTTTAGATTAAAATATATTCTAGTGTTTTCTGTTAATTTTATCCCATTAAAGTTTGTTGTATAATTTGTTTTTGTACAATAAAATTAAAAATGAATTACTTTTTTGGTAATAACGTGCCTATCGTGCTGCTGTTGTCGCTGGTGTTTCTGGCGCATGCTCAAAGAAGAGATGTTGGTGAGTATTGTCTATCTTTCACTTAGAAATTAATATAAGAAAGCTGCGTGCTCTTTATATTACTTAGTAATCCTAACTAATATTATAAAATGCGAAAGTGACTTTGTTTGTTTAGTACGCTTTCACGCTAAAACGACTAAACGGATTTGCATAAAATTTGGCACATGGGTAGACCATGACCTGGAAAAGGACATAGGCTACTTTTAATCCTGGATCGCAGACGAAGTCGCGGGCAAAAGCTAGTTAGAACTAAAGTCGGTAAAAGACGTGGTGAAATTGCCCATTATGTCTTATTATTTCTGTAAAAGTAAGGAAGTAGTCTATCATAAAAGTCAGACACATTTTTCAGACTTAATTCTGATTATATTGTTGTATATTTTAACATTATTTGTTTTAAAATTTGTCAGAGAATCATGATTTCCTTAAAAAAGTTGATCAAAACAAGATGTCGCTAATAATTCGCTGAAAACTCAAGAACGGTCAATGACCCAATGATCGTTTTGTCAAATGTTAAATTTAGATAAAACATCTTTGTGAATACCTGTGTTTTATTAGAATTATTTAACATTTACAATTAGAATTTTATACCTACAACAATTTTTATTATTGTAGAGCTAGCAATCCATATTTGAATGCAACTAAATTGTAATGAAGATGTTACTGGTTTATTTAAATTATGCCACAACCTTGTCATGCCAATTTTGGTGCGTCTAAGTATCGTGATGTTCCAGCTATTTGAATTGATATTATTGTGAATAATCAATTACTCAAGTTTGTAGCACATTGTTGGTAATGATGCCTTAGCCAACCCGGTTTAATTGCTGTGACTAAAAAAAAAACCTGATTCATCTTCGGTAGGTAAGGTAGATAATAGACCTAAGATGAACAGGATTTTTTTCACGTGCAGATGCACGTGAGACCCCCGGGAGTACCGTAAGAATAAAACATAAATACGTAATTGATAAAGTCTTACTTTACCGATTATAAAAGTACTAATACTGACAGCTTTAAATACCATTTTTTTTTTTTTGAAATGGCATCTCGTTGTGTGACCATGAGAGGTCTCGACTACTTAACCGGACTTTCCTGCGGGTGCCTTAAGCGAGCTCAAAGCCTGCAGCCAGGGGCACGGTATACTAACTAACTTATAAACTAAGCGACTGCACGCTAAGGGCACCACCTGTGGGGTACGGACCTCAGCTTAGGGCGTCGCTGGGGGGGGGGGGGACAGCAAAGAAGGATAGGTTGGATCAAGTCAGGGTAATTATTATTATCAGGGGGGGTTTAAAGCTACAGGCTCAGCTACGCCACCAGCTGGCTCGACTATACCGATCAAGGGACAGGGGGGGGGGGGGATCTACATCATAGGGTCGTAGACGCGGGGGACCTCGGCGAAATGTAGATCTGTGTTTAATAAATACCATAATTTATTTTAGTTGATAAATAGACATCTCTTTCCAACGAATAGACATTAAAGATAGAAATAAACTAATACAATATAAACTTATGTAGATAATCAACGCCGAATATCTGTATAGATTTACATTTTATTAACACACTAGCTTTTGCCAGCGGCTTCGCCCGCGTGGATGTCGGAAAATATCCCACGGGAACGTACTACCGGGAAATCATTCCTTATTCCTTGTCAACATTATAAAGGGAACCTCTGTGCAAAATTTCAGCTTTCTATAGGTCCAAGGGTTTGGGCTGTGCGTTGATGAGTCAGTCAGGACTTCTCTTTTTTCTCTTTTATTTATATAGATAGATGTTTCGTGGATACCTATAACACTAATCATAATATAAAACCTGCCTCCTATTTATTTGGAAAGTCACCTTCCGTGAAAATGTGTTTTGTTTTAATCTATCTTCTTAATTATCATTCTTAGGTTTAATAAAGTATTGTAACGTAAACATTCATGTTGTAGCAGGTAATCAAAATGATTTCATTCGCTGATAACAGAGACAATTTAATTATTAGCATATAACATAATCATCAGTCTATAATGTTCCCACTGCTGGGACACAGGCCTCCTCTCTGTGTGAGGGAGTGGGCCGTAATCCACCACGCGGGCTCAGTGTGGGTTGTTAGATGTCACATGTCTTCGAATTTTTGGTTCTAGGACATGCCGGTTTCCTCACGATGTTTTCCTTCACCGTTTTGAGAGCAGTGGTGATGAAATAATTTACACAAAGTAAAGCGCCTGTCGGGGTTCGAACCTACGACCTACTCGTAAGTCGCGGCCGTTGCCACTGGGCCACCCACTGTTCCTATTCAATTATTATGTACTTATAACACAAAAGATCGTAAAAATGTAACTTAAAAGACCTTCAATTGTTTACTTAAAAATTAAGAAACATTACGCCCTACTTAGCACAAACAGCGCGCTCTTAATAAAATAAAATCAATTATTTTCATTAAAACCTTGATTACTACTAGTTGAGTTATTGGAACAAGTTATCAGTACTTGTTATGTAAGGTAAGTACGATGATTATATACATAAGAATGTATAAATAAAGCAGTTCGGATTGACAGAAGTCGGTATCAGCATGGCGCGGGCGGCACCACTTTTACTTTTCATGACACAACGGTGGGTGTGATTTCTCTTTCGGAAGCAAGCTATTGACTGTTTGACCACCTGATACGAAGCTATAATATGATTACGTCGCAGTTCCGATTCCATTTTAAATTTTGCTAATGTCAAAGGCTAAAAAGTTCTGGCGAGGGGGCGAAGATGGTTTTTTTTTGGACAAAAACAGGTTGTATTGTAGGTTTCTATAAGGCATGTGAAAGAAGCAGTAAAGAAATAATACTTAAACACCTAGCTATATACCTAAAGTAATAAAAAAATGAAACGCGATGTGCTAATTGCACAAGGAACATAGCAACGCATAATCAGACAGAAGAGAGAGCGCGTTTGTGTCTTTTGGAGGAGGAGAATTTTCAAAAACGAACGAACCATTTTTTTGATTGCTGTTCGGTGGTCATTTTGAAGCAAGTTCTCGAACCTCGAAAATCGAAAATATGATATATTGTACAAATTATTTTATTTATGCCAATGTAATTGCGATGAACATCGTATTTATTTTATGACTTTTATTAACAGTTACAGCTTACAGCGCTCTCAATCATCGTCGCTAGTCTAGTAATAAAATAATAGAAGTGCTGGAAATAAAATGGCCAAGTACAAGTTGCACTTGCACAAGAAGGGACCGGGGGGGGGGGGGGGGGGGTTCCGTACCACCGTACAATAATTTACATATTTAAAAAAAATACTTCAGCTTAACAAAAAAAAAAAAAACACGTTTGTTGTATGGGGATCCCCTTTAATTTTTTACTTTATTAGGCAATAGAAATACACAATCTGAATTATGGTTCAGGAGATACAGCGCGCTAACAGACAGACGGACGGACCGATGACGGATGGACAGCGGAGGCCGTATCCATATTTTAGTAATAGCGGTATCTTTCGGGTACGGAACCCTAAAAGTTAAAGTGTTTCTGCTCCTAGAGAATGTGATAAGGACGAACTGTAAATATACCATGAATCAGTCAATCAAAAAATCAGCATTATGACTCCAACCACCCCCCGGTCAAGATGAATGGAATACCAATTTTTTTTAATAACCAAGGAAAAATTTCAACGCTCGCTGGTTGTTCTAGAACAAAGCCGCTCAACTCCAGGCCCGCGGGCCACCCAGTGGCGCCAACGCATTTGAATTGGCGCGCCAAAAGCTAAGCTGACGAGTCTATTAAGAACAAATTTTGCCTGTTATGAACCCATTCTCAATTATCTAGGCCTAGTCAATAATAAAACATAAGACTTGATAATATTTAGAGCTCAGATTTGTCGCCAAATATTGATAAGTTGTTAGCATAAAAGCCTCTACAAAGGTATATAGTGAAGTTTGTTTTTTTAGAATATTCCAACTTTACGTAACAATAAGTTTTGTTTAATTTTATTAATTGGGTATCTACCCTATTGCAGGCAACTTTTATTGCCTGCAGTACGGTAGATAGGTACCTAATTATTACTCATTAATTCTCCTGCCCTTATCCCAATCTATTTGGGGTCGGCGCAACATGTCCTTTTTTTCCATACTTTTCTATTATTCGTCATCTCGGTAGTCACCTCCTTTCTAGTCATGTCATTTTTCACACAATCTATCCATCGTTTCTTTGGTCTTTCCCTACTCTTATAGCCATCGACATTCATACTCAAAACTTTGCTCACGATATGTGAAAAAATAAATAAATCAATGAAATGAAATGAAATGACATTTTTCTCACTCCTCCGCATCACATGCCCATACCATGACAACCGATTTCCGCACAAATTTTCAGTCACCGGTGCCATTTTCAAACTTCCTCTATCCATTCGTGTAACACCACACATCCGTCTTAGGTAGGTATTAGGTATTTTATTAGGTGCCTAATTATTATTATTAGGTACCTAATCATTACTATTAGTATCCGCCGGCTAACTCGGAATCAAAGTTATGGCCCATCTTCAAAATATTGGTTGCGCAGCCTAGATCTAGAATCATGTACCTCCTACTGAATTCATAGTAGGTAACAGTTTGTGCGCCGATGTTCCCTTACACCCTGTATAGATTTTACATTATTAGTTGAGGTACGAAACTATATACTTTCGTATAAATTATAGTTTCTACAAACAATACGAGACAGTCTAAGTCTCAAAATATAGTCATTATTATTCTGTCTGTAGATACTCGTATTTTTGGTCTGTGGCAATAAAATAAAAACATAAAAACAAGAACATTTATTGATACATAAAATGTGCATGTCCATGCACCCATGTCATGCGCCGGAGTTCCCTGAAGCTTCAACATTTTTGTGTAGCGATGCGATGTTAAAAGTGCAAATAAAGTATGATTGCGTGGGGATTTTGGTGTCATCAAAGAGTAATTTATTTGTCTGACTGTACCATATCGAATAACGAGTGATTGTTTTTTTTTTTTGTCAATACTTACTTAACTAATTGAATGTCTGTGTTTTGAAATTTTGAAACCGCAAAAAAATTTCAAGATATATTTTTGAATTGTACGCTAAGAAAACATTGCTCCTTGCTGACTTTTAAGTTATATATTTACATTTCAATTGAAATTGTGCCTTCGCAATCATTTTAAATCTGCATATGTGTAGGCCGATTGCTGTTCCTACATGATAGCGAAATGCAAACTAGTTTGACACTTGCCTAATATTGTGCCTATTAATTATTACGCACTAATTTTATGCAAATATGCGCGTAAGCAAGTGCTTGAGTGAGAACAGTGTGGTGACCCAGCGGTAACGGCCCCAATGCCCCAACTTAAGTACGAGTTGTAGGTCGTGGGTTCGAATCCAGGCAGACGCTTTACTTTGTGTAATTTATTTCATCACCACTGCTCTCAAAGCGGTGAAGGAAAACATCGTGAGGAAACCGGCATATCCTGGAAACAAAAATTCAAAGACATGTGACGTCTACCAACGCTCACTGGGCCCGCGTGGTACTGGCCCACTCTCTCTCACAGATATGAGGCCTGTGTGTCCCCGCATTGGGAACTTTACAGGCTGATTATGCTAAGTGGTTGAGTCATCCGCTGCAGAATTGGTTCAATTTTATGAGCTTGGTAGGAATTTATAACATCCTTCAACTGCCCACTGGCAACTACTTATTTAAAATTGACATTTTTAAAGTTAGATAGTTTGATAACTTTGCCTATATTTCATACAAAATTTTGCTATCGAAAATAGCCAGTAAAATCTTAAGTCTTCCCTAAAAATACAGTTATGACGAAACCTGAGTAAAAGTTAGCGATGAACAAGGGAACTTACGATACAAACTTCTTTATACAACGTGTACCAGAATGTGTGTAGTCATATTATGCTGCGGTCCCACGGCCAGCTATCTCACAGGCCAAGGTGCGCTAGGCCAGGCCGACAGGCTGTGGGAACAGTCGGCCTGCGGTGGCCTGTCGTCGTCCGTCCTATCGAATGTAATATAGGATGATCCGTGGGAATGCTCGACACGGGCCGCGACAGGCATCGACTGGGACCGCGGCAGTACAGACGAAAGTAAACAACATCATAATCGCGAAAAAATTATTTGCTTTCACAATACCTATTTGGTCCACATGTATGGGACAGCTGATTATTTTTTAGCGATTATGATGTTGGTCCCATATAGAAAGTTGTTCAGTATGATGGTCTGTACTACACCCTTATAATCATTTCTGATACACGCTGTAACATAAAAAGCGCGATCCTGCATGTAAGATGTACAAAAACAAATGACCCACATCACCGGGAGGTACCGGTTTTGTCACGGATGTGGTCATCATAAGAGCTTTGGTTACGAAGTCATGTCTGTACTCATCTTTATATCAAACTAGTTGCGCCCCGCGGATAAAAAGTAGCCTATGTGTTAATCAAGGGTAGGTATAAGCTATCTACATACCAAATTTCATCCAAATCGGTCCAACCGTTTGAGCGTGTGACAAACATACAAACACACACACTCACACTTTCGCCTTTATATTAGTGTGATTAGTGTGATATCGTAGTGTGTGAAAAACCCGTTCGATGAATCAAAGCCACAATTAATAATTAAGTAGAACTTAGGTATGTACGTTGGGTTTATGACTAAGTAGGTACTAACAGCCGCATGGGTCGAACACTTGCCCCGGTTGATCCGTGGATGGGTGACCTTCTTTACATACCAAGACCCCTTCGTGACCCGTAAAGCATGTTAAGCCGTTGCTCCCGGCTGTCATTCGTGGATCTTTGACAATCGTTACGGGTCGTCAGAAGCCCGAAAGTCTGACAACTAGTCTTACCAAGGGGTATCGTATTACCCAGTAACTGTTGTGGAGGTCAAATAGGCAGTCGTTACATGTGTGTACAATACTGGTATTCAGCTGCATCCGGTTAGACTGGAAGCTGACCCCAACATACTTAGTTGGGAAAAGGCTGGGCAGATAGGATGACTACAAGTCTCGTCTTATAAGTCTATAAAAATAAGTCGTCGTCGCTACAATTAGCAAAAAAATATAGCATCGACATCTTCTACGTCATTAGGTTCCTAAAACATTGTAAAGGCGAAAGTTTGAGAGTGTGTTGTTTGTATGTTTGTTACTTCTTCACGCTCAAACGGCTAAACCAATAAATTTGGTGTGGACGTAGCTGACACCCTGCATTAAAACCCAGGCTACTTTTTATCCCGATATTCCTACAGGTTCAAGACTTACGCGTGTAAAACCGCGGGGCACTGCTTTTCACTACATAATATAAAACAAAGTCGCTTCCCGCTGTCTGTATGTCCCTATGTATGCTTAGATCTTTAAAACTGCGCAGCGGATTTTGATGCGGTTTTTTTTAATAGATAGAGTGATTCAAGAGGAAGGTTTATATGTATAATAAACGTGGGCGAAGCCGCGGGCCAAAGCTAGTTAAGTATAAATAAGAACCAAAAGGACAAAGAGATGCAAGTTTCAAAATATCACAACCTTAAAACAATATTAGGGGTCAAGTATAAAGCTACATCTAAAAATATTGTATAGGTAATTAAATTTTATTGTCTTATACTTACCTAAACTTTTTGACAAAAATATATTCGTAATGTCCTCGTTTTTAAATAGAATATAATTTTAACGACCATAATATCTGCTTTTAATTAATAAACAAGTCACGACGTCTGATGATCGCATAATACCATAACGTATCATTTAGTATTCTAAATTGATATCTAATTGGGCATGTGAACTTTATTCTGAGCACACAATGTATTCATTACATGCCTTAAACTTAAAACCTCCATAAAATATTTCAAAGTCAAAGTCAAAATATTTGTAACTGAACTACTTATGTCAAAAATCAAATCAAAATCGTTTATTTGTATAAAATGTGGTGGGTACAAAAGGTGTTACATATAAAATTTAGTGCGAAGACACATTCCGCCATGCAGTGATGGCATGCAAATATTTAGTTAAGATACAATAAAATTATAGACACAATAACAGAATTCTATGAACGAAAATAACATTAAAATCAAGGCAATACCAATTTGAATTAAAATGACACACTACATATCTAAACAGTAAGGTAAGTAGCGACAAGGTAATTACCAAAGGAACTTAAATTAACTAAAACTGACTACAATGCATTCCTGAAGTGGTAGGACTGGCACGATTTTTTGTTGAGAAATTCGCCGATTGAATAAAAACTATGCGATATCAACCATTTTTTCAAAACCACGCAGAATTTTTTGTAAGGTAGTTTTGTTATCCAGATAGGTAGTGAGTTATATGTATATAAGTGGCGCCATATACACACAACTGCGCCATATACACATATACGCCATATACACACAACTATGTATAGATGGTGTTGTTTCGTTGTATGGGTGGCTTCTTAAATACTTATTTAGAAACTCCTCTCGTCAATATCTAGAAGCATAAAGAAATATTCCTTGAATATCAAAGTAACTTTGGAGAAGTTCATACATCGTTACAAACCCAAACTACATTATAGGACATAATTATTAAAACTTTCATTCAATTTATCTGTATAATAACATCATTTTATGGAAAGGCTCCAACGACATAAAAATGAACTCGCTGTGACACTTCTAAAGTCCTCAGACTCTACCTACAGACTTAAAAGAGAACGAACAACGTCAATAAAATAATATATTATCGAGATGACGCATCGCAGGATGTGAATAATCTCGAACTATCAATGAAGAAACAACCAATCTCAAGAGAACAAGACTCAGGAGTTGATTGCAGATGGATGAGAAAAAAAATCTGTTACAGTGTACTCAGAATTATTTGCTCCTTTTATGAGGCCTGCTAAGCAATAAAAAATGTCATCAAGTCAAGGATTCAAAATTACAAAAATTGGCTAATATGATACGTGTCCTTAATAAAAAACAATCAATCATAGACGAATGTCTATCAATATAGTTTAAATATAATTTGTAATGAGGATGCTCAACATCAATCATGGCAGTCTCATGGCTGCGCAGGCGCCGCAAAATTGCTATCATTATCATTGTACTCGGCTAATGAGTATTAGTAACCGTCATAAATCCAAAGCACAAAAGATATGTGTATCTGTATGTTAGTTGCCTGCCTAGCCTTTTCCCAACTATGTTGGGGTCGGCTTCCAGTCTAACCGGATGCAGCTGAATACCATTATTTTACATGGAGCGACTGCCTATCTGACCTCCACAACCCATTAACTGGGTAATACGATACCCCTTGGTAAGACTGATTGTCAGACTTTCGGGCTTCTGACGACCCGTAACGACTGTCAAAGATCCACGAATGACAGCCGGGACCAACGGCTTAACGTGCTTACCGAGGCACGGAGGAGTCTCGGTATGTAAAGATGGTCACCCATCCACGGACCAACCCCGGCAAGCGTAGCTTAACCTGATGGATCGACCCGTGCGGCTGTTATTACTTAGCCACGAGCTCCTCATGTATTTGTATGTTAGTATGCAGCAGTAAATCTGCCTTAGCCTTTTCCTAACTATGTTGGGGTCTGCTTCTAGTTTAACCGGATGTAGCTGAATACTGGTGTATTAAAATTTCACATGGAACGACTGTCTATCTAACCTCCAGAACCCATCAGTAACTAGGTAATACAATACCACATGGTAAGACTGGTTGTCAGATTTTCGGGCTTCTGACGATCCGTAATGCCTGTCAAAGATCCACGAATGACGGCCGGGACCAACCGAGGCACGGAGGAGTCTCGATAAGTAAAGATGGTCACTCATCCACGGACCAACTCCGGCAAGCGTAGCGCTGCCTACTTAGGTACGAGCTTATAGGAAAAGTTTCATAAAATAAGTCACTATTCTAACAGAATGTTTAATACTTAATGTGATGAGTCCCTTAGTTTGCCAGTGCAAAAAAATCTGCTGCCCCATACATTCATGTTCGCATAACTCGTCAAAATGTAGGGAGCAGCTGATTTTTTTTTCGCGATTTCAGGTTTAGTCCCATAGTAAAAGTTGTTTGTTATCATGAGTAAAATCATGTGTTTTAGTATCGGTCACTAATTATCAGTCACCCACCCTATATATAGGCTTACTGCAGTAATTTGTACTACTTAATTATTTAACGGTACAAATGTTAGTATAATTTCATAAGAAACACCCTGCTTAATCTTTGACCACGTTATCTGAAATTACGCGTAAGATATACAGTGTAGGCATGCACATTAATTTAATGCTTACTTTTTCTATGGGCCCGAGCATTATTTGTCAAAAGACGAGCACTTTTTAGAGGAAAGTGTAATTTCTATATAATATGTAAGCATACTTTTCGTAGCTTACCATCTATGGCGTAGTCTTCATAGCGTAGACTAGCTGAGTGCAGGAGTCACAATATAAATATGGACAGTAGAGAAGCTACGAACAAACGTACGAAACGAGACCCCTTTTTTTTTTTTTTTTCTTTTTTTGTGGATGGGAAATCATCAAATGACTTGTCCCGCTCTGGGCAGAGCGGGAGGGCGTGTCAGACTTTTACTGACTAAAACCCACCCATGATCCTTCAGTTGCCCGTGCCAGGGCCACAGTATCTCTTTCGAACTACCCGCGACCCCGGCGGCGAAACGAGACTCCTAAGCCACAATACCTACCTACCCTACCTATACCTACTGAGAGCACCGCGACTATCGCTTGGGGTCTTGTCAGTGCGCACGTCTGTATGAGTGTGCCGTTTCCACCGTTAGTACGTAGTTAACTTACTATCCATTTATTTATTGTGTCGGCGTGTAGCATCGTCGTTTCCGTTGCGGAGTATTCGTAGCTAAGTTTTCGTAACGTAATGTTGTTTGTCGTATTTTCCGTAGTGCAATAGACTCCGTAGCGGTGTGTTCGTAGCGTGTTGTTTATGGCATAGCGTAGTCTGGGATCCTTTAGTATTGTCGAGGGTCCATCATCATCGTTGTTTTATATTTTATAAATTTGTATAAACTATAAATTAAAAAGTAACGAGTTTTCATATAATATTGATATCCAACTTAAGAAATGTTGGATTTCCCATACAAACTTTCATCCCCTGTAGGATTATTTTTGAGACAAAAAGCAGCCTATGTCCTTCCCTAGGATGCCATCTATCTCCTTGTTCTTTACTGAACTCCGGTTAGTGGTTTAGGCTTGAAAAGGTAACAGACAGACAGATAGACAGAGTTACTTTAGAATTTATAATACTAGCTGTTGCCCGCAACTTCATCTGCAATCCAGGATAAATAGTAGTGTATGTCCTTCTCCAGGTCAATCTATCAAATTTCATCCAAATCCGTTCAGCCGTTTTAGCGTGAAAGCGTAACAAACAAACTCACTTTCGCATTTATAATATTATAGTTAGGTTTAGTATGGAGTATGGAATCCGCTGGATGTGGGAAGCAAGGAACAGGTCAAAGTGGCGGGGTTTGGGGGAAGCCTATGTCCAACAGTGGACTTCTTTCGGCTGAAATGATGATGATGGATATCATCGGAATGTACAAAAATTTGTTAATTTTATAGGGACCGGTAAAACTAAAATAGCTGCAATCCATTTAGGATATCGTTCTGTCACAATTAACTATGTAATCTAAAGTACCTAATTGCAGCGCACTATTCGCTAACTTTGAAGATATAAACTAGTTGCAGTGAACTGGACTGTCCAGTTTGTCCCGATGAGATGACCCGACGTCCTTCGAGGCAGCTGCAACTGACCTACCACATTCTTTACCGGATTATTATTGCATTATTTACGAGTAGTATCTAGTATTATAATGCAAGTTTTTGTGAGAAAAGTTGCGAATTTCTTGTTTGTTATTGTTATACAGTATGACGCATGCGCAGTTTTGTCTTTCTTTGTCATTTTGTCATTATTATGTCATCAGGCTACATTATCATACTAATATTATAAAGCCGAAAGTTTGTGAGTGTGTGTGTGTGGGTGTGTTTTGTATGTTTGTTACTTCTTTGGATGAAATTTGGTATGTAGATAGCTTATACCCTGGATTAACACATAGGCTACTTTTTATCTCGTTCTACGCGGGTAAAACCGCGGGGTGCAGCTAGTAATGCCATAAAAATAGAAAAAATATATATAAATAATAGAAAATATTAATAGGTCATGTATGTGTATGCACGTACAATTAAAAAAAAATGTTAACTAGTTGCCTTTTTATATCTTTTATATTTTTTATAAAGTCTGTAAGTTATGAAAATAATGGCACCATCCACCAGATACTATTTTCTTTTAAAAGTTATAATTCCACAACTAAGTAGGTATCTAAATACTTTTTTTTAAAATAATGTCGTTAAGCTTCAAAATTGTCAACAGTCACATCTTCGCGACTACATTAAAATGGGACTATTCGTAGTGACTCCTTGACCTCTAAAACAAGAGACGGCCTTGTATTTAAATGAAAGTCATTAGTGACGTAGTGTAGCTTTTAATTTTTGGCAGTTGATTTTAAACTGGTTTGATTACTTCACTCATTTGTCCTGAAACCAGCGACAGCACGCGTAGCTTAACCTCTATCTCTACGAAGAATAGACACATCTCTTTCTATAGGTACAAAGTGACATTTCGTTTCTCCGGTTTTGACATCGCACCGTAGAAATCCTTCTACAATCTGTCATTTGGTCTTTCGTTTCTAACAATCTTTGTCTAAGTCCTTTTTAATGTAGACTATTTCGGAAGAAAGTTTTTTATTGAAACTGTCAAAATCACACTGAGAACTGAAAATATTGTCTAGGGTAGTGAAGACAATTTGATTTTGTAAACACCACCGTCGCCGCCGTTTTGAATGCAAAACTGTGATAATTAATAGAAGAACAAAGCTATCTTCTTCTATTTTTCATCATTTATTTAATAGGGCATTACCAAGGAAATGGTTAAGGCCATTATTACTGTAATTTTTTTTTGCCCCAAAATACGGTTGTTCGTGACTTTGTGAAAAATTGGTGTACATCTAGTTGTCATTCTTTATACGCGACTTTTTTTAGTAAAAACTGAAAATCAAGCAGAAAAAGTTCCGAGTCGAATTATGTAAAAAAAAAGTGAATTCGTAAAAAGTGCAGCTGACTCTTTCTACTTTGTTGTCGTCATAATATCTACACGGAATCGTCATTTTTGTCTGTTCTTCCATCGACAAAACCCCTTTTTATGGAGATAATGCTACGCGAGCAACCGCGTACCTAGTAACTGCAGAATCACACTAATATCATAAAGGCGAAAGTATGTGAGTGTGTGTGTGCGTGTGTATGTTTCTTACTTCTTCACGCTCAAACGGCGGGATCGATTTGGATAAAATTTGGTATGTAGATAGCTTATATCTTGGATTAACACATAGGCTACTTTTTATTCCGGTCTACGCGGGTGAAACCGCGGGGCGCAGCTAGTAGTAACTAAATTTTGGTCAATCTAAGAAGTCCGATTTGACATGAGGGTGTCCCTCTTTGTCCCGCTATGTTTGTCTCTCTTTGGCATATGAAACGATATGGGCTGTCACAAGGGACCTATTATTTTATAGCGAGTTTATAGAGGCTAATGGTCACATTGTATACCGAGCTTTTTCTAGTCATATGTGTACCTACGATTCGATACAAGGTGTAATTTCAATAATGCACAACCTCGTAAGGATCATTGTACAACTTTTACTATATACCTTACATGTTTGTTCTCATAACTCGTCAAAATGTAGGGAACAGCTGATTTTTTTTTCACGATTTCTGGTTTGGTCTCGTAATAAAAGTTGTTCATAATGATGTGTACTGACTCCAGAGGTTGTCATTTATTTAAATTACACCTTGTATACAGCGCTGTGTTAACAGCCGCTCACAGTAAGTCAATCTGCCTAGCCTTTTACCAATTATGTCCAGTCTAACCGGAGCTGAATACCAGTATTTTACATGAAGCGACTGCCTATCTGGCCTCCACAACCCAGTAACTGGGTAACACGATACCCCTTGGTAAGACTGGTTGTCAGACTTTCGGGCTTCTGACGACACGTAACGACTGTCAAAGATCCACGAATGACAGCCGGGACCAACGGCTTAACGTGCTTTCCGAGGCACGCAGTAAGTAAGTTTAGTAAATAGATATGTGTAAATGTTTTAATTAACCCATTAATATTATAAGACTCCTCATGGAGTTTCTTTCTTCTTGTCTCCATAAGCTAGGATTGATTCGTCACGTCAACTCAACTATTTTCACGCACTACTCCATAATGCCTCACAGTTCCCATGCACTATTACATTAGTGACGTCAGACGTAATCATTGAATAACATCAAATACAATGTGTAGTTTGTTGACGGTCGGTGTCACGGACGGTGTCTCAGCCCGCGGTGAGTCCGTGACCGATCGTGTACAAACATCCGTAAAGTGACACTTTCCTAACACAGGCTATCCACCGGGTCACGACGAAAAAGTTCTAAAGTAAACATACTCTTATGTTATGTATAGCTTTGAGAATGTCGAAAATAACAATTTGTTTTTTTTTCAAACGATAAAACAAATTGTGTTTTTTTTTCGTTTTTTTCGTATGTTACATAGAAAAATTAACAGAAGGAATCCTTGGAATGAAACAGCATTCTATCGAAAGTTTCCGTTGATGTTTTGAAAAGTTGAAAAAAACAAATTTTATTGAAAATTAAATATATTTTAATAGGTGAAATACAAAACAAAAGAAAAGATACGGGAGGTAAATACAAATACCTAGGTAAAAAATAATAGATAATAAGTCGTGGAGCTCGTGGCTAAGTAATAACAGCCGCACGGGTCGATCCATCAGGTTAAGCTACGCTTGCCGGGGTCGGCCCGTGGATGGGTGACCATCTTTACATACCGAGACTCCTCCGTGCCTCGGAAAGCACGTTAAGCCCTTGGTTCCGGCTGTCATTCGTGGATCTTTGACAGTCGTTACGGGTCTTTACATACCAAGAGGTATCGTACTACCCAGTTAATGGGTTGTGGAGGTCAGATAGGCAGTCGCTATGGAAATACGGGTATTCAGCTGCATCCGGTTAGACTGGAAGCCGACCCTAACATAGTTGGGAAAAGGCTAGGCAAATTGAATAAATCCATCTAAGTAGCTCTCCTCGGTCACAATCCCAATTACACTGTCCGAAGAATCGTCAGCTTTATCGGCTCGAGCTCGATTTCGAAAGCTTCTTTTTTAGCTTGCATTAAAATGTAAATTAGAAGGAACGTAAACTCTTTTTATTAATTGAGTCATCCTTGCATACGTAACTTACGTATGCAAGGATGACTACAATGTGGGTAAAATATTGCCAAAACATAACATCACGCCTGTATTCTCTGATACAACGTGTTTCTTTTGCTATCCCATAACTTTAGGGTATTAATGAGACCATCATTTTGAACAACTTTTACTACGGGACCAAACCTGAAATCGCGAAAAAAAAATCAGCAGTTCCCTACATTTTGACGAGTTATGCGAACATAATTATGTAGGGAACAGTTAATTTATTTAATGCGATTTCATGTTTGGTGACATAGTAAAAGTTGTTCAAAATTTATTGTCTCAAAGACTGCCCTTATGCACAAAAGCATCCTCTGCATGGCTCCGAAAATATTCAATAAAATACCAAATGATATTAAAGATTTAAACCTGACTCAATTTAAACGGAGACTAAATAATTTTTTAATTGAAAAATGCCACTATACCATTGACGAATTTCTTCTTGACAAAATGTATTAAATTAAATGATAATTTAATTATGTGAATATTTATTATAATAATTTATTGTATTCTAAATGTTTATTATAAAAATTTATTATAAGTAATTAAGTAGGTATTTTAAATATTGAAATGTTTGTTAATTTGTTTGCATGTAGGTAATATTGATTTTAAATTCTTATATTGATAAATAGTGTATGCCCTAATGGGTACTTTTATGAGTCACCATAACCTAAGTATAAGACCTAATGTATCACCAAAAAACACACTAATAAATACTTTGACTTTGACTTTTTGAGTCATTAATACCCTAGAGTTATGGGATATCAAAAGAAACACGTTGTTTATTACACCCACATTCTGCCAGTCTAGATCCCATTTAATAGGGGCGAGCCTATTGCCATAGACCAGGTACAACCAGGTTCCAGGTTCCAGACTCCGGGCTGCTACTGAAATACTTTATAATCATAAATCTTTATTAATTTTAACATCAATTACAGGCACTGGTTTATAAGTTGCATAATTTTAAATAGAGGATAGGAATGCCCTGAAATAACACGTCGACTGTCTGAATCATAGATATATGAAAGAAGTTTTTAAAGATAAATACAGTAAAATACTTTTACTTACATATGGTAAGTGATTCCGTGAGATACGAAGTTTTTAATATCACTTCGGTTTTTGCAGGAAACCACTGAACAACACGGCATTTTTATAATTTCTCGTGACCACGGTCGAAAGCGTACTAGTTCGCGGAGACGGCCATTTGGCGAGTAAAGGCGCAGCGTGCGCATAACGCGTGGACACAGACACGCCCCCTTACCACTTCTCCTGTTTTTTATATTTCTATGGTCTGAATCTTACCTAGCATGTCCGCCATAGAAACGGGTTTTGTCGGCGGAAGAATAGACAAAATGGCAGATAGAAGAAAAAATAGTACGCATTCTACGCATCTACACTCCTGACAAATTATCTGTGAAATGGCGAAAATTGGAACTACGGCCGTCATGTTGAATGTCTTCGATTTGTGCCGACGCATGTCATTCGATTGTGTCGACGCAACGACGGTGCCGTCCTCTTTCAGATCACAGATAAGTTGGTAGGACTGTAAGCATGTGTAGTTTTGTCTATTCTGCTGTCGACAAAACACCATCATGCTACGCGTGCTAGACTCCCACTTTGATGCCGGGGCCACATTATACGTCAACGTCAATGCCCATAAACGCTTTAAACATCGCGGTAGTTAAATTCGGTCAAGATTCGGTGAAATTATCGCGGTAACTAGTAGCTACACCTACGGTTGTCGCCCTTAAACGCGATAATCACCTGCACATTCTGTATAATGTGGCACCGGCATGACCGAGATAATAGTGGTCAACATTACTACCAGATTGATGAAAGCCTGTGTTATGGATGAAATTAAGAGCAATATTTATGATCCTTTTTATTCGAATAATTTATTGATTTTCATTGTTACTGTTAGCTTGAATAGTTATAACTACATACGTATATAATACTTATTGAAACGTTCTTTAATTTCGCCGAGTGGCTACAATGTATTCAATATTTCGTAAAATACGCGAAGCTTACACAAATCAAAGATTACGTTGTTATAAATCGGTAAGAGTAATGTTTATGTCCTGTGTATTCATGGTGAAATATTACGAGCTTCAACAAAATAATATATCGAAGAAATAAAAGACAATACTACTGATTTTACGCAGCTTTTACTTCATATAAGCTGTCTGCTGCTTCTTCTCCTCATGAGAATAGGTTTGCTTTGTGTAAAAATATTTGGCAGTCTGCAAGGGGACAGTGGCACGACTGAAAAGGGTGCACCGAACGTTTATACTTTTACATATCATCACTCGTGTAGGCTAGTTTAAGAGCGCACCGGGCGTTTGCCTTTGTCTCTGTCTTTTTCTTTACATGTAAAGAGTAAAGAAAATAACCACACTTTTGCACTTTCTCGATGTTTTTCGTTGTTTTTTTCATCATAATCAGCCTTATAACGTTCCCACTGCTGGCACACAGGCCTCCTCTCTTCGAGAGGGAGAGGGAGTGGGCTGTAATCTACCACGGGGGCCCAGTGCGTGTTGGTAGGGGGCCTACAACGGAACCCTTACCACAGCACGCATAACTTGTTCATTAAACGTCACAGGTTACGTGTTTGTGGTGTGAATAAAAAGCTCGGTGCGCGCTTAATGCATCTCACGAACATCAACAATCTCCTGCTTTTATCCCAATTTATTTGTGGTCGGCGCAACATGTCCTTCTTTTCTATTATTTTCTTCCATATTTCTCTATTAGTCGTCATCTGAGTAGCCCCCCTTTCTAGCCATATCATCTTTCACACAATCCATCCATGTTTTCTTTGGTCTTTCTCTACTCTTACCGTACCTCACGAACGATAAACTTGCATCATCTTAGGCTTGGGATGAGGGCGATTATCTTTAAACAACGAAATTCAGAACACTCTATTTTTTAAAGCAGCAATGTTAAGACCATTTAGCGTTTTTTTACCGTCTGTAAAGAAAAAAAAAACTATGTGAAATCTACCAAACAGATCCACATAAGTAAAAACTTTAGTTGTAACAAACCGTGTTCGCAGAATTATCTAGGAGAAAAGCTATTGTGTTATCTCACATCGCCGTGGGGTTAACTGGGGGTTTGCAATAAACTTGTTCCTGTCTTTTTACCCTTTTTCGTTGTTCCTACAAGCGAAACTGTGTGGACAAAGAATAATGGAGAAATAAAAATTTCGTCGCGAGTAATAAAAATGTGCAGCTCGGTATAAAAGACTACGTATTCATATTATAACCATGTCAGGATGAAATTGTAGGGGTTTAGCGTTGTTTTAATAAAGTTCTATGTAGTTATGCATAATGTATTTATTTACATTACGTAAACATACTTAATTACCTCTTCTCTCGTATTCGCACGAGTTATCATCATCATCATTTCAGCCGAAAGACGTTCACTGCTGGACATAGGCCTCCTCCAAGCACCGCCACTTCAACCGGTTCTGTGCTTCCCGCATCCAGCGGATTCGCACGAGTACCTGCCTCGTAAAACGAACAAAAGACAAAAGACTCATTCAGTCACAATTGAATATAACTTATAATGTCGCTAAGATTTTATTTGACATTATTTACATATTAAATAAACTAACAGATTTAAAATAATAATATGTACTTACATTGTATATAAAAAAGGAGGGAAAAGGATCATAGGGCATCAAAAAATTCGTCCGCATCGCTGTCAACAGGAAAAGTGCCCAAAAGGCTGGCAGCATTGCCACGTTGTATGGCAATGCTGATTCTTTGGCCAACAAATAGGCCAGCCCTCTGGTCACGTGAGGAGTTGATTGATTGATTGATTTTTCAAGGTCTTTATTACTACAAATGTTGTTACAATGGTGTTTACAAATGATCTTATTCTATTTGTAAACAAATCGTGATTAATTTTGTTACATAGGCTATATTTCGCCTTTACAAACATTGAAACATGTTTTTAATATCTACGAGTATTTTACGTTGACATGAATTAACTTACAATCATCGTCTACTAGGGATGTGCAAGTCTTAGTATGGACCCACATAATATTTAATGTTTAATGTCGCTAAGAACGAACTGTAACTAATTGTTACAAAAAGATGAAAAAGATTAGTAAATAAAAACTTTTTTACAAAAAAATACAACCGACTTCCAAAAACAACACTATAAAGTGAAAAATAACTTTAATTTCGGAAGTCGGTGTCTAGTTAAATGTATTTTCGTTTTTTGCCATCGACTTCCGAAATTAAAGTTATTTTTCACTTTGTAGTGTTGTTTTTGGAAGTCGGTTGTATTTTTTTGTAAAAAAGTTTTTATTTTTCACTTATTAATTGTAGTTGCTACCCTACACAAAATCTAATACCACTACCTGCAAAACAAACTAGAACATCATCCATATAAAAGTGGGGGAAAAATACGTATTATTGATGGTAACTCAAAAACTACCGAAGCAAAGTTAATCAATTTTATATGGGACCAACTGTGATGTATCCCTCTCGAATAAAACAAAAAAAAATTCAAATCGGTCTAGCCATCTTTGAGTAATCGGGGAACTTACATAAAAAAAAAAATACATTTATTTTTTTACACTCTGTATACGTATAATTATTTCTGTTTAAAGATTCCGATCTCATAACTGCATAATGATATTGCATACGAATAGTAAAATTATTCGTACATCATGTATTCAGAGCATACAAACGTATATAAGGTGTTAATTTTAGGTTTTTTTTGCGCTTGTGAAAGTAAGCTACATTATTTTAATCGGCCCAAGCCTCTAATTTGGTATCAGGCTAATAGCATAGATAATTTGCAGGCTTTAGGCGGAGGTTTGTGGCCAAAAAATATTCTGGAGAGATTCTCTTGTTTTTTTATTTGAAGTTTGCGACTGAATGTAAAGTGATTTTGGTATAATCTGTGGGCCTTGTCGTTTTATTAGTGCCATGCCTGATAATCGTATAATCGGATTTTAGCATATTTTATACCTATACAAAACAAGATTATCAAAATCTAGTTTTGTATAAAATATTCGCATTCCTTCTATACAAACTACGATAATTAGTTATAACTTATTAATAAGTTAGCGAAAGATGGTAACTTATTTTTATTTAATACCGATTTACTTAGTAAAATTTATCTTCGCACCAATCAAAATAATCTAAGATTACGACCATTACTGCAGGTACCGTTTACAAAAACAAATTATAGGCGTAACGCTTTTTGTATACGCAGTGCAATATTATTTAACAACCTGCCATCGTATTTAGAAGTCGATTTATTTTGCACGAGTCCGTTAAGAATCAGGAAAGTCTTGGGTGAGGAATTCTTTAATGGGTCATTCCCCCATTGAAGAGTTCTTTACTCGGGATTTCGCTTCTTATTATTTCTGGATTTCAGGGTTTATCATGGCATACCTACCTAATTTCCATAACTCTCCTTTTTTTTTTCTTCTTTGATCTTCTTTTTATAACACTGTATTTTAAATGTGGAAGCTTGTAATTAGCAATTGTCAGTTGTTATTTATTGTTACTATTTACGTGTATTAGTCTGTAAGCTTTCTTAATATTGTAAAAATAAAATAAAATAATAAATAAATAATAATTTTGTTACCATAATGTTGTTTTTAGAATTCCTAAACACACTTTATAAAATAAAGTATCGTCACTTTCTATAAATAAAACAGGACGACAATAAAGCCATATTCAGACCCTTCATCACAGCGCAATCATTTAAAACTCAGTTAAATTTAAAAAAACAGCAAACCTCCAAAAACCAAATACCTAACCACATTATTCTAGTTTCCCGCTAGACTTAACAGATGCATGAAAAACTAAAGTGCCCACGGGAAATTAGAACAACTGGCAGCGGCGCCGTTGTAGGCTAGTTATTAATATTTATTTTGACATTTTCATAAAAGCAACTTCGCTGTAGTTCCGCCATTTTCCGTAGTGGAATGTAGGTTCAGGTTTATTTTGTATGTTAACATGGCAAGCGTGATAAAGTTCCTACGTTGTATTTCATGATGAATATTTTGATGTTTTCATTAGCGATGTCACGTATGGTAGGTATTGTAATTTCGTTTTGGAGTTTTAATTAACTTACATTGTGTCATGCATGGAGGAGCTCGTAACTAAGTAATAACAGCCGCACGGGTCGATCCATCAGGTTAAGCTACGCTTGCCGGGGTTGGTCCGTGGATGGGTGATCATCTTTACATACCGAGACTCCTCCGTGCCTCGGAAAGCACGTTAAGCCGTTGGTCCCGGCTGTCATTCGTGGATCTTTGACAGTTGTTACGGGTCGTCAGAAGCCCGAAAGTCTGACAATCAGTCTTACCAAGGGGTATCGTATTACCCAGTTAATGGGTTGTGGAGGTCAGATAGGCAGTCGCTCCATGTAAAATAATGGTATTCAGCTGCATCCGGTTAGACTGGAAGCCGACCCCAATATAGTTGGGAAAAGGCTAGGCAGATTGATTGTGTCATGCATGATGTGTGATGAGTTGATGACAATTTGACGTCTATACTATTACCAATCGTGACACGTAGGTTTAGATGGACCTATTAACTGGGTATCATATTTTCTTCTTGTCAGTTGATGCTTGGTAAGACATAGACAAATCAACTTCCGAGGCTTTTGGAGTCCAGCCAGGTTCTCCACGTCTACTCTAGTGGTCTACAAATCGATTGACAGATTGCACTTTTTGCAATGCCAAACCTTTCGACACTTGTGTCGACACCTAATAATAATACTTGTAATCGTAATTCGTATCGTCATCTAAGCGTGGGTTCGCGTGTTACTTGTGCGGTTGTACCTAACTTCGTAATGGAGTTAATTGATGTGGCTGGGTTGATGTGCTCATGGCGGGCGTAGTCCAATGTGTAAAAAATATTCCGTTATTTGATTGGTGCTTCTTTTTTTCCAGCGTTAATTTGCCCAATTATAAGTGTCTACTTGACAATGGGACGTCCTGAAATACTCTAACTATTTACCCCTATCCACCTCCTCTCTCCCTCCTCCTCCTCTTTCTCTCTCAAACCTTTCTTCCTCTATCTATCTCTTTATCTACTATCTTTTCTTTTTTTTCGTCAGAGGCATTTCTTTTCAACCTGCACTCTACTTTTCCACTGTCGGGCATACTTAGGTCTCCTCCAGCTAAGGCTAATTTCTGGCCAATCTGTCATGAACGCTTCTACGGAATGGTTTACGTTTCATTCCAGGATTTTTCACAACTGTGAAGGATTTGATAAATTGCAAATATTTTCGATTTTTTGAATTTTTTCAATTAAAAATTCAATTTCCTAATTTCATACTCAATATGAGAAGAAACCACAAGTAAATTGTTTTGCGTGCACTGATACAATTTCGCAACGTCCGCACACCGGCCCATTGCAAATAGCAACCAACGGTTTTTGTAATAACTGTGTTTACGAGAATGAGGGTAGTTGTAAAAACTGTCATTACTACTACTTCTGTCTTACGTACATGTGAATTAATGATTAATGTGTTGACATTTTGTTATTAATTGTCAATTTTATGAGTCATATTCACAGAACAGATAAAGAGACCTTTTTATCTTTTCTGTGGTCATATTCAACGCTTTCACCAAGATATGGCATGCATGTTACATCATTGCGTGTTATGGTCACAAAGTCATAACATTGAAAATTCAGATATACAACGTGTCGTTTTGCATCCTCGTCAAATTTCAGGGTGTGATACAGAACATCAAACCGAACAAATTTCTCAATGGGACCAACATCGTAATCGCGAAAAAAATTTCAACTGTCCCATAGAAAATTTCAATACCTACTCGACGCAAATGTACGGGATGGCTGATTATTTTTTCGCGAACATAATTAAAATGATCTTTCATGTTGTGCATTCAAACTTGTATAAATACAGTATTTTAACCACAGAATTTTCGACAGCGATGCGGATGAATTTTTCGACGCCTTGTTTTAGTTTGTGAATAGTTTTAGTTTTATGTTAGGATATATTTTTGTTATTTTTAGGTTATGTTTATATAATCAAATAAAAACCACAGAACAGATAAAGAGCTGTTCTGTGATTTTAAAAGTAAAATTACGTCTGTAAATCAGCATCAAATCAGCGAAATCGGCAAAATTTCGTGTACGGCCTCTTAATAACAATAAAGGAACGATACGAACGCAATAACGATGACTCTATAAGTACCTACTTCTAACAGCTCTGAACTGTCGCCTCTTTGTTATTTTGATTGTTTTTTACTTTGCTTGTAGTGAGAGCTTTTGGGGAGGTGTTTTTGAATGTAAAAGTTATTTAATTGTATCATAATTCATAAATAATGATCAAATTGCAAGTCTTTAGGAGTTTAGTTTAATTAACCGACGAAAAAAAAGGAGGAGGATACGACACGTATACTTAGGTATATATTTTTCTATGTATGACCGCAACGCGTAACTTTTTACTGAGTTATCCGATTTGAAAGATTCTTGTTTTATTCGGGAACCTATACAAACCTCGAAGTTGGTCCCAAACCAATGTAAAATTTATTGACTTTACTTTGGTAGTTTTTGAGTTAGCTTCAATAATACGTATTTTCTTCCCACTTTTTATGTGGATGATGTTCTAATTTCTTTTGCAGGTAGTAGTATTCGAATTTGTGTGGACAACTAAAAAATGAAAAATAAAAACTTTTACAAAACTTTTTTTTAACAAAAAAAAAAAAGAACGGACTTCCGAAAAAACACTACAAAGTGAAAAATAACTTTAATTTCGGAATCCGGTGGCAAAAAACGAAAATACAAAACCAAAGACACTGACTTCCGAAATTAAAGTTATTTTTCACTTTGTAGTGTTTTTTTCGGAAGTCTGTTAATTTTTTTTTTGTAAAAAAGTTTTATCTAAAAACCCCGTAGGTACTGCAAGAGCACTGAGCTCTTACAGTACCTACCTACAACAAAATCTGCACCCATCTAACTTTCTAACGATCTACACTATAACTACAACGCATCTTAACCTATTGTCCAAACCACTCAATGGTCAACTTAACCACCACTATCGACCTTCACCCGCTGACCTTCCATTCATTTAGTAACAGCTTCAGATCGTAATAACAGTCGTCAATCATACGATACAGCAGTTATATTGTAACATCTGTACCTAGATTACATCTAGAATGCTAAGGACACGTATTAATCAATTTAATTTGACTTTTCACGCAAACAATGTAGGTTAATCGGCTGATCGTATCGAAGAGCGTCTTTCACTTTGGTGTTTTAATAATGTGTAGGTAAGTAGTGATTAATTATTTTAGAGTATATTTTAAGGATGAAACTATTTTAAAGACACATAACATGAGGAGGTAAAGAACAAAACCTCACTTTTCCACTTTTCAAAACCTTTGGCAAAAAAATAAAATGTAACTATCTTACTCGTACAAAATGTAGGCAGAAACTCAGAACGCCCGCGTCACCTGCTACGGTGCTGTTCCTTATGCTTCGTTTACGTCCATACATCTGGTTGTATACATTTTAAAGACACATTTATTGTATATCTATCTATCTACTTCTAATAAAAAGTTCCACACTTTCACAACTACTGCATAGTGCATGTAATAAATGTTCAAACTCTTTAGTTTGTATGTTTGAACAAAATCACAAGAGAATACGGTATTATAATATTTGATCAGTAAATGTTGTAAGTAAATCTCAGAATACTGGACGATAATAAATGATTGTATTCAGCAATGTAAAAAGAGAAAAATAAAGCGTCATGAATTCATGATCCGTGAATTACGACCATTGTAAGTTTTAAATCGACGGGAAAATAAAATAAAATTCAAACAATGTTTCCAATTGTTCTCTTCAATGGCGTTCTGAGAATGAAAATAAATATGGTGTAAGTACAGCCGAGGTCCTTCTATACGCGTAAATATTAAATGCTGGGTTACGAATATATGGGTTACAGTGACGGGTTATGTTTATTTCATGTAGGGCAAAATTAACTGTGCTCTATGGTAACTGCATGCTATTTACTTAGCTTACACCCGTACCTACCTCTAGATAAATAAAGGCTGGCCCTGTAGATAAAACTCTGTGTCTTACCTACCCCATTTTTTCCCCCTATATTCTCCCGCTATTTGGTAAAGGTCTCCTCAATTTCCTTCCTCTTCTCTGTGCTGTTCTTTCTCTGGCCAATCTCTCATGAACGTCTCTAAGTCATTCCTCCAGCGTTTTCTGTACGTCATTCACCATAAACTATGTTGGGGTCGGCTTCCAGTCCAAACGGATGTAGCTGAATACCAGTATTTTGCATGGAGCAACCGCCTATTAAGACCTCCATAATCCAGTTACTGGATAATACGATACCCCTTGGTAAGACTGGTTGTCAGACAACAACTGCCAAAGATCCACGAATGAAATGAAATGACAGCCGGAACCAACGGCTTAACGTGCTTTCCGAGTCACAGAGAGGTCTCGGTTTGTAAAGAATGGTCATACATCCGCGGACCAACTGCGGCAAGCAGGCAGGTGCCTGATCGATCGATCTGTGCGGCTGTTTTCTGTACGTCATTATAGGTAATCATAAATATTTCTGAAGTTTTAGTACAGACTAGTTAGTAGTACTAACGTGTATTAGGTAGAAGATAATATTGGTTTATCGGGATGTATTTTGCAAAAGCAGTCTCTCCGACAGCATTGTAATTATAAAGTAATCACATAGAGCGCATCGCTGCTGCAGTTGTCGCAGTAGTTAATGTTGTTCATGCCTACCCACCTACCCTACCTACTCTGTGGGTGTTTGTGTCCTATCTAATGCATAAAATGCACTCAATTTTCAATTAATTAATTAATCTAATTTATTTTTACTAATCATAACTAGCATGTCCAAAATTATTGATCCATCAAAATTTATTTATTTAAATCAGTGATGTACCTTCCGCTCAAAGTTTATTTAAAATTTTTGTTAAAAACAATTAGTCTTGACATACATTTAGAAAGTTAAATAATCTTTCACAATAGTTTTTGTCGGTTTCAAACCGCGATGTGTAGGTACACACATCGAATGTTTTTATGCATCAATTAAAAGTTAAAACCATTTGCTAAAAAACGAAAGGGCGGTAATTATTGAGATTTATTGCGATTTTATTTTCCGATAATTTACCTTCATAATAAGATGTGGTAATTCGTTACTCAATAATACATACATAAAATATTTGTGTATTTTCTGCTTGTTTATTATTATTTATATTACCTAGCGGAGTCTCCTTCACAATATTTCACATAAATATTCAGTAACTAGCTTTTGCCAGCGGCTTCGCGCGCGTGGATGTCGCAAATTATCCCATGGGAACCGTAATTTTTTCCGGGATAAAAGTACTTAGCCTATGTGCTATTCCAGACTATAATAATCTATCTCTGTTCCAAATTTCATCCAGGTCCGTTTAGCCGTTCTGGCGTAATTGAGTAACTAACATCCATCAATCCATTCATTCAAACTTTCGCATTTATAAGTACTTAGCAAGAAGTAAGATTAATCTAAGTATATAAATTAAAATAAATTGCCGAATGTATGTAAGCGCGTCACTTCAGAACGGTTGCACCTATTTAGATAATTCTTTTTTGCCGTGTTTGTAATTGTCAGGAGAAGGTTTGTATGACAGATTTTTTTGGAAAATTCACCGGTAAAATCAGAAATTTGGATATTTTTGTATGAAAACTGAAAACAGACAAGAGCCTCCTCTGGAGATAGAGACATGAAATTCACCCGGGCGGAGCTATAGGTACCTACTTCTTGTCTTTATTACTTTTAAATAAAAATTATGATATTTTAACGCAGCCTTTAAGAATTACGAAGACCGTAACCATCGGCATCATGCAGATGGATTTTATTATTACGTATCAACTTGTCAAGTCCTACCATAGAAAAACAGCAAAGACTCACTGTGTGTAGTTTCTATTTTAGTGTCAGTAAGTCACATTATGCGCACGCGCCGTTTTAAGTGGCAAAATTAAACGACTGCAAACGTACTCAAAACACTTAAATATTACAATATACTATAATTATTATGAGTAATAATAAATCTTATAAAACGAATAATAAATTAAGTAATAGGTAGGTATTATACACCAATCTCGGAAACAGTGCGTTACAATTTAGAGATTACGTAAAATGTTTTACTTTTTAAAAGTGCAGGCTATGAACTAGATGTTCGGACAGTTGCGCTTGCGACAGAACGCATAACGCATGCGCGCTTTACTTTAAATGTAAGATATACGGAACGCATAAAAATTGTAAGGCTGCAATGTGTTTGTTAATACATTTTAGTTAATGATCTAATAAAGCAAGTATACCTACTTGGTTTGGATAGAATTATGTATTAATTAAAATTCTGACGGGTAGAGTAAGACATGACTCTTGAATTTTTTATAATACTTACATAGTCGGACATTATATAACATGAGATTACCTAAGTAGTAATGGTTAGTGTATTATTTACCACTTTGATGTACGTGTTGTGTGACAGGGTAAAAACTGTCTACGTACGTACACAGCAGCAGGTAAAGTTACCACAAACTGTCAAATTTTCTCATCAAATTTTGAACTTAATCATGAACATGTTATGGTTTAAAATCATTTGGAGAAATTTGACAGTTTGGTAAACCCTGATTTTACTGTTGTTTGTACCTACACTTTTTTAACGACATAACTTGTAAAGTTAGCCAGTTTCTTCAAGATATAATGAATATTAAAACATCCATTGCTCCATTTTTTGTTTTCCAACTAAAATAATCAGGTAGGTAGGTATGTACTGTGAGGACGTAGCGAGGTGGCTAAGCTAGCTAAGTAGATGATTGAGCTCTCTTTTAATTATATCATAAATCATTTATTTGCCTGAAATATGGTGGGTACACAAGATGTTAAATTAAATTATAGCACAGAACATATTTCACCCTCATTACGGGCATGCAAAATATAGTTAATTTATAACAATTATTTGAATAAAATTACAATTATTAGAACTATTTGAATTATAACAATTTATAAGGAAAATTTTAATTACAATTATTACAATCATTTAAATTACAATTATTAGAATTACAGTGATTTTAATTACTTAAGTTATTGAAATTATTATCAAACACAAAGTCACAGGAAATAACAGGAAGAACCAGTATCTTAGTGGACACCAAATCCGGCATGTGCTTTTATTCAAAAAGTCTTTAACAGTATAGAAGCTCTCCTGGATTGACAATTTTCGCAAGGGCACAACAGAATATTATAATAATATATTTGAACGATTATCAGTTTTATCTTAAGGAACTATGCACTGCTTATCCCTACAATACTCCGACTCACTTTTTTCTTCAGAACAAAAGCTAAAGCTTTAAGGGGGATGCGCTGTCCGTGTCAGGTTGTATCTTGATCCAAATATGATACGCGGCAATAAAACTTAAGTATTTAAAAATTTTAATCATAAAAATCATCAATACATCTCTCTAAGTTAGATTCCGTGCAGATTCGTCGAACGAACGAAATGTAACGTCACGGACCTGCAAATTGCATAAAACGCAAGAATATTTGAATTTTGCGGGCTACCACAGCACATCCTCCTTAATGGGGAAGGCGACTGTCAAAATGGCGCTGTCATAGCTAGTTCACAACACAAGCTAATACTCCGAAATTGGAGTCCACCATTTCCCGAGAGACCCTAAAATTAGATGACTGTGGATAAAGCTATTCGTAAAGATTTGAAAAAAATAAATAAATAAACGGAATTCGAAACATTTTGAAGAAAGTGATTACGAGGAAATATTTACGGTTTTTAATTCCGACACTTTCCATGTCAAATACTTGATTAAAAATATTGAAATAACCGAAAATAATGAAAATATTCAAGTAAAATCAAACTCATATTCAAAAGTGACTGATTGTTCGAATGTGTCATAGATATTACCAGCTTGTCCATCTAGGCTGCCCTTTGAATGAAACCTTTACAGTACCTACTTATTGATATTTTAAGTCGTCTACTTAGTAAAAATACATTACAAGTATCGAGGTAACTATTACCATTGCAAAGGACCAAGCTTAAAAAGGTAGGCCCACATTTCTACATATTAAAATCCATTTAATCAAATATAGCTTATATACCACCAGGTTTGGGCAAGCCACTGCTTATTCGAAAAATGGAACTGTATTCGTACTTCGTACTACTTAATCAGGTTTTTTACTTGCCGGCGCAGACGCAGCAAACACCGATTTTAAATCTTAAAATCGCCATAAAACAAGTTATTGGTAGGATAATGATCCATAATCGATTTTTGGATGAGCATAATTATTAGAAGGTTACACAACTAATTTGCAAATTATTTAGATACTTAAATAAGAATTTTTGTATTTTGAAATATTTAATTCTTAGATTCAATCAATTACAGACCTACTTGGTAATTACTTACTTTAAATTGAATTTCAAAATAGTGCAATCAATATTTCAGTATTATGATTCCCAGTGATTAAAAAAATATTTAAATCTGTTTTAAATGCACTTTGATGACCAGATTTAGATCAATCGTATCTTAAGACCATTATTCTAAAGTTCAATACTATTGTAACATTTTATTGGGTCGTTAAAATAGATGAACATCTTTATCTAAGTACCTACCTACTATTGAAGATGCGCGTGTGACTTATATTTCGCAATACTAATACGCAATACAGTTCATGAATATTTATGTTTCAAAGTCATATGTTTGAGATTTTTGCAAGGTCTTGTTCATTGAATGTTGGCAATGTTATGCTTTACGCTGTGGTCATGTTTTCACACACCTAGTAAAACAGTAAAAAATCCTAAATTCATTCATTCACTCACTAACAACAACACAACAGCCTAAATTGATGTGTCTAGGCAATATTTGTTTTTTTTCGGCTGCTTAACCGTACTTTCCTGTGGGTGCTTCAATAAATGAAGGCCTCCAGCCAGGGCATAAAACTTATAAACTAAGCGACTACTCGCTAAGAGCACCCCCTGAGGGATACGGGCTTCCGCTGAGGACGTCGCTGGGGGGAGGATAACAGGTTACAGGTTGGATCGGATTATATGTGTCACGAGAGTTCCTTTTTATTTCTACGAAGGTGTTTTTTTAAATTTATCCCCTAGAGATTAAAATCTATATAAATAAAAAGAGAAGTCCTGACAGACTGACTGACTCATTAACGCTCAGCCCAAACCTTTGAACCTATATAGAAAGCTGAAATTTTGCACAGAGGTTCCCTTTATAATGTAGACAAGGAATATTGAAGGCTTTCCACGTAGTGCATTGCTGTGGGATATTTTCCGATATCCACGTTGGCGAAGCTGCGGGCAAAAGTTAGTAGGAGATGACTGTAAAGAAGTCCGTCATTTTTCCCGATAGAAAATCCATCGGGCAAAAATCTTGTAGATACCCAATATTATTATACACAAGATTTTGTATAAACCTGATCGTAACACGTGACTACACAGCGTTTAGTTTTGACGCACGTACTAAAGACAAAACGCCCCGATTAGGACGTTTTCGAATCCTCATGAGTCATGACGCACCTCATGGCGCATATCCACTTCTTTTTCAGGGTTCCATACCCGAAGGGTTCAAACGGAGCCCTTTTGCTGTCACTCGTGTCTGTCCGTCTGTCCGGCCATCTGTCACACAGGTTTGGTTTTGGAGCTACTGTCTTCAAAGCATCATCATAAGCATCTTGTTGACCCAAAGCCATACAAATTGTCAAAAAGTATTTTTAAATGTTTTTAAGGGGCCCGGCTCCCATACAGAAAAAGGGGAGCGCGAATAAAAATTTTTGGCTTACCCCATCGAACGGGGTATCGTTGCTTAAAGTTTGTTGAGTAGATAAATACTGTATTTTTTGTTTTAAAAAATATTGGAAAACAAAAGAATGAGAAGCCACCAAATTCAGCTTTTTTTTTTTTACAAATTTTTCCCGAAGAATTTTTTATCTTCCCATTGGCCTATGAACTCGAAATTTGGTGATACCTAATTTTTATTATTACTAACAAATACCAGTCTAATGATCAATCAGATTTGGTACGGAACCCTCAATGTGCGAAGTCTGACACGCACGCACTTGGCCGGTTTTTCTAAATAATTGTAATATCATTGTCATTATCTAAATAATTTACTTGAATCAATGGAGAAACTGACATGAGATGGCAGGCGCATATTGTTAAGTTGAATGTTATGAAATTAACCATTTGTTTTAATTTCTTTGTTTCAGGTAAGTTCCAGATTTATAAAAATCACGAGTATTCAATACAAAGACTTAACGGTAAGCCATGGAATCATGGAACCTTCTTATACATATAGTAATATAATATAATAATAAAAATAAACCATTTATTTCAGGCGACACTGGCCCATAGATATGGCCATATAATGCTTATAGTAATGAATTCGACTAAAGCAGTCCATAATTCACCAATAGCATTTAACGACAATGGAAAAGCGGCAATAGTCCAATGACTAGGCGTCGAATTGACCTACCAAACTGAGGGGCAATTCCATTATTTTTATGAACGTTCGCATTGTAATCCGAGTCGCAATCTGACAAAAACACCTCTAATTCTCCTTCAAAAATGTAGATTTTTGACATTGATTGTCACCGAGATGAGATTGCGTAGATTTTGAACATTTTTTATTACGGGAATCGACTTATAAGATGCAGATTAAAATAAAAACCGGACTGTCCCGTCCGGTGACCGAAATGTGACGTCATAAGTCCTATTTTTAATGAATTGCACCTGACAATTGACAGAGCAAATACTTATCTATCTTTGAATAGAACTAAACTACCGATGCTGGAAGCGATAAAGAGTTACATTCCGGCCGTCGACAGAATGAGTTCTTGACACCTGTCAGTTGGACAGTTTCTAGTTGTAATAAGGATCAAATTCGCAAAACACATATTCGTTTGTATGAAACTAACAGGTATCAAGAACCTATTCTGTCGTCGGCCGGACTGTAATGATGACTCATAAAATGGACAACTATAAACAATTCCTCTAAAAGCAATAGATGCCAGTCAATGCATCAGGTAGATAACGTTAATTTCCTAAATTGCTAACGAAATTATTGGAACTATGTTACACAAATCATTATAAACAAACGTCCGAATAGAATTAATGAATGAATAAATGAATTATAACAGTAGTCTTAAGCATATCTTAGTTTAGACTTGGACCACTTTCACATCGAGTCTCTACTAGATACTAGCAGACTTGTAGGAGCAGCTCTAATTAATCTTTAGGTAACAAGCAGGCCGAGAGATCCGATCTGAGACCCGATCTCCTTGCAAGTTTCCTTGAAATGATTAATTCAAGACACATCTAGGTATTATTTAGAAGGAGAGATGGAGATAGAATACACGTGGACGCTATTCATTGAAGTAAAGAATATGTAGGTGCACAATGTATGTACCTAAAGGACTTAGGACTTTAATATAACTGTGTAGAAATGCAATCTATATTATAACATGCAATAATGACATAATATAATGCGTAACGGTTCCGCGTTTTCGTTTTATAAAGATATTTTAATTTCATTAGACGTTATTATTTAATGATTTATTTACAATTTTCTAAAATAGCATCTTCGGATAAGAAAAAAAGGTCACGCCACTCGAGATTTTTTCTGGTGGTTTTTCAAAAAAATTATTCATGAAGCTACTCCAGCTGGGTCAGAACAATAGACAAACGATGAACAAAAAAAAAGTGTCGGGCAACGGTCTTTTATCAGCTGACATAGAACAATAGCTTCATGAATGAGTCCTTTGCATAGAGTGATCCTAATTTTAGTTATTATTTTATTATAAAGTTTGTTTGAAATTGATTTTTTTTCAATTATTTTATCTTATTATAATTTTTATGATTACTGGTCATTAGCCCTACCTGTGACTTTAATTAATGTCGTCATTGCGGCGGCACGTTGTATAAAAATCAATTGCCGTGCGTTAAAAAAACTCAAAAATGGCTCGACCAAATTAGATTTTTTTTCCCGCCTCAATACTGGGGTAATTAATTTTCTTTTTTCCTAAAAAAAAGAAAATTAGGGAAAATCTAATCCAAAGCAACAGCCGAAAAATCGATAAAATCAAAATTTTGTCTCACGTGCAGACGAAGTTCACCGGGTCGCTCGTTGGTAAGCGCATAACTTGAGAACGGCTTGACCGATTTGGCTATTTATTGTATAGGAAATCAGGTTACGGGTGTGAAGTAAAAAGCAGCACTTTGATTTTAAATAATATAAAAATATATTTTACTTGAACTTTTCACAGGGAAGGTTTTATGTCTGTCTCCTAGCACAGCGAATAGAAAAAGGAACGAACTGAGGGCAGTGGTTGGTTTTATATTAATCATTTAGTGACAGTGTTGCCATTACTAAAAAGTAAGAATCGACTAATTTTTGCACATTCAAATCTACTAAATACCAACATATTGTTTTAAAATGTTCGTAATAGTTCAAATTAGGTTCTTACGGAAAGAGAAAAGTTGTCGGGAAAATTTTGTTTGAATTATTTATTGTTCGGGCAGGGCAACGTCTGTCGGGTCTGCTATAATCTACAATAGAAATGCCCGTTTATACTAACACACCGCCAAAAGTTGCAAATCGAACTCGTGATTTTATTAAAACGACTTCAAAAAAAGGAGGTTTCTCAATTCGATCGTATATATTTTTTACTTTTTTTTATGTGTGTTCGCGGATAACTTCGTCGTTTATGAACCGATTTTTATGATTCTTTTTTTGTTGGAAAGGAGATATCCCAAGGGTGGTACCATGATCAGGACACCAGGAACTGATGATGGCATCCCAGAGAAATCGAGGGGAACCTTCAAATATTATAGGCACACCTATAGCGATTTGGGTATTTTTTATAGTAACTCCTGCATTTGCTCCCGGAAAGCACCATTCGGTGAAGTGGAACTGATGAGGAAGGCCACAGATGGCCATCGGAACATCAACTCAATAATACGTATTTCACGGATTGCGATTCGATTATTACTAAGCAATTTATTTAGACATATAATTAAATGTCGCCTAGTATTAGTGTCAAAAAATCAATCTGCCTTGCCTTTTCCCAACACGTTGGTGTCGGCTTCCAGTCTAACAGGAGCAGCAAAATAAGTACCAGTTTTTACAAGAAGCGACTGCCTCTCTAACCTCCACAACCCAGTTACTGGGTAACATGATAACCCCTTGGTCTGAAGTCTGGTTGTCAGACTTTTGGGGTTTCTAACTACCTGTAACGACCTAAAGATCTACGAATGACATCCGGGACCAACGGCTTAACGTGCTTTCCGAGGCATGAAGGGGCCTCGATAAGTAATGGATAGTCACCCATCCAAGAACCTACCGCGGCTGTTATCATTTAGCCACGTGCCCCTTGTGACAATGGGCATTCAATGCGTAGGTAAGTATCTAAATTCGTAATAAGACGTTGAAACAATGGTATTACAAAAGATACTGTACTATTCGAATGAGGAGCTCGTGGCTAAGTAATAACAGCCACAAGGGTTGATCCATCAGGTTAAGCTATGCTTGCGGGTAAGTCCGTAGATGGGTGTCCATCTTTACATACCGAGACTCCTCCGTGCCTCGGAAAGCACGTTGAGCTGTTGGTCCCGGCTGTCATTCGTGGATCTTTGACAGTCGTCAGAAGCCCGAAAGTCTGACAACCAGTCTTACCAAGGGGTACCATATTACCCAGTAACTGGGTTGTGGAGGTCAAATAGGCAGTCGCTCAATGTAAAATACTGGTATTCAGCTGCATGCGGTTAGACTGGAAGCCGACCAACATAGTTGGGAAAAGGCTAGGCAGATGAAGATGATGGCTGTACTATACGAATATGGCCTAAATAATTACAGCCGCTTTCATAAATAATAATTAGTAATTTTATTTAAACCTGCACTAAAATGTGGCTTATGTTACACACCTCTGCTTCCGTAATATACAAGAGTACCTATTTATGCCACTTGTGAATGCAGTAGTGGAACAGACCTTAATCTTTTCTGATTTCCTTTCAAACTGGGCCTAAATCCATATTTTCTTTAATAACACTGCTTTAATCCTAAACGGAAGACGGCTATAACATTTATTACATAGGTATTCCGCAATAATTAAGTAAAGTGCTTAGGGAATGTTTCTTCGGATGTAATTTTGTACGAGTTCAGTTCCATCTATAGTATAGTTAAAATCTCGCTGCAGACTCGGTCATAAATCATTCGAGTGTTTCGCTCTCTATCCCACTCACGGGCCTTATGGGCAGGCCACGCCCACACGTAGTCCTGTGCATTACTGCAGTCGATGAGTGATATCGATAGTTTTATATATTTATAAATGGGTGATAGAAATAAATACACATTTTTTTTATTTTATTAAATGTGATTTTCTTAAGTCTTCATCTTGCAGCAATTCTGCATGTTTCACACATTTTTGCCAATTTTCAATGGAGACATTGGAAATGGCTTCATCGACTAACTTCTCGACATCAGCTATCTTGAAGGTTTTGTTTTTCGTTGCAACTTCATTTTTTACTTGAGCCAACACCAACTCGATGGGATTGTACTGACAGTGGTAAGGCGGCAAGATACGTGATAACCTTAATGATTCTGTTATCGATAATGGCCTTGAGCGCACGCAACTAGCGCACATCCCTACTCCGATTATGATTTATGACCGAGTCTGCAGCGAGATTTTAACTATACTATAAGTATAAAATTAGAGAGGTAAAATGTAATCTCTGGAACCACCAGTCGGATTTGAAAAATTCTTTTTGCATTTGATAGCCTAATTCTAGAGGTAGCTATTTAACATCACGCTATGACTCTTAGGAGCCGAGCAAAAAGAAAAAAAGCGGTAAATGAAGTAATAGCATGGACGGGCGAGCGGATTCGACGTGGTGGGTCGGGGGAAGAAATTTCACGCGGACGAAGTCGCGGGCAGAAGATAGTTTCTGAGTAAATCTGTTGCGTATTAGCTACTTATAATATGGACTAGGTATTTATCTGGAGGTAGTGAAACAAAGCTTTCCTATTTCTGTCTAGTTTCAATAAAGCATTAGGTAGCAGCTCCTATTTAAACTAATGCATACAATTTACTGTTTCCTTGTACACAAGTACGAAACTATGTGCGATACATCCGAAGATAACAGTGTTGGTTACCTGTTCCCGATGACTGGACGGTGACGTGGACCGGCGAAAATGTTTCCACTAACTATCTACCACCAAACAAATAAATATCAACTCTAATATCTAAGCCACAAGCTCCAGTATCGCGTTTTGGCTAAAATTTGCGGTAAAATTATTATTCAGTTGCATGGAAACTACGGCTAAACGGTTTACGTTACAATTTCGTGCATCAATTTTCAATTTGATATCGATTCCGGTTTTATTTGTATGTGCAACCTTTGTCGTGCGGTTTTATTACGGTTTTTATGCGGTTTAGGTGTGTAGCTCTAAACAGACGTGAAATTGTCACTTACGTAGTTAGGTTAACTTTTCTTTTTGGCTGTAGTACCTAAAGGTGGGTGTACTCTCTCGTGTTTTAGTTGAAAGGAATTTAATGAAATGAGCAGTGGTGGCCCAGTGGTAGCGAGCCCGACTTACGAGTTGTAGGTCGTGAGTTCGAACTCAAGCAGGCGTTTTGCTTTGTGTAAATTATTACATCACCACTGCTCTCAAAGCGGTGAAGGAAATCATCGTGAGGAAACTGGCATGTCCTAGAACCAAAAATTCGAAGACATGTGACATCTACCAACCCGCACTGGGCCCGCGTGGTGGATTACAGCCCCACTCCCTCTCGCAGAAAGGCTTGTGTCCCAGTCCCAGCAGTGGGAACGTTATAGGCTGATTATGTTAGATATATTATGTAATGAAATGGACGTTAAATATCAATTTGCAGCAGCTACATACTGCTGCAGCTGGCTGCAGCAATACCTACATGATAAACTGCCCTGTATGGCCTAACACTGTCTCCTAAGATACAGGACTACCTAGTTTAGGAGACAGGGTTACATGATCTGTGTAGATTTATGTAGATATCTTGTTGTTTTGTACGAGTACATCTGATCTAGTACCTATCATGAATCTTGTGTGTGTAATAAATATTATTCTTATTTTACAAGACAGCGATGATTATGTGAAGAATAAAATTTACTTGATTAGTTAATTAGTATTGCAGCACATTCTAATACCTAGTAGGTACGAACTAGGTACCTACATAGTTGGTTAGTCGTTCCATAATTTTACTGTGTCACAAAATGTTCTTGCTGGTAATTCTCTTAAAGTCTAATAAATAAGCAGTCATGTATTGCCTAAGTTGCAATCAGCTTATAATGTTCTCACTGCTGGGACACAGGCCTCCTCTCTGTGAGAGGGTGTGGGCCGTAATCCACCACGCGGGCCCAGTGCGGGTTGGTAGATGTCACATGTCTTCGAATTGTTGGCTTTAAATCATGCCAGTTTCCTCACAATGTTTTCCTTCACCGTTTTGAGAGCAGTGGTGATGGAATAATTTACACAAAGTAAAGTGCCGGCCTGGGTTCGAACCTACGACCTACAACTCGTAAGTCGCGGCTGTTACCACTGGTCCACCACTGCTCCTATTATTACCTAAGTAATCTTGGTTATTACTTAATTGCAATTGTCAGATCATCATGTAATCAACTAATCACTAATCAATCACGTTTTATTAATTTCCACACACCATTTTTTGCACAACAATTGATTTCAAATAATATGTTATATGAAGACTTTGAAGATAATTATGTCGAAGCGTGGTTTAGCTCGGTGTGTAAGTGATAGTTTGACTATTAGCGAGATAGAAAACTCACACGCACCGGAATTTAAACGCGCTTCGTTATAATGTAGATTTATGACAAAATGCTTTAATTAAATAAATTTTTAGCTTAGTACTTTCTTAACATATTTAAATACCTGCGATTTAAAGAAAATTTATGCACAATAAGGAACTGTTTACGTATAATCTCTCTTTTTCTATCGAAAAAAAATCAAGTAAGTAAGTAAGTAGTTTCAGTTTTAGTACAGCAATAGACAATATAGTCAAATAACACTTATAGAAAATCCAAATGATTTAACCATATTACTTATACATTTGGTTTTTAAGAATTTTATAAACACAAAATTATCGATGTATCCCCTTAAACTAAATAAGACGAAATTCGTAACGAAGCTACTTTCGGTTAACTATTGGCCGATTCCTATAATTTACGAGCCGTTTGGTATTGGTTAAAAATAAGGCTCTTATATATCTTTGCCAATAATGAAGCTACCACCTCTTAACTTGGAGGTGTCACAGGTAAAATTAGCTTACGAATATGCCTAGTTTGGCAATAAAAAATGCTACCATTGGTAAGCAAAACGATTCGTTTTTGTTTTAGGAACCGAACATAAACGAACGTACGTACCGTTCTCATAACGATTGGTAACATTATTAATTTTAATACCAAACGTTTTGGTAATTTATAGAAATCGCCCATAGATCCATTAACTTCTGTAACAAGGTGAGACCCGATAGAGATCAAAAGTCGTTTCCCGCCTTCTATCCCAATAAACCAATCAGAATTAAAAGGGCATCCTCCAATCCCACAGTAAATAGGTCTACTCATCACGAATGTAAAATAAACTACATGTAATTACGAGCATTTGCTAAATCTTAGTACCTACTAATAGCGTAAAATAAATAATAGTACTTACCTAAGTAGTCTGCTAATGGCTACACAGGATGCTCATAATAATTATTATCAGTAAGAAACTGACAGATCGTGCAAACTGTTACGAATAACTAATGGCATCTATAGGATATCGTACATGGTTATAAAGTAAACCGAACCAATTTACTGTAGTAGGAAGAAATTCAGACGCACAGTTGTGTAAGACTATAACTGGAGCAAACACTTTGGAGTTAACAGTCTTCGGTACCTACATAAATCTGAGGCATTCTCTAAATCGTTACTATCTATTCTGAAATTCGGTATTTTCTCACGAGCCTTACTGGCTCATGTCCTTTACAATGTCGTAATTCACTTTGGTACAGAATTGGGGAAATAATGTACCGATATTCAAATTCGAGACCTTCGATCAATAATAGTGCTATTATTGATCGAAGTTCGAGACACTGAAGTTTTTGCATTCACATATTTTTATTATGTGTTGGGAAAACCGTGCTGACGGACGATAGCGATTAGTTTTACTATGCTAAAGTATAGGTAATTACGAAATAAACAATTAAACAGATTACTAAGAAAAAACGGATTAAGTAATAAATACTAAAAAAATAATTATTATATGTGTTACTATTATTGGACGGTACCTACTTTTATTTGTTCGTACCCGGAAATGATAATTGTCGGCGGGGCTTGTGGCTAAGTAATAACAGTCACACGGATCGATTGATCAGGTTAAGCTACGCTTGCTGTGGTTGGTCCGTGGATGGGTGACCATCTTTACATACCAAGACCACCCCTCCGTGCCTCGGAAAGCATGTTAAACCGTTGATCCCGACCCCAAAATAGTTGGGAAAAGGCTAGGCAGATGAGTAGGTACTTAATACTTATTTCAGCATTTATCATTTCCGGGTCATCATCTGCCTAGCCTTTTCCCAACTATCTTGGGGTCAGCTTCCAGTCTATCTGGATTCAGCTGAATACCAGTATTTTACATGGAACCGCTGCCTATCTGACCTCCACAACCCAGTTACTGGGTAATACTGGTTGTCAGACTTTCGGACTTCTGACGACTCGTAACGATTGTCAGTGTCCACGAATGACAGCTGTTTGACGTACTTTCCGAGGCAAGCGTAGCTCTGTTATTACTTATAGCCACGAGCCCCCCATAAGTATTACCTACTGCTATGAAAAATAAGAAAAATATTGACCTCTTTCCGATATACTCTACTCAGAAGCTGTTTCTTTTATCGACGATAGAACATTCATTTCCATTAGAGGATAGACAAAGAGTCGAGAACAAGTCTGCAATGAGAACGCCTGCCAAACTACAAACTCTGCTAAAACCATTGCGCTTGAAAACCAGTATTATCATTTTCTATTTCCTAGCCAGCAGTGAAATCACGTAATGCCAACTAACTTCAGTAATCTGTGGTAATGCTTGCGGCCTAACGAGATATTACTTCATAGCGTGAAGTTAATAACACAGTCAAATCCATGTGCATGATACTAGAAAGAAAAGCAATTCAATTTTTCTTTCGTTTTTTGCACTTTACAAGTCAGTAGGTATTAGGTTGTAAGTATGTTGATCAAAATATGATTCGAGACCATAACGAATTATAATCTCTTAATAACAGCCGCACGGGTCGATCCATCAGGTTAAGCTACGCTTTCCGGGGTCGGTCAGTGGATGGGTGACCATCTTTACAATACAGAGACTCTCCGTGCCTCGGAAAGCACGTTAAGCCGTTAGTCCCGGCTGTCATTCGTGGATCTTTGACAGTCGTTACAGAAGCCAATCTTACCAAGGGGTATCGTATTACCCAGTAACTGGGTTGTGGAGGTCAGATAGGCAGTCGCTCCATGTAAAATACTGGTATTCAGCTGCATCCGGTTAGACTGGAAGCCGACCCCAACATAGTTGGGAAAAGGCTAAGCAGATGATGACCATAACGAATTATAATCATTAAATGATTATTTCATGAAATCTTGACATTTGAGGATTACCTATACTAACATAAGGAGTTGTATTACTGATTCTAATGATTATAATTCTATAAACACATATATGTTACGGTCGCGAATCATACTTTAATCTTACATATTCTAGTTTTAAAATAATAATACCCAAATAGTTACCTACTCTTCACTGAAAATATTATAATAATATTTCTTTTTAATTTAGCTTCTAATTTTATTATTGTCTTCTTTTTAAATATTTGATATAAATTGATGGCCTGAAACACAGGTTTTCATAAACCTAGACTTAAATTTAATTCTAACTGTAATGTAGGCCCATTACAGTTAGAATTAAATTTTCCTCGATTGTAATTATTTTAAAACTTATTTTTACTCTATAATTCAATATTTTTTTTATTATTATTTATTTATTATCTTAACAAATGGTACCATGGGTACGAAGGGATTTTTATATGATATGCATCGTAAATAGTGATAAAATGATCACAAAGACTGTCCTTTTTTTCAACTTCCTTACAACTTTTCTGTCACTGGTGCCACTTTCAAAGTTCCTCTTTTATAGGTACTCATTTCTTACTTTATCCATTCTCATCACTTCACACGTCCATCTCAACTTTCTCATTACCGCTGCATGTAATATTTTTTCATCCGTCTTCTTCACAGCTCAGCATTCCGATCCATACAGTACGATAGATCACGGACTTGTTTTTCCCCTTTAACTTGAGGGGCATCCGTGGGTCGCAAGTGTTCCTGTGACCTGTCGCCATTTCATCCATCCTGAGTTGATGCGGTGCGTTACGTCTCGGTCTACTTCGCCATCCCCTTGGACTAGCTTATATTATCAGTACCTAGGTTAAAACTAAAAATACTTAAAAGCAGTTAATAGAACAAGTAGTTATGTTGATTTTAATGAATTAATTAAATGGACGTCTAGTCCCCCGTGGTACTTATGTGGATTATAAACCTGACACTAACTGGTTTTGGTAAATTAATAATTTTATAGGATTCATTTTAAATTATTTAAATATTAGTATTATTATGTCGGAGTACCTACCTATATATATCAAGCTGCTCCTGTGCCATAGGTACTAAAGCCAATTTGGACATTATGGGATCCAACTTTTGTGGCACAGCTCAAAACAGCATTCTAAAAGCCGCATCTTAGTTGACTGGTTAGGTTTTTGTATCATTAAAGATTTTTAAAATTTCTTTTACTGCCTGATTGCTGATCGAAATAGAGAAAAAAAAAATGTGTCGGAGTCTTAGTTCATGAAATTGCATTTTCCAAAATGTTTAAGAAACGCATCATCTGGATTAAGTTTATTCAATTACAAAATACTTAATTTAACAATTAAAAATTACTGTTAAATCGATATTAATAAATAAATAAAATTAATAAATATTCTTGAGACCCCTTAAGTAGCCTTAATAAAGCAAAGGTTATGTCACACTGTTATAATTTAATAGACTTTTCCAATAAAATCACTCGCAATATATTATGAAATATCACACAGTTTTGGATGCGACACAATTTGTGAATTGTTTTATTTTATCCATTATTAATTTGCACATACCTACCTACTCCGTGAATGGGAATGGGAAAATGGAAAAGTTTCAGTATGTGTAAAAAAAGTCACACAAGAAAAGAAGAGCAAAATCAATTATTATGAGAAGGTCGGTATTGTCATTTACCTACAATCCTACCAACTTATCTGTGAACTGAAAGAGGACGGCACCGTCGATGCGTCGACACAATCGAATGACATGCGTCGGCACAATCGAAGACATTTCAACATGATGAACTACGGCTAGTTCCAATTTTCGCCATTTCACAGATAAGTTGGTAAGAGTGTAATCTAGAATAAGTCATAGACAACCAGACAATCATGTAACTTTAGTTCGTCTAGCATTTGATCGTTTACGACTACATATTGATCCAGCTCGAGGCACAAACGTAATGACTTTCCAGCAAATGGGAACGTCTGAAGTCAGTTGAGTCAAATTGGACTGCATTTAAACGAGAATGGATTACTCGGCATTGTGCGCTTTGCGTGTCAGTACCGGTACCGATACCGAAACCAAATCACAGAGATCCACGATAGTGACGCTAACGATGGAGTTTCCGTGAAGTCGAAATTTTTAACGATGTTTTTTTAATGTATTTTTTTTTATTATGGTAATTATGAAATATGAACCGGATTTGATTATATTGGTTGACATTTTGTATAGTCGCCGTTTTAAACCGTGATTATGAAAAACTTTTTTTATCTTGTCATTAATTTATGAGTTATTGAATTAAATATCTATTATATTAAAAAATAGAATAACAGATCGGATTTAGTAAAAATAATTTGATAACTTGTTACCTTTGAACTATAAAATTATTTTTTTTATTACGTATATTTTCATGATAATAATATCAAAACCAAAAATAAGCATAAATAAACGACTTTAAAATTCTTAATTTTATTTAAATATTTTATAGTATAATTAGTTTGAGTTCAATGGCATTTTCGGATACTTTATCCAAATGTCAGGTCGCACATACCTAATCACTGACATTAACATTTTAATAAATTATCTATTATTTTTATGTCTACCACACAATTTCATATCAGGGTGAATTTTTTTTTAACTGTTTAATTGTAACGCTGAATTCAGTACAACCCTTGAGACATCGAATCCAGCTATGTATTGAAAACAATGGTCATCATTTTGACCAATAACTGGCACTATCGAATGGTGTAATTTTTGTGTTTTTTTTTTCAAAATCAACGAGTTCGGTTCCTGGCTAGAAATATTGATTTTTCAAAAATCCAATGATGCAGTTTTAGTTTTCATCAAAATCGAGCCCGAGACTCCTTTGAGTAGGTACTTTTCGATATTCCTCTTAGTTTCGGATTTGGTCATCCACACCCACTTGAAAAATTCACCCTGTATAGCTAAGTTTTAAGATTTAAACTCAGATTAAAAGAAGTACTATTGGATGTTCTTTTATGAGACTACTTGAAAGTATAGGTAAGTTAGATTTAGTTTTTGGGAAGTCATTCATTAGCCAGAACATATCTACATTAGGTTAGACTGGAAGCCGACCCCAACTTAGTTGGGAAAAGGCTAGGCAGATGATTATGAAATCGTCTGCATCTTTATTAGGGCGCTTTCAATTTAGACGTTTCGTGTCGGACCGCTGCGGTGCCGAAGCAGTGCATTTGTCGTACTGCGCACTGACGGTCGTTTGTTTTCATACACGTGGAGTTTGCGACGTTGCCGTCCTGTTGTCGAGCGTTCGCGATATCGACGCCGCCGCACTGTTGCCGCCCCGCGCGCTTTGTATGAAGAAAAACGACCGTCCGTGCGCAATAAGTACGACAAACGCACCGCTTCGGCACCGCAGCGGTCCGACACGAAACGTCTAAATTGAAAGCGCCCATAAGGGCGTTTCGTTTCGTTTCTGATTTCTCCACAATTTACCTATAGAGGTAAACTGCGGAGAAATCCAAGCTTCATAGTATACAATTAACTTACTATTGTGTTAGATAATACTCGTAGATATAAGACTATAATATGGTCTAAGTGTCAAAGGAGGCGACTAATTGACAATACCACGAATAAGAATATAAATAACTATGTTTGTCAAAGTACTTATTGAATATTCTATGATGTATCTCTACTGTATCACATTAAAATTTCATGGCAGCCCGAGATACGAGTAATAACACTAGTAAGATCTATAATCTGTGCTAGATAGTCCTTTGCCTAAAGTTAGCTTTTACTCACAGTTACCTTTAGAGGCACTAGAGATTTCTTCTGAAAAGTTTGTTATAATTTTCGTATGTAAAAGTATAATTTGACTTCATTGTCTCATCCCCCGTTTGTTGTAAGTAATATAAAAACATTGTAACCCTCCAAATAAATTAAATTAGCATTGTCAACGAACCATGTGTGGATAATTAAGACAAGCATTACGACGCGACGTTTGCATAACGCGATGGCGGCCATTTTATATTAAGGCATTAAAATATAAAACATTAGCATAATTTCCTATTATCTACATGCTCTACTTTCCCTGTACAATGGAGAACTCAAAAACCGTATCGTCAGAGCCCCCGCATTGCATAAGGGATGTTACACATTTACGTATTTGTGTTTCGACAACGACCGTGGTGGATGCCCGCTAAGGCAGTGTCATCTGATATGAAATTCATGTGCATTGTTTCTCTTGTTTATAGTCTGTATATCTGATATTTCGTAACGTTCCATATTGTGTATGTACAGCCAAAGCCCATATTTCGTTGAGACAAGTTTGTTACTGGCCAGTCCACGACTAAGTTACCAGGTAACTTAGATACTTGATTTAGAATAGTGACTCACAGTGCAAAGCCATGATTAATGCGCTCACTATTAATTTAAAACGAAATAATCGTAATATGTTTACATCAACATTGAATGCAGTTAATGCAATGATAATGACCCACAACGGGTTTGTAAAGTTGCGTGCATTTTTAGGTTAAAATTAAACAATCTGAAATGTATCAAAGACACCAAGGACAGTAAAAGTTGTGTCTTTTGACCTAGATTTTTATTCTGAGGGTACCTAGTAAAAGGATTGCAGAACCAATCGGTTTAAGTAATACCTTCGATTGTGTCGGGCGACAAGGTATAAGGTAAGCTCTACTACTGTTAATGGAATTCCTTTAATTTAAAGCTAGAGTCAGTTGGATTCGAACTCTACATTTTGTGTTAGAGAACTGAGACTTAATGAGATATTGATTCTGGATTATTTCAGCTTCTAGAAATCGTCGGAAGCCCGAAAGTCTGACTACCAGTCTTGTCGTGTTAGAGCTTGTCCACTCTGAAATGACGCGCCCCACTACCGCGTTTACCCGTATTTCAGAATGGACAAGCTATACTTACCTGCCCAGTAACTGGGTTGTGGAGGTCAGATAGGCAGTCGCTCCATGTAAAATACTGGTATTCAGCTGCATCCGGTAAGACTGGAAGCCAACTTCGACATATATAGTTGGGAAAAGGCTAGGCAGATGATGAAGATGATGAGAAATGAAAGTATGTAGTTATTTGGTTATTTACTCCTACCGAAAGCACTGATGACTCGCAATGGTGTGTGGAAAAGGGAGAGAGAGGCCTTTGCCCAGCAGAGGGACAGTACAGGCTAAATAGATAGAAATGTAGGTTATTTTCAGTATAGGCAATTTGGATATCCATCTCTTTTATTACGGAACTTAAAAATTATATTGAACTAAAACAGAAAGATGGCGTTTTGTAATATCTGCCTACCCCCGTGGGAGAAATGCGTGAGTTTATGTATGTATGTAACAAAGAAAGAGAGCAGGCATACACAAAATGTAACTTAAATAACGCACAACCTCTTAACTCTTAAAATGTCGATTGTACACCATGTGTACAGATAACAATAGAATTTCAATTGTGTCTGCTAATTGGCGCGCGACGGGTTAAGGGGTCATTGTACTCATCACTAGGCACAACTTTTACTATGGGATCAAACCTGAAATCGCGAAAAATATAACATTTTGACGAGTTTAGCAAACATAGATGTAGGGAACAGCAGTTTTTATTGTTTTTTTTTTTTTTAGTTTGTGCGTTATTTAAGTTACAACTTTTATGCTAGTCGCGCGATAAACTCTGATTACGCGATGCAGGATTTTGCGTGACGTCATTGTGATGCGTAGTTCGCATGTGGCGAATGTAGATGCCGCCACAGTAAATTCAGCAATACTTGGAACAGGACTGTCAATGAGGAAAGAATGATGATAATTATTTTAAAAAGCTCTCATAGAACTAAGGCTAAGTCATCAACGTTCTTAATTTCAGCAAAATAAGCTCTTCTGCAGTGAAGAAGAGAGAAGACCAGTGGTGGCCCAGTGGTAACGGCCGCGACTTACGAGTTGTAGGTCGTAGTTTCGAACCCAGACAGGCGCTTTACTTTGTGTAAATTGTTTCATCAACACGGTGAAGGAAAACATTGTGAGGAAACCGGTATGTTTTAGAACGAATATTTCGAAGACATGTGACATCTTTTTTTTTTTTTGTGGATGGGAAATCATCAAATGACTTCTCCCGCTCTGGGCAGAGCGGGAGGGCGTGTCAGACTTTTACTGACTAAAACCCACCCATGATCCTTCAGTTGCCCGTGCCAGGGCCACGGTATCTCTTTCGAACTACCCGCGACCCCGGCGGCATCGGCCCAATTGACCCCGTCACTGCTGACATCTCTTTGAGGCGCGCGTGGAACACAACGCGCCGTCGACCCGGGCCTGGTCCTTACCGGACGGCGAGCTGCCCACTACTCGTCGTCCGCAAGCCCGCGCCTACGGTGGCCGGGAATCGGCAATCGATTCCCGCCGCCCAGGGCGTCTCCTACGGCGGCTAGGGGCGCGAGGGCGCGGCTGTTGCCTCTCCCTCACGCGTTCCGCTTCCTCCTTCGCGAGCATTACTGCTTCGCAGAAGGAGGTGACGGCTTCCCATGCACTCTCGCTCCACACCATGGCCTGGACCAGGTTTGGACGCGAGAGATCGCCGCCGCCGATCGCCTCCGTGAGAACACGGCGGTGCTCCGCCCAAGCCGGGCAGACCTTCACTGTATGCTCCACCGTGTCCTCCGGGCGATCCACACAATGGTGACACCTGGGCGTTTCCTCCCGCCTTATCCGAAACAGGAACCTCCCGAAACAACCGTGTCCGGTGAGGACCTGCGTCAGGCGGAAGGTGAGGACGCCGTGGCGCCTCTCCAACCACTCCTCAAAGAGGGGACTTATCGCCGCAATTGTGGCGTGCCCAAAGACATGTGACATCTACCAACCCGCGTGGTGGATTACAGCCCGCACCCTCTCACAGAGAGGAGGCCTGTGTACCAGCAGTGGGAATATTATAGGCTGGTTATGTGTATGTTATGTAAGCCTGACGAAGGCTTTAGTAAGCATAATAAATACTAAAGGCCGGTTTCTTGATCCGTAGTTAACTCAACCAATGGTTAAACATAGTAACTAATGGTTGAATTTTGGCTAAATGTGAAGGCTAAACATGAATGAGTTAACATGAATGTATACATGTTAACTCATTCTTGTTAACTAATAGCATTTTTAACCGACGAAAAAAAAGGAGGTTCTCAATTCGATACGTATGTTTTTTTATGTATGACCACGCATAACTTTTTACAGAGTCGTCCGATTTGAAAATTTTTTGTTTTATTCGAGAGGCTATACCTCAAAGTTAGTCCCATATAAAAATTATTAATTTTGCTTGGGTAGTTTTTGAGTTAACTTCAATAATACGTATTTTTTCCCACTTTATATATGGATGATGTTCTAGTTTCTTTTGCAGCTAGTGGTATTAGAATTTGTGTGGGGTAGGTACACAACTAAAAAGTGAAAAATAAAAACTTAAAAAAAAAAATTCAACCTACTTCCAAAAACAACACTAAATAAAGTGAAAAATAACTTTAATTTCGGAAGTCGGTGGCCAAAAAACGAAAATACATTTAACCAGACACTGATTTCCGAAATTAAAGTTATTTTTCACTTTATAGTGTTGTTTTTGGAAGCAGATTGTATTTTTTGGTAAAAAAATTTGGCAAATATAATTAGCCAAAAATCAACCATTAGTTATGTACCATTGGTTGAGTTAACTACAGATCAAGAAACCGGCCCTAAGCCTGCTTATCTGATTATCAATAACATATAGTTTTAGCGCTCCTGCACACGATGCCGCCACCGCGCCGTCGCCGCGCCGACGCCGCACAACTACACTGTACATACGAGTCGCGCGAAGACCGCCACCGCGCCGCCGCCGCGCCGCCACCGCGCGCGGTCCCAGTTATTTCATTATCCTGATTCATTCCATTGCCGGCCGCGTATGAACATGCACGTGATAACTTTTTAAGAAATTATCATGGAAAGTTTTGTTTTGGACCGCGCGCGGTGGCGGCGCGGCGGCGGCGCGGTGGCGGTCTTCGCGCGACTCGTATGTACAGTGTAGTTGTGCGGCGTCGGCGCGGCGACGGCGCGGTGGCGGCATCGTGTGCAGGAGCGCTTACTTCTCACTGCAGAACTGAGTAGGCGCTTACAACTTGAGTTTACCATAAACACACAAGAAACAAACAACGGTAATCGTAATATTTATTGTAATACTTTAGCATAATGTGTGGTAACGTAATTTAAGTAGTAATACACTTTATGAAGTCGAGATGATCGTTTTGAGACGTTCACGTTCAAGTGGGCAGCGACTTTCTCTGTCAAACCGGAATTCATTCGAGCATTATTTAGAGGTAGTGGCTAATATTTATACTTGGTATTACGTCCGGTATCTCAATTATTACTTGTTTGGCAATAAAGGGATGTGATGAGATGAGTTATCCTTGAAGCGTAACTAATAATTTCAAACTGGTGGATAAAATTTTGCTTCTGTTAGTTCTTGACTAGCTTGGGAGTAAGTAAGTTATATGCAATAATGGTCTTAATAATAGTGTTATGATCTACATGTCTCGCCATGGACTGGCACAGAAATATTTCAAAGAAAACAAGTTATAATTATGCACCTAGCATCAATAATAAAAGTGTACTTAATTAAACAGTCATTACACCTAGATACTACAACAAAAGTGTAATTTTTTTTACTGTCTATAGGCAGCATCTAAATAATAAATAAAATAATTTTATTTAGAGTAGGTATCATTGACTCATATTACCAAAACACTCTAAAAGTCACATTACATACAACATTACAAATTAATTTAATATAATCTAACTCATTAATACCATCATAATACCTACAACATCAATCTGCTTAGCCTTTTCCCAACTATGTTGGGGTCGGCTTCCAGTCTAACCGGATGCAGCTGAATACCAGTATTTTACATGGAGCGACTGCCTATCTGACCTCCACAACCCAGTAACTGGGTAATACGATACCCCTTGGTAAGGCTAGTTGTCAGACTTTCGGGCTTCCGACGACCCGTAACGACTGTCAAAGATCCACGAATGACAGCCGGGACCAACGGCTTAACGTGCTGTCCGAGGCACGTAGGAGTCTCGGTATATAAAGATGGTCACCCATCCACGGACCAACCCCGGCAAGCGTAGCTTAACCTGATGGATCGACCTGTGCGGCTGTTATTACTTAGCCACGAGCTCTTCCTGCAGTAGGACAGTAATAGGCTGGATTATTTTTTACATATTTATTGTTGTCGCGAATCATATTTTGATCAAGATACAACCTGACACTGACCTGCAAATTGCAAAAAACGCAAGAAAATTTGAATTTTGCGTGCTACCACTGCGTATCGACCTTAAAGCTAACTTAAACTAGACCCGACTAAGAAAATCTTGATTAAATGAGCGCGCAAATTACTTGAAATTATATTGTATATATCAAAAGCTTTGGGACAGCACATACTTATACATATATGAACCATCTTCTCCCTTCCACCTTCCCCCTGGTTTTGAGCCAGGGCCTGATTTAATTGCCGAACATTCTAGAATTAAAGGGATAATTCGCAGTCAAGTGAAATTAAAACTAACCTAATCAAGTGAAATTAAAAATAATACCTACAACATATACATAATAAAAAAATAAAACCATAATAACAAATAATCACAACTAATTAACAACTGAGTAATAAGAAGTATCTAATTAGATATAAGTAAATCAGTATTTATCGCTTACTTTTTTATCCAAGAATTCTTTTTTACACTATAAAATGTATTACTTAGGAGTCTTTTACTTATATTTATATGTAAGTGATTTAGATTTAAAATATTTATTAATATTTAATATTATTTTTTATTTTATTTTTTTTTTTATATTTATTACTATATATTTTTTTTATTTATTTTTTTATTTAAGTATTTTTTTTTAATTTAATATCGTTTGGGACATTGTTAAAAAGTTTAAAAAGTTTCTGTCTGTTACTGTGGGACTTTGGATTCCATAAAGATAGTGTTTTCAGTTTTGCTCTTAGTAAGTATATTATATCAATTGATTTTTACTCAGACTTCCAACTAGTGGCATAAAGTTACTGTGAGATCTTTTTTGGGAACCCCTGATAAATATACCTAAGTAATCCCTTTAATTTTTTTCTTAATTTTCGTACCTAGTGGTCTATCTATAAAATATTTCATCTTCCATTTCAAGGCAAAAGGATCCATCCACCTTGCAAACATTTACAACTTTTGGTAGCACACAATATTTCGAAAAACAGGAATGGGTATTAATCTATATGTAATTTGAACAGCAACTATGTGCCATCAAAACAAAAAAAAGTCGAGTTCTTACACATTAATTATTTGGTGAAATAGCCCAGCGCCCGTCTCAGTGGGGCGTCTGCACATGCTTTCACTTGTCTCCACACGTCATCCAACCGTCAATCTTTCCAACATGATCTAATCTCGGCTCCGAAATGTGCGAACAAGACTATTCTTCAAGTCAATTACATGAGAACACTTTTTAAATAATATATCAGCAGTTTGACATGCGAAAGAGTAGAAATAAAAATGTTATAATAATTATCTTATCTCTATCATAAAATTTTCAAGCCTTCATATAATTATTAAGAGTCGAACTTCTAGTAACTAGACTGAGTGCATCTATTTTCGCAAATAAGAACTTACCTGAGAATTGCAAGACCTCACAAGGGAAACTTGAATAAGCAGTTTGTCGAATGAACAGGAGATAGAAAGAATAGAATATTACAAGGCAAAAAGTAACAGGATGTTAAAGTTTATTAAAAGTTTACATAACGCCATTAAAATATTTGAATAATAAAAATAAAGTTAATTATGACCTCACCAAACGATACAATAACTATTCTTGGTTATGATATTTATTAACGGCCGAACCCAATAACCCACTATCAGTAAAAGACATAGCTACTGATGATAGACAATAAAATTCTATCTGTCCTTACGTCACTTTCGTTCGTTCGTGTTATTTTGTATTATCTGTCTAGATTATTGGGACGTTAAAACCATAGATAGATAGGTTTTTCTATCTCCAGTATGCCAAAACTGGTGACAGATAAGTTATTGGGTTCGGCCGTAAGTAGACAAATTACGTGCTATTACTATTTTCCATGAAGGCTTTTACTTGTTCTTGATACATTTTATGTTTCTCCTCCAATGTTTTTAAGACGCTTGTCTGTCGTACCCCTCCTACGTTCACCATGAAACTTATTTGTACTGGAGGTACCTCAGTCTCCGACTCCGTATTGATGCCCTTGTTTTTAGAACCAGATTGTGTCCTCTCTTTAGATTTCTTCCCCTGTAACTTAACATCAGGTTTAGTTTCGACCTTTTGTTTAGGTTCAGTCTTTTGATTTATATTATCCTTCTTCTTTGAGGCTGACTGCCTTTGTCGTTGTTCCTTCTCTACGTTTCTCTCTGCAGTTTTCTGCACATCAGCAGATTTAGATTTTAAATATGGGCTGTTAGCTTTGGAGGTCTTTTCTTTAATTGACTTATTAACCAAGTAGGAAGGACGTTCTTCTTCTTGGCGTTCTTTATTGGACGGTTCCTTCACAGGTTCTCTGTTTCGCTTGCCTGATGTCTCTCGTTCAACTTTTTTGTTGATTTGTGTTTCATATGTTTTTCTATAAATCTTGAGGCGGTTTTCCATTCTTACTTTTTCCGAATATCTTTGTAAACTCCTAGCTCTTTCTAGTCTTGGTTTGATCTGCTCCACGTCTGGTCCCAGGCCACCTAGTCTCACAGTATGTGTAGGTTCTACTGTTGCTCGTCTAATATGACGTCGAGAATTTCTTACCTCTGAAACACTTCTAAGATTTTCAGGACTTGGTTCACGAATTTCCACTGGTTTACTACTCAAACGTCCCGTAAATTCCAACTGCAATTCCTCTTCGCGGTTTTCTTCAAATGAGTTATCCAGATAGCGCTGTAAATCACGACATATAAGTTTTTCATAGTAAATTTCGTTGTAAGGCTCGGTATTGTAAAACTCTGGCATAGCACTGTTAGCGTCTTCGCCGATACTTTCCCTTTCAGTATCACCAAACTGTGGTGATATTGACCGTATTTCATATCTATCCCTCTGTTGACCTATATGGTTCGGTGCGAACTGCTTCCTGAATATCTCCAGGTATGAGGTCTGTTTTGGCTTGCGCCCTCTGTCTTTATTGACCAGATACCCAGTAGATTGAAACAGCTCTTTCTTCAGTTTTTCATTTAATTGATATTTATTACCTGAATGATTTTGCTTTCGTTTTTTGTCTTTTGGCACCTTTATGAGTACGTCGTTTTCATAGAAAGGCACAAGTATTGTGTCAACATTTTCATCCGAATTACCTTTTAATGCTGATTTCCGTTGAATATTTGATTCCAAGCTATCTAGTGATATATTGCTGTCGGTGGTTGAGTTTTTATCCATTGCTCGGAATGAAAATTTTAGCCTTTTTCTTTTACTCATAAATAGATACGATGACTTGTCCATAATGTCAAAGTGGCAGTGGTTTAACCTTTTTTTTTATAAAACACTGCCAGGATCACTCACAAATAAAACAAACTTTTTCGAATGTAAAAAGGTAGTCTTTCTGAAATTAAAAAGGCAGAGGATAGACGTGTTTAGTTAAACAACTTGCCTAAACTTTGCGTTATCCGTGAAACGGTACGTCAGCAATAAATAGTGGGATAGTCAAAAGTTGGGACACGTAGTGGAGTTGGCAGCGGGCCAGATTGGAATAATGCGCAAATTGCTTTACGCCCTCGTCGGCAAGTGGGGGGGCGGCGTGGCGTTTACGTCCACGCGTCCACTGCCGCTTGTCCGCCGCATAACTCCACCTGTCAACACTATTTCCACTAGATTTAGCCTTTGGAGTTCCACTTTAGTTTCAACCTGTGTCGAAATCCCCTTTGAATACATCTTGAGCAAATTAAAGAGAGAATATTCATTCAGCTTCACACACAAATCTAGTCTTGAAAACGGTATTTGGTAAAACGAAATGCTTTGCCAGACTTATAAAGGATTAGAAATGTGTAGTAAAAAGGAATAGGTCTCTCCTCGCAATATCTGATATTACTTAAAATCCTCCTTTTGAAATTCTGCCAAAGATTCCAGACATTCAGACAGGATTTTACGTCTTGCTATTGAATTGTTTTATTCATTTGTGTCTTGTTGACATATTTTTGAGACTGGAGCCACTCCACATTAAGTTGATTAAAAGTATATTTTAGTATATTTAGGTAGTGATCTTTCTTTAGGTTTTTTTTACTATCATTAAAATAACGGAAAATAGCTTCAATCTTCAGACTGGCCGACACCTTGACAATTCAAAAGTACCAGTTTATGTTTTATTAGAAGCGAATGCTTCAAGTTCGTTATTTTTTCCACTGGTATTGTTCTTAATCCTACATGGTGTAAAGGGGTTATAACGTATAATAATTACAGTGTACACAATGGCAGCAGATTCCTGGTTGGCTCCGCGCCAATGTCCGACTGAGATAACGGATTGGGGGCAAGCTACCCGCGACCCGGCCGGATTTCCTCTCTTATTACCCACATAATACCTATTTTATGCATTTAGGTCCTTTTACAGTTGCATTTTGGTGGCAAAGTGCTACTAAATCGTCTATCTATGGGGTAGTTATATAGCAAATTTGTACATTCGTATAAAGTTATTATGGAAATCACTACTTAATACCCGCCTTGTATGTATCCATCTCGCCTATTGTTTTGATACAGGGTGATATTAGTTTGACTGACAGAACAGCAGTAAATTCATGATTATCATGGCTATATCTAATATTGTTCCCATGACATTCCACATGACTTCAGTCTATTAATATTAGTGTAAACCGTGTCTCTAGTTCAATAATACTCGTACATGTTCTACTGTCACACGGTTACTGTTTAGAGAAAGAGGCTACAGACATTTTTTTGGTCTGAAGCTATTATTAATTAACTAACACAATGTTAACTACTTCGTGAATTTAACTGATCAGGTGTTAAGGTCATCGGTAGCATATCATTGTCGTGTCGTGCCTGAGTCATGCATAACATGTTTCAAAGATTGCATTGCATATTCAACTTTATTCACTTGTATTAAGGTCCATAGAAATTTCTTCTTCGTCAATACAGTAGTGACAGCTTTACACCATGATAGCATCGATGGCATTTAGAATTGGAACCGGAAAGATAATATAAGGACTGAGGACCGAAGTATGGCGTAATTCTAAAGGTGAACGAGTTACAAGTTAGATATTCCTTCCTAAAAGAAACTTTCAAGGACTTTTCATTTGTTTCTTTTTTTAATAAAAAAACTGGATGACATTTTAAAGTTTCAAAATAAATCCTCGAATAATTTTAATGTCTTTTCTATTAAAATCTTCATTACAATATCGGGATTGCTTTAATACTGAGGAGCTGGTACTAACAGCCACATGGGTCGATCGATCAGGTTATGCTGGGCTTGTCTTGGTCAGTCCGAGAATGGGTGGCCATCTTTATATACCGAGACAAGTCCTTATGGGTCGTCAGAAGCTTTAAAGCCTGCGACAACCAGTTTTACCAAGGGGTATCGTGTTTCCCAGTGACTGGGTTGTAGAGGTCAGATTCAAATGCATCCGGTCAGATTGGAAGCTGACCTCAATATAGCTAGGAAAAGGCTAGGCAGATGATGATAACATTAACGGGATTAGATGTATAGTGTAAATGTATATTTTCGGCAAGATATACGTAGAAGACCGCTTAGCTATCTTCTGCCATCAAATTAATTTAGGCTTATGTACTTTAAATTGATTATAGAATTATTAATAAAGAAGTTTGCCTTCAACACTTCGGCAATTTAATTTTGCGTATGATGCCTAAAATTCCAATAAAGCTATTAGCTAATGTTCTACAAATTGAAGTCCTTGACATTTGTACCGCAGATGACGAACGTGGTTCGTTTTTACCTTTTACCTTAAGAGGATACATCGAAGCGTGGTCAGATTTAGCTCGGTGTGTAATGGCGTTATGACTGTCTTGTTTGACGCACGAGATAGAAGTCTCACGCGCACCGGAACTAAACGCGCTTCGTTTAAATGTAGATTTATGACAAAATGCTATACTTAAATAAATTTTTAGCTTAGTAAGTTCGTAACATACCTTCGATTTAAAGCAAATTTTACTGCACAATAAGGAACTGTTTACGCACTTATAATCGTATAAAACAGAAAATAATCGGTGCTACTTTGGATTTTTTTTCTATAGAAAAAAATTTAAGTAATCATGTTTCGGTTTTAGTACAGCAGTAGACAATATATTCAAATAACACATATGGAAAATCCAAATGATTTAACCATATACATTTGGTTTATAGGAATTTTAATAACACAAAATTTATCGATGTATCCCCTTAAAAATTGTATAAATGCGCTATGCTAAACTGATTCATCGGTATTCTTATATGAGTGAATAATTTTCCATTTTCTGTTGAATTTATCCTTTTCAATCAAGCATTCATTGAAATGAAATTAATGACTTTCTGAAATTCTGATCGTTCATAAGCGCATAACTATTTTTTTTTATTTGGCTATTTTTTATTTTAAAATATTCGTAATAGTTCGAATCAGGTTTATACGGAAAGAAAAATTGGAAAAATTTCCCGGAAATTCTTCAAATCCAAGAAAACCTGAACGTCCTTTTTGGTATGAATTATTGAAATTTGGACAGGACAACGCCTGTCGGGTCAGCTAGTGTGAAATAAAGAAAATACCAATATTGTCCCACTGCAGGAGAAAAGTCTCTTCTCATACAGAGAAGGCACGAGCAGTGCAATACTTCCAGGTTTCCTCACGATGTTTTTTCTTCCCCGATGTCAATAATGCCCAAGAAACTGATACCTACATTAAAATTCGGCTATAAATAATAAATCATAGTCACCGAAACAGCTTGAGAAGCATAGCTCAACTAAGGCTACATGTTTATTTAGTAATAATAAATCAATTTACTATCAATATTAATAAAAATAACAAATTATTCTACACGGGGATAGATATCAGGAAAAAGTTTATCGAGTAGAAACATGCAGAGCTTTTGTTTATATTTGTTGCAATATGTAGGTAGTTGTAAAATCTTTGAATATCTTTAATTTAAACTCGATACCTTTATCGTGCTTTTCTATTAGAGATGTGCTATGGCTACGTTGCTATGGATGCGTTTGATATCCACCAATCATATTCATTGGTCCACATAGCATAGCACTGGTGGAAACGGGTTCAGCTAAGCTATGTTTTTTATTTGGAAGGATGCATGCCATGGATGCGTGCTATGCATGGGAGCTACGGATCGCGAGTGGTGTAGCTATGTGTATCTTCCTCGTACAGCTAGCTACCTCGGCGCGGCGCATCCGCTCCGCTGCACGGCTTAGCATTAGTGGAAACTGTTACATAATTTCATAGCTTAGCTTTCACATCCTCGCAGCATAGCTGCATAGCACATCTCTGGTGGAAAAGCAGCCTTAGTCTCGATGGCAGATCTCTAGGTCAATTTTGATTAATTAGCCAATAAACAGGCCTTGTATTTGGAATTTGCTTATTAGGTAAAATATGTCATAATTAATTATTTTAATGTAGAAGAGCTTCCCGGATAGGTTTGGCAAAATGACCTTTTAATAATCATTATCACATACTTGTACCTATTTAAAAATGATTATGGCCAATATTTTGAAATCTGGTATCAGTCATACATAAGTATGCTTTTGCATAAACTTGAATTAAAGTGTGGTGCTATTCAATTTGGTTGGCCTTGGCTAGTGTTAATGTCATTGAAAGTTCTGTATTACAAATCTAATATCTACCAACTGTTATCTGTAACTTGACAATCTCTAATAAGATAAACAACATTACAGAACAAGCTCTAAATCTCGATAAAATGTAAGCTATTAAACTACAAAAGAATGTCAAACAAATCCTTTTAGCAAACTAAACATCATAGATATCGACAAGGTGACACAAATTAGGATGGGCTTACACCTCCGCTAATGTAGGCCAAGGTGCAATGAAATTGATGTCAATTTAGATGACAATGGCGACGCGCCTTTACGTTCTCTGAGATGCTGTGTGCACGCACATTTAAGTGTTGATAAACTTCGACAACAATGCAGATGTCTTCCATGGCCATAAGTGTTGCATTGTGCATACATTTTGTTAATCATCATCCATCTTTCATGACACTTATGTTAACACCAACGCCCATTTACCACCTTTGAAAGGAGATCATTCACCGTCCATACATTTTTGGTATAAATGTGAGTTAAAAAAAAAACCGAAAGAATACTTTTTTCTCTATTTATTTCTGTTTTTCTTTTATTTTTTTACTATTATTCTTTTAACTAATACATACCTCCTGAAAACAGAATTTTTCAAACGCGTAGAGCAGCGCATCAGTAGTGCTATTCTGTAAAATTCTCACCGTAATAACTCAGGTGAAGAGAGCTGCCACTTTTTCAGCTGATACTAGGGGTTGACACTTCTGACAGCTCACTTCACCTAAGTTAACACGGTGAGATTTTTACAGAATAGACCGACAGGGAATGGCCCTACAGATTTGATCCCATAGTGAAAAGTGAAGAGAATAAGTTCTAATGGAATATAACTTTTTTTGTTTGGCCCACTTTCACATAATTTGATCTCCAATTAGGACCATTTATGATCTCCTTTAAGTGTCCGTGCGACTAAGTCAGGTTTAAGTTAGTATTGCAGTTATTAGTCGCTGAATACGTATCTAAAAATAACACCTACTTTACTCATTTAAAAAATACTCCTATAATATAGGTAATTGTATGAAATAGACGATTCCGATACGTATGTGGCATAATTACATTTCAGCAAAAATCTATTTGTGTATGTAGAACAGTTCCTAGAAATGTCTTGTCTAAAAGCGATCTTACAATGAAAATAGCTCAAAATAGCCCCAATTCCCAGATGTTCATAATATAAATAGACCGTGGAGACTAACCAAAGTAGTTTCAATGTAAAAGCAGTAAAAATAAAATAATAGATTGGTCACGTTAATTTGGCGCACCCTGTGTCGTGTAATCGTGTCAGTGACCTTAAGAGCTAAATTTGGGAAACATGGTGAAAAAATATTCATCGTTGAACAGACGCCAGCAGGTCAAGCCACCCGAAACTGTCAAATTTTCCCAATCAACCTTGAACCTAATGCTTTAGCGATAAAGATGAAAATCTATTAGAGAAATTTGACAGATTGTAGTAACTTGATGTGCTGGCGTCTGTACATGAACTCAATAAAAAAACTTCGTGAAATTGTCAGTTTAGAATAGTCTTAAGAAAATATACTTTTATAGTGGGAGCTAGCTAAAGGAATTGATTAAGTAAGATCTCCTTATGTATTTTACCTACTTTTAAGTACATACCCGACATTATTAGAAGGTAAATAAAGACATCAGAAATAAAAAGAAAAATCTTCAGGTTTCACCGGAAACAACGTAATCAACCTGAAAATATTTAGTACTGGTAACCCTGTTCAATGTTTTGTTTTTTTTCTGTATATTTATTTATTTATTTAACCTTTTCGCACACAAAACGTACAAAGGCGGACTTAATGCCTTAGGCATTCTCTACCAGTCAACCAAGGGTGGTGAAGAGATTAGATGGCAGGTGCTCAGTATGAGAGGAATACTTATATAAAGAACACTAAAAATATATCTTAATTAATTATAAATAGAATTTATACAAGCACATAAATAGGTTATAAACTAATAATACACATACATACACTTACTATAAGATATACCTATAATATATATATATATATATATATATTACAATACATATTATATACAAATTCAAGAGAGAGAGAGATGTGTTGAAATAACTCTACACTATTTGTTTAGAAAGTAACTGCAATTTCCGCTTAAATGCATACCGACTGGTGGCCGTCCTGATATCAAGAGGAAGCGCATTCCAAAGAAGAATGGACTGAATATGAAAGGAAGAATGAACAAAGTCAGAAGTATGAGAAGGACAGAGTAGGAGAAGATTGTTAGAAGAACGCAGATTCCTTGCGTGTGAAGAACATAGATATTGGAAGTGAGCCACAAGATAAGAAGGAGGAGTGGGAGAGTTATTTCGATGCGGTTAATGCTTGGCGCGAATCGTGATGGATGCGGCTATCCAATACTAACGATAGGCGACTGATACAGTTCAATTTCGACAGGTACGATGACCGGTGAAGTACGGTATTTTGCGTATCCCATTGGGAAGTCCACTAAAAAAGTACAGACACAAAAAAGCACATCAGCTTTTATCAAACTGTCGAATTTCTTTAAATGATTTTAAACCTTAAACTGTTGACGGAAAAGTTCAAAATCGAATGAGAAAATTTGACAGTTTGTGGTAACTTGATCCTTCTGTGTGCACCATCCAGTTATTATTTAATATCTCTTACACCAAACATTAAAATACTGTCTATAATAAGGAAGGGATAGTAAATAATTACCTACTTACCTAATTTAATGTTCATCTACAAATATTAATTTTAATATTGATTGAATTGTTGAGTAATTTATTAACTTTAATATTTTCAGTTTCTTATAAATAGTATTTTGTTGTCCATTGTTTTGATATTTTAATAAGGTTTTATATTAAGGTACATCTAGGCAAACACCCTCAGATATTTGTCCAGATGTAGGTAGTTAAAATGATTGCAGCATTAAGCAACACCTGCAAAAATTAGTAACACCTCTTCGCCCTTCGATCTTTCTATTTCACTTATTAAAAGCAACCACAATCCATATTTCCCGTGAAGCGTGCCAAACTTACGTAATAATTGATTACGTGCTTACCTGTGCAAAATCACGTTTATCGATAAGTTCCGGCAATTGGGCCCGATAAGACATTCAGTTCCGAGACAATAGGGCGATTAGCTAGGCTGAATGCACTTGACCTACATCCGGTTGCGACTAATACAAACGTTTAACAGGTATAGCAACACTGGCCGTAACTCAGTAGCAATCTGCCTAGCCTTTTCCCAACTATGTTGGGGTCGGCTTCCAGTCTAACCGGATGCAGCTGAATACCATTATTTTACATGGAGCGACTGCCTATCTGACCTCCACAACCCAGTAGCTGGGTAATACGATACCCCTTGGTAAGACTGGTTGTCAGACTTTCGGGCTTCTGACGACCCGTAACGACTGTCAAAGATCCACGAATGACAGCCGGGACCAACGGCTTAACGTGCTTTCCGAGGCACGGAGGAGTCTCGGTATGTAAAGATGGTCACCCATCCACTGACCAACCCCGGCAAGCGTAGCTTAACCTGATGGATCGACCCGTGCGGCTGTTATTACTTAGCCACGAGCACCTCACAGCCGTAACTCAGTAGCACAGATAAAAAAAAAGCGCGGGACAAAAGCTTATTCGAATTTCGAATGCTTGTCGATGATTAGATTAGACGATGAACTTTAAAAGGCGTTAAGCTTTTAAATTGCTTTTTTTTTCATTAGGCTGTAAGTCAGGGCCTGACTGCCTGGTGTCAAAAAAAACACAGAACTGTTATGAGAAAAGAATTAAAGGTTTTTGACTTGGCGATACTTAGTTGACTCCGGGGTCTTTATCCTATTGAATCCTATTATATCCTTTTGAATTAATAATTGATGATTATAAAAAATATATAAAATATCTAGAATCAGATAAATAGGCATTAATATATTATTTTGTATTTCTTTTTTCTGGTTTCGAACATAGATGGTAACAAATTACCCATTTCTTTTGGCATAAATTACATATGGTGCTGTGGTGTCATTGTATGGATCGTTGAACTAACTTATGTTAAGTATGTCAACGACCCATCTATCACCAAACGGTATTCCGAAACAAGTTGTTAAACACGGGACTATTCAACATTTAGTCTAATATGAGACTAGAAAATTAAATAAAGCTCAAATTAGTTAATTTCATTGCTCGATTTATCAAAAAAAACTTGTAAGCAAAACAGATAAGGTTGATAACCTGGCAAAAGTGGAGTCAAAAAACAGATTAATGATTCTATGCCTTTCAAACGCATCAACCGTTTATTGCCTATAACTCCTATAAGTATACAAACATTTGCATATTTGATAAATGTTATTTAGAGAACTGTACACTTGTTGAGTTTAATTACCCGTTTTATGGCTAAAATCATAAATAATATCTATTTATAAAGTACCGACCTTCGCCATTAAAACGTTCGTCATAAAAGTGACATCAAGTCTACCTAACACCAGCGTCTACGGTCACTCTTCTTGCTTCAATTCAAGTGATAACCACCCTTATGTGACATCTGTTAGGGAGTTTTATCCCTTGAAGTTTTTCTGTGTTATGTAGAACCTGGTATAAAGGTTGTAAATGGTGGGCAACAACTGAAAAACAACCTTAATTACTGCGTGAGAGTGTCGAAAAGTATTAAGGTAACGAACTGGGTGCGACTGCGATCATTTACGATCAGTTGGCACGAACAGACTGACAGCTGGACTTTTATGCTTCTAGCCCACAGATAACAGGTCTCCCTCATTTAAGTAGGTGCCTAGTTCAGTTAGGGACCTTTGCTTATTTGCTATTGAGCTTCCAGACAACAACAAACAGAGATGCTGCGCCGATGAAAAATAAATAACGGCAGGACAATGGTGATTTGAGAATTCCATTACTTAGGTACTTATTTGATAGGGTAGATTTGAAAGAACGCATCGAGCTTTGTAAAGTTGCCTTCAACGTTCCTTCTTAGTTAGGTAAGTAATAGATATTTTACTCAAATGTTGATATCAGAATGCTCCTATTTTATACGTACGATTGCTCGCGGTGTGAACACACCTTTACAAAGCAAATGTTTTTCAACCAATAATAAATTATTACAACATAAAAATGATCATTAAATGCTTATTAATTATTGAAGATGTACAAACTTCAAGTTACTCAATAAAACATATTACAATGATCAAATTGATCATTCGAAAATCGTTTCCTAAATCATTTTCATTGACATTCAGAAAATAATTACAAGCATTGATCTTTCCGATGTTCCGCATTTAAAATAAGGTCGGCTTATTTTGGTATAAAAATATCGACATGATATTTTATTCGATTCAATAATCGAATAATGTCTCAATTCGGTATCGTTATTAGCATCCTTTTTGTAATGAAAATGCAATTTCCTTGTCGCTGGCAACACAATATTTTGTCCGTGTATTTTCATTAAAGTCTCGATACTCCATCGTCACCTCATGAATAAAATTATCATGTATCCCTTTTACGCAATTTTTTTTTTATGTCCACAGCATATGTACTTATAAGAATTTCGCGCGTAATGTTTGTGAATTTATCGAAGCCACATTTTGCCAAATATGTCAACTACAAAAATATTCAGTGTTACATGATTTTGTAGTGGTTTTATTTATGAGTGCCGATGTCAGAAAGTTAATATTTAATGTAAAATCGTGTTGTATATTCCTGAGATAAGTATAGTTTTAATCAGGTGCCGCGGCATAATATTATCTGCCTAGCCTTTTCCCAACTATGCTGGGGTTGGCTTCCAGTCTAACCGGATGCAGCTGAATACCAGTATTTTATATGAAGTCCCTTGGTAAGACTGGTTATCAGACTTTCGGACTTCTGACGACCCGTAACGACTGTCAAAGATCCACGAATGACAGCCGGGTCTAACGGTTTAACGTGCTCTCCGAGGCGCGGAGGAGTCTCGGTATGTAAAGATGGTCACCCATCTACGGACCAACCCCGGCAAGCGTAGCTTAACCTGATGGATCGATCCGTACGGCTGTTATTACTTAGCCACAAGCTCCTCCTTAATATTTAATAAGTTAGGTACTTATTAAATGATTAAAAAATGTTGTAGTGCGTTAAATATGTTAATAAATAAAAATTAATATTTAATGCTCACATTTACTATCTGGATAAAAATAACATAATAAATACCTATAAAAAATTACTAATTCGATGTTGTATAAAATTTACCAGTGAAATTCGTCTGTTAATTGAAGGAATGACAGTATCAACCTGGGCTAAATTGTAACTTTTCCATCTGGACAAACTTCAGCGTATCATGTAAAGTAAAGCTTCTATTTTCCAAATGGCCAAGACAGTAAATAATTTTCACGGTGATATGAACTACCTACACAACTGCACGTAGGTATCATACCAGGTTAAATTGCGACTTTTCCATCTGGAAAAACTTCAGCCCGATGATATAAAAAAACCGGCCAAGTGCGTGTCGGGACACGCGCAGTAACAGGGTTCCGTAGTGCACGCCGCCGCCCGTCGTTATTCGAGCGCAAATATTATTAATTTAGAAATCAGTATTATTAAGAATGTTATGATTTATATTATTGTTATTTACATTAATTTATTTATTGTTATTTTTGTATATTTTTACATGGTTCATAAACTTCTATTTACTTTCTGTTTTACACAACTAACAACATTATAAAAGTATTTTTTTATGGAATTTGTACGAATTTTTTACTGTTCCAAGTACATTTTACAAGTTGGTTGACTATTACTCGTAACCTTGAAAAGCCTACTTAGCTGTGATAGTTTTCCTTTTAATTTCGTTGAATATACTACTACCGTGAATTTTTTCAGCCATCCAAACCTAACTGTTTAGTTGGCAAGGGACACTTGACTGTAACAAAAATTTGCACTTTAAAGCTTAATACTTCAGAAACGGATCCCTAAATCGAAAAATTGTTTTCACAAACCCGCAATATTTTTGAAAGACTTATCCAACAACACTCCACACCATGGGGTAGACGAGAAAAAAAAGACATCCCAACTTTACGTGTACAGAAGGTACCCTAAAATTTTTTTTTCATGATTTTATTTTACCACTTTGTCGGCGTGATGAATATGTATATTCATGCCAAATTATAGTTTTCTAGTACTAAGAGTCTCTGAGCTAAGCTGCGGTCGGACGGACAGACGGACGGACATAGCGAAACTACAAGGGTTCCTTGTTGACTACGGAACCCTAAAAACTATATTTTCCAAATATGTAATATGAAGTAGGTTCCTACACACTGTATCTATAGACATTCCATCACCAATGAATGTCAAGGATTATCGCAATAATTGACATTGAAGCAGTTCTGTTCACACAGGGGACTAAGCATGAAGGTAGTTATTATCAGGTTAGATAACACGTGGATCGAGTATGGTTCCCCTGAGAGAAGATGGAGCATGATGAATCTCGAACCTAACCTCCCTTGATTGACCCACCTCGCAGGAGCTCGATACTTGGCCCAAACTTAAGAGGGTGTATATTTAAACCAAGAAAAAAATCTCACCCGCGCAACCCTTACTTACCCCTCTCATCAAACACGATGAAAACAAAACACGGAACTACCAATGGAACTGTGATATCACAGTCTTTATTCATACGGTCGTCCGACGAAGCCCGAGCTGCATACGAAGTTCGGCGAACTACGTAAGCAGCTCGGGCTCTCGTCGTGTATAGAGTGTGGTGATATCATCTACACCTACTTCGGATTTGAAATAATATTTTTGCATTAGAGCCCAATTTTTGAGAAAAGGTAAGGTAAAATGTGGCGCCGCGAAACAATTAACATTTAAATGTATGTTTTTTTGTATAATAAATAAACTAATATTTTGTTTAAACATACGCGTCGCGTTGTGTCACGTTGCGTCGCGTCGCGTCTCGGCACAGTATAAAATGATGTATAGACTGTCTATTTTTGCATTAGAGAGCCCAATTTTTGAGAAAGGTAAGGTGAAATGCGGCGCCGCGAAACAATTAACATTTAAAAGTATATCTTTTTGTATAATAAATAAAGTAATATTTTGTACGCGTCGCGTTGCGTCTCGGCACATTATAAAATGTTGTATAGACTGTGGTCTCGGTGTGAACTGACCCTTAGGCTATGTAACATCACGCTAAGACTCTTAGAAGCCGAATAAAAAGCAAAAATGTAAAAAGGTGGGTGGAACCGCGGGGCACAGCTATTATTTAATAATTACTAAAGAAACCAGATTGGGGTCTACTGAGCAAAATAAACATCTCTCAACTTCTACCTGTTTCTGCGCTCCTACCTCAGCAAGAGATACTTTCGAGTGAAGCCGGGTGATGAGGTCACAAATATAGATTTGAGGTACTCCGGCCTGAATCGTAAGTATAGACTTACGATTCAGGCCGGAGTACCTCAGAGCAGTGTCCTGGGTCCAACCCTGTACCTGTTATTTACTGCCGACTTGCCGTTAGATAAAAATGTCCGAACAGGCACTTTTGCCGATGATAAACTTTTATACTCTTTTGCCATACTGGCTACCGATGCCTGCCAGAGAGAGGCCTCTGCAAAACTGTAAAATAGCCTCAAGCTGATCTCCAAATGGCATAAAGATTGAAAGATAAAAGCCAAAGAAAAAAAGATCAATCAGTGACTTTCACCACACGCAAAGAAACATGCCCTGTCACCTTAAATAACGTAGAAGTACCTCAAACAGAGGTCACACGATACCTTGGAATATACCTTTACAGACGCCTTACATGGAGAACCACCTAATTTACCGAACGCAAAGCCCCAAGGCAAAAACTCCGTAGCTGACACTCGATGATCAACAAAAAGTCCCAAATGTCTCTGGAAAGCAAAGTACTTCTACACAAATGCATTCTCAAACCTGTCTGGTGCTATAGTATCCAGCTTTCGGGAACTGCAGCGAAGTCCAACATCAAAATACTTCAAAGGTTTCAATCAAAAACACTGCGACAGATAGTAAATGCTCACAATGGATGGTAATACGTCACAAACGAGAGAATTGGCAATGAAACTGATGAAATCCGAAGACTTACTTAGAACCAGCGTGAATGAGCTGTAGTATGAATCGGATGGGGCAGTGGCTTCATACCGTACAAATTCAGGAACCATCATCTACATATTGCTGAATGTCCCAGAACAGCTCGCACCCCTTACGTGTCTACAGCACACCATGTGTGCATAAGGAAAAATCCTTTATATAATAGGTATATAAGCTTATATAATATAAATATAAACATAAAAAAAATCATCATCATCTATGAGGTTCGCAACTAAACACCCCTTCCCCCCCTGGGGTTTTGGGTTCATAAATTAGTACATAAAGACGTTTGAGGGGTCAGGCACTCTTTGTTAGATATTTTTTTCCTTTTAGGTAAATATTATTTTTCAATAATGAATTGAAATTAGCAATTAGCAGTGGTAGCCCTGTGGTAACGGCCGCGAACAGGCGCTTTACTTTGTGTAAATTATTTCATCACCACTGCTCTCAAAACGGTGAAGGAAAACATCGTGAGGAAACCGGCATGTCCTAAAACCAGCACTAGGCCCGCGTGGTGATTTACGGCCCACTCCCTCTCACCGAGAGAAGGCCTGTGTCCCAACAGTGCGAACATTATAGGCTGATTATGCTATTATTATATTTAATGCGTTTTACCAACAATATGTTCCAGCAACTTCCTTGGCCATTGTTAAAACATGATGACCTTTATACAATAATTCTTATGTATAAAATTTGAAACAATCTTTAACTATCTAGTATAAATAAAAAGAGAAGTCCTGACTGACTGACTTATCAACGCCCAGCCCAAACCCAACCTAGAAAGCTGAAATTTTACACAGAGGTTCCCTTTATAATGGAGACAAGTAATAAGGAAGGATTTCCAGGTAGCACGTTCCCGTGAGATATTTTCCGATATCCACGCGGGCGAAGCCGCGGGCAAAAGCTAGTGTTATAATAATAATATGATTGCATACAAATACCATTTATTGTATAACATTATAGATGAACACTAATGCACCATTATTATTTAGATGACTATAGACCACCTTATGTTAGTAATTGATAGGTATACATAATACCTACTTCAGTTTTTAAGGGTCCCGCAGACAGAAGCGACACGACGACAGGTTGAACAATTTCTATGAAAATATCATGGAACTTATTCTACCGGAGTCGCGTCGGTCATGTCTGCGGGAGCCTTTATTGTGATTCTGCGACCAAAAATGAAAGTTACAAGCAGACAGGCACCTACTGTCGTTTTCTAACAACAGGTAGGTACGTTTTTTATTATTTGTAAGTTTTTATTGGCTTCTGTACCAATAGGTATAGAAGCCAATAAAAATCGGTACCTACCTATAGTCTTCCATATATGAGTTTTAGAACGAAATGTGCAACCGATGTTGTTTTGGTAATAAACAAGAACAATTAAAAAAAAGTAAAAAGACGTAAAAGGAAAATCATTTGTATAATATTTTTTTTGCAATTATATTAGGTCACCTTTGTCAACCACAAACTTTATTGTCTGTGTTTACTCAAATTAGTAGGTATACCTACCTGCATACTATCTTTTATATGCTTTTATATGTATTTGTTTTCAAACATAAAATGTAGTCCGAAATATTTACTATATTCTGGTTCCATACCAATTTCAAGACAAGGTTACTTATAAGATTTTAATCAGATTGACCGCCACATTTCTTCCAACAAACACATTAAGAAACCATCATTGCCCGACCTTTACATATGTAGAACATATTCAAAACAATAGACCATTAATAACCCTTTGTACCTTGACACATTTTTGAAAAAAAAAAAAAACAATCGTAGTTGCAACATTTTTAATAACAATTAGCAATGTCCTTTGTACTTCCGCACCCTATAATCAAATGTGTTAGGACAGCTTCCGTACATTGTAGACAATTGGCAAAACAATTAGCAGGCCAATGTACTCATTGTCCTAAGAATGGATGCTCTAACAATGAAACCGTAGTAAGAAGTTCGATTTGCTCTTAAGCTGTTATCAGACGAGTTTAATTCGTTTATGTCTTTCATTGCCATCTTTCACTTGAAAGTTAAAGTTAAAATGTCTGAACACGAAATAAATCAAAAGTGGTCAAATTAGTGAAATAGCCAGCGATGTTGGATTTTGGCAAATGGTATAAAAAAAATGGGTTAAGAAAAACACGGTACAATAGCCTTATGCACTGCATTTTTACAAATTCCCTGGACCCCACAATAGGATTCCCCGGTGATACACTAGTATCTATCTGGTGGTATCTTTCACTAGAGCTACGTAGTATTATATTATCTGTGCCAGAGCTAAGAATATTCGAAAAATAAAATGAAATGTGCAGGTGAACGAAATGAATGTAAAGTGATTTTGGTATAATCTGTGGGCCTTGTCGTTTTATTAGTGCCATGCCTGATAATAGTATAATCGGATTTTAGCATATTTTATACCTATACAAAACAAGATTATCAAAATCTAGTTTTGTTTAAAATATTCGCATTCCTTCTATACAAACTACGATAATTAGTTATAACTTATTAATAAGTTAGCGAAAGATGGTAACTTATTTTTAACCGACTTCAAAAAGGAGGAGGTTCTCAATTCGTCGGAACCTATTTTTTTTTTTTTTATGTTTGTTCCCCGATTACTCGTTGTTTTATTCGAGAGGGTATGCATCACAGTTGGTCCCATATAAAATTGATTAACTTTGCTTCGGTAGTTTTGAGTTAGCTTCAATAATACGTATTTTTTCCCCACTTTTATATGGATGATGTTCTAGTTTGTTTTGCAGATAGTGGTATTAGAATTTGTGTGTGGTAGGTACACAACTAAAAAGTGAAAAATAAAAACTTTTTTACAAAAAAATACAACCGACTTCCAAAAACAACAATCCAAAGTGAAAAATAACTTTAATTTCGGAAGTCAGTGGCAAAAAACGAAAATACATTTAACTAGACACCGACTTCCGAAATTAAAGTTATTTTTCACTTTGTAGTGTTGTTTTTGGAAGTCGGTTGTATTTTTTTGTAAAAAAGTTTTTATTTCTAATTAATATTTGGATTTGTGTGAACATGAGTTGAAACAACGAAGACGCTTCGTCAGATATCAGCTTTACTAAGGTACCTAGTAGCCACTATGTTTCTACTCTTGCATTGTTGTCCGATGCTATCGGAGAGTATTGAAATGTTGAGAGAAAGCAAAAAGAAATCACTTTTAATGGTAATAAAGATTGATATCGGGAGAGAACAATAAGTTTTTTTATGATTATCCGTGTTAAATGGACATTCGTATCAATTGTATATTTAATTTGTAATAGAAAGGAGAAAGAAGCGTTAAAAACTTTAGTTACCTTGTCAACACCCAACTATTAAAAAGGTTTTTAAGTTGATTAACATTTTGTTCTGCAGAAGTTGTCAATATTAGCTATCAAATGGCATTATGACAGGGTATTATTACGGTCTTATAGCATATAAAATATGAAACTATTTATCTTCATATATCCGACCTGTAAACTGTATAATATTTTATCCACCTGTTTATCTCTTCCAGCCTGTTATCTTATCTATAAGTCTAAGTATATGTATTGCTTTCCCATTTTTCGGTCCCCGAGAAGGGAGAACCAGATAAAAATGACGTCGGTATCCAAAATCTTAATCCCCAATCAATTCTGTTATCAGTCAAAAATTGGCAAAAGAAAAAAAAAACTTTCGCACAAAAACAGTCATTTTTATCTGCATTCTCGTTTCTCCGCAGACATGCAACACGAACTGGAGAGACAGAACAAGATCACCCAGCAGATCCTGGAGGCGTTTATCCAGAAGAAGCTGGGGTTGAAGAGTAGCATGCCCAGGGCGCCTTCGATCCTGGATATCCTGCCGGTGAAGATGCCAACGCCTCAAACGACGAGGCAGCCAGAGATAGTGGAAGACATGGAAGAGGAAGACATGGAAGACATGGAAGATATAGAACAAGACAACCATGATAACATGGACAGCCAGGAGTTAACAGAGGACCATGAGTTGAGAGAAGATGACAGCCTTCAAAGCGTGGAGAGCGAGCAGATCGCCTCCGTTTACAATACACAAGGCAGGTGATTCATGATTGAATTTGGCAATTTATTCTTGTTATCGACGATTCACAGTTTCTGAATGAATTGCATTATGCAAGTTGCACACTTTGTTTAAGATGTGTATATTTTTAGCATTGACTCGTTACTATTGTTGGTCGTTTTATAAAAAAAACTGATGTTACGTTGTTATTTCTGCATTCATTGCACGTCAATATTGTTATATGATTCAAGTTTAGATGCACATGTTACTTAGCCCCGTCGCACGCCAATTAGCAGACACAATCGATTTTTTATTATTATCTGTATACATCACAGAACAGATAAAGATCTCTATATCTGTTCTGTGGTATACATGGTGTACAATCGACATTGAAAGAGTTAATTGACAGATCCACGACCAATTTCTATTTATTTTTGACTAGACCTTCAGAAAACAGACTCGAGCGTCATCAAGATGAAGTCTCTGAATTCAGACCGCCTCCTTGTCGATTCCTAGAAAACCAATCGAATTCATATTCTTAGATGACCTGAGAATCTAGATAGTACATTCATTCAAGTGTCATCACGATTCTTTCAATGCTACTCAAACAACTAGCTGATATCCCCTCTAGCCTTAACTCTGAGCCAACAAACGTACTTCACTTAAATTGGTCAAACATTTGTCAATATAGCAAACAATACGCAACGCGTGCGCAAATATGTCAAAGACACCGCGACCCAAATCATATACCATGTTAGGACAAATATTATGTCAAAGTTTGATCAAATATTTGCGTTGCGCTCGTGAGACTATTGCAAACCTACGCATGAGTTGATTAATTGTGAAAAGTCAACAATAGTACGACTTTTAGTTTCATAAGAGAAAACAATAAATCAACCTCTAATTTTCGCTAGTTTGTGTTAATTCTATAGTAGCCAATTATTTTTCCTTTCATAACATTCACTCATTGAAGGATAAATTTATGTGTTGAAATTATTGGAATATATACAGAGTCATTTCACTGATAACATCTCTAAGTATTTATTAACATTCAAGTCAATTCATTTTCCAACATGTCCATTACATGTTATACAGCGTGATTCAAAAACATTTTACAAGTGTACAGTCTAACAGATAATTAAATGATTATAGTGCACAAATTACCATATTTATTGTTAGTTAATTCTGTAGTTCAAGGTGCGATCAGTTAATAAGCGGTGGCGGGTCGTGAGCCGACTTCACGTGGCCTTTGAACCACAATGCTCTGAAACAGCGCGAATCGATTTCGTATTTTTAACCGACTTCAAAAAGGAGGAGGTTCTCAATTCGTCGGATCCTTTTTTTTTTATGTATGTTCCCCGATTACTCGAAGATGGCTGGACCGATTTGGATATTTTTTGTTTTATTCGAGAGGGTATACATCACAGTTGGTCCCATATAAAATTGATTAACTTTGCTTCGGTAGTTTTTGAGTTAGCTTCAATAATACGTATTTTTTCCCCACTTTTATATGGATGATGTTCTAGTTTGTTTTGCAGATAGTGGTGTTAGAATTTGTGTGGGGTAGGTACACAACTAAAAAGTGAAAAATAAAAACTTTTTGACAAAAAAATACAACCGATTTCCAAAAACACCACTGCAAAGTGAAAAATAACTTTAATTTCGGAAGTCGGTGGCAAAAAACGAAAATACATTTAACTAGACACCGACTTCCGAAATTAAAGTTATTTTTCACTTTGTAGTGTTGTTTTTGGAAATCGGTTGTATTTTTTTGTCAAAAAGTTTTTTGTTCGGAGTTAGCTTAGGCGAGTCTAATTAAAGTACTGTTTAAATACATGAAGACGAACTTACTGCTAAATATTTTGACTTTTGCCAATACTCAAACTCAAACTCAACTCAAACTCAAAGCATTTATTTCAATTAAACCAATTACAGGCACTTTTGAATTGTCAAGGACAATAACTCCGAACAAAAAACTTTCTGACTGACAATAACTCCCCATTGTCAGTCGGAAAAGAGTTACTATTTAAAAACCGGTCAAGTACGTGTCGGACCACGTGCAATGAACGGTTCCGTAGTTGAGATGAATTTATCCCAAGAACAAACTTAACATGGTATGAAAAACATGTTCTCCCATAGGCTTGTATGGGAGAACTGCAAATTTTAGTTAGTCGAATGTTACTCGTTAACTTGCAAAACCTAATACTTAGCTGTGACAGTTTTCCTTTTATCTTGGTTATATACTACTAACATAATTTTTTTCACATATCCAAACACAACCATTTAGCTGGCAGGGGAGTAGGACACTTGACTTTCACAAAAATTTGCACTTTATAGCGTAAAATATTACGCAAACGGGTAAGTACCTGAATCAAAAAAAACCGGCCAAGTGCGTGTCGGACCACGCACAATGCAGGGTTCCGTAGTTGAAAAGAATTTATACCAACAACAAACTTAACATTGTAATCCCAAAAAAAATTATTATATGTGATAAAATTACAAATGAATCATTTTTGGACTTTTTCCTTTTCTTCGTCTCAAAGACTGTGAGACCTTGCTTCTTGCCAAATTTCATGATTCTAGGTCAACGGGAAGTACCCTATAGGTTTTGATTTACTTGCGAGTATCAAAATATGTCGCATAAATGGCCGTATTTTTTTATTGCGTTGAATTCTTTTAGAACTCCAAGGGACCGTAGAATTACGTATTTGATATTAATTTCAACTTGATACCTCCACGCGTTCCTGAGAAAAAGGGTCTTGACAGACTGACAGACAGACAGACAGATGGACAACGAACGTGATCCTATAACGGTTCCGTTTTTTCCTTTTGAGGTACGGAACCCTAAAAGAAAAAAGTGGTTTTCACAGACCTGCAATAATTGTGAACGGCCTATCCAACGATATCCCACACCATGGGATAGACGAGAAAAAAAAAATATTTTCCCGACTTTTCGTGCAAGGGAGGTAAGTACAGTCAGCGTCATAATATCGGGACGAACAGATTGTTCAAAATGATCTAAACAACTATGAAAAAAAATTAAATAACAAGGAATGTTTCAGAATGAAGACAGTACACGACAACTGTCAATCTGACAAGAACTTTATCCAATTGTGATAAAGTTTAATTTTCTTAGTTGTTGAGATCATTTTGAACAGTATGTTTTTTTTTCAATAACCACTTTGTCGGTGTGATTTGTATACCCATCCCAAATTACAGCTTTCTAGTATCTACTAAGAGCCTCTGCGCTAAGCCGCTGACAGAGAGACAGACAGACAGACAGACATGGTGAAACTGTAGGAACATGGATTTATTTGTATCCATATCTAGCAGTAAACCTCATAGCAAGTTATTAATATCGAATTATGTTAAAGGTCGACTTCATGTTCGTTTTATGGATTCATCTAGACTAGACATTAATATCAACAAGAAAAGCGCCATCTTACTTTTGATGGCGAAAAAGAAGGAATAGAATCTCTTAAAAAAATAACCACAAGCTTGACATTTTAATATCGAGTATAAAACTTTTACGACAAAAAACGTACAAAATCAATCGAGAAGTCACCTCGATTATATTTCTTTTTATACACGGATTATCAGAAAATAAGAGTTCATGGTTATAGGTCGCAATCTGACATTTGCAACAAATTAGATGTAAAATAAAACGAACTCTGTACGCATGCCTATCTGTTAATTTTACATAATCAAACCCGTTTACAGTCTTGAAAATGTGTTTCATGTTAACGCAGTATGTAATCTACAAAATTAGAATGCGTACAGGATGTTGAGTGTCATACGATATTCCTGTAAGAATAAGTTTATACTTACTTTCTTAGAATGTATTTGCATCGATGTATAAGTATAGGTACACACGGCTACACATCAAGCTATACATTTCCAGTGCGAGATACTGGAAATGTATAGCTTGATTGTATAGAACTTCCATATAGTGAGAGGTCAGTGTAAACTGGAAATGTATAGCTTGATTGTATAGGACTTCCATATAGTGAGAGGTCAGTGTAAACTGAAAATGTATAGCACTAATGTTTACACTGACCTCTCACTATATGGAAGTCCTATACAATCAAACTATACATTTCCAGTTTACACTGACCTCTCACTATATGGAAGTCCTATACAATCAAGCTATACATTTCCAGTATCTCGCACTGGAAATGTATAGCTTGATCTGTAGTTGTGCATACATACCTAAGCCGTTGTCACCCACATCAAACTCCTTACTAACACGCTTTTATTAGCTTCACCTGTATGTATGTTTGTATAAAACGGAATCTTGATTTTTACCCACTTTAAATGGTCAGATTAATTCGAAATTTTGCACAATTATCAGGTCCCGATGATTAATAATTTTAATAATTAGATTTAATAATTTTGTCCCATTATCCTGATCAGGATCATCAGGATTAACGATTTCCTTCAGGAGATCCTGAGAAACGGCTACGTATCCAAGTTTCGAGTACCAACAGCAGGTATATAGATCAGCTAGTTTCTGTTCATGATGCTTTAAAACTAAAAAACACGCTTTTAGAGTAGATCGAACTAAAAAATTAAAAATAATATAGTTTAAAAAAAACAATAAAAAACCATTATAAGTAATAAAATACCATTGAACTGAACTAAAATGTAAATAATTAATTTTTCAATGTAAAAATAAAGTGAATAACGAGAAAATTAATGTCATTGTAAAAAAAAAGCGTGGGGTGCTTTTTCGTTTAAATTGCGTTTGTCTAGCAACTAGATAGGTACTATTTTTCGAAGTTATTGTTTGTTTTAGAAACTTCCAGGGGCTGCAGTCTCGACATAGATAGCGATTGCTTTACGATCGAATTCAGTCGCACAGTCCTAATGGGGACCCTAGACGTTCTAAATTCCTTGACAAGCACGTGGTTTATTCTAGCTTGTCTAGTAATTTTGACGGTCAAGGGACCCCATTAGGACTGCGACTGAATTCGGTTGTAAAGCGATCGCTATCCATGTCGGGACTGCACAAGTAAGCGCTTTTTAATATTTTATTTAAATACAAATAGTATCATGATGATGACTGAAGACCGTATCGGCGAGTCAATATAGCTTGCTGGAAATATTTCTGCGTCAACAGAGAGCTCTGTTCATCAATTATGTAGTTTAAATAATCCCACTCCTAACTAATTAAAGTCACAATTATACCTACTTACCTATAAATATTCCCTGCCAACGGTCTGATCATGACCAGGCCGGTATTTCACCCTACACGTTCTCCTTGAAGAGTTCAGTGTTGCGGCTACGTGACCGGTCCTGTCTGGGCAAACGTATCCGATCTCAAAATTAAAATAACAAAAAACGCAAATTAACGTCGCATAAAAGCCATAAAAACAAAATAGTATCACTTTAATCAGGAATTTTGCTTTTTAGCGTCTAGCCGTAAAAAGAAAATATGATACACTATGACTTAATAAGGCATTAGTATGAAAATGAGAGTGGAAATACATTCGACATTTCACGGACCTTGGTGGGTCATTGATACCACATAATGGTAATTTGGCATTTATTAAAATGCAAAACTAAAAAAAAAACTCAAGACGTTACACGGTAACACTAAAAACTTTAATCATTTTACATTAAATACATTATTATGTAAATTGTAAAATTATTATTCACATGAATTAGGTATGTATTTTCCAAAATCAATATACAATCTAGGTAGCTTTGTCATTTCCCTCTCGTAAAGACGAAAAAACATGTTAGGTATGCTGATTTTTTTCTTATTGTAATTTAAGCAACAAACTTGACATTTCAATAGTTCAACTTAATTTCCAAAAAAATTTTAATAGAGAAATCAAAACATATTGCAACTAATATGGATCATAAAAGTGTTAGTTTTATTGTATGATTCCACATAATACTAACTTAATTCGATAATTAACAAAAGTTTCTTGCAGTCTTTAAACAAGTTTGGCATAACAAAAGTATAAGATTTTTTTTTTTTTTTATTTGATTTGTAAGTTTATATGCAACACAAAAGGAAGGGTTTATTTTATGAGTTTTCGCGCCACACAAATAAAGATAAAACTATAATAACATATTTTTATGTAGGTACCTATATTATTTGTATCTGCGATTTATGATTGGGCTATTCGTGAAAATGGAAGCTTTCTTTTTTCTGGATATTACTTTATTTTATAATAAGCATCTAGATAATTATTATATAAAAACTTTTTTTACAAAAAAATACAACCGACTTCCAAAAACAACACTACAAAGCAAAAAAAAATACTTTAATTTCGGAAGTCGGTGTCTGGTTAAATGTATTTTCGTTTTTTGCCACCGACTTCCGAAATTAAAGTTATTTTTTTGCTTTGTAGTGTTGTTTTTGGAAGTCGGTTGTATTGTTTTGTAAAAAAGTTTTTATTTTTCACGTTTTAGTTGTGGTACCTACCCCACACAAATTTTAATACCACTACCTGCAAAACAAACCAGAACATCATCAATTTAAGAGTGGGGAAAAAATACGTATTATTGAAGCTAACTTAAAAACTATCCAAGCAAAGTTAATCAATTTTATATGGGACCAACTTTGATGTATAACCTCCTTTTTTTTTCGTCGGTTAAAAATAAAGTCACTTTTCGTGTCTGTCTGTGTGGCCGGGTTATTCTGCTAAACTACGCAACGGATTTTGATGCGGTTTTCACTAATATTTAGAGAAGTTATTGATTTAACTTACTTATATACGTATATAATATCTATCTACCTTCACGTTTTGTCATGTCATAAAAACCGAGCGAAGCAGGGCCATCATCTTCACTTTCAGTTTTCACATATTATACTTTCGATATTTTCAGCTTTAATTATCATGTGGCCGTTGGAAAAACTTACGTTCATTGAGAACGTTTAATGAGTTATTTATTTATACTAAGAGTCAACGTTTAATACCGCTCTGTAAATTAAGTAGGTAGGTAATGACTAGCATATGGTATCATCAGTATCTAGGCCAAACTGTACAGAAAGTTATGTTTAAGATTAAGTTAAAATATATGACATACAGCAATTTGTATTCTGTATTCTGGCACTAATACTCCTCTTCTCTACCTACGAGTGTTAGTACACATGACATCCAACTTGAAGCCAGGAGGCATTGCATTTTTAATAGGCCACGTACTGACGTGACAACCATTTCAAATATAGAATAGTCACAGGCTCACAGCTCAGCTACATACATGAATATGTAGCCGGTTACTTGGTAAAACATTAAATAATTTATGGGGTGTTTTCTCACTCTCCAGGAAAATAAATGGGATATTTATAGTTCTGTTAAAAAATGGCACATTCGGTAGCTTATTGACTTTTTTTTAAAGTTTAAACGTCACTTAACCAATAGCTTAATAGCATAATCAGCCTATAATGATCCCACTGCTGGGGCACAGGCCTCCTCTCGGTGAGAGGGAGCGGGCTGTAATCCACCACGTGGGCCCAGTGCTGGTCATAGGACATGCCGGTTTCCTCACGATGTTTTCCTTCACAGTTTTGAGAGCAGTGGTGATGAAATAATTTACACAAAGTAAATAACATCTAAGTAAAATAAATTATCATATTTGCCTCTGGGGTTGTTGGTGACGTTATAAGGGTACATACATGTTTCTTAAGTTTTGTCTTAAATATGTTTATACTATCACACTTCTTTAAATCTTCCGGTAAATTGTTGAACAGCCGTGCTCCCTCAACTAATATTGTTTTTTAGCCATAATTAGTCCGCGCCCTTGCACTCATTAGTTAAAACTTGGTTTGACTTCTTGTGTTGTATATTGTCGTCTTTTTATGTCTATTACAGAATTATAAAACAAGAAATAAACATTAAATTCGTTTGCATGTGTAAATAATAAATAGCAGAAAATGTTAATTTCCATCTCTCGCTACCTGAAACTTTGTTTTCATGATGGCGGCATAGCGTCCGTGGATAACGCAATCATGTCATTATCTCAACTGGATTTACAGGCAGCTCGCAGTTTATGCTGGTATCTGACGGACCACTTGATAAATAAATAGAGTTAAAAACACATTTAAAGCTTATTTTGAAATCCAACGCTTTCATGAGCATAGTATTTCAAGTGTTGAGTGTTGACCTGATGATTGGTTTAAAGCTGTATTTCAGTGAAGGTAGTTTTGTGGTTTTTTGCTTGACCTAGGCCTATGTAGTCGTTTCTTTCACCAATACTTACAACGAAATTTAAACAATCAATTCAAACAGTTTCCGATATTAGTATTTAGAAAGACTAATGTGTCATCGCAGATATTTGCCGAAAAAAAACAGTTGGCGAGATTGTCTCCCTCTTAAAAAGCACTACCAAAGTGTTAAATCGGCAAGAAATTCCAGCTCTATGAATCCAGGTGGCATTAATAAAGTACCTAATTCTGATACAAGCAAACCTTTGGAACGCGGTGCACCGTGATGGAAGGCTTTACAGAGAGATTCCTTCAGGCGGTTCTCCAGTCTGTGATCCTGTCATAATCTGCGAGAAGACGCCAATCTTGCTATTACTCGTACTGACAGACTTGCGGTGACAGATGTGTGAATCAAACGTCTGGCTATCTCCAAACAATTTTGTTTTGTGTGTAAGGAGAATTTTAAATTATTTATTTACAGAAAAGGTTAAAAGTAACAGTAAATTAGCAAACTAATAAACCTAAAAATTGGCTCAAACGTGATTGAACAGAAGTGTCAATTCAACGACGAAGAACGACGAAGTTTAATTTGACTGATGAAAGAGGAAAAGCCCTATTTTGTTATTTTGAAAATGAACTACTCTGGAAATATGAACTAGTTATTCAGTGTAATTATGATGTGTAGTTCTTTACATTGAAATACCTTAATTACAGTCCAGCACCCTAATTGTGTAACACACTATCAATCGGAATCTCAATAATAATCATTAGAATCAGCAATACAACTCCATAAGTTAGAATTGACCTCAAATCTAGCGATTTCATGAAATCATGAGGTTTGAGGTCAATTCTAACTTATGGAGTTGTATTGCTGATTCTAATGATTATAATTCTGTAAAGCCATATTAGCTACGGCCGCGTCTCATATTTTAATCAACATACAACCTGACACTGACCTGCAAATTGCAAAAAACCTAAGAAAATTTGAATTTCGCGGGCTACCTTAGCGCATGCCCCTTAAGCGAAAGTATAGAAAAAATCTTGTCTCAATTTCCTTACTGCGCCTGTACCTACATTTTTAAGAATCCGTACCCAAAGGGTAAAACGGGACCCTATTACTAAGACTCCGCTGTCCGTCCGTCTGTCTGTCCGTCTGTCACCAGGCTGTATCTCATGAACCGTGATAGTTAGACATTTGAAATTTTCACAGATGATGTATTTCTGTTGCGGCTATAACAGCAAATACTAAAAAACAGAATAAAATAAATATATAAGGGGGCTCCCATACAGCAAACGTGATCTTTTTGCTCGTTTTTGCTCGATATTGATTTTTTTTTTTTAATCTAATTTTGTTTAGGGGCTTTTATCAAAGATATGTCAGCCCCGTCGTACCCTTTTACATTATTTGGCTTACAAAACAGTATTAGTTTATAATATTAGTAATCGCTAATGAATTAGAGTTATTTGTGGAGGACCATTAAAAGGCACAACTTTTTAATAATCTCTGAAGATGGTACAGATAAGATGGATTGGATTATGCCTATATTGATAACGGCAACAAGTAGACGCTTGAAATATTCACAGAATATTTAGTTATATATTCACTTTAAAAATAAATTGTTAAATTAAAATAAAACAAATATTTAAGGGGGGCTCCCATACAACAAACGTGATTTTTTTGCCGTTTTTATACATAATGGTACTGAACCCTTCGTGCGCGATTCCGACTCGCACTTGGCCGGTTTTTTTTAAACATTCAGTCTCCAACCTAGGCAATTATATGTAATGAACTAGTGAGTCGTGGGATTGGGAGCAATATTATGACGTATCATCCGGCATCGGTCACGCTGACCATCACTCCACATATTCAGCAAAATATATCAAGTTTTTTTATTTGGAATCGTGAACGCGCATCAATCAAATTTTGTGTGGCGTAAATGACTGTTGACAGCTTTTGCTGCTTTAATTTTCCTTAAATGGTTTAATATAAAAAGATAAACATTTTTTAAAGTTTATCTGAAAAATCCCCTTATAAAATAGAAATAAATCAATCTGCCTAGCCTTTTCCCAACTATGTTGGGATCGGCTTCCAGTCTAACCGGATGCAGCTGAATACCAGTATTTTACATGGAGCGACTGTCTATCTGACCTCCACAACCCAGCAACTGGGTAATACCCCTTGATAAGACCAGTTGACAGACTTTCGGGCTTCTGACGACCCGTAACAACTGTCAAAGATCCACGAATGACAGCCGGGACCAATGGTTTAACGTGCTTTCCGAGGCACGGAGGAGCTTCGGTATGTAAAGATGGTCACCCATCCACGAACCAACCCCGGCAAGCTTAGCTTAACCTGATGGATCCACGAGCGGCTGTTATTACTTAGCCACTAGCTCCTCAAATAAAATAGAAATAAATAACATGAAATGTGGGCACTTTTATGAGCATTTTATATAATAGTGTTTCCGTCTTCTTTATAGACTTCTTCCTTCAGGAGTAAACTAGTTTGAGCATTTCTCGGAATGTGGCTATAAAACGCCTTTAGAAAACACCTAACGTCGGACTTTTAATTAGCTGCAGTAAAATGACACTTCTTTCTTACTGTCATTTCGTTTTAAAATGGGAACATTTTTTAACGAAATGACAGATAAAGAAGTGTCATTTTACTGCAGCTGATTAAAAATCCGAATAAGAATATTTTATCTCTGGTCCTAAAGTTTACTTTTAAATTCTGAAAACCGGTTTCTATTACAATTATTTATACCAGTGTTTAAGTGCCCATTCACCTTTTAGTCCTTTCACAGCAGATTACGCGGCATCTCAAATGAATACGAGCTTCTACGAATACGTTCAACAGTTGTCTCAAATGGCCTATGACCACAACTAAACTTGAACTCGCGGCACTGACTTTCAGTGCCCTCGCCACGCTTCTTATTAATTACCGACTTTACCTTCACGTCTGTCTTAGTCCGAGAAATAACAATCAACGTTAATAGCTTCCGAAAACAATTGCTTGCATGTGTATCTACTATTTGAATACGAGTTGTTAGGTTAAACTTAGGTTTATGTTAAGCTAAGTTGTTGTTTGACTTTATTCTTCTCTTGGGTCTACCTCTGTGTCTATAGCCGTTTTCTGGGACCCACATGATGGCAGATTTGGCCCATAACTCGTTCGACACACGGTATAAACGTCTACGGTCCAGTCCGACTTCAGCTTGGCTGCTTTTTAGGTGACGTTGGTGATTTGTGTTTTGGAGCGCACACAAGACAGACCCAAGAGAAGATGGTGAGACGAGCTTGACACCTACAGACAGGATTAGTCCACACTAGCTCAAGATAGAGAGGAGTTGAAAGGAGAAAGAGAGGCCTTTGCCCTGCAGTGAGACAACGCAGGCTAAAAATAAATAAATAAATAGTGACTTCAAATGCACAGTATGAGTTCTGTGAACGAGGCTACCTTCCATATCGGATTGAGAAAATTCTTGAGTTATTACTTATTTACTTACTAACTGCGACCCGCGGTTTCACCCGCGTAGACCGGGATAAAAAGTAGCCTCGAGCCTTCTGTGGACAGGCTGATTTGTAAACCCTTCTTTTATCTATGATTCTTTCTCTAACACTTTGTTTTTTGTCTGTGTTTTTGTCGGAGACAAAATTCTGGTTACTAACATAGCAACAGTTGGAAACGCACCAATTTAAGTTCTAATGAATCGTTCCCCTCAACACTATAATGAATGTATAAGTATGTAATTAGTGTATGTGTGTGTTTTTTTTTATTTACCTACTTAGTGAAAACTACATAATACACGCACGCATTAGCATTTTATTTCCAGAAGCAATTCAAAATGAATGCATTTTTTCAGTCACGTTTTTAGAGCTATAAAAACTGATGAGTAGCGGTCTAGGTCACAGCGCGCATTCATTTAATCATTGAATTAAATATTGCAATTAACACCTGTGTGTATCATTAGAAAGACGAATAAAAGTTGCTATCAATCAGTGAATAGATCAGTTGAGACAGACCCCGACTAACAAGTCGTGGGTTCGAGCCCAAGCAGGCTTGACAATAATAATCTTGTAATTAATTTGACAAAAACAAAAATTATGCAATTTCATCAGCGGCGTGAGTATCCACCTTTAAATATAATCTATAAAGATTGTAAAATAGAAGAAGTCACGAGTGCGAAATTCTTAGGTATAACTGTAGACCACAAACTAACCTGGAAACCTCATCTAGAGGAAATTTCCAAGCGACTGAGTAAATCTGCATATTTACTATTCCAACTATCCAAGAGAGTAAATACTGAGACTCTACTAACAGCCTATCATGGACTTGTTGTCTCTATTCTACGGTATGGTGTTGTTTTTTGGGGGCATTCAACAAACAGGGAACTTATATTCAGAATGCAAAAAAGATGTGTACGATCCATGTGTAATTTAAAACCAACAGACAGCTGCGTTCCCTACTTTAAGAAATTTAAGATTTTAACGTTACCAGCTTTATATATACCTACTGGAAACTGCGTTGTTTGTAAAATCAAATCCGCATTTGTTTACTAAATTGTCAGCAGTTAAGAAGATCCCAATCCGTACTCAATATAGAAATCAATTATGGACGACAAAATGCCATACAGCATTAATGAAAAAGAGCTTCTTTGGTGTTGCTCCCAAAATTTATAATAAAATACCCGACGTCATTAAAAAAATTCAAAAAGTGTTTTCAAAAATTATTAGTTGAGAAATGTTACTATGCCCTAGTTGATTACTTGAATGATTAAACACTGTAACTACTGTACCTTTTGTTAATCTAGCATTGCATGCATGTATTTTCTTTTGTTTTGATATTAGGTCTTTACCTATGAAATTGCCGTTCTGCAGTACTGGCCATTTCAAATCAAAATAATTTTTGTTTGGCTAAGAATTCTAATTTCAAATTAATTTTATTTTAAAAACATGGATTTTTTTTTTCCAAAAGTAGTCATTTGTTTATTGATTAGTGTTACATTTTCATCGCATTTCAATCTTTTTCGTCATCATGGATACGTTAAAAATTCGAGTAATTATGGAATATGAGTACCGTCGTGGCAGCAACGCGGCACAAGCGGCACGCAACATCAACGACGTTTACGGAGCTAACACTACAAACCAACGCACCACTTGTTATTGGTTTGCTCGCTTCCGTTCTGGAAATTTCGACCTGAAAAATGAACCTCGCGGTCGTCCGAAGACTTTGGTCGACAATGACGAATTAAAGGCGATTGTGGAAGCTGATGATACACAATCTACGGCTGAATTAACAGCAGCTTTCGACGTTAGCGTCAAAACAATATTGGTCCATTTGCGTCAAATTGGCAAGGTAAAAAAGCTTGACAAATGGGTGCCCCACGAACTCAATGATCGCCAGCGCGAAGTACGCGTCGAGACGTGCCTTGCATTGCTCAACAGACACACAAATGAAGGAATTTTGAACCGCATTGTTACCTGCGATGAAAAATGGATTCTGTTTGATAACCGCAAGCGCTCAGCAAGTTGGTTGGATCCTGGTTCGGCCACCTAAACAATGCCCTAAACGAAAACTTACCCCTAGAAAAGTGATGGTCACTGTTTGGTGGTCTAGCGCCGGTGTGATTCATCACAGCTTCTTACCAAACGGGGTGAGCATTACTTCAGATGTGTACTGTGAAGAACTGAACACAATGATGGAGAAGCTGGCACATCTCCAACCAGCATTGGTCAATCGCTCGTCTCCGCTGCTCCTGCACGACAACGCGCGACCTCATACTGCACAGCAGACGGTCTCCAAGTTGCAAGAACTGGGGTTGGAAGCTCTCCGTCATCCGCCCTACTCACCAGACCTTGCGCCTACAGACTACTACTTTTTCCAGAATTTGGATAACTTCTTGGCGGGAAAAAAATTCAATACCCGAGAGGCAGTACAAAATGCCTTTGAAGAATTTGTTGCCTCCCGTCCAGCTGATTTCTTTAAGAAGGGCATCATTAAACTGCCACTGCGTTGGCAAAGATGCATTGATTGCATGGGTGATTACTTCGATTAATACAAATAAAAAATGCATGAAAAAAATTCGTTTCAATTTTTTCATACAAAACGGCAATTTCATAGGTAAAGACCTATTATTATTATTTTTTTAATTTATTTTTTTACTGTTTGCAAGTCTTCACTGATATTTGTATGTCATCAATGACAAAACACAGCGCAGCATAATTATAATTATTATATAAGACCTTTAACCTATAATTACAAATAAATAATTCAATTAAATAATTAATCAATCAATCAATTAAATTTTTTTTTTTTTTTTTCTATTCAGGCACTTTACTCTTTGTAAATAATTTCATCACCACTGCTCTCAAAACGGTGACGGAAAGTTCGTGAGGAAACCGACATGTCCTAGAACCAAACATTTGAAGACATGTGACATCTACCAACCCGCACTGGGCCCGCGTGGTGGATTACGGCCCACTCGCTCTCGAAATGTCTCAGCAGTGGGAACATTACAGGCTGATTAAGCTTATGCTATACAACTTGAAATTAAACTCTTTGTTCCTCTAAAATATTTGACTACAATCTTCTGTAGCACCGACTTAAGGTGGAACTAGTCCATATTTTTTCCATACAAATTTCGGGGGGGTATTACTCCACTGTTTGACATTGTGCATCCAAAATTAAACATGATATCGTTTTGCCTTATTATTAATGTTGTCTGTGTGGAAACAGAATAGTAAAAGCCATTAATAAGTTATGAGCCAACAAAGATTAGTTTTTCTTGTTAATAAACTTTGGGCGTAAATAAGTAACTAAAGAGGTGTAAAATCTTCAAAACAAAGTCGGTACCGACAAAGCTCAATTATCGAAAAGTTCAATAAACTTTATTGGTAATTGATTTATGCAGAGGTTTTTTTCATAAAACTCAATCTTCCAAAGGACTTTTCGTAAATTTTTACGCACTCGTTTCACTATTATTACTAGTTTACTTTACTACTACTAAAGATTTATTGTTTTACTAGCGTCTAACTGCTCATCAATGAATCTGTCGGAAAGGATGCCATGTGAGATAGCGTGCTTTTTGGCCAATCCCACCAGTGAGTTCGAGCCCGCGACTAGTTCAACCTTAATTTCATAGAGAATTCAAGTCACGCAACGTTCACACTCTCTATATTAATGCAAATAACAAACTATCGACAGTTTAAGGGTGGGTTGCACCAAGGGCTACGTTACAGTTTCCATCAGTTAATTTTAACAGTAACACTATCATGTTGTTGCACCGCCATGTCAAATGAGTTCGGAGCAGGGACATGATATTCGACGCGTCTGACAAAAGTGACAGATGTACCTTAACCAGCGAAGCGTGGGCGGTTATGGTTACAGACTTACAGTTACAGTTATGACGTCAGCTATCAAATGTCATTGTCAAATGGAACGACCCAGTTTTTGTCTAACAGATACTTTAAGAAGCGTGGGTTGCACCATCTTACATTAACAATAACAAAAATCGCACCTTTAGTGCGTTGTTTGTTATTAACCGACTTCAAAAACGAGGAGGTCTCAATTCGTCGGAACCTTTTTTTTTTTCTTTTTCTTTATGTATGTTCCCCGATTAGGTACTCGAAGATGGCTGGACCGATTTGGATTATTTATTTATTTTTTTGTTTGAAAGGGTATACTTCCCAGGTGGTCCCATGATCAAGTCAGGATCTGATGATGGGATCCTGGAGAAATAGAGAGAATTCTTCCAATTTTATAGGCGCACTTGAAGCGATTTGGATAGTTTTTGGAAGAGTACTTTCTCGGAGTGGTCCCATTTCAGTTTGTTGAAGATCTGATGAAGAATTTCTGAGATAGGCAACGGAAGTCCATAATAAATGATAGCAAATGGACTGGGATTGCTGAAATCTCATGTCTGTTTATTGTTTACACCAGTTCATAACATAACATATTCACGCCGGTACGCTGTGAAGGGCACATGTGAACCACTAAAAAGTGAAAAATAACTTTAATTTCGAAAGTCGGTGGCAAAAACGAAAATACATTTAATCAGACACCGACTTCCGAAATTAAAGTTATTTTTCACTTTGTAGTGTTGTTTTTGGAAGTCGGTTGTATTTTTTTTTAAAAAAGTTTTTTTTTTAAAGTAAGATGGTGCAACCCACCCTTAAACTCAGTACCTACAGTATGCACTTTAAACTTTGTGATTACCTAGCAATTCTCCCATCCTACATTTCCTAAAGATACCGTATCAACGTGCCAAGTTTTCTACACTCAGCAACATTGAAAGAAGACGGTAGCGAAAAAGCGCAAAAAGGAGCATCGTTAGAACTCGCTGACCCATTTCTGTAGTGTACCGTAGACTGCCCTGTTTACTGAGCGGAGCGAGAAATGAGCGGTCATTACTAGCTCAGCTGATGAAATTATCACGTTCTAAAAATTCTTCTGTCAACAATCGTTAGTCATTGCAAAGTGACTTTTGCGGTTTGGAAATGTCGAAGTAATGAGGATGGTTAGTTTGAAAACTCTTTTTGTTATGATTTTTACTCCTTTCCTTAGATGTTGCTGTGGTTTTTTTAATGGGGACTGAAATTATAATAAGTATCAAAGTCATTTTGTTAATACCACTTAATATGGGCTTGATGGCTAAACTCTCCCATACCGTTCAGTGAGGCAGATTGTCAGACTATAATCAGTATATAGGGTGACTAGTAACAAGTGACCAATACCGACCGATAAAAAAATCAGCTGTTCCCTACACTTATTTCATGGTTTTGTAAATTTTGACGTTCAAAAGTGCCTTTTATGTGCGTATTTGAAATAAATGATTTGACTTTGACTTTTACCTTTTATTTTCGCAAAAATCGAAAAAATTTAGGGAACAGTTGATTATTTTTTTTGCGATTTCAGGTTTGGTCCCATAGTAAAAGTTGTTTGTTATCACGAGTACAATTATGTGTTTTTTTAAGTATAGCTCACTAAGTAGTTACCAGTCACTCTATAAGTATGTAATACGTATATAGGCCAATAGCTGATGGCCACGTCGACGGACTAAGATGCATAGATACAGTACCGGAACGAAATGGAGCAGAAATAACGTTGCAACATTATGTATCTTGTTACACTTGCAAACTTAGTTAGCACTTAGAAAGCCGATAACTGTCGCGTAGGAACACTAGGAACTATTGTTATATAAAAGGGACATTCGTCCTATGTTCACTTTCTAAAAACTAGGCCGTGCTAAAATGTTTAACTTTATAAGACCTATATTGCTCTGAAATTACAAATAAAAATAAAATAAAAAAATAAAAATAAATTTATTTTCTCCCACAAATATTAAAATGTACTTAGTATAAGATTACAAAAAGTTTGAAGATGGGAGACAGGAGCCCATATTAAGTAAAACCTGTGCTACGGGTCTCCTGGTCTCCTTATCTCGAATACGGACATAAATAACAGCAGCAAGGAGCTCTTACTAATTGAACAATAAAAAAGTAAAATTTAAAAACAAACCAAGCCCAATATAAACCCAAAGTTTATGCAGAAATGGAGTTCAGTTAATAATTGCACCCAGAATCCATAGCTACGCCGCGCCGGTTAGCTCGTAAAAATATAATCTTTGATGTCAGGTTATCAGGTACAATACGCGCCACGAAAGATGAGACTTGACTCCCGCCGACTCCCGCGCTCTTTTCGCCGCGCCCGCCGCGCCGCTCCTATCACGCTCGGTACCTTCCCGCACTCAGACCTCATACCGCTAAAGATACCTAAAATCGTCTACTGCGCAAGTCAAAACCACGTGGTGTGTCAAGTCTCATCTTTCGTGGAGCGTATTGTACTTTAACTTACTATAGATACCGCTAAACGGATCTATAGTAGAGGACCTCATTCTTGCAGACGAAATCCGCAATGTTTTTTTACATATGACATGGAAAACACCGAAAATAGGGTGACTATTCTCCTTTCTTAGCTTGCAGGTTTGGAACTATATTTAGTAACCCATCTTCAAGAGCATAATTTTTACGTCAACGATGAGTATCCTTGAGAACCTTTTATAAATTTTAATTTGGAACACGAACTTCGAAGGCTACCACCGAACGTGACACTACCATTACGTGTACGAAAAACTACGAGTATGAAAGTCAAACTTCAAGCTAAGTGGAGGAGGAAGTGCACTGTGGCTATTATTGCACAAAAACATAACCGGATCTTTGCTGTCACGCAGCCGGGTAATAAGCACAATTATGGAATGCTTGTCCTGCTCCACAAGGACGCATTAATTAATTGATTAGCATTCGGATATATTGTTGGAGCTGCTGAAGATTAAGATGAGAAAAAACTTTCTTTGCATTGTTTAGATTCAATCTTTTAGTATTATATAATTGCATAGCACATGTGAGCACTATGTAGCTACTATTAAGCTACCTTTTACTGGGTACGTCTTTCACTGACTTGAGTGTGCCCTGGCGGTTGAGAGTATGTCATGCTCACTCAAATGTCTCGCTGGTGGTGGCGTGTGTGTTGGATCATTAAGTTCCCTTCAAAATGGTTGAGCTAATTGGTGCTGATCCATGCGTCATGTTCGTGAACGGGCGCCGTCAGTTGGGACTGGTCGTCTCTTAGCTGCCATGGCTTATTTTTAATTTTAATATTTAATTTAGTTGTTTTAGTTATTATCTTTTTATTACGGACGCTTTTTAACGTGCACGTCTTTCTACATTGTTCTCACATGTATATTTTCAACTTGAACGATGTAACCAATATTTTGTAAAAATATTATGATTTAAAAGAGTGTCCGTGGAGTTTCTTGCCCGTTCTTCTCCATAGGGATCTACTACGCTTTGGAATGGGCAACTAGTTTCATCTTTCTGACTGACCGACCCATTGACAATTCAAAAGTGCCTGTAATTGGTTTATTTGAAATAAATGCTTTGAGTTTGAGTTTGAGTTTGAGTATGGCGTTTGGTAGATGACTATATGTTCTATGTAGGGTTTGGTTATACTCGTATATAGGGTTTGGTTATAATAGCTATAATAGGGTTTGGTTTCCACATTTAGTCCTTCGAGTGGACCATTGTGCGTGGGTCATGGCGGCCGCAAGCGGTTATTGCAACCAACCCACCTCCCTCCAGCACCCTAATTGCGTAACACATTTAATTATCAATCGGAATTCGTTTCATTTTGACAGTTCAACAACATTCATTGCGTTATTTACATGTCGAGCAAACAAAATTTTCGAACATATGAAGCAATGGATTAGCCTTTTGTTTCAAAATGATTCAAATTCCGATCGATAGTGTGTTACGCAATTAGGTTGCTGGTGTGTGGTAGATGACATTATTGTAGCCAAACCATAAAGGCTTGACACAGGAGAAGACGCGGTTGCGGGTAATAACTGCAGTAGTATTTGTAGCAACGTGTTCAACGTGTGCTACAAATAGTCATTTTCTTGTATTTCCTATCAATATAAGTAAAAAAAAGTAAGAAAAATAGGTTTATTTGTCCCAGAAACACGTGCACATAAAAAATTATAATCTTTCCAAACATTTATTTTACTTTAGCGTTCAGGAAGTACCTATTGCATTTCCGTAGTTGAAAAGATTTTTATCCCAAAAACATTGTAGTTGAAAAACATGTTCTCTCACACATTCATATACGTCACGGTCAATTTTTCAAAATATTTTTTTATGTGATAAAATTACGTGCCCAATTTTTTTTAATCTACGTGACGGAAAAAAATATTTTTAGTCATCATCCCTATTGCCCCGCAGGTGATTCTAGAAAGGTGTGTGATGTGGTGACGCTGCTGTTTCCTCCGTAGATGATAAATAAATAACTAACTAATGATGTTACTGAGCACCCTTGTATCTACTCTTTATTGCAACCTTTTGTAAATCCTGCGGTTTTGCCTGACCTCATAACGCATCGAACCTTGAACGATACTCACATGATGCCATAATCTTGACATTCTTTTAATAAATGATTCATAATTGCGTTACTAATTCATAAATTACTTGATGCAAATCATTTGGCACACGCAAAAAAATTTTGGAATGAACTAAGCGTTACCTGGTTAAACGTAAGTAAAAATGTCTTGGTATACTATGCTTTTAAAGTGCTTGAAAATCCAGAGATGAAAATTTTAATAAAAGAATAAGAGACTGTTGATTAGTGAACATGATTTATTCTTAGATGATTCATCTGCTTAGCCTTTTCCCAACTATGTTGGGGTCGGCTTCCAGTCTAACCGGATGCAGCTGAATACCAGTATTTTACATGGAGCGACTGCCTATCTGACCTCCACAACCCAGTTACTGCGTAATACGATACCCCTTGGTAAGAATGGTTGTCAGACTTTCGGGCTTCTGACGACCCGTAACGATTGTCAAAGATCCACGAATGACAGCCGGGACCAACGGCTTAACATGCTTTCCGAGGCACGGAGGAGTCTCGGTATGTAAAGAATGGTCACCCACCCAGTGACCAACCCCGGCAAGCGTAGCTGAACCTAATGGATCGACCCGTGCGGCTGTTATTACTTAGCCACGAGCTCCTCCGCTTATCAAAATTAACAAAATTAATCAATTCAGAGCTCATATATTTCCAAAATTCAAACAAAATAATTGCGAATTCTGCGTATTTCGCATGACTGCAAAAGCATTATGATATGTAGTCCAAGTCCAAGACCAACTTTAAAAAAGTCGTGCACGATAAATTCCCGTTTCAGAAGAGTAAAAGTGAAAATAAATTAACGAATTAAAGTGAAAATCATGGAAATTATTCTTGGAAACAACATAATTTTTTTTTTCATTCTACCTTTCAAAGGTTCCAATCTTTTATCTTCGGAAAAACCGAACTTTGCCGAATTAAATTTAAAAATTAAATTTATTATTGCCGAAATAGTGCGTCAATCTATAATAATTTAGGTGGGAAAATTTAATCAATTTTTATTGGTCGTTAGAGTCACATTTTATTCGCTATATTTCGGTTTTTGCGAAAATAAACGATAGAAACTTTGAACATTTCGTACTGTAGCAAACAAGATGAGTTTAAAATTAATATTTCTAATTCAAAGCCGGCAGAAAACAGTCCAAAAAAATGAAAAAGAAAAAAAAAATGAAAATGAAAATGTAAGTACTCTTGAAAAGAAAACTGAAGACATATTTAGTAAATAAAGCCTACTATAACATCAACGAGTTCTTAGAGGAAAGATTTGTATTGACATAGTAGCTTATTTCATTTGATTATTTAATTTTTTGTGTTTGTTAATTGACAATGGAATAGTTTAATAATTTTTTTGGATCTAATTTTATTAAAATATTATTAATTGTAGTATTACTTACTTAATTTATTGTTATTATAGTAGAATGTTTTAATTAATAATATTTCTTGATATTTGCACGTCACATCATGTGGCAAACATGCCTGTACCTAATAATGTTGTTACCATCTTGCATGCATGCATTTTCTTGTAAATATGACAAATGTTTAAGCAAATAAATATTATCTTATCTTATCTTACAGTCTTCAGGCTTATGAATTTGAAATATTTTTATACCTCAATTACATATCAATTAAGATTGAGCTTAATTATTGTAATTTAATTTCCTTTTTGTTAATTTTAACTTTATCTTGTTACAGGTAGGAGCAAAAAGTATGCGACCCCACCATTTGAGGGGGACGTGGAACCGAGTGGTTACAATCGTAAGCTATACAATTAGTTTTCACTTTCATTACATTTCCTATATTGGCTGATATTTCTCTCTCTTTAATCAATAATTATCGTGCTTGTATGGCTTCTTTGTTCCACTCGATTTTAACACTTATCTTTAACAATAATTATCTTTCAGCCATTCATTTTGCATTTCCAGCCTCCTTAACCACATTAAAATATACATTTGCATTGACTATCTAACAGGTACTGTCAATGAATGAACAACGCCTTTCCAATTCTTGATTGACAGTAACCAAAATATTATTATGAGTAATATTTTGCCAATACTTATTGGTCTTATTACACAATACGACAATCCTTGCATGTCTTGAGGCCGAGATCTTTAAACGTTACTTAGCTCGTGCTTTGACTAGCGCAGACCACACTGGGAACGAAGCTAAGTTCGTTTAGCTTCGGTCATGTAGCTATCGCAAGTTTGCATAATTCGGTTCGGGAACTATGAACCGAAGTATGAAAAGACGCGGTAGCTACATGAACGAAGCTAAACGAACTTAGCTTCTTTCCCAGTGTGGCCACCGTTTTAGACATGTTCGTCTCTATCTCGCACTCGTAGTTTGACAGTGATAGGAATAACGCTTAGCCAATTAGTAACGTTTATAGATCTCGATCAAAGTAACATAGCAACATTGTCTGCATGGGCCTTTCGCCGAACAATGCCACTTTCGCATATTAAAACTTCTGCATTTCCTCTTGGCTTATTGAAATTAACGATTGTGCTTGGAGCAACAATGACGCGGCTGCTCTGAATGTTTCATTGTACTGTCAATATTGTTATTTATGGATACATGTAACGACCCGCCCTGTTTCCGCTCAAATTGCAAGGCTGTGTTTTTTTCTGACTTTAGAATAAAACATAATATGATTAAGTAATTCGACATTGCAATTTAATACACGAAAAAAAATTAAAAAAAAAAACAAATAAAACTTTCATCAAGAATGCCTACATGTTATTAAAATTCAACCTTTCATTCGATATGAAAACGTTAAATCAACATCATCATCAATAGGTAATGACACGCATATTGGAATCTAATCATTCCTATACATTTTTTGCTTCCGATAGAGGTTCGGATTATAAAATATTCATGAAGCATACAATAAAAACCAAAACCGATCAAGAGCGAGTCGGCCTCGCGCACCGAGGGTTCCGTTCTGATTTCTGCAAACTTCGGAAATAAGGGGGGCGGAACGGTATTTTTGTTTACATTTTTCATCAAGTCGAAAACTAGTTATGTGGCTTAACAAAAGAAAAAAAATGTTTGAGAATGTGCAAACAGCGCTCTTTCATATGATACCTCACATGCCCTAGTACACTTCAGGCACCCCCGTTTTAGAACCTGTTGCAAAAAAAAATCTTTCTCTTTTGCAAAATAGTTGGGCAAACGTCATGTAAAACTGTTCCAAATTTCAAGATTCATTAGTAGTTCTTGAGATATGTAGCTGTGACAGACGGACAGACAAACAGACTGAGTCGCAGCATAAGGGTTCCTTTTTGCCATTTTGGTACGGAATCCTAATTATATGGTAATTTAAATTTTGAAATATAGTTTCATGTCTAGATGTTTAACGTCCAGTTGTGTATATAATAGATGGGTCTTGAAGACTTCAAGCTAGCTTTTAGTTTTCTATAGCCTGCCTATTGCAAAAATGTGTCGTTGTGCATCATCCTCGTCAAGTTTCAGGGTGTGACACAGAACATCAAACCGAACAACTTTCTCCATGGAACCAACATCGTAATCGCGAAAAAACTTTCAACTGTCCCATAGAAAACTTCAATACCCATTCGACGCAAATGTATGGGACGGCTGATTATTTTTACGCGATTACGATGTTGGTCCCATGGAAAAAGTTGTTCGGTTTGATGGTCTATCTATACCAATCAATCTGCCTAGCCTTTTCCTAACTATGTTGGGGTCGGCTTCCAGTCTAACCGGTGGTCTATACCATACCCTTAAATTTGACGAGGATGCAAAACGACACGTTGTAATTCTTTATTCACATTACAACCAAGCCTATTAGCTAATAAGTAATTTAAATATAACTTAAACTGCTAAAAAGAAGTTTTAATGATATGAATAATTTTTAATTAAACCGTTCTAAAACCCGCACCTTTGACATTTTTTAAATTAATATCTCTGATGATCAATGATGACGGTACTAGAGATAACAATGTTCTCGGAGAGCATAGATCATTCGGTTGACCAGGCCATATACAGGGTGGCCCGTTTACAGTGGTCCAAAGATTTTTTTCAGCTTCAGAGCATCATGAGTGATCATTTAAAACATACTTTAGTTAAGCGAAAACTTATGGTTTAGAAATTATGTTTTTTTTTTTAAATAGTCCGAAATTTCAATATTTTTGACACAAAACCTCTCTGTTATGAAAACTACTAGACCGAATCGAATGAAATTTGGTATAGGCATAGTGCAATAACCTACCTATCGGGTTATAGGCTCATCTAGTGTAAATAATTAGACTACATTTTTTTATTTTAACTTCTTTTATAGTTTTTTTTAACTTTTCGGCAAAATATTGTTTTTTGAAAAAATCCTGTGAAAAAAAAATGTACCGCCAAGGTTTTGCTGACACTGCTAAAAAGTACCTTAACATAGGGTTATTCTTTACACAAAAAATCACACTTGTCCTTCGATTGTAACATCTTCAAAAACAACATCATGTACATTAACACATAAAAATCGAAAAATTACGAGATGTACCAAAATGTTAATTTAAACCTATCCGTTCGTAATTCTTCAAAAATAACATTATTTGAATTCTAAATGATCTTGTAACTCGATTTGTTAATTCATCAGTGATACTTATGTGAATCATCACACAAGTATTCAAAAAAACAGGGTCTTAAAAAAGCAGGTAAATCGGGCCGGTATTCGACGACAGAGACCGTTAATTATGTGGTGCGTTTGTTAAAAAGAGATAGACGCTATTCGACGACAGAGAACGTTAATTATGTGGTGCGTTTGTTAAAAAGAGATAGACGCTACTCTATTGTTATTAAGTACGTACGATCTCCAGTTGTCGTTTGTCGCTTGCGCTCACTGCAGGTATTCTACAGTTTGGTGTATTTTAATTTAACGTTTTGGCTTCGTTTATTGACTCGTATCTGATCGCTCATCTGACTACTTGGCTTACGTGAACTGGACTTGTTGATTGTGCTTATTATTTGGACATTTTGTTGACAATGGATGGAAATCGTTCCAGACGTGCGCCCTACTCACCGCGTGAATACGCCATGATGCATTATTTTTATGGTTTCGCACAAGGAAACGCGCGAGAAGCGGCCAGGCTTTATCGGCAATTTGCTGAACGCCAGCCAGGCCCGGCTGTGCAACGCTTTCCGGACCATCGTGTTTTCGTGAGGCTGCATAATTCATTCTTAGAAGGAGTTATCCCTGGCTTCCGTGGTCGTGAACCTGGACGCGTAAACAGAGATGACGATGAAGATGTTATCCTAGAGGAGTTGCGTCGTCATCCAAATACAAGCCAAAGACAACTGGCAAGGCGTATGGGTATACCCAGGAATAGAGTTCAAAGAATTATTCGAGCTAACCACCTTCATCCCTACCACTATCAAAAAGTTCAAGCTTTGAAACCCGAAGATTACCCCAGAAGAATGGCATTCTGTAGAGAAATGTTGAGGAGAGATCGGGAGGACCCAAATTTTTTTGATAACATTTTATGGACCGATGAAAGTCGGTTTGAGCGAGTTGGACTATTTAATACACATAACACGCATTATTATGCAGTGACCAATCCCAACTTAGTGAGAGAGTCAAATTTTCAAGAACGCTACAGCGTTAATTTGTGGAGTGGAGTTATCAACAGAGAGTTTGTGGGCCCGTTTGAGTTGCCGTCAAGGTTGAATGCTGACATTTATTTAAATTTCATTGAAAATGAATTACCCGGTCTGTTGAGACATCTGCCAGAGAATTTAAGGGAGCGCATGTGGCTACAACACGACGGAGCTACCTGCCACTTTGCTCTGCGTGTAAGAAACCAATTAAACGCTACGTATCCGGGGAGGTGGATCGGTCGCGGTGGCACCATCCACTGGCCAGCCCGTTCACCCGACTTGAACCCCGTTGATTTTTTCATTTGGGGATACTTTAAGGAGATTGTGTACGCACGGGAGAGCACATCAGAGCGAGATTTAAGAAGGAAAATTCAAGAGGCTATAACAGTCATTAAACAAAACCGGCAGCCATTTAATAGGCTGCGAAGAAATTTCTTACGCAGATGCAGATTATGTTTAGCAAGCGGCGGACGGCATTTCGAAAACCTTTTGTAAAAAATAAACAATATGTTTATTATTTATGTTGTTTTATTACTTCTCCAAACCTTTTATTCTTAATTTAAACTTATAAACTAAATAACAACAACAAACTCAATTAATAAATTGACATTAGGACATTAGAATCAAGTTAAGTTATCTAGGCTGGCAGGTTAAAATTTTATTTCATTAATTTTTAGCCAAATGATTAAAATTAAAATTATGGTAAATTTCGTAATTTTTCGATTTTTATGTGTTAATGTACATGATGTTGTTTTTGAAGATGTTACAATCGAAGGACAAGTGTGATTTTTTGTGTAAAGAATAACCCTATGTTAAGGTACTTTTTAGCAGTGTCAGCAAAACCTTGGCGGTACATTTTTTTTTCACAGGATTTTTTCAAAAAACAATATTTTGCCGAAAAGTTAAAAAAAACTATAAAAGAAGTTAAAATAAAAAAATGTAGTCTAATTATTTACACTAGATGAGCCTATAACCCGATAGGTAGGTTATTGCACTATGCCTATACCAAATTTCATTCGATTCGGTCTAGTAGTTTTCATAACAGAGAGGTTTTGTGTCAAAAATATTGAAATTTCGGACTATTTAAAAAAAAAAACATAATTTCTAAACCATAAGTTTTCGCTTAACTAAAGTATGTTTTAAATGATCACTCATGATGCTCTGAAGCTGAAAAAAATCTTTGGACCACTGTAAACGGGCCACCCTGTATATGTCTGCTCACATTTTAAAATCGCCATTTACAAGAATGACTAATCCAAATCGAATTTGAATAGCTTGAATCTTTTTGTTTAAATGACATCAACGCTGAATATTCAAATTCATTATGCTATTCATCATTATATACCTGCTCACATTTACAAACGCTTCATCCTGACCGGCCAGTCTGCATGACATTTGAACTAGCTGGTATCCTGCGAAGGCCGAACCCAGCTTCACGCATTCTGCACACAATATCAGTGGCCTATTCAACCACCCGGGACCAAATACTTTTTGTACTACGACTGACGCATACAAAATTAAAGAGGTTTGCGAACCGACACAGGCTCTTTTGAAAAATTATGAATAATGAACGAAATTTTTTGGCAGTTTTCCAAATGCTCGCGAATTATCCGAGTGGGGTGCGGATTTATTAAAATGTTTGCCTTTTATGAGATCAATCTTGGCTGTAGATGGATAATCATTGATGTTTATGGTTTCAGTGTTTGGTTCTCATTAGTCCTAATCCTGCTATGGAAATTAAAACTTACATGTACTTAATTTTCTCAAGTACAAGTGCTGAATTTACTCAACAGTAAAACAGCAAATCTTGTAACAATAAAAGATTCCATGCAAGTACGAAATTTCATACAAATCTTACACAACAACGCAGTTCGCGTGGTAATTATATGTGGTTGCTTGTAAAAGTCAAGGGCGCGAAGATCGCCGGGCACTTGAAACGTTGCTATTCGATTAAAATCCAACATACCTGACAATCCGCCGCTCACTATACGACTGGTTTGGCTTTTTACCTTTTATTTTACATTTACATACATGCTCCAAAAGATTTGTTCATTGTATTATAGTTATTTGTCTGTGTGGGAAACGCCAGCTGTCGTGTACCCCATGAAACCATAGTAACGCCCTCGTTCGACATATTTGCTGTACATGCTTACCAGCTTTTTTAATTTTTAGGGTCCCGTACCTCAAAAGGATAAAACGGAACCCTTTTTTTCAAGAATGTGTGTAGGTATCAAGTTGAAATTAATATCAAATACGTAGGTCTATGGTCCCTTGGAGTTCTAAATAAATCAAGCTTCTAAGTAAACGCATTAATAATTACGGCAATTTATGCGACATTTATTTTGATACTCGCAAGTAAAATCATGAAATTTGTCAAGAAGCAAGGTCTGACAGCACAATTAAAGGAAAAAGTCCGAAAATTGTTAATTTGTAATATAATCACACAAAAAAAATTTTGTTGGGATTTCAATGTTAAGTTTGTTTTTGGGATAAATTCTTTTTAACTACGGAACCCTTTATTGTGCGTGGTCCGACACGCACTTGGCCGGTTTTTTTAGACTAACATCATTCTCAATCGCTTGTTAAGAGGATACATCGAAGCGTGGTTTAGCTCGGTGTGTAAGTGAAATGTCGTTATGGCTGTCTAGTTTGACGCGCGAGATGAAAACTCTCACGCGCACCGGAACTAAACGCGCTTCCTTTAAGTGTAGATTTATGACAAAATGCTATACTTAAATAAATTTTTAGCTTAAAAAGTTCCTAACATATTACCACCTATTATAACCTATTATATTATAACCTTCGATTTAAAGCAAACTTTACTGCGCAATAAGGAACTGCTTACGTATAATCGTATAAAATAGAAAATAGACGGTGCAACTTTGGAATTTTTCGCATAAATCGTCAAAATGTAGGGAACAGCCGATTTTTGTTGCGCGATTTCAGGTTTGGTCCCATAGTAAAGGTGTTCATAATGATGAGTACAATGACCCCTTTTTTTTTGTGGATGGGAAATCATCAAATGACTACTCCCACTCTGGGCGGAGCGGGAGGGCGTGTCAGACTTTTACTGACTAAAACCCACCCGTGTTCGTTCAGTTGCCCGTGCCAGGGCCACGGTATCTCTTTCGAACTACCCGCGACCCCGGCGGCTTCGGCCCTATTGGACCCCGTCACTGCTGACATCTCTTTGAGGCGTGCGTGGAACACAACGCGCCGTCGACCCGGGCCTGGTTCTTACATGACGGCGAGCTGCCCATTACTCGTCGTCCGCAAGCCCGTACCTACAGTGGCCGGGAATCGGCGATAGATTCCCGCCGCCCAGGGCGTCTCCTGCGGCGGCTAGGGGCGCGAGGGCGCGGCTGTTGCCTCTCCCTCACGCGTTCCGCCGCCTCCTTCGCGAGCATTGCTGCTTCGAAGAAGGAGGTGATGGCCTCCCATACACTCTCGCTCCGCACCATGGCCTGGACCAGGTTTGGACGCGAGAGATCGCCGCCGCCGATCGCCTCCGTGAGAACACGGCGGTGCTCCGCCCAAGCCAGGCAGACCTCCACTGTATGCTTGACCGTGTCCTCCGGGCATTCCACACAATGGTGACACCCGGGCGTTTCCTCCCGCCTTATCTGAAACAGGAACCTCCCGAAACAACCGTGTCCGGTGAGGACCTGCGTCAGGCGGAAGGTGAGGACGCCGTGGCGCCTCTCCAACCACTCCTCAAAGAGGGGACTTATCGCCGCAATTGTGGCGTGCCCAGCGCTGGGTTGCGACAATCACACTCTCCATGTCGCCATGAGATCCCGCCGGAGCTCTGTCCGCTGTACCGTGATTTCTCGCGGCAGCGGAGTTACGCCCCGGCGTTTCGCCTCCTCGCGCCACTCCCACACGTACGCGAGGTCTTTTGCCTCCAGATCCCATGACGGTAATCCGGCAAGAAGGCTCGCCGCCTCATAGGAGACCGTGCGGTATCTTCGGACTAGCCGGATGGCCATGACCCTCTGGGACGCCTACAACCGGCGGGCCGGTCGCAGCGTCAGGGAACGCGCCTACACCGGTGTCCCGTAAAGGGCCATGGACTGCACGACCCCCGCGTAAAGCCTCCGGCAGGAGGCATTTGGACCCCCCAGATTGGGCAGGAGCCGCTTCAAGGCAGCCCCGGCCCGCTCCAGTCTGGGAGCCAAACGTCGGAAGAGCTCCACGAAGTTCCACCGGCTGTCAAGGACGAGTCCCAGGTACTTCATCGTCGACTCGACTCCGATGTGCACCCCTCCTACCGTTATTTGGGAACCCGACGGTGACGCGTTCCGAGGACCATGAAAACACATGACCTCGGACTTGTGCAGGGCCACCTCGAGTCCCAACTGCCGGATCCTCTCTACGATTGTCGCAACCCCGAGTACAATGACCCCTTAAAAGGTTGCCACTGTTTACACCCTGTATGTTTAATTTTTTTATCCTTTGCTTCTATAATTCTAGGATAATAAAGATAACGAATGAGATCTGCACAAAATATTGCCTCGGCTCTGCGATACTTTCATAAACACAAATATTTGCACAATTTACGCTCCATCTTTCTTTAATTTGAATAGTGACGATGCTCATGACCGGTAGGTGATTGAACATGAATGAATGAATAAATGATGATTGAACACTTTTGACACGTCACGCATCACGCGGAAGTGTCGTTAGAGTATGATTAGAATTTGTAGCGCGTAGCGTGACACGGCACGGTGTCGTGGCACTTTTCATGACATCGTGAGTCCGTGACGTCTCCACATGTTGTCAATCGTGATTTTTCACGGAAATACTCCGTTTATGAATGTAGTTTTAACGTGCTGTTTTCGTTTTCATTTTGATATGGTTTTGCTCGGTTTTATGTCATCGAGGCGTTGGTTTGCAGCATTTCTGAAAGAGCATGTTGAAATAGTCATTTTTAACTGGTTTAAACGTCACATTTGCGCACATTTCAAAACTGTATAAGCATTCAAAGAATGCAGACTCTTACAACACTTAAATATGAACAGTATTTTTCTATGTCTTGAATCTAGTTCAATGAAAACTTGAACCCAACATAACATGTACCAACTCGAAAAGTGCACAGGTCATTGATAAAATACATGTTCAATTTAATGAGCATAATTATGTGCAGGTCTTTCTGTACCTACTTACAGAATGTCTCTAGGTTCAGTGTGGCTCTTGGCAAAGGCCTCCAGCTGTACCCAACTAGTACATCCACTATTGAAAGCTCTAGCAACTCTCCCAATTTGAACATAAGCTTTATTTTGTCTTCTAATGTCTTACGTTCCCCTTTTCCTTTTGTTTTCTTTAAAGTAGGTACCATCATGTAAAAACTTTACGCCATTTCTCTTGAGTGCCTCGTAGGTATAATGTGGCATGTACAATCTGTATTTTTCACTTTAGTCAGCCTTTAAATACAGAGGGTATTTAAAATGAAGCCGACAATAAATTTCATATCCACGCCTCGTACCTTCAAAAAAGACAGATACAACATTTAATGACTCTTACCAGCTTGAAAATAATGTAGTTTATTCAACCGTCTGTAAAGGCACAGTGTTCGCTATCCGAACAATGAATAACTGGCTCAATACATACAATAAGTAACAAAAAGCCGTAGAATAAGGCTTGTCGTCCACGAAGCTACTCAAAAATAACCCGTCACATATGCATATAAAATTTCAGCTCAATGGGAAACCGGAAAATGGGTCAAATTTAACTTGCAAGATTGTAGCAGATTATTACTAAAAGTGGGCCTAGATACTGCTATCCTAGCTATCTATAGGCCTTGTGCTTTTAAGCAAACTGATAACTTTGTGGCGTCGTTGGATGAAGCACTTCAAAAACTAACGTTATACAAAAATGTTGTACTAACAGGTGATATGAATATAGATATTAACCCAGAAGACAGCGATAGAGTTGCCAAAGACTACCTTAACATGTGCGCATGCAAGGGATTGCTTCCGGCCCATTTGCTTCCAACACATTTGAGTGGATCCTGTTTAGACCACACCATGCTTAAAACTAACCTTGAATCCACTACCCTAGTAACAGATCCGACAGTTACCGATCATGGCGCAGTCCTATTTAGTTTAAAAGTAAAAACCTCTAGATCTAAGTGCACAAATACCATTTCTAAAATAAATATGAAAAACCTTGAATACGAATTACATCATATCGACTTTGACCCAATTTACAAAACTGATGATGTGAACATTTCACTGCCTTACTTTATTAATAAAGTGCAATATGCTATTGTAAATAATACTTCGAACATAAAACTAACTAAGAAAAACAATAACCTAAAACCATGGATCACACCCGGGCTAGTAAAATGCATTCAGCACAGGGATAAACTTCACATGCATGCAAAATCCTTTCCAGATAATACCATTTTACAAACTTCATATAAAAGATACAGAAATTTCTGTAACAATCTACTAAAAAAGTTGAAGAATACGTATAACAGAAATTTACTTGAAGAATCAGGAAAAGACAATAAAAAGTTGTGGGGCCATATAAAAAACCTAGCTTTTATATCAAAACAGCATGAATCATCATCAGAATTATTACAAACGCACGCCTCGCCGCTTACATCAGCTAATCATGTCAATAGTTACTTTGTTAATGTGGGTCAAAATCTTGCTGAGCAAATAAAACGTAATTATAACACAAATTACAACATACACGGAAACAGGGCCACTGTGTCAACACAAAATCGTCAATTAACTTCATTTGTTTTACTGAACACAGACAAAGCCGAAGTTGAAAGGGTTATTATGGGGCTGAAAGAAGTCTGTGCGGTTGGATGGGACGGTATCTCAAATAGTGTATTAAGGAAATTCAGGCACATTTTGGTTCCGCCGTTAACTCATATTTTCCAAATTTGCCTCGCTGAAGGCATTTTTCCCGACTATCTGAAAAAAGCTTTAGTTGTCCCAGTGCATAAAGCAGGTGACAAAACAGTAGCTTCTAATTACCGACCTATTTCAATACTATCATCTACATCTAAAATACTAGAAAAATTAATTAACAATAGGTTAATGAAGTATTTAGAGTCTAAAGCCATCCTCTCGGATAAACAATTTGGTTTTAGACCAAAATTATCCACAACTGATGCTGTACAAGATATGACTGATTATGTATCTCAAGAACTAGACAAAGGCAATCATTCAATTGGTATTTTTCTTGACCTAGCAAAAGCTTTTGATACCGTATCTGTTCCTATCTTGTTGAATAAGCTCGAGAAAATAGGTATTCGAGGAAAGCAGCTTAATCTTTTTGCAGACTATCTAAATAACCGCTGTCAATGTTTGAAAATTGATAATTTTACTAGCTCAGAACTAAAAAATACTTCTTTTGGGGTCCCGCAAGGAAGTATATTAGGCCCAACCTTATTTCTTATTTATATAAATGACCTCTGTAGTCTCAAACTAAATTCGGGTAAAATAATATCATATGCTGATGATACTGTACTCCTGTTTTCCGCAAATACATTACATGAAGTTTGGTTCTGTGCACAGCAAGGTTTCAATATAGTTAATCGATGGTTACAACATAACTTATTGACATTAAATGCTGACAAAACTAAATATATTCGCTTTTCCTTACGCAACTCAAAGCCATCTATAATAATTCCAGATATTCATGCACATGTTTGTAACACAGCTGCAAACTCGAAATGTAATTGCCCAAGTATTCTTAACACGAAAACCATTAAATATCTTGGAGTAATTATAGATGCTACTCTAACATTTAAAAATCACATTGACCTATTATGCAGTAGAGTCCGTAAATTGATGTTCATTTTCAAGAAAATTCGTTCTTTTGCCGACTCTAAGGTGATAAAACAGGTATATTACGCTTTGTGTCAATCGATCATTACATATTGCATTACCTCATGGGGAGGAGCGGCTAAAACAGTTTTGCTACCATTGGAGCGCGCTCAAAGAGCTGTATTGAAAGTAGCCACATTCCGGCCTATCCTATTCCCGACCCAACTTTTATATCAATCTTGCAATGTTCTGACAGTGCGGCAGTTATTTATTATAAATACTTTATTAAAACAGCACTCTAAATTGCCTTACAATAGATTTGTCGCTGATAAAAGACGTAAAGACATCTGTATGGATAATTATAGATTAAGGCATTCTTTTATGTATAGATTTTTTATATTCTTAGGACCATTTCTTTATAATAAAGTAAACGCAATTTTGTCTATGTCTGCATTAAACACGGTACATTGCAAAAATGTAATTAAAACTTGGTTACAAAAATTGTCTTATGATGACACAGAAAAGTTACTGGTTGTTTTAAGTTAAATATTATTTTTAAATCAATGTTTTCATTTCATTAGTCTGTTATGTTATTCATTATTTATGTATTATCATCAATCTTAGGAAATATTTTTGTAAACTAATTTGCACTTATGATACCTGAGATACAGGTTTATCCTAGTTCAGGTTAAGCCCATTATTATATACCTACCATTTTAGTTTAAGCCTTAATATTGTAAATATGCATTATTTAAATAAATAAATAAATAAATAAATAAAAGATTAGATTACAGACAGACACCGGAACAGCTGAAACTAAATAGAAGCATGTAAAAATTGTTTATTCTGCACAAAAAAAAAATTGTTGTACGGACCACCATTGATTGATATACTAGTGCTGTAATATTCTGACTACTCATGGGCGATGTTTTTTCTGTCCATCATGAACATCCACACATTCCAGGATTTGAACAAGGCGAATGAGCTGTCCTGGTAGCTTCTTACTGGTCCGAAAAACTTTGTTGTAGTCAAATGTCCCGACAAGGCGAAAATTGGTGATGTTTCTATGCTGGGGCTACATTAGTGAACGAAGATTCGTGTCGCATTGGTGAGCTAAAAACATCGTTTACGGGTATAAGCGATGTTCTTGGCTACATTAGATCCATGTCGCGTTGGCGCGCACATCGTGCCAGGTGGTATTCGACGCTTCAATGTCTGGACTGCACTGAAGTGGCGCAGATGTAGCCACGTAAGCGAATATTGTCGCGACAAAACCCTTTGATGCGCGCCAGTTTACCGACAGTGCCCCGATAAGCATTCCTCATCGCCCGTTTACTACGCGATGCCACAGTGTCCATACATATCGCGATAACATGAATATTCGCCATAGCCCGCTAATGTAGGCAGCATTACTTCTGATTAGCGTCGTGGACGATGGGCCTATAAGTTCTCAGGTAGACGCACGGAGTCTAGGTCTTTACTTCTTTAGTCTAGACCTTGCCCTTTGTCGGTTAACGACACCTTAATGCAGGTTTCTTTGGACGGATTTTTAATGGCAACCAAAGTTTTTACTATCGTTTTTTATTTAACAGCTGTCGAAGGAAGGAAAAGGAAGTTGTGCTCATTTTGGGATCTGTGTCCTGGTCTGTTCATTTTGTATTTTCCATTTGTTATGATTTTCGATTATTATGTACCAGAAAGGTGTGGTCAAATAGGGTGTGGTACAGATCATCAAACTGAACAACTTTCTCCATGGGACCAACATTATTTAGGCGATAAAGTAATCAGCCGTCCCATTTGCGTCGAGTATCCCGACGGTTGATAATTTTTTCGCGATTACGATGTTGGTCCCATGAAGAAAGTTGTTCAGTTTGATGGTCTGTACCAAGACCACACCTTTATGGACCAAATAATCATTCAGTAATAGATCTAGACCAATGAAGCGAGGAAGTAGAGTCAAACTTGTAAAAATAAACCTCCACACCAGTTTCGAATACTGAAATTAATATCTCTGACAATAAATACTCTTAAAAAGCTCAATTACAGACACAATCTAGCTACCTATAGGTATTCGTTTCAGGAGTCACTTACGAGTATCTGCATGTATTTGAAAATCAACTCAAATTACCTACATACCGTCTGTAAATGAAGTAGAAGTTGAAAGCTTTTTCGACTTTACAAAAAGAGTTTTGATTAGCCATAACGTCTTAAAGAAATTCTAATTAGTAATTAACTAGATGTGACGGTACGACCTTATAACTATTTAGCATCTCCACAAAAACAATATCCTAACAGGTCACACATATTTGCAAAAAAACAACCTTAACCAACGGCCGCTTCAGCAAGGGTTACATAAGCATTCAAAAACACAAACCTTCGAAAGGTCATTTGGAATGTAGCTTCACGGCTCTCGGGTGGATCGTTTGCGCCATCTTCGTTAGATCGCGCTTGACCACAAAAATGTGGCTTTCAATCCGAAGGTTGCGTAAAGGCTTTGCTTTTATCATTGTTGCCTGCTTTAGTAGAACCGGCACGACCGCGCAGAGCGCATGCGTCGAAGCGCCCGCGCATTTTCCCACCCAAGAGATCGTACGGCTCCAATCATTCGTAACTTTAAGTCTTCGCTTGTCAATGAGGTGTCAGTGTGTGCAAAAACGTGATAATTTTCTTCGTGTAAGAATTAGATATCTAATGAGATTTACGTCTATTTAATTAGCATATTATTAAATCTATTTTCTCTTAAAATATTTATTGCGTAGGCTAAGCTAAAAGTTGATAAACAGGTGTTTAACGTTAATTATTTTAAGTTCGACCTTGACATTAAGTGGTGACATATTATTTATGGTTTTTATTAATTTAGCAATTTTATAATCGAATAATCTCAATTGGCGGAATAAAAATTTAATCGCCAATTTAGAGAGGTGTATTTTTTTATGAAAACGTTTTACTTTGCTATAAATATAGTGTAATAAATCAGTGTCTGCTTAGTTTCTCCTCGGTTGCAGACGAGCTGGGGGGAAATACTGATATCATATGAAATCTAGCCGGACACCAGCGCCCGCTTCGCGTGATAAATTACACCGTGCATTTCGCAATTTCATTCCTTGGAACGGAAATTTAATCAATATTGCACCGGTATCGATGGACATAGGCTACATTTAATTAAGCGAAAATATTAATGAAAAGTGAGACTGTCGTGAACAGGAACCTGGTACCTCGAAACTTTCGTTCCGTTTGGAGGTTCCAGAATTATTTTTGCTATCTTGATCGTAATGTTCTCAATGTTAAGTGTTGAATGGAAGATCATTTCGAATGTCAGTAAACGGATACATAGATACATTTCTTTTGTTTTTTCGAGTTGTTTACTGTTGTGTTTCAAACGAAGATTATGGCTGTAATTACCTAATTACTTTACCCGTAAACTGAACGGACGTCAGCAAGGTCTTTTAATCCAAGAGATATATTTCCACGAACTACAACTATTCAGTAATCCGTGCTATATGTACCAACATCCATACACCTACCTACCATTTGACATTTACGCGAATCGCACCGTGTCTGTAAAAGTTGTTTTAATTAAATAAAGACACGTATTCTCCTAAGATCATTTTTGATTTCAGTGGCATATGCATATTAACCGGTAATTAACCAGAATAGCCAACACATAAAACAAAATTGCCGACAATTTATTCTCGTCTTAAAAGACATATGATATTGTAATTAGATTCTATTAAGATCGAAGAGCATAATGAGATACAAGATAACCTTTTATGGCCGACTATTTTTTCTTTTTTTATTAAAATAACTAAATATCTATTTAAGATTATGTAGGTATCATAATCCTTATAGGAATTCGTTGTATCGAACGTCAAAAAAAAAAAATTATGTGTACCTTTTATAGCTGAATCAACCTTTAGAAATGTGACATTTCTACATCCGTGTTCACCATTGTTTTTTTTTTTGCAAGCTTTTGTCTCTTGTGCAAGTGATATTCGCGTGCACTTTTGACTTGGTAAGGTCACACCTTTTACATTCTATAGGGTGCGTGTACCACGTGCTTACTGTCACCAACCAACGCTTACGAATATTACATGTTGTAAGAACTTTCATCCATTACAAGGCATATTATAAGTGTTATGGCATGCAGACAGATGAAAAGATGCTTATGTAGCAACATAAGTTATGCAAAACTTGAGGAAACCAAATTCAATAATAACAGCTCGTCCATACTTAATGCTGGGTGACATTTAGATAAATACCGAATAAAAAATAAAACTAATATTACTGGTATTAAAATTAGATTTATCTTTTGCGTCTTCAAAAGTTTTAATTTAGTCTATATATAGGTGATGAACATAGCCATTATATAAAAGTTGATTTATTTTATCTGCGTGTTTCATGGCTATTACTATCCGCGCGGTGTGAATCGGGTCCGTGGAGTCATTTTACCTAATATTGTACGTGGTATGAGTTCTATACCAAGAAAATATTTTTTTTATTATTAACGTTGTTCCATCACTATTAAGTAATAATAAAAAAATATTATCTTAGTATAGAACTCATACCACGTACAATATTAGGTAAAATGACTCCACGGGCCCGATTCACACCGCGCTCGTGTGAGCGGCTATGCTAAACAACGTAAGTACCTACTAGTAAATACATATGTTTAACATGCACATGCACCTATATGAACCTATACCTATACCAACCTAGGTGCATAAAACAATCCGCCAGGGTCCCGGGTTTTTCGAAAGAGATACCGTGGCCCTGGCACAGGCTACTGAAGGAACACGGGTGGGTTTTAGTCAGTAAACACGTCTGACACGTCCTCCTGCTGCGCCCAAGGCGGGCGAAATCGTTTGATGATTTCCCATCCATAAAAAAAAGGTGCATAAAACAATAGAAGATTCAAAAAACCCCAAAACTTTAAAAAACTTGGTTAAGATTATGTTAAGAAATCAGCTACTTACTGAAAAAGTAAATTAAGGAACTGAGTCTACAATACCTTGAAAAGATTACACTAAAGACCTTGTATTACACGAAATAACTTCACAAATTTTATTTTAAATACATAATAAGTACGCATAATTGTAAAATTACATAAACAACTTGCAAAATTTTCGACTTGCACAATGCTATGAAAATATCGTGAACTGGCACACGCGAGAATGTGTTAGATTACCCCGATTTAATGTTGCATCCAACGGATTCGAGTCATTTATCATCTTAGCTGGCAATCTGTGGCGTCGGAATGTAGCACGCAATCCCAAATAAATCAGGCCCTGAAATTAATTTGCACGATTTCATTCAATAAATGTAAAAGTAGGTGCTGTAGTGCTATTCTGTAAAGATCTCACCGTGAAAACATAAGTGAAGTGATCTTAAAGTGAGCTGTCAATAATGTCAACCCCTAGCACACCAGGGATGACGGCTCACTTCACACTCACTTCGCCTAAGTTATCACGGTGAGATGTTTACAGAATAGCACTACAGAAACTGAAGATGTGTTAAATGTTGAGCAAGAATTAAGTGTATAAAGCTCGTCAGATGCTGATTGCGTGCCAACTTTTTGTCCAAAAAATAAAGTCTTTTATGGTCAAAGTGGGAAAATAAACAGTATTTCGGAGAAACACAACAGTATTTTAAGTTTTTTTAAATGTTTTAAATACTTAGGTACATAATTGATGAGTGTTTTAAAGAGGAGCTATTTTTTGTATTAAATTTATTGAAGCTTTATTTCTATCGTCCCTCCACTTAGCATTCATCACTGAAAACACTCATTTTGTGAATACTAAGCTGACAAAACTAACTATAATATACTATTTAATATAACTATATGTAGGGTGGGTCAAAAATTGTGGATCAAACGAAAAATGGCGATAGTTGGGGTTACTTGCAGTAAAAAAAAAAAAAAAAATTGGTAAAAATAATTTAAAAAGATAAGTAGGTAACAATAAAGAGATATCGAAAAAAGTGTCAATACTCATAAAATATAAACCCCCTTATAAAAACAACTAAACACCGTTTATTGTTTTAAAATAAGTAGTGATTTTATTACTCATAACTTTTAAGGAGATCAAGTTAGGGCTCTGCCACAGAGATATTTTTTAATGCAAATAACCCCAACTATCGCTCTGTTTCATTTGATCTACGATTTTTGACCCACCTTGTATACTAGTATCTAAAAGGTATTCTGATAGCAATGATCTATTTACTAAGTCTTGATAATTTTATTCTGAAACTTAGGCTAGCTGAACCACCGCGCCGCCCAGGTGCATGCATGATGTGTTCTACGTAGTAGATGAAACTTTTTATTTAGGTACCTACTTATAGCTCGGGATACCATTGAAGAAAACAGTCTACTCATATACTTTATTTTTGTTGAAAAGTAAACAGATATCAGACTCACTCCTCTTGATATCAGGACGGCCACCAGTCGGTATGCATTTAAGCGGAAATTGCAGAGTTATTTTCTAAACAAATAGTGTAGAGTTATTTCAACACTTCTCTCTCTCTCTCTTGAATTTGTATATAATATGTATTGTAATATATATATATATATATATATATATATATATATATATATATATATATATATATATATATATATATATATATATATATATATATATATATTATAGGTATATCTTATAGTAAGTGTATGTATGTGTATTATTAGTTTATAACCTATTTATGTGCTTGTATAAAGTCTATTTATAATTAATTAAGATATATTTTTAGTGTTCTTTATATAAGTATTCCTTTCATACTGAGCACCTGCCATCTAATCTCTTCACCACCCTTGGTTGACTGGTAGAGAATGCCTAAGGCATTAAGTCCGCCTTTGTACGTTTTGTGTGCGAAAAGGTTAAATAAATAAATAAATAATAAACAGTATTTTACAGTCAAAAAAATTTTATACTGTTTTTAACAGTATGGTTGGCAACCCTACACGTAGATGCTGATAACATACAAAATTATAACTTAGTCTTTTCGGTTCATTTACCCACCATCATGCCACAAAAGATACGAAAAGCATTTCTAAATAAAAAATATATTTAGTCCGTCAGTCCGATTAATAAAATCTTCTAATAAAATCTTCTAATAAAATCTTCTAATAAAATCTTCTAATAAAATCTCTTAATAAAAAAAACGTTAGACACGTATTTTTTGCTTAGATAAAACACATTCAAGTTGGGGACTGGGGGCTTGCTACGTCACAACTAAGTATCAGAATATAGCAAGGCGTGACGTCCTACTACATTTTAACTCAATGTTTCGCCGTAAAACTTTGATTACGTAAAAAAATAAAAATACGTGTCCAATATTTTTTATTAATCTATATGAAGGACAAAAAAAAATTTGTCACCATCCCTATTATGTTTGCATCTCCTAAAATATTAACAAATAATATTCACTAACACCTTTCCCTCCTACGGGAAAAACAAACATTTTAAATATACTTCCCATAGATAAACAAGGTGGCATCCTTATAAAAATACACTCCATGTCATTAATATGGATCATCTTGCAATGGAAAAGACACGAATATGGAAATCAACTTCCGCGTAGGAAATAATCAAATTTAATGCAGCATCATGCGTGTACTTATCCTTCAAACTGTATAAAATAATATAAACATTAAGCCATCCATAACGAATAAAGGAAGACCCAAATACCAGCCACGGCCTACCGGATACTGTTTCATAAATGCATAAATTAATACTCGATCATTAGTTAGATAAGAGAATTACCGACAAAAATTCCAAGACCATATTTTTGTAGCAACTTATATGCCTTAGTAATCCTTATTGGAATGTTTAGTCGAGCTACCTGTGGAAGGCATTCTGAGTTTAAATACTAGTTTTTTTTAATCTATAAGCACCCATGGGCAAGCGAGTCTGACAGACGGAGCTAGTATAATATCAAGTAGTCACCAAAACCACGCATTAGTGTGCAAACGTTACGTTACTGACGAAGTGTAAGACTAAAGTGATCAACAAAGATGTGGCAAAGGAAAGTTCTGTGCGGCCTGGTCCTGGTGATGACCTGGATCGGAAACACGGCGACCGTCAGCTACTCGAATCAGCTCAACCAGCTCGGGAACGGCTTGAACAAACCAGGTAACGTTGAGTTAAAGAAAACTTTTTATAAAGCTTGTCTTTATGTAAGAAAAAAAAATGTAGGTGCATTTTCTATGAAATACAAACAATCATGAAAATGAATTGCATATTTATTTGATATTATACCTTGTCTACATTATAAAGGGAACCTCAGTGTAAAAGCAGCCAGGACTTCTCTTTTTATTTATACAGGGTGTCCGGTAATGAATGGATAACCTTGAAATGTCTTATAGTATAACTTATGGCCGTTCAGAAAAAAAATTGAAACAAAATATATCATAAGTAGTACCTAAGTTATGATTTTTTTAAAAGAAAGGTCTAATTTTTTTTACCTTGTTTTACTTTTATGAACACTACGATCAGAAATGAATGGATTCCATCGGTTTGTTGTTATTTTATTATTATACACGAACTATGCTAATAGATAAACAGTCAATAGTATGACTAGCTATTGCACTTTTTTATTAAAAAATTAGCAGATTAATTAATTTTAGAAAAACTTTGCAAAATTTATTTTTTAAACTATGTTTAAACATCTTGGGTATAAAAAAAATGTATGAATACATGAGTGGCCAATAATTTTAAAATAATGTCACTTTCAAGTAGATTTTATAATGGTACAATTCATAAATGTATCTACAATAAATAGTGAATTATTGCGATTAATGTAGAAAAGGAGAAAATTTTACTAAATATCAAAATTTGTAATATGGGAACATTTTTTAAATTTAATTGTACCTGAACTTTGGGGATTAATAAAAAACAACATTTAACATAAACAACACTTTATTATCATTCGTTTATAATAAATGTTCAAACTGCCGGCCTCCCACTCTTATGCAGGCCCTACATCTACGGATAAATGATCTACGGAGCAGTCTTGTGTACCGTCGTTCACTAATTTTTGATGCGGCTGCTCTGACTCGTCTTCTTAATTCTTCTAAAGACCTTATAGGCTTACAGTATACTTCCTCTTTAAGGCAGCCCCAATAAAAAAAATCCAATGGATTTAGGTCCGGTGAACGTGGAGGCCACAAAATTGGCCCCAGCCGCCCGATCCATCTATCTGGGTACGTGTTATTTAAAAATGCACGAACAGATACAGCATAATGCGCAGGACAGCCGTCATTTTGCAACCAATATGACTCCCTCAGCTCCTCGGGCACTTCTTCTAATAAATTGGGGAGATCATTTTGAAGAAACTCCAAATAACTTTGCCCTGTTAAATTCCCCGGTAATTCAAATGGCCCGATTATTATTCCACTTAATATTCCAGTCCAATAATTGATTTTAAATTGGTATTGGGATCTATCTTCACGCATAAGATGGGGATTTTCTAATTCCCAACCGTGTAAATTATGAAGATTCATGTATCCATCTCTTTTGAATGTTGACTCGTCGCTCCACAGAATTTTATTAAAAAATTGCGGGTCTTCTTCGATTTTTGCCAGCATTTGTCGGCAAAAACGCAATCTAGCTGCATAATCTCTTGGTTGGAGAGTTTGCACGCGTGTAACGTGGTAAGGGTGGAATTTATTTTTTTTCAAAATATCGTGCACGTTCGATTTTCCGATACCTGTGCGTCGAGCTATTGTTCGTGTAGAGGTAGAAGGATCGTTTTCGATTTCCTCAAGCACGGCTTCTTCTACATCAAGACGAGCGATTCTTCCACTGCTTGTACCACCGACACCACTACCAGGCAATCATCCTTCGGAGTAACAACCGTGGACACGAATAAATACGCGGTAGTTTGGGTGGCGCGCATTAGGGTATCTCTCCCTATAGAGCGCTGCAGCTGCATTTGCGTTACCTCTGCATTCTCCATAAATGTAATGCATATTTGCATATTCTTGTGCCGTATACTGACGTGGCATTTTGATACACAAAAACACAAAAGTCCAGTTTAGTCCAAAAACAAACCAAATCGTCGCAAATATCACCAAACAAAACAAGTCCAAATCAGTAAGCAAAACGAATAGTCCAATAAAATAGTCACGTGGTCGTTTTAACACTGATTCAAAGTAAATCACGATAATTGCAAACGGAAACTAAATAAACACATGCGAAGTCGAGCAAGTCGAGAAACGCACTAAAAGTATGAGTGCTTACCTGATGTTTTACATTTATTTCCTCTCTCTCGCACCTAGCCGATTCAAACCCTCTTTGTCTAACATAACACAAAAGAATGACAGCACGGCGTGCGCGCAGGTAGCAAATATGAAGGTCACACGACCCATTTCACGCTTTTAAAGTAACTATTTTAATCATTATGAGTATTTGTAAATTTCTGACAATTTGGTTTCAATACGCAATTTTTATTCACTACAAATTCCTTAAATGTATTTTTGATTAATCTTCAGTGGTCAGAAGCAATTTAATTTAAAAAAAGTTCCTACATTACTTTTGACATTTGGTAAAATTTTCTCCTTTTCTACATTAATGGCAATAATTCACTATTTATTGTAGATACATTTATGAATTGTACCATTATAAAATCTACTTGAAAGTGACATTATTTTAAAATTATTGGCCACTCATGTATTCATACATTTTTTTTATACCCAAGATGTTTAAACATAGTTTAAAAAATAAATTTTGCAAAGTTTTTCTAAAATTAATTAATCTGCTAATTTTTTAATAAAAAAGTGCAATAGCTAGTCATACTATTGACTGTTTATCTATTAGCATAGTTCGTGTATAATAATAAAATAACAACAAACCGATGGAATCCATTCATTTCTGATTGTAGTGTTCATAAAAGTAAAACAAGGTAAAAAAAATTAGACCTTTCTTTTAAAAAAATCATAACTTAGGTACTACTTATGATATATTTTGTTTCAATTTTTTTTCTGAACGGCCATAAGTTATACTATAAGACATTTCAAGGTTATCCATTCATTACCGGACACCCTGTATAGAAGATTAGCTATGAGTAGTTTACTCCATACCTTAACGTTTATGTAATTTGTTTATATTTACATTAAAATTTGGTACGCATCCCAGCGTAGGTACAAGCAACAGGACATCAGCAGTGCGATTCTGTAACCATCTCACCGTGAATACTTAGGTGAAGGGAGCGTGGAGTGAGCTGTCAATAGTGTCAATTCCTAGCAAAAACAAACTCACTTCACCTAAGTTTTCACGGTGAGATTTTTACAGAATCGACCAGCAGGTTATACCACTTTCTTATATATATGGGTTATACCAATCTGTCAAATTTCTCCAAATGATTTTAACTAAAAATGTTGATGGTTAAGTTCAAAATGGAATGAGAAAATTTGACAGTTTGTAGTAACTACAGTACACACACACACACACCACACAGTACAGTACAGTACAGTTTGTAGTGTTTGTGTTTGTTGTTTGTGTCAACTAGGCTGAGATTGTCTACCTCTAAAGGGTCCCCAAAACGATCAATTGTTATTGTCAATTTTTATGTGATGACCTACACATTGATGCCTTAATTGATCGACTACCAAGAGCAATTAAAGAAGCGATTGGCAATATTACTAGAACAGAAATTGATGGCAATTGATCAATCCTAATTTACTACTTTTTATAAGGTGTATCTATTCATCCTGAAATCGCGAACAAAAAACAGCTGTTTAGTACATATATCTATATTAAACTCGTCAAAATTTAGGGAGCAGTTGATTTTTATTCGCGATTACAGGTATGGTCCCATAGTAAAAGTTGTTCATAATGATAAGTACAATGTCCCCTTAAGAGATTTCGTATATGAATAGATACACCTTTTATAGATAATTCATTGATGAAGTTTTCGTTCGAGCTTATCCCTCCTATCATTCATGTTTTTGCAAATTTTCATTCAATTTCTTGATCATGACGTTATTTTATACTGGCAATATAAATAGTATACATTTTTAATAAATATGAGTGCAGCCAATTTAACGGATGCCAGTGAAGATTAAACGTAAAATGTTATGTTATCGTAATATTCGATTCTTTTGATGTCCGTGAAGTCTTTACATTCGATTTCGGTATTTATCGAAATACCAACACGTGCGTGTGAGAACAATGAAAGATATTTATCATTGGGGACATCGCAGCATTGTTTTTTTCGAATCATAAAGAATTTGAGGTGTGGCTTAATCACACAAGCCACAAATCAAGAGTCGAAGATGAATTTTATGTTGCATTCTTATAAAAACAAATGAAAGTTAAAAATTTAAGTGCGGTGCAATAATGCGGTTAACTTTTTTTTAATTCTTAATGGAGACTTAATAATTAATCATTTTGAAAATGAAAGTGTAACCGCAGTTACTTATAGTTTTATGAGAACTGTTATGAAACTGTGCACTGATTTTGACATTAATAAAACAATAATAACTAAACTGTATATTGTTTGCTTTTATCACAAATTCTCAAATCACATACTGTGAAGACTTCAAAGAAACAGAACTATAAATCCACGCACAGATTTTGACATTGACAAAATATATCTGCTTTGTTTTGATTGTACCTCCACTTGTATTAAGCCTACACGCTAATTGCGAAACACCCTATGAATCGGAATCGGTTTCATTTTGACAGTTCAACAACATTGATTGCGTTATGAATGTTGTTGATTAGGCAAATTTTTCGAACTTATGAAGCAGTGGATTAGCAATTTGATTCAAATTGATACAGATTCCGATTGCTAGTGTGTTACGCAATTAGGGTGCTGATTTGCGATTTCATTGCCTGTGGCATACCATAAGTTGAAGCAACAATATACTTAAATAACACCGTCTAAATAGTGTTTAGAAGATGCAAGTCATTTGTTGTTTAAATTCAGTTGTATGCAACAGGCAAGAATCTTGCATCTTCTCGTGTAAATGGGGATTTAATTTAAAATACCACATCAATTAAATTCGAAATAGATGTACACACACGGCTACATATCAAACTATACATTTCCAGTTTAAAGTGATCTCGCTCGATTGTATAGGATGTCCGTACAATGAGAGGTTAGCTTATACTGGAAATGTATAGCTTGATGTGTAGCCGTGTGTACAAGTTCGACCGCAAATATTAACTGACAGGCTGGTATCGTTTGACAACGCTACGCACAATATAACACTTTAAATTATAAAAAACTTTTATACAAAAAAAATACAACCGACTTCCAAAAACAACACTACAAAGTGAAAAATAACTTTAATTTCGGAAGTCGGTGTCTAGTTAAATGTATTTTCGTTTTTTGCCACCGACTTCCGAAATTAAAGTTATTTTTCACTTTGTAGTGTTGTTTTTGAAAGTCGGTTGTATTTTTTTGTAAAAAAGTTTTTATTTTTCACTTTTTAGTTGTGTACCTACCCCACACAAATTCTAATACCACTACCTGTAAAACAAACTAGAACATCATCCATATAAAAGTGGGGAAAAAATAAGTATTATTGAAGCTAACTCAAAAACTACCCAAGCAAAGTTAATCAATTTTATATGGAACCAACTGTGATGTATACCCTCTCGAACAAAAGAAAAAAAATCCAAATCGGTCCAGCCATCTTCGAGTAATCGGGGAACATACATAAAAAAAAAAAAAAAAGGTTCCGACGAATTGAGAACCTCCTCCTTTTTGAAGTCGGTTAAAAACACTCGGAAGGCGTCGTAGGACACCCGGTTGTAATGAAGTTCCTTTCGCTGTATATTATCTGTACTAATATTATAAAGACGTAAAATTTGTTTGTAAGTTTGTATGTAGGGGGTAATCTCTGGAAATACCAGTCCCTTTTTAAAAATTATTTTTGCATTTGAGCCCAATTCTTGAGGAAGATTATAAGCTATTTAACATCACGCTATGATGCTTAGGAGCTGAGAAAAAAGAAGTAAACGAAGTAATGGCATGGGAAGGCGATGCGATTCGTCGCGGTGGGTCGGGGAAAAAAAAATTCACGCGAACGAAGTCGCAGGCAGAAGCTAGTGTATTAATACAGAGCCTTTTAGCATGCATGGTCTCAAGTTGCAAGTGTCGAAAGTTTTTGTTTTTGTTTTCTAATATAGAGCCATCTAGTATGTTTTTAGCAAACAACCTACCGCATGTTGCGTTAAAGAACATCGTTCTAAAAGGAACAAACATTGAAATGTCAGAAACTGACCTCATGAGTCATGCATGAGTCATGGAAGTTTATTTATTTATTTAACGAACAGACAACAGCACATCAGGTTATACTAAACTGTCAAATTTCTCCAAATGCTTTTAAACCTTAAAATGTTGATGGTTAAATTCAAAATCGAATGAGAAAATTTGATAGTTTGTTTGCTTGACTTTTTTTATTGATCTACTGCTATGAGTAAACAAACAAAAAGAAAGGAAGGGAAATACGCACAAAAGTAATGCTTATTTCAAAAGAAATCTCTGCGGAATCTTTGCGGTTAGCAAGTGCCATATCCCGATCCCAATGTTTATCATAAATAAGTACGTACTTATTTTGTAACTAGAATTAGTTACATCGCTGACCTTTGTGGACACGCAGTTTCTTCATACAAACATGATAGATCTATTAAATGTCAAGCAGGGACTTCGTGCGATGTTCGGTGTGATGGTTATAATATAGTAGACTGTGTATGTCCGACAAAAAGAGATGAGAGGTCAAGAGAGTACATACTCGTAATTATGTTACTTAGACGATTATATCAAGATAAGAATGCTTGGAAACATACTGGTCCAGCACCCTAATCGCGTAACACACTCAATCGGAATCGGTTTAATTTTGACAGTTCAACAACATTCATTGCGTTATTAACCGACTTCAAAAAGGAGGAGGTTCTCAATTCGTCGGAACCTTTTTTTTTTTATTTTTTTTTATGTATGTTCCCCGATTACTCGAAGATGGCTGGACCGATTTGGATTATTTTTTTTTTGTTTGAAAGGGTATACTTCCCAGGTGGTCCCATGATCATCAAGTCAGGACCTGATGATGGGATCCTGGAGAAATAGAGAGAACTCTTCCAATTTTATAGGCACACATGAAGCGATTTGGATAGTTTTTGGAAGAGTACTTTTTTGGAGTGGTCTCATTTCAATTTGGTGAAGATCTGATGAAGAACTTCTGAGATAGGCAACGGAACTCCTCAATAAATGATAGCAAATGGACTGGGATTGCTGAAATCTCATGTCTGTTTGTTTTTCACACCAGTTCATAACATAACATCACGCCAGTACGCTGTGAAGGGGTAAGCACATGTGAACTAAAAAGTGAAAAATAAAAACCTTTTTACAAAAAAATACAACCAACTTCCAAAAACAACACTACAAAGTGAAAAATAACTTTAATTTCGGAAGTCGGTGGCAAAAACGAAAATACATTTAATCAGACACCGACTTCCGAAATTAAAGTTATTTTTCACTTTGTAGTGTTGTTTTTGGAAGTCGGTTGTATTTTTTTGTAAAAAAGTTTTTTACGTTGTCGAGCAGACAAATTTTTCGAACATATTAATACGAGGCAATGGATTAGCAATTTGCTTCAAAATGATTTAGATTCCGATCGATAGTGTGTTACGCAATTAGGGTGCAGTTCTTTATGACAATCTCGAGTCTAGACAAAATCAAAGTGGTTGCTAATTCAACGGACTTTCACTTTGATGTATTTATGTTGTTAAGCTAAGCAAAGTCAGGAGGTCATATGAATTGTTAAGCAAATGATGTATAGCATAGTTGACCCGACAGACGTTGTCCATTCCAAATTTCAATACCCAATATTCATACAAAATTTCTATAGAAAATGCACTTTCAGTTTTCCCGAATTTTCCCGGAAAGTTTTCTAATTTTTCTTTCCGATATTTTGACGCTTCACTGGTGGCATTTTCTGAACAATGAAATAAACCAAGACTGAAGGCAATTCAATGATATATAACACAACGATTAACGTACTGAGTTCTATAAAGAAGTATTGCAACTATTGCTGCTATTTTTAAAAATAGCAGACCTATGTTCTACAACTTTTTTACTGCTTTTTTCGCAAAACAACTAAAACAACAATTTTTTTTTTCGTATGTAACAGATAAAACATCGTAAGAAACTGAACAACTAAACGTCTATCGTCTATCTGTCAATTCTAGAGGAGCTCGTGGCTAAGTAATAACAGCCGTACGGGTGAATCCATCTTAATCCAGGTTAAGCTACCCTTGCCGAGGTTGGTCCGTGGATGGGTGACCATCTTTACATACCGAGACTCCTCCGTGCCTCGGAAAGCACGTTAAGCCGTTGGTCCCGGCTGTCATTCGTGGATCTTTGACAGACGTAACGGGTCGTCTGAAGCCCGAAAGTCTGACAACCAGTCTAACCAAGGGGTATCGTATTACCCAGACACTGGGTTGTGGAGGTCAGATAGGCAGTCGATCCATATAAAATACTGGTAGTCAGCTGCATCCGGTTAGACTGGAAGCCGACCCCAACATAGTTGGGAAAAGGCTAGGCAAATTGATTGTCTATCTGACAATTCTGTCCAAATTCAAAATTCCCTAATGTTTGTATGTTCTATATTACTCGCAAATTTATACGGAGATTTATTAACCAAATTTCTCACTTTTCCGTACAATTTTTCAAACATTTTCTTTCATACAAATCTTGTCCTGACAGTTAAAAAATCAACAAAAAAGAATTAGCCATATGATGCAACCGTTCTGAAGTGATGCGAGCGGACGTACATTTTGGCAATTGATTTTTATTTATATAGTTAAATAAACAAATTAATATAATATACAACGTGCCGCCACAATGGCGATATTCCTTCAACACGCGGGTACGGCTAGTGGCCAGTAATCATAAAAGTTATAGGTAGGTAATAAGATAAAATAATTCATAAATTGAAAAAAAAAATCAAACAAACTAACTAATAAAATAATAACAAAATTAGGATCGCTCTATGGAAAAGACTCATTCATGAAGCTCTTGTTCTATGCCAGCTGGTAAAAGGTCGTTGACCAACACCTTTTGTTATGTTCATCGTTTGTCAATTGTTCTGACCCAGTTGTTAAGTACCTTCATGGAAAAAAAACTCGAGTGGCGTGGTCTTTTTTTTCTCGTTTGTTTCAATTTCATCTCAGCGCTGCAGGTTGCTTCAAGATGCTATTTTAGAAAATTGTAAATAAATCAATAAATAATAACGTTTAATGAAATAAAAATATCTTTATAGAACGAAAACGCGGAACCGTATACGTGTGTTGAATTAATGTCGCCATTGCAGCGGCATGTTGTATATTTATAAGGTGTTAAAAAATTAACCCTAAAAACTTTAAGGAGTGCTCCGTTTGGAGCACTCCTTAAAGGGCCATCGAACTTAATAACTTTTACTAAGGGACCAATTTTGAAATTGCGAAAAAAAATCAGCTATTGCGGACATTTTGACGAGTTATGGGAATATAAATGTAGGCAACAGCAGATTTTTTTTGGCGATTTCAAAGTGGGTCGTAGTAAAAATTATTCAGTTCGATGGCCTAAGCACTCCTTAAAGTTTTTAGAGTTACCTAATTTTTTAACACCGTGTATGATAAACTCCTTTTAATCAAATCACAATTGTCATACAGTTTGACAGTTGTACGGAATGACCGGAAAGTTGGCGTAGTGTGCCAATTTGATAAGCAACTAATTTGCCTGATAGTACAAATACCTTCCCATGTTGTGCGTATTATGAAAAGAAAAGTCAAGTCTTCGCAGTCTCTTTTGTTTTAAAAGTTATGACGCTCGGAAAAACAATGACTGTCGCTACGTAGAGCAAAAATGTTTCCACATGCAAAAAAGTTGCATCTTTGAATATTCACCTATCTTTTATGGTCATTATATAGATACATGTCTACTTAAGTGTATACTAAGATTGTTTAAACAAGGTTCACAACTTCACGAAAAGGTTAGTTGTATTTTGTAGGTATTTAACAGTAACGCAAGATGCTACTGCATTCCCACACATTTTAACTCTGAATGGATTTTATGAATGATATAACTTATAAATCGATAAATTCTTTACACACGTGTGTTAAATAATAATAAAGTGTGCATTAACATTTTACCAAGAGGATTTGACAATATTAGTTTCACAATTCTATTTAAATATTATTTAATGTTTAAATTAGCAACTCGTTAGCTTTTCAACCTAGTATCCTAGTTTAGATAGGTATTAGTTTATTCATTGGTTACGCAAAAGAAAAGATCTTTACAAAAAACCTTGAGTAGGTAGTACTGTGAGAGCTCAAACCTCACAGTGGGAGGCTATAGCTAATAAAAAAACAAAGCAATCTACACGGGTGGAATGGGACTGAAGCCCGCTATCAATGCCCGCTATATTAAAAGAATCAATTTAATTTTAATTCACACTGCTTATCCAAGCCCTAGCTAAAATCTAACTGTCACTCTACAAAGAAAAACGAAGTTCGTTTTTTTTTTCTAGAGTAATTCGACGTTTGAATAATTGAAAGTCAGCCAGTATAATATTGTCGAGGTTTGACCAAAGCATCAAACCTCTACAGTACTTAGTAGGATGGAATGGATGTAGTTATGCAAAAGTGAACCAACCCACAAATAGGTCAAAATTGAGTTAAGTATACAGACTCTAATGTCTCGCTGATGGTGGCGCGTGTTGGATCATTTAGCTAATCCATGCGTCAGGTTCGTGAATAAGCGCTGTCAGTGAAGGCTGGTCATACCTTAGCGGCCACGGCTTATTTTAATTTAATTTAAATATTTGAATTGTTTTTTTTTTAAGGACGCTTTTAACGTTCTGCATCGTTCTCACATGTGAAATTTCAACATGAATGATGTAACCATTATTTTGTAACCATATCTTGATTTAAAAGAGTGTCCGTGGAGTTTCTTGCCCGTTCTTCTCCATAGGTACCTACTATGCTTTGGAATGGGCGCCTAGCTTCATCTTTCTGACTGACCGACCCCTTGACAATTCAAAAGTGCCTGTAATTGGTTTAATTGAAATAAATGCTTTGAGTTTGAGTTTGAGAAACATTTTAAAATACACCTTATATCGGCCCGATAAAGAACATAGTTGTCTAATTAATCTTTCATAACATAACATCATGTCGACAAAGATACCAACTCATATAATAGCAGCATAGACATATACAAAAGGAGGACTCCGCGCCACGCGTATCGAAAGTGAAGCACCATACCGATCTATGTGTGCGTGATTTGACAGACGCCGTCATGTCACATAATAGCGGTCGGCATACTATGATGTAAATGTGTGCGTGAGGCGCATGTTTGTACAAACGGTCCTTATATCCGGTCCGAAATACTTACTGTGCTTCACTTTCGATATGCGTCGCGCGGAGTCCATCTTTTTTTATAGGTACGTCTATGAATAGCAGTTTCCGAATTTTAAAAAGACCCATGCTGTATGTATGGTAATGTTAAAAATTGCAAATCCATGTGATTATATTGTTTGACAAAGAACCTTGTCACATGGTTCTGCATAAAGTATAGGTATATTGTTTAACAAAAGAGATATTAAAAACTGGAACCAAACCGCCTGATATCTTTTATAAATAAAAAGAAAATAAATATGCTTTATGTGGAACCATGTGAGATGATTTTTTGTTAAAGCAAAGCATTGCTTTGACAAAGAATCACGTCACATGGTTCCACATAAAGCAAATTTATTTTAATTTATAAAAGAGATCAGGCGGTTTGGTTTCAGTTTGCATAATAAAATTGCCGTTACTCTATGAGATTCATCACATGGTTCCTTGTTAAAATTATTTTATTCGTAAATATTAACGAAAAAACAGACAGAAGACCTAGTTTGTCATGAATTTCAAATATATTGTGTCAAAATATTTTTAGGAATACCTACATTGGATAGGTAGAGCAATAAAAAAACCTTCATTCAATGACTAGATCCTGAAAGCGTTACACTGAACTCAGTTCGAAAATAGTTTTTGCTCGAGTTTCTCTAAATCGTCGACTCTTTTGTGTAAAAATAAAACTAGCGCAGTATCACTGACAGAACAGTCGAAAAAACTACAGCAAAAACTGACTACCGACCACCGGTGAGCGAGGCAATTTATTGCAAGTTATCGATAAACAATAAGCATCTTATTTGGGGCTATCAAAACGAGCATTATCATGCCTTTCGAGGCAATTCCGCCAAGCCCATGCATGTAGTTTGCGTGTTACACATCACCGAGCTATGCGATTACACTCATCGTAACCATACTTCCATGGAAACTCAATTATTACGTTACACAACACACGAAAGACCCGCCTTCAACAAACAAAATCATAACAGAACAATAATACAAATAATTCTCTTGCGAACCGGCTTTCTACCTTATTAGTATTATGTTTGTATCATCATGTAACACTCTCGCCGAATCCCATTTGCCGTCTCATTCTTACTATAACAAGTTTCCATAAACGGTGCCATTAACGTTCCATTACAATGGAACTCGTGCAATTTCGGACGAGCTAAACGCATTATTTTATTACACACGGCCTATTCGAGAAGTCCGACCTTCTTGTGAAATCGAAAAACGCATCACTTTGCGAAATTGATTCCTTGAGTAGTCGAATAAATCATGGGCTTCAAATTCAAATCATTACAAGGAATAAGAGGAACACAGATTAATTAAAATTATAAAATAATAACATACAATTACAACCTTTTGACACATTGTTAATTGCTTGATTAAAATAAGATTAATGTTAATTGCTAATCTTTACATCACTGTTATTATAAGGAGGCGTCAGGAAACGGTCAACTGAAAATATTTAGGTACTTATACTTGACCGTTTTGATTTTTGAATACTTTCAAACTAAGTCAATTAATCAAAATGCCAAAATTTGTTCCGGATTGGGCCTTTAATTAAGGACCATTTTGATCTATTAATAAATGTGGACACAATTCAAAGTTGGCCATTTATTTTAATCAAAAATAGCTCATCTATCCAATTTGTATGGCTGACCTTTTAAAATACTTACCTACTTAAATTATTAATTTCCAAAATCGTAAAAATTTTGGTGACCCAATTCGATTCGGCATAATTAGCCATGTTTATTATAAACATCTGTCGTGTAAAAGATTAGATTTTAAATCTTTTAATCCATTTAATTGGAGTTGGCTCATTTTGCCGGGCAAGGATGCGAAACGCATTTTTCAATTAAAAAAAGAATGTGTTCATCAAAGTTGACATCCAAAAATTAAAATATTAAAAATGAGTGGTTAACTTAATTCATTATTAATTAAGTTATCCATTCAATTTGAATTGAGATTCACCTTTAAATTTTTGAATTTCAACTTTGATGAACACATTCTTTGACACATCCTATTACTCATGTTTTAAAATGCTGTTTTTTTTTATTTTTTACAGAATGTTCGAGCTGTAACGATGATGAGCTAGGAGTTACGCGGTGGACGATGCCTCTACTCAAATCTGGAGAGAAGAAATACTATCTGGGAATATTCTTCAAGGTACGAACAATTATTTTCGAAACAAGACAGGATCTCCACCTTAAGACATAGGAGTCTAACGTTTTCCAATAGCTTCCAATGAAAGGTTATGGTCTTGAAGTATTGAATCATTAAATGTCGAAAGAAACCTCCCAGAATAAAAGGATTAGGAATATAATGAACAAAACTTGACACCGTCTAGACTAGACTTAACCTTCCGAACCATTATTACATCGTTAAACAACAAATAATTTATAAAGAACTACAAACCCCCTCATAAAAAACCTAAAACGCTATAAAAACCTATTTTAGTTATTTTCTTTCGAATTATGATTTGAGTTTGAAAGAAGAAGCCAAAACACTTCTATAACTAAAATAGGTAAAGAGCGTTTTAGTTTTTTATGAATATGAGGGTAATAATAATACAACATTATCCCAGCTCCTGGTATTGTATAACTTAAGGAACTATGACACTAGATTCTAAGCTATGAGGCTATATAGGCTACGACCTCAGCACAAAGCCTTGATGCTTGATATCAGGTACGCATTATCAGTACATTCGCGTAGGCTAACTAATATAACCGCATTGTTTAGATATCACTGGATTTAATTAAACGTTTTAAATCAGTAATAAATAATTTTTATTCTCGGCGAAACTACAATGGTCTAGTTTTAATACGCGAATTTAATGGGGTGACTGGTAATTAGTGACCGATACTTAAACATATGATTGTACTCATGATAACAAACAACTTTTACTATGGGACCAAACCTGGAATCGCGTAAAAAAATCAGCTGTTTCCTACATGTTCGCATAACTCGTAAAAATTCAGGTTTGGTCCCATAGTGTGTAAAAAATAAAACTATAAGTATTTAAAGCACGTATCAGAAAGCTGTTGGTCAAAAAGGGTGTGGTACAGATCATCCAACTGAACAACTTTTTCCATGGGACCAACATCGTAATCGCGAAAAACAATGTCAACTGTTCCGTACAAAACTTCAATACCTACGCGACCCAAATTTTTAAGGATCTGATTATTGTTTCGCGGTTTCAATGTTGGTCCCATAGAAAAAGTTGTTCAGTTTGATGTTCTGTACCACACCCTGAAATTAGACTAAGTACATCTTTCTGATGAAAAGAATTTTCGATCAGAATAATTACAAGATTTTATTAGGTCATTCATTCATTATTAGGTCATTCAATAAAAATGAGGTCAATCGTTTCCATAAAAGACTATACCCAGAACCTCAAAGTTGAATCATCTTTCCAGATAAAAAACACAACTTTTTAATTTCACAATCAGTGACTGATTCGTCATCTCGTAAATCTCGGCAGACATTTTTTTAAGGCACGAAAGTACATTGTTCACTACTGTTTACCTATTATATCACTGTTTTGTTTATCTGTAAACATCTCACCGTGATAACTCAGGTGAAGTGAGCGTGAAGTGAGCCGTCATTCCACCTGTAGTGCTATTCTGTAAACATCTCACCGTGATAACTCAGGTGAAGTGAGCGTGAAGTGAGCCGTCGTTCCACGTGATGCTAGGGGTTGACACTATTGACAGCTCACTTTATGATCACTTCACTTATGTTTTCACGGTGAGATATTTACAGAATAGCACTACTGATGCTAGGGGTTGACACTATTGACAGCTCACTTTAAGATCACTTCACTCATGTTTTCACGGTGAGATATTTACAGAATAACACACATTATAAACAGATCTAGACAGTGCTATACTGTATAATTTAGCTTGTATTATACCGCTAATGTCCCATAATCAATGGCCTACATAATATATCAATGTTGAATATTGATGTGTTCTGGTACTTTGATGAATGGATTCATGAATGGAAAGATGAGCGTCGGCAAATAATACGTTAATATCGTACAATTAGAATATTATAGGTACCTTCATAGAATCTCTATTATCCTAATTCACGCTTAATCTAGCACTTCCATTCATTCAGTAGGGTTTTCTAAAGATAATTACGATCACATTCAGAAACAAATTAACCGAATCGATTTGTCATTTGATGCGGATACACGAAGCCTGCGCGTACGCAGGTTTGCGATGACGATGATGACGCAATACCGCGTGGCGCGTTGATAGATCGCTTTCTCTTTCACCAGGTGATACTCAAGTATTTGCTATAGCTATTATAACTAAGTATTAAATAATTTTTAATTGAAATAGGGTACCTATAGAAAAAAGTTAATTTCACATTGCTTCGATTCGGTATCTTAATTAAAAGTAGATGTGAAAAATGTCTAATTTGCGTTTAGAACTTTTTCATTATTATCTCTAAATTATAATATAATAGTAACTACACACATCAAAAGTGTCTAGGGATCAAGCATTTTTATGCGGATTTCTTGAGATTAAGATGTGGCTTTGTAATAAATTTATGATTTTATAAATTTATATGGATCCTTTTTGGTGCATTTCATAATTTGAATCAGGAACTGTGAATCAAATTCGAGTAAAAGATGAAAATCAGCTGTCAATATTTTCCCTATAAAAACATACAACGCATTGAAGACATTATTAGTGCTACTGTTTCCCTACTACTGATTAAAACCAACGTTATTATGGAGCGGCGACGTCATTTAAGCAGGGAAGAAATGCTCAAAGCCGTGGGAATGATAGAAGCTGGTTCCCGGCAACGTACTGTGGCTTTAGCTCTGAATACAAGTCAGAGTGTTATCAGTCGACTTTGGACACGTTACCGAAGCACTGGTACCGTGGCTGAGCGCCATGGAGGACGGTATCGCTGCACCACACGGAGACAAGACCGATACATTCAAATCTTAACTCGAAGAGCTCCAACTATAACCGCCATGATGTTAGCCGTGAGGCTTCATCACTCTTCAGGGAACTTAATTAGCGACCAAACAGTCAGAAACCGCTTGCATGAAGTGAACCTTCATTCCCGAAGACCGCTACGGGTACCACCTATAGCAATGCACAATCGTAGGATTCGATATCAATGGGCTCTTGAACACAGAAATTGGGCAGAAGAACAATGGCGTTTCGTGTGCTTTTCTGATGAGTCTCGTTTTGGTATGAGACCGGATACAAGACGTATACGACACTGGAGAACCCCTGGACGCCAACAGCGATTAAAATCCTGCCAGGAAGTCCATCCTTATAGTGGTGGAACCATCATGGTATGGGCGGGTATTTGGATCGGCGGAAGAACTGAGTTGATTTGGATCAGAGGCAACCTCAACGCTCAAATTTATGCTGAGACGATTGTATCAGACGTCATCGTTCCTCTACAAGTGCAAATCGGTCCCTTATTTCAGTTAATGCATGATAATGCACGACCGCACACCGCAAGAGTTGTAAGACAGACTCTCGCCGCAGCTAACATCAATGTCCTGCCCTGGCCTGCTCAGTCGCCAGACTTGAACCCGATTGAGCATGCCTGGGATATGCTACAGAGAAGAGCTCTGCCGAATATGGAGGGTATCCAGTCGCAAGAAGACCTTTTTTTGTTGTTGCAACGAACATGGGCGGCCATTCCACAGCGTGATTTGGATGAACTCATTTTGAGTATGCCAAACCGATGTTCTTGTGTTGTTAGTGTTCGCGGTAGAAACACGGATTATTAATTGTTTAAGTTACCCAATAAAATTTTAAAGAAAACTGTTATTTCAGTCTTTTTTTCGAACTTTAATGTTAGTGGTTCAAATGTCAAAAATCCCTTTATTAGGAAAATGGCAAATTTCTTTATTAATGCAAAGGTGACTTGGTTTATCGTTACTGTGACAAACGAAAACACTTTATTTGATGAATCCTTAAAGAAAATTTTAATTAATATCAATCAGGAGAAAAGTTATTGCAAAAATATATGTTGATCCCTAGACACTTTTGATGTGTGTATATTGTTGATAGACGACCTCTGAAAAGAAAACTGGGCCAATGAATAAAAACACAGACGGCCAACATGAAAATTTCTAGTTTTGTGTGTTAGTAGAAAACACATTTATATACATAACCGCAGATTCCAGTGGGTCACTCGCGTCACTGTGATATAACGGACCAGTTTTATCTGAATAACTAGTTAACGAACACGTCAGTCTACACTTGTACAGAATCATAGTTTTTTTTTAAAGGAAAAAGTGGATGGCGACCGATTTATGGATCGATGGATTTATGTAGCAATGGTTATGGAATTGTAAATCTATATACTTAGTTTGAGAGTTAAATGACCCCAAATCCTACCAAATAAAGTCTTCAAATCAGTATGATATCGCGATAAATTACAATAAATACATGAAACTCCATTTTCATCCTGAAAAAGCACTAATGAAACTGCAATTAAATATACTTAATAATGCAAAGAAAAAAAGGAAAGTTTGTAGCTTTTGCACATGTGACGTTGCAGTACATTTTCACGTGGTTTTCTTTTGTTTTGTATACAGGGTCAAATTAAAATAGCTAGCGAAACTCCGCTGAAGTAAACGTCTAAACACGAGTAAATAAAAAAAAATATGGTTTTTTTGGGGTCAGCGACCGCTGTAGTGTACTTGAAGTACGAGTTGAGAAATATGTTTTTTTTATTTATCATGTTTAGATACTGATATTTACCCATCACGAATGAAAAAAAAAACTTAAACTGATATTTCAACTACACTGCCGTTATTTTTTCTTTATCATGTTTGATATCGACACCCATTACCTACGTCTGCGGAGTTTTACTAGCTAATTTAATTTGACCCTGTATTGTGAGCCCTTCAATATTTACCATTATGATAGTGATGATTGGCAATAGTACCTTAACCGGCAGTCTAGTCGTAGGAATAGAATGTAACAGTTGATAATTTCCCAGCGGTACTCACTATTACCTACAGTCGACCAGGGGAAAGTTACGTAGTCTTGTCACAAGTTAGGACATTTAACATGTAACACTTACTTGGATGTGACATAAACTTTGTTTACACCGTAGGAAACATGACTTAGGTGCTTCAAGTTAGTTTTCCTTGTAGAAAATAGACGACTAACTTAGACTCGACTACATTCGAGAGCAATGAATTAGGGTCACATAATGATACCTGAAAGTGTCAGAAACTAAGAATGCTAACTTAATTAAATAAATTGTGTTTATATGGCATCCTGGGGAAGGACTTTATGCTACTTTTTTTCTCAAAAATAATCCTACAGTGGGTGATATAGGGTATGAAAGTTTGTATGGGAAACCCAGCATTTCTTAAGTTAGGAATATGAAAATTCAAATTTATGCTTTTCGTAGGAAATAAAGAAATATGCGGTTCAGCGTTTTACAAAAATCGAAAAAAAAAAAAATTTAAATTTTAAAATAATATTTTAGAATGTTTGTGTACCTACCCCTTTTTAAGGATTTAAGGGATTGGAAATGTAGTCATAGTTCGTATGTTGAGGTAACATTTAGAACATTTAATTGTTTAATAAACGCAATTTATTATATTTTAGTTCCCGAGACTTTCAGGTGGGTATCTTTATGTGACCCTAATTCATTGCTCTCGAGTGTATGTGTTTTTTTAAGACACGTCAAACGATGAATTGAGGAACATAATAATTTATTGACGTGCTATAAAAAGACTAGGTCGACATTCATAAATTTGTAATAATAAAATTATACTCACTCATACTAAATAAAAAACCAAGACAGCACTGCGAACAATACAGTGAAGCATGCGCAAAACTACACCTTGCTCTGTGCATACACGCTCACACGCACACACCTAAATGCAACTAACTACACCTTATTACGTGCACACATGTTTACGAAACCCGAAACCTGAGGCCACACGTCACTATTGACAGCGCTATGTTTTTTATTTAGGTGCATTGTCACAGTGCCTTTTCTGCCGCCAGATAATTTGTCAATAAATACTTATTTCAAACAGTGCAACAAATGTTTATTAAAAATCCGCAAACAAAATATTACAATCAGAGCTCCAACAAAACTACAGTCTGATAAAAAAATATGCCGCCTCAGTGACTCTTGTTTCCTTTTCCAACTTGCACATAATGGGAAAAACCTGACACACTTTTTAGGGTTCCGTACCTCAAAAGGAAAAACCGGTACCCTTATGAGATCAGTTCATTCTCCGTCTGTCAAGACCTTTTTTCTCAGGAACGCGTGGAGGTATCAAGTTGAAATTAATATCAAATAGTAGGTCTAAAAAATCCTTCCCTTGGAGTTCTAAAAAAACCAAGCTTCTAAGTCAACGCAATAAAAAAATACGGCCATTTATGCGACATATTATGATACTCGCAAGTAAATCAAAAACTATGGGTTACCTACTTCCCGTTGTCCTAGAATCATGAAATTTGGCAAGAAGGAAAAAGTCCGAAAATTATTAATTTTAATCAATCTGCCTAGCCTTTTCCCAACTATGTTGGGGTCGGCTTCCAGTCTAACCGGATGCAGCTGAATACCATTATTTTACATGGAACGACTGCCTATCTGACCTCCACAACCCAGTAACTGGGTAATACGATACCCCTTGGTAAGACTGGTTGTCAAACTTTCGGGCTTCTGACGACCCGTAACAACTGTCAAAGATCCATGAATGATAGCCGGGACCAACGGCTTAACGTGCTTTCCGAGGCACGGAGGAGTCTCGGTATGTAAAGATGGTCACCCATCCACTGACCAACCCCGGCAAGCGTAGCTTAACCTGATGGATCGACCCGTGCGGCTGTTATTACTTAGCCACGAGCTCCTCCCGAAAATTATTAATTTATTTTATAAAAAAATTTTTTAGGATTACAATCATATGTTTGTTTTTAGGATAGTCTTTTCAACTACGGAACCTTCATTGTGCGTGGTCCGACACGCACTTGGCCGGTTTTTTTCTACTTCCCCCGATCAATAGAGAAATGGGAATAAAAATAGGGTCCCAACAGACTATCGGGCTATATCTCATTCCGAGAGGATCTGCTTGTTCAAAAAAGGGGGAAAAGAAATATCAGGCGGCGTGATACTCATAAAAGTGGGATTATTACTGCAAATACCAAGATTTTATTGTATAGTGATACTTAGATATTATGAGACTATTTTCAGTGTCGTTGAAAACAGGTGTGCTTAAGTATTATTATTATTGTTATAGACGTCTAAGTAATAACAGCCGCACGGGTCTACCGATCAGGATAAGCTGCGCTTGCCGCGGTTAGTACGTGGATGGGTGACTATCTTTACATACCAAGGCCCCTCCGTGCCTCGGAAAGCACGTTAAGCCGTTGGTCCCGGCTGTCATTCATGGATCTTTGACAGTCGTTACGGGTCGTCAGAAGCCCGAAAGTGACAACCAGCGTTACCAAGGGGTATCGTAGTACCTAGTAACAGGGTTGTGAAGGTCAGTAAAATACTCAGCTGCATCCGGTTAGACTGCAAGCCGACCCCAACATAGTTGGGAAAAGGCTAGGCAGATAATGATGTTACAGACGTCTAAGTGTTATAGTAGGAAGTTAAAGTTTCTAGTAGGAAGACTAGTTTAAAAAAAATTGTCAGTAATGGGGACTGCCGACAGAATTGAAAACGTAAAACAATTCATAGCACGTCGCGGAGTCGAGGTGCCACCGCGGTGACGCGGTGACGCGAACCCTAAGATTTCCCCCTAGCAAAAATCGCTTAACGCACCTAAGAAATTTTCACTTCAAAAAAATACACTGGGGCTTCTGGTAAATTCTGAATGAAAGTTCAAAATATGACTGCGAATTTACCTACAATAGGTACATAGGTAAGTAAATATACGTACTGTATACCGGTTCAAGGACCATTAACTTTGGCCCAGCCGTAAATAGACAGGCGACCAACAATAGTTAGGAACATTCATGTTCTGCTGTCCTATAAATAGCCCAGTGTTTGACTTTTACATCGTAATTATAAATGCAGCTATTTGAAACAGACTATAAATTAATAATTTACATTTATCTTTGAAACTTGTAAGTTTTTAACACAACAATTTTGTTACGGTAATACGTTTTTATTAAATAACAATAAGATTACGTAGTTATCGTTAAAAATATAACCAATTATTAATTTTGCTAGTATATAATCTAATAACTTTTACTGCATATCATTAATTTAATAAACGTAATGTAATTTTATTTATTTTACGCCGTTACATACGGACTCATTGGTTGAGTACTTACAAATTAATTGAAGAGCTGTTATTAAAACATTGCAAACGTAAAATCACTTCATAACTTTTTGACAACGATCCGTGAAACATCAAATGATATCGGAGGAGAGAATATCCCCAAAAGATTACAAAAAACCGAAAATCAAGTTCGGATTTTGAATGTTCGGGCAACATGTCGGTTTCCAGGGCAATGGGCCAATGGAGCGCACGTAACGTAGGCCACTGCAAAATGTAGTGGAAACGCTGACTGACCACAGCCTCTACTAGACTACATTGCACGCTGAACCACAGATTATAAGAGATTTAGTGATGTTGTACATACTAGGCTGAATTAGTATGTTACCGTTACCTGGCTTTCGTAGGTTGAATGAAGCGTTGTCTTTGCTGGCTTGTAGGTACTATTGGATGATGGTTAATAATTTATAACCTTTTCTGAACTGGCAATACTATTATAATTATCACAATTAAAAATGGGATTGACCTACGCGAAATAGGTAGTAGCTGTCGCGCACGAGTCTTTATCGCGTTAGTGCCCTAGGCTCTCATTATCCGCATGTACCTACTTATGGGGTATTGGGAGTGCATTAATTTTTTTGTAAAATCTATAATGTACCTTAATGCACGGGTGTAGTTGATTTAAACTGTGATGAATAGGTAGCCAAATAAGCAAGGTTTAAGTTAAAAAATATAACAAAGTAAACAAATGTTGTTTTTGTAAACATTTTCCCTTAGCAGGCTCCAATTACTTGCTCTCCCCTAGGCACCTTTGTTTTGATAATAATATATGTCGAGGCACAAATACTTACCAAGCAAGTATGTCAGGGTGTCAAAGGTCTGCGACAGTTAGAAGCGACTTGGGAAATGACTTTTCTCGTGGGCGATGCGTGTAGGTACTAAAACGGGCATTTTCAATCACTATAAAGCTACTTTATTATGGCTATTGATATTTTTACCACAGCATAATAAAGCGACAGTAGTTTATCTGGGCAGTGACTTTGAATTAATTACCTAGGTACGACCGCTCGGTAGGTGAATACGCGTCCGTCCGTGCGTACCTCCGTTTACACGATGCAAGGTTGTGTGTAACTGCCGCGCACTCGTCTACTGGTATACTACATATACTGAGATTTCGGTTGATTTCTATGAAGATAAACTACCCGCTTGCGCGAGCAAAGCGCTCTGACGCGACAAAATAAAACCCGTCCACTGAACGGGCCGCTGACGTCATCTGGCTGCGCGCGCGCCAGTTGTTTTATACAAACCGATAACTAACCAAGTGTTTCTCGGAAGGCTTTGACCTTGTTTTTAAAGTACCAGTAATCAGAGCTATATTTTGGAGTGCATTTCGTTTGAATGTATGATCGTATAAAATTCACAAAAATAGGTATGTAAAGAGCAAACACAGATAGTTTCAGATTTCTAGATTTTCTGCAAAGAAAAAACAAGCGATGACCTATATTTTTTATGGTTTAAAATGCGTGCTGTGTTAATTCTTAACGTGAATAATAAATAAAACCACTTACCACAGTACAATATTCATTATTTACAAGCTTCCGAAGTTGAGACAAAAACTTGTTATTGTTTACTTTAGATTTTATGACAGCGAAAATGATATTTTTTTAATGTCATAGACTAGTTCAGTGAGTATTGTCGTATCTCAAAAGGTTCGGACACAGATAATCTATTATAGTAAATGCATGGAATTGGATAGTACTACTTAATAGTGGTGGAACAAGGTTAAAAGTAAAAAAAAATATTTCCTTGGTATAGAACTTATACCACGTTCAGTTACGGAAAATTGACTCTCGGGAAACACTCACACCACAATCGCGCAAGCGGCTACTGTAACGTAATTATTCTGTGGTTAAATGCTGTAATAATGTCAACTTCAATTCTTAACGATAAGTACTTTAGGTATATATCTTAGTGTTTATTCAACACCTTTATGGAAATGACGCATCTAGGCACAGGTGTGTATTTCTACAAACGGAAATTGCCAGCATTACGACAAATACAACAAATGTAAACATTCTTCTATTATGAAACAGTTCTATTATGTTTGGTTGCATCAGCACAACCACAAAGTAAATTGGAATCAATTTGGTAAACCTCACTTCTCTATGTTTTCCTCAATCACGGTTTAATTTTGTAAACCAAAAAATTACGCATACAATTGCAAGATTTTAATTTAGTCACACTACGAAATTCTTTAGGATGTGAATAAACCATACGTAATAAATAATAATACATTAACTTTATGCAATAACAATTAGTGATGAAGTACAAAATAATTGTCTGATTACGGTAAATAAAAACCGAACTTGCTAACAACAAAGAATTGAGTGACATCCTTAGGTACGTTAAGAAATGTCAGTGCAAAAAAATCAGAGATCGAAAACGAAAACCGTGTGGAACATCTAAATTGAAAATGGAACGTGATTGCATAAGCAGCACAGTGAGAGAAGTAATGAATCCGACGAGATTCCTACGTCAAACCACATTTCTTACTAGCCGGTTGTACGTCGCCGACACCCATTACGGTGTAATTTGTACCGGGGCTGCAGGGTTGGCACACAACCGCCGATCATCAACACGAGGCTTTTCAATAAAATATTGTGTTGACTGTTGACAACCTGCATTATTGCTCCAGATGATTTTTAAGACTTGGTATTTGTATCTCGAACCATAAACCGGTCAAGTGCATGTCGGAACACGCACAATGAAAGGTTCCGTAGTTGAAAATAATTTATCCCAAAAATAAACTTAACATTGTAGTTGAAAAACGTGAAATGCCAAAAGAATATTTTTTTCTTTATCTGTACTGTGAGATCTTGCTTCTTGCCAAATTTCATGATTCTAGGTCTACGGGAAGTGTACCCAATAGGTTTTGATTTACTTGTGAGTATCAAAATATGTCGCATAAATGGCCGTATTTTTTTACTGCGTTGACTTAGAAGCTTGATTTTTTTAGAGCTCTAAGGAACCATAGATCTACGTATTTGATATTAATTTCAACTTGATACCTCCACGCATTCTTGAAAAAAAGGGTCTTGACAGACTGATAGATAGACAACGAAGTGATCCTATAAGGGTTCCGTTTTTTTCCTTTTGAGGTAGGGAACCCTAAAAAGTTTAAAATATAACCCTTGGCAAAACGTTTGCCACCCCTAATCTCCACTCGGCAAGCTTTACCAGACCGGTGTATTCCGACTTTCTCCGACAACCGGACGACCCGACCGTCCAACGACAATCGTACAATTAAACATTTACAACTCATAATTTCGTTAACATTACGGAATTAAATAACGAAATAAGAGACAGTATTTAATTAATAATTCCGCCTTGACTGTCTTATGGTCAACAGACTGAATAAATAATCGAAATTTAAGTAACTAAATCAGTCTCAATAGAATTTCCAAACTAAGCATAATCTAGGTTAACATTAGGTTAAGTTTCAACAAAATGGGAATCGGCACAAGAAAAGAGAGGCCTGATGATGAAGTTTCAAAATATGTTTAGTAAGAAAATATTGTTAAAAAAAAACAACTAAAAAACCCGACTGCGGTAAAAAACTGAAAGGCTAAAAGCAAGCCCATTTTAAATTAAATACAAGTTGGAAGCAGGCGGGACCCTTTCCATTTTTATATTTTCTAACTCAAATGGGTCCCGCCTGCTTCCAACTTTTATTTAATTTAAAATGGGCTTGTTTTTAGCTTTTCAGTTTGTTACCGCAGTCGGGTTTTTTTAATAACTTTTTTTATTTCCAGCTTTTTAGTTTACAAGTGTGAAAAATTTCGCGGACGATTTAGTTCTTGCAAGGAGTTTTGGTCGTGAGAGTAATTTTTTTGGATCAAGTGCACAAAAACGTGTTTTTTAAGATTTGTCACTTTGAATTACTTTTAACCATATAAGCAGTGGCGTGCACTCCATACATGCAAATAAGCTCTGCATACCCTGTAGTCCCATACATACATGCCCCTCGAAATGATAAATAACTTTAACGCAAGAAAAATCATGGTAATAACTATATTAATCTAATTTATTCGCTATCTCACTGTTTATAACGCGATTTACGCGCCATCTATTATTGTCATTTGAAACTAATTTCTTGAAGCGAGCGGCGACAACCGCGCAGGCAGCGCTCCCGGTGAGCATAAGCAGAACAACGCCGTGCTTATTTTTCATACAACGCAACCCGTGATTACCCGTGTAGTACACAGCAATAGTGTGACTGTGTGCGTGAAAATGTATGCGTGTGTTTAATTTCTGGAAGCACTGCTTATTTTGCAACTCGTCCAAATTGAGAAGCCGTAAAAGCACCGCTTTGTTGTTGATTACAGAGGGTTGACTTTTTTAGTCGGATTGACCAAGATTAGTTCGTATTATTTTGTAATCGTAAAGTTTTTACACGCTTTTATTCAACTTGCAATGTTTGTTTGTTTTTTCGCCATATTGTTTTGATTTGATTGTTTTTCTTGGCGCTTGTGATTGACTGTATATTATTATGTAATTATTTTAATCATTTGTAAAAAATTGAAAATTATACCTGTGAGACCTGTGCTGCCGAAGTGTGTTAAATAAATTAAAATCTGCCGCTTTTCGACGTTATATTTTGAGGAAAAAGTTAAATTCATTGTAAACGGAAGGTGTGAACCCGGGTTTTATTTAACTCAAAAAAAAAGGTAATACCTCTCGTTATTTTCATAGAAAAGTTTTGTGATACCTAATTATTACCTACTGTCAAACATGTTGTGTATAACACAAACACATTGTATTTTATCCCTTGCTTTTTGTTTACAAATCAAGATAAAAATAATGTTTGGACCTTTATCGGATATTTAGATTAAAATATTTTAGATATTCGTTGTGGTCGCAAACAAACATCATGCGAAGCCAATGGCGCCGTGCGGTAAGAGTCAGTGTAAGATTAGGGATAGGGTAGGTGAGGTCGGGTAAAACAAACGGTCGGGAAAAAAAAACTTAGGTACTAGTTTCAGCTTGTTCAAGTTTTATTTTTTAATTTTAGACGTGCATACCCTGTCTGAAATCTCTGTGCACGCCACTGCATATAAGTTGCATATATTTTTGTAATCACCTTTTAAAACCCTTCATTTTGATATCCCACTCGATGGTATTAGAAGAAAAAAAAAATTCGAAAACCCCAAATCCGCCATTTTACTTTGTTTTTGATTTTAATGTAGCCAGTGACACTCGCGCTACCAAGACAAATCTAAAGACATATAATTTATCCAAATCCGTTCATTCGTTTAGGAGTTACTAGGGAACAAAGAAACGGACATACATACATACTTACATACATACAGGTCAAACACATAACCCTCCTTTCGGGCTTTGCCGCAGTCGGGTTATTACCCGAAAAAAAAAATGAAAAAAAAAATGAGTGAAATAATGTAATAAGTGAAATTGTTTGAAAAGATAACCTAATAAGATAGGTTATCTTTTCAAACAATTTCACTTATTACATTATTTACATTAGTTTCTGCCTCGTTAGTTTAGTGGTCGCAAGCGCTACTGCTGAGCATGAGGTCCTGGGTTCGATTCCCAGGTCGGGCAAAGTGTTATTCGGGTTTTTCCATCAGGAATTTCTCAATACCAGCACGGAGTTTGCATTTGTGCCCGGTTGATAGCAATAGGTTGGTCACCTATTACATGAGAACATAACTGGCGAAATGTGGGTGCATGACATGTACACCTCTGCCTCATCCTTCAGGGAAAACAGCGTATGTTATGTATTTACATTTCAGGAAAATTATTTTAAGATCATATAATATTTACATTACAAAACTGTACGTCATCATTGCAACTCACAACCATTATCTTCTTTGAAATCCTAAAACCTGGAAGAATGCAATGTATTGTTTTCTACATATTTAAATTTCAAACCAAAAGCAAAAGTTTACTGACGTGTAAACTGTGTAAAAGTCACTCAAACATGTAAACAACATGACGGGAAAATTATCGCTGTTTTAAATAATTAAACGCTGTAATTTTACACAGGGCTTTTAAATTTCCGCACGTAGCCCCGTAGGTCGAGTGTTTAATTTCCTTTGCCGCTCTGAAACTAGTGATGATAAAATACATATGTAGGTACGATTGAGGTTGGAAACGAGTAGAGATCATATGATGGGAATTACCTTTAAGACGCCGACATATGCCAATGGCCTTGAGTGGTTAGCTTGCGTGTTGTGTGCTGACTGTGCAACGCGACGTACGTCCAGCCAGTAGGACTCGCCCATCAAGGAGCACTGTCCCAAATTAGACGCAATATTAATTTATACATAAAATAAAAGGAATTATATTAAAACATAGATCCACCCACATATTCGTAATACTGTAGTGCTATTCTGTAAACATCTCACCGTGATAACTAAAGTGAAGTGAGCGTGAAGTGAGCCGTCATTCCACCTAATGCTAGTGGTTGACACTATTGACAGCTCACTTTAAGATCACTTCACTCATGTTTTCACGGTGAGATATTTACAGAATAGCACTACTGATGCAGCTAAACATTTTCCACGAATAGATACAGTAGAATAGGTTTCTGGCGTCCGCAACACAATTACTGAGGGATACCGACAGCCTGATACCCTTAGGGCGCGTTCCACTGATGCGGAGCTAGGCGGAGCGGAGCGGAGACGCGCAGGAATCGTCCAATCGAGTCCAATCGACGAGACGAGAGACGCGATGAGGATTTCAACCATTGTGAATTTGTGAATAGTCGATTCCTGCACGTCTCGGCTCCGCTCCGCCCAGCTCCTCGTCAGTTGGTGCGCACCCTTATGCTGGACTCGCTTCTGACTAACTTAATGACTGTCACAGGCTGGCTGCGTAAATTTGTAGCAGCTAATGTCTGCGCAGTATAATCGCACATATCGATGCCTTAGTTCACAATTGCTCTAAGAACAGAATTGTCAATTTTGAGAACAGAGTTTTAATTTTTTTTTTAAAGTTTGACATGAACAGTACGAAATCTAAGTAAAATAATAAAACAATTATGCATCATTTCCTAATACTAGTCCTTTAATATATTTGTGCACTAAGATTGATTATGTTGTATTTACCAGGCTGGTTCAATGTCCAAGAGGAAGTATAGTAATATGTATGGGTATTGCTTTAAATAAACAATTTATTAATCAGTAATTAATAACCCAGTGTTCATACTTTTAAAACTGCAAAAAAGTATGAGCAGATATTGCAAATGCCCATAATACGTTTATGTTTTGAAATTTTCTGTAGTTGAGAAACTTAAATTCAGTTAAAGTTTATGCTTCATCTTGTTTGGTTTTACAAAAATAAAGGTCATTAGTTTATAACAAATGATGGAACTTATTTTAATACAACTGTGACCTACGTTTTTGATAGAAACAGACGGATTAACGGTATTTCAATACGCGCAAACGAAAGAGCACGACATTTAGTATATTTGGCACTAAAAAAGTGAAAATTAAAAATTTTGTAGTTAGTACAGTTTGTGAACTAAGGCATCGATATATGAGATGGTCAGTATAAATAATAATAATAATACACATTGGTCAGGCAGGGGACATAGTTCTTCCATAGTTCAAGGTACCCAATCCATGTAGCCACCCAAACCCATAGGCCCAATGTGTTTTGTTTCCATGTTCTGCAATAGTCCTGCACCAACCGGGGGTTGTCCTTGGGTGCACTTGCATAGTGCATACAGGGATAATCGTCGGCTGGTGCCTCCTCGTCATTTCGCCTTCCAAAGGTCCGGGACCCCAGGGTCCCGAGATAAGCCAAAGATAATAATAATAAAAGCCTTTATTCGCTGACCAAATATAGTACAGTTTTAACTTAAATTAATTCTAATTTTAAGTCTAGTTTAATAATAAATAAAAATAAAAAACCACATTCTTCAGCAACCAGTTTGTTGGTCAGGTTGTCTTTCGACATAGGCCTCCCCTAGTTTCTTCCACTCATCTCTGTCACGAGCTAATCTTCTCCATCCTTTTGGTAAGTCATCTTCCCACCTCTTGATTTGACGTCCCTTTTGTCTTTTTCCATTCCTAGGATACCATTCCATTACGTCTTTCGTCCATTTTCCTCTGTTTGTTCTCAAGATGTGACCAGACCAGTTCCATTTGAGTTTTTTTATTTTTAGTAGAACATCGCTCACTTTTGTCCTTTTCCTTATTTTAGAGGTCGTCCCCCTGTCCCGTAGTCTGATGTTTAAGCCGGTTGCAGACCGAAAACTAAGCTATGCCAAGGCTAAACTAAGCTATGCCAAGCAAGCTAGGCTAAGCTAAGCTAGAAATAAATAGCGTGCACACCAACAGCTAAGCCAAAGCTCAGTCAGCACTGGCGAAGGATGTGCAAAGGGTGTGCGGGGTAGCGGGAGGGGCTTAGCTTAGCTCGTGTAGCTGCGCATCGGCATACACAACATAACTTAGCTTCGCATATTTTAGTTAGCTCACATAGCTTAGTTCGCATAGTTTGCGGTCTGCACACAAGTATGGAAAACTGCGTCAGCTATGCGAGCTAAGCTAAACTAACTTAGCTTAGCTCTTGGTCTGCAACCCGTATTAGCATGCTTCGTTCCATATTACGTTGGCAAACTATAAGTTTTTGTTTGTTTTTGCTCGTAACAGGCCAAGTTTGACACCCATAAATAAGACATGGGAGAATACAATGTGTTATACGTATATTAAGAGATGGTCTGAGGGCTTAGTGCGAGTTTTTATACTTACTCGATCGCGTTTACGTTAACTTTACCTTACGTCAATTTGTATGGAATAATTGTGTTTCCCATTATAGTCACCAGACGGCGCTTATTCAGTTTCAGTATAAATTGAAGTTTACGTTAACGTTATCGAGTAAGTATAAAAACTTGCACTAAGGCCTCAGTATACCGTAGACCTAAACATGAAAATTAAAAAGCTTTCATCTTGAACAAGAAACAATCAGATGCTACAAGTCCCCTCTAGTGCAGTAACCAGTAGCGTCCTAAGCCTAGTAGGTTCGAGTCCCACCAGGGGACGCCCTTAGCTGTGCTACTTGAACTTTATATTAGTTTTTTAACTCGGCGAGAGGGCCCTTCAGACCCCGCCAATGTCCGATTAAGCAGTTAAGACTCTCCGGAGCCAACTAGCAATAGACCCGCTAAAACTATTTACAAGGAAAACCATTTAATGGTAGTTTCGCAAGAATATGTTCCGTAAAATGTTGTGTGCCTTATATTATGTGCTAAATGATTGTAGTTTCTTTATTTCTTTCTCAAAAGTGACAAACATTAAAATCTAACACCTTTAATGTAAACAATTAACTGGTTTAGATGGTCAATTAGTGATCAATCAAATCTCGTAATAAATACTTTACTGTTCAATCTCACGAATTTTATCTAAACTTATCGTATTGTATAAGATAGTTCAACTCATCGGTGCGCGCGGCGCTATGTGTGGGTAAACCTACTTGTGCTTGCACGACTGCCGCGCTGCCGCGTCACTGCCAAGCTGTATAATTACAAGGCACGCACACATGGCGCCGCGCGCGCAGATGAGTTGAACTATCTACTATTTACGCGTGTTACCGTAATATTTGGAATTCTCACATTGAGTCAAATGTCCAGATTATGTAGGCTGATTCCGGTTTCCTAACAATTGGTTGTTAACATTATCTTCCGCGATTATTAAGTACAATTTTGTAAGATTAGACCTGGGAACTTAATTAATAATGTTTCTGGCAATTGTGATAATTTAGGTTTGTGATACAATCAAGGAATGTTACGGTAATAAATACAGATACTTAGGCACTTAATGTTATGTCATTAAATAAAATGTTGTTGCACGATCCCAGGCAACGCATATCTGTGCTAAGAAATTTCTATACGGTACATAATTAAGTAGTTTATGATCACACTTTTTACACAAGGAAATCCTCTGTAATTTATCACAACATAAAAGGTTGTCTTATCTTTATTATAGAAAGCATAACCAGCCGCAGCATTATAATGTTCCCACTGTTGGGACACAGGCCTCCTCTCTTCCAGAGGTAGTGGGCTAAAATCTACCACGCGGGACCAAAGCGGGTTGGTACATGTCTCATGTCTTCGAATCTTTGGTTCTAGGACATGCCGGTTTCCTCTCGATGTTTTCCTTCATCGTTTTGAGAGCAGTGGTGATGAAATTATTTACACAAAGTAAAGCGCCTGTCTGGGTTCGAACCCACGACCTACAACTCAGAAGTCAGGGCCGTTACCACTGGGCCACCACTCCTCAATCGACGAATATTTCCAAAGTAAATAAACAAGGTTTTATATAGAGCTCTTTATCACAGTACATAATATAAAGTTGCCCAGCAGCGGGACAGGAAAGGTTAAAAAAAACATACAAAATGTAATTTTAATCACCATTAACTTCGTAAGGGGTCATTTTACTCATCATTATGAACAACTTTTACTATGGCACCTAACCTAAAATAGCGGTGATTAAAATTACACCCTGTATAACAAAGGTAAAACAATTTTTAAAACAAAATATACCTACCACTTTTACCCTTCATTATGATACATTTTTACTACGGAACTCTGAAATAGCGAAAGAAAATCAGCTGTCCCATACATTTTGTCTATTTATGGGAACACCCATTAAGGGAATAGGTTTTTCTTTTTCGTGATTTGCGGTTTGATCCCATAGTAGGTAAAGGTTGTTCATAGTGTGAGTACAATGACCCTGTAAGAGGTTTAGGGTAGACAACAACAAACTAAGCTTGTATATTCCACCGATTTCCACCATTATTTGTTACAAAAATAATCTATTTTCATAAAACACTTGCTGCCTACAATCAAACATTGCTTCACAAGATGATGTTAACAGCTAAGTGCATCATCACCTCCCTGCGAACAGATGGGCTGCATCACTCAACAACTACTAAAGTACTTACTAATCCTCAATGCCAGAGAAAGTGGGTCTTGTTTCATAAGATCAATGATTGTACCTATACAAATACACAATACTTATATGTACAGTTGAACAAAGTATTTGGTTTACAGACAAAAATATTCATATTTTCACTACACTGCCAATAAAAAATCAATCAATCAATCTGCCTAGCCTTTTCCCAACTATGTTGGGGTCGGCTTCCAGTCTAACCGGATGCAGCCGAATACCAGTATTTTATATGGAGCGACTGACTATCTGACCTCCACAACCCAATTACTGGGTAATACGATACCCCTTGGTAAGACTGGTTGTCAGACTTTCGGGCTTCTGACGACCCGTAACGACTGTCAAAGATCCACGAATGACAGCCGGGACCAACGGCTTAACGTGCTTTCCGAGGCACGGAGGAGTCTCGGTATGTAAAGATGGTCACCCATCTACGACCAACCCCGGCAAGCGTAGCTTAACCTGATGGATCGACCCGTACGGCCTTTATTAATTAGCCACGAGCTCCTCACCACTACACTGCCAATATCATCATTCTCCTGCCCTTATCCCAATCTATTTGGGGTCGGCGCAACATGTCCTTTTTTTCCATACTTCTCTATTATTCGTCATCTCGGTAGTCACCCCCTTTCTAGCCATGTCATCTTTCACACAATCCATCCATCGTTTCTTTGGTCTTCCCCTACTCTTATAGCCATCGACATTCATACTCAAAACTTTCCTCACGACATTTTCCTCACTCCTCCGCATCACATGCCCATACCATGACAGCCTATACAGCCACTACACTGCCAATAATCATTCTTTAATCTAAATATAAATTTATTTGGGGTCGGCGCAACTTGTCTTCTTCTTCCCTACTTCTTTATTAGTCATATCTCGGTAGTCACCTCTTTTCTAGCCATTATCATCTTTCACGTAGTCCATCCACTGCCAATATTTTAAATGTGTAAAGAAAAAAAAAATAAAGGAAAATTATTTTAAGTATTCTACACAAATTAAATAAGTATGCAGGTACGAATGAGGTTGTAAACGAGTTGTGTGCGTAACACAGACCGTTCCTTGATGTGTAATAACTTTTGAAGCTTATGTATGATATACCTTTGATAAAAAGTAGTTGCAAGTTGTATACTTATTTCTTTGTTTGCCTGTACATTTACATTTGTACATATACGCACCTGTGTTCATTGTTTTAGCTCTCATATTAATTAATCTTGCTGATGCATTTTGTTGGCATGACTGTAGATAGATGTGAATCATTATGCGGAGCGCTTATCGTAATCATTGATTAATATATTATGTATTGTGAATTTTGAACCGTATTTAAATGATAAAGAAGACTAGCACGGTGACGAAAACAGCTTGCCTAATAGAGAAATCAAGAATTTTTGAAGATATAATTGCATGTATCAACCCACATTGCTCTCGTAATCCTAATAACCCTTATTGCCTTGGTAATAAGGTCGAAGAGTGCAAAAATAATTGCTGGGAAACTTTTTTTTTTTTAATTAGTTTACGCTAGTGCGCAATGTAACTCATGAAAAACATTGTGCTTGTGCCACGGACTAGAAAAAAAAGAAGGACTCCGCGCCACGCGTATCGAAAGTGAAGCACCTTACCGATCTATGTGTGCGTGATTTGACAAAGACGCCGTCATGTCGCGTAATGGTGGCCGCCTGGCCGGTCGGCATACTATGATGTAAATGTGTGCGTGAGGCGCATGTATGTACAAACGGTCCCGGCATACTTACTGTGCTTCACTTTCGATATGCGTGGCGCGGAGTCCTTCTTTTTTTTCTAGTCCATGGCTTGTGCATGCAACGGTACAGGGATCGTGGTTAAAACTAACTTTTTTTGTAATATAACGTTAGAACTTTGACCTCCAACATCTCCGTAATCAGAAGGTATCCAGGAATGGTCCGGTAAAAAAAAATAACAGGAAGAACACGTGACTCTCGGCTTCGTTAAGGGTATTTTTGCACCCGTTATTTAATTCAAATTTATTTTTTTCAACCTTGACTATAATTACCGGTACTAAAATCAAAAATAGTCTCAAGAAACACTCCGATAATATAATCATCTGCCTAGCCTTTTCCCAACTAGTCGAATACCAGTATTTTACATGGCGACTGCCTATCTGACCTCCACGACCCCGTTACTGGGGAATACGATACCCCTTGGTAAGACTGGTTGTCAGTCTTTCCGGCTTTTGACGACCCGTAACGACTGTCAAAGATTCACGAATGACAGCCGGGACCAACGGCTTAACGTGCTTTCCGAGGCACGGAGGAGTCTCGGTATGTAAAGATGGTCACCCATCCACGGACCAACCCCGGCAAGCGTAGCTTAACCTGATGGATCGACCCTTGCGGCTGTTATTACTTAGCCTCTCATCCGGTAATATGCGCACTAATTACCTACAAAATGATGTACAAAGTAACTACAACATACTTTTGCTTTCGTTTGCGTACAACTTTCGCCAATCACATTTTTTCTGAACATAATTTATCGAATCGAGACGGTCCGAAACATACGAGTAATATCTTATAACATCCTACGACGTAACACCATGGTAATTAGCTATTAAAACTCGTCGCCAGAGGCGTCAATAAAGAACAAAACTTTTTTACAAAAAAACAGAACCGACTTCCAAAAACAACACTACAAAGTGAAAAATAACTTTAATTTCGGAAGTCGGTGTCTAGTTAAATGTATTTTTCGTTTTTTGGCACCGACTTCCGAAATTAAAGTTATTTTTCAAAAAAGTTGGGAAAAAATACGTATTATTGAAGCTAACTCAAAAACTACCAAAGCAAAGTTAATCAATTTTATATGGGACCAACTGTGATGTATACCCTCTCGAATAAAACAAAAAAAATCCAAATCGGAACCTCCTCCTTTTTGAAGTCGGTTAAAAATCGAATAAATATTGACTGTGATAATGATAAGGCAACGGTGCGGTATAAAAGATGTACTTAGTAAAAAAAAATTAAAAATAAAATAAAAAAAGGTTCCGACGAATTGAGAACCTCCTCCTTTTTTTTTTTTTTTTTTTTTTTTTTTTTTTTTTTTTTTTTTTTTTTTTTTTTTTTTTTTTTTTTTTTGAGTATCTGGTAGAGCATTGGTGGCCCAGTGGTAACGGCCGCGACTTACAAATTGTAGGTCGTAGGTTCAAACCCACACAGGCGCTTTACAAACTGTACTTTTTGCTTTTGTGTAAATTATTTCATCACCACTGTTCTCAAAACGGTGAAGGAAAACATCGTGAGGAAACCGGCATGTCCTAGAACCTAAAATTCGAAGACATGTGACATCTACCAACCCGCACTGAGCCCGCGTGGTGGATTACGGCCCACTCCTTTCTCACAGAGAGGTGGCCTGTGTCCCAGCAGTGGGAACGTTATAGACTGATTGAACATTATTGAATGATGATGGTTTGGTCGTGTTGAGACTCGAGGATGAATGAAAGGCGACTAACAAAAGGTATTTACATGGTAGGTATATGTGACTGGAAACGCCGCGAGGGGACGTCTTAGGAAGACATAATTATAGTAACCTTATTGGTGATGTTCTTCAGAAAGGTCAGGTGCGTAGTACTTGCAACCGGCGTGCGTATAAGACCAGATGTATGAACGTAAACGAGGTAAAAGGAGTATGTAAGGATCGTAGCTGCAGGTGGCGTTCTGTAGTTTCTGCCTAACCCCAAGGGAAGAAGGCGTGAGTTTATGTATGTATGACGTTTGTGTATAATTAAAATAAATAGCCTATTTGCTCCTGCTATGGAGGCGAATAAACGAATGAAGATTTAGGTTACATTTTGAATACAAAATAAGCGTTGCCGAAGAGTCGACATTGCAGGTAAATGGCACCTGTCCAGTCCAAAACGTGGTTCCTATTTCTATACGTGACTTTGAGTACAGCCAATTTATAGCTCCGATGAATAAAACTGGTTGAAAACCGTCGAGACAATAAAAGCAAAAAGCTTTGCGAACGTTGACGACGATAACCGACGTTTAGTGATGACGTCTAAACGAGTACTGTAAATGATTTGGAAAAAAAAAACTTTAAATTAAAGTATTTACTTAATAACTTAATATGTCTTATTTTAGAATTATTTTTAAATTACATAGTGTAATTAATTTGTAAAGTTATGTCTAACGCGGATAAAAAACTGAGAATAAAACAGAAACTATCAAGCGTGTTTTTATGAAAACTTCACCATTTTAATGATAATTTAATAATTTATCTTTTAATATACGTGTTTTAATATAATACCTGTTGTTTTATGTATAGTGAATTATAATGCGTCTAAGGGACGCGCCCCTTTGATCCTTTATTCCCAGTCGCCCCCGCGGGGATTGCCACCGGAGGCAAATGGGAATAACAATTCCCAGTCGCCACCGGCGGTGACTACTGGGAAGTCATTGCCCCCACTTCAGTTTCACTGTACATTGCTTTCTCCATCGTAGAGAATAAAAGGATGAGGCAACTTATCCTAAACCTGCCTCTAATCTCTAAAAAAAAGACAAAGTGCATTGAAATATTTTTATTTTGATTTCGAGTCCTATTACTGGGTGGAAGTACGACGCGTTGCGTGAGCTCAGCACAGAAAACGCAAGCTAACCACTCACGGCCATTGGCATATATCTGCGTCTTAACGAGAGGTTTTTTCAAGAGTTGTTTTTGTTTACTCTAAAAATTTTCCGCAATGATTTACCCGTCTTCTTCTTTGATTGTATACGAACTAACCGGGAATACCTTATGCACTGGTAAAAAAAATATGAAGGCAGCATGTTAATAATAACCCTGACTACTGCTACCTGGGTGTATAATAAACAGTATTAATAACTATATTTTTTCCATTTCCAAAAAGGGATGGTGCTATCGTCCTTCTATAGCTCCGTCTCACTCTCACACTGGAAAAATGGAGGCATTAATACGTCATAATAACGACATCTGATTGTAGTTGTAACCGGATGGGTACAATTCTAGTTGGTATCCATCATCTTTTTACATAAAATAACACATAAGGCAGAGGTGTACCTACCAATAGTACACTCACAAACTCAAACTCAAAGCATTTATTTCAATTAAACCAATTACAGGCACTTTTGAATTGTCAAGGGGTCGGTCAGTTAGAAAGATGAAGCTAGGCGCCCATTCCAAAGCATAGTAGGTACCTATGGAGAAGAACGGGCAAGAAACTCCACGGACACTCTTTTAAATCAAGATATGGTTACAAAATAATGGTTACATCATTCATGTTGAAATTTTACATGTGAGAACGATGCAGAACGTTAAAAGCGTCCTTAAAAAAAAAAAACAATTCAAATATTTAAATTAAATTAAAATAAGCCGTGGCCGCTAAGGTATGCCCAGCCTTCACTGACAGCGCTTGTTCACGAACCTGACGCATGGATTAGCTAAATGATCCAACAATACATATCGCCAATTATGTTTGAGCTCCATGTAATAGGGCCTATTACCACCGTTGGGCACAAAATCCAGACTCCGGACTGCTACTGGGAATTTCTAGATGGAAAAGCCCAATATCACTTTGCCCGATCTGGGAATTGAGCCCAGCAGTGCGATTCTGTATAACCATCTCACCGTGAATACTTAGGTGAAGTGAGCGTGGAATGAGCTGTCAATGGTGTCAATCCAATCTAGCATTTAAGTACAATGACAACTCACTTCACCTAGGTTTTCACGGTGAGATTTGTACAGAATAGCACTGCAGGACCTCATGCTCAGATAATTATTTTAATGAATATAATTTTACCTTTCCACCCTGTTAACTCAAGAAGCACCAGAAGGCCTGCTCCCACCATTAAATAAAACGATCGTTAAATACGATCCCTCACGATGTCCAGATACACCGAACATCTCACTCTCATTAAAACAGTCACAAAGTTGAGAACACACTTAAATGCCCAAGTACCCCAAGACTTTATGTCGTTTTGTCTCGTCTGGTCGTCTCAATCAAATTGATTTATTTTCAGACATGACATGTTGGCCAAAACCGTACAAACCTGCGTGTCGCCGGTCGGTTAACCGCGGTTTTACCTTCTGTGCCGGTAACCTAGTTAGTATGCGGCTTCCGTACTGCGCCTGCGATTAGTTTCAATGATTTCAGCGTAACATTACAAGTTCAACGTTTCCATTAAAATTCTTGCATAAATTCTTTATTAGGTTTACTTGATTAGGAACCCAACATGGGTTTTTTAAAGCATTTGGCAATTAAGTCTCAAAGTCACAAATATTTAGTAGACTAATGAAAACGGAAGTTTTTTTTTTTTATTCTTGAGTTATAACTGGCGACAAACGCTAGCGCAGTTCAAAGAAAATATTTGTAATATACTTATGGAAAAATGTACATAGTTATCGTGACCGCATTCTTCCAAACCAAAAAATCTGCCCAGCCTTTTCCCAACTATGTTGGGGTCGACTTCCATTCTAACCGGATGCAGCTGAATACCATTATTATACATGGAGCGACTGTCTATCTGACCTCCACAACCCATTAAACATTCTTCCAAACCTTTCCAAATATTAACACCAAATTATGAATCGAGTATAAGATGAGTATGACTATAAGGGTTGATCCACATCTGTCAGCACGGAACAGCATTTATGCCGTGCTGCGTGCGTGTGTGCGTTTTTTGTGTGCTGCAGCGTGCTATCGCGTGCTTCAGTGTAAGATCGCACGCCGTCGCCGTTGAGTGTTGTCGAATACGATCATGCAATGCAATGGAAGCATGATATAGCGCTCGATAGCACTCGTCAGCACTCCAGCGCCTCTCAGCCATTTTCGCCGTGGTGTCGAGCGCATCGCCGATTCCACCGCGCGGTCTCTATCTTTATCGCTCTAGGAAATGATGATCCTAAAGCCCGGGTGACACGAGGCTAGTAAATCAAGCTAGTGAGCCAAGCTAGTGCTGCCAAGCTAGTAAGCTAGTGACACTAGCTTCGTGTAGACGGAACTAGCTTCGTTTACAAGCTAGTAAGCTAGTGTGGAAGCTAGCAAGCTAGTGCCTCAAGCCAGGATAGTTTTAATAGCTTGGGGTTCTATTTTTCAAGCTAGTAGGCGCCCCCCACCACCCGTTTTACTATCCTGGCTTCGTTACTAGCTTCGTGTCAACCGCGAAGCTAGCGAACCTAAGCTAGTGTGCAGTCGGAGAGCGTGGTGAGAGTGCGTGCAATTTGTTAAAATGCCGAAATTAGCGGACAAAATTAATTTAAAATTCGTTCAATTGTACAGAGAAGAGGAATGTTTGTGGAATGCAAGTATTCCATCTTACAAGGACAAGCAAATGCGAGACTCGTCACTAGAAAAAATACGCGACATACTAAATAAAGATGGAATAGAAATGTCGATAAAAGAGATTAAAAATAAAATTAAAAATCTAAGAGCTACATATTGTCAAGAATTAACAAAGATAGAAAACTCTGAGAGGTCTGGAGCAGGAACTGCAGAAGTCTATAAGCCAAAAATTATTTGGTTTGAGGAAATGCATAATTTCATAAAAAAGGTGCCAATGAAGAGAAAAACTTCGGTAAGTTATTTTAATATTATTTACTCTTTACAATTATTTACCTTAAAAGTACTTATTGAAATATTAATAATCGTCGGCATTTTTAATTTTTCTTGTAGTTTTGTCTGAATTAACGAATCATTCTTGCTTGCCATGGTACTGCTCCATCATTGTTGAAATATCTCTTAAATTTCTCCCTTTTTTCGATAGCTGACAGAGAAGAGTGGTTACTTCCCTGTCGACTGATACTGGGTAAACATAAATTTTCCATTCTCCATGAACCGGGAATAATGTTTCCCGCTTCAATGTCTTCTTGGTCGACATCACTACTAATGCAATAAGTGCTTTTTTGCTCTTTTCGTAACCAATTATGCAGAGCACATGATGCTAGTACAATTTTGTCTACTGTTTTTACGTCAACTGCGATTGGTCTTTGATAAACACGAAATCGGCTTGCCAATATGCCAAAGGCATTTTCTACAGTTCTTCTGGCTCTACTTAGCCGGTAGTTGTATACTTTTTCTTCATGTGTTAAATTGTCACCTGGGTACGGTTTCATAATATACGATTTTAATGGGAATGCAGCATCCGCCAAAATTACTCCGCCTTGTGGTATAAGGTTATTTTCTAGTTGATTATATATGGAGCAATTCCTAAAAACACTTCCATCAGATGCCATTCCACAGGCGCCGACGTCAATATAAATGAAATTATAATCGTAATCAACAATAGCCATAAGAACAATACTGAATGTTTTTTTGTAATTAAAAAACAAACTTCCACTGTTGCCAGGAGCTATGATTTGAACATGCTTCCCGTCGACGGCGCCATAACACGCTGGAAAGTTCCATTTCACTCTGAAACCATTTTCTATAGCTGCCCATTCTTCAGTTGTAGTTGGAATCTGTAACAATATTTTTAACAAATTTCTTATTTTCAGAACAATCAAGATTCTCCAAACAATAATAAAGATGACAACAGTGCAAGCAACAGTCAGTCATTAGAACCACCCGTAGCAGAAAATCTGTCAGAAAAGACAGTTGAAATGTCTCAACCTGCAAGCGAAATGTCGTCTATTCAAGATAAAACTTCTAAATTTATTTCCCCCGGAAGTAACATTCCGCAATTTAAGAAACGGAAGGTTTCGCAAGTGAGTTCATTGATAAATGAAATTAAGGTGATTAAGGAGGATTTAAACAGTTCACGAGAATTTCAGGAACCAGAGCTGGATGAACATGAGATATTTGCAAAATATGTAGCAAGTCAGTTGAAAAAGCTTTCACCCGGACAGGCCATTTTAGCTAGGGATCAGATCAACGCAACACTATCCCGCTGTCGGATGTATGATTTAAACTTCGGAAATACTACATTTTCGTACCAGTCACCTATCAATTCTTCAGACTCCAATATGTCAACCACATTTTCTTACAATAGTTCTGCAGCAAGTCCACTCTACACTAATCTACCATCACAACTACAACAGACTGAGCAACGTGATGAACCCATCATCCATCCGCCACCACAGCAAGAGTTGGAGCAAGATGAAGATCCCATCTATCAAGCATTTCAAAATGCTTGATACATTTCTCGCCATTTATGTAGCGTAAACGTACATTTTGTCGTCATTTATGATTTCTCATTTTGTAATTTAGAATTTAATCTCGCCATTTATGTAAGCGTAAAAGTACCTACTTTAATTTGAAATAAATAAAATTCTACATACCTGTATATCTTTCTTTAATGCCTTATAAATTTCACTGCAAACTTCTGGTATAAATCTAGATATAGTAGATCTTGAAACACGATACATGTGACTTAACTTCCTGTAATTGACACCAGATGATAGAAAATCTAGAGTTATTTCCAATTTTATTTTAGCCGGTATGGCTTCTCTCATATTAGTATTTAATTTTTGTATTTGTGGTCCCACTAGATTCAGTAAATTGTCAAAAATATTAGGTGTCATTCGCAAAATACTCTTGAATTCGCCGGAATCCTCAGATCGCAGTTCTTTTAAAAGTAATGCAGATGCTCCATGACTATGTCTTCTTAAGATCCAGGGTCTTGTCCAAGTACGCTTTTCTTCTAGCAGAGCTAATATTTCATCTAGCGCATGTTGACACAACTTCCGAATTAACTTTCTTAGTAGAATTGCTTTTCTCTTACGCACACTGTTCATTTTTACGTATACGTGTTATCAGGTTAAGCACAACTCACTACTGACTTGACTAGCTTGAAATTTCCTAGCTTCGTGTAGACAGCACTAGCTTGGTTACAATCCAGGCTAGTAGGTAAGCTAGAAACCAAGCTAGTGACCCCTTACTAGCTTACTATCCTAGCTTCAAAATACTAGCCTCGTGTCACCCGGGCTTTAGAGATAGAAAAGGATAAAGCACGAAAAAAGGCGATTCCATGCTGACAGATGTGGGTCAACCCTAAGACTGCCTCGTTGCTCGCAAGCGCAACTGCTGATCACGAGGTCCTGGGTTCGATTCCCGGGTCGGACAAAGTGTTTTAGTGCAATTGGGTTTTTCTATTTGGAATTTATCAGTAGCAGCCCGGAGTCTGGATTCGTGTCCAATTGAAAGCAAAATGACATGGCACTTTTAAACATAACTTGCTAAATATGGGTGTACTAAAGGTATACCCCTAGATAGGAGCTCGTGGCTAAGTAATAACAACCGTACGGGTCGATCCTTGCCGGGGTTGGTACGTGGATGGAACGACCATCTTTAGATACCGAGACTCCTCCGTGCCTTGAAAAGCACGTTAAGCCGTTGGTCCCGACTGTCATTCGTGGATCTTTGACAGTCGCTACGGGTCGTCAGAAGCCCGAAAGTCTGACAACAAGTCTTACCAAGGGGTATCGTATTACCCAGTTATTGGGTTGTGGAGGTCAGATAGCCAGTCGTTCCATATAAAATACTGTTAATCAGGTGTATCCGTTTAGACTGGAAGCTGACCCCAACACAGTTGGGAAAAGGCTAGGCAGATTGATTGACTTCTGCCCAACCCTTCGGGAAAACAAGGCATGATGATATGTAATATGAAACCATCAGGGAAAGCTCCTGTCTAGTTTTAGAGTGTGTTTATTTAACGCGCACTGATTAAGAGGGTTAATTACCATAATAAAATTCTAGACTAGCTCTCCAAACAAACAAAACCGTGCAAAATAATTGTTTTTAACGAGATTTCATCTGTTGTTTCAGGCGAACTGGTTCAAAGCACAGCAGTACTGCAGGTTCCACGGCATGCACCTGGCTTCCATCTCATCGCAACATGAGAACGACAAACTGGAGCAGTATGTTAAGGACTCAGGTAAATACTATGAAACTCATCATCGAACACCCGCACTGAGCCCGCGCGCGTGGTAGAGCTCATTCCCTCTCGAAGAGAGGACGCCTGTGTCCCAACAGAGGGAACATTATAGGCTGTTGTCTATTATATTATTGTCATTATCGAACAATCACATGGCCCATCGCAGTCTCCACCTACTGAGCTTGACATGAACCCGTAGTATAAAAAGTATGTTGGACGCTCTGGTGAAGGCGTTTCCATAGAGTAATTTTCTCATCATCTATCCACTTGTCCAGTGACATACATAATAGGGTTTTGAATAGGGATGATGACTAAAAATTTTGTCCATCATGCAGGAATATAAAAGATTATTAAAAAATATTGGATACGTATTTTTTATTTTTTTACGTAATCGAAAGATTACGGCGATACATTGAGTTAAAATGTGGCATGACGTCACTCCTTGCTGGATTTTATACGTAGTAAAAAAATACTTGTCAATTTTTTTTTTTATTATCTGACTTACGGACTAAATAGAATTTCTTTTTTTACCCAGGAAACATCCCTACTGTTGAAATTTATAAAGGTTTTCTTTCCATTCAAGCCTTTTTGAGTTTTATATGAAAGTAACTTTGACATTGCTTGCAAAGTGGTTGTGGATGCAGCAATAACCTCTGATGATAGACGAATTTTACATATAATTATTTCCAGTCAATATATTACGAGGAAATACCAGTTTTGAATTAAACTACATAACCACCACGCTATGCTCCTCTGTTATTTCCGTTTTACGGCATCAAGGCAAAATAATTTCCTAACTAACATGTATCTTAACTACTTTTCCAGGTTACGGCCGTGAACACTTCTGGACATCAGGCACGGACTTGGCTGAAGAGGGCAGCTTCTTCTGGATGGCCAATGGAAGACCACTTACCTTCGTGAACTGGAACGCAGGAGAACCCAACAACTTCCGCTACGAGAACGGAGAAGAAGAGAACTGTTTGGAACTCTGGAACAGAGACGACAAAGGTCTTAAGTGGAACGACTCTCCCTGCTCCTTCGAAACCTTCTTCATCTGCGAAGTGAGGTCCGATTGATGACCTCCCCCGCTAGATGTCGTTAGTTGTTGTGTGATTGTAAAGTAGTGTGCTAGATGTCGCCATTTGTTACATTACTGCCCGCAGCTGCGCCTGCGCTGATACTTTTCGAAACTATTGTGATAGTTTCTTGAAAACTAGACCCTGACCAACTGTTTTAACTGTAGGGATTGTTTTTTCCTACCAACTGAGAATCAACTGATTGATCTCTTTAATTACTAACTTGCCTCTAACAAATAGTACTGAAAAACAGATGAAACTTGAAATATTGTTGTAATGAACAAACCAAATGAAGTAGCGATGCTCATGAATGTGCGTAACGTCCGTATGTTGAAACAACTTTCAGTTTGTTATTTTGTTAAATTCTTATATAAAATCAAGACGATTGGTAACTTAGCGATAAAAATTATTTCAAAATATCAAGAAAAACGTTCGGTCAGTATAGATAGGTAACGATAAGTTAATATTTGATTATTTATTGTTTTTTATACGATTTCAACTGGGTCGTATTCGGTAAGGGTTAAAATTAGGAGAATTGCAATAGAACTGGATACTTTAACTTCTTTTATTTTAAATGAAACGATCACTGCCTAATGATCTTATGATGAACCTCCGAGCAGCCGCTCAAAGGGACACGTCGTGTCCATAGTCAAACATAGTGGGTAAATAAACTATAGTTACCATAGGTATAAATGTATAAAACTATAGTTACCGTAGGTATAAATGTATAAAATAGTCATAAGTACAGACAATAAAACTTTTTAAGTAAATTTCAAGTTTTTTACTACCTACCACAAAAGATGAAACATAGACAGAGTTCTGATGACAATTTACCTACTTATTTACTAGCTTTCGCCCGCGGCTTTACCCTCAAATTATCCCAAAGGAACCGGGATCAAAAATATTATTGTGTTAATCAAATCAAATCAAGAGTCATTTATTCAAATTAGGCTGAGAGTCAGCACTATCTGAACGTCAAATTTACATAGACAGTCCCCACAAAACGCCCGCCCTTCACCACTTCCTAGTGCTTTAGCTGGGAAGAAGAAGTAGCGCAACAAACTCCCCAGCAACACAGCTGTCTGTTCAGTTAGAAGAACTTGATTCTATACAATCAAAAAATCAAAATCAAAAATCATTTATTTCAATCATTTCCAGATCATACGTTATCATCAATCACAAATATTATTTAAAAATAATTAATTAAATAACATAAATAAATAAAATTAAAATTTTAAATTCAAATCAAAATCACAAAACCAAATCAAAATCATAAAATTAAATTAATATAATAAAATTAAAATTAAATTCAAATCACAAAATCAACATTATCAATAATACGCCTGCCCCTGAGTCATTTGTTTGTTTGTCATTACATTAACCATATAACAATGGTTAATGTACTGACAATCAAACCTGTTCGCAAATACGCTCAGGATGGTGCTGGAAGTGGTCCGGAGCCTGCGCCCCAGAGATGTGCACCGCTTTCTCATCGTCGTGTAGAAACAGTCGACACGGGCGTCGGCGAACATCCCCGACGCGCTGCAGTGCCGGGGCAGCCCCAACAACACCCTGAACGCATTATTGTACTGGACACGGAGAGCGTTGTACTGCTTCTGGGTATATGACGCCCACAGGCGTCATATACCCAGAAGCAGTACATACAATAGTATGCCAAATAATCAGGTCAGGAACTCTTCTGGAGAAAGAACATAAACATTGTCTTGAGTTAATCACAGCGGCCAACTATTTTTATCGTTTAAGTAATCGTTGATAGAATAGTATGCCTTTGAACAAAGGTTTGATTTTACTTTAATTTTAAACGCATTAAAAGGCAAATCTAGCAAAGAAGAGGGTTAGCTTGTTATAAAAAGTTATACCCAGCCCAACAAATGAGTTATGAACCTTATGAAGCCGGTGAAATGGAGCACGTAATTTGTCCTTATTTCTGGTGTTAATATTGTGAATATCACTGTTTTTACTGTATAAATGTATATTTTGCCTAATGTATAAGATGTTGGCGAAGATGAACTGTGATGCCACTGTGAGAATACCAATATCTTTAAAAAATTCTCTCAGAGAAACTCTAGCACCTAGCTGGTAAATTGCTCGAACAGCTCGTTTTTGAAGAACAAACATATTTTGAATGTCAGCCGCTTTGCCCCATAGTAGAATACCGTAGGACATAACGCTATAGAAATAACTAAAATAAACTAACCGAGCTGTATCAACGTCAGTGTATTGTCTTACTTTCCTGACGGCGTAGGCGGCTGAACTGAGCCTTCCCGCTAGGCTTGATATATGTGGGCTCTACTAAAGTGTAGCTTGCCCAGAAAAACTGCTGATTCTACAGTCTTAAGCACCTCTATATCTAAGACGATGTTGGGTCCTAGATTTCTAACATTCGGTAAGGCAAACTTGTTTTCTTGGCATTGAGAACTAAGTTATTTGTCATAAACCAATCCTTAACCATTGAGCGTTTACGTCGTCAAAATCATGTCTGTTTCTGTCTACTTTAAAAATAAGATAGGTGTCATCTGGAAACAGTACAACGTCACAAATACCTTTTAAATAGAATGGTAAGTCATTGATATACACTAAGAATAATAATGGACCCAGAATTGAGCCTTGAGGTACACCTAACTGTACTGGTAGCCCGGAAGATTTCACACCATCAACATCTACACAATGAAACCTATTATGTAAATAAGAATTTATTTGAGAGCTTCGTTTTGGACACCGTAATGACGCAGTTTACGCAAAAGCGTGTCATGGTGCACGCAATCAAAGGCTTTGGAGAGATCACAAAAAACTCCAATAGTATTTTGCGAGTTCTCCCATGCATTAAATATGTATTTCAGCAGAGCAACACCCGCATCTGTAGTCGAACGACCTTTAGTGAAGCCATATTATTCATCATGAAGGAGGCTGTTTATATTAAAATGTCTTAGCAACTGCTTGAGTATTAACTTTTCAAATATTTTGCTAAATGCAGGTAATTTAGAAATAGGCCTGAAATTTCCAACGTCATTTTTATTACCGGATTTAAATAACAGTATGACTTTACTAATTTAAAACATTTATTAAAAGTAACAGTTTATAAGGGGCTACGATGTCTATTATATTACTTAATAGTTTAATGGAGAAAAGTTTAATCCAGGTTATAAACTATCATGTTCCATATTTAATTCAAATCCGTTCAGCCATTTTTGCATGACTGAGCAACAAACATCCAAACATCTAAAGTTTAGATATTTGGATGTTAGATTCTAAACAATCAAACATACAAACTTTCACATTCTTAATATTAGTAAGATTTATTTATGACAGCAGGTAGGACTATACTAAACTCCTGAAAAGTATATCCATACTTTTAAAAATCCAATCTTTTTAATTTCTATTTTATCGTGTTTGGGTTTAGGTTTAAAAAATACTTTATTCTCAACTAGCTTTTGCCCGCGGCTTCGCCCGCGTGTATGTCGGAAAATATCCCACGAGAACATGCTACCGGGAATTCCTTCCTTGTCTACATTATATAGGGAACCTCTTTGCCAAAATTTTAGCTTTTTAGGTTCATGGGTTTGGGCTGGGCATTGATGAGTCAGTCAGTCAGTTAGTCAGTCAGGACTTCTATCTTTATTTATATAGATTAATAATATAACAACAGCCCATAATAATAGCCCATAGATCTACAATATGTCCCGGAATAACGCACACTACCAAACACCCCAATCAGAATATTATGTTGTAGGTAATCATAATACATACACTAAACTTTTACTAATAGGTCTTTACTTATGAAATTGCCGTTTTGTATGAAAAAATTTAAACGAATTTTTTTCATGCATTTTTTATTTGTATTAATCGAAGTAATCACCCATGCAATCAATGCATCTTTGCCAACGCAGTGGCAGTTTATTGATGCCCTTTTTAAAGAAATCAGCTGGACGGGAGGCAACAAATTCTTCAAAGGCATTTTGTACTGCCTCTCGGGTATTGAATTTTTTTCCCGCCAAGAAGTTATCCAAATTCTGGAAAAAGTAGTAGTCTGTAGGCGCAAGGTCTGATGAGTAGGGCGGATGACGGAGAGCTTCCAACCCCAGTTCTTGCAACTTGGAGACCGTCTGCTGTGCAGTATGAGGTCGCGCGTTGTCGTGCAGGAGCAGCGGAGACGAGCGATTGACCAATGCTGGTTGGAGATGTGCCAGCTTCTCAATCATTGTGTTCAGTTCTTCACAGTACACATCTGAAGTAATGCTCACCCCGTTTGGTAAGAAGCTGTGATGAATCACACCGGCGCTAGACCACCAAACAGTGACCATCACTTTTCTAGGGGTAAGTTTTCGTTTAGGGCATTGTTTAGGTGCTGAACCAGGATCCAACCAACTTGCTGAGCGCTTGCGGTTATCAAACAGAATCCATTTTTCATCGCAGGTAACAATGCGGTTCAAAATTCCTTCATTTGTGTGTCTGTTGAGCAGTGCAAGGCACGTCTCGACGCGTACTTCGCGCTGGCGATCATTGAGTTCGTGGGGCACCCATTTGTCAAGCTTTTTTACCTTGCCAATTTGACGCAAATGGACCAATATTGTTTTGACGCTAACGTCGAAAGCTGCTGCTAATTCAGCCGTAGATTGTGTATCATCAGCTTCCACAATCGCCTTTAATTCGTCATTGTCGACCAAAGTCTTCGGACGACCGCGAGGTTCATTTTTCAGGTCGAAATTTCCAGAACGGAAGCGAGCAAACCAATAACAAGTGGTGCGTTGGTTTGTAGTGTTAGCTCCGTAAACGTCGTTGATGTTGCGTGCCGCTTGTGCCGCGTTGCTGCCACGACGGTGCTCATATTCCATAATTACTCGAATTTTTAACGTATCCATGATGACGAAAAAGATTGAAATGCGATGAAAATGTAACACTAATCAATAAACAAATGACTACTTTTGGAAAAAAAAATCCATGTTTTTAAAATAAAATTAATTTGAAATTAGAATTCTTAGCCAAACAAAAATTATTTTGATTTGAAATGGCCAGTACTGTAGAACGGCAATTTCATAGGTAAAGACCTAATATTATGTATAAAACATTGTTTATTTAGTAAATTATTTATACTAGTTTTATGGTGGAAGAAATTTGTGGTCACATTACAAATCTACACACGCACACAGTCGCACACGTATACGGGTCTAGCGTAGTTGCACAAATAATTATTTAATTATGTGGTAGTAGGTATTTCGTCTACTTTGGTTTGTTTTGACTGTACAGCTGAAATGTGACCGTATTTTTTTTTTTTTTTATTAGCCTACATTATGTCATACTGCTGGGCAAAGGGCTCCCCTTTTTCCTTCCAAACCTCTGCCTTGTGCGATCTATGGCCATGACGTAATTTTAATTAATTACGAGATAAAAAATAACTTGGATTAAAATGACAGAAATCGATTCAGTAAACGATTCTGAACAAACTGCTTTCATAATGTGCATTAATTCAGTTACACATTGTATAGAGTCGGCCCAGAATTTGGCTACGAGTTTGGCACCTTCAGTAACGCCCATCAGCTTCTGCAACGTGTAGGACAGGACGCTGGACAAGACATTAAATGTCCCATTGTTTGTGGGACAGCACCACATTTAGGTTATATATGTTATATTGTTTAAGTAAATAAATAAGCTAAAATTGTTAAAAATAAGTAAAAGTGGAGGTAAATAATATTAATTTAATTGGTTACAGACCGACCGCGGCGAGCGTGATTTTTCAGTAGTCGGGTTTTAGTTTTTGAACTTACTTTTTTATATTATTAATCTATATAAATAAAGATAGAAGTCCTGACTGACTGACTGACTCATCAATGACCAGCCCAAACCCATGAACCTAAAAAGCTAAAATTTTGCAAAGAGGTTCCCTTTATAATAAATTATTTTATTTTTATTATAAATTATTTTTTTTTTACTTATTTTAATTTATACTGTAGACAAGGAAGGAATTCCTGGTAGCATGTTCTCGTGGGATATTTTCCGACATACACGCGGGCGAAGCCGCGGGCAAAAGCTAGTTGAGAATAAAGTATTTTTTAAACCTAAACCCAAACACGATAAAATAGAAATTAAAAAGATTGGATTTTTATTTTGAGAGGTCATCGACCGCAGTTAGTATTGTTACTTGAAGTATGAGTTGAGAACACTGTTTTCTTATGTTTTATCGTGTTAAGATATCGAAATGTACCCATCACGTCTGAGAAGTTTACACCAAAAAAGAGATTTTTTGATGAAGAGAAAAATCATCAAATTAATTATTTTTTTATTTTATCATATTTAGATATTCGAGGAGGAGGAGCTCGTGGCTAAGTAATAACAGCCGCACGGGTCGATCCATCAGGTTAAGCTACTTTTGCCGGGGTTGGTCCGTGGGTGACCATCTTTACATACCGAGACTCCTCCGTGCCTCGGAAAGCACGTTAAGCCGTTGGTCCCGGCTGTCATTCGTGGATCTTTGACAGTCGTTACGGGTCGTCAGAAGCCCGAAAGTCTGGCAACCAGTCTTACCAAGGGGTATCGTATTACCCAGTTACTGGGTTGTGGAGGTCAGATAGGCAGTCGCTCTATGTAAAATACTGGTATTCAGCTGCATCCGGTTAGACTGGAAGCCGACCCCAACATAGTTGGGAAAAGGCTAGGCAGATTGAGATATTGGTGTCAATCGTGTCTGCGGAGTTTAGCTAGCCAGTTTAAAATAACCCTGTATTGAAGCTAACTCAAAAGCAAAGTTTACAATTTTTTTATGTCAGCACCCGCCAGCTTCCTCTACCTTAGAAGCTTGATTTTTTAGAGCTCTCAAGGGATCATAGACCTATGTATTTGATATTAATTTTAACTTGATACCTCCACGCGTTCGTGAGAAAAAACGTCTTGACAGACTGACAGACAGACAGACAATGAAGTGATCTTACAAGGGTTCCGTTTTTTTTCTTTGAGGTTCGGAACCCTAAAAATGATGTGTCGTTAGAAAATATAAATATTTTAGCAATTCCTTCACTTTTATAAATCTTACTTGCCCAAAGTAAGATTTAAAACTGTTCCTGTAGCTGCTATAATAAGTAACTCTGAACAATGCTGTGAACAGACAGACGAAATCGCACAATAACATGAGAGCCTAGACAAGTGACAATCGCTTTCAAAGCGTTTCCTAGTTACGTAGTTTCTTAGTTTCTACAGCGACTCACAGAATTGACATAAGCTTTTCGGTAGCATAAGGCAGGCAGTCCCATATTACAATTTTGGCATTTCCATCAACACTGATACTCGTAGATTGTCAGTTTGTCTAGGCGTGGTCTAGGCCCTATGGTTCCTTTTGAACCGACTTCAAAAAGGAGAAGGTTCTCAATTCGTCGGAACCTTTTTTTTATTTTATTTTTTATGTATGTTCCCCGATTACTCGAAGATGGCTGGACTGATTTTGATTTTTTTTGTTTTATTCGAGAGGGTATACCTCAAAGTTGGTCCCATATAAAATTGATTAACTTTGCTTGGGTAGTTTTTGAGTTAGCTTCAAAATAATACGTATTTTTTCCCCACTTTTATATGGATGATGTTCTAGTTTGTTTTGCAGGTAGTGGTATTAGAATATTTGTCGGGTAGGTACCACAACTAAAAAGTGAAAAATAAAAACTTTTTGACAAAATAATACAACCGACGCGACTTCCAAAAACAACACTTACAAAGTGAAAAATAACTTTAATTTCGGAAGTCGGTGGCAAAAAACGAAAATAAATACATTTAACCAGACACCGACTTCCGAAATTAAAGTTATTTTTCACTTTGTAGTGTTGCTTTTGGAAGTCGGTAGTATTTTTTTTGCGCCTCAGAAAACAATGTTTTTGTTTTAATTAGCCTACACTGTCCCATTGCTGGCAAAGCGCCTCCCCCAAATCCTTCCAAGCATCCTTTTCCAGGGCCACCTCGGTCCAACCCTTGCGGTACGCATCTAGGTTACCTCACCGGACACGGCTGTTTCGGGAGGTTCGTGTTTCGGATAAGGCGGGAGGAAAAGCCCGGGTGTCACCATTGTGTGGATCACCCGGAGGACACGGTGGAGCATACAGTGGACGGAGGCGATCGGCGGCGGCGATTTCTCGCGTCCAAACCTGGTCCAGGCCATGGTGCGCAGCGAGAGTGCATGGGAGGCCGTCACCTCCTTCTGCGAAGCAGTAATGCTCGCGAAGGAGGAAGCGGAACGCTTGAGGGAGAGGCAACAGCCGCGCCCTCGCTCCCCTAGCCGCCGTAGAAGACGCCCTGGGCAGCGGGAATATATCGCCGATTCCCGGCCACCGTAGGCGCGGGCTTGCGGACGACGAATAATGGGCAGCTCGCCGTCCGGTAAGGACCAGGCCCGAGTCGACGGCGCGTTGTGTTCCACGCGCGCCTCAAAGAGAGGTCAGCAGCTCAGCAGTGACGGGGTCGCGGGTAGTTCGATTTCCCATCCACAAAAAAAAAAGGTCATCTCGCCACCTCTTCCTGGGCCGGGGCCCCGGCTGCGCAGTCCATCCTCAGGCACCCACCGTGTGGAGACTGTTACCCAGCGGTCGCTATGCATGCGGCTGACATGACCCACCCAATCCCATTTTAGCTTGGCAGCCTTTTTACCTACGTCTAGGATCCCCGTTTTGGATTGCAGGCTGCTGTTTCGTATTCTTTCAGTTCGTTTTACGCCCAGAATGCTGCGCTCCATTGCTATTTGGCAAACCCCAAGGCGGAACTTTTGTGACTCGGTGAGTGACCAGGTCTGAGCAGTACTGAGCCCGTAGATTAGGTCGGGCAGAATACACATATCAATGAGTATTAGGGAGATCGGTAGATCGCCCGTCATTAGCATCTTCATGCAGAAAACAATCATATTATAATTAAATATACTTATGATATCATAGTCTGAAAAGACACAGCCAAGAAATTTTCACTAAAGGTTTTCTAAGAAAGAATAGAAAAGGACTGTAATAACGTTTTACCTGCATTTGAGGTCACCTTCAACGTCGAAACTACAATCCCCTTGGAAACAATAGTTTTGGCAGATTGAAATATCGCATCGCTCGCCGGTGTAACCTGGTTTGCATTTGCATAGTAATTTTCCACTGACTTTCATGCCATGAACACAAAACAGGCCTGCATCAGTAGGAATGTTGAAGGAATCACTCATCGCCAACTTGTTTTGTGGAAGACTTGTTAGTGCTTCACATTCGTGAGTTCCTGCAGTCTGATCCTCAATTTTATAATTAGCAGCAATACCGAAAGGTGTTTCACCTTTGAAGTTACTAATCTCTTTCGGTTCCGCATAAATAGATGGGTTCTCGGTTCGGTAATTGCCAAACAGATTTGTAGCCCCAGTCTACCCAGTAGATGGAATCTTTAGACACGGTCAATGCATTTGGTTGATGATACATTCCAGTGTATAATGTTGTTCTGTTCTTTCCATTTAGATCTGCACTTTCAATAGAAAAGTGTATACCTTCTCTATCATCCGCCCAATACATTTGCTTCGTCTGTTGGTCAATGGCCAAACTGACTGGCATGGAAATGTTGCTGTCGATAACAACTTCTCTTTCGGATCCATCAAATCTAGCTCTCTCTATTGTAGGCTTCTTGGTGTTTGTGTTGGTCCAGTAAATATACCTGTAATTTATAAATCAGTATAAGTTATCACGCAATCCGGATGTTTTTTTTTTAGTTATAATAGTGTCATTAGGAACGTACCCTCTACAGCTATCCACGGCAATAGCTCTGGGAATTTCATCTTCCATCTTGATCAAAAGATTTCCGTATTCGTTGTTCCTTGATCCAGGCCTTAAAGAAATATAATATATGCTTCTTTCATTTGCGTCTGCCCAGAAGAGTAATCCTTTAACTGGATCGAAAGCGAGACTCTGGATGTTTTCGTATGCTTTTCTCTTGACTAATGAATGGTATTTCTTACTAGATATATTAAAACTAAATATAGAGGCGTTGTCGCTCTGTTTGTCGACAAATAGCAGAATGTTGTGTACTGCATCATAAGCCAATGCTGTGAGGTCTCTAAATTGAACGCCGTCAGAGTAGACTTTGTTTCCATTGGTAAAAAATTCTAGTTGATCTCCTGTCGTCACGACAATATCTGGAACAAGAAAAAAAATTGATTTTCAAGCTGATAGCCAAATAAACGTTGGGGAAACCTAGAAGAAATTAAAACTTAAGCGGTATAATTTTCTATGTTAGGGACTTTAGGCCTTATACTGACGATTTGCGAGCGTGTTTCTGTTTCCAGGGAAAGCGATTTGTGCACGTGTTCGTTGCGTGTGCGTAGTGAGCATGCCACGAGAGCACAGCGTGTTCGTCGCGTTTGCGTAACGAGAGCGATTGACGCGAGTATATATGAGAGAGCGAGACAAGCGAGTCAAGACGCCAGCAGGTCAAGCCACCCGAAACTGTCAAATTTTCCCAATCAACCTTGAACCTAATGCTTTAGCGATAAAGATGAAAATCTATTAAAGAAATTTGACAGACTGTAGTAGCTTGAGTGCTGGCGTCTGTACAATATTTTGAAAACGCGGTGAACACGTTGCGCACTCGTGGCGTGCTCGCTACGCACACGCAACGAGCACTGCACAAATCGCTTCGCTGGAAACGCGCTCGCAAATCGTCAATGTGATGGGGGCCTTAAGGAGGTTATGGTGATTACGGGGTGTTGATCAAGTATTTCATATTAATTGTGTGCAAACATTATAACATTATTATAATGGGTGTATATTCACTACTAAACCTGCGTTCATAATCTTAGACATTTTATATACAGTATTATATGTAGTTTACTAACATTGTTTTTAAGTTGTTGTTACTAATTTAATACTTTAATGATTGCGTGTACTGTACACACAATCTTTAAAGTATTAAATACACGCACACACACATTCCAATAGTGCCTGCACCAGTAGGTGTAGGTACTATATGGATTGTGTGTTTGTGTGTGTGCAACGTAATCCTGAGGTACTTTAGGAAGGTAGAGGTTATCCACGGTTATCAGGACAAATCCCAACACGGTCAAAAACCCCACCAGCATCTTACTGGAATACTTATTTGCTCCGAGCACCTTTGCTCTTACGAATCTCCATTCAAGCCGATTAAACAAGTCAGGAAAGAGGTGGAACTCTGTTCCTTGTCAGTGTTCACACCAGCCGGTCAATACAGGCAAGAAACAAGACTACTCTCGGGAGATAAAGTCCGTGGAGTCGCTACTGCCCAACAGCTCGCCACATGCGGGTTTATTTATTTCTAGTTACGCAACACACTATCAATCACAAACTGAATGATTTTGAAGTAGGTATATTGCTAACCCTACTTCATAAGTTCGAAAAATTTGTCTGCTCAACAACGTAACAAACGCAATAAATGTTGTTGAACTGTCAAAATTAAACCCAATAAGTAATATAATATAAGTAGCTTCTGCCCGCGACTTCGTCCGCGTGAAACTTGTTTCGACCCACCCCGTCGCCGTCGCATCGCATTGCCTGCCCGCGCTATTACTTCGTTTTCGCTTAGCGTTATTTCTGACTTTTTTTCTTTTCGCTCGGCACCTAAGGGTCCTAGAGTGATGTTAAATACTTATAAGTATTTAACATCACCTTATATAGCCTAGTATAGCCTTTCTTAAGATTTGGGCTATCAAATGCAAAAATAATTTTTAAAGTCCGACTGGTAGTTCCAGAGGATAGCGCGTTCGTTCACCGCATCCCCTTCCCGCTAACCTCTCCTTCCCCCTCTCACCCCCTCTCACGCCCCCTTCACCGCTTCCCCTTCCCCCTCGCCTCACCACTCCGTTCCCTCCCTCTCCCCCTCACCTACACCTCCCCTCCCCCTCTCCTCTCATCATCCCTTCCTCGTCTTATCACAACTCCTGCCCCTATTTCCCTTTCCCGGCGACATCCTCCCCCTCTCGCTCCTCACCACCCCTCCCTACCCTCACCCGCTCAACCACCCCGTAACCACACCTCCCCTCCCCACTCCCTCCTCACCACCCCCTCCCTTTCCCGGTCGGTAAACTTCGACTTTAGTCGTCAAATCTGTGACAGATTGCCTGCAGTCAAAAAAGTAAAAACAAATAACCAGTGTTTCCACCCTCTGCTTTTGGATTTCCTCTATGATGTTCGATATCGATTCAAATAATCGATTATTTAATTGCAAGTTTTTTTTTACTAAAAAACAAATCTTAAAAAAAAATAATCGATATATCGATTATTACTGTCGAATCAAATCGATTAATTCCGATTTCAAAATAAAGAAGTGATCTGAATATCTAAAACGCAAGCGGAAAGGACACTATGCTATTTACTATTTCCAAAAAATTCTCTAAATTTAGGGGAAAATATCTTGAGGTGGGAACCCTGAAACAATTTTATTTTGTCAAAGTGACATGACTAAGAGTGAGACGTGTCGCGCTCTGATTGGCGTTCAATATTACGTGACCAATGACTATGTTTTTAACCGACTTCAAAAAGGAGGAGGTTCTCAATTCGTCGGAACCTTTTTTTTTTTAATTTTTTTATGTATGTTTTTTCCCGATTACTCGAAGATGGCTGGACCGATTTGGATTTTTTTTTTTTTTGTTTGAAATGGTATACTTCCCAGGTGGTCCCATGATCATCAAGTCAGGATCTGATGATCCTGGAGAAATAGAGAGAACTCTTCCAATTTTATAGGCACACTTGAAGCGATTTGGATAGTTTTTGGAAGAGTACCTTCTCGGAGTGGTCCCATTTCAATTTGGTGAAGATCTGATGAAGAACTTCTGAGATAGGCAACGGAACTCCTCAATAAATGATAGCAAATGGATTGGGATTGCTGAAATCTCATGTCTGTTTATTGTTTACACCAGTTCATAACATAACATCACGCAGGTACGCTGTGAAGGGGTAAGCACATGTGAACCACTAAAAAGTAAAAAATAAAAACTTTTTACAAAAAAATACAACCGACTTCCAAAAACAACACTACAAAGTGAAAAATAACTTTAATTTCGGAAGTCGGTGGCAAAAAACGTACAATACATTTAACCAGACACCGACTTCCGAAATTAAACTTATTTTTCACTTTGTAGTGTTGTTTTTGGAAGTCGGTTGTATTTTTTTGTAAAAAGTTATTTTAAGTAATTATTTCTCAAAAATATTAATTGATCTAAAATCATTTACAAAACTAAGTTGAATTTTGATATTTTTAGCTCGCAGCCATTCTACATAACAACATTCATAAGGTATTTTTCTTACTGTTAACTAGCCTATGGTAGGACAAACAAAGGACCATAGGGGCAGGGTGAATCAGTGTATAGAGAAAGCGACTTTAAGATGTAAAGGCGTCCGTTTTGTCGATAGTACCTACATACGTATTTTATTTTACGCTAAATTCCCACTTGGAATACCCTAATTGTATTTTTGTCCGTTATCCTCTTTCCTGTTTTGTACCTACGGATATTGCAACAATTAATTATAATTCGAGATAAGACTACGATGCGATAAGAAGTTAAGCAAGTGCTGCGGGATATTTTGGGAACGATAGGTGAAAACGATGGTCGTTGAGGAAGACCAGTACTTGCACATGTAAGCGATGGTTTTTGGAAGATAAGTAGTTAGACGGCTTTATCGGACCGACATTTCTCGGATACAGACCGGATCCGGATCGAGTGCAGCAGTACGCAAACGCTCTAAAGGTCATCGCACACAGATAAGTTCACTTCCGGATCGATATCACATCAAGTAAATCCTTTTATTACTGGTTTGAGACTTTAGGCAGAACGACGTCAATTTTTCCTCCTTTTAGACGTGGAAAACACAACCTTTAAAGAATTATCTTCTTTACGGGCAAACCAATGCATGAAAATTGTAAAGAGTTATCCTTTCAAATGACTAAAATATACAAATAAAATAAAAACTTTGGAAATAAAATCTACGCCTTTCGCACTCACCCCAGGAGTGCGCCACTCCCACGTACAGCGCTACCAACGCCAGCACACACTGATTTCGACACATTTTATACTTCAACAATAAAAAATTGTTCCAACAGACGTGGATGGTGCATCCACCGCTGGTGATTGTTTTATTGATTCTAAAGGCAAACGCTGGTTTCTCGCTTTATAAATAGGTTTTCGGCATGGTGATAAGAGACTGGTTGATAAGAGTTCCCGTTAACATACCTAAGTGGATATTCTAATCATCACACATATAACTCGTTGACCTTTTCCTGTATGGAGCCATATTTTGTCATGATAAAAAAGGTTTACGTAGCAACAGGAGAAATTAATTAATAAAAACCAATTTATTCGAAAATACTATTTTCTTTAAGTTAATAACGTAGGTATGTATTATGTTCATTATTTCCTTAGTTGGGAATTAGATACCTAAGGCGCGGACTGACTACGATTTAAACGGCACACAATCGCGTAATCTATTGTCACCATTAGCTGGCTTGAAATAAGGTTGAAAATTGAAAATAATATTTGTATTACCGAGATGTGACTAAGCTGCGAATGTGCATTTATTTTCCGGGTTTCCTTTAGATTATTCAGAATATACACAATAAATTAAATAATTGTCCGGTTAAAGTTTCAAGGAAATGCTAATTCTATTAAATGCTTAAAAAAAAAGAATGTCGTTATCGCTGAAATACAGAGATGTTCGACGCCAAAGTTTAGTAAGGAGCAACTTCCAAATTTTTTATTGGGAATATGAAACTATTTTTTACTATTCTATTCGGGTTAAAATTTTTCTTTAAACCCTTCTCTGTCCACTATATTTTTTGCGTCGGAGTTTCATTGCGTTACGTCATACTGGACAATCCAAGAAACCAACACTGTATGTATAGATTAGCCCGTCGCGTCGCGCATCGGGTATACCGATTTATTTGATAAAGTAAACATTGTAAATTGCATCATCTACTGTGTGAGATACCTAACTTCTGTCCGCGACTTCGTTCTTGTGGAAGTCGCGAGACACCACAACACAATTTATACTGAAATAACAGCCACATATTTATAAAACTTCTCTGTTTAATACTTTTGTAGTTTTGGTGTTGTAACGAATCTACTCAACTAATACAATAAAAGGGAATAGACTCGTAAACAAAATATAATTTAGAAATGGAAAAAATAAAAAATACAGTATATATTTAAAAAAAACACCTCCATACCTATCACCTTCGCGCACTAAAAAATATACAAGCGGCTGGTGATGATGACCTCACGGACACTATAGGCGCACGAAAGACGATATGGGCAGATTGATAAGGAGGTCCTGGCTTTGGATTGACAAAGTTTCACGAATTCTTGGCGGGTCGTAAATTTTGTATTGTTACAGTTCATAAGCCGTTGGTCGGTTTATTCAATCCCGCAAAACCAATTCCAGACCAGATATCACCGAGGATGTTGCGCTGGTCATTGAAACTTTCCAGTTATAATTACAGTTTAAAGTACAGGTCTTTTTTTTTTTTTTTTGTGGATGGGAAATCATCAAATGACTTCTCCCGCTCTAGGCAGAGCGTGAGGGCGTGTCAGACTTTTACTGACTAAAACCCACCCATGTTCCTTCAGTTGCCCGTGCCAGGGCCACGGTATCTCTTTCGAACTACCCGCGACCCCGGCGGCATCGGCCCAATTGACCCCGTCACTGCTGACATCTCTTTGAGGCGCGCGTGGAACACAACGCGCCGTCGACCCGGGCCTGGTCCTTACTGGATGGCGAGCTGCCCATCACTCGTCGTCCGCAAGCCCGCGCCTACGGTGGCCGGGAATCGGCAATCGATTTCCGCCGCCCAGGGCGTCTCCTACGGCGGCTAGGGGCGCGACTGTTGCCTCTCCCTCACGCGTTCCGCTTCCTCCTTCGCGAGCATTACTGCTTCGCAGAAGGAGGTGACGGCTTCCCATGCACTCTCGCTGCGCACCATGGCCTGGACCAGGTTTGGACGCGAGAGATCGCCGCCGCCGATCGCCTCCGTGAGAACACGGCGGTGCTCCGCCCAAGCCGGGCAGACCTCCACTGTATGCTCCACCGTGTCCTCCGGGCGATCCACACAATGGTGACACCCAGGCGTTTCCTCCCGCCTTATCAGAAACAGGAACCTCCCGAAACAACCGTGTCCGGTGAGAACCAGCGTCAGGCGGAAGGTGAGGACGCCGTGGCGCCTCTCCAACCACTCCTCAAAGAGGGGACTTATCGCCGCAATTGTGGCGTGCCCAGCGCTGGGTTGTGACAATCGCACTCTCCATGTCGCCATGAGATCCCGCCGGAGCTCTGTCCGCTGTACCGTGATTTCTCGCGGCAACGGAGTTAGGCCCCGGCGTTTTGCCTCCTCGCGCCACTCCCACACGTGCGCGAGGACTTTTGCCTCCAGATCCCATGGCGGTAATCCGGCAAGGAGGCACGCCGCCTCACAATACAGTACAGGTCTGGTAAATTAATCGGCAACGCGGATGCGTTGAGCAGGTGGACCGCTCCGGACACGTCCAGTGTGCATGAGGATGGATCAGGGCCTTTTTGAAAGGTTCAGGAAAAATTCCATTTGCTATAGATATGTTGATTACATGGGTTATTAATGGTACAAGAGTTTTTCTACATAACTTTAGAAGAATAGGGGATATACCGTCCCAACCAGTGGCACTATCATTCCTTAAATTCATAATGGTGGACTCGACCTCAGCATCATCAACAGCAAGGAGAACAAAAGAGTTAAGAGCAGATGTCTTGGGTAGAGTAACTGGTTGTGTTGTAGAGATAAATTTAGACGCTAGGTTCGTGCCTATGGTTGCAAAAAACTTACATACCTCACTAGCTGCAGTGTATGGGTTTGTATGAATTTTTAAGAGTTCTAGAGGTGGTGCTGATATTTTTTTAGTATTAGTAATCTCCTTGATTTTATTCCACAACGTTTTAGGATTATGCTTTGCTTTTTCCAATTCATGCTTTTCATGCGCTATTTTAAGCTTCCTAAGAAGGCAAAAATTCCGATATAAAATTCTATATGTTATCTGCAATATATCATTACTAGGTGCGTTATGAGCCTTTTTGTGTAGTCTATCACGGTTACGAATGCAGCGTAATAGACCTGGAGTTATCCAGGGTTTGAGATTTCTTTCTTTTTTCGGAACTTTTACTATTTTAGTGTGCTTATTTATGATAGATTGTATTGTGCTAACTAAATTAGTGGCGGCAATGTTAGGATCATCCGTGTTGGTAACATGAGAAAAATCCTGACATTCAATATCTTTTAAGACATTGCAGTATTCAATTTTTGGGATTTTATAACTAGGAGCAGACTGTTTCACTAGTTCTGTATCGTCTATTTCAACCAGGAGCGGTAAATGATCAGTAATATAAGCTTGTAGGACTAGTATATTTGTAGGTCTATTAGAATTTAATAGAACGTGGTCTATACAATTATTGATTCTGGTCGGATAGTAATGACCAGGTAAAAGCCCATGAGTGGCATTGAGAGTTAAATAATTGGCACAGCGCTCATCTTGATTAGACGGTTTAATATCTATGTTGGTGTCACCAATGAGAAATATACTTTTGAAGTTACTGAAGGAGGAAAAGACGCTGTCTAAACTGTCTAGGAAGAAATCAAATTCAACTTTAGTTTTATACGATGGCGAACGATATATGGCGATAATTGCTAATTTATTATTTATTTGGCAAGTAAGACAGTTCCCATTTGTAAAAACCGGCTCATTTACGGTGCACTCAATGTGATTTTTTATGTACATAGCCACTCCTTCATTTTGGTTTTTAGCTTGTTTAGTGTAATAAGAGTTGTAGCCGTCCAACACCGGAAGGTTAGCAATTTCACTTAACCAGCACTCAGTCAAAATCAGAATGTCACAGGGCACTTTAATTATAGATAATAGGGTTAAAAGTTCATCAAAATTCTTATTAATACTGCGTATGTGAATATGAAGAATAGTAATACACTTATTTGACTTTTTTAAATATTTTGTGCATTCTTCTGGAACACAAATGGAGGCCTTAGCAACTGTAATCTCGTCTAAGTCTAATAGGACGTTGTTAACTAGATTAGCCATTTCCAAAATAAAACAATGCATGAAACATACAAACAAGTTAATACGTCAAGAATAACTTGACCACAAAGAGATAAGCATTCGGAGAAAGCCATAAAACAGAAATTAGAGTTGTATGAAAAAGCGTGAATGTTAGTGTACATTATGTGTTTATGTAGATCCGGTGTAAGTATTTGTGTAACTTTGTAAATAATATGTGTGTGTATATCAGTATATAAGTGGGGTGAATTAGTTGAATTTGACATAATAGTAATATTTTGGCAGTCATTTAAAATAAACTTAAATAAAAGAAAATCGTAAAGTGATATGCTGTAGAAAAATTGATCTACTATATCTAAATTTAGTCATGTCTTCGTTTGTAACTCATGCAGAGTAGCTTCTGACTTAACGAGGATATGTTGATGTCCCGGTTGTTTACGCAAGAAAATATTGCCGTTTGCGATCCAACAGAATTTAAACTCCTGCTTCCTTGAAAATTCTCTCGCCAGATAGAATAATTTCTTCGTGGAGTTAGGCAAGTGCTCGTCGACATAGACTGCACGTTTCAGGCCAGCCAATCCCAGCAGCTCCGTATTGAGTTTGCTTTCATTGTTGGGTTGCTTATTGTTAAACACTCGCAAGCGTGCTAAAAGTTCTGTTTTCAGTTGAACACTTGTAAACTCAGCGACAATTGGTTTATTTGATGCTGATTTTCCTGGTATGCGGTAAATATCGCGAATACTTGTCGCTGAGATTGGGAGGTCAACTGTTGTTCCAAGGGCAGTCACAATCTTTGTGAGGTCGGCAATTGATTCATTACCATCGTCGGAGGGAATGTTCCGTACTTCAATGGACGACGAACGAGATTTGAATTGAAGATCCCTTACATTTTTCTCCAATACCTCATTTTGCTTCCTATACTCGTTACACTGATCGTGAAGCCGCTTCATCTCGCACCTCATCTCATCATAAAGTTCACTGATAGTAGAAACAGATTTTTCAATTTCTACGTTTGTTTGCTGAATTTGGGAATTTTGAAGTTTCAACTCGGCCATGCCAGAGATTAACTTAGCAATCTGCGCTGTCTGATCCGCCAAAAACTTCGCGATAGATTGGTCTTGTTCGGACTTCCATTCCGTGAGCATCTCCCTGAATTCTTGTTTAAATCCTTCCAACTGATCACTCGAAGTCTCGTCAAGCCGTGGGCGTTTATGACGAGTGCTTGTATTGACAAAGTCGGGGTCATTCACGGCCTGAACTATATTCGGAACCGACTGAGCTTGGTCCATTATTGGAATATTCGTGGTCTTTAATTATAGGCCGATTTCTGTATTGAGTTCCTTGTCTAAAATCCTTGAAAAAATATGAAATAAATCATTAACTTCATATCTCTCCAAATTTAAAATAATAGCCAATAATCAGTACGGATTTAGACAGGGAATCTCCACTGAAGACGCTGTCCAAGATCTTGTTAACAGTGTTGTTTCTAATTTGGATAAAAAGCAAAAATGTTATGGTGTTTTTCTAGATTTATGTAAAGCATTTGACTCAGTTTCTGTCCCCACACTGCTTTTGAAGATGGAAAAAATCGGAATACGTGGCCTTGCGTTGAAAATGTTCGCAGATTACTTATCTGGAAGAACTCAGCGTGTAAAAATCAATTCCCTTGTCAGCGAAGATGAATGCATCTGTTTTGGGGTACCACAAGGCAGTATATTAGGACCTACCTTGTTCCTGATATATATTAATGATTTGTGCAAAATGTCTATCCCCAACTGTGATGTATTCACCTATGCTGACGACACTGCGCTCATTGTATACGATGTTAACTGGGAGAAGGCCAAACAAAGAACGGAACACTCTCTCCGCCTCGTGATGGAGTGGCTTTCGGCAAATCTCTTGTCTCTTAATATTGAGAAGACCAAACTCTTACGTTTTTCCCTGCCGAATTCTATTCCATTACCTACCGAGTCGAGTTTAGTAAAAGCCCATTCCTGTGCAGAGCATGATGTCAGCTGCAGTTGTCTTACACTCTCCTTAGTTTCGAGTATCAAATACCTGGGGGTGTACATTGATGAAAAACTAACCTGGCGCACCCACATCGAGGCATTATGTTCACGCACAAGAAAGCTCATCTACATATTTAAGGAGTTAAGACATTCTGCTGACCCTGTAACTTTGACTTTGGTTTACCAGAGTCTGTGCATCAATAATCACTTACTGTATTACAGTATGGGGAGGCACTTATAAAAATCTTCTAATTCAAATAGAACGTGCTCAAAGGGTGATTCTAAAAGTAATGCATTTTAAGCGTAGAGATTATCCAACCGCCCTGCTGTACTCTGAGTCCCAAGTCCTCTCTGTGCGACAACTCTTCATTTTACGTGTAGTCTTACGCCGTCACTCCGTCCTACCTCTAGACTCCAGCATCGTTCTAAGACGTCGAGGTCGTCCGGTCTGTGACTCCGTCCTATGTCGTTCCGCTTTTGCTAGCCGCCATTACTCAATCCTAAACGCTCGTCTTTATAATAGAGTACATAGGTTAATTGATATTTATTCTTTGACCAAGTTTGCGCTGAAAGCAAAGCTAACTACTTGGTTGCAGAGTTTGTCTTACGGCGATACCGAGGATATTATTCTAGCGGTCGCCTTATGATTACCTTTTTTTTTTTTTTTTTTTTTTTTTTTTTTTGTGGATGGGAAATCATCAAATGACTTCTCCCGCTCTGGGCAGAGGCGGGAGGGCGTGTCAGACTTTTACTGACTAAAACCCACCCATGTTCCTTCAGCTGCCCGTGCCAGGGCCACGGTATCTCTTTCGAACTACCCGCGACCCCGGCGGCATCGGCCCAATTGACCCCGTCACTGCTGACATCTCTTTGAGGCGCGCGTGGAACACAACGCGCCGTCGACCCGGGCCTGGTCCTTACCGGACGGCGAGCTGCCCATTACTCGTCGTCCGCAAGCCCGCGCCTACGGTGGCCGGGAATCGGCAATCGATTCCCGCCGCCCAGGGCGTCTCCTACGGCGGTTAGGGGCGCGAGGGCGCGGCTGTTGCCTCTCCCTCACGCGTTCCGCTTCCTCCTTCGCAAGCATTACTGCTTCGCAGAAGAAGGTGACGGCTTCCCATGCACTCTCGCTCCGCACCATGGCCTGGACCAGGTTTGGACGCGAGAGATCGCCCCCGCCGATCGCCTCCGTGAGAACACGGCGGTGCTCCGCCCAAGCCGGGCAGACCTCCACTGTATGCTCCACCGTGTCCTCCGGGCGATCCACACAATAGTGACACCCGGGCGTTTCCTCCCGCCTTATCAGAAACAGGAACCTCCCCAAACCACCGTGTCCGGTGAGGACCTGCGTCAGGCGGAAGGTGAGGACGCCGTGGCGCCTCTCCAACCACTCCTCAAAGAGGGGACTTATCGCCGCAATTGTGGCGTGCCCAGCGCTGGGTTGCGACAATCGCACTCTCCATATCGCCTTGAGATCCCGCCGGAGCTCTGTCCGCTGTACCGTGATTTCTCGCGGCAGCGGAGTTACGCCCCGGCGTTTCACCTCCTCGCGCCACTCCCACACGTGCGCGAGGACTTTTGCCTCCAGATCCCATGGCGGTAATCCGGCAAGTAGGCATGCTGCCTCACAGGAGGCCGTGCGGTATCCCCGGACTAGCCGGATGGCCATGACCCTCTGGGACGCGTTCAACCGGCGGGCTGGTCGCAGCCTCAGGGAACGCGCCCACACCGGTGCCCCGTAAAGGGCCATGGACCGCACGACCCCCGAAACTGTTAGCATACCTACGTAACTGTAAAATATTAAATTATTTTTATTTATTTTATTATTTTTATATAGGTATCATTGTTTTTAATTTGTATAAACTGTAATTCTTATTAAACGATTGTCTAATGTGAAATTTCCTTCTTGAAAACTTACTTAATTTTGCGCACCTTATATTAATTAGCAACACTGAATGGACGGTGCCGTCCTCTTTCATTTCACAAATAAGTTGGTAGGACTGTAATGATAGCTGTCAAGCTGTCAAGCCTGACATAAGTGTCATAACAATGAAAATTAAAGAAAACAAATCGTTTTAGACCGATTCACAAAATATTAATGCAAAATCAATAAAGACGTATGATATATACATATATTAATGAATGTAAAGTTTAAGTATATGATGTAAAATGTCTGTAGTACGTAGATACTTTATTGTAAGCAGCTAAAATATACAAAGAGTCAGGACCATTGGTCAGGACGCTACCGCGTCACTAGTCCTGACTCTTTCTATATTTTAGCTTAGACCAAAACTCGACGTACAGTTGTCCGTTTGAGAAGCAGCTTGTCCTGAGGTCGACACCCGCAGCCTTCAGAAGCAATTTCCCATTGCTTACGAAGTTCTTCGTTTTTAATGAATAAATTAACTCCTGCGTTCCTGCATAGTACCTAATGGCACAACACTTATACACTGACTGATGCATTCTTACAGATTATTCCTGACGAACGGCTATCACTATATAAAATAAAACAGTAGATGATTATAAACTGTCTTTCTAAGGTCAGGTTCGCAGTACTTGCAACCGGCGTGCGTGTATGACCATTAAACGAGGCAAAAGTAGTAGGTAATTGAGGATCGTAGCAGCGTTCTGTAGTTTCTGCCTACCCCCATGGGGAGAAGACGTGAGTTTATGTATGTATGTACGTACGTAGACACACGGAATTTCTTACAGTCACATTATTATAGATTTTTTAGGGTTCCGTACCTGAAAAGAATAAACGGAACCCTTATAGGACCACTCCGTTGTCCGTCTGTCTGTCTGTCTGTCAGTCTGTCAAGATCCTTTTTCTCAGGGACGCGTGAAGGTATTAAAGTTGAAATTAATATCAAATACGTAGGTATGTGGCCCTTAGAGCTCTAAAAAATCAAGCTTCTAAGTCAACGCAATAAAAACATACGGCCATTTATGCGACATATTTTGATACTCGCAAGTAAATCAAAACCTATAGAGTACTTCCCGTTGACAAAGAATCATGAAATTTGGGTCTTTCAGCACAAGTAAAGGAAATAGTCCGAATATCGTTAATTTGTAATTTTATCGCTTAAAAAAGTTTTTTTTGGGATTTCTAGTTTTTCAACTACAATGTTAAGTTTGTTTTGTTATAAATTATTTTCAACTACGGAACCCACTCATTGTGCGTGGTCCGATACGCACTTTGCCGCTTTTTTAAAATTATAAACATAGATGACAGAAGAGACCTATTAAACTTCTTATTTTTCTGGCTCGTCTCGGGGCGGGGCCACTACCGTGCCCCTAGATAAGTAGTTTGATGATAAGATGTCGGTTTTATTAACAAAACAATCATTTTACCCGACTACGTCGAAGAAAAAAGGAGGCTTATGATTTTATCTGGTACGAGGGCGGCACTGAAAATTTCGGGAATCAAGGAAGTGACACAACATAACTATTTAAAAATGTATTTATTGCTTTTCGAAGTATTCTCCGCGAAATTTGACACATTTTTCCATACGATGGAACCAATCATTGAAGCAACCATTCCATTCGGAAGTTGGGGTCTCCAAAATGGCCGTTTTGTAGGCGTCCACAGCTTCTTCAGGTGATGAAAATCTCTGACCACGCAATTTATTCTTCATTTTAGGGAAAGTATAGAAATCATTAGGGCTTAGGTCGGGGCTGTACGGCGGATGGTCTAATAATTCTACATATGTTTTCTTGCTCTAAAAACTCTTTTGTTCTGTGCGCGGTGTGAGAACTCGCATTGTCGTGATGGAGGATGATGCGGCGGTTGCAGTTCTCTTTACGGAGTTCGGAAACAACCTGTGGCAAACAAATGCTAGCATACCATTCTGCATTACCCGTTCTTTGTCCCTCAAGAGGAATAGTTGCAACATGGCCGGTTTTGGAGACAAACGTGGCCACCATTTTTTTTGCAACACTACGTGAACGAACAATTTTTGTTGGCTTTAACTCATTTTCGAACACCCAAACTCGTGACTGGTTTTTTGTTTCGGGTTCGTACGCGTATATCCAGGATTCGTCACCTGATACGATGTTGTATACAGCATTTGAGGATCCTGCGTGGAATCTTTCGAGAGTTTTGACGCACCAAGTAACGCGAGCCGCTTTTTGCTCTTCATAGAGCGAATGCGGTATCCATCGGGAAAACAACTTTTTTACACCTAATTGTTCATGCAAGATTATTTGTATTTGACTCATGCCAATGTCTAAAGTTGCCTGAATTTCGCGGTATGTCACATGTCGATCTTCCTCAATCAGCTTACGCACAGCATCAACGTTTTCTTGGTTGGAATAACCCCTGACTGCCGCCATGGCCCTCGCACAATGTTCCACCTAAAGGACTAAGTATGGAATCCAAATCCTCTAACATAGAACATAGATGTCTGCTATAACAACAAATAATAAAAAAAAATAAAGTGAAAATTTTTAGTAATAAAAATATGTGCAGCGTTAAATATTGTATGGTTGTACGGAACCCTCCGTGTGCGAGTTCAATACGCATTTGGCCGCTTTTTAAATTTTTGCGCTCAACTGCAATCAACGACAAACTTACATTCGCTCCCTACCAGTTATTTCCTGAAAATTTCATGCGTCCGCCGCGCCGCATAGCGGGTGGCGTATGTAAATGAAAGGCCGAAGCTGGGGGGTGTTGGAGGTGCCAGAAGGTGCTGGGGGTGAGTGAAGCACGTGCTCCCGGACTTATTAATAACCAAGTCACGTGTCTTGCGAAGCCTTCGCGCCTTCAATTCATGCCGGCGCGGCAGCGCTTCGGAAATCACTGATATTATTATTTGTTGAAACAAGGGTATGTAATGAGTTCGTGATATCGTTTTAAAATATTTCTATGGTTTTAAATTAAAATGTTGCGTTTGATAATGATGATGAATAAGGCTTCTAAAATATTTATGAAAACGTAGCAACTTCGCTCCCAGACGTTGCCCCTTAGGCCAATACTCGTAGGTACCAAATAAGTAGTAAATAGCAATTTTAATGTAACACTAGCTGGCTGACCTAACAGACGCTGTCCTGTCCAATCCATGCAAAATTCTCATAGAAAATGCACTTTCAGTTTTCCCGAATTTTCCAATTTTCCCGGCAAAATTAAAAATTTTCTCGTCTTAAAAAAAATACAGCCATACATATAATTTATGCGCTTAGCAAAAAGTTCAGCCATTCATTTTTAGGGTTCCATAGTCAACAACCCCCTTAAGTTTCACTATGTCCGTCCGTCTGTCTGTCCGTCCGTCCGCAGCTTAGCTCAGAGACTCTTAGTACTAGAAAGCTATAATTTGGCATGGATATACATATGTATACGACGTGACGGACGGACGGTTGATTTTATTTTACCACTTTGTCGGTGTGATGAATATTCATCACGCCGACAAAGTGGTAAAATAAAATCATGAAAAAAAAAATTTTAGGGTACCTTCTGTACACGTAAACTAGAGATGATTTTTTTTTCTCGTCTACCCCATGGTGTGGGGTGTTGTTGGATGGGTCTTTGAAAAATATTGATAAATATCGATTTAGGGATCCGTATCTGAAATAATAAGCTTTAAAGTGCTAATTTTTGTTAGAGTCAAGTGTCCCCCCCTTGCCAGCTAAACGGTTAGTTTTGGTTGGGTGAAAAAATTCACGTTTGTAGTATAACGAAGTTAAAAGGAAAACTAGCACAGCTAAGTAGGCTTTTCAAGTTTACGAGTAATAGTCAAATATTCATGAAACAACAAAAATCCCTCTTCTTAGTCCGCATTATTGTGCAACTACGGAACCCTATTACTGCGCGTGGCTCGACACGCACTTGGCCGCTTTTTCATGTATATAGATTGAACTAACGTACAAAATTGATCATCCAGTGATCCATTGATGAAAGTAAGCCTAAATTGCTTGATTTTTGTCGTCTTTTTTAGCTTCTAATTAACTTGCAATATTTGTTCGTTTGTTTGTTGAGGGCGAATCTTGCAAGCTGAATTAAAACCACTTCCTCTTATCCTACGGAGTTCATATTTTACATGTTGTTTCAGTTCCGAAGACAATGCGTTCTTTTTTTGTTGTAATGTTGTATTTATACGCTCTGTGGGTTTAGCCCGTAGGACATAGAAACCTATAATCCATACTTACCTACCTATCATCATCTGCCTTTTCCCAACTATGTTGGGGTCGGCTTCCAAACTAACCGGATGCAGCTGAATTCCTATACCTACCTATTATAATTACTAACTATGTCTGTCTCTCTGTTACCTTTTCACGCCTTAACGGCTGAATGGATTTCGATGAAATTTAGCACACAGGTAGATCTTGACCTGGATTAGGACATAGGATACTTTCATTTCGGTAGTACGTTCCTGTAGGATAATTTTTAACCCCTATGCGGGCAAAGCAGCGGGAAAAATGTATTCAAATATAGATAATCATACATCTTTATTTATCTCAACATCATTATTACAGGCACTAGTTATTTATATAGATTATTTATTTAGATCAAAGCCCTATTTCACTAGTATAACTACTTATAATACACACCCATTCACAAAGATAAAGTGTTTATAACACCGCCGGTCTGAGCGGATGCCGCCCGCCCGCCCAGCCGCATCCGCCCGCCCCCGCCCTACACTTGCAGTTTAGTAAATAACACGTGGTTATACAGGTTATGCGACCCACCTTGATAAATACATAGTTATGACGCTCTGTTTATTTATAGAAGTTCAGTGCATTTGGAGGGTAATTTAAAGGTTAAATTTCCTTGCATTTTGTTAGTAGAGGATTTGTATGTAAAACTGAAAATTGCATAACTTTTATGGAAGTTCTTGATCTGGGGTTACAAGTAAACTCAAGTAGACTCAAACTCAAACACAAAGCTTTAATTTTAAATAAACCATTTACAGGCACTTTCGAATTGTCAAGGAGTCGGTCAGTCAGAAGATGAAGCTAGTTGCCCATTCCAAAGCTTAGTAGGTACTGTAAAGGATTGATGCATTGATCTAGCCTCGTTAATATAATACTGGCTGACATTCAAACATTTAAATATGGAATGTATCCTAGAAGTATAGGATGACATATAGAATCTGGTGAGGGCTCCGCGTAGAACTAATTTAGTAGGAGCGTGAATTATAATTTATATGAAGCTTAAAATATAAAGGGCTTCAGCCCTATTTATTTAGAGTCCCTCTAGTTTTATTATTTATTTAGTAAATCTCCTACTGTGAGGTTCGAGCCCTCACAGTACCTATAGAGAAGAACGGGCAAGAAACTCCATGGACAAATCAGAATATGGCTACAAAATTCATGTTGAAATTATATTATGTGAGAACGATGCAGAACGTAAGCGTCCGTAGTAAAAAGACTGAAATAAATAATTCAAAAATTAAATTAAATTCAAATAAGCCATGGCAGCTAAGAGATGACAAACCGTACTGACGGCGCCCGTATTTTGAAGGGAGCTAAATATAATAACATCAGCGAGACCAAAATAATATTGCTTAAATATTAAGCAATATTAATTCTTATGAGTAAAAAAATCACTGGCTCAGTAATTAAATACTTATTTAAATTAATTTTAGTCTCAAATAACATAAAATTGAAAAGATTTGGAATAACATAATGTTTTGTGTAAATTGGCTTGGTTTTCTTTTGGCTTTATTAGCACTTTAATCTGCTATATATACCGCGTTATTTTTTTAAATATCCCATAGCAGCCCTCAATTGTTCTTAGAGCTTCTCTACACAATTTCATGTTTTTCATGTTCAGTGAAGATAATCAGCCTATAGCGTTCCCACTTTTGGGACATAGGCCTCATCTTTCTGTATGAGGGAGTGGGGTGTAATCCACCACGCAGGCCCAGTGCGAGTTGGTAAGTAGATGTCATGTTTTTGAATTTTTAGTTCTAGGAAATGCCGGTTTCCTCGCGATGTTTTCCTTCACCGTATTAGAGAGTACTGGTGTTGAAATTATTTACACAAAGTATAGCGCATGCCTGGATTCGAACTCACGATCTACAAATCGTAAATCGGGGCCGTTACCACTGGGTCAGCACTGCTCTCATGTTCAGTGATTAAGTCTGAATTCAGTGAAATAGCGAACTGTTTCATATGCATAGGCACGTTATTTGAACAGCAAAACAACCGTTCTTTCTTCCTACTGTATATCCCTATACAATAAAGACATTTACGCTTTACGACAAGCCCATGGAGCATCCAAAGAGCATCTAATCCTCTAAATTCATGGTAGGTACCTTCCCAGGACTAACATTGCAGCCCATCGCGGTTCCTACTCATTTCCGCTGGCCGGCGGCAATCGGCCCCATAAGCCCCTGACTCCAGACCACCCTAATTTATACCTTAACGTCTTTGAACAAGGTAGCTTTTTTGTTATGTTTTGAGGCCCTGGAGTTGCTGTTGCTGTCAGCACATGATGTCTTTACAGCCACACCAAGTTAAACCTCAACACGATGTCATAAAGTAGCTTTTTCCTCTGCAGGCTCTGAAGTGGCTGTTTCTACAAGCACGCGAATGAAAACCTTGTTCCGTTGTAATAAGGTTGTGTTTTTGAGGAGTGTAAAGGGAATTTTATTGCAACGTAAGGCTGGATACCTCGGGGGCATATAGTTTATTGAAGATATTAGTGTGGATATTTGTGTGTTTAGCCGTTTGTTATCATTCTTGAATGTCTGTTTGTTTGTTTTTTGGTTTATATTTTAGGGGGTTCTTCGACATCACAATTACTGTTCATAATATGTCTGATGGCAATTTTTATGAGGAAGCACTTGACTTTCTCATAATATTAGATGCGGGATAGAATTCCCCTCTGAACAAATAACAGTCAGCAAGATTTCAGTTTTTATGCATTTGGAAACCTTGCTTAAATCATACAGTGGTCCGACGAAGCCCGAGCGCATACGAAGTTCGGCGAACTACGTAAGCAGCTCGGGCTCTCGTCGAACGACTGTATGATGTATAGACTGTGGTATTCATTTCAATGACATGTTTTTTCTGTCCACTACCTACATTATATATGTAATAATACCAGACCAGCCTGTTATTGTCCTACTGCAGGGCAAATACCTCTACTCACACTAAGCATTGATCACCACGCTTGCTCAAGACGAGTTGGCGATTTCAGACTTATATTAACAACTAGCAGCGTCCCGCAGTTTCACCCGCATAAGTCTCGAACCCGTAAGGATATCGGGATAAAAAGTACTATACGAGGTAGGTGTTAATACAGGTTATACACTATCTGTATGCCAAATTTCATCAAAATCCGTTCAGTTCAGTAGTTTTTGCGTGAAAGAGTAACAAACATCCATCCATCCATCTTTCCATCCTCACAGACTTTCGCCTTTATAATATTAGTGTGAATATACTAGCAGCATGCCGCGGCTTCACCCGCGTAAATTTTGAACTTGTAGAAAATATATCGGGGTAAGAAGTATTCTATATGTTAATCTATCTGTGGTTCTATCTGTGTGCCAAAATTCACCAAAATCCGTTCAGAAGTGTTTGCGGGAAAGAGTAACAAACATCCATCCATCCTCACAAACTTTCGCGTTTATAATATGAGTAGGATAGTAGAAAGTAATATTTTATCTTTATTTATTATGAAAAAGCCAAATACCACCCAAACATAAATAAGAAAAAAAACGACAATATATGAATTATTTACAACGCATTGCATTATTTGAGACAAAGTGAACATCTGTGTCTGTGCTAGTATAAACTGTGTTACAGACACAGGCAGGCAGGACAGAGACGGGCAGGCAGGTAGGAAGCAGGATAGTAGGAAGTAAGATAAGTTGGATTATTTAAGTTCAGGTTTCCTCAGGATGTTATACCATCCACGATGCCGACCGTTTCATACACAATGACGTATTTACTTTACATATATTTTCTTGTAATCCTATAAGTTGCTTGATCTCACCCTATTTTCTGACACTTAACTTAGAAGGACAGGTAAACTCAAGTCTCAACTTAGTGCCCAATATACTCGTACTTTAACGTTCACGAGGGAAATCAGAAAAAACCACGGCGTGATTGGCATCTTTAAGCTACCCTAATAAATATGACACGCGCCATTTTACCCGACTACGGCGAGGCAACAAGGAGGGTTATGATTTTGACCGGTATGTATGTATGTTCATTTGTTCCCTCATAACTTCTAAACTGCTTATCATAATTTGACAAATGAGGTATCGTGGGAAGCGTCTTGATTGTTCTCTGTTTATAGGCTATGACGTCACATTAAATTGAATATGGCGCCCCCTCTAGAGGACATAAAGAAATGAACTAAAAAAAATATTATTGATGCCGTGTTTGGTATCAAATGAAAGGGCTTAATTAGCACATTTCAAATATATATATATATATATTTGAAATTAAAAAAAAAATCACGCCTCAAAAATGTGAACCAAAAACATTTTCTCTCCAAACCTACCCAAAATACATATATAATAAGTATTCTTTTTTAAAATGTAAATGGGAAAGTGAGTACTTTTATTTAAATTTAATATAAACATAACCTAAAAATAACAAAATTATATCCTAACTAAAACTATTCACAAACTAAAACGTAAATGTAAATTGGCTCTAACCTAAACGAAATTATAACCCCAAAATAATTTAAATAAAAAGTAAGTTTAAAAACTAATATCCGACTACTGAAAAATCACGCTCTAACCTCTAACAAGTATGAAACAAGAAAATATTCTGCCCTGAACTTAGAAAAAGACAGACAAATTAAAAATCCGAAGTCACGCGTCATGTTAAAATCTAACAGACTACGTGTGACTCCAGATTTTTAATTGGTCTGTCTTTTTCTAATTTCAGAGGAGAATATTTTCTTGTTTCATACTTTTTAGAGCGTGATTTTTCAGTAGTCGGGTTTTAGTTTTTTTTTAATTTAATTTTAATCTTTGCAAGACGCACAGACGCCAAGTTAATTGGTCACCCCCTTTGCAAGGTATTTGTATGCGGAAAGAGTACCCCAATAATGAAGACGTCTGAACATCGTCTAGTAAAAATGCTGTTTTATTGGCGTAAATGTTAGTTTTAGTGGTAGTAATGGTAGTTAGGAAATTCCCTGCCGCAAAAAAAAAAACATGACGTGTGACTCCGGATTTTAATTTGTCTGTCTTTTTTTTTTAGATGAGAATATTTCCTTGTTTCATACTTTTTAAGAGGGTGATTTTTCAGTAGCCGGGGTTTTAGTTTTTGAACTTACTTTTTTTTCGTTGCGTTGTTTTTTTTGAAGTTTGATTTAGGGCCCTTACACCTGCGAATTTGATACGAATTTCAACTTGATAACTCCACGCGTCCCTGAGAAAAAGGGTCTTGACAGGCTGACATACAGACATAGAGACAGACAGACAACGAAGTGATTCTCAAATAGTTCGTGACGAAGTAAAATAAGAAGCTTGACCTTTAATAATATATCTGAAAAGATCTTATGAAATAATTTCTAGTACTACATTTCTTCCTTTAAGTAAATACTGGTGAGTTCATCTGTAGATGGCCATATAGGTACGTTTGCAACATATTAATCAATATAAATTATGTTTAAAGAAACACGCGATAGAATCGTTAAGAAATTGGATTATTAAACTACCTACATACATACATATGGTAATAATAGGTTATTAACTACATATTATAATAATAGGTCACTCGTTTGATTGACAAGCTCGTGTAATCAATCTGTCATCAAGCGTCAGTGATTTCGAATTGTATATCATTATAAGTCAATGTATTGCGGATAGTAGTAATGTTTTCATATACGAGTACTTGAAATGTTAAGTGTTTCATAATGTATTTGACTATTTTAACCGACTTCAAAAGGGAGGAGGTTCACAATTCGTCGGAACCTTATTTTTTATTTTTTTTTTATGTATGTTCCCCGATTACTCGAAGATGGGTGGACCGATTTGGATTTTTTTTTGTTTCCCAGGTGGTCCCATGATCATCAAGTCGGGATCTGATTATGGGATCCTGGAGAAATAGGAGAACTCTTCCAATTTTATAGGCACACTTGAAGCGATTTGGATAGTTTTTGCAAGAGTACTTTCTCGGAGTGGTCCCATTTCAATTTGGTGAAGATCTGATGAAGAACTTCTGAGATAGGCAACGGAACTCCTCAATAAATAATAGCAAATGGACTGGGATTGCTGAAATCTCATGTCTGTTTGTTGTTTACACCAGTTCATAACATAACATCACGCCAGTACGCTGTGAAGGGGTAAGCACGTGTGAACCACTAAAAAGTGAAAAATAAAAACTTTTTTACAAAAAAATACAACCGACTTCCAAAAACAACACTACATAGTGAAAAATAAATTTAATTTCGGAAGTCGCTGGCGAAAACGAAAATACATTTAATCAGACACCGACTTCCGAAATTAAATTTATTTTTCACATTGTAGTGTTATTTTTGGAAGTCGGTTGTATTTTTTTGTAAAAAAGTTTTTTTATGGTATTGCACATTGAGCTCCTAGATACTTTTGAAGGTCAAGTGCAGCAAAATAAGGGAAATTCCTTCAGTTATTTTTAAGTTAAATGAAGAAAAATAGTTGTAAATTCTATAACTAGCAAATTCAAGGGTATTTTATTTACATAATTTAAAATCTAAGACTTAATTAATAATTACATACAATTACCTACATAAAAAACCGGCCAAGTGCGTGTCGGACAACGCACAATGAAGGGTCTAAATTTATCCCAAAACAACTACAATGTCAACATTGTAGTTGAAAAACATGTTCTCTCATACATTGATTTTATCCGACTTCAAAAAGGAGGAGGTTCTCAATTCGTCGGAACCTTTTTTTTTTTTTTATATGTTCCCCGATTACTCGAAGATGGCTGGACCGATTTGGATTTTTTTTGTTTTATTCGAGAGGGTATACATCACAGTTGGTCCCATATAAAATTGATTAACTTTGCTTTGGTAGTTTTTGAGTTAGCTTCAATAATACGTATTTTTTCCTCACTTTTATATGGATGATGTTCTAGTTTGTTTTGCAGGTAGTGGTATTTGAATTTGTGTGGGGTAGGTACACAACTAAAAATTGAAAAATAAAAACTTTTTTACAAAAAAAATACAACCGACTTCCAAAAACAACACTACAAAGTGAAAAATAACATTAATTTCAGAAGTCGGTGGCAAAAAACGAAAATACATTTAACTAGACACCGACTTCCGAAATTAAAGTTATTTTTCACTTTGTAGTGTTGTTTTTGGAAGTCGGTTGTATTTTTTTGTAAAAAAGTTTTTTATGATTACAAATGAACTATTTTCGGAATTTTTCCTTTACGTGTGTTGTAAGACCTAATAGTAGTACCCTAATAGGTTTTGATTTGTGAGTATCAAAATATGTCGCATATGTCGTGGCCGTATATTTTTATTGCGTTGACTGAAGCTACATTTATTTTAGAGCTCGAAGGCACCGTAGACCTACGTATTTGATATTAATTTCAACTTGATACCTCCACGCGTTCGTGAGAAAAAGGGTCTTGACAGACTGACAGACAGACAAAGAAGTGATCCTATAAGTGTTCCGTTTTTTGCATTTGAGGTACGGAACCCTAAGAAGGAAACAATCATAGGGGCATAAAAAAGTTCGTCCGCATCGCTGTCAACAGGAAAAGTGCCCAAAAGTCTGACAGCATTGCCACTTTGTATAGCAATGTTAATTCTTTGGCAAAAAATAGGCCAGCCCTCTGGTCACGTACCTACTTATAGAGTCGACCAACCGCTTGGCAATGTCACGAAAAACTAAGAGGGCACTCGGACCTCATGGTCCCAGTGTTTCAACACCTAACGGCTCGAACTAATCCCAATAAGAGTATTTGCGCCGTTTGAGGTTTTCCGCATCCGCAGCAGCCGCCCCAGCACAGCCCGCCGTGCTAGGAAGATGGGATGGCGCAAGGGTATAGGTAGTAAAGTAAATCCAGAGTGTCGTGGTCCTATAACAGTAAACTTTGTAGCTTCCACCAGTTTTGAGGAAAAGAAGTTTCCTGCTCATTTTTATCCCTTTCTTATTTCCTTATATATATATATATATATATATATATATATATATATATATATATAAATTTATTAATGTGTGTATATGTTGTATATGTATATGGTACACCACGGACTACCTACAGAATTATCTCTCCTTGTCCCCATACTCCATCCAAAGGTTGTCTGTAAAAGATCGCTTTTAGCGATAAGACCGCCCATTGTGTCACTCGTATGTAAAATTTCAACATTGTAAAATTGTAACCAGTAATTTAAATGGTGTGCATAATAAAGAGTATTCTATTCTATTCTATTCTATTCTATTCTTATTTCCTAATTAAACATACACTGAAATTCTTCTCTTAGTGATAAACCTACTAAAGCCCACTCACAAACTCACACACACGCACTAACTCCACTCACCACACCGCAACACTCCTCATTCTAATTGTTTCATTTATGTCAATTTTAAGATTTTTATTACATCGGATGCAGCTGAATACCAGTATTTTACATGGAGCAACTGCCTATCTGACCTCCACAACCCAGATACTGGGTAATACGATACCCTTTCGTAAGACTGGTTGTCAGACTTTCGGGCTTCTGACGACCCGTAACGACTGTCAAAGATCCACGAATGACAGCCGGGACCAACGGCTTAACATGCTTTCCGAGGTACGGAGGGGTCTTGGTGTGTAAAGAAGGTCACCACTCCACGGACCAACCGCGGCAACCCTGATCGATCGACCCGTGTGGCTGTTATTACTTAGCCACAAGCCCCTCTAAACACAAGCAACTCCTTCATATTGTAAGCCCCAAAACCATAAATGATTATTGTGATACTCAATTTGGGAGTCGAAATTGTTTCTCCTAAATACAGATTACTAAGTGATCTAGCTAGGAGAGCAGCGAGTCGCCCAACAATTCATTTTACCTACATCATCTGCCTAGCCTTTTCCCAATTATGTTGGGGTCGGCTTCCAGACTAACCGGATGCAGCTGAATACCAGTATTTTACGTGGAGTGACTGCCTATCTAACGTCCACAACCCTGTAACTGGATAATACGATACCCCTTTGGTAAGACTTTCGGGCTTCTGACGACCCGTAACGACTGTCAAAGATCCACGAATGACAGCCGGGACCAACGGCTTAACGTGCTTTCTGACGCACGGAGGAGACCCGGTTTGTAAAGATGGTCACCCATCCACGGTCCAATCCCGGCAAGCGTAGCTTAATCTAATGGATCGACACGTGCGGCTGTTATTACTTAGCCACGAGCTCCTTACCTTCCCTCGGTGTAAAACCTTGATGTACCTAAATAAATAATTATTTATTATTATTACATGCATCGCACCGAAACATCACGAGCCATATCACAAATTTCAAATCTAAACCTGCAGAGTGCAGACGGATCGATCCCTCATACAGCGACTATCGTAATCCGTTTACCATCCACCTCTGTGGCAAGGTGATAGGAATGTCCCGGCCATTCAGTCTGGCCACACTAAGCCATCAATGGTTGCAAAATGTGGATAAAGTTCGCCTTTTGTGTAAGACATTGCAGCGTGTGGCACAATATGGATTGTAGAATGTTACTTGGTTTTCTTTTGATTTTATGTGGTTTTGACTGCAATGATTATGTATGTGTATTGCACCAGAAATCACTAAATAGGTACATTCAACAAAAAAGATATCTACGCAGGGTATACTAACATATTTGAATGTGAATTACTTCATGTTCAATTTCGTGGCATTAAACAATTTTGTGTTTGTGTGTTACAATGTAGGAGTATTGCAAAAACAAAGTAATATATATAAAATTGAACATGAAGCAATTCACATACAAATATGTTAGTATACCCTGCCTAGATATCTCTTTTGTTGTTTTGTTCATCTTAAAACATCGTTATTTTTCTGTGAGTCGTTTGTAGATGACATAAGAATAATATTTATTACACACACAAGATTCATGATAGGTACAAGATCAGATGTACAAAACAACAAAACATGGATATCTACATAAATCTACACAGATCATGTAACCCTGTCTCCTAAACTAGGTAGTCCTGTATCTTAGGAGACAGTGTTAGGCCATACAGGGCAGTTTATCATGTAGGTATAGCATAGACTGCTGAATGATGTTTTATGTTAGTGCTGGTGCAAGCAGGCCTAAGTGAACTTTCCCCTGATTGTGATTGGGTTGGCTTCTTATGTCTATAAGTTTTTTTTTACGGAGCTCCACCAGAGCATCCATAATGTAGCAGTGTCCTCTAATGTCTTACGGCAAATCTGACACACTTTTTAGAACACTTGACTGTCCAAAGCAGAAACTCTGTCTGTGGTTTTTTCTGCTGCCAAGGAAAAACATTTATCTCAGGTAAGTACCACGAAAAACATCTACCTACCTAGATAGACAACCTAGGTCACCGATGAGGTGGACCGATCAAGTAAAATCCGCAGTTGGAGGCCCTGTCAATAAATACGCCAGACTGTCATCTAACAGAACCAGATGGAGAGAGATCGTGAAGCGGGCAACGGCTACACCTGCGATTGGACATAGTTCATCGTGACCACGACCGATCTGTCAAAAGAGAAGCTAAAAAGAAGAACATAGACAAACATATATCAAACATCCAAACACAATTACCGCAAGAGGAAACAGAAAATAAAATTGGCAATATAAATAGATGTTACAAATTAATTGGACGTTTTCCGCTAGCGTGGACGTTCAGCGCTCGTTAAAAATCTCATCAGCCGCGGGACGAGTCATTTCACTCTCACACCGATGGTTCGGCCCCTACATTCCGACAATAAACACTTTGGTTCAACCAAAATTATTTGTTTTTAAGGTAAAATTCATGTTTGGGAAAAGAAAACTTACTCGTTTCTGTAATTTTTGGGGAAAATGAGTAGGTAATTCACGAACATCTAATTATATATGTACCTCTAAAACAATTCGCTTAGAAATTTAATCATCCAAAGCAAGCTCATGGGTGAATTTCAACAAGAGATTTTTATGTATCATTTCGGTGGAATTTTTTTATTTCAATGCAATCTATATATTTTTAGTGACAAATAATACTTTAGTCTATTTTATAACATTGTGCGTGAGTGGACATCAAATATTATCAAAACTTACATAAATATTTAAGGATAAAGTTTTAAGAGTCCACTGAAATTAAAAGTGTCCACCGAAATGATAAAAATTACCACCGAAATGATAAATCCACCGAAATGATACAGCTAAGAACAACCGTGCCCCCAGCCAGGGTTCCGTACTTTGTTAGGTTTGATTTCCACAAATTTTAGATAAACACTGAGACAGGACAGTACACAGTTTTTTTAATATCATCATTAATATACAGATATTACAGTTAGTATTATTACATATATCATTCTTTGAGGTTACAATAAAGGTAAGTGACTTATATTGAAGGTAAACCCTCGAAATAATTATTTTGTTGACAATTAGTAGGTATAATAATCTACACTGTGGTGACCCACACACTCATCACATTTTCGTTGAGCCGAACAAATGTGTATCTAAAGTATAGTAAACATGTACTAACTACATAGATATATGTATATATTATATATCTTAAGCACAAATATTACACAACAAATACACCTAAATAATCTAATCGACACTCTAGGTAAAAGTAGGTACATTACAAAACTATGACTTTGTATTTGACACCAGGATCTCTAAAACTTTATGTTTTTATCATTTCGGAGATACTTTTAATTCCGGTGGACTGTAATTGGTATAACAGTCCACCGAATCCACTGAAATGATAACACTGAGATGATAAAATAGAGGTTAGTTCTACATTTAACTCCGAAAAAAAATTATTTAAAAAATATGAACACTACTCAAACAAAACAGTACTTACTGCGAATTTAATACACAATTTTGAAACAAATTAAACAAATCTAGCACGAGTTATAACAGCCACCGAAATGAAACTATTTTTGTCCCCATATTACTGAAATGATAAACTTACTTTTTTGGCGGGAAACCGCAAGACGTTGGGACCGGTGCGTTCGCGCCGAGAGCTTAAGCCGGACTGATCCGGAGTGAGAAAAGGTGAAAGGGGCGTAACAACGCAATGTTGATGTGGCTATTCTACTAAAACTTACTGTCCTCTGAAATGATAACTTTTTTCCAGACAAAAGTTGACTGCCTGTCAAATCCATGAGAAAGAAGATAAACAAACAAAAATTGTTTTATTTGATCGAATATATTATAATTTAATGATAACAAAATCAATTTAAATCCATATTACGAATGTATTTGCAGGAGAAGGTATGTTATGAGCGGAATTGGGTTCAGGACAGGTCACCGTGATGATAAAATAACACTTTGTAATTTTTTTTTTGGGTATATTAGAGGGTAAATACCAATGATTTTTTTTGCCAAGGTAGAGAAATACTTACGTTGTTGAGAAAAAATATATAAAATTAATAATCAGCACATTGCACTACCGTTCTCAGGTTTGCCGTGTATTTTTTTGCTTGGGCAATTCACCCTCATAAGAAAATAAAAATTCTCAAAGAAAACATGGTAAACGCTCTATTTAAATTATATTCTTCGTTAGCGGTAGAATGAATGGAATAATTACGTTCTCCATTCACCGCTCCCAGTCTTCAGAGCTCGTGAATTAACCCGCGCGTTCCACGTATGAAATCATTTATAATCTATGCATTCACAAAAGAGCCACTGTCAAGTACAAAAGTGGCTAACGACAGAGAAATGAGCCTGCTCTATGAAAGGCTATAATTAGGAGCCCCGCATTTACCGGCTTTTTTTAGTTTTCCTTCATTTATATCTGGATCTGAACAATGTCTGGTAGGTGCAATTTGCTAGAGCTGCCAACTTCAAAAGGAACAGCGCAACTTTGACATTTTACAGTCTATTATAAAATCGTAGCTGCGGTTCAGTAAAGATTTAATAAATCTCCTCGACCGAAAACCGACCTGGGAATTAAGAAATGCTGTTACTTTGACTAGAGCTTTTCAAGTTTTTCATAATTTATGTCTATGCAATCTACTTTTGAGCAAAGGCATTCAAATTTTCTTTCCAAAAAAGTTAATTTATTTCAGAAAGATATTTTGTTTGCTAAAAAGTGGCAATCTTAATTTCTTTTAATTTATTGACTCGTAAAAAAGTTAAAGAAACAATATTTAGCATAGCCGCAGGATACGCATAAATAATAAAAGCTGTCTGGCTATGTGTGTACGTGTTTATAATAAATTACCTAATGAATTAAAATTATTAAATTGCAGATTATTCAAATTTAAATTATATATATGGCTGAATGATAATAATTTCTAATTTCTATACTATTAAGGATTTTTTTGAACATAAATTATAATGTTTGTCAATTCGTTTATCCGTTAAGTTTGCATGCTTTAATTTTAAGCAAAACATGTATGATCTCCTATGCTGCAATAACACCTACATATACCATGTTTTACGCATAAAAAAAAACTAATAATACACCACAACCCTACTAATAAACCTGAAAGACTCAATTTACATTACACTTCAAAAAGCCACAATCTTAAACACCTGCAGAATAGTGAGAAAGTTCATGCAATTTGAGGAAAACGAAATCTTTCCTTAACATTCATTCTTCGGAATAATAATTCACCACACACGCTACATTGACTTGGCTTGGGCCCGATAATGTAGCTTAAATTAGCCAAAGAGCTAAGAAACAAAATTCCTTAACCAAAACAATAATGCTAAAAAAACTTTTTTACAAAAAATACAACCGACTTCCAAAAAGAACACTACAAAGTGAAAAATAACTTTAATTTCGGAAGTCGGTGTCTAGTTAAATGTATTTTCGTTTTTTGCCACCGACTTCCGAAATTAAAGTTATTTTTCACTTTGTAGTGTTGTTTTTGGAAGTCGGTTGTATTTTTTTGTAAATAAAAAAGTTTTTATTTTTCACTTTTTAGTTGTGTACCTACCCCACACAAATTCTAATACCACTATCTGCAAAACAAACTAGAACATCATCCATATAAAAGTGGGGAAAAAGTACGTATTATTGAAGCTAACTCAAAAACTACCGAAGCAAAGTTAATCAATTTTATATGGGAACAACTGTGATGTATACCCTTTCGAATAAAACAAAAAAAAATCCAAATCGGTCCAGCCATCTTCGAGTAATCGGGGAACATACATAAAAAAAAAATAAAAAAAAAAAAAAAAAAAAGGTTCCGACGAATTGAGAACCTCCTCCTTTTTGAAGTCGATTAAAACAGCAATGAAGTTCAATGAGATATAACCGACTTCAGAGATGAAGTAACGCCTTTCTTGAGAAAACTAACTGCGATTTATGTTGACATTAGTCAACATATTGGATGTACATTAGAATCCAGTTTGAAATAATATACGGGGAACTACAACACCTAATGTCAAAATATAAAAACATAGTCTAAACAGAATTTTAACTTTATAAATCGTATGTCGGGAATTGGTAAATGTTTAAAGGCTCAAATTCATTAGGTATAGCTTCAAACAAAATCAAAATAATACCGCGATAAATGAAAATTTATATAAAATCATATCTCCAAGCAATAAGTACCTACTTACTTAATAACAGACATTTTACGATATCCTGAAAAAAAAATCACTGTTAGCCTACTTTCCTAAGAAAAGCTTTAAAAGGAAATCTCATGGCAGTAAGGTAAATTCACAATACTTTCCGTTGCCTTTGCCACAGTTGGCTAAAGGGAGTGGTTGCGAGGTGTCGTTAGCGCAACACAGCGATACCTGCGGCCATATTCTGGTAGGTTTCAAGCGATTTCATTGTTACACTCAATTTCTTTTGCAGTTCTGCTGGAATAGATTTCTGCAAGAAATACATGGTGTAAGTGTAAACAGTGGCAACGTTTTAAGGGGTCATTGTACTCATCATTATGAACAACTTTTACTATGGGACCAAACCTGAAATCAAATCAAAGTAAAAAATCAGCTGTTCAGTACGTTTATGTTCGCATAATTCGTCAAAATGCAGGAAACAGCTCATGTTTTTTCGCGATTTTAGGTTTGGTCCCATAGTAAAAGTTGTTCATAATGATGAGTACAATGACCCCTTAAAAAGTTGCCACTGTTTACACTTACACCCTGTATACAGAGCTATGTAGGAAGATGACTCTTGAAAAATTTATCTTTGGCTGCACTCGTATACTTATATAATTTAATTTGATTTACTTGACAATTTTACAGGCACAGTGCCACTTATAGCTAGTGGGATGTCATGTCCTCGAATTTACTTTTGTAGTTCGATTCTTCTTAGTACGCACGGCTACAGATCAAGCAGATCAAGATCTACAGATCAAGCTGATCTCGCATTCTATGGATTTCCTTACAATGAGAGGTCAGTGTAAACTGGAAATCTGTAGCTTGATGTGTAGACGTGTTTACCTTCCAGATTTATTCTCGGTATCGTATGAATTGTATGAACCTCTCTACTTCAATTAGTAGGTCTGGCACAAAGCGTAGATCTCTGCTAGTATGCAGGCTTTAATGGTAGTAGGCGCTTGCGATAGATCAGGAATACGGCAGTCATTGCACCCGCTCCATTTGTTCGGCGTGTGCTACATTTGGCACTCACACGCTTTCTGCCCCTCAGCGGTCGAAGCCGAAAGCTGAGGCCGACTGCCGATGGACGAGTGCCGAGTGCCGATGTAATGAATGATGTGAAATGCACAGCTGTAAAGCTCGACGTAAAGTGTAGTAAAGAACTACTTGCTGAAGGCATATCGGGGTTATTCTGCTGTTGGTCATTGCGATTAGAATACATCATCATCTCTCTGTCTGTCTGCCCTTTAGAGCGCGCCTATTGAGATCCACTTGTCCGATGTACACCCGGCTACATATCAAGCTATACATTTCCAGTATAAGCTGACCTCTCATTGTACGGAAATCCTACACAATAAAAATTTTGTTACTTTAAATTATGTATAAGGAGTATGCAGGTTCGTTCGTAGTTAATCAAGTAGAAAAAACCGGCCAAGTGCGTGTCGGACCACGCACAATGAAGGGTTCCGTAGTTGGGATGAATTTATCCCAAGAACAAACCTAACATTGTAGTTGAAAAACATGTCCTCCCATACATTCCAACTGTAACTGTAAGTTTGTAGGTACTCACAATATTGAGAGATTTACCATGTTACTCGTATTTTAAGACCACAGACTTCTTATAGGTTTTCCTGTAATCTACAAGTAAATATCTATTTTCTGAATTTTTTTTCATAATTTTAGGCTCGGTAGTTTCAGAGACAAGCGGGGGGAATGGTCAATTTTCATCTATTTTCTTAAATAGCTTTAAATCAATTTATTTTGAATTTATCAAAAAAATATATATTTGAGACACTCATAGTATATTTTGCAAAATATACACGGTATATTTTGCAAAACTTTTTTTTAATTTTCTTATTTGCCCCCCAAAAATGACCCCCATATTCAAAATTAATTTATTTACTTTACACGTCCATGTTTGGGTCACAGAAATTTATATGTCTACCAAATTTCAACTAAATCAATCCATTAGATTCGGAGCAAATCGGCTGTGACAGACGGACAGACAGACACACGAGTGATCCTATAAGGGTTCCGTTTTTTCCTTTTGAGGTACGGAACCCTAAAAAGGGTGTTGTGGCCACAACAACTAGTTGTTATGAGCATGTTATTGAACGGTTGGACACAAGTTGTGAAGTAGGTAGTGCAGTAGTAGGTACCTATAAAATTATGCTGCTATAAAATGTAATAAAATTGTCATCGCAGCTAAACTAAATAAGGAGGGTGCGCAGTGAATACCCGCAATCAAGACACGTGGTGTATGTACGTATACACATAGGGAGATTAGTACTTATATGAAGAGATGCAAGAATGTGAAAATGGCGAAAAAATTAAATATGGCGCAGCGCGTAGCTGCCGTTGTGGAATATGTTTTCTGAAAAGTAGAATAGGGAAACAGTTTTTCAAAAATGTAATACTAAAATTATATTCATTTACCAAAAGTTAATTTTGTCCGAATACCCAAAAAATAAAACAACTTCCCTAATGCATTTTTAAACACAGGAAAACGAAACAAAAAAAAAACCCGATTACTACATTTTTCTGGCAATTCATTTCTTTCCTTCACACATTTTTGATTTATATCCCCAGCCATCCGAACGGAGTAGTAGGGAAACTTGTCACGCCCATTCCACGGGCTCCATTGGGCCCGAGAGGCTTCATATAAATGTTGTTTTTTCGCAAACACAAGTAGCTTCTCAAATATTAAAGTATTCCCGCGTGTGGGTTTATATTTCATGTGTAGTACCATCTCTACTCTCGAGTTAATGTATCTGGGTGGTTGCATGGTACTTTCATAAGTAGTACTCCTTCAGATTGGCCGTGGTAATGGAGGTGGAGGTGAATTCTGACGGGTATTAGAGCATGTAGTGAAGGTCTGGGTAGCCGGTTGTCATGGCTTGTGTGTGGTGGAACGAGGTCGTGTCGTGTGTGCAGGCCTTAGTGAAACTGATCTTACAATATTATTTGTACGTATATTTATAGTACACTTACCTTAAGTTTTGAGTTGAGCTGCATGAGTACTGACAAATGCGTGCACTGACTGGACAGGTCCATTCAAACCGTGTGGTACTTTCCTCAAAAGACCATTTCAGACACCAATCTACATGATCTGACCAAGATTATGTCTGGACCTTAAAAGAGACTGTGACTGAGTTTTTTTCGGCCTTTCTTCTCAGAGTAGTCAGATAGGAAACGCTGACCTCATCTAGCTTTTAAAAATATGATTGACGTGTAAAAGTATTTGTACAAACCTACTTACTAAAATAAATCATTTATCATTAATTTATCATATATCACTTACTCTACTTAGGTTTCATGGCACTGATTGGATATGATTTTTTAAGATAGTGAGAGAGAGTCGGTGAGAGGATTTGATTGTTTTTCACCCCGAAAAAGCTGGAGATTCATGCGTATACGGAACTGTAAAATAACTGGTAAGTTGATACTTAATCATTACATAGAATTTCCTGAATATTGCAGAAAAATAATCAACATTTATTATTCACTATAGCTTTTGTCCGCGGCTTGGCCCGCGTGGATGTCGAAATATATCCCACGGGAAGTTACTACCGGGAAATCCTTCCTTATTCCTTGTCTACATTATAAAGGGAACCTCTGTGCAAAATTTCAGCTTTCTAGGTTCAAGGGTTTGGACTGGGCGCTGAAGAGTCAGTCAGTCAGGACTTCTCTTTTTATTTATATAGATAGATAGATTTATTTCCCTTTTGTGTTGACGTTATTACAACACAAAATCACAAACGGATCCTCAGGATTAGCAAAATACAATTACAAAGGATTTCATCAACGGATATCGTGTTACATTATAAGACTCAGGTAAATCCGTGTCCCAGATACTTGAGTACCTCACGCAACGCTTCCAAAACCAGAGACAAGAGATTACTTTCTTAATTTCGTCAAGACATCCTCCGTAGGAAGTCCAAGGGTTAAGACGGCCTATAGATGTATTATAAACAATAAGGTGCCTACACTCTCGGCCTTTAGAAACTGTTGCGTGGCATGCCTTAAATATTATTTTCCACTTTTGGTAGTTGTTTTGACGTCAGTTAGACTTACTTACTTAGTTTTTTAGTAGGTTAATTAATGTTTTGAAGAGTCTCCAAGAGTGAGGATACTTAGATGATATCGTTAAGGCGCGTAGATCCTATCCTATCCTATCCTATCCTTGATATCCTATTTAAGTGAGTAATATACAACCGTCAACCAGACATTTTTTTTTTATACTTATATCCTAGCATAATAACTAAAACATAGCATCGAAAAATTCATACTGGTAATGTAACCAAGAGACTGGCGGCATTGCCACGTTGTATGGCAATACTTAGCCTCTGGCCAAGGTAAAAGTCAGCCCTTGGGTCACGGATTTGTAATCACGTTCTCGAAAACGACTCTAACGATTTCGATGAAACTTGCAATGTGGGGTTTACGGGGTGAAAAATCGATCTAGCTAGGTCTCATATCTGGGAAAATTCGTTTTCTCTATTTTCGCCCGAGCAAAGCTCGGTTACCCAGGTACTAGAAGAGTTATTAGCGAAACTCTTTCAATGTGAGATACTGTCCTGGACGTCATAAACAAAGTTTTCTAGTTATTGTAGCAATGAGCCATAGCCAAAGAGCTAAATGTTTATGTGACTACAGAAAATTAAATAATGTATTCAGCCCAAAAATTAAACTGCTTAAGAGGATACATCGAAGCGTGGTTTAGCTCGGTGTGTAAGTGAAATGGCGTTATGGCTGTCTAGTTTGACGCGCGAGATAATAGTCTTTCACGCGCACCGCAACTAAACTTGCTTCGGTTAAATGTAGTTTTATGACAAAATACTATACTTAAATCAATTTAAAGCTTAGTAAGTTCTTAACATACTTAAATACCTTCGATTTAAAGTAAATTTAACTGCACAATAAGAAACTGGTTACATATAATCGTATAAAACAGAAAATAGACGGTGCTACTTTGGATTTTTTTTTCTATCGAAAAATTTTCAAGTACCTACATAATCATGTTTCGGTTTTAGTACAGCATTAGACAATATACTCAAATAACACATATGGAAAATCCAAATGATTTAACCATATACATTTGGTTTTATAGGAATTTTAAAAACACAAAAATCAATGTAGTTATCCCCTTAACATTCCCAGAAATACCAACTAGATAGTTCCTTGAAATAAAACCTTAAAAAGCAAATCTAACATGAGATGCAAGAACACGGACCTTGTCGTATTGAACATAAATAAATAACTAAGGGTTCGAAATTAGAGCCTCCTTTTTCCGTCGGTTGCAACTGAAATATGGAAACAGTGGGAAAGCTCGTAAAACCAGTAAATGTTACGTTAAGTTCGCTGATAGCTATATGGAGAACGTGATTTGCATTTAGATTGCACGTTTTGGAAATACTCTGTGATGCCGTATGCAGTAGTAAGTTGTGAGGGAAGGCTAAATGCGAAGTTCAGAATCGTAGTGAGATTCAATTGTGGTATGATTTCATAAGTACTGCAAGGTATGTTATGAATACATAGCCAATGGACTTTAGATGATGGGTACGAAGGTGCACTTTATTATAGCAAGCCTGTTTTCCCCTAAGAGTTAGGGGATACAACGATAATCGTGTGTTTTTAAAATTCCTATAAAACCAAATCATCATCTTCCTGCCCTTATCCCATATTACTTGGGGTCGGCGCAACACGTTTTCTTCTTCCATTCTCCCCTGTCAAGCGTCACGCTATCATTCACTCCCTTTTTTTTTCATATCATTCCTCACACAATCCATCCATCTTTTCTTTGGCCTTACTCTGCCTCTCCATCCATCAACATGTATATTCATCACTCTTTTAGTCACATGCGTTTCGTCTCTCCTCATTACATGCCCATACCAAGACAAACGATTTCCTTTCAACTTTTCTGTTACTGGCGCCTATAAAACCAATTGTATATGGTTAAATCTTTTGTATTTTCCTTATGTATTAACATAAGGAAAATCCAAATGATTTAACCATGTTAATACATAAGGAAAATCCAAATGATTTAACCAAGTCAAGTAATCTTGACAATATTGTCTACTGTTGTACTAAAAACTTTTTTACAAAAAAATACAACCGACTTCCAAAAACAACACTACAAAGTGAAAAATAACTTTAATTTCGGAAGTCGGTGTCTAGTTAAATGTATTTTCGTTTTTTGCCACCGACTTACGAAATTAAAGTTATTTTTCACTTTGTAGTGTTATTTTTGGAAGTCGGTTGTATGTTTTTGTAAAAAAGTTTTTATTTTTCACTTTTTAGTTGTGTACCTATCCCACACAAATTCAAATACCACTACCTGCAAAACAAACTAGAACATCATCCATATAAAAGTGGGGAAAAAATACGTATTATTGAAGCTAACTCAAAAACTACCGAAGCAAAGTTAATCAATTTTATATGGGACCAACTGTGTTGTATACACTCTCGAACAAAACAAAAAAAATCCAAATCGGTCCAGCCATCTTCGAGTAATCGGGGAACATACATAAAAAAAAAATTTAAAAAAAAAGGTTCCGACGAATTGAGAACCTCCTCCTTTTTGAAGTCGGTTAAAAACCGAAACAAAACTACTTGAAATTTTTTCGATAGAAAAGAATCCAAAGTAGCACCGTCTATTTTCTGTTTTATACATACCTACGTAAACAGTTCCTTACTGCGCAGTAAAATTTGCTTTATATTGAATGTCATTTATGATCGTTTATGTACACCTGACAACGTATCTGCAAAATTTCAGCAAAAACAAACTTAATTTCGCATTTATAATATTAGTTAGAATAACTTAGGATTAAGATAATTCGCGTCCTATGGCCTGCCATTATCAGCTTTTTCCTAAAGACCATACAATTCTCGAGTGATAAACGGCAGTCATCCATTCATGTCTAGACCTCACTCCGCGGCAAGCGACCGCTAACCTAGCCATTTAGCCACTAGCCCAGGCTAAATGGCTAAGCCTATCGATCCACAAACCAGCCTTGATACAGACATAAATATTCATACCCTAAAAGAGTAAAGGGCGTTGCGGTGTAAATCCGTAGTTTGTTCTTTTGCGACGCTGCGGCGCGACTTGCAATATGCTGAGTGGGTAGTGGCGTAGCGTATTGTGAGTCTGCGAGGGTAGGCGCTTCGTTCGTGTATTGTCACCGACGACACCGACGAGCTTTCATGCTTTGTGTTCTATGTGGAACGTTATTAGGTCAGAATGTGCCATATACTTGGTGGTACGATTGTGAGAGCGATTTGATTTTAGTTTACTCGTAATTATAGTGGATAAGAATCTTTTGTGAGACACATTCATCGTATCAGCCGCAAGATGTCCACTGGCATAAAGCTTTTTCTAGCATCTTCACTATAGAGATATTATTATTATTGTTTTTCTATCTATAATATGTATGTATTTACAAAAAAAAAAAATGTATATAAGTAGTTTATCAGCCATCTCGTTACCATAACACAAGCATTAGGTTGCTTAGCTTGGGGCTAGATGGCGTTGTGTGATATGTCCAAAACATATTTATTTATTTATTTATTTTATTTATTATATAAGTAAGTTTAATTAGATATTGATGTTTTTAGGGTTCCGTACCTAAAAAGGAAAAACGGAACCCTTATAGGATCACTTCGTTGTCCGTCTGTCTGTCACTCTGTCAAGACTCTTTTTCTCAAGAATGCGCGGAGGTATCAAGTTGAAATTAATATCAAATATGTAGGTCTATGGTCTCTTTAAGTTCTAAAAAAATCAAGCTTCTAAGTCAACACAATAAAAAAATACGGTCATTTAAGTATGCGACATATTTTGATACTCGTAAGTAAATCAAAACCTATTCATTGATATTAGAGGTATAGGGTACTTCCCGTTGTCTTAGAATCATGAAATTTGACAAGAAGCAAGGTCTAAAATATTAAACTAAAAATAAACAACTGCCAAATTGCTAAAGCGTCGCCATGCTTCAACCTAATCTGTCAGAACGCTAAATAATCCTGTTCCCTATCAAATTAGACCCGTGGTAATAAACTACTGCAGTGCAGCAAGGAAGCGATGCACAGCCATTACCCTGGGGATATCCTCGCGCTGTGATCGACGTCGATATTAAAGTATAGGTACTTATGTAATAATTGGCAACTTCACACCAGCATCTCAAAGGATATCACTAGGTACTATGCCTAAGATCAAACTAAATAAAAACCGGCCAAGTGCATGTCGGACCACGCACAATGAAGGGTTCCGTAGCTGGGATGAATTTATCCCAAGAACAAACTTAACACTGTAGTTGAAAAACATGGTCTCCCATACATTCCAACTGCAAATGTAAGTTGGTTGACTATTACTCGTAAACTTGAAAAGCCTACTTCGCTGTGCTAGTTTTCCTTTTAACTTCGTTATATAAACTACTATCGTGATTTTTTTTACCCATCCCAAACTAAGCGTTTAGCTGGCAGGGGGGGGACACTTAACTCTAACAAAAATGAGCACTTTATAGCTTAATATTTCAGAAACGGATCCCTAAATCGAAAAATTATTTTCACAAACCTGCAATATTTGTAAAACACCCATCCAACAACACCCTACACCATGGGGTAGACGAGAAAAAAAAAACATCCCCACTTTTCGTGTACACAGGTACCCTAAAAAAAAATGATTTTACCACGTTGTCGGCGTGATGAATATGTATATCCATGCCAAATTATAGCTTTCTAGTACTAAGAGTGTCTGAGCTAAGCTGCGTACGGACGGACAGACAGACGGACGGACATAGCGAAACTATAAGGGTTTCTTGTTGACTACGGAACCCTAAAAAGGAAGTCAGGCTCCTTGACTGCATCGAATGGAAACATTTTTAAGGTTTCATAACAGTCACAGATTTTTGGTAAAGTAAACACGAATTGCAAGTCGTATACCTACTAATACTTACCGAAGTCCCTACGTAATAATAAGTTAATTGACAATTATAATATATAGGATACGTTAGGCTGCATTCGGTTAGACAGGACGCCGACCGAAAGGCTAGGTAGATGATATGAGGACACGAAGGATTATAGATACGTACGGTACAATGCGTGCCACGAAAGATGAGTCTTGACACACCACGTAGTTTGACTTGCGCAGTAGATTATAATTCTCGGATTCTAATTATTCTGCTTTATAGGTATCTGGTCTGAGACGGGAACGGACCGGGCGTCATTGCGGCGGCGGAAAGAGCGCAGGAGGCGCGATACTGCGCTCGTCAAGTCTCATATTTCGTGGCATGCATTGTACTTATTATCATTTAGTAAACAATCTGTATTATCTAAGGATTCCTGTAGGTATTCTTATTGACATTCAAGCACGGCCGAGCGTCGTCGTAATCTCATTGACATTTAATACCCCACTGGACACCTGTCCGGCGTTTCAGATATCAACCGATGCATAACTGTATGTACAGATGTAAAGGTTAGCATTATATAATAAATATATAGGCACATAGGTATGCGCAATAATAAAGTAAGGAATTCGTCAATTCAATATCACTTCACGGGGATCCTGAAAAAGGTCCCGATTTCCCGAATAAAGACGCGCAATCAATGTTATTGAAAGGACCCTCGGCAGCCTGATCCGCTGTAGGCGGCACTATTCTGCAATCCTTTCGTGAACCCACCAACCAATCATTATCGACCTTCCCAATCTTGAACTGTGACCTTTTGCAACAATCCTCCAATTAAATTTCCATTCGTTCTCAGAATGTAATTTGCTGCTATTTTGAAATATTCAGAAACTCATGTTGGCATATGTAGGCGGCTTATTTTTAGACTTCTATTCAGGAACGCTAATTATTATGCTAAATGTGTAATTTATACTTACAGCACGCAATTAATATTAACGTGAGTCATATCGAGATCGATAGTCTGCGAGTGTTAAATAACACACATTTTTTAAAATAGTTTTTATTTTGTCAAACAGTTACCTAGGTAAAATTTTCTGTATAAGTGTCGGTGTTCTAATAAACTTGTCCAATGTTCGACAAAAATACTACGACACGTGGAGCTAAGCTTAAAATAATTGTGACCCGACGTCGCCGTCGTCGTAGCGAGCGATACCCGCTATCACAACTGTCTGTAACATCGGCTTAGCCGGCGTCATAAAATACCGAATCTCACTCAAATAAAGGTCGCCCCAAATCGCACCCCTGCAGGTATTATAAAATGGCGTCATCGGTATAGCATTATAGTCTTGTGATCGGCAGGTACGAGAAAGGTTAGGTCGACGACGGCGCAGGGGTCGGCAGTCACCTCCCCCTGACCTTTACAGAGTCGCCCAGTCCCGCGGGAGAGTGATCGCGCCGCATTATCGCGGACCACGCGGCGCCATATCTGAAATGGCTCATAACATGGACGGGCCAGTGCGGGCGAGCCGGGTGTTTGCCGGGTGCCAGCCGACAGCCGGCTGTGAGCCGGGCCGGGCCGGGCGCACCTGTCTAGGTGGGCTCCGGCCGCGCCGGCCACTGCAGGCCGGGAGCCGGCGGCGCGGCGCGACGGCGCGTCTCGCGCTCAACATGGCAGACACGCACCTCTAGGCACGTGCTGCGTCGATATCCGAAAATTTCCCTTACGATGAATTTTAATCGAACTATTACTGTTGTAACAATTTCCAGACATAATTTTCAGTGTCATGATCAGCAGTATAGAGGCGCTCCCTCATAGGTAGCATTCGCGTGTAAAGTAACAGTTCTCATTCGAGCATTACAGTGCGCAACCTGTAATGATACAATTTGTAACATTACATTCACCGGGACCTGTAATGTAACAGTGATGAGTGGGAGCTCCCGTGAAGCCCGTGATACAGTTTGTAACATGAACGCGAATCTTATCAAATCATGGATTGTTTACAGGCGAATGCTCCGGTGAGGGTGGGAGCAGTATTGGCCCAGTAGGAACGAACCTATGTTCTGTTCGAACCCAGACAGGCAGATACACTTATACTTTGTGTAATTTATTTCATCACCACTGCTCTCAAAACGGTGATGGAAAACATCGTGAGGAAACCGGCATATCCTAGAACCAAAAATTCAAAGACATGTGACATCTACCAACGCGCACTGGTACAGCTTGGTGGATTACGGCCCACTCCCTCTCACAGAGAGGACGCCTGTGTCCCAACAGTGGGAACATTATAGGCTGATGACGGTGGCTCCGGTGAGGGAGCGCCTTTTATGGCTAGCAGTTAGAAGATTTTATAAATTACTAGCTTTTGCCCGCGGCTTGGCTCGCGTGGTTGTCGAAAATTATCCCGCGGGAATGTACTACCGGGATAAAAAGTATTCTATGTCCTAATCGAGATCATGGTCTACCCATGTGCCAAATTTCATCCAAATCCGTTCAGCCGTTTTAGCGTGAAAGCGTACAAACTCAATTTCGTATGTATAACTAATTTTTGCCAGCGGCTTCGCCCGCGAGGATGTTGGAAATTACCGCACGGGAACCGTACATTTTTCCGGAATAAAAAAATTGCCTATGAGCTATTCTAGACTATAATCTATTTATATGCCAAATTTCATCCAGATCCGTTCAGCCGTTCTGGCGTGATTGAGTAACAAACATCCATCCATCGATCCATCCATCCAAACTTTCGCATTTCTTATAATCAATCTGCCTAGCCTTTTCCCAACTATGTTGGGGTCGGCTTCCAGTCTAACCGGATGCAGCTGAATACCATTATTTTACATGGAGCGACTGCCTATCTGACCTCCACAACCCATTAACTGGGTAATACGATACCCCTTGGTAAGACTGATTGTCAGACTTTCGGGCTTCTGACGACCCGTAACGACTGTCAAAGATCCACAAATGACAGCCGGGACCAACGGCTTAACGTGCTTTCCGAGGCACAGAGGAGTCTCGGTATGTAAAGATGGTCACCCATCCACGGACCAACCCCGGTAAGCGTAGCTTAACCTGATGGATCGACCCGTGCGGCTGTTATTACTTAGCCACGAGCTCCTCACTTAGCTACGCATTTCGCATTTCTTATAATATAGTTAGAATGTGTTGACAATGTTGATATCCTATCGTGAATATCTAGGTAGAGTCAGAAATATGTACTGGCATACCGTTAAGTAGACGAAAGACTGAAAAGCATGTCTGAAAATATTAATCGCGCTGAATTAGGAGACTTACTAAAATACCACCGAGACCAAGGTAAAAGTTACAACTAGTTCAAACGCTTTTTTTTTACTGAAGTACTAGATACCGTTCTGAAAATAATTAGATAGAAATGCAGATATCCACACGTAGCCGGTATCCGCCGCGGCGCCATCGTCCCTGCCCTAGTAGTTACGTTCGGGACGGCCGCGGCGCATGCGCGCTGGCCGCTATTAAAAAATGAATTCCTGGTTCCCGCACTGTGAGCCGTACGTCGGTGTCAGCGGCTGCGTTAGGTCGGCACGCGCCAGACGGACCCGCCCGACGGTCGCCGAGCCCGCATCGCGCAGCGCCGCGCGTGGTGTGCGGGTGTGGTCGCGAGTGCAGTGCAGTGCGTGCAGCGGTCCCATGCGGTGAGGCCGGCCATGCGCCGTGCGGGCTGGTAGCGGCCGCGGCATGGCGCGCCGCGCCGCCCGCGCCCGCGCCTGCTCCTCACACAAACCATGAGCGACCTGCAGGCCACCTTCGAGTTCTCCGTGGAACTCTACAAGTTCTACAATGTCGACCTCTTTCAGAGAGGGTGAGCGCACTCGATATTAATTACGTAGTGGTACATGCACCTTCGTGATAACGCCGACCACAACTGATAAGATGTGAAAATTAGAACGGAATATGCTCATAGCAATAGATAACATCCAAATGACCTGGCTAGAGTCGGGACCTTTGATGCGCAAAGACTGAATTCATAATGTCGTTCGTGAATTTCATGATCTCGCATTCATACTTATCATCAATCATCGTCTTCAGATCCTATCTCCTCACACCATCAATCTGATAGCAATCACTAGATCTCCTTGACATTTGCGAGAGAGATGCCCTCTGATTGAGACGTACGTAGACAGAGATTATTGGTACATTTTCTTTCACCGCATTACCCCAACTTTAGAGCGGGATAGTGCTATAAAGATATATCGACGAAACTCAGAATTATGAAGACGGTCGGCGTAGCTTCGACTAAGAAGTTCGTTGCTTGTTGCGGGATTAGTGAAGAGAGCTTTTAAATTACCATACATTATCCTAACAATAAAAACACTGATCTAGGCTACCGATGTACTGACCAAATCGGAAACCGGTCGAAACATCGGAAGCCTAATCTTTCTCTCGAAACTAAATAAACGGAGAAGGGAACTATGCGAAAATAGCTATAGAGCTACATATATTTTAACCCAACTTTCTGGCTTATCGAGGAATTTCTAATACCTGGTAACAATAGAACTTATGGACCATATAGGAAAATGTATATATGTTATATAAATATAGCTGGACTACTCTAAGGTCGGTTTTTCTGACATTCTTTTTTTTCTGAATATAGCATTAAAGTTGTAGAATTAAAAACCAGGCTGTGTAAGTAGATATTTGAAATTGAAGAAGAAGAATAGATGATGAATATTGAAATCGTGCTAGCAGTGTCATCGATTTATATTAACATTGCTCGACAACCAAACTACCCACCAACGTCAATGTCGAATACAAGATTAAATTAAACTTCAGACAAACTCACTGAATTAAAATTGAACACAAAAGTAAAATCAGAACAGTTGAAGCCTTATTAATGGAGACAATTATAGATTACGTACAAATTACGACAAAAAGGATGATAATATGTAGCAGTGGTAAATGAAATTTACAAAACATGTGAACTCTCATTGAGTGAATACTGGAAAATGAAGTTGATATATTAATCCATTAAATTAAAATGATACCGTATTTACCATAGCATCCAAGCATAAAATCAATCGTACTTTTTATTAATGGTCAGTGACGGTCGACATCAATTTCAGTATAACATATAAAAGGGTTTTTTAAAAATTTATTCGCAGACGTGCCTCGGGGCTGTCGCGCGCAATTATTATGATTGACGAATGCTAACTGCACGGCATCGTTGAAGACCCTTCAATTAATTTTGCCAGACTGAAGGGGAGAACTGACTCATGCCTTTTAATTGGTAATCACTGCTTAAAGTGTGCTTTCCCTAATTATTAGATTTCTGATTCATTACTGCTTGCCATGCTTTGATATTATTCAAACAGATTCAAATATTTTTCTCGCTCCTAGTTTTTACCGGTCACTTACTGCCTATATATCATTATTGATTTTAAGTAGTACTCGCATATTTAAAACAGTCATTAATAATTCGTTTCCTTTATTCTTTCCAAGTATGTATGAATTAGCTTCAAGTAAAACCAAGTGCTTCTGAAAATCAAATTTTTCTTATAGAAAATTGTTTCCCCATTCTAGTCTTTAATTTGTATAAGATGTTGCATAAATATACATGCATATTTGAACATTTTAAACCTGTCTTAGAATTTTATTCATCCATGACCTCAGTAAAGACCGATTTTAAATACGATAGCTTCATGAAAGCTTACTCGCGTGCTAACAGCAGCCATTTCTAAATTGTATCATTGCGTGTTTCAGTTGCGAAACTCGAAATATTTTTATAAGACTTGAGCATTAAATACACTAATTCTTTTCAAATATGTCTGTAATTCAGACTGAGAGCCAAAGTTTTAATTACCCATCAAAGTCTGGCTGTACCTATTGTGGTTTATGGATTTCAGAATAAGTCTAGATTAATCGCCTTGGCTAAAATATTGATAATTATAACAACAGCTTCTAGTGGACATGGTTTCACAATACTTGGGATAAGACTGACAATGATCTTTGCCAATAATGAAAACAATTTTAATACAATGCAATGGGTTGCAAACGTAGGAGGAAATATGCGAAAGTAGAGTTTGTTAAAACCTGTTAGCTTAGAACGCGTTTGGCAACGAGTATGGTATGAAAAAGTTATTTACGATACGAATGAAACTTTGCATTCCTAAACCAAAACTAAAAAATTAACGCCTACGACTATAAAAGTGACTGCATTTTATGAATTTATACCGCCCATGTTGATCTATCGGAATTATATTTTATTTCTGGATATTATTATTATTTTTTTTTTAATTTGACCGGTTGCTAGGTACAGTTTATTGGAACCTCTGAATACCGGTAAAGGATCTATCTCAAGCTAAAATGTAAGAATGCCTGACAATTCTGATTGTAAGGTGGTTGGACTTTTGTTAGGTTAAGTTTGCTAAGATTGAAGAAAGCAACTTGAATTCGAAACATTTTATAAAATGTTTGGAAACAATAATAATTCTAACATAGGACAGGAGACAGGAACTAATAGAAATCTTGAACTTGAATAACAAAAAACAATAACAATGCAAATAATAATGTTATATCTTTAATGTGCTGTGGTGTTAAAAATAATAAGAAGTCACTAAAATAATTCGAAAAGAAAACAATCGTGCTTCTTACAAGATATTCGAACTCATACGTCACAGCGGCCGCAAGGTCGTTGTCTAAAATTAAATGTTTTTAACCAGCTTTAACCAACAATGTTTACTCCTGTAGACCGATGTTTTACTACGAAACACGTTGCACACACGGTAGGTACATAAACAGTTGTAAAACACAAAGTCTAATAAACATTGTATTGTGTAGAGAATCAATGGGTTCCCTATGAATCAGATCAGATCGTTGAACTTTTAGTCCTTTTGGGCAGCCAATAATTCTTGCTAATATGACGAGATGCTCCGATGCTGTATCAAACAAACTGGCGTGCCATAAATCTAAAGATGTAAAGAGATTGACAGAAGTGCAAATGCCATGTGCCAAAGGACTTACACATTAATTTACCACAACGATCTCCAAATGTGCTTACAAGCGGCTTAATGACCAGCGTCAACAAATCAACGCTAGACACAGATAACTTTGCTTGGTGAATAACTAAATACATTGACAAAAGAGAAGTCTTTGAGATGAAGGAAGCAATTATGTTAAACATTTGTTAAAGTACTGACTTTAGAATTTTTAGAACAGATAAACTAAGATTTTAGAACAAATTTTAGAACAGATAAACTAAGATCTTATGCCATCAATGAAATAAAAATTGCACTTAAGAACCAAAATATTAAAGAAAACAATTAATACATGCAAAACACTTTACGACAAGCACATAAAAAAACACTATTTTATCTTTTAAATTGCAAATGACAAGACTCCTACGCATCGCGGACGGTTTGTGACCCAGTTCTATATTTGTGGCGCGTGTCTTTCCAAGTATGTCTGCCACAGAATAAATAATATAACGAATATTAGCAAGTTTACACATTTTATATGACTTCAAAGCTACAGCATCTGAAACAAAATCTACAGCACCTGAAACAGCACAGCACAAACATCTGAAAGAGAGATGATTGTGCTGTTACTCTGGACTTACCAACAGCGTGCGCTCTCATCATCGACATAATCCTATTAGTTATTAGCTTCATAGTATTTTTAATGTGGCGTCGTCTGATTCTTCTTCTACTTTGTTATTTCTTTTTTTTTTTAGTAATGTAATTTACATTTTTTTTTTTTTTTGTTTTTTTCACTCAATGTAACTGCTTAGAACTTCTGATGTAACTAATGATTTATAACTTTTCTTTAAAAGTGTGTATATCGTGTGTATTTCTCCTTTCTTGTTTCTGCTCTTCCGTTTCGTGATTCGCTTTTGTCATTTTTCCTTTAAATAACCTAATATCTCAGGTTAAATTATCCCATATACAATTTCGTAGCTCCCAGCTACCGGTGTTAGAGAACCAATAGCCAGTTTCCTCAAAACTCTACAACTTGAATTAATCAAATTTTAGTTGAATCGTTTTCACTTTACTTTTCAGTACTGAACAAAATGAGTCTACCAAACTAACAGATAAACTACTTTTGAATTGCAAAGTTAATTAGTATTTAAATGCTTCCATTAACGCCTAAACAATTAGCAAACTACGGGAAACTGAAAGTGTCTACACTATGCCAGAATCGGCTGGCTGAAGCGCGCTTAAACTCATATTTCATGCTACAAAGTGCATAACCTAATAAACTCAATTTTCTCTTTTACACCTAATAGAGCAACGTGCTTTGAGTGTTATATTAACATCACCACTATTAGTCGCTTTTTTTTAACTTTCAAATGAATGTTTAGTTGTATTCTTTTTTGTGTAAGTTTGTTTTTCTTTGCGTCATGTTTTACCGCAAGTAAACGTATTTTTTTTTCTTTCTTCAATCTTTATCTCTGTATCTTTAAATGACGGAAAACTTTTTGCACATGACCTATTTTTTATATTTCTATGCACATGACAAGTCCATCAAGAGTAAAGCTGGCATTTTCTTTGGCTCTTCACAATAGGATTTACGATTATACAAGTCTCGAGTTTCAGAAAACATCATTCTGCTTATAGAACTACTTAGTCATCAATCATTCGTCACAAGTTGGTCAACTGCATTATGTATTGATTATTATCGATGAATACTTTATTCGTTTTCTTTGTATTGCTTAGTTGTTTTCCTTCATATTGGTTATTGACGGTAAACGAACAACGAGGAACTCGTGGCTAAGTAATAACAGCCACACGGGTCAATCCATCAGGTTAAGCTGCGTTTGCCTGGGTTGGTCATTGAATGGGTGACCATCTTCACATACCGAGACTCCTCCGTGCCTCGGAAAGCACGTTAAACCGTAGGTCCCGGCTGTCATTGTTGGATCTTTGACAGTCGTTACGGGTCGTCATAATCCTGAAAGTCTGACAACCAGTCTTACCAAGGGGTATCGTATTACCCAGTAACTGGGTTGTGGAGGTCAGATAGGCAGTCGCTCCATGTAAAATACTGGTATTCATCTGCATCCGTTTAGACTGGAACCCAACCCCAACAAAGTTGGGAAAAGGCTAGGCAGATTGATTTTTTGACAATAAAAACGAACAACATAGTGAGGTAACCTAGACTATAATGTTCTGAAGTTGTCTGGTGATTAATCTCTTTGCTCTTCAATGGGGTCTTTGCTTTCCATTGGGACAATTATAGACTCAGAGAATTGGACTGAGTGTTAGTCTCACAAAAGTGACCACTCTGTAGAAAGAGACAAAGCGACTATGCGGCCAATATCTGCAGTACAAAGATACTTGCAACTTTTAGAACTAATTTTAAATAGTCAGATAACTTTTATCTGAAGAATAAATATGACAGTTTCAAATATTTTCTATAAAAAAGCTGTCAAACCGCCATATTTTGCGGTGACGATTGAAAAATTAGCCCTTAATCGTATTCAGTAATTTGACAGTTCGAAGCAAAATAATTTTCATTTTTAAATTACTTATCTATACTAATATTATAAAGAGGATAGATTATTTTGTTTGTTAGTTTGTACCGAATAAGTTCCGAAACTTCTGGACCGATTTAAATCATTTTTTCACCAATAGAAAGCTCAGTTTAAGCTTAGTTTTAGTTTAGTTTAGGTAGTAAGTTTTTTCAGGAAGTAACATAGGCTATAAATTAGTTTAAAAAAACTTAGAGATCCTTACGAAAATTGCAATAATGTAACCCAAAGTAGCAACATTTTGCCTATAAAATTCATTATTTGGCGTGCGCTGAAAAAACTATTGATGATACATAAAAAGTACGTACTACATGATTAAAGTACCTACTTATTATTACCTTCAAAAAAGTCCGCGAGCCAATATTATCCAACTATAATAGCAGCTTTTGTGTTCTAAAATTTAATTAGATCGCCGGTAGAAACAAAAGTTGGTTACATTAGTATCGTAGTATTAATTCTTATTCAAATAAATAGTTTTATCATTAAGGGTATTTATGTAGCAGTAAAATACTTTTTAATTCATTCGAATCGGACATTTAATTTCGAAGTTATCACGAGTATAAAAATGCCATACGCGTTCCGTTCGACGTCGCGACCGCGATTAACTCAGTATTTTTATACTTGAGACCAAAAGTAAAGAATAACTTGGGTTTTAATAAGGGGGTGAAAAGGGGTAGTAAATTTTTCAGGGGAGGATTTTACTGCGGGACTTGATTAACTCAAAAATTGGTGTAAATAATCTTTCAGTCAAGTTATGGAAACATCCGAAACGATTTTTTAAAATTCCACTCCTTTGGGCATGAAAACAGGGAATACAGTTTATATGAAAAATCTTATCCATTTGGTAAATTAACTTGAATCTTGGCACAGGTAATAATAGTAATAAAGTTTGTCATTAATAGTTTTTCAAAACTACCCTGGAGGGGGAGGGTTAGAGGGGGAGGGGGTAGGGGAGGGGGTGGGTGAGGACGGAAAGGGGACAGGGGGATAGAGACAGGTGTTGGTGAGGAGAAGAAGGGGTGGTGAGGGGTGAGGGGGAGGGGAAGGGTTGGTGGGGGGAGAGTGGGTGAGAGGGGTGGTGAGGGGTGAGGGGGAGGGGAAGGGTTGGTGGGGGGAGAGTGGGTGAGAGGGGCAGGGAGAGGTTAGCGGAAAGGGGATACGGTGAACGAACGTGCTAATCTCTGGAACTACGAGTCGGACTTTAAAAATTATTTTTGCATTTTATTATCTTAAGGCTATAGTCATATTTAACATTACTCTAAGACCTTTACGTGCCGAGCTAAAAGAAAAAAAGTCAGAAATAACGCTAAGAGAAAACGAAGTCATAGCGCGGGCAGGCAATTCGATGCGACGGCGACGGGGTGGGTCGGGGGAACAAGAAATTTCACGCGTACGAAGTCGCGGGAAGCAGCTAGTAGTTTATATACGAATATAAAGTGTTTCAATTAAACTATAACCACATCAAGGTAGTTTCGCTAATTCTTTTTTCACCTCATTTCCTTTTTATTGTCAGGAACTTATCCCTTCAACTGGCAAGTTACTGAACTAGGTAGGTACTGTTGAGTTACTGAATAAGGGCTAATTTGACCGAAGACGGATATCTTTTATCCATGGAATAAAATAGACGATTGACAGTTTTTGTATGAAGAAACTGTCAAAAATTCAAAAATTCGAATGTTAAGACATATACAGGGTATAAAAGTTTGGTGGAATTCACCCTAAAAGTCCAAGTAGACTGAAAATTACGAAAGAGACAAAGCGAATTTGCGGCCCAAGTATAGGTACTGACCGCAAATTCGCTTTGTCTCTTTCATACTTTTCCGTCTATCACTGCACAACTGATAACGGACCGCTCATTCCATTCTCTGTGTATGGGGATAATTTCAGACTGGTATAGCATTCAGGTTGTTTGTATTGTTTAAATGTGTTCATGGGTGTCCCTTTTGTACCATTTACCATAATATTATCGACATATTAATTCCTTTCATCTTGATTTTGAATTAGTTAGCTGTAGTATTCATTACCAAAACTTGGAATAATTGGCGTTTCATTAGTCATACGAGTCATTTTATTTAGTTACCTATGCTAAAAGTTCGCAAATACATACAACAATTTATTCCCCCTTTTAATTGTCGTCGTATAGCTATGTCGTCACTCCCCCAGTGACGACATAGCTACCACTGCGGCGTAAATTGATTCGGGTCGAGACCAACGCGACAGGTGTAAATGAATTGGGGTGTAAAAAGTACCCGAGTTTGTGGAACGGCATGTGTAGGAAAAAGTTAGAAGCGACTTGACGAATTGTGTTGGTCGTGTGCGAAAAAAATATCAACAATTTGGCAAACATAGTCATGGAAGTTACTAAGGCAAAAGGTTAACTTACGCTCGGATCCTATATGTATCGAGTAACGAATCGTTACACTTATTAATGGAAGTTTCAATTTGTCTTTCTTTAATTCAATTGTGCAGAGTAACTAGGAAACTATTTTTAGAAGCTAACTTAACTAGCAGATAATGCTTTTCTAAAACTAAAAAAACGGCCAAATGCGTGTTGGATCACGCACAATGAAGGGTTTCGTAATTGAGATGAAAAGTTTGTAATCGCAAAAAAGTTTTTTTTTTTGTGACAAAAGTACAAATGAACAATTTTCGGAGTTTATCCTTTATTTGTGCTGTCAGACCTTGCTTCTTGCCAAATTTCATTATTCTAGGTCAACGGGTTAAGTATATAGGTTTTGATTTACTTGCTAGTATCAAAATATGCCGCATAAAGGGCCGTCTTTTTTTATTACGTTGACTTAGAAGCATGATTTTTATAAAGCACCAAGTGACCGTAGTTTTACGTATTTGGTTTTAATTTCAACTTGATACCTCCAAGCGTTCCTGAGAAAAAGGGTCTTAAGAGACTGACAGACAGACAGACGGACAACGAAGTGATCCTATTAGGATTCCGTTTTTTCCTTTTGAGGTACGGAACCCTAAAAATGAAATGTCGAATTAGGTTTTTATGGAAAGAAATAGTGCAAAAGTTTCCCGGAAAATTGTGAAATTCAGGAAAAACTGAATATCCTTTTTTCTTTGGGATTTTTACTTTGAATTATTGAAAATTGACGTCTGTCGGGTCAGTAAGTTAATAAGAGACAAAAGACTCTTTTGCCTAATCTTTCAGGGATTATATAATTATGTATAATCACATGTATCATGCACATAGCACACACTCATTTCAATAAGCTGATAATGCTGATATAAAATATTAGACTTCTGTATTTTTCTTTTCTATCAATTTACTTTCTCAAAATTATATAAATAGTAAATACTGGCATAAATTTTTGTACGTGAATGTTCACACAGCGTACAGTCAACAAAAGAGATATCTAGGCAGGGTAGAGTAACATATTTGTATGTGATTTGCTTCATGTTCAATTTTATATACATATATTACTTAGTTTTTGCAACACTCCTACATTGTAACACACCAACACCAAATTGTATCAATCAATCTGCTTAGCCTTTTCCCAACTATGTTGGGGTCGGCTTCCAGTCTAACCGGATGCAGCTGAATACCAGTATTTTATATGGAGCGACTGCCTATCTGACCTCCACAACCCAGTTACTGGGTAATATGATACCCCTTGGTAAGACTGGTTGTCAGACTTTCGGGCTTCTGACGACCCGTAACGACTGTCAAAGATCCACGAATGACAGCCGGGACCAACGGCTTAACGTGCTTTCCGAGGCACGGAGGGGTCTCGGTATGTAAAGATGGTCACCCATCCACTGACCAACCCCGGCAAGCGTAGCTTTAACACCAACACAAAATTGTATACTGTCACGAAATTGAACATGAAGCAATTCACATACAAATATGTTAGTATAGGTACTCTGCCTAGATATCTCTTTTTGTTGATTGTACATATTATTATCAATCTATACATTTCCAGTACATTCCCAGATTACCTTACAATGAGAGGTCAGCTTATACCGGAAATGTATAGTTTGATATGTAGCCGTTTATACATTTCGTAAATCTAAGTGCGGAAGAGTGGAGTGTCCTAACACAGACATTTATTTGTTTAAAAGGACATTTCTATCACTAGCTATGTACTTAGTACAAAGCTTGTCAAAGAAATAAAACTATTTGAATTTGTTTATTACATCTAATAAACAAATTCAAATAGTTTTATTTGTGTGTTTTATTAGTGTAGTAATTTTTTTTATCTTAGCAAAAACCGGGCATGTGAAGTGTGGGGGTGCTCTGCCTTATGTACTGTTCCACGGTACGGTGGTACCTTCCTGTATCATGAGACAGAATAACGGGATCAAGCGACTACAGCTGAGAGCGCGCGTCGCGCGTTTTCTTATTAGATACTCAATATCCTATTGGAATGATTGTCATGCGTTTAGTAAATTAAAAAAAATCGTTTCTTTGGGAAAGTTGTTTGTTATCATGAGTACAATCATGTGTTTAAAAATAAATCAGCTGCTCCACGACACATTTTGACGAGTTATGTAGGGAACAGCAAATTTTTTTTTTCGCGATTTCAGGTTTGGTCCCATAGTAAAAGTTGTTTGTTATCATGAGTACAATCATGTGTTTAAAAATAAATCAGCTGCTCCACGACACATTTTGACGAGTTATGTAGGGAACAGCAAATTTTTTTTTTTCGCGATTTCAGGTTTGGTCCCATAGTAAAAGTTGTTTGTTATCATGAGCACAATCATGTGTTTAGGTATCGGTCACTAATTACCAGTACTACACTACACGTAATCTGTGACTACCATAGATATATTATAACTGTTTTTGGAACGAAGTTCCTTATCGCGCGTTGTGAAAGGGGGCTAGACGGAAAAAATTCTCACGAAAAGTTGTAACGACACTTTTTGCTATAGTAAGCTATTGTAAGCTGTGCGACGTGCGCATGTTTCTCTGTCTGTCTCTCTCTCTCTCTCTTATAGAAAGCAAGCCAGAAATAACAAAAAAAAAACTAAAAAAAAAAAAAAAAAAAATTACAATTCCTTCACTAATTAATCGAAAGGAACTTCGTTCCATCCGGGTGTCCCTTGACACCTCTCAACTTTTTAATATTTCTACGAGCTGACCAGACAGACGTTACCCTGTCCAAATTTCATGTATGAGAAAATGAATTTTCTTCACATATATTTTTTTCGTGAATTTTCCTATGTTTTAATACTTATTATCTTATTCCGGGCAAAGACAAATCCAAAAACACAAAAATCATAAAAATTGGTCCAGCCGTTCTTGAGTTATACAAGGTGTAACTAACACGAGTTTGTTTCTAGTTAAAGATGGTGACTACACTACCGACTACAGTTTAGTAAAAGTAAGTTTTCAGTACGTATAACGGTCGGTACAACATACTGTGAAGTTTACTGTATAGTCAGAACTACTTAGGCAGATTGCTGCCTCGTAGAGCTCGTAACCACTCTTCTCTTTGTATTCCTATTCACATTTTCTGACATGATACCCGTATTGTGTATGGGCAAAATACTTCGGTACAACTATAATTAGTAGCGAAAATGTAAGCCTTTAATTATGCTGAATTTAGTGATGTAATTTGGGGTGAGAAATAAGCTGTTTATGCTATAGAATTTGAAGTTGTAACTCACAAGTCAACGTGTGACTTCTTTCTACTTCCCCCCCTATTCATCTATATAAATAATAACAAAAAGTAATTAAAAAACTAAAAAACCCGACTGCGGTAAAAAACTGAAAAGCTAAAAACAAGCCCATTTTATATTAAATAAAAGTTGGAAGCAGGCGGGATCCATTTGAGTTGAAAAATATAAAAAATAGAATGGGTTCCGCCTGCTTCCAACTTTTATTTAATTTAAAATGCGGGCTTGTTTTTAGCTTTTCAGTTTTTTACCGCTGTCGGGACTTTTAGTTTTTTTAATTACTTTTTTTTTATATCCAGCTTTTTAGTTTACAAATGTGAAAGATTTCGCAGACGATTTAGTTCTAGCAAGGAGTTTTGGTCATGAGAGTAATTTTTTTGGATCAAGTGCACAAAAATAGCCAAGCCTTTTTTTGCGTGTTTTTTACGGTTTGTCACTTTGAATTACTTTTGACCATATAAGTTGTATATATTTTTGTAATCATCTTTTAAAACCCTTCATTTTGATATCCCACTCGATGGTATTAAAAGAAAAAAAATTTTTTGATCTCCACAATATGGCACCCCAAATCCGCCATTTTACTTTGTTTTTGATTTTAATGTAGCCAGTGGCACTCGCGCTACCAAGACAAATCTAAAGACGTATAATTTATCCAAATCCGTTCATTCGTTTAGGATTTACGACGGATACGACGGATTTATACATACATACATACAGGTCAAACACATAACCCTTCTTTTGGGCTTCGCCGCAGTCGGGTAAAAAGAGAAGTCCTGACTGACTGATTGACTGACTCATCAACGCCCAGCCCAAACCCTTGGACCTAGAAAGCTGAAATTTTGCACAGAGGTTCCCTTTATAATGTAGACAAGGAATAAGGAAGAATTTATCGGTAGCACGTTCCCGTGGGATATTTACCGAATTTACGCAGGCGAAGCCGCGGGCAGAAGCTAGTTGGTATTAAGTAGGTAAGTATTCTAACAGATCCATTCATACAACCTATAATATATAAACTCACGCCTTCTTCCCACGGGGGTAGGCAGAAACAACAGAACGCCACCTGCTACGATCCTTACATACTCCTTTTGCCTCGTTTACGTTCATACATTTGGTCATACTCGCACGCTGGTTGCGAGTACTACGAACCTGACTATTCTCAAGAACATCACCAATATTGTCATTATAATATAGTGACATATTATGTCTTCCCGGTATTTACACTCACATCTGCCTTTTATACCTTTTGTTAGTCGCCTTTCATTCATCCTCTCAACATAAGCATACTCTTTTAAATTTTTGTCACTACATCTTCATTTAAACTGCACCGTTGCCTTATCACATCATTCCTCAGTCTATCATTCATACATTCAGTCTATCATTCATCATGACAGTATGGGAGAATTTTATAAAATAATTATTGAGCACTACACTCACCACCAATGATATAATAATGTTATTTTTGTAATGATGATAGGATTCAAGGTAATATAAGTAGAATTATTAGATGATGTGATTTTATGAGATTTTTATTATTAGTTTAATTTAATTTAATTTATTAATGTTATCAATCTGTTTTGTTTTTATGTTAATTTTTTATTTTTTATTATTTACAATGAAATGTTTGTTTTTATTATTGTTTAAAAATATTAATAACTTTAATAATTATAATTTATACTTATCCTTTTTCACTTTTTCTTTATTATGTAAAACCATAAATGGTGCATGTTGTGCTAGCCTATAAGTAATTGTTGCACTTATAAATGTAAGTATTGTTAGCAAAAATTTTTTAATGTTTAGTGTAAACAATTGTTGGCTAGCCTAAATAAATAAATACTCACACCACACATGCTGCGCAAGGAACGCATTTCCACAACATTTATTCTACTATCATGCTTCTTTTGCCACACCCAACATTCACTTCCATATACGTCACAATCGAAGGTATATTCATGCAAATTTCTTCATATTTTTATTTTATCCGGTAGAGTACTAGCCCAAAATCTGGCATACCTAACATTCACGCCTGCAATCCCCAAAGGGTTAGACAGAGGAAAATTAATACATTTATTAAAAAAATTGGCAATCCTGGGGAATGATATGAAGAAGTCAATACTTAAAAGTAAAACTATGCATACATAGCATGTCGCGGTGATGCGGGTACCAAATTACCCTACCAAAAATCGCTCAACACGCCTAAAGAAATTTGAAAAAACTAAAACAATTTTTAATTATAAAATGATAAGTGCTAACAAATCTAATAAGCACCTATTAGTACAGTAAACTATATGTCGGATCCGGTCAATAGTACGGACGCGTATCGAATCGCAGGCGCGCCATAGGCGACACCACGTGAGGTGCCCACGCCTACAGCGCGCTTCTACAGAGTCGTGATGGTTTAACCTGATGGCGAGAAGAACAGTCTAGTGTTGAATCGCATCGGGGCAACATCGGGGTTGGTACGCCACGGAACTGTATTCGATTCGTTGTGCTTAGTGATTGTGTTAGATTGTGATTTTAAACACCGTGTGTCGCACCCAGTGTGTTTTCATTGCACGAAACCCATCTTCTGCCCACATGTCTGTCTAAATCTAACTGAGTAAATCCTGACGTTCCGACATATATATATGTATAAAAAAGCCCTAATATAATAATATTAGATTTATTTCATACATCATACACGCGTGCCGGTTGCGAGTACGACGCACAAAGAAATTTCTTATATCTATGACTAGACTGACTATCTATAGCAAAAGTGTATAAATTATAAAAATACATAAGTGCTAACATATCTAATAAGTATTAGTACAGTAACCCTATATTAGATTTAAGTTCATACATCTGGTCATACACGCGCGCCGCTGCCGGTACTACGCACCTGACCTTACTGAAGTACGAGGCAAAAGAAGTACCTAAGGATTGTAGCAGGTGGCGTTCTGTAGTTTCTGCCTATGCCCCATGGGATGAAGGCGTGAATTTATGTATGTGTGGATATAATTCAGAAGACTGATATGCTAAGTTTTTTAAGCTTCCTCTCTCCCACTATTTTGCTGTGCCCGACAGGGTCCATGATCACATTGATTTTAAGTTACCACCTAAGTACCTACACATTATGGAATGCAAATAAATTATTGAGTTAGTCGACGTTCGCACGGACGTAATAATATCGCGGCGATTTTTTTTCGCGCACTGGATTTTCAACACTCTGTTTAGCGCCGAGAGTGCAAAATCCAACAGTGTGTTTTTTCGACGCGCTAGAATGTACTCTGTTATTGTTAAGTTGGATTCTCAACGCTCGGCTCAACAACGAGAGTTGAAAATCCAGTGCGCGATAAAATCCCACCGCGATTTTATTACGCCCGTGGGAACGGGGGCTTATACTAGCCTTTGCCCGCGGGTTCGCGTGGATGTCAGAAATTATCCCACGGGAACCTACTACCGGGATAAAAGTATCCTATGTGTTAATCCAGGTTATAAACTATATGTGTGCCAAATTTCATCCAAATCCGTTCAGCCGTTTTTCCGTGATTACGTAACAAATATCCAAACATCTTCACAAACTTTCGCCTTTATAATATTAGTGTGACATAAGTAGGATTGAGGTAATCTTCTTATAATTACTCAATTTACTTATGAAAACTTATAAAAATCGAATTAAAAGCTGAATGCGTAGATTACAAATTCTTAGACTAAAAGTCCATTTCAGAAGGAGGTTAACTGGACCTAAACACAAGTTTTATAATGCCTAATTAAGAGTTTATGATCCCTTGCAGTAAACAAAATCAGAAAAATGTAATTCTAGCTGCACCCCGCGGTATCACCCACGTAGACCGGAATAAAAAGTAGCCTATGTGTTAATCCAGGGTATAAGCTATCTACGTAACAAATTTCATCCAAGTCGGTCCAGCCGTTTGAGCGTGAATAAGTAACAAACATACAAACACCCATAGTCACAAACTTTCGCCATAATATAATTCTTCAGGATATATTCCAGTTGGATAGTATGTTGAAACCATAATACAACTAATTTGATACGATAGAAAAATTCACGAAGATTTTTGTTAACGATTAAAAACTTTAAGTACATACAATAATTCTGATTTTCTGGCAGATTATTCTACAAGCAACATATTAACGTAATAGTGTTTAATTTTTTTAGTCCAATCAATAGATCTTTTGTAAATAGATAATTGCTTCATATTTTGCAATAAATAAGCCGACGTTCGGACGGACGTAAAAATATCGCGGCGGGATTTTATTGCGCAATGGATTTTCAACTCTCTTTGTTGAGCCGAGCGTTAAGAATCAAACTTAACAGTAACAGAGTGCACTAGAATGCAATCTAGAGCGCGACGAAAAAACACAGTGTTGGATTTTCAACTCTCGGCGCTAAGGCCTCTGCCTCGAATTTTGCGGGCAGCGGGGCGCGGGAGCGGCAGGATTTTATGCGTAAAAACAAATGGACCGGACCTGGAAAACAGCGGCGCGATAGCGGTTCGGGACAATGCGAGACGCGCCGCCGCCGCCGCCGCCCCGCCGCCCGCGAAATTCGAGGCAGAGGCCTAAGGAGAGCGATGAACATCCAGAGCACGAAAAAAAATCGCCGCGATATTTTTACGTCCGTGCGAACGTCGACTTACCAGCGATGTGTCATCGCGCGAAAAGAAAGCTTTTCCGTGCAGTCCGACAGTAACCGCGCTTTAGGTCCTGTACTCCCCATAAAGGTCAAGCCATACTTAAGTCAAGCTACTAAAAACCGCCGTAAAGTGAACTACTACCTTTCTGTGAAATGACCGTAATGAAGCATAATAAGCTCGGCTACCTTTGGAGGCCCGAGGAGGAAAACCTCTGGAAAAATACAGTCGCATTATGTTTTATACAGGGTTACTTGTAAATCAATGTATTCCTTGCAGGAAGTCATATTAGGGTTAAAATGCAACAAATTAAACCATCAAAATGTTCTACAGAAATTCAGTATTTTTTTTAATTTAATTTTTGTCTAAGAAAAAAGTCGCGCCGTAAATCAGTTTTGAAGTATTTTTCATAAAAAACTAAAAATCTAACTAACTCAAAAACTATTGAATTTCAGTAAAACATTTGGTGGCTTACTTTGTATGCGTTGAAGTCCAAAAATCAAAGTCTTACCTACTTGTAGAAAGGACTTGTCGAAACTTAATCACTGTATAGTTTTTACGGGGGTTAAACTCTATCTATTAGGCGTGTAAAATCACCGGCAACTGCTGTAAACGTCACCCAATTCACCAGGTTTTTTAATTTCTTCACAGACTTTACCAAGTGCGCGTGGGCCTCCGTGTGTCGCCGAAGGTCCCGGTACATATCGAGGCCTCCGTGTCGAGCGGCAACGGGGCCGCGCGAACAGGCCGCCCGGCTGCCAACGCGTCGCTCATCGGAGGCCTGGCCGCGTCCCGGGCTTTTCAGATCATGTACCGTAACGAGGAGGTCACGTTACGGGATATCGTGCATTTTAGAGCTCATCTCTTAGGTAAGAAAGTTTCTTAGGCCTCTGCCTCGAATTTCGCGGGCAGCGGGGCGGCGGCGGCGGCGGCGCGTCTCGCATCGTCCCGCCCCGCTTCCGCGCCGCTGTTTTCGCGGTCCGGTCCATTTGTTTTTACGCATAAAATCCGCCCGCTCCCGCGCCGCCGCCGCTGCCGCCCCGCTGCCCGCAATATTCGAGGCAGAGGCGTTAAGGACACTGTGACAAATGGGTAGCCAAATCATTACTTTTTTACACAAAAGTATGTTTATTAAATAAAATGCTTTTCATTCTTAAAAATGTTTTTTGGCCAAATTGTTGATAGATGTGCATGGTACGATTCTGAATAAATATAATTTTAAATAGGTACATTTTCTCAATAAATCTATCGAAGTAAAAATTTTCGCTCCGGTACATTTATTGAGAAACTGTACCTATCTAAAATTATATTCATAGTTCAGAATTGTACCATGCACATCTATCAACAATTTGGCCAAAAAACATTTTAAGAATGTAAAGCATTTTATTTAATAAACATACTTTTGTGTAAAAAAGGAAATGATTTGACTACCCAAATGTAACAGCGTCCTTTTGGTTTTTAACCGACAAAAAAAGGAGGAGGTTCTCAAGTCAACATGTGCATTTTATTTTATGTATGACCACGCATAATTTTTTACAGAGTTGTCCGATTTGCAAGATTTTTCTTTTATTCGGGAATGTTCGAAGTTGGTCCCATGCAAAACTTATTAACTTTGCATGGGTAGTTCTTGAGTTAGCTTCAATAATACGTATTTTTTTTCCTTTTTTTTATGTCGATGATGTTCTCAATTCTTTTGCAGATAGTGGAATTCGAATTCGTGTCGGGTAGTTCCACAACTAAAAAGTGAAAAATAAGTTTAATTTCGGAAGTCTGTGGCAAAAAACGAAAATACAAAACCAAAGACACCGACTTCCGAAATTAAACTTATTTTTCACTTTGTAGTGTTTTTTTTGGAAGTCGGATGAACTTTTTTTGTAAAAAGTTTTTTATGTCAGCCTCAGCGATCCTCGGTCTTCAATATCATTAAAAGGTCACTTTATATATTTCAGGGGTCATCTCTTAAGTAGGAGATTTGTTTTGTTTGTGATCGCCAATTTCTAGCATCAATAATGGCTTCGCTTGGTCAAAACACAAGGTCAAGGGTCAAGACCCTCCCAGGTCACAATACATAGCGAAGATTATAAGCTCCCAATGACCATGTGAATCCTTTCTCTTCCGCATCAACGGATTATACTAAGGAAGAGGATACCTACGTCCCCATGCAGATCCTGTGTCTAAATTAGGCTACAATACCTCTTACGGGTCACATGATACACCATTGGATCTTATGAAAACACTTTACGTAATAAACGTATATCATTTATATCTAAGTAAAATACCATCTTCCAATGGCGACCGCGGACGGATTTACAGTAGTTCTGTAAACCTATGGAGTTCGGTTGACATTCGAGCACACATTGACATGAATCTATGGGGTAACACGCGATGCTCTACGGATTTGAAAGTAATTAAAAACACATTACTTAGTTGCTTTTGAGAGAGGAAGTTGAACTGTTCCACATTTCGCAATGACAAGCATTTGGAACTCGTTACTTTCTTTTAATAGAAGTTCACTCTGAAACTATGAACTGATTGTTTGCCAAGACTGTGTGTAAAGCTAGGGATCCACATCCACTAAATGCCCGCACCAACTATGCTCCGCGCAATTGCTTCGACCTGGTGGTCGTTTTCATGCAAACCCAATGCGATGCGCGGCTCCCAGTGGCGCAAACACATTGAACACCCAGTTTAATCTGTTACTGTTTGTCTAGTGGATAGCCGGAATCTCAAGGAGTCTCTGGAACGAGCAGAGTGGAGCCTCGGCGTGGAGCTGTGGTGCAGCGAGGGTGCACAGTCTAGCACCCTGGCCCCGATGTCCTGTCGGGTCCTCAAACTGCACTTCCAGCCCTCCCAAGGCCTCCACTACCACCTGCCCGTTCTGTTCGACTACTTCCACCTGTCATCAGTCTCCATCACCATACATGCAAGCCTAGTTGCTTTACATCAGCCTTACATCAAGTAAGTTTGTGGAGTTATATTTTTTTATGTTTGTTTCTACGGTTCACAGCTGGTGAAATGTAGTGTCTACTATACAATTCTTTACCACTTCGGAAAATACAGACGTTATGATTGACTTTGAAAACAATCGACAAAATTCAAGAAGGTGTTCCATCCATCAATATGAACAGCTTTTACTATGGGAACGATTTCGAATTAGTAAAAAAGAATCGACCTTCCCATATGAAGGTACTTACTTATTAGTTGGGGAAAACCAAAGAAATGAGAAGAGACCGATAGATGGACTGTGTGAAAGATGTTAAGGCTAGAATGCTAGAAAGGGGGTGACTACCTAGATGACGACTAATAGAGAGGTATGAAAGAAAGGGACATGTTGCGCCGATCCCAAATAAATTGGGATAAGAAATTTAAAAAAAAAATTAAAAAAAATGTCTTTTGAAGAAAAGCCAAAGTAGGTACTAATTTAAACTATGTTATATTTATAACTAGGTTAAAAAAAAAAGAAAACATTTTTTTTTCATTCATTTTTTATTTTAAATTTTCTCTAGAAAATGAGTGATGATGACCCGATTGGTCCATTTTGTATGAAGTCGAATTTTTTTTTTGCGAATTCGAAATCGTTCCCAAATTGTAAAAGATGTGCATATTGATGGGTAGAACACCCTCGTTGTTTTCAAAGTCATCCTGTACCTGAAGTTTGTAGATCCTGCTTAAATAGCTAATCGTTACGTACGTATTTAGCTTGCATCATTACCTAGTCATTCCGGAAATCTTATACAAGTATTCAGCTTTTACAACGCATTTCGTAAATGAATAATTGAAAATGTAGATATTTATGACATTCCGTGTAGGTAAAAGCAACAAATTAACAAACCCACGCGTATGAGTCTTGATTCTCGTCTTTCCGATCATTATCTCTTATTAATTAATGTCGCGAACTGCATCTTAAATCATCAATTACTGGTGTATTATTGAAACCAAGGGCACAGACAATCCAAGGGCTATAAATTGCGATTGTCTTGATAACATCAGTGTGAACAACATTGAACTTCTTCGACAGTAAAATATTGTACTGATAGCTGATAGGTACTAATTTATCGAAGTTAACACCTTTTAAAGTTTTAACTTTATTCGACTTGTTTTTTTTAAAACCACCGTAAATATATTTTCTGTACTTAGAGAGGTGTCATTTATCAATCATCATTATTTTTTACCCGACTGTGCCAGAAGGATGGTTATGTTTTTCTAGAGTATGTATGTATGTTTGTATGTATATATAATTGTTTGGCACGCTCTGCGGCCTGAACGGCTCGATGGATTTTAGTTTGAGAGGTGTCGTTAGATTCGTATTTACTGTGAAAGTGACACTGGGTAGGTATATCAAAATAAAAAATAAACAAAATGGCGGATTTTTGGCGCCAAATTATATCTTAAAAATTTATTTTTTTTCTCAAAACCTGTCGAGTGGGGTATCAAAAAAAAGGGTTTTAAAATAAGGTAAAAAAACTGAACAGCTAAAAACAAGCCCATTTTAAATTAAATAAATGTTGGAAGCAGGCGGGACCCATACCATTTTTATTATATTTTTAAATGGGTCCCGCTTTTTTACCGCAGTCGGGTTTTTTTTTAATTTTTTTAATTATTTTTTTTTTGCAACATGTTTTTTTTTCTTAACCTAGCAATACGGTTTTTTCCTAGTAACATGAAAAATTCAAATTCATTTTATTTGCATTAAAACATGGTACTAAGTACAGGTGTTACATTAAAATTAGTGCTTACATGTTTTGCTAAAGATACATAGCATGCAAACATTCGGTATGCGTTGTACATCACATAATACTACAAAACTTTGAAGTACAGTATTTTTATCTCACGAGGCGACGCGCGCTATACTTTTGGTTACCAAGTGTACAAACACGCTGTGAATGTGTGTGTAAAGCGCATGTGCTCTCGGTACCGTCCGAGACACAGCCGAGACAATGGCGAAGAGGGTAGTGAGTTTGCGTGTGTGTGTGTGTGTGTTATGTGCTGACGCTACTCGTTTTCACGCACACATTCACAACGTGTTAAAGTGTTGGTACATTAAAGTGGACTTGTAAAGTGCGCGTCGCTTCGTGACGTAATGTAGCGGCCACATTAACGGCATATGCCGTTGATTATCGCGATGAAGGACGTTGGCCGTAGGTGTAACCACCTCTTACCGCGATAATTTGACCAAATCTTGACCGAATTTAACTACCGCGATGTTTATGCCAATAATGAGCATTGACGTTGACGTTATAGTGTGGCCTGGGCATAAGAGAATATATAATTAGTCACTGTTAAAGATGGTCTATTTGCCCACATTTCTTTATTCTTTAAACATTTACTCGAAGAGTAGGACTTAGTTATTATACTTTTACAAAACTTACAATATTTTACGCATTTGTAAACACATTTGCGAAATACATAGGTCCTAATACAATTGAATTCTTACATGTCTGTCCGCCACTCAAGGAAAAGTATCATGCATTATGTGCAAAGCTGGTGAGTCCTAGAATTGCTTCTTTTCAATAAGGCTTCGAACACACTTAGTACTTTGGTACGTTTTTATGTTAAGAAAGCTGGACTTACAGACGGTGTACGTAGAATAGAATAGAGTAGGTACGCTTTATTAGTACACCACATAAATTATAAATGTTGAAATTTTACATAGGTAGGGTTACACAAAGGGCGGTCATATAACTAAAAACGATATTTTAAAAACAACCTTTGGATGGATTAAAGGGAGAAAGAGAGACAATACTATAGGTAGTCTGTGGTGTACTAATTAAATATATATAATAAACTTGTATACTTTTATAGATGCGTATACTTTTTAGAGGAACCTGTGGCTAAGTAATAACAGCCGCACGGGTCGATCCATCAGATTAAGCTACGCTTGCCGGGGTTGTCCGTTGATGGGTGACCATCTTTACATACCAAGACTCCTCCGTGCCTCGGAAAGCACGTTAAGCCGTTGGTCCCGGCTGTCATTCGTGGATCTTTGACAGTCGTTACGGGTCGTCAGAAGCCCGAAAGTCTGACAAACAGTCTTAGCAAGGGGTATCGTATTACCCAGTTACTTGGTTATGGAGGTCAGATAGGCAGTCGCTCCATGTAAAATACTGGTATTCAGCTGCATCCGGTTAGACTGGAAGCCGACCCCAACATTTTTATAGAAGCGAATTATTTCTAGGCCCACATTTTTTACAAAACGAGCAAGTTGTAAAAAAGCAGTAGGTAGTAAATGGCTGTATCTAAGCGTGTGTACATACACTAATTGACCCTGAAACCCTGAAATCATTAATTTATCTCAAGGTGTTCTTTTATTATGTATTTCAGTACTCCACGCTCAAGTAAACAATGGGGGAAATTGATGAAGAGTGCTGGTTCCTTCAATACTTCGGGAAGCTTCGAGAATGTACTCTTCGGATCCACCGGCAAGTGCTCTGGTGGCAACTCTAGCAAGATTGCGCATGCTAGGTAAGAAGCCCAAACCCACAAATAATAAATACATACATACATAAACTCACGCCTTCTTCCCATGGGGGTAGGCAGAAACTACAGAACGCCACCTGCTACGATCCTTAATTACCTACATACTACTTTTGTCTCGTTTATAAACAAATATACAAAAACCACGGACTAGAAAATAAAGGACTCCGCGCCACGCATCGAAAGTAAAACCCCGTACCGATCTATGTGTGCGTGATTTGACAAAGACACGTCGCGTCGTGTCACGTAATGGCGGCCGGTCGGCATACTATGATGTAAATGTGTGCGTGAGGCGTGTTTGTTCAAACGGTCCTGGCATACTTACTGTGCTTCACAATCGATATGCGTGGCGCGGAATCCTTCTTTTTGTTCTAGTCCGTGACAAAAACATACTTATGTATACAAATAATAATATGTATGGTATGGTTATGGACACTAATCAAAGTGATTTTTTGTCTTCATTCGTTGAATTCCTGTTTCAGCTATACTCCGGACTAATCTGGCACATAATTTCATACGAATTCTGTTCCATTTTTAGTGAATCTGGTAGGTAGAGATATTGCATTTAAAACAGATAAAGCTTTGAAACCAGCTCTTAATTTTGTGGGCTATTGTAACGGTTGTAAGCCGAGAATCACGTGATCTGTCATTGTTATATTTTTTTTAAGGACCATGCAATACGACACAATTTAGATGTAGCATATGTTTGAAAATTTGCATTCATTCGTTTCAATTTTACGAATGTATTTGGTTATATGACTTTACAAGTTATTGCGTATGCGTAAAGATCATTTTCACCTAAAGCACTAACAAAGATTGGTGATGTTGAAGGCGCACTGAGTTCAGATCGGGATCGGTTTTACGAATTTTGCCGATGCTACATCTAAGATGTGTCGTACTGATCCTGGGAACGTTCTGGTTACGAAGATAATTTATTTGACGTTTTTTTTACGAAAACAAGGTGTAAATGATTAATAACAACTTTAAAATAAATAAAAATAAATAAAATCACACTAATATTATAAAGGCGAAAGTTTGTGAGTGTGTATGTTTGTTACTTCTTCACGAACGGCTGGAACGATTAGGATGAAATTTGGTATGTAGATAGCTTATATCCTGGATTAACGCATAGACTACTTTTTATACCGGTCTACGCGGGTGATACCGAGAGGCGCAGCTAGTATATAATAAATACTCCCACGACCCAGTACAGTACCCACTACAGTATAAGCACAATGTTTTACGTGCGTTACATTGCGCAATACCGTAAACAGTGAATGTGTGTGTGTGTTGTGAGTGTGTGAGTGTGCGTGTGTGTGTGTGTGTTGAACACACCAAAAATTAAAGTCGCTTCCCAGCAATTACTTCTGCACAGAGTTACTTATGATTATGATGTACAGATTGCGTAGATTATGACGTCACGAAGGAAGAAAGAAAGAAAGAAAATACATTTATTTAAACTAAAAGGCACACAAAAGAATATAACAATAATAAAAAAAATATATAAAGATTTTTAAAAAAATCAACATGTGCTACAACAATAACGGGGCGATGCAAGAATGTGTGCCCCACGGCTGCGCCAAAAAGTCCCAGTTCAGCAAAAATGCCAGACAACTAGTGCCTGACGCTGGTGGTGGGTCTTTTTACAAACTTTTATTTACCTGTCCCGGTGTCTGTCTGTAATCTAATCTTGCAAGATAAATTTGACCCACATCCCGATTTACGATTGAGCTGAAATTTTACATGCCTATGACAATGCAATATTATTATGGCATGGAGCTGATCTGATGATGGAGCTGGAAGGTGGCCATAGGAACTCAGTAATAAAACGACGCAACCCTATCAAGTTTTGGCTCGTTTGATTCGTCTTGACAAGGACTCAGATGATATGCAGACTAATAAAAGCTTGTTTAAAAAATATATATTTTTAAATAACACACTTCTTGTTACTCAGGGGTATTTATAAAATTGTACAAGCTTTTATTTCAGTTTGGTTAGTTTTGGTTTGGTTTGTTTGTGGTAAGTAAATAAAATAAAACAAGTTATGACATTGTCTTTCAGGCAAGTCCACGCCGAAGTGTGCGGAATCTTGCTAGGGTCACTGGAGGGGCTACAGAGTGCTCTGGCAATGTGTGGCTCTCCCGGCGTGCTGCTCACTCCTGAGGAGTCCTCGTCGAATTCTGTAGTTGGAGAAGTCGCGCAAAGAATAAAGGATCTTAGCGACTTCGGCAAGGTGAGTAATTGTAGCTAAAGTTTTTTTTTTAAAGGCGTTGCAGTTATTTTATAAACTTTGTAAGCAACGATAATTATATTGTTTTATTATGGCACGGGAGTTAAATGTAATAAGATTGTTCTTATTTCATTAAAGAAATAAAAAGTAAATAATTAAAGAATGTTTGTCAAAACTCTTTGATTTCTTAAACTCTCGTCCCCAATACATTATTCACTCCTTTCTACTTAGCCTATTTGTATTCTGGGCCGATCTCTATAAAAATACCCCAAAAATCTTTTATTTATAAACTTTTTGGTGTAATAGTAGCCGCCATTACCACTTTATGCACATTGTGCTATTTATATATAACAAGAAAGATTTTCACAAAAATTGTATAAAATAATTTCCACAGAACTTCCAGAAGTCCGAATGCGGCGAGGAGGAGGAATGGGCGATGAGTGCAGCACACGACATCGCGCGACTGTGTGCCGAAGTGACGCTGCGGTGGCGAGCATTCCTGCATCACACATCAGACCGGCCTCATGTGCATCATGCGCTTGCGGCCAGGCATCATGCGCTACGGTAAGAACAAGCTTTTGTACAATAATAAGTAGCACCACTTTATGCCATTGTGTGGGGTTTGTAGGCCAGACATCACACCAGACTGGGCCCGCAGCAATACCCACTTGCGGCCAGGCATGCGCTGGGATAATCGATACTCATGTCTAAGAAACTCAAACGCATTCTGTGACCATGATGGTGGTTGGCTTTCCTGCATTACAAACCATACCCATGTGCGTTTACGCACTACAGTACAATCTCCTATCGCAAACAATGATTTATTAACCATCTGATCATCCCTAAAACAGAAGTTCTGTGGCATCCAGGCACCATCTCGCCAATAAATCAACTGGTCAAAATCCGGTTCACAACATTATCTGACTACCTTATGTCCAATGCCTTCGTACAATGCGTGCTACGAAAGATGAGACTTGACGAACGCAGTATCGCGCCTCCCGCGCTCTTTCCACCGCCCCGATGACGCTCGTTCCCTTCCCGTCTCAGACCTCATACCGCTAAAGAGACCTATAATTCAGAATAATCAGAATCAGACAATTATAGTCTACTGCGCAAGTCAAACTACGTGTGGTGTCAATCAAGTCTCATCTTTCGTGGCACGCATTGTTATCCTTTTTAAAAAGAAAAGACTGAACATGTGCAATTCAGCACCTGGTATCAACATTTTCACCAATTCCCTTTCTAGCATAAAGCGCTTCGCCGAATGCTTCTTCGTGCTGGACAACCCGCGGCACTCGCTGGCGGGTTGCTACGATAGCAACTACCAGTCGTACCAGAGTGTGGGCGAGGTGGCGCGGCGCTCGCGGTACCTCGCGCTGCTGCCACCGCTGCCGGTGCACTGCATCGCCCTGGATGGCGACCCACATATCATGCCTATCATATTTGAAGACAGGTGATTTAAATATTCCGCAATTTAAATTTTCGTTTATTAGCTTTCATCGAGTTCTTTTTGAAAATAGAAAGTTTTTTGCAACAAACTTGGACTTGATTCTTACCCTGTAAACCACAGAACAGATAAAGAGCTGCCGTGTGATTCTGTTAGACCTCATTCTAAACTTCGAATCTGAATCCCCTGTGAGTTTCTTGATTGGCATTCTAAAAACTTGGTTGATAATTCGAATTTACACTAGCGCTACCCTTGCGAGCGTGTCAGCGAGTTGAATTAAATTGACCGTAAGATTTTGACAGATAAAGTATGAGATGACGTAAGAAGTGGCATTCAGTAAGGTAATTCCCCCGTCACTTCGCACTCGAACCCGATTCAAAGTGTCACATAAAAAGCATCTATTTTACGAGTCAGAGTGAATAGCAATGTGAGATGCGAATTGTGACTTTATTACTGAACTTCGAAGTTTAAAATATCGATGTACTGTATTCATAAAGTTTAAAAGTACGAATTACGTGAGCTAGAACGTACACTATGACGAATTACTCAATTGAGAATGTTCATAATCGCGATGTACGGAACTTCGAAAGCTTGCTCTATAGCAAGCTTTCGAAGTTCCGTACATCGCTATCGCTATCGTATTCGCTATCGAATTACTTTATTGAGAACGTTCATTATCGTGATGTACAGAACTTCGAAATCTTGCTATGACGAATTACTAAATTTCGAAAATTTTGCGATCGCGATTTTAATATAATAAATAAAAACTGGAGGGTATCTCGAAGTATTCTGTAACGAACCTACCGTACGTATAATCTAAACTTCACTTCACTTCACTTCAAACACACCTTAAAAAGTGTGATAGTTATTGGATATTATAATATTGGTGGTAACCCAAGACTCGTGTAGTATGAAATTAAAATACTACTTCAAAAAGTCTTTCTGAATTCTTTCAGGTATCAAGATACAGCAGAATTTGCACGTCGTCGTTCATTTCTGAATTCCAGTGCAAGTAAATCTGGAAGCGGTAAGTTTTGTTACTACTTACAAATATTACAATTTCGTGCACAAAAATCTTTTACTAATCTATGTGTGTCTTGATGCAGATCCCTTCCTATGTTCGGAGCCCCTTGGAGATGACTGTGCTTGTAGTATTAGTTCACTTATGGACTCCAGAAGACCGTCATCCGAAGCCTCCAGAGTTACCCTCACACTGCCCAGAACAATCATGGATGTTCTTGAACCACAATTGAATGCTCCTAAATCCAGTTCAAGTGTCGTTCAAGCAACTCTGACTTTAGCTCCCCAAAAATCAGCCCGCGGATCCCCCAAACGAGCTTTAGTGAAACAAAATGTAGTAGAACTACCCAAGGCACACAACAAACAACTCGAGCTTACGGGAAGAAATAGATACATCGTGCAAAACAATCTAATTAGCGAGATTCAACTCCCACCAAACAACGCGTTCGCTTCTTGCCCGATACAACAGGGACAACCAATGTCTCGATACTCCGCATCCACTTTGCTTGATATCAGTACAGCAAAAAGTGCTTCGAACGTTTCGCGTCTAGGCAAGGAAAAATCTGAACCAGGACTTGAAGTTTTTCGACAAAAACATGAAATCACGAGTGGTGTGAGCACCTTGCCGGCGAGGCACAGCAAGTCTTTGGATCAGTTGAGAGTGTCTCAATTAACACCGCTAAATACTGCACAAACATTAACAAAGAATGTGAGAAATGGTTCCAATTCTTCTGTTAATTATCCAAAACCATATCTACCACCGCAACAAATTAAGCCTACAACATTGCCTAGAAGCGTCACAACTAGTGCTTATCCAACAAATACAACGACTCGATGCAGTTCCAAAGGGTCTGACGACTACCGGAGAAATATAAGCGAATTTAGAGAAAAATACAAAAATCCTTGTATCAAGAAAGTTGGACACGGAATGAACAATGAAGTGTTCCATAATGTAGGATATAAGTACGATGGAGTGATGCAACCTAATCCTAACCAAGTGTACGGCTATACTTTCGGTAATCAGGGTAATCTGCAAGTAAACAATGTTATTCGTAATCCGTTAGAGTTTCAAAGAGGCTACAGTGTAAATTTACCCCGTCCTATGTTGCCTCCACGTAATTCTTACCCACCGGTTAGTGGTAAAACTCAAGTGACTGATCAAAATAACTTAGTTTCTAATAAACACGTACATAGATCTAATTCTACGCATGTGTTTCACCAAAAAGTGGAAAATCAACAAATTGACATTGAAGCTGCTCGAAATCAACTGAGGCATGAGCTCAATTACTACCTGCAGAAAGGTGATTGGAGTTACGATTTTAATACAGGAAGTTTAATACAAAACTATCAGAAAAAATCTAGTAAAAGCAGTGATGACAGCGGGTTTGTGATGACTTTAGACAGAAGCAGTGATGGAACATCCAAATCAACTTATTCAAAAACACCACCATCTACTCCACATTCGACGATGCCATCTGTAAGACATAAGAAAAGCCGATCCAAAGAGTCGAAACTAAATAATGGAGGAAAGGAAAATACAAAAATGAATTCGAGTAGGGATTCATTAAGCAGTCATCATTCTATTAAATCCCGAGATAGTAAATCAGATCGTCATACATCAAAATCTGAACGCAGCACTCCAAAATCTGACCGTGGAACACCGCGGTCTGGTAAATCAACGCCCAAGTCCGGTGGTTTTACTCCAAAATCAGGTCTAGCGACACCTAAATCTGGCAGAGCTACACCAAAATCTGGTGCTACGACACCGAAAAGCGGCAGGTCGAGCGGAAAACCGGAAAAGCGTTCGAAACACAAACCATCGGAAAAGATGACTCAGTTAATGTCAGAAGCCGCATCATCCTCCAGTAACGAAAGTATACCTTTTGAACTGAGAAGATTAGAGTCTTCTACAAGTGTTCCTTACAGTCTGGACCACGGGCCAGAGTTGTTACGACATTGTAGAAGTGCTGCATCAGTTTTAGATGAACCTAACTTAAATAATACTTTTGGCTCAGAATCTCTACCTAATCTAGCTCCACCACCTGCATTTGAATCGCCACCTCTTGATATAGCAGATAAAGATTTCAAAATTTTACCTCCTAAAAACTTTTCAAACAAGGAAGAGAAACGTCGTAGAAGCACTTCTACGTCCAGTCTAAGTGAACAAAGTGGATGGGTGTCTAGCGGACGTAGTTCAGGCCCGTCCTCTCCAGATAATGCAAGTTGTCAATTAAACCAGAATTTCGTTGCTGGAAAATCGGCCTTGTCTAAACCAACTAGTAAAAACTACGAAGATACAACTGATCCTCGAAAAACTGAAGGTGAAACTATTAGTGACTTTAAAAGAACAGTCCTTAACGGGGATCAGTTACGAGAGCGGCTCCTAAAATTAGCCGTCAAAGTAGCTCAAACTACTTCAAACGAGAAAATAGAATGCTGTGATAAGGAAGTGTGCGAGGAATGCACTATATGTAGTGACTCTATATGCACCGATAGCCAGTGCGAATATAATAAACTGGTGCACAGTAATGGTATAGATGCGGAATGCAATTCTGATACTTGTACAGCTAGTTGTTTTCAACAAATCGCAGAAGCAAATGCAGTGAAAGGTAATCAAAGACATAACTCATTCAGTGCTGTGCAAGGGAAGACTTATACCTCTTCTTCTAAAAGCCTGAATGAGGGTACAGTGAAAAAATCACAAACAATTAGTGACAATCTGCATCCTTACATAAGGAAAGAAATTCCTCAGAAAGCGCAGCCGGCACCCGCCAAATCTCAATCTCTAGACAAAACAAAATTAAAGGATAGAATACAATATACGGAAAAGCTAATCGCGGCTGAGATAAGAAGTTTGACGGTGGATCGCTCCTGCGTAAAACCAAGCAGCCACAAGAAAGATCGTTCATCCAGTGCTGCGCAAAAATACTCGAATAAAGCTAAATCTGAAATTGATTTAGCGCACTTTATGGGTGACAATGATTATGAGCATTTACCTCCGCCGCAACAATTTAGAGACGCTCCGCCTCCACCAGATGAATTTAAGGTAAACAAGTAACATCCATCGATGAAAAGAAATATCAAGTGATTGGTAAAATATCATATTAATGGACTTGTATGTTATAGGATCCTCCAACTAAATCTCCAAAGTTGAGTACGCAGAGCAGCAAATCGTCTACTCCATCGAAAACGCCGAGGAAACAGCCGCCACAGCCTTCGTCTCTTCAGTTAGACAACCCCTTGTACCATGTGTGTGAAGGTGGGTATCACTATGACTGTCCGTGCAATTCAATAATGCTTCTGCTACTAACACCATTGCTTGGCTTACAACAGGTATAATGGAGAGGCGGAAGCTGAGGCCACATCAGTCAGTAAATTCTAGCAGTGCGCCCACTGGTGGTACGCTTAATAAAAGTCAGAGCACCGGGGAGCTGGCCAGCAGAAACGATACTGGTAATGAAGTTATTTTACTTTTCACTACAATCTATATTACATATACTTAGCAAAAGTCAATATTATATCCATGTCTCATCTCTTTACTATTACCTCTATTATCACTCATATAACAATTATAATTTTTAAATTCATTGACACACAAAGCTTTAGAGCAATCAAGCCTGCAAGCAAAGCCATAGGTAACAGGAGTAAGATCTGTCCCCATAATTTCATAAGCTATTTTCTATATTTTCAGAACAAAGAGAAAGCAATCTCATCAGCATATTCGGCCTGGCCGAGTCTGAGAGGTTATTCGTGAAATGCAGAGAAGAGTTCAGGCAAAGTGTGAAGTACCCGGGAGCTATCTACTCTGACTTCCCGCCTGTCGAGAACTCACTGCCCTACTTCCATATCAGCGATGAGTATAGAATGTTTAATCCAGAAGGTGAGAAATTGACTGACGCTAACTTGGCAAATGCAATGCGCAAGTTGCACAAGACAAAAAATGCCCCGTAAGCTATGTGCCGAAATATCAAACTTAAAGAGCCTTAACACGCCTCCACCGCGAAACCGCACGATGTTCCGCTATTAGAGTAGCTGAACATCATGCGAGTCAGTTGCGGTTTCGCTGTTATGGTTTCCCGGTGGAGGTGTGCTAAAGACCCTCACGTTCCACAGGTTAAAGATCATGAAAAGTTCTTTAGACAAAAAAACATCTGTTCTGACGAGTTGTTATAGTCACGATATATACAACTACTTTTAATTTGCATAATATAATTATTATAGTTTAACAGGGATCACCAGTTAGTTTTATCGAGGGACCGTTTAAAAAAAAAACGTAATATGACTGTCGCCGGACACGGTTTATAAAAGATTCAAACTCAAACTCAAACTCAAAGCATTTATTTCAATTAAACCAATTACAGGCACTTTTGAATTGTCAAGGGGTCGGTCAGTCAGAAAGATGAAGCTAGGCGCCCATTATATTTAAAATTGAAATATGTTTTATTAAATAATAAACAAATATTATGTAGAGTGGCGGCCACGTACCGCAAGACGTAACGTTGGAAGGCCCACAAGGCCCACAATGTGGACCGATGACCTTGCAAAGGCCGCAGGAATCCGATGGATGCGGGAAGCAAATAACCGGTCGAAGTGGAGGTGCTTGGGGAAGGCCTATGTCCAGCAGTGGACGTCTTTCGGCTGAAATGATGATGATGATGATGATGTAGAACAAAAATGGCAATATAGCTTCGGAACAACCTATCTTCGTCCACCCATCAGTAATTTCACCAAGTTTATACCAGAGTTGTCTTTTAATATTCCAGGGCTCCACCTCATAATCTGCGTACACGGCTTGGACGGTAACGCGGCTGACCTCCGCCTTGTTAAGACATACCTGGAACTAGGTCTCCCTGGAGCGAGGCTAGACTTCCTCATGTCCGAGAGAAACCAAGGAGACACTTTCTCTGACTTTGACACGATGACAGATAGGTGAGCGGTAATTATAGGCTCAAAATTATGATTTATTACAACATCCTCATCAGTGTCACGTTATTGATTTTTTTCTCAATCTATTTATTTTTTGCTAACCAGTTTGTAACCTAAATTAAATTATGTACGGTTAGTTAGTAAGACCGCTTTACAACTTAATTTATTACTGACGGCAAATATCAATTGGTTAGGTAATATTCGTAAATCAATTTTATTATATTTGTTATTCATGTTGTCAAACTATCTGATTTTGCCGCTATATCGAGCTGAATACCTACTCGTATATGCAAAACTAAGTTTTAAGTTCTGTACCTATGTTCAAAACATTTTTGTTTCCCGTCGTTGCTTCTTGAGGAATCACATAATTTAATCCTATATTATAATGTTTGCAGACTTGTACAAGAGATCCTGACCCACATTCAAAGCTCGAGTGATCCAGCTCGTATCAGTTTCGTGGGCCATTCCCTGGGCACGATCATCATCCGCTCGGCGTTAGCAAGGCCTCAGATGAAGCCATACCTGGCGAAACTCCACACGTTCCTCTCGCTAAGTGGACCTCATCTTGGGACTCTGTATAACTCTAGCGGATTGGTGAATGCTGGTAAGTAGTATGACATTAGATATTTGGTCATGTTATGGATTATTAAACGAAAATGATAATATGCGAGAGGTTCTTGCTGTACAAGTCTTTTGTATTATTAACACTTTGATCGTGATGGTATACTAGTTCTTGAAACAAGAAGCAAAGGAACACTTCTTTCATTTAGCGCTGACAAGAATCTCATCTCATTTCCAGGCATGTGGTTCATGCAAAAATGGAAGAAGTCGGGTTCATTGCTGCAGCTCTCTCTCCGCGACGCGTCCGACCCTCGGCGCTCCTTTCTCTACCGCCTGAGTGAACGGAGTCAGCTGCACCAGTTCAAGCATATCCTGCTCTGTGGCTCGGGACAAGACCGCTATGTCCCACTGCATTCTGCTAGGCTGGAACTGTGCAAAGCCGCTGCTAAAGATACGTCACTCTTGGGGCAGGCTTACAGAGAAATGGTTAGTATTTGGTAATTCTATACATATAAATGTAATTGAAATGCATACAATATTAATTGGTAAGTTTTTTAATAGTCTAGTTCCCGGTGCCCTGGCCGGATTCCTTATCATAGGTGTCATAAATATCGTTGAGGTTGAAGGTGCTGACCAAACGACCCACCGTCGTAGTTGCCGTCTATAATACGTAATGATGGACAATTAGATCAAAGACTAATAACATCTTGTCGAGGTCCACCCAAAAAATAACAAGAATTTTGACAGGATCTTCCAAAAAGATCAAGAATTTTCTGTCATGTATGAGTAAAACACGGGTTTTTTTTATGTTATTGATGCAGAATGAGGTCACAACAAACACCCCCAACCTTCCTTTGTGCCCCAAATCCGGCAATCTAAGCGACCCTTGTGTGACAACGCCGTAGAAGAAGTAACAATATTTTGGGCGCATATAGTTTCAAATTCATCGTACCATCCGACACGAAGAAGAACAAAACTAAAACAATAATCAATCTATGACTCCAGGTCCACAACATGGTGTCACCACTGGCTGCGCGCGCGTCCACAGTGTCAGTAGTCCGCTATGACGTGCAGCACGCGCTGCCGCACACGGCTAGCGCGCTGGTGGGCCGCGCCGCGCACATCGCAGCCCTCGACTCCGACCTCTTTATCGAGAAGTTCCTGCTCGTCTCGGCGCTCAAATATTTCCGATAAAACTTACAATCCTAAAGGCAGGTTTGAACAGTGACTGTATCTGGCGCCTGTACCTAGCGACTGTGATGACGAAAAAGGTTTTATGGCGCCTCTTCACAATCGGCGATCATAAACTTTCGTCCCCTTTATCACCCCTTTTCGGGTTATTTTTTTAGGCAAAAAGTAGCCTATGTCCTTCCCCAGGATGCCATCTATCTCAACGCCAAATTTTATCAAAATCCGTTCAGTGGTTTAGTTTAGTTTTTCAGGTAATCGTCTATGATCGCCGATTGTGAAGAGGCGCCCTTACACTGGACGATAACCACGCCAACGCTGGCGTGATAAGACTGGCGCTATCAGCAGTCGCCGTATGGACCAGTTTTGTATCTATCCCAAGTAAATGGATACAGAGTAGGATACATTACGGCTGCATGCCTCGCCATGTTCAGTTATGACTTCCAACCCAATCATTCTTCCTGATACTTTAACAACCCTAGTCAAATAGGTACTTCACGTAACCACTACATCTGTGCACGTTGAATATGGACGAACGACAGTATGCCATCAACCCATTCGGTAGCGATGTGGCACCTAAACTTTTATCAGCGTGTATTCATAGACATAGACAAGTGCTTTAGAGAAACTAAAAGTCAATGAGTTAAAGAGACCAATTTTCCTGAAGACGGTGCATTGATGTCGGTGGTTACCATTACCACTTCTTATTAGCACGCTTGGAAATCAAAAATTATCAAAATGCCTGGAGATGAAATTTATTGACCCAAGATCCTAAGGTTAAGACGTGTTTTTGTATGAATTGAGGCACTTTCATCGTATTATCTGGAAATGCCCGGTGAAGAATGAAAATTATGATGCATAAGATACCCACCTACAATATTTTAATTGATCTTCATTTGATTGCAATTTCAACCATTTGATTGCAATTTCAACCGTAACCAACGAAACGAAGGTTTTTAATTTTCTGCCCTAGGGCCTACTATATTTTTTTTCCTGTTAAAAATCTTACCATTGCATTTTCTCATTTTTTTTTTCGCATTTGATTTGCATTTAAATCCATCTAGATGCTAAAAAATAAAAATCAATGGTAGAAATGAACTCTATAAGGTACATACCATATAGAATAAATGTCTACCATTGATTTTTATTCCAACTGACATGAATCTGAACTGTACTATAACGGCTCTATGCATTTCGCCCATTCTTTGCATTTTCTTCCACAGAGTTGCTTCAAACAATTTTGAGGTGGCGGGAACGTTACAGAAAAGTAACGTTTATATCCGATGTTAGTCACGCCAAAATGTTTTGATGCAACTATGACTCTGCTACTCAATTATTGTGTATTTCAACAGTAATATCGTCAACAGCAGGCACTACACGATTTTCGAAATTATAAATAGACTTGGTGACAGCGTGATAATTCGACTAGAATCCTAATTGTAGAGTGATTTATGAACTATGTTGAGGGTAACTGCAATCAACAATTTTAATTACTTAAGTAGGTTTTAAGACGGATCTTTACACCAATTAATTAAGACTATAATTTTAGCGACTGTAGATAATATAGTTAGATGTTATTTGTATTATTATTGTCTATGAACGGTATCATTCTCGAACACCAGATTGTTTGCTGTGTAAGTACCTGCTCATAGGATCTTTTATATTTCATTACATTTGTCACGAGTTGGCTTGACAAAAATATCAATTGCCATAATGTTCTATGACATCTGAGGCTACAATACGCGCCACGAAAGATGAGACTTGACGAGCGCTGATCCGCGCCTCCCGCGCTCTTTCCGCCGCCCCGATGACGCCCGGTCCCTTCCCATCTCAGACTTCACACCGCTAGAGACCTCAAGTCTCATCTTTAGTGGCACGTATTGTAGTGAATAATGAGTGAATATGAAAACTTGATCGTAGGTACCGTCGCAGACATTTGCGGTGAACCACTTTTCGACCTTATTACTTAGGCAATAATGTTGAATAGTGGTTCACCGCAAATGTCCGCGAAGGTACATCCATAGTACACAACTGTTAAGTTTAAAAAAAACCTTTGTTTTTCCTCCATTTCTTAAAGACCCGTTGTAACAAACCGAAGCACTTTTTAACTATCTGGTATTGTAAATATGGGTCAGATGTATGTATTACAAAGTACTGCATAAATTAAATCAATTAATTATTGCTGCACAAAGGGATATAAGGATAAATTATAATTAAGATAAATACAGAGTTATATCGGTCATCATTGTCGTATTTACGTTTATGGTGCAGGACGAATCAGCCAGCCCGTAGCCTTATCGTAAACATTAAAAAAAATATAATTAACTAAACGTTAGATGAAAGTTGTAAATTTTTAACGAATGTTAGACTGATCTTTAAAAATATATCTACGGACTCATGCATAATTATATTTAATAAGTTTCATAGATTATCTTTTCTTATTGGTAGTGATTATAATTTGATAAAAAAAAAAACAGTAGGTAAGTAATTTAATCTCGCTCTGTCCACTTCTCTGAATTAATCGGTAGGTAACGTTTTATACAGGGCTTTGATTAATTGATTTATTAAAATTATTCGATATTATTGTGTACACTACTGAAATATAGTAATAGTAGGTAATACCTCATTGCTCACGGGCATGCTTGGAGATTAGCACCCTAATTGCGTATCACACTGGTGCCGATTCTCTTGTGAACGCACTAAACTAAAATTAGAGAATCGCTATCTTTTACTAACAGGCAGCGCGAGAAAAGGACGGCTATAGCTATGAACTAAGTTGGAGATGTCAAACTAGTTCACGCCTTGCGCTTCACCGTGTTTTTAGTCGACATGTTTTTACGTGTCGTCTAAATGTCTATGGAAAAATTAGTTCCAACTAATTTGACAGCTCTAATTTACTTCCGTCCCTTTCTTGTCATAATAGAGAGAAAAAGTTAGCAATAGCCTAAATTAAGTTTAGTTTTTGCACAACAGAATCGGCACCAATCAATCGGAATCGGTTTCATTAACATCAGACAGTTCAACAACATTGATTGCGTTATTTACTTACGTTGTCGAGCAGACAAATTTTTCGAAGATAATGAAGCAATGGATTAGCAATTCAGATACTGAATGATAGTGTGTCACGCAATTAGGGTGCAGGACAAAGTATCAGTTTCTATGGAACTGGCGATTCTAGGAAGGGATTCGAATTATTTTCGTCCAGCAAAACAAACTGTTAGGTCGCAACGTTAATTTACTTTTAACACATTGATACCTAGAATGAAATCGTTCAAATAAGCATTTATTATCAGATCCCCCCTATTAGAGACCCCTGTTCGCCCCACTGCCGTCTCAAAATTAAAAAAAAAAAAACTAATTTATTCTCTTTCGTCCCACTGATTTTGTCAGTGGGACGAATTTACGAGAATAAATTATTAATTTTGTTAATATTTTATTCGTTATTATAATGTATTATAATAATTTATTATTAATTTTATTAATAATTTATTCCCGTTCGTCCCACCAGTGGGACAACGGCAGTGGGACGAACGGGAATACACCTAATTTTCGCCTAGTTACCTTCCTCTCCTACCTACTTCCCTTGAAGTTAGCCTCAGGCCGGTACGTATTATAAAACCTAACTCAAAAGTCTCAAGACTCAAGCAAGTAGAGCTATCTAGGAGGCTTAGAGCCTTGACTGATCGAAACTAGTTGCATAGAGCCAAAATTACATTACGAAATGAGTGACATGAAATGACATAAAATTATAGGGCGACTTTTTCGTTGGTGACAGTCCCATGGTTCACGCGTGAACTGAGCGGTCATTCCATCGGATACAGATTAATACTATCGACAGTCACTTCACCGTTATCACGGTGAGATTTTTACAGAATAGCACACAACAAGCGACTGATCGCGCGCCGCCGCCTCCCGCACACTTGTACACATAGCTACATAACAAGCTATACATTTCCAGTATAAGCTGATCTCGCATTGTATAGGATTTCCGTACAATGAGAGGTCAGCTTAAACTGGAGATATGTAGCCGTGTGTACGAAAACTCGCCCTATAATGTTGACACTGACACGAGTTTCGTAGTTTCAACTTTCAATCAATGTTATAAGTTCCGGCTTCAGACTGACACAGCTTTATATAAGTAGGGTAGTAGGTACTTATACAGATAAGTACCTAGGTATAGTCAACCTTGTAATTAGACACTACCAATTTTAGCTGATTTTGGCAACAATTTCCAGTAAATTGAAACTTCAATACGGTCCAAACTACAGTTATCAAATCGTCAAATAGACCGTCGTTTTATGACGGGCAAGTGACATTCAACCATGTTAGAAGAAAGATTAAACTATATGGTGTAAGTAAAGCAATGAGGGTTTTCATGAAAATTCACGCCACCAGTTGGCGCCACTTTGACAAGAGGTCTTCCATTTCGACAATGAATATAAAATATATGATGACGTCATCATTCGTTTCAATCATTCGTTCATCATTCAGTCACAACGTATATTTAAAATATATGATGACGTCATCATTCGTTTCAATCATTCGTTCATCATTCAGTCACAGCGTATATTGTAGGTCCATGGTCACTAAAGAAAATATAGACGCTTTGACACTTCTGACAGGTGCCCAGACCCGGTCCGGCCCGGTCTCAGTGCTGCCACCTAGTGAACGTCATTTTAGAAAACACTCATTACGAGGTTTATTATACCTAGGTAAGGTAGGTACTAGAATTTGTTTGATTTATCATCCACCGATATTTTAAACACAATCATGTTCCATTGAAACTGCCGTCTTTGTTAAAAGCCCTTCATTAAATCTACCTATTACCTACTTATGTGTATCAAAAGATGGGAGAATTTTGTAAATATTATAGAAAAGAATTTTATTTGTAAATCGTATGTTTAATGGCAACGTGTCGATGTTATACACTTATGATAATAAATAAATAATGCCTGAAATCTTGTCTGATTTTCTTTGACACAATATTTTCCACTTCTAAAACATTGAAAAGTGTGCAATGTACTAATTAACTAGCTTCTGCCTGCGATTTCATCCGTGTGTAAATCAACTAGGTACAATGCGTGCCACGAAAGATAAGACTTGACACAGCAGCACCACACAGTTTGATTTGCGCAGTAGAATATTATGATTATTAAGTTAAGAGACCGGGCGTCATCGGGGCGGCGCAGCGGCGGAAAAAGCACGGGAGGCGCGATACTGCGCTCGTCAAGTTTCATCTTTCGTGGCACGTATTGTACACACAGGAGCAGGACAAGTTACTACAAACTGTCAAATTTTCTCATTCGATTTTAAACTTAACCTTTTAAGGTTTAAATTATTTAGAGAAATTTGACAGTTTGGTATAACCTGATGTGATGTAGTTGTCTGTACCTATCCCTACCCAGGCTCGGCAGTGTGGCTTTCTATCAGTGAAATATTTTTGGAACGAAGTTCCTTATCGGACGGTACAACTTGGCGGATGGGGGCTAGACGAAAAAAATTCAAGATTTTTCCGTCATGAAATTCCGGCACGACCCTTGTGTGTTTTGTTTTTATATTCTAATATTTAAAAATGTAACTTAGATGTATAAAATGAAATAAAGGAAGTAATAATAAGATGGGTGTCATTTTCATAGTTTTTGAGTCCAAGATGGCGGATGCAAACATTTTCAAATTTTTCGTCATGGGTGTCATGGTTTTTGAGGTCGCTGAAAACGTAAACGAGGTCAAAATGAAAATCAAAGATGGCGGCTGCGAAAATTTTAAAATGTTTCGTCATGGGTGTCATTTTCATGGTTTTTGAGGTCGCTGAAAACAATAACGAAGTCAAAATGAAAATCCAAGATGGCGGCTGCGAAAATTTTAATATTTTTCGTCATGGGTGTCATTTTCATGGTTTTTGAGGTCGCTGAAAACGATAATGAGGTAAAAATTTAAATTCAAGATGATGGCTGTTTCGCAGCCTTTTAATTTTTTTGTCATGGGTGTCGTTTCCGTGGTTTTTAGTGCGCTGAAAATGATAATGAGGTCAAAATGAAAATCTAATATGGCGGCCTTAGATTATAGAATGTCCAGATTCCGTGTTCAATACAAAACGCAACGTAAAACTTGAAGCCAATTTTATACGTGTGTGAGTGAGCGCCACGCTCACGAGTGTATTACATAACGCATTTGCGTATGTGTGCAATAAACGTGTAATACCAGAGCATAGAGATTGCAATTGTGAGATTGCGATTGACAAATGTGGGAATTTTTAAATATAAAAGGAACATTGAAAAGGAAATTGTAAAGGATAATTTTCATCATTAATGTTGACGATTTGTTATGTTATTTGTTACAATCTGTTTTTGTATACTAGCTTGAAGTGGTGTGAAGTTAAAAGACAAAGAAAAAAATTGAGAATTTGGTCAAAATGAAAATCCAAGACAGCGGCTGCGAAAATTTTAATTTTTTTTGTCATGGGTATCGATTTCATGGTATTCGAGGCTAAAGCCGACAGTGAAGTCTAAATGAAAATTCAAGATGGCGGTGTGATATTTATGGGTCTCGTATGATAAAGATATTTCTAAGTGACTTTGTTTTTTAAGTGAATAGTTTTTGAGATATGGCATACCTATTCTCGGTTACAGCCGCAGAATTAACTTTGTTGTTCATAGTTTTTTCGAGAAATACTATGAAATACAAACTTGTTTTTGCAGTCGATACAATTAATGCTGCGTAATGTGCATGCGTAAATATTCATCACAACTACGGAACCCTCCACTGGCGTGGTCTGACATAAACTTGAGCAGATTTTTAAATTTCGTTAGGAAACTACCACAAAAAATAAACCATTTAAACTACTAAGCTCATGTACAACTAACAAAAATATTGACATGTAAGTGTTTGCGGAATATCCAATTTATAAAATTAATTTATCATCATTCCCAAACAAAATTTTGCTAAGCCTACCTAAAAACTGTTTACTGGACATTCTGTAGCAAACTACCAAAAAGTATCAAAAATAAAATCCACAATAAATAATTTGTCGAATAGAATAAAATAATTTTGAACAGCGAGCGTATTCCGGATTTTAAATTTAAATATAGAAACACTGGCACGAAATTCAATAAGTGAGGTAGGTACTTAATATGTCCCGTCTGTTGACTCAGTTTCAATAATAATATGATCCCCGAAAAACCATTAAATTTACATAAGAAAAGTGTAAATCATTATTATATAAAATGCTTATTTATATATTTAATACTTAAAACAATTTTATTTAAATTTCCAAGTATCGATTTCTGACATTCGTCATATTAATTACTCGCGTCAATCCAAATAAAAAAAAAATTGTTTCGCAGAATCGCTATCGCACATTATTACAATAAAAAAAAAACAGTAATGGTAATGGAATAGTGGTAGTGAATATTACGAATAATTGGACCCGTGGTTGTATATCGATAAAATCTGGACATTTTCTTGTTGTTTATAATATTTTAAATAATATTTGTCACATTTTAAATCGTATTCACATGTGCGCGTGTGATATTTGTGAAAAGTAAAAATGTTAAATCACACGATTTTCGCATTTACAGACTTAGATTTTATAAAGGTAAATTAATAAACATGCTGCTAAAGATGACAGATTCAATGGCGTTAAACAATGAGTTTTTTATCCAACTCTCTTAATTAACGCACATTCATAAGATTTGACGGGTAGCATAATAAATATTTACATAATCAATTCAAGGTGTCATATGTCGACTCCACTAGCCGACGGAGGTTCGGGTGTTGGGGTCCAATTGGGAGCGCTTCCGAAATATACGGTTAAAGAAATAAACACTCATAAAAACAATCATCGTCCATGTTTATTAACATGGACGATGATTGTTTTTAATTAATTAATGACTAAGGAGTTTTATTAAACTCCTTAGTCCTCGTCCTTTTCGTGAGATGTTAAAAATTTGGGTAAATTCTATCATTCTCTAGGCAATACTTGACAGTTATTGTGTCACAGTGTCACATTGTTATTTTTTCGTTTTCAAATTTAACTAAGAAATACACGGTGAAATTGAATATTAGGTGTTAAAGTATGAAATTGCCGATTTGTACTGAAAAATTGAAATTCGTTTTTTTTTTTAATTTAACATATTTATTTAATCAAAATAATTACCATTATTATCTATACATTGCTGCCATCTAATAGGAAGGTCATATAAGCCTTTGCGATAGAACTCGCGTGATCTAGATTCGACAAACTGTGTGAAAGCATTTTGTACTGCCTCCTGAGAAGAAAACTTTTTATCACGTAGAAAATTGTCCAAATCCGAAAAAAAATGGTAGTCCGTTGGAGCAAGATCTGGCGAATACCTACGGAGGGTGACGAATGGTTTCTAATTGCAGTTCCTGTAGAGTTAAAACGGTTTCTCGTGCTGTATGAGGTCTCGCGTTATCATGGAGCAATAATGGTGAAGATCGATTCATGAGTCGGGGCTGTTTCACTGCTAGTTTTGCTATCATTGTTCGGAGTTCGGCACAGTAGACATCTACCGTTATTGCTTGACCAGATCGGAGAAAGCTATAGTGAATAACACCATGCTGAGACCACCAAACAGTTACCATTACCTTTTTATTGGTAAGCTTTGCTTTAGGACACTGTTGCGGCGTTTGACCTGGGGTCAGCCATTGCATTTTTCGCTTACGGTTATCGTAAAGAATCCACTTTTCATCACATGTCACAATTCTATCCAATATTCCTTCATTTCTGTATCGATTCAACAAGGCAACACAAGTTTCAACACGCGTTTCTTTCTGCAGATCAGTTAAATCATGAGGCACCCATTTCTCATATTTTTTTATTTTATTGATTTGACGCAAATGAGTCAATATTGTTGGTAAGGTAACGTTAAACCATGCCGCTAATTCCTGGGTAGTTTGGCTCGGATCGGCTTCCACCATCTCTTTCAATTCATTGTTACCTGTGTGGGCGGTCTTCCACGTGGTTCGTTCTTCAAATCAAAGTTTCCAACACGAAAGCGTTTCTGCCGCGTTAGTTCCGCGTCGGAACTCGATTCAAAAATAACTCGAATTTTCGAAGTATCCATCTTTCTTGTCTAAGCTGAATAAAAAAAACAACTGAAAGTCGATAATCGAATGTTGCACATTTTTTAAAAGAAGAACTTCATAGGTACCATGTGAAAAAAGTTTCACTCAAAAATCTCAAACCATGAAGGTTCTATGTCAAGTCGAAGTTCCTAATACAATAAACGGCAATTTCATACTTTAACCCCTATTACTTACGTATGAAATGAGATTTTAGTGCCCTTTTCTTTTTTTGTAGTGTAATTTTTACACGATTTCATACCACAAACTGCCATTTTTATTAAAATTAAAACACCCGGCTCGTGACTTTTGCGTGGCTAACGTTCATTAACGTATGGCGCGGGGATCGAACGAGTCGATAATATTGGCTACTCAAATTTGGTATCAATTTACGGTAGCCTACTAGGAATCTGTACATTCTACAATCTAAGATGGCGGCATTGAAAATTTTAAAATTTTCCGTCATGGGTGTCGTTCCATGGCAGCAAATATTATATGACATATGCATACTTATAGCATATTTGCCGAAAATCAAAATTGTAAAATTTCGACTAATTAGCGACAAGTTTTTTATGTTATCACTTTATCAGGGATAGGAAACCATGGAAATGATACCATATTATTATTTTTCATCATTATTATAAAAGAACTTCGTTCCAACCGAGTGTTCCACGACACTCACGCATTTTTTTGTAACCAGCACCCTAATTGCGTAACATATTATAGATCGGAATTTGAATCATTTTAAAACAAATTGCTAATCCATTGCTTCATATTATGTTCGAAAAATTTCTGCTCGACAACGTAAATAACGCAATGAATGGTGTTGAACTGTCAAAATGAAATCAACTCCGATTGATAGTGTGTTACGCAATTAGGGCGCGGGTCAGTATAGTTTCAGAGATTAACTCTTATAAACACAGAAAAGATAAAGAGATTAGAAAGGAAATAGTGTACTAGAACGCGTGTCGCCGCTTGTCCCCCACTTTATCTTTTATTCTTTATCTTTTCTGTGCTTATAAACAAACAATTTCCTCTTTCTACAATCCTATTAAATGAGCAATATTTGTGTAAGTATAAATAAAAATATTTGTAATCACGTTCTCGACAACGGCTCTAACGATTTCGATGAAAGATGCAATATAGGGCTTTACGGTACGGGGCGAAAAATGTGTGACTGACACTGAAATGACCACCATCCGGGGTTTTAATTTTGATAACACAATAAATTAATCGCTAATTAGTTGAAATTTGTCGCCAAATATCAGAATTTGTCGGTCACTTGTTCAAAAGTTATAAGGGTTTATATGTGGCTGATCTGGTGACCATCTCCCCAGCTTGGCCCAATTTGAATCTCAAAAGCTAGGGCACTAGGGCACCTAGCGAATATCTGTTTTCTTTTGTACCTAATTAGTCGGAATCAGTCGCCAAAGTAACAGAATTTGTCATTCACTTGTTTAAAAGTTATAAGCGTGTCTAGGTGGCCGACCTGAGGAGAATCTCCCCAGCTTGGCCACATTTATATCGCAAAAACTAGCACCTAGCGAAGATCTGTTTTCTCCCAAATTTTGTCGTTAGTTAGTCACAATTTTTCGCCAAAGCTAGGGCAAGCTTTTGAGATTCAAATTGGGCCAAGCTGGGGAGAAGCTCCCCAGATCGCCAATCGGCCACCTATAAACCGTTATATTAGGTCTTTACCTATGAAATTGCCGTTCTGCAGTACTGGCCATTTCAAATCAAAATAATTTTTGTTTGGCTAAGAATTCTAATTTCAAATTAATTTTATTTTAAAAACATTGATTTTTTTTTCCAAAAGTAGTCATTTGTTTATTGATTAGTGTTACATTTTCATCGCATTTCAATCTTTTTCGTCATCATGGATACGTTAAAAATTCGAGTAATTATGGAATATGAGTACCGTCGTGGCAGCAACGCGGCACAAGCGGCACGCAACATCAACGACGTTTACGGAGCTAACACTACAAACCAACGCACCACTTGTTATTGGTTTGCTCGCTTCCGTTCTGGAAATTTCGACCTGAAAAATGAACCTCGCGGTCGTCCGATGACTTTGGTCGACAATGACGAATTAAAGGCGATTGTGGAAGCTGATGATACACAATCTACGGCTGAATTAGCAGCAGCTTTCGACGTTAGCGTCAAAACAATATTGGTCCATTTGCGTCAAATTGGCAAGGTAAAAAAGCTTGACAAATGGGTGCCCCACGAACTCAATGATCGCCAGCGCGAAGTACGCGTCGAGACGTGCCTTGCACTGCTCAACAGACACACAAATGAAGGAATTTTGAACCGCATTGTTACCTGTGATGAAAAATGGATTCTGTTTGATAAACGCAAGCGCTCAGCAAGTTGGTTGGATACTGGTTCAGCACCTAAACAATGCCCTAAAAGAAAACTTACCCCTAGAAAAGTGATGGTCACTGTTTGGTGGTCTAGCGCCGGTGTGATTCATCACAGCTTCTTACCAAACGGGGTGAGCATTACTTCAGATGTGTACTGTGAAGAACTGAACACAATGATGGCGAAGCTGGCACATCTCCAACCAGCATTGGTCAATCGCTCGTCTCCGCTGCTCCTGCACGACAACGCGCGACCTCATACTGCACAGAAGACGGTCTCCAAGTTGCAAGAACTGGGGTTGGAAGCTCTCCGTCATCCGCCCTACTCACCAGACCTTGCGCCTACAGACTACTACTTTTTCCAGAATTTGGATAACTTCTTGGCGGGAAAAAAATTCAATACCCGAGAGGTAGTACAAAATGCCTTTGAAGAATTTGTTGCATCCCGTCCAGCTGATTTCTTCAAGAAGGGCATCAATAAACTGCCACTGCGTTGGCAAAGATGCATTGATTGCATGGGTGATTACTTCGATTAATACAAATAAAAAATGCATGAAAAAAATTCGTTTAAATTTTTTCAAACAAAACGGCAATTTCATAGGTAAAGACCTATTATTTCGACAAATTTCGACTAATTAGCGACAAATATTTTGTTTTACTTATCAAAATTGAAATCCCTGATGGTGGACATGCCAGTGTCAGTCACACGTGAAAAATCGATCTAGCAGGTCTCATTTCTGGCAGGCCAGGCGCACTCCGCATTTTAGTTATGAAGCTACTAGTACGCGGCGGGCTCGACTTGTTGAGCCAATTCAGTGTGGGCTGTCACGCACCGGGCGGCTCACACGTTAGTTCGATACTCACTCACGCGCTGCGTCGTAAAAGAAGACAACCCTAACGAGTCAGAAGATATCAGTATATCAGTATATATCATTTATTCTCTCTTCACAAAGCAGACTTATAGTTAGTGTGTACAAAAAAAAAATGTTTCAGCTGTATTCCACCTTTGTGAGAGACTGGTGTCTGATATAGGTTTTTGGGAAAAACCTGTGTTAATTAACGCTGCGCGACTTGAATTGCACTTTAATGTGTCGTAGCAAGAGTCACTATATATTTAAATGATTTTGCGGAGTGAATCTTCTGTACTTGTACTAGAATTATATTATGTATTCTGTGTTTCTGGGAAAATTCGGTTTCTCTATTTTCACCCGAGCAGAGCTTGGTGGGTCAGGTACTATTTTAGTTTAAATTATGTAATTATATTGCGATTTGCGCGCTTCATATTAGAGATGCTTTGAGATGGTTCTTGATGATAATGGTGATGATTCTTGACGCGTGTAGGCAGCGCCATCTGGCGTGGCAAACGATTACAACTAATGCTCGCAAGGAGTCAAGGATGCAAGCTCGCTGTCAGAATCTCCCCTCAACTAATTATAGATGGCGGTACGTCCGCCACATCACAATGAGTGTTTCCACAATGAAGGGAAGTTCCCCTTTCGAGGGGAAATAGGCTCTTGAGGGGAAAAAAAAGGGGAAAGAGCTAGAAAGGGGAAATTGAAGGGAAATCATGGGTAAAAAATATTGTGAACGGTGGGTGTAACATTATTCTTTATTAAGTTTTTTATCAATTTTTTAGAAGCCGGTTTCTTCAACCACCGATCCATTTTTCTTAAACTACATTAATAAGTAAACAAAGTAAGAGTACTAATCTGATTCAGATGGATGAATGCACAACAGAGTCAACACAACTGACTCAGTGTGACCATTTTATATATTTATATATTAGTTACCATTAGTAAAAAATCATTTTCGTGGAGAAAAAGGCCTAAAATAAAAAGAGGAAAACTCAAGGGAGGTGTGGGGAAATTAAACCATGAAAGTAGAAACACTGCTAATAAATCACTACGTTATGCGGTATTGGTCCCATATAAATTTGATTAACTTTGCTTTGGTAGTTTTTGAGTTAGCTTCAATAATACCTACGTATTTTTTCCCCATTTTTATATAGTCTGTTTTGCAGGTAGTGGTATTACAATTTGTGTGGGGTAGGTACCACAACTAAAAAGTGAAAAATAAAAACTTTTTTGGAAAAAAATACAACCGACTTCCAAAAACAACACTACAAAGTGAAAATCTCGAATAAAACAAAAAAAATCCAAATCGGTCCAGCCATCTTCGAGTAATCGGGGAACATACATAAAAAAAAAAAAGAAAAAAAAGGTTCCGACGAATTGAGAACCTCCTCCTTTTCGAAGTCGGTTAAAAATAACTTTAATTTCGGAAGTCGGTGGAAAAAAACCAAAATACATTTAACTAGACACCGACTTCCGAAATTAAAGTTATTTTTCACTTTATAGTGTTGCTTTTGGAAGTCGGTTGTATTTTTTTGTCCTCCAAGAACTAATCGATTCCTACCCTGCCTCCCGGTAAACTTTACAACTAAATCGTAGATCGTACTGTACATACGTCTGGAGTTCTCGACGTTTTAATTCATACTTATTTGTTACTATGGTGCCTCTTAGTCTTCACAATCGGCGATCATAGACGATTATCTGAAAAAGTAAACCAAACCACAGAACGAATTTCGATAAAATTTGACATGGAGATAGACGGCATCAGCTCGTGCCCGGAATTGATGCTCTGGGCATCAATTCCGGGCCCGAGCTAGATATCACGACCATGGAGATAAATCTCTGTATCAAATCTCCGCATCAATGTCCGGTTCAAATCTCGATACTATTAAAAAACCGTATTCTGGTAGACCATGGGGAAAGATTTACAAGGGAGAAAATAATATTGAAAATTGTGAATAATAAGTACTTACCTACATTTATGATGCATCCTATTTCAAACATAGTTGTTGTTACGATTTAATTTAATTTTTTCAAGTCTTTTATTTTTATTTTGTCTTACGTTAAATTTTCAAAACAATATGTACCTAATAAATAAATTTAAAATTAAAATACAGTATCGACCCTGAATATTCAGATTGTCTAAAACTGTCTAGGACTCCACGAGACAGGCTTGACCTAATGTGGAGTCCACAAGTTAATTTATTAAAATTATGTTTCCTTAATTCCTAACTTTATTTTAAGGAGTAGTTTATTTTTGTATTACTTTTAAGGAAATGTAAAACATTATTTGGTTAATAAACGATTATTATTATTATTATTATAATATCTTCTAAGAGACGTTCCATTTTTATCGATTCACTTTGTTTATAATCGATTACGCCATGTTTTTCTTTTTTTAGTAATAATGACGTATGTTTAATTTATCAAATCAAAGCAAACACATTATAAAAGATTATTTTAGTATAATATTGTGTTTCTATAACTGTTTATTTAATAATTACTGAAAATATTAATTGCAAAGTAACGTGATCCGAAACGCATTTCGCATGATTTGTGTGTGTCCTTTTTCTGACGTATAGTGCTACTTAGTGTTCCTTCACTGTGGGATATCGCTACGCCCCGTAAGGGGCGTGACGTGGCGGTTTCGGGGCGAAGCCCCCCTCCCGCGGATGCCGTACGGCGACCCGTAACCACGGGCCTCTCATCTTAATTCGCCACTGGCGAGTAAAAGGTTGGGCGCGCTGCATTTTCGCGCCCATGAAAATAGTGTCTCTATTTAATTTTCCAGTTTACACTGACCTCTCATTGTAAGGAAATCCTATACAATGCGAGATCAGTTTGTACTGGAAATGTACAGCTTGATCTGTAGCCGTGCGTACGTGCGTATACGGCTCAATACACAAGAGGTTGTAGGAGTTTGATGTTTATACTCGCTATGTTCGTGTTCGTACGTGCGTCATCATCTTCCTGCCCTTATCCCATATTACTTGGGGTCAGCGCAACACGTTTTCTTCTTCCGTTCTCCCCTGTCAACCGTCACGCTATCATTCACTCCATTCTCTTTCATATCATTCCTCACACAATCCATCCATCTTTACTTTGGCCTTCCTCTGCCCCTCCATCCATCAACATGTATATTCATCACTCTTTTAGTCACATGCGTTTCGTCTCTCCTCATTACATGCCCATACCAAGACAATCGATTTCCTTTCAACTTTTCTGTCACTGGCGCCACTTTAAAACGTCCTCTTATATAATCATTTCTCACTTTATCCATTCTCGTCACTCCACACATCCATCTCAACATTCTCATCTCCGCTGCATGCAATTTTTTTTCATCCGTCTTCTTCACTGCCCAGCATTCCGATCCATAAAGTACGACAGGCCTTATCACGGACTTGTAAATTTTCCCCTTCAACTTTAGGGGCATCCGTGGGTCGCAAGTTGTTCCTGTAACCTGTCGCCATTTCATCCATCCTGAGTTGATCCGGTGCGTTATGTCTCGGTCTACTTCGCCATCCCCTTGGATAAGCGACCCGAGGTATCGAAAGTCGGAGCAGATCGGTAAGGGCGTTCCGGTAAGAGATATGGGCACAGGACCGGAGAGACCGCCAAAATCACAAAACAAATATCTGTTTTGGTCCAACTTACTCTCAGGTCAACGGTATCCAGTCTTTTCCACCACACCTCCAATCTGCTCTGGACCTCTAAGCCACTCTCGGCAACCTGCACAATGTCATCGGCGAACGGGAGCCTCTTCCTAGATATCCGAAGAAAGAGCATCCATTATCAGCACAAAGAGGTAAGGGCTGAGTGCAGACCCCTGGTGCAAGCCGACAGCCACATCGAAGCTGCCAGTAGTGCCCACTGTAGACCGGACTTGGGTACTGCATCGACTGTACATACATCGCGCGAATCAACTGCACATACTTCCCTGGTACACATCTTTCCTTAAGTGCCCACCACAAATCTTCACGAGGCACTCGGTCGTATGCCTTTTCGAGGTTAACAAATACCATGTGCAAGTTTTTATGCGCACCTCTGTATTTCTCGCACAGCTGGCGGATAGCAAAGATGGCATCTGCTGTTCCTCGACCAGGCATAAAACCGATTTGGTTTTGCCAAATTTCACTCTCTTCTCTTAGTCGCCTTTCAATAACTTTCTCCCAAGCCTTCATACTATGTGACATTAGCTTTATTCCTCTAACGTTTGTACGTGCGTACACGGCTCAATACACAAGAGCAAAGACTACAGTAAAAATTATGTCAAAATGACATTTTACCTTGAAACTTGAATTTACTGGTAAACTTTTGTTGGCGCTTATTTCAGAGGTACGAATAAGACCATTTACAACTAGTGCTGAAAAGTTTTACTTGCGATAAGTACGAGAGTTATTGAAGCTTGCGGCATTCGGCTACCCAGAGACCTGCGTCGCGTCGTCGTCGTGACCTGCGTCATACGAGGCCCAAAAACAGCCTTCAGATAATAGGAAGGAATAGATATATATGAGTACCTACATACCTCTCAAACTCAATAATGCCAATGGCAACGTACGTGTTCTTAGATCTACAGTCAAGCGGTCTACCAGGCAGAGCCCATGGCGAAGTATAAATTACCGAACTGTGTATGTTAGCAGTGAAACGATTGCACCTACTGGACACGGAACTGTCCTACCAACTTATCTGTGAACTGAAAGAGGACGGCACCGTCGATTCAGTGTTACTAATTAATATAAGGTGCCCAAAATTGAGTAAGTTTTCAAGAAGGAAATTTCACATACATAATCATTATAAGAATTACAGTTTTTACAAATTAAAAACAATGATACCTATATAAAAATAATAAAATAAATAAAAAGAATTTGATAATTTACAGTTACGTAGGTACGCTAACAGTTTAGTCTCAGCAATAAACAATGGCTATATCTAAAAAGTAATCCAATAAAGTGGAAATTCAGCAAATAAAATGTAGTGTAATAAAAAAAACAAATTACTTTACAAAGATTTATTGAAAACCAGGTTTACAGTAATTGTGATCTTTAGATGAACCTGCATACACAACTTCATCCACTCCGCTTATTTCCGTACCACTATCATCATTATCACTATTGCTTTCGGTTTCAGTGTCACTTACCACTTCTATAATAAAAGGTTTATCTAAATACAAATCATGTTTTAAGTGTTCTCCTTCTAACCTGCGAATGTGTTTACAATGCACTCATGAACTGTAACTGTAACTAGGCGGGAAATTTCAGCATTTTTGTGCTCAATATTTACATCAGCAACTTTTCTTTTCATTGCGCTCCATATGAGTTCAATGGGATTGAGATCACAGTGATAAGGTGGTAAATATAAGCTCTTCTAAAATTTTTTCAATCTCTTATACAGGTTGAGGCGTTTTTCTTAATTATTTCTAAAAGCGGATGTTTAGTCAAATTCGCTCCATAGTCAATTTTATTTTGGGTCAACCATAGTTGCATATCTTTTTTTAAGGAATTCATATTTGGGATATGACGACGCGACGCAGGTCTCTGGGTAGCCGAATGCCGCAAGCTTCAATAACTCTCGTACTTATCGCAAGTAAAACTTTTCAGCACTAGTTGTAAATGGTCTTATTCGTACCTCTGAAATAAGCGCCAACAAAAGTTTACCAGTAAATTCAAGTTTCAAGGTAAAATGTCATTTTGACATAATTTTTACTGTAGTCTTTGCTCTTGTGTATTGAGCCGTGTACGCACGTACAAACGTTAGAGGAATAAAGCTAATGTCACATAGTATGAAGGCTTGGGAGAAAGTTATTGAAAGGCGACTAAGAGAAGAGAGTGAAATTTGGCAAAACCAAATCGGTTTTATGCCTGGTCGAGGACTTTATTCACACAAATACGGTGATATGGAGCATTATCCATCACTATTATGGATGAATCTCGTAAATTAGGCACAAGTTTTTCAATAACCCACTTTTTAAAGTTGGTACTATTCATCTCGTCATGATAATCACCACTTTTTGTGTTTGATTTAAACAGAAGTAGTGCATTTGTAACAAATCCAGTATCTCCTCCCGCATGAATAATAATGCTTATATCTTTGCCCTTTCGATACAGGCTCCAATACTCCGTCTTCACCCTCTCCTTGCCAACATTTACCCAATGTATGCGAAGAGTGAATATAAAATCATCTAAATAAATTATGGGCCGGGGCTGAGGAGATTTATTATAAATAACCACTGCATGCAAGTACTTAGCTCTCCAAGCTGATATTTCATTACGTTCCATAAGAACCTTCCGATTGGATTGAGATTTTTTAAAACGAAATCCCACCTTGTGAAGCAGCTCTCGCAGACTCTCTCGCTCTCCTGTGTAATTTATTTCTGTCTTTAAGACCTCTAGAAGCTTTTTAACAGTAGGGACCTCTTTTTTAGCAGAATAAAATTCATGTACTTTCCTCCGTATAACCCCCATGTTAAAATCATCAACATGCACAAATCCACTTTTACGTTTTCTCTCCTTGCCTGGTGTCCGAATTTTTGTACCAGTTTCTTCTGCTGCGTGCCCTTCCTTAACTATTTTTGAAATTAGTCCTTGACTCACACCTGAAATATAAGATAATAAAATAAATGTTAGTAGAAATTTGAAATCTGGCAGGTTAGTTTGCTCACTCACTTAGCAGGTTACCTATTACATGTACGTTACCCTTACGCTAACCTGCAGCAAGAATAGAAACGAATATTTCGTGTACTTAAATAATTAGATAAGTATCACGTAATTTATAACAAGAAAGTTGATAACACTAACCTGTCGCTGCCGAAATTCGTTTGTATATTTGATTAAATGGAAAAATCGGAGACCCCGCCCGAGCTTCTTCTTCAAAAAAGGTTTTCAACCTTTAGAATAATGTTTCGAGCATTACTTTTAATAGCTTTCGGCATATTTAACTTTATAAATTCAGCAATATCACGGCAAAACAATCAGAGAACCCGAATGTAGTAGACACTGACAATCGAATGACATTTCAACATGACGGCCGTAGTTCCAATTTTCGCCATTTCACAGATAAGTTGGTAGGAGTGTACATAAACATTTGTCACCAACACGTGCGGAGTGCGGACAACAAAAAAAAGTTGGCTATTTTCTTTTGGTGGAAATCTGGCATAGGGACAGAAAAAAGAAAAAAATGTTATCTCTGCTCACCAATGTTCAATCGACTCGTTATTCGACTACAACAAGCGTGTCTCTAGAGCGCTGTCAAGCACTATGAAGTAGTGTGGCACAGTGGGCTGGCATCATTATCATTGGCATTATTCATGGCAAGCAAGGCAAGGCAACTATTGGCAACACAATATTACTTCGTCTGTGGGCAACACTTATTTTAATGACAGTTGTTCCGCCGCGGTCGTCGGTTTGCGACTTTGCGTAGCTCCGTTGGTTGATTTTACTATTATTTGTAACAATTTGGGCGTATTTTAATAATAAAAGTGAGAAAAACGCTTTAATATTTCCGAAAAATTCTATTTATAACTACAAAGTCAGTGATTTAAGAACATATAAGTGACATTTTTGAAACTCTTAATGAAATAGGCAATGCAGTGTTCGATAACGAGTAGAATTTTGTAATATATTGTGATTTATTTATTTTACGATGGGGAAATTGTTGAGTCTTTTGTCTCGGGATGATTCAAATTGTTGTTCGTCGCCGCGTTATGATATCTTTTTGGATTTTGAGAACGCCGCGCCCACGGACACGGAGCGCGCCGTTTACGAGGAGGTTCAGAGGGTGTTGTTAGATTCGGAGAAGATACTGGAAGAGATACAGTGTTATAAGGGTGCGGGGAAAGAGATACGAGAGGCGATAGCGGATCCGTCGAGGATATCGCAGGAGAGAGCGTGGCGCGCCGTGCGCCCGCTCGTAGACAAACTCCTGCGCTGCTATAACCACTCCCTCCAGCTGCAGCGGGTGAGTCCATGAATCACTGCAGTTCGACAAAAAAGACCCACTCAAACACATTTTGTCTCTAGAGGATTCAGAGATCAGAACTGTCAAAATGCTTTCATTTCAACTTTTTGAGGGTATTACAGTCATAAGCAATAAATGTAATAAATGCAACTAGTAACTGCCACTATTAAACTTTTCAAGTAGATCTAGTCTAGATAGGTAAGTATTTAAAATTATCAGTATTAAACTAATTGAAATTTATCAATAAATAGGTAATATTTACCTCCTACAGTCACATTTATTTACCTTATAATAATGGATTGTTTTCCTTCACCGTTTTAAACCAGCATATGCTAGAACCAAAAATTCAAAGATGTGTGACATCTACCAACCCACACTGGGCACCCATGGTGGATTACAGCCCACTCCCTCTCACCAAGAGATGGCTTGTCTCCCAGCAGTGGGAACATTATAGGCTGATTATGATGATGGAGTGTAGCATTGAGGATTTCTTATTTACTGACTCAACCTCTTTTTAGCCTATTAATCAGATGAGTAAATAATCAATAAGCCAAGCCAGACTATGGACAGTACAGTATAAAAGTTTGAGCAGTACCTACAAATAACATAAGCAGACACTGACATTTTCATAGTATCAAAGGGCAATAAATTATTACCTTGTACAGTTATTCATAGTTATTTTTAGTGATTTATACATATAAAACATAATTCAGTTTTATTTATTTACGTTGTTTTGTGTGTTTACTATGCATTAAGTAATTAAGTACTTCTAAGTTTAAAAAAAAAAAATTTAGATTAGTCGCATATAATGTGTAACATCTGACATCTCGCCTTGATAAAAGTACTTTCTAGTTCCATACCAAATTTCAACCAACATTTCAATCTGTCACTCAAAACTTTTAGTAAAGTATTTTCACTTCCTGTTACACACCTCCGTCCCTTTTCACGAAATTACTCCCACAGATTGCAGGAGAGTGAGAGTGACAATAAATCCTATGTTACAAGCAAGCCCTAATTTTTAAGAGTGGGGCAATGGCATCCTTTTATTGCTCAATTTTTGGTACCTACCGTTTAGACTTGTTTTCAAAGAGGTCAAGAAACTGCCATAGGGGTCCTATTATAGTAATGTTATCTATCAGTTTCTTTTCTCAGGGTTATTACATACTCCATCACTGGTAATTAATCCAAAAGCTTCATTCAGACTACACTTGCTAGTCTATCTGACCTACCATTACAGCAACCCGTCAGTATTCCCCACTATCTTTAAAAAGTAAACATTAAATATTTTACCAAGAGTGTGGTATATTGTCATTTAGCATCCTGTATACTACTCTGATAAATTTGATAAGATTATGTGATGTCATATTGATAAGTTCTCACACTGATAACACTGAGTGAGCAAATACAATACAATGTTTGTCAAGTGTTTATGGAAATATTCATATTAGCAATTCATATAATTTAAAAGTTATTAAATAATTAAGTTTTTTTTTTTTTTTTATTAATACTAGGAAGGCAAAGACCTTACTAGCATGACAATGTCCATTTTATAAAATCTAACAATAGTTTTGACTATTGACCACTAATTGTAAAAATATTATTAGTTTAGCACATAATAATTGTTACTTTAAAATGACTTGAAGTTAAGCATCGCTTGCCGAGGTCAGACCACAGATGGGTGGCCGTTTTTCACTTCGAAACCTACGACTTAACAGGTTAAACGTCACGCCCGGTCACAATTAATTTTCTATTGTGTCTATAATATTGTCTGGCATCTAACGTGTTAACCCTCCGTACTGTTCCAGTCGCGGTAGAGCTGAATTACTACGATATTTAGCCAATGATGATTAACTGGAATCCGACCCCTAGTTAGTAAAAATAAAAAGGCTACCCTTATGTTATAATAATGAATTAAATGTCTCCCTAATGAGTTTCATGTGGCCGTATAAATAGCTATAAATAATATGACGAGGGTGTCCATTCCCCGTAAACGTTTCACGCCGAACACGCGTGCTGAAAGGTTACCGCCCACAACATTAGCATGCATTGTGCATTTCAGTAAGATTGAATACAGAAAGAATACATTATAAATTCAGGTCTACTTACGTTGCTAGATTTTTGCCAATTTATAAAAATCGAGGAAATAGGTAGGTACTGTGAAAGTAAATTTCGGGTTTTGGCATTACTCATAAAAAAGTTCGATTCGACGCTTGCCGGGGTTTGTCCATGGATGGGTGACCATCTTTAAGTAGGTACCTACCTACATACCAACTACGACCTCTCCGTGCCTCGGAAAGCATGTTAAGCCTTTTGAATTCGCAATATGTACGGTCGCGGAATTTTTCGACCTTATTACTAACGCAATAAGGTTAAAAAATTGTTCACCGAGAAGTTTCGCGATGGTACATTATACGGTGTACCTACACTATCGTTTCTTTTCATTTAGGACCTTCCAAAAGAAGACACCTTCTGGATGGTCCCAAGATTGAGCGAAACCGCGATTGGCTGAATTTAAAATTACTTATGCACAATGATGAGTATATCTTGTGTTATTCAGCTTATTTGTATTTTTTTATCATTCCGACTTTGTGGGATTTTTATGTGTGTTATTTGGCTAAGTAATAGCAGCCGCACGGGTCGATCGATCAGGTTAAGCTACTCTTGCCGCGGTTGGTCCGTGGATGGGTGACCAACTGACCATCTTTACATACCAAAGACCCTTCGTACCTCGGAAATCTGTCATTCGTGTATCTTTGACAGTCGTTACGGGTCGTCAGAAGCCCGAAAATCTGACAACCAGCCTCACCAAGGGCCATCGTATTACCCAGTAACTGGGTTGTGGACGTCAGATAGCAGTCGCTCCATGTAAAATACTGGTATTTAGCTGCATACGGTTAGACTGGAAGCCGACCCCAACATAGTTGGGAAAAGGCTAGACAAATAATGACAAAAAGTTCGATCATCAGTACCTAAGTAACGATCAAAAATCCGCTGAAACTGTGACGCTGAAACGCTGAAATAGTCAGTCGGCACGTGGCATACCTCATAGCATAGCAGAATGAAACGCCAAAATCCTGCGATCGCGCGAGGCAATCATTCGAATGGTGTTTTTACTTCCTCAAACGACAATTCGACCTCCATGCTTCGCACTGTTATTCATAGACTGGAGGCTGGAGGATATTCTGACGGAAAGTTTAATGGTTCGATTATCACTCACCTTGCCAGCTAAAACACACGCTGGAGATGGTCAGTAAGAAGAAATAAAGAAAGAGAGAAAAAAATTTTTTTTTTACAGTTTATTTGTCTCAGAAACACGTGCAGACAACAGAGCGGGCGGGCGGACTGGGTCGGGGACTAAAACCTCCACGTTTTGGCATACCAAAAGCAATATTGTGTTTGTCACTGAACAGATAAATTAAGTACTAGCTTTTGTCCGCGGCTTCGCCCGCGTGGTGGTCGGAAATTATCCCACGGGAACGTATCTACTACCGGGATAAAAGTATCCATGTCCTAATCCTGGTCATGGTCTATCTACTCATATGCCAAATTTCATTCAAATCCTTTCAGCCGTTTTAGCGTGTAAGCGTAACTAAGAAATTTTCGCATTTATAATATTAGTTACGATGAGCCTTTGCCTTATATTGTATTTGGTGTATTGGTCTCTGATTAGTATTAGCCCGAAAGTCTGACAATCAGTCTTACCAAGGGGTATCGTATTATCCAGTTAATGGGTTGTGGAGGTCAGATAGGCAGTCGCTCCATGTAAAATAATGGTATTCAGCTGCATCCGGTTAGACTGGAAGCCGACCCCCAACATAGTTGGGAAAAGGCTAGGCAGATTGATTGGTCTCTGATTAGTATGACAGCCCCCACTGCAATCGTCGGATCATTTACATCATTTCATTACACACTTGTATCTTTTAATGCCTCATGACTTCATGAGCATGAAACAACTCAATATGTAATTAAGAAGTTATTATTTAACTTGTTACATAGTACAAATAATATCCATAACGTCATTAAAACTGACGTAATTTGTTGTAAGTTATAAGTACAACACGCTGACGTGCTGGAAATCTTACGAGCGGACATTAATTAGTCATACAAAGTATCGTGCCTACCGCAAGTACAGATCCAATTGATTTAAGAATTACATACTTGTATTAAAAAAAAACTGCAAGTCTTCCACCAATTAAAATTTGGCTTTGAAAATCAATAAATAAATGGTGAAGAAATATTCAGATGGTTTTATTACCGGCCGGACATATACGTCCGTTTAGTAGGTACTGTAGGCAAGTCTACACAATCGGTAGCAAACGACTCCCAACAGGCCTAACCGACGACTGGTTAGTATCTTTTCGGCTGCGATTGTACGTGTTTCCGGTACGTAACAAAACGTACAATAACATTCGCTCCTTATTAGGTATGTTACTCATACTGTTTGACTTACTGTTTTGTTTGATGTCTTGTCACTACCCTGTTCAATAATTTTCGAGGTCTATTATTTCATGCTACTGACACGCACAAAATAAATAATTTGTGACCGAAATTGTTTCGCGTACACACGGGAAGAAAGATATTTCAAAACAAAATGTTATGGGACAGATACACAATCGGTCACTGAGATGACACAAAAATGTTACATAATCTGTGCTGAAAATAATGATGCTTTACAGCAAGCCCGCATGCGCACACTCGTATTGAATCACCGACGAAAAAATACGATGCTTTTATATTCAAGCTGAGAAACTTGCGTAGTCTCTTTTGTAGATGCATTTGGTTTTAGTGCAGGAAATAGTTTCGCACGGCTTCTTATCAATCAATCTGCCTAGCCTTTTCCCAACTATGTTGGGGTCGGCTTCCAGTCTAACCGGATGCAGCTGAATACCATTATTTTACATGGAGCGACTGCCTAACTGACCTCCACAACCCATTAACTGGGTAATACGATACCCCTTGGTAAGACTAATTGTCAGACTTTCGGGCTTCTGACGACCCGTAACGACTGTCAAAGATCCACGAATGACAGCCGGGACCAACGGCATAACGTGCTTTCCGAGGCACGGAGGAGTCTCGGTATGTAAAGATGGTCACCCATCCACGGACCAACCCCGGCAAGCGTAGCTTAAGCTGATGGATTGACCCGTGCGGCTGTTATTACTTAGCCACGAGCTCCTCCTTCGCACGGCTTCTTATAACAAGCATAATTAATGTATGTAAATACTTACTGTTACTGTGTTCTATGTTTAAACATGATGAAACCAAATTACTACTTATTTGTTCTGCAGCTCGCCAGAGAATGAGATAAATAACAGCTCCGTAATAAACATATCAACAGGCCGAGTCTGGTACAAAACAGCACCTATTATACCCCCTTTCCTAAACATCTCTATGTATGAACTAGCTTCGATACTTGAAATCAAGAAGTAAGGGACGATAGTACAGATCTGATTCAGAATGGCTTTGAATTTGCACCTCTGCACGATTTGCACCCATGATTTAAACGTTGCCATTCTTCTTGTGCCTATGCCTGCCCAAAAAACGAAGGTCAACATTCAGCTCTGTATTCATCTCTGCATCTTTTGGTCCTTCGAGACGTGGAAGAGTTGGACAGCTGATTTGACTATGGACAATCAAGTTATTGTTTTGTACCTTTACCTATAACAATAGATTTTGCGGTTGGGAAATGCGTTAGGAACTAGCATAGCCACCGCGTCATACTCACGCAGCATAATGCTATTCAAGTTACAATTAATTATTTTTAATTAACAATGAAGTAACTTTAATGAATCATACACGTTGAAAAAAGCAAAATCATAGCTACTTGCCAAAAGCCTCTACGCAAGTTCGCTGATAAAGTCTTGATTAAGTTGATTGACATGACGGCTTTGTAAAAAACAAACACCAACGACTTATCAATTTAAAACAAAGCAAACATTGCTAGGTAATGGACGCATGACACTATTTTTAATTCTTTATCATTATTTATTAAGTACTAGCTTTTGCCTGCGGCTTCGCCCGCGTGGAGGTCGGTAATTACCCCACGGGAACGTACTACCGGGATAAAAAGTATCCTATGTCCTAATCCTGGTCATAGTCTACCCATTTGCCAATTTCATCCAAATTCGTTCAGCCGCAAACTCACTTTCGCATTTATCATCTTAGTGTGTAAGTTCAAAATCAAAATATTTTATTTCACATAAACGTACATGGGCACTTATGAAACGTCAGAAGTTAGGTGCACGGTTCCAATTGGTCGTTTCCTATGGAGAAGAGCCGGCAAGAACTCCATGGTTACTCTTTTAAAAATAATTGGCTTTTACAATATTTTCAAATACTTAACAGTGTTAAATAATAGGTCTTTACCTATGAAATTGCCGTTTTGTATGAAAAAATTTAAACGAATTTTTTTCATGCATTTTTTATTTGTATTAATCGAAGTAATCACCCATGCAATCAATGCATCTTTGCCAACGCAGTGGCAGTTTATTGATGCCCTTCTTAAAGAAATCAGCTGGACGGGAGGCAACAAATTCACGTGCCTTGCACTGCTCAACGTCTGTTGTGTGCAAGGCAAGTCTCGACGCGTACTTCGCGCTGGCGATCATTGAGTTCGTGGGGCACCCATTTCTCAAGCTTTTTTACCTTTCCAATTTGACGCAAATGGACCAATATTGTTTTGACGCTAACGTCGAAAGCTGCTGCTAATTCAGCCGTAGATTGTGTATCATCAGCTTCCACAATCGCCTTTAATTCGTCATTGTCGACCAAAGTCTTCGGACGACCGCGAGGTTCATTTTTCAGGTCGAAATTTCCAGAACGGAAGCGAGCAAACCAATAACAAGTGGTGCGTTGGTTTGTAGTGTTAGCTCCGTAAACGTCGTTGATGTTGCGTGCCGCTTGTGCCGCGTTGCTGCCACGACGGTACTCATATTCCATAATTACTCGAATTTTTAACGTATCCATGATGACGAAAAAGATTGAAATGCGATGAAAATGTAACACTAATCAATAAACAAATGACTACTTTTGGAAAAAAAATCCATGTTTTTAAAATAAAATTAATTTGAAATTAGAATTCTTAGCCAAACAAAAATCATTTTGATTTGAAATGGCCAGTACTGCAGAACGGCAATTTCATAGGTAAAGACCTAATATATGGGAGGACAATGTAGGCCTTTCAAGAACTACCGAAATTGCCGTTTTGTATGAAAAAATTTAAACGAATTTTTTTCATGCATTTTTTATTTGTATTAATTGAAGTAATCACCCATGCAATCAATGCATCTTTGCCAACGCAGTGGCAGTTTATTGATGCCCTTCTTAAAGAAATCAGCTGGACGGGAGGCAACAAATTCTTCAAAGGCATTTTGTACTGCCTCTCGGGTATTGATTTTTTTTCCCGCCAAGAAGTTATCCAAATTCTGGAAAAAGTAGTAGTCTGTAGGCGCAAGGTCTGGTGAGTAGGGCGGATGACGGAGAGCTTCCAACCCCAGTTCTTGCAACTTGGAGACCGTCTGCTGTGCAGTATGAGGTCGCGCGTTGTCGTGCAGCAGCAGCGGAGACGAGCGATTGACCAATGCTGGTTGGAGATGTGCCAGCTTCTCCATCATTGTGTTCAGTTCTTCACAGTACACATCTGAAGTAATGCTCACCCCGTTTGGTAAGAAGCTGTGATGAATCACACCGGCACTAGACCACCAAACAGTGACCATCACTTTTCTAGGGGTAAGTTTTCGTTTAGGGCATTGTTTAGGTGCTGAACCAGGATCCAACCAACTTGCTGAGCGCTTGCGGTTATCAAACAGAATCCATTTTTCATCGCAGGTAACAATGCGGTTCAAAATTCCTTCATTTGTGTGTCTGTTGAGCAGTGCAAGGCACGTCTCGACGCGTACTTCGCGCTGGCGATCATTGAGTTCGTGGGGCACCCATTTGGCACTAATCAATAAACAAATGACTACTTTTGGGAAAAAAAATCCATGTTTTTAAAATAAAATTAATTTGAAATTCGAATTCTTAGCCAAACAAAAATTATTTTGATTTGAAATGGCCAGTACTGCAGAACGGCAATTTCATAGGTAAAGACCTAATAGAAAATAATCTATTTAGAAGATTAATGACATGACATGACACAAATGACATGATTGCCATTACAACTACAGTAACAAATCTGAATAAATATCTTGTTCACAAATATAAATCTGAATAAAATCATTGGAATTGTAGTTATATAATGTCAAATAAATAGTTCATTGCTGAATTAGAAAACTCTTAATAGAAATAGACTCCAGTTTCAATTAACGCCGCAGTCACCACCCTGATCTGCATAAGGAATCAGGAGTCAGGACAGACGAGGATATTACTGCCTTTCCTCAAAAGTAACGTAGGTAAGCCAGCTAAAACAATAAACGAAAATTGCGAAATAACTTCTTTTTATTAACCTTCTTTTTTTTAACAGTAATACCCGGTTAATGGCCAGCTGCGCGCGCGCAATAAGCTGTTTTATAAACTGAAGCATTAATAAACTTTATTTAATTTATTTTAAAATTAATTACACGGTCAACGTAGTTTTGGAACCTAATTATAATTATGAAATCAGCTTCCAAAATCTAGGTCAACCTTAAAATAAACGATATTTTTGCAAGTCCGCATAATCAGAGATAACAATAGCTTCCCGTAGTATATTAATTGGAGCAAGTAGGTACTCGCTGTTCATTATTCAATTTACGTAATGATGATGACCTCTTCACTCCACTTTCTAGTGAAGTCTTTGTCTAAGTGCAGTTGAACTAATTTGAAGACATGCCTGTCTTTCATGCTAAAACCTCTACTATATTTGATAGATTTTTGGCTGTGTATTGGTGTTGCAAGTCGTAGTTCTTTGAGAACACTTCATTGTACGAGTATTTGAATGTCTAATGTCTGTCAGCCTGCATTTACCATTGGCGTCGCAAGGCATGGTTCTTTGAGAGCACTGCATTGTATTAGAATGTCTGACAGCCTGTAATGTCTTTGAGAGCACTTCATTGTATTACAGTGTCGATCAGCCTGTAATGCAAGGCGTAGTTCTTTGAGAACACTTCATTGTATAGAATGTCTGTCAGCCTATATTTACCATTGGTGTCGCAAGGCATAGCTCTTTGAGAGCACTGCATTGTATCAGAATGTCTGTCAGCCTGTAAATGGCGTAGTTCTTTGAGAGCACTTCATTGTATTACAATGTCGATCAGCCTGTAATGCAAGGCGTAGTTCTTTGAGAACACTTCATTGAATTAGAATGTCTGTCCGAGCTGCATTTACCCTTGGTGTCGCAAGGCATAGCTCTTTCAGAGCACTGCATTGTATAAGAATATCTGTCAGCCTGTAATGCAAGGCATAGCTCTTTGATAGCACTTCATTATATTAGAATGTCTGTCAGCCTGTAATGCAAAGCGTAGCTCTTTGAGAGCACTTCATTATATTAGAATGTCTGTCAGCCTGTAATGCAAGGCGTAGCTCTTTGAGAGCACTTCATTATATTAGAATGTCTGTCAGCCTGTAATGCAAAGCGTAGCTCTTTGAGAGCACTTCATTATATTAGAATATCTGTCAGCCTGTAATGCAAGGCATAGCTCTTTGAGAGCACTTCATTATATTAGAATGTCTGTCAGCCTGTAATGCAAGGCGTAGCTCTTGAGAGCACTTCATTGTATTCCAATGTCGATCAGCTTATAATGCAATGCGTAGTTCTTTGAGAGCATTTCATTGAATTAGAATGTCTGTCAGCCTCTACTGTGGGTGACGAACAAAACAACTGAATAAAAAAAAGAAGATTTTGACACCTCAATAAACTATATTGACTTGGAAATAACGGAAATATTGGCATGTCGCAATTTTCTTGAAAATAGGGCCCATACCAGAGCGATCGAAAAAACATTTCCAATGTTAAAAATAATTGAAAAATAGAATACAGCAAACCGCAGCTACCCCACACCACACGTCTATTACGTTTGTCAATCATCTAATCAGAACGGTCACAACTCGCACGAGTCGCGTGAGAATGCGCACGATAACGCAAGCTGCATCCTCTGAGGGCATTGGAACCATCAATTTATTTGCCTTATTAGATCTCCTGATTTATAATACATAAATTAATAAGAATATTGTTGTGCCTTGAACTTTGAAGCAACTGATTCCAATTTATGTTAGTGTATAAATTGATTCTCTACGTTGTGTAAACCATGTTTTAGTATCATGAAAATATGACATGTATTTATTTATTTATACCTAATGGTACCTGAATGAAACAATGGGTCGTGTAATTACCGTTTACATAATATATGTTTTCAGTTCAGTGTTGGTTTTGGGTCTCCCTACCTACTGATTTACAACAACACTTAAAAACATTTCTGACGGGGTTTCGCCTTTATTCCAAATGACTGAGTTTCTCCTACGGTTGCATAATCTTTGAATTTTCGTTGTCCATGATCCTGAAATCACTTCGTGGTCTTGAACGCCCACTGAAAAAGGACTGCATTCTTTTTCGCTGGGAACATACGAAAGTATACCTTTGGGCTGTAAGCATTGACTAAAAAACTGGTTGGTATGCCTATAATAACATTGAATTATATGTAAATTACTCACACCTCTATAATTAATCCAGTTAACTATACGTGATTGATACAGTTTAGTTTACTTATTTAAATGAAACAAATACATTTGTAAACAATGGTTTTCCTTCCTCTTGGCAAAAGTTTCATATTTACGTGTTTGTTAATATACTTGATTGAATCATTAATTAACTGGAGTCAAGTGACGATAACCTAGCCTCTTTAAGTGCACGCTAGTCACTCATTCTTCCATACAAACGTAGTTTGGTGATTACTCGCCTCTTTGACGGTGTACGTTCAAAACTAGAAATTATTTAAAGTTGTCTCATCATTATCTAGCCCTATAAGGAAGCAGAATCCGAAAAAAATATTGGTTTGGAAGTTATGAGCGTCGAAACTTCCATATTTCAACACTAATTTTAACGCATCTTTGGGCGTAAATAAATAGCTCCCGGAATATAAAAATGACAAAATTGTTAGCGTACAGGGATAGATAATTTACTCAAAACTTCATATAACATTATTTTGAATAAATACATCCAGTATTTTTGTCATAATACTTCTTTACATACCGAGACTCCGCCGTGACTCGGAAAGCACGTTAAGCCGTTGGTCCCGGCTGTCATTCGTGGATCTTTGACAGTCGTTACGGGTTGTCAGAAGCCCGAAAGTCTGACAATCAGTCTTACCAATGGGTATCGTATTACCCATTTAAAGGGTTGTGGAGGTCAGATAGGCAGTCGCTCCATGTAAAATAATGGTATTCAGCTGCATCCGGTTAGACTGGAAGCCGACCCCAACATAGTTGGGAAAAGGTTAGGCAGATTGATTTTTTTATTTTTGTTCTAATAATATCTAAACGCCCTTTTTTTTTTTTTTTTTTTTTTGTGGATGGGAAATCATCAAATGACTTCTCCCGCTCTGGGCAGAGGCGGGAGGGCGTGTCAGACTTTTACTGACTAAAACCCACCCATGTTCCTTCAGCTGCCCGTGCCAGGGCCACGGTATCTCTTTCGAACTACCCGCGACCCCGGCGGCATCGGCCCAATTGACCCCGTGACACTGCTGACATCTCTTTGAGGCGCGCGTGGAACACAACGCGCCGTCGACCCGGGCCTGGTCCTTACCGGACGGCGAGCTGCCCATTACTCGTCGTCCGCAAGCCCGCGCCTACGGTGGCCGGGAATCGGCAATCGATTCCCGCCGCCCAGGGCGTCTCCTACGGCGGCTAGGGGCGCGAGGGCGCGGCTGTTGCCTCTCCCTCACGCGTTCCGCTTCCTCCTTCGCGAGCATTACTGCTTCGCAGAAGGAGGTGACGGCTTCCCATGCACTCTCGCTCCGCACCATGGCCTGGACCAGGTTTGGACGCGAGAGATCGCCGCCGCCGATCGCCTCCGTGAGAACACGGCGGTGCTCCGCCCAAGCCGGGCAGACTTCCACTGTATGCTCCACCGTGTCCTCCGGGCGATCCACACAATGGTGACACCCGGGCGTTTCCTCCCGCCTTATCCGAAACAGGAACCTCCCGAAACAACCGTGTCCGGTGAGGACCTGCGTCAGGCGGAAGGTGAGGACGCCGTGGCGCCTCTCCAACCACTCCTCAAAGAGGGGACTTATCGCCGCAATTGTGGCGTGCCCAGCGCTGGGTTGCGACAATCGCACTCTCCATGTCGCCATGAGATCCCGCCGGAGCTCTGTCCGCTGTACCGTGATTTCTCGCGGCAGCGGAGTTACGCCCCGGCGTTTCACCTCCTCGCGCCACTCCCACACGTGCGCGAGGACTTTTGCCTCCAGATCCCATGGCGATATCTAAACGCCCTAAGGTCTGTTCATGGAATTTTACGCGCTCGTTTTCTAATATAAATCATCGTCTATTACACTAAATAAAATAGACACACTAAACACACTACACTAAATTACACTAAATTTATTATACTAAATCAAACTAAATAAATATAATACATACAGTAACTAAATAACATGCGTATTAGCCACGCCACCAACGAGTTCGAGTCGCCGGCTAGGAGCTCCTTAGGAGATTGATATGGCTATAACTCAATTCATAAATTTTATTATCGTTTGAATGCAAAAATACAACTTTTATTCTCGGAAAGGCTACCACAATTCTATGCAGCCAGCGCTGCGCTGAGACAAGCAGATAATGCGAGATTGCTTCGTTCAGCGTCTCTCGGACAAAGCGACATTATCCTTCCACCCAGTGGTCAATTACAAAGCTTATTCTACAACAAGAACACTAATAGTTCTTGCAACATGTACGAGTAATTCTCCAGATTGACATTTCAAACCGCAATGCACGGTCCATTTTAGTCAGAACAATGACAACAAACGTCAAGGATAGTGAGTAATATAACAGAGGTATTATCAAGTTTTGGATGCACAGCCATATTCCTTCCCCCGTTCATCGTTCGTGTTTGTAGCTTGCATGACGTGGTATATTGTTGAATAGGGATCCTTATTAGGTGCGGTGCGGCAACGAGCGCGCTGCGGCATTTCGCAACGTGTTAAATCTTGTACGGAACGCAAATGTTCTGGGACCAAGCCTCTTTTTGATATACTTACGTACTGTTCAAATACTTGGAAAGGCTTTCGTTATTAATTATTAACAGTTTTAAATGCATTTAGAATCAGGATTACAACGACGCTAGAAGCTAGGTCTGTTTCGCAACAGCGAACCATCTGGCGGGATACTGCCATAATTACGTTGAGCAGATGGGTTCGGTATCACAATATATTATTAGTACATCCAAGGACTCTGCTTACAACCTCCCTTTAAAAACCCTTTCTTTCCGAGGCCATGGTGTGGACTATTTATAGCCAAAGCAGGGCCGTAAGGCGAAAGGACCGATGCGAATTGATTAATTTATTACCTCTCACGATGGCTTTATATTACGCGTTTCTAGTTAATAGTTTTTGAAACTGTTTCCGTCCCTATGTTATTATCTATCTCTGAGAAATTCTAAACATAAAGTGGTTTGAACTTTTTATGACCTGTTTAGAAATCGATTCTGTTTTGTATCATTTACGTTAAAGGAATGTAAAAAAAGACATTTGATACAAAACTCAGCTAATTGCAGTTTCTGTGCTTTTTAAATTATCTTCTTCCTGGTCTTATCTCGATTATTTATTTGGGGTTGGTGCAGCGCGTGTATTTTTTCACACCTCTAATCTTCTGGTACGTCTATAGAATACCTACTACTTTGACATCAAAGTTATCTTTCTGAAGCTGACTGTTCTTTACTTTTAAAAGGATCTCAACTTAAGTATGCAAAATTATAGGTCCTACTGAAACCATTTTGTTAAGTAGTATAACGTTTAACTTGATTAAGTAAGAAGTTTTGACGAGCTTTAGCAAAAATTTACTGTAACAATGGCAGTTTGGTGTTTCCTTAAAGAAATTCTTTAAAAGGCACAACAGAACAATCATTATACAAGTTTTGCTGGTTTTATATTATGAGCATTTTTTGTAAATAATGACCAGTGCGTTTCCTTTTTAAATAAGTACGTATTTACTGGTACATGTTTTTGTTTCGTCTGTTGCCAGCTGCTCACGTCCTCCTGTACTTCACTTATGTTTACTTACGTACAAACTATATCGAAATGGGCAGGTGCAACACGTCTACAAACAGTTAGGCATATTTAATTCTACGTTCAGCAACTACCAACCTTTATGCAGGCATATATAAAAAGTTTCTTGTGCACTGACATTTATGCAAGCGCTTCAATTATCCTTAGTCATTCATAAGTGAATAAGACGGGCGGTATTCGATGTAAATCTATAATACCTGTTACAGATTGCACCTGCGCTCTTAATTATTGTTTTATAGCAAAAATATCAGCCATTACTTTTCATACAAATCGTTTCCAGAAATGTCTGCTCGGGAAAGCTGCAAATAGATAACATTTTCCAACTTAAAAAATTTAGAAGAGCCATTCTTCATATTCTTTTGAGCTTGTCTTGTTTTGATCTTATACTACTACAAAAGAATACCAACGAGATTTTGTACTGATAAACTTTTTTTAATTTATTGTGGAAGTTAGTAAGCGGCCTATTTTAAGCAGTGCTGGAACAAACGGGTGAGTAGTTATTATATAGCGTATAAATTTCAATAAATGAAGTTTCGGAGACGACGAACCAACTCTGAACTTTATTCCATATAAAAATTGCTCACATTTCACCGTCGTGTTATGAAAACAACTTCAAAGTCTCAGTTTTGACCATAATTTATGTAGCACCCTGAAAGCACGTCCAAGTTTGCACACAACTAGTGTTTTGCACGCAAAGCACTGAACAAAGTTTGCAAGTATTGGCACGTAAAGTGCAACCATGTCATTAATGTCATATTGTTTGAGTATAATGCTTAATGTAGGTGCAATGCTTTTATTTATCGATACTTATGTGGGTGTTACAGAATGGAATTTCATTAATTTTCTTATGTTACGTGGGTCACACTGAATGCTTAAAAAAAATAAAAAAAGGAATGATGTATAGCCTGTTATTGATTTTCGAAGTACTCTCCGTTCCTTTCTAAGCGCCGTCGCATGCGATGGAATCATTGACTGAAGCAGTGGGCCCACTCTTCTTTAGGGATTTCTTCCACGCCTTTTTCAAACGCAGCCACGGCATCTTCAGGGTTCATTAAACGAATTCCTCTAACTCTAAGTGATTCTTTAATTTTGAAAATAAATAAAAGTCACAAGGTGCCAGATCAGGACTGTAAGAAGGATGACTCACTAACTCCACACTTTCGATAGACAAATATTCGATAGTCCGTCTGGCGGAGTGAGCTGGAGCGTTGTCATGGTGGAGAAGGATCCTGCTTCTTAGGCGCTGCTGTCTAACATTTTCCAAGACAAATGGTAAACAATGACTGACGTACTAATCTGCAGTAACAGTCTTTTTATCTTCTAGGACAATTGTTGCGAAATGACCCGTCCGTTCAAAGAATGAGGTAATCATCTTATTCCCTTTACTTTTGTTGGCAAATCTTCTAATGGAAATATCCATTGCGCAGCTTTCATCACCTGTGACGATGTCATATACAGCAATTGAGTCACCTCCGTCATACTTTTCAAGCATTGAGCAGCACCAATCGAAACGACGGCGTTTTTGATCTTATGTCAAATTATGAGGCATCCATCTAGTACAAAGCTGTCTGACGCCTTAATGTTCATGTTAAGACTTTTTGTACTTGACGCATACCAATGCTTAAAGCTGCCCGAATCTGTTGATATGTCACCCTTCTATCATTAGCCGCACAGCACTTACGTTATCTTCAGTAGTCGCCGTAGAAGGACGTCCCTCTCGCGATTCATCAGTGAGTTTGCTTCGACCACGTTTAAACTCATTAAACCAGTTGCAAACAGAGGCTCGAGATGGGGCTTCGTCATGAAATGCTAATCGAAGTCTATCGTAACGTTGTTGTTGAGTAGTAGAAATCATTGAACGAAAATTTTCTCTACTAGTCAAATCCATTTCGACGCACGACAGATACTTTTTAAATGGCCGCCAATTTGTAAAAAAAACATATGACAATATGAATTCATTAAACATTATACTACAGATTCCCAAAGAGTTCCTAATTCAAAATTTAAATAAATTTTTCATCGTCTGCTTTTCTTACTGGCCTATTCTAAAAACTTTCAGTGTGACCTCCGTATGTATTCGATGTACTGAGTGGGTCGGTGCCCACCTTAATGGCTATTACGATAATATTATTTAGGAAAGGATTATATAGGAAATGGCTACGTTACTTAGTCAACGGTTGAAGTAGCGCGTTACATTATGAATTCTATCGGAGAAAAAACTTGCAGGCGTGTTTTATGAATACCAAGGTGTCCTAATAAACGTTATAAATGCTAATTGAACAGTAGCATGACGAATTAGGCATACATTCGTCAGGTCTAGCAGGAGCTGTCTATGACCACGAGACAGATGATCGTGATGTGGAACCAAAGTTAATGGTGCATGGAGTACGTTGCACTCGGATATAAAGAATGCACACTTTCTGTTTACAGTGTGTAATTTAAGTAAGACTTTTCTTTTAATAAACACATAAAAAGCTGAGAAAATTACCTACATTGATAAGCAGAAAGCATGAAATAGCGGAATGTTAGTACTATCGGTGAGTTTTTACAAAGAATCAAAACAATAACAATGAAATTGGATGTGCTCATAAAAAATCATCCTTATCCAAACAAGCACTTTGTATGTTTCCAAGCTATTCAGACATGAACTCTATGGTTTAAATTTTTGTAGGTGAATAGTTTGAATCGGTACAGAACAATATGGAAACTTTTTTTTTGTGTTCCATAAATAAGGGAAATGTAACCCGCACTCGCTTTCGCTTTAATTTCTGACCATCTGGCTGAATTTATTGCTCAAATCTCGCAATTGGTCGGTAAATGGTGTTAATTTAATTACTGCCCCTGATCTCGTGTGAGCACTTAATTGTACATCGCGCGTTTGAACAGCGATGTGAACAGTTAATATAAACAGTAGACCATCTTACTTAACACTATTACTGTATAGTATTGTAAGCGTTGCATCTTAAATGCTACAGTAGTTGCGAGCGGGTATTTTGTTATTCTATGTCTAAATAGGGTCTTGGTAGCCCTAGAAAGCACAAAGCTGTTACATCGACGTCTTTATTCTTTATATAGAATACCTATAGGTCCCTAAGTGGCTAAGTAATAACAGCCGCACGGGTCGATCCATCAGGTTAAGCTATGCTTGCCGGGGTTGGTCCGTGGATGGGTGACCATCTTTACATACCGAGACTCCTCCATGCCTCGGAAAGCATGTTAAGCGGTTGGTCCCGGCTGTCATTCGTGGATCTTTGACAGTCGTTACGGGTCGTCAGAAGCCCGAAAGTCTGACAATCAGTCTTACCAAGGGGTATCGTATTACCCAGTTAATGGGTTGTGGAGGTCAGATAGGCAGTCGCTCCATGTAAAATAATGGTATTCAGCTGCATCCGGTTAGACTGGAAGCCGACCTCAACATAGTTGGGAAAAGGCTGGGCAGATTGATTGACCTATAGGTCCCTTAGACCAAGTACTTCAAGGATTCAGAAATTTAAAGTAAGAAAACAAAGATCAAGAAAAACTTATCAATCACTTTAGAAAAACCTTGTTTACAGTTAAACAATTGCAATTAAGGTGAAACGGACGGGCAGAAATATTGAAAAAAAACCTTGTAATTATGTACTTATCTTGATTTAATCTCAGCAATCAGCATAACTTAAGTATTATGTTTTTAACCGACTTAAAAAAAGGAGGAGGTTCTCAATTCGTCGAAATCATTTTTTTTTTATGCGTGTTCCCCGATTACACGAAGGGGGTTGGACCGATTTGGAATTATTTTTATTTTTTTTGTTTGAAAGGATATTATTAGGTCTTTACCTATGAAATTGCCGTTCTGCAGTACTGGCCATTTCAAATCAAAATAATTTTTGTTTGGCTAAGAATTCTAATTTTAAATTAATTTTATTTTAAAAACATGGATTTTTTTTCCAAAAGTAGTCATTTGTTTATTGATTAGTGTTACATTTTCATCGCATTTCAATCTTTTTCGTCATAATGGATACGTTAAAAATTCGAGTAATTATGGAATATGAGTACCGTCGTGGCAGCAACGCGGCACAAGCGGCACGCAACATCAACGACGTTTACGGAGCTAACACTACAAACCAACGCACCACTTGTTATTGGTTTGCTCGCTTTCGTTCTGGAAATTTCGACCTGAAAAATGAACCTCGCGGTCGTCCGAAGACTTTGGTCGACAATGACGAATTAAAGGCGATTGTGGAAGCTGATGATACACAATCTACGGCTGAATTAGCAGCAGCTTTCGACGTTAGCGTCAAAACAATATTGGTCCATTTGCGTCAAATTGGCAAGGTAAAAAAGCTTGACAAATGGGTGCCCCACGAACTCAATGATCGCCAGCGCGAAGTACGCGTCGAGACGTGCCTTGCATGGCTCAACAGACACACAAATGAAGGAATTTTGAACCGCATTGTTACCTGCGATGAAAAATGGATTCTGTTTGATAACCGCAAGCGCTCAGCAAGTTGGTTGGATCCTGGTTCAGCACCTAAACAATGCCCTAAACGAAAACTTACCCCTAGAAAAGTGATGGTCACTGTTTGGTGGTCTAGCGCCGGTGTGATTCATCACAGCTTTTTACCAAACGGGGTGAGCATTACTTCAGATGTGTACTGTGAAGAACTGAACACAATGATGGAGAAGCTGGCACATCTCCATCCAGCATTGGTCAATCGCTCGTCTCCGCTGCTCCTGCACGACAACGCGCGACCTCATACTGCACAGCAGATGGTCTCCAAGTTGCAAGAACTAGGGTTGGAAGCTCTCCGTCATCCGCCCTACTCACCAGACCTTGCGCCTACAGACTACTACTTTTTCCAGAATTTGGATAACTTCTTGGCGGGAAAAAAATTCAATACCCGAGAGGCAGTACAAAATGCCTTTGAAGAATTTGTTGCCTCCCGTCCAGCTGATTTCTTTAAGAAGGACATCAATAAACTGCCACTGCGTTGGCAATGTTGCATTGATTGCATGGGTGATTACTTCGATTAATACAAATAAAAAATGCGTGAAAAAAATTCGTTTAAATTTTTTCATACAAAACGGCAATTTCATAGGTAAAGACCTATTATATACTTCCTAGGTGGTTGTGGTCCCATATAAATTTTATTAACATTGCCTGGGTAGTTTTTGAGTTAGTTTAATAAATACGTATTTTTCCCACTTAGTCTATGTGGATGATGTTATAATAACTTCCTGTCATTGTAATTTTCATAGCAGGTGAAAAATTAAAAATAAAAACTTTTACAGAAAATAACAGCCGACTTCCAAAAAAAAAAACACTACAAAGTGAAAATGACTTTAATATCGGAAGTCGGTGGCAAAAAACGAAAAAAAAAAACAGAACCAAAGACACCCGACTTCCGAAGAAATTAAAATTTTTCACTTTGTAGCGTTTTTTTGGAAGTCGGTTGTTTTCTGTGCGATCTTTCTTTTCACAAAAACCACTTCTCGGGTCTCTTATATTATGTTATCTTATATATTATGTTGGCAATCAATTTCGGGTGCCAGCTGCCATTGCTCTGTGTGGAACACTGAATGAGCATTCCATTTTCTTCACATTCCTCAAATGTGATTATCATTTTATTTGGAGTATTTTCTAGAATGAAAAGTAGGTACCGCTCGTGGTTTTTATCAATCTCACTACCATTTACATGAAGTAATAATATGCGAGCTCGATATTCATCTAAACAAACATGTAAAAACCATTCAAAACGAATCAATAAGTCTCCAGTTAGATTCCCAAAAGACAGATTCTATAACAGACGTTGAATTCAATCAAATCAATTATGTAGATGACATTTATATACCCAAAATCCATACAACGGTAAAGTAATCTTATCTTTATTATATGCCACCGTATCTATGCCAATGACCAATTTGCTTGTCAGTTACAATAATTTTCCAGTGGGTCTAACCTTGTCGGATATAAAGGATCATTTATACTTCCCGCGACCGTGTCGATCTCCTTGGGACGCGTGCGCAACTTTAAAATATACATTTACAGTATTACATCATCTTCGACGAATCCCAGAATTATCCCGTCTGGTGGGATAATAAAAAAAAACTTGCCATCCTCTCCACACGTGATTCACCACGTTTTAATTTGTATGAATCACCAATTAATATATGCGTTTGCGCACCTACTTGTGAAGTTCATTCGGGAAGTCATTTTATTTACTAAGTTATTTTTGTGGAGACACGCCCTTTAGCGATAAACATGTTTTTAACATTTTACTGAATTAAATGTTATGTAGAGTAGGCGTTTGCAATTATCGATACGTCATATTATGCGTCAGTCATATCATTGAACCTTTGTAAACAAATGTAAAATCTCATCTTTGTTGAAATCAGTTACCAAAGTGGTATCGCTGGCCGATACAATGGTGTACTTACGCATAATCACATCCATTTGCCATTATCGTCGAAGTGGGGCTTAATATTGATCACTCTTTTGTAGCACAAACCCGTAAAAGTTTCAGTAAGTTCTTTAATGTGAAAATTATTAAAAGCAGAACAATGTAGGCACTACAAAAGGTTGAGGTCAGTCTATTTTCCAGTGTTAATCTAAAAACATATGACTTTATCTCTGAAATAAATCCTCAAGTTATGCTTTATTTGCGTGACCGAAGGCTGAAAGTAAAGTTCGCGGTCCTACCTCTACTCTTATTTTCATAATACTTACACGTTTTCTCTGCTATATTAACAACGGCGATTTATATATGTTTTAGACGTAGGACACCTTTTAGTTAATGAAATGTCTGCTTGTCATTCATAGCGTGATGTATAAGAATAAACATTAATTACACATCAAAGTATCGGGCGGCGAGTTGATTATTCCCGACACATTATGCAGCATATTGAACTAAATGTACGCACTACGAAGTGTTAAGAACAGACGGGAAACAATAAATCACTTCGCGGCAGTAGATCACTTTAATTATTTTTGATTATAAAAACAATAAAGATGTCGAGAGAAAAATAGAAATCTAACATCTAAAGAAAGTATTATTCATAGTCATAATAGTACCAAGTCATCATGTACCAAAGTTGAAACATGTAACGTATGAAATGTGAAATGCAGATAAGCTACTAGAGTAGGTCGCTTAGGAAACAGGAACACAGGGCAAACGATAAAATAATCGGTTACATTGGTTCCCGTACCAATAAGCGACTGATGCAGACTAATCGACTGAATTATGATCGCTTCCTCACATTGTTTAAAAACGGGTCACAAAGGCTCCGGTTTCGCTAACCATGTTACACGAGGCCAAAACGCCTAGCTTTGCAATTTAACACAAATATATTGATAGGAGTTACATACTACATTTATTGGCTGCCGGTAATCTAACCGAATGATAGCATAACGTGACCTGAGAAATCGATTCACTGGAGTGGGCTTGTCTTTGGAAACAGTTGTGATTTGGGTGTGTAACACAACAGCAATATCTCGATAAAGATTTCTGGTACCTATATGCTATCATTCCTGAAATCGGATGAAACCATCAGATGTGCAAGTTAATCTTAAGATTGCTCTGAATATTACATTAATCTTAAGAAGTTAGGGATCTTTAATTCATCCTAAGAATAAAGAAACAGTACGTTTGTGGGCTCCCAAGGGATCTAACTTGGCACACGAACATCGTGTAGCAGCTGAATATATAACATTGACTTTTTGCCTTTCTTGTCTACTCTAACGAAGTAAAGCAAGGATGTTTTCCTCATTGTGCTTATTTTCTAGATGTAGCTATCACAACAATGGTCGCAGTCAATAAAACCAGTCTTTGTACGTTTTTCACTTTTATGCCATGCTTATTTCGAAGTGAAAACAGCGCGCCGTTCAACTTTGCTTTTCTGCGGCTGTGTTTACGGGAAAAATGAAAAACATTTTCTTTTGTTTGATTTAAATGTCAACGCTAAGGTTCAGCGTAGAATTTTAATTAAGAATTGTTTAATTGATTTACTTGTTGCTATTTCATTTGTGTTTACTGGTGATATATTTCGAACTTCATTTGCTAACCAGTAAGTACTCTGCAAAAATTGTGCATTTCCACAGAATTAACAAATTTTATTTTGTTGACAGGTAGTCCCACGGCTGCTGGGTTCACTAGTCGGGGGCGCGATGAGTCCCACGCAACATCTTGAACAGCAACAAGCTCTCGTCAAGCAGTTCGCAGAAATATTAGAATTCGTTCTCAAATTTGATGAATACAAAGTAAGTAACCTAAAATCGTCGACTGGCCAAAATCGGTATTGTAACCCCTCATTTTGTAGTGAACAACGAACGATCGTATAAGAAGGATTAAGGAATACTGTTTTAACAGGTTTTAACAATTACGTTTGTTAAACCTGCTGATGATCTCATTATATTCGAAAAGATCTTGTCGTTCATATGACAAATCAATGGCTACTAGTGAATGTGATTGTATGGATATTTTTCACGTTTCCCTCTCAAAATTCAAGAAGTCTGTTCGAGACGTTCTTGCAGCAAAATTATGATTTGTATTTTAATATTGTTGTTCTTTTCATTTTCATTGTTAAATAATTTTGATACATATTTTTCCTTTTGATATGGCCGTCGTAATTTTTTAAATTGTCAAAATTTGTATTAATAATGTGTGGAAACTGTTTTGGATTATGTATTGCTATTTTGTACCGTTTTCTTATTATATTGTATCTGTTTGTTTCCCAAATAAAAATGAAATAAATATTATTAGCAACCATCTCGGCGCATAGAATCAAGTTTCTGGCAATCATAATTCATACTCCCTTTATTTATATTTACAACACCCACAAGAAGATGTGTTGCCCATTCTTTGTTTCGAAACACCTAGCTAATATTCACACCAGACTTTAGTATGTCGCATCAATTATGCATGTTAGCTGTAACCCACGCTTCGTCCGCGGCTATTACTATTATATGATAAACCCTAGTTTCTGGGTTAAGTTATAATTTTGTATTCTAATCCGTTACATGAACACTACGTAATTAGGTTTGCTTGCCTTGTTGCAGTTATTAGGCAACGCAATCCGCCTTTATGTCCGTGAGGATGGTAAATGTATAGTAGATTATCTAATGCAAAACGATTTCATAGCTTATGCATGATTAGTTGGCTACTAATGTTATTAAGAACTGCAAAATAGGTCGATAATCTCGAATGTCGAAACGCTGAGGATGGTATATAAGCCAGCTTTGGATTCACAAACTTTTGTTCAAGTTTGTTTAATACAGCTTCACTGGAATCCATGTTTTACTTCTGTAAACTCAATTCTTTATGTGTCGGATTAAAGTTGTACGTATCTAAAGGCTAAAGGCAAAGCTTTGATCGTCTGAAGCTTTTTCAAGTATTTCTTCAGAACGGTTGTGGTTCTAGTTTAAGTTTTGACTGGCAGATGGGCTCTTTGGATTGGCTCAATAGCTTTGTCGATAATGCTTGTTTTGGCTAAATCATGGTGATTACAAAGCTTACATAAAAACGTAATCAGAATTTTGGTTTTACAAATCTAGAACATTGACAACTTCATACAATATCCTCACTTTCAGAACTATTTTAGATCAAATCTGTATTAGAAAACACTGTTTAGTCACAAAGTCGCACTGTATTAGGTATGTTTCAAAACAGGAAGTCAACAGCAATAAATACTGATTCCTTTCATTATGCTGATGATGAGGAACCATTGTTTCGGCTTTTGTTATCGCATTCAATAAGCTAAGCAGTGATGTAGGACTCCATTGTATAATTGATTGATAATAACCTAGTGGGCAGTCGACCAGGAAAAGTCATCGGCTTCAACGGCTAACTGAAACAAACTACATGTTCACACAGTAACTCAATTTCAATTTCTTTAATAACTCATGATTTTGTTGTGTTCCAAAACCTACTACATGTTTTTCTGGGAGCCTTCTTACACATGCGGAACCATATGTTCATTTGGAACATCACATGACACATTAATGACGTTACATGTTTTAGATGAAGTTGCAGCACAATGTGAACAATCAAAACTGATCTAATGTTTGATCACAGCATTGTAACCGGCCAATAACAAACAATAAGTCACAATGATATAAACAAAGCGACCAATCGTTCCCAGCGTATCTGATGCAGCATAAGTAATTCAATTGCTGGGGCCCTTTTGACCCCAACCTTGCAGTGTCGTTGCTCCTAGTTCACTTACTGCTATCTGCGAAACATTGTTCTGTGTCTACTTGACTTGAATCAGTGTTCATTTAGCTATATTGTGATGTAAATGCGAATATAATTGCCAGAGCATTTGTATAGTAAGCTCTCTTGGGATCAATAATTGAATCGTATTAGTTATAGCATCACGTGTTTCAGATTTGGATTGAAAAGCCCGATAAAAAGGAATGCGAAACCCTTAGATGTCTCCATTGTAAAAGGACCCTGTTTTTCCTGTTTGATTTTTAGCTTTTCACCAAACCATTGTGTGTCTGACATTGCAGAAGGGATTAGTGAAGTTTAAAAACTTACGAATACAATTTAATGTTTGAATAGAATTTATCTGTTAAGTATCCAAAATGTCTCCGCCATTATCAGAATTGTTCTAAATGAGCCTTCACATAAGCGATTTAACTATGAAGAGGGAATATTGTAACCACGTTTAGTAAACTCATTAGTGATTCCAATCGTCATGTTGACTGTTTCTAAAGAGGAATCAAGTGCCCGTCCTTCTGACATAATACATCTTTTAAAGCACCCCTAGAAAAAGAGGCATTTTCTGTCAAGCTTGAAAATTGTGCCCATTCCAACAAATATTTCAGTGCATGACTACGTAATGCCAAGTGCCAATATCCTTATCTACAAGTAGTTTATAATAACTAGTATCGGTTGCTTTAACTATCGCCATAATGAATTTAAAGCGAAGCTATCTAAATGTTAGTCATCGAGTCGAAAAGGTAACAATTTGCGAAGGCATTGTATAGAAAGTGAGGTGAGGCTTGGCTCGAGTCGCGACCTCGTCTGTGACTCACGGGCTTGCATCCGATTTATTTACGTTTATTTCTTTGTCATTCGAAACAGATGAGGATTTGGTAATAGCGTTCCAAGTAACTATTAAATCAAATCGTTTATTTAGATTGGTTTAGGCTTTGTTGGTCTTCTCGTGTTACGATTGCTAATCCGTTTATTTGAAACGAGGACTTCGAAAAAATATTTTTGCTTCGTGTTGCAATGATATTTTCGAATCGTATTTTATTATTGGGTAGATGTAATCTGTCCGAGTTCATTGCTTGATCTTCATGATATTGAGGCCTGTTTTGGTCTATCCAATCACGGCAATGAAGGATTCTTAGATAAATAGCTCTCGCAAAATCTTCTTTTTTTTTTTATGTTTCTAGGATGCGTTCCTTTATCGAAATTATTTCAAACACTGAAACCATCTTCGGCTGGTGCCTCCGTAAAATATACAAGAATAGCAATGTTATTATTCTTTAGTTTTATCGCTAATGATATTCTATGCCTATCATTTCTTTCCAATAAACTGGAACGGCGTTGTCTACTAGTAACAGAAATAGATTAAGCTTTTGCTCTCTTAGAATTACAAGTATTTCAACCATCCCTTCAGAAAATTGGTTCTGTATTTCTAAAAATTAATATTTTGAAAAGTTTTTGGACTCGGCTTCTTGATGCCTTCTATAGTTATCAAAGTTTGGCTAAAAAAATAACTAGTCAGTTTCCTCTTAATCCTCGTTGAGATTTAAAATTATTAGGACCAGTTTTTTTGTATTCTCAAGTTGAGTGACTCGTGTGTCTTGTTAGTACTGTTCAAACACTTTTAACCCTTTCTGAGGCCATTGCTCTTCGGCCATCTTTACTTAAGTCCTGTGCATAATTAACGTCCTTGGGTAAAGCGATCGCCTTTGGAACACTGATGGATCGGTACCTATTAGTACCACCAGTAATGATCTTCATGGAATGTTTCCATATGTAATAGCAAATCGATAAGATTACAAAGATGACCAATGGATAGGAAATGTAAAACATAGCTTACAATGGTTATATTTGCGTAAATATCAGAAAATGTTATTAAATACTTTCACATCGTTTCTTGGACTATTATTTAATTTTCACAATTGTATGATAATAGTTAGGAAGCCCATCCACTCCTCATATCTCATAGGAATGAAGCAGTGTTATAATTGAAAGAAATTGTTCAGTGGTCGAAGCGATTTAAAAACAAAATTTTAGCAGACGTAATATTAAAAGTCAAAAAGTCCAAAGGACCATTTAAATTCTAGTCTATTTTATTCTAACCAGCTCGTACAGAATAAAGAAAATATATGCTCTCATTAGTAAGCCCACTCTAAGCCCTGTATAAAAAGGTTTTTCATACAATTTAATTTTGTGTTGGTATCCAACGCTTTATTTTAACATAATTACTGTGCAAAAATTAATAAAGACTGGGTTAAGCTTACTGCCAGTTGGTACAGCTAATTGGATTACAGGGCAGCCTTGTATTAACGGAAATAGAAGCATTGATTATCCATGCTTAATTCTTTTTAACCGACTTCATTGTTTACAAAGCATAACGACCGTATACATAGGCTGTGACAGGTTAGAAAACTGCTTTTGATGGTTTGGTCAATCATCTCCTAGAAAGGGTTTTAGCCAACCATAGATAGGTTATTTATTTATTTAATACAGACGGCAGCACATCAAGCTACAATCTGTCAAATTTCTTTAATATATTTTCATCTTTATCGCTAAAGCATTAGGTTCAAGGTTGATTGGGAAAATTTGACAGTTTCGGATGGCTTGACCTGCTGGCGTCTGTACAGGGGAGGGGCGGACGCCATAAGGATTTTCTACCAGTCAGCATTTGGATGATGCAGAGGCAGAGAGGCAGTAGTTATAGTTTCTTAGAACAATTATCATACAGGGCATTTATTAAGTACTCGTTGGCGAAACTTCAGAGACGAGGCACTTTATTAACGGACGAAAAAAAGGAGGAGGTTCTCAAGTCGACACGTCGTGTATATTTTTTTTTATGTATGACCACGCATAATTTTTATCAGAGTAGTCAGATTTGAAATTTTTTTCGTTTTATTCGAGAGGGTATATCTCAAAGTTGGTCCGTAAAATGTATTAACTTTGCTTGGGTAGTTTTTGAATTAGCTTCAATAATAGGTACGAATTTTTTCCCCACTTTTATGTGGATGATATTCTAATTTATTTGCAGGTAGTGGTATTAGAATGTGTGTGGGGTAGGTACCACAGCTAAAAAGTGAAAAATAAAAACTTTGTATTTTTTTGTAAAAAGTTTTTATAATCGGTACCTAATAGAATAATGGATATACCTACCAAGAAAGAGTATTTAAAAAAAATCTAAATAAATATTATGAAAAAAATTCTGTAGTCAAACTCAGTCATGAATTTATGATAAACGATAAACTCTTTGCAAAAATGACTGAAAAACTTGTATTCTATATAAAATATTTTAGAAACATGAATTTTTAAATAATGGTACTTTACCCATGTGCACGAAATCAATCCGATCTCGGTATACTTATTTATTCTTCAAAATGGGAAGCAACTAAAAAGCAAGCATCGCCATCCGACAGTTTATAAGCATAGCCCCACCTCAAGCAATAACGATATCTAATATAGTTTCAATACAAAATAATACTGACTGACGAACAATGTATCGTTAAAAGATAATCTTGCGATGAATAAATCGCAAGTGCACACATCTCCTTCGCGTGTGGTCTACTAAAAATAATATACAATACATAATATGGAAGACTAGCTTTTGCCCGCGGCTTCGCCTGCGTGTAGGTCGGAAATTGTCCCACGGGATCGTACTACCGGGATAAAAGTATCCTATGTCCTAACCCAGGCCATGGTCTATCCGTGTGCCGAATTTCATCCAAATCCGTTCAGCCGTTAAGGTGTGAAAAATAACAAACAGACAGGGTTACTTTCGCATTTATAATTTTACTTATTTATGTATAGGTTAATACACTTGGTAGAGCTTGTCCACTCTAAAATGACGCGCCCCACTTCTACATTTAGGGTAGTGTACGTAGGTATACAAAATTAAGTAGTGGGGCGCGTCATTTCAGAGTGGACAAGCTCTACTATGGATATGGACGCGTAAAATTACTAGGTTCGAGTTGTAGCGACGTTGATTGAGTACCTTGATGTTGAATGGGTGGCAATCCTAATTCATCTCCGCCCTTCATGTTCAGAAAGTATTATTTCGCGTGCCCATTGTGTGCAAAAAGTACTTTTATCAGGCACGTGCTGAGTTTAATCATCGTTATGTCAGCTGGTAGACATTTTTATTGTTATATATGGGTGTCCCCATATACCCCACAGACTCTTATAAAACCCATAATATTTGGGGTCTAGTCGCAAAGCTCTGGGATGTCACGTTAATTTATTAATTGGAAGGTCCTAGCTGGCATGCACGGTGGACGTGACACAGTTTCATAACTAGATTATACATTATGGATACTTTTCCAAAGAATAAATAAAAAAATAAAAATAAATATGTTTGGACATATCACACAACGCCATCTAGCCCCAAGCTAAGCAACCTAATGCTTGTGTTATGGTAACGAGATGGCTGATAAACTACTTATATACATTTTTTTTTTTTTGAATATCTGACACACCGATCATTGCTAATACCGTTTGTCTTTCTTCCCGCAGATGAAGACACCAGCGATACAAAACGACTTTAGTTACTACAGACGAAGCGTGTCCAGAGGAGGGCTGATCAACGCAGAACTTCCGCCGGGGGAGGAACCCCATATAACGGCAGAAGTCGCCAACAGAATGTCCCTGTTCTATGCACAAGCCACGCCGATGCTAAAGGTCCTGTCAGAAGCCACGAGCCAGTTCGTCAATGATAACCAGCAAGACCTGGAGAACACGACGGAAACACTTAGCACTATGGCTAAAGTTTGTCTTAGGATGTTGGAAAATCCGTGAGTATTTTACAGTTTTTTTAAAACGTCCCCAAAAGTAAACAACTGAAGGAAAAATCAAATCATATAATGTAAAAGCAAGAAAAAGTGATATCATTGTGTTATCTATCAATATCACACCATACTACTAAGCATGCAGCATGCATGTCACTGCCCAGACGTTAGACCTCAGTTATCTTTTTCGTTATCCACTCAAAGTGAACGTGACCTAATCTCGCCGAGAACCACGCGGTCGAATACCTCGTGAAAATGTTTCCAATCGCGAACTGCTGTTTCATAAACGATCATTTTCTCCTAGGAAGCATATATATTACTTCTCAAAACTCTAAAAGTAAGCTTTTGTGCCAATTTCTACATAACGGCTCAATAAAATCGGTCATAAATATGGATGCCTTCCGAAACCATCAAAGTTGAGGAACGGAATGGTGTCAACAAGATGTAACTACACAGCATGTTTACGCTGAACCTGTATCCAGCACAATACATCCGCGCAGTTATGATCAGAAGCGTCTGTAATACTGCACTCGTTCCAGGAGTTTCCAAACTAGACCTTTGTAGCCAAAGCAAATCTCAGGTTTCACATACAAACCTGATTTTCGAACAAGACCCTTGTTCCTACGGAATACGGTGCACCTGTAAAACCGCTTTTAACTTCGACAATCTATTTACGTCAGCCGCTGTGTATTGCGATAGGTTCAGGGACTTTATCGAAGTTAGTTCAGTAGATCAAAGTTGAACAGAGAAGTCTTAACTTATTTTCTGACATCTGTCAGAGTTTCTTTTGCTGGGGCAACAGTTGTGTCGTAAGATTAATGGATTTCATAAACTTCTAACATCTTCTCGATGGTTATTTCAAACAACGAGATTTATTGTGCCTGTTTTCAAGACTGTTCCGACACGTAGACCTATTTATCTGAGAGTCTCATTCAACAGTTTTACCTAATCACAAAACACTTAAAATAGAGTAAAATGTAAAATACATATATACACTTCTGGACACATCTTTTGGCCCACCTTGTATTTTCAGTTTCGTTTGGTCCTAGCTAAAATTTTATATTAGGTCGAGCAAAAAGTTTTTATGCAGTTTTGAACCTGGCACATTCACAATTTCATTCAATCGTCTTTTTTTGAATTTCGAACACAGAATTTAAAGAAACAAAAGACAATTTGGAGCCTGTTTGTTGATATCAAACAATCGAATACTAAGAAAACTTGGTTTTATTGGTTTACTTGGATTTAATTCTTGAAAAAGTGATTGATATCTTTGGTTTTGCAACAAACATTACTTATTCTTAACATTAAGGTGAGGTTCTATCAATAATCTATGGATACTTCACCTGAAGTCGCCGCCCAAGCTGTGGCACTTATTCAGGCCGGACACAGCCAAAGAAACGTGAGTGCTCAACTTAATTTAAGTCGATCTGCGGTCCGAAATGTTTATCGGAGGTACCTAGAGACTGGCGGCTTTGTTCGTCGCCAAGGAAGGCCACGATCTCGGGTCACAACTGAAAGGCAGGATCGATTCATCGTGACGACCAGCTTGAGAAATCGTCACCTTACCTCCATTGAGATACAAAACCAACTTCGCGACTTCCACGGAGTATCTGTGAGCGCTCGAACTGTTCGGAGAAGGTTAAAAGAACGCGATATGGTACCACACAAGCCAGCTAATGGCCCCAAACTAACGCGAGCCCACCGAACAGCGCGCCTTCATTTCGCACGCAGTCATTTAAATTGGACACAGCAAGATTGGAGCCGTGTACTCTTTTCTGATGAGTCTAAAATTGTGTTACATGGCAATGATGGAAGGAAGAAGGTCTACCGACGTAAGGGAGAGTGTTTCGCACAATGCTGCTTTGAAGAGAGGGTTGCTTATGGCGGTGGCTCATGGACTGTCTGGGGCGGTATATCCGCGAGCGGCAAAACTGAACTTGAGGTTGCTACAGGACCACGGCTGCCAACATTAAATGCTGAAAGGTACATTCGTGAGTGCTTAGAACCTTACGTGATACCATACGCGGACTATGTGGGCCCAAATTTCCTTTTTATGCATGATAATGCAAGAGCCCATGCGGCTGGCATCGTCAGGGAATATCTTCGGGATGTGAACATCACAGTTATAGACTGGCCCGCCAGAAGCCCAGACATGAACCCCATTGAGCACATGTGGGACGAGCTAAAAAGACGTGTTAGGGCTCGTCAGCCAGTTGCCCAGACGATGCAGGAGTTGAAAACTGCCATAGAAGAGGAATGGGAGATGATCCCTCAAAATTTCATAGAGCGGTTGATAAACTCTATGCCTAATCGTATGAGAGCTGTGGTAGATGCCCATGGAGGCAACACGCGTTATTAAATTAAACCTTTATTTGATAAAACATGTTTTTTATTCAAAAATCAATTGCCTTTAACAAGGCGCATATCCGACTTGTTAGGCGTAGCTCCATGTCGTATGGTATTCTGAATTCAAATTTAAAACAATACGATCGAAAAAGATGGTAAAATGTATCAGGTTTAAAACTGCATCACAGTTTTTGTTCAATCTAGCAATCATATTTCGGTAGGGGCCATCGAAACCTAAACTCTAAGGTGGGCCAATAGATGTGTCCAGAAGTGTATATAAATATAGAAGAGCACAAAAGTACTGCACTGGTATTCAAAAATAGAGCATCATTTGGAATGAACAGTCCAGCCGTTGACAGGTGGGTAATATAAACAGTAGGACAGAATAACGCCACCGCAGTTGATCCTGTCCGAGTTATCCTTGCGATAATAGGAGCGTATTCATTACACGGCGGGATCGTATGTCGAGCCACGACATCGATACGCTCGAGCCACCGTCAGAACATAAGAACGGAGGATCATATATAAAGATAAATCAGCTGTCACTTGTACCAACACGTGCCTTCGAGTGTGTTTGTACCATCGCCTCGCCTCACATGTAGGGTTGTCAGCTCTCCCGGAATTCCAGGATTCTCCCTGAAAATGTACCATTAAATGGGGATAAATACGATAAATTGTATTCCGTGAAGTTAAACAAAGAGGGTAGACTTGCGTTGGGTTAATTTTTTTGAAAAATGTAAGGATGAATCTAGCAAAGAAATATAAAATCTTGTTACATTCACTCTATAGATCCCTATCGCAAATGCCTTCGCTGAACGTGTTTTCAGCTTAGTAAACGAACTGTGGTCAAAAAGTAACAATCGACTGAATAAAACGCATGTAAAATCTGAAATACAGGTGAGCACAAATTTCAAATACACATGTAAATAATTCTATGATTTTATCGTTTCTAATCGAGCTGCTCGTAGTGTAAATTTTTTTCTCGTCCCGGATTTCTGATTGACTAAGTTGGCAACCTTACTCACGTTATACCAACACCACCACCATCCAATGGTTGTTATCTATACCACTTTAAGCGCCATTCTCATTATTGTTTACAGCACTCGACTCAGAACTAATCACGGTACTTATGAGCACAAATTACCCTCCTCACCCTGATCAATTTGTGAGAATATGAACGTCCAAATTCAGCAGAAAAGTTTCAGTTACAATTACGTTAAAAGTCTACAATTTCAAAGCTTTTGTTTTGCTTTCACCGAAATTAGGTTTATCCTTATAAATTGAGATATCTGATTATCTTCCGAGTTTGATAAATGGCTGAATTGTTTATCTAGAAATATCTTATCTCCCCCGAGAGCTGATGATTGGACAGATATTACCGAGGAACTACTTTAGTTCCCTTCCCCTCGTCTATTTAGGGTGGAAATCGGAAATGCGCTTGCAAGTTCCACGTAGAAAGCAATTCCCTAGATTGCTTTCCACTTCCGAAGATTTTCTTGCAAGCTATCGGCGAAGTGCTCCAAAATTAGTTAGACAATAAATCTATCGCGGGCCGCGGGAGTCATATCCATACCACATGTTACTTGATAACTAAAACATGTGTCTTGTTTATCATATCGTATCACTGGATTAATTGCACATGCCGTTGTAGGTTCTAGCCATAATAATGTTGTTACATCATTATAAAACGAGGCGCCATTGAATGTCATGTTTTATTTCCCAATTACTTTCTCGAGGCCTCTGTCCCCGTGAGTGCGGTTTGTCCATAACGACCTCCTACGCTTTTTATTCTCCTTTGTTACTGTTTTCTAACTCCACGGAAACTTTTTGTCTTGTTTAGGTTACGGAGTGACTTGCTTACATAGTTCTAACACTTAGACTAAACATTCGTAGATGTTATTCCGTACGTTGTAGCATTTCAAGTATTTTTACGTACGGTTTTGTTATAAACTGTTTCTTTTAACTTTTAACGCATTTCGACGGGAAAAGCACAAGTTTAATTAAACCACAGATAACGGTTTCCTCTCTTGCACTTCCTTATCAATACCATACTGCGTTCGCTCCGGTCCGCGTAATTTCGTCCTCTACCTCGCATCGATTGGCCCCAAGTGACCGTTTCCGCGCTCTATGTAACTGGCTATGATGTAGCTTCGATATTACCAACATAAATGACAACTCTGTTACCTACTGGGGTATACTTCATATTGTATATACCTACCACCTTTAATTGGCCGCTGAGTACTTAACAAGTCTTTTGTTCCTCACGCGTCATTACTAATCTAGGTGTAGAAAAGAAAGAATGCGGATGTTTTTCAGACTTAGGACGTACTACTAAACCTTAGATAGGCATATGTACGGTAGCTGAAATCATCGAACGATAAAATGCAGTACCTATGATGCATATAGGATACGATAGTATATCTACAACAAAATATTACGGATATAATGACAACACCATTGCATCATCAGGGAGGAAACTAAAAAATATATATCCAAAAATAATGTCGAATTACAACAAGACTGTCGTAGTTCCTTGATTGATATTAATATTAATTGGTTGTTTAAAAATACTTACAGTAACGATTGGATAGTACCATAAGGCCAGATACGTTCCTTCATTGAAAGTGATACGACGTGACAAGAATTAAAAGTAATGATCGTCGACACTTTTTGCGGTGACCAATTTGTCAGCATGCTTCAAATTGGTATACCTAGTAGCACGGCTTGAAGTTAATTGGTGCTGAAATTCTATCATTATAAGTAAATCTATAATATTGACTGATTTGAGGTCTTTGCTTAGGTACTTCCTGAAATGATTCTAAACATTCAAAGAAGACGCATGCTTTTTTTTTTGTTTGGTAATCGTTGTTATTCCTCATCTCCGAGTGCAGAATGCGTAAAGAATTATTAGTTTTGCTGTGGTTATACTCGTTCTATAAATTTGCTTAATAAATTTCCCTAGGAGCGTAAATTCTTGAAATGGTCGGTAGGTACCTACTTATGCACTTATTTCTGCAATTCAAATCCACCATTTAATACCGCTGGTTTTATGTCATAATATTTTTATGATGCAAAACAATATTTCTATGGGACATTTTTCTTGGCTACATTACATATTTGAATAATAATGTACTTATGTACATATTTCATTACTACCGTAAGGCATTCAATTTGAACGACGGCAATGTCACAACGTTGCTCGATAGCGCTAATTCCTAGATTTAGAGAGGGCTGCGATAAAACCACCTCTGTTAGTCAGAAATTCTGAAGTAACTTTAACTAACCGTTAATACATTTCTCCTAGCAACTGAATACTCAACAAGATAAACTCAGTTGATTTATGTGTTAATATTTAGAACTGCCTGACTCACGCCCTGATTAAATTCCAGGACGGGAACTAGATATAAAGTTGAATATTGTAGATATTATTTCGGTTATTAGATCGCAAATTGCGGAACATTAAATTGCTCGTTAGCAAAACGTCTGTCATGAATCGCATTTATTCAAATATTAGCAGACGTACCACTTCCGTCGTCGACAAATAAAGGTACAAGTAACATTTATACAGTTCACTGAACATACCTGTCTGTGCGGTGCATACGGGATCCGTTGGTCCGTGGGCGGCGACCCAAATCCGAGCTCCAAGCCCCGCCATCGCCAGTCTTACGTAGGTTTATTGTGTCGTAAATTCAGTTTCTTCACTGTAAACACAACACACGCGACCCAAAACAAACATGTACGGAACTTATTTATTTACTTGTAACCATATCAAAGCGCACATAAAAATATTTCGAAAATTAGGACACGTTAGAATATTCTAACATGAAACTTGGTTTCTAGTTTGAAGTCATTAATTATACATGAGACGAGGTCACTGTATTAATTACATCAATTTCTCTGAAGTTTTATTAATAGGTAGATTGATCTAATAGGTAATACGGGCTGGTGTCCGCAACTCCACGTCATAGCGCGTATTTTGCGCACGGGTGGGAAAATCGGTTATTCGATCCACCCCAGCCTGCACTCACCTTGATCCAACCATAGTTTGTGATGTTGGTCCCTGGTTCGTTTCCTTACCAGACTGCGTAGGTACCCGAAGAGGAGTGGCGCGATGAGTCAGGTCCCGCTACTGGTGCCATGCTCGACCCCCTTCTGGCAAGTTCGTCGGCTGCATCGTTGCCTAGCTAACCGCTGTGTTCTTTGATCCATTGAATGTTTGGTTATATTATTGAGGCTACCCACCTAGATTGGTCTAACATAATTCTCGTTAATTTTCCAGAAAACTCGTCGCCCAGTTCAGTCGCGAGGAGACGTCGCTGCTGGTCCTACGCGTCATGGTCGGCCTGATCATCCTGTACGACTGGGTCCACCCATCCGGTGCCTTCTGCCGCTCCTCGTCCGTCGACGTGAAGGGCTGCGTCAAGTTCCTCCAACAACAGCCACCGACGAAGGCTGAACCACTCCTCAACGCCCTTAGGTATACGACGAAGCATTTAAACCATCAAACGACGCCGAAGAATATCAGAACACTGCTGGCCGCGTGAGGACAGCACTCGAGCCTTGCATGTTGCTGTGGGGAATGATGCGACAATAATTACCTGTGGGGATACCTCGGTGGCACGCCTTTATTTTGCTCCTTAGCGATACCTCTACTGTGTAGTATAACACCTATCTCTCATCGCTACATTATTCGAATGTTGAATGACCATGGACCATTAACGAAGCTATAAATGTTAAATAAGGTTTCCATTATATAGATAAGGGTAACTACAGCTACATGCAATAAAACTGACGAAGCAGTCGCTAAAATAATTCTTGAAAAAAAAATTAAATATCAGATCGCCTCTTTGCGAGTAAAATGCGAAAATGCAAATGAGTTATATCTAATAAACTTTTTTAAAAATACACAAAAAGATTCTACAATCGAATACGAGTATTCAATTATCAAATAAATAATAAAAAACACCTTTTCCGAAATGTCATGTTTTTCTCGCAAAGAGGCGAATCACAATGGGATAATGGTTGTACCCTGCGTCATTTTGATGAGAGAATACATAAATACGTGTCGTCTAAAACATTTTTATTAACTTTTTAATTCCTACAGGTGAACGAAATTTATAAAAACAAAAACCTGTATTTTATTGTTACTCAATTAAATAATCACTTACTTTTACTAATTTCACGAGTGAATTTCGGGAAAAATATATAATTATTATGTAAGTATGAAGGAAAGAATTTATTGTGCTCTAAATTAAATTGTTCTTACTTTTCATAGTTAGCATGCTTTAAAAGCAGAGTTTTTAGAAGAAATTATATAGAGAAGCTATCCCTACACTCCCACATTCGTGCAAGGTTTCATTAGACTCTCTTCGTCTCAACACAAGTATAGCTGTATGATGTCAGTCGCAACTCGTAAGTTAGCTTTTATAAACTATTATAGGAAGGCTTAGACACCTGTAATGTGTAACGTAATTGAAAAAGAAGTATTATTTACATTTATTCTACGATATAAAACTGCCTTGGATCATATTGATTGGTTACCAGTACCACACAGTTTATTGTGCAATTTATTCAAGAGTATGAATTGTTATTGTTTAGATGAGCGTTAGGGCGAAAGCGCCAGAATAGCCCGCGAAATTCAAAACTTCTTTCGTTTTTTGCAATTTGCAAGTCAGTATTAGGTTGTATCTTGATCTAAATATGATTCGCGGCCGTATAAAATATTTATTTTTAGAATTATAATCATAAAAATGTTCAAGATTCAGAAAAGAGTTGTATAATTCTGTAAAGCCATATTAGCTACGGGGGGTTTATTTTAATCAACATACAACCTGACTGACCTGCAAAATGCAAAAAACATAAGAAAATTTGAATTTCGCGGCCTACCTTAGCGCATCCCTTAAGTGATGTATCCTAATACTGCACCTAAGTATCTCAGTAAGCTGAATTCTTTCTAAATTTTAATTCATAATTTATGATTATATTTTGAAGTTGTATAAAAATATTAGGTAAAGTTACATATTTTAATTGATACTTAGGTGGAAAGGTTATGTTTAAGTACTAAGATTTACTCGACAAACGTTTGATCCCAATGTTGGATGGTATTAAATAGATATTGTAATTTTTTATAGACTTAGCACAAATTTTATTGTTACGCACGCCCCTTTACTGGGAGGTCAATATGCGTAGGTATTCGGTTCCAAAGATTTATTAAAAATGTTAATTACTACTTATTTCGCTCACTAAATGATTCGTGCGTCGTATATTATTTTTTTAAAAGACTGAGATAGACACTCGCGAATATTTTATTGCATTTCTCGTTAATACAGTTCCATTTCTTTTAATTAAGAAACCAGAAATGTATAAGTCACGAAACTATGCCTTATTGAATTAAAGAAAAAGGCGTACCTATAGCGAATATGAGTAATTTCAATGCCTTTTCTAAAATTATTATAAAATGTTAAGTATGTCGTATTAACAATGTTGAATTTATGCATGTACCACTGCCTTGATGTTAAATAACATAATAATTTTAAATTGAATTTATAGTTATAATGTAATATGTTTCACTATTGATGTATAAACTCAAACGTAATATAACGATTAAGCATGTACTGTTTATTTACAAGTAATACAAGTATTTACATCATTCTCCCAGCTTCGTGTAACCATGGCTAGACGGAGCACTTGAATGAGATATACCTACTATATTTTTTAATTATATTTAAAGCCGCTGATCACGCTCAATATCAATTTGTATGTTGATTTATTTCTACTTCGTAAATAGGATCTCGACATTATCGATCAGATTGAAATTCGTGTTTCAATCGACTCTGGGATATCATAGCGCAGAAATTAATTACTTTTGACAGTTTGACGATGATTAAAATTAGTTTGATTTACCTTACGTGTTTTATGGTCATAAGTGGGCCATACACCTTAAAATTTATCGTGAGATAAACAGTAGAGACATTGCAACTATTGGGTACAATTTGAAGAACCGTAAGGGTCAGCGCAGACCGACGGAGTGGCGGCGAAACGAGTAATTCTGTAACAACTGCATGTGGATTTTATTTAACATACGGCTGAAATTTGCATTAAGAACCTAATATAATAAAAATACAAAGCGAGTGGCGCACGGTAAAGAAGCTGGACGCTATACACGGTGGCAGGGATATCGACGCGCAACCCGCTACTATGGATTCAGTACATGATTCTGAACCCCCCCTGCGTTGAAATTTATCGTCGGTTATTAAAACTAAAAATTAAAAAATTGATGTTCCATTCATTTTAACCACGTAGGTTTCACTTTTCTATAAAACAGCAGATTTTTTTGTTAACCGACGAAATATTTCTACGCTAGGGGGTCTAGAATCATGTATTTATGGCTGCAGTTTGCGCGTCGATGTCCCTGCCACTCTGTATGCTACAGTAAATAAAATTGACTTTCAGTTGTTATAGAATTATCGCTTTGGCGCCACCCCGCGTCGGTCTGTGGTGACCGTAAACTAGCACTCGAGTCTGGCGATAGATTGCTTGGTAGGTGTCTGGTATGGCAGGCCTTAGTGTTAAGTTTGCCGAATGATAATCATTTTGTTAATCCTTTCACTATTTACATTTATTGGTAACATAGCTGTCGGTAATCACTAAGCACAAACATTTGTCTTATGTATCTTAGAATAAAATAAAATTATTAACTTAGGATGGTTAGTTACATAACATGCACAGTCAGCACATTACTTTATGATAGTTATTATATCTAATATAGTATCCTTGTTGAATATTATCTTGTAATTTGCGACTGTGGCTTACAAGGAACAGGATCGACTCAGATGTGCACTCCGAATTGCATTTAGGTACTGTGAGGAATTGAAGGTTTGAATAAATAATATCGTTCCCTAAATTAACACTGCCCAAATAATTAAATTTTATACAATATTTTATTATTAATTAATAAGTTTTCTAAAATTATTCCAAGATATAATAATTCCAATCACTCCATGTTGAGTCTAAGCATATTTTGAGCAAAGTTAGTAGGGTCTAGTTGGGCAAAACAGAAAGTATTGAATGCTTATGATTGTAGAAGATTAAATTATAGAAAGGGCCTCTCTAGGTCACTATGAATGTTTGTGAGTAGAAAAAAGAAGCTGTAATAGTACTATTTACGTTGAAACATTTGTTTTCTTGCATTATCTACTCAGAATTTATTATAGCACAGGCATTTGTTTATACTTTAGCCAAATCTTTAGTAAATTCTTCTAGAAAAAGATAATAAAAATGCATTATATAATATGTAATTTACTAGTTATGAAAATTGTTGTATGTATTATTTGAACTGCAACATTTTGTTATTGTTTAAGGTGGTTTTGTATGATAGACCTATTTTTCTTAGTTATCATTTATTTATTGTATATAATAAACACACCAAAGTTATAAGTAATAAATAAACTTGGATAGATTCTTGTAGCCTGTTGTTTTATTATGAAGTAAAAGTCTTATGAACAAAGAAACAATTTATTCTTAACTTAAAAAGTATGTACAATGATGTGTTAGGTGTTGGCGGGGCGAGGCTTGAGGATGAGCTTGCCTGTGTCGTCGCACGACATGTTGAAGTCGTTGAGCACGGAGCGCGTACGAGCTGTGACGATGCTCGGCGCCACCACCTTTCTGTGCACTCCCATCATGAATAGCAACACTGAAGAGAAACAAATTCATTAGTCTTCCAAAGAAGAATCAAAGTTTTTATTATTACTAGATGGTGATGTGTTGCTCGTGGCTAAAGTAATGAAAGCCGCACGGGTCGATCGATCCGGTTAAGCTACACTAGCCACGGTTGGTCCGTAGATGGCTGACCATCTTTACATACCGAGACCCACTCATGCTTCGGAAACATGTTAAGCCGTTGGTCCTGGCTGTCATTCATGGCTCTGACAGTCGTTACTAGTCGTCAGAAGCCCGAAAGTCTGACAACCAGTCTTACGAAGAGGTATCGTATTACCCAGTTAATGGGTTGTGGACGTCAGATAGGCAGTCGCTCCATGTAAAATACTGGTATTCAGCTGCATCCGGTTAGACTGGAAGCCGACCCCAACATAGTTGGGAAAAGGCTAGGCAGGTGATGATGGTGAGGTATTGCTAGAGAGTTTGTTGTGCCTCTTGTTCCCAACAGATCAATTTACACACTCGAAAATGGTTTTGGGTGCTTGTGTTTTGTAAACTAATTATGTTCAAATACCTAGTGCTAATTCTCAGCCAAAATTAATTTGTAAAATAAACTAAACTGTTGATAATCAACTATTGCAACTGGCTTCTACTTGCGATAATAATATACATTTAATACTTAATAGAGTCAGGAACTTTAGCCATGACAATGACTAATTAGCTTACCTAAAAAAGTTGAGGTAAAGGCAAAAAAGGGGTGATTCCAGAGAGACTGTGTTAGGGAGACGACCGGTGTGAGTGGGTCCATCAACCAATGATATGCAGCTATTGCTGTGCAGACTGACACTACTGTCAGCAGAACTGAAACAGAATGAAAACTTGATAAGCATTTATTTCAGTTAAACCATTTACAGGCTCTTTTGAACAGTCAAGGAATCGGTCAATCTGAAAGATGAAGCTAGTTTCCTATAAACCTATAGATAATAGGTTGTGTCTACATATTTGAAATAAATAAATTTGAAATAAATTTATTTCAGATAACTACAAACTTCTACAATATATAATCTTGCATAGAGGCCTCCTTTTAAGTATAATAAGTACCTGTACTAGGAGACCCCGAATATACATATACATGGTATTGCTGTCCATTTGAGCAGCATTCTATTGGGACTAACAAGGTGAGACTGACACTGGCATGGCCACCATCAGGGATTTACATTTTGATAACACAAAATTAGTCGAAATTTGCCGCCAAATATCAGAATTTGTCGGTCACTGGTTCAAAAGTTGTAAGGGTTCAAAGGAGGCTGATCTGGAGAGCATCTCCCCAGCTTAGCCACATTTATATCTTAAAAAGCCACCTAGCGAAGATCTGTTTTCTCCCAAATTTAGTCGCAATTTTTCACCAAGTCACAGATTTAATTGGGTCTTAGTTTAGAATATATAATGAGTTAAATTTTTAAGTATAGTCCAAGCGCTAGATCAAAGATTTTATCGTAAACTCTTAGACCTAGCTCTTGAACTATACTTAAAAATTGAACTCATTATATCTTCTAAACTAAGACCCGACTAAATCTGTGACTTGGCGAAAAGTTGCGACAAATTTGAGATATAAATGTGGCCAAGCTTGGGAGATGCTCTCCAGATCGGCCACCTATGAACCCTTATAACTTTATAACGACAAATTCTGATATTTGATGGCAAATTTCGACTAATTAGCGACAAATTTTTTGTGTTATCAAAATTAAAATCCGTGATGGTAGCCATGCCAGCGTCAGTCACACACTAACAAGCTATAATATATTATGTTGATGTAACTGAGGCTGACACTGCTCTGACAAACACTATTATAAAGACCTAGGGATGAAACAATACAAGTAAATACAAGACTTACTCAATACTTTTCTTTCAATACCAAGTACTTTAGGCATCTATACTTTTGAACTGAGTAACAAGTAGTATCATGAAGTGAGTATTTGTATTGTTACTCGGTCGACCCCCACTATTATTTACTCGATGGAGTCTATGGTAAGGTGTCCAAATACGGCGACGTGCTAACTCCAAGCAGGTGAGGTGTCAATTTATTTGAGTAATCCTGGCTGCGCTTTAATCCAATCCATTTGTCTTACGAATGGGAAGAAAAACAAGTTTTTCCAATGCTGTACAGACAGACGCAAATGTTTTTGCACACAGTTGGTACCTCTATACCTTGCGAAAGACTGATTTCAAAAGCTGCCGCGACATTAACTGCTTCCAGAAATCGCTTAGCTGGAAAACATCTTTTTTTAGGGAGCGATGACCGACTTTATTCTTATTTTAATACTTCCTATGAAAAAACTGTCTGATACAAGTTTCTATACTTTTCATTAGATACCGAGCAGGTATCAATACCATAAGACCAATACGGTATTGAGTAGAAGTATTGATACATAGATGGTATTGTTTCATCCCAGTAAAGATCATGATACAAGCAAAAAGATTTGCACTATGGTATAAATGTGTAAAAAATAGGCTGTTCTCACTCAACAAAATAATAATCACATTCACCAGAATACCATAAATACCAGCATTTTGTGGGATATGTTCCAACATTCGTAGCTAGTACAGTTTTAAATGTAGTAGATTAAACTATAAATTTGCTATTGATTTCTTATCAAACTATGAGTGAATATAAAAACCTTATCAATTTAAAATATTTAAATTTTCAGGACATTCCTCATGAGTTTGGCTGCACTTGCTAGCATGCTAGTTTATAATGGTTTTTATGTATGGTAATTTAATGTAGATACATACTTCTCCATCTCATAGTAGCCGGCTGCAGACATCCTATGACTTCCGTGAGGCGTCGCTCAAACGCCTTCAAGTCTGAAATCAACATGAAATCAGATTTATAGCAAAGATCAAAGATTTTACTTCTGTTATAATATGTTGTGTTTATTTTTTAGCAAATCTAGATACAAAATACATCGTGCAGAGCACTCCGTACTTGAAACTATGCTATCGAGGGCTACCTACTGCAACATTTCTTGTTGTTACCATAGTTTGGTTAGAACAAGGAATTCTTTAGTATATTCGAATAAACATTCAAATACCAAGAATATCAAGATTACAACAGCGATTACTTACCATCGCAAGCAGTTTGTTCCAACGACATCTTGTTTTCACTCGTAAAACAATGAACAAGACTCTTATTAATTTCTTTCTACATATTGAGCCTACCTTTTGTTCATCGATGATCGCTTATTCTAATAATTTTATAAACCTAGAAATCATTAAATTACTGTTGTTGACGGAAGAACTGACAGTGACAGCGACTGCGACACTTGTACAGGGCCACAGAACACTATTACTCCTAGCGGAGACAGGACACTAGCAAAAAAACGAGATGCCGCGCCGGCCGGCTGACAATGACAACTATAAAAAATTAAGTTTTAACAGAATAAACACCAGTCTTTATAGTCTAACGGATCGTATCATCTCTTAGTGCCTGAACCACACACATACAGTCCTACCAACTTATCTGTGAACTGAAAGAGGACGCCACCGTCGATGCGTCGACACAATCGAATGACATGCGTCGGCACAATCGAAGACATTTCAACATGACGGCCGTAGTTCCAATTATCGCCATTTCACAGATAAGTTGGTAGGAGTGTAATCATCATCACCATCCACAGCCTGACTTCACCCTTTGCTGGGCATATGCCTCTCTTTTCTTGTGCCGATTCCCACGCTCCTGTGCCCGCCTCATGACCTCATCCAGGTTTTGGCCGCGATGCCAACAATGTGACATCTCATTTTTCAGCCTTACTCCACCTGTCATCACTGAGTGTATGTCATTAGTGCGACAAACATGTGTGCGACATGTCAGTAGTTCGACAGGTCGTTTGTTCTACAGGTCGTTAGTGCGACAGGTCTTTAGTTCGACAAGCAATGTACGTTTAACAAATATGACTTCTAGGTAATACGGTGCTTGATACCGATGGGGCTACTACTTTTCACAAGCTTTTATTTAGTTTTACCCGTCACAGTGGCTGTCTGTCTGTCGGTAATATAATATTGCTTGACCCACTTCCCATTTTCCGATTGAGCTGAAATTTTTTGAGCCAGGAAAAAAAACATGGAGACGCCGCATTATTCTATATATACATTTTCTTATACAAATATGAGTGAAATACGATACAGAATGTGAAATGTGTTTCATTTAATTTTTTCTAATAAAATAATAGAATTTTATTATAACCATTATTTTATTTCTAATAAAAATAAATAATAATTTTATTATGTCGTTTAATCTTCTTTCTTATTTAATTACATTTTTAAATATTTCTTAAAAAAAAGGATATAAAAAAAACATTTAAAAATATAAAAAATAGAGGTCCGTCGGTATCGGGAGCAGGGTCCAAGCTACTGGTGGTTAGGGCTGCAGAGACAGGAACCTTCTCACAATGCGAGCCGTATCAAGGAGTACTGCCTTCTGAATCAGGCCCTTGATCCAACCGCCTAACGATAGCCTCGAGAGATGTTGGTCGAGGCTTTCGGCCATAAGGCCATTGGCCGTGACGACAATCGGCACAATGACAGCCGAGCTCACATTCCACATGTCAACAACCTCGTGAGCTAAGTCGAGATATTTTATTTGTTTCTCTTTCTCAGCTTTCACGAGATTCTCGTCATGTGGAATGGTAACATCGACTATCATTGCGTGGCACGCTAACCGATCTATCACCACTATATCAGGCTTATTGGCGACAATAGTCCTGTCAGTAATGATAGACCGATCCCAGTACAAAGTGACATGGTCATTTTCGAGAACTGGGTCGGGCATATACTTGTAGTACGGTACCTCAGAGTCGACAAGTTTATATTTCAAAGCAAGTTGCTGGTGGATAATCCTCGCTACTTGGTTATGCCTGTGTAAGTACTCGCCGTTAGCCAGACGAGAACAACCAGAGATAATATGTCTGATGGACTCACCCGGACGGTGGCATGCTCGACACACGTCAACCGTCCCGTCCTTCATAATATGTCTCCGATAGTTATTCGTCAAGATAACTTCGTCCATAATTGCACAGACGAAACCTTCAGTTTCCCCGAAAAGGTCACCGAAACGTAGCCAGGATACAGATGCTAAGAAATCTACACCGGGCTCATGAAGAGCCCGATAGAAGCGCCCGTGGAGCTCCTTGCTTTGCCATACTTTCTTGCGGTCATCGGTAGTAAGTACCACAGGCTTGCGCCAGTTCTCTTTAGCCATGGAAAGCGGGGTGAGCCCCTTGTCCACTGCAACCACATCACGGTGCATACCCACTTCGACTTTTAAAAAATATTCTCTGAGGCTGCACACCTTGCGGTTGTGGAGGGTCTTCGCATTTAAAAAGCCTCGACCCCCGCACTTCCGCGGAATGTACAGTCTCATCACCGATGATCGTGGGTGATGCATCCGGTTTGCAGTCAGCAGTGTACGGACCCTCCTATCCAGGGCGTCAGGCTCAGTCTGAGTCCATTTGAGTATGCCGAAAGAGTACATCAAAACCGGCATGACCCAACCGTTGAAAGCGCGCACCTTGTTTCCGCCTGAAAGAAGACTGGTTAATACCTTCTTCAGGCGACCAAAGAAGCGCTCCTTCATTGATTGCTTCATGTCAGCAACGTTGATGCCTAACGCTTCCGACATACCCAAATACTTTCGGATGAGGAGAGGGATCTAAGATGTATGGAATCCGAAAGTTGAATTCCATCGGATTCCATAACCTCACCTCGCTTTATATACATGATTGCACATTTGTCCACACCAAATTCCATCCTGATGGCGCTACTGAAAGTTTCAGTTACCTTAAGTAGCTCCATCAGCCGCAATTTGTTGGGGGCAAAGAGTTTCAAATCATCCATGTAGAGGAGGTCAGATATCACCTGACCACCTCTCTTCAACCGATAGCCTAGACTTGAATCCTCCAACAGTGTGCTTAGAGGATTCAGGGCTAAGCAGAACCAAAGTGGACTCAAACTGTCGCCCTGAAATATTCCCCGTTTAATCCATACAGGATCATCATTCCCCTGGATCTGTCGACATCCAGGATAGCGAAAGACCGTCCTCCATTGCCCCATACACGACTCAAGGAAGGTGCGTAGAGTCGCATCAATCTTGTACAACTCCAACACCTTCATGAGCCATGTATGTGGCACCGAGTCATAGGCCTTCTTATAATCTATCCAGCATGTCGACAGATCCTTGCGGGATCGACGAACCTGTTGGCTAATGGCCATGTCGATGAGGAGTAGCTCCTTAGTACCGCGGGACCCATTCCTACATCCATTTTGAAAGGTAGACATAATCGTGTTACTGTCAATGTGCGTATTAATTTTCGCTCTCAAAATGGATGTAAGAAATTTATAGACCGTTGACAAACACGTGATTGGTCTATAATTCTTTATTATTATTATTTTTTCTAATATTTTTTTTTAATTTTTTTTATTTGTTGTAGTGTAGTAGTAGTAGTTGTTATACTGGTATTCAGACTGCATCCGGTTATACTGGAAGCCGACCCCAACATAGTCGGGAAAAGGCTAGGCAGATTGATTGATATTTAAATGTCTATGTGTATGTGTGTGTGTTTTTAATGATTACTGATTATGCGTAATTTTTGAAAACTTGCTTCAGCCGGGAATCGAACCGAAAAGCTAAGCCAAAAATAATCGACATTCGACAGGATATTGTTCATTGTAAAATAGTTAAAAAAAATGTGTGGTGTGTGTTATGTTAAATTGTAATCTGATTAAAACACAAGCAAAGCCACAAGTATAGTATAATATTAATTTTATTACGAATCATGACTTGACAATAAACAAACGCAGATAGTTTTGAGAATAGAAAATTGGTAAAGCCACGTGCAAAATGATGTGCATCAAATTTTATGTCGTAGCCGGATCTTAGAATTCATCACTTCAAGAAGCGTTCGGTCAATTCATGAAATGGTTGTGTTTCATGAAATAGAACATCGACTCTGTGTATTATAATGTACTCTGCAGGTGCATCGACCGCTGGTCACATCATGATGTGGTCTGCCAGATCATTGAATACTCAACATTTGATGATAACGCACAACGCACGACTACTTCATGATGTGGCCAAATATTAGTGATCGTTTCGTAAAATTATTACATTATATCCACCGGTAGAGGCGTTGATGTCGCTTTGTTTTTATTGTATGTACAGACGCCAGCACATCAAGCCACCTGAAACTGTCAAATTTTCCCAATCAACCTTGAACCTAATGCTATAGCGATAAAGATGAAAGAAATTTGACAGATTGTAGTAGCTTGATGTGCTGGCGTCTGTACATACATCGGTCCTAAAAATACTAAATAGCCAAGTAAGTGCGACCAACTTGGATGTAGCACTTGGAGTGGTACAGTTCTAACCTTTTTTTTTATTATTTTTCGTAGAGAAATGCTCACGCATACTACACTACCCACTTGCGCGCCCGCGGGAAGTTTGTTCCCCAACAGTAGATTGTCCGTGGGAACAAAGTTCCCAAGACAATCTTTTTTTACTTTTAACCTTGTTCCACCACTATTAAGTAGTAATATCCAATTCCATGCATTTACTGTGATAGATTGTGTCCGAACCTTTTGAGATACGACAACACTCACTGAACTAGTCTATGACATTAAAAAAATATTATTTTCGCTGTCATAAAATCTAAAGTAAACAATAACAAGTTTTTATCTCAACTTCGGAAGCTTGTAAATAATGAATATTGTACTGTGGTAAGTGGTTTTATTTATGTTTCACGTTAAGAGTTAACACAGCATGCATTGTAAACTATAAAAAATATAGGTCATCGCATGTTTTTTCTTTGTAAAAAAACTAGAAATTTAGAAATCTGAAACTAACTGTGTTTACTCTTTACATACCTATTTTTGTGAATTTTATACGATCACACATTCAAACGAAACATACACTACAATAGAATCCAGTTCTCTGGCATCCAAAACATTCAAGCGTTACAAGATTCCAAGAATCTTCGTTGCTTCGGCATTGTTTGTAAACACGTGCGAAGTGCGGGCTGACGTCACGGTGCGCGAACGCATGACTGTACTACCGACTGTTTTTTGTGTAGAGCCGCATTCGTACGAGTGGCTACCACGGGAAGATAGTGCAGTTATGTGAGACTCCAATCCACTAAAACTTCATGGTGTCCTCCTCTGCCGCTTATGGCGGAAACACAGGCACGCCTTAAAACATCCACGATCCCGCCACGGCTATCCGTCACCGGACCCTCCTCTGGGGAATAACCTACTCCCCATCACCGGCGCACCAGAAGACTGCACGCCGTTACCACTTCAGGGACCAAATCAGCACATGGGCGCCAGACGACCCCGTGTCAGGGCACCCTTAGTCCCCCTGCGACGGGTTAGGTCAGTGGCCACGCCCCGCCTACCAATTTTCTGCCGCAGAGAATAGGGAGAGCGGCCAACGCAATACCAGCACTCCTCTTCCGCCTCGGCCTCCAACCCTCAGCCGCGATGCCATACGACATCGCGGCCTGCCTCAGTTGCGATGTCACCCAAGCGTGTCGCTTGCCGGTGCCCGCAACCTAGGTACTTGTTGGCCAAGAGAGGGTCCGGATCTCACAGATAACCAGTTTGGTTTCCGTCGGGGGCGCTCTACAATAGACGCGATCATGCGCGTGAGGGTCCTGGCGGAGGAAGCAGTGGCCCAGGGTGAGGTCGTCTTGGCAGTGTCTTTAGACATTGCCAATGCCTTCAATACCTTGCCCTGGAGTTGCATTAGGGAGGCACTCCGGTATCATGGGGTGCCAAACTACCTCCGCCGCATTATCGGGGCTTATCTGATGGACAGATATGTCATCTACCTGGGTCGAGAAGGATGGGGTCGGCGACAGATGTCGTGCGGTGTTCCACAGGGTTCGGTTTTGGGGCCACTCCTGTGGAACATCGGATACGACTGGGTGCTGCGTGGTGCGCTCCTCCATGGCGTCAGCGTCATCTGTTACGCCGATGACACGCTGGTAATGGCACGGGGGAAGACGCTCCAGCAGGTGACTACTACAGCGACAGCTGGTGTTGCGCAAGTTGTGGGCAGGATCCGGCGATTGGGTCTCCAGGTGGCATTGCATAAGTCGGAAGCCATTTGTTTCCACGGGCCCCGAAAAGCGCCACCTTCGGGATCCAGCATCATGGTAGGAGGTGTCCACATCGGTATCAAGTCGACGATGAAGTACCTGGGACTCGTCCTTTGTTATGTATGTGCATGAGTGCTATGTAGGCGAGCGGGCTGCGCCCCACTCCTCCCCGCGCCGGGTGGTAACTTATTGTAATAAATCAGTGTGCAACAGACTAGCGAGTTTGATAGACACCGTCCTTCCTCACACTTAACAAGTGGCGACGAGCGGACTCACATTTTTAGTAAAATGTCCACGGGAGCGATTTATGGCGTTCTTTCCACTTTTGACCACCAATCGCAAGAGTGGAATAGTTACAAGTTGCGATTAAATCAATGGTTTATCGCAAACGACATAACCGCAGAAACGGACAAAGCAACGATCAAACGGAGGGCGATATTGTTAACGTCATTATGCGAATCGACGTTCAAGCTTGCTAGTGACCTGGCGTTACCCAACAAGGTGGAAGCATTACGTTACGAGGAAATAGTAAAACTCCTCGACGAGCACTTCACACCAAAAAGGTTCGGGTTTGCAGAGAAGTCAATCTTCTATTCGGCAACACAGCGACCAGGAGAAACGCACACTCAATGGGCGGCCAGGATAAGAGGATTAGCGGCACACTGTGCATTCAAGAATTTGGAGGAGGCCTTGCTAGACAAATTTATCATGGGCATGGCGGCAGGACGAGAGCGGGACAAACTTTTCATGCAGGATCAGCGGGAGCTGACCCTCGTAAAGGCCATCGACTTGGCAGAGAGCATGCGCTGCGCGCGTGATGCCTCGTCGCTGGCAGCGGCGGGTACTAGCGGCATCGGCGCAGCGGGCCCGGACGGCGTCTTCAACATCTCCAAAAAGGAAAAGTGTAGTGTGTGTGGATTCACTAATCACAAAGCAAATCAGTGTCGTTATAAAACCTATAAGTGTAAAAAGTGCGGAAATAAGGGCCATTTGCAAAAAATGTGCCCAAACGAGGGTAAAGTAAAGTTCGTGAAGGAAGGTACCGTGGACGACGGAGGCGACGACGGTGAGTGTTTCTACAATATTCGGTGTGTGAAAGGGAAACCGATGACGGAGCGTGTAATGATAAGTGGTCTAGCTTTAGAGTTCGAAATCGACAGTGGTTCGGCAGTAAGCGTAATCTCAGAGAAAACCTACAACTCAAATTTTAAACGATTGCCATTGTCAGTCACCAACAAAAAGTTATTTAGTTATACGGGGGAAAATATTAAAACAATCGGAGTAGTTCATTTGCCAGTATCGTATCTGGCCCGAACACATACTTTAAATGTATACGTAGTGCGCGCAGGCGGACCGCCGCTGCTTGGTCGCGACTTTATTCGCGAGTTCGACCTTGAGCTGACCCCTGCGCGTGTACCTGTACATGCCGTGCTCGAACAAGAGCAAGCGGTATGCGCTGTCAATATTGACAAGCAACTCCCTAACATGTTCCCTAAAGTTTTCTCAGGCAACCTCGGATCGTTTAATAAACACAAAATAGATTTACATTTAAAAACCGACGCAAAACCGATTTTTTTAAAAGCAAGGCCAGTACCGTACGCGCTAAAAGAGCAAATAGACAAGGAGCTCGACCGATTATTGTCACTAGGCATTTTAAAGCCAGTGCAACACTCAGAATACGCATCGCCAGTTGTACCTGTTTTGAAGAAGAACGGTAGCATCAGATTATGTGCAGATTACTCAGTGACAATCAATAAACAACTAATAATCGATAAATATCCCTTGCCAACAGTAAACGATTTATTGGCCAAGTTACACGGGGGCGTACACTTCAGCAAAATTGATTTGTCAATGGCATACAATCAGTTTATTTTAAATGAGGAATCACAGAAGTTAACCTGTATTAATACGCACCGCGGTCTTTTTAAATTCACTCGATTAGTATTTGGGTTGGCCAGCGCACCCGCCATTTTCCAGCGCGCAATGGAATGTTTGCTATCGGGTATAGAAGGAATCATATTTCTGCTAGATGATATTTTAATAACGGGTACAAGTAAAGAACAGCATAAGCAGAGACTCATCACGGTTTTACAACGCTTAGATGAGGCCGAGTTAACAGTGCAGATAAGTAAATGTGAATTCTTTAAAGACGAGATTTCATATCTAGGGCATGTCATAGATAAACATGGAGTTAGAAAGTCGCCAGATAAAGTCAAAGCTATTTTACAAGCAGCAAAGCCAACAAACGTGGCACAGTTACAGTCGTTTCTAGGTCTAACTAATTATTACCGGAACTTCGTGCCGGACGCGTCATCCGTATTAAGTCCATTATATCATTTACTAAACAAAAACAAAGTGGGAATGGACACGTAATCACGATGACGCGTTTGTCCGAATAAAAAACATTTTAGCATCCGATAATACATTAGCGCATTTCGACCCTAACGCTAAGTTAATATTAACTGTAGACGCGTCACCAACGGGGTTAGGAGCTATATTATCACAAATAGGGGATGAAGGGTTAGAACGGCCAATATCATACGCTTCCCGGACGCTGTCGTCGGCGGAAAAAAATTACGCACAAATTCAAAAGGAAGCAACAGCGATAATTTTTGGGGTAAGGCGATATCATCAATACCTATATGGTCGGTCCGAGCCCTTCGTGCTACGAACTGACCATAAACCCCTGCTAGCTATATTCGGGCCCCACAAAGGCATTCCCGAAGTGTCCGCCAACCGCCTGCAGAGATATGCTATATTTCTAGCTGCGTATAACTACACCATTGAATACATCAGCGGCAAGCATAAAAGTGCGGACTATTTATCTCGGACGTGCGGGGGTAGCGGGCAAGGGAACGGGACGAAGGCACCGGACGAACTCGCGGAATGCGAGGATCGCGCGACCTACGTCAACTTTGTAGTGGAGGGAGACCTACCGGTGACACTAACTGACATGCGTCGCGAGACGGCTCGCGACACTCATCTGGCCACTGTCAAGCATTATATTTTAAATGGCTGGCCCAGGAAAGTTACTGATGCAGGCTTAAAACCATTTTACAATTGTCGTACACAGTTATCTTATGAAATGGATATCTTAATGCGTGGGCATAAAATCGTTATTCCCTCATCTTTGCAAGAAAGAGTATGTAGGGAAATACATAGTTCACATTTCGGGATAGTGAAGATGAAGGCAGAGGCTCGCAAGCGGCTGTGGTTTCCTGGCGTAGACGCGGCGCTAGAGCGAGTAGCGGGTGCTTGTGACGTGTGCTGCGCGCTGCGCCCAGCGCCCCCGCACGCCCCTCTCGCGCCTTGGCCATTGCCACCGCACCCTTTTTACCGAATTCATGTAGATTTCTTGGGCCCGTTTCACGATTACATGTTTTTAATTATTGTAGATGCGTATAGTAAATGGGTGGAATGTTACGATATGACCACAACTTATAATTCAAAGGCGGTAATAAGTAAATTATGTGATTTCATGTCGCGGTTTGGGCTTCCACACACGTTGGTGAGTGACAACGGTACATCTTTTACTTCGTTGGAATTTAAGGACTTTTGTAAACTTAACGGTATCGAACATGTCCTATCTCCTGTGTATCACCCGGCCAGTAATGGGCAAGCCGAAAGTTTTGTGAAAATTGTTAAAAAGGGCTTAAAAGCTATAATTTTGGGGGGTTGCAATAAAAAAACAATTCAAGGAAAAATAGCAAAATTTTTATTCGATTACAGGAACTCTAAAAATAGCACCACTCATAAAACACCCGCGGAGATAGTATTCGGACGTGCGTTGCGCTCGCGGCTGGATCTGTTGAATCCGACCGCGCCGTCCCCTTCGTCCACAGACCTAACTCAAACCGTCGCACGCAATCAGTCCTTACAGGCTAAATATTACCACGGAACACACAGAACAGATTTCACAGAAAACGAGCAAGTTTGGATAACCAAAAATACAAACAACAAAAAAATAAATTGGATACAAGGAATAATAAGGAAAAAAAAGGCAATGTAATGTATGTGGTATACGTGCCACATTTAGGATGTGAAGTCACCAGGCACATCGACCAAATAAGGACAAGACTACACTCATCATCAAACATTGACCAGGACTGGGACCCAGACGTGGTACCCGATTTGGCATCACTTGTCGCCAATCACCCTGAGCCCGTCGCGCAGCCAGAAGAGGGAGAAGGGTCGGCAATGGACCCCGGACGGGTAACACCGCCAACTCCGTCGCGCGACATGGTAAACCACAGGCGGCAGGCAATTAGTCCGATCTTCTCGACACCGACGCCGGCCCAGTACGACAGTGGCGATGATGATGATGTCAATGACGAACCAGCGGAAATGACCATAGAATAAGTGTAGATTTAGTGATAAATAGGAAGAGTATTGCCTGGCATAAGGGGAAGGGATGTTATGTATGTGCATGAGTGCTATGTAGGCGAGCGGGCTGCGCCCCACTCCTCCCCGCGCCGGGTGGTAACTTATTGTAATAAATCAGTGTGCAACAGACTAGCGAGTTTGATAGACACCGTCCTTCCTCATACTTAACATCCTTGATAGCCGGTGGAACTTCGGGCCGCATTTTCAGCGGTTGGCTCCCCGATTGATGGGCACTGCGAATGCACTCTCGCGTTTGCTGCCTAATCTGGGGGGGCCAAGTACTTCCTGTCGGAGGCTTTATGTCGGGATCGTACGGTCCATGGCGCTCTACGGAGCGCCTGTATGGGCGGACAACCTGACGGTCCGCAACATTGCAATACTGAAAAGACCTCAGAGAGCAATGGCCGTCAGGGTGATAAGAGGATACCGTACGATCTCCTTTGAGGCGGCAAGCCTCTTGGCCGGATCACCACCCTGGGATCTTGACGCCAAAAACCTAGCGTCACTATATCGGTGGCGCCGGGACGCGTTGGAGCGGGGCGAACACCTGATGCCTCGTCATGTCGAGGTGTACAGGGCTGAGCTCCGCCAGACCCTAGTGGTGGAATGGGAGCAGCGACTTGCGCAACCCAGCGCAGGGCACGCTACCATAGCGGCGGTAAGACCCGTTGTGAGGGAGTGGCTGGAGAGACGGCATGGCGCCCTTACTATCCGGTTGACACAGGTGCTATCCGGACATGGGTGCTTCGGAAAGTACCTGTGCCGCATAGGCCGGGAACCGACACCCTGTTGTCACCACTGCAGCTGCCTCGACGACACGGCGCAGCACACTCTTGAGAAATGCTCTGCTTGGGCAGTGCAGCGTCGTGACCTCGTCGCGGCGATTGGTGCTGCGGACTCTCTCTCGCTTCTGGGCATGGTCCAGTCCATGGTCGGAGGTGAGAGCGCGTGGGACGCCGTCGCCTCCTTTTGCGAGGAAGTGATGGTCGCGAAGGAGGCGGCGGAAAGGCAGAGGGAGGATACAACTTCCCTTCCAATCCGTAGCAGACGCACCGGGTGCCGTAGGGCGCGAAATGATCTCCAGCCGCCTTAGGGCGAGGCCTGCAGGCAAGAAACTAGGGGAGTTTGTTGCCTGAACAGTGAAAGGCCCGAGACGGCGCCGCGCCGTGTTCCGCGCGCGCCTCTCTGGAAGGATTGCGGCCGTATAAGGCCGCTGAGGGTGACGGGGTCCGCATGAATTCATGCGGGCCGACACCTAGCCGGGGGAGCGTGACGAAATGCGCAAGCACTCCAGCACCCCAGCTAAAGGTAGCAGCAGAACACCGTGTGGTTTTAGTCAGTAAAAGTCTGACAGACCCCTCCTCCTGCCCCAGGGTGGAGGACATCCATGAGGATTTCCACACGATAAAAAAAAAAAAAAAAAAAAAAAAAAAATGGGCTACTGAACCCCCCCGCCTCGACAATGCGGGAACCCACAGGATTTATGATGGACATAAACGTGGTTGATATAATTATAATTGGGGCTACTCGGGACATATTTTGACATACTTTAGCAAATATCTTGTATTTCGTTATGAGGTGTGGACGGACAGTACTTTAAAGTGCTCTGTGGGACGGACACAGGGTGACAGGGTAGATTTCATCCCGAAAAAAATGACTGTTCCGAGGAAAACAACAATAACATTCATATGATAATTGATGGCGCCACGTGTTTTTGGAACCATGATTGAATTATATTATTACAAACAGGCTATAACCCGACTTGATTGTCAAATTCTAAATTAACACGAGCGAAGCTGCGGGCAAAAGCTAGTTAAATATAAACCATTTAATAATTAACAAAAGTACGTACACATGGCTACACATCAAGCTGTAATTTCCAGTATAAGCTGACCTCTCATTGTACGAAACTCCTATACAATGCGAGATCAGCTTCTACTGGATTAAATAGCTTGATATGTAGCCGTATGTACAGACGCCAGCAGGTCAAGGCACCTGAAACTGCTAAATTTTCCCAATCAACCTTGAACCCACTTGAACCTAATACTTTAGCGATAAAGATGAAATCAAAGAAATTTGACAGATTGTAGTAGCCACAGAGTACTTTTTGTAGTAGCTTGATGTGCTGGCGTCTGTACCTACATATTTAATTACAGCATTGAATATCGATAAAATTTTGGTATGGATATCAAAATATCGATATAAATACTGATATTTGCGTATCACTTTATCGATATTGATACCGATACTTTAATCATCTTTAGCGATAAAGATGAAAATCTATTAAATAAATTTGACAGATTGTAGTAACTTGATGTGCTGGCGTCTGTACATTGTTTTCCCTTTTTTTTTGCAAGTGACTGTACCACAACATAAACTGGGGGGGGGGTACTGAACTCTAGACGAGGGTACAAAGTTCCAACAACAGAGATTGTCAGTTGTAGTATTATCTACAAATGTCTAGAATTCTAAATGATCTAATTGTACTTTGGAACTAAACATAGATAGCCGGGTCCAAGGATCGCACCGCACACACAACAGTGATCTTATTATTTTACGTGTTTTTTGTACAAAACGTAGGTTATCTCTTCTATTATTAATCTCCTATTTTAATTTCTTACATGACATAAATGATTGCATTCAAACCCCTAAGACGACCCACTGACCAAACTTTGATCCTCAAAGTATTTTAGAAGACGTGAACTTTGCTTACCCAGCTATTTAATATTTTAAAGTTATTATTTTGAGTTAAAACTAAAAGTTCAATTAAGTAGCTACAATCAAAGCTACAGTATAAAATTACATTATATAATCAAAGTATAAAATATTGTGTTTCCAGAATGTTTCCTCTCAGGCAATTAGTAGGCAATGCCACCAGAAGACTTGTGCCCAGCATTAGGGCCATGTCAAGCAAAGGTCCCCTGGTCGACACTGCAGTAGACAATGAAGGAATAGCGACTGTTACCATGCAAAGGCTACCAGTGAACAGCCTCAACTTAGAACTCCTTCAAGCAATGGACAAAGCCCTGGATGAAGTAGTGGAAAAAAAATGCAAGGGAATGATCTTGACATCTGTAAGTTGCATACCTAAATTACTTTGTGTTAAAACTGATTTGTGATTCCAAATATTAACTCTTAAAATGTCGATTGCACACCATGTGTACAGATAACAATAGAATTTCAATTGTGTCTGCTAATTAGCGCGCGACGGGTTAAAGTCAAATAGAAAATAGTCAATAGTTTGAAGAGACATTTCAAAATAAGTGATCTTAATTGTATCTAGGGACCAGTTGCATGAAAAAAGAGGCAAGAAAAATTGTTTATTCTACACAACTAAGACACATTATAAAATAAACATAAAATACTTACTTACATTAACTTTTTAAAAGTATTCCTTAATTTTAGGCATCACCAACAGTTTTCTCCGCTGGTTTAGATATTATGGAGATGTATAAGCCTGACATGAAGAGAGTGGAAACATTCTGGACGACCCTGCAAGAAGTGTGGATCAAGCTCTTTGGATCTAACTTCATTACCGCTGCAGCCATCAATGTATGTTTAACCATGATTATTTAAATCACATTCTAAATTTTAACAACATTAATTTATTCCCTAAGGACCAAAAAGAAATACTTTTTCTAATTGCTAAATGACTCCCTACAGCTTTAATTCTAACCGCCACTAATGATACCTAATTATTAATGGGCATTTAAGCAATGAGTCAAACTTGTAATATCCAAACTCTACTTGGAATCCAAAACATTTAATATAGGTACTCGGATATCTATAAATACACATAAAAGATTTTGGATGCAAGGTTATTTAAAAACACTTGCCTATAGGGTTACGGCACATACATTTTGGATGTTTTACATTATATTACTTTTTGTAGCTAAGATAATCTGGCAAATAAATTGTAAAAAAAAATACTAAACTTAACTATCTTTAATAGCTTGCATCATGTTGTAGTATAAGAAGACAACATCTCTTATACTTTTAAATTTTTTATTGAATTTGATACTTGCTAAGCCTACCGCTGGTAAAGCCACACCAACAAAAATAATATTTTGTTTATGTAACCCAAACCAATAAACTAATTTGACAATAAAAAAAAAATACTGTATAACCCTAGCTGTTGCCTTACCCCCAATTTTAATGTCCGATAACAAGTGTATAAGCAATGCATAAATTAATTAAATTCAAGGTGCATTTGATTAACAACTGACTGATCCACTATTCCTTTTTTTTGATAACTTGACTAATCTTTATAGATGTTATTTTAATATTTACATGCTGATATAGGATTAAGAAAAGTAAGTACAAATTAAGTAGTTACGAGGTGCATTCAATAAGTACCTAGCCTCATCGCCAGAGGGCGCTGTAGTTTCAAAAGAGTTTTACCACAGTGTAGCACATTCTTTTTTAATTCTTTTTTCAAATTTTCATTCCAATCCCTTCATTTGTTTTAATTTGACAACTTATGGAAGCGAACGTGTCGATCGGTTTTACAAAAATGGAAAAAGAGCAATATCGTTCGGTGATTCGATTCCTATTTTTGGAAGGGAAAACGCGCATCGAAATCAAAGAGCGCTTGGATGCTGTGTACGGTGACTCTTCTCCATCGATGGCCACCGTCAAGAATTGGTTCAACGAGTTTGCACGTGGCCGTACGTCGGTTTTTGATGAACCACGTCCAGGTGCACCGAAAACAGCTGCTACGGAGGAAAACATTAAAAAAATCCATGATCTCGTATTGGCAGATCGCCGATTGAAGGTTCGGGAGCTAGCTGAGACTGTAGGCATTTCAGAAGGAACAGTGCATCATATTCTTCACGAGGAACTCGGCATGAGAAAGCTGTCGGCGCGATGGGTGCCGCGTTTACTCATACCAGAAAACAAGCGCAACCGTGAGACCACATCGGAGACGTGTTTGGCGCTGTTTAAGCGGAATCCAGCGGAGTTTTTGCGTCGTTTTGTGACCGTCGATGAAACCTGGATCCACTGGTACACACCAGAGACCAAGGAGCAATCAAAACAATGGATCCAGACCGGGGAACATGCTCCAAAGAAGGCGAAAACTGTAAAATCGGCCGGAAAAGTTATGGCCACCGTTTTCTGGGATTCACAAGGTGTGATCTACATCGATTACCTCGAGAAGGGTAAAACAATTACAGGGCTTTACTATGCCGATTTATTGGGCCGATTCGACGCCGAATTAAAGAAAAAACGACCCCATCTGGCGAAGAAAAAAGTGCTGTTTCACCACGACAACGCACCGGTTCACACGTCTGCCGTTGCCATGGCCAAATTGGTCGAATTACGCTACGAATTGCTGCCCCATCCACCGTATTCTCCAGATTTGGCCCCTTGTGACTTCTTTCTGTTTCCTAATCTGAAAAAATCACTCGCCGGGAATAGATATGGATCGAATGAGGAGGTCATCGCCGCCACGGAGGCCTATTTTGCAGAGTTTAACAAAAACTATTTTTCGGACGGGTTAAAAAAGTTGGAGCATCGCTGGGCTAAGTGTATCGAACTAAAAGGAGACTATGTTGAAAAATAAATTGCCACTTTTCCGAAATTTTCGTTTACTTTTTGTAGGCTAAGTATTTATTGAATGACCCTCGTAAAATATAGATAATCTTACTCTTACTTGTTTTTAAATTTACATTTAAATATCTTTTAACCATGAAGATTCCTTAAGTAAAACCTCACCTTGAATAACTGAACAAAAGGCTAACCTATTCTTCTTCATTCTTCCCAGGGTCACGCGCCAGCTGGTGGATGTCTCCTTGCCATGTCATGCGAATACCGTGTGATGATGAGCGGCAAGTACACCATCGGGCTGAATGAGACCGCTTTGGGCATTGTAGCCCCCAACTGGTTCATGCAGACCATGACCAACACCATACCACAGAGGCAGGCTGAATTTGCCCTAACCACCGCTAGAATGTTCTCTGTTGATGAAGCTTTGAAGGTAAGGTTTAATCTTGATGTGGAATTTGAAAAACTATTACCTATGTGTCATGGAGCGAAAACAACAAATTAAACTAGTAGTTTTGACCTCGCGAGCACAAACTTTTTTGCAACACTAAATTTATTTAAAATGGGATAATTACCATGTTTTTTTTTTATTAGATCTTCACCAAATTTTTATGAGACCAACTTAAAGTAAACCACCTGACCTTTCAAATAAAAAAAGAACCATCGAAATCGGATTTAATAAGGCGGAGATTTTGCCCTTTTTGGCACTTTTTAACCGACGAAAAAAAAGGAGGAGGTTCTCAATTCGACACCTATGTTTTTTTTTTTTTTTGTTATGACCACGCATAACTTTTTACAGTCGTCCGATTTGAAAAAAAATTGTTTTGTTCGAGAGGGTCAAAGTTGGTCCCATATAAAATTGATTAACTTTGCTTGGGTAGTTTTTGAGTTAGCTTCAATAATACCTACGTATTTTTCCCCACTTTTATTATGGATGATGTTCTAGTTTCTTTAGCTGGTAGTGGTATTAGAATTTGTGTGGAGTAGCTAGTAGCTACCACAACTAAAAAGTGAAAAATAAAAACTTTTTTACAAAAAAATACAACCGACTTCCAAAAACAACACTACAAAGTGAAAAATAACTTTAATTTCGGAAGTCGGTGGCAAAAAACCAAAATACATATAACCAGACACCGACTTCCGAAATTAAAGTTATTTTTCACTTTGTAGAAAGATCGGTTGTAAAACACAACCTGTAGAGGACAACAAACTGATAGACGAAAGCAAATTTTTCCAGACATGAAGCAGAGACGCTTCGCTCGCTCTGTCAATGAAATTGATTGCTTACAGTAACATAACACCTGTATTGCCTGGAGAGGTAGGCAGTGGTGTACCTATAGTAGACCCACATTTCGCCAGCAACACAGCCAGTTACTTACAATAATTTCCTTAAATTACCTACAGGTTGGTCTCATTGACGAAACTGCATCGGACAAAGCGGAGGCTGTTGCGAAATGTAAGCAGTTCATCAAGAAGTTTGACAGAATCCCGGCGTTAGCGCGATCTCTCACCAAACAGAAAGTCAGGGAAGGACCCATGAAATGGATGTCGGACAACCGTAAGCAAGACACACAGGAGTTCCTCATGTTTGTAGGCCATCCTAAAGTACAGAAGTCATTAGAAATGTACATTCAAGCTTTAAAACAGAAGGCTGCCAAGTGAATCTAATTGTAAGATTTACTATAGTATTAGGTCCTTACATGAAATTGCCTTTTTAATTTTACACAATTTTTAAACAATTTTTTTTTAAAAGAAATATTGTTGATGTATTTTTGCCATTTTAATGAAAGTTCGTTGATGCCTCTGCTATAGAAATCCTGGGGACGGGAATCCATGAATTCTTTAAAGGTGTTTTTCACCCCAGGCAAAAATTTCAAATCCAACGAGCTAAGCCAATGAGCAATTTTTTGTTGAGGTCAAAATTTCCAGAACGGCAGCGATTCAAACTAAAAACGCACCGTGCTCACTTGCGGTTAATATTGCGTGCTGCGTTGGTGCCACGACGGAACTCGTATTCGAAAATAGTGCGCAATTTCGATATTTCCACGGTTACAGAAACACCGAATTAAAGAAAAATCGAACGGCGGGAAAACAAATGAACAACACTGATTTTTTTTAAATGTCATGCTATATAAAATTAATTTGAATTTGGAATTCTAAATAGAATGAAAGATAGATCTTCACAATAGCCGGTGTCAAAAATCGGCAATTTGATAGGTAAGGACCTAATATTTTGCTAAATTTTTGTGTTGTGTATGTAGCTAAGCATGTTAATCCGATCCTATGCGACTAGGCGAGAACCTTTACTATAATGAAATTATGTTATATTATACCTACCTGTGCAATGTATTTACCTGTGTAAATTGTATATTACGTTTATATAAATACATTTGTTAATATACTCGTGTGGTTTCATTTTAAATACAAAAGAATTAAGCTCTTTTAGGAAAAATAACAATTGTTGTCTAAATAATCATTTAAATTATTAACCGACTTCAAAAAAGGAGGTTACTCAATTCGACCATATATAGATAGGCGGTGACGTCGCTGCTTCCGCTGATGCGTATTCTATAGGAGAATACGCATCAGCGGAAGATCAAATAAGGGAAATACTTAGCTTCTTGTTAAAATCACAATATCCTACACTTTTGTATTTAGTTGCTGATGCTATAGAATACGCATCAGCGGAAGCAGCGACGTCACCGCCTATCTAATAATGTATTTTGCATTAATGAATATATAATTAAATACAAAAGTGTAGGATATTGTGATTTTAGCAAGAAGCTAAGTATTTCCCTTATTTGATCTTTATGTAAGCGAATATTACATTTATATGAGTAACGTGAGAACTTTACTCATATAAATGTAATATTCGCTATTGTGGGCAATTTGTGTTTTGTTTCTTGGGAATAGCTTTGCTGTAGCTTACTGGAGTTTTATTTGTATGTGATTAACTGTTAAATTATATTGTTTTATGAGGGTCCAATAACTTGTATCTTCTTACTGGAGTTTTATTTGAATAGTATATTGTGATTAGTAGTGACAGTTAAAGGCTATGGTGGAGGTGATTGGGTATAACACCCGTCGGGGAGACAACAATGGGTACTACTCGTATGTACACTTTTTCCTGCCTCCAAATTCTGGTAACTTCTTCCTTCATTTCAGCGTATTTACTGATTTTCTCACCTATTGTTTTTTGTAAATTATGTGTATTAGGGACTTATTATTATTATTATTTTATTTGTCTTTGGCTTATCTCGGGACCCTGGGGTCCCGGACCTTTGGAAGGCGTACGAGGAGCCGAAGCCAACTCGCAGAGGCCCCTTAGACAGTTTTAAACGACGAGGAGGCACCAGCCGACGATTATCCCTGTATGCACTATGCAAGTGCACGCAAGGACAACCCCCGGTTGGTGCGGGACTATTGCAGAACATGGAAACAAAACACATTGGGCCTATGGGTTTGGGTGGCTATAGTGGATTGGGTATCTTGAACTATGGAAGAACTATGTCCCCTGCCTGACCAATGTTATATAATATACACAGATAAATTGGCAGGGGGTGACTTGCACACTCAATAATGGGCCCCCGGAAACGGTCGCTAGCACATAGTGACGTAGCGACAAGGGGCAACATGTCCTGAGGTGCTTGAGGAGTGGAGAGGTATTCCACGGCTCTCAGAACAATCACAGAGCCCGGAAGATGGTCAAGATTCCTACAAGCACTTACTGGAATACTTCCTTCCTCCGAGCACGTTTGCTCTTGCGAATCTCCACTCAAGCCGGCCAATAAAGGCAAAAATGAGGTGGGAGCTCTGTTCCTCGTCAGTGTTCACTCCAGCCAGCCAATAAAGGCAAGCGAGAAGTGAGGAACAAGACTTCTCCCGGGAGATAGGGTCCGTGGGGTCGCTTTTGCCCGACAGCTCGCCACATGCTGCCCTGCGGGTTTCTGTATCTCTTTTGGTCTAGCTCCTCATCCTAGACCTGTTCCAGCAAAGTAAACTCTATAGGCACAGATCTAGAACTCGAAGCGCGCAAGCCTCACCACGACGTCAACGTAGAGATACTGCGGTGGTTATTATTATTATTATTTTCGGCTCTTTAAGTTTCTTCTCATTTAAGAGAGGTTAAGAAACCTTACACACGGGTCGGGACAAAGTATGTAAGGTGAAATTTAGATAGAAAAGGTAGATGACAATGTTGAAGAAGTCAGGAACTTTCGCGTGATGCGACATATGTTAAGGATGGTGGCTTTTTGGAGCATGTAAAGTTTATGAATAGGCGTCTATGATGAAAGAACAATGGGGACAATATGAACGGTTTGTGCTTTCCATTGGGTTTTAATTTCTATGGCGAGATCTTGATACTTAGTGAGCTTTTCGGATATAATTTCGGAGTTAGGTATTACTAATATCTATCAGATATACTGTTTTATTGGTTTTGTCGTGAACGGTAATGTCAGGCCTATTTTAATGAATAGTTTTATCTGTTATTATTGTTCGGTCCCAGTAAATTTTCTGATCCTTACTACTATCTAATATTATTTCTGGTTTATATTTAGGTATAATAAGGTACCATTTCGTTAACGAGTTTATACTTATATGCTAACTGTTGGTGTATAATTGCAGCCACTTGATCATGGCGGTGTTTATAATCGGTTTGTGCAAGTGATTTACACGCTCCTGTTATATGTTGTATGGTTTCAGAGGTAATGTTGCAATGTCTGCACACGTCAGTCGGCTGATGTTGGTCCTTTATGATGCACTTTCTGATTATTATTATCAAATAACATAAGTAACGTCTAGATTATTATACCTTCAAATTTATTTTACTCATGTCTCACTCACAAAGTCCCTGCTCACATTACTTCTGTACGATTGTGTTTTATGATGATACTAGCTGTGCCCCGCGGTGTTACCCGCGGTTTATGAGATACACTAAGACGTGTATTATTTAATCGGTGAGAAAAGTATTCACAAAAAAATTGCTCATCCCACGGGAACACTACATTTTTCAGGATGAAAAGTAGCCTATGTGTGCTATGTGTACACAGGATGTCTGCTATTTCCACACCAAATTATATCTCTCTATTTATTGTCTATCTCTATTTTTCGAGATAAAAAGTAACTTATGTGTTTATCCAGAGTGTCAGCTACTTCCACACAAAATTTCATCAAAATCGGTCGAGGCGTTTGAGTTTGAAAGAGTAACAAATATATTTGAATTTCTTGCTCATCCCACGGGAGCACTACATTTTTTCGGGATAAAAAGTAGCCTATGTGTTAATCCAGGGTATAAGCTGTCTACATACTGAATTTCATCCAAATCGGTCTAGCCGATTGAGCGTGAAGAAGTAACAAACATACACACACACACACACACACACTCACAAACTTTCGCCTTTATAATATTATTAAGTGTGATTAATGTACCGTACCTATGTATAGGTACACAATCGTAACTAATTATGGAATGGAATTAACTTTACACAATCGCTTGGTAACTCAAAAAAAGATAACTTTGAGCTCTTCTATTTATTAATCCGTCCACGCAAAAACTGTTAGTATTTCGATTTAATTTTGATGCCATAACGAAGGGTGCACAAAATCAATTAATATTAAACCACTTGACCGTTATTCGAAGCATAATAAAATTAAACTATTGAGATAGGCTGAACCTTGTTTCCTGTGCCTTTTTTCCTTACGTTTCTAGCATAGCTCTGTCTCGCTCTCATGACGTCACCAGGTCAGAGGGGGGAGCGCATTTTTGAGCTCGCGCGCTCGGTCTTGTTCATTTCATTGGCGTTCTTTTCCTTGCCGGAGACGGTTGCTGCTTAGCAGGTGAGTTTTCTATATGTCTTTTCCACAACCGTCTATATTTTTCCTTTCGACGAAAGTTGGCATACTTACCAATTTACAATTTTTATTAAAACTGTTTCTAGTGAATGATAATTATTGATAATACAGTGAATCAACGTTGATATTTTCAGAATTTAACGGTTTTCCGTTCGCGTGTTGTTTATTCTTTTTCTTTTCCAGTGTGTGTAATTCAATTGTTTTCAGTATAATACCGAATACGTAATGGATAAAGAAATAACGTTGATTTCGTAAGATGAACCGGTCGCAGGTCCTTCGAATACCGCTAATAATAGAGAATCTAGTGCCAAACGGATGCGTTCACATCCGAGCAGCAGCAGTAGTAGTAGCTCTGATAGTAGCGATTCTAGTTCCAATTCATCTAGTTCTTCTGACCATAAGTCTAAACATGCGCGTCGCCGTCACCGTAAGGGGGGGCAAGCACAAGCATCGCCGCTCGGAGCGTAAAGTGAAACATAATATAAATAATAGTATACCGCTGCCCGACGACGCTCTTTCCCTCTTCACGGAGGATGATTTAGAACTGGATGGTGTTCCAAAGACAGATGAGCGTTACTTGAACATTTTAAGAGAAATTCAGTTTTTTAATAAACCGGATTGGAGTGAAGTCCATTACGCGGAAACTCAAAAATCGTATAACCATAGCCCGGGTTTCGTCCAACTCGAGGCAAACGAGGAGATCAGACCCTATGACACACTAAAACACTTAAGTTACTCGGAGAGGGCCTATGCTTCGTTAACTTACGGTATTTTAAAACAAAAGGAGAAGGAACTTTGTGCATTTTTGACATGGGTCCGAGACCAGAGAGAATTAACTTCGAGGCTATAAACCAAAAGCTGAATGACATCTTCACTTCTGGTGAGTTCAGCAAGGTTTCGGCAGACCTATTGCAAATGATTTGCGGCCATAGGGCTGAAACTATACAGATGCGCAGAGACAGCATAACTAATGCAGTTCGCGATCCCTTAATAAAAGCGGCAATAAAGAAAATACCTCCATCTGAGGTTAGCTTATTCAATTCTGAGCAGTTAGTTGTTGCATTAGAAAAAGCTGGCGGTATCAAAAGCCTTCTGGCCTGCTTCTAGATCGGCTGGTACATCTACAAAATCGGCTTATGGTAATACCTCAACTTCGCAAGTTGGAAAAGGGCTCATACGTCCCTTGCAGGGGTAATATTCAGTTCCACCCTCGCAGGGTAAGAACTATAACTCAAGCATGCCTTCACAAGGCTGTCAGAACTGTAACGTCCCCTCGCAGGGTGGCTTTTTGCAGCATAATATACAGTGTCCTTCGCAAGGACCAGCACATGCGTATTGCAACTATCCTCAACAGGGTAGTGGCGTAGTGGATAGAGGTTCGTTTCGCTCCCGTGGGGCAAAACAAACCCAAAGATACCACGCTCATTATGACGCTCACGTTTAACGTGGCGGAAATAAGCGAAGGTCATCACCTTCAGGCTTAAATGCCAAGAGAAGTAAATATTGACATGAAAATATTTCAAGCCGGTCAGTTATCGAATTTCGTCGATCATTGGAAGGAAATGCAAGCACCAGATTTTTAACAAAAACCTCCCTTAATCATGCCCAGATTAGACAGCAAGGCGTTTCAAACACCTGTGTCACCAGAAATTACTTAATTATTCAAAAAATGTTGAATCAAGGAATTCTGGAAAATGCAAGCCCAACACCAAGTTTCTTATCTACCTTCTTTCTAGTACCAAAGAGCGGGGTCAGCCCGACCGATTTTCAATTTAAAGGCTTTAAACGAGTTCTTACTGACCACCCCTTTCAGTCTGATAAATGTGTTGAGTCCCAGATTACATTCAGCCCCAAGATTGGATGTGCACGCCGGACATCTCACAGGCTTACTTTCATCTAAACATAGCAAAGCCTCGCAGGCGCTTCTTATGTCTTATTTACAAAAAACGGCTTCTTCAAATGACCTGCCTACCTTTCGGTCTCAGCACGGCTCCAAAAACTTATGCCAGTTTGACAAATTGGATTGCCCAAATTATGAGAAGCCAAGGTGTGAGAATATTAGTATTTCTCGACGATTTTCTTCTGGCTCACCAAGACCCAGTAGTTCTCGCAGGCCATGTGAGTCTTCTCGTAAAAACATTAAAATATCTGGGTTGGCAAATAAATTTCGAAAAATCTATCCTATTACCAAAGAAATCCCTGGTTTACCTAGGAGTACCTACTGTGGGATCCTTGGCTAAACCTCAAACGTCTGCCATGGGAAAAAGTACCCTAATTACTAGCGAAGATTTGCGGAAGACAAACCTAAAGAAGTTGCAAAGCGTAATAAACTAAACTTTGCGAGTTTTGTTGTCCAAAGAGGGAGGCAGGGAGGGAAGGGGGGGAGGGGGGGGGGGGCACTATCGAGCTCTATTGAAATTCCTAAACACACTACAATTGGACAATTCTGTCAAGGTATACATTGTACCTGCAGATGCAATAGGCGACCACAATTTGCAACATCCGTCAATTCTACACCACGCACCAGCGACTAAAATGGACGCCTCTGACTTAGGCTGGGGGGCCCAGATGGACAACCAGTCTCTATGGGGAACGTGGTCCCAGAACGAGAAGCACACTGCAACGTAAAAGAAATGTTGGCAATATTGAAGGTTTTTCAAAGTCATCCCGTGTATCTGAGTCAATCTACGGTCACCATACAATGCGACAATCGCACGGTAGTAGCGTATCTCCGTCACGAAGGGGGAACCAAATCCTCGCGATTGATGGACATAACATACGACCTGTTTTGTTTGATAGAACAGTACCAAATTCATATCAATGTGTAGGTACTACATTCCGGGGAGGTACAACAACCATGCCGATCACCTATCGCGGTTTCGCCAGGTCCCCGAATGGCATCTGATACCCGAGATTACCAAGATAATATTCTTAAAATGGGGAATTCCCCAAGTGGACCTGTTTGCCTCCAGCAACGCTCACGTAGTCCCTCATTACGTGTCGAAAGATCAGAATGACAAACAAGCTGTAGCCCACGATGCATTCTCGATTGCTTGGAAATTCGATCTGGCATGGGTGTTCGCACCCCCGTTCCTGATTCCCATGGTTTTGAGCTACCTCAATCGGGCATCGGGAATTTACTTGATAGTAGCACCGCGATGGAAGAGTCTTTTGGCGCGGAGATCTCAAAGCCCGGGCTCTGGCCCCACCGTTCACAATACAGAGCCTGAACAAAGTATTGATCGATGTGACAACGGGACTGCCACGTCCTCGCGTCCAGGATCTAGTGTTGGAAGTTTGGAAATGTGGGGGTGGACACATCATTTAGGTAATTGGAATAATTCTCAGATAGATCTTTTGAAAAGTTCTTGGCGCGATTCTACCCTAAGAGCTTACAAACCTGCATGGAACCGCTGGGTTTCGTGGTGTAGAACTAGTCATATTAGCCCTAAGAACCCCTCAGGATCTGACCTAGCTCGTTTTCTGGCTGATCTGCATATAAAACATAAACTGTCTTATAATACAATATTGTTACACAAGTCTGTGGTCTCCACCCGTTGTAATAATGTAAATGATCCAGGTGTTCTAAGTAATCATGTTTTGGTGAAACATATTTTGAAATCGATTTCAATCAAAAACCAATTGTTTCTAAGTTACCCGTGTGGAATATTGATGATTTTGTATGTTTTCTTGGCGTTAGAACAATAAATCATGACTACATTTTTGATGTTTCGAGTCAAGCCGCTGCCCTCTTAGTACTCTGTTCTGGTAGGCGTATTCATGATTTGACACTCCTTATGACCGATAACGATAATATGGACCCCGTATACTGGGTTGAACAAACTGTATCTCTGCTTTCCACTAGACGTCAGGAAGCTAAATGTCCTAACTTGTTTGTTACTACGAAAGGTACAGCTCGTGCGGCCTCACGAACTGTTATTGCAGGCTGGATTAAAACTCTGATGCGTCAGGCAGGTATTGTTGCTACTCCTGAAAGTGCCCCTTCCGCTGTTGCTTCCAAGAATTGGTTGGACAACTTCCCCATGGAAGATAATATTATGGCTCGGGGAAATTGGAGGTCCTCAAACACTTTTAATCGATTTTATAAACGACAGGTTTTGGGCTCTTCTAGGAGTAACAGCATTACTGCTCTTTTTAAACCTGTCTCATAGTGAATTATGTTGATTTATTGATATTTTGTTGAATATTTTCAAACACATCTTTTCCTTTTTACCTTGATCTTTCCCTACACATTGGCGTTCGTCATGAGCGTCACCAGGCGATAACAGACAATATCTCAATAGTTTAATTATGCTTCGAATAACGGTCAAGTGCTTTAATATCGGCGTTTTACCTGAAATAAAACGCTTATTAAAGGGACTACTTACCTTATTCGAAGCATAATATTAATTTCTGGCAGGTGACATAGTCATAGTCGTTTTAAAAACAGATTTAAATTTCTTCCTTATTATCTATTTCTATACTTTGACACATACGAAACACAACTAAACACACACACTTCCATACATACACACAAACCACACACACCGCGCATACCCATTTGTCAATGAACTGTAAGAGGAAGGCGCCTGTGTCTGTAACACAGTTTATACTAGCACAGACACAGACGTTCACTCTGTCTCAAATAATTATGTGATGGCGTTTGTTATTTTTTTTTTGTTCTTTTTATTTTTATGTTTTGATTGAGATGGACGATTTGTATTTGGCTTTTTGATAAATAAAGATTATTATTATTTCCTTTCCTTTTAATCATCCAATGAACAAGACCGAGCGCGCGCGCTCAAAAATGCGCTCCCCTCTGACCTGGTGACGTCATGAGAGCGAGACAGAGCTATATCGCTAGAAACGTAAGGAAAAAAGGCACAGGAAACTAGGTTTGGCTTATCTCAATAGTTCAATTATGCTTCGAATAAGGTAAGTAGTTTAATATGCGTTTTATTTCAGGTAAAACGCCGATAATAACGACGCGTTCGGTCGGCGGCGCGCGATGCGGCGGTGCGTCGCGTGATCGCGTCGTACATGTCCTCGCTGAGCGCGTTAGACACCCTGACTGACTTGAAACTCATAGTTGTCCCGAGCTGTAGGTACTTATCTCGAGCGGAATGTACCAGTGCAAGAGAAGCAAACCAATTCCGTGCTCGAAGTTAAAATAGATAGCAAACATAACAATAGCGGTATCGGAAATATTGGTGAGAGGTAGGTAACATAGAATAAGTTTGATATGAGTCTGGATGTGTTTTTGTTTGTGTGCCTGCTCATGCTTTGTCTGAGAACTGCTCCAGATCACGATCCCACTTCTGAAAAATGAACAGTTTAAAGTGTGTATTTAATTACGTCCTTCTAGCATGTACATAAAGTAAAATTAAGAAAGTTATTGGAACCTCTTAAAACAATAGAATTTAACCAATTAATTATAATATACTATTCAAATAAAACTCCAGTAAGAAGATACAAGTTATTGGACCCTCATAAAACAATATAATTTAACAGTTAATCACATACAAATAAAACTCCAGTAAGCTACAGCAAAGCTATTCCCAAGAAACAAAACACAAATTGCCCACAATAGCGAATATTACATTTATATGAGTAAAGTGAGAACATAAAGATCAAATAAGGGAAATACTTAACTTCTTGTTAAAATCACAATATCCTACACTTTTGTACTACGAGTATTTACTGCTCCTGCGAGATTACAAAAAATTAACTGACTACTAAATTCTCCCGGCAAAACTCGATACCTCGTTATTCTTTCTTCAGAATCCATTCTCCATCCTGATTGGTTCGCGGTGGTGGCGCGATGATATCGTCTCCTTATTGGTCGACGCCCGACGTTAGTACCCCAAACCTCCACCGATAGCAGTGCTTTTTGCCTTGACGACGAACGTACACTCCTACCAACTTATCTGTGAAATGGCGAAAATTGGAACTACGGCCGTCATGTTGAAATGTCATTCGATTGTCAGTGTCTACTACATTCGGGTTCTCTGGTTGTTTTGTCGTGATATTGCTGAATTTATAAAGTTAAATATGCCGAAAGCTATTAAAAGTGATGCTCGAAACATTATTGTAAAGGTTAAAACCATTTTTGAAGAAGAAGCTCGGGCGGGGTCTCCGAATATTCCATTTAATCAAATATACAAACGAATTTCGGCAGCGACAGGTTAGTGTTGTCAACTTTCTTGTTATAAATTACCCGATACTTAACTAATTATTTAAGTCCACGAAATATTCGTTTCTATTCTTGCTGCAGATTAGCGTAACGGTAACGTACATCTAATAGGTAACCTGCTAAGTGAGTGAGCAAACTAACCTGCCAGATTTCAAATTTCTACTAACATTTATTTTGTTATCTTATATTTCAGGTGTGAGTCAAGGACTAATTTCAAAAATGGTTAAGGAAGGGCACGCAGCAGACGAAACTGGTACAAAAATTCGTACACCAGGCAAGGATAGAAAACGTTAAATTGGATTTGTGCATGTTGATGAATTTGACATGGGAGTTATACGGAGGAAAGTACATGAATTTTATTCTGCTAAAAAAGAGGTCCCTACTGTTAAAAAGCTTCTAGAGGTCTGAAAGACAGAAATAAATTACATAGGACAGCAAGAGAGTCTGCGAAAGCTGCTTGGTTGGATTTCGTTTTAAAAAATCTCAATCCAATCAGAAGGTTCTTATGGAGCGTAATGAAATAGCTTGGAGAGCTAAGTACTTGCATGCAGTGGATAAAAATAATAAATCTCCCCAGCCCCGGCCCATAATTTATTTAGACGATTTTATATTCACTCTTCGCATACATCGGGTAAATGTTGGCAAGGAGAGGGTGAAGGCGGAGTATTTGAGCCTGTATCGAAAGGGCAAAGATATATTATTGTTCATGCGGGAGGAGATACTGGATTTGTTACAAATGCACTACTTGTGTTTAAATCAAACACAAAAAGTGATGATTATCATGACGAGATGAATAGTACCAACTTTAAAAAGTGGGTCATTGAAAAACTTGTGCCTAATTTACGAGAGCCATCCATAATAGTGATGGATAATGCTCTTTATCACCGTATTTGTGTGAAATAAAGTCCCAAATACGAATTCCTTAAAAAAAGATATGTAATTATGGTTGACCCAAAATAAAATTGACTGCGGAGAGAATTTGACTAAACCTCAGTTTTTAGAAATAAGAGAAACAAGCCTGAACCTGTATATGAGATTGAAAAAAATGTAGAAGACAATTTAATAGACACAAATGCTTATATTTACCACCTTATCACTGTGATCTCAATCCCATTGAACTCATATGGAGCACAATGAAAAGAAAAGTTAATGATGTAAATATTGAGCACAAAAATGCTGAAATTCCCCGCCTAGTTAGAAAAGCTTTTGACGCTATTACAGTTCATGAGTGGGCACAGCATTGTAAACACGTTCGCAGGTTTAGAAGGAGAATACTTAAAATATGATTTGTATTTAGATAAACCTTTTATTATAGAAGTGGTAAGTGACACTGAAACCGAAAGCGATAGTGATAATGATGATAGTGGTATAGAAATAAGCGGAGTATGGCCTCACAACCAGGATGAAGTTGTGTATGCAGGTTCATCTAAAGATCACAGTTACTGTAAACCTGGTTTTCAATAAATCATTGTAAAGCAATGTGTTTTTTTTTTATTACACTACACTGCCACTAGGTACCACTGCTAATTATAATTAGTCAAGTCTGGTATTAGGGGTTAGGTACGGTCATAACTATGCTAGTCATCCAGGTACCTCTTGCAGGGTAGGTGCCTACTTAACTTCGCATTAAATGAAATTTGTATCCCCCCCGTGGAACATTTTATCTGCTGAATTTCCACTTCATTGGATTACTTTTTAGATATAGCCATTCTTTATTGCTGAGACTAAACTGTTAGCGTACCTACGTAACTGTAAATTATCAAATTCTTTTTATTTATTTTATTATTTTTATTTATGTATCATTGTTTTTAATTTGTAAAAACTGTAATTCTTATTAAACGATTATGTTTAATGTGAAATTTCCTTCTTGAAAACTTACTCAATTTTGGGCACCTTATGTTAATTAGCAACACTGAATCGACGGTGCCGTCCTCTTTCAGTTCACAGATAAGTTGGTAGGACTGTACGACAGCTCATCGTGTTTCTATGCGTTCTGTTGCGCCATCTAGCGCCTAATAATAGGTCTTTACCTATGAAATTGCCGTTTTGTATGAAAAAATTTAAACGAATTTTTTTCATGCATTTTTTATTTGTATTAATCGAAGTAATCACCCATGCAATCAATGCATCTTTGCCAACGCAGTGGCAGTTTATTGATGCCCTTCTTAAAGAAATCAGCTGGACGGGAGGCAACAAATTCTTCAAAGGCATTTTGTACTGCCTCTCGGGTATTGAATTTTTTTCCCGCCAACAAGTTATCCAAATTCTGGAAAAAGTAGTAGTCTGTAGGTGCAAGGTCTTGTGAGTAGGGCGGATGACGGAGAGCTTCCAACCCCAGTTCTTGCAACTTGGAGACCGTCTGCTGTGCAGTATGAGGTCCCGCGTTGTCGTGCAGGAGCAGCGGAGACGAGCGATTGACCAATGCTGGTTGGAGATGTGCCAGCTTCTCCATCATTGTGTTCAGTTCTTCACAGTACACATCTGAAGTAATGCTCACCCCGTTTGGTAAGAAGCTGTGATGAATCACACCGGCGCTAGACCACCAAACAGTGACCATCACTTTTCTAGGGGTAAGTTTTCGTTTAGGGCATTGTTTAGGTGCTGAACCAGGATCCAACCAACTTGCTGAGCGCTTGCGGTTATCAAACAGAATCCATTTTTCATCGCAGGTAACAATGCGGTTCAAAATTCCTTCATTTGTGTGTCTGTTGAGCAGTGCAAGGCACGTCTCGACGCGTACTTCGCGCTGGCGATCATTGAGTTTGTGGGGCACCCATTTGTCAAGCTTTTTTACCTTGCCAATTTGACGCAAATGGACCAATATTGTTTTGACGCTAACGTCGAAAGCTGCTGCTAATTCAGCCGTAGATTGTGTATCATCAGCTTCCACAATCGCCTTTAATTCGTCATTGTCGACCAAAGTCTTCGGACGAACGCGAGGTTCATTTTTCAGGTCGAAATTTCCAGAACGGAAGCGAGCAAACCAATAACAAGTGGTGCGTTGGTTTGTAGTGTTAGCTCCGTAAACGTCGTTGATGTTGCGTGCCGCTTGTGCCGCGTTGCTGCCACGACGGTACTCATATTCCATAATTACTCGAATTTTTAACGTATCCATGATGACGAAAAAGATTGAAATGCGTTGAAAATGTAACACTAATCAATAAACAAATGACTACTTTTGGGAAAAAAAATCCATGTTTTTAAAATAAAATTAATTTGAAATTAGAATTCTTAGCCAAACAAAAATTATTTTGATTTCAAATGGCCAGTACTGCAGAACGGCAATTTCATAGGTAAAGACCTAATATGTGGAATCTTCACACAAACATCAACCCTCTGAATGTTGAAATAAAATTGAAAATAAGTGCATCAAAGCGGACAGGTGTGCTTCTCAGGTTATTTATTTTCGACTTTGTTTTATGAAATGTCTTGTCGATATTTCTTTGAAAAACTGCGCTTCGCCAGATGTGCCGGCCGGAGGTACGAGGCGCACCATCCCTTCTACTGGTTCAGTCATCCTTCCTTATTTTTTTTCACAAGCAAATCTTTGCTTAAAAGGTGCCTTCAAACTTAATAATGTAATTTACATAAGTTGATGAAATAAACATTTTGATGTATTTATTTGTCTTGGACCGACTTGATAAACCGACAAAAGTCGTGTTTCCCAACATTAAGATAAATAAATAATACTCTTAAACGTTTTTTCCGCAGTCAACTAATTAAGGACATGTGCGAACGGAAAACAAATGCATACGTAGGTAATAAGGATAACGCGATGCTAATATATAATAGCACCGTCTCACCTGTATATAAGGCAGTTTTAACTCGGACTCTGAGCACAAGTCATTTTATCAAAAAGCGCATTCGATATTTGTTATCTCATATTTTGTTGACAATAAAATATTATCTGCTAACAGAATATTTCGATATCTGTGTATTTTTAAACATTATCTAGAATTTAAAGAGAAACAAGTGCACCGAAACCCGAAAGTGATTAAAAAAATGTTTCACCTGAGGAAAATACCAAAACGTTTTGCAGTGGGTTGTAGGTTACTGTCTTCTTCGCAAACGAAGCCTCTAGTAGGTGTATCAGTGGATAAGGAAGGTATAGCGACACTGCAGCTGCAGAGAGCGCCAGTCAACAGCTTCAGCCTTGAGTTATTGCAGACGTTACACGAGTCGATTTGTGAAGTAGAGAAAGACAATTGCAAAGGCATAGTTCTGACCTCGGTAAGTCTAGTTTGTTTGATACTAACACATACTTCATATATATTGTGTAGGTACCTATATCCTTACTTTACATACCGAGACTCCTCCGTGCGTGGCTGTCATTCGTGGATCTTTGACACTCGTTATGGGTCATCAGATGCCCGAAAGTCTGAAAACCAGTCTTACCAAGGGGCGTATTACCTAGTAATTGGATTGTGGAGGTCATATAGACAGTCCCTCCATGTAAAACACTGGTATTCAACTGCATCCGGTTAGACTGGAAGCCGACCCCAACATAGTTGGGAAAAGCCCAGGCAGATTGATTGTATATCTCCTTACCTACATAATGATTTGAAAATTTTCAGGAATTTTCTAAAATTTTCTCAGCTGGTATGGATCTAAATGAGTTTCACAAACCAGATCAAAAAAGGTTAACCCTAATGAAGAATAGTATTTTTGATGTTGTGGCTAAAATATATGGAACAGATATAATCACCACAGTTGCTATCAATGTAAGTTTTACAAATTATCATGGGGGATGTGCTAAGGTAGCCCGCAAAATTCAAATTTTCTTACGTTTTTTTTTGCAATTTGCAGGTCAGTGTCCGGTTGTATGTTGACTAAAATACGATTCGGACCGTAACTGACATGGCTTTACAGAATTATAATCATTAGAATCAGCAATAGAACTCCATAAGTTAGAATTGACCTCAAACCTCATGATTTCATGAAATCGCTAGATTTCGTTAGCAATCGCTAGATTGCAAACTGCAAAAAATTTAAGAAAAATTTAATTTTGCGGGCTACCTTAGCGCATCCCCCTTAAGTACTTAAGCGACGAACTTGAAACTTGACTATCAAAACTTCATGATAATAGTATCAGATGGATGATAATAGTACCTACCTAAGCATCAGAGATCGCATCCAAAAAATACCGATACTGTTCCAGAATAGAGATGGTGCCTAGGTGAAAAACAGAAATTCTATTTAGGGCTGATTGTTCAATAGGTTGATAACTTTTACCTGAAGAATAAATGTAACAGTTTGACATATTTTCCATACAAAAGCTGTCAAATCGCCATATTTATTCTTCTGATAAAAATTATCTGACTATTGAACAATCAGCCCTTAGTTCGTCAGTCAGATAATAAAAACATATTAGACTCGTATCTTTTGCTTTATCATATCAATTACTTAGTTAAAACGCATTAAAGTTGGGGAGTGGAGGCAACGTGCAACGTCACAACTAAAACAAACTACGTATAAAATCTAGGAAGGAGTGACGTCATGCCACATTTTAACTCAATGTATCGCAGTAAACTTTTATGTAAGACGTAAAAACAGAAAAATACGTGTCCAATATTTTTAAATACCTAATCTACATGACGGACAAAATTTATTTTTTTAGTCATCATCCATATTGAATTTTCAAACGAAGTTCTCTAAAATTGAAACAAGTGAAAACTTACCCTCATATTCCCTCCTAAAAACAAATTATTTTCTTGGTTCAGGGTTACACAGCAGCCGGGGGCTGTGTCATTGCCCTAGCGTTCGACTATCGCACGATGACTACTGGTCCGGCGACCATCGGGCTGAACGACACCGCCGTCGGCATCCCGCCAGGGATGTGGATATTTGACCTCATGTCCCGAGTCATGAGCCCCAAACATACAGAATACGCCCTCACAAGTTCCGCCATGTACTCAGCAGAACGAGCTTTGCAGGTTTGTATGAAAAACTTACCTGCCTCGAGATCGGCTGGAACCTGTTATCCAGCCGAGATGTTGAGGTTGTTATGTACCTATACTTAGTCAGTGATATTCAATTTGATACCTACGCTAACTAGGTCGCAGTTTATCCCACGGTATGGCATTAATAAATTCATAAAAAAAAACATCAAAAATATAATCAGTCGCATCTTAAAATAATTAGAGAATATTTTGGATAAATAAAATTACAGTGGAATAACTACAATGGACATGCCTATAGTAAACTCTATTTTAGACAACCTTCGAAATAAGGTAGCTCGCGGAATTAAAATTTTCTTACGATTTTTGCATTTTCTTTGTCTGGGTGTATTTTATGTATTTATACAATAATAATAATTAGAATCAGTCAAATCCGCGGGCTACCCTGGCGCTTGTAATAATAAAATTAATATTATACAAGTCCATAGGTACAATTTTTTTATTTTACTTAAAAATGCGAAAGTAACTTTGTATACTTATCTGTTTGTTACGTTTTCACGCCTTAAGGCGAGTTGTGTTGCCAACTAGCACCACCATTGAACGCCAAAAACGGCCATTTTGACGTTAACTGCTATAACTTCGAACCTAGGAGGTTTAGGGCCTGTTTCACCACCTACGACTAAGTTCCTATTAACTAACTTGGCAGATAATTTCACACAAATTCTGTTCCATTTTTTAATTTATTCGGTGAGTAGTGGCTATTCGGACATCGTGAAATAGGCCTTTAGAGTTGAAAAAAATCGATCTCTCATCTGACTAAAAATGTGAGCATAGGAAATTTTAAAATGTTCCATATCTCCAGACTTATTATTTTTTTGTCAATGGTGGTGCTAGTTGGCTCTACGCTTGCCTTAACGGCTGAACAGATTTAGATGAAATTTAGTACACGGATAATAGACCATGACCTGAGTTAGGACATAAGATATTTTTCATCCCGGTAGTAATGGGATAATTTCCGACCTCCGAAAAACTTTCGGCGAAACTTTGGGCAAAAGCCAGTCTGTCCTAGTCTGACATAAGTCTGATAAATTATAATATTTTGAGGGTACTATCGATGAACCTTTGACTCGTCAAAATCGAAGTTTAATTTCACAATCTCTATCTACAAGAGGGGCTGTAGGTAAACCAAATACTACTAAGTAATTAAAAATTACTGACTGCCTCGTTGGTCTAGTGGTCGCAAGCACTACTGCTGAGCATGAGGTCCTGGGTTCGATTCCCGGGTCGTGATTGGGTTGTTCCATCTGGAATTTCTCAGTATCAGCCCGGAGTCTGGATTTGTGCCCAGTTGATGGCAATAGCCTCGCCCCTCTATTACATGGGGCTAAAACAGAACTGGCGAAATGTGGGTGCACCTCTGCCCAACGCTTGAATACCGGCGTGAAGTTATGTAATTAAAAATTAGTCAACTGATGTGTTTATAATTTTAACAGAGACTTATAACATGGATTTCTTTCTGAGCGTTTATCGTAATAAACTAGTGGGTAGCCCTAGGGATCTTTTCTGGGCCCATTGCTCTTCTTAGGCACCTGTCCCACCGACGGCGATTAGATAAAGAAGCGAACAGAACTAGCAACTAAAAACGAGTTGTTTGTTTAACAGAGTTCTCGCCGCGCGGGGTGGTGTGAACAGTGAGCGTTTAACTATTCATGTTCATACCTACTTATATATCTATTTTACTGACACGTACGTTTCTTGAAGAGAAAACAGTCGATAAGTACTTAGCTAGTAGATTATTCATAGTCTGTGGGACAGACGCCTCGGTCATTGTGAATGACATAAATTCGCTTTCATTATTTTTAGCTTTTGCTCATACGCACTATACCTACTTAGGTACTTAATAAGTCTTAATATTTACTTGTCTTGTCATTATACTTGTCTTCTTCTATGTTGTCTTTTAACTTTTCAGGTGGGTCTCATTGATGAAATAGCGTCAGACAAAACGGATGCAATAGAAAAATGCAAAGCCTTCATAAGAACGTACGACCACATATCGCCTTCCATCCGAGCAATCACCAAACGAGCAATAAGACAAGAATACCTCACAAAATTGGAAAAGAACCGACCAAAATATTTAACAGACTACTTGAATCTGGTCAATAATCCCGAATTCCAAGAGTTGATTGATCGATACATTCAAAGTATAAAACAAAGAAAAGCCGCCAAAAATTTAAATAAATAGGTAAAGTACATAGAAATGGTTTTATTTTTAATCTACATAGAGTTACACATTACCTACATTATGTAGTTATTATTTACCCCAAATCACTAACTGTATTGCATTTGAATAATGACGAAATTGCCTTCACCGTGAGTTATTGTCCAAACATGGTGCATTTTAATTTTTACCGGGAAGTCCCTGAATTAGAGGTAGACCGATTTGTGTCGAAAAATATCGAGTAAGAAAATTCTCGGTATAGCGATCGTAACCAAAGTATCGAGTATACCCAACTTTACTCAAAACTCTCAAGTATCGATTCTTTTTTTGGATCCCTAGTTGTCTCGCACAACAGTGCATTCGCTCGCTAAGTCTGCATATTGTCGCCCATTTTTCTTCGGATTCCATTTTTTTTTCAAAGTCAAAAGTATGCGATTATTGGTGATACAACAGGGTTTAAGGACGCTGTTACAAATGGGTAGTCAAATCAATACTTTTTTACACAAAAGTATGTTTATTAAATAAAATTCTTTGCATTCTTAAAATGTTTTTTGGCCAAATTGTTGATAGATGGGCATGGTACGATTCTGAACTATTATAAATATAATTTTAGATAGGTAAATACAATTTCTCAATAATTGTACCGGACTGAAAATTTTTACATCGGTACATTTATTGAGAATATATATATGTACCGAAGTAAAAAAAAATGGCGAAGTAGACCGAGACATAACGCACCGGATCAACTCAGGATGGATGAAATGGCGACAGGTTACAGCAACAACTTGCGACCCACGGATGCTCCTCAAGTTGAAGGGGAAAATTTACAAGTCCGTGATAAGGCCTGTCGTACTTTATGGATCGGAATGCTGGGCAGTGAAGAAGACGGATGAAAAAAAATTGCATGCAGCGGAGATGAGAATGTTGAGATGGATGTGTGGAGTGACGAGAATGGATAAAGTGAGAAATGAGTATATAAGGGGAAGTTTGAAAGTGGCGCCAGTGACAGAAATGTTGAAAGGAAATCGTTTGTCTTGGTATGGGCATGTAATGAGGAGAGACGAAACGCATGTGACTAAAAGAGTGATGAATATACATGTGGATCGATGGAGAGGCAGAGGAAGGCCAAAGAAAAGATGGATAGATTGTGTGAGGAATGATATGAAAGAGAAGGGAGTGAATGATAGCGTGACGGTTGACAGGGGAGAATGGAAGAAGAAAACGTGTTGCGCCGACCCCAAGTAATATGGGATAAGGGCAGGAAGATGATGGTACATTTATTGAGAAGATGTACCTATTTAAAATTATATTTATAGTTCAGAATCGTACCATGCACATCAACAATTTGGCCAAAAAACATTTTAAGAATGCAAAGAATTTTATTTAATATACATACTTTTGTGTAAAAACGTATTGATTTGACTACCCATTTGTAACAGCGTCCTTAAAAACATATTGTAGATGCTCAAAAACCTACCCTATAAGGCATGCATTGTTAAATTACAATAAGTATTAGAAATTAAGTTAAACATTACATGAAGCTTATTGAAGTAATTAATAATTATAGAAATTAAAATACTCGTACAAGATATAATTAATTGTAATAAATTAATAGAATATGTATTAAGGATATTACATTACAACATAAATACATAAAATGTTCTGTCGTCACACGAAATTTTGTCAACTAGGAATTCAATTCAACTAGGAAGTCAATGGTATTGATACGAGCTGGGGTTCGAGATAAATAAATGTATGCCAGTTTACATCAAAAACACACTGTATTTAAATAATCACAAACACAGTAATCAGAAACTTTAAACAGAATCACCTGTAGCACTCTTGTAGTTCGCTGTTAGTTCGCTGTAGTTCAGTGTTGTTTACTGTATCGCATTACTAGCAGAACTGCTATACACCTAGTTACGAGTAGTTAGTTAAGTTAGTTAGTTAAGTATGGCATCTCGCAGTTGACCACTGGGGGTCGAGACTGCTTAACCGAGCGTTTCCTGTGGGCGCTTTAAGCGAACTTAAAGCCTCCGGCTAGGCTTAAAACTAAGGTAAAATATTAGTCGACTGAGCGTCGCTAATAATAGGGCAGCCAGACGGGACAGGCTGGATCATAATAGGGGGGTTGCCATACACCGCTGGCAACCCTCTATTTATATGTCAAGTGTAAGTTCTAGAAAGTTCGAGTACACAATTCGAGAACACTCTAGTACTTACGAGAATGTTTTAGAAACATCTGCCACGAATCGAAGTTTCGTGTAGTTCTGATATTCGATAACAGATGGCGTTAGCGTCTACGTAATACGTATCGTGTAGATCCGCTACTCGATAACAGATGGCGTTAGCGTCTACGTAACAGTATAGTAGCATTTGTCTACTAGAAATGTATTTAGTTTACGTTTAAATTGAGTCAAGTTTAAGTCATTTGGTAGTTTATTAAAAATTTTTGGAGCCATGCAAAGTATGCTCTTGTGCATAAGGGCGGTTTTTGAACTTTTTAGGCATAATTCATGTCGATATGTTAGTCTTATGAATCGATTGCTTTGTTCTGAAGCTTTTTTAAATAAATCTCAGTTTTTCTTTATCAAATCAAATAAATCAAATAATTTATTTCAGATAAATCAGTATCCATATAAAATTAAAATTAAAATAAAATAAAATAAAATAAAATTAATGTCAAAATTAAAATCAAAATTAAAACAAAATTACAAATTAACATCAAAATTAATAAACAAAATTAAAATCAAAAATCAAAATTAAAAATATTAAAATTAAAATCAAAATTATGAACAAATCGGTCTCGAATATGTAAATACAAGGTAACGTTAGTATTTTTAAGAAGATAAAATGTGGTTTGCAACTTTCTGTTGATTTAAGATTGCATATAGACCTAATGCACCTCTTTTGCGCTTTAAAAATTTCAAGTTTTTCACAGGATTGCCCAGAAAATTACTCCGTAACGTAATGTGAAATCTACGTAGCCATAATACGCGGTTACTACAGCCGCCTGATTTGCTATTTTGCTGAGTTTATAAAGAGCATGCATGTTCTTTCCACGTCAGTTTAAGAATCAATTGTCAATCCTAAAAAATTGATATGTGCTACTTCTTCAATTACATATTGAAGAAGTAGGAATAATTTAATAACAATTACATTATTATTAAAAGATAGATTGATGTCAGAAGTGGTAATTCTTTGTCGAAACTGCATGATTTTAGTTTTATTTAAATTAAGAATTAATTATTTTGTTCAAGCCAAGCAATTGATTGTAGTACTTAATGCATTTTTAATGTCATTTTCATAGTGTCTATTTAAATCATCATGCCTAATAATTAAAGTGCTGTCATCGGCAAAAATAACCACAGGAAAAGTGACGTGTTTTGGAAAATCATTTAAGTATATAAACTAAAAACAATGGTGGGCCCAATACGCTGCCTTGTGGCACGCCAAATGTGATTTTACGTTTTCCTGAAATGTATTTATATTCTTTTTTATCCTTTTTGCAAATTCGTCTAACATCCGTACACTGTGTTCTATTGTCAAGGTAGGATTTTATAAAAGAAAGTGCTTTTCCCATTATTCCGTAAGCACTTAGTTTTCCTAACAAAATATTATGATCGACTAGATCAAAGGCTTTCGTCATATCCATAAATATAGCGCTAGTGGGAATTCTTTGATATCTGTCATAATAATATTAAGGAAGTCATAGATAGCCAAGTTTATGGATTTGTTTTTCCTAAAGCATTTCTGTTCCTTTACTAAGATGTCAGTCCCGCGGATCCCGATTATGCGGGATTGGATTCCCTAGTTACCACAGTACAAAAACGTTGTAAAGGGAATAAGTTTTCGAGGCTACCCTATTAGCCGTAACGCTCAACCGGAAAAATTATTGGGCTACCATGTTAGTGATAGGTACGGAAGGTCAAAAGTGCGCGTCAGATCGCGTTATCATGGGAACCAAGAGGAAACTAGACCTAATCTGGTTCATCTGCTCATTATTATGTTTGCCTCTATATGTTCACTCTTTTAAGGGTTCCGTAGTCGACAAGGAAGCCATAGTTTCGCCATGTCCGTCCGTCTGTCTGTCTGTCTGACACACACTCACTCACAAACTTTCGCCATTATAATATTAGTGTAATAGCTTCTGCCCGCTTGAATTTTCTTGTTCCCTCGTCCCACCCCATCGCATCGCATCGCCAGCCCACGCTATTACTTACTTCGTTTTCGCTTAGCGTTCTTTCTGACTTTTTTTCTGTTTTCTCGCTCCTAAGTCCTATCCTCCTCAAGAATTGAGCTATCAAAATATGCAAAAATATTTTTTCAAATCTGACTGTCATTTCCAGAGATTACCCCTTAAATATAAACTTACAAACAAACAATTTTAACCTCTTTATAATATTATTATATATAATATCTACTGTTAACATTGAAAATCATCCCCCAACAAAGCCACGGTATCAGGATCAACAGTATCAGTGAGTTCCATGTGCATGTCTGCCCATTCTTCCCGCTGGTTGTCTATATAGTAGTTGATCTCCAGGATTCTGTCCCTGTTGCGTTTCACTTCATTGCTGCGGAAGAAAATTGGTTTTAGTACGTTCAGCAATAGACATCATTTAAGTTGAATTTCTTGTAACGGCTTGACCGTTACCTACATGTTATCTATCATTATGTTCTACTAGTTGTTCATGCCCGACGTCGCCAGGGTGAATTTTATGTCTCTATTTCCAATGGTTTAGGCTGTGTGTTGTCTGTTTTCATACAAACATAACATACATAATCAGCCTCGTGTTCCCAACTGCTCGGACATAGCTGCTACTTTGAGAGGGAGTGATGGCGGGCCCAGTGCGGGTTGGTAGATGTCACCATGTTTTCGGATGTTTGGTTCTAGGACATGCCGGTTTCCTCACGATGTTTTCCTTCACAGTTTTGAGAGCAGTGGTGATGGTGGTGTATAATTTACACAAAGTAAAGCGCCTGTCGGGGTTCGAACCTACGACCTACAACTAGTAAGTCACGGCCGCTACCACTGGGTCACCACTGCTCACAAAAATACCATCCTTTCTGACTTTTCCGGTAAATTTTCCAAAAAAAAAAAAAAAAAAAACCTACAAACCTTGTCCTGACAATTACAAACACAACAAAATAGGAATTAGCCAAATAGGTGCAACCATTCTGAAGTGATACGCTTACATACATTCGGCAATTGATTTTTGATTAAACAGGTTGTATCAGAAAGGTGTGGTACAGACTATCAATCTGAACAACTTTCTCCATGGGACCAACATCGTAATCGAGAAAAAATTATCAGCTGTCCCGTAGGTACAAGACTGCAATACTTACTCAACCCAAATGTATTGAACAGCTGATTATTTAGATTTTTTAGATTAAATTTGATATCTGATACAACCTGTAGATAGATGTGTATGTCTTTTTTTTTTTAAATACCTCATCATCTGCCTAGCCTTTTCCCAATTATGTTGGGTTTGGCATCCAGTCTAACCGGATGCAGCTGAATACCAGTATTTTACATGAAGCGACTGCCTGTCTGACCTACACAACCCAGTGGGTAATACGATATACCCCTTGGTAAGATTGGTTGTCAGATTTTCGGGTTTCTGACAACCCGTAACGTCAAAGATCCATGAATGACAACCGCGACCAACGGCTTATCGTGCTTTCCGAGGCACTCTTTATGTTAATAGGGTAATTGGTAACCCATCCACGGACCAACTGCGGCAAGCGCAGCGATCCCGTGCGGCTGTTTAACCTATTTTGTTTAGTAAATATTGTAAATATGTAGTAAATAAAAAAAACGGTCAAGAACGATTCGGACTCGCGCACCGAGGGTTCCGTTCCGATTTCTGAAAAAGTGTGCTATTACAGATTACAGGAAAAATAAAACGATGTCTCTAACATCATTTTATTTTTCCTGTAATCTGTACATAAACTTCTATCACATAGAATAATTTCAGATTTTTCTCTATGCAAACTTCGTTACATTTTTCATCAAAAGTCGAAAACTATGCGGACTAAAAAAATAAAAAAATGTTTGAGAATGTGCAAACACCGCTCTTTCTATGATACCCCATATGCCCTAGTAGCCCCACTTCCAATTTTTAAGACCCCCTTTCAGTCCCTATTGCAATTTTTTTTTTATTATTATTTCTTTCTTATTTGCAAAATAGTTGGGCAAATGTCATCTAAAACTGTTCTAAATTTCAAGTTGATAGCATTAGTAGTTCTTGAGATATCCAGCTGTGACAGACAGACTGAGTCGCACCATAAGGTTTCCTTTTTACCATTTTGGTACGGAACCCTAAAAATGTGTAACTTTATTACTTGACACTTTTCCTTTTTTATCTTGTACAGTATATTTTTATCTCGCGAAGCGACGCGCGCTTTTCTTGTTACCACCTGGTTACCACCAAGTGTACAAACGTGTGCGTAAAGACGACTAGCGTCAACACACACACGCACAGACTTCCGACTTCGCCATTGTCTCAGGTAGGTACCGAGAGCGACTGCGCTTACACACACATTCACAGCGTGTTGGTACAATTGGTAAGCACAAGTAAATCGCGCGTCGCTAGTACCTATACCTACTTATTTTATACTACACCAGGCGCACTCCGCATTTTATTTAAGAAGCTACAAGTAGGTACGTGGGGAATACGCAAAATACGCGCATTGCCGTGGAGTTGCGGATACCAGCCCGTATTACCTAAGTACGTGGCGGGTTCGACTTGTCGGGCTAATTCAGTGTGAACTGCCGCGCACTGGCCGGCTCGCAAGTTAGTTCCATACTCACTCACGCTCCGCGTCGTAAAATAAGACAACCCTAACGAGTCAGAAGGTATACGAGTTACGCGATAAAAAGAGAGGCAACTTCTAGGTGAATATAACTGTAGGAAGGCCAGGCGCACTCCGCTTTTTAGGTACCTACCTATGAAGCTACAAGTAAGCGGCGCGCTCGACTTGTCAAGCTAATTCAGTGTGGGCTGCCGCGCGCCGGCCGGGGCGCACTACCCCGTAAATTTTTGCAGGGGAAACATCCACGCGGGCATCAGCTAGTTTAAAATATATTTATGAATATCGACTTACTCATTGGTTCCCTGCACCAGATCATCGCGCCAGTCGTTAACGCGCGACGTGAGCTGGTCTTCGCGCCCGTCTATGAACCGCATGTGGTTGTCTGATGATGCGGCCACCAGGTTCATTAACATGTCACGGTCCATCATTGCCTGCGATCATTAAAAGAATATGGATATGACTAGGATATGAAGACTGGACGGAAAAGCAGGGGAATTCCATTTAATTACCTAATGTTTCTCGCTCTTTCTTTTAGATTTTTATTGTCCCTAGGTAGGCACCGAAGAACTTATTACGCCATAAATCCCATTTCTTCACATGGCATCAGGGGTTTCGCCCCTAGTCGAGTCTAGTCTAGTTTTTTGTTTCTAGTTTCGTCGAACAATTTCGACGAAACTATAGAAACATCAAACAAATGAGCGCGATGCATGGCATCGCCTTCCAATCCAGGTGGTCACGTACGACATGTACTCTACTACTGCCATGGAGCATTGTCGATTTTACAGGTAAATAACAAACTTAGCCAGGCCATAAACTGGAAGATGGATCCACCCACCATGGTTTTGAGCTAAGTCCAGAGTTCCAGACCCCAGCCATTATAGCGTCTTTCAAAAAGTGACTAATTAGAAGGAAAAAACAAAATATTTTTACTCACGTTGAAGAGTTCGGGTGAGGCGTCCGCGAGCATGATTTTGTTACCGAGGTGCTTTGACAGTACCTCGAACTGTCGCGTCGACCAAACGCCTTCGTGCTCACGCCACGAACCGAATGCGTTACGGGACACTTCCAGCAATTCTTGTACCTTCTCTGTCATGTTCACAGAGAATTGGACGCGAGAGTCCTGCGTTCAAAATACGACAGAATTTTATTTATTTTTTGGTACATTTTATTACTTAAAGGACAATGATTTTTTTGAGTTTAAACGACACGTCAGTTCGGTTCGGACAAAAGCGAATAAGCGATCGACTATTTATACCTACAGTCAAATAAATCCGTCGTACCAGTTATTACGACGAAATTTTGAGGTCCAGCATTTCTGTTTACTTAGCATAGTTTTGGGTTAAAACGACTTTCGGCTATAACAAGTGATTACAGCCTTCCGACGACGGTCCCTTCGAGGTCGCTAACTCGTTACAAACGGGTTTGACTGTACCTATGATATAATTGCTTTACTATTTAGCTACTTAGGTACTATCTTGGCCACCACTGGCTCGGTTAAGGAAACCAATAGGTACAAAATTATCAACGTTAGCCGTCATGTGACCATGGTCGTCGAAAAGAATCACGTGACAGGGATGGAGATATCTATAAACTTACCTCGCATTGTTCAAACAGATGCATCTCCAGAGTCATGAGACTCTTCCACAGTTCGTACAGCATCTCATGGTACGTTTCGCCCGTCTCCACCAACATCTGTTCCACATCGTCGAGGGATATCTGCTTCGCCGTGAACCGGTTGCTTATGTCCTTCACGTGGTCCATTACCGGCTTCTTCTTGGTTTCGAATTCATCTAGCACTCTATTTTTTACAATTTGTGAGATTTAGAAGTAGATAATTATTTCGATTGTAAAAATCGCTTTGCTTACCTACATTTACTTTGGAGAACAACTTTACTTATGCGGGGGCTACATTAGCACCACATTTACTTTGGAAAACAACTTTACTTATGCTGGGGCTACATTAGCACTACATTATTATTTTATTATTTTAATGTGTTATTATTGATATTGGGTATTTATTTTAGTTTTTAAGTACCTAATCACAATACGGAGGAGCTCATGGCTAAGTAATAACAGCTGTGCCAGTGCAGCTGCACTGGTCGATCCATCAGGTTAAGCTATGCTTGCCGGGGTTGGCCCGTGCATGGGTGACCATCTTTACATACCGAGACTTTTCCGTGCCTCGGAAAGCACGATAAGCCGTTGGTCCCGGGTGTCATTCGTGGATCTTTGACAGTCATTACGGGTCGTCAGAAGCCCGAAAGTCTGACAACCAGTCTTACCAAGGGGTATCGTATTATCCAGTTACTGGGTTGTGGAGGTCAGATAGGCAGTCGCTCCATGTAAACATGTATACTGGTATCAGCTGCATCCGGTTAGACTGGAAGCCGACCCCAACCTAGTTGGGAAAAGGCTAGGCAGATTGATTGATTGAATTAATCACAATACAACACACACACGCATGCATTGACGTGGTCCACAATGATCATGTCTTTGTGAAACCTCCCACCTAAGTACACATTGAGGAATGCAATAAATATATTGAATAGAAATTCAACAGAGACCACGATTCATACAAATAATATCAATAACTCGTTGGTTTTGGTTTTCAGCGATTGTGTGTGCTTGGCCTATGTAGAATGGTGTAATATCTTGTGTTTACATACGTTTCTCTAGGTAGTTTTATACATACATTTTGCTTTTCACGACACTATCCTCCAAAGCGTTGTCTACAAGATCTTTGAACAATTTAATTTCATGCTGTCTGTCGTTGTATGCTTCTTGGGCGAACTCGACTAGATGAGCCATCGTTTCTACGTAGTTTTCTTTGTACCTAGGATTTATTTTTCTTTTGCAATTATTTAGCCATTAGGTAGGTAACAAAACTTCACGGGAACTAATTAAAATGTCAAGATCGGAAATGATGTCGACTGCAAGGGCCTGCGTTATTTCAGAGTTGGTTTTCATTCACCATTAGATATAGAACAAGAACAACTGTTAGGGAAAGTCGATGTGGATAGCATGAATAACAACACTTACTGCTCGAAAAACCCCAGAAGTTCTCCTCCAAAACCGAGCAGAATCAAACCATCAGAGTCCTTCTCAAACATGCTGTCCAAAAGTTCAGGTCCGCTGAGATATTCCACGAACGACATCGCGTAGAACGTCACCTTCGCTTCATAATCCTCTTTGGCTAATCTTTCACCTTCCGTTTTCTCGTCCGCTTCATCCATTTGTCGCATAAGACCTCTGGAATTAGTTAGTTTTTCTTAAGGCTAGCCCCATGGTGGTTATGCTCCCTATGGATGTTGGTGACATTTACAACAGTTCTATACATACGGCAGTACTAGCTTGTAAATTACCTACCCTCCTTATGCTACCCACCTGAACAAAGTTACCCCGTTCTCTCTCTCACGTTCAGTTATGATTTTATAATCGAGATAGGTGACCCTGCCAAGAGCTGCCCTGATGAAATGATAGGACATGGAATCGTCGCAGCATGGGTTGCCTTTGAAGCTTACTGCGCGCAACATTCGAAATCTACGGAGGTACGCCATCTGGGGAGAGGGGAACAGGAGATAGGCTCCATTACTTCTTTTCAGTGAATTTTAATGCACCTACACGTCAAGATTTTTTGTAATTTTAAGGAGGATGCGCTGTGGTAGCCCGCGAAATTCAAATTTTCTTGCGTTTTATGCAATTTGCTGGTCCGTGTTATGTTGTATCTTGATCAAAATATGATATGCGGAAATAAAACATATGTGTTTACATAATTTTAATCATAAAAATCACGACTCTGCACGAAATCCAACTTATAGACATCTCTATAAGTTGGATTTCGTGCAGAGTCGTTAGATTTCGTTTGTTCGACGAATCTGCACGAAATCTAACTTAGAGAGATGTATTGATGATTTTCATGGTTATAATTATATAAATACCTATGTTTTATTCCCGCGTATCATATTTTGATCAAGATACTACCTGATACGGACCTGCGAATGGTAAAAAACCCAAAAAAAATTGAATTTCGCGGGCTACCACAGCGCATCCACTTTAATGGAAAAAATAAAAAAAAATGCCAGAAGCAATTTACAACAATAGTACTTTGTAACTTATTGTATTCTATTAGAAAATAAATGGAAAATATATTGTTTCAATTAAAAGCTATCAACTATCGTGAAATATCTAGAAATCATTTGGATGACAAATTGAAAAAAAAAAATTAAAAATGTACTGTACATAAAATTAATACTGTACATCACTGCCCAACCCTTTGAAAGAATAGGTACAGGCGAGATGTTATGAAGAAATCTAATTTCCGCAACTTTTTCACGCAACTGTCCTGACGCGCAAGTGGATTCGCGCAAGTGTCTTTCGCGCAAGCGGATTCGCGCATGTGTCCTTCGCACAAACGTCCATTCGCGCAAAAGTCCAATCTCGGAAATGTCTTGTCGCACAAGTGTCTTTCGCGCAAAAGTCCATTCACGGAAAGTCTTTTCGCGCAACTGGGTTCGCGCAAGTATCTTTCGCGGAAATGTCTTTCGCGTAAGTGTCCTGCTACCCTTAAATGTTACTATGTCGTATCTCTGTATTTTTCCGTGTACATTAATTAAATAATAATAATAATAAATTTAAAAAAAAACAATAATAAAATCAATACGATAGCTTTGAAAATTATGTACCGAGCTACTAACACGGTGGAAGTATGTAGCTCGGTCTCCGCCTCCCGCGTCTCGCCCCTCACACCCCGCACGATTGCCCTGGCTTCGTCGGACGACTGTATGATGTATAGACTGTGGTAGTAGTATCACCAACCTAATTGCGTAATATCTATCGGAATCGGTTTAGTTTGGCAGTTCAACAACATTCATTGCGTTATTTACGTTGTCGAGTAAACAAATTTTTGCTCGAACATAATAAAGCAATGGATTAGCAATTTGCTTCAAAATAATTCAGGTTCCGATCGATATTGTGTTACGCAATTAGGGTGCTGGACTAGACAATTTTAAAATTCTACTCAAATGCTTTTAATATATTTTTCGCTTTTAGTTTTTTTTTTTTTTTAAGGTCATTAATCAGCTAATGCTGTTTAAACTTTAAAATCTTTCCTTAATACGGTCTGAAGACTCGTCCTAGCTTTTAGTATGTACCTACATCTGCATAAAAGATTTAGACTGTAATATAGCTTGTTTATGGGTACAGTTACCAACCTCCTTGTAATCTTCTATGTTATTATCTCCAATGCTGAATATAAGAAGTTTCTCCAACGCATCCAGATTTTCCAATTTCCGTATTTTATTATGAAATAAAGTCAAAATCTCTAAATTAACTAACGCTTCCAAATTTTCTATTCTCTCGATTTTATTGAACGACAAATCTAGTTCGTTGAGCCCTGTCAACAGTTCCAAGTTTTCAATTTTCTCGATTAAATTGTGCGCTAAAGTTAGCTTAGTTAAAGATTTTAGCATCCAAAGGTGGTCTATGCGCAGAATCTTTTGAAACTCTAGTCTAACTTCTACTGCCTCGTCTAGATGTACACCTTCTTCGGCGAAAAGTCTTCCAGCCTCTTCAATTGGACCTGAATTCAAGAGTTAAACTTGTTTTATCACCTAACTATAGGTATGAATTGCCACAGGCCACAGGTAACTACTTTATTACCTACAAGAACGTCAGCAGCAAACTGATGAGGATTGAATCAAGGAAACAAACGATAAGATTAGGAAGCTTCGATGGTTTCCTTACTACTACAAGCAAACTACAAGTCCTTACTTACCGCATTCCAAAATACATCGTATGAGCATAGCATTATCTATTACACCCGGTTCTATATCGGGGTGAATGATGAGACTATTTAGATTTCGCTTCTCTGTGACCTCTGTTTGTGACATTGTAAATTATTAAAATATTTTACTTTATGGAACAACTGTAGTAAAACTAAAAAATATAATAATATTATGGGAAAGTAAAACCTAAACACAGTACATAAACAATATTATCACTGGGACTATACTTTATTGAAAACCTATATACCTATATAAAAAAGTACTCTGTGATTGAAAACACAAACGCAGATTGAAAACAATTATTTTATGACGTTGCTATGGTTACGATCACAAGGTTACGATAAAATTCCATTTAGTTATTGTTCTGAGATTATTCCAAAGTCATAGGTAACCAGAATTATTTTAAAATATTCAATAGACCTACTTAGCGTTTACAGATTTCATTGAAATGAATATAATTCATGAATACTGCAAAGTTGCAAAAATGCAAAGCAAGCAAATGTTAGCGCCAAACCGCAATTATTCAAAATGTCTTAGTTCAGAAACCAGCATAAATTCCGTGCAATTTGCTTTGAGTTTAAAAAAATATTATATTTCTGTCCCATTGTGATTAGAGAACATAAAAATTAGAGTAATATTCAACTAGAGAATTTTGAAAAAATAAAGTAGTCGTTTTGAGATAGTCACATTTTTTTTTATTTCTGGACGACGACTGTTTGTTATACTTGAGTACTTGACAGCTGCGCGTATTTTTTATCTGTGAATTGCGTTTTTGGTGACAAGTGAAATCGGTGAAATCATTTTGATAAATACTTGATTAATTTCCAAAGATGTCTTTCTTTGGTGTAGGAAATCCTTTTTCTACGCCAGTGGGTCAAAAAATAGGTGAGAATGCAATGGACATGTTTCTTGTTAATCAAAACTCTCCAAAATAACTAGGTTCCTTACCCTATGTTCCATTTCTTTTTGTTGCGCACTATAAGATCTCAATTTCTCTTTGTTGTGGTGTCACGGTAACTAAATGTTAGGCAATTTTATTGATAGTACTTTGTGTGTATTGCTGTGGTCATATTATTTTTGTGCGCCGTATATTATAAAGTAGGTGATAATTACTTTGACCCTTTTAATATGAGATTGTGTACTGAAATATTATTCCAGAACAAGCTACAGATGGATCCTTACCGTCGGAAAACTGGGCTCTTAATATGGAAATATGTGATATTGTGAACAGCAGCACGGACGGGCCCAAAGATGCCATAAAGGCTATTAGAAAGAGGTTGACACAGAGTGCTGGAAAGAATTACACAGTTGTCATGTATACTCTTACAGTTCTTGAAACCTGTGTGAAAAACTGTGGAAAGTCTTTTCATATTCTGGCTTGCAATAAGGAATTTATATCTGAATTGGTAAGCACTTTGATTATTTCTTTGCCTAAGTAGCCATAATAAAAGTATGTAGCATCAATTTTTATCATTGCTATAATTAGCAATAGCCACAGCAAAACAAGACATATACAAAATATGATGCTTTATCTAATATCTGTAAGTACCAATGTATGCATTTGATATGTGACTAAGATTATAAAACTTAAAGGCCAATAACATTATTACAAAGTCACAGGGAGAGACGTGCCAGCTGTAACTATGAAACTTACAGTATTCCTGTGTTCCCAGGTGTACACCCACATTTAACCAGTAAAATTATTAACATATTAGTTTATTATAACAGCCGCTTGGGTTGATCAATAAGGTTAAGCTATGCTTGCCGAGGTTGGTCCGTGGATGGGTGGACAACTTTATATACTGAGATTCCCCCGTGCCTCGGGAAAGCATGTTAAGCTTTTGGTTCCAGCTGTCATTTGTGGGTCTTTGACAGTTGTTACAGGTCATCAGAAGCCCAAAAGTTTGACAACTGATCTTACCAAACAATATTGTATTACCCAGTAACTGGGTTGTGGAGGTCAGATAGGCAATCACTCCATGTAAAATACTGTTATTCAGCTGCATCCAGTCAGACTGAAAGCCGACCTCAACATAGTTGGAAAAAGGCTAGGCAGATGATGAATAAGATTGAAAGTTCTGAATATATCCCACATCTTTATCTTTCATCCAAATGCTGAATAGCTGTCAGCACAATATTGTGAAACTGTCAATTTATCAAATTTTAATGGACATATCATAAAAACAGATCTATAGCAACTTAGCATAATAGGTAAACATTGAGAACTCTTAAAACCAATGATACAATTAATGTATCTGCTACTATGAGTCACTTGTTCATTTGATATCTCAGTTTTATAGTTCAACTGATAATAAGTTTTACCTCTTGAAGGTTAATCAGCAGTGATGTACTTTTGATCCAAGAACGAAAATTATACCTATTTAAAATAGACACAGACACATGCATTGAGGCATCTAATACTACTTGATTCTGGCCAGCAACTTTCATATTCAAGAAGTAGTTCAAGTTAATCATGTAGAAAATGTAATAACAACAAACCTATAATATAACAAAAAATATTTATGTTGTATATAAGTACCTTTTTTTTTCTTTTTTTTTTTTTTTTTTCGGGGGGAAACCTTCAAAAGGCGCCCGGGCTTTGGGGAAAAGACCGGGGAGTGTGGGATTTTTACCTCACTAAAACCACCCCGGTGGTCATCATCTGCACATGGAAGGGGCACCGTTACCTCTCAAAAGACCAATCCGGAACCCCCTCTGTGCAACGCCTGTTAGGGCACATCTCTGGGGAGACTGTAAAGGGATCTCCCCGAAACCTGACTATGCAAATGAGCAAGGCAGCACATGACCACTGTGCGCCGTCTTCCCTGAGGTCACTCAGTGGACGGACATAGTCCCTACTCTGAGCGCCCGTGACCCCAAATTCCCGCCTGCCTTAAATTGCATATAAGTATATAACTGTATATAAGTACCTACATACATTTTGTAGTGTATATGTTTGGGTTTATTAGGTTTTAAGTCTACCCTCAATCATAATTATTGTTCCTACCCTACCCTTATGATTTACTCACTTGTGTGTCTAAGCTACTTAGCTCAATACACAAATAACGATATTTGGTGTTTTATTGAAGGCATAATAATTTACCTACAGAGGATAACTTAGTATTATGCATGTCTGCCACTTTTCCTGTTCCGAATATTCTGTTGGTCTGTCAATAAATCCTGTGTCAAATGTATAAAAAAAAAAAAATGTTTCCTGATAAAATGGAAATGTTTAAAGATATTTATATTTGACTGCTTCGTTGGTCTAGTGGTTGCTAGCGCTGAGCATGAGGTCCTGGGTTAGAATCCCAGGCTGGGCAAAGTGTAATTAGGTTTTTCCATCTGGAATTTATCAGTAGCAGCCCGGAGTCTAGATTTGTGCCCGGTTGATGGCAATAGGCTCGCCCCTATTACAAGGATCTTACCTATAACTGGCGAAATGTGGGTGTATTATATAGGTCCGCCTCTGGCTAACCCTTCGGGGATTACAGGCATGATGTTATGTTGTCATTTAATTATGAAAAATCAAAGTAATGTGACATGTAATTAAATAAATAAACAGACTATAGTTAGTATCTTAGTATGCATTTTATATATTCTTCGCCGTTTCCTTTTAATTAGTCATTAGCTTATTATGATTCATAGTCCCGCCTAACATACCTTGGATTGGATGCATGTGTGGTTGCAATGTTATGCAATGTTAGACTTAATTAATTTGTAGTATTAGTACTTGTCAAGGTTTTATGTATTGTTATAAATGTTTTATGTTTTTATGAAAAAAATAATGATGCCAGTGTTCTATTCTAGTTGCTAGAGTAATCGATAATTTTCTTGTTTAATTTATAGATTGTAAAACCAGTTTGATGATAATTAATTACGAATCTCTCGATCTTTGGTAATGTTTATATAAGAGCCTTGCTATATCTTAATGATTCATTACATTACATAGCACAATATTGTATTGTATTTGTTTTGTAAGATACGTAATAGGATGCTCATTGGTCTACTGGTTGCTAACGTTATAAATGGACCTGTAATAGGGATGTTTCCTAGGTAAAAAAAATTAAATTCTATTTAGTCCATCAATCGGATGATAAAAAATATTAGACGCGTACTGTTTGCTTTATCATTATTAATAAAAAATTACTTATATAAAACGCATTAAAGTCCCGCTCTGTACGTCACAATTACAACTATAACAAACTACGTATACAATCTAGCAAGGAGTGACGTCATGCCACATTTTAACTCAATGTATCGCCGATCTTTTGATTACGTAAAAAAAGAAAAAATACGTGTCCAATATTTTTTAATACAATACATGATGGACAAAAAAAAATTTTTAGATATCATCCCTATTGCAAGCTAGGCTTGCTCCCTAAATGGGACTTAGAACATAACTAGCGCAATGTGGCTGGACTTACACGCCTGCTTAACCCTTTGCGAAATACAGAAGTGATACTATTTTTTAGTAGAATAATATTTCGTGGAATTTTGTGACCACAACTGGGACAGTTATATATGTTTATATAAATAAACATATTTTTTGCTTCAGAGCCGAATGTGTCACATTGTGTAGGTATGTGCATATATTATCAAAACTAGTTTAATTAACACATCTATGTAAATTCTGCCTATGTAGGAAAGTTGATAAACAACAACGAAAAAACAGTTGCACAGGCAAATTATTTTAATTTATATCAATCTTTCTTGGGAAATCAGGTTCTAATAATCAAAATTTCCTTCATCATTAAAACATAATGAAGAAGCATCAACTGATTTTTTTGTCATTGTATTATTTTAACTTTTTTTTGTTCAGGTAAAACTTATTGGTCCCAAGAATGATCCTCCAACAGTTGTGCAAGAGAAAGTGCTTAGCCTCATCCAGTGTTGGGCTGACGCTTTCCAGAATCAGCCTGATTTACAGGTAAAAATTAAAAACATATTTAATACTAAGTAAACTAAGGATTTTCGCGAAATTATTTATTTAGATGTCACATGGAAAGAATAACACTTTCATTGCTGCCAACTTAAATCTTTTTCTATTAGACGTGTCTTGACGTCAAACACATAGATACATTCCTAGTTCAGTATATTGAGAAGGTCATAACTTTCAATTGCTTCGCCAATTCAGCTTCAATTGTATAGGTCATCAGTTGTGTATGCACATAACAATTGAATAGCTAAGTCATGTTGCTGGGGAGATTATTATGCCGCTATTTTATTTCGAAAGTGTTAGAGGTGGACGTACCTATAGACGTGTGCATTAGTTACCACCTATACTTTAATGCGCGAATTGTTGGTAGGTACTCAATTAATGCAGGTGACGGTATGTATGCCAGCGGCTCTTGAATTAGACAAACAGTAAACTGTGATACTGCAATGCTGGCTTACCATGGTTATGTATCGTCCGTACTTAGATACGGCATTGTCATATGGGGTAACTCAGTAGATAATGACAGAGTTTTTAAAGCTCAAAAAAAATGTATCCGAGCAATTTGTGGAGCTCATTTTTTAGACAGCTGTAAGCTACTATTTCAAAAACTTAAAATTCTACCTTTGCCATGTTTATATATTTTTGAAATATGTATTTTTGTTAAGAGAAATTATAATTTATTTGAAACTAGCACCGACGGGCCAAATAGCCGAACAAGGCATAAAGATAGACTTCGGCTGCCACCAATAAAATTAAAATTATTTAAGAAAAATTTATACTGAATGTCGATTATTATTTACAATCATTTACCAAATAGTTTTCAAGACCTACCGCTGACAATGTTTAAATAAATACTTTTCTAACTACTACTATTTAAAAGATATTAAGTATATCACTATTTAGAAGACAAGTCAATAGAATCTGTAATTTGTAACTTAGAATAATTGACATCGCATGATTTTAAATACATTTGCACGCCACGTTATGGCAGGATATGCTGAAATTCAACAACCTAACACCCGTATGTAGGTACCATATTCTAGCAAATAAATGATTTGATTTGATTTGCTTTTGAAAATCCCAGTTATGTGAAGATTTTTATTCCTATTTATTTTGAGGCTTCAAAACGTATTTTGATCAATTTATTATTTGCAAAGTCCTTCATTTAGGTATATTGTCTCATCACATCAGAAATAGAATTTCAGCGAATTGAATTGTCCTACAATCAGAATAGCCTATTGTTTTTATAAAATGTTTCCTTACCGTCTCTTATCAAATAGGAATCGGGGAGCGGTCAATGCACGAAGTAAGCCCGATCGCTATCGGGAAACTCCCTTCCATCTGTTGTATTGAAAGGAAATCTCCAAAACTCCAAAAAAGTGTTCCTATCTTTTTTGATAGCGCGGTTCTTATCAAAGTTGCTCATTGACCTAGTACTATAAGAAACTTTACAGGAAATAGGCACGATGCGTTTCTTTACCAATGATAATTGTGTATGACGAGCTTGTGGCTAAGTAATAACAGCTGCACGGGTCGATCCATCAGGTTAAGCTACGCTTGCCGCGGTTGGTCCGTGGATGGGTGACGATCTTTACATACCTAGACTCCTTCATGCCTCGGAAAGCACGTTAAGCCGTTGGTCCCGGCTGTCATCGTGGATCTTTGACGGGTCGTCAGAAGCCCGAAAGTCTGACAACCAGTCTTACCAAGGGGTATCGTATTACCCAGTTACTGGGTTGTGGAGGTCAGATAGGTAGTCGCTCCATGTAAAATAATGGTATTCAGCTGCATCCGGTTAGACTGGAAGCCGACCCCAACATAGTTGGGAAAAGGCTAGGCAGATTGATGGAATTGTGTATGACGTAAGAGCTAACAAATGATGCCAGTGATGTTCTCTAGGCTAGGTAGGCGACAACATTTTACTATGCCGTCGCTGCAACATAGTTGTGAACACAGTGCATTGTCATTCGACACGTGTCCGGTGTCACGAGACCAGTCGAAGGTTTGACGATGTCAATTGATCTTTCTGATTTCCGTTTAGCGTCAGTTACGGTTAGTAGGTACAAGGTTTAAACACTCCTATAAACGGTTCTCAGTTCAAAATCCCAAACCAGGCGATCTTATTACACAATCTACTAAAACAGCTTACCTAATCCATAATCCAATTAATGGTTCCGACTCAACTCACGTATTTAGAGATAGTAGGTGTACGAGTAGGTACTTAGTTCATTTAAAAAGTGAGTGACCTAGTAGTAATACATAATGTAATATTGAAACTTTAAAGTTTATATTGTAGGTATTTTATGACATCGCGTGCATTATGATCCGATTACTGGAAGCGATTGGTAATTTTAATAATGTCATGAACTCATGACATATTGCATTATTTGTATTGGTTGTCTCTGGTTATCTCAGATATTGTGCATTTTATGACTGTTGGTTACTGAGGACAGTCGCTCTATGTGAAATGCATAGATATTCAGCTGCATTGTTCCCTTATACGAGTATTAAGCAGTATCAACGATTGCTTATATAAAACCTTGGCAACGACTGCACCCTAATTGCGTAACACACTATCGATTGGAATAATTATGAAGCAAATTGCTAATCCATTGCTTCATAGAATAGAATAGAATAGAGATTTATTTTGCAAATACATAAATGTTCGAAAAATTTGTCTTCTCAACACTGCCACCGTAAATAACGCAATGAATGTTGTTTCACTTATCAAAATGAAACCGATTCCGATTGACAGTGTGTTACGCAATTAGGTTGCTGCACCCTAATTGCGTAACACACTGTCGATCGGAATCTGAATCATTTCGAAGCAAATTGCTAATCCATTGCTTCATATGTTCGGAAAACTTGCCTTCTCAACACCGTAAATAACGCATTGAATGTTGTTCATAATTCAAATAATCAAAATGAAGCCGATTCCGAATGATAGTTTGTTACGCAATTAGGGTGCTGGTCTGTCAATGGAGGGAACAATTTATATAAAATACAGATATTTATTCAGGATCTGGGCACAGTCTATACATCATACAGTCGTTCGATGAGAGCCCGAGCTGCTTACGTAGTTCGCCGAACTTCGTATGCAGCTCGGGCTTCGTCGGACGATTGTATGATGTATAGACTGTGATCTGGGTATGGTTTGGTTTCTAAACGCACCGTCGTCATGGATTAACTCTAAGGCATAGAAAATACAAAACAACTTTTTATCGGCCTACAAAGTAATCATAGCTAATATGTATTATAAATGCGAAAGTGAGTTTGTTTGTTTGTTATGCTTTCACACTAAAACGGCTGAACGGATTTGGATGAAATTTGACAGATAGGTAGCCTGGGACCTGGAGAAGGACATAGGCTACTTTTTATCCTGGATCGCAGACGGAAGTCGCGGGCAACAGCTAGTGGAGTTATATGGTAAACAAAGAATATATAATCCACATTTAACAAGTAAACATTATTTCAGGGTGTCGTGCAAATCTACACTGAATTGAGAACCAAAGGTGTGGAGTTCCCCATGACGGATTTAGATGCAATGGCGCCCATATTCACACCGCAGAGGGTATGTATCGTTCGAAGGTTATGATAAAAACTGGAATATTATCTATTGCTTATCGGGCTTTACACCCATCGTCACAAGCTAAATTCATGATCCGACCGATAAAGAAACTGAAATATGAGTAATTCGGAAACAATGTAAGCATAAATCGTGTAAAAAGTATAAGAGAATGATTTCCAAATATTATCAGTAGTGATTGTAAGTACAAAGGTTCCTATAAGAATTTTGTGATAATAAATATTTGACGACCTTATTTTTAATGACGCTGTTACAAATGAGTAGTCAAATCATTACTTTTTTACACAAAAGTATGTTTATTAAATAAAATGCTTTGCATTCTTAAAATGTTTTTTGGCCAAAATGTTGATAGATGTGCATGGTATGATCCTGAACTATAAATACAATTTTAAATAGGTACATTTTCTCAATAAATGTACCGAAGTAAAAATTTTCACTCCGGTACATTTATTGAGAAACTGTACCTATCTAAAATTATATTTACAGTTCAAAATCATAGCATTCACACCTATCAACAGTTTGGCTGAAAACATTTTAAGAATGCAAAGCATTTTATTTAATAAACATACTTTTGTGTAAAAAAGTAATGATTTGACTACCCATTTGTAACAGCGTCCTTAAGAGGGAAGCGCCAGGACAGCCCGCGAAATTCAAATTTTCTTACGTTTTTTGCAATTTGTAAGTCAGTCTTAGGTTGTATGTTGATTAAAGTATGATTCGCTACCGTAACAAATATGTATTTGCAGAATTATAATCATTAGAATCAGTAATACAACTCCATAAGTTAGTACAATCCTCAAATGTCAAGATTTCATGAAATAGTCATTCCACAGGATTTCCTGGTCTTAAAGAGTTGTATAGATGACTTTAATGATTATCATTCTGTAAATACATACTTGTTACGGTCGCGAATCAAATTTCGATCAACATAAAACCTAATACTGACTTGCAAATTGCAAAAAACGTAAGAAATTTTGAATTTCGCGGGCTGCCCTGGCGCTTTCGCCGTAAGGTGGATCCGCAGTGGTAGTACTGGTAGCCCGCGAAATTCAAATTTTCTTGCGTTTTTTACAATTTGCAGGTATCTTGATCTGATTTCAGATTAATAAAGAACAAATATAATTTAGAGAGATGTATTGATGATTCTTATGGTTATAATTATGTAAATACATATTTGTTATTGTCGCGAATCATATTTTGATCAAGATACAATTTGACACTGATCTGCAAATTGCAAAAAACGCAAGAAAATTTGAATTTCGCGGCTATTACTGCGAATCCATAACAATCCAATAAGGTAAGGTAAAAAACTTTTTTACAAAAAAATACAACCGACTTCCAAAAACAACACTACAAAGTGAAAAATAACTTTAATTTCGGAAGTCGGTGTCTAGTTAAATGTATTTTCGTTTTTTGCCACCGACTTCCGAAATTAAAGTTATTTTTCACTTTGTAGTGTTGTTTTTGGAAGTCGGTTGTATTTTTTTGTAAAAAAGTTTTTATTTTTCACTTTTTAGTTGTGTACCTACCCCACACAAATTCTAATACCACTATCTGCAAAACAAACTAGAACATCATCCATGTAAAAGTGGGGAAAAAATACGTATTATTGAAGCTAACTCAAAAACTACCCAAGCAATGTTAATCAATTTTATATGGGACCAACTGTGATGTATACCCTCTCGAATAAAACAAAAAAAATCCAAATCGGTCCAGCCATCTTCGAGTAATCGGGGAAGGTTCCGACGAATTGAGAACCTCCTCCTTTTTGAAGTCGGTTAAAAATAAAATGAAATGAAATACTAGCCGACTTTTATCTTACTATGTTACGTTTGTGGGGATAATTATAATCATTTAACAAACCGTTTGCTGCGTTTATGAATATAGTATTGTATTACCTATGTAGTATCTATGTACAAATAGGTATATAAACCTTATCGCTAACTGCATTTGTTTACCCACTACTGAAATAGAAATCACACTAATATTATAAATGCGAAAGTTTATGTGTGTGTGTATGTTTGTTACTTGTTCACGCTCCAACCGCTGGACCGATTTGGATGAAATTTGGTATATAGATAGCTTATAGCCTGGATTAACTACAGTTTTATCCCGGCCTACGCGGGTGAAACCGCGGGGCGCAGCTAATTAAAGATAATGTTGTCTTTAGATGTAACTGATAGACAACGGAATGATTTTCATGATTAGTGTTGATGTGGTCGGCGACTGTCGCATATCGCAATAACTCTCTAATAAAAAATCTCTGTTGGTTCCAAATCCGGTAAAAGGGTTTCGAATCTTATGGAGATTTTCCAATCAGCTGCAGAATGCTTTTGTTTTCCCAAGCAAAAATCGATTTTTTATAATTTCATAATACCTTCTATGAGGCTAGTCGTTTAGTATTATATCATAGGTAAAGTGACCAAATCAACATCCTTTATATTATTACCAAACATAAGTGCCACGTTATATAATAGGTCAGTTACTGATAAGGATCTAGAAAACTTGATGATAATCTATCTAAACTAGGAGTGCTCAAACCAGTTTGTTTTCGTGCAGGTTAAAAGCACAGATCAGAGAGTGGTAATGAGTTAATTTGTGCAGAGTGTGCCAGACGGTGGTGATCCGATAATTGGCTCGCCTCAACGATCAGCTATGCCGCAAACTTCGCCCAGCCGTCCTACCCAAGAACAAATCCTTGGCACTGTAAGTAATTGATATTTATTTAATTGTTTTGTTAAGAAAGATTGTTGTACACTAAAAGAGTGTCCAAGATGATTGTTGGAAGTGTTTAAGATTTTTTTTTTGACGTTAAAACTTATTTTCGCGCAGTATACTGGTGGTAAGTTCAATATTTCTGATCGACAAAACATGAAAGATTTCAATTGCTAATAACTATGACTTTTGATGCTATAGCTATAGTAATGGTTGAGCATTTAAAAGATAGGTCATATTTATAACAATTTTAAGGCAGGCTATTAGGTAATACGGGCTGGTATCCGCAACTCCACGACAATGTGCGTATTTTGCGTATGGGTGGGAAAATCGATTATTCGATCCACCCCAGCTCCTCAAAGAAGGCCAGCAGATATCCCTTGATGTTACTGACAACCTCACGAGGGTACTTGGGTTACCGAAGTAGGTACTTTGCCCCATTTAAGGCAGGATATAATTTGCCTATGATGTCACACTACTAGTGCACTCGCATGCTCACGACCCTCTACTTTTTTTGTTTATTTTCAAGGAGCTCTACTACCCCTAAAATTATATTTTTTTAAATCTAATCAGTTCTGGTATGGTGCTATATTGACTGCGAGATTGCGCCAGACGTACAGTAACGTCACTCGTGGAAGCTCTTGAATGCATAATTAATTAATTATAAGCGCAATTATTGCTATCGATAGTCTGCCTGTTATCTTTGTTTTCAATTATCATTAATTTCAATATAATCTGTGAAAGTAGCTAAGTGTAGATTACAGACTGCATTCAATATAAGTGTCGGCTATTAACACCGTACTTTGTTATAATCAGTCAAGTCTTTTGTCTTCAATGCTAGTCTGATATCGTGGCCATGACTTCGGAAAAAATTAATTACTACTTTAATTTTATTGTTAAGTAGTATTGGACCGTATAGTTGGTCTTTGCACTTTTATTTAACTTTTATAATACGTTCTGGGGTCATTGGTGCCGATTCTCTTGTACGCCGAACTAACTATCACTAAAATTTCTTGTTAAGTTTTGGCTATGAGAATCTTATCTTGTTTGTTTCTGCAAACAATTTTCTCTAAATTTAAAAACAATTTTGAGACAACTAAAATCGAGTTTGACAATCACGACTCCACGTGGTACTTGTTTGCCCTACCCCCGAGGGTGTTTTTAGAGCCGGAGGTGCGCAGGAAGGGCAGCCTCACGCACCATGCGAGCCCATAGCGCCGGAGAAGATGCGATTCTCGAAGACCGTTTTGTATGGAAAATATTGATTATTACATACATGTAGAGTTTTAGGGAATACTGGATCTTGTAAAGGGGGGCAAAATTTTCATTATTTATACGATAGGACACACCGTTTTTGAGATATAAGCAAAAGAAGTACTGTTTTTGCACCTGAAGCTTCGATCAATAATAGCACTAGATACAGGATCAGGAACAAAAATAAGTCGCTGTAGTGGCCACGTTTACACACACATAAACATTTACATTTGTTACTACGAAATATAGAAAAAAGTTTTATAATATTTACAACTTCAATTCATTATAAACCTTAACAATCAAAAATAAAGTTTAATTACGATTGCAAAATATTTATATTTAAGTCCTTCTATCATCGGAGAAAGGTAAAAGCAATAAATTAAAAATGTCGCTTGAAAATAATAGGTCATTTTTATAATAAGTACAAAAATATTTATTCTAAAGTGTACTTAAAACTTAAGCAATAAGGTTAAAAACATTTTGTTGAAAATTTTGTGCTTACTCTATTTTGGAACTAGACATAGTTCTTGGTATTTACATTTCAATGCTCAGAACACAGTAAGTATTGAAAGATGTAGAGTAGCAGAATAATAATACATTTTTTAGGCCAAGGTTCGTTTTATATGGTAGCAAATATTTTTGACCGATTTTTAAAAGTAGAAGGAGTAAATTAGTACAATAGTTATTTTAATTTTGATTATTAATTTGATAATTAATTATTTTAATAAAAATATTAAAACAAATTGTTGAATTTTTACAAGGTTTATATATTTCTTCTCCTCTTTCTTTCGTGACAATAGATACCCATTCTGCATTGCGAAATGGGTCACTAGGAAATCTACAAACAAAAACAACATATAAAGTAACAATACTACTCCATGCATTTCCCTGTTCCCGAACAGTCGATGTTTGAAATAAGACCACAAAAGTATTTGTGTTTTTATTTTTCGGGCCGTTTTTGAAGCGCTTATCGGGAATCTAGTACTATTATTGATCGAAGACCTGAAGTCAAGGTGTTGGTGTGAATTTTAGTTTTTCACTAAATTAAATAACTTAGTGCCATCTTAGTGCTGTCAAACTATAATGTAGTTGAATTGTATCACTTTAGTCAATTTCAGAATGGGAAATCGTCGTTTGACAGGAATAAACTAAATTTTGGTGATTTTTAGTCTAGTTTAGAGGCATTTGTGACAAGAGAACTGGCACCATGGCTGACAGAAGTCAGCCAATAGTGCCGGTTCGGTGCTTACGTAGAAACGTAAGCACTAAACGATAATATTGTCGTGTAATTCGCGTTTTATAAACGTTTATATTTAAGCTTAAACGACCAATCTTAAAAAACTAACAGATTTTTTTTTACGTTAACATTAATTTGTTAGTTACAGGTCTATTCATGAAAACGTACTTCTTTATAGTTTCTATTCTTATTGCTTAAACCTGTCTCATTGTTCACAGGTGACGTTGTCAGAAAGTCAGACCAACAAGCTACGTGCCGACCTGGCGGTGGTAGATGGCAACATGAACGTGATGAATGACATGCTCAACGAGCTCACTACCCAGCCTCATACTGCACACCACGACAGCGACATTGAACTGCTTAATGTAAGTATATATATAGAATTTTCTAAATAAACAGTGTCGATGAAATTTTCATGATTATTTCTCTGAAATACTTTACCGAGATAAAGCTATAGAGCTAAAGAACTTCTTCTTCTTCTCTTCTTCTTCTTTTTCTTCTTTCTTCTGCTTCTGTGATCAGTCTCGAAACTTTATCTGCGATGAGGTAGACTGCTTTAGGTAAGCCACTAGCCTTTAAAGAAACTTGCAGTTCACCAATTAGTTCAGTATAGTATAGCAAAGAAAAAAAATCACAATACGGCCACAAAATAGATCAGAATAAAATGTCAATGCAAAGAAAAATAAAGAATACAAATTAAAAAGGTCGCATAATTAAAATTAAAATAAAATGACAATCTATATAAATAAAAAGAGAAGTCCTGACTGACTGATTGACAGACTCATCAACGCCCAGCCCAAACCCTTCGACCTAGAAAGCTGAAATTTTGCACAGAGGTTCCCTCTTCCCGGTAGTACATTTCCGTGGGATATTATTCGACATCCACGCGGGTGAAGCCGCGCGGGAAGTGCTAGTAAGAAATAAAATTTATTATTTGTCAAGCGAGGTAATGTTTAACATATCGTCGCTCGGCATCCAATACCGCGAATGCAACATTCATCAAATTACGCATAGTCGCGGATTTGGCTGCGGAAAATTATGTTCGCGTTTTTGGATGACTCGAATAACAATGTGACTGGATAACTTTCAGCCAATATTTAAATGTAGGATTACGTATTCGTGTAGAATGAAATACAACAAAAATCTGATTTTCGTCAATAATGTCATATGATTCGCGGTATTGGATGCCGAGCGACGATATGCAGTACACTCCCATCACTCCATCAGTGATACTTATACTGGTCATTAGACACCCGTTACTACCTCGTCGTCCTTGTGAAGGTAATTTCAGGACATTGCAACTATATTTAGAACCTTATCATTCAGGTTTTACAATTAAAATACCGTACAAGGAAACCTTTTGTTGGTTATGTAAATAACATGCCAATGACAGATAAAAGTTATCAAACGTTTATTGGTGTCAAGGTTTAAAAATAAGTAGTTTATAACAGTAGTGTATTGAATTCAAAGACTGCACTTCTGTAGTAATTTAATTTTATTGGTTCTTCATTATCAGACCAACGAAAATACAAAAAATGCAATATTGTAAATGAATATAGACTGCCTTTTTTTTGTGGATGGCAAATCATCAAATGACTTCTCCCGCTCTGGGCAGAGCGGGAGGGCGTGTCAGACTTTTACTGACTAAAACCCACCCATGCTCCTTCAGCTGCCCGTGCCAGGGCCACGGTATCTCTTTCGAACTACCCGTGACCCCGGCGGCAATATAGACTGCCTGGGGTTTGATCCTCGGGTTGTGCTGTGATATTGTGTTTCTCCTGAAGAAAATTCTAAGTAGTTGACCGGAGTCAGTATTTGTGCCCGGCTTTCGACTCGCCCTTTATAACACGGGAATTACTAATGCTCTTTTGATATCATTGTGGCGGCATCTACATCGCCACATGCGAACTACGCAGCACACTGACGTCACCCGAAATCCTGCATCGCGCAATCAGAGTTTACCGGGCGACTAGCATATATACAACGTCCCGACATCAATCGTCGGGCAGTTGCCCACCAGACACGACACCTGCGGTTGGAGGATCCTCCCTTTTCTATGGAGGATGAGTTAACTTTACACCCTGTTCCTCATGCCTCTATATCATCGCCGGAGTATGACTTTTTTACCGGGAGATGGATAGATGTGTGTCGTAAATCTTTAAGATTCTGTGAGATGATGGATGAACGATAGATAAGAAAAAAGTAGTACTTTTGTCACAATTGCATTATCTCTACATTGTTTCTTATTTTGTAAATTTTGCTAACTTATTTCTCGTGTTCGTTTTTTTATTGTAAAAAATAAAATAATAATTAAATGAAACAATAAAAATAGATAATAATAATTATTATTACCTATCGGTGATCTCTTTGGGGAAACCGAAGGTTTTGTCTTTGCTATTATGGATGAAGTTATGATGACGAACAACTACCGGAAATATATTGTGAAAGACGGCACGGTTGACATCTGTCGGGCAAGCCACCGTCCGGGAGAATCAATCCGTCACATTATTTCTGGCTGTTCTCGTCTGGCTAACGGAGACTACTTGCATAGGCATAACCTTGTAGCCAGGATTATCCACCAGCAACTTGCTCTGAAATACAGTCTTGTGGAATCGGAAGTACCGTACTATAGGCATGTGCCCGACCCAGTTCTCGAAAATGGCAATATCACGTTGTATTGGGATCTAACTATCATCACTGACAGGACTATTGTTGCCAATAAGCCAGATATAGTGGTGATAGATCGATTAGAGCGCCGCACAATGATTATTGATATAGCGGTCCCGCATGACGAGAACCCTCGTGAAAGCTGAAAAAGATAAGCAGATCAAGTATCTTGACCTGGCTCACGAGGTTGTCGACATGTGGGATGTGGATACAGCAATCGTTGTGCCGATAGTCGTGACGGCCAATGGCATAATAGCCAAGAGCCTCGATCAACACCTGAGGAGGCTCTCGTTAGGCAGTTGGATCAAGGGCTTGATTCAGAAAGCGGTACTTCTGGACACGGCGCGTATCGTTAGGAGGTTCCTCTCTCAGCAGCCCTGACCACCGGTAGCTTGGACCCTGTTCCCGATATCGGTGGGCTACTATTTTTTATATTTTTAAATGTTTTTATATTTTGTATATTCTAATATTTAAAAATATAATTTATATGTATATAATACTGAAATAAAGGAAATTATTATTATTTTATCATATTTTTTTTTTTTTGTAATTTTGTTGTTTGGCTTAGATTTCTCTCTTTTAGATCTGTTATGTTGTATAAGTATGTACGTCTTATAATAGGTCTTTACCTATGAAATTGCCGTTTTGTATGAAAAAATTTAAACGAATTTTTTTCATGCGTTTTTTATTTGTATTAATCGAAGTAATCACCCATGCAATCAATGCATCTTTGCCAACGCAGTGGCAGTTTATTGATGCCCTTCTTAAAGAAATCAGCTGGATGGGAGGCAACAAATTCTTCAAAGGCTTGTACAGCTTGTGGCTTGTAAAGGGTGTTGTAAAGGGTTGTACTGCCTCTCGGGTATTGAATTTTTTTCCCGCCAAGAAGTTATCCAAATTCTGGAAAAAGTAGTAGTCTGTAGGCGCAAGGTCTGGTGAGTAGGGCGGGTGACGGAGAGCTTCCAACCCCAGTTCTTGCAACTTGGAGACCGTCTGCTGTGCAGTATGAGGTCGCGCGTTGTCTTGCAGGAGCAGCGGAGACGAGCGATTGACCAATGCTGGTTGGAGATGTGCCAGCTTCTCCATCATTGTGTTCAGTTCTTCACAGTACACATCTGAAGTAATGCTCACACCGTTTGGTAAGAAGGTGTGATGAATCACACCGGCGCTAGACCACCAAACAGTGACCATCACTTTTCTAGGGGTAAGTTTTCGTTTAGGGCATTGTTTAGGTGCTGAACCAGGATCCAACCAACTTGCTGAGCGCTTGCGGTTATCAAACAGAATCCATTTTTCATCGCAGGTAACAATGCGGTTAAAAATTCCTTCATTTGTGTGTCTGTTGAGCAGTGCAAGGCACGTCTCGACGCGTACTTCGCGCTGGCGATCATTGAGTTCGTGGGGCACCCATTTGTCAAGCTTTTTTACCTTGCCAATTTGACGCAAATGGACCAATATTGTTTTGACGCTAACGTCGAAAGCTGTTGCTAGTTCAGCCGTAGATTGTGTATCATCAGCTTCCACAATCGCCTTTAATTCGTCATTGTCGACCAAAGTCTTCGGACGACCGCGAGGTTCATTTTTCATGTCGAAATTTCTAGAACGGAAGCGAGCAAACCAATAACAAGTGGTGCGTTGGTTTGTAGTGTTAGCTCCGTAAACGTCGTTGATGTTGCGTGCCGCTTGTGCCGCGTTGCTGCCACGACGGTACTCATATTCCATAATTACTCGAATTTTTAACGTATCCATGATGACGAAAAAGATTGAAATGCGATGAAAATGTAACACTAATCAATAAACAAATGACTACTTTTGGAAAAAAAAATCCATGTTTTTAAAATAAAATAAATTTGAAATTAGAACTCTTAGCCAAACAAAAATTATTTGATTTGAAATGGCCAGTACTGCAGAATGGCAATTTCATAGGTAAAGACCTAATATAAATAAATAAGATACATAACTGGCAATATGTTCGTGTACACCTCTGCCTTTCCCAATGGAAAAAATAGGCGTGATATTATATTAACAATCCGATGCCATTACATTGTTTTTTTTTTTTGTTGATGTTTAGGATTTATTCTAAATAAACCATTTACAAGCACTTTTGATTTGTCAAACTGTCAGTATCATTTAACATGTTTTTCATCGTTTATTTCCGTACTTACAGGAGCTCGCAGACACTCTCCGCGCCATGCAGAGCCGCGTGGCCGAGCTGATCGGGCGACTGGCTGGCGAGTCGCCCCTCACCGCCGAACTGCTGCACGCCAACGACCGGCTCAACAACCTGCTGCTGAGGCACGGCCGCTTCGTTAACAACAGGTACACTAGAGGACAATAATCTGCCTAGCAGTAAGGCGACATGTTAGAGAAATCACAGGATTTTCTCGAATGTGTACGACGGTAGAAAAAAAAAAACGAACCGAAATGGCGAAAAAAATCTTGTCGCCATTCGTTGTTAAGCTATCTTGAAACTAGTCTCGAGCGGCTATTGCACACCCGCTGCACTTTGAAGCAAACCTACTCGCAACCATGTCTGGACAATTGGATTTTTTAAAGTATTCTATTTTGTGTTTTTTTAGGAATGCCGCAACTGGCGTGGCCACTCCATCAGCCATCTTGGGCGCTGCAATGGGAATACCTGGAACTAATGCTCCTGCCTCACGTTAGTATAGAGATTTACTTAGTATACAGGATGGAGCGAGCCTTACAATAGTCTCATTATGATGTGTAACATCGGACATCTCACCTTGGTAAAAATACTGTTTAGTTCTTTATCAAATAAGCAACATTTAAAGGTACGGCAACATTTCGATCCGTCACTCAAAACTTTTAGAAAAATATTGTCCCTTTTCACGTAATCACTCTCACAGAATTTCAGGAAAGGGAGAGGAAAGATTAATATCTTTTCTCTTTTTTTTTTATCTTTACACATAAAAAAAATATCTGCTGTTTCATAGAAAAGCGCAATAGTTAGTTACCTACACAGTCAAAATGTATGGGACAGCAAATTTTTGTTTTAATTATAACGATGATAAATTTCAACGCCCCTAGGGGCGTTTAGAATCATGTATTGAATCTAAGGTTGCGCGTCGATGACCCTGCCACTCTGTTAACCATAGATCTTTACATATTCGTCTGGCTTAGGGCCTGTTTTACTACCATCGTTTATGTTCCTATTAAGGACGCTGTTACAAATGGGTAGTCAAATCATTACTTTTTACACAAAAGTATGTTTATTAAATAAAATGCTTTACATTCTTAAAATGTTTTATGGCCGAATTGTTGATAGATGTGCTTGGTACGATTCTGAACTATAAATATAATTTTAGGTAGGTACAGTTTCTCAAAAAAGGCACCGAAATTAAAATTTTTACTTCGGTACCTTTATTGAGAAACTGTACCTATCTAAAATTATATTTAAAGTTCAGAATCGTACCATGCACATCTATCAACAGTTTGGCCAAAAAACATTTTAAGAATGTAATCCATTTTAATTAATAAACATACTTTTGTGTAAAAAAGTATTGATTTGACTACCCATCTGTAACGGCGTCCTTAACTTAGTTGGCAGATAATTTCATACAAATTCTGTTCCATTTTTGAATTTATTCGGTAAGAAGTGGCTATTCAGACATCGTGAAATATGCCCTTATACATACAGATCTGAAAGTAACAGTTGATCTCCTAAGTTTAAAGTTTGAAATTAGTTGTACAAACTTGTAACAGTAGTTTTATTACGGCGTTTAGTATCCCGCAGTGTTAATTAATTTGATCCTCAGATTTTTTGTCTCCAATAATTTTTCTCGTATAATTTTAGCAAAGAAGCCTGAAGACGATGCCTTGATTGATCTCAGCGATGATGTACCTGATATTGCTAAATTGAGTAAGTCAACTTTTTTTTTGTTTTTTGTGTGTATTTTTATTTTTTAGTTTTAATGTATGTTTTTAGTGGCTAAGAAATAACAGCTCGTGGCTAAGTAATAACAGCCGTACGGGTCGATCCACCAGGTTAAGCTACGCTTGCAAGGGTTGGTTCGTGGATGGGTGACCATGACTCCTCCGTGCCTCAGAAAGTACGTTAAGCCGTTGGTCCCGGCCGTCCTTCGTGGATCTTTGACAGTCGTTACGGGTCGTCAGAAGCCCGAAAGTCTGACAACCAGTCTTACCAAGGGGTATCGTATTACCCAGTAATTGGGTCATCCGCATCCGGTTAGACTGGAAGCCGACCCCAACATAGTTGGGAAAAGGATAGGCAGATTGAATTTATGTTTTTAGTCGTTTAGTTTGCTTTTGGCACGACTTTTTGGTGGTGGGCGTTAATGACTGCGACACGGTATTATACGAAATGCAGTTGTTATCGAACACAGAGTTTCTGTAAACTGAGTTTTTTCGTTTCAATAAATTTATTATTATTTCGTTTTGTTAGTTATACTTCTAGAATTCACTCGTTCCTATTATGACGCACAAAATGTATACAGGGTGTAATTGTAATCACCGTTATCGTCTTAAAGGGTCATTTTACTCATCATTATGAACAACTTTTACTGTGGGACTAAATTTGAAATCGAAAAAAAAAAATATCAGCTGCTCCCTACATTTATATTCCCAAAACTCGTCAAAATGTAGGAAACAGCAGACTTTTTTTTTCACGATTTCAGGTTTGGTGCCGTACTAAAAGTTGTTAATAATAATGAGCACAGTGGTCCCTTAAGGGGAAAATAGTGATTGCAAACATCCTGTATTAATGTTAATTTATCAACAAATAATTCCAGCCGTGAAGGACGCTCAGCCGGACAAGTCGCCGGGCAGCTCTAAGGACGAGTTCGACATGTTTGCGCAGTCGCGCAACCTCACCTATGAGAACTCCAAGACTGGGTGAGTGTACTTCTATATAGGGTGACAGGGAAATTCGACCTATTCCTTGAAAGGGGTTATACTAGAATGTCATTAGCAACAAATTAAGTCCAGTTAACTAGGGTTCTAAACTGGTTGGTTACGACTTATACGAGCTGTGACGATTTTTTAAAATTTTCCGACTTTTTACCAAAAACAATTTATTATGAAACAAACTACTTCACTCTAAACATTTAATTGGTACTTTTCTGAAAGCCGAAAAATGAGTAATCATTAAAATTAAAAATGCTTGCCCAAAACTTACATAATCTCAGAAATTAAAGGTCTTTATTAGCAATATTTTTTATTATTACAAATTAGTAAATTGACTCATAAACTTTCCAAAAAGGTATGTACAAATGTTATTAACATTATTATCGGTTTTTTTTTTACCCCTAGTTAACTGGACTTAATTTGTTGCTAAGGACCACTTCCAAGGAATAGGTAATTCCCTGTCACTCTGTATCTACCTATTCTTTAATCTGGCTTTCCCCAAAAAAAAAAAAATTAAAATCCCTCAATATGTAGGTATGTGTTGAAATTTCAACACATACATATTGAGGGATTTTCATTTTTTTTTTTTTCATTCGAGCTCTACAGCTCGAATATTTTTTGAATGAGACGACAAATTGATCTCACCAAAATTTGTTTTTGACGTAGCTAACTATGCGGTTTGTCGCAACACCGATCTAATCGTATGCGAAAGTAAAAAAGTTCATTTTATAACATCGTGCTCAAAGACAATGTTACCGCGTGTTTGTTGGTAAAAAAGGTAACACACCACACAGGTTTTAGACAGAGTTACTTTCGCATTTATAATATTAAATATGGATTTTTAATTACAGCGGTAGTAGTTACGCAGACAACTTGGAAGAACAGTCATCGACCGGTCTGGCCTCGGCCGCCAGCCAGAGAGCCACACAAGGACAACCTCTGGTACGTATAGCATTTAAAATACCTGGCCGTTAATATAACACATCGAGCTTTAGAGAGACACGACGTTATACAAAGCCGAACTTTTTCTAAAATTCGTCGTGCTATATTGACCGATACCGCTGTACCGCGCCTTAGGTATGTGCGTGGCGAGCGTTGTCATTTGTCAACGCTCACTGCGTCCCGCCGGTCATTCGTCAATTCTCACGGCGTCCCGCTGCTCATTCATCAAGGCTCATGACGAATGAGCAGTTACGGGCACGGCGTCCGGTCGCTCATTCGTCAATGCTCACGGTGTCCCGCCCCCCGCGGTACAGCGATATCAATAAACTATAGCTTTGAGTTTTTGTGTTATGTCGATGTGATGTTAAGTGTGATTGAATTTATTTTTGTGTACTTAACTAAATACACTGTTGTTTTTTTTTTAACTGTTTTGGTGTGTGTTAAAGTGAGAGAGGCTATTTAAATACTTCAGCTCCCTCAATCTTGGTTGCGCTTAATTACGCATTTAGGTACTTATTATAACAAATGAGGATGTTATTCAAATGTTTGGCCCACAGTAAATGTTTTACTTACCTCTTACCTTAAAAAAAATAAGTGGTTGAAGTAAGCGTTTCGAGCAGAAGGTGAACCTGAGAAATATACTTGTCAGAACGGTTCTGACAAACGACGTTATTCTCAAGCTTACATTACAATCGAACTTTTGATACTATACAGTGCGAGTCTTCATAATGTGCACTTAACGTAATTAGAGAAACTATGCTTAATTTTTCAATGGAGAATGAAAATAACTGTAAATTCTTGTTCGCTTCTGTGACGCCTGCCTGTGTAAAAAAAAATGGTATAATAACTTTAAACTAAGTATACTTTTAAACTAAACGTTCTATCACGATGAAACAAATTCAGTTATGATTGGAAATAACAGCCCCAACAACATGAAATACAAACAAACCGGTCAAGAGCGAGTCGGACTCGCGCACCGAGGGTTTCGTTCCGATTTTTGAAAAAATGTGCTATTTAGAGACATCGTTTTATTTTTAACCGACGGAAAAAAAGGAGGAGGTTCTCAATTCGACATATGTTTTTTTTTTCCTATAATCATTACATAAACTTCTATCACATACAATCGTTCCAGATTTTTCTCTATGCAAACTTCGGAGATAAGGGTACATCAACAACACATACATACACACACACATACACAACGTACACACACGTACATTTTCTCAATAAATGTACCGATGTAAAAATTTTCACTCCGGTACATTTATTGAGAAACTGTACATATCTAAAATTATATTTATAGTTCATAATCGTACCATGCACATCTATCAACATTTTGGGTAAAAAAATATTTTAAGAATGTAAAGCATATTATTTAATAAACATACTTTTGTGTAAAAAAGTAATGATTTGACTACTCATTTGTAACAGCGCCCTTGACTACTTTCTTCAGTTGATTGCCTTGCCTTGCACACTGCTACGTACAACACTTCAGCAGGTAGAGACAAATTCGTATTTTTAGATTTTTCAAAATATTTCTTCCGTTGATAAAATTAAGTATAGTTTCTCTCATTTCGATGGTTGCACATTATGAAGACTCACATTGTATTTGTATCCACACACATTCAAATAGAATTCATAGTAGAAATTATTAGTAAAATCTTCCTGACTTATTTTCACTAAAATAATGTCACCTCGACACAATACAATACTGTGTTATTCCGCCATAACAGTTTTAGGTTTTGATTTAAATACAATTAATATACTTTTCAGTAGTTCCAAGTTGAATATAACTATTACATACCTAAAACTTTTTTCTCTCTATTAATTTTATTTTCCATATTATAATTTTATTGTTTGTTTTCTCTTTTGTATATAACAATTATTTTATGTTAACGTTTCTGGAACATTCGACAGCCATCGGGCATGGATCAGAGGGAGATCGATGAAATAGCCGCTTGGTTAGCTCAGGAGAAGGTGTGTTTTATGTTTATTTATCATTTTCCTTTTTTTTTACGTAAGTATGACCCATTTTCATGTTAACGGGATTTTTATATAATCCTTTCATTAGAAGCTAAAACGGTGCACGCCTTAATCTTAAGTGTAATACAAGATATACTTTTATTTTATTTGGGAAAATAGTTATACAATATGCTATGCACTGGAAAATGAGGTGGTATAGTGAAAATTCTAACACAAGCTTAAATGGTCAAGCTGCAGCACATAAACGACTTGTGCATGGTGAACGGGACATCATAACGAAAACTTTTACCATGGATTCAGACCACCATTCAATCTGCCTAGCCTTTTCCCACTATGTTGGGGTCGGCTTCCAGTCTAACCGGATGCAGCTGAATACCAGTGTTTTACATGGAGCGACTGCCTATCTGACCTCCACAACCCAGTTACTGGGTAATACGATACCCCTTGGTTTTTTTTTATTATATATTTATGTTTAAAAAAAAACACGTTTCTTGTATGGGGATCCTCTTTAATTTTTAACTTTATTTTATTTTTATTATTTGTTGTGATAGCGGCATTAGAAATACACAATCTGTGAAAATTTCAACTGTCTACCTGTTATGGTTCGTGAGATACAGCCCGCTAACGGACGGACGGACAGCGGAGGCTTGATAGATCATTTTTAAGTCTGCTGTCTGATCCTCGTTACCCTAAACATCGCGTCGGTCGCGGGATTGAATAGTACCTAGCTGCCAGCTACCCACAGAAGAAGTCGCTTGGCAAAGATAGAAAATCGATTTCTGCTTTGTTGTGCTGTGGTGTGGTATCATTGCTGGATACCTAACTAACATTTAATATCTGTAATACTTTAGACACAGACTACCGTTTCATTGTAGGTAATGACATGACCACCCCAATGGACAATAAGGGTTGACCCACATCTGTCAGCACGGAATCGCCTTTTTTCGTGCTTTATCCTTTTCTATCTCTTAGGATCATCATTTCCTAGAGCGATAAAGATAGAGACCGCGCGGTGGAATCGGCGATGCGCTCGACACCACGGCCAAAATGGCTGAGAGGCGCTGGAGTGCTGACGAGTGCTATCGAGCGCGATATCATGCTTCCATTGCATTGCATGATCGTATTCGACAACACTCAACGGCGACGGCATGCGATCTTACGCTGAAGCACGCGATAGCACGCTGCAGCACACACGGCATAAATGCTGTTCCGTGCTGACAGATGTGGATCAACCCTTAGTAATAGTGTTCCGTAAGAGCCGGCGCCCACTGACGGCTCGGCGTGTCAAGGGATTTTAGTAAGCGCAAATGATTTGAGATCTTATTTTGTCAAGCTTAGCGTTCATATTTAGGGATGCCACGGCATGCCAGAACTAGCCGAGGCGTGCCGAAGGACGCCAAAGCAGGCTGTGACGTATCAATGGAATGTGAGTGTTAGCAGTGTTAAATAAGATTCGAAATCATCTGTATTACAAAAATCCCTTGCCATGCCGAGCCGTCAGTGGGCGTCGGGCCTTAGGCACCCTTCGGGTATGGAACTCTAAAAAATCAGCTGTTCCAAAAACCGACGAAAAATATCAGCGCTGGGTATTCTACAATCATGTATGGAATCCATGGTAAAAGTTTTCGCTTCGCTGTTCTTTCCACCGTGTATTCATAAAACACAACTTTTGCATAATAAGCTTGGTGATCCGCAGGCGGCATCTGATGCTAACGGCGCCCAGGAGAGTGTGACCAGCAGTGACTTCGACAAGTTCCTGGCCGAGCGCGCCGCCGCCGCCGACAGCCTGCCCGCCGCGCCTCCCGGGGCCCCCAGCACGGCGGGCACGCCGGCCCCGCCGCTCCCCGCCGCGCTCACCCCGCGCCACCGCCAGATCAACAAAGACAACGACCACGACTCCATGTTCGCGCTCTGATTCATCCACACACAGTACAGACCCGCCTGGTTTATCGTCACTCTAGATTTCTAGATCAATAGCTATTACAGTAACTCTGTTGCTAACTGATTCAGCTTCAATCAATTTAGGGCCAGTGTCATGATTGTTACTTATTAAGCTTGCACTACGAATCGCTAAATACGTTTAGGGCTAAACGAATTTAAACCATCATTATATTTCTGTCAATCGTTTGAAAATAACAGACCAGCGGGGTCATTGCATTATTTATGATTCATGTTGTTGAGCAGACAAATCCGAACATGCGGAAGGAATGGATTAGCAATATGCTTCAAAATCATTCAGATTGCTATTGAAATTGTGCTACGCAATTAGGTGTTGATATATTTTAAATATACATACATAAACTACTCAAAACAAAATAGGGCCCACCTCAAATTAGTCCCTATTTTGTTCTAAATATAATTATTTAAGTAGTTGTTGACAAAGTTATGCATTTAACCGTCAAGCTGACATGTTTAGGAGCGTTTATCAATGTTTATTCCGACAGCTTTCATATTGTTTTCAAGAGGGTAGCTAAAAAACTGAAGTACTCGAAAAAACATCGATTGCACAAATTCTCAGTCACTTATGTTTCCAGTCTACACTAAACGCTGTTGTGGAACACTCACGTTTTTAACGATTTTGTTTCATTCCTGTATTCATTGTGATCAATATGCCTGGTTCTCGCCGACATATGGACATGGAAACCGCTGCAAGAGCAGTAGCTTTGCTTCAGGAGGGACAGTCTCAGAGATCTGTGGCTATGCACCTCGGTGTATCACGACGAGCCATCCGAAACGTTTGGGAACGGTATCAGGAGACCGGAAGTGTAGCTAGGAGACCGGGCACAGGAAGAGTTAGGGCTACAACTGCCCAGGAAGACCGATACCTGAGGTTAACTGCACGTCGGGAGCGTACTGTAACCGCTCGGACCTTACAAACTCGACTACGGCAATCCACAGGAACTAGAGTCAGCGATCAAACCATTCGGAATCGGCTTCACGAAGATGGACAACGCTCCAGAGTACGTGCTATTCGACTGAAACTGACGAGGGCTCATCGTGCGGCACGCTTAAGATACGCCCGCGAGCATTTGGAATGGACCATGGATAACTGGAGGAACGTGCTTTTTACGGACGAGTGTAAAGTGAAGTTTTATAGTGACGACAGGCGGATACGCGTGTGGAGAAGAGAAGGGGAACGTTTTTCTGAACCGTGCATCCATGGAACAGACCGATTTGGGGGTCCCAGTGTTATGGTATGGGGTGGAATTAGCTTATATGGCAAAACAGAGCTGGTAATTTTAAATGAAGGTACTGTAACCGCCGCCAGTTACATCGAGCAAGTAATCCGGCCTCATGTCATCCCATTTTCACAAAGAGTGGGCAATAACTTTGTCTTTATGCATGACAATGCTCGCGCACACACAGCGCGCGTTACACAAAGAGCACTCTCTGAAGCCAATATCACCATCTTACCATGGCCAGCCATGAGTCCCGACCTCAACCCCATCGAACATTTATGGGATCAGCTCAAAAGACGGCTGAAAGAAAATTACAGTGATGTGAATAGCCAGCAGGAACTCATTAACGCCCTGAAAGTCTGCTGGGAACAAATACCGGAAGTAAACGTGATCCACTTGATTGAAAGTGTCCCAGATAGGCTCAGAGAGTGCATACGGAGCAGAGGAGGACCCACTCGTTATTAAAAAACAACAAGCCCCATATTTTTTTCCAGAATAGTTGTGTTTTACAAGATTATGTTTTTCTTTTATTTTGTGTAAATTTACCTAAACAGTGTTATTTTGGGTTTTGATTAAACAAAATAAACCAATGTTTCTATTGTTTCTGTTTACACTATTCCTGAATGCTCACTTTAAACTTGTACATTCATAAAAACTGAATATTTCGGTTCAATTTTAAGTTGAAGCAAAAAAACACGGTGGGCCCTATTTAGTTTTGAGTAGTTTACATAAACTCACGCCTTCTTCCCACGGGGGTAGGCAGAAACTACAGAACGCCACCTGCTACGATCCCTACATGATCCTTTTGCCTCGTTTACGTTCATACATCTGGTCATACACGCACGCCGGTTGCGAGTACTACGCACCTGACCTTTCCGAAGAACATCACCAAAAAGGTCACAATATTGTCCTAGGGCGTCCCCTCCCTGCGTTTCAACTCACATCTCCCTTGTATATTTTAAATATTTTGAACTCACGCATTTAGTGATTTGTGGTGTTTAAATGTCCTACTGACAGAAGTACAATGCAAAACAGTCAGTCAAAATGCTTAACTAGGCATTAAATAACTAACAGAACAGAGTTTAGTGAAATTGGCCCTTAGTCCGCAGGATAGACCCGAAGATAGGCATCAAGTATTCAGTAATATGTACGTTAAACCTGATTGTTGCAATTAAAAAACCTTTTTATTAATTTAAGCATTCAGGTAATACATATTCCTCAATACTTGTAAAAACTACTTACAACATACAATATTATGATGTTCGGTTTCTATCATACCATTTGCACAATCCTTGTAAAAGTCGCCCGCATCCTGTATTATTCACATCAATAAATAATTCATATCATCAATAACAAAATCAATCATCACTAACAAAAATATTAGTCACATCAATATTCTAAATTAAAATGGACACTACATAATATTTTACCCTATTTAAGAGCATTGCGATTATAAAAATGAATTTCTTAATACATCACTAGTTTGGCACACCTCAAAGCGTTATTTTTTCACACGATATTGTATGACGTGTGACGATAAATCGCTAAGTGTATGCGTGCGCCTGACTTCCACTGTACGTAGCCATTAGAGCTTCAGTCAGTGTTGTTGTTTTTGCATCGAAACGTATTTATACATCGCGATGATTTCGTTTTGTCGCTAATAATTCACATGTATTCGATATGCCGTTTGGTGCCTGGCTTATATAGTTGTAATTGAAATATTTTAAGCTGACTAATCGATTTCATCTACTTACTAATTCTAAGCGTAAGAAAAAACTTAATATATTCGTTATTGTTCGGGCGAGATTACTAACTCCTAGGAGATCGTAGAAATACTCGTTTTCTTCAACTTAAAATACTTCAATAAGTAATGGTTTAACTGTGTGGTATATACAATGATAAGTACATAGCTACGGCGCGTCATTGACTATGTATTACTCTAGAGTAAGGTTACATTAGGTAGATTTCTTTAATATATAACTTATGTAGACTTCACTAGACCACGGGAGCATTTAATACAAGACCACAGGCGTTCGAAATTATTAATTACGTGCATGTAATTATTTATTACGATTTTATAGTATTGAAGTTTTGAAGAGTGATCGTCGAAGGGTCGAGATTGTGATATATAGTATTGTTTTATACAGGGTGTCTCAGAAAGGCGTGGTCAAATTGAAGGGTATGTTACAGACCATCAAATTGAACAACTTTCTCCATGGGACCGACATCGTAATCGAGAAAATTGTCGATTCAATCAACTCAGCCTATCGCAGTCCACTGCTGGACATAGGCCTCTCCCAGGCAGCGTTACAACACCCTGTACTCCAAACTCAAACTCAAAGCATTTATTTCAATTAAACCAATTACAGGCACTTTTGAATTGTCAAGGGGTCGGTCAGTCAAAAAGATGAAGCTAGGCGCCCATTCCAAAGCATAGTAGGTACCTATGGAGAAGAACGGGCAAGAAACTCTACGGACACTCTTTTAAATCAAGATATGGTTACAAAATAATGGTTACATCATTTATGTTGAAATTTTACATGTGAGAACGATGCAGAACGTTAAAAGCGTCCTTAAAAAAAAAAAAAACAATTCAAATATTTAAATTAAATTAAAATAAGCCGTGGCCGCTAAGGTATGACCAGCCTTCACTCCGCCTTCTGCATCCAGTCTGTCCCAGCCACCTTTTAATTGTCGTCGGTCCATCTAGCTGGGGGGCATCCCACACTATTCTTGCCGATACGCGGTCTCTACTCCAGGACTCGTCAGCTCCACCGGCCATCGGTCCTTCGACAGACATGGCCAGCCCACTTCCACTTCAGCTCGCTTACCCTGCAGGCTATGTCGGTAACTCCGGTTCTTTTCCGGATAACTTCATTTGTGATCTTATCCTTCAAAGAAACTCCGAGCATAGCGACCTTGAAATTGTGGACCAGCCCGACTGTCAGTGTCCATGTTTCGGCACCGTACGTCATAACGGGCAGGACGCACTGGTCGAAGACCTTAAGTCTTTTTCTCAATTACTCGTTCCATATAATTTAGGTCGAGTAGGTATTGGAAGTTTTTTACGGGACAGCTGATAATTTTTTCTGGATCACGATGTTGGTTCCATGGAGAAAGTTGTTCAGTTTGATGCTTTGTACCACACCTTTCTGATACCCCTGTATAGTAAATTGTGGTACTTTTTATTTACTAGATTTAGTGATTACTAAGAGTAAATCGAGAGCATGTATTTGTATATTAATTTAGTACTTGTCGTACTGCATTTTGATTTGTTTTTGTTGATTATTGAAATTATAAGGAGTACAAGATAAAAATGGATTTAATGAAATTGAGTATTTTATATATAACGATTCTTCTATCAATTGAGATTGATGAAAATGGATTCCGCACAGATAAAAAGGTGAAGATGAAGAACTGCTATGTATTTCTATAATCATCATTTATATGAATTTCAATTCAGCTGTGTTCATTAATTTCTTATGGATTTGCGAAAAAAACAATATTCATATAACTGTAACCGCTGTTTGAAGAAATATTTATGCAATTTAAAAGCACTGTACTAAAGCTGTAGTCTCGAGTTCAGATTGTTTTATCCCCATTGTTAGTTATTTTTAATTTGTAATGGATCTGTATTAAACGTAGAATATTTCATCGTAATTATGAACAAAAGTTACCCCTACATGTAACCCTTATGCTGTACCTTGTACCAAAGTGCACTAACGTTTAAAACATTATGCCATTCCACATTTGTCTCAATTAAATGTTCTTTTGGTGTTAATGTGATAATTTAAAAGAACAAGCTTAATGTTAATTATTTAAAAGTGTTATTTTATGTTGTAATCGTTGTATTTAAGATAATAAAATAATTACCATACAGATGGTGTTTAATTTTTTAAAGGGGGTTCTCATACATACATATATACACTCACGCCTTCTTCCCATGGGGATAGGCAGAAACTACTGATCGCCACCTGCTATGATCCCTACATACTCCTTTTCCCTCGTTTACTTTCATATATCTGGTTTCTGGTCATAAACGCACGCCGGTTGCCAGTACTATGCACCTGACCTATGTGAAGAACATCACCAATAAGGTCAAATTAATTTATTTGCCTAGAATGTAGGTATACAATGTAGATCTTAAAACTATAATGGCCCTTTTTATGGTCACTATATGTCTTCCCGTGGCCTTCTCCTAAATAAGTGGACAAGCATTATTTTTATAAATTTCGATCTAGCTCTTGGACTATACTTAAAAATTGAACTCATTATATCTTCTAAACTAAGACCCGACTAAATTTGGGAGTAAACAGATCTTCACTAGGTGGCCTAGTTTTTGAGATATAAATGTGGCCAAGCTGGGGAGACGCTCTCCAGATCGGCCACCAATGAACCCTTATAACTTTTGAACCAGTGACCGACAAATTCTGATATTTGGCGAAAAGTTTCGACTAACTAGCGACTAATTTTTAGTGTTATCAAAATTAAAAACCCTGATGGTGGCCATGCCAGGTCAGTCACACTTCTTAGGCTAAGGCTAAATATAACCTCCTCCATAACCTCTTTTTTTGAAGTCGGTAAAAAAGCCCCAACTTAGTTTGGGGACACAAACTAAATAATTCCTATGGACTATAAATAGGTAATAGGTATAAACAATCATTTGCACAATATGTAATACTTTAATTTCTTATAAGAAAAGCAATGTTTTATTGGTATTTATTTGGTATGACTTCAAGAGATAAACGATGCAGGTTATCATACAACTGCACGTCAGTAAGCTTTGAGTTGTAATGATGTGGCCGGTGATTTTTACTACGTGGATGTGGGTGGGCCCCACATCCACGTGGTAATAATCACGTCACTAATATTGGTGCCGATTCTCTAGTGAACGCACTAAACTAAAATTAGAGAATCGCTATCTTTTACTAACAGGCAGCGCGAGAAAAGGACGGCTATAGCTATGAACTAAGTTGGAGATGTCAAACTAGTTCACGCCTTGCGCTTCACCGTGTTTTTTAGTTGACATGTTTTTACGTGTCGTCTAAATGTCTATGGAAAAATTTGTTCCAACTAATTTGACAGCTCTAATTTACTTCCGTCCCTTTCTTGTCATAATAGAGAGAAAAAGTTAGCAATAGCCTAAATTAAGTTTAGTTTGTGCACAACAGAATCGGCACCATTATCTACATTCTGGTAACGAACGAAATAAGTTCCATGGGCGTAGCTACCCCCGTATATATTGTATCAATGATACGGGGCCCACAAGTCACAGGGGACCCCGTGTGTAAGCAAAAATCCGTAAATTATTACCTATCTAAAACCTAAAATTCTTACCCATAATGTATGAACTCCTAATGAAAGTAAAATTCATAAGCTCTCCATCCTATCAGAGTCAGGATGCTCCAATTTACGAGCTCGCTTTTGTAATATGTCACCATCATTCTCCTGCCCTTATTCCAATCTATTTGGGGTCGGCGCAACATGTCCTATTTTTCCATACTTCTCTATTATTCGTCATCTCGGTATTTACCCCCTTTCTAGCCATGTCATCAATTACACAATCCATCCTTTCTTTCGTCTTCCCCTACTCTTATAGGTAGCCATCGACATTCATACTCAAAGTTGACAGTTCGAAGCAAAATAATTTTCGTTTTATCGTTTATATTATGGTATTTACAAGTCTAAGCACATCAAGGTAGTTTCGCTAATTCATTTTTTCACCTCATTTCCTTTTTATTGTCAGGAACTTATCCATTCAATTGTCAAGTTATTGAACAATACCTACCCTCCCGTTTGAGCACCGCATTAATTGGGTACCCCCTAATTTTAATACAAGGCCCCATAATCATTAGCTACGCCACTTTTGCGCCACTTATAAATAATTAGAAACTGTATCGAATCGGAAACAACTTATTAGTCGTAGTAAGTAGATACTTACATACCTACCTAAAAATGGTTCAAGGACGACTTGCTTGGGCGATAAGCACGTAATCGGCATGTTGTATAAGATTTCATGCAAAAATAAAACATTATTTAATGATTTTGAGAAGCTTCCATTGACTTATCTATCTCTATAATTCCTGAGGGAAACCTGGGTTCACCAAGGGTTCACACGCAGTTTATAATATAATGTTTTTAACCGACTTCAAAAAGGAGGAGGTTCTCAATTCGTGTTCCCCGATTTTTTTGGATTTTTTTTTTTGTTTTATTCGAGAGGGTATACATCACAGTTGGTCCCATATAAAATTGATTAACTTTGCTTCTGTAGTTTTTGAGTTAGCTTCAATAATACGTATTTTTGCCCCACTTTTATATGGATGATGTTCTAGTTTGTTTTGCAGGTAGTGGTATTAGAATTTGTGTTTGGGGTAGGTACACAACTAAAAAGTGAAAAATATAAACTTTTTTACTAAAAAAAAAACAACCGATGTCCAAAAACAACACTACAAAGTGAAAAATAACTTTAATTTCGGATGTCGGTGGCAAAAAACGAAAATACATTTAACTAGACACCGACTTCCGAAATTAAAGTTATTTTTCACTTTGTAGTGTTGTTTTTGGAAGTCGGTTGTATTTTTTTGTAAAAAAGTTTTTTATCAGTAGGTAGGTACTGATTCAGTAGATGTATGTACAAAAATAATATTAGTCTTGGTGGAATCCCCACATTAATTTACTGAGCCTACACTATCCCAATTATGGCAAGAGACACCCCTTCACTCTGACGGAGTCTTGGTATCATCCTTTATGCTCAGTCTTCACTGTCATTATTAAGGTTTGTGGTGCAAGCGGGCTAAGACTGCTACTAGTGAAAATTGAGCCCGTCCAAGCCTGCGAATGAAAATTATGGTCATAAGTTGCACCCCTCTTCGCACAATTGGGATAGTGTAGGCTGAGTAAAATAATGTGGCGATGTCACTTAGGACTAGGTAATATTTATTTTTACACATCTACATAAATAGGTAATAATAATAATAATCTTTAATAAAGTAGAGGCAACTCTGCGCACCTTCCTGATGTCGTGTATGGGGCAATGGAGGACGGTCCTTCGCTATCCAGGATGTCGAAATATCCAGAGGAATAGCGAACCGATAAGGATCGAGCGAGGCATTTTTCAGGGCAATAGTTTGAGTCCGCTTTGGTTCTGCTTAGCCTTGAATCCTCTAAGCACACTGCTGGAGGATTCAGGTCAAACCTATCGGCTGAGGAGAGGTGGTCAGGTTATATCCCACCTCCTCTACATGGATGACCTAAAACTCTTTGCCCCCAACAATTTGCAACTGATGGAGCTACTGAAAGTAACTGAAACTTTCAGTAGCGCCATCAGGATGGAATTTGGTGTCAACAAATGTGCGGTCATGCATGTAAAGCGAGGGGAGATTGTGGAATCCGTGGGAACCCAACTCTCGGATTCCATAAACCTTAGAACCCTCTCCGCATCCGAAACCTATAAGTATTTGCGTATGTCGGAAGCGTTGGGCATCAACGTTGCTGACATGAAGCAATCGTTGAAGGAGCGCTTCTTTGGCCGCCTGAATAAAGTATTTAATAGTCTTCTATTAGGCGGAAACAAGGTGCGTGCCTTCAACGGTTGGGTCATGCCGGTTTTGATGTACTCTTTCGGCGTACTCAAATGGACTCAGACTGACCTCGACGCCCTAGATCGGAGGGTCCGTACGCTGTTGACTGCATATCGAATGCATCACCCACGGTCATCGGTAATGAGACTGTATATCCCGCGAAAGTATGGAGGCCGAGGCTTTTTAAATGCTAAGATTCTCCATAACCGCGAAATATGCAGTCTCAGGGAATATTTCCTAGTAGCCGACGTGGGGATGCATCGAGATGTGGTCGCGGTGGACAAGGGCCTCACCCCGCTCTCCCTGGCTAAAGAAAACTGGCGCAAACCTGTAGTGCTTGACACTAACGATCGCAGGGAGGTATGGCAGAGTAAGGAGCTTCACGGACGCTTTTTCCGGGCCCTACATGGACTTGATGTAGATTTGCTAGCGTCCGTAGCCTGGCTGCGTTCCGGTGACTTCTTTGGGGAAACCGAAGGTTTTGTCTGTGCAATTATGGACGAAGTTATCATGACGAACAATTACCGGAGATTTATTGTGAAAGACGGAACGGGTGACATCTGTCAGGCATGCCACCGACCGGGAGAATCAATTCGACACATTATTTCCGGGTGTTCTCGTCTAGCTAACGAAGAGTACTTGCATAGACACAACCTTGTAGCCAGGATTATTCATCAGCAACTTGCTCTGAAATACAACCTTGTGGAATCGGATGTGCCGTACTACAGGTATGTGCCCGACCCAGTTCTCGAAAATGGAAATATCACATTGTACTGGGATCGATCCATCATCACTGACAGGACTATTGTTGCCAATAAGCCTGATATAGTGGTGGTGGATCGAATAGAGCGGCGCGCAATGATTATTGACGTAACAGTCCCACATGACGGGAACCTCGTGAAAGCCGAGAAAGATAAACAAATCAAGTATCTTGACTTGGCTCGCGAGGTTGTCGACATGTGGGATGTGGACTCAGCAATCATTGTGCCGATAGTCGAATCAGCCAATGGCTTGATTGCCAAGAGCCTCAACCAACACCTAAGGAGGCTCCCGTTGGGAAGCTGGATCAAGGGCTTGATTCAGAAAGCAGTACTTCTGGACACGGCCTGCATTGTTAGGAGGTTCCTCTCTCTGGAGCCCTGACCGCCGGCGCCGGTAACTTGGACCCTGTTCCCGATACCGGTGGGCTACTATTTTTTATATTTTTAAATGTTTTTATATATTTTTTAAGAAATATTTAAAAATGTATTTTATAAGAACAAAAATTAATAAACGAAATAATAATCTTTATTACTTATGAAAGTGATTACAAAATAGTGTGAAGTCCCTGACACTTGTGCTAGGTGAGAGCCAAGAGCCCGGGAGTAAATACTATTGAAAACTTATGCAATAAGACTATCAATGAAAAAAAAAAAGACTAAACTAATACAAAATAAATAAAAGAAGTTTAGAAAAAGCCTGTAGTGGTGATTGTGTGTGTGTGCGTGTATTATGTGTGGTGGGGGTGTGTGTGTTTGAAGTATGTGAGTATGTAGGTATGTAAATTGAAATTGAATATACAGGAAAGGTTGACTGGGAACGCGAGTAAAGGGTAAGTTAAGCCTCTCATAGGCTAGAATTTATATTACGAAAGAGTTTTTAGGATTTGTTCTGTTTCGTCGTAATTGAGGGATAGTAGCCAAGACCTACCTAAATACCACCTACTGATAAAATGAACCCAGATTTCCCTCAAAAATTATAGAGATAAATAAGTCAATGGAAGCTTCTCTAGACCGTTAGCAACACTAAATAATGTTTTATTTTTCGAAGAAATTTTATCAATATTCCGGTTTCGTGCTTATCGCCATAGCAAGTCGTCCTTGAACCATATTTGGGTACTAAGACTAAAAAACATTTTAATGAAGTTAAGTTGTTTCTGATTCGATAAATAACTTATTTCATTAGTTTCATACATAATAATATAATTATTTGTGTGACGTGTTTATTACCACGTGGTTGTGGGCCACGTAATTATAACATAAAGCTTACGCATTGACTTATATGAGCTTACGTGTAGTTGTATGATAACCTGCATTGTTTATCTCTTAAAGTCATCTCAAATAATAGCTATCACATTGCTTTTATTCTGCTTAAGTTTTTTTTATGCGTTTTTTATTTTATTTTATTAACTTAAGAAAACTTACAGCTAGATTATGGATAGGATGACATTAGTGAACGAAGGCCAATAACAAGTTTTCACTGACAAAATTAGGATTTTATGCACAAGTTCGGCTTGTTAAACTTTATACAGGGTGACTTGTAATTTGATGTAAGTATTCCTTCCAGGACGTGGTAGTGCGACCCATTTGCAACAATTAAGCACCCCATAAAGCCTAGGCGAAAATTCATGGATTCGAGAAAATCCAATATTGTATTTTTGAAAATTTCCAGTTATCGTCACTAAATATCAATTTACTCTATAAACTCTCAAATTGAATGGCCTTCATTGCTATTCCGTTGGGTACCTAACAAACCTTTAGATGTAGGTACCTAATTATTTTAACTAAATTTTCTAAAACATCAAAGAGTTAAAAGTGAAATGAAGAAGTTTATTAAACATTTGTAAAAATAATCTACGTAGGTTCATGAACTTTGACACAAGTTATCTCAAAACTTTTTAAAGCGTAAAAATTACGGGGAAGCCATCTTTATTTAAAATAGCTATCTACAAAAGTTAAAACAATATTTAGAGGTGCCGATAAAACAGTCGATAATGCTGGCAAAGGTCGAATTTGCAAATGGTTGAAAGATTTTTCGCTGACGTCCAAACATAAAAATCTAGAGGAGTAAGGTCAGGCGACCTCGCAGAAACTAAGCGACAAGTGAATACCCAGCGAATAGTCCGTGATCATGTTAAAAACTTAAAATCCGTTCCGCAACTCACCATGACGACTTGGGTGTCTTAATTACGTGTGATGGTTTGCTGGGAGGTTAGGAAGTAATGCCATATATGCCATATCTTCTTGCAGTCATCGGTAGTAGCTTTGCGCCAGTTCTCTTTAGCCATGAAGAGCGGGGTGAGCTCCTGGACCACATCACGGTGCATACCCACTTCGGCTATTAAAAAATATTCCCTGAGGCTGTTCACCTCGCGGTTGTGAAGAGTCTGTGCATTTAAAAAGCCTTGACCCCCGCACTTCCGTGGGATGTACAGTCTCATCACCGATGATCGTAGGTGATGCATCCGGTTTGCGGTCAGCAGTGTACGGAAGGTTCCTATCCAGGGCGTCGAGTTCGGTATGAGTCCATTTGAGTTTGCTGAAAGAGTTTCTACATCAAGACCGGCATGACCCAACCGTTGAAGGCGCGTACTTTGTTACCGCCTGAAAGAAGACTAATTAATACCTTCTTCAGGCGACCAAAGAAGCGCTCCTTCAATGATTGCTTCATGTCAGCAACGTTGATGCCTAACGCTTCCGACATACCCAAATACTTATATCTTTCGGATGAGGAGAGGGATCTAAGGTGTACGGAATCCGAAAGTTGAATTCCCTCTCACGTCGCTTTACATGCATGACTGTACATTTGCCCACACCAAATTCCATGCCGATGGCGTTTAAAGTTTCAGTTAACTTAAGCAGCTCCATCAGTCGCAATTGTTGGGGGCAAAGTTTCAAGCCGTCCATGTAGAGTAGGTGAGATATGCCCTGACCATCTCACTTCAATCGATAGCCTAGACCCTAAATCCTCCAGCATTGTGGCATAGAAATTTCAGGGCTAAGCAGAACCAAAGTTGACTCAAACTGTCGCCCTGAAATATTCCCCATTTAATCCATACAGGCACATCATTCCTTGGATTAGATGAAACCCAGGATAGCAAAGGACCGTCCTCTATTGCCCCATACACCACTCAAGGAAGGTGCATCTATCTTATACAACTCAAGCACCCTCATGAGCCATGTATGTGGCACCGCGTGACACATTCATCAGACCTTAGGGCCTTCCTATATATATCCAGCATGTCGATAGAACTTTGCGGGATCGACGAACCTGTTTGCTAATGGCCATGTCGATGAGGAGTAGCTACTTAGTACTGCGGGACCCGTTCTTACATCCATTTTGAGAGGCAGAAATAATCATGTCAATGTGCCTATTACTTTTCGCTCTCAAAATGGATGTAAGAAGTTTATAGACCGTCTAAAACACGTGATCAGTCACGTGATTCTTGGGTTCCACCTGTCATGGAGCAGGTGGGTAAAGCATTTTGTTAGAAACTGCGGTAGCGACCTAGACTCTAAGGATGACTGGAACTGAGATCTCAGGCAAGTGTGTGAACTAATTAGCCATTTCAAACAAAAGTTGTGCAGTCCCTCCGGTCCCGGTGATTTCCAATTCGGTTACTGACGGACTGCTTTGGCTACGTCTAATGGCGTAATTTCTGCTGTTTCCATTTATGGCATAGTTTGACATACTCGCTCGGCATCCTGCATCCAGACAGCCTCAGTGTAACAGACGGGCACTCGTGGCGGCATCAACCGGGCGGCATACGTCTATCACATTTTCACCCCTCATCGCTCTGGAACATACGTTTCTACGTGTGTCGATCAACCCGCGCTTATACCGCCGAATACGGCTCGCCTATGCGCAAACTTTCTGCTTCAGGAAGTCGATGTACTCTGTGACACTGGACATGTAGGTATTCTCGATAGGGCTGATTGCAGTGCGAATGCCCGACTTACAAAGTGCATCACTCGTGTAGTAGTGTAGTACACAGTATAGTTTGCCGATGAGTTGTTACCCTGGCCTTATCGATACGACGCTCGATCCTGTACTGCCAAGGCTAGACGGCTGGTTTTGGTAGAGTACCTCCGTCACAGCCGTAGCACCACAGATATCGACGCGGGACCGTGTTCAGTTTCCGTCAAATAAACAGTTTAGTAACCTGCTAACCTTATTTTGTCCTGTGTCAAAAATAATGAAACTTTCATCTCCCCCTGGAATGTGTCTCTGTCTGGAGCTATCTGTAGATAGCTTTTAATTAACCTTGGCCGTGACACTTTCTGTAAGTAATTATTTTTGGATTTTCGGCAACTGAATTTTGAAAAATGTCATGAGAATCTCTAAAGCGCTTATTCTACATGGCTGAATTTTGTCATCTTCAGATAAGCTTTAAATCGTAAGTAGATAACTGATACCTTAGAATCCCTTTTTTGAGTTTTTCGCAAATATTTTAGTATCTCTTAAACTAAACCTAGTTTTTACTATGCACATTATTTTTGACCTAGCCTCCTAAGTTCAACAAAACCTAAACAAAAAATCTTGCCCAAATTCGTGTTTTCTGATAAGGAAACCATTCATCTTTTCGTGCTGTTAATTAGGGATAGGCACTAACGTCCTTAAGCTAAAGAAGGACCAAATATAGGTAGGTACCTACATAACCTCCTTTTTTGAAGTCGGTTAAAAAGCCCCAACTTAGTTTGGGGACACAAACTAAATAATATTAAAGTCCATATTATTTAGTTACTGTCCTAAACTAAGTAACATTAATTTGCACAATGTGGTATGATAATGGCCATTATCATACAACTTAACGTAAGTGACGTGGCCCCTCAGCGTGGCCCACATTCACGTGGTAATAAACACGTCACATTACTTATATTCAGTGGCGGATTTGCCCTAAGGCCCAGCCTAGTAGGCCCGGGCAGCCAGATATTAGGGGCGGCCAATTTGACAAAAAAATCACTGATGATAACAAGAACTAACTGAAAGTACCAAAAGGCTCGCGCACATTATGGCGGACCGCACTGCACCGCATCGTATAACAATAATCTTCCTAAATCACTTTCTTCCATCTAAATATACAGGGTTGCTGGTTATTGACCAATATCCTCTTAAGGGGTCACTGAACTCATCATTATGAACAACTTTTACTATTGGACCAAACCTGAAATCGCGAAAAAAAATCAGTAAGCATTATGTCAGTATAGCAGATCCTACTAAATTTCTGAATTGATTTCGATAAAAATTGGCAATAAAGTAAATTCTTTATGTAGTCTATGGGATGGGTGCTGAGAAAGGGGCGGCTGGTACCTAGTAATCACTATCAGGTACATATTATGAAACAAAGTCGCTTCCCGCTGTCTGTATGTCCCTATGTATGCTTAGATCTTTAAAACTACGCAACGGATTTTGATGCGGTTTTTTTTAATAGATAGAGTGATTCAAGAGGAAGGTTTATATGTATAATAAACGTGGGCGAAGCCGCGGGCAAAAGCTAGTACTTTATAAAATCTATCTATCTCTAATCCAAAAATCATAATCTATATATCTGTGGTACCTAGGTACTTACTACAAGCCTGCCTGGGGCCTAGGGCGGCCAAGACTGCAATTCTTTCAATCTCAATAACCTTAATAAATAATTAAGAATCAAAATCAAGTTTTAAATAAAAAAAAATATAGTTAAAAAAAAATTGTATTTTTTTAAATTTGCTTGACGCGAGGCCCCTGCAAGAGCGAGGCCCCGGGCGATTGCCCTGTTCGCCACCCCCTAAGACCGCCGCTGAGCCTGGGGCCTAGGGCGGCCAAGATTGCAAATCCGCCACTGCTAAGGTTGCTTTTCCACCAGAGATGTGCTATGCAACGTTGCTATGGATACGTTTGATATCCACCGGTCATATTCATTGGTCCACATAGCATAGTACTGGTGTAAACTGATAAAATTAGCTACGTTTTCTAAATGGAAGGATGCGTATGGATGCGTGCTATGGATGCGAGCTGTGGATGCGTGCTATGGATGCATACTATGGATGGTCGCGAAAGGCTTTAGCTTTCCTATTGTCGATACCACAGATCAAATCTTTATCTGTTCTGTGGTCGATACGTCACATAGCTCGAGCTACGCCTGCGCATCTTCCTCACGCAGCTACCTCGCGGCGGCGCATTTTTAACCGATTTTTCTAAAAACAAAAAGGAGGAGGTTCTCAATTCGTCGCGTTTCGTTGCGTTATGTTACGCGCGGTGTCCCCTTGTTTCGCAGACAGAAATTTCATAGAATTTCGTTTCCCAGAAAATGTTTCATATTTAGTTCTTGTATTTTTATTTCGAATATTATTGTATCAACTACTATTTACTTGAATGAAACATATATTATTTTACAGAAACACAATACAATGAATTTTATAATCAAATTTTTTTATATAGGTAACAAACTTATTTTGATAAGTTTGTTACCTATATAAAAAAATTTGATAGGTAGGAAGGCAGTAGGTTTGTTTTTTAACGAATATTGTTTGTTCGGTGTATTTTTCCATGATATTTTATTTCAACGAAAATGTAAAAATAGAAAGTTAGTGACAGAAACGAATCGCTGCAAAACCGAGTGCACGTAGTCTTGTCTGCCCTACCCCTAGAGTGTAATTTAAGCCCGCGTAGGCGGGGAGGGGCGAGGCGGCCCGCGAGAGGTGGTGAGCGTTAAAACCATCTGCGATGATGCGACCGCCGGAGCCGTGACAGAAACCATGCCTGCTGCATGTTGCATGCTCGCTTGCATGCATGGTGTAGGTCTGCTTGTTTGCACGCTTCTTACAGGGAAGTAAAAACCACATATGTTCACAATCAACTGTTTTGTGCAAGGCGATAAATGAGTCTTTCAATTATTTTTAAAACGAATCGCCATCAGAAATGAGCTGCTACCAGAATAACAGGTTAGGTTAGAACTGTGACCCCGTCAGATACGACTAGCTACCAGAACAGTAGGTTAGGTTAGGTCAGAACTGTGACCCCGTCAGATACGACTACCTACCAGAATAGTAGGTTAGGTTAGGTTAGAACTGTGACCACCCCCCCGGAGGGTTCCCGCATTGTCGAGGCGGGGGGGCTCAGTAGCCGTGGCTTGGTCACCCACGGTGAAGCGAAGAGGAACCCATGCGGGGGCCGCTCGTCAGGGCTTTTACCGATAAGCCGACGACGTAGCGGCCAGCGGGTAGGTTGCGGTGGCCGTATGGGCGACACCGCAACTGAGGCGGGCCGCGGTGTCTTATGGGAGGCATCGCGGCTGAGGATTGGAGGCCGCGGCGGGAGAGGAGTGCCGGTATTGCGGTGCGCCGCTCTCCCTACCTTCCGCGGCCTTGACGGGGCCGCCACCGTTTGATGGCGGATGCGGTGGGGCCGCAGGGGAAGAGGAGTGTCGGTATGACGTCGGCCGCTCTCCCTATCCTCTGCGGCCGAAATGGCGGCGGAGCGCGCGCGGGAGGACGACCCTCACGCGGCGCCGCTCCGAAGGCGGAGGAGGGGTCGGAGCAGACGACTCCTCCCAGGTGGGGGCCAGCAGGCAACGGGTGTGGGGGCATCCTTGCCTGTATTGCACAGGCCCCCACCAGTGTCGGATGGGAATGGCCAGGTGTTCCCGGTCATTCCCGTAGCCCCCCATCCGGGGGGGCACGCGGGGCCCGTCAGCTAGGCGGGCATGCGCCGGGAGGGTTGTGGACGTAAAGGCTGAGCCGGTTTCCCATGGCCCTCCCATCACGGCGATGTGGGAACACTGCTGAGTTTTAGTGGGTATACTGTCATTCTGACAGGAGTCCCACATACCCCGTCTCGTCCCCCACGAGCGGGGATGCATAAAGCATTTCTCAGCGTCAAAAAAAAAAAAAAAAAAAAAAAAAAAAAAAAAAAAAAAAAAAAAAGGTTAGAACTGTGACCCCGTCAGATACGACTAGCTACCAGAACAGTAGGTTAGGTTAGTTTAGAACTGAGACCCTGTCAGATACGACTAGCTACCAGAACAGCAGGTTAGAACTGTGACCTCGTCAGATACGACTAGCTACCAGAATAGTAAGTTAGGTTATGTTAGAACTGTGACCCCATCAGATACGACTAGCTACCAGAATAGTACCTAGGTTAGGTTAGGTTAGAACTGAGACCCCGTCAGATACGACTAGCTACCAGAATAGTACCTAGGTTAGGTTAGGTTAGAACTGAGACCCCGTCAGATACGACTAGCTACCAGAATAGTACCTAGGTTAGGTTAGGTTAGAACTGTGACCCGTCAGATACGACTAGCTACCAGAACAGCAGGTTAGAACTGTGACCTCGTCAGATACGACTAGCTACCAGAATAGTAAGTTAGGTTATGTTAGAACTGTGACCCCATCAGATACGACTAGCTACCAGAATAGTACCTAGGTTAGGTTAGGTTAGAACTGAGACCCCGTCAGATACGACTAGCTACCAGAACAGCAGGTTAGAACTGTGACCTCGTCAGATACGACTAGCTACCAGAATAGTAAGTTAGGTAATGTTAGAACTGTGACCCCATCAGATACGACTAGCTACCAGAATAGTACCTAGGTTAGGTTAGGTTAGAACTGAGACCCCGTCAGATACGACTAGCTACCAGAATAGTACCTAGGTTAGGTTAGGTTAGAACTGTGACCCGTCAGATACGACTAGCTACCAGAACAGCAGGTTAGAACTGTGACCTCGTCAGATACGACTAGCTACCAGAATAGTAAGTTAGGTTATGTTAGAACTGTGACCCCATCAGATACGACTAGCTACCAGAATAGTACCTAGGTTAGGTTAGGTTAGAACTGTGACCCGTCAGATACGACTAGCTACCAGAACAGCAGGTTAGAACTGTGACCTCGTCAGATACGACTAGCTACCAGAATAGTAAGTTAGGTTATGTTAGAACTGTGACCCCATCAGATACGACTAGCTACCAGAATAGTACCTAGGTTAGGTTAGGTTAGAACTGAGACCCCGTCAGATACGACTAGCTACCAGAATAGTACCTAGGTTAGGTTATGTTAGAACTGTGACCCCATCAGATACGACTAGCTACCAGAATAGTACCTAGGTTAGGTTAGGTTAGAACTGAGACCCCGTCAGATACGACTAGCTACCAGAACAGCAGGTTAGAACTGTGACCTCGTCAGATACGACTAGCTACCAGAATAGTAAGTTAGGTTAGGTTAGAACTGTGACCCCATCAGATACGACTAGCTACCAGAATAGTACCTAGGTTAGGTTAGGTTAGAACTGTGACCCGTCAGATACGACTAGCTACCAGAATAGTACCTAGGTTAGGTTAGGTTAGAACTGTGACCCGTCAGATACGACTAGCTACCAGAATAGTACCTAGGTTAGGTTAGGTTAGAACTGTGACCCGTCAGATACGACTAGCTACCAGAAAAGTACCTAGGTTAGGTTAGGTTAGAACTGTGACCCGTCAGATACGACTAGCTACCAGAATAGTACCTAGGTTAGGTTAGGTTAGAACTGTGACCCGTCAGATACGACTAGCTACCAGAATAGTACCTAGGTTAGGTTAGGTTAGAACTGTGACCCGTCAGATACGACTAGCTACCAGAATAGTACCTAGGTTAGGTTAGGTTAGAACTGTGACCCGTCAGATACGACTAGCTACCAGAATAGTACCTAGGTTAGGTTAGGTTAGAACTGTCACCCCGTCAGATACGACTAGCTACCAGAACAGTACCTAGGTTAGGTTAGGTTAGAACTGTGACCCGTCAGATACGACTAGCTACCAGAATAGTACCTAGGTTAGGTTAGGTTAGAACTGTGACCCGTCAGATACGACTAGCTACCAGAATAGTACCTAGGTTAGGTTAGGTTAGAACTGTGACCCGTCAGATACGACTAGCTACCAGAATAGTACCTAGGTTAGGTTAGGTTAGAACTGAGACCCCGTCAGATACGACTAGCTACCAGAACAGCAGGTTAGAACTGTGACCTCGTCAGATACGACTAGCTACCAGAATAGTACCTAGGTTAGGTTATGTTAGAACTGTGACCCCATCAGATACGACTAGCTACCAGAATAGTACCTAGGTTAGGTTAGGTTAGAACTGAGACCCCGTCAGATAGGACTAGCTACCAGAATAGTACCTAGGTTAGGTTATGTTAGAACTGTGACCCCATCAGATACGACTAGCTACCAGAATAGTACCTAGGTTAGGTTAGGTTAGAACTGAGACCCCGTCAGATACGACTAGCTACCAGAATAGTAAGTTAGGTTAGGTTAGAACTGTGACCTCGTCAGATACGACTAGCTACCAGAATAGTAAGTTAGGTTAGGTTAGAACTGTGACCCCATCAGATACGACTAGCTACCAGAATAGTACCTAGGTTAGGTTAGGTTAGAACTGTGACCCGTCAGATACGACTAGCTACCAGAATAGTACCTAGGTTAGGTTAGGTTAGAACTGTGACCCGTCAGATACGACTAGCTACCAGAATAGTACCTAGGTTAGGTTAGGTTAGAACTGTGACCCGTCAGATACGACTAGCTACCAGAATAGTACCTAGGTTAGGTTAGGTTAGAACTGTGACCCGTCAGATACGACTAGCTACCAGAATAGTACCTAGGTTAGGTTAGGTTAGAACTGTGACCCGTCAGATACGACTAGCTACCAGAATAGTACCTAGGTTAGGTTAGGTTAGAACTGAGACCCCGTCAGATACGACTAGCTACCAGAATAGTACCTAGGTTAGGTTAGGTTAGAACTGTGACCCGTCAGATACGACTAGCTACCAGAATAGTACCTAGGTTAGGTTAGGTTAGAACTGTGAGGGGGATCCCCCACAGCGCATACTTCCTCGCAGTATCCCCTGGGCAACGCCGTGTCTGACCACCGTAACGGAGTGGCAGACCGGCGGCTAAAGTGCGCTGTGTTGTCGTAGAATTTTATCTATTTTAACCTATTTTATTTTTTAATGTCGGAACCTACGGCACCCGCGGAGGCTATGCCGAAACCCTTGCGGGACGCCTCCGGGCGTTTCCGAAAAGGCCCATCTCAGGGCCAACCAAAAGGCCCTTCTCAGGGCCAATCCAACGGCCCTTCTCAGGGCCACGCCGGCGACGCTTCGGCGTCAGAGGCTGACCGCGCACCATCTGCGGCCAGCCTTTTCCTCAGGCCAAGCGACTGTTCGGACTCCGACGAGTCCATTATGGAGACGTCGGCGGCCGACCAATCGTGTCGCGTCAAGAGGAAGAGGGCTGACATGAGGCGTGGGTCCGAGGGCTCCTCGGAGTCGGTCGAGGAGGGGCCGGGGAGGAAACCAAAGCCAAAAAGGGCTTTGACTCCTGCCTCGGCTTCTGCTCACGATGTGGGCTTGGTGGACGCTGAGCGCCAGCTAAACCTGGCAAAGAGGGCGCAGCTCCAGGCGGACCTGGAGGAGAGGGTCGCCGCCAAGGAGCAGCAGGCACAAGCCGCCCGGTCGAGGTCTGGTTATGGGGCATCGACTGTTCTATATGCTGACCACTCCCTGGCGGAGTTGGAGCGCATGGCGCAGGAGGACAGGGAGGAGGTTCTGGAGGTCGCCTCAAAGTCCTCCAATTTGAAGGGGACCTTCCAGAAGGCCCTCAAATGCCGGGCCGTCAGCATGCACGGCATCGTTATGGAGCTGGTGAAGCGGACGGCCACGGACGAGACGCGGCAGCTCCAGGCGAAGGTGGATCGCCTGCAGGCGGAGGTCAGCCAGCTACACCAGAAGCTGGCTGAGGCCACGGCCCGGCCTGCCCAATCTGGACCAGGTCCGATGGTGGGAGGCTCCTCCTCCACTGCCAGCCTCGAGGCAATAATCCGCGGGGTGGTCATGGAGGAGAGGGCCTTCATCAGAAGCTGCCTCGCAGGCATCGAGGACCGGCTCTTGCCGGAAAGGCGGCTCCGCCCGCCGCTAGCGGCGGATAAGAGTACGCCGCCGACGGAGCCGGGACTTGTGCCTCTGGGAGGCCCGGCATCGGGTGCGCAGCCCCAGGCCTCGAAGCCCTCCAAGGGCAAAGGCAAGGGCAAGAGGACCAGGGTGGCCTCTCAAACGCCAACCACGAGCGCAGAGGGAGTGCCTGGGCCGTCTGCCACTCCAGCGGCCCCCCGGAACTCGCAGGAGGAAGACGCCCTTCTTCCCTCCACCACCCCGTCCAACCGGGCGTGGACGGAAGTGGTGAAGAAGGGAAAGGGGAGGAAGGCGACCCCCAAGCCCGCTGCCGCAGAGAGTGTTCCCGCAGCCAAGAAGCCCCAAGCCGGTAGGAGGAAGCTGGTTCCTCCCAAAACCGCGGCCGTCGTGGTGACCATCACCGCGGAGGCCATGGAGCGGGGGGAGACGTACGAGTCCGTCCTGAGACGGGCTCGTGCCACCGTCGACCCCACCCAGCTGGGGCTGGGCAAAATTACTTGCCGACGAACGCTGGCCGGGGCTCGAATCTTCGAGTTCTCGGGGGAGCAGCGCAACACCAGCGCGGACCTCTTCGCAACAAAGTTGCAAGAGGTCATCGCGGATGCGGCAGCGGTCGTCAGGCCCGTTAAGACCGCAGCCTTGGAGGTGGCCGATTTGGAGGACTCGGTCACCAAAGAGGATGTGGTGGCGGCCGTTGCGGCGGCTGGAGGCTGCGTCGCTGGCGCGGTGAGGGGCGGAGCCATCAGGCTCGGTCGCCGCGGCATGGGCACCATCCGCGTCGAGTGCCCAGTGGCCGTGGCTGGGGCCGTCCTTGCCGCGACCAAAGGGAGACTGCCTGTGGGGCTCAGCTCGGCTGTGGTCCGGCCGCTTGAAGAACAGCCGCAGCGCTGCTTCAAGTGCTTCGCGCCCGGCCACACCCGGGCCACGTGTCCCTCCAAGTCCGACTTGGGTAACTGTTGTTACCGATGCGGGCAGGAGGGACACAGGAGCGCCGCCTGCGGCGCCACCACGCTGCGCTGCGCGGCGTGTGCCGCCAGTGGTCGCCCCGCAGACCACAGGATGGCGGGCAAGGGCTGCAAGGCTCCCGCGAGGAAGGGCGTGGTGCCGGCGCAGGTGCGACCTGTCGCTGCCACCGCCGGCGCCGACGTCGCCGCTGTAGCTCCAGCGGCGGTATCAGAGGTGGGGGATGCGATGCTGGAATAATGGTCTCCGACTACCGCATCCTCCAGGCGAACACCAACCACTGCAGAGCGGCCCAGGACCTGATGGTGCAGGTCATGGCCGAGTGGTTGGTGAACGTTGCGGTGGTCGCCGAGCCCTACTCGATCCCCGGCAGCTGGCTGGGTGACGAGGACGGCTTGGTGGCCCTAGCGGCGCGGTCTTCCACAGACTCCCCTCCTCTCTCGCTATTAGAGAGGGGACCGGGATACGTGGCGGCCGCGTGGGGAGAATTAGCCCTTGTGGGCGTCTATTTCTCCCCAAACCGCCCTCTTCAGGACTTTGAGAATTTTCTCGGAGTCCTGGCCGCCGTGGTCGGCAGTGTGGCGCCGCGTCAGGTCTCCGTATTGGGAGACCTGAACGCCAAGTCGGTAACCTGGGGCAACCCGGCCACCGACGCTCGCGGGCGGGCGTTGGAGTTGTGGGCAGCCTACTCTGGACTCTCTCTCCTAAACAGAGGAAGGGTCCAGACATGCGTGCGGCGGCGGGGTGGCTCAATAGTGGACGTCACATTCGCCACCCCCGCGTTGGCCGCGCGCGTGCTGAACTGGCGGGTGGACCTGGTGGAGACCATGTCGGACCACCGCTACGTGCGGTTCGACATCTCCACCGGTGCTCCCGGAGAGACGCGGACCACCTCGGGGCGATCATCGTTCCCGCGGTGGGCTCTCACCCGCCTGGACAGGGAGGCTGCGGTGGAGGCGGCATTCGTCCAGGACTGGCTTTCGCCACCGTTTGTCGGCCTGGACGTGGACGCCGCGGCGGAGCGCCTGAGGGGGTCTCTGACCGAGGTATGCAACTCTAGCATGCCTCGGTCTGGCCGACCGTCACCCGGGCGCGCCGTGTACTGGTGGTCGGTGGAGCTGGCGAGGCTGCGGGCGACGTGTGTGGAGGCAAGGAGGGCCTACACACGGAGCCGGCGGCGGCGTCGACGAGACCGCGCCAACGAGGACCGCCTCTATGAGGTCTACACGGAGGCGAAGGCGGTCCTCGGCAGTGCCATCGCCGCCGCCAAGGACTCGGCGAGAGCCGAGATGCTGGAGGGTCTCGACAACGACCCTTACGGGAGGCCATATAAGGCGGCGCGCAACAAGCTGCGCCCCTTTGGCCCCCCGGTTGCCGAGACCCTGGAGCCCTCGTTTCTGGATGGGGTGGTTCGGTCCCTGTTTCCGTGCAGGGACAGCTTCACCCCACCAGTGATGGACCCGCCGCGGGGCAGTGCGGCTCTGCCGGCTGAGGAGGAGGAGGAGCAGGCCCCCCCTCCTGTCACGGAGCCGGAGCTTGGTGCGGCGATTCTCCGCATCCGCGCCAAGAAGACGGCTCCGGGCCCCGACGGGGTTCCAGCCAGAGTGGTGGCGATTGCCGCCACTGAAATGGAGGAGCGGTTTCGGGACCTCTTCAGCGCGTGTCTTGCGTGCGGGAGGTTCCCGAAACCGTGGAAGGAGGGGCAGTTGTGCCTCCTCCGCAAGGAGGGCCGCCCAGCGGACTCCCCCTCGGCATACCGGCCCATCGTTCTGCTCGATGAGGTCGGGAAAATGTTCGAGGGGATAATCGCTGCCCGCCTCAAGAGCCATCTGCGGACCATCGGGCCGGACTTGTCGGACGCTCAGTTCGGTTTTCGGGCTGAGCGCTCGACGGTGGACGCGCTGACCCGCCTGAAGGACCAGGCGAAGGAGGCGATGGAGGCGGGGGACGGGTTGTTGGCCGTGTCATTCGACATAGCCAACGCCTTCAACTCTGTTCCCCACTCCACGATCCTGGAGGCGCTCCGATTCCACGGAGTGCCTCGGTACATGCGGCGTCTGCTGGCCAGCTACCTGGACGACCGGGCGATCGTCCTGGTGGACAGGACTGGCCAAGTCCGGCGATACGCCGTCGGGGCCGGCGTTCCGCAGGGCTCGGTCGTGGGACCTCTCCTGTGGAACGTCGGCTACGACTGGCTCTTGAGGGGAACTCTCCTCCGAGGCACGAGTGTCGTCTGCTACGCGGACGACACTCTCCTCACCGCCCGGGGAAGGAGTTTCCGGGAGTCGGCCAACTTGGCCTCGGCGGGCGGATCCTTGGTGGCAGGGAGGATCCGCCGCCTGGGTTTGACGGCGGCGCTGCACAAGACCGAGGCCGTGTTTTTCCACGGACCTCGGCAGCGCCCCCCATCTGACGCCCACATCTTCGTGGAGGGCGTCAGAATCGAGGTAAAGGCCCAGATGAAATATCTGGGCCTCGTACTCGACAGCAGGTGGCGCTTCGGCCCGCATTTTAGCGGGCTGTCGTCGCGCCTGCTGAAGACTGCAGGGGCGCTCTCGTGGCTGCTGCCCAACTCGGGCGGGCCCAGCGCGCGATGCCGGCAGCTCTACGCCGGCATCTTGAGGAGCATGGCCCTCTACGGTGCCCCCATCTGGGAAGACTCCCTCCGAAGGAGGGAGAACGCCGCCGCATTGCGGGCGCCTCAGAGGGCCATAGCCCAGCGGGTCGCGCGGGCCTACCGGACGGTGGGTTTTGCGGCGGCCTGTGCTCTGGCCGGCACCCCCCCTTGGGAACTCGAGGCGTGGGTGCTCGCCAGAGTATACGAGTGGACGGCGGGGCGGAGGGCGAGAGGAGAACGCCCGGCCCCGGAAGAGCGCGAGGCCCTCCGACGGGAGTCGCGAGACGCCATCGTCGTCCACTGGACGGGAGAACTCGCCACTGCAGTCTTTGGCCGCCGGACCCTCGATGCGCTCGGGCCAGTGCTGCGAGACTGGCTCGGGCGGTCGCACGGGTTCCTCTCCTTCCGTCTGACGCAGGTGCTGTCCGGACACGGCTGTTTCGGGTCGTACCTGCACCGAATCGGACGGGAGGAGACGCCGTCGTGCCACGGTTGCGGCGCGGCGGAGGACACGGCGCAGCACACCCTCGGGTCGTGCCCGTCGTGGTCCGAGACGCGCCGCGATCTGGTCGCGGTGATAGGACCGGACCTCTCGCTCCCCGGCGTGGTTAACGCCATGCTGGTGGATGAGAGGTCCTGGGCGGCGGTCGCCTCCTTCTGCGAACACGTCATGTCCCAGAAGGAGGCGGCGGAGCGGGCGCGGGAGGATGATCCTCACGCGGCGCCGCTCCGAAGGCGGAGGAGGGGTCGAAGAAGACGTGAGTTTGATACTCATCTCCGACTCCTCCCAGGTGGAGGCCAGCAGGCAACGGGTGCGGGGGCACCCTTGCCTGTATCGCACGGACCTCCACCAGTGCCGGACGGGAATGGTCAGGTGCTCCCGGCCATTCCCGTAGCCCCTCAACCTGCTGGGGGGCAAGCGGGGCCCGCCAGCTAGGCGGGCATGCGCCGGGAGGGTTGTGGATGTAAAGGCTGAGCCAGTTTCCCATGACCCTCCCGTCACGGCGATGCGGGAGCGCCGCTGGGTCGTTTAGTGGGTATACCGGATTTACCGGGGAGTCCCACATACCCCACCCGTCCCCCGACGGGTGGGCATGCGTAATGCATTTTTCCCAGCGTCAACAAAAAAAAAAAAAAAGGTTAGAACTGTGACCCGTCAGATACGACTAGCTACCAGAATAGTACCTAGGTTAGGTTAGGTTAGAACTGTGACCCGTCAGATACGACTAGCTACCAGAATAGTACCTAGGTTAGGTTAGGTTAGAACTGTGACCCGTCAGATACGACTAGCTACCAGAATAGTACCTAGGTTAGGTTAGGTTAGAACTGTGACCCGTCAGATACGACTAGCTACCAGAATAGTACCTAGGTTAGGTTAGGTTAGAACTGTGACCCGTCAGATACGACTAGCTACCAGAATAGTACCTAGGTTAGGTTAGGTTAGAACTGTCACCCCGTCAGATACGACTAGCTACCAGAATAGTACCTAGGTTAGGTTAGGTTAGAACTGTGACCCGTCAGATACGACTAGCTACCAGAATAGTACCTAGGTTAGGTTAGGTTAGAACTGTGACCCGTCAGATACGACTAGCTACCAGAATAGTACCTAGGTTAGGTTAGGTTAGAACTGTGACCCGTCAGATACGACTAGCTACCAGAATAGTACCTAGGTTAGGTTAGGTTAGAACTGTGACCCGTCAGATACGACTAGCTACCAGAATAGTACCTAGGTTAGGTTAGGTTAGAACTGTGACCCGTCAGATACGACTAGCTACCAGAATAGTACCTAGGTTAGGTTAGGTTAGAACTGTGACCCGTCAGATACGACTAGCTACCAGAATAGTACCTAGGTTAGGTTAGGTTAGAACTGTCACCCCGTCAGATACGACTAGCTACCAGAAAAGTAGGTTAGGTTACGTTAGAATTGCGACCCCACCAGAAAACGAATCGCTATCAGAAATGAGCTGCTACCAGAATAGTAGGTTAGGTTAGAACTGTGACCCCGTCAGATACGACTAAGAATAGTAGGTTAGGTTAGGTTAGGACTGTGACCCCAAAGAGGGCGGACGTTCTGGCCGCCAAACTTCGAGAGGTCCTCAAGCCAGAGGATGCCCGGGTGTCCAGGCCCACTAAAACAGCTGAATTGCGCATAGATGGGCTGGACGACACCGCGACCCCGGAGGCAGTAGTGGCGGCCATTGCCGAAAATGGCGGATGTCCACCCGAAAATGTGAAGGCGGGTGAAATTCGCTGCAGCGCGGCCGGGCTGGGCACGGTTTGGGTGCAGTGCCCAGTAGCAGCTGCAAACAAGGTTGCAGACGGTAGACGGTTCCGGGTGGGATGGGTTTCTGTCAGGGCGAAACTCCTGCCATCAAGGACTTTGCAGTGCTTCAGGTGCCTGGAAAAGGGGCATGTCCGGGCGCAATGCACTGCACAAATAGATCGCAGTGATTTGTGCTATCGCTGCAGTCAACCCGGCCACAAGGCGGCCAAGTGCTCCGCGGCACCGAATTGCAGTCTTTGCGCAGCTGCAGGAAAGCCCACGGAGCACAGACTTGGCGGGAAAGCCTGCAAGGCGCCCAAAAATGTTGGCAGGAAGACAAGGGCTATCGGAGGACCTGCGCCCCTCCCAGAGCCTGGCAACCCATCAGCTGACTCCCGACCCAGGGAAGGAGGAGATGCCGAGGAAATGCAATGTCAGTGATGGCGCAATTTCATTTCCTTCAGGCGAATATCAATCACTCTGCTAGAGCTCAGGATCTATTACTCCAGAGCATGGCGGAGTGGTCGATCCACGTGGTCGATCCACGTGGCTGTGGTCGCTGAGCCGTATTTTGTCCCCCCCCCCCCCCCCGCGATAACTGGGCAGGTGACCTAGACGGTTTAGTGGCCATCATTGGCGGGACTCTTGTCAACGCCCAATTTTAACATGCCGAAACCCGGCAAGCGCGACTCGCTGGGTCGCGTTGCCGGGTCACCTGAAGCCCGTCCGGCGTTGGACCGGGCGACGTCGATGCCGAACATCGGCGACGCGACGTCCGGTCCGCCGACGGCCGGACCATCTCTGCACGTCGGGACGAGGAAGAGGGAAGAAGAGGGGAGAAAGGGGAGTGGTGTTGGCTCCGCTGCGGCTGCCAGCCCGCCGACGTCATCGGCGCCTGCGCGCGTTGCGCCGACGCCGTCGTCAAGCCGTCAGCAGGCGGTGCCAATCCGCCCCGCCGCGTTCCGCCCGGTGCCTATCGCACCCTCGGGACCCGCGGCGAACTCAAGTCGCGCGCCAACTGCGCGCGCCACCGTGCCGACAGTGCGCGGGGCTGCGCCCGTGCGCGCCCCGGCGCCCGCGTCGTCCGCTACGCGTGCCGCTGCGCCTCGCGCGCCATCACCCGGCTCATCCGTGCGCGCGCGTGCACCCCCCGCGCGCTCCGTCGCGCCGCCGCCGCGCTTCGCGTCGCCGCCCGCTCCAGCCACTGTGCGCACCGGCGCACCCGATCCCCGCCTCTCGTTGGCGGGTTCGGCGCTGGCTGAGCGAGAGCGGCCGGTGCAAAGTGCGGAAAAAGTGAAACCCAGAGTGAAAGTGCCAGTGATACCTGTGTCGACAGGGGCGCCTGACTCGCCGGCGCCCCCCCGCACCTCGGCCTACGACTCACCCGCCGTGCTATCGGCATGCTCATCACGCGCGGGATCGAGTATGTCGCTGGCATCGGTGGGCTCGGCCGGGTCCGGTCGCGGCGACGTGTCCGCGGATACGACGCCGCGATCCGGGCCGCGGCCCATCGTGGGAGAGGGAGAGGCACCGCCGGGGTTCGACTACGAGTTCGAACTCGCTGAACCGAAACCCCAGCGGAAGCGACGTGGGCGTGATTCCACCGAAGCGACGCAGGAGGCGAAGCGGCTGGACCTGGGAGAACCGGAGTCGCCTACCTTCGCCGAAATGGTGCGTACGCCGCCGGCAACAGCGACGGCAACAGCAGCTGCAGGGGTAAGTACTTCTCCTTTACCCCCTGCTCTCTCTGAAAGTGCTGCTCCCCCCCCTTCTACGGCCACCCCCGGCACTGCAACGACAGCGACGGCGACGACGGCAGCGAAGCAGCCGGGGAAGAAGGCGAGATATCCGCCGCTGGTAGTGGAGAGGCTGCCCAACTGGGCCTCCCATTTCAGGGCCATTACCAGGAAGTTGGGCCGGCCCCCGAGCGCCAGGCCTTTTGGGACGGGGGTGAAGTTTACCCCCGATACCGAGGAGGAATACAGGCTGGTACAGAGGTACCTTACCAGCCTGGAAAAAGAGGAAGGCGTCTCGTGGTTCGCATACTCCCTACCAGCGGAGCGGAGCATGAAGGTCGCCATTAAGGGGTTGCCGGCGGACACGCCCCCCCAGGAGATCGAGGAGGAACTCCGGGCGTTGGGTTACCAGCCGGAGTACGTGCGCCATATCAAAGGCGCACAAGGACGTCCCGGCTGTGTATTTCACGCCATTATCAAGAAGACCCCCGACGTCCGGGCGATATTTGACACCACCGTATTTCTATATATGCGGGGTGTCAAAATCGAGGCTTGGCGAGGAAAACGTGGGCCCGCTCAGTGCCACCGGTGCCAACGTTTCAGGCACAGCTCGCACCAGTGCCACCGCCCGCTCGCTTGTGTGCGATGCGGGGCGGGGCACGCAGCCAAAGACTGCCCGCGCCCGCGGGAGGAGCCAGCCACCTGCGCGAATTGCGGTGGCGCGCACCCCGCGTGCAACATTAAGTGCCCCGTCTTCCAGACGGAGATAAGGAACAAGCGAGCGGGGACTGTCGCCATCACGGCCGCCGCGCGCCGGCCACGTGAGGCCACCGAGAGGCCGACAGGAGCTGAGTCGCAAGAGGCTCAAGGCGCGTCGCTGATGGCGGCAGCCAACGGGCCCACGCAAAGGGACGAAGCCACCTCCTCGAGGCGGAGGAAGAAGAGGCGCGGGGGGAAAGGAAGAGGGAAGAAGCCCGAAACCCCCGCGGCGACACAGGGAGTACTTCCCGAGGCCGCCGTCCCTGCCTCAGCGCGGGCTGTGAAACAACAGCCGCAGACCGAAGACGAACCTACCACTAGCGCCACCGAGGCGCAGCGGAGGAAAACGAAGGCCGCCACACACAAAGATGGCGGCGCAATCGACGCCAGCGCCACCTCGGTGCAGCGGCAACAGGGGGAACTAGAAAAGTTCCCCAAACCGACGGGTGGCGCTACTGGTAGGCAGCCACAGAAAAAGGACTTCACAGCCTGCGCCATTCAACTGTTGATGGACCTCATTAAGGCCATCAGGCAGGGACAGGATGTGGAAACGGTCATCCTTGATGGCCTGGCCACGTTGCTTACCTTGTACCATGGCTAGTTCATTGAGGGTGATCCACTGGAACGCCCACGGCCTTCGGGGAAAGGTCGCACTCCTCCGCCATCTCCTGAGGGAACAGAACATCGACGTGGCGCTCATAAGCGAGACGTTCCTGGGACCTGAGGACAGGATCAGGTTCCCGGGATATCTCGCTTATCGAAAAGATGAGCAGTCGGCAACGCACAGGAGGTACCGTGGTCTGGCGGTACTTGTTAAGCGTAGAGTCGTACATCAGGAGCTCCCCCCGCCGTCACTCACCACCTTTAGCGCGCTGGGTGTCCAGCTGCACATAGCCGGCGAGGATATAAACTTGTACGCCTGCTACAAGCCGCCCGCGACTCCTCTGGACCTGTCAGAGTTGCGGGCCTTGTTGAGTCACACTCCACGTGCCACCATCCTCGCCGGGGACCTCAATTGTAAACACCCAGCGTGGAATAGCAGCAACATAAATACCGGGGGGAGGCGGCTCTTCGCGGACGCGGAGGCCTTCGGGTACACGGTGTCCGGCCCGGACACGCCCACCCACTATCCAATAAACGCCGCTCTGATGCCGGACGTGCTGGACGTCGTAGTCTACCGAGGGCTACACCGCCAGATCACGCAGCAAGTTATGGACGACGAGTTGCAGTCGGATCACCATCCTGTACTCGTCGTCATATCGGGGTTGCCGACCCTATTGAAGCCTCTGGCGCCACGTCGATCAACGGACTGGAAAGCCTATACAGACAAAGTAGAGACCACTACGCCGACTCGGCCTATAGCCACCGCCGCAGACGTAGATCTACTGACGAACGAAGTCACTGCTTGCATACAGGGCGCCTTAGAAGCGGCGACGACTACTACGCCATCGCAGGGGAGAGGGCTATTGCCGCCCCTGCCGTCACACCTGAGAGCGATGATCGCCACGAAGAGGCGCATACGCAAGCAGTGGCAACAGCTGAGATGCCCGCAAATCAAGACACAGCTCAACCGTCTCGCGGAGAAGGTGAAGGCCGAGTTAAAGGCGTACACCGCCGCGGGTTGGGAGGAACGTATCGACGCCACTATGGATAGTTGGCCGTCGGTACATAAACTCTGCAGCCAGCTTACGAATACCCCAACCCCGGTGCGCCCGCTACGGAACAGCGACGGGGCGCTTAAATACGTATCGGAGGACCGGGCGGAGGTCTTCGCCGAACACCTGGAGCGTCAGTTCCGACCGAATCCGACCAACGACCACGAGCATGTCGCGGCAGTTGAGAAATACCTTGGAGACTACTTCGCTACGCCGATAGCTCCCGAAGAGGACCCCGTCTTCTTCTCGCCGGGCGCAGTGAGACGCGCCATCCTAAGGACGAAGCCTAGGAAGGCCCCCGGGGCGGACGGTATCTCCAACACAGCGCTGCGCCACCTGCCGTTCCGTATGGTAGCGGCGCTGGCGCGCCTGTTTACGGGGATACTGCGCACAGGGGCCTTTCCCGCCTCGTGGAAGGAGGGGCGCGTCGTTATGCTGCCCAAGGCGGGGAAGAATATTCTGAAGCCGGAGAGCTATCGGCCGATCACGTTGCTGTCGACCGTCTCCAAGGTGTTCGAGGCGCTCCTGCTGCGACACCTCCTACCACACGTTGCGCCACGACCCGAACAGTTCGGTTTTCGGTCGGAGCATAGCACGACGCTTCAGCTGTCGAGGGTACTGCACCACCTCGCAGCCGCACTTAACAAGAAGGAATACTCGGTGGCAGTATTCCTCGACATGGAGAAGGCCTTCGACCGTGTGTGGCACGAGGGCCTAATCTACAAACTGGCCACGTCAGACGCGCCCCGTCGCGTCGTAAAAGTGGTCTCTGCTTTTCTGTCCCACAGGACTTTCAGGGTGGTGGTCGACGGAGCGCTCTCCGGCGCTCGGCCGGTGCGCGCCGGTGTGCCGCAGGGAAGCTGCGTTTCGCCGGCGTGTTACTCACGCTACACCGACGACATCCCCACAACCGCTGAAGCCATGCTCGCGCTGTACGCCGACGACGCCGCGTACATTACCACCTCGCTTAATGCGAAGTACGCGGCGGTGAAGATGCAGCGCGCGCTGAACTTGCTCCCCGAGTGGCTGTCCAAGTGGCGGCTGTCCGTCAACGTGGGTAAGACGCAGGCGATGGTCACCGGCGCCGCGCCTCTCCCACCACCCTTGAAGCTGCAGGGAGCCGACATCGCGTGGTCGCCCCGGGTCAAGTACCTGGGGGTCACCATAGATCGTCGGCTCTCAATGGAGGCACATGTCCGCGCGGTCGCCGCGCGTGGTAGGGTCGCCCGCAACCTCCTGCGACCAGTGCTCTCATCCAGCATCCCGGCGCGCGTCAAGCTGGGCGTGTACAAACTGTACGTGCGCCCGCTCTTGACGTACGCCGCCCCTGCATGGTTCGCCCTCACGAGCGAGACCAACAGAAAGCTCCTGCGCACGCAGCAAAGTGCCGCGTTGCGCACTATCGTCGCTGCCCCTCGCTTCGTGAGGAACGACGTCATCCAGCGGGACCTCGGGATAGAGGGCCTGGACGAGTTTGTGCGGCGCCTCGCGAAGGGGATGTTCGCGCGTGCCGGCGCGTCTGCTCTGCCACACATCAAGCAGATTGCGCCCTGGCATACGCGCCCCCCTGACGCGAGGAGACCCTTGCCCCGCGACCTGCTCGCGGACGTGTGACTCCACCCCGGACTGGACTTCCGAGTGAGTCGCTCTCAGCTTACACGCGGCTCACTTGTGACAATAGACTCCACACATAACATACATCTGTTGCGTGATGCGTGCTAGGATAATTTAGGCGTGTCGCGCAGCAAACAGTAGACATTCACCTCTATACAGGCGCATAAATACACACGTGAAGACGCAGCGCGGGCGCGTGATTCACGTAGACACCGGGTGACGTCACACAACACAATGTCACCCACACACCCACTACACGGTCTCCCTAACCCGTGCCAGGCTCGGCTAGCTCTGAAAGTGGGGCGGGCGGGAGCCACTCACCCCTTCTGTAGGAACGTCGAGTCCGTATCTCTGTCGCAGGTCGCCTTCTGCTGGGCTTCCCCCATGTAGGTGGGGGTTCCACCTGGTAGGGGTTGACCGCCGGGATGCGGTGAAGAAAGCGGCGCTGATTAGCAGCGTCGTGGCGTGCCTACAGACACAGTAATAGCAACCACTCACAGGGACGCGCATATCCGCGTCCCATCATCTTTTAGGCCGCGTAGGCCAACAAAATGAGGGGCCCGTAGTAACGGGTCAACGAGCGCTACCGCGGGGAGGGGGCCACGCCCCGACACCGCCAGTCGCACCCCCTGACGGGGTGGAGCGATGTCCAACTAGTGATCGCTAGTGACTCTTATCAGTCCCTCCCGAGGACACGGCTGGGTGGCCGCCCTCTCGGAGGGAATTGTTACGATTGGAGCGTACTTCTCACCCAACAAGAGTCTTGCTGACTTCAAGAAGTTCGTTGTCGAGGTGGGTGCCGTCGCAGGCCGGTTCCACCCTCGCCCGGTGCTGTTGCTCGGGGATCTCAACGCCAAGTCTGCGGCATGGGGATCCCCAGTAACCGATCCTAAAGGCGAGGTGTTGGAGGAGTGGGCGACCGCGACCGGCCTGACCATCCTGGATCGGGGCTCGGTCTACACGTGTGTGCGGCAGCGGGGTGGGTCTATAGTGGACATCTCGTTTGCTAGCTCCGCTGTTGCGGGCCGTGTCCACGGCTGGCGAGTTGCCGTAGAGGTGGAGACGTTGTCGGATCATCGGTACATTCATTTCGATGTTTCCACCCAGACAGCGGGTGGCGGCCGCCCGTCGGCCCCGCAAATGGATGGTCCTCGCTGGTCGCATAAGCGAATCGACAGGGAGCTATTCGAGGAAGCCGCCATAATCCAAGCCTGGGTCCGGGAGTCACCGACGAACGAACCCGTTGACGTCGAAGTAGAGGCGCAGTGGTTCCGTGGGGCGATGACGCAAATCTGCGACGCGTCCATGCCCCGTGTCCGCGCACAGCCCACACGGCGCCAGTTGTACTGGTGGTCCGCCGAAATCGCGCAGTTGCGCGTGACCTGCGTGGATGTAAGGCGCCAGTACACCCGATATCGGAGGAGACGTCGGCGGGTTCCGGAAGAAGAAGCCGCGCTGTATGAAGTGTACAGCGCGGCAAAGGAAGCTCTGTGGCTGGCCGTCAGCGAGTCGAAGACTCGAGCCAGGGAAGAGATGTTGGCGACCCTAGATGGAGATCCGTGGGGGCGCCCTTATCGTGCGGTCCGAGGGAAACTTCGTGCCTGGGCGCCCCCACTCACTGAGAGTCTAGAGCCTCAGTTACTAGACGAAGTAGTCGCAGCCCTATTCCCTGCTAGACAAGAGCATGTGCCGCCGCCGATGGCTTTGCCCACAGCCGCAGAGTCTGAGGAGAGTGAGGAAGTTCCTGAGGTGACACAGCCGGAGATGACTGCAGCCGTAACGCGGCTCCGGGCCAAAACCGTTGCCCCGGGGCCCGATGGTGTTCCCGGCCGCGCGCTTGTTCTGGCTCTGAAAGAGCTAGAGCCCCAGCTGAGAGGACTCTACTCAGCTTGCCTTGAGCAGGGCCGGTTCCCTACTCAGTGGAAAACAGGTCGTCTGGTCCTGCTCAGGAAAGTGGGGCGCCCAGCAGACTCGCCGTCCGCATACCGGCCTATAGTGCTGTTAGACGAGGTGGGTAAGCTTTTCGAGCGGATAATTGCAGCCCGCCTCGTCAGCCACTTGTGCAGACAGGGGCCGGATCTGGACGACAGCCAATTCGGCTTTCGGCATGGGCGCTCCACTGTCGACGCGATTATGCGGGTAAGAGTCCTGGCGGAGGAAGTGGTGTCCCGTGGCGGAGTGATGCTGGCGGTGACCTTAGACATCTCCAACGCGTTCAAAACCTTGCCCTAGAGTTGTATTCGGGAGGCACTGCGTTATCACAGGGTGCCTCCCTACCTCCAAGACATCGCTTACTTGGCGGAAAGAAGTGTCACCTACAGGGGACGCGACGATGGGGGCCAGCGCGATATGTCGTGCGGTGTTCCACAGGGATCGGTTGTGGGTCTTCTACTGTGGAACATCGGATACGACTGGGTGCTGAGGGGCGACCTCCAACCGGGAGTGGACCTGACGTGTTACGCGGACGACACGCTGGTCACTGCCCGGGGGAGCTCGTACAGGGAGGCAGCGTTGCTGGCTACGGCTGCGGTCTCACAGGTCGTGAGTCGCATCCGGCGCCTGGGCCTGGAAGTGGCCCTCAACAAGTCGGAGGCCATTGCATTTCATGGCCCCCGACGAGCGCCGCCGCCAGGATTGCATATTGTGGTCGGAGGGGCTCGAATTGCTGTCGAGTCAACCATGAAGTACTTGGGACTGGTGCTCGACAGCCGGTGGGACTTCGGCCCCCACTTTCGGCGGCTGACGCCCAAGTTGATGGGTGCGGCGGGCGCGCTCACAACGCTGCATCCCAATCTGGGGGGGGCCGAGCACCGCCTGTAGGCGGTTGTACTTGGGGATCGTGCGATCCATGGCCCTGTACGGAGCCCCAGTGTGGGCTTCTGACCTGATGGCTGGCAGTATCGCAATACTGCGAAAACCGCAGAAGGCGATGGCCGTCAGAGCTATCAGGGGGTATCGCACGATTTCCTACGAGGCGGCTTGTGCACTGGCCGGATCCCCACCCTGGGACCTAGAGGCGAGAGCCCTCGCGTCACTGTACCGATGGCGTGAGGAGGCGCGGGCGCGGGGTGGTGAACCGATGCAGCGTGAGGTCGAGCATCGCCGGTCACAGCTCCGCGAGGTCCTGGTGACGGAATGGCGGGACAGGCTTATGCGCCCTACTGCTAGCCTAGTCACTGTCTAGGCGATCCGACCAGTGCTCGGCGAAGGGGGACGGAAGGAGGCACGGCTCCCTGTCGTTTCGAGCGACCCAGGTGCTCTCGGGGCATGGTTGCTTCGGGAAGTACCTGTGTCGCATAAACAGGGAGCCGGACGCTCGGTGCCATCACTGCGTCCACTGTCGGGAGGACACGGCGTGGCATACAGTGGCAGAGTGTGCCGCATGGGAGGGGCCACGCCGTGCCCTCGTGGCAGAGGTCGGAGCCGAACTGTGGCTGCCGGCCGTCGCTCGTTCGATGGTCGGGAGCGCCGAGTCGTGGGATGCGGTGATCTCCTTCTGTGAAACCGTCATTTCGCGGAAGGAGGCTGCGGAAAGGGAGAGGGAGATCGAGACGACTCTCCCGACCCGCAGAAGGCGGCCCGGGCGTCGGCGGAGGGCGGACAACGCCCTCTTCCAGCCCCCGTAAACAGGTCCGGAGGGACGGTGGACTCGGGGACGTCCGCCGGCCCCCATCCAGCTGGGCCCGAGGCGGCGGCGCGTAGTGTTCAGCACGCGCCCCTATTGGACGTTGCGGGGGGAGTCCTACACCTCACTCCCCTCGCAGGCCTGAGGAGGCCCGCAAAGGCGGGCCGGCACTAGCCGGGGATCGTGGAAAGCGCCCAGGTTCCCATGATCCCCGGTCCAGGTGTGGGAAGGGAACACCGGGGTGGTTTTTAGTCAGTAAGAGTCTGACAGACCCCTCCGCTCACCCCAGGGCGGGGGACATCCATGAGGATTTTCCACCCAGGCAACAAAAATAAAAAAAAAAGGTTAGAATTGTGACCCCGTCAGTTACAACTAGCTACCAGAACAGTAGATTTTTTTTTGGCAGGAGTGGGAAATCCTCATGGACGCCCAGACTGCCTCACAGACGAACCAGTCTGGGCAGTGCCGGACGCTTACCGGCTAAAACCACACTCCTGCCTTTCAATTAACCACAGACATATCGTCCGTAAACACTAAATAAATACTATTTTTTTTTTTTTTTTTTATATATATGTTCCCCGATTACTCGAAGATGGCTGGATCGATTTGGATTTTTTTTGTTTTATTCGAGAGGGTATACATCACAGAGTTGGTCCCATATAAAATTGATTAACTTTGCTTCGGTAGTTTTTGAGTTAGCTTTAATAATACGTATTTTTTCCCCACTTTTATATGGATGATGTTCTAGTTTGTTTTGCAGGTAGTGGTATTTTATTTTGTGTGGGGTGGGTACTCAACTAAAAAGTGATAAATAAAAACTTTTTTCCAAAAAAATACAACCGACTTCCAAAAACAACACTACATAGTGAAAAATAACTTTAATTTCGGAAGTCGGTGTCTAGTTAAATGTATTTTCGGTTTTTGCTACCGACATGCGAAATTAAAGTTATTTTTCACTTTGTAGTTGTTTTTGGAAGTCGGTTGTATTTTTTTGTAAAAAAGTTTTTTTATTATTATTATGTTTTGTTTTTTTGTGTTTGTTTATTATGTCTTGATTTTTTTTATTTTTTTTTATGGCTCTTAAAATTAAATCTGCCTTACATGTAGGATTATAGGAAATATATTGGATTATAAGGAATAATCTAAAACATCTAGGTATAAATCAACTACGGGTTTCCCAACGCAACTGACCGCTACGGCTTGGTGTTTTTTAGCCTCATCTGTTCAAAGTTCGTTGACGCTTCCAACGGTCGAGCGTCCAGTGTTTAATTTGAGACATTTGCCCTCGCTATTTCCACGATCCTGCTCGCGAATGCCAAGAACGGTGTATTTGTGGACGTTTTCTCCATGATTGAATGAAGCGTAGACTTTGCTACAGACATCTGGATTTCAATTTCCAGGTCTACTCTTTCACGGCCGAATCTTGGGCACTCGATAATCACGTGCCATACCGTCTCTTCATAGTTAGGATCGCAGACGCACGGACTGTCCTTAAGGTGGAAGCGGTGGAGATAAGCCCCGAATCCTCCGTGCCCGGTCAAGACTTGGACGTGGGTAGGCGAAAGTACCATGTCTTTGAGGACTTTCCTTGCCGCCTGGACAGTGGGGAAGAATACCTTCGTAACCGAACCGGTACTGGAGGATTCGTAGCGTTGCTGCCATTTTTTTATTGTTTCCTCGCGTATCTTCCTCTTGACAAACGATACAGGCACCCTGTCAGTCGGGGGCTGTCTTCTTTGTTAGTGCGGCTTCCTTAGCCAACTCGTCCGCTCTTTCATTTCCAGGAGTAGGTACCTACGTGTGCTCTCAACTAGAAGAGCCTCACATCGCTGCCTTCCCCTCGGAAGGTACGACTAGCAACCAGAATAGTAGGTTAGGTTAGGTTAGAACTGCGACCCCACCAGAAAACGAATCGCCATCAGAAATGAGCTGCTACCAGAATAGTAGGTTAGGACTGTGATCCCGTCAGATACACTAGCCTCCAGAAAAGTAGGTTAGGTTGGTTAAAACTGTGACCCCGTCAGATACGACTAGCTACCAGAACAGTAGGTTAGGTTAGTTTAGAACTGAGACCCTGTCAGATACGACTAGCTACCAGAACAGCAGGTTAGAACTGTGACCTCGTCAGATACGACTAGCTACCAGAACAGTAGGTTAGGTTAGTTTAGAACTGAGACCCTGTCAGATACGACTAGCTACCAGAATAGTAAGTTAGGTTAGGTTAGAACTGAGACCCCGTCAAATTCGACTAGCTACCAGAAAAGTAGGTTAGGTTAGAACTGTGACCTCGTCAGGTACGACTAGCTACCAGAACAGTAGGTTAGGTTAGTTTAGAACTGAGACCCTGTCAGATACGACTAGCTACCAGAATAGTAAGTTAGGTTAGGTTAGAACTGAGACCCCGTCAAATTCGACTAGCTACCAGAAAAGTAGGTTAGGTTAGAACTGTGACCTCGTCAGGTACGACTAGCTACCAGAACAGTAGGTTAGGTTAGTTTAGAACTGAGACCCTGTCAGATACGACTAGCTACCAGAATAGTAAGTTAGGTTAGGTTAGAACTGAGACCCCGTCAAATTCGACTAGCTACCAGAAAAGTAGGTTAGGTTAGAACTGTGACCTCGTCAGGTACGACTAGCTACCAGAACAGTAGGTTAGGTTAGTTTAGAACTGAGACCCTGTCAGATACGACTAGCTACCAGAATAGTAAGTTAGGTTAGTTTAGAACTGAGACCCTGTCAGATACGACTAGCTACCAGAACAGCAGGTTAGAACTGTGACCTCGTCAGATACGACTAGCTACCAGAACAGTAGGTTAGGTTAGTTTAGAACTGAGACCCTGTCAGATACGACTAGCTACCAGAATAGTAAGTTAGGTTAGGTTAGAACTGAGACCCCGTCAAATTCGACTAGCTACCAGAAAAGTAGGTTAGGTTAGAACTGTGACCTCGTCAGGTACGACTAGCTACCAGAACAGTAGGTTAGGTTAGTTTAGAACTGAGACCCTGTCAGATACGACTAGCTACCAGAATAGTAAGTTAGGTTAGGTTAGAACTGAGACCCCGTCAAATTCGACTAGCTACCAGAAAAGTAGGTTAGGTTAGAACTGTGACCTCGTCAGGTGCGACTAGCTACCAGAACAGTAGGTTAGGTTAGTTTAGAACTGAGACCCTGTCAGATACGACTAGCTACCAGAATAGTAAGTTAGGTTAGGTTAGAACTGAGACCCCGTCAAATTCGACTAGCTACCAGAAAAGTAGGTTAGGTTAGAACTGTGACCTCGTCAGGTACGACTAGCTACCAGAACAGTAGGTTAGGTTAGGTTAGAACTGTGACCCCGTCAAATTCGACTAGCTACCAGAAAAGTAGGTTAGGTTAGAACTGTGACCCCGTCAGATACGACTAGCTACCAGAACAGTAGGTTAGGTTAGTTTAGAACTGAGACCCTGTCAGATACGACTAGCTACCAGAATAGTAAGTTAGGTTAGGTTAGAACTGAGACCCCGTCAAATTCGACTAGCTACCAGAAAAGTAGGTTAGGTTAGAACTGTGACCTCGTCAGGTACGACTAGCTACCAGAACAGTAGGTTAGGTTAGTTTAGAACTGAGACCCTGTCAGATACGACTAGCTACCAGAATAGTAAGTTAGGTTAGGTTAGAACTGAGACCCCGTCAAATTCGACTAGCTACCAGAAAAGTAGGTTAGGTTAGAACTGTGACCTCGTCAGGTACGACTAGCTACCAGAACAGTAGGTTAGGTTAGGTTAGAACTGTGACCCCGTCAAATTCGACTAGCTACCAGAAAAGTAGGTTAGGTTAGAACTGTGACCCCGTCAGATACGACTAGCTACCAGAACAGTAGGTTAGGTTAGTTTAGAACTGAGACCCTGTCAGATACGACTAGCTACCAGAATAGTAAGTTAGGTTAGGTTAGAACTGAGACCCCGTCAAATTCGACTAGCTACCAGAAAAGTAGGTTAGGTTAGAACTGTGACCTCGTCAGGTACGACTAGCTACCAGAACAGTAGGTTAGGTTAGGTTAGAACTGTGACCCCGTCAAATTCGACTAGCTACCAGAAAAGTAGGTTAGGTTAGAACTGTGACCCCGTCAAATTCGACTAGCTACCAGAAAAGTAGGTTAGGTTAGAACTGTGACCTCGTCAGGTACGACTAGCTACCAGAACAGTAGGTTAGGTTAGGTTAGAACTGTGACCCCGTCAAATTCGACTAGCTACCAGAAAAGTAGGTTAGGTTAGAACTGTGACCTCGTCAGGTACGACTAGCTACCAGAACAGTAGGTTAGGTTAGTTTAGAACTGAGACCCTGTCAGATACGACTAGCTACCAGAATAGTAAGTTAGGTTAGGTTAGAACTGAGACCCCGTCAAATTCGACTAGCTACCAGAAAAGTAGGTTAGGTTAGAACTGTGACCTCGTCAGGTACGACTAGCTACCAGAACAGTAGGTTAGGTTAGTTTAGAACTGAGACCCTGTCAGATACGACTAGCTACCAGAATAGTAAGTTAGGTTAGGTTAGAACTGAGACCCCGTCAAATTCGACTAGCTACCAGAAAAGTAGGTTAGGTTAGAACTGTGACCTCGTCAGGTGCGACTAGCTACCAGAACAGTAGGTTAGGTTAGTTTAGAACTGAGACCCTGTCAGATACGACTAGCTACCAGAATAGTAAGTTAGGTTAGGTTAGAACTGAGACCCCGTCAAATTCGACTAGCTACCAGAAAAGTAGGTTAGGTTAGAACTGTGACCTCGTCAGGTACGACTAGCTACCAGAACAGTAGGTTAGGTTAGGTTAGAACTGTGACCCCGTCAAATTCGACTAGCTACCAGAAAAGTAGGTTAGGTTAGAACTGTGACCCCGTCAGATACGACTAGCTACCAGAACAGTAGGTTAGGTTAGTTTAGAACTGAGACCCTGTCAGATACGACTAGCTACCAGAATAGTAAGTTAGGTTAGGTTAGAACTGAGACCCCGTCAAATTCGACTAGCTACCAGAAAAGTAGGTTAGGTTAGAACTGTGACCTCGTCAGGTACGACTAGCTACCAGAACAGTAGGTTAGGTTAGTTTAGAACTGAGACCCTGTCAGATACGACTAGCTACCAGAATAGTAAGTTAGGTTAGGTTAGAACTGAGACCCCGTCAAATTCGACTAGCTACCAGAAAAGTAGGTTAGGTTAGAACTGTGACCTCGTCAGGTACGACTAGCTACCAGAACAGTAGGTTAGGTTAGGTTAGAACTGTGACCCCGTCAAATTCGACTAGCTACCAGAAAAGTAGGTTAGGTTAGAACTGTGACCCCGTCAGATACGACTAGCTACCAGAACAGTAGGTTAGGTTAGTTTAGAACTGAGACCCTGTCAGATACGACTAGCTACCAGAATAGTAAGTTAGGTTAGGTTAGAACTGAGACCCCGTCAAATTCGACTAGCTACCAGAAAAGTAGGTTAGGTTAGAACTGTGACCTCGTCAGGTACGACTAGCTACCAGAACAGTAGGTTAGGTTAGGTTAGAACTGTGACCCCGTCAAATTCGACTAGCTACCAGAAAAGTAGGTTAGGTTAGAACTGTGACCCCGTCAAATTCGACTAGCTACCAGAAAAGTAGGTTAGGTTAGAACTGTGACCTCGTCAGGTACGACTAGCTACCAGAACAGTAGGTTAGGTTAGGTTAGAACTGTGACCCCGTCAAATTCGACTAGCTACCAGAAAAGTAGGTTAGGTTAGAACTGTGACCTCGTCAGGTACGACTAGCTACCAGAACAGTAGGTTAGGTTAGTTTAGAACTGAGACCCTGTCAGATACGACTAGCTACCAGAATAGTAAGTTAGGTTAGGTTAGAACTGAGACCCCGTCAAATTCGACTAGCTACCAGAAAAGTAGGTTAGGTTAGAACTGTGACCTCGTCAGGTACGACTAGCTACCAGAACAGTAGGTTAGGTTAGGTTAGAACTGTGACCCCGTCAAATTCGACTAGCTACCAGAAAAGTAGGTTAGGTTAGAACTGTGACCCCGTCAGATACGACTAGCTACCAGAACAGTAGGTTAGGTTAGGTTAGAACTGTGACCCCGTCAGATACGACTAGCTACCAGAATAGTAAGTTTAGTGCAGAAGGATTTTTGAACTAAGCTCTTGTGCAAAAATTTCATGTTTTTAAACCCCACGGTTTAGGCTCTGTTGTCGGCAACGACCATATAGCCCATATGGTCGTTGGTTGTCGGTCAGTGAATATTTATTTCTTCAGAGTCTTTTCATATTTCGGTTCACACTGCGTAGGTGCTATAAACGGAAGTATGAAAATACGCGGAGGAAGCTAAACGAACTTTTTGGCCTGCGCTTTACTCGGATCTTTGCGGTAGGGTGGCGTTGTTTTCCGCCACCGCATGCCGCATGTGTCGGTACGGCGCATTATCAGAATTTAAGCAATATCTTGGTGTGGCTGACACTGGCATGGCCACCATCAGGGATTTTAATAACACAAATAATTAGTCGTTTGCCGCCAAATATCAGAATTTGTCTCCGATCTGGAGAGCGTCTCACATTTATAACTCAAAAACTAGGCCACCTAGCGAAGATCTGTTTTCTACCAGATTTTGTCGCTAATTAGTCGCAAGTTTTCGCCAAGTCACAGATTTAGTCGGGTCTTAGTTTAGAAGATTATAGTCCAAGAGCTAGATCAAATAGTTTTTGTAAACTCTTCGATCTAGCTCTTGGACTATATAGGCTTTAATGAAAATCAAGAATAAGTTTTAATTTTGTTTATTTATCAATTTCTGTATCCACAATAGATACACAATTGCAGATTTGGCAAATACAATTATGAATATTTACATGTATAGACAGAATTACCAAATATCCGTAGAAAATCACATTTTCAAGTTCTTTACTAATTATAATTATGAAAATAGCACGTAAAACATTTGAGGATGCAAGTACTTACGATTGAACTATTCAACGTCACAATTTTAATAAAAAAAAACACTACAAAAATACAACTTAACGGTTAAAAGTCCAGGCAATTCTATTTATTGTGATGAATAAATGTAAAAGTAAAATATAAAAAAATATCGCCAATGCTTCTTTAACACACTTGTTCGTAACTAAAACTTGTACTAAGGAATGTGAAAACATTATACCATTATGATACAGAAATTATAAATACATTAGTTATTATACATAAACTAAGTTATGCTGCTGTTTATGCAAAATAAATTATGCGTTTAAAAAATAAATTAAATTTTACAGGGCACTTGCACGAGATCCGGGCGCTCTGACGCTACTGACGAACAAACAGAGTATTACATTATAAAATATCAAACAATGCGTACTACTAACTTAATTCGTTCAAGTACAACCCTTAACACAATTTAGAGAACAAGTCAACAGTCTAGCAAGAGAAATGCAAACGTGTTAGTTTAAGTATAAAAGTAAATAATTATAATCTATACAGTACTATACTATGGAAGTCTCATGAGAGTGTACTGGCCGCGAGCACTTATAACTCGTCCCTGGATGGCAGCTCCTCTTCCTCGTCGTCATCGCTCTGCAAAGATAGAAATTAATATAATTAATGTACAGTTAACTAGCGTTTCATAAACCACAAAACCTAAATAAGAAATCTTATCCGAATTTGTGTTTTCTGGTAAGGAAACCATTAATCGTTTCGCGCTGCTGATTAGTGATCCTACCGTTCTTAGGCTAAGGAAGGACCTTAACCAAAAGCTAAATATACATAACCTCCTTTTTTTGAAGACGGTTAAAAAGCCCCGATTTAGTTTGGGGACAAAATGACCTTATAAATAGGTACAATTTGTAATACTTTGATTTCTTTTAACAAAATCAATGTTTTAATCTTTTAATGATAGCTATTATTTGAGATGACTTCAAGAGATAAACGATGCAGGTTATCATACAGCTACACGTAAGCTTTAAGTTATAATGACGTAGCCCACAACCACGTGGTAAGAAACACGTCACACAAATAATATTATATTATTATGTATGAAACTAATGAAATAAGTTATGTATCGAATCAGAAACAACTTAAGTTCATTAAAATGTTTTTTAGTCTTAGTACCTAAATATGGTTCAAGGACGACTTGCTATGGCGATAAGCACGTACTTAGTCAGAAAATTGAAACAATACTTAAGTTGCTAACGGTCTTGAGAAGCTTCCATTAACTTATCTATCTCTACATAATTAGGGATGATGACTAAACAATTTTTTTTATCCTTCATGTGGATTATTAATAAATATTGGACACGTATTTTTCTTTTTTTACGTAATCAAAATATTACGGCGATACATTGAGTTAAAATGTGTGTCACTCCTTGCTAGCATTTATACGTTGTTTGTTATAGTTGTGACGTAGTGAGCCCCCACTCTCCAACTTTAATGTGTTTTATCTAAGACATTTTATGTTATAGCAAAAGATACGTGTCTAATATTTTTTTATTATGTGACTGATGGACTAAAAATATATATTTTTTTTTACCCAGGAAATATCCCTATTCCTGAGGGAAACACAGTTGGTAGATCATAAGAATCATCAATACATATTCTAAGTTTGATTTCGGAAATCATAACATTTTAGAACAAATCTAGCTTAAATGTATTGAAAATTCTTATGGTTATAATTTATGTAAATACACATTTTTAAAATCGCTCATCGTAATTTGATCAACATACAACTTGACACTGACCTGCAAATTGCAAAAAACGTAAGAAAATTTGAATTTCGCGGGCTACCTTTGCGCATCCGCCTTGATAATGAATGCTAAACGTATTTAAACCATCGTTTTGTTTCTGTCAATGGTTTGAAGATGACAGAGACAGAATATTTTAAATATGTTCAGAACTAAAACTTATTTAGTGTTTTGTGGTGGAAGCGGAACTAATTGCTGCTAGTCAAGGTTGCTCAAATACAAGACATGCAGATTCATCAATTGAATTCAAGAAGTATTGATAACTTACCACACTTGGTACGGGCTCAGCACCTTCACCATCGGTCTCTACGAACTTAGTCATGGCTGCCAGCGTCCTTTCACCGTTGTAGTCTTTCACCTGTACAGTAGAAAATAACAATTAGAAATTATAGTAACAGTGAACAAAAGTTTTCCAAAGTTGTCACAGTTATGGGAGGGTAACGGGTTGGTCTCACATTAATATTTAACTTTTGACAAGCATGCATATGAAGTTCCTTATTTATTGACAGGCAATCACAGTAAAAAAAAAAATGCAATACTTCATGGACGCTGTTTTTTCTTTACATCAATCAATCTGACTACCCTTTTCCCAACAATGTAGGGGTAGGCTTCTAATTAAACAGGATGCAGCTGTATACCAGTATTCTACATGGAGCGACTGCCTATCTGATCTCCATAACCCAGTAACTGGTTAATACGATACCCCTTGGTAAGACTGGTTTCAGACTTTCAGGCTTCCGTAACAACTGTCAAAGATCCACGAATGACAGCCGGGACCAACGGCTTAACGTGCTTCCCGAGGCACAGAGGAGCTCGATGTGTAAAGATATTTTTTGGTAAGCTGTTTTTCTTTCGATTAAAATTTGTTCATAAAATGAAGTTGATTGTTATAAGAAATCAAATCGGTAAGTAACGCATTAGGTCATCACTAATTGATTATTACTCGAGCTGTCAAATGTAAAATAAATGATTGCAAATATTAATAATGTTACTGAGCATTTAAAGAAAGGCAGTTTGCTTCGTCTACCAGAAGTTTCTTGGGAACAATAATATCTACAAATCTAGTTTGATTTGATAAGGACAAGTATACAATTTGTTTGATGTCCATAATTGATCTCGCGTAACGGTATTCTCGACAGTCACGCAGTCTTTATTATAGTACATCTAATACACAAATGAGATGTGACAGACCATTTTATTCTATTGTTGGGAACAAAAAACACACCTTTTGATAAGAATAATGGATCCAGCAACAATGGCCTAATAAAAAATAAGTAACTGTGACGTATTAATGACCTAGTCACGCTAGGAACACATTAAACAAGCAAGCTATTGTATTATCAACATTGCTCAGTTAAATCAAGAGGCGAGAACACATTCGATAAAACGAGGCCGTTAAATGCGTATTAACCACGATTGAATTCACTAAGACTATAAATATCGACTTTAGCACCAAAATGATGCTACCTAGAGTTATATTATTCGGCGAAGCTTTGATTCGTTCGCTTTCCTTAGTAGGCAATTATACAACATCATTAGTATAAATAATCTATCTCGCGAGATTGTAAACTGTCGATAAATTGTTAACTACAATACTGCTTACAATATAACGTATTTACAATTACTTACTGCTAACTGCTACTGCTGTTTACAATACATACTGCTTACAATATAACGTATTTATTTTCGATAGTTTATATATAATTTATGCATGTCAAACCGTCAAATTGTGAACGAAATTGCACTTACCGACAGGGTTCACAATCAGGCCGATTTTATCACTCGTAAAATTGTGAACCATCCCTGCGACCAATTCGGCTAGGTCTTGGCGGTAGCCCAATTGGCCGCAGTAACTAAGCCAGGGTCCAGGGCACCCCAACCAAATGGGTTAGGTCAGTTTTATTTTAGAACTGTGACCAACCACGCGCAAGCCGATCGAGCGAAGGGAGCGGTGCCGCAGTAGCGGCCGACGAACGCTTCTTCCAAGTTGGTCGCAGTTACTTGACTATTTAGTATTAGCGCAAATTGCGTACGTCGCATGCAAGTTTGATACTAGTTCAAAATTTGTCGGTTTACTTTGGATAGATTATAAAGTATTGAAAAATAATGCGTTAAATTATCAATGGCTTGTTGTAGTTCGCGAGATAGATTATAAACTAACGAAATTCCGGTGTTAACCAGTTTCGTAACTGACCTGGTTATCCTTAGTGTACAGTTTGATGGTGGGGAAGGAGGTAATCTTGGTGTGTTCGAGCTCGTTGACGGTGGCGTCCATCTTGGCGATGACGACATCATCGTCCTTCTCGAAGTGTTCTCCCAGCTTGTCGTAGATAGGGACCAACTGTTTGCAATGGCCGCACCTGTTGGTGGAAAATTATTTTGAGATTTCTGAAGTGATATCAATGGAGTGTTGGTGTTTTAAACATTAATTGTAAAACATTATTAAAGAGAATCTTTAGTGAACATCTTTTGTTAGATAAATTACTTTTGGCCTATATTTTCATGAGTCTCTTAACTTATTGCTTGCTTCTTGCTTCACTGTTTCTAACATAATAAAACTGTTAGCTGTAATATCCTTGAAAAATAGTGTTGTCTAGCATCTTGTTCCTACTCCATATTTCGCAGCTGATTCAACTTTAAAGTATAAATCTATCAAATCTGCTTATTGGCTTTTATAAATCTCAATAAACAACAGGTTAGCAACATCTGAACCTCTGAGAAAATTTACATAATGGAGCAAATGATCAATTTCCAAGTCGTTGAACAGCAAACAATGACGTTTGACACAAGCGAATTAATTACGGCCCACTGAATACGAACTAACGAGTAGCGAACACTTGCGCAAATTATACGATACTACGACAAAAATGAGGCAATGTCGCCGCGACAAATAATACAGTGTATGGACTTGAACTCGACCTAGAAACAGGGCTCACATCACAAGCAACCTAATGGTGTTATGATGTTAAAGATATTATGTTTGTACTGCACAGCGGGTGACACTTGATAAAACAGAGGAATATGTTTACTAGAAGAACATACATAACCATATTTGTGACCATACTGTATAATTTTTTTAATGATGCAATACATTTTGTATTAATTGTATGGTTTCTTTTAAATATCCTTTTAATTGTGCACACTTGAACAAATAATCTTTGTGTTTTATTTACACTTAAATATTTGCACAGATGTTTCATATTTAAACTGCTAACTCATAACATTTTGTAGGTAAGCTGATCAAGTTATATTATATCAAGTAAACAGGAGCAATAAATGGGTCACATTCATTAGGAAAAGGTACAGTCAAATCATAATCAATATTGAATGGCAAGATTGTCCTGATATCCATCTACGTGCAAATCTTATCTGCATCGACAAGCGAAAAAAGAAACACTGCTATAATAAGTTTTATAAAGTGTAGCAAGTGTCTGACGTGTATATTTACCTATTTACACGTCAATTTTCAATCACGCAACAATAATTTCAATTCATTGTCTATAACAACGATTTAAAATGACATGTTGCCTCGGTTTGTTTTTTTAACTAAAATCAATTTTGTTATATTACGAGGAAACAGAGAAATTCACCTTTTTAATACTTTGTCAACCGTTCTTCCCGATGAAGAAATCCATGACCCATGAGGAAAATATGCTAACAAGTGCTATATGCAAGTCGGCTGCAGTGACTAAATTAAGGCAACCCCACCACATCGGTTAACTCTTTCCATCGTAGACCTCATCCATCGTTTTCCAACAGGCGAGATTGTAGTCAAAAGCAGGCGCATCTGTACATATTATAAATTGGTATTTTCGTGTCTGTCTGTGTGACCGCGTTGTTCTTCTAAACTACAAAACGGATTCTGATGCGGTTTTCAACATCATTTAGAGAATTTCTTCCGGAAGGTCATATGCATAATACATTAATATTTAACTTAGATATAATACAGAAATCTTCCTGTTTCGTCAAGTCGCTAAAACCGTGCGAAGCGGGTCGTTAGTTGCGTATTATTGTACTTTGATGGTTACTTACCATGGGGCATAGAACTCGACGAGCACGCTCTTGGTGGTGTCGAACACGACCTCGTCGAAGTTGGTGGCGACCAGAGTCTTGACAGGCTTGGCGGCCCAGTCGGCAGGCAGGTCCTCGCTCAACAGGTGCTGTTTCAAGGTGCCGGCGAAGAATGACTGCACGAATTCCTGGGAAGATCGAGAAGAAGGTTAATATCATGTATTTAGTCGAGTCAACATGGTAACATTCTGAACAGTGGCTATCCTTGATAACAGTTGCAAGATTATATGACATGTGTTAGTGTGTTGCTCTCTTTAGAGCTAGAGAATGTAAACACGAATCTAGACTAAAATAGGATGTAACGTTCAGGGCGCGGATCACAGATCTGATCTTTTCCCTCAAGATTTCGATCTGATCTCTTTGCCCCCCGCAAATGTTTCTCTCTGAGGGAGGGGCGATTTCTCAAGCTAAGTAAGCCTTTTAAAAAAACCTTCCGACACCTATTTGCCCTAAACTCGAGAATGTGCTCCCTTTTCGAGGACGACTTATCAAGGTTTAAGGTTTTACACTCTGGGGGCAACTGCATCCGTTAACCCCAGTATCCACGCCTGGTAGTGTTATCTTAGCTAGACTAATACCTTTGCTTCGGTTATGAGAGCTCAGGTAGACTAAGAAAGCTGTTCTACGTCTCTTGAAGACGAAAACCCTTTTGTAACAATTTATATAAGTGTATGTTCTCGCTCAAACTTTAAGTAAGTATTAGTTAACGGTATAAATAACGGTTTCTTAGTTGTAATAATATCGAAATTGTTATAAATGATGTTATGGACTTTTTCACGTATGTAGCGAAACAAGTTTTATTATTAATAGCAACGGTTTTTTATGAACTGTTCAGTTTTATTTACTTATAAATTAGCATTCTTAAGCGACAGTGAGATTAGCGCCCACACATCCACACATGCATAATATGGTGGGTATAAAACCTAATTGCATAATATAATGCCTGTGTGCCACTGTTGGGCCACAGGCCTCCTCTCTTCAAGGAGTAGGCTGTCACGTATCTGCCACGCGGACCCACATGTCTTCGAATTTTTAGTTCTAGGACATGTCTTCCTCACGATGTTTTCCTACACCGTTTTGAGAGCAGTGATGATGAAATTATTTACACAAAGTAAAGCGCCTGGCTGGGTTCGAACCCACGACCTGCAACTCGTAAGTCAGGGCCGTTACTACTGGGCCACCACTGCTCACAACCTAATTGAATGCGTCAATGGGCACAAGTCAAACCTAAGTCCTACTTGACCAAGAGCAAGTACCTAATACTACTACTGTGTTGTAATATAATTGCATATTAATTATTACGTCTAGTATTACCTTGTCGCCGTCTCTACTATGCACGTATGTATTTGTATGATTGTGTACAATTTTCAAAGACATAATTTATGGCAATCTGTAAATAGCGTGGTCGCGAACATGATTTCCGTGACTGTGGTATTAATTATGTTAAAGTTTTAACATTCCTGGTGTGTTGTGGCCATGATATGACAATAAGAATAAACCGCCATGTCGTATTATCATTGGCAGATGTGCTAAATAGACAAAACAAACTTTAGCCCAACTCACAAATTGCAAATATGTAGGTATCAAATAAGTGTATGAAAATGAGAATGATTTCAAATCCTGTTACCATAATGCGCGGTTTCCACCACGAGCGGAGCGGACCCATTAGGACTCCGTTTAACTCGCAAGAGTAAACTGCACACTTGTATTTCCACCAACAAATAGTCCCAATAGTATGCAGTTTACTCTTGCGAGTTAAACGGAGTCCTTAATGAGTCCGATCCACTCGCGGCGGACACCGAGCTTAATGATTCACATGGCGTTGATCAGTACGATATTTTACTGTACAAGAGAGGATAGGACTGAACAATGGCAGTTTCATACTGCATTTGTATGACTAGTGGGATGTTGACCTCAGACCAAATAAAAAACCTAGACATAGCGCTGCGAACAATACAGTGAAACATGCGCTAAACTGCTCCTCGCTCTGTGCATACGCGCACACATTTACACCAAACTACACCTCACTAAGTGCACACAAGTTTACGAAACCGGCCTCACATCACTGTTGACAGCGCTGTCTTGGTTTTTTATTTAATCCCAGTTATGAACATGATTCTTTTTATATAATGGATGTATCATGCAAGGGAAGAGTGTGGCATACGTTATGGCTCATTGAGTGCTAGGATTCATGTCATATCGTTTCATTACCACAATTAACGACAGAAATTAATTACCGGATCGTTAACACACAGGTCTACAAATCAACGGTGATTAGTAGCCATGTAACTAACTATAGTACATAGTATCGATAAGGTTGATTACATAATTTACCTACATAACAATTATTTGAATAAATTACAAGTCGCCCATAATAATGAGTATTACGGCATTATGATAAGCTTCCGTGAATATGCTGATAATACACATGTATCAAATGACCGCTACTGATCATTTGTCATTAATTGAGATGGCTGGATGAATGAATGAGACGGTTACACGATTAAAGTTCGAAATGACATATTAATTATGATAGATACAATAATAAACACCTTTAATTAAGAAGAACGTAATATTTGACGCAATTATTGAAATATACCAAAGAAACAGCTCCTATCAAATATTGGTAAAATGTGATAACGACTTACTTCAATAGCGTTAGCGGAAAGTTCGTTGGTGGCAGGCTTGTATTTGGCCATGTCCTGTTCCAGGGCGATCAAACGGGCAGCGGGGATCTCTTCCTTCTTCATGCCGAAGAACTCCAAGATTCTAGAGAATAAAAAAAAAACATTTAATCATTTAGTTACAGAAATTTTAATGGCTTGGGGTGCATGAAAACAGCTTTCGCGAGTGGTGTACTTAATAGACGTGCGGTGCACACCCTGAGCTTCGCTAACAACGTGACCGCCTGTCTAATATTGTTCTGACGGCATGAGCTATTCCCAAAGCTCGTGCGGGTACGAGAAAAGACCTTGAGCTTGATATGGGCTTATGGCTAAGAAATACCAGCTGCACGGATCGATCGATCAGGTTAACCAAAGCTTGCCGCGGTTGGGTGACCATCTTTAAATACCAAGACCCTCCAAGAGCCTCGGAAAGCACGTTAAGCCGTTGGTCCCGGCTGTCATTCGTGGATCTTTGACAGTTGTTACGGGTCGTCAGAAGTCTGACAACCAGTGTTACCAAGGGGTATGGTAATAACCCAGTTACTGGGTTGTGGAGGTCAGATAGGCAGTCGTTCCATATGAAATACTGGTATTCAGCTGCATCCGGTTAGACTGGAAGCCGACCCTAACATAGTTGGGAAAAGGCTAGGCAGATGATGGGTATTACGAGAAAACAGGGCTAAGTAGTATTCTACTAACTATATACACTTCGAGGGATACGTATTATTTACAAACGCCAAAATTAAGGCTCCCACAAACAGGCGCGACACGCGATATAATCGCGCGCGACGCGACACAAAGGCACCGCTCGTCGCGCGACACGTGGTGCCTTTGTGTCGCGCGCGATTATATCACGTGTCGCGCCTGTTTGAAAGAGCTGTTAATTGGTGTCGCCGTTTCTATAGTACTTTAATAAGGAAGGGTACCCAATTTACACAAGCACTTATCTGTACCCTATATTGGCTCATAATTACATTTTTCCAACAACTTTACAAAGTAGAAACAAAATGTCCTTGGTCGTCCATGACATTTAAAACCACTGAATGAAACACGTTTACCGGTGAGTGGCGCGTGGGGTTTGGGTTCTTTCGAAGTAAGTATTTTAATTTAAAACAAATCAAAGTTACAAAAAAATTTCTCGTGGATATGACGCAAATTTTTGACATCAACACCGGAGTGCCGGGAGATGGATAGATGTGTGTCGTGAATGTTTAAGATTCTGTGAGATGATTGATAAGTAAAAGGTAGTACTTTTTTATTGATTGCATTTTAATCTCTACATTGTTTCTTATTTTGTAAATTTTGCTAATTTCTCGTGATCTATTTTTTTATTATTGTGTTTTGTTAAATTTTGCTGTACAACGTCTTAGATTTATTTAAATCTGTTATGTTGTATACGTATATCTTAAATAAATAAATGGGGTAAATAATTGAAAGTAAATATGGACCTTGGGGTTACAAAAAAAGTCGGAATGTCGGTCGTAAAGAATCTCCTATTAGACCGTTTTCTATTACAAAACACAACATAAAACCACGCCCGTTTCCTCCGAAGGTTAGGCAAGGGTGTGTCTGGACACCCACATTTCGCCAGTAATATTTAAAATGTGGGTGGGGGCCAGCCTATTGGCCTCATCCGCAGCTGCCGCTAATTCAGTAAACTATTTAGACATTATTATAGGATGATACTATACATTTCTACAATACCGTGCTACAAGCTTACATGAGGAGTGTCTTCTCAAAAGGGGATAACTGCATGTTATCTTATTTTTCAGATTTGTTACAAAATCAACAGAACGTGAACTGTGGTGGCTTTCTTTGAGAAAATATCCTGTTTTGTTCTGTTCCAATCACGCTTTTTCAAGTCCAATTTGTTAGTTAGAAATATCACTTTTTGCATACGTTCAAGATGTATAATGATGTAAGAAGACCTCAAACACAGTTGAACAAAATATAAATTTGGATATATCCCCTTTTGAAAAGACACTCCTCAGCTATAGCAGTGATGTTAAAATTGAAACCTACAAGTCATGCTCGCTTTGGTAACCTTCATCTTGGCAACCGAACAAGTACCTAACGGATTTTTTATTATTAAGCGTCATAAGTCGTTCACCTATTAATATTTACAGTTTAGTTGTGGTTTAGTTAGACGTTTGACAACTCAATACCTTAGCCAATGGCGATAAACTGTTGTTTTAAGATCATGAAAATAATTATGTGTAAAGAGAATGTATAGATATGCAATTTCTCTTTTAACTGCGTACACAATGTATGTATTAGTAAAGAGCATGAGAATTAGATGCATTGTGTGTAAGTAAATTTTGTTTAGAACATATGTAAATACTAGTAATATGTAACAACAACTAGCCGTTGCCCGCGCCTTCGCCCGCATGGATGTCGGAAATTATCCCACGGGAACCTACTACCGGGATAAAAAGTACCTATCCTATGTGTTATAAACTATCTGTGTGACATTTCATCCAAATCCGTTCAGCCGTTTTTGCGTGATTGAGTAACAAACATCCAAACATCTTCACAAACTTTCACATTTAAATATTAGTAGGATTCACTGGTTTGTAATGATATTAATATAGTTCAATATTAGTTTAGATATTAGTGTAGTTTTTGTTTCGCGCCTTTTTCCGTGGGGATAGGGTGGTTTGTTAATTACAAAGAAGATGAATTTAACAGCTATGGGTTAGCCGGAGTGGCACTCCATAAAACACGGTTGAAACTGCCCTGGTTATTATAATTAATCTTTGATCGAACTACTTTGGATGTGATTCATATTAATTTTGCAACATTCTATTAAGTTTAATAAAATATCTGCATTTCTAAGGGCCAGCGGGCACTTGTGATTTTTAGTCGGCTGATAGTTTAGTACACGCGTAAAATACACGCACGCATGCGCGCGCTGCCATATAACTTCATATTGATTCCCAGAACGATCAAACTATCGCCCGATTAAGGTGAGTATAGCTAACAGTGCCACCATTGAAAAAAAAAATAATGAGTCTGGAGATGTGGAACATTTTGAAATTTCCTATGCTCACATTTTTTAATAAAAACTTTTTTACAAAAAAATAAAACCGACTTCCAAAAACAACACTACAAAGTGAAAAATAACTTTAATTTCGGAAGTCGGTGTCTAGTTAAATGTGTTTTCGTTTTTTGCCACCGACTTCCGAAATTAAAGTTATTTTTCACTTTGTAGTGTTGTTTTTGGAAGTCGGTTTTATTTTTTTGTAAAAAAGTTTTTATTTTTCACTTTTTAGTGGTTCACATGTGCTTACCCCTTCACAGCGTACTGGCGTGATGTTATGTTATGAACTGGTGTGAACAACAAACAGACATGAGATTTCAGCAATCCCAGTCCATTTGCTATCATTTATTGAGGAGTTCCGTTGCCTATCTCAGAAGTTCTTCATCAGATCTTCACCAAATTGAAATGGGACCACTCCAAGAAAGTACTCTTCCAAAAACTATCCAAATCGCTTCAAGTGTGCCTATAAAATTGGAAGAGTTCTCTCTATTTCTCCAGGATCCCATCATCAGATCCTGACTTGATGATCATGGGACCACCTGGGAAGTATACCCTTTCAAACAAAAAAAAAATAATCCAAATCGGTCCAGCCATCTTCGAGTAATCGAGGAACATACATAAAAAAAAAAAAATAAAAAAAAAAAAAAAAAAAAAAAGGTTCCGACGAATTGATAACCTCCTCCTTTTTGAAGTCGGTTAAAAAAGTTATAGCAGTTAACGCCAAAAACGGCCGTGTTTTTGTTAACTGCTATAACTTCGATTTATGTTTTAGTGTTGATTTTTGTGATACAAAAAATTCTACCTCACTTATTATTTTTTCAATGGTGGCGCTGACGGTTAGCTGCTCTACTCGCCTTAAAAATCGCAAGTGCTCGCTCGCTCTAAAACTTCGCCCCCAACTTCGTTCACTTCACATGGACGCGATGACGTGAAGTAAATCTTAAGTCTTCTAGAGATTTGTTGCAAGATGCACAACTTGAAATATTTAAAGTGCAAAAAAAAATTGTCAGGAATGTTTTGAGAATTAATGTGGATGGCTATACGAGTAGGGGATGAACTGTGTGAAAGATGATATGGCTAGAAAGGGAGTACCGAGATGATGAGAGACAATACATGTTGCGCACACCCCAAATAAATTGGAATAAGGGCAGGAGAATAATGACAATGCAAAAAAAAACAAAATCATATTGGACCAAAAGACATCCGCTGCTTACTACTAGACTTTTACACTTAAATTCGCGACAACAACCGGTCCTGAACAGACCGAAACATGCAGATTCCCGTTAGCGTTACCTAAAAAAAAAACATAGTAGGCATAAATACTGTACCTCTGGTGTTCATCCTCATCGGCGTCAATGGCAACGGACATGACACGGTCACGGTAGTTCTTAGCAACAGGCTTGAGTTCCTCAGTGTACTTGTCGAAGTCGCCATTTTTCTACAAACAAAATAGGCATCAGAATCTGTAGTAGAAGTCCACGCAATCACCAAACAAAGGTCATTAACCACGAGGTCGTTGCACTTTATAGTGTTTGTCGATATGTCGTCGTACGTATTTAGTTATTAGCATGCCTTTAACTACCGTTTCTCGTTACTCGATGATTTTAGCATTAATATACGGAGCTTCCGCTAACAGGATACCGTAAAAGAAACATTATTTTATTAATAACTCGAATTTATTCTTGTATAATGAATTTTTTTTTTTTTTTTGTTAAATTTAGTTCATCATGCAGATATTTTGTAGTAATACGTGTAAAAAGGTTCATTAGCCGATACGCATGCGCGATTGTCTAGTAATGAACGGTGAAAGTTCAAGCCGGCGCGCGGCGGGTCACCGGCTCAAATCTCGTCACTATACTTAGGTACATTCACGTTCGTGAAAGTATATCTCGCCAATTTCTCGTTTAACCACTTTCGAGATACGTATATGTACAGTTGCATCGCAAAAAATGACACCGATAATTTAATTCTTGGATCAATATGCCATACATACGAATCAACAATGTTTGCCTCTTACATGTGGAAGTCTACTTCAGTAACTCGTTAAAAAACAGGTTTTGCTGAGTAATAATAGCCGTCTACGATATCTCGTTTTCCTACGAATTTTAATGTCGGGAGATTCACTTTATTCTAGAATTAAATAAGTTTTGTTCCTTGCTTATTTGCTGTGAAATTAAGTGATTATAGATATCTAAGCAATATATATTAACCCTGTAATATTTTGCAAAGAAAATTAACAATTAAATTAGCATTAACATAAACTGTTATCTCTCGACATTCTGCTTAAAATTGACAATGATGATTCGGAATTAATTTCATTTAAACTTTAGCTAAAAAAAAAAGATACAAAAAGCCATTACACAGTTTAGGAATAATTAATGTTTCTGTTAATTTCTTACCTTGGATAGGAACAAGAGAAGGTGGTATTTGATCTGTCCGCCGAAGATCTTGGAGGCAGTCTCGTGAGAGAACTCAACAATGGTAGGCATACTCTGGACGAACACCCAGGTCTTGAAAATGTCCTCGTCGAATTTCTCGCCTTCGAACTTGACACGGGGCTCCTCGAACTGATGGCAAAATTACAGGAAAAGTTATACTTAAGGAAAAATATATATACTTAGTAATTTTTCACCACAATCTATAAGAGATATAGTTTCACATATAATCTTAATCTAAACTATAATATTGCAAAGAACTAAAATAGTTAGTTTATGTGTTTGTTAAAGGTAATCTCTGGAAATCTTATGTTATGATTATGACATATTTTATGTTAAGCAAGAGACATGTGGACGAAGTCGCCGGCAGAAGCCTAGTTATCAATTATATTCAAAGCTGTTGGGAGTGCAACTCGATTTTCAAATTTTCCAATAATAAAGATGGCTCTGAAAACAATGATCTATGTGTTTGGTGTTTGTGCTTGTTATTTTGAGAGCCAATGTCTAGACTTCAGAGGAAACTGGAAACAATAAAAAGGAAAAATATTGAGCATTTGTCTGACTAACTAACTGTAGACTAACTGTATTTGTCACTAATTATTTTATAACAAGTTAAAAAAAAAAAGTTTTTATGTCAATTTTGGTTTCAAAAGACCTGTATTGTTTGAATAACCTGCTATTTTATTAATATTAATCAACTAGGTAAGTTTTTTTTTTTAAATAAGATTATTTTAATGATTGGGGATAGAAACTTTTTGAAAACCCAAGAAAATACGAAAGATAAGGTAAAAATATTTATAGCAATAGCAGTATCTGTTTTTATACTGTCTTATCTGCAAAAATATAGATTTTAAACATTTAAAAGGGGCAATTAAAATCAAAGTAAGAAGATAAATGCTGTGACAACTGAGATAAGTGTGTCACTGTCACAGTTATATTACAATACAAGAGTGGACAATTGGATCAGCTACAATTTATTTATCTGCCTTCTTTTGAGGCCAACAAACTTATTATCTGCTAACCCAAGTGGAGGACAATATCAATTATGTATAATACAAATGTGTACATAATGGTTTATCAGCTACTTATTATGTCATATATTATGTGGCTTAAATGTAGAATAGGATTTAATAAATATACATATAACATATTTTGTTACATACAGAACATTTTTGTTTGATATTATGTATGCATTTATATTTTTTTGTCTTTTAAATATGTTCATTACATGCACAAAAACTGTGATAAGATTATTAAATACCAACATTTTACATCTCTTCACCTTTTGTAAGTACCTATAAAATAATCATTGGACTGTGTAGGAACAAACAAAAAAAAAACTAAGGCAACAGGAAGTTTTATAAAAACAACTGCTTTTTTTTAAAGATAAAAGAATTGATCTTTTATTTTGTAGACTTAATTTCTACTTTATTATAAAAAAGCCAAAAGAAATCAATGATAGTAAGTGATGCTGTGTACTTACGTTCTTGAAGAGAACAACATCCTCATCTTCAGCTTCCAGCTCAGCAATGACTTTCTCGTCAGAGACAACAGCGAAGACCTGGTCGTCAACACCACTGGCAACTCCAAGGAAAGCCTTAGCCTTAGTAGAGCTCTGGTCAGAGAAGAAACCAATGGTAATGACTTTGTTGGCGGCAATGAGTTCCTTGGCTTGCTCAGCAGAGGAGACTTCAACGGCTGGGGGACCAGTCTTCTTCTTCAGCCAGTTGATGATGTCATCAGCTTGACGGCCACCTGAGAGAAAGTAAAGAAATGTGTGATTAGCTTATTGAAAATAGACTATTGGAATTTAAAAAAGCACAAAATTATAATTTTAAGTATGCAATAATACACTAATTGGAACTAAATGAGGCATTGCAAATTCTAGAAAATATTTAACTTTTATGAATGAACCATGAAAAGTTTAGAAAACATTAGCTTTATAAGAGCAACTTCTTGTAATCGTTAAATAAACATACCGGAGTAATCAATAGGGTTGCCGTTCTTGAAGAATTTGAGCGTTGGGTATCCCCTGACGCCATAGCTTTCAGCCAGCTCTTGTTCTTGTGTGGCATCAACCTTGGCAAGTTTGATGGGAGACTCTTCCTCGGCCAGCTTGGTGGCGGCCTTGGCGTACTCTGGAGCGAGGGACTTGCAGTGACCGCACCATGGTGCATCTGCAAATAGTAGGTATGATTCACAAAGGCATGCAATACGTGCCGGCACGCGCGCAACCATGCCGACTGACGTGTCATTCACATTTTATTGCAATAATGAATAACAAGGAGTACAATATAGAAATTCACAGTGAAGAAAAGACAAAAGAATAATAGTTAACAGTAAAAACTTACAGAATTCCACTAATAGGAAGTTGTTAGATGAGACAACACCATCAAAGTTGGATTTACTCAGAACGAGTACGTTTTCTTCGGTGGGTACTTCATCAGCCAAAGCGGCGCCCAAAAGGGCTATCGCCGTAAACAGGATTACTCTCATGTTGAAAAATACGGCACTTCACAAGCCTTCTCCGAAGACGAAACTCTACAAAATGCCGAAATAGTGCCACTTCATTCACTCCCGTCTCACTTGACGTGGCAGCGTCGATCGTGTACATGTAGAGCTGTGATTGGTTGGCGTGAGGTGAAATTTTTAGTGAGACTGGCAAAGGCCAATGTTTATACGAATCCTCTTGAGTAAACAAAAGAACTTGATTTTTGAAAAACAAAATAGCTTTTGGAAAATGAAGAAAAAACATTTAAAATTGTAATTTACAAAATAAAAAAAGTAGCTTTATTAGCTTGCAGATTTTTCACCTTTCATTCTGGAATACATAAAGTTTGGCATAAATTAAATTTGAAAAGAATACTTAAATTATTTCGCTTGTATTTCGTGGGCATTTATTATTTTATCGTTTTCTTTTCAAATCAAAATGCCATTCATAATCGTTCCATTCCATCACTGGTTTCTTCCCAAACAGCTGATTATGACATTTGTCACCTGTCAAATTCTGTCTGTGACGGACGGCAAAGCATGGCGTAGTAAATAATCGTGAAATTAAAACAAATCTTTTTGAAATAAAATGAATAACGATATAAAAGTAGGCAGAAATACAAATTATTGTAAAGCAAAAACGTAGACCATAGGTGGGTGGTGTTTCAGGAATATTTAAACTATCTTAGTCGAGGTAATAAGGAGAGATATAAATCATATTATGTACATAATATGATACGGACTTCGCTACCGAAACATGAAGCTCGTTTCATTTATTTTGTTTAATATATTAACAATAAAAAGAGATCAGGTCTCTGGCATTTGCTGAAAATTTAAAAACTGTCGTCCTATGAATTAGATATGGTTTCCAGTCAGTCATAATAACCTTGAAACCTTTATCTTAATTTCCCATAACAATTCATATAAATGGGAACTATTACATAAATGAGCAGTGGTGGCCCAGTGGTAATGGCCCCGACTTAAGAATTGGAATTGTTGGTTGTGGATTCGAACCCAGAAAAGCACTGTGTCAATTATTTCATCACCACTGCTCTCAAAACGGTGAAGGAAAACATCGTGAGGAAACCGGCAAGTCATAGAACCAAAAAAATCGAAGTTATGTGTCATCTACCAACCCGCACTGGGTCCGCGTGGTAGATTACAGCCGACTCCCTCTTGAAGAGATGAGGCCGGTACCCCAGCAATAGGAACATTGTAGGCTGATTATAATATAAATGACCTATACTTACTTTATAAGCATCATGTTATATCATTAATGACACCATTATGGCGAGTGTCCTACATCATCATACCTCAACACAAACTAACTACAACACATTATAACCACATACAAATTCCATTCAGGAATATAACTTAAATAGTTTACTATAATATTATTGAGGCACCCACGTGACTGGCATAAATAACAAACACGCCTAAAGCATAATAAATTACAAAAGCTGGCACGCATACCACTATTACAGATTTATTTTAGAAGTTTTAATATTGGACCGTTTCCAATTTTTGTACTATAGTGTCCTTCCTCATTAACAGTGGCAAAAAATATTCTTATTGTCTTTGGTAATTAATAGGGTCTTTGAGGCAATAAGGTATGTTTTAATTAATAAAAATATGTAAATTGAAATATAATTTGATGGGTAATTATCAGATTTCATTGAATAGTGATCAAAATTATGTAATATTCATATTTATAGTTATAAAACATGTGGATTAGAAACTTGAGATTAATGCTGTGTGGGAAAGTGGGATTGTGATTTTTTTAAAACCAAATTTAGTGCAGTGGTTGAACTAGAAGCCTGTATTTAATGTAGGTACCTAATATTTATCAATATTCTAAACAGAATAATGAGTTCTTCTAATACAAAACCATGAAATGTGCTGTGAATATTTAGCAATGTGTCAATCTTTAAGTCACATTTTAACAATACTTTTTCAATTAAAATTTATTTAATATATTCAAAAAGAATAACAGTTACACCTTTATTGTTTTACATATATTAATTCTGTTTGTAAAACTATAACATGTGAGAATAAAACTCAATATTTTATTAAAATAAAACATTACCAACCCTACTGGAAAATTAAAACACAGTTTTAAAAGCTTATCATGAATCCAAGGATTCATCACACTGCAACATGCATTACAAATTATTTCTAAAATATTTACACTTCCATTTATATTTCACCTCATACTTTACATGTGAGTAATAAAAATGTTATTAACATAGTGCTAAGTGCCACATTTAAATGAAACAAACATAAATTTTATTTAGAATTTATGAAGTGTTTTCACTAAACTGAATCCTGTTATGATTACAGATGCCAGAACTGACTGTGACATCCGAAATATATGAGGAGTATGATTATAAAACTAAAATATCACCAAGCACTGAAGGAAGTAAGTATTAAAGTTAGCATTTTATTAGCTTTATGAATTAAAAGTCAAATCTTAAATTTTTAAAGCTTTTGGAATTTTACAGTATTATTAAAATGTATAATATATGTCTCAGTATTTACTGAGGAGCTCGTGGCTAAGGAATAACAGCCGCACGGGTCGATCCATCAGGTTAAGCTACGCTTGCCGGGGTCGGTCCGTGGATGGGTGACCATCTTCACATACCGAGAGTCCGAGACTCCTCCGTGCCTCGGAAAGCACGTTAAGCCGTTGGTCCCGGCTGTCATTCGTGGATCTTTGACAGTCGTTAGGGTCGTCAGAAGCCCGAAAGTCTGACAACCAGCCTTACCAAGGGGTATCGTATTACCCAGTTACTGGGTTGTGGAGGTCAGAGAGGCAGTCGCTCCATGTAAAATACTGGTATTCAGCTGCATCTGGTTAGGCTTGAAGCCGACCCCAACATAATTGGGAAAAGGCTAGGCAGATTGATGTCTCAGTATTTACATACTCTTTTCACTTTCAGATGTGATATCAGAATTCCCATTTCTGTTGCCCAACAATGGAAGCAGTGCTACTTTTGATGAGGATAATGACTTGGATATAGAGAGGCCACAGAAAGAAGTTATTAAAATAGGTAAGATATCAAGGTACTTCAAAAAGATCTGGTGTGTGTAGTGCAACCAGCGCGCTTATACCTATGACAACAGAATCGTAGCAGATGGTGTTCTGTAGTTTCGGCCTCATACGAAAATGGCGTGAGATTATGTGTGTACAATACCCGGGCGTTACAGATAGTGCAATCCACGAAGACACGCCCCACTATTCCTCTTAACAGTTTATAGTATATGTGTGTAAGCTTCCGCCAATGTTTGAGCGTTATCGGTACACACTAATTACCGTGTACTAACTATAGTGTGTACCGATAACACTCAAACATTGGCGGAAGCTTGCACACATACCTATACTATAAACTGTTAGGAGGAATAGTGGGGCGTGTCTTCGTGGATTGCACTATCTGTTTTATGGCACATCGTATCCCCGTGTCCTATTTAAAAGCGATCGTCGCGCAAATACACAATCGTTAGATCTTTTTGTTCGGTGAACCTGAACGCGTGGTTGCGCCGACAGAGGGCGCATCCCGGTTTTCCAAACAAAAACTGACATTTGAACACGACCGATCGCGTACTCGCGCGACGATTAGTAAAGGCCGCATACTATGAGCTGTGCTATGAGTATGAATACTGGTCGACCTAGTATTTGCTTTACCACTTTTGACAACAAAATAGAAACTTCGCTAAGGTTAAAAAAAATCTAACTAGACCTTATCTTTATGACATGCAAGTGACATTGAATCTTATGGATCATTTAGACGAAGCCTATCCCCGAGACAATCCACTAAGCCAATCCAATAATAGCATCGGGCATCGTGTAAATAAAGACAGTCCACTGCATTGGATTGTCCACAAGCCATTGATGAAGCCAGTCCATTGTATGGACTGGCTTCATCGAACATAGAACGGTTTGAAAATTTGCTGGCGCCAATAACTTCCCCCTCCTCTCACGCAAATTAAAGCATCCGAATTTGACTGAACTGGCCTACTCGCCTGGCGTGTGTGTGCTGAACGACACGAATTTAGCACTTTTCATTCGACTGGCATAGTGGATTGTCTCGGGGATTGACCCCGTCTAAATGGCCCATTGGTGATAGAGCAATTACGAGGTCTACAACACACTTCATTATGGCCAGTTAAATATTTCCAGAGCACAGTTCTAAAACCAAAATCGCGCTCGTCGGTCTCCAAGTATGGCGGGGCGCGTTCCTCCTCGGCGATTGGCTGATACACCTCGGTTTGAAGGGAGAGCTGACCAATAGGAGCGTGCTAGAGCTTGGCGCTGGCACTGGACTCACCAGCTTTGTAGCTTCTCTATATGCTAAGAAGGTTGTTTGTACAGGTAATAATTTATTTGTTAATATTTTGTATTATAAAGCATGAAGCGTGACGACGCGTTCGGAAGTGCGACGTGTATTGCACACATTGTGCGGCGTTCATGGATATGCTCTCCTCTGGAGAACACAAAAGGATATGCTGGACTCCTAAGCAAAACCACATGGTGTTCAGTTAACAATCTTAGCCAGGGCTATGGCATAATCTCGTTTCCATCACACCTCTAGGAAATAAAAACCAAAACAAAAAAAAAAAAAACAAATAAAAACCTTCTTGTCAAGCAAGCTACTAACAGCAGCAGCTCGGTGGGCCTACTTGGTCATTGAGTCTCTCTAAAGCAATTTCTGTGGCGGCTGGAAATGGAAGAGCGCCTGGAAGTGTGACTTGAGGTTAGTTAGCATTGCGCAAAATAAACCCAACCGATGTCGAAATAATTTTTAAAAGCGTGTTCACACTATTCCGTCATCTCTGTCGTTTTACTAACCTAGTAGGTATAATACGCGCCACGAACGATGAGACTTGACACACCACGTAGTTTGACTTGTGCAGTAGACGATTTTAGGTCTCTTTAGCGGTATGAAGTCTGAGCGCGGGAAGGGACCAGGCGTCATCGGGGCGGCGGAAAGAGCGCGGGAGGCGCAGTCAAGTCTCATCTTTCGTGGCGCTTATTGTATGTATGTAGTACTGCGAACAGTAGACCTCGCGAGTACAAACTTTTTTGCAACAATTAATATGCCATGACCTTATTGCATAACTAACATTAATATTGGTTTTCTCGTTTTAGAGAATTCTGATAATTATTATCAGAATTCTCTAGTTTTGTGATGAGAAGGTGGTCTCAGGTGCTCCATCAATCCCTACATAGTAGTTAAAGGGCCATTTCACTGGTAGAAATCTAAAAGTGAGCAATTTACTGCATTTTGAGGAGCTATTCTGCTCATCACGCTGAAGATCCTTATCAGATCTTAACCAATTTTCTATGAGACCAACATAAACTTACTACCTTTCAAATAAACCACTTTCAAGAACCATCGAAATCGGATCTCATAAGGCTGAGATATCCAGTAGCCCCCTTTTTGGAGGAACTACCCTCCAAACAAAAATCCCCGATGACAAAAAAATCTATAAAGTCGTCAAATCTGTAGTACTAAGTTTCGTCCAGATCAGTTGTAAAAAAAAAATTGCCAGACTTGATGCAGACGCTTCGTTCGCTTGGTCATATAGTTTTTTTTTCTTGTTTCAGACATCGATATCGGCGGTATCTTAGAACTTATAAAGTTAAATGCAAAATATAATAAGAAACTAGTAAAATCTCAGTTCAAAGTGATGCCTCTGGATTTCACCGACACTATTTGGAGTCCTCCACTGTTAAGTGAAATAAAACAAGCCAGCATTATCATAGCTGCTGATGGTACGTATCTATACAAACTTATTTAATTGTTGAACTATCAACCCCACCACCATCAACCACTTTGGTGATAGCTGAAGACGTCACGTTCGACAACGAACGAAAGAGAAAACGCTACTTAATTCATCATTTTCCTCAACTCAGCACGATTCCTAGGTCAGAGACGGCAACCTTATAGCTACGAGAAAAATGATCGTGTATGCTTATTCTCGTAACTATGTATAATGTGATATCAAGGAAAAGCAATAGGTACTTAATCAATTATGCCGGCCGTCCAATCGGTTCCTCCATCCTTGATGAACCTAGTGCGTGAATTGGTGATCAGAGACACTAAAAGAAAAACAAATACATACTACTTACGACATTTATTCCAAAATTCCAATGCAGCTTTTATCTTCTTCCAGTAATTTACGACGATGACCTCACAGCAGCTTTCGTTTCAACTATACAGAAGATGCTAAACACTCAGCCGCCAAAAACGTTATACATGGTGTTAGAAAAGCGCTACGTGTTCACGATAGAGCACCTCGACTCGGTCGCGCCCTGCTACGAGACATTCCTCACTCTGCTAGACAAAGTCAAGACAGAAAACGCACATTCCACCTGGAACATAGAACAACTACCTCTAGACTTCCCTAAATATTTCACTTACGATCGCGTCAAAGATCTAGTTCTATGGAAAATCTCTTCTACACCTATTTAAACTAAAAGACAATCTAGGAAAATTAAATCTTATTTTTGATGGAATCAGTCTTTTATTAAAACTTCCTTGGAATTATTATAACCTTTATTTCAATTTGGTTTTCCGAATATCACACAATTCATAGCTACAAAGGTAGTAAACGAATCGATCAGATTTTTTTTATAAATAAATATCGGACAAAACGTTACGTCATAAATTTCAACATCGTATACAAATATTGTGTATAAATATAAAATGTCTTCAATAACTTATATATATATATATATATATATATAATCATATTTTTGTTCGAACTTTCCTAATGATAATAATCTCACTAAAGACGCAATTCTGAAATTAAATCTATACTTAAAATTATTTCTGTGTTGGCCAAAATTCGTTGTATTTCGTGAGGAAAGTTTTCCTAAGTTCGGAGTTTCTGGCTTGTTGGTCCTTTTCCTTGCTGAGGGTCTCAACGCTCTGCCCCACGCACAGGTCGCCCGTGAAGTGGATGATCACCACTTGAGTGTTAAAAGTCACGTTTTTGTCCGGGCTCTGCTTATTGTAGTTTGTTTGAGGAACAAAGTCCATTGGGAAGGGTAGTGTCACATTTTCTATGGACAAACATACCTGTTACTTGTGAAGGCGTAGGGAATAAGGCTGAAAAACTTTCAAATTATAGATGTTGACAACCCTAAATTTTCTCCAAGTAAACGTGGATGTTGATGGCGACTAACAAAAGGTATTTAATTTACAAGGCAGATGTGAGTGGAAACGCCGGGAGGAGACGCCCTAGGAAGACAGTGACCTTATTGGTGATGTTCTTCGGAAAGGTCAGGTGCGTAGTACTCGCAACCGGCGTGCGTGTGTAACCAGATGTATGAACGTAAACGATGCAAAAGGAGTATGTTAGGATCGTAGCAGGTGGCGTTCTGTAGTTTCTGCCTACCCCCATGGGAAGAAGGCGTGAGTTTATGTATGTATATAAACACGGTTACCTCAGTCAATACTACCCAGCCAAAATATAGCACGTTAATTCAGAAAGTTCGACTTTTGAGTGTTGTCTGTCTCTGTCCCTCATGCCTGTCTGACAGTCTCTTTCTAAAGATCGATGTGTGTCTGTACCTTACCATTGTATTCCTCGGCGCCCTGCACGGAGGAGTCCCCGGTGCACTCAGGCCCGCAGCGCCCGTCTTTGAGGATGCCGCGCATGGTGGTCAGCTTACTGATTGCCTTCTCATTGCTCTTGTTGTTCTGTTCGTTCTTGTGCTTGTCTATGTTGCGGAGAAACTTCTTCATCTGGATTTTTTTTAATAATAACAATAATCAGCCTGTATTGTCACACTGCAGGCCAAAGGCCTCCCTTTCCTTTTACCACTCAACTGGATCCTGAGCCTATATGGCCCAATCCCTCCTATAAGCGTCAAGTTCATCCCGCAATCTGCCTATCGCGATGCCGTTGGGACGTTTTCAGGAACCCCAGAAAGGAAAGTTTTTAGGTGTAAGGAAAACGGAAAGAACAATGCTTTACTTCCAAGCGCTGCGACAATGTTTTTGGCGACTAAAACACAACTGGTCACATCTTTATGAACAACTTCTAAGTACTATGGGTTCAAACCAGAAATTGCAAAAAAAAAAGCTGTTCCCTACATCTTGAATTTGACGAGTTCTGCGAACATGAATGTGTCGTTCATTGTAAAAGTGGTGTAACTTCATATTTTTAAAATACATACAGGGTGTGGCGTAAATAATGGTCCAACGTTAAGGGGTCGATACACTGTATATACAGCTATCATATACCACAATTTGAACCATTTTTTTTCCTAGGTCTCGCTCGGAATACAATTTTTTTTTAAATTGATTTTTTTTTTCTTTGATACATTTGTTTTACATAAGCATGTGATAGCACATGTATTTCACAGTTATAAACAAAAAACAAAATTAAAAAATAATGTCATTTATAGAAATTATAGCCAAATTAGTAAGGCAAGGTGTCAATTTTTCAAATAATAATATAAAAATATTTTATTCTGAGACTGGAAAAAAATGGTCCAAATTGTGGTATGTGATAGCAGAATATACGGTGTATCGCCCCCTTAACGTTGGACCACTATTTACGCCACACCCTGTGTATTGCTTTGCTTAATGGATCACATTTACTCGTATCTTTCATTATAAATTATTATATCTTTGATTTGTATTTTACTCATAAAATAGAAAACATTGGATGAATGCTTATATTTTTTTTCAATACACTTCCTCGAAAACTGGTTCATATCGCACAACGATTAGGTTCACAATGCAATATATTTCACACGCATGCGATTTTTCATTTTCCAACACGTGTGCGGGAATAAAAATTGCCGCAGATAACTTATACCTATACTTAGTCCAAATTGGTCCAATACCTCTATTCACACCTTCTCTGTTCGGAGGTGAATGTTTTTTTTTTAATTTCGGCAAATTTATTTACGTCTTTACGGCGTTTATTTTTTGAATATTTAAATAATGTTTATAAATAGAATATCATCAAAACCATGATTATTACAATAAAAAAAAAAAACGTTTATGAACAAATTAACATTTGTGTTCTAAACTCAAAATTATTTGAATTTTCTATTTTTCATATTAGGCTGTTTATCGGCTTTATACCTTTGCTTCTCCTTCAACCTGGCGAAAGCAAAGCGCGGAAGAAAAGAAAATTTTAATCATAGTTTCCTAATAATTCATAACAAAAATATTTTTCGTTATTTTATTTTATTTCTTCAAAAGTGTATTGAAAAACATCGTTTGATACACGTGGACATTTGTTATTGCAGTTCTCGGCTCAAAAACAACCTCGCCTACGGCTCGGGTGTTAATGCCGCCTCGAATGCAATAACAAAAATTCTCCACTTGTATCAAAATGCCCACACAGATTCGCAAAAAGCTCGCTTTTTGAAAATTAAGTTACAAGGAGATAATTCACTTTTGTAGGGAAGAGCTGATTTTTCTTTCGCAATTTCAGGTTTGGTAAAAGTTTGCCATAGTAAAAGTTGTTCATAATTATGAGTACAGTGACCCATTAAGAGGTTGTGCGTTATTTAAGTTACACCTTGTATATTATGTTAACTTTCCTTATGAGCACCCCATTTCCAGGGTACCTATAAACCTGTGTAATATTACGCGGCTAGCTATTTGCAAATCATTCCACTGCTCTTATAAAGGGAATCACTACCTACTTTTGCTGACTGACAAACACACAGCTAAAAAAAATATTATATGTTAGGCAGGTACCGTCTTTGATATTTTCTTCGGCGGATCGGGATACGACATTTTCGGTTCCCCTGGGTTGCTGCCGACCACGTGCAATGTATTTTTTGGGATATCGAAGTCGGAATACACTGAAGGTTGGCCGTCAGCGGGTTCCTTCTGTCGCGACCCCGTCGTGGACTTGCTATTCGTCGGCATGTAAGCAGACTTCTCTGCGCTTTCCGATTGACACTTTTGTATGACTGCTTTATTCTTGTTTTTTTTATTCCTCTGAATGGGCGTATCATCTTCGTTCGACAGGCTTTCTTCCGATGTCGAAGGGAACACTTCGTTGAGGCTCAGAACTTCCAAGTTGCACTCCTCGAGGTTGGAGGGGTTGTTCACGTCGGCCACTTGACACAGCTGGTCAGTTGAGTGTATACTTATGAACGACTTTTGTCCAGTGCACAAGGCACCGTCCTCGCTCGAGGCAGATGGTTTCTTTGAAACAGTCACTGCAATGGAAAATGCTATGTTCAGGGTTCAAAAATATTAGGTATACAGGGTGAATTTTTCAAGTGGGCATAGATGGCCAAATTCCAAATTATGAGGAATATTGTAATGCTGAATGCAGCACAATCGTTGAGACGTCGAATCCAGCTGTGTATTGAAAAAAATGGTCATCGTTTCGAACAATTAATCAGTGGAGGTGTAACATAAGATAATAAAAAAGTATTTTGTTAAAAAATGAGCTCTTTCCTTTAGTTTGCCGTATGTCATTACTTCCCAGAATTCGATCCTTATTAGCGACACTATCGAAGGGTGTAATAATAGTGGTTTTTTTTCTTCAAAATCAACGGGTTCGATTCCTGGATAGAAATATAGATTTTTCAAAAATCCAATGATGCAGTTTTAGTTTTCATCAAAATCGAGCCCGAGACTCCTTTGAGTACTATGCGCTATTCCGTAGTTTCGAATTTGGCCATCCACGCCCGATTGAAAAATTCACCTCTATATGTAAACGGAATTAATCGAGCGAAGACTTGGGCCAGATGCGAGGTCTTTGTGTTATACAAGATACATGCATGCAAGGCAAAATGGGGAGTCAGTTACAGCTTTATTTCTCTCCTATTAGCATCGCATCTGTAGGTAACGTTTCTTCAGCATAAATAGCGTATCATTAGTCATACATACCAGCGTACGTGCAGCTATCGGTGGGGTTAATAACATGTCCTACAAAATAAACATTACCGTTAGTAACCTGACATTTATATGAACACGTACAAGACGGGACTCGTCCCACGATGCTTACCTTCCTCCTCATATCTGTCGGTTGCCTGAATGTCTGTTCTACTTTTATCAGATAATTTGTGTGCATTCCTCGAATGTGACATATTTAACAACAAATTTCAGTTTGTGAACTTTGTCAAATGGCTTTCCATTTTCTCTTTATTTGGTTAGCCTTGACAGTTCTAATTTTAATATTTTTTTCAGCTATGTGTTAGGTTTGTGGGTTACAACCTCTTTTATTGAACTTTACTTTCTTTTGAATAGAGGGTGAACTACCGATAGGAAACTCATTGTCATAGATAATACACTATCTAATTGCGCTATCGATCGTAATCTGATGATCTGAATAATTTTGAAGCAAATTGCTAATCCATTGCATCATACGGTCGAAAAATTAGTCTGCTCGACAACTAAACGTAAATAACGCAATGAATGTTGGTGAACTGTTAAAATGAAACCGATTCCGATTGATAGTGCGCTACGCAATTAGGGTGATGCTACATGGAGGAGGCAATAAAACAGAAATAATTTGAAAATAATAATGTTATATTTCATTTTGATAATAAGTACATTTTACTGAACTCAAAATGGAATAATATAAAAATAACAAAATAGTGTCATTAGAATCAGCATTGCAAATTGGAATTATGATAACATAACTAAATGCAAAAATATTGATGAGTGTTTATTGTATAAAATTATTACTATAGTTGTAACAGAAATATTATTAATATTATGAGTTGATAAAACACGGACATATTTCACTTAATGATACTTGTGAACACTTTTATGTTATACCTAAGATCGCTAGTGTGAGAACCACGTCAGAAGTCGATTGAGATAAGAGTAAGGCAGTGCAACCCTGCAGTCTTTTGTAGAAATTCATGTCAAAACAAACACTTCACACAATACTCTTTCATTACTTTCATAATTTGAACACTCAATTTTAATTTTATCCTAATTAAATAATTAAGCTAGTCACTTTCAAAAATTATTGAGATTTTGTATTGATTGATCAGTCTGGTAGTGATTATCTATTTGGCTTACATAGAATTGTTTATGTACGTATGTAAATTATTAGATCTAACGCCTATTTTGAAGACGAAGGCACTTCTTCAAATTAGAATCGGCATGTAAATTATTTTTTGGTCTAGAATTAGTGGATTGATTATTTTTTGGAACGGGATGAAGTGAAGCTTTTTACGTTTTCTCGAATTACGAATTATTTCATTTATGCATTACATTATTATTCTATGTCAAAATGCGATTGACTATATTTATCTAGATAATGTTATAAGAACTAAAATACTGTGGCAAGGTTCTCATAGCGTGCGTTCAGTCTAAGAAGAAGTTTCTAACGTAACTGTCGTAGTGCGAGTGTGCAGTGATACGTCACTGAGACAATGCGACGGACAGTGCTCCGGCGCAACAACAGGAAAAGTATCATACGTCATAATTTAGTAACTTAACTATTGTCATCCATTTCATGGACATCAACTTACAATTAAAACACCATAACTAGGCAGTAACGAAATCCTAATCACCTAATCACAAGAGATAATTTTGTTATTAAAATGACGATTTTCACTTGATATGGCGTCAACGTCAAAAGTTAAAATTATTATGTCACGGAAATTAAAATTAAAACGTGAAAGACCAAAAAGTTTGTTCTACCAATTCATATCTACTGAGACAGCCGCGCCGGATTCCCACATGTTGAAAAATATCGGTGGTTGTACTTTTGGCTAGCCTCGAGCGTAGAAAGCAGTCCATAGCTAAGGAGTGTTCGCTATACGGAGCTTTTTCTCTCTGATATGGAGGATCGCTTGCGGCTCTGGATGCTGCCCGAGGACATCTTGCGCTTGGTATCTGAGTGGCCATGGGAGGGCCCAGGACTTCCCGCCTTGAAAGAAAGACCTTATGTTAATTTAACTAGCTTAGACATGGGAACACTATGATTATTCAAAATTGAATAAAAACACGGGAAATTTAAATTAACTGGCGAAACTTCACACACGTGATGGCTATCGTAAAAAGAATAAAATATAACATCGACCCCGGAATCAGCTGTAGTTACTTGAAATTATAAGTTTGTGTTTTATGGGAGAATGTCGCAGGCTTAATAGACTTTACCTGGTACTTGTTAACAGACCTATACTGCCCTCCCATACCTATTAACACTGTAATTTGAAAACATTGTAAAAGCCAATTATTTTTAAAAGAGTAACCATGGAGTTTCTTGCCGGCTCTTCTCCATAGGAAACAACAGACTGGAACCTTGCACCTAGCTTCTAACGTTTCATAAGTGCCCATGTGGGTTTATGAAATCATTTTTGTTTTATCGTGTAGGTAAATATATCGACAACCATCACGTCTGTGAAGCTGCCCGCGACTTCATCCGCGTCAAATCACGCTTTTGCTTCGTTTTCACTTGGCGTTCTTTCCGACTTTTTTTCTTTTTGCTCGGCTCCCAATGGCCCTAGCGTGATGTTACATAGCCTATAGCCTTCCTCAAGAACTGGGCTATCACTAGCAAAAAGAATTTTTCAAATCCGACTGGTAGTTACAGAGATTAGCGCGTTCAAACAAACAAAGAAACAAATTTACCTTGCTGAAGTTGTTGTTGCTGGCCATGCGGTTAGCATTAGTGAGGTTGGAGGTCTTGCGCCTCACGCAGGGCGAGGCCTCCACGCTGAGCTTAGCGCCGGGCGGCGGTTTGCTCTCCGGCGGCTGCTGGTACTTGCCCACGGCATGCCAATGTTCCCGCGCAGCACTCAAACACACACGCATCTTCTCTTTGGCTTCAGTACTATCCGCTAACATTTGGTTCAGCATCTGCACCGTCTGATACAACGCCACAGGACTCAACATCCCAAAATCGTGCAGCGAACACATGTGTAAAACAAAATTCCTGTACAAATTCTTCTCCAGTAACTCCTTTCCTCGCATTTGCAGGAACATTTGACAGGCGATGGGGATTTGGCAGTCGCCTACGTAGTTGTATTTCATTACGTGGAGGTTCCACATCTTCATCAGTTCCTTCTCACCCTCGTTGACGTCTGTGAACTCGTCTATCATCATCATCGTCTTCTGTTGCAGCCATAACGGGTCTGTCTCGCTCTCTGAGTCGATGTCCAGCTCGTTAGGGTATACGGGTAAGCAGGTGATTGTGTGGTGGTACAGTCTGGAATGAGAATAAAAATAATCATGCAGTTAACGAGCTGAATATGTGGATCAAGGAGTTTTCCCGGATTTAATGAAATACAGTAAGGTAATACCACTTTTTAAATCCGGGGACAGTAAGGACACAAATAATTATAGACCCGTATCCGTGTTGCCAGTTTTCAGCAAGGTTTTTGAAAAAGTAATGCTTAATCAAATGCTCAATCATTTTAACACGAATAAAATACTTCACGATCAACAGTTTGGTTTCACCAAAGGACGTTGTACGGCCGACGCCGGTGTAACCTTATTAAAACACATTTTTAACGCGTGGGAAGAGGCCCAAGACGCCATAGGAATTTTTTGTGACCTCTCCAAGGCATTTGATTGCGTCGATCACGAAACCTTACTCTTGAAACTTGAGCATTACGGACTTGGAAAACTTGCGCTCAGTTTAGTAAAATCTTATTTAAATGATAGACAACAGCAAGTTCAAATAAATGGTATCACTTCACTTGGTTTAAATGTAAAAATGGGTGTTCCACAAGGCTCAATATTGGGACCTTTCCTCTTTTTAGTGTATATTAATGATTTACTCCATTTATTAAAAAATCAACCACAAATGGTGTTATTTGCTGACGATACTTCCTTAATTTTTAAGGTAGGTAGACGTGATACAAATTTTGACGACGTTAATAACGCCCTACTGCAGGTCCAAAATTGGTTCACTGCTAATAATTTAGTATTAAATGGGAAAAAAACTAAGTGCATTAGATTTTCTTTACCAAATGTAAAAAGTAGTGATTGTGAGATAGTATTGAATCAAGAGAAACTAGAATTCGTCGATAAAACCGTTTTCTTGGGGATCACGCTCGACTCAAGGCTACAATGGGGTCCTCATTTAACATCACTTGCAGGACGGCTAAGTTCAGCAGCATATGCTGTCAGAAAAATCCGTCAATTTACTGATGTAGATACCGCGCGGCTAGTCTATTTTAGTTACTTTCATAGTATCTTGTCTTACGGTATTTTACTTTGGGGACGGGCTGCAGACATCGAGTCAATTTTTATTCTGCAGAAAAGAGCCATTAGAGCCATATATAATCTCCGCAAGCGCGATTCTCTAAGGGAACTGTTTAAGGAAATTAACATCATGACGGTACCTTGTCAATATATCTACGAAAATATCATGTACGTAAGGAAAAATTTACATATTTTTAGTAAAAGAGGTGAAAGGCATAATTATAGTACTAGAAAAAGGGACCTATTAGCTCAACCAGGTTTCAGACTAGCTAAAGTAGACTCGTCGTTCATGGGGTACTGTTTAAAATGTTACAATAAAATACCTCCACACATACTTCAACTCAATGAGACTAAATTCAAAACTTGTATAAAACGCACACTATGCAGGCAGGCATATTATAAGTTTGGGGATTACATAACTGATAAAAATGCTTGGCTCAATGCTGGTCCTGCTCCACAACCACAACTAATTAATTAACATTTGAAGATACTGTTGGAGCTGCTGAAGATTGTAAGACTATCATTGCATTGTATAGACTCAATCTCCTTTGTATTATATAATTGCATAGCACATGTGTGAGTACTATGTACATACTCTAAAGCTACCATTTACTGGGTACGTCTTTGTTTGACTTGAATATGCCCTGGCGGCTGAGAGTATGTGACGCTCACTCTAATAAAAAAAAAAAAAAAAAAAGTTTATTGCATATTAAAAAACGTACACGGAAATGAGCTCTTGACTTCCAAACTAAGTAGGACTTGTATTATGGAAGTCAAGGAAAGAAAAGAAGAAGAAGAAGGGGAAGGCTAATGTCTCGCTGATGGTGGCGCGTGTTGGATCATTTAGCTAATCCATGCGTCAGGTTCGTGAACAAGCGCTGTCAGTGAAGGCCATACCTTAGCGGCCACGGCTTATTTTAATTTAATTTAAATATTTGAATTGTTTTTTTTTTTAAGGACGCTTTTAACGTTCTGCATCGTTCTCACATGTAAAATTTCAACATGAATGATGTAACCATTATTTTGTAACCATATCTTGATTTAAAAGAGTGTCCATGGAGTTTCTTGCCCGTTCTTCTCCATAGGTACCTACTATGCTTTGGAATTGGCGCCTAGCTTCATCTTTTTGACTGACCGACCTCTTGACAATTCAAAAGTGCCTGTAATTGGTTTAATTGAAATAAATGCTTTGAGTTTGAGTTCATGGACGAGTACTTGCTACGAGTTACGACCGATATACACTACGGCCGACGTATCTTGGCGAGTCTGAACAGAGGCTCTCCGAACTTTTGCGCATGTTCTCTCACTCACACTCGTCTCATGTCACCATTTGGTTCCTAAAAATGGTACTGCGCAGTCTTCTACGCGAAATTCGGACCCGGCAAGATACACCTGCGTATTGTACGAGACAAGGCTTGCAATCATCAATCCATTTATCCAAGTGCAACATTTATTTTAAATGCCTTTATGTAGCTATAGTCTGTTTTTTTAACAAACGAGTACCGAAAATTTTGACTGCTTTGCTATTGGTCCACGTAATCAACAGAAAGTCCGTTCCACACAAACCAAACGTTGTAGTTACATGTACATTCAGTTGAGTCATCGACTACCTGCGCGTCGCACGTGTTTTAGTGAGTGAACCAGACGATATTGTTTGTGCATGACGGACATGTCTCCTGTACAGTAAATTTTAGAAGTATTCAATATGAACGGGCCTTAACAATTTCAAAACAAAACAAAGGCGTTGGCCCCACCCCGGACAATGACCCATTTCACTTTGTCAATATCGGAAATGTGCGAGAGACATAACTCAGTACTCGTTTGTTACAAAAAACAGAGAATAGCTGTATGGCAATAGGGATGATGCCTGGGTAAAAAAAAGAAAATATTTAGTCCGTCAGTCAGCGTATTTTTTGCTTTATCATACTAATAAAAAATTACTTAAATAACATGCAATAAAGTTGGGGAGTGGGGGCCCGCTACGTCACTTCTACGTATAAAATCTAGCTAGGCGGGACGTCATGCCATATTTTAACTCGATGTATCGCCGTAATATTTTGATGAAGTAAAAAAAGAAAAATACGTGTCCAATATTTTTTAATAATTTAGATGTTGGGCAAAAAATTTTTAGTCTTCATCCCTACATCGTATCCCGGCTTTCGTAAATCGCACCAATTCTTTCAAACATTAAAACATAAGGTCGTAGCAGATGGCGTTCTGTAGTTTCTGCCTACCCCCATGGGAAAGCGTGAGTTATGTATGTATTAAGACATAAACAAACACACCAACCTGTTATGTCCAGTGAGATACGGTCTTTGAGCATCAACAATATCAGCATCATCCAGTTCCAAGAACTCGGCGAGACTGTGCCTGGTGGGCCGGCGGCGGGGCCGCGCGCGCCACACGAGCACGTGCGTGAGCGACGTGCGCCGCGTGGGCCCCGCGCGCGGGCCTCCGGCCGCGGCCCCGCCGGCCCGGCCCTGCGCCGCAATCAGATCGTGCGGGGACCCCGTGTAGGAACCGTCATATAGCTCGTTTATTGATACGTCGATGCGTGCGCCGCCGGGGATTGGCTGAAATATTAAGGGTAATTCGATTATTGGTAAAGCTTTGAAAAGATTAGATCATGTGCATTTTTGAAGGCTTACTGGAGATACTTAATGTAACGCTGTAAGGGATAGATTAACGAGCAGTTTTCTTCTAAATTATTCAATGATAACCAGCTACAGGCGATTGACTGTAGTTTGAGCAAGGAGTACAGGGTGCCACAGTCCAGAGAACACCACGGACAGTGCAGGTCATCGCATGCCTCCGTCTGCTGCAGCGTGTTGTTATTGACAATAATGTATTTGCACTTACGAAGTACGTAAAGTTGAACCGCGAGTGGCACAACTTGAGGTGTTTGAGCAAGGAGTACAGGGTGCCACAGTCCAGAGAACACCACGGACAGTGCAGGTCATCGCATGCCTCCGTCTGCTGCAGCGTGTTGTTATTGACAATAATGTATTTGCACTTACGAAGTACGTAAAGTTGAACCGCGAGTGGCACAACTTGAGGTGTTTGAGCAAGGAGTACAGGGTGCCACAGTCCAGAGAACACCACGGACAGTGCAGGTCATCGCATGCCTCCGTCTGTTGCAGCGTGTTGTTATTGACAATAATGTATTTGCACTTACGAAGTACGTAAAGTTGAACCGCGAGTGGCACAACTTGAGGTGTTTGAGCAAGGAGTACAGGGTGCCACAGTCCAGAGAACACCACGGACAGTGCAGGTCATCGCATGCCTCCGTCTGTTGCCGCGAGTTGTTGTTGTACAGGAACTGGTATATTATCTGCTGACGCTTCGATTCGGCGTCATGCCCATCCGACTTGGATTTGTCTCCTGAAATAAGGAATATGTGACTAATGAATGTGGAGTTATGAGTAATTTGTAACAATTAATCAACGAAGCGGACGGACGATTTAGCATATTACGAATATCAAACAAACATTTAGTGACTTTTGTGGCGAGCTTACATTTCAGCCATTGTAGTCCAAGATCCCAGAGCCGCTAGACCTTACTTATTTTCTGACTAACAAAATGTATGGGATGGAGTAATGTCTGAGGGATGGTTGACAGACACAATTAATTGTGTCTGGGGGATGTTTGACCGCTACGATTGATCTGGCTGCTTACAAATAATATTGAAATAGTTCCCCAAGTATCATTATAATAAAAATTAGGCCTCAAACTATAAGTAAAATGACGTCATTTTTTGCGTCTAAAGCGTCTGACGGACCGCCGACGGGAAGTGTTTGACAATATTAATTATTAACAATATTCTGTAAAACATACATAAAAATCAACATAATACATACAAGTTTTTACATAACTTTAGTACCTAACACCTGAAAATTTGCCGTCGGCGTCGGTCCAAGCTAGCAGATATGCGTACGTTCAAAGTTCATACTAACACTACTCTATCCCATACATTTTGTTAATCAGAAAATAAGTAAGTTCTGGCGGCTCTGAGATCTTGGACTATGATGGCTCACCACAACACTAAAGAAAACGAATCAATGTTACTTTTACACATTTGTCTACACTTCACATTTAATAAATTAAGCTGATACTAATAAATATATAAGGATATGAACTACAATGATAGATATTTTACAAGATGAAACAAATCTATAAAGATAAGCTTACTATGCAAAGAAAAGAACACAAGGCATTTTCATAATAACACACTGCAAGCAAGCTTAGAAGCAAGCAAGCTACAAGCTTTATACTAGCTTGCTTCTTATTAATTCAAAGTTGCAATATACCACTTTAGTATGTGAGAAATAGTTTCCAGGATCTTCCATAAATTATGGTTAGTCATCCCAAGGCGGTGTTAAGGTGAAGGATGAAAGATGTACTAAGTGTCACAATACAATACCATTTTTAACATCATTATTACTAGATTTTGAAGTGCTCTGTCTGTCCTTGCTGGAGGTTGAATCTTTCTTGCCATTCTCCATTTGTTGGTACAGCTTGGGTCTGTTCACCAGCCCATTGGTGGGTTCCTGGCTCCAACTCAGCTTTAGTTTGAGGAGGGGCCTCACTTTGAATATGTCAAATGGGTTCCCTTCGGTTTGGAGATCATTTTCCTGTAAGAAATGATGTGAGAGTTAGGTGAATGATAAAATTTTTTATCTAAGGTTTAAGTCATGACAAAATGCTGTTACTTACATTAGGTATAGTTTCCCACTGCGCCATGAGAGCCTTATGAGGCGACCGTGCGATAGTACCGCTCCTGCCGCCAGGTGTCGCGTCGTGCAGCACCAGATCATACTCCCCATTGGTGAGGAGACACCGGTTATGTTTGTCATACACTATTAGTTCACTCCCATAGAACTTAGTCCATTTCCCATCACTAGACGAATTGAGATCCGATGATGATTTCAGTCGTTTTGTCACCGGTTCTAGAATTGATTATTAATTTTCTGGTTGATTGAACTTGATTGGTATATTCAATAAACATGCGGACTCAACACAGTTCCAACAAATAATGTATTAACATGCTAACTATGCCATTTACTTACACAGAACAAATGTATTATTAAAAAAAAAAAACAAGCTTTTATTAGTCTGGATATAATTTGGACCAGAGTCCTTGTCAAGACGAATCAAACGAGCCCAAACTCGATAGGTTTGCAGTTTTATTACTGAGTTCCTGTGGCCACCTTCCGGCTCCATCACCAGATCAGCTAGATGGTGCCAAAATATTGCATTGTCATCGATTTTACATACGTATGCCAAATTTCAGCTCAATCTAACACCGGGAAGTGGGTCAAATTTACTTGCAAAATTCCAGGTCATACATATAAGTGAAGTTAAATAAAATCTTTTAATAATTAAAAAAAATAGGAGGGGAAAACAATCAGGACCAAAACCAATAAAACACGACAAAAACCAAAACAAAACACAAAAAGCATTACCATCACAGACACCATTTGTAATTTCACTAGAACTAGCCGCACCATTAGACGTACTGGACCCTGAAGCCCTGGTGACCGTTACTCGTAACATGAGCATGTAGGACTTTACGTTGGGGCCCTGCGACGGGCTGAATGTTTCGCTGGAGATGCTGACTGCGGAGGCCATGGCTGGTGGCTCGGATGTTGATGGGTTGAGCGGTACAGAGCAACTGCCAACCTAAGGATTTTATAGTTTATGAATAGGTGAAAAAAAAATGTAAGGTTTCATGGCTACAAGTATAATATTGTGGTTCATTCTCATTGATGTCGGGGCCACACCAACGGGATACGTCGTTGATTATCGCGATGATGGACGTAGGTTGTAGGTGTAGCCACAACCTATCGCGATAATTTTACAACAGCATTCACATTGCCGTTGACGTGGCGGTAACTCGGTGGCGGCGTTTAAATATGGCCACTCAATTTATCGCGATAGTTATCGGAATAGTTACCACGATGTTTATGGCGATGATGGGCGTTGACGTTGGTGTGGCCCCAACATGATTGTGCAAAAGTGTAAAAAGAACCAGAATCTATTATTGAGGAAGAGTTCTGATTTCTGTTGTAAGAAAAGGAAAAAAATATAATTATTGCTGCATAGGCACAGGTGCTCAAAGGCAAGGCACAGTTTTTTTTGACAAGGTTTTTCACATTTTCTCAAGTAGCCTTATAGAAAATGTATGTCATTTATCATACCCCTGTTTATATGAAGTACAAGAAAGAGAGAGAGTGTGTAGTTTGGATCACACAGGGACACTATCAAATCCTGAGTCAAAGCACCACACATACATTATTATAATAATTACAGGGTACAGGGTAGGGGGTTGTAGATTCGGCTCCACTTTATAACCCGTCGATTTAGTATACTAGTTATTTTTTTTTTTGGTATTATATATCCTTTTTAGTGTAATACATATAGGGATGCCTGAAGTACGGAAACCAAGGAAAAAAAAAAACCATAGCTTAATCAAGCCTTCGGGACTCGGTGGGATGTGGGAGTAATAGGGTGGGGAACACTATGGGACACCTCAAGGACATTAACCTTGACCTCAGGGTCATTGACCTTCGGGTTAAGGTCAAAATTCCAAAAGTCAAGATCCGGTTAGGTTAGGTTAGAACAGTGACCATTAACCAGATTCCTTCTATTGTTGGTGAATCATTTGGGTTAGATGAGGCGGTGAATGACTCGTATAATATTAGACGATGAAAAATTTACCTTGAGCTCGAAAAGAAAAAGATGAAAAATGTCGCTTTTTTACAGTATCAACTTTTTTTTGGGTAGAATAGACGCTTCATACCTCTGAGGTCAAGGACATTTTGAAAGTCAATAACCCTGAGATCAAAATCAGCGATTTTTCTAAGGTCACTGACCTTTAGCTAAAGGTCATTGACCTTGAGGTATCCCATGGTGTTCCCCACCCTATTACTCCCACATTCCACCAGGTCCCGAAGGCTTGATTAGGTGCTGGTTTTTGGTAAAAAAAATTTTTTTTTTTCTCAATTTCCCTATTTCATGGATAACAAAATTACATTAAAAAGGATATATTATACAAAAAAAAAAATAACTACTATAATAAATCGACGGGTTATAAAGTACAGTGCTTCCGTAGATTCCTCCATTTTCGAAGGTGGAACACCACACTAAAGTCCCTAGCAATATTATTATAACTATGGCTCAAAGTTTAATTTTGCTGTTATATATTGCTATCTGGCTTTTGGTCAAACTCAAACTCAAACTCAAAGCATTTATTTCAATTAAACCAATTACAGGCACTTTTGAATTGTCAAGGGGTCGGTCAGTCAAAAAGATGAAGCTAGGTGCCCATTCCAAAGCATAGTTCTCCTATGGAGAAGAATGGGCAAGAAACTCCACGGACACTCTTTTAAATCAAGATATGGTTACAAAATAATGGTTACATCATTCATGTTGAAATTTTACATGTGAGAACGATGCAGAATGTTAAAAGCGTCCTTAAAAAAAAAACAATTCAAATATTTAAATTAAATTGAAATAAGCTGTGGCCGCTAAGGTATGGTTAAGTAATAACTGCCGCATGGCACAATCAATCAGGTGAAGCTACACTTGCCGCATTTAGTCCGTTGATGGGTGACCATCTTTACATAACGAGACCTCTCTGTGCCTCGGAAAGAACATTAAGCCGTGCTGTATGCTATCATTCTTGGATCTTTAACAGTCATTATAGTTTTTGCGCTCTAGCATGGTGCAGGTGACATTTGACGAACTGTTCGTTTTCACTCTTGAACGTAATTGCGATTTACAATCATGATTTAATATTTTAGCTGCACCGTAAATATCATAATCGTAATAATAACTGTAGTAAATTAAATAAATCATCCTGCCAAAATGTTATTATCTACAAATAAACTCAAATTTAAAGAAAAATGAAGCAGTGATAGGCGTGTAACGTAATGCTATAGATATGTTTAGTGATGTGATGTATTGCTATTATGGGTTTTTATCGATAATCAATATTTTTTATAGAAAAAGAAGTTTACTGTATGTATTTTTTAATTTTTGTTGTTAGACACCTATAGTTAAATTATCCGAAAAAATTATACCATGAAAAAAAAAAAACTTTTTTTAAAATAAATACCGGTAGTGCTTTGAATGTGATTTTTTAATGTTTTGTATTAAATACATATTTTAAAATAAATTTCATAATAATATGATATATCAAAGACATTTTTAAAATTATTAGGAGACCGTGATTTTTGCTGTAAGAATGGATATCGATAAAATAAGTGCATATTGTCATTGACCTAGTCATGCCATACTGACATGTGTCACCCGCACCATGCTAGAGCGCAAACATTATAGGGGCATCAGAAGCCGGAAAGTCTGACAACCAGTCTGACCAAGGGGTAACTGGATTGTGGAGGTCAGATAGGCAGTCGCTCCATGTAAAATTCTGGTAATCAGCTGCATCCCGTTAGACTGGAAGCCAACCCCAACATTGTTGGAAAAAAAACTAGGCAGATTGACATTGCTATCTCATGCATGCATATTTAAACTCTTTTCCTTATACAAAAGGTACTACTGTGATGTTGACAACAGTACAATCTAATTCATATTATGCAGCTAAAATAAGGCCCGTGCCAAAGGTTAATAAGATGTAATTTTGATAAAGTAACATCTGTGGCAGTAGCCTCAAGTGAAAGATGATAATAATTACAATAATGTCTTTGTCATTCATTTCTTGTTGCATATTTAGTAACACAATAAGGAAAACATTGAGTTAATTATATCTAGATAAGTTTTGAAAGGAAATAAATAAACTCAACCACATGTTTTACACACAAATAATTAAGCCCTAATTAAGTACCTACTAAAGCAGCAGCAGCACAGGTTTTATTTTGACTAAGAAAGGCAAGTATGGTAAATATACAGCAAATGGATACTCACAGAAACTTCTACCATAGCAGAAGAACTTTCTTTCCTCTTTTTATGGCATATCTTAAGAAGCAGCGTTTCCACTTTGACCTGGTAGTCTCTGGGCTCATCCAGGCTTTTGTCATAGAAACCCAAAAATGTCAGTGTCATGTAACCTCCCAAACTATTTGGCTGTAGCTCTGTACTCTTCTTCAGTGTTATTTTTTCTAGTAAACTGTCCACCTTGAAGCCAATGCGGCTTTTGTTACTTCGCGACATCCTTCTTTTCATATACGACAGTGTTCTATTTAAGAATATTGGCTAAAAAGAGAATGGTTCCATTAGTATGTTTTCATAACACAAGTTCACTATTTTTATGTAGCTATACTTACCGAAAGCATATTACGAGTCCGTAGAAATCTGTATATTTGAGTGGGTTCTGCAAAATGTTTATGAATGAAATTATTACAAAATTATTCACAGGAAACGCTTACTTACATAGCATCGGATTTCTAACTTACTTTCAAATGCTTGTAAAAACAACTCATGGTCCGCTTGTAAGTGATCAATTTTGGAGTTTTTATGAGCTTCATTGTCTTTATCTCGCTTCTTGGGAGGCATTTTTAGGGTTTTTATCTAAACTATTAGTGAAACCGCCAAGTTCATCGGTTCGTTGACTTGACAGCGTCAGGTTATAGGGTTACCACCTCAAAGAATATTACTCTTAGCTATGGTAATCCAGTAAAAAAAATGCCATCCCAGGAAAATGTCTCAATCGTGATTTTGATATTTTGAAGTATCTTTCATCATCTTAGTAATAATTATTTACTTCAAAATTGTAACTTATTAACGTTAAAGAAGTTCTGAATGGGTACGACAATATTATAATTATTTTATAGAGTGAATAGCCATTTAGTTATTTCAAACATTTGGCTAAGGCCATGATTTCAGGAGAAAACTTAATTCAGATTGTATTCAAGACGTCGAAGTTGAATGAATTTGTTGATTTACTTTCTCTGTAATATTTGTAATATCTGTTTCATTCGGGGAAAATAAAATTATGTTTGAGTTAACACTAACTCATAGACAAAAGCATTTTGTTTTACACGCCGCGAATCGTTTGGACTATGGTGGCAGGCATTACAGATTAGTTAGTAGTAATTACGAGAATAGCCACCTCATGATTTTTCGTTCGAAACTTTTAAATTGCGAATTTGTAATTATTTGTGATTTCTGGGCGGTGAACTTAATTTCATGATGACGTTTATTTATTTATTATTGTGAATGGTTTTTACAAAAAAGCCAAAAACACCTCTATTTCTCAAAGTAATTAATTTAATATGTTTTTAAATCTAATGATTAAACAATGCGTAAATTTAACAATGAAAACAGAGTGATAAAGAAGCGTCTACGAACTGTACAAAGGCAAGCCATCGAGAGGGGCTTAAATGGGGTGCTATTGAAGCAATACGATTTTATTTGTAATTATAACGAAGAAGTCGAAACTAAGAGGACCAATAAGAAGCTTATTGCCGGGATTTTATCGGCTTTCATAATATTAGTGCTAAGCGTTAGCTTTGTGAACAGTATTTTAAGCGCAAGATGTCTATTACCTAGTAATTACTTAGTGTGGGAGGCGACGCGGCCACTCGCCGATTGTAGCTATTGTGAGAATGTTACGAAACCAATTATATTGTGGAACGTCACGCGACAGGAATTTACTGTAAGAAGTTTCGCTATAAATATAGAGCCAATTTTTTGGTACCTGTACCAAAAAATTAAAAGTAACTAGTAAAACGATTTTTCTTTTTCAGGGTTATGCTTACACACCAATGCCTATAATAGTTAAGAATGCGATCAAACACTGGAGAGCATCCAAAGAGTTTAGTTTTAATATGTTTAAGAGGCTGTATGAACATACTGCTGGCAGCTATGAGAGCCTGGAAGAAGGCTGTCAGTTCCTTAATTTTAAGACAGATTTGTTTAGTCTGAGGGAGGTTTTCAGTATGCCTGAAGCTAGAGTAAGGAATGAGGAGGGCCAAAAGCCTTGGTATGTTGGATGGTGAGTGTAAAAAAAACGAGGCCAAGTGCGAGTCGGAATCATACACAAAGGGTTCCATACCACCATACAAAATTTAAAAAAAAATACTTCAGTTCAAAAAACACGTTTCTTGTATGGTAAAAATAAATAAAGTTAAAAATGAAAGGGACTCGCCTTTCATTTTTAACTTTATTTATTTTTATATTATTTTTGTAGTTATAGCAGCAATAGAAGTACACATTCTGTTAAAATTTAAACTGTCTACCTATTATGGTTCATGAGATACAGCCTGCTGACGGATGGACAGCATAATAAATAGAGTTCTGTTTGGCACTCTTCGGGTACAGTACCCTAAAACCTTAACATAACTGGCAATAGGCCTTATGCCTTACATAGGACTTATAAGTCCAGTGGTGAAATGGTGGTATACTATTACATCTCTGCCTACCCACCACCCTTTCAGAGAGTACCGGTGTTATGCCATGTTATTCAGAAAGATGATTGTTTAACGCTTTCAAGGACACTGAATAGAAGTTTTGTAATAATCATAATCATTTTATTATCAGGCACCTAGGCTCATAGATAAAATACACAAAATTATTTGTTATGACGCCTATGGCTGTTTAGCGTCCTTTAAAGTGTTTTTCATTCAGTTTTCAACAATATACAGAATATTGTTGAATTGCATTAGCTTGAAACATAAAAATCTTACCGATGACATGCCCTTTTAATTTTTGCAGGGGTAACTGCCATCCAGACATATTGGCTAAAGTCAGACAGTATTACAATGTTCCAGAATTTTTACCAGAAGATGCTGAGTTTCCAGCTACAGAAAATATATTTTTTGGATTTGAAATTGGAGCTGTTATGCATGTATGTTGGAAAATTAAAATAAGGCATTGTTCTATTAAGTTACTTGAATGGCTAAATAGTTCTGAATAAGGTTGCACTTTGCACTAACTTTTAGCCCGCTAAAAACAAGATGATACAGATACTTAAACCAATATGCCTAGCCTTTTCCCAACTATGTTGGGGTCGGCTTCCAGTCTAACTGGATGCAGCTGAATACCAGTATTTTACATGGAGTGACTGCCTATCTGTCCTCTACAATCCAGTTACTGGGTAATACAGTACCCCTTGGTATTGAGATATAAACCTAGGTTTACGAGTCAGTGCCCCCTGGTAAGACCGGCTGTCAGAATTTCGGGCTACCAACATCCCGTAATAACTGTCAAAGATCCACAAATGACAGCCGGGACCAGCTTAACGTGCTTTCCGAGGCATGGAGAGGTCTTGGTATGTAAAGATGATCACCCATCCAAGGACCAACCGCAGCAAGCATAGGTTAACCTGATTGAACGACCTGTGCGGCTGTTATTACAGCCACAAGCTCCTCATTTCAATTCATTATATAAACAAACATTAATAACAATAACTTCTTTCCAGCTGGATTATATTCCAAGACTGATGTGGCAGGGCCAGGTGCAAGGCAACAAGACCTGGTCAGTAGCCCCTGTGCCTGAGTGTGACCATGTGTGTCACAAGTTTCAGTATTACGTGGAACCAGGAGATGTTGGTAGGTACACCATCTTTTAACCTTAATTAATAAGTCATTAAAAAAAGTAATTTTAAAAACTAAAATCGGACTACTGAAAAATCACGCTCTAAAAAGTATGAAGCAAGAAAATATTCTCATCTGAAATCAGAAAAAGACAGACAAATTAAAAATCCGGAGTCACACGTCAAGTTAGGGCATAAATTGAACAGATTACTTGTGACTCCGGATTTTTAATTTCTCTGTCTTTTTCTAAAAGTAAACCGATGGAGTATAAGCACATACCTTTAAGTACTAATGATAAAGCTGAAGAGTTTGTTTTTGTTTGTTTGAACGTGCTGATCTCTGGAACTACCAGTCGGATTTGAAAAAATCTTTTGCATTTAATAGCCCAATTCTTGAGGAAGGCTGTTTAACATCACGCTAGGACCCTTAGGAGCCGAGCAAAAAGAAAAAAATCAGAAAGAACTCTAAGCGAAAACAAAGTAATAGCGCGGCGCGCGGGCAGTTAATGCGATGCGACTATGGATGCGACAGTGTTGGTCGGGGGAATAAGAAATTTCACGCGGACGAAGTCGCGGGCAGAAGCTAGTTTTTTTACTATTAAAGCTGAATCGTTGTTTTTTTTTTGAACGCGCTACTCTGGAACTACTAGCCCCATTTGAAAAATTCTTTTTGCATACCTAAGTATTTTGATAGCCCAATTCTTGAGGAAGGTTATAGGCTATTTAACGTCACGCGACGACCCTTTTTTTTTTTTTTTTTTTTTTTGTGGTTGGGAAATCATCAAATGACTTCTCCCGCTCTGGGCAGAGGCGGGAGGGCGTGTCAGACTTTTACTGACTAAAACCCACCCATGTTCCTTCAGCTGCCCGTGCCAGGGCCACGGTATCTCTTTCGAACTACCCGCGACCCCGGCGGCATCGGCCCAATTGACCCCGTCACTGCTGACATCTCTTTGAGGCGCGCGTGGAACATAACGCGCCGTCGACCCGGGCCTGGTCCTTACCGGACGGCGAGCTGCCCATTACTCGTCTTCCGCAAGCCCGCGCCTACGGTGGCCGGGAATCGGCAATCGATTCCCGCCGCCCAGGGCGTCTCCTAAGGCGGCTAGGGGCGCGAGGGCGCGGCTGTTGCCTCTCCCTCACGCGTTCCGCTTCCTCCTTCGCGAGCATTACTGCTTCCCATGCACTCTCGCTCCGCACCATGGCCTGGACCAGGTTTGGACGCGAGAGATCGCCGCCGCCGATCGCCTCCGTGAGAACACGGCGGTGCTCCGCCCAAGCCGGGCAGACCTCCACTGTATGCTCCACCGTGTCCTCCGGGCGATCCACACAATGGTGACACCCGGGCGTTTCCTCCCGCCTTATCCGAAACAGGAACCTCCCGAAACAACCGTGTCCGGTGAGGACCTGCGTCAGGCGGAAGGTGAGGACGCCGTGGCGCCTCTCCAACCACTCCTCAAAGAGGGGACTTATCGCCGCAATTGTGGCGTGCCCAACGCGACGACCCTAAGGAGCCTATCAAAAAGAACGCTAAACGAAAACGAAGTAATAGCACGGGCGGGCGATAAGTAGGATGCGACGCAGTGGGTCGGGGGCCGAAATTTCACGCGGACGAAGAAGTATCAATATGTGTAGAGGAATGTTTTCGTGTAGCAAATCAAAGTAACGATCCACGTTAATGAATACCTACCATTGATCTGTCGATCGTGTGGGTGTAAAAACTCCCCGTTAGTCTCAAAGTCCAATATCTATAAGTATATGGACTGCGGATTTTTACAAAGATTCAATCTGCCTAGCCTTTTCCCAACTATGTTGGGGTCGGCTTCCAGTCTAACCGGATGCAGCTGAATACAAGTATTTTACATAGAGCGACTGCCTATCTGACCTCCACAACCCATTAACTGGGTATACGATACCCCTTGGTAAGACTGGTTGTCAGACTTTCGGGCTTCTGACGACCCGTAACGACTGTCAAAGATCCACGAATGACAGCCGGGACCAACGGCTTAACGCGCTTTCCGAGGCACGGAGCAGTCTCGGTATGTAAAGATGGTCACCCATCCACGGACCAACCCCGGCAAGCGTAGCTTAAACTGATGGAGCGACCCGTGCGGCTGTTATTACTTAGCCACGAGCTCCTCGAGACGAGACGAGAACAAAGAATGCCATGTAATAATCAGACTTTCTCAACTCTTTCTACTTCTCTTTTCAACCGACTTCAAAAAGGGAGGAGGTTTCTCAATTCGGTTGTATTTTTCTTTTATGTTTGTTACCTCAGAACTCCGTCATTTATAAACCGATTTGGAAAATTCTTTTTTTATTTGAAAGGATATACTTCCAGATTGGTCCCATTTTGTATCTTTGTTTCAGTTTTGCTGGACACTCGCATTTGGTATCATGCCACAAGTATTCCAAAAGGGCAGTTCTCCCTGACCGTACAATCAGAGTATGGATGAAACATTGCTGCAAAATCTAGACCTAGTACAAAAGAAGTGTTCTTTTAACATATCGAGATGCCAAATTATACATTAATTATTTATACAAGCTATTTTATAGCTTATGATGTAATGCATTTAAGTGCCATTTTGTAAGTAGTGTAGTGCAACTATACCTATCTAGCATTAAGTTTTCGCAATTTTTTGTTTTTATAATAATTGTGACTATTTATTTTCTACACTTATAATATAATAAACATTTTAATGATTCACAGTTGTTTTTATACCATTCCATAATTTCCTTTCGAATAATTGTGCAGATTCTTGTCTTCATAGGCTTGAATTTGACTTTTAGGAAAGAGTAGGTACAAAATAAATCTGCCTAGCCTTTTCCCAACTATGTTGGGGTCGGCTTTCAGTCGAACCGGATGCAGCTGCCAGTATTTTACATGGAGCGACTGCCTATCTGACCTCCACAACACAGTAACTGGGTAATACGATACCCCTTGGTAAGACTGGTTGTCAGACTTTCGGGCCTCTGACGACCCGTAACGACTGTTAAACATCAACGAATGACAGCCGGGACGAACGGCTTAACGTGCTTTCCGACGGAGGAGTCTCGGTATGTAAAGATTGTCACCCATCCACTGACCAACCCCGGCAAGCGTAGCTTAAACTGATGGATCGACCCGTGCGGCTGTTATTTCTTAACCACGAGGGAAAGAGTAGGTACAATCATGAGCATAAAATATACCTTACACTTCGCAAGATTTGAAGCGTTTTTCTCCCTAAAGTCTTGATAAATATTGTATGGTGTTACGAACATCGGAACATAGTATTGTCGAGACCATACTACTTATTATGTAACAAGATCTTTTCTCAAAGTTAAAATTTTTACTTCACGTAAAAAACGCTTTTGATTTTTGCGTAACTGTACCTAAGGTAGGTACCTATTTAATATGCTTCTGACTGTAGGTACCTACAGAAGTTATAGAAACTACTCCATTGGTACATCAGAAGTATGGCTGCCGAATGAAAGGACCTCGGTTCGATTCTAGCGAAAAAAAATCTGTAAAGGAAAGTTTTTCTTTGCGTTCCGTTGTTCGGTTTTCGCCCATGGCCAGGCATTACAAAAGAGGTGACCGACCTATTTACAGAACACCTTTGCCCAATCGCAGAACACATGTGTGCGTAAGTAGGTATGTGTCGACGATAGAATAGAACGGTAACAAACATTTATTGAAGTGAAAACTTCTTTACGCGCGTTGAGCGATTTTTGGTAGGGGGAAATCTTCCTACGCGTCGCCGACATGAGACATGCTACGCATAGTGGCGAGTAGTATAGCCAACAGCGCCACCATTGAGAAAACAATCATAAGAGATATGGAACATTTAGAATTTTCCTATGCTCACATTTTTAGTCAGATGAGCTAGAATGTTTTGTATCAAAAAAATCAACACAAAAAATTGAAAGCCGTTTACGGCATAACTGCTAAGGCTTCGAACCTAGGAAGTTTAGTGTTGATTTTTTTGACCCCACCTGACCTACCTCATTGAGTAAAAATGTGAGCATAGGAAATTTCAAAATGTTCCATAATATCTCCAGACTTGATTTTTTTCTCAATGGTGGCGCTAGTTGGCATTACTACTCGCCTTAAATTTTCACTTCAGTCGGCAGTCCCCACGACTGCTTTTTTTTTTAATCAACAAATATTGTCCCACTGTTGGGCAAAGGTCTCCCCCATAACTTTCCACTGTTCCTTGTATGTTGCCTTCTCCCGTAGGCCGTACACTTGTTACTTTATATAGTGTATTTTCTATGCGTACACGCATCTTAGTCATCACGCCAGCGTTTCCTAGGCCTCCAGCGGCGACGAGACTCCCGTCTTCTGGCACCCACTGCGTGACGACTGGCCCCATCAGTCTCCATGCTTCCTACATAGCCCGCCCAATTCCACTTCAGCCTAGCAGACTTATTATCCACATGGGCGACGCCTGTTTTGGAGCATATCGTGGTATTACATAATCGGTTAGCTTTATTCCCAGCACGCTACGCTCCATCGCCCTTTGGCAACCCTTGAGTTTGGACTTCTGGGAATCCGGTAGGGACCAAGTTTTAGCATCGTAGGTTAGGATGGGCAGGATGCAAACGTAGGTACCTACTCATCAAAATTGTAGATTTCTTGCCCATCTACCACAACCCTACTTTGTGTTGCCAACCTCAAGGCTTGCATGTGTCAGATCCTGGAGCATAATATCTTGTAATTCGACAGCAGATATTTGTGTATAGTCTATGGTCGTTGCAAATGAGATCATGTTATCATCAGCGAAGCGAAGGTAACAAACAAAATAAATAGATCATAATTATCATCAGCGTCGCAAAGGTAACAAACATACAATAGAATAAATATTCAAAACGTTTTATTCGTCTAATTCTATGATCAAAAGTTTTAAGTGAAAAATTGGCTTGAGTATCAACTTCGACATAAAATACATAATTTTAAAAACCACACATCATGATTACTCTAAAAGTGATAGGAAAATTGTTGATACAGTTGTTGACTCAGTCCAATCTCTCACTCAACGTTACATTGTAAAGTTCACATAAAGAGATCAGGTTTGAAACTCGAGGGACAATAAGCTCACGGCGACTGCGCGGACGCACATCTCTATAACTATTACAATAGCAGTATTGTATGTACAGCTCACTGAACCCAAATGCACGAAATGCAAACTTACAATAACAATAAATAATTTCTCAATTTTATGACCAGATAGATGCCAGTGTGAATGGACAATTTTAATTGACATGGCATTATGTATTTTATCACAAAAAAATGGTACCATTACATTGTACCGATTGAAATGGACACATTACATTAAAATTTTATATTGCAACTACCCAATCGGCTGATGGAAGGTAGACAGCAATGGACAGAGAAGATTCACGAATATTATATGATTAGAACAACTGCCAGACGCCGAGCACTGCATCCTTTATGGCTTCAATGTATTGTGCCGGCACCCAGTACACCCAATACCGGGATGCTTCTGTGGGGCCTAGCTGCAGACCCTGTGCAACAAATAAATATATTGATAAGTTCCTTACTTAATGTATCATTTAAATTGTTCATCTTTATATAGTTAAACATACATACCATGATATGGTACTCTTCATGTTCTTTGATTGGTTCAGATGTGATGCCTGGAAAACACAAAAATAAATATGAGTACAATAATATATATTTTAAATATCTCTGGTTATTTGCCAAAACTCACACAAGCTATGTCAGTCAGAACTCGGAACCCTACTAGCTTCTAACTGGAATTATTGTATTGACTATTGACAATAATATTTGAGTTAGCACAAAAGTTTGCCAAGGAATGGACTAGAATAGAGATAGAGCTTGTCTGTGCTGAAATGACGCGCCTCATTACACATTTATCGTAGTGTAGTCGTCGTCTGCCGAGCCTTTTCCCTACTATGTTGGGGTTGGCTTCCATTCTAACCGGATGCAGCTGAATACCAGTATTTTACATGGAGCAACTGCCTATCTGACCTCCACAGCCCAGTGACTGGAGAATACGATACCCCTTGGTAAGACTGGTTGTACGACTTTCAGCCTCTGGCTTCTGACGACCCGTAACAACTGTCAAAGATCCACAAATGACAGCCAGGACCAACGGGTTAAAGTGCTTTCCGAGGCACGGAGGTGTCTCGGTAAGTAAAGATGGTCACCCATCCACGGACCAACCCCGGCAAGCGTAGCTTAACCTGATGGATCGACCCGTACAGCTGTTATTACTTAGCCACAAGCTCCTCACATTTATCGTAGTGTATGTATACTAATTTAAGTACAGTATGGTTGACTTATCTTGTGGAGCTTGTGGCTAAGTAACAACAGCCGCACGGGTCGATCCATCAGGTTAAGCTACGCTTGCCGGGGTTGTCCGTGGATGGGTGACCATCTTTACATACCGAGAATCCTCCGTGCCTCGGAAAGCACGTTAAGACGTTGGTCCCGGCTGTCATTCGTGGATGTTTGAGTCATTACGGGTCGTCAGAAGCCCGAAAGTCTGACAACCAGTCTTACCAAGGGGTATCGTATTACCCAGTTACTAGGTTGTGGAGGTCAGATAGGCAGTCGCTTCATGTAAAATACTGGTATTCAGCTGCATCCGGTTAGACTGGAAGCCGACCCCAACATAGTTGGGAAAAGGCTAGGCGGATTGATGGTTGATTTATCTTGGCGAGTCCGAATTTCGCGCAGAAGGCTGGCAGAAACACTTTTTAGAAACCAAATGGTGAAATGAGGCGAGTGAGAGAACATGTGCGAAAGTTCGTAGGGCCTACGTTCATACTCGCCAAGATATTTCGGCCGTAGTGTAGTAGGATGCTTAATTTCAGCTTAGACAAGCTCTAGAACATTATAAAAAAAAAACATAAATATTTTATGGTTGTTACATGTACAAGTTTTCTCAAAATGAATAAGGAAATTCAATGAAAGCAACTTACTTTTGATAGAAGCCATGGCAAGTTTTTCAGTCCGCTCCTTTGTGCCGATCCAGAGCTGGTCCTGCTCATGTTTGAATGTGAGTCGTACTTTGCCTCCGTGTTTATTGAGCATCCCGCTTAGAGGAACTGGTGGCAAGGGCTCCTAGAGACAACACAATTTATTAGTTTTAAAGGGGATGTGCTAAGGTAGCCCGCAAAATTACAATTTTGTTGGTGTTTTTTGCAATTTGCCAGATTGTGTCAGGTTGTATTTTGATCAAAATATGCTTCGCGACAATAACAAATATATATTTACATAATTGTAACCATAAGAATCATCAATACATCTCTCTGTGTTAGACTTGCTCTGGATTCATCTGATTTCCGAAATCAGACCAATCCGAAGAAAATCTAACTTAAAGAGATATGATAATAACCTTACACTGACCTGCAAGTTGCAAAAAATGCAAGAAAATTTTGTGGGCTACCACTACGGAGAAGCCATGTCTTTCCCATTGGCAAAAAATACATGCATCTAGACCCAGCAGTTTGGGTAGTGCTTTATCTGTCAGTGAAAGAATTAATTTAAGATTTTTATTGTACAGAAGAACTGTTTTTATACAGGGTTGATATGACAGAGGGGCTTTCTTTTAAACTGCCTATACTAGGTACCATTTTCAAGCTCTGTACCAAAAATCAATTAAATAGGAGCAGTAGTTTAGTCGCAAATGATTTTTTAAATTTTTGGCCCGTTTGAACACGATGTATCTTTCCTAACAGCTGATTGTGTCTATATGCATAGGTCATGCACCTTAAAACGATAAATCTGAGTATAACTACGATGCGTTGTTTCCGCTCTGACGCAAGTCACAAATACAACCAAATACTTCGCCAAAAAGATGGCAATGCAAACAAGGAAGCAATAAATACACACACACTTGCACTTTCATTACGAGAGTGACAATCATAGCAAAACATCCCGCGCGTAAAAGAAATAGAAATAGGTCAGTGTGTTGCTATCGCATCCCAGATCCTTGCGATCGGTAAGTGGGGCTCCTAAAAAACTTGTATTTTCAGTGCGCCGACGCTATCCTTTCGGAGCGTATGTAACGTAACACGGAAGCTCCTGTGCCGCTTTTGTTTTGTCGAACTCGCGCGCTGACAATTGTGATTTTGTTTTGTTATTGTGATAGGACACTAAATAAGTTTAAGACAGTATTTCTTTTTTTTTATTGTGACAGGACACGTAACTTGGGATTATTACTATGTACCTCACTCCCATGGATTTCTTTTTGTAGGGGTACATTAAGGGTGAAGTGTATGCCTCAGAGGTAAATACAATTGTTGAACTAAAAAATAGGATTATTTTAGCATTTCACAAATTAAAGTGCTATTAATGTGAATGGAGGACACATCGAGAATTTAAAAATGTAGTGTTTTTGTTGTGATTGTTCTTGTGCGCGTACTTCAAAACCTTACCTAACATAAAAGCCATCGCGAGCGGAGGCCTAAGCCGCCCGCGCCAACGCCGCTGGCCGCTCGCTTTGACTATACACGACACCGCACTCCAGCGCGCGCGCTACGTTGCCGCTTTGTTACCTAGGTAGCTAAGGTCACTTTTTATTTACAAAGGGTGGTTGCGTTTTATTCTGATTTGTAAGCTATTTAGTTTGTTTGAAAAAGAAAAATTCTCATTTTTGGTGCTTTTTATTTTTAGGCCGTATAGAATTAATACTAAACACGTATAGTATACGTAGTGTAATTTAATGCCCCTCTGTCATATCAACCCTGTATATAGATTACAATATTTGATACTGGTTTAGCATGTTTTGATTTATTACTAAGCTGTAAATATCTTATCAGATTCTTTTTTAAAAATATTATGAATAAAGTAATGAATCATAGTAATCTAAAGCCATAAGTTATCTTCCGTTTGTTTTGGATTATGTAGATAATACCAAGATTATTTTTATGGTTTAAGACATTCACTTATTAAAAGAAATACATGTTAATCTTAATAAGTACTGTTAATACACAAACTTATGAAGAACAGTAGGTAACAAATACCAACATTATTTTTCAAATTTTCATGCATATATTTTTTATAATTGGCTATGTTTACCTTCACTCCCTTGACCCCAGGCATCACATCGGGAGGGATGCCCTTGTCCAGAACTTTCCTGTGGATCTTCTGCACACATAGTGGCTCTTTACTTGACTGACTTCCGGCTTTTTCCTCTGCCAATTCCTACAAAGTATTTAAAGATTATGATGATGATTTTTTTTAAGTAATGTTGTTTTAACCAACTTCTTGTATATATGGGTAAGTCGTTTTATAAACAAAATGTTTTGGCAGCTCTTATTGTAAGTTATTATTATACTAACATGCACCTTTTGGGCACTCTTCACAGCTAAGATGTCATCCATTTTGGATCCCACCAGCATCACCTTGCCTCCCTTCACGATGCCCGATTGTCGAAGCGTCACGTTGTCCTTGGCCATGCCCTTAATTATTAATTTCTGCGCTGATTGCGGGACACCGCATATTCGCTCCAAGTGCGCTTTTAAATCTAACACAGTTGCATCGTACGCGAACGTTATGTCATGTTTTGCTTTATTAAAAACTACTGTAAATTCGATCTGTTCCGGAATCTCACAAAATTCAGGTTCTGAGTCTTCAGTGGTCTCTGATGTACATGCCGCCGCCTCACTCTCCGCGGGAGCTTCTATGTGTGCGCTCTCTAAAATACTCTTGTTTTCTGCAGCTGACTTCGATGTGCCGTTAGCTATTGAATTCGGATCCTGATTCTCTGTTGAATCTCCTTTTTCTGAAGCTAGAAAATAACATCAAAACGTGAGTTAGCAAAATTTCTAGAACAAAAGGTCTCCGTGTGTTGCTCCACAAAGACTGTCAAATTGTATTTTTATGCCAAAATTGAACGAACGTGTATGAATACTTACCAATATATTCCATAGTTATAAATTATTTGTTAGTAATAGGAATTAAAATAACAAAAATCGCTATTGTATCGTAGTTGTTTTGAAAAAATAATTAAAATACAGCCGACTGGCTGACGTGAAGCAACAAATTTTTTGCACAGACTATACAATTTCTAACGTTTTGTTACGTTTGGAAACGTATCGATCGCAAGTGCGGAGACATTCACGCTATTCCTACAGATAAGTAAAGTTTTAGCCTCTAGGCTTTTTATTCACAATTCGACACCAGCAATGAACACTACGCTAACTTGAAAAAGTCGATTTTACACAAGGCGTTTCAAAGAAAAATGTGATATTATGATCTAAGATAATTTTTTGAAATTTGCATTGTTGTCAGTTCTCATGCTATTACAAGGAATGTCATTATTTAACTTGTTTATCGATGTTAGTTTTGAATTTAACCCAAGTTAGCCGTGTGTACGCCAGCACATCAAGCCACCGAAACCCAAATTTTCCCAATCAACCTTGAACCTAATGCTTTAGCGATAAAGATGATCTATGAAATCTATTACAGAAAGACAGATTGTAGTAGTTTGATGTGCTGGCGTCTGTAATACACTCAAAATCCGATAAATTAATGTAAAAAAATAAAATTAAAATAGTTTATTGGTAAAACAAATTTAGCTATAAACAACATTTTGATTGGATCCTCCTTTTAGGCAGATAGTGCCTGTATTAGGAGAGTCCGCTCTTCCATAACAAGACGTGTTAATATAGAAACCAAAACGTATAATTTTTATGCTAAAACTACATAAATTAACATTAATTTAAAATAAATTAAATGTGTGTAAGGGTGGGTATAGTGTGTGAGTATGTGAGTGAAAGTGTAGCCTGTAGGTGAGATTGAGAGTACATGAGTGTGAGGGTATGTATGTGCCTAAGTTAATCCTAAGCTCCTAATTAGTGTAGGTACTATTACGGAATGTCAAAAGGCGAGAATGCAAATACAATTAATTAATTTCATATTAATTACCAAACTATGACTAAAATAAAAACATGAATTCTATAAAATATTAACAACAACAACAAAAAGCAATACCACTACTATGTAATAAGTACTCGTAAGAGTGCACCTACTCTAAGCTAAGTCGTGCCTTTTTTTGTTACGAACGTTCACGAACGGACTCACAATATTATTATTATAGGCTAGAGTATTTAGAATCTGTCTGTTTGTTTGTTTGAGTACATACACATAGCTACCCACCACTACCAACTTGGTCGCGCATGTAGACTATGTCTGCTCGCAAATGGATAGGCGTAAGCAGGTCGATGCGACTTACTTTGACTTCCAAAAAGCCTTCGACTTGGTGGACAATGATATACTGCTGGAAAAATTGGCTATTATTGGATTCACACCAAAGCTCCTCAAATTCTTTTCCTGTTACCTAAGTAATCGTAGTCAATATGTGCGATTAAAAGGATATGATTCAAGAATCTACTTCACTAGGTCGGGAGTGAGTCAGGGTAGTACGGTGGGACCCTTGCTATTTGTGATATTTATAAATGACTTGCCGGATGTTGTTTTGACCTCCGAGTGTCTCCTATTTGCGGATGATCTAAAGTTAAGTTTGGGTGTCGACACCGAGGCTGACGCGGTGGCATTACAGAGAGATATTGACGCGGTATCTAAATGGAGTCATGACAACCACCTTCCATTCAATAATCTCAAATGTAAAATGATAACGTTTTCACGAAAATCACAGCCGATGATTATTGATTATAATTTAGCTGACGCTCCTTTGGACAGAGTTTATGAGATTAGGGATTTAGGATTAGAATTAGATTGTAAATTAGACTTCCACACGCACGTTACCAAAATTTGCAAGTCCGCACACAAAACGTTAGGGTTTGTTATAAGGACTGCATCACAGTTCGATAACATAGGGGTTGCAAAAGTATTATACAATGCTTATGTGCGTAGTAAACTTGAGTATGGTGCTGTTGTTTGGAATCCTTATGAGGAAAAGTATGCTCTAATGGTTGAAAAAATACAACGTAAATTTGCTAGATGGATTTACAAGAAACAGTACGGATACTATCCCTACCTATATCCTTCTTTATTTGTCTTGGGAATGGTGGACATGGAAACGTTAAAATTTAGAAGGGCTATGTCTCAAGTTGCGCAATATTTGTCGATAATTCGTCACAAAGTCGATAGTCCCCAAATACTAGAGCGAGTCCGTATTTTGGTCCCCCGGAACATACCAATGGACTTGGAGGGCCAGATAGCGCCGCGCCGCCGCCCGCGGCTGCTGGAGCTGCCCGCCGCGCGCACCGAGCGCGGGCGACACGCGCCCACCAACCGCGTACTCCGCACTATCGGGGACATACTTGCTCAGCACTACGAACTGGACTTATTTGCCGATGGATTAGGACATTTGTATAATAAATTTCGTATTATTTTAAATGACATATTATAATCACTATTAATTGACACTAAACTGACATTATATTCTGCTGCTATATTAATTCTTCGTTGTAATCTAATTTTTATTATTATTTATAGACATGGGCATTATTGCTATTTTAAGTAAATTTATTGTATAAGGAGACGAGTGTATGTAGCCACTATTGAATTGTTGGTTAATCTTATGAGCGTTTTGGATGTTATGTCTGTTAGCTTGTAAGACCAATTGAATAAATAAATAAATAAATAAATAGCTACACTATTGGGGGTCCATAACACAGTGTTCCAGGCCGAGTGCATGGGCATTTCTCTGGCCCCTTCGGCTATCATGGCCAGGGAAGTTAAGGACCACTCGATCCGCACACTCTCAGATAGCATGGCTGTTCTCACACAGTGGACTCTGGGCTAATATACGAGTGCCACCAGCGTCTCAACCAGGTGGGTAGACTCAATAATATAACCATTCAATGGATCAAGGGACACAGCGGCTCGTTAGGCAACGACGCAGCCGACGAACTTGCCAGAAGGGGGTCGAGCATGGCACCAGTGGGACCAGAACCCATAGTGCCGCTCCCCTTCGGGTACTTGCGCGCTCTGGTAAGGAAGCGTACCAGGGACCAGTATCACAAACTATGGTCGGACCAAGGTGAGTGTAGGCAGGCTAAGGAAGCACTCCCTACAATTGATGGCCGCCTCATGAAACAGGTTCTCCGACTAACTAATCAACAGCTGTGTACAGTTACAGCTGCTATAACTGGCCATGGGTCATTTAATAAACACCTCTATGTCATAGGAATCACAGACAGTCCGCTGTGCAGGGCCTGCATGGAGGACGGCGAGACAGCAGCTCATGTGCTTCTAAACTGCCCGGTGGTCGCCGCATACAGGGCAAAGTACTTCGGTAACCCAGGTACCCTCCGTGAGGTTGTCAGTAATATCAAGGCGCTGCTGGCCTTCTTTGAGGAGCTGGGGTGGATCGAATAATCGATTTTCCCACCCATACGCAAAATACGCGCATTGACGTGGAGTTGCAGATACCAGCCCGTATTACCTATAACCTATAGGCTAGAGTAACTAAAAGATAGCGTAATGTAGCGTAGTACAGATGCCAGCAGATCAAGCCACCCGAAACTGTCAAAATTTCCCAATCAACCTTGAACCTAATGCTTTAGCGATAAAGATGAAAATCTATTAAAGAAATTTGAGAGATTGTAGTAGCTTGATGTGCTGGCGTCTGTACATCGCGCGATTTCAAAAATTACATTCACTGAGATGTAGGTTACTTCGTTATTTTTTTAAAATTGTTTATTGTAATTTTTATGTACGTAATTGTTTTTGTACTCATTTACAGTCCATGTATTATAAATAATTATATATATAGAGTATTCTATTCTATAAATAATTTTTCATTAAAATCGGAAATTGTCCAAAGTATACACTACTTAGTCCTAACAACTTATCTGTGAACTGAAAGAGGACGCCACTGTCGATGCGTCGACATGGCGTCGACACAATCGAATGACATGCGTCGGCCATGGACCTAATAATATAATGCGTCGGCACAATCCAAATCGAAGACATTTCAACATGACGGCCGTAGTTCCAATTTTCGCCATTTCACAGATAAGTTGGTAGGAGTGTAGGTGTAATTTGCTGGTGACAATTTTTTGATAGATTTTCATTGAATAATCTTTAAAAAGCGTGAGTTTGCCAGTAGTGCTCGGATTAAAGATACAGTGTTACAAGAATCTGTAAAATACAGCCGATACATTGTTTGTACAGGCAACAGCACATCAGGTTATACAACCAAACTGACAAATTTCTCCAAATGATTTTATGAAATCGCTAGATTTGAGGTCAATTCTAACTTATGGAGTTGTATTGCTGATTCTAATGATTATAATTCTGTAAAGCCATGTTATATGCCGCGAATCATATTTTAATCAACATACAACCTGACACTGACCTGCAAATTGGAAAAAAAACGTAAGAAAATTTGAATTTCGCGCGGTACCTTAGCGCATCCTCCTTAAGGGGGATGCACTGTGGTAAATAAAACACTACAAAGTGAAAAATAACTTTAATTCCGGAAGCCGGTGTCTGGATCTGTATTTTAGTTTTTGCTACCGACTTTCGAAATTAGTTTTTTTTCACTTAGTAGTGGTTTTTTTGGAAGTCGATTGTTCTTTTTTGTTAAGTTTTTATTTTTCACTTTTTATGGGTCACTGTAATTTATCTAAATTACAATAGCCTAATGTCCACTGCTCATCACCTTTTACAAAATATTGCTTTTCCCGATGCAGGGACGTTAATTATTGAGGAGTTCTCCTAGTAAGAACCAGGAGAACTGGAGCTGATGGTGAAGTCACCATCACCATATACATTGTGTTTGTGATGAAATTAGATTACTTAGCCTAAAAATCGTAACCCGTGAAATATTAAGGTATTATTCAGTAGTTTCGATGGCCATCTGTGGTCTTCATCATCAGTTCCACTTCACCAAATGGTGCTTTCCACAAATGCACGAAATACTATAAAAAAAACCAAAATCGCTACAGGTGTGCTTAATAAAATTTGAGGGTTTCCTCGATTTCCATGGGATCCCCTCATCAGATTCTGATTTAGTGACAATAGGACCATCTCGAGAGCGTATAGAAGCTCCTTGGAAGATAGATTTACTTCTCTGCCTCGGATTAAACCTATTATATAATATTATTAGGTCCATGGATTATATACCAATAAACTCACAAATAAATTAATATTCTGTAAGCTCCGTTTAATAGTCGAGAATCTCTTTCCATTTCCGTTCATCATAAAGTATTGTTCAACCATTACTCTATGAATAAAGTTTTCCGTTTCCATGGCGGCCAGTTTGTAAACAATGCTGTGAAACAATGATTGAAGTGCGCTCAATAAAATTTATCCTATCAGTTTGCGGAATTATGTGAAAATAATGAGTTATAACATTGACGATCCTCTAGCTGGCATTCTCAGTGACGGTAGTGATGATAGTTTTTTTGATGACGATGTATTAGGAAAGAAAAAATCTACAAAGAAGAAAAGCACGCCAACTTTTGAAAAGAAAAATGCACTTTTTGATTTGAAGGATGTTGATAAGTCAAAACCTGTTGCTAGCACACTAGATAAAAAAGAATCATTGTTCGACATAGATTTAAAGAAATCCCCTACGCCTTTTAAGCGGACCGTATCAAAGGAGTCTATAAAATTTTCTCAATCAGAACCTAAAGTAAAGGCAGGACATGATAAATTCGATCAGGGTAAGTCACCAGCAAAGTCTAAAGTGAGTTCGAGTGCAGACAAACTCGACATACTTAGTGAATTAGGTGCAACAAAAAGAGAGACAACTAAACTAATAGAAAAGGGGAAGAGTTCACAGTCGCTGCTTGATGAAATTTTAGGTGGCTCTTCAACTAAATCAGTCGGTGGTTCCAGTCAAGCGACAAAACCAGTCACTGCTGCAAAAAGTCAAGAATTTGATTTTGATGCTATTTTGGGAAAAAGTGAAACTAAAACTTCCACTTCTATCAAAAGTCAGCCACAGAAAAAAAATATAAAAGAAAATGTTAAAGAAGAAAAAGAGGCAAAGAAAACTAAGTCAACTGAAGACTGGCTTGGTATATTTCAAGATAAAGATGACGGTAACGATGATTTGGAAGATGATGACGGAATGCCATCATGGTTGGTCGGGGGTGACTCAAAGAAGAAAAAGGCCGAAGCAAAGAAAGCTGTCAGTAAATCAGAAACTGCTATAGAAAAATCAAAACCGATCCCTCAAACAGAAGAACAAACTGAAGTTGGAGCATCCACTGTGGAAGTAAAAAGGGACATGGAAGCTATTGAACAGATGGCCAGATTGAATCCGCCTTCTAATGTGCTGCATGGAAGTAATGATGATATAGCAGCAGAGGGGGCCGCTCTATACATGCAACAACAAGAGTCGCAACTAATGGTGGCGTTACAGTTAAAGGCACAGGAAGAGAAACTTGCTACTATGCAGAGTGAGCTATCAGTTACAAACATATTATTTTTTGTTCTAGTCCATACTGTCCTACTGCTGGGCAAAAGCCTCCAATACCTCGCGCGCACTGGCTCGAATCAGTCCTAGCGGTACGCATTCATGTCATCTCGCCATCTCTTTCTGGGCTGTCATCGACGGCGCGGCGACTTCCATCTTCAGGCAGTTTATTGTTTTCATGTAGGACTTTTAATTTAGATGTAATTTTTATTGCAAATATACTCTTTTGACGTGCCTATGCAGTGCGTCAGAAAGAGAGTCAGCGCGTTCAACGGGAGGCTGCGTTGGCGCAGCACACCCAGCTGGACGCCATGTTGCGACGCCAGGCAGAGAACAGGCAACAGATGCAGTCCATCATAGCTGCTCACCAGGAGAGAATCACTCAGAGGATACAGGTGAACTCAAATACTGTTTGAGGAGACATCGAGAGAATTATCCAAATTATGAAATTACTACGAGTAGTGTACATTATGGTATCGAGTTAAAGGCCTTTCGCCACTTTATCTCTATTTGAATACTCTCTCTCTTCCTGTCTTTCAAGTTAATGTAGTCACATTATAGAGGCATTAGGAACGGGGTGTATTTAAAGTTAACTCATTCTCCATAGAAAAGGCAGGATCCTCCGACCAGACGGGTGTTGTGTCTGGTGGGCAACTGCCCGACGGTTGATGTCGGGACGTTGTATATATGCTAGTCGCGAGGTAAACTCTAATTGCGCGATGCAGGATTTGCGTGACGTCATGTCATTGTGGTGCGTAGGAACGTAGTTCGTATGTGGCGATGTAGATGCCGCCACAACATTTCTTACAAACTGCTGAACATTACTGCTCGGTATGTTTTTAATTTTGGTGCACAATGGTGAATACTGTCAATTGATAAGACTTTTTTTCTTCAGGCACTATTAGGTACAGACAATACAGACAATGAAGATATCCCGAATTATGCAGACGAAATTCATACTGTTGGAGATTACAAAGATCCGCCACACATGCGGGAAAAGAAACAATTGTTACAGCTAGTGCAGTCATTGCAGGAGAACCATGATAAGGAAATCGATCTCATGGAAACATCCTATAGGTAAAGTTGCTCTAAAAATGACTATACTTCGTCATTACCGTTTTGGTAATAGTTGTAAACAACCATAATCTTTTGGTATCAAAGGTTAACCATGATGAAGTAGGTCATAATAAATATTAATCTCCTAACATTTTACGAATTTTCAGGAGACAACTAGCCTTCCTAGAAATATCATTGAACCAAGGCGAAGAAAGAATGAAAGAAGAAAGTGACAAGCTGGTGAAGTTTTATTCAGAGAAGATACACTGGTTGGAGGAGCATCACCAACTGTTTAAGAAGTTGACAGAAGACAACTTGACGGCTTTAACTGATCGGCATAAGACTGAGAATGAAATGCTAAGACATCAGCATTTGGAGAATGTTAAGGTATTACAGGAACACCATGCGGCGCTCATGGAGAATATCAAGTAAGTGATTCATTAAAAAAATAACAATCCTTTAGATTCTCATCTTCTTCCGTCCCCTGGTCCCTTTATTTGGGGTCGGGTCTCCTCACTTTCCTGCGCCAAGTGATTCTATCTTGGGTTGTCGTTTCAGACAATTGGGCTTTCCTGATGTCTCTTTTTATATTTGACCACCAGGTCAATTTCGGGCGGCCTCTGCCTCTCTTTTGTTCCAGCAGGTTTAGTGCAACTTGTACCACATGATCTTCATTACGTCTTTTGACGTGTCCATACCATCTTAGGCGGTTTTCAGTAATTTTTTCCTTGATTGATGTGACTTTAAAGCTGCCTTGTATGTACTCATTGCGGATTTTGTCTAGTCTGGTCACACCACCCGCCCATCTAAGCATCTTCATTTCAATGGTAAGGACCTTTTGTTCATGTGTCTTCTTTAATGTCCAGCATTCGGATCCATACAATAAAGCCGGACGAACTGCTGTTTTATATACCTTACTCTTTGTTTTAATGGGAATACGTGGATCATACAGTACTCCTGTAAGTGAACGCCATTTCAACCATGTAGCGTTGATCCTATGAGTCACGTCAGCATCTACATTTGCGTCCGTTGTGAGCATGGAGCCTGAACATGAACTTTTCCACTGTGGGAATAGGCGCTTGCCCAATAAAGATGGTTTCAGGTGTTGCATTTTTACTAAAGGGACATTTCAAATACTCAGTCTTCCTCCTACTAACCCTCAAACCGTACTTTTCAAGAGCCTGTGTCCACGTAGATCCACTGCAGATGACTTGCGGTATCAGCAGCCAGAAAAATATCGTCAGCGTATAGCATAGTCCACGGCAATGGAGAAGGTATGTCCCTGGTAAGGTAATCTATCACCAGGTTAAATAAAAGGGGGCTGAGAGCAGATCCCTGATGAACACAATCCTTTAGATCCTCATATCTTTTTTAAAACAGCTTTCACCGATTGAAAATATAATTATCGAGCTCTTGCTCAAACGCAAGCCAAGCAATCACAAGGTCAGAAAAAATCTCTTGGTATAAGATATTGAAGGGATTTGACGAAATTGATATAACGCTTTTTCAGGAAGGCAATTACCCAAGAGAAGGTCATCATTCAGGATTCAGCCAGCTTCTCTTCTGATCTTAAAGAGTTGGTCACAGATATTAGGGAGAACAAAGTTAATGTTAAAGAACTTCTGGAGAAGGTGCAATCGTTAGCAGAAAACACTGAACGTAGGAGCGATAGCAGTTTGCAAGTCAGGGAAACGCAGATTGACGGTACGTTACCTAACTACTTACATATATTTTAATTGGTAGTTTCTAAGCCATCCTATTCATGTAGATGCTCAATGCAAAAGAAAAAAAAAATGTTCTACGAGATCATATTTGATAGAGTAGATAGCTGACGATAGTTTATGAAGTAAAACCTGCTATAGTACTAGTTTAGTTGCTGCTATCATCAACCCTTTACTTGCGCGTTTTACGATGTTGATATTAAACGGCGCACAAACAGTTTCCAAATTAGCGCAAGCGTTTAAATGAACAACAGAGTTATGATTGTAATTAAAGTTCTTACCTATTTTACTATTTTATTTGTTACAGGTATGATACAACAGTTGAAGAAAGATCGAGAAAATTTAGATAATGAAAAAGCTGAAAATAGAGAAACAATCAAAATGCTAGAGGCAAGACTGAAGCAAATGACGTCGGTAATATTTATTTCACTAGACGTTCATTAGAACAACATATAAATAGCATAACGAGCGTAGCATAATTGTATGTTTTTACAACAGATGATCGAGGAAGAATCAGCTTCTCTGAAACAGAAGAGAATGGAGTTCGAGTTCGAAAAAGCAACATTCAGTAAACAAACCGAATTTGCCAAGAATATACTCAAGAAGCAAGATGAAGAAATTAAAGTAATGGACTCTTTTACTGAAGATACATCTAATGAGTGTTAAACAGCTTTTCTTTCTATTCCTGAATAATAAAACATTTGTTTAGATGCTGAGGGAAGACATCCAGAAAGAATTTCAAGAAAAAATATCGAAAATAGACGAAGAAAAGGCTAAAACTGTGAAGGAGAGCGCCGCACTTGCTAAAGAAAAGTCTACGGTACAAAATATTAAACAAGAACTTGAAGTAAGTATTACTTTAGGATTTGAAGAATGTACTAAAATCGGCCAACGCGGCCAAATATGTGTCTTTAACTTATCGTTTGTTGATCTGCCTATGGCAAAAGGTGTAATTGACGTAACGCTATTATAGAAAATGAAGGCGGAGCTTCAGGCCCAGTTAGAAGGTGTGTCTGATGAACGATCAAAATTGAATGTGGAGAAACAGCAGATTCATATGGAGGAACAAAGAATTATGGCTAAGTAAGTCATCCATGTCTATCAAATAATAGGTCTTTACCCATGAAATTGCCGTTTTGTATGAAAAAATTTAAACGAATTTTTTTCATGCATTTTTTATTTGTATTAATCGAAGTAATCACCCATGCAATCAATGCATCTTTGCCAACGCAGTGGCAGTTTATTGATGCCCTTCTTAAAGAAATCAGCTGGACGGGAGGCAACAAATTCTTCAAAGGCATTTTGTACTGCCTCTCGGGTATTGAATTTTTTTCCCGCCAAGAAGTTATCCAAATTCTGGAAAAAGTAGTAGTCTGTAGGCGCAAGGTCTGGTGAGTAGGGCGGATGACGGAGAGCTTCCAACCCCAGTTCTTGCAACTTGGAGACCGTCTGCTGTGCAGTACGAGGTCGCGCGTTGTCGTGCAGGAGCAGCGGAGACGAGCGATTGACCAATGCTGGTTGGAGATGTGCCAGCTTCTCCATCATTGTGTTCAGTTCTTCACAGTACACATCTGAAGTAATGCTCACCCCGTTTGGTAAGAAGCTGTGATGAATCACACCGGCGCTAGACCACCAAACAGTGCCCATCACTTTTCTAGGGGTAAGTTTTCGTTTAGGGCATTGTTTAGGTGCTGAACCAGGATCCAACCAACTTGCTGAGCGCTTGCGGTTATCAAACAGAATCCATTTTTCATCGCAGGTAACAATGCGGTTCAAAATTCCTTCATTTGTGTGTCTGTTGAGCAGTGCAAGGCACGTCTCGACGCGTACTTCGCGCTGGCGATCATTGAGTTCGTGGGGCACCCATGTGTCAAGCTTTTTTACCTTGCCAATTTGATGCAAATGGACCAATATTGTTTTGACGCTAACGTCGAAAGCTGCTGCTAATTCAGCCGTAGATTGTGTATCATCAGCTTCCACAATCGCCTTTAATTCGTCATTGTCGACCAGTCTTCGGACGACCGCGAGGTTCATTTTTCAGGTCGAAATTTCCAGAACGGAAGCGAGCAAACCAATAACAAGTGGTGCGTTGGTTTGTAGTGTTAGCTCCGTAAACGTCGTTGATGTTGCGTGCCGCTTGTGCCGCGTTGCTGCCACGACGGTACTCATATTCCATAATTACTCGAATTTTTAACGTATCCATGATGACGAAAAAGATTGAAATGCGATGAAAATGTAAGTAACACTAATCAATAAACAAATGACTACTTTTGGAAAAAAAAATCCATGTTTTTAAAATAAAATTAATTTGAAATTAGAATTCTTAGCCAAACAAAAATTATTTTGATTTGAAATGGCCAGTACTGCAGAACGGCAATTTCATAGGTAAAGACCTAATATCAATATACTGAGTTAACGTCTTTCGGCTGAAATGATGATGATAATGATAAAGGAAGACATACACCCTTCATCTTCCTTGTATAAATCTTGAATTTAAAATTTTTAGGAGTCGTGACTTAGACCTCCTTGCGAAGACAGCAATAGAAAAACAATCGCATGCCGACAAAAAAAATTCCGAAGCGGAATTCATCCAACGAAAGTACGAAGAACGCATCCGAAGAATCCAAGAACACGTAATTTCTCTAAACGCTAGAGAAAAACATGTTGCTAAAGAAAAAGTAGCTCTGTCGAGAGAGAGGCTGCATCTTCACAACGAGAAGAAACAAATTGAGAGTAGACAACAGTGTTCATTATGCAGATCTTCACAATTGCCACCGTATTTAGAACCAAATTATATTTTACCAGATTCTTTTATGAATGTTCCAGTCTCTAGAAATATTAGGAGTTCTAATGTGACGAGTGCAATGAATGCTATTGAAGATGAAATGGCACATTTGTTGGGGAAGAATTTGAATTTGCGGCATTGTCCTGGAATAGGAGACCTGAGAAACCATGATGACTCTTATCAGAATGAGGAGCGGCAACCTAGGCAGTTGCCGTCTGAACCTATGCAAGTGGAGGCGGGACCGTTTAAAGTAAGTTTAAACGTATGATAAACCAACGTCCCATAACGTATTTTTCGTCGTTATTGGCATTTGATCACTCTTCGGCTCTTCATATGGATGGTGATAAGAACTAAGACATTTAGCCAGTCACGTTTGCCATGAAAATGTGTTCTATGTCCATGAATAATTAAAAATAATTGCGAATTAAATCATAGACCAAGAAGGTCCTAAGATGCTTCTTTGCGGGAACCTCTCATAAAACAATCAAACTTTGGGTGTTCCTATTTGTTTTATTTTGCTTATTTTGAATGTATGGGTAATCTATTATTATTGAAATACCTAATTACACGAAAGAAGTAGGTATATTTTGCTATATTGTGGTTTTTTGCATTCCAGGATTATTTAGATCCAAAATTCATGATGTTGCGTCTAGATGTACAAAAGGTGTTAAGTAATTTGGATCAAAATAAGAAAGAAGAAGCCGATTTGACGGCCGAGGACGATAGTGATGAAGATTGAGTAAATATATAGAAATTAAAATTGTAAGGATGTCAAAATAAATAAGACTGACCCTGTATTAATTGGTTTAATTTAGTTGATGACTGTTAAAGAACATCTTTTGTTGATAGATTTATGAACAGTGTTATCAAAATGTACACAAATGCCTATATAGCTACATCCTAACTTATCTATAAATATTTCATTGTAAAAATATAGGTACATGATCTTTTCTTACTACATAATTATTGTTTTAGGTACTAGGGTATGCAGTTAGAAGTAATTTACAATTATGAATACACTTTTCATATAAATGGCTCCAATTATTATTATACATTACTACTTCAAAGTTACTTTCAATCAGTATTTTTTAAGTTCGTGTTCACACTATTTTCCATTGATTGAAAGTAATTTTGGAGCAGCTGTAAATATATCGCATAGTTCATACAATTCTTATTCTTAAAAAACCTTATACTATAATATATACTACGCACCCATGTTTATCATGCGCACAGTCTTTCACAAAAATTGCTTTAAGTAGTTACAAAATAATATGTTTATGGACGGCCTGGCCTTGTCGTTTAAAGTATAATTCAGTTACATTCTCCTATTTTGCACAGATCTACAGTATAAACACAAATAAATTATATAATACTTATTATTAAATGACAACTGCATACAGAAGCATACGTCTGAGATAATAACAAGGAACAATATCTTTTCTAAACCTTTAAAAATGCTTAATATACTTTACTATACACAATATTTACAACACAACTTAAGATAACTATATTATCGACACTATTCATCCTAGGTGTCAAAAGCATCTTCACAATACGGAGTTCCTTTTTATAAAAGTAATAAATCTATTTTTCAAGTACAGAAGACTATAGCTTTGCAAACAGGAAAGCCACTTATGATAATTCATTTTGTGGATTATCTTTCTTATCACAGTAGTAATATCATTCTACATAAAAAGAAATAATATAATTTATTCATTGCTAATAATTGAAATTAATAGTTAAAACATGTCCAAATAAATTGATTACCAATTCAAAAATAACTCGGAATATAAAATAAAAATGAATCAAAGATAGGGGATTTCTTAGTTATATATGTTATGACCTGCTGTCGCCCGGCGCTTTCTGGTATTTGACTTCAAGTAGCTGAGGATAGTTCTCTACAATGGACAGAAGGATCCCGTCGATGTAGTTCCTCAGCTGAACATTCACGTCTTGTTGTTCTTTTAAAGCTTTCTGCAACTGTAAGAAATAAATCTTGATTATTATTGCTATTTGGATTTCCCCTGGAGTCTTTATTGGTATTTGAATAACACACAAGCATTGTGAATGGACAGTGTGGTGCACATGCCTTGGTAAAGTTTGTTTATATGATGTGACATTATTGGATAGTATGAAGGCAAGCATTCCATTAATAAAGAATGAAAAAGGTACATATTCAGTCCCAAAAGTATGTCCAAGTCATTTTGTTAAAAAGCATGCAAGTTAGCGGTATTCTATAGGTACAGACATGCACAGTTAGTAAAAATTTCGTACCTTTTCCATCTCTATGCTGAGATCAGATTGTGTATCGTTACCATCGAGCTGCAAAAATGCATACATGACAAATATAGGCAATTGTTCTGCAAACGAGTCAGTCAGGCTTCATAAAAAGCAAAGCGACGCGACAATATGTTGACTGTGAATGTTATGAGGCCATATTGTATGAATGTAATACTTTCATGTGATTTGCAGCAGTTTATTTATCTAAAACATATACTAAGTCATTCAAGCCGAAAGCACAATATTATGGGTTCACATTAGCCGATTAATCAGTTGCCAGTTGATAAACAATATTACATGTTATGTGTAATGTCCTCGTTTATGTAAACGATTAGGCATATCGAAATGACTAATGAGGATAGTTGGGTCAACAGCCCAATAAGCTGTCAGAGTATAAACTGAATTGTAGATGAATTTTAAGAACTTATTTCATCTGCAAAGAGTTTCAAAAATCTCAAGCTACTATGGATGTTGCTTATAAAACCGATAAATGTAATGCTATAATTAGTGGAATTTAAGTACTTAAACATAGTCTCAAGCATGTCATGGATGTTTCTTATGAAATAGATAAATGTAACGCTATAATTAGTGGAATGTAAGCATACAACATACTGCAGGGTACCGGCTGGGCCAACTAAGTCCAACGAACATGACGTGCCCAATGCAAAATCTTATTCGTTGACCTTAATTTTTAATGTCGCTCGCCAGTCAAGCTCCAGACCAGGTGAGTCGTCTTCCAGGGTGTAGTTTCGGTAATTTCATTGTTTTGGGGCCATATTTTGAAGTACCTACCCAAGAAGTTACCATTCTTTGGGATTGTGCTGCTATTAGTTATTTTTAGCTTTATTCCTGACACGTTATAGGTAGTATGGCCCCTGGTACCCAACTTTACGTTTGATGATCATGATTGTCTTGCATGTAGTGAATGAAATTGTAAGTATTTGTGATGCATTACCTCATCATCGCTCATCTGCGACAGTTCGTGTGCGAGTGAGTTCGTTCCGACCAGTGGGCCGGCAACTCCGTCCAGCAAGCTTCGCCCCTCCTCCACGCCGCGCGTCAGAATCTGTGCTTGTAACTCCTCTTGAGCTTCTGATAGAGCTGGAAGGAAAATATGGTACTATAGAAACAGATTTTCATTCGATATATCTTGCAAATTCAGTAGAATATCTGAAAAGTTGTCATTAGAATCTGAAACTGGGAACCAGGGTAACGGACTGAAGAAGATAGCCGATGCCAGTTTATTGCGGAGATTCTGTAGAATACGTAGGTATATAACTTAAGGGAAGCCACCCAAAATAGGCCGAAAGATATAGGACACGAAAAATCGTTCTCAATTTCTTTACGTCGTGGAGCAAGATGGACAAAAATTAATATTAATTATGGCAGTACCCCCCAAGATAAAGACACATGTGCAGTAGTTCAGTAGAGGACATTTGAATGCGATATTATGAGTCATTACTCCCGATTAAAAGTGAATTAAAATTAGCATCAAAGATGTCGCCAGTGCTAGATAATAAAATTGAGTGTAATTTTTGAAGTACCTACCCAAGAAGTTACCATTCTTTGGGATTATTTTTTTTTGTAACATAACTGTATCGATCACGTGTATATACACGTTGTTTAAATTGTTGGCACTTAAAACAGATATAAGTAATATGTATGTCGCATTATTTCAAGTGACCCAAGCACTTGGATGCTATCGAACAAATATGATATAGATTAGGTATATCATATTTTAATTGATGTATCATTTATTGATTATTGTTCGTTTCAGAAGTTGCTTCAAATATCGCCAAGTGTCGCTTTTATATTTTATTTAGGTAGTTCTTTGCCACCAAATGAATACCCATTCATTGTCTAAATCTGAATGGTTATGTTCAGCGTTCTTGACAGGTGTAACGATGAGTCTTAATGTGTAGGCTTGTAGGCACTGCAAAATGTGACGTTTTTCTATTATTCAGTCACAGAAGGACGGTGTCACGCCTTGCAAATGTTTATCCTGTTTAAAAAAAATATTAAAGCAATTTAGCTTCACAAAAGAGGATATTATATCGTAAGCGGACGCTAGACTTCTTGACATCAGTAACGCTAATATTGAGACTCGAGAATTGGACTGATTTAATTGATAGAGGAGGAGGACAATGTGTTGTGGAGCTGCTTGGGAGGGGCCCATATCCAGTTGTGGACTGTGATAGGCTTAGTTGATGCATGCAAGGTCTTGAATTTGAGAAACTACGAGGCCAAACTAACAAGGGGAGCTACTTACATTTGTTCTGCGTCCGTAGCAGCGTGAGTTCCTTCCTGAGCTCGTCAAGGCGCGGGTCTGGCGGCGGGGGCGGCACATCTCTCAATCTCTGCAGCTCTTGCCTCGCAGTCGCCAGCAGGCCATTGGCCGCGGCAGCTGCATCTCTTTCCCTTCGCTCGGTTTCACGTGCATTGCTTAGAGCAGCGGATAGTTCAGCTACTTGCTCTTGAGCTTCGCGGTGCGCCCGTGTTGCCGCTTCTGCGTTTGCTCTGAGCGTTTCTGCTACGCCACGGAGTCGACCCACCTAGGTTAAAAAGATTTAGTTTTAGCTTATTATGACCGTTTACCGCAGGTCACCAGATTCGCAATCAGTTCAGCCACGTTCATTGCGTTATTTACGTTGCTGAGCAGATGAATTATTCAAATCTATGAAGCAATGAATTAGGAAATTCCTTCAAAACCCTAGGATTGTGGTTGAAAGTGTGTTACGCAATTAGGGTGTAGGCTGGTGGTAGATTGAACGTCGGAAAAGGCATCAAAATTCATAAATGGTTGGAAACATAATAAAAAAGTAAATGTAAATAAACCTTATCAGCCTATCAATCTGACCTTTGATATACTTGGTGCATTATTAATAAATGGGCCGTAGATATGAATGACTGGCTTATCTTTGCATAAATCATAAATATTGAAAATGAGGAAAAGGTTTATTGTGCGCAGTCTATATGTGATAAGCATGCCACTCACAAGAATCACTGTAAACAAAATCTGAGAATTTTTGGGAACTCTTTAATATGGATAGCGTCTGAAAACTTTTGAAGCGAATCGCGCGTCATGTAAATTGTACCAATCATTGTTACCTATACGATATTAATAAGGAGACAAGTCTTTACTGAACCTCACATGCTTCTAGTTGAGTAGCTTACTGATGATAGTGATTAGTTCGAAACTAACCAAGACATGACGTTATAGTGTACAATAATGACTTTAAAGATTCAAAAGATTTGGTATTACTAGCTTTATCATAAACATTTCCATTATCTCTCACCTCTTGTTTAAGTTCCGACGCCTCAGCTTCCGCGGCGCCAAGTCTATCAGTGATCGCGGCTAGTTGCGTGTCGCGATCTCTTTCGACGCGAGATATCGCCTCGCGACTGCGACGCTTCTCCTCAGCCACGCTCTCCTCACATCGGCACTCGATCTGCACATTATCGACATTTTTATTATAGATCACGTTGTTTAAAAGATGATTAACGGAATTGATACGGGTAATGAATGACGACTAATTGGGCAATTAAAGTGATCTAACTTTCTTTACTAAGTAGGTAGCTGATCTGATTCTGCGAGATCTGTTTGCTTCATGGAAATTGAGTGGACATCTTTGTTTAGAGCATCAGTCTACAATGCGTTATTTATTAGTTGGTAGTGGTCTGGCCACGGATATCTATGGGTCTGGCCATGCTCAAATATGGCAAATAAGCTTTTGAAAGAAGAGTAAAAATCTGCAACGATGTCGTTGAGGCTGACTGTATGCTATGTAGACTAAAAACTTAGGCGCAACTTGTAGAACTCCGAAGTAGTTAGCAGAACCAAGCACAAACTATGCGTATCATTTTTACAAAACTTGACGCCTTGTTTGTTATAGGTAAAATAATGCATGCAAATACTGCCTACACTGATGAATTTGAGTATTTGTACAAACCTCTCGTATCTGCTCGTCGAGCATGTGTACCCTCGCCTGCAGCACCGCGTTGTCGGACTTCGCCCTCGCGTAGCGCTCGTCCGCCGTACTCTGAGTATCAGCCAGTGACGTCACCTGCTGTTGAAGTAGCTGCACCTGCCAAAGAGCAACGACATTGTTATATTGAAAGAGTAAAAGACACATAAAATTGAGTGATGTTTCAAAGAGGTATGTGGCCGTTAGAGTTCTAAACATATTAATTTGATTAATGTAAGATTGTAAGATTTATGGCTATTGCTAAGACTATTATGCTCAAGATTGCAATTGAAGTTTATGAACCTAAAGCTAAGAAAGAAACAACGAGAAATCCTATCTTCAGTCGAGCACTTCTCCGGGCGATAGAAGAAGTCCAGCACATTGCAGGAAACCCAAAAATAAAAAGATGGAATATCACATTCCATATAAACGCGTGTGGTAACAGATCAAAGATCATTTTATTTTGCAAATATGGGTATAAAGGATGACAAAAATCATAACAAGTTCAGCCATATTTTACCATATAGGCATGCAAAAGATACAAAACAAAAATACACTAACTTAAAAATCTTTTTCATTCAGGAACTCACTTACATTATAATAACCTTTCACCACTAAAAAGCTACGAAGTCTTTCTTTAAATAAAGTAAGCGGAAGGTCTTTCCAACTCCGGCATTTTGTTGAAAATTACTGGAGCCATGCAGTAGACACTTTTGCGCATAAGTGCTGTCTTGGCTGACTCTAGACATAGCACGCTGTTATCCCGTCGATTGCGAGGAACTACGGCGGCTAGACGTCTAAAACGACTCGGGTTTGTCTTCACAAACACAGCTACTTCTAGTATGTATAGACAAGGCAATGTTAATATTTTGTACGTTTTAAAGTACTGTACACAACTATCCGTGGTTTTGAGTTTAAACATCGCTCGAATGCATCTTTTTTGTGCCTTGAAGGCGGTTTCTTTTTCAGTGGAATTTACCCAAAATATGATCCCATACCGTAAGTGTGATTCTACTATTCCATAATAAGCTGTAAGAAGAGCATCCGTGTTTATTATAGATGACAAAGTGTGAAGAGCGTACGCAGACTTGCTGGTTTTCTTGCAATACATATTAATGTGTAATTTCCAATTTAGTTTTTGAGTGATGATAGTGACCTTTTCCAAAATGTTGATACACTACTGAGTAAATAAGAAAACGTAATATTTAAACGAGTAGGTGACGCTACACAATATTTACGTTTCGCCCATCATACTGTACGTTACTGTAGATTTAGACAAATACGAGTATGTAGGTTTATCCAAATCAATATAAACATCGAATGGGCTCGATATTGAGCGATAACGATGTCAGTAAGCGTTTACTATGCCACGCACTAGTGCACACCAATGTTACCATTACTGGCTAGAGACGTATTTGAAATTGCGACCGTTGAATACAAATCGATTAGGATCTCCAGAGATTCATTGTGGTTCACAATGGTTATGTAAGGCAGGTCTGGTATTTGTATAGTTAGCTATATCACGTGTTAGTTGACAGCGTTCAAAATAACTGGCATACAGCTGTAGGTATTCTCACTGCTTTATGTAAAATCTAAACTTTCACATAGGCTTTAGTAACGATTAGGTTTTTATTTATATGTGCATGTTTGTAGTCATTATCGATGCGTTAATTAATATTCATCTGTCATCTGTTTCGCTTTAATTCATTAACATAGCCATGATTAAACGTGTTCACATTTTGTTCAAACAAATCGTTGTATTACGTTACCACTCCTCTGTTGATTTACTAGTCTCACGGCTGCCAACTAGTGCCAGGAGTTTGTTTTCTATAAATATTATGTTATGATGCACGGCCTAGAATACTTTACATCCCTACGTAGGTCTAGGTCGAGGTGACTAAGGAATACAATCAAATAGATGAGCACACACCTTACGTATGCACTCTGAATGCTGCATGAGATCATGCTGAGGAAAGAAATTTCCTGAAGAGTAGCGGTGATTATATTACATGCACGATGCGGATGAAGAGACTATAAAAGAATTGCTCAAAGAGATTCAATCAAGGAGCTAGACTAGGTTATATATAAATTGGATAGACTGCGGATTGCAAGTAGAGAGAAAGAAAAGTCAGAGTAGTAAGTCAATTCCAATTAGGTGTTCATCGTCAAAGCAAATCGTCCCTGAGATATTTTCCGAGTAGGTACTCGACTGAAACTGTGTCTAATTAAAGATAGTTAGTAAGATCACTTGCCGCCGCTTGTATTTACAAAATTACGAGTTAATTGATTTCTACATCGAGTTCTTCGTAACCATATTATAGCATAAGTACCTGACCCTAAACGATGGTTTGCTATTCACGCAGATAAATCGATTTAAATTTTGCTACAAACTTAGGACAATTGGAAAATCAGATCGGATTAAAAAAAAAACCGGCCAAGTGAGTGTCGGAACACGCACAATGAAGGGTTCCGTAGTTGAAAATAATTTATCCCAAAAACAAACTTAACAATGAATCCCAAAAAAAAAACTTTTTTTATGTCTTACAACTACAAATTAACAATTTTCGGACTTTTTCCTTTACTCGTGCTGGGAGACCTTGCTTCACAGTCACACAGACCTTGCAGACGGACAGTTGCGAGTATCAAAATGTGTCGCAAAATGGCCGTATTTTTTTATTGCGTTGACTTAGAAGCTTGATTTTTTTAGAACTCTAAGGGACCATAGACTTACGTATTTGATATTAATTTCAACTTGATATCTCCATGCGTCCTTGAGAAAAAGGGTCTTGACAGACTTGAATTTTTTTTTATGTGATAGAATTACAAATTGTAATTTTTCAGACTTTTTCCTTTATTTGTACTGTAAGACCTTGCTTGTTCCAAATCTCATTATTCTAGGTCAACGGGAACTACCCTATAGGTTTTGATTTACTTGCGACAGTTGCGAGTATCAAAATGTGTCGCATACGTATTCGATATTAATTTCAACTTGATATCTCCACGCGTCCCTGAGAAAAAGGGTCATCATGACAGACTGACAGAGTTGAATTTTTTTTTATATGATAGAATTACTAATTAACAATTTTCGGACTTTTTTTCTTTATTTGTGCTGTGAGAGCTTACTTCTTGCCAAATTACAAGATTCTAGAACAACGGGAAGTACCCTATAGGTTTTGATTTACTTGCGAGTATCAAAATATGTCGCATAAATGGCCGTATGTTTTTATTGCGTTGACTTAGAAGCTTGACTTTTTTAGGACTCCAAGAGACCATAGGAGTTTTTTAGGACTCCAAGAGACTTACGTATTTGATATTAATTTCAACTTGATACCTCCACGCGTTCCTAAGAAAAAGGGTCTTGATATACTGACAGACAGACAGACGGACAACGAAGTGATCCTATTAGGGTTCCGTTTTTTCCTTTTGAGGTACGGAACCCTAAAAAAGGATTAAGTAAGCTGGTTTGTAAAATCACGAAATCAAATAATATGTACCTATGCCCAGGATTTGCTTATCTTTAAGATAAGCCTTTGTCGTATTGTAATTATTTTTGCTACATTAGATACGCTAATGACTGTGATATTTCGAAGGCCTTAATTATAAAATATTTTTAGCAGTCTCCACACATATCGTCCTCTTTATTTTTTCGCCTGGTGGTGAATCAACGAATAAATATAGACAAATGATCATTGAAGCGTTATTTAGGAGAGCAAATTGTAATCGTTTCGTTGAGCTCCACTGAGTCCCAGTCAGTCACGAAGGAACTACTGATACTATGTATGTATTCACATTCCTACCCACTTGCAGAGTTTTATGCATGGACGAGTTCATTGTATCCGTAATTAACCTATAGATCTCAAACAGGTTCAGGAAAGGCACTCGTTACCCGTGCACAAGATTTGTAATTAAATTTCTTCGACAGTAAACTTTCAAGAAAACGTGCCTCTTGTGTGTAACCAACACCCATTAGTATGAGGACAATTTGTGAGACAAAGAGAAATTAAAAGTTTCTAAATGTAATTAATTCTGGAGCAGACAGCTTTCCATCTGGAAAGCTCGTTAAAACTTTGGGAAAGTCAAATGTCAAAACAAGATAGGATATAGATGACGTTGGAACGGAAGAGGAGTACTTATCTAGGTATTAAGAATGACCATTTACATACTTCGAACCTATCGCGCTAATATTATATAGGCGAAAGTTTGTGTGTGTGTGTGTGTGTGTTTGTATGTTTGTTACTTCTTCACGCTCAAACCGCTGGACATATTTGGATGAAATTTGGTATGTATATAGCTTATACCCTGGATTAAGACATAGGCAACTATATCCCGAAAATATGTAGTGTTCCCGTGGAATGAGCAATTTTTGCCTATAAAAATGTGAATATTTTTCTCACCGATTAGATAATACACGTTTTAGTGTAGGTATCTCATAAACCGCGGAAAACACCGCGGGGCGCAGATAGTAATAGATATTGTTATGTACCTGTAAGCTACGTGTCTTGACTCTCTTGATTGTATTAGGTATATTATAATGAGACGTTACATCATAAAATCAATAACAATTTCGTGCAAGTTGCAGGAAGATGCACATCAGGAAGAGATTGATTCAAACGTGTCAAGTAATCCATGAGCGATGATGTTGCCTGATATAATATCTTAATATTATATGACCAATAACTTACTTTCAACCATAGTAAACTGTAAGTAATCGATATTACAGGTACTAATTAATATCATCAACACTAAAGATTTAATACCGGGCATAATTTCAGCAAGCAGGTATTCAACTCCACATTCTATTTTTGAAATTCGTGAATAAAATGAAAAACTGCGTACAATATTGATTACCTCTTCAAATTGGATACCTACGCAGAATTTGAAATTATTGTCCTCGTTGTCGAATAACCATACTGTCGTATAGGTACTAACAGCAAATTAAACTTTGATAATTAACTGACGTAGTACAATGTAAGCGGTTCTGTTAGCGTAGGGAAGCGGACACAATCGTCCAAAAGAACTGGCTCAATGAGCTTTTCTTTATTGAGTGACTCATGACGACACCACTTTTAAAGAGCAACTCATTGATACAATTTAATGGACAGTGTCCGTGAAGAACAAGAATTTATTATTTGTAGAGTGAATATAATGTTCCCTGCTGTGTGTACGCTATGTGAATCATTTTCAGCGACTTGTTTCATGACTTCATGAGTGTTACTGTTATTTCTGTCTTGATTTTCATTTTCAAGATTTTATGAAGTTTTAAATCATTTATTTATAATAAGAAGATTTAGAATACCTACTTGAAAATAAATCTTTATCCTTGCTTTATGACTTCTTTCTGATAAAAATATATATTAAGTAAATATTATTTCATCTAGTTACTATTACTACCAGTTACGAAACTCTTCATGGTTATTTAAAATACAGCTAGCTATACGACATGACATAAATGACACTCAACTCAGCCTATCGCAGTAGGACAACGAGCAGGACGCACTGGTTGAAGACCTTAGTCTTCAAACACTGCGGGATAGGCGACGAGAAGACTTGGCGAAGTTTTCCAAATTCTGCCCAACCCAACTAGATCCTCCTGTCGGTTTCCTTCTCAAAGTTGTGCCTACCGAGCTGGATGACTTGCCCTAGGTAGACGTACTCCTTCACAACTTTGACTATCGAGTTAAATGTAAAAAACTATTGTGTGTTTGTCTCCGCGGCCAGATCAATCAAAGATTACTTTCCGTTAACATTCACCAGACGAAGTTGTAAATAATGCTTTATACTGATAATCAAAATAACTAGAATAAGTAAGTAAGTACATTCGAAAAAAGAATTTCAGTGATATCATCCAATGACGCATTGAGCGCCATTGATCATAGATTCATCATCATAGATATTTTATCTCGTTTCTTGGATTCTGTTAATGCGTGTTGTCGGATTCGAAGATATTTTTGACCGATATTCTTAAAATGTGTTGTCTTGCACAGTTTGAGATAACAATTTTATTACGCAACGTGTATGATGACGATAGATTAGCCACGTTGCAACATTATCTACTGGATATGAATTACATGCACGTGAAGGAAATCTCGATTGATAGAGAAGTAAATAAGACTATTCCACAATATGAATTGTTTTGGATGAAGTCAAAAACGACTTATAAGAAATTTACGAAAACTGAAGAAGATAAATGTGAGTTGAATCGCTTTGCAGCTGAACTTATCCATTTACTGGAAATAGGAGAAACAGGAAACGTTGTCTTGCAACAAAACACTTGCAACAGTTGTGATCTTTTACTTAATGGTTTCGGTTTCTGGAATTAGCAAGCACATGTTATGAGTACTTATGAGAATTATGAAAGTGTGTCTCGTGTAAGTATATACTTACATGGATTGTAGAAGTAGAAACTGTTAGTGCAAGGTTCGTTGAAAGAAAAGTTGAAGGACGTTGATCCATAACTATTTTCTCCCTAACTCCCAAGCGAAAGAAAATGTGAGGATGACAATTAGCGTCACGCAAAGTGAGGTGATATTACTGTGATCGAATATCGAGTGTTAAATAGAGCTAGAGTCAATAGTTTAGACTGTCAGTCAAATTAGGAGAACATCCCTAGATCATCAACAGCTGATGAATTTGATGACATTATTTCACAAAAGCTGTCTGGAAGTAATTTACAAAACTGTGTTAGTCTGCAAAGTATTTTTAATGAAAAAGAAGCAGATGAGAAGTTTCCACGCGAAGTAAATTATCTAGACAATATAAACATGTAATTAGTGCGATGTAATTCTGTACAACGTGATGTAATTCATCATGCCATGGGAATCTTGTGTTGATAACAGCTTAGTTCCGAAGTAAAACTGTAGTTTTTGTGGATCTTAATGTGTTTTGTATAAGAAATTAATCGTCGTGATGGATGGATTCCTAATTTTGTTGATTGTGTGAGAAAATGTATGAAGATTTTAAGATTGACGAATGACTGGTGTGTTTATTTTCTGCGAAACTGAAAATACGCAAGCTAATGCATTATGAAGGTCTTCAGGCATTGGAGATCTATATTCTGGCAAACCTGGGACCTGGAAAAGATAATGATTCACGATAGTTGTAAATAAAGTAGAGAATGTAGTGCCAGATGATGACTCGCATCCTCACGCTCCAGAACTCAGTGCCGACTGATTTAGTGTTGTAGAATTTTTTATTATCCAAACATTGCATAGGATCAGTGTTGATTAGAATCTTTCAAAAGGGTTTGCGTACAACACCGGTTTCAATTGAGTAACTACAAATCAATTTGTCTCTGACAATAACTAACTCAAAGTTATCAAAACTTCGAAAAGAGAACACTATTGTATTCTCTTTTCGAAATTAATTTATAATTTGCAGTGACATAACTAATTTAGTTACGTTCTTATGGGAAAAGTGTCTTTAAAAATGTAAAGCTGCATCGGAATATTGTATCGGACTTTCAATCGGAGCCAAGTACGAGTACTCTCAGTTTTACTTTTGTTGAGCCGCGCCTGCGCAGACTGGTTTCACTTCGCTGATGTGCCCGAGTTTAAGGGTGCTTTTCCACCAGAGATATGCTATGCTATATTGCTATGGATGCGTTTGATATCCACCAATCATATTCATTGGTCCACATAGCATAGCACTGGTGGAAACGTGTCAATGAAGCTATGTTTTTATATGGAACCTATGTGTATCTTTCTCGCACAGCTATCTCGCGACGGCGCATCTTCATACCACATCTTACTCGCTCCGCTACGCAGCTTAGCATTACTGGAAACAGTCACATAGTTTCGTAGCTTAGCTTTCAAATCCTCGCAGCATAGCGGCATAGCATATCTCTGGTGGAAAAGCAGCCTAAGGGTGGGAGTAAGATGTGCTATGAAGATGCGATGCGATGAGATGTGTGATGATTCATAGCTCCCTCCCATCCATAGCACGCATCCTTCCATTTAAGAAACATAGCTAAGTTGAACACGTTTCCACCAGTGCTATGCTATGTGGAGCAATGAATATGATTGGTGGATATCAAACGCATTCATAGCAACGTAGCATAGTACATCTCTGGTGGAAAAGGAGCCTAAGACTAGCGTAGATCAATTGTCTTGTGATTTGTAACAGAACAATTTATTGTGCATTTATTCAGAACTGATTGTGTTTTTCTTCTTTCTAGTAAATGTCTTGAAATCGAAAGTACCAGCTATTTATCATTATCAACTCACGTGTCTTGATATTATCTAATCATTCGGGGATTCTTGCGAGTCATAACTTCATAAGTTTGTAAAAGTACCTAACCCTTCAAAACATTAGGTAATTGTCTGTTACGAATAGAGCTGTCATGAGAAATAAGGGATTTTTGTTTCGAAGAGTTTAAGAAAAGAGCAAGTCGTGAGTCGTGGAGTAGTTAACACACGGATATTCTTAAAACAAACAAAAAATATATTAGACACAATTAATTCGTGACACGCATCAGTGGCAGAAAACTTAAGTTGGTGAAATTAAAAACGAATGTATACGAACGAGTGAAATTACCCGTATTCTACGGGTAATTTCACAAGTTTCATAGATAAAGAACATTATATGGAAGCAAAAAGAAAGACTTCTAAATCGATTTCAGATGATCTACTCCAAAAAATATTTATTTACTAAAATTGAATAGAAACCTACATATTCAAAGAATTTTAGAGAAAAAATTACTATAATAAACCATCTCATAAGCCTAGTTAAAGGGTTTATTTGTGCTTGTAATAACGGACGCCGGTTACGCTAGTCGGTCGTTCTTCCATACAAACGTAGTATGGTGATTACTCGTCTGTTAGACGGTGTACGTCCAAAAATAAAAATTATATCAATTTGTCTCGTTTTAATCTAGCCCTGTATGGAAGCAGAATTGAAAAAAAAAAATATTGGTTTGGAAATTTATTCGCGTCGAAAGTTCTATATATATATATATATATATATATATAACATATATAACACTAATTTTAACGGATCTTTGGGCGTAAATAAATAAAAAAATACCATACAAGGATAGGTAATTTATTCAAGAATTCAAATAATTTTATTTTGAATAAATACATCCAGCAGCTTTTTCATAATATTTATCCGCCCAAAGATCTATTAATGAAATTTTTCGCGCTCGTTTTCGTCATAAATCATCGTCTATTTCCCCTAATAAACAAAAAATAAATACTAAATTATAAACTAAATAGCATGTAGCCATGCCACCAACGAATTCGAGCCTCCGACTGGTGCAACCTTAAGAGGCCCTACACGAAATTTTGCCGATTTCGCTGATTTACGTGGTGTGTCAAAGACAAAAACAAGTTGCATTCATGAGATAAGGGGATGATGAAAACACAGTGAATAATCTTAACAATTAACCAAAACTTTAAGCACAACTATTGAGATTAAAAGTCAGATAACATTAAATAGAGGGATTGTGTATTGTTACCAAAATTACTTGGATTTACAAACATTGTATCCAACTAAAATAAATGTAGGTAGGTACTTTGTTCAGATTTGCTAATGTTTTGCGGGCTTCTAGTTTAAAATTAGTTTGGTCTGTTTAATCTAGGTCTTGACACAAGTGCACCCTTTCAATGTCTGTTAGAATAATGTATATTGTTAATCATACAATATTGTTAATCATATAGGTAATTGTTAGTCTATCAACATATTTATTTAGTATCGGAACTTACAGCTATTGGTGATCAGAACCTGCAGATAAGGTCCAGATGATACTTTAATAAAATGCAGCAAAGCCATTATTCCAAGCTGTCAATAAGGAGATGAGTTACAAAGCTCCAATGATAATTAAAGAGTCAACGAAATATAAACGCTCTGAGGTCTTTACCGATAACCTTAGCAGTTATGTCCATGATGAACATACTTTATCTAAAAATTGTTTACTGTAGTACTGAGATCATCGCTCATTTGTCAAGTAAAGTAAGTTTGAGTTAAAAGCAAATATTTCGTAACACATAATTTGTCCAACTACTTTGGTTTTTGGACATTAAAAGACAGTGAAAAAATCGTGGTACATAGTGATTACGAATGACTATTAAAATCGATGTTTCAGAAACTCATACAGCAAAACCTATTGAGCACTATGCCAGTAACAGATTGGTTAGTAAAACCATGATTATTATCGTTAAGCGCAATCAATAGGCACTTTAGTTGAATAGCAGGCGTAGTGAGTGCTCGTGACTTCCTCGAGTGAACATATTTTCTTGGCTGTTGTGTGTTGCCGAGTTGTCTCGCAACTTTCCACCGTTTGTTAACAACGACGGCTTTGCCTCGGGTGGGATATTTGCGAGTTGACGGTCGGTTTCGTTCAATTACCATCGCCCGGTGAATGGTTTCAGATGTCATATGTCTTTCCGTAATAGGCGCTAGATGTAGGAAGCGTATGTAGAAAGATTGACACTTGAAGATATATTGTTTGGAGTAAGTGGTTGCGTATTCATACAAGCTAAAAGATTTTGAAGATGACTTTTATAGTATTTTAATGGCTGATGGAAAAACAACTTTCAATTCCTGTACACTTGTTGGAACACGATACGGTCAAATCGTTTGCTGTTATCGCTATAATGTTTGTGTTTACTACTGCTATTGGCAGTACATACAATTAATTTATTGCAGATATAAAGGTCAACGTCCGCGGCGTCGGGCGGCGCCCCAGTTAAATAATGACAAAGTATTAGGTCGTGCGGTAGGTAACGTATTGTCCAACCATACCGGTGTTACCAGGGAATCGATATGCACTCACTATGACACGATATCGATAACGGTCAACCGTTGGGTCCATTGATTGTTCTAATTGTTTTGATAATTAGCTCTGACCTGACAAACATAACAGATTCTAGTACAACTAACTGCATAAAAGCTTTGTCACAACGACAATGGTTTTGGAATTTAAGAATATCTGTAAATATCATTGTGAAGATTCTGGAATGTGCATGTGCAAGCAAGCTTTTCAATGAAATTAAAATATCATTGTTAAGGTTCCATAATAGATGTTAACACCGATTGCATTCAAAACATAGGCAAAAAGAATAGCTGTTATACGTGCAGAAGAGTGCAGATAATGTCTTTATAGATTTAAAGATATAGAAACTGATGAGAATCTACTGCATAAGTATATATAGTTACATGATTAACAAGACGATACCCATATTTTAAACGTACTAACATAACAAGTTGATGACTTAAATACTATAAATGCAAACGAATACTAAATGTAAGATAGTATTTTAGGTTAAACATCGTTTAACGCAATACAGATAAATAGTTACTGCGAAAACTGTTTGAAGCTGGTCCACTCATTTACCGCATTCTGACTAAAGATTTACGATAGGAAATGGTTGGCGAAAGGGAATGTGACTACTAGTAAGTGTACATGGCAGGTTAACGTAGTTTTTATTTCAGAAATTAACCTCGACTCTTCCAAAATTAGAACACTTATCATTCTCGAGTGCACTAGAGTCAGGAGTACTGCTGAGCTGTTCCACCTCGCAACGGACAATATTCGGAGTTGATGACCAATCTTCAGTAATAGGAGAGGCACCAGAATAAGAAGCAGATCATTCCAATGTAACTTTTCTCATTTGTCAGAAGAAATAAGGTGTGAAAATGAGTATATCATCCAACTAGGTTTTTCTTCTATGAGTGAAGAATATTTTACCAAGAAAATTGTTACTGGTTTACTTCCGGAATCTGCGTACGTATGATGAATTTGACTTTAGCCAAGTGCGCATACAAATGATTATTTATTGCTGTAGGTCCATGCTTTCTCTCTATATTGGCATTTCTATTAATAGCTAAGTTTAATGCATGGAATCTACAATCGTGTTTATCAAATGTAGGTACAGGAAGATTCGCTTAAGGAAGTAAACATAAATATTCGCACGCAATGCTAACCTAATTATCATTTGCACATAATTTATTCTGGACGTGCATCGTCCGTGACATAGATAACAACAATTACAAAAAAATACAACCGACTTCCAAAAACAACACTATAAAGTGAAAAATAACTTTAATTACGGAAGTCGGTGTCTGATTAAATGTATTTTCGTTTTTGCCACCGACTTCCGAAATTAAAGTTATTTTTCACTTTATAGTGTTGTTTTTGGAAGTCGGTTGTATTTTTTTGTAAAAAAGTTTTTATTTTTCACTTTTTAGTGGTTCACATGTGCTTACCCCTACACAGCGTACTGGCGTGATGTTATGTTATGAACTGGTGTGAACAACAAACAGACATGAGATTTCAGCAATCCCAGTCCATTTGCTATCATTTATTGAGGAGTTCCGTTGCCTATCTCAGAAGTTCTTCATCAGATCTTCACCAAATTGAAATGGGACCACTCCAAGAAAGTACTCTTCCAAAAACTATCCAAATCGCTTCAAGTGTGCCTATAAAATTGGAAGAGTTCTCTCTATTTCTCCAGGATCCCATCATCAGATCCTGACTTGATGATCATGGGACCACCTGGGAAGTATACCCTTTCAAACAAAAAAAAAATAATCCAAATCGGTCCAGCCATCTTCGAGTAATCGGGGAACATACATAAAAAAAAAAAATAAAAAAAAAAAAAAAAAAAAAAAAAAAAGGTTCCGACGAATTGATAACCTCCTCCTTTTTGAAGTCGGTTAAAAATGGTGTTACATCAGTCGGTAGACGAATTCCGGGCAGGGCCAGTTCTAAATCCTTAGTTGTCCAAGCCCTTTCGAAATTTAGAAGGTATCAACTTTAGTACTGTAACTCTAAGGAATGATTTGCATGAGTTTTAGTCAAATAGTCCTCAACATTAGGTACCTGTTTTCATTACGAAAATTCAAATATTATGGAATATCAAATGCATCAAACGACTAGTGTTAAATTAAAAACATGATTATTTTAGTAACATCACTGTTCTGTAATTACACGTAATAGAACACATTATGCAAATTGTAGCTAAATATGGTGACTTCGTAGGATGCCTTTCTCAACAGATACGAGGAATAAATTAAATAAAAGCATTGTCTTCATTTGGCATGAATAACTCCTTTTTTGCTAAGAACCTTTTGTGAATGTTGTTTGTAAACACCATTTATTTGATTTCAATGATATAACATTCAATTTTAAGAGTGTTTATAATTAATTTGCTAATGCTTGTGTTATTCTTTTCTTAGGTAGGTGTTTGTTTTTTTTTTTCAATATAGATAATGACATTAATTGTTAAATTTTGCATGCCGAAACTCAGGCAGAATGTACCCGGCTCACCACATTTTTTTACAACAACTTACAATATAGTTGTTGTAAAACAATATAAGGAGCCCTACATTCTATGCGAGTAAATGATTTGATTTTGTTTAATTTGATTTGATCCTGTAGTCATAATCATTTTCATTAAAAACAACTTCCTTTCAATTTCTGGAATCAATTTATAGATATCATCATAACCCTCAAAAGATATGCTATTGATAAAGCTACAATCTAAAGTAATCTAAACTATTGCCATCATCGATAAGGTTTTTTCTGCAAGGCAATTGTAGGTACCTACCTACTGTCACGTAACGTAGGTACCAGGCTACTAGCTGTATGCAGAGTTTGGTCGATAAATATAATGTTCAGAACAGAAATGATTGCGTGACATTTGTGAACAAATCAAAGTCCGCGATGGCACGAGCAGGTCGAGAAATTTCAAACGTTGAAGAAAGAAATACTTTTGTTTTCTACCGAACGATCATAGCTCGCGGTAGAGACACATCGGCTACAGAAGGTACTGGAGTTTTTGTAACACCCGGTTTGGGAGTGCCAATAAAGTCTATTGAATGCAATGCTAAGAAAGAGTTTAGTAATATCGGTCTACCAATATTTGTAACATGCTTTAAATAAGACTTGAAGCTTCCCATTGATACTTGAATATTTTTTTTTTTGTAATTTTAATTTAGTTGATCCGTGGCCGACTTCACTGGATTGGCTAATAAGGCATATATTTTGTAACTAAATTACAAGAATTCCGTTGGTGATTTTGTTTCTCAAGTACCTACTTAGTTGGATTAACTTTAGACAACCTAATTCTTTGAAACCGCCCTTTACGGGAAAATTCAGAAGTAACGCAATATTTACGCATTTGGAATAGGAATGAGTAATTCCTTTGTGAATCAATTGCCAGGAAAAACAGGTGTTAAATGATGCTGTACGCTTGACGTCATTAGTATTGTCGATTGACGATGTTTAATAAATAGAATTCAATGAGACAAATACTTCTAACCAATTCACTTAATTAGCAATATAAGAATTCCCTGGTAAGGTTCTTATAGGATGGTCAAAAAACTACTTGTATCTATATCAAATGTAATTAAATATATATAAAAAAAGATATAAACGATGCTCACTTGATCAGATAAGTTATCGCACCACTGATGCGCAGCAGTCTTCTTCCCACCGTTCTGGCCATTGGCTAGGTGAGGGGTCAGAGGTCCTCCAGTAAACAAGTCCTCTGTGAGACTCGCGTCAGAGGTGATCCTTCCTCTGACCTCGGGAGGGGGACCTTGCGGGCCCACGAAGTCGAACTGACCATCCCACATATCATACTCCAGCTCCAGACTGTCTTCTACCTCAACTTGTTCACCCATCGTGCCTCTGGACCGATTGAACAGTCCCGATTTAAACATTTAAGATCCGGTACTATCTTTGGATAGATATATTCCAATATTGCACTGAACTAACTTATCTTACACATAAACTAAACACTATTTCGTAACTTTTTAGTTTGACTTTTGTAGATTAGAATAATTTCGTTCCAAATAAAGCTATAATTCTAATGGCACACTAGATTAATGATAGTTCTTGCGGCTCTCCTGTTCTAATACAATTATGAAACTTCACATTCACGTAACACCACTTACAGGCAGTTAATCACAATATGTCACATCTTTCACATAAATGGCTTCGCTATGATACCAACGTATGATCACCCTGGTCAGTGTCACCACAGAAATCCTTTAATTGTCGTCGTAAACAAGTATCAAAATATCAGGCAACAGGAGACTTCGTCGAAGTCGATTTAAAATTTTCGACGGTTGCACTGACATCCTTTTCGAAACGTCGAATTGTGAGTAAACACGATTAAGATAATTTGGATTTCACTTGGAATGTTTATTTGTGTGTTATCGGTATTTAGTGAAGTATACAATCGAAACTTTTCAAAAGTCGCGCTGCTACGTACGTGGTGTTGGCACAGTATCGCGTTGGGCACTAACCGGCGCGCGGCGGCGTTCGGCCGGTGCGCCCCACCCATTGACACGACATGATTATCAGCCGGCCGAGCCACCGCGCCATACAAATAAACTTTATTAGCTCCCTGCACATATGCACAGCCGTCTGATAGATAGTTCCGAGGCAATAACCCCTTTCATAAGCTCCCCCAGTCTGGTTGCATCTCGTAATTTTACGGGCGAGGGGGCATCATGATTGCGTCCGACTACCTATGCCAGATGGAGAACGATTGAATTCAACGAACGATCTTTCAAGACTTGGTTTTATTGCTAAATTATTCACAAAGTCATTTCAAGTCTCATTGTTCATAATTGTAACATAATTGTAATTACAAGTCATGAATGTGGGAATTTAGTCCACTTCGTGAGATTTTTCGTAAAAATATGTTAAGAGAATTAAATGACCCGAAAACTAAACCTGATAATGATAACTCTAAAGCAGAGAAATTGAAGAAAGTTAATACTGAAAGTGAGAAGCAATATGATAGAAAAAACGTGAAATCATTAAATGGACTCCATAGATGTTACCAGTTCATGCAAGTGGAAATCATGGAATGGCGGCGCATTTGTATTTTACTTGATGCCTATTTGATTACTTGACAAGAGCGGCCAAGATAATATAAAAGCAGTAGATGTTCAAATATTTACTCAAACACGTAAATCTACGCATGTCATTCAATTTAGACCGCTCATTACTGACAACGACGTTCATTTTTGAAAACGACTGACCTGAAATCAACAATTGAAAAAAAGCTGGTAGTGTTTGTAGAGATAGATTACAAAATGTCGATCTAGTTTTAAAGAAAAGTAACAAAGATGATTTAAAAAATAACAAAATAAAGAGTTAATTAATAGAATAGATAGAGAATTGAAATTGAGGCTATTGTTCACACCGTGTGAAATTCGTGCTCGGAAGTTTGAATTGGATACCATTGCCGGCTCTATTTAGCGGATAACAGAAACTGTGAAGTAATCATTAAATCAGAAATTTAGACCCATTTATGATTTTTTTGAATCAGTTGTCGGAATAATATTTTTGTTCGGTGCAGAACCGTTATTAAGAAAGTATCAACTTCGCAGTCTTTGCATAAGTTGCTACTGAGATAATTATTACGTGAAAGAAAATGATGAACATATGGATCAATTAAATCGGTTGTACAGGATGCACATGTTGTCTGTTGTTTTAAATTGTGGTGCGTTGTCTGTGCGTTTAGTTTGTATTCGATCGAAACTGGTTGAGCAGTAGTCAAAATAGAACAACAAGAATTGTTGCCTTCGAGGCCTTTATATCGAGACGAGGCTCTTGGTCTCATAATACGATTGCGACCGAGTTACTTTTATGCCCTACATGCCCTTTATCATATACACAAAAGTATGTCACGTAATTTCAACTAATTTATCGGTTATTGTATCACTGACGTAACAATTAGATTAAAAAAATAATTAAACTTGACGCAACACGCACTATTAGGCACGCCATCGTAAGCTTTCAAATGCCAAACAAAGGGTTAAAATATTCTCATAATGAAATAAATGAAAAATTCAAGTCTTTTATTCAACATACATAGTTAACAATTGACGGAACAATGCGCTCTCATACATTTTAATACAGTTCATACAAGCGTGGCAAATAATAGCGAACAAGCCTCACTCATGAATAGAATCCGCATAAGAAGTTAATAATTTTATTGCAGGGTTGTACAGAAATAGCTCAGGGAAATATATTTATGTCACTTTCTATAAAAGGTACTATAAGATTACTGACAGCAATGCTGAAATATACTGAAAAAACGAAAGTGTGAAGTGTTTATTGATCTAAAGTTTATTGATACAAATAATTAATAAGTAATACTGTCGAGACTGATGTCATTCTAATGGTTGTTGATGTTACTACAAACGATAGCCATGATTTAATTTGTTGGATTTTCTGCTCAACTTGCACCTACTTACTAATCTTATGTAAGTAATACGATTCATTACGTAAAGCTATAAGTATTATCAGGACAATTGTGGGTCTGCCCTCTGATGTCATTATATATACGTAGAAGCGTACACTATGAATTCCATCAAGCGCAGGTTTTTTCTTACGCACACAACGAGTCTTATGATAAATGTATAGGTAAACAATTCTGCAATCATAGTTTTCCGGATAACTAGTCAAAATATGAACTGAGTTTTTCCTTAGATAAGTTATGAATGTTATGATAGATCACGCTATTCGGTGACATACTAATTCAAATGATTTCAGTGATTTATGAGAAATATGGAAACTCTAAACATCGTGTTGATGCTACTTCATTAGTAAGTAATCGTTTGTGTCGTATCGTCTTGATTCATTGGTTTTTATAAATAATCTATCGGTGTTATTTCCGTTAGATTATAAACTGTCGAAAAATTGTGAATTACAACAAACCATTTACAATTTGACGCATTATTTTTCGATAGTTTATTTTATTATCTATCCATTACATGGAAAACCGACAAATTGTGAACTGGTATCAAATTTGCTTGCGACGTAACGCACCTTGCACTAATACTAAATAACATGGGCAGCTGCGAGCAACTTGGAAGTAGCGCTCGCCAGCCGCTGCCGCGGTACCGCTCGCTCGGCTCGCGCGCGGTTGGTAACCCATTTCACCCCACATTGTTTTGTGTATACTTAGTGTACCTCACAGAAAATTGACAAAAACTAGTCTGGTCTGGTAGCAGGGGGATGAAAAATTCACGAACGAAGAAAATTAATAATTTCTGTCCCAATACATTGTGAATACAGTTTCAGATTAATGTGTCTAGGCAGTGAACACGCAAATTAACTTTATCAAGTTTTAATTACGGTTTTTGTCACATTGACGCAATTTGTGCATGGGAAATTCAATATGTGAATAGATTGATAATTATCATTAACTAGCAATTTCTCTTTTATGCTTCCGTGAAGTTTTCTTGATTTTATTTTATGCACTACTTTTAGGCTCTACCGAGGTAATGTTAGTGCGTCACGATCTGCCTAGCCTTTTCCCAACTATGTTGGGGTTGGCTTCCAGTCTAAACGAATGCAGCTGAATACCAGTTTTTGCTTTAATCTCTTAATTTGCATTCCTCATCTAAAGCTATTTTATCTAGCTAGCTATAACTACTATCTTATAAAGCTAAATATGAACTTTGTTTTTCAGTTTTAGCTTATCAATAAAAAATGCATGTATTTTTTTTTACATCAGATACGAGTATTTATTTCTCTTACACAAAAAGGTGTCATTGTTTAACATTATTCACGGTTCTCGTTGTAGGAACCCATTTAACAAGATATAACAGTACTATCGTATAATGCTGCAAGTTCGGATATCGTTGTTTCTCATGCAACTTTAAGTTTAATTCGGAATTCCCCGTTACTCATTTATTAAAAGATTAGTTAGGAACGGAGGGGAAAAGTCGGAGGGTGGTCAAATAATAATGGGATTGTAACACAAGTAAACGCGAATATTTGGATTGGAACACAATAGTTATTTTTGAACATGTGTTAGATTAGAATATTTCGTATTGGCGTAGTGTTATTAATTACTATAGCAACTGCCAACTACAAGTACGACATCGTTCAAAGGTGCCATCGTTTATCTTTGAGAAACCCGAAATACAACGTGTAACGTTAAATGCGCAAAACCTCTTAAGGGGTCATTGTACTCATCATTATGAACAACTTTTACTATGGGACCAAACCTGAAATCGCGCAAAAAAAAATCTGCTGTTCAGTAGGTACATTTATGTTCGCATAATTCGTCAAAATGTAGGGAGCAGCTGATTTTTTTTCGCGATTTCAGGTTTGGTCCTATAGTAAAAGTTGTTCATAATAATGAGTACAATGACCCCTTAAGAGGTTTTCCGCATTTAACGTTACACGTTGTTTATCGAATAAAATGTCACTATCGGCCAATAGAAATTGATTTATATTCCCACCTAAATTATTATGGATTGACGCACTGATTCCGTCAATCCCTTACTGGACCAGTCACATGTAATTCGGGAAGGTTCGGTTTTTCAAATAAACGGTGGCAACTTTAAACGTTGTCGTACTGTACCTACGCTATTGCAGAAAGATTGTTGAGAGTAAAACTCCAATGAATTATAACAACCCCAATTACCGTCCATTATACAGGGTGTTGGATTCAACGAGGGACATACTTTAACGGAGTGACTCATGAAAATGAACAACTTTTACGTGGAACTAACCCTGAAATATAAAACAGTTGTCTCGTACATTTTGATCGTGTAGGTTTTGCACTTTGTAGAGAACAGCTGTTTTTCTTTTTCATATTTCAGGTTCCATGGTAAAAGTTGTTCATTTTCATGAGTACTAGGTACACTCCGTTAGAATATGTCCCTCGTTTAACCTAACACCATGTATAGGTATTTAAAATAAGACAAACAACCCAGCAACGTGTTATCTAAACATAAAACTATTAATACTCAAGATAAACATGCAGATGCTAATGACGGTATAATGGCATAGAACAGTTCTTGCTTCGTTTCCGCACTCGGTGCCGCTTGGTCGGCAGCAGACGACCTCGGGCCAGTTCAAGGTTGAACTCCACCACAAATAAAAGTCACTGACAGTGTTGATGAACTACATAATAACAATAAATTATTATTTGCTGTAGAGAAACTAGAGCAAATCAATTATATATTTAAACAAAACATGAATTTTACTAGATGTAGTAGATGAAGACCAAGACCAAGAGAATGTTAATACAAAAAAAAATAAAAAAAAATAAGATAAAATGGAATACGTGAAACATGAGACTCATTCCACTAATTTACGACTAGGAAGCATTTTCTAAATTACTATTACCAATAAAATACTCATGGAACTGGCAATAACTGTCTCTGTATTGTTCGCACTCTATTTTAAGTTATCACATCATCCAAACACGGGACCGTTCTCACCATGACAAGTATCTAAATGTGGGATTTGGTCATAAAATGTCTGACAAATATAGCAAGCCTGTCTTGAAAATTACTTTTGAAACGAATTGTTTCATTGGTAGCAATATAGACAGATATAAATTACTAACAATCAACGTTTATACGGTTTGGAGCGAAGGTGAACTCTTTCAATATGCTGAGAAATATTTCATCGTTTATTTCGGCAATAGATGGATATATTTTTTGTTCTATCATTCTGACTTGCTTGAATTCATTTTTACTCATTTAGTAATCAATGCGAATAAGATCACTATAGCTAAGTAATTGCGGTACCTATATAAACAAATTCGCAGATAAATAGGTAGCCGAAATCACTCGACAAGTGCATGTCAGACAAAAAATCTCCTTTAAAATGCACTTCGCTGCAATTTCCGTACAAAAACTGCAAACATTGTTTTGGTGGAAACTGCGCGAACGCGAACTAAATGTTTTGCTACTTAGAGACAATTGTCTGCGAGGCACGGTTCGTGTGTAGTTAGCTAAATACGGTAAGTTTCCGGATTCACTACACAAGTGTCATCTCACGGTATAATTACGACGGTAATAATGATCGTTACTAGATATCTCGTCGTCTAGATCTCTACTGTACCACATATAGCACGTTCACACCGTAAGCTGATCTTTGCGCCCTAAAAACTAAATCAATTGCTTTCCTCAACGTGTGCCCCAGATGAGTGACGTTGCCCCCTGTCCTGGCTTTTATTTAGTTTTCCGCGAATTTCTACAATAGAAATATATTATGTTTTAAACATTTCTGAAAAACTGTCTGTACAAAATACGGGATTGTATAACGTTCACACGACTAGATGAATGTTTAGTGACCACAAACCTTTGATTATATTTAAGTATCGTGTTTCAAATGTGATGTCCCTCGAGGTGGAACATAAATTTCAATTTAGTTAAAATGGGATCTCCTGCTCTTTATCTCGATACTCATTTAGTAAGGATTTATGTGCGTTAAGTGTTTCTCAGCATAATGGCTCCAATTTTGACGTTTTCTTTCTTGAAATTATACAGCAGCGATAGAAAACGAAGGAAATGAGCGAAGGACACCAGATAAGAAAAAGAAATTACACGAAAACGAACGGAAATCAGAATCCGGAATGTTTTTACTTGGCGCTGAAAACGAGTGCAAGTAGTCGTGAAAATAATTACGATAGGTATAATTAGGATAAACGATGTCATGTGGCAATACGTTACACGTAATTACGATGTATCTGGATATATGTGTAAGAATCTCGTCATCTGCACACAATATGTTTGTATTTCACACGCGTTCATTCGCACCACTTTCCGTTTCACACTACTATGTTTTTGTAAGGTGTACTGCTGGTGTTAGATAATAAGACGTTTTACTGTCATACACCTCTTGTTTCTGTAACCGATGCTCATGATAAGTTTGATAGATTGCCGAGACCACATCGACAAGCTTTGGGAATTCGGTTGCACTTATGCAATAGCATGTTTAAGAGTCCCAATTAAAAGCTGAGCTAAGATTATAATCTAATTATGTTATGAACATCGTTAATTCACGATGGGAGTACCTCTATAAGAGGCAGAAATTAACTTTTATTGCTTTACGTACAGACATCTGTTTAGTAGGTAAGTTTACGTTTTCCTCTCTTGCAGGATCGGTTTTAAAGTTAGGTGTGTGGTGCACGTTCAGAAAATCCCATATTTATTAAGAATGAAACGACTCCTGCATCGACTGATAATAAAAATACAGTGGTGGTGTCAAAATTATATCACTTCCAGTACTTTCAATATAGTTTGCCAATTCATTAAAAGGTGAAGTTGCTTACTGACCAAAGATTTATTAAATAGTAGATGTTGCCCGCGACTTCGTCTGCGATCCAGGATGCAAAGCAAGTACTTCTTCTCCAGGTCATGGTCTAGCCATGTACCCAGTTTCATCCAAATCCGTTCTTACGTTTTAGTGTGAAAGCGTAACAAACAAATACAAACTCACTTTCGCATTTATAATAATAGGTCTTTACCTATGAAATTGCCGATTTTTGATACCGGCTAGTGTGAAGATCAATATCTTTCATTCTATTTAGAATTTCAATTCAAATTAATTTTATAATAATTATAGCATGATATTAAAAAAAAAAAATCAGTTGTTCATTTTGTTTTCCCGCCGTTCGATTTTTCTTTGATATCGATGTTTAGTCTGTAACCATGGAAAAATCGAAATAGCGCGCTATTTTCGAATATGAGTTCGGTCGTGGCACCAACGCATCATAGACAGCACGCAATATTAACGACGTGTGTGGACACGGTACCGCAAGTGAACGCACGGTGCGTTTTTGGTTTGATCGCTTTCGTTCTGGAAATTTTGATCTCAACAATTCATTGTCAAATCCCAGGGATAAATTTCAAATCCAACGAGAAGGTGAAACACGGCTTTAAAGAATTCATCGAATCCCCAGGATTTCTATTGCGCCGCCGGGATCGCGGGTTGTTCGAAAGAGATACTGAAGGAGCACGGATGGGTTTTAGTCAGTAAAAGTCTGAAGTCTGACACGCCCTCCCGCTCCGCCCAGAGCGGGAGAAGTCATTTGATGATTTCCCATAAAAAAAAAGCGATTACTATTGGCATCAACGAACATTCATTAAAATGGCAAAAGTGCACTGACGATGTTTTTTTTTAAGAAAAATTGTTTGATTTTTATATGTAAAACGGCAATTTCATAGGTAAAGACCTAATATAGTTAGGATTTATGTAATTGTTAGTTTCAGTTGAGAGCTATATATTATCACTAATATTTATCCCTGACTCGAGCTTTACGAGTTTACGATACGAGCATACAATCAGGCACCTAGACACAAAACACTTAAAAAGCCTACAATATTCGCGGAATATAAACAGACGAATAGTATGCCTAAGTCAACACAATAAATGATCACGCGAGATATTTCGCTAGGTTCCCGATATCCTTGGCACAGTTCTGGACCACCCACGTTGCCTCCCACTGCACGCGAGAAACTGACTCGCAACACTATTGTTTATAGTCGAATACCAAGCAGATTTAGTCCATCTAGCTAACCTAACGTTACTATAACTGCGGTACTTACGAAGCAGGCTTTGTGTAATCTGATTTCAGATTGTGATTGAAAATATTCTGTTACTGAAGCATCAAAAACCTTTGAATTGGTATGACAATTATCGGTATTGTACTTAATTTATATATAAGGAAGCGATCACGCCTCAAATCAGGTTGCATAACAGGGCATTGTATGAACACGTTGATTCGGATTGATATGACACATGAACTGCGTGTTTATCATGCTTTGTTTACGCTTGTTTCGTAGATACAGCTTATTTAGTGGTAGCGACATCAGTCGAAGATATGTTACTGATATTGGCAGATTTGGAGGAATTTAAAGCTTTTTAGGGATTTATTATGCTAATAATAGCATCCTTATATAGCCATCAAATTGGAGAAGATGAGACACTGTGTGGAAGAAGATAAAGATTGTGAAAAAACAGCTTTATGATGTAACGAGTCCAAGCGGAAGAGAGCAGATAGCAGCTTCCATCAAAACATTTCCATAATATTTAAAGAGTCAAGGCTCAGATAGGCTCAGATTTATCTGTAGCTTGCCTTTACCAAAATAGCGTTTGTTATCATGAACGCCGCGCGTGAGTTTGACGTGGCGTGATCACACTCGATCACTCTCAAGCATACAAACAAAAGATTAACGGAACACTTTGTCCGAAACAAATCTTTTCTAAGATAAGTTTCGTGTTATTTGCTACGGCTTGGCTACCTACGTGTTTTTGAAACTGCAGCAATTTGAAACGGCTTTATTTACGTAGACTTGTAGATGCCAAATGCTGCAATACAAATGCAATGGTTTTATATATTTACGTTTGTATTCATGGGTACTACACTCCCATAATGTCCCTCGTTTAACCTAACACACTGTATATTTGATACATACTCGTATTTGTATGAAGCCACATCGTTTCGCCATACACACAAGAGACATCGTTTTACTTTTCCTGAAATCTTTATATAAACTTTTATCACATAGAATAATTTCAGATTTTTCTCTATGAAAACTTCGGTGATAAGGGTATCAAACGGTTTCAGAAGTTGAAAACTATGGGGCCTAAAAAAAAGAAAAATTGTTTGAGAATGTGCAAACAGCGCTCTTTCATATGATACCCTATATGCCCTAGGAGCCCCAGCCCCCACTTCGAATTTTTAAGACACTCTTTCAGGACTGAAAAAAAAAAAAGAAAAGAAAAAAAATAAAAGAAAGAAAAAAAATAAGAAATAGAAAAAAAAAAAAAAAAAGAAATAGTCAAATAAGAAAGTTTTTTTTTTGCAACAGGTCCCTGTTATTATTGAAAAATAATAACAGGGACCTGTTTGTTATTTGAAAAATAGTTGGGTAAACGTCATTTAGAACTGTTCCAAAATTACTTTGGTACCTAAGTATTTAATTTACTGTGAAGGTACCAAATAACTAAACCAATATATTATGTAGGCATTTCATTTCAATATATCAGTCAAGTTCAAGGTCAAGTGAATTAGTAGTTCTAGAGATATCCAGCTGTGACAGACGGACGGACAGACAGACTGAGTCGCACAGTAAGGGTTCCTTTTTAGCATTTTGGTACGGAACCCTACAAAAAGAACGCGTTTCTTGGGTATTTGTCTTCATTAGACCACAAGACCAGCAAATGGCAAATAAATAGGGGGAAATTAACGCAGTTTTTGATAATCAATAAAGACGACGATACTACTCAACCTAGCTTTTCCAAAGGAGTTGGAAACGCTGAGCTTCATAATATCAATATTGAAATGCAGAATTGACCCTGACTAATGATATGTGTAACAATATTAGACTAGCTTGTTTGATATGGGCAGATGCAGATTCTACTGAAATATCGATTAGTTCGGGTAATAGTGGAAATGTTTATTTATTTATTTAAACAGTAGTACATTTACATTTTATACATCTTTATGTTGGTGCAAACATTAACTCATTAGAGTTTTACCGTGCACCAAAATCATCGACCATATAATTTAGATATACTAACAAACGAGAAAACATCGGTGACCGATCTGACCGTCTTTAAAACAAAAAGTCGTGGAGGAATGTGATTTCGATTGATACAGGTTGTTCCTAAAAGTATGTTTTTAATAATATTATAGTTAATCACTACATAGTATAAAACAAAGTCGCTTCCCGCTGTCTGTCCCTATGTAAGCTTAAATCTTTAAAACTACGCAACGGATTTTGATGCGGTTTTTTTCAACCGACTTCAAAAAGGAGGAGGTTCTCAATTCAGTTGTAATTTTTTTTTTTTTATGTTTGTTACCTCATAACTCCGTCATTTATGAACCGATTTGGAAAATTCTTTTTTTATTTGAAATGATATACTTCCAGATTGGTCCCACTTTTATCAAAATCCAGTTCTGATGATGGGATCCATGAGGAATTGAGGGAGCTCCTCAAAAATTATAGGCATACATATAGCCATTTTGGTACTTTCATCAACAAATCAAGCATTTGCATTCAGAAAGTAGCATATGATGAAGTGGAACTGATGAAGAAGACCACAGATGGCCACGGGAACTTCTCAATGATAATAAGTATTTCACGGGTGGCGATAAGATATCTCGATTAAGACAGTTAAGCGACTATGACGAAGCGAAATGGTTCTTATGAAAATGGTACCGTCGAACTGATCTGATGAAGAAGCCGGAAGGTAGGCACCGGAACTCAGTAACAAAACAATGTATTCTAGGCGTGTTTGGGCTTATTGGATTTGTCACGAGGTGCACTTTGGCTATAAATGATTTTAGAAAGAAAAAGAAAGAAAGGAAGAAAGATTTTAATGGTAATTATATGCCGCTTCAAATTGCGCTACTTGAGTTGTATGTTATGTGTGGCCTCGATTGTCAGAAGTCAGATTTCGTAGCCTCGTTATCTCCGTCAACATAAAACTACGCCTTCCAAACTTCTGACACGGCTTAGCGCGACGTATATTTGCCTTTTTGCAAAGTTTTTATTTGAGATGGTTGCATATAAATATCTTCAAGTTGTGATGAGTGGCTTTTGAGTTAGCTTTAATCATTTAATACGTATTTTTCCCACATAGTCTATGTGAATGCTGCTCTAATTTATTTTGCAGAGTGGTATTCGATGTGTGGGGTAGGCACCACTAAAAAGTGAAAAATAAAAACTTTTTACAAAAAAAATAAAACCGACTCCCAAAAAAAACACTACAAAGTGAAAAATAACTTTAATTTCGGAAGTCGGTGGCAAAAAATGAAACTAAAAAGAAACCAAAGACACCGACTTCCGAAATTAAAGTTATTTTTCACTTTGTAGTGTTTTTTTTGGGAGTCGGTTTTATTTTTTTTTGTAAAAGTTTTTTTAATAGATAGAGTGATTCAAAAGGAAGGTTTATATGTATAATAAACGTGGGCGAAGCCGTGGGCAAAAGCTAGTTTTCCTATATTTTGGTTTGTTATGATATTGTTAAGTACCTATTAAGTTTTTTTTTTTACTGTCTAACTATTTATACCGATTCAATTATAACATTTATTTTCATTCACATATTATATGAGATATTAAGTAATATTTTTTGTCCCTCAATGACATAGGTAGTTGATTAATAAGGTAAGGTATTATATACTGTAATGATCTCTTACCGTGTAAATTACTGAACTTTGGAAGTTAACAACTTCGCATTGATGACACTACGAGTATTTATTTCATTGTTATTTATGATTTTTGTTTTCCTAAGATTACGTATCATTAAAAAATTAAAATTTAAATGTAAATTTAGTTTTTTCATGGATAGGTATTATTTTAAAGAATTCAAATAATTTACGGTAGTCATTTTTGTACTGCTTTTTAATGTTATGCGGGACAATTGCTTTTAATATACGTAGTTGAAGTGCGTAAATTTGGTCAAGGTGAGTCTTATGTCCTATCATGCTAGATAGACCATAGGATATCGTTGATTCGGCCAGGGCTTTGTAAAGCATCAATAGTGTTTGATATGGAAGTTTGTATTTTATAATGGAGAATTTAGCTAATATACAGTGGAGTAGTGAAGCACATTAACGGAGTGTGTGATAACTTGAGAAATTTATCACACACTCCGTTAATGTGTTCCTTCTAATTAAGTCGGCTATCAATGGTAAGTCCTAGGTATGTCTGGGTATCAACTAGATCTATGGAGTCACAGCTGCAAGGCTTGGCTACATTATTGGGGCAGTTGTCATGCAAACACTCATGGCAGTGAGCTGTCAGTTTAGGCAAGGAAGCAGCTTCTATTTTCACTGGAACTGATGTACATTAATTGGGTCTTAAATTTGGTTGGTTTCCCAATAATGTATCCACATATCAGTCTACGAGGTCGTTTAAAGTTAAATAGCAACGTAGGCGCAAATGGAATTGATAATAGTCCCCTCGCTAGTACAAGAATATCTAGACGATATTATGCAAAACTCAATGGCACGCAGTTTCTCCAAGACGTATTGTCTAGTAGCGCATTACGCGACATGGAATGAAAACATGTTATTCAATATAGGCATAGAACCTTACTACTGTAGGTTTGGGCTTAAAATTGCTTGGCAATCAGGATGGCTTGTTTAGGCTTGAAATTGAATGGTACATTCGCCTACGTCGTTCGGGCCCATTTTGCCAAGTCCCTTGTGTCCAAACCAGCTTTTGTTCATCAACATCAGGGGAGTTAGAAGTACTTTTGTTACAGTGGTATATTATATATTATTAGTATTATGTTCAACATTCACATTAACTTAAAAGAAATTAAACTAGTTCTGTGTTGCAAATCGATGAGTGACAACACGTTTGGTATGCTATGGTTATCAGACATAGTTAGTAACTAGATAACGCATACAATTTGTAAAAACACCTTAGGCATATTAACTTCGTGATAAATAAATTAATTTAATCTTTTGTATTACATTAGGCATGCTATATGTATGATTAGATTTTGAAACTCATCTTAGGTTTCAACAAAGTAACATTTTACATCTTATATCTCATTATAGCGATGAGCGATACACTGAAGAAAATTCGTCATTTCCTATCTAGGGTTTGTTTACACTGACTCCATGTTTGGATGCAAAACCTCATATCTGTTTAATATTTACATAAGGATTCTAATTTTAAATTAATCATATATCGCTGTGGCTGGGCACGCATCTGACCGGAAGTGGCGTATGCGCAGCTGAGGGACCGCTTCCGGCGTCCATTACTGTCGCACTAGGTAAGACTATTAAATGAAGCGGCACGGGCATTGTTTAAATCCCTTCCTTTGGTATATTACTATACAATGTCACTTTAATGGGTTCATTGAACAGAGATTATGGAAGGTAATAATTATAGTCAAAAGTTAAACTGAGAAAATAGGCATATCAAAGATCAGCGATCACATTTTGATTTCCCAAAGAAAGTAAAATACACACATAAATCATTTATGACATGCCGTAGATGTAAATCACTACCTGTAGTCCGACCACCACTCTAATTGCGTGACACACTATCAATTGGAGTCGGTTTTATTTTCACAGTTCAACAACATTCAATGCGTTATTTACGGTGTTGAGAAGACAAGTTTTCCGAACATATGAAGCAATGGATTAGCAATTTGCTTCAAAATGATTCAGATTCCGATCGATAGTGTGTTACGCAATTAGGGTGCTGGCTTTTTAGGAACTTAGCAAAAAGACAACTAACACGAAAATGTATAGGTACTTAGGTAGGTACCTACTGGATGATGTTTTAAATGAATGTCGAATCCAGTACATTTCATGTCAGTAATACCTAGCTCTCTTTTCCTTCAAGTTCAAAGAAAGCCGTGTCAGGGTGTGGGTTGGTAGGTACAGGCATGCATTACTGTTAAGAGATGCCAATTTAGTTTTTAAGCGATACTGAACGATTAGCAGAATGATTGATCGTTCAAAATATGATGAAGCTTGAGAAAATCGAGCAAGGAAATTCAATTCCACCATTTTTGAAGTCAAATCATTAATCGGATTATATTTTCGGAATAACATGAATAGTCGTAACCGCATAAAAAAATATAAACACGGGATTATGTGAAAGTGGTCAGCGCTAAATATTGCAAGTGAACAAAATTTATATTTGGGACTGGCTGTATGCCAGCACGACCTTGCACTGTTGAGAATAGATCATGATCAAACAAAATTTAGTGCAAATAAAGTTAACACTTTTTTTTTTTAATAAATTGGGACTTTTTATAAATTACCTTCCCAATTTTCTTTTTAAATCTTAAGTCATTTTTATTATCATTACTATGAAGGACATGAGTCACTCGCGTGAGTGAATTTTTATAACTAATATACACGTATGTCTCATACCTTTAATTTTCCTAACTTTGGCTCTTAATTGTAAAAGTAATTATTTCAAAATACATGCGTTAAGTGAATCATATTCGATTAGTCTGTTACCCATATTGTGGTACACTGACGTAGATTCACTGGTACCATTGTTTACGTAAGTAGGTAATAACCACAATAGTGGGTAATTTATAAAATTACATGATTTTCCTGAAACACCCAGGCAAACAATGTTTTTGTAAATGGAAATAGAAATTAATTGGACAAGTCTTGATAACACTGCAAAGTAAACACATTACGAAACAGGAATAATTTAATTAAATAAGTATATTGTACATACAAGCTTATGGGGACAATGGTAATACGGTATCAGAGGTTATAAATTTTTTAAGACCTACCACAAGGAAAACGCGTCAAATAATTTTCCATTTTTCGTACGGCTTATTATTCAGTAATATTTCAATACCTAAATAAGAATATAAATAATGGTGTTTTCCGAAAAATTAAAAAGGTGTTCCCCTTATCTTGAATAATTTAAAGTTGGAAAAGTCTTCTAACTTGAGAATACAAACTCTCAACGGGATAAAACATATTAAGTTGTAACTGAAAAAGGCTTTTCAGCAGGTGTGAATCCTTTCCACAAATGCAGAAAGGAAGTTGATGTAATCCACTAAGCATTAAGCAATGACACTATATCCGATGACATACATGATTAACTTCCTATTACACGCTACAGTTTTCCGAGAAAATTGTCTCCGTATCTAATAAAGTATCGCATGAATGGACTCACGTGATTCATTTGTTTGTTTGTACTTTGTATCGTAGTAAACTACGATATCATGAGCACCTTAATATGTTACGGAGATAATAATTTAGTCAGTTATAAAAATCCGCTCACAGAATCAAGCTAAAAATTTCTAACCATATTTTCTTGCTGGATGAAAAACATGAACTTCTTCCCGAATGTTCTAAAGAATAGTCAATATTCATGGTTTGGGTTTCACCTCTGCTTCAGTCGTGCAATCGGTTGATAATTATATTCATTAGCTACTCATATTTGCATTCATAGAAACAATGATAGTTCGTGCCAGTTCAGTTTAGGTCTGTTTAGGATACTTAGGAATTATTTCGAAGTGAAAACTCAATAATACAAGATGTCCAGAGTTCCAGTTACATCGATGGTAGCATGGAGGTTAAGAGTGCAGGTTAAGAGGCACAATGGACAGGACAAATAGGTTTGAGGTCATTGGTCATAGTACCTAAACAATGAAGATTCAATGATGCATTGATGACGATTATGCCTTCGTTTATGATAATAGGTCTTTACCTATGAAATTGCCGTTTTGTATGAAAAAATTTAAACGAATTTTTTTCATGCATTTTTTATTTGTATTAATCGAAGTAATCACCCATGCAATCAATGCATCTTTGCCAACGCAGTGGCAGTTTATTGATGCCCTTCTTAAAGAAATCAGCTGGACGGGAGGCAACAAATTCTTCAAAGGCATTTTGTACTGCCTCTCGGGTATTGAATTTTTTCCCCGCCAAGAAGTTATCCAAATTCTAGAAAAAGTAGTAGTCTGTAGGCGCAAGGTCTGGTGAGTAGGGCGGATGACGGAGAGCTTCCAACCCCAGTTCTTGCAACTTGGAGACCGTCTGCTGTGCAGTATGAGGTCGCGCGTTGTCGTGCAGGAGCAGCGGAGACGAGCGATTGACCAATGCTGGTTGGAGATGTGCCAGCTTCTCCATCATTGTGTTCAGTTCTTCACAGTACACATCTGAAGTAATGCTCACCCCGTTTGGTAAGAAGCTGTGATGAATCACACCGGCGCTAGACCACCAAACAGTGACCATCACTTTTCTAGGGGTAAGTTTTCGTTTAGGGCATTGTTTAGGTGCTGAACCAGGATCCAACCAACTTGCTGAGCGCTTGCGGTTATCAAACAGAATCCATTTTTCATCGCAGGTAACAATGCGGTTCAAAATTCCTTCATTTGTGTGTCTGTTGAGCAGTGCAAGGCAAGTCTCGACGCGTACTTCGCGCTGGCGATCATTGAGTTCGTGGGGCACCCATTTGTCAAGCTTTTTTACCTTGCCAATTTGACGCAAATGGACCAATATTGTTTTGACGCTAACGTCGAAAGCTGCTGCTAATTCAGCCGTAGATTGTGTATCATCACCTTCCACAATCGCCTTTAATTCGTCATTGTCGACCAAAGTCTTCGGACGACCGCGAGGTTCATTTTTCAGGTCGAAATTTCCAGAACCGAAACGAGCAAACCAATAACAAGTGGTGCGTTCGTTTGTAGTGTTAGCTCCGTAAACGTCGTTGATGTTGCGTGCCGCTTGTGCCGCGTTGCTGCCACGACGGTACTCATATTCCATAATTACTCGAATTTTTAACGTATCCATGATGACGAAAAAGATTGAAATGCGATGAAAATGTAACACTAATCAATAAACAAATGACTAGTTTTGGAAAAAAAAATCCATATTTTTAAAATAAAATTAATTTGAAATTAGAATTCTTAGCCAAACAAAAATTATTTTGATTTGAAATGGCCAGTACTGCAGAACGGCAATTTCATAGGTAAAGACCTAATATTATAAAAACTTTTTTCTAAAACAAAGCAACTAACTTCCAAAAAAATACTACAAAGTGAAAAATAACTTTAATTTCGGAAGTCGGTGTGTTTGGATCTGTATTTTAGCTTTTTGCCACCGATTTCCGAAATTAAAGTTATTTTTCACTTTGTAGAATTTTTTTGGAAGTCGATTGTTTCTGTTTTTTTTTAATGTTTTTTATTTTTCACTTTTTAGTGGGGCAGTCTGTAATTTATCTAAGTTACAATAGCCTAATGTCAACTGTTCATCACCTTTTACAAAATATTGCTTTTCCCGATACAAGGACGTTAATTGTAGAGGAGTTCTCCCAGTAAGGAACCAGGAGAACTGGAACTGATGGTGAAGTCACCATTAGTTCCACTTCAACATATGTATTGTATGAGTATAAATTGCTTAGCAATAATCGAATCGCAACCCGTGAAATATGTATTATTGAGTAGTTCCGATGGCTATCTGTGGTCTTCCTCATCAGTTCCACTTCACCAAATGGTGCTTTCCGGGAGCAAATGCACGAGTTACTATAAAAAATACCCAAATCGCTATAGGTGTGCCTATAAAAATTGAAGGTTCCCCTCGATTTCTCTGGGATGCCATCATCAGATCCTGGTTTCGTTTCCTTATCATGGTACCACCCTTGAAATATCTCCTTTTCAACAAAAAAAGACTCATCAAAATCGGTTCATAAACCACGAAGTTATCCACGAACATACATAAAAAAAAAAGGTCGAATTGAAAAACCTCCTTTTTTTAAGTCGGTTAAAAATGATGTCTTGGTTACTTTGTATCATGTATCTAATAATTACGATACAAAGGTACTTCATAAGTATCTATAGATTCATGATATCATCATGACCTGCCAAATGTTGTTACTACCAACTGTTCTATTTTTTCCCTATAATTTTTGTTTGTGTGCCGCTAATTTCAAGCACGTCCGAACGACAAACATCGAGCATCGTGCCACAGGTGAAGATGCTCTCCTTTGTGATTGCTGTGTCACATGCAGAGTGAACAGAAAGTAAACTGCCAACATTTTACAGATGAAAAACTTTAATGTATTATTTAAAGTCAAATCACTCCTCTTACATTCAGCATGACTGGAGCAGTCATGCTGCATCCTGAATGATAAAGCGGCTCGAACTCGTTGGTGGCGTGGCTAATATGCATACTATTTAGTTACTTTATTTATTTACTTTTATTTATTTAGTATTTATAAAATAGATTTATTTTTTATTTTTTTTTTTTGGACGAAGATTTATAACGAAAACGAGCGCGTAAAATTCCATGAACAGACCTTTGGGCGTTTAGATACGAGTATTATGATAAAAATACTGGATGTATCTATTCAAAATAAAGTTATTTCAATTACTTAGTAAATTATCTACCTCTGTACGGTAAATTTTTTACCAGTTTCATACATCGGGAGCTATTTATTTACGCCCAGAGATGTGATAAAATTAGTGTTGAAATATGGAAGTTTTGATGCTCATAACTTCCAAACAATTTTTTTTTTGATTCTGCTTCCATAAAGGGCTAGGTAATGACGAGAAAATAGAAATCATTTTTAGTTTTGAACGTGCACCGTCAATCAGACGAGTAATCACCAAACTACGTTTGTATGGAAGAATGAGCGACTAGCGTGCCCTAAGTCTCTGGCGGCTGACAAAAAATAGGTGAACTGACTTCACGCATACAATCACCATTAGACTGCAATTAGCTGTTTGGAGCCTCAATCTGTTCAGCAAACCCATCGGGGCTAAAGTAAAAAGAAAATATCACTGACCTTATAGTTGAGACCTTGGACATCTTCCTCCAACGACACATCGGAGTACATGTCGTCAGCTGGTTCCCCGCCCGAACCGCAGCCCGACGAGTTAAATGACGACGACCGGTATAATTGGCTGAAACAATGACACTCTTCATTAAAGCATCAGTTTATTAGACAAGCATTCGTTACTCAAATTCTACTAAAAGTCGTAAGTTCGGATAATTTAAGTTTAGACTAACAGAGACATCTGTTGGGATCTACAAGAACGTTTTAGCGCCATCTATGTTCGTCTGTTGTAACTGTTGCTATTGTCAGAATGTACGTAATGTTGGTGCGATCTATTAGATGGCGCTGCTTTTGATTTGATTTGTTCATGGAGCGAGCGTTAGGTGGCGTTACTAGATCATATTGTTTTGATTACTATATTATTATGATTTTTTTATCGTTGTTTATAATTATAAAATAATGGCATACCTAGCTAAGACATTGGAGCCGAGTTGTCGCTTCCCAGAGCTGAAACAAATGAACATAACATTAACTTTATGAACACAACATAAAATATATTAAAGTATTTTTAGGTTTTCTAGTTTCAAGGAATCAAAGCAGCAAAAAATAATGTATGTTCTCGTAAAGTAATTAAACGGATGCCAACCTAAAAAACGTTTTAATTGGAGTTGTTGAGCGCTTAATTATGGGCTTATTACAACAGTAAATTAAATTATTATAATGACTTCATTTTTCTAAAAAAATAATTTAAGCCCTACACAGTACCCTCACATTAATTTAATAGTTAAAGCACCTATTTACTAATTAAATTAAATTAAAATGGCCATTAAGAATCTTTTACAGCAAACGGATGACTTATGTATGAGTTATGATTGAATTAAAAGAGGCCCTAGCTCGAACGCGAGACCGAAACGTAAATACGAACTATTTTTAATCGAAAATACAACCATCCTACCTACATATTGGTTTTAATTTTAGCGACAAGCACAAATAACTTAGGTAATATCAGCTAGGCTAGCTAGGGTTAGGCTGAAGTTTACCTATATTATCTACACCCGTTTTTCGGCAGTAAATAACGTAGTAGTTAAGGGGTCATTGTACTCATCATTATGAACAACTTTTACTATGGTACCAAACCTGAAATCGCGAAAAAAAAAACACCTGTTGCTACATTTTTTATGTTCGCATACCTCGTAAAAATGTAGGGAACAGCCATTGACATATTACGTCAATGGGAAGAATGGGAACAGCAAATTTTTTTCGCGATTTCAGGTTTCCCGTAGTAGAAGTTATTCATAATGATGAGTACAATGACCCCTTAAGAGGATGCCCATGAATTCAATTTCATCCTGTATTTGGATGGTATATGGATGTGTATGACATTATATACTAAATGAGTACATATTTTCAATTTTAAAAGCGTTCGAATTTAAGAGGATATATCGAACTGTGGTGTAGCTCGGTGTTGGCGTTATAGCTGTTTAGTTTGACGCGCGAGATAGAAGACTCACGCGCTCCGGAATTTAAACGCGCTTCGTTTAAATATCGATTTATGACAAAATGCTATACTTTAGTTCCATGTTCTGCCACCTGGCGCTAAAATCAACACTGACAATATGGCGTCGCTAAGCAACAATATTTCTGGTGTTTCTCACAGTTTAAATGCGTTTACGCAAAACCGTATCGGGGCACCCCGACTCCACGTAGTCTTTTGGCTGCTACCCCTAGAGTAGAGTGTATATAAAAATCCGGAGGCGCGAAGACAGGGCAACCCTCGCCCGCTATGACAAAGCATAGGCGCCAGTGGGAGGTGTGGCGGCTGAGGCTGCGTACGTAAGCATGGGTGCTTATACTTTGTTAAGTAAGGGCAAAGGGGTTGCACTTTCTGCAGCGCCGGAGACGTTGCAGAAGCAACTTTAAAGTGTTTTGAGGTTAAGTTACAATAATTTATTTTTCTTTTTACACTGTAATTTTAAATTGGAATGAAATAATATATCTAAATGACCTACCGAAATATCCTACTGCATGGCCCTATTGTATAAATGGCCTAAGCATCAGCCAGCCAGTTCATTAAATATTGTATTAGACGTATCGGCTGAATATCATTCAGGCCGTGGATTGAATGGCGGCGTTTTAGTGAAGTGACTAGGCGGTTGACTAAACGGCTAATTCAACAAGTTGGCTGCGACATGTATACCATCTTCCAAATAAATCGTCCGTAACTCGAACCTTCCACCGTGTATAACTCATTCTTAATACGTAGACAGTAAGTCACGTTCTACGCAAGTTTAATCACGGTAAAAGTATGTAGGCCTATATCGCGGCACGAGTGTTGCATAGTAACTAAGTAGGTACATGGTAATACAATAAAGAATAAGTACATAATTAATTAACTTGGTTAGACGCATGTCCGGTATATTTAACATTTAACACACTTTTTCTGGCGAGGAAGTTATCAAGACATTTAATTCTATTAGGTTGGGGAAAAAGTCTTTTCGCATTATAGTATGTATGAACTTAAAATAAAATCTCTTTGGCTATACTATTTGTATCTGGCTGGTTTTGGTATCATTGAAAGTTTAAATTTTAAATTCCAAATTCAAATTCGGAATATGTGTGATTTTCATTTGTTTTTCGTACTGTCAAGATGAGTGAATCTAATGAAGAAATTCGATACATTTTAAAATTTTACTACAAAAAAGGTAAAAATGCAATGCAAGCCGCGAAAAAAATTTGCGATGTTTATGGACCCAGTGCAGTGTCTGTGAGAGTAGCACAAATTTGGTTTAAGCGTTTTCAATCCGGAAATTTTGACGTCAAAGATGCACGTCGCTCTGGTCGCCCTATTACGGATAAAATGGATGCCATTTTTGAAAAAGTGGAGCAAGATCGGCATATCAGTAGTTACGAAGTAGCTGAAGAACTGGGAATTGACCACAAAACAGTTTTGGCGCATTTGAAAAAAACTGGGTACACAAAAAAGCTCGATATTTGGGTACCTCACGAGCTCACTGAAAGAAACCTAATGAACCGTGTACTCATTTGTGATTCTTTATTACGACGTAATGAAACCGAACCATTTTTGAAGAACCTGATAACTGGTGATGAAAAGTGGATCACGTACGACAAGAACGTGCGAAAAAGGTCGTGGTCAAAGGCCGGTCAGGCTTCACAGACTGTGGCGAAACCCGGGTTAACTCGCAACAAGGTGATGCTGTGTGTGTGGTGGGATTGTAAAGGCATTATTCATTATGAGCTGTTACCACCAGGCAGGACCATCGATTCTGAACTCTACTGTGAACAACTGATGAGATTAAAGCAAGAAGTTAAGAGAAAGCGGCCGGAATTAATCAACAGAAGGGGTGTGGTTTTTCATCATGATAACGCTAGACATCACACATCTTTAGCCACTCAGCAAAAATTAAGAAAGTTTTGCTGGGAGGTGTTAATGCATCCGCCGTATAGTCCTGACCTTGCACCTTCAGATTTCCACCTGTTTCGGTCTCTTCAGAATTCTTTAGGCAGTGTCAGGTTAACATCACGAGAGGACTGTCAAAACCACTTGTCGCGGTATTTTGATCAGATGTCCCAAAATTTCTATAGCAATGGGATCATATCCCTACCTACAAGATGGCAAAAAGTTATCGAACAAAATGGTACCTACATACTTTAGATAAATGTAAATAATGTATATTAAAAAATGTTTTGAATTTTCTTAAAAAATGCGAAGAAACTTTTTCCCCAACCTATTATTAAGATATATCTTAGACATGGCTTAAACATAATTGGCGAAATGTGGGTGTACCGTACACCTCTGCCTAATGCTTCGGGAATACAGACTATATTAAGTTGTAATGTTATAAGTAGGTATATTATCAGCTTCCTCAATAGACGTGCTCATCAATTTATCTTTTACCCGAAGAGCAGTCAAACACTAGCCAATTCCAAAGGGAAAAGACCCATCGGCATGGTTCTCTTCTAATTGAAAGACGCCATGCTCACCGCTGGGCGTACAAAATGTAGCACAAGTGATACTGCTGCTATGCTTTCTACCATCCTCATATGCCTAGGCCATAGATAAAAGAAAGAAGTAGCCCTTCCCCACTAGGTGAGGCGTTTAGGGGGGGACGGGGTCGAGCCGAATCTCAACCAATCTCACGTGGGGGTCTGTGGGGGGGGGGGGGGGGGGGGGGTCGCAAGAGGATGTAAAATTGCAAGAAAACTGGGTAATTATTATAAAAAATAAGTATTATAAAAACATATTAAGCACATTACGCAATCAAGTACATGTATTTACACAAACCGCATTGTAAAAAATCTCACATAAGATTAAGAGGGGGGAGGGTGGGGGTCGAGCCAAATCCCACGACAACTCACTAAAGGTGGAAAGGGGCTCGAAAAATCGCCAAAATTGCCTCACGTAATTAATGAACGTCCCCTTTCTGGATGCAGCTGAATACAATTTTACAGTCGCTCCATGTAAAATTACATGAAGCGACTGATTGATTGCTACAAAATAAGGCTCATCTACTTATACATGACATTATGAAAAATGTCTTCATCTAATGTAATTGAGCAATAGATGTTTTTGTTAAATCAGATGAGCTAGACATGTATAAATAGTTAAATACGAGACATATTGTAAAAGAGTTTTCGTCATTGTCAGGTATTCGTTACGTAGACTGATGGCCTACAATCATGGATGCTCATTCATGCATCAATAAGGTATATCCTAGTCTAACAATTTGGGAGAGACCCATAATCAGCAGTTTGTGTAATAAATAGGCCGAGTTGATTGTTTGAAAGTTGTGTAGACTCTTCCATTTGCATTGTGGGGAAATAAAGAAGACAGCCCATATGTATCGTGACACGTCAGCTGCATGACAAATTCTGATAGATGCTAATACGAACGTCAAGTAATTAACTGGACTGGACGCATGTCCGGAATTCTTCAGTTGCTGTAGAAAGAAGGAAATACTTTAAAATGGATGTAGGTAACGTTCGTCGAGCAATTAGTTCATGATTACTGCGACGTGTGCTAGCATTACGTGAACGGCCATTGTAAGATTTTTTGTAGATTACGTTCATGCAGAATGACTAATATTCCTAATTGTTTGATACATGATAATGTTCTTACAAAAACTGCTTTAGGTGTTGAACAATTGTTATGTAGAGCAAAACTATTCTTAATCTTTTGCTGCCGATATGTGAAAGGTCATCAATAACAATAAGATTTTCCTTGATATACCGGATGACTTTTTTTTACCGTCTCGAAAAAAATAGGGTGTATTAGGTGAACGGAGTAGAAGCGTATGACATAACTAGTTTTTTTTTTTTTTTTAATAGCTTCTTCAGAAAAAAATATCTAAGTATCAATAAATAATACAAATTCGATGTAAACTTTTCATTTTAGAACAATAAAAACATACATTTTGAAAAAAAAAAAAAAAATCCTTTAAAAATATCGAAATTCAAATCATAATTATGCAACCTGCGTTATGATTTGAATTTTGATATTATTAAATTAAAAAAAAAAAAAAAAAAACGAGATGCCAGCTTCTACTCCATTCACCGAATATACCCTATTTTTTTAGAGACGGTAAAAAAAATCATCCGGTATTTTATGGACATAACTCGCAAGGTAATATGACGTTGCTTGCAGTTAAATTTTATTGAAATAATCGTTTTCGGTTAGTGCTGACGCGTTTCCGTTTCCCCTAAAAACTAATTGAGACACGTGGGCTTGTTAGCACATAACGTTTATGAAAAGCCATTTAATTACTCTTTTATTTTAACAGTTAAAATAATAAAGTTTGAATGGCATATCGACCTTCTGTAACGCACAACGCTTGCATCATTTAGGTCATCCGTTGGCGGTGCAGAGTGTAAGCCAATAGCAATTTTGGACAGTCTTGTTTTGAAACGTTATGATTTAGTCCATAATTATGGCAGTTACTCTATATTGCGATCGACGTTTTCATCAATGCAGTATGCAAGAATACATTATCTAGCAGTTTTCGGAACAAGATCAAGTTTGTGTTTGCTTTGCCTTCTTTGGAAAATGACAATGAATTTTTGGAATCTTTATACTATGAAATTACAGGGAATCGGGGAACATCTTTGTTATAACATAAGTTTTCCTTTTTAAGAGGCAGATAAGTGCCAGCGGCCTTGAGTAGTTAGCTAGCGTGTTCTGTGCTGAGCTCACGCAACGCGTCGTACGTCCAGTCAGTAATAGGACTCGCCCATCAAGGAGCGCTGTCCCAAATTAGACGAATTATTAATTTTATTATACACTAGCTTTTGCCAGCGGCTTCGCCCGCGTTTATATCGGAAAATATCCCACGGGAACGTATTACCGGGAATTCATTCCTTATTCCTTGTCTTCATTATAAAGGAAACCTCTGTGCAAAATTTCAGCTTTATACATCCAAGGGTTTGGGCTGGGCGTTGATGAGTCAGTCAATCAGTCAGTCAGGACTTCTCTTTTTATTTATATAGATAAAACAAAGGTATTGTATTAAAACACGTCTACTAAAAATAATTAAATTATCTTTAAAATGTGCAGATTTCATAAAAAAACGATTTTTGCGTGATTCTCAGTTTTTTATCCGCGTTAGACATAATTTTACAATCTAATTACACTACGTAATATAAACATACTTTAAAATATTCACATATTAAGTTATTAAGAAAATGCTCTAATTTAACATACATTTTTCCAGATTAAAATAATTAAAAGTCGGTTATCGTCGCCTTAAAAAAAAACGCTTTACTAGGGATACTGGGACGTGTTGTAGATTCGTAGCAGGCTGCTACGACCGCTACGAGCCTACGACGACGTTGATAATTTTGAGAGGCACGTGCCATTTATTTGCCAATTATTTGTGTGTATACATACCTTTTATTATTAGAAACAAAATAGAGTTACATACACTGCACACATCTAAATAAAAATATAATTATTTTATTTGCCAATTGTTTGTTGATTTAGCCGACGCCGACGTTCGCACGGACGTAAAAATATCGCGGCGGAATTTTAGCGCGCACTGGATTTTCAACTCTCGTCGTTGAGCCGAGCGTTGAGAATCCAACTTAACAACAACAGAGTGCATTCTAGCGCGTCGGAAAAACACACTTGGATTTTCAACTATCGGCGCTAAGCAGAGCATTGAAAATCCAGTGCGCGAAATAAAATCGCCGCGATATTTTTACGTCCGTGCGAACGTCGATTTATTCAGGAGCTATAGTATTAAGAATTGACGATATTCCACTTCGAAGACCATTACAGAATCTACGACGGAGGGAATTCGTGAGCATCAATTATTATAACTTTTATGTGTTGACGAATTATTGGCACATAGTAATTATCTAGTAGTACCCACTAGCGTTTCTATAACGCGCGCATTGTGGTAAAAGCTTCACAAGTAAGCAATATGCATTAGTTCACGATTACCATGGTTTGTCAAGTGTATCATATGCAAGCGGTCAGGACGTCCGTGGGGAGTGTCGGAGAAATCAGAAGGCGACAAATGAAACATGGGTGCGCGTACGCCGTGAAATTGTGCAAGAAAGTGACGAGCAGACTAACAACTCGTGAACGTAATGATCATCAATTGGACACTGATACAGAAATAATGTGGGTTTTGCAACTTTGCCCACGAAATGATCTGAATCTAAGTAAAAGAAAGTTACGTTGCTGGCTGGTTGTAAAAAAAGATTGTATCTTGTTCTTTTTAGGGTTCCGAACCTCAAAACGAAAAAACGGAACCCTTATAGGATCATTCCGTTGTCCGTCTGTCTGTTTGTCTGTCATTCTGTCAAGACCCTTTTTTTTTCAGGAACGCGTGGAGGTACCAAAGATGATATTATTATTAAATACGTAGGTACGTACGAGTACATGGTCCCTTGGAGCTCTAAAAAAATCAATCTTCTAAGTCAACGTAATGTATATAAATAAGGCCATAATTATATGCGGCATATTTTGATACTCGCAAGTAAATCAAAACCCGTACGGGTACTTGCCGTTGACCTAGAATCATGAAATTTGGCAAGAAATAAGGTCTCACAGCACAAGTAAAGGAAAAAGTCCGAAAATTGTTAATCGGTAATTTTATGTCATAAAAAAAAAAATTGGGATTACAAACCTAAATTTGCAGTTGGAGAACTGACCGTGACGCATATCAGTGTATGGGATAACTTGTTTTTCAACTAAAATGTGATGCTTGTTTTGGTATAAATTCTTTCAACTACGGAACCCAAAGAAGGGTTCCGTAGCGTGCGTGGTCCGACACGCACTTGACTGGTTTTTTTAATTGCCACTGAACTGGCTGGTTGTAAAAATAATGCTCTTTATATATTGTTTTTTTTTTTTGGATAGGAAGTCATCAATGACTTCTCCCACTCTGGGCGGAGCGGGAGGGAGTGTCGGACTTTTACTGACTAAAACCCACTCGTTTTCCTTCAGTTACCTGTGCCAGGACCACGGTATCGGTATCTCTTTCGAGCAACCCGCGACCCTGGTAGGATATTATTATGATTGGCGAAGCTTTCGTGATGATCGGTTATATCATAATGTCTAAGCAATTTTCTACTTTTTTTGGTAGTTTTTTTTCTACCACTAAATAAAAAGAAATAGGTTATATATATTGCGTGTTTATGACGAATTAATACGCCTGATTAACTAAATAGGCGTACAATCTTAGGATTGCTAGTACTGTGAATAGGTATTGTAATCATACAATTTAAAAGTTGGATAACCGCTGAACATAATCAATTGAACACGCATTATTCTGTAATTTAATGTTTCTTTTTAATTATCTTTCATTATGTATTAGGTAATTTTCGGTGTAGAAATTATAGTTATAGTAAGCTTGACGTGACTACACCGTATACAAGTATTTGTAGATTTTTAGGGTTCTGTGCCTCAAATAAAAAAACGGAATCCTTCTAGAATCACTTTGTTGTCCGTCTGTCTGTCTGTCTGTCAGTCTGTCAACTCAGGACCCTTTTTATCAGGAACGCGTGGAGGTATCAAGTTGAAATTAATATCAAATACGTAAGGCTATGGTTTCTTGGAGTCCTAAAAAACTCAAGCTTCTAAGTCAACGCAATAAAAAAATACGGCCATTTATACGAGATATTTTTACACTGGTAAATAAATCAAAATCTATAGGGTACTTCCCGTTGACCTAGGATCATGAAATTTGGCAATAAGTAAGGTAAGTTTGGTAAAATCGTTAATTTGTAGTTTTTATCACATAATTTTTTTTGCGATAACAAACTTACATCAGTTGGAGACGAAAAATTGACCGTGACGAATATTGATGTATGGCAGAACATGTTTTAACTACAATGTTAAGTTAATTTTTGGCATACATTCATCCCAAGTCCAAATACGGAACCCTTCATTGTACGTGGTCCGACACGCACTTGTTTTTTTTTTGTATTATTTTAATTCCTGTTTCACGAAACCTACCGACGACGTACCATCGGTGAACCACTTTTCGACCTTATTGCTAAGGTAATAAGGTTGAGAAGTGGTTCACCGCAAATGTGTGGTGAACAGCAAAGACATTTTGCTGGTCGGATATTTTTGTTTTATCCACGTAAGTACCTACCAATGTATATTACATTTGGTCAGGATGTGCCTGTATTTTGACCTCAAGATTGGTCCAAAGTCAGTCCAAAACACGAATCAAAGGTAGTTATAACGGTTCTCATTGGAATTCAGAATGAGGCCGTAATTATCTAGTCAAAGTATCTTCCTGGAAATATTTCGCTGTTCTCCTTGAGACTTTGTTTCTTGCATTTGGCTTCTGTCTAAATTGTAATGGCATTCATGATGACTAATGTGATCGTGACGTTACAATTTTGAAGGCTTCATACAAAACGTTACGTACCTACTCATAGGTACTTACCTACACGAATAGGTACATAAACACTGTCTTATATTTCGTAATACATAATTTGTGGGAAAAGAAGCTGTTGCACAATGTGTCTTGACAATCTTGTTTGGTTCTTTCAAGCAGAACTTTTAAGGTCAAATGGCGGTTTACGTTTAAGGCCCATTATCCGAATTGTCTATTTTATTTATACCTAACACATAAATACTTTGCAGTGTTTTTTTTTTTATTAAAAAACTAGCTGTTCGTGCCCGGCGTCATCCAGGTGACTTTCATGTCTATCTCTAATGGTTTAGGATGTGTGTTGTCTGTTTACCATACAAAAATACCATCAAAATTTCCGACTTTGCCGGTAATTTTCCAAAAAAGTCTGTCATACAAATTAAAAAAAAAAAAAAATTAAAAAAATTAGCCGGTGTTATATTTCTATGGGTGCAACCGTTCTAAAGCGATGCGCGTACATACATTCGGCTATTGATTTTTATTTATACAACGGCAACGTGTCGTTTTGCATCCACGTCAAATTTCATGGTGTGAACAGAACATCAAACCGAACAACTTTCTCCATGGGACCAACATCGTAATCGTGAAAAAATTTTCAACTGTCGCATAGAAAACTTCAATACCTACTCGACGCAAATGTATGGGATGGCTGATTATTTTTTCGCAATTACGGTGTTGGTGCCATGGAAAAAAGTTGTTCGGTTTGGTGGTCTATACCACGCCCTTAAATTTGACGAGGATGCAAAACGACACGTATAGATTGCAATGAAAAATAAAAGCAAAACTAAAACAGAACTTAGGAAAACACATACACACACACACACGCACACTACGAATTGCAGTAAGTGGGTGCTAAAAGTTTCGTCTGTCCTCGTCGAACCGCCAATTGAGAACAAGTCCACCACCTACGTTATTTATTACAGAAAACACCAAAAAAGTAAATTGTTGCTGTAATCACCCGACGCGGCCGCCACCGCATCGTGTCGGTGGCAATGAGTTCTCCAATAGACTGTATACAATTATTAGGTACGTGACAATTGAAAATATTAGTGTCAACCGTTTTGGTCCTGGCAGTCCATATTAGAATTCTAGCTGGTTAAGCGTAAGCGCACAATATAGGTAGGAAAGTAGGAAAATACATACATTGGGACTATAGAATACTACCATGGAAAGATAACATCTGTACCTGCGTACTGCATCCATAAAAACAATAAAAAAATTATATTCTAACTAACCAAACACGTACCGTAAATGATTAAAATCATCATGCATCAAAACGATATGGCTATCAAGTTACAGGGATCGATATCAATAATTTGCCTCATGTTTGGGCGGACAGGATGCCACAGAATAAACAGATTATAATGTGTACGTTTGTAGGAGAGGCATACATTAGTGAGTGCCATCGCTAAAAAACACAATGCTGTGGCCAGTATTAAAATACTCATGCGTACACATTGTTGTACTGTTGTATCTGCTGTGACAATAAAACAACAGCCTAACGTCGGATTACGTCATTATCGCGCCATAACGGACTGTGTTTTTGCTACATTATAAAGTGTTGTAATAAAAATCAAATCTGTCTGTCTTTTATAATCGTCAACTACCTAAATGGTTGAGTCATCAATCGAAGACTATGTTTTGGCTAGGCACAGTCTCGGCCCATTTAACAAGATGAATTGAAAGTCACCTGTTCTTCAATATTCATGCACCAATATCTCAAATCAGAGTCTATAATTATATTCTGCAACTAAAGACTTGATATCATTGTGTTAAATTCACGGACGTCCACACCAAATAATTGGCTGTTTAACATAATATAATTGGAAACAATCAAATTCAAATATTCCAACCTGTAGGGTCGCTTTCTGTAATGCATGTAAACACCGTTCCGCTCCAGCTTTGCAAACAAATAATTGCAACGATTAAAAAAAAAATACAGCAGATCCGGTCACATGGAACACGACACTCGATTTTTATTCACATCACTTCATTCGAAACCACTGCACAGACAAGATAAACATCACTGGTGAAAAAAGAAAATAAAAGAAAAGAAAAAAATTGTTCGAAATTCGAAATGGCACGCGGCGTGCGCGAAGGCGGCGCGTTCGGTATATTCGTGCGAGCAGCCACGATGTACTGACGCATCAACAAACGCAGCGGTGGACCGGTCAGCGACTACACCGCGAGGTATGAATTATCCACAATAGAACAGACAATGGCTGGCGAAACACTCACCGTTATTAAATTATTAAGTAGCTCGCGGCGGTGGACGGACGGACTAATGGCTCCTAATAACTTAGTCAACCGCAACGATATCGCGATCTGAAGGGTATACTAATGCAATTTAACATTTGCATCTTCAACCGTTTCTACATTTGTGTTAAAAAAATAATTTCCACTAATGTGTTATTTATGCACGCAAATCCAAATTGCGAAAATACTTTATATTTTCGGAATTTTTGCAACAGTGACTGCTGTCGGTAATAGGTACCTAAATGGAATGATGGTTTATCAAAAACCAAGCAATAGCAAATGGCACGTTTTTTATTAGAGAAATTGATCCAGCAGGACTTCCCAAATCATCTATGATCAATTGATCACTCATTGATCAATGACATAGGAATTCTACTCAATCACGACGACGATATAGAAGAGTACGACTATATATCTAATTATATATAGAGAAGATAATGAAAAGGCTAAAATTGTAATTTTACAAGTAACTGACCATAGCCTGATCAAAAACCGGACGTTGGTCCAGTTAATAAAGAAAACAAAACCGAATTATCTACAGAATATCATAAAGAAGTGAACACTAAATTGCGTATTATTAAAGATATTGTATGTTGTACTACTGTAGATAATTCCATGAACGACAGTGTAAAATAACAGTGTACACAACCATAGACACGAACTGTTATGCTGCGCAATACAAAAAAAAAAAAAAATGCAGTAGTCCATAATACACTGCATCCTCTATCAAATGTAAGCTGTCATAGCCAGGTGCAATCTGCTCGAGACAATGTTTCATTTAGAAATGGTCCATCAGATACTTCATGCGCAGATTCCGCTAACAATTCTATATCAGCTTCAGTCCAGTTGATGGTTTAGAGTTATAGTACAGACCCGTTAAAGGCTTCAATTGCCATTTGAAATTAAACTTCTGTCCTTCACTGTTCTCTATGCGTATTTGACAAAATGACAGTCGTTGCGTCATGGACGACTTCCAACGCTTTGTTCCGAATGACCACTACAGTACGAACTTTGATTCTAATACTATTACTTTTCTCATCCCATGCTTTAATAGGACCGTAATTTATCGAGGGGTCTTTATTATTTGGTCGTGTTTTGCTATTTTCTTCTGAATTATATCCCACGAGTCGCAACACGTTACGAGCGTCTGGTTTCAAGGTATTTAGATAAAAAACTTAAGTAGTATGATGCGTGACTGCGCGAGTAAGGCCAGGAAGTGGAATTGAATTATCTAGGTAAATCATTATTTTCTCAGCATTGTTCCAGTAATAAATGTTGACTTTTGAACCTATTTGAGCATAGGTATTATTTTATCTGTCATTTTAATATAATTTTCCTGCTTTATCTATAATTACCGTACCATGTATACAGGATAATTACAAATGCCTAAGTTATCGGGATAATCTCTGCAAGCGTGTATTCGTCGTGATTGCGTAAATACCATTTATGAAATCAACTTTTACAGTAATGAGTAGTTAGATTGTAGATGGAGAGACGCATAGTGGATAATGTATACAAAGTAGATATTATTAACGCACACCGAGATTGCTTTTCTCATTATCGTGTTATGGAAATACCAACTGTAACAGACTAACAGCTGGTGTTGGAATCTATAAAATTGCTGAAAGATAAACTGCCTAATTGCCTACAAATATGAAAGTCGATGAATGAATTTATTAGCTCGTTGAAATAGAAAATGATTAATTGATATTTTCGCATTTTAATTGGTGAACCAACTGGTTTTGGAATAGTTTTGAAATTGATTAACGAAGCTGCTTAGAAACTCTCGATTGATTAGGTAGTGTACTGAAAGGAACGAAAAATGATCCGAAACTTGAATTTTTTTTTAAGTTGCCAGCCCTACTTATTAAGTTTGCCAATCTAAAGAATAGCTTGTAATCCATTTCGATCGAAATTAATTTACTTATCGTACTACAAATGTAATTGCCGATGTTCGTAGGTGATTATGTGTGCGTTATGAGTATAAAGCAACGCAGTGCGGCGCGTGCACCGTTGGGCAACCACGGAACGCTGCCAGCCGGAACGGGACAGTTCACTTTCTTGGTGAGAATCCGAACCCGCGAGCCTGACTCTCAAACTAGCATTATGCTTTAAATTTTCTAATTATTTAACGATTATTTTGATAAAGTAATTAGGTAATTAACACATTTTTTCATTTTAATTGACCTTAATTAATGATAATGCTAATTATTAAGTAAATTTTTTACGATTTACTCATCAATATGTTAATAACTTAGTACAAGGCAGAGAAAAGCATGAAACTTGTTCATAGAATAATTATCATAACGTCCCTAAAACATTTGCATAAAGCTATTCAATGAGCCTCTATAAATGCTAATAACCCAAATTCTGATGCACCAATAAAGACTATTAGCAGTAAAGCCTAGTATTGCAATATTTAGCATTGGGTTTCTAACCACAATTATTGCCGACCAGTGCACATTGGCGCAACCGCTACCATTTATATTATTCTTTAGAAATGTTAAATTTGCAGGAAATGTGAGGAAGTTACGCAAACCTGTCACTGGGTTTAATTGTATCAAGAATACTGTAATTCTATTCCATATATGTATTTATGACGATAATCTGATTAAAATAGAAGTGAGAAAATTATCCGGTGTTATTATTTCTGTCATTAATGGCGGGAAAATTTGTTGGTAAAGACCATTTCTCTGAACGGACATGGACATAATAATCAAAATTATATTATATAGGTATCTAAACTGTTATTTTTGTTCGTACACTCTAGTCCACGTATTATATTTTAAGGTTTGTCGTTTATTTTACGAACATCGTAAAAAGTAAGAGGTTTTCCGCATTTTACTACCACTGGTTCGTATTTGGTTGTTCGTACATTGTATAATATTACATTGTCGATAACGATGCGTAGTTAGTTAGTAGTTCACTAACAATACCTACTGTTACACAAAATGCGAACTGCACGAATATTTATTATTACAGAGTATGGAGATTTATAATACATATAAAATACATACCTAGTTTTTTCGTCATTACCTTCACTCAACAATGACTTCCGCGAGTCTAACTTAATAAAAAGGATAGTTAATGGCTTCCAATTTCCGGTAAATGTATAAAATTAAATGGTGGTATAGTTTCAACGCTATTTTAAGAGGAAGCCGTCACGCTAAGGCCTATTCGTGATCAGATACAGAACTTATTAAGTAGTTTACATTTTAATTTCGCAGCTCCGTTCTCTATATCGTCAATGAATTTCACAAATTCTTTAATAATGATGTCAGCTTGAAGTATCACTCTAATAACATTGTTGTCGTTATTTCTGAGTTTGGCATCACTTTCTTTGGGAGTTCCACAAAGTATTTGGAAGTCATTATCTGCCTAGCCTTTTCCCAACTATGTTGGGGTCGGCTTCTAGTTTAACCGGATGTAGCTGAATACCAGTATTTTACATGGAGCGACTGCCTATCTGACCTCCATAACTCCATAATAAAGTTACTGGGTAATGTGATACTCCTTGGTAAGACTGGTTGTCAGACTTTCGGGCTTCTGACGACCCGTAACGACTGTCACAGATCCACGCATGACAGCCGGGATATTGATCCCGGCTTAACGTGCTTTCAGAGACACGGATGGGTGTTAGTATGTAGACTAAAGATGGTTACCAGACCAACCGGGGCAAGCGTAGCTTAACCTGATCGAACGACCCATGCGGCTGTTATTACTAACCAAAAGCCCCCCTGAGTATCCCATTAAGTTCCACTAAGTACTTGTAAATCTCCTTGGCTAAACGCACAAATAATTTCCTTGCTTGAGCTTCAGTCTAAAAGTCTAAGGGCCTATTTCACGATGTCCGCATAGCCACTACTCACCGAATAAAACAGAATTTGTATGAAATTATCTGCCAAGTAAGTTAATAGGAACTTAATCGTAGGTGGTGAAACAGGCCCTTTTTTTTTTTTTTTTTTTTGTGGATGGGAAATCATCAAATGACTTCTCCCGCTCTGGGCAGAGCGGGAGGGCGTGTCAGACTTTTACTGACTAAAACCCACCCATGTTCCTTCAGCTGCCCGTGCCAGGGCCACGGTATCTCTTTCGAAGTACCCGCGACCCCGGCGGCATCGGCCCAATTGACCCCGTCACTGCTGACATCTCTTTGAGGCGCGCGTGGAACACAACGCGCCGTCGACCCGGGCCTGGTCCTTACCGGACGGCGAGCTGGTGAAACAGGCCCTAAGATCATCATATTTTAAGCAGAAAAGTTTGTACTCTGTCAAGTATTTTTCTCATTTGCTTGTGAACTAAGTAAGTATAGGTTGACTTAAATTTTCCTGGAACACATTAGATATTTTTGGAAAGTCGTAAACTTTAATGAGTGAAGTTATGCTCGATCTGACAAAAGTCATCATTCTAACTGTACCCACTTTGGAACTAAGTAAGTAATATGGTTTAAGAACTTTATTATTCCTCATTAAGAATTAACAATAATTCACTTACTGAGAAACTATGTTTACATAAAATATTAACGAGCGTACAAAAATGACGTTAAAAGTAAATTTATAATAATAGATAGGAAGGTAGTGATAGAAAAAAAAAAGTAAGTACTTAACAATCAACTAATCACCCACCGAGCAAACACGGATCTAAAGTAAAAGTAAATTTATTACTAGATGTGGCATACATGGCAGCGTATATAGATACTCACTAATTTTTTATTTCTTTTTTATTTTTGTTGCTAAAGTTAGTATTTTTATATTGTTATTGTTATTGACACATTATATACGATTTAAGTTGGTTTTTAAAACAAGACATACTTTTCGCTTCTTTTATTTCCATGGGTATTTTATTGTACATGTTAACAACACCTTCAAATTCAATATTTCTTCTCCCGTAATTTACTGTTCTCTCGTAATATTATGTTGTATCGTTCGCTGTAATCGTAAATGTAGCATAAATAATAAAGGTACGTTATAAACGTTCCCAGGGTCACCATTATTGTTTACTAGTATGTACAACATTGCTTCGGTTCTCACTCATGCTCATCCTGAGAATTTGAGCGTAGGTCGATAATCTCTAATTGTTTTAGTAGTTGCTCACGTTTAAATCTGACGTGATGAGGTGACTCATTGAATAACTGAAAATAGTGGGGACGGCATTGTTTGCAGCTGACAATAGTATGCACCACGGCCACTACAGCATTACACTTATCTAAATACTAGAGGACCTTATTATTGTGAAATAGGGTTGACAATTATTTGGCAACCACTTCGATGGATGCAGTCTGATATTTCGGTATTGACTCCAGGACGTTGTGGAGCAGATTTTCGATTGACGGCTGTTGTGTCGTGTCTATTCGTGGCAGTCTTTATATAACAATGTTCCTAGACAACTGTGACTTAAATAAGACGACATAAAACGTATATATTTAATATACTGCTGTCTAACCCCATTATTCACAAATCATTAAAACGCTTTATAAACCTATTTTAGTTAAAGATGTTTTTGCCTTATTTCAAAATCAAATCATAATTCGAAAGAAATTGACAAAACACTTCTATACTTAACTAAAATAGGTTTATGTAGCGTTTGATTTTTTTTTTTTTTGAATAAGGGCTTAAGAATATTTCAGGCATATATTATACCAAAAATATCAAATAAATAACCCCATTAACATATATTATAATTATAACACTCACATGAAATAAGAAACCACAAAACAAATAATAACTCACAGTTTGAGGAAAACGCAAAATTGGTTCTTACGTACCAAAAAATTACTAAACTTGAGTTATTCGTCTCTGAAGCTGGATCACTATTTTGAATGTGCACAGTTGTTCAATTTACATGTTTTACACGTTACAAGGTCAACTTATTAATATTAATCCTTGAAAATCGTTTTATTCTTTTTTATCAATTTTGCGCTGTCCCAGAATGAAAAGAAAGAAAAAAAAAGTGAATGTAACAAAACATTGCTATTTTATTCGAACACGTTATTAATAGAAGAGTTAAATTAATACTGGACTTTGATTAAAAAGATGATGAATCTGTTTTAAAATTTAACGAAAAAAGTAAAAATCATTTAACAGTGGTCGGATGGAAAGGTCAAGCGGCATATGAACAAGATTAGGACCATTTCACAGTAATACTTTCTGTTGCAGTGTTTTGTTACAATTACAAAAAAAAAAGAAAGCTTACTGTCTCATGGAACCCCATCGCCGATGCGGCAAATTCTCCTGATGGCTACGGAAGATACAACACAAATATAGGTAAAGCAAAAAAAAAGGCAGAAAACAAATATATAACACAAACTGAAGAAAAAATAATAAGGAACACCAACTGAAAGTAAAAGCGTATCGCAGTGAACTCAATAGGTGCAACATCAGAACCACAGGAAAATGAACTCTATTACCAAGAACATTATTTAAAAATCTTAGTTATAAAATTGAAATTTTAAGCAGCAAAACTTATTTGGAAGTTAGAATATCACTCACTTCGGGCAGTAGTTTGACAGCCTGGCTGAGGTTCATGTTATAAATTGTGCTTTTAGGATAGGCTTCTACGAGGGGGGATCAAAAAGTAGTGAGATTTTCTACATAGTCTCCGAGTCTCTCTACACACCGAGTCCAGCGCTTTTCCAAGACTTCAATCCCTTTCAAAAAAAAAGTTTTGTCTTGGTCCTGCAAAAAGCTCTCCACGGCATCCATCACCTCGTTATCGTCTTCGTACCTGTTTCCCCTTAAGTATTCTTTCAATTTGGGGAACAGATAAAAATTGCTAGGCGCCAGATCTGGTGAATAAGGGGGTGGTCAACCAATTCGAAGCCAGCTTGCTGAATGGCAGCCATCGCAACTGCCGACCTGTGTGCGGGTGCGTTGTCGTGATGAAACAGCACGCCCCTTCGAAGTTTCCCTCTCCTTTTCTCTTTGATGGCATTCCTCAACTTAGGAATTAAAGCTGCTTAATATTGGCCTGTAATAGTGGTTCCACGCTCCAGGTAATCAATCAACAATATCCCTTCTGAGTCCCAAAATATTGAGGCCATAACCTTGCCAGCCGATGCCACGGCACGAAACTTCTTCGGGGTCGGTGATGATGGCCGTTTCCATTGCGAAGATTGCTGTTTTGTCTCGGGATCAAAATGATGGACCCATGTTTCGTCCATTGTTACGAAACGAGACAAAAAGTTTTCAGAATCTTCTTGAAACTTGTCCAACAATATCTTCGAAATGTCAAGTCGATTTTGTTTCTGACTGTCGGTTAACATTCTCGGCACCCATCTTGCGGAGACTTTTCTCATATTCAAAGATTGTTTCAATATGGATTGAATACTTCCATATGAAATGCCCGTTTCTTGAATTAAGTATCGGATGGTAACTCTTCGATCGCTCAATACAATTTTCTCGACTTTCGGAACATCTTCTTGGGTGACTGACGTCGATGGACGGCCGTAACGATGTTCGTCTTCCGTGCTCGTTCTCCCTACTCGAAATTGAGAAGCCCACCTTGCGACAGTGGAATAAGGCGGAGCAGACTCTCCTAATGTTGCCTCCAAATCGCAATGAATCTCTTGCGTCGTTAACTTTTTTAAACAGAGGTATTTAATAACGGCTCGCACTTAGTTTTTCTCCATTTTCGAGAACACGTTCCGACACGTAGCAAACAAATGACTACATTCAGAAAAAAAAAGAGAATCGAAGATTTTTTTCTTTATTAATATTACAAATATATATTCTTTATTAATATCTGAGCTATGCCTGCCAGTCTTTATTTTTTTTCTTACCAAGGAGTGTCGTGTTCACTACTTTTTGATCCCCCCTCGTATGCTACTAAAACCAACCTTGCTTTTGCTGCCCAGTGCAAAATTACACAAAAGTGCACTCAACTCTAAAACTAAATTTTACTTCTATTATATACTTTCTTATATCAAAAACTATGTATTAGTGACTATATCCTCAAAATGCTTTCGACTTACCTGGGGGGTGTCCGCCTGAGGCTAGTTCTTGTCCATGAGTGTCTGTTCAATAGGTTGCCAGGACTTCTGGAGCCATTCTCTAATCTGCGAAAGAATAAATGATTTAGTTGGATGCCATTGAGCAATTGTATCACGCTGTAGTAGGAGATACTAAATTTGGACTAAAGTTTTCTCTTTGCAGGCGCTCTTTTATTTATACTGAAGCCTGTAGTATTTCTACACACGAACATCATCATACAGCTACGAAAGTCTTGACAAATGTAAATAAAAAATGTTCAGCTGTATGAAAAACTGACTATTTAGGTAGGTATTCGGAGAGCTCAACTGCCACAGATAATATAATCTTACTAGTAGGATCGATAGTTGACCAAGAGGCAAGTTAATTTTCAACACCTCGGCCAGTGTGTTATTGCTATTATATTTCCTCTAGGTATATTTATTATTTTGTTTTGTTTTGAGAATATTATTTTCAATACCTTTTAATACCACGCTATAGAACATCTTATTCGTACACACCTATTTTGCAATTCATTCTATATTTTGCCATTACTCGTTTTTATGCCATATTTTTGTGCAAGTATTGCTGCACCTTACAGCCATAGACTATAAAACTTTATATGACCTACTAAATTTTACAATGTTGAAAAATCATAAAGAAAAACGTTTGGCATCACCATTGCATATTTATACAGTAATACAACGTTGCACATATACCAAATTAACTTACGGAAGTTTTTTACGGTACCGTTGACCGCTGTTAATGTTGCTACATAAAAGTTTTACTCTCTGTCTATTACAAATCTTTGTTTATTTTATGCTGACTATAAACGTTGGTCTTTGATATTTTATGTTAATATTTCTTAATTAGATCAACGTTAATATTTAGACATGTCTTTCAGTTTCAAGCAAAAATCTATGATATAATACACAAATGATTTATTTAAATTAAATTCGCAATGTTTAACAACTGAAATAAATAATTACCACCATTTATATCAGTTGTAAGAGCATTACAATTCATATTTATCAATCGAAGAATTTATAAACTTGATTATATCGTTATTGAATTTATCAGTCAACGCATCGATTGATAATATATTTGAAAATCAGCTAATTGAATGATGTCTGTTCTTGAGATGAATGAGTGTCTGAGAATAATAATATATATAACAATTAAAAGTGAAGTGAGTGCTGGTTGTGAAGAAGATGGAAGGCAAAAGATTGCACGTAGCGAAGATGAGAATGTTGAGATGTAAAAAAAAAAATAGATAAGGTAATTAATTTGTATATTAGAGGAAGTTTCAAAATTGCCCCTGTTACAGACAAGTTTAAAGAGAACCGTTTATTATGGGCATCAGGGTTTGTGATGAGGAGGAAAGAAACGCACGTAAAAGAGTGATGATTATAAATATTGATGGATGGAGAAGGAAAAGGAAGACCAAAGAAAAGATGGATGGATTTGTTTGAAATATGATTTGAAAGAAAGGGAGTGAATGATAGCGTGACGGTTGACAGAGAAGTAAAGAAGAAAAACGCGCGGACCCCAAGTAACATGGAACAAGGACAGGAAGATGATGACATTATAGATAGGGGATATAAATAACTTTTAACCCGTGTTTTTAAAATTCGTCTAATTTAATTATGATGAACGTCTGCGTTTGAGTCAATACCCGCGTTTAAAGAATAGAAATATGAATCATCTGCCTAGAGCTTATTCCCAACTATGTTGGGGCGGCTAACCGTCTAACCGGATGCAGCTGAATACCAGTATTTTACATGGAGCGACTGCCTATCTGACCTTCCCAACCCAGTTACTGGGTACCTAATACGATACCCCTGGGTAAGATTGGTTGTCAGACTTTCGGGCTTCTGAAGAACCGTTACGAAACGGCTTAACGTGCTTACCGAGGCACGGAGGAGTCTCGGTAAGAAAGATGTGCACCCATCTACGGACCAACCCCGGAAATCGTAGCTTAACCTGATGGAACGAGCCGTGCGGCTGTTATTACTTAGCCGAAATATGAATATGAATAAATATATTATTGAAATTAATACAAAGCGGAAACATTTTGGACAAGTCCACATTAACTTGCTACGATTTGCATTTCTGCCACTTCCGAATTTCAAAGTTGAAATTATGCATGTTCTGGGTATATGTAATATTAAAGCTACCAACTGCGTCTAGATTCGTTCATGTACCCACACAAGAAAACGTCTAGACATAATGTCACTGTTTTTGCTAATCTTGCAATTGAAATCTACTTGGTACTTCGTAGGATTTTGTTTGGAAATTAACTTTTCATTGTGCAGTTTTTGAAGAGTTAAGTTTTATTTCAAGTCAATAATGTTATGTATTTCTATTTGAATTATAGCTTAATTTTAATAGACAATAGTCTGTTATAAATTACGAAGGGTAATGCTCCAATCATTAATTTGTATACCATCCCTGAGTCACTTTTTACGACATTAAAATCGGGACAGTTTTTTTTTACTGCCGGGCGTCCTCATGAACAGTTTTGTCTGTTCTTATCGTTGCTGGCTTCTTCTTTAAGGATCTCCAAAACGATTACTTGCAATTGTCTATTTTTACATGATTTATACAAATTGATCGTCTACCAAATGCAACTGAAGCCATCAAATTGACAATATTTCTACAGTAGAAATTGATGGCAATTGATCGTTTCGGGGACCCCTTCCTAGACATTATCATAATAGTTCGATTGCTTTGTTTAGTCCTACATATGCTCGCATGGTGCTGCTACAAATTCTAGACAAAATTCAAAGGCAACATGATAAGGGTGACTATACTATTTAGCATGATCTTAATAGGAGTACACAAGACTAACGTGTTAGCTGGAGCGTCGTGGTCTCCCTCGCCGTAGCACTCGAAGTTCTCTGCATCAGATATGGAGTTGCCAGGACTGGAGTCTGCGGTGGGAACTGACTGGCCGGCCGCTTCTGTGCCGTTCTGAAACATGAGAGAAAGTAAATTAGGATTTATACATACATTACACTGTGTGAACAGTTGATCAGCATTTGTGGAGGAAAGGTTAGGTAAGGGGTGATTTCTTGATAAAGTGGCAAAACTATCTATAATTACGAATTATATGAGGATGTTTCTATTTTCAAAATCAAAATAGTGTTAGCTGTAGTCATAAAACAAAGTTAAGATACCAGTATGGTATCGGCACCAAGTGTTTCGTGGACAGAGATCTAGGTAGATTACACTAATGTTAGATATTGAAAGTACTGCACCCTAATTGCAATATTGCACCTACTGCACACACTATCAATCGGAATTGGTTTCATTTTGACATTCAACAACATTCATTGCGTTATTTACGTTGTTAAGCAGACAAATTTTTAGAACATATGAACCAATGGATTAGAAGTTTGCATCAAAATGATTCAGATTTCGATTGATACTGTGTTACGCAATTAGGGTGCTGATACTGCAAAGAGAGTATTCTGTTTTGACAAATAAGCAGGCATTTTCGCGTTAAGGACGCTGTTACAAATGGGTAGTCAAATCATTACTTTTTTACACAAAAGTATGATTATTAAATAAAATGCTTTGCATTCTTAAAATGTTTTTTGGCCAAATTGTTGATAGATGTGCATGGTACGACTCTGAACTATAAACATAATTTTAAATAGGTATAGTTTCTTAACAAATGTACCGGAGTGAAAATTTTTACTTCGGTAAAATTTATTGAGAAAATGTACTTATTTAAAATTATATTTTTAGCTCAGAATCGTACCATGCACATCTATCAACAATTAACCAAAAACATTTTAAGAATGCATTTTATTTAATAAACATACTTTTGTGTAAAAAAGTAATGATTTGACTACCCTTTTGTAACAGCCCGATTCAATTTTTTTTGGGTTTTATGCAATTTGCAGGTCCGTGTCAGGTTGCATCTTGATCAAAATATGATACGCGGGAATAACACATATGTATTTATATAATTTTAACCATGAAAATCATTAATACATCTCTATAAGTTAGAATTCGTGCAGAGTCATAAGATTTCGTTCGTTCGACGAATCTGCACGAAATATAACTTAGAGAGATGTATTGATGATTTTTATTGTTAAAATTATATAACTACATGTGTTTTATTCCCGCGTATCATATTTTGATCAAGATACAACCTGTCACGGACCTGCGAATTGCAAAAAACCCAAAAAAATTGAATTTCGCGGGCTACCACAGCACATCCCCCGATGTATATGGCAACCTGCACATAGCGCTTATTATCTAGTTACGTAGGTAACTATGCCAATTACTAGCATTTCTATAAATAGCTGTTTATATCATCATAACAAACATAACTCATAAAGTCATAAGTATCTTCTTATAAATAAAATGAGAAATCCTGACTGACTGACTGATTGACTGACTCATCAACACCTAGCCCAAACCCTTGGACCTAGGAAGCTGAAATTTTGCACAGGTTCCTTTTACAATGTAGACAAGGAATAAGGAAGGAATTCCTGGTAGTATGTTCCCGTGGGATAACTTCCGACATCCACGCGGGCGAAGCCGCTAGCCGCGAAGATAATTTCATACAAATTCTTTTCCTAGGCCCTATGGGCCTATTTCACGATGTCCGAATACCCACTACTTACCGAATAAATTCAAAAATGGAACAGAATTTGTATGAAATTATCTGCCAAGTAAGTTAATAGGAACTTAATCGTAGGTAAGAAACCAGGGCCTAACTTTCTTTAACCATGATGACGAGTCCCTCCTTTGTTTATAAATTAGCGTTAACCAAAGGTATTTATTTGTAAGTCGAAAGTTTGCATTTAAAATTCCAGTCGCCCGCATTTGTACAAACAACAAATACCGACTGAATCGAATTTCAAAAATGACAGCGGACGTCACTGTTTTAATTACCTAGTGTAAAAGGAATCTTAACCGACAGCCACAGGTGGTCTCTTTATAATTATGTTTTTTCCAGTTTTCATACTTTTCATAGCTTTTGGGTCGAGAACAACTATTTTTCTCGTAAATATCACTGTACACATATATATTTTTTAACTTGAGCATAAGCTGTAATGCACAGCACATAGCATAATCAGCCTATAACGTTCCCACTGCTGGGACACAGACCTTCTCTCTGTGAGAGGGAGTGGGCTGTAATCTACCACGCGGAACCAGTTCGGGTTGGTAGATGTACCACATGTCTTCGAATTTTTTTGGTTCTAGGGCATGCCGGTTTCCTCACGATGGTTTTCTTCACCGTTTTGAGAGGAGTGGTGATAAAATTACTTGCACAAAGTAAAGCGCCTGCTTGGGTTCGAACCCACGACCTGCAACTCGTAAGTCAGGACCGTTACCACTGGGCCGCCACGGCACTGCAGCTTTAATGAATAAACAATAATATCCAACTAAATAATTTCCGAATTGTATTAATAAACTCCGCTATTTGTATCTGAACATTATCTATTTTTGGGCAGCATTCAAGGATGTTACTTGGAAACTCCCAAAAATAGACAAGTTAAGAATTGTCAATTATGATTACTGGTTAGATTAGGTATGATTCAGTTCACTATACCTGATCGCACGGCTCACATTTCGTCACTCTTTGCAGTACAGATAACAGTTTGAGGTTATGTTATTGTTTTAGATAAATAAAAGTGACATTTACCTGTAGTTTTCTGGGCAAGTTTCCGGGTGAGGTGCGCGGCGACTTGGTCCTTTGGAACACGCTCGGCGCCATCATTGCCTCCTCAGGCGCCTTCAGCTCTGGAACACAATACAAAGATCAATAAAACACCACATACATATTATATCTGCATATCATGTTTTAAGAAAAACGGCCGTTGACCCCAACTAGTAGTCACGCAACAAGCCCATTGAGAACGAGGTGAAGTCTTTCAGAACTAATAGCCAAAACAGCAAGGTTACACTAGCCTAGATGTACGTTCAGAATTTCGTGTGCGGCCGTGTTTACTAAGAAAACAAACTCTATTTCTTCACTCAACTGAAAAATTTATGTACCTGTTTTAACCATGTAAATATTAATTAAGTCCATCTCAGATAACACACTCTCTCACTTCTCTTTAAAATGTTCATAATTAAATAAAAATGTTCCACTCCGGTCTAAGCTAAGCATTTAAATGCCAGATAGCCGTTATCTTTTTATCTACAAGTGTTGATACTACTCGATTGGAGTGAAAGAGATACTGCACATTACCTGAGAAAACTATATAATAACGTAGAAAGAGAAATTACTCAGTAATAAAAATTTTATGGGGCAAAATTCTTGATTCATCATTTGCAACAGTTTTATATATTTTTACTTTTACAAACATGAAAGATAAAACACAACTGAGTCTTTCGATGTTGTTCGACTTGAAGCTGTTCGTTTCTGTTTTCATATATTAACAACACAGACATATAGTACATTTGTTGTGCAAAAGGACTAGGAGATCTCAGCCAGCGAGGCGGAGCGAGGTGGAGCGCAGAGAAAACTATTGTTCTCTTCTTTGAAACTCCCCAGTAGTTCCACTTTGTTGCATCTGACACTACGATGTCTGATTCGACAATTCTCCGAAGAAATTGGTGACACCCCACATCTTCACTCGTGACATCAATTATTATGCAACAGATTTCTGACCAGTTCAATGTATGACCTGTAGCAAAACTGTGAGATGTGAAAATTTTGCGGCAGGATCTTGTGTTTAGATTCACTTTTACTTTTAACGTCATGGTTAGTTTCGTTTCTAACTGTAGAAAAAGCATCTAAGGCGAATATTAGGATATAGGTATATTGATTCAAAGTAAGGCAAGATCTAAGGGCCATTTAAAATCCTTTATAGAATGAATTATAGCTGCCTCACAGAGGCACTTTATATTGGGATATAATATATTATGCCCACCACAAACAGCTTGGTGCACCAGTCGGCAGTACCACAGGACCAGTCTTCCTAAGACCAGCAGTCCTTGCCACCAGGCCTCCAGCAGCCAGAACACGTCATACGAGTCACTCCGCAGCAGCACCACCACCTCCGACATCGACGTCAGCATTGATACCACTCATCACATCACATCGGTCTTAATTCACTTCGAAAATCTTATATGTGACGACACGTTAGTCTACAGTTTTCATTCGTTTCATGCTCCTATTGATAAATTATATGTTTGTAAATTGTTGTGCTTCGTAGTGCTAATAGCGTGTTCACGTTTCACACTAATATGATCATCGACAATATCTAGATTTTCATTGCCAATATTTGTACTTCAATTTATGCTACTATTTCTCAAAATCCGTCTCAATTTTTCACATCAAATAAAGTGTGCTTGACAAATCATTACATCGCTCAAGTGTTCAATGCATTCTACTGTCTACAATTTTCTCATCGTAAATTAAGTCTGTGAATTAGTGTGAACATAACAAAATGGTTGATTTATTGGCTCAGATAGAACAGCTACCTTTATTTTAATCGCTGAATGGTCTACATTATCACGTTTAAAGAAAATCTTTCTGGTAATATTCCGTTATTTTTGCTTACAATCTATTGTTGGATTTTAATGGCATTCGTGTATTTCATTTCGCATTCTGTAGTTATCGTTTGGAAAGTTAATGTTTCGTTGCAACAGCCTGCGTTGCGTTGACATAGCGTTTGATAAGAGTTTGTTATCGGATATACCGAGAGGAATGGCTTAGTGTACTGAGCAAATAGAATTTTCATTTTTATATGACGTTAACTAGGTGGCAAAAATATAATAGAAATTACATATACTTACACAACATTACACAATTACATTATTTCATTAATTCATTCATACATTTATTTTATAGACTGGAAGTCGACCCCAACATAGTTGGGAAAGGGCTAGGCGGATTGATTTTATCATTCATATATTTATTTGCCTTGGACACATGGTTACAGATTACATCCGACGTCTCAGTATTTGGCGTTAGCAGAACATTTTCAAAAGGAGGCTTACAAAAATGTGGCTACACTCTGGCTCGAAATCGGGTACCTATGCATGTTTAGCTAACGGAATGTTAAACACATTCCTATGATAGGCTGACTGAAATAACAACAGCCAATCAAAACACTAGTCTGGAATCTGGCATGGCAGTCAGTAAGCTAACAATTGCGTTGATTGTTCTTTCAAAAACTGGGATTGAGTTTTACAATTACCTACGAAGTAGAGATGTTGTATTAATGAGTTAATTTCAGTCTACTGACAAGAAAGAAAAATCAAAACTACTACGCTTACATTTAAAAAAAAAAATGCAATGTTTTCTAACAAAATATTCGTTTCTTATCGTTCTACAGTTGTAATTATACGTTTGTCGCTAGACTTAGCTCGGTATTTGACTGTTTGCACGTTTTTAACTGGCACTTAACATGTTTTGCTAAAACCTGCAATTAAGTCTATGTATGAATTAGCAAAAACGCATCAATGAGCTGAAGATCTGCGAGTATCAACATACAGTAAGACCCGTACAAATGGCTTCACGCTCTCTGAACAGGAATCTTAGCAAATGTCAGCACAATACTGTTGCTTTGTGTATCTTGTCTGTCATATCTAGATGTTGTATGGGTTTAGACATCAGTGGATAACACTAATAAATTTTCTGCTTTGGTTGGTTCTCTTCATAGAAATTCTTTCATATATCTATGGTTCTCTTAAACTAATAATGGTGCCGATTCTCTTGTCACAAATGCCTCTAAACTAGACTAAAAATCACTAAAATTCAGTTTATTCCTGTCAAACGACGATTTCCCATTCTGAAATTGACTAAAGTGACACAACTTAACTATATTTTAGTTTGACAGGACTAAGATTGCACGGAGTTATTAGTTTAGTGAAAATGGCAATTTTGTTATTCTGAATTTGACGGTTTTCACCTAAAATTTTAATTATCAAACTAAATCTGACTATGTTTAATCGCGATTAAAAAGGTGTGGAATAAAATTAGTTGACATGAACTAAAATTCACACCGAGACCTTGACTTCGGATGCAAAAACAGTAGTGTATTTTTTTCTTTTCTTTTGCATATATCTCGAAAACGGTGAGTCCTATCGCAAAAGTAATGAAAATTTGGCCCCTCTTTATACCCATAAACCCCTATGACTCAACATGTAGGTACCAAAAAAAAAGCTACCGAAAAAAAAAGATAACAAAAAAAAAGGTACCAAAAAAAAAAGGTACATTCACACATTCCATTACATTCATTACATTCCATATAAAACACGTTGAAGCTGCCCCCTCCCTGCGCCCCTCCAGCTCATGACAAGCCTGTCACTTCATAGTGATTTCGTTCTTTCCAATTAAAGCCACCGGGTCAAATATACTACAGGCACTATACCACGCGGAGTCACGATTGTCAAACTCGATTTTAGTTGTGTCAAAATTGTTATTAAATTTAGAGGTTTTTTTTTGCAGAATAGCTCTAAGATTCTCATAGCAAAAAGTAAGGAATTTTAGTGATAGTTTAGTTAGTTTAGTTCGGTGTACAACAGAATCGGCACCATTGTCTAACTACCGTAGTCTTATCCTCTCCTGCGTTATAGCACAGAATAAATAATAATACTAACGGTTATAGCTTAGCTACTCTTCTACATCCAGTCATTCATTCATCATTCAGTTGTTCATTCTTCTAGTCTGTTCCAGAACTATCTAATGAAAGTGTAATCAAACCCTGTTGACGTTAAATTCCTACGCAATTACTCAGAAAAGGGATTCAGTAAAACATTCATATTTTATAACTATTTAGAAGTTTTCAACTTTATAATCTCATCAATCTCATCATTGTTCGAATAATATTATTAAATTGTAATTGAAAAATTTAAACAAAAAACCTGTACCTGTAAAGTGATTTACAATTAGAATTTCGGGTTTAAGGCGAGTATAGTCGTGAAATGGTCGTTTTTGAGAGCCTACAATGCTTTTAAATTAGCCTACAGAAAATTCCAGAAAATATTTATATGAAACTTTGATATGTGTAGGTACTTCAATCTAAGCATTTGAAAATTTACAGCAACATTTACCATGCAAAAAGAAATATTGAAGTAAAATGACGTTGTTTTTAACTTTAAATTCGCTACTGATTCTAAACTACAAGTGATATTTTCACGGCTTAGCGACGATTGGTAAATCACGTATTTTACAACCTGTGCATTTTTTATTTTAAAATAATTATTAATTTTTACAAAACGCAACTTTAACAGCAGAACATTAGAAATATTCGCTAGCGGGTCCGTGTGACGACTGTATGGGACAGATGGGATGGGACTACGTGTCGACGACTATACTCACCTTACGTAGGTACTCAAATAATCAAACCAAAGCACTCAATTTGTATGTGGCACAACAAATTGTACCTACGTTTTCTGATCGTTATTTACATTTTCAACTAATACTTTTGGAATAGACCATATACTTAAATATCATTATCGTATGGGAATGGGGCATGAGCTTCATTGTATTTATAGTTAATTAAAATGAGAGCACTATAATAAAATCATCAATCAAACAATTTGTTTGACAAACAGTGACAGACAATGAAATTGTTAAATTATATGTGTAAACCTCTTTTGTTTTACTATGTAAACTTGAATGGTGTTTGTTACTCTTTTGTTTGTCGATAAAATCATATCGTTTTAATAACGCACACACGCAAGCGAAATTGACGTTTCCCTGCGACCGATTTACGCAAAACTTGTTCGTCCTTCGAGCTACATTACCCAACGAACCGATGTATTGATTTGTTTCATTAAGTTTCATATAAAAACAATTGACGTTTCCTTCGATTTCGATAACTTTATGGATGACTGGATTCAGTTTATAGTTCGTTATACCAAATACATTATTCAGACCTTTATTTACCTCAATTTAAAGCCCAAATAAAAATATTCGACAAGCACTGATTTGAATTTTATTGTTTTGTTAACTTTGGGAAGTGCAAATTGTAGGGATGTTTTGCTAAATAAAAAAAAATACTTGAAACTTTAAATAAATACTTGAGTCTTATTCCTTTGATTACTATGTATCACTACATGCTAAAACTATGAGATTAATATTCATCAAATGTATTAAAATATTTATTTTGTCAGTCTCGTAACTGACGTGATACCACGTCGCGAATGCCGAGTTTCCAGATCCAAAGCATTCATGAAACTTTCTCTGGCGCCGTGAACACACAATAAGCACTTTTGTTACTATTGTAACCACACACGTTACCACATTCTTTATTTAAAACTCCACACACTTCAAAATATTAAAACTATTTGGCACTGCGTACAACTGAGGTTGAAAATATTTTTATTGTTTTTTTTTAAAGGGTAGTTACTTTGTTAGGTTTCGTTACCGGCGAGGGCCGACCGCGGCCGTCGACTGCGCTGGCGCAGTTTCAACCAGTTCATTGATAATTATGCAACAAGAGCTAATAAAACGGTATTATCGATAATAGTCGAACAGGGAATTCAAAAACAGTCTTTGTTAAGACAGGTATTGCAAATTGTTTTAAACGTCAATTATGCGCGACAGCAATAGCGATATTTTTAAGCTGTTTTGATGTGATTGTGAAAGTTGATGTTGACATTTACACACATTTTCACATTTTCTAATGAAATCACACTAATATTATAAAGGTGAAAGTCTGTGAGTGTGTGTGTGTGTGGTTGTATGTTTGTTACTTCTTCACGCTCAAACGGTTGGACCGATTTGGATGAAATTTGGTAATGTAGATAGCTTATATCCTGGATTAACACATAGGTTACTTTTTATTCCGGTCTACGCGGGCGCAGCTAGTTGTATAATAATTGTTAACGGACAAAAATAAAATAGACTTGGACTACCTACTGGGTGCAGATACTTGATTAGGAAACTTTTTTAATGCGTTAAATCTTTATATATTATGTATATCATTTTGTGACCATTGGATACATGATTATGCCTATCGAAGCGCCTGCGCAACTTTATTCTAACCTATTTTAAACAATTTATCCCTTTTACGATTTTTTACGTGAGTTTATTATCTAGATCTTGTCTGATCTAGAGAGTTGCGGAAACCAGATCCTATCGTTATGAAAAACATCAATAATAGTGGAACGCGACGCCATGCAATAGTTTAATGCTGGCATGTGCACGGAACCCATTAATTGCAGGTTTGTTAATGTGGGTGCTTCTACAATATATGTACTAATACATTATGGACTAATAAGATATCCGTTACCTAATAAGGTACCGGTACCTTAGCCTTAGGTACCTTATTACTAATAAGTAATAAGGTAACGGATATCGTATCTTATTTGACAAGAACGGCGCTTTTCTCAAATTGTTACTCAAGCAAAAAATTTATGGAAACTTGCATCCTTTACTTTTTGAACTTTACAACTTAGACTATCAACCTAATTGCGCAACACACTATCAATCGGAATCGGTTTAATTTTGACTGTTCAAGAACATTAAGTTGTCGAGGAGACAAATTTTTCGAACATTTATGAAGATTTGATTAGCAATTTGCTTCAAAATTATTCAGATTCCAATTGATAGTGTGTTACGCAATTAGGGTGACCGAAGTATTATTCGTACTAGTGCACTTGGCTTCAAACAATAATTCACTGACGTAGCCTTAAAAATCTCAAAGTCCTCAAAATTAAAATGCAATTGTGCTTTTTTACCTGTGGGACAAAATCGCCACAGCACATCCAGCAGGAGCAATAACACAGCCTGACAGTATTGTGGCAGAACACGGAGGAGATAACATGCAAATTGAACCTCAAAACAAGCACTAACTCCGATGATGACGATGATTTTGGTGATCTGTGGACCGGAGTAGTTCTAAGTCTTCGGATTTCGAAAATTCGAAGGATGACACAGACTGAGTAAGTACCTTAAATCCTATGATATAATCTTATGAATTTAAAGCGACTAAAATACCAAGCCTGATAAATATCTACCTAAGTCGCCTCATTGCATGGACGGTTCAATCAAACTGGTATAGCAAGGAAACATATTTTCTTCGGAGGAAAAACTTTCTATATTAATGCAACTGCCTGAAGGCCCTGTATTTCTTTAAACGGAAAACTTCTTTACTCGTTATAACTAGTGGATCAATTTAATCATGGCTTCCATGCATTTCGATGTGCATGGTTCCACTAGACTAGTGCAACCATGCACATCGAATGCATGAAGCCATGATTAAATTGATTCAATATAATTTTTACTGCATTGAGGAAAGTAAATCGATCGATCGAAGGTAAGCTGGATCTGGAAGGATGGGTGACCCATTTTAAGTGACCATCCAGTGATCTATGAGGTGACCATCCATTAAATATCGAGACCCCTGCGTGTCTCGGAAAGCCACGTTATCCCGGCTGTCATTCGTAGATCTTTGATAGTCGTTACGGGTAGTTAGAAGACCAAACAGTCTGACAACCAGTCTTACCAACGGGCATCATGTTACTCAGTAGCTGGGTTATGGAGGTCAGCTGCATCCGGTTAGACTGGAAGCCGACCCCGACATAAAGAAGAAATAAGATAGAAGAAAGTATATCACAGAAAATACTACACAAAGCAAAGCTTTTCTGGCATTTAGACCTACTAGTTCTTGCTTCATATCTCCTATTGAATATTATTGGTTTAGTTTTATTGTATCTAAATCTTCCTACGATATTTTTATAAAGAGTGGTGGCAATTCGGTAGCTGCAAGCAAGAGTTCTAGCGTGACTAATAGGTACACTGAACTAATGTTAGTACAAATTGCATAACTCCACAGAATTAATTTTAATGATGAAACTGATCACCTGAAGAATAAAGTAGCAAAACTTTATTTATTGCTGTAATGAACCATTTTGTTCCATAGAGAGATTGAATATCGTGAAGAAACTGAGCGATTGTTTAGATACAAAGAGATTTCCATTTGTGCCGACTCCCAGCTGAATGTATTGTGGCAGCAGATTTCAAACAAGTTTACTAAAAACACTGTTTCTCTTACATTTCACCTCAACTCAGTCGCGCAACATTAAATTGACTCGCTTCGCGTTTGGCCAATAGCAGTCGAGACACCATTTGAGAAATTCTATAGAAATCAAATAGACCGAAAACACATGCATCATACTCATTTGCATAATGACTGGCCTTGAGATCCAATGGCAGTTGGCACGCCACTTCCTCTGGCGAGAATTTTAATTCATACTCTGAATTGAAATAAACTGGGGTTTAGAATCTCGGATGCCACTTTCAAAGGCGATATAGAAACCGCCAAAGATTCTATACTTGTTTACGCCTCACGAGTCATAGCTATCAATGTTTCTACTTTCTAAACGATGAATATTAAAAAAGAAACAGTTAGTGTTTAATCAGACGATACCTGCCTAGTTAGTGAACCAGCATCAATAAAAGAATAAAAACAGTTTCAGTAGATCGATAGCTGTGGGAGCGGTGGAGGCATCGACCTCAAATTGCGCAACCATGGCCGGCATTCGGCGTTGCACATTCATCACACCAACAATATAAAAAACTGTGCAAAAAGCAACGACTCTTGTCTTGTTGTTGTTGTGACTTATCTCATTAAAATCATCTATTTTTAGATCAGTAAGTACTTCCGGATTTTTTTGCATTTCCTTACGTGCGAGGATTATGGCTTCGTGTCGTCACTTACAAAAAGTGTCGTTCATGTGCGGATGCCGCAGGGACGGATGTTTGGTACGTGACCGGAATGCCTTTTCATAACTAATTTTATTACAAACCAACACGTTTGCCATCAAAAGTAAGTGCTTACCAGAAATTTAGTCCAGCTCTCGAAATAAATTCACCGGGACGCGGAATCTGGAAAGAAAAGACAAAGATATTAACAACATGGTCCTGAGTTTTGTTATGTTCGTTTCTATTATTATATCCAATAGCAGCTCTATCTCTTTTTATAGTAATTCCGATTGGTCGCAGGCGAGGTTTGCGTGCCGTCGAAAGGTCATAGAAGTGCAAAACTGCTTCGTCTGCGACTGAATGCTATTTCTGATATGAGAACGCGGCTCGCCTTAGCCATAAGATTAGGAAACGTAAGTAGGATATTATTGGGCATTCTAACCCACGCTTTCGTTCCTACGGCTCACTCCGTTCGCCTTCGTCACTCTCGGTGTGTTAGATTGCCCAAAAACATCCTACTATAACTAGCTCTACATATCAACCACTTATCCGTTCGCCTCGTCACTCTCGATGGATTAGAATACTCAATAATATCAATTAAATGTTACATAGTGCAGTAAAATACAGGTTCTTGAAGGACAGCCATGGTGTGGTTGTTCGTACAGTTGTTCGAGTTAGCGACAATGAGCTATAAATGTCAGTGTAATACATTAATTGACTCATTATTAATATAACCGTTTCAAACAGTCGTCATGAAATTTGTAAAACAACCACAATCGTTACATGTAAACAAACTTTGTATTAATTCTCAGGAGACTGGTTTTCGCCATGGAGAATTATTACCTAAATCGATACGATGCATCATTTGCGGACCGTCAAATTGTGGAAAGACGAATTTGTTAATTGGTCTTCTTATACACGAGAATGGTTTACGATTTCAAAATGTTTATGTTTATTCGAAAACCTTGCAACAACCCAAGTACGTTTTTTTAGAAAAAGTCTTGCAACGAGTACCAGGCATTTCATTTCAGAAATATCATGAAAACGAGCAAGTACTGAGTGTTCAGACCGCAAAACCGAATTCTGTAATTGTATTTGATGATGTTGCTTGTGAAAATCAAAGTAGTATGCGCGATTATTTTGCTATGGGGAGACACAAGTTCATCGATTGTTTTTATCTAAATCAGACGTATAGTAAAATCCCAAAGCAGTTAGTAAGAGACAACGCAAACCTAATCGTACTTTTTAAACAAGATGAAAGAAATATGAGACATGTTTATGAAGAACACGTTAACACTGACATGACATGGATTGAATTTCGTGAAATGTGTTCAAAAATATGGAGTACACCTTTCAATTATATTGTAATTAATAAAGATTGTTCCAAAAACAAAGGATGCTATAGAAATAAATTTGACACGTTTGTAGTCTTTGACTAAGAACACGAATACATATATAAGGCCATTACCTGCCTGACATTATTATTCGCCTTACGACGCTAAATCAATTCCGACCTATTTTACCAACAATATGGAAAAATTATTGAAACGACAAATTGTTGATGCGGCAGAAGCTGTAAAGATAAAAGTACGAAAAATGAGAGATGCTGAGATTAACAATAAACAAGCACTGGAATCTGTTTTCAAACCTGTAACAGAACCTCTCAACCTAATTGCTAATGCAAGTAAGCAAACTCCTCTCCTGCGTGCTAATGATGATTTTGCTGATGTTCCGTTTACTAAAGAAACTTATCAGAAAGAAGAAACTGGTAGCGCAGAAAGTAATGATAATAATGACGATGAAGACAAATATGAATCCGATATCAACAGTGATTCTTCATATGCATCAGTAGTTGAAACTGATGAAAGGAATCAAGATTGTGATACGTCATCCTGGTCAGTATCTTCAGAGGCGTTGGTAGATGTTCCATTTGGGGTTAGAGTAGAACGCGGGAAATTGATGTTAGGTTCGGCTTGCATAACGATCAATGATCAAAACATCATCGTGGCTGGACGTACATACCGATATACACCTGGATTAAAACAGTTGTTGTTTAAGAAAGATGTAGACTTAAGCTTTGTTACAGAAAGTGATCTGCAAAATTATAAGTCGATGCTACTTGTTACAAATGCACATCGTCGAGACTATGAGCCAAGTAAGCCAATAAAAAGTAATAAAGGACAAAAATATTTGCAAGTTATTAAACCTCTTTTTAAACTGAAGAATGCAGTTCAGGGAAAGGGTCTACCTTTAATGAAAAAGTGGAAAAAAAACGTAGATTTAGTGTATTGGGATAATCCTAATGAGTTAGTGGAAAGGTTAAAATTATTAATTGCGTCTAGAGATGCTGGCAACACAGGGTTAGATAATGAAATTATATCTATCATTGAAGAATTGCGTGAAAGTAAAGTTATAAATAAATAAATATTTGAGATTGTGTTTATTTTATTATCAGCCTCTCGATACAATACACCTTAAACATGAACGTAGACAAATTCGGACACTACATTCACAAAAGAATGCGTTTATCAGAGTTATTTGAGTTTAATGAGAATGCATTGTTAAAATCAGAAAACGGCGATTTTGATTTAAAAACATCAAGACTGAGAGGAATCAGATCTCCAGTAGAAGCAGATGATGCTGTAAACAAGGACTATGTAGATCGATTGAATGCTAATATGTTTAAAGAATTTAATAATCTGATTGGTGCATTGCGTTCTCAAATCATGAAAGATGCAAAGAGTACAGTTCAAGCTACTTTAAAAGCAAGAATACCTGAGGTTTCAACTCATTTGTACGATAAGTTTTATACTAAAGCAGAGGTGGATAAATTACTTCAAAAAACTCCGTAATGGTGAAACAGCAAATTGTAAATGAAATACATAAAGCGGCACGAAGAAATTTCCTTCGACGTTCTGTTATTCTAAAAGGAATCCACGACTTATGGCAAGCAGACTTGATGGACATGCAAAACCTGAAAAAGTATAACAAAGGTTACAATTTCATCTTAGTGGTGATTGACTGCTTTTCAAAGTATGCCTGGGCAGAACCGTTAAAATCAAAAAATAAATCGGAAGTCACTCGAGCATTTGAACGTATACTAACAAGCAGCAATAAAAATCCTGTTAACTTACAAACTGACATGGGTACAGAGTTTTATAACAACACATTCCAAACGCTCATGAAGAAGTACAACATTAACCATTACTCATCTTTCTCAATTAAAAAAGCTTCAATTGTAGAGCGACTAATTAAAACTGTTAAAAATAATTTATATAAATATTTTAGTCTCATTGGAAACTATAAGTGGTTAGGATCACCATTAGAAGATTTATTTAAGACTTATAACAACACAAAACATCGTACTATTAAAATTAACCCGATTGATGTGAATAAATATAATGAAGCAGTCATAAAAGAAAATATTAAAAAAATATGTAAACATGTATCCATCCAGCGGAAGCCTAAGTTTAAAAATGGTGACTGTGTTCGTATCAGTAAATACAAACACAATTTCGAGAAAGGTTATACTCCTAACTGGTCAACTGAACTCTTCACTATAAAAAAGATTAATAAAACTGTGCCAGTAACATATCACATAGAAGATCAAAGAAAGCAAGATATATTAGGAACTTTTTACGAGCAAGAACTTCAAAAATCTGACTATCCTGATGTTTATTTAGTAGAAAAAATACTTAAAAAGAAAGGAAAGAAACTATTCGTCAAATGGTTAGGTCTCAGTAATGAAGAAAACAGTTGGATTGATAAATCTGCATTAATAAATTGAGATATAAAAGAAGTATTTTGTAATATTTGTATCATTATACTTTAAGTAATGCAAGGTGGTGGACTAGTTAACAGTATAATTAATAACCTACCGTTCGAAGCTCATTTGCCTGGATACAATTATTGCGGACCAGGAACTAAACTTCATAAACGTTTGTTGCGAGGTGATCGAGGTGTGAATAAACTAGACGAAGCTTGTATGCACCACGATATAGCATATGCAAAACATACAGATTTACCTAATCGTCACGAAGCCGACTTACAGCTATTAAACATGGCTAAACGCAGACTTAAATCAAAAGATGCAGGAAAAGGTGAAAAATTAAGCTCATGGTTAGTAAGCAAAGTTATGAAAGCCAAATTGAAATCTGGTTCTGGTGCCAAAACATTTAAAAGTTTAGTATCAAAAATAAAATCGAAAATAAAAAAACTAAAACCCAATGATAGTAAGTCTTTAATAAACTTTGCTTATTTAGCTGCAAAAAAGTTATGTCCCAAATTACATCAAATTCGAGTGCCGAGAGTGATACCCATACCGAAAACTGGTGGGGTTCTACCTTTAATTCCAATTTTTGCTGGCTTATCAGCTTTAGGAGCTTTAGCTGGTGGTGCGGCTGGAATTGCAAAAACGGTGAATGATTACAAATCAGCTCAGCAAAACTTGCGAGAGACTGAACGACATAATAGAACTATGGAGGGTTTAGCAGTGGGCAAAGGTTTATACCTAAAGCCTTATAAAAACGGCAAAGGATTGTTCATAAAATCATCAAAAAACTGAACAAGAAGCTACCCAATCGCCCACTAACTAATGTAGACATCCAAAACTATGCAAGAGATATTCCATATTTCCGAGGAGTATATATGAAAGATCAACTACCAAGGACGCCGAAACGTATGGAATGTGGTATCGTTAACTTAGACGATTCTAAAAACGAAGGAACGCATTGGGTAGCTTATGTAAAAGTATATGACTATTGTGAATATTTTGATAGCTATGGAAATTTAAAACCTCCATTAGAACTGCTACGATATTTTAAGAATTGTAAAGTTTTATATAACTACACAAGATATCAAAAATTTAACACTGTAAACTGTGGTCATTTATGTTTAAAATATCTGAGGACTTTTTGGAATAAAAATGTATAAAATAAATGCTTTTACTTTATTTCAATCATTTGCAAGATGTCACTCACTTTGTCGATAACTGGAAACTCTTCAATTTTATCTACGTACTATCCTAATACGCTGCAACTAAATGGAGAATATGAGTGTGCTTTGTTACATTTTTCAACATTTAATTCTATACCAAATATTGATATAAGTAATAACAAGTTCTACTATGGTTCAAATGAAATTATTGAAATACCGGAAGGCACCTATGAATTGCAAGATATTTATGATTATTTAAAATCTGAAATAAAAGACGCCTCAATCAAATTACAGTGCAATAACAATACTTTAAAAACTAGCATATACTGCTCAAAAGACGTTAATTTTAAGAAAGAATACTCTTTCAATAAACTGTTAGGCTTTGATAAGCAGGTCTTGAAAGCAAATAAATGGCATGTGTCACAGTATCCAGTCAACATTTTACCGACGACAGTGGTAAGGATCGAATGTGACATTGTGAGCGGCTCGTATATAAACGGTGAACCAAGTTACAGAATCATAGAAATCCCGAAGAACGCAATATATTTTCCAATTAATCAAAATAACATAAGCTGCATACATATTCGACTACTAGATATAAACAATCGCTTAATTAATTTGCGTGGTGAAGAAGTGCAGCTGTATTTACATCTTAGAAGAAAAAATGATTGACTACAATAAATATGTGCCTCAACAAATTAAAAATACCAGTTCCACTCAAGCTACCTACCAAATAAGACGTCGTTCTAAGAGCAAAATAAAATTAACTAAAGACAATAAGATATTTCTCAAAGCGATCGGATTGTTAAAATGAATATCTTAGACGTTTTATCCACTCCGACTTACGACAACAGTATAGAAGGAATTGAATTTCATTCGTACAAACCTTATGTAACGAGTTTCAACAGGAACGATGAAATTCGCATACCTATCAACCAACAGGATCTATACATATTACCTTCAGCCAGCACTCTGTATTTGGAAGGAACCGTTATCGTTAGCAAAAAAGATTCAAAAGAGAGAGCTACTAGTGTCAATTTTACGAACAATGGACTACTCTTCTTGTTCCAAGATATTAGGTACGAACTAAATGGAGTGGAGATTGATAAAATAAAAAACGCAGGTATAACTACAACCATGAAATCATTAATATCAATGAATGAGAATGAATCAAAAATTGCTAGAGCTTGGGGTTGGAGTATCGATGGTGTAAAAAATATTAATGGAGGAAGTTTTTCTGCGTCTATACCACTTCGGAATATCCTTGGTTTCGCAGAAGATTTTAAAAAAGTTGTGATAAATAGTAGACATGAACTAATATTGTTACGAAGCAACACTAATTTGAATGCTGTAAAATTGAACACCGGTGAAATAGTGGAAGACATTCAAATCAATAAAATTATATGGCGCGTACCCCATGTTAAAGTATCAGACAAAGAAAAAATAAGTTTATTAAAACTGTTGGAAAAAGATCGACCACTTCAGATGATATTTAGAAACTGGGATCTATATGAATACCCTACTTTACCTAAAACTACAAAGCATACCTGGTCCATCAAAACTTCATCTCAAATAGAAAAACCAAGATATGTTATAATTGGACTACAAACAAGTAGAAAAAATAATGCAAGTTCTGACATGTCGCAGTTTGATCACTGCTATGTTCGTGATGTTCGAGTGTACCTTAATTCAACATATTTCCCGTATGAAAGCCTCAATGTGAACTTCGCTAATAACAGAATTGCTTTATTATATGAGCAATACATCAGATTTCAGCAGTCGTATTATGGACGTTGTCCGGAGTCTTTATTAAGCGAGAAACAATTTAAAGACTTAGCACCGTTGTTTGTTGTTGATTGCTCTAGACAGACCGATAATCTGAAGACTGGTCCTGTTGTAGATGTAAGGGTAGAAATCGAGAGTGATTCAGAAATACCAGATCAAACTTCAGCGTACTGCCTCATTCTTAACGATTGCATTGTTGAATACAAACCATTAAGCAACACAGTGAAGAAGTTATCATGAACGCAGATATTATCATTGTCGAACTCCAAGGATTTAAATATTTAGACAATAATTTTATTGTCAAAGAAGTGGCTATCGTAAGTAATGAGCACACACAGACGTTCTTAGTTAAACCACCACATTCGTTTTACTATTTAACTCAAGAAGAAAAGAAGCAGGTGCGATGGTTGGAAAGAAATCGTGGAATTTTCTGGAGTGAGGGCTTTATAGACTACAGAGAGTTTCAACACGTCATCATGCCGTATTTAGAAAATAGAAAAATTATGACAAAGGGTTTAGAAAAGATTAAGTGGATAAAAGAGTTATGTGCAAACTGTGAAGTGATTGACATAGGTGAGAAGGGATGCCCTAATTTTGCGACCTTAAAAAAAAAGTTTTGTAAAAATAAAACTGATTATAACTGTGTGGATCACAAATTGAACTGTGCATTAAATAATGCTGTGTGTATTAGAAAATGGTACATTGATAATAATATGTCTGTATTTAATTTATTTTAATTATTATTGTGTTGATCAGTTAATAAAAAATGTATATCTACTTATGAGTGTTTTATTTAATATAATCAGGGTAACCTACTTACGAAACTTTAAATTAGCTGCAGCAAAATGATATTTCTTATAAAATTTCATCCATGATTTTCAACGAATTATTCTAATAAAAAATACTGTTAGCAAATAAACACTATAATTATATCTTTAAACTAGAGCTAATTTAGAGTTCGAGTATAACTAAGTAATAGAAAATAAAACATAATTTAAATCATTAAAGAATACAGTTTTATTTACTTTTTTACATTATTTACAATTATTACAAACTAATTATAACTACCTACCCAATAATAGATGTCATCACATAGTTTATTTAATGTTTTCTATACGGACCTACATACTTGTGATGTATGTACATTGTTCCAACTAGATTAGACAAAGAAAATCTACATACCTACTTAATAGTATATGTATTTTTTTTTTTTGTTTTTGTTTTTTAGGACTATGTAGGTACAGGATAAATTACAAAAGTTATAGTTTATTTAATGTTTTCTATACATACCTACATACTTAACTTACAAACGTGTGATGTATGTACATTTTCCCAACTAGATTAGACAAAGAAAATCTACATACCTACTTAATAATATATATTTCTTTTTTGTTTTTTTTAAACTATGTACAGGATAAAATACAAAAGTTATATATAGTTTATTTAATGTTTTCTATACGTACCTACACACTTAACTTACAAACTTGTGATGTATGAACATTACCCTAACTACATTAAACAAAGAAATTAATATTATCTACATTATAATATTTTAAAGTTTTAGTTTCTAGACTATGTACAGGATAAAACACAAAAGTTAATGACAATAAAACTTACATAGTTGATATTTTAATAATTTATACATTCAAAACTTACACTACATAAAAACCTAAGATGTATAGAGAGTAAAGAATAAGAAAGCAAATAAATGTTATACATACCTAATGATATTACTACAAATCTTACACAATAACTTATGAAGTAGGTACTTACAAAATAATTATATCTGTTAATAGTAACAATTGTCCCCACAAAGTTTTTTTGATATTTTATTAATTAACGATTGTGTCTCCTCCATAATATGGTCCACCGATTCAGTCACTACATACTGTGCACTTAATATTACCACGTCTTGATTGTCACTTGCAGGTTCTTGTTGTTCACTGATATCCAGCACTTGCACCATGACCAGTCGTAAACCTTTTTTCTTCTCATTGTTTATAACGAATGATTGACATGTAGGTGGAGATGACTTCTGTTTTAGACACTCCCGTCTTGTTCTAGGCTTCTTGCTGGCAGGTCCGCAGTTTTGTCTTGCTCTAAACTCCTTGTTGTCAGGTCTTTGTTGTTCTGAGAATTCCGGGATATGCCAGCTTAAACTCGGTGTCGGAAAACCTTGAGCGTATTGTGAGAAGTCGATAATATCTGGAGAATCATCCATTATCAATAATCTGAAACAAACGGAATAATATTTAATTATAATTACATAAACAACATGATGAAATAATGTTATAAGTAGATAGGTACTTGTACAATACTTACAATTCGTTTTGTTTTATTTGAAGTGATATGGTCGCACCGGCTGACTGTCTAATAATGAATGTTCTACTCAATAATATTACTGTGGAACGTATGTAATTAGACTCTATAAGCATTGCGCCGTGATTAATTTTCATGTTTTAACGTGTTCGAGCTCTTGCACGAACACCTGCTCGGTGTCAAATTCTACACCGCGCGTGCGAACTTCGAGCTATGAGTGCTTTGTAATCAAAAATTGACAACATGTTTTATCAAGTTGGAGTCTGTATCGTCGTGTGCTTTGTCATAAATCAGGAATGAAAATGAAACAGATACAATTATGATTATAAAATAGTATTTATTATTTATTTCATACAAATAGGTACTTACTTAAAAGAAAACTTAGGAATCAGGTTTATGCGGCACAGCATTTCATTTTAAAGTCCGAAGTTTTGGAAATGAATAATATGACATAAAAAGTTAGTAGAGAATATTTTAGTATTTTTTATGAAATGCCGTGTCGCGTAAACGGTCTTAAAACTAATTAAGACTAAATAAGATTTTACGTTATTTGCTACAAGTAATAAGATAATAAGGTTACACTTTGATTCAGTAAACTTATTGTATTTGTTTCTTTATATAAAACAATTTCAAAAACTGTGTTAAAACACTTATAGCGGTTACAGTTTCAGTCCCTGCTTAGGTAATCTTTAACTAGGTACCTATTTATTTATTTTCAATTATAAACTAATATTACATAAATGTGGAGCACCCGATTACATAAAAATAGTTGCATTTCCCCAGGCCAAAGTAGATACCTTGTCAGGTAACAGCAACCGTTTATCATCATTGCTTGATAATGCTATTTTATTTACACTTTGTGTAAAAATGTTGTGTTTTATGGACCTAAACAGTACATTTTTTTTGCGAATGATATTGCAATTATTATACAAAATATTTTTATAATCTAACATTTTTAAATCTTTCATTACACATTTTTTTGTGCCTTTTGCTTTCTTTATGGTTTTATTTAATGTTTTAATACAATAAAGTTTTGAGCGCAATCCTACAAATTCTTTGATAATTTTACCACCCATTTCGTCCTTAAAGAGTCCTGGAACCTTCTTATTAATAATTGGCAAGTTAAATTCATTTGTACAATCGTAGTTGCTTGTATCAAAATATTTTAGAAAGTGGAGTTTAAAATCTTTATATACGTCACTAGTCTGTACATTATAAACTAGGCTGTCTGTGTCAGTATAACACAATTCAATTCGGTTACCGTAAAAAGGTTTTATGATGGAATAATGGAAATCGTACATGTGACCCTTAGATAATTCTAATACAGCAAAACCTATGTATATTGGTTTATTAAGAAGTACGCGCGAAGGTTTCATTTGAATTGCTACTAGATTTTCAGAAAATATAGAAGCACTATGAAAATATGGGCTGGCTATCAATTTTTCAGCACAATTGGTTTTTTTTGTTTTATTTTTCAAGTCACACCAGTTGTTTATTAGCTTAACATCTACCCGATGTTCATTATTTTCCAAGGTCTTACCAAAAATACTATTGTTCAGTAATTTAAAAAAATCTTGTTCAAACGTCGACTCTGCCTTTTGACGTAACTGTGTGTTAATATCGATATATTGTTTTAAAAAAGCACTTTGCTTGAATATAACACCGCGATGGATCCTATGCAATACTAAACCATGCTGTAAGCATTTTTTTAAATGAACGTAATGAATAACATAGTGATATTTATCATACAAATTTGGTATTAGTTTTTTATTTTTACCACCGGGTGGCAAGCATTTTTCGGGACAAAATGGAAAGTCATTGTGATCCATGTGTAAATTCTCAGGATATAATAAATCAACTTCAAGAATGTAACCGTTTTCCGCGGAATCACTGATATCTGTCAAGTTATTTCGCAAAAAATCAATTTCTTGTCTATCCATAAATCTAAAATCGGAATAAGGTAAGGACTGACACATGCTAAAACCGTATAAGTTGTTACAGTCTAAATAAATGATGAATGAACTGGGATGGGATGGGTCGTATGTATCTAAATATTTATGATTGGCTTTGACATGTCTTTTAGAACACATACAAACACCTCCTCGAATACCATTTTGTATCATCCTATAAATTTCAACATCGCTTATCAATTCTAACCGAACTCTGGTTTTTAAAAGCATAGCATCAAACGAAAGACTTGGAGCCGTGAGATAAAAGGCAGGGTCGAGATTATAATGTCGTTTGCAAGTTTTTCGAAAACTTTCAAATACATCTGTTAACAACAGAACATCTGTCTTGAGATATAAATCCGTGTACATACCCATATTTCTAATATTAAACGCTGACCAAACGGATTGCGCGTGTTCATAGTCTTCATCGGTAATTGACTCGTTAGTCAATGAGTTATAAAAGTTATTTTTAGTAGGCAAACACGTATGTTCATAATGTTCCCATGTAGACATATAGTCATAAGGATACACTCCCTTACGGGTGAGGAGCTCAAATTCTGTTTTGTTAGGAAAATAAGCTTTCAACTGTTTAAATTCTTGTTTTTTCATTGTACTAACCAATTTTTCTAAACTAGTTCCTAAAAACTTGAAAGAATCTACAAATCTAACCTGCATACTTTCCTCAGAGGAAATCGGAATAAATTTTGTAAATGAAATGTAATTTTCTTTTGTTTTAGGTATAAGTTTAATAGATCCAGGGGCTTCGCCCAATTCCTTAATAAAAAGATGACAATCATAACCAGATAAATTATGAAAAAATACAGGCAAAAATGTTGGTACTTTGTATTGTAGGTTACAATAACTATGAGCTGCACCCCGATATCTACCAGTTAAGTGGCAATGATCGCGGACTCTATCTCCGAATAAGAAGTTTTCACAAATATGACAGGTCATAGCGTTCTCAAAATCTCGAGCATTATCCTCTGTGTAAATCATGGGAACATTATTTTTTAAAATTTTGTAAATTTTTCGTGCATCTTTAAAGAGAGTCTTCACAAATTTGGAAACACAATCAGGACCACGATACGAAACGTAACGATTATAGCTATCATCCAGCGCACACGTAATATGATAGGCAAATGCTACAGGTACATGGCGCTGACGTGTAACAGTGCTGGCCTTAGTTGGGTCAGGGTCACAAAAGTCGTACCGTTCTAGCATTGTTTCAAAGTCTGCGTATATAACAAATGGTAGTATTTGTTTTCTATTATAATTCTCAAACTGTATGAACGAACCTTTTGGAGGTAGTTCAGTTGCAACTCCCCCACAACTATGTGAACTAAGATCATCGCGTGAATTGAAAAACATTAAGCAAACGTTACAAAAGTACAATTTACTGTGGTGTTTCGTTATTTGATTCTTAACAAGTCGTGGTAAATCTTTAATAAGACAATAATGTGACAAGTCATCCTTCTCCAAATAAAGTAAATGAATCACTTTCCCAGTCACAGTTTTTGGTTTGTAAAGCGGACCAATTATAGTATTCTTTTTTATGCCATAAATATAAATACAAACTCCTGGGTTATTTACTTCAAACCGTGCAATATCCGAGAAACTTAATGGAAATGTTAAGTCTTCTAAGTTCAACACAGTCCGAAAATCTGGGTAAGACGAAACCCTATCAGGATGACTTTTAGCGGGATATAAAGCAGCAACAACGGACCATAAGAAACAATACTCATCATTGTTACGAATATTGACACATGCTTTTTTCGCTTTAATTGCAGCCGGTAATTCGATAAAGCCTGAACCGCGCAATGGTTGGTATTTGTTAATATTGACTTCTAAATGCGAGCTACTCAAGAAAGTCCAACCACTGTCACGGTCTTGAAACTCCTCTAATTTTTTTACTAACGCATTTTTAACCTGAGTAATTAATGAATCATATTCATAATTCTGGTGAAGTGTATAATTTTTAGTACCAAATGATTTTATCTCCTGAGAATCATTTTTAACCATTAAAAACAGTGCAAAATATTCAAAATTAATTTTTAAACTTATATGTTCTTTAAGAGACTTATCTATTAATGTTTTGATTTTGTCTCGGATACTATTTAAAAACAATTCTAGAGAATAGTTCTCATATAGATCAACAATTCTATAAGAAGCTATACGATTGCGAAAGGCAGAATGAATTACTTCAACACCTTCGCAAAAATGTGAAATATTCCTGTTTTTATGGGTGGTACTGCGTAGGTGACCAGTCCAATGACTGCGCTCAATAGTCGCGTTACAAACAGTACAAAAAGGCATTTTAGATTACGATTACGTTAATTATTATCTTGCACACAAGGTTTATAGTGAAATGCAACTGAAATAATTAAGATTACAAGACATAAAATTAAAATATTCTGTGGGTGCTCCAAGTTAAAATCTTAAAAATACATTAATTATTACTTAAAACTAAATTGGTCACTGTAGAAGACAGGCTCTGAATCGTCGAACAATTCGTGAGCCCGCCTCATGAATGACTGCAAAGTGTCCCACTGAGGACTTTCTTTACTTAATTGCACTTTTAGTGCAACGGCCGCCTTCTTCCACCGATCCTCCCTTACAGTGGAGATAATGTCGGGCTTATGGTAAACCTTTACCTCCACATAAAAGTCACCGTTCAAGTGTGCTGTTCGCCGCACCTTGCCGTTTGCGACGCGGCTCAGAAGGGAAGATACCAGGTCCCCGCTGGATGTCGTTGGACGATCTGCGACTGCGGCGTCCTCTAACCCGAAGAGGTCTGTGTTCGGGCGTGTCTTACTGTAAAACAATAATAACATATTATTTATAGTAATTATTAACGATACTAGGGTAAAATAGATATTCGGAACTGCAATTCGGTAATATACGTAAATATTATCTCACTGACCACACTGTACGAAAAAAGGTAATGTATGTAAAATGAATTTCATTGCTCTCTACGTTACAGGTCTAAGTTTGAGACCGATATGCATTAGAAACTTCACTTCACTTCAACGACCGATGTGCACAAAAACATACTTAAAGAAAAATCAGTAATAGTAAATTACCTTGATTTTGGTTTCGAAGGCGTGGTGCACCTTTCAGATTTGCGCTTCGTCGTCGCCTTCTTCTTAGCAGACTGAGCCGCCTTCTTAATCTCGACAGCGTGATCGAGCCTTTGGGACTCGTATTCAACTTCGGAGTCAGACCTAAAATCGAACACATTAAAATTATTGAACTTTATGCTAAAACCATAATTTTCTAAAGAAGGTTACAACAATGAACAATAGAAACAAGGTCACTAAAATTAACTTAATATAATACTTACTTACATTTTTAGAAGTCGGTATAATATTATATTATTAGGAATATAATAATAATATAATGTCAACAGCGGCACTGGCACTGGGAAGCACTGGAGCGAATTTAATTTTTTCACCTAAATTATTGGTTTATATTCATAAAAAATACCATTTCAGCAATATTTACCTCATAACAAAATTAAACCTTAACTACATATCCTCACAGGTGTATGACTAATTTATGTTACTTACGTCTAATTAAACCCTAGTGATTGAAAACCCTTTCTGTCAAATTGCAATTTTGTCGTGAGAAATGAAATACAAAACCAGCTTCTTACCCTCGCCGACAAAGGTAAAGCCGCAGACAGTTACTTAGAATTAACACAATAGATATTATAATAAAGTATGTAAGCATGTTTGTTTAATACGTCTTGATATAAAACGTTCAATGACATCACACTCGTGAAATAAATAAAATTGCATTTTTGGAGCTCGTGGCTATGTAATAATAGTCGCACGGGTCGATCCATCAGGTTAAGCTACGGAAAGCACGTTAAGCCGTTGGTCCCGGCTGTCATTCATTTTCGTGTTTTGACAGTCGTTACGGGTCGTCAGAAGCCCGAAAGTGTGACAACCAGTCTTACCAAGGGGTATCGTATTACCTAGTTACTGGGTTGTGGAGGTCAGATAGGCCACAGAACAGTAGAGTAGGCAGTCGCTCCATGTAAAATACTGGTATTCAGCTGCATCCGGTTAGACTGGAAGCCGACCTCAACATAGTTGGGAAAGGCTAGGCAGATGATGATTTTTGAGAGTCAGAAATCAGAATGTATCTAAAGATGCAAAATCCTTACAAAACTTTTTGTGTGCAGAACAAACCACGTGAACAAATTCACGATAAAAACTTAGTTAATTTTATGTTGCAGTTAAACTCAAAGTGTAAAATCATGAAACTACTAAATCTAACAAACTTTATAAAACATTTCATGCAAAGAAAGTCGATTTCTAAATTCAGCAATGACATTAAAGGATCGCCTTTCAAACAATTCCTAGACTTACAAAAAAGTTATTACAAAAAATTAGTAGTTATTATGTTCAGGAAAGAATCATTCTTTTATAATCAGTTAACGGAATTGATATACACATAGTTCTTATTTAAGGATCACCCCCCAGTTTGATGAAGATGATTAGGTATAGGAAGATCGCTTAAACTCGAATTTTAATTACGGACTACAACATGTACAGCGATCGTCTTACAATACAATAAAGTTCGAATAAGCAAATTGATGCATGATACAATGTTGCTGACTTTGACATTTGTAAATGACTATGTACACACACGACGGCTGCCTGATACGTTTATTGTCAGGCGTTTCACGTATGAGTACGGCGCAGCGACTAACCGTTGAACGGCGCATGCTCCGTTTTGACGTTGATTATACGGGGCACACTAGACGGAAGGATGGTAAGTGTATAAGCATGCGAAACCAGAAGAAAACTCAATACATAACTTGTACGTTAACGTGTAAGGCAGTGTCGTCTGTTTGAATTAATTAAATTAAAATATGGATGTCCTTGGTGCTCAATCTGAGCCATAGAAATAGAATGTGTGTGTCTGTAGATGCATACTATTTCTTGCTCTGTGAAGTGACATGAGTCAATCTGTCCCAAATTTTAGTTTAATGTTATGAAAACCTAAGTTCAGATGTCCTTGGTGTCCCAATCTGGGGTCATAGAAATAGAATGTGTGTGTGTCTGTAGACGCATGCTATTTCTTGCTTTGTGGAGCGACATGAGACAATCTGTCCTGAATTTAGGCTAGTGGTTCAAGCAGCGAGCGCCCTTATTTGTTAACATGTAAGCTAGTGTCGGCTGTATGAGTTAATTACATTAAAATTTGGATGTCCTTGGTGCTCAATCTGAGCCATAGAAATAGAATGTGTGTGTGTCTGCATTTCATGCATGGTGCATGCTATTTCTTGCTCTGTGAAGGTGACATGAGACAAGCTGTCCCAAATTTTAGTTTAATGTTATAGTATGGTAAAGTTCAGATGTCCTTGGTGCTCAATCTGAGCCATAGAAATAGAATGTGTGTGTCTGTAGATGCATACTATTTCTTGCTCTGTGAAGTGATATGAGACAATCTGTCCTGAATTTTAGCTTACTATGATCGTATAGTTCGATTATTAAACGAAGTATGTGTGAAAGTGGTTGATACAAAAATTGTGAACTAAAGTAGTGATTTAGTGCTCAATCCAAGAATCTGCGGTACCTAGTTGATCGAGGTAAGCCATCGGTAATAATACTAATGCTCAGCCCTTTAACTTATATATTCATTAGTCACTACAAACAAATAGTTCCCTTTATTAAACTTTCAGACTTACACGTATTAACAGCTATTTAAAATGAATCCAAAAAATTACAGTCCTCGATATGAAATTTATAACAAACATCAAATTCGTTGTGAAAGGAAAAGAATATGTTGATAAGTTCCGTCCAATCCATCGGGTGGAATAGGCACCGAACCAGTATTTTACTGCACTATGTAACATTTAATTGATATTATTGAGTATTCTAATCCATCGAGAGTGACGAGGCGAACGGATAAGTGGTTGATATGTAGAGCTAGTTATAGTAGGATGTTTTTGGGCAATCTAACACACCGAGAGTGACGAAGGCGAACGGAGTGAGCCGTAGGAACGAAAGCGTGGGTTAGAATGCCCAATAATATCCTACTAACGTACAATTTTACAGTAACGTTACTGATTAACAAGCATTTAACAATTAAGCCGATTCATTATTTTGCCTCTTGTAATCGTATCAATTACGAGTAAGTAGGTTTGATTTTGCTTCGACTAGCTAAGTTTGTGATTGCGACCTAGATTTGCAAATGCATTAGTAACAAGAATCCAGTCACTGCAACTTATTAGGGTTCCGTACCAAGATGGAAAAAAGGAACCCTTATGGTGCGACTCAGTCTGTCTGTCTGTCCGTCTGTCAGAGCTGGATATCTCAAGAACTACTAATGCTATCAACTTGAAATTTGGAACAGTTTTAGATGACGTTTGCCCAACTATCTTGCAAATAAAAAATAAATAAGAATATATTATATTTTTTGCAACAGGGACTGAAAGAGGGTCTTAAAAATTCGAAGTGGGGCTAGTAGGGCTTCTGGGGTATCATATGAAAGAACGCTGTTTACACTTTCTCAAAAAAAATTTTTTTTAGGCTGCATTTTTTTCGACTTTTGATGAAAATTGTAAAAAAAGTACCGTTCCCCTTATCTCCGAAGTTTACATAGAGAAAAATCTGAAATTATTCTACGTGATAGATGTTTGTCTAGACAGAAAAAATAAAACGATGTCTCTATACAACGTGTCGTTTTGCATCCTCGTCAAATTTCAGGGTGTGATACAGAACATCAAACCGAACAACTTTCTCCATGAGACCAACATCATAATCACGAAAAAATGTTCAACTGTCCCATAGAAAACTTCCAAAAACAAACATACACAACTCATAGAAAACTCGACGCAAATGTATGGGACGGCTGATTATTTTTCACGATTACGATGTTGGTGCAATGGAAAAAAATTGTTCGGTTTGATGGTCTATACCACCTTAAATTTGACGAGGATGCAAAACGACACGTTGTATAACACACTTTTTTTGAAATCGGAACGGAACCCTCGTTCGGCCTCGGTGCGCGAGTCCGACTCACTGTTGACCGGTTTTTAAAAAATTTCAATTCAATCTTTTAATAAGGTAACTTGAGGAAGTTGCGTAAATGTCTAGGATCAAATACTTTTCTAGTTTATAAACTAGAGCTAGACCATTGGAATTTGCGCAATGTGGTAAGTACTTGTGTTCATAGACGTGTTCTGTTTTCACTGCCAAATTAAGTTTCAGTGTTATTCACATTTCGTATCAGCTGATTGTGAGATCGGCACATGTCGAGCGTGAAGATGGCTTTCTTTTGTGGTCGGTTTTTGTTGGAATACTTTTCTAATGTTATTAGTATGTAGTGTAGTTAGCAGGTAATATAAGGTCGGTCGGTCGGTCTCGCTGTGATTGCGATCCATGTCATTCGTATCAATTGCATTCTGGTATGTCTGTCGTAATTCGTTGTGAAACCCGTGTCTGGTACGAAGGCCTACTAATTGTTGAATTGATGAGTTATAATTTGTTGTTGTTGATTAAAAATCAATGAATATCCAATAACTGTCGTTCTCTTTTTTCCTGTGTACTGGAACCAGTTTAATGGGTGTTTTTTTATTTCTTCGCTTATCAACTTCCGCATGAGTCGACGATGGTGATCGAAGGCAATAAGCAAACAACTCACAATCCCTTTCAAACACTGAACTACGTCGGCTGATCTTTGTCATCTATCCCCCCTTTTGTTTCTCAATAGGTCTGTTGAAGTGTTGGCCGAGAGCCTAGTTTCCGGTACTCTTCGTTGCCGTGAGAGGTAGACAATAAGGCTTATTGATTATTCTAGCAATACGGGTAATACGAGTAGTATCCTCTATTCCGCTAAATATGCATAAAAAGTCGCTCGTGGCTAAGTAATAACCACATAACATAAAAAAAACAGGCAATAACAGCCGCTCGGGTCGATTCATCAGGTTAAACTTCGCTTGCCGGGGCTGGTCAGTGGATGGATGACCATCTTTACATACCGAGACTCCTCCGTGCCTCGGAAAGTACGTTAAGCCGTTGATCCCGGCTGCCATTCGTGGATCTTTGACAGTCGTTACGGGTCGACAGAATCCCGAAAGTCTGACAACCAGTCTTACCAAGGGGTATCGTATTACCCAGTTACTGAGTTGTGGAGGTCAGATAGGCAGTCGCTCCATGTAAAATACTGGTGTTCAGCTGCATTCAGACTAGACAGATTAGCCTGGAAGCCGACCCTACCATAAGTAGTTGGGGAAAAGGCTAGGCAGGTTGATTGAAGTATGCACAAAAAGTGGTGATTATGGTCATTTGAAAGTATATTCACGCCACTGACACTCATTGCAGTGGCTTTCGAGGAAGTTCATGTCCAACAGTGGACATTTATGAAGGTGACGGCAATTTCCGGATGCATTAAAACAGCCTCATAGGGCGACGATACTTAGATACGTCCGGCACTCCCTGTCAAATAACCCGTTATTAACTCTAGAGGCTAAGCTTTTCAAAAAATGCTACATTCCAGATACATTTCAGAAAAAAAAATCCCTGCTTCCATCAGTCTGTTGATGTTCATAATCAGCCAACAGTGTTTCCACTGCTGTTACTCCGTTCTGGTATGCCACTACTGATCATAGCATAAACCTCAAAACACCCACCAGAGTGTGAAAATAGTATCCAATGATTCAATCGTTTACGTTTAAACTGAACGTCAATCGAATTGTTTTCATGGCATGGGCTTTTGTAAATTAGTACTATTGTTGGTCCGTTGTTAGTAAACAAAGGCATTCTTGTGAAAGTTATGGAATTCTAAATCAATGTCAACATAGGCTTTCTTTTGGCGGGTTTTGGTTACACGGGTAAGTGTGGATAGAAATATGTTGTTAAGACTGGTCACGTCGCCGTCGTCTAAACAGTGACTGTTTAGTGTTTATGCCTTTTTTGTGTTTCCCATCATTATCTGCCTAGATTTTCCCATTATGATGATGATGGGAAAGTTGACAAGTCTCAGCGGACCCCCCAGCAATCCCAGGATTGCTGGGGGTTCCGCTTAAACTTGTCAAACTTTTAAACTTCTGAATACCCGTAATGACTGTCCATGATGTTACTGATGCCAGCGGATTGCTTTTCGAGGCACGGAGTGGTCTCGACTCTCGATATAATGGATAGTCATAGGAGCTCGTGGCTAAGTAATAACAGCCGCTCGGGTCGATCCATCAGGTTAAGCTACGCTTGCCGGGGTTGGTCCGTAGATGGGTGACCATCTTTACATATCGAGACTCCTCTGTGCCTCGAAAAACACGTTTAGACGTTGGTCTCGGCTGTCATTCATGGATCTTTGACAGTTGTTACGGGTCGTCAGAAGCCCGAAAGTCTGACAACCAGTCTTACCAAGGGGGGGGGGGGGGGAGGTATTACCCAGTTACTGGATTGTGGAGGTCACACAGGCAGTCGCTTCATGTAAAATACTGGTATTGAGCTGCATCCGGTTAGACTGGCAGCCGACCCCAACATAGTTGGGAAAAGGCTGGGCAGATTGCAGTCACTCATCCACGGACCGACCTCGGCATTCGGATTTGTAATCTTCTAAAGGGCCGTGTGAAGAGACACCACAGGATAGGTTCAGTTTCAAACATGGCTCTGGGCTCTGTTACTTTCCTATTCATCTGTCCATGGCAATATGGCAACATAGTACGTATAGTCCTACTTACTTCTTAGCTTGATATTCGGCACATCTCTCTGTGGCCTAGAATCTGCCAGTTCTTAACAAGTGAGTAAATGATAGTGGTCTACTTGTTCACGGTCCGAGGGCTATCTGTGGAACTCCACCATCGCAAGACCGCTCTGATTCACAAGCGCAATCACTTGTAGTTCCTCGACGGCTACTGTTATGTAAACGTTCTGTTAAGTTGCCTAATTGTTCCGTATAGTTTCGAAATTAGAGATATATACTACCTTTTATAAAGAGAGAGGATAATATCAGATCAAATTAATAAACTGTAGGTAGCATTTATAAAGTATGTACTCGCATCGCATTGATCGATTAGAATCCTCCTGTATCACATCCAACCTGAAGTGGAGCTGTTCCGCAAACCATCCATGTCCTGCGTAGATAATGCTTTACATAAAACTGAGCCACAATTTGGACAATCAGTCGTGATTTCAATTTGTTTCAAATCTTTTTAATTAAGCCAATGTTTTTTTTTTTTATAGTTCAATAATGTTAATAGTTGGATGTCGGTGCACTTCAAAAAGAGGAAGTGATAGACAAGATGACCTTTACGACTATGATAGTGAATGTAATTTTAGTAAGAGAACGTGCTACACTGGACATGTGTGTCATTTGATTAAAAAGAATCATTGAACGAGAGTCCAGTTTTACGGCTTCATTCAAACGTTTAAAAACGTATTGCCACTGCTCGATGGATCTCCCACAAATCTCTTAATTGTATAGTTCTTGTCATAATTATTCATAAAAACACCAGGTAAGGGACAAGGAAGGTTAATTAACACAGTTACTTGTATAAATTATATCGTTAATCGTAGCATTGCTTTAAGCATTTCATCTAATAGTAAAGAGTTGTGTTATTATAAGATTGCATTTTGTTTCGTTTTTTTTTTTAAATAAGTACTAAGTTCAACAACAATCAATAAATCTGCCTAGCCTTTTCTCAACTATGTTGGGGTCGGCTTCCAGTCTAACCGGATGCAGCTGAATACCATTATTTTACATGGAGCGACTGCCTATCTGACCTCCACAACCCATTAACTGGGTAATACGATACCCCTTGGTAAAACTGATTGTCAGACTTTCGGGCTTCTGACGACCCGTAACGACTGTCAAAGATCCACGAATAACAGCCGGGACCAACGGCTTAACGTGCTTTCCGAGGCACGGAGGAGTCTCGGTATGTAAAGATGGTCACCCATCCACGGACCAACCCCGGCAAGCGTAGCTTAACCTGATGGATCGACCCGTGCGGCTGTTATTACTTAGCCACGAGCTCCTCTAAGTTCAACAACAATTATGTTTTAAAAACTGAAGTATCCATTTTCGTTGCCGTCTGAATCGAACTTAAACCCTTTGTTGTGTAGCTAAGCTTTCAGCAAGATAATCTATGATTTGCGGTAGGTATTGTATTATTTATCGTGATTACTCACTTTCTGTTTATATGTTAAAAGCCTATTGCCCATATATGTATGCTTGGCGCCTACTCTTAAACAATCCTTATTAGGCTTAAGGGGATTCAATGCCTTCATGACGTGTCAATTAGTCATGACCATTATTGAAAATGTTATTTAACTGTCGTAGGCGTACTTAGGTTAGAGTGATGACGTAATATTCCGAATATAGTGTCCTTGCATCGTAAAAATTTATTAGTAGTAGGGTAGAAGTGTTACTAAGTGGTGACGCGCTTAACCTAGCGGACGGATTTATGTTTAGTTGAGAAATTATTCTTCTCACGCGTTGTGGTTACGAGTTTCGGCTGTCGTCGACGTCAATAGTCCAAGTCATTGCTTCCCTTTTTTAACCGACTTCAAAAAGGAGCAGGTTCTCAATTCGTCGGAACCTTTCCCCGATAACTCGAAGATGGCTAGACCGATTTGGATTTTTTTTGTTTTATTCGAGAGGGTCACAGTTGGTCCCATATAAAATTGATTAACTTTGCTCCGGTAGTTTTTGAGTTAGCTTCAATAATACGTATTTTTTCCTCGCTTTTATATGGATGGATGTTCTAGTTTGTTTTGCAGGTAGTATTACAATTTGTGTGGGGTAGGTACACAACTAAAAAGTGAAAAATAAAAACTTTTTTACAAAAAAAATACAACCGACTTCCAAAAACAACACTACAAAGTGAAAAATAACTTTAATTTCGGAAGTCGGTGGCAAAAAACGAAAATACATTTATCTAGACACCGACTTTCGAAATTAAAGTTATTTTTCACTTTGTAGTGTTGTTTTTGGAAGTCGGTTGTATTTTTTTGTAAAAAAGTTTTTGTACAATATCGTTTATTGATTACGTCACTTCTTTAGTGGGTAAAATTTTTAAAGCCACGATTTATTTGAAGCGGTCATGTTTGTAAAATAGTAAATATTAAAAAAATATACTTACACTGATGTGTTTCTCTGTTAACAGTCTGCTTCCTAAGATTGCGGTGATAGACATTTTTTGGTTTAAAAATACGATTGTATTTTTGCAAATCTTTGGCAAGCATACAACAATTTTGTATTTGTTATGGCGATGGCTTCGTGACTTCGTGGGTTTTACAGGTCAACTGAACCAAATTGCAGTTGCATTTGTCATATCCGATTATATCAGTATCATAAAATCATACTTAAATAGTTAGGTACTAGAATTCAATAGTTACCAAAGCTATTCATGTAAAATTGCTCCACATTATCATTTTACGATACAAATACAAATAATTATGGTCAACTACAATATTACACAAACTCAATCATTCTGAATAATTATTAGAAAGAAGCATTGGTACAGAAATACCATCTTTTGAAGGTTTTACACTAAATATAGAATTTGTTATAGTAAGTACCACAAATGCGTCAATAGAATGTATTTTTGTCTGTGTGTTTATTTTTGGCGAGTACTTTTATATTTGTAATCATGCTGACGCGGTTCTAAATATGCAACAGAGACCCTTACAAGTAGGTACAGACGCCAGCAGGTCAAGCCACCCGAAACTGTAAAATTTTCCCAATCAATCTTGAACCTAATGCTTTAGCGATAAAGATGAAAATCTATTAAAGAAATTTGACATTTTGTAGTAGCTTGTTGTGCTGGCGTCTGTACTTATAAGGTTATCTGTTGATTGATACCAAAATAGTAACTTTGAAAGGTGCGTGAGAAACGAAAGACGTGTGTCATTTGCAAGCTTTTTTAGTAAATACTTAAATAACCTAACAGGCTTGAATCATGCGTCATATATGCAACATATTCTCAGAAAAGTTCAAACCGAATCTGTGGCATTAAGCTGATGTATTTATTACTTCATGATTGTGTCTTTTCTCCTCCAATTTGATCGCTTGATTAAGACATTAATTTGGACGACAGTCAATTAAAAGACATGCGATAAAACCCAACTAATCGCTTGTCTGATCGTTGATTTCAGTTAACATAAAAACTGCTTCCATTAGATTTTAGATATATCGCTTGATAAAAAGTGTTGAGCTCCCCACATGCGCGTGAGTTCGTTTGATGCATGACTTTAGTATAACTCGCATTTCGAATCGAAGTAGCACGAGGAAGGATTGATATATAAATCTTCGTAGATCAGATTAGATGCGGCCGTGGATGTAATGGATGAGAGATACGGCTTGTGTAGGGTTGCCGTAACATGGAAGTTTATTGGAAAAGAAATAAAGGACAGCTCTTTGAAGAATTAAGTTATGGATGAACAAGCAAAAGGGGCATGGAAAGACTGGGAGTTGGGAGGGTTTTTATAGTTTCAGACGTAGTTTATGATATGGATGATGAATACGATGACAATATATTCAATGTACAACTTACGCAGGGCTCGGATTCAAGATTTATTTAATCCACACTAACTTTGTATTACATGAATAACATCCCTTGGTAATAATGGTGCAGTAAAAAGTTAAGTTAACTCTGCAGGTAAGAAAATGGCATAAGCTTTTAAAAAGAGAGCTGTTAGCATACTACGAGTCACGGACAGGATACATATTTTCTACATAAGTCCTTAAACTAAGTGTATGGTTCGTTGCATGTTATGAGAAACGGATGTTTTCCAATAGAGGTAAACGGGTTTGTAAGTAAGGTATCAGTAACTAAGTTGCGAATGGCGGCAGTAGTTGCGTAGGCTTGGTTCATATCTGGGCATCGCATGACGATTGTGAAAATTGTCGTTACCCAATGGACTCATATTACTTTGGTTTCATTTGTTCATATACGTCATTATGTGTAACTAAGGTGTCAGTTACAGGTTTTATGAGTGCCCTGCGATAACAAACGATAATGCTTGATAGGAGACGGTCCGTAGGTTTAGACAGTGGGAAATGAGAAGGAATAAGACTCGGTTTGCTGTGATAATCACCGAGCTTGACAGACGGGAAATTATCTTAATCGTAAACCATAGTTCAATTTTATAATGACAAGTTGGGGATCTTCTCTCCACCCATAACAAATATGATTAATGTAGGTACAAATAGAAGATGAAGTAGTCGTTCCAAACTTGGAACAAAATAAAATTGATAGCCATTTAGGAATGACAAAAGATAATGACGTAACATCCAATTTCATACATCTTCCAGTAGAGGCCTATATCTTTGGCAAACAGTTGGCGACGCTCCAGGAGCTGGACACATTTGCTCGTATTTCACTCAATGCGAAATAGTCTCGGGAAATAAAGTGTACTATTAATGCGTGCTATTTTCGGAGCGCGGCGTCCAATAGTCTGCCATGCTAGCTCGTATATCTGCTGCAAATGCTAATTTCGTTAGTATTTTGTTTTAGTTGTAAATAGCGTGCAATATGAAATACGTACGCGAACGAAAGAACAATGCAATTAAGATAGCGAGATAGAAAATGCTGAAATTAAAGATAGACTTGCGCAAGTGTTCCGGATCGTAAATTATTTCAGGTAAACATTTACAAATAGCAAAAAAAATTGTAAACGTGATTGTTTTAAGCGAAAGAATCGCAGGTCAATGGAGCTGTTGGTAATGATCGTTCTGAGCGAAAATTAAAATTCCAGAGCGGCCTCGGTGGTACATCATGCTATAAAACCGGTTAGTATTCATAGCCGACCCATTCATTAATTCTGTTTATCTGGCTTTTAACGACTATTGAGTTATTAACATTGATCAATCGAGACTATATTTGAATTTTTATAGTTTACTGAGCTTGAGATAAAAGCTGGTGGATTTAGAAATATTACTGTAGACTGAAAAAGGAGGAGCTCGTGGTTAAGTAATAACAGCCGTACGGGTCGATCCATCAGGTTAAGCGACGCTTGCCGGGGTCGGTCCGTGGATGGGTGACCATCTTTACATACCGAGACTCCTCCGTGCCTCGGAAAGCAAGTTAAGCCGTTGGTCCCGGCTGTCATTCGTGGATCTTTGACAGTCGTTACAGGTCGTCAGAAGCCTGAAAGTCTGACAACCAGTCTTACCAAGGGGTATCGTATTACCCAGTTAATGGGTTGTGGAGGTCAGATAGGCAGTCGCTCCATGTAAGATACTGGTATTCAGCTGCATCTGGTTAGACTGGAAGCCGACCTCAACATAATTGGGAAAAGGCTAGGCATTGCCTACCAACCCCTAAAACCCAACCTACCTACTAACTGAAAAAAAAAATATTCTAAGTTTACGACTAGACCATAATTTAGGGTTTCAGTGGTATAATAAAGCTTGCTTTAATGCCTGAGCTGAGCTATCATACATTTAATCAAGAGAGTAACATCATAGAACAACAAATGTATAACAAAGTTCAACGTAATTCCCCGAAAGCATAATATTGCTCTTTGCTTTTGCTCATATGACGCATTTCGCGTTTTTGTCGTGTTTGTTTTTTCTGAATATTTATTTTATACAAACACAAAATGTTTACATCCATTAAGGCGAGTATAGTCGTGAAATGGTAGTTTTGGAGATCCTGCTTTTAAATGAGCCTATAGAAAATTCCAGAAAAAATGTATATGAAACTTTGAAATGTATATTTCAATCCGAGCATTTGAAAATTTTAAGAAATATTAAAGTACCATGCGATTGTTTTCAACTTTGAATTCGCTACTGCTTCTAAACTACAAGTGATATTTTCACGGCTTGGTGACGATAATATTGTTAAATCACTTATCTTACAACTGTGCAATTTTTTATTATAAAATAATCATATTTCTTTACAAAACGCAACATTAAAAGCGGAAATTTATAAATATTTGCTAGCGGGTCCGTACGGCGACTGTATGGTACTACGGGTCGACGACTATACTCACCTTAAACAGGTTTGCTGGTGTAAAAATAAAACTTGTAAAATTGCTTCTAAATGTTTTAAAATATTTTGAGGATTCTGTTTATGTGTATTATTTTGATAGAGCTGGCTCAGGCTGAGTAGTTCCAACAAGGAAACCAGAAATGTATCCTATTCAGGTTAATGCAGATACTTCAAGAAAAGCTGACGCAACAGAGTTATGCAACAGGAAGCTCCGTATACGACAAAACTTGCCAACAGCAAAACTTTCAGCAACTTGACAAAATAAATTGGCACTGAACACTAAAAATAGTGCAGTTAAAAGTAAAAATCCGTTGGCAATGGTAATTTATTACCCACACATCTATGGACAACGATTTTCAAGCATATTTCATTTCAGTAATAGCTCTGCTCCATATAAGGTTGTAAGGCCATCGCCCCACTGGTATTGATTGCATAGTCAGTGAGTTTTGTAGGGCAAACGGAAACAAACAGCGTTACTTTATGGAAGCCCTTTTGTAGGGCATTTGTAGGTAAGCTTTTCTATTCAAGTTTCTAGGTCATGTGATTCGGATATGATATGATATTTGTTTATGAGCATAACATATGTGTTTGTGTTGGTTCTGTTCTGTCTGATGGCGTATGTTTATTTGCTCGTGGCTTAATTATTCTTCCTGGTTCTTCTAAAATTACTTTTCTGAATTTGATCAAAATTTCTACTATCATTATTCATTTTATCATTCATATTTTTAGCGATCTTCAAATGCTACTTAGTTGTACGATTTTCTAGTTGGTTAGATCTGTATGCTCCTCTCTCCACTAAATCGAGATATAACTTCAAATCTATATCACAATATACATAAATAAAAATTTTACTATTGGTTGATTTTGTCATTATTGCAACATTGACTTTAGAATTTATTCTACAATTAAATATGTAAATTAAACACGTCTTTCTAAGTATTCAACAACAGTTTTCAGTTTTGCATACATATTTATATTCGAAAATATAGTTGTTCCACCGCGTCCTTTCAGTTTCTTTGTTTATTATCTTCTGTTTCAATAATAGCCATATTATGTTTCTAGAAAATGTGTACCACTTCATATTTAATGAATGCAGGAGATTTGGCACGTCTCGACTTTTGGACTAGGTACGTAATGTCTACGTAGCAGACTGCAAAGATCAAAGTTCCTCAACTATGTAGTTCATTGTATGACATTGATATCTTATGTATTGTAACAATGCCTACCAAGTATGTTTACTTTATCAGTGAGTAATTGTCTGCACCCTTGAATAAGGTATTATGCACTATTATTAGGCTAGGAAGACAAGTGGCGTATTTTTTTTGGAGATACCGGATAGGGATGTTCACATGATACTTAATTTATCATTTGGGGGGGTCTTTTACATTTTCTGTTCACCGTCTATCCGTCCGGAAAATAATAACATAGTTTTTTTTTTATCCGAAGTAATAGTGAACCATAAATTTCGTGACCTACCTTTCTCACAATCGACTAACGACACCATTTCGAAGTATTATGTTGTCCTGAGGAAACCAAACAAGTTCCGTAATCAAGTGTCTTCTTTAAGGAAAGATACCTCCGTACCTACCTAGTTGAACATACATATTCCGATTTCACCTTGAAGTATGCCAAACATGTTTAGAGCGACAAACAAACTCATAACAGCTGACTCCAAATGAACAGTTCGAAGCTAAGAACTATTTTTGCATAAATCGTATTTTCCTGTTTGTTGGCAAAGATGAAACTCTGTTCATTTGCATAGGTATCCATATTAATTATGTAAGTTCTGATTGACGTCACTAGCGAAGCAATCCAACTGTTTATTAATCCATTGCTAAAGCATCAGAAAATCTTATTGTCATGGTGTTATTAGGTCCTGTTATTTTCATTAACATTTTTACACTGGTCTGGTTAGAAAATCCTCTGCTAAAGACGGCAATGCTCAAAAATTATTTAAACTATTAGAGAACTTCGCGTGGTTTGCACCAAATTCACGCCATCGCTTGCAGCTACCAGTATCCTTTTCTGCATTAATAAGACTTGAGTTGTGAGAGATAATGGCTGAAACTAAATTACTTCTTTCAGTAAGTTTACTAAACGCATAGCTCGTAAATGTTTTTAGTCTCTCACAGAAATAATCATACCATCTAATAATACGTTGAGCATTGACAATGAGGCAAAAAGTTTGTGCGTTCATGAAGGTCACCTACCAACGGTACGACACGGCCAATTTACAATATGCGAGTAAAGCCGCGGGAACTACTAACTGTACGTCAAACAATGACTCGATCGATATGCCTCGTCGTGTCTCTCTGTTTGTACCTTTATTTAGAACCTACGTAGTAGGATATCCATACTTCATTTTATGATATTTGATTTAAATATTTTAGTCTTCGTCTGTGATGTCACGTTTTGTGATGTTCTGTTGTTAATCTGATATATTATCTTTATGCTGTTCCTCATCGTCATCATTATCCTATTTCAATTAGAATTAATTTGGGTCACCGCAACTTCCATCTCATCTATATTAACCCTCATCTCAGTAGTCATCTCCTTCTTAGCCATTATCATCTTTCCTTCATTTCACGTTCATAAAAGAAATGGCAACCTTATGTTCCCAAGTCAATTAATTTGTACATTACATTAATTGAACATCATTAGTAGGTACTTTGTAATTATTTGTAAAGAACACAATTATTTCAAAAAGGTTCCGACGAATTGATAACCTCCTCCTTTTTGAAGTCGGTTAACAAGTAAACAAGGCATGGTCGTAAATCAAACTTCAGCTACAAAAAACATTGCGTGTAGATTCCTCATAATTTCACATACGTTACAATATTTGACACATATCACAACATAAATGAATGGCCATCATCATTTAATGCTTTCGCCTCCATTAACCTCACGTGCGTCAAATTAATTTATCCTAAAATAGACGAAGCTGATTAATAGGATTCTCTATTATGAGATACTGTGTCTATGGGAGAACATTCTAACCTGCCATGTTTATTGCTTGGCTCCCCTTCGGCATAACTTGATGATATATGGCTTTTGATGGTCTTATGTTTTGGGAAGAGATAAGATGGATTCTGAGATGGCATCTTCTGATGATACAATGCCTTTGGGTTGGAATTCATTATAACATTTTGGGTTCTTTTTAAATTAATGTTAGGTTTCGCTTGGTCTTGCGAGATTTCGCTTACCTAAATGTAGTTTGTAGTCAACATTTTCTGATTCTAGAACATAAAATAACATATCGCATATATTACCCGAAGCACAGATAATATAATACTACGTCCCGAAGGGTTGGGCAGAGGTGTGTGTATATAGCACATCCTCATTTCGCCAGTTTATTTAATTTCATAGTATTGTTTCCTTGAGCATTTCTCAAAGTATATTCGCCGATATTGCAAAAGATATCAAGATAAGATAAAGACGTTAAATCTTTGCAGTGTCCTCGGAACAAGTTACTGTTACAAAGATAGAGAGATCGGTTAAGATAAATGTTGATTAAATATAAGTGCAGTTGCCATTGTTGGCTTTGTAGTTACGTCTGAAATACGAGTGTGAGTCATAAGAGTCATACACACACATTACATACAGTTTACAATATTGTTATAGTATATAGTAGGTAAAGTATAGACATATATTATGGTATTATGTATCTCTTACTCGTGATGTTCTTCAGAAAGGTCAGGTGCGTAGTATTCGCAACTGGCGATGGCGCGTGTGTAAGACCAGCACCCTAATTGCGTAACACTTTATCAATCGGAGTTGGTTTCATTTTGACAGTTCAACAACATTCATTGCGTTATTTACGTTGTCGAGCAGACAAATTTTTCGAACATATGAAGCAATAGATTAGCAATTTGTTTCAAAATGAAACCAACTCCGATTGATAATGTGTTACGTAATTAGGGTGCAGATATGAACGTAAACGAGGCAAAAGGAGTACCTACGTAAGGATCGTAACAGGTGGTATTCTGTAATTTCTACCTACCCCCGTGGGAAGAAGACGTGCGTTTATGTATGTATTTCACAGCGTAGATACGGAAACAGCATAATAAGTTAGTCATTTACGGGTGTTTGTAGGTTGATAATTAAAAAAAATAGGTAACAATATATTTCCCATAGATATACTTACAATTATTGTAATGATAGTTTTTGGTTGCATGGAAGATACTATTGTACTTGTAGCGTTTTAGTTGCACTATAACCCCATTCGTCATTAAAGAACGCAATGTAAAATTCCCACACCAAACCAATGATTTAACTCAATTAGGGCTCTATAATTTATATTAATTAGAAACTAGCTTAATTCGTTTACCAGTAACTGCTACGGGGTTTCTAAGAAATCACAAAACTATTAATAGTGTATATTAATGACTCTACTTTGGGCAAAGACCTCATAAAATTACATAAGCACATAATTGGTGTTATTACAATATTTGAGTGTGTTCGTACACAGCTTCCACCCGTTAGGGAGCGTTTACATTTGTAGCGTAAATACTCGGGGCTAGTAGAAGCATGCTGTAGTGCATTGACTACTTAGATTGTTTATGTAAATTAGGGCAGTAACGGTATACCAGTACTCTACCGTTAATAGTTACTAGACTATACTTCATCATCATTATCATCAGCTCATAAACGTTTCATCCTGATATGATAGTTAGAATATTCTCAAAGGGGTGACAGTTATGTTGAATTTCTGTAGATTGGTTCTATGATATAAACTTTGACTCCGACTGTGAAAGAGGTGTCCTTTTCTTCGCTAAATGTTACATAGGAAGGTACGTCCGGGCCATCCTATGTATTATTTAATATCTTAAGTGACAATGCGACATATTTGGCAAAAAATTACAACATTGTCACATTTTCTCGCTAACAGGAGAAACTTGCAAGATTGTCGGATTGTCGCCTCTATCACCTGTCGGTTTTTATTAAATAGGCTTCTGGGCTGTTAGTCCACCTAGGAATCTTGCTGACTCGCTTGTCCTCGTATTGCTAGAGAAAGAAAGACTCAATCTCACAGTATGTACAGACGCCAGCAGATCAAGCCACCCGAAACTTTAAAATTTTTCCAATCAACCTTGAACCCACGGAAATCTAAATAATAAGGCACTTTAATTAGATGTCTGTGCTTGAACCTAATGCTTAAGCGATAAAGATGAAAATCTATTAAAGAAACTTGACAGATTGTAGTAGCTTGATTTAATGTTTACTGTTGAATAAAGCGTATTACGACATTTCAGAGTTTTTGGCAGACAAATTGCAATGACTGTTTTTTTTTTTACTTTAGTTACTTGGTACTCGTTGACTGTGATAATGTCTTTTTCTTTTTGACACGTGACATTTTTGTATTATTTGAATTGTTATATTATTATTATTTTTTTCTCACTTTTTTTGTTTATATTGATTATTGGTGTAGTAAACTTATTATTATTTTTTTTTTTTATTATATTTTTTCCTTTTGACATTAATATTTTCTTATTTTATTTTTGAGAAATTAAATTATTTTAATTATGTAACTTATTAATAAATTATGTTTAAATGCCATCCATAAATATTTGTACGCCTTCTGGTATAGCATAGCGCGCTTGTATATTTTTTTTTTTAACAACTATATTGTACCTATGTTAACAAATGATTAAATGACTTATGACTTGATGTGCTGGCGTCTGTACAAGTCACTTCACAATGTACTTCTATCCATTCCAATAGATACTTCAAGTAACAGCGCCGGCGCGGCGCATCACACGATTTCGAACGGTTATCAACACCACAAGTCATTAAATTTTATGACATGCTTTTGCTTACGTATAGAAAACATCATGGTATAGTCGTAAAACCGTCCAACGAACCAGTACTATAATGAGTATTTGATGGGATGGATTCTACGAATTCCAGTTGTTACAATACCCAATGTAAGTAATTCAGAAACATTTGAAAATCGCAATATCTTGCTGGAAGATCTATCGCACATCTAGATTTGTATTTTACTTTAAAACCTACAATTTTGACTTTCGAGATTTTGATCTAGATGTATTTTTATCGATGACTAGCTGACCCACTAGACGTTGTCCTTTACAAATTTTTTTTTTTTTTTTTTTCTTGTAAACCACCCTCAGTAAAGACGAGAATAAAAATTCAAATTGGTCAAGACGTTTTTGAGCGAGAGCAATTGATTTTTATATATGTATATGAAGAAGGTATTATCAAAGTCGCGGCAAACACTTGGGTAAGGGACGCACAGAAGTTCACAGAGCCGAGATTTATGGCAGAAGTCTATACTTACCACAGAATAAATAATAGTACTGTCTGTACCCAGCAGTGGGTGATTACAGGTTGAAATGATGTTCATGAAAGAATACAATACGTAGTCAACAGTTACCCAGAAATGATAGGCAACGGTTTAAATTAAAATTTACTTTAAAAAAAGTAAAAACCGACTTCAAAACCAAAAACAAATAAAATAATTTTCATAAAACACATAACAGCTTCTGAATTCGGTGTCTTCAATTCTTCAATGCAATTTAGCTTGACACCGACTTCAGAAGCTGTTAAGTGTTGCATGAAAGTTATTTTATTTGTTTTTGATTTTGAAGTCGGTTTTTACTTTTTTAAAGTAAATTTATTTTTCCATTTCTAGTTGAATATACAATTACAAGACGAACGAAAAGAAGAATCATCAAAATCTGCTTAGAAATGCCGGAGATGCAGTATATTTATGCATATAACTTCACACATAAGAATAATTACATAATGTATTATATACTAAAACCTTCCTGAAAGTATGTAGATCACTATAGAATCATCAAAATTGGTTCATTAGTTTTTGAGAAAATCGCGGACATACATACATACATAAATACATACGGGTCGAATACAGAACCTCCTTTTTTGAAGTCGGTTAAAAATGTAGAGTCAATTTCGCGTAGTCGATTAGTGATTATTGGTCATACAGACACCTTATTCTTTTTACCTAATCTTCTAATATGAGTAATGCCCAAATTGTTAGTTAATAATCTACATAATGTAATAATAAGTCCCTTGTTGTCCTGACTTTCCTCCTATGGCTTCTCAGACACAAGACAGGATCTGGGGCTGGGGCTCCGTTTCACATGGGGTCGCGGCATTATGCTGAGCGGTAGCCGTTTTGCGTAGATGTGACGCATATTTTCCCCAAAACTTGGTTTTTACATTGCTTATTTTTTTTTTTTTTTGTCCTTTGCGTCATGTTTACCGCAAATAAACGTATTTTCTTTCTTTTTTCTTTATCTAGCTGGCTCGGATAGAATTAGGACAATCTGTAAACAGACTTAGCAAGTAAGGCCTCACGCATACAAATAAGCAAGTGCAGTGTATTTTCTTTTATTTTGCATATATTTTAGTAGACAAATATGTTGGTCTGAGATTTCGATTATGTGAAAATTAAGGGCAGGTACTATGTTGTGTTGTACTGTGTTTTACAAAAAAGATCAAGCCTTTTTTCTTAGTGAATGATAGGGATATTCTTGTGAACACTTTTCATACATAGTTTTAACCCATCTCTCTATATGTTTACCAGTTAAGACTTTTAGGAAAAATACAATAGAAATAGTTTATTTTCTTTAACAAGGTTTGTACTGCACGAGGAGCTCGTGGCTTAGTAATAACAGCCGCACGGGTCGAGCTTGAGATAAAAGCTGGTGGATTTAGAAATATTACTGTAGACTGAAAAAGGAGGAGCTCATGGCTAAGTAATAACAGCTGCACGGGTCGATCCATCAGGTTAAGCTATGCTTGCCGGGGTTGGTCCGTGCATGGGTGACCATCTTTACATACCGAGACTTTTCCGTGCCTCGGTAAGCACGTTAAGCCGTTGGTCCCGGCTGTGATTCGTGGATCTTTGACAGACGTAACGGGTCGTCTGAAGCCCGAAAGTCTGACAACCAGTCTTACCAAGCGGTATCGTATTACCCAGACACTGGGTTGTGAAGGTCAGATAGGCAGTTGATCCATATAAAATACTGGTATTCAGCTGCATCCGGTTAGACTGGAAGTCGACCCCAACATAGTTGGGAAAAGGCTAGGCAGATTGAAGGTTTGTACTGCACAGCTAGTGATAGAAGCGGAGAATTACAGAAAACTAATATTTATATCAACTTAATCAAATGAGTGTGTGTTTTGTGTATGTCATATTATGTGACAAAATATAGATTGACAGATTGGTTTCACTACTCAGATCAAATGGCGTTGTAAGGCAGTAGAGTTGGTCTACTCAATCCCCAATTTAAAAGAATCGATACAATTTATAGAGATTCATGTGTCTCCTTTAATGTAAGAAGGTATTAAGATACGTCTAGATCCGTCTATTTATATTATAGTCCCAGATCCCAAAGCCGCCTGACCTTACTTATTTTCGCAAATAATGGAGCGTCTGGCGGAAAAAACCGCCGACGGGAAGTGTCTGACAGTATTGATTATATTAATTATTAACAATATTCTGTAAAACATACATATACTATCAGCAGTCAGACTTTAAAAAAAGTGAGTAATATTTTTACGTAAGTTTAGTACCTAATACCTGAAAATTGGCCGTCGGCCCAAGCTAGCAGGTATGCGTACGTTCAAAGTACATACTAACACTACTCTATCCCTTACATTTTGTTAATCAGAAAATAAGTAAGGTCTGGCGGCTCTGAGATCTTGCTCTATTAGTTCTAATAGAGCAAGTACCAATATAACGTATTATTTAATATATTATTAAGTATTCACGCATCAATAACTAAAAATATAATTTATTCTGTTAAAGCAGAACAAGGGCGTCCACCTCGAAATCATGAATAATTAAGTTTCAGGTTTCATTGCGCGTGTTTTATGTAATCACTAGCTGCGCCCCGTGGTTTCACCCGAGTACACCGGGATAAAAAGTAGGCTATGTGCTAATCCAGGGTATAAGCTATATACACACCAAATTTAATCCAAATCGGTCCAGTCGTTTGAGCGTGAAGAAGTTACAAACATACAAACACCCTAACACACACACTCACAAACTTTCGCCTTTATATTATTAGTGTGATTTAATTATTAAATACTTATTATTTGTTAAAACAAACTTTCTTACGGCAATAAGTTTAGCTGGGGCTGTTAATAATACTGTCGAAATATGTGTCGACCCCAAGTCAGTGGTAAAACTTTCACATTGAGCTGGGGGCCCACCATAAACTTATAAAATTTTTGCCAAGTGCAGGGCAGTTCAACTCAGCATGTTAACCTGACAGGTTGTGTTTGTACAAACAACAGCACATCAGATTATATTTATTGGGGTAATTCTACCAATAAAGAAGCAGTATTTATAGCCCAAAAGAAATGTTTACGAGCCATAACTGGTATAAAAGTAACTGACAGCTGCAGACCATCATGCTTTTTAAAATTTACGTTACCATGTATACAGGGTGTGGCGTAAATAGTGGTCCAACGTTAAGGGGTTGATACACCGTATATTCAGCTATCACATTCCACAATTTGAACCACTTTTTTACAATCTCAGAATAAAATATTTTTATATTATTATTTTAAAAAATTTCTTTACTAATTTGGCTGAATTTTCTAAAAATGCCGTTATTTTTAATTTTGTATTTTATTTATAACTACTGTGAAATACATTTGCTATCACATGCAAATATTAAAAAAAAATACTAAAGCAAGTTGTCAATTTACAAAAAAAAAAAAATGTATATACCTAGGAAAAAAAGTGGTTCAAATTGTGGTAAGTGATAGCTGAATATACGATGTATCGACCCTTTAACGTTGGACCACTATTTACGCCACACCCTGTACATATAGAGAGACAGGTTAGAGGTTATAATGTTCGCTAAGAAAAATACAAACTAATTTAATAAATTACATAACAAAAGATACATATTCAATATATGTTTACGAAGCAATAAAACAGCGCTTTTAAATAAAAGTATATTATGTATGGCTCCACGCATATATAACCATTTACCAAGTTCACTTCTGCAGATAAGTGATATAAATATATTTAAAAATAATATTAAAACATTGTTACTAAAAAAACCATATTACTCTGTCACTGAATATTTACAGGATAAACTTATATAATGTTACTCCATACAACGATGTCTTTCTAATTTTTAACCGACTTCAAAAAGGAGGAGGTTATCAATTCGTCGGAATCTTTTTTTTTTTTTTTTTTTTTTTTTTTTTTTTTTTTTTTTTTTTATGTATGTTCCCCGATTACTCGAAGATGGCTGGACCGATTTGGATTATTTTTTTTTTGTTTGAAAGGGTATACTTCCCAGGTGGTCCCATGATCATCAAGTCAGGATCTGATGATGGGATCCTGGAGAAATAGAGAGAACTCTTCCAATTTTATAGGCACACTTGAAGCGATTTGGATAGTCTTTGGAAGAGTACTTTCTTGGAGTGGTTCCATTTCAATTTGGTGAAGATCTGATGAAGAACTTCTGAGATAGGCAACGGAACTCCTCAATAAATGATAGCAAATGGACTGGGATTGCTGAAATCTCATGTCTGTTTGTTGTTCACACCAGTTCATAACATAACATCACGCCAGTACGCTGTGAAGGGGTAAGCACATGTGAACCACTAAAAAGTGAAAAATAAAAACTTTTTTACAAAAAAATACAACCGACTTCCAAAAACAACACTACAAACTGAAAAATAACTTTAATTTCGGAAGTCGGTGGCAAAAACAAAAACACATTTAACTAGACACCGACTTCCGAAATTAAAGTTATTTTTCAGTTTGTAGTGTTGTTTTTGGAAGTCGGTTGTATTTTTTTGTAAAAAAGTTTTTATTTTTTTTTACTGTTAAATTCTACTTTCACAGATAACTATGTATTTCGTAAATTTGTATGCCTGATGGTAGGATATGGCTATTGGACACTATTGTTTATTTAAGACCTTTTTCTTGTGTACCCAAATTCGCAAATAAATAAATGATTATGATTATACCAAACTGTCAAAATAAATGATTGTGAACCTTAAAATGTTGATGGTTAAGTTCAATATGGAATGAGAGAATTTGACAGTTTGTAGTAACAACCTGCTGCTGTGTGTACCATGAGTATTTCCCGCTGACCTGCATCATGTTAACTTCTGACCTGCACATAGTCTGTGGTCAGTAAGCTGGCAGCACCAATTAAACAAGATATTAAAAACTACTTTAGCGGTTTGGCAAATATTTTAAAAGTTTATGGTAGGCCCGGTCTAGCGTCCATAGTCAAAGTCAAAGTATTTATTAGTGTGTTTTTAGGTGATACATTAGGTCTTATACTTAGGTTATGGTGACTCAAAAAACTACCCATTAGGGCATACACTATTTATCAATATAAGAATTTAAAATCAATATTACATGCAAACAAATTAACAAACATTTCAATATTTAAAATACCTACTTAATTACTTATAATAAATTTTTATAATAAACATTTAGAATACAATAAATTATTATAATAAATATTGACATAATTAAATTATCATTTAATTTAATACATTTTGTCAAGAAGGAATTCGTCAATGGTATAGTAGCATTTTTCAATTAAAAAATTATTTAGTCTCCGTTTAAATTGAGTCAGGTTTAAATCTTTAATATCATTTGGTATTTTATTGAATATTTTCGGAGCCATGCAGAGGATGCTTTTGTGCATAAGGGCAGTCTTTGAGGCTCTTAGACATAATTCGTGACGATATTCTTGTCTTGTCGATCTATAGCGTTGCTCTGAAGCTTTTTTAAACAGTTCACTATTCTTCTTGACAAACAATGCAGTCTCATATTATGTAAAGGCAAGGTAATGTTAGTATTTTAAGAGATTTAAAATACGGTTTGCAACTATCCGTTGGTTTAAGACTACTTATCGATCTAATACACCTCTTCTGTGCTTTAAAAATGTTGTTTTTCTCACAAGAATTTGCCCAAAAAATTACTCCGTAACGTAATATGGAATCTACATAGCCATAATACGCTGCTACAACAGCTGCCTGATTAACTACTTGCTTAAGTTTATATAGAGCAAAGGCGAACCTACTTAATTTTGTTTTAAGAATTGACGCATGTTGTTTCCAAGTAAGTTTAGAGTCAATTGTCAAGCCTAGAAATTTTATATGCTCTACTTCTTCAATTCTGTTATCGTCAAAAGTTATATCTATGTTAGGAGTGGTCAATCTTTGTCGAAATTGCATAATTTTAGTTTTATTTAAATTTAATTGTAAATTATTATGTTCAAGCCAGTTAATTGATTGTTGCAATGCGTCTTTGATGTCACATTCGTAGCTTCTATTTTTATTATTTCTTACAATTATAGTGCTGTCATCAGCAAAGAGAACCATAGGAAAAGCGACGTGTTTTGGAAAGTCATTTATATAAGCTAAAAACAACGGCGGACCCAATACGCTGCCCTGTGGTACGCCAAAATAGATTTTACGTTTTCCTGAAATGTATTTAATTTCTTTTTTATCCTTTTTAGAAATCCGTCTAATTTCCGTACACTGCGTTCTATTGTCTAGATAAGAATGTATAAGAGAAAGTGCATTGCCCCTTATTCCATTATGCATTAAGTTTCTGTAGTAGTATATTATGATCAACTAGATCGAATGCTTTCGTCATGTCCATAAATATAGCGCTAATAGGAATTCTTTCATCAATATCTGTCATTATAACATTAAGAAAATCATAGATAGCCATATTTATAGACTTGTTTTTTCTGAAACCCTTCTGTTCCTTCACCAAGATGTTGTGTTTCGTGAAAAAGGAATACATACGGTGATAAATAGCCTTCTCAAATATTTTTGATATTACTGGTATAAGGGCAATGGGTCTGTAGTTATTAATATTAGTTTTGTCATGTTTTTTAAATAAAGGCTTAGTTATAGTTGGTTTTAATTTATCAGGATAAATTCCAGAGCAGATACTAACGTTAATGATGTGGCAAATGGGGCCAGATATCACATCGGAAACAAATTTTAAAACTCTTGTTGAGATATCATCATACCCCACGCTAACTTTATTTTTTAAATCCTGTATTAATCGATGTACTTCATTAGGTGTAGTAGGGGCCAGGAACATTGACTCACAACATGTATTCGGAGTCTCATAGCTCTTGAGGAGGACCTTGAGGTCTTCGAAAGTAATTCTGCTTGATTCACAAAGTGATCGTTAAACGCGTTTGCTATGTCACTGGGGTTTGTTAATGTAATCCCATTATTCTGTATATCTGTTATATGTTCACAGGGAGGGCAGTGTTTATTTTCATTTATGATCTTCCATGTATCTTTTGATTTATTTGTTGATGTCATTATCTTATGGTTATTTTTTGCCTTTTGTGTTAGTTTTATTATTTTCTTAAGTCTTCGTGAGTAATTTTTAAGTTTATCAAAGTTATTGCTATTAGGTTTTGCTCGTAGTTGCCACAGAAGTTGTCTTTTATTTTTGCTACAACGTTTTATACCGGGTGTTAACCAATTCGGATTCCTTTTTAACTTTATTTTTTTGTTGATAAAGGGGAAACATAAATCATAAAACAGCTGGAAAACTTCCATAAAATTATCGTACGCTACATTAGGATCATTAGCTTGATAAACATCACAAAACGATAAAGGATATATACATGATCTAAATTTCATAAGGTTACCGCAACTGTAATCACGCGCTGTAATATTCCAACTGTTTATTGTACAGGTTTTTTTTACGGGGATTTTTAAGATTTGGGCTGTGTGATCTGACATGTCATCGTACGGAGTTTCAATAGATTTGAATACGAGGCCTCAGGCCAGCTAATACTGGTTTTGTTACCACTGACGTGCAGTCTACTGTACTTATCAACCACTATTTCTGTCATCACACTAATATTATAAAGGCGAAAGTTTGTGAGTGTGTGTGTGTTTGTATGATTGCTACTTCTTCACTCTCGAACGGCTGGACCGATTTGGATGAAATTTGGTATGTAGATAGCTTATACCCTGGATTAACACATAGGCTACTTTTTATCCCGGTCTACGCGAGTGAAACCGCGGGGCGCGGCTAGTTACTCATAAAGTGTTTTGACCTCATTGAATAGCTATAAAATGTTAAGGTTTGCAGATTACAATAGAGCTCTATCCATTGATGGCTCCATCTCAATGGGATCTATCTAGCTCATTGCTCGCAAGTACCATATTAAGCTAGATTTCTTCTCAAATTGTGTCTGACAGAGAGTGGGTCTATTGGAAGTATTGGGCATATTGCAAACAGTGGTTTGGGGGGTTCTGTCAAACTGATAACAATCATTGACAATTTCTAATTGATCTTGTTTAGGGTTCCGTACCTCAAAAGGAAAAAAAACGGAACCCTTATAGGATCACTTCGTTGTCCGTCTGTCTGTCTGTCTGTCAGTCTGTCAAGACCCTTTTTCTCAGGAACGCGTGGAGGTATAAAGTTGAAATTAATATCAAATACGTAAATACGTAATACGTAGTTTCTTGGAGTCCTAAAAAACTCAAGCTTCTAAGTCAACGCAACAACAACATACGTCCATTTATGCGACATATTTAAATACTCGCAGGTAAATCAAAACCTATGGGGTACTTCCCGTTGACCTAGAATAATGAAATTTGGCAAGAAGCAAGGTCTTACAGCACAAGTAAAGGAAAGAGTCCGAAAATTGTTAATTTGTAATTCTATATTTCTATTTTGTAATATAAAAAAAAAAACAGCTCTGTCAGTCTATCATGACCCTTTTGCCAGGGACGTATGGAAGATATCAAGTTGAAATTAATATTAAATACGTAAGTACGGTCCCTTCGAGTTCTAAAAAAATCAAGCTTCTTTGTCAATGCAATAAAAAATACGGCCATTTTGCGACACACTGATACTCTCAACTGTCGCAAGTAAATCAAAACCTACAGGGTACTTCCCGTTGACTTAGATTACCTAGAATAATGAAATTTGGTAAGAAGCAAGGTCTCCCAGCACAAGTAAAGGAAAAAGTCCGAAAATTGTTAATTTGTAGTTTTATGACATAAAAAAATATTTTTTAGGATCCATTGTTACGAGTATGTTTATTTTTGGGATAAATTCTTTTCAACTACGGAACCCGTAGTTGTGCGTATTCCGAACACGCACTTGGACGGTTTTTTTTTTCATTGGCACTGCATACTTAAGTGTAAGAATGTATGGAAGATGGGTAGGTATTACATTCCCACTTAATTGGCCTCTAAGATCAGGTTAAAATCAACTCTAATGAAGCATATGTTTTACCTCTGAAAACCAACTTAAGGCGAAAAGTGTCTCAAAGAAGATATTTGGACGCATTTCGGCTGCATGCAAAAACAATTTTTGACCTCAAAAACTACAAACTTTCCTTCATTTTCATGATTATAAAAATTTTAGATATTCTCTATAGTAAATTATTATGAGGGTCAAAACACGATTTATGTATACAATTTGGCACGATACAAAAAAATCGCAGTCTCCTAAAAACTTGTATTTTTATGAGAAAAAACTGTTGTTATTCGATTGTAATTAAAGCAATTTCAATAAAATTCCGTCTACACGTTCACCATTAAAGACATAAGAGGATTATGGGTTTTTTTTAAAAGTAATAGTGCATCTAAAATTAAAATATTTATTTTCAATACACTTCCTCGAAAACTGGTTCATATCGCACTACTATTAGGTTCACAATGCAATGTATTTCATACGCGTGCGATTTTTCATTTTCCACCACGTGTGCGGAAATAAAAATTGCCACAGATAACTTATACCTATTTATACTTAGTCCAAATTGGTTCAATGCCTCTATTCACACCGTTTCTATTCGGTGGTGAATGATTTCTTTAATCTCGGCAAAGAGATATGCGTCTTTACGGCGTTACTATTTTTTGAATGTTTAAATAATGATTATAAATTTTAAAATATAAAATTAAAAAAAAAACGTTTATGAACAAATTAACATTTATTTGTGTTCTAAACTCAAAAATATTTGAATTTTCTATTTTACATATTAGGCGGTTTATCGGCTTGTTTTCTAAACTCAAAAATATTTGAATTTTCTATTTTACATATTAGGCTGTTTACCTTTGCTTCTCCTTCAACCTGGCGAAATCAAAGCGTGCAAAACAAAAGAAAATTTAAGTCATAGTTTCCTAATAATTTATGACAAAAATATTTTTCGTTATTTTATTTTATTTCTTCAAAAGTGTATTGAAAAACGTCGTTTGCTACACGCGAACATTTGTTATTGCAGTTCTCGGTTCAAAAACAACCTCGCCTACGGCTCGGGTGTTAATTCCGCCTCGAATGCAATAACAAAAATTCTCCCCTTGTATCAAAATGTACTATTTCTTTATAGAATTTCTAGGTATATAGAAAAATTGGCCATACAAATGCTCCAAACCCCGTTACGATACCATCGAATCACTCTCATGCAAAATTAGAGATAAAACTCTGAAAGGACTATTGTAAAATTGGCAATCACCCAAGTCAACAATCATAACAGCCGGGGATATGCAAGAAAATTCTAATTTTAACATGTTTTTTTTTTTGCACATACTTGTTACGTCGAAGTGTCTACACATAAGCGATCAGGAAATAATGCGCACTTGGCACAACTCATTTATGATAACGTCTGCTAATTTGTGCCAACGCGTCGAATGTAACGTGTGCGGTGTGACGCGACGTGCAAATTGCATTACTAAATGTATCGTACGATGTGCTATGAATGTCATTATTTTGCGAGTGATATTATTAAGTGCTATAGTACCTACACCCACATTTTGCCAGCTATGGTTAAGTCCCATGTAATAAATAGGAAGCGAGCCTATTGCCATCAACTGGGCACAAATCCAGACTCCGGGCTGCTACTGAGAAATTCCTGAAGCCTTCGGGGAATACAGCAGCGCTATTCTGTAAAAATCTCACCGTGATAACCTAGGCGAAGTGAGCAGTGAGTTGTCACATTTTTTCACCCGATACTAGGGGTTGACACTAATGACAGCTCACTTCACCTAAGTTAACACGGTGAGATTTTGACAGAATAGACCGGCAGGTGTGACCGTGAAGTGAAGCAGAATCGAGTAGTCAATGTTTATGTTAAATACGTTACTGACAAAAAGACTTAACATAGTTTGTTATAGAGAAGCCATGGTAAAAGGTACGAGTAGGTATAGGTAGGTGCTTATGGAATGTAAACGAGAAATGTAGTCTTATAAAGGCTCGTGCAGACCGACCGACGACGCGATCGCTCGACGTGACTCCGGTGAAACAATTTACATGAAGTTTTCATAACAATTATTGTGCCACAAGAGTCGCGTCACTCCTGTCTGTGAGAGCCTTTAACGTGGGTAAGTATTTTCGGAGATTATCTAAATAAAGGAAGAGTTTTCCTTGTTGGTTAACTCCGAAGCAAAAATCTGTTCTCAAATAATGGCAAAATAAACGGAATAAGTACGTAGACCTACCAGATTTAAAGATAAAGATGATAATATCAACTTGAGATGATAATTTTTATTGCGGAAAATAAATTAAGCTAGGTATCTACTAGCAGCTCGTGGCTAAGTAATAACAGCCGCACGGGTCGATCCATCAGGTTAAGCTACGCTTGCCGGGGTTGGTCCGGGATGGGTGACCATCTTTACATACCGAGATTCCTCCGTGCCTCGGAAAGCACGTTAAGCCGTTGGTCCCGGCTGTCATTCGTGGATCTTTGACAGTCGTTACGGGTCGTCAGAAGCCCGAAAGTCTGACAACCAGTCTTACCAAGGGGTATCGTATTACCCAGTAACTGGGTTGTGGAGGTCAGATAGGCAGTCGTTCCATATAAAATACTGGTATTCAGCTGCATCCGGTTAGACTGGAAGCCGACCCCAACATGGTTCGGAAAAGGCTAGGCAGATTGATTGATCTACTAGCAACAACTCTGCTCGGAAATTCGTATTAAAATTTAAATAAGTTTAATATAACTTGAAGACGAAGAAACTTGTCATAACGACCAATTAATCAACATGCGTGGCTGGTAGAAGCCGTAGAAAATAGAAACAATGGTGTTTTCTCAAGTGTGTTTCAATGACGTCATAAACATTTTTTTCATTATAATAACAATAATATAATTGGCGTGATGAAATAATATATTACCACACGTTAAAAACCAGGAGCTATTTATTCTCTTTAAATTAACAACATACTCACATTGCTCATATAGTTTGATATAGTCCCTGCACGTAAAATTTTCATGTTACGTATCAATAAGGTCACCATTCCTCTCGAAACGGTAAAGGAAAAATCGTGAGGAAACCGGCATGTCCTAGAACTAACCTTAGAAAGAAAAAAATCGAAGACGGGACATCTACCAACCCGCACTGGTAGATTACGGTCCACTCCTTCTCACCGAGAGGAAGCTCGTGCCCCAGCAGTGGGACACAATTATAGGCTGATTATATTATGTATGTTGTATCAATAAGAGCTCGTGGCTAAGTAATAACAGCCGCACGGGTCGATCCATCAGGTTAAGCTACGCTTGCCGGGGTTGGTCAGTGGATGGGTGACCATCTTTACATACCGAGACTCCTCCGTGCCTCGGAAAGCACGTTAAGCCGTTGGTCCCGGCTGTCATTCGTGGATCTTTGACAGTCGTTACGGGTCGTCAGAAACCCGAAAGTCTGACAATCAGTCTTACCAAGGGGTATCGTATTACCCAGTTACTGGGTTGTGGAGGTCAGATAGGCAGTCGCTCCATGTAAAATACTGGTATTCAGCTGCATCCGGTTAGACTGGAAGCCGACCCCAACATAGTTGGGAAAAGGCTAGGCAGATTGATTGATTGTATCAATAAGGTATAATAGTAGGTACGTGAATTTTATGAAATTCGAATTTTAAATCAATGCATCTAGGTATGAAACATTCAGTGGCATCGTTTTTACCTTGACTTTATCGAATAACCGATCGATATTCGATTGAAGACGGTCAAAATTACTCTGAAGTTGTCTTGTATAGAAAATAATAATGCTTCTTTACATGAAATGTTGTGTTTTCTTATTGTCGCTAAACTTGGCAGCAGCCTGGATATAATTAATATAAGTATATAGAGGGGGGGAGGGGCGGGGGCCAGGCACACCTACAGGATGCATCAAGACAGATGGGCCAGGGTAGTTCATTTTATCAATTAATATTTATGTAATAGGACTTTCTCATGAGCATTTCTTATAGCAGGTTAGTCAACATTCTGAATAGAGTTTGTGAATTTTACGAACATTATACAGGGTGTAAGTGTAAACAGTGGCAATCTTTTAAGGGGTCATTGTACTCATCATTATGAATAACTTTTACTATGGGACCAAACCTGAATAAAAAATCAGCTGTTTCCTACATTTTGACGAATTATGCGAATATAAATGTACTGAACAGCTGATTTTTTTTTCGCGATTTCAGGTTTGGTCCCATAGTAAAAGTTGTTCATAATGATGAGTACAATGACTTCTTCAAAGATTGCCACTGTTTACACTTACACCCTGTATACAACGTGTCGTTTGGCATCCTCGTCAAATTTAAGGGTGTCCATCAAACCGAACAACTTTTTCCATGGCACAACATCGTAATCGCGAAAAAATAATCAGCCGTCCCATACATTTGCGTTAAGTAGGTATTGGTTTTCTATAGGACAGTTGAAAATTTTTTCGCGAATACGTTGTTTGGTCCCGGAGAAAGTTATTCGGTTTGATGTTCTGTACCACACCCTGAAATTTGACGAGGATGCAAAAGGACACGTTGTACACTTCTGGACACATCTATTGGCCCACCTTAGAGTTTAGGTTTCGATGGCCCCTACCGAAATATGATTGCTAGATTGAACAAAAACTGTTGATGCAGTTTTAAACCTGATACATTTTACCATCTTTTTCGATCGTATTGTTTTAAATTTGAATTTAGAATACCATACGACATGGAGCTACGCCTAACAAGTCGGATATGCGCCTTGTTAAAGGCAATTGATTTTTGAATAAAAAACATGTTTTATCAAATAAAGGTTTAATTTAATAACGCGTGTTGCCTCCATGGGCATCTACCACAGCTCTCATATGATTAGGCATAGAGTTTATCAACCGCTCTATGAAATTTTAAGGGATCATCTCCCATTCCTCTTCTATGGCAGTTTTCAACTCCTGCATCGTCTGGGCAACTGGCTGACGAGCCCTAACACGTCTTTTTAGCTCGTCCCACATGTGCTCAATGGGGTTCATGTCTGGGCTTCTGGCTGGCCAGTCCATAACTGTGATGTTCACATCCCGAAGATATTCCCTGACGATGCCGGCCGCATGGGCTCTTGCATTATCATGCATAAAAAGGAAATTTGGGACCACATAGTCCGCGTATGGTATCACGTGAGGTTCTAAGCACTCACGAATGTACCTTTCAGCATTTAATGTTGGCAGCCGTGGTCCTGTAACAACCTCAAGTTGAGTATTGCCGCTCGCGGATATACCGCCCCAGACAGTCCATGAGCCACCGCCATAAGCAACCCTCTCTTCAAAGCAGCATTGTGCGAAACGCTCTCCCTTACGTCGGTAGACCTTCTTTCTTCCATCATTGCCATGCAACACAATTTTAGACTCATCAGAAAAGAGTACACGGCTCCAATCTTGCTGTGTCCAATTTAAATGACTGCGTGCGAAATGAAGGCGCGCTGTTCGGTGGGCTCGCGTTAGTTTGGGGCCATTAGCTGGCTTGTGTGGTACCATATCGCGTTCTTTTAACCTTCTCCGAACAGTTCGAGCGCTCACAGATACTCCGTGGAAGTCGCGAAGTTGGTTTTGTATCTCAATGGAGGTAAGGTGACGATTTCTCAAGCTGGTCGTCACGATGAATCGATCCTGCCTTTCAGTTGTGACCCGAGATCGTGGCCTTCCTTGGCGACGAACAAAGCCGCCAGTCTCTAGGTACCTCCGATAAACATTTCGGACCGGAGATCGACTTAAATTAAGTTGAGCACTCACGTTTCTTTGGCTGTGTCCGGCCTGAATAAGTGCCACAGCTTGGGCGGCGACTTCAGGTGAAGTATCCATAGATTATTGATAGAACCTCACCTTAATGTTAAGAATAAGTAATGTTTGTTGCAAAACCAAAGATATCAATCACTTTTTCAAGAATTAAATCCAAGAAAACCAATAAAACCAAGTTTTCTTAGTATTCGATTGTTTGATATCAACAAACAGGCTCCAAATTGTCTTTTGTTTCTTTAAATTCTGTGTTCGAAATTCAAAATAAGACTATTGAATGAAATTGTGAATGTGCCAGGTTCAAAACTGCATAAAAACTTTTTGCTCGACCTAATATAAAATTTTAGCTAGGACCAAACGAAACTGAAAATACAAGGTGGGCCAAAAGATGTGTCCAGAAGTGTATAATGGTTATGGAAAAGTTGAATTTACAATCAAGGTTACGTTACTGCGCTTGCGTTGTTTAGTCTTTAACAACTCATTCACAAGTTTTACGCAAATATTTTTAAAACATGTGAAAGGGAAGCCAAACCAAGCAACCAGTTCTTTATCGAGAAAAAAGTTTTTTATCATCCGCAAATATTATGTAATAAGACGTGTAAAACATTTGGTCACAGTTATTGCGTAAGGCGAGGATTGCGTGACGAGTGTCCACCACAAGCCATGGTTTATGGACGTTACCGCACCGATGTAACTGTATCCCAACTGTCATTGAACGGAAGTGGGCGGTTTAGTACGAGGGTAACACGATACAGGTCTGATGCCACTAAATGTATCAGAAACGAACCGATATCCAAGCCAGAGCATCTGAGTATCGTCTTACTTAGTACCTAATATGTTTTATTCTAAATTCAAAATTATACTTTAGGTACTAGCTTTTGCCCGCGGCTTATCCCACAGGAGCTTATTAACCGCGATAAAAATTATGTTATGACCAACCCCAGGTCATGGACTACCAGCTGCTGTGTATTTCATCGCCCGTTCCGTTCAGCTGTTAGGTGTGAAAAGGTAACAGGCAGACGACAGAGTCACTTTCGCATTTGTATGGATTTTTACTGGCCTGTAACTGGTCGGAACTGCACCCTAATTACATAACACATTATCAATCTCAAACTAAATGATTTTGAAGCATATTGCTAATCCATTTAAGTTCGTATCTGTCTGCTCAACAACGTAAATAACGCAATGAATGTTGTTGAACTGTCAATATGAAACCGATCCTGCTGTCATTGTGTTAAGCAATTGCCCCCACAGATTGCCCAGCTGAATGAGAGTGGCGCAGGAGCACGGAGATTGAAAAAGCAAAGAGAGGCGTTTAGTAGGCAGTAGATAATAGTCAGGATGTATAGTGTAGATCATCATCTGCCTAGCCTTTTTCCAACGATGTTGGGGTCGGCGTCCAGTCAAGTCTAACCGGATGCAGCTGAATACCAGTATGGAACGTCTGCCTGTCTGACATCCACAACCCAGTTACTGGATAATACATTACCGCTTGGTAAGACTTTCGGGCTTCTGACGACCCGTAACGACTCTCAAAGATCCACGAATGAAATCCGGGATCAACGGCTTAACGTGCTTTCCGAGGCACGGAGGGGTCTCGATATGTAAAGATGGTCACCCAACTACGGACCAACCGCAGCAAGCGTAGCTTAACCTGATCAAACGACCCATGTGGCTATTAATACTTAGCCACAAGCCCACAGAAAAGATAAATGTTCTGTGCACAAGTCCGACTGTAGATGACCTGTAAGTGTCCCACAGCAGATCAAAGCTCTCTCTTTCCATTCAAACAAATAACGAGCCACTAAAAAGGTAAACCTAGTTTTTTCTCATGATGGTTGTCTTCACCGTCTCTTCAGTCTGTAATTATTATTAACGTATTAAAGTTAATGATGTTCATTTAAAAATTGGGTTAATGTTTGTCATTAAAGGTGGCAAGGAGATCTTCTTAATGAATAATGCTTTAACGACGACACCAGTTACTACAGCCGGTTTTTGGGGTCAGTGATTAATGTAGGAAGTAGATTTGTCTGTGGTATAAGAGACTAACAAGGAGGAGCTCGTGGCTAAGTAATAACAGCCGCACGGGTCGATCCATCAGGTTAAGCTACGCTTGCCGGGGTCGGTCCGTGGATGAATGACCATATTTACATACTGAGACTCCTCCGTGCCTCGGAAAGCACGTTAAGCCGTTGGTCCCGGCTGTCATTCGTGGATCTTTGACAGTCGTTACGGGTCGTCAGTAGCCCGAAAGTCTGACAATCAGTCTTACCAAGGGGTATCGTATTACCCAGTTAATGGGTTGTGGAGGTCAGATAGGCAGTCGCTCCATGTAAAATACTGGTATTCAGCTGCATCCGGTTAGACTGGAAGCCGACCCCAACATAGTTGGGAAAAGGCTAGGCAGATTGATAAGAGACTAACAATGAGGTTTTCCCTGATAAGTGATAACTGTACCCTAAATGCGACACACTATCGAACGGAATTTTAATAATTTTGAAGCAAATTGCTATTCCATTGCATTATGAATGTTTGAAAAATTTGTCTGCTCGACAATGTAAATAAGTACGCAATGAATGTTGTTGAACTGTCAAAATGAAACCGGTTCCGATTGATAGCGTATTACGCAATTAGGGTGCTGGTCTGTAGGCAAAAAGTTTATGAAAGCTAGTCGCCAACCAAAGAAATGGAAAATTTCGGAAATGAAAATGCAGTATTGCCAAAATTAGCGGCTTGCTGCGTATTAGAATAAAGATAAACATTTTACGAACAGACAATTACCAAATGAAGACAAATTGACAGTTGACTATGCAAATGTCCCACAACTAGGTCAAGTTGAATAATTCGCCTCGACTTAAGGCGACGATAACCGACTTAAACTGAAGATCACGTTTATACGAGTAGCATTTTCTTAATATGTAACTTAATATGTGAACGTTTAATGTGTAAAAAATTTTAAAGTTATGTCTAACTAAGTTGTGTTTAACGCCGATAAAAAACTGAGAATCATGCAAAAATTATAAAGCGTATTTTTATGAAACCTTACCCATATAAAAGATAATTTAATTATTTATCTTTTAGTATACGTGTTTTAATACAATAGTTTATGTGTAGTAAATTAATAATGCGTATAATTTGGGACAGCGCTCCTTGACGGGCGAGTCCTATTACTGGGTAGACGTACGACGCGTTAAAGCTAATCATTCATGCCCATTGGCATATATCTGCGTCTTAAACATCGCTTTCCTTCGAAAGGTATCCGACATTCTTTCTCCTTCACTCCTTAGTCGATAAAGCAGGATAGCTACAAACTGCGTTCATAATCTCATGGTAAATCATTGGAAACGTATGCCATGCGTGCGCGCACAGGCTCACAATGGGTGATAAGAACTGAGTCACATTGAGAGAGCTACTTTTACAGGTATTTAATGCACGTGTACCAGTTGTGATGACATTTCTAGACTGCGAGAAAGAGAAAGCTTTATTGGAAAGCACATAATGAGGTACGGGATCGATTGTTCTGTTATTATTATGCTGATGCCTATATTGATCGAGAACTACATAGAAAAAGATGAAACATTTGCAACTGCTATTGATATTGAGAATTTTTCTTTTATACAGTTCAATTTTTAGGGTTGCGTACCTTAAGGGTGTCCACGGGACCCTATTACTAGAGCTCTGTTGTGCGTCCGTCTGTCACAGGGCTGTATCTTTTGAACCGTAATAGGTAGACTAGACTAGATTTTTTTACAGAGTATGTAGGTACTACTATAGCCGCTATAACAACAAATAATAAAAATAAAATAAAGTTAAAAATTAAAGGGTATACACAAAAAATGAGTTTTTTTTTGGCGTTTTTAGGGTTCCGTACCACAAAAAGAAAAAACGGAACCCTTATAGGATCACTCGTGTGTCTGTCTGTCTGTCCGTCTGTCACAGCCAATTTGCTCCGAATCTAATGGACCGATTAAGTTGAAATTTGGTACACATATGAATTTCTGTGACCCAAACACGGACGGGTAAAGTAAATACTACACGATGTGGCATGTCAAATGAAAAGACTTACCTTACTTACCCTCAGGTCTCAAATATATTTTTTTTATAATTTTTAAATAAATTGTTTTAAAGTTATTTAAGAAAATAGACGAAAATTGACCATTCCCCCCCCCCCCTTATCTCCGAAACTACTGAGCCTAAAATTTTGGAAAAAATACAGAAAATAGATCTTTACCTGTAGATTACATGAAATAACATGGTAAATCTACCAATATTGTGAGTACAAACTTACATTTACAGTTGGAATGTATGGGAGAACATGTTTTTCAACTACAATGTTAAGTATGTTCTTAAGATAAATTCATCCCAACTACGGAACCCTTCATTGTGCGTGGTCCGACACGTACTTGGCCGGATTTTTATTTTTTTTGCTCGTTCTTAATATTTGTACGGTGGCACGGAACCCTTCATGTGCGAGTCTGATTCGCGCTTGGCCGCTTTTTTATTGTTCACTTATCGGTCCTGAGTTGCCTGAGCTGCATGCATAACGGTCTTGAATCGATAGTATTGCATTATTTCTATAGCAAAGAAAGGTTAAATTCCTCAGTGACCACAGACAGACTCTACAACTCTATATTTAATAGAGAAAGCGGGTCATGGAAAAATCTTAGTAGATTTATAAAGGAATTTTATACGAGACTCTACAACTATTGTTTCTTTAATTTGCTGGCTCTACAAGTTCATTGTTATGTTTTATTTGATTGCTCTTGTTTGATAGGTAGAGTATACGGATATACTCGGTATGTCTATTGCAATATTGGAGGAGCTCGTGGCTCAGTAATAACAGCCGCACGGGTCGATCCATCAGGTTAAGCTACGCTTACCGGGGTCGATCCGTGGATAAGTGACCATCTTTACATACCGAGACTCCCCCGTGCCTCGGAAAGCACGTTAAACCGTTGGTCCCGGCTGCCATTCGTGGATCTATGACAGTCATTACGGGTCGTCAGAAGCCCGAAAGTCTGGCAACCAGTCTTACCAAGGGTTATCGTATTACCCAGTTATTGGGTTGTGGAGGTCAGATAGGAAGTCGCTCCATGTAAAATACTGGTATTCAGCTGCATCCGGTTAGACTGGAAGCCGACCCCAACATAGTTGGGATAAGGCTATAGGCAGATTGATTTGTCTATTGCAATATTGCTATCTATAAGTAAAATCCTTGTTCGCAAAGGGGAAATGACGTTTCTCAGGAAATGTTAGATTAACCAATAAAGCTGTAGGTTTACTTTGAATCAATTTCCTCTATGAATAATTATTATAAAGCAAGAAACATAATACACATAACGTAGAACAGCTCTACCGACAAAATGATGGATATTTTCTAACAGTGACGTAAGTCATCATCGCCTAGCCATTTCCCAAATTTATGTTGGTGTCTGCTTCCAGTCTAACCGGATGCAGCTGAATACCGGTATTTTACGTGTAGCGGCTGCTTATGTGACCTCCACAAACCAGTTACTGGGTAATACGATACCCCTTGGTAAGACTGGTTGTCAGACTTCGGGCTTCTGATGACCCGACTGACAAAGAACCACGAATGACAGCCGGGACCAACGGCTTAACGTGCTTTCCGAGGCACGGAGGAGTCTCGGTATGAAAAGATGGTCACCCATCCACAGACCAACCCCGGCAAGCGTAGCTTAACCTGATGGACCCGTGCGGCTGTTTTTACTTAGCCACGAGCTCCTCTTGATTACCATTAAAAACCAAGATTATACAATAAAACAAAACGTTTATTTATTTATTTATCCTCCAACTGGAACGTCATACAGCAATTACCCCAACGGAGCAAAAAATTACTTCATGTGCTGCTTTCCATCCATCCTGTGCGCGCTGGACATCGAACCGGCCATGGCTCACCCACGCTTACCCTGTCACGCAGCGTCAAGGCACTTCTCCATATTTCCATAACTCCATCCATATTGCGCACATTCATTGCGATATTATTGAGACTCAATCAATTTTTCAAATTAAATACATTTAAATTCAAAAGAAACAAAAAATTTTGATGTGTCATCCCGCCATCATCATATTTATGAATAATTAACATTTATTTGTGTTGTAAACTCAAGCAAGGAGGGGTCTTGGTATGTAAAAATGGTCACCCATCCTCGGACCAACCGCGGCAAGCGCAGCTCAACCTGATCGATCGACTTGTTTTTTATATTTCTACGGATCGACCCGTGCGACTGTTGTTACTTAGTCACAGGCCCCTCCAATACTGTAATTAATACCCGTAATAAATGATGATAGTATTGATAATATGAACTGTTCTATGCACAGTAAATTATTTTTTTTATTTGCTAACGTATGGACGAAAATAAAGCTTGAAACAGACTAGCATCAGCTGAAACTTTTCTTCGGCTGTCATTAATTTCTGTTTGATGACATAAATTAAATATTTTTGTGTAGAACAGCTCGACTCTAAGTTTTTATTTTAATTTTGAACGTTAAATAATGTTGAAAATAGGTGAACTCAGATAGATACAATTACCTACTTTTTCCTTAAAAACCAATAATGATTGAATTTCATGTCACATGACTTTTCCGCGAAATACTAATTGACAATTGAATTGAGTCAATTAATTATTATTACAGTCTAGTTAAACTAATTGTCTGATATCGATAATTTTATATATATTTATTTATGTAAGAACAGGATCAGATATTATCGGATTATGTTATCAAATACCTGAGTATTGCAATCACCACCATGTAATGCCATAACGATAAAAAAAAAAATGATTTTAAAGATTTAAGAAATAGAGAAGTGTGGCTGAATGAGACCTTCGGTTGAATTCCGGTTTTCACTCTGCAGAACTATTTCCGAAGCTTTTCGTAACGTTTCAAAATCTATGTGGCCAATACTCGTAGTATTATTCTCTAAACAACATCACTTTAGTTCGAAATTAGAGCGGAGCGGTGCTTGAGATTTTAGCTGCGTTAAAAACTTTCCTCGTTTCATAAAGTATAGTTTGCCACTGATATAAAAGGTAGGTAGTTGATACTGTAGCAGATACGTAAGAGTCTCTAAACTGTAAGCTAGGCAGATTGCTTCTCTATTTAGAAAGTGTCTGTCACAATACACTTACTGACAAATACAATACGTTACAAAATTTTTCCTACACATGTGACAAACAAACGTCATGACGTTTATTAGGAATAATTCTTGCGTTATGATGACGTACAATTGCTAACGTATAATTGCTGGTAAATGTTACATAACATACAGCTCTGCATATCTTTGAAGATTATCAAAAGTAAGTAAGATTGTACGCACGGCTACATATTAAGCTATACATTTCCAGTATAAGCTGATCTCGCATTTTATAGGATTTCCTTACAATGAGAGGTTAGTTTAGAATAGAAATGTATAGCTTGATGTGTGTGTACTACCATACGCTAGAACGCGAGCGCATATCAAAGAATTATAAACACAGGATAAGAACAACAATAAAATTACTCAATGACATCGCACAGCATTTTCTATAATAAATGCACCCTATTTAAATATAGTCCGTTCCGCGACACTTCCTCCAACTCCTGAGCTAAGGAGTGAGAGTTTTTGTGCGGCTTCCTTTGCCAGCCGCCCCGTGGGAAATAGTCGGGGTGACCTTCCCTGACCTTTCCCCATTGGCATTCCGTTAACGCTAATAATAGGTGAGGCAAGACAAAAGCGATTTACGACTTGGGAGTTAAGACGACCCTTTTGTGGGCCCATGTCTGGGTAGATAGTTATTTTGTTGGTGATCGATTTCAGTAAATGATTCGGGTGGGTTGTTGGATTGATAGGTGAATGTTGGTATTTTTGTATCGATATCATTTTCGTAAATGTTTTTACGTCTATTTATCTGCCGATTGAGATTTGTGTTCATAGCTCTAGGTGACATTTTTACTGACATGTTTGAATTTGGTCTGATGTTAAGCACTTTCTGTACTAATATAGAAGCAGTTCTGTGTCCAAGCAGTATTGCCACCTACTTGATAGTAAAACACACCGTCACAGAATGCGTTTTCTTGATGGCTAGATCAACTTCAATATCATTGATTAGTCAAAACAAATTATGCAGAACAATTTGAGCTTCCTTCTTATCTGAGACCATAGACGGCCGAAATCAAGTTAAGATCCGCTTCAGCATACATGATGTTAAGCAAGACAACACTTGTTCATTGCACAAATTGTCAATTTACACTTATCTTGGCAGCCAGACCGTAGTCCGTTACCCAACGAAAACTAGTTTAAGGTTAAATATTAAGTAAAACAAGTAAAAGCTTGGCTATCGGAGTAGCAGGTATAAATCTGTGTTTAACTGGGCCGCACTTTCACCGGTGTGTTATGGGCTATGGCGCTGAATGATTTAATTCGCCACGATGGCGCCCGGCGACACCATGACTGAACGCAGCAACATAAAATGAATGATTTAATGACATCTAGAATTCTCTGGTTAGATTACGTGATCATGAGTGAGATATCTAAATGAGTCGAGTTGAAATCTTGACTTATTCGACAAACGGGCCAGTGAAGCAACAACCAAACAATGCTATAATAAATCTATCCAAATGCTATAAAACAAAATAAACAAACTATTTTAATTGGAAGGTGGGAAGGCCTTTAGTGTGGGACGCAACGTGCGTCGGTACTCTTGCGCCATCCCATCTTCCTGGCTCGGCGTGCTGTGCTGGCACTGCTGCTGCGGCTGCGGAAAACCTCAAGCGGCGAAAGTATAATAACCTTATCGGTAATTATATTTTCGAGCCGTTTGGGGTTGAAACCCTGGGGCCGTGGGGTCCGAGTGCTCATGGTTTATTCAACGAAATCTCCAAGCGGCTGGTTGACACTTCCCGTGACCCAAGGGCTGGCTTTTACCTTGGCCAGAGGCTTAGCATTGCCATATAACGTGGCAATGCCGCCAGTCTCTTGGGTACTTTACCAGTCGACAACGATGCGGTGGAATTTTTCGATGCCATATTTTAGTTTTTTAATAGTTTTAGTTATGTTAGGATATAATTTTGTTAATTTTAGGTTATGTTTATATTACATTTAAATAAATAAAAACTTCAACATAATATCAAAGCCTTTAATTGAATACGAATGGAGGGCATCCAGCTAATCTGCTAAATCATCGCATTCATTCAAAATCATTCGCAATTTGATACACATGATGATGATGATGGTACAAATGATGAATTTCTTGGAAAAAATGTCGAATATTCAAATTTATGTGAACTTACTATTGCTGTGGAGGCACGTGGCTGGTCACAGTGCACGGAATGCGTGTGCGGCTATTAGTTCAAAGTTTACAAACTGAAACAACAGTTTGTAAACACATGCTTATTCTAAACTGTGTGTATGCTTATTCTATCTGATGTGTTCTTGTTTTTCAACAATTAAGAATCGCGACATACCTATACCTACCTACCTACTATGTTGTTTATGGAAGGAGATGTTTAATTTACTTTTGGAAAGGTAAAAAAATCTGTAGGCTATTGGGTATTAGGTTTAAAAAAACTCAAGTGGTAAGTATTGTAATTTGACCTGGGATCAATTCACATTTTTCGGTACTTACCTACCCATTTGTTTTGGAAAATGATTCGTTTATTATTTTAGGGCGAGCAATAAACTAGATTCCCGCAAATCTGATACCCATCAGTATAAACTAGGGCGGTCTACCATTCACGAATTCGTAGATATTTAAATTATAACAGGTGGCGCAAAAGTAATGTCATTATGTGAATGTGCCATAATTTTTGCAAATGGCGTCATAATATCATTACGGTTTGATACATATGTTGTAGACATAGGTATTAGTTGACAATGCAATGGAGCGATACACACTGTCACACAGCTCAGGCAGCGATGAAGATTTTGAAACAGCAATTTTCGGGCCGTGTGATCTCCCATTTTGGCGATATGAACTGGCTGGCCAGATCACCAGATCTGACGGCGCCAGACTTCTTTTTTTTGGGGCTTTTTGAAATCTCGCATTTACCACAACAAACCACAAACCTTGAAGAAGAAGAAAGCCAACATTGAAGAAGAAATCACCAATTTGAAGGATGTTTTGCCAGCAACAATTCAAAAAGACGTAGAACGAGCATAAAATAATGTGCGTCCACTCAGGAGGTGGTGTCATTTGACCGATATAATTTTTTCGACTTGATCTTATAAATTTTACACCTTTAAAATATTTTTCTTCAAATAAGAGTTATCTGAATATTGAGAAATTTGCCTTAATTTCCGTGAAAACAGAGCACTATTTTTTCATTTCCAACCAAATGGCAGCCAATTCACATTATGCCCCACCTTTTATTAAATGTTTAACCAGCTACCTGCCATTATTCTTCAGTCTGTTATGGTCTACAGAATTCTCGTCTGCTTCAAGAACAATGTCGTATTGTAAAGTTAAGCCTTCGAGGGCTGATTATTACCGTTACCTCCAGGATCAAGACAATACTCTGGTCTTCATCGCTTTATGAAAATCATTGTTTAAATATACTAATCTGCTGTTCTGCGCTCACTTTGTACAGCTTATTACTACTTTCAGTTTGTCAAAGATTTTGGTAACAAAATAAATATTAATTATTATTAATATTTGCTCCTTTCTAAAAGATTCAGTGCATATTTCGGCAAAAAACAGATATCAAAGGTAAAGGAGAAATTGTATTTTTGAAGTAAAAACTTCTTTACGCACGTATACCTAGTGATTTTTGGTAGGGGGAAATCTGACGGGTTCGAGTGACCACGTCACCATGACACCGCGACATGCTATGCATAGTTTTACATTTTCACTTCTGTCGGCAGTACCCATGACTGCCAATTTTTTGATTAGTTTCATCTTGCATAAGAGATAATTCTGCGTTGAATGTATTACGTCGAGAATCGCGTCGAGAAGTGCCGTGAATCCAACTGATGACGTTCTCTCTCCACGACGAGAATCGAATGCTGATTGAACCTCAATCGACCTTTTTGTGCATTTCATGCCTTTCAAAAAGCCATAGAAGATAAACTATTGTTCGTTTCGGTCGATTGAATGATTACTGAAATGGGATAAGGATTGGATTGAAGACATTAAACAACTCAGCCATGGTTTTATAGTTTCGTGATATGTGGAAGGTCAGAGTGTACAAAATCACCTGCAAAGTTATTAGATTGGTTTCAATTTCAATGAGAGGCTGGTGTCCTCGACTAAGAATTGATAGTATTTCTGAATGAAATAAAGTGTCCGCTATAACAATAAAAATAATTATGATATAATTTTACGTGTAGCAAAATAATTACACAATATCTTTCATTTGTTTGATTTGACGGCTAGCACGTGTGTTATTTGTATTATCAGATAGGTACCTAAGTAGTGGTTTGCGTGATGTTACGCATATCTTTTAACTTCGTAACTTTTTTTCGTGTTAATAAAACTTGTAGATAGGTACCTACTGTTTGTGTTGCATTATTGTATTCATGTTGAAAATACAATTATTATTAATAAATTTTAAAAAAAACGTGTTTTTATCATTGATCCATTACATTACTTTACAAGCAATGAATAAAACCATTTTCTCAACTAAGATCGTGAGCAATATGTTTTATTCTCGACAGAACACAATCAGTGGTATCTTGATGATTTTTAGTAAAACTGACAAAGGCAGTAAACCACCTGGTTTATTAAGTGCCTAACGAAGTACCTGGAGGCAGTGACATCACGGTGACGTGCCATCGAGGTGAGTCACGAGCAGAGAGATGCATTGACGGAATGCCGGTCGAGCGGCCATGGACGCCACGGTTTTACAAAAAACTGTTGTGGATGGCAACTTTACAATAATGACTAAAAATAGGTATAAGTTTCTAAAAACTACAACGTGGTCAGTGGATCACCCAAAATCCAGTTGACGTAAAAACGTTTAAAGTTCTGTTTTGGTTCACAAAATCTGTGGCATCATGACATAGAGCAAAAAAATAATAAGATAGAAAGCACCTTTTATGATTAGCTTTATGAATGATAGCGTTGACATAAAATATCATGTACACAGTTGCGCGGGATTGTGTCGGAGCAGGTAGTAGAGTAAACGTAGATAAAGTCCCCCATTGGCCCATATTTTAACACATTACACTCGAGTGCTCATCACAAATAGAGCACCTGACGACAGACCTCAAAGTAACAAGTGTATGTAACGCGTTTTTGTTGCATTTGGCAGATTGTGGGTAGGTTTAAAATCAAAACATTAATATGATGTTTTCTTGAAAAGCATAAAATATATGGAGCGACTATTCTCTATCACATAAATTAGCAATGTAGAGACGAGTAATTTGAAAGTAGATAAAAAAGTTTTATTTGTCTGAAATGAAATGTTTCTAAAATGTCACACTCTTGTTAGGTGACGTGGAACTAATTAGAAACATTTATTTTTGATGCGTAACATTATTTTATGTTATTAAAGGCTAAAATGCTTACCTTGGCCACGGATAGCCCGCCAATGGAACAAGCAGCGGGACAAGCGTCGTAGACGATGATAAAGCCTCCGACTCAAGGACTGAACTCACAACACAAGAAAAACTTGTTGTCACTGTTTCGAAACGCACCACTTGGACACAAATTGGAGAAAACAATGTTAAATTATGAACACGGCTGCAGTTATTTTAAGTAAGTTTCTTTGTTTCACTTATTTATTTTCACAAAATCAGCACTATTTGTTATAACAGGTTTTATTTACGATCGTCCAACATCCCGCACTCGATCAACACACCTGTGAAATACGCTAGAGTTCCGCGCTGACTGAATACGCTGCCAGACAGAGATAGCGAGATGTTGTCAGAAAGAGATACACAGTCGCGTGGGAGGGAGGACGACCGCTAAGCTTCAAGAACGCACGGTGTTCCACTTTCAAGACAAAATGTTCCGAATTATGCGATTCGTTTCGTGATTTAGCACAAATGTTTAACCTGAATGGGGGGTAATGCATGAGTTTTTCATCAAATGTTTCTACTTGCACTCGCAGTCATTTCAGATTACACAATCGTTTGCTGGACAGAAATTGTAAATCGAAATTTTAGACTTTGTATTCCACGGCTATCAGGTCAAGATCACTACCAGCATCTTACTGGAATACTTACTTCCTGCGAGCAGTATGCTCTTGCGAAATTCCACTCAAGCCAGCCAATAAAGGCGAGAAAGAGGTGGGAGATCTGTTTCTCGTCAGTTTTCACTCCAGCCGGCCAATGGCATGCCACAGGTGAGGAACAAGACTTCTTCCGGGAGATAGGGTCCATGGGGTCGCTACTGCCCAACAGCTCGCCACATGCTGCCCTGCGGGTTTATGTATCTCTCTTGGTCTAGCTCCTCACCCTAGACCTGTTTCAGCAAAGCAAACTCTTCCGGCACAGACCTAGAGTTAAGAAACGCGCAAACCCCATCAAGACGTCAATGTAGAGATACGGCGCTGGCGGTGGGGTTAGTAGGTAATTTATTATGATCAACCCATGTAATTTACGATTCCACAATCATGACCACTCGTGAAACATGCTACTTGGAACAATTTACCATGGTGAATAAATTTTTTAAGCGTGTACGTTCCGAGAAAACAGTTGGTATGTAGGTACATGATACATGCCTAATAAAATAAATATTAAAACATTTTTTGCATAAAACACCATACAAAGAAAAAAAAGTTTGAACCAGGCCAAGGCATATACACAAAAAAAAAAACTAAAACTTAGAACTAACTGTACTAACCTAACATTTAATTTTGTTTTAAAATAAATATTTTTGTCCACAGCATTCGCGCATCGGCCCACTATGCCACCGTACCTCCTGTTACCTGGCACGGGCAACCACGGCGGCGCCCCCCCACTCCGGCGCACGCTTACGATTCAAATTTTTAACTCCACGAGCCGGTACTACTCTACCGTCTACGGCTCTACAGTTTCAAAAACATTGCACAATTAGCTTTTCTTAATCACTGCACTTTATGCTTCAGATCAGACGAAATTGTCAATTACTTGGCAAGTTTGAAGAATTTCGTAAACTTTGTAGAGTCGCGCAGATTTCCGAATGCAAGGCAACAGGTTACATCCTTTGTTGTATTCGGTACCTATGTTGATGTTGAAGAAGGCGGAAAGGTTTCAAATAAAGAAAGAAGAACAATCAAAAATATATCATGACGCGTCGCGCGTCGTAGTTGTAACGAGAGTTTTTTTCACAAGTGTCATAATCATCTGATCGTCATGTAGCTTACCTGCTTAGTAATACGTAGGTATTGTAGAATTATCCACTTTACACTTTACAATATATATTTTTTTTAATTTTTGCATAAAAACTCTTCTGGTTGTTTTTTCTCACATTTTTTGCTCTCAATTTTAAATTCGAATGACAGATGATTCAATTCGTTTTTTAACCGACTTCAAAAAAAACTTTTTTACAAAAAAATACAACCGACTTCCAAACACAACACTACAAAGTGAAAACTAACTTTAATTTGGGAAGTCGGTGTCTGATTAAATGTATTTTCGTTTTTGCCACCGACTTCCGAAATTAAAGTTAGTTTTCACTTTGTAGTGTTGTTTTTGGAAGTCGGTTGTATTTTTTTTGTAAAAAAGTTTTTATTTTTCACTTTTTAGTTGTGTACCTACCCTATCTGCAAAACAAACTAGAACGTCATCCATATAAAAGTGGGGAAAAAATACGTATTATTGAAACTAACCTATTGGACCTATAATTTTGCATACTTAAGTTGAGATCCATTTAAAAATAAAGAACAGTCTGCTTCAGAAAGATAACTTTGATGTCAAAGTAGTAGGCATTCTATAGACATACCAGAAGATTAGAGGTGTGAAAAAAACTTTTTTACAAAAAAAAACAACCGACTTCCAAAAACAACACTACAAAGTGAAAAATAACTTTAATTTCGGAAGTCGGTGTCTGATTAAATGTATTTTTGTTTTTGCCACCGACTTCCGAAATTAAAGTTATTTTTCACTTTGTAGTGTTGTTTTTGGAAGTCGGTTGTTTTTTTTTGTAAAAAAGTTTTTATTTTTCACTTTTTAGTGGGTCTGTTTATATTTTGTATAAGTTACAATAGTCTAATGTTAATTGCTCATCACATGTTACAAAATATTGCTTTTCCCGATGCTGGGACGTTAATTGTTGAGGAGTTCTGCTGGTAAGAACCAGGAGAACTCCTCAACAATCACTCATCACACGCATTGTGTGACGAGCGGAAATTGCTTAGCAACCATATTAAAGTAATCGAATCGCAACCCGTGAAATATTTATCATTGAGTAGTTCTGGTAGCCATCTGTGGTCTTCATCATCAGTTCCAATTCACCATGTGGTGCTTTCCGAGAGCAAATGCACGAGCTACTATAAAAAATACCCAAATCGCTATAGGTGTGCCTATAATATTTGAAGAGTTCCTTCGATTTCTCCAGGATCCCATCATCAGAACTGGATTTTGACAAAAATGGGACCATTTGGGAAGTATACCCTTTCCAACAAAAAAATATTTTTTCAAATCGGTTGGCAAGCGACGGTGTTATGCGCGAACAAACATAAAAAAAAAAAAAAAAAAAAAATAGAAACATCCGAATTGAGAACCTCCTCCTTTTTTAGAAGTCGGTTAAAAAAGGAGGTTACTCAATTCGACCGTATTTAAATATATTTTTTTTTATGTGTGTTCGCGGATAACTTCGTCGTTTATGAACCGATTTTTATGATTCTTTTTTTTGATGGAAAGGAGATATCCCAAGGGTGGTACCATGATAAGGAAACCAAGATCTGACGATGGCATCCTAGAGAAATCGAGGGGAACCTTGGAATTTTATAGGCACACCTAAAGCGATTTCGGTATTTTTTATAGTAACTCGTGCATTTTCTCCCGGAAAACACCATTTAGTGAAGTAGAGCTGATGAGGAAGACCAGAGATGGCCATCAGACTACTCAATAATATGTATTTCACGGGTTGCGATTCGATTATTGCTTAGCAATTCATGCTCGTCACAGTACATATGTTGAAGTGGAGCTGATGGTGACTTCAGCATCAGTTCCAGTTCTCCTGGTTCCTTACTGGGAGAACTCCTCAACAATTAACGTCTTTGTATCGGGAAAAGTAATATTTTGTAAAAGGTGATGAGCAGTTGTCATTAGGCTGTTGTAAGTTAGATGAATTACAGACTGACCCACTAAAAAGTGAGAAATATTTTTTTTTTTTACAAAAAAACAAAAAAAACAACCGACTTCCAAAAAAAATACTACAAAGTGAAAAATAAGTTTAATTTCGGAAGTCGGTGACATAAAGTTAAAATACAGATCCAAAGACACCGACTTCCGAAATTAAAGTTATTTTTCACTTTGTAGTATTTTTTTGGAAGTCGAATGTTTTTTTTTTTTTGTAAAAAAGTTTTTTGTCATATTTCTTTCAGTCATACCGAAATTTTCCTTCACATTTAAAACTCCGTCTGTTTGAGGGGGATGATATGGAAGAAAAAACCGTGTCAGACCACGCACAATGACGGGTTCCGTAGTTGGGATGAATTTATCCCAAGAACAAATTTAACATTGTAGTTGAAAAACATGTTCTCCCATACATTCCAACTGTAAATGTAAGATTGTACTCACAATATTGAGAGATTTACCATGTTATTTTGAGACCACAGACTTCTTATAGGTTTTCCTGTAATCTACAGGTAACGAACTATTTTATGTATTTAAAAAAAAATTGGGCTCAGTATTTTCGGAGATGGGAATGGTCAATTTTCATCTATTTTCTTAAATAACTTTAAAACAATTTATTTTAGAATTATAAAAAAAATATATTTAAAACCCTCATAGTAAGCCCTTTCATTTGATATGTCACACGGTACAGTTTGCAAAACTTTTTTCTCTAATTTTCCTATTTGCCCCGCAAAAGTGACCCCCAAATTCAAAATTCATTTATTTACTGTACCCATCGGTGTTTGGGTCACAGAAATTCATATGTATACCTTTCAACTTAATCGGTCTATTAGATTCGGAGCAAATTGGCTGTGACAGACGGACAGACAGACACACGAGTGATCCTATAAGGGTTCCGTTTTTTTCTTTTTGAGGTACGAAACCCTAAAAGGACTGATTGATATCTAGAGTGACGGCTGACAGTGGAGAATGGAAGGAAAAAGAAAAAGCCTGTAGCTATGCATTGCGCCGACCCCAAATAACATGGGACAGGGGCAAGAAGATAATGATGATGCTCATCAAGCTGGAGACAGAAAGAAAGATGGTAGAACGACAAAGAGCAGTCTATAACATTTCGCTTGTATTTCCCGTTATAGGACTAGTGAAATTACTTGCTTCGTAGTCCACATTTTGCCAGTTATCTGGAAGCTTTTTCTCCCCAATCGAGCTTTTAGCTCTTGTAGTTGCTACCACTCAACAACATAGTTTAGATTTGCACTCTGAGTCTGAAGTCCCATTTTAAAACTTCTCGTGATAATAAGTTTTTTTTTGACGTAGTAGGTACAGGTAGGTTTTTGGCTAGTCGAGGGGAGCAAAGCTACAATGATAGAGGATTACCTCTTAGAACGTTTATCAGTTTAACTCAAGGAAATGTGTGTCACGTAACCCTATTATTCTTCGACTACTCTTTTCTAAAAACAAACTGCTAAACCTTCAAATTCAAAAGTAGTTCGACACTTGTCTGAATGATCGAATGTAACTCTAGGTATTTTCAGCATGCATGGTTTTTCCTTTTGCATGAAACCTTTATATGAGCTACGCCCACCCTTGAATAAAAACTTTGACGTAGTCCCATTTCCAAATAAGACTTTAATTCACAACATTTGAACATTCAGGCTCTACCTGCTTACGCCTGTAAGTATAATTACTTAACGCCAGAAATAAAAATTACAATAAATGAGGTCTGACCCTTGCAAGAGAAGACTTACAGGACGAATGAATTGCGAAGATCTGACACTACGCCAAGTGTCAGTATGTGCTAATAAGCAGCCACACAAAATAACGTTGTCCCGCCTGAGCCTCGTCAAGTCAAAACTGGCGAAAAAGACTGACAATTCACATCAGTCTAGAAGGGATTAAGAAAGAAAGAAAAAAAAGAACTTAATTAATATATTTTACCCATCAGACGGTATTGAGCCAGAGGGAGAAAAAAGCCAAGAAGTTAAAAGTCGATCGAAAAACCTATCTCATGCGAGGAAAACCCGAGGAAAAATCTAATAAAAAAATCAACACATAAAGTCAACATTAACCCCAAACATTGCTACTAGTCCTTAGAGACCAAACTGTGGGTCTTCAATCATAAACTGAACCAATTGTGTCAACCTGGCACTTTGCAAAGGCTATGCAATGCACTGTTAGCAAAAGCTGGTCACAGCCTAGATCAAGAGTCACCCCGAAAGCCCTCTAGAAGGGATCACAGTTTTTCAAAACTATGTACCACTCATAATACGCCTTATTAAATTCTGGAGGATGTTCATGCTAACTCGGTCTATCAAAACACAACTATTATAGACGAAGACGTTGGTTCAGTCCCTCGAGAATCCTTAGCGCTGCGAGGTATGTCACCTCTCACGCTCGCGCTCCCGGTTGCGTCCGATGTAGTATGTACCTACTCGGATTATGAAATAAATAGAAATAACACCGCATAATCCAGCCATAGCTCTCAGCGACTTTTTAAAGGACCAAATAAATCGATTCCTACTTTCTCCATCATATGGGCCACCGATTGCAGCTGAACTACCTGCTTGGACTTCTTTCGCTCCTGGCACAACACAGCTCCTCACATACCAATCTACTTCTTTCTCGGCATCGTTCATGAAATAACATCATTTATTTATTTATTAACCCTTTTGATGAAAGTAGGAATCGATTTATTAGTTCCTTTTAGAAAGTCGCTAAGTGGTAATAGGGGTTGTATGTGTTGAGTATGCTGCGAGGTATGCAATTTGCAAGGCGATTCCCAGCGCGACAGTGGAGAGAATCAGTGAGTTCCTGATTGAAGATGTGTTCTGTCGGTTCGGTTATGATACGGAAGTAGTGCCTGATAGAGGGTCAATTTTCACGTCCCAATTAATTAAAGAAACAGTAGGTTATTTTGGCGCCAAATCGCGTTTCAAGTTTCAACACGGCATTTCATTAGCAACAAATCCAATCTAAATCAAATCAAATCATTTATTTCAGATAAAAGTAAAATTAAACTCAAAATTAAAAACAAAATTGAAAATAAAATTAAAAACAAAATTAAAACAATAATAAATAATAATAATTAGCAACAAATGGACTGGTAGGAGATTGACACAAATGCTGTCCATGTATGTCTCTACCAGTGGAACTGGTGTAGAAATGTAGCATTAGTGTATGCATATAATTCCAGTAAACAAGCAAGCACTATAATTTCACCTTATTTACATGTTGATGGCTAGGGAAACCCTTATTTCGTACAGACATGATTGTTAACAATGCAATGACGGTCGTGATCGCATAGTTCAGTATCAGAGCGACATAATCATCATAATGCTCTAATTAATCGTGCTATAAATAATATAAAGAAAGCACAAATAGAGCAGAAAGCTATAAATGATATGCGTTTATAGCTATAGCTATAAATGTGTGTCACGCAACCCCGAAACTCGACTCTCGTTCTTCGACTGCTCTTTTCTACAAACAAAAACTTGAAACCTGTAAAGTACATATACTCCATTGATTTGAGGAAAAAATTACAATTTTATACATTATTTTGGTATTCAATTCAATGCGCACAGGTCCTTAGACATGCATTGGAGTCGGTTGACGGATACCAGAGGAAAGAGTTGTATTTATGTCATGCATGATGTGACAAAATATGATTGTATCATTCTTCTTGTGTATAAAACTGTCTATTCTACATTTATGTGTGTCGGATCTCGGATATCAATGTAACGGAGGTAACTTTTTTTAAAATATTTATACCATAAAGAAGAAATATTCGCATAATACTTTCACTTTTATTATAGTTGGGTAAGCATTAGGTATTTTAAAATATTCACAATTCGATAGCATTGGACTACCAAATGCTATGGTGATATTTCGTCAGGAACTATCCTGACCGGCAGACGAAGTATTCCTTTTTTACAAATCTTTTGTACTGAATCCTAAAAATAGGCTGAATGCTACCAATGCCTATGTATTAGCACAGCCTATACTTCATACAGTCGTCCGATGAGAGCCCGAGCTGCTTACGTAGTTCGCCAAACTTCGTATGCAGCTCGGGCTTCGTCGGACGACTGTATGATGTATAGGCTGTGGTATTAGTTTAATTCTTTTATTGATATACCTATTGCAAACAAACAGAGTTACCGCCACCAAAGGCCATCTACTGGTAGTAATACATATATCCTTTGGAGGGATGCCTCTGGAGGCATCCCAGAGACAAAGCTGTCCTCATGTGCCTGTAATTGCACCGGGGCGCGGCGCTACGCCGCCCGGCGCCCATATCGAAGAATAATAACTAGTACTACGCCCATACCAGAATAAATATATGAATAGTAAGGAAACTACGTACAAACTGTCACATTCACGCAGCCGCACGCACCGAACAAAATAAAACCAGTTTTCCAAAAAAGTGGGTATCTCACTATGGAGTTCCTTGCCATTCTTCTCTTTCTTCTCTTTCAATTCTTATTTTTTCTTGTACTTTTGATATTCAAAAGTGCCTTACCAATGGTCTAATAACTAATTGAAATAAACGATTTGACTTTGACTTTGCTGCAAGTAAGTACCTACCAAGTACAGGTAAGTTCCTTCCAAAAGATACATAGACAGATATTGCGGACTGTGTAGATCATGTGCGATTATAACCTGCATTGGCGACTCATTACCAGTTATGGTAACAGCCGTAGGGTTTTAGTCGGTAGGAGTCCGACAGCATATACTTAAATACCTAGATACCGATACCGCCCATTCTCGCCAGACGGAGAGGATCCATATGGATTTGTCCGCGGAAAAAACAAATCCCGCTATGTGTTTGCAATGAGATCGGGGAATGAATACAGCATTGAGATTTTCATAACTAAATCCCTTGCTTGCCCCCCTGTAAGCAGTTCGATCAGCTACTGTCAGCGAAGCTCTAATGAGTGCTATGTTCCTCGTTTAATGAAAAGAGGCTCTCGTTATACAGTTGCACCAAGGGATGCAAAAACTGGTAGGTACTTCCCTTTTTTTCAATGACTTGGGACTGACTGCCGTAATATCAGATAACAGTTAGGAGAAGAGCTTCCTAATGACATGGTATGTCTGGCCGTTATTGGTTTCGTAGAGACATTTTTTGCGCTTAGTTTTACCTTAAGAAAGAAGTTGTAAACTGTTGATTTTACCCACGGACTAGAATTTTCTAGTCCGTGATTTTACCTATATTTTTAATTTATTTCAGAATCAGATGAATGGCCAACTGATCCTGCAATATTCTTGGTGGATAACAGAAGTCGTTTTAATGATTTATTAAACTCCGATTTTCATTACCTTTGTTGGAATTTTTATAATATATTACCACTGTTTCTCTAAAAGAAGCATACAAATATGAGTAAGTTTGTAATACTAGGTATTCCTTATTCAAAATAATCAGCTGCTAGAAAGCCAATAAGTAAGGTAATGTTAATAAGTTAAAGTTGGCAAAACCATCAACGACCGCATACAGTTATTTATCGGTTAGAACGCGATCTTAACAACAGAAATAGAAATATACACTTCTGGACACATCTATTGGCCCACCTTAGAGTTTAGGTTTCGATGGCCCCTACCGAAATATGATTGCTAGATTGAACAAAAACTGTTGATGCAGTTTTAAACCTGATACATTTTACCATCTTTTTCGATCGTATTGTTTTAAATTTGAATTCAGAATACCATACGACATGGAGCTACGCCTAACAAGTCGGATATGCGCCTTGTTAAAGGCAATTGATTTTTGAATAAAAAACATGTTTTATCAAATAAAGGTTTAATTTAATAACGCGTGTTGCCTCCATGGGCATCTACCACAGCTCTCATACGATTAGGCATAGAGTTTATCAACCGCTCTATGAAATTTTGAGGGATCATCTCCCATTCCTCTTCTATGGCAGTTTTCAACTCCTGCATCGTCTGGGCAACTGGCTGACGAGCCCTAACACGTCTTTTTAGCTCGTCCCACATGTGCTCAATGGGGTTCATGTCTGGGCTTCTGGCTGGCCAGTCCATAACTGTAATGTTCACATCCCGAAGATATTCCCTGACGATGCCGGCCGCATGGGCTCTTGCATTATCATGCATAAAAAGGAAATTTGGGCCCACATAGTCCGCGCATGGTATCACGCGAGGTTCTAAGCACTCACGAATGTACCTTTCAGCATTTAATGTTGGCAGCCGTGGTCCTGTAACAACCTCAAGTTGAGTTTTGCCGCTCGCGGATATACCGCCCCAGACAGTCCATGAGCCACCGCCATAAGCAACCCTCTCTTCAAAGCAGCATTGTGCGAAACGCTCTCCCTTACTTCGGTAGACCTTCTTCCTTCCATCATTGCCATGTAACACAATTTTAGACTCATCAGAAAAGAGTACACGGCTCCAATCTTGCTGTGTCCAATTTAAATGACTGCGTGCGAAATGAAGGCGCGCTGTTCGGTGGGCTCGCGTTAGTTTGGGGCCATTAGCTGGCTTGTGTGGTACCATATCGCGTTCTTTTAACCTTCTCCGAACAGTTCGAGCGCTCACAGATACTCCGTGGAAGTCGCGAAGTTGGTTTTGTATCTCAATGGAGGTAAGGTGACGATTTCTCAAGCTGGTCGTCACGATGAATCGATCCTGCCTTTCAGTTGTGACCCGAGATCGTGGCCTTCCTTGGCGACGAACAAAGCCGCCAGTCTCTAGGTACCTCCGATAAACATTTCGGACCGCAGATCGACTTAAATTAAGTTGAGTACTCACGTTTCTTTGGCTGTGTCCGGCCTGAATAAGTGCCACAGCTTGGGCGGCGACTTCAGGTGAAGTATCCATAGATTATTGATAGAACCTCACCTTAATGTTAAGAATAAGTAATGTTTGTTGCAAAACCAAAGATATCAATCACTTTTTCAAAAATTAAATCCAAGTAAACCAATAAAACCAAGTTTTCTTAGTATTCGATTGTTTGATATCAACAAACAGGCTCCAAATTGTCTTTTGTTTCTTTAAATTCTGTGTTCGAAATTCAAAAAAAGACTATTGAATTAAATTGTGAATGTGCAAGGTTCAAAACTGCATAAAAACTTTTTGCTCGACCTAATATAAAATTTTAGCTAGGACCAAACGAAACTGAAAATACAAGGTGGGCCAAAAGATGTGTCCAGAAGTGTATTTATTTCCAAGTAATGAAGTAATACAGTTACATATTACATGGATGAATAAATTTTTATGGTTATCAATAGTAAAAGTATTACCTACAGCTATTTTAAACAATTAATATTACCGGAGCCAATAAAATAAAGTGTGGACATCAACTTGCACAGTCAACATTGCTATGTACATATGCTAAAGCCGTATCGTGAGAAACTCATGTTGAATAGTTGAAAACAAAATTGAAATCATTTATTATTTGCAGTAACGTCATCCACTTTGCGGTTCCTGATTATTATGATGGTAAAATACCAAAGTATTTCGTGTACGCTGGTAACATAAGCGAAGACCTAGAGAAGCTCGTGGCTAAGTAATAACAGCCGCACGGGTCGATCCATCAGGTTAAGCTACGCTTGCCGGGGTTGGTCCGTGGATGGGTGACCATTTTTACATACCGAGACTCCTCCGTGCCTCGGAAAGCACGTTAAGCCGTTGGTCCCGGCTGTCATTCGTGGATCTTTGACAGTTGTTACGGGTCGTCAGAAGCCCGAAAGTCTGACAACCAGTCTTACCAAGGGGTATCGTGTTACCCAGTTACTGGGTTGTGGAGGTCAGATAGGCAATAGCTCCATGTAAAATAATGGTATTCAGCTGCATCCGGTTAGACTGGAAGCCGACCCCAACCTAGTTGGGAAAAGGCTAGGCAGATTGATTTGGTAACATAAGCGATACAAATGCTGTATGCTATAAAGCAGGCAAAACCGAACCTGAATTTGACTGTCACGAAATAGCAAATTTCGTTAGCAGTTCGATTCTAAAAATAAATGATGGTGATATCTACGACTTTGTACAGAGAATGAAAATAAACAATACTCATAATTATCACTTAGAACACAGACAAAGTTGTAAGCCCTTTATCAAAAGAAAAACATCTAACCTGACGACAGTAGTCCTTTGCTTGGACGAGACTGTGCAATACAAAGAAGATTTAAAAGTTAATATAGACCCCTTAAAACTGATAGCAACATTAGAAATATCATATTCCTGCAATGACTGTTTTAAATATAAATTTAATGATAATCTTCTTGCTGTGTTAACTCCTAAATCATTTGAGGTATACTCCGAACATTCAGTTACAACCATATTCTATAAAACTCCATATATGTTTTCGGAAAATAAGACTGCTTTTCCAAATTCTATGAATGTAGTGCCATGGCGACTGCTAAAGTATGGATTTTTGAAGTTTATACAAACTGTGGGCTGGCAAAGAGTGGTGATTGTGACTGACGATTCAGAATATAGCTTGGAATTTGAAAATGAATTGATTGCATTGTTTAATAATATACCTACGTATAGCATACACTGTGATACGGTGCGAGGATGTCAATTGTGAAATGGACAAGGTAATCTTCTTTAATATTTGCGTATCAGAATGGAACTCAGTGACGTGGCGAGCCGAATTAGAAGCTCATTTTTCCGCTATACTCTACAAAGATTCTCCAACTGGTTACAATTATAGTAATGGAATATACTTTCTGATAAAACAAGAACTATATAGAGTTTCAGCGAAGATAGTTATTGCCAACGTCGAAGAGCAACATGCTCAATACCTGTTCAAAAATGCTCACCAGATCACGTGGATAGTGATCCCTCACTATCCACGTGATCTGGTGAGCATTTACATTAAGCCGTTGGTCCCGGCTGTCATTCGTGAATCTTTGACAGTCGTTACGGGTCGTCAGAAGCCCGAAAGTCTGACAACCAGTCTTACCTTATAAGGGGTATCGTAATACCCAGTTAATGGGTTGTGGAGGTCAGATAGGCAGTCGCTCCATGTAAAATACTGGTTTTGAGCTGCATCCGGTAAGTCTGGAAGCCGACCCCAACCTAGTTGGGAAAAGGCTAGGCACATTGAATCTTTTATTAGGCATATGATATCATTACTTATCTAGTCTAAATTCTTCGATCAAATATATGTAGTACTATCGAATGTCTACATGCATTTTTGATCATCACAGTAAAATACACAGTACAGTTAATATATCGCGTGATTTTAGTTTTTTTTTCTTGTAAGTAGTAAACATGAATAGACTAGACTTTCTGTTGCATTAATACATATTTTGTTTTTGTTTTGTTTAGTACATGTACGACCACCTCAACGTGTTCTCCATTAGTTTGCGTACAGTCAACAAGACTAAAGGTTGCAATGTCGACGACAACATTCTGACCGGACTAAGCAGTATTGTTTTGGCTTACAAAGATATAGCAAACGAGGACTATGCAGTAACGAAAAGCGAGTTTTATAGGTAACATTTTAAATGTAGATTTAGAGGGCGATGGTTAATTAAATTTGTAGATTTTTTTCTTTGAATCAAGCAATAGAAACATAGATATCGTGAATACAAACCATTTCTGGTTTAATGGCACAATACAAACGTGAACCTGTAATCACCTGTACATAAGCTTTTTATAAAAAATAAAAAAGCACTCTTGCCAAGCAACAAGGGCTTACAAAATTACCTACAAGCAAATGTGCGCAGTCACCTAGGTCAGTAACTACTGGAAAATTTTGACCAACATACAAAAGAGATATCCATGTAATACAAGGTTTTTTTCAGACGTTTCGCTGCTAAAGCTAAACAAATAACCACAAGAAAACCTGAATATATAGTAGTTGTACATAGATTAACAATGTACGAGTATTATGAGAATGAAGAGATTTCAACAATGTATGTTAACGCCAGTGGCGCCGAACTGCTCACTTTTGAAGATCCATTTAAATCTGGGAAACCATCCGACGGAACGAAACACTGTTTGGTATCAAGTTACGACTACTTCAAACCTTGTGAAGACCCTCTGGTGATACTCCTCATGTTTGCCCTCTTGCTGTTCGTCGTAACATTCCTTTTGATAATTTGTTACTTTGATAAAACCTCACCGTATAACCACAGAAGTTATCAAAATTTTTATGCATCGCAAAATTTTTAATTAAACGTTAAACTTATTGTGTAATTACGTTAATATTTAGATACTATTTGAAATAAAACATCAAGGCAGTAAGTTCGTGTTTTATTTCATTTTCTAACTTTTGATCACTCCAACACTTATCCCATTATTGCCTATCAATATACTGCTGCAGCTGGTACCTATACGAGAATCAGGACACTAATGACTAAAATCAAAATTAAATGTAAAACTAGGGTGATAAACAGATATCATCTCTAAAAATGGTTTCTGTCCTTTGTTCTCAACAATACTGCTACAAGAAAGACTAACGTTGAGTTGCACGAAACCAATAGACTTTAAATTCATGCCATCCCTTACATTTTGTATCACAAAGAAAGTGACAGCATCGATTTAGTCTCCGTTAATGTTGGTTTCGTGCAACTCGCCGTAGGTATGTTAGACAAAAAGTTATTTGTAGAGGAATTAACTCGTTAATGCGTCTATATATTTCGAGAGGCGTTATATTTTATCAGCACAATCATTGTATAGTTGTTGGTTTTGTCATTCTGACGTGATTTATCGAATATTGTAACAAGGTCACAAAATGCGGCTTAGTTGCTTTCATCCATTCGTAGTCTGAAAACGAGTCAAGAGGAAAATAGTTTTCACTGTTATTAAAATAAGCCTATGTAAGTTATATCCATTTGTGGTTTCATGTCTGGAACAAGATTTTTAAGAATAAGTTTGAGTCACTTTTGTCTATTACAGAACTTACAGCTCTTATATGTAATATGGGATTCCGAGTTCGATTCCCAGTTAGTTTCAGTTAGTTTCCTGTTATGCAATTCCAAATAACTTCCAGTTAAAATTGTTAATTCCCTGAATTGTATGGAGAGCAATAAGAGGCGCTGTGTTTACTCATGTGTTGCTGTTTTGAAGTAGGCGTTCCACAGGGTACCATTTTAGGCCCACCACAACACAGCTAACCGTCTTGGGTGATGGCACCATGCCATGTCGGCAATAGATTGTAATCGCTTTTGAAGATAATTTTCATTAGGTACTTCATAAATATCGGAGTGGCTGTGTAGAGTTTTATAGCCATCGAAAGTTTATAGCTGTACCTACTGCTCCACAAGGATCTTTGGGCACATGGCTAAAATTGGATTTTACGCCGCGCCCGCCGCCTTCTTGTTTTTAGGGTCCCGTACCTCAAAAGGAAAAACGTAACCCTTACTTATAGAATCACTTCGTTGTCCATCCGTCTGTCTGTCTAGAGCCTTTTTCTGAGGAACGCGTGGAGGTATCAAGTTAACTTTCATCAAATACGTAGGTCTACGGCCCCTTTGAGCTCTAAAAATTAAGCTTCTAAGTCAACGTAATAAAATAAGAGTCATATTTTGATACTCGCAAATAAATCCTAACCTATAGGGTACTTCCGGTTGACCTGTATCATGAAATTTGGCAAGAAGCAAGGTCTCACAGCACAAGTATAGAAATATAAAAATTCTTTCTTATATCTATGGGAAGACCGAACCGAAGCCGAAAAGACACAGCTGTGCGAAATATTTTGAGCAAAAACGACTTACATCAATAACAGTATAATACAGGGTCAAATTAAATTAGCTAGCAAAATTCTGCAGACGTCATATCTTATCATGATAAAATAAAAAAATTAATTAAATTGTTTTTTTTTGGGTTAATTTATTTTACCTAGTCACTTAAAATATCAGTTTTTTTTTGTATACTTACTTTACGGACTTGATAGGATGTGTATCGATATCATCACGATAAAAACAGATTTAATCAACTCGCACTTCAAGTAACTAAACAACCAGGCGGTCCATTGACCACAAAAAAAAAAATCATCAAAGCTTTTTATTTTTATTTTGTAGTGTTTAGATAACGATACTCATCACGTCTGCGGAGTTTCTCTAGCTAATTTAATTTCACCCTGTATATCAAATGCTCCTGTCGGTTTGGTGAAAGCATAATTATAAAGGGTCACTGCTAATTAGTGACCGATACTTAAACACATGATAACATACAGTTTTTAAGGGACCATACTGAAATAGCGAAAAAAATCAGCTGTTCCCTACATTTTTGTTGGCATTACTCGTCAATGTAGGGAGCAGTTGATTTTTTTTCGTGAGGTTTGGTCCCATAGTAAAAGTTGTTTGTTATCATGAGTATAATCATGTGTTTTAGTATCGGTCACTATTGGTAAATAGTAGGTATGGCTATTGGTAGTAGTAGTCAGCCTATATAAACATCATTATTATCAGTACAGAGAAATCATGAGTGTAGTCCAGAAATTGTTTGTAGATATCCATAGATATCCGTAGTAGATACAATGACAAACTGCGTACATTATTTCTTTTGAAACATATTCACCGTTTCTATTTTACGTGTCGAACTTCTTGTCCTAGTTTAATGATTTTGCAGATTGTAGCCCTACGCCCGGACCGTACTAATGCTGACGCTACACTAACTGGCATTTGGCGAATTTTCGTGTTTCCACAACAGCCCCAAAACTAGACTGTAGGTATCTGTTTTTCGCCGTGTAAGTCTGATCAAGGGTCAAACAATGATTAATAGTTACCTTTTCTAATAATATGTAAGCATCAACACATCCTTATCCTCCTGTCTTCATCCCAACTTATTTTAGGTCTTCGTAGCCTGTGATATTCTTCCATACTATACATATCCGTTAGCCGCCATCTTAGTATATTTACCTGTCACTATTAAATCCCTTTCTAGCTGGATCATCTTCACACAATCCATCCATCGTTTCTTTAGCTGTTCTTCTTCTAAGTAGTAAGTAAGTGAGCAAGTAATTCTCCGAAAATTACAAAAAATACTTATATTCCGGTTGTCGAGAAAACAGGAATATTCGTCAAAGCCTCTAGGTGTGACCTCAGCATTATCCGCTATACAGATGTACCTCTACCTGCGCAGATTCTGTTGCGCGCGCAAATGATCTGTACACATGACTATTGAGAGTTCCCGTCATTCTCCAGACTGCCTCAAAACAGAGTACAGGTTTGCAGTACAATTTCTTGCGTAATCGTAGAAAAGTTTTGATACGGAAATTGTCCGTTCGCCATTATATAGCATTATTTGTTATTCGCCGTCGAATGGACGTAAATACGTCTGCCAAACGGAAGTGTCATTGATATAATAGTGGATATAGGATGAGCAGTGGCAAAGGAATTTTCACACGAGGTGAGACGAAGAAAACTCAGAATCAGATCAAAAAAAAATCAGAATGTTGGGCCACAAAAGGGATGAATGAAAAGCAGTTGCATGCAGCTGAGATGAGAATGCTAAGAGGGATGTGTGGTGTTACACGAATGGATAGAATAAGAAATGAGTACATAAGAGGAAGTCTAAAAGTGGCACCGGTGACTGAAAAGTTGTGCGGAAATCGGCTGTCATGGTATGGGCATGTGATGCGGAGGAGTGAGGAAAATGTCGTGAGGAAAGTTTTGAGTATGAATGTCGATGGCTATAAGAGTAGGGGAAGACCAAAGAAACGATGGATGGATTGTGTGAAAGATGACATGGCTAGAAAGGGGGTGACTACCGAGATGACGAATAATAGAGAAGTATGGAAAAAAAGGACATGTTGCGCCGACCCCAAATAGATTGGGATAAGGGCAGGAGAATGATGTGAGACGAAGAAAACTTGTCGAAATGTGCTAGCATGATTGGAATTAATGTTTCATAATAGTAAGATCGAAAAACAACAGTCTATATCTTGGTGTATTTAAGAGCCTCTGCAGCACTGCGAAAGAATATTTTTGATGAAAAGTGCGGTAACGTTTCATTCAATACGTACCACGTCTAGTGCTCCCCAGTTACAGACGGTAGATTCAATGTAAGGCCAGATTTGTATTGTTAAACAAGGAGTGAATGTTCAACGAACACGACGCTACTCATTTATTTAATTATTCCATTGAAGTCAATTGTCAGTTGACTACGATGTAGGGGACAGTTCAGTTTGAATAACAGCTGATACAAGTCGCCTGCGCACGATAATACGACGTAAAGTGTTTTTCTGTATTCGAATACTTTGGATTTACTGATAGTGGAATACAATATAGTGTTTATTATTGTGAAGCGGTTTTTAGATCAAGACGTTGTTGGAAGCTAAAACCTCTGAGAGTTGATTGTAAGTGATAGTGTTTCCTTTTAATCATATCCTAGGATATTCGAAAAACGAGTTGACATTGTCTGCATGGTAAATGAATGTTGCCTTACCTGTTGTTGAGGTTATCCTCCTGTTGTGTTGTAGTAACTACAATTATTATATGACTTTGAGTATGTTAATAAGGTTCTGTATGGATCTGGTAGTACCGATATTGTTTCAACTTCCTGTTAGGTCCTGTCCTTCCTACTGTATGTTTCTCCCTTGTTCCATTTATGACCCATCTGCATACTCGTACAATATGTCCAGTTCAGCTCATTATAAACAAGTTTTTTTTATTTCGATAGTGATCGAGTATATATTATTGCTTCCAACATACAATAATTTCACTGCTATCGATAAGAACAAAGTTTAATTTCCTCCGTAAATAATGTTTCTTCTCGGTTGACAAGATTTAAGTATGCGATTCGATAACTCGATAACCTATATAACCGAAGCAAAATGGTTATTAAATTAGGGTTTAAAAATTTGTAATCTTTGAAAGATATGAATGCAGCATATGCAAAAGTTGACCAGTGGAATATGAGATTGAAAATTAAATTCTTTAAAAGTACGACAGAGTCATCGAGATGATTGCCAACTGATATGTTGTTTATTTCATCAAAACATATTTGAGAGTAGTTTACTTACCTACTAGAGCTGTGTACTAGGACCTATCCTATAGATAGGTACCCATAGGTCCCAGTAGGATACTTTCATCATCAGCTGTCCTTCATCAGTCGGTCACTAAACAGAACATTTTCGTCTTTTTTTGCACGATATGTTAAGGAGGTCGCCATACTATTTTTAGGGTTGCCTGGCTCCTATTATAGAAGACTGATCACTATTCATCTGAATTTGAGTAGTGATCAGTATGAAAATCCTGTCACATATCAAGAACATGTTTGATGAGATTTTAGAATTGGTACCTCCTACATTTTTATATCTTCTGTGTTTTGTTGACATTGGATCATAGCATTTGGATACAAGGTTCGCTTAATCTTATCTCGTCAATTTAACACTCGAACGTATCATAGTCTTGTATGTTTACCACAGTTATTGTTATCTCAAAACAGTTCATATTGTTCAGTTTACTTATTATTGCTTAAAAACATAATTCAAGACCTCAACTCAACCTACAGCACACGTGAAGTACGTTTAAAAGTTTGCATATAACTCGCAGTGTCCCTAGCGCGCAATAGCGGGAGTGTAAATGAGGATATAATGATAAATACGTACAAAGTTTACAACAGTAAACTATTCAAATTTATACGTACCTACTATGTAACGATAAGTAGTATCACTAACACACCACACAATGCACACGCTATGCTAATTAGTTCAGGTATCAGGTCTGGTGAAATGGTAATGATTCAGAGGTCAACGATGATAGACGTTTAGTCGTTTACGTTTGTAGAAAATTCATATAAATTAAATGCTAAATCAGGAAAACAAAGTTATACCAAAAGAGAGAAATGTTAGTCTTCATGAAATTAAGTTTGCGGGCTACAAAAACTTTCAATAAAATTGTTTGATAGAATTGTTCCACTATCAGCAGCTGAAGCGATGGGGACATCAATGTCCCCATCGCTTCAGCTGCTGATAGTGGGCAAAAGTATAGGAAATTGGATTTAATATCTCTAGAAGTACGATATTTAATTAGCGATGCTTAGAACATTGAATGAGAAGAATACCTATGGAGATTATGAAGAATCTGACTGGCCTGATAGATCCATCCAACTGCAATATTATTTCCATACAGGTAGGTACGTCCGTCGTTAAAAAAACAGACAATATTCTACAAGTGTCTCCATTTCCACCAGGTCACACCTCGCGTCACCTCCGACGTAAACATGCTGAGCACATTGAGGCGCATGTTCCAGCAGTCGCTAAAGAAGCGGCCCCTGGTCACCAACGTGACGGTGTACGCCAGCTTCTATATGGCCGCAGAGTTCACGCAGCAGACCTTTAACAAGATGTACTTGGTGAGTGAGGACTACAGCCAATCCTAATAATGCCGAGTATTGAAAAAAAGTTACGCAAAGTTGGAGCAACATGTCGGAAAATGTTGCTGGCACACGTTATGTTCTGTATTGACGGTAAATAAAATATCATCTCGCAACAACAAATGTTGCGCACCGAAGTCGCAGGAATACTATGTAGATAGATGTGTCTTTGGTTCACTAATATTTCACCAAAACTTATTTGACAAACAACGTTTCATTATACTATTCATTTCACAAACAACTTATTCCGCAAAATTAAATGTTTCACATGATATTATAACATTTATTCATTTTTCGTTTCATATTATATTACCACAGTATATTATTTAGATTCATTTGGAAAAATCACGTTTACCTATATTAAGTAAATATCTTTTTGTAAGTAATAAATTTTCTAAACCAGTCATAAATTGATTATGAATGACAATAGTTTTGCAGAATTTTATTTTTCTATATATTCCAGAGTCGTTTTTGGCACTCGCCTTTGCTCGCTCGGCTCGTGCGTAGGGGGTCGCAGTTCTAACCTAACCTAACCTAACCCCATCTTATTTTGCGAGTAAAAATATTTAACTTTTCCCAACGTTGTTGGGGTCGGCCTGAATACCGGTATTTTACATGGAGCGACTGCCTATTTGAAGTCTTACTATGACGTGTTAAAGCCATCATTGCTATTGTGAGAGAGACACGGAGCTGTATACGACCGATAGCACCATCCTCACCCCAGTTACTAAAAGAAAAGAAAGAAAGAAAAACGTTTATTTGGACACAGTTCGTTCGTTCAGTTCGTTTACTGGGCAATACGATACCCCTTCCCCGTGGTAAGACTAACCAGTCGTACCACGGGTGACTGCCTATCTGACCTCCACAACCCAGCTAAGTACTTACTGGGTAATACGATACCCCTTGGTTAGACTGGTTGTCAGACTTTCGGGCTTCCGACGACTCGTAACGACTGTCAAAGATCCACGGATGACAAAGATGGTCTTGAACCAACCACGGCTTGACCAATGCGGCTGTTATTACTTAATATAAATACGTGTTATCGAAGCTAAGAAACCACCTACCCAAACAAAGTTAATATTTATAGGGATCACCGCGCAAGCTTTCCGTATCAAGTAATGAAAAAAGAATTTTCAAAATCGGTCCACAATTGACGAAAATATTGATGAACAATAATAAAAAAATATATATGCCAACAGACGAACATATATGTATAACCTCCTCCAGTTTGAAGTCGGTTAAAAATTACTGTATTTTTTACTATGGATGAAAACCTAATTTTTACAATATTTAATAATTTTCTTAAAAACATAACTTCATAATTTGAGGATTGCAATGTTTGAAATGTTTAGTAGACACACTACCCGAAATAATTTCAATTATTTAGCACAAAAAACTTGATCCCCAATGTAAAAACAGGAAACAAATTGTTAAAAAGTACAAAAACAAAAAGATTTTGGCAGCGGTGGGATTCGAACCCACGCCTCCGAAGAGACTGGTGCCTTAAACCAGCGCCTTAGACCGCTCGGCCACGCTACCATTGAAGCGTGAGCGCGTATGTGTCGGTTACTATCTCTGCGTAATTACGTCATAGCACTCATTGCGAACTATGTTTACATCATCGGTACTATACATGCAGTAGGTAGTAAGACATATCTATCAGTATAATTATTTCAAGTATTTATTTTTTTATAAGTTTCTATAAATAGATACAGACACAAATCTATGTTTTGCTCTTCCTACAGCGCAAAGGAGGGATTGCTTGTTGAATGAAAATCATGTAACCAGAGCAGAGGGGACACCTATTAATGACAATTGATCGCAATTACTTTCATTTTAATTAGTTCATTGCGTTATTTACTTTGCTGAGCAGACGAATTTATGAAACCTAAGTAGGTACATATGTAGCAAAGGATTAGAAAATATCCTATTAACGGTAGTTAAAATTATCTTTCAAAGCAGTAAAATTCTGGGTTTGTCACTCGATTTTAAAACTTTTAGCATCATCATTATCTGCCTAGCCTTTTCCCAACTAAGTATGTTGGGGTCGATTTTAAGAATTACCTACTTATTTATTGAATTATTTAAGTAGGTAATATTTTTCATGTTAACAAGACTTATTAAATTATACGTTAAGAACTTTAACACAGCTTGATTTATATGTTTTGTAAATTTAAGTGAGAATGGTTGCTAATCAACTGTAAATCTTATAGATCTTAAATGGTCCTTAAAAATGATTAGTGTTACCCAAATATGATCTTCAAAGATTTATTCAATGATACTCCACTTGATAGAGTTCGTCGACTTTTTTTTTTCTTTTTCACAATAATTATGGCGTCTGGTTGTCGCCATATTGAATTTTGATTACTGCCATGTAAATCGATTGACGTAAGAGTTATTAAAATTAGCCCACGCGTTTGGTCACCAAACATATCATAGGCTGATAAACACATTACCCTCCTTTGCGTCGCGTAGTCTGGTAAAAATAAATAACTCTCGGATAGTGATTTGCAAGTGTGTTGCAGACTTCGTACTGGGCCCGCCACTTCCTCCTAAAGTCCCAGCTGTGGGAACATTATAGGCTGATTATGTATTATTATGGCTGATTATTACTTATGCATGTTTTGTTTGTTTCAGCCCGATAAGCCAGACTACAAACCCGTATCGGGAGCGCGTATTGTCGCTGTAGGCAGCACACTTTACGCACCTACTTTATATTATTGGTAGGTGATTAATGCTAATTAAAGGTAACTCCACTTGTATTTCTCGTAGAGGCAGGCATATACTTAAATCCAGATTTTGTCTGTAAATCCCATGTAGGTAAAAGGGGCGAGCCAGTCTAGCACAGACTCCCGCCTGTTACCAACGGAGAATGTATAAGTAAACGGGAAAAGAAATAGTTCGATTCAAACTTAATGGCGGCTCGGAAGTTAGTAGTGCTATTCTGTAAATAGCTCACCGTGAAAACATGAGTGAAGTGATCTTAAAGTGAGCTGTCAATAGTGTCAACCCCTAGCGTCAGGTGAGATGACGGCTCACTTCACGCTCACTTCACCTGAGTTATCACGGTGAGATTTTTACAGAATAGCACTACAGTAGTGCTATTCTGTAAACATCTCACCGTGATAACTCGGGTGAAGTGAGCGTGAAGTGAGCCGTCATTCCACATAATGCTAGGGGTTGACACTATTGACAGCTCACTTTAAGATCACTTCACTTATGTTTTCACGGTGATGTGTTTTCAGAATAGCACTACAGGTGCGAGTGCAAACCGTGCAGGTACAGTCAAGTGGAGAATAATTTTGCCTCCATTTATTTAAGCTTGATTAAGTTTTTTTTTTCATTTAAAAATTAGATTTAGCTCTTTTAAGTTTGAATCGTACTTTATCCTGCACTCGCAGCTAACTTTCGAGCCGCCATTAAGTTTGAATCGAATTATACCTACCTACTTTGAAAACTCGGGGATCGAACGTGAAAATCGCTGCCACTAGACCAGCGATGTAAATAAAATCAGTTTATTGCAAACATAATTTTTGTACAGAGGTTGGAATAAGGTTCAAAGTAAAACAAAACTACTATGTACCTACAGACGCCAGCAGGTCAAGCTCAAACTGTCAAATTTTTACAACCAACCTTGAACCTAATACTTCAGCGATAAAGATGAAAATCTATTAAAGAAATTTGACAGATTGTAGTAGCTAGATGTGCTGGCGTCTGTCCTTAGGTACTTACAGAAAATTTCGTATCATGTGGCATTTTTACAAAAAGAATAGAATAAATACTTAATGTATAATTATTATTGTTTATTGTTGCTGTTGCTATGGAATTATATAAGTAATAAAGAATTAGAATAATTAGTTTATTCAAAATAAAATGTAATAAGTACTTAATTCAAATAAATATAATATGTAAGTAAGTATTAGCAATGGCAATGCTGAACTATTTATTCCATTGCTTTAAGTTTTTTTTTTAAAAACTCTTGCAATGTGTAGTAGAACTTTTCAAATACGGGAACAATTTTGTTTAAAATAAACGCATACTTTTTATTTCTTTTAATGACTCCGGAATCACACTAATATTATAAAGGCGAAAGTTTGTGAGTGTGTGTGTGTGTGTATGTTTGTTACTTCTTCACGCTCAAACGGCTAGACCGATTTGGATGAAATTCGATATGTTGACAGCTTATACCCTGAATTAACACATAGGCTACTTTTTATTCCGAAAAAATGTAGTGCTCCCGTGGGATGAGCAAGGAATTCAAATATATTTGTTACTCTTTCAAACTCAAACGGCTCGACCGATTTTGATATAATTTGGTGTGGAAATAGCAGACACCCTGTATACACATAGCACACATAGGCTAGATTAAATAATACTCGTTTTAGTGTATCTCATAAACCGCGGGTAACACCGCGGGGCACAGCTAGTTTTATTATAAATCTTGATACACTTTACTTACGGGCCTGAATGCAAAATGGATAGTTTTAAAAGTGGTAAGTAATGCTAGATCGTTTTGTGTCGCAAGTTTCGTGACTGGGTATAATGATCTTTATTTAATGGGAAAAATTGTATATTTTTCCTGACCATAGAAATATAAAAAACTTATTTATTATATCTATGTTCCTGACAAACAGATATATTTCAGAGATTTAATGCAGAGACGTGAATGTCAGGATATATTGTTCTGTAAAATGTGGTCTACAGCTGTCCATACGAGTACCTCATGTATTCGTCAATGTAATAGGTAGCAAGAAAGATAAGAGTTCAAGGATATCTGTGTATTTTATCGAATGTGTCTTTTTTAAACAAAGTATTACGTGTTCCACAGGTACAAATTCCTGGATAAGAAATTCGTCGGGACATCTGTGAAAACGGTGCTGACGAAAGTAGCGTGTGACCAGTTTCTAATGACGCCTACGCTGCTGGCGTTGTTTTTTATTAGTAAGTCTTTCTTTTTATATATTTTGGACCCTTTTGAACCTATTTATCTTACTGCCCCTTGTAACTACTAACTGCCAACTTACTGGGCCTTGGTCCTACGACTGAAATGGTCAATGAAACATTACAGTTATGTACCGAATCTGCAGCCCGAATTATAGTACGGTCAGCAAAGAAGTCGGTTAACACTGCGACTTTTTGACATCATCTAAATTAACACAAAATTATTTTTTTTTTCGTTTAGGTAAGTGTTAAGAGTTAATGTTAAAATTTTAAATACTTCTGTTCCGATTTAATTATTAAGATTAAAAAACTGCAAGTGTAAATCGACTTTTGTTGCTGACTGTACCTAATTAAGTATAAAAATTGAAGATCGTGGTGTGGCGAAGATCGTGGTGTGGCGAAGATCGTGGTGTGGCGTATATGAACAAACCGACACTTTCAAGTCCCTACTTGCTCAGTAGTCAGTAGCGCCCTAAGCCTAGGTTCGAGTCCCACTATGGGCCGCCCTTAGCTGTGCTACTTAAAAATTATTTTGCAAGGCGAGAGGCCCATCTGGCCCCGCCGACGACGCCCGGTTAAGCAACAAAGGCTCCCGGAGCCAATTGCGAAAAGGTCCTTACCAAAAAAAAAAAAAAAAAATGTGGCGTATATAACACTTAGTAGTCAAACGTTAAGGGATCGATACACCGTAACAGATATCACATACCACAACTTGAACCATTTTTAGAATTCGAACGGGCTGAAATGTTGCCGAATGTTGCTTACTTATTTGTTAAGGAAGTTTTAGAGTACTTTTATCAAGGTAGATGTCAGATGTTACACATAATATGCGACTACTTTATGGCTCGATCGTTTTTTTTTATACTTAACTTTGTAATGTCTCATCAAAATATTAACATCAATTTTTATTTTACAGTTTTAAGTACCCTGGAAGGGAAACAAGACATCTTTGAAGAGCTTCGACAGAAGTATAAAACGGCTTTTATAGCAAATCAAACCTTCTGGATCCCAGTACAGACTGTGAACTTTTTCTTCATTCCTTCTCACCTGAGAGTCACATACGTGGCGTCAGCGTCCTTCCTCTGGATCAATGTGCTGTGCTACATCAAACGGCAGCAGATTGCCAGCAGTGAAAAATACTAAAAAGCTTTAAAGTAGAATAAGTAGCATAGACTTAGTCCGGCCATGTCGGCGACGAGAGAATGAGTTCCTGACATCTGTCAGTTGGACAATTTCTAGTAGGTACCTACTACACTGTTTGTGTTGTAGCGTGTTGTAGCATGGTGCGGGTGACAGATGTCAGTATCGCATGACTAGGTGACATTATGCAATTTAATTTTATCGATAATGATTCTCACAGAAAAAATCTCGTTCTCTTTATTATAATTTTAAAAATGTCTTTGATATATCTTATTATTATGAAATTTATGTTATAATATGTTTTAATTATAAAAAATCACATTCAAAGCACAACCGATATTTATAAAAAAAAAGGATTTTTTTGGTGGTAACATTTTTGCCATAGTGCGCTGTACGTCGGCGGCCATTTTGCGTCAGTAGGTATACTCAGCACGAGTGCTATGTCTAAAACAACAAAAATTTAAAAATACATAAGTAAGTACAGCCGGTCTATTCTGTAGAAATCTCACCGTGAAAACTTAGGTGAAGTGATCTTAAAGTGAACTGTCAATAGTGTCAACCCCTAGCATCAGGTGGAATGACGGCTCACTTCACGCTCACTTCACTTAAGTTATCACGGTGAGATGTTTACAGAATAGCACTACAGTAAACTTCTTTTTCTATAAAAAATAGCAACACATCCCATCACTAAACATGTCTATGGCGTTACGTTACAAGTATAACACTGCTTCATTTTTCTTTCAATTTGATTTTATTTGTAGATAATAACATTTTGGCAGGGTAAATTTATTTGGTTTACTACAATTTTACGACTAGGATATTTGGAGTGCAGCTAAAATATTCAATCATGATTGTAAATCGCGGTAGCGTTCAAAAGTGAAAAGGAACAGCAGTGCTATTCTGTACAAATCTCACCGTGAAAACCTAGGTGAAGTGCGTCGTCATTCTACCTGATGCTAGGGACGATTGACACTACTGACAGCTCACTCCACGCTCACTTCACCTAAGTTTTCACGGTGAGATTTGTACAGAATAGCACTGCAGTTCATCGAATGTCACGCGCACCATGCTACAGCGCAAACAGTACGGTAAAGATCAAATTCGCAAAACAAATATTCGTTAGTATGAAACTGTCAGGTGTCAAGAACGCATTCTCTCGACGGCCGGACTGTAGGTGTAGTCGACCTCGTAATATGTAGCTTAATTTATCGTCATAAGGTTCAAAGTAATTTTCACGCCATAAAAGACAAGGTCTATTTACGAGGAGCTCGTGGCTAAGTAATAACAGCCGCACGGGTCGATCCATCAGATTAAGCTACGCTTGCCGGGGTCGGTCCGTGGATGGGTGACCATCTTTACATAGGTACCGAGACCCCTCCGTGCCTCGGATAGCACATTAAGCCGTTGGTCGCGGCAGTCCTTCGTGGATCTACAGTTGTTACGGGTCGTCAGAAGCCCGAAAGTCTGACAACCAGTCTTACCAAGGGGTATCGTATTACCCAGTTAACGGGTTGTGGAGGTCAGATAGGCAGTCGCTCCATGTAAAATACTGTATTCAGCTGCATCCGGTTAGACTAGAAGCCGACCCCAACATAGTTGGGAAAAGGCTGGCAGATTGATTGAAAAGACAAGGTCTATTTGTCTATGTGACAGTTAGATAGTCTCAACCTTAATGAAGTTTTAATTTTCTAGGAATTGTTGTCAAAAGTGATAAAGCAATATACAAGATGAAATTGAATAGATGCGACAAATTTAAATATACAATAATACGTGTTGTCAAGAAAATTTAGAACATATCAAATGTAAAATTAAAAAATAATTTATCAGTGTTACGGAAAACGTTAAAATAATTAAAGTATCAAAGAATTTCGCGTACTACCGTTTTCGTGTAGGTAAAGTGCACGTCTAACAATAATAGTGTAAAATATTTTCAGTAGGTAGGTACGAGTATCTACTTGTTATTCATGAAAATGGAATAACTTTAAAAATGGGACTGCGACACTCCATCATTAACCAAAACGGAACTATTAATATGAAAGTAACTTTTGCGCGCGGCTTCGCCCGCGTGGATGTTGGAAATTATCCCGCGGGAACCTACTACCGGGATAAAAAGTATCCTATTAATCCAGGTTATAAACTATCTGTGTGCCAAACTTCATCCAAATCCATTCAGCCGTTTTTGTGTGATTGAGTAACAAACATCTTCACAAACTTTCACATTTATAATGTTAGTAAGATTAATTTTTAATTTCTCATACTTATTCAACATTCATTTTTACGTTACAAGTCCGTGTTTGGGTCACAGAAATTCATGTGTACCTACCAAATTTCGACTTAATCGGTCCATTAGATTCGGAGTAAAATGGCTGTGACAGACGGACAGACAGACACATGAGTGATGAACTGATGATATAAGGGTTCCGTTTTTTCATTCAGACGTACGGATTTGAACGAGGTTCCTGCCCCGTCTCAAAAATGCACCCTGAATAGAGACCATGCACCTACCTACTGTATATAGTATATTCTTCCAGGGCATCATTCCATACTTAAAAAGTACTCGCAATTCCGGAATCGAGAGATTTTTATTATAGATAAAAAAGTGCATTCCATAAACATAATTCGTAATGTAAGTAAATAGAACTCTAAATTGGCCGATCCCGGAATTCTGGGATTTTTTCGATACAAAAGCCCATCCCATATTAGCCAACACCAACTTTAGGTACATATGCACCCGATTATCCGATCTCCAAATATATCAGTAATCGCATTATTTAAATAGAACAATAATAATGCGACAGTACAGAGTGCCCTTCCTGAGCTTAAATAAATTGCCCAAAATGCGGGTATTTAATCTATCTAAAAGATTTATTTAGGTAGGCTAAGTAAGTTTATAAATGGTGCCGCTTCTGTTGTGCACAAACTAAACTTAATTTAGGCTATTGCTAACTTTTTCTCTCTATTATGACAAGAAAGGGACGGAAGTAAATTAGAGCTGTCAAAATGTCGACTAAAAAACACGGTGAAGCGCAAGGCGTGAACTGGTTTGACATCTCCAACTTAGTTCATAGCTATAGACGTCCTTTTCTCGCGCTGCCTGTTAGTAAAAGATAGCGATTCTCTAATTTTAGTTTAGTGCGTTCACAAGAGAATCGGCACCAATGTCTGATACTATTTTTTATAAGTAGGTATAAAGTAATTTTATGTGTTTTCTTTCGAAACTGTTACAATTTAAGAACAACTTCGAATCAATGTTTCGAGGAGAATATTACTTTTATTAATAAATAATTTTACTGTTTAATTGAGTGAAAAGGATTACTTCAAATTGTTAAAATTAAAAGTGCGCAAACTATATTTGCGGTAGGCCTATTGTTACATACTATTTTATTTACTTGTTCTGTTTAAACGTTACAAATAAAACTGTTATTGAATACAATGTGTTCGTTTAATATCTATATAAATAAGTAATTATTAAATCAAAGCTTATATATAAAATGGATCACGGTTTCCATTTAACCTGGCCCGGAATTAACTCTTCAATAAGGGACTTCAGTTGCATGTTTTCGAGAAACAGGAGGTTGCATTTACGAATCTGAAAACATAAAACGCAATAAGTTTATTAGAGATAAACCATTCTAAAACTGAACGCCCCTCGACAGCGGTTAAGCTCACATGCAAATAAGTGTATAGGACACAATACACATAATTGGTCTTTGTCATTGATTGCTCAGACACCAGCGAGTACGGTCAACAACTAAAATAAATAAACACCATACAGACTAACATACATAAAAATATACACAATAACACAGTTTTTTTTTTTTATGCAAACGAGGTACCGTTTGCCCAAACGCCGAACTGCCGGATTTGTCGCCCAACTAGTGTATAAATGACACGAACGTGCGACAGAACGAACGTGTTGTTCCATACAAAGCTACTCAAAATCACTCGTCAGAACTTGACCAAAGAATCATCGAAATCGGTTGACAACGACCGAAGTGGTAAAGAATTATCGCTGAATATACATAAAAATAAGAGATTCAGACGAATTGAGAACCTCCTCCTTTTTTGAAGACGGTTAAAAATACAATAAAATGACTTACAACCACATTTTTCAAAGCTGAATTGAAATGAAATTTATTTGGAGTTGATCATTACAGTTGATCGAGTTTTTTTTTACAGTTTCTAAATCAATTCACTAAACCTATTCAAATAATATAAATAAGTATAGGTCTAAACAGGGTGACTGGTAATTAGTGACCGATACTAAAACACATGATTATACTCATGATAACAATCAACTTTTACTATGGGACCAAACCTGATCTCGCGAAAAAAAACCGGCCAAGTGCGTGTCGGACCACGCACAATGAAGGGTTCCGTAGTTGGGATGAATTTATGTTAAGAACAAACTTAACATTGTAGTTGAAAAACCTGTTCTCCCATACATTCCAACTGTAAATGTAAGTTTGTACTCACAATATTGATAGATTTACCATGCTATTTTAAGACCACAGACTTCTTATAGGTTTTCCTGTAATCTTAAGATAAAGATCTATTTTCTGTATTTTTTTCAAAATTTTAGGATCAGTAGTTTCGGAGATAAGGGGGGGGGAATGGTCAATTTTCGTCTATTTTATTAAATATCTTTAAAACAATTTATTTTAAAATTATAAAAAAAATATTTTTGAGACCCTCATAGTAAGCTCTTTCATTTGACATGTCACATGGTGTAGTTTGCAAAACTTTTTTTTTTAATTTTCTTATTTGCCCCCAAAAGTGACCTCTATATTCAAAATTCATCGTCCGTGTTTGGGTCACAGAAATTCGTATGTGTACCAAATTTCAACTTAATCGGTCCATTAGATTCGGAGCAAATTGGCTGTGACAGACGGACAGACGGACAGACAGACAGACAGACAGACAGACAGACAGACAGACAGACAGACAGACAGACAGACAGACAGACAGACGGACAGACAGACACACGAGTGATCCTATAAGGGTTCCGTTTTTTCCTTTTGAGGTACGGAACCCTAATAATCAGCTGTCCCTTACATTCATGTTCTCATAACTCGTCAAAATAGGGAGCAGCTGATTTTTTTTGGCGATTTCAGGTTTGGTCCCATAGTAAAAGTTGTTTGTTATCATGAGCACATCATCTTCCTGCCCTTATCCCATATTACTTGGGGTCGGCGCAACACGTTTTCTTCTTCCATTCTCCCCTGTCAACCGTCACGCTATCATTCATTCCCTTCGACACGACACAGGGAATCCTAGTGGAGGCTAGTGTTATGTGAATATTTAATGCTTAGTTCTTAAACAATAAAGTATTTATTATTTTTATTTTTTTCTCTTTCATATCATTTTCCTCACACAATCCATCCATCTTTTCTTTGGCCTTCCTCTGCCTCTCCATCCATCAACATGTTATCATGAGCACAATCATGTGTTTAAGTATCGGTCACTAATTACCAGTCACCCTTTAGAGCTAATAAAATTGGTACCTATGTGTATATCAGTTATTATTAAAGTATAATATGCTACGACTACATGCTGCGTGCTACGGCTACGAGCTACACCTACGACCCTACGTGCTACGCCACGTGCTACATCGTAGACTGCCTAAAGATTTAGGTAATAGGGAATATGCATGTATTTTTTTTTACTAAATCTATAAAAGACAGTGAGTAACATAACCCGAGAAAAGTTTTAAACGTTCAATTTAACTACTGCTTGCTGCTCAAAAAAAAAAATGAAACTAACAGTTTTCTACTGCAGTTCAAACGTCTGTTTCTGTCGCGATCATGATGTGACGTCATTTACTTACATCTGCTTTTTTAAGGTTTCTTTAAAGCCCCAAATCATATAAATTAAATTATTGTTTGTGCTTTATTCAAGCAGAAATCGCACTTACTTGCCTTAGTGAGATTTCACTCAAGCACTTTGCATAGATTTTTATTGACATAGTTCAGTCACTTCCGGCATTGTCGAAGACGACGCGTTTTGAGTTTGCGTTCCGTTCCACAATAAATTTACTTTAAAAAAAAGTAAAAACCGACTTCAAAACCAAAAACTCTGTGCAAAATTTCAGCTTTCTAGCTCCAAGGGTTTGGGCTGGGCGTTGATTAGCAAGTCAGTCAGTCAGGAGTTCAGGACCCTTTTTTATTTAAAGAGATTTTTTTATTGTGATCGATCTATTTCGGAACCCTGGGGTCCCGGATCTTTGGAAGGTGTAGGTAGGGAACGAGGGGCCGAAGCCAACACGCAGTCCCGTTAGACGCTTTTAATGAAATGAGGCACCAACCGACGAATAACCCTGTAGGTACGCACTACGCAAATGCACCCAAGGATAATCCCCGGTTGGTGTAGGACGATTGCAGGATAAGGAAACAAAGATATTGGATATTTTTGTGTTAGCTAGGTATATTGTACTAATTAAGATTTACAACTAAGTAAATAAATAATGTAACATTGACTGTTAATTTCAATGACTTTACTTTCTTCTATTTGTCGCGGCTTATTTGCATCTGTGTTTTTACTTCGTGTTCGCATCAAAAGGCAGAAATCGGACCAACTTACTTCATAAAGTAGGAGAGCAGCATCAGAGTCGCATTCTTTGGCCATGCACGACTCGAGCCTCGCGTCGAACTTCATTCGCGCACGAGTTGTGACTTCCATCATGTGTTGCAGAGTCTGTCTCATGCCCATTAACTGGTCTTCGTACCATTTCTTCTGATTTTGATATATACACATATTAAAATAAAAAGTAGGTAAGTATCAAAAGTACTCAGGCGTTAATATAGATCTTCGAGTTTAAGGGCCTGATTCACCACCTACGATTAAGTTCCTATTAACATTGGCAGATAATTTCATACTAGACAAATTCTGTTCCATTTTTGAAATTATTCGGTGAGTAGTGGCTATTCGGACATCGTGAAATAGGCCCTTAACTTCGGCTTTGTAGAGAGTAGGTTCTGTCATTCTTAACCTTAACCGCTGAGCAGACGATGGCAAATTTGAAATCTTAAAGAAATCCTGTGAGTCTATTTGTCATACGTGTGCGTTATTAGATTACCAATACGTTCTATCGTCGCGGACATAATTATTGTCCGCGGTCAAATTAGTTGAAAAACGCAAAGCGAAAACCGTTAAGCACTAGTTCATTGATATTTGGATGTTGCTCTCAGGCTAACCCAAATTTAGAGTGTATAATCAATCAAGGTATTACAAAATTTTGGCCAGTTACTGTGTGACCGTACCTAGATACTGACGGTATCCTTCGAAAACTCAATTTGTCATACTAGCGTTCTGGTACCTTACGGATCAACGTTCATTTCAGGTGTTATTTAGCTTAAAACTAAACAGACAAGGATACTTAGTTTTAGTATGAGTTTGCTACGCTACTTCTTCTTCCCATCACAAACACTAGGAAGTCGTGAATGATGGATGTTGTAACTTTTGACGACCAAAAAGTGCAAATTCTCAGCAATGATTTTCTGACAGAAAAAAATCTATCAATAAGTAATAGCTACCGAGAATAGCAATAAGATTTGAATGTTGCCTGGGTATTATTAGGATATTGAATGAGCATCTAGCGATTCGTTATTTTAGATGATCTTATAGATTATGGTTAGGTAGGTACCTATACCTAATCTTAAAGATGACTCATTAGGTATTTATGTTATCATCCAATACACACTTGCACCATCCTCTTATTTTTGAGCACTAGATACTTTTCTCCGACGGAGAGCAGTGCAGTGTGCGCATGCGTGAGGTGCGCATGCGACGAGTCCACGCGTTCCCGCCATTGCTTCAGGCGTTTGTCGCGCAATCCCACTGCGTTACATTGCTCATCATACGCTTGTATTAGAGCTTTGTATCGCTTTGCTAGCTCTTCGTATCTGCAATGTTAAGTTTTTCCTTGATGTTCCAATTCAAACACTTACCTACCCCATTAACTATAATTTTTGGTAAGTAACTTACTGGTATTGTAGACAAACAATGCTCATGGAGGACCAAGTGTCAGTGTAATCATCCAGACTCCTTGATGACTTGCTATTACTTGTGCCTGTAAGAAACGCCGCAAATTGTCATGTAGTATTTTGAATCGTGTGACTGACATTGGCGTGGCCACCATCAGGGATTTTAATATATAAAAAAAAATATAATAATATATAAAAAAAAAATATTTCGGAACAATAACAAAAGACAGTAGGTACCTACAACAAGTAAAACGATGATAGCTGCAAAAGTATAAACTGTAGCGCAGCTAACAACGCCCTTCTCCAGATACAGAATGGAATAAATGTTCCATGTAGAGAGAGAATTTAGATAATTTAGATTTAGTTAATAAAATAAAAAAAAACAAACAAGACAAAAAATAAAAAATACAGGACAAAAAATTCTTCGGGATTGGTTTTTAATGTGTGATTGTAGGGTGAATGAGTGTGTGGGTGAGTGTTAAATGAAAGGTATGTGGTGTTTGTGATAAGTACCTATGTTGTGTGCGGTGTGAAAGAGTGATGAGTATTTTACACTTCCACGAGTTTCTCTGTTTCATCATAATTTTGTGATTTTAACCAGGATTCAAGTTTATTTTTACATTTGCTCTTGGTTAATGGGTAGATGTGTAGGCTTTTTTTTTTGGGTTGGGATTTTAATTTTGATGACACAAAAAATTGTCGCTAATTAGTCGGCGTTTGCGGTGTCTTTGATTTGTAGGCGAAACCACGATGACCATCACAATGTTTGCCAAATTGCTTTAAATATTTTTTAATTTTAATTGGACCAATTTAACTACAACATCTTGTCATGATTTCCAAATAATAATAAGTTTTGTTGTTGTTGACTCCAATGATTTTGTATCTGTGTATTCGTGAAGTTAAAAAGTACCTTATTTGACAGTTGCCGCCAAAAGTACTGGTTTTTCTAGCAGAATGTAGGTAATGATAACATGACAATCTTAAAACTTACTGGTGGTATTAGAACACTTAAAACTTTTCTGTTCTGAATGTTCACTGTCCCACCAGTCATTGACGCCATGTGAGTGTCTGTGGGAGCCCTTACAGTGCAACAGGTTCTGTTCATACTCGTTGGACTTGTTGATACTTCGCTCCAGACAACAGAGCGTGTTGCGGACGTTTTGAACACTGTTGATGAAGTTCTTTTGGTGGCTGTTCGGCTGTAGAGGGAATTTAGATGGTAGGTACCTCCTTGATGGTAATAGTACTGTATGATTAAGTACATGAAGCAACTCTAGCCTAACTATACGTCCGGGGGTGGGTTGTTCGAAAGAGACCGTGGCCCTGGCACAGGCAACTGAAGAAACACGGGTGGGTTTTAGTCAGTAAAAGTCCGAGACGCCCTCCCGCTCTGCCCAGAGCGGGAGAAGTCATTTGATGATATCCCATCCAAAAAACAAAAAAGAAGCCTAACTAGGTAGGTAAGTATAGTAAACAGTCTAGCGGTGGAGTTAGCAAGGTGTTCTTATGTAGCTGTTGCTTATTGCTAGCAGTTTTACTAGCTGCCTAGGGGGGATTCATGTAGGTACCGGATTAAAAGTAGGTCATCCAGGACATGATCTTTGTGCTTTTCATCCAAATCAGTTAGGCCGAGGAAAACAAATTAATAATCAATCTGCCTAGCCTTTTCCCAACTATGTTGGGGTCGGCTTCCAGTCTAACCGGATGTTCTTAGCTGAATATTAGTTTTTACATGGAGCGACTGCCTATCTGACCTCCACAACCCAGATATTGGGTAATACGATACCTTGGTAAGACTGGTTGTCAGACTTTCGGGCTTCTGACGACCCGTAACGACTGTCAAAGATACACGAATGACAGCCGGGGGCACGTGCTTTCTGAGGCACAGAGGAGTCTCGGTATACAATGACGGTCACCCATCCACGGACCAACCGCGGTAAGCGTAGCTTAACCTTATGGATCGACTAGTGCGGCTGTTATTACTTAGCCACAAGCTCCTCGAGGAAAACGAATTAATAGTAGGTAGGTACCTAAAACACACCATGTGTAAACCGCACTAGCGTAGCGGCGAATACCTACACATCGTGAGTGTTTTCCAGCAGTCGAATAGGTAAAACATACGTAGCGCGTAAAACCGCACTGCCCCGTAACGTCCAGCTGGCCGTCACATAAAGGCCCCGCACATTTACACCGCTGGCTGTGCGGCAGGCCGTCCACTCATAAAAACTGGCGGTCCAGTTATTATAAGTGGAAGGCCTCGACTGTCGGCAACGGACTATAAATGTGTGGGAGCCCTTTAGAGGCGTGTGCGCCTCACTAGCGTCCTAGCGTGATTGACCCACAACCTTAGAATTTTATAGTAATTCTTTATATTTTACAAAAAAACAAGTGTGTTTGTTTTGTAATTACCAACGATTTAAATAGTAGGGTACCTACCTACCTAAGCAATGAGGGTAAAGCAAAGGCCGAGTTGACTGAAAACAGATAGAAAATCATACATCAATGGGATACCTCAATAAATGGGATTCATCAACTTACGGCAAAATTGTTGACTGCGAAACATTTTACGTTGCTCGGAGAAAACAGATCGTTGCTTATTTTTACACCTTGCATGTTTCACTTATTGTTTTCGATAAAAAAACCCTGTAAAATACCTCGAAACCAGTGCAAAGAATAACATTGATAAATCTGACATTTGTTAACGTCAAGTCTCATTAGAAAAAGTACCTATAGATGTTTTTTTTTACAAATTGAAAAACTTTTTCACTTACAAAAAAACATTAGAAAAAATAACTTCAACTTCGGTGTCTTTTGATCTGTTTTAGGTTTTTGCCACCGACTTCCGAAATTAAAGTAATTTTTCACTTGTTTGTGCTTTTTTGTAAATTTTTTATTTTACGCTTTTTAGTTATGATAGGCCCATATACCAATTCGTATACCACTACTACTTGGTATGTAAACAACAGTGCGAGGAAGTATTAGGTTGGGGAAAAAGTCTCTTCGCAATACAGTATGTCTTGTATGAACTTAAAATAAAATCTCTTTGGCTATATTATTTGTTTCTGGCTGGTTTTGGTATCATTGAAAGTTTAAATTTTAAAGAACGTAATTCCAAATTCAAATTAGGAAAAAGTGTGATTTTCATTTGTTTTTCGTACTGTCAAAATGAGTGAATCTAATTAAGAAATTCGATACATTTTAAAATTTTACTACAAAAAAGGTAAAAATGCAACGCAAGCCGCGAAAAAAATTTGCGATGTTTATGGACCCAGTGCAGTGTCTGTGAGAGTAGCACAAATTTGGTTTAAGCGTTTTCAATCCGGAAATTTTGTTGTCAAAGATGCACGTCGCTCTGATCGCCCTATTACGGATAAAATGGATGCCATTTTTGAAAAAGTGGAGCAAGATAGCAGTAGTTATGACGTAGCTGAAGAACTGGGAATTGACCACAAAACAGTTTTGGCGCATTTGAAAAAAACTGGGTACCTACACAAAAAAGCTCGATATTTGGGTACCTCACGAGCTCACTGAAAGAAACCTAATGAACCGTGTAAGTACCATTTGTACTCATTTGTGATTCTTTATTACGACGTAATGACACCGAACCATTTTTGAAGAAGCTGATAACTGGTGATGAAAAGTGGATCACGTACGACAAGGACGTGCGAAAAAGGTCGTGGTCAAAGGCCGGTCAGGCTTCACAGACTGTGGCGAAACCCGGGTTAACTCGCAACAAGGTGATGCTGCGTGTGGTGGGATTGGAAGGGCATTATTCATTATGAGCTGTTACCACCAGGCAGGACCATCGATTCTGAACTCTACTGCGAACAACTGATGAGATTGAGTTGAGAGAAAGCGGCCGGAATTAATCAACAGAAGGGGTGTGGTTTTTCATCATGCTAACGCTAGACCTCACACATCTTTCGCCACTCAGCAAAAATTAAGAGAGTTTGGCTGGGAGGTGTTAATGCATCCGCCGTATAGTCCTGACCTTGCACCTGTTTCGGTCTCTTCAGAATTCTTTAGGCAGTGTCAGGTTAACATCACGAGAGGACTGCCAAAACCACTTGTCGCGGTATTTTGATCAGAAGTCCCAAAATTTATATAGCAATGGGATCATGTCCCTACCTACAAGATGGCAAAAAGTTATCGAACTAAATGGTATCTACATACTTTAGATAAATGTAAATAATGTATATTAAAAAATGTTTTAAATTTTCTTAAAAAATGCGAAGAAACCTTTGCCCCAACCTATTTTTTTCCTACACAAATATAAATTATCAAGATACTCAAAGTGGAATAAAATACGTATTATCGAAGCTAACTCAAAAACTACTTTATATGGGACCACAAAACCGCGCAAGCTTTCTCTACCGAATGAAAAAAAAAATTTTTAGAGTCGGTCCACAATTGACGAAAATATCGATTGATATACATAAAAAAAATACATATAGAACATTATAACCTGCAGTGCTATTCTGTATAAATCTCACCGTGAAAACCTAGGTGAAGTGAGTTGTCATTTTACCTAATGCTAGATTGGATTGACACTATTGACAGCTCACTCCACCTAAGTTTTCACGGTGAGATTTGGACAGAATAGCACTGCTGCTCCTATTTGGATAGGAAGTCGGTTAAAAACAGCAGACAACTTACCGAGTTTGCTATTATTTACTAGTTTCAAAAGGGCAAAAAATAAAATTAATTAGTAATTCATCAGATGGTTTATTCAACTACAACAAAAAGCATAACGTTTAATAACTAAATCAGTCTAAAAATATTCTCCTGCGTTACAACTACAACGACTCAAATATTTCATCTAAAAGGTTAAAAATTATACTACGATTCGTGCATTTATTGCTTATTTGCATAAATTAACAACGGCATTACGTGTTAACTCGTTTTATACTTAATTGCGCAATTGCGGTTATAATAATAAATATTCTTTTCACAACAACAAATATAAATAGTCCATTTTAAAATAACTGTTGAAATATTAAATTTTTATATAGGTAGGTAGTTAAACTTTCAATTGACATTACTGTACTAAAATATAAAAACAAGTAAACAGTGAATTACTGGCGTTAATTACTGAATGTATATGTCAAATAAACATTCTTGTAAATTTTCTTATGTAGGTACAAAGGAAATAAAACCAATATTCCAAAGATTTGTACACAACAAATAACATGATTCAATTGATGTTAAGTACCTAGTCTGGTCATATATTCTATTACAAACTAATAAATAAGTACTTATTTCCTTTTTTCTTCAATGTTTTGCCAACTACCTACATATTAATGTGATGTGATATAAAGGGAAGTAAGTACCAGTCAGTAATGAATATAAATTAATTCCTTTGATTCTACACATTCCTTGAATTTATAATATATCTGTCAATAATGGAATAAGTATGGAGTAAGTATAATGGTTACCTTATGCCTAGCCTAATAACAGTATATTTTTTAATTGTAAAGATATTTACAACCAGACTAGGTTACCTAATTGTTCTGGAAGACATTGTTCAGCCTCTAGTATGAGAAACTTTGCATAACACAAATAAACATTGAAAACAAGTATTTAACATTACACAACAATAACAGTAATAACATTTTTATTAGTAAAAAGCTATTTTCACAAGAATTTCGAGTTCTTAGAAAATATGTTCATAGGAACTTTGGGTAAGTTAATATAAAAATAATGTTTTAAAAGTGAGTCGACGAAATTTTGTGTTTGACGAAGTTTGTAGGTTAGTAATTGGCATTATGATAGACCATAATACACAAGTAAGTACCATAATATACATAAGTCACAAGACTTAGCTGTCCAACATAACAACGATGCCGTTAAGTTAAACAGGGTAAGAGCAAAGAAAAAAAGTAAATAAAAGTAAAATAAACTATAAAGGTGCTTAGCAATGCGCTATTAACTCGTGTCTGTACATAATTACAAAACAAATACAAAAAACTAACCCAATGGACCTCTTGAATTACCTAAGTACCTAATTCTTGCTTTATGAAAGAAAAAGCAGCAAACATTGAATAATGAATATGTATGACAATAATACTCAATACATGATTTGGTTATAAAGTTATATGAGGACCTTTACATATTTACAATTTAACAATATTCCGACTGTTGCATAACAATTTATAATACTGTTTATACTATTGCTGTATTTAGGCACTTTATAGTATGGTTGCAATACATAATGATTGCAAAAAGGCATTATTTAAGTTAAATATAACGTAAAGTAGCTGCAAAACATGCTGCAATATTATCTAACTTGTGACAAAAACAATTGTGATGTGTTACCATCAATAATAATGTAAGATGGTAGAACAATGCTACTCTCTCTATAGTAATTGTATAAACTTCAATGAACAATTTGGCTCTTAAAGATTTGGCAAAAAATGGTGTTAAACTTCCTACAGTATGTCGTAACATGGTCACATAATATTCTTTGGTATATAGTTGCTCCGAATTCAAAATATATCATTTTCATCAACAAAAATCTAACATTCACACAAAACAACAATCTTAAAGAATATTGGTTCACAGAATCAATGCAAAGAAATTGAGCTTTTGGAAAAATTTACTTATGATATGACATAACTACTGAGATCCACAATCAACTGTAGTTTACTTAACTTTTTTTTATAAATTTTTTATATTCTCTTAAGAATAAGTCATCCGTAAAAATCAATGTATAAAATTATTATTAAGTTTTCTATGGCCTATGATCTGTTAGTCAAGAGCCTCAACAATCAATCACTTGAGTAGGCTGTCAAGTTGCTGGATCAAGGGCTTGATGCGGAAAGCAGTACTTTTGGACACTCATATGGTTTGGAGATTCCTCTGCAGAGCTCTGACCACTGGTAGCTATAACTCTCTTCCCAACTGTTCTATACTAGTTACTTCGAATGAGTAGTACCTACTGTATAGAGATAAAAATTTGTATAACAACCTTGATATTGACTGCAGTTTAAAGCTATCAGTTAGAACCAGAAGTAGCAGGATAGGCAAAGATTCATCTCATTCGTCATCTCAAAACTAGTACCTAATTCAGTTTAATGGACGAAACATCTGCTTCCTGCTTGTAGTCAAGAGCAATCTAGTGTGACAAGATACAGTTTAAATAAAAATTTAGTAAACTACAGATGATTGTGACTTACGCTACCGCCAACTTTTATGTTTCCTCATCTTTTTATTAAACTCTGCTCGCTCAAAGGGAGTTGGTGATGTTCTGGAACAATCTCTTGCCCCACCATGTCTCCAGGTCGAACGGCTTGAAGTCACGCAGTACTGAGCTGGGGGCATCGTCCTGGTAGTACAGAATTGATAGAGGGGGTGATGAGTTGCCAGATCCTGGAAATACATTTTGAAATGGTTAATTATTTTTTTACTTGTATGTATTAGAAATGGGTGGCTCAATTAAAAATCTATTTGCTTTCTGGCAAAGGTGTTACAGCAACTCAAAGTAATTTATGAAACTGTGATGATAACATACCTATATTATTAGGCTAAAAAATCTTAACATTATAGTATTGATTGAAGAAGTAGTTAAAAGGGAACATTAAAGTGCTACTCAAAGCCTTGCACTATGAATGACCTTAATTGATTCAAATAGCAACATGCACTCATAGATAAGTATGTCACCGTAAGTCAACATGAACAGTTCAATGTTGATTCAATATTTATGACAATAAATTGACAGAATATTCTGTTCAGTGAAGGTTTTGCAATGAAGTGAGTCTTATTTAGAGAAATATTCTTTGGTAGGTAATCTGATACTTAGGACATAATTATTATTATCATCTTTTCGGTCCAATTATGATAAAAGTCATTAAACCACTTATCAAAAATCATGGTTATGTTTCCAATGGCAACACAGAAAGGAAATAGTTTTGTTTAAAATCTTTAGTAAATTTTTGTAGCATTGAATGACACGGTGAAGAGTTATGATTAGAAGAGGTTGTTTGTTGAGTAATAAATATTAATTTGCTAGCTAACAGTAGCTTGAATGTTACAGCAGGCAAGGCCTTCATAATAAAATGGAGAGATAATAGTTATTATGAGATAAGTACTTGGCCAGTCTGAATTTATTACTGATTGATGGCAATAGGCTCGCCCATTATGCGACTTAAACATAACTGCCAAAATGTGGGTGTACTGTATATACACCTCTGCCTAGCCCTTTGGGGATTACAGCTGATAATTATGTTAAGTACTTACCATTTGTACTTGTTGGTGTTGAGGGCTCACTCTCTCCATAGGCTGACTGTGTCCAAGCTAAAATCATTTTTTTTAAAATATTATATTACATGGTAAATACCCTAAATAGTTTCTAACTGTACTTTATCAAAATTATGATGGAGTTATTAAAGAATGACATCTTACTTTCACTGATAAATCTGATAATTTCCTCATGCTGTGGCGTGATCACATGGTGCTGTATTCTTTGGTGTACTGTCTTTTTACCATTGGAATGAAATATAGGCTTGGGCATGCTGAAATAGGAACAAACAAATAATCCAATAAGGTTCTTGTAGTAATCGTAATAAATAAGATAGGTAGGACTGGAATATATTGATTATTATAGTTGCCTTACCATACCACACATTGTTGTATCGCAAGAATTCTTAAAACTGTATTAAGTACACATCTTTGGCCGAAGAGGTTATGTAAAAACAGTGATGAAATCTCTACGTAATGTACGCTTTCATAATAATAACTTACTTGATGATTTCTCCATTATCAGAATCCGAAGACTTTCTATTGTGATCTTTACGGCTATCCAATCGTTCCAAGTTTTGTGAGAGGCCTGTAATTGAAAATAAGGAAACGATAGTATTGTAGTAATTTTCAATTTATCTCACATGATCACTGACAAGTTCAAACATAGTTTCAAAACAAATTAGGTAAAACATATTAACTACCTCGCCGAGTTTTGGCTACAATTTTGCTGGGTCCCTTAGAAACAGTATACATTTTAAAATTTCACTCAGAAATTAAAAAAATAAACGTAAAAATCTACACGAATTAATTCGAGATCAACTTTGAACAGTGAACATTGAGTTGCCATCTCAATTCTCAATAAGTAGAAAATGTACCGGCATGTCATAATCTAAATTGTATGTCATCACGTCCAATTTTTTATAATAATTGTTTATTTTAATAATTAAAAGTATGTTTTGCTGGAAGACCTTTTTTTAGATAGAGATTTAAATTAAGGTGCGTGTTGTGTGGTTGGCTTTATATATCGTATATAGCAACACTCTAAGTTCTGTCTTCGGGATGTGTTTTAGTTTTAGAATAGTAACACGAGATGGCGTTGAGAATAATTTATCATCACGCCTGTATTTCCTGAAGGATTAGGCAGAGGTCTATTAAAGTGGGTAGAAAGTAACCCCAGCGGCCCGTTCCATGTATTTTGGGGCGGACCTATTTGCACCGGGCATTTTTTTTTACTTTTCATGCGATGTGCGAAACCAGCCAGTAGGACCTAGTTTTAATCTTGAACATCATTTTCACATCTTATTTATAAGAAATTACTACTGAAATTGGTAACTACCTAAGTTACGAATAAATTGTATTAGATACCGTAAGGTCGGGTTACTTTGACTCTAGGGCATAACTTTGGCCCAAATCGAGACAACTGTATAAATTGCCCGAAGTGTCACGACCACACAACCGAACGTCGTATGTCCTTCGGTAACTATTAGATGGTGATATAGACGCGTACTTGCGGAACCTTGTGTGGATTTAATGACAGTAAACATCTGTCTCGATTTGGGCCAAAGTTATGGCCGAGTCAAAGTAACCCGCACTTACTGTACCTATTATAATTTAATTGTAAGTTTGCATGCTGAATGAAGTAAGTAAGCGAAATATGTGCAACCATCATATTTTTAAGACCTTACTTTATGTAGGTACTGTGTTTCATTCAAATAAAGATGTTATTATTACAATCAAAACTAAGTAAAATAAACACTTATTCTTTATTACGTACATGGTTCCCTTCGACAGATCAACACAGTCGGGGTTCAAATAGACGTCCTCTAACTCGCTTGCTAGTCCGATGTCTTAACCACTAAACAAATGGGTTTATGTACCTACCTACCTATAACATGGTACTTAGGTAGGTACTAATCGTATGATACGCCAGCGATGCCGGACTTTTACGACGATCCACGATTCACGATTCACGATTAGTCATTCGTCTGTCAGCAACGTACCGTGGAATATTTCCCCCAGGAAGTGGCGCCCTTACGTAAGCCCATATCATGGAGGAAGGAACTGTGCAATGAATGCGTTGATGTTAATTGAGTGCGGTTAACTTCCAATCAATCACGAGTGAAGGAAGTAAACAGTACCGACATGCACGTATAAAGATTTAAAAAGTAGGTTTAGAGATTAGATTTAAAAAGTAGGACTCCAGCAGCGGTCCGGAGCAATATGTTGTCCCGTAGATTTGCGCGGTGTACAGAGCAAGTAAAACTTTTTTACAAAAAAATACAACCGACTTCCAAAAACAACACTACAAAGTGAAAAATAACTTTAATTTCGGAAGTCGGTGTCTAGTTAAATGTATTTTCGTTTTTTGCCCCCGACTTCCGAAATTATAGTTATTTTTCACTTTGTAGTGTTGTTTTTGGAATTCGGTTGTATTTTTTTGCAAAAAAGTTTTTATTTTTCACTTTTTAGTTGTGTAGGTACCTACCCCACACAAATTCTTATACCACTATGTGCAAAACAAACTAGAACATAATCCATATAAAAGTGGGGAAAAAATACGTATTATTGAAGCTAACTCAAAAACTACCAAAGCAAAGTTAATCAATTTTATATGGGACCAACTGTGATGTATACCTTCTCGAATAAAACAAAAAAAAAATCCAAATCGGTCCAACCATCTTCGAGTAATCGAATTGAGAACCTCCTCCTTTTTGAAGTCGGTTAAAAAGTAGGTTTATTTTTATAAGTATTGGCAGCGGTATCGGAAGCTAAGTACGAGTATATGCATCAAAAAATTTCTTGATTAAATTCTTGATGTTGATATTGAGAGGGAGCGCAGGGCTCCAGCAGCGGTCCGGAGCAATATGTTGTCCCGTAGATTTGCGCGGTGTACAGAGCAAGTAAAAGTAACACTTTTCAAGGCTTATTGCCAAAGTTTGTACTTACTCGGGCAGTATAAGGGCCAATTGCATGAGATCGCTGGATACAGCAGTTTGTGCGGAGATTGATTTTTACTAACACCAGGCAATAAGTTATTTCTTTGTATGTTACTAACGCTATATAGATATTGTATGTCCGAAATAAAGATATTCTACTCTATTCTAATTACCTACTTATGTACGTAAGCAAAATATGGTGGCAAAGATTAACTTAGGCAGCTCAGGGTACAAGCTTAAAGAAGGTTTCAAGTACAGACGCTAGCACATCAAGCTACTACAATCTGTCAAATTTCTTTAATAGATTTTCATCTTTATCACTAAAGCATTAGGTTCAAGGTTGATTGGGAAAATTTGACAGTTTCGGGTGGCTTAATGTGCTGGTGTCTGTACATAATTATACACACCACCAACCAATTCCACTATGGGGATTTCTATCATTATCCGCATAGGTTCATGTCAATGTGTGCTCGAATGTCAACCGAACCCCATAGGTTCACAACGACTGTAAGCCCGCGGTCGCCATCGGATGATGGTATTTTATGTTTTAGTGTGTCCGGCCGGTCACCGGTGCAATATCATCAATTTTATGTCCAAATCCACTCAAAAACTCCCATTAAAACCATAAAAAAAATATTTAAACGTAAAAAGTGTGAGAAAATTCAGACTTTTTACAAGACCTCCACCATAATAATAAGGCATTTTGCCATAGGGGCAAAATGCCTGATGATGAGTTTTTGTTATAGGTACCTTTTAGTGTCAGCATATTGCCTACTTTTGTAGCGTGGAACGAAACCATTATTATGTCTGCAGTAGGCCTCTACATCAGTAGAAATTGCAAAATAAATGAACCCAATCGTACTCAGTAAAAAAAAATATTAAATGGCCGCCATTTCAAAAAAGTTGGGGCAGGATTTGTCGATGAAATTGATCGTATTGCTTAGCCTTAACGGGTCGGACACCGGTGACCGGACACACTGTTATGATTTAGTAGGTCTTAATAAATAAAATAAAATAATAAATTTTTCATTTCAGAAAAATAGTAGATTATTAACCAAGGGGATAAAGCAGTGTCTTCTGTCGCGGGTGACGATTTAAATCGCGAGCGTAACGAAGGACTCGAGGTTTACTCCCGAGCGTAGCGAGGGTGTTAAAAACTGAGTGTAGCGAGGGATTTAAGTTCACCCAAGACTAAGACAGCTTTATCACCTAGGAAAATACTCTACTTTTCGTACCATTTGCGAAAAAATTAACACAATAATAATATGAGATAAGCATTTATTAAAAATAATGACAATTAAAAGTAAAAGTTAACATTCGAAACATTGGTCCTTATTCATAGAGTTACATTTTTGTTTGGTACATTTATTGTTGATGAGTTGATTTGAGTATTTCTCTGTTCTAGCATCTGAGGAACTTGCGTTTCATTGTAGATAGTATACGTCGGAGATAGTGGTGGTGGTGCATCGTGAGTTACGGACGAAGATAAGATGCCGGAAGTTGATAGTTGTGGCTCTGATGGATTAAGTTTTATATTTTTGTTAATTTGACTGCTTAATATATGATTCGCCATTGAGCTTTCGATATAACCCTCAGCTACTCTATCAGAGCTCCAGCCACCGTGTCTTTTTATTGACGTAATATCTGCCCCTGAATCCGCCAAGAAAGTCGCAGAAGTTCTTCTAAAGTAGTGACCGGTGTAGAGTTCAGCATCTTTAAGTTTTAAATATTTAGCAATTTCCTTTGGAATATTGCTAATTTTATTTTTGCCGATGGCTTGTCGAGTACATTTCCCATTCCGATAGTTTATAAAAAATCTATTGTTTTCCATGTTGGTGGGACGTAATGCTTGGTATTTATGAATGATTTTAGTATATTGTCCTTGTACAATGAATGACCGATTTTTCTTTGTCTTACTTTCCTATACATTAATCAGCAGTAACTCATTGGAATGATTTTCAACGTCCTCCACCTTTAAGTTTACAAGTTCACATCCGCGGCAAGCACCATTGAGTCCAAAAATTAAGGCCACCTATAACAAAGATAAAAAACAGGTAAATATATAGAATAATTACCATTACTAAGATACGAAATATTCATAGTTAAATCATGTATACTTACTTTTGTGGCCAGAAAAATTTCGTCAGGAGCTTCATTAAGAAATTTTTCCACATTTTAAGTCGTAAAAATTTTAGACTTCTTTGCACAATGCCCTTTTCTTTTTAAAAAAGTCAGTAATTTCGTGAATCTATTTATTTCAATGCTGTGTTTGATGCTTATTGTAGCTTTCAGTTTTGAGTATATGCACCAAAGTGTATTCGGATTCTTTGTCTTGGATAAATAATCAAAATAGACAAGTAGTACTGATTCTGAAATTGATAGGCCTTCCGCACTTCTCCACGTTGAAAATTCTTCATAAGTTTTTAAATAATTTTCCTTGGATTTTGTTGGAAGCAAATTATTTATAATTGCGGCAGCATTTGCACTGATGGAATCCGACAATTCACTGTCACTGTCGCTTTGATTTAACATCGTAACGTATTTTTAGAACATTAACTTATTTATAAAAATAAATTAAAATAAACTTAACGTTTATGTATTTGAAGAAAACAAAAATTCGGCAAATTCCTAGACTAATATTTTTTTGTTGGAAAAGCAAAGGCATCAAGCTCATACGGCCTCGTCGGTTTTCGTAATTTTATTTAATAATCATAACTGCATAATAAATGCGTATTCCTTTTTCAAAAAGATGTATAATGCTTTATATACAAACTCAATGGTGTAAACACAGATGTAGTTCAGTATAAATTTTGGTAAGTATTCCAAATTTAAATCACATTCTCCCCCTAGAGGATGAATGAAATTCAGTACAATTTTCTTTCCTTGCTTTTAACAGATTAAACATGACTATTGTTATGTTCGCTTTTTGTGGCATAGAATGTCACTTTTTTGAGCTAGTGGTACGAAAACACATTTACGGTTCACAAAAACAATTTTCCAAGTTAGTTTATAGAGGTAAATATTATGTTTATTTACATAACTTTCCACCTTTATCGTCAAACCGCGGTAGGAACTTGTCAGGCAAAAAAATATTCTTTGTATTGAAAAGTATGAGACTATGCCCACCAGACAGACGGACAACGAAGTGATCCTATAAGGGTTCCGTTTTTTCTTTTTGAGGCACGGAACCCTAATCACTGAAATATAAATACATTAGCTTCTTTCTATCCGCGACTTCGTCCGCGTGAAACTTGTTCTAACGTAAAATATAGGTCACGACAGAGAAATGGGATCCCTTTTTTTGCATGTTTTTTTTCCTAATATACTTAATAATATACTAATATACTAAGGTACTTCGGCATAATGCAAAGGTTAGCATAACTATCATCTAATTTGTTTTGGCATAATTTGGAATTACCTAGATATTTAAGGCATAATATTTATTCGTCTAATTTATGAGTCATAAATACCTATAAAAAGTCATACACTACTAGTGAATATCATAACTTGTACAAATAATAATTATTGGGCACCCCGTGGTTAGGTTTGGTTAGGTTCCTTTAAACTCTGCAGACAGAAATAGGAATCCCGCGCACGGGGTTCCGTCGACCTACCATAAAGTTTAAGTTATTTAGACGTGCAAATTTTGATGCGCAAATAGTATTTCTGAGCGCCTACTCATTATATTGTATTATAAAAAATATGTTTTGATATCATTATGCGTAAATATAATTATATTTACGCATAACATTATTTACGCATAGGATAAAAAATTGTAGGTGTGCTATGTTTAGTTAAATATGGAGTCCCGCAAGGCAGCGTATTGGGTCCTTTGCTATTCATAATCTATATAAGTAAATGACTTGCCATTAGTAACTAATTATCCAGTATCACTTTTTGCCGATGACAGCACAGTCACTTTTCATTCTATGGATAAAGATAGGTTTAAACATGAAATTAATAACACAATCAATTCAATAATTAACTGGTTAGATAATAATAATTTAAAAATCAATCTTGATAAAACAAAAATTATGTTCATCAGTCGACGTTCAGAAGCACCAAATATCAACTCAAACTACAACACAAATTAACTGTTTTAAAAAAGGTAGACACCGCTAAATTTTTAGGTGTAACCATTGAATAAACTCTGAACTGGAAAGCACACACAGAAGAATTAAATAAAAAAGTATGTTCTTCTGCCTATGCCCTCTATAAACTAAAACCTATTATAAGTTCCAATGTGCTTGCCTTGCCTACCATGGTATTGTCGGCTCCATATTGAGGTTTGGAGTTATATTTTGGGGAAACTCTACTATTATAGAAATAATTTTTAAGTCACAAAAAAGGTGTATTCGGGCTATGTTTGGTTTGAAAATAACTGATTTATTTTTCAAATAGCTAATTTTATACAAATCAATCTTAACCTACTTAAAAAACAATCAGACGTTTCTCTTCTTAATCGGCGAGATAATAATAAATTATGCGTAACAAGATCAAACACGGCATTGATGCGTAAAAATATTTTTTGTTTATTTATTATTTATTTATTTATTATTTATTCAATTGGTCTTACGAGCTAACAGACATACCATCCAAAACGCTCATGTTATATGATTAACTTACAATTCAATTGTGGCTACACACACTCGTCTCCTTATACAATAGATATTCTAAAAATAGCAATAATGCCCATGTCTATAAATAATAATTAGCAATTATTTAGCACCAATCATTTATAATAAAATCCCAAAACCTATTAGACAAATGCCTACTGCTCTGTTTAAAATACGTTTAAAAAAATATCTCATAGCCAAATGCTATTATACCTTATCCGAATTTTTAAATGACCGCAGTTGATTAAATAGATTCCTATAATTATGACATTTTCACAATTTGACCCTCAAATCTGTAAAAAACAATACTTTATTTTTTAATTAGCATTAGGATTAAGTTTTTTTTTAATTTCATAGTTTGCTGTGTAGGCGTCACTATAATGTTGTTTTGCACGCCATAAATGGCAAAACATGCAGATCTACCTGTTATCTTATGACCTTGCACATATTATTATGATGTATACTCATGTTTTACAATAAATATATTCTATTCTAATCTATTCTATTCTATGTTATATTACGTTATATTATGTCTTATAATTTTATGCAAATGGCTATGGAACCGAGAGTAATATAGATCAGAGATTTCGGATCAGTAGTTCCGAAGTTTACCCCCTACATACAGTTACAAACTCACCTTATATAGGTAGGTACCTACCTACCTATATAAGGTGGTAGGTAGGTGGTAGGTAAGCCTACATAGATAGGTAAACACGGCTACATAACAAGCTATACAAATCCAGTGTAAGTTGACCTCTCATTGTACGGAAAACCTATACAAAGCAAGATCAGCTTATACTGGAATTGTATAGCTTGATATGTAGCCGTGTGTACCTGTATCATGTAAATGAGTGTCTGCTACATGAATACAGTGAGGTAGTCGTGGTTCCGTGATGTGAATAACACGCGTTAGTGGGTTGTTTGCATGTTCGTGTATCTAGACTTTCACTGTTACTACTTTCACTCTGATAAGTACCAACTTATATTCCCTTTAAAAAGGAAAACCGACCGACCGGAAGGAGGAGTGTTTTTTTAAAAAGGAGGTTACTCAATTCGACCGTATATACCTATATATACAATATATTTTTATGTGTGTTCGCAGATAACTTCGTCGTTTATGAACCGACTTTTACGATTCTTTTTTGTTGGAAAGGAATTCCAAGGGTGGTACCATAATAAGAAACCAGGATCTGATGATGGCATCCTTCAACTAACTAACTTTCCTCCTGGTTCCTTACTGGGAGAACTCCTCAACAATTAACGTCCTTGTATCGGGAAAAGCAATATTTTGTTAAGGTGATAAGCAGTTGACATTAGGCTATTGTAACTTAGATGAATTACAGACTGACCCACTAAAAAGTGAAAAATAAAAAACTTTTTTACAAAAAAAATAAAAACAACCGACTTTCAAAAAAATACTACAAAGTGAAAAATAACTTTAATTTCGGAAGTCGGTGGCAAAAAGCTAAAATACAGATCCAAAGATACCGACTTCCGAAATTAAAGTTATTTTTCACTTTGTAGTATTTTTTTTGGAAATCGGTTGTTTTTTTCTTGTAAAAAAGTTTTGTTCTTTAAATTTTCGGTTGATAAGTATTCAACACTGTAAGATGGTTAGCGCTCACTTAACAAATATACTGTTTTTGTAATTGTAAAGACAACATTATCAACAATACATTGAAAATAAATTGATAAAAAACTTTGTTGATGATGCTTATGAAAGTGTAAATCGATAAAAATGAAAGCTGATTTGATTTTTTCCGATAGCAGATTCGAGAGCACCCAACCTGAGGGGCTCGTGGCTAATCATAACAGCCATACGGGTCGATCGATCATGATGATCAAGCTAGGCTTGCCGAGGTTGTGGTCCCGGCTGTCATTCGTGGATATTTGACAGTCGTTACGGGTCGTCAGAAGTCCGAAAGTCATTACAACCGAAACCAAGGTGTATCGTATTTCCCAGTAACTGGGTTGTGGAGGACAGATAGTAGGCAGTTGCTCCATGTAAAATACTGGTATTCAGCCGCATCCAGTTAGACTGGAAGCCAACCCCAACATAGTTGGGAAAAGGCTAGGCCGATGATGAGATAGCACTCAACATATTATTTGTTCAAAAGGCCTCATTATTTTGTCATGAAAATCAAATCTAATAGAAATTGGGAATCAATAATCAGTATAGCTAGACACAAAGACCAGTAGGTACAGACCATAGATATAATTATCTATGGTACAGACAGACACACAAGTAAAACTGGGCTTCTGGTACTAAGAAGTAACATTCTAACTTAGAGCTAAATTGTACGCATAAGGATTTTGCAGTTGCATGCCCTATGCTCTTATCTTTATCGCACACGTTCTGCCCTAGATGCATTAAATGAGTTAACAGCCACGCATGCGCCAGATTTAACGACATTTTAAATTGGCCGCACTAACGAGTAGATGGGTTGCTATTTCATTTAAAAAGTCCTCAAAAAAGCCGGCTTTTAAAAAAAACCTCGCATTTCACTTTATATACCTCGTCTTTCCTTTTTCAGTAGGACTATATTTAAGTAAATTTTTTTTTATATTTTCTAGAAAAAATCTCTAAATAAGTTTAAAAGTCCGGCAAAATGACAAGGCCTAACTATATAGGGTGACTGGTAATTAGTGACCGATACCTAAACACATGATTGTGCTGATGATAACAAAAACTTTTACTATGGGACCAAACCTGAAATCGCATAAAAATAAGCATATATCAGCTGCTCCCTACATTTTGCCGAGTTATGCAAACATAAATGTAAGTATGGGGAGCTGATTATTTTTCGCGATTTCAGGTTTGGTCCCATAGTAAAAGTTGTTTGTTATCATGAGTATAACCATGTGCTTCAGTATCGGTCACTAATTACCAGTCACCCTATATATCTAGGACGGCCAAAAACCGGACATTCCCGGATCAATCCGGACGGTTGGTAACCGCTGATACACACGCTACACATCAAGCTATACATTTCCAATTGACACTGACCTCTCATTCTGAGGAAAACCTATACAATGCGAGATCAGCTTATACTGGAAATGTATAGTTTGTTTTCTTGAAAGTAGTAGGTACCTACTACGCGTATGCGCACAATCTGAATCTGGGTTGCACATTTGCCTCAATGTCTTAATGTAAACTCCTTTGTTGCACATTAGCCGATATCAGGAGTTTAGTCATACATTTGAAGCCACTGACACACTTTTCTACAGTTTATTTGTCGGTAGGTAGGACTTGGATTTTACGCAGTCTGGTTGCGCGAACTTAGGTAGGTATGTAAGTGCAGGATGTTATTAGTATTCACCTGTGACTGTACTCGTACCTACCTAGTATTTGTACCCCTATTTTATAAATCAATTATTTAAAATAATTAATTAAGACAATCTAAGTCCGTGATAAGGCCTGTCGTACTTTAAGGACCGGAATGCTGGGCAGTGCAGAAGACGGATGAAAAAAAATTGCATGCAGCGGAGATGAGAATGTTGAGATGGATGTGTGGAGTGACGAGAATGGATAAAGTAAGATATGAGTATATAGAAGAAAGTTTGAAAGTGGCGCCAGTGACAGAAAAGTTGAAAGGAAATCGTTTGTCTTGGTATGTAATGAGGAGAGACAAAACGCATGTGACTAAAAGAGTGATGAATATACATGTTGATGGATGGAGAGGCAGAGGAAGGCCAAAGAAAAGATGGATGGATTGTGTGAGGAATGATATGAAAGAGAAGGGAGTGAATGATAGCGTGACGGTTGACAGGGGAGAATGGAAGAAGAAAACGTGTTGCGCCGACCCCAAGTAATATGGGATAAGGGCAGGAAAATGCTGACAATCTAAATCTTTAACCAAGCTAAAACGTCAAACATTATTCTATATATTTGCACAAAAAGGACGCTTGGACGTCCCTTGTCAGGACCACACCAACGTCAACAACGTCAATGTCCATCGTCGCCATTAACACCCATACCTACCACCTACCTATATACAATATATTAATTTTGATAGGACCACCAAACTGCAGAATGACAAACCGTTACATAGCCAGACGGCGGCGGCGGCGCGGCAGCAGGAAACTTGTTTTGCACATAATTATGTGTACCTACAAGTTTTTTGATGATGATTATATGACAAAAAAATTACAAGTCAGCTATAGGTCAGAGTTCTAAGAACTTTGAGATGTTTTAAATTATTCTCGGTTATTTACAAGAATTAATTAATCAGTTTGATTAGATACAGTCAACCGCACATTAGTGGTTGACTATTCCTAACAGCAGCAGAGACAATCCCCACAGGAGGGGTTTCTCGAATAGTTCTGATCTTCAGTGTTTATGCGGCGTCTGCCCTGCAGACCATAGCCCATCTTTCATCTTGCGCCACATGTCATGACACCTGTAGGTACACGTGAGGATCTATGGTATAGCGAATGATGTTAGCGTTGCTGAGTACTGCAGGGCCAATTATAACAAAACTTATTTTCAAACGATATTTGTCATCGACATCGAAGACGATTAGTTATAACAATTTGACATTGACAGCAGTGGCGGAATAAGCCTGACGGGGGGCCCGGGACGGCAAAACTAAATGGGGCCCAGGAATGAATGTCGAAATATTTTGCACGCTGCTTTGAAAAGGCTAGGTTTTGTTATGACCATTGATATAGAAATATGAGATACTTTCTCGACAACAGATAAGCTAGAGCATCGGACGAACAGAGGATGGTGAAGCGAGCAAAGCGAGCTCGACAATTTATTGCACTCCGCATACCTACTTAGTTTACATTTTCATACAGTAATAGGAATTACTTTGTAGACATAGGCAGAAAAGTTTGAAAATGTAGGATGCAAGTGCGAGCGAAGCGAGCTCAAAAATTTTAGTACCCCACCCCGGATAGGTAAGTTGTTCTTTTGACTATTCATACATTTAAAAGAGTAACTTTGTCGACATAAGCAGACTAACGCAGAAAATTCGAGAAAAAGAGAATGTAGGCTGAAAGAGCGAGCGAAGTGAGCTCGGATATTTTGGTACCATACGTTTATCTTTAGCATGCGTAGGGGGGGTGATGACTATAAACTACCACTACAGTACTAAACATATTTTGGTCCCGGAGCTCGGGGCGGATCGGACCTGCCACTCTCCCCTTAGTCCACCAGTGACTGACATCGTCTTTAATCGTAGAACACGTAGCAGATGGCAGTTTTCGTAGGTAGTACAAGTGTACAGCTGCACTGTTCTTTGGTATTTTCTGCAAATATTCAAGCTGTTATTAGTCCTTAGGTCGGACTTCAGATGAATATGTCAAAGTCCAAGTTTATGACGAACAGCGCGCATCGCAGGAACACTGTGGCGGATGGGGAGGTTGAATACGTTGATGAGAATCTCTATTTTGATCAAATAGTCTCTTAGGCAAGACAGAACAAAGAAGTTGCAAGATGCACGGAAAATGCCTGGAGGTAAGGTTCCGTAGCTATTCCGTAGTCAACAGGGAACCTTTATAGTTTCGCTATGTCCGTTTGTCCGGCCGCAGCTTAGCTCAGAGATCTTAGTACTAGTAAGCTATAATTTGACATAGATATACATATTTATCACGCCGACAAAGTGGTAAAATAAAATCATGAAAAAAAAAATTTTTTAGCCTACCTTCTGTACACGTAAAATGGGGATGTTTTTTTTTCTACCCCATGGTGTGGGGTGTTGTTGGATGGGTCTTTCAAAAATATTGCGGGTTTGAGAAAATAATTATTCGATTTAGGGATCCGTTTGTCAAATTTAAGCTTTAAAGTGCTAGTTTTTGTTAGAGTCGACATTGCCAGCTAAACGGCTAGTTTTGGATGGGTGAAAAAATTCACGGTAGTAGTGTATATACCAAAGTTAAAAGGAAAACTATCATATCAGGCTTTTCAAGTTTACGAGTAATAGTCAAATATTCATGAAACAACAAAAAGCCCTCTTCCGCATTATTGTGCACCTACGGAACCCTATTACTGCGCGTGGCCCGACACGCACTTGGCCGCTTTTTATTTTTTATTTGGAAAATCTCAATTGCTTTAATTTTGCAATTTTTTAATTTTAGTAAATTGTTTATAACTTTTGCAATTTATGAGAGCGGAAGTTTATTTTTTTCAAAAATCATCTACATGCTATTCGGAATCGAATGACATGTATTTATTATGTTCATAATTTTCCGAGATGGCTGAAAAAAGTTGAACGAAAAGGCACTTGTTGACTAGGAATCTTCCTAATGACAGAAATGGGTGCCTGCCGTTTTGGCAAAAAAATTTTGACAAAATTTCATTACCCAAACAAATTTTAGCAACCTTTTTTTATACCATTGCAATATTTCGAATGATTTTAGTAAGCATATTTTCATTTGGTCAAATTTTTACTTGGCAAAATATTACTAAGTATAATGTCATTATGGAATTTGGTCTTTAATCAAATGATTTATTACAGCAAACAACCTTCAGACAATAAACGTTTGGTGAAATGATTTGTTAAGACAAAAAATATTAAGGCAAAAATAAGATTTTTAGACATTTGACTTGCTGGTTAAATTTGATGTCTTTTGCGTACTTCTTTGTAAGTTTTTGTGCTTGAATTTGTCTGAAACAAGTCAAATTTATGGTTACTTGATATTAATTTATTTATGGAAGTAGTTAGAGTAGGTTAATTATTTAAAAAAAAATGGTTAGGTTAGGTTAGGTTAAAACTGTGACCTCCTACGCACGAGCCGAGCGAACGAAGCGAGCGGTGCCACGGTAGCGGCCGGCGAGTGCCAGACACGACTTGCATTAATAGAAAAAAATATATTGTTTTTAGTAGGTTATCCGGAACTCGACAATTTAGATTAGGTTAATTTCTTCTTTAAAAAAAATGGGTAGGTTAGGTTAGGTTAAAACTGTGACCTCCTACGCACGAGCCGAGCGAGCGAAGCGAGCGGTCCCGCGGTAGCGGCCGGCGAGTGCCAGAAACGACTTGCATTAATAGAAAAAAGAGATTGTTTGGTTACCCGGAACTGAATTATTTAGATTAGGTTAATTACTTATTTTAAAAAAATGGTTAGGTTAGGTTAGGTTAAAACTGTGACCTACTACCTACTGTGCCAGGAACGACTACATTATATAGAAAAAGAAGAGCACACATTGAGCGCCATTTATGATTTACCTCCTACCCACTTAGTAGTTCACATTTTTGTTATTGAAGTTTGACTGAATAGGAAAGGGTGAATTGAAGACTGACGATACTAAATAAGTATTTGGCTTACTTGATTTTGCATAAAAACTGTTATTCCAAATGAAATATTTGACTAAATAAAAAATGTTAGAAGTACTAGTTGGTAAACAAGTTATAGTTTAAACGTTCATTTGCCAAACATTAGGTTTGCGTTACAACTTTTTGTGAATAGATTTTTTGCTAAGTAATAATTTGGCAAATGAAATTATGCGAAAAATTTTTTGGGAAGTGAAAATTTGTCTAATTCCTTTTGGTCAAACAAGGGAGACCCGACAGAAATGTACACTACAGTTAAATACTGGACTTCTTTTGTTGGTAGTTTCCATGAAATTGTGGCGGAATCCACATCGCCACATACGAAATATGCGTCACACTGACGTCACGAAATCCTGCATCGCGCAATCAGAGTTTACCGCGGGACTAGCATAATACACATCGTCCCGATATCAACAGTCGGGCAGTAGCTCACCAGACACAACACCCGTCTGGTCGGAGGAGCCTCCCTTTCCTATGGAGGATGAGTGGACTTTACACCCTGTTCCTCATGCCTCTATAAAATAAAATAACTTTTTTATAGATTTTAAACACAGTCTTGGCACAGGTTAACTTATTATTTAGTCTGCCTAGCCTTTTCCCAACTATGTTGGGGTCGGCTTCCAGTCTAACCGGATGCAGCTGAATATCATTATTTTACATGGAGCGACTGCCTATCTGACCTCCACAACCCATTAACTGCATGGGTAATACGATACCCCTTGGTAAGACTGATTGTCAGACTTTCGGGCTTCTGACGACCCGTAACGACTGTCAAAGATCCACGAATGACAGCCGGGACCAACGGCTTAACGTGCTTTCCGAGGCACGGAGGAGTCTCGGTATGTAAAGATGGTCACCCATTCACGGATCAACCCCGGCAAGCGTAGCTTAACCTGATGGATCGACCCGTGCGGCTGTTATTACTTAGCCACGAGCTCCTCCTAACTTATTATTTAGTAATGATCTTTTTTTTTGGTATAGTTTTTTGCAAACAAAAAGGAAATAAAATCGTGCTTTTGTAAGTATGTATTGCGAGTGTAGTGTCGAACAATGGCGTTTCGCACCACACTGGTGCTATGGCTCGAGCTAACGGGACCAGATAATGGGGTCAGATCAAGTCGACGCTGTTCAACGGGACTTGGGGCTTAAATCCCAAACAAAGGAAAGTTAACTTTTCCAGATATTAAACCTAGATTTGATCATTTGATGAAGTTTTCCGTCTGCTCCTTATTTAGTCTTGTGCTAAGAGTCTCTAAGCTAAGCTGCGTACGGACAGACGGACATAGCGAAACTATAAAGGTTTCCTTGTTATGTGTATAATAGGTACCTACCCTAGGCAGGTAAAGCATTTATTTGAAAACAATCTACAACGAGTTGTGTAAGAACGGCGATAAACGTCTGATTTCTTGCATTCATTATAGTATAGTTAAAATATCGCTGCAGACTTGGTCATAAATCATAATCGGAGTAGGGATGTGCGCTAGTTGCGCGCGCTCAAGGCCATTATCGATAACAGAATCATTAAGGTTATCAGACGAAGAATTTTAATTTTCTATTTTTAGTTTTATATATATACGTTCTTTTGTTTATATATTTAATAGGCTTTGTAGTAAATTTGGTAATAAAATAAAAAAAATGTGTATTTATTTCTATCACCCATTTATAAATATATAAAACTATCGATATCACTCATCGACTGCAGTAATGCACAGGACTACGTGTGGGCGTGGCCTGCCCATAAGGCCCGTGAGTGGGAAAGAGAGCGAAACACTCGAATGATTTATGACCGAGTATGCAGCGAGATTTTAACTATACTTATAGTTGCTATTTTAACAATACTTATAAATCACAAAATATTCACCGTTTTTTAACAAAACTGATGATCATCCCACATTTTCATGATTTATTAAGAACAAGACAGTTCTTTCTCAAAACTAGTTCAACAATAGGAGAATTTAATTTTAAAATACAACAATATTTTTAAACTATTATGACACCATTTTGGAGGAGAGTGGGTGACAAAGCGGTGGCCCATTTGTGTAATCTGTAGGAGCGAGTTTGGCTGCGCTCATCGCGAGCACAGTATTGACGTCACGGGAAGAAGGGCTATTCATACTTACCTATTAATAAAATCGAACTCATAGGTTGGTACTGTGGAGGTTTGGTGCTTTGATCAAGCCTTGACAATATTATACTGGCTGACATTCAATCATTCAAATATGGAATGTCTTCTATGAAGAAAACGATTCTCGTTTTCTTCATAGGATGACAGATAGATTCTGGCGAGGGCTCCGCGTAGAACGAATTTAGTTAAGGAGTGTGATTTATAATTGATCTGAAGCTTAAAATACAGAGGGCATCAGCTCCATATAACTAGAGTCCCTCTCGTATTGTTTAGTAGTTCAGTAAATTTCCTAATGTGAGGTTCGAGCCCTCACAGTACCTACACCTGTTTGATCCAGTTTCGGGTGTGGTAAAAGTTTGCCATTCACGTAAACACTCGAAAACGATCACTCGACATGGCTTATTTCAACGTGTACACTATATAACTACCTACCACATACGTGGAACAAGAACGCCACCCGCCACGTCTAATTGCTCTAAGATCAATTATTTTAATAGCTTTGTCTCTCTTAAATATTTGTCACGTTTATTACAATTTATGTGCCGTGAAGAAAGATCACTTGATTTGATGGATGTTTCTTTGAGATAGTATGAACAATGATTATGTTAGTATCTTTACCTACTACGTAGACTAGCCCCCTACTTATCTATTTAGATTATGTTTCAGATTCCTTGTTGAATATTTGGAATATATAATATAATTAATTGTAAAAGGATAAGTAGATTGATTGATTCCTTGTATTCTTCGCCTCCTTCAGTGACTCTGACAGCGGATATTCTTTTCCTAATTAATTTACATACAGAGTACTGCCACATCACACAGGCACAGTCAGCAACAAAAGTCGATTAACACTTGCAGTTTTTTTTATCTTAATTATTAAGGGAAAAAAATAATTCAAATCGAAACAGAAGGACTTAAGATTTTAAGAATATTAACTCTAACGAAAAAAAAGCAGTTTATCGAATCATTTTGTGTTAATTTGAATGATGTCAAAAAGTAGCAGTGTTAACCGATTTCTGTTGCTGACCGTACAGTCGAGTTCATTAATTTAATGGCCCTTTCTTTCGGCTTCAAAAATATATGAACGTCAAAATAGTTCTTAGTATTGTGACAAATATAAGCAACTTTAAATTGTGGTGAAGATTTCATTGCTTTTGCTTTTCGACTGTTCCTTTGGCCATATACTGAGAAAAAGCAGTCACATATTAATGAATCTAAACCTTGACCACAATAAGGATGCATATACTTAGTTGTCACAATAAATTATGAACGTTCATATATTTTTGAAGCCTGAAAGTGCCAATATAATAGGTACATGCCTTATCCACAGTAAATATATTAGGTTGGGGAAAAAGTCTTTTCGCATTATAGTATGTATGAACTTAAAATAAAATCTCTTCGGCTATACTATTTGTATCTGGCTGGTTTTGGTATCATTGAAAGTTTAAATTTTAAAGAACATGATTCCAAATTCAAATTAGGAAAATGTGTGATTTTCATTTGTTTTTCGTACTGTCAAGATGAGTGAATCTAATGAAGAAATTCGATACATTTTAAAATTTTACTACAAAAAAGGTAAAAATGCAACGCAAGCCGCGAAAAAAATTCGCGATGTTTATGGACCCAGTGCAGTGTCTGTGTGAGCAGTACAAATTTGGTTTAAGCGTTTTCAATCCAGAAATTTTGATGTCAAAGATGCACGTCGCTCTGGTCGCCCTATTACACGGATAAAATGGATGCCATTTTTGAAAAAGTGGAGCAAGATCGGCATATCAGTAGTTACGACGTAGCTGAAGAACTGGGAATTGACCACAAAACAGTTTTGGCGCATTTGAAAAAAAACTGGGTACCTACCTACACAAAAAAGCTCGATATTTGGGTACCTCACGAGCTCACTGAAAGAAACCTAATGAACCGTGTAAGTACTCATTTGTGATTCTTTATTACGACGTAATGAAACCGAACCATTTTTGAAGAAGCTGATAACTGGTGATGAAAAGTGGATCACGTACGACAAGAACGTGCGAAAAAGGTCGTAGTCAAAGGCCGGTCAGGCTTCACAGACTGTGGCGAAACCCGGGTTAACTCACAACAAGGTGATGCTGTGTGTGTGGTGGGATTGGAAGGGCATTATTCATTATGAGCTGTTACCACCAGGCATGACCATCGATTCTGAACTCTACTGCGAACAACTGATGAGATTAAAGCAAGAAGTTGAGAAAAAGCGGCCGGAATTAATCAACAGAAGGGGTGTGGTTTTTCATCATGATAACGCTAGACCTCACACATCTTTAGCCACTCAGCAAAAATTAAGAGAGTTTGGCTGGGAGGTATTAATGCATCCGTCGTATAGTCCTGACCTTGCACCTTCAGATTTCCACCTGTTTCGGTCTTTTCAGTATTCTTTAGGCAGTGTCAGGTTAACATCACGAGAGGACTGCCAAAACCACTTGTCGCGGTATTTTGATCAGAAGTCCCAAAATTTCTATAGCAATGGGATCACATCCCTACTTACAAGATGGCAAAAAGTTATCGAACAAAATGGTACCTACATACTTTAGATAAATGTAAATAATATATATTAAAAAATGTTTTGAATTTTCTTAAAAAATGCGAAGAAAATTTTTCCCCAACCTATTATTTACTTGCCTTATCTAAGAAATATGTTTCATTTATAGATATAAGATAGCCTATCTATGATTCACATCTCTCCACAAAGGCAAAACATTATGTAGTTGTTTCTATGTGAATGAAATAGTTCAAGTTAGTAGAAAGGTAAAGTTTACATATCATTACGCGGCCTTTAGTCGGCTGAAAGCGGGTCTCCCGCCAAAATGCTCAGTGCGCGCGTACCTACTGCCCGCTCATCAGTCAGCCCAGTCCGCCAATCAGAGCGGCTCGCGCCTTACGTTCGCACGCGCGCGTTTATCAAAATGCGAATGGCTCCAGAACGGCGGCGCGGTATTAATTAAACTATAACAAAATAACATATAGCCGGCCGTAATCGAGCACGGAGTCAAAGCACAAGCGACCTTCGCGCCGCGAACACATCCCGAGTGCATGTAGCACAAAAACAAAACAAATACTAAGTAAACAATAAATAAAACGACAAAAACTTTGCGGTCCGGTTTACATCTCTCCGGTTGCCGAGTGTTTGTAACGAAAAAGTAAAAACAAAGTCGCGTGCTTGTAAACAGCCTCCAATGAATTTCAGTTACGTTTAAAATGTTGTGATGAACACTGTGTTGTGATAAAAATAATAAAAAATTATAGTGTTTTTGGTGCTATTTTGAGAAAATCTAGAGCTATTAACTAAGTAACGAAGAATATTTTTTAATTACGTGTCAATTAGTCATGTACGGATTATAGAAGTGTTAGTTAGTGTTGTGCGTTATGAAGTGGTCTTATCTGTTTATCTGGCTGTCATTTATATGTTTATAACTGACCATAAAATAATTTGCAACTTTCGTTCGGAGCGAGCGTCCTCTTGATTACCATACGAGTGAGTTACTTTGCATATTTATTTTATACCAAGCTATGCGCCTACACAGTTTATGGGTCAATACACTTCTTCGCAAATTAAAAGGAATACGAGATTAAAATATGTAAGGCAAATATTTGAATTGTTTTATTCAATCGATATTAAATACTAATTCAGCTGCATCCAGTTAGACTGGAAGCTGACCCCAACATAGTTGGGAATCATTATTAAATTATTCAGTATTGTCACACATGATACTAATTTATGATTAAAAAAAAAAAAGCACTCAGTTTTCAGCAACACAAGATTACCAATTTACATCGTTTTTTAGAAACGGTTGAACTGAATTATACAAACAATTTTATGCAGCACTTTTTGTCCGTAAAAAATACAAAAACCCAAAGAAAACTAAATAAACGTAATATAAACACACACTTTTTGGACGTGTGTATACCTAACATGATTTTAGGCAATAAAAATAATAAATGGTAAGTATCACGAAAATGTCCTCAAAAAATAAAAAAAAATACGCGTTCCTTGTTCTTTTTTACATCGGTAAAAAATGAAGTTCTCCTTTATATAGTTTTTAAAGCCGGAAACAAATGAAAGTAGGTAATTCTTGAAAGGAAAACGTTTTATCTGATAAGTATTTATCTAATCTGAGGCTTCAGACTAACACAGTGTCTTAATAGTAAAGTATTGTAGGTGTTATCGACCACTTATTTATTCTTTTATTGTGTTCTTACACACAAGCGATACGCGTCAACGGCAAAGACAACTGCAGGTGTCGTCGTCGACTGCGATCGTCGACGCGCCGACAATCGCCGCCGACATGCGGCAGCTGCCGACCTAGCGACGCTTGCATTTGTAGCATATCGTGTTCGCAATTTTGTCAGTGTACTGCAAATAGTTCAGAGTGACAAAATGGCGGACACGACACGCTTCAACTGCAAGCGTCGCTTTAGGTCGGCAGCTGTGAGCTGCCGCCAACATGTCGGCGGCGGTCGTCGGCGCGTCGACGACCGCCGTCGACGCTTGCAATTGCCTCTGTCGTTGAACCGTGTCGCTCGTGTGTAAGAACACTACCTCTACGATTTACTTTATCTCATTGTTTTCAAATAAAAACATATGTTAGACATCATAGGCAATTAGTCGTGGTGTAGCTTTGTTTATAACTAGAAGCTCATCTCTGTGTCCTATAGTGTTCGACATCGTTTTTATTGGTGAGCATATTAACTACAATTTTTTTTATTTTATTTACAGAATTTATTAGATATTTTATGCCTATTAGAAATGCTTATTAGAAATGCCTATTAGATATTTCCATGCATGCTTGTCGGTGAAGCAATTTCCATTGTTATTTTTACTGATTAACAGAAGCAGCTAAAAAAACTAGCATTTGAAAGAGTACCTTTAATGGAAAATTGGAAACTGAAAAAATAGGAAAATGTAGACATCTTTTAGAGGGCTCTACATTTCCTATTTTTTCAGTTTCTCTATCTTTCTTATTGGTAACCTTTTTTTTTTGTGGATGGGAAATTATCAAATGACTTCTCCCGCTCTGGACGGAGCAGGAGGGCGTGTCAGACTTTTACACCCGTGTTCCTTCAGTTGACTGTGCCAGGATCACGGTATCCTTTCGAACAACCCGCGACTCTGGCGGCTCTTATTGGTCATCTGTGTTTTCTCTTTATTTGCCCCTCTATAAATTGTGATTAAATAAAGTGATATTAAATGACCAGTCAAGATTGCTCTCCTTTTATCTATATGCTCCAAACTCCAATGACTTTTCTCTGTAACTTGTAGGTAGTTTATATTTGAAAATAAATACATATAAATAAATACTAGTCTACTAGGTATATAATTATCTAAACAGCATCTGGAACAGGATCCAGGCTACCACACTATTTTTAAAACTGTATCTATCATGATAATCATGAACTATTAAGAGGCCTATTACGTTTCGATCGTGATTTTTGCACAAAATGGCCGACTTTGGCGTTCTTATTCTGAGAAATTTAAAGACTTCGACAACTTTGACTTATTGAGTGGTAGAGAATAGTTATTAGTATACCTAGTCTATAGTGGCCTCGCTTTTCGCATTTTTTTCTTATCTATTTACTTATTTATAGCCAAAATTCCGAAGCAAGTTTTTCATAAAATGCGCGACTGCATTTTTTCGAGTTCGTGGATTGAACTGAAATAAAAACTATATAATAATAGTGGTTTTAATTCATAGCGGCCTCAGAATTTTGAAGTACCTACCTATGATGTGTGTGTGAACTGAGGGACCAAACTGGAATTTTAATCCTAGGATTTAGTTGAACTCTTAAAACAATTGTAGAACGAATCTGGGAATTTGTAAACAAATACATTAGAAACTACAGCTCATAAAGTGTGGTCCCTCAGTCCTCACACACCATCAGCCAGATCTCGGAGAGTATCTTAAAAATGAAGGTTTTGTAATTACAGACTTAAAGAATTAGTAAAGATATTTACTAAATTACAGACCACGACGCATTAAAGATAAAAAAATATATAACGACAAAACTGTGGTCCCTCAGTCCACACAAAACTGTGGTCCCTCAGTCCACACAAAACTGTGGTCCCTCAGTCCACACAAAAAAGGTAAATATTTTAGTGAATATTACCGAATTGAATAAATAAAACTGTTCTTCTCTCAGAGACTCTTAGTACTAGAAAGCTATAATTTGGCATGGATCAAAAAAAAAAAAAAATTGGAAAAAAATTTAATAAGGTGTTTCCGAAGGCATATTTGAAGTAAGATTAGATTAATTATATAATTAGATAATTTAATCTTACTTACTTCAAATATACCTTTGGAAACACCTTACTAAAAAAAAATTTTTTCATGATTTTATTTTACCACTTTGTCGCGTGATGAATATGTATATCCATACAAAATTATAGCTTTCTAGTAGGTACTAAATGGGAAATCATCAAATGACTTCTCCCGCTCTGGTCAGAACGCCCATGTTCCTTCAGTTGCCCGTGCCAGGGCCACGGTATCTCTTTCGAACTACCCGCGACCTCGGCGGCTACTAAGAGTCTCTGAGCTAAGATGCAGACGGACAGACAGATATACCGAAACTATAAGGGTTCCTAGTTGACTACGGAACCCTAAAAAGCCATTGCGTCTCGCGTGGATCCTCGTTCATACAAAGGGATATTCAATAAAGTTTAATAGAACTGTCTACATTTTGTTTAATTGTGTGGTGACACTACTGTATATTTTCATAGGATTACTAAAATAATATTATCTCAGCTAAGAGGAAAGCAATTCACAACTATACCTTTCTGTTATTTAGTAGACATTTTTTACTAAAAGTTAAGTATACTAGACTTTGTGATATTCCTTTCGTCAAGCAGCTACACACGCATATGTCAGTAGAGGTGTGAGGATTGAGGGACCAGTTTTAAAAATCGCTATTATTCAAATTGCGTCGATATTTCTGCTCCATTTCTTTTTTACAAAACGTTTTAAGACTTTTACTAAATCGTTAAGTAGAAAAAGAACAGTTTTATTCACTAAAATATTTACCTTTTTTGTGTGGACTGAGGGACCACAGTTTTGTGTGGACTGAGGGACCACAGTTTTGTGTGGACTGAGGGACCACAGTTTTGTGTGGACTGAGGGACCACAGTTTTGTCGTTATATTTTTTTTTTATCTTTATGCGTTGTAATCTGTAATTTAGTAAATATCTTTACTAATTCTTTACTAAATATCTGTAGGTAATCACAAAACCTTCATTTTTAAGATACTCTCCGAGATCTGGCTGATGGTGTGTGAGGACTGAGGGAACACACTTTATGAGCTGTAGTTTCTAATGTATTTCTTTACAAATTCCCAGATTCGTTCTACAATTGTTTTAAGAGTTCTACTAAATCCTAGGATTAAAATTTTGCGAATTCCAGTTTGGTCCCTCAGTTCACACACACCATTACCTATGTATGAAACATATATTAAAAAAAATTTCATTAAAATCATAAAACTACTAAAAACGCTCAGAATTTACTGTAAATTTATAAAATGTTTAACAGATTATACATTAGTTCATAAGAAATTAAAATTTCATACTTTAAACAAAAAAAGTAAATTTTATGACTCAAAGTAGGTACTTAAACATAATTACAACTGCCAAAATGCTACGTAGTGCGATGCATCGCTGTGCTTCATATACCTAATCTGTCAGAACGCAATTTTGTGATAGGCCTCTTAAGAAAACATACGGTGTTAAGTACTGGGTGGGTAGTTGTATTACACGGACTTACAATCTGAGAAACATAACAAGGTCAATAACTTCCATTCAGTAACATCTGGACGTAGTTTGATTTCGTGGAAGAAGCAATGATAAGTTCCGTAATAAATATGAAGAGTGGCTGCAAGATGCAATTCAGTGGCCAGAGTGTCCAACGAAACAAAACGAAAATAAAAGATTTTTATTTTTATTATATTTATTTTTTATATCATAAGGTGCACGTTTGGCGCACCATGTGTTTTAGCACTAAATGCAGCTCTTGGTGTGTGTATTATGCTAGTAAAGACTACAACTTGAAATAGGATCAGATTCAGGAGGCAGAGAGCTCCATTCAGTAAAAAAAATACATCACCCTATATGTCAGAAGGTGCACGTTTGGCGCACCATGTGTCTTAGCAGTAAATGTTTTTGTATACGCATGGTTTAATAAAAATTTATTTTATTTATTTATTATTATTTATTTCCTTTATTTTATTTACATACATATGAATTATATTTTTAAATATTTTTATAAAAACATAAAATTAAAAAAAACATTTAAAAATATAAAAAATAGTAGCCCACCGGTATCGGGAACAGGGTCCAAGCTACCGGTGGTCAGGGCTCTAGAGAGAGGAACCTCCTCACTATGCGTGCCGTGTCCAGGAGTACTGCTTTCTGAATCAAGCCCTTGACCCAGCCGCGCAATGAGAGCCTCCTGAGGTGTTGGTCGAGACTCTCCGCTATTAGGCCATTAACCGTAACGATTATCGGTACAATGATTGCAGAGTCCACGTCCCACATGTCGACAACCTCGTGTGCTAAGTCAAGATACTTGATTTTTTTATCTTTCTCAGCTTTCACGAGATTCTCGTCATGAGGGACAGCGATATCAACAATCATTGCACGGCGCTCTCGTCGATCTATCACCACAATATCAGGCTTATTGGCTACAATAGTCCTGTCAGTGATGATAGATCGATCCCAGTACAATGTGGCGTGACCATTCTCGAGAACTGGGTCGGGCACATACCTGTAATATGGTACTTCGGATTCCACAAGGTTGTACTGCAAGGCAAGTTGCTGGTGGATAATCCTAGCCACTAGATTGTGTCTGTGCAAGTACTCGCCGTTAGCAAGACGAGAACAACCGGAAACAATGTGTCGGATTGATTCATTATTATTTATTATTATTAATGTACTTTTTGCTATGCGAAATACGATAGTAAAGCCCACAATTTGAAACGAGGCCGGAATCAGGCGGCAGAGAGCTCGATACAGTCATTACCACAGTAAAATTTCACATTTTCTCAATTAACTCCACGAGAGATAGAAAGAAATTTGTCAGCACAAGTTGTGAAGGCATTTTGATAGCTAAATACGATGGCATTATTCGTTTTTCAAAATTAGACTTTTTTTCTCAGACATGCCTAAGTCCAACCTCTTCCATACACTCGTTTCACTGTACGCCGGTACGTTTTGGATTAGAACATGAACTTATGTTACAAATAGGTAGTCAAATAGTTACTTTTTACACAAAAGTATGTTTATTAAATAAAATGCTTTGCATTCTTAAAATGTTTTTTGGCCAAATTGTTGATAGATGTGCATGGTACGATTCTGAACAATAAATATAATTTTAGATAGGTACATTTTCTCAGTAACTATACCGAAGTCAAAATTTTTAATTCGGTACATTTATTGAGAAAATGTACCTATCTAAAATTATATTTATTGTTCAGAATCGTACCATGCACATCTATCAACAATTTGGCCAAAAAACATTTTAAGAATGCAAAGCATTTTATTTAATAATAATACTTTTGTGTAAAAAAGTAATTATTTGACTACCCATAACGTATGGTAAAAATAGGTGACGGTTTTACTTAAGTATACCTACGTTCGTATTCTGAACTAGCTAGCATTGTGATTACGTATTTTTAATCAAAGAGAGTAGATGGATTAAATGAACAATAACTGCTTATATACTGGAGACTGCAGGTTATATAACTTACTGCTGATAAGCAGGAGCAACAAACTCCACAATCACACAATTTAGGTACCGTTTAATTTCTCATGCTAAAGCCACACCAACGTCAACGTCAATGCCCATCTTCGCCATAAACATTGCGGTAATCGTTCCGACAATTATCGCAATAAATTGAATGGCCACACTAAAGTGGTCAAAGTCAATAGGTACTCATTCAATTTGGCGAACCTCAATCGGCTGTTGTCAAATTATTGCGAGAACTTGTGCCTACGTACGATAATCAACGGCGCGGCAGCGGCGTTTCCCGTTGTTGTAGCCCTAGCATTACTGCAGGGTTTTTTTTTGTATTGGAACTAGCGACCCGCCCCTGCTTTGTACGGTTTTTCGCCATGACAAAACATCGAGATTTCTTTATTATATTAGGTTGGGGAAAAAGTCTTTTCGCATTATAACTAGTATGTATGAACTTAAAATAAAATCTCTTTGGCTATACTATTTGTTTCTGGCTGGTTTTGGTATCATTGAAAGTTTAAATTTTAAAGAACATAATTCCAAATTCAAATTAGGAAAATGTGTGATTTTCATTTGTTTTCGTACTGTCAAGATGAAGAAATTCGATACATTTTAAAATTTTACTACAAAAAAAGTAAAAATGCAACGCAAGCCGCGAAAAAAAATTGCGATGTTTATGGACCCAGCAGTGTCTGTGAGAGTAGCACAAATTTGGTTAAAGCGTTTTCAATCCGGAAATTTTGATGTCAAAGATGCACGTCGCTCTGGTCCCCTATTACGGATAAAATGGATGCCATTTTTGAAAAAGTGGAGCAAGATCGGCGCATATCAGTAGTTACGACGTAGCTGAAGAACTGGGAATTGACCACAAAACAGTTTTGGCGCATTTGAAAAAAACGGTACACAAAAAAGCTCGATATTTGGGTACCTCACGAGCTCACTGAAAGAAACCTAATGAACCGCGTGTACTCATTTGTGATTCTTTATTACGACGACGTAATGAAACCGAACCATTTTTGAAGAAGCTGATAACTGGTGATGAAAAGTGGATCACGTACGACAAGAACGTGCGAAAAAGGTCAAATCAAATCAAATCAAATCAAAATATTTATTTGCTAGAATACGGTACATAAGGTGTTAATTTGTTTAGTTCAGCGTATCCTGCCATAACATGGCGTGCAAATGTATTTAAAAATCATGCGATGTCAAAATTAATCTAAGTTACAAATTACAGAGTCTATTGACTTGTCTTCTAAATAGTCCTTAATGGTGTAATATCGTTTAAATAGTAAAAATTTGAAAAGCATTTTTTTAAACATTGTCAGCGGTAAATCTTGAATACTATTTGGTAAATGATTGTAGATAATAATCGACATGCAGTATACATTTTTCATAAATAATTTTAGTTTTATTTGTGGCAGCCGAAGTCTGTCTTTATGCCTTGTTCGGCTATTTGGCCTTTCAGTGCTAATTTCAAATAAATCGTAATTTCTTTTAACAAAAATACAAATTTCAAAAATATATAAACACGGCAAAGGTAGAATTTTAAGTTTTTGAAATAGTGGCTTACAGCTGTCTAAAAAGTGAGCTCCACAAATTGCTCGAATACATTTTTTTTGAGCTTTAAAAACTCTGTCAAAATCTACTGAGTTACCCCATATTACAATGCCGTATCTAAGCAGGTCGTGCTCAAAGGCCGGTCAGGCTTGACAGACTGTGGCGAAACCCGGGTTAACTCGCAACAAGGTGATGCTGTGTGTGTGGTGGGATTGGAAGGGCATTATTCATTATGAGCTATTACCACCAGGCAGGACCATCGATTCTGAACTCTACTGCGAACAACTGATGAGATTAAAGCAAGAAGTTGAGAGAAAGCGGCCGGAATTGAATCAACAGAAGGGGTGTGGTTTTTCATCATGATGACCTCACACATCTTTAGCCACTCAGCAAAAATTAAGAGAGTTTGGCTGGGAGGTGTTAATGCATCCGCCGTATAGTCTTAACCTTGCACCTTCAGATTTCCACCTGTTTCGGTTTCTTCAGAATTCTTTAGGCAGTGTCAGGTTAACATCACGAGAGGACTGCCAAAACCACTTGTCGCGGTATTTTGATCAGAAGTCCCAAAATGTCTATAGCAATGGGATCATATCCCTACCCACAAGATGGCAAAAAGTTATCGAACAAAATGGTACCTACATACTTTAGATAAATGTAAATAATGTATATTAAAAAATGTTTTGAATTTTCTTAAAAAATGCGAAGAAACTTTTTCCCCAACCTATTATCTAATATCATTAATATTAAAGTTAGGTACCTATATTAAAGAAATCTAATGTTTTATGCACATAAATAAACCTTCCGGAATAAAATCCCTAAATGATAGTGGAACCCGCATCAAGATCTGTTGCGAATTTTAGAAGAAGAACGCGATCACACGCAGACAGACTCGAAAAGCGACTTTAATTTATGATAATGTATGGATGTATATAATTATATATACATATGTATCAAAAAAAAAATATTGAAAAAAAGCCAAAGTAGGTATTATCTAAAACAATGACATCATCCAACGAGCCCTTGTCACCGTCGGCGTTCCAGCTGTATTAGAACCTAATGGCTTGGCACGCGACGATGGCAAGAGACCGGACGGCATGTCTTTATTTCCATGGAAGTTGGGAAGGCCTTTAGTGTGGGACGCAATGCGTGTCGATACTCTTGCGCCATCCCATCTTCCTGGCTCTGCGTGCTGTGCTGGCACTGCTGCTGTCGCTGCGGAAAACCTCAAGCGGCGGAAGTATAAGAACCTAATCGGTAATTATCTTTTCGAGCCGTTTGGTGTTGAAACCCTTGGGCCGTGGGGTCCGAGTGCTCATAGTTTGTTCAACGAAATCTCCAAACAGCTGGTTGACACTTCCCGTGACCCAAGGGCTGGCTTTTACCTTGGCCAGCGGCTTGGCATTGCGATACAACGTGGCAATGCCGCCAGTCTCTTGGGTACTTTACCAGTCGACAGCGATGCGGAGGAATTTTTCGACGCCATATTTTAGTTTTTTAATAGTTTTAGTTATGTTAGTATATAATTTTGTTATATTTAGGTTATGTTTACAGTTAAATGTAAATGATGTGTATACTATTTAATAAAACAATGATATATTTATAACTAGGTGGCTATGCTATGCACAATACATTGAAACCCTGATCTCCAAACTAGGGGTATCCCTGTATATTAGAGATCAGTGTCCCTCCGCAGCAAAGTCACAAGCCAATATTTGTAACTCATTGGTCATTATTTCTGTTAAAGGATTTTTGATTGTTCAATATTGATGTGTAATATCTTTCCTCTAGCTTTCCTGCATCTGTGGGAGTGATTTCGTGAAAAGAGACGGAAGTGTGTTTTTAAGGGGGTTCCGCAGTAGTAGACGCGGAATTCAAAATTAAACTTACTTTTTAGGGTTCCGTACCTACCTGAAAAGGAAAAAACGGAACCCTTATAGGATTACTTCGTTGTCCGTCTGTCTGTCAGTCTGCGTGGAGATATCAAGTTGAAATTAATATCAAATACGTAGGTCATGGTCCCTTGGAGTTCTAAAAAAATAAAGATTCTACCTTAACGCAATAAAAAAATACGGTCATTTAAGTGGCCGAGCAGACAAATTTTTCGAAAATATGAAGCAATTAGTTTCAAAATGATTCAAATTCCTACCGATAATGTATTACGCAATTAGGGTGCAGAGTCGGGTTAGTTACACCAGTTATACTTATTATAACTCAAGAACTGCTGGACCAATTTTTACGATCTATGATTTGTTGGATTTATCTCCGCCCCGAATAGCAATATAACCACAGAATACAGAATAGTACAAATACAGAAAATTAACTCCGCAAAATCATTTAAATAAATAGCGACTCTTGCTACGTCATCACAATAAAGTGCAATTCAGGACGCACAGCGTTCATTACCTTCAGTTATATTCACCTAGAAATTGCCTCTCATTCTATCGCATAACACCTATACCTTCTGACTCGGTGCGAGCCTGCCGGCGGCGTTCGGCAGCCCACACTGAATTAGCCCGACAAGTCGAGCCCACCGCGTACTTGTAGCTTCATACTTAAAATGCGGAGTGCGCCTGATCTAGTATAACTATTAAAATATAGAAAAAAATCATGAAAAAAAAAATTGTGAAGAAAATTTATACTCTCGAAATTTGGACAGAACAACGTCTGTCGGGTCAGCTAGTAGGTATATAATAAAGATAGTAGGTACAGGTACCACTTGCTTTCTAAAACAGTTGTGAATGGCGACTGATGTATACATATAATAGTACACAGACGATGTTTATGAGATCACAGGCTTCTTAAACATCATTTGATCTGGTGCTATAAACAATAAAGCATATACAGTAGGTGCTAATTATTTTCGACTCAGGGCAGTGTGAGAACTGTGAACGTTTTAAAAAGTTACTGAATGCTTGATGGAATAGACAAAGAGTTCTAAAAATAATCTTTACTGCCTTGGAGGCAGTATAAACACAGGGAGTACAATCTTCTTCTTCATCGTATCGACGACGATGCCATTAATAATTTATTATAACTAGCTGTTGCCCGCAACTTCATCATGGATAGATGTTCGAGTTCGATGATCAAGTTAGATTTGCCATGGTCTGATTTCCGAAATCAGACCAAACCATGAGAGGTGTAGGTGTGGTGGAGGTGTGTTTGGTGGTGGTGTGGTAGAGGTGTGTTTGGTGGTGGTGTGGTGTGTGTGATTCAACTTATGGTTATAATAAAAAAAAAAAAAAAAAAAAAATATTTATTACTGTACCAACTACATAGTTTACATATTAGTTTATGATTGGAGCCTCCTTTTAAGCATTATAACGCCTGTGTTAGGAGACTCCGCTCTTCCACAGCTTTGGCTGTTTGTACAACTTACAAATTACAAAACAATGTTATTTAATTTTTTTCTTAGATTACATCTTTTTTTCGAGCGCGTGTTTCATGCTTTATTACCTTTTACGTACAGTATTATATTAATTTATAACTTCAAGCACGCTCGCTCGCTCGTGAATGAATACATTGATATAGTTGTGTTCGATGTGCGAAGTGTGTGATGTGTGTGGGGTGTGTGAGGTGTGTCAAGTGTGTGTGGTGCGTGTTGTGTGTGAGGTGTGTGGAGTGTGAGAGGTGTGTGAGTGGTGTGGATGTGTGTATGAGGGAGCATGTAAGTGTAGGTGTGACGGTGCAAGTATAACTAATTTCTACTTATTGTAACAGTAATTCGATGTCTGAATACGTGCGTGATTTTAACCATTCTACTAGCATTTTCTTACCTTTATGAAGTGGTTCAGTGTATATGTATATGTCTTTATTAATTTTATTGTATAATCGTGCTGATTGTTTATTATACTGTGTAGCAGCAACATTGGTTTTAGATTGTGGGACTTGCACAATAATATCTTTTCTCCTTTTTAATATTATGTTTTTGTCATACTTAAGTGTCTTATGCTTTTTTAGGATCGCGGCACAGATATATAATTTCCTAACAGATAGCAGGCCGCTGATCTCATATAGACTTTCAGTAGGAAATCTCCGTTTCTTGAAATACATTATTTTTATCAGACCTCTTTGCGCTCGTTCGACGTCTATAAATTTAGATTTCGCTGCCCCACCCCATACGGGTATACAGTAGACTATCACAGACTGTGCAAGGGCAGTGTAGATTTCATTTAGAAGATTTCTCTTAGCGCCCTCTTTTGTGGCTACACTTGTAGGGACCACGTATCTCAATGATTTAAATATCCAACTCAATTTACGTATTCTGTTAGCAACATGTTCGAGGTGAGAGTACCAACTTAAATGTTGGTCAATTATAACACCTAAATATTTTGTTTGTGTTACTTTATTAATTATTGGACATGTACAGGGATAATTATTGGCTCGATTACAAGAATGTATTTTGATATTTAAATCTTGATCTGGTTGTGAGCGATTTCTAATTGTAAAACATATGTAATTTGTCTTGTTTGCATTTAACGTAAGGAGATTTTCATTAAGCCAATTAGCAGTTTGAGCCATACCTATTTCAGCTTTGAGCTTTACTTCAGACCAGTTATTCCCATAAAAGACAATGGCGGTATCATCGGCATAAGAGAAGATTTTTGCGTTATCTACTTTTAAGTTACTTAGGTCATTAATGTACAATAAGAAAAACGTTGGTCCTAATACGCTTCCTTGAGGTACGCCGAATGATACCTCCACATCATCACTGATGTATGTCCCTATCTTAACCCTCTGTTTTCTACTTGATAAATAGTCTTTAAAAAGCCTAAGAGGGGTTCCCCTTATTCCAATTCTTTCTAGCTTGGTCACAAGGGTTGGAACAGAAACGGTGTCAAAGGCTTTTTTTAGATCAAGGAATACAGCCAGACACTTTTTCCCTGAATCAACATAATCAGTTATCAGCGAGCTGAGTGCTGTAACTGCATCCTCAGTTGATATTCCCTGTCTAAACCCAAATTGTGTAGTTGATAATATTTTAAATTTTTCTAAATAATGTAAGAGTCTTATATTAATTATTTTTTCTAAAACCTTGGATAGACCTGGTAAGACAGAAATAGGTCTGTAGTTATTGACATCGTTTCTGTTCCCTCCCTTGTGAACCGGTGTAATAATGGATTGCTTCAGAAGTGTTGGAAAGATACCTTCTCTAAAACAGAGATTTACCAAATGAGTAATGACAGGAGCAATTTCCTTGCTAATATATTTTAGGAATTTAGTTGGAATATTATCACATCCTGGAGCACTGTCGGATTTCAAACTCATCAGAACACTTTCTACTTCCATCGGGTCAGTGTCCAATAGCACAAAAGAATTAACTTGTGTAGGTGGAATGTTAGATTGGTCAGAAGTTTTACCAATAGGAATTTGCTGAGCTAATTGCTTTCCAATATTAGCAAAAAAGTTATTTACAGAGTTTACTGATGCAGTTGGAGAGGGCATGCTATGTAATAATTCAATGCTTTGATTTTTAGGTTTATTTGAGTATGTGATTGATTTTATATTTTTCCATAATAATTTCGTATTTGTAACAGATTTTGCCAGTAATTCTCTTTCGTATTTTCTTTTCATTTTTTTTATGAGATTATTACAGTAATTTCTGTACCGACTATAAGTTATTTTTAAAATGTCATTATACGGATCAGTTCGATAGCTTTTTTGTAATTTATTACGATTTTTAATACATCTTAGTAATCCTGGGGTGATCCACGGCTTAATTATACGTTTGCTGCTAGCAATAGTTTTTGTGTTAGTGTTGTATTTAATAGAATCAATCAGTTTTTGAATTAGTTTATCTGTTAGCAAATTCGGGTCGTCACAAAAAAGCAAGTCTGCAAGATTTTTTTCCTGTAAATATTTTAGTGCATTTTCAAAGTTTATGGTCGTGGTGATTTTGCTAGCAGATTCCTTACTTTTAATTTTGGAAAGTGATAAAAATGTAGTACAGTGATCGGTAATTGTAGTTTTTAAGACAGCAATAAGCTGATGTCTTTTTTTTATTAATCCTCAACATGAAGTGGTCTAAGCAATTCCGTTCTCTGGTCGGTAAGGTATGACCAGGTAAAATACCGTACGTCGACAACATGTAACAATGTGACAATAAATTATATAAATACATATTTGTTATTGTCGCGAATCATACTTTCGAGACTACTATTTTAATTCGGCAGCGTTTTATTTCTCGGAGGGACCAAGAGCACAAAAATTCCCCGTGTCCCCCCTTCCAGGGACTACGGCAGGGACCACGGCCCGGGTAATAAACGGTTCAGTGGGGTAATTGGGTAACACACCTAAATTGCAATCCATCGCAATGTCTTTAATTTTTACAGTTCAACCTATGTTCAGACACGTTCATGATTTATTTACGTTGTTGAGAGACGAATTTTTCAAACCGATGCATTGGATTAGGAATTTTTCTCAAAACACTCGGATTGTGATCGAAAGTATTACCTTCGCAATTAGGGCGCAGCATCGTGTTTGACAATGTCGCATTGTTAATTATGTTAAATCGGAATAAGATCCTATTTATATATATATAACTGACAAAGCGATATATTTTTGTCAAAGCAACGACTTATTTGTCACATTTTCACAAGATATATGGATAATGGGGATATGGTATTGAATAAAAGTAAAAAATTTATGAAATAAACTTGTTTATTTGTCAGGTGGTCACTTGGTCAGATTGTCGCCTGTTACCTGTGCCCTAATTGCGTAACACGTTATCAATCGAAGTTGGTTTCATTTTGAAACAAATTGCTAATCCATTGCTTCACAATATTCGAAAAATTTGTCTGCTCGACAACGTAAATAACGCAATTGATGTTGTTGAACTGTCAAAATGAAACCAACTCCGTTTGATAATGTGTTACGCAATTAGGGTGCTGTTTACCCGTTGGTTGTATTAATTATGCCCCTGATTGCATTGTTCAAAGAGCAGGACAAGAACTGAGGTTTTCCCATTACCCTATACACTAAAAATGAGCTCCACCACTGTGAAATATATAGGGACCAACTAGTTCAACCAGGTTTCAGACTGGCTAAAGTAGACTCATCCTTCATGGGGTACTGTTTAAAATGTTAAAATAAAATACCTCCCACATACTCCAGCTGAATGAAATGAAATTTAAATCTTGTATAAAATGCACACTATGCAGCCAGGCATATTATAAGTTGGGGGATTACATAGCTGACAAAAATGCTTGGCTAAATGCTTGTCCTGCTCCACATGGACGCATTAACTAATTGATTAGCATTCGGCTGCTGAAGATTAAGAAGAGAGAAAACTTTCTTTCCATTGTATAAATTCAATCTTTTAGTATTATATAATTGCATAGCACATGTGTGAGCACTATGTAGGTACTATTAAGCTACCTTTTACTGGGTACGTCTTTCACTGACTTGAATGTGTGGCGGTTGAGAGTGTGGTTGAGAGTATGTCATGCTCACTCAAATGTCTCGCTGGTGGTGGCGTGTGTGTTGGATCATTAAGTTCCCTTCAAAATGGTTGAGCTAATTGGTGCTGATCCATGCGTCATATTCGTGAATGGGCGCCGTCAGTCGTCTCTTAGCTGCCACGGCTTATTTTAGTTATTTTAATTTTTAACTTTTTATTACGGACGTTTTTTTGACGTGCACGTCTTTCTACATTGTGCTCACATGAATATTTTCAACATGAACAATGTAACTAATATTTTGATTTAAAAGAATGTCCGTGGAGTTTCTTGCCCGTTCTTCTCCATAGGGACCTACTACGCTTTGGAATGGGCAACTAGCTTCATCTTTCTGACTGACCGACACATTGACAATTCAAAAGTGCCTGTAATTGGTTTATTTGAAATAAATGCTTTGAGTTTGTGTTAGTGGATCCTACTTAACAACAAAAGCTTTTTTACAAAAAAAAAAAACAACCGTATTTGAAAAAAAAAAAAAACACTACAAAGTGAAAAATAACTTTAATGTGGGAAGTCGTTGTCTTTAGATCTGTATTTTAGTTGTTTGCCACCGACTTTCGAAATTAAAGTTATTTTACACTAACTTTGTAAAAAAGTTTTTTTATTTTTCACTTATTAGTTATGGTACGAGTACCTACCCCACACCAATGCGTATCCTATATGTAAGTAGTGGTCTTGATAAGTAAACAACAGTGACACGAAGTAACATCATCAAGATACACGAAGTGGATTAAATAGGTAGGTACATATTCTCGAAGCTAGCTCAAAAACTATCCAAGCAATGCTAATAAAATTTATATAGGTGGTCCCGCGCAAGCTTCAAAATTGGTCCACAATTGACGAAAATATCGATGAACATACATAAAAAAACAATCAGTCGAGCATAATAACCTCCTCCTTTTCTGAAGTCGGTTAAAAACAAGTTGCCAGGTGAGTGATGTTACCGTTCCATGTCCATGAGTTAGTGCTAAAGTGAACGTAACAAATAGAATTTTGATTAGTTTAATATGACCTTCTAAGAACAAAAAAAATTATATAACATTAGCACAAAAAAAATTGCTTAAAATACGTATGAGTCACATACTGCTTGTAAATTCCATAGTCTAGACCTGTTTTAATTGTACTAACAGTAATGGCTTAATTAATAATTGTAACCAGTAATTAAGAAATGTCCAAAGTGAAGTAAAGGTTAATGATAGTAGAGGTATAATAATGAGAGTCAAATAGAAGGCATGCTGGAAACCGTTATTGAAATATATACCTATAGTATACTCGTAAATATTAGGTCTTTACCTATTAAATTGCCGTTCTGCAGTACTGGCCATTTCAAATCAAAATATTTTTTGTTTGGCTAAGAATTCTAATTTCAAATTAATTTTATTTTAAAAACATGGATTTTTTTTTCCAAAAGTAGTCATTTGTTTATTGATTAGTGTTACATTTTCATCGCATTTCAATCTTTTTCGTCATCATGGATACGTTAAAAATTCGAGTAATTATGGAATATGAGTACCGTCGTGGTAGCAACGCGGCACAAGCGGCACGCAACATCAACGACGTTTACGGAGCTAACACTACAAACCAACGCACCACTTGTTATTGGTTTGCTCGCTTCCGTTCTGGAAATTTCGACCTGAAAAATGAACCTCGCGGTCGTCCGAAGACTTTGGTCGACAATGACGAATTAAAGGCGATTGTGGAAGCTGATGATACACAATCTACGGCTGAATTAGCAGCAGCTTTCGACGTTAGCGTCAAAACAATATTGGTCCATTTGCGTCAAATTGGCAAGGTAAAAAAGCTTGACAAATGGGTGCCCCACGAACTCAATGATCGCCAGCGCGAATTACGCGTCGAGACGTGCCTTGCACTGCTCAACAGACACACAAATGAAGGAATTTTGAACCGCATTGTTACCTGCGATGAAAAATGGATTCTGTTTGATAACCGCAAGCGCTCAGCAAGTTGGTTGGCTCCTGGTTCAGCACCTAAACAATGCCCTAAACGAAAACTTACCCCTAGAAAAGTGATGGTCACTGATTGGTGGTCTAGCGCCGGTGTGATTCATCACAGCTTCTTACCAAACGGGGTGAGCATTACTTCAGATGTGTACTGTGAAGAACTGAACACAATGATGGAGAAGCTGGCACATCTCCAACCAGCATTGGTCAATCGCTCGTCTCCGCTGCTCCTGCACGACAACACGCGACTTCATACTGCACAGCAGACGGTCTCCAAGTTGCAAGAACTGGGGTTGGAAGCTCTCCGTCATCCGCCCTACTCACCAGACCTTGCGCCTACAGACTACTACTTTTTCCAGAATTTGGATAACTTCTTGGCGGGAAAAAAATTCAATACCCGAGAGGCAGTACAAAATGCCTTTGAAGAATTTGTTGCCTCCCGTCCAGCTGATTTCTTTAAGAAGGGCATCAATAAACTGCCACTGCGTTGGCAAAGATGCATTGATTGCATGGGTGATTACTTCGATTAATACAAATAAAAAATGCATGAAAAAAATTCGTTTAAATTTGTTCATACAAAACGGCAATTTCATAGGTAAAGACCTATTATATCCTACTTTGGGGAATTACAAACCTATCACCGCCTACACAGCCGCCGCGCCGTATCGCCGCCGCCGTATACAGTATGGACGTATAGGAGGCAAAAGGAGTAATTATATAAGGATCGTAGCAGGTTCCCCATGGGAAGAAGGCGTCAGTTTATGAGTGTATTTATGCTGTTTACAGCATCTTAACCAGAAATGTGCAGTATCATTTTGCCAAATATGTATCGACGTCTTGGATATGGATATGTGATGTGGAATTGAAGAAATGTGTCGTAAGAAAAGTTTTGGGCATTAATCTGGAATAAGAATAGGAGAAGATCAAAGAAACGACGTTGATGGGTTGTGAGAAAGATGATATTATAGCTAGAAAGGCGATGAATACTGATATAACGGCTGATAGACGTGTACGGAAGAAGAAGACGAGACCGAATAACCGAATAGACCGAGAGAGAGAATAAAAGCTGCACTGACCCTGAATACATTGGGATAATGGTAGGAGAACGATGGTGATAGTTGAGCTGAATAAAAATGAATATGAGTAACCATTCATTATTTTCAATGCTATTTGCAAGACCTAATAGTTTTTTATGTTGTTTTGCAACAGAATTAGCGAAGGTGATTGGACTGAACAAACAAACATTGGATCGCGTGTTCGGAAGTGCCCCATTGAGGCATATAGTTCCGACAGAATCCATACTTGTGTCTGAGTGTGTTCCGTTAGCCAGCACAGCACGCGATATGTGCCGCTAATATGCACAATGAGACGACCGCGTCAATATTAATGGAATGATGTACGATAATAATGTACATTACTTATTTTGTACATATGAATAGTCGCCATATTGGAGCGCTAAATTACAGTTGGATTCGAACTTCCGTCATAATCATGGAGATAAAATCTAAACGAGCATTGACACGAAGTAAAATCGATGTTTTTTTTCCTCAATGTAAATTGTAATTTATAATATTATAAACGAATATTTTCATATTTTTAGTTACGGTTTGTGAAATGATAGAACTTGCTCGCTTATTTATTTACCAAAAAAAACAGTATTTGGCGCACGTGGTAATTTGGTATTATAGCAGCTTATATTCCACCATTTAGGAGTCTCACATTACAAAACATTCAACCCATTTATTCTTTAAATTTAATTTAAATGATGTTACTTATGTGAGTACCTAGGTTATAGCTTTGCTACAATGCTGAACCTATTTAATGTTTTGGTTATTTATTTCTGTTGTTCTGTAGGTACAGGAAAAATCATGATGCTTTCCGGGAGCAAATGCACGAGGTACTATAAAAAATACCCAAATCGTTATAGGTGTCCCTATAAAAATTGAAGGTTCCCCTCGATTTTTCTGGGATGCCATAATGAGATCCTGGTTTCCTTATCACGGTACCACCCTTGGGATATCTCCTTTCTAACAAAAAAAGAATCATCAAAATCGGTTCATAAACGACGAAGTTATCCGCGAACACACATAAAAAAATATATATGTCGGAGGAGAATGTCAGCATTCGTTGCTTGACTGCTCGTATTTTGAAGTAGGTATTTTTATAGTAAAGTAAGGCAGCTAGTTTTTAAACAATCCTGATTATTAGTAGGCATACATACCTCTACACCATATTAGTCATACATAATAGGATAGGACACACATGACTTCACACAAATTACACAAATGAAGGAAATAAATCGAGCTACATTGACAGCAAAATATTTTTTTCATTCCGACTGTTATCATTATCACCTTCTAGGAAAAGAATAAATACAGGGTTATTCCTCCTTGAATGGTCTTCTTGAAAGGTAACAATAGAAAGTGTTACCTTCCTTTGGTAAATGTTTTATTGTTTGTGTGACAGGTAACTATGGCAGGCCTGTGTTCGTGGGTGCTGACGGCCATCGCGACAGCTCTACTTGTGGAGTGTTCAGAGAGCGTTGTGGAAGATGTAGTAGCCCATACTTATGAGTAAGTTCCTAACTACTGCCAGTTACAATGTTATGGACAATTCTTGTATGTTTAAGAACGTTCGCAGTCTAATCATAGTCTCATTATATCAAAAATACCTCTATTTATCAACATTTTTGACAAGTCTTTGTCATTAAATGGCGCCGGGACGGACGATACTGCTATTAGATTTTGAACGTTTTTAAATTACAGTGCGTTCAGAGTTATTTTACCTCTGCATAATCATCACCCTTATTGTACGGAACTAAAGATCACTTTTGACAAACTTGTCAGTGACTGTAATCCAACAGCAACCTTATTGTATTTAATATAAAGATCACTGTCATTTTGACAGTGATGTAAGATCAGGGGTAAAATAACTGTGAACCACAGAGCATGTAACTTTACTGTGAACGGTATGTACGGGAATTGGCCTTCTTATGTGATCAGAGGAGCAATTCCCGTATTTTTAACAACGTTCGCTATCTCATCTCAGTCTCTATCTGTCAAAAATTGTAAGTATAGCGTTTACATACCTACATTTTTGATATTTGATTGTGTTGCTGGCATGAGATTGCGACTTGAATTTGAACGTTTTTAGGTACGAGTATTGGCCTTCGGAGGGGCAATTCCCATATTTTTAACAACGTTCGCAATCTCATCTCAGTCTCAATCTGTCAAAAATGATATAGCGTTTACCTACATTTTTGACATTTGATTGTCGCTGGTATGGGATTGCGACTTAAATTTGAACTTTTTTAGGTTTGAAAATATTGGCCTTCAGAAAGCCTGTCTTTGTATCAAGTTTTCATCTTTGAAATAACCTTTGACTATAAAGTAATTAGAGAATTTTCATTCTTGCAAATAATACTAAATTAGTTACCTTGCTTGGGTGTTTATTTAACTAGCATTTCAATGATGTAGGTAGTCGAATTTTTGCAAATAATTCGTCCAACAATTATAAAAAGGTACAAGTTACCTTGCTTGGGTGTTTATTTAACTAGCATTTCAATGATGTAGGTAGTCGAATTTTTGCAAATAATTCGTCCAACAATTATAAAAAGGTACAAGTTACCTTGCTTGGGTGTTTATTTAACTAGCATTTCAATGATGTAGGTAGTCGAATTTTTGCAAATAATTCGTCCAACAATTATAAAAAGGTACAAGTTACCTTGCTTGGGTGTTTATTTAACTAGCATTTCAATGATGTAGGTAGTCGAATTTTTGCAAATAATTCGTCCAACAATTATAAAAAGGTACAAATATAACCTTGTATTATATTTGTTGAACGATTTATATACGTTATGCATTCCGTAAAGCTAATCCAAATAAAGGTGTAATCATGAGTGTTAGAAATTTGTTAAAAATTAATCCGTTTACTCAGATGCGTAACATTACAATGGCCTTGTGGTACCTTTACCACCTTTACCACGTGGTACCTTTACAATGGCGTACAATAAGGCTTGAAATACACATGCTATTAAAATGCATGCTTGTTTGTTTGCTAGTAGATACATAAGTATGCTTACAGCATGCTCTCTGTGTGTGAAAAATGATGATAAGTATGTCTATACATAACATAACATGTATATACAAAAGAATACCTATGTATTCTTTTGTATATACATGTTAGTAAAATTCTGTACTACTAGGTAGCATAGCTGATCAAAATTAGCATGCTTTTGTGCTACTACATACTCGTAGGATGTGTTTGCCTTTGCCAGGCTTAAATATTTATTTGAGTGAGGACACTATAAACACTGTGATAAGTGACATCATTTTTAATACTTATTACATAATCACTAGGTAGATAGTATAAAACAAAGTCGCTTCCCGCTAGCTGTCTGTCCCTATGTATGCTTAAATCTTTAAAACTTCGAAACGTATTTTGATGCGGTTTTGTTTAATAGATAGAGTGATTCAAGAGGAAGGTTTATATGTATAATAAACGTGGGTGAAGCCGCGGGCAAAAGCTAGTAATATATAAAATAACAGATTTAAAATAAAAATATGTACATGGTATATAAAAAAGGAGAGGAAAGGATCATAGGGCATCAAAAAATTCGTCCGCATCGCTGTTTACAGAAAAAGTGCTCAAAAGGCTGGCAGCATTGCCACGTTGTATGGCAATGCTGATTTTTTGGCCAAAAAATAGGCCAGCCCTCTGGTTACGTGAGGAGTCGACCAAGCGCTTAGCGATGTCTTGAAAAACCAAGTGTGCACTCGGACCCCATGGCCCTAGTGTTTCTTTCAACCCCAAACGGTTCGAAAATATAACTCCCAAAAATATTTGAATATTTTCGCCGTTTGAGGTTTTCCGCACCTGCAGCAGGCGCACCAGCACAGCCCACTCACTGTGCCAGGAAGGTGGGATGGCGCAAGGGTATCGACACATGTTGCATCACATACCAACAGGCCGACCTAACTTCCAAGGCATTATGGTTATTCCGTCAGGTCTCTTTCCATCATAGTGTCTATGTTGGATGACGGTAGTGCTAGAAGGCAGAGGCCTGGCTCCCACTCACCCACAGCCAAAAGGCGGGCACGCTGTTATTAGATTGTTAAACCAATTCGTAAAAATATTACAAAGTCGAAATTATTATGATAAAAAAAATCGCAAACAACAACAAGCCGACTGATGTTAAATGGCCATTTCCGATGTCTCCTTCAGGTATTGCAGATGTCTATAGAGGACCATTTGCTATCAGTTGGGTGAGATAGTCAGCTTTGCCCTCCAATGTCATTAAAAAATTACATTCTGCAGACCAGCATGGCGGTACAGATGCGTGCCCGACGAAGGTTGCGAGCGTACGACGCACCCGCAGCCAGCCAACGTCAGCAACTCCAGCGGCCAGGTGTTTGGCAGCCTCGATATCTGCAGAACTGTCTGCGGCAGGTTCGGGGGCCTCTGGCCACGACCCATCACCGCAGCCATCGGCATGCAGACGGTTAAGATACATCCTAACTATCTCAGGTATGTAAGCTTTTACCCGTGGTTCTTTTGCATCTTGTCCTACCTACAGGTATTGTGCATTTTTTCAGTATAAAAAGCCTATGTCAATCTTCGGCTCATAAACTATCTCTATGCAAAAAATCACGTCGATCCGTCGATCCGTCGATCCGTTGCTGCGTGAAAAAAGAATAACAAACCCGCAAAGACCCTAATAGGAAAGGAAGTTCGTTGCTCACATCGCATACATTACAAAAACATACAACATAAATAAAAAAAAAACTGCAGCTATATTTATTAAGCTTCCTAGTTTTTGTCTTCGTTAATTATTTCGAAAAGTCTAGTTTCCAAGAACACAAGAGTGAGAGTTTTATATATTGACCGGTTAACATTTTCAAACGTGCAAGAATCGCCTATTTTTGTATGTTTAGGAAATAAAAAAATTAATTTAAGGTCTTCCACGTAAAACGTCTCTTTTTACCCGACTGCGGCGGCGGCGGAAGGTTATGTGTTTGACCTGTATTATGTACATATGACCGTTCTTAAGTCCCTCGTAACTACTCAACGGCTCAACCGATTTTAATAAATGAGTCACTGAATATATTAAAATACTTAATAAAAAATCAAAATGGCGGATTTTTGGCGCCAAAATCTTTTTTAAACTTAATTCGTTTTCTTTTTTATTGTTGGTTTTTGACATTGCTGACAAAGCAACATTTATGTGGAAATCTTGACCTAGAAAATGGTCTGAATTTATTACTGACAGCACGCCTCGAGCCAGTTTGCCAAACAATCCCCGTTCTTTCTCCGAATAAATAAATAAAAATAAAATAAATAAAATATTTATTACTGTACCAACTACATAGTTTATATATTAGTTTATGATTGGAGCCTTCTTTTAAGCATAATAACGCCTGTGTTAGGAGACTCCGCTCTTCCACAGCTTTGGCTGTTTGTCAAATCAATCTGCCTAGCCTTTTCCCAACTATGTTGAGGTCGGCTTCCAGTCTAACCGGATGCAGCTGAATACCATTATTTTACATGGAGCGACTGCCTATCTGACCTCCACAACCCAGTAACTGGGTAATACGATACCCCTTGGTAAGACTGGTTGTCAGACTTTCGGGCTTCTGACGACCCGTAACGACTGTCAAAGATCCACGAATGACAGCCGAGACCAACGGCTTAACGTGTTTTCCGAGGCACGGAGGAGTCTCGGTATGTAAAGATGGCTTGGCTGTTTGTACAACTTACAAATTACAAAAATAATTTTATTTAAATATTTTTTTTTTTTTTTTGTCTTAGGTTACATAATACACATACTTATCTTTTTTTCGAGCGCGTGTTTCATGCTTTATTGCCATTTAAAGTATTATTTTTATAACTTCAAACACGCTCGCTCGCTCGTGAATTATACAGAATGAATACATTGATATGGATATGAATAAAAAAAAAGAAAGAAAGTAAGGCCTTGTTGTAAGGTAAAAATTTAATCGTTACCTATGTTTCGCCGTCTCGCTAACAGTTCGACGCAATCGATTGTTGTTTGATTTATGAATCAATAAACAAGCCTACACAATAGGCGGAGGATATTATATTACTGTGTATAATTAGTAACCGAGTGTTGAACTCAGTCCTTACACGGAACGTGTCATTGATTCGTCTATGGTCATCGTGAAGGTTAAAGATTACCGTTATGCCAATATTGATTGAGGATAGCAAATTGAGAGTAGGAACCTAATGTACAGTCTAGCAATTTGACATAGTAGTAGGTACGGTCAGTAACAAAAGTCGGTTAACACTGCTACTTTTTGACATTATCTAAATTAACACAAAATTATATGATAACCTGCTTTTTAGCGTTTAATTTATCAGATAAGAGTTAATTTTCATTAAAATTTACATCTGTTCCGATTTTAATGAAGTATTTTTCTCAATAATTAAGATTTAAAAAACTCATCTGTTCACAGGACACTGCTCACTAAACAAACACTTCCTCACAATAGGAATAACGGACAGTCCTCTGTGCAGGGCTTGCCTGGAGGCTGAGGAAACCGTTACGCACGTGCTCTTTGAATGCACAGGCGTCACCCAGATTAGAGCAGGAACTCTTGGAACACCAAGATCTTTCCCAGATGTCCTGAACAGAATAGGAGACTTAATCGACTTCTGGAATGAGGTGGGCTGGTTGGAATAACCCCCCCAATGGCCGCCATGGCCCACGCACAATGGTCCATATGAAGGACTAAGTGCGAAAACCATACCCTCTAACTAGAACTCTACTCGGCAACTGTTAATCGACTTTTGTTGCTGATTGTACCAACGTCAATTTGCCGTGTTACACAGTTACAGCCATTAAATACAAAGAGATTTAAAATGAATAGGTATATGCCGACAATGTCAGTTTGCTAAACAAATAAGCTCTCCGATTTTATGTACTTAGGTGTAGCAAAAACAAGTGTATTATTAAAAAAAAAAGAAAAAAAACTTTTATTTATACTGAGGAGACGTTTATTTTATATACAACGTGTCGTTTTGCATCCTTGTCAAATTTCAGGATGTATACGGAACATCAAACCGAAGAACTTTCTCCATGGGACCAACATCGTAATCGCGAAAAAATTTTTTAACTGTCCCATAGAAAACTTCAATAGGTACCTACTGGAAAAAGTTGTTCGGTTTGATGGTCTATACCACACCCTTAAATTTGACGAGGATGCAAAACTACACATTGTATATGTCGCAGGCGATTGTATGATTCCGTTTTTTACAAACGGTGTCGTCCGTTTAAAAACGCTCGCAGTTGTGAAATATGCCGAAGGTAAAATGTAAATTGCCTTGTCACTATATAATATATGCTACAACAATTCAAACACCGTTTACAAAATGCTGCGGCAAATTGAAGTATTTAGTTCTATTTCTCAAGGCTCTCGCCGGCCACTGCCGCGGCACCGCTCGCTCGCACGCGGTTGGTCACAGTTCTACCCTAACCTAACCCATTTGCTCGGGGTGCTTAGTTACTGCGACCAATTCGGATCGCGCGTGGTTAGTCACAGTTCCGACTGAACTTACAATAGCAATCAATGTCGAAATTATAACAATTAAAAGAGTTGCCAATTTTCCTTCGGCATATTACATAACTGCGAGCGTTTTTAAACGGACGACGGTCGTATGTATAATGACGAATCATACAATCTGCCTGCGACATATATATTTACACATAAAGACTAAAATTAAGTTAAAAATATAATATCCTAACCTAGCAAAACTACTAAAAAACTAAAACATGGCGTCGAAACATTCCTCCGCATCGCTGTCGACTGATAATGTACCCAAGAGACTGGCGGCATTGCCATGTTGTATGGCAATGCAAAGTCTCTAGCCAAGGTAAAAGCCAGCCCTTAGGTCACGGGAAGTATCAACTAGCCGTTTGGAGATTAACTTTTATTAGGGAAGTGGGTCCAATTTAACTTGCAAGGTTTTTATAAAAAAAAAAAAAATATTATATACTTCAGTTGAACACTGACACTACAGACACAGATATTACACACAGATATTACAGACAGACAGACCACGGAACAGGTGAAACTAAATAAAAGCTTGTAAAAAAGTTCTAAATTGACTTCCTCATGATTGACTGCTTAGTTTGTCTAGCATTTCCGCATCAGTGAATGATGATTGTGGGGTCCTGAGTTTGATCCCTAGGTCGGGCAAAAAGTTGTTAGGTTTGCCAATTTGAATTCTGTAGCAGCCCGGAGTCTGGATTTGTCCCCGGTATAGTATGGTAAAAGGCTCGCACATAGGCAATTAGAGAAAGGGCTTACACCTTTAGACTAGCGTTATTACCAAGCTACAACAGTGATGGTAGTAAATAAACTTCTTTTACCCACATTTCAAGAAAAACTTGACAATAGTCTGGAAAACTAGACCTTTTTTTTGTGGATGGCAAATCATCCAATGACTTCTCCCGCTCTGGGCGGAGCGGGAGGGCGTGTCAGACTTTTACTGACTAAAACCCACCCATGTTCCTTCAGTTGCCCGTGCCAGGGCCACGGTATCTTTTTCGAACTACCCGCGACCCCGGCGGCATCGGCCCTATTGGACCCCGTCACTGCTGACATCTCTTTAAGGCGCTCGTGGAACACAACGCGCCGTCGACCCGGGCCTGGTCCTTACCGGACGGCGAGCTGCTCATTACCCCGCGCCTACGGTGGCTGGGAATCGGCGATAGATTCCCGCCGCCCAGGGCGTCACCTGCGGCGGCTAGGGGCGCGAGGGCGCGGCTGTCGCTTCTCCCTCACGCGTTCCACCTCCTCCTTCGCGAGCATTACTGCTTCGCAGAAGGAGGTGACGGCTTCCCATGCACTCTCGCTTCGCACCATGGCCTGGACCAGGTTTGGACGCGAGAGATCGCCGCCGCCGATCGCCTCCGTGAGAACACGGCGGTGCTCTGCCCAAGCCGGGCAGACCTCCACTGTATGCTCCACCGTGTCCTCCGGGCGATCCATACAATGATGACACCCGGGCGTATCCTCCCGCCTTATCCGAAACAAGAACCTGCCGAAACAACCGTGTCCGGTGAGGACCTGCGTCAGGCGGAAGGTGAGGACGCCGTGGCGCCTCTCCAATCACTCCTCAAAGAGGGGACTTATCGCCGCAATTGTGGCGTGCCTAGCGCTGGGTTGCGACAATCGCACTCTCCATGTCGCCATGAGATCCCGCCGGAGCTCTGTCCGCTGTACCGTGATTTCTCGTGGCAGCGGAGTTACGCCCCGGGGCGTTTCGCCTCCTCGCGCCACTCCCACACGTGCGCGAGGACTTTTGCCTCCAGATCCCATGGCGGTAATCCGGCAAGGAGGCTCGCCGCCTCACAGGAGACCGTGCGGTATCCCCGGACTAGCCGGATGGCCATGACCCTCTGGGACGCGTTCAACCGGCGGGCTGGTCGCAGCCTCAGGGAACGCGACCACACCGGTGCCCCGTAAAGGGCCATGGACCGCACGACCCCCGCGTAAAGCCTCCGGTAGGAGGCGTTTGGACCCCTCAGATTGGGCAGGAGCCGCTTCAAGTCTCAAACTTCGAAATCTCAGTATATCCACACCTACCAGTAGACAACAGTTCGAGTGCGCGGCAGTTACGCACTTGTTTTTGTTTTTTTGAATGGCACTTCGCAGGTCAACCTAGGAGGTTGTCGGCTGCTTAACCGGACTTTTCTGTGGATGCCTCAATAAATTAAGGCCTCGCCAGGGCATAAAACTTATAAACTAAGCGATTGCTCGCTAAGGGCACCCCCTGAGGGTACAAGCCTCAGTTTAGGGCGTCGCTGGGGGGAGGACAGCAGGGGACAGGCTGGAGCGGATTCTTATAATTTTGGGTCGAATTTAAAGCTACAGGCTCAGCATCGCGGGCTGGCTCGAGCAAGTCGGGGCATGGACATGTTCTGAGTTTGTGTTTTCGGACAGTGCTAAGACGCGCGGAGCTACTCTACTGAAGGAGAGTAATAGCGTCATCCGGCACGGACGGAAGCGAATTTATCTACCGAGCGGCCGTAGGTAATTAATTCAAGGTGACTGCCCAGATGAACTGTAGCTTTATTATGCTGGGGTAAAACCAGATCGTTTCTTTGCTCATGTGGTAAAACTGGTAAAACTACATACTAATATACATCTAATGTACGGTCAGCAACAGAAGTCGGTTAACACGGCTACTTTTTGACATCATCTAAATTAAGACAAAATGATTCGACTATCTGCTGAGTTAATTTTCTTAAAATTTTAAATACTTCTGTTTCGATTTGAATTAAATATTTCACTTAATAATTAAGATTAAAAAAGTGCTAATCGACTTTTGTTGCTGATTGTACCTACAATTCAAAGGGTTCATATTTTTCATAAAAACATAGGTAACTAAGTACTTAGTGTTAAATTTTAAATGAAAAAGCTGTGTATTACCTATTTTTAACCGACGAAAAAAAAGAAGGTTCTCAAGTCGACACGTATATTTGTTTTTTTTTTTTTTATGTTTGCCGCGTAACTTTTTACACAGAAGTCCGATTTTAAAATTTTTTGTTTTATTCGAGAGGATATACCTCAATGTTGGTCATAAAATTGATTAACATTGCTTCGGTAGTTTTTTAGTTAACTTAATAATACGTAGTACCTGGGCGACCGAGCTCTGCTCGGGTGAAGAGAGAAAACGAATTTTCCCAGAAATGACATATAGATAGGTACCTATTTTGTTTATGGTATCTGCTTAAAAAAAATATATATCAGCGAAGCAAAATAACTTTTTTAACTCAAAAATATTACGAACAAAAAGAGTTTTATCTGATAATAGTTATCAAAACGTTAACTTTTTTGTTGGCGCCAAAAACGTTAGTTTGGTTCATGTCAATGGAGAGGGAAAAGAACGATGCCCAAACAGCCTTGTCGGATTTGTAAAACCATTTATGTTTGTCATCAGTTCTAATTTCTCACCAAACCACCAAATCTACAAAAACTCATTAACCTTTTAAAAACCAATACTTTTTTAGATAATTAAATGGGAGACAGCAATGAGGCTTTTTTAGGACAGTTGATATTTAGTATTCACATCAATAGATGGCGCCTGGAAAAAGTAATCGAGATTTATCAAAAGACAAGAGTTTTTTTTTAAATACTCATGAACTCTTTAGTCTTTTGTTAAATCCTCAAGCATCGGTGTTGCCCGGAATCGCCGCGAGGCGTCACGCAAATATTAGCCTTTTTTGCGTAGAAATGAAACTAAATCAATGCTGAATGTGTTTCATTCACTGGCAATAATATTTGTAAACCATTTCCAGTGTAGGAAATATACTCGGCATTGATTTAGTTTCATTTCTACGCAAGAAAGCCTAATATTCGGGGGTGGCACCACCATCTACGCGCCACAATTTTGTAGCTTTTTTAGACAAATTAAAATTAAAAGTTCTAAAAAAAGTATCGAATAGGTTTTATTTTATTCTTAAATGGAAAAAAATAAACATTAAACGAACTTTTGGAACGAAGTTCCTTATCGCGCGTTGTGAAAGGGGGCTAGACGGAAAAAATTCTCACGAAAAGTTGTAACGACACTTTTTGCTATAGTAAGCTATTGTAAGCTGTGCGCATGTTTCTCTGTCTGTCTCTCTCTCTTATAGAAAGATTAAGTTTATATTACATTATATTTGTTAATAATAAAAAAATATTATTATAACTTAAAAAAAAAAAAATATTACTATTCCTTCACTAATTAATCGAAAGGAACTTCGTTCAATCCGGGTGTCCCTTGACACCTCTCAACTTTTTTTTCAACCTCACGAGTAAAAAGTATGCTTAGCGGCGGCGGCGGTGATTTTTTTTATTTTTTTATTTTTTTTTTATAAATATGTTTTGGACATATCACACAACGCCATCTAGCCCCAAGCTAAGCAACCTAATGCTTGTGTTATGGTAACGAGATGGCTGATAAACTACTTATATACATTTTTTTTTTTTTTTTTGTAAATACATACATATTATAGATAGAAAAACACCCAGACTCGGAACAAATACTTGTAGGTCGTACAAATATTTGTTCCGTGCGGGAATCGAACCCGCGACATGCTGCGCAGCAGTCAATCGCTCAACCAATGCGCCAACCCTGTCGTCGAAGTAGGTATTAGTAAGTATTATTAAGTCGAATTTTAAGTAGGTACCCAATCTTTTTGCGTAAAAATAAGGAGAAAACGAATTTTCCCAGATATGAGACCTAGCTAGATCGATTTTTCGCCCCCATAAACCCCTATATTGCAACTTTCATCGAAATCGTTCGAGCCGATTTCGATGACCGTGATTACAAATATATACAGGGTTACTGGTAACTCGACGTATTCCTTGCAGGACGTCATAGTAGGGTTAAAATGCAGCAAATTAGGCCACCAAATGTTCTACCGAAATTCAGTAGTTTTTGAGTTAATTCGATTTTTAGCTTTTTTATGAAAAATCCCAGATTAAATCATTTGGAGCCAATTTAAAAATGATTTACGGCGCGACTGTACTGAAATTTAAGTTAACATCATAGCTGACGCCGTAGCAGATCCTTGTTAATAATTCAAAGTTCAAAAATGCCAAAAACTTTGGCAAATATCACTAAAGAAACATTTAGTTTTTTTGTGAATTTTGCTATTACTTCATACAAAATGTTGTCTAGTGAAAAAAAAAATTACTACGTCTGATGTACAAATTACTAGGAAAATATCCTTGTCTTATCAGCTATTCAGAAAGGTATGAAAGTTAATACAAAGTTAAGGACTACATTATGTGCGTCTCACAAAAAGATGATTATTCGGAAAATCAATAAAACTATTTCGTGAATATTAGCATTATTTTTAATAATAAAATATCAGTTTAAAAACTTTTACTACACTTTCACACGTCTTGTTCGATGTGCTGCCCTCGGTTTCTAATACACGTTCTTATTCGCTTCCTCACTTCAGTTTTTGTGATTCTTGATGTGATTGTTGCCCTCATCTGGTCCGCTGCATCTCTTATTCTCTCCCTTAGTTCTTCAATTGAATTTACTGGGGTCACATAAACTAGGTCTTTCATATGACCCCAGACGTAAAAGTCTAGTGGCGTAAGATCAGGGCTACGTGCAGGCCACGGAATTGGCCCACCGCGCCCTATCCATCGGTTTGGGTAGGTTTCATCCAGCAATTGTCGAATTGTGATTCGGAAGTGGGCTGGACATCCGTCATGTTGATACATCATGTTTGCTCTTCTGTCTTCCGGTACATCCGTGAGCAGTGGTGTTAAATGATTTCTTAGGAAATCTTCATAAAGTTCCCCATTTAATGTTTGGGGTAAAAAATGTGGGCCAATTAATTTGTCGTCGATATTACCCATCCAAACATTAAGCGAGAATCTACGCTGGGATGCGGTTGGTTTCAGTTTCTTAGGATTTGCTTCTGCCTTCGGTGCCCAGTAATGTAAGTTGTGGTAATTTGTGATACCATCACGGTCAAAACATGACTCATCGGTCCACAGAATGTTTTTTAAAAAGTTTTCGCTTTCGGCGTCGGCATTTAGCATAAAACGACAAAATTCAAGCCGTCTTGGCGGATCTCCCTCTTCTAATGACTGGACAGGTTGATAGTGGTATGGATGTCGGCCTGATAAGTGAACTACAGACCAGACTTTCCACTGTGACATAGCAAGCTCACGCGCTACGATGTTTGTCGATATGTTGGGGTCGTCAATAAAACGTTGAAGAATCAGCTCTTCGTCCTCAGCCGTGTATCTCCGAGAACGACCAGTGTCAATTTGCCTGCTTCTTTGGACGCTGCCAGTTTCAGATAATCGCCGATAAGTCGATCCAAAAACACTAACGTGTGGGAGTCGGCGGTTGGGAAAACGAAGTTGATATTCTCTCCGCGCCTGAGCAGCGTTACCGTCACTAAGTCCGTAACAGTACATTATGTCAGCGTATTCAAGGTTAGAATATGCAGCCATAGTCAGCACTTATGAAGGCACAGCACAGCACAAGAGCAAGATACGCAGTATCAGTTAAGGAAATAGCCAGATAACAAAACACGAGCTTGCGCGACGTAGAGTTGAAACTAACTGACTCTGACGACCAGATTTTGTAAAGTCGCACCCCGTGTCATGCCGGGAGAACAATAGTGACCAATCACAAAGCTTGCCGAGTGTTTGGGGTTCAAGCGCAGGTAAAAACTACGAATAATACGAATATGAAACAATAGGTTGACCGTCTCGCAATTTTACCTGCTCCTCATAAAACTCATTCTTTCCCTGTCACACATGCAAAAGTATTGACAATCATACCTTTCTGAATAGCTGATAAGACAAGGATATTTTCCTAGTAATTTGTACATCAGGCGTAGTAATTTTTATTTTCACTAGACAACATTTTGTATGAAGTAATAGCAAAATTCACAAAAAACTAAATGTTTCTTTAGTGATATTTGCCAAAGTTTTTGGCATTTTTGAACTTTGAATTATTAACAAGGATCTGCTACGGCGTCAGCTATGATGTTAACTTAAATTTCAGTACAGTCGCGCCGTAAATCATTTTTAAATTGGCTCCAAATGATTTAATCTGGGATTTTTCATAAAAAAGCTAAAAATCGAATTAACTCAAAAACTACTGAATTTCGGTAGAACATTTGGTGGCCTAATTTGCTGCATTTTAACCCTACTATGACGTCCTGCAAGGAATACGTCGAGTTACCAGTAACCCTGTATAGGTACTACTTACACAAATATTGTTCGTATAATAGTATAGGGATAGGGATTTTTCCCCACTTTTAACGTGTATGATGTTCTAATTTCTTTTGCTGATTCTTTTCCTGTATTAGAATTTGTGTGGGGTAGGTACCTACCACAGCTAAAAAGTGAAAAATAAAAACGTTTGTACAAAAAGTACAACTGACTTCTAATACACACTACAAACTGCAAAATAACTTGAATTTCGGAAATCGGTGGTAAAAAGCGAAAATACATTTAACTAGACACCGACTTTCCAAATTAAAGTTATTTTTCACTTTGTAGTGTTGTTTTTGGAAGACTGTTGTATTTTTTTGGAAAAAAATTTTTAGGTAAGTATGTATTTGTGTTGTACTGCTGTTTTGCTTACTGAGCATTATATTAATAAGCCCATTTTGCTAAAAGTAACCATGACAGTAATATTACATAATATACTTATCTATTTCCTTAGGTTTTGGTCAATTTGACTATGGGCTGATTTTTCAACAGTCAGATAACTCTTATCTGAAAAATAAATATGACAGTTTGACATATTTTTTATACAAAAGCTGTCAAATTGAAATATTTATTAATATTTTTTTATTTTTTTTTATTTAGTTTTTTGATGAGTTATCCGACTATTGAAAAATTTGCCCTCAAATATCTCAGCAAATTGTTCATTATAGAGTTGCAACAATGTCCTGCCGAGATAAGAGCAAATAAGCACGAATACCTATATAGAGCGATAAAGAATGTTATAATATTTAATAAACAACTATAACCACTGGAAAATGCCTGGTAATGTTGATAAACATTTTTTTGTGAATATTTTGATGACATGTAACAGTAGTACATAATATCATTAAGTACCTTTTTAATGTCGTGATGACCCAGTCTCATGCACGACGTTGTGGGTTCAGATCCGGGTAAGTCTTCTCTGTACGAGGAGAGACCCTGCAGTGGGACAATAATAGCACAGTCTATACATCGTGCAGTCGACCGACGAAGCCCGAGCTGCATACGAAGTTCGGCGAACTACGTAAGCAGCTCGGGCTCTCGTCGGACGACTGTATGATGTATAGACTGTGATAATAGGCTCGAATTATTCTTATTTAAGGTGGATGTGAAAGGCAGCCCGCGAAATTAAAATTTTCTTACGTTGTTTGCAATTTGTAGGTCAGTGTCAGGTCAAAATAAAAAAAAATAAAAAAAAAAACAAAAAATGATCAAAATATGAATCGCGACTAAGTATAACAAATATGTAATTAAGTACAGACGCCAGCACATCAAGCAACCCGAAACTGTCAAATTTTTACAATCAACCTTGAACCTAATGCCTTAGCAATAAAGATGAAAATCTATTAAAGAAATTTGACAGATTGTAGTAGCTTGATGTGATGGCGTCAGAACATAAAAATCATCAATACATCACTCTAAGTTAGATAATTGTTCTAAAATGTCATGATTTCCGAAATCATTTCATCTTAAATACTTAATGTTAGGATTTGTCATTATGTCCCACTACTTAGACAAAAGGAATCTTGTGATACAGAGGATCGGTCACGATCACCAATTCACCGCGCTTGCGCATTGTTTGTTGCCAGTTTTAGACTGGTTTCCTCACGATATGCTTTCCTTCACAGTTAGTCAGTGTTGTCTTATAATATAAATGACAAACTTTAAAAGTTCACATTCAACAAAACAACAATTCAACAAAAGAGATATCTAGGCAGGGTCGAGTAACATATTTGTATGTGAATTGCTTCATGTTCAATTTTATATATATTACTTGGTTTTTGCAATACTCCTACATTGTAACACACCAACACAAAATTGTATATTGTCACGAAATTGAACATGAAGCAATTCACATATATATATGTTAGTATACCCTGCCTAGATATCTCTTTTGTTGACTGTACATAAAGTCACATTTGTATTTGTCAGGTTCCGTATCGTCAGACTTGTAATTGTTTCCTTTACGTCCGTTTTCTGTTAAGTAAGTAGTTGGCTATGATTTTCTATAATAGCACGGTGATGTCGCGCTTCTTTTGCTAAGGGGCCTAACAAGCTCTTCAAATAAAAACTCCCGCAGACAGGAGCGACGCGATTTTTGTAGAACAATTTCCATGAACTTTTCATAGAAATTGTTCTATTGGAGTCGCGTCGTGCTGTCTGCTGTAATTATTTTCAGGTAAGAGACAGCTAAATCTGTGGTTGGTAAAACCGACCGTAACATTAATTTTGACATATTTTTAGTAAGAAACAATATAAAAAATATATTTTCTTGTATTTCTCCAAAATTCAAATTCCTGCGTTGCTGATCTCGAGAAAAACCTCTGTGACAAATGGACAAGAAAGTGAGTTATAAAGGTTCAGTTTTTCTTTGAAGGTCGGAACCCTAAAAAATCGAAAATTGTAGGTCTATGGTAATTTAGGAACAATGTATGGTCACAGACAGAATAATAAAGTTTCTGTGGTCTATTGCATCTGAAACTAAAGCATAAAATAATAAAGTTAGTGTGGTATAGTGCATCATATGAAATGAAAGAATAAAATAATAAAGTTATTGTGTTATAGTGCATTTGAAACTAAAGCATAAAATAATAAAGTTACTGTGGTATAGTGCATCTGAAACTAAAGCATAAAATAATAAAGTTACTGTGGTATAGTGCATCTGAAACTAAAGCATAAAATAATAAAGTTACTGTGGTATAGTGCATCTGAAACTAAAGCATAAAATAATAAAGTTACTGTGGTATAGTGCATCTGAAACTAAAGCATAAAATAATAAAGTTACTGTGGTATAGTGCATCTGAAACTAAAGCATAAAATAATAAAGTTACTGTGGTATAGTGCATCTGAAATTAAAGCATAAAATAATAAAGTTACTGTGGTATAGTGCATCTGAAACTAAAGCATAAAATAAATATTATTTAAATTCTCAGAATAATATCACACTATAACCACGCTTGCGCGAATGCCCATCTGCAGAGTACTGTTTAACAAGAAGTTTTTTACTAGTGCTAAAGCAGCTGTTTTTTTCTTTTTTTTTTTTTTTTTTTTTTGTGGATGGGAAATCATCAAATGACTTCTCCCGCTCTGGGCAGAGCGGGAGGGCGTGTCAGACTTTTACTGACTAAAACCCACCCATGTTCCTTCAGCTGCCCGTGCCAGGGCCACGGTATCTCTTTCGAACTACCCGCGACCCCGGCGGCATCGGCCCAATTGACCCCGTCACTGCTGACATCTCTTTGAGGCGCGCGTGGAACACAACGCGCCGTCGACCCGGGCCTGGTCCTTACCGGACGGCGAGCTGCCCATTACTCGTCGTCCGCAAGCCCGCGCCTACGGTGGCCGGGAATCGGCAATCGATTCCCGCCGCCCAGGGCGTCTCCTACGGCGGCTAGGAGCGCGAGGGCGCGGCTGTTGCCTCTCCCTCACGCGTTCCGCTTCCTCCTTCGCGAGCATTACTGCTTCGCAGAAGGAGGTGACGGCTTCCCATGCACTCTCGCTCCGCACCATGGCCTGGACCAGGTTTGGACGCGAGAGATCGCCGCCGCCGATCGCCTCCGTGAAAACACGGCGGTGCTCTGCCCAAGCCTAGCCGGGCAGACCTCCACTGTATGCTCCACCGTGTCCTCCGGGCGATCCACACAATGGTGACACCCGGGCGTTTCCTCCCGCCTTATCCGAAACAGGAACCTCCCGAAACAACCGTGTCCGGTGAGGACCTGCGTCAGGCGGAAGGTGAGGACGCCGTGGCGCCTCTCCAACCACTCCTCAAAGAGGGGACTTATCGCCGCAATTGTGGCGTGCCCAGCGCTGGGTTGCGACAATCGCACTCTCCATGTCGCCATGAGATCCCGCCGGAGCTCTGTCCGCTGTACCGTGATTTCTTGCGGCAGCGGAGTTACGCCCCGGCGTTTCACCTCCTCGCGCCACTCCCACACGTGCGCGAGGACTTTTGCCTCCACATCCCATGGCGGTAATCCGGCAAGGAGGCACGCCGCCTCACAGGAGACCGTGCGGTATCCCCGGACTAGCCGGATGGCCATGACCTTCTGGGACGCGTTCAACCGGCGGGCTGGTCGCAGCCTCAGGGAACGCGCCCACACTGGTGCCCCGTAAAGGGCCAAGCTGTGCTAATCCTAACAATTAAGAACACAATAAGTGGCCAACTACATATAAACTTTTGATATTCTATTAGCCATGCATGGCTGTTAGCCATATATCATATTTTACGACACACAAACTAATGGGATATACATAGAGTTACGCGACTGTTTCAAACACTCACAAACGCGTCATTTTATAGCGGTATTATGTACAGTCGAGTTCATTAATATATTGCCCTTTTCAGGCTTCAAAAATATATGAACGTCAAAAAAGTTCATAATATTGTGACAACTAAGTATAAGCATCATTAAATTGTGGTCATGGTTTAGATTCATTAATATGTGACTGCTTTTTTCCAGTAACATCTATATAGCCAAAGGAAAAGTCGAAAAAGCAAAAGCAGCCACATATTTAATTATTCTAAATCTTGACTACAATTTAATGACGCATATGGTTGTCACTACAGAACGGATACAATATTAAGAACTTTTGAAGTTCATATATTTTTGAAGCCTGAAAGGGCCAATAATATTGTTGTCCACTGCAGTTGTCTTTGTTGGATTTCTATATTTTACCGATGGGTATAAGGGCATTTACGAGTACCTCTCTTCTATGGCGAAGCGAGTCCTTTGTATCGTCAAATGGAGTTTCTTTGATACTACGGGTTTACTTTCATAACAACTTTCGATTTATGAAAACGAATTTTATTCGGTGTGTGAATAAGGTTTTGCTCTTGTACCGGTTACTGGGCATTTTTAAGGTACCTATACATTTTTTCATAAGACGAAAGTTGTTAACAACGTAACCCCATTTTACCGTACGTGTAAATGAGTAAATGCAACAATAAACGAATGATTTAAAATTCTATTAATTAATTATCAGGTTTGTTTTTCCCCCAATATCACAGGTTTGGTTATGGTAAAGTATTTCAGTACAGATTCCACGGGTAACCACAACGATTTTGTTGATCTGATCAGCAAGCGAGCAAAAACAGATGTTTGTAAGATTCTGTATGCAATAATAAAGATAAGTATAGACGTGGTAGAACGTTTAGCGGTAACTGGAAGGAAAGTGGTGGCTAGTGTGGATATTCTTGGCTATCCGTTGAACCCAAAATAAAAAACTCGTAGAAAAAGAAAAATTCGTAGTCCATTTATTTCCATTCTGATGAAGAAAAACAACTATACGGCTGCTCGCAAACATCACGCGAATTGTGAAGGAAAAGCGTCACATAATAATGAGAATGACAATTCATTCTTTTTCATGACTTCCTGAATAAATCATGTCTTTTTTATTAAGAATAATGTTCGTTGTCTTACGAATTATATCGAGTCATTATTGTGTTCTAATGGGCTGGGTATTTAATGGGATTATTTCAAATGTTTAGCTTGTTAGGACCCTATTAATTTATTATGTCACTTTTTTTATAAAGAACAAAAAAAAAATCCACTGAAACCTTTTTCACATTTAAAAATTATATATTTCGAATGATAAATGTTATTTTTTTTTAAATTTAAACAAAGTCAAAGAAATATTACCTACAATTTCCTCATGCAAATAATTTCCGTTTCTAAGAGCCAATCGGTCCAGGTAAACTATGACGATACTTGCGCGTGAGTGAGTGACACGTATAGTTGTTGACACCACTCGTGACAATCCGCAGGTGTCTCGCGTGCGTCTATCGCGCGATCTATTCCGGGCACTCTCTTGCTTGCCGGTGACACTCTTGTTGCGTCACTCGGTCCAGCGTCACAACACTCTGACATATTACCTGCGACAGTTATTAGAGCATCGAGTGTAGTCTGCGGCTAAGAATAGCTGGGCCTTCTCCCGTGGTGTCGTAATAGTCTATCAGGTGCATGGGTAACAGCGCCAAGTATGTTTTACCTAGGTTTCTGTACTACAGAATAGTACTACCATATATCTATACGTAATAGTAATAAGATAGTCTATCAGGTGCATGGGTAACAGCGCCAAGTATGTTTTACCTAGGTTTCTGTACTACAGAATAGTACTACACCTATATCTATACGTATAATAGTAATAAGATAGTCTATCAGGTGCATGGGTAACAGCGCCAAGTATGTTTTACCTAGGTTTCTGTACTACAGAATAGTACTACACCTATATCTATACGTATAATAGTAATAAGATAGTCTATCAGGTGCATGGGTAACAGCGCCAAGTATGTTTTACCTAGGTTTCTGTACTACAGAATAGTACTACACCTATATCTATACGTATAATAGTAATAAGATAGTCTATCAGGTGCATGGGTAACAGCGCCAAGTATGTTTTACCTAGGTTTCTGTACTACAGAATAGTACTACACCTATATCTATACGTATAATAGTAATAAGATAGTCTATCAGGTGCATGGGTAACAGCGCCAAGTATGTTTTACCTAGGTTTCTGTACTACAGAATAGCACTACACCTATATCTATACGTATAATAGTAATAAGATAGTCTATCAGGTGCATGGGTAACAGCGCCAAGTATGTTTTACCTAGGTTTCTGTACTACAGAATAGTACTACACCTATATCTATACGTATAATAGTAATAAGATAGTCTATCAGGTGCATGGGTAACAGCGCCAAGTATGTTTTACCTAGGTTTCTGTACTACAGAATAGTACTACACCTATATCTATACGTATAATAGTAATAAGATAGTCTATCAGGTGCATGGGTAACAGCGCCAAGTATGTTTTACCTAGGTTTCTGTACTACAGAATAGTACTACACCTATATCTATACGTATAATAGTAATAAGATAGTCTATCAGGTGCATGGGTAACAGCGCCAAGTATGTTTTACCTAGGTTTCTGTACTACAGAATAGTACTACACCTATATCTATACGTATAATAGTAATAAGATAGTCTATCAGGTGCATGGGTAACAGCGCCAAGTATGTTTTACCTAGGTTTCTGTACTACAGAATAGTACTACACCTATATCTATACGTATAATAGTAATAAGATAGTCTATCAGGTGCATGGGTAACAGCGCCAAGTATGTTTTACCTAGGTTTCTGTACTACAGAATAGTACTACACCTATATCTATACGTATAATAGTAATAAGATAGTCTATCAGGTGCATGGGTAACAGCGCCAATTATGTTTTACCTAGGTTTCTGTACTACAGAATAGTACTACACCTATATCTATACGTATAATAGTAATAAGATAGTCTATCAGGTGCATGGGTAACAGCGCCAAGTATGTTTTACCTAGGTTTCTGTACTACAGAATAGTACTACCATATATCTATACGTAATAGTAATAAGATAGTCTATCAGGTGCATGGGTAACAGCGCCAAGTATGTTTTACCTAGGTTTCTGTACTACAGAATAGTACTACACCTATATTGATCTACCATATATCAATCAATCTGCCTAGCCTTTTCCCAACTATGTTGGGGTCGGCTTCCAGTCTAACCGGATGCAGCTGAATACCATTATTTTACATGGAGCGACTGCCTATCTGACCTCCACAACCCATTAACTGGGTAATACGATACCCCATGGTAAGACTGATTGTCAGACTTTCGGGCTTCTGACGACCCGTAACGACTGTCAAAGATCCACGAATGACAGCCGGGACCAACGGCTTAACGTGCTTTCCGAGGCACGGAGGAGTCTCGGTATGTAAAGATGGTCACCCATCCACGGACCAACCCCGGCAAGCGTAGCTTAACCTGGTGGATCGACCCGTGCGGCTGTTATTACTTAGCCACGAGCTCCTCATTGATCTACCATATATATATACGTATAATAAAATCGTACACCTTCCGTGTCTGTACATTAAAGATTTTTGCAGAAAAAAAAATACTGGAAGACGAGAGAAATAAAAAGTAACAGAACGTAAATAATCATTTTTTGAAATTTTTGTCTGTTTGTCGGTTTGTTTGTTTGTGCACAATTCAAATTCGAATACTTAATTGAAATATAAGAAAATTTATTGTGAGTAACATTTAGCGTTTATTTCATCAAAATAGCTTACAGAATCAAAAATATATATATTTTTTTAATTTAGTTATAACATCGATCACTGTTTTTTATTAGTGATCGATGAGTTATAAGCCTCATAGCGCCATATTTTTTTTTCCTATTTTTTTTTGTCATATTTTTTGTCATATTTTTTTGTCATATTTTTTTTACTATCCTGAACCAATCGTTATGAAATTAGACAGGTATGTAGCCTGGGACCTTGAGAAGGACGTAGACTACTTTTCAACCTGAATATTTGTATATAAAAAAGCAAATTCGCGGGCAACAGCTACTATTGAAATGTGTGTATCAATTCGATTCATACATAGGTCATCATCATCTGCTTAGCCTTTTCAGGTCGACTTCCAGTCTAATCGAATGCAGTTATGCAGCTGAATACCTACCAGTATTTTTGTTTGCCTAGAGCGACTGATTGCACCCGACTTCCACAACCCTGTTAGTTTTACGATATCCAGGTATATCTACGTACCTAATCAGTAAAATGCAATGAATATTGAATTTCATCTTTTGATACGTCAATGATCCACAGATTTCTTGAATCTGGTTTAAGGCCAGTAGAGCTGCTTACCGGCAGCGCCATCTTCACATTTAGAAAATCTCTATGCTCACATTTATAGTCAGATGAGGTAGAATTTATTGTATCAAAAAAATCAACACTGAACCACCTAGGTTCGAAGTTATAGCAGTTAACGCCAAAAACAGCCGATTTTTTTTCTACCTTATCTGACTAAAAATGTGAGCATAGGAAACATATCCATAATAATTAAAAAGTAGAACCATCATATCGCAGAAAGTTCACACTCAGAATCGTCTTTTGGCATACATTTCATATCGATAGTCATTAAAAGGCAGAACTATCATATCTCAGAAAGTTTACACTTAGAATCATTTTTTGGCATATATTTCATATCCATAATAATTGAAAGACTCATAATATCACATTACAGAAAATAAATTCATAGTTAGAACACTGATTTGTTTTCGCCACGCACATACAGCAAATACGCAGCATGCAAACAAGCATACGCCATGCCATACAGCAAACATGCAGCATGTAAAGCATACACCATGCCATGCAGCAAACATGCAACATGCAAGGAAGCATGCAGCATGCAAGCAAGCATGTAAGCGAGCATGCAACATGCAGCAGGCATGGTTTCTGTCACGGCTCCGGCGGCGCTGCGGGGCTAGGTGGAGTCGGCTTTGCAGCGATTCGTTTCTGCCACTAACTTTTGTGGCAGAAGATATTGCCATTTCTATAAAATACATTTTTAAAATTAAAATACTGTCAGTATTTTAATTTTAAAAATGTATTTTATAGAAATGGCAATATGCCTATTAAAAGTATTCCAAATGAAATTCTGCCATCTTCATAGTATGCCAAGTGAAATTGTACCAAATAATGATCGCTCTAAATAAACGTTATGCTAAAAGAAATTATGCGGAATTTTAACTTTGCGAAAGCAAATTCTGACATCTTAAAAGTACGCCATTGTAAATTCGGACATTTAAACATTCGGCCAAACAATAATTATATTAAATAATTTTTATGCCTTAAAAACATTCGTTTAAAGAAGATTATGCCAAGATTGTTATGCCAAATAAACGGAGCATCAAGATTCTGCCAGATAGAGGGAACCCGATGCGAACCCATAAGATTTCCCCCAAAAATCGCTCAACGCGCTTAAGAAGTAAAATCCGTAAAAATACTAAACATATTTATAGCTACGGAATACCAACCAAAAAATATTTTGTCAGTTACGTTTTGTTTTCTTACGTTTGCAAAATAACGTAGGTACTATAAAAGTATTACAATGTATTCCAATTCCAACAACGGCCATGAAAACCTCTATTCTTCGGTAAGACCTCTAAAAATCTATAAAGCGTCAATGCTACATTACAATGGGATGTCAAGTTCCCACGTTCGAAGCCACATAATAATGTAATGACAAATAATAATTATAGGAGGCAAGTTTTGTGAAGGTTAGTACTAAGCTATGTGATTGTGCACGTCTTTAGACTTGCTTGCTTGCAAGCAGAGCTTGTGATTAATGCAGACGTTGTTCAGGAGAATGAATTATCCGTTCTGGTACTCAAAAGGAAAAACGGAATCCTTATAGGATCACTTCGTTTCGTTGTCCATCTGTCTGTCTGTCACGCAGGTTAACCTGATCGGTCGACCCACAGTGTAAAAACATTGATGTATAGACTGTGGTTGACCCGTGCGGCTGTTATTACTTAGCCACAAGCCCCTAAGTGTCCTAAAAACATGAATTGATATCCGTCATTCCGTCCACTATTGCATATAATGATATCGTAAATAGGAAGGGCTAACCAGAATAAATCTTTTCATGTGCTGGGTGCCATCCAAGTGTTTGACAGACTGCGTTCTAAAAATATCCGGGGACCACTTCTAGTACACTACAGACGGAGTATTAAAATATTGTCTCTTAGGGCTGATTTTTCAATAGTTAACTCTTGTCTGAAGAATAAATATGACCGTTTGACATATTTTCTATACAAAAGCTGTCAAATTGAAATATTTATTCTTCAGTGAGTTATCTGACTATTAAAAAATTAGCCCTTAGCTCTAATAATTATTTATAACCTCAAGTTTCCGGGAGCCGGAGAATTGACATCTCAGGTTGTCAGGATCAGTGTTTATTTTTATCATGATTTGATCATATCGGTATCGATAGTCGATAACTCGGTCATGTCTGTGAAGTTTCGTTAGTTTATTTAATTTGACCCTGTTCAATATCAATACATCACAAAGGTGAATAGGATGATCGGTTTTATCATCTCCAATCTAAGAAATTAATAATTAACTGTTACAAAGTTACAAAGTAATATTAGGGTATCTAAAAAATAATATAATACACTACATAGTATTATAATTATTGTCTTAGTTGGTGAATGATATTTATTTATAACCTCACTTTAGTATCCGGGATCCAGTGATTGACATGTCAGGGTTATCTGATTGTGTTTTGTTTTATCGCGCTTTGATCATATCGATATCGATACTCGTCTTGCAGTTAGTGAAGTTTTGCCAGTTAATTTAATTTGACCTTGTAGGTTGAAATATCAATAGGAAGGCAATTCCCAGAATACCAAAGAATCCTAACTAATATAATAAATGCGAAAGAGAGTTTGTTTGTTTCGCTTTCACGTTAAAACGGCTGTACGGCTTTGAATGAAATTTGGAACATGGGTAGACAATGACCTGGATTATTTATCCCGGTAGTACATTCCCGTGGGATAATTTCAAAAGCTAGTACTATTAAAGGCTAGTACTTTTTTTGCTCCACGAAAATGTCGAGCGCTGCATCATCTTCAATCATTAATAATGAATTGTTACAAACAAAGTAATATCGCAATGTTTGCAATTGCTTAATTATGAACACTTCACACGTTATCGCCTACGATAACGTCCTCCCGGTCATATTGTTTGTGACTTTGACATCAAAATTTATCACATTCATGACTGGAGGCCACGATATCATAACCAACAGTACTAATCCAGCAAGTTCTATATTGTATCAACTGGATCAACCAAATTTTTTTTTTCTGCTATTCACACTTGTTTTTCTAGCTCACTTTAGACATTGGCAGAATAGTCGACATCGGCTTTGCTTGCCGTTTATTAAAAATAGAATAGAATAGAATCATAACCTACAAATAAACCATAGAATGACGTTATATAACGATCGATATGTCGTACTATATAACAAGTTCATGTAAGGTCACCGACCAGAGGTCAATCGCCTTGGGTACCATTGAGATGTGTTAATATTTATCTTGCATGTAGGTACTAAGTAGGTAAGTAAATAAGGCTTTCTTGTAACGGTTTTTGCCAATCAGATCTTTGCTTAGATTTTACGCTAGGAATAGCAAAACGGCCATTATCAGTTAATATCTGAATGGAAAAGCACAACAGTTTATTGTTGTGCTTATCAAACAACATGAGAATGAAACCGAGGTATCTTCTCTTCGTTTGATGAGGTCTTGGGTTCTGTTCGGGCAAAGTGTTTGGATTTTGCCTTCACCGTTTCAGTACCTAGGTAGCAGCCTGGAGTCTGGGTTTGTGCCCGGTTGATGGGGCTCGCAGACGTGGGACGGAAACATAACTGTACGTACTATTTATACATGTCGTTTTGCATCCTCGTCAAATTTAAGGGTGTGGTCACAGGTGTCGTATAGACCATCAAACTGAACAACTTTCTCCATGGCACCAACATCGTAATCGCGAAAAAATAATCAGCCGTTTCCATACATTTGCGTCGAGTATGTATTGAAGTTTTCTATGGGACAGTTGAAATTTTTTTCGCGAATACGATGTTGGTCCCATGGAGAAAGTTGTTCGGTTTGATGTTCTGTATCACACTCTAAAATTTGCCGAGAATGCAAAACGACACGTTGTCTAAGCTACATGCACGTACTTCTCTGCCTAAAAGTTTAACCAGAAACCGGTCCATCGATGTCGACTGTCGTCTCAAAATGTGACACCTCATACTCGTAGGTACTATATACCTATATGTATACATACATAATCAGCTTATAACGTTCCCACTGCTGGGACACAGGCCTCCTCTCGGTGAAAGGGAGCGGGCCATAATCAACCACGCGGGCCCAGTGCGAGTTGGTAGATATCACATGTCTTCGAAATTTTGGTTCTAGGACATGCCGGTTTCCTCACAATGTTTTCCTTCACCGTTTTGAGAGCAGTGGTGATGAAATACTTTACACAAAGTAAAGCGCCTGTCTGAGTTCGAACCTACGACCTACAACTTCACTGAACCACCACTGCTCCATCTATTGGTATACTTAATCCTTAGTTTCCATACCAAATGTTGTAAATGCGAGTCTTTGTGTTTCCTTATCACGCCTTAGCGGGTTGAACGGATGGTAAGTACACAGATAAATCATGACCTGGGACAAAGGGTACTTTGTTATCCCGGTAGTATGTTCCCGTGGGATAATTTCCGACATCCACGCGGGCGAAGCCGCGGGAAAAAGCTAGTAGTAATAAATCTCAAAGTATGTTACTCTATGTCGTCGATTAACATCAACTTCGGTCTCTATGCAATAAAAAGCGTCATCGTCAAGCGTCAGGTGTCAAGCAGTTGTGTTGAAGATAGTCGGCTGTCTGTGGCAGCCCTAACTCCATTGAAGCGATTTGTCGGAGCTCGTCAGGGGTGAACAACCTATATTAAACAGTTGAATGCTAACGGTTCCTCGACCTACGACCTAAGCTTCGTTTATTTGACAGTCGTGATCGCAAAATTCGCTACATGCAACACGCCCATTTGTGCTTTTCTATTACGCGAGTAATCTTTAATAGCCCATAAAGTTTACCGAAGTACTTTGAGAATAGTGTAGTTTAACATAGCATTTTTAACCGACTTCAAAAAGGAGGAGGTTCTCAATTCTTCGGAGCCTTTTTTTTTATTTTTTTTTATGTATGTTCCCCGATTACTCGAAGATGGCTGGACCGATTTGGATTTTTTTTTGTTTTGTTCGAGAGTGTCATCACAGTTGTTCCCATATAAAATTGATTAACTTTGCTTTGGTAGTTTTTGAGTTAGCTTCAATAATACGTATTTTTTCCCCACTTTTATATGGATGATGTTCTAGTTTGTTTTGCAGGTAGTGGTATTTGAATTTGTGTGGGGTAGGTACACAACTAAAAAGTGAAATATAAAAACTTTTTTACAAAAAAAAATACAACCGACTTCCAAAAACAACATACAAAGTGAAAAATTAATTTCGGAAGTCGGTGGCAAAAAACGAAAATACATTGAACTAGACACCGACTTCCGAAATTAAAGTTATTTTTCACTTTGTAGTGTTGTTTTTGGAAGTCGGTTGTATTTTTTTGTAAAAAAGTTTTTTTGTAATTTATAATGTAGTTTCACTTGTTTATAAGTTTAAGACGCACTCTTGTAAGCAATATTTTGTAACTTCTTTTGGCCTACCAAGTTGTGTCTATTTAGTTTCGTGAAGATTACCTATTTGGCCTGAATGACTTAATTCTGCAGCCAAGATCTTACTCGCACGAAAAACTTCTGTAACGCTTTTTCAGTTTCTGGTATTCTCTTAATATCTTCTATGCTTTTTGAAGTTGGAAAGCGGAACGGAATCATATTGATGATCTGCTGCATTTTTTCGTATAGAAGGCTCTGTAATGGTTAAGTTAATTACCTACAGTATATTTATTTATTTTGTCGGTACAGACGAATAGATTATGATGTTGCGAAAACCATCGGAACTGATATAGTAGTTGAATTTTATTTACAAAAACTCAATTCTATTGTTACTGTCACTGATGTGCGTCTGCGTACTTATCTATAATTTGTTCTGCCATTTCCGCTGAATTACCTTGCACTTACAAACATTTTTTGCCAAAAAATGGTTTGACACAGTGGGACACAGTCATTAACTTCATGCGAATCGTTTAGGTAAGGCACTGGGTGTGCGCTACGGAGAATCTCCTTATGGAAAAACCACTTTACTCGACCCGAGGAGGATCTCACACTCAGTTGTTACAGCGGCAGACCGATACCTACGATATTAGATAATATAAACTACTTATTTGTTTGTAGTCTGTATGCAGCCTGCCTTTTCCCAAACTATGTTGGGGTCCATCTTCCATGTCTAACTGAATGCAGCTGAATACCAGTATTTTACATCGAGCGACTGTCTAAGTGTCTATCTCCCTCCACAAGCCAGTAACACGTGTACCCCTTGGTAAAACGAACCGACCGCGGCAAGCCTAACCTTCGATTGACTCTAGTTATTATTCAGCCGCGAGTCCCCTGTATTTGTCTAACCATTTGTCTGTTTTATCATACAATAATCCAACCCAATCTAACCCGCAGGTTTGATCTACAACACGTGCCCGCAGAAGCTCTTTCGCTCATGGTGGAGATGACGAAGCTGGTGGGTCCCAACCTGCTGGCAGAATGCGATGGAGTAGTCACAGACATGGTAGAGACGCCTGTCGTGGTGTACCTGAATGTGAAGACCGCAGACATCACGCTGACGTGGAGCACTGATGAGGAATACATGCTTGATGTCCAGACTAAAGGTTGGTTATGTTGTGTTTTGTAGTGTGGGTGTAAAAATACCCTTCACATAGCCGTTGTCTATGCATTCTGTACAGTCAGCAACAAAAGTCATTTAACAATTGCAGTTTTTTAATCTTAATTACTAAGCGAAATATTTAATTCACGTCAGAACAGAAGTACTTAAAATTTTTCGTTTAACTGTATAATAGGCACAATGTCGAACGAACTATTAGATGGCACGTGGAAGTAGTACGACGGGGTATACCGCCGTTTACCCGAATTTTATTTGCCCTAATATCATTTGCCATAATAGTCAACAGCCATAATATCATACGACGTAATACTCATTTGCCCTACTCTCATTTGCCATATTAGTCACGTGCCAGAATCATTGTTTCCCATAAAGTCACTTACCATTACATCATTTGTCATAATCATTGTAAGCCCTAATTATCACATGCCCTAATTATCACATGCCATAATTATGATATGCCATAACATAATTTGCCATCGACATCGGGTGTGTAACGGTTGTTTATATCAAGAGAAATTGGATGCAATTGGGACTTTAGGGCACCCCGACTCGGACAGGTTAGGTTAGAAGGGGATGGCGGGGTCGTGTGAGCGAGCGAAGCGAGCGAATAGACCCCGCCATCCCCTTCGTGGTTATTTTTTATAAACCACACAGAAGTAGGAGCCCCGCCAAGCGGGGCTCCGTCGACCTAGCCCACCATCAACCATGCACAGAAAAAAAAACCATGCACAGAATAAATAAGTTTAATACTTGTTATGCCATTTAAATATTATGTCTAATAATTATTATGGCACATAAAAATAAGGCAAACAATACTTACGGCATTCGTATCTTATGGTATCTAAAATTCGGGCAATTAAAAGTATGTCATATGTCTTTTAAGGCAAATGAAACATTCGGGCAAATGAAATTCGGGAAAATGATGATTATGGCATATAATCTTCGGGCAAACAATAGACAACCAGTACGACGGTAATTATTGCGAGCGAAAAAGAAACAAGACGACGAATATGTGGCTAATTAGCCAGATTTTGACGTGCCACAAGCGGAGCGTGTCTATCCTATCTACCTGCCTGCCTGCTTTGTGGAAAAACAAAAGCCAATTGTATTATAAGTAAAAATACTTATAATACAATTGGCTTTTGTTTTTCCACTCACCACTGTAGGACAATTATACCTCTTTTCTACAAACGAGTATTTCCAATTGCAAAATGCGGGCCTTTTATTTGTCAACCGAAACTTACTAATTTACCAATACCATCATTAATTTTATGTAACACAAAATGTTTTTTTCTTCTTCAGAAAACCAGATATCAGTTCAAGTGCATGCAAATACAATATATGGAGCCCGGCACGCCCTGGAGACATTCACTCAACTTGTAGCGTCAGACAGACCTGACTTCTCCGACCAGCACACTTGCAGCCTCATGCTAGTCTCCGGAGCTAAGATCCGCGACCGTCCCACATACGAACATAGAGGTCTTCTTCTTGACAGTAGTAGACATTTTATCCCCATGGAAAACGTCATGAGGACCATCGATGGCATGGCAGCCAACAAAATGAACGTCTTCCACTGGCATGTGACCGACACGCATAGTTTTCCCCTGGAGTCCACAAGGGTACCGCAATTTACCAGGTAAGTTACATTTCTCTTTTGTTTTTCTTGATTTTTGAATTAAATTCAGGATATTCCTCTCCCGATTTGCCTTCGGCTTACTAATATGATTGGTAGATGTATTCCATTTACTTATCATGTACCTATTATTATACCCACCAGGTATCAGTAACAGTTGGCTTACCAGCCAAAGAGGCAAGGCAATTAATGTCAAGGTGACTTAAAACTTTTGTGGATGCGGGAAGCACAGAACCAGTCGAAGTGGCGGTGCTTGGGGGAGGCCTATGTCCAGCAGTGGATGTCTTTCGGCTGAAATGATGATGACGAAGTACCTAGGTTGATACCTAATTACCTATATCTAACTTTCTTTAGGTATGGTGCTTATTCCGCGAAAGAGATCTACTCGGCAGAAGAAGTGAGGAAGCTTATAGAATACGCGCAAGTGCGAGGAGTGCGAGTTGTTATAGAGATCGACTCGCCTGCGCACGCTGGCAACGGTTGGCAATGGGGACCGGTGAGTTTACTCCTGAAATACTACCGTATTGTATTGTACAACGGACTGGTGTCTGCAACACCACGTCTAAGCACGTATTTTGAAATACTACCATAATAATACTGTTACGCTTGAAATCCCTACAAGTAATTGACAGTTGTCAATTGCATAAAAAGTAGAGTAGGTACATACTTGCAGAACTCTGCACTGCAGACCCACCAGGGTTGTGGAGGTCAGATAGGCAGTGGCTCTATATAAAATACTGGTATTCAGCTGCATCTGGTTAGACTGGAAGCCGACCCCAACATAGTTGGGAAAAGGCTAGGCAGATGTTGATGTATGGTCTCAGGAACTTTTTCATGTAGTCACTATCCTATATTATTTTAATAAAAAAGTACCTACATACTCGTACTAACTAGATGAACAGAGGTTCTTCTAGGACGAAAGTAAAACCACAGGCAATAGCTAAGTATCTAGTTCATTATAAAATTATCAAGCGGTTTCTTCAGCAGTAGGTATACTAAATACACTCAAATCTTTTGTTAACCCCTGCCAGCATTCCATTTTTTCAAAAACTCAATGCCCTTTACAGGAGTATGGGCTCGGGAACCTCGCCGTGTGCGTGAACCAGTGGCCGTGGCGCAACCTGTGCGTGCAGCCGCCGTGCGGCCAGCTGAACCCCGCCAACCCAGCCGTGTACCGCGTGCTGGGCGACCTCTACCGGGACATCGTGGACGCTGTGCCTGCGCCTGCGCTGCTGCATATGGGAGGGGATGAGGTGAGGCATACCTGATTCTCACACTACCACCTAAAACTATGGTTTCTTAGTAGAGCGGTGGCGGCTGTCATGAAAATGATGACAGTGGCAAAGATTTAAATAGTTACCTTACGAATTCCACGCAAACGAAGTCGCGGGACACAGCTAGTTTCTAATGTTTTTTTTATATTTCTATGGTTGCAGGTATACATTGAATGTTGGAACAAAACAGAGGAGATCACAGAATACATGAAACAGCAGAACTACGACACCAGCACTAAGGAAGGTTTCATCAATTTGTGGGCGGAGTTTCACGAGAAGGCACTGAAGGCCTGGGACGAAGTAGTTGAGGCTGCCGGCACGCCCAAACAACCCGTCATGCTGTGGTCCTCTGAACTCACTCAGTCGGAAAGGATCAGCCAGCACCTTAACAAAGAAAGGTACCAGACATGAATTTTCCCGGGAACATTTTGAATTTATCTACTGTTGTGTCATGTGTTTACAGACGCGAATATACTCGTAGCTTACGAAAACTAACAAACTCGACGGATTTGTAGAGCCCATGACTTTGAATTTGTCTGCAAATTCAAATTAAATCGAGGATATTACAACAGCACGTAGCAGCATCACCAAGCGAAATGCTTTTAAATAAACCCTTCGTACGGCGTAGAAAAAAAAAAACTATTATTTCTGGTCATTCGTGGTGCAGAGGCCAGCACATTAAGCTACCAAAATCTGTCAAATTTCTTTGATAGATTTTCAACTTTATCACAAAGGAATAAGGTTCATATTCAATTGGGAAAATTTTACAGATTGGGGTAGCTTGATGTGCTGGCTTCTGTACATAGAACAGCGGCATAGGAGTAAGCACGAATAGCCGATACACACATACAAAAACAATAACCCTGTATGATCTATACACACTTTTTTCATTTTCCAGATACGTCATTGAAGTATGGGAGCCTGTGAGCAGCCCACTGTTACACCAGCTCATAAAGCTGGGCTACAGAACTGTCTCCATCCCGAAGGATGTGTGGTATCTGGATCGTGGTTTCTGGGGCAATACCAAGTACAACAACTGGAGAAAGATGTACGCACACACGCTGCCGAGAGATGAGAACTTCTTGGGAGGCGAGGTTGCCATGTGGACAGAGTATATTGACGAACAGGGTCTAGGTATGTAGACATCACGTTCACAAACTTCTCAGTAGCAGCCTCCAATCTGAATTTATGCCCAGTTAATGGCAATAGGCTCGCCCCTCATTGTTACTTGGTCTTACAAATGAATGGCGTTGGGTGTACCTACATCTCTGTCTCTTCCTTCTGTAATACTGAACGTGAACTCTAATGTGTGCGTATCTATTTCCAGACACGCGCATCTGGCCGCGCGCGGCTGCAGTGGCTGAGCGCCTATGGTCCGACCCCACGGCCAGCGTGTACGCGGCCGAGCCACGCATGCAGCGCCAGCGTGGCCGCCTCATCAAGCGAGGACTTAGCGCAGACGCCATCTCGCCTGCCTGGTGCTCGCAACACGACTCCAAGTGCTTTTAAACTAATTTAACTGTCATGACACGCCCTTATCATCAACATGTAAACTGTAGCTTTACAAAGCTAGCCAACTTTGCACTATACATATTGCCAGCGCGTCGGTGGTAAGGTGCCAAGTAACGATCTCGGTGACGGGGGCCCTCGAAACCTTTTCTCAGAGTTATTTGTGTGAAAGTCAAGAAAAATGGAAGCCTTAGTGGGTTCAGAGCGAACAAGAATTTTTCGAATTCAAGTGGCTTTAAAACTGCCAGTCATAAATTAACGAGGGCTCCAATTAACGTAATTATATTATAATTTATCACTACTATAATGGAATTATAAATTATTATAAATGTACTTATAATTTGTAAATTGTGCATGAAGGGCAATATGGACGATACAAAAATGTATAATTTGAAGAACATTAACTTATTTTGATTATAATATCAGTCATTGAATAGTTCACGTGTTTCACTGTAATGCCCAAAGTGCGTTCAATATTTAGTCATCGCTATTTAAATAATTTAAAACTTACTAATTTAACTGATGTGATTAAATGATGGTGCTACGAAATTTTTAAAATGTATATACTTTAATATATTAACTTATATACAGGCCGGTTTAGGTTAGGTTTAGGGCCTGGATAACATTTGAAAAACATAATTATCAGCTCTAATACCTAACATACTTATAAGTCTTTTATGACTGTTCGTAATTTTCTTTACAAATGTTTGTAAGTAAATATTAAACAATGCATAATTTGAAATAGCAATGCATTTGACTAATTAGATGTATAAGGAGAGAGGAATAATAGGTTTTTGCATAATATTTTGTACATTTTCACAGAATAAAGAATTATTGAGGTTTTTCTTATTTTATCGTAACTTTGTAACTGATCATAAGGAAAAAATAAGGTACTTGTTATTAATTATGATGGTAAAAACGATATATACGTGCCACATAGGCCACGACTGCCATGACACACCTGTATTTGTAATCGAAACTTTTTATATATTTTTTCTAACATGACCTTTTTCAGGCCCCAATAAAGCCAGGGTTCTGACATGATGTAAATATTTCTGCCCTTAGGCGTATTATATAAGTAATAAATGTACGCGAGAAATTCTGAAATATACCGAATTTATTGTGATATATTATAATAATTTAGATTTATACTTAATAATACTGGTCTATGACAAAATTAATTAAATAATAAAATTGCTACTGTATACAGATTTCTCTTATTATTTAATGGAGACACAAATTGTTTTAATATTTTCATGGTTTCACAAAAAAAAGAAGGTAAAATAATATTTTTGGGTAGGTAGTCCAAAGAGCCCACTTCCACAATGTGGACCGATGACCTTGTAAAGGCCGCAGGAATCCGCTGGACGCGGGAAGCACAGAACTGGTCGAAGAGGCGGTGCTTGGGGGAGGCCTATGTCCAGCAGTGGACGTCTTTCGGCTGAAATGATGATGATGATGAATCTAAAGAGCGTAACATAAAGCCATTTACATGCTGCGATTTAATAACGAATTTAGTTGTCTTTGGCATACCATAAAGTTGAAGCAAAATAAAAGTTGCACCGTCTAAATTTCTAAACAGTGTTTAAACGATGCATATCAATTAATGCTTCAATTTTATTGTATGTCACAGGCAAGAAACTTGCATCATACAACGTGTCGTTTTGCATCCTCGTCTTAAGAATGTGGTATAGACAATCAAACTGAACAACTTTTTCCATGGCACCAACATCGTAATCGCGAAAAAATAATCGGCCGTCCCATACATTTGCGTCGAGTAGGTATTGAAAATTTCTATGGGACAGTTGAAAATTTTTTCGCGATTATGATGTTGGTCCCATAGAGAAAGTTGTTTGGTTTGATGTTCTGTATCACAACCTAACATTTGACGCGGATGCAAAACGAGACGCTGTATATTGGGCCTAAAGCTCCATTTACACCGTACAAGTTGCTTGTGGCATACCATAAAATTGAAGGGCAATAATAAACTGGCACCGGCAAAATGCGCTTTATGGCATGCGATTATTGCTCTTGAACGTTACAGAAACTTGCACCGTGTAAACGGAGCTTTAGACATTAACATACAGTACAACTATGTAATTAACATCCCTCGGCAAACTTCGTGTTTCTTCAGTAGTCGGATTTCTATCAGTTGCCCTTTGCACTTGGTGCAGACCGCAAGCTCTCAATTGACTTGGAAGTATATACAGTTGGTCCGGTCTGCAGCAAGCGCAAGTGGAAACTGATAGAAATCTGATGACTGACGAAACACGAAATTTGCCGAGGGACATTAATAAAATTGTTGTACTGTATCCACACTCTGATTTTTAATTTGCTAGACATGACAGCTGCGATCGAACGTTTTTTTGTCATTTTGAAATTTTATTCATGTTGTATTGTTATGTCAAATGTGAAAGTGGCGCCAGTGACAGAAAAGTTGAAAGGAAATCGTTTGTCTTGGTATGGGCATGTAATGAGGAGAGACGAAACGCATGTGACTAAAAGAGTGATGAATATACATGTTGATGGATGGAGAGGCAGAGGAAGGCCAAAGAAAAGATGGATGGATTGTGTGAGGAATGATATGAACAAGAAGGGAGTGAATGATAGCGTGACGGTTGACAGGGGAGAATGGAAGAAGAAAACGTGTTGCGCCGACCCCAAGTAATATGGGATAAGGGCAGGAAGATGATGTTGTATTGTTATGTCATTTTAGTCTAGCAAATTAAAAATTAGAGTTTAATTACATAGATACTCGTATATTGTTCTTTGGCCTTCTTTAGTTTTCTGTTTCATGTCCGGAACATTATTTTCAGTTCCTTCATCTTAGATTTCTATAATCTAAGTCCTTCATCTTCTGTTTTATGTTTTATTTCCTAGTTGTTTGCTATATTCTATGTGAAGTGTTTCATTGATCTTTTCAAAATAAAAAAGTAGGATTAGAAGCAGGCATGAAATTTCTAAAAACTAATCGTATACAGTTCGGTAACGAATATTTAGATCTAATGTACCTACTTTTCTTGACTATAATTATCTAATACATTTAAATTGGTTTTACAAAATACTGCAAGAAGTAGGTCTGATGATGTTCTTAATTACATTTTACTTACACGAATTCTAGTTTACATTGTCTACAAAAACATATTAATTACAGTAACATTGACTAGAATAATAATAATCACAATATGAAACTTATCACGTTTCCGTTTTCTAGAACTAAAATCATCAATAACATTCAAACGGTAAAAAATTATTGAAAATCCAAACGACTACGTAAGTACCTACTTACATTTACAAAATTAAATATTTAATACATAATCTACATTCTTCTATTTTATAGAAACCAAGACGAATAAGGGCTGCTTTTTCAATGTTCAGAAAACTTATCTGATGAATAAAAATATTTATTATTATTTTTATTTCATTTTTTTTACAAAAGCTGTCAAACTGACATATGACAGCTTTTATGTAAAAAATATATAAATATGTATATATATTACATAGGAAATCGCATTTATTCTTCAGATCAAAGTTATCAGACGATTCAAAAATCGACCCTAAAAATAATAATGTACCAAAGAATCTAGTGTTTTCTTTTTTCTGAAGACAGTCTGTCCAATTAGATTGAGACATTATTCATAACTCTATCATTACCATTCTTTGTTCCTAAACTGAGATCATTAGGCATCATATCATGAAGCACTGTGTCACTTCTGAAGATGCTGGTTGCGATCCTGCTGGCCAGTCTCTCTGATTCTCTGATGTCATCATCTTTGGAATGTGACGTCAGATCTATCTCTGTGTCAGTATCACTGTCACTGGTCTCTTTGTCACGCCTCTGTGGACGATACGCAAGGTTCTGTGGCTCGTCCATATTTTGAACAGAAGTACCGCAAGGACAAGGGTTAGATTTTGATATCACTCTCAAGTCTGTTGGCACTATTTCTGACTCCATTTGTTGGCTCATCATTAAAGGTGGGAAAGAGAACGGCTGTTGCATCATCCTGCCATCATCATTGTACCCCATCGGAGGTAGTTCGTGAACATTCGGATTGCCAGTCATTGGTTCCATGTTTGTGTTGTGGAGGTAAGGATCTTGGCGAGGAGACTTCAGTTCGCGATTCTCCATGACACCTGGAGGCTCCGGTGAATCCTTGTCGTTTGGTGACTCTGGCGCTTCTGGTGAAGAATCAGGTTTGCCGTGACCTGAAAATTACACAATACATTCTAGATAAATAAAATAAAATTCAGAAAGAACCCCGCACACTGCAGTGGTGACCACCAAATAAACGCTAATAAACAAAAGGATAAGGGATTAAATAAGATTAGGGATGAAGAGGGAAGGTTAGGGGACAAAAAAAAAACCGATTGCAACAGTATCATTATATATATCATCATATCATCATCAGTTCAAGATAAACTCACTTCTCAACTTCACTCTCTTTTCAAGCAGTCCGATGCAGTTGGGCTACGAACTGCATCGAACCTAGACAGGTACCTAAAAAGATACGCGTGAAAAACATAACCCTGATTTGCTGTCGCGCAGTCGGGTAAAAACTCAAAGATCTGTAGCTCTGTCACATGAGTAAAGAAACTCTATACTCGAAAGTGTTTAAAATTGCGACTGTGTCTTGAATAATTCTGACAAGCGTGATTGGTAACCGAGAACGAGACTGTCATCAAAATTCCAAAATATTTATTCCACTCAACCTAACAATCCTTTTTTCCTGTGTACAAATGAACTTATCACCGCGTTCAAAATAATTCTGTTACTACAGTAGGTTACCAGCACCCTAATTGCGCAACACATTATCGATCGGAGTTGCTTTAATTTTAAAACAAATTGCTAATACTTTGTTCGAAAAATTTGTCTGCTCGACAACGTAAATAACGCAATGAATGTTGTTGAACTGTCAAAATGAAACCAACTACGATTGATAATGTGTTACGCAATTAGGGTGCAGTATTGCATTCATTACAATTAAAGCAATCTTGGCGTTTGCGATCATAGTTGGTTTTAGAACTTTGAATAAAAAACAAATAAAATCCAGGTAAGCCGCTTTTACGAAGATGCGATCATTGACTTTCTATATTGTAACTTATAGGTATAACGCATTGTACACATCTTTTACTATGGGTACAAACTTGAAATCGCGAAAAATATTCTGCTTTTCCCTACATTTATGTTCTGTATGTCATTTGTGTTCTGTGTTGAACATCGTGAGGAAACCGGCATGTCCTAGAATCAAAAATTCGAAGACATGTGACATCTACCAACCCGCACTGAGCCTGCGTGGTGGATTACGGCCCACTCCCTCTCACAGAGAGGAGGCCTGTGTCCCAGCAGTGGGAACGTTATAGGCTGATTATGTATGTTCTGTATTCTCACCTAAACTATGTACATAGGCAGCGGCGGGGAGCCAAGTTCGAGACACCTCAACTTAAGAGGAAGATTTATAAAACTATATGGTGAGACGCTGTCTTGTATGGATCAGAATATTGGGCCACAAAAGGAATTAATGAAAGGCAAATTACATTCAGCTGAGATGAGACTGCTATGAGGGATGTGTGGTGTTACGCGAATAGATAGAATAATAATAAATCTATCTAAATAAAAGAAAGTCGCTAATTCTATTTTTGTTGTATTTGTAATTGGCAGGACAAGGTTTTTATGAAATAAACTTCTACACAGTTTATTGTTACACAGTCAATTTAATAACACTACTGTACTAAATATGTGGAGATTTGAGACAAGTAACAACCAAATCAATCAATCTGCCTAGCCTTTTCCCAACTATGTTGGGGTCGGCTTTCAGTCTAACCGGATGCAGCTGAATACCAGTATTTTGCATGGAGCGACTGCCTATCTGATTTCCACAACCCAGTAACTGGGAAATACGATACTCCTTGGTAAGACTGGTTGTCAGACTTTCGGGCTTCTGACGACCCGTAACGTCTGTCAAAGATCCACGAATGACAGCCGGGACCAACGGCTTATCGTGCTTTCCGAGGCACGGAGGAGTCTTGGTATGTAAAGATGGTCACCCATCCACGGGCAACCCCGGCAAGCGTAGCTTAACCTGATGGATCGACCCGTGCGGCTGTTATTACTTAGCCACAAGCTCCTCCCACAAACTCTCCTCCCTCCCTCTAACAACCCATTATCCCAATTTATTTGGGGACAGTGTAAAATGTCCCTTTCTTGCATACTTCTCTATTAGTCGCCATCTCGGTAGTCACTCCCTTTCTAGCCATGTCATCTTTCACACATTCCATCCATCGTTTCTTTGGTTTTACCCTACTCTTACTCGCATAGCCATCGATTTTCATACTGAGAACAATTTTTTTTCTTTTTCATCTTTTTTACTTTAAATTTATTCCGGTATTTTACTTTTCAGCACAAAATCGTAGCTCAACTCTGAAAATATAAATTAAGTTTTCCTACACAATTCAAAATGTTCTCAGCTTGCGCCTTCGGGAACTTCACGCATTTATAATAGGTACCTATGAAATTGCCGTTTTGTATGAAAAAATTTAAACGAATTTTTTTCTTGCATTTTTTATTTGTATTAATCGAAGTAATCACCCATGCAATCAATGCATCTTTGCCAACGCAGTGGCAGTTTATTGATGCCCTTCTTAAAGAAATCAGCTGGACGGGAGGCAACAAATTCTTTAAAGGCATTTTATACCGCCTCTCGGGTATTGAATTTTTTTCCCGCCAAGAAGTTATCCAAATTCTGGAAAAAGTAGTAGTCTGTAGGCGCAAGGTCTGGTGAGTAGGGCGGATGACGGAGAGCTTCCAACCCCAGTTCTTGCAACTTGGAGACCGTCTGCTGTGCAGTATGAGGTCGCGCGTTGTCGTGCAGGAGCAGCGGAGACGGGCGATTGACCAATGCTGGTTGGAGATGTGCCAGCTTCTCCATCATTGTATTCAGTTCTTCACAGTACACATCTGAAGTAATGCTCACCCCGTTTGGTAAGAAGCTGTGATGAATCACACCGGCGCTAGACCAGCAAACAGTGACCATCACTTTTCTAGGGGTAAGTTTTCGTTTAGAGCATTGTTTAGGTGCTGAACCAGGATCCAACCAACTTGCTGAGCGCTTGCGGTTATCAAACAGAATCTATTTTTCATCGCAGGTAACAATGCGGTTCAAAATTCCTTCATTTGTGTGTCTGTTGAGCAGTGCAAGGCACGTCTCGACGCGTACTTCGCGCTGGCGATCATTGAGTTCGTGGGGCACCCATTTGTCAAGCTTTTTTACCTTGCCAATTTGACGCAAATGGACCAATATTGTTTTGACGCTAACGTCGAAAGCTGCTGCTAATTCAGCCGTAGATTGTGTATCATCAGCTTCCACAATCGCCTTTAATTCGTCATTGTCGACCAAAGTCTTCGGACGACCGCGAGGTTCATTTTTCAGGTCGAAATTTCCAGAACGGAAGCGAGCAAACCAATAACAAGTGGTGCGTTGGTTTGTAGTGTTAGCTCCGTAAACGTCGTTGATGTTGCGTGTCGCTTGTGCCGCGTTGATGCCACGACGGTACTCATATTCCATAATTACTCGAATTTTTAACGTATCCATGATGACGAAAAAGATAGAAATGCGATGAAAATGTAACACTAATCAATAAACAAATGACTACTTTTGGGAAAAAAAATCCATGTTTTTAAAATAAAATTAATTTGAAATTAGAATTCTTAGCCAAACAAAAAATATTTTGATTTGAAATGGCCAGTACTGCAGAACGGCAATTTCATAGGTAAAGACCTAATATTAGAATATTCATAGAGCTAAGACAGAACAACGTCTGTTGGGTCAGCTAGTGAGTATATGAGGAAGTTTGAAATGGCACCAGTGACTGGATATATTTGTGTGGAAATCGGCTGAATGGACATGCGATGAGGAGGAATGAGGAAATTAAGAAAATGTGAAATTAAAATTGTTTAAATTCAAAACTTGTATAAAACGAACACTATGCAGGCAGGCATATTATAAGTTTGGGGATTACATAACTGATAAAAATGCTTGGCTCAATGCTGGTCCTGCTCCACAACCACAACTAATTAATTAACATTTGAAGATACTGTTGGAGCTGCTGAAGATTGTAAGACTATCATTGCATTGTATAGACTCAATCTCCTTTGTATTATATAATTGCATAGCACATGTGTGAGTACTATTTACATACTCTAAAGCTACCATTTACTGGGTACGTCTTTGTTTGACTTGAATGTGCCCTGGCGGCTGAGAGTATGTGACGCTCACTCTAATGTCTCGCTGATGGTGGCGCGTGTTGGATCATTTAGCTAATCCATGCGTCAGGTTCGTGAACAAGCGCTGTCAGTGAAGGCTGGTCATACCTTAGCGGCCACGGCTTATTTTAATTTAATTTAGATATTTGAATTGTTTTTTTTTAAGGACGCTTTTAACGTTCTGCATCGTTCTCACATGTAAAATTTCAACATGAATGATGTAACCATTATTTTGTAACCATATCTTGATTTAAAAGAGTGTCCGTGGAGTTTCTTGCCCGTTCTTCTCCATAGGTACCTACTATGCTTTGGAATGGGCGCCTAGCTTTATCTTTCTGACTGACCGACCCCTTGACAATTCAATAGTGCCTGTAATTGGTTTAATTGAAATAAATGCTTTGAGTTTTTTTGAGTTTTTGAGTTTTTTGTGAGGAAAGTTTTGAGTATGAATGTGGATGGCTATAAGTAGGGGAAGACCAAAGACACGATGATGGGTGGACTGTATGAAAGATGAGGCTAGAAAGGAGGTGATGACCACTAAATAGAGATGTATGGAAGAAAAATACATATTGCGCCTATCCAAAATAAATTGGGATAAGGGCATGAGAATAATGATGACTTCTCACCTGACATCGGCAGTGGTGGGGAGCCCAGTCCGAGGCACCTCATCCGCCAAGCATCCTGCAGGAGTTGCAGCCGCGCCTGCTTGCGCCACTTTGCACGACGGTTTTGGAACCACACCTGTAAATTGTGGCTGGTTAAAGTTTTGGTGTAGATGCGGATGAAATTAAGAAACAAAATGCTTTCTTTTTTGGCACACACACTACACTGGAGGATACACACTACGAACACAGAACAATCAGAAGAAAAACTTAATTCTGAAATATAAAACAGGTCCAGTTTAGTCAGACAACTATGCCTGACGTTGGTTTTCAACTAATTTATAAAGTACCGGTGACCCGAAAAAAAGAAGAAGAATTATCAGACCTTAGCACTGAGGTACTTAGCATAGTAGTTAAAATGTCGCGGCGACAAGTCGCGGAAGTGTCGCGTTCCTTATATTTTATCGAGACGCCTAATGGTCGCAGGCAGACGCGACAGTAATAAAATATAAGGAATGCGACACTTCCGCGACTTGTCATCGCGACATTGGTGAGCTCTCGTATCTTAACGTACTAAACTAATAACACAATTATATTTAAATGTATCAGTATGCAGCCCATCACCCGGTCCGTATTGTGATAATATACCAAAACCCAAAAAACGTCAGGCTAAATTATTTTTTGTGGAGGCTCCTAAAAAAGAACAGTTAAAAATTGTCTATAAATTTTCTAGTTGCCTTTATCCCAATTTATTTGGCCCGTTTCCTCCTCGTTCTCTATTAGTCGTCATCTCAGTAGTCACAAAAAGTATGAATGAAGTAAGTACAAAACAAGAACAAGTCAAGCATTCATACTCAAAACTTTCCTCACAACATTTTCCTCATTCCTCCGCATCGTGTGTCCATACTATAACAACCGATAACCGCACAACTTTTCAGTTACCGGTGCCACTGTCAGACTTCATTTTCTGTACTCACTTCTTATTATCGTGTACTCGTAACACCACAATCCCTCTTAGCATTCAGCTGCATTTAATTGCCTTTCATTCATCCCTATTGTGGCCCAACATTCTGATCCATACAAGGCAGCAGGTCTAACCATTGCTTTATACATCTTCTCCTTAAGTTTAAAGGGAATGCGGGAGTCGCAGATTGTTCCCGTTACCTGCCGCCATTTCATCCATTCCTCTAAAGATTAATCGTTATTAAGTAAATACATAACTATTGGTCTACCGTTACATCGGTTATTATAGAATCTACAGCTTGTTGCCCGCCCATATATTAAGTTTAAGATATTGTGTCGTTTTTTCCTGCAAGTACCTACTAACATATGTTAGGTTATATTTAGATTAGATTAGTTTATTATCCTCGACCATAGTTTAGCAGATTAACAGATCGATACACCACGTGACGTGTGTTCATTTACATACATAAGTACACCTATGCAACTTTCTGCAAGGTGTAGGTTTAATGTTAGACAAATAATTCCTTCAAGAGTAATGTTTTCTTCATTTTCCAGGAGGTTTCGTTTTCATTTTCCACCAAGTTTCCTCAACGCAAAAACTTCAAAATCAAATTGATAGCCCAGCCGTGTAGAAGCACCTGGTTTTGTATAAAATACAGTGGCATCAACAGTTTTTGACGTAAGTTTTTGCTGTTGGATATCTACAATAGATATTCCATATGAATCATCGTCTTCCTGCCCTTGTCCCATATTACGTGGGGTCGGCGCAAGACGTTTTCTCTTTCCATTCTCTCCTGTCAACAGTCACGCTATCATTCACTCCCTTCTTCTTCATATCATTCCTCACATAATCCATCCATCTTTTCTTTGGCCTTCCTCTTCCTCTCCATCCATCAACATTTATATTTATCACTCTTTTAGTCACATGCGTTTCTTCCCTCCTCATCACATGCCTTTACCAAGCTAAACGATTTCCTTTCAACTTTTCTGTCACTGGCGCCACTTTCAATCTTTCTCTTATACACGTATTTCTTACATTATCCATTTTCGTTACTCCACACATCCATCTCAACATCCTCATCTCCGCTACATGGAATCTTTATTCATCCGTCTTCTTCACGGCCCAGCATTCCGATCCATACATTACGGCAGGACTTGTAAATTTTCCCCTTTAACTTGAGGGACATCCGTGGGTCGCAAGTTGTTCCTGTGACGTCGCCATTTCATCCATTTTAGTTGATCCGGTGCGTTACTTCTCGGTCTACTTCGCCATCCCCTTGGACAAATGACCCGAGATACCGAAAGTCGGAGCAGATCGGTAAGGGCGTTCAATATGCAAATAAATAAGGTCCCATTATTGTTTTGCTTACTGTGTAGTTTGTTGAAATTATCCATTTATATACAAAACTAAATGAGATGTGCGAATAATCACAACAAAATTACCTACTGCGACATGTTGCGCCGCAACGCAATAATGAACTGAGCATTATTCAGGAAAAAGAAATCTAGCTATTTCTTACTAGAGCTTTTGCCCGCGGCTTCGCCTGCGTGGAAGTCGGACAATATCCCACGGGGTTAAAAGTACCCTATGTGTCATCCAAGTCCAGGTTATACACTATCTGTGTGCCAAATTTCATCCAAATCCGAAACACAAAATGATATCCAGACAAACGAACAAAAATTCTTCGTTACTAATTTATTATAATGATGTATAAGTAGATGTTGGCTATACCGGTGTAAGAGAACACACAAAAACAAACACAGTCAAAGCGTTTCCGTCATTACCTACTTACTGTGTATAGTGGTCAGTGTGTGTGTGTGTGTGTGTGTATTTTCATCAAGTTTTGGAAGTTTCCTTCGTAATAATTTCCGAAAAAAAAAAAAAACATTTTTCCTACGTACTTTATTAATAAGATATAAGTGTAGGTACCTACCTATTAGTATTGTGTAAAATCATTAGATAAATTAGAAAAAAAAACAGAATGCACTTAAACGCGTTCAAAGTTTTCTTTATTGAAGTTTGAACAATAAAAGGCGAACCCCAGCCGGTTCGTATTTTTATCAATTTTGATTTAAAAACTTTTTCATCCCCTAATGTAAGTAAGGGTTGTAATCGGTCACTGCGTTTGTAGTTGGAGAAAAATATTTGAATGAATTATTTTATTTCTTTTATCGTTGCCCTTAAAATTTTATTGAACGATTTTTGTGATTGTTTAATTTATTTTAAACTAGCTCCCGCCCGCGGCTTCGCCAGCGTGGTATGTCGTTAAAAAGTAGCCTACGTCCTTTTCCAGGTCATGGTCTACCCATATGTCAAATTTCATCCAAATCCGTTCAGCCGTTTTAGCGTGAAAGCGTAACAAACAAACTCACTTTCGCATTTATAATATTAGTTAAGAAGTTACGATTATGGCTTCTGACTGGATAAGGGCAAGAGAATGATGATGACTTCTGACCATCTCCATAACCAAGACTAAGCTGGTTATTTAAAAAAAAAACTGTAGCATAGCACGTCTTGCATGTCATTAATTGTTATACATGGTGCTTTGTAGGACTGGCACAATTTTCATAGGGATAGGTATATCCTAGTTTTAACGCATAAAACCTGTCTAAGGTGCCACGGTAGGTAATTGAGATATAATATAAAGTAAGTTCAAAAACTAAAACCCGACTACTGAAAAGTCACGCTCGCCGCGGTCGGTCTGTAACCAATTAAATTAATATTATTTACTTTTATTTATTTTTAACAATTTAAACATATTTATTTACTTAAACATTAATACATAGTACATATTTGTAATGTGCTCGTCAAGACTTTTCTTTTGATACTAAACATGTACCTAATTATTATCTCGATTACATTTTTTTCGTGGTTTTTATATTTATTTAATTTAGGGAGAATATATATATTCTTATGCTATATATATATATATAGCATAAGTCACCCGAACCATTATTACAAATCTATTGATACCTCATTCATTAAAATCGTTCCAGTAATTTAGGCGCTACGGTGGAACACACGTAAATACATACTTATATACAAACATACTTACATACATACATACATAGACTGCCAAAATCATAACCCTTCTTTTTGGCTTTACCGTAGTCGGGTAAAAAGCCGTCTCAACTTTTTTGTTTGTGGTTGTGAGCAATCATTTTGTGTGTTATCTGCAATGATATTTATGTACTTACGGTTGGTTCTACAAAATTAATTAATTATGTGCTTCCAGTCTTAAATTGTATTAAGGTAGTATGAAAAATTAGAAATTAATTTTAAAATCTAAAAATAAAACAATTTTGTGCTAACAAATGATAATCTAATAATAATCAATCCTAAAAATCCTTCAAAAAAATTTGTGGACCTTTCTTACCAATCACCCTGTGTATGTTAATTTGATTTTGATTGCATAATAATTATATGTTTTATTTTTAAGTTTACATTAATATGAACATCACAAATACATAATCAGCCTATAACGTTCCCACTGCTGGGACACAGGCCTCCTCTCTGTGAGAAGGAGTGGGCCATAATCCACCACGCGGGCCCCGTGCGGGTTGGCAGATGTCACAAGTCTTCGAATTTTTGATACTAATATGAACAATCATGTTGAATATTCTTTTCCTTGGTGCAAAACCGCTGGTATTCCGAAAAAATATCGAATTATGTTATAGTTTAAGGTGGTTACAAAGCAAGCAGCTTTTGTGAATTTTCATTTTTTAGTCATTTTTAGCAACACTAGAATACTCTTGAATTGAGTGTGATAGTGTCGCTAATTCAGGAGGTATATCGATTTCTTTAACAGGAATGATCTAATAAACTTATTAATGTGTATCTAAATATATAAAACTCAAAGGTGACTGACTGACATAGTGATCTATCAACGCACAGCCCAAACCACTGGAGGGATCGGGCTGAAATTTGGCATGCAGGTAGATGTTATGACGTAGGCATCCGCTAAGAAAGGATTTTGATAAGTTCTACCCCCAAGGGGATAAAATAGGGGATGAAAGTTTGTATGAAACTTTGTCAATTTTAAACCGATCGGGCTGAAATTTGGCATGCAGGTAGATGTTATGACGTAGGCATCCACTAAGAATGGATTTTGTTAATTTCTACCCCCAAGGGGATAAAATAGGGGATGAAAGTTTGTATGAAGCTTTGTCAATTTTAAACCGATCGGGATGAAATTTGGCACGCAGGTTGATGCTATGACGTAGGCATCCACTAAGAATGGATTTTGTTAATTTCTACCCCCAAGGGGATAAAATAGGGGATGAAAGTTTGTATGAAGCTTTGTCAATTTTAAACCGATCGGGATGAAATTTGGCATGCAGGTAGATGTTATGACGTAGGCATCCACTAAGAATGGATTTTGTTAATTTCTACCCCCAAGGGGATAAAATAGGGGATGAAAGTTTGTATGAAGCTTTGTCAATTTTAAACCGATCGGGCTGAAATTTGGCATGCAGGTAGATGTTATGACGTAGGCATCCGCTAAGAATGGATTTTGTTAATTTCTACCCCCAAGGGGATAAAATAGGGGATGAAAGTTTGTATGAAGCTTTGTCAATTTTAAACCGATCGGGATGAAATTTGGCACGCAGGTTGATGCTATGACGTAGGCATCCACTAAGAATGGATTTTGTTAATTTCTACCCCCAAGGGGATAAAATAGGGGATGAAAGTTTGTATGAAGCTTTGTCAATTTTAAACCGATCGGGATGAAATTTGGCATGCAGGTAGATGTTATGACGTAGGCATCCACTAAGAATGGATTTTGTTAATTTCTACCCCCAAGGGGATAAAATAGGGGATGAAAGTTTGTATGAAGCTTTGTCAATTTTAAACCGATCGGGCTGAAATTTGGCATGCAGGTAGATGTTATGACGTAGGCATCCGCTAAGAATGGATTTTGTTAATTTCTACCCCCAAGGGGATAAAATAGGGGATGAAAGTTTGTATGAAGCTTTGTCAATTTTGAACCGATCGGGCTGAAATTTGGCATGCAGGTAGATGTTATGACGTAGGCATCCGCTAAGAATGGATTTTGTTAATTTCTACCCCCAAGGGGATAAAATAGGGGATGAAAGTTTGTATGAAGCTTTGTCAATTTTAAACCGATCGGGATGAAATTTGGCACGCAGGTTGATGCTATGACGTAGGCATCCACTAAGAATGGATTTTGTTAATTTCTACCCCCAAGGGGATAAAATAGGGGATGAAAGTTTGTATGAAGCTTTGTCAATTTTAAACCGATCGGGATGAAATTTGGCATGCAGGTTGATGCTATGACGTAGGCATCCACTAAGAATGGATTTTGTTAATTTCTACCCCCAAGGGGATAAAATAGGGGATTAAAGTTTGTATGAAGCTTTGTCAAATTTAAACCGATCGGGCTGAAATTTGGCATGCAGGTAGATGTTATGACGTAGGCATCCACTAAGAATGGATTTTGTTAATTTCTACCCCCAAGGGGATAAAATAGGGCATGAAAGTTTGTATGAAGCTTTGTCAATTTTAAACCGATCGGGCTGAAATTTGGCATGCAGGTAGATGTTATGACGTAGGCATCCGCTAAGAATGGATTTTGTTAATTTCTACCCCCAAGGGGATAAAATAGGGGATGAAAGTTTGTATGAAGCTTTGTCAATTTTAAACCGATCGGGATGAAATTTGGCATGCAGGTTGATGTTATGACGTAGGCATCCACTAAGAATGGATTTTGTTAATTTCTACCCCCAAGGGGATAAAATAGGGGATGAAAGTTTGTATGAAGCTTTGTCAAATTTAAACCGATCGGGCTGAAATTTGGCATGCAGGTAGATGTTATGACGTAGGCATCCACTAAGAATGGATTTTGTTAATTTCTACCCCCAAGGGGATATAATAGGAGATGAAAGTTTGTATGAAGCTTTGTCAATTTTAAACCGATCGGGCTGAAATTTGGCATGCAGGTAGATGTTATAACGTAGGCATCCGCTAAGAAAGGATTTTGATAAATTCTACCCCCAAGGGGATAAAATAGGGGATGAAAGTTTGTATGAAACTTTGTAAATTTTAAACCGATCGGGCTGGGACTTTGCATGCATATAGCTACTGTGACGTAAGCATCCCCTAAGAAAGGATTTTGATAAATTCTACCCCCAAGGGTATAAAATAGGGGATGAAAGTTTGTATAAATCTTCTTAGATTTTCGACTGATTGAACTGAAATTAAAGATTGGAGCTACTATGATGAAGACGTTCGCTTAAATAGGATTTTGATAAATTCAACCCACATGGGGATAAAATAAGGGATGATGGAGGATGTAAATGTATTAGTTTGAACTATAAGTACCTAATGGTATTGACTTGAGAGAACATTGCTTCTCTCATGGACAGTTTTATGTTGCTTGCTCACGAGTAAGTTCACCCAATAGCTTGATAGTTTTAGCGCCTAATGACAGATTAGTTAAGAATATTGTGTACAAAGAAGTTTTGTAGGCCCTAATTTTTTACTCACGCTAAACAAAAGTAAAGCCGCAAAAAATATACCTAATTAATAATAATACTTAACGCGAGCGAAGCCGCGGGCAAAAGCTAGTGAGGTATATACCGAGCCGTTAGATGATGCAGTCTGAAAAGTCAGAATATAAACGAATCAACAAAAATAAAATACAAAACGAAATAAAACCTACTTGCACTCTAGCCTCCGACAGACTGATCCTCAGGGCCACCTCCTCTCTAAGGAACACGTCAGGGTAATGTGTCTTCTGGAACAGCGACTCCAGCTCGCTGAGCTGCTGCGGGGTGAAGGTTGTGCGGTTCCGGCGCTGCCGACGACGCCCGAACATGTACTCCGTGAGAAGGTCCCCAGGTAAAGGAGATAGGTAAGGACCTGCCATCGCGACCTCTCTGCTCAAAATTGAACCTTTTGACCTTCGAGATTCTTCTTTGTCAAAATTATTTTTTGATAATAATTGGTAAGCCGAGCTGGTGATTCGATTGAAACAATATAAGATGGTTTATGAACATTATTTATTCTTATCGACGTTGTAGGAGCTAACACTGCTGGTAATATGTTCTTCCAAAGCAAGCGCTTGATTTTTTTTCAACACTGTTAAACGGCAATTTTTTTATTTGTCAATAATTAAACGAAAATTAATTAAGTTCCTACTTCTAATGGCTTTATTTTTAAATACAGTGTATTTTAGTATATTATTATTAATTTTAATTTCATTATTCACACTAACATAAAGTTACTAAAACTTCTCGTCTGCGTCAACCACACTGAACTCTGCGTTACTCAAAGAAGTCTCATCCGAGAATATCCGAACAGTACTGTTTGATTTTGCGAAAATCTCGTCATGAAAACCACCCTGACTCCACCCCCTCAGTACCGAAAGATCGCGCCTGATTGGTGGATTGACGCAGGGGTTGAAAATCCCAGCCAATGAGAGGGCGCAATGGGGGTTGTATTTAATAGGTGTAGATTAAGTTACAGCATATCTGCAAATATAAATGGTGTATAAGTGCTATCAATTTTGGTGTGGAGCTGTTAATGAAATATTTAATACGGTGAACGACGGCTTTTTAGAGTACTGATTAGTTGGCTGATTAATATTGTGGGTAGAAAGTTTATTCAATGAAAAAAACTAAGTATGCATCTAAGTAAAAAAAATATGAAATGTAGGTAACGATGATGGCACGACATATGATATGATCTCATAACATAATATAGTCTTATCAATAGGTATGTCGAGTAGAGAGCTAAAGCTAAAGCTAAAGACATACATCTGGCATTAGTAGTAATGGGATTCACGTAAGACCGAATCTTATGGTTCATGCCAAACATTTTGTTACTCATGCGATTTTAATTTTGTGGTAACACTTACAGTAGTGACACAGTGTGTATACAATTTCTGAAGTCAGTGTCTGTGAGTAGGTTTGTTATTTTGTGCGTAAAACAACTCCTGATTGAGGCTATGTTGGGGAAATTCAACTTGTACCATTACATTAAAATTTACACTGAATTTCTACTCAAGTGTGTATGGTGACGGGCAACGTTAATTTTTTGGGTATGCACACCATCTTTTTTAACACTTAGGTCTGTGTTCATCAACAATCAAACCACCGGTTAGGTAATTAAACAGTTGCTTTATGTCGAATTTCCTAAGGAAAGAACTGATTAAATAACTAAACAGTTTTATTTAAAATTTTGTAAAATTTACGAGTATATACAATATACAAGTTAACACTATTTACACTAGGTACTAAAGTAAATGATTAACTAACTAACTACACAAATAAATACAAAAGGACACTTAGGCGTCGAAGTACTCGTCCGCATCGATGTCATGCAGAAACGTACCCAGAAGACTGGCGCATTCTAAACATTCATTTCTAAACAGTTGATTTAAAAGTCAGAGTATACGTATAAAGTAAGTCTTACTTTCTAAACACAACATAATATTTGCAGACGTAAGTGAAGTAGGTACAGATGTTGTATTTTATCCTCCAACATACAAAATACATACTAAGTTGTTTGTGTAGCTAAATTAAGTCTGCTAAGTGGGTTGTAGATAACGGAAACAGCGATTACGAGGAGTAAATGAACGTTCCCGCCCGTCGCACCCGCTGCCGACAGGGCTGTCCCAAACTCATTAACGACACATTATCATTTAATTGTTATGTATTATGAACTGTACTATTAAACAACTGTCGTGTCGTGAATCTTTGACAGTCGTAACGGGTCGTCAGAAGCCCGAAAGCCTGACAACCAGTGACCAAGGGGTATCGTATTACCCAGTCACTGGGTTGTGGAGGTCAGATAAGCAGTCGCTCCAAGTAAAATACTGGTATTCAGCTGTATCCAGTTAGACTGGAAGCTGACCCCAATATAGTTGGGAAAAGGCTAGGCAGATGATGATGATATTTACATTAAGTACTAAATTAAAATAACTTACTGCATACATTTAAATAAAAACAAAAAGGACACCTAGGAGTGAACGTGCCTACTTCTCCACATCTTCGCTGTCATCCGGAAACGAGCCCAGAAGACTTGCAGCATTGCCACGTTGAATGCCAATTCTATTAGCTTTTGCCAAAAATTTAGCATTGGTATGTTTAGTTTTTAATTGAGGTGCAATAATTATGACTTATGACTTTATGAGAGTAACCACGAATTCCTAAAGAAGGTATTTCGGGCGTACGCCCGGCGTACATGTACAGGTTGCTGGCTAGTTAATCTATTAGGTCGGGGAAAAAGTCTTTTCGCATTATAGTATGTATGAACTTAAAATAAAATCTCTTTGGCTATACTATTTGTATCTGGCTGGTTTTGGTATCATTGAAAGTTTAAATTTTAAAGAACATAATTCCAAATTCAAATTAGGAAAATGTGTGATTTTCATTTGTTTTCCGTACTGTCAAGATGAGTGAATCTAATGAAGAAATTCGGTACATTTTAAAATTTTACTACAAAAAAGGTAAAAATGCAACGCAAGCCGCGAAAAAAATTTGCGATGTTTATGGACCCAGTGCAGTGTCTGTGAGAGTAGCACAAATTTGGTTTAGGCGTTTTCAGTCCGGAAATTTTGATGTCAAAGATGCACGTCGCTCTGGTCGCCCTATTACGGATAAAATGGATGCCATTTTTGAAAAAGTGGAGCAAGATCGGCACATCAGTAGTTACGACGTAGCTGAAGAACTGGGAATTGACCACAAAACAGTTTTGGCGCATTTGAAAAAAACTGGGTACACAAAAAAGCTCGATATTTGGGTACCTCACGAGCTCACTGAAAGAAACCTAATGAACCGTGTACTCATTTGTGATTCTTTATTACGACGTAATGAAACCGAACCATTTTTGAAGAAGCTGATAACTGGTGATGAAATGTGGATCACGTACGACAAGAATGTGCGAAAAAGGTCGTGGTCAAAGGCCGATCAGGCTTCACAGACTGTGGCGAAACCCGGGTTCACTCGCAACAAGGTGATGCTGAGTGAGTGGTGGGATTGAAAGGGCATTATTCATTATGAGCTGTTACCACCAGGCAGGACCATCGATTCTGAACTCTACTGCGAACAACTGATGAGATTAAGGCAAGAAGTTGAGAGAAAGCAGCCGCAATTAATCAACAGAAGGGGTGTGGTTTTTCATCATGATAACGCTAGACCTCACACATCTTTAGCCACTCAGCAAAAATTAAGAGAGCTTGGCTGGGAGGTGTTAATGCATCCGCCGTATAGTCCTGACCTTGCACCTTCAGATTTTCACCTGTTTCGGTCTCTTCAGAATTCTTTAGGCAGTGTCAGGTTAACATCACGAGAGGACTGCCAAAACCACTTGTCGCGGTATTTTGATCAGAAGTCCGCAAAATTTCTATAGCAATGGGATCATGTACCTACCTACAAGATGGCAAAAAGTTATCGAACAAAATGGTACCTACATACTTTAGATAAATGTAAATAATGTATATTAAAAAATGTTTTGAATTTTCTTAAAAAATGCGAAGGAACTTTTTCCCCAACCTATTATTTACCGCAGCATGAGCAGGTTATCAACACGAGACAAGAAAATTATGTAGGTACGGTCAGCAACAGAAGTCGGTTAACACTGCTACTTTTTGACATTTAAGATTAAAAAACTGCAAATGTTAATTGACTTTTGTTGCTGACTTGTACCTGATGCCTATAATGGTAAAAGAGAAAATGTAGCCGATGTAGGCATTTTTAAATAAAACTTGTGTGTTCTTAGTAAATTAGTGTCTATCCTTCGAGCTCTGCTGCAGCGCAGGTATAAAAATCTAAATTACTAAAACAAATATAATTATGTACCTACCAAGAGAAAAGAAAAGCGTGCTAATCTTGCGCAAAGGGGATGGGCGATTTCATGCTTATACAGATATCACTAACATAGGCGTTCGCGCAGAGGTTCGATCGTCAGCACCTGAACCATTGCTGTATGGTTCACATACTGAGCAATTGAGATCTGTAATTTCGTTGTTCATCTTAATTGTATGTGCTTTATTTTATTTCTTTTGTTTTATTTTTAATTTTTGCATTTTTTTGAGTCTATGATCCTTTGTTGGTCGAAATAAACGCTTTCTATTCTATTCTATTCTTTAGGAGAAGGAAATCAACGTACGTAAACCCTGGACTTACAATAAATTTTAATAATAATCATGAAGCCGTCATCTACGCGTTCTGTTCATCAAACTAAGAAACTTAGTGCTAAGTACAACAATTGCTTGGGAACGGCTGTTAATTTTGGTGTGAAAATGCACTGTTTACAGCAGCGCGCAAAACTTGTGCTTATGGGTGCAAGCAACGGGGATCGTGGGAATATTTGATGAAAACATCTTTTAAATCTTATTAAAATACTTTAATAAGATTTAAAACATGTTTTCATCAAACAAGTTGAAACTTTAACCTTCAATATCTCCGTAACCGAAAGGTTCGTATGGTCCCGTATAAAAAATATATTATAACTAGCTTTTGCCCGCGGCTTCGCTCGCGTTAAGTATTATTATTAATTAGGTATATTTTTTGCGGCTTTACTTTTGTTTAGCGTGAGTAAAAAATTAGGGCCTACAAAACTTCTTTGTACACAATATTCTTAACTAATCTGTCATTAGGCGCTAAAACTATCAAGCTATTGGGTGAACTTACTCGTGAGCAAGCAACATAAAACTGTCCATGAGAGAAGCAATGTTCTCTCAAGTCAATACCATTAGGTACTTATAGTTCAAACTAATACATTTACATCCTCCATCATCCCTTATTTTATCCCCATGTGGGTTGAATTTATCAAAATCCTATTTAAGCGAACGTCTTCATCATAGTAGCTCCAATCTTTAATTTCAGTTCAATCAGTCGAAAATCTAAGAAGATTTATACAAACTTTCATCCCCTATTTTATACCCTTGGGGGTAGAATTTATCAAAATCCTTTCTTAGGGGATGCTTACGTCACAGTAGCTATATGCATGCAAAGTCCCAGCCCGATCGGTTTAAAATTTACAAAGTTTCATACAAACTTTCATCCCCTATTTTATCCCCTTGGGGGTAGAATTTATCAAAATCCTTTCTTAGCGGATGCCTACGTTATAACATCTACCTGCATGCCAAATTTCAGCCCGATCGGTTTAAAATTGACAAAGCTTCATACAAACTTTCATCTCCTATTATATCCCCTTGGGGGTAGAAATTAACAAAATCCATTCTTAGTGGATGCCTACGTCATAACATCTACCTGCATGCCAAATTTCAGCCCGATCGGTTTAAATTTGACAAAGCTTCATACAAACTTTCATCCCCTATTTTATCCCCTTGGGGGTAGAAATTAACAAAATCCATTCTTAGTGGATGCCTACGTCATAACATCAACCTGCATGCCAAATTTCATCCCGATCGGTTTAAAATTGACAAAGCTTCATACAAACTTTCATCCCCTATTTTATCCCCTTGGGGGTAGAAATTAACAAAATCCATTCTTAGCGGATGCCTACGTCATAACATCTACCTGCATGCCAAATTTCAGCCCGATCGGTTTAAAATTGACAAAGCTTCATACAAACTTTCATGCCCTATTTTATCCCCTTGGGGGTAGAAATTAACAAAATCCATTCTTAGTGGATGCCTACGTCATAACATCTACCTGCATGCCAAATTTCAGCCCGATCGGTTTAAATTTGACAAAGCTTCATACAAACTTTAATCCCCTATTTTATCCCCTTGGGGGTAGAAATTAACAAAATCCATTCTTAGTGGATGCCTACGTCATAGCATCAACCTGCATGCCAAATTTCATCCCGATCGGTTTAAAATTGACAAAGCTTCATACAAACTTTCATCCCCTATTTTATCCCCTTGGGGGTAGAAATTAACAAAATCCATTCTTAGTGGATGCCTACGTCATAGCATCAACCTGCGTGCCAAATTTCATCCCGATCGGTTTAAAATTGACAAAGCTTCATACAAACTTTCATCCCCTATTTTATCCCCTTGGGGGTAGAAATTAACAAAATCCATTCTTAGCGGATGCCTACGTCATAACATCTACCTGCATGCCAAATTTCAGCCCGATCGGTTCAAAATTGACAAAGCTTCATACAAACTTTCATCCCCTATTTTATCCCCTTGGGGGTAGAAATTAACAAAATCCATTCTTAGCGGATGCCTACGTCATAACATCTACCTGCATGCCAAATTTCAGCCCGATCGGTTTAAAATTGACAAAGCTTCATACAAACTTTCATCCCCTATTTTATCCCCTTGGGGGTAGAAATTAACAAAATCCATTCTTAGTGGATGCCTACGTCATAACATCTACCTGCATGCCAAATTTCATCCCGATCGGTTTAAAATTGACAAAGCTTCATACAAACTTTCATCCCCTATTTTATCCCCTTGGGGGTAGAAATTAACAAAATCCATTCTTAGTGGATGCCTACGTCATAGCATCAACCTGCGTGCCAAATTTCATCCCGATCGGTTTAAAATTGACAAAGCTTCATACAAACTTTCATCCCCTATTTTATCCCCTTGGGGGTAGAAATTAACAAAATCCATTCTTAGCGGATGCCTACGTCATAACATCTACCTGCATGCCAAATTTCAGCCCGATCGGTTTAAAATTGACAAAGCTTCATACAAACTTTCATCCCCTATTTTATCCCCTTGGGGGTAGAAATTAACAAAATCCATTCTTAGTGGATGCCTACGTCATAACATCTACCTGCATGCCAAATTTCATCCCGATCGGTTTAAAATTGACAAAGCTTCATACAAACTTTCATCCCCTATTTTATCCCCTTGGGGGTAGAAATTAACAAAATCCATTCTTAGTGGATGCCTACGTCATAGCATCAACCTGCGTGCCAAATTTCATCCCGATCGGTTTAAAATTGACAAAGCTTCATACAAACTTTCATCCCCTATTTTATCCCCTTGGGGGTAGAAATTAACAAAATCCATTCTTAGTGGATGCCTACGTCATAACATCTACCTGCATGCCAAATTTCAGCCCGATCGGTTTAAAATTGACAAAGTTTCATACAAACTTTCATCCCCTATTTTATCCCCTTGGGGGTAGAACTTATCAAAATCCTTTCTTAGCGGATGCCTACGTCATAACATCTACCTGCATGCCAAATTTCAGCCCGATCCCTCCAGTGGTTTGGGCTGTGCGTTGATAGATCACTATGTCAGTCAGTCACCTTTGAGTTTTATATATTTAGAAGATAAGAGGAATAATGACTCTTGGCTTCGATAAAGGTTTTTTACACCAATTATTTATTGTAAGTGAGGAGCTTGTGGCTAAGTAATAACAGCCGCACGGGTCGATCCAACAGGTTAAGCTACGCCAAAAACCAAATCAGGATGCGGGTGTTGTTTTAAATCTAGGAATTATAAATATTTTAAGAGATCAGTGATGTTGTACACATTTCAATCCATGATTATGAAACAAGTCTAAAATACTTTTAACTTTTTAAATCTGGCCTAATCCAGCATTATGATTGCTTTTTTAACAAGTTACATGCTATTTTCTACTTTATATGTAGGGAAACAAAAGGAATTTGACAAGATTCGTTTTCCTCTTTATTTACCTATATAATATCATTGGTTTTACTCCTTTTGTACTCCTCTTAATCCTGATTTACTCTTGAGGAGCTCGTGGCTAAGTAATAACAGCTGCACGGGGCGATCCATCAGGTTAAGCTACGCTTGCCGGGATTCATCATGAATCGGTGACCATCTTTACTTAGCAAGACTCCTCCGTGCCTCGGAAAGCACGTTAAGCCGTTGGTCCCGGCTGTCATTCGTGGATCTTTGATAGTCGTTACGGGTCGTCAGAAGCCCGAAACAACATGACAACCAGTCTTACCAAGGGGCATCGTATTACCCAGTTTCTGGGTTGTGGAGGTCAGATAGGCAGTCGCTCCATGTAAAATCTGGTATTCAGCTGCATCCGGTTAAACTGGAAGCTGACCCCAACATAGAAAATGCTAGGTAGATTGATTTATTTATTGTAAGTCCAGGTTTCGTTAAGATGTTAGTGATGTCTAACATCAATTTAGAAAGTATAATAATAATACTGTTTAAATCACAGAACAGATATCTATCTGGTCAGTCAGTAAGTCTTTTCATTAGTCTTGAATCTAATCATTGCTTTAGCCAGCCCTGCACACAGGGCGGGCGGGTGGCGCGGCCGCCCGCCGCAACGGCGCTAAACGAGTTTCCGCAAACATTTTAATGAATAACACCTCCCGCACTCTCACCCCCCTATACCCTCACCTCACCCCCTCATTTCACCCCCCCTCTCATCCCCGTAGAGCCTGCAATGCGCTAATTAAACATTCGAGCCATATTGTCTCCCTTACCATGTCGTGAGTATTTCGTACTCAGTAATTCACAATGCCTGAAAGATACGTGTTTATAATTTTTTTTTTAATTTTGTTTGTTTTTGATACACAGAGGGCTTGTGTGATTTGTGTCAGCTAAGTTTATAGGGGAACAACTGAAAACCATGTTATGAAACATCTCTTGTGCTAGGAAAGCTATGATACGTATGTATTTATTCAAACTCTGTAATGATCTTATTTCTAACTAGCTTTTGCCCGCGGCTTCGCTCGCGTTAAGTATTATTATTAATTAGGTATATTTTTTGCGGCTTTACTTTTGTTTAGCGTGAGTAAAAAATTAGGGCCTACAAAACTTCTTTGTACACAATATTCTTAACTAATCTGTCATTAGGCGCTAAAACTATCAAGCTATTGGGTGAACTTACTCGTGAGCAAGCAACATAAAACTGTCCATGAGAGAAGCAATGTTCTCTCAAGTCAATACCATTAGGTACTTATAGTTCAAACTAATACATTTACATCCTCCATCATCCCTTATTTTATCCCCATGTGGGTTGAATTTATCAAAATCCTATTTAAGCGAACGTCTTCATCATAGTAGCTCCAATCTTTAATTTCAGTTCAATCAGTCGAAAATCTAAGAAGATTTATACAAACTTTCATCCCCTATTTTATACCCTTGGGGGTAGAATTTATCAAAATCCTTTCTTAGGGGATGCTTACGTCACAGTAGCTATATGCATGCAAAGTCCCAGCCCGATCGGTTTAAAATTTACAAAGTTTCATACAAACTTTCATCCCCTATTTTATCCCCTTGGGGGTAGAATTTATCAAAATCCTTTCTTAGCGGATGCCTACGTTATAACATCTACCTGCATGCCAAATTTCAGCCCGATCGGTTTAAAATTGACAAAGCTTCATACAAACTTTCATCTCCTATTATATCCCCTTGGGGGTAGAAATTAACAAAATCCATTCTTAGTGGATGCCTACGTCATAACATCTACCTGCATGCCAAATTTCAGCCCGATCGGTTTAAATTTGACAAAGCTTCATACAAACTTTCATCCCCTATTTTATCCCCTTGGGGGTAGAAATTAACAAAATCCATTCTTAGTGGATGCCTACGTCATAACATCAACCTGCATGCCAAATTTCATCCCGATCGGTTTAAAATTGACAAAGCTTCATACAAACTTTCATCCCCTATTTTATCCCCTTGGGGGTAGAAATTAACAAAATCCATTCTTAGCGGATGCCTACGTCATAACATCTACCTGCATGCCAAATTTCAGCCCGATCGGTTTAAAATTGACAAAGCTTCATACAAACTTTCATGCCCTATTTTATCCCCTTGGGGGTAGAAATTAACAAAATCCATTCTTAGTGGATGCCTACGTCATAACATCTACCTGCATGCCAAATTTCAGCCCGATCGGTTTAAATTTGACAAAGCTTCATACAAACTTTAATCCCCTATTTTATCCCCTTGGGGGTAGAAATTAACAAAATCCATTCTTAGTGGATGCCTACGTCATAGCATCAACCTGCATGCCAAATTTCATCCCGATCGGTTTAAAATTGACAAAGCTTCATACAAACTTTCATCCCCTATTTTATCCCCTTGGGGGTAGAAATTAACAAAATCCATTCTTAGTGGATGCCTACGTCATAGCATCAACCTGCGTGCCAAATTTCATCCCGATCGGTTTAAAATTGACAAAGCTTCATACAAACTTTCATCCCCTATTTTATCCCCTTGGGGGTAGAAATTAACAAAATCCATTCTTAGCGGATGCCTACGTCATAACATCTACCTGCATGCCAAATTTCAGCCCGATCGGTTCAAAATTGACAAAGCTTCATACAAACTTTCATCCCCTATTTTATCCCCTTGGGGGTAGAAATTAACAAAATCCATTCTTAGCGGATGCCTACGTCATAACATCTACCTGCATGCCAAATTTCAGCCCGATCGGTTTAAAATTGACAAAGCTTCATACAAACTTTCATCCCCTATTTTATCCCCTTGGGGGTAGAAATTAACAAAATCCATTCTTAGTGGATGCCTACGTCATAACATCTACCTGCATGCCAAATTTCATCCCGATCGGTTTAAAATTGACAAAGCTTCATACAAACTTTCATCCCCTATTTTATCCCCTTGGGGGTAGAAATTAACAAAATCCATTCTTAGTGGATGCCTACGTCATAGCATCAACCTGCGTGCCAAATTTCATCCCGATCGGTTTAAAATTGACAAAGCTTCATACAAACTTTCATCCCCTATTTTATCCCCTTGGGGGTAGAAATTAACAAAATCCATTCTTAGCGGATGCCTACGTCATAACATCTACCTGCATGCCAAATTTCAGCCCGATCGGTTTAAAATTGACAAAGCTTCATACAAACTTTCATCCCCTATTTTATCCCCTTGGGGGTAGAAATTAACAAAATCCATTCTTAGTGGATGCCTACGTCATAACATCTACCTGCATGCCAAATTTCATCCCGATCGGTTTAAAATTGACAAAGCTTCATACAAACTTTCATCCCCTATTTTATCCCCTTGGGGGTAGAAATTAACAAAATCCATTCTTAGTGGATGCCTACGTCATAGCATCAACCTGCGTGCCAAATTTCATCCCGATCGGTTTAAAATTGACAAAGCTTCATACAAACTTTCATCCCCTATTTTATCCCCTTGGGGGTAGAAATTAACAAAATCCATTCTTAGTGGATGCCTACGTCATAACATCTACCTGCATGCCAAATTTCAGCCCGATCGGTTTAAAATTGACAAAGTTTCATACAAACTTTCATCCCCTATTTTATCCCCTTGGGGGTAGAACTTATCAAAATCCTTTCTTAGCGGATGCCTACGTCATAACATCTACCTGCATGCCAAATTTCAGCCCGATCCCTCCAGTGGTTTGGGCTGTGCGTTGATAGATCACTATGTCAGTCAGTCACCTTTGAGTTTTATATATTTAGATTCTAACTAATATTTTAAATGCGAAAGTGAATTTTTTTGTTACGCTTTCACGTTAAAAAGGCTGAATGGATTTGGATGAAGTTTGGCACATGGGTAGACCATGATTTGGACATAGGATAATTTTTATCCCGGTATTGTACGATCCCGTGGGATAACTTCCGACCACCACGCGGGCCAAGCCACGGGCAAAAGCTAGCACTTAATAGTTCTAACCTTTCAGATCATTCCTTTTACACATACTTATGTCAATCAATCAATCTGCCTAGCCTTTTCCCAACTATGTTAGGGTCGGCTTCCAGTCTAACCGGATGCAGCTGAATACCAGTATTTTACATGCAGCGACTGCCTGTCTAACCTCCACAACCCAGTAACTGGGTAATACGATACCCCTTGGTAAGACTGGTTGTCAGACTTTCGGGCTTCTGACGACCCGTAACGACTGTCAAAGATCCACGAATGACAGCCGGGACCAATGCCTTAACGTGATTTCCGAGGCATGGAGGAGTCTCGGTATGTAAAGATGGTCACGGGGTTGGTCCGTACCAACCACGGCAAGCGTAGCTTAACCTGATGGATCTTACTTAGCCACGAGCTCCTCTGATTTACACATTATAGGTACATAGATATGAGTCAATAATAATTTGTTATGAATTCTGGACTATTTATAATTTAAACTTATAACTTCAATGCAATTTGAGTCATCAAATTATGCTAATTAATAGAATAACTAAGACATTAATCTGTCTTTTCACTGAATAAGAACTATCAAAAATTATTCTTCAGTAACAAGTTCCCTGCATTTGAAAATGATCTTTAAAACATTCATACATCCCGCTGTCATATCAAGCAATCATCTTAATTAGTCGTATGAAAAAAGCTTAAAAAAGAGCACGGGGCGGTCCGACGGCTCAATTAGTTAATTAATCTTTTTTTCCGCGTTAAAATAGCATTTATAAACGAGGCGCAAACCGGTGGGAACGACTCCCTTCTGTCGTGACGTAGGGCTGCTGAGTGGTGACTATAAGGAAGCTGCTTCTCAATTAGATGATAAATATTAGGTCTTTACCTATGAAATTGCCGTTCTGCAGTACTGGTCATTTCAAATCTAATAATTTTTGTTTGGCTAAGAATTCTAATTTCAAATTAATTTTATTTTAAAAACATGGATTTTTTTTTCCAAAAGTAGTCATTTGTTTATTGATTAGTGTTACATTTTCATCGCATTTCAATCTTTTTCGTCATCATGGATACGTTAAAAATTCGAGTAATTATGGAATATGAGTACCGTCGTGGCAGCAACGCGGCACAAGCGGCACGCAACATCAACGACGTTTACGGAGCTAACACTACAAACCAACGCACCACTTGTTATTGGTTTGCTCGCTTCCGTTCTGGAAATTTCGACCTGAAAAATGAACCTCGCGGTCGTCCGAAGACTTTCGTCCGAAGACTCACCTAAATTAAAAGTCAAGTGGTCTACGATCGCTAACGCATAGAGGTTGAAATCAGAAAAATCAAACTAGAATAAAATTATTGTAAAGTCAAAAAGTTAAGACAGTTCAGGGGTCATACGGTCAGCAACAGAAGTCGGTTATCACTGCTAGTTTTTGATATAATCTAAATTAACACAAAATGTTTCGATAAAACACTTTTTTTTCGTTTAACTGTTAAGAGTTAATGGTCTTAAAATTTTAAGTACTTCTGTTTCGATTTGAATGAAATATTTTGCTTAATAATTAAAATTAAAAAACTGCAAGTGTTAATCGACTTTTGTTGCTGACTGTACTATGTCGTGAAAAAAGATCATGGTTCCAGTGAGAGAGAGAGATACGACCTATATGACCATCCTTTTTTCCATGGATCCACGATCTTTTTCACGTCATAGTACGGCCCCTGAACATTGCATGACTAAGCTGCCACGAAATTTAATCCGTACAACCAAAAATATTAATGGATTTATTCTTCAGCAGGATTATTGGAGCAGCAGATCTGAACGAAGTCAACGGGTGGCTTCTAATTCTGGAGCATTGGAAAGGCGCATACGAACATCAACTAACTTTTTGGTTTTCGTAAAGTTACCAAATATAACCTACTTACCAGACTGTCTTTAAATTGTTTAGTAGGTACAGGTACATGTCAAACTCAGGATTTCAGATTATTCTCAGTGATTCGTTTGATTATTTATTTCTTTATTTAGGAAAAAAAAAAACAATTGTACAGTATATGTCACAGTAACGTATTAGAAGTAAGCTAATGTACAATTCACGGCGTTTCCACATATTACTAAGGTTAAAGATACAGTGTCAGATACAGTGTGATCATTGTGCAAACACAATCCAACACCACAACACACACAATACAACAACAACACCACACACAACAACCCTTCAATCCACACAACATCACACACACACACACACACAACAATCCTACAATCCTTTTAGTTTCAGTTTGAAACAAGCTTTGCTCTATTTCTTCTAAAACTATAAAATAAATAAATAAATAAAATAAAAATAAAAACTCTTTAATGTCGCCAGTTATTTATTCATCTTAGAGTAATCTAACATATGCATCGTATTTATGTATTCCACAAAAGGTACTGTTACTGATTCCCAAACTAAGCTTAAGCTTGTATTTTGGAAAACAGTGTTCAGCCCAGTATAAGTAGTGTATGTAAGTATATGTAGTGTCTGCAGTGTACGTACCTATTACCTAGGTAATTTGATCAACAGAAAGATCACAATGCTGCTTCCAAAGTCCTCCTCCTTGCATGGATTCGCGAATGTTGAGGGTCGTGACCACGTCAAGGTTTCAAAACTTTCTCCTCAATTATGTTCCTCCAGTTTCTCCTACTATCTAAATTCACGGCACACGGTTCCAAAGCCTTAAAGCGATCCAAAATCTGAATAAGACCTTACTTGTCAGCCCTACGTTAACAGCGTTTACTTATTTGCAGGCAGCAGCGGGACAATACCGTCGTCCGCGCAACGTGCACACTGGTCTAATTAATACGCTTTCAAGCCAGCCTTGATTAACTAGATAGGTAATTAGATGACGGCTGCGGTGGCTGCAATACCGGTGGACCGTGCATGTGTGCCTGGCTGTATGTTTGTATGTGTGCGTGTGTGTCGGATCGATTGTTTGTCTGGTGATGATTGGTCTATATTGTGTTAGGTAGTTTGTAGTGACGTCATTATGAATCAAAGCCTACTCTGAACGTCTGTGAAGCGTTCGGACTTCGACGTCTTTTTCTTCTCCTCGGGTTGAATCAGTCTCTAAGATTCAACTAGCCATAAAGACTGCAGTTTACATATTTATGTGATTTAACACTTTCGCGGGCGCTTGACTTGGCTGTCTCCTTGCTGACCCAGTGCTTATATTGTATTTCATAATTAACCTGCACCCTAATTGCGTAACACATTATCAATCGGAGTTGGTTTCGTTTTGACAGTTCAACAACATTCATTGCGTCATTTACGTTGTCAAGAAGAAAAATTTTTCGAACATATGAAGCAATGGATTAGTAATTTGTTTCAAAATGATTCAGATTCCTATCGTGTGTTACGCAATTAGGGTGCTGTACTAGCTCCCAATTAAAATGTGGTTGACTGTCTTCGGCTAATATCAATCTAAATATATAAAACTCAAAGGTGACTGACTGACATAGTGATCTATCAACGCACAGCCCAAACCACTGGAGGGATCGGGCTGAAATTTGGCATGCAGGTAGATGTTATGACGTAGGCATCCGCTAAGAAAGGATTTTGATAAGTTCTACCCCCAAGGGGATAAAATAGGGGATGAAAGTTTGTATGAAACTTTGTCAATTTTAAACCGATCGGGCTGAAATTTGGCATGCAGGTAGATGTTATGACGTAGGCATCCACTAAGAATGGATTTTGTTAATTTCTACCCCCAAGGGGATAAAATAGGGGATGAAAGTTTGTATGAAGCTTTGTCAATTTTAAACCGATCGGGATGAAATTTGGCACGCAGGTTGATGCTATGACGTAGGCATCCACTAAGAATGGATTTTGTTAATTTCTACCCCCAAGGGGATAAAATAGGGGATGAAAGTTTGTATGAAGCTTTGTCAATTTTAAACCGATCGGGATGAAATTTGGCATGCAGGTAGATGTTATGACGTAGGCATCCACTAAGAATGGATTTTGTTAATTTCTACCCCCAAGGGGATAAAATAGGGGATGAAAGTTTGTATGAAGCTTTGTCAATTTTAAACCGATCGGGCTGAAATTTGGCATGCAGGTAGATGTTATGACGTAGGCATCCGCTAAGAATGGATTTTGTTAATTTCTACCCCCAAGGGGATAAAATAGGGGATGAAAGTTTGTATGAAGCTTTGTCAATTTTAAACCGATCGGGATGAAATTTGGCACGCAGGTTGATGCTATGACGTAGGCATCCACTAAGAATGGATTTTGTTAATTTCTACCCCCAAGGGGATAAAATAGGGGATGAAAGTTTGTATGAAGCTTTGTCAATTTTAAACCGATCGGGATGAAATTTGGCATGCAGGTAGATGTTATGACGTAGGCATCCACTAAGAATGGATTTTGTTAATTTCTACCCCCAAGGGGATAAAATAGGGGATGAAAGTTTGTATGAAGCTTTGTCAATTTTAAACCGATCGGGCTGAAATTTGGCATGCAGGTAGATGTTATGACGTAGGCATCCGCTAAGAATGGATTTTGTTAATTTCTACCCCCAAGGGGATAAAATAGGGGATGAAAGTTTGTATGAAGCTTTGTCAATTTTGAACCGATCGGGCTGAAATTTGGCATGCAGGTAGATGTTATGACGTAGGCATCCGCTAAGAATGGATTTTGTTAATTTCTACCCCCAAGGGGATAAAATAGGGGATGAAAGTTTGTATGAAGCTTTGTCAATTTTAAACCGATCGGGATGAAATTTGGCACGCAGGTTGATGCTATGACGTAGGCATCCACTAAGAATGGATTTTGTTAATTTCTACCCCCAAGGGGATAAAATAGGGGATGAAAGTTTGTATGAAGCTTTGTCAATTTTAAACCGATCGGGATGAAATTTGGCATGCAGGTTGATGCTATGACGTAGGCATCCACTAAGAATGGATTTTGTTAATTTCTACCCCCAAGGGGATAAAATAGGGGATTAAAGTTTGTATGAAGCTTTGTCAAATTTAAACCGATCGGGCTGAAATTTGGCATGCAGGTAGATGTTATGACGTAGGCATCCACTAAGAATGGATTTTGTTAATTTCTACCCCCAAGGGGATAAAATAGGGCATGAAAGTTTGTATGAAGCTTTGTCAATTTTAAACCGATCGGGCTGAAATTTGGCATGCAGGTAGATGTTATGACGTAGGCATCCGCTAAGAATGGATTTTGTTAATTTCTACCCCCAAGGGGATAAAATAGGGGATGAAAGTTTGTATGAAGCTTTGTCAATTTTAAACCGATCGGGATGAAATTTGGCATGCAGGTTGATGTTATGACGTAGGCATCCACTAAGAATGGATTTTGTTAATTTCTACCCCCAAGGGGATAAAATAGGGGATGAAAGTTTGTATGAAGCTTTGTCAAATTTAAACCGATCGGGCTGAAATTTGGCATGCAGGTAGATGTTATGACGTAGGCATCCACTAAGAATGGATTTTGTTAATTTCTACCCCCAAGGGGATATAATAGGAGATGAAAGTTTGTATGAAGCTTTGTCAATTTTAAACCGATCGGGCTGAAATTTGGCATGCAGGTAGATGTTATAACGTAGGCATCCGCTAAGAAAGGATTTTGATAAATTCTACCCCCAAGGGGATAAAATAGGGGATGAAAGTTTGTATGAAACTTTGTAAATTTTAAACCGATCGGGCTGGGACTTTGCATGCATATAGCTACTGTGACGTAAGCATCCCCTAAGAAAGGATTTTGATAAATTCTACCCCCAAGGGTATAAAATAGGGGATGAAAGTTTGTATAAATCTTCTTAGATTTTCGACTGATTGAACTGAAATTAAAGATTGGAGCTACTATGATGAAGACGTTCGCTTAAATAGGATTTTGATAAATTCAACCCACATGGGGATAAAATAAGGGATGATGGAGGATGTAAATGTATTAGTTTGAACTATAAGTACCTAATGGTATTGACTTGAGAGAACATTGCTTCTCTCATGGACAGTTTTATGTTGCTTGCTCACGAGTAAGTTCACCCAATAGCTTGATAGTTTTAGCGCCTAATGACAGATTAGTTAAGAATATTGTGTACAAAGAAGTTTTGTAGGCCCTAATTTTTTACTCACGCTAAACAAAAGTAAAGCCGCAAAAAATATACCTAATTAATAATAATACTTAACGCGAGCGAAGCCGCGGGCAAAAGCTAGTATTTTATAAAAGGATAGCAAAAATCTAAAAACTGTCTCCGTGTAATTCTAGAACAGAAATCTAAATAAAACATATTATATAATATCTCCCTTTAACACTTGGTTGGAGTTGGTTTCGGAGATCGGTCTAAATGTGTCGCGCCGTACCTGATACAGATCCAATTTTAATAAAATAAATAATAAAAATGTTTATTTGCACCTTCAAAGTTAAACATAAAGAAAACAGGTTTACATAAAATAGGCCAAAAGGTAGTTAAAATGTTTACATGTTAGAGTTGCTACTAATACCTAAGCTAACTTAATATCTTGTGTTATATGTATCAGCGCCCATCCTCATTTGCATTCACATAATATTAAATACATTAGAGCCATAAAGCTTAATATTACACTTATAGTTTTATAATTTAAATTCCCATATTACAATTTGACAAGAAAAGGAGCATTCTAGGTACAAAATAAACCAGGTAAGAGAAAAATTTTAAAACAGAAACATTTCAAATGCAAAAATAGAACTAATCTTGGTCGTTCAGCTCTTCTATACCGGTTTTTGTCTAGCTACAATAAGCTGAGCACGCGTTCTAACAACTTGGACATATTTTCGAACAGTCTGAATGAATTCAGACGATACGATAGTTCTTGATCGATCTGTTTGTTTATTTCTTTTACAAAATGTTTTTTGTGTATTTGTGTGACTCCATCCAATGTATTTAATATTGTACGATGTCCTAATTTATTTGTTTTTTTATAGTTTCAATTTACAATTGTTATAATATTCCAATTTAACTAATTTATTTGTATTTTTATAGTTTAAATTTTTTTACTATTCCAATTTAATTGATGTTTTTTTTTTAATTTTTTAATTATACTGTATTTTAATTTAACTACTTGTCATTTAAAATTCAATGTTAACTTTGTAAATTTTAATTTTGTTATTTCCATTTTAATTTTTATTATTGATTATACAAGTGCTGTGCACACCTACAAGTGACAAATTCACCGCAAAGCTGTTGATATAGAATATATATAATGTAATGATTTAGTGAATAAGTCGTTGGTGTGTCAATATATAAATAAACTAGCTTTTGCCCGCGGCTTCGCTCGCGTTAAGTATTATTATTAATTAGGTATATTTTTTGCGGCTTTACTTTTGTTTAGCGTGAGTAAAAAATTAGGGCCTACAAAACTTCTTTGTACACAATATTCTTAACTAATCTGTCATTAGGCGCTAAAACTATCAAGCTATTGGGTGAACTTACTCGTGAGCAAGCAACATAAAACTGTCCATGAGAGAAGCAATGTTCTCTCAAGTCAATACCATTAGGTACTTATAGTTCAAACTAATACATTTACATCCTCCATCATCCCTTATTTTATCCCCATGTGGGTTGAATTTATCAAAATCCTATTTAAGCGAACGTCTTCATCATAGTAGCTCCAATCTTTAATTTCAGTTCAATCAGTCGAAAATCTAAGAAGATTTATACAAACTTTCATCCCCTATTTTATACCCTTGGGGGTAGAATTTATCAAAATCCTTTCTTAGGGGATGCTTACGTCACAGTAGCTATATGCATGCAAAGTCCCAGCCCGATCGGTTTAAAATTTACAAAGTTTCATACAAACTTTCATCCCCTATTTTATCCCCTTGGGGGTAGAATTTATCAAAATCCTTTCTTAGCGGATGCCTACGTTATAACATCTACCTGCATGCCAAATTTCAGCCCGATCGGTTTAAAATTGACAAAGCTTCATACAAACTTTCATCTCCTATTATATCCCCTTGGGGGTAGAAATTAACAAAATCCATTCTTAGTGGATGCCTACGTCATAACATCTACCTGCATGCCAAATTTCAGCCCGATCGGTTTAAATTTGACAAAGCTTCATACAAACTTTCATCCCCTATTTTATCCCCTTGGGGGTAGAAATTAACAAAATCCATTCTTAGTGGATGCCTACGTCATAACATCAACCTGCATGCCAAATTTCATCCCGATCGGTTTAAAATTGACAAAGCTTCATACAAACTTTCATCCCCTATTTTATCCCCTTGGGGGTAGAAATTAACAAAATCCATTCTTAGCGGATGCCTACGTCATAACATCTACCTGCATGCCAAATTTCAGCCCGATCGGTTTAAAATTGACAAAGCTTCATACAAACTTTCATGCCCTATTTTATCCCCTTGGGGGTAGAAATTAACAAAATCCATTCTTAGTGGATGCCTACGTCATAACATCTACCTGCATGCCAAATTTCAGCCCGATCGGTTTAAATTTGACAAAGCTTCATACAAACTTTAATCCCCTATTTTATCCCCTTGGGGGTAGAAATTAACAAAATCCATTCTTAGTGGATGCCTACGTCATAGCATCAACCTGCATGCCAAATTTCATCCCGATCGGTTTAAAATTGACAAAGCTTCATACAAACTTTCATCCCCTATTTTATCCCCTTGGGGGTAGAAATTAACAAAATCCATTCTTAGTGGATGCCTACGTCATAGCATCAACCTGCGTGCCAAATTTCATCCCGATCGGTTTAAAATTGACAAAGCTTCATACAAACTTTCATCCCCTATTTTATCCCCTTGGGGGTAGAAATTAACAAAATCCATTCTTAGCGGATGCCTACGTCATAACATCTACCTGCATGCCAAATTTCAGCCCGATCGGTTCAAAATTGACAAAGCTTCATACAAACTTTCATCCCCTATTTTATCCCCTTGGGGGTAGAAATTAACAAAATCCATTCTTAGCGGATGCCTACGTCATAACATCTACCTGCATGCCAAATTTCAGCCCGATCGGTTTAAAATTGACAAAGCTTCATACAAACTTTCATCCCCTATTTTATCCCCTTGGGGGTAGAAATTAACAAAATCCATTCTTAGTGGATGCCTACGTCATAACATCTACCTGCATGCCAAATTTCATCCCGATCGGTTTAAAATTGACAAAGCTTCATACAAACTTTCATCCCCTATTTTATCCCCTTGGGGGTAGAAATTAACAAAATCCATTCTTAGTGGATGCCTACGTCATAGCATCAACCTGCGTGCCAAATTTCATCCCGATCGGTTTAAAATTGACAAAGCTTCATACAAACTTTCATCCCCTATTTTATCCCCTTGGGGGTAGAAATTAACAAAATCCATTCTTAGCGGATGCCTACGTCATAACATCTACCTGCATGCCAAATTTCAGCCCGATCGGTTTAAAATTGACAAAGCTTCATACAAACTTTCATCCCCTATTTTATCCCCTTGGGGGTAGAAATTAACAAAATCCATTCTTAGTGGATGCCTACGTCATAACATCTACCTGCATGCCAAATTTCATCCCGATCGGTTTAAAATTGACAAAGCTTCATACAAACTTTCATCCCCTATTTTATCCCCTTGGGGGTAGAAATTAACAAAATCCATTCTTAGTGGATGCCTACGTCATAGCATCAACCTGCGTGCCAAATTTCATCCCGATCGGTTTAAAATTGACAAAGCTTCATACAAACTTTCATCCCCTATTTTATCCCCTTGGGGGTAGAAATTAACAAAATCCATTCTTAGTGGATGCCTACGTCATAACATCTACCTGCATGCCAAATTTCAGCCCGATCGGTTTAAAATTGACAAAGTTTCATACAAACTTTCATCCCCTATTTTATCCCCTTGGGGGTAGAACTTATCAAAATCCTTTCTTAGCGGATGCCTACGTCATAACATCTACCTGCATGCCAAATTTCAGCCCGATCCCTCCAGTGGTTTGGGCTGTGCGTTGATAGATCACTATGTCAGTCAGTCACCTTTGAGTTTTATATATTTAGATAAACACTAGAACTTTGATATGTCTTTACGAGGTAACTTTGCGTGTAACTAGACTTGTATTCATATACCTACTGCATGTACTATCGACAGAACGGACGCCTTTACACCTTAAAGTTGGTTTTTGTTTAAACTGATTCATTGAAAAAACCCTGTATGGTCTTTTGTTTTACTTTGTCATAAGTACAATTGCAAATTGCAAGCAAAATTATTTCAAAATTGGAAAGGCCTAGCGTTTGTCGATGGTACGCTACCTACCTCTACATCTAACTAAACATCAAAAAATTTAAAACAAACATCGTTCTTCAAAGACAATAGTCAGAAAGGGTGCGAGCACAGAACACAGAATATGTACGAGTATGTCACAAAAACATTCATTAATCAAAATATGTTAGGTATCCCATTGCTTACAAGCGATATCAAAAGAGAGGAGAGTCGCTTCCTGTCTTTGTCCGAGTTCATCCGTTTTGTCTTAACACCCCTTTTAACTTTCATACACTCACATGCCTCCTTCGTCGCCTTTGGGCTGGGTACAGGCAGGCGGATAAATATTATTTGTGCTGGAAAATTATGCTTAGAAAACTTTAAGGGTGCTACTACACCATCGATCGAGGTGAGGTAAGGTAACAATTGACGATTAACGTCGACTGATCCATCGATAGCATCGATTGAGAATCAATCGATTGGTGTGGTAGCACCCTAAGGGATCCCCGAAACGATCAATCTCAATTGATCAAAATAATTGCCTTCAATTTCTATTGTAATAATATTGGTAAACGCTTCAATTGCACTTGGTAGACGATCAATTTGCGCATCAATGTGTATCAATCACGTAAAAATTAACAATTGCAATTGATCGTTTCGGGGACCCTTAAGAGGTCTCTTTCAAGTGAGCTCCTTTTTATTGAAGGACTATGACAGTTATTATTAATACTATATTATAGTGGTAAAATGTTCAAAGTATCTAACTAAACTTGCCAGTGAACTATTAGGTACCTTCAAACGTCAGCAGGCTCAGGCTGTCAGCTGCTCACCACGATACAAAATGGAGAAGCTGAACAACTTTTACTATGGGACCAAGCCTGAAATCGCGAAAAAAAATCTGCTGTTCAGTACATTTATCTACGTCAAATTCGTCAAAATATAGGGAGCAGCTGATTTTTTTTCGCGATTTCTGGTTTGGTCCCATAGTAAAAGTTGTTCAAAATGATGAGTACAAAGACCCCTTAAGAGGTTGTTGGTATTTTACCAATAACCCTGTATACTAAAAAAATAAATTATAATAAATTTATATACCGATACCGGTGGGCTACTATTTTTTTTAATATTTTTAAATGTTTTTATATATATATAAATATTTGTAAATGTAACTTATATGTCTCAAATGAAATAAAGAAAATAATAAATACATAATAATAACTCCCTAAAGTGTGTTCAAGCCTAACCGTGTCTCAGTTGATATATTTATGATTAAGCTTCGCGTCCAAAGCGCGGCATTGTCTTTGCGAGCCCTTCTGTGGCACCCCATCCGTCTTGCTTCACGCCAGTACCCCCTTTCTTTGCAGGCACGAGATTTTTTTAATTATGACGTTCAGCCTTTTTTGTCTTTAGTAAAACATGAGTCGCTACAACTTCTTGGGTAACACCTGGACGGATGTTGGTGGTTCGATTCTGGTTGAAAAAGAAAGATGGATATGGCCAACAAAGTTTGGATGGGTGTTTTTTTATGATTATTTATGAAAGTAAAAAGTAAAGTAAATATAAAACACTGCATAATTGAAATACTTGTGTAGCCTTCTAATTCGACGACTATGAAAATAAAAGATGTGTAGACTTAATGACCCCCGTTTCTTTGTAACGTATTTGGTGCCTTATCGTGTGCCTAACACTACTAACTAGAAATCAATATCCTGATCAGATATTGACGAGTTTTTGGTGGACACCTGTGTGGTACAAAAGGATGTGACAACCGAAATAAGCTAGGTACCTACCATTGTTTATATTTTTGCGAAATTGTTGGTTAAGTTATACAGGGTGGTAGGGGGGCATCGGACGCGCAATCTGTTACCATGGATTCAGTACATGATTCTAGACCCGTATGCGTTGAAATTTTTCGTCGGCTAATAAAATAAAAAAATAGCTGCTCCATACATGTTGACCGCGTAGGTATGTCACTTTTGTATGAAACAGCAGTTTTTTTTTTTTGATAACAGACGAAAAATTTCAACGCAATCATGTACTGAATCCATGGTAAAATAGTTGTGCATCGATGTCCCTGCCACCCTGTATAAGCCTTCTTCGAAAAATTTAAATTGAATCGAACAATTCAACCTGCAGGTTGTTTTAGCATACAATGTGCCTCAACATGGTGTGTTTGCCAAACTGTTAAGTATGCTATGCCATTATATCGATAACTTCGAAATCAAAAGTTCTTCCTTCTCTCTCCAACTATGCTGTGCCCGACAGGGTTCAAAATTGTGTTCTTTGTGCCTAACTGTTAGGCATAAAATTATTATTGCAATAAAGAATTGAGAAAAGTAAAAGCCAAACTCTAAATTGCTTTTCCACATCGCATACAACCTAAATTACTTCCCAGCCACAAGTGTAGGTACAGTCAGCGTCAATATTATTTTCAATAATATTTGCGGAGTGAAGCTACGCCGAGCGCGGGCGGCGCGAGCGGCGCTCGGAAGTCCTGATTATGTAGAGGAATTAATTTTCAGACGCGACGAAACTGTTCTGTAGTGCAGCTAGTGGGGGTGAGAGGGGGTGGAAGGGGGTGAAACAAAACTACCTCGTCAGCCGCACCTGTACAACGTACTCGCGCACTCGTAAATCAGTTTGCTAGTTGTTTGTACGGCTTTGAGTTGACGAGTCGCTGATTACTGTGGGCTGATTAATTTTTAGTAAGAACTTTATTGGTTGTACATCGTCTTTTCAACGTTAAATAAAGAAATTGGTGAGCCACAAAAGGCTTCTGCTAGAAATATAATATATAAATACGTATTATATGTGCTTAGGTATAGTCAACAAAAGAGATATCTAGGCAGGGTATACTAACATATTTGTAAGTGAATTGCTTCACGTTCAATTTCGTGAAAATATAAAATTTTGTGTTGGTGTGTTACAATGTAGGAGTATTGCAAAAACAAAAAATTGAGCATGAAGCAATTAACATACAAATATGTTAGTATATCTCTTTTGTTGACTGTACCTTAATGTTGATTGCAATTATTTTGGAGGAATGTGTATGTTAATATTATTCAGGTGTATTACAAGTTGCCTAACTCATTTAAGGAACTTCCCATCCCCATGTTCAACAAAAAATTGTCAATTTGGTTATTGGACAATTGCTTTTATGACATTGGCGAATATAAATATGGAATATTGTAAAAATCCAAGATGATATTTATGTACTTACTTAATTTTGACTAACGATTAAGTACCTAATTAATTATAATAATATTAATTCTTAATTAATGGACTATTGTACATCACACATCTTAAAATTAATTGTACCTAGTTATGAATGACATTGAATATTTGTACACCATAAAATTATGCATTCTACCATAACATAATTTTATGTTATGGTAGAATCTATGGAACATAAAAAATATTAACACCATAGTAAAACTACATTCTTACAAATAAATAAATAAAAATGGTAGGTACAGTCGACAAAGAATATAAAACTTTTTTTTGGTTCCGTACCTCAAAAGAAAAAAAACGGAACCCTTATGGATCACTCGTGTGTCTGTCTGTCTGTCCGTCTGTCACAGCCAATTTGCTCCGAATCTAATAGACCGATTAAGTTGAAATTTGGTACACATATGAATTTCTGTGACCCAAACATAGATGGGTAAAGTAAATAAATGAATTTTGAATATGGGGATCACTTTTGGGGGGCAAATAAGAAAATAAAACAAAAAAAAATTTAAACTGTACCGTGTGACATATCAAAATAATGAAAGGGCTTAAGTACCTACTTTGAGGGTCATACTCATAAATATATTTTTTTTTGTTTTAAAGTTATATAAGAAAATATAATATGAAAATAGACGAAAATTGACCATTCTCCCTGAAACTACAAAGCCTAAAATTTTGAAAAAAATACAGAAAATAGTTCTTTACCTGTAGATTACAGGAACTATAAGAAGTCTGTGGTCTTAAAATAACATGGTAAATCTCTCAATATTGTGAGTACAATCTTACATTTATAGTTGGAATGTATGGGAGAACATGTTTTTCAACTACAATATTTGTTCTTGGGACAACTTCATACTAAGTACGGAACCCTTCATTGTGCGTGGTCCGACACACACTTGGCCGGTTTTTTTACATAGATATTGACGCCTGATAAATCCTACTTATATTACTTATACCATAAGCTTGTATAAATAACACTTTTTAGTAACCAAAGTTCCAGCCCCAAAAACATTTTTATTCAAAGAATGACGTCACACTCAATAATTCAAAATTAAATAAATGTTACGTAATTCCACCACTACCAATGACACTTGCGTAAAAGTTGGCGAGTGATTAAATGGTCATAAACAACATGTTTAGCCAAGGGTTGGCCCATTGTTGGTACACCTCTCGACATGCTATTAATATGAAAACAATTCGTCCCTTGCCGGTCGCGTGGGTACACTTGGGGACAGACAAGGGGATACAGTTTTGGAAGTGCTTAATCTGTAAGATTTTAATTGACTGCTTTATTTTGTAAATCTGCTGAATTATTTATTGCTGAATTATAGAAGGTAAGTAGAATAATGCTTAATCGTTTTTGTTAAAAATACATTAAAGACAAACCATTACCTAAATGACATCTTCACTATGTGCGAAATTATTAAGTATTTGTATCTAATACGTCGCGGGTCGCCAAACATCTAAACCAGCATATCCGTCTGTAAAATCCAAAAAAAAAACACTGAAAATTAAATCTCAATTACTCCACAAACTATCAACATCGAAACTCCATTTTATCCCCACAGAAAAAGGTAGCAGTGAGCACATAACTCGCTCCTGCAGTGTACGCTAAGCGATCCCCAAAGACTATGCATATGCGCGCTGGCTGCAATCAGCGATTGCCGGCATTGTGCCGCAGATTAAAATTTTAGGGTTCACCCGTTAATGTGATTGCACTCTTTCTCACTATAGTGCTACGGAACCCGCGGGTATGGAATCGGGCTATTATAGGGGCGGTGTGTTATTTTTAATCACATTTTCTGATTTAATTTCAGTGCCATCGCTTTTTATGAGTTGTTGAGCGTAATCTGATTGATTGAGTTGTTAATTGAGATTACTGGGCTTTGTACTTAGTAAGCACAATGTGTTTGACTGTATTAAGTTAATCAGCGTAATTTGATTGCGAGAAGTACCTAATTATTTCAAGATGAACGCATTGTCTTTAATGTAGGAGTCAGACCTTTGAAATCAGAAGTCAAACCTAAATAGGTAGCTTTTCAATTTTGAAACTGAAGACAATTTCATGAATAAAAAACTGTAAGGACTGATTTTTCAATAGTCAGATAAGTTTTATTTGAAGAATAAATATGATAGTTTGACATATTTTCCATACAAAACCTGTCAAACCGCCATATTTATTTCATAAATAAAAGTTATCTGACTATTGAAAAATTGAAAAAACTAAATGAAGTAAATATTACCTATACAATACCGAATGTATTTACGTGCGTCACTTCAGAACGGTTCTGTATTAAATTGTCAGGACAAGGTTTGTACGACAGATTTTTTTTGGAAAATTCACCGGAAGAGTCGGAAATTTGTATGGTATTTTTGTATGAAAACAGACAACACATATCATTATATCACTGGAGATAAAGACATGAAATTCACCCGGTCGACGCCGGGTAAGCACAGCTAAGTACACAATAAAAGAAAATAATTTATGCCCATTTAATCACAAAATTACCTTGATCAACAACACATTGAAATATTTCTCTAAAATATTTAAAATAAACCAACAAACAGCGCCATATTTCGATAAAGGCATTCTCAATTAAGGTTTTCATATTTCAATCAAGTGGAGAGAGAGAGAGAGATGATTGAATACACAAATTGATTGCTCCGCGCATTGTTGGCCGCTATCGTCGACTGTACCTACTCGTACTACGTACACTCGCCGACAAAGTTGATTACTGATCGTGCACAGATGCAGATACAATGAAATCAGTGGATGGAAGCTGCGATAACGTGTGATTATTCTGTCAAATATGACTTTCAATGTGATAGTTGAGGCAAGTAATTTAGCAGAGATTTGGATAATTAATAATGTAGTTACTTATGTATAGGGTTTTTGGAAAGCGTTCTTAATTTATATTTCTGAAGAAGTGAATGTAATGAAACGGTTAAAATATGTTTCAGGATACCTGTATCTACTTTTGACACCGTGTCAGTCATCTTAATTTTCTTTAAGGCTAGCAATATATTAAACATACAGTTTCCTTCTCAAAATCATTTACATCTAAGATGTGCGCCTTCTTCCCATGGTGGTAGGCAGAAACTACAGAACGCCACCTGCTACGATCCTTACATATTTGGTCTGAGTATATCCCCTATATTATAAATCAATCAATTTCAAGAAATGGTTCGCCTTCAGCAGTCAGGACAGGGAAAGGGAACGCTACGGCAAACTCACAACTCAGCTCAGGGCTGGATTAGCCACGTAGCAGGTGTAGCAATTGCTACAGGCTCTGCCCTTGATCGTACAAAAAAAAAACAAATCATCGTAGCGCATACTTCACAAAAAATCCAATCCAATGGAATATGTTACAAATTGTTGAACTCGCTTCGCTCGCTCTTGCATCCTAGCTTCTCTCAATGCTTCAACTTTTCTCCAAAAATCGACAAAGCAACTCCAATTTCTGTATTAAATTGTTAATAGCAATTTAAGCTCTCCGAAGCCGGGTGATAATAATTTTCGAGATCGCTTCGCTCGCTCTTGCATCTTAGTTACTAATTAATTCTTAGAGTTTTCTGTTTATTATGTCGACAAAGTAGTAAATGTCAAATGTACTGTTTATCTCATAAACTTTAAAGTACCTTAGCAGAATATTTGCTCAGGCCCCACGCTGGCTTAATCCGGCACTGACTCAGCTGTATTGATAGAATCCGCTTAAGTACTCGTAACAGGTACTTATTCGATTTATTAAATCAAGATCCACCTTTGCCGACTTTATATATCTCTCTCTCACTGTTAATGAGCAATATTTGTATATACAACGTGTCGTTTTGCATCCTCGTCAAATTTCAGGGTGTGATACAGAACATCAAACCGAACAACTTTCTCCATGGGAACAACATCGTAGTCGCGAAAGAATTTTGAACTTTCCCATAGAAATCTTCAATACCTACTCGACGCAAATGTGGCTGATTATTTTTTCGCGATTACGATGTTGGTGCCATGGAAAAAGTTGTTCAGTTTGATTATCTATACCACATCTTTAAAGACGTGGATGCAAAACGACACGTTGTATATATCCTACCTATATTTATTTGTAATCACGTTCTCGAAAACGTCTCTAACGATTTCGATGAAACTTGCAATACGTATAGTTCTACAATATAGTCTCATATCTGGGAAAATTAAAAAAAAAAATAGTTTTTTCTATTTTCAACCGAGCAGAGCTCGGTCGACTGGTACTTCTATAAATATATAACTACCTACTCACATAAGTTGGTACCTATGTAAAAATGATTACCAATGAACTGAATCCGACTCATAGCAAAACTCGCTATAAACACCCAATTTTGTGAAAAGCAAAGAATGGATTTATTAATAAGCATTAATGTAAAATTCAAACATCGCGTTTCAAATAAAATCTCCCGGGATTTTGCTGATTTTCATTCGGATCTCGTTTTAGCGGTGTATTCATTCAATATTTTTATATAATGTATTCAATATTCGATATTAATGTATTCAGCAGCGCCGGGCCGCAATTTTCATTTTGTAATTTTTACAGAGTGCGCATCCGGGCCGACAGGGGTGCTCAACCTTTACCTGTGTACCCTAGCAAATAGGTTTGATAAATAAGTTTTATTGTGCAGTTGTACTTTTTTTTTTTCAACATTTGTCATTGCACGTTGACAGGTTGATGCAGCGCAAGATCGCAAGGCACACCTTTGGTCATGATTATCATCTGCCTAGCCTTTTCCCAACGATGTTGGGGTCGGTCAGCTTCAGTCTAACAGGATGGAGCTGAATACCAATATTTTACATTTACCGGGTAATACGATACCCCTTGGTAAGACTGGTTGTCAAACTTTCGGGCTTCTGACGACCCGTAACGACTGTGAAAGATCCACCACTGCCAGCCGGGACCAACGACTTAACGTGCCTTTCGAGGCACGAAGGGGTTTTGGTATGTAAATATGGGACACACATATCCACGGACCAACCGTGGCAAGTGTAGCTTAACCTGATCGATCGACCCATGCGGCTGTTATTACTTAGCCTTGGTCATGACGGCTAAAAAGTTTACTTTAAAAAAAGTAAAAACCGACTTCAAAACCAAAATCGAATAAAATAATTTTCATAAAACACTTAACAGCTTCTGAAGTCGGTGTCAAGCTAAAGTGCATTGAAGAATTGAAGACACCGACTACAGAAGCTGTTAAGTATTTTATGAAAGTTATTTTATTCGTTTTTGGTTTTGAAGTTAGTTTTTACTTTTGAAAGTAAATTTATTTTTCCATTTTTAGTTGAATACACAATTACAAGACAAACGAAAAGAAGAATCATCAAAAAATCGGCTTAGAAATGCTGGAGATACAGTACATTTAAACATATAACTTCGTACATAAGCATAATTACATAATGTATTATATACTAAAACCTTCCTGAAAGTATGTAGATCACGATAGTGAAAGAATCATCAAAATTGGTGCATTAGTTTTTGAGAAAATCGCGGACAAACAAACATACATACATACATACGGGTCGAATACAGAACCTCCTTTTTTGAAGTCGGTTAAAAAAGGGGAGAAGACGGTTAATAGAGGTGTATGGAAGAAGAAAACACAAATCTGCGCCTATCCCAAATAAATTGGGATAAGGCCGCAGGATTTTATTTTATTTTATTTTATTCGGGAAACTGGATGATAACAATGATAATGTAAACAGCTTTGTTGTTTTTTTTATTAGTCACTAGCTTTTGCCCGCGTTTTGGCTCGCATGGATATCGGATAGTATCCCACGGGAATGTAGGTAGGGACTACCGGGAAATCCTTCCTTATTACTGGTCTGGACTGGGCGTTGATGAGTCAGTCAGTCAGTCAGGACTTCTCTTTTTATTTATATAGATGAACATCTTAAAAGCTACTGATATGTATGAAGAAACCATAAATAATACTTAGGTACAAGTTTTATAAACTTTGAGACATCGTGTCTGGCGTACAAATTGTTTGTTTCCATATAATTTTATAGAAGCTTCGGTAGGCGGGGAATCCAATGAAAAGTCCAGTCCTGGCAAAACGGTTAAAATACGCCTACCTTCACAAACAAACGTACACAAAAGGTATCCATATTTTATTTGTTGATTACATTCTTTGTCATTTAATTTCTTTTTTATACCTATCTATTTTTGTAGATAAACGGAGGGAACAATAATTTAATTGATGTTGCAACACCGTAGGTAGGTGATATCGTAGGTACCTTATACCATCTCATTAATGATTAAGCTAACTATGAACATAACATTTTGAACCATAAATTTGTTGAAAAAATCTAAGCGAAGAACAGCTTCGGACAGGAAATAGAGGGGACCTATGTCGCTGATAATTGATAGAAACGTTTTGTTTTAGGGTTGTTAGCAACCAAAAGACAAAATGTTATTAGTATGACTACTACTCACCAGACCTTGCGCCTACAGACTACTACTTTTTCCAGAATTTGGATAACTTCTTGGTGGGAAAAAAATTCAATACCCGAGAGGCAGTACAAAATGCCTTTGAAGAATTTGTTGCCTCCCGTCCAGCTGATTTCTTTAAGAAGGGCATCAATAAACTGCCACTGCGTTGGCAAAGATGCATTGATTGCATGGGTGATTACTTCGATTAATACAAATAAAAAATGCATGAAAAAAAATCGTTTAAATTTTTTCGTACAAAACGGCATTTTCATAGGTAAAGACCTATTATTAGTTAGTTATTAGTTAATGTATGAGGAGCTTGTGGCTAAGTAATAACAGCCGCACTGGTCGATCAACCAGGTTAAGCTACGCTTGCCGCGGTTGGCCCGTGGATAAAATGTAAAGATGGTCACCCCCATCTTTACATCCCGAGACTCTTCCTTGCCTCGGAAAGCACGTCCCGGCTGGCAGTGATGGATCTTTCACAGTCGTTACGGGTCGTCAAAAGCCCGGAAGTCTGACAACTAGTCCTTACCAAGGGGTACCGTATTACCCAGTTACTGGGTTGTGTAAAATACTGGTATTCAGCTGCATCCGGTTAGACTGGAAACCAACCCCAACGTAGTTGGGAAAAGGCTAGGCAGATTGATTGAGTTACTTAGTATGTTTGGTCAAAGGAAATAGGTTAAGGCAATTTTTATTTATTTTAAAATAATCTAAACTCATATGTTTCGAATTAGTGTCTAACATTATACCTGCTAAATAGCATAATTTCTCCCCCCTTTTCAACCAGGTTTCCTCACGTATCATATCCCCTCCTCCTATTCATTGTCATCAGTGTGACTCCGTTAATTAGTAAGGTGCGTGCTGCGAGCACGGAGAAGTAATCAGTCTTGCACCTCGGCACCAAGAGTTAGAGTTATTGGAAATGGAGCATCATCGGAAAAGGATCTAAATGTAGGAGACGCTTCTTTTAAATGAGGAAATAGTCTTCTTGGCCGAATTTAGGCCATGGCAGCCAATATCAGCGTAGACTAGGAGTCGACGCGGGAGATAGTATGAAATTGCCTTTTATTGTATTAGGAACTTCGAATTGACATAGAACCTTCATGGTTTGAGATTTTTGAGTGAAACTTTTTTCACATGGTACCTATGAAATTCTTCTTTTAATAAATGTGCAACATTCGATTATCGACTTTCAGTTGTTTTTTTTTTATTCAGCTTAGACAAGAAAGATGGATACTTCGAAAATTCGAGTTATTTTTGAATACGAGTTCCGACGCGGAACTAACGCGGCAGAAACAGCTCGCAATATCAATGTTGCGTTTGGAGAGGGGACTGCTAATGAACGCACCGTGCGATTTTGGTTTAAACGCTTTCGTGATGGAAACTTTGATTTGAAGAACGAACCACGTGGAAGACGGCCCACACAGGTGAATAACAATGAATTGAAAGAAATGGTGGAAGCCGATCCGAGCCAAACTACCCAGGAATTAGCGGCATGGTTTAACGTTACCTTACCAACAATATTGACTAATTTGCGTCAAATCAATAAAATAAAAAAATATGAGAAATGGGTGCCTCATGATTTGACTGATCTGCAGAAAGAAACGCGTGTTGAAACTTGTGTTGCCTTGTTGAATCGATACAGAAATGAAGGAATATTGGATCGAATTGTGACATGTGATGAAAAGTGGATTCTTTACGATAACCGTAAGCGAAAAATGTAATGGATGACCCCAGATCAAACGCCGCAACAGTATCCTAAAGCAAAGCTTACCAATAAAAAGGTAATGGTAACTGTTTGGTGGTCTCAGCATGGTGTTATTCACTATAGCTTTCTCCGATCTGGTCAAGCAATAACGGCAGATGTCTACTGTGCCGAACTCCGAACAATGATAGCAAAACTAGCAGTGAAACAGCCCCGACTGATAACGCGAGATCTAATACAGCACGAGAAACCGTTTTAACTCTACAGGAACTGCAATTAGAAACCATTCGTCACCCTCCGTATTCGCCAGACCTTGCTCCAACGGACTACCATTTTTTTTCGTGATTTGGAGAATTTTCTACGTGATAAAAAGTTTTCTTCTCAGGAGGCAGTTCAAAATGCTTTCACACAGTTTGTCGAATCTAGATCACGAGAGTTCTATCGCAAAGGCTTATATGACCTTCCTATTAGATGGCAGCAATGTATAGATAATAATGGTAATTATTTTGATTAAATAAATAAATTAAATTAAAGCGAGGAGCTCGTGGCTAAGTAATAACAGCCGCACGGGTCGATCCATCAGGTTAAGCTACGCTTGCCGGGGTTGTCCGTGGATGGGTGACCTTTACATATCGAGACTCCTCCGTGCCTCGGAAAGCACGTTAAGCCGTTGGTCCCGGCTGTCATTCGTGGATCTTTGGCAGTCGTTACGGGTCGTCAGAAGCCCGAAAGTCTGACAACCAGTCTTACCAAGAGGTATCGTATTACCCAGTTAATGGGTTGTGGAGGTCAGATAGGCAGTCGCTCCATGTAAAATACTGGTATTCAGCTGCATCCGGTTAGACTGGAAGCCGACCCCAACATAGTTGGGAAAAGGCTAGGCAGATTGATTGATTGAAATAAATTAAATTAAAAAAAAAAAACGAATTTCAATTTTTCAGTACAAATCGGCAATTTCATACTTTAACCCCTAATATAATATAATGCACAAGTGTGTGCGTAGATACAGGTGCACTCTCTTTTTCCTCACTCACATAGCTCGATGGGACAGCAATCCGACATGACCGGAGAGAGATCATGCGCAGGAAATGAAGAATTGATGCTATTAGATTAAAGTTCAATTCAAACGGAAGTTAGCTGCGAGTGCAGACCGTGCAGGTACAGTCAAGCCGACAATCACTTTGGCTCCATTTAGTTAAGCTCGATTAAGTTTTTATTCATTTAAGAAGTAAGATTTTTAAAGATTTAGCTCTTATTGCAACTGCACTCGCAGCTAACTTCCGAGCAGCCAGTTTGAATCGACCTATACCGACCCTAAACTCTAAAAAAAGAAAGAACGAAAAGAAAAAAAAAAAGAAAGATGGAGAAAGGTGTAGATGTAGCTAACCACTATTACACTCCTACCAACTTATCTGTGAAATGGCGAAAATTGGAACTACGGCCGTCATGTTGACATGTCTTCGATTGTGCCGACGCATGTCATTTGATTGTGTCAGAAAATATCCAAAAAGTTTTAAAATTTTAGTAATCAGTAAAAAAATCGTTTCTGCAATTCGCGCCATTTGTAAAGCAATTTTACAATAATCCACAATAATCATTATTTTTACTTTGTTAATTTCAAAATTTAAATTTGGGACAAATAATCATGCTAGGATGCTTCAAATAACATGTCAAATTAATGAAACCTCTTTTTTGTTCTTCTTTATTGAAGTAGAGAAAAAAATCTAAAGTGCCCGTTTTTTTTGCAAAAGAGTGTATAATAAAACTTTTTATTTTGATAGGTACTATTTTCTTAAATCTCGTGATGTTACGAAGGTGTTGTTACGTATTATATTTTTTATATTGTTACACTGTTTAAGTTTTATAGGCGACTGAAGCATTTTGTAGGCACTTGCGTGGATACTATAGCATAGCTTTATGTATTTTAAAGATTTAGACAAATTATTTTCTTATACACATCTAGTAGAAATCGCCAGAATAGGGATGTTGTCTTCATTTTTTTTATCCGTCATGTAGATTACTAAAAAAAAAAAACCATTTGACACGTATTTTTTTTTTATTTTATTACGCAATCAAAAAATTACGGCGATACATTGAGGTAAAATGAGCATGACGTCACTCATTGCTACATTTTATACGTAGTTTGTTATATTTTATATTTAACAAGCGACCCGGCCCTGTAGTGCTATTCTGTAAGCATCTCACCGTGATAATTCAGGTGAAGTGAGCGTGAAGTGAGCCGTCATGCCACCTGACGCTAGGGGTTGACACTATTGACAGCTCACTTTAAGATCACTTCACTCATGTTTTCACGGTGAGATATTTACAGAATAGCACTACTGCTCCGTACAGTTTTTACGACTTGACAAAACATGAAGGTTTCTATATTATACTAGCTGCGCCCCGTGGTTTCACCCGCGTAGACCGGGATAAAAAGTAGCGGTATGAAAAATAGATGTTAGCCGATTCTCAGACCTACTCAATATGCTCACAAAATTTCATGAGAATCGGTCAAGCCGTTTCGGAGGAGTACGGGAACGAACATTGTGACACGAGAATTTTATATATAAGATATAAGTTAAATATTAATGTATTATACATATAAACTTTCCGGAATAAATTCTCTAAACGATAGTGAAAACCGCATCAACATCCGTTGCGTGGTTTAGAAGAACAACGCGGCCACACAGACAGACAAGAAAAGCGACTTTATTTTATAATAAACTGTATAGATGCGTTTTATTTAAGTAATTTTTTATTAATATGATAAAGCAAAAAATAAGAGTACCTATCTAATATTTTTATATGTATTATCAGACTGACGGACTAAATAAAATAGCTTTTTTTTTACCCACGAAACATCCCTATATTGTCTGAAAATAGTCACTTCTAGTCACAACTTCAGTCGCTGTGACGGTATCTTGCGGCCTCACCTGCGACAATATGTACGTGTAGTGCATTAGTTGATGACGTCATGCACTGCCGCTCAGCCGACACCCTGCACCTCTACCTGCCACATTGTACCACCTGCCAACACCGCTACAACACGCCTAATTCCTCTAAAAGATTGAAAGTACTATTTAGAAGCGAAAAGGCGAAGAAGCGAAAAAATATGCTTTGTTTTGTTGCCATTTTTAAGCCCACATTTCCAGCTAGGTACAGTTATTACTTTTTTTTTGGTACAGCAGTACTTACTTTGATAAACAAAATTCCCGGATTCCAATTCCAATTCACTTGTGATTACTTCTAGGTAATTGGTATCAGCTGTTTTCCTGACCTCACAAGATCGCAGGTCAGACACAATCAAGAGATAACCGAAAACACAATAACAAGGACCACCTAATTGTGTGAGTCATAGCTACCGAGAATAATAAAAGATATTACCCAAATGAAAGGTAAGTCTACGTAGCCGAGAGTTGAGAAGAATGGGAAAAAAAATTATAATACCTAAAACGAATGAATGTGCAGCCATTGTTGTTCCAACAAAATATCCCAATTACGTTGCGGTGGGAAGGAATATAATCAAAAGTGATCTCGCTCCTGTAAGGAGGCCGAGGACTCAAGGGAGGGCGCAGAATGAAAAATTTTAATTTCGAATGCAGTTTGTTAAAGAGCGCACAATAACGAGGAATATTCGTTGGGAAGATAACACACAAAGGGGTTCTGTTTTTTGTTTCGTTCATTAATTACTTGTTTCAGTGGGTTCGGTTATGCACTTCGCTTCACGTTGTGAATTGATATAGTGCTAGATATATTACTAGTTTTCTGTTTTCGTTGGCATTATTGTTTGTGTAAGCTTCATTAATGGTGATGCCTTTATGTAGCATTTTATAACAAAACGCTCTTAATTTATCCACAGTATTTTTTACTTTTCTCTTCTAAATTCAAATAATATTCTTTTAAAATCTCATCACATCAGCAAATAGATACCTCTCCATCATTCACTTAGCTAAAATAAATCTCCGTGAAATATCGGCTTCACATTCATTTGACGGTCCGAAGCAAAAGGTCTGAAAAAAGCTGACGTTTCTGTGGCACACCTCAGACTAACCGAATCCGGCTGGACTCCATTTGATCTGGATAATTATACCCCTACGAGTTCGCAGTGGACGCCAGGGTTCACAGGGGTTTTACTTTTTGTATTTGTGATTTAAGATTTTATCTCTTCTATATGGTACTTAGGTACTATACTATAGTTTGTCCTTAAAATTGAGAACTTTAGATATTTTTTCCAGCAGATAAACTAAGTTGTAGTTTCTGGTTGAAAAGTGTAAAATGTATGGAAAATAATGTTGTGTGTTGCTACTCAGTCCCACAAACCACAAACTGCGATCTGCAAATCTAGGACAATTTCTTTTTTAACCGTTCATGATAGCGCTGACGGTTTGCTTAGCCACCTGACCACGTACGTTTTTTATTCCGAGACAAATTAGCTAGAAAAAGATTTTCCTCCAAACCAACAGCGTACCTTAAATAAATTGGATTGGCCAGGCACATCCATGTTTAGTAACAGTCCTTAAATTCATGTCATTTCAACTCCGTGAAATTCGTCAGTGGCAACACTGGCTGTTTGCTTTCTGCACTGGAACGTGCCCGCGTTCATGCCGGATCCCGGACCGTGTGGAAAAACGGCCAATCCTTTAATTAAAGCTCGCCGTAGCGGTCACCGTCAAAGATAGGTATGAGGTACTGTGCCTTTACATTTTGCCTGGTTTTGGGATAAACTTGTTTCAGACGCCGAAAATGACCGTCAAGCCTTGAATTTCCTGGGTTGTTACCATGTCTATTTGCAAAAGTTGCCAGGAAGAAAATGTGATAAAATATGGTTCTTAAAATGTAATGGACTCTGAAGATATACTTATATCTATGACATATCAGAATGCATCAAAGAAGAGTTCTCAACAGCCCGAGAATTCGAGAGTTAATTGAATGAAGGTAACAATTTCTGAGAAGCTCTGAGAACTTTGAATCTGTGTAAGCACAAGCATCCCAAACTGCAAAAATAGAGACTTAAAAAAAGTTTAAGTAAATAAAACATGAAAACAAGTCCTCTTCCTCTCAAACACTTTGGTCACAGTAGCTAAACTAATTTGTCAAACATCGCCTGAAGTAATTACTTTTACGCGATCCACTCTTCGCTAATTTACAGACGTTTGAGCAAACACTTTCACAAAGTCTCCACATCGCACTTATCTTATTTTATTTATAAATTCATTGGACTTGACATCATTGAGATAAATTCGTTTGCGAAGTATACGTTTTATTTGTATTACTGTTGTTTTCAAGAATAACTATTTTATTTCAGGAACCTACTACTTAATACTAAACAGAAATTATCTACGTTTATTAACCGACTATAAATATGTTTGGACATATGTTTGGACATATCATCACTATAAAGATACTATTATACGGATTCAGTACAGTCATTATCTTTTTTACTAAGAAATAAATAATAACACAAAAGTATCGACGATAAGCCACACTCAGGATTTTGAAATATTGTAGATTTGTGATTATAATATACGATTGTAGGTTTATAGATACAGACAGACTCGTGTCGTTTCGTATTATTCTATTTTTGTGTAGAAACTAGATAATATACGATTCCGAAAAACACGACCCTTTTAAAAATATGGACTTCTTACAACATCACTTTTAATAAAACTGGGGACCATTAAATCCTATTGATTCTGTGAAAACCGGTGTTGCGAGAAAATCGGATAGCTTTCACAATCCGGTAATGAATTGACGTCCGGCGCGACCGCAAATCCACTAATCTAGCAGGTGACAGGTACCTTTTAATTGTTTAATACTCATTAATGTGATCAAAAGGGTCCACACTAAATTAAAATATTCGATTAAGGACTGATTGGTAAACTGATATGTGATTAAATTAATTTGGAACCGCTATATTCATAGTGAATTAAGTAACATGTGCTTTGAAATGTTTAGTTTTGCGTAATTTACTATTAGTATCGAATTAGAAAACACTGACTACACAAAGTACCTACAATATGTATTTGTTATATTTTCCTTCCATATACACTTTAATTTGAAAATATTGTTTAAAGCCAATTATTAATAGTCTCTTGGGTACTTTACCAGTCGAAAACGATGCGGAGGAATTTTTCGATGCCGTATTTTAGTTTTTATAATAGTTTTAGTTTTAGGATAAAATTTTGTTATTTTTAGGTTATGTTTATTTATATTACATTTAAATAAAAATGTAATATTATAAAAAAAATATATAAGCGTAACCGTAGAGTTTCTTGCCGGCTCTTCTCCATAGTAAACGACCAATTGGAACCGTGCATCTAGCTTCTGACGTTTCATAGGAGCACATTTATTTATGTGAAATAAAATATTTTGATTTGAATTTTATCTTGAGCAAATTCTTTATAGGTAAGTACTTGCATGTATTATGTATCCATAGTGATTCTTTCCTAACACTGGTTATCATGATTATCAATTTGGACTATATAAAATCTACTTACTTATGCAGCATGGTACACTTTTTTCTACACAGACACGCAGACATAGACTGTGTAACACTTTGCTACAGCACATGGTAAATCTATACACCATCGGTTTAGGTAGAGGTGTACATAAATAGTACGAGTCATCATATAATAGTTGCACTATAATTCAGTTCAATTCAATTATTTATTTGTCAGATAACATGATCCAATGATGGTTAGTAACAACATCAGGAGCTTATGAACTATATTAGTAGGTAATTAATTTAAATTTATATTACAATAAAAATAACAATTAAAATATTCTACTTTGCCGTCCCAACCACGATACTTACCCAGAGCGAGTGTATCGGACACTGGTATTTACCAGAAATTATCTTCCTATAATACTATTAAATCAATCTGCCTAGCCTTTTCCCAACTATGTTGGGGTCGGCTTCCAGTCTAACCGGATGCAGCTGAATACCAGTATTTTACATGGAGCGACTGCTTAGCTGACCTCCACAACCCAGTAACTGGGTAACACGATACCCCTTGGTAAGACTGGTTGTCAGACTTTCGGGCTTCTGACGACCCGTAACGACTGTCAAAGATACACGAATCACAGCCGGGACCAATGGCTTAACGTGCTTTCCGAGGCACGGAGGAGTCTCGTTATGTAAAGATGGTCACCCATCCACGGACCAACCCCGGCAAGCGTAGCTTAACTTGATGGATCGACCCGTGCGGCTGTTATTACTTAGCCATGAGCTATAATACTATAATAACTATAATAATATTATCATTATCGTGAAAGTCTTTACTTTGTTTCTCTTAATCTCCGACATCTCTCAAATTGTAGACGTTATAAATAGCATTATTGTGGGATCGTTCTGTAGACCGGTTCCTACCTATGGGATGCGGGGCGGCAATTATTGAGCAAATGTAATAGCAGCATTGTGATAGAGAGCGCCGCACAGACGTAGAGCCGCGTTGATTAGTGCGCAACAACGACGTAGAGACGACATTCTCACTACAAAAATTATGTTATTATTCAAAAAATGTTTAAGGCTCCCGCAGGCAGGCGCAACCTGATAGAGTGACGCGACTCTAGTAGAACAATTTCTGTAAATACTTCATGGATATTGTTCTGCACGGATCGCGTCGCACCGTCGCGTCGCGCCTGTCTGCGAGAACCTTTACGGTATTGTTATAGAGAGCGCCGCACAGACTTAGAGCCGCGTTGATTAGTATTCAGCGACACCTTTAGGAACGTAGTAATTTGCTATAATTTGAACAGATATTGACCTAAGTAATAAAACTAAACATGCTTGTCCAGTATGGGACCGCTCCGCCCTCACCAACCCAGTGGATACAGCTCTAAATGAGACGTGCCGGATCATTAGTGGTTGTCTCAAACCGACCCCAGTACGAATACTATATCCACTGACTAGCATTGCGGCTCCAAACATTCGCAGGACCATAACCAGCCGCATTGGGAGGGCAAAGCTACAGGTGACCCATGCCATCCAATGTATAATTACGTCTCAGTGCCTCAGAGGCTTAAAAGCCGTAAAAGTTTTCACGAGTGCGTGAAAACACCCGGATGGGTGAGCTAATGGCAACGCCTCTACAGCAAGATGTAGGTCTCTGGCGGAAGCTGACACGTGTTATCTTTGCCGACTTGGAAATCCCTAAATTGACAACGAATCCAAGTCAGCAAGCAAAGAGAATGGCTCCACAGTTGGGGTTTATGGATGACTCTGACCTCAAGTGTAACTTTAAGCGGCGTCTTTCCGCAGACAATGGCCAACCTTTATTTTAATACTAGCTGCGCCCCGCGGTTTTATCCGCGTAGACCTAGATAAAAAGTAGCTTATGTGTTAATCCAGGGTATTAGCTATCTACATACCAAATTTCATCCTAATCGGTCAAGCCGTTTGAGCGTGAAGAAGTAACAAACATACAAACACACACACTCACTAATTTTCGCCTTTATAATATTAGGTCTTTACCTATGAAATTGCCGTTCTGCAGTACTGTCCATTTCAAATCAAAATAATTTTTGATTGTCTAAGAATTCTAATTTCAAATTAATTTTATTTTAAAAACATGGATTTTTTTTTCCAAAAGTAGTCATTTGTTTATTGATTAGTGTTACATTTTCATCGCATTTCAATCTTTTTCGTCATCATGGATACGTTAAAAATTCGAGTAATTATGGAATATGAGTACCGTCGTGGCAGCAACGCGGCACAAGCGGCACGCAACATCAACGACGTTTACGGAGCTAACACTACAAACCAACGCACCACTTGTTATTGGTTTGCTCGCTTCCGTTCTGGAAATTTCGACCTGAAAAATGAACCTCGCGGTCGTCCGAAGACTTTGGTCGACAATGACGAATTAAAGGCGATTGTGGAAGCTGATATGATACACAATCTACGGCTGAATTAGCAGCAGCTTTCGACGTTAGCGTCAAAACAATATTGGTCCATTTGCGTCAAATTGGCAAGGTAAAAAAGCTTGACAAATGGGTGCCCCACGAACTCAATGATCGCCAGCGCGAAGTACGCGTCGAGACGTGCCTTGCACTGCTCAACAGACACACAAATGAAGGAATTTTGAACCGCATTGTTACCTGCGATGAAAAATGGATTCTGTTCGATAACCGCAAGCGCTCAGCAAGTTGGTTGGATCCTGGTTCAGCACCTAAACAATGCCCTAAACGAAAACTTACCCCTAGAAAAGTGATGGTCACTGTTTGGTGGTCTAGCGCCGGTGTAATTCATCACAGCTTCTTACCAAACGGGGTGAGCATTACTTCAGATGTGTTCTGTGAAGAACTGAACACAATGATGGAGAAGCTGGCACATCTCCAACCAGCATTGGTCAATCGCTCGTCTCCGCTGCTCCTGCACGACAACGCGCGACCTCATACTGCACAGCAGACGGTCTCCATGTTGCAAGAACTGGGGTTGGAAGCTCTCCGTCATCCGCCCTACTCACCAGACCTTGCGCCTACAGACTACTACTTTTTCCAGAATTTGGATAACTTCTTGGCGGGAAAAAAATTCAATACCCGAGAGGCAGTACAAAATGCCTTTGAAGAATTTGTTGCCTCCCGTCCAGCTGATTTCTTTAAGAAGGGCATCAATAAACTGCCATTGTGTTGGCAAAGATGCATTAATTGCATGGGTGATTACTTCGATTAATACAAATAAAAAATGCATGAAAAAAATTCGTTTAAATTTTTTCATACAAAACGGCAATTTCATAGGTAAAGACCTATTATTAGTGTGATAACTGACAATGCGTCGTCATACACGTTCTACTAATTCGTCTGTATTGGTTGGACGACGGAAGAAATCGTCATTCTCAATTATAATTTACAATAGAAGATTAGGAGTTTAAGTTATTGACGTTTCCATTGCAGGAGTTAAAACTACTTCGCGACTCGCAAGGAAGACTTTAAACAAGCGATAATCGAAACGTATTAATATTAATAAGAGAAATGGAGTCTCCAAAGTTCTACCAATCCTTGATTATATTTGCGCCGAGATACGGCCCCGCCCCCTTCCATCCCCTATTATATTTGCACTTAAAGCCGTTACGCCCTAACTTAATTAATTATACAAAGAAATATCTACCCTATTTCTAAACATTTAAAGACCATTTCAATAAACATTGAGTATATTATGTAAGCACATAATCCCATTCTGTTTCGATTTGTCTATAAAATAATACACTTTGAGTTTTGTCTGAGAATCATTGGAAAGTAAGTGATGTTTTAGCATTGAATGAACTTAATTAATTAAAATCTGCGCTTTGTTGATTATAATATTTTATTTTTGAAAGAATTTAACCACCACAACACCACTTTTTAAAAATCTGTTGAATAGGTACTTACTTTTCAAGAAATAAAAAAACATGAAGTGAAACCTTTGATCGATAGACCTACCTAACTTTCATATTTTTGTATATCAATCATGATTTTCTTACCAATGCCCTAAGCCCTCCCCTTCCCCTTCCCCTTCCTTGTGGTTTGTGTGTTGGTGTGAAAACACCCTCAAAATGTAAATTAAGTAGGTACTTATTCATATAAACCTGCTGAAGCCCTGCTTAGACAACATAATCTCCCTACAAAAGTTTAGACAAACAGCGGCCACGAACAAAACATTTCGTCCAAATGATGCTGTTCAAAAACAGTTTCGTCATGTTTTGTGTTTTTGAGGGAAAAAAATATCTCGATTTTTTATTGTCCGTGCATGCAGGCACAAACTTACGGACATTCAGCCAGCATTTGTGTGCGGGGAACAATGCGAGGCGCGTTACTTGTATTGCTAAGAGGTTCTATTGTTTAATGCCACAATTAGCCACGAATTCTGCCCAGATGAAAGAAACTGACCAAGTCGCCGACGACACGGACGAAGCGGTTTTGATACATTTACTGATATTTGCGATAAGTTACATAAGTAGGTACTTCAGTTTTTTTTTTGTTTGTTTGTTTGTATTGTTTATTTTTTTTTTAGTTTCTACCTAATCCTGTATTTTGAATCAGCTCAGTTGAAGGAAATAATCTTTATAAATGCATTACAAATTATGAGTATCGTAATGTTCAGGAAGACTGTGTTACCTATAGTTGTTTTATTGAATAAATTTACTCAGGCAAAGTTTGTTCACTCTGAAATGTCGCGCGCCACTACCATATTTGCCGTAGTGTACGTAAACAAATTTAAGTAGTGGGGCGCGTCATTTCAGAGTGGACAAGCTATACCTATTTGTAAATAACACAACAGCTTTTCTTTTAATACTGTGAGTATAATCTTACTTAAATTAATCAAAATTTCAAATAACGATTATCAGTATCATTAGTAACGTTAGTTTCATTATTACTCATAGTAGTAGCCTGAGGCACATTCTCCTGAGTAATATTAGTGACATCAGTAAGCTTCGGAGGGCTTTTATTGATCTGGACTAAGGCTTCGCGGCCAGCTTGTATGTCTAGCAGTTGCTTCAGGAAATGGTTAGTATCTACATTAGTGTTCACGATCATTTCGAAGATCTTGAGTTGTTCTAGAGTTTGCCATTCGTCTCTGTGCTTAATTGCCACGTTAAATAATTCGTTTATAACTTCTCTCGACTTTTTCACCATGCTTAGAATAAAACCAGCTTTGAAAGGAGGCTCCTCCTGATGTTGTTCCTTTATGTCAGCAATCTCTTTAATTTTCTCGTCAGTATCGTTTAGTGTCTGCTGCATGAGGGTTCTTATTTTATTCTTTAAATTAGCATCTTTCTCGTCTTCATAGACGCGTCTCGACACTTTTGAATGTATTTTGACGCCTGGCCTGTCATTTCCCACCATGTATCTGCGAAGATACGATTTCATTCCTCTTTTCCTTGGATATGGCTCGTACATTTCTGGTGCTCTTGATGCTAATTTCCATTTAGCACTGTGAGCTTCACGGCCTTGTGGTAAGTCTATTAAATTGAGACAGTTACAGTGTTGTACGATTAATTGTACCATATCTAAAATCAATAAAAAAAGTTAGGTATGCAGCTTAGTTACATTTTTAGGGTTCCGTATGTCCGAATGAAAAACGAAACCTGTACAGGTGTCATTCGTGTGTGTCTCTCCGTCTGTCACACTCAATTTGTCCGAATCTGATGGACAGATTCATTTTAAAATTTTTGCATATATCAATTTGTGATCCAAACATGGATGTGTTACGTAAATAAATGATTTTAAATAACATAGAGTCTCTTTTGGGAGACAAATAAGAAAATATAAACAAAGGTTTCCATACTGTACCGTGTGACATATCAAATGAAAGGGCTTAGTGTGAGGGTCTCACTTACGTATATTTATAATTAAGTTTTTATAATTTTAAAATAAATAGTTTTAAAGTTATTTAAGAAAATACATGAAAATTAATCATTCCCCCTTTATCTCCGAAACAACTGAGTTTAAAATTTTGAAAAAAATTCAGAAAATAGTTTTACACTTACGTATCCATTACAGAAAAATCTATAAGAAGACTATAGTCTTAAAATATCATAGAAAACCTTCAATATTGTGCAAACAAACTTACATTTGTAGTTGGAATGTATGGGAGAACATGTTTTTTGACTACAATGTTAAGTTTGTTCTTGGGACAAATTCATCCCAACTACAGAACCCTTCATTGTGCGTGGTCTGATACGCACTTGGCAGGTTTTTTTTTATCTGAGCTCTCTGATTCTCTTACTCAGATTCTTTAGACATTATTCTGATGATTTCAACACGTTTTCCATAATTACCTACTGAGTCACATTCTGTTGATTCATTTAAAAATACTCACATAATATTGCAGAAATGAATATGATCATTCTAGTGAAAACTACCTCATTACCGTAAACTATGAAATTAAATGTTTAACGACCACGATTAACGACCATTTATCAGTTTATATAATTAAATGTTTTGAATACTAAACATAAAACAATAATAGGAAAACGTTGCAAGTTTCGTAGCACGTGATAACTAACGTATTTTCCCCAGCGTGCATCGACGATTATTAATACTTTCTTACCAACACTATCATGTGTATAAATCAACTCATGGAGTATGTTGATTTTAATTTGAAATTTAATGAACCACATATTAATTAATGATTGCTGTTTCTCATATGTGTAGTTTAAATTACTAAATATTAAACCATCTAGCATTTTTTTCATTTTATTAAATATCATAAGTAAAAGTGACCCCGATATATTTCTTAAACACAGAATAAACAATTTCATTGCATTTCAAACAAAGTTGGATAATACACTTTTATTTTGAAGAAAGGCAAATTCAGCAAGACATTTCAAATTCCGTTATCATAATTTTCATCATCATCTTTCAGCCGTAATACGTCCACTGCTGGGCATAGGCATAGATATAAAGAAAGCGCTTTACCAGTATTATTTGCAGACGATATTTCAATAATAATCAAGTGTGGAAAAGATAATAACCCAAGTCTACGAACACAAGATACCCTCCAAACTGTAGAGACTTGGCTCCAGATCCACAACTTGGAAATTAATAGTAATAAAACTAAAATAATACAATTTAGCAGTTAGATCATACAAAAAGCTACCACTCAATCTAAAAACAACATTCAGGAACACGCAAATAGACTTGGCATAAATATTGACATACACATCAACTGGAAGTCACCCATAGAACATATAAAAACAAAACTCTCCAGATTCTCTTACGCCCTTTTTCAAATTAAACAAAGCACTAACACACAAACAGCTATGGGGAAATAGTGTTAACGTAGATGAACTATTTATTCTTAATGCAAAAAAGTGTATAAGAATTCTAGCCCAAATAGATAATATGAAGAGCTGCAAACCATACTTTATAAAATATCAGATTCTAACTCTGCCGTCAATATACATACTTAACATTTGCGTGTTTGTTTTTAACAATATCGACAAGTTCACTAAAGTAGAAGATACGCACAACGTCAATACTCGCCATAAAAAGAGGTTATGCGCTCCATCCTCAAGAATTAAAATGTTAAGTGATAGTCCATATTATATGGCAATAAAAATATATAATAAGTTGCCCAACATGTTTAAAACTGAAAAATTAATAACAATATTCCAAAAAAGGCTAAAACTATACCTAATCCAAAAATGTATCTACTCAGTAAAAGAATATTTAGAGTCTAGCATAAAATAACGATTTTCTCTCATGTACAAAAGTGGCGATCTGTCCTATACAAAGAATAAGATATAATTTAACCTATTTAACTTCATGTAAAACTATAATTTATACTACCTGAAAAGGAAAACATTAATATTGCTGAAAAATTGTATTAGATTTATTAATATTGACATTTAATTTTGACCTATCTATAATTTCTTAATTCAATTGTACTAAATAAAAAAATAAATACATAATAAGTACTAATGTTTAGTGCATGCTAATATAGGAAGAAAAGGGCAGGCGAATGATAATTGCAATGCTTGTAAAACGCTGCTAAGTCATAAGTCATAAGTACTAACATAACATAACACCAATATTGTACACTTAGTTCGCAATAAACGATTTATTTTCACTTTAAAATAGGGCTCCTAAGCGTCACCATAAACATTATCGTCTACTCGAAATTATAGTTTGTATATTAATTTATTTAAATTATTATAAATTAGTTATTAATTAAATTATTGTAAATTATTTATAAAATAATAGTAAACAACAATATTGTTTCCAAGATCAAGAGTAGTTGGTCGTAGTATCGGCCATTTTGGGCGGGCAGTCGCGGATGGGCGCGCACTATGCAGTACCGTGCAATCGACAAGACAATGTGAATACGAGTAGGACAAGGGATATATTTTAAATGTCATTTATTTTTTACCAGTCATAGTCAACTCAATTTAAATATTGATCAATATTGATATTGTATATTGCAACAGGTGCTACTTTCATAAGCTTAAAAAATTATTATACCTACTCGTAGATGTATCGATCTACCTATAACATACTAATATCTGTGCTAATATTATAAAGGCGAAAGTTTGTGAGTGAGTGTGTGTGTGTGTTTATATGTTTGTTACATCTTCACGCTCAAACGGCTAGACCGATTTGGTTGAAATTTGGATGTAGATAGCTTATACCTTGGATTAACGCATAGGCTAATTTTTATCTCGGTCTACGCGGGTGAAACCGCAGGACGCAGCTCGTATCACACTAATATTATAAAGGCGAAAGTTTGAGAGAGTGTGTGTGTGTTTGTATGTTTGTTACTTCTTCACGCTCAAACGGTTGGACCGATTTGGATGAAATTTGGTATGTAGAGCTACCCTGGATTAACACATAGGCTTCTTTTTATCCCGATATTCTTATGGGTTCCAAACTTACGCGGGTAAAACCGCGGGGCACTGCTAGTTATATATAAAAACCAATTGCCGTGCATTAGTCTCGCAAAACCTCGAAAATGGCTCGGCCGATTTAATTTTTTTTTCGTTTCAATACTGGGGTGATTAATGAAAAAATAAAATTTAAAAAATCTAAAGGAACAGCCGAAAAATCGAAATTGTTGATGGGCCAGCTACCTCTGTGAGCTACCTAGTAAGAAATATAAAAAAAAATAGAGATTTGAGACACAATTTTAGACTCTTGGTCTTATTTTTGGTACTACGATGTACTTATGTAGGTATATAACTTAAGTATACTTCATAATTATTCAAACTTAGACTCAAACCAATTACCTACGTATTTCTGTAAAACATTTACAGATACAGTCAGCAACAAAGATCGAAAAGCCGATTAAATGCTACTTTTCTATCTAAATTGACAAAAACTGAGTCGATAATCTGCTTATTAGTATTCTATAAAATAAGAGTAGGTATTAAAAAAAAAATACTTATTTTTGAATTTTAATTAAATATTTTGCTGTTTTAATTAAATATAATAATATTCTCTCTTAGATTTAGAAAACTGAAGTATTCAACGACTTTTGTTGCTGATTGCATCTTCTTAGGTACAATTATGTGTTTAAACACATCATTGTAATTGTGTCTTTGTGTTGTGTGTTTCTGGCTTCGTATCGATTAATAATCATCATTCACCTATAGATATAGCTATAGTATTAAGTAAGAATTTTCTGCCGCACCTGGAATTTTGTCGATGTTTCTGATTTTACAGCGTTCTTATTTACGTAGGTATCATTTAAAACTTTGTTCAACATCTACAGCAGAAAAACAAGATATTGATATGTCGCAGTAAGATGGTTACAGCCGTGATTTAGTTATATCCCAAGGGAGATAGCTGTATAGGGTGACTGGTAATTATTGACTGATACTTAAGTATAACTAAATCACGGCTGTAACTATAGTTATATAGTTAGTTATATAGTTCCAGGTAGGTAATTGTGTTTCTGGCTTCGTATCGAATAATAATTATCATCCACCATTTTCATTGATGAGATATACCTAGCTATAATTTTAAGTAAGAATTTTCTGCCGCACCTGGAATTTTGTCGATGTTTCTGATTTTCTAGCGTTTTTATTTACGTAGGTATCAAATAAAACTTTGTTTGTTGTTTGTGTGATTTAGTTATACTTAAGTATCAGTCAATAATTACCAGTCACCCTATACAGCTATCTCCCTAGGGATATAACTAAATCACGGCTGTAACCATCTTACAGCGACATATCAATATCTTGTTTTTCTGCTGTAGATGTTGAACAAAGTTTTAAATGATACCTACGTAAATAAGAACGCTGTAAAATCAGAAACATCGACAAAATTCCAGGTGCGGCAGAAAATTCTTACTTAAAATTATAGCTAGGTATATAATTATAGCATCAATGAAAATGGTGGATGATAATTATTATTCGATACGAAGCCAGAAGCACAATTACCTGGAATCTTAATAGCACCTAACACCACCCCAACATCAACATATTTAACCTAACCGTGGCGTGTCGTCTGCGTCGAGCCGTGACGTCATCAACTAATGCACTAGCGCCGACCTCATCAAGGCACAGGTGTGGCGTGGCTGTGGCGTGGCGGGGCCATGCAACCTGAGAAATAATTACCGCGCGGAAAAGATGGGATGCGCCTTCTCATTATTTAAGAAGATGGAACACAATGTGTGTTTCGAAATACACATCTGTATTGTCTAGTGAATACAGTGCAGCGCATTTCTTGCTTCGAACGCGGCTTCAAATATAACATACTTTTGTAAGGAAAAAATGGGAATCAACGTGTTTGACGACCATGTTTTATGCGGAATCTAAATCTGAACAATGAAAATTAGGTGTTTGTGTCAACGATGTTTTGTCTAATATCGTCGTTACTTAAATGTGTTTCAATAAGTTTCAGTTCAACCTGATTGGGCAGCTCCATAAAATCTTACCTACATCTATGAGCAGCTCTAATTTTCATGACTTTGATATCCGTATAATTTCAATCTCTATCATCTTCTTATTCTGTTTTATAATTAGGTAAAGATTGCATTATTTCCATTATCTGTCAGCTTTCTGCTGCTTCGGATTTACAAATTGGACTCTAGCAACTACTTCCTTATAAAAAATTAAAGAGACGATAGATATTTTTAATGGTTATTATTTAATATTGACCTAATATGCCAACGTATAAACAATCTTAAATTTAAAGTAAAATGACCCTCTTCTCATCCCGTGTAGAGTTCATATGCTTCAAATGTACATCCACGAGTTGTCTCAACAGATTCGTCGTATCAACATTAGTGTGCATGATCAGCTCGAAGACTTTCAAATGCTGTAGAGACTTCCATTGCTCTTTGTGCTTCACCGCCACGTTGAACAGCTCGTCCATAACGTTCTTGGACTTCTTTATCATGCACAGAATAAAGCCAACCTTGTAAGGAGACTCCTCCCTATGATCCGCCTTTATTTCTTCAGTTGTTTTCATCTTTTTCTGAGTGTCGCGCATCGTATGATCCACAAGATTCGCTATTTTCTGCTTCAAATTTACGTCCTTCTCATCATCATAGACCCGTGCTATTGGACCCCTCGTGAAGTGAGGGTGCTCATTCAACAGCCAATACTTGCGAATAGGCTTTGGAGGTAGGTTTTCCGATCGATATTCTTCGAATTTAGTCGATTCAGCTTTAGATTTAAACTGGGGCTGATACGCGTCAATGTCCGCGAGATCTATGAAGTCTATGCATTTACATACCAGTACTAGCATTTCAATTGTACCTAGAAAAACATGGAATATTAAACATCTTGTACAGAGGCTAATAAAAATATTATTTGAATAAAGCTACAAGTACTTACATAGTATTGTAGCAAGTTTAATAAAAAATATTTTCATTCTTATCAAGGTGGTCACTACATTACCGAATCTTTGAAACGAGGTTCCTAAACCTGAGTTTATCACAGAATTCGTTACTGTTTATCGGCTTACAGTAATTAAATTTTATGAACACGAAACATTAAAATTAATTAAACATTTCTGGGATGTAGGTACATAAACTGAAACCTATAATTAAAAGTAGTTTCAAAAGAAACTGTGTAGCTGTTTAAGTTTCATTATGGCTAGCCTCCGGTCCTGTCTTGTATGCGCAATAACAAATGCTGCTGGATAGAATGTTGCGCAACTTTGTTTTCTAATGAAAATTAGGGCTTTTTAGCATTACTTCACATTTGTTGAGGCTGAAAATTTACCAACCAGACTATTTTGCCACTGCGTCCACAAAATGACTACCTAGTCCAAAGGCACGGTTTTTTTTTTTTTTTTTTTTTTTTTTTTTTGTGGATGGGAAATCATCAAATGACTTCTCCCGCTCTGGGCAGAGGCGGGAGGGCGTGTCAGACTTTTACTGACTAAAACCCACCCATGTTCCTTCAGCTGCCCGTGCCAGGGCCACGGTATCTCTTTCGAACTACCCGCGACCCCGGCGGCATCGGCCCAATTGACCCCGTCACTGCTGACATCTCTTTGAGGCGCGCGTGGAACACAACGCGCTGTCGACCCGGGCCTGGTCCTTACCGGACGGCGAGCTGCCCATTACTCGTCTTCCGCAAGCCCGCGCCTACGGTGGCCGGGAATCGGCAATCGATTCCCGCCGCCCAGGGCGTCTCTTACGGCGGCTAGGGGCGCGAGGGCGCGGCTGTTGCCTCTCCCTCACGCGTTCCGCTTCCTCCTTCGCGAGCATTACTGCTTCGCAGAAGGAGGTGACGGCTTCCCATGCACTCTCGCTCCGCACCATGGCCTGGACCAGGTTTGGACGCGAGAGATCGCCGCCGCCGATCGCCTCCGTGAGAACACGGCGGTGCTCCGCCCAAGCCGGGCAGACCTCCACTGTATGCTCCACCGTGTCCTCCGGGCGATCCACACAATGGTGACACCCGGGCGTTTCCTCCCGCCTTATCCGAAACAGGAACCTCCCGAAACAACCGTGTCCGGTGAGGACCTGCGTCAGGCGGAAGGTGAGGACGCCGTGGCGCCTCTCCAACCACTCCTCAAAGAGGGGACTTATCGCCGCAATTGTGGCGTGCCCAGCGCTGGGTTGCGACAATCGCACTCTCCATGTCGCCATGAGATCCCGCCGGAGCTCTGTCCGCTGTACCGTGATTTCTCGCGGCAGCGGAGTTACGCCCCGGCGTTTCACCTCCTCGCGCCACTCCCACACGTGCGCGAGGACTTTTGCCTCCAGATCCCATGGCGGTAATCCGGCAAGGAGGCACGCCGCCTCACAGGAGACCGTGCGGTATCCCCGGACTAGCCGGATGGCCATGACCCTCTGGGACGCGTTCAACCGGCGGGCTGGTCGCAGCCTCAGGGAACGCGCCCACACCGGTGCCCCGTAAAGGGCCATGAAGGCTCGGTTACCATATTCTCGCGTATTTTTGCCCAATGATGGACTTTTTGTAAAGAGACCTGGCCCAGGAGATGCTGTCCCCTGAGATCCTGTCTTTAAACGTAGGTATTATCTAACTAATTAATGTCTAAATAGAAATAATCAAAGAAACTAGATTACACATATATAAACACAGGTAGCTAAAGGGTATAGTAGATATAATGCCTTATGGGTAACTAGGTACAGTTTTGAGCCGTTTGCGCTCAGGTCGTGGGCCCAAGTGCGTGTAAATTTCTCGCCGACTGGTCGACACTTCACGTGACCAGAGAGCTGGCTCGTTGTTTGGCCAAAGAATTAGCATTGTCAATAAACGTGGCAATGCTGCTAGTCTTCTGGGCACGTTTCCAGATGACAGCGGTGCGGACAAGTACTTCGATGCCTAAGTGTCCTAGTGTTTTTGTATATATATATACCTATTCGTATAGTTAGTTACTGCGACATTTAATTTAAAACTGAGTGTAAATTTGATATTGTTAAAATTTGGGGTTTGGGGTTTCCACAATTAAAATAATTATTTCAAATGTAGGTTATATATACTAAAACCTTCAATCAATAATACTCTAATACCAAAACCCCCGACTAAAACACAGTACCACGGAGTATTTCCTCTGACACTCAGAACGTGTTTCTTTATCCATTTTTAATTTAGCACTGCACGGTGCTTATTTTGTGTAATTTATTTCATCACAACTGCTCTCAAAACGGTGAAGGAAATCATCGTAAGGAAACCGGCATGTTCTAGAACAAAAAAATCGAAGGTACTGGGTCCGCGTGGTGGATTATAGCCCACTCCCTCTCACAGAGAAGAGGCCTGTGTTATAGCAGTGGGAACGTTGTAGGCTGATTATGTCTGTCATCGGAGCAGCCTCTTTGCGCAACATTTGGAGTCAAAGTTTGGAGATTTAGTACGAATCTGTGAAAAATTCTCGTAATGTTTCGTCTAGCGCTAACCAAATTCATACAAAAAGTATAAAAAAATAATTTAAACCACAAATTAGAAATTGTCACAGTGTATTCGGTATAATGGATTTGCTTCAGCAAGAAAAGGTATTGAAATAAGTACATTCCATCCTAGGATCATTAGAGGTCATAGGATACATATCAACTCGGAAAGGGATCGTCACCATATCAACTCGAGGTGTGCAGTATTCTTTGTATGAAACTCTACTGCAACGCACAATCGGAATCGTAACGTAATCGACTCGCCTCGGGACACGGTGGAGGCGAAAGGCGATACGGTGACGATCCCTTTCCAAGTGATCCTGACCTTGACCTTAAAGCGTCTCGTTGCCTTAGATTGTGTTGGATATAATCTATCATAGATTATTATACCTGAACTTACTTTTCACTAAGAGGTAGTAGCCTAGAAGCTTTGATTATATAATCCTAGAAGAGACACTGTTAGTGCATTTAGTATCTCATGGCCTTTCAAGGAGGCTGCTTCTGTAACCCTGACTGTTCAGAAGGTTTCACAGTTTCAGGCTATAACTAAGTGCAATGTAGGTTCCCTATAGTTACAACTTACCAATAGGAATTGGGGTTAGGTATTTAAACATTTGATCTACAATGTAAAGAGCCAGAGTACACCTCATGACAATTCCAACAAGCCCAAACACGGCTAGAATACATTGTTTTATTACTGAGTTCCGGTGCCTACCTTCCGGCTTCGTCATCAGATCAGTTCGATGGTACCATTTTCATCAGAACCATTTATTTAAAGCTTCGTCATAGTCGCTTAACCATCTTAATCGAGATATCTTATCGCCACTTGTGAAATACTTATTGTCGTTGAGAAGTTCCCGTGGCCATCTGTGGTCTTCTTCATCAGTTCCACTTCACCAGATGACACTTTCTGAATGCAAATGCTTGATTTGTTGATGAAAATACCAAAATCGCTATATGTATGCCTATAATTTTTGAGGAGTTCCCTCAATTCCTCATGGATCCCATCATAAGAACTGGATTTTGATAAAACCTCCTCCTTTTTTTGAAGTCGGTTAAAAATCATCGTCATCATCATCTGCCTTGCCTTTTCTCAACTATGTTGGGGTCGGCTTACAGTCTAACCGGATGTACCTATACAAAATATTGTACTTAAAACCTTTTAAAAGAGTAACGGTGCAGTTTGTTGCTCATTCTTTTCCATGCGAAACTGCCTTTTGGAAGGAGCAACTACTTAGAATCATTCTTAGAGTTTGTTCGTGAACGGGCGCTGTCAGTGGAGGCTGGTCTTATCTTAGCTGCCAAGGACATCCGCCAATCCCACACAAAAACCCCAGGCCCAGCATAAAAGAAATGTATCTCAGGTTACAGAGTAATAATAGTAGAAATGTTGTAATTTAAAAAATTAAAAATAATCTATTCTATTGCCAAATTCGATGGCTAACCAAAGTTGTTGTTTAGTAAGAAGTAGTTATTCTGACGTAATGTAAAAATGTTTCCAGGAAGAGAACGTAGAAATAGCATGCCATCTCACTCGCCTAACGACATTACACATACAAAGATAGTTTCATAACTTCTATATCGATACCTATAATAGATATTTGTATAAGCAAGGTAGATATAGAAGAATGAGTTGACTCCATATGTTTCCATGGTCTATTACAGGGTGAAAGGAGAGACAATACTCCAGGTAGTATATGGTGTAATATTTAGGAACATAATTATACAATCCGTACGTCCATCTATGTGATGAATATCTAAATCCGTTCATTTTTAACCGACTTCAAAAAGGAGGAGGTTCTCAATTCGTCGGAACCTTTTTTTTTTTTATTTTTTTTTTTTATGTATGTTCCCCGATTACTCGAAGATGGCTGGACCGATTTGGATTTTTTTTGTTTTATTCGAAAGGGTATACATCACAGTTGGTCCCATATAAAATTGATTAACTTTGCTTCAGTAGTTTTTGAGTTAGCTTCAATAATACGTATTTTTTCCCCACTTTTATATGGATGATGTTCTAGTTTGTTTTGCAGATAGTGGTATTAGAATTTGTGTGGGGTAGGTACACAACTAAAAAGTGAAAAATAAAAACTTTTTTACAAAAAAATACAACCGACTTCCAAAAACAACACTACAAAGTGAAAAATAACTTTAATTTCGGAAGTCGGTGGCAAAAAACGAAAATTCATTTAACACCGACACCGACACCGACTTCCGAAATTAAAGTTATTTTTCACTTTGTAGTGTTGTTTTTGGAAGTCGGTTGTATTTTTTTGTAAAAAAGTTTTTTGACGATCAACACGTGTGATCAAAGAAAATCAAGTAGGACCTACTTAGGAAGCAACAGACGATCGACATCATATTTTCCTGAAATAAATCTGTAAGAATCAAATAGATCTTAATGATCATCAAAACACAGCATATCGAGCGTCAAACATCGAGCAAATCTGTAGGCACAGGCACCTTTAGGCCCTTATGCGGGATTGAGTACCAAACATCCCAAGTTCCGTGAAGTTTCGTGAGCATTATGCTCATTAAAAACCAAACTACCCTCGGACAGCTAACAGCCCTACAGCCAAAATACATCTATTTCACATTTGCCTACACTCCATTGTATATTTAAGCCAAAAAATGTTTTTTAGTTTTCCATTGTGATGCTCTTTTGTTTGATACGATACCTATTTAAAAGCTGATGTTGAAATGTGGGGAAGGGCTTTCGTGTGTGGCGGTGGATCTAATTAATCATTGTATGGACATAAATTAATGTCGCAATGAGGGCTGTGTAGGTATCTGTCGCAGTAAGATGGTTGTAGCCGAGATATAGTTATATCTCCTAGGGATATCTAGGGATACAGCTATAAACCATAATATAGTTTTAAGAAAGCGGTTCAAAAAATCAAAATCAAAATATTTTATTTCACATAAACCTACATGAGCACTTATGAAATGTCAGAAGCTAGGTGCACGGGTCTAAATTGGTGGTTTCCTATGGAGAAGAGCCGGCAAGAAACTCCATGGTTACTCTTTTAAAAATAATTGGCTTTTACAATATTTTCAAATAACAGTGTTAATAGGTATGGGAGGACAATGTAGGCCTTTCAACAACTACTAGGTACTTAAGAAAATAGAAAATAGTCAACAAATGTACAGTCTACTAGGCCTGCAACGTTCTCACATTCACGAAATAGAAAATAATCTATTTAGAGGATTAATAAATGAATAAAAAACCTATGACATGACACAAATGTATTGATGATGATTGCCACAACAACACAACTACAGTAACAAATCTGAATAAATGTCATGTTCACAATTATAAATCTGAATAAAATCATGTTAAAATTGGAATTGTAGATATACAGGGTGTCCAGTAAATAGCACGACATACTGCAGGGGGTGCTAGCTTGGGTCAATACCTACCAAAACAACACAATATATGTTCAGCAAAATCTTACGGATTTACAGTTTTACAAAATTTTCCGAAATATCGAAAAATCTCTACCTTGAAACAGATTTTTAAGCATCTCGTAATGAAACATTCCTTTTCTATTATTTTTTTTACATCAAATTATTCGTGAATAGTTACTTTACTCATTGATAAGTCTTTTTTCTATCAAAAACAAGAATGTTTTCAAGAAATAGTATTTTTTGTTTAAATTTTCACATAACGATTTTCTTTTCGCATAACTTTAACCTACAGTGGTGAAAAAAAATCCATAAGATTTTGCTGAACATATATTGTGTTGTTTTGATAGGTATTGACCCAAGCTATCACCTCCTGCAGTATGTCGTGCTATTTACTGGACACCCTGTATAATGTCAAATAATGAGATGATTAATAATAATCTATTATGTCAAGGAAGAATGTAAAAAATAATATAAAAAAATAAGCATCGTAATTAGGGAACAGTTAATAGATACCTACTTAAGTACCTACATAATTATGCCGTTACCTACCAGGGAAGCCGCATGTGCAGAAGGAATTACTGCCAAACTTTCTTGACTTCAACGTAGTCTTTAATCTTATAATATGTTTTTTTTAATAAGGACACGTTTGATGTGGGTTTTGAATTTTCCACCACAAAGTTCTGTAATCGACTTTGGCAACTTCTTATAAAAGCGGATACTGTTTATATAAAACTAGCTGCGCCCCGCGGTATTACCCGCGGTTTATGTGATACACTAAAACGTGTAGGTATTATTGAATCGGTGAGAAAAGTATTCACAAAAATATTGCTCATCCCACGGGAACACTACATTTTTTCAGGATGTGTAGTAGCCTAGGTGTGCTATTTGTAAACAAGGTGTCTGCTACTTCCACGCCAAATTTCATCAAAATCGGTCGAGCCGTTTGAGTTTGTATGAGTAGCAAATATAATATTTTGATTCCTTACTAATCCCACGGGAACACTACATTTTTTCGGGATATAAAGTAGCCTATGTGTTAATCCTGGGTGTCAGGTACTTCCACATCAAATTTCATCAAAATCGATCGAGTCGTTTGAGTTTGAAAGAGTAGTAAGAGTAGAATTCCTTGCTCATCCCACGGGAACACTACATTTTTTCAGGATGTAAAGTAGCCTAGGTGTGCTATTTGTAAACAAGGTGTCTGCTACTTCCACACCAAATTTCATCAAAATCGGTCGAGCCGTTTGAGTTTGTACGAGTAGCAAATATAATATTTGGATTCCTTACTAATCCCACGGGAACACTACATTTTTTCGGGATATAAAGTGGCTTATGTGTTAATCCAGGGTGTCAGCTACTTCCACGCCTAATTTCATCAAAATCGGTTGAGCCGTTTGAGCGTGAAGAAGTAACAAACATACACACACACACTCACAAACTTTCGCCTTTATAATATTAGTGTGATTAGTGTAGAGGTTTTCTACTAAATAATGATACTCGTTTGCTTCCAAACACTACTTTTAATCTCGCTCCGGATCTAACCTCCAATATGTCTCCTTGACAACTGACAGCTCCTATAGAGGTGTCCATAAAACAACTATAATAGGGATGTTCCACATTATAAATCCTACAATCCCTTCCTTTCTTTATAAACAAAATAGCAAATAACAAACATAATGATTAGCCTTAAACAAAAACAAATTAAGCACGCAACCAACACATCAGTCGCCCACTAAACCAAATGGTGCCTTACATAAGTACACATTCAATAATCAACACCTCAGTCATTAATACAACTAGCCTCAAACAAGTATACATGAAGTAATCAACACATCAAGCATTAATATAATTTTGGCTTTAAACATGCAAATTGAGTAATCAACAATCAGTCATTAATACAGTCCAATATTAGGCCTAACACAAAATCTTTATATTTGGCAGGAGCCCTACAGTCTCTTGAAGGTCTGTCTGTCTTAGTCCCAATATTAGCCTCTGTCAAGTCTGGACTTTCCCTATCTTTGCTATTCTCCCTCTGCTCTTTATCACTCTCATGGCTGTTTCTTAAATCTGTTTTCTCTTTTTCACATATCCCATTTTGTTTACTGCTTTGCATGCTAAATCTACTCATATCTCTTCTCTTGATAGGTTGAAAATAGGTAGAATTTCTTCTCAGTATTTTTCCATCTGGTGATTGAGTTGCCATTGAATTTCCTGTTTTCCATATTACTGTATGCTCTGTAGGTGAGAAGTCTGTACTTAGTTTATTCTGCTTCATCTGTTTTACTAATACTTTATCTCCTGGTTTGATATCTGTAACTTTGCTGTGTCTTCTCTTGTCTGCATACTGCTTCTGTATGCCCTTCTGGTATCTGTCTCTATCTCTGATTTCCTCATCTTCATAGTTAGTTTTTTCCAGTTTTGTTACTTCTGGTATCTTTGTCTTTATAAGTCTGCCTCTAAACAGTTCTCCTGGTGGTACTCCAGTAGTACTGTGGGGTGTTGTGCGGTAAGCAGATAGATACGTGAGTAGTTCTTCTTTCCAATCCTGTTTCATTGCCTGTGCAATCCTTAGTCTTCTCAAAACATTACGATTCTGTCGTTCAACTTCTCCGTTCGCCTGCGGCCACAGGGGTGTGCTATGCTTAAGCTTGATGCCATACGACTTCAGGAATTGCACAAAACGATGATCAATAAATGCTGGTCCATTATCACAGATTATATTATCCATGATACCCTCTCTGGCTATAATTTTATTCAAGATATTTATTGTGTTTTCAGCTGTTGGATGTTTCACAATTTCTACTTCGTAGAATCTGCTGTAATAATCCACGATAAATAACATGTAATGTCCTGATGGTAATGGTCCAAGATAATCAATTGCCACTTGTTCCCACACTTTACTTGGAAGCTCAGTTGATACCAAAGGCTCAGGTGGTACAGCCTTCCTAACCAACCTACATCCATCACAGGTGTCTGTCCAATACTCAATATCTTTATCCATGGTCCGCCACCAAACCTTTGATCTTAATTTACTCTTCATCCCATTTGCTGAGATGTGCCCCTCATGTCCTATTTCTAGTATTTTGGCAGTCAGTTCTTTGGGTACTATGATTCTGGGCCCTCTTAAAAGAATTTCTTCTACAACACATAACTCTGTCTTTATAAGTTCATATTTCCTCAACTCCTTTGGCCATATGTCTTTTTCTATTGCTTTCTTCACCTCTGTTAACTCTTCGTCTATTAAAGTAGCTTCTCTCACTTCGTCCACTGTCACTGCAGGTGTAGTTATTTCAATCAGGCCTAAAAGAGAATTTTCCTCTGTTTTATCTTCAGATGATTCTGGCTTCCTGTTGGTGTTTAATAGTCTTGATAAAGGATCTGCAATGTTGTTTTTACCTGGCTTGTAGATAACTTTAAAGGTATATGGTTGCAACCTTAACACCCATCTTTGTATCCTAGCACTTGGCCTTGACCTTGCAGAATAAATTATCTCCAACGGTTTATGGTCAGATATTATTTTGAATTCTTTACCCAATAAATACATATAGAGATTCTCACAAGCCCATATAATAGACAGAGCTTCTTTTTCTGTCTGCGAATATCTCTGTTCAGTTGGTGTGAGAGCTCTACTAATATATTTGATTGGCACTGGTTGTTTCTCATTGTTAATATTTTGGTGTTGGATCAATACTCCTGCAATGCCTACAGGACTAGCATCGGTTACTAGTGTAGTACTTGCATCCTTGTCATAGTAGCCCAATGCAGGTGCCTTTGCAATAATACCCTTTAGCTGCTGAAATGCCTGCTGGTGCTTGTCCTTCCATGTAAACTCTGTGTCTTTCTTTGTCAGTTCCCTCAGTGCCTCAGTGATGGTGCTAAAATTAGGTATAAACCTTGCTGAAAAATTCACCAGCCCTAGAAAGCTTCTTACTTCTGCTTTACTTTCAGGTGCTCTAAATTCTTGAATAACTTGTTGACTGGTCTGTGTGGGCTTAATGCCATTAGCTGATAAATGGTGTCCTAGAAATGTGATCTCCGGCACTCCAAATACACACTTGCTTTCATTCAGGGTGATGCCACTTTCTTGCAGCCTCTCAAGTACCATTTTTAGTCTGATATCATGCTCTTCACGCGTTCTACCTCCGATTCTGATATCGTCCTGGCTGTTTGCCACACCTTCAATGCCTTGCAGCAGTTGGGAGATAATTCGTTGAAACATTTCACTTGCGCATCGAATACCAAAGAATAATCTTTTGTATCTGAAGAGCCCCACACTACAACTGAACACCGTGATGTTCCTGGAGTCCTCAGAGAGTAAGATCTGATGGTATCCCCACTTAATGTCAATTTTAGAAAAGTACTTACAGCCATTGAGGTCGTCCAGTAATTCTTCAAATGTAGGAAGTGGTACCCTTTCACGCAACACAGCTTCATTTGCCATCCTCATGTCGACTACTAGTCGGTGCTGCCCCTTCTCCTTTTTCTGAACAATGTGTGAAGGTGAAACACAGGGTGTCGGTCCTGTCACAGATTCAATAATGTCATTGTTAAGTAATTCCTTAATTAAATCTTTTTCTATCTGTCTTACATTAAATGGTTGTCTTCTGACAGGTTGAGCAACAAGTGGTACTTTAGGGTTAACGGGTATTTTAAGCTCAAAATTTTTCAACTTGCCCACTCCTGTGAATATATTGGGATACATAGCAGTTATTTTGTCCTTGGTTAGATAACCGTCATTGGGCTCTGTATATGCTGACATAACTGTGGTTTCAGGCCCTACTCGCAACAGTCCTAACTGAATAGAAGTATCTCGGCTTAACAGTGCTGGCCCCTTGCCGTCATACACTAACACAGAAGCTGTTACATTTATTTTTGTGTCCGGTGAATACAGTTTTGTTTTAAAAATTCCCAGTTTAAGAATTTCCTTGCCACCATAGGCACAATACCTTTGAGACTTACTATTTACTAAATCACATTGTAAACCACACCTTAACAGTTCTTTAAAAAGCTTTTTGTCAATTATATTGATCATCGCACCAGAGTCTATAATAAACTTGTGATTCTGTCCACAAATCCTGATGTTACATTTATTGTCTGCAGCACACATCACCGGAAATACAGACTGCACATAACCTTCTTCATCACATTCACATTCATTGTCTGATTCACTTTCACTGTTTGATTCCTCTTCTACTACATATTTTACATATCTTTTCTTGTATTTCTTTTCATTCTTCCTTGGTTCCTGTGTCTTGCACTGTTTCTTAAAATGCCCTTTTAGCCCGCACTTTTCACATTTCTTGTCCATAGCTGGGCATGATGAGTCTTTAGCAAAATGCCCTGTATATCCACATCTAAAGCATTTTTGATTTCCCATTTTTGGTTTCACTAAACTTACTTCATTCTGTTCCAGCGCTTGAGACTGAATCCCAGCAGGTTTGCATGTCACATTGGACATTTGTTTTTCCATTTCCAATATTCTTGCTACTTCTAGCAATTTGTCTAGCGCTAACTCTTTCTTCAAAAACTTTCTTTTTAGTTCCATGTTGTTACATTTTTCTATAATTTGATCACATATTGCTTCTTCCTTGTTGGAAAACTTGCAATATTTTGCTTTTCTACGCAGACGCACGCAAAAACTATCAATTGTTTCTCCCTCCTCCATACTCAGGCTTCGAAATATCTGCCTCTCATAATTTAGGTTAACTTTCGGTGCAAAATAACGGTTCAATTTGTCAACCGCTTTTTCAAAATCGTCTTTTCCGACATCTTCCTCACAGTCTACTAAGCTCTCAAATATCTCCTGAACTTCTGGACCAGCCTGATGTAAAAGTCGTGCCACCTTTTGTTTTGTCGACAGTCCGATCTGTCCCTCCAAATAATAGTCAAAATTTCGCATCCATGACAGCCATCTTTCGTTCACGGAACCTGGTTCCAGGTATGGTTCGAATTTAGGCCCCGCAGCGCCAACCGCATACTCGGCCACTGCCATCGCCGTGTCTCCGTGGTTTTTTTTTTTTTTACTCGTCGCCAATAAATCTGTAGAGGTTTTCTACTAAATAATGATACTCGTTTGCTTCCAAACACTACTTTTAATCTCGCTCCGGATCTAACCTCCAATATGTCTCCTTGACAACTGACAGCTCCTATAGAGGTGTCCATAAAACAACTATAATAGGGATGTTCCACATTATAAATCCTACAATTAGTGTGATAGTGTGATTAGTGTGATGACTTGCTTGTTTTAGTTAATCTAAATTTGGGCATCACGATTTCATGTTTACTACGTGTATTTATATTATGAAAATCGCTTCTTGTTTTAAAAAGTCCTAAGTTTTTGCGAACATATAAAATGCTTTCTAAACTGAAAAGAGAAGGCAGAGTTAGTATATCAATCTCATTAAATTTGTCTATAAGGGACTCACGAGGACCCATCTTATAGATTGCCCTCTTTTGTAAAAATGAAAATTGAACCTACGTCAGCTGCCGATCCCCACAGCAGAACGACATAAGACATAATACTGTGGAAATAAGCAAAGTATACTAGCCTAGCTGTGGCTACATCAGTCAACTGCCTTATTTTTCTATCTGCATATGCAGCTGAACTTAATCTACCTGAAAGAGCTCTATTGTGGGCACCCCATTGCAATTTCGAATCTAGAGTAATTCCTAAAAATACAGTTTCCGTAATAGCATTCTAGTTTCTTGCCATCAAGTTTTAAATTTAGATCCATTTGGGGTACATTTGGCAATGAGAACTTAAGACATTTAGTTTTGTTCGCATTAAGTAAAAGATTATTAGCTGCGAACCATTTTGAAAGAACAGCTAGACTATCGTTGACATGTAAGACACCCGTATCTTTTCTATCTACTTTGAAAATTGAAAATTGAATGATAGTGGTGGTGCCTGTCAACCTTCAACATCGTTGAACATCCTGGAGATGTCGGCTTTGTACCCAAGCACGGTCTTTCAAAGGTAAGCGGGGTCTGAATGTGCATATTGGAAAGGTACACAGACCACAAAATGTACTCACCTCAGACCCTGTCTCAACATCTACACCTACAACACCGACTACATCCACTTCCAACCTGTTTTGGAAAACCCTTTCAAAATTCAAAAATTCTGTTCCTGTTTTGAAGCGAGTTCCCCGCGGCGCTAGACCTCTAGTGGCACAACATCTAGCAGGGTGCGTTCGCCTTGCCGCCCGAGAGAACTCGCAAAGTGCTTGGGAACAGCTTCTCACCTTCCCTTACAGAATTCTACACGTACAAAAGAATTTGGCAACCAAAAAGACTTTAACTGCTCAAATTAAAGAAAACTGTAATATTTCGGCTCATAATTTAGATTCCAAATTACAGACACAGACATATAGCTCTTCAAGAGGTATATCTCATTTGGTAGAATCTAAGTTAGGGGAAGGTGATATTAGCGGAGCAGCCAGGATTCTTTTTAGTAGTGATGTGGTGGCACCGTGTTTTCCAGAGACGCTCGCAGCTCTGGAGAGCAAACACCCTGCCCCAGCGGATGGCCTTTCTTTTCCCGACCCCCCTGATCTGGATAATCATTCCCTCACCATTACAGGTCGAGAGTTGGTCACAGCCGTTTGCTCCTTCCGGAGCGGCTCTGCTGGTGGCCTCGACGGCCTGAGTCCTCAGCAGCTGGTATGTCATATGTCAAAATCTTGTCGAGCAGAGAGGTTAAATAACTTTAGTTCAACGTGAAAGGGCAGCTCTAATTTTCATGACTTTGATATCTATATAATTTCAATCTCTATCACCATCTTATTCTGTTTTATAATTAGGTAAAGATTGCATTGTTTCCATTATCTGTCAGCTTTCCGTTGCTTCGGATCTACAATTTGAACTCTTATTAGGTAGCACCTAACTTCCTTATAAAAAAATAAAGAGACAATAGATATTTTTAATTTTTAATTTAATTAAAGTAAAATGACCCTCTTCTCATCCCGTGTAGAGTTCATATGCTTCAAATGTACATCCACGAGTTGTCTCAACAGATTCGTCGTATCAACATTAGTGTGCATGATCAGCTCGAAGACTTTCAAATGCTGTAGAGACTTCCATTGCTCTTTGTGCTTCACCGCTACGTTGAACAGCTCGTCCATAACGTTCTTGGACTTCTTTATCATGCACAAAATAAAGCCAACCTTATAAGAAGACTCCTCCCTATGATCCGCCTTTATTTCTTCAGTTGTTTTCATCTTTTTCTGAGTGTCGCGCATCATATGATCCACAAGATTCGCTAATTTCTGCTTCAATTTCATGTCCATCTCATCATCATAGACCCGTGCTTCTAGAGCCCTCGTAATGGGGGGTTGCTCCTTCAACAACCAATACTTGCGAATATATTGCTTTGGAGGTAGGTTTTCCGATCGATATTCTTCGAACTTGGTCGATTCAGCTTTAGATTTAAACTGGGGCTGATACGCGTCAATGTCTGCGAGATCTATGAAGTCTATGCATTTACATACCAGTACTAGCATTTCAATTGTACCTAGAAAAACATGGATATTAAACATTTTGTACAGAGGCTAATAAAAAATATTATTTGAATAAAGCTACAAGTACTTACATAGTATTGTAGCAAGTTTAATAAAAAATATTTTCATTCTTATCAAGGTGGTCACTACACTACCGAATCTTTGAAACGAGGTTCCTAAACCTGAGTTTATCACAGAATTCTTTACTGTTTATCGGCTTACAGTAATTAAATTTTAAGAACACGAAACATTAAAATTAATTAAACATTTCTGGGATGTAGGTACTTAAACTGAAACCTATAATTAAAAGTAGTTTCAAAAGAAACTGTGTAGATGTTTAAGTTTCTTTATGGCTAGCCTCCGGCCCTGTCTTGTATGCGCAATAACAAATGCTGCTGGATAGAATGTCGTGCAACTTTGTTTTCTAACGAAAATTAGGGCTTTTTAGCGTGACTTCACATTTGTTGAGGCTGAAAATTTACCAACCAGACTATTTTGCCACTGCGTCCACAAAATGACTACCTAGGCCAAAGGCACGGTTACCATATTCTCGCGTATTTTTGCCCAATGATGGACTTTTTGTAAAGAGACCTGGCCCAGGAGATACTGTCCCCTGAGATCCTGTCTTTAAACGTATTATCTAACTAATTAATGTCTAAATAGAAATAATCAAAGAAACTAGATTACACATATATAAACACAGGAAGGTAAAGGATATAAGTAGATATAATGCCTTATGCAGTTTTGAGCAGTTTGCGCTCGGATGGTGGGCCCAATATTGCGTGCAAATTTCACGCCGACTGGTCGACACTTCACGTGACCAAAGGACTGGCTCGTTGTTTGGCCACAGAATGAGTATTGTCATTCAACGTGGTGATGCTGCTAGTTTTCTGGGCACGTTTTCAGATGACAGCGATGCGGGCGACGACCACTTCGACGCCTAAATGTTCTAGTGTTTTTGTATTTTCCTATTCGTATAGGATTCCTATTAGTTACTGCGACATTTAATTTAAAACCGAGTGTAAATCAGATATTGTAAAAATTTTGGATTTGTGATCCACAAATAAAATAATTATTTCAAATGTAGGTAAATACAGTAAAACCTTCAATCAATAATACTCTAATACCAAAACCTCTGACTAAAACACAGTACCACGGAGTATTTCCTCTGACACTCAGAACGTGTTTCTTTATCCATTTTTAAATGAGCACTGTCTGTCATACGGTGGCTTATTTTGTGTAATTTATTTCATCACAACTGCTCTCAAAACGGTGAAGGAAAACATCGTAAGGAAACCGGCATGTCCTAGAACAAAAAAAACGAAGGTACTGGGTCCGCGTGGTGGATTATAGCCCACTCCCTCTCACAGTGTGTCCCAGCAGTGGGAAAGTTATAGGCCGATTATGTGTGTCATACGGTGATGTATATTGTCTGTCATCGGAGCAGCCTCTTTGCGCAACATTTGAAGCCAAAGTTTGGAGATCTGTGAAAAATTCTCGTAATGTTTTGTCTAGCGCTAACCAAATTAGGGGCTCCTGCTCTTACGAAAAGTATAAAAAAATATTTTAAACCACAAATTAGAAATTGTCACAGTGTATTCGGTATAATGGATTTGCTTCAGCAAAAAAAGGTATTGAAAAAAGTCGTTTATGTTTATTCAATGTTAGGATCATTAAAGCGTCTCGTTGCCTCATTCACTCGATAGCGTTGGACATAATCTAGCGCAGATTATGATACCTGAACTAAGTTTTCACAAAGAGGTAGACACTGTAAGTGAAATTAGCGTCACATGGCCTTCCAAGGAGGCTGCTTCTGTAACCCTGACTGTTCAAAAGGTTTCACAGTTTCAGGCTATAACTAAGTGCAATGTAGGTATACTCCCTACACCTTACTAATAGTAATTGGGGGTAGACATTTAAATAAATAAATAAACCATTTATTTTCAGGTAACAAAGACCCATAGATACATACCTACCTTAACCTAAGTATACCTACATAATAACATAGTAACAATTTTGTTAGTAAATAAAACTCAATAACTAAATAAGACTAAATGTTAGTATCACTTAGTTGCACTAAGTCTTTGTGCGTTCCGGTGGCACTTGTCCGCGAAAGCGGCGAAATACCACATCCTGCGGCCAAAAGCTTTCTTCCATCACCAGGTTCAGGTAGCATGTTCGTAAGCGCACTACAAACGTCTTAATGTTGACGTTGCGATGCGACTCCAGCAGCTGTACTCTCGGCGCATCTTCAACCTTTGGCGCACGTACGTCACGATGTCTTCCGCATAGGTATTTGTTCTATAGATTGGATAGAAGTACCTAGTACCTATCATAATTATAATTTCAGTCAGATGAGTTTTCGTTGTCCCAAGTGGCGAGTGAGCACTATTACTAGAGCGAGCATGTCTTAGTTCAGTCACGAAATATGGATACATAGGCTGCACTAAAAGTATCGGGAATGGAATATTTCCATTGTTCCTGTCTTAATAAAATCTTTTTAATTGAAAACTCCTTGGTTTTAAAAATCGAATACCATTTATTTATTTAAAAAAAGATTCTCGGTCTTGTCACAAGGTTTTGTCAAACTTGTTTAGTCGTTGAGAAAATGGAATTGACTCGAGAAAATTCAAGAGCGATGATTTATTATGACTTTCGAAGTGGTTTAACACAAAAACAGTGTGTTGACCGGATGATTTCTGCATTTGGTGATGAAGTCCCATCCAAAACCACAATTTATCGCTGGTTTGCTGAATTTCAATGTGGACGTGTCAAGCTCAGTGATGATCCCCGTCAAGGTCGTCCAAAAACTGTATTTATATTATGAAAATCGCTTCTTATTTTAAAAAGTCCCAAGTTTTTGCGAACATATAAAATGCTTTCTAAAATGAAAAGAGAAGGCAGAGTTAGTATATCAATCTCATTAAATTTGTCTATAAGGGACTCACGAGGACCCATCTTATAGATTGCCCTCTTTTGTAAAAATGAAAATTGAACCTACGTCAGCTGCCGATCCCCACAGCAGAACGCCATAAGACATAATACTGTGGAAATAAGCAAAGTATACTAACCTAGCTGTGGCTACATCAGTCAACTGCCTTATTTTTCTATCTGCATATGCAGCTGAACTTAATCTACCTGAAAGAGCTCTAATGTGGGCACCCCATTGCAATTTCGCATCTAGAGTAATTCCTAAAAATACAGTTTCCGTAATAGCATTCTAGTTTCTTGCCATCTAGTTTTAAATTTAGATGCACTTGGGGTACATTTGGTAATGAGAACTTAAGACATTTAGTTTTGTTCGCATTATGTAAAAGATTATTAGCTGCGAACCATTTTGAAAGAACAACTAGACATGTAAGACATCCGTATCTTTTCTATCTAATTTAAAACTAAGAGAAGTGTCATCAGCGAATAGAAATTATATCCGTTATGTTAGCCATCATATAAGGAAGGTCATTAATACAAACTAGAAATAGGATAGGGCCAAGAATTGAACCTTGAGGCACGCTCATCTTAACTAGAGACCCCGAGGACGTCGCCCCATTCACGTTTACTTTTTGCTGCCTGTTTGATACTCGTAGATAGGAAAGAACAAGATCACGAGCTCGTCCACGAATTCCGTAGTGTTGTAATTTACAGATAAGTGTACGAGTATTGTGGTCGACGCAGTCAAACGCTTTTGAGAGGTCACAGAATATGGCAAGTCCATCCTGGGACTTCTCCCAGGATTCCAAAATGTGACTGATGAGTTTTAATCCTGCGTCAGTCGTCGACGTACCTTTCGTGAAACCAAACTGTATGAAAAATGTAAAATCCCATTTGAATTAAAATGTGACAACATCTGGCTAAGCATGATTTTTTCACATATTTTGCCCAATGCTGGTAGCACAGATATAGGTCTAAAATAGGTTCTTATCTATCTTACTAGGAATATAACTATGACACGAGCATAATGTAGTAATAGGTATAAGTATTAGGGGACATAACAGCTGACAAATCGACATAACTATGTCTTGTTTTTCTGCTGTAGATTTTAAACAAAGTTTTAAATGATACCTAAGTACGTAAAGAAGAACGCTGTAAAATCAGAAACATCGACAAAATTCCAGGTGCGGCAGAAAATTCTTACTTAATACTACAGTATTAAGTAAGAATTTTCTGCCGCACCTGGAATTTCAAAAATTTTCATTGATGAGATATAGCTATAGCTATATCTCATCAATGAAAATGGTGAATCACGATTACCATTCGATACTAGCTTCTGCCCGCGACTTCGTCCGCGTGAAATTTCTTGTTCCCCGATCCGCCCCGCTCGCCGTATTGCTTCGCCTGCCCGCGCTATTACTTCGTTTTGGCTTCTAAGGGTTCTAGTCTTCATTTATTTTCGTTGCTTATATATTTAGTATCATAGTATGTATGTATTTATGTATCTATTATTTAAGATATTATATGTATGTATCTATTTTAGTTTATCATTGTTTAAGTACTTATAATTTGTCCATTCTAAGGTTGCGTGGAAGAGATCGCAGAAAGCGATAAGGCCGCCCATCGTATATTTTGTAGTTTTTAATATGTTTTTGTGTTATGTATTTTTGTGGTGTAAAATATATAAAGTGTATATAAGTAAATAAATAATAAATAAATATTTTATAATAAAGATTACCATTAAAAAAGTTATAGTGAGTCAACCTTAAAAGATAGACTTCTGCTATCCCAAACTTTTTTAGAGCTTTTCAAGAGGAACAATTCCGTCAGACATGATTGTTGCGTAACTTCAACAACCGTTTTCGCAGCGCACGCAACAAAAGATCTCAAAAGGAATAAATTTACCCCATTTTTGCAACATTTTTCATTGATGCTCCGCTCCTATTGGTTGTAGCGGGATGTTATATAGCCTTCCTCGATAAATGGGCTATCCAACAATATCAGAAATTTTTAATTCAAACCAGTAGTTCCTGAGATTAGCGCGTTCAATCAAACAAACAAAATCTTCAGCTTTATAATATTAGGTATAGATAAAGTCAAAACGTTTCGATTTCCTTAGTTTTCCTTAGTTGACTGGTAGAGAATGCCTAAGTCCGCCTTTGTACATTTTAGTGCGAAAAGTTTAAATAAATAAATTTCATTTTTCATTTCGATTTGTGTTTTTGTTTAGGATAGATGAGTTGTACCCACATTTGTTAGTAAAAATTTATTTATTTTATATTTTTTTTTTATTTCAATTCCATAAAAAGCCGATACAATAACTTGGAACCTAAAGAGCACCTAACTCACCCCAACATCAACTTCCCGTGGCGTGTCGTCTGCGTCGAGCCGTGACGTCATCAACTAATGCACTAGCGACCTTATCAACGTGTGGCGTGGCACCGCCATGCAACCTGAGAAATAATTACCGCGCGGAAAAGATGGGATGCGCCTTGTCATTATTTGAGAAGATGGTGCAGAATGTGTGTTTCGAACTACACATCTGTATTGCATAGTGAATACAGTGGCTGCACTGTTTCAAGCCGCGTTCGAAGCAAGAAATGTTGCTTCTAACGCGGCTTGAAATATATATACTTTTGTAAGGAGTAAATGGAAATCAACGTGTTTGACGACCATGTTTTAAGCGGATGATTATTTAGGAATTAGGTGTTTGTGTCAACGATGTTTTGTCTAATATCGTCGTTACTTAAATGTGTTTAAATAACATTTAGTTCAACGTGAATGGGCAGCTCTAATTTTCATGACTGATATCTATATAATTTCAATCTCTATCATTATCATATTCTGGTTCAGATTGCATTGTTTCCATTATCTGCCAGCTTTCTGCTGCATCGGATCTACAATTTGGACTCTAACACCTACTTCCTTATAAAAAATTAAAGAGACAATAGATATTTTTATTGGTTATCATTTAATATTGACCTAATATGCCAACGTACAAACAATCTTAAATTTAAAGTTAAATGACCATCTTCTCATCCCGTGTAGAGTTCATATGCTTCAAATGTACATAAACGAGTTGTCTCAACAGATTCGTCGTATCAAAATTAGTGTGCATGATCAGCTCGAAGACTTTCAAATGCTGTAGAGACTTCCATTGCTCTTTGTGCTTCACCGCCACGTTGAACAGCTCGTTCATAACGTTCTTGGACTTCTTTATCATGCACAGAATAAAGCCAACCTTGTAAGAAGACTCCTCCCTATGATCCGCCCTTATTTCTTCAGTTGTTTTCATCTTTTTCTGAGTGTCGCGCATCGTATGATCCACAAGATTCGCTATTTTCTGCTTCAATTTCATGTCCATCTCATCATCATAGGTCTGTGCTACTAGAGCCCTCGTATAGGGGGGCTGCTCAGTCAACAGCCAATACTTGCGAATAGGCTTTGGAGGTAGGTTTTCCGATCGATATTCTTCCAACTTGGTCGATTCAGCTTTAGATTTATACGCGTCAATGTCCGCGAGATCTATGAAGTCTATGCATTTACATACCAGTACTAGCATTTCAATTGTACCTAGAAAAACATGGATATTAAACATTTTGTACAGAGGCTAATAAAAAATATTATTTGAATAAAGCTACTTCGTACTTACATAGTATTGTAGCAAGTTTAATAAAAAATATTTTCATTCTTATCAAGGTGGTCACTACATTACCGAATCTTTGAAACGAGGTTCCTAAACCTGAGTTTATCACAGAATTCGTTACTGTTTATCGGCTTACAGTAATTAAATGTTATGAACACGAAACATTAAAAATGATTAAACATTTCTGGGATGTAAGTACTTAAACTGAAACCTGTAATAAAAAGTGTTTCAAAAGAAACTGTGTAGCTGTTTTAGTTTTTTTATGCCCAGCCTGAAATGAATATGAAACCGGACCGACTGGAGAACATCATAAAATGTTGCCGGAAATAATGTTGCGCAATTTTGTTTTCCATTTAATATTAGGGCATTTTAGCATGACTTGTCATTTGGTGAGACCAGACTATTTTGCCACTGGCCACACAATGACTGCCAAAGGCCAACCCCAAACGCCGCGGTTTGGTTGCCTAGTCCAAAGGCAGCGTTATTAACGTTCTCGTGTATTTTTGGCCAAACATGGACTTTTTGTAAAGAGGCCTGACCCTGGAGAATCCTGTCCCTTGAAATCCTGTTTTTATATGTAGAAATAATCAAAAATAGATTTTATGATTAAAAAGTATAATATAGTAGGTAATTTGTACAAATAGGTACTATTTATTGTAGATTCCATTGAAAATTAAGTAAAATAAATCGATATTTATTTTACTTAATTCCAATTCATTTATAATAATAACATTACACAAGTTATTTTTAATTAATAACATTCAAAATGTAACCTCATGGGTAACTAAGTTTTGAGCTGTTTGCGGTCGAAACGCTCGGGTCGTGGCGTGGGCCCAAGTACGCGTCTCCTTTTTAAGGAAATTTCTCGCCGAATTGTCGACACTTCACGTGACCAGAGAGCTGGCTCGTTGTTTGGCCAAAGAATTAGCATTTTTCATTCAACGTGGCAATGCGAAATGTAGCTCCTAGAAATAAATGAGCTCTGTGTACCGCAATGCAAGCTCGAATTGCATAAAAGGAACTCGTATTTAAATGCTGTAAAGGGATATAATAAATTACCTGACGCCTTTAAAGATTTACCTTTGACCATGTTTAAAAAAAAGGTGACACAATGGTTAAAGAAAAATGCTTTTACGATCTTAACGAATACATGTCAGATGAAGAAAACTGTCAATAATATTTACATAAACCTTAAAATAATTAATTATTGTTCAAATTTTACGGACACTGACATTATAATAGTTATGACAGTATCAATTATTATTACAATTTACAATTATTTATATATTCTGACGTTGTATTAAACTTTATCTATTGAACTTTGACATCATTTTAATGAATTTGTTATAATTATAATAATACTAATGCATGAGCTCTTATTTGTTGTTGGTCTTTTTTTATTTAATTAATATGAATACATTGTAATAAATAAATAAATAAATAAATAAAATAAATATGTTTTGGACATATCACACAACGCCATCTAGCCCCAAGCTAAGCAACCTAATGCTTGTGTTATGGTAACGAGATGGCTGATAAACTACTTATATACATTTTTTTTTTTTTTTGTAAATACATACATATTATAGATAGAAAAACACCCAGACTCGGAACAAATACTTGTAGGTCGTACAAATATTTGTTCCGTGCGGGAATCGAACCCGCGACATGCTGCGCAGCAGTCAATCGCTCAACCACTGCGCCAACCGTGTCGTCAAAAAAATAAAAATAATATATTAATAATATATTAATATATTATTAAAAATAATATATTATTACCTATTGTGCAGGACAAAATATTTGTACACCATAATTTAATGGTAGAATGTAAAAGGGCCGTTATAGTTTTAAGATCTACGTTGTAAACCTACATTCTAGGCAAATAAATGAATTTGAATTTGAATGCTGCCACTCTTCTGGGCACGTTTCCGGATGACAACAATGCGGGCGAGTACGTCGACGATTAACTGTCCTTTTGTTTTTGTATTTACTTATTTGTATTGTTAGTCATTTAATTTAATCAATCAATCAATCAATCAATAGTTTATTTGTGAAACATAGGTATTTACATGCATAGGTGTTTACATAAATAGGAGGTGCGCTATGTTTTGTCATAATTAAGACATACAAATTTATAAGTGACACATTAGGTGTCATTAGAAACTGTATCTTAGAAAAAAATAATATTTTAAATTAATTAAATACATGAAAAGAAAATACAATAAAATCAATAAATAGTCATTAGTCATATTATCAAAATGTAAAAATAATTATTATAATAATAATTGGTCATTAAAAAATTCGTCTACAGTATAATAACATTTGTCAATTAATAATTTAGCAAGAGCTTTTTTAAACTTATATAATGTCATGTTTTTTATGTCATCAGGAATTTTATTAAACACTTTAGGTGCCATACCAAAAAAACTTTTTCGCATCAATGCAGTCTTACATTATTGATGACATAGTTTATTTACGTATTGGGCGCGCAATGTAGTTTTTCTAGTGTAGTTTAGTAGTGTAAATTGGTTTATTAATTATTTAGGTTTGTGATCCATAAATAAAATAAGTAATATTATTTCCAATGTATGTAATATACTAAAATCTTCAATCAATCCAACCCAAAACCCCCGACTAAAACACAGTACCACGGAGTATTTCCGCTGAGACTCAGACCGTCTTATTACAAAACAAGGTTCATCTTCAAACCCAGGTTTAAACCATGGACCCTTTTTTGAATTTCGAACTTTATTCCGACACATTAAGATGTCAGTTTTACAAACTGACAACTTAGTACCGGACTAAGTTGTCAGTTTTGTATAAAGAACTGTATTTCTATCACAGCTAGGTTCTTATTACAAAAACTGGCTCTATGGTTTAAACCATGACAGAAGAAAAACCTCGTTTTGTAATAAGACCGAGAATGTTTATTTTTACTACTGGCCATTTGTAATTCAACACTGTCTGTGATACGGTGAAGTATATTGTCTGTCATCGGAGCAGCCTCTTTGCGCAACATTTGGAGCCAAAGTTTGGAGATTTAGTACGAATCTGTGAAAAATTCTCGTAATGTTTCGTCTAGCGCTAACCAAATTAGGGGCTCCTGCTCTTACGAAAAGTATAAAAAATGAATTCAAACCAACAATTAGAAATTGTCACAGTGTATTCGGTATAATGGATTTGCTTCAGCAAGAAAAGGTATTGAAAAAAGTCGTATATCTAAGTACATTCCATGCTAGGATCATTAAAGCGTCTCGTTGCCTCATTCACTCGATAGCGTCGGACATAATCTAGCGCAGATATACCTGAACTACAGAGTACTTTTTATATAGGACCTGAACTAAGTTTCCACAAAGAAAGATATACCTGAACCACAGATAATATAATACTCCTGAACTAAGTTTTCACAAAGAGGTAGAGACACTATAAGTAAAATTAGTGCTGGAGCTGCTTCTGTAACCCTGACTGTTCAGAAGGATTCACAGTTTCAGGCTATAACTAAGTGCAATATAGGTATATTTATTACTTACCATACTATTGGTAAGTAGGGGTACGCACCTTAATTATAATTTCAGCCAGATCAGTTTTCGCTGTCCCAAGTGACGAGTGAACACCACGACATTGCCCTGGACGTGATCAAGCAATATTACTTGAGCGAGCATGTCTTGGTTCAGTCACGAAATATGGATATCTCTAACGACTGCGCACTTGACGAATACCTCGTTGGTTTGCTAAAACAAGGTACCTTTACCATTGACCTAACTTAATCTACTTAATTAAAGTGATAGGTAGGTACCATCACCATATTAGTAAGGTCGAAAAGCGGTTCACCGCAAATGTATGCGATGGTACGTTAATGTAATCATAGGTCCTTTTCGGTCAATTTCTGGCCGAAGAAGAAAGACAATTTTATCCGATGCATTGCCAATCTTCGAGGCGAAGTTGAAAAGTCTGAGGAGCTTGTAATTTTACCGAACCTTTCATTCCAATAAATTTCTAACTCATAAAGTGATAACACATCATGCGTGGTGGTTCTAAATATATGCGCCGCTTAAATTTTTTGTTTTATTTAAATTTTGACCTGTTCCATGTTTTGAGTAATTCCGTTAACATTGGTAGATCACACAAATTATGACCCCTATCCGAGCATTGTGAAACAGAAGGCCAAAAACTCATTGGTAAGAAATAATCAACAGTTCTTGGTCAAGTGTAGAACCTACAATTAGTCAGTGCAACAAAATCCTCCATTCGATTATTATTGACAGGTAACTCGCTGTTTGCTAGAGCGGAAGACGGCTCGATAGCTGGTGTGTGTGTTAACTTCGCCAGTAGCCCCGTTGACCCTAGAAACTTAAGGAACTATGCCTTCTACAGACAGGTAAAAACAACTAATCTATATAAATAAAAAAAGAAGTCCTGACTGTCTGGCTCATCAACACCCAACCCAAACCTAGAAACCTAGAAAGCTAAAATTTTGCACAGAGGTTTCCTTTATAATGTAGACAAGGAATAAGGAAGGATTTCGCAGTAATACGTTCGCGTGGGATATTTTCCGACATTCACGCGGCAAAAGTTGGTCTCTAATATTTTGAACACACTCACGAACTGCTTTTCAAAGCCGTTTCTACCATGACGAATTGTAGCGCTAAATAGTGTGATGATTACTATAATTACTATGAGTATACATCTAAAATTTACTGTACAGGAGACATGTCTGCCATGACTCACGCACAAACAATATCGTCTGGTTCACTCACTAAAACACGTGCGACGCGCAGGTAGTCGATGACTCAACTGAAAGTACTTAAATGTAACTACAGCGTTTTGTTTGTGTGGAACGGACTTTATGTTGATTACGTGGACCAATAGCAACGCAGTCTAAATTTTCGGTACTCGTTTGATAAAAAAAAAAACAGACTATAGGTACTTAATTATTAGAAGAACTTTAAGTAATAGGTCTAACTTCCGATTTACAGGATCCCAATACCAAAGATTTTCTATACTTCACGGCAAAATTGCAGGAGACGCCAAATCTGTGGGACGTTTTCAAACAACAGAAAGTATATGAGGTAACAACTTTTTTAGTAACTGGTGCCGGTTAATCAACAGCTAACAGATTTAGATCTGATAGCTGTTAATAAACCGACACCAGTAGCAAAACAAGAAACAAACAACGAAACAAAGACAAAAAAAGAAACAGAGATTGTAGATGAAACAATCTATTTACCTCATGAATGTCCTCCGCCCTGGGGCGTATCGGAGGTCTGTCAGAACTTAGACTTCCATCGTACGGTGTACTTCCTACCAGGTGCAGGGCGGGGGAGGCGAGGGGCAAACGGGTGCAGTTTTTTTTCAAGGGGTTACATTGTCGAGTTTATATAAATAGTTTTTTTAAAGGACTTTCACGAGAAATTCCACCCCTCCTTCCCCATCCTCCCAGAGAGCAACATGTGCCCCCCTTGAGCGCAAGCCTAGATCCTCGCCTGGTTCCTTCTACCTTGGCCAGGAGATGGAGTGATGCCTCTGGTACTACAGATGCCCAAAGGTGGCGGTGACACTTACCATCCAAGGGTGCTTATTGCTTGTTTCCTACCCAATGTTAAGTATAAAAGAATGACATTTTTTTACAAAATCAATGACACAATAAAGTGCAATTCAGGTCGCATAGTGTTAATTACCTACAGTTATATTCACCTATACTCTTATACCTACCCTCTGACTCGTTAGGGTTGTCTTCTTTTACGACGCGTTGCGTGAGTGAGTATCGAACTAATGTGCGCCCCGCCCGGCGTGCGACCCTCACTAAATTAGCTCGACAAGTCGAGCCCGCCGCGTACTTGTAGCTTCATACCTAAAATGCGAAGTGCGCCTGGCCTGACCCTACGTCAATTTGCCGTGTCATAGCCATTTTACTGTCAAAGAATGACAGTTGTTATATGAATTTGAGGACAGTAAAAGATGGTAGGTGATTAATTTCCATAATAATAAATTTCCCCGACTCCAAAACCCGCGCTGGACCCGCGTGGTGGACTATGGCCCACTCCCTCCTAGACTAGAGAGAACGTTATTAGACTGATTGTTACCTCAATCTGATAAATACTAAAGCGTAAAGAATACTCCTAAATTCCAGATCAAAATGATAACAGTTCTCCCAGAATTCCGAAGGCAAGGCTTAGCAGTATTCCTGGCAGAGAAAAGCAAAGAGCTAGCACATGATCAAGGATACAACGTCATTCGAATGGACTGCATCAATCCCTTCGAGTAAGTATCGCTTTGGCAAACAAAATACTCCTTAAAGGTCTTGATAAGAACTGGTTTGGACAAGGACCGACGCGAAGTAATTAGCGCACACAGGTAGGTACAGTCGGCGTCAAAATATCTGAACAAACTGGAACAAGATATTTAAAATTTTTCGGTACGTCTTTCATTGAATGGAATGTGCTTTGGCGGCTGAGTATGTCATGCTCGCTGTAATGTCTCGCTGATGGTGGTGCGTTTGTTGGATCATATAGCTCCCTTCAAAATGTTGAGCTGAATTGTGCTAATCCATGCGTCAGGATCTTGAACGGGGGCGCCGCGCCGTCAGCAGGGACTAGTCATCTCTTAGCTGCCACGGTTTATTTTAATTTAATTTTTTAATTGTTTTTTTTTTAATCTTTTTATTACGGACGCTTTTAATGTTCTGCATCGTTCTCTCATCATCCAACCAACCACAGAACAGATAAAGAGGTTTATCTCTTTATCTGTTCTGTGCAATCAACCAACCAAACCAATATTTTGATTTAAAAGAGCTTAATTTTCTTAGGGCTAATTTAATCAAAGTCGGATATTATTTTATCCGTGGAATAAAATTGACGACTGGCAGTTTTTGTATGAAACTGTCAAAAATTCAAAATTTATTCGAAGATTAAGGCTTATACTGGGTATACAATTTTGGTCGAATTCACCCTTAGTTTTTCAGATAATTTTCCGTTATGTCCCGATATTTTTGTCGCTGGCTGTACTGCGTGGAGAGTGGGCGAATCTTTTGATTTTCCGGTTTGTGGCTGACCTATAAATAACTAAGTACACTACAAAAAACTAATATAAAGACAAGTGCAGGTATATTAAATGATCTGTCTGTCTACCTTGCTCTATAATACATATTGTGTACATACCTACGTTGCTACACATTGAAAGGCATAACTTGTAGCTATTTACTATGATACAGTGGAGGTACCCTATTCATATAGGTAATGTCATGAGTAGGTACCTCCACTTTATTATACCAATTATTACCGATAAAACCGCCTCAATATTAAAATAACATTCGACGGGGATGGCGGGATGAGCTGGACTCGTTCAATAAGAAATGCAATGAAATAGGATATCGGAATCAGTTTTACACGTCAAAAAAAAAGTCAGTTAAATAGATGAGTTTTAAAAGTACCTGCTAGATGGAGTCGACATTTCCTATCTGATTTCTGACCCCTGAGAAGAAATGGCGAAACAAACTCAGAGATCAAGTCTCCTATTTCAGACATAGCTAATCTTAGTCAGATCATGTGAGGACCATGTACCTACCTGTTGAAGATGCGTGTCTGAAATGGTCTTTTGAGGAAAAAACCACACAAATTTGAGTGGACCTGTCCAGAAGAACTGGTACTTCAGAGTTTATACAGAGAAATAGGCTCATAAATTTTAAAAATTAGGAAGGTCTTTGTCTCGGCTCTATGTTTAGCAGCATACAGCATTTATATTATATTATCTAACCGCTCACACGGCAGGTACGCCCGCTTAAAAAACTAGTCGAGTGTACCACCCGCTGACGTCATTCAGCCCGCGGCGCGCGTTTGTTTACATAATGCGCTAGCGGCATAGTTTCTAAGAATTCTGTAGCTGCAGTTCATTTCTTAGAACTCTTTTGACTAAAGCACCATTATATTGAATGTTTCGTTTGAATTTGTTATTGTTTACATTTCTAGAAATGGTTAAAAAGACGAACAAAGACAATTTAGCTTCAGATTTCAAAGAAATGGCTCTAGTAAGAAAAAACAAGCGATGACCTATATGTTTTAAGGTTTAAAATGCATGGTGTGTTAATTCTTAACATGAAACATAAATGAACCCACTTACCACATTACACTTAAACTATTAACTGAGTAAAACACTTTCACAGTCGACGGACCGAACAATGACATGTCAGAGAAAAAAATATTTTTTAATGTCATAGACAAGTCTCAGTCAGTGTTGACGTATCTTAAATCGTTCGGAAATAGATAACGCATTAAATTAAATGCATAGAATTCGTTATTAGTACTTAATAGTGATGGAACAACGTTAATAATAAAAAAATATTTTCTTGGTATAGAACTCATACCACGTATAATATTAGGTAAAATGACTCCACGGACCCGATTCACACCGCGTTCGTGTGAGCGGAGCAAACCCCTGAAGTACCAAACTATTAAAATAACATTCTACATTTCTTCCACAGTTACAAGATCGCAGAACGCTGCATGCTACAATGTATAGTGAAGTTCCCCCTACATAAGGTACGCGGTGCGAACGCCCCGTTTATTAAGAAAAGTTCTGAATTTAACCGATGCGTACGCGTTTACGTAGATGCACGATCACAGCCCGACGTCGACCGAACGATAGTCAGGAGTAGGCAGCAAGATCTAGAGAGCCTTATAGAATGACATTAATGTACTTATAAATATAGGGGCGTTCCTTTTTAGAATGGTTCATCTCTATCTACATATTATGTTTGGAGTCAAATTAGATTATGATGAGTGGCTGGTTATGTTGTTGTTTTATTTTAATCTGTGACAGCATCAGTGGCGAAAGCACCATACAACAGGATTCTTACAGACTTTCCTTCGGAGGTTCACATCTATCAGCGCAGGGTCACTTTGGCTACATACTTTGAGACAAAGAGGGCAGGGTAAGAGGTGGAACATAGGTTGCGACATAGCTCCATGCTATGGAGTCCATAGTAACCCTGCTAGTTTTTGGTTCTGCTGCAGGACGATGTAAGTTAAGTGAGTGCAGGGGTGGCCCAGTGGTAACGGCCGCGACTTAAGAGTTAGGTCGTAGGTTCGAACCCAGACAGGCGCTTTACTTTACCAACCCGCACTGGGTCCGCGTGGTGGATTACGGCCCACTCCCTCTCAGCGAAAGGAGGCCTGTGTCCCAGCAGTGGGAACATTATAGGCTGATTATGTAAGTTAAAACGGGCTTCGCTTCGGCTTCTCTCTTACAAGATTGATACCTCGCCGCTGGACAGTGAACCTATCTAATAAGAGATCTGAATGCAAGTTGTCATTTGAAGGGTCGTACACTCGTCATGCGTCTTTCCAATTGTTTTGTACCTACTGATACACCTATTGGTACACTACGCAAGAACTTTTATAGCACGAGTAGCAGTCGGTATGTCCATATAGGACATAATATATTGTCCTGACTACCAGTCGTACCAAGGGGTATCGTATTACCCAGTCACTGGGTTGTGGAGTTCAGACAGGCAGTCGCTCCATGTAAAATACTGGTATTAAGCCGCATCCGGTTAGACTGGAAGCCGACCTCAACATAGTTGGGAAAAGGTTAGGCAGATGACTTCCACTTATATTTGCATTAGGTACTCATAAATAAGGATGGATGAGGATGAAAAGCTCGTGGCTAAGTAATAACAGCTGCACGGGTCGATCCACCAGGTTAAGCTACGTTTGCCTGGGTTAGTCCGTGGATGGGTGACCATCTTTACATACCGACACTCCTCCATGCCTCGGAAAGCACGTTAAGCCGTTTTTCTCGGCTGTCATTCGTGGATCTTTGACAGTCGTTACGGGTCGTCTGACAACCAGTCTTACCAAGGCGTGTCGTATTATGGGAGGCCGTCACCTCCTTCTGCGAAGCAGTAATGCTCGCGAAGGAGGAGGCGGAACGCGTGAGGGAGAGGCAACAGCCGCGCCCTCGCGCCCCTAGCCGCTGCAGGAGACGCCCTGGGCGGCGGGAATCTATCGCAGATTCCCGGCCACCGTAGGCGTGGGCTTGCGGACGACGAGTAATGGGCAGCTCGCCGTCCGGTAAGAACCAGGCCCGGGTCGACAGCGCGTTGTGTTCCACGCGCGCCTCAAAGAGATGTCAGCAGTGACGGGGTCCAATAGGGCCGATGCCGCCGTGGTCGCGGGTAGTTCGAAAGAGATACCGTGGCCCTGGCACGAGCAACTGAAGGAACACGGGTGGGTTTTAGTCAGTAAAAGTCTGACACGCCCTCCCGCTCTGCCCAGAAAGGGAGAAGTCATTTGATTATTTTCCATCCACAAAAAAAAAGGCGTGTCGTATTACCCAGTCACTGGGTTGTGGAGGTCAGATAGGCAGTCGCTCCATGTAAAATACTGGTATTCAGCTGCATCCGGTTAGACTGGAAGCTGACCCTAACATAGGTGGGAAAAGGCTATGCAGATTGAGTTCATTAATAGGTAGTATTTTAGCTCGGGGACAAATATACCCTTTGTAAGCAAACTCGGATAATAATAACTAATAATATTACTAATATACTAATATTACACTGTTCCCGATACCGGTGGGCTACTATTTTTTATATTTTTAAATGTTTTTTATATATTTTTTAAGAAATATTTAAAAATGTATTTTATAAGAACAAAAATGAATAAACGAAATACTAATATATATATTAAATAATAATACTCAAAAATGATATATCTATCTACGCATTGCAGGAACTACCTACTTAAAATAATAAATAAATGTCCACTTATAACGTTATCATGCCTTATAAGAGGAAAACAAACAACTTATTGTAAGTCTTTACTTTTAGAAATGTTTATTTAATTAAAACAATTATAATATCACAATATTATTGCATCGAGACTCTTAGTGCTACTTATAAAGGCGTCCACCTAGTCAAAAAACTTATTCAACAAGTATCATAAATATAATTATATCTATATTTATTCGTGATAATACACTTCTGGACACATCTATTGGCCCACCTTAGAGTTTAGGTTTCGATGGCCCCTACCGAAATATGATTGCTAGATTGAACCAAAACTGTTGATGCAGTTTTAAACCTGATACATTTTACCATCTTTTTCGATCGTATTGTTTTAAATTTGAATTCAGAATACCATACGACATGGAGCTACGCCTAACAAGTCGGATATGCGCCTTGTTAAAGGCAATTGATTTTTGAATAAAAAACATGTTTTATCAAATGAAGGTTAATTTAATAACGCGTGTTGCCTCCATGGGCATCTACCACAGCTCTCATACGATTAGGCATAGAGTTTATCAACCGCTCTATGAAATTTTGAGGGATCATCTCCCATTCCTCTTCTATGGCAGTTTTCAACTCCTGCATCGTCTGGGCAACTGGCTGACGAGCCCTAACACGTCTTTTTAGCTCGTCCCACATGTGCTCAATGGGGTTCATGTCTGGGCTTCTGGCTGGCCAGTCCACAACTGTGATGTTCACATCCCGAAGATATTCCCTGACGATGCCGGCCGCATGGGCTCTTGCATTATCATGCATAAAAAGGAAATTTGGGCCCACATAGTCCGCGTATGGTATCACGTGAGGTTCTAAGCACTCACGAATGTACCTTTCAGCATTTAATGTTGGCAGCCGTGGTCCTGTAACAACCTCAAGTTGAGTTTTGCCGCTCGCGGATATACCGCCCCAGACAGTCCATGAGCCACCGCCATAAGCAACCTTCTCTTCAAAGCAGCATTGTGCGAAATGCTCTCCCTTACGTCGGTAGACCTTCTTCCTTCCATCATTGCCATGTAATACAATTTTAGACTCATCAGAAAAGAGTACACGGCTCCAATCTTGCTGTGTCCAATTTAAATGACTGCGTGCGAAATGAAGGCGCGCTGTTCGGTGGGCTCGCGTTAGTTTGGGGCCATTAGCTGGCTTGTGTGGTACCATATCGCGTTCTTTTAACCTTCTCCGAACAGTTCGAGCGCTCACAGATACTCCGTGGAAGTCGCGAAGTTGGTTTTGTATCTCAATGGAGGTAAGGTGACGATTTCTCAAGCTGGTCGTCACTATGAATCGATCGTGCCTTTCAGTTGTGACCCGAGATCGTGGCCTTCCTTGGCGACGAACAAAGCCGCCAGTCTCTAGGTACCTCCGATAAACATTTCGGACCGCAGATCGACTTAAATTAAGTTGAGCACTCACGTTTCTTTGGCTGTGTCCGGCCTGAATAAGTGCCACAGCTTGGGCGGCGACTTCAGGTGAAGTATCCATAGATTATTGATAGAACCTCACCTTAATGTTAAGAATAAGTAATGTTTGTTGCAAAACCAAAGATATCAATCACTTTTTCAAGAATTAAATCCAAGTAAACTAATAAAACCAAGTTTTCTTAGTATTCGATTGTTTGATATCAACAAACAGGCTCCAAATTGTCTTTTGTTTCTTTAAATTCTGTGTTCGAAATTCAAAAAAAGACTATTGAATGAAATTGTGAATGTGCCAGGTTCAAAACTGCATAAAAACTTTTTGCTCGACCTAATATAAAATTTTAGCTAGGACCAAACGAAACTGAAAATACAAGGTGGGCCAAAAGATGTGTCCAGAAGTGTATAAAAAAAAATATTAAACAATAATAATATCAGTATTATTGGTTCGAGGTTCAAATTAGAACACATAGTGTAATCACTTAACTTTGTTTTAAAAAACAATACAGATTCAACCGACTTTACAACACACAGGGGTGGGTAAGTAGGTAGTTAAGTGCCAGACATAGCTTCAAATAAGGGTATAAATACAGGAAAAGAAGGGGCTCATCGACATATTTCATAAAATCTAACTAACTCTGCTATTCGATTCATTATAAAAGGGGCTTTCATTTGATTTATTCTGAACAGTATAAAAAGAGCCCATTGAAAAGATAATCCACAAACGACAAAGGATCCCATTGCAGCTCAAACATGACTTTAAGGTGCACATTGCCATGCAAAACCGGTACTTACCTAAAGATTTTCACTGTCTATAATTTTTAAGAACGTGTCCATTGCGCGGCCATCTTAGATAATCTGTCATCTGTCAATAGGGATGATGCCTGGGTAAAAAAAAGAAATTCTATTTAGTCCGTCAGTCAGAAAATAAAAAGTATTAGATGCGTATTTTTTGCTTTATCATATTAATAGAAAATGACTTATATAACACGCATTAAAGTTGGGGAGTGGGGGCTCGCTACGTCACTTGTACGAATAAAATCTAGCTTCACGTGACGTCACGCGATGATTTAACTCAATGTATCGCCGTAATCTTTTGATTTTGTAAAAAAAAAAAATATGTGTCAAATATTTTCTAATAATCTATATGACGATAGTCATCATCCCTATTACATGTTGCTGAAAATTTTTTTTTTGGTTGATGAGCCCCTTCTTTTCCTGTGCCTTTAATTAGCCAATCTCTGAATTTTTGACATAAGTGCAAAATATATCTTCAAAAATAGCACACGTTCAAAGAACCCTGGCACATCACGCATTTGTAGGTAGCCCTGCACATTCGTTTTGGGTGATTTTAGTGAGGTAAAAATCCCACACTCCCCGGTCTTTTCCCCAAAGCCCGGGCGCCTTTTGAAGGTTTCCATGCCAAAAAAAAAAGGTACCTACACATTCGAAGCCATGTCTGGCGCCGGTTTTATCTGTTACGATGTAGACTCATAGCTACAAGCATTTTAATGAATACATGATTATCGAATACATGCGCATTAACCCTATCACGTGGTAATGAGATTTAATCTCTTATTAGCTTACTACATTAACCTTTTAAGTCTAGTTTAATTAAGAAGATAAGGCTTGATGATAGTCTCGATGAACCATTTGTCTGAGAAACGCAGGTGATCGCCTTCGGTTGATATTAGGACCAATTTGCCTTCTTTCTCCATCTTCTTGAGGCCCAGGCGGTCCTGTAATAGAGTAATGGAACATATTATAATGTTATACTAGAGGACAAACGCATTTGCAAAATATTGAACACAAGAGTCCATAAAATAAAATCAATCTGCCTAGCCTTTAACCGAATATGTTGGAATCGGCTTCCAGTCTAACCGGATGCAAATGAATACCAGGATTTTATATATATCTAACCTACACAACCCAGTTACTGGGTATTACGATACCCCTTGGTAAGACCGGTTGTCAGACATTTGCATTTTTTTTTTTGATATTTGCATTTTTTTTTTTGGTTTTTTTTTGTGTTTGTTTGTTTGGTTGTCTGTCTGATGTCTGTCTGTCTGTCGTTACGGGTAACGACTGTCAAAGATACACGAATGACAGATTTCCGAGGTACGAAGGGGTCTTTGGTATGTAAAGATGGTCAGTTGGTCACCCATCCACGAACCAACCGCGGCAAGAGTAGCTTAACCTGATCTGACCCGTGCGGCTGCTATTACTTAGTCAAATAACACACATTAAAATCCCACAAAGTTGGAATGATAAGAAAATACAAATAAGCTGAATAACACAAAATATAATGCTCATCATCATGCATCAGTAATTTTAAATTCAGCCAATCGCGGTTTCGCTCAATCTTGGGACCATCCAGAAGGTGTCTTCTTTTGGAAGGTCCTAAATGAGAAGAAACGATAGTGTGGTACACCGTATGATGAACCATCGCGAAACTTCCCGGTGAACCACTTTTCAACCTTACTGCGTTAGTAATAAGGTCGAAAAGTTCCGCGATCGTACATATTGCGTATTCAAAAGTCTTAATAATTTTATTCTTTATTCCACCAAGTGTCTGATAGCTAAATACAAACTGCACGGATTGAATAAGTATACAGGAGACTAAGTGTACAGAGAGAGAATAAGTGTACAGAGGAGCTCGTGGCTAAATAAGAACAGCCGCACGGTCGATCCATCAGGTTAAGCTACGCTTGCCGGGGTTGGTCTGTGGATGGGTGACCATCTTTACATACCGTAAGCCGTTGGTCCCGGCTGTCATTCGTGGATCTTTGACAGTCGTTACGGGTCGTCAGAAGCCCGAAAGCCTGACAATCAGTCTTACCAAGGGGTATCGTATTACCCAGTTAATGGGTTGTGGAGGTCAGATAGGCAGTAGCTGCATGTAAAATACTGGTATTCAGCTGCATCCGGTTAGACTGGAAGCCGACCCCAACATAGTTGGGAAAAGGCTAGGCAGGCAGAATGGTTTTTTTTTGGGGTCATCAACCGCCGGTAGTGTAATCGTCACTTAAATATCAGTTTTTTTTAATGTAAATTTCACAGACGTATCTCAACACGATAAAATAGATTTGATCAACTCACACTACAAGTAATAACACTACCAGCGGTCATTGACCCCAAAAAAAATCACCACCCATCGTATCTGCGAAGTTTCGCTAGCTAATTTAATTCGACCCTGTATACAGCCAATGCGAGTTTTGCAAATAGTTGTAGAGAGGCACCAACAATACAGGAGAAATTCTAGTATAAGAGCAAAGAATTTAAAGAAAATCACTAACCTCTTTATACACCCTGGTTTTCTGTATCGGAAGTATCTTTTCCGACTGTCCAGGCTCATAGAACCCAAACCACTCCGTCTCTCTCGGCTGCACGATGGTGTCATTGTCAAACTTGACCAGTACCAAGTGTTCCAACTTCTGAAGGTTCTGTATATACGTCTTGTTGACGTTCACCTCGTTGTTGATGTCGGGGAGGAAGATCGTCTTGTGCATGTAGGACTCCTCGTCCAGAGGATCGTGCCAGTACGTCGCTTGTACGAGGGCATGTTGGACCCACCTGAACATGAGTAAGGATTTAGTATCTATCGAAAGAGATTATCTCTTTCTTGTGTTCATTAACGACCTCTGCAATCTCCAAATTCCAAATGCCACAATAGTTTCATTTGTAGACGACACTGCCATCACATACACCGCAAACTCATGGTCGGAACTCGCAAGTTACTGCACAAGTCGGCTTTAATTCTGCCTCAGAGTGGCTTTCCTCTCATACTCTTACTCTCAATGCCAACAAAACTAACTTCATCGCTTTTTCAATGACCAATACTTCCTTGCCAAAAACCTCAATCTTTATAAAAGCTCATTCTTGTCCCACACAAATGTCCTACCTTAATCTCAGTTGAGCAGGTTAAATATCTTGGTAGGTATAGTTCTGGACAACTCTTTCTGGTCGCATAAGAAAGTTAATCTACATTTTTAAAACCCTGTGACATGTAGCCAACCCTTTAATCATCCGAAAAGTTTATTTTGCCCTCTGTCAGTCCATCTTAACGTATTGTATCTCATGCTGGGGTGGTGCTGCAAAGACCATACTTAAGCCTCTAGACACACAGAGCTATTCTGAAAGTGGCTACGTTCAGGCCGATACTCTCTCCAACTATCGAACTCTACCAATCATGCAGGGTACTTAATGTAAGGGTATATATTCTACATATTGTCCTTCTACAACACCGACGAACACCTTTCAAAATAATCTCCAAACGACGCAAAGACCTAATCTGCACAAAACCATCTACACGCACAGCTTTCATAAAAAAGTTTGCCCTCTATCTTGGCCCATCACTCTACAATAAAATAAACGCAAAAATTCCGATTTACGGCTTAACAAACTTTAACTGCAAAAACCGGCCAAGTGCGTGTCGGACCACGCACAATGACGGGTTCCGTAGTTGGGATGAATTTATCTTAAGAACAAACTTTACATTGTAGTTCAAAAACATGTTCTCCCATACATTCCAACTGTAAATGTAAGTTTGTACCACAATATTGATAGATTTACCATGTTATATTTTTTTCAAAATTTTAGGCTCAGTAGTTTCGGAGATAAGGGGGGGAATGGTCAATTTTCGTCTATTTTCTTAAATAACTTTAAAACAATTTATTTTAAAATTATAAAAAAAAAATATATTTGAGACCCTCATAGTAAGCCCTTTCATTTGACATGCCACAAGTTGTAGTTTGCAAAACTTTTTTTTTTAATTTTCTTATTTGCGCCCCAAAAATGACCTCTATATTCAAAATTCATTTATTAACTTTACCCGTCCATGTTTGGGTCACAGAAATTCATATGTGTACCAAATTTCAACTTAATCGCTGCATTAGATTCGGAGCAAAGACGGACAGACAGACAGACAGACAGACACACGAGTGATTCTATAAGGGTACCGTTTTTACCTTTTGAGGTACGGAACCCTAAAAAAGACTTTTCGCTCCTTCTTTTTAAACCTAAACTACGGCGAAACCGAGGAATTTCTAAAGAAGTTATCACTCAAACACTTACAAGCATCACACACTACATAAATTAACCATACACTCACCACACTAACAAAATACACATATACACACCAACATACTGAACATTTTTTTTTCTTTTTAAATTTTAATATACTTACTTATAAATTTGTCTTTTCTGAATTTGCTATATTTTATATTATTTTTGGATTTATAGTTTTTTTTTTTTTTGTTGTATAACAGCCTAAATTTTGTCTATCATTAGTAGCTTATTGTAATGATTACTTTTTACATAATTATTAACATTTTAACTTTTTTAACACGTGCTTATTTATAGTTCAACCATTTATGACGGGGATCGGAACTGTTTCTCCTAAACACAGGTTATACTGTAACCTATCTAGGAGAACAGTACGACACCCACTAATGCTTGTGCTTTATACATTAGATAACCTAAAAAAAATATATAAGGGCACATAGCATAGATATAATATTTCTCTGGCACATAGGGAGTGAGAAGCAGTAGGTACTTTCATCTAACTGCGATCATTGGTACTGCACCCTAATTGCGTAACACACTATTAATCAGAATCTGAATCATTTTGAAGATTATTGCTAATCAATTGCTTTATATTGGTCTGTTCAACAACGTAAATAACGCAATGAATGTTGTTGAACTATCAAAATGAAACCGACTCTTAGCCGACGTTCGCACGGACGTAAAAATATCGCGACGGAATTTTATCGCGCACTGGATTTTCAACTCTCGTTGTTGAGCCGAGCGTTGGAATCCCACTTCACAACAACAGAGTGCATTCTAGCGCGTCGATGAAACACACTGTTGGATTTTCAACACTCTGCTTAGCGCTGAGAGTTCAAAAACCAACAGTGCCCGAAATAAAATCGCCGCGATGTTTTTACGCCAGTGCGACTTAGTGTTACGCAAGTACCCCGCTGGTCTCTAAACTTGCTACTAAAGATGGCGATTATTGAAAATGAGCCTAGTCAATTAAGGGAAGACGCATGTCTAACCATTCCTTAAGTAAAAATATCATCTCTAGGGGTCTACCACCAGATACTTATCGTGTAAAACAAAATCAAATTATTGAGTTTCTGTTTCGTCCAAAATATTCCTACAAAAAGGAACTACACACACACACAGTAACATAGAGAAACTGTGGCTAACATCGAATCTTGGTGAAAGGAATCGCAGAAATGCCATGTCTGTGGGCGATATTTTCTTATGAAGAAAGCGGAACGAAATTACGTATTACAAATGGTGGTAATCTAGATTTCCGTAACACTGCTGAGGTAGGTAGTGTGAGTAGGGTTTGCGTACCTACCTAGTTTATTTGAACATCAGAGTCAGAAATCGCGGTTTGTTCGCAGAAACCCGAGATACACGAGGCTAGCTTCTCAAACCTGAAAACCCAAAAAAAATAACAGCTGCTCCCTACATTTTGAAGAGTATGTAGATAAATGTTCTGTACGGCAGATTTTTTTTTGCGATTTCAGGTTTGGTCCCATAGTAAAAGTTGTTCATAATTTATTATGAGTACAATGACCCCTTAAGAGATTGCTGGTGTTTTATCAATAACCCTGTATACTATTTGTAATCAAGTTTTCAAAAACGGCTCTAACGATTTCGATGACAGTTGCAATATAGTTACGGGGGCGAAAAATCGATCTAGCTAGGTCTCTTATCTGGGAAAATTCGTTTCCTCTATACACCAGCAGAGCTCGGTCGACCAGGTAAGTTATGAACCGCATTCATATTACAGTAGATAAGTAGCTATATCCCTAGGGATAAAACTAAGTATATCATGGCTACAACCATCTTACTGCAACATATACAGAACTAGCTTCAATTCTAGGCTAGAAAGCTAATAGGAAAGGGATCTACCTTTTGAGCTATTATCATCCCCACCACTGATTTCACTATCCTGGCTTTGTGTGTACTAGCTTCATATGGCTGGCGAAGCTAGTATTCGATTATTACTACTACGCTACTACTACGCATTTAGTTTTTTTTTTTTCTGACCGCAACTACCTGTTGTCCTTCCAAGCCAGGATAGCAAGCCAGGCTGGTATAGAGGTTTTAGCTTGCTATCCTAGCTTTAAAAATAGCCTCGTGTATGTCGGGCATAATGCCCGAGTTACACGGGGCTAGTTTTTGAAGCTAGGATAGCAACATAGTGCTAATAAGCTAGCAAGCTAGTCACTCTCGTATAAACAGAACTATACTCATTTTAGGCTGGTAAGCTAGTGAGAAAGATAGTAAGCTAGTGTTATAGTTTTGAGCTAGTAGAGCCTTCCACCACTGATTTTACTATCCTGGCTTGTGTACCTACTAGTCTCGTGTGGACGGCGAGGATACTACCGAAATATAGACAATAGTCTATAGCATAGACAAGTGAGGTTGAACCGTCGGGCGTCAAGCTTGAGTCGAACTTTACACCTTATTGACGGTTTTTGTTTTTTTTTCTTTTCAAGTATTCTAGTGTTTGTATTTTATTATATTTGATTTTATTCCCCTTGCTATTTTTAATTGATATCAGTGGGTATGTCCGTGGCATCACACAGGCCCTATCAGAATACCAGCGTTGCGGTATTTATTTTTTAAATATCGCAGCTTTATGCTGAGATGGGGCCTTTTTGGCCTCGCACAGGTCTCTTTTTTTTTTAGTCTGATTTCTTTTTTTTTTTTTTCTTTTTTAATGTTTATTTTGTTACTTTTATATGCTCCTTTTTAACTGTATTTCCTGTGCGTGTCCCAAATAAAATATTTTTCTTTCTTTCTTTCTTACCGAATCAGATCATTTCACTCTACGGACTAAGTCACAACAATGCTATTGACTTAAAATTTACTAGCATCGTGTAAACAGCACTGGCATGTGCCAAGCCAGGACAGCCAGGCTAGTAATATTACTAGCCTGGCTGTCCTGGCTTGGCACATGCCAGTGCTGTTAAAACCTCTGTTCTTATATAAGAACAGAGGTTTTAGCTTGCTAACCTAGCTTTGAAAAACTAGCTTTATGTATCTCGGGCATAAGTGATTACAACACAAAAGGACAAAGAAGTACGGTACGATTAAATTATAAATCACAATAAGTAGGTATTATATGCTGTGGATAAAATAATCAATTTTTTGTGTTAAATATCTAATCTATCAATCTATATCTATGTAAATAAAATAAAAAGAGAATTCCTGACTGACTGACTCATCAATGCCCAGCCCAAACCCTTGAACCTAGAAAGCTGACATTTTCAAACTCAAACTCAAAGCATTTATTTCAAATAAACCAATTACAGGCACTTTTGAATTGTCAATGGGTCGGTCAGTCAGAAAGATGAAGCTAGTTGCCCATTCCAAAGCGTAGTAGATCCCTATGGAGTAGAACGGGCAAGAAACTCCACGGACAGTCTTTTAAATCATAATATTTTTACAAAATATTGGTTACATCGTTCATGTTGAAAATATACATGTGAGAACAATGTAGAAAGACGTGCACGTTAAAAAGCGTCCGTAATAAAAAGATATAAACTAAAACAACTAAATTACATATAAAAATTAAAAATAAGCCATGGCAGCTAAGAGACGACCAGTCCCAACTGACGGCGCCCGTTCACGAACATGACATTTGGATAGAGGTTCCCTTTATAATTTAGACAAGGAATAAGTATGGATTTTGCGGTAGTAGGTAAGTTCCCGTGGGATATTTTCCGACATCCACGCGGGCAAAAGCTAGTTCTACATAATTTTACCTAAACGGTAAACTTGAAACTTCCAGTCTAAATTCCTAACGTTAAAAAATCATTTACGATAGGTAGGTACTTACCTATGTACAGTCAACAAAAGAGATATCTAGGCAGGGTATACTAACATATTTGTATGTGAATTGCTTCACGTTCAATTTCGTGAAAATATAGGTACAATTTTGTGTTGGTGTGTTACAATGTAGGAGTATTGAAAAAACAAAGTAGGTAATTTATATAAAATTGAACAAACATGTTAGTATACCCTGCCTAGATATCTCTTTTTTTGACTGTACCTAATACCCAAATTACGCAAAAGTTACAATGTGCAATATTTGTGTCCTCAATCGCAAGTGCAAAAACAACATTAACTAAGTTCGCGTCCGCATGACGTGTATAGACGTCATAACAATAAAACTTCGTCTCGTTTACCGTCCGCGTACCGATTAAGCAAGTCACAAGGATACTTGAGTAAATAAAAGCGACCTTCACATGTTCCGCTCCTTATATTGCTGTCGGATGAGTACCACAAGCGCCACGCGCAATGCATACAAAACTATTAATGTACACCTGCAACCCTGTATTTATTGTGTGCATGTAGGTATATGTACACGTCATTGTCTCGGATCTTTAGAAACGGACCTTCTAGAGTTATAGCTCAATGGTTTATTGGTCCTAAACTCTTCTGCTTACATTTAAAGCACAGAATACATAATTAAAAGGCGACAGCGCATCGCATTTCGATTTTCAAAAAAGGGCGGCGAAGCCAGCTTGTGTGCAATAGTTCAAAAGGGATGCATCGTTATCGATACGCCTTTTTGCCGATACGATACCGATACTCTTATAAAAATATCAGCAGTACCGATACCGGTGCCGATATTTTAAATTATTTTTTTTTTTTTTTTTTTGTATCTTTTTATTACAATCTGTCACTATGTATTAGGACATTAAGTAATTTGTACGTCTTGTTAGATGTCTTGCTAGGTATGCGTCCTGTGACACATCCTATTACTTTTAAAGCATAAAGCTAAGTTTGTTCGATGAGATCTTGAGGAATTTTGTGTTTTAGCCTGCGGGTTCCTTTTTCATCCATGAGGTGGTTTGCCAGGATGTTTGGGTGACAAGTAATTCTTTCTTTATATGAGTTGATGTAGCTTTTTATTTCTTCCTTTACTGTCAGTATTTTTAAATCATGGTGTAGTGCTTCATTTGGTACAAACCATGGGGCGTTTGTGATTGTTCTTAGAAGCTTGTTCTGAAATCGCTGTATGATCTCTATGTTAGAGTGTGATGCTGTTCCCCATAGCTGAATGCCGTAGGTCCATATGGGCTTAATTATAGCTTTATATAAGAGGATTTTATTTTCCAGGTGTAATTGTGACTTTCGGCCAATTATCCAGTAGAACTTTCGGAATGTTAGTCCAAGTTGCTTCCGTTTCGTGAAAATGTGTTTTGTCCAAGTAAGACGTCTGTCGAGGTATACACCAAGGTATTTGACATGTTCAGCTTGAGGCACTTGTATTCCATTCAACTTTACTGGTGGGCAGGTATCCTTTCTCTTAGTGAATGTGACATTTACTGACTTGGTCTCGTTGGCTTTTATCCTCCACTTTTTGAGCCAGAGGGCTATGTCGTCCAAACAGGTTTGAAGCATGGCTGATGCTACTTTATGATCAGTATGGGTCACTAACACAGCTGTGTCATCCGCAAAGGTTCCTGTAGTCGCTAATTCTGATATTGGGAGGTCAGCAGTATTAATCAAATATAAAATCGGTCCAAGCACACTGCCCTGAGGAACCCCAGCCGTAATAGGGTATAGTTTTGATAAAGCTTCACCACTCTGCACAAAGAAATGCCTATCCCTCAAGTACGACATCAAGATTAGGAAGATGTTGCTTGGGAAGCTGTTTTTAATCTTATAGAGGAGACCCTCATGCCAAACCCTATCAAACGCCTGAGAGACGTCAAGAAATGCAGCAGCACAATATTCCTTATCCTCAAATGAATTGTGAATTTTACTAACGAGCCTATGAACTTGATCTATTGTGCCATGTCTCTGTCGGAACCCAAATTGGTGGTCGGGTATTAGATGTTTATCTTTAATTATAGGCAGTAAACGTAATAGAAGGAGCGATTCATAAACCTTTGATGCTATTGGAAGTAGACTTATAGGCCGGTATGACTTCGGATCTTCAAGAAGTTTACCTGGTTTAGGAACCATTAGGATTTTAGCTGTTTTCCATTGGGGGGGGGAAAAAGCAAAGTCGTGACATGGCATTGTATATAGACAACAGGAAGTTTAGGCCCGAATCTGGAAGGTGGCGGAGAATCATGCCAGTAATTAAATCGTAGCCAGGGGCTTTTTTGGGTTTTACGTTATTTATAGCTCTAATTAGCTCTTGCTTCGTAAACGTTGTGACGGGGCTGGAAGATGGATCACAATCTAGTAGAACTTCTCGCAGAACTTCTTCTTTGTGTTCTGGAGGCCCTTCGTAGGAATGAGGCTGGAATACGCCTTTTAAGTGTTCTGCAAATGTTGTACATTTTTCTTCATCACTTCGAGCCCAGTTCCCATTGGCTTGCCGAAGTGGGGGAGACACCGTTTTAGGCCGCTTGATTTTTTTGGTAGCTTTCCACAGCAAGTAGTCAGTAGCAGCAGTAGCATCAAGGTTTCTCAGGGACGCCTGAATTCTATTATTTCTGTCCTTATCCAGAACTTTTTTGAGTTTCCTAACAGCATGGTTTAATTTATTTTTAACATCAGGACATCTAAATTGTTGCCATTGTTTTCTAAGCCTTCTCTTTTCCGATATTTTATCCAGTATATTATGGGATATAGATTTCTTGTTATTATTTAATTTGTTGGAAGGAGTAGATTGCCAGGCAGCAGTTTGGACCGACTTATTGAAATATTCTATTGCAGCTACTATATCATCTTCTGTTTTTAGTCTGACTGTGGGCGTTAAAGCCTGATCGACCATTGATCTGAAGATTTCCCAATTTGTTTTTTTGGTGTGAAGGACGCAAGTTTCTGTAGTTTCTTTGAAACGACTTAATAATGTTACTAATACTGGTGAATGGTCCGAAGATAGGTCATAGCTGCTCTGGCACTGAAAGTAATTTTTCGAGATACCTTTGACAGCACAGAAATCTATCAGGTCAGGTACTTTCTTCCTATCGGTGGGCCAATATGTGGGCTCACCTGTTGATATAATTTCCATTTTTAGTTTCTCAACAGTCTTAAGTAGCTCCCGGCCCCTAGGGAGGGTCAATCTGGAGCCCCAATAGCTATGCTTTGCATTGAAGTCCCCGCCAGCTATGAAACGATCGCCGAGGGTGTTGAAAAACTCACTAAACTCTTCCTGTTTGATTATGTGTTTCGGTGGACAGTAGAGAGCTGACACAGTGACGGGACTTACCCAATCTTCAACTATGACAGATGTCGCTTGAATCGGTGCTTTGCAGTATGATACTGATTCATAATGTTTTAATTTGCTTTTGATAATTATAGCTGATCCACCATGTGCTTTCCCATCAGGATGTGTGGTATGATAAAGATTATATCCAGGGAACTTCATGTGGGTTCTTGAAGTGAAATGTGTTTCAGATATTAGCATTATGTCAATATTGTGCTGGTGTAAAAAAAGTTTTAACTCCTCCAAGTGGTGTGATAGGCCATTTGCGTTCCAGATGCATAATGTTAATGCATTAAATTTGGAAGCATGGACATGAGATCTCCCAGCATTTTAGTCATTAGCATCATCTGGTTCATGAGTGACTGCATAAATTCCTTAATGTCAGGTGACTGGTTTGGTTTTGGTTGGGGTTCTTTATTTGGTATACCGGCTGCTATTTTTGCGTATGATTTATCGCCAACACTATCATGTCGGCTATGTTTGACTGTTCCGCCATTTTTTTCCAGTGTGACTTTGCTGTGTTGAGTTTTTGGTCTTAGCGGGGGATACTTAACTTTTTGCAATTCCTTATATACCGAACATCCCTTGTAGTTTGCGGGGTGGTTTCCTTCACAAAGGATGCACCGCACATTATCGGAACGTTCTTTCCTTGGGCAGTCAAGAGTAGCGTGTGCTCCAGCGCACTTAACGCATCTGGGCTGACAGTGACAGAACCTACGCGTGTGTCCATATCTCTGGCAGTTAGAGCATTGCGGGATCTCTCTTTTTGGTCTTGGAGGTTCAAACACAATGCAGCAATGGAGAAGTCGCTTAACGTTATAAATGTTTTTATTATTTAGGTTTGGCTTGAGATCTACGTAGTGCAGTGGAAGAGGTGTTTTGGTTTTTCTGTCCTTTATATTCCAGATATTTGTAACCTTGTGGTCTAATTCTTCAATAGCCACTTTTATTTCGTTAGTGTCAGTTGACGGGTGGATGTTTTTGAGGACTACTCGAAAGCTCCTATCTTCTTTGGGTTTGTAGGTATAGAATTCAGTTTCTCGTTTTTGAAGTTCCTTATAGATTTTGGTGTATGCTTCTGTTGTTTTTGGCTGAATTTTCACTTGTTCCTCACGGAGGATCTTGATTTCGTACTGTTCAGCGGCTGTGTCATTCAGCATTGCATAGAGTGGCTGAATGTTGCTAACTTTGTCTATGAACAATGGAGGTGGTTTGATGGGCTTTTGAGCCGTTTCAGAAGGATTGTTAGTGACATCAAGGCTAGAGAATCGGTTGGAGGTGGTAAGGGGAGCCCTCAGCCAGTAGCTATTTAACGTAGCTTGTTTTTGGCTAGTTGGTGGTTCATTTGGGCTACGAGATCTTTTGCGTCCGGGTACCTCCACCCAGTTTTCTTCAGGAGCATTGTCGGAGTCTACTAAGTTTATCGTCGCACTGGCGACGCTAGTAGGTATCGTACCACTACAAGAGTTTGATCTGGGTCGACTAATAAATAAGCTTTTGTGAAATATTTGCTGACTTAATGTTTTAGTCACATTTGTATTATTCTTTATAGAATTTTCTGTTTGGCTATCCATGGATCCTGAGGTAATTTAACTTTTTAAGTGGCAACACTTGTTTGATGTTGACATTGACACTTTGACAGTGACATTTTAAAAGAGACAGATTAAAAGATCTAAATTATGATTTTAAGTGGGTAGATGTTTTTCACTAGAAGAAACTTGAAACTTTCGATTTAGTTTTTTGTGATTTCTAGTTGTTAATAGCACTAGATAACATTAACACGGAATCCGAAACACTTTAGGCGCACTTTTATAATGTTTTGAGGCACAACTTCACAGTGTTTATAGCAAATCGCGAAAATGTTTGAGGAGCGTATGTGCTTCTGACAGCAGTTTGACAACTTATCTATTATATATATTTTAAATGAAGGTAAAATAAATAAAAAAACAAAACGGGTTAATTAAAAAAAATATATAGAAGAAATTACAGACTTAGAATGAGATTATTAGTTACTAGCTTTTGCCTTGGCTTCGCCACCCACGGGAACGTACCACCGGGAAATCCTTCCTTATTCCTTGTGTAGATTATAAAGGGAACCTCTGTGCAAAATTTCAGCTTTCTCAGTCAGTCAGTCAGTCAGTCAGGACTTCTCTTTTTATTTATATGCAGGGTGTTAGATTAAACGAGGGACATACTTTAACGGAGTGTAGTACTCATGAAAAAAAATTAACAACTTTTACTATGGAACTAACCCTAAAATATGAAAAAGAAAATCAGCGTTCTCTACAAAGTGCAAAACCTACGCGATCAAAATGTACGAGACAGCTGATTTTTTTTTGATATTTCAGGGACAACTTTTTCCATGGTAAAAGTTGTTCATTTTCATGTGTACTACACTCCGTTAAAGTATGTCCCTCGTTTAACCTAACACCCTGTATGTAGATTAGTAATTAAGGTTAATACAGTGTTTTAATTACTTAGTGTTAGTAATAAAACATAACATTAACAAGATTTTTGTTTAAAAGAAAAAGACTCTCAAGTTTTGGTTTTTGAAAATACTTAATCTCAGATGCGACAGAAAACATTTGGAAATAAAGTATTTCCGCACCATTTTTTTCAAGTGGGTATAAGACGTAATTTTTTTGCCTCATTTGCTTAGTTGCATAGACGAAAAAAAATAAAAAAATAGACTAAACAGCACGCGCGTTTACATTACCTACTTTTTGAAGCGCAAAATTTAAAAAGTACCTACGTTTTACCGGCAATAAAAATACCGCCGAAGCCGATATATCGGCATCGGTATCGGTATCGGATGCACCCCTAGTTCAAATATTATAAAACTAGCCGTCGCCTGCGGCTTTGCCCACGTGGTAATCGGAAATTACCCCACGGGAACCTACTACCGGTATAAAAAGTCCTATATGTTAATCCAGGTTATAAACTATCTGTGTGCCAAATTTCATCCAAATTCGTTCAGCCGTTTTTGCGTGATTGAGTATCAAACATCCAAACATCTTCACAAACTTTGAAATTTATAATAATAGTAGGAAGTGCGAAAGTGACGTAGGACAATTTTTGCAATGCAGTGCGACCCAGTATATCTACGTTAGGCTTAAATGAAAATATATTTTTATGAGGTGATTGACTTACTCTTCATAAGCAGCGTAGTTGAGGAGCTGCCTGATATAGTCACAGGTACGGTGCTCCAGGGCCCCGCAGTGGGGAAGACCATAGACTCCCTGGTGCTGGCCTCCAATAGATATCAGGTTCTTGACCGGAGGCAGGATATGACCGCAACGCTGGACTACGGCTCGCCTTTAATATTACAACTCGTATCAAAAGTAGGAAAAAGAATAGAAAAGAAAGTATTTGGTTTGGTGGTTCTGTACTATACACGGCTACATATCAAGCTATACATTTCCAGTATAAGCTGAGCTCGCATTGTATAGGATTTCCGTACAATGAGAAGTCAGCTAATACTGGAAATGTATAGCTTGTTAAGTAGCTGTGTGCACACAGGCAATTTAACCACACATCAGTGGTAACAATTTGACATTGACAGTGACTTTTATTTAGTAGCAGTAGGTAGGTACCATAGGGCAATTATTTTAGCACTAAACTGACGTGCGGTTATCTGTACCTGCTTCATAAATAAATAAGCTGTACAAAGTTTTAAAATACTTAATTTTAAACAAATACCAACAACAAACTAGACTTCAGTAGAGACAAAACAATTTAACAAAAAACAATTTAAATAAAAATTTTAATTGTTTATTCTTATTAGCTTGATGGTGACATAATGCTAGTAATTGTGAAGGACCCTGAACCAATATTTCTTTCTCTTCAAGGGTCTGTTTCCACTAAACAGAAAAATCCTCCCGGATGCTCAAGACTTTTTAAATGTCACTGAATAATTAACTGTATCTAATAAAATTCGACACAGGCTTCAAGCTTGATTGTTACTTATTCAGTGAAATTTAAAAAGTGCTTGAGCATCTGCAAGTATTTTACTGTTTGGTGGAAACTTTCTAACCAATATGATATTAATATGGATAGCGTAAGTACTCAATGATTATTATTAAAAAAATCAGTATGATTAAGAATGTCAGATATAAATTATATATCAAAATCCCTTACAGAAACTGGCTTCCTTGAGAGAATCCAATGGCATTGAACCCTTCCTGCAACTCAGGTTCCTCAGCCAAGTACTTGCATACTCTCTCCACCTGTTTGTTAGGGTTCAAGAAGTACCCATTCTCCAGGTCCTCTATAGTGGAGTTACCTATTTGTAAAGAGTCTACATACACACCGGGGATGTTGTTTTCTAGAAATATCTTGAATCCTCCTAAACTGAAACTTATGCAGCAAGTATCACCTGCACACAACAAAAAAAGATTTTATCATGATTTATTCAGGATTTTTTGTAAAAATCATCATTTTACTGCATATTCTGACCAAAATAGAAGAGAATATGGAATAAAATGTCAATTCACTACACAACATATTAAATCCTAAAAGTAAAATAATAAAATGTAGATTTTTTTTTAAATTAGGCACCTATCTCAGCCTGACATAATTATACATGCTTGGATTACAATGTATTTTTAGAATGATATTCGTTCCACACATTATCCTGTTTTTACAACACCAGGCATTAGTTACCCTCATTGAATTTATACAGGATTCTAAGCGATCTGCTTGGAAGTTAACTCACCCAGAGAGTCCAGTGAGAGATTCTATGGGTTATTTTTAAGTATCTAGGTACCTAGTAATATTATTAATGGTGTCAATTATGTAAGTACCTAAAACATTTAAAAAATACTTATTTATTTATGGTTTAAATACCTACTTAAATAAAAACCTAAGTAATCATACTATCATGCCATGCAATTCAGTCTAAAATATTAAGTAGGTAGGTATGTACGTACATAAGTACATAATGTTTTAGCAAAGAAGGCAACAATCATCATTTAAATAATTTGAAGGACCTACTTACTTCAATAATTATTAGCGGTAAGTATAGTACTCTGGTCATTGACCATACATACCTACTAGTAAAATTATAATTGCTTAAATAACTATTTATTAAACTCACCCATTCCATGCCACATTACGATGGGTGTTGGTGTTGCAGAAATTAATTTGAAAACGAACAGAAAAATAAACAATGTCTTCATTTTGAATGGATCTAAGACTCCAAATATGGAATATAAGTACTGATAGTTTTCGAATTAGCGAAACACTTTGCGGTAAAACGACCGAATCATCAATGAAAAGTCGTAATGTAAACAAACAAAATGTCAAACAAATGTCAATGTTAGTGAAGTGCAATGCAGTTCACTATTTAAAATGTTTGTGAATGACATCTATCGAGCATTGACCTTACCACGAGCTATCAAATGATTATATTCTAATGAGTTTAGTTTATGCACAATTTATTAATGAATTGGGTGTTTAGTCGAAGCAAGGTGCTCTTATTATTTGTTTTAAAACTAGATGTCACTACTACTACGTACGCTCAACAATGAAGCTTTTCCTACCTCCTCAATGACACACAATTTACTGGTTAGACCGCTAGACGTCTCGCGTAATTAAATCAAGGCTTCCAAACGTATGCAATAGATGGCGTTAGCAGTACTATGTTGGAACACATTTCTAGAATAGTATTTTTTTCCATGGTTGAGTATCAATGAACTGACGTAAAATATTTTCCTTTTTTTTTTACTTTATAAATTTTATTCATGAATTTATGGCAGCCATTACTTTTCGGTTTATTGTATTGCACGAAGCTGAACTTAATTTTTATGTTTTCTACTCTGGCTAGACCACCTAAGTAGGGTACTTGTATGGTATTTCAGAATTTGCAGGATACTAAAAAACGGGCGGTAAGTGGGTAGATTCTATACCTGTTTATTTAAATTTTAAATACTAGCTATTTGTGCCCGGGATGGCCCGGGCCATTTTTCGGAAAATCCACCGGAAACATCCGGATGTTTCCGGTGGATTTTCCGGAAAATTTATTTCATACAAACCTTGTCCTAACAATTACTTACGAACACTTAAAAAAAACCGGTAAAGAGAGAGTCGACTCGCGCACCGAGGGTTCCGTTTCGATTTCTGAAAAAGTGTGCTATTTAGAGACATTGTTTTGTTTTTCCTGTGTTTTTTGTTTTTTCTTTACATAAACTTCTATCACATAGAATAATTTCAGATTTTTCTCTATGCAAACTTCGGAGATAAACGGGGGAACGGTATTTTTTTTTTACATTTTTCGTCAATAATCGAAAACTAGGAGGTTTAAAAAAAAAAGGTTTAAGTATGTGCAAACAGCGCTCTTTCATATGATACCTCACATGCCCTAGTAGCCACACTTCGAATTTTTAAGACCCCCCCTTTTTTGGTCCGTTGCAAAAAAAAAAAATATTTCTTTCTTATTTGCAAAATAGTTGGGCAATCGTCATCTAAAACTGTTCCAAATTTCAAGTTGATAACATTAGTTCTTACTAATGTTATCAACTTGAAATTTGGAACGACGAAGAACTCTTGTTCTTGAGGTATCCAGCTGTGACAGACGAACAGACAGACTGAGTCGCACCATATGGGTTCCTTTTTACCATTTTGGTACGGTACCCTAAAAACAGCCAAATCGATCCAGCCGTTCTGTCAAGTGTGATGCGCTTACATACCTACATTCGGCAATTGATTTTTATTTATTTATATATAGGGTGACTGGTAATTAGTGACCGATACTTAAACACATGATTATACTCATGATAACAAACAACTTTTACTATGGGACCATACCTGAAATCGCGAAAAAAAAAATCAGCTGCCCCAGAAATTCATGTTCGCACATCTCGTCAAAATGTTGTAGCAGTTGATTTTTTTTTCGCGAATTCAGATTTGGTCCCATAGTAAAAGTTGTTTGTTATCATGACCACAATCATGTGTTTATGTATCGGTCACTAATTACCAGTCACCCTAGGTATATAAATATGAACCTAGGTACCGTAAAATACAAAAAGTTTAAAGGTACTCACTCTTTGTCAATTTTAGCGCAATAAGTACCACACAGAGAAATTAATGCGCCATTACTTATAAGCTTATAACATATCCTATCTCGGAGAACTTACCTAGTTGGCCACTGCTTCAGTCAGGGTTATAGCCTTAACGTGTTAATTGTGACATCGAGCTTAAGCATTATCATTATCATGGGGACGATTGCTCAACTAAAAACGTAGGTAGGTACCTAGGTACCTACCAATCCTCATATAGGTACAGGTAAATAAATATCGACATACCTTTATGAGGATTGGAAAAATTCTGAAACAATTGTTTCAGAATTTTTCCATAAATCATTCGTATCGTTTGTCTACTTTATGACGTCAGTCGACCATTGTTTGTGATGGTAACAAATTACAACGTGTTCACCAACCCTCCCTACCCACCCCGAAATCTAATTAAGGATTGGACCTACCATCATACTTTGCCATCTCACTTTACAGGCAGATTTTTCTCTAAAAAATGGCGAAAAAATCAAACAAAATAATAGGTATAGAATTCCTTTGTTTATTGACATTCATCACGGTTCCATATTATGTAATAAATAACAATATTATAGATATTTTTACTGCTACTTATCACATTCGTAAAATTGAAGGCCTATGTCACTTCTCTCTGACACCATCTAGTCTGTTTTTTAATCTCGGAGACGAAATTGACAAATTCAAATGTCAAACTGACTTAGGTAGGTACATATTATTGTAGTAAAGGTCAGGTTGATATTAAAAAACAGACTTTAATTACATAATTGCTTACAAAATCCCGTTTTTAACGATAACTTTTGGTCCAGACTTAGCGCAATAAGCCGAAATACTCAAAACTTAAATCTACATTTTGTATTGTCAACTTCCACACTATACTTTATTATTTTAACAAAAAACAAAAGAATATTTGCTGCACCAGACATTATTTTAGATTTTTAGAGCATTCACATACATACTTCAAAACTTAAAGATATTTGGACAAAATAAAAAGAAAATCGTCTCTTGACTTTTTAATTAATATTATTTGTGTGAGTTATTGATTAAACATTTACTCCGTAGCTCATTGGGTAAGTAGGTAGGTACTTCCTTAGTACATATTTACCTAGTACACTTCGCTTTTGTCACAATTTTCCACTGTCGTGATGTCAGACCCAACTCAAATAAACGCTTAAAAATAAACGTTACAGTGTTTTCTTTGCAAATAACACTAAACCCTTTTCATTCTAATTTAGCTGTTCGAGAAACACACATTTAGCAACACGTCATCATTATCTGGGTATTTTTTTTTTTTTGTAGACTAATAAGGACTCAGCCAAAAAGATTGTGTGGTAAAGTGTCCAAAAAAACAAGATAATCCTATCTAGTGTTTCTACAAACTAAGTGTTTCAGCGTTATTCTTTAGATATGGCCACAAACAGCTTTGGCTCGAGTACCTAGGTCTAGGTACCGTCCAGTTTCTACGCAAGGTAAGAAACGTAGTTTATTCTGAAAAACACACGACTTCCTTTGTGATATTTTATCGTGATTTCAATCGTTACACATGCAATAAGTTTCATTCAGGCGAAAAGTACTCATGATGTAAGTATTGTATTATATTTTTCTTTGTTTATATTTTCATTAATTACTTAGAATGTTGGTAACAGAACTTCGACCACCATTTCTGCAACCCTTACGACTCTTCTTGATTTCATTAAACGTCTACATTTTCCATGTAAAAATATTTCTCCAGAATCTCTCGACATATTTTACATCAGTGCTCATGTTCGTCATTTCGGTACGTTCCATCTCCCATAGTCACTGATACAAATTGACAATGAAAATAAACTTAAAACTAATAATTACAACTAAATAGTTATCATAACCGTTAACCTACTTCATCACAGTCTCATAAAGGAAATCACTATAGTCTGTTACTTCGCTGAATCACGTTGGGATAAACATCTTTGGGATCGTCAGATTATTCGACGTACCTACAAGTTCAATAATTATGCACTATTGTAGCAAAACTATTTTGCTAAAGTCATTTCAACCTTTCGACTATGCATGTTATTAGTGACAGTGCCATGTTCAGCAATGCTTAGTATATAACATACAAACATAGGTATCTAAAATATTACAAAATGAACAATCATAAAAATCCGAAGTTTCTCCTGAAATCGAGGACGTCCAATTAAAATTGAAATCTGATTTTTCTTTTAATCGACGGAAACCCGACGTGATTCCGATCTAGTCGACAACTAGATTGTACAGCCTCATTTATAATATAAAATCAGATCTCTAATGACTGTATTACAGTATTCTCATGGAGTCTGTGTGTTTTATGATGTTCTGTCCCAGACTCCTGATCTTCTTTGGTGACTCGAAGTAATCGCTCGAGTCAGAAGAGTCGAGCTCCACGCGCCTGTTGTGACTCCTGATTCTCCTTGCTCTCGTGTCTGAGTCGTACATCAGCGTGTGGGTACTGCCTTTCCTCGATCTGAACGGAATTCTGTAGGGTGTGCTGCTCTGGACGTCTGACATCGACCTGATGTGTCTTCTGAGTTTTGACTCTTTTGTGAGAGGCGAAAAAGTGATGACCATGTTTTCTGGTTTCGGCTCTGGAGACCTGGAAAGAGGAAAATGATATTCTTTAGTCCATGTCACTATTACAAGTTTACATAGCCTATTGACATAGTATATCTAACTATCGGGAAAGATTGCGTGTTACCAGTAGTACTTAATGAGTAAATCATTAGATCCTCTCCCCCTTGGACCGCGTAAGCGAACGGACGTGTGACCGTATTTATTTTTGAAACTTGAATTTTTGAAAACACAAATTATTTATTTTTATTAATAAAATCATATTAAATTTGTGTCAAAAAGCAAGCAACTACCAGGAGCGCAAAGACCACAGGATCGTTCTACAATCTGCGTGAGTGACTGCGCCAACGCACACCTACACATACAGACTCCGCGTACTACATACAACACCTCGCCGCGCCGCGCCGCGCCGAACCGGGCCGCACTGAGTGTCCGCACTGCGTATCAAGCACACAGGAGGATCGTGGTCGCGTACGTCACTTTACGTGTTGTATCGTTTCTCTCGTCGCACGCGCCGTCTACATCGTGCGCTCTGTCTAACCTCTGCGTATCTATAACCGCCTGGTACTATGATTCGCTCGCCCAACAAGTCTGGCTCTGACTCCGCACTGAACACTCTAAACAAAGAAAAAACACCGCCACCTTCATCTTTTGTAACCCAGCGGCATAAACGCCAGATTACAAGAGAGGATTTTGATGAATTTAAAAATGAAATCCGTAAAATGCTCGCTTCGTTTAAGACCAATTATGATAATATAGAACAGACTTTATTAAGTATTGAAAAGAACATCACGTTTAGTAGTGAGCAGCAGATTGAGATGCAAACTAAGATAAAAACATTAGAAGAAGAGTGTAAAATCAACCGATCCAACATTATTTTCCTACAAGAAAAAGTTGAAGACCTACAAAGGTGCTCTAAATTGACAACTATCGAACTGAGGAATATTCCCAAAAAAATCAAAGAGGGTAAACAAGATCTTCTGACCTATGTCTCTAATATTTGTAAAAAACTTAATATTGATTTACAAAATTCAAATGTGCGTGACATTTATCGCATCCCCGGGAAACCCGACACCAAAAAACCAATAGTCGTTCAGTTGTCAGATTTATATTTTAGAAATACCTTAATTAACGCCGCAAAATCGTATAACATCGATCATCCATCAAACAAACTGAACCTGAGTCACGTGGGTCTTGCGGGTACTGATCCTATCTACTTGGCCGAGAACCTCACTGATACCGCAAGGAAACTTTTGTATCATGCCCGTGAACTAAGAAAGTGTAACAAAATAAAATACTGCTGGACCTCGGACGGGAAGGTCTTAATGAAGATAGGAGACGGTGAACCAACAATTGTCCTTAAATCAGTAACACAGCTGGAGCAATTTAATACCCAAGTATGACTATCCTGCCTATCAGTTTGTGTTGTTACTAGTACCTATACATATTGCATGCTTTTATTGTTTTGGCTTATGTTTATTCCTATAATTTTACCTATGTTTACTTTTTTCGCTTTTTGGCTCTGTGTATGGTGTCGCTATAATGTAATCATGTTAGACATACTTATTGTTCACTTACAACACTCACTTACTTACAAAAACACAAAATACATGAATCCTAACAAACATGTATACATACATAAACTCACGCCTTCTTCACACGGGGGTAGGCAGAAACTACAGAACGCCACTTGCTACGATCCATACCTAACATTCCATGTTGTTAAAATCTACTGTTCTTGTTTTACTGTATCAACAATTGTATACTTGCGATTACTGATGTGCACATTAAAATATCCTACATCAAAATATGTCTGAATTCACTATGAATTTTAATAATGAGTTAGACTCTGTTGCTGTTGCACAATCAGCGACGTGTGAAATAGAGGACTGCAAGAACCTGTTACAAAATCCTAAAACTTCACTTAAGATTATTACACAAAACATACGCAGTATTCACCGCAACTTGCCGAGTTTTCAAACGTTATTATCTAGATCTAATGTCGAGTGGGATATTATTGTGTTGACTGAGTGTTGGCTGACACGTAATCCTAGCATTCCTTTTATTGACGGATACACATCTTTTTCCACTACTAGCAACTATACGCAAAATGAAGGTGTGGTAATTTACTGTAAGAACACGGATTTGTCTACGATTGAGGAACCAGAATTCTCTGATGCGAACATTCTTGTGGTAAAAGTCAGTCCAGACACCATTTTAATTGCCATTTATCGTCCACCAAGCAATAGAAATATTGACAATTTCTTAATCTCGCTCAATGAATGCCTTTGTAAATATTCATCGTTTAAGAATGTTATCTTGGTTGGTGATATCAATATTGATATTGCTCTCGGTACCCAAGACCAAAGATCCTCCGCCTATCTTGATATGATTGCGTTTCACGGCATGCTTCCAGCCCACACAATCCCTACTCACAGTCGTACATGTTTAGACCATATGATATTGAAAACAAAACTGACTGCTCATTGCTACGTCGCACAGACTTCTATTACTGATCATGATTCCGTCATACTATTTATGGATAATAAATCTAAGCAACCAATTAGGAAAACATACGGTCGTATCAATTCCGAAGGATTAAACGAAAGCGTAAAAAGTATTGATTTTAGTTCTATATATGACATGACTGATGTTAACCTAGCAACAGATTTTTTCATAGGATCGCTCTCTAAAGCCATAGATAATAACACGCACAGCATTACAAGCACCGGAAGCAAAAGAATTCTTAAGCCTTGGATAACGAAGGGACTTTTAAAATGTATGCGAAACCGCGACAAACTTTATATAAAATCAAAGAAAAATCCTGGAAATGAAGTTATTCAATGTACATACCGAAGATACAGGAATTTTTGTAATAATATTTTAAGAAAAGCTAAGATTGATTATGAAAAAGATATGATTAGGAAAGCCGGAAATAATAACAAGAAGCTGTGGGAAACCATTAAAACCATTACATACACCTCAAAGAAAAAGGACAAACCAACACAATTAATTTGCCCCAACAATCCATCAGTTTCGGTCAATGATATAAACTCGTTTTTCGCGGGTGTTGGTAAATCATTGGCAGAAAAAATTACAACTAATAAAACTAATACACCATATACCACTAGTTCATCTCAATCAACGAATGCCTTCGTTAATTCAATAGTACTATTACCTACAGACGAGTTCGAAATAAAATCATTAATATCTAACCTCAAGAATGATTGTGCAGTAGGGGTAGATAAAATCTCAGGAAGCTTCTTAAAACAATTCACTGACGTCATTGTTCCTCCTCTAACATTTATATGTAATTTATCATTTACTACGGGTGTCTTCCCTTCTGCTTTTAAACGATCTCAAATAGTTCCCATTTTCAAAAGTGGGGATAGACGCTGTGTCAATAATTATAGACCTATTTCTATCCTTCCTACACTATCTAAAATATTGGAGCGCCTTATGAACAACAGACTAGTTAGGTTTCTGGAAACAAATCAACTATTGTCTTCATCTCAATTTGGATTCCGAGCACAATTATCAACGTCAGATGCTGTTCATCACTTAACGGAATTTATAATGTCCAAGTTAGATAAAAAGGAAAAGACCTTGGCCATCTTCCTGGATTTAGCCAAAGCGTTTGACACAGTGTCTGTCCCCATCTTGATCAACAAACTTGAACACTTGGGAATTAGAGGTTTACCACTAGATTTGTTTGCAAATTATCTAAAGGGTAGAACACAGGCTGTTAGAGTAGATGGTTGGGCTAGTGATGAACTGCCGATTGAATATGGCGTCCCACAAGGCAGTATACTCGGCCCGACCTTGTTTTTGGTTTACATTAACAACCTATGTAATATGGATTTGACCAACGGGAAAATAATTACATTCGCCGATGATACTGCTCTACTTTTTTATGGTGACACATGGGAAGAAGTTTATAAACACGCCCAAAATGGGTTCAACCAAGTGTCTAAGTGGCTTGAAGACAACATCCTCACCTTAAATGTAGGCAAAACTAAGTACATGACCTATACACTCAGAAAGCATGACCTACCTAACCTTCCCGTTATATCACACAATTGCAACTTACCATCCAACAATTCATGTAATTGTCCGCGTTTGTCAAAAACTAACAGCATCAAATATTTGGGTGTTGTAATAGATAACCAACTAAATTTCCAACACCACATTGAGGCCTTGGTTCCTAGGATTCGTAAACTTATTTATATATTTAAATCTCTTCGTCATATTGCTGACACTTTCATAATTAAAACTGTTTATCTCGCATTATGCCAATCCTTACTGTCTTATTGTATAACATCTTGGGGAGGAGCCGCTAAAACTCACCTACTAAAACTAGAGAGAGCCCAAAGAGCCATATTAAAAGTAAGTTCTTTCCTTCCGATACGATACCCTACGTTTGATCTTTATCAGCGATGTAAGGTACTGACAGTTAGACAACTTTTTATTCTACTGACAGTTACTAAGAAGCACTCAGAACTTTCTTACGACCCCAAAACAATGTCAGGTAAGAGGAGAACTACTGATGTCTGCACGACAAATAGATATAAGCTCAGTCTGGCACATAATTTTTACGGTTTCCTGGGTCCATATTTATATAATAATATGAACAAGCAGCTATTAATTTATCCTCTTTCTAGGGCAGAGTGCAAGAGAAAGGTTTGTTCTTGGCTTCAAGGCATTGATTACAGTGCAACAGAACGTTTATTAAAACCCTTAAGGTAACGTTTGACAGCATGGAACGATTAACAATTAACACACACGTACTCATCACACCATCACCTACACTCTCACCGATACACACACACCCACACATACTCATCCCCAAATCAACATTATTAAGTCACTTTTGCCACCAGATTTGTTTTACTTTAGTTTATAATTATCCATTTTTATTTTTTAATTTTTGTTATTACTAATTTGTAAAAGTATTTCATTATGTACAACCTGTATGTTAATTTAATGCAGTCATAGGCCGTTAGTGACTGGTCCGATGGAGGGTAAGCCTGGTGATCTGTAATACAGGTTTTACCTACAACAGACACCAGTCTCTATTAAGTGTTACCTTGACTTTGTACTGTGTTTGTGATTATGAGAGAACAATAAAGAATATTATTATTATTATATTATTATTAGATAATAATGTTTTGCTAAGATTTTACGTGGAATTGAAAACTGGTTCGATAACTCGTGACGCTGTCGCTAGACATTGATATAACACGTTACCTACTGTAGAGTAATATTTACTGAGCCATATTATGTGCGTATATATTGTTACTTAGTAATGCCTATATATAGTGCTTATTATCACTATGATTCCACGATTTGCTGATATATTCAAGTTCTGAGTTTGTTTTAGCTCTACGTATGTTTTAATTAATGTACCTACTGTCATTGTTTGAACTCTATTCAAATGAGTGGGATACATGCGCAGATTCACTAGATTCAAAACAAATAAATTTATTGGCAGCAATACTATACAACCCGTGACCATTGTATAGTTCACACATAATTGTCTAATTGTCGCGTTACTTAGGGCATATCAAATGGGGTATTTTCCTATGCTCCACATGACAATTGACCGTTATTTTACGATTTTGGTTTGATAAGTGTGACCTTTGACATTTTACTTTTAATGAAAACGATTCAAAGTAAATTAGGCCCTAGTTGGAATCGACATGAATCGATAGCTAACGACGCCGTAAGGCAACTGGCTACCTAAATATTTGAAAACAATAGCTATCTAGAATCCACTCACGAAATTAAATCAAATTAGATTAGTACTGAAATAGTTATCGCTGAACTTAGTGCCTCCTTGAGTTTTTCTTTGATATCCCAACAATGTGAAGGTCGAATGAAGCAAGATGGTGTAATTGAACGCGTATTCCCAGATAACGAGAGGACGCCTCAGTTTATGAAACGATTTGAAAAAGGTTAATTAAATGTTGTCGTTCTGAAAATAGAGCTAGACTGTATTGTATAGGTACTTATTCAATTCCATTTATTCATTAATGGGTAAGTAAGTAATTAAACATTGTGTTTGAATTTAAACTTGCTTATTATATCAAAGTACTTAGGTATTCTGTCGAAGAAATTAGATTAGACTTGCAATGTAACCAATAGTAGGTAGTAGGTACCTATAATGTAGTTATGGGAATATGTCATGTGATGACAAAAGATTACCTTCACAAATAGTTAGCACTGTGGGTTGTTGAACTTTACCTAAGGCGTGGATCTTAGTCTTAGCGTATCAATGGTAAAATGTTCAAATAAATATGTTTAGAATAAAATTCAGCTGCGCGAACTTCGCTCACTCACGACCATCAACTGCACATGCTGTGCAGGATGGACGGTGGGCCATTGTCTGAGGGGAAGATACCACATAAACGCCGTTTCTTCTAAAGGCATACACACTTGAGATCTGAGCCGTCTATGAAACCCCATCTGCAGTGGAGATTGTCTTTGCCGGCCGACCTGGGTTTGAAGTACGAGTATATTTAGAGATTTGCAAGTCAGCCACGACAACGCGTGCTCAGATGGATAGCTCTGATGGTTCGATAAAATTGTCACGGGGATGGACTATGTGGAGTCCTTTACCGCACCAGATACAGCCTGTCAATTATACCTATGCTTTTAATATATTTTAAAGTCAATGTATTTTTAATCGCCAGAATACACGCAAACAACGTAACTTTTCTAAGATATTTTATTACTCCTTGATAACGCATCTGCCTTAGATCGGCGTTCACCCTGAACACATGCATTTTATCATTGTAATAAAGATCTTTGTTTTATTAAGAAGTTTACAATCGTCATTACTATCGTGTGTGTAGTTCAACAAACAATGTGAATAGTCAACTATGATTAGCATTGTGTTGTAAGTTTAGGTCATTGATTGACACTGTAAGACACTGTTGTGATTGTGTCTACTGATTTGTCTCACACACACGCACACACACCCATCACATACTGCTTATGTTTATGTCTAAGATACTGAGAAAATTGTATACTGCTGTGGAAGAGCGGAGTCACCTAACACAGGCATTACTTGCCTAACAGATGGCTCCAATCACCAACTAATGTACAACTTTTTGGTTCAGTAATAAATTTGATTTGATTTTGATTTGATTTGATTTGTTTAGAATTCTGATTGATTGTGAATTTATTGTAAAAAATTAAGCGCGAAAGAACCACTCAGAGAGTTCCAAATTAAGTATAGCAGCAAATAGCTTATGTACTTCACGACAGGCTGATATTGGTCCAGAAGGAGATGGGTCGATCGTTCGTCGTTTTCAGATGCCCGAAAGTCTGTTTTCAGAGTTTTTTGGTACCTTAGTAGAATATCGAGTATTTGACCATAGTAATCGGGTTTGGGTGGACGTCAAAACCATCTGAACTCCCCCTGACGTCCACCCAGAGGTTGACGTCAGAAAATAGGCCTTTTTACGTCCTAATTAAAAAATAGGCTAAATAAAGACTCTTACGTAAATATCTATGTATTTACCATTGGAATGTTAATAGCATTCGCCAGACTTTGTATGGAAATCTACTGTTACGATCGGAATGAAATGCAATTTATAAACTTGGCAAGACTTCCTCTATTTAGTGATAATATTACAATGCCAAGGTTCTTCTTTTATTTGAGGCAAAAGATAGTGATTGTGACTACATTCTTCTGAATGTAGTCAAAATATTACTATCTGCAGTTATTTTAAAATGACATCATCATAAGTACTGGGAAGTTCAAGTAACTGGTTTCCGATTCTGATTTCGTTTTAAAATGTTAATGGGAAATGATAAGGTTTTATCTAACGTAATTTAAAAATGGAATATCGTTTTAAATGCTTTCGGTTTGAATGGTACATAAACGGTATACCTAATACACATTATGTTGGTACATTGTTCGTATTGTTGACGTCACTATTTTTATGACCTATGTGTAACTTTGTGGTTGTTTATTACGTATGTAGACATCCTTAGTTACTAACGGTACCTAATTTTTCCTAGTCATAAAGTCCTAGTCATACTTAATAAGTATCATAATCATAAAAGAAGGTAACTTAAATAAACAAACATGCCGAAAATTATCTAGGTATTCTAAATTGCTTAAAGTTTTATTTAAATGTAATATAAACATAACCTAAAAATAACAAAATTATATCCTAACATAACTAAAACTATGAAAAAACTAAAATATGGCATCGAAAAATTCCTCCGCATCGTTGTCGATTCTAAATTAGATTAATAAATTAAATTAGATTGATTTGCAAATTATTTTAATACCTATCAAGATCGATTCTCCAATTTATCATGAAAATTATCAAACGAGTCTCAAATTAAAATAATGCCAGAATTAGGTAGATTGTTAATTTGGTGTAATTACCGAATTCATGAACATTCACTACGTATAGAGTTATTTGATAGACCTACTTTAGGTCCAAAGAGTCATACAACTTTAATTATCCCTACTTACCTACTGTAACAGCACGATATATTTACTACCAGTGTAGGCATCCAATTATTCTATGTATAATTTAATAGGAAACTATAAAATTAGACAATGTTATAAGGTAAAAGCTATCGTGTAATAGACCAGCGGGATACAATTTACGTTGAACCAGTTAATTATTAAGGGAATAGGTATATGAACGTCGATCGCGTGCGTCATCAACTCATCACGTCCCATAGGATATTAAAAACGTTTTAGTAACGAAAGCATGCCAAATTGGCAGAAAGATATACCTAAGTAGAATGCCTAAGTGAATCTATAGGTACCTACATTCATTATAAACGTCAACTTCAAGGCGTTCGTGGTGCGTGTATCGAACTGTTATTTGCCCCTCGTCATGGAAGAAGACTTTCGGCTGCAGGACGTGGTGTTCCGTCGCTTCCGCGGACAAGTACCACAGAACAGCACTAAGTCGAGCTGGGTAGTGCAAAGTGAAATGCTACTACTGTGGTAGCCCGCGAAATTCAATTTTAAAAATCATCAATAAGTTAGATTTCGTGCAGATTCGTTAGATTTCGTTCGTTCGACGAATCTGCATGAAATATAACTTATAGAGATGTATTGATGGTTTTTATGGTTAAAATTATGTAAATTGATAACCTTTACCTAATATTGTACGTGGTATGAGTTCTATACCAAGAAAATATTTTTTTATTATTACTTAATAGTGATGGAACAACGTTAATAATAAAAAAATATTTTCTTGGTATAGAACTCATACCACGTACAATATTAGGTAAAATGACTCCACGGACCCGATTCACACCGCGCTCGTGTGAGGGGATAATGTTTTATTGTCGCCTATCATATTTTGATCAAGATACAACCTGACACGGACCTGCAAATTGCAAAAAACACAAGAAAATTCTATTAAAAATCAAATTATGCATAGAATGCATAGTGCATTTTAACAGTTTCATATTCTAAGGATATCAGTTGTATAGGTGTACTTAGTACTAGAGTCCAATCCTTAACTTCGAAGTAATCAGAAAGTGACTGGACGTTTTTAATGTCAATTATTTTTAAAAGAGTAGGTACCTAACCGTGGAAAGTGTTTGCTGTCGCGCAGTCGGCTAAAAAGTACTGACTTGATTTAGTCACTCGCCGACTGATTCATCAACGCCCAGCCTTAACCCTTTGGACTTATTATAGAAAGCTGCTACCCAAAGGTTCCATTTATGATGATGATTTATGAGCTGCGCCCCGCGGTTTCACCCGCGTCGACCAGGATAAAAAGTAGCCTATGTGTTAATCCAGGGTAAAAGCTATCTACATACCAAATTTCATCCAAATTGGTCCAGCCGTTTGAGCGTGAAGAAGTGACAAACATATATACACACACACACAAACTGTCGCCTTTATAATATTAGTGTGAAGTGTGATTTGATGTGACGTGATTAGTGTGATAATCTGCCCTCTCCCTCTTAGATATTGATCTATTTAGAACATATAAATAAAGAATAGGTACTTTGGTAAAGACCGTAATTACAACTAATTAAAGCACATCAATAAATTATGAATAACTTCCTGGATGTTTTTTTTTTATTCTGTCTTTTATAATTTTTTTTTGTGGTAGGGCTAGGTACTTACCTACCTATTTTTTTTATTTTCACTTTTTAGGGAATATTTATATAGGTAGTTTTTAATTTGTGGAAGCTTATAGATGGCAACTGTAAGCTCTAATTGTAAATTAATTACCTAGATATTTTATTAGAACCTTTCTGAAGACTAAAATAAATAATGATGTAGACAAAAGGAATAAATCCGGATTATTCGAAATTCCCACGGGATATGGAATTCACAGGCGGACGAAGACGCTGGCAAAGTGCTAATATAGTATATCTACATACTTACTGCGTAGGAGCAGGATACATGCATAACTTTGCGTAGGCGCATGTTTGAAAGCCCGGTATACGATCATTCAACTACCGTTCGCTGCACCGCTAACTGACGTCACATTCATGTTAGAAATAGAGAATAATAATATTAATCGAAATATTTTCAGATAGCAGGTATATTCTGCAGAGAGGAACACCATCTGCTTTTTGTTTCCTTTGTACTCCAAGATAAGATAATAAACACCGGAACAGATTCTGTATATTATTCCTTGGTAAAACAACTTCGTACGCACGGCTGCAGATCTAGCTATAAATTTCCAGTATAAGCTGATCTCGCATTGTATAGGGTTTCCTTACAATGAGAGGTCAGTATAGCTCATAGGTAACACGAAAAAAGTTTCAGTTTGCTGAATCAATAGATACTCAACACCCCTACGAGTATCTACATTAAAATGCTATCTTCTTTGTTTCATTCATTCACAAGCAAAATATCTACTTTCAGCAGAATAAAATGTTGGGTTTAAAAAAAATCGAATAAGTGATAAACTTATAATTATTATAATTTATAAAATTATACCTACCTGAAAAACTTTCAAACATTAATTAGAAAAACTAACCAATATTATAAAATGCGAAAGTTAGTTTGTTTGTTTGTTCCGCTTTCACGTTAAAACAGCTGAACCGATTTGGATGAAAACTGGGACATGGGTACACGACCTGGATTAGGACATAGGATACTTTTTATCTCGGTAGTACGGTAGTACGTTTCCGTGAGATAATTTGTGACCTCCACGTGGGCGAAGCCGCGGTCTAGTTCCAGTTCTAGTTCTAGTTAGAGGGTATGGTTTCCGCACTTAATCCTTCATGTGGACCATTGTGCGTGGGCCATAGCGGCCTTCGGGGGGAGTAGGGGTTATTCCAACCAGCCCACCTCAGAAGTTGATCAAGTCTCCAAGTCTGTTCAAAACATCTGCGAAAGATCTGGGTGTTCCAAGAGTTTCTGTTCTAGTCTGGGTGACGCCTGTGCAATCAAAGAGCACATGCGTTACGGTTTCCTCAGCCTCCAGGCAGGCCCTGCACAGAGGACTGTCCGATATTCCCATTGTGTGGAAGTGTTTGTTTAGAAGAAGCCGCGGTCAAAAGCTAGTTCTTTATAATTTACATAAGAGCCTTGTTTTGTTTTTATTTATTTTTCTTTCTTATTTCTAATTTCAACAGCTGATAAGATATAACTAGGTACAGTCAGGGAAATGAATTTATAATCAAATTGACAGCCTGCGTTCATTTGACAGATATGACTAATTGCTTTACAATTATTTTTTCTGACTTTACCTACCTTGCTATTTTGTTAGAAATGTTGGCTAACTGACGATATAAGAATTACCTTCCGACAGTTCACTTCGGCAACGTTAACCTAAATCGATTAACTAGGGAGTGGTGTAACCATAGATTTTTTTATATTTCTATGGGTGTAACCACAGACCAGATAATTAGTAATTAATAATTAATTAATAATTATTAATTACCAAATAACCTATATTTCTGTGGGTGTAACAATATTTGCGTTTGAAAATTAATTACCTACCTACCTGACGAAGTTTCGATTTTCTACTTAATAAAAGCCTGCGACTTTTATATGCGTAAGAAGTAAAATCCAAAACAATGTTTTTTTTATAAGATTTCAGGTCATTGAAATATATTATGTGATAAAGAACTAATAAAATATCTAGTCCATTGCAAAAAATTGGCGAATCACCAGCGAAAATTGATTTTTCTCGTTGTTTGAACAAAGGAACACACATTGTCTCGATCGCGCTTGTTTAAAAATAAAATAGGTAAGTACTTAGGTAGTACCTAGTAGGTATCTACCAATTTTAGACTGGCGTAGGCGCCCTATGTATTTTCTTTTGATCATTTGAATAAAATATTACACAATTAATAAATAACCAAACATAGCGCTGTGAACATTACCTATAGTGAAGCATGCGCAACCCCCCCCCCCCCCCCCCCCGCTCTGTGCATACACATGTACCTACACCCCATAGTTATAAGAAAGTTTACACCAAACTACAATTAAAGTACACCTCATTACGTGCACACCATGTTTACGAAACTCGAAACGTGCGGCCTCACGTAACGTTACTGTTGACAGCGCTATGTCTTGAATTTTGATTTAGTCTGAGCTCGCCAATTAGTATAATTATAGGCCTATTTGATGATGTCCAAATAGCCACTACTTACCAAATAAATTAAAAAATGGAACAGAATTTGTATGAAATTATCTGCCAAGTACTAGCAACTCAATCGTAGGTGGTGAAACAGGCCCTGATACTTACCAATTAATCGAAGTTCATAATAAACCTACTAATAGTTCAACACTAGCCGTTGCCCGCGGCTACGCCCGCGTGTATGTAGGAAATTATCCCACGGGAACCTCCTACCGGGATGAAAAGTATTATATGTCTTAATCCAGGTTATAAACTATCTGTATACCAAATTTCATCCAAATCCGTGTAGCAGTTTTTGCGTGATTGAGTAACAAACATCCAAACATCTAAACATACAAACTTTCACATTCATAATATTTGTAGGATAGAAAGTAACTATATTTATTAAGATAATTTAGGTACCTACCTAATGCTAATGATAGTGAATGTTATGACTAGACTAACTCACTTGTTTACACAATTAAAAGCTTATATATACACAAAGAGTAAATAATGAAAAAATTCTGATGCCAAATACCGTTAAAAGATTATCACACCCGTGTGAAGGGTTCCCGCAGAAAGGCGCGACGCGACTCTGATGGAACAATTTCTATGGAAATTGTTCTACCGGAGTCACGTCGGGTTTGTCTGCGGGAGTCTCAATATATTCCCGCCAAAACACACAAGTTTGATGCTCAGTATAAACCAGATTTTCGCACTATGACGTAAATTTTATTCAGAGATCCACTCGCTTGTATAAATACATGTAAATTGTCGAAAACAAAGCTCACAGTGATGTGCCAAATTGAACGAAACGACGCTTTGATAATATACCTATCTGCACTCGAAATAGATCGCGGTTTAGAAGAGCTATAGGTACCTATTTCTTCATCTACACATTTATCTTCAATAGCTAATGTTTGTAAGCGCATCAGTTACGAACGATTGCATATATTTGGTTAATTATTTTTTTGTTGCTGCTGTAATTTGTCAGGACAAAGTTTGTATGATAGATTTTTTTTTAATTCACCGGAAAATTCAGAAAGTATGTTATTGAAAGCGTTTTTCGTGTCTGTCTTGGTGGTGGTTGTTCTTCTAAATTACGCAACGGCTTTTGATGCGGTTTTCAACATCACTTAGAGAATTTATTCCGGAAGTTTTATTATGTGTCTAATCCATAAATATTAAACAAATTTTTTGTCAAGTTGTAAAACCCGTGCGAAGCGAAACAAAATAAGGCGAGTCGCTAGTAGAGAATAAATTATTGAATACTAGCGGACCCGTCGGACGTTGTCCTGTCAAAATTTCAATTTCTTTTTTTCCTATTTTTTTTTTCTTTTCTTAACCACCTCTATAAGAGCAACCAGAACAAAACAAAATATTAGTCAAATCGGTCAAGCCGTTTTTGAGTTTTTGCGAGACTAATGCACTCCAATTGATTTTTACGCAATTCATTTGTTTGGTGGGAGATTTATTAGCAAACGCCACGGAGGCCGAGAGACGATGTACTACCAACCAACCTAAGTAAGTAGCTATAAATTCTTTCTAGTCTTGAAATCAGCGGCATGCAGCCGATTTGTGTGTGTGTATAATTGAGGAGGAGGTACTTTTCAAAATAATGGCTATTCTTCGAATGTTTTTTTGAGAAATTGAGAAAGTTTGTTAAGTAGGAAGCGAATTAATCTGAATAAACCAAGCAATTTTGCATTTTATTTTTTAAGGAATGAATCATATTTTGTAAACTTGCGTCCCAACCACAGAAAAGATTCTGTGGTCCCAACACTAGATTTCAATGTTGCTTACCAAAAAAAAAAAAGAATTTTTGGTAAAACTGGATTAATCACATTATTCTCCTCAATTATCGTTGGCCTGTCTTAAAATAGCATTAATATTCTAGTCAAAGTTCATAATGCAAGGCTGCCTTAGAATAATGTCAGACGTGAATAGACGGACCTAATTTCTTTTTAATTCCTTTTTACATTCTATAAAACGTTTTGTATGTCCATCTAGATATAAATGTGTCTTTTTTAAATTCACGTAGGAGAGGATTTAAATAATTTAAATCTAAATAGAACAGAATAACATTTTGGCATTTATTTAAATGCCAAAACCAACCAACCAGCCAACGTTTATTTATACGTTGTTTTACTGCTATTCGGTGTTCAGCAAATGTATTTATTTTTCATTATATATCGGGTATTCTTGCAATTGAAAATTTGATAAACATATTTTTCTATTATGTTCCATACATTTTTATTTTGAGAAGATTACGCTACGATCCAGGAGGCCTACTCCGAAGCGAAAGTCTGAAGTATCGGCCGAATGTTCGGACGTTTCTTAGTACACTTTTTCTATTTCGTTCGGTCAGTTTGGATCCCACCAAACGTCAGAATGAAGTTCGTTGAACAAACGTCAAAATTAAATAAGAAGAAATTGGCTTGGCACGCGACGATGGAAAGAGACCTGACGGAATGACCATAATGCCTTGGAAGTTAGGTCGGCCTTTGGTATGGGATGCAACATTGTCAATACCCTTGCACCATCCCACCTTCCTAGCACAGTGGGCTGTGCTGGTGCGGCTGCTGCAGGTGCGGAAAACCTCAAACGGCGAAAATATTCAAATATTTTTGGGAGTTATATTTTCGAGCCGTTTGGGGTTGAAACACTAGGGCCATGGGGTCCGAGTGCCCACTTGGTTTTTCAAGACATCGCTAAACGGTTTGTCGACTCCTCACGTGACCAGAAGGCTGGCCTATTTTGTGGCCAAAGAATCAGCATTGCCATACGATTTTTTTTTTTTTTTTTTTATTCATGACCATAGATACAAGTCTTTCAGTCGCATACATAAATGGTAATATTACAATACAAAGGTAATAAGGTACGAGTTACACTTCAGTAAATAACATTAACATATTAATAAGTTTTTACATCAATAGTTTTGTTCATTATTACCAACTGGCCACCCTTTCGGGTTGCGTGGGTACATCTCAGTGATATTATGTTAACATCGTTATTTTCATACTAAACATACAAACCTAGACATTTAAATAACAACATTAATTAAATTTTTTCTATAGTATTACAAATATATTTATACAACACACTAAAATATTCCTTATTTTCTAACAAATCCTGAACGCGGCGGGGAACACTTTGTGACGGTTGACGTTCACTTTCAATGTCATTGTCATTGTCATTTAATTCACTCAATTCACTGACCAAAATCAAACGTTGAATGTTAAAACTTGAACACTGTAAGATAATATGATCCAAATCAGCATCCTCTGCTCCACAATGATGACATCGACTATTGTTAATTATGCGAATCCTATTCAGGTGAGCTGGTGTTAAGCAATGTCCCAATCTCATGCGTGCTATAATAGTTATAAATCTTCTTGTGATGTATTTGAAGTTATGATACCAAGGTTTAATCGGTAATTCATTTTGTATTTCAGCATACCATCTGCCTTTCGTTTCCAGGGTTATGTCCCAATACTCCTTCCATAAGTGTCTATTAAGTTTTTTAAAAAGGCTGTAGTAATCAGTGAATGGAACCTTGAGCAACTCCGATCGATCCTCATCATGATCTGAACGGGCCGCCGTGTCAGCTACCTCATTTCCACGAATGCCACTGTGTGAAGGTACCCATACAAATTCTACTTTAATATAGTTATCAAGTAGTTTTTGGATTATAAGTCTAATATTACAAATAATATAATTTAACTTATAAGAAATATTTACATTATGTAGAGCAGACAAAACACTTCTGGAGTCTGTAACTATCAAAATATTATGTACATTATTTACAAGACTATTTACATGCTGCAGTGCACAATAAATTGCATAGCATTCTGCAGTGAAAATGCTACACACCCTGTTTAATTTGATACATTTGGTGAAGTCTAGCTGTGGATCATAGAAAGCTGCATTTACATTATGGTCTGTTTTAGATCCATCTGTGTATATAATATAATGTTCTGGTCTATTGTCTTTAAACTGTAAAAAATCAAATTCATTGTGCACCGTGTCAAAATGGATTGCAAAGCTGTTAATAATACCATTATAAGGAATTTTGTATATAGGCCAAATATTGTTTTTAACAATATCTTGTGAATTCTTATTTACATGTCCAAATATTGTTGGCATTTCAGGTAGAGTTCCACCAACCAAGGAAGAAGCAGAAATGGCATTGGGAGGAATTGACTGTGAGATTTCAGGATGTATTGTTAGTTTCTTTAGTAAAGGATTATCATCTGATGCCATGACTTTTAATAAAAATCTCTCAGCCAACAACAACCTTCGTAATGTCAGGGGAGGTATACATGTCTCAACTTCTAAAGAATTAATAGGTGTGGAGCGCATAGCACCACAAATAAGTCTCAGTCCCATATTTTGAATTACATCCAATTTTCGTAACAAGGTGCTATTGGCATTCATGTAAGCTAAACTACTGTAATCAAAATGGCTTCTCACTATACTTTTGTACAGCATACTCATAACTTTGGGGTCAGATCCCCAAAAACTTCCTGCTAAATGTCTCAATAGATTAATACCTTTCAGTGCTTTGTTACTTATATGGTTAATATGTTCATCAAACTTTAATTTATCATCAATAATGACGCCTAGGAATTTGTGCTGCTTAACAACAGGAATTTCTACATTATTGTATGAAATTTTAATATTGCTAGGAGTATTTACATTTTTACTGATAACTAAAACTGAACTCTTTTCTGGACTAATTTCTAATTTAAGTTTACTATGGTAATATCTGTATAATTGAGACAAAGCCTTATTGATATTAGACATTGCTATATCTATGTTTTGATTTATGCTGTACAAAAGCAAGTCATCTGCAAATTGCAGGATATTTACACCTGGGACATCTACATATTTTAATATTTCAGAAGTGTATAAGTTATAAAGTAAAGGTGACAAAGTTGCCCCTTGCATTGTGCCTTTGTTGACAGTCCTAGGTCCATGCAATTTATTATTATATTTAACAAATACAGTTCTATTGTTTAAAAAAGAATAAAGCCATTTTAGAACATGACCAGGTATACCAATATCGTGAGATACTTGAATGAGTTCTTCTATATTTACATTGTCAAAAGCACCTTTTACATCTAAAAACACGCAGATTGCATTAGAGTGACTTAATTTAACCTGTTTTGCATCTGATAATAATGATACAAGGCTTTCAGAGCAACTTTTACCTTTTCTGAAGCCAAACTGTATAGGAGGAATTAAGTTTTGAGATTCAACAAAATAATCTAATCTTAACTTCAACATATTTTCAAAGAGTTTACCCAGACAAGATGATAAGGAAATAGGTCTATAAGAAGAAGCACTACCTACAGGTTTATTAGGTTTTAAAATTGGAATGACACACTGTGTTTTCCAAGACTCGGGTATTACTAATTCATTCCATAGTTTATTATAAATATTAATTAATGTTGTTTGTGCATTTAAATGTAATTTTTTTATTAACATGTAAGGTATGTCATCCAATCCCGGTGTAGTATCTTTCCTACTCTTTAAAGATGTTTTGAACTCTTCTATAGTGAAATTGTTCTTGAGAAATACATTTACATCATTTTCTGTAGCATTTTCGAACAAATACTCACACCTATTATCATCTATTTCAGTAGAATCTGCTAAGTTATCTAAAAAACTTGGAACCCACTCATCATTGATGTTTTTGTTTCGATTTGTTCCAATTTTTTTAAATTTTTTAATGTATCCCCATATCCTAGAAACTGGAGTTAACCTATTGAAGCTGCTACATAAATTTTGCCAAGAAGAAGAACTTTCTTCCTTCAGAATTATTTTCTTTTTTGCATCTAGTTTTTTATACCTTATCCAGTTTTCAATGTTGGGTTGAGAAAAATAATACTTTAATGCATCTTTTGATTTTGCGACAGCGTCACTACATTTTGTATTCCACCATGGTACTGGTTTTTTAATTGCTGTGTTTGCACCTAATTTTCGTTTTGGAATTGTTTTATTCCTTAAATCATTTAATGTTTCTATAAAATGGTTATATGCATTGCAAGGGGAATCATTTATTAAGTCCAAGTGGGAAAAACAAGTTTCTGATAGGCTATAATATTCGTCCCAATCTGCCTTGCTATAAATATATTTCTCTTGATCCACAGGAGGTGATGTGTCATACATAGATGGCTGAATGTTGATCTCAAGTAAGGTTGGAAGATGATAGCTACCCATGGGATCGTCATGAACATACCAGTTACATAAATGAGCTATTGAAGAGCTAACAAGGGCAAGATCTATCGCTGAAGCTTGTCTATTAGGATATGGAACAGTTGTTGGTGATCCATCATTCAAAATACATAAGTCAAATTCATCAATTATATTATATAAACATCTACCTCTATTATTATCACTATGGCATCCAAAGGCTATGTTATGAGCGTTAAAATCACCCATAACTATACAAGGTTTGGGTATGTTATTGATTATGTCCTTTAACTTTGCCGAGTCAAACCTGATACTTGGAGGGCTGTACACACAAAGTATTGCCATTGCTCCAAATTGTGTTTCTATAGTGATACATAAGTTTTGAATCGATTCTGAGAAGTGTGTATTAACTACTTTGTACTTTAAACGATGATTCACCAAAATGGCTACTCCATTGTGAGAATTTATGGAATTTTTGTGGATTAAATTATATGTGGGAAAGTGTGGAATTATAGAATTAGATTTGAACCAAGTCTCATTAAGAAGACAGATATCTATATTTTTTTCAATTAATAAATTTTGTAATAGGCTTCTTTTACTCTGTAAACTTTGTATATTATACTGTAAAATATTTAGATAATTATCCATGTTTAAATTAAATTTGATAAAAATATTTCTTTTATTTTCTTATGTGTGAGTGGTCCATCAGAGTCACTCTTGTTTCCTAATGCAACCAACGATTTAACAATTGCGTTAATTATAATATCATTATTTGCTACTTGTTTAATATCTAAAGTTTCATTAGTTTTAGCCTTATCAGTAACCTTGGGTAAAACAGGGAAAGATTTCTCATTAAATGTAGGGGTTGGTTTCACAACAGTGGCATACGATTGCTGCAGAAATTTTGCCTTTTTCTCTTCAATTTTTTGTTTTTTAATGGGACAGTCTCGTGAAATGGCAAGATGATTACCTGCGCAGTTGATGCATGTGATCTCTTCGACATCGCATTCTTTGTAGGAGTGACGACCAGCACAAGAAGAGCAGTTTTGCTCGCCTCTGCAAGTCTTAGCAGAGTGGTTAAATTTAAGACACTTATAACATTGCAATAGTGGTGGTATGTATGTTTTCACCTCGTATCTAAATAGTTGTATGTAGGCGTATTGCGGTAAAGATGTTGATGCAAAGGTGACAGCAACTGTATTCAGAGGCACTAATTTTCCTTCTACCTTACGCATGAATCTCTTAATTGATATTACTTCAGAGTCACACACTATATTTTTATATATATCTTCATTGGAAAGTTCTTTGGGCACAAACCTCAATACACCAATCCTTTCTGTCAGATAGGATGGTATGAATGCTTTAAATTTATTCCTCCACAGGAACTCTTCCATTTTTAGAAAATTATTGGCCGCAGTCGCTTTTCTAAATGTTACTCCTATTTTATGCGCATTTACTCTATGTACACCTAGGACTCCTTTAACATTGTCTGATATTAGGTTGGTGAGTGTGATAGGATTTTTATTCCCTACCTTCTCCTGTTCTGTCGACTCGACGTATACTATATATTCTGAACTCGTATTTTCTATAAACAATCTTTTATAGTTTGGTTTAGTAAAAATATTGTATTTATTTATAGAGTCAGAATTTCGAGTACCGGTAATTTTTCTTTTCTTCTTTTCCCCTGGCTCTGGCGGCTCCTCACCGCCACTGGTGACACTCATGGTGGTTCGAGGTCTTGTCAGAAGTTATTTATGTGGTATTTCCGTATAATTTTATATTTAATAAACTTTTTGCGAAATCAAAATTACCGCCTCGTTTGACTTCCCGCCAAAAAGTCCGCATTGCCATACAACGTGGCAATGCTGCCAGCTTTTTGGGCACTTTTCCTGTTGACAGCGATGCGGACGAATTTTTTGATGCCCTATGATCCTTTCCCCTCCTTTTTTATATACCATGTACATATTATTATTATTTTAAATCTGTTAGTTTATTTAATATGTACATACAAGCAAATAATAAAGAAGAAATAGAATTAAGTGTAGTAGGAAACGTCCGAACATTCGGCCGATACTTCAGATTTTCGCTTCGGAGTAGGACTCTTATAGTCAATGTCGGCTTACGTCAAAAACAATCTAAAAGTTTCTTAGTTTTATTTCTGTGTTATCTTTGGTAATTTATATTACAGGGCCATCTCTATTGAAAAGGCCAATGAACTTTACTATGTAGTTACACGTTTACGATCACAGATATAGATATAATAATATCTATAATAATAGGTACCTACTCGTATGTGTGGTTATGATGGAGCTCAATGTTAATAATGAAACGGTTTTATCTGCCTATAGATTATGTTTATCAATATAATGCCTAAGTTTATATTTGCCTTGTACCTTATACCTACTATAATATTGCTTTATTAATTTTGTATGGGAATGTATTCGTAATACAGCAACGAATTGGTCTGTAAAATTATAAACTACTAGCTTTTGCCAGCGGCTTCGCCCGCGTGTATGTCGGAAATTATCCCATGGGAACCTTCTACCGGGATGAAAAGTATCCTATCCAGGTTATAAACTATCTGTATACCAAATTTCATCCAAATCCGTTCAGCTGTTTTTGCGTGATTGAGTAACAAACATCCAAACATACGAACATTCACATTTATAATATTAGTAGGATAGTAGGATAAAGATTAATATAAGTAGTTATTTTTAGTAATTTAGCAATGTTGTAAAGCCAACTAATACGCTAGCGAGTTTGCGTGGAAGGCAAAACTATTTATAAGAAATACTTAGCGAAAAACACTCAAAGAAGTTTGTATTCATAAATGAAACAAGATAATGTCATGAAACAAAGTAACCTGTGGCCATACCACAGCTAAGGACAGTCTACACTGACTCATGCACCCGTCTCATGGACTTAATCTTGCCATACTAAGCAGAACAATGAATCAGACCCAATAATAAATAAAAACATAAATCATTAATGAAACTTGAATTGTGTACTTATATAAATTGTTTATTTCTCTCACACTTCCCAGTAAGGACTCATTAATAAATGATAATCCTATACTATTAAATGAGCAATATTTGTATATATACTTATAATTGTAATCACGTTCTCGAAAACGGCTCTAACAATTTCGATGAAAGTTGCAATATTATAAGGGTTTACGGGGCGAAAACCGATCTAGCTCTAGGACTCATATCTGGGAAAATTCATTTTCTTTTTTTTCACCCGAGCAGAGCTCGGTCGACCAGAATCGCTTGAATGTCCGGGGTACTATAGTAGCCTCGCTGACTTTATAAAAACAAAACAATATTACCTATAAATTATGATTGATTAATGAATTAAGAAAAAAACCTTTCTGTCAGCGGACATTCACTTGCAATATAAGAATTTATACGGGGGCGAAAACCCGATCTATTTAGGGCTCATATCTGGGAAAATTCATTTTCTCTATTTTCACCCGAGCAGAGCTCGATCGAGCAGAACCGTTTCGAATGTTCGGGCTACTATAGCAGCCTCGCTGACTTTATAAAAAAAACGTTAAAAAAAATTACCTAGGATTGATTAATGAATTAACGAAAAAAATTTTAAAAAAGTTTCTGACAGCGGACATTCAAGACCTTTAAAGTGGCTTACCAAGGCATACACTTATTACCAAAATTAGACTAATTATATCAATCATGGAAATTAAATTAACTAAATCATGGTTGATAATCGGGAAGTACGAGTATATTAGCATACATCATCATGTTAATTCCGTTTAATAATATTACGATGTCTATGCTTTAATTGCCTAGGTACTTGAAGCATAAAATAGAGACAACTTTGAAATCCTTATCTTTTGCTACTTATTCATATTGTCTTTGGGACTTTTTGTTATATAGGTATCTATTGATTGAAATTTGTAATGTAAGTATGGTAAGTCAACGATGGTATGGTGAGTTTTTATTGTTTTTAAGCAAATGTCACTGTCACGTTATGGCGGGCTGTCACAGCATAGACTGATTGAAAATTTGAAATGGCTATCCCAGTCCTGAATAAACCGCGTTACTAGCTACACGTTGTTTAACTTAAATATCTCTAAAATGAGGATAGAATCCCAAATTATTAAACAACATCACTATGAAAGCTATGAATCACATCACACTAATATTATAAAGGCGAAAGTTTGTGAGTGTGTGTGTGTGTGTATGTTTGTTACTTCTTCACGCTCAAACGGCTGGACCGATTTGGATGAAATTCGTTATGTAGACAGCCTATAACTTGGATTAACACATAGGCTACTTTTTATCCCGGAAAAATGTAGTGCTCCCGTGGGATGAGCAAGACATTCAAATATATTTGCTACTCTTTCAAACTCAAACGCCTCGACCGATTTTGAAGAAATTTGGTGTGAAAGTAGCTGACACTCTGGATAAACACATAGGCTACTTTTTTTCCCGACAAAATAGAGAAAGAAAGAAAAAGTATTTATTGTGACTAGCACAGGAAGATCACCAACTAAACAAAAAACACAATAAGAAAAGTTTGAAAACAAAAAAAAAAATAATAATCACACTATCACATCACACTAATATTATAAAGGCGAAAGTTTGTGAGTGTGTGTGTGTATGTTTGTTACTTCTTCACGCTCAAACAGCTGGACCGATTTGGATGAAATTCGGTATGTAGATAGCTTATACCCTGGATTAACACATAGGCTATTTTTTATCCCGAGAAAATAGAGAAAGAAAGGATGAAAGAAAAAGTATTTATTGTGACTAGCACAGGAAGATCACCAACTAAACTAAAATCACAATAATAAAAGTTTGAAAACAAAAAAACAAAAATAAATAATCACACCATCACACTTAATCACACTAATATTATAAAGGCGTGAATACTTTTCTCACCGATTAAATAATACACGTTTTAGTGTATCTCATAAACCGCGGGTAACACCGCGGGGCGCAGCTAGTGGATAATAAGAAGCAAAGATGATAAAGATCCACCTTTAAAAGAAAAATGTCTTGTGAATTATATATTACTAGCTGACCCGCCCTGTCAAAATTTCAATTTCTTCTTTTTCCTATTTTTTTTTTTCTTTTAAACCTCTAGAGTAAAAATGAGAATAAAACAATGGCGTGACCACGGGAAATATGGATTCATTTTTATGTTTAGAGATTATTGTGATAGCTTCGATTTCGCGTGAAATTTCTTGTTTTAATATAAAATATTATTATCCTTTGAAACTTAGCAATACTATAGCTTTCCATTGGTGAAAGAATTTTCGGAGTCGGATCAGTAATTAGTTCAAAAATTACAGGTTACAGGTTTCTAGATCTAGAATATAAAAGTTGAATCTGCAGGTATAATAATGTTGTAAGTTGTCACACATATTTATCATAATATGTGCGACAAAAGACACACTTGTTCTATTAGTACGGTTACTCATTACTAGTCATTACACAATGTTATTAGCTATTAATGTCAGAAAAGTAGGTGACATTAAGTAGGTTCTTAGAATTTGGGTTTTTATCGATTCACTTTCAATATCGAGATGTTATTCAACTTCCTTGACAGTTTAAGATGTTCTGTGTATTTAAATAATCATTATTTTCATACATTATTGTTTTCATTATTGTTTGCTTCATACTCTTTTTAATAAATATTATTGGTACCTACTTGCCCATTATGATTTGTTTTTGTGTTTGATGATTTGTATTTTTTTATTTTTATTCTATTTTACATCTACAATTTACAAACACTAATTACGTCGAAACAAAACGACAATCGCGTTGTTTCTGAGAATAAAATGTTCATTGATTGAGCCTCTGAAGTTTATATATTATAATAAGGAAAGTCTGCATGATACTTAACGTGACCAATGAACTACTTCTTATATGTAGGTATTATAATAAAGGCAGCGTGGTTCAATTCAACGGACTGTCAAAGAATTTCAGAACAACTTATTTGAATTATTATAGATTGTTCGAAATTCGAACACAGAATTATGTGGTGCTGAACCATAAATAATAGAAACGTTGTGTGTTGCCATGCCAGTGCTTCTCTCGTTTACTTTTCAGATATTCCCTACGTAGTGGAAGTGTCCACTAAACCATCATGCCAAAATACCTGATAAATTTGCCAATAGTCTGAAATTAGAAAATTTTCTTCGGGTGCATCATGATTTGATATAAATATGTATGTAAAATCTATGAACTTTGTACCCAATCATTGCATGTTCTTTGACCGCGCGTGCGTTTTTTGGCACCGCTTTGAATAGTCTAGATAATATATAATTATATCTATTAGATCTAATTGACGTCAAATCAAGCAGCCTCTTTATTGGCATATCTACACAATGCAAAGGTTTTTTACATATATTTAATAAATAGATGCATTCGTAATTGATCACGAACTTCGCCGACATAGATACACGTAAGAACGCGCATCAAGGATTTGTTGAATTGTTTTGAAGTAAAATCGTTAAATGTATGTGAAATAGTGTTGTATGAGCAGGAATTATTGCCTTACCCATCTTGATCTATATTGGGAACGACTGCATTCGCGTCTAGACTGGCAGCAGGCAGCAGCATTACTGCATATTATATTTTACCAGACAATTTAGAGTTATTTTTTAACCGACTTCAAAAAAAGAAGTACTGTATTCGACCCGTATGTGTGTATGATACATACATACATAGTTCTGTATTCGACCCGTATGATGTATGATACATACATACATCATACGGGTCGAATACAGAACTTCCTTTTTCAAAACTAATCCCGCGATTTTCTCAAAAACCAATTAACCAATTTTGATAATTCTTCCACTAACGTGATCTACATACTTCCAGGAAGGTGTAGTATACATTATATTATGTAATTATTCTTATTTACGAAGTTATATGCATAAAATGTACTGTATCTCTGGCATTTCTAAGCCGATTTTGAAGATTTTTCTTTTCGTTCGTCTTGGGCTTACTTATGTATTTATATATATGTATATATATTCAACTAAAAATGGAAAAAAAAATTACTTTAAAAAAAGTAAAAACCGCCTTCAAATACTAAAAACGAATATAATAACTTCCTAAAACTTAACAGCTGAAGTCGCTGACTTCAATTTTTCAATGCACAATTCAGCTTGACACCGACTTCAGAAGCTGTTAAATTTTTTTATGAAAGTTATTTTAATCGTTTTTGGTGTTTGAAGTCGGTTTTTACATTTTTTAAGTAAATTTTCTTATTTTGTCTCGTACAAAATATAATGCCTTGCTGAAAAGTTTGGCCAGTCAAGAGGTTGAGACTTTGGGAGATAGGTAGGTATTAGGTTGATGTTATGAAAGGAAGTTAACGAGATTGAATAATTGCGACATTGTTACTTTAAGAAAACTTACATTTTAAGTGCTCAGATTCACATAACTCATAAGTAAGTACAGTCAGCTTCACGATGTGGGTACCCCCTTGGAAGCACACCGGTACCTCCAAAGGGGGTACCCACATCGTGAAGCTGACTGTACATACGGGCTACGTTTTATCTATATGTAGCTAGGCTATTATTTCCTGTTAAATTTACCCAAGTATTATTCAAAAACAAAGGTTTCATTCAACATAATAATATAGAATAGAATTCAAATCATTTTCCTGTTGTTTTAGTTATACATAGGTTATAGCTAAATTTCCAACTGATATAATTGTTTGGATAGGTAAAATTTAGTCATATCTTACACGTACCTACACACAAGCGTTTCAAGTTTTTGTAGGCATACAAGACAATCAATTATATATCTATCTGTTTTTGAAATTATTTGGATTAGATAAGATTGCACTAAACTTGAACTTAACTATTACGTAAGTACTTCGGTATAATTAATCATAACCAGACACTCACTCACTCCCTTGCACACACACAACAAACTTCCACCGCATACACACATAAACTCATCAACTCTCATAATTACACACACAGACATCAAACACAAATAATTTTTTGTATTTTTACTTTTTTTTTTGTAATTTTAATCCCTACATATTTTATGTAGGGACCTTCACCTGTACCTTCTTCTGTACCTAATGAAAGCTATTTTGACCGATATGTGTTACCAAATAGCAATAACCTTGGCTGTTAACTTCTACTGACACTCCTCTTAAATGCTGTTAGATTTGAAATAGAACCCATGGCTGAACGCTGACCCCCAAAATACAGGTCCAGGCCTAGTTTGGGGGTTAGGATCTGATTTGTTACAATACATTAGTGTGCTATTATTATAACTTGATTGCAACATGTATTTTCCTAGTGTCAAATTTTTTTTTTTTTTTTTTTTTTATAATTAGACGACTTCCTTGAATCAGTACGATTTGCAATACCATAGTGCATAAAATCAGTCTCCACGATTCGTCAGAGTGCCAACAAACAGTTCGTTTTATTAAGATGAGTGCAAGTGCATAAAAAAGTCCTAATGATTTGTCAATATAGTGATGCACCTGAACGACCTAGTCTTGACTGTTAAGTCTGACCCGAGTCAATACTACTAAGGGCAGAATTAATTTATGAAAATATTATGGTCAACATATACCTACCCAGTACGAAGGCAGACATCGCAAACCCATCCGGACTACATACAACCACTCAGCAGAACCCCTGCCAAAAACAGATGACGATCGAGGTACAAACAAACCACTATGGGCAACCTAACTGTCGTCTACGTCACACCCTGATGCAGTTACACCTGCAATGATCTGCATAATAGATTTCCTATGTCCCCGCAGTGCTAGAAAGCGAAACTCACACCACAAACACTGTGCAATTACGGCCTAATGCTATGGTGTGCACGTTTCCTTACAACATTACGCTAAGGTCAGTGTGATGTCATGGGTGCTTAGCTGATGTGCATTGTAAACTATTGCTGGCCACATTGTACCTACTTCAAGTTGAATTACGAGGAAAATGAACTTGTCTTTTGTGGTCTTTGAAATGGAATGTATTTATGAAGTTCACACGAAATTCCTTGCCTGCATGCAGTTCGGAGCAGAGCAGGGCGTAAGGAATGGATGCTGCTGATTATATTATTGATCATTAATATGTTCCTGATGCCTAGTAGACTCAAGGTAGGGTCTAAACAACAACATTATGGTTTGAGACAGGACTGATAAAAATAAAGTGAAGGCTGCAAAGACAATTAGGTATTATGATCATTACCTACGTCCTGAGTGTGGCGGCCTGTAGTTGTCATTGAACCAAGCAACCATGACTTTCCAGCAGGTAAATGTTTACTAATTAGTCATTCTAATAAATAAGAATTCATAGATAGTATCGCATTTTCATTGTTGTATATGTTAATTATCTTTGATTATTTTGTTATATCTGTGTCGAGGTGTTTTAGGCATTACCTAATCAGGTACTTAGGTTTCTTTATCAAGTTTCAGAAAAAAAAATAAAAACCTAAGAAGCATTGAAACATTTTGTAAAATATTGTAGAAGTAATGAACTGGTTTCCTTACTACTTAATCGATTTAATAATTTTTGATAACCTTGTAATCCTAATCATGTTGCACAGAGCATTAGGCGCGGACTAATAACTTGTGTTTTATATTATAACAATAAAAACTTTCCACAGCATAAAAAAAAATATATATTCGAACGGTAATATACCACTGGCTGCCTGGATACATCACACTTGCGATTTGAAAAAAGAACGAATGGTGACGTGTGTTTAAAAATAAATGTTATGTTTTAGTTTTTTTGCTCCTTCCTTGACATTGAAGATCCCTCTTCCATTTGGTAGTGTCGATAACAGAAGTGATAAAATTATAAACGAAAACGTTTCTATTTTCTATTTATTTATCACAAAGTAAATTGACGGTGGGAAATATAGTTGGATTTTGATTATGCAATGGACCATTCTAGAGTACTATTATTTATTCTGTGCCCCTAGCACAATATCTAGTACTACTTAGTACTTCCCTACTGTCATTAAGCCGACGTTCGCACGGACGTAAGAATATCGCGCACTGGATTTTCAACTCTCGCTGTTGAGCCGAGCGTTGAGAATCCAACTTAACAATACAGAATGTATTCTAATGCGTCGCAAAAACACACTGTTGGATTTTCAACTCTCGGCGCTAAGCAGAGCGTTGAAAATCCAGTGCGCGAAAAAAATCGCCGCGTTATTTTGCGTCCATGCGAACATCGACTTAGTCTTTAAATAAGACAGATCATGTCATCATCTTCCTGCCCTTATCCCATATTACTTGGGGTCGGCGCAACACGTTTTCTTCTTCCATTCTCCCCTGTCAACCGTCACGCTATCATTCACTCCCTTCTCTTTCATATCATTCCTCACACAATCCATCCATCTTTTCTTTGGCCTTCCTCTGCCTCTCCATCCATCAACATGTATATTCATCACTCTTTTTGTCACATGCGTTTCGTCTCTCCTCATTACATGCCCATACCAAGACAAACGATTTCCTTTCAACTTTTCTGTCACTGGCGCCACTTTCAAACTTCCTCTTATATACTCATTTCTCACTTTATCCATTCTCGTCACTCCACACATCCATCTCAACATTCTCATCTCCGCTGCATGCAATTTTTTTTCATCCGTCTTCTTCACTGTCCAGCATTCCGATCCATAAAGTACGACAGGCCTTATCACGGACTTGTAAATTTTCCCCTTCAACTTGAGGGGCATCCGTGGGTCGCAAGTTGTTCCTGTAACCTGTCGCCATTTCATCCATCCTGAGTTGATCCGGTGCGTTATGTCTCGGTCTACTTCGCCATCCCCTTGGACAAGCGACCCGAGGTACCGAAAGTCGGAGCAGATCGGTAAGGGCGTTCCGGCAAGAGATATGGAGAGACCGCCAAAATCACAAAACAAATACTCTGTTTTGGTCCGACTTACTTAGGACCGGAGAGACCGCCAAAATCACAAAACAAATACTCTGTTTTGGTCCGACTTACTCTCAGGCCAACGGTCTCCAGTCTTTTCCACCACACCTCCAATCTGCTCTGGACCTCTAAGCCACTCTCGGCAACCAGCACAATGTCATCGGCGAACAGCATACACCAGGGTGCCTCTTCCTGGATATCCGAAGAAAGAGCATCCATTATCAGCACAAAGAGGTAAGGGCTGAGTGCAGACCCCTGGTGCAAGCCGACAGCCACATTGAAGCTGTCAGTAGTGCCCACTGTAGACCGGACTTGGGTACTGCATCGACTGTACATCGCGCGAATCAACTGCACATACTTCCCTGGTACACATTTTTCCTTAAGTGCCCACCACAAAACTTCACGAGGCACTCGGTCGTATGCCTTTTCGAGGTCAACAAATACCATGTGCAAGTTTTTATGCGCACCTCTGTATTTCTCGCACAGCTGGCGGATAGCAAAGATGGCATCTGCTGTTCCTAGACCAGGCATAAAACCGAATTGGTTTTGCGAAATTTCACTCTCTTCTCTTAGTCGCCTTTCAATAACTTTCTCCCAAGCCTTCATACTATGTGACATTAGCTTTATTCCTCTATAGTTGTTGCACTCCAGCACATCACCTTTGTTTTTAAAGATGGGCACCAGCGAACTGTTGCACCATTCGTCAGGTATGGCTTCTTCCAGCAACAACTTATTGAAGAATAAAGCTAACCACGTCCATCCATCTACCCGTAATAACTTCCATACTTCGACTGGTATTCCATCCGGACCTATTGCTTTACCATTCTTCATCCCATTAACTGCTATTCTCACGTCATCCATACTAATAATTCTCACTAACCCCTCATTTACTGGTTTATTCTCAAGCACACCACTCCAGTCATTCTCCTCATTCATCAGTCTTTCAAAATAGCCCTTCCACCTATCCTTAATTTTCTCATCATCCGAAAGAACTGTTCCAGTTTCATCCCTTATACACTTAATCTGACAGACATCCCTCGTCTTCCGCTCTCTAGCTCTAGCAAGCCGGTATAGATGTTTTTGGCCTGCTGGATTATCCAGTGTGTTATAAAGCTTGTCCTGGGCCTTTGCTCTCGCTATGGCTACAGCTTTCTTGGCTTTTTTCTTTAGAGCATCATACTCACTCTTTTTTTCTGCTTTCAAACTAACGTTCTCATTTTCTACACTCTGCCATTCCTTGAACTTTCTCTTCTTATCCTGTAACATATTCTGTATTTCTGTCGACCACCACCATGTATCCCTATCTATAGTACCCTTTCCTTTCGTCTCTCCCAAAATATATTTCGCTGTACTCCTAATATACCCCGCCATTTCATTCCAACATTCATTTACACTTCGATAATTCATGTCCCCCATATCTATCATTTTATCCACCACTTGCTCTTTAAATTTCTTCGCACAATCATTCTTCTCCAGCATATGCCATTTTATTTTAGGGGGAGGTCGCTCTTTGTTTTTATTGGGCTTTATTTCTACGACCATAAGACAGATCATGTACCTATCTATAAATTTTGTAATGAAGTGACTGGAGACGACGTAAAGAGCACATCGAATGCAAGATCGCGTGGTAGGTACCTATGCACTGAATAATAAACAATACTACCTACTAGTTTCCCATAAACAATTTAAACTTTTTTTTAAAGGTGATCTAAACTGCCAATTACTCCGAGTTTCATAGGTGTTTACAATACCTACAGTAACTTTTGGTTTAATTTCAGACTAATCGATGCCCCGTTTCCTCATCTAATTTATTAAATATATTTTGGTCTTGGTCGTCATTAAGAAAGGAATACTTAACATGCTTATTTGATAATATCTATTCAATGACCTCAGATATAAAGAAAAAAAAAATTTTTTTTAAATAATTCATTATGAAGAGACCGTCTTCTGTTTTCATAGATATTCTCACTGACATTGTTACCAACATAGACGTATAAAAAAAGGCGGATAGATTCTCGCTTACAAAAAACTGTGTCTATCGGAGTCAGCCAGCTCGCTGTACCTACAGGCACACACACATTTCACAAGACACGCTGTATTTTTACCTAATATATATACCTTACCATGAGGAGCTCGTGGCTAATTAATAAAGGCCGTACGGGTCGAACCATCAGGTTAAGCTACGCTTGCCGAGGTTGGTCCGTAGATGGGTGACCATCTTTACATACCGAGACTCCTCCGTGCCTCGGAAAGCACGTTAAGCCGTTGGTCCCGGCTGTAATTCGTGGATCTTTGACAGTCGTTACGGGTCGTCAGAAGCCCGAAAGTCTGACAACCAGTCTTACCAAGGGGTATCGTATTACCCAGTAATTGGGTCGTGGAGGTCAGATAGGCAGTCGCTCCATATAAAATACTGGTATTCAGCTGCATCCGGTTAGACTGGAAACCGACCCCAACATAGTTGGGAAAAGGCTAGGTAGATTGATATATACCTTACCATTTTACGAATGGTTGACTGATGTGTGAATGTGTGCGTAGGTACAGTAGCTGGCTAACTCCGATAGACACAGTTTTATGCTACCGAGAATCTGTCCGCCTTTTTTGTACGTCTATGGTTACCAATGTTTCACAAATACATAATATTTTGTATTTAATCAGATGTAAAAAATTGAATATTCGTAACAACAACAAGTACCTATTTATTATGCAAGTTGGTTATGCTAATTTTATTATCTTAATAAACATACCAAACCAGTATCCTGTGTATGTGTATAAAAAAATATACATAGGTAGGTATTGGTACCTAACAAGTAAGTAAATATATTGTATTTATGGTAATATTAGTAGATCTTGGAAGTGGTTTTTCGACTCCCATTCAGACAATGACAATCGAGACAGCTTCGACTAACAAAAAACCGGCCAAGTTCGTGTCGGGCCATGCACAATGATGGGCTTCGTTGTTGAGATTTTATCCCAAGACCAAACTTAATTTTGTACTTGAATAAATATTCTCCCATATATCGATATATTTCACGGTCAATTCTCAAACTACAAAAAAACTAAAAATTAACGTTTTTGGACTCTTTCCTTTACTTATGTTGTGTGTGAGACCTTGCTTCTTGCCTTTCTTGATTCTAGGTCAACGGGAAGTAGGTACGCTATAGGTTTTAATTTATTTGCGAGTATCACAATTATGTCGCATCAATGGGCATATTTTTTTATTTCGTTGACTTAAAAGCTCGATTCTTTTAGAGCTCCAAGGGACTGCACTAGGCCTACGTATTTAATATTAATTTCAACTTGACAACTCCACGCGTTCCGGAGAAAAAGGGCCTTGACAGACAGACAACGAAATGATCCTTTAGAGGTTCCGTTTTTATTCTTTCCCATATTTTCCACCATCACGGCGTAGGTACCTCACCTACGCCGTGATGGTGGAAAGTACGGATAAGGAGCAAGTGAGAGGAAAAGTGTTAAGTATAATATAATTAAACCATTTATTTCAGGTGACACAGGCTCATAGATAAATAACCTTAACCTAAATAAATACTTATTTGAATATAAAGAAAACTTGTGTTAATAAATAAGGCATAGGTAAGATCATGTTAGTTAGTAGCACTTCACTTTGCACTAGCTTTACTTTGTGCTGTCCTGTGGTACTTGTCCGCGGAAGCGACAGAACACCACAATAATGTAGATGGCTATAAAAAAGAGGAAGGCCTAACCAGCTGGATTGTGTGAAAGATGAAAATGAAATGGTCATGAAGAAAGAGAACGCTAAGTTGAAGACAGAGGTAGGTACAGGTATTGAAGAAGAGTAATACCACATCGACTTCAAAAAGACAAGAGGACAGGTTAGAGACCCGGAAGCAACACATTCTAGACACGTAAGTAAACTACGACACAAAAACAGACCAAACCTACCTGGTGGCTCTAAGCTGAAAATGCACTGAACAAGCACTTTAGTAATGTCATTAAAAATATATAATAAATTACCGGAAGCAATTAAAAATGAACAAAAATTTAATATATTTTTAAACAAACTAAAACAATACCCAATCCATAAATGCTATTATAATATTAATGAATATTTTAATCATAAATTAAATGAATAATTAAGAATGAATACCAAAAATAATAAATAAAATCAATGTGGAAGTGAGTAGTAGAAAAACATTAATATTTTACTTTTTTCAAATAATAATAGCCCTACTCCTCTATCCTATCTTGCTGTGCCCGACAGGGTCCATATTGATCTAAAATTATGTATATTTTATAATGTACCTACCACCTACGTTAACATTGTGGAATGCAAATAAATATATTGAGTATTGACCTACCTTTACGAAACATTCAATGGAACCGGTATTGTTTTAACTAAAGAAACCACATTAGATTAATTGGTATTGTGCGATTGTTCAAAGTCTTATAACTAATATAGATGACACGATGGACTGCATTGTATCTTGTTTGTTATTTTAAGTTTCCTCTTTTGATACATTTGCATTGAATTCATAAACAAACGACTGAGTTATTGCCACCTTAAAATATCACTTATTAACAAAGGTATCCACTAAGTATTGGCTGTTTGAACAAAAACAAACCAGTGTAGGTATGTTCCTACTAATTATGTAGGTACGTCAATTTTGTGTACCAACTGTACCAAGTGCCAAGTAATTCAGAAGCTTGGGTACTTTCCTTGAACTTGAATCCTGACGGATAGCGGTAATGAAAACAAACTTATATCTTTCTCGTTAAATTAAGTTTCAGATAATTTTGGCAACGGGAGCCGGGTTCATAACCTTCCTAGAAGACTACGTATGACAAACAATATAAAATTGAAGTCACGAGGTGATAATTAACGAAATTCTTTGAGTTTACTAGCTGTGTTCAAGCAAGATGAATCAGATACCTTGTGATAGATGGGCAGAAGAAATTTTAAAGAACACAGGAAAGATGAAATAGAAACAAAAAAAAATACGTATACCCTAAGTCATCAATTCAGATAATTTATGTAAACAAAGGTGATAACAGATCAAAAAAATATCGTCATAATGGTAATTCACATAAAATGGCGGAAAACAAGGCTATATTGGCTTTTATGTACTTATTTTAGAAATAATAATTAAACAATTATCATACCGTGTTAATTTTTATAAGTTTTCGGTTTTAAACAAAGTTATTAAAAAAAGAAAATTTTGTGGTATAAAAAATATTATGATACTGGTAACACTACAGGAGTTCCCAACATTCTCAAATTTCATTTGACATAATTTGCAAACTCGCGTCTTTTCAATACGTTCGTGTTCTTTTCTCCGATCATATTATTCGCTGCGTGTTTGTTAATTGTGCTTTGTTATCATCGTGTTAAGTGTTTCATTTTGTTGTTAGTTGTTATATTTCCTTGTTTTTGTATTTCCTTGTTTTTGATAAATTGTTTTGCAGCACTGTCCTGTCATTTTGACAGTGACATTTCTTTGTTTACTATAATTATCTGAATTGATGACTTAGGGTTTAGGTATTACTGAAGCTAACTCAAAAACTACTCGAGCAAAGTTAACAAATTTTACATGGGAACTTCGACGTACCTATACCACTTCGAATAAAACAAGAATTGTTTAAATCGGACTACTCTGTGAAAAGTTATGCGAGCCGAGGTCATGCAAAATAAAATATATACGGGTATATATCGACTTGAGAACGTCCTCCTTTATTTTTCATCGGTTATAAAGATATTAGTCCTAAGCTAATAGTGCATGGTAAATGATAATTGATGAGAGACCATAAATTATAATGATAAAGAGATTAAAAAAATGTGTTAAGAAAAGGACCAAACAAATAATAAAGGATACTGGACACCCTACTTCTAGTCTTTATGAAACAACTATTGTACTGTAGTTTGACTGGTATAATAAGTAGCGACAAAGAGCTTGCTCTAATTCTCAAAAACTTTCTTGACACTGAACCCAATACTATGATTTATCGGTTTAACTCGAACACAATAGTAAAGATTAACGGTTTCACGGTGTTACAGAACAAGTACTTCCCCTTTGGCATCGTGGCGTGTATCGCCTGCCAATCGGCACTGGCCATCATACACTATTTACTTTTCACGGAAGCCGACATTAGAAAATCTTTTTTTTTTTTTGTCTTTGACAGAACGAACTTTCTTTTTTCAAAATTTCACACATTGAACCAGTATTTTGTGCCGTGTATTTTTAAATGTCACCAAAGATAATTTAAAGAAGTGAGCTCAGTCAGGTGGAGATTGAAATATAGGTTGCCAAGAAAAAAGAAGTGTTTAAATAAAATCCCACAGGAATCACCCGCCATTCACGTGTTCAGTGACAGTGCTGTGCTGTATTTTAGTCGATCTTTTAATTTTTTGCTCCCCTACGAAGTCTGGAGGGTTCTAATTTTGTAAATTGTGAAGTATAAAATGAATAATGCAGCCCTAACAAAGAACTGATTTGGTTGTTTGTATCAAAGTAGGTAGCTCAATGGCTTTTTTGCATCTCCTACTGTCTGTTGTATCTGCTTAATATGAGAGCTAGGTGTATGTTATGTTGTATTGCATGTCTTCACAGATGTTGTTCAATAACATTGTAGGTACAGTTTTGATTACTTATGTCTGAATAATAGGATAAGTAGGTACTACTATCTGATTGTCAGTCACGATGAATATTCATTTTAAATAATTAAATTATAAATAAAGAAGTTTAGGTAATCTAATCATTTATAACATGGATTTCTTAATCAGATAAGCTTGACATCACCATTTCCTGTGGTATTTCAGAGAACTTATAGCACCTATGTAATACTCAGTTCAGTGCAAATGAACTTAGTTGAAAATATGTAGGTACTGTAAGGATTGCTGGATCAAGCCTCGTTGATATAATGCTGGCTGACATTCAATGATTCAAATATGGAATATCTTCCGTCAAGAAAAATAATCCTGTTTTTTCTTGAGAGGATGAGATAGATAGAATCTGGTCAGGGCTCGGCCCTAGTAGGAGTGTTTTATAATTTATTCTGAGCTTTAAATACATAGGGTTTCAGCCCCAGTTAAATAGAGTTTCTCTAGTATTATTTTGTAGTTCTGTTAATCTCCTACTGTGAAACTTGAGGCATCACAGAACCTACTTTAAGTAGTTATCTTAGTTAAGTACAGAGCCCAGCACATCAAGCTACCAAAATCTGTCAAATTTCTTTGATAAATTTTCTTCTTCATTACAAAGGAATAAGGTTTATATTCAATTGGGAAAATTTGACAGATTCGGTTAGCTTGATGTACTGGCCTCTGTACCTAGTAATAGATAAGCTAAACAGTTTTCGGTATTTACAAAACTCATTTGTAAAAGCTTTCTATCGTGCAAATGTTAATCACTGATAACGTGTTCCTAGTACCTAGGTATAATAATATATAGATAAGATATAGGTAACTAGGTGTTCAACTCACTTTCCCGTGAAGTAGTCGGAGATCTGGCTGACTTTCCAGAATATCTGGAAGAGCAGCATGAGCACCGTATGGTTGATCCATGTGTAGAGCTTGTAGCAGCTCTCCATTGCGCCCGCGCCGCTCGACTCGCGCTCCCACAACAACTTCGGAAACGAAAACTCACTCATCCGTCACACGTCTATTTGCAAGGGTAATACCGAAATTCAAATTCACGAGTCTGCGGCGCAAATACGAACAATATTCAAATTGTGAACGTAGAATTTAAACTAGCGTTTCTCGCGCTGGGAACCGTGCGGCGCGATCGAAGCACAAGGGTAGTTTGGCGCTTATCAATCGAGCGAGCGGCTCTCGACCGAAAATAGCGACGATAATAGAGCGAGCAACGATAAGTTTGACCGCGCTCGAACGCCGGTGCACGCGAACTGTGGCCATGAGAATTCCACTACAACTGGCTCGTCGAATGACGAAAGATGACTCAGTTGTATCACGTTGTAGATATCGGGTATTTGTTTCTTTGCTCAGTTAGCGTGGAAATCAGTGGAATGCGAGGCAACACCCGACTGAGCGACACAGTTTGTCAAGACATAAGACACACTGGCCACTTGGGCACGTTCTATTTTTTTTTTTTCGGGTCCCAAAAGGGCAGTGACATCGACTTCGTCGTATACCTGGTTTTATTTTCAACCTTGAATTTCGAACAAAGTCGATGTACTTATCATGTCGCTGCACATCCAGACCGTTTGCTTTTTTTTAATACAGTAATTAATGTTATTTACATTTACCACAATAACTTACGTTAAAAATAAAACAACGATAAATAAATACAGTATTGATCAAAAGCGGAAAAGAACGAGATCTCTGAAACAATTAACTAGTGGTAAGTTGGTAACTAAGATAGTAACCACGCCGTGTAACCACGTTTGTTTATTTTTATTTTTAACCGGCGAAAAAAGGAGGAGGTTCTCAATTCGACACGTATGTTTTTTTTTTTATGTATGACCACGCATAACTTTTTACACAGTCGTCAGATTTGAAAAATTTTTGTTTTATTCGAGAGGGTATACCTCAAAGTTGGTCCCATATAAAATTGATTAACCATACTTGGGTAGTTTTTGAGTTAGCTTCAATAATACGTATTTTTTCTCCACTTTTATATGGATGATGTTCTAGTTTCTTTTGCAGGTAGTGGGTAAGTATTAGAATTTAAGTGGGGTAGGTACCACAACTAAAAAGTGAAAAATTAAAACTTTTTTACAATAAAAATACAACCGACTTCCAAAAACAACACTACAAAGTGAAAAATAACTTTAATGTCGGAAGTCGGTGGCAAAAACACATGTTAATGTTGTCATTTTTAAATTTATAAATGTTTCACTAACACTAGGTTAAGGACATTGTAACTAACAAAGTATGGAAGCAATTCTGAAATAAATTTATTATTATTTCGTTTATTAATTTTTTTTTCTTATAAAATACATTTTTAAATATTTCTTAAAAAATATATAAAAAACATTTAAAAATATAAAAAATAGTAGCCCACCGGTATCGGGAACAGGGTCCAAGCTACCGGCGGTCAGGGCTCCAGAGAAAGGAACCTCCTTACAATGCGGGCCGTGTCCAGAAGTACTGCTTTCTGAATCAAGCCCTTGATCCAGCTTCCCAACGAGAGCCTCCTTAGGTGTTGGTTGAGGCTCTTGGCAATTAAGCCATTGGCTGATACGACTATCGGCACAATGATTGCTGAGTCCACATCCCACATGTCGACAACCTCGCGAGCCAAGTCAAGATACTTGATTTGTTTATCTTTCTCGGCTTTCACGAGGTTCTCGTCATGCGGGACTGTTATGTCAATAATCATTGCGCGCCGCTCTATTCGATCCACCACCACTATATCAGGCTTATTGGCAACAATAGTCCTGTCAGTGATGATGGATCGATCCCAGTACAATGTGATATTTCCATTTTCAAGAACTGGGTCGGGCACATACCTGTAGTACGGCACTTCCGATTCCACAAGGCTGTATTTCAGAGCAAGTTGCTGATGAATAATCCTGGCTACAAGGTTGTGTCTATGCAAGTACTCTTCGTTAGCTAGACGAGAACACCCGGAAATAATGTGTCGAAGTGATTCTCCCGGTCGGTGGCATGCCCGACAGATGTCAACCGTTCCGTCTTTCACAATAAATCTCCGGTAATTGTTCGTCATGATAACTTCGTCCATAATTGCACAGACAAAACCTTCGGTTTCTCCAAAGAGGTCACCGGAACGCAGCCAGGCTACGGACGCTAGCAAATCTACATCAGGTCCATGTAGGGCCCGGAAAAAGCGTCCGTGAAGCTCCTTACTCTGCCATACCTCCCTGCGATCGTTAGTGTCAAGCACTACAGGTTTGCGCTGTACAGATGTATTAGCATTCTACAGAAGAGCACATATTACAATTAAAGCTAAAGCTGCATGGCTTACGCCCTACACCACCGACCACACCATCGACTTACGTCACGGCTTCACTTGAAAGTACACCGGAAACGACACCAAGAATTAACTTTCAACCGTTACAGGAACGAGAAAGTTTTAATAACTTTGTTCAGAGATTAAAAACCTACATGAAGCTAAATAATTGGTAAGATATTATATAATGATATATATATATATATATATATATATATATATATATATATATATATATATATATATATATATATACATATATTATATATCAATTATCCGGTATCATCACACGTGTTCCTTTTATAATGCAACCGTCTTGTATGGTCAATTCGTTATCATTGTAGCCATGTCTTCTCACTGAGGTACCATTTTGTAAAGCTTTCAATAAATTGTTGTATTCGTCATCTAGTTGTGTATTTTCGGCAATTTTTATACGGTCAACGGCAATTGTGTTCATTTGATTTAATTGAAATGCGCAATGTACGTCAATCAGGTTATTTGCTACTGTATCTACCGGAAATCGTGATAGATAATCTGCATTGCTATGATCATCCGATGTTCTGTATTCAATAGTGTAGTCAAAACCAGATAGGAAATGTGCATAGTGAAAGAGTCTCATTGTGCTCATAGCCGGTAAAGTTTTGTGTGGATTGAAGATCGTAGTTAATGGTTTATGGTCTGTAATAAGTATGATTATTATTATTATTATTATTTGTCTTTGGCTTATCTCGGGACCCTGGGGTCCCGGACCTTTGGAAGGCGTACGAGGGGCCGAAGCCAACTCGCAGAGGCCCCTTAGACAATTTTAAATGACGAGGAGGCACCAGCCGACGATTATCCCTGTATGCACTATGCAAGTGCACCCAAGGACAACCCCCGGTTGGTGCAGGACTATTGCAGAACATGACAACAAAACACATTGGGCCTATGGGTTTGGGTGGCTACATGGATTGGGTACCTTGAACTATGGAAGAACTATGTCCCCTGCCTGACCAATGTTATATAATATACACAGATAAATTGGCAGGGGGTGACTTGCACACTCAATAATGGGCCCCCGGAAACGGTCGCTAGCACATAGTGACGTAGCGACAAGGGGCAACATGTCCTGAGGAGCTTGAGGAGTGGAGAGGTATTCCACGGCTCTCAGAACAATCCCAGAGCCCGGAAGATGGTCAAGATCCCTACAAGCACTTACTGGAATACTTCCTTCCTCCGAGCACGTTTGCTCTTGCGAATCTCCACTCAAGCCGGCCAATAAAGGCAAGAATGAGGTGGGAGCTCTGTTACCGTCATTGTTCACTCCAGCCGGCCAATAAAGGCAAGCCAGAGGTGAAGAACAAGACTTCTCCCGGGAAATAGGGTCCGTGGGGTCGCTACTGCCCAACAGCTCGCCACATGCTGCCCTGCGGGTTCACGTATCTCTCTTGGTCTGGCTCCTCACCCTAGACCTGTTTCGGCAAAGTAAACTCCACCGGCACAAACCCAGAGTTCGGAGCGCGCAAGCCCCACCACGACGTCACCGTAGAGATACGGCGGTGGGGTTATTATTATTATTATTATATTATTATTATTATTATTTCTTGTCTTTGGCTTATCTCGGGACCCTGGGGTCCCGGACCTTTGGAAGGCGTACGAGGGGCCGAAGCCAACTCGCAGAGACCCCTTAGACAATTTCAAATGACGGGGAGGCACCAGCCGACGATTATCCCTGTATGCACTATGCAAGTGCACCCAAGGACAACCCCCGGTTGGTGCAGGACTATTGCAGAACATGGAAACAAAACACATTGGGCCTATGGGTTTGGGTGGCTACATGGATTGGGTACCTTGAACTATGGAAGAATTATGTCCCCTGCCTGACCAATGTTATATAATATACACAGATAAATTGGCAGGGGGTGACTTGCACACACAATAATGGGCCCCCGGATACGGTCGCTAGCACATAGTGACGTAGCGACAAGGGGCAACATGTCCTGAGGTGCTTGAGGAGTGGAGAGGTATTCCACGGCTCTCAGAACAATCCCAGAGCCCGGAAGATGGTCAAGATCCCTACAAGCACTTACTGGAATACTTCCTTCCTCCGAGCACGTTTGCTCTTGCGAATCTCCACTCAAGCCGGCCAATAAAGGCAAGAATGAGGTGGGAGCTCTGTTCCCGTCAGTGTTCACTCCAGCCGGCCAATAAAGGCAAGCCAGAGGTGAAGAACAAGACTTCTCCCGGGAAATAGGGTCCGTGGGGTCGCTACTGCCCAACAGCTCGCCACATGCTGCCCTGCGGGTTCACGTATCTCTCTTGGTCTGGCTCCTCACCCTAGACCTGTTTCGGCAAAGTAAACTCCATCGGCACAGACCCAGAGTTCGGAGCGCGCAAGCCCCACCACGACGTCAACGTAGAGATACGGCGGTGGGGTTATTATTATTATTATTATTTAAATTGTCTTTGACATAACTCGGGACCCTGGGGTCCCGGACCTTTGGAAGGCGTACGAGGAGCCGAAGCCAACTCGCAGAGGCCTCTTAGACAATTTTAAATGAAAAGAAGGCACCAGCCGACGATTATCCCTGTATGCACTATGCAATTGCACCCAAGGACAACCCCCGGTTGGTATTATTATTATTATTACACATTTAAATAATAATTTATCAAATTATTATTATTATTAAAAACCGAAAATACATTTAACCAGACACCGACTTTTATTTTTCACTTTGTAGTGTTGTTTTTGGAAGTCGGTTGTATTTTTTTGTAAAAAAGTTTTTATTTTTCACTTTTTAGTTGTGGTACCTACAACAACAACAACAACATAAAAGAAACAACACAAGAACAAGAACAACAAGAACAAGAACATAGAAGTTGGCGGCTTAGGTACTATTGGTTACGGCTATAAATCTTTTTTGCGACGCCATTTTGATATAGGTACTTACTTACCTAATATCTAATAGTTTTAAAGGTAGAATACCTAGGTATAGGTACCTAATGTTTTTTAGGATTTTAGATTGTAAACTAATAAATATCTTAAACTCCGAATGTTTTATTCAAAATAATACAGACTGATAATTATGTTATAAAGGAGCTGACACATCCTATATCTACATTTAAAACGAAATAAACACAACCAACTAAGAGCAACACTATTTTACATATTTAAAATCACGGTAGTAAAATTTAATTTAGGAATAACGGTGTTGATGTCTGGAGATAACATAACAACGGCAAATCATTTTAAAAAAAAGTGGAGCACGAAAGAGTTCCAACATGAAACTTTGTTTTTTTTATTGATGACTAAAAATTTATAATTGAATGAAAATGATTAACCTACATAAAGGATACAGTCCTACCAACTTATCTGTGAACTGAAAGAGGACGCCACCGTCGATGCGTCGACACAATCGAAGACATTTCAACATGACGGCCGTAGTTCCAATTTTCGCCATTTCACAGATAAGTTGGTAGGAGTGTACATCATATTGACGTAATTAACCATATATTCAAACATCAAGCGACGTCAGAAACAGAAGACAGTCATACTTATGCCCCACAGTTATGGCCACAAGATTTTCCCTTTACGGAATTACCCTGACGTCAAAGGGCAAATGATGAGTATTTGTGGAAGATAATATGAAATGAAATTTAATTTAATTGCAGAAATTCTCGTTTAGTACACATGGTCGGTTTTTAGGGTTCCGTCTGTCTGTCCGTCTGTCACAGCTGGATATCTCAAGAACTACTAATGCTATCAAATTGAAATTTGGAAGAGTTTTAGATGACGTTTGCCCAACTATTTTGCAAATAAGAAATAAATAAAAATATATATGTTTTTTTTTGCAACAGGGACTGAAAGGGGGTCTTAAAAATTTGAAGCGGGGCTACTAGGACATGTGGGATATCATATGAAAGAACGCTGATTGCACGTACTCAATTTTTTTTTCTTTTTTTAGGCAGCATAGTTTTCAACTTTTGATGAAAAATGTTAAAAAAAAATACCGTTCCCCTCCTTATCTGCGAAGTTTGCATAGATAAAAAATTGAAATTATTCTATGTATATATTACAGCAAAAATGAAACGATGTGTCTAAATACTTAGCACAGTTTTTCAGAAATCATCAACAAAAGTTGCATATAAAATGATGGAACGGATCCCTCGGTGCGCGAGTCCGACTCGCTCTTGACCGATTTTATTAACAGTTTCTAACACAATTTGCTAAAACTAGCATGCACATTAATTAAATAAATGGAGCTAATAAAATTGGAATTAAATCATAGTTATTATAGTAAAGTTATTATAATAGGTCTTTACCTATGAAATTGCCGTTTTGTATGAAAAAATTTAAACGAATTTTTTTCATGCATTTTTTATTTGTATTAATCGAAGTAATCACCCATGCAATCAATGCATCTTTGCCAACGCAGTGGCAATTTATTGATGCCCTTCTTAAAGAAATCAGCTGGACGGGAGGCAACAGATTCTTCAAAGGCATTTTGTACTGCCTCTCGGGTATTGAATTTTTTTCCCGCCATGAAGTTATCCAAATTCTGGAAAAAGTAGTAGTCTGTAGACGCAAGGTCTGGTGAGTAGGGCGGATGACGGAGAGCTTCCAACCCCAGTTCTTGCAACTTGGAGACCGTCTGCTGTGCAGTATGAGGTCGCGCGTTGTCGTGCAGGAGCAGCGGAGACGAGCGATTGACCAATGCTGGTTGGAGATGTGCCAGCTTCTCCATCATTGTGTTCAGTTCTTCACAGTACACATCTGAAGTAATGCTCACCCCGTTTGGTAAGAAGCTGTGATGAATCACACCGGCGCTAGACCACCAAACAGTGACCATCACTTTTCTAGGGGTAAGTTTTCGTTTAGGGCATTATTTAGGTGCTGAACCAGGATCCAACCAACTTGCTGAGCGCTTGCGGTTATCAAACAGAATCCATTTTTCATCGCAGGTAACAATGCGGTTCAAAATTCCTTCATTTGTGTGTCTGTTGAGCAGTGCAAGGCACGTCTCGACGCGTACTTCGCGCAGGCGATCATTGAGGTCGTGGGGCACCCATTTGTCAAGCTTTTTTACCTTGCCAATTTGACGCAAATGGACCAATATTGTTTTGACGCTAACGTCGAAAGCTGCTGCTAATTCAGCCGTAGATTGTGTATCATCAGCTTCCACAATCGCCTTTAATTCGTCATTGTCGACCAAAGTCTTCGGACGACCGCGAGGTTCATTTTTCAGGTCGAAATTTCCAGAACGTATCGAGCAAACCAATAACAAGTGGTGCGTTGGTTTGTAGTGTTAGCTCCGTAAACGTCGTTGATGTTGCGTGCCGCTTGTGCCGCGTTGCTGCCACGACGGTACTCATATTCCATAATTACTCGAATTTTTAACGTATCCATAATGACGAAAAAGATTGAAATACGATGAAAATGTAACACTAATCAATAAACAAATGACTACTTTTGGAAAAAAAAATACATGTTTTTAAAATAAAATTAATTTGAAATTAGAATTCTTAGCCAAACAAAAATTATTTTGATTTGAAATGGCCAGTACTGCAGAACGGCAATTTCATAGGTAAAGACCTAATATTATAGTAAAATGGTCCCCCTGTAGGGGGGGGGGGGACACATTTTACCAGTTTGGAAGTGTCTCTCGCGCAAGCTATTCAGTTTAGAAAAAAATGATATTAGAAACCTCAATACCATTTTTGAAGACCTATCCATAGATACCCCCACGGGTTTGATGAAAAAAAAAATTTGAGTTTCAGTTCTAATTCTAAGTATGGGGAACCCCCAAAATTTATTGTTCTTTTTTCTATTTTAATGTGAAAATCTTAATTCGACTCACAGAATACATCTATACTTACCAAGTTTCAACAGTGTAGTTCTTATAGTTTCGGAAAAAAGTGGCTATGACATACGGACGGACAGACAGACAGACATGACGAATCCATAAGGGTTCCGTTTTTGCCATATAGCTACGGAACCCTAAAAACTATATGTTTATCTTACGTAGGTAGATTCCACATAAGGCCTCATTGGGTGCGCCATGAAAGTGCTGCATGTTCGTAAATAAGGCCATGCTCTTACTCTGTGACCGTCACCGAGGGCCGGTCAACGCTCCTTCCGCTTCCGAACCACACTACACCTGCAAACATTATTGATATCACTTACTTATTTATAGCTTAATACTGTAGGGTACTGTACTACGCATGGTATTCTAGATGAGAAACAAAAACGTAGACAAGGACCATAATTAGATGATGTAGGTGGATGGGATATGCCCATCCACCTAAATGTAGGGGGATGGGTGGGTGGGTGGATAGGATGATGGAAAAAATACCACAACTGCTTATTTTAGTAACGTACGATCATTATTAGCACATCCACCTTCTAGCGTCTCAGTAATTTATCATACCTACCTACTAACACGAAAAATAACACAGGAACCATGGTTTTTTCTATAAACAATCCAAAAAGTATCGATGATATAATTTGACAGAACCACAAATGGAGATAAAAGGAATTCCACAATCGTTAATATGTTTGCTGTGCTCCGTTCCTATATTTATGAATTGATGAATTCATATGCTGTCTGTAGTTGAAGTGTGGAATAAATATGCAGTTTTCAGTTCAGCAATTAGGCATCTTATCAAAGTTGAGTCTAATTTGGAATCTTTGATATCGGGCCCAAAAGCGAATGCTCCCAGGGCAAAAGTGCTGATTATATTGCACGTAGCCATAGAAAAATGTAATACATATAACCTTGACAAATTGAATGGTATAGGGGTCTCTAAACACGTCAATGAAATGACCACCATAAAGTTTAATAGCATTAAAACGATTAATTAAACTTCTCCAAAATAACAGAATCTTGAAAATCTTGGCACTTCGCTGAATTTTCACTATAACTTTTAATAGTTCACGGTCAGCATTCCAAACGTCCTGCTTTGCTTTGATGCGAGTTATATAGTTGCCGGCACGAGTAGCAGTGTAGTGAGTAGCGTTGCAAAACTTCGGAAGTATTCGCAATTATTCGCAAATATTCAAAAGAATACTTCGATTTGAAAGAAAAAACTAGTAAAAACTTATTACCTACGTAAGTACTTATCTAAGTAGATGAAAATAAATATTCGGAAGTTTTCAAATCGAATAATACTCAGATTTATGAATGAACGCGTACATGTTGAGGTTTAGAGGTTTATGGGTTTTGTAAAGAGGGGCCAAATTTTCATTATTTTTGCGATAGGACACACCGTTTTCGAGATATAAGCAAAAGAAAAAAAAAACTATTTTATAAACATCACCTTTACACCTAAACTGCATACAAAAACTTATTAAGTAAGTGCTAATCTAAGTACATATAAAGAAATATTCGGAAGTATTCAGAAGTTTTCAAATCGAATAGTACCTACCTACTCAGATTTATTAATGATCGCGTAGTAATAGTCTCTGGCATTAACGCCATCTAGCGGTGAATATCAAAGTTTAATAGATAAGTACTTTAAGCGTGACCAAACATGCACTTAGCTCGGCGAATACTACTCAAAACATCCGAAAGCTTCCGCGAATAATACGACGGGAATACTTCGGAATATTACCCTCCGGCAACGCTAGTTGTGAGCACAAACTCTAACCTTAAACCGAATCTTGTTTCCTATCACGACTGGTTGCACGCGGGCGGGAGCAATTAAATAAATATATGATCAAGCATATTTATATACAGATAGATAACAGAATACAAGAGTTTAGTTGGAATTTGTGCTCACGACTCGTGCCGGCTTAACATACTCATACTCAACAGACTCAGTTCCTTCAGGTAAACTTAAGGACAACTCTTCGTCAACTTTCGCATTTAAAGAAGCTCCACAAATATCCATTTGTTTAATCTCTTACCCGAGTTTAGTAGCCACTCACACAACTTACTTAACCTAAATAAAAATGCAAATTTTGAGGAAACTTTGCGATCTTTTTGTATCAAGCCAAATTGTATCAATCGTGTTTTGGCCCCCTTAAATTTATACTTGATTTTTCCTTATTACTTCTTTACACACTTCTGTGCTATATCTAGTATATTTTGGTGTTTCATTACTTCATTAGTGTAACTTGTTACAGGTATCTTCGCTATTGAGATAGATATTTACGTAGGTACTATTATAATAAACTAGCTTTTGCCCGCGACTTCGCCCGCGTGGAGGTTGGAAATTATCCTACAGGAACTACCGAGATAAAAGGTATCCTATGTCCTAATCTAGATCATGGTCTACCCATGTGCCAAATTTCATCCAAATCCATTCAGCCTTTTTAGCGTGAAAGCGTAACAAACAAAATTTTTTTACAATTTGCGAAACATAATAGGTTGGGGGAAAAAGTTTCTTCGCATTTTTTAAGAAAATTCAAAACATTTTTTAATATACATTATTTACATTTATCTAAAGTATGTAGGTACCATTTTGTTCGATAACTTTTTGCCATCTTGTAGGTAGGGACATGATCCCATTGCTATAGAAATTTTGGGACTTCTGATCAAAATACCGCGACAAGTGGTTTTGGCAGTCCTCTCGTGATGTTAACCTGACACTGCCTAAAGAATTCTGAAGATACCGAAACAGGTGGAAATCTGAAGGTGCAAGGTCAGGACTATACGGTGGATGCATTAACACCTCCCAGCCAAACTCTCTTAATTTTTGCTGAGTGGCTAAAGATGTGAGAGGTCTAGCGTTATCATGATGAAAAACTACACTACCCTTCTGTTGATTAATTCCGGACGCTTTCTCTCAACTTCTTGCTTTAATCTCATCAGTTGTTCGCAGTAGAGTTCAGAATCGATGGTCCAGCCTGATGGTAACAGCTCATAATGAATAATGCCCTTCCAATCCCACCACACACACAGCATCGCCTTGTTGCGAGTTAACCCGGGTTTCGCCACAGTCTGTCAAGCCTGACCGGCCTTTGACCACGACCTTTTTCGCACGTTCTTGTCGTACGTGATCCACTTTTCATCACCAGTTATCAGCTTCTTCAAAAACAGTTCGGTTACATTACGTCGTAATAAAGAATCACAAATGAGTACACGGTTCATTAGGTTTCTTTCAGTGAGCTCGTGAGGTACCCAAACATCGAGCTTTTTTGTGTACCCAGTTTTTTTCAAATGCGCTTAAATTGTTTTGTGGTCAATTCCCAGTTCTTCAGCTACGTCGTAACTACTGCTATGCCGATCTTGCTCCACTTTTTCAAAAATGGCATCTATTTTATCCGTAATACGGCGACCAGAGCGACGTGCATCTTTGACATCAAAATTTCCGGATTGAAAGCGCTTAAACCAAATTTGTGCTACTCTCACAGACACTGCACTGGGTCCATAAACATCGCAAATTTTTTTCGCGGCTTGCGTTGCATTTTTACCTTTTTTGTAGTAAAATTTTAAAATGTATCGAATTTCTTCATTAGATTTCACTCATCCTGACAGTACAAAAAACTAATGAAAATCACACATTTTCCTAATTTGAATTTCGAATTATGTTCTTTAAAATTTAAACTTTCCATGATACCAAAACCAGCCAGATACAAATTAATACCAGCCAAAAAGATTTTATTTTAAGTTCATACATACTATAATGCGAAAAGACTTTTTCCCCAACCTAATAATAGGTCTTTACCTATGAAATTGCCGTTTTGTATGAAAAAATTTAAACGAATTTTTTTCATGCATTTTTTATTTGTATTAATCGAAGTAATCACCCATGCAATCAATGCATCTTTGCCAACGCAGTGGCAGTTTATTGATGCCCTTCTTCAAGAAATCAGCTGGACGGGAGGCAACAAATTCTTCAAAGGCATTTTGTACTGCCTCTCGGGTATTGAATTTTTTTCCCGCCAAGAAGTTATCCAAATTCTGGAAAAAGTAATAGTCTGTAGGCGCAAGGTCTGGTGAGTAGGGCGGATGACGGAGAGCTTCCAACCCCAGTTCTTGCAACTTGGAGACCGTCTGCTGTGCAGTATGAGGTCGCGCGTTGTCGTGCAGGAGCAGCGGAGACGAGCGATTGACCAATGCTGGTTGGAGATGTGCCAGCTTCTCCATCATTGTGTTCAGTTCTTCACAGTACATATCTGAAGTAATGCTCACCCCGTTTGGTAAGAAGCTGTGATGAATCACACCGGCGCTAGACCACCAAACAGTGACCATCACTTTTCTAGGGGTAAGTTTTCGTTTAGGGCATTGTTTAGGTGCTGAACCAGGATCCAACCAACTTGCTGAGCGCTTGCGGTTATCAAACAGAATCCATTTTTCATCGCAGGTAACAATGCGGTTCAAAATTCCTTCATTTGTGTGTCTGTTGAGCAGTGCAAGGCACGTCTCGACGCGTACTTCGCGCTGGCGATCATTGAGTTCGTGGGGCACCCATTTGTCAAGCTTTTTTACCTTGCCAATTTGACGCAAATGGACCAATATTGTTTTGACGCTAACGTCGAAAGCTGCTGCTAATTCAGCCGTAGATTGTGTATCATCAGCTTCCACAATCGCCTTTAATTCGTCATTGTCGACCAAAGTCTTCGGACGACCGCGAGGTTCATTTTTCAGGTCGAAATTTCCAGAACGGAAGCGAGCAAACCAATAACAAGTGGTGCGTTGGTTTGTAGTGTTAGCTCCGTAAACGTCGTTGATGTTGCGTGCCGCTTGTGCCGCGTTGCTGCCACGACGGTACTCATATTCCATAATTACTCGAATTTTTAACGTATCCATGATGACGAAAAAGATTGAAATGCGATGAAAATGTAACACTAATCAATAAACAAATGACTACTTTTGGAAAAAAAATCCATGTTTTTAAAATAAAATTAATTTGAAATTAGAATTCTTAGCCAAACAAAAATTATTTTGATTTGAAATGGCCAGTACTGCAGAACGGCAATTTCATAGGTAAAGACCTAATATATAGGTACTTATAACTTTCTCACATAGTGTAGTTTACACATAAACACATAATTGCTCGGACTTGCATATGACCCATGTTGTAAATATGAAGTGGTCAGAATTAATTAATATCAAACTTTAGGTAGGTACTATACTTCTTCCGTCTACAAACGTTACAGGCATGTGGTTCTTATTGAGTTATAATAAGTTTATAACTTATATGTAAGTAAGTGTTACAACACTTGTTTGGAATGACCTAGACTTTAGTAGGACTATGTAGATGGGTTGAGGCCTCCCAAACACCGAACTGTGTCATCTTTAGCTCCAATTTATAAACGGTCTCTTAAATTTGTAATTAAGCGTGATACCCGATACGAATCATATTCATCGTCAATACTTCGTTTTTCTATTTCGTTGGAAACACCATGAATTATGAAGCCATGACCTTTCTCCAGGTGTCTCTTAATTCCAAAGTCACCTTCAGGCTATCATTCTTGCTACAGTCTATAAATCACAGTTAGTGTTGTGCGTGCCTATTGTATTCCGTTCAAGTCTACATGGACTATTTTCATACTTCATTCCCCACAGCTGGTGATGGTGTTGCCAAACTGCAAAATGATGTAATGGTATGGTTGCGTAACAAGCAAGAAAGCGTATCGACAGTTATGATTTAAAGATGTGACTTGCTGTTTGTCGAATTAAAGATATTTCCGTACCTATTCAACGAAAGGTCATGTGCGGAGGTGATGTAGGAAGGAGATTAGTGACGTGTAAAAGTGTTTGTGTTACTTTAGATGCTTTAGTTAATAAAATACATACGTAATGTATCCGTCTTGTTGTTGTTGCAGTATTATGTGCAGCGGTTGACTCGATCTCATTACGCAACAATTATCTTGTCTCTGATTTGTCATTCAGCAGTACTGTTGCCAATTTAATTACACTCGCATGTGTCGCTTGATCTGTATTATCAGCGAGTGAAAGTTTTGATTGTCTAGATCTCTAGCTAGACAGTAGAGTTCAATCATTGCTTACATAACCTTTCAGACTTCAGTATGAAGTCCATTAGGTACATCGAAAGGCATGATTGCTATACATTTATTGTTATTATTGGACAGTTCGTTAATGAGCTGTAAATCCATTAATTTATTTAGTGGACATTGAACTTTGTACAACTTGTGGCCGCTGGCACTAAAAAGCTGTCAACAGACGTTATTTAACAAGTTGTACAGTGAGAGCCGCCTCGTCAATTACTTAATTACATTACGTAAGCTAATGAAATGGTTACCTACATTTGTCTGCTCATTATTGATGCCATTCGGAAATATTACTTCAGTCTCTCCCGCAAATTTAGCTAGTGACTAAGTAATAACAGCCACAGGGGTCGGTCGATCAGGTTAAGCTATGCTTGCCGCTGTTGGATGGGTGGCCATCTTTACATACCAAAACCCCTCCGTGCCATTGGTCCCGGCTGTCATTCCTGGATCTTTTACTGTCGTTACGAGTCGTCTAAGCCCAAAAGTCTGACAACCAGTCTTATGAAGGAGTATCGTATTACCCAGTAACTGGGTTGTGGAGGTCAGATAGGCAGTCGCTTCTTGTAAAATATTCAGCTGCATCCGGTTAGCTGAAAGCCGACCACAACTTAGTTAGGAAAGGTTATGCAGATTGATCTCCCGCAAAGATTTCTCCTACGAAATTTATACGAGAAATCTATAATATTAGTCCCACCGGCTAATATTCCAGTATTAGTCGGCCATATGCTCTACTTTATATTTGAACGAAGAACACAGTCGTAACGTAACGGAAAAAAATTAAACCATGTTTATACTAGAGTCTAATACAAACATGGTTTAAATTTTTGGTCTAGTCACTAGACCAAGCTTGGCTTACTACGCTGTAAAGTAACTAATAATAACATAGTTAATATTCAAATCAATAACTGTAATTATTATTGTTGTGATTGTACGAATGGTGTGTAGTTTGCTGTGTTTTATGAATATTCATGAGACGTCCTTGGATCAACAATTGGGTCTATTAAAAACGAATGAACACTAATATGAGTTTTATGGTCGAAGTTTTGTACCGAACATTTACCTAAAAAGATCGACAGTAAAATAAAATCGAGTGACGTTATGGTTTCTAAGTTTTTTCTATTTTTGGGGCTAACGCTAGTCCATGGATAAGTTTAGGTCTTGATGTTTAGTTGATAATAGGTTGATCTTTTTGATACTTCAAGACTCATGCTCTTCATGCTCAAGATGCCCATCCATTCATATCACCCGTCTCTCCAGCCATTGCTTACTATACGGTGCACACTGGAAGGCTCTAATCCTTATCCATATCCTCCATATCCTAAGGGCACCTCTTCCCTACCACTATCGCGCCCCCCGGTCTACTCCTTGATATGCAATGGCCTCTGTTGCACCATGTAACATGAGGCAACAGGGGCTAGTGTGAATCTTTGGGTTCATTCGAGAAATCGAGTCTGGTTAAACCATGCTGGGGCCGGTGCATTGCATTCACTCATTCATTCAAGACTCATGCACACTATGCCAAAAAGACTTTTTCCTGGTCTCTTGAAACTTTTGCTTATATTATGTTTTTAAATCATTGTGAAAAGCCAATTGAAGTTATGCTATGCTTGTGCATAGGTGGTAAATTAAAACTGGAAAAAATATTAAAAGTAACAAAACACGAGGAGTTAAAAATATTACGAGTTTAATTCCGAATAGAAGTCATGAAGACGAAGAATGATAAATAAAAGATCTGTCACTGATTAGTGATGATTAAGTAGGTACTTACTACTTATTATAAATTATATTTAGTGACGTTTTTCTGAAACATAAGTCGTACCTAATCGTAAACATGCTCAACGGCTCAAGAACGTTTCAGATGTAAATCATTACTGGAATGCCTGGGATTTGCATCTTATTTCTGCTTTGAACAAGGCATCGTATGAGCGAGTTTTCGGTGCATCTCTGTCATTTTTTATCCATATTCCAAGAAGCAATAAAGTAGCAAAAGTTACGCCAACCATCACTCATCAATCAACCACTAGTAAACTGCTTGCATCCGTATTCAATTTCAAATGACTAGGACTATCATTTAGTTCAACAGTTAATCTACAGATGACATCATAAAGGTCACAGGGCAAACTTATCTGCAACTCCTCTGTGACGTAATGAAGAATGAAGAGAGGCCTACTCAACTATTGACTAGGTACCTACTGAACTAGCGACCAGACCCAGCTTCGCACGGTTTTTACGACTTGGCAAAACATCGAGACTTCTTTATTATTTGTCAGTTTAAACTAATGTTTTATACATATAATCCATCCGGAATAAATTCTCTTAATAATGTTGAACACCGTATCAAAATCCGTAGCGGAATTTAGGAGAACAACGCGGTTACACGGGCAGACAAGCAACTTTAAATTACCTATAATTTGTATAGATATAGAAGCATTGTACTTGCCCATCTGCGTATTATTTTGTGGAGTTATTTGTATTAATCGAGTGACAGCAGTGTTCGGAGGGGCGCTTGTAAGGCGCCGTCTAATAAGGAAGCAATCGACGCCTGCGCACCCGTGACCTCCATGAATGATACCTACTGAATGAACGCAGTGCTCATTTATCTGATGTTTTAGATTAATTTAAAGAAATTATGAGAATATTTTGGGCTGTTTCGTTAACATCATTTCTTTTTTTAAATCCTAACTGTTATTTCCAGATCACACCATCATCATTAGACCTGTTTAGTGGAACTGGGAAGTGGGACGGTACTTAAATTATAACGACTTTTGTACAATAAACTGGGAAAAATTCGCTTACACTGATTAATCAAATTTTTTTTAGTCTAGAATAGAATATAATACTTATACTTAATAATGTATTGGTCCATGGTTACAAAATAAATTTAAAAAATAATATATTGAGTGCTTACTGAAATATTTATATGAACAGTGGCCCCCAAACTATTAGGCAGTGCCTCTATCTTGGGGGCCTGAGTTGGTTATTAATTCGAGACATGGTTGCGAAACGATCGTTGCTGGACTTCAGGACTCTCTCTCTCTCTCTCTCTCTCTCTCTCTTTCTCTCTCTCTCTCTCTCTCTCTCTCTCTCCTCTCTCTCTCTTCTTGATCTCTTTGAAATAAGTCACTAATAAGTCACCTAGAAAGAAAGAAAGAAGAAAGAAAACACATTTATTTAGCACAGACTAAATTAAAGAGGCAAAAATAAAAAATAGTAATAAATTAAAAAATCTACATTTGCGATGCAACAACAACAAAAAAAAATACAATGCAGGAAAGTGTGCCTCACGGCTGTACCAAAAAGACCCAGTTCAGCAAAAAAATGCCAGACAACTAGTGCCTGACGCTGGTTTTCAACTGGACCGAAGTGTGAGGTGACGGACGTAAATCAGTTTTATACTGCAACGTGTGATGTATACCTACAGTCACTAATATCTTTCTAAACTGTCTTCTGCATCTAATCTTTCAGCTACTTATTCAGAATCGTATACTCCGGATGCGAACATTCGGAAAAGAAAATAAGTACCTATTGGTCTATTAAATCTACGGATCTATTTACTTTTGACTCTAAAGTAAATAAATCCGTTGATTTGAGAGTATTTCTTCTAAAGTTTAGAAGAAATACTCTTCATTGACAAGTCCGAAGCTCATTCTCAATATCTGTAAAATAAAAACTGACACAAAAAAAGCAATACAACACAATTTAGCCGGTGTTTTTAAAACAAGCATAGTTTTTTAAACTTAAGTTCGGATTCATCTGTGGTTTACGTCAATACTATATCCAAATGATGACGTCAGCTGTTTACGTACTTCTTTGTCTCGATATTTTATCAACACGGCAACATTTATTGCCAAATTAAGCCTTCGTTTTATTTTAAATCGTCCAAATATTCAAATTAGCCGACATATAAGGGAACAGAGTTACACAGGTAATTTAGTACCTACTGAACATACCTACCTACCTTTGTTTCAACAATTTTCCTTCGAGATTAAAAGATACGGATTTAGTCAGCCGAGTAAATAAAGATCTAAATGCGACAAATTAAGTTCAATGCACTAAAAGTAACTCAAAAAAATAATAAAATTGTTATGTCTTTGCTTCTAGATTCCTGCACGTGCAACTATTTTAGAAAAAAATATTGAAAAGAAAATGACATCAGTTTTAATAATGATACCTAATGATAAAATGTATCCTAATCCCAATGACTAATCGTGTCATCTACTAAATAAGCATATTTATGACGTCACTTCATGTAGATTTTATTTAATCCCAATCAAATAACCTCAACGAAAACCTTATCAGTCTTACAACACGTAACAGATTAGGTACGTACCAACAATAAAATAACAAGAAAATAATATCATAATTATAAGTAAGTATTCTTATCATAATAAACAAGAAATTGAAGGTAGGACATAACACGTCACAAAAAGCAATAAAAATAAAAAATGTCTATAACTTGTTCGCTCTGAATGAAGCGAACCAAGGTGATGATGTGATATGGCTCCGTATGGCTCGGTGCAAACTGAGTGCGCGCGCACCGAATGATTCACTCTTTTGTCGTTGATCGCATAATCATGCTTAATAAAATGATCGTTTGAAGGCGTTAGGGTTCTGATTCAGAGCAACTCTCGATTTATGTGTTATACAATTTAGTGCAACATGCATATTTATGTTTCGTTCATACGTGCATGACTGCTAAACTCTTAGTTATGACCTCTTTGTGCCTGGTAATCAATCTGGTAATCTTAACTCTTAAACAAAGACTTCTCTCATAGTTGCTTCAACGTATAGAACAAAGATCTTGTTTAACACACTATAGTTGTTTACATATGCTTAGCTACGAGTATCTAACAAGAATACTAAAGTGCTAATATATATGTAACCTGTTACTTACTATGACCTTCTACTATATTTGGAGTGTCAACCTCCGTAGATTATATTCTAATCTATCCATTGCCACTAACCGGCAATATGGCGTCTATTTTGCACCGTATGTAAATACCATACAAAATGCAAACATCACGTTCCATCAGAACTCATTATTACGAATCGAAGATAGATATACATTGATTTATAAAGTACTTACAAATAAGTGTTCGAAATAAATAAAAATATTGTCACAAAATGTAGCTTGAAAAATGAAGACCAGCCAATCTTGATACTTCATGGGGGCGCTGCTTGTCAAGACAACTGTTATTGAAACGGCAAATTCCACACATTTTTTAACTATGTTCTTTAATTTGCCGTCGATCAGCATTCACTGGTCACTTCCTATCAGATAATGCAATGTGTTGGTTAGCCGAGGTGTTAAGTGTTGTATGTTGTAAGTTCATTTCATATCTATTTTGAAATATCTTTAGCAACTTTCGAGTCCTTGCGAATGTTTGACGATGATCGTTAATTTGTAGATAGTCTGGCTGCGTAGGAGTAGGAATAGGTCAACTTATTTTGCCTAGTGGATCTTAACGAACCAATAGAATCAAAGCCAACATAATTATGATTAATTTATCAGATTGGAGCAGCTTCTCACATCTTGTGCTTGATATTTCTGCTGTTTCCAAACTTCATGCAAACGAGCATTCAAACTTAGCAACCTTGATCATCGCTATCATACGCTGCTAACAACTGAAGTTCAATGTCAGTCAGACTGAAGGTTACAGGAACATTAAAATTTGTTTACCATATGGACAGCAATTAATTCTCACAGATCAATTAAATAAACTATAATATTAATTAGATCGTTTATTTGGATAGCTAGGCCATTAATTTGTAAAATGTGTCACGCGAGGGCTTAATAATAAATTGACTAAGTATGTTGCTTGTCGTATTTTTGACTAGTTTTAGAAATCGGTTGGCCCACCACTATCCGTCTGTCCCTGCAGCCTTCATGTATATTTGACAAACTGTGCTGAACTTGCGAAAAATTATATTAAATTAAATAATAATTTACTTCAGGAAATTATTCTCATATTAAGCACTACAAGAAGAAGAATAACAATAATTAAACAAACAAACAAAAACATAAACACACACTAACTAAAAAAAAAACACAAATAAAATAAATATACCTAAGGATTTACTTACATAGACAATTATAGTTGTTAGGATAAAAGTAAAGATTTACCTCAAGCTGTCTTTGTTATCAAAACGATAAGGCAGATGAGCATGGCTTAAAATTTATGGAACGTGAATTTTTTTAAAGCATATATGCTAAGACCAATCCTAATTGCAAGGTTAAAAGATACTCAACGTAATTTAAAACGAGGAAAACCTAATAGTAATTATCAGGTGTACAAACATAATAGGTATCTATAACAACACGTTTTACGAGTTCTATGAGTGCAAAGTCAGTGCAGTCAGTGCTTACAAACTTAAAACTAACTACGCCATTCGATGTATCAAATTACTTTACCCAACCAGCTGTTCAGTACTTATCAAAATGAGTAATTTTATCCTCAGTAACAATTCATCAGAGTTTGATAAGTGGCCAGCTATATATACAGGGTGGCAGGGATATCGGCTCGCAACCTGTTACCATGGTTTCAGTACATGATTCTGAACCCCCCTGCGTTGAATTTAATCGTCGGTTATTAAAAAAAAATTGCCGTTTCGTCCACGAAGGTGGCACTTTTCTATGAAACAGCAGATTTTTTTTTTTTTGATATACGAGAAACAATTTTACGCTAGAATCATGTGCTGAATTCATGGTTACAGTTTGCTCGTCGATGTCCTGTAGGTATAGGCAATTAATCAGATGCTTCCGAAACACAGGAAGGTGTAAAATACGCTAAATACTTGAACAAATGCGAATTATTCATCGAGCTTGAGTCAGAAGAAGAACAACAATGACGTAATTTTACAGAGTTCTAATTAAATTAGGAATGGTTTAGACTGTATGTCGACTCTATGGTACTCCTAAAACGAGCAGTCAGGCGTTTATAACGAGTTGTTTTAGCAATTTAGAATTTACTACTGCAGGGCTACCAAAAATAGCTATTATACTTAAAAGTAAGTACGGTGACCATAAAGTAAAATGTTGGCACCTACGAGCTTACTCGTGACATTTTCAGGCAATTATAGCATCCGGCTGCCGTGAGACTGTTACGTAAGTTGCGACCTGATCGTTTTGGAGGTCATCATCACCAATAAGATTAGTGTCAGTATCTTTCTAGGGCACCCCTCCCAGCATTTCCAAATTGCTTCCAATTTGTTACAAATAAGAATCAAACAGGTTTGACTATTTATACCTAACGAAGCCACAAAATGGTTACTTCATATATCACTATACTAGCTGCGTCCCGCGGTTTCACCCGCGTAGACCGGGATAAAAATCCTATGTGGTATCCCAGGGTATAAGCTATCTACATACCAAATTTCATTCAAATCGGTCCAGCCGTTTGAGCGTTTAGAAGTAACAAACATACACACACACAAACTTTCGCCTTTATAATATTAGTGTGATTCTGGTCAGAGGAGAATCTCTACGATTGACAAAACAATTAACAAAGAATATCATTGTCATTATGTGCATATTCTTTTAAAAACACGTGTTTCCATTTGTTCGCTAATGTATTACTTCTTAACCAAAGTGTTATCACGTGCATAGGTAATTACTCAATGACGTGTGCATAGTCAATTTCTTTAGTCCATTTTCATGCCATGTAGTGTAAAGTAACTACTAATACTTAGTGCTTTACAATACCTAAGTAACTAACTGTTCTACTCCTAGATTTTCCCCATTGAATTGAACCTCAATGGGAAAAATCTAGGAAATTTTTTGCGCATAATTTTTTTGTCCCAAACTAAAGCGCGGATGTCAAATGTGATATCCGCGGTGTTTATTGGACGTTTGCTGTCCCGGACAACAACATGTTGCGCAAAAATTTGGTTCGCGTTTGCTCTAGTTTACCAACATTGAACCTCAATGGATTTTCCTCAAATTATATAATCACCCTCGTAATGGCGTTATCCTAAGGTTGAATGTCACAAGCATATCATAATAAAACGTCAAAGTCTAAATGTAACAGACTAAGGTCACAGATAATTTAGAAGTTAGTAAAGGTGGTCAATTTACTGGGAGTTTTTGTCAAAGCAAGTTTGTCTATAATCAAATGGACCTTATTTTGTTTAGCATTTTATCATCGCATTTAGTTCCGGTGCGCGTGAGAGTCTATCTCGCGTCAAACTAAACAGCCATAACGCCATTTCACTTACACACCGAGATAAACAACGCTTCAATATATCGTCTTAATACATTGAACTCTTTATAGCTAGCCTGTATTGGTTGTCCACCAATTTATGTGGCGCCCGCTCTAATTGTAGCATTTGTAGCTTAACCAAGCTAATCAAAAGAACCGACAACATGTTATGTCTAAGCTACGACTGCTTAGAATTTATTGATATTTATTTTACTTTGCGCTTTCTATCTGCATTAACTTACATAAACATACACATATTGAAGTGCCATTTGCAATTAATTCAATTTCAGTAAATGGCTACTGATTATCCATCTAACGTTCGTACCTACTGCGTACATAGGTAGGTACTGATCAGCGCATGTTCATGTGAACTCCGCAAGGAAACAGAAGTTATTTTCTTATATAATATTACTGTAAGATTTTCCCATCATAACGATATCAATTGTCTTAAAACAAATGATACAAGGTAGGAAAAACGTACTTATTTCTCTACAGACCTGCCAGTAAGTAGGTACTACCACAGAATAATAAAGCGCAGTAGTTTATCTGGGCTGTGACCTTAAATTAATTACTTACGGCCGCTGACGCGTAACTGCCGCGCATTCGAACAGTTGCGTACTAGTTTAACAGATTTCGAAGCGCGTCGTTACAGCCTTTTTCGATGAAGATAAACTACTGCAACATTACTATACTGTGGAGACAATAAAACTGAACGGTAATCATAGAACGGAAGGAATGAAACTTGCTTATGACTGCATTTAGTGACGTCGCGTCATGTTAGAAATATGTATTTCGAAATTATTGAATCATTTGCGTAAGCCGGGTGATTCAAGAATATTGAGGAACTGTGGTTAAGTAGCAGAATGAAACATCCTCATAATAATATACCTACCTAATTGTCACCACAGTATCAGTAGCATCATACAGTCGCCCGACGAAGCCCGAGCTGCTTACGAAGTTCGACGAACTACGTAAGCAGCTCGGGCTCTCGTCGGGATCTTGATGCATAGATTGTGTTATCAGTCTATGATTGCCCTACTAGCGATTGGACCAGCAAAGCCTACAATACTGATGAGGAAAAACTATTACGCGCATATACATACACAAATATTAATTATAGGGTGGGCAGAATATCAGCCGCTACGTTTCTACTACGCATACGCTACGCTTCCGCAACGATAGTGCTACGGAAATGCTACACTTCCTACGATACCGCTACGAATCTGGTATACTTTAGCTTCAAATCAATGCTTCCACAAGAATCTGCTACACGCTTCCGCTACAGATATGCTACGCATCTGCTACGCTTCCGCTACGAATCTGCTACGCTTCCGCTACGATATACCGCGCCACGAATCTGGCATGCTTCCGATACGAATCTACGTTTCCACTACGCTTAAGCTATACCACTACGAATCTGGTATGCTTCAGCTACGAATCAACGGTTCCACAAGAATCTGCAATACGCTTCCGCTACAGATATGCTACGCATTTGCTACGCCTCCGCTAAGATTCCAATAATTCCACGCCCTATTTATTTATTTAGGTACCTCTAGAACACTGAGAGTTAATTAAACCTGTTTGTTACACAGTTAACACCTAGATTAGACATCGTCATCAGCATCGTCATGTGAACTGGATTAGCTGGACTGTGTCTACATGCTCGAGTTACGTAACGTATCACATGGCTGACCGTTATCGCGTAAGATGACTAGAACAACACTATAATCTGTCATGTGATAATAGGCATTTAATCTATGTGACAATGACCCACCTTCCATCTTGCGGATTCTTCCGCCGCGCGCCCTGTTACCCGTGTACTTGATGACCTTACGACTGCGTCAGTAAGTGTAGTTCGCGTAGCTGAATTTTGGGCCAAACATATTTTACAGGGTGAAATTTTAATGGTTGTTTTCCTCTTAAAAGGTTCTTGTACTCATCATTATGAACAATTTTTACTATGGGACCAAACCTGTCAGTTCAGTACATTTATCTTCAACAAACTCGCCAAAATGTAGGGAGCAGCTGATTTTTTTTTCGCAATTTCAGGTTTGGTCCCATTGTAAAAGTTGTTCATAATGACGAGTACAATGACCCTTTAAGAAGAAAACAACCATTAAATTTTCTGTATAAACTTTTTGCCATCGATACTCCAAGAAGATACGAAGGATTAAAGGAAGAGGCAATATCCACAAGTCAAATTCTATATTGAAACAACATTTAATAAACCAAAACGGAGGTGAGGAAATCATACAAGATTTTCATATTAAACATTACTGAAATTTATTGCCGGGCTGATTAGCAAACCAATTTATTATGCAAGCAATGATGAGACATCATAAAAATATTCTGCAACATAATATTGCACATATGAAAATCACCAAACCAGTCAACAGATTGGGTTGGCTCTGACACATCGAAGTAAAAATAATATTTCTTTACATACCTACCTACTTCATCGTTACGTACGGTCAGCAACAGTTTTTTGGCATTATCTAAATTAACACAAAATGATTCGATAAACTGCTTTTTTTTCGTTTAACTGTTAAGAGATAACGATCTTAAAATTTTAAGTATTTCTGTTCCAATTTGAATTAAATTTTTTGCTTAGTGATTAAGATTAAAAAACTGCAAGTGTTAATCGACTTTTATTGCTGACTGTACCTAGTTTGACAATTTCACACGAAATTCATTGCATTATGTTAAGTAATATTGTTGAAATCGATCAATCTCACGGCTCAACTTACATCAACTTTCCGTGAGAATTAATTCGGCTAGAATAGAAATATGTCTACTTAACACCTAAATATTAGGTTCACATACTTAGGTTCCAGCCGAAGAGAGAATGTGTTCGTGACACCGGTCAGTTTCATACTAACAAATATGTGTTTTGCGAATTTGATCCTTATTACAACTAGAAATTGTCCAACTGACAGGTGACAGGAACGCATTCTCTCGCCGACCGGACTGTATGTCCAAAGTATGTATAAGACGTTTCAACTAACAAGCTTAAGGCCGGCTTGCATCATTAATCACTAAATGCACGACTTTAATTCATCGTTCTGTTTCTGTCAGAGCCTCAGCACACCTCCGCCGCGAAACCGCCAAACCGCATTATTTTCCGCTGATCTTCTGCTGATATTCCGCTGACGTTCCGCTGATGTTCCGCTACTCAAATCGCGATTCGAGTAGCGGAAGACCATGCGAGTCAGTTGAACTGTTGCTGTTTGTTGTTGTTGTTGATCTTGGCAGGGTCGCCATGTAAATAGGTTGATAGAGGAGCTCTCGAAGACGAGCAACTCGGCGTAAAGTGTTGAATAAGTTTATATGTCGGTAGTCTCCCTAACAAAGCCAAATGTCTAATGCATTACAATTTACAATGTCTTTATACTGTTAGCTATTGTCCCAAATTCATACGTCATTATGTTACTGCGAACTGAAGGTTTGATGAAGGTAAAAATCCTGCAGTATCCCTCGTAATTCTTGAGATTAGACAGGATCGAAATGGTCTACTTCTGGCTACTGAGAGTAAGGTAAAACCTATCTATCTATACAAATTTTTCATATGCGAAAACAAGTCTGTATGTCTGTTTGTTGCCTTTTGTAAAATGTAGCAGTGCAACATTGAATAATGACAATATGCTTCAAGCTGCTGCGGTTTCGATGTTATGATTTCGCGGCGGAGGTGTGCTAGGGCCCTGAACCTTTTGAAGAAGGTAAAGACAGAATGTTACTATAAAGACGTTTAGCGCTAAACGCATTTAGTGATTTGTAGTGCAAGTGGGCCTAAGTACACTTATTCATGAAATAAACCCAGATTAGATTAAAAATTGTCGGTGCAGCATCTCATATACCTACCTTACTTACTTATGTCCAAAAAAAAGAAAGAGCAAGAAAGTGTTATATTACTGCTGGCATGATACTGCGGCGCTTAAACATATTTATGATGCATGATAACTATTGATAACGTATCAACTATTGCCACACCCCACACGGGTCTCGCCCTTGGCCCTGTGGCTACCGCAACACCCATTAGGAACCCTCACCTTGACCGAACCTCCATTATTCCTGACGGCCATAATATGTTTTAGTCAAGTTGGTACAAACTTTGAGTGGTACAAAATGACTATCGCATTTTCTACCCGTCAACATTTTCAATTCTTTTTCAAATACAATTTTTTTCTATCGAAAAAATTTCAAGTAATTAATCATCATGTTTCGGTTTTAGTACAACAGTAGAATAAACAATTTGTAAAAAACCCTGTTCGATCCAATAACAGGTCATTGTACTCATCATTATGAACAACTTTTACTATGGGACCAAACCTGAAATCGCAAAAAAAAATCAGGGGTTGCCTACATTTGGACGAGATATGCGAGCAATTTATGTTGTAGGGTATTCCTTTTTTTTTTTTTTTTTTTTTTTTTTTTTTATCGTGGAGAAATGCTCATGCATGCTGCACTACTACGGGGAGATAGTGCAGTTATGTGGGACTCTAACCCACTAAAACTCCACGGTGTCCTCCTCTGCCGCTTAATGGCGGGAACACGGGCACGCGTTAGCACTCATCCGCGAGCCCGCCACGGCTGTCCGTCACCGGACCCTCCTCTGGGGAGTACCTACTCCCCATCACCGGCGCACCAGAACACCTTGCACGCCGAAACCACCCGTGGGACCAAACCAGCACATGGACGCCAGACGACCCCGTGCCTGGGCACCCTTGGTCCCCCTGCGACGGGTCAGGTCATTGGCCCCGCCGCCTGCCAAATTTCGGCCGCAGAGGATAGGGAGAGCGGCCAACGTCATACCGACACTCCTCCTCCCCTGCGGCCCCACCGCGTCCGCCATCAACGGTGGCGGCCCCGTCAAGGCCGCGGAAGGTAGGGAGAGCGGCGCACCGCAATACCGGCACTCCTCTCCCGCCGCGGCCTCCAACCCTCAGCCGCGATGCCTCCAAAAAGACACCGCGGCCCGCCTCAGTTGCGGTGTCGCCCAAGCGGCCACCGCAACCTACCCGTTGGCCGCTACGTCGTCGGCTTATCAGGAAAAGCCCTGACGAGCGGCCCCTCCTCGGGTTCCTCTTCGCTTCACCGTGGGTGACCAAGCCACGGCTACTAAGCCCCCCCGCCTCGACAATGCGGGAACCCACCGGGGGGGTTGTAGGGTATTCCTACAACATAAATTGCAATTGATTGATAATTTTTTTTTTCGAGATTTCAAGTTTGGTCCCATAGTAAAAGTTGTTCATAATGCTGAGTACAATGACCTGTTATCGGATCGAACAGGGTTTTTTTTATACATTGTATAGTACAATAGTCAAATACCCAATATGGAAAATCCAAATGATTTAACCACATACATTTGGTTTTATAGGAATTTTAAAAACACAAAATTATCGTTGTTTCCTCTTAACACGTGATTCCCAACCTTATTGAATGAACTGTTATCAAAATATCCGATATCTGGATAACTGATAAGAATCCACGTGGCTTGTACATATGTTGATAAACACTAACACCTAAATAAGAGGATCGAGAGCTCACACACCGAGATAAACATATCAGTCTAATATCCGCTGGTGAACATAGGCCTCTAAATGACCGCCAAAATGAGCGCCAACATGAGCGCCACACTTAGGGAAAATTGCTATAATCCTATTCAACGCTTAGCCGACTGATTTTGGTGATCGGAGTTTGTTGCCAAACCTGAGAACACTGTTGCTTAGCTAGTTATGCATACCAAGCATTAGTTCCCAGTAGTAAGTGTCAGGACGTCATAACACTTCACTCGACACCCTGTTTCTAACACTTTGTATTTATTGTTTAGTTAAAAACTTTTTACAAAAAAATACAACCGACTTCCAAAAACAACACTACAAAGTGAAAAATAACTTTAATTTCGGAAGTCGGTGTCTAGTTAAATGTATTTTCGTTTTTTGCCACCGACTTCCGAAATTAAAGTTATTTTTCACTTTGTAGTGTTGTTTTTGGAAGTCGGTTGTATTTTTTTGTAAAAAAGTTTTTATTTTTCACTTTTTAGTTGTGTACCTACCCCACACAAATTCTAATACCACTAAGTATCTGCAAAACAAAGTAGAACATCATCCATATAAAAGTCGGGAAAAAATACGTAATATTGAAGCTAACTCAAAAACTACCGAAGCAAAGTTAATCAATTTTATATGGGACCAACTCTCGAATAAAACAAAAAAAATCCAAATCGGCCCAGCCATCTTCGAGTAATCGGGGAACATACATAAAAAAAAAATAAAAAAAAGGTTCCGACGAATTGAGAACCTCCTCCTTTTTCAAGTCGGTTAAAAATAGCCCTGTCGCCGATTCCACATATACGACACCTTTTTCTAACACCTAAGTTAATGCTTATCTAAACTAGCCTCGTGCGAACTTCCAGAAATATGTCGTCATTGTTTAGATTAACCCTTGTGTACAGTCAACAAAAGAGATATCTAGGCAGGGTATACTAACATTTTGTATGTGAATTGCTTCATGTTGAATTTCGTGACAATATACAATTTTGTGTTGGTGTGTTACAATGTAGGAGTATTACATAAAAACTTTTTTACAAAAAAATACAACCGACTTCCAAAAACAACACTACAAAGTGAAAAATAACTTTAATTTCGGAAGTCGGTGTCTGATTAAATGCATTTTCGTTTTTGCCACCGACTTCCGAAATTAAAGTTATTTTTCACTTTGTAGTGTTGTTTTTGGAAGTCGGTTGTATTTTTTTGTAAAAAAGTTTTTATTTTTCACTTTTTAGTGGTTCACATGTGCTTACCCCTTCACAGCGTACTGGCGTGATGTTATGTTATGAACTGGTGTGAACAACAAACAGACATGAGATTTCAGCAATCCCAGTCCATTTGCTATCATTTATTGAGGAGTTCCGTTGCCTATCTCAGAAGTTCTTCATCAGGTCTTCACCAAATTGAAATGAGACCACTCCAAGAAAGTACTCTTCCAAAAACTATCCAAATCGCTTCAAGTGTGCCTATAAAATTGGAAGAGTTCTCTCTATTTCTCCAGGATCCCATCATCAGATCCTGACTTGATGATCATGGGACCACCTGGGAAGTATACCCTTTCAAACAAAAAAAAATTAATCCAAATCGGTCCAGCCATCTTCGAGTAATCGGGGAACATACATAAAAAAAAAAAAAAAAAAAAAAAAAAAAAAAAAAAAAAAAAAAAAAGGTTCCGATGAATTGATAACCTCCTCCTTTTTGAAGTCGGTTAAAAAACAAAGTTACATATATAAAATTGAACATGAAGCAATTCACATACAAAATGTTACTTACCCTGTCTGGATACATCTTTTGTTGACTGTACCTACCTATAAAATATGTACGAGTACCAATAGCACCCAATAGTTCGTAACGCATTCCGTCTGTATCGCTATTAATAGAGCACACCTCCTAATTATTATAAAAATTGTAATTACTTAAAGTTTTTAGGGCTCCCTACCAAAATGGTAAAAAGGTGTATGGTGTGACTCAGTCTGTCTGTCTGTCGCAACTGGATATGTCAAGAACTACTAATCCTATCAACTTGAAATTTGGAACTGTTTATTTCTTATTTTTATTTCCATCTTATTTGCAAAAAAGTTGGGCAAACGTCATCACGTTTGCCCAACTTTTTTGCAAATAAGATGGAAATAAAAATATATATGTTTTTTTTTGCCACAGGGACTGAATAGGGGGTCTTAATAATTCGAATTAGGGCTACTAGGGCTTGTGGAGTATCATATGAAAGAGCGATGTTTGCACATTCTCAATCATTTTTTTTTCCTTTTTTTTAGGCCGCATAAAATTATTTATATTTATTATAAAATTATTCTATGTGAGTTTATGTACCTATAGATTACAGGAAAAATAAAACGATGTCTCTAAATAGCACAGTTTTTGAGAAATCATTAATAAAAAATACATATAATGATGGTACGGAACCCTAGGCGCGCGAGTCCGACTCAGTTTTGACCATTTTTTTTTTTTTTTTTACTAAAATCACTGCCGTTTTTATTTGATTTATATACTAAGTATTATTATTATGATGATTTATATATTATATTTAGTAAGTTTGCCAAACGACTTTTAATATTTTTAAACTGAAGATCACGTCTAAACGAATACCTAGTGTTAATGAAATTTGGAAAAAAATTATGTTAAATTTGAGTACAGAAATAACTTTATATGTGAATATTTTAAATTATGTTTATATTATAAAGTGTAATTCATTTGTAAAGTTATGTCTAACGCAGATAAAAAACTAAAAATCACGAAAAAACTATCAAGCATTTAATAAGAAACCTTCACCATTTTAAAGATGTTTTAATATTAAACCTTTTGTTCAATGTTTATTAAATTAATAATGCGTCCAATTTGGGGCAGCGCTCCTTGATGGGCGAGTCCTATAACTGGGGGCCAACCACCACTTCTTAAAGCAGTATTATTTTAATGTTACTTCAGTGTTAGAAAGAGATGGAGCTATACAGGACGTCTAGCTCCATCTCTTTCCCACACTCATGTAAGATTAAAATAATACTGCCTTAAAAGGTGGTGGTCTAGCTCCTGGGTGGACGTACGACGCGTTGCGTGAGCTCAGCACAGAACACGCAAGCTACCACTCAAGGCCGTTGGCATCTGCGTCTTAAAGAGAGATGAATGTTAAAACCCAGCTTGCTCATTTCAGATTGGTGGTTTCAGAACAATAGGTTTCGTCATGAAGTTTTCAATCATCATCAATAACGTCTAAGATTAAATTAGGAACAGCTGCTGCCCATCTCCTTGGTGCAATACCTTAGCCATCTTTCACGACAATTCCATGAAAAGTATCACCACCTAATGGGGAAGGTCGGGCAAAGCTAATTGTAGATGGCGTGATCATACCTAGGTAGGGCTATAATAAATTTAGGTTAGGATAGGTTAGGGCTATAATAAATTTGACATTTCATTGGTTCATGGAAATGGTTATAAGTATTTCACTAGGTATTTCTTTATTTGCGGTTATTTCAATATTTTTAATCAAGTATTTGAGATGGAAAGTGTCGGAATTTAAAACATTAAATATTTCCTCATAAAAACTTTCTTCAAAATGTTTCGAACTCTGTTTATATATTTTTTTTATTATTAGGTCTTTACCTATGAAATTGCCGTTCTGCAGTACTGGCCATTTCAAATCAAAATAATTTTTGTTTGGCTAAGAATTCTAATTTCAAATTAATTTTATTTTAAAAACATGGATTTTTTTTTCCAAAAGTAGTCATTTGTTTATTGATTAGTGTTACATTTTCATCGCATTTCAATCTTTTTCGTCATCATGGATACGTTAAAAAATCGAGTAATTATGGAATATGAGTACCGTCGTGGCAGCAACGCGGCACAAGCGGCACGCAACATCAACGACGTTTACGGAGCTAACACTACAAACCAACGCACCACTTGTTATTGGTTTGCTCGCTTCCGTTCTGGAAATTTCGACCTGAAAAATGAACCTCGCGGTCGTCCGAAGACTTTGGTCGACAATGACGAATTAAAGGCGATTGTGGAAGCGGATGATACACAATCTACGGTTGAATTAGCAGCAGCTTTCGACGTTAGCGTCAAAACAATATTGGTCCATTTGCGTCAAATTGGCAAGGTAAAAAAGCTTGACAAATGGGTGCCGCACGAACTCAATGATCGCCAGCGCGAAGTACGCGTCGAGACGTGCCTTGCACTGCTCAACAGACACACAAATGAAGGAATTTTGAACCGCATTGTTACCTGCGATGAAAAATGGATTCTGTTTGATAACCGCAAGCGCTCAGCAAGTTGGTTGGATCCTGGTTCAGCACCTAAACAATGCCCTAAACGAAAACTTACCCCTAGAAAAGTGATGGTCACTGTTTGGTGGTCTAGCGCCGGTGTGATTCATCACAGCTTCTTACGAAACGGGGTGAGTATTACTTCAGATGTGTACTGTGAAGAACTGAACACAATGATGGAGAAGCTGGCACATCTCCAACCAGCATTGGTCAATCGCTCGTCTCCGCCGCTCCTGCACGACAACGCGCGACCTCATACTGCACAGCAGACGGTCTCCAAGTTGCAAGAACTGGGGTTGGAAGCTCTCCGTCATCCGCCCTACTCACCAGACCTTGCGCCTACAGACTACTACTTTTTCCAGAATTTGGATAACTTCTTGGCGGGAAAAAAATTCAATACCCGAGAGGCAGTACAAAATGCCTTTGAAGAATTTGTTGCCTCCCGTCCAGCTGATTTCTTTAAGAAGGGCATCAATAAACTGCCACTGCGTTGGAAAAGATGCATTGATTGCATGGGTGATTACTTCGGTTAATACAAATAAAAAATGCATGAAAAAAATTCGTTTAAATTTTTTCATACAAAACGGCAATTTCATAGGTAAAGACCTATTATTTACGAATAGCTTTAAGGGCATCCCCCTTAGTTAGATTTCGTGCAGAGTCGTCGAACGAACGAAATCTAACGACTCCGCACAAATTCTAACTTATAGAGATTTATTGATGATTTTCATGGTTAAAATTATATAAATACATATGTTTTATTCCCGCGTATCATATTATTTTGATCAAGATACAACCTGACACGGACCTGCAAATTGCATTAAACGCATGAAAATTTGAATTTCGCGGGCTACCACAGCGCATCCTCCTTAATCCACAATCTTCTAATGTTAGTGTCTCTCGGGAAATGGTGGACTCCAATTTCGGAGTATTTAGGAACACAACAACGCGTCATTTTCGCAATAATAAAATAAAACCACCTCACGCCTTGTAATATTAGTTGGAAACTAGGTGACAGCGCCATTTTGACAGTTGCCTTCCCCATTAACACATGGTTTTGTTTAACAAACTGCAACTTTACCCTGTCCTTTTAGCAGAACAGTAAAACACTTGCATTAGGTACCTACCTACATTTTTACATCAATAGGTAGTGGTACCTATTTGAACAGGTGTGACCTGACTCATTGCCGCCTGGTTCCTAATGACAGGACAGACTAGGTGTATTCATAAGCAAGAACACACGAGTAAATATCCATTGTGACATAATCTTCCTTCCCTCTTTGTGTCATTACTGAGTTTGACTAATAAACACTTAACCTTACTCATAGACTTGCGGTTAAATAAAAATATAAAATAACTACTGCACGAAAGCTTTCAGTACTTCCCATCCATCTATCTTACCACTTTTGTCTTACCGTAGGACTTTTGTGGAAAAAAAAAACCTTGAAATCCTTGTATTAAGTTTTCATAGATTTAATAATACGCTTAACTTTTATTGCAAGGCGAAGATGTTTCTTCAAATAGTCTTAAGATATGTAAAATCGGAAGGGAGACCTTTGCCCTGCACCCTAATTGCGTAACACTCTATCAATCAGAATCTAAATCATTTTAAAGCTTATTGCTAATCCATTGCTTCATATGTTCGAAAAATTTGTCTGCTCAGCAACTCAAATAACGCAATGAATGTTTTTGAACTGTCAACATGAAACCGATTCCTACTCTAAATGTGTTACGTAATTACCTCGCCGCAGTAGAAACCAACAGGGTTCCTTTATTCATTAAAGGCCTGTTTCACTACACACTCACCGAATAAATTCAAAAATGGAACAGAATTTGTATGAAATTATCTGCCAAGTAAGTTAATAGGAACTTAGTCGTAGGTGGTGAAACAGGCCCTAATAATAATAAATTCGTGAGGTATGATGCAGTAGGACAAAATTGGCAAGGCTGAGTTAACCAGATAGGATAATATGTACCGAATAAAAAACTTTTTTATAAAAAAATACAACCGACTTCCAAAAACAACACTACAAAGTGAAAAATAACTTTAATTTCGGAAGTCGGTGTCGGTGTCGGTGTTAAATGTATTTTCGTTTTTTGCCACCGACTTCCGAAATTAAAGTTATTTTTCACTTTGTAGTGTTGTTTTTGGAAGTCGGTTGTATTTTTTTGTAAAAAAGTTTTTATTTTTCACTTTTTAGTTTGTACCTACCCCACACAAATTCTAATACCACTACCTGCAAAACAAACTAGAACATCATCCATATAAAAGTGGGGAAAAAATACGTATTATTGAAGCTAACTCAAAAACTACGGAAGCAAAGTTAATCAATTTTATATGGGACCAACTGTGATGTATACCCTCTCGAATAAAACAAAAAAAAAATCCAAATCGGTCCAGCCATCTTCGAGTAATTGGGGAACATACATAAAAAAAAATAATAAAAAAAAAGGTTCCGACGAATTGAGAACCTCCTCCTTTTTGAAGTCGGTTAAAAATATGTAGTCTTTCAATCCACGCTGGATGGCTGTTCATTCTTTGCCTACAAATCGTCATCCCACCTGGTGGTGCCTCATAGAGAACGTTGAACCGTCAGTCCCGTTGTCTAAACTAATACCTATCTATGGTGGTAAGAAGGCCAAAAGCCCAACCAGTTCACAACATCGTTATGTTATGGCCTAGTTGCTGAGGTCAGTCTGTCGCTTAATACTTGCTAATACCCGTGGCATCACTCGCATCTGGTTCAATAGAAACCGACCGCAATTTAGGATAAGGTTGGGTTAATGATGACTGGGTAAAGGACATATTAATACAGATAAGAATTCACAATCAACATGACAGGACACGGTATCTCTTGCAGAAAAAATATCGGTATAGGTAAATCTTTTAAACACGTCATAATTTGCACCTAAAGCTTCTTGGATTAAATATATGGATGATTCGAAGAAACAATTATCTCCTATTTACAAAGAAGTCATTAATTAGCCTTTCTGAAGCATGTGACAATGTGATGCATACTGTGGATGACCTTTCTCTATTTAAGATTGTGCATTTATACTATCTAGTGCCTGTAATACTGATGTTGAGATAAATAAAGATTTATGGTATATAATCATCATAATATGATTATGATTATGATTATAATTATGACCTACTACAGAGAAAGATCAGAAGAGCTCATCGAGCTTGTTTCTTTTCAATATTTCGTTGCAGATAATATTTAAAAGAACCCACCGAGATCATGTTTGTTTGATCGAATATGATTTTATTTTTTTTTATGATTTTTTTTATTTTTTTTTTGTTTTTTTTTTTTTTTTGGTTTCCTGTATTGTAAAACCTTTACCTGATCAACTGGAATACATTCTATATGAAGGTATCCCAACAAGCCAGCAACAACGGTCACGGCTGTTATGAGAAACAAACATCAAAACATTTACACTGTAATTGCAGCCCTGATCGTAAACTAAAACCTGAACGAGAGTAGATAAAGTTTGAACTTGTGGCGGTCGCGCCCTTGTGCTGGGTTGTCTGGGTGCGGCATGGCGGCAGACTGGGGGGGGGAACTGGTGCAGAGGGGGGGTCCACGACGCGATTATGTCGTTACGCAAAACTGGCCCTTCCGGTGCAAGTGGTTACGGCCGTCCGCAAATAAACGAGCCACACGAGTCAGGGGCGGTGGTACACGCAAAGATATATAAGATGTGATGTGAAGATGCTATTGAGACGAAACTGCATCTGTGTGCGAAAGATTCGGTCAAAAATGAGGCCATCAAAGATTAACGTTGTAGGCAATGATACTAAAAGTAAAAAGAGGTAGGTAAAGTAGGTAGCAAGTGGCACATAAAAATCTGGCTAATTAGCCACATTTTCGTCGTCTTATCTCTTTTTCGCTCCCGATAAATACGACATGCCGTCCTACTTCCACATGTCATCTAATAGTGTGACGTTGTGTCGATTTTGAACATCGAATGTTGGGTAGGTTACCTGTTGTAAGTAGGAAAACTTGTCCGTGTTTACACTCTTGTCAAGACAATGGTTTCACACTGGAAGATATGCAAGCTAAATGATGCTATAAGACCGAACGAAAACTCATCCACGTTGCTATGCGTGAATGTAAAAGTATCTCCTGGGCCCCAACTCATGGTGCTAGGAGGAACAGTCGGTAGAAGTCCGACATAACCCTCCGTTGTTCCAAGACGGAAGGCATCCATGAGGATTTCTACACGAAAAAAAAAAAAGGTATATTATGCGAATTATCGATGCTAAACGAAAATTGTGGAATGAAAGTGTGCTTGGAGCAGCCTATTATGTTCCCACTGCTGCTAACTAGTAGCTGCTGGTGCTGGTGGTGCTGGTTGGCTCCTCTCTGTCAGAAGGAGTGGACCATAATACACCACGGCCCAGTGCGGGTTGGCGGATGCAATGTCTTCGAATTTTTGGTTCTAGAACATGCCGGTTTTCTCACGATGGTCTCCTTCACCGCTTTGAGAGCAGTGGTGATTAAATAATTTACACAAAGTCAAGTGCCTACCCAAGCAGGCACTTGACTTTGTGTGAACCCAAGTTCGAACCTACAACCTACAACTCGTAAGTCGCGGCCGTTACAAATGGGCCACTACTGCACAGCACTGATCAATGCTGAATTTATACAAAATAACTAACAGCTGCTGGAAAGACTAAGGAGTATTATGTCATCAAAGGCCTTTCCGAAAAATAGTTGTTAATGTTGTTGTTGTTGTAGCTTCGAAAGATGTAGCTTTTAATGGAGTGGTGCCTAACGACATGAACAACTATTGACTGGCGGACGATTAGATAATGCCACTTTTAATCTAAGCTATTGTCTAAACTTGATCATTGTGAAATAATCTAGATAGTAAACTAAATATCACACCTAAATCTAGTTCAATACAACTCAATTAATTATTTGTTGGAAGTAAACCGATTTATTACACGATAAACTGCTCGGTAGGTAAGGAATAATTTCAACGCAATTTATACGTAAATATCAGATTTGTAATCACGAAACTGTTAAAATAACACTTTTTTGGTTCTTCAACATCGAACGATGTTTGATTTAGTTCGAAATCACATGAACGATTGACGTAATCGAATTCTATAACCGATTATGACTACGCATTATCTAAGGGCAATCGATTATGTTCGGTACAAAGTTACAAACCGAATTATCTAAACAAAGCTATTGGAACGCTCTTTATATAAGTAGGTATAATACTCTGTATATCGGTATTATCTTCACTCAAATCGTTTAATATTTCCGGTAGATTAGATTATACTTATTAGAACATGTTATTTTCATTGAACTGGCATTAGGATTATTTAAGATTTTTCTGTTTTCCTACTGAGAGGCCCCTGATGACCACATTTGATTCGATTGCTCGGTAAATTAGTATCTGGATAATGACTACAAGACTTGTATTTACAAGCAGAAACACATGTTTCTCATGTTTTGTTTTGTCATGTACAGTCAACAAAAGAGATATCTAGGCAGGGTCTACTAACATATTTGTATGTGAATTGCTTCATGTTCAATTTCGTGACAATATATAATTTTGTGTTGGTGTGTTACAATGTCAAAATCGAAGTTAATATACGGGATGAAATTTAAAACATGCACCAAATCGAAATGGGAGATTGTACTCATCATTATGAACAACTTTTACTATGGGACCAAACCTGAAATCGCGAAAAAAAAATCAGCTATTCTGTACATTTTGACGAGTTTGATGTAGATAAATGTACTGAACAGCAGATTTTTTCTTCGCGATTCCAGGTTTGGTCCCATAGTAAAAGTTGTTCATAATGATGAGTACAATCTCCCATTTCAAATTGGCACATGTTTTTTTTTTAAATTTCATCCCTTACATAAAATTGAACATGAAGCAATTCACATACAAATATACCCTGCCGAGATGTCTCTTTTGTTGACTGTACTTAACTACTTTGTCTGTGTATATAGCTAAGGAGGAGGTTATGTGACTTGTTTTTATGAATTTTGAACAAGACAAGACCAAGATCTTGACCGCACAGTCAATAATTCTTTCAAGTTGACATCACAATCTACTCAAGGTAAAATTAAACACAATACAAAAACTTTTACAGATAAGTTATCAAGTTCACAACGAACAGTATTCAGGAGATGTACCCATTAAAAAATCTTACTGAATAGGTCTACTTTTTTCATGCATTTTCGTTACAACCATAAAAAAAATCGTTAAGGGGAAAATTTATCTCATAATTGGTTTAAAAAATTTGCAATCTTAATCCTAACGAATATTATAAAAATGCGAAAATGAGTTTGTTTGTTTGTTACGCTTTCACGCTAAAACGGCTGAACGGATTTGGATGAAATTTGGTACACGGGTAGACCATAACCTGGAATAGGATATAGGATACTTTTTATCTCGGTAGTGTACCGTGGGATAATTTCCGAAATGCACACGGGCGAAGGCGCTATTAGTTGGATAAAATGTAATCCAGAATACCAGCGCTGCGACAATGTCGCGCAGTATCATGCTGAGATAGGATCCTTTTGGCCTCGTGAAGGCCTTTCTGCTTTTTATTTTCTTTTTATATAATTTTGTTTTTTATACTTTTATGATTGTGTTTAGTTTGTGATCTTCCTGTGCGAGTCACAATAAATACTTTTTCTTTCTTTCTTTCTAGGTAGGTAGTACCTATAATTATTCTAATCGATACCTGCTTATTTACCTGCTCAGCACATATTTAAATCTGGCGTCAACATACGTAGTCATGTTAATGTAAAATTATAATTAAATCTTTAATGAATTGATACGTAAGCCTAGGTATATCATTATATCCAAATCTTTCACATTACAATAAAGGTGGTTTACCCATTGCTCAAAGGGAGTTGTTATAAGGAAAACATTGCACCAGGAAAAAGTTCCCTGGCCTAACCACAGTCTCACTTCTAAGAATTACGATAACTTGCTTCACTACCTAAAGAAACTAACTACTATATACAGGGTCGACCGTGATACGACGTCCAAGACGTTCAAAGATAGAGAAGTAATCCTACAATCATAAAAAAACCGGCCAAGAGCGAGTTGGACTCGTGCACTGAGTGTTCCGTTCCGATTTCTGAAAAAGTGTGCTATTTAGAGACAATATCAATCCGCCTAGCCTTTTCTCATTTATTATCCCTGCTATTTAGAGCCATCGTTTTATTTTTCCAGTATTCTTTACATAAACTTCTATCACATAGGATAATTTCAGATTTTTCTCTATGCAAACTTCGGAGTTCATTTTTCATCAAAAGTCGAAAACTGTGCGGCCTAAAAAAAAGAAAAAAAAATGTTTGAGAATGTGTAAACAGCGCTCTTTCATATGATACACATACCCCGTCCCCACTTCGAATTTTAAGACCCCCTTTCAGTCCATATTGCAAAAAAAAATATAAGTACCTACATACATAATATGTAGGTCTTACCTATGAAATTGCCGTTTTGTATGAAAAATTTTAAACGAATTTTTTTTCATCATTGTCAAAATCACAGTGATCTTTATTGACGATGTAATAAGGTTGCTTTTGGGTTGCTACCATAAACAAATCTGTCAAAAACATTGTGATCTTTATTTTCGTTGCAATAAAGTTGCTACTGGGTTGCTGCTGTCAGAGCTGTCAGAGGTAAAATAATTGGATTTGGTTGTCAGTAGAAACGTACGCACGGCTACAGATCAAGCTACATTTCCAGTATAAGCTGATCTCGCATTGTATAGGATTTCCTTACAATGAGAGGTCAGTATAAACTGGAAATGTATAGTTTAATGTGTAGCCGTGTGTACAAAGTTATAACGTTATCGTTAACGTACCCATAGCCGGTGACCCATTGTCCATCTTCTTGAAACTTTTTACGTTTATGTATAAAATGAAAGAGTGATCTAATCAAGACAAAATTAAACTAGTGTAGTATGTATGTACTTACAGTTCTGCGAAAAACAGACCTCGCGAGCACAAACTTTTTTCCATCAACTAATATACCACTAAAGTTATTTAAAACGGGATATTTACCATGTTTTTTTTTTCATTACCTTTCAAAAGAACCATCGAAATCGGATCTCATACCGCGGATATATCCAGTAACCCCCTTTTTGCTCCTTTTTGGAGGAAGTACCGGAAGCACCTCCCTCCCTACCCACGACGACAAAAAAAAACTATAAAGTTGTAAAACCTATACCAAGTTTCATCTAGATCGGTTGTAAAATACGACCTGAGAGGAGTACTTTACACATTTTTATTCATTCAAATCGGAACAGAAGTACTTAAAATTTTAAGTAACTCATAATAGTTAAACGAAAAAAAAGCAGTTTATCGAATAATTTTGTGTTAATTTAGATGATGGCAAAAAGTAGCAGTGTCAACCGACTTATGTTGCTGACAGGTCTATGAAAAGACCAAATCAGTAAAATGAAAGACTGTGAGCCGCTGCGTGTATATTTATAGGAACAAACTCATATGAAATTTCCCCTACCCACAACTTGTAGCCCAATAAAGTTAAACATATAAAATTAATGGAATTTCCATGTTGCTGAAAATTTCACGTCAAACGTCGGAGCTTACAGCAGTACCTCTTCAGTCTTCAAAATGCAATTTTCGTGATTTTATCGACATTTGCTGGAAAGAGCAAGCTATACAATTTATTAGTACCTACCTGCATAATAGTTCAATCTGTTCTAAAGAATTGGTAAATAAAACTAATTAACTCCAATCACAAAATCGTCTGTCAGAACGTGAAACTTAGTTTAAATAAGTATTGATTTTTGCTATATTATCCTCTTTGCTTGATTTAGCAGTCATTTGAATGCCTATTGTTCAATAATAGACATAGACACTATTTTGATGATATTACATTAACTAGGTAAAAAGCCTCATTCATCTGGCCCCACAGTTAAAAGTGCCACTTAAAAACATTGCGGTTTCTTTGTACGCAGAATTTTGTAAAGTGAGCTCTTGAAATAGCTCCATTATCGCTCACTCAGCTCTTAGAATATTGACTTGTTTTAAATAATGCTTACTGAAATAAGCGAATATTCACGTGTTTGTTATTAGCAGACTTTTGAATTATTATAATATAAACAATAGTTAGTAGGTCTTTACCTATGAAATTGCCGTTTTGTATGAAAAAATTTAAACGAATTTTTTTCATGCATTTTTTATTTGTATTAATCGAAGTAATCACCCATGCAATCAATGCATCGTTGCCAACGCAGTGGCAGTTTATTGATGCCCTTCTTAAAGAAATCAGCTGGACGGGAGGCAACAAATTCTTCAAAGGCATTTTGTACTGCCTCTCGGGTATTGAATTTTTTTCCCGCCAAGAAGTTATCCAAATTCTGGAAAAAGTAGTAGTCTGTAGGCGCAAGGTCTGGTGAGTAGGGCGGATGACGGAGAGCTTCCAACCCCAGTTCTTGCAACTTGGAGACCGTCTGCTGTGCAGTATGAGGTCGCGCGTTGTCGTGCAGGAGCAGCGGAGACGAGCAATTGACCAATGCTGGTTGGAGATGTGCCAGCTTCTCCATCATTGTGTTCAGTTCTTCACAGTACACATCTGAAGTAATGCTCACCCCGTTTGGTAAGAAGCTGTGATGAATCACACCGGCGCTAGACCACCAAACAGTAACCATCACTTTTCTAGGGGTAAGTTTTCGTTTAGGGCATTGTTTAGGTGCTGAACCAGGATCCAACCAACTTGCTGAGCGCTTGCGGTTATCAAACAGAATCCATTTTTCATCGCAGGTAACAATGCGGTTCAAAATTTCTTCATTTGTGTGTCTGTTGAGCAGTGCAAGGCACGTCTCGACGCGTACTTCGCGCTGGCGATCATTGAGTTCGTGGGGCACCCATTTGTCAAGCTTTTTTACCTTGCCAATTTGACGCAAATGGACCAATATTGTTTTGACACTAACGTCGAAAGCTGCTGCTAATTCAGCCGTAGATTGTGTATCATCAGCTTCCACAATCGCCTTTAATTCGTCATTGTCGACCAGTCTTCGGACGACCGCGAGGTTCATTTTTCAGGTCGAAATTTCCAGAACGGAAGCGAGCAAACCAATAACAAGTGGTGCGTTGGTTTGTAGTGTTAGCTCCGTAAACGTCGTTGATGTTGCGTGCCGCTTGTGCCGCGTTGCTGCCACGACGGTACTCATATTCCATAATTACTCGAATTTTTAACGTATCCATGATGACGAAAAAGATTGAAATGCGATGAAAATGTAACACTAATCAATAAACAAATGACTACTTTTGGAAAAAAAATCCATGTTTTTAAAATAAAATTAATTTGAAATTAGAATTCTTAGCCAAACAAAAATCATTTTGATTTGAAATGGCCAGTACTGCAGAACGGCAATTTCATAGGTAAAGACCTAATATTAGGTGTTGAACAATGTTCGGGATTTCCCTGAAAAATGTCCGAGAATACCTATACTTTGGTCTTGTAACTTTTTTCTCACTGCGACAAGTTTCTATGTGAGTGGGGAGAAGATGAAAAACGGGGTAACACAAAAAGTCGTCCATAACGCCAAAATTAGCGCAGTTTTTGCAGTTATGGAAGTAAGATAAAAATATATAAAAATATTATTAGTTTTATCTTTGTTAACTGAAGGTATTTGACACTACAGGCAGTTCTGAGTTTTCAGGGCCCCTCAAACAATGACATTTATTATTTTCAATTATTTTCTATTTTGTTTTTAGGTTAGGTTTAAAGAATTTATTCTCATAAGAACTTAAATAACAGTTCGCTTAAAATGAGATACAAAGTGCTTACATCTACGTAAAATAAATTATCATATTTGCCTCTGGGGTGTTGGTGACGTTATAGGGTACATACATGTTTCTTTGTTTGTTTGTTTTTGTTTTTCTAAGAGTAAATACCAAAATAACTGTCAAAAAACATACAAATCAAAAATCAAATCTGTCTAGCCTTTTCCCAACTATGATCGGGTCGGCTTCCAGTCTAACCGGATGCAGCTGAATACCAGTATTTTACATGGCGCGACAGCCTATCTGACCTCCACAATCCAGTAACTGGGTAATACGATACCCCTTGGTAAGACTGGTTGTCAGACTTTCGGGCTTCTGACGACCCGTAACGACTGTCAAAGATCCACGAATGACAGCCGGGACCAACGGCTTAACGTGCTTTCCGAGGCACGGAAGAGACTCGGTATGACTGACCAACCCCAGCAAGCGTAGATCGACCCTTGCGGCTGTTATTAGCAAAAAACATAGGTACATTCTTACAAATACGAACGATGTAATAATTAGAGAGAGGAAATTGTTCTTTTTGTTTTTCTTTTGTTTTTGAGATTGCGAAAAAAGAAAGATGAAAAAGTAAGTATTTCGCATGAAAATATTTTATTCTCAAAATGGCATAATTATATAAAAATGCATTTTCAAATATGACATCAGAACATATTTTAAGTAAACAAGGTTGCAGTTGTTATCTATTCTGTTTACCTTCACACGAGACCTAGAATACATTTTCGTCACTCATGGTGAAGAACATCTCGCCCAGGTAATTTTTAGCTAGGAAAACCATTGCACACATTGAGGGCAAGTCAATCGCCCTTTATAATAACTTTGGTAAATATTGGTGTTCATTACCCCCTTTTCAATAACCTGATCAGTAGTACCTACTTTAATATGTATTTACAAGCCGTTTATTTGTTGGTAAATTATAGGTACAGACTAGCAGCAGGTCAAGCCACCCGAAATTGTAACATTTTCCCAATCAACCTTGAACCTAATGCTTTAGCGATAAAGATGAAAATCTATTAAAGAAATTTGCCACATTGTAGCAACTTGATGTGCTGGCGTCTGTACTAACCTCTTTAGACAGAATGCACTGGCACAGTAAATATATTTATTTACTGTGGCACTGGCTTATTTCAGTCAATAGCGTAAACAATTCATCATGAACACTTTTAACATCTTGAAAATAAGTACTTCTTGTTACTGATTTTTAACCGACACAAAAAAGGAGGAGGTTCTCAAGTCGACACGAATATTTTTTGTTTATGTATGACCTCACATAACGTTTTACAGAGTAGTCCGATTTGAAAAAAAAATGTTTTATTCGAGAGGATAATAAGTACCACAAAGTTGGTCCCATATAGAATTTATTAACATTGCTTGGGTAGTTTTTGAGTACGATGTTCTAATATTTTTTTGAAATTCTAGCACCACTAGGTAGTAGGTATTAGAATTTCTGTAGGGTAGGTTACCACAACTAAAAAGTGCAAAATAAAAACTTTTTTACAAAAAATACGACTTCCAAAACAACACTACAAAGTGGAAAATAACTTTAATTTCGGAAGTCGGTGGCAAAAAATGAAATACATTTAACCAGACACCGACTTCCGAAATTAAAGTTATTTTTCACTTTGCAGTGTTGTTTTGGAAGTCGGTTATATTTTTTTGTAAAAAAGTTTTTTCAGTAAAATAATATTCGGGAATCTTTTAATCAAAGCTGGGAAACAATGAACAGTCCTTATGGGTTTTTTCACTTGCAGAACGTGGAAATGTGGTAAATAAGATCCACCATCTGTTACACATCATGTCAGCGTCATAAACAACAACAGAGCGATATAAATCATTAAAGAAAAGAACGCAGTTTACTACGATACGAGCATAAACAATACCTATTCTACATTGGTAGTGAAGCAGATCGTGATGGTCATACTAATGCCTGTGACCGCTGATTAACCATAAAGTAAGTAAGTATGTACCTACACTTAAACAACGTAGTTTCTATAAATAACGATTGGTACTCATGCTCACTGAAGGTGGCACGTGTGTTGGATCATTCGGTTCCCGAAAAAATGGTTGGGCTGGATAGTGCTAATCCACGCGTCAAGATCGTGATGTTCGTGAAGGGACGCCGTCAGTTGAGACTGGTCATCTCTTAATTTTTTTTTTTTTTTATAGGTTTAAGGATATATTTTTTTCACATAAGTACAGAAAGCAACAAGAATAATGTACCCAGGTTTTTGTAATACTATCTTGAATTAAAAAGAGTGTCCGTGGAATTTCTTCTCCATCTTGTGTCTATGGTGACCGACTCTTTGACAATTCAATAGTGCCTGTAATGTTTTAATTGAAATAAGTGCATTGGGTTAGAGTTTAAGACGTAGTCTAGTCTACCTAAATCACAGTGCGTTTGCTGAACTGAGCAGACCAATTTTATGAATTCAGTTTGATAGCAAGCCCACTGCTTGCATGCAGGTGCAAATCGGCACCAGGCCCGGTAAGGCAATGATATTATACCTACTTATCTGTTCTGTGATACCTACCAATAGGTGTTCATCGATGGTTAGGTAATACGGCCGCGCATTGTCGTGGTAACTCCACGACAATGCGCGTATTTTTCGTATGGTAAAATCATTCATCATTCATCGATGGTTATAACACACTAATCTATATCTATAAAAGGAAACCGTGACTGACTGACTGATTGACTGACTGACTGACTGACTGACTGACTGATCTATCAACACGCAGCTCAAACCACTGAACGGATTGGGCTGAAATTTGGCACACAGATAGCTATCCTATCCTAGCTATGCTACCTAGGCATCCGCTAAGAAGGGGTGTTTGGAAATTTGACCTTTAAGGGGGTGAAAAGGGGGGATATTGTTTGTATGAAAAATCTCATTCCATGAGTTAATAAACTTGAAACTGGGCACGAATATTTATCGAAGTAAATTATGATTTTTGTGATTTTTTGTTTTTCTAAACTACCCCCTAAAGAGGAATTGGGGGGTGTCAATGTTTGTATGGAAAAATTTTAACGCGCAATCCGATTAACTCAAAACTCAGTACTTATACTTAAAACAAAAAATAAAGAATTATGTGTATCAGGATTTTTCGAAAATATACCTCTAACGGGGTGAAAAGGGGTAGTCAATTTCACAGGGAAGGATTTTACTGCGTGGCTTGATTAACTCGAAAATTGGTGTAAATAATCTTTGGGTCAAGCTATGGAAACATCTCAAACGATTTTCTAAAATTCCACCTCTTGGGGGTGAAAACAGGAAATACAATTTACATGAAAAATCTTATACATTTGGTTAATTAACTTGAAACTTAGCACAAATGCTTGCCTAAGTAAGTAATAAAGTTTGTCATCATTCGTTTTTCCAAACTATCTCTCAAAGAGAGGTAGGGATGTTAAAGTTTGTATGGACTAATTTTAAAGCACAGTCCGATTAACTCGAAACTTAGTATTTAAACTTTTGACATAAAATTAACAGAATAAGATTTTGGGTTTTTTTTGAAAATCGATCCCTGAAGGGGCAAAAAGGGGTATTTTTTTTTATTAGAACATTTTACTACATAGCTTGATTTACTCAAACAATTTTATAAAATAATCTTTGAGTCAAGTTATGGAAACGAATCTAACCAAAATCCAAACGAAATTTCAAAGTTCCACTCCTGTGAGGGTGAAAAGAGGGGATACGCTTTTATATTAAAAGTATTATTCGTTTGGTTAATAAACTTGAAACTTGGCAATATTTGCTTCAGTAAATAATAAAGATTGACTCTTTTAGTTTTTTAAATGCAACCTCTCACAGAGTATATTTCAGGGGGTGTCAAAATTAGCAAGGAAAATTTTTAACGCGCTGTCGGATTAACTTGAAACTCGGTACTAATATAGTGTGGCAGTTTGAGTACTTTATGCGGCCTACCCAAATTTTCTTTCTTTGATATTGTTCGTCCCTCCTCTCCTTAGCTCCTTAGGTCCTTAGGTACTGAGTTGAGCCATACGATTACTGAGTCTGACAAATGCTTGCTCTGACTGGATGGGTCCACTCAAATATGTGTTATTCTTTTATCAAAAAAACATTTCTGACGCTAATCTACATGGTCCTCACATGATCTGACCAAGATTATGTCTACACTTTGAAAAGAGACTTTGATCCCTGAGTTTATTTTGCCAATTTCTTCTCAGGGGTAGTAAGATAGGAATTATGTCGACTCCATCTAGCTTATTTTTTTTTCTTAATATTACTTTCAAAAGTGATTCCGATATCCTGTTTACACAATAAACTTCATTATAAATTAAATTCGAAAGTAACTCTGTCTATAAGTTACCTTTTCACGCCTAAACCACTGAGCGGATTTCGATAAAATTTGGCAAAGAGATAGATGGCATCCTAAGAAAGGACATAGGCTAGATTTTGTTTTAAAAATAAACCTGAAGGGAGTGATATAATAGGGGATGAAAGTTTGTATGGGAAACCTAGCATTTCATAGGTTAGAGATATGGAAATTAAAATTTAAGCTTTTGGCAAGAAATAAAGAACTACGTGTTTCAGCGTTTTTTCAAGGGGGTCAAATAGGGGATGATTTTAAAATTCACATGTAATATTGATACTTTTGTGTAAGTAAGTATTTATTACCTATTTCTAAGAGATTTAAAGAATTGGAAATATAGTCATAGTCCGTAGCTTGAGATAACATTTAGTCTTTATTTCGTTAAAGTCGGTCTACTCGGTCAAATGGTATTACAATTTACAGTCGTAATAAAAATAACTTGACTAACATGTCACACATTCACTTAAAATCAATCGGGGTCAATGTTAGTCAATCACAAAAATTAATGGTGATTATATTAAAATGGATAATTATGATTTTAGGCCCCCTAGCACCACAAATCACAAAATACGTTGAGCGCTAAACGAATATTTATCATTATTCTATTTCTGTTAATTTTGAAATAGTCAGAGATGGAATGATGTTTTAAACATGTTCAGTGCTAACTGTATTTATGGTTTTTGGTGCAAGCGGGTCTTGGAATCTTACAAACCTGTTTTATGTATAAAAAAGATTATTTGAATTTAATATTTGTCTCTCTGTCTATTTGTTACCTTTTCACGCCTTAACGGATGACCTGGGTTCGAACATAGGATAATTCATAGTCCGGTAGTACGTTCCCCAGGGATAATTTCCGAGTTACACGCAAGCGAAGCCGCGGGCAAAAGCTAGTACTGTATAAATTAAATTGAATCGATTACAAAGGCACAAGACAGTGCCTAGAGGAAGGTAAATAAAAAATGTGCGTACATAAATGCGGTAGGTACACGAATAAATGAATCGGTTTTATCGCCTACATAACGGTTCTTATAGCTGTACCAACAGAAATCTGTTCTGTGGCTGTACCTATCTTAGCAACTGTTAATCCTAATAGATTAATATTAGATACTAACTGACCCGACAGCCGTTGTCCTCTGTCTTAGCTATGAATATTCTAATGTAAACGCGTGAAGTTAAAATAGTCGTAAAGTTTTATGAAATTTTCCAATTTTCTGCGAAATTTTCTTATTTTTTTCTTTAATAAGAACCTTCTCCTGACAATAATAAACACAACAAAAAAAGAATTAGCGAAATTGTTCCATTCGTTCACGCGTGATGCGATGACCAAGGGAAATAGGGATTCATTTTTATATATTAGGTCTTTACCTATGAAATTGCCGTTCTGCAGTACTGGCCATTTCAAATCAAAATAATTTTTGTTTGGCTAAGAATTCTAATTTCAAATTAATTTTATTTTAAAAACATGGATTTTTTTTCCAAAAGTAGTCATTTGTTTATTGATTAGTGTTACATTTTCATCGCATTTCAATCTTTTTCGTCATCATGGATACGTTAAAAATTCGAGTAATTGTGGAATATGAGTACCGTCGTTGCAGCAACGCGGCACAAGTGGCACGCAACATCAACGACGTTTACGGAGCTAACACTACAAACCAACGCACCACTTGTTATTGGTTTGCTCGCTTCCGTTCTGGAAATTTCGACCTGAAAAATGAACCTCGCGGTCGTCCGAAGACTTTGGTCGACAATGACGAATTAAAGGCGATTGTGGAAGCTGATGATACACAATCTACGGCTGAATTAGCAGCAGCTTTCGACGTTAGCGTCAAAACAATATTGGTCCATTTGCGTCAAATTGGCAAGGTAAAAAAGCTTGACAATTGGGTGCCCCAGGAACTCAATGATCGCCAGCGCGAAGTACGCGTCGAGACGTGCCTTGCACTGCTCAACAGACACACAAATGAAGGAATTTTGAACCGCATTGTTACCTGCGATGAAAAATGGATTCTGTTTGATAACCGCAAGCGCTCAGCAAGTTGGTTGGATCCTGGTTCAGCACCTAAACAATGCCCTAAACGAAAACTTACCCCTAGAAAAGTGATGGTCACTGTTTGGTGGTCTAGCACCGGTGAGATTCATCACAGCTTCTTACCAAACGGGGTGAGCATTACTTCAGATGTGTACTGTGAAGAACTGAACACAATGATGGAGAAGCTGGCACATCTCCAACCAGCATTGGTCAATCGCTCGTCTCCGCTGCTCCTGCACGACAACGCGCGACCTCATACTGCACAGCAGACGGTCTCCAAGTTGCAAGAACTGGGGTTGGAAGCTCTCCCTCATCCGCCCTACTCACCAGACCTTGCGCCTACAGACTACTACTTTTTCCAGAATTTGGATAACTTCTTGGCGGGAAAAAAATTCAATACCCGAGAGGCAGTATAAAATGCCTTTGAAGAGTTTGTTGCCTCCCGTCCAGCTGATTTCTTTAAGAAGGGCATCAATAAACTGCCACTGCGTTGCCAAAGATGCATTGATTGCATGGGTGATTACTTCGATTAATACAAATAAAAAATGCATAAAAAAAATTCGTTTAAATTTTTTCATACAAAGCGGCAATTTCATAGGTAAAGACCTATTATATAGATAGATTACTAAAATTATGAGACGTCATTATCCGTTCAAAGCTCATGGCTAAGTAATAACAGCTGCACGGGTCGATCCATCAGGTTAAGCTACACTTGCCGGGGTTGGTCCGTGGATGGGTGACCATCTTTAAAATCGGAAATCACGTTAAGCGTTAAGTTAAGCATCTCGGAAAGCACGTTAAGCCGTTAGGGCTGTCATTCGTGGATCTTTGACAGTCGTTACGGGTCGTCAGAAGCCCGAAAGTCGAAACAACCAGACTTACCAAGGGGTATCGTATTACCCAGTTACTGGGTTGTGGAGGTCAGAAAGGCAGCCGCTCCATGTAAAATACTGGTATTCAGCTGCATCCGGTTAGACTGGAAGCCGACCCCAACATAGTTGGGAAAAGGCTAGGCAGATTGATTATCCGTTTAAAACAAAGTACTTAGTCAGATTTCTATTGAAAAAGTAATAATTATTTAGTAGGTAATTATGATTACATTACAGCATCATTTATGTCTTGATAATTTTTAATTAATCTAGGTAGGTACTTACCTAAAATGATTCGATAGGGCATGACCACTGATACAAAATGAATAATGTTGGAACTTGGAAGGTGTACCTACCTATCTACCAAAATAAAAATGTTTTCTCTCTTCTTATTCATATGATGAAAGTTTTCTATCACGATTCTTTATTTTTGAGGCCTACCTACTTAGGGTACCTACCTAGTGACCTACTTTTACAACATTTTCTTTTGAGCCGAAAAATCCTTTAACTACCAGGAGGTGAGGGCAAATCTATGGTGACTTAAGACGTAGATATATGCCAATCGCCTTGCCTTGAGTGGATAGTCTAAAATTTTCACATATTATGTTATTAAGAAAATGCTCTAATTTAACATATAGTTTTTCCAAATCATTAACACTACTCGGTTAGACGTTAAATTAATAAAAGTCGGTTATCGTCGCCTTAAATAATGTCGAAATAAAATCTTCCGCCTATCATGTCCCTCAGTTATTTATAACTGGGGCCGCGAGTTACTCACTTAAGAGGATACATCGAAGCGTGGTTCAGCTCGGTGTGTAAGTGAAATAGCGTCATGGCTGTCTAGTTTGACGCCCGAGATAGAAGACTCTCACGCGCACCAGTAGTCCTATTCTGTAAATATCTCACCGTGAAAACATGAGTGAAGTGATCTTAAAGTGAGCTGTCAATAGTGTCAACCCCTAGCATCAGGTGGAATGACGGCTCACTTCATGCTCACTACACCTGAGTTATCACGGTGAGATATTTACAGAATAGCACTACAGAACTAAACGCTTCGTTTAAATGTAGATTTATGACAAAATACTATACCTACTTAAATCAATATTTAGCATAAGTTAACACCTTCGATTTAAAGCAAATTTTACTGCACAATGAAACTGTTTACGTAAAATCATATAAAACAGAAAATAGACGGTGCTACTTTAGATTTTTTACAACGAAAACATTTCAAACAACATCATCATCATTTATTTTTTTTTTTGGAACATGGAAAATCCAAATGATTTAACAATATACTAGTTTTATAGGAATTTTAAAAATACAAAATTTATCGATGTATCCCCTTAACTTACAGAGAGTTAGGTACAGTATTAATGATTTTAGTTAAGTCATCATTCTCCTGCCCTTATCCCAATCTATTTGGGGTCGGCGCAACATGTCCTTTTTTTCCATACTTCTCTATTATTCGTCATCTCGGTAGTCACCCCCTTTCTAGCCATGTCATTTTTCACACAATCCATCCATCGTTTCTTTGGTCTTCCCCTACTCTTATAGCCATCGACATTCATACTCAAAACTTTCCTCACGACATTTTCCTCACTCCTCCGCATCACATGCCCATACCATGACAGCTGATTTCCGCACAACTTTTCAGTCACCTGTGCCACTTTTAGACTTCCTCTTATGTACTCATTTCTTATTCTATCCATTCGTGTAACACCCCTCTTAGCATTCTCATCTCTCAATGATTATTAAGTATTACCTATAATTCTGTAAATCTAATAGGTAGCTACATAACTACCTACCTAGCAATTTAAAGCCTATTTCAATACTTCATTAGGCCAGGATATTCGAGCGCAGTAGGCATTTAGCGTTACCTCCCACCCCTCGTGGCAAGTCGCGCGAACGCGCAGTTCAAATGAACTCGCTGACCCCGCTCTGCAAAATAATTTACCCATAATTTAAACTTAATTACCACTATAATAATTATAATACAACTTAAACTAAGATCTACAGTTTAATTATACACTACAACAATATTTACAGACTGATTTTTAAAACTAATAAACAAACACGGAAAATAACAATAATATGACAAATATTTCGATCGATTAGCGGAGGGACGCAGCGAGCCAGCAAAAACGACACAGGTCCTGCCTCGGAAACGCCTAGCGGGCTACTGAAGCGAAGCGTTTTTTTTTTTTTTTTTGAAATGGCATCTCGTAGTGTGACCATGAGAGGTCCCGACTACTTAACCGGACTTTCCTGTTGGTGCCTTTAAGCGAGCTCAAAAGCCTCCAGCCAGGGGCATAAATACTAACTAAATTATAAACTAAACGACTGCGCACTAAGGGCACCCCCTGTGGGGTACGGACCTCGGCTTAGGGAGTCGTTGTCACTGACCAATGATATACAAGGCAAAGCAATAGGCTGGATCAAGTTAGGGGAATTATTATTATCAGGGGAGTTTAAAGCTACAGGCTCAGCTACGCCACCAGCTGGCTCGATTAAACCGATCAAGGGGCATGAATTTACATTTACGTTAGATGGTCTTAAACGCGGTGGGCCTCGGCGGCGAGGCCGGAATGTAGATCTGTGTTTGTGTTGGACTGTGCTAGTGTCCCTACTACTTTCCTGGAGGAGGGTGATAGGGTCATCGGGTTCAGTGAGGGCATGTCGCGGACGGCGGATACTACTGATTCTACTGGGGACATAGCTAGCGGCTTCGACAACCAAGGGGTTGCGATGTTTCACGGCGGAATCAAAGAAACGCTTGGAAAGGCGTTTCAAGTACTGACGGATGGTCGGGACTTTAAGGTCAAGGTGGAGGTCCGCGTTCCGAACGAACCAGGGGGCTCCCGTTACCTTTCGGAGGAGACGGTTCTGAAGGGTCTGCATCCTATGGATGAGGTGGGGCTTTGCATGCGCAAAGACTGGGCCCGCATAGGTCATGATAGGTCGAATGCACGCTGTGTAAATACGCAACTTGCACTTAAGGGACAACTTGCTGCGTGCATTCAGAACGGAGTGTAAACGGCCGAGAGCAAAGTAGGCCCGCGAACGAACCTGCTTTATGTGCTCTGAAAATGATAAATGACTATCGAGCGTCACACCTAAATATTTGGCTCGCTTCTCCCAAGGGATCTGCTTGCCAAACATGGTGATCGGCCGAGGAGGGGCGGTGAGCCGATTACGCCGTCTCGTAAAGAGAATGGCTTGGCTTTTATCGGGATTGACTTCGATTCTCCACTTTCGAAACCACTTGCCGAGGGCATCGACTGCGGTTTGGAGGGTGCGAGCGATCGAGTCAGGGCGAATTCCCTTGGAGAAAATGGCCGTATCGTCTGCGAACAGCGCCAACTGTGCCTTTTTACTCTTCGGGATATCGCTGGCGAAGAGGATGAATATGAGGGGGGAAAGCACAGAGCCCTGAGGGACTCCTGCGCGAATAGGGTGGGGGGAGGAAAGTGCTCCTTCAATGCGATAGCGAAAGGTGCGGTTTGACAAAAAGTCTCGTAGGATGAGCACGAGACGATCCGGCACACCGAGTTGGTACAGCTTATATAATAAGCCGTTGTGCCAGACTTTGTCAAAGGCCTTCGCTATATCAAAGAAGACAGCACCAGTCATCGCACCGCGTTGGAACCCAACGCTGATGTGCTCGACAATACGGTGGACCTGCTGCACGCAATAGTGCTGGGTTCGAAAACCGAATTGCTCGTCGGGAATGAGACCCTTTGTCTCGGCATAATCTCTGAGACGCTTATAAATAAGCCTCTCATAGATTTTGCCGAAGACGTTGAGCAGACTGATAGGCCGGTAGCTAGAGGGCTCGCTCTTAGGCTTGCCGGGCTTAGGGATACCGATAACGGTAGCCTGTTTCCAGGCGTGAGGAAAGATATTATTACCCATGGCACCATTGAAGATGATGGTCATGAGCATAATCAAACGGGCAGGGAAGAGTTGGAACACCCTATTGGTGATTCCATCTGAGCCGGGGGCTTTACGGTGTTTTAGACCCTTGATTATCTCGTGCACCTCGTCAGGAGTGACGGGAGGCAAGGGACAATCAGGGTCCTCAACGGGGGGAAGGGAGGCTCTACGTTCGACTTCAGCGTCAACCTCAGAGAGGTGGGCTTCGTCTACTGGTTGAGAGCTGGGTGAGCACTGGGCCTCAAGACTATCGGCAAGGCATTCGGCCTTGTCGATATCATCGAAAGCGATGGTATTGTCTGGGCGTACTAAGGGGGGCATAGAAGCTGTCTCTGAGGACCTGAGTTTCCTCTGTAGGTGCCAGAAGGCCTGATGAGTTGGCTCGAGCTCACTCAACATCTTGTCCCAACGCGTGGAACGCAGTTCCTCTATGCGTTTCTTTACAGATTTCTGCAAATAGCGCATATGGACTTTGTTCAAGCGGCAGGGAAAGCTGCTGTAGGCACGGACAGCCGCGTTCTTCTCATTCATCAGGGCACGTACATCGTCCGGCAGCTTCCAGCGATGGTCATCCACCGCTGGAACCTCCCTTGAACAATCGTTCAGGACTGATTGTACGTGCTCCGTGAATGAGTCGATCGCAGCTGTCGTGTCAGCGAGAGAGTCAAACTGATCAGGAATAGAGTCTAAGTGGGGAGATGAGGAGGATTTCAGACATTCGCTTACTTTCCTCCAGTCCGTCACCAACCGGGTGGGGAGAGGTTGAGAGGGATCGCGGAGACCTATGCGGGGGGCCAGATTTAAGATCACGGGACGATGATCAGACGTTAGTTCATGTATCGCTTCTATAGAGTCCAACCGAAGGTTGACATTCTTTAGAAGCGCTACATCAAGTACGTCGGGGGAATGAGCGGGGTCATGGGGATAGTGAGTGGGAGTCATTGGGGCAATGACATCGAAACCCAAAATGGGACAGAGGTCGAACAGGTGTCTTCCTCTAGAAGTGGTGGTGGAACTATTCCAGGAGGTATGTTTGGCGTTGAGATCGCCCGCTATGATAACGGAGTCACTCAAGCCCAACAGAATGGTCAGATCGTCAGAGAGGGATTGGAAATCCTCTGAAGTGCGGGGGCCGCGGGGGGGGAGGTAGACCGATACAAGAGTGATCGGCTGGTGACCTGTCATGCCTAAGCGGCAGACGGACACTTCTAATCGCGAGAGAGGGGGAGGGTCCATAGGGATGCAGTATAGGGACGATTTATAGTAAATCATAGTCCCACCCTTGTGGCACCGAGACCTGTCATTGCGAACTATGCGATAGTTGGCAATCGACGGACTTCGGTGATGGGGCTTCAAGAACGTTTCCTGTAAGAGGAAAACGTCGATATGGTGGTCGCGGAGAAAAGTGGCGATCTCATCGCGTTGGCCTGCAAAGCCATTCGCGTTGAAAAAGCCTAAGTTTAATGATCGGGGTTTGATCCTAGCTATGATTCCTTTATCCATTATTTATTTGAGTTGTTGGAAAAGGAATTCAAGGCTTGCGTAATCTCGGGATACGCATTGAATATATTGATGATCCTGGGCAAATCGCCGACATTTCTGGCGGCGGTTAGCTCAAGAGCCATCTGTCTAGCGCGGGGGGTATAGAAAGCCATAAAAGTGCCAGCAATAATGCTGAACGAGTCAACATTTTGGCTGAGCACTGGCATGGTTGGGGGTATGGTAGGGGGGGGAGGAGCCAAAGCGGCGGGAGGGGTGGCTTTAGGAGCGGGCGCGGACGCGGGTTTAGGGGGCTGAGAGAGAACGGCTGGGGGAGCGCGGGTTCTCGGATCCCTAGGAGCGAGCGGGGGAGGGGGAGGGGGTTGGGAGTACGCCAATGCAGGGAAAGCCTGCTGGTGGTGTAGGGGAAACCACGGGTTAGGTCGCTGCGGACTTAGCCGGGTCGGCATCTGGGAAGATGGGATGGGGAGTAGCGGAGGGCGTTCTCTCTGCTGACGAGCGTCTGCACGCTTGTTCAGCTTTGAGGAGGAGAAGGACTTTGGGGCTTTGGGACAGCCACGGTAATTGGCTGGGTGCCCAGATTCGCCGCATAGCACACAGCTAGGCAGGTCGGTGCACAGGGTACGATCCTTCGGACGCAAACAGTCCGAAGTGCCGTGGTCCCCCAGGCACTTGACGCACCTGGGTTTCGCGTGGCAGTTCCTCTGCGAGTGGCCATACAATTGGCAGCGGTGACACTGACCAATGATGCCACTCTTCCAGGGTTTCTCGATTTCGAAACCCGTGAGGTTACAGATCGATCTGACCTGGAAAATAGGGTGGTACCCCTCGAAATGGGGACAGATAACTAGGACCATGTCGTATGCTTCTCCTGCCCTGGAGCGGTGCATACGATGGACCTCATCCACCGGGATAGCTTGCGACAGAAGGTCGTCTTTGATTTCCTTGACGGAGAGCTCCTTCGGGATCCTGCGGATCACCACTCTAGTCTGGCGCTCCTCAGGGAGAGTATACGTGTGGAAAGACACGTTCCTCGACCTAAGGAGTTTCGTGAGCTCCCTAAAGTCATGAGACGTAGGGATGCTCACTTTGATACCCTGCTGGGTAGATCGTGCGGCGGTGTAATTGATCCTAAGATCGGTACACCAACGCGAGACGTCTGTCCACTTCCCCTTGTCCTGGATGTACACAGGAGGGGGGGAAGGTGCCTTCTTGGGGACAGAAGACGAAACGGGGGGGGTGGCGGTGGGGGCAACTGAGGCCATGGGATCCGCGGTCGGAGGGGGGGGAGGGATAGCGGTGGAAGCCGCAGAGGGAGGAGTGGGGGAATCACCCACTTTCCTTCCCTTCCTAGATTGAGCAGAAGAATCAACGCGATTCTTCTTCCTCTTCCTCTTACCTTGGACGATGGCGAAACCATCGTCCTCAGCGGAGGAAGGGGAAGAAGGAGGGCACGGGGAGGCTGGCTGATCCTGAGCAGGTTCAGAGTCGGATGCCTCAGAAATGTAAGAGTAGGGAGAGGTGGGTCTCCCGGACACCGGGGAGGTGTCCATAGAGTCACCTGAATCCTCACAAGGAGGGACGGGAGTGGGCTCTAGGGCATCGCTGAAATCAGCGATGCCTGAGACAGAAGGGGAGGGGGAGGGGGGGGTGGGACCGGACCGCTGAAAAGCGGCTAGACGCGCCTTGAGGCTCTCGTTCCCCAAGACTGCGTCCAGGAACACATCGGGCTCCTTTAGGAGGAGCTCCTTAATGAAATCGAAGAGGTGCTCTCTATCGAGCGACATGGTCACGACGCGACAACCCTATATCTAACTCCCCGGGTGGGTTGGCCCGGGGATGTGTAAGTCTCCCTGCCGGGTGCAGGCAGGGAGGTGTGTACCTACGGTGTGCCCTAAGCTGTGTGTACCCGTCGCCAGTCTTAATGTGCGAACGGGGCCCTAACCAATCTAGCGCGAAGGGTGTAGACACACCCTAAAGACACTAGGTGCAAGCTGTGAAAGGAAGACTGTACACCAGTGCCGACTAGGAGATCCCCCAAGGCCGGTTAACACTGGGACCCGTCCAATTGACTGCCTCACCCCGAAGGGGTTCGGCGGGTGTATTGGGTCAACACCCCACTCGGCTTCGTTGGCACCGTAAGGTTTCCACCGAGGACCACGAAACTGTGGATTTGCCCCGAAGGGGCCTAGTGCAGCTAGACACGGTTCGACGATAACGTTAAAGAAACAATAGTCTTGAAAAAGACTCTTTGGTGACCATAGATCGAGGAATTAATTAAATAAATAATTAATTCCTCGAAGGATCGGACGTAGTCGGGGCGACTACGAAGCGCGCCGCGAGAGCGCAGCGCAGTGACGGGTGGGGAGCGATGACTCAGCGAGCCGGGGCAGCGGGAGGGAGCGGCAGCACACAACCGCTCGCAACGGCAGCCAAGCGTCGAATCCCTTTATCCCCTGAAGCGAAGCGCGTGCGCCGCTTAGTTATATAATCATTTGTTAAAATAATAAAAAACTGTTTTGAGAAAAAGTAACCGGAGAATGTTCTCCTAAACGTTATTGCCTATTTTTTGACATATTTTTTTTTGAGTAAAAGTTTGGTCTACTTCAAGTACGACTTGAAAAACGATCACAAATATCTCTGTTTTCGCGATTTTTTATGATCGAGTGAAAATTTAAATATCGTGTTTTGAACCGGAGAATAATCAAGAATGTTTATTAAAGTACAACATATATTTTTACCAAAACAAAACTAAGAATATTTAATTGTTTAATGTTGAATCAAAAATAGGTCGATTTTGAGGAACCTGGCCTTAATTGCCAACTCGTGTTGTCTACTATCCGATCTATTTTCACGTTGAAGTGAACGTGAATAAAGACATCGATTGGGTAATAAGTTTTTTTCACGATGGCGGCCATCTAGCGGCCAGTGACTTGCCATTTGATTAACAAATGAACACGAAGTGTCTTCATAATAATACTTGTTTGTTGGCCAGAATGAGGTGCCTACCTAGGTATTATTATTAAGCGAAATATTTAATTCACATCGGAACAGAAGTATCTTAAAATTTTAAGAACCTTAACAATTAAACGAAAAAAAAAGCAGTTTATCGAATAATTTTATGTTAATTTAGATGATGTGAAATAGTAGCAGTGTTAACCGACTTCTGTTGCTGACCGTACATCCATACCTTATATTTTTTTGCAACTAACCCCCCCACCTACCCACCCCCCCCTTCCCTCCCCCCTACCTACCTACTAACCTAACTACTATCTACCTAGCAATTAAAATCTCATTCTTTTAAAAATATAAATTAGGTATATTTATTTCTGTATGTTGTACTAACAGGTAATCAAAAACTATTAAATGAGCAATATTTTATATACATTGATATTATTTTATATATCTATAGAATGTTTGTAATCACGTTCTCGAAAACGGCTTTATCGATTTTGATTAAAGTAGCAATTTAGGGGTTTACGGGGGCGAAAAATCGATCTAGCTACGACTCATTTCAGGGAAAATTCGTTTTCTCTATTTTCACCCGAGCAGAGCGCGGTCGCCCAGGTAGGTACTATATGTTTATCGTATACTATTTATACTCGTATATGTATACATATATTTAGATTTATAATCACGTTCTCGAAAACGGCCCTAAGGATTTCGATGAAAGTTGCAATAGAGGTGATACTTAGAGGTTTACGGGGGCGAAAAATCGATCAAGCTAGCCCATTCCGTACTACTTTTTTTTTTACCGTACCTATTTGTTTTCGACTTCTATAAGGTTGTGTTTCTTGTGTTGGTTGCGTTGAGAATCCAACTTAACAATAACAGAGTACATTCTAGCGCGTCGAAAAAACACACTGTTGGATTTTGCACTCTCGGCGCTAAGCAGAGCAATGAAAGTCCAGTGCGCTATAAAATCCCGTCGCGATTTTATTACGCCCGTGCGTACGGGGGTTAACAACACGTATTCGGTAACGTCGCCTTGACAACAGAGCCATCTGTCCTGCTAGCAGCAAACGATCTATATATCCGTGACGGGAATCGTGCTGCCGCCATCTAGCGTACATCCCCGATACCACCTGATAATCAAGTTTACCAGTCGTCGCAAAACATGCGGAAACAAGTGCGGAGGTTGCGGACGCTTTATATCTACGCTAGAGGGCGCTAGGTGTGGGAAGTGCCAGGCGCTATATCACAAGGTATGTGTGGGCGTCCCTACGAAGGCCAACATAACACCTAACTGGCGTTGTCCCGAGTGCAAAAAGAATATTGCTCGAGTCAACAGGACCGAAACCCCTGTTAGGGGTCCCACTGATAATAACGGTACAGCGAACAGAGCTCCGGCGGGATCTCATGGCGGCATGGAGAGTGCGATTGTCGCAACCCAGCGCTGGGCACGCCACAATTGCGGCGATAAGTCTTTGAGGAGTGGTTGGAGAGGCGCCACGGCGTCCTCACCTTCCGCCTGACGCAGGTCCTCACCGGACACGGTTGTTTCGGGAGGTTCCTGTTTCGGGTAAGGCGGGAGGAAACGCCCGGGTGTCACCATTGTGTGGAACGCCCGGAGGACACGGTGGAGCATACAGTGGAGGTCTGCCCGGCTTGGGCGGAGCACCGCCGTGTTCTCACGGAGGCGATCGGCGGCGGCGATCTCTCGCGTCCAAACCTGGTCCAGGCCATGGTGCGGAGCGAGAGTGCATGGGAGGCCGTCACCTCCTTCTGTGAAGCAGTAATGCTCGCGAAGGAGGAAGCGGAACGCGTGAGGGAGAGGCAACAGCCGCGCCCTCGCGCCCCTAGCCGCCGTAGGAGACGCCCTGGGCGGCGGGAATCGATCGCCGATTCCCGGCCACCGTAGGCGCGGGCTTGCGGACGACGAGTAATGGGCAGCTCGCCGTTCGGTAAGACCAGGCCCGGGTCGACGGCGCGTTGTGTTCCACGCGCGCCTCAAAGAGATGTCAGCAGTGACGGGGTCAATTGGGCCTATGCCGCCAAGGTGTCAAATTTTCCGGAGGTAAAAATAGAAAACCCAGATTACATAATTAAGGTCATAGGCCATAAACTGGGGGTCAGCCTTGACGATCGCGACATCGTTAGTGCGGAGCGCGTTGGGGAAGGCAGCTTAACGCGACAAGCTGAGCGGGGCCGACAAAATTTCGTCCGTGGCCGATTGTCGTGCGCCTTGCTCGTCGGAACCTGCGCGACCAGCTTCTGGCAAGCGCGCGAGTGCGACGTGGAGCGACCACTGCCGACCTCGACATACCCGTCCCATCGCAGAGGTTCTTCCTCAACGAGCGGCTGACGAAAGCCAGCCGTCTGTTGTTTCGTAGGGCACGGGACACTGCCAGTCTCATCGACTGGAAGTTTGTCTGGACCAAGCAGGGCCGTATCCTCGCCAGGAAGATACCAGGAGACAAGGCGCAGAGAATCCGCACTGAGGAGGACCTGTCCCGTGTCTTCGAAACTGAAAATGATACGGCCTAATTATTATTGTGTACATCTATATGTGAATAGCATTATTATCTATGTTTATGGAAATGTGTGTCGCAACCCATACCATTATTGCTAGTCACAGACTGGATATGCATGGGGCGCTTACATACCTATATTATACTATTTTACTCTTATACTATATTTACACAAATTGCATATACAAATTCAATTTACACATAAACTATATAGGTAATCCTAATTATGTACAAGAAGTTTTCTCAATCAACACATTTTTCACAATTGCACTCTTAATATAATTACAGAATTATGATATTTCTCACTGATACAACCTTCTGGCAGCTCACAGTTGTAAATAGTGTCCAACTATACCTCCACACAACACCTTCATACTCACAGTTATATTGGTACCATATCTACACATTTCTAGATCTAATACCTACACGTACTGGCACTGATGGCTCCTGGTAAACATATTAAGTTTGGTCTACTAAATGCGGGCTCTCTAGGATCAGGATGAGTTCTTGATCGCCATGGGCAACCACTCTGTGGACATCATGGCTATCAATGAGACATGGTTACGCAAGGGGGAAGAGGACCGCGCTCCTAGTGTAGCGTGTAGCTGGGTATCATGTTACCACCATGTTTATACTAGGCTCTAGTATAAACATGTTTTTTTTTCCGTTACGTTACGACTGTGTTCTTCGTTCAAATATAAAATTAGAGCATATGGCCAACTAATACTGGAATATTAGCCGGTGGGACTAATATTATAGATTTTTCGTATAAATTTCGTAGGAGAAATCTTTGCGGGAGATCAATCTACCTAGCCTTTCCCAATTATGTTGGGGTCGGCTTCCAGCTAACCGGATGCAGCTGAATACCAGTATTTTACAATGAGCGACTGCCTATCTGACCTCCACAACCCAGTTACTGGGTAATACGATACTCCTTGATAAGACTGGTTGTCAGACTTTCGGGCTTATGACGACTCGTAACGACTGTAAAAGATCCACGAATGACAGCCAGGACCAACGGTGCGGAGGGGTTTTGGTATGTAAAGATGGTCACCCATCCAACAGCGGCAAGCGTATCTTAATCTGATCGACCGACTCCTGTGGCTATTATTACTTAGTCACGAGCTAATTTGCGGGAGAGACTGAAGTAATATTTCCGAATGGCATCAATAATGGGCAGATAAATGTAGGTAAGTTACATTAGCTTTCGTAATGTAAATAAGTGTATTGACAAGGCGGCCTCACTGTACTTACAGCTTAATAAATAACAGACGTTTTAGTGCCAGCGGCCAGAAGTTGTACAAAGTTCAATGTCCAATAAATAAATTTATGGATATATAGCTCATTAACGAACTGTCCAATATTATTAACGAACTGTCCATTAGCAATCTGCCTTTCGATGTACATAAAAAATTTAAAACTTAATTCTCTTTTTAATTAATTTTTTTTTATTCGCAGACCGACGGTTATAACTTGGGATGCTAGGCTCAAATTATAACTATAGTTTCTCTTGAGTCCTTCATTCTCTATTGTTTTCTCTTGAGTCCTCAAGTCACACTATTATACTATTAGTTGCAAAATAAAAATTTGGTGAGCCCTGAGCTCCTCAGGGACGATATAACTTGAGACTCTAGGCTCAAGTTATAACCTCTCCACTTCGAGCCGTGGCTAAAAGAAACTTTGTGCCGCGATCTGGCTAAAAGAACTTCGACGCCGGCCGTGTCCATACTGTTTACCTAGCTATCATGGTCGGCTCGAGTCCACGTAGGGCAAATCTCTATGGAGCCGCTTGGCATAACAATAAATTTGTAAAAAAAAAACATTTATTTTTCAACTTAAAGCTACCTATACACATTTTTATTTCTTGTTGTTATTGTTATTTAAATCATTGCGAGCCGCGTTGCCGAAACGGAACGCGTTACCGGCCACCACTTTGCCGGCTTCCTTGGCAAAGTCGCTAGCCGGCGCCGCTGGTCCCACGCCCGTGACTCCACCACTCAGTGGGATGCTGGCCGAGGGCCAACCGAATGGGTTGTTGCCTGCAGGGTAGCCGCCGGTTCTGCAGCCACCGTCGCAATTGCAGCACGCCAAGTTACACGTTCCGATGCCGCAACAGCCGGTGAAGGGTGCATACTTGCCGTCGTCACAAATAAAGCCCAGGCTTACGCTGTCGTGAGCTTTACAGCAGTTTTTTTCAATGTAATCCCAACAAAACGCTGTTTGACTCGAACACGCCAATATAAACACCATAATAATCAACTTTTTCGTGATGGGCGACATGATGTATTTTAATTTATTTTTTAATTTAATGTGACACCTCTCTGTGCAACGTTCACTCCAATAGTGCGACAACGACTGTAGTTATGCTATCTCGTATATATATATATACTAGTTGGGTTATCTGAGTATAGGTTATCTGAGTACTGAGTACTTTTTATCTCTCTGAGTCTCAGTGTTTTTAATTACTTACAACTTTAACCTTTTTAAGCGACGAAAAATAAATGAGGAAGTTCTCAATTCGACACGTATGTTTTTTTTTTTTATGTATGACCACGCATAACTTTTTACAGTCGTCTGATTTGAAAAATTTTTGTTTTATTCGAGAGGGTATACATCAATGTTGGTCCCATATAAAATTGATTACCTTTGCTTCGGTAGTTTTTGAGTTAGCTTCAACAATACGTATTTTTCCCCCACTTTTATATGGACGATGTTCTAGTTTGTTTTGCAGGTAGTGGTATTAGAATTTGTGTGGGGTAGGTGCCACAACTAAAAAAAGAAAAATAAAAACTTTTTTACAAAAAAATACAACCGACTTCCAAAAACAACAAACTACAAAGTGAAAAATAACTTTAATTTCGGACGTCGGTGGCAAAAAACGAAAATACATTTAACCAGACACCGACTTCCGAAATTAGTTATTTTTCACTTTGTAGTGTTGTTTTTGGAAGTCGGTTGTATTTTTTTGTAAAAAAGTTTTTCAAATGGTTTCATAAACTGAGGCGTCCTCTCGTTAACTGGGAATACGCGTTCAATTACACCATCTTGCTTCATTCGACCTTCACATTGTTGGGATATCAAAGAAAAACTCAAGGAGGCACTAAGTTCAGCCGATAACTATTTCAGTACTAATCTAATTTGATTTAATTTCGTGAGTGGATTCTAGATAGCTATTGTTTTCAAATATTTAGGTTGCCGGTTGCCTTACGGCGTCGTTAGCTATCGATTCATGTCGATTCCAACTAGGGCCTAATTTACTTTGAATCGTTTTCATTAAAAGTAAAATGTCAAAGGTCACACTTATCAAACCAAAATCGTACAATAACGGTCAATTATCATGTGGAACATAGAAAAATACCCCATTTGATATGCCCTAAGTAAGGCGACCATTAGACAAGTTTAGTGTGTGTGTGTGAAATAGACAGTGGCTACGGGTTGTACATTATTGCTGCCAATAAATTAATTTGTTTTGTTTCTAGTGAATCTGCGCTGTATCCCACTGATTTGAATAGAGTTCAAACCATGACTGTACAGTCGGGAAATTGGAATTATGACCCACCCTAAGCCATTCAAATACAATTAGGTCGATATTCGCGTAAACATACATTTCCATGGTAACGACATTGTTAGCTGCCATTTAATTACACAGAGAATTATCTGTTGCAGTCTCCATCTTTGTTAAGACCTTTTACACACGAGTGCGGTATAAAGCTGAATGCACACCCACAATAAATACGACGCGTACCTACGCATTGTCGTACTGAAATCAATGTGTTTTTAATTTAATATTTATTATTTATTTTAATATGCGTTCAGCTTAAATGTGGTACAAACGAGATTCCGCCATCTTTGCATACATCTTCGCTGAATTTTGTTTGGAAAGTGCGTTAAGGCAACAATAAGAAATGGGGAAGTAAAAAGCTTAAAAAATATAAAAAATATAATGTTGAACACATTATTATTTAACAATAGTTAATATCGAGTGTAACCACCATTGCTTGCTATAACAGCCAATAGTCTCGAACGCATTGATCCAATAATGCGACTGCAAATATCACTTCCTCTCATAGAATCCCAAATTTCATTGCAATGTTGCTCAATTGCTTGCTTTGTCCTCTCGTTTCTGTTCCACATTTGGACCATCAGTCCCCATAGATTTTCAATTGGATTTAAGTCTGGGGATTTAGACGGCTAAGTAATTAGCGTAACTTCTGGATGCAGTCTATAGTTATCGTGAACATAATAAAAGCTTGGAACTTCTTCTCGCGGGTAAACAGTTCGCACTGTCGGTAACATAGATTCTGCTAATAAATCCACATAACCCATTGCATCGCATGAGAAGAAATCTGAATCCGCTCTTCTACACCTCCGGTTCCCACCCAGCCCCACATGTTAGCTGAGATTAGGCCAGATAATTGATTCGTCACTACGTGATCCTCGGCGTGTCGTGTGTTATTGTAACGCCACAAGGATATGCGATCGTGCTGAGATCTAAAAGATTTCTCGTCTGAAAAGATAACGTTATTCCAGTCAAAGTTTAAATATTCACATGCAAAATTTAATCTTGCAAGTTTGTGTGCATCTGTTAAGTCGACTTTCTTAGCGTGATGTCTATAGTGCAATCCAGTAGAGTGCAAATGATTTCTTATCGTTTGTAGACATACGTCGTAACGTGCCGCAAAATAACCAGTGGGAGTAAACGGGATGTTATTTGTAATGATGACGCGTTTCTGTTTTCTATTGATTCGTGATTTGACGAACGCCATGATTATATCGTCGTCTATCTTCCAGGGTACCCTCTTCTTCATATCGCCTGATCCAGGTCCACACTGTGTTTCGAGATATACTTAACTCTCGAGATATTTCTCGTATACCCTAGCCTTCCTCACTGAGAACTGTAATCCGAGTTCTTTGTTCTGCCATAATATGGCTCAGTAAATTACTCTACAGTAGGTAACGTGTTATATCAATGTCTAGCGACAGCGTCACGAGTTATCGAACCAGTTTTCAATTCCACGTAAAATCTTAGCAAACATTATTATCTAATGATTTACTCATTAAGTACTACTGGTAACAAACGATCTTTCCCGATAGTAAGATATACTATGTCAATAGGCTATGTAAACTTGTGATAGTGACATGGACTAAAGAATATCATTTTCCTCTTTCCAGGTCTCCAGAGCCGAAACCAGAAAACATGGTCATCACTTTTTCGCCTCTCACAAAAGAGTCAAAACTCAGAAGACACATCAGGTGGTGGTGGTGGTGGTGGTCAGACGTCCAAAGCAGCACACCCTACAGAATTTCGTTCAGATCGAGGAAAGGCAGTACCCACACGCTGATGTACGACTCAGACACGAGAGCAAGGAGAATCAGAAGTCACAACAGGCGCGTGGAGCTGGACTCTTCTGACTCGAGCGATTACTTCGAGTCACCAAAGAAGATCAGGAGTCTGGGACAGAACATCATAAAACACACAGACTCCATGAGAATACTGTAATACAGTCATTAGAGATCTGATATTATAAATCTGAGATTTTATATTATAAATGAGGCTGTACAATCTAGTTGTCGACTAGATCGGAATCACGTCGGGTTTCCGTCGATTAAAAGAAAAATCAGATTTCAATTTTTATTGGACGTCCTCGATTTCAGAAGAAACTTCGGATTTTAATGATTGTTCATTTTGTAATATTTTAGGTACCTATGTTTGTATGTTATATATAGGCATTGCTAAACATGGCACTGTTACTAATAACATGCATAGTCGAAAGGTTGAAAGGGCTTTAGCAAAATAGTTTTGCTACAATAGTGCATTTATTGAACTTTTACGTCGAATAATCTGACGATCCCAAAGACCGCTCGGGCTTTTAAAGTGCCTAGACTCCCTCGCTTTAAACCCCAGTGTTTCGGCCAGTCAAGGGGCCGAAATCAACAGGCAATTAAAGTCGGTGGTTTATTTTAGCGTGAATAAAATTAGGAAAGTTGCTGCACTAAAAACATCTGAATGTTTTTAGTGCAGCAACTTTCCTAATTTTATTTTCTTCATTATGAGATCGATCGCATCCTTCATCTGTTCCCGACTCACGAGACCCATATTAGTTTTTCTTGTTCGGGTCCGGACTATGTTGTTAGTCTGAAACGTGGTCTGAAACAATTACCAAATTAAGTTAGGTAGGTATGGAATATCAGTATGGGGCACAGTGCACCGCGGTCCACTGTACCCCAGAGTGAAACAGTCCACTGGACCCAGACACGCCATATTTGAAAATAAATAAATTTTTTACGATTAACTCAACCTAAACGACAAACGCACCGCTTTATTTTTAGAGCTTAATAAATCATTATTTAGGAAATCTAATCATATTAACACAGTATCAAATAGTTTTTAGTCTAGAACATTCAATGAATACCGGTAAAAAAATAGATTTAGTACTGTGAAGCCTCGAACTTCACAGTAGAAGATTAACTGAACTATTAAATAATACAAGAGGTACTCTAAATACACGGGCTGAAGCCCTTTTGTATTTAAAGCTCAGAATAAATTATAAAACACTCCTACTAGGGCCGAGCCCTGACCAGATTCTCTCTGTCATCCTATCAAAAAAACCAGGATTGTTTTCTTGACAGAAGATATTCCATCTTTGAATGATAACGGCTACTCGTATTTCCTCAGCGAGAGCGTCATGGGCACTGGCGGTCGGGAGGGGAACTATCACAATGTCCGTTTCATCGGTGTGCGGTGTGTGTGTAATAAATAGACAAGGAGTTATATAAGTAGATCCACTGTTCCCCACGGTCCACTGTACCCCCCTCTCTCCTACTTAATTATTTTAGTTTTATTTTTTGCACTAGGCTGCCCTAAATCAATACTTAGGCGCATTATACAATTTAAAAATTATATAAAATGAACGTTATACTAAATGTAATTAGAAAAAATGAAAATGATATCAAATATAACAATAGATCTTATGAAATTAGGTTAAATGTTTTTATAGCATATGCAAATTATATCATATGAACGTTATGAAAAATGAACTCTGTTATTATATCAAACGGTATTTTGTGTTCTTTGCCATAAAATAATTTGTACTATTATTGTTTTCCATAATCGTCCCCCCTCATAGGTTGGGGAAAAAGTCTTTTCGCATTATAGTATGTATGAACTTAAAATAAAATCTCTTTGGCTATACTATTTGTATCTGGCTGGTTTTGGTATCATTGAAAGTTTAAATTTTAAAGAACATAATTCCAAATTCAAATTAGGAAAATGTGTGATTTTCATTTGTTTTTCGTACTGTCAAGATGAGTGAATCTAATGAAGAAATTCGATACATTTTAAAATTTTACTACAAAAAAGGTAAACATGCAACGCAAGCCGCGAAAAAAATTTGCGATGTTTATGGACCCAGTGCAGTATCTGTGAGAGTAGCACAAATTTGGTTTAAGCGTTTACAATCCGGAAATTTTGATGTCAAAGATGCAAGTCGCTCTGGTCGCCCTATTACGGATAAAATGGATGCCATTTTTGAAAACGTGGAGCAAGATCGGCATATCAGTAGTCACGACGTAGCTGAAGAACTGGGAATTGACCACAAAACAGTTTTGGTGCATTTGAAAAAAACTGGGTACACAAAAAAGCTCGATATTTAGGTACCTCACGAGCTCACTGAGAGAAACCTAATGAACCGTGTACTCATTTGTGATTCTTTATTACTACGTAATGAAACCGAACCATTTTTGAAGAAGCTGATAACTGGTGATGAAAAGTGGATCACGTACGACAAGAACGTGCGAAAAAGGTCGTGGTCAAAGACCGGTCAGGCTTCACAGACTGTGGCGAAACCCGGGTTAGCTCGCAACAAGGTGTGTGGTGGGATTGGAAGGACATTATTCATTATGAGCTGTTACCACCAGGCAGGACCATCGATTCTGAACTCCACTGCGAACAACTGATGAGATTATAGCAAGAAGTTGAGAGAAAGCGGCCGGAATTAATCAACAGAAGGGGTGTGGTTTTTCATCATGATAACGCTAGACCTCACACATCTTTAGCCACTCAGCAAAAATTAAGAGAGTTTGGCTGGGAGGTGTTAATGCATCCGCCGTATAGTCCTGACCTTGCACCTTCAGATTTCCACCTGTTTCGGTCTCTTCAGAATTCTTTAGGCAGTGTCAGGTTAACATCACGAGAGGGCTGCCAAAACCACTTCTCGCGGTATTTTGATCAGAAGTCCCAAAATTTCTATAGCAATGGGATCATGTCCCTACCTACAAGATGGCAAAAAGTTATCGAACAAAATGGTACCTACATACTTTAGATAAATGTAAATAATGTATATTAAAAAATGTTTTGAATTTTCTTAAAAAATGCGAAGAAACTTTTTCCCCAACCTCAATTCTCAATTCTTTATTGCATTCCATAATGTAAAACAGTTGGTAAGCTTAAAATTAATGACACAATTATGGACCCTGTCGGGCACAGCATAGTAGGAGAGAGGAGGAAGAGCGCTTCTTTTATTATTTAATTTATTTAAGTAGTTTAAGCTTTATATGTACTTGCACTATTATCATTTATACTAACAACGCTTGTCATATCAACTAGTCATACGAGTAACTTTTATTAGCCATAAAATAAGTTGCCATAATAACATCTGTTATAATCATTAGTTTCTATAAGTAACACATTATATATTCGATACTTGACCTAAGCAACATTTAATATAGGCAAAAACCCTAACCCCCCCCCCCCCCCTCCCGTAACCCCTCACCCACATCCCCTAATTCCTAACCCCTAATTTTGCATGAAATAAAGTGGCTCCACTGTACATTAACATTCGATGTTTTTAACTTTATTGTTGGTGAATCATTTGGGTTAGGTTATAACAGTAACCATTACCTCTATTGCTGGTGAAACATTTGGGTTAGGTTAGGTTAGAACAGTGACCATTAACGCGCGAAGGCGTGCAAGCGAAGCAAGCGTGCCGCGGTAGCGGCCGCCGAGCGCCAGATCCCATCTATTGTTGGTGAATAATTTAGGTTAGGTTAGAACAGTGACCATTACCTCTATTGCTGGTAAATCGTTTGGGTTAGGTTAGGTTAGGTTAGAAACCCCCCCCCCCCCCCCCGGAGGGTTCTCGCATTGTCGAGGCAGGGGGGCTCAGTAGCCGTGGCTTGGTCACCCACGGTGAAGCGAAGAGGAACCCGAGGAGGGGGCCGCTCGTCAGGGCTTTTGCCGATAAGCCGACGACGTAGCGGCCAGCGGGTAGGTTGCGGTGGCCGTATGGGCGACACCGCAACTGAGGCGGGCCGCGGTGTCTTATGGGAGGCATCGCGGCTGAGGATTGGAGGCCGCGGCGGGAGAGGAGTGCCGGTATTGCGGTGCGCCGCTCTCCCTACCTTCCGCGCCCTTGACGGGGCCGCCACCGTTTGATGGCGGACGCGGTGGGGCCGCAGGGGAAGAGGAGTGTCGGTACCTATGACGTTGGCCGCTCTCCCTATCCTCTGCGGCTGAAATTGGGCAGGCGGCGGAGCGCGCGCGGGAGGACGACCCTCACGCGGCGCCGCTCCGAAGGCGGAGGAGGGGTCGGAGAAGACGTCAGTTTGATAGTCATCTCCGACTCCTCCTAGGTGGAGGCCAGCAGGCAACGGGTGTGGGGGCACCCTTGCCTGTATTGCACAGGCCCCCAGCAGTGTCGGACGGGAATGGCCAGGTGTTCCCGGTCATTCCCGTAACCCCCCAGCCTGGGGGGCATGCGGGGCCCGCCATGCAGGCGGGCATGCGCCGGGAGGGTTGTGGAAGTAAAGGCTGAGCCGGTTTCCCATGGCCCTCCCATCACGGCGATGTGGGAACACTGCTGAGTTTTACTGGGTATACTGTCATTCCGACAGGAGTCCCACATACCCCGTCTCGTCCCCCACGAGCGGGGATGCATAAAGCATTTGTCAGCGTCAAAAAAAAAAAAAAAAAAGGTTAGGTTAGAACAGTGACCAGTAACGCGCGATGGCGAGCGAGCGAAGCGAGCGTACCGTGGAAGCGGCCGCCGAGCGCCAGATCCCCTCTATTGTTGGTGAATCATTTGGGTTAGATGAGGCGGTGAATGTCTCGTATATTAGACGATGAAAGCTTGACCTCAGGGTCATTGACCTTGGGGTCAAGGTCAATGGTACTGGTACTGTAAAAAAGCGACTTTTTTTTATTATAACTGTTCGATATTTTTACTAGTAGGTATTTTAACGTAAATGTAGGTATTTTAATGTTCGACATTCAAATATGTACCTACCCCGCGATGAATATGATGACGCGGCATGCATGGTAGATTAGGTTTATTTTTAGGTTTCCTTGTGAATAAAAAAAACTGTATCGTTCATAATAAAATATAACATCAAAATTGCAGGCGCTTGTACTGAACTAGCATTGTTGTGCTAGTATGGGCAAATTAATATATTATTATGGTGAATAAATGTTATGGAAAACGAGATTATTGAAAATGGAAAATATAGCAAATAAATTTATGGATTAAAATTATTGATTGATTATGCCCAATGAAATTATGAAATTAGTGAAAATGATTTTATATGTCATTTCACGATTATGGCAACTGAAGCGAGCAACAATTTCTTCCCAGAAAAGATTTTCAACCGAGCTACCATTTTGGAAATAAAGAGCGTTTTATATAAAATTAAAATAAATTCGGAAGCCCATAATTCGGAAACGGTGCGTCGTAGGACCATGTGTCTTAGAACTTAAATGGTTTCTATGGACAAGGTCATTATGGTGCTGCAATAAAAATGCCGAAATCTGTAAAAAAAAATCTCCAAAAATTTGACTAAGTAGGTAAGTCTTTCGCCCCTAAGGATGCGCAAGCTGAAAGATCGACCGCCACTTAGAAAAAATTTTCTACTTTTTTATTTTTCCAATATTTCGCGGGTTTTATAGACATCATCTCAAATACTTTTGAAAAACTAGACGGAGTTGGCAATTACAACACTTGGAAGATCCAAGTGAAAGTAACACTTATTTTGGAAGGCTTATGGAATTGCGTGGAAGGCACCGATACCGATCCACTAAAGATCAACGTGCTTTGGTCCGTATTTGTCTCGCTGTTAAATCATGTTACATTCAACATGTTAGATCGGCTAAAACATCAAAGGAGGTATGGGATATGCCTTAAAGTCTGTCTTCGAAGGTGTGTCACCCTTAAGGTGCAACTCAGTCTGTCTGTCTGTCCGTCTGTCACAGCTGGATATCTCAAGAACTACTAATACTATCAACTTATTTGGAACAATTTTAGATAACGTTTGGCATTATGAAATTAGTGGTAGTATTTTATATGGAGCGACTGCTTATCTGACCTCCACAACTCAGTTACTGGGTAATACGATACCCCTAGGTAGGACTGGTTGTTAGATTTTCGGGCTTCTGACGACTGTCAAAGATCCACGAGTGACAGCCGGGACCAACGAATTAACGTGCTTTCCGAGGCACGGAGGAGTCTCGGTATGTAAAGATGATCACCCATCCACGGACGAACCCCGGCAAGCGTTGCTTAACCTGATGGATGGACCCGTACGCCTGTTAGCCACGAGCTCCTCGTACAATACAATAAACCGAAAAATAATGGCTGCCATAAATTCATTAATAAAATTTGCAAAGTAAAAAAAAGAAAATTATTTTACGTTAGTTCAGTGATGCTCAACCATGGAAAAAAATAATATTCTAGAAAATGTACTCAACATAGTACTGCTAACGCCATCTATTGCATACGTTCGGAAGCCTTGCTTTTATTTCGCGAGACGTCTGCGGTCTAGCCGTATCATTGAAAGGTAGGAAAAGCTTCATTGTCGAGTGTACGTTGTAGTAGTGACATCTAGTTTTAAAACAAATAATAAGAGCACCTTGCTTCGACTAAACACTCAATTCTTTAATTAAATTGTGCATAAACTAAACTGTGCCACTCATAATATAATCATTTGGTAGCTGGTGGTAAGGTCAATGCTCGATAGATGTCACTCACAAACATTTTGGTGAACTGCATTGCAATTTGCACTTCACTGTCATTGACATAAGACATTTGTTTGACATTTTGTTTGTTTATTTACATTACGACTTCATTGATGATTCGGTCGTTTTACCGCAGTTTCGCTAATTCGAAAACTATCAGTAGGTACTTATTAGGTAATTATCCTTAAAATTATTTAAATGATAATTGTTGGCTTCTTTATTATGATTAATTAACATTAGGTAAGTACCTAATTAATATTTTAGACTGAATTGCATGACATGATAGTACCTACCAATAATTACTTAGGTTTTTATGTTGGTTGTTATCTATACCATAATTGTATGTTTTTTAAATGTTGTAGGTACTTACTTAATTGACACCATTAATAATATTACTAGGTACCTAGGTACTTAAAAATAACCCATAGAATCTCCCACTGGACTCTGGGTGAGTTATTAACTTCCAAGCAGATCACTTAGAATCCTGTATAAATTCAATGAGGGTAATTAATGCCTTGTGTTTAAAAACAGGATAATGTGAAGAACGAATATCATTCTAAAAATAGATTGTAATCCTAGCATGTACCGTAATACAGTTTATAAGTAGGTACTAGTACGGGGAACGGAATGAACCAGTTCCGTTCTAACAACCATAATAAGTTATTAAGTACCGTAAAACGGGGTTACTTTGAGAGCCGAGGTAACTTTGATGCACAGACGAAGTAGTATTCTTTGATGATAGCTAAACTTGTACCCATGTTTTTTTCTGATTTAATTCGTGATCCTGAACGCAGCCAAAATTTTGATTGTGCAGTTGGCGAGACTGATCGGTCATATTTTGCCAAAGTGTCGACGTATAAATGTTGCCAGAACTAAATAAAATTATTTGTTAAAGTTTTGTGTAAAAAAGGATTAAAAAAATTATCTAAATAACTTCAATGACACAAGTTGTTTCACTGTTTTAATGAAACATTTTCTTTAAGCTCTGTAGAATGTTTGCATTTTTGGTCTACGGTCGCCATTTTACTTTGCATGAACACTTTAGTTGACTTTAGTTCACTGGGGCTACATTGATAGGATATACGAGGCGACTTTGATAGTTTGTTAACAATTTTATTTTACTCCTATGGTTGTTGTAGGTACCCAATGTTACAGGAGTAATATACGAATTACGGTTCCCTACAAATTGGTTGAGCTGGATGGTGCTGATCCACGCGTCATGTTCGTGAACGGGCGCCGTCAGTTCAGATTGGTCATCTCTTATCTGCCAGAGCTTATTTTTAATTTTATATTTTGACTTGTTGTTAAGTATTTTTTATTTTTTTACATTGTTCTCACATGTAGAAGCAACAAGAATAATGTACCCAGGATGTTGTATTACTTATCTTGATTTAAAAGAGTGTCCGTGGAGTTCCTTGCCCGTTCTTCTCCATTGAGATCTACGTTTTGTAATGGGCATCTAGCTTCAACTTTCTGACTAACTAACCGACACTTAGACAGTTCAAAAGTGCCTGTAATTGGTTTAATTGAAATAAATGCTTTGAGTTTGAGTTTTTGAGTTTATCAATTTAACTTCTACTTGTTGCTTATGGTTCGCATCTACAAAAAAATATAAAAATTACACAGAGGAGGCAATGAAGTAGCAATAGAGAAAATCACTAACAACGAATTGTTCATGAATGCTGCTTCACTGCAATATAAAATTCCGTTTAGGAACACTGTAGGGGCGTTTTTGATTTTATAAAGCAGTTTTATACAATTATGAGACTGTTGTAATAGTTTTAAAAATAATTGATCTTGAAGTAAATGTTAAGATTGATTCATGTTGACGTACTATTAAGTACTTACCTACTATATTTTCTTAACTAATAATAAAAATAAATGGTTTATCTCGTTTGTTAAAGTAATACTCACCTCACCATCAAATTCGCCCCTTGACTCAAAGTAGCCCCAAAAATATTCAAAACGCAATATTACCTAAACGATAGTTTCTAAAACAATTTTTCTTTTTAATTTTTGTCGTTTATCGGAGACTCTTTTCGATGGAATAATAAAAGCGTGGATAATCAAAGTAGCCCCATTATCAAATAATTTTGATTAAGCATGTATTATTATTTTTTTCTTAAAAAATCTTTACAAATATTTAATTGTTGTTGTAATAATTAATTAACGTAATGAGTCTGCACTACAGTTTTTTTTTTACATTTTTATCATTGTAAATGCAAGCGTGGCATCCATTTGAAGTTTAAAACTTATCAATGTCACCCCGTTTTACGGTACGGTAACATACTAATCAAAAAAATTACATAGCTTTACTGCTTATTTGTAACTAAACTGAATTGTGCAAGGTTGTTTGATGTATTTGAATGTAAGACCGCCTTTACTTTTAATGAATACTATTTATCTATTACCTATCCATATTCGTCTATTTTATTATTGCAAACATTGGGGAAATATAAAAACAAAAGATGAGAGTGATTAAAAAAAATATCTTCATTTTACAATTGTAATAGAAGTAGGTCAGTAGTTAAGTACAGGTACCTAGGTTTCAAAAATACTAAATTATTTTATCAGGTGGCAATTATGTGCCCATCCATTTAAATATGATTTTAAGTCCACTTGATTCTCTTCAGATGAATGTGTCTCATTCCTTTTCCTATAATAATCTGTACCTCCACGTTTTCGCTTAGACATAGGTTCTGCGGATTTTATTCTTTCAATAATGTTCTCTGTATTCTTTTGCTCCTTTTTACTCTGAGATAGTTTTAAATATGTTCCACTTCTGTCGATTTAGTAGTGTGTTCCATATATTCAAGATTACACGATTCAAGGGCGTTCTGTAATAAAGGAACATATGATAATACTATCATGTACTGACCACATGACCATGTTTTGTCACTTGTTTAAATAAACTCTGTTTTTTCCACTTAAATCAGAGTATATATCGTCGTATTCGGCAAGCAGCACCCTAATTGCGTAACACACTGGTGCCGATTCTGTTGTACACCGAACTAAACTAACTAAACTATCACTAAAAGTCCTTACTTTTTGCTATGAGAATCTTAGAGCTATTCTGCAAAAAAAAAACCTCTAAATTGAATAACAACTAAAATCGAGTTTGACAATCGTGACTCCGCGTGGTATAGTGCCTGTAGTATATTTGACCCGGTGGCTTTAATTGGAACTAACGAAATCACTATGAAGTGACAGGCTTGTCATATTTTGTTCACTGACATCGCTGTCGTTACCGGGTCAAATATCTTTTAGAGCTGGAGGGGTGCAGGGAGGGGGCAGCTTCAACGTGTTTTATATGGAATGTAGGTACCTTTTTTTTGGTTTTTTTTTTTTGTATACCTACATGTTGAGTCATAGCGGTTTATGTGTAAAGGGGGACCAAATTTTCATTATTTTTGCGATAGGACTCACCGTTTTCGAGATATATGCAAAAGAAAAGAAAAAAATACACTACTGTTTTTGCATCCGAAGTCAAAGTCTCGGTGTGAATTTTAGTTCTTGTCAACTAATTTTATTCCACACATTTTTAATCGCGATTAAACATAGTCTGATTTAGTTTGACAATTAAAATTTTAGGTGAAAACAGTCAAATTCAGAATAGCAAAATTGCCATTTTCACTAAACTAATAAGTCCGTACAATCTTAGTCCTGTCAAACTAAAATATAGTTAAGTTTTTCTTTAGTCAATTTCAGAATGGGAAATCGTCGTTTGACAGGAATAAACTAAATTTTAGTGATTTTTAGTCTAGTTTCTTTAAACTAGGCTAAAAATCACTAAAATTTAATCTTTCTAATTTGTGACAAGAGAATCGGCTTCATTATCAATCGGAGTTAGTTTCATTTTGACAGTTCAACAACATTCATTGCAGTTCACATAAAAAACATAAGTACATATTTTTCAGCATAAAAACATAATTATGTCCCGTCACTTTACTTAAGCTTACAAACTGTAACAAAGAGATTAGAAGTAAACAATTTGAACAATCTTTTTATCACTACTACAGTGATAGTATCTATACTACAAAAGCTGCCTCACGCATTGTAATTGAGAACTGAGTACGCACGGTTCTCAGAAATAGTAGCATTCATTCAATTCCGAGAAACTAAGTCACCAATAGCTTCCTTGGTTAGATAAATCGACCAATTGATGATAATTCTATCACGGGGTAAAGGAAATCATACAATAAACCTTTAATCATTACTGTCGCGAAATAGAACTCACAGTCGTAATTCAGTTTAAATTTAAAATTATCTGTAATACATTCTAGAGAAGGAACTTGATTTATTCGTAAAACATCTAAATCATGACTATCTATCGTTACCTTTATCTGTGCAGATATTTTATTTTTCCATGTAGAATATAGAATAGATTATTGTGTTTTAACTATTGGAATATAATAGGTTGGGGAAAAAGTTTCTTCGCATTTTTTAAGAAAATTCAAAACATTTTTTAATATACATTATTTACATTTATCTAAAGTATGTAGGTACCATTTTGTTCGATAACTTTTTGCCATCTTGTAGGTAAGGACATGATCCCATTGCTATTGAAATTTTGGGACTTCTGATCAAAATACCGCGACAAGTGGTTTTGGCAGTCCTCTCGTGATGTTAACCTGACACTGCCTAAAGAATTCTGAAGAGACTGAAACAGGTGGAAATCTGAAGGTGCAAGGTCAGGACTATACGGCGGATGCATTAACACCTCCCAGCCAAACTCTCTTAATTTTTGCTGAGTGGCTAAAGATGTGTGAGGTCTAGCGTTATCATGATAAAAAACCACATCCCTTCTGTTGATTAATTCCGGCCGCTTTCTCTTAACTTCTTGATTTAATCTCATCAGTTGTTCGCAGTAGAGTTCAGAATCGATGGTCCTGCCTGGTGGTAACAGCTCATAATGAATAATGCCCTTCCAATCCCACCACACACACAGCATCACCTTGTTGCGAGTTAACCCGGGTTTCGCCACAGTCTGTGAAGCCTGACCGGCCTTTGACCACGACCTTTTTCGCACGTTCTTGTCGTACGTGATCCACTTTTCATCACCAGTTATCAGCTTCTTCAAAAATGGTTCGGTTTCATTACGTCGTAATAAAGAATCACAAATGAGTACACGGTTCATTAGGTTTCTTTCAGTGAGCTCGTGAGGTACCCAAATATCGAGCTTTTTTGTGTACCCAGTTTTTTTCAAATGCGCCAAAACTGTTTTGTGGTCAATTCCCAGTTTTTCAGCTACGTCGTAACTACTGATATGCCGATCTTGCTCCACTTTTTCAAAAATGGCATCCATTTTAACCGTAATAGGGCGACCAGAGCGACGTGCATCTTTGACATCAAAATTACCGGACTGAAAACGCTTAAACCAAATTTGTGCTACTCTCACAGATACTGCACTGGGTCCATAAACATCGCAAATTTTTTTCGCGGCTTGCGTTGCATTTTTACCTTTTTTGTAGTAAACTTTTAAAATGTATCGAATTTCTTCATTAGATTCACTCATCTTGACAGTACGAAAAACAAATGAAAATCACACATTTTCCTAATTTGAATTTGGAATTATGTTCTTTAAAATTTAAACTTTCAATGATACCAAAACCAGCCAGATACAAATAGTATAGCCAAAGAGATTTTATTTTAAGTTCATACATACTATAATGCGAAAAGACTTTTTCCCCAACCTAATAGATAAAGAAACTATTACTACTCGAAGAATAAACATTTGATAATCATCATAGCGTTGTGTTTTGCTTAAAATACTTCACCAGCAGATAACAAACACGTCTTCATAAACAATGTTGTATGTTTTCCGGAGGCACATCAATATAACGGTTTTACATAAAAATAAAACCGATATTATGTGCCGAGAGGGACAACATTGTAGGACTATACTATACTCTATGAACTTTTTCCTGGTGAAGACTTATGAATTCGGAAAGTGACAGCGGTTCCCGCGTCCTTCCTGGCACAGAGTAAATACAACGTCGGCGATAGTTACGCCATCTAGTATTCTAAAGTTAAACTACAGTATCCTTACTATTGACCGCGCATATAAGGCTAAGTATACACTGCTTCTTCATAAACAATGCTGTATGTTTTCCTTCTCGGCACGTAATATCGGTTAAATTTTTATGTAAAACCGTTATATTACTGATCTCAACAGTGGGATTAGTGGGATATGATGAGCGATTGGGCGATCACTTACATTTATTTGTCGGTAATGGCATATTACTTGGTCTGTGGTAAATTAGTAACTGCGATTGGCAACAAATAATCCACAGAGTACTTTTTTTTATATAGGTATAGAGGCTTTACTCGACGGCTTCAGAAGGAAAGCGATTGGTGGCGCCCTCTGTAACTACAAACCGAAAACTTTCCCTTTATATATATATATATGTATATATATAACCTGACCTGACCTGTTTTATAAGTTTTTAAATATTTAGCTACAGAAAAGAAAACCCTTATAATCAGAATCATAACATTTATTTCGCAGTAAGTATTGATACAATTTCTAAATTACAAGTACAATGTAGGTCTCTAAATATCTAGCTATGTATTAGGAAACGTTACACATAGCCAGAAGTTTGTTGTGCAAACATAAAAATGGATGTATTCTCGTGGACATACTTCTTTGGCCCATGAGGGTATATTATTTCTGTTGGTTTTGTTAGTGTCGCAATAAAAAATTACTTAATACATAACGTGTATGAAGAAATTAGACCTAGTATGGGGTATTTACCTCAGTGTATTGTAACTCATTGATTAATTTTAAAAATTTATCCTTTTCTTTCATATTTTAAATCTACTTACTACAATTACGGACTTTTATATTACCATGAATTAATTCTTATTGATTATTTAGAACATAATCATCTTGATTTATATATTTTCTTAATAAATAATAGTAATTATTTCTTTTATACATAGGTATTTTTTTTTATTTCAACACTAGTAGAACCAACAGATATAACATACCCTAGTGGGCCTAAGTAGATAGGGCAAAATAGTAAGTCCACGGACCAAGAGAAAACTCACACATAGCAAAATCGTTTTTCTAGCAGCCATAACTTTAATTCATAAAATCATTTAATTTTTCTTTTAAAACATCGTTTAAAATACTTTTTTGCTTTGCATTGCAGCACATCCTCATCGCTATCGATATCCTTTTTTCCAGTTATTATTTTATTTACATTTTTGCAATATGTAAATATAAAAAATCTACACACTAAATTAATTAAAAATTCTATTAACTTTTCTCTATGTACTGAGCATGTTATAAAATTAAAATCGAGAAAAAATAAAATAATTGTTTTTATAAATTCCTTGAGGACTTTTCTTTCTAAATTATAAATTAATATTTTATTTATAATATCTTGCATGTTTGATATGCATGTCACAAAATCTGGGCTGGGGCTAGAAAGCCAACGACGACTGGCATAATCTCTGCTTTTTATAAAATCATTTTCTATTTCACTGTAAAGATTACCTTTACAAATTTCGCAGGATCTAAACACTTTATTTTTAGTTTTTTTTAAGAAATATCCTGATACGTATTGTAGGGGTCCCATTATTTGGGGCTGACTATTTTCCTCTAAAGGTGTAAAGGTTATCTCATTGATAATATCTAAGTCCATATCACCAGTCGTCGCAGCTTCACTACTCTTCGTAACGACGAGGGCATGTAGTGCATTGCATTGGTCTTCTTCACAATTTGCTCCAGGGGCATGGACACTGGACAGGCTATTGACCAATAAGGTTGTTAACGCCGATTCAAATCTCTCGGGCGTTGGATTTGTGTTGCGGCACCCATGGCTTCTTATGGCCCCAAAGAAATTCTCAATCGGGTCTTGGTTTAGGTGCCGCATCCATAAAGACGTAACATTATGATCAATAGCTAATATTTTAACTAATCTTTCTATGCCTTCCAGTGTCCATATCCAGTTATTAAGACTAGGTACACTTGCAATTTTATTTTGTACAGTAATAAATTTCATTGATTTTAACACTTTTTTAGATTTTGCCCAATTGTCGTGGTGTTTCGAATTAGGGGTTACTGGTCCCAAAAGAGGTTTTGAATAACTTTTTTTTGTAAAACTGCCATTGACGGAATCAAATAAATTGTCAAAAAACAGCAGGATATCTGCAGTCTCTTTGCATTCTTCTGGAAGGATTCCATTATCTGTAAAATAATATTAATTCAATTCAATGTTACATAAATGTGAAAGATTGTGAGTTTGGATGTTTGTTACTCAATCACACTTTAACAGTTAAACGGATTTGGATGGAATTTGGCGCACAGGTCAACAATAACCTGTTGTAATTAGAATATAGGATACTTTTTACTCTAGTAGTATGTTCCTGTGGGGAGGAGCTCGTGGCTAACAACCGCACGGGTCGATCCATCAGGTTAAGCTACGCTTGCCGGGGTCGGTCCGTGGATGGGTGACCATCTTTACATACTGAGACTCCTCCGTGCCTAGGAAAGCACGTTAAGTCGTTGGTCCCGGATTCGTGGATCTTTGATAGTCGTTACGGGTTGTCAGAAGCCCGAAAGTCTGACAATCAGTCTTACCAAGGGGTACTTATCGTATTACCCAGTTAATGGGTTGTGGAGGTCAGATAGGCAGTCGCTCCATGTAAAATACTGGTATTCAGCTGCATCCGGTTAGACTGGAAAGCCGACCCCAACATAGTTGGGAAAAGGCTAGGCAGATTGAGTATGTTCCTGTGGGATATTTTTGACCTTCTTTTGTTTCCGACTTACGCAGACGAAGTCGAGGGGAAAAGCTAGTTATTATTTTGAAGTTCAGAAAACTTTATTATAGGATTCTTCCATACTTTAGCTTATCAAAAATAAGCTACTATATTTTGTGGACACCCTAATATGCTTTTTTAAAAACATGAAATTTAACCTTACCTGCAAGGTATCCCATAGTGGATGAAACAGTCCTACTGAACACTTGGCTGGCAAATTTAACTTTCATTTTTGACTTTGTTGGATCAACATGGTTCTCTGTGAGCTTGGGCATTAATCTTATACCTTTGTAAGCAGGATTTTCATTGTACAATTGTTTGATATGTTCCCACTTTGCCGTCTTTTCTTCATTGTCAATTGTGTACTTTAAATTCTTATCTAAAAGATTGTTACGAATCCCTTTTAATAAATGTGGGGGATCATACAGAGGAACAATTTTCTTGTCATTAATTATTATAATATTGTCTTCTTTGACTTCTTGTCCACTCCTCAACATATGTCCCCTAGTTTCTTTTAATAAAAGATTTAAGGCATATCTATTATTAGTGCCTTGGTCACATATAGTTGCCACTACATTGAGGCCAGTTTCTTGGAGATGTTTTATAATAGTTTTAATTTGCACAGCCAGCTCTGGGCCTTTGGTTGCAGACTGTGAAAATGTATAAGCAACAGGTTGCTTATAATTTCTAATGAGACCTCTGATCATAAACACCTGTGCGTGGTCTGCAAATTCTTGTTTTGTCTCGCGTCCATTATTGACAAAACCTATCACCAAATCTTTTCTCTCATTGTATGTTACATTCGGTTTTAGCGACATTTCATCGAACATTAAAACGCAGAGTTTGTCCGCTGGTTTCATTTTATTTGCTCTTTCTTTAAGTTGGGCAAATACATTATTATTAATACCGGGCTTTATATTAGCTTGGTTCAAAAATTTAATCAGTATTTGCTGAGAAGGTAATACTAACATTCTTCGCAGAAAGCGATAACCTTTGGGACTTTGTTTCAGCATTGCCAAAGCTAATATTTTTTCTTCTGTAGAAAATCTTCTGCCTTTTTCTTTCTTTCTATGTTCTCTGAACTGTAACATGGTTAAAACTTTTGCTGCACTTGGCAAATTGTTTACAGTAGCTATAAATTTGCTACTCTTCATAAAATGTTTGGCTGCTTTTAACTGTAAAGATTGCTTCTGCACTCTATTTCGACATTTTGACAGTTTAATTCTAGCCGTAACCAATTTCTGGTATAAATTATGCTCATAGTTAGACATTTTTATACGTTTTACTATTTTCTTTGTAGTGTTTGAATCACGGTTTGAACCTGCAAAAAAATTAAACTATTAGAAAACCAAACTAGGCAGCATCAATTTGTTCTAAGAAGTATAAATTATAAATTCTTGGAAATTTCTTAAGACACATTTAAATATATGCTTATTTAATTACACTGAAAATTTTTTCAACAATTTTTATCAAAATTTCATGTATATTATGCCATGTTATCATCATCGGTAGTTTCTGCCTACCCTAGGAAGAAGGACTGAGTTTATATGTGTATGTATGTTATCATCATCATCATCAGCCTATTGTAGTCCACTGCTGAACATAGGCCTCTTCAAGTGCTCGCCACTGAACAGATTACAAATCACTTTATGAAATACAACTTACCAATGTTACCAGTTTTACAACTGGCATGTGCAGTAACAATAAATTATTAACATTTTCGATAAACAATTACAGGCATAATACATAAACAGGATGATATTTTTTGATAGGATTCCGGCCAAAACTGAGACTATGAGAATAGAGAAAAGTTGTCACTGTATTTTCAAATGAAGGCATAGAACCCGGAGTTATTAGAAAAAAAACCGGCCAAGTGCGTGTCGGAACACGCACAATGAAGCGTTCCGTAGTTGAAAAGAATTTATCCCAAAAACAAACTAAACAATGGATCACAAAAAAAAAAAAAAATATGTTATTATTAATATAATTTTCAGACTTTTTCTTTTATTTGTGCTGTGAGAGCTTGCTTCTTGCCAAAAAAAAAATCGTGATTCTAGCACAACGGGAAGTACCCTATAGGTTTTGATTTACTTGCGAGTATCAAAATATGTCGCATAAATGGCCGTATGTTTTTATTACGTTGACTTAGAAGCTTGAGTTTTTTAGGACTCAGACCATAGACTTACATATTTGATATTAATTTCAACTTGATACCTTCACGCGTTCCTGAGAAAAAGGGTCTTGACAGACTGACAGACAGATAGACAGACGGACAACGAAGTGATCCTATAAGGGTTCCGTTTTTTCCTTTTGAGGTACAGAACCCTAAAAAACAGCCAGTAATAATAAGTATTATTAATAAACCAACCTTGTGATGGCACATTTTCTATTTCTGATAATGGTTCTCGAGATTTTGAAAATTCTGGTAGAGATATTGGTCCTGAAACAAGAATAATAGAGCAATATTATTATAGGTGTTACTGTTGCCTACAATGTTGTAGTTTTGCACAAAATATACTACACTACTTAACACATGCTTTGGCTGAGCATCATTGCTGTAATCCTGTTACTATGGTCTGTGGCACAACTGTCAAACTATGAGTGCAAGAAACAGAATGGAACATAATATCTGATTAAGTGAACTAACCTTTTGATGTTGATGGTAAACTTTCAACTTCTCTAAATGGTATTCTATGGGAATAGGTAAATTTTGATATGGATAGTGGTCCTGCAACAAGATAAAGTAAAAAGTAAGATAAAGTAGTGCCGTCATTCATAGCAAATAAATATCCTATAAATGTAGTCACATACTGACTCCAAGTAGCCTCGCTTAACAAATGCTTCGTCAGTCAGTATGACCTTGTTGCACGGCATGCGTTTGTGGTCAGTCAATATGTGGCTGACCACAAAAGCTTGCCGAGCTGCATACTCATAAATTCTGTGTGGCTGAATAAGCCAACATAGTTTCGCTAATTATAATATAGAGGCGCTCGTGGCTAAGCAATAACAGCCGCACGGGTCGATCCATCAGGTTAAGCTACGCTTGCCGGGGTTGGTCCGTGGATGGGTGACCATCTTTACATACCGAGACTCCTCTGTGCCTCGGAAAGCACGCTAAGCCGTTGGTCCCGGCTGTCATTTGTGGATGTTTGACAGTCGTTACGGGTCGTCAGAAGCCCGAAAGTCCGACAACCAGTCTTACCAGTATTACCCAGTTACTGGGTTGTGGAGGTCAGATAGGCAGTCACTCCATGTAAAATACTGGTATTCAACTGCATCCGGTTAGACTGGAAGCCGACCCCAACATAGTTGGGAAAAGGCTAGTCAGATTGATTGATTGAGTTTCGCTAGTTATAAATTTTGTAAATTGTAAGTATAGCTACAAAGAGCACTAACCTGGCATAAGTAGTGTTGGTACTGCTATGTTAGAAATTTTATTGTTACGGCAACAATATTTCTCTTCAAAATGAGCGTGACATACTCGACGAAGTTTATAAATATCTTCGTTACTCAGACCGATAATCTCTCCACCAATAGCATGGATCCATGTTCGAAAACGAGCAATGTCCTTTTTAGGGTTTGGAAACCAATGAAGAACTCTCCGGGAACCTGCAAAAAAGGAGTTGTTATTGATTAAAGTGTAAATCTAATATTACTCGCATAATCAGCCTACTATGTACGAGCCGGAGGAGCTCGTGGCTAAGTAATAACAGCTGCACGGATCGATCCATCAGGTTAAGCTACGCTTGCCGGGGTTGGTCCGTGGATGGGTGACCATCTTTACATACCGAGACTCCTCCGTGCCTCGGAAAGCACGTTAAGTCGTTGGTCCCGGTTGTCATTCGTGGATTTTTGACAGTCGTTACGGGTCGTTAGAAGCCCGAAACTCTGACAACCAGTCTTACTAGGGGGTATCTTATTACCCAGTAATTGGGTTGTGGAGGTCAGATAGGCAGTCGCTCCATGTAAAATACTGGTATTCAGCTGCATCGGTTAGACTGGAAGCCGATCCCAACATAATTGGGAAAAGGCTAGGCAGATCGTTTGAATCAGCCTATAATGTTCCCACTGCTGGGGCACAGGCCACCTCTCGGTGATAGGGAGCGGGCCATAAAATTTCAATAATTTACTTGCATTCCACAATGTTAAACTTAAGTGGTAAGTTAAAATTACATGTGTACCTTCAATTTCCACACACTGAGGAACACAGCACCGTTTACTAGACATGGTAAATATTGGTGGTCACTCAGGAGCACTATAAAGTTTAAAAGAGTCTCTATCTCGAACAATGCTAGTGATAACACTCAACGCTAACCGGAGGAGGACAGCCTCAACTCAACGGATTTACGGAAAAGCACTAGGTTGATGAAAACACTCGACGTAAGTTCGAGGAGCAGGGACTCAACTCGACAAATTACGGAAAAGCACCAGGTATTTAAAAAAAACGACCGGCAATAATGACAGACGGAATGCCATTGTCGTAGAGTATTTAGCCAATGTTAATATTTTCTTGCTGCCAGTAAAGAATACAAAATAACTACTAAGACACGAACGTCCATAGTGTTTATTAAAGATTTGAGAATATCACTTGCATTCAAAATTATGCCAATAGAAATTACTATTTGCTGAAAATACATTTTATAGTTTTATTATATAAATTCTGCGTATTTCGTATTTGTTCTAAAACTTTGGTAGCTTATGACAATTTAATAAACTTCTACATGGAATATTTATTTTAATAATGGTAACATTTGGTACCCACCCGATGTATTATAATGCTACAAAAATAAATAGTCACTACGTCACTGACGATGTAGTGTATCTTAGCCTATATTCAATTTAGGTGGTTAACGCTAACCAGCGACATCTATGTTTATAAACCATAAATACATGGTTTTAATATACGTCTAAATTAAAATGGCATTATGGGAAAGGACCTGTTAGTATCATACAGCACTCTTTCAATTTGGTATCATTATTTTCCCCTACTTGCTTGGTAAAATGTTCTAAGATTGTACAACCTGAAATAATCTTTTATTGTTATTCATTAGAGTATTGTAAGTCGTGGAATGTGTTTGGCTTGTAATCGTCGATAATGTGTTCGATCTGGATTTGATCAACTGGAAATTACAGTTTATTTTTGTGCGCGCACCTCAGTAAAATATGTTGGCACATCGATTTGATTGTGATATGTTTACACAATGGTCCATGCCCATGATGGTTGGCCATTGTTCAGTTTGTCACTAGCAGTGGACGAAAATAACATTTTATTAGAATTTATTAAGACAATGTTTACACTAAACAATTAACAATGTCGTGGTCAAACGAAGAGACTTTCAAATTCATAGACTTATATAAAAGAGAAACACTAATTTGGAATCCTAAACATGAACACTACAAAGATAGAACTAAGGTAAGGAAATTCCAAGATTTGGCGGAAAGCCGGTCTTTTTCTCTTTGCTATAAAACCTGAAAACAATTTGTACTTTAATAGTTTTTTTTTACCAGGATTTAAAATCTTGCAAGCCAAGTTTTTTCTACAGAAGGCTTATACAACCAAAGAAATTTTGATCTCACTGGCGCGAAAAACTAACATTTAAATAAACTGGCTATTATATAACGCACGCATTAAAGCAATGTTCTAAATGAAATAAAACTTACCACAGGTACAAGAAGCATGGAACCGTTTAGAATATGGCATGCAGATACCGGTTGCAGAACTGAAGAAAAAGAAAGAAACCCTGATGACTGCTTTTCGATTACATTACAAGAAAATAGTGCTGTCTATAAGAGCCAATGAAGATGAAGTCTATAAACCAATCTGGATATTCTATGAGCCACTAGAGTCCTTCTTAAAAGATGTGTATGAACCACCGGGCTCTGATGCCTTTGTAAGTATCAAGAATATAATTTTGCATTCCAGTTTTGGGCAGTCCTCTGCATACAAACATTCCTTATTTAATAATTCAGAGTTAAGAAATACTTAAGTATTGGAAAAATTAAATTAATAGTCCACACCTTTTTCTGCCTTAAAAATGACTTTATTATCAAAAAGTCATATAATGTAGGTAAGTACTGATTTCAGGCATCAACATCATTCAGACAAGAACTAGATGCGACTGACGAGCTGGATGAACATGAAGACGAAGACAACTTAGACTCCAGCTCAGAAAAGAAGCCAGATATAAAGCCTAAACTACACTTAGTAAAGCGGTATTCTTCCAACCTCCCTCTAGAATTACAAGAAGTCAGCAAAGAAATGACTAATGCTTTCAATACATTGAACCAGGCTTTAAAAAATTCTAAAAGGCAGAATGTACCAAGCCCTAAAGAAGAAGATGACTGCGACTTATATGGAAGACTATTGGCTAAGAGGCTACGGCAGTTCTCAGAGCCTGAGAGGCAAGAGATCATGTATGAGCTAGATGGTTTATTGCTGAGCAGATGCACAGGAAACAGTGAAATAGTCAATAACAGTGATCTGAGTGACAGTTAGTTAATGGTTGTCAGCTGATTTTTATCTGCTGTTTCAGTCATACAGTTGAGTCTTGACTAGATTTAAACAAAGACTACAGATATTTAGTTATATTGTGCAGTTTAAAACAAGAATACATTGAAAACATTTTATTGATAATGACATTAAGTACTTAAGTAAGTTTGTGTTACATGTCCATACTGATTATCTTGTGTTAGGAGGAATATGTGCAGTGTAGTGGACTTACACTACAAATTATAATAAAGTAAACTGAAAAGATGCATACAATTTTGATTGAAAAATGTGTTGCATTTAATATAATTGTGTAATCATTTGTTTCCTTTTTACTATAGGGATCTAGTTACCTTTTGTATTGTTAATTTTTAAAACTCGAGTTCTTGTAATTTCAGCAAAAATTACTTCTTGCCTGAAGTTGACTTGCTGCAGCTCTGTAAAAGTTATGTTTTGAAATTGTCACTAGATGGCGCTAGTACTACGAACTACGGGCGGTACTATGTGGATGTTTCCAGTGTTCTATTTTTATGTTTATTTAATACTTATTACCTACAGCAAAAATACATGATGCCAAATATTATATTATATTAAAAGTGTTCTTATTTTCTTACTTGTCCGTGTGTAAATAGCGAAAAAACTGTGGGTTTAAGCACCTGACTATACATGAAATATTTACCTAGGTATAGAATACAATATTTATATTTGCATTCAAAATAAATATTCTGTACGTCGCCAAATATCAGAATTTGCCGGTCACTGGTTCAAAAGTTATATGGGTTTATAGGTGGCCGATCTGGGGAGCATCTCTCCAGCTTGGCCACATTTATATCTAAAAAAAAAAGGCCACCTAGCGAAGATCTGTTTTCTGCCAAATTTTGTCTCTTATTAGTCGCAATTTTTCGTCTTCGGATCTCTTTGTTTAGAATATATTTGAGTACAATTTTTAAGGTATAGTCCAAGAGCTAGATCGAAGAGTTCGTAAAACTATTTGATCTAGCTCTTGGAATAGACCTTAAAATTTGAACACATTATATCTTCTAATCTAATTTAAAAAAATTCTAATATTTTTTTTTGTGTTATCAAAATTAAACGCCATACGAATGTCAGACACGTTCAAAAATGCTTTTTAGGATATTTTATTTTTCCTTTTTTTTAATTTTTAGGTTTAAATTAAAACTCCCAAAAGTGAGAAAATACATTCTATAATCTTAATATCACTAAACATAACAATACGCGATACATTAAATTTGTGTATCATTCATGAGATAAAATTAATTATGGGTGGAAATTATCCACAAAAAAAAAAACAACAATACTGAACTATGAAAGTGAGGTTGAAGCAAATAATAATTAAACAATTCATTTTATTTTGTGGCATAATGATAATAATGAGATAGAAGATATAACACATTGTTGCCTAATAAAACATCTTGGATCTATAAATAAAGAATTATCAACTAAACTCAAAATGCTGTACTGCTGTTATTCTTAACAAACAAATAACAATGCAATGAAACTTATTGGAAACATACTTTTTTTGTTTGTTTTTCCATAAAGGGTGATTTCTAGTCTAGAGTATAAATAGAGTTAAAACCCTTTTTACGCTTATTTCTATATGAAGCATACGGAATCGCAGCCGCCTGCAGCTTAGTGAAAAATAAATCTATACTGAATTTCCTAACAATTTTAAATGCTAAAACATTTCCAACATTGGTGTTTCAGCACAAAATAGACACCTATTAGGCCTAGTTCCTAATACAAATATTCTGACGCCCTGCGCCGCTTGTTCATGTTCTATTCATCATCATCATCATGTCAGCCGAAAGACGTCCATTTCTGGACATAGGTGTCCCCCAAGCACAGCCATTTCGACCGGTTCTGTGTTTCCCGCATCCAGCGGATTTCTGCCGCATTTACAAGGTCATCATAGGTCAAGGTGGAGGTGATGTAAGGTCGGAAGGCCTTCCAACCTTACATCTTCCGGTACGCGGTCGCCACTCCAGAACCTTTCGGCACCATCGGCCATCTGTTCTGCGAACAATGTGCCCTGCTCACTGTCACTTAAGTTTGGCAATTCTTCGGGCTATGTCGATTACCTTGGTTCTCCTGCGGATCTCTTCATTTTTGATTCGATCACGTAGGGAAACTCCATTTAGCCTTCTAATAAGGCCCATTGTGAGGACCATGTTTCTGTTGCTGTAGTGTATTAGGATTAAGAATCTCTAGGCGCACTCTTCGGAAACGCGAGTCAGCTTGCGTTGTCATGGGAACCAGGCCTTAAGAGCGTTTACGCCGTACGGCATTTCATACAAACTTTCAAGTCCTTGATTTTCGAAATAAATTAACCGATCTTTATGAAACTTCATACGCGCAGGATACATAGGTCTAAAAAGTTAATTGAGAACATTTTCGAAAAATAGTGTTACAGCTAAATTCGACCGATTTAAAATTTTCCATAGAAACTGAGATTTCCAATTATCTTTTTTTAAATAAGATATTTCGAAAATGTTCTTAACTAACGTTTTAGACCTATGTATCCGCTTAAGAGTATGAAGTTTCATTAAAATTGGTTCATTAATTTCGAAAAACAAGGACTTGAAAGTTTGTATGAAATGCCGTACGGCGTAGACGCTCTCAAGTCACCCGACATAATTTTTTCGAACGTAACCCTGTTGATGCAGCTAGCAAGCCAGACCGCCGCCTTCGTTACGCTCAAGCTCTCGCCGCACATACTCAGCTTGCTTCTCACTTAATCCTAGAGCCTGAACTTCTTGCTCAAACTGTGTTCTGCCCCCCACTCCTACTAGGTAGCCGTTCAATCTAGCTGCTAAGTGCGAAGTCTGTAGATTTGAAGAGTCCAGGCCGAGACTACGGCAGAGATCCTTGTGGCCTTGCAGTCTGTATTTCTGGTGGTAGCTGGGGAAAAAAAAGTAGTAGGTAAGTAGTTAGACAAACAATAAATTACAGTGTAATTAAAGATATAAATTGGGGGATTAAGGAACTGAAAATAAATACATTATAATTATGTAAATAATAGATATCATCTACCATCATTTTCCAACTATGTTAGGGTCAGCTTAGCAAGCTTCCAGTCTTAGCAAATGCAGCTAAATACCAGTATTTTACATGTAGCGACTGCCTATCTGACCTCCACAACCCAGTCACTGGGTAACAACACGGTACCTACCTCTTGGTAAGACTGGAAATTATTATGTAAGTAATAATATATTGTAAAGTAGATAAAAACTTTTTTTACAAAAAAATACAACCGACTTCCAAAAACGACACTACAAAGTGAAAATAAATTAAAGCCGGAAGCGGAAGCCTGTGTCTGGTTATATGTATTTTCGTTTTTTGCCACCGACATCCGAAATTAAAGTTATTTTTCACTATGTAGTGTTGTTTTTGGAAGTCGGTTGTATTTTTTTGTAATAAAGTTTTTATTTTTCACTTTTTAGTTGTGGTACCCCACACAAATTCTAATGCCACTACCTGCAAAAGAAACTAGAACATCGTCCTTAGAAAAGTGGGGAAAAAATACGTATTATTGAAGCTAACTCATAAACTACCCAAGCAAAGTTAATCAATTTTATATGGACCAACTTTGAGGTATACACTTTCGAAAACTTAATTTTTTTTTTCAAATCGGACGACTATAAAAAGTTACGCGTAGTCATACATAAAAAATAAACATACTTGTCGAATTGAGAACCTCCTCCTTTTTTTTCGTCGGTTAAAAAGGAAAATCGCTTGTCTAATCCTACTTTAACTCTTAAAATGTCGATTGCACACCATGTGTACAGATAACAATAGAATTTCAATTGTGTCTGCTAATTAGCGCGCGACGGGTTAAACCATACTCTAATAATAATTGATACCTACATATTGACTAGCGATGATGATGACCTTACTCATGTATCAATCGGTAATCATTATAAATCAGTAGGTAGAGAAATATCAGCACGTGTCAAATATCGATCTTTTGATCACTCAATTGCGCTGCAAGAAAATCGATTCTCGTGATTTGACCGGTACAACGTACTTGAATATTGGCTTGATTGATATGATCTCAAGCTCAAACACTTCACTTTATTAATGTGCTACTTTTAATATCAGTGGACTTATTATTTGGGATATGGGCGTTAACTCGACTCCCGCTATTCGATTTTGAGGTGTACGACCCCCAAAAGTTACGGTCGACTAGTTTATTAAAAAAAAAAAAATCAGATATGTATCGAACGATAATAGTAGTGATGTTATTTTTATCGAAACACTTTATGGGCTTTTCACATTTCTAACTCAACCCAATTATCGTGACCTCAAAGGCGAAGACCATTTATAAAATAGCCAATAATAATGTCAATATTATCAATCTTGATTGCTTTGATTAAGAGGAAAATCATTGTGCAGAATTGAAATTATTAGTCCCGATGCACACATGGGACGTTAACAAGGAGTGGACCATGGCCTGATTACTGCAATAATCGACAGTTATTTATGTATTCAACATTGCTAGACGTATGCTGAATATTCTAGCTTGTTGCTAGTCGCGTCAGCAAGGTTATTTTTTATGTCCTCACTGTCCGTGCGATGTTGCGGATTCCCATTAATACTTGTATGAATGGCAACTTTGTAAGTAGGTGCTTACTAATTTGTCTTATTTTGATAAAAAGATTAGTCAATCGATTTTTTATAGCCAAATTGTAAGAATATTTGTATGTTTTTCACGAAACGTGTTTCAATGAAACGGTGAAAATCAAAGTGAAATCATGAAGAAATCATTCAAATTAAAACAAAACATTCGTTTACTTATGTCTTTGTGTGGATGAATGTTCTTAGTTTTTCAAAAAAGAAAGATGTTTTTTTTTTTTTTTCTTTTGGCAAAGAAAGAAGTTAGTAGCTGTTGCTCTTATTTATTAGGGTTCCGTACCCGAAAGGTCCAAACGGAGCCCCATTGCTGTCACTTCACGTGTCCGTCTGTCCGTCGTCTGTCACACAGGCTTTAAGCCCAAACGGTTTGAGCTACAGTCTTCAAATTTTCACAGTATAAGCATCTTGTTGACCATACAAATTGAAAAAAATATTTTTTATGTTTTTACGAGGGGGCCATACAGATAAAGGGGGGGCGCGAAAAAAAATGTTGACCTACCCCATCAAGTGGGGTATCTTTGTTTAGAGCTCGTTGAGTAGATAAATACTGTATTTTTTGTTTTAAAAAATATTGGAAAACAAAGGAATGAGAAGCCACCAGTCATATTTTTTTTTCAAAATTTTGTGCCGAAGAATTTTTTAACTTTCCATTGACCTACGAACTTGAAATTTGGTAAAAATGTTTACTATTACATATATTTTTCTAACAAATACCAATATATTGATAAATCATACTTGGTACGGAACCCTAAATGTTAGAAGTCCGACACGCACTTGGCCGGATTTTTTAAAGTTAACACAAGAAAGAAAGAAAGATACAGGATAGGTTGTTTCATAAGAAAGATGTGTGTTATTTATGAGAATGTATGTGTATTTATATCGGATTATAGATCGCCTGTGTCTCACGTCTGTATGTAAGGACGAATCTGCCAAGCACTGCTCTTCATGGTGCAGTATATACCTAATAAAATAGTACCTACATTTAATAATGTAGTACTTACTCCTCAGCAGGGTAGAAGGGCCCGGCGGGCGCGATCTCAGTGCGCAGCTGGTCGTTGCAGCGCTCCTGCGTCTGTTTGTAGGATGCCTCCGCTGCTAAGCGTTGCTCCTCATCGTGGTATAAGATCAGGGACTGGTACTGTATAACAAATAACATTTAATAAATTCTAGGATTCCCTTTATTCCCTCTCACAGAGAGGAGGCCTGTGTCCCAGCAGTGGGAACGTTATAGGCTGATTATGTAAATTCTAGGATCGAAAAACTTTAAATTAAAGCACTTTTTCAGACTTTTTGTTTTTGTATTTTGTACCAAGTTTGAATGTCACTGTGACTTTCGCCTCTGGATTTTGAAAAACCCGTATTTGTCGGAGGATGAAACACCTGTATAAATTATTGCAATAATTATGACTATAGTTATTTAGATTTAAGAAAAGATAAAGGTAGGCAAATTTCAATAAAATTCGACAAAAAACCAAAGACAAAGGTTTCATTACGACAATTTTTTATGATTAGGCACCTCCTTTAAAAATATAAGAAAACATAGTCGATTCATAAATCAATCGACATCATTTCTTATTTTTTCGATTTTGGACACAGACGGTTTGTCTTCTCACGTGTAGGTAGGTACTAATTATACGGTACCTGCACCTACACCATTGGCTCATGTGATTGTTTACTACAGCAAAAACTTTTTCTAATGACTTTATGTCAGTCTTACTCTGTTTATGCCAAATACCAAGGATTTTCTTTGTTTAGGTCCATAGGTACCTAATTACGTTATTTATTTACGTTTAGTTACGTATTATTATTTAGTTATCTAATTACGTGTGACGTGACATTCAACAAGTGTGTTTTTTTTTCTTAAACAAGCTTTTATTTGTCTGGATAATTATCATCTAGGACCAGAGTCCTTGTCAAGACGAATCAAACGAGCCCAAACTCGATAGGGTTGCGTCGTTTTATTACTGAGTTCCTGTGGCCACCTTCCAGCTCCATCATCATCATCAGATCAACTCGATGCTAATTACCAAAATATTGCATTGTCACCGATTTTATAACATTCAGCTCAATCAAACATCGGGAAGTGGGTTAAATTTAACTTGCAAATTTTGAAAAGGCAACTTACTTACCTACATACGACCATTGCAAGATTTAAAAAAGCTTGTAAAAATAGATAAGTAATCATTGACTGTAGAGCAGAGGTGGTCCAGTGGTAACGGCCGTGACTTACAAGTTGTAGGTCGTAGGTTCGAACCCAGGCAGGCGCTTTACTTTGTGTAAATTATTTCATCACCACTGGTCTGAAATCGGTGAAGGTAAACATCGTGAGGAAGCCGGCATATCATATAACCAAAAATTCGAAGACATGTGACATCTACCAACCCGTAATGGGCCCGCGGGGTCGATTACTGCCCACTTTCTCTCATCGAGAGGAGGGCTGTGTCCCAGCAGTGGGAACATTATAGGACGATTATGCTAATCATTGCCTTATATATTACTGCGTGGCTAAGTAAAAACAGCCGCACGGGTCGATCCATCAGGTTATGCTACGCTTGCCGGGGTTGGTCAGTGGATAGGTGACCATCTTTACATAGGTACCGAGACTCCTCCGTGCCTCGGAAAGCACGTTAAGCCGTTGGTCCCGGCTGTCATTCGTGGATCTTTGACTGTCGTTACGGGTCGTCAGAAGCCCAAAAGTCTGACAACCAGTCTTACCAAGGGTATCATATTACCCAGTTACTGGGTTGTGGAGGTCAGATAGGCAGTTGCTCCATGTAAAATACTGGTAATCAGCTGCATCCGGTTAGACTGGAAGCCGACCCCAACATGGTTGGGAAAAGGCTAGGCAGATTGATTTTTATTACTGCGTGTTTGTTGTCCCTTCTTCGCAGAATGACTACCACAATTTGTTCATTGATTCGTTCGATTTCTCTAATAATGCGCCACATATGAATTCCTACTAAAGACGTCCTGCGCTAGTCGCGATCTGCTGGTCCACCGTGGTTCCCTAGCTGTTTCGGGTTAGGTACAATGTGTGCTAAATGATGTCACACTTAGTTTTCTCAAGTCTTGACCGTTTTAATTAATCTGAGGGCGAATTTCACTAGTGAAATTGAACGATATGAGCACAACATATTCCAATTGTGGACACGTGACAGTTCTTGAACGCGGTTTAGATGACTTCTAGTTTCTTTTCATCATTGCATAAAGTGGTTGTAACAATTACCTGTCTCTTTAGCTTGGTGGTTAGTCCATACTCGTGGTTCGCCCAGAACATATCGAGGAGATCTTCATAGGTGACTGTTTTTGGGTCAAAGTCCAACTCGATCACCTCTGTGTGGTCGCCACTGTAAATAAAAATATTATTGTTATCATTTTTGCATTGTGTAATTACGCTTATTCATTTATCTTTATTGATAGTTATTATTTATAACTTTATAAAATTTATTGTTATCTACAATCACGTAATATTTATCGTGGGGAATTATATGTTTTCAGCAAGTAATGGGTCAAACAGGTAGAAGACAAAGGCGAGGACCTGAATTTATGAAAGGGGAGCCTCGGATGGCATATAGTTCCTACGGGAAACGGGGTGCATAGATGGCACCATCAGCACAAACAGTACAGGTACTAGAGGAGAAACAGTTTTCTCTCCCATTGAGTGGCGTTTATTAATTACGTGAGGCGCTTAGGGAGGGGAAGGGGACTAGCGGAATCTCATCCAATCTCTTGTGAGGGAGAGAGGGGTCTCGGCAAATATCACGTAATTTTTTTTCGCAAGAATCGCAAAATTGCGAGAAAACTGGATAATTATTATAAAAAGTAAGTACTTATTATACAAAATAATTATGTTTGTTTAAATAAATCCAACGCAATCAAGCACAGATTAACGTATAAATATGCATTTTGAAACATCTCACTAGAGATTGGGAGGGAGGGGGTTGAGCTAAGTCTCACGACATCTCACCAAGCGGGGGTGGGGGAGGGGAGGGGGGGGGGGGGTTGAGTCGAAAAATCGCCCCACGTAATTAATGAACGCCCCCTTGGAGTAGCAGCGTTTATGTAGAACAATACCCATTGCTATCATGTCATGTTTGATAGCTTAGCAATAATATTGAGCGTAGGCGTTTCAGTTTTATAAACACACGTGTAAGTAACTAAATCACGATTTGTTTAATTTTCGCAAAATTTCCCATAACCGTAAAGCACGTGAATGTTATATTTTATCGCAGTATCACGTTTTGTTTAATTTTCGCATAATTGCCCAAAAACATAACGCACGTGCGTGTTAAATTTTATCTTAAGTAGTAATTTATAAATAACGTCTCTAGTTTGTGTGAACACGCGAGTGACTCAAGGCGCCTTGGCCTTGCGCACGCGCCGGGGCTGCTAACCTTGGCTCTCGTTATCAACAAATTAGACGCAACTATTATGGGACATAATTTTTAAATGTAGGTTCAATGACGTTACGGGTAGTCAGAAGCCCGAAAGACTCACAATCATTTTTACCAAGGTGTATCGTGTACAGAGTACCTAACTGGGTTGTGGAGGTCAGGCAGTTGCTTCATGTAAAATACTTGTATTCAGCTGCAACCGGACGGGGATTGGAAGCCGACCCCAACGTAGTTGGTTAAGGCTAGCCAGACTTTTATTGTGCGACAAAATTTTCGAAATGTAGATTCAATGACAAGACAGATTATTGTCATTTAATTACTTTTTATTAATCTCGTGATAATTATTATCACGTGATGTAATAATCCCTTAGCATTTTATCTTTAACCCTATCCAACACTTACAAGATAACTGAAGGAGGCGAGCTCAGATCATAAAACTGTTCTGTGGAATCATGAACATGGACAAAAGTGATAAAAAATTAATGAATAAGTGGGCAAAGTTTTACGTGTAGGATGAATTCTGCTGTCATGATAAGGATGGTGAGACAACAGGTCTTTCAGGAAAAGATAAAGTTGTCCACTCTTTAGCTGCTTTCAGAGTGTATGGGATGTATAACAGCCCGATGCTGTGACTTTCTCAAGAGCGAATTCGTCGGTCGATCCGTGATCTAATAGGAAAGGCCTCATCACCGATAAGGAAATTTGACAAGCTTAGGTAAGTATAATTATTTATGAATCATAAATTCCAACATACAGCGTGTCAAATTTCCTAATCGCTTATACCAGGTGTAATTTAAATAACGCACAACCTCTTAAGGGGTAATGGTAGGTATCTACTTATCATTACGAACAACTTTTACTATGAGACCAAACTTGAAATTGCGAAAAAAATATCAGCTGTTTCCTACATTTTGACGGCGAAGATAAATGTAGGGAAAAGCTGATTTTTTTTCGCGATTTCAGGTTTGGTCCTATAGTAAAAGTTGTTCATAATGATGACTACAAATGACCCATTAAGAGGTTGTATACGTTATTTAAATTAGGTACACCTTGTATATTATGTTCGATTTTATTGCACTAAATTTACACGAGCGTAAGTAGTAGTAAAGGGTAAAATATGTAGGTTATATATTATATACCTAAGCATTGATACCTATGTTAAAACATCAATAGTTTTAAGTATTGTTTTATTACGACCACATATTTTAGGCAAGTATTTCTGGCAATCTACATCCCACCAAAAACATTTTAATGTAAAATGTTGCCCAGACGAGACCATATGGCTCGCACTGTCAAAAAGTTATCAGATCTCATGTAGCGCCAAGCTTCTCAACTCTAAACGCCCTAACTTCACAAAGTCTACACCTCAGTCAAAATATGAGGCTTGGCCGTTTCCTTATTACAAGAACTATTGTATAACAGAAAAGTAATGAACAGTGAACAAATTTTTCACCTTACGCCCATGTGACGGTAGCGAAACATTTTAACTAAGGTGTAGAGTTTGTGAAGTTAAGGCTGTAGAGTTAGAAGCTTGACGCTACATGAGATCTGATAACTTTTTGACAGTGCGAGCCATATGGTCTTGTCTTGGCAACATCTTATGACAATATTTTTTTATTTTGTTTTTAAAGAGATTTACTAAAAATCCTGCAATATGTATTTTATTATTTTTAACAAGGAGTCCCTATATCTATTTTCAGACCTCTAGCATCAAAATTTGTGGAAGTCTCATATAAACTTCCATCACCTAGTTTAAGGGGTTGGGGGGTAAAAGTGGCAAGTTTTAGATTGTTTTTGTTGTTTGAGTACTAATACTAGCTTACATACCAAATTTCAGCTTTCTAGGAATTCAGGAAGTACTCAAGAATTTTGATTATCATCAGTGAGTCAGTGACGAAATCGGGGTTTTTTAGATATCAATAAAATCTAAAGTATAAGAGCTATGCAATTGAAACTTTATAATAATATATATCCCCACCACCGTATCTCTACGTTGACGTCGTGGTGGGGCTTGCGCGCTCCGAACTCTGGGTCTGTGCCGGTGGAGTTTACTTTGCCGTAACAGGTCTAGGGTGAGGAGCCAGACCAAGAGATACGTGAACCCGCAGGGCAGCATGTGGCGAGCTGTTGGGCAGTAGCGACCCCACGGACCCTATTTCCCGGGAGAAGTCTTGTTCTTCACCTCTGGCTTGCCTTTATTGGCCGGCTGGAGTGAACAATGACGGGAACAGAGCTCCCACCTCATTCTTGCCTTTATTGGCCGGCTTGAGTGGAGATTCGCAAGAGCAAACGTGCTCGGAGGAAGGAAGTATTCCAGTAAATGCTTGTAGGGATCTTGACCATCTTCCGGGCTCTGGGATTGTTCTGAGAGCCGTGGAATACCTCTCCACTCCTCAAGCTCCTCAGGACATGTTGCCCCTTGTCGCTACGTCACTATGTGCTAGCGACCGTTTCCGGGGGCCCATTATTGAGTGTGCAAGTCACCCCCTGCCAATTTATCTGTGTATATTATATAACATTGGTCAGGCAGGGGACATAGTTCTTCCATAGTTCAAGGTACCCAATCCATGTAGCCACCCAAACCCATAGGCCCAATGTGTTTTGTTTCCATGTTCTGCAATAGTCCTGCACCAACCGGGGGTTGTCCTTGGGTGCACTTGCATAGTGCATACAGGGATAATCGTCGGCTGGCGCCTCCTCGTCATTTAAAATTGTCTAAGGGGCCTCTGCGAGTTGGCTTCGGCCCCTCGTACGCCTTCCAAAGGTCCGGGACCCCAGGGTCCCGAGATAAGCCAAAAAAAAAAAAAAAAAAAAAAAAAAAAAAAATATTCTTTATTCTTCGGACAACAAAGATCCAACGTGTTAGTAAACAATATTATAACTTATTACTAGTGTTAGTAGTTAAAATACAATAGAAAAAATAAAACTAAACAAAACAGAATAAATAGCGTTGTGAAAAGGACATCCCCAAATTAATGCTTAGTGATTGTCCTTCTCACAAAACTTATAATAATTGGAGAGTCGATACTCTCCGCCACAGTTTTAAGAATGCTGTTGCCACTCGCCCGCAACCTTGACAACAGCGACGCGGTTTTCTTGCGAATGACGGCGTGGAAGCCGTCAGTTCGGTTTTGCGCAAACATGGTAGAAGCGCTGCACCATCGTGGCAGTCCCAACAGCATCCTAAAAATATTATTATATTGTATGCGTAGGTCATCCAGCGTTCTTTTGGTATAGTTGACCCAAAGATTCCCCGTGCAAAAGCACTGGCAATATGCCTTAAAAAGTGTTACTTTCACTAGATTGCTACACCGAGCGAATCTTCGGGCCAACATGTTACCTCGGACCGCCAATGCCCTACGCTCCCTTTCAATATCAACATTGTCCTTAAGATCGTCAGCGAGGAAATGCCCTAGATATTTGAATTTTGTCACTCTTTTGACGCTCAAGCCGTTTACGGTAATGTTAGGTATAGTGTCAGGGCATTTACCGCCGGCCCCAAAGACAATGTATTCGCACTTTTTAACATTATAAACAAGCCCGTGTGAGGCAGCATATGCCTGACAGACCCTCAGCATTTCATTCACGGCACCTGCCGTCGGCGCCAGCAACGCCATGTCATCAGCGTAGCTGATACTATTTATTTTCACACCATGGACGCTACATCCGACCCGCATATTGCTGAGGTCCACGATTAGGCCATCCATGTATGTACAAAATAGCCAAGGGGATGTCAAACCACCCTGTCTCACACCGCATTTCAACCGGTATGTCTCAGAAAGTGCATTGGACCACTTTACAACATTTTCTTGATTCCCATACCAATACTGTAGGATCCTAAGGACTCCTGTCGGTACACCCCTATCCTCAAGCTCACTCCAGAGTACATCATAATTTACCAGATCGAAGGCTCTGGAGAGATCCAGAAAACAGGCGTATACCGGCGTTTTACGATCAGTGTAATACTGGACCGTATGTTTGAGACTTACTATGGCACTTTCCGTTGACAGTCCAGCTTGAAACCCGAACTGTGAGTCATGCACGGAAAGACATTCCCTCAAGCTAGAATCAATCATACCGTCCAGCACTTTTGCCACTGTGGTTGCGAGAGATATTATATGTTTAATAATTCCACTATTGACATCATATCCCGAGAATTTTGTTTATCTGGTATAATCCAAACCCAAGTTATGAGGGTTAAAAAAAACGACGAAGCACTTCGAGAAAAAGTAAGTAGTGCCCTTGCGCTTCACTTGGCTCTTCTTGGCGGGGGCACTACAATCTACATATCGAAGGAATGTTAATGTTCGTTACGTCTTCAATTCGACGAAATTTCTTTTAAAACTTATATTTAAAATCTGTAGACCGTGAATTTTCTGGAAGTAGTCTAGTTTTATGTAGCTACATATACCTACTTAAAAAAAAAAAAATTAGATTAGGCAGATTATAATTATCAATGAGTCCTATGACACAGTCTGCGATACTAATTTTGCAAACGACGAGCTACTTCTCGGCTTTTATTACCTACGTTCTATCTTCAACAATTCGATTCCTCACATCAACACGTAGGCCCATGATGTGAGGTGTTTACCGGGTGTAGCCGGGTGTACCTCCTCGTAGAGCCTCCACCCGGTAAAATAAATAGGTTGTCAGTTAGTACGAGTAGTAGCACAGGTAGTATAGCTAGCAGTTTTTACCCTATTGCACAATATTTATTGCAGTCGGGGAAAACAAAATTACCTGCCATTTTCTTGGCTTACATAACCGTGCAAGTCATTGTAAATGAGTTTATTGATTTATCTATCGCGTTGGCCTCTGTCAAGGTTAATGCGAAATCCGAGACTCATTCACGAAATGATAAATTGATATTTTGATGAAGATAGCGCACGTGTGAAAGTGAAACATTGCGTTTTCATTTCTAAACTGCTGAGTAAGGCAGTTTTAACGGGTTGACCTACTGTTTTAATGTAGGTACACTCGGGTACATATCAAGCTATACATTTCCAGTACAGGCTGACCTCTCATTGTACGGAAATCCTACAAAATGCGAGATCAGCTTATTCTGGAAATGCGCAGCTTAATATGTGGTCGTGTGTACTACTACTATAGTTATTAACCTTATTTTTCCACAAGCACCCCTTTAGTCAACAAGCTCCACTTTCTTATTGACCTTTGACTTGCTTAGGTACCTAACACTGTATCGATCGCTTTGCGTCCTTCAGACGCAGTCAGACAAATGTTATTTCTACACCTACAGTTTTTAGCTCAGCTACATGCAGTAACAGCTACATAGTGTAAAATGTTGATAAGGTTAGGTTGTAGGATATACAATCAACGAATAACTAGGCACCAAAGATCAAAGAAAATATCAATGGATTGTATGAAAGATGGTTAAGGCTTGAAAGGAGGTGAATAGTGACGGCTGATAGGATTACCCTATTTTATTTACTCCCAAACAAATTAGGATACAGGCAGCAAGATAATTAATCGATTTTGACCTTTATAGTAGACACAGATGCTGCATACTCACAACCAGATTTCTCACAAATGAACAAATAATGAAGATCAGTGAACTGAACGATGACACATGGCAGTGCATGTGTCGTCATCATGTCGTCGTACAGCGTAAGTAAGTAATTACGTAGTAGTTCACTGTATCCATTTATGAAGATGATAGTAAAAGTGAATAGAGGTACCTACCTACACGTGTTTAGATAACAGTTATTTAGACGCACTACGGCTTTGTCTATTTATGAGTGAGATTAAGAATGTTACGTTTCTTCTATGTCGATTTTTAATTAGTAGATTACTCTATTAGCCTGGCATGGGCGGACCAAGGGGGCGGGAGGGCGGCAGGTGGGGTGCGGTCCACTCCGGGCCCCCGGACTTGGGAGCCCGCAAAACTCGCTCTTGCATCCTACGTTTTCAAACTTTTCTTTAAGTATAGGTTGACAAAGTAATTCCTATTTCTGTATAAATATTCAACAGAAAATTTAAACTATGCGGGGTGCGAAAATTTTCGAGCTCGCTTCGCTCGCTCTACCGTCCTCTCTTCGTCTCATGCTCTAATGTTTCTGTTTTCAACAAAGTATCTCCTATTTGTGTATCAACAGTTAAAAGAAAACCAGGCAACGTGCATTACGTATGTTTTTTTTTTTTAAATTTAATTTTGCAACCCTGGCCCCGACATGCTTAGTTAGATTCCCCGGAAACCAATGAACAGATTTATTTTGTCTAAATCGAGATACCTAATTTAACATTTTATTGATTTCAACTTCGGCCATGATTTTTTGATAAATAAAAAAATATTATCTGCAGCTGATAACATTTTTTTGCCAAGTCTTTTCACACTTCCGTCGCACTCGCATTTTAGAATATACGGAAACTATTTTATAATAAGTATTTAGTAGTAAAAAAAAATATGAATAGGCAATTGGAAATCTTCAGCTTTCTAATAACAGTAGACAAAATATTAATTTAATGTGGTAACAAGTGTATTATTAAGAAAACTAAAAAAACAATATTTTTTTATTCTGGATATCATCTAGGACCAGAGTCCTTGTCAAGACGATTCAAACAAGCCCAAACTCGTTCCTGAACTAAACTGAGTTCCTGTACCTTCCAGCTCCATCATCAGATCAGCTTGATGATACCAAATATTGCATTGTCTCCGATTTTACATACTTATGCCAAATTTCAGCTCAAACGGACACCGGGAAATGGGTGAAATTTAACATACATACGAACATTGCAAGTTAAAGCTTATAAAAAAAAAAAAGCAAGCGAATCTTTCAATTGGACTCGTCGGTATAACAATAGATAGAATAATCATTTAATAAGACAGTATCACGATTCCTTTCCTTTCTAATCAGAAATACTTCAACAGCATTACAATATACTTTTCTAAGTAACGATGACTCTCCACCTACATAATCCTTTCATCCTGTTCAGTCATATTTCAATTGCAATACAATGGTTTCTACAATCATTAGTGATTGCACTCTACATAATTAATACCTACAATAATAGTCTTTGCAGGTATGTACCTACTTAACGGGCATAAAATGTGCTTATCACTTAATCATCAAAAGGTAATTATACCTACTATAATCTATGATAAAAACCTCTCGAGAGGATAAGCTACAAAGAAAGATGCTCATAAAATGTAGTTATAGAAGTTGGAAATAAATTTTCCATGGAAAAATACTGCAATAGTTCACATTGCAAAGGTTACAAAACGTATGATTACAGTGATATTGCAAGCAAAAAAGTTGGATGTAACTAGGTATACAGGAGGGAAATCAAACAAAAGATGGATGAACTGTGTGAGGAATGATATGAAGGAAAGGGGAGCGTGTATCATTACGACGATGGTTGATAGAGCAGAATAAGACAAGTAACGTGGATCTAGGGCGTGGGAATAGGGCCGAAGCCGCCGGGGTCGCGGGTAGTTCGAAAGAGATACCGTGGCCCTGGCACGGGCAACTGAAGGAACACCACGGGTGGGTTTTAGCCAGTAAAAGTCTGACACGCCCTCCCGCTCTGCCCGGAGCGGGAGAAGTCATTTGATGATTTCCCATCCAGGAAAAAAAAAGGCTGGCACGATATAATGTGAGGAGAATACGGGTGTTGGTAATTGGTAGTCCATTAAAACATTATGAGGAAAACTACCTAGTATAAAAAAGTGTAGTCAGGACCTCGAGCTGTCGCATATAGGATGTTTGTCTAACGTCTGTCAGTTGTTTCGAATCAGGAAGGTCTATAAACAATGGCGTCCTTATGGGAGAACCTTGATTTGCCATTGGTGTTACTGAATAGAATCTTGAATGGCACACAGACATAAACAGAAGAGGTTGTGGAAACAGTAATGGATTTAGAAACTATTGAATCAAAATCAGAAATCATTTATTTGCAAAGAATCGGCAATTCGGGATCGGCTTCCAGTCTAACCGGATGTAGTTGAATACCAGTATTTTACATGGAGCGACTGCCTTTCGACCTCCACAACCCATTAACTGGGTAATACGATAACCCTTGGTAAGACTGGTTGTCAGACTTTCGGGCTTCTAACGACCCGTAACGACTGTCAAAGATCCACGAAAGACAGCCTTTATTTGCAAAGAATGTAGGTAACAAATCATAGTATTATTGGCGTAAAACAATTGGATCCAGTACAACACGACAAAGGAAACATCGGCGTCGTCGTATGTATAGAATGAAGCATAGTAACATGCATCTGTTTCAAATGTCGCAACGATAAACTCTTATGTCGGTTCAACTATCAGGCTTCAGGGGCTCGGAGCCGTCCAGAATCAGTGTTTGGATAGGGAAGGAAAGAAGTCCCGGACCAGTGTAGTTAGACCTATTATGTTACGTCATAGCAGAATATACTCACATACTCCTATAATGTGGGTTCTTAGTGGTACCACCAGAGTAGCCGACTCTCGTTCGGATCACCCCAGGAGTGACGCCGAACAGCGAGTCATTGGACCAGAAGCAGCCCATGCCGAATGTCGCCTTCGTTGTCGGGATGTCCACATCGTGTAGGAGAGCGGCCTGGGGGATAAGAATTAATTAGTAAAGGTTGTGTGAAGGGCGATATGGCCAGGTAAGGAGTGAATACTGTGGTGACGGGAGATGACACTGCGGATGGAAGACATGCCGAATTGTTTATATGTACCTACTTAGTATAAAGTGACCAGAGATTTATGTAAAAAAAAAGACAGAGGGTGAATTGTTTTCTGTGATGACTGCAAAATCGAGGTGGGGGAAGAAGAATAGCTGCACTGACCTCAGCCAAATTAAAATAAGGGTACCTATAAGAAGAATACGTAGGTATACGAATACTTGAGAAATGTATCTATGAAAGAATTATTGTAGAATGAAGTCCTATACAAAATAATCAAAGTATGTAGATTATTCGGAACATTTAGGTCGCATGGGTGACATTGCATGTGTCCACAGAAATAATATTTCTAGTTTAGGTAGGTACCTACATCTTATTGCTGTATTTATCTAGATGATTATACGTCATGAGGCTACATCATTCTGGTAACTGTTAGAGAGGTTGTAATTGATCATGTTTGATTGTTGCTTTCGTGATGGATCTTTAAAAGCCCTTATAAGCCCAATATAACTAAAGTAAAAGTGCTCTTACACGAGCCATAAAAATTGCACAATAGGGATGATGCTAGACACCGACTTCCGAAATTAAAGTTATTATTCACTTTGTAGTGTTGTTTTTGGAAGTCGGTTGTATTTTTTTGTAAAAAAGTTTTTATTTTTCACTTTTTAGTTGTGTACCTACCCCACACAAATTCTAATACCACTACCTGCAAAACAAACTAGAACATCATCCATATAAAAGTGGGGAAAAATACGTATTATTGAAGCTAACTCAAAAACTACCGAAGCAAAGTTAATCAATTTTATAAGGGACCAACCGTGATGTATACCCTCTCGAATAAAACAAAAAAAAATCCAAATCGGTCCAGCCATCTTCGAATAATCGGGGAACATACATAAAAAAAAAAAAAAAAAAAAAAAAGGTTCCGACGAATTGAGAACCTCCTCCTTTTTGAAGTCGGTTAAAAAAAGAAAATATGCCTGTCCAATATATTTTAACAATCATGTAGATTGTTAAAAAATATTGGACACGCATTTTACTATAACAAACTACGTATAAAATCTAGCAAGTAGTGTTTTCATGCCACATTTTAACTCAATGTATCGCCGTAATCTTTTCATTACGTGAAAAAAGAAAACGCATCGTTTCTTTTTTGTCCGTCATGTAGACGTACAAAAAAGTTTTAGTCATCATCCCTATTGTTGACTATAAAATGTTGGCATTGCTGTATTGCTTGGTGTTGCCGACAAGAAGTACCTACCTAATTGGCCAAAACAATTAATTGCTCTTGTAAGCGCACTTAACAGCTAAACAATGATGTAGCAATGTTACAATTACAACCATAATAATAATATGGACAAGTTTATTCATAACATGAAATTTTATCAACAGTCAAAAGGTCATCATAATCAACAAAGATGACCATTCAAAAACAATCGAATAACTGCGTAAGTAGCAATGTAAGTAGTGAATGTTATCAATAGCCCCCTCAAGGAATAGCGTAATTGTCTGTTAATTATACACCCGCCGCCCCGTGGGTGATGCGATCAGTCAATACAAAGCGATAAATTATAATAAGTAGGTAATTAGCGATACAAATATTACGATGAAATCGTTGAATGAAAATAAAGAAGGGACCATTTCGACGGGATGTGTTCCGAAAAATAAATCGGACGAGATCTACTAGGTCGCATTTTCGCAACAGCTTTGCGACAAGATGTTGAGCAACTTTTAAACGATTGGCAGAGTAAAGTTTTTGTGACCCCGTCGTTGAACCCCGAAAAGATCAATTGCAATTGTCAATGTTTATGTGCTTGATACACATTGATGCGCAAATTGATCGTCTGCAAGACCATAGCAAGTGAAGCGATTGTAAATACAAGTCGCATTTTCGCAACAGCTTTGCGACAAGATGTTGAGCAACTTTTAAACGATTGGCAGAGTAAAGTTTTTGTGACCCCGTCGTCGTTGAACCCCGAAAAGATCAATTGCAATTGTCAATTTTTACGTGCTCGATACACATTGATGCGCAAATTGATCGTCTGCAAGACCATAGCAAGTGAAGCGATTGTAAATATTACTACAATAGAAATTGATGGCAATTGTTCGATTGCTATTGTTTCGGGGCCTTTTAAACGAAGAATCACAAGTTAAGAGCCAGTTTCTTAAACGAAAATTAATGCAAAAATAATACTGAACAATAATTAAACAACATTACTGTAACGAAAATCGCAGAAATTGATATTTCTGTCGGAAAAATATTTACAGGTACCTGGATTTCTATTGATAGGAGATTATTTAGACCGCCTCTCAATAGAATTTGCATATCAAATGAATTTGAAGCAATAGAGGTGACCTCCACCAAACAGAAACTGGGTAATACGATACCCCTTGGTAAGACTGGTTGTCAGACTTTCCGGCTTCTGACGACCAGTAGGTAGGTAACGACTGTCAAAGATCCACGAATGACAGCCGGGGCCAACGGCTTAAATTGCTTTCCGCGGTACGGAGGAGTCTCGGTGTGTAAAGATCACCCACCCACCCATCCACGGACCAACCCCGGCAAGCGTAGCTTAACCTGATGGATCGACCCATGCGGCTGATAATCTTATCCACGAGCTCCACGAGTTACTTATATAACGTTGTTAGTTGTGTAAAACAGGTAATAAATATAAGTTTATGAACCATGTAAAATTATACAAAAACTAAAATCGTAACATTATTTTTCTAAATTAATAATATTTACCTACTCTCGAATAACGACGGGCGGCGGCGTGCACTACGGAACCCTATTACTGCGCGTGTCCCGGCACGCACTTGGCCGGTTTATAACTTTTAGATTTCTGTCAGTGTACAAGTACATACAAAATAAAAGGTATCATTTTGTAAAAGGGCGGAGACCTGGTGTCCTGAATTACAGGCCTTAGAGCTTATTTTAGGCACCAGTCTCCCACAATATTCAAATGTTGTATTCATGGTGTATTGTGTAGGTATTCTATAATATTGTGGCGAGAAAATCAAAATCGTATCTTATCTTAGTATCAAAAAAACTTTTTGAGAATGTAGTAAAAAAGTTTTTGTAAGGCGAGAGCCTTAACGGCCTATAAATTCGAGGTCATTGTCTCATTGATCGCCGTTCCCATTGATGTCGACAAAAACTTCCATCCGAGTGGATTACACTTAATACAAACCTGACCGAAAGTTCATTACTTTGTAAAACCTGTATGTACCCAATTCCTTGGCTGGCCAAACCGTTAAGATATGCAGACAAACTATCATCAATGAGTGATTGGGAGGTAGGTACCTACTTACAACAGGGCACCGTTAACGGTTCGGTTAAAAACGAAAGTAAAGTACTTTGGTAAATGATATTCATTCAACTTAAGAGGGAATGTTATTGAACTTTTAAAATCATATTTGCACGACAGAAAACAAATAACTGAAATAAGTAGACTGAACACTAAAACCAAACATGAAGAACACATTCTATCGGAGGAACGAACCGTTACCAACGGAGTTCCGCAAGGAAGTGTTTTAGGACCTCCACTTTTTACACCTTTCCTATATCAATTGACCATCCTGTAACACTATTCGCGGACGACAGTACTATATCTATACCCTGTAATAATAAAGACCTATATAAATATGACATTAATAATACATTGATCAATACTATAGAATGGTTAGACAATAATAATTTAAAAATTAATTTAAGTAAGACAGTAATTATGCATTTTAGCCAGCGTTTATTGACATTTTCCAATCTTGACATAACGTATAATGATGTAACAATTGACGCGGTTAATTCAACTAAGTTTCTGTAGTGCTATTCTGTAAACATCTCACCGTGATAACTCAGGTGAAGTGAGCGTGAAGTGAGCCGTCGTTCCACCTGATGCTAGAGGTTGACACTATTGACAGCTCACTTTAAGATCACTTCACTCATGTTTTCACGGTGAGATATTTACAGAATAGCACTACTGGAACTAATCATTGACCGACATTTAAATTGGAAGGATCACATAGATGATCTTAGTAAGAGAATTAGTAGTTGTGCCTCTGCATTGTACTTGTTGTCACGAAATGTAAATAGGGAGGCGTTATTAACAGCTTACTACGGTCTGGCTGAATCCGTGCTCAGATATGGTGTTACCTTTTGAGGTAACTCGACTAACAGAGAAGTAGCATTTAAAGCACAGAAGAGATGCCTTAGAGCAATGCTTCATTTGCAAACCATGAACAGCTGCAAACCCTATTTTATAATGCATACAATTTTAACATTGCCATCCATATATATATTGTTGAAACCGTTGTTTGTCAGGAACAATCCTAAATTATTTCCGCGCATAGCAGATCAATTTCCGAGGAACAGGCGTGACCAAACCCAACTATGTGTACCTCCGTGTAGGACTGCACTTATGCGTAAAAGTGTTTTTCATATGGCTCCAATTATTTATAATAAGTTGCCTAAAAGTTGGAAGGAGCTTAATAATGTACTCTTGAAAAGAAAAGTGAAGACATATTTAGTAAATAAAGCCTACTATAACATCAACGAGTTCTTAGAGGAAAGATTTGTATTGACATAGTAGCTTATATGATTTGATTATTTAATTTTTTGTGTTTGTCAATTGACAATGGAATAGTTTAATATTTTTTTTGGATCTAATTTTATTAAAATATTATTAATTGTATTATTGCTTACTTAATTTATTGTTATTATAGGAGAATGTTTTAATTAATAATATTTCTTGATATTTGCACGTCACATCATGTGGCAAACATGCCTGTACCTAATAATGTTGTTACCATCTTGCATGCATGTATTTTCTTGTATGTATGACACATGTTTAAGCAAATAAATATTATCTTATCTTAAATTTCATCAGCATTGCTGTTTAAGACTATTTTGAATCGAACTTATTATTATACTAGCTGTTGCCAGCGACTTCGTCTGCGATCCATGATGAAAAGTTGCCTATGTCCTTCTCCAGGTCATGGTCTACCCATCTGCCAAATTTCATCTAAATCCGTTCAGCCGTTATAGCGTGAAAGTAACAAACAAACTCGCTTTCGCATTTATAATTTGTATTAGATAGGGTGATACAAACTTTACTACTTTATGAAGCCCCATAACCACGGCATAGTACCTAACCGGTTTTCAAAACTAAAACAAGATTAGTACCTAATTCAGAGTGTATCACATATTTATTTACTGTGGTATCACATCACATTCGATAATAATCAAGAAAAATATAACCAGGATTTGAAATACTTAGATATATAAAAAAATCATTACAAGAAAACATAAGTCTTCAATATCATCATAGCATGATTATTTTAATGATTATATAGTTTCCAGGAAATGGATAACAGAATACTAAACATAAACTTTTCTTGAAATTATTTTAGCCGAAATATCGCTACTAACAATAATATAATTATGTAATAAATACAATACAGTAGGTATCGACCCTGCCCTACTCTCAAGGACTCCACGAGACAGGCTTGACTTAGTGTGGAGTCCACAAGTTAAGGCGAGTAGTGCTGCCAACTAGCGCCACCATTGAGAAAAAAAAAACCGTCCAAGTGCGTGTCGGAACATGCACAATGAAGGGTTCCGTAGTCGAAAAGAATTTATCCCAAAAACAATCATAACAATGGATCCTAAAAAATATTTTTTTATGTCATAAAACTACAAATTAACAATTTTCGGACTTTTTCCTTTACTTGTGCTGGGAGACCTTGCTTCTTGCCAAATTTCATTATTCTAGGTAATCTAGGTCAACGGGAAGTACCCTGTAGGTTTTGATTTACTTGCGACAGTTGAGAGTATCAAAGTGTGTCGCAAAATGGCCGTATTTTTTTATTATATGATAGAATTAGAAATTAACAATTTTCGGACTTTTTCCTTGTGCTGTGGGACCTTGCTTCTTGCCCAATTTCATTATTTTAGGTCAACGGGAAGTACCCTATAGGTTTTGATTTACTTGCGAGTATCAAAATATGTCGCATAAATGGCCGTATGTTTTTATTGCATTGACTTTACTTAGCTTGAGTTTTTTAGGACTACAAGAAACCATAGACTTACGTATTTGATATTAATTTCAACTTGATATCTCCACGCGTTCCTGACAAAAAGGGTCTTGACAGACAGACAGACAGAGACAGACCAGACGGACAACGAAGTGATCCTATAAGGGTTCCGTTTTTTCCTTTTGAGGTACGGAACCCTAAAAAAAATACCTACGCTCACATTCTGACCAAAAATGTGACCATAGGAAATTTCAAAATGTTCTATATCTCCAGACTTTTGATTATTTTCTCAATGGTGGCGCTAGTTGGCAGCACTACTCGCCTTAAAATATTAAAATTATGTTTCCTTTGTGACAATAATTTTAGGAGTAGGTAGTTTATTTGTTTTAATTTCAAGGAAATGTAAAAATTGTTTATTTCGTCAAGAAACGATTTATTATTTTTATTATAACCTAGGCACTATGTTACCCGTTTATTTTTGTTTACTATTAATTACCTACAGTAGGTAAGTAAATAAAATTGTGTTAACAAAATATGTAAGAAATTGTCAAAATTAATTCAATCAGTTATCTTACACAGGCTAAAATTATATTTCATAACTAAAGGCATCAAAACCATGTAAGTATAAGCAACAAAAAAAATCTACAACAATCTAAATACATTTGTTTGTATGTTGTTCCTTGTTTCTACAAATTAGCATGCAAATAAAAACAATTTTAAATTAACTATTAATACAAAATTACTCACATTAACTGGTGGCTTCATGGTGCAGAAAGTTTTAATAAATCTCAACATCCACAATAAGAGATACCCAGAGGGCTAGACGTGCAACTTGTTGAGGACCTGAAGAGTAATAATATTTACTTGAAGATAATTTTAGGTTTTGTTAGATTTCCGCGTGATATAGATCGCCAAGTGACGAGTGATGCCGCGACGCGTCGGCGAGCTGTGGCGATCCGGCGAACACTGACGCAGCCAATACTAGCTGTCGCGACGTTACCTTGCCGCCGTAATCCGCCTTCGGTTTTCCAACAACACGCTGTGCCGGACTGTGTGCTACATTTGCTTGATGAAAACTTTAGCTTTTCCACTAAACCAGCACCTAGCGGTTCCTCTAAAAATATTTTGTAAAAGTTTTAAGATATTTTTCAAATACATAAACTCAGTACTGAAAATTCTGCGGTTTAGGAGCAGTTTAACACATGTGATAGATTGTGTTCGTCAGTTTCGCGACGTACACGTTAGGTAACCTTGCCGCGGCGGCGGCCGCGTGTCTGTCGCGAGCCCGGCGGATAGCCCGCCGCATGATGAATCAATAACATTCATTTATATAAAAAACCTTCTGAGTTTTCAAAGATCCAAATTTCTATTGATTTTTTCAAATATCTTACCTTGTTCTACGTTTTTTTCTGAAGCCAAGCTTCCAAGAAGCAACGTAAACACTTCATATATTTTATTTATTATTATAAAGAGAAAATAGATGAATATTTATTCATGAGTAGGTACTTCCAAAGACAAATATTACTTTATATAGTGTATTATCTATGAAAGACAAAGATTGCCAGAAATCTTAAAAAAAAAAACATTGACGGATAATTTTTTTATGTGACTCAGGCTGGCTGGACTTTTAGCTCGACGCCTGTTACAAATTTATGTGACGCCCGTTGCTATGCAAAAAGTCGTCAAAATCACTTCCGTTACCGAGATTGAGAGACCAGCGAAAAGTGGTTTTTCAAGCTGGCTGGACACGTTTTCGATCGATTATCTAAGATTCTGTAGCGTTACTAATTCTGAAATAAGGGTGTTTAGCCGCCACATAAAGTGCCCTATTGACCTAGTTGCGAGCTAATTTGAAGATTTGTCCAGCCAGCCTGAGTCACATGTTTTTTTTAAAACCAGTCTATAACGCTCAAGGTTAGCCAAAAAGTTGGCAAATAGTGTAGAAATAAAACGAGTTATTTGATTTAAACAAACGATTTATTAATGTTCCAGATAATTTAATTTTACACTACTGTTTAGAGGGCATATAAGAATTGCATCATCCTCATAGAAGTAATAAGAAACTTAGAGAAGCAACAAAATATCTTATTTTTTTAACAAACAAAACTTGCATTGTCTTTGCATTATTTAATTGTACATTACAGTCAAGATGGCGTGATCAAGTCCCAATCTTGAATGTCCCAGGATAAGATAACAAATTAATACTGTCTTATTAAATGTACGTAGAAATCAACTCGCAAAATACCGACATAAGTGCGTCGTTTCATAGATGTCAGCATTGGCCAGAACATGTTGTCATAGGATTCTAGAAACTTTCAAGATTTGAAACATGACCCGCCATTTCACGCAAATCACATTGTACCCACGGTGAACAGTAGTGTCTATCACCAACAATATAAGTATCTTCAAAGACCTTGACAACCAAGACTGTATAGAATCGTACCACATCAAAACAAAGAGTTACCCCCAGATGCATAATATTTATTTATCTTACAACTTTGTCTGAAATTATTCATTGTCCCGATAATAGCAACTTTAATTTTATTAGACACGATAGTTTAGCAGTCTCTACCATGTAACACCTGTATGTATGCCACTGAACAACGACACAAAGTTAAGTTTATTATATACAGTAGATCACATTGAACACGCTACATCAATTTTATAAACATGTACATAAATAAGTACGTCTTAATAAACGATTATATCGAAGTAATTTTATCATTATCAATCTGTAAGAATCCGGAGTTCTGATATGAAACTTATCAGATAGTTGAAAAATAACTATCGCTAATTTTAGGAATTGACAAATTGGGGCCCCGAGGATGATTTTTGAGATCGAAGTTGGAATTTTAACTTTTATAAGTAATGTTAACTACTATTTTATTTTTAACCGACTTCAAAAAAAGGAGTAGTCTCAATTCATCGCGTATAAATTTTTTTTTTCATGTAATTTTATTAAGATTTAGTTGTCTAAAGGTTTTCAAGGGCAAGATAGAAATGGCAAAGTCACTAATTTGACTATTGATTATGTAAAATACTGCATTACTTCTAGGTCTTTCAAAAATTACTAATTCCTTTCGCATTTGTATTAAAACACTTATTTTTAACGTATTCAAATACCTAGGCGGAAATATATATTTTTTGTTCTCAGATTCCTACATCAATGAACATTTGTATAAAAATCAACATTAGGTAATGTGATGCCTGTCGACTACACTACTAAGTAACTCGAAGAACACTTGTATTAACGTAACAGTTGTGACGTCACTATATAAATAGGTAGTTATATACATAGGTATGTGGGAATCAGCTGCCACTCGATATAAACAATCATATACAATGTTTTATTCGACAAAATATGTAAAGTATTATACGACAAACATTTGTCTACAATTATGTACATAGGATCACGTGACAATAACAATAAAGGTATCAACAGAGGAGTTAAACATTACTAAGGCAAGACATAACAGGCACTGTTCATATTCCTACTGCAAACATTGAATAATCACACAGAATACTTTTTACTAGGAACCGCATTTCTATAAACATTTTTAATTTAATAAAATAATGTTTATATAACAATACGGTAAGATGTAAGTGATTGAAGTCGATGTCGAATCTTCAGCTAAACTCTTTTCTAATCTGTGTATTGATTTTGTAACACCTCAGAATTTAAAATTTTTATTCTTACATAATATAATCAAATAGGTATTATTAAACATAAATCTGAAAAAAAAAGTCGTAAGTACTTAAACACTGCCAAATTATTAAAATTTCAGCACGATAGTTACTAATTCAATCCTTGGTATCCTATTCACTGTTCTCGGCAAGACAAGGTGCCTTCACAACCCTCGCGTAGGTACTTATGAAAAAGATGATCAACTATAGTTTGACCGTTACCGCTGTACCGCGGGGGGCGGGACGCCGTGATCGTTGACAAATGAGCGACCTGCACTGCCCTCCCGTCTCGCCGCACACATACCTAAGGCGCGGTACAGCGGTACCGGTCAAACTATAACACAGAGCACAAATCATTTGTTAAACATATAATAATACAAAAAAAAAAAACAAAATTGATATAAGTATTTGTTCTGCCAAAAATTCATCAAATCTAGTATGTTTATGAATCACAAAATGCCGCCTGTAAAATGCTTTTAAAAATAATACTGTTACAAAATAAAAATGAAATGTATTGTGCTTACTTCTTCTTGTTCTGCTTACTTATAAGGCCATTCAGTATTGCTTTGTATGTCTATATTAAGATATTTTTTCAGTATACATTAATCATATATTTGATATATTCACGACAGTTTCCGCGAGTTACATAAAGTACATTTATACTTTACAGTACTTTTTAAGTACTGAAGATATAATCAATCTACCAACTAACTACACTAATGACTAAGATATGGACGAATGAATTGCTACTGGATGGGAACTATAAATGATGACGCCCTACACATGATACTCGTAAATACGACTCCAAAAGCTTAATATATTACATTGTATAAATATAAAATTTAACAAGAAGATATACAACGGAATGTTAATCTGCTACATTCACCTAACAAGTATACCACAGACAATGAACACTGGATTTTTATAGAACATAAATTCCACAGGTTAGTTGCTAATACTTCTAGTTCTAAAAGTTTTTTTTTTCTACACACGGGGTTACCACTTTATACAAAGAAAGGGTGAAACTAATCAACACGTACAGTGTTACCACGAATATTCTATTATCTATTTAGTTGTAAATTAGTCATTGTACTGTAATTCAATATTAGTAAGTTGTAGCTGCTTACATATTGTGTTTAAAACAAAAGTGTTTATCAAATGAAGTACGTGAACGTGTTAATTATTCGCGGTAACAAAGTATTAGAATATTTATCTAAAAGTAACTTGTGCTTGCATTTTAAAAATATAAAAATATTGGCACAAATTGAGTATTTAGCTTTAATAAAGAAGAAAAAGGCACTCGACTATACATCCATATATTACAGGTGATGCAGTGGTGTTAACACGTGATTATGTCGCCATTACGCTATGGTAGGCCGCGAAATTCAAAGTTTCTTGCGTTTTTTGCAGTTAAGTTAGTTAAGTTTTTTTAAGTTAGATTTGCTCGGGATTGGTCTGATTTCGAAGATTAGACGAATCCGGATGTATTGATAATTTTTATGGTTATAAAATTATTTAAGTAAATACATATTTCTTATTGTCGCGAATCATTTTTTTGATCAAGATACAACCTGACACTGACCTGCAAATTGCAAAAAAAACGCAAGAAAATTTGAATTTCGCTGGCTACCTTACGGTCACCTAGCAGCCCGAACTTCGAGGTGAATGACAGCAGATACTATTCAGTATTGACAACAGGCACGTTTTCTGAATCATTGTGTTAACGTCCGTCACCAATTAAGTTTTGAACAACGAGTCTGCTGTCTAATAGTGAATAGTAAGAAATACGGTAGTGGCATAGAATAAGAATGTATAGAAGTGAAACTCCCACTTCGAACGCATTATAAGAATGTATAGAAGCGAAACTCCCACTTCGAACGCATTATAAGAATGTATAGAAGCGAAACTCCCACTTCGAACGCATTATAAGAATGTATAGAAGTGAAACTCTCACTTCGAACGCATTATAAGAATGTATAGAAGCGAAACTCCCACTTCGAACGCATTATAAGAATGTATAGAAGTGAAACTCTCACTTCGAACGCATTATAAGAATGTATAGAAGTGAAACTCCCACTTCGAACGCATTATAAGAATGTATAGAAGTGAAACTCCCACTTCGAACGCATTATAAGAATGTATAGAAGTGAAACTCCCACTTCGAACGCATTATAAGAATGTATAGAAGTGAAACTCCCACTTCGAACGCATTATAAGAATGTATAGAAATGAAACTCCCACTTCGAACGCATTATAAGAGTGTATAGAAATGAAACTCCCACTTCGAACGCATTTTAAATGCCTTCTGATTTGGGGCGTAAGAAATGTTAAATACAGTAAGGATTGTTGCGGAGCTCTGCGAGCGCGGGATGTACTATGGTGGAGGTAAACGACGGGTGATTATTATGACGTAATCAACGCAAGTGTTTTGTTTCTACACGGTTTTGTTAATCTTTGGTATTTGGCGACTATCGCTTTGACATAAATAGTTCGTGCATCACTGTAACATATGGATGTTGGAACAAACTACCAGCACGAATGCCGTGGCCCCCTCACTCTGTCAACAGTCAGCTGTATTTTGAATTTAAACGCAACACCGCCGAGCATGTGCCACTACGAAAGATATTGAAATGTGGCCGATTTGTGACTACAGAAATTGACGAATATACAATTAATGTAGTTAGTAGTTTAAATAAAGTTACAAATAAATGCAATCGAATACCAAAATGTTTTTTTTTTTTCTAATTCAACTGTTATTATTACCTATTATTATAGTTTGACATAATGACATTCCAAAAGCAAACTTTCAACATTATCAAGTCACAAAGAAGTAATATTTGTAAAATTGTGCTGCAACTTGTCTAAAGACAGTTTTAAACGCATTAATTCAGCACACGCTTCTTATGCGTTGACGACAATGCATAAGTAAATAAGAATTATCATTAAAAAATATCAGAATTAAATTAGTTTTGAATTTATTATTAAGGGAAACAAATCGCAAAGCTATGAACAGATGGCGCTCCTGTCGCTTGACTCAACTGAACACGAATTTTTAAAAGCTGCAAATCTGCGTACTTACTCTTTCTCATAGTATTTTTAATCGTAATTATTTAGGACATTAATAATTTTCATTATTATTACAACTGAATACAACACAACGAGGCATTGTTTTTGTCAGATGCTGTCCAAATTTTGTTGTAAACAAGCTTTGTTTATTATTTGTCAGGTTACATTTTCCTTGAGTCGAGCGGTACAAGCGACACCTGTGGCAAAAGTTGTCAGTATTTTCCCCATTGTACGACGCGGTGCAAAACAACTTCACCCTTAGACAGCTTGTTCAAATTGCAACATAGATAATGCGTCTTGGGTTCTGTCCAAACGCTTCAGGGCCTGTGCACACGGGCGTTGCGGCGCCGAAACAACTGTGCAGTGCTGCTCCGGCGTCGCATAGCGTACACCCCTCCCCGCCCCATCTCGCCGGTTGCAAGTCCGGTGTACGTACAGTGCGACGCCGGAAAGCACCGTGTGGCATACCATGGGTATTAGTATGTAGGACGCCGTAGCGACACCGTACAGGCGCCGCGCTCTGCCGCAACGCATCGTGTGCATATGCCTTCAGTCGCTGACAAGACACCAGTATATTATTTACCCTTTCGATTGTAGCGGCACATACGGTCGGCATACTACTGATAAAATGTAAAACCTACCTAACACATCCAGTCTTTGAACTTGAAACACAAACACCTCAATTTTGATAAAAAGTTAGTATGAAAGTAAATGAATAGAAAATTATTTAGTTATATATATATATAATTTGTTGTAGACTAGCAAAGAAAGTGTAGTTCCAACAAGGTTTAGCAGTTCGTATTTTGTAAAGATCTAATGAATACTACTCTGAATTTATTATTGCATATCTAATAGTTAAATTTGTGAAAGTACTATACGTATATAAAATTATAGGCATGTTAAGTACTAAGTTTTTCTTTGTTATAAATCTAGTGATATTAGTTTATTGCCATAGAGTGGTCCGATGAAACTAAGGCATTTATCGCAGCTGTGTTCAGTTAGTATATTATCAACATTCCAGCTGTACTACAAGATTAAATAAAGTTTCATTTCGTCCCGTAAAGTATATATAATTTACTTAATATTATTAAAAAAAAAAATAGTTTTGTATTAAATAAATCGTATTTAGTAATTAAATTATACTATGTTGTTATACATAGATCAGCATTAAAGACCAACACACGAGGCACTTCCGAACAATCGATACGATTATTATGTATTATTGCGATTTATGGTTTGTTCTATTCAAAATGCTTATTATGCATTTTATGTAACATTAAAAAATAATTGGAAATATTTTCACTCAAAGAATACTGTAACATTCAAATTTACAATGAAATTAAATTATGTACAATAAAATAAAATATTTCAACTAAATATAATCGAATAATGGAATGTTCAGGAAATTTAAGACAAGAATATACAATACTAAAATATATGACAATAACTGCAATATAGGATTCATTCATTACTAAAATATTAGCAACCGCATAGTTTCCTTAACGCTAAAAGTACAATAGTTGTTGAGCTCTTATATATCTATCACACTGTTTTCCAGCCATTGGCAAGCCCTTGCTTAGTGAGCAAACATGGCAATACTCTATCGGCAACATTCAATATATTAGGTTATTATTTTCTCTACCGGACCACCGATCCGTCGATTGACTTTTTGACAGGCAACAACATGTCAGTCGGGGCTAACAAAAAAAAAAAAAAACAAATCTCTTCTAATAATTCTTCAGAGCCAAAATCACAAATTCTTAGGCAATAGCTAACCGTAAAAAGTCAACCAATCGGGGGGTCCAAAAGCCGTTCAAAAATTGTTTTGGAATGACAATCAGACTTGTACGCTTACCACCATCACACTTTATACAGCTGCCATCCGATTTAAATCTATCGGAATGCAATCCTAGCCAGTAGTACATACAGTCAGTAGTCTACATGATGATACAGCACCTGCGCGAGCGCGTGTCGCCGACCACGTCGCTGGTGTTGCCGGCGAAGCGCGGCACTGCGCCGGCGCTGGGCGACAGGCTCAGCGGGTTTAGCTGCACCGGCATGTCCGCCTTCGACACCTCCGACAACGAGTTCAAGCTATGGTTGTTCGTCGACGCCAGGCTACTCTCCACCGGGCTGCCGTTCGTTCTTATCTGAGATCTCTGCTTTTTCAAATCTGCGAGAGTTCCTGGAACACGCTCTACTGATTACTATCCCAAAAAGCTTGGCACACTCGCTACAAAACATTAATATTTGATAAGCATAGCATTTCAGGTAATATTTCTTAAAAACTTTAGTTTTTAGTCAAAATTGCGGTGCGTTACTTTAATCGAATTGTTAATAAACAATAAATGCTTATCTTCTTCATTATAGCATTTCTACAAATTACGTAAAAGTAAAGTAACGTAAAAAAAAAATCCGTAACAGAAAATCTCGAAAAGAAATAGTGCAATGAACAGAACAGATAGGTAACAGAACAATAAATAGTGACAGTTTCAGAAAATATACGTGCACTCAAAACAAATTGACATGAACTAATTAAAACCGATCCCAATAACGACTACAAAACAAAAGGAACAATGAACCCACACGCTAACCAGCATGCAACTACAAAGAGAGACTGCTTGCCTCATATGCATCCTCGAGTGAATCAAGTCTGGAAACCGGCACACAGTCCCAACCTTCATCATATTTATATACCATCACTGTGCAAAACTGTTAGATTAAATTTACAGATCAAATGTTATAAACTGTGCTATATATTACGTATGAATATTAGATGTGCTTGTTACGGTCAATTTGAGTTCGTAAGGATGCATATAATTACCTGCGTTAATCATGACGGTGACATGAACATTGATTTTACCATTATTGTCTGTGGTGTAGGTCGCGGTGCCGCCTTCAGCTATCGCGATCTGGTTGGGGCTCACTATGAGCTCTTTCCTACCGTCTAACGCGTCCTCGTTTTTGATAAGGTCATTGTCCTGTCCCTCGGGCGCTTTTCTGACGCCGTTGGGTAAGCTCGTTCTTTCGTAGTGTTTGTTTTGTTCGTTGATGGCTTCGTGTTGGGGAGCGGGTACGGAGCCGGGTGCGTAGTGCGACGCGGCGTTGACTCCGAACAGGGGGTTGGAGTTCTTTTGTTGTCCGTAGGGCGTGAGGTCGGACAGGTCGCTGACGTCGCTGGTGCGCAGTGAGCCGCCGCGCTGGCTGTACGAGTGCTTGGGCACGGCGTACTCCACATTCGAGTCATAACTTTGGTTGGAGGTGGTAGAACTGTTCGACAGCCGCTTGTGTGACAACTCTGGCGCTTGCAAGTTCGCGGTGTTTTGGTCGTTTTCCACGCCATTTGATAGGCCCTGCAACATAATGAACGAAATCTAAGCGGACATCCTTTGGCTGTCAAAAGCAGGTGGAACTAATGAGAAAATTGTCGATCGATAAATGTGCAATTATAAGATTTTCCACGCACTTTGATTACTTGGTTTCGACGGCTGGTGGTTAAGCAACAGTGTCTGTGTATATGCAGACGTTTTATATTTTTGTTATAATTTGCTAGAAGCTGGAAAGTTTTAAGTTCAGTAGAATTAAAACAGATTATGGATTAACATCCTACTTTTAAGGGAATATATCGAAGCGCGGTTTAGCTCGGTGTGTACCTAAGTGAAATGACGTTATGGCTGTCTAGTTTGCGCGAGATAGTAGACACTCACGCGCACCGGAATTTAAACGCTCTTCGTTTAAATGTAGATTTATGACAAAATGCTACACTTAATTTAATTTTTAGCTTAGTAAGATAAAAAGCAAATTTTACTGCACAATAAGGAACTGTTTACGTATAATCGTATAAAACAGAAAATAGACGATAATACTTTGGATTTTTTTTCTTTCAAAAAAATCTCAAGTACTCATGTTTCAGTTTTAGTACAACAGTAGACAATATAGTCAAATAACACATAAGGAAAATCCAAAGGATTTAACCGTATACATTTGGTTTTATAGGAATTTTAAAAATACAAAATCAATTTTTATTACCACTAAACAGGCAAAAAAAGTGAAAAATAAAAACTTTTTTACAAAAAAATACAACCGACTTCCAAAAACAACACTACAAAGTGAAAAATAACTTTAATTTCGGAAGTCGGTTGAATGTATTTTGGTTTTTGCCGCCGACTTCCGAAATTAAAGTTATTTTTCACTTTGTAGTGTTGTTTTTGGAAGTCGGTTGTATTTTTTTGTAAAAAAGTTTTTATTTTTCACTTTTTAGTTGTGGTACCTACCCCACACAAATTCTAATACCACTACCAGCAAAACAAACTAGAACATCATCCATATAAAAGTGGGGAAAAAATACGTATTATTGAAGCTAACTCAAAAACTACTCAAGCAAAGTTAATCAATTTTATATGGGACCGACTGTGATGTATACGCTCTCAAATAAAACAAAAAAAATCGAAATCGGTCTAGCCATCTTCGAGTAATCGGGGAACATGCATAAAATAAAGGTTCCGACGAATTGAGAACCTCCTCCTTTTTGATGTCGGTTAAAAAGCCCTAGAATCGACTTAACAAAATACCACTCTGTCTGTACCTGCCTACTAGTACCCACTTTTATAACATAACTAGCTGCGCCCCGCGGTTTCACCCGCTTATACCGGTACAAAAAGTAGCCTACCTGTGTAAATACAGGGTGTCAGCTACGTCCATACCAAATTTTATCAAAATTGGTCAGCCGTTTGAGCGTGAAGAAGTAACAAACACACACACTCACAAACTTTCGCCTTTAGTGTGATTAAGTAGTTGTAATTTTGATTTAAAAGCCTAAATTACAATAACTGAGACTTGATACCTCCACTTGGTTCGATACCAAAGTATGTAGTAACAATTATCCAAATGTACAATAAACTTTAGAAGATATAAATATCGACATTGCGTTGCAATATTTCCTAGGCATGCTGTTTTGTTGCAATATGTACGTAAGTTTGGTGAAAAGAAACTTATATAACATAAGAAAGTACACAGTTATACTATTAATTTACAACAAAAAATATTTTACTATAAAATTGCATGAACTGAATCAGCGTAGGTAAATTCAGACTGCAATTTCAGTAAAGCTGAATTTCAGTAAGAATTAAAATAGAAAGGAATATGAGCTCATTATAGCGTTAACGAAATACCTGATAAAGATCTATAACATTCCAAATAGTGTTTTGTAAGATATAAATAAATTAAAATGTAAAACATGTCATACCCGATAACGGAGACCTAGGACCTGCGGCTCCTTGCGCATGCGGCGCAAGTTGTCATTAGTCAAAAACATAATATCCAAAGACATGATAATCCCTAGTCAACAGCACATAACACACATAGTATCACATAACCACATAATATCCTTTGAGAGAACAATGGTCAACACTTTATGAAACACCATAAAGGAAGAATTGAAGTTCGAAGGAAGATTTTTGTATATCAAAATGCATCGTCGAAAGAAAAAATATTAAACAATGAGCGGTGCGTGTTAGCTCGCTGACCAGACGGACTGACGATGACGGCGTGTGCGCTGGCAGCGGCCGGCGAGGGAAATCGCAGGAAAACTGAGTGAATCGCCGGGTGTCGTCAATCAATGCGCCCAGCGGAACGGGATGCCTGCGCGCACCGCTCGTGACAACGCGGCCTGATTGGTGATGCAGTAACAGACGATACGCAGTGATTGATTGCATCTTACAATAATACTATGCTCACTATAATAGTAAACACTCACAGCAAGCAGATAAAATACGTCAAGATAAGAAACGACATTTGTAATACCTACATTCTACCTATATATTTCAATAAAATAATGACACACGTCCCATGAACTCTGATTATTTATTAATGGTTGTTTATGTCATTATCATTTCAGCCGAAAGACGTTCACTGCTAGACATAAGGCATCGACCAGTTCTGTGCTTCTCGCATCCAGCGGCCTCCTGCGGCCTTCACCAGGTCATCAGTCCGCGTTGCGTCTTGCAATACATACTTGCTAGAACCTTGTTTATGTGGCTAAAATATGTTTAGTGACAGATGATTTATCTTTCACAATTTTTGACCTGCTTGGTGTAGAAAGTTCTGTACCAATTTTTCAGCTATTAACAATAATTATAAATAAACATTCCACGAAGCTATTATAAAGAGTGCACAAGCGAGAAGTGAGTGCAAATCAATCGCTCTACTAAGTATCAAACTGGGCAGGAACTAGTGTTATCTATATATATAAAATTCAAAGTCCTGACTGACTGACTGACTGATTGATTGACTGACTGACTGATATATCAACGCACAGCTCAAACCGCTGGACTTAGAGACTTGAAATTTTGCACATAGTTAACTTACACAGTGTAGGCATCCACTAAGGAAGGATTTTTGGAAATTCCATCCCTAAGGGGGACAAATAGGGGATGAAAGTTTGTATGAAAAATCTTATTCCTTGAGTTAATAGACTTGAAACTTGGCATGAATATTTATGTAAATAAATGATAAAGTTTGTCATTTTTAGTTTTCTTAAACTACCCTCTCAGGAGGGAATGGGGGGTATCAAAGTTTGTGTGGAGGAATTTTAACGCGCGTTCCGATTAACTCGAAACTCAGTACTTCTACTCGAAACCAAAAATGAAGAATAACGTGTATCAGGGTTTTTCGAAAATCTACCCCTAAGCGGGTGAAAAGGGGTACTAAATTTTCCAGGGCAGATTTTACTGCGGGGCTTTATTATCTCGAAAATTGGTGTAAATAATCTTTGAGTCAAGTTATGGAAACATTCCAAACGATTTATAAAATCCATCCCCGTGGGCGTGAAAACAGGGTATACATTATATATGAAAAATCTTATTTATTTGGTTAAGTAACTTGAAACTTAGCACAAATACTTGCTTAAGTAATTAATAAAGTTTGTCGTTATTAGTTTTTCAAAACTACCCCTCCAAGGTTTAGGGATGTTAAATTTTGTAAGGAAGAATTTTAAAGTGCGGTTTGATTAACTCGAAACTCAGTTTTTGTACCTACTTTTGACATAAAATAAACAATAATAAGTTTTTGGGTGTTTCGAAAGCTGACCCCTGAAGGACCAAAAAGAGATTATATTTTGATATATAAGTATTATATATATATATATATATATAAGCTATATATAAATAAAAACTTTTTACAAAAAAAAACAACCGACTCCCAAAAAAACACTACGTAGTGAAAAATAACTTTAAATTCGGAAGTCGGTGTCTTTGGTATTTATTTACTTCCTTTGTTTTTTGCCACCGACTTCCGAATTTAAAGTTATTTTTCACTTTGTAGTGTTTTTTTGGGAGTCGGTTGTTTTTTTTTTTTGTTAAAAGTTTTTATTTTTCACTTTTTAGTGGTGCCTACCCCACACAAATCTGAATACCACTGCAAAATAAATTAGAGCATCATCCACATAATACTAAATGGGAAAAATACGTATTAAATTATTGAAGCTAACTCAAAAGCCACTCATCAGAACTTAGAGATATTTTTATGCGACCATCTCAGGAGTATACCATTTCAAAGAAAAATTTTGCAAATAGTTACCATTAAATCATTTATAGCCAGAGTGCACTTCATGACAATTGCAATAAGCCTAAACACGGCTAGGATACGTTGTTTTATTACTGAGTTCCGATGCCTACCTTCCGGCTTCTACCATCAGATCGGTTCGATGGTTCATCAGAAACATTTATTTAAAGCTTCGTCATAGTCGCTTAACTATTTTAATCGAGATATCTTATCGCCACCCGTGAAATACTTATCATCGTTGAGGAGTTCCCGTGGCTATCTGTGGTCTTCTTCATCAGTTCCACTTCACTAGATGATACTATCTGAATCCAAAAGCTTGATTTGTTGATGAAAATACCAAAATCGCTATATCTACGCCTATAATATTTGAGGAGTTCCCTCGATTCCTCATGGATCCCATCATCAGAACTGGATTTTGATAAAAATGGGACCAATCTGGAAGTATACCCTTTCAAATAAAAAAAGATTTTTCCGAATCGGTTCATAAATGACGGAGTACTGAGGTAACAAACATACAAAAAAAAAATACAACCGAATTGAGAACCTCCTCCTTTTTTGACGTCGGTTAAAAAGAGAAGTCCTGACTGACTGACTGACTCATCAACGCCCAGCTCAAACCCTTGGACCTAGAAAGCTGAAATTTTGCACAGACGTTACCTTTATAATGTAGACAAGGAATAAGGAAGGAATTCTCGATAGTACGTTCTCGTGGGATATTTTCCGACATCCACGCGGGCGAAGCCGCGGGCAAAAGCTAGTTGGTGTATATCACGACAAGCCTACGACGCGCCTATACAAGGTGATTGCCATTTTGCATACTGTTTATATGCAAAATTTTATTGATGCCGAAATACTTTGTATAGCTCACATACTTTTCAGTTCATCGTTATTCTCAGTGTACCAGTTGATTAGAAACAGCGACCAGTAATCGTTGATACAGTAACATCATTTCAATATGATTTGAATATGCGAGCCGGATCTACGATTTGTCTTTTCAGTTACACATTCCCGATCTATCTAATATGTACTGGGGTAATTAAATTTCTGTGTCTGAAATGACTGAAAGCACGACCAGAGCATAGATTAGTAACTGACCCGACTTACGAGTTGTAGGTCGTGAGTTTGAACCCAAAAAGACGCTTTACTTTGTGTAAATAATTTCATCACCACTATTCTCAAAACGGTGAACATCGTGAGGAAACCGGCATGTCCCAGGGCCAAAAATTCGAAGAAATGTGACATCTACCAACCCGCACTGGGTCCGCGTGCTAGGTTACAGTGTGTCCCAGCCGTGGGAACATTATAGGCTGATTATGCTTATGCTAATAGTTACTCAATCTGCCAATCTGCATGCCTAGCATTTTCCCAACTATGTTGGGGTCGGCTTCCAGTCTAACCGGATGCAGCTGAATACCATTATTTTACATGAAGCGACTGCCTATCTGACCTCCACAACCCAGTAACTGGGTATTACGATACCCCTTGGTAAGACTGGTTGTCAGGACTTTCGGGCTTCTGACGACCCGTAACGATTGTCAAAGATCCACGAATGACAACCGGGACCAACGGCTTAACGTGCTTTCCGAGGCACGGAGGAGTCTCGTTAAGTAAAGATGGTCACCCATCCACTGACCAACCCCGGCAAGCGCAGCTTAACCTGGTGGATCGACCCGTGCGGCTGTTATTACTTAGCCACGAGCTCCTCTGCTCTCCTCTATTATGCTAATAGTTACTGTGGTAATTAAATTTCTGTGTCTGAAATGACTGAAAAGCACGACCAGAGCATAGATTTGCATATTTAATAATTTAATTTGCAATACGCAAAATGTTCTATTTTTTATTATAGCAATAAATTATAAATACTGCGTTTTATATTGTCTGTGTCTGTTTAGCTCACAAAAACACAGTTGATGATATCAGTGAGTTACTAGACTTCTACGTCACGGCCTTGGTCCAGCAGTAATGTAAGTAATAAATATTCTAGAGCAGTTAATTACTAGCGAAGTCGAGATGAAAGCAGAGAAAGTACGCCACACGGGGAACGTAAAAACAACGGGCCGTGTTCAAATCGTTCACTTAATAAATACCGATAGGCCAGGTGAACATTACAACTATTTCTGTTTAGTGCTAAGTATTAACAGCCGCACGGGTCGATCCATCAGGTTAAGCTACGCTTGCCGGGGTTGGTCAGTCGATAGGTGACCATCTTTACATACCGAGACTCCTCCGTGCCTCGGAAAGCATGTTAAGTCGTTGGTCCCGGCTGTCATTCGTGGATCTTTGACAGTAGTTACGGGTCGTCAGAAGCCCGAAAGTCTGACAATCAGTCTTACCAACAAAAACCTAGCTTTTAAGGCGCAAAAGCGGTGTATCCGATCAATCGTGAACATTGATTCAACGGACTCCTGTGTTCCACATTTTAAGAAACTAAAAATACTACCACTTCCCTGTATGTTTATTTACGAATGTGCCATTTTCGCAAAATTAAATATTCACCGTTTCAAATTTAGTAATAGAGCCAGACATAAAGACAAAATGTCACGTGAACCCCACAAAACTGCTCTTTTCCACAAAAGTGTTTTTTATCTAATACCTGACATATATAATAAGTTGCCAAAGACAATTAGAGATTTAGATTTGCATAATTATAAAAAGAAATTATTTCAGTTGCTGTTAGACAAATGTTACTATACTTTAAAAGATTATCTCGATGATGTTATTTAATTTTAATTGTTCCCCTGATAAGTAAAATGTATATATTTCTTAATTTGTATTATTTAATTCTAACTGAATTTATAATTTATGTCTCGTTATTTTAATTGTTGCCTTGACATGTAAAAATATTCGTTAATTCTAAAGTGCTGCATATTTAAATATTTAAATTGTTATTATTTTAATTTTCTATTTGATTGTGCTGTTAAAATGTTACCCACTTTAAAATTATTGTATGCCATTATGGCGGGTCATAGCTGTGTACAATTTCGGAAACATGTAACAACTTATTGCTTACCTATGTACCACAATAAAGAATATTTGTATTTGTATTTGTATCGTATTACCCAGTTACTGGGTTGTGGTGGTCAGATAGGCAGTCGCTCCATGAAAAATACTGGTATTCAGCTGCATCCGGTTAGACTGGAAGCCGACCCCAACAGTTGGGAAAAGGCTAGGCAGATTGATTCTTGGATTGGAACATTAAGTATTTGCAGGAATGCAACGCAAGTATGATGAGATGTGATGGACCTCGTATATGAATCTTGCTAATCCATTACTTCGTATGTTCAAAAAATTTGTTTGCTAGACAACGTAAATAACGCAATGAATGTTGTTGAGCTGTCAAAATGAAAACGATTCCTTTTGATAGTATGTTACGCAATTAGGGTACAGTACATGATAGACAATTTAGCGTCTGAAGTCCCAGAAAATAGACTAGAAGAGAAGAGTACAAACAAGACGTGATTCAACAAGCACGACTGTCCTGAATCTAGCAAATCGTGCTTGGATTTTTTATTACAAAATCTAATACCTGACATGGATATCTGACAAATTGTCAGATCATTCCTACAATTTCAATAATTAAAAACCGGCGACGTGCGTGTCGGACCACGCACATTGAAGAGTTCTGTAGTTGGGATGATTTTATCCTAGTTGAAAAACATGACGTTCTCTCATACATTCCAACTGCAACTGTAAGTTGGTCGAATATTACTCGTTAACTTTTAAAGCCTAATTAGTCGTGAGAGTTTTCCTTTTAACTTCGTTATTTATACTACTGACGTGAATTTTTTCAAATATCCAAACCTGACCATTCAGCTGGCAGGGTGCTATTTTTTGTTAGATTCAAGTGTACCCCCGGACACGACTCTAACAAAAATTGGCACTATAAAGCTTAATATTACGCAAGCGGATTCCTGAATCGATAAATGGTTTTCACAGACCTACAGTAATTTTGAACAGCCTATCCAACGATACCCTACACCATATAAAAATAGGCGAGAAAAAGAAATATCATCCCCATTTTACCTGCAAAGGAGGAAGAACACTACAAAATATTTTTTTCAAGATTTTATTTTACCACTTTGTCGGCGTGATTAATAAATATCCCATGCCAAATTACAGTTTTGTAGTACTAAATCTCTGAGCTATGCTGCGGACAAACAGACAGACAGACGGACATGGCGAAACTATAAGGGTTCCTTGTTGACTACGTAACTCTAAAAACGGCTAGTAAAGCTCCTTTAATTAGAAGGAAAACTATTAATCATGAAGGCACACATACTAATTTTAAGAGAATATTTCAGTATATTTTCAGACAATCCGTGTGTTCTCCGCCGAAACACAACTGCTATTTCATAAACATAACTTATATTCAGCAATACAGTTTGTAAACAGCAATAAAACTAACATTGTAAAAGCAATCTCATTTAACGCAACAAGTTCAATTAAAATTAATCTTTACTTAAGAATTATTCTTACGAAAAAAAAAAACCGGCCACGCAAATTGAAGGGATCCGTAGTTAGATAGATAAATTTATCTCAAAAACAAGTTCTCCCATACATCGATATAATTATGTCACGGTCAATTCTCCAACTGCAATTTTATTGTAAGTTTGTAATCGCAAAAAAAAAAATGTGATAAAACTACAAATGAACGATTTTCGGACTTTTTCCTTGACTTCTGCTGTGAGACCTTCATTCTTGCTAAATTTCATGATTCTAGGTCAACTGGAAGAAACCTAGTAGGTTTTGATTTATTTGCGAATATTAAAAAAATAATTTTTTTTCGTCGATTAAAATTTTTCCACATAAATGGTTGTATTTTTTATTGCGTTGACTTAGAAACTTGATATTTTTAGAGCTCCAAGGAACCGTAGGTAGACCTACGTATTTCATCTTGATACCTCCACGCATTTCTGAGAAAAGAAAAAGGGTCTTGACAGACTGTCAGACGGACAACGAAATGAACTCTATAAGGGTTCCGTTTTTTCCTTTTGAGGTACGGAACCCTAAAAAAAATCGTTTCTAAGTTAAAATTTGTATAATTTTACTGCATTGAAGGTATCTTCAAAGCCCTTGATATAGTTTAAGTTAGTTATTTAATGTATGAAAATGATGTTTGCTGATTATCGAACCAACCCTTCTCTATCTGTTTGACAAGAAGGTGGCTATTTTTACGTTGGCAAATGGATGTATCATGGAATAATACATCCATAGTCATGCAGGGCCTTACTGAACAAAAATACTGTATTATTTGCCCCTAAAGACTTTCTAAACTCAGATTTTTAATTTGCTAGACCAAAATGACAGCTGCGATCGACCCTTTTTTGTCATTTTGACATTTTAATCATGTTATGTTACGTCATTTTAGTCTAGCAAATTAAAAATCAGAGTATAGTGAATAAACTTGCTATCTGGCCTTTACACGGCAAGCTTAAAGGGATACAACGATAATTTTATGTTTTTAAAATTCCTATAAAACCAAATCATTTGGATTTTCCATGTGTTATTTGATTATAGTGTTAGTTGTAGTTATACTAAAACCGAAACATGATTACTTGAAAAATTTTTGATAGAAAAAAAAATACAGTGTGCTACTTTAGATTTACTTTAGTGCAAGAGCAGCCGACCGATTGATAGATTGGTCGTATTTTTAGAAAGACTACAAATCCGACAGAGCGATGCGCCAAAAAACATAAAAACACGCTCATACAGTTTTCTATAATTGCAAACGATTTCCGATTACTTGTAAAGATAGCGTGAGATGATTGCAGTTTTTTCGGTTCATATATCTCTTGTTCATTCGTGCGATAAATTGATATAACCATGTGTAACGCTTTGCCATAAAATCGACATAAAATATTTCGTCTAGGCTTTGAGCGAGTGTCAAATATTTGATACCTAGTGAAAGAGCAGAACTTTATCATGTTTGCTGTCAGACAATAGACACAATAGAAAATTAATGGTGTTTAATCTGTTAATACCTTATCATCACTATCATTGGAGTCTTTTCCTATGTCAATAAAATAGATCGCTTAGTAGATTTGTTTATCAGATAACACTAATGTAATAGGTTTTGATCATAGCGTCGAAACTTTCTGTAAGTACTTCGCATCAGAATCGATATTGAAGAGTGGCATCAAAAAGCTTTTCAAACTTCTAACTGTTAGTTACAATATAAACGGTTTCGTTATTTAAAGGTTGATTAACAAGACTTTACCACCAGCCACCGAGACCAATGGTGTTAATAGATCGATCATTGCGGTTGCCACTTAGCCATGAGGAGATCTATAAACAGTGAGCACCTAGTTTAAGTACAAGTTCTTAAATAGCCGGAATGGACCAAAGCGTGAAACTGTGTAACTTAACAGTATTATTATTACCTAGTATGCAATAATTACGGTACAGTTGAGTATAGGCAGGTAGTGCACAATGAAGAAACGTCTAGATTAGATCCAGTACAGCTGGTTGCGCCACATACCTTCTGCTAATATGAACGTAAAAGCGTGCATTATTACTTCCCATCTAATTGGTAGCCAATTACGCACAGAGCTAAGCTGTACACTTCAAGTAGAAACAATTTGTACTACATACACAACAGGAACCACATACGTCTTTGCATATGTGTGATCTAGTTGCACGAGGATCATACGACGTGATTTATTATTTATTTTTTCGTAATTTTTTGTGTTTTACATTTCTGTTTGGCGAAATGTTTACTTTATTTTGTAATTAAAGTTAGTTAGCCAGTTTATTTAGATTTGTAATGTTCAGGAGATTAAACAAGAATATTATTTTATATTTGTAGCACGAATAACATACTGAAGTTTGTAGTTTCGATCTAGCTCTTTAAAGTCTGCAAGCATATATACGGGATGAAATTTAAAACATGTACGCACGGCTACAGATCAAGCTATATATTTCCAGTATTAGCTGATCTCGCATTTTATAAGATTTCCTTACAATGAGAGGTCAGTGTAAACTTGAAATGTATATCTTGATGTGTAGCCGTGTGTACCAAAATCGAAATGGGAGATTGTACTCATCATTATGAACAACTTTTACTATGGGACCAAACCTGAAATCGCGAAAAAAAATCAGGTGTTCAGTACATTTATCAACATCAAACTCGTCAAAATGTACTGAACAGCAAATTATTATTTTTTTGCGATTTCATGTTTGGTCCCATAGTAAAGTTATTAAAATGAGTACAATCTCCCATTTCAATTTGGCACATGTTTTAAATTTCATCCCGTATATTATGTATAGTCATAAAAATTATTACCGACTGTAATTTTTACATGAGCTGCCGTACGTTAATAAACTAATTTAAGTATCTGAGGTGTAACGTTACGCAACACGCAGATACAAAATGGCGATAACCTCAAAATCCATCCGCATATTAAAATAACAAGTAACGCAACTGTTTTATTATTATCAACCAACAAGTTGTTTAATTACTAGTTTTATATTCATTTGAAATAGCTCTCAGATGATTGATAATAATTATATGATTAGCTCATTAAGACGCTCGAAAACGTGGTGAAATGCGAGATAACTTTCAGATACTACATTTACTAACGCAAGAAGAATTAACGCTTAGAGATTTTATGTTTGATTTATTCATTTTTCCACGTAGTTTTCTTTTTTATATTGCATAATTATGATTTCTTTATTTGAATAATACTAGCAGCATGCAATACTAAAGAGGATTTTCTCTTGCTTATTTTTGTGGTGGCCTGGTGTGACGACCATAATATTATTGTAGTGGTAATCTATACTAATAATAAAGTTGAAGAGTTTGTTTGTTTGAACGCACTAATCTCTGGAACTACCAGTCGTATTTGAAAAATTATTTTTGTATTTGACAGCCCAATTCTTGAGGAAGGCTATAGGCTATTTATGACCTTATGACCCTTAGGAGCCGAGCAAAATCAAAAACAGTCAGAAAGAACGCTAAGCAAAAACGAAGTAATCATGCAGGCAGGCAATGCATTGCGACGGGGTGGGTCGGGGGAACAAGAAATTTCACGCGGACGAAGATATTTTAATTTTGCAACAACTGTAGGCTCACAACGCCTTCATAACTGTTAAAAATTGAGTATACATTACGTAGTTATCATAACCATGTAGGAAATGAGAATGACTGAGGGGCGGAGCACTCCGGTAGCCTCCGGTAGGTATAATTAATTGTATAAATGTTAGTTACATAATAATACGCGAAACTGTATATTTAAACAATGCGTATACATGGCGTGTCGTGTCGCCACTCAGTTTCCCTTTCACAGTTAACCACCGGAGTATTTTGGGTTCCGTTCGACGATATGTAATTTAATTTCTAGTGCAATTAATTTCACTTTTTTTATTTATTACAAGGATAGAAATACAATGTCTGTATTTACTTTTCTATCTAATTGGTTTTTCTTTATAGTGGAGTTGTTTCCCGGAAGCTTCGTCGCCAGAGAGCGCTGTGTGTTTGTCACTTGTCAAAGTCATCTTAAAGACAAAGCGAGCAATCTGCGACAAGAATAACACTTAGCAACATCTCGCGGCAAAGTTTTCAGCAAGGAATCTATTGGCAGCTGAATGAAAGTAACAAACACTTAGCGCCATCTACGCGGAACTAATATGACAGTTTTTTTCCTCCAAGATATACAATGTGTTTGGAAGCTGCAGCTTCCAAACAAATTGCTAACTATTGCTGCAAACACACTGCTGTGATAGTTAGTTCGAATGTGTGCACTTTACCCTCCGTTTTGCTTTGTAGTATTTGACAAGTGAGATTATCTAATTATTCCCTCTCAAATCGGCTTATTAAAATGATTGTAAACAGAGAACGAGGACAACTGTCCCACCGTAATACAGTTTATAACTAGTACGGGGGTCAGGGTGAAGCGGTTTTGTAACAACCTGAATTTGTTTATTTATTTTACCATTTATGTACACACAGAGAAATATATAGGGTGACTGGTAATTAGTAACCGATACTTAAACACATCATTATACTCATGATAACAAACAACTTTTCAACCAACCACCAACAACCAAACCAACCAACCCAATTCCCAATTCAACCTGAAATCGCGAAAAAAAATCAACTGTCCCTTACATTCATGTTCGCATAACTCGTCAAAATGTAGGTACGAGTAGCAGCTGATTTTTTTTCGCGATTTCAGGTTTGGTCCCATATTAAAAGTTGTTTGTTACCATGAGCACAAGCATGTGTTTAAGTATCGGTAACTAATTACCAGTCACCCTATATAGAGATGCATCATAATTTATAATTGGAGTACAAAGGTATTGTTATTGGAGTTACAAATAACTAGTTATCTAAACTTTTAGATTCATAGAAAATAAGTATTTGTTAGTGTAGAATGTGTTGTAAGATTGTTTCTTTTGGAAAAATAAAGATTATGATTATGATTATTTAAGGGGGTGATAGTTGACACCATTTAGAGCATTTTGAGCCATACCCATACATGTCTTAGACGAAGTTTTTAGTTTTTTTTTTAAATAACCTAATTTCTGACAGTTAATTGCCGGCAATGCCTCCAGTTAAAGCTGGTATGTTAAATCTGGACACTTTTGAGGTAGCAGAACACTTTTCAAATTTGAAAAAAAAACTTAAAGCTTGAAATTGGGTTACTTATAAAAAAAACTAAAAGTTAAAAATAAAAAAATATACTTATTTCGTCTAAGACATGTATGGCTAAAAATGATATCAACTATCACCCAGCCACCAGCTTCCAAATACCCCGTATTTATATCCTAATGTAAAAAACGGTTACCGGTTACGGTGGTCGGTTTACCTCTTCGGTAAATTACGTTTGAAAATTCTTCATAGGAAACCTTTGACGAACGAAGGTACTAACAGTAGGTAATTATTCTGTCAGCAATAATAATAATTATAATGTGTACGGAACACGTCAAGTGCGTGCAGCTAACACATCTGTATTTTACTATTTTACACTTTAATCGTATTGCCAGTTTTTCATATTTTTCCTTCGCGAAAGTCGAAAGCGGAATATTAATTTGGACGGGCAATGACGTCGCCATTTAAATTGCTCGTAGCACGAGATTTGCGCTCATTATGATAATATTAATAGCATTTCTTCAATGTTGCGTGGCGCATGCTGTTGCGGGTACATGATTGAAGAAGATGAGGGTTAATTTGTTTGTTTTTATAAGCAAAATGTTAAGTTTCTTTTTGAGTATGTTAAAGAGCGGCTACGACAATAATCAATAGAAGTTGAACACAACCCTATGTCTTTACCTCTAGCCAAGTCTAGCAAATATTTAATTTTTTCAAGGACAATGTTTCTACCAGCGAAAAAGACCAAGTCGTCTCAAATATTGACGCTGCTGCGACATTTCTACTGAACTGAGCTATCTAACGAAGACAATACATTGGAAGCGAAGCCGAACTGCAAATAAAATTCAAATATTTCCATTAATTTATTTTACTATTGGCAGCTCCGAGTACTAATCAATTAGTGATGTCCTAAGGTAATGCGTTCCCGATTCGATTTCATAAAACAATCGACTTTATTGATGAAGAACTTTTAACCCATCAAACGCTGAACCCCATAGGTTCATGTCAATGTGTGCTCGAATGTCAACCGAACCCCATAGGTTCACAACTACTGTAAGCCCGCGGTCGCCATCGGATGATGGTACGAGTATTTTACGTTTATATACATATTATATAAAGTTTTGTCCTTACGTACACTTGGTGTACGTCCGACGCTTGAGATGATTTAATTTAACATTGATATTTTATTTTAAAGAAAATGTAAATAAAAAACGGTCAAAAGCGAGTCGGACTCGCGCACCGAGGGTTCCGCACCAACATATAATTATGTAATTTTTGTTGATGATTTCTGAAAAAATGTGCTATTTAGAGACATAATTTTATTTTTCTTGTAATCTTTACATAAACTTCTATCACATAGAATAATTTTGGATTTTTCTCTATGCAAACTTCGGAGGTAAAGGGAACGGTATTTTTTTTTTACGTCTTTCATCAAAAGTCGAAAACAATGCGGCCTAAAAAAAGGAAAAAAAAATGTTTGAGAATGTGCAAACAGCGCTCTTTCATATGATAATCCACATGCCCTAGTAGCCCCACTTCGATTTTTTAAGACCCACTTTCAGTATGTTGCAAAAAAAAAATAACTTTCTTATTTGCAAAATAGTTGGGCAAACGTCATCTAAAACTGTTCCAAATTTTAAGTTGTTAGCATTAGTAGTTCTTGAGATATCCAGCTGTGACAGACGGACAGACAGACAGACAGGCTGAGTCGCACCATAAGGGTTCCTATTTACCATTTTGGCACGTAACCCTAAAAAAAACAGCGTCCATGAAGTATAAGCTGATAGCTATTTCTGCCCGCTTTGACTGTCCTTTCCAAAATAAGTGGATTAGGACAGCCATAGGCATCAGCTAGGTATAGGTACTAACAATACTAGCATAATATTTTAGGTACAGTTTTGTTACTAACACACTAACATTTTATGATTTTAACATTTTATGTTCTTTTGTTCTGATAATTTTATGTAATCAATATGGAGTTTGCTCTGAAATAAATAAAATATAATATAATAAAGTGGTTGGTTGCCTGTCAATAAATAAGGTACTTCAAAGGCGTGCTTATGTCAATAATAAAATAATTGGTTGTTTTAAGGCAAAAGCACACTGGAGCGGGCAGCACCGCAACGCAAAAATCCATCTACGTCACTTCCGTAGATTTTGTATTCACATGAACCATCGCACACTACAAGCGGCACCGCACTTTTTTGCATTTAAATGCGGGCTGCAGCAGCCCGCTGCAGCTGTGCTGTGCTGTGTGTAGCTGTGTGTGTGTGTGCTTGCCTATATTCGACGAGTTTGTATAACATTCAGTCACGCGCACAGGTGCTTTGGCCAATTGCTACGACTGACCTAAAACAAGCTGGCTGACCGGTAAGCTATCGTGGTAAATGACGACGCAATCGTAAATGAACGCTAGGCATCATTTTTGTACCTGAAGAACACTAAGCTGGCATGATCTAAGGTAACGTAACTTATAGGTATATAAGTTGTGTAAGCATACAATATCAAAAAATTGGTTACAATCGAACCTGGCGTATCTTGCGAAGCGAAGCTGAAAGCTATAAGCACGATTTTGAGCGAGTTTGGAGCGAACGTTAAGATAAATCAGCCCGGCTAGAAATAATTTAAGACCCGAAACTGTAGGGTAATACAGGATCAAATTAAATTAGCTGTCGAAACATAACAGACCTGATGGCTTTCGATATCTAACGAAGTAACGACTGTGATAGAATGAATGAATGAAAAAAGTTTTTCTTTACTCATAATTTCAAATAACTGTAGCTGATTACGGGATCAGCGGCTGCTGGTAGTAAAGTTACTGGTGAGTTTAGATTTTTTTATCGTCATTAAATATCGGTGAAGATTCGCTAGCTTATTTAATTTGACCTTGTATAGCGTGGATTATTTAATTTGACCTTGTATAGCGTGGATTATTTAATTTGACCTTGAATAGCGTGGATTATTTAATTTGCCCTTGTATAGCGTGGATTATTTAATTTGCCCCTGTATTGTATAGGGTGGATTATTTAAATCGACCTTGTTTAGCGTGGATTATTTAATTTGCCCCTGTATTGTATAGGGTGGATTATTTAAATTGACCTTGTTTAGCGTGGATTAAACGCTTTTAGTTTCTTTCAATGCACATCATGTACAAATGTTGCATTTCACGAACGCGCGTCAATCATGCCATTATATGGAGTTCAGCCGCCGAGAGAATGCATTCTTGACACCTGTCAGTTAGACAATAATTTCTTGTAGTAGGTAATAAGAATCAAATTAGCAAAACACCGTTAGTACGACACTGCAGTTGTCAAGAATAGATTTTCCGACGGCCGGACTGTACCTTGTTGCAATGATATAAGACACTTATCGCGCGCTTCAAAATGTCATTATTTGTAGTAAAGTATGAACTGAACTGACCTGCAGGTCATCATCGACGGTGGAGTCGAAGGTTTCTCGTAGTTTGGCCTCGCCGCGCACGTCCGCTTTGGCTGTAAGTTGCTTCTCACGTAGCGATGTTCTTCGCACCGACCGGACCCTGCTAATATTGATTGTGTATTACGGACCTCATTGACTATAGTTTGACCGATACCGCTACACCGCGACTTGGAATGCGCGGCAAGGCGGGGGCGGGACTGACGAATCACCGGCGGGATGCCATGAGCGTTGATGAATGGACGGCCTGCACTGCCCGCCGTGTCGCCACGCCCATACCTAAGGCGCGGTACAGCGGTAACGGTAACTATAGTGAGATAATCGAAATTTGAAGAATATTGTTTTTATGCATAGGGAAATGTGTATCTAGTGCTCTAATTAGCAAAAATAATTAAAGGCACTAAGATTTTTTTCTGCATTGTAGTTTGCAGATATGAATTTCATATACAGCCTAAGAAACAAATTGACACTCTATGACTTTACGTCAAATCGTGTTGTTATAGCCAGTTCATACAACTGTCAAAGAATGACAGCTGCGTGTTGAATACGAGGACAATTTAAGTTGGTAGTCAATTTGCTCAACAACAAATTTCCCAGAATTTACATAAACTATCTCAATTATCTGTTCGTTATATAAATTTCTACGAGATATTGGCCTGTAGCATAATTAGCTTATAATGTTCCCACCGCTGGGACACAGGCCTCATCTCGGTGAGAGGGAGTAGGCCGTAATCCACCACGCGGACTCAGTGCGAGTTGGTAGATGTCACATGTCTTCGAATGTTTGGTTCTAGGACATGTCGGTTTCCTCACGATGTTTTCCTTTACAGTTTTGAGAGCAGCGATGATGAAATAATTTACACAAAGTAAAACGCCTGTCTGGGTCCGAACCTACGACCTACAACTCATAAGTCCCGGCCGTTACCACTGGGCCACCACTGCTCTCTCTGGGCCTCCATTGCTTCAGTAGCTATTGGCCTGTAAATGCAAAGTGCTTGTATAAAGTTACCGGCTGGTGCTGGCACTGGAGGAAGATCGTCTCGCGGTGCGCAGTCGGTCGGCGGCCGCGTGACGTCGCAATTCTTCTTGGTCTGCGGCTAGTCGCAGGATGCGTGCGCGTAACTCACCCTCTTCACAAATGTCTGCATAATAAAACAATATAAGTAAGTATATTAAATTATGTTTTATTTTTATAGGGGTTCTTCGATCAATAATAGTACTAGATTCCCGATAAGCGCTTCAAAAACGGCCCGAAAAATAAAAACACAAATACTTTTGTGGTCTTATTTCAAACATCGACTGTTCGGGAACAGGGAAATGCATGGAGTAGTATTGTTACTTTATATGTTGTTTTTGTTTGTAGATTTCCTAGTGACCCATTTCGCAATGCAGAATGGGTATCTATTGTCGCGAAAGAAAGAGGAGCAGAAATATATAAACCTTGTAAAAATTCAACAATTTGTTTTAATTTTTTTATTAAAATAATTAATTATCAAATTAATAATCAAAATTAAAATAACTATTGTACTAATTTACTCCTTCTACTTTTAAAAATCGGTCAAAAATATTTGCTACCATATAAAACGAACCTTGGCCTAAAAAATATATTATTATTCTGCTACTCTACATCTTTCAATACTTACTGTGTTCTGAGCATTGAAATGTAAATACCAAGAACTATGTCTAGTTCCAAAATAGAGTAAGCACAAAATTTTCAACAAAATGTTTTTAACCTTATTGCTTAAGCTTTAGAATAAATATGTTTGTACTTATTATAAAAATGACCTTTTATTTTCAAGCGACATTTTTACCTTTCTCCGATGATAGAAGGACTTAAATATAAATATTTTGCAATCGTAATTAAACTTTATGTTTGATTGTTAAGGTTTATAATGAATTGAAGTTGTAAATATTATAAAACTTTTTTCTATATTTCGTAGTAACAAATGTAAATGTTTATGTGTGTGTAAACGTGGCCACTACAGCGACTTATTTTTGTTCCTGATCCTGTATCTAGTGCTATTATTGATCGAAGTAGGGGTTGGTTAAAAAAAATAATAGAAATAGATTTATATAACATCACGCCTTATTTCTCCGAAGGATTACCTGTAGTACACCAACATTTCGCGAGTTATGTTTAAGTGCCATGTAATAGGGGGCGAGCCAATTGCCATCAACCAGGCACAGATCAAGACTCCGGGCTGCTACTGAGAAATTCCAGATAGCAAAACCCAAAAACAAACCAACCCAACCCAGTTTGAGCAAATTGCTCAAACTGGGAATCGAACTCATGACCTCATGCTCAACAGTAGAGCTAGTAGGAATAGATTTACTAAGCTATAATTGAGATTATTCAGTTACTATCACTGACTGTCACTCTCCGACTGAATAATCAGCGACTGTGACGAATTTAAGCTTATTGCAAATGCATACATACTTCGAATACGTGCGCAGATGCAGTGGAAAGCGCGCAATTTACGCTATGAATCACAATAGTAACATAACGTCTGCAATACATTTTGCTCATTGAATAGCATTTGACTCGCTCAAAAGCTAATAGGGTTATCTGGCATACGTTTGCTGATTTCTTGATTAATGAGGTATTTTATGCTTATGGTTATCCTTAGACTTAACATTATACATGCTGTATGATGTTCAAGTTAGACTGAAATTCATCGAAACATGAAATAAATATTATGTAGATTTTGCGAGTTTTTACCTGCTGGCGTCTCATCGTGCTTATTCCTCACATTGAGATCACCTCCATATTGTACTAACAGCTCTAGAACCTCTAGCTGTAACAAAACAAACAATACGTTATAGTTTATCTTTACAACATCATATGAGTCAATAAGTTAGTATGGTGTTTTCAATGTGACTATCTTGTTGGCTTAACGTTTCTAACCAATTCATTTCACCTAAATGAAGACAAGATCTAGCATACTATCTTCATCATCATATGCCTAGCTTTTTCCTAACTATGTTGCAGCTGAATACCAGTATTTTACAAGGAGCGACCGCCTATATGACCTCCACAACCCAGTAACTGGGTAATACGATACCCCTTGGTAAGCCTTGTTGTCAGACTTTCGGGCTTCTGACGACCCGTTACGACTGTCAAAGATCCACGAATGACAGCCGGGACCAGCGGCTTAATGTAAATTTCTGAGGCACGGAGGGGTCTTGGTGTGTAAAGATGGTCACCCATCCACGGACCAACCGCGACAAGCGTAGTTTAACCTGATCGATCGACCCATGCGGCTGTTATTACATTTTCTAATCAATCTTAGGTTCCACGTTTCTCGTTCGCTAAGCAGGTAGGTACTCTGAGATATCACTAATCTCACGTCAATCTATACCAGTTCTCAGGGCATGTGCGTCACTTATGAAGACTAATGATCCACATAGGTTTTGCTTGAGTGGTTAAATATATCATTATATTATCTATAGTCAATCTAAACTAATAATAAAGCTGAAGAGTTTGTTTGTTTGTTTGTTTGAACGCACTAATCTCTGGAACTACCAATTGGATTTGAAAAATATTTTTTTTCATTTGATATCCCAATTAAAAAGCTACTTAGCATCACGCTATGACCCTTAGGAGCAGAGCAAATAGTAAAAAAGGTCAGAAATAACGCTAAGCGAAAACGAAGTTGAAAAACTCCGGGGGCACAGCTATAGGATATATTTTACGTTAAAACAAGAAATTTCACGCGGACGAAGTCGCGGGTAGTAGCTATTATTTATAGTTGTAAAGATCAATAGCGCATCATAATCAACGAAGAGGTTACAAACTAAATACTCTCCTATTCAATACAACTATCGCGGCGGACTCCATTTTATATTATTTGGAGAAACGGAACAAACAGCTTACAAAAATAGAAGAATTATTCCACTAGTTTTGCTCGCGGCTTCGCTCGTGGAATGTCGCAAAATATCCCACGGGAACGTACTACCGGGATTAAAAGTACCGTGTTAATCCAGGTTATAAACTATGTGTGCCAAATCTCATCCATATTCGTTCAGTAATTTTTGCGCCAATTAAATCGGAGAAAAATTTTAAAAACTATATTTTCGGCATCAGACTCGTTCCCACACCTCGTAGCAATTACTTAATTTTAAAAATATTCAATATACAGTTTTGATTTCGTTACTATTTTATTATATGAATATACAAAAGCACTATCCTGTATAGGCAATGTGAACAAATATGTTTTTGGAAAAAATACTTTAACAGTTTAACAGACACACATAAAGTTAATTTTGGACTACAACTTCAAACATAGCACTAGCTTTCTGAAAGGTACTAGTCATTCTGAAAACAACTTAAATGGCAACAAAATAAAGTCGATATTTGTTTAAGTAGCAAAAAACATCAACTGAAAATGGATTTCAATTATGGAAGGTACATACATGTCCCCAGCACGCGGCGGCATGTACCGGCTGCCACATGTCGTGGTCCACCACGTCAGTAGCCGCGCGGTGCTCCAGCAGGTACTCCACCACCTTTATGTAGCCATTCGCCGACGCTATGTGTAGCTGGAACAAGCGAAACAATCATTCTCACACCAACTGCTATCAAGCAGTTGAATTTGACATTAAAAATTAAAAATTGTTTATTGGGTCTCAAACAGTTACATTTGCAGATGTGATTGAGACAGCCCCAGTAAGTAATTAATAATACACTTCTGGACACATCTTTTGGCCCACCTTGTATTTTCAGTTTCGTTTGGTCCTAGCTAAAATTTTATATTAGGTCGAGCAAAAAGTTTTTATGCAGTTTTGAACCTGGCACATTCACAATTTCATTCAATAGTCTTTTTTTGAATTTCGAACACAGAATTAAAAGAAACAAAAGACAATTTGGAGCCTGTTTGTTGATATCAAACAATCGAATACTAAGAAAACTTCGTTTTATTAGTTTACTTGGATTTAATTCTTGAAAATGTGATTGATATCTTTGGTTTTGCAACAAACATTACTTATTCTTAACATTAAGGTGAGGTTCTATCAATAATCTATGGATACTTCACCTGAAATCGCCGCCCAAGCTGTGGCACTTATTCAGGCCGGACACAGCCAAAGAAACGTGAGTGCTCAACTTAATTTAAGTCGATCTGCGGTCCGAAATGTTTATCGGAGGTACCTAGAGACTGGTGGCTTTGTTCGTCGCCAAGGAAGGCCACGATCTCAGGTCACAACTGAAAGGCAGGATCGATTCATCGTGACGACCAGCTTGAGAAATCGTCACCTTACCTCCATTGAGATACAAAACCAACTTCGCGACTTCCACGGAGTATCTGTGAGCGCTCGAACTGATCGGAGAAGGTTACAAGAACGCGATATGGTACCACACAAGCCAGCTAATGGGCCCAAACTAACGCGAGCCCACCGAACAGCGCGCCTTCATTTCGCACGCAGTCATTTAAATTGGACACAGCAAGATTGGAGCCGTGTACTCTTTTCTGATGAGTCTAAAATTGTGTTACATGGCAATGATGGAAGAAAGAAGGTCTACCGACGTAAGGGAGAGCGTTTCGCACAATGCTGCTTTGAAGAGAGGGTTGCTTATGGCGGTGGCTCATGGACTGTCTGGGGCGGTATATCCGCGAGCGGCAAAACTCAACTTGAGGTTGTTACAGGACCACGGCTGCCAACATTAAATGCTGAAAGGTACATTCGTGAGTGCTTAAAACCTCACGTGATACCATACGCGGACTATGTGGGCCCAAATTTCCTTTTTATGCATGATAATGCAAGAGCCCATGCGGCCGGCATCGTCAGGGAATATCTTCGGGATGTGAACATCACAGTTATGGACTGGCCAGCCAGAAGCCCAGACATGAACCCCATTGAGCACATGTGGGACGAGCTAAAAAGACGTGTTAGGGCTCGTCGGCCAGTTGCCCAGACGATGCAGGAGTTGAAAACTGCCATAGAAGAGGAATGGGAGATGATCCCTCAAAATTTCATAGAGCGGTTGATAAACTCTATGCCTAATCGTATGAGAGCTGTGGTAGATGCCCATGGAGGCAACACGCGTTATTAAATTAAACCTTTATTTGATAAAACATGTTTTTTATTCAAAAATCAATTGCCTTTACCAAGGCGCATATCCGACTTGTTAGGCGTAGCTCCATGTCGTATGGTATTCTGAATTCAAATTTAAAACAATACGATCGAAAAAGATGGTAAAATGTATCAGGTTTAAAACTGCATCAACAGTTTTTGTTCAATCTAGCAATCATATTTCGGTAGGGGCCATCGAAACCTAAACTCTAAGGTGGGCCAATAGATGTGTCCAGAAGTGTACTTGTGTTGGGGTAAACATTATCAAATGTCAAATTATATGTCATGCAAATCTAACCTATAGTACAGCAAGCAATTAGGGCTATAATGAGTTATCATTATACTACTTACTGCTAACTACTACTACTATCATTATATTACTGAAAAAAAAAAACAATTACAAAAAGGATTCTTATTTAAAAACAACACATAATCAACTAATATTACCCTTACTTGTACGGTTTAAATTTAATAAATTAAAAAAAAAAAAAAACACTCACAAGCGTGGCCCCCTGACCATCCCTGGGCTCATCTAAATCCATGCCACCCTTCACCAAATCATCAACATCCCTCAACATCTTCATTTCAGTCGAAGCCCTAGTATCATCTATAAGCCTTTGCGTCACACCTCTAGCTGCCATCTCACTCTCTATCGCGTCTAACGTCCGTTCTTCTTCGCAGATATCATACGGCATATTTCCGTCTCCGTTAACTGCAAGGAGGTTGGCTCCTCGTTGTATGAGTATTCGAACGAGGTTGAGGTTCCCGCAGGTAGCGGCCGCGTGCAGTGGGGTCCACTTCTCGCTGTCCTCGGCGTTGACGTTGGCGCCGTGGTCGAGAAGTAGTCGCATCATGGCCTCGTTGTTGTCGATGCAGCACTGGTGTAGAGCGGTTAAGCCATCCTCGTTCGTCGCATCTGGAGTCACGCCGCGAGACAGTAACCGCCGCACTGGAATTTCAGGGTGAACCGTTAGGTTAACTCGAAAATACTGAACACCAGCAACCTAATTGTGTAACACACTATCAATCGGAATCTGAATCATTTTGAAGCAAATTGCAAATTCATTGCTTCATATGTTCGAAAACGTAAATAACAAAATTAATGTTGTTGAGCTGTCAAAATGAAACCGATTCCGATTGATAGTATGTTAACCTTTCGTATGGCCGGGTAGTTACAGAAACAATTAAAAATCCATTGTGTCTCGTGTCGATCTGCGTTCGAAGGGTTAAACCAGCACCGCAATTGCATAACATACTTTCAATCACAATCCCAAGGAATTTAAAAGGTAATTTCTAATCCATTGCTTCTGAATATGCCAGCCATTGTAAGTGGGTTACGCAATTAGGGTTGCCGTACATGGGCCACAAAACGCCGCCTCCGAGCGGTAACGCCGATGGTCGCTACAAAACTGTAGTCCGCAGCTAGGTGGCGGCTTGTTGTGGCTCGTGTGCGGCAAGGCTTACCCCACAGGTTTAAAAGGGCTGTCGCGTTTTGACACCTCTGTCACTCACACGGGACCAAATTTTTAAGAATGTTAAACAAAACATGTTTTTTTTTAAATGTAATCAATTGACGAACTAATAAAATATTATTAATTGAATAGGTAATTAAAAACACATATCTAATGTGTTATCTAATAAACTTAGCTCAGTGTTACAATCTGCACCCTAATTGCTTAAGACACTATCAATCGGAATCGGTTTCATTTTGTCAATTGTAGACATTCATTTGGTTATTTGCGTTGTCGAGCAGACAAATTTTTCGAACATAATTATGAAGCAATGGATTAGCAATTTACTTCAAAGTGATTCAGATTCCGATTGGTGATGTGTTACACAATTAGGGTGCTGTTTTTGAGATGAGTTCAATAAATGCCACAATAAAAAAGTGCCTTTGCCCTGCAGTGGGAAAATAAAGGCTGGTAACTGGTATTATTATTATAATCACACCTATTTACTAGAAACAATTTAAAATATGCATTTAATACTATCAACTATTGTAGTGCGATTGCATGCACGTACAACATTAATAATTATGTTGTCATGACGTCACATTAATCAAGAACTTGAACTACGCAATTTATTAGCTACGAAGTAATACGAGACCGATAGTTAACATAGTATGACAAAGTTCAAAGGTTCGATCGTTTATTTTCGGAAAAACCGAACTTTGCCGAATTGAATGTGACTGGTCCAATTAAGGTGAACGCCCACTGGTCCGCACCGGCCGCACCGCACGCAACGGATTTTGGTTTGCTTTGTATGAATTCCTATAACACTGCATCCACTATCGGTACCGTCCGCATTTTCATTTCTCTATACAAACAAACCAAAACCTTTTGCGTGCCGTGCGTGCGTTGCGGCCGGCGCAGACCAGTGGACGCTCAGCTTAAGGGTGTGACGGAATTAGTGCGTCAATTTATAATAATTTAGGTGGGAATCACGGACTAGAAAAAAAAGAAGGACTCCGCGCCACGCATATCGAAAGTGAAGCACAGTAAGTATGCCGGGACCGTTTGTACAAACACGCCTCACGCACACATTTACATCATAGTATGCCGACCGACCGCCATTACGTGACATGACGGCGTCTTTGTCAAATCACGCACACATAGATCGGTATGGTGCTTCACTTTCGATATGCGTGGCGCGGAGTCCTGCTTTTTTTTTCTAGTCCGTGGTGAGAATATAAAAATCTCTATTAGTCCATAGTCACATTTTATATTCGCTATATATTTCGGTTTTTCCGAAGATAAACGACGGAACCACGGACTAGAAAAAACAGAAGGACTCCGCGCCACGCATATCGAAAGTGAAGCACAGTAAGTATGCCGGGACCGTTTGTACAAACATGCGCCTCACGCACACATTTACATCATAGTATACCGACCGGCCAGGCGGCCGCCATTACGTGACACGACGGCGTCTTTGTCAAATCACGCACACATAGTTCGGTACGGTGCTTCACTTTCGATACGCGTGGCGCGAAGTCTTTCTTTTTTTTCTAGTCCTTGGTTGGAACCTTTGAACATTATCGTACTGTACTAATATCGGCAAACTAGTGAAATTACAATAACAAAGAAAGTAAGTCGTAAAGTTACAATAAGTTAGTTACTACAGCAGCTCTAGTCATTAGGCGTCGCTAACAATCTCGTTATGGCACATATAGTGCGCGTAATTGACCGAGTAATAACGACAATAATGTCGCTTTTATTGACTTTATTTATGAAACCGCTCGGCTGTCACCTGACCAATCAAGAACAGATGTTTATTATCATACAGTTGCAACTCAAGATATTATGTTTCCAGCATGTGAAAATATGTTTAAGTTGTGGTATAAATCGCTCTATCCTTAATTTCTTTATCAAGATATTCTATAATATCTTGATATTGGTTGATACGTTGAGGCCACGTAATCCCTCAAGACTATTACTCACCCTAAGTACCCTAACAAATTGATTAGTATAGCACAAGTGGTACTGTTGCTGACCTTTACAAAGTTCTCATTCACTACGGTAAAGTTATTATCAGGGCTACCTAAGATGTCGTAATCGGCACGAGTGCGAACCTTGTACGACTCAAAACTTGCATTACTCAGACTTGCGAAACCCGACTTAAGAGGGTACATCAAAGGGTGGTTTAGATCGGTGTGTAAGTCAAATGGCGTTAAGTATGGCTGGCGCGAGATAGAAGACTTACGCGCATCGGAACTAAACGGGCTTCGTTTAAATGTAGATTTATGACAAAATGCTATACTTAAATCAATTTTTAGCTTAGTAAGCTTTTAACATGTTTAAATACCTTCGATTTAAAGCAAATTTTACTGCACAATAAGGAACTGTTCACGTATAATCGTATAAAACAGAAAGTAGACTTTAGCACTGTCTATTTTGTTTTATACATTTGGTTTTATAGGAATTTAAAAAAACGAAAGTTATCAATGTATCATGTTTCAGTTTTAGTATAGCAGTAGACATTACAGTCAAATAACACATATGGAAAATCCAAATGATTTAACCATATATTGGTTTAATAGAAATTTTAAAAACACAAAATTTATAGATGTATCCGCTCTTAAGTTCCGTACAGTCACAAATTACTGTGGATAACAACATAATTGCTTGTCACTTGGTGAGCGTTTAAAATGTTTAAAAACGTTGTAAAATTGGCCGACAGGTAAGCGATAACAAAGAGTATTTATAGCGCGGATGTGAGTGGAAAAGCCGCGGATGGGATAACTTTTCCAATTATGTTTGGGTAAGCTTTCAGCCGTGTTGAGAGCAGTGTTGGCCCAGTGGTAACGGCCCCGACTTACGAGTTGTAGGTCGTAGGTTCGAAATTATTTCATCACCATTGCTCTCAAAACGGTGAAGGAAAACGTTACGAGGAAACCCCCACTGTAATACAGTATAAACTAGTACGGGAGGTATTGTAACTTTTACTGGCGGCCTTATAAATTGTCAACAAAATAAATAATAAATGTCCTAGAACCAAAAATTCGAAGTCATGTGATATCTACCAACCCGCACTGGGCCCGCGTAGATTATAGCACACTCATGGCACACTCCCTCTCGAAGAGAGGAGGCCTGTGTCCCAGCAGTGGGAACATTATAGGCTGATTCTGCTAACCTTTCAGCCTAAGTAAACAATTGTGGCTGAAATAATGTCAACACTTCACGAGGAGCGACTGAGATTTGGCTTTATGCCAGCGTACCTAAACCTATGCAAGCATGTTATCAGCAATCAATGACTTTAAAATTTACTGAAATTCTATAAAAAGGTCATGTTCGCAGCACAGACAAAGACACTTTTATATAACTGTAAAATCATCTATGGAAGAAATAAAAGAAGCTCCAATGAAACGTGATAATAGTAAGTAATATTTACCTTCGTCTATATCGTTTCTGGCCGCAGCTTCTAGCAACATTACGCTATCACTAAAGTATATGCTCCGCTTGTTGCTCTTCTCCCGTTTCGCTCGCGACCGCAGCCACTCTTTCTCTCGTTGCTGCCATAGTTTTAACTGCTGCATGCGTCGTCTGAAATAAACAAGGTTTATATGAGAAAAATATGTAGGGAATGTCGGAGAATGTTTAGTGTTTACCAAATAGCAGGATGGTAAAAGTCAATACAACAAAGCTGTATGGCTGAAGTACCTTTTAAGTGAAAATATGCGTGCCTCAACACCTGATTTCAGAGACTAATGAACAATAGACTGTCTAACTCACGGTTTGTGATTTGATTGTCAGTTGTTATTTCAGTCAGCCAATCACAGTATTTAACATCAGTTTGACAGTTTTGTCTCTATAACAAACCATGTGTAATTTAGCCATTTATTAGCGACGTCAGTTAGCACTCAATATGTAGGTATGTATTTATTAAGTGGTTCAGTGTCGTGTTTTGTTCATAAGCGGTGAGCGATCGACCTCCACAAGTCCATGCCATCGCGGCGCCCGACGCCCACTTGACGCGAAATTCAATGTAAACGTATATGGATTTATTCTCTCTCAATTGGCAATATTATTATGTAATTTGCAGAATATATTGGTGTGAAATCAATTCACATGTAGGTTTACCTTTCGTAAAAGTTTATTCATAAACGGGCAGCCTCCTTGATACTTAATATTAAGTATCAATAAAAATTCTTTGAAATGCTCTGGGATTTTCCAAATGCACGTTTAAATAAAATAAATACAAACTTGAGTTGTAAGACTACTGACATAGCTGTAGTAGTTGCACAAAGTTTGTATTTAATAGAAAAGTGATGGGCAGGAAATATCAATCTGCCAATCTGCCTAGCCTTTTCCCAACTATGTTGAGGTCGGCTTCCAGTCTAACCGGATGCAGCTGAATACCATTATTATACATGGAGCGACTGCCTATCTGACCTCCACAACCCATTATCTAGGTAATACGATACCCCTTGGTAAGACTGATTGTCAGACTTTCGGGCTTCTGACGACCCGTAACGACTGTCAAAGATCCACGAATGACAGCCGGGACCAACGGCTTAACGTGCTTTCCGGGACACGGAGGAGTCTCGGTATGTAAAGATGGTCACCCATCCACGGACCAACACCGGCAAGCGTAGCTTAACGTGATGGATCGACCCGTGCGGCTGTTATTACTTAGCCACGAGCTCCTCATGGGCAGGAAATATGTTATAGCATAATTGCAAGGGTAAAATGTATTTTTAAAATGATGTAAGTGGAACAAAAACGCCGCAGTACCAGCCAGAAAGAGTTCAATATTTATTTAGTAGCGGCGGGCGTCTTATTTATGTTAGTTCCAAGTTCCAACTCAATCTTGACATGGCCAGTGTATTTCAACATGATAGCAATGTATGATACGTATCCCCCCACAAGCACTAACGATACCGTGGCTTATTTTCGTAATCCGTTTTATGCGTTACGACTATTCCCACATGGGTTCATATTTTAACAGTAAACTGTCATGCAATCATTAAAAGTGAAAACAAGGTTTCACTTTACATTTAATACGTTTCATAATATTGTGCAGCAATGGCAATGAAATTCTTCCTGAGTTTTAATATACCATTACAGAAGTTAATCAACTTTATCTTGGTCTGTTTCCGTGTATTGATCGTTAAGCTCGACTGACAAAATACTAGTACTTTGGACAGTTAAGGGGATACATCGATAAATTTTGTTTTTAAAATTCCTATACAACCAAATGTATGTTTTTTTTTTTTTTTTTATAGTGAAATCAGATTGTACATTTATTATCCATGAATATTTGCATAATTTAAAACCTACAATCTTAAAAAAAAAAAAAATATGTACAAGTACTTATATAAAAAAGGAGGGGAAATAATCATAGGGCATCAAAAAATTCGTCCGCATCGCTGTCGACAGGAAACACTTTTCCTGCACTCCCAAAAGGCTGGCAGCATTGCCACGTTGTATGGCAATGCTAATCCTTTGGCCAAAAAATAGGCCTCACGTGTAGAGTCGACCAACCGCTTGGCGATGAGATGTAATGTATATGGTTAAATCATTTGGTTTTTCCATATGTGTTATTTGACTATATTGTCTACTGCTGTACTAAAACCGAAACATGATTATCTACTGGAATTTTTTTCTATAGAAAAAAATCCAAAGTAACACCGTCTATTTTCTGATTTATACGATTATACGTAAACAGTTCCTTAATGTGCAGTAAAATTTTCTTTAAATCGAAGGTATTTAAATATGTTAAAAACTTACTAAGCTAAAAATTTTTGTCATAAATCTACATTTAAACGAATCGCGTTTAGTTCCGGTGCGCGTGAGAGTCTTCTATCTTGCGTCAAACTAGACATCCATAACGCCATTTCACTTACACACCGAGCTAAACCACGCTTCGATGTATCTTCTTAAGTGCCAGTCCACACTGAATCATGAAGTGTAAGATAAAGAAAGATTAAAATTAGAACAAAGAAGTAAACGCCATAAATCACTGTCTGTTTATGAGGATACTGCACAAAGATAGTCATAAAAAAGTATCAAAAACAGACGCCTTTTATGTTTTTAAACTACCGTATAATCGGAAGTACCCGTGCACGTTTGTTTCTGATATCTGTTATCACACGTGAGCTAACTCCGTTAATCTCGCTGACGTCGGCGGCTGGTAGAGGATTAACTATGTACCTACGGCAAAGCAAACAGAACTGTGTGCTTATGACATATCTCGCGTTGACACAGATCCATGCAAAGCATCTAAGTATCGAGTGATAAATGCTAAAGATTGTGTACACACATATAACAATAATACTATGTGTGTTTGTTGCGATACCAGATCACCTGCTACAATAGCTTTCAATAAGTATATTATTAACCGACGAAAAAAAAGGAGGATATATATATTTTTTTAAGTATGACCACGCATAACTTTTTACAGTGTAGTCCGATTTGATAGATTCTTATTTTATTCGGGAGGGATGTTGGTCCCATGTAAAATTTATTAACTTTGCTTGAGTACTTTTTGAGTTAGCTTCAATAATACGTATTTTTTTTAATGGTGGAATAAAGAAACGCTCATACATACATGAATACTGAAAACATTACACTCCTTTTTTGGGCAGTCGTGTAAAAAGCAAACATAAACAAAATTTATAGAGAGAGACAGAAATTAAGTTTGTACCTATAGGTCAAATCAATATTTAAGTTACTTTTAGAATACAAACCAAAACCATAATAATTATGTTAACTGTACCTGTGCACATAATGGAAAGTTAAGAAACTTAGTTCGCCAAGTTAATTTTAATGCGTAGGTACTTTCCAATATTTGTATGCCTTCCACTCTTAGTTAATTGTAGTTTGTCTCTCTAACCATATACACATATATATGTAGAGAAAAGCGGTGGCCTAGTGATAACAGCCCCGACTTACGAGTTGTAGGTCTTGGGTTCGAATTCGAACCCAGGCTGGCGCTTTCCTATGTATAAATAAATAGCTTCTGGCTTCGCCCGCGTGGATGTCGGAAATTATCCCACGGGTACCGTACATTTTTCCAGGATAAAAAGTAGCATAAGTGCTATTCCAGAATATAATCTATCTCTGTGCCAAATTTAATTAAAATACATTCAGCTGTTCTGGCGGGATTGAGTAACAAACATCCATCCATCCAAACTTTCGTATTTATAGTACTTAGAAGCACAGTCGAGCTGCTTACGTAGTTCGCCGAACTTCGTATGCAGCTCGGGCTTCGTCGGACGACTGTGTGATGTGTAGACTGTGGTAGTAGTAAGAAGAAGAAGAAGAAGTAGTAAGATTTCATTACCCCTGCTCTCAAAACGGCGAAGGAAAAACATAGGAAGTAAACCAGCATGTCCTAGAACCAAAAATTCGAAGACATGTGACATCTACCAACCCGCACTGAGCCTGCGTGGTGGATTACAGGCACAGCTTCCCTCTCACAGAGAGGAGGCCTGTGTCCCAGCAGTATGATTTCAGGAAGTTTATAGCTACTTACCTAGTTAATTTGGAAATGTTTTACTGACATGATTTAGGTACTTAATTCGTTTACAAAAAAAATATTTCATCAAAGCCCATGTTTCATTGTTTATTTTAAAGCCATAATTATCAAGTAGGTACATTGTATAAGTACTTTCGAAATTTAAAAGGGAAAGTATGTCTTTATTGTGTGCCCTGTCCAGATGGATTTTAAAATAACACTCAGAATCATTTATCTGAAGGCTCAGTATCACAATAATCTGTTGAACAACATGTGTATACATAAACCTATCAGCCTAGCTCAATCCATACATCAACTTTTATCTGTGACTGGCATCTTCCATGATAAAAAATAATAGATATTTCTATCAATGTTATATTACTGTTTTCATTCAAATAAACTTATAAAATAATGTCAATGCTACTTATTTTAATCACATTTATCAAGATTACATTAGTGACAATTACATTCAAATTATGATAGTCACATGTAATTATCATAAATAGTAATATAATCTACACCACTCTAAATAATTTATTATACATATTGATTTTGAGTTCATACAGTACATTGCCATTTCAGTTAGTAATTTGAAGTCCCAGAATACATGCTATGAACACAAGGAATGCTTTCCACTGTTTCCACAACATTAATCCTACATACATGCCATCTGTGCAGCACTTAACATTTATTCTCTAACTTAAGAGTAGAAAGTACTCATAGTTTGTCTACAGTTTCTTCACCATAAGCATATTATTTGGTTTTTATAACATTTTTTGTGAAGTTTTGGTCAATATTTTAAGGGCTTGTTCAATCAACATGTTTTTATAAGTCATGTGTAGAAAGCGAATGTATGTTTTTAATTTTAAACACTCTCCCGTTTCTCAGTATTCTACTAGTGTAGTTGTGGGTAGTGTGTAAAAAAGGTCATGAGAAACAGATTTTTTTTAGTATAAAAATTTCTCACTCTCAATCAATCTGCCTAGCCTTTTCCCAACTATGTTGGGTTGGCTTCCAGTCTAACCGGATGCAGCTGAATACCAGTATTTTACATGGAGCAACTGCCTATCTGACCTCCACAACCCATTAACTGGGTAATACGATACCTCTTGGTAAGACTGGTTGTCAGACTTTCGGGCTTCTGACGAACCGTAACGACTGTCATAGATCCACGAATGACAGCCGGGACCAACGGCTTAACGTGCTTTCCGAGGCACGGAGGAGTCTCGATATGTAAAGATGGTCACCCATCCACGGACAACCCCGGCAAGCGAAGCTTAACCTGATGGATCGACCCGTGCGGCTGTTATTACTTAGCCACGAGCTCCTCTCAAAAAATTTCTCACTCTCCGGAACAAAAATTGTCTCTTTGATCCATTGCTTTTAGCATTTATAATTTTAGTAAGAAAACCAAAATGTTGTAGACTAAATCACAACTTATTAGGGAATAAATAACTTAATATCCAGTGATAAAACAGTTAAGTTCCAATCAACACTGGGTAATCCCGCACTCAATGAGATGATTAACGTCAATTATAATAAAGATATCTATTTATTATACCTGTAGTGAATATCATATTTATGTGTAAGATTATACAGTTAACATGATATGATTTTCCTTAATGCAAGTTAATGCTGACTCCATTGAGTGATCATACTGATAATTATTTGCAATAACAAAAGTATAGCTACATCTTAGTAATAAAAAGACTTAATGAAAAAAAAGATAAATTAAAGCAATATAAATATTATGTAATAAATCAAAGATCAGTGTCTTCCTACAATAAATATTTTTTACTGTCAAATATCAAGTCTAGAGCATCATTCAAGTAAAACAAGTTTCTAAACAGGATTCAAAATCTTGGATAAATTAATCAGATATAAAGTTAGCTAGGTAGATGAAATGCTGTCAAGACAATTTGAATAACATCTACTGAATAGTGCAAGTAATAGTAATAACTACACAATAGCAAATAACAGTGAAAAGTCAAGTTAGGGCAGTATTTAATTTTTTTATTCCAGTCAGCACACCAAAGCTACCCAAATCTGTAAAATTTTCATAATTGAATATGAACCTTCCTTTGTGGTAAAGTTGAAAATTGATCAAAGAAATTTGACAGATTGGGGTAGTTTCATGTGCTGGCCTGTGTACAACTTCAATTTTATATTTAATTATAAAATTGCACCTACAACTGTTTGTCTCTGCATCACCCAAAGGGTGACTGGTACAAAATGCCTATGGCATTAAGTCCACCTCTGTACCTTTGTGTGGTTCATGCACTTACTTAATACATAATAAAACTGTGATAACAGCTAATTATAGAATGATTTATGGAAGAGAAGGGATGATGCATCAATCCCAAATAAATTGTTAGAAGGACAGGAGAATGATAAGAACAGAACCAGAATACCTACTTAAGATATATTATAAACAGAAGCTGTTGTTGTACGTTTATAAATAAACAAGTTAAATTAAATAATAATTACCTGCGGGCTAGGTGGAGCCTCTCCTGTGTGGTGAGGTGTTCCACCTGCGCCATCTCAGACACCAAGTCCGAGTGCTCCATCTTGATTACAATCTGAGAATATACACAAGGTTTCACATACTGTATGCTTAAAACTAAATTAACACAAAGGCCCGTATTACAGACTCAAAGCATTACTTAAACCCTAAGACGACCCACTGACCAAAACTAGTTTTAAGCCATTTGTTTAGTTAGTTTGCTTTTGTATTTTTAAGTAATGCTTGAGTCTATGATGTACAGTATATAGTATGTACTAAAGGGTCTGTTTTATCAGTATTCAAGTAGTACACTACTAAAGTTCTTTTTGCTGGAACAAAAGTAATTTAACAAGTACTTATGTAAAGTTAAAACTTTCCAAAATAGATATTCTCAAGATATTCTCTATCTACAGATTGATATGCCTTGTCTCACATTCATGTAAAACAAGGAATGTGATTCTGCTAATTTTATCATATTTATCTACCTGTTTTTCATAAGATTTTACATTCAAATTCTTAGTAGTGCTTGTGCTGTACACTGACTGTTTTGTTTGTAAATAAAACATTTGTAGAACTCAACTATTTTCACTAGCACAGTAGTACTATTAATACTAGAGCTAGACTCAGAATTCGTAAATATTATTAAAGTAAATAAGAATAGCGTAAAGGTAATGTACCTAACATCAAACTTATTGATATCTGACAAAAGTCTGATAAGATAACACAGCCCTACAAGCATTTGAAGCAAGTATATTGAGAATTTGGAAAATTTCGCTTGTACTTAAACGGTAGAAGATAGAAAAACTTTCCTAGATAATCAGACAAAAATACATTCATCTCTCTTCTACAACAAATATTTCAGTTTTAAAAACAAACTGACAGTTTAGAAAGGCACTTGGTTTCTACAACCTAAATCAACTTTGCAGGTCAACATGATATCATTACAACTTTTGCGGGAGAAACTATACACTATACATATTTATTCTAAAATATTTTTCACGCTACTTACCGCTGTTCTAGTTTATTACAGATCATAAGTATGTTTCATTCTTCTATTGATGTATTTGCCACACATGATAAACAGATTGTAGTAAAGGGAGTCACTAACACACATACATATTATTGATACTTGGAGCTAATTGAAATCCACTGTGTGAGAGAAATTTACTGTTACATTCTATTTTCCGTTATTTTTCATGAAAATAAGAAACAAGGAGAAAAATCACAAGACGGCTAGCGACGAGCGGATGGGTTTACTTTTTTGGTGACTTGAAAACCTTGACTTGAATACTCGCACTTTGGCGCGAAATCGATTTTGTTGCTCTATCTTTAAATTTTTAAAGAAATGTTAAAATAAATTTAAAAATTCAGAGAAATGTCAATATTTCGATAGCTTTTAAAACAGTTAGTACTAATTTTATGCTTGATTGGTTATTTGGATTAAAATATTTTTCAATATTCATGAGGCCGTCTGTTAGCAAGAACAACGCAACGCTTTTGCTTGCATTAATTCCAATATAGTGTGGCAGATGGCGCGCGGTAACGGGCAGCCGGCTCCTAGCGGCAATTTTAAAGTTTAAAATAGTGGACAACATATTTATCTCGAATGAAAAATATCTATTTGTGTTGATGGACAGCAACTATATTTTAATTTTAATCTAAGAAAAGTTTTCTGTACAGCGATGATGGATTGTAAATAATAGGTCTTTACCTATGAAATTGCCGTTTTGTATGAAAAAATTTAAAGGAATTTTTTTCATGCATTTTTTATTTGTATTAATCGAAGTAATCACCCATGCAATCAATGCATCTTTGCCAACGCAGTGGCAGTTTATTGATGCCCTTCTTAAAGAAATCAGCTGGACGGGAGGCAACAAATTCTTCAAAGGCATTTTGTGCTGCCTCTCGGGTATTGAATTTTTTTCCCGCCAAGAAGTTATCCAAATTCTGGAAAAAGTAGTAGTCTGTAGGCGCAAGGTCTGGTGAATAGGGCGGATGACGGAGAGCTTCCAACCCCAGTTCTTGCAACTTGGAGACCGTCTGCTGTGCAGTATGAGGTCGCGCGTTGTCGTGCAGGAGCAGCGGAGACGAGCGATTGACCAATGCTGGTTGGAGATGTGCCAGCTTCTCCATCATTGTGTTCAGTTCTTCACAGTAAACATCTGAAGTAATGCTCACCCCGTTTGGTAAGAAGCTGTGATGAATCACACCGGCGCTAGACCACCAAACGATGACCATCACTTTTCTAGGGGTAAGTTTTCGTTTAGGGCATTGTTTAGGTGCTGAACCAGGATCCAACCAACTTGCTGAGCGCTTGCGGTTATCAAACAGAATCCATTTTTCATCGCAGGTAACAATGCGGTTCAAAATTCCTTCATTTGTGTGTCTGTTGAGCAGTGCAAGGCACGTCTCGACGCGTACTTCGCGCTGGCGATCATTGAGTTCGTGGGGCACCCATTTGTCAAGCTTTTTTACCTTGCCAATTTGACGCAAATGGACCAATATTGTTTTGACGCTATCGTCGAAACCTGCTGCTAATTCAGCCGTAGATTGTGTATCATCAGCTTCCACAATCGCCTTTAATTCGTCATTGTCGACCAAAGTCTTCGGACGACCGCGAGGTTCATTTTTCAGGTCGAAATTTCCAGAACGGAAGCGAGCAAACCAATAACAAGTGTTGCGCTGGTTTGTAGTGTTAGCTCCGTATAAACGTCGTTGATGTTGCGTGCCGCTTGTGCCGCGTTGCTGCCACGACGGTACTCATATTCCATAATTACTCGAATTTTTAACGTATCCATGATGACGAAAAAGATTGAAATGCGATGAAAATGTAACACTAATCAATAAACAAATGACTACTTTTGGAAAAAAAAATCCATGTTTTTAAAATAAAATTAATTTGAAATTAGAATTCTTAGCCAAACAAAAATTATTTTGATTTGAAATGGCCAGTACTGCAGAACGGCAATTTCATAGGTAAAGACCTAATATAAATATTAGGTTGGGGAAAAAGTCTTTTCGCATTATAGTATGTATGAACTTAAAATAAAATCTCTTTGGCTAGACTATTTGTATCTGGGTGGTTTTAGTATCATTGAAAGTTTAAATTTTAAAGAACATAATTCCAAATTCAAATTAGGAAAATGTGTGATTTTCATTTGTTTTTCGTACTGTCAAGATGAGTGAATCTAATGAAGAAATTCGATACATTTTAAAATTTTACAACAAAAAAGGTAATAATGAAACGCAAGCCGCGAAAAAAATTTGCGATGTTTATGGACCCAGTGCAGTGTCTATGAGAGTAGCACAAATTTGGTTTAAGCGTTTTCAATCCGGAAATTTTGATGTCAAAGATGCACGTCGCTCTGGTCGCCCTATTACGGATAAAATGGATGCCATTTTTGAAAAAATGGAGCAAGATCGGCATATCAGTAGTACGACGTAGCTGAAGAACTGGGAATTGACCACAAAACAGTTTTGGCGCATTTGAAAAAAACTGGGTACTCAAAAAAGCTCGATATTTGGGTACCTCACGAGCTCACTGAAAGAAACCTAATGAATCGTGTACTCATTTGTGATTCTTTATTACGACGTAATGAAACCGACCCATTTTTGAAGAAGCTGATAACTGGTGATGAAAAGTGGATCACGTACGACAAGAACGTGCGAAAAAGGTCGTGGTCAAAGGCCGGTCAGGCTTCACAGACTGTGGCGAAACCTAGGTTAACTCGCAACAAAGTGATGCTGTGTGTGTGGTGGGATTGGAAGGGCATTATTCATTATGAGCTGTTACCACCAGGCAGGACCATCGATTCTGAACGCTACTGCGAACATCTGATGAGATTAAAGCAAGAAGTTGAGAGAAAGCGGCCGGAATTAATCAACAGAAGGGGTGTGGTTTTTCATCATGATAACGCTAGACCTCACAAATCTTTAGCCACTCAGCAAAAATTAAGAGAGTTTGGCTGGGAGGTGTTAATGCATCTGCCGTATAGTCCTGACCTTGCACCTTCAGATTTCCACCTGTTTCGGTCTCTTCAGAATTCTTTAGGCAGTGTCAGGTTAACATCACGAGAGGACTGCCAAAACCACTTGTCGCGGTATTTTGATCAGAAGTCCCAAAATTTCTATAACAATGGGATCATGTCCCTACCTACAAGATGACAAAAAGTTATCGAACAAAATGGTACCTACATACTTTAGATAAATGTAAATAATGTATATTAAAAAATGTTTTGAATTTTCTTAAAAAATGCGAAGAAACTTTTTCCCCAACCTATTATTATTTTACGAGATGTAACTTATATTTTTATACAGCAGTTTCCTTACACCGTTTGCTTTTATAGTGAAAGAACCTTTCTCATTTTGATCTTCATAATTTATCGAGTAGGCTCTTGTTTCGATTAGGCTTATATATGTGGTATTACCTATTGCCTTTTTTGGCATTCCTGTGCGAGAATCCATACGCATCGCATGTCTTTTATCTCCAAGGTTCTTTTCTCACACTTAGGTAGGCAAATAGTTACGTAGGCTACGATAGTATTGCTTCGTCATAGTTTGATGGTTATCCTGTAGGTTAGGTATTCCGTGGTCGGTTTTCCGACTCCAGATTCGTAAAGAGGTTTATTTACGTAAGAAAACTGAAGTAGGTATCTAAGTCTATGTTGGGTGCGAGTCGGTGCAAATGTTAATCTTCTTTTTTCTATGGGGCAATCGTGAAGGATAGGTAGGTACTCTCCATCTGGGGAGAATGAGGGGTTATGTGATAGAACCCTAAGTTACTTCTGCTACTATGAGTCGGGAGAGCGCGCATAAACTCGTACATTTATTGCACCTCCAACATAACGGGTCTGATTTTATTGGACGGCAGGACTGAACACGCAGTCCCGATTGCTATTCTACACTACTCCTACTACCCTGCACTGCCTACTGGGCTGGGTACTGCCCTATACTCGTAGGTACTGGAACTTTCGGCTGATGATTTTCCCTTCTGGCCCGACAAGCCCCCGCCTTAATTGACCAGAATCCTGCACATTGAAACTAACGTAGACGTTCGGTCAATAAGGGTTACTTGAGAACCAGCACCCTAATTGCGTTAGTCACACTTAGGTCTATTAGGAATCGGTTTAATTTTGTAAACAACATTCATTGAGTTAGGTAAGTAGGTACCTATTTACTACGTTGTTGAGCAGACAAATTTTTCGAACATAAGCATAAAGCAATTGGATTAGCAATATGCTTCAAAATCATCATCAATTGTTACGCAATTAGGGTGCTGGTGTAGGTACCTACTAGGAAACCTGAACTCAAACGTTCCTCCGACTGTGGCTTTTAAGAAGCCGGATTGAAGAAGAAGAAAGAAAGAAAGAAAGAAAATACGTTTATTTGCGGTAAACATGACGCAAAGGACAAAAAAAAATAAAATAAGCAATGTAAAAAGCAAGTTTTGGGGAAAATATGCGTCACATCTACGCAAAACGGCTACAAAACACGCAAACACGAAACGGAAGCAGATGTCACGTTGGTTTGTGCCTACCTACCTTCTTGCAGTTAGTCAAATTTAAGATAGTGAAATAAATAAGTAGGTACAATTTTCAGGGGAAAATAAAAAACGAAATAGGTAACTCTCAAATGTGATTTTTATTTCAGTTTTATTTCTATTGTACTACTATAATACAGTTTTAACAATAATTCAGTACAAAACAAAACCACAATATCATCAATCAATGAGCGGTGTAGATATTCTACGCTAGGCACTATTATTTTTATCAATTGACACACCATAATCCCTTTTATACAAAGCTTGCTTATAATAGAGTACCTAGAGTTGATTGATTTAATTATAACTATCGAACAGTATTCGCACCTTCTTAATACACAGAGCGTGGCGCACAAAGGATTCTATTGATCATCATTCATGAACACTTGAACAGCAGTCCTATTCTGTAAAAATGTTACCGTGAAAAGTTAGGCGAAGTGAGTTTGAAATGAACTGTCAATAGTGTCAATCCCTAGCGTCAGCCGATCTATTCTGTAAACATGTCACCGTGAGCACTTATGGCTAGTTTACACAGTGCGAGCTGTAGCGTGCGTATCAGCCTACCGAGTAGCTGCAGTGCAGTAACTCGCACTGTGTGGACGTATCACGAGTTAGTCGCATTTGCAAGTTGGACTCGGTAGCTCGCAGCCGAGAAACTTCAACATATTTTGTTTTCGGGAGAGCTAGCATGCGAGTCGGCCTATCGAGTAGCTGCAGTGCAGCAGCTCGCACTGCGTAAACAGCCAAGGCATGCTGAGCTACTAACATGCCTGAACAGAGTGCGAGCAGCTGTTTACTGTCCAGTCAGCAGCTCGCAGGTGAAATGAGCTTGAAGTGAACTGTCATTTCACCTGTGGTCTTAGTGCGAGTTTGTATACTTACTTTTTTTTTTTTTTTTTTTTTTTTTTTTTTTATTTCAACAAAAATTACAGAAGAGTACTTCACAAATCTTCTGCCAAACTGCAGGACAGTTTGTCGGCAGTGTTCTCGTGGACACAGCTCTTAAGTTTACTTAACACTAATGCAACATTATAAAAGATAAAAGGCAAGGGGACACAGTTTAATTACTTACATAGACGTAACGACCTGCCCGCCATCCCAGCACGCGCGGCGAAAGCTCATGCTCCTAGCGTCCCGACCACCGCCACAGATCGCGTTTACGTTAACGTTGCCTTACGTCAATTTGTATGGAATAATTGAGATTCCCATTGTAGTCACCAGACGGCGCTTGTTCAATTTCAGTACAAATTGACGTTTACTTTAACGTGATCGAGTAAGTATAAAAACTCGCACTAAGGCCTCTGATGTAGGGAGGGATTGACACTAATTTTGACAGCTCACTTCACCTTAGTTTTCACGGTGTACAAATCTTGTACTTACAGAATAGATAGATCGACAGGTGGGACTCGACTCACTTCATCATTTCACGATGATATTTTTACAGAACAGACCGGTAGAATCGGTTATTTTAATGTAGGTATGACAAATAAACAGGCAATAGTAGGTAAGTACATAAGATATGCGAGTACCTACCATAACATAATATAACACAGTCACAAACAATTGCACAACAAAGTTAATACCTAACTACAATTTAATTATATAAACTGTATAGGACGTTACATTCTTATGTTATTCTGCAACGAGCCCATGAACAAATAGGTAGTTAGGTTACATAGGGAACAAGGCAATTATTATTTATATTATACAGGGTTAGTTTTCAATGACCAGCCAAATTTTCACAGGGCGTTCTACCCGTGAATATGAACAACTTTTACTATGGGACCAACTTTACAAAAAACAGCTGTTTCATACAAAAGTTCAATACCTAAGTTTGACTAAAATGTATGAAACAGCAGATTTTTTTTCGTGATTTCAAAGTTGGTCCCATAGTGAAAGTTGTTCATAATCATGGGTAGAACACCCTGTGAAAATTTCGCTGGTCATTGAAAACTAACCCTGTGTAAACAGGGTGTCCGGTACCGTAATTAATTAATAATGGCTATCCAACCAAACTAGTATATCCCAAGTATAAAAGATACGATTATTTTGAAAAATACAGGTGCGATTTCCAGTCACACTATATACTGCCTCTATGGTAGTCAACGTATAAAATTATAACAACAAATAATCGATGCAATTCATTCATTTGTGGTCGTGGACTCGTGGTGAAGAAGAATGTAAAATAAGGTTATTATTTTTTTCATAAAAATCTTTGATATTTGGGATACCTTATTTTTTTCTGTACTTTGTAGAACGGCCATCAGTTCTATTATGTTATTTCAAAGTTATCTATTTTTTACCGGACACCCTGTATAACTAAGATTCATTACACATATTGTTTGTTAACGTTGAATATACACAATAATAAAAAAACAAAATATTAATACTTAACATAGGTGGGTAGGTGGTTTATAAGCAGGTAGAGCTCGTCTAAGTTGAAATGCCGCGCCCTACTACGGCATGTCAACAATGCGTGCCACGAAAGATGAGACTTGACGAGCGCAGTATAACGCTTCCCGCGATCTGTCCCCCGCCCCGATGACGCCCAGTGCCTTCCCGTCTCAGACCTCATACCGCTAAAGAGACTTATATCAGAATAATCAGAATCAGAGAATTATAATCTACTGCGCAAGTCAAACTACGTTGTGTGTCAAGTGTCATCTTTCGTGGCACGCATTGCACAGCCGGTCGATTCTGTAAAAATCTCACCGTGAAAAATTAGGTGTAGTGAGTTTGTTTTTGCTAGGAATTGACACTATTGACAGCTCACTCCACGCTCACTTCACCTAAGTATTCACGGTGAGATGGTTATACAGAATCGCACTGCTGTACGTGTGTGGGGCGAGTCATTTCAGCTTAGACGAGCTCTTTATCATGTTTCATGGAAAAGAAATTCACTTATGTATGTAGGTAGGTAATTTACTAGTGCGTTCATGCACTAGTAAAGTACCTACATTAATAGTCCAAGATCTCAGGGCCGCCAGACCTTACTTATTTTCCGACTAGCTTCTGCCAGCGACTTCGTCCGCATGAAATTTCTTGTTCCCCCGACCCACCCCGTCGCATTGCATCGCCTGCCCGAGCTTACTTCGTTTTCGCTTAATATTCTTTCAGACTTTTTCATTTTTCTCGGCTCTTTATGGTCTTAGCCTTCCTCGATAAATGATCTATCTATGTAACACTTAAGTATAGAATTTTTCAATTCGAACCGGTAGTTCCTGAGATTAGCGTGTTCAACCAACCAAACAAACTCAAACTCTTCAGCCTTATAAAATTAATAAGTATAGAATTACAAAATGTATGGGATATACAGAGTGGATACGACAATACAACAAAACAAACAAAACTTCGTATACCTAATCACGTAGGTACGCAATCTGCGTACAAAAATTTAACTAATACTATAATCACAGGGCAATATATTTCCTTTTTAAGATTTTCAACATGATGTATCTGATAATACAGTTATTAGACCAGCCTTGCCTAAAAAAATAAAGGTTAGACATTGCAATATTCTTCACGCACATGTTGCCAGCTACTTCAATATGGGAATTAATTTATTTTCTTCTTATGTTCTTATACCAGAGGCATAAGGGTCATAAAGCGTGTCATCAGAATTAGATAAGAAAATAATGCATGCGGAAGTTACATCTACTGACTCTTGTCAATCGAAAATTTTGAATGTGTGAAAGAGATACGTATGTAGACGACAGTTCGTTTATTTCTACGTCGCTTTCTCGCCGATACAATAACAACCCAAACCTGCAAAAAATCATCACAAACAATGGTGTGTTGGGTCGGTCAGTGCCCCAGTCGCCTGGTGATTTTAATTACATTTTTAAGCTATTTAGTTTGTTAGAAAAAGTCACTTTTTTAATTTCAATGTTAGGATTTATTTGATAATTCCTATAAACTGCTATACCTACATTAGTTCTGCTCGTATTTTCATTTATTGTCGTATCCACTTTGATAGAGTACTTAGTGTAAGAAGGTACTACATACTTTGAACGTACGCATACCTGCTGCTTGGGCCGACGGCCAATTATCAGGTATTAGGTACTAAAGTTAGTAGTAAAAAAATACTGGTATTCCGCTGCATCTGGTTAGACTGGAAGCCGACCCCAACATAGTTGGGAAAAGGCTAGGCAGATTGATTTTTGGGTACTAAAGTAATCTACCTACGTAAAAATATTAAGTACCTACTCACTTTTCCTGCTGATTTTTATGTATGTCTTACAGAATATTGTTAATAAATAATAATCAATAGTACTGCCAGACACTTCCCGTCGGCGATTTTTGCCGCCAGACGCTTTAACTCCAAAAAACGATGTCATTCATCTTAAAGTTTGAGTCTTTTTTACATTTTACAAGTTCTGTACCATTTATTAGATATAAGACAAGTAAAAATAACCTAAAAATAACAAAAATTTATCCTAACGTAAAACTAAAACTATTCACAAACTAAAACAAGGCGTCGAAAAATTCATCCGCATCGCTGTCGATAGGTTAAGTACCCAAGAGACTGGCGGCATTGCCACGTTGTATGGCAATGCTTAGCCACTGGCCAAGGTAAAAGCCATCATCATAAAAGTTTGAGTCTTAATTTTTATATAATGATACTCGTGGAACTATATAAGGTGTAACCACGGAGTAGAGAAAGAAGGGTGTAACTTAAATAACGCGCAACCTCTTAAGGGGTCATTATACTCATCATTATGATCAGCTTTTACTATGCGAACCTAAAATCATGAATTTTTGTATTTATTTTTTTTTTATAAAAAAAAAAATCTGCTGTTCCCTACATTTTGACTATTTATGCGAACATTTAAATGTAGGGACAGCAAATTTTTTTTCGAATTTGATGTTAAGTTTGATCTCATAGTAAAAGTTGTTCATAAAGATGAGTACAATCACCCCTTAAGAGGTTGTGCGTTGTTTAAGTTACACCTTGTATATTTCAATACTATTTGTAAGCAGCCAGACCAATCGTAGCTGCCAAACATCCCCCAGACACAATTAAAAGGCCGCTGTTAGTATGAGCGCGAGAGTTATAATATCTAGATGGTTTGTGTCAATCGTGTTATGCATGGGTGTCACTAAAAAACATCCGGAGATACTGGGTAATTGAACATACCTTTATTAAAAAGTAGCGCTGAAATGTTTACGGTAATAGGCACGTATTGTGTGTGTATTTAAGTATTATTTTTACAAATGAAACCCGCATAATTTCGATAGAAAAAGTGAGGATATTGAATAGAATTCAATGGAGCAGCGATCGATATCAATAATAATATCTTACATCATCAAATATGATACACTTTCTATAACGCTACAGCTATTATTGTTCTAATTAGTCTATTCTTCATAAACAAGGTTATACAGGGTCAAATTTAATTAGCTAGCGAAACTCCTCAGATGTGGTGGGTATCGATATTTAAACATAATAAAACAAGAAAAATGTTGTATACTTACTTAATGTTTTTTTTGGAGTCAACGACCGCAATTATTGTAGTTACTTGTAGAGCCTATGCGTTTAAAAAATCAGTATTTTTTATTAATGCGTTAAGATACTTAGTATTTGAAGTTTACACAAAAAAAAAACAGTTTTTTTTATTCTGATATTTCAAGTTACTGCAACCTGCGGTCGGTTGAACCCAAAAAAATCATACCTAACATGTCTGTCGAGTTTCGCTAGCTAATTTAATTTGACCTTGTACAGATTGATACCTCTAATAATCTAATAACAATTCAACATTTTCATTGCGCTGCTGATGCCTTTATTTAAAAGTAGGTAAGTACAGGACATTTTTATACAGATTATTTAAGACTAAAATGACGTCGCATTGCCAATAACATCATTAAGAGAATAACCATGGCCTGTGTTCACCAACATAAAACATTCAATCCACCGGTTAAGTATAAGCAGTTGGTTTATGTCAAATTTCCTAAGGAAAGAACTGATTACCTACATATCTAAACATCAGTTTTAAAAGTCGGTGAACTCTGCCCTAATCATACTAACTTTACTTACGGCAGATTTCATCGACATTTAAAACGGCTAAAATTAATACCAACATTATCTCAGTCGAAGTATTGAAACCTCATCCATCAACCTCAACTCATGTTACCGACCTATATGAAAACGCAAGAGAAGTTTGACGACGAACGCAAGTGAAAAATTTATTACTAACGTTATTAATAAAAACGACGTATTTTTATTTTCAAGCATTAAAGAAATTCTGAAATGAAAACGCATTTTAATTAGGTGTTGGCCTAACGTGAAGGAATATCAAGGAAAACGACCGTGAACATATAGTCATTTATCTAGGTAGCTACTTTTTGTAGATTCATAAAATATGGATAAAAATATATTTCAATACCTCATGTTTTATTTTATTCCGAAGCAGACTGTCTAGATCTAAGAATAATTGTTAAAACGCGTGGTATACGTACGTAGCAAACACAAATAAGTATACTATCTACTTCTACAAATCACATCTCAATTAAAACTAGTGGTAGGTACGAGTATTGTCATTGCCAACAAGTGCCAAGTTTGAAATCATAAATATCTTTGCATAACCACTCCCACGATGAATGCCTAGTCTATCCACTTTAAGGAACAGTCATTAGTTTACTATCAGTTCATAGTAATATTTTGTGTACAAGCGGTGTATAAGTGGCTAGGCGCCCCGTCGCGCGCCGACAAAAAAATGTACAGGACAATCGAGCAAAAGTTCCGCGGGGAGCTTATCGTTGGAGTGGATACATAATAATTATTGTAAAACTATTACTTTACGTACAGTGCTGGATGTAATTACATGATACTTTACAAAGAGCATACAAAAATACACTTCAAATAACTATAAAAATTGGTTTAGATAATATTGTACTTAGAACAATTAATTCTTGATTATTCACAGATCATGCATGCATGCATGCATTCATTATTAATGCTAATATCTTTTAGCAGCTTTTCAATTGATTCCGTATTATAATGAACAAAAAAGGCAAGATCGATAGGAAAGTATTTTTGTTATTTTTTTAAAACACTTAAGTCTACCAGTCGTTGCATGATGCACTTCATCGCAACGCGTCGTATTTACACCTTACAAGATAATATAATTACAGCTACCTAGATACCAAAATAACTCGAAAGCCTCAGACAGGATATCTGGAAAGCAATTTTACGTTTTATAAAGAACCTACCTAAACTCTATCGCACGACATTTATCTCGCTTTAAGTGTGCGTATCGTGATTATTGACCGACAATATCAACGCATCTTACTTTGTCTAATGAATACACGTAGACGGTAACAATAGTCAAGATCCCAATACTATGTTTATCACACGGAACCAATATAATGAAAGCCCTTGAAGTTGTTTAGATGTTTTTGGCAAAGTCATTAAATATTTGCATATAAACACAGATTTCAATTTGCATAAAATTCGTTACGGGTTTAATTAACTCGTTTTTTTTTTATTCTATGCTCATTTTACTTATCACCACAGATTCACAGCACTTTTTAGAAAGTTTGTGTATTTATAGACTTGCACAACATCATCGTCCGCGATAGCACTTCACTCTAGCGTCTTGTACTTCAACAGTGGTAACCTATCAGGGTCACCACGGCGGGGCACTCAGGTGTTCTCGTCTGAGGAGTCGTCAGACGAAGAGCTGGTTTGCAAGGTGGACGCCATGGTCAGCTGGCGGATGAAAGGTTCCCTGGGAAGACTCTGCTGACCTAGAGGCAACCGTCTCACGCCCATGCGCTCACTCTCAGGCAGTGATTTGCTGCATTTCTCTTCTGTAATCGCGTCACGAGATAATGACCTGAAATTCAACAAAATAATTGTGGGTATATAATAATATTTCAAGGCTACTGAAAAGGTGGAATGATGACATGACAGGTCGTTGGAGCAACATGTGGCAGTGTGGCCAGAAAGAGACAGGAATAGAGAAGATTTGAGGAGGGCTTTGCCGACTGGCACACGGACATACAATGCATAAACAAACGCCAAATACGAGACTGACGACTATACTATACGCTTGTCCGACTATAGGCTAATAATAAAATTCAATATTTCAAGGTAATTTTAGATTTTAATAAATTGGTAAGATTCCTAATTCTGCTATTTGCTAAGCAAATATTCTCTGTACGCTATGATAACCAAAATATTTGCCCTTATCCAAACTCTGCTGGACAAAAGCCATATTGACATTTCCACGTCAATGGTCAATACCATGGTCAAGCTGTTTGTATCCAGATTGAATATCGATCCTACACGTCATATAATATTTCAAATTTCAAGCTTTCACGCTAAAAGACATAGATAGAAAGAAAGACAAATAGAAAGACAAATATTAGGTATAGTTGAAAATCTAAAAATAAATAACGAGCAGTAAATCATACCCAGTCAACTCTAACATCGATCCTCTTCGACACTGTCCTCTATGTGGTCCCTGCATAATGCTGGCTGGTCTACTCGACGCGCCCAGGGGGTCGGAATGCGCCACATCTTCCATCAACAACACTGACGGTCCCCCCAGACTCGTGCTCCTCTTAGAAAGCATACTCGGTCCTTGTCTCCCAACAGGATCCTTCGAAGTTCCTTCTCCCTTGCTCCAACTATCTCTGTTCCCTTCCGAGTCGGATACCACCACACTCTCGGCAACACCCTGAGTAGAGCTAGAGCTCTCTCTTCGGAACAGACCTATGATAGACTTAGGATGTTTTGGTTTCTCTATGCCTCCTGATACCGGGAAGGTATTATGAGAATGGATTTGTTTTTACAGCGGACAGGACAGGGCGGGAAAGGAAAAAATCGTGTCAGAAAAGTTTTTAAAACATTCTAAGGTCTAAGGTAGATAAGTGCAAGATAAGGTTACGTATCGTTACAGCTTATTTTGTTTTATGTTTTAAAGCACTAATTTATATTTGCTACGGAATTGTTTAATCTTTAGAAGCCTATGTCTATATTTAATAGTAGGGGCTTTTAAACTGCTGTGTATTTTGGGTGCTATAAATGGAGCTATTTCAGTAATAGGAATAACTTAAATAAAAAGCTCATGCACTGTGTTAGGTGTATGCAAATGTGAGCTCTTTAGAAACTAAACAATGTTCCCGAAAAAAGAAAAATGCACGCTACCATCGCTAGGGTGTAGGTGTTGTGCATATGAAATGGGAACTAATTTCTTAAAAAATTAAATTGACTACGTAGGTTGCACTACAATAATTGGTATTAACAATTAAACAATTTGTAGTCTCGTATAACTTACTTCATAACTTTCGATCAAACTCTAAAGCAAAACAACTTTAAACGCAGTTAGAATTTAATAACACGTGAACATTGCAAATAATTATATTTTTGACAATGCTATTTTCAGAATAATCTTCACCAAAAACAAAATTCTAACTTGCCCTGTGATCCAGAATGTCATGGTCTATACTACGCGCTACGCGCTACGAGCTCGTAGACCAATTGGATGCGCTACGTGGCTACGCTGCTACGCAGAGGTCTACGAGATATTATTTATCCCACTTTTCGACTTTTACAAAGCTTTCTACTAACTGCTTTGCGCTTTAATGTATTGTACGTTTTTAAATTAATTTTATAAATAAAATATTTTAATATAATACAATTTTCAAATTAATTTGTACAAACTTACCTAAAAACGTAGCCGAGGGTGAGCTATACGCTAGATACTCTTTGTTGGAGGCCCAAGCAGGGAACTCGGATTGTTTTAGGGCACCGCAACCCGAGCCCTCCATTTCCTCGCGTTTCCATGGCAACATCGTCTCGGTCGCAGTTGGGGTGGCCACGCGAGCGTGCTCAGCTACTATCATGTAGGTGTCTGTGAGTATAAATCTAAGTATAGATAGGCATTCTCAGATGCATCAGAACCTATGCATCATGTTTAATACTTGCCATTATCGTCAGACAGTCTTCTTTCGTCTTCTTCGAGAATATCCTCATTGGGAACTAAAATTTTTAAAATGTTGGTGTTATAATTTTGTGTTAGCATTTTGAAACTTATTTAAGTTACGCTTGAAAAAAATAGTATCATAAATAATTACATTAATAAATAAATACACAACTAATTTATATTTAAAAATTATTTTAGGGAATAATTGTTTTAAATCATACTTATATAAAAACATATCTACTCTTTTATAAATAAATAAAAATGAATCTGTATAGAGTACGTATATACGAAGTAATAAGATGTTATGTAACTTAGTAGATACTGCCTGGGAACGAAATATCTACGCTATTATAGATACCTACTTATATACAATCTACACATTTAGATCTAAGAATTATCAATATACCATAAATATTTAGTACCTAATTGGTAAATATCATAAGTACATATTATACTCGTTATAACATGCCATACTTACTGTTTTTAAATGGATCTACATTCTTAAAGAGAGAGTGCCAAGTTTTACTGCATTTATAGTCAATCTAATAATAGGTGGATGGCTGTCTATATTTTTATTTTTTTTTAAATGCTATATTAATACTTACTATACTTATACATGTTGCGCCGACCCCAAATAGATTGGGATAAGGGCAGGAGAATGATGATGAATGATGATTAATGCTTATTAATAGATTGGCTACCAAGCGCTATTTAGCGATAATAGGAAATAAACAAAGGAAAGAATAATAGTATGTGTTTAAAACATGCACTTGTAACATTGAATCGGATGACCAATCTTTGCAAAGCGTCTGATGAAAAAAATATTTGCTTTATTTCTATGTAAGCAAAAATGTTTAAAGTTAATTGAACGAAAATTAATAAAAAAAAACAATTAAGTAATAAACGTGGCTGAAAAACGATACCAAAAAATCTGATTAGACTAATAAAACGTTAGTGCCCAGTGCGACCCAATGTTATGTCTTACATAATTAACTCGTAAAGTGATGTCTCTCTAGAGTTTACAGCTTTTGCCTAGCTTGAGCATGTAATTTTTACATTTAAATCATGATTTGCGGTAATCGTAGCACAGTCACATTAAAGCATTTAATCTAAATTAAAATCTTGATCATCAGACGCAAGTATGCACGCAGTTCTAGTGACAATTATGAAAACAGTTCAGTTCTGGAGTAAACACATACCAAAGTTATACGTGGATCTGTCCCTTCTCCACGGTAGGGATTTCTCAACAGCTGTCGGGAGTATCTCTTCGGGTGTTTTAGCGTACTGCTTAACGATCCTCGCTTTCAAGGGATTGAATCCGGGCAGGTTAGCCAGTTGATTTAAAAGTGAACTACTATTTTCTTTATGCGAGGACGTCGGACTGACTTCTTTGTATCCAGCTGATAATATTATCATCGCCAGTTGTCGAGAGTATCGGTTAATTTGCGGTGGTGCCACATGAAGGTTGCCAGAAGGGAAGAAAACGACGATCAAACACAAAGAATATTAAACAAGCAGAGATGAACAGATTCGCAGCGATTAGAAGATTAGTAGGTATTCCTTACGACTAATGGAATGGTATTTGTGGCTCAGGACAGAAGAGAATCTAACTTTGGATTGAAACCAACTATATTAACAAACCTTCGTTTAGTTGATAATAATTGAACAGTATAAAGTTCCTACATGTGCACTTTTACGCTTTTGGCTGTTATGTTTTTAATTGTAAAATATCAACACGAAACACACGAAACTGATAGAACAGACCAGCACCCTAATTGCGTAATACAGTATCGATCGGAGTTGGTTTCATTTTGAAACAAATTGCTAATCCATTGCTTCATACGTTCGAAAAATTTGTCTGCTCAGCAACGCAATGGATTAGCAATTTGCTTCAAAATTATTTAGATTCCGATCGATAGTGTGTTACACAATTAGGGTGCTGATTTCAATTAAAAAGTTTGTTTGAAATTTTATAACAGAAATATAATATAATATAATACACACATCAAAAGTGTCTAGGGATCAACATATATTTTTGCAATAACTTTTCTCCTGATTGATATTAATTAAAATTTTCTTTAAGGATTCATCAAATAAAGTGTTTTCGTTTGTCACAGTAACGATAAACCAAGTCACCTTTGCATTAATAAAGAAATTTGCCATTTTCCTAATAAAGGGATTTTTGACATTTGAACCACTAACATTAAAGTTCGAAAAAAAGACTGAAATAACAGTTTTCTTTAAAATTTTATTGGGTAACTTAAACAATTAATAATCCGTGTTTCTACCGCGAACACTAACAACACAAGAACATCGGTTTGGCATACTCAAAATGAGTTCATCCAAATCACGCTGTGGAATGGCCGCCCATGTTCGTTGCAACAACAAAAAAAGGTCTTCTTGCGACTGGATACCCTCCATATTCGGCAGAGCTCTTCTCTGTAGCATATCCCATGCATGCTCAATCGGGTTCAAGTCTGGCGACTGAGCAGGCCAGGGCAGGACATTGATGTTAGCTGCGGCGAGAGTCTGTCTTACAACTCTTGCGGTGTGCGGTCGTGCATTATCATGCATTAACTGAAATAAGGGACCGATTTGCACTTGTAGAGGAACGATGACGTCTGATACAATCGTCTCAGCATAAATTTGAGCGTTGAGGTTGCCTCTGATCCAAATCAACTCAGTTCTTCCGCCGATCCAAATACCCGCCCATACCATGATGGTTCCACCACTATAAGGATGGACTTCCTGGCAGGATTTTAATCGCTGTTGGCGTCCAGGGGTTCTCCAGTGTCGTATACGTCTTGTATCCGGTCTCATACCAAAACGAGACTCATCAGAAAAGCACACGAAACGCCATTGTTCTTCTGCCCAATTTCTGTGTTCAAGAGCCCATTGATATCGAATCCTACGATTGTGCATTGCTATAGGTGGTACCCGTAGCGGTCTTCGGGAATTAAGGTTCACTTCATGCAAGCGGTTTCTGACTGTTTGGTCGCTAATTAAGTTCCCTGAAGAGTGATGAAGCCTCACGGCTAACATCATGGCGGTTATAGTTGGAGCTCTTCGAGTTAAGATTTGAATGTATCGGTCTTGTCTCCGTGTGGTGCAGCGATACCGTCCTCCATGGCGCTCAGCCACGGTACCAGTGCTTCGGTAACGTGTCCAAAGTCGACTGATAACACTCTGACTTGTATTCAGAGCTAAAGCCACAGTACGTTGCCGGGAACCAGCTTCTATCATTCCCACGGCTCTGAGCATTTCTTCCCTGCTTAAATGACGTCGCCGCTCCATAATAACGTTGGTTTTAATCAGTAGTAGGGAAACAGTAGCACTAATAATGTCTTCAATGCGTTGTATGTTTTTATAGGGAAAATATTGACAGCTGATTTTCATCTTTTACTCGAATTTGATTCACAGTTCCTGATTCAAATTATGAAATGCACCAAAAAGGATCCATATAAATTTATAAAATCATAAATTTATTACAAAGCCACATCTCAATCTCAAGAAATCCGCATAAAAATGCTTGATCCCTAGACACTTTTGATGTGTGTATATACAGTTGTAAAGGAGTTCTGTTTTACTTAAAGGTTTGCGAATAAGTTGGTCGGTACAAAAGGTCTTCATTTGAAATAGGCAACTGAACCAAAACAACTCAATAAAAACAATTTCAAGAAGAGAGATAATTTAGAAAATACAAATAATTACATACAGAGAAATAAATTTAGAACATGCCACCACAAATACGTTTCAGCTCATTCTCACAGTACGTAGCCATGTCAGAAATTAAGGAATGCTTTGGACCCAGCAAATAATAGTCGTATACCAGTTTAGTAAACGTCGGTTCACTTATTGTAAGTACCCCATTTTAGTCAATGAAGGAAAGGTTGTGCGGAAAATAAAAACAACGTTAGTCGACAACATCTAAAGGACTTGTTTGGATTTGAATTTGAAGCTTTCAGAAAATTGATATTCATACTGGATTGGATTCACCTCCTATTTCCGCATTTGTGAAAACAGACATTGACTATATGAACTGGAAAAGGTAAATCGTTGCTTTTTAGGGTTCCGTAGTTAACATGACCCCTTATAGTTTCGCCATGTCCGTCTATCTGTCTGTCTATCCGCGGCTTAGCTCAGAGACTCTTAGTAGACACTAGAAAGCTGTAATTTGGCATGGATATACTAAGATACCTTCAGTTTGCGATTGCAGTTTGCAATCTGCAGCCCATCTCGGCCTTGTAGGTACCTTTAATCACACCGACGGTAAAATAAAATCTTGAAAAAAAAAATTGTAGGGTTGGTAAAACACGTGAAGTGGGGATGATATTTTATTTTCTCGTTTATCCCATGGTGTGGGGGTATCGTTGGATAGGCCGTTCAAAAATATTACGGGTCTGTAAAAACCATTTTTCTATTCAGGTATCCGTTTGCGTAGCTTTAAAGTGCTAATTTTTGTTAAGAGTCAAGAATGGCCCTCTCCCCCTACCACCTAAATGGTGGTTTTGGGATAGTTGAAAAAATTCACGACAGTATATTATAACAAAGTTAAAAGGAAAACTATCACTGCTAAGTAGGCTTTATAAGATAGCGATGTTACAGTAGTCGACCAACTAACATTAGTTGGAATGTATTAAGAGATTTGTAGTAAGAGATTTATCTTTTCTGTGTGGGAGAACATGTATTTCAATTACAATGTTAAGTTTGTTCTTGGGATAAATTCATCCCAACTACGGAACCCTTCATTGTGCGTGGTCCAACACGCACTTGGCTGGTTTTTTTCAGTTTTTGTCCATACCTGATTAGGAAATTCATCGTAGAACGTACTTGACATTGAAATGCAATTAAAAACGTACACATTTTTTACGTCTAGCTATCTACTATTACTGTTACACAATATTTTGCTCTATCTACACAGTGCTTCTGATCCAGTAGTCAATACGTCGGGTTTTTAGCGTTAGCAATGTTACCATTCAAATCCAAACTGAGGTGTATCACTCAGGGTGTGTCATGCAGAATACCTACGCGGGGTTTTGGCAGTGAAAGTTATACCGCCGTCGTCACCTTCGCGTCGTGGTCCTATCTCGCGTTCGTCACCGTCCTCCTGCAGAACCTCGTCTATGTAGTCTGTAATAATACGATATTACTGCCATATGTTATGAAAAGTTTTGGGATTCATGCTTTAAATAAAGAGCTAAGAATGTTGTATTTAATTGTTGCTATTTTATTTGAGAGTTTTTAGATTTTTAAAACTGATTTTGGAATTAAAACTTATAGGAATGTTTGATATCACAAATCACAGACGATACAAAAACAAAAAAAAACATGTGCTATGTCTAAATGTTCTAGTAGTTTTATTTTTTGTTTTTATTTATTTACATTTATTTCCATTAAACTAGTGTAGAATGAAGCGTTTGTGCTTGCAAAGTAAATTAACAATGATCATTGATACATATTATTATTATGTATGTATTTGAAAATAAACAAAAAATCGAAATAATACTTGAACCCACACGTGCATGCGATCGACACTCGTGATAATAAGAAAGAATAAATAAGTACCTAATCTATAATACTTTATTTTACCGTGCGTGAACTGTTTGGCCGAACCGTTTTGCTGGAATTCAGGGAAAGTCACATGATTTTTCCCATCCTGAAAAGAAGGAAAAACATGTTTTCAAAACTTTATCTCCATCTTGAAAATGTTCACCAAAAGCTTACCTACATTATACCCATAACACATAAGGTCACATAAATAATTATCATTAGGTAGGCCTGTCCCTGTCAGTAGTCACTATACTATTCACTCCTTTTCAGGGTTCCGTACCTCAAAAGAAAATAAAATGGAACTCTTATAGGATCACTTTATTGTCCGTCTGTCTGTCAGTCTGTCAAGACCCTTTTTTTCGGGAACGCGTGGAGGTATCAAGTTGAAATTAATATCAAATACGAGTACGTAAGTCTACGGTCCCTTAGAGCTCTACAAAAATCAATCTTCTAAGTCAGCGCAATAAAAAAATACGGCCATTTAAATCAAACAAACAACGCAACGCAATTAAATCAGAACAAAGAGTACTTCCCGTTGACCTAGAATCATGCAATTTTGCAAAAGCAAGGTCTCATAGCTATAGTAGAGGAAAAAGTCCGAAAATATTTAACTTTTAGTTTTATCACATAAAAAATATTTTTTTGCGATCACAAACTTACATTTGCATGTATGGGAGAACATTTTTTCGACTACAAAGTTAAGTTTGTTCTTGGGATAAATTCTTTCCAACTACAGAACTTCATTGTGCGTGGTCCGACACGCACTTGGCCGATTTTCCTTTCAAATCATCCCTCACACAATCCATCCATCTTTTCTTTGGCCGTCCTCTCCCTCTACATTCATCAAAGTGAGCGTTCCTATATTAAAGTTAAGTCTACTAAAACGATTTGTCTACTAATGCGTACCTGCTTTCCACGTTTACTACGCTTGTGATGATGCTTCCTGTCGCCGACTCGTCGTCGTATATTCATATGGGTCTTATAATTGACTTGCGTGCCGAGGTCGCGATCGTTCACCGCGTGACGACTGTAGCTCAGCCGACGATGCTACAGAATGGAAATCATTAGATAATTAGGTATATAATGTAGCCCTTTCTTGTCTACCCCATTATATAACTATATTTCTGCCACCAACGACCGACCTACCGATATATGCAGGTCAAGGTATTATTAGGGTTAGGTAAAATAAACTCTATGATAAAGTTAGATAGATATTTCTTGTCTACCCCATTTCTGAAGTAACTTTTGATTCCCATGAACACCCAACGATGACCGACCTACCAATATGCAGGTCAAGGTATGATTAGTTGATTTGGGTTAGTCATGACAAGCAAGATATTACGTTAAGTATATTCGCAGATCTTTCTGGTCTACCCCATTTCTGAAGTAACTTTTGATTCCAATGAACTCCCATCGATGACCGACCTACCAATATGCAGGTCAAGGTATGATTAGTTGATTTGGGTTAGTCATGACAAGCAAGATATTACGTTAAGTATATTCGCAGATCTTTCTGGTCTACCCCATTTCTGAAGTAACTTTTGATTCCAATGAACCCCCATCGATGACCGACCTACCAATATGCAGGTCAAGGTATGATTAGTTGATTTGGGTTAGTCATGACAAGCAAGATATTACGTTAAGTATATTCGCAGATCTTTCTTGTCTACCCCATTTCTGGAGTAACTTTTGATTCCAATGAACTCCCATCGATGACCGACCTACCAATATGCAGGTCAAGGTATGATTAGTTGATTTGGGTTAGTCATGACAAGCAAGATATTACGTTAAGTATATTCGCAGATCTTTCTTGTCTACCCCATTTCTGGAGTAACTTTTGATTCCAATGAACTCCCATCGATGACCGACCTACCAATATGCAGGTCAAGGTATGATTAGTTGATTTGGGTTAGTCATGACAAGCAAGATATTACGTTAAGTATATTCGCAGATCTTTCTGGTCTACCCCATTTCTGAAGTAACTTTTGATTCCAATGAACTCCCATCGATGACCGACCTACCAATATGCAGGTCAAGGTATGATTAGTTGATTTGGGTTAGTCATGACAAGCAAGATATTACGTTAAGTATATTCGCAGATCTATCTTGTCTACCCCATTTCTGGAGTAACTTTTGATTCCAATGAACTCCCATCGATGACCGACCTACCAATATGCAGGTCAAGGTATGATTAGTTGATTTGGGTTAGTCATGACAAGCAAGATATTACGTTAAGTATATTCGCAGATCTTTCTGGTCTACCCCATTTCTGAAGTAACTTTTGATTCCAATGAACTCCCATCGATGACCGACCTACCAATATGCAGGTCAAGGTATGATTAGTTGATTTGGGTTAGTCATGACAAGCAAGATATTACGTTAAGTATATTCGCAGATCTTTCTGGTCTACCCCATTTCTGAAGTAACTTTTGATTCCAATGAACTCCCATCGATGACCGACCTACCAATATGCAGGTCAAGGTATGATTAGTTGATTTGGGTTAGTCATGACAAGCAAGATATTACGTTAAGTATATTCGCAGATCTTTCTGGTCTACCCCATTTCTGAAGTAACTTTTGATTCCAATGAACTCCCATCGATGACCGACCTACAGATATGCAGGTCAAGGCATGAGAGTTGACAGCATGGGGTTACACCGAAGTGAACTTGTTACGAATAAGGCTTCCGTTTTGCTAACTAGGTTGTAATCTTCACCTACTTACCCAGATAAGTTTTCGCTAGTATTATTTGTTAACTTAGTTTGTTAGTCAGGAGCTCGTGACTAAGTAATAAAAGCCACACGGGTCGATCCATCAGGTTAAGCTACGCTTGCCGGGGTTGGTCAGTGGATGGGTGACCATTCTTTACATACCGAGACTCCTCCGTGCCTCGGAAAGCACGTTAAGCCGTTGGTCCCGGCTGTCATTCGTGGACCTTTGACAGTCGTTACGGGTCGTCAGAAGCCCGAAAGTCTGACAACCAGTCTTACCAAGGGGTATCGTATTACCCAGTAACTGGATTGTGGAGGTCAGATAGGCAGTCGCTCCATGTAAAATACTGGTATTCAGCTGCATCCGGTTGGACTGGAAGCCGACCCCAACATAGTTGGGAAAAGGCTAGGCAGATGATGAGTTTGTTAGTCAGGTTTGGTTTTCTTTGCTACTCACCAGTCTAAGCCATGACCTACTTTTACGGAAGGGTAGGTACTATTCATAAAACCAAGATAGTTTGAAAAACTTTTACGTTCATTCAACCCACTCGCCAGTGCCTTTATTATTTTATAGAGCAGACATAAGCGTGCTTAACAGGCTTTATTATTGTTACCCTAGGAGGCTCTGACCCAGAAAAATCGTAGAGGAGATTCCCTATGGATAAGTTTGAATCAAGTGACATTCTGCCAATAGGTTAGTCTCTGACCGAACTACACCAACGACCTAATTAATAATTTTCTAGTACAAGAAGCCTTTGATAAATTTGTTAATACATACGCGTCTAAACGGTTTGCAAAGTTCTTCGGCAAGTAGATGGTGTATCTTCGCGTCCGTAAGATCTTTTTTCGACGGATTGTATTCCAATTCCTGCATGTCTATGTTCCAAGTTGATGAGTCTAGCTGGCTGAAACTAGGACTGAAAAGAAACAAAGAGCTTCAAAAAAAAAGGAACAACAATCAATGAAATAAAATTTTCGGAACAAAATTTAGTAAAAAAATTACCTTCCATTAAAATTGGCATTAGTATAGTTTTTGAAAATGGCTGACATGGATTCAGCTCCAGATATATTTCCAATAGTAGACGCATTCCTTTGCATATACTCTATAGCATCTTTCATAGCCAACTTTGAATAAGTCTCCAAAATCTTGGGTTCTGCACCCTGAAATAATAATTTGTCCTGTTTTGTTATTAGTTAACGTTTCATAAACTTTCCGTATTTCCTGAACTTGGTTCAAAGTTGCAACAAAATAATAACCTACCTGATAGTTTCTAAGTAAAAACGGTCTAATGAAACGATTATCGAATCTTTTGAATTTGTCTCTCATGTGGTGGTTTCCATGTTTACCGAGAATATCTTCTACGCCTGCCATTAAATGGTCCATAAACTGAAAAGTATACAAAAAGGTAAGGTTTAAGTATATGAATATGAATTAATACTTATACTATACAGGCCCAAGTAGCACAGAACTGCATTATAAATGTTCACATAAGGCCCACAGCGTCAACCTAAGCGAAACTAATGATTAGAGTTCACTCGGGATGCAACAGCTGCTTAGAAAAAAAAGGATCAAAGCAACGCTTTTTTCTGTACTGTCTAATAAGCACCACACACACACACACACACCACAGATGTCACGTTATTCAGCGTTTAGTAGTGCAGTACTCTATCACCTGCAGAGTGTATGTTAGTGAACACAAATAATGCAGTTTTCTGAATAAAAGTCAAGGAGTGCACTTTAAAACCGTTGCATTTAAAGAGAGAACATAATTATGAACTACTATGACGTAAGAAGTTATATAACTTTTACGCTACTAGTCAGGAGTTACTATATACTCGAATAACAACATTTATCTAGGCAAAGAGTGAAGTTTTATGCTACCGTTACCTACAATGCCCATGATTCAATTCCCATGTAGCTACGCTATTTATTTGAACGCTGTTTATACGTTATTTATTTGAATTTTATGTTTGATTTGCTATTCTCTGATTTTTATGTTTTTATGTTCTGAATTTTTCTAACTGTAAATACAGTTTTCAAACTGATATTTATGTATCAGACAATCTATGTACCAGACAATATAATTTGTTCCATTTTTTCTTTAGAAACACAATACTTAATATGTAAATTTGTTAATTTTTCTTTTAATTTTGTTGGCTCTTACTCGTATTTTACCTAATTGCGATTTCAGACTTATGTTATGTAATATCTTGACTAACTGTTTTGTAAATTAACATGTCCTATCTAAATGAGCCAGTGATCTGTAAATCAGGGCCCACCTACTTCAGACACCTTTCTCTATTTAAGATTGTGCATTTTTATTATCTAGTGCCTGTAATACTGATGTTGAGATAAATAAAGATTTAAATAAATAAAGATTTATTTATTTACGCTAGATGTTAAATGACAGCTTTACCCTTTCATGAATCCGTTCATTCATAGTAGGCTTCCTCTTCTCAGCAGTTTTAACATTAAGTATCTTCACAAGAGGCTTTATCGTGATCCCTTGTATAAACACGGTGAAATATATCACCGCTATAGTTGTGGTGACAAACATTGGCTGCAGTTCCACTACTTCGGGATCTATTAGAAGAACTAGAGCGAAAGCAACTGCGCCTCGGAGACCTGGAAATGTAAATAAAGGTGGATATTGAACAGTAAATTGTACCTTTACAGGTACTTTTGTTCAGCAAAAAGATTGAACAAACTTACGAAAATGTAACTCTACCTATTGTATGATTTTGAATAAGACACAAAAATAAAGCTATAAATAGATCATACGATAATCATTTTAAAGGTCATCGTAGAACAAATTTTGATATCAGGAGGGAAGAACATTTTGAAGTGTAAAGTGTTTACAACCTCATTTTCTGATCTCTAATCTTCCATAGGCAATTTTCCTGTTGGAAATAACCTTAGAAGAAAGTGAATTACCCACAACTCACACGGCCAAACGCCTCTATTGGTGATGAGTGAAAACTCTGAAATGTACAATACCCCTGGAGTGGCTTTGAATTTTTCGCGTTGACAGCGCACTCTGTTATTTTTTTTTTTTTTGGATTCAGCTACAGCCTTCGTTCTTGTATCGACAGAAAGTCATTGAAATTTTTGATATTTTTGTTAGGTGGCATTGCATTGTTAGGAGCATAATAAATATTGTTTAGGTGGTTGAAATAAGTTAACGGCGCAGTGGGTGCGCGGGTGGTGGTTTATTATTTGCATTTCAAAACTTTGTGTGAGCAATGGTAACTATTATGATATCATTGGGCTAAATTTAACGTTAAAAAAACATAGGATTTTAGCTTTAAATAGTGAAATAATACGAGTTTTCTTTTATATTGCCGTATTAAAAAAAAACAACAAAGTCATTTAAAGTTACAAAACAAGTTGTGTAGCCTGATCTGCCCAATTGAGAAAACAGTCATTAGTGTACTATCGCGTCATAGAAACTTTTGTTTACAAGCCGAGTTAATGTAACTCGACAACTCACCACGCGGCGAAAAAAATGTGTAGGGACAGTTCACCCAGGATTGCGCAGGGGGCCAGACGTATGAGTCCCCATGGTTTATACTGGCTTCATTTGTTTTATTAAAATACAAGAGGAGAAAGTTAAATTTATAGCTAAAAAATGAGATCATAGTACAAAACATCAATATTAAAATGTTCGATACAGCAAGCAAGCATGTCTGAAGATATACGCCCTTTATAATCGCGTGGGTGCTGCGGGTTTATTATTTCCAAGGGTTTAAAGCGGCTAGACGGAATATATATACCTAAACAGTCTAGATTTTTAGAACCTCGTCTAGTCTCGCTGTCAGAATCTAGGTATTAATAAATAAATAAGGTAAATAGGTACTCGGCTAGTGAGCGTTAGTAAGTTTCAGTATAAAGTCGAGCTACCTCGACGGACAGGCGAAGTAGGGTGTGGATGTGAAGCTGTATCACAAACTATGCTCCACCTCCTGTCCTGCCCTCTGAGCCTCAAAACATGCAGGTAAAGTGACCTTTGCGCTGCCACTGATGCCGTGGAAGTGGCGAAGTTATGGGACTACAAAATTTAAATTACTGTGGTGCCAACGACACGAAGAAGAAAAGTATTGTATTATTTAATCTCAAACAATCAGAGAATGTAAGGAACGTAGCACCAAGAGATCAGTCGTTTCTGCCAACCCCAGCGGAAAAAAGACGATGAATGAATTTATGTAATATATACGAGTATATATGCCAGTCTGAACGTGTTAATAAGTTATTTGGATCCATTTAATTAAAATAAGCATACAATCAAGATTATCAACTCACCTCCGTAAGACATGACGAATTTTTCAACCCTATTCAGTTTATGCAAACGGAACTTGTTGGCTATTGCGCTAAATATGTACACACCTGAAACAATTAAAGACATAACAATACATAAGTAATAATACTTAAAAATATTAAAAATCGCAGTTACACTCCGTAGCCTCTATCGAAGCTAAGGGTCTACGCCGTAGGCGCCTACGGCGTAGACCCTCAACTTGCCAAATTAAGACCAACGCTGGACATTATAACAGGGCCCTATTTCAGTGTCTCATTGGGATAGAGAAGTTCAAGTTCAAGTTTGTAAAATTAAAATTAACTAAGTATATTTAGTTAATACACACACATACATAAATACATACAATTGTACATGTCTACGTATTTCTTTTTATTGTTTCGACAAGGAAAAAATTTTATAAAGCAAGAGTCCCACGCCTTAAAATCTTTCCGTGGCAATAGAATGTTATGAGGGCGCCACGTGCTGATGAAGCCCTGAAGTTTGAGGGGCATTTTCCGGTCACAGTTCACACGTGGCCTACATTGTGTTACGTCGCTTTGTTTCTGTTTATAGCTACTTAATTTTGCAAGTTGATTTCCTGCTCTTGGTTTCAAAATAAAGTAAGTTCCTTATAAAACTTACTTGATTTTGAAAGGAGCCAAACTCTTATGCGCGGTTTCTGTTTTTTTTTAAAAACCGGAGTTCATATAACTACTCGAAAGGCACACGCCCGTGTGCATACGTGTACGATTCGATATCTTAACACTTTACATTTTTTAATATACTTATATAATGACTTTGCTTAAAATAATAAAATAAGTTCAAAAACTAAAACCCGACTACTGAAAAATCACGCTCGCCGCGGTCGGTCTGTAACCAATTAAATTAATATTATTTACCTCCACTTTTACTTATTTTTAACAATTTAAACATATTTATTTACTTAAACAATATGACATATATACATATTTGTAATGTGCTCGTCAAGACCTTTCTTATGACACCAAATTTGTCATTATTATCGCAATTTAATTTTTTTCGTGGTCTGAAATTTATGTGTAAAGTCCACCATATTAAATTTAGAGAGAATTTATATAGCCTATGTCACCCGGACCATTATTACGAATCTATTGATACCTCATTCATTAAAATCAGTTCAGTAATTTAGGCGCTACGGTGGAACACACGTAAATACATCCATACTTACATACATACATAGACTGCTAATATTATAACCCTTCCTTTTGGCTTTGCCGTAGTCGGGTAATAAATAATCGAATCAAAAGCTATTCAGAGTTTATCTTTATCTGAACACCTCAGAAATGAAGCATCCTATCTAATATTTGTTTGTTTGATTGTAACGCATTCACATTAAAACGGCTAAACGGATTTGGATGAAATTTGGCACAAAAGTTACTTTTTATCGACATACCACGCGGGCGAAGCAGCGGGTGGAAGCTATAGTTACTCTATAATTTTGTAGATATTTAGTCGTTAGTTTCGTGCCTCGGAAAGCACGTTAAGCCGTTGGTCCCGGCTGTCATTCGTGGATCTTTGACAGTCGTTACGGGTCGTCAGAAGCCCGAAAGTCTGACAACCAGTCTTACCAAGAAGTATCGTATTACCCAGTTTTGTTCTGGGTTGTGGAGGTCAGATAGGCAATCGCTCCATGTAAAATACTGGTATTCAGCTGCATCCGGTTAGACTGGAAGCCGACCCCAACATAGTTGGGAAAAGGCTAGGTAGATTGTAGATTGATTGATTTAGTAGTTACTTACCTATTATCCGAAACACTGAGCAGAAGACAATGGTCAGTAACACAAACCACGTGTTCCAGTCGTGGTTGTTATTTACAGTGGCGACCCCGAGGAACATGAAGATGATGGTTTCCGAGGACGAGGACAGCATCTTCATGGTGTACTTTATAGTAGTGTGCGATTTGTGGGATATATTCCCTTCCACGTAGTTCTTCATTGTTATACCACAGAATGTTATACTGAAAACATAAAGAAGGAAAGCTGTGGGTAGGTACAGTACACTTACACACTTACACAAGATTCAAAAGCGATTTTCTACTTTTCTTATGCTCATACACACGAGCGGCACGCGTCAACGTGTGCAGTTGCCTCTGCCGTTGACGCGTGCCACTTGTGTGTATGAGCACTTAAAGGCTAACTTAAACCAGTGTAACTAAGGTTACACTAGTCTAACTTTATTTTATTATTATTATTTTTTTTTTTTTTTTCTTTATTTTTTTTTTACTGACTTGCCACTGTGGACAAAAGCCTCTTATAAAAATTAAGAATAAAAAAAAAAGAAAACATAAGAGTAACTTACGCAAGTATACCACTCATGTGGAACATCTCGGCGTTCAGATACGCCAGGTAAGCCATAACGAAGATAAAGATTGGCTCGATGACCCTGACTTCGTGGGTGAAGCGGGTGACAAGGCCCGTGGCGAAGCCCCACACGACTCCGATGAACGTGCCTCCAATTGCCACCACCAGGAAAGAGGCGAGGCCAGCAAGAAAGTCCGTGTATTCAAGACGTGATGGACCCATTTCTCTGTCATAGAGGGATTAAAGAAATCGTCAATTTCACGTTTAAAATTTTTAAGAACCAAATCAAGATTGTACAGTCAGAGAAATTACTTGTTAAGTAAATTGGAAACCTCCGTCCATTTGCCGTGTTATAGCTATTTCATACAACGGTCAAAGAATAAAGGCGCATCCTAACTAGTTTCTCGGAATCTTTTTTTTTTATGTAATTTCCCCGATTGCTCGAAGAAGGCTGGACCGATTTGGAAAATTCTTTTTTTGATAACAATAGGACGCCTGAGAAGTATACCCTATACTTCCCAGGTGGTCCCATTGTCATCAGGGCAGGATCTGATGATGGGATCCTGGAGAAATCGAGGGAACTCTTCAAATATTATAGGTACACACACCTATAGCGATTTGGATAATTTTTATTGTAACTTGTGCATTTGCTCTCAGAAAGCACCATTTGGTGAAGTGGAACTGATGATGAACACCACAGATGGCCATCGGAACTATTCAATAATAAGTAATTCAAGGGTTGTGATTCGATTTCTTTACCAAGGTTGCTAAAAAAATTATGCTCGTCACAATGCATGGTGGAAGTGGAGCTAATGGTGAAGTACCAGGAGAACTCCTCAACAATTAACGTCCCTGCATCGGGAAAAGCAATATTTTGTAAAAGGTGATGAATAGTTGACGTTAGGCTAATGTAACTTAGATAAATGACAAACAGACCCACTAAAACGTGAAAAATAAAAATATGTTTTACAAAAAAAAAAAACAACCGACTTACAAAAAAAAAAAAAACACTACAAAGTGAAAAATAACACATTGGAAGTGTTTTTTTTTTTTGAAAGTCGATTTTTTTTGGTAAAAAAGTTTTGTTTTAAGAATAAGATGACATATTCCCGCGATCAATGAAGTCGCGTTTGGTCGGTAAAATTCATACAAACGACCGCATTTGGTTAGGAAGCGGGGTGACAGTTGTGATTTGAGCGAACAATTTAAGTAGGTATAGGTTAGTAATTTGATTAACACTTAATTTTTCTGATATTATAATAAAAATCACTAAGTAAGCACTTACGTGTAAGCTTCAAACATGTGATACAAAACAACGGTAACCGCATCATTCAACAGAGATTCGCCGAAAACTACAATGTAAAGCACTTCATCGACATGAATTTCCTCGAAAACGGCGAGCACAGCTACTGGGTCCACGGCGGATATCAGTGCCGAGAATAACAGCATGTCTAGAAGTGGAGTAGTGCAGCCAAACATCCCAGTTTGCCCGCAAGCCCATAGGGACGCCCCTGTGAACAATACAATAGTAATAATAATTCTGCTATAGTCCTACGCCAACCGAGGGTTGTCCCTAGGTGCACTCGTATAGTGCGTACCTACAGGGTTAATCGTCGGTTGGTGGCGCAGTTAAGAGGTTATCAGCATTGTAGTAAAGGATTAAGTGACTTGGGAACTGAGTTGAAAAAGTAGGATCAAGATTTTAAGAACCACGCCAATAAAGTCAACTTACCAATAGTCAGGGTGTTGAACACAGTCCCAACAACGGCAAATAAAAGAATTGTCCCGAGGTGATCAAAAAACAATCTGTTAGGCATGAAATAGCCGGCGTCCAAGATGATGGGAGGCAGCATGTAGAGGAAGAAGGTATCTGGCGTCAGAGGCTGCACGTGCACACTGTGCGTGCTCAAAAGCAGCGCCCCGATCAACACCCCCACGAATATCAGCAGGCAGGACTCAGGAAACATTTTGGACAACTTCGGAGCCATATGAAAACCTGAAACAAATGTAGGATATAAATTCTGCCATGCTGAAGTTGAGGTGCACTAGGTTACACTAGTCGTTTAATCGAAATTTTATAAATTTCATACAAACTTTCACATCCTACTAATATTCTAAACTAGCTTTTGCCAGCGGCTTCGCCCGCGTGTATGTCGGAAATTATCCCACGGCAACCTTCTACCGGGATGAAAAGTATCCTAAGTCTTAATCCAGGTTATAAACTGTCTGTATACCGCATTTCATCCAAATCCGTTCAGCCGTTTTTGCGTGATTGAGTAACAAACATACAAACATACAAACTTTCACATCCTACTAATATTATAAATGTTTGGATGTTTGTTACTCAATCACGCAAAAACGGCTGAACGGATTTGGATGAAATTTTTTAGTTTATAACCTGGATTAAGACGTAGGATACTTTTCATCCCGGTAGAAAGTTCCCGTGGGATAATTTCCGACATGCGTGTGTAAAGTTGCGTTTTGTATAGCACTGATTCATTGAAAAGAGATTGAGTTGAGACTTTGACTGATTGATTGGAGACCGGGAAGACGTGGAGAGGGATAAGAGGTTGTAGTGAGGGAGAGGGTGTAGTGAGTGGGGAGGGTATGGAGAGGGTGGTGAGGGGGGGAGGAGTTGGCGAGGGTAGAGGGGGAGGGAAAAGCGGTGAAGGGGGTGTGAGGGGGTAAAAGGGGGAGTGTGAGGTTAGTGGTAAGGGGATGTGGTGAGGGGGTGAGAGGGAGAGGGAATGGGGTGGGTGAGGGGGTGAGAGGGGGCGATGAGGGAAATGAAAGAGGAGGGTGAGAGGGGAGGGAAGGGGAGGGCGTGAGAGGAGGATTAGAAGAAGAGGAGGAGGGGTGAGAGGGGGTTAAAACTGGGGAAGGGAGGTTAGCCGGAAGGGGATGTGGTGAGGGGGTAAGAGGGACAGCAGATGGGGTGGGTGAGGGAGTGAGAGGGGGAGGTGATAGAGGAGGGTGAGAGGGGAGGGAACGGGAGGGGGGTGAGAAGAATTAGAGGGAGAAGAGGTGGGGTGAGAGGGCCTTAGAGGGAGACGGGGAGGGAGGACGAGTGCCTTTATACTACTGTTGTGGCTAAAGTGTTTGACAGTGTGCTGAACGTACAGCTGGAGAAACATTTGCGGTTGCACGATGCACAGTTCGGTTTTCGGCCTGGTTTATCCACCGAAAGTGCAATGGCTTGCCTTAAGCACACTGTCAAGTACTACACTAGCAGGAGTAAACCAATTTACGGGGTGTTTATGGATCTTTCCAAGGCTTTCGACCGGGTCTCATACGACATCCTTTGGGGCAAACTAAAAGCGACAGGTGTCCCCACCGAATTGTTGAACGTGTTTAGATACTGGTACGGCAACCAAACAAACATTGTAAGGTGGGGAGGTGAGTTCTCCTTACCATAAAGGTTGGAATGTGGCGTAAGGCAGGGGGGCTTAACCTCCCCTAACCTTTTTAATCTATACCTGAATGCATTGATCGAGGAACTCAGCAGGGCGCATGTGGGCTGCTATGTTGACGGGTTGTGTTTTAACAACATAAGGCTACGCCGATGATATGGTTCTGCTGGCTCCCTCGGTCAGTGCACTCAGAAAATTAGTTAAAATATGTGAGAACTATGCTGCCAGCCATGGATTACTTTATAATGTAAATAAGTCAGAACTCACGGTCTTTAAGGCTATTGACAAGAAGTGTCCAGTTAATGTAACACCAATTAAAATTAACGACGTCTCGATTCGTCTGGTACACCAGTTCAAATACCTTGGACATGTCGTTGCTGACGACCTTAAAGATGATGCAGACGTTGAGCGGGAACGCAGGGCATTGGCGGTGCGGGCGAATATGCTGGCCCGTAGGTTCGCGCGATGTACAGATGCGGTCAAAATCACGCTTTTTAAAGCATACTGCATATCCCTGTACTCGAGCGCTCTATGGATAAGCAGTACTAAACGTGCCGCCAATGCGTTGCTTGTTCAATACAACAACGCTTTTAGGGCGCTGTTGCGACTGCCACGTTATTGTAGCGCATCTGCAATGTTTGCTCGAGCCAGAGTGGATAGCTTCTCAGCTGTTGTTCGCAAAAAGAATGAATCTCTTCTGGCAAGATTGCGGGACAGTGGCAACAGGCTCCTGAAAGTGATTGCTGATGGGCCTCACGAAAGCCCCATAATGAGACATCTTATAAAAACCACCCTGTCGGTAATAGAATTTAAGTACTAACATTGCAAATAAGTGAAATTGTTTACAAACATCTAGTATAATAATTATGTATTTTTGTTTTGTAATCTGGATCTAGTTGTCTGTTTCATAAATAATATATTAATAAAATTATTATTATTATTATATACCTTAAAGTTGCTTTTTGTATAGCATTGATGCATTGAAGAATCCCTGCCCGACAGAAATGACCGAAAAATAGAAAGTCGGCACAAAAAACATTAGTAAACTCCAGTCTGCGTCGGAGCTAACACACACACTTTTTTTGTTTGTTTGAACGCGCTAATCTCTGGAACTACCAGGCGGACTTTAATAATTATTTTTGCACTCGATAGCCAATTCTTAAGGTAGGCTATAGGCATATTTAACATCACTCTAGGACTCTTAGGTGCCGAGCAAAAAGAAAAAAAGTCAGAAAGAACGCTAAGCAAAAACGAAATAATAGCGTGGGCAGGCAATGCATCAGCAGCAAGGAATTTCAGAATTTTGGCAGAAGCTATCTATAAATAAAAGAGAAGTCCTGACTGACTAACTGATTGACTGACTCATCAACGCCCAGCCCCAACCCTTGGACTTAAAAAGCTGAAATTTTAACAAATAGACAAGGAATAAGGAAAGAATTCCCGGTAGTACGTTCCCGTGGGATATTTCCCGACATCCACGCGAGCGAAGCCGCAGACAAAAGCTAGTTAAAATAATAAAATCAATTTTAGAAGCGACCTCTTATACAGACCTTGTACAGACCCATCTAGCGGCAACTAAGGAACTAGTTTTCAGTTTCGTAGAACATTCGATGGCTTGTTGCGAATTCAGAAACGCACTGACAGTTAACCGACGTTTATCAGCATAACTTTATTGAATTAATAGGTATTGAGAGTTTATCTGAAGATTCAGCAATCTGGCAAAGTAATTCACTGAAAATAATATTATTTTATGACCGGGCTGAAAAAGTTTCATAAACTATCATAACGGATCTACTTGCTGATTACATTATTTTTGGTTTTGCCATGAATTTGTCAGTTCATGACATTTAAGTAAATGAAAAATGTTAAAAACATGTAAAACTAAAATATTTCTGTGATGGTAAACAAAGTGTAAATAAATGAGTATGAAATATTACCAAACTCAATCACATTTTATAGTTTTGTGAAACACCTAATTCGAAGAAAATGCCTAATTTAAAGGTCAACAAGTTGCTTCATACTAAATCTTTTTCTAGTATTTATGATCTAATTGGGTCTATGTCATACGGTAGTTTATCTCCTAAGATGGGCCTAAATAAACCAGCAAAACTTCATTCAGTGTATTCTGCTGCATGCGGGGAGTCACAATCACTCGATTATGAATACGTAGTGTCTGAAAAGTACAATCCTCTAATTAACGAAAAAAGCTGCAAAAATGTTATACCCTCTACGAGTACCATATTCTACGATTTGGACGATATTGCTAAAAGACACTCATTCCATTGTTTCACTGAACCCAGTGTATCAAATCCAAATTTTATAAAAGTGTTGAGAATGCCTGCACCTCTTAACATTTTTGGTACAAAATCCACTGCTATTGTCCAGGAGTGTGCTACTGAAATGCACCCAAAACCATTGCCGCGAGATAGTTTAGAAGTAAATAATATGAAAGTAAACAAGAAATACTCAAGGCTTTCTTCTGAAATCTGCTTAAAAGACGATGATTATACAAAAGATCACCAAAAAGTTCACCATTACAACAAAGACATATCTAAAAGACAGCAAAAATTTTGGTCGTATTCAAAATATCGCACAGAGTACACCAAACCCATTTCAGAAGAGAAGAAGGCAAAGAAGAAAGACCGAGGTAAACGCACGGAAGACCCCTGTCCATGTCAGTTATTTTCTTATGCTTGTCCTTGCACGGATAAAAAATCTCTAACTGAATTAGCAAAAAGCAGTAAATCCCTAACAATTGTTGACCAAGTAACGAGTACTGCTAAATTTGTGCCAGAACAAAAGAAAGATACAAAGACTAACAAAGTAAAAACAAATAAACGTGATCTTGTTACGGAAGACAAGCCGACGAACACAAGTTTAGTTAAAATGATCGAAGTGACTGTTCCTAACAAAAAAAATGACCAGCCAAAACAGATTTCAAATAAAAAGGACGTACCGATTCCTGCTGATAAAAATAATGTTAATAAAAACACAAAACATAAATTAAAGCCTCATAAAAAGTTGCGAAAAGTTTTATGTCCTAATTGCAAGGAGAAAGTAGATGTCGAAATCTGTCTAAGTACTACAGAAGAAGAAGAAAGCTTATTAAAATATGACAACTCTTCGATATTTCACAGCGAGGAAATATCATCAACCGCTGCTTACGCATGCAGAGCTGCTGCTTCACCAAACAATCACAGAAACAGAACCATGGAAGATGGAGATTTATGTCTACATGATCCTCGATGTGAATTATTACCCATTTGTCAAATCCTACCAGCTGATAACTTTTATAGCGTAAACCAGAAATGCGTCAATAAAAATTCTGTTCCTAAATCAACACCACGCGTCATAAGAATAACTAAAGCGTGTAGGCACCATCCACCTTGCACGGTCGTGCCTTCTTGTCAAAGAGCAACTGTGTTGAAAAATAACTGCGAATATATTCCACCTTGCTTACATCGCCCTCGATGCGTTAACATACCATTGTGTGTGCCATTTTCTAAAAATCTACATTACCCAGAAACAACAAATAAAATTGTCGAGGACTTGGAAACCAATGACTGTCCTCATATTCCGAGATGCAAATTTGTCCCTTTATGTCAACACGAGTCATTCTCAAACTCGATGAACCATCAAGTGAACATGATTTCTCGAGTGCAAAACGCGTGCGACTTTTTAAACGATTATAATAATCCTGCCTTTTTGATCAATCCGAACCAACCAACCTGTGTTAATACATTTTCTCCTTGCCAACTGTCGCCTAATAACACATGTTTTACGGAACAGTTTATGAGTAGATCCAATAAGTCATGTCAATTTGATTATTCAAATTACAAATGTACTAATGAATCCAATGAAAAACAGAGTGACGAGACCGTTATATTTATCAGAGATGTCGGTTGTCAGTTCAGAAGTAAAAGTTATTCTCCTAATGATTCTGTATTGGAATCTAAAGCTTCAAGTAACTCATTTGATTTTGTTGACGTTAAAATGGGGAACTACTACACAAACGTTCACACTTTGCGATATGAGGATAAGTATACCAGTCCGGTATCTGGAGAGGAACCATCTTTCTCGACAGTGTCAATAACTTCCATTTCTATTTCCATGGACCCTGAGTCAGAATGTCAATCGCACAGGCAGCGAACACCACACGCCTCGCTCGGACGCCGACCAGCAACTGGCTTTATGCCCAAATCAGCTTATATCGCAGCATTCTCTTCCGGACAGCCCCAGCTACTGCAGTACGATAATAAGTCGGAACCCTTTCTAGTTAAATCTCGAAGACATTTTCTGAAGGGCAAATATAGAAAGATGTTCTCTGTGAAACGAAGGAGGAAATCTAGAATGAATAACCTTAATTCGTCAGTGTTTGAACCGTCTAAAAAATAATCGTAGCCGGTTTCTTCAAGTTTCGTATCGTGTATTAAGTTTGTATGACTGCAAGTTATAAAATTTTTCTTTGTTAACGGATAACTTATTTAAAAACGTATCTTTTAATAAGAAAAGTTTTGTAACGTGTTAGCCTATGGTATTTACCAATATTATGTTTGTACGATTGAAAATAAAGATTTTTACATTTTCAAAATTAAACGTGTCTTTTTGTTATTTCAGACTGAAATAACGCTAATCGAATTTTAAAAAGCAAAGTGATTTGGACTGTACATATTTTTTGAACGAAGTTCTTTAACGCAGCTTGGAGCTAGGAGCAAACTGGTAGAAATCGTCACGTAACGATAAAGTAAATTTAAAAAATCAAAAACCCGACTGCGTAAAAAGTGAACTTTAAAAAAGATGGACAATCTCATGTAGTCGGATGCAATAGTCTTTGTTGTTAAATTTAAGAAGATTCCTCCGACTGCATGAGATTATTTTATAGTATAGTAGTAGCTATTACTGTTAGCGATCCGGCCCTGCTTCGCACGGTTTTTACAACTTGACAAAACATGAAGGTTTCTACATAGGTTAGGTTAGGTTTAGGTTAGGTTTGGGAGGCATCGCGGCTGAGGATTGGAGGCCGCGGCGGGAGAGGAGTGCCAGTATTGCGGTGCGCCGCTCTCCCTACCTTCTGCGGCCTTGACGGGGCCGCCACCATTTGATGGCGGACGCGGTGGGGCCGCAGGGGAAGAGGAGTGTCGGTATGACGTTGGCCGCTCTCCCTATCCTCTGCGGCCGAAATTTGGCAGGCGGCGGAGCGCGCGCGGGAGGACGACCCTCACGCGGCGCCGCTCCGAAGGCGGAGGAGGGGTCGAAGAAGACGTCAGTTTGATGGTCATCTCCGACTTCTCCCAGGTGGAGGCCAGCAGGCAACGGGTGTGGGGGGCATCCTTGCCTGTATTGCACAGGCCCCCACCAGTGTCGGACGGGAATGGCCAGGTGTTCCCAGTCATTCCCGTAGCCCCCCATCCGGGGGGGCATGCGGGGCCCGCCATCCATGCGCCGGGAGGGTTGTGGAAGTAAAGGCTGAGCCGGTTTCCCATGGCCCTCTCGTTAGGGTAGGTTTCTACATTAATATTCAACTTATATATAATAATATATAAGTTGAATATTAATGAATATTATACATAGGTATAGGTAAACCTTCCGGAATTAAATTTCTAAATAATAGTGAAAACACTAGCATCAAAATCCGTTGCGTAGTTTAGAAGAACAACGCGGCCACACAGACAGACACGAAGTGGGATTGGAGGCAGAAATAGGTCATCTTGTTTCCATATTTTTTAAAGTTCACTTTTTACGCAGTCGAGTTTTTGATTTTTTAAATTAACTTTTTTATTTTACACTTTGTAGTTAGGATTATATTAACTCTCGTGCAGACAATACCCACTTATAATCGGGTGTTAACGGCCTCTGAGTGAGTGTCACTCACTCTAAAAGTTCGGGATTGCTTTTTTTATCATTTCTTATTCCAAATTACATTTAAATTTTAATTCGCGCTCAAAATCCGCCATTTTGATTTTTTATAATTTTAATATAGGTACTCAGTGACACACAATAAAGACGAATCTAACGACATATCATTCGTTAATATCGGTTCAGCCTTTTACAAGGGAACATAGGGACGGACATACAGGTCATATACATAACCCTCCTTCCTTGGCTTCGCTATAGTCGAGTAAAAAGCGTCATGCCCGAAAAGTCAGTTTCAAGTGTCAAAACTTTTTGTTTTTTAGTGCAGAGCCATCTAGTAAAAGTTTTTAGCTTCTAAAAACTTTATCTAGATGGCTCTGTATTAACACATGATATAAGTACAGTGAAAGGAACTTCGTTCCAACCGGGTGTCCCACGACTCCTCCCGACTTTTTTGTTTATAATGAAGCTCTCACTCAAAATAATTCATATTGCACAGAAAGAAAGTAGGTATCATTATTTTGCAACTTTTGTTTGTTTCTTCCATCATTTCTCATGGATACCTCTCATTACAATCTACTAAATCAATGTAAGTACCTATTTACTGAGAAAAAGCTCCGCACACTAGCTACTGTACATCGAATGTAGGTCACCGCCACGTTCCGAGGCTGGAAGCCTTACTGATCTTGCCTAACTTCTCAATTTGCAAATGCCGCAAGCAAGTTAACTTGTACAGTGGTTTCAGTTATGCTGTCGACTAGTAGAGCAGTTGTCACTAAATTAATTTTACTTTGTTGACTGGATCTATATTTCAAACAAATATTTGAATATAATATCCGTATCATTGAAATCTTTGCGAACACCTTCCGCAGGTAGGTACAACAAACAACAACAAGACGTCTAATAAATGATGGACAATTAAATGATTATATCTTAATGCAAGATTGGTAAACATTGGTGTTGTTTTTATTAGTTGTTCTCACTTATTACCTAGAAGTGAGATAGACAGAATTTTCCTCATCCACAAAACAAACACCTTTCATATTATAAAAACTTAACGTATCCACATAACCGGGCAAGAGGGTAGGTATACTAAGTTAAATTCCTAAGTAAACAGCTACGTAACACCACTTGGCCCAGTTTGCGTCACCTTCGAGGTTTTGAATAAACCTCTGATTTGCAAGTAGGTAAGGAAGTACCTGTTCATGTTGGAAAATTCAGGGAACATACGCGAACTGACTGAAAGAGTGGTACAAGGGCGAACAAAAGTGTTTCGTGTCTTTGTTAACCCTTTCAGACGTGCCTTTTTTTGTTTATAATTTTCTTATCAGAAACAAAAAATATAATTTTCATTTTTAATTTTCATCTTTTTGACTTATTATTATCACTTTCACTCGATTGTACACAGTAAGCTTAATTTTGTAAATTGACGGCTTCGAATTAACCATATCTGCTTCTAGATCAGTCTCTCCATCTCCACTAACAGTTTATAATAAACTCAAACTCAAACTCAAAGCATTTATTTCAAATAAACCAATTACAGGCACTTTTGAATTATCAATGGGTCGGTCAGTCAGAAAGATGAAGCTAGTTGCCCATTCCAAAGCGTAGAAGATCCCTATGGAGAAGAACGGGCAAGAAACTCCACGGACACTTTTAAATCATAATATTTTTACAAAATATTGGTTACATCGTTCATGTTGAAAATATATATGTGACAACAATGTAGAAAGACGTGCACGTTAAAAAGCGTCCGTAATAAAAAGATGAAAACTAAAACAACTAAATTAAATATTAAAATTAAAAATAAGCCATGGCAGCTAAGAGACGAGAATAATTGGAAGTACCATTGTTATTTAAATAACAGAAAATCATTGCTACATCCTGCTCACTTTTTCCAAGAGCAGCCTCAATCTATGTATACTACAAGGTCAGGGTGTAAATGTCAACAGTGGCAACCTTTTAAGGGGTCATTGTACTCATCATTATGAACAACTTTTACTATGGGACCAAACCTAAAATCGCGAATAAAAAAATCAGCTGTTCAGTACATTTATGTTCGAATAATTCGTCAAAATGTAAGGAACAGCTTTGGTCCCATAGGTATTAAAAGTTGTTATTAGTTGTTGTTGTTACACTTACATCCTGTATAACGTTAGTAGCCTCGAGTTGTTACTAATAATATATTTATATTCCACTATTTGAATTATCCAGTCAATTCCAGTCCATCCCTTTAACCGCGTCACCCAAGTTAATTAACCCGACTAATTGACAAACATGCTTTTAGTTAGTTCATTATTAATGCTGCCACAATGGCTAAACTGTGCCTATTGTAGGTCTAACACTTTACATTTCGTATGTTTTACATAACGAGATTTATATTATGTTAGTATGTGTGATGATAGTGTTATCTGAGTGCTTTTCTTTGAATAGTTGACGAGATTGAAGTACCTAAATGAAAAGTAAAACTTTAACGGTCCTTGCTCTTTAATTTATTTATGTCTGTATCTCCAAATTCCTTAAATGGTTGCAGCAATCGTCATTAGTCAGTCAATAACAGTTAAGAGGCATTTTATTACATTTAGACCGTGATTTTTGCGTAAATTGGCCAACTTTGGCGTCCTTATTCTGGGAAACTGGATAGACTTCGACAACTTTGATTTAGTGAAAGGTGGAGTATAGTTATTAATATAGAACCAATCGGCCTCGCTTTTCAAAACTTTTTCTTATCTTTGTAAATAAATAATTCTGAAATATGTATCATCCTCAGAATTTTGAAAGCTATTCCATATAGCTATAAAAAAAAACCCATTCAAAACTATAAAGCTACTAAAAACGCTTTTCTTTACGTAAAATTTATACCAGAATAAACGTTAGTTCAGAAATAAAAAAAAAAATAATATAAGACTCAAAATAAACGAAATTACAACTGCCAAATTGCTAAACACCTACCCAATGCGATGCGTCGCTGTGTTTCAATACAACTAATCTGTCAAAACGCAATTTTGTGAACAACAGCTATACAAAATTCGCAATCAGGGGAAATGCTTTATTCCGGTACAATACATTCCTCCAGCCATCCTGGTCGTAAATTAAAAAGCATATTTTCGAAAAGAATGCGTCCGCGTGTTGAATCCCTGCCTCCTAATAAGATTCGGAACTAACATGCGTGTCTCGCTGTGATCCGTATTTTAATCGACTGAATCTGAACATTGCGTGCGCAATGCTTTCCTATAATGTCAGTTAAATCCTCCTAAGGAAACAAGGAAAAACTAACCGTGTAAGATATCGCTACCTAATGGGGAGAAGTAATGTGTTTTCAATAGCTGTTGCCCGCTGTTTCACTCGCGTCCTAGGGGAACAAACCAATAACTCGATAATAGGTAGATACCTATCCAATGTGAAGAAGATTAAGTTTGCATTAAAACATTATTTTCAGTTAGGTACTTAAAATCAAGCGTTTTATAAAGATGAAGTTTACATTTGCTCCTACAAACAAAAAGTTGTTGGACGGACTTAGTAAAAAGTAAACTCACCAATTTTTGCTATGCTTGCGAAGAAAATCCATAATCCTATCAAGAACGGCGTTTCGACCCGATGGAACTCAAAGGCGGCGATGACGAGTTTCTTGATTTGCTTCTCTGGCTTCTCCGTGCTCGGTAGATTCGTGGTGATGTCCTGGTGCTGACGTAGCTGGGTACCTGGGGGCTCTCCAGGCACAGGGACCACGGGGCCCATGGGGCCGAACCCCAGCCCAGGGTACGTGGAGATCCCATCGACTGTTATGGACGGACTTTGTTTTGTGGTACTCTGGAAAGAAGGAAAGAAGAAATTTGAGTGAGGAGCGTGTTTGTTGTTAGAGATCGTTTCAAATTAAGGTGAATAATGGCCGAACCCAATAACCAGCTATGACCAGTTTTGGCATACCTACTGGAGATAGAAAAAACTTATCTATCTATGGTTTTAACGTCCCAATAATCTAAGACAGTTAAAACAAAAGAACACGAAGGAAGGAAAGGAATGTAAGGTGGCGAGGGCAGTATTTAGATCGGTTGTCTTTTTTATTTCGCGGAGAACGTATGAGAATTTTAAAATTTTTGAACGGGTTTTTTGGATTTGTGTTTTCCAGTTAATATGTTTATCAATTGTAAGTTAAATTCATCAACAGTTTCCAATTTTGAGCCGTTAAAGGTGAAATTTAAGTATATTTAGTAGATAACTAGGTATACTGATTTACTAACTGCGGTTCGCCTGTTTGTTTTCAGCAGTAGCTTTGCCGACGTTCTATGACCAAGTAACCTGTGTGTGAAGCAAAATGGATTGGATCTATCAATAGGCCTGTCAATCCCAGTGTTTCACAATCCACAGCCTTCTCTTATGAGTATTTATAGGTACGGTCAGCAACAGAAGTCGGTTAACACTGCTACTTTTTAACTGACGAAAAAAAAAAGGAGGAGGTTCTCAATTCGACACGTATGTTTTTTTTATTTTTTTTTTATGTATGACCACAAATAACTTTTTACAGAGTCGTCCGAATTGAAAAAAAATTGTTTTATTCGAGAGGGTATACATCAAAGTTGGTCCCATATAAAATTGATTAACTTTGCTTGGGTAGTTTTTGAGTTAGCTTCAATAATACGTATTTTTTCCCCACTTTTATATGGATAATGTTCTAGTTGGTATTACAGGTAGTGGTATTAGAATGTGTGTGGAGTAGGTACCACAACTAAAAAGTGAAAAATAAAAACTTTTTTACAAAAAAATACAACCGACTTCCAAAAACAACACTACAAAGTGAAAAATAACTTTAATTTCGGAAGTCGGTGGCAAAAAACAAAAATACATTTAACCAGACACCGACTTCCGAAATTATAGTTATTTTTCACTTTGTAGTGTTGTTTTTGGAAGTCGGTTGTATTTTTTTTTGTAAAAAAGTTTTTTGACATTGTCTAAATTAACACAAAATGATTCGGTAAACTGCTTTTTTTCGTTTAACTGTTATGAGTTAATGTTCTTAAAATTTTAACTAGGTACTTCTGTTCCGATTAGAATTCAATATTTCGCTTAATAATTAAGATTAAAAAACTGCAAGCGTTAATCGACTTTTGTTGCTGACCGTACGACGAAACCTAACAATAAGTACTGTGTTGTCATTACTTGTGCAGGTACATTCACATCTAAAATATGTTCATCACCTTAAGGTTTATTTTTGTCTGCTCATTCCACAATAGAATCTGCTTTACAGACTCAGCATTATATTCGGCCATCTGGTGTGACACTGACAGAATTTGACAATGGGGAAGAAAACTGCCAAATTAGTTTCACGTAGATGGCGCTAATTCGTATTCGTTAATTTATTTTACAGTCCTACCAACTTATCTGTGAACTGAAAGAGGACGGCACCGTCGATGCATCAACACAATCGAATGACATGCCGTCGGCACAATCGAATGACATTTCAACATGACGGCCGTAGTTCCAATTTTCGCCATTTCACAGATAAGTTGGTAGAAGTGCAGCTGCCAATGGAGTTTCTTGCTGGAAACTTGGCCGGGAGATGGTGCTAAGTGTTCTTTCAAGTCGCTTAACATATTTTGATCAAGATACAACCTGACACGGACCTGCAAATTGCAAAAAACCCAAAAAAAATGAAGTTTACGAGCTACCACAGCGCATCCCTCTTAAAGTTGGGGAGTGGGGGCTACGTCACAACTATAACAAACTAAGTATAAAATCTAGCAAGGAGTGACGTCATGCCACATTTTAACACAATAAATCGTCGTAATCTTTTGATTAGGTACGTAAAAAAGAAAAATATATGTCCAATATTTTTTAATACTTAATTAATCTAAATGATGGACCAAAAAAAATGTTTGTCATCATCCCTATTCGATGTCATTCTTCCCCATAGTTCCCTAACAAAGATGGCGTCTTTTTGTGCTTTTACGGTCCGAAAAACTTGCCTTTCCCTACGATTTTCAGGTAAGTAAATATTGTAGATAACATTTCGTTGGGCGTTCCTATAAAGTGAATGAGATTTCGTAGAACCTCCGCGGTTTACTAAACTAGCGGGTTTATTTATTTTGTAGATCACTGTAGAATAGAACAAAATACTCTTTATAATGTGGGTACATACACCATACGAATTACCTACAGATAATAAATGTAGAAATAGGTGAGTAGTAAACAGATTATATTATTAGTCACGAAGTCAAAATTGTACATTTAATATTTTTGAATAAAAACTTTTTTACAAAAAAATACAACCGACTTCCAAAAACAACACTACAAAGTGAAAAATAACTTTAATTTCGGAAGTCGGTGTGTAGGTAAATGTATTTTCATTTTTTGCCACCGACTTCCGAAATTAAAGTTATTTTTCACTTTGTAGTGTTGTTTTTGGAAGTCGGTTGTATTTTTTTGTAAAAAAGTTTTTATTTTTCACTTTTTAGTTGTGTACCTACCCCACACAAATTCTAATACCACTACCTGCAAAACAAACTAGAACATCGTGCATATAAAAGTGGGGAAAAAATACGTATTATTGAAGCTAACTCAAAAACTACCGAAGCAAAGTTAATCAATTTTATATGGGACCAACTGTGATGTGACCCTCTCGAATAAAACAAAAAAAAAATCAAATCGGTCTAGCCTATCTATCTTCCTATATACCTTACCTAGGTCTATCTTCGAGTAATCGGGGAAGGTTCCGACGAATTGAGAACCTCCTCCTTTTTGAAGTCGGTTAAAAAAGCTAGTAATTGCTGCGGGATGTCGGAACGAGTCTGATGCCGAAAATATATTTTTTAGAATTTTTGTCCGTTTATCTGGATGCATGTTCCGCATTGGCGCAAAAACGGCTGAACGGATTTGGATGAAATTTGGCACACAGATAGTTTATAGCCTTAACATATATATATAGGGTACTTTTAATCCCGATAGTAAGTTCCCGTGGGATATTTTCCGACATCCACGCGGGCGAAGATGTGGGCAAAATCTACTCCTAACTAATCACGCTTCACACTAATATTATAAAGGCGAAAGTTTGTGTGTGAGTGTGTGTGTCTGTGTATTTGTATGGTTGTTACTTTCTCAGGCTTAAACGGCAGGACCGATTTAGATGAAATTTGGTATGTAGATAGCTTATACCCTGGATTAACACATAGGCTACTTTTTATACCGGTCTATGCAGGTGAAACCACGGGGCGCAGCTAGTAATATTATAAATGCGAAAGTGAGTTTGTTTGTTTGTTACGCTTTCTGGCTAAAGCGGAACGGATTTAAATGAAATTTGGCATATGGGTAGATCATGACCTGGGTTAGAACATAGGACCTCTTATCCCGGTAGTACGTTCCCGTGGGATAATTTCCGACAACCATAGGGTAAGAAGCCTCGGGCATAACCTACTATTTTATTTATATTTGTATTTTAGTAAACTAAGTTGTTAATAACTCTTATCAATTTCCGTATTGAGTGCCCTTCACATCCAAAACATTTAGTACCTATAGTGTTAGTGGCTGACGAAGTGGCCGAGGGTTTTCGCCAGCCAGTCATCTTGACCTTGTCACAGACGGCTTTGTCTTGAAACTGTTGAGACCTCGGCCTTCGCCGAATTGCTGCGGAGTGTCCTACTTATGAATATGCTAACCGCTTTCGTGTGATAACGTTAAGCCTTAAAATAAAGAATTCAATAATATCAAAGAAAATACTGAACTCAGTTGAAATGTTTGAGTAATTAGTTTAAACAAATTCTGAACAACAGGAATAACTAAAATTAAACAATAAGCATAGGTATAACATTAAAAAGACCTACTTACTCAAGCAGGTGTTATTTATAACTTACTAACTAAGAAATAAAGCCAACATTATTAAACTAGTTCAATAAATTAAATATTAAAAGAAAAAGTAGTACTTAATGAAATAAAAACACAATTACCAGAATAAATAAATAAACACAAAAGAAGCGCTCTTATCCTCCTCTCTCCCACTATGCTGTGCCCGACAGGGTCCATAATTGTGTCATTAATTTTAAGCTTACCAACTGTTTTACATTATGGAATGCAATTATGAATTGAGAATTGGATGTTTCTTGTTTTATAAACAAAAACGGAAATACAATTTTACTGTAAATTAATTAATTTTCTTACAAGTATTCACTGGAAGGTAAGAGGATACATATCGACAAACGTGTCTCTATAATCTATAATACTATAAACTGCTATAGTAATTGGCCACTCATTAAAAAAGAGGTAGAAACAAGTGCGTGTCGGACCACGCACAATGAACGGTTCCGTAATTGGGATGAATTTATCTTAAGAACAAACTTAACATTGTAGTTTAAAAACATGTTCTCCCATACATTCCAACTGTAATTGTAAGTTTGTACTCACAATATTGATAGATTTACCATGTTATTTTAAGACCACAGACTTCTTATAGGTTTTCCTGTAATCTGCAGGTAAAGATCTTTTTTCTGTTTTTTTTTATTCAAAATTTTAGGCTCAGTAGTTTCGGAGATAAGGGGGGGGATGGTCAATTTTCGTATACTTTCTTAAATAATTTTAAAACAATTTATTTTAAAATTATAAAAAAAATATGTTTGAGACCCTCATTTGACATGCCACATGGTGTAGTTTCCAAAACTTTTTTTTTAATTTTCTTATTTGCCTCCCAAAAGTGACCTCTATATTCAAAATTCATTTATTTACTTTACCCGTCCGTATTTGGGTCACAGAAATTCATATGTGTACCAAATTACAACATAATCGGTCCATTAGATTCTGAGCAAATTGGCTGTGACAGATGGACAGACAGACAGACAGACAGACAGACAGACAGACAGACAGACAGACAGACAAACAGACAGACAGACAGACAGACGGACAGACAGACAGACAGACACACGAGTGATCCTATAAGGGTTCCTTTTTTCCTTTTGAGGTACGGAACCCTAAAAAGGTAATGCAAACAAGCTCATGAATGAAAAGGACCGAAATAATATTTTGGTCCTTTTTTCTGAGTCTTTTCTTTTAATGAGTGGCCAATTACTAAAGCGTGGCCAATTACTATAGCAGTTACCCTATATCGCCTTTTTCCCATGGGGGTAGTTAGAAACTACAGAATGCCACCTGCTACGATACTTTATATCCTGTTGTATTTGTTTTACTTACTCACTCAGTGCTTTGGTAACCTGACTAAAGTTAAAGATCCAGCATTTAAATCGCTGGCCAAACCTCGGATATAACAACCAATATTCGCTTAAATAAACCCTTAAGAATTGTGTTGAATTGTGTAAGACATACTACACAATTAATGAATACCTGTCCGATAGAAATTTTTGTGTATAATAATAATACAGAAAATTATGGTCAATACTTGATTGAGTCCGATTTTTATTAAAATTATTTTGTTTGTACTTATTGTTAATTAAGTATTGACTGACATTACTTATTTATTGAGACCTGAGTAGGTACTTGGCCATAATTAGGCATACTAATTTGGTAACCAACCTATTTTAAAAATACTCGACCAATTAGATCGAAAGATTGTAATTAAGTGACTATATCAACAAACGACAACATCTTTTTTTTTACTGCTAAAGAAAGAGCAAATAAAATGAGAGGTCAAAAATACACCCGAAAGACCCAGTACTTAAGTGTAATGAGTAAAAAAGAATGTAAACCATCCAGTGAAGCACAACCAGCACCCTCAATGCCTCAGTTACCTACAGTTTATATAAAAAACTTTTTTACAAAAAAATACAACCGACTTCCAAAAACAACACTACAAAGTGAAAAATAACTTTAATTTCGAAAGTCGGTGTCTAGTTAAATGTATTTTCGTTTTTTGCCACCGACTTCCGAAATGAAAGTTATTTTTCACTTTGTAGTGTTGTTTTTGGAAGTCGGTTGTATTTTTTTGTAATTTTTTTTTTATTTTTCACTTTTTAGTTGTGTACCTACCCCACACAAATTGTAATACCACTACCTGCAAAACAAACTAGAACATCATCCATATAAAAGTGAGGAAAAAATACGTATTATTGAAGCTAACTTAAAAACTACCGAAGCAAAGTTATTTAATTTTATATGGGACCAACTGTGATGTATATTCTCTCGAATAAAACAAAAAAAAATCCAAATCGGTCCAGCCATCTTCGAGTAATCGGGGAACATACATAAAAAAAAAAGATAATAAAAAAAAAAGGTTCCGACGAATTGAGAACGTCCTCCTTTTTGAAGTCGGTTAAATATATTATCTTTCATTCCATAGTTTATAAACCCAAACTGACCGGTCCTACTAGCCCGCGTTGACTCATTTAATTATTCAGAGGCACGTTTAAAATGAGACCTAAGTACTCGGCTCTAACATCCTAATTTGAAGCACTGGTTTTGCTTTTGACATTAGACTGGCTGAGTTTTGGTTCCCTATATTAAAATAAAATATGAAGATTTTGGTGGTAATATAATATGTTCCTCTCAAACAGAGCACCTGCCATCTAATCTCTTCACCACCCTTGTTTGACTGGTAGAGAATGCCTGTCCGCCTTTGTACCTTTTTTGAGTGTGAAAACTTAAAATAAATAATAAGTATTTGAATTGATTTGGATAAAATAGCTGTATGAACCTAGAGTACCGTTTTGCTTAGGTCATCATCTGCCTAGCCTTTTCCCAACTATGTTGGGGTCGGCTTCCAGTCTAACCGGATGCAGCTGAATACCAGTATTTTACATGGAGCGACTGCCTATCTGACCTCCACAACCCAGTTACTGGGTAATACGATACCCCTTGGTAAGACTGGTTGTCAGACTTTCGGGCTTCTGACGACCCGTAACGACTGTCAAAGATACACGAATGACAGCCGGGACCAACGGCTTAACGTGCTTTCCGAGGCACGGAAGAGTCTCGGTATGTAAAGATGCCACCGATCCACGGACCAACCCCGGCAAGCGTAGCTTAACCTGATGGATCGACCCGTGCGGCTGTTATTACTTAGCCACGAGCTCCTCACCGTTTTACTTAGGTATAAGGTAATTATTAGTTACTATGAGGAGGTCAATTAGACCCCATAATAATAATAATAAAACCAGCCTATTATTGTCCCCATGCAGGGGGCCTCTTCTCATACAGAGAAGGCACGAACATTGATCACCACGCATGCTCAAGACGGCGATTAGACCCATAAACTATCAAAATTGGAGCTGTGAGCCAAACCTAAGATTTTTAAATTAAGACTAAGACTGTAATAAGTACCTGTACCTATTCTTTTTCCCTCGTAATACACACAAGTTCATCACTAAAAAAGGACTAGGTAACGACAGTACAATAAAATGCCCAAATTGGCCGATTACCTACTGCGGACGTAAGTTCTATCTAGAATTATTCTATTGTAAGCTTTTTAACAAAAACTGATTCTCGAAGGATACAATAAATTAGATTTTTTTAAGCATTCCGTACCACTGAATCTTCCACAAAATAAGTATGATAAAGGATAGGCTGAGATAGACTACATCATTCTTGTGTAAAATAAAAACTTTTAAGTTTTTATTTTTCACTTTTTAGTTGTGGTACCTACCCCACACAAATTCTAATACCACTACCTGCAAAACAAACTTAGAACATCATCCATATAAAAGTGGGGAAAAAATACGTATTATTGAAGCTAACTCAAAAACTACCCAAGTAAAGTTAATCAATTTTATATGGGACCAACTTTGATGTATACCCTCTCGAATAAAACAATTTTTTTTCAAATCGGACAACTCTGTAAAAAGTTATGCGTGGTCATACATAAAAAAATATATATATATAAAAAATATACGTGTCGAATTGAGAACCTCCTCCTTTTTTTTCGTCGGTTAAAAATACATCACAAAATTAAATGTAAGATTCTACGTTAATTACTTGAACATGTTTAAAATCAATAAATAATAGGAAATTGCTAAACATTTTAGGATTCCTATAAACTAAACCACATTTGTTAGTTATTTCTTACTTGGTACTTCCTTTCATAAAATAAAATTAATATTTCTTATGTGAATCCAGAGTAACAAAACAATACCCACTTATATTCGAAGAACGATAACACAGCTAAATACGACCTTGAAGACGTTCGATTCCCCGAAAACTTGTTTTACGCTTATTAGTTTTATTACCTTATACAAATGTAAATTCGTTCTACAAAATTGCTTCGGGAAATAATAGATAGATAATTCAAAATGTTGGTCGCCCGAACAGGGACTTGAACCCTGGACCCTTGGATTAAAAGTCCAATGCTCTACCGACTGAGCTATCCGGGCAGTATATATGTTACCGAAATAACTGGTCATATAAAAAGTTGGCACAGAACGTGATTCGTACAAAAATAATGATTTAATGAATCACGGTGAATCACCTTTATTGCCGTCTTTAGGCAATTATTTGTTGTGGAACGCAAATAAATGAATATGAATATAAGTTGTGAAGTAGCTCTTTTGTACAATGAAACAGATGATAATAAATTATAATATGAATTTATGAATAATTTTGTTTGTTACTTGTGTCAATTAAATAATACTTTGGTGTACCTAATAATCATCCTTTGACAGATCTTTGGCGAATCAAAATGTAATACCAGCGGGATGATTCTTTTAGCAAGTACCTACAGTTAAATTATAAGTGTTAATTTGAACTTTTTTTTTTTTTATTTCAACAAAAGTTACACAAGAGTATTTTACAAATCTTCTGCCAAACTGCAGGACAGTTTGTCGGCAGTGTTCTCGTGGACACAGCTCTTAAGTTTTCTTAACACTAATGCATCATTATAAAAGGTAAAAGGTAAGGGGACACATAGTTTTATTACTTACATAGACGTACGCATCACACCACACCCAACTTCACATTTACATTGTTTCTTTACCAATCATTGATTGCTTAGCTCCGCTAATTCGATTAGATATTTTAATGCAAACGGGCAGAACTAGAAGTTAGAAAATACAAAAGTTGTTTAGATATTCATCTAGACTTCTACAGATTATTTTAAGTCGGGTAGTACCTACGCTAGTGTTCAAATTAATGTTCCTGTTAAGGGAAACTACAGTTAAACTACAGTTTTGAGCCGTTTGGGGTCGAAACGCTCGGGTCATGGGGCCCGAGTGCGCGTCTACTTTTTAACGGCGCCTCTACACAATCGGCGATCATAAACTTTTATCCCCTTTATCACCCCTTCTATGATTATTTTTGAGACAAAGAGTAGCCTATGTCCTTCCCCAGGATGCCATCTATCTCCATGCCAAATTTTATCGAAATCCGTTCAGTGGTTTAGCTTAGTTTTTCAGGTAATCGGCTATGATCGCCGATTGTGAGGAGCAGGCATAAGGAAATTTCTCGCCGACTGGTTGAGTCTTCACGTGACCAGAGGGCTGGCTCGTTCTTTGGCCAAAGAATTAGCATTGCCATTCAACGTGGCAATGCTGCCAGTCTTTTGGGCACGTTTCCGGATGACATCGATGCGGACGAGTACTTCGACGCCTAAGTGTCCTTTTGTTTTGTATTTATTTGTATAGTTAGTTAGTTAGTCTTTTACAATAATAATTGAATTAAATTAAAGTTAAATAAATAAATTAAAAAAAAATATTGTAAATACATATAATTATACTATAACTCATTAATAAAGTTAAGGGGATTTTATTTTATTTATTTGGGACAAAAAACAGTTATACATTACAGCATTAACAAAGTAGTTATTATACAATCGAAAAAAAAACGTATAACCCACACTATTGTCCACGAAATAACATTGAAGTATGACAGCGAACGCATGTTAAATAAGAAAATAATAAAAAGTACATATTTATAAGAAAAAACACTATAATTATACCGACGAATCGAAGAAAGCGGATGACATAAGCAACCGTCTTATTGGCGACTTGCAAGAGATTGTGAAACATAGATACATAAATAATTTTGTATTTTTAAAATTCCTATAAAACCAAATGTATATGGTTAAATCATTTGGATTTCCCATATGTGTTATTTGACTATAATATTGTCTACTGCTGTACTAAAACCGAAACATTTTCCCCGAACCGAAATTTTTTCGTTAGAAAAAAATTCTAAATTAGCGCCGTCTATTTCCTGTTTTATACGATTATACGTAAACAGTTCCTTATTGTGCAGTAAAATTTACTTTAAACCGAAGGTATTTAAATATGTTAAGAACTTACTAAGCTAAAAATTGTAAGTATAGCATTTTGTCACAAATCTACATTTAAACGAAGCGCGTTTAAATTCCCGTGCGCGTGAGAGTCTTCTACCTCCCGCGTCAAATTGGACAGCCAGAACGCCATTTCACTTACACAACGAGCTAAACCACGCTTCGATGTACCCTCTTAAATATAGGCACCTATACGCAAGCAGGTATATTCAAATGTTTCATTTTCAGTAAAGGCAGCGCCTACGCTGATGAAACTTTCGGAGATCCCTCACGGAAGTCAAAAACTTAAATGAAAATAAGTTAGTTAATCACAAACAGATAAAATAAAGAACCTAACTAATATTTACAAAATTAAAAATAAACCAGTTTGTTAGCCCCATTTTCACACACATCATAATTGTGAAGCTTAGCTATTGTTGGTATGTCATGTCATACATAAATTATTCTCCATACCTAACAGCTGATCAGATAAACTGGACTTCGGACACTTAAGGGCAAGGGAATGATGAATGACGATGAGGTTACACAACGTGTCGTTTTGCATCCTCGTCAAATTTAAAGATGTGTATAGACAATCAAACTGAACAACTTTTTCCATGGCACCAACATCGTAATCGCGAAAAAATAATCAGCTGTCCCATACATTTGTGTCGAGTAGGTATTGAAGTTTTCTATGGGACGGTTGAAATGTTTTTGTTGGTTGGTCCCTTAAAGAAAGTTGTTCGGTTTGATGTTCTGTATCACAGCCTGAAATTTGACGAGGATGCAAAATGACACATTCATAAAATAAAAAAAAAGTGGTGAGCCACTTCGCATTCCTGGTTTCGATGATCTCTATTCTCCTAAGAATTAACGGCGATTATTAATTTGAATATTTTAATATTATTCCAAAATAAATGCCGCCCGAACAGGGACTTGAACCCTGGACCCTTGGATTAAAAGTCCAATGCTCTACCGACTGAGCTATCCGGGCCGTGCGATACTACACGAAACAGCTGAATACATTGACCGAAATCATGAATAAAAACCGAGACTACACGACTTCCACTTATAATATGATGCCCAATATATCATTGTTCTTTATCTCAACATGAATGTGTAAAAAAATAATGAAAATGAATGGGAAAGCAGCCTGGGGTACGATAAAATAAGCAAGTCAAATATCTGACTATTCTGTTGGCCCACTTTTTTTCAATTTGGCTCGTATGTCTGTTCCAGGCTCTATTTTATATGAATGGCTGTTTCGTTCTACATCGTACGGCCCGGATAGCTCAGTCGGTAGAGCATTGGACTTTTAATCCAAGGGTCCAGGGTTCAAGTCCCTGTTCGGGCGACCAACATTTTGATTTAAATGGAGTTAGTTGACATTCATGATTTTTTAATTAAACTAATTATTTTATTGTTGGTTTCATTTAATTAACTTAATTTTTGTACTCATACTTTTTTAATGTTTCAGTTTTACTCAGTAATGTTTGAATAGAAAATTGCTTTAAATATTTGTTTAAAACATATCATTAGCAAAAGTAAAGCACGAATAAAACACATTAAAATATCTTGGTACTGTCTACTACAGACACTAATTTTAATTTTAAACTTGAATGCAGCAGAAGGTAAAATATTCCCAGCGTATGTTAAATTAATTATCAAGATGGCGACAGTTTCAACCGCAGTGCATTTGTATTTAGAACTTCGCAAAACTTTATTTTGCTACAATTATAGCCGAAAATATTAGGTCTTTACCTATGAAATTGCCGTTCTGCAGTACTGGCCATTTCAAATCAAAATAATTTTTGTTTGGCTAAGAATTCTAATTTCAAATTAATTTTATTTTAAAAACATGGATTTTTTTTTCCCAAAAGTAGTCATTTGTTTATTGATTAGTGTTACATTTTCATCGCATTTCAATCTTTTTCGTCATCATGGATACGTTAAAAATTCGAGTAATTATGGAATATGAGTACCGTCGTGGCAGCAACGCGGCACAAGCGCCACGCAACATCAACGACGTTTACAGAGCTAACACTACAAACCAACGCACCACTTGTTATTGGTTTGCTCGCTTCCGTTCTGGAAATTTCGACCTGAAAAATGAACCTCGTGGTCATCCGAAGACTTTGGTCGACAATGACGAATTAAAGGCGATTGTGGAAGCTGATGATACACAATCTACGGCTGAATTAGCAGCAGCTTTCGACGTTAGCGTCAAAACAATATTGGTCCATTTGCGTCAAATTGGCAAGGTAAAAAAGCTTGACAAATGGGTGCCCCACGAACTCAATGATCGCCAGCGCGAAGTACGCGTCGAGACGTGCCTTGCACTGCTCAACAGACGCACAAATTAAGGAATTTTGAACCGCATTGTTACCTGCGATGAAAAATGGATTCTGTTTGATAACCGCAAGCGCTCAGCAAGTTGGTTGGATCCTGGTTCAGCACCTAAACAATGCCCTAAACGAAAACTTACCCCTAGAAAAGTGATGGTCACTGTTTGGTGGTCTAGCGCCGGTGTGATTCATCACAGCTTCTTACCAAACGGGGTGAGCATTACTTCAGATGTGTACTGTGAAGAACTGAACACAATGATGGAGAAGCTGGCAAATCTCCAACCAGCATTGGTCAATCGCTCGTCTCCGCTGCTCCTGCACGACAACGCGCGACCTCATACTGCACAGCAGACGGCCTCCAAGTTGCAAGAACTGGGGTTGGAAGCTCTCCGTCATCCGCCCTACTCACCAGACCTTGATAACTTCTTGGCGGGACAAAAATTCAATACCCGAGAGGCAGTACAAAATGCCTTTGAAGAATTTGTTGCCTCCCGTCCAGCTGATTTCTTTAAGAAGGGCATCAATAAACTGCCACTGCATTGGCAAAGATGCATTGATTGCATGGGTGATTACTTCGATTAATACAAATAAAAAATGCATGAAAAAAATTCGTTTAAATTTTTTCATACAAAACGGCAATTTCATAGGTAAAGACCTATTATACTACTCTGGACCTGGATAATAATATTGATTACGTATAAAATAGTAATAATTGACCTTTTCCCAACTATATTGGGGTTGGCTTCCAATCTAACCGGATGCAGCTGAATACCAGTGTTTTACATGGAGCGACTGCCTATCTGACCTCCACAACCCAGTAACTGGGTAATACGATACCCGACGAATGACGCCCGTGACGACTAATAAAGATCTACGAATGACAGCCGCAATCAACTGCTTAAGGCGAGTAGTGCTGCCAACAAGCGCCACCGTTGAGAAAAAATCATAAGTTTGGAGATATGGAGCATTTTTAAATTTCCTATGCTCACATTTTTAGTCCGATGAGGTAGAATTTTTTGTATCAAAAAACTCAACACTAAACCTCCTAGGTTCGAAGCCTTAGCAGTTAACACCAAAAACGCCCGTTTTTAACCTCAATGGTGGCGCTACTTGGCAGCACGTGCTTTCCGAGGTACGGAGGGGTCTCGGTATGTATAGATGGTCACCCATCCACAGACCGACCGAAGCAAGCGTAACCTGATAGATTGACTCGTGCGGCTGTTATTACTTAGCCACGAGCAAAATTAATATCTACTAAATAAAAATCATAAATTCATGAATTCACTGACAGACAACAACACAGCTTAAACCGCTGGATCTAGAAGCATGAAATTTTGCACAAGGGTTCCATAAAAAACGAACGTCAGCATTATGTAAGGATTTTTAAAAATTCGTCTTCTAAAAGGGAGAGGATGAAAGTTTGAATAAGTTCATCATTTTTGAAATCTTAACTCTTCTCAACAGATTCTAATTTACATAACACCTGAACACGGACCATAAATCACTTAAGAATAGAGTACGAAATAAGGTTATCATTTTGTTGTACAATATTCATTCGGTTACATTTTGACTGTATGACCTTTTCATCATCATCATCATCAGCCTACAGCAGTCCACAGCTGGATATAGGCCTCTCATATTGCACGACATTCAGCTCGATTCTCGGCAACTCTCATCCAGCTGCTACCAGCCACCCTGCGGAGATCGTCACTCCACCTAGCCTGAGGGCGTTCTAGCTTACGTTTGCCAGGGCACGCCACAATTGCGGCGATAAGTCCCCTCTTTGAGGAGTGGTTGGAGAGGCGCCACGGCGTCCTCACCTTCCGCCTGACGCAGGTTCTCACCGGACACGGTTGTTTCGGGAGGTTCCTGTTTCGGATAAGGTGGGAGGAAACGCCCGGGTGTCACCATTGTGTGGATCACCCGGAGGACACGGTGGAGCATACAGTGGAGGTCTGCCCGGCTTGGGCGGAGCACCGCCGTGTTCTCACGGAGGCGATCGGCGGCGGCGATCTCTCGCGTCCAAACCTGGTCCAGGCCATGGTGCGGAGCGAGAGTGTATGGGAAGCCGTCACCTCCTGTTGCGAAGCAGTAATGCTCGCGAAGGAGGAAGCGGAACGCGTGAGGGAGAGGCAACAGCCGCGCCCTCGCGCCCCTAGCCGCCGTAGGAGACGCCCTGGGCGGCGGGAATCGATTGCCCATTCCCGGCCACCGTAGGCGCGGGCTTGCGGACGACGAGTAATGGGCAGCTCGCCGTCCGGTAAGGAACAGGCCCGGGTCGACGGCGCGTTGTGTTCAGCAGTTGAAGGAGCATGGGTGGGTTTTAGTCAGTAAAAGTCTGACACGCCCTCCCGCTCTGCCCAGAGCGGGAGAAGTCATTTGATGATTTCCCATCCACAAAAAAAAAAAAAAGCTTACGTTTGCCGATTCGCGGTTTCCACTCAAGAACACCTCTACCCCGACGGTCATCAGTTCTACGGCTAATATGGCCAACCACTTCAGCTTGCTTATTCTGTGAGCTATGTCGACAACTTTGGTTCTCTGCCGGATCACCTCGTTCTGAATTCGATCCCACAGAGAAACTCCAAGCATAGCCCGTTCCATAGCTCGCAGAGCGACCTTGAATTTATAGACCAGCCGTACGGTGAGTCCACGTTTCGGCTCCGTAAGTCAGGACAGGCAGGACGCACTGATTGAAGACCTTCGTCTTTAGGCTCTGTGTACGCGACGACTTTTTACATTTCCGTGATTAAGTACCGCTGTCTAAGAATAAAGTAATGACCTTTTTATAGATATTTCAGCACCCCGACGTTAAATGTCAGCTGGGAATAGGTGACATCTTCGTATATTGATTTCAGACATCGTATCCTGTGCCATTACTTCAATTAATTTCTTAGTACGATTGGACAAGAGGATAAAATGATATTACACAGCTTTTAGATAATAACTTTTGTTATAAAGCTGCTACTAAAGTAATTAGCCCTGTAAATAAATGAAGAATGTACTTTATTTTTACCTAGCTGCGTCCCGCGGTTTCACCCGTGTAACCCGGGATAGAATAGATAGATAGAGCCTCTTTCATCCAAATCTTTTTTTTTGGGATTACAATATTAAGTTTGTTTTTGAGATTAATTCTTTCGAACAACGGAACCTTTCATTGCGCGTGGTCCGACACACACTTGGCCGGTTTTTGTAAAGGCTTCCGCCACCCTGTGGAAAACAAATCACATAACATACATTTACCTAAATTTTGAGACATCATCAATGAAATTATATAAACCACTTCCTTTATCTGACAAGGCTCGTGCCGCACGGGTCGATCGAAGGTTTAAGCTATGCTTGCTGCGGTCGGTTCGTGGATGGGTGATCATCCATAAATATCGAGACTCCTCAGTGCATCGGAAAGAACGTGGTCCCGGCTGTCATTCGTAGATGTTTCACAGACGTTACAGGTAGTTAGAAGCCCAAAAGTCTGACGACCAGTGTCACCAAGGGTTATCGTGTTATCCAGTAACTGGATTGTGGAGGATAGAGGGTCACTCCGTGTAAAACACTGGTATTCAGCTGCATCCGGTTAGACTGGAAGCCGACCCCAACATAGTTGGGGAAAGGCTAGGCAGGTTGATTTTATCTTTATCTGGCAAAATAAATATAGGTACTGTTACAAAATACTCTTTAAAGGGTTATTTAAAAAAATTGACCTTCGGACACATTTCATCAAAAGAAGTTGCAAACAATAGCTTTGGAAGAAGGTATTTCAAAATAATTATTATCTACTGGCTGACCCGGCAGACGTTGTCCTGTCCTCAATAATTAATACAACATTTCCATAGAAAATGCACTTTCAGTTTTCACGAATTTTCCGGCAATTTTAGGGTTCCGTAGCCAAATGGCATAAAACGGAACCCTTATGGATTCGTCATGTCTGTCTGTCTGTCCGTCCGTATGTCACAACCACTTTTTTCCGAAACTATAAGAACTATACTGTTGAAACTTGATAAGTAGATGTATTCTGTGAACCGCATTAAGATTTACACACAAAAATAGAAAAAAAAAAAAACAATAAATTTTGCGGGTTCCCCATACATAGAACTGAAACTCAAAAATTTTTTTTCATCAAACCCATACGCGTGGGGGTATCTATGGATAGGTCTTCAAAAATTATATTGAGGTTTCTAATATAATTTTTTTCTAAATTGAATGGTTTGCGCGAGAGACACTTCCAAAGTGGTAAAATGTGTGTCCCCCCCGTGTAACTTCTAAAATAAGAGAATGATAAAACTAAAAAAAATATATGATGTACTCGTACATTACCATGTAAACTTCCACCGAAAATTGGTTTGAACGAGATCTAGTAAGCAGTCTTTTTGTAAAACGTCATAAATCGTAAACCGCTATTTACCTTTCATTCAATCAACTCAATTATTAAAACATCGATCAAAGTTACAACGAACTACTAGAACTTTTATTGTTACTTGCTGCTGCGGAACCGTTCATGGGCGAGTCCGACTCGCACTTGGCCGCTTTTTTTATAATTATTCTCGTCATAAGAACCTTCCTCGGACTACAACGAATATTTGTAAAAAAAAAAATAGGTAGCCGAATTGTTTCAGCCGTTCTAGACAGCATACACACATTTAGCCATTCATTTTTATTCAAGTAAGTATATAGATTGCTTGTTTCGTTTTTTCATCCTATAATTTGTCAGTAAACAATAGGGCATTCTCCGCTTTAAAAAAAAAAAACTCAGCCACAAAACCTGAATGTCGAACGTCGAAATAATGACGCTTATTTATCCTGTTTTATTTTAATGTATTCTGACCCAACATCGGTTACCTTACTTGACCGGTCCAAAAGAGGAAAAGCCCTCTTACTAGCTTCTGCCCACGATTTCGCCCGCGTGAAATTTCTTGTTCCCCCGACCCACCCCGTCGTCGCACTGCATCGCCTGCCCGCGTTATTACTTCGTTTTTGCCTAGCGTTCTTTCTTGTTTTTATTTCTTTTTACTGGGCTCCTAAGGGTCTTAGTGTGATCTAAAATAGCCTTCCTCAAGAATTGGGCTGTCAAATGCAAAAATAATTTTTCAATTGGTAAGTAGTTCCACAGATTAACGCATTCAAACATACAAACAAAAAACAAGCTCTTCAGTTATTTAAATCTTATTAGTATAGATTTAAGAGAAAGCTAGGCTACTTATCCAATCTATCCAAAAAGTAAGATATTCTATGACGACGGAGTATGTTTTATATGAACTAGCTTTATTATGGTACCTACTGCGCGTGAGTGGATCTTAAAAAAATCAATTGCTGTTCTCTGTCTCGCTAAAACTCAAAAACGGCTTGACCGATTTGAATATTTTTTTCTTTGTTTTGTTTGTTCTAATGGGTGGTTTAAAAGAGAAAAAAAATAGGAAAAAAAAGAAATTGAAATTTTGACAGGAGGTCAATTAGTAATTAATAATTAGGAATTTCGACCATCAATAATAAGGGAATTAAGTACTTGGGTGGTTATGTAATACTTATCATGACGTGTAAAGAGTTTGTATTTAATATCTTCGAACGTATTTACAGGTAAGTAAGTAATCAAAGCCAACTTACTTCAACAGGATTGCAGTGTGCGCAGGACAGTACGGCGGCTACCGCGGCCCACAGGAGGGGTCGCCTGCACGCCCGCCGGCTCAAATTGACCCCATGCTTCAACGACGTCATGCTGGCAAAACTATCACCTCGCCAACATTGACGCACAGGATATCACAACCACTATCAATGCACTGACCCTCACACGAGCACCTTCACTTGCAAAGACTGTTCATAATTTTATTACTTTTTAATCTCACAATTCGTAACGCCACGCCGATAGCTGTTGTTTTTACACATGATTGGTTAAAGTATTCTCGTTTTCCACTGTTAGGTTGGAGGTATGATTTGAGAATACAACATAAATAAAATTGGTTCTAAGGAAAAATCATTCAGCCATGTTAGGCGTCGTCCTAATATAAAGCGATTGTCGCGCGAATACGCGATAGCGATCGCGATCACTTTTTGTTCGGAGAACCGAAACGCGTGGTCGCGTCGACAGAGGGCGCCTTCCGGTTTTCCGAACAAAAAGTTATCGCGATCGGGTATTCGCGCGACCATCGCTTTATATTAGGACGACGCCTTATACATTATGCCAACCCTGCAAACGTTAGTCTTACAAAAAAGCGGCAAAATATGCTCTACAGTTAATAGAAGAAACAACTGAATGCTATAATGTACCTGTCACAGCCAACTGGTTTAATGAGCCGTTTATATAGCCACTAGAACGAAAGCGGCTCTACACAAAAAAACAGTCCATCATACAGTCATGCGTACGCGCACCGTGACGTCAGCCGGCACTTCACACGTGTTTACATACAATGCCGAAGCGACGAAGATTCTTGGAATCTTGTAACGTTCGAATGTTTTTATGGATGCCAGAGAACTGGACTCTATCGTAGTGTATGTGTCGTTTGAATGTGTATGATCGTATAAAATTCACAAAAATAGGTATGTAAAGAGCAAACACACTTAGTTTCAGATTTCCAGATTCTAGATTTCTAGATTTTCTACAGAGAAAAAACAAGCGATGACCTATATTTTTTATGGTTTAAAATGCATGCTGTGTTAACTCTTAACGTGAAACATAAATAAAACCACTTACCAATATTCATTATTTACATGCTTCCGAAATTGAGACAAAAACTTGTTATTGTTTACTTTAGATTTTATGACAGCGAAAATAATATTTTATAATGTCATAGACTAGTTCAGTGAGAGTTGTCGTATCTCAAAAGGTTCGGAGACAGATAATCTATCACAGTAAATGCATGGAATTGGATATTCCTACTTAATAGTGGTGGAACAAGGTTAAAAGTAAAAAAAGATTGTCTTGGGGACTTTGTTCCCACGGACAACCTACTGTTGGGGAACGCAGTTCACGCGGTCGCGCAAGTGGATATTTAACCGCCTAGAATTTGGTAGTAGTGCTCGCCGGCCGCTACCACGCCACCCTCGCTCAGTTAGCACCCTCCTCTGGGGAGTACTACCCATCACCGGCGCACCATAACACATTGCACGCTATGACCGCCCCAGGGACCAAACCAGCACATGGGCGCCAGACGACCCCGTGTCTGGGCACCCTTGGCCCCCCTGCGACGGGTCAGTTCTAACCTAACCTAATATAACCCATTTGGGTAGGGGTAAATGGCTTAGTTACTGCGAAAAATTCAGCCGCGCTTGGCTGGTCACAGTTCCAACCTAACCTATAATTGATTATTGAATATCATTCAGGCCGCTAATTGAACGGCCGCCGTTTAGTTAAAAGGCTAGGCGGTTAACTAAACCACTAATTAAACCAGTTGGCTGCGACACACGTACTGGGTTATCGATATGGTAATTATATTTTATTGAAATTGAGTCTTTAATTAGCAAAACACTCTCTTACTTATCAATGCCTTTATAGGTAGGTACGTGCCACATTTTCAAGTCGTACTACCTACATAGGCTACATAATTTTCATTTATTTACATAAACAAGCATGTTTCGTCAATTATTGTTTTACTTTGTAACAAATTACACATTTAGGTGGTACTTACGCAAGTACCTACTACAAACACATTAGTTTTATTTTTGGTGCTGCAAATTTTCTTACAAAGTTTCTGTCGTTACAAATACAAAAAGTATAGCACTTTCTGAATACAAAATTAACAATAACCTGCTAAAAGAACCCAGAAGTCAAGTGAAGTACTACGCTACGCCATAAACGCCAAAACGAAAACTAACTACGAATACTCCGCTACAGAAACGAAGACACAGGCATTACGCTACGCCGCCGGGGTCGCGGGTTGTTCGAAAGAGATACCGTGGCCCAGGCACAGACAATTGAAGAAACACGGGTGGGTTTTAGCCAGCAAAAGTCTGAAACGCCCTCCCGCTCCGCCCAGAGCGGGAGAAGTCATTTGATGATTTCCCATCCACAAAAAAAAAAAGAAGCATAATGCTACGAAAAATACCCCACAGAAAATACGCTGCGAAAAATAAGCTACGAACACTCGGCTACAGAGTGTGAGCTACGGAGATTACCCCACAGACAATACACTACAAAAGATTATGCCAAAAAAAGTACTTTCAGTCTCTCGTTGAAAAATTACATGAAGAAAATTAATGTCCTTGGTACTAAAGAGCGAACCTTAATTCTCATTTATATGAAAAATTAGTATTTTGATGGTCTCAGAGAATCATAATGTAATATGGCTGTGGGCGTCGCGGCGCCGTCGGCGGGCCGGCGCCGCGACGCCCTTGTTCCAGCTCCAAGGATATTGACTCCACAGGACGTACACAAATGTCTAAGAATTAGCTTTACTAACATTAACGTAACGGTTGGCATTGATCCCATGTCTACAAGCTAGAGGACATTGGATATTGTTGTATTGAATAATACAATAGGCAGTAACTGTGTTATGGGAACATACAACGTGTCGTTTTGCATCCTCGTCAAATTTAAGGATGTGGTATAGACTATCAAACCGAACAACTTTTTCCATGGCACCAACATCGTAATCGCGAAAAAATAATCTGCAGTCCTCTCATACATTTGCTTCGAGTAGGTATTGAAGTTTTCTATGGGACAGTTGAAAATTTTTTCGCGATTACGATGTTGGTCCCATAAAGAAAGTTGTTCAGTTTGATGTTCTGTATCACACCTGAAATTTGACGAGGATGCAAAACGACACGTATAATATTCATAAAATAAAAAAAAAGTGGTGAGCCACTTCGCATTCCTGGTTTCGATGATTCCTATTCTCCTCTAAAGAATTAACGGCGATTATTAATTTGAATATTTTAATATTATTCCAAAATAAATGCCGCCCGAACAGGGACTTGAACCCTGGACCCTTGGATTAAAAGTCCAATGCTCTACCGACTGAGCTATCCGGGCCGTACGATACTACACGAAACAGCTGAATACATTGACCGAAATCATGAATAAAAACCGAGACTACACGACTTCTACTTATAATATGATACAATATATCATTGTTCTTTATTTCAACATGAATGTGTAAAAAAATAATCAAAATGAATGGGAAAGCAGCCTGGGGTACGATAAAATACGCAAGTCAAATATCTGACTGTTCTGTTGGCCCATTTTTTTTCAATTTGGCTCGCATGTCTGTTCCAGGCTCTATTTTATATGAATGGCTGTTTCGTTCTACATCGTACGGCCTGGATAGCTCAGTCGGTAGAGCATTGGACTTTTAATCCAAGGGTCCAGGGTTCAAGTCCCTGTTCGGGCGGCATTTATTTTTTATTAAAAAATCAACCACAAATGGTGTTATTTGCTGACGATACTTCCTTAATTTTTAAGGTAGGTAGACGTGATACAAATTTTGACGACGTTAATAACGCCCTACTGCAGGTCCAAAATTGGGTCACTGCTAATAATTTAGTATTAAATGGGAAAAAAACTAAGTGCATTAGATTTTCTTTACCAAATGTAAAAAGTAGTGATTGTGAGATAGTATTGAATCAAGAGAAACTAGAATTCGTCGATAAAACCGTTTTCTTGGGGATCACGCTCGACTTAAGGCTACAATGGGGTCCTCATTTAACATCACTTGCAGGACGGCTAAGTTCAGCAGCATATGCTGTCAGAAAAATCCGTCAATTTACTGATGTAGATACCACGCGGCTAGTCTATTTTAGTTACTTTCATAGTATCATGTCTTACGGTATTTTACTTTGGGGACGGGCTGCAGACATCGAGTCAATTTTTATTCTGCAGAAAAGAGCCATTAGAGCCATATATAATCTCCGCAAGCTCGATTCTCTAAGGGAACTGTTTAAGGAAATTAACATCATGACGGTGCCTTGTCAATATATCTACGAAAATATCATGTACGTAAGGAAAAATTTACATCTTTTTAGTAAAAGAGGTGAAAGGCATAATTATAGTACTAGAAAAAGGGACCTATTAGCTCAACCAGGTTTCAGACTAGCTAAAGTAGACTCGTCGTTCATGGGGTACTGTTTAAAATGTTACAATAAAATACCTCCACACATACTTCAACTCAATGAGACTAAATTCAAAACTTGTATAAAACGCACACTATGCAGGCAGGCATATTATAAGTTTGGGGATTACATAACTGATAAAAATGCTTGGCTCAATGCTGGTCCTGCTCCACAACCACAACTAATTAATTAACATTTGAAGATACTGTTGGAGCTGCTGAAGATTGTAAGACTATCATGGCATTGTATAGACTCAATCTCCTTTGTATTATATAATTGCATAGCACATGTGTGAGTACTATGTACATACTCTAAAGCTACCATTTACTGGGTACGTGACGCTCACTTGTCTCGCTGATGGTGGCGCGTGTTGGATCATTTAGCTAATCCATGCGTCAGGTTCGTGAACAAGCGCTGTCAGTGAAGGCTGGTCATACCTTAGCGGCCACGGCTTATTTTAATTTAATTTAAATATTTGAATTGTTTTTTTTTTTTAAGGACGCTTTTAACGTTCTGCATCGTTCTCACATGTAAAATTTCAACATGAATGATGTAAGCATTATTTTGTAACCATATCTTGATTTAAAAGAGTGTCCGTGGAGTTTCTTGCCCGTTCTTCTCTATAGGTACCTACTATGCTTTGGAATGGGCGCCTAGCTTCATCTTTCTGACTGACCGACCCCTTGACAATTCAAAAGTGCCTGTAATTGGTTTAATTGAAATAAATGCTTTGAGTTTGAGTTTGAGTTTATTTTGGAATAATATTAAAATATTCAAATTAATAATCGCCGTTAATTCTTTAGAGGAGAATAGGGATCATCGAAACCAGGAATGCGAAGTGGCTCGCCACTTTTTTTTATTTTATGAACACCCTGAAATTTGACGAGAATGAAAAACAAAACGTTCTATATATATATAACTAGCTTTTGCCCACGGCTTCGCCCGCGTGGATGTCGGAAAATATCCCACGGAAACGCTAGTGGGATTAAAAGTACCATGGGTATGTGTTAATTTATTTTATTTTATTTGGGTAAATGTTACCTGAAACGTACTATGACTACATTTCCAATCCCTTAAATCTCTTTATATGAGATATAAAAAATATTTAATTTCATTTATGAATTTTTAATCAACCCTTATTTTAGCCTCATAAGGGATGATTTTTCTAAAATGCTGAACCACATATTTCTTTATTTCGTACAAAAGCATTAATTTCAATTTTCATGTCCTGGCTTTCCCACATTTCATCCCCTATAGCACAACCTGTAGACATTTTTGAGACAAAAAGTAGCTTAGGTCCTTCCCCGGGATGCCTTGCAAAATTTTATCGAAATCCGTTCAGTGGTATAAGCGTGAAAAGGTAACAGATAGACAGACAGAGTTACTTTCGAATTTGTAATATTAGTATGGATTGTTACTAACTTATGCTCGCGGCTTCGCCCGCGTGGAGGTCGGAAGTTATCCCACAGGAACGTACTACTCGGATAAAAAGTATCCTAATTTAGGACTCAGGTGGGATAAGTCCTAGGTCATGTTCTAACTGTGTGCCTTACATCAAAATCCTATCAGCCATATAAACGTAAAAAGGCAAAAGACAGACTTAGAGTTACTTTCGTCGCATTTATAATATTAATAAATATAAAATAGTATAATATTAGTATGCATAGATTATTTGCTACGGTAATCTTAAAATGCAAATAACATGACGGCTTTGCTGCATGTAGGTATCACAATTTCGTTCCCCTAGTAAGGCACTGATATAATTAAGGTTTTTATTCATGTGTTTCAGTACCTGGGCGACCGAGCTCTGAAATAGAGAAAACGAATTTTCCCAGAAATGAAACCTAGCTAGATCGATTTTTCGCCCCCGTTAACCCCTATAAGTGTTGCAAGTTTCATCGAAATCGAAACTTTTTAGTTGTGGTACCTACCCCACACAAATTAATTAGAACATCATCCATATAAAAGTGGAAAAAAGTACGTATTATTGAAGCTAACTCAAAAACTACCCTAGCAAAGTTAATCAATTTTATATGGGGCCAACTTTGAGGTATAGGTACCTACATACCTACTTTAAAAAAAAAAAAAAAAATAAACAAAAACATACGTGTCGAATTGAGAACCTCCTCCTTTTTTTTCGTCGGTTAAAAACAATGACTCGGCCCTGATAAACCCTGACTTGATGTACGGAACCGTACATTACTCTACCAACTTACGCAGCGCACATACATAGATTTTAGTGATTTAGACGGCCAAAAGTATTTTTTTTTTAAATCAATATAATGGTAAGGTATCTATACAATTGGTGAGTCAACAGTTCTATGTACAATATAACATCCCCTCCCCCCGCCTTTGAAGCGCGGGAGTCGACTTTGATCAGTCGGAATTCGATAGTGAGCAAGTGTGTACATGACGGGTCTCGGCGCTCTCCTAAACTTATAACTTTCCAAAGTGCGTTATTCATTTCAAGCTAATATTTCTGTTTTAACTGTGATGGATTGCGATAATAGAGGTAAGAACAATTTGTTTTCGTTACAGAAAAATTTAATTAACATTCTCTGTCATTCATTTTTAACACGACAGACATCACTCTGTCCAAAATTTATTTTTTTAGATATATTTAAATTCGAGTGCCTTTTTAATGTACTTATGAGTCCGTCCCTGTAATAATTTTCATTATACTATATAGTTCATATATGTAACTAATATAAAAAGCGCGATTTTGCGCGGCTAATTCCATAAGAATTAGCCGCGCAAAATCGCGCTTTTTTGAGCTAAGCTCTTTTGAAAGGCTCTTAGTCAAATATAGGAAATATTGAGTGTGCGATATTTTGTATTAAAATTGTTTTTTATTTGTTTCAGGTCTACCTACTACCTCGGGTACTAAAGTAGTGACTCGTCAATACATATTTGACCAACTAGAGAGTCAAAATTTACCAACTTTAAATGAAAAACTTGACTATTATGAATTTTCTCCTTATGCGCTATGGGCACAACAAAGAGGCTAAAGAAGACTTAAAAAAAAGATTTTCTTATGTAAAATCACAAATCAAACACGAATGTAACTTAAATGTATATTATAGGCTTTTGTTAAGTTCAGATCCCTTCATTAGTTGCTCGAGACAAATAAGAAAACCTTCACGTAACGCATTTCTACCAGAAACGGTTAAACTTTTATCACCTGCTGACCCAAACACAGAGTCAGTAGAGACATCTGGACCTGAAGATACCGATTTTTAATGCAATTTTATATTTAAAGAAAACTTGTTAAATTCCGTTTCCATTCATTTGTATTTTTTAGTGAATATAGCTCTGTTATACAGGGTGTCCAAGAACCTGGCGTCCAACTGGATTCCCACGATGCCCCAAGTTCTAACAGTACTCAGAAAAATATTTTAAAAAATCCACCCCATGTACTTACAGAATTATACTGATTTCAAGACTCAGGTCATTGTTGTTGGCAGCTCAAGGATGACCCCCAAAATAGACTGGGCGCAGCTTCCCCAAGTTCAATTTAATGGAACTGTTATCCCAGTAAGCGAAAAGGTTAAGAACCTTGGAGTTTGGATCGACAAACATCTTTCTTGGGGTCCCCAGCTACAGGACGTAAGTCGCAAGATTTTTGCATCTGGTAAGTCCCTGAGACGATTGCGGAACTTTCTTCCAACTGCCACTAAAACTGCGCTTGCGCAATCCCTTTTACTTCCCATCCTTGACTACGCTGATGTCAGTTATCTCGATCTCACTGAGGCACAACTCGATAAACTTGAGCGACTTCAAAATTTTTGCATAAGATTTATATTTGGCCTGCGAAAATATGATCACATTTCTGAATTTCGTATAAAGCTCAAGTGGCTTCCTATACGTCTTCGCCGGAATTCACATATCTTGTTTCAGCTCTACAGTATTCTGTTCAATCCTACAACCCCATCTTATCTTAAAGAGCGTTTCAAGTTCCTTCATGACACACATAATAGATATCTGAGGTCATCGGAAAACTTGAGACTTGAGATGCCGATGCATTCCACCAGCTTTTATGACAAGTCTTTTACAGTTCAAGCAGTACGATTATGGAATGCCTTGCCAGTGTTGATAAGGCGAGCTCAAACTTTGGCCACTTTTAAAATTCTGGTAAAAAAACACTTCCTCTCTCTTTAAACGTCATTATTACATATATAGTTCCTTGCTCTTGTTTCATGTTTATTATTGTATAAGTATATATATGTATATATATATATATATATAAATTTATTAATGTATGTATATGTTGTATATGTATATGGTACACCACGGACTACCTACAGAATTGTCTCTCCTTGTCCCCATACTCCATCCAAAGGTTGTCTGTAAAAGATCGCTTTTAGCGATAAGACCGCCCATTGTGTCACTCGTATGTAAAATTTCAACATTGTAAAATTGTAACAGTAATTTAAATGGTGTGCATAATAAAGAGTATTCTATTCTATTCTATTCTATTCTATTCTATTAAAAAAAAAAGGGGAAATGAGCACCCTGTGACATACTTTTGAATGCTGTGACTGCTAATGCTGATAATTTCGATATTTCTTGGAGGTTTTGTAATCTAGGGTATTGCTGTGTCTAAATAGAATGTAAAAATAATGTACTTATTGTACCATTTTAAAATAAAATATTATTTTAACTAAAGGTGATATGGAAAACTATTGAATTTCGCAACTTTGACCGACTGTAGTGTAAAAAAATGTACCAAAATAGTATGGCAAGTGACGTCAAATTTTGACGCGTTTATTCCTCTTTTTAAAAAGGTATAATACTTACACATTAATTTGAAAAAAAAAATTTTTGATAATATTTTTACTCAACAACCCAATTTTTACGATGTCTAACAGAATTCTTAGAAAGAAAAATTTACGACGAATTGAATCTAACCTCTAAAGAATTACTATTGTATGCTCATAACAACAGGCCTCTCAAAAAACAGGTTAGACCGTAAGGGACGGTATGTGCATGCATCTCACCATAGTGATTCGTTATTACAACAGGAGGGAGCAAGACAGAAACTATCTTTGCGATTTGCTGGTTCTTCTTTATGGTACCCCATTATTCAGGTAAGAGTGAGGGAGAAAAAGGTTAGAGGTGCGAGTGAGATAGATAGTGACGCTATCTGGGATCGTGCTATTTAGGATAACAGTACGGTCAGTACGCGTCACTGCCTCCTGCCGTTACTACGCACCTCTCTCTTATTGTTACCATTGATCACGTACTACGATTTAAAGCTTTGTTTATTGGACTCGATTACTCTTTGTGCTCTGGACTTTGAAACGAACTCTTTACGACGACCTTTGCCTGTGTTTGGACAGTTTGTGTTTTGTGTGTGCTACCATGGCGACCTACACTCCGCAAGAATACGCAAATATGCACTACATTTATGGAGAATGTAGAGGTAATGGACGAGCTGCAGCGAGACTTTACAGAGAAAGGTATCCGAGGGCTACGCGATATCCCGACCATCGAGTTTTCATTAATGTGCACAGATCACTATGTGACGGGCGGTTCCCCAATCAAGTAGCTGGTGAAGGACGACCCGTAAATGACTTCATACGCGATGAAGTTTTAGAGGCGGTGTCGGCAAATCCAAGCATCTCTGTGCGAGGAATAGAAGCTGATACGGGGATACCGAAGAGCACAGCACACAGTATTCTCCAAAAAGAAGAATATCATCCGTACCACGTACAGCGAGTGCAAAGTCTTTTACCTCGAGACTATCCGAGCCGAGTCGCGTTTTGTGAAACAATCCTGCAAAAACATCGAGAAGACGAAAACTTTATCGACAAAATTTTGTGGTCAGATGAATCAACATTTAAGAAGGATGGCTACATGAACCTACACAACTTGCACGAGTGGCATGTGGAAAATCCGCACTTGATGCGAGAAGATAGATCCCAGTACCGGTTCAAAGTGAACATGTGGACCGGTATTCTCTGTGGGAATATTATTGGTCCATTTGAGATGCCCGAGAATTTGACTGGCGAATCATATTTAAATTTTCTTCAAAATGATTTGCCAAACTTACTAGAAGAGACCCCACCAGATATGTGGTTCCAACACGACGGCTGTCCAGCACATTTTCGCGTATCCGTTAGAGAGTTTTTGGACGAGCAATACCCGAACAGGTGGATTGGGCGATCAGGAACAATCCCGTGGCCAGCCCGCTCACCGGACTTAAATCCGCTGGATTTTTTTTTCTGGGGAACTATGAAGGAGCTCGTTTATGCGAAGCCCATTAATGACATCGCTGACCTTCGTGAGAAGATAACACAAGCAGTGCAGGTGATACGTCAAAAAAGTTACTCGCGAAACATAAAGCGGTCCTTTTTAAGGAGAGTGAGAGCTTGTATTGCCGCGGGTGGTCAACATTTTGAACATTTATTGTAATAAAATATCTTTAAACTAACATTCTTTGCTTTTATTCTACTGGGAACCCATCTACCTGTGTGTATTTCCTTCTTGCTCACTCTTGGAACCGAAGTAAATAATAGTAGTAACATAACAGTTTCTAAGATAAGAAAGGGTCCGACAGTTACCGTTAGTAGGTAGGCACTTCGTAAAAATTGGGTTGTTGAGTAAAAATATTATCAAATTTTTTTTTTTCAAATTAATGTGTAAGTATTATACCTTTTTAAAAAGAGGAATAAACGCGTCAAAATTTGACGTCACTTGCCATACTATTTTGGTACATTTTTTTTACACTACAGTCGGTCAAAGTTGCGAAATTCAATAGTTTTCCATATCACCTTTAGTTAAAATAATATTTTATTTTAAAATGGTACAATAAGTACTTTATTTTTACATTCTATTTAGACACAGCAATACCCTAGATTACAAAACCTCCAAGAAATATCGAAATTATCAGCATTAGCAGTCACAGCATTCAAAAGTATGTCACAGGGTGCTCATTTCCCCTTTTTTTTTGAAATCAGTATAATTCTGTAAGTACATGGGGTGGATTTTTTAAAATATTTTTCTGAGTACTGTTAGAACTTGGGGCATCGTGGGAATCCAGTTGGACGCCAGGTTCTTGGACACCCTGTATATTAATATTCTTTATAACCTGACAAATATATGTATGTTTTTATAAATATATACCTTTTCTTTATTTTAATTGAACTTGGAACTAAAATAACCCCAAAAATAATTTTGGCCGCCTAAATCATTAAAATCTATGTATGTGCAGCGGGCATTCTGCAGCTTTTGCACCTATTATTGAAAATAGTCAATCTGCCTAGCCAACTATGTTGGGGTCGGCTTCCAGTCTAACCGGATGCAGCTGAATACCAGTATTTTACATGGAGCGACTGCCTATCTGAACCCCACAACCCAGTAACTGGTAACCCCGTGGTAAGACTGGTTGTCAGACTTTCGGGCTTCTGACGACCCGTAACAACTGTCAAAGATCCACGAATGACAGCCGGGACCAACGGCTTAACGTACTTTCCGAGGTACGGAGGAGTTTCGTTATGTAAAGATGGTCACCCATCCACGGACCAACCCCGGCAAGCGTAGCTTAACCTGATAGATCGACCCTTGCGGCTGTTATAGATAGTAATAACAGCCTCAAGCCACGTTTTATTGCAAATAGTATGTAAAAATATATTTCAATAAATCAGTGTTTAACGAACATTCAAAACGGTCGGTTTTATTTAATCTTCCCAATAGGATCACCCCGTTATCATCAGCAAGTGTAGGGTTCCCTTAAACAACAAGAACTCCTCCAATTTCACAGTAAATTTGCGATGCATGTTTATTCTGCAAATTGGTTTTAAAAGTTTTTAAAGGTCACTAAGAAAGTGCAGCAAGTAGGTCAGATCCGATTGGGTGACCATGAATCGCAAATAACCAATCTGCAATGTACCATCGCGAAACTTTTCGGTGGACTACTTTTCAACCTTGTTGCCTTAGTAATAAGGTCGAAATGTGATTCGCCGCAAAGTTTCGCGATGTTACATATATAAACATTCTGCATTAGTAGGTACCTATACTTTTATTTTATTTTCTTGCTTCAGCACGACTAATGGATTATACGACAATAGCTCATTTCGTGGTGTTAGGGCTGGTATACACATCACACAGGCCTGTAGCTTGTACAAACTATGCAAGTAGCTGGCATGCCATTGTGACATGCACTAATCAGAAGCTGATAAGGCACACGGCATGCAAGCTCTTGAATACTTTTGTGCAAGTAAGACAACACTGTTTATGATTAGTATACTACTGTTTGTTTTCCCAAATGAAATAAATAAATAAATAAGTTACAGGGATGTGTATTCTCGCCCTTAGGTTAAACTAAGGACTTCATGGAAACAAACAACTTTTACTATTGGACCAACTCTGAAACAATAGCTGTTCCCAACATTTTGTCATTATGGAGCAGGTGTTTTTATTGCGATTTTAGCGTTGATTCTAAAGAAAAAGTAGTACATTTTCACGATGACTACCATCCCTTAAAGTACCTATGTCATCGTTTAACCGAACACTGTGTATAAATGATAGCTAGTTGGTAGCGTTCCTGACTAGCCGAGCCCTGGATGGACAGCACACCAGCTATGTAAACTTGCAATAAAATGAGCACCATCCATCCAAAAATAGTTTAAGTATTTGTAACGGATTAGCCGAAACTATTATTACACAAATAGTAACTGCAAAGCGTTGTCAGTACGGCACTACTTAGATGTAGCATCGCCAAATTCGTAAAACCGATCGCGATCCGAACTAAGGTACCTACAAGTAAAACTGATCTCTTTATAATAATTTGCAATCCTAAAATGTGATCTCTTATAAATAAGTGTTTGTAAAAATAGTACCTAAGTAATTCTAACCGCTCACGAGAGCGCGGTGTGAATCGGGTCCGTGGAGTCATTTTACCTAATATTGTACGTGGTGTGAGTTCTATACCAAGAAAATATTTTTTTTATTATTAACGTTGTTCCTTATTTAAATGTAATTTAATATTATTTTAAGAAAATAGCTACCTACTTACCAACAATAGAATTATTTATGTTATTTTTATTAACTTTTTATGCGAATTCAGTTTTCATGTATAATTTAATTTAATTTTAGTTTAACAAACAATAATTGTTTCTACGATTTAGATCTGTAACTTTAGTATTATAATACTAAAGTTAATAAATAATTAGTTAATAAATATGTTTTGTTACATATATGTAACAAACAATAATTGTTGCTGTGCCCTGACAGGGTCTACAACGTCTCTTAGCTCTAAGCCTTTTGTTACACCTTATTTTACCTTGTGGAATGCAAATAAATGAATATGAATATGAGTGTGCCTTCAAAACCACCAATCTTTATTACTGCTTTAGGCGAAAATGATCTTTACGCAAACTCCATAACTTGTAAAGTCATATAGCCAAATACATTCGTAAAAATAAAATGAATGAATGCAAATTTTCAAACCTATGCTACATCTAAGTTGTGTCGTACTGTAAAAGCCAGCACGTATCGTCTGCACGTGGTTACTGGATAATGCCGACACATGCAGTAAATAAATCATAACGATGCTCTGCACCGGAATATAAAAATGGTCGTAAATGACTAGGTAACGCAATTACCCACTACACTGCATACCGCACGCTTATGGCAACTATTACACCACATACCGCACGCTTACGGCAACTACAATGCATACCGCACGCTTATGGCAACTACAATGCATACCGCACGCTTACAGCAACTACACTGCATACTGCACGCTTATGGCAACTATTACACCGCATACTATACGCTTCCGGCAACTACCTCCATACTGCATGCTTACGGCAACTACACTGCATACCGCATGCTTATGGCAACTATTACACCGCATACCGCTCGCTCACGGCAACTACACTTCATACCGCACGCTTATGGCAACTATTACACTGCAAACCGTACGCTCACGGCAACTACACTACATACCGCATGGTTACGGCAATTACACTGCATACCGCACGCTTATGGCAACTATTACACCGCATACCGCATGCTTACGGCAACTACACTCCATACTGCACGCTTACGGCAACTACACTGCATACCGCACGCTTACGGTAATTACACTGCATACCGCACGCTTACGGCAACTACACTGCATACCGCACGCTTATGGCAACTACACTGCAAACCGCACGCTTACGGCAACTACACTGCATACCGCACGCTTAACTCGACGTAGTAAACAATGCTGCGTTGTTTACTATTTAAATATATCAACAGTAAACTAACGTGATTTCGACTAATACATGACAGATACAATGCTACCGTTTATTGTTCTTTTGCTACGTACGCATAAGTACCTAATAAACATTTTGATAGTATAATAACGTTAATAATAAACAATCAGGTACCTACATATCAATCATTTAGGTCCTTTAAGTCAGGCAGGTAGGTACATACAGGGTGCAAATCAGCCCTCTGCAGACTGATGGGATGAATTCAGTATAAATCATACTAAGATGACCGTGACATTACAAGGCGAGAGGCCCATCTGGCCCCGCCGACGCCCGGTTAAGCAACAGAGGCTCCCGGAGCCAATTGCGAAAAGGTCAGTACCAAAAAAAAAAAAAAAAACGTGACATTAAATAATTTCAGGAACGTTATGGGAATCCAATTAACCTGATTTGTTTGTATTTTTGTGCACAAATCGGAGCGTCTGTTACTGATTGGGAGGGGTAGGTAATGGGTATGTGGTGAGTTCGATGAACTCTGTAGCTAGGCAGAAAGTGAACAGCTGATTTCACGCGTCGTTCGTTAGAGTACTTATTTCAACCTTCATTGCTATTTTTTTTAGGGTTCCGTACCTCAAAAGGATAAAACGGAACCCTTATAGGATCACTCGTGTGTCTGTCTGTCTGTCTGTCCGTCTGTCACAGCCAATTTGCTCCGAATCTAATGGACCGATTAAGCTGAAATTCGGTACACATATGAATTTCTGTGACCCAAACACAGAGAGGTAAAGTAAATAAATGAATTTTGAATATGAGGGTCACTTTTGAAGGGCAAATAAGAAAATTAAAAAAAAAAAGTTTTGCAAACTATACCGTGTTACATATCAAATGAAAGGACTTACGATGAGGGTCTCAAATATATTTTTTTATAATTTTAAAATAAATTGTTATAAAGTTATTTAAGAAAATAGACGAAAATTGACCATTCCCCCCCTTTATCTCCGAAACTACTGAGCCTAAAACTTTGAAAAAATACAGAAAATAGATCTTTATCTGTAGATTACAGGAAAACCTATAAGAAGTATGTGGTCTAAAATAACATGGTAAATCTCTCAATATTGTGAGTACAAACTTACATTTACAGTTGGAATGTACGGAAGAACATGTTTTTCAACTACAATGTTAAGTTTGTTCTTGGAATAATTCATCCCAACTACGGAACCCTTCATTGTGCGTGGTCCGACACGCACTTTGCCGGTTTTTTTTTATTTTAGCTGTTTTATTTATATAAATGGAATGCTACAGAGAATGTAATTTTACATTGAAATAAAGGATAAGTGACAAAAAAAACGATAAAAAAAAACTTAAAAAAATAAGAAGCTGAATGCACCCTGTTAGTTTGCGGAGGGCTGTCCCTTACTCGTAAATAATCGTAATTGTCGTACCTAAAAACGTTCAAATTGAAGTCGCAATCTCATGCCAGGGACAATCAAATGTCAAAAATGTAGGTAAACGCTATACAATTTTTGACAAATTGAGACTGAAATACCTCTGAAATATTGATCATTGTTTCAATTTTCAGAACTCTGCCTGTGCAGTATACACGCGGTCTGTGCCGGTATATTTAACGTTTAACATTCTCGTAGCCTGAAAGTATTAAAACTTTCATTACATAAAGGTAACACACAACGGCTTCCATCACAGAAATAAGTCTAAAATCTGTGGCCTCATTGCATTATTTGGAGAACTTCCGATTCCTCTATGTTCGCCAATGAAATAAACTAAGTAGTTTTTTAATCAAGGTTTTCAAAAATATTTCTTTTGCCCTAGGTGCTGATTCTCAGCCTAATTTGAATAAATAAAAAAAAAATACAACCGACTTCCAAAAACAACACTATAAAGTGAAAAATAACTTTAATTTCGGAAGTCGGTGTCGGTGTTAAATGTATATTCGTTTTTTGCCACCGACTTCCGAAATTAAAGTTATTTTTCACTTTGTAGTGTTGTTTTTGGAAGTCGGTTGTATTTTTTTGTAAAAAAGTTTTTATTTTTCACTTTTTAGTTGTGGTACCTACCCCACACAAATTCTAATACCACTATCTGCAAAACAAACTAGAACATCATCCATATAAAAGTGGGGAAAAAATACGTATTATTGAAGGTAACTCAAAAACTACCGAAGCAAAGTTAATCAATTTTATATGGGACCAATTGTGATGTATACCCTCTCGAATAAAACAAAAAAAATCCAAATCGGTCCAGCCATCTTCGAGTAATCGGGGAACATACATAAAAAAAAAAAAAAAAAAATAAAAAAAAGGTTCCGACGAATTGAGAACCTCCTCCTCTTTGAAGTCTATTAATAACTTAATTAATCTTACAGATTCTATAACCTTTATCTTACCACATAGAGAGCATTTTCGCTTGAAATATTCTGTCTATCCTTGACCGTATTGGCGCACCCGACTGGGTTAGACGCACAATCTACTTTTTATAACCCATAGGAACTAATGGTTGCCCCATTCTTCATGGGGTTGTAGAACTGCCCTAATTGTGTCAATATTTTATAGCAGAACACATGGCTTGATCACAGTAAATAAGGCTCTATAACTCCGAGTCTAAATGTGTATTTTTTTCTTAGTATTCAGTGGAATGGAAACTATTATGCTATTGTAGCTTCAAATATTGGTAGCTTTTGTACAAAAAGTTCCGTTTCTACTATTTAAATAATACTTTTTGGTATTAAATATCTCTTAATGGTCCCTATATTCTGGGAAATGTTAAAAGAGTCGACAAGGTAATTTCCATATCAAATATATATAATATTTAGCCTTGCGATGTATTCTTGTTTCAACACTTCGAGCCAATCAAATAGAACATCTGAGTAAATAAAATTAGCTTACAAATCGCTTAACATTTTCACTGTAGGAATATTACTTCTTTATTCTGAAATCAAGCCATTTACACGTACAACGGATCTTCGGCGGAGTAAAATGAATTTTCAATAGCTGTAAACTTTTCCCAGTAATGAAATTCATGACTTTTAAAGTCGTATTTACCCAGACAAGTGTTCTTTCGTCTTGTGTCGCATGTCTATACTGCATTGCCCTTGAACCCTTACATTGGAAGGTACATAACAGACTAAATATACGTGTATATACGATTACGTTAGCAACGGACGGCTGAAGATTTTCTTCTGCAAACCAGCGGAATTATGGTACGGTCAGCAACAGAAGTCGGTTAATAATGCTACTTTTTGACATCATCTAAATTAACACAAAATGATGCGATAACCGGCTTTTTAGCATTTCATTTATTAGATAAGAGTTAATAAGTATTCTTTAAAATTTACATCTGTTCCGATTTTAATGAAGTTTTTTTCTCAATAATTAAGATTTAGGAAACACAAGTTTTAATCGACTTTTGTTGCTGACTGTATCTATTGGTCACGTAACGCGGACTATTTAGTTTGGTCAATTAGTTACGTAGTTGCTTTTGCCCTGGACAGGTTTCAAATGAGGCGTTACATAAATATATTTTATGTTCTAAAGGGAACCGAGTTTCGCATCAGGCGCCTACGCAATGTTTACTGGAGCATAAAATATCCGTGTGAATAATACCTAAATAAGAAGCAAACTACAGATGGGTAGCATGAGATACAGACTTAGCGACTATTTTTGTATATATTCTATGATTTATTTTTAATTTATATTCTATTCTTATTATAAAATTGAAGTCGATTTTCGTGTCTATGCGCGTTGTTCTTCTAACTAAACTACGCAACGAATTCTGATGCGGTATTCACCATAATTTAGAGAATTGATTCCAGAAGTTTTATATCTCTAAACCTACATTATAATAAATAAATCTCAACGTTTTGTAAAGTTGCAAAAACCGTGCGAAGGAGAGGCGGGTCACTAAGTAAATGCTTAGCTACAATGTTTGTACATAATAATACACGTATGTATAATTTGACTCTTTGTCAAACCTAATACCAAAATCACATTTTTGTAAAGGCACGTAATAATTTTATAAGCAAGGAAAAAGGTTGCATTGCATTAATACTTTAATACACTTGCTGGATTTATGAAAAAAAAAAAGTAAAAGAAACATTAAAAGGGCTTTCAAATTTTCTTTGACGAGATGTGGCCAGCCTTCAGTGTACCTACTATATGTCATTTCGAAAGTTTTTTATACCCAGAGTGATATTCTCGTCTACTTAAATGTTAAAAACATTTACAGATTTCTATTTAATAATATTTTATTGTTACTACAAATACTAGCAATTTCAGAAAGTTTGCAGCAGCTTGCGCTTTATTTCCTCCAATTTACTGCAGTCACAGACGGAAACATTTTCTCAAGGCTACAACAATTTTCAGCGACACGTGTACCAACGAACTGACATAATTATCTTTAAGATACATTGATAATGTATTTGTTTAAACTGTTTCTAGTTAGCACAAAGGCTTGTTGTTTGGAGTGGGTATTTAAAAATGTAAACAGGTGCCGTGAGGCGTGACAATACGAATGCAGTTCAAGGCCACTGCAGCGGCCGCGGCCGTGTGTGACATGAAAGCTTCCTCGTTTATTTGCACCCCATTGGACGTCGACTCAATTTAATACAAACTGCTCGACTCGACTTGACTTGACTTGTAGTTTTGTCGAGTCGAGTAGGCAAAGTGAAAAGTTTTATTTAGACTTGCAACACCTTTGGGTTCATGCTTTCATGGTGATTCTATAAATGGAATGATGCCAATCCCGATCTTGTAACAGGCCATAAACATCTATTATATAAATAAAAATGAATCCCCTATTTCCCTTGGTCATCGCATCACGCGTGAACAGATGGAACAATTTCGCTTATTCTTTTTTTGTTGTGTTTTTGATTGTCAGGAGAAGGTTCTTATGAAAAAAAATAAAGAAAATTTCAGAAAAAACATTTTGACTTCTCGCGTTTACATTAGAATATTCATAGCCAAGACAGGACAAGGTCTGTCGGGTCAGCTAGTCTATCTATCTATCTATATGTACAAAAACGAATCCCTATTTCACATGGTTATATCATCACGCGTGAACGGATGGAAAAATTTCGCTAATTCTTTTTTGTTGTGTTTATGATTGCCAGGAGAAGGTTCTTATCAAAAAAAAATTAAGAAAATTTCGCAGAAAATTGGAAAATTTCAGAAAAAACATTTTAACTAACGCGTTTACATTAGAATATTCACAGCCAAGACAGGACAACGTCTGTCGGGACAGCTAGTAATAAATCAAATCCAATATCCTGTGAATATTTCTCACAATAATTTTTCTCACTATGTTTTATTAAAACCGAACAGGCATGTTCGACGAAAATGAAAAAGTAGAAATCCTCTTGTGGATATTCCTCGTAGATCAATCCAGCAAAATTGTATCTTGCAGACTGACTGTTCGTTGACTTGCAATATATTACAGTTTTTACTACATTCTTAAACTAGCTATACTTTATGGTAGCAGACGTAAAAGGTGTAAACATCTGAATAACTAAATTACCTACTTGACAAGGTACTTTCAAAATTAATAATAACACAGTCACTTACAGTAAAGTATGTTTCACTGTGCTAATAATAATAATAATAGATTACTCCTAACCGTTGGCTGATCAAGTACCGAAATACGCCTTAACAACCTAACTTGGTATGGGCCTTATGGTCAGATAAGTGCCGAAATCTTAGAAATTACCTAATATAAAAGGTAAACCAGAAAATTGCAACTATACAATTAATTTACCTAAGTACCTGCTTACAGCGTTTTAACCTGCAAGTAATTACAGGTATCGGGGTTAGTTCATATCCAACTACTGAATTTACGATCCATGGGATAGGAATAAAAATGGGTCAACGATTTAATAATGTTATCAAACTCTTGTTTGCTTGTATGTTTTGTCTGTAATTACAGGCACTTTTGAATTATCAAGGGGTCGGTACCAGTCAGAATGATGAAGCTAGTCGCCCATTCCAAAGCGTAGTAGCTGTACCTATGGAGAACAGAGGCGGATTTTCCCTAACGGCCAGGCCACGACATTGCGCAAATTGCGGCGCGGCAAGCGTTTTATCTGTTTATTGCGCGGTCGAGACGCGCAACGCACAGTGGCTAGTTGGGATCACACGCAATGAATTAGGAAAACCACTGCCGCTACCGCCGCTGCGCAATGTCGTGGCCAGGCCGTAAGGCACAGTAGGCCCGGGCCTAGAGCGGCCAATCTGACAAAAAACTGATGATAACAAGAAATAACTGAAAGTACCAATCTAAATATTCTAAAGGCTCGCGCACATTATGGCGGGCCGCACTGCACCGCATCGTATAACAATAATCTTCCTGTATCACTTTCGTACATACAGGGTTACTGGTTATTGACCAATATCCTCTTATGGGGTCACTGTACTCATCATTATTTTCATCATTTCATCATTGAACAACTTTTACTATGGGACCAAACCTGAAATCGTGAAAAAAAATCAGCTCACTACTATTAGCAGATATTAACACAGGATAATAAAGTTAACTTTTCTGAATCGATTTTGATAAAAGATAAAGTAAATGCATTATGTATATGCATTTGTGTATTATGATGGGTGCTGAGAAAGGGGCGGCTGGTACTTTTACTACATGGCCTGGGGCATAGGGCGGCCAAGACTGCAAATCCGCCACTGATGGAGAAGAACGGGCAATAAGCTCCACGGACACTCTTTTATATCAAAATATTGGTTACATCATTCATGTTGAAATTATACATATGAGATCGATGTAGACCGTTAAAAGTGTCCGTAATAAAAATAATAATATAAAAAAAACAATTCAAAATTTAAATTAAATTAAAATAAGCCGTGGCAGATAAGATACGAGCAGCCTCCACAGACTCCAGTCTTCAGACTCTTTAGGGCTATGCGAACTTATTACTAACTTACTATGCGACAATTTTATTACCTGTAACTTTTAGTACTTAGTCTCTGGAGAAGTAAACATAAGATATGGAATTTGAATACTTTTCATCCAGAACTGACGGTTACTAGTCCCGGACGTAGCACCCGTTGACTATTCAAAACTCAAAACTCAAAACTCAAAGCATTTATTTCAATTAAACCAATTACAGGCACTTTTGAATTGTCAAGGGGTCGGTCAGTCAGAAAGATGAAGCTAGGCGCCCATTCCAAAGCATAGTAGGTACCTATGGAGAAGAACGGGCAAGAAACTCCACGGACACTCTTTTAAATCAAGATATGGTTACAAAATAATGGTTACATCATTCATGTTGAAATTTCATATGTGAGAACGATGCAGAACGTTAAAAGCGTCCTTAAAAAAAAACAATTCAAATATTTAAATTAAATTAAAATAAGCCCTGACCGCTAAGGTATGCCCAGCCTTCACTGACAGCGCTTATTCACGAACCTGACGCATGGATTGGCTAAATGATCCAACACGCGCCACCATCAGCGAGACATTAGTGTGAGCGTCACATACTCTCAGTCGCCAGGGCACATTCAAGTCAAACAAAGACGTACCCAGTAAATGGTAGCTTTAGAGTATGTACATAGTACTCACACATGTGCTATGCAATTATATAATACAAAGGAGATTGAGTCTATACAATGCAATGATAGTCTTACAATCTTCAGCATCTCCAACAGTATCTTCAAATGTTAATTAATTAGTTGTGGTTGTGGAGCAGGACCAGCATTGAGCCAAGCATTTTTATCGGTTATGTAATCCCCAAACTTATAATATGCCTGCCTGCATAGTGTGCGTTTTATACAAGTTTTGAATTTAGTCTCATTGAGCTGAAGTATGTGTGGAGGTATTTTATTGTAACATTTTAAACAGTATCCCATGAACGACGTGTCTACTTTAGCTAGTCTGAAACCTGTACTTTAGCTAGTCTGAAACCTGTGTGTGTATTGTAGTCCATGTTTGCGAAACATTGGTGCCGATTCTGTTGTGCACAAACTAAACTTAATTTAGGCTATTGCTAACTTTTTCTCTCCATTATGACAAGAAAGGGACAAAAGTAAATTAGAGCTGTCAAATTAGTTAGAACTATTTTTTCCATGGACATTTAGACGACACGTAAAAACATGTCGACTAAAAAACACGGTGAAGCGCAAGGCGTGAACTAGTTTGACATCTCCAACTTAGTTCATAGCTATAGCCGTCCTTTTCTCGCGCTGCCTGTTAGTAAAAGATAGCGATTCTCTAATTTTAGTTTAGTGCGTTCACAAGAGAATCGGCACCAGTGTTTCACTACACTGTTGCAGAGTATTGTAACTGTGTTTATAAATAGTCTAAATTCTGTATTAAAGCTAATGGCTAAAATTAACAACAGACTATTAAGCTTCGAAGAAAAAACAAGAAAAAATTTAGGTATGTCTTCCCATGTAAATCTTGCCTGAACAAAAACCAATAATAAAAAGGCAGTACACACCGTTGCGCGTCGCACCGTCATATACAAGACGCGACTTCTCAACTCGTCGGCGTAAAGTAAACATTATTTTCTTAATCGTTAATTAAACAAATCGTTAATTAAAAAAATTTGACGACACGGTTGGCGCAGTGGTTGAGCGATTGACTGCTGCGCAGCATGTCGCGGGTTCGATTCCCGCACGGAACAAATATTTGTACGACCTACAAGTATTTGTTCCGAGTCTGGGTGTTTTTCTATCTATAATATGTATGTATTTACAAAAAAAAATGTATATAAGTAGTTTATCAGCCATCTCGTTACCATAACACAAGCATTAGGTTGCTTAGCTTGGGGCTAGATGGCGTTGTGTGATATGTCCAAACATATTTATTTATTTATTTATTTATTTAAAAAAAAAAAAAAAAAAAAAAAAAAAAAAAAAACGAGCCCCTACAAAACTTACCCGGCATGTCATATTACTGCCAGCCTTAAAACTCGTGTAGGAAAATTTACTGCATACAACAGCATAATTTATTTATGTTGTTATAAGCAGTAATACAACAAAGTTGTTATAAGCAGTAGTAAAACAACATAAGGTAACAACAGAATTTATTTTAATGCTGAACAATAACTGCTGCACGGATTGATCGATCAGGTTAAGCTACGCTTGCCGCGGTTGGACTTTTCCGTACCTCAGATAGCACGTTTTAAGCCATTAGTCCCGGCTGTCATTCGTGGATCTTTGACAGTCGTTACTGGTCGTCAAAAGCCCGAACGTTTGAACCAGCCTAACAAAGGGATATCGTATTACCCAGTAACTGGTTTGTGGAGGTCAGATAGGCAGTCTCTCCATATAAAATACTGGCATTCAGTTGCATCCGGTTAAACTGGAAGCCGACCCCAACTTTGTTGGGAAAAGGCTAGGCAGATGATGATGAACAATAGAATTTATTTGAAAAAGCCCGATATTTTTGTTTTTCTTAACCGACTTCAAAATGGAGGAGGTTCTCAATTCGTCGAAACCTTTTTAACCGACTTCAAAATGGAGGAGGTTCTCAATTCGTCGGAACCTTTTTTTTTTATGAATGTACCCCGATTACTCGAAGATGGCTAGACCGATTTGGATTTTTTTTGTTTTATTCGAGAGGGTATACATCACAGTTGGTCCCATATAAAATTGATTAACTTTGCTTCGGTAGTTTTGAGTTAGCTTCAATAATACGTATTTTTTCCCCACTTTTATATGGATGATGTTCTAGTTTGTTTTGCAGATAGTGGTATTAGAATTTGTGTGGGGTAGGTACCACAACTAAAAAGTGAAAAGTAAAAACTTTTTTACAAAAATACAACCGACTTCCAAAAACAACACTACAAAGTGAAAAATAACATTAATTTCAGAAGTCGGTGGCAAAAAACGAAAATACATTTAACTAGACACCGACTTCCGAAATTAATGTTATTTTTCACTTTGTAGTGTTGTTTTAGGAAGTCGGTTGTATTTTTGTAAAAAAGTTTTTCTTTATAAAATAATGGCAATAAGTAGGTACCTAATCGGTTCATCTATGCCTTTCAAGTCGGGTGGATCAACTAAATTGAATCGCGTTAGCGTGAATGTGGATCATTCAATGTCCTTAATATAGTGATTCGATTTGTATTGCCATGAGGCATCTACAGCACAAAGACTAGGTTGGAAAATTATTGGAAATAATAGATTGAGTAAGTAAGTTGAGCTAAAGTATTTATAAAATAAATCTAGTTTCGGTCGGTGTCAAGCTAAGATGGATTGAAGAATTGAAGACACCGACTTCAGAAGCTGTTAAGTTTTTTATGAAAGTTATTTTATTCGTTTTTTGTCTTTGAATTGAAGTCGGTTTTACTTTTTTTTAATTAAATTTATTTTTCCAGTTTTAGTTGAATATAAGTAAGCCCAAGACGAACGAAAAGAAGAATCGTCAAAATCGGCTTAGAAATGCCGGAGATACAGTACATTTATGCAAATGTACTGTATCTCCGGCATTTCTAAGCCGATTTTGCAATTTGGCAATGCATTACGTAATTATTCTTATGTACGAAGTTATATGCATATATATCTTCGTACATAAGAATAATTACGTAATGCATTGCGTAATGATTCTTATGTACGAAGTTATATATGCATATATAACTTCGTACATAAGAATAATTACGTAATGCATTATATTTTAAAACCTTCCTGAAAGTATGTTGATTACGTTAGTGAAAGAATCATCAAAACTGGTTCATTAGTTTTTGAGAAAATCACGGACAAACAAACATACGAACACACATACATATGGGTCGAATAAAGAACCTCCTTTTTTGAAGTCGCTCAAAAATAAATACTAATCGAACCACTCCGGCTCAGCCCAGAGTTTGTTCAGAAAAATAGCCTACTCAAGAAAATAAATAGCCATTAGTTCGTCTGCATTAGTTGAGCTCAACAGGGTTGAGGAAGGAGCAAAACTAACGCATACAAATACCCCGGATGAGATGTTCAATGCTCCTTTTCCGAAGTACAAAAAAAATACAATTATCTGCAAACTTTTACTTTACTTCTTGTAATTTTAATTCCTGTAAAAGATCAAAATTTTGCAAGAAAGTTTAGGTTTTAAACGCCTGTAGGTATAGGTACCTCCCCTTATGAACTCTAATGAATTTTATTTTTTAGCACCGTATTAGCTCCAAGAACTTTGAGATTTGCTCAACATAAAAACTTTTTTTACAAAAAAATACAATACAAAGACCGACTTCCAAAAACAACAATACAAAGTGAAAAATAACTTTAATTTCGGAAGTCTGTGTCTGGTTAAATGTATTTTCGTTTTTTGCCACCGACTTCCGAAATTAAAGTTATTTTTTACTTTGTATCGTTGTTTTTGGAAGTCTGTTGTATTGTTTTGTAAAAAAGTTTTTATTTTTCACTTTTTAGTTGTGGTACCTACCCCACACAAATTCTAATATCACTACCTGCAAAACAAACTAGAACATCATCCATATAAAAGTGGGGAAAAAATACGTATTATTGAAGCGAACTCAAAAACTACCCAAGCAAAGTTAATCAATTTTATATGGGACCAACGTTGATGTATACCCTCTCGAATAAAATAACTTTTTTTCAAATCGGACTACTCTGTAAAAAGGTATGCGTGGTCATACATAAAAAAAAAAACAAAAAAAAACATACGGGTCGAATTGAGAACCTCCTCCTTTTTTTTTCGTCGGTTAAAAAACATTGTGAGATTTGCTAGAGATTTAATAGGGCTTTTTTGGAATTCCTAAGTAGGAATTCTCAATAAGCTCGCCCCCCTGTGGTGAGCCTATTGCAACACTGCTCGACTAGAAAGCCAAATAACAATCATGTAAAAGCCAAAAACTCCCTGAAATCTTCCTTACTAAGTATAAAAATGTACAATCATAATATCACGACACGTCTAAATGCAACCGCTGCATGTTACTTATCGTCCATTGTTGCAATCTTTTTATGCGAGGTGTGTCGGATACGCGGCTTATGTCGATACCACTTAGAATGCCAACCGATTTTATAGTGCAGAAAACGTGCAAGACATTTCAATATGCATAGAACATTACAAGAATAGGATCTTGTAGGATATTTCTACGAGATTCCGTTATTCTTAAATGCATTGCTAGCCCGTCTCGTGTGGTTTTTGGGACCTTGGATGTCGGAAACAGGCTTTGTTGAGCTGTTCATTTCCCGTTGTCGTGCCAACTTAAAGATCCCTGAATCCGGAGATAAGTCAAACTTTTTGCGTTATTTTGACCCTTCCTTAATAAATCGCTTTTATTCGATCAAAATATAATACACCGCCCATTGCGACACTCTGTGTTAACCCCCGTTCGCACGGGCGTAATAAAATCGCGGCGGGATTTTATAGCGCACTGGATTTTCAACTCTCGTTGTTGAGCCGAGCGTTGAGAATCCAACTTAATAATAACAGAGTACATTCTGGCGCGTCGAAAAAACATACTGTTGGATTTTGCACTCTCGGCGCTAAGCAGAGCGTTGAAGATCCAGTGCGCTATAAAATCCCGCCGCGATTTTATTACGCCCGTCCGAACGGGGGTTTACTCTGAAAAGTTCTATTGTAATCTGTTATTGTGAACAATAAACTATCTGAATCATTTTGAAGCAAATTGCTAATCCATGTCTGATCGACAACGTATGTAGGTAAGTAACGCAATGAATGTTGTTGAACTGTCAAAATGAAACCGATTCCTACTGTAAGTGTGTTACCTACGCAATTACCCCGCAGGATTTAATATCTCTAAATAGTTACGGCTTCAGCTCCTAGACACAGTCATAACAAATAATCGAAACAACTTATCGATTTAAATATAAACAACCTATTCAACTTTTTACTAGGTAGGTCATTATGTTCCGAGTAGTGCCAATACGGGTGAGTGAGCAACCTTGATACCTCCAGTAATAACACGTTGATAAAGATCACAATTTATTATTGTTCATGACAACGTTTGTTTTTACCCATAAATGAATTGTTGGCAACTAAAGTGATGGCATAAGTAGGCCGGGATTTAAGGTCACCGATTCTGTATACGATTCCGCCAAAATCGTAATTCCGGCTCGTAATGAATGGAAACCGGAACCATCACCGTCGTCTTGTCGTATAATTCCAGGTCCCAGACTAACTACTTATTGCCTGTTCGAAAAGTATGTGATAAAAATGTAAACAAATGGGTCAGGAAACGACCTGCGGATTATTTGAATACATATACCCGAAAATCTAATTTTAAATCACCTTAAATATGTTGTTCTTTCTTTTTAAGATTTCGTACCAAAACAGTAATAAAAAGGAACCCTTATGGTGCGACTCAGTCTGTCTGTCTGTCCGTCTGCCACAGCTGGATATCTCAAGAGCTACTAATGCTATCAACTTAAAATTTGGAACAGTTTAAGATGACATTTACCCAACTATTTTGCAAATAAGAAAGAATTTTTTTTTTTTTGCAACAGGAAATTCGAAGTTGGTCTACTAGAGCATATGGGGTATCTATCATATATGAAAGAGCGATGTTTGCACATTCTTAAACATTTTTTTTTCTTTTTTTCAGGCCGCATAGTTATAATTATTGACCTTTGATGAGAAATTTAAAAAAAAATACCGTTCCCCCCCTTATCTCCGAAGGTTGCATAGAGAAAAATCTGAAATTATTGTACGTGATAGAATTTTATGTAAAGATTACAGGAAAAATAAAACGATGTCTCTAATTAGCACACTATTTCAGAAATCGGAACGAAACCCTCGGTGTCGAGCCCAACTCGCTCTTGACCGGTTTTTTTTTCATTTGATAACAAGCCGAAGCATGCTTCTATACCCACACATACACATACATAGTATCTCTATGTATCTGTGTTCTACCCAGCGCTTTAGGTTGTGCGTTGCCTGTCAGTGAATGAATGATTGAATGAATTTAAGATTTTTAGTATGTAGAAGAGATTTACTTTACAACGTTAATTTTTGTCGAAGATTTTTTAATTGCAATTTATTAATATTATTCAAACAATTACGAGTATGGTCGGAAAAAGGATGAGATATAAAGTTGAAAACTTCTAAATACGTCAATAAATATGAAACTAATTGCTTTTAGTAAGTGATTGCGGAAAAATTTAATTCAAACAGAGTTTGTAATATACACTTTCATCAGATACTTTTGGAACAGACTATATTTCTTTACAGATGACGATGATACTAAAAAAACATGAATAAAAAGATGAGACCTAATGCCGGCCACATAGAGTCGGAATTCCGTTCCAGAATTCCGTTTAGAAGGCAGCACATCCATACATAATCACGCACAGACTACCGTGCATAATTTCGAATAGGAGAAAATTTCGAACGGAGAACTACATTTTGAATGGATTTGCTGCCTTCGAAACGGAATTCCAACTGTATGTGGCCGGCCTAAGAGAGGTCATGTGTTGGCTATAGGTCAACCAAAATCCGTGGTGAAGGTTAAAGAAAATGAGTCATTATTGGTAAAGACGTACACCCTCATACATCAACATAACATGACGCCTGTTTACCCCAAAGGGTTAAGCAGAGGTGTACCTATAGTACCCATAACCACATTTCGCCAGTTAGGTACTGGGGAAACTGAAGACAATCTCGCGTCGGATTCGATCGTAACGAGATTGTGCCAACTAAAGGCTCCCGCAGACAAGCGCGGCGTGACGTGACTTTGGTGAAAAAATTTCTATGAAAAATTCATTTAAATTTGTTTTACCGGAGCGGAGTCGCATCGCGCTTGTCTGTGGGAGTCTTTGCTTGTATGGAGGTGTCCAAACTGGTGAGAATAGTCGCGTTGCACATGGTTGCGCCTCAGTTTAGCCAGAGCTTAAGACGCAGATATAGGCCAATGTCTTTGAGTGGTTAGCTTGCGTGTTCTGTGCTGAGCTCACGCAACACGTCGTACGTCCACCCAGTAATAGGACTCGCCCATCAAGGAGCGCTGTCCCAAATTAGATGCAGCATTAATTCATTATACAAACAAAAGGTATTATTTTAAAACACGTATCTTACTAAAAAGATAAATAATTACATTATCTTTAAAATGGTGAAGGTTTCATAAAAATACGCTTGATAGTTTTGCGTGATTCTTAATTTTATATCCGCGTTAGACAATTTCACAAATTAATTACATACCTATATTAAGTTATTAAGATATTAAGAAAGTGCTTTAATTTAACATATTTTTTTTTTCCAAATCATTAACACTAGGTACTCGTTTAGACGTGATCTTCAGTTTAAAATCATTAAAAGTCGCTTATCATCGCCTTAAGTCCCATGAGATCCAATCTGTGCTATCTGAAATTAGCATAGACGACTCATGTTTAACAACCAAATATTACAATCCCAGAGCTCCAAACAAACTGCATAAATAAATCGCAGTTCATTCAACCTTCAAGTTTCAGCACGCTAATCAGATTCCAACTCGCAAGTCGCACTGCTTTTCTTCAAATTGTGAATCAACATGCAAATTCTTGCGAGCTGACATTCAACTTCAAACAGTGCCACGCACAAAGTTAAACCTAGACGGATTTCATCTAATTAACTTCTCAAACGTAAACAAAGATGGAAGGTGAACATGGAAAATCAAGTCAACTGAGGTTGCCAAATGAAATACTAGTTTTTTCTCTCGCCCACGTGGAGGTCGGAAGTTATCCCACCGGATCGTACAACTGGCATAAAAAGTATCCTATGTTCTAACCAAGGCCATAGTCTATCCAGTCGGGGGTGCGCGCGAATTTACGTGTTAGTATCTCCCGGGTTCCCGAAACTGTCAGTGGAAGGAACCGTAAGGTTTTAGTCGGTAGGAGTCCAACATAACTCTCCGTTCTCCCCAGAACGAGTATCCATGAGATTTCACCACAGAAAAACAAAATGGTAATAGTCTGTCCATCTGCCCAATCTATTCAGCTGTTTGTTTATTTATTTTATTTTGGGATCTCCAACAAAGGATACACCCAATATAAAATATAATAATAAAAAGGTTCTATTTAAGTGTGCTCCTTCAATTACAGGAGACCACAGCATGCACATATAACTAGGTCTAAACAGGATAAAAATAAAAATAGAAAATTAAATGAGGAGAGAAAAAACAAAACAAAAAAGTTGCCGTTAAGGCGTAAAAAGTTAACAGACAGAAAGACAAAGTTACTTTCGCATCTATATACTCGTATATAAAACATAGTCGGGTTATTTACACCATTTATAACTCAAGAATGGCTGGACCAATTTTTACGATTTTTGATTTGTTGGATTTGTCTTCGCCCGATTAGCTTAACAACTATTAAAACATCGGAAAATTTTGTCTCATACATAAATCGGCTGTCATGGTATGGGCATGTGATGCGGAGGAGTGAGGAAAATGTCGTGAGGAAAGTTTTGAGTATGAATGTCGATGGCTATAAGGGTAGGGGAAGACCAAAGAAACGATGGATGGATTGTGTGAAAGATGACATGGCTAAAAAGGGGGTGACTACCGAGATGACGAATAATAGAGAAGTATGAAAAAAAGGACATGTTGCGCCGACCCCAAATAGATTGGGATAAGGGCAGGAGAATGAGAATGATGACATAAAATTTTGAAAGTACAACGTCTGCCGGATCAGCTAGTTTATAATATTAGTAGTAAGTATGTATGGACTAAAACACAAAAGAAATTTGAGACCTAAATTAAATAGGCTTCAGGCCGTGTTTAGTGTTTGTCAAGTAAAGAATGAAATAAATGCGTACCACCTGCTTATTTTCTCACAAAAGTTCTAGAAAAAGTGGGACAGGGGAACTTATTATAACATTATGTTCGCATCGTGTGTTGTATTTGTAAGTCATTCTGAAAAAAACGTGTAGCAAACGATTTTTCTTTTTATTAAATGTTATTTTTATGAAATCGACTGTGTGAAAGATGATACTATGATGGTGATGACTAATAATGGAAAAAAAGGGACATGTTGCGCCGACCCCAAATAGGATTTTTATGAAATCTTATTGGTTTTAATAAAAGCTTTCGTCATAATAACTTACCTAGTCATTTATAGGTCCTTAAGCCAGCAAGCAGTTCTGATAAATTCACATGGTCGCTACCAACCTTGATTACTGTCATGCTCGTGCCATCTCAGGATGAGAAGAGGGTTTTGCTCTGCGGAGGGACGGTAATTGGCGGGTATTATTTAATAACAACTTTATCAAACAAAAATTGGTAAGGTAGCTATCCTCAAGAGATTTTGCTATGCTTAGTACAAAAGCAACAATCCTCAATTCCGTAACAAAAGTTAAGGCTGCTTATAAGATAATCTGTAGCGACCGAGAGACGAACGAGAACCGCAAAGGATCCGGTATCCTAAGTTAGTAATACAACACCGTGTCCCACTTTTTATAAGGGACGCTTTTATAAAATATCTTCTAAGATATAAGAGTACGCGATATATGACACAACTATCTTTATAAAAAATGAACAGAGTTCATTTTTAGGGTTCCATACCTCAAAAGGAAAAAACGGAACCCTTATAGGATCACTTCGTTGTCCGTCTGTCTGTCTGTCAGTATGTCAAGACTTTTGCTCAGGAACGCGTAGAGGTATGGTCCCTTGGAGGCTGGAGCTCTAAAAAACTCAAGCTTCTAAGTCAACGCAATAGAAAAAGACGGCTTTTTATGCGATATATTTTGATACTCGCAAATAAATTAAAACCGATAGGGCACTTCCCATAGACCTAGAACCATGAATTTGGCAAGAAGCAAGGTCTTATAGCACAAGTAAAGGATAAAGTCCGAAAATCGTTAATTTGTAGTTTTATCACATGAGAAAACATTTTTTGTGATTACAAACTTACATTTGCAGTTGGAGAATTGACCGTGACGCATATCGATGTATGCGAGCACAATACATGTTTTTGTGATTACAAACTCACATTTGCAGTTGGAGAATTGACCGTGACGTATATCGATGTATGCGAGCACAATACATGTTTTTGTGATTACAAACTTACATTTGCAGTTGGAGAATTGACTGTGACGTATATCGATGTATGCGAGCACAATACATGTTTTTGTGATTACAAACTCACATTTGCAGTTGGAGAATTGACCGTGACGTATATCGATGTATGCGAGCACAATATATGTTTTTGTGATTACAAACTCACATTTGCAGTTGGAGAATTGACCGTGACGTATATCGATGTATGCGAGGACAATACATGTTCTGGTGATTACAAACTTACATTTGCAGTTGGAGAATTGACCGTGACGTATATCGATGTATGCGAGCACAATACATGTTTTTGTGATTACAAACTCACATTTGCAGTTGGAGAATTGACCGTGACGTATATCGATGTATGCGAGCACAATACATGTTTTTGTGATTACAAAGTCACATTTGCAGTTGGAGAATTGACCGTGACGTAATAGGTTGGGGAAAAAGTTTCTTCGCATTTTTTAAGAAAATTTAAAACATTTTTTAATATACATTATTTAAATTTATCTAAAGTATGTAGGTACCATTTTATTCGATAACTTTTTGCCATCTTGTAGGTAGGGACATGATCCCATTGTTAAAGAAATTTTGGGACTTCTGATCAAAATACCGCGACAAGTGGTTTTGGCAGTCCTCTTGTGATGTTAACCTGACACTGTCTAAAGAATTCTGAAGAGACCAAAACAGGTGGAAATCTGAAGGTGCAAGGTCAGGACTATACGGCGGATGCATTAACACCTCCCAGCCAAACTCTCTTAATTTTTGCTGAGTGGCTAAAGACGTGTGAGGTCCTAGCGTTATCATTATGAAAAACCACACCCCTTCTGTTGATTAATTCCGGCCGCTTTCTCTCAACTTTTTGCTTTAATCTCATCAGTTGTTCGCAGTAGAGTTCAGAATCGATGGTCCTGCCTGGTGGTAACAGCTCATAATGAATAATGCCCTTCCAATCCCACCACACACACAGCATCACCTTGTTGCGAGTTAACCCGGGTTTCGCCACAGTCTGTGAAGCCTGACCGGCCTTTGACCACGACCTTTTTCGCACTTTCTTGTCGTACGTGATCCACTTTTTATCACCAGTTATCAGCTTATTCAAAAATGGTTCGGTTTCATTACGTCGTCATAAAAAATCACAAATGAGTACACCGTTCACTAGGTTTCTTTCAGTGAGCTCGTGAGGTACCCAAGTATCGAGCTTTTTTGTGTACCCAGTTTTTTTCAAATGCGCCAAAACTGTTTTGTGGTCAATTTTCAGTTCTTCAGCTACGTCGTAACTACTGATATTGATCTATATGATCTTGCTCCACTTTTTCAAAAATGGCATCCATTTTATCCGTAATAGGGCGACCAGAGCGACGTGCATCTTTGACATCAAAATTTCCGGATTGAAAACGCTTAAACCAAATTTGTGCTACTCTCACAGACACTGCACTGGGTCCATAAACATCGCAAATTTTTTTCGCGGCTTGCGTTGCATTTTTACCATTTTTGTAGTAAAATTTTAAAATGTATCGAATTTCTTCATTAGATTCACTCATCTTGATAGTACGAAAAGCAAATGAAAATCACACATTTTCCAAATTTGAATTTGGAATTATGTTCTTTAAAATTTAAACTTTCAGTGATACCAAAACCAGCCAGATACAAATAGTTTAGCCAAAGAGATTTTATTTTATGTTCATACATACTATAATGCGAAAAGACTTTTTCCCCAACCTAATATATCGATGTATGCGAGCACAATACATGTTTTTCAACTACAATGTTAAGTTTGTTTTTGGGACAAATTCATAGGTACCAACTACGGAACCTTTCATTGTGCGTGGTCCGACACGCTCTTGGCCGGTTTTTTATTTATGAAAAATGAACGGAGTTCATGAACGGAATCCGTTTTTTATGCTGTTAGGAAAAATGTGTTGTAGTTACAAAAAAGAAGAGAATTGTCAAAGAATTTTATCTTCATTCTTTTAATTTTTAGTTTTCATAGTAGAGTTGATTCTTTAGACACTTTTCGCATTCATATCATATATTATAGTATTATACATGACCAAAATGTATAAAAAAAAAAAAAAGGTTTCCGTACCAGCAGTGCTATTCTGTAAATATCTCACCGTGAAAACATAAGTGAAGTGATCTTAAAGTAAGCTGTCAATAGTGTCAACCCCTAATAGCATCAGGTGGCACTACAGCAGTGCTATTCTGTACAAATCTCACCGTGAAAACCTAGGTGAAGTGAGTTGTCATTCTACCTGATGCTAGGGATTGACACTACTGACAGCTAACTCCACGCTCACTTCACCTAAGTTTTCACGGTGAGATTTGTACAGAATAGCACTGCTGTATCTACACAGCTATTTTTTAATTAGTACAAAAAAAAATGGGGCTCTATCCGTACCCGTTACTGATCATATTTGTGTAGTCAAAAATCAAAAAAATGAAATCCCAAAATTGTCCACAAAAATTTTTCATAATTGGTAAATTCATAAATTTCATAATTGAATCAATGATTCATAACAATTGCTACTAGAAAATACTACGTGCAGTGCTTTTCCATGATTAATGAATACTATTAGGTAGCCTGTACAATATTTCCATAAACTGAGTGACATTTTGGGATATAAACAAACGCTAATAACTTTGTTGTTTATGAATATTATTTATTGAGACTTTACATATATAATAACAAGACCTTCTCTAATGAGCCCTTTAAGTATTTGTACTAATTAAAAATTAGTGGTGTATAAAAACGGCAAAAAAATCACGTTTGTTGTATTTTATTCCGGTTTTTAGTATTTGTTGTTATAGCGGAAGCAGAAATACATCACCTGTGAAAATTTCAACTGTCTAACTATCACTTTTCATGAGATACAGCCTAGTGACTGAAGAACAGACGGACGGACAGCGGAGTCTTAGTAATAGGGTCCCGCTTTACCCTTTGGGTGCGGCACCCTAACTAGGTGTACATCACATTTCTTAAAACCTTTTGGATTAGTGTAAGTACTTAATAAAAATAGAAGAACCCTCCTTACTCGAGAGATTCTTTTTAGTACTTCCTTTTGAACGGTATTTCGTGGCAGTAAAACCTCGATCGATACTTTAAGTTTCCTCATAAAACGTGATCGTACGACCATAAAGATCGATAAAATATCCATAGATTTACGGTGTGGAAACATCTGTATCACCAGGAACATTCAGATAATATACTGTCATGATTTCCAAATAATAATAAGTTTTGTGGATTTAAAATACTAAACATAAAGTTGAAAGTATGTGATTTGACTCAAATGATTTTGTATCTGACTATTCGTGAAGTTAAAAAGTATCTCATTTGACAGTTACCGCCAAAAGTACTGGTTTTTTTTCTAGAGAATTACCATTACCTACGTAATGAAAACATGATATTTGGAGCGTCGCCTAGTTTTTCCAAGTTAGTTCGCTTCGAGCCTCAGATCCGAAAGGTTGTCTAGAAATCTAGTCTATACTGATATTTATTGAGTGCCTAGTTAAACAGTTTGTTAAATATGGCTATCTTATACCAAGTTTGTATGTGTGCAAGAAGATAAAATACAGAATTAATGCAATGAAAAAGGTGTATCATTTCAATACCATCATGCCTGTATTCTCCGAAAGGTTAGGCAGTTGTTGTATAGTACACCCACATTTCATGAAAAAAAAATCAGTTGTTCTCTACATTTTGACGAATTATGCGAACATAAATGTACTGAACAGCTGATTTTTTTTTCGAGATTTCAGGTTTGGCCCCATAGTAAAAGTTATTTGTTATTATGAATATAATCATGTGTTTAAGTATCGGTCACTATAATTACCAGTCACCCTATATAAATAGCTACCTCAGAGAAATATGACAAAAAGGGACATGTTGCGCCGACCCCAAATAGATTGGGATAAGGCCAGGAGAATGAGCTGCCTTAGCAGTTATTCCTGTATCGATATGTACTATGGGCCAAAGTTCCGCATGATCACCTCAAAGGCGATAATCGCATAGCATGGCTCACGACTCGTTCGCACAATGTTCGTTTGTCACTAGCTGCGCTCTCGCAGGAATATTTTCTTAAGTGAGCATGCTTAAGTTTTGTCCATAGTACATGTCAACACTCCCGAATCATAAAGAGTCTGATTTTGAGTAAAGAATAATCCAGGCCAAAAAATAAGGTAGGCTTTCTTACTGCCTTGAACCCATATTCATCAAGCCAAGGCCCTTATCAACATTTTGATAAAATCGAAAATGGAATCAGAGTGTGACTGAATTATACGATACTTATGTATATGCATAATTATGTAATGAAGCGAAATGATATGGGACGTCTGATATGTTTCAAGTATTTTTTAGGGTTCCGCACCTCAAAAGGAAAAAATGGAAGCCTTAGAGGCACTTCTTCGTTGTCCGTCTGTCTGCCTGTCAGTCTGTCAAGACCTTTTTTCTCAGGAACATCCATGCGGAGGTATCAAGTTGAAATTTATGTCAAATAGGTAGATCTACAGTCACTTGGAGCTCTAAAAAAATCAAGGTTCTAAGTCAACGCAATAAGAAAGTATGGCCATATATGCGACATATTTTGAATTTTTGATACTCGCAAATAAATCAAAACCTATAGGGAACTTCCCGTTGACCTAGATTCATGAAATTTGGCAAGAGGCAAGGTCTCACAGCACAAGTAGGTATAGGAAAAACTCTGAAAATAGTAAATTTGTTGTTTTAACACATATTTTTTTTTTTTTTGCAATTACAAACTTAAATATCATAGTAGTAAGTTTGATAAGTTTGTTTTTAGGAAAAAATCATCCTAATTATTAGGTCTTTACCTATGAAATTGCCGTTCTGCAGTACTGGCCATTTCAAATCAAAATAATTTTTGTTTGGCTAAGAATTCTAATTTCAAATTAATTTTATTTTAAAAACATGGATTTTTTTTTTCCAAAAGTAGTCATTTGTTTATTGATTAGTGTTACATTTTCATCGCATTTCAATCTTTTTCGTCATCATGGATACGTTAAAAATTCGAGTAATTATGGAATATGAGTACCGTCGTGGCAGCAACGCGGCACAAGCGGCACGCAACATCAACGACGTTTACGGAGCTAACACTACAAACCAACGCACCACTTGTTATTGGTTTGCTCGCTTCCGTTCTGGAAATTTCGACCTGAAAAATGAACCTCGCGGTCGTCCGAAGACTTTGGTCGACAATGACGAATTAAAGGTGATTGTGGAAGCTGATGATACACAATCTACGGCTGAATTAGCAGCAGCTTTCGACGTTAGCGTCAAAACAATATTGGTCAATTTGCGTCAAATTGGCAAGGTAAAAAAGCTTGACAAATGGGTGCCCCACGAACTCAATGATCGCCAGCGCGAAGTACGCGTCGAGACGTGCCTTGCACTGCTCAACAGACACACAAATGAAGGAATTTTGAACCGCATTGTTACCTGCGATGAAAAATGGATTCTGTTTGATAACCGCAAGCGCTCAGCAAGTTGGTTGGATCCTGGTTCAGCACCTAAACAATGCCCTAAACGAAAACTTACCCCTAGACAAGTGATGGTCACTGTTTGGTGGTCTAGCGCCGGTGTGATTCATCACAGCTTCTTACCAAACGGGGTGAGCATTACTTCAGATGTGTACTGTGAAGAACTGAACACAATGATGGAGAAGCTGGCACATCTCCAACCAGCATTGGTCAATCGCTCGTCTCCGCTGCTCCTGCACGACAACGCGCGATCTCATACTGCATAGCAGACGGTCTCCAAGTTGCAAGAACTGGGGTTGGAAGCCCTCCGTCATCCGCCCTACTCACCAGACCTTGCGCCTACAGACTACTACTTTTTCCAGAATTTGGATAACTTCTTGGCGGGAAAAAAATTCAATACCCGAGAGGCAGTACAAAATGCCTTTGAAGAATTTGTTGCCTCCCGTCCAGCTGATTTCTTTAAGAAGGGCATAAATAAACTGCCACTGCGTTGGCAAAGATGCATTGATTGCATGGGTGATTACTTCGATTAATACAAATAAAAAATGCATGAAAAAAATTCGTTTAAATTTTTTCATACAAAACGGCAATTTCATAGGTAAAGACCTATTATAAACCCTTCATTGTGCGTGGTCCGACACGCACTTGACCGGTTTTTATTTATGTAAATAGAAGCACGCGTGGAGTAATGAACGAAAGCAATAGAAATGCGTCATTGCGAGCCTGCTCATCTGTCTAGAAACGAAACGCGAAAGCCGTGACGTCAGACGGGGCGAAGGCGACATAATTGTGTTTCATACAAATGCCGACTTAGTGACGTCACCTTTCAACTAGCATGCCTTTATGTTGACTTTGGCATTATGAGCACGTTGCACAACAGTCGGACCTTTCAGAAACTTGGAATGTTTGTGAGTAAGCTGGGTCTTTGTCTATAGTGCATAAATTATTTTCTATCTATTTAAGTTAATAAATTCGCGACCACACACATCTGAAACCACTGCAGATTAAATTGTGGGCTTTGAAATATTATGTTCAGTATATTTAGGAGGAGGAGAAGTTGTGGCCCAGTGGTAACGGCCGCGACTTACGAGTTGTAAGTCGTAAGTTCGAACCCAGGCAGGCGCTTTACTTTGTGTAAATTATTTCATCACCACTGCTCACAAAATGGTAAAGGAAAACATCGTGTGGAAACCGGCATGTCCTAAAACCAAAAATTTTAAAACATGCGCCATCCACCAACCCTCACTGGGCCCGCGTGGTTGATTACGGCCCTTTCCCTCTCACCAAGAGGGGCCCTGTGTCCCAACAGTGGAAACATTATAAGCTGATTATGCTATACTTAGGGTGTAAAGATGCAGTAAGAAGACATTGGATTAAAACTGGATTTCATCCATAATAAGTTAATCAAGATTGATTGAAGCCGACCCCAACATAGATGGGAAAAGGCTAGGCAGATGCCTAGCCTTTTCCCAACTATGTTGGGGTCGGCTTCCAGTCTATCCGGATGCAGCTGAATACCAGTATTTTACATGGAGCGACTGCCTATCTGACCTCCACAATCCAGTAACTGGGTAATACTACCCCTTGGTAAGACTGGTGGTCAGACTTTCGGGCTTCTGACGATTCGTAACGACTGTCAAAGATCCACGAATGACAGCCGGGTCCAACGGCTTAGCGTGCTTTCCGAGGCACGGAGGAGTCTCGTTAAGTAAAGATCCCTCCTCCACTGACCAACCCCGGCAAGCGTAGCTTAACCTGATGGATCGACCCGTGCGCCTGTTATTACTTAGCCATGAGCTCCTCTTTCATCCTTAATAAGTATTCGTTAAAACAATTATTTATTTATTTTATCAAGTTTGAAAACTCTACCTACCCTATAGAAGGCATACAGGCTGACTGACATTTACACTAACGGGCAAAAATATGCAGCTATTCGAAACTACAGCAGCGTAGTCAAGGTTTTGCAAGTTCCCAACTCGCAAAACCTTCACTACGCTGGTATACGGTGCAAATTATGTCACGTCGTAGCGTTTACAGACCCCGAAATACCTTTTACATGACCTATCGGTATTTTAACTAAGTTTACTGATAAAGTGGAAGAGCTGCTGGTCCACCTGCACATATGTTTCTATGTGCAACTTACATGTACAGTACATAACACGTTATCTACCGCGGTTTCCGATTCACTCGCTCTGGATTAGCACAATACAGGAAATCGATACGAATCCAATGCCATTTAAAACCTAGTTAAATACTTTTCATTACGAGGGATTTTAATTCAAATGCATCCATGTTATTTCACGACTGACCTACTGCTACGCGGCGCCTACGCGGCGTAGCATTTATTGGATTCGTAGCTTTCTGCTACGATTTGATTTGGAGCGTAGAGGTTCAAGATTGTGCTTGATGGAGTTGAAATTTGTGTTACTTTATGAAAGAGCAATTTCTGTGCACTTCAATATTATATATCCCTCTAATCCTACTATATATATCACACTAATATTATAAAGGCGAATGTTTGTGAGGACAGATGGATGGATGTTTGTTACTCTTTCACGCAAAAACTACTGAACGGATTTTGATGAAATTCGGTACACTGATAGTTTATAACCTGGATTAAAGCATAGGATACTTTTATCACGATATTCTTATGGGTTCGAGACTTACGCGGGTGAAACCGCGGGGCGCATCTAGTAATAATCCTAACTAATATTATTAATGTGAAAGTGAGTTTGTTTGTTTGTTACGCTTTCACGCTAAAACGGCTGAACAGATTTGGTTGAAATTCGGTACACGGGTAGACCATGACCTGAAATGGGACGTAGAGTACTTTTTATTTCAGTAGTATGTTCCCGTGGGATAATTTCAGAAATGCACGCGGGCGCGAATCCGCTGGCAAGTTTGCTCTACAGTATTGATAAAAGTTTGTTTTACACTGCCTCATTTCTAATCATTTAAAATCATATATTGTACGTGCCGTGCGCCTAATTGCCGTTCCCATCGGTGAAAATTTCGAACTTCTGTACAAACTTTCATCCCCTAACTTACTCAACCCGTTTAGGGGATCAATTATCAAAAATTCTTTCTTATTGATCATTCTTCGTTCGTTATAACAAAAGCATTATTTTTTTTTTTAAATAAGCTTTTATTAGTCTGGATTCATCTAGGGCTAGAGTACATGTCAAGACGAATCAAACGAGTCCAAACTCGATAGGGCTGCGTCGTTTTATTACTGAGTTCCTGTGGCCACCTTCCGGTTCCATCATCAGATCACCTGGTACCAAAATATTGCATTGTCACCGATTTTACATACGTGTGCCAAATTCCAGCTCAATCAAACACCGGCAAGTGGGTTAAATTTAACTCGCAAATTTTTAAAAGGACAACTTACCTACAAACGAACATTGCAAGTTATATATTATATAACCTTGTAAAAGGAACTCTTTTGCAAAATTTCAAGCTTCTAGACCCAGCGGTTTAGGTTGTGCTTGTATGTCAGTGAATTTAAGATTTCTGTTAAGTAAATAAGAAACGTAATTCAGGATCAGCTGTAACTATAGTCATATAAATTCATATTACTAAATACGTTATTCGTGGCACGTACATTCTTAATGTCATGGTTATGGCGCCTTTAGAGAAAAAATTCTCGTAATATCCTACATATTAAGTAAATTGACCTAAGGGTGTCAAAAAAGGCGGCAAAGGGGAAACGTCTGCCCCTTTTATTCATTAACATAATGATATTATCTAAAATGGTGTTATAGTTCCACATACCATATTCCCCTCTTTCTTCATTGACATGGAAATGACAAGGACAACTAGTGTTTCTAAAAGGTTTACAAATGTCAAGTATGCATGAATAGAGTGGCTTAGATCAAACCTCATTGCCACTATAGGTCTATTAAAAAGTTCATATTGTGTCCATTATTTCAATAGAAGGTGAAGACCTGCGACACAATAATGGCTATTCAATATTAATGAATACGAGTAGGTAGGTACAGCCCTGCAGCCTTTATAGTATACCTATAACTTCAACCTTATTGTTTATATTGTTCTAAAATGCCTTATACTCAAAATCACATTCGAATAACACCTAAAATAGGAATAACTTAAAACCATAATCAACCACAACACAATTTTAAAATAAGAACTTGAATCAAATTCCTATCTGTTGAGATATAACGGCATACATGCCGAGAGCTGTCAGGCCGACTGCGCTGGCGTGGAGCGCTCGCAAGACTAGCAGGGCCCAGGCGCTGAGCGACAGGATGCTGCCCACGGCCTCCTCTTCGGCCTTCTATTCGAATGTTTCGAAAACCAAAATAAAAAGATGTAGGTACAGTGTTTTTAGGGTTCCGTACCTCAAAAGGAAAAAACGGAACCCTTATAGGATCACTCGTGTGTCTGTCTGTCTGTCTGTCTGTCCGTCTGTCACAGCCAATTTGTTCCGAATCTAATGGACCGATTAAGTTGAAATTTGGTACACATATGAATTTTTGTGACCCAAACACGGACGGGTAAAGTAAATAAATGAATTTTGAATATGGGGGTCACTTTTGTAAGAAAATTTAAAAAAAAAGTTTTGCAAAATACACCGTGTGACATGTCAAATAAAAGGGCTTACTATGAGGGTCTCAAATATATTTTTTTTATAATTTTAAAATAAATTGTTTTAAAGTTATTTAAGAAAATAGGCGAAAATTGACCATTCCCCCCCTTATCTCCGAAACTACCGAGCCTAAAATTTTGAAAAAAATACAGAAAATAGATCTTTACCTGTAAATTACAGGAAAACCTATAAGAAGTCTGTGGTCTTAAAATAACATGGTAAATCTATCAATATTGTGAGTACAAACTTACATTTACAGTTGGAATGTATGGGAGAACATGTTTTTCAACTACAATGTTAAGTTTGTTCTTAAGATAAATTCATCCCAACTACGGAACCCTTCATTGTGCGTGGTCCGACACGCACTTGGCCGGTTTTTCTAACAATTCTTTCTCAAACACAACTGGCAAAATTGACCTCAGACAAAATAAAGAAAACTAAACATAGCGCTGTCAACAGTTAAGTGAGGCCAGTTTCGTAAACATGGGTGCACTTAGTGAGGTGTAGTTTAGTTGTAGTTTGATGGAAATGCAAGGTGTAGTTTTTCGCATGCTTCACTGTATTGTTCGCAGCGCTATATAACAAAATAGCTTTCATCGAGTATACAGGGTGAAATTGAATTCATGGGCATCCCTTTAAGGAGTCATTGTACTCATCATATATAGTGAACTGTTTAAAAAAGCTTCAGAGCAACGCTATAGATCGACAAGACAAGAATATCGTCACGAATTATGTCTAAGAGCCTCAAAGACTGCCCTTATGCACAAAAGCATCCTCTGCATGGCTCCGAAAATATTCAATAAAATACCAAATGATATTAAAGATTTAAACCTGACACAATTTAAACGGAGACTAAATAATTTTTTAATTGAAAAATGCTACTATACCATTGACGAATTCCTTCTTGACAAAATGTATTAAATTAAATGATAATTAAATTATGTGAATATTTATTATAATAATTTATTGTATTCTAAATGTTTATTATAAAAATTTATTATAAGTAATTAAGTAGGTATTTTAAATATTGAAATGTTTGTTAATTTGTTTGCATGTAATATTGATTTTAAATTCTTATATTGATAAATAGTGTATGCCCCCTAATGGGTAGTTTTTTGAGTCACCATAACCTAAGATAAGACCTAATGTATCACCAAAAAACACACTAATAAATACTTTGACTTTGACTTTGATCATTATGAACAACTTTCACTATGAGGCCAAACCTGAAACGTGAAAAAAAAATCTGCTGTTCCCAACATTTATGTTCGTTCTTGTCAAAATGTAGGAAACAGCAGATTTTTTTTTTGTGATTTTTGTTGTTCATAATATTGAGAACTATGTCCCCTTAAAATAATGGCCAAGAATTTAATAACACCCGGTATAAAAAAAAAAAAAACAGAAACGTGTAATAACTAACCCATAATTAATTAAAATCTAGACTTTTAGCATTTTTATAGTCAAAGGTAATTTACGCAGCATATTTTTTTTTACTGTGCTTACTTTTTAACCTTTGAGGTATGAAAGTGAAATGTTACCACGCAAGGTCGCAGCTAGGATAATAATATTTTGTATTTTGAAAGGTGTGTTCATATTTGCTTTTACGTTTTACATTATGTACAATAATGAAAAATATTTATTGTTATGTAAGTAGGTAAGGTAAAAAAAAAAGTAAAAAAAAATAATTTTAATAAATAAATAACAAATAATAATAATTAATAATAATTTTAAATTGCTTTTATCAGCAACGAACTCGTGGGACTATTGCAAGGCTATTCTGAAGTAAAAGTTTCCAGGCAATCTCTTATGATAAAAACAAAAGTTTTAATCTTTTCTGTTATTACGAGTATAATGGCTTGTCATAAAAAAGTTTCCTTACTCTGTTGGAAAAAAGCTACCACTATCCTAACTAATATTAAAAGTGAGTTTGTGTGTTTGTTACGCTTTCACGCTAAAACGGCTGAACGGATGCGGATGAAATTTGACACACGGGTAGACCATGACCTAGATTAGGACATAGAATACTTTTTATCCCGGCAGCACGTTCCCTTTGGATAATTTTCTACATGCACGCTGGCGAAGCCGCGGGCAAAAGCTATATGAGAAAGTGAGTTTGTTTGTTTGTTATGCTTTCACGCTAAAACGGCTGAACGAATTTGGATGAAATTTGGCACACGGGTAGACCATATGATTTGGAGAAGGATATAGGCTACTTTTCATCTAAATCACAGAAGAAGTCGCGGGAAACAGCTAGTAGAAGATATTAGACAAGTTAAAATTTCAAGTATCATAATGTTGCAAGGTAGGGAAACAAAAACATTATATTTGTGCTCATAATTTGACATACGCTTTGGCAGTGCTGCCAAGACCTGCCTAGGGGAAAATATATACGCCAGGGCTGTATGTAGGTACCTACTTACAAAGCAGCTAGAACTGATTATTTCATTCTTCATTGACTCCCAAGCAAAATAAACTATAGGCAACCACATGGCTAATCGACTCACTAGTGTCTAAGAATACCAAGACTAATGAAACTTGCCTGTGACCTTTAAAGAATAACCTTCAGATTAACCAATTGTTCAAAAAATATAATACGTACTACATTTTTTTTAGAGGCACAATGGGCAGGTTGTTTTGCTAAAAGTTACCGACTATTCGAGCTTTTCAAAAAGCCTTAAATGCCTTAAAATCGAGCTCATGCTACCTCAGTCCACTTTTCTAGTGATCAGTATCAAGTCTCATTACAAATTCATGTTCTTTTTACCCGACTACGGCAAAGCCAAAAGGAAGGGTTATGATTTTAGCAGTCTATGTATGTACATAAGTATGTATTTAAGTGTGTCCCACCGTAGGGCCTAAATTACTGAACCGATTTTAATTAATGAGGTATCAATAGATTCGTAATAATGGTCCGGGTGACATAGGCTATATAAATTCTCCCTAAATTTAATATGGTGGACTTTACACGTAAATTTCTGACCACGAAAAAAATTCAATTGAGATAATAATGACATGTTTGGTATCAAAAGAAAGGTCTTGACGAGCACATTACAAATATGTATATATGTCATATTGTTTAAGTAAATAAATATGTTTAAAATGTTAAAAATAAGTAAAAGTGGAGATTGGTTACAGACCGACCGTGGCGAGCGTGATTTTTCAGCAGTCGGGTATGAGTTTTTAAACTTACTTTTCACTATACCCTTTCTAGATCGCTAATTTTTTATAGAATATCTACAGAGGGAGAGAGAGAAAACCTACTACAGAACATAAATTATTTATAACGACTAGACAACAGACACTTTTGACATTCTACTATTAATCCCTGCAAGATACCTACCTAAAAGGTTACACCACACCACAGTTTTATTATCAATGTCATTTTTCGTGTGTGGTGTGACTAGAATGATAGACTGAGGAATGATGTGATGAGGCAACGGTGGGGTTTAAAAGATGTAGTAACAAAAATTGATAAGAATATGCTTAGATGGGTTGGTCATGTTGAGAGGATGAATGAAAGGCGATTACTCGTAACAGAAGGTATTTACAAGGCAGATGTGAGTGGAAACGTCGGGAAGGTACGCCTTAGGAAGATCTTATTGGTGATGTTCTTCAGAAAGGTCAGGTACGCACCTGACCTTTCTGCCTGTACTCGCAACCGGCGTGCGTGTATAATCAGATGTATGATGAACGTAAACGAGGCGAAAGGAGTAGGTATTTAAGGATTCTGCCTACTTCCATGGGAAGACGGCGTGATGTCCTTTACAAATCTTTCATAAGGATAATATTTCAGTAATATTTATGATGTATTGCTCATATCTCTTCCCAAATATTTTTATTTCCAAAGCAAATAATATTGTGTTTATTTAGTTTCCCTTTCATGTTTCAGATCGGCATAAGATATAGACACTGCGCGGCATCGGTACGTAGGTGTTGTTATCTCACTTTTATGGTCTCTATTTATAAAGGAGCTTGTGGCTAAGTAATAACAGCCGCACGTTTGGATCGATTAGGTTAAGCTACGCTTGCCGCGGTTGATTCGTGGATGGGTGACATCCTTTACATACCAAGACCCTTTCGTGCCTCAGAAAGCACGTGGTCACGTGGCTGTTATTCGGTTTTCAGATTTTCGGACTTCTGACGACCCGTAACTTTGACAGTCGTTACGGGTCGTCAGAAGACCGAAAATCTGACAACCAGTACCAAGGGGTATCGTATTACCCAGTAACTGGGATGTGGAGGTCAGATAGACAGTCGCTCCATGAAAAATTCCAACACCAATCCACATTGTGCCCGCATGGTACAACCCACTCCCTCTCACAAAGAGGAGGCCTGTGTCCCAGCAGTGGGAACGTTATAGGCTGATTATGCTATGCCATGTAAATTACGGTATTCAGCTGCATCCGGTTAGACTGGAAGCCGACCCCAACATGTTGGGAAAAGTCTAAGCAGAAGAGTTAAATAATACCATTTATTTAAATTTTACTCCCTACTAGAGAAATTGTATTTCCTACGTATTTCTGTGGACTTCCAACCTACAGTTACCACATCACATCCTATGAGTAGTTAGGTACATAAATGGCTGCCCTGTCGGACGCAATCATTGGGCTCAAATCGATTGATGGAAAATTTACACAAACGGCTGATGATTATATCGATTTGTAAAGAACGTTGGCACAAAACTAAATGATTGCTTTCGCCTATTATGTTTTCGCTTTTCTTTAGCGAGTCTTTTCAATAGTTAGAACTCATAACCCTGCTTCCTGCAGAAAAAGCCAACCTTTTGGCATTTTTCTCAGTTGCGAAAAACTACACTGCAGTAAAAACTCATTTAGATTCCACGATAGTAGATTCTGGTTACAAGTTACAAACCTAACCATCTGTAAAACGACAAACTTCAATCTTTAAAATGCAGCTCTCGTATATTTCCAGCTCAGCATTCAAAGTATGACAGTGCGATGCCCTTTGCCAGACGTCTGCAAGTTGCAGCCAGCAGTCTGGCTCCACTGGTCACTCGCATCATAAGATAAACTTTATCGCCACAGTACTCTAAGCCATTAGCTACCACTTGGTACTTAAGCACAGTAAATGAACAAGGCTTGCTTTTACCGTCTCTTGTGTACCTGTAAAGCTACCTGAGCTTTTATTACAGACAAACCAAACATGTCGAGTGCTTGCAAATAAGCTCGGAATTTAGAGCTTAGTTTAACAAAGCATTTTAGACTCAAATTCCATCACCGTGTTTATTAAATACGGAAAATGTGAGGTAAGCTCGAAACGATGCGCGAAATTCAATTAAATTTAGACTTTCAATACTTATTTGTCGTTTCCCTGGCAATGTACCTACCACAGTTATTCACTGACATTGTGAGATGAGCAAATATCAACTAACATTATTCCGATTTATTCCATTCTAATACCAAAAACTAATACCACTGGTATTTGTTTCAACTCATATTTTTTTTCTATTCCGAACCGATACCATTGTTTAAACTAATACCAAAACAAGTTCAAAGATATAAGGTACAGTCAGTAAAAATGCTTTGTATGTAAATATAAGACCTTTAATTGAAAAAAAAAACAGATAACTCCAAAAAAATCAAATTTTGTTAGCAAACGTCTTGTTCAATGATAAAATATCACTTAAATAATCAACTTTAATATAATTTTAGTTCCTCTCTATACCTGTATAATATTTTTTTTGCAAAAACATCAAACAGGAAGAATTTACTTACAATCTAAAAATTACAAAATATCTCAAAAAATTAACTCTTAATTTATATTGAAATTTATCTGACATAGTTATTATTAGACAGGTACGTAATTATTCACGTCTACCTATCTCATAACAACTATGTCAGGTAAATTTTTAACAAAAATAAATCACTTTTTATCTAACAATTGTAAAATATCACAGAAAATCAACTTTTTGTATAATCTAATCAGTCATTCATCACCTACATAGCAATGAATCAGCATTTTTTTTTGCAATAATATCTAATATGAAAAATTCACTTTAAATCTAACAATTATAAAATATCACAGAAAATCAACTTTTTGTATAATCAAATCAGTCATTCATCACTTACATAGCAATGAATCAGCAAGTTTTTTTGCAATGAATTCTAACCTTACCTAACAATTGTAAAATTTCACAGAAAATCAACTTTTTGTTTAATCAAATCAGTCATTCTTCACCTATATAGCAATGAATCAGCAATTTTTTTTTGCAAAAACGTCATATATGAATAATTCACTTATAATCTAAGAATTATAAAATATCACAGAAAATCAACTATTAGTATAATCAGCTAAATGACGTGTAAATAATTTCTTATATTTCAACAATTAGTAGCTAAACCCTTAATTTTTCTAAGCAGTGACCTACGGAGATTTTGTTTTTGAGGAGTTGGTCAGTTACGTATGTGATCCACGAATTTTTCATAATAGTTGTCTGTGCACATCGTTTTGCGGGGGGTGCGTTTGATTTATATTGAGTAACAACCACTGTTTGTAAATCTGCGTCCTCTTTCAGCACGTTCAGAAGCTGATATAAATTAGCATTCTTTGGCACAGCCGAGTTTAATTTCTTATGCCAAGATTCTACGGCATTTGTGGTTCGATGGCGTTCACCATGAACGCACCAAATGTCTACAAAACTCTCGTTCTCTAGCCATTGTGACACCATGTAGTCATTAAATGTTTGAATGGCGTCAGTATCAGGACAGTCTTCCATTATGTAGCACCATCCTTCTGATATGAATTTACGAGGAAGTAAAGGCAGTAAAGCTGAAAGTCTTACATGTCTTTGGGTGATAGCATCTTTTGTCAGATCCAACTGTTTTGCTTTTTTCCAAACATTTTTGGAATAATGAAAGTAGCATCCTTTAATCACAACTGACGGAAAAACAATTGTAATGGCGTTCATTGCGGCTAGTTCAAAATCTGTTAAAAATTTTACGGGTTCCCACCCAGGAATGTTTTGTTTCAAAATTTCAAATAATTTTTTGTATGTTTCTTCTGTTTTTTTGTTAAGTAAAACATAAATAAGAGGAACTATACGAGTGTGATCTTCGTCACTTCCCAGATCTCCGTGGATAGTATATAACTGCACAAAAGGCTCAGGGGTGCAATCGAATGTTCCGTCGCTTTCAAAAAATTTAATGCTCGGAATTTTCTCTAGTTGATTTGGACTGACCAAGATTATTATTCGGGTATTGGAAGACTCATCTTTATAATCGTAAAACAAAAAATCTCTAAATTGTAATGGAACTTCTACTTCATCAATTGATTTACATTTAATTTTTTTTACACCAGCTGCGTTGTTTCTTGCATAATACAATTTTGATTTGATGTTTGCAAACGATGGGATATTTCTCACCAAATCTGATTCAGTAGCGCAGAATTGTGATTTGAATTTGTTATATATGTTTGGTATTGGGGCGAAATCAGACTTCATCACTTTATCTCTTAAATCATCCAGCTTTTTTGCCATTACATTTTTGAATTCATCGGGCTCGCAGCTATGATTTTTCTCATTGGAAATATTGCCATCCTGTGAGGACAACAAAATAGCTTTAGCAAAATAGTTTTCGGATAAAAATACATATTGAAAGATGGAACACTAACTGTCTTATTCATAATATAACGCTTACCGAAGGTATAAACCTTCATTAGTTAAAACATGTTTTAAGGTGGATGCTCCAGGGTGGCCCGCAAAATTCAAATTATCGTAAGTTTTTTGCAATTTGCAGCTCAGTATGGGATAGTATGGTAAATAGAAACTAAATTCGCGGTACTGGCATGTATGTATTTATATCATTATATTAGTTAAATTTATCAATGTAACCCACTAAGTTAAAATTTATATTAAACGTAAAGTTATTATTAAAATGGCACATTTTCTCTTTTCTCTAAGTTAGACAATTATATTGAAGGTTTTAATAAGTATAATTGTGTAAATACATACATGCCAGTACCGCGAATTTAGTTTCTATTAATAAAATATCCGATACTCAGCTGCAAATTGCAAAAAACGTACGGAAATTTGAATTTCGCGGGCTACCCTGGAGCATTCACCTTAAGCCTACCGAACGTTCGATAAAAATTCTTATTCATAATCGTTTCTTAGAGCTCCCATAACTAAACGCCACTATCGTACACAATGTTGCCATTTTGTAGAAAAATATGCGATTTTAGTCGATTTTAACGTTGTTTGCCTCTGGTCACAGAAAATTTGTCTATGCATTTTTAAACACTGTCATAAAAAACGTACACCAAGGTAAAGGAGGGAATAGTTTGAACTACCTAGTCTTTTGAACAATTTGTTGAATTTGTTATCATGCAATCTGGGAAAAAGCGGCAAAGGCCGTTGCCGTTAATACTTGTAATTCTGGTGAAGTACCACACCACCGACTAAATTAATTATAAAAGCAGCCGTTTCTTTGGAAAAACTGTACCATTTACGAAATTCTTCGTCATCCAGATAAAATGCATCGAATCTCTGCTAATACAATTTTATACGCGAACAACCACAATGCTATGTACGGATTTTAAAGTAGGTATTTTAATACTAACTGACTGACATTGTAAACCGAACGTCAAACACGAAACAACTGATCGATGTCGGCCATTTGTTTCCCTTTTTTTTTGTTTATCTAGTGTTTTTTTTTTACTCTTGCTATTCCAATTCACTTTTGACAATGGCAGAATTGTCGACAACGGCATCCGTACTAATTGCCATTTAAAGAAATAGAATAGAATTGATGTCGGCCATTTTATTGTTAACGAACGTTTAAAGAAGGGTCATGGCTTCTTTAAATCAAATTAACTTTAATGGAGAAATAAAGAGTGTTTTTACCTCTAAAATACGATTATGAATACCATTTTTTTAACAAGCTTCCTACAAAGGCCTTATAAAGCTCCACTAATCCATTATAAATAAGCCAGTTAAACTCTATGTAAGAAGTTGGTAACATACCTTTATCTGTAAAGATCCACTGCACTCTTTAACATTCACACATCTCCAATGGGTCCATCCATTTTTATTTTCCCTTTTTTTTGTGTACTGGTAACCAGCTCTCATTAAAACCAAGCCACCATTTCTTGTTATGAAAGTCAAGCTTCCTGTTTTTCCCGAAGATGTTGAGGGCTGATTATCAGCTTCCTCAGACATATCTAAAAAAAATTATATATTGTATGTAACTTTTACATTTGATTGGATTATGATAAAAAAAATCAAATAATAGGTATTTTAAATAACACTAATTTTAATAAAGAGAAGTAAATTATACAAAAGAACAAATTAATATACTCACTTAATAAATAAAAATCACTGTCACTCTGATACCAATACGCCACCGCCACCGCACGGAAATGTACTGAGGAATTTATGTAGATAAAATTTCTCTCCGAGTCAAAGCACAACATTCCAGTCACACTTGACTCTGATTGGTTGTTTCGAATTTTGGAACAATAGAGCAAACTCACCCTTTCTCGCAGGTAAAAAAAATAGCAAGATGATTCACTAAAACTACTCTTACCTATGCTAACCTTTGTAAAAATATTGGAGTGAAGTGAATTTGGAAAGTTTTAAGCATTATATTACGATTACATAAAAATATTGAAAAACAAATTTACTTTGATTAGGTTTGACTGCGCTGACTGTACCAAATTCAAGTTGTTGGTATTCGTTCGTACATTAAATTAAATTATTTAAAAAGTGGTATCCGTTCGGAATAGAAAAAAAATAAGAGTTGAATCAAATACCAGTGGTATTAGTTTTTGGTATTAGAATGGAATAAATCATTATTCCAATATTGAATTGATCGAACGAGGGCAGCATACATACATATTATTCGTCATGTTATTCCCCGAAGGCATTGTATACAGTAAAGCGGGATTTACATTAACAACATTATTTGCTTGCATGGTAAAATTAATTGCACAAAACTAGTTTCAATACAATGCAACTTGTTTCGTATTTTACTTAATAATTAGTGTCTTGAAATCTACAGTATCACCGAAATCATGGCCCCGTTATTATCAAATACAAATGTGCTTTCGATTATGCTTTATGCTTTCACGTCTCATTTGATGCAGAAATTAGTTGCGCAACATTACTTTTATCAAAAATTGCTCTTGGCAGGAAAGTATTTAGATTTCATGTACCTAATTAATGCATGCATCATGAAACTAGAAGTTTATACGTGAAATTGTTAATGAAATTAATGTCAAGAAAATAATTTAATGTCAATAATTTTGTAATGTAATCCAGCTCATTTAAGTAAATGTTAAAAGACCCAGGCAATAGTGAGCGTTTTACCATAAACTGGGCATAAACAATCTAGACTCAAAACGTCCCGATTAACCTAAGACACCACGCTCAACAGTTGGGCATAGGACCACTAGACCAACCAAGCAATCACAAATAGTCAGTCGAGTCACTACATTTACAAATTAGGTATATAGATAACCAAATAAAATACAGAAATATAAGTAATCAACTTGTACCCTTCTGCAGAAAATTAGTGGAGCCATATTCTGGTACTTACTGAACATCGAAATAGAGAGTCCACATTTAATATGCAAAGTGCTTCAAAATACAAGGGCTTTTCATTTTGCGTTGTCTGTTCCAACTAGTCTCTTTGTCATACATAAAATTTTGTTCATTACTGAGCTATAAAATAATCACCAATGAATATTGTAAGGACGTTATTTTTTTTAATATGTGTGTAAAAAAAAATGCACTGTATCTGTGTGTGTTCGGTTTGTGTTTTAGCCGAGTGCCAAATTTAGTTGAAATCGGCTCAGTAGTAGACGCGTCAGGCACAAACAAACGTCCGAATGACCCTTATAATATTAGAAATTGTGTGGGTTAGTTTCAGAATACTGCGCTATTTCAATATTTAACCTTTTAATTAAAGCTGCTGCCAGCATTTTATTTTACAAACTACGTTACAAACTGCACTCAGAATAGGTAGGCACACGACCGAAGTATAACGTTGTTCTAGCATTTTCTCTACGTTCGCCTCGCATAGTAAAAAGCGAAATCACGCCGACCATTATCTTGTTAAATATGTAATTAAATTAACATTTCAGGAGATTTAAACTCCTTTCAACCCACGACTGAAGGATCGGTTTATATTTCCTTCATAATATAATGTAGATTGTGATCAACGCTTAGGAAAACCTTTAAACATGGCTACATATTCAAGGTATAATTTAAATAACACACAACCTCTTAAGGGGTCATCATTATGAACAACTTTTACAAAGGGACCAATACTGAAATCGTAAAAAAAAAATCAACTGTGTTTGCAGAACTCGTCAAAATGCTGCACTGCTGAACAGCAGATTTTTTTTTTGCGATTTTAAATGCGATTTCAACCCAATAAGAGGTTGTGCGTTATTTAAATTACACCTGGTATAACCATTACTTCGATAATTAAAAGCCTATTTATAACAATATGTTTTGGTTCTACTGATAGCTTAACTCAATTAAGAAAACGATCATTTGAGTTATTTTAATAATTCTCCTCCGAGTCAGGAAAACGTTACCTACCCAATCATAGAAAGATAAAAATCTTGATTCTAGAGAACCTATGAAACCAAAAGATACTTTATTCTAGCCGACTCGTGAATAAAACGTAAGAACTAGGTATAAAAGCGACGTAAAGTTCGTGAAAGACGTTGCTAATTAACGACGAAGAAAATTAGGTTTAAAGAATTTATTCTCATAAGAACAATACATAGGTTCACTTACAATGAGATACAAAGTTATTGCTTAAATCTAAATGAATACATTTTGCCTCAGGTGCGTGTTGGTGAAGTTATATAAATAAATAATAGGTAGGTAAGAAGTTGCTAACATTAATTGATATGGTATGACTACATTTGTTGAATATAATTTTTTAGTTTCACTTTGAATGAGTTAATGTTGTTACAATCTTTTACGTCATTTGGCAGGTCATTATACAGCTGTGCTCCCTCGAACAATATGGTTTTTTCACCATATTTAGTACGAGCTTGTCTTCGTTGTAGTTTATTTTTATTTCTTAGGTTGTATGATATGGTTTTTTTGTGTAATTGTAAATTGGATTGTATGCTGTTGGTGGTGATTTTTTTAATTAGAATGCAGGTGCCGTATGTGTATAGTTGTGTGAGATTTAATAATTTAGTTTTTTCAAATATTATTTTAGTCGGAGTCAGATAGTGATAATGATATAGGGTTTTAATAATTTTGTTTTGGGTTCTTTGCAAAGGCATCAGGATAGTTTTCGCGGCAGATCCCCATATTTCGATAAGATACTCGAGGTGTGATTTTACTAATGAGTTGTATATAATATTACGTATTTTCCGTGGAATACAATTTGCAATTTTATGTAGTGATGCTAGTAATGACATTAATTTTGTTTTTACATGTTCGATGTGTAGCTTCCACGTAAGTTTGTCATCTACCCTCAGACCGAGGTATTTTTCGTGGTTCGATCTTTTTATTATGTCATTGTTTATAGTAAGAGGCGAGAATTCTGGTAATGGTTTATTTTTTGCGGTAAAAATCATGTATGTTGATTTCGAGGTATTTATTGTAAGTAAATTATATTTGAGCCACTCACTGAGTATGTCGAGATCTTTTTGAGCATCGGTTATAATATCATGAATAGATTTATCGAAATAAAAGAGGCATGTGTCGTCCGCGTATAAAGTTAGGTGTCCCGTTAACCCTATTTTGTTTATGTTATTTATATAGATTAGGAAGAGTAACGGACTTAAAATTGAGCCTTGAGGACAGCCATATGGTACATTTTTTATAGAACTAGTGAATTTATCTATTTTTACTATTTGTTGTCTATTCTGTAAATAAGATGTAAACATTTCTAGGGCTGTATCTACGACTCCTATGTTGTTTAATTTTTGGAGAAGCTTGTGGTGGCATACTGTATCGAATGCTTTTTTTAAATCAATAAATACCCCCAGGACAACATTTTTTTGATCTATGTGTGTTTTGATTTTAGTTATCAAGTCTACTGTAGCTGTAAGAGTGCTAGATTTCGAGCGAAAGCCATATTGTTCGTCAATTAGGATTTTTTTCTCAAGAAGGTATGTGTTTAAACGGCTGTACAAGACTCGCTCAAATATTTTTGATAATACAGGTAAAACCGACACTGGTCTGTAGTTACCTGGATCAGTTCTACTACCCGATTTGAAAATAGGGCTGACTTTGGCAACCTTAAGCGTTTTCGGAAAAATGCCGCGCATGAGACATTCGTTTATGCATTTAGTTAGTTTCGGAACAATTATATTTTTCAGGCATTTGATCGTCTTGGTGCTGATACCATCTAACCCTGTACTTGTATTGCTATCAAGACCGTCAATTATTTTAGAGATTTCGTCTTCAGTGCTAGGAGTGAGTTTATTCAGAGTTACGTCGTGTGAGTGGTTATGTTCGTACATAAGAGTGTTGCCGTCGTTCGCGTGATATATGTTGGGTATTTGGTTAGCTAATTCCTCGCCTATTGATGAGAAAAATGAGTTAAATAAATCACATATTGAGTTACCTTCGGTTACAGGTCCCGAGCTCGACATTAGTTTCGGAGGAGCATTGCTTTCTTTGACTTTATTTTGTGCTAGGTTATTAATAAGTTCCCACATCTTTTTTGGTTGATTGTTGTTGTTATAGAATAAATCGTGATAGTATTTTTTCTTGTGTGTGTTGATCAGGTTGGTCACGTGGTCTCGTTGTTTAGAAAAGGTTTTTTGTATGTTTCCGTCTTTTGGGTGAGATTTTGTCTGTTGCCATAGGTTGTTACGTAGATTTATTGAATCAAGAATACTGCGGTTTATCCAGTCGTTTTGAGGTAGATTTAGAATTTTTGTTTTATCGATTTTGTTATTATTTACATGTTTTGTGATGAAGCACTCGAGGAGGTAGTAATCATTTTCTTCATTTACATAATTATCTGTTAGTGCGTCGCTGTACAACTGTTCATAGTTTATTGCTTTGTATTGCATTGTTTTGTTTATTTGTGGCTCTAGACTGCCTATTTCCAAATATATTTGTTTATGGTCCGACAAGCTTGATTCAACTATGGAGAAATTAAATGAGTGGTTAGCTATGTTTGTACAAACATGATCCAGTATAGATTTTGTAGTCGAAGTTTCACGAGTGCTGTATAGACCATTGATTTTGTTCAGTATTTGATATCCATTTCTCTTGATTTCATTCAGGTATTTAGTGGCGTGGTTGTCCGCATTGAGGAGATCAATATTAAAGTCACCAAACACAATTGCTCTTCTTCTCTGCTCCAACTGCAAGGAATACGTCGCTAAGAAATCGGTGTTGTTTGAATCACTAGGTTTGTAAATTGCTCCGATGTTTAGGGATAGTTTGTTTATGTATATCCATAAGTAGTGATTTCCATTTTCGCATAATTCTTCCGTTATGTCGTATTTTATACTATCGTGTATATAAATCGATACCCCTCCACCTTTACGTCTTTTCCTGTAATTGTAAACATGTTTGTAGTTTTAAAATTAAGATATTAAAAGAAGCAATCAGTCCGTCAGCACCGCTACCACACATTTCCTTAGGTAACGTTTACGGCACTAACAAAGTCTACTCAATAAAATACTGGCTACCATATAAACTCGACATTTTCGTTATAAAGGTTTTATATCGAACCATGACCTACATATTGCTACCATCAATCTTCAAACAGCAAACAGGTTAACTTTGATTATAAACAGATTATAAAAAAAAAAAATATTCGTCACAACAAACCTTTATTATTTAAATTTCAAACTTCGAACACAACAAGATTTGATTGTCCTCAATCAAATCATTAGAAAATAAAAATAATGTGTAACGTAAAATTGGTTTCTGTAACGGCTTTTCTACTTATAAAAGCCGTTACAGAAACCAATTTTAAGATTTTCGTTCACAAAATAGTGCACAAGGTTACAATAGAAAATTAACTAGTCATATATGTATGAGAAGCGGCGTAAGTATAAATGTGTGTTATACGGGTTAGCAAATAAAATGGGAAAATTATTGATTATGTCTGTGTTGCTTGCTGGCAATTTGTATGGTTACGTGGTTTTAAGTAATACTGTAACGCGTAACAATGGTCCAATTTTCATAAATGTGTGCCCATGAGTTGCCAAGCCATTATCAATATCTAACCAAGTTACGAAACCGCATACTTACTAAGTTTTGATTAAAAAAGTATGGCTTTACCTAATCCATAATTTTATTAAGAGTTTAAATGAGTTAGGGGATACAGTATTCATACATACATAAGATTACATCAAACCAAATATGCAGTGAATAAGTATGAACGGCGTTTTCTAGGGCAGCTCGAGCTAAATAAATACTTATTATCGTAAAATCGGTGTTAGTATTCCGGGATGGTATACGTCGGCTTGCAAGGGCCCCTTCACACGACCAACTAGCACCCCTTACTTATTATTACTCCCTTAAAATTTGTACAGACGTGTACTCGTATTATATTGACATTGACTTAACTTGGCGACCCTTGAAACACAACCCCAGGCGTCTGTCTAAAGCCGCGCGTGACTGCCTCGAGCTTAATAATAAATATACGTAAATACAACGTTTTCTGAAGCTTATGTAACTCGACTCGACTTTAGTTTTTGTATCTTTTGGAGTTATTTTTTCTGCTGAAAACGTGAATTCATTGATTATATTATTACTAAACTAAAAACTTTCACCGTATCGCATCTTGTTATTATTAGCTATCTACGTAATAAATAAATCCATAAAGTGTGGAGCTTACCTGGTCACAACACTTACGTCACAACAAGGATAGCGTTATATAATGACAGTTTATCCTGACAAGCATCGCACGTTTTCGGCAATTATACAACATCCGAGAATCCGAGACTCAGAGGAACCGACACGACGATGTAACACGAGAAAACCAATTAAATACCGACCATCATAAAACAAAGACCAAAACATTATATTTACATAAAAATCATTATAAATAACGTTTTAATCAAAGACGTGTACAGCGTGCCGTAAGAGGCGCCAATCAAATCGTTTCATAAAGATTTAATAACGTATCGATTTTGAAAAGGCAGTAGCGTAGCATTTACGTAACACTACGATAAAAACACAAATACATAGGATACAGGGGTTACATGAGACCCGCCGTATTGTGGACCAACGAGAATAGATTCACGTTCCAATAAACGGATGACGATCATGTGTTTTCGAAGGTAGCCATGTTTTATGGTGTTGACAAAAGCTATCGGCGTTACGAAGTGCGGTACCCACGTGAAGACTGCGGGAACAGCAGGAGGCGTTGGAGATACGTTGCCTTCAGTTAATAGAGAAGATTTTTGGTGATATAAGTTGTGGTTGTCACGGTTATTGATCGCGTGGTCGCGGAGGGCGCGTAGTGCGCGCGGGCGGCAGGTTGTGCCGCGACTGGGCGGGCGCCGGCGGCCGCCCTGCCGCGCTGCCCCCCTCTCCCCGCGCCTCAGCTGCGCGGCAAGCTTTTATTGTTGCCGAGGGGATGCTCGTGATAAGATGAAACAGCCACGTGAACATTGTCAATAAACTTCAGCGTTCTATATTGTTATTTATGGACATACTTCGTTATATAATGGAAAAATTAGATTCAACACAACCTAAATTAAGAAGACAACAACTGTATAGTCATTGACCTGTATGCAGGAGCTAGTGATTTCTCCAGTTTGGTTGACAAATAAGCAAGTTTTATGCAGCAAAGATATAAAATTATATTACTTACTAAAAATTAAGTTTAATAGCAAAAGCAAAAAAATAAGCAATATTAAAATCAACTTTAAAATAAAATTAGACAATGCAAGCAATGTTTTGTAGTTACATGATTAAGTACCGTCGTCGGTCGAAAGTCTACGACGTCGGGGACAGGGTGATACCCCTCAAGTGGAGTTGAGCGGGACATCTAGTTAGACGAGGAGATAGCCGAAGGTGATGAAACCAGTGCCGTCCAAAAGCGCGTTGGGTAGATGATATCGTCAAAGTCGCGGAAAACACCTGGACGCACGGAACTGAGAAGAATGGTGGAAAAAAGGGGAGGCCTATACCTAGATATGTGGTGATTCCGAGCTGACATGATGATGATGATGATTAAGTACAATACCTACATTCTATAAAACAATGTAATACAACTTACCTAGTAGTGGAACACTTGCAGCAGACTTATAAAGACTATGCTAGTTAAACTACGAGGTGTAATAATGTTTTTCTTATCTACATTTATTTACAAAACCAAAACAAAATAATCTACAAAGAAAAAAAACAAGTTAATGCTGTCCACTTGGCAAGAACGGAAACCGATTGTTTTGTAATTTTCCGCACATAGAGGCTACATTTCGACAGCAAATAAAACAATGGATACTAGGGTTAAATTAGTTAGAGGTGTGACAGCTTACCTTAGATCGCTAGCAGGCGCGAGCGCGGGCGCACACTGCAGCTCCATCGACGATCAACGTTTAAAAGTTGTTATAATCATGGCTGGTGTACTTTTTATTGTGAACGTACCTAAAAAAGAATACGAAAATTATTTAAAAATAAACATTATTCCAAATTTAATTTTCAAAAAAGATAAACGTGACACAGCTACAAAACTAATCCAGGAATTGAAAGTTAAACAGTTAGGATCAAAAGAGTCGTTCTCACAGGACGAGGACAATGTTATTATAATATCTAAGTGCCGATCAACTGATTGTTTACATCAGAACTTGAGAGCGGACTCGTTCAAGTGCCAAAGTGAGAGTTGTTTAGCAGAGGGACAGCCCGGCGAACGGAAAAATTATGTGAAGACGTCTTGGGAAGAGATAAAACATGTGATAAAACCGCGGAAGGACAAACTGAAAATAACTAGGCCTGTGCGAGGAGTCGACATCCTCGCAGCGTTTCATTGGGACACCCCGCTTGAAACTGTAAGTGCTAAACATAAACTACCATATTATAGCATAGCATCGACGAAATCGATAAACCACGCAAGGTAATTAAGTAGTTTTTAATTATCAGGATAATTTTGTTGTGTCAGATGTGTGTATGTTCAGTATTCTTTAATAATAAGTAGTACCTGCATAAGACAAAATTATGCATCCTATTAATTCTTTGCAATATAATTTTTGAGCCATTTGATTTCCTAAGATTTATTCTCGATGGACTACCGAAGCGCCTCTGCTTCGCACGGTTTTTGCGACTTGACAAAATATGGAGATTTTTTTATTTAAGTTTAATATTGTATTGATGTATTATTCACATAGGCCTTTTGGAATAAATTCTCTAAATGATAGTGCAGACCGCATTAAAATCCGAACAACGCGGTTACGGGTCTCACAGACAGACACGAAAAGCGATTTTAATTTAAAATATGTAAGTAATGTGGATGTTGTAATTTTTCATCAATTTTTAAATTTAGTGATAATTATAAAAATTTCAGTTTATGCTTTTGGTAGGAAATAAATAAATATGCGGTTCAGCGTTTTTGAAAAATCAACCCCTAACGGGGTAAATTAGGGGTTGATTTTAAAATTCACAAATTTGCACGGATTTAGATAAAATTTGGCAAGGCTATAGATGTAGCATATAGCATCCTGGGGAGAATATAGGCTACTTTTTGTCTTATAATCCTACAGGGGGTGATATAGCGGATGAAAGTTTGTATGGGAAACCCAGCATTTCTTAAGTTATTGATAATTATGAAAATTCAAGTTTATAATTTTGGTAGGAAATAAAGAAATATGCGGTGCAGCGTTTTTGAAAAATCATCCCCTAAGGGGTTACAATAGGAGTTGATTTTAAAATTCACAAATAATGTTAAAATGTACCTACCTCTTTTTAAGAGATTTAGGAATTGGAAATGTAGGTAGTTCGTATCTTTTGAAAATATAAATTTGAAATGTTTTTAGTACAAAATAAAGAAATATGTGCTTCAGCGTTTTTGAAAAATCATCCCCTAAGGTAAATGTAATGTTAATTTTAATGTAATGTAAATTTTAAAATCAAAGTCTATTTTACCAAAATAGACGTTGATTTTAAAATTTACAATACTGCACGGATTTCGATAAAATTTGCCAAGGCTATAGATCCATAGCATCTTGGAGAAGGACATAGGCTACTTTTGTCTAAAAAATAATCCTACAGGGGGTGATATAGGGGATGAAAGTTTATATGGGAAACCCAGCATTTCTTAAGTTAGGGGTTAGGGGTTATATGAAAATTCAAATTTATGCTTTTGGTAGGAAGTAAATAAATATGTGGGTACAACGTTTTCAAAAATTATCCCCTAAGGGGGATTGATTTTAAAATTCACAAATAATATTAGGTCTTTACCTATGAAATTGCCGTTCTGCAGTACTGGCCATTTCAAATCAAAATAATTTTTGTTTGGCTAAGAATTCTAATTTCAAATTAATTTTATTTTAAAAACATGGATTTTTTTTCCAAAAGTAGTCATTTGTTTATTGATTAGTGTTAAATTTTCATCGCATTTCCATCTTTTTCGTCATCATGAATACGTTAAAAATTCGAATAATTATGGAATATGAGTACCGTCGTGGCAGCAACGCGGCACGCAACATCAACGACGTTTACGGAGCTAACACTACAAACCAACGCACCACTTATTATTGGTTTGCTCGCTTCCGTTCTGGAAATTTCGACCTGAAAAATTAACCTCGCGGTCGTCCGAAGACTTTGGTCGACAATGACGAATTAAAGACGATTGTGGAAGCTGATGATACACAATCTACGGCTGAATTAGCAGCAGCTTTCGACGTAAGCGTCAAAACAATATTGGTCCATTTGCGTCAAATTGGCAAGGTAAAAAAGCTTGACAAATGGGTGCCCCACGAACTCAATGATCGCCAGCGCGAAGTACGCGTCGAGACGTGCCTTGCACTGCTCAACAGACACACAAATGAAGGAATTTTGAACCGCATTGTTACCTGCGATGAAAAATGGATTCTGTTTGATAACCGCAAGCGCTCAGCAAGTTGGTTGGATCCTGGTTCAGCACCTAAACAATGCCCTAAACGAAAACTTACCCCTAGAAAAGTGATGGTCACTGTTTGGTGGTCTAGCGCCGGTGTGATTCATCACAGCTTCTTACCAAACGGGGTGAGCATTACTTCAGATGTGTACTGTGAAGAACTGAACAGAATGATGGAGAAGCTGGCACATCTCCAACCAGCATTGGTCAATCGCTCGTCTCCGCTGCTCCTGCACGACAACGCGCGACCTCATACTGCACAGCAGACGGTCTCCAAGTTGCAAGAACTGGGGTTGGAAGCTCTCCGTCATCCACCCTACTCACCAGACCTTGCGCCTACAGACTACTACTTTTTCCAGAATTTGGATAACTTCTTGGCGGGAAAAAAATTCAATACCCGAGAGGCAGTACAAAATGCCTTTGAAGAATTTGTTGCCTCCCGTCCAACTGATTTCTTTAAGAAGGGCATCAATAAACTGCCACTGTGTTGGCAAAGATGCATTGATTGCATGGGTGATTACTTCGATTAATACAAATAAAAAATGCATGAAAAAAATTCGTTTAAATTTTTTCATACAAAACGGCAATTTCATAGGTAAAGACCTATTATTAGAATGTTTGTGTACCTACCACTTTTTAAGAGAATTAAGGGATTAGAAATGTAGTCATAGTTCGTATCGTGAGGTAACATTTACTCGTAATCTATTTCATTCGACGTTTTTACGACGAAATGATTACAACAATTAACTTTTGAACGAGTGGACACTCGGTCAAGTTATTTGTTATTATAGCGTGACTGGCATAATAAATTTTAACTAAACAAAGTCTCCCCGCCGCGTATGTCTGTCTGTTTGAATGCGATAAAGTCAAAAATTACCGAACGGATTTTCATACCATTTTCATCAATGCACGGAGTGATTCAGTGTATAATTGATGAATGTTTTGTGTAAATTGGCTGAAATATATGACGATGATTGTTGAAGATGTCGGAATAAATCATGTTGACTGGAAGCTTTAAGCCCACCATACACGGCAACGATATACCGTAGCGATTTGAGTTTGCTCAGTTACATCGGACGGCCCTATGTTTCCCACATGAACGTTCCCATGGGATATTTTCCGACATCCACGCGGGTGAAGCCGCGGGCAAAAGCTAGTTTACCATAAGCAGAGTGAGATGTTATGTTTCCACACTTGCTAGTAAAATAAACGGATTGGTGTATAACTCGAAATCGGATTAACAAGAGTAAATAACTCCTTACACGACAAGAAAACCCAAAAGCTCACACTTCAACTGTTTTATGGGCATCACGGGCAATAAACTCTCACTCTTTAAAGACCACAATAAGTGTTTCTAATGCAGTTCTGAGAAAAAACCGGCCAAGTGCGTGTCGCACCATGCACAATGATCGGTTCCGAATTTGAAAAGAATCCCAAAACAAACTTATCATTATAGTTGAACAACATGTTCCCCATACATTACAAAAAACGATTTTTTTATGCGATAAAACTACAAATGATCAATTTTCGGACTTTTTCCTTTATTTGAGCTGTGAGTCCTAGCTTGTTGCCAAATTTTATGATTCTAGGTCAACGGTAAGTACCTTATAGGTTTTGATTTACTTGCGAGTATCAAAATATGTCGCATAAATGATAGTATTTTTTTATTGCGCTGACTTAGAACCTTGATTTTCTTAGAGTTCTAAGGGACCACAGACCTACGTATTTGATATTAAATTCAACTGGATAGCTCTACACGTTCCTGAGAAAAAGGGTTTTGACAGACTGACAGACGGACAACGAAGTGATTCAATAATGGGAGTGGATATTGCTGCGATGAAAGATTCTTGATGATTTTGGAAATTACGTTTACGTATCAAAGTCCGTGTTCTAGAAACATCATGATTTATGTACACATCAGTGAAACACTGAACGCATCATGACTGAGGGGAACTGTATTGGAGCAGTGATTTGTCTGATAGGAAGTCTTTTATAGAGTAGTAGCACTTGTTTACTAACAGATCATGGAGATTCTTTTAAATTTTTTTCATTTCCGTAATTTCCCATCAAGTCTGCGGAATTTCGCTAGCTAATTTAATTTGACCCCAGAGTTCGCTTATTAATTAGCTGGCTATTAGATAACTAGCTATTTATGTAGCTTGGAAAAGTCTGCCAGCTGGTTTACCTTTAAGATAGACTCTGTACTTACCTGTAGCTACTGTACAGTCACCAGCATAAAGTATCTAAGCAAACAAAAGCGTTTTTCTTGTAAAATAAAAATTGTATTTTTTAGTGAAGACGTAAAGATGGTCGTAACATCATAAAATATTTATCAATACCCCCTCACACGAGTGCGGTGTGAATCGGGTCCGTGAGTCATTTTACCTAATATTGTACGTGGTATGAGTTCTATACCAAGAAAATATTTTTTATTATTAACGTTGTTCCATCACTATTAAGTAATAATAAAAAAAATTTTTTTTTTGGTATAGAACTCATACCACGTACAATTTTAGGTAAAATGAGATTCACACCGCGCTCGTGTGAGGGGATACTTTAGGACCCATCTGGACTTACGGCATACAGCTGTGGGGAACCACCAGCAATAGCAACATCGACATCTTAGAAAGATTCCAGAGCAAAGCACTAAGAACAATGATCAGTATCCCCCAGTGTATTAGCAATAAATATTATCATGTACCTAGACCTCGGCATAAAAACTGTCCGGCAAGAAACAGTCCAAAGCAGCCTGAAGTACCAGGAGAAGCTAATAACCCACGTGAATGAACTTGCCCAGACTCTAAGTGGAAAAGGTGGACTCCAACATACCCGGCTAAAGAGACATGACATCCCTAATCTAACCAAAAGATTCCCACAATGAGACGAAAGGAGAGTTTGCTGGAAAGAAATTTTCCAACTGTTAGTGACTGTCGTGGAATACATTTAAAGAACAGATATTTGTCAGCCAAGGAAGTGGCTTATTATTCTAGAAACATATTGCCATGATGCATAAACAGCAGAAAAAAAAAATACTTTAGGAGAAAACCACTTTTGAATCTGCGTCGGCGTTCCAACCCAATAGAACCCAATGGCTTGGCACGCGACGATGGCAAGACACTGGACGGCATATCTTTATTTCCATGGAAGGTGGGTAGGCCTTTAGTGCTTTTCCATCTTCCTGGCTCGGCGATGGTGATTCTGCTGCGGCTGCAGAAAACCTCAAGCGGCGAAAGTACCTATAATAACCCTATCGGCAATTATATTTTCGAGCCGTTTGGGGTTGATTGAAACCCTGCTCGGGTCGTAGGGACCATTCAAGTGCTCATGGATTATTCAATGAAGTCTCCAAACGGCTGGTTGACACTTCCCGTGACCCCAGGGCTTGCTTTAACCTTGGCCAGGGGCTAAGCATTGCCATACAACGTGGCAATGCCGCTAGTGTCTTGGGTACATTACCAGTCAACTTCGATACGGAGGAATTTTTCAACATCATATTTTAGTTTGTTAATAGTTTTATTAATATTATTTTTTATAAAAAATAATTAAATTTTTATAAAAATCTAAACATAATCTAAATTATGTTTATATTTTTATTTTTAATTTGTTTAAGGTATGCTTGTGACTGTACCTACTTAGGTACAAATGAACGTGTTGCTATAGAATTTTGACTACAATAAATAGATACGTCTCTTGAAGTCTAGATACCAAAAATGCCAACTTCCACCGCTTCCTAGCCCTGGGAAATTGAAATGGCGCAACAATTTACCTTCCGGGAAACATAATGATATTAAGTAAAAACTTAAAAAACCGGCCAAGTGCGAGTTGGAGTCGCACACGAAGGGTTCCGCACTACACAATCTACATATTAAAAGAAATGCTTCAGTTTAAAAAAACACGTTTCTTGTATGGGGCCCCTTTTAATTTTTAACATTAAGTTATTTTCATTATATTATGTTATAGCAGCAATAGAAATACACAATCTGTGAAAATTTCAACTGTCTAACTATAACGGTTCATGAGTTACAGCCCGCTGACAGACAGATGGACAGCGGAGGCCTATAGTAATAGGGTTCCGTTTGGCACCCTTTGGGTACGGAACCCTGTCATTCACTCAATGAATTTAAAAACTCAAGTACCTACACATCCTGTGTAGATACTAATAATTGAAAGAGAAAAAGAAAATTGACTACAATTATAAACAACAAGGAGACACTTACAATAATGTTGCATTGATTGGACCTAACACAATGTTGGAATTCTGATTTTCTCATAGTTTACTCAGTAAAAAGAAATAGCAATAATTGTAATCGGTACATTGATGAAGATAATAAGGTTCGCTCTCGTCGACGTGGATGTGGACCGCATATATTGTGTTAACGCACACAACTGACTCGTGGCTAAGTAATAACAGCCGCACGGGTCGATCCATCAGGTTAAGCTACGCTTGCCGGGGTTGGTCCGTGGATGGGTGACCATCTTTACATACCGAGACTCCTCCGTGCCTCGGAAAACACGTTAAGCCGTTGGTCCCGGCTGTCATTCGTGGATCTTTGACAGTCGTTACGGGTCGTCAGAAGTCCGAAAGTCTGACAATCAGTCTTACCAAGGGGTATCGTATTACCCAGTTAATGGGTTGTGGAGATCAGATAGGCAGTCGCTCCATGTAAAATAATGGTATTCAGCTGCATCCGGTTAGACTGGAAGCCAACCCCAACATAGTTGGGAAAAGGCTAGGCAGATTGAACGCACACAATTGACCTTAGTCACAATCGAACTGGCGTTTGTGTAGCACATTAAGTAAAATTACCGTAATCGTCTAAATAAGCGGCAACAATGCCTTCATGTGTTTTCAAAATGTGCACAAATAGTTCAAAAACCAAAAACAAGTTCCACGGAATTACTTTTCACTCGTAACAGTCGTACAGCCAAAAATGTTAATTGTTGAAAATTATAATATAAGTAATATAATATTTAATATTTGCTTCGCCATGTTTGTGAGAGCGAGATAGACATGCAATGTCATTCATAATCGTAATCATTCGGCGGCTAACGCGATTTCGCTTGCAAGACAGCACCGCCGGGCCGCGCGCGTGCCGGCTTCTATGTATGTTCTTGTCTATCGGTAACTGTTAAATATTATGTCTAGGTGGCCTTAGGCCTCTGCCTCGAATTTCGCGGGCAGCGGGGCGGCGCCGGCGGCGGCGCGTCTCGCATTGTCCCGCCCCGCTTCTGCGCCGCTGTTTTCGAGGTCCGGTCCATTTGTTTTTACGCATAAAATCCTGCCGCTCCCGCGCCGCCGCCGCTGCCGCCCCGCTGCCCGCAAAATTCGAGGCAGAGGCCTTAAGGCGAGTAGTGCTGCCAACTAGCGCCACCATTGAGAAAAAAACATAAGTCTGGAGTTAAGGAACATTTTTAGCTTAGCAGTTAACTGCTAAGGCTTCGAACCTTGGAGGTTTAGTGTTGATTTTTTTGACGCAAAAAATTCTAAGTACCTCATCTGACTAAAAATGTGAGCACAGGAAATTTCAAAATGTTCCTTAACTTATGTTTTTTTTATCAACGGTGGCGCTAGTTGGCGGCACTACTCGCCTTAAGGCCTCTGCCACCTCGACATAACATTTCTAATCTTACAACCAACTTATTGCAGCCATATTGTACCTAATTGACAGCCAACAATTTGTCAAGCCACCTGACGACAATGCGGAAAAATTGCAAAATAAAATGTAAACAACAATTGATTTCCTGCTAAAAAGTGCGAACATGTCTCCGGCATCACAACGCGACCCTGTAAACAGCTGTCTGATCATAATGAATGTCCATTGATCACATTTCCGAGCATTTAAGTCATTACTATTGTTCTAAATAGACAATCAATGGAATGTTTAGACTATAATATCATTATCATAATATTTTGAAATTGACGGAGTGAACACTTTCATTGATGCGAATTAGTAAACACTAGTACTACAGCTTGTTTATTTATTTATAATAAATTTGCGGACCCGACAGACGTTGTCCTGTCTGAACGATCCTAGAACCCGACTGCAGCGCCACCTACTAGGTCTAATTGGGTTTTCAAACTATCCAGGAACCCATTGAAATATACACACAAAATTTCATCTAAATCGGTCCAGCCGTTTAGGAGGAGTTAGGTGACAAACACACGTACAGAAGAATTATATATAGTCAACTAGCATCTGTATAGTGTACTTCCGGAATAATAAGTAGGTATGTACTACCTATACGTAGGCTGGCCGAAAACCATAACTGTTTTCCTTTTTAGGGTTCCGTACCAAACGGAACACTATTACTAAGCCTCCGCTGTCCGTCTGTCCGTCCGTTCGTCCTTGCGTATTTCTGTCACAGAGCTGATCTCATGAACAGTATTAGGCACAAAATAGAAATTTTCACAGATGGTGCATTTCTATTACGGCTATAACAACAAATAATAAAAATAAAATAAAGTTAAAAATTAAAAGGAGTCCGCATACAATAAACTTATCATTTTGAAAAAAAAAAATTCATTGTCTAGAACTCATCGAGTAGAGTACAAATATATTAAATTTTTTTTATCTTCAAAAATGAAGAAATACGGGGCCGTAAAAGTTGAAAATTTTAGACCATTTTTGCACGAGCTCTATCGCAACAATTAAACAAGTTAGGAATTTGAAACTTCTATATATCATGTACCATATTATTATAAGTATTTAATCAACAAATACTAAAAACGCCGAATCAAAAGGTATTTTGTTTGAATATGGGCGTATTCTGCAACTGCAAAAAATAACCTTGTAATTCACAGTACATTATGAAATACAAAGTTTACTACAAATTAGAGCTCGTGACTAAGTAATAACAGCCGCACGGGTCGATCCATCAGGTTAAGCTACATCATAGATATATGAAAGAAGGAGATATGCCCGGTACTTCGATCAATAATAGCACTAGATACAGGATCAGGAACAAAAATAAGTCGCTGTAGTGGCCACGTTTACACACACATAAACATTTACATTTGTTACTACGAAATATAGAAAAAAGTTTTATAATATTAACAACTTCAATTCATTATAAACCTTAACAATCAAACATAAAGTTTAATTATGATTGCAAAATATTTATATTTAAGTCCTATCATCGGAGAAAGGTAAAAGCAATAAATTAAAAATGTCGCTTGAAAATAAAAGTAATTTTTATAATAAGTACAAAAATATTTATTCTAAAATGAAACTTAAATCTTGAGCGCTAAGGTTAAAAACATTTTGTTGACAATTTCGTGCTTACTCTATTTTGGAACTAGACATAGTTCTTGGTATTTACATTTCAATGCTCAGAACACAGTAAGTATTGACAGACGTAGAGTAGCAGAATATTATTATATTTTTTAGGCCATGGTTCGTTTTATATGGTAGCAAATATTTTTGACCGATTTATAAAAGTAGAAGGATAGTTATTTTATTAAGACATTGCTATTAACTGTCTGCGGGTTGGCTCATTGTAATCAACCCGTATTAAAAAATGGGTGCGTCTACTTTTGTACGCGATTTTGAAGTTATAAAAAATATTTGTATTATATCATATACTTTTTTAGGGTTCCGTACCCAAAGGGTAAAACGGGACCCTAATACTAAGACTCCGCTGTCCGTCCGTCTGTCAACAGGCTGTATCTCATGAACCGTGATAGTTAGACAGTTAAAAATTTCACAGATGATGTATTTCTGTTGCCGCTATAACAACAAATACTAAAAAATAGAATAAAATAAATATTTAAGGGGGCTCCCATACAACTTTTTTTCTTGCTCGTTTTTGCTGGATATTGGTAACGGCAACAGGTAGACGCTTGAAATATTAACAATATTTTTTTTGTATTGTTTTGTCACCACTCATGCGAAGACAATTGCGTATAACTCGTTCGGTTTTCATGCATACGTCGAACACGTCGTTTGAAGCCATAGATATATGAAAGAAGGAGATATGCCCGGTAGTTGAAAATGTATCAGAACCCGATGTCGCTAGGTTGGCCCCACCACCGCGCCACTACTACACATGTAGTTCAATAAAAGCAATAGATACAAAGTCGCGCACACACTTGCAATTCATAAATCAGAACATACTACACAATCAATTATAAACCTTAACTCGTCACACACAGCGTGCATTTACCATGCACCGTACAACTTACTCACACAAAAACATCTGGCGCTATTATTGTGTTGTGCAAAAAGCAATTTATTTTACATATACGCTAGTGATTGACTAAATCGGAAAGTTATCGATCCTTCCATTTATTAGTACAAGAAAAATTTGGGGTCCTGAAAATAAAATAAAAAATGATATGTCCAGAAAGTATTATATATTTTAAATTTAAAAAAAATGTATATTAAAAAAAAACACGAATCGATAAATTAAAACAATCCGGTTAAGTTGGTTTAGGCTGTGAAACCATAGGAATTGTTGAACCCTGTTATGATGTGTTTACTGACTGACCTGTAAAGTGGAGGTATTTGTTCAGTACTTGACGTAGGTACTCTTAATTTTGGGATTGCCCATTCAAAAAGCCTGTTTTCTTTAGAGGCTCGAGTTTTCTTAAAGTAAATTGAGCATATGGTGCTATAATTTGTTGGGAACCAGTTAGGTGGCCTTCCTGTGGCATCAATCCATTCTTTTTTTGTATTTGTATCTTTTGGGAAGCTAAAAAGGTACTATAAGAACTTATTTATCATTTACATAATAAGTATCTTAAGCTATAGTCTATAGTCTAGGAACTAGTTGGCCGCTGAGACAGGGGTGAGGCGGCGGTTCGCAACGCACGTACTGAGTAATGCGCCCCCGCTCCTCCATCCCACCGCTCACATACCGGCGCGGTCAACTAGTTCCGCGCGGTCTATACTTCTTAACCTCACGATGAGTAAGCAGGCAACAGGCGAATAGGCTTTTGTTATTAAAAAAAAACCCTTAGTTAAGAAATAGTTAAATATATGAAAACAAACACATGCCATACTCATGCATAACAAATAAATAGCATGAATATGTTGACTTATTTTAAGCAAAAATCACTAATATTTTATCTGAACCATACCGATTACTACAACGCATTCGAATCTTGTGGTGCATAGTTAAAGACTTTAGAGGAAGTAAAATACCAAAACCAAAAAAAAGTAAGGAAATAGCATGAAGATGAGATAATTTAAACCCAAAAACACTCCAAAAAACTAAACTAACTAAAAAAAAAAAATAAACTTACTTTACGACCGTTGGTTATGCATTTCTCAACTAGGTAAAATAATCAAAAACAGTAAAAAAGATTATTTTACATTCTCAAAGGTTTTCCAACCGTACTTAAACGTCATCTTTTCAAGTGTTCCAACCGGGCTAAAACGGTTGACAAATTGAAAAATAAACTATAATAGCAATATAATATTCGTTGGGCAATCGACATTATTATCGATAGCCTACTTTAGTGGATCTTAACCTCATCACTATCTCGCCGCAAGACACAGCGGCTGTACTATGCGACGCTCCGCGTAAATGAAGAATCGTTTTGTTATTTTTACATTGCTTGTCCAGTCGCTTAGCGACATACTTAAGACAGTGGTTAAGGAGCAATGTATTTGCTGCAAAAATAGTACAACCGCTGCGATATTTGAAAACAAAAATAACGTAGTAAAAGAAAGAAATATTTTACGATTTGTTGTTTTTTATGATTTTAAAGATAAATACAGTAAAATACTTTTACTTACATATGGTAAATGATTCCGTGAGATACGAAGTTTTTATTATCACTTCGGTTTTTGCAGCAAACCACTGAACAACACGGCATTTTTATAATTTATCGTGACCACGGTCGAAAGCGTACTAGTTCGCGGAAACGGCCATTTGGCGAGTAAAGGCACAGCGTGCGCATAAAGCGTGGACACAGACACGCCTCCATGCCACTTCTCCTGTTTTTTATATTTCTATGTTTGAAGCATAACATAAACCACCCATGTCTCTTAAATCGATTAATTTATGAAACCATAATTTTTGTTTAGCCCGTAGATCCATTTTACAGTCCTCGCAATTAATTTTCTTAACAAGGCTACTGACTACAAAACCAGAAATGTAACCTACTATTTGCGTAACAATATCTGAAGTTGGATTATGATCTAGTTTTTCACTCAGTTCAGTGCAGTTTGTCTGGTATTTATCGAAATTTTGTTCTATAGATTTATTTTTTAAAATTTCTGCAGAACTTAAATTTTTCTCCTCGGTTTCTTCAAAACGGTAACCTATCGACAAGTTATTAATTTTGTTTAGTGATGATGATCCGGATAAAATTGGTATGTTCTCTCCATCTGCCTAGCCTTTTCCCAGCTACGTTGGGGTCGGCTTCCAGTCTAACCGGATGCAGCTGAATACCAGTATTTTACATGGAGCGACTGCAATTTCCGGTAAATTTGGAGCCCAGTTCCAAATGAGACGGCAGCTTTTTAAAACTGGCTTTAAATTGTCTAGTGTTGGGATTATTATTATGTCCACTTTGACTCCGTATGTTCCCAAAAAATAGCTCGACGTGGTCTTGGCTGAGTTTATATGTTAATAGGAAAGCAAGTTTATCACTAGGAAATCTACAAACAAAAATAACATATAAAGTAACAATACTACTCCATGCATTTCCCTGTTCCAGAACAGTCGATGTTTGAAATAAGACCACAAAAGTATTTGTGCTCTTATTTTTCGGGCCGTTTTTGAAGCGCTTATCGGGAATCTAGTGCTATTATTGATCGAAGGCCCGGTAGTTGAAAATGTATCAGAACCCGATGTCGCTAGGTCGGCCCCACCACCGCGCCACTACTACACATGTAGTTCAATAAAAGCAATAGATACAAAGTCGCGCACACACTTGCAATTCATAAATCAGAACAAACTACACAATCAATTATAAACCTTAACTCGTCACACACAGCGTGCATTTACCAAGCACCGTACAACTTACTCACACAAAAACATCTGGCGCTATTATTGTGTTGTGCAAAAAGCAATTTATTTTACATATACGCTAGTGATTGACTAAATCGGAAAGTTATCGATACTTCCATTTATTAGTACAAGAAAAATTTGGGATCCTGAAAATAAAATAAAAAATGATATGTCCAGAAAGTATTATATATTTTAAATTAAAAAAAAATGTATGTTAAAAAAAAACACGAATCGATAAATTAAAACAATCCGGTTAAGTTGGTTTAGGCTGTGAAACCATAGGAATTGTTGAACCCTGTTATGATGTGTTTACTCACTGACCTGTAAAGTGGAGGTATTTGTTCAGTACTTGACGTAGGTACTCTTAATTTTGGGATTGCCCATTCAAAAAGCCTGTTTTCTTTAGAGGCTCGAGTTTTCTTAAAGTAAATTGAGCATATGGTGCTATAATTTGTTGGGAACCAGTTAGGTGGCCTTCCTGTGGCATCAATCCATTCTTTTTTTGTATTTGTATCTTTTGGGAAGCTAAAAAGGTACTATAAGAACTTATTTATCATTTACATAATAAGTATCTTAAGCTATAGTCTATAGTCTAGGAACTAGTTGACCGCTGAGACAGGGGTGAGGCGGCGGTTCGCAACGCACGTACTGAGTAATGCGCCCCCGCTCCTCCATCCCACCGCTCACATACCGGCGCGGTCAACTATGTAGTTCCGCGCGGTCTATACTTCTTAACCTCACGATGAGTAAGCAGGTAGCAGGCAACAGGCGAATAGGCTTTTGTTATTAAAAAAAAACCCTTAGTTAAGAAATAGTTAAATATATGAAAACAAACACATGCCATACTCATGCATAACAAATAAATAGCATGAATATGTTGACTTATTTTATGCAAAAATCACTAATATTTTATCTGAACCATACCGATTACTACAACGCATTCGAATCTTGTGGTGCATAGTTAAAGACTTTAGCGGAAGTAAAATACCAAAACCAAAAAAAAGTAAGGAAATAGCACGAAGATGCGATAATGTAAACCCAAAAACACTCCAAAAAACTAAACTAACTAAAAAAAAAAAAAAACTTACTTTACGACCGTTGGTTATGCATTTCTCAACTAGGTAAAATAATCAAAAACAGTAAAAAAGATTATTTTACATTCTCAAAGGTTTTCCAACCGTACTTAAACGTCATCTTTTCAAGTGTTCCAACAGGGCTAAAACGGTTGACAAATTGAAAAATAAACTATAATAGCAATGTAATATTCGTTGGGCAATCGACATTATTATCGATAGCCTACTTTAGTGGATCTTAACCTCATCACTATCTCGCCGCAAGACACAGCGGCTGTACTATGCGACGCTCCGCGTAAATGAAGTATCGTTTTGTTATTTTTACATTGCTTGTCCAGTCGCATAGCGACATACTTAAGACAGTGGTTAAGGAGCAATGTATTTGCTGCAAAAATAGTACAACCGCTGCGATATTTGAAAACAAAAATAACGTAGTAAAAGAAAGAAATATTTTACGATTTGTTGTTTTTTATGATTTTAAAGATAAATACAGTAAAATACTTTTACTTACATATGGTAAGTGATTCCGTGAGATACGAAGTTTTTATTATCACTTCGGTTTTTGCAGCAAACCACTGAACAACACGGCATTTTTATAATTTATCGTGACCACGGTCGAAAGCGTACTAGTTCGCGGAAACGGCCATTTGGCGAGTAAAGGCACAGCGTGCGCATAACGCGTGGACACAGACACGTCTCCATGCCACTTCTCCTGTTATTTATATTTCTATGAGCTACATTCATTCGTGGATCTTAAGTCGTTACGGGTCGTCAGAAGCCCGAGAGTCTGAGAACCAGTCTTACTAAGGGACATAATCATATTAATCACTAACTGGGTTGTGGAGGTCAGATAGGCAGTCGCACCATGTATAATACTGGTATTTAACTGCATCCGATTAGACTGGAAGCCGACCCCAATATTGTTGGGAAAAGGCTAGGCAGATAATGATCTGGATTATGGTTGCCAAGGTCTTGAAATACCTAGAGTAGCTGTAGATATTACAAGAGACTTCCTTATATATTTGAAAAACTTTTCACCAAGGCTCTCCATGTTTCTCCACACCGGTAGTTCTTTCATAAACACGAGATATTTTCCTTATGAAATACAAAACTGTCGCTTTAGATAATCACATCCCATTGTTTATCGGTCGGCCAATGCTTTTATTATAATGTTGAACACACGAATAATTTTATTGCTAAGCAACTCGGAATTAAAAGAAAACATAGGTACTGTTCATTTATTTATTACATCGTTTGTTTCGACGCAAAATGTACTTACCTAATGTTTGTTCAATGATCATTCAATACTTTATGTATTCTTATTAGCAACAGGGAGTAAAATGTTCAATTTCACATACAACCTATATAAACTCACGCCTTCCTCCCACGGGGGTAGGCAGAAACTACAGAACGCCACCTGCTACGATCCTTACATAATATACGTACATGTACCTACTCCTTTTGCTTCGTTATACGTTCATACATCTGGTCATACAGCCAACCTAGTTATGCAGTTCCAAAACTATTTTCTACCAGCTGACTCAACCGACGTTGTCAATAATTCATACAAAATATCATAGAAAATGCACTTTCAGTTTTCCCGAATTTTCCAATTTTCCCGGCAAGTTTTCCAATTTTACTCTTCATAAAAACCTTTCTCAGACTTCAAAGGATATTTGAAAAAAAATTGCTGAATTGGTCCAGCCGTTCTCGAGTTTTGCGCTTAGCAACACATTTAACCATTTAATTTTTATTTATATAGAAGATTACGTAAGCAATTAGTTAGTCTATGGGGCGGCTTCCCATTCTGCCTAGCTTTTTCCCAACTATGTTGGGGTCGGCTTCCAGTCTAATCGGATGCAGCTGGATGGACTCTCTATCTGACCTCCAGTTGTCAGACTTTCGGGTTTCTGTCAACCCGTAACGGCTGTCTTCGAATGACAGCCGGGAGCAACTGCTTAACGTGCTTTCCAAGGGCCGGAGGAGTCTCGGTATGTTATGGATGGTCACTCATCCACAGACCGACCTTGGCAAGCGTTGCTTAACCTTGAAGATCGACCCATGCGGCGGTTGTTATTTAGTCACGACCCGCCGGGCCTAGGCTTCTCTGCATTAGTATCTACTTACTGCGTTATTAGTCCGTAGTAACCATTAGGTAATCTTTACTTAATCGTAGCTATTTCCACAACATACAGGATGTTACTACACTTACACACTTACCTAGAAAATAAAATGACCACTTATACATTTATAGAACCAAACCCTTGCGTTATGAGAATAACTAGCAATCGTAGTAATAACCACAAGTTATAACATCTTTGAATTGTAAGGTGATGTTTAAAATAACAATTAGACTAAGTGCCAATTTCACCAATGAAAGTGAACGCGATCAGCACACCTAAACCGAGTTCAAGAGCTGTCAGTGTCAATATTCCAAAGAAAATAATGTCACTGGCAGCTCTTAATCGTGGTTTACGAACTGACCGCTGTCAGTTTCATTGGTGAAATCCGCACTTAGTATTACTTTTACTGATGGTTACTGACGATATCACCTTATTACAGAACTCGTGAATATCATTCTTAAATTCTACTCATAAGGTTGAAAATTGCCTGATAACATTTTATAGGTGAAGTCTTATAATGTCTCTTACAAATGTTTCGTCTTGTTTTTCCCGAGAATTTATTGTCTCATGCTGCCCATTAAGTCGGCAAGCTCCGAGGCTATATTGTAACCCCTTTCTAAATTAAAATAATTTATGTCTTGCTCTCAGATCCTGTCAGAAATTGTGGAGCGACTAGACGTCAAAAATGCAGCGTGGAGCTCAACGAAGGATGACAAATTTTGGCAGGTTAGTACCTAATACTAGTAGCGACAACGTAATGGGATTTAGGACACGGTCACATGTGCGAATTTGGGTCAAAACGACAAAGTGTTGCTAGAAGTTAACATTTCAATGATATAAATTATTTCTAATTAATTAGTAGAGGTAGAGGCATTGTGTCTACTATAGATTTGTAAATGTATTGTGCCTGAAATAGTCTATCTACTCGTATTTATCACTGACAGCATTCCCAAAACCAACAGCAGAATGTAAATGTGACCCAAATATAAAATGACGTCATGCCTTCCTTACGGTCTAATAAACGTCCTTACATCATGTAGGTCCTATTAGACAGATATAGATCTCAGTCATTAGTCATAACTGCACGTTAGGAACGCGGCAGTCATTCAAAGTAAGTACCTACATCAGAATTAACGTATGGGTACAAACTCGCTTTGTTTGTACCCATACAAGTACACAATAGAACAAACCAAACTTGTTTGGAACTCCTATTGATGTCCAAAGTGAGGTTAAAGTATTAATATTAATTCATAATTGCTTGCGGAAAGAAATGTTTGGTGCACTAGGTTCGGGGAATAAGTACTTACAAGACTACTTAGGTTGTCAAGTTTAAATGTGATTTCTTTATCAGAGTTCATCTTCGGAGTAGTTGCTATTGTATTTTCCGCAGGATCCTACGCAACTACGGCGGGATCTTTTGTCTGACCGAATCCTGAAAGTTGTAACATTCGTTGCATAAGGCGCTTTGCACATGGAGCAACTATTGTAGCAACTGGCTACTGGCAACTAGCTGTTTACATATATTTCAATAGGACTGCGCACACATAGCAACTGGAGTTTCGAGTTCCGGTGATCGTCAATAGTTTTCAGTTGCTGTAATCGATGACTAAGTTAGTTCCTAATTCCCGCAAGTAGCAACTGTTAAATATTTTACCGGTTTTTAAAGTTAGACGAATACTTTCCCTCATTGTAGTATCCTGTCGTTTTAAATCACTTTCCAATACTAGCAGCAATCCATGAAATAAGTTAACATACATTTTAAATTTATCATTATGTTTTAGCAGATATTTTATGTTAATATATTGGGATCGATCTAGAAAAAAGGGATGAATCCAAAACCGACGATTGCTGCGAATAATTTGTCTTTGATGGCGCCATCGACGGCGACGACGTAATAAAATGAGAGCAAGTGCTGCTTCTTCGACATCCATCGTCACACTGAACGCTGATCGCTGCGTAGATTGAACAACTCGGCTATGAAAGTAGCTCACAGATTGCCATAAAATTGCGGCAACCGTAAACGTTACAGCAACTATCAACTTTTTACAGGAAACTTTTAAAATGTTGATAGTTACTCCATGTGCAAAGCCCCTAAAGAGAAATGATCTGTTCTGTGATTACGATCATGTTATTTTTCCAGGACAAAACTAAAATGCACCTACCTACAAAATTACCAAATGAAAATTCCATTACTTAAGATTTCCATCCACATAATATACAGAATTCAAAAGATTTGTCCAACAAAGGCTAAATTGTAATTAAACCTGCAATAAGATAAAATGGCAAAAGTTCAATTATCTCGTTAAAAACGTTAAAAACGAATTAGCTGTAGGTAGAAAAAATATTTAACTACCCGTAATCTGCTCTACATAATCTATAACATAACCATTTCTTTTTACCCGACTACGGTAGACAGGAAGGGTTGTACCCATGTGAGTACGTTTTTTTCAGGTAATTTTCTCCATTGAATCGGGGAATCTAAGTGAGGAGCTGTTACAAGTACTGAGGACCTTTGGCATCGGCACGAGGCATCAGTCTTCAGTGAGCGTGCTGCCTTGTGCCTTGTTCTACAAGTCCAATGACGATCTCAGCCCGCCTGACTCAGACGCAGGAGGGTCGAGACAAGAAGAGTAAGTATTTAAATAATATTCAACTGTTTTTTATAAACTATGGGGTACCTTGCAATGTCAGTAGGACTGCCAACCCTCCGGGTTTGACCTGGAGCCTGCGTGTTTGAATGATGCATCTCCGGGCTACAACTCGAGTTTACCTACATCGTATATCTCCGGGTTAGACGGGGTGGGTGTGAAGTCCTATGTCCTATTGCATAAAAAAGCATATAGCAAATATATCAACAGTTCACACAATCCATCCACAGTTCACACATTCACAAGATTTTTCAATATTACCGGTGGATTGAATGTGCAAAATGGTTAGAAGAAATCTTACTGAAATACCCAAAAACCTTGGAAAAGTTTTCTCTATCCTTTTGTGGAACGCGTTTTTTCCCTGACGGGGAACTTATGGACGGATGAGCGAAACTGTCAGTCGATATGGTCAATTCGGAGTGAATAGTAAAAATAAATTAAGTACTTATAGATAATAAATGACGTGTCAAGTAATGTTTAGTCATCATCCCTCCGGGTCTGGCATTTTTGAAAGTTGGCAGAGCAGCTCTAGATGTCAGAGAAGTTAATCCAATTATAAATTGCCCATAGGTTACGTCCTTTTCCGTTTTTTTATGTGTTTCCTGTGCGAGTCCCAAATAAAATACTTTTCTTTCTTTCTTTCTTTTCTTTAGCGAGGTAGGTACTTCTATTAGCATTTTATTATTTCAATACCGGTTTTGAACGTTTGTACGTAGTTTCCGTGCTGTCCATATTTATATTGTGTGCAGGCTGTTCATGAAATTAGAACGTAATAGATAGAACAACATTAGTTTTGTTCTAAAATTAGCCACGTACCAATCTTCCTCTTCATCAAGACTGACTTTATTGCAATCAAACAATTGATCTTGACTTTCAGCAAGTGCCGGTAATGACCGTAGTTAATTAAAAACTAAGAATAAATTGGATAAGTATTTAATTGATCCCTTGTTTATCACCTTAGCTAGCCAGCTTAGCTTTAGCTATGCAATTTATCTCTTATTTTTTGTGTTTGCCAACTATACACTACTGTTTTATTTTTAATTATTAATTCGTGATTATTTTACATAGTTTAAGCTTAGCCCATATTGCCTGAAACACAATATTACCTAGTTCAGGCACATGTAGTTTATTGACCTAGATTAATATTATGTATTCATTGTTATTATCAAAATCAATCTGCCTAGCCTTTTCCCAACTATGTTGGGGTCGGCTTCCAGTCTAACCGGATGCAGCTGAATACCAGTATTTTACATGGAGCGACTGCCTATCTGACCTCCACAACCCAGTAACTGGGTAATACGATACCCCTTGGTAAGACTGGTTGTCAGACTCGGGCTTCTGACGACCCGTAACGACAGTCAAAGATCCACGAATGACAGCCGGGACCAACGGCTTAACGTGCTTTCCGAGGCACGGAGGAGTCTCGGTATGTAAAGATGGTCACCCATCCAGGGACAACCCCGGCAAGCGTAGCTTAACCTGATGGATCGACCCGTGCGGCTGTTATTACGTATCCACGAGCTCCTCATTCATTGTTATTATCATGTAATTGTAAAACCTAAATTGAATTGAATTGCTTTGAACTTTAGCTAAAAATAGATCAGTACGAGTAAATACTTTGTAAAATTGATAAATAAGTAGATAGGTATACTAGACGTGACTCACATGAATACATGTAATAATACCAGCCTTTTATTGCCTCATTGCAGGGCTCTTCTCATTCATAACGAGGCACGATCACCACGCTTGCTGGAGACGGGTTGGGGATTTCACACTTTATTTTAATTTACAATAAGTCCAGGTTTCGTTACGATGTTTTTCTTCATCGATGTCAGTAATGTCCAAGATAAAGTTCGAAAGTACAGCTATGAATTGAAACGTCACTGCAATTGGTACTTGCCCGGATCTGTAGTTCTATTCTGTAAATAATAACTCACCGTGAAAACTTTGGTGAAGTGATCTTAAAGTGAGCTGTCAATAGTGTCAACCCCTAGCATCAGGTGGAATGATAGCTCACTTCACGCTCACTTCACCTGAGTTATCACGCTGAGATGTTTGCAGAATAGCACTACTAATCCCGCAACCTCTAATAATACATACTTTACAGAATTCAAAACCAAAAATTACTTACAAGGTATATAATTATTTAACGGTAAGCTGAAGTATGCATTATCTACTTAAAAACACGAAAATCTTTACCTAAAAAACGTCTCGTCATAAAAACATGGGTCATTGTTTACCACGAGAGCTAGTCTGTTGTAGGTACCGATCATTTCGTCATTACCATAAGACATCATTATTTTAACCACGATGCCAGCCAACCTAAGATCGTTCACTTCGTTTAGGTGTATAAATGAAATTTTTTTTTTTCATCTTTTTTCATTTTTAACCGACTTCAAAAGTGTGTTCGCGGATAACTTCGTCGTTTATGAACCGATCTTGATGATTCTTTTTTTGTTGGAAAGGAGATATTCCAAGGGTGGTACCATGATAAGGAAACTAGGATCTGATGATGGCATCTCAGAGAAATCGAGGGACACCTTCAAATTTTATAGGCACACCTATAACGATTTGGGTATATTATAAAGTATCTAGTGCATTTGCTCCCAGAAAGCACCATTTGGTGAAGTGGAACTTATGAGGAAGACCACAGATAGCCATCGGAACTACTCATTAATACGTATTTCACGGGTTGCGATTTGATTATTGCTAAGCAATTTATGCTCGTTACAATACATATGTTGAAGTGGAGCTGATGGTGACTTCTCCTTCAGTTCCAGTTCTCCTGGTTCCTTACTAGAAGAATTCCTCAACAATTAACGTCCTTGTATCTGAAAAAAGCAATATTTTGTAAAAGGTGATGAGCAGTTGACATTAGGCTATTGTAACTTAGATAAATTACAGACTGACCCACTAAAAATTGAAAAATAAAAAACTTTTCTACAAAAAAACCAACCGACTTCCAAAAAAATACTACAAAGTGAAAAATTACTTTAATTTCGGAAGTCGGTGCCAAAAAAACTAAAATACAGATCCAAAGTCACCGACTTTCGAAATTAAAGTTATTTTTCACTTTGTAGTATTTTTTTGGAAGTCTCTTGTTTTTTTATTTGTAAAAAAGTTTTTATATATGTACACTATCGCAATAGATTACTCTGTAATGCTAATAATAGATGTAAGTTGGAAATAAATAAATCTCTATATAAATAATAAAAAAAATTTTACAAAAAAATACAACCGACTTCCAAAAACAACACTACAAAGTGAAAAATAACTTTAATTTCGGAAGTCGGTATCTGGTTATACGTATTTTCGTTTTTTGCCACTGACTTCCGAAATTTAGTTTATTTTTTTGTAAAAAAGTTTTTATTTTTTACTTTTTGTTGTGGTAACTATCCCACACAAATTCTAATACCACTACCTGCAAAAGAAACTAGACCATCATCCATATAAAAGTGGGGAAAAAATACGTATTTTCGTATTACGTATTTTAATTTTATATGGGACCAACTTTGAGGACCAACCTCTGGAAAGAAATAAAAAAAATTCAAATCGGACGACTGTAAAAAGTTATGCGTGGTCATATATAAACAAAAACCCGCTCCTTTTTTTTCGTCGGTTAAATTCTATTGCCGAATGTATGTACGCGCATCACTTCAGAACGGTTGCACCTATTTGGCTAATTCTTTTTTGTTGTGTTTGTAATTGTCAGGACAAGGTTTGTATGAAAGAAAATGTTTGAAAAATTGCCGGGGGAAATGGAAAATTCAGGAAAACTGAAAGTACATTTCTGTGGGAATTTTGTAGGAATTATTGAAAATTTGACAGGTCAAATGACAACGTTTGTCGGGTCAGCTAGTAGGTACTGATACTTCTCTAAACTAATATAGGTAGTACCAAATTAATGATAGGCTGCCAAATGTTTAATGATCATTTCTTCATCACGTCAATGCCGGCTGCCGCTGAAAACCACAGCGGTGGGGCGGTGGGGCTCTGTCCTGCATAAGGTCGTAGCATTGTGCTGAGCAATTTATATTTTCTTTGCGTCATGTTTACCGCAAATACTTAAACGTATTTTCTTTCTTTCTTCTTTCAATGCTAATTTGAAGATCAGAAACTTTATTTCAAACTAGTATTTCTCCTGTATTCAGTAGTAACCCAGACCAATGCTTTCTGTAAGCCATACTTTTTTTTTTACGGCGAGCTTTTGTACTAGATCCCATACGCAATACGCCACTCCTATTGCTCAAGCTAATCATGGCGACTAACAAGCCTTCTTCTTAATAAAAATCTTAAATTCATTCAGGGACAGACAACGCACAGCCTAAGCAGCTGGGTCTAAAAGCATGTTTTGCATAAGAGTTCCTTTTACACCGAAAGTGAGCACTAACGTCGTTTGTCCACCGCCACGTCAACAGGACGTCAACGAGAATGAGAGACGGCGCCGAAGTAGCGATACATACATTTACCTACTATGGCCGCGTGTCCACCGCACGTCCGTCAGCGAGACGTCTTCGGTTCGAATAATCTCGTTTCTCGTTGACGTCCCGTTGTCATTGTGCGGTGGACAAACAGTGTATGGAATGATTTTAAAAAATTCACCCCCTAAAGGGGTTATTTATGACGCTGGGAAATCCCATCGGCCCTTTGATCAATAATAGTGCTATTATATTAGTCGAAGCAACGGGCACACGGCTTGTATCTTAATAATGTAACATAGTTCAATTAAAGGCACAATAAAAATGTAATAGGTTTATGTCTATAATATTAAAACAGTTACAATAATCTATTCCAGTGGTGTATCAAATACAGCATGGTCTCGCTTCTCATCCTCTGTGCGCGCACGCACAAACCTTGCACAAGTTCTGCATGACGTAAGTGCAGACGCAGCCCTCACCTTCGACTGGGTGTTCTTACTGCTGGTCGCCGCATTCGTTGCTGCTATTGGACTGGTCGAGAACTCGACTGTTATATTAGTAGCTAGCATGCTTATTTCACCGCTTATGGTAAGCATCGTTCATTGAGAACCAGCCTTCATGATTCTTTAACAATTAAATCCTTTAAAATGAACCTCTACCTACATATTATAGGGTACATTGCGGGTCTCTGGCTAGCTCAGTTTTTATTTAATTACTAGTTTTAAAGTCCAAATACCATCAATAAAGTTGTTGAGTCTTATCCCAGATTGTTTTTGACGCTGTACCGGCTGAAGAGCACCCCAAAAAAGCAGAATGTTCATCACATTTTTAATTCAGTAAATAAAATTGCCACTTTACTTGAGGCATTTAAATGCATAACAAATGATTACTACTAATTACTATACCTAGCTATAAGAAAATCTTTATAATTTCCGCAGTCCTACTAAATTTTTCATATAAATACGATGTCTTCCAGGGACCAATTACAGCAGGCACACTGGGCACAGCTGTCAGAGACCGCTCCCTAAAACTCATGGGTGTCAAGAATGAGTTCTTGGGTCTGTTTCTATCCCTCGTCATGGGCTTCCTCTTCGGGCTTACCATCTGTGCCATCGACGAGCGATACGGAGTGGTTGAAGACTGGCCTACTACTGAGATGATGTCAAGGTACGTCATACATAATAACTGCGTGTTTACCAAATAAATGCTGAATGTCTCCACAACCTTACAAGAGCCTTCATTAATCTTCATGATGCTGATCGCTGACACATTGTTTACCAAGTGTATATTATAATCTATAGCCGAAAAAGGCTCACTGTTCTCATGTTGGACATGGTATATTTATTAGCAATGTGGCATTATCGCAATTCACACAGCATGTTGCTGAAAATTATATAAAAATAAAAAATAACAGAGTTTACGATTGTAAGTAAAACTTCTGACTCCGATGTTGCAAAAGAAAATTGCAAATGTAGCTGGTCAGTATAGGTTTTACAACATGGGGTAAACATAGAATCAGTTAAAAACACAGCAATGAATGAGTGTGAGTGACAGTTGTTCCTCCTTCATCGTAAAGTTGTCACCACGTGATAAATGAGATATTATTTTCATGATGCATCCATCATTCTGCTAACTCCATTGGCAGAACAATACAAACGTTGTTATAACATCTTGGTTTCCTCATGGTGAAGATATATCGTAATAACAAGATAGATATAAATGTCAGCAACAGAGTATTAAACAAGTTAAACAGACATTAACACAAGTCACAATCACACAGCCAAGAACCTATTCATCACAGCTACAAAATAATTAGTGAATACTAGCGGACCCGACAGACGTTGTCCTGTCCTCAAAATGGTCTTGAGTTCATACAAAAATCTCATAGAAAAAAAAAACTTTCAGTTTTTCCGGGCAACTTTTCCAATTTTTCTTCCCCTATAAACTTTATTGAGACACTTACGAACATTTAAAAAAAAATACCAAATTGGTCCTCAAATGACGTGCTTACCAACGAAATTTAATTTTTGTTAAGGTAGATACTCGTATTATAGGTAGATAAACTTTTTTTTTGAAGCAATTTGTGACAGAATGATGAGTTGACAAGAAAATAAGGATATTTCGAAGGATTGATGGGAACCAGCCAAGTACCTATAAATTGAGGATGAGCAAAGTAGAATACACTTTTTGCAAGACAACGTGATTTATAAATAACTGTAATTTTATCGGGAAATGGTTCAATAAAAATACTTTTTTCTTTAAAAATGAATGACAAGATAAAAGATACTGTTCATGAAAAAATCCAAGGCAAATTAGTAAACGGTCGTTCCATTCAAACTTGACAAAATGACAAGGCCTTAGTTGTATTGGAAGACGAACAATTTTAATTTTCCTGTTTCCATGAATTCAATAAACATCACGAAATTTTTTATAAATCCTTACGTTATAAAATGCAAAAGTGAGTTTGTTAGTTTGTTACGCTTTCGCTAAAACGACTGAACGGATTTGAATGAAATTTGGCACATGGATTTTTGTGGGTCTGGGTGTTTTTTTGGGTTTTTGGGTCATGGTTTGGTCATGGTATCATGACCTGAAAAAGGGTATAGGATAGTTTTTATCCCGGTAGTACGTTCCCGTGGGATCATTTCCAACATCCACGCGGGCGAAGCTGCGGGCAAAAGCTAGGTACTTAATAATGCTTAGAAGAAGCATACAGTATTTATTATCAGAGGCATAGCTAATTTGAAATAGGCTCCCATCAAAATTTTGTTGGGGGAAGAAGTTCACCGATGGCGCGGGCAAAAGAGAAACTTTTTTACAAAATAAATAATAACACAGGCATGAACAAAATACGTAGTTTAATCAATCTGCCTAGCCTTTTCCGTCTATGTTGGGGTCGGCTTCCAGTCTAACCAGATGTAGCTGAATACCAGTATTTTACATGGAGCGACTGCCTCCACAACCCAATGGGTAATACGATACCCCTTGGTAATACTGGTTGTCAGACTTTCGGGCTTCTGACGACTCGTAACGACTGTCAAAGAACCACGAAGAAAAAAATATGTACCTACTTATATTGTAAAAAGTACTGGGACTCTCACAGCTGAATAAGAATTTTAAAATAGATGCTAGAACAAAAATCACACTAATATTATAAAGGCGAAAGTTTGTGAGTGTGTGTTTGTTACTTCTTCACGCTCAAACAGCTGGACCGATTTGGATGAAATTTATTATGTACATAGCTGATACCCTGGATTAACACATAGGCTACTTTTTATCCCGGTCTACGCGGGTGATACCGCGGGGCGCAGCTAGTAATTACTAAAGATCAAAATACAAATGCGGATTTTACATTCAGCAAATAGCATCGTTCAAAATTAATGCGTTCGTTGCACGCTCTCATACAATTTTTAATAACGTATTTTTTTCAATAACGTCGGAGAAACATTGATACTGTTCATTAAGGTGTAAGAAAACCTAAAAACCCGATAACCCGTTAAAACCCTGTTGTTTTGGTTTCCAGATGCGAGTACCGTTCCCTATGGGTTGGTGTTCTGGTGGCGATCCCCAGCGGTGCTGGTGTAGCACTGGCAGTTCTCGGAGAGTACACATCATCACTAGTTGGTGTTGCAATATCCGCCTCGCTGCTACCGCCTGCTGTTAATGCCGTGAGTATAAGATAGTCTTTTAATTATACACATACCTAATGATAAAAAAACTAGTATTCAAATACAAAGAAACTAAATGTGGCATTGAATCGAAATAGTCTACTTAAGTATTTATTTACTTTTAGATACCTACCACAAGAAATGAAGTCTGGTAGCGTCTGTTTTCGTATTCGAATTCGTTTCTGATATTTCCTTACGGGTGGATAATTTCTAGAGGATGCATAGATTATCTTCCTACATAGGATGACATTGGCTGCTGACCTTTGAAACTTGCTCATGCGTCATTCTTGGTTTCTCTTTCCATCAACTCATACCACTAGGTACTTAATCTTCTGTAGATAGTTCGCGAACAAAATATGTAGGTCGTAAGAGTGTTCCCATAGACGAACTACGCGAACTAGTTCCCAGATCCCTCGCTTCTTAGTTCGTTCGATAAGACCGACTTGTAATAGACTATCTTGATCGAAAGCGCTGCGCCCGAGCTAGTCACGTCACTATTCCCGCTCACTTTTAGGTAGATACTCAGCTCACTGCACATAGTGCACATACGCTTATCATTCATTCAATGCACTGTATTATCTATGGTTAGAGGTACAATGTAAAATAAAAAATAAAAGCAAAATAGCTACTTCTTTCTCTTTATATGGCAGAAACGACATTTTTACAGCGTCAGTGACCACCCGACTAGTCTAACTTTCAAAAGTCGATTTTGAATTGATAAAATTGATTTTATCAATTCAAAATCGACTTTTGAAAGTTAACCTAGTTAGCTTTTAATTTATAGTTGACTAAAAGTTAGATTTACGGCTGATTTTTCAATAGGCAGATAACTTTTACCTGAAGAATAAATGTGACAGTTTGTCATATTTTCAAAACAAAAGCTGTCAAACCGCCATATTTATTCCTCAAATAAAAATTATCTGACTATTGAACAATCAGCCCTAAGTCAACTATAAATTTCATGGCTGCCCTATAAAGGGTCAAAGAAAAGAATGCATGCAGGAACAGTAGCAAAGCGAGCGAACGATCTGCCTTTCTCTGAGCTGATGAACTAAAAGAACGACCTGTAAAGTTCGCTAAGGAACTAAACTGTAACTACATATCGCTATCAAGAAAAGTATAAGTCCATCAAAAAATATTAGGTCAGTGTGTTCACTGTTTATAATTTCTACACCGAAATTAGTATGTGATATTTAGGGATGGTCTAAATCAGTAACTTGATTGACGTACGTTCTAACAAAATTAGATCAAGGGATACTTACCAAAATGGAAATACTTACTTTACCTACCACCAATCTCAAACTTTTTTATTCTTGGCAGGAAGTTGCGTAGTTAGTGTAATAAAATAAAACTAGGCTATGTTACCCGTGAAAACAATGTAGGAACGAAAACAAAAGATTCGCATGACCATTATCATTCATGATTTATGGAATTTTAAACTCCGTAAAAAAATAAAAGAAAATGTCGCAGATCTCAGATTATGTAACTCAATTTCAACAATTCCAGGGTCTACTATGGGCCATGGCACTGACCCGTCTGATGGTGTCGTCCGACGAAGATCGCTGGCTGGTGGTGCAACCCTCAGAGTTGGCTGTGCTGGGTACTGCGTCCCTGTGTCTGACGCTCGTCAACATTGTGTGCATATTCCTTGCAGGAGTCGCTGTTTATAAGGTATACTTACTCGTACCTATTTAGTCTTGTGACGTTATAGTTAGCTGTGCTAGCCAAACTCCGCAGACGTGATAGCTATACAACGTGTCGTTTTGCATCCTCGTCAAATTTCATAGTGTGAACAGAACATCAAACCGAACAACTTTCTCCATGAGACCAACATCGTAATCGCGAAAAAATGTTCAACTGTCGCATAGAAAATTTCAATACTTACTCGACGCAAATGTATTCTATGGGACGGCTGATTATTTTTTCACGATTACGATGTTGGTGCCATGGAGAAAGTTGTTCAGTTTGATTGTCTAGACCACACCCTATTTGACGAGGATGCAAAACGACCCGTTGTATATCTATAATATCTAAACACGACAAAATAAAAAAGACTTAATGATTTTTTTTTGGGGTCAATGACCGCTGGTAGTGTTGTTACTTGGTGTGTTGATAAATCTGTTTTATCGTGTTGAGATAATATATCGATACCCATCACTTGTATAGGTTTTACAAGAAAAAAAAACTGATTTTTATACTGATATTTTTATTCACTACCGACGGTTGATGAGCCCAAAAAAAAACCTCAAATTAATTAATTTTTTGTTTTATCATGTTTAGATATCGATACCCCATCACGTGTGCGTAGTTTCGCTAGATAATTTAATTTGAACCTGTATATCCGTGACTTTCTGTGGGAGGATACCCCATGTTTAATTTATAGTATCTAAGCCCCCTGAAAGATACCTGCACCCTAATTGCGTAACACATTATCGATCGGAGTTGGTTCATTTTTAAACAAATTGCTAATCCATTGCTTCGTATGTTCGAAAAATTTGTCTGGTCGATAAAGTAAATAACGCAATGAATGTTGTTGAACTGTCAAAATTTCATTTTCACAAACCATTTCATTTTCCAACTCCGATTGATAATGTGGTGCTTAATTAAGGTGCATGATTTCGTAGCTCTTGTACACACAGCAGCAGGTCAAGTTACTACAAACTGTCACATTCGATTTCGAACTTAACCATCAACATTTTAAGATTTAAAACCATTTCGAGAAAGACAGTTTGGTATAACCTCATGTGCGTAAATAAATCTAATTAGATACACTTCTGCCCAGGATTGGAACTTTCGCGTCTCGGGGGTAGTTTACCTTAACTACGTGTTGACTAAAACTTTAATCAATATCAACACTAATTGCCTCCAGTATAAACCAGCCTTGTATAAAGTTAACTGAGAAAACAATAAATATTTATGTAAGTAAGACTTTCTTTTATAAACCTCAGACCTGTCGGTAAACAAAATAATACGAAGAGGTCAAGAAGTCAACAGGTCTATGGTATTTATAACTTGTATGAAATTCAAGCTGAGACTTTCAAGGACCTCTCACTGACTGTCCTTCTAAAATAAACCCACAGACCCCTACCCCTGGATTTGATTTCCCCAGACTCGTTGTTTTTTATTTTCATTCTCAAATAAGCGATTCATTCGATAAATGGACAGCGCCAGGGAAGCCGGCGAAATTCAAATTTTCTTACGTCTTTTTTGCAATTTGCAAGGCAATATTAGGGCATGATTGTATGTTGATTAAATTATGATTAGCGACCGTTACAAATATGTACATATTTACAAAATTATAATCATTAGATTAAAAAAATATATTAATTTGGCGGGCTACCCTGACGCTTTTGCCATAAGAAATTAACTTCAACACCTTTGAAACTAAAGAAACTACTAAGTTTCAGTTTGCATGATAACTGATAAGGCTAGCTGGGTTTCTGCCACCGGCTTACAGCAGTTTAGGTTGGCTACAGTTACTAAAAACTCAAACCATTTTTTATTATTATTAGAACCTGTTTATGTTGTATACAGGTTGAAATTGAATTCATGGTAATCCTCTTAAGAGGTCATTGCACTCATCATTATGAACAACTTCTACTATGGGATCAAACCTGAAATTGCGAAAGAAAATCACCCAACATTTAATGTTCGCATAACTCCCCAAAAAGCAGGGAACAGCTGATTTTTTTTTTTCGTGATTTCTGGTTTAGTACCATAGTAAAATTTGAATATAAACTCACGCTTTCTTCCCATAGGGGTAGGCAGAAACTACAGAACGCCACCTGCTACGCTATTGTACTCCTTTTGCCTCATTTACGTTCATATTCTGGTCATATACGCACGCCGGCTGCGAATTATTGCCAAAAAATGGAGTCCTCAAAAGGAATCCTGCAGGAACTCTGATCTTGAACTATGTTTCCAGGTAAAAGAAGTCAGTCCCCTAGACAGAAAGGACATCTCATGGTGGAAAGGCAACAGAACTCGTATGCAAGCCAAACAGAACAAGGATAATTCAAATTGGGATGCCTCTAAGTAAGTATATCATAAATAAGGATTTCAATAATGTTACAGTGCCTATCATTATCTGCCTAGCTTTTTCCCAACTAAATTGGGGTCGATTTGCAGTCTAATCGAATGCAGCTGAATACCTGTATTTTACATGGAGTGACTGCTTGTCTGACCTCCACATCCCAGTTCCATCTATACGAATGACAGCCGGGACTAACTGCTTAACTTGCTTTCCGAGGCACGGAAGGGTCTCGGTATGTAATGGATGGTCACACATCCACGGACCGACCTCGGCAAGCGTTGCTTAACCTTGAAGATCAGCCCATGCGACTGTTATCATTTAGCCATGAGCTCCTCTTTAAAGTGCCTTATGATTTCCGAAATTATAAATCTTTTCATTCCATTTTCTATGATGTCTACTTACCTACATATAAAATGATTCGTGATATTATTTTTTAATATGGCAGTGAACGTTGGGTGTGGCAAAAGAAGCATAAAAGTAGAATAAATGCTGTGGAAATGCGCTCCTTGCGAAGCATGTGTGGTGTGACTGTGAATGATAGGCTGAGGAATGACGTGATAAGACAACGGTGCGGTTTAAAAGAAGATGTAGTGACAAAAATTTTAAAGTATGCTTAGATGGTTTGGTCATGTTGGGAGGATGAATGAAAGGCGAATAAAGGTAATAGGTAATACGGGCTGGTATCCGCAACTTCACGACAATGCGCGTATTTTGCGTACGGGTGGGAAAATCGATTATTCGATCCACCCCAGCTCCTCAATGAAGGCCAGCAGCGTCTTGATATTACTGACAACCTCACGGAGGCTACCTGGATTACCGAAGTACTTTGCCCTGTTTGCGGCGACCACCGGGCAGTTTAGAAGCACATGAGCTGCTGTCTCGTAGTCTAGTAGTAATGACTCCTATGACAAAGAGGTGTTTATTAAATGACCCATGGCCAGTTATAGCAGCTGTAACTGTACGCAGCTGTTGTTTACTTAGTCGGAGTGCTTCCTTAGCCTGCCTACACTCCCCTTGGTCCGACCATAGCTTGTGATGCTGGTCCCTGGTACGCTTCCTTACTAGAGCGCGCAAGTACCCGAAGGGGAGCGGCACCATGGGTTCTGGTCACACTGGTGCCATGCTCGACCCCCTTCTGGCAAGTTCGTCGGCTGCGTCGTTGCCTAGCGAACCGCTGTGTCCTTTGATCCATTGAATGGTTATATTATTGAGTCTACCCACCTGGTTGAGACGCTGGTGGCACTCGTATATTAGCCCAGAGTCCCCTGTGTGACTACTTAGTGCTTGCAGAACAGCCATGCTGTCTGAGAGTATGCGGATCAAGTGGTCCTTAACTTCCCTGGCCATAATGGCCAAAGCGGTCAGAGAAACGCCCATGCACTGGGCCTGGAACACTGTGTTATGGACCCCCAATGGTGTAGCTATGTGTATGTTGAAGTCCTCTGAGAAGATTCCAGCACCTGTGCCACTACCTGTTTTAGATCCATCCGTGAAGATGCGCAGCTCTACGAGGATCGCCGATGCGAAGGATTGTCCTTCGCATCGGCGATCCTCGTAAAGCTGGATCTTGTATTTTTTATCGAAGATAAATTGTTTGGGTACCCGGTCATTTACAGCTTTCGTAATGGGGAACTCCTTGTTTAGTCCCTCAAGCAGCGCGGTGTGTGGTGTGTTACTCTTACCCCAGAGATCTAGTGCATTAAGACGTACCGCCGCCATCGTTGCTTCCTGCTGTATGAACAGGTGGAGCGGTGGTAAACCCAGCATTGCTTTCACTGCTGCAGTCGGAGTAGTCCTCATGCAACCCGTAGTCGCCGTGCAGGCTAGTCTTTGCATATGCTGTAGTTTATTGACGGCTGTAACAAATTTGGTGCGGGGCCACCAGACCACAGCCCCGTAGGTGATCATGGGGCGGATCACTGCGGTGTATAGCCATAGTATAATTTTCGGGGATAGGCCCCACTACCTATCATTTTCCTGCACTGCCAGAAGGTAATGCAAGTTTAGTTTGTTGTCTAAATGACTACTCCAGTTTAACTTACTGTCTAGAATGACCCCGAGATACTTGACTTCGTTGGTCAACTGGAGTTCTGTATCGAACAGTTTTGGTAGCCGGAAAGGGCCTAATGCTCGTTTATGGGTAAACATGACTAGTTCAGTTTTAGTGGGGTTCACTGATAGGTCAAATTCCCTGCACCATCTTTCTACAATACGTAGCGCTTGCTGAGTGAGGTTGCAGATTGTTCCTGTCATCTTCCCCGACACAAGGATTGCGAGGTCGTCTGCGTAACCTATTGTGTAATAGCGGTTGGCGTTGAGTTTGGTGATGAGGTCAATAATCACCAGATTCCATATCAGGGGCGACAGCACCGCTCCCTGGGGGCAGCCTTTGGCTATCATGGCCAACTGCATCTCACCCTCAAGGCGAACCACTCGTTTCCTTAACATATTTGTAATCCAGTCCGTTAGTACCTGTTCTACTCCATGTCTGGAGTTAGTTTTGTCGAAAGCTCCTTCGTAAAAGTTCCCAGGCAGGTGCCTTTCTGGTAAATCGCTTCCTCTATCTGACTGACTACTAGATGAAGAGCGGATTCGGTCGACTTACCCGAGCTGTATGCGTGTTGATTACCGTGTAACGGTATCGTTTTCAAAGCGCCGTCTCTCAACTCCCTGTCACACAACCTTTCCATAGTCTTTAGTAGAAAGGAGGTCAGACTGATTGGTCGGTAGGATTTGGCGTTTGTGTAGTCACCCTTACCTGGCTTAGGGATGAATATAAATTTCACTTCCCTCCATCCTGTTGGAATGTATCTAAAGGCCAGGCACGCTTTCAATAAAGGTCTTACCGCAACAGAAATTCCTCCCCACTGTAGTAAGGCGGGGAAAACTCCATCAGGACCAGCTGCCTTAAAAGGATGGAAACTACGAATGGCCCATTGGATCCTTTCTAACGTCATCACTCTGCTTGCGTAAAGCCAATCATTGTCTGATGGCCTTTGAACAACGTCTAGCCAGTCGATTACATCCAGGGAAGGGAGTTTCAATAAGGACGCATCTCCTTTCTTCTGGCGAGGAAGTAAGTGTATTATCAGGTTTACGGAGGGTAGCGGGCCCAGGTGTCTACTGTTGCGCCAGTACTTTCCTTACCGTTTGCTTGCTGACAAGATTCAATACTACCACAGAATTTGCGCCATCCCGTGGTACTCTTGAATCTGATGCATTTTTTGTAGCTGGATTTGGCTGCGTAATAGTTATCCCAGTCCTCATCCGCACATGTGTTCATGGCCCTATTCAGTGCTTGCCTTACCTTACCGCGCTTGCGCTCCAGATCAGCGCCCCACCAGGGTCGTTTACCCGGTGTGCTACGCGGAGTGGTCTCTGGGCAGGCATTTTGGTAGCTGTCTATCATTGAGTTAGTGAGGTGCCTACTAGTGCCTCAATCTGTGTCATATCCGCAACTGTCGTCGGATAGCTTAGTGTCGCCAGCTTGGATTCTAGGCTGCGTGTTTAGGTAGCACGATCCGTATTACGTGGATTACGTCGTGGTGGTATAGGTGGAACACAGACCTGGATGTCGAAGCGAATCCACCTGTGATCAGAGCAGGAGGCCTCCTTGGAAACCTGCCATCCAGTGGTAATTTCCGCCGCGCCTTCTGTTGCCAGAGTGAGATCTGTGATTGTACGACTTCGCCTGGTCACGAAAGTTGGTTCGGAGCCCGTGTTTAATAAAGATAGGTTAGTTGAAAATAAATAGTCAACCAAGGCCTTACCCCTCTCGTTTTGCGTGTCCATACCCCACAGTTGGTGGTGAGCATTGGCGTCGGCCCCCACAACGACCTGATACCCGCATCTCTCGCAATGACTCACGATTTTTTACCCTTGCCCTTGCTTGTCTGCCAGGCGCGTGAGAACACGTCCTCGGTGCAGCTGGCCGTCTCTGTATGACCCGTGACTGCCATCTGGAGGGAGGAGGCTAGAAGAGCCTCAGGAGGAGGAGGAGGGTGTGACACCCAGTACCGGTGTTACCCAGCACAGACATCTGTGTGGAGAGGGTCTGACTGGCAGTGGTATGAGTCGGCGCCGTAGTCATCGCCTGAGTATTTGAAGGGTCGGTCCTGGTCCCATTCAGCGACGACTTCCTTTGTTTGGGAAGGGACTCTTTTGTTTTGGTCTTAGCTGCGGTTTTCGCCACTACAGCTGGACCGGCACCCGCGCTGGTGGCTGGAAGGCCACCAGGGGCGAGGGAAGTGCTAGCACCCCCCTTAGGAGTCTTGGCTTTCGCCTCCGCTCCGGTTTTGGTTTTAACTGGCCTTTGATTATCCATGTTAAAGTTTTGAAAATCTTCATCTCTCTGGCTGCCACCCTCCATGGAGCCCGCACCTGGGAACGTCTCACTATAAAAAAGCTCGAACGTTAGGACTACCAGAGACATATAGGGGCGCAAGGCTGGCTTACAGTGCGACATCGGGTGCTCGATCGGGTTGGCGTAGCGGGTCGAAAGGCCCACCCACAATGAACTGATCAACCCTCACTTACACCGTCAACATGACCTTTACCTACCGCTTCAGACGTCCGAGAACAACCTCAGTGGACCTCACGCACCTCGCCTGTGACCCTCTGACGCGACACTGTGGCCGTTTCCCTACCCCGGGCTAATGGGTAGGGCCATCGTTTCGCTTGAAATCCAGACCAAAGGGGGCGTGTTGCCTTACGGGCACATTACAGCCAGAGCCGCTCGGCTCAACCCCCCAGGACTTCTTCATCCCCGCTCACGGCGCTCAACTGCGCAGGTCCTAGCGCAGGTGACTATACTTACTCCTACTCGCCATCAGCAGATTTTAGTGATGATCGAGCCCGCCACCACCCAGTCACAGAGGGTTGCGGTTAGGAGTGGAAATTGGAAAGGTGGAGATGTGAGGACTGGGGATGTGGGTAGGATGGAGTGGGGAGGAGTTGTGCGAATGGGACAGGAGGGGTAAGACGGGAAGAAAAGGGGTTAAGGGAATGGGGGAAGGGATGTGATGGCGCCTGGTGGTTTTTGTTACGTCTATTTCTTAGGGAATTAGACCAAGAACGGGGTGGCAACCTCGGGAAGGTACATCCGCCAGACTTGCCTTGAGGATCTACACGACCGTAGCACTTTCCCTCAAGACCTCGCCACCCTACCACATCTGAAGGAGGCAGCAGAGTAGGCCTGCATCTATACTACCAAGCAAAGCAAAGCAAAGCATCGTTGTGCAACCGCAAAAGCATAAATTTAGACCCCCGCCCGACTAAAGGTATTCACAAGGCAGATGTGAATGGAAACGCCGGGAGGGGATAGCCCTAGAAAGACCTTATTGGTGATGTTCTTCAGAAAGTTCAGGTGCCTAGTACTCGCCACCGACGTGCGTGTATGAGCAGATGTATGAACGTAAACGAGGCAAAAGGAGTATGAAAGGATTCGTAGCAGGTGGCGTTCTGTAGTTTCTGCCTACCCTCATGGGAAGAAGGCGTGAGTTTCTGTGTTACGTATGACCAATCCGTCTCGAAATCTTTTGTCTCTCACGATCGTTCATGAATCATGAAATGAATGAATCTACAAAAAAAAAAACGGCCAAGTGCGTGTCGGGCCACGCGCTGTAATAGGGTTCCGTAATTGCACAATAATGCGGACTAAGAAGAGGGCTTTTTGTTGTTTCATGAATATTTTTCTTTTAACTTCGTTATACTATATATACTACTACTTACCGTGAATTTTTCACCCATCCAAAACTAGCCGTTTAGCTGGCTGGGGACGACGACGACGACACTAAGCTTAATATTCAGAAACGGATTCCTAAATCGCAAAATTGTTTTCACAAACCCGCAATATTTTTTAAAGTCCAATCCAACAACACCCCACACCATGGGGTGGACGAGAAAAAAAAACATCCTCATTTTACGTGCACAGAAGGTACCCTAAAAAAAATTTTTTTTCATGATTTTGTTTTACCACTTTGTTGGCGTGATGAATATGTATATCCATGCCGAATTATAGCTTTCTAGCACTAAGAGTTTCTGAGCTAAGCTGCGGACGGACGGACACATAGCGAAACTATAAGGGTTCCTTGTTGACTACGGAACCCTAAAAATAAGTGCCTATACCTAGCGCAAATCGATAATAACAATCAATTTATTTTTTTCTTTGCAGCAAATGGTATAACGAAAAATCACAAGTAAAAGAAGAATGTAATAAAGCACAAGTATTTCCAACTACTGCTACAGATCCCAGTCCTGAATTCATAGACAATAGCAGAGTTACATTCCGAAGACGGCCAACGATTATCAAGCAACTGAGAGCACAAAATGTAGATGGTTATTGCGCCAATTCAAAGTAAGTAACACTACATTACATAACATATACTTTTGGCCCCTAACACCAGCCTCTCAAGACAAAAAATAGGTACTTTACAATCACTACAGCCCGACTGTCGAGATAATGCTTTCCTGACACCTGTCAATTGGACAATTTCTAGTACTAATAAGGATGATATTCGCAAAACACATTCAAAATCAAAATCAGAAGTCATTCAAACTAACAACACAACAACAACAAGTAGGTACCTGTTTACCTCGTAAAAAGGAATATCACGAGAAGACCCGTTTTTAGTTTTGTTTATAATGTCATTCAAACTAGGCTGAGAATCAGCACTTTTCGAACGTCAAAATTACATAAGACAGTCCCACAAAACGCCCGCCCTTCACCACTTCCTAGTGCTTTAGCTGGTAAGAAGAAGTGGCGCAACAAACTCCCTAGCAGCACAGCTGTCTGTTATTCGTTAATATGAAACTGACAGGTGTCAAGACCTCATGCTCTCGACAGCCGCACTGTATCTGAAATCCTCGGAAGATACTCTCTCATTTTTTAATTCAAAAGATTATGAATTTTCGGTATGTTATCGTTGAACATTGATAAACTCAAACTCAAACTCAAAGCATTTATTTCAAATAAACCAATTACAGGCACTTTTGAATTGTCAATGGGTCGGTCAGTCAGAAAGATGAAGCTAGTTGCCCATTCCAAAGCGTAGTAGATCCCTATGGAGAAGAACGGGCAAGAAACTCCACGGACACTCTTTTAAATCATAATATTTTTACAAAATATTGGTTACATCGTTCAAGTTGAAAATATACATGTGAGAACAATGTAGAAAGACGTGCACGTTAAAAAGCATCCGTAATAAAAAGATAATAACTAAAACAACTAAATTAAATATTAAAATTAAAAATAAGCCATGGCAGCTAAGAGACGACCAGTCTCAACTGACGGCGCCCGTTCACGAACATGACGCATGGATCAGCACCATTTAGCTCAACCATTTTGAAGGGAACTTAATGATCCAACACACACGCCACCATCAGCGAGACATTTGAGTGAGCATGACATACTCTCAACCGCCAGGGCACACTCAAGTCAGTGAAAGACGTACCCAGTAAAAGGTAGCTTAATAGTAGCTACATAGTGCTCACACGTGCTATGCAATTATATAATACTAAGAGATTGAATCTAAACAATGCAAAGAAAGTTTTCTCTCATCTTAATCTTCAGCAGGTCCAACAATATATCCGAATGCTAATCAATTAATTAATGCGTCCTTGTGGAGCAGGACAAGCATTCAGCCAAGCATTTTTGTCAGCGATGTAATCCCCCAACTTATAATATGCCTGGCTGCATAGTGTGCGTTTTATACAAGATTTAAATTTCCTTTCATTCAGCTGGAGTATGTGGGGAGGTATTTTATTATAACATTTTAAACAGTACCCCATGAAGGATGAGTCTACTTTAGCCAGTCTGAAACCTGGTTGAACTAATTGGTCCCTATTTCTAGTCCTATAATTGTGTCCTTCACCTCTTTTACCGAAAAGATTTAGATTTTTCCTTACGTACATGATGTTTTCGTAGATATATTGACAAGGTACCGTCATGATGTTAATATCTTTAAACAGTTCCCTTAAAGAATCGCGCCTGCGGAGGCCATATATTGCTCTGATGGCTCTTTTCTGCAGAATAAAAATAGACTCTATGTCTGCAGCCCGTCCCCATAGTAAAATACCGTAAGACATAATACTATGAAAGTAACTGAAATAGACCAGCCTTGCGGTGTCTACATCAGTGAATTGACGGATTTTTCTCACCGCATATGCTGCTGAACTTAGCCGTCCTGCAAGAGATGTTAAATGCGGACCCCATTGCAGCCTTGAGTCGAGCGTGATCCCCAGGAAAACAGTTTTATCGACGAATTCTAGTTTCTCTTTATTCAATACTATGTCACAATCAGTACTTTTAACATTTGGTAAAGCAAATCTTATACATTTAGTCTTTTTCCCATTTAATACTAAATTATTAGCAGTGAACCAATTATGGATCTGCAGTAGGGCGTTATTTACGTCGTCAAGATTTGATGCACGTCTATTTATCTTAAAATATATCATAATATATCTTAAAAGATATAAATATATCTTAAAAGATATCATAGGCCATCTTATGTCTTCAGTTTTCTTGATGGTGGCAGAGGCCCATATTCTAGGGATGATCGTTTCTTAGCAATCTCCTTAGGACTTGACGACCACTGTACCAATTTGGGAACACTTAAGTGTGGTTTATGCCAAAATGCAAAACTCACCCAGGCAAAATTGACCGGAAAAATAACTATATAAGTAATAATTTAATAAGTGTTTCCAAATTGGTACAGTGGTCAAGAATAGGTTAAGGGTCCCCGAAAAGATCAATTGCAATTGTCAATTTTTACGTGATTGATAAACTTGATGCGCAAATTGATCATCTACCACGTGCAATTGAAGCGATTGACTATATTATTACAATAGAAATTGATGGCAATTGATCGTTTCGGGGACTCCTTACGTACATACGCATACATTAGGTAGGTTATGTACGCACTCTCTCCGCGCTCTTCGCTCTCTAGGACGCTAAACCTGACTATGATGTGTTCGCAGATGAATGCACACATTAGTATTATGTAGCAAGTAGCAAGCTAGATGAATGGAAGACGATCATGTCAGTCGGTTTTTAAATAGGCCAGTAAGAAAAGCAGCCGATGAAATATTTATTTAAAATTCGAATTAGGGACTCTTTGGGAGACTGTAGATGTGTAATGAGTTCATTATGTCATTTGTTTTTACAAATTGGCGGCATTGCCCACGTATGAATATTTTGTCTAATTTTATCTTTAGCCGTCGTTTTTTAGATTATAATAAAATAAATAATTCAAATACTTTAGGTGTAGATCGAAACTATAGAAAAACTAAATAAAACCACAAGCTTACAATATTTCACCATATTGCCACGAGCCACTTTCATAACTGCCACTATGCCAGTTTCATGAGTCCTAGTACTAAAATCATATACTTTTTACAGATTAGGAGACATCTTCGTACCGATAGATGTGGAAACAGGTGCGGGCCTCGAGACACAAACCAGCAAAACTGGCGACAGTGACATCACAAAGATTTTGGAGAGTGAATGTGGTAATAAAGTAAACTACCCACAGAACACAGAAGATTTCGACCATAGTTATTATAATTTAGGATTCGAAAAGAGTGTAACTGTGAAAGTACCTGAACCTCAGTACCCCACTATAGATCCGACGATAAGTTACACAGTAAATTCAAAGAGTGGAGAACTTTTACCTATTAAGTCTTACGACGTGTAAAATGATTACTTATGTTGAGTTTATTAATTAAGTAAGTACCTAGTTTAAGTTATTTTTGTAAATATTTTAAAGATTTACAATAATTATTTATTTATAAATACAAGTTTTTTTTAAACAATACCTAACGCTTTTGTATTGCTTACCCTCATAGATAAAAAAAACTTCTGGAGGGGCTTGTGGCTAAGTAGGTAATAACAGCCTCTCGGGTGAATTGATTGGATTAGGCTACGCTTGCTACGGTTGGTCCGTGGATGGGTGAATATATTTACATACCAAGACCCCTCCGTGCCTCGGAAAGCACGCTAAGCCGTTGGTTCCGGCTGTCATTCGTGGATCTTTGACAGTCGTTAAGGGTCTTCAGAAGTCCGAAAGTCTGACAACCAGTCTCAAGGGGTATCGTATTACCCAGTTACTGGGTTGTGGAGGTCAGATAGGCAGGTGCTCCATGTAAAATACTGGTATTCAGCCGCATCCGGTTAGACTGAGTGCCGATTCCAACATAGGCAGTTAGGATTGAGATGGTAAACAGATAATTGAGTGGTCTACATACTCGAGAATGGAACATGCTTAGCACTTGGTCTATTTTTAGCTGAAGTCTACACACACAGCATACCAAGAGAACGAGCTTGTAGATAATACATATTCTCCACATTAACAACAGACATTAATAGCACACACATGCCTAGACTATGCAGGCTCCTAACATCCCCCTACAGATAGCTAGGTACCTACTTAGAATCCTAGATATGTTTAGACCAGAACACCCCACGCTGTAATCGGATGCGACAACATGATTACGCTTCGACGCGTTAATTGTTTAACTAAGGCTTTAATTAAGTATCGCACATATGTTAAACGGCTCGTTTATTTCCGTCAGACATCGGAGCACCTTCAGTCACCCGATCACACGACTCAAGTGCAGTAAACATGCCTTCCGGAGTAATTTTTGTTGTCAATATACCTTCAAGTAATTATGAACATATTCTAAGATTTGGGAAGCCAAAAGATCTTATACCAGTCGGAGATACTGCACTGAAGCCGGCTCGAATAGCTGTCGAGTTACGGAATAAGAAGTCTAGAAGTATTCCTATACATTTGACGCAACATTACTATAATGAGGGATACAATCAGCCTTTAGAAAACATTGACGAGAGTGATGAAGTTTTTACTATGGAAAATGTAAGTGCTTTAGATTTCACAGCTGTTGCCATTTATTTAGCCATCCTCTATTTATGATTCCAATAAATGTAGGCAGTAGCGGACAAAGTCTGTCTGGGACCCGCGGCGGAAAAAGTAAATGGTTTCCCCCCCTGCCCAGGAATGAACGTCGATTATTAAGCACGCTGCCTCGAAAAGGTTTGGTTTTAAATATTGAAATAGGGGATACTTTTTCGACAGCAGAAAGGCTAGAGCATCAGACGAATAGAGGATGGTAGAGCGAGCGAAGCGAGCTCAAAAATGTTTGCACTCCGCGTAGTTAAAATTTTCTTTTGAATATTTATATAGAAATACTTATAAGAATGACTATATCACCCACTTATAGTAAAGTGTGAAACTGTAGGATGCAAGAGCGAGCTAAGCGAGCTCGGAGGTTTTGGCACCTTTTTGACTATTTGTGCATAAGTAGGAGTTACTTTATCGACCTAGTACGAGCTATTTTAGCATGCGTTAGGGGGCCCCCAACTACAAACTGCCTTTTACTTACTGAACATATTTTAGTCTTGTTTGGGATTTGATTGAAAATTATTTCTGCCAGGACTGGAGGGCCCGGGGCGGACTGCACCTGCCGCCTCTCCGCCCCAATAGTCCGGCAGTGAATGTGTAAACAAAATATTTCTAACGACTTCGTAATTATTTAACTGTAATTCGAACTATGCTAATGGATAGGAGATTCTTTGGCCCCTACTAGCGTCTCTGGCATTCTTGGCTAACATAGCAGATGTATATTTACTTACCTGGTTGTTCGATTGAGCTACGCAATAGCCATCACACAGTACATACAAGAGCCCTTTTGTCATGTATTTTAACACTTTGTTATGTAGGCACTTTAATAGCATCAAAAGAGCTACAAAGCACCAACGCACTTTAAAGAGCTCCCTCGTCATTTCACCCAGATGTAAGAAAAAAAAGTAAAAATTTGTAAAATAGCTAACATTGTATGCAGATTCTTCAAGAATTACTCTGCAAGTTACACGTGGAGCACGTGGTTTGGATAAGTGACAAAGCGGGCAATTATTTCGAGATAATATTCCCTTTGCCAACTGGCGATCAATGCGAGACGATGCTGCACTGTCTCACGCAGCTCGGCATCGGCGTGCGATGCAAATCTATTGTCAGGTAACATGACTGACCATTAAAGTACCACCTCCAAAAACAAAGCAGCATAGACAGCACTACATTTTCTGCAGGTCTGTATTGAATAGCATTGTGTACAAGGTAGGTATTCTGTTACGTAGGACTGGAGTAATTACAAATGTCTGGTTTGTTCCAAAAATCCCTATTGACAATCCTCTGCAAAGGGGATTTGTGAACTTTTTGTCCAAAAATCCCTATTCCCTCTATGAGACGTCAATGGGGATTTGTGGACAAATTTTTTTTATCTCATAGAGGTCTTAATGGGGATTTGTAGAATAACCCCACCTTTGCATTGCACGAGCTAATGTACCCTCCGTAAATAAATATCTTGACTCTAATCTAGCACATGCAGCCATAAAATACTTATTTGTTGGATACAAACAAGTAGGTATTGGTAAGTGGGAACATTTGAATTTGCAACCCGTAACATCAGATGTTCCGTCACTGGACCATTGAGAAGTTAGTATTTATTTAGATTATTAATTCTTGAATCAGGAAAGTGTTTAACTTTACTAATATACCTAAGTACGTACATATACGCATACTTACGAAATAGACAATAAACGCGTAGGGTACAATTGAAATCAACAATCAAATAGAACTAAAAACATGGAATTGTAAAATCTTTAGCTTGGTCCACTTGGATCTCGGTCTCAGATTGATGCATGTTAAAATGTTGATGTAGATAAGTACCTACAGTTCGAGTATTACCTGTATCGACTGCTCTACCTAAAACAAGTTCCTTTGCAGTGTACTCCCCTGTGTCGTGGTACACTCTGCTATACCGAATGAACAAATCACTGAAGACTCGGCACTGTAAGTAACACCATCTCTAGTTACCTTCCTCGATTCAGTTCCACGTCGGGTATCTATTCTAATATCTACCTACTGTTTTCTCGTAGACAAAATTCAGAAGACGCAACGCGTTGGAGAAGCTTCGTAGAATCCATCAGATCTAAACTAACAGTCAAGCAAGTTGTCGACGGAGTGCGAAACGGAGGACAGCTGTCCTTCGATTACCTTACGCTAATTATAACGGCTGAGTGAGTTTAAGGCTTTGGTCACCTATTTTACGCTATATGCAATGTCTGACTTCAGCGTCAACGTTCAGATTGACATCTGAACGCAACACGTTAGTACTATTATTTATTCTGTGACGCAACATACAGCGTCGCCGGTCGTTGCAATTTTGTAGTGACGCCTGACACTTGACACGACCTGACGCTGCAATGGTTCGAAATAAATAGAGACACGACGCAAAGCGTTTGAATCATTTTATATTTCTATGGCTTGAATACTTTGAATGCCGCGAACGACGTCAAGATTCAAGAACTCAAGCAAGTCGCGTCGCCGCCGGTGTTAACGTGTAAAAGGGACTACAATACATTTCTTTATAGTAATAAGCATCATGACGCGGCGTACGGCATGAGGCCTCTGCCTCAAATTTCGCGGGCAGCGGGGTGGCGGCGGCGGCGGCGCGTCTCGCATTGTCCCGCCCCGCTTCCGCGCCGCTGTTTTCGAGGTCCGGTCCATTTGTTTTTATGCATAAAATCCTGCCGCTCCCGCGCCGCCGCCGCTGCCGCCCCGCTGCCCGCGAAATTCGAGGCAGAGGCCTGAAGCTGTACGCGCCCGACGACGTTTATAGCAGACCATAGCCTAACAAAACATTAAAACAATCAGCTGAAAATGCTGCCTTCTAATAGACCGCTCTATTGTAGGTACCGTAGGTACGTTGTAACTATAAATGCTTGCTACAATCATCACGCTTATTTATAATGGTTTTGAGATAGAGATGGTAGCAAAGATAGATTTAGCAGTCCATTTAAAGTTGACTGAGCGATCGCTGTCTCGTTGACTGCAAAGACCCTTGGCGCCAGCCATTTTGCAATAGAAGGATTATTACTGCAATGTCAATAAAACATCTGCAAGTAGAAGTGAAAAGAAGGATGAAAACCTCGGAGAAAGTCTGAAAAATACTGCTTCAGAGGTGTGGGCTCTGATTTATGCAGCCAATGAATTGTCAGTACCAGTAAGAAATGCTTTGATAGGTGGGGACTTATATGATTGATACCTAAATCAATGTAGGTAGGTAGGTACCTACATTATTAGCTACTTATTAAAGATAGGTATCTTTAACTATATTTAATCTGGCTCTCGTTATTATCACAAAAATCATCCAAACTAACTTTTAGAAATATTATTTTCCATAGTATAGTTAAAATCTCGCTGCAGACTCGGTCATAAATCATTCGAGTGTTTCGCTCTTTCCCACTCACGGGCCTTATGGGCAGGCCACGCCCACAAGTAGTCCTGTGCATTACTGCGGTCGATGAGTGATATCGATAGTTTTATATATTTATAAATGGGTGATATATTATAGCTTCTGCCCGCGACTTCGTCCGCGTGAAATTTCTTGTTCCCCCCGTCCCACCCCGTCGCATCGCATCGCCCGCCCACGCTATTACTTCGTTTTCACTTAGCGTCCTTTCTGACTTTTTTTAATTGTGCATTGATGTTAAATAGCCTATAACCATTCTCAAGTATATGCTATCAATTGTAAAAATAATTTTTGAAATCCGATTGGTAGTTCCAGAGAGTACAAATACAAATTGTTTTATTTCGGACAACATAGGAACTATTACCACCTATTACCCCGTTTTACATTTTATTACGGTTCACTTTAATTGTAAGTAGAAGCTAAGAAAGTATGGTAATGTTAATTATGTTTCAGTTCCCTCGCAGCCTTAGGTCTGGTTGAAAACAATGCTTCGAATATTGTGGCGGCCATGTTGGTTTCCCCTCTCATGGGACCCGTAATGTCCATCACATTCGGGGTCATCATATCTGACTGGAGCCTGGTCAGGAGTGGCTTCGAGAGTCTGGTCGTAGGAATGTTAGTTTCTCTGCTGTTTGGGTTCATATTCGGATTGATACTGGGGAGCACTGACATGCCTTGGGGATTTGGGGACTGGCCTACGGAAGAAATGAAGGGGCGGTAAGTAATACGTCAATTATACCTGATTTCTCGAATTGTCTTCGTCAATATTAGCAACTTTGAAAGCTAAGTAATAAAATATTAAATCCTGAAACTAATAGGTTGGGGATAAAATTTCTCTCTTGACAGTACGAAAAACAAATGAAAATCACACATTTTCCTAATTTGAATATGGAATTATGTTCTTTAAAGTTTAAACTTTCAATGATACCAAAACCAGCCAGATACAAATAGTATAGCCAAAGAGATTTTATTTTAAGTTCCTACGTAGTATAATGCGAAAAGACTTTCCCCAACCTAATATTTTAAGTAAACTAGCCCCTAGAGTTAAGTTTTCTGAATACTTGCTATTATTATAAATCGTCAAAGCAATCTTGAAACGCTTTTTTGAATTAGGTAGCTACTGATACTGAATGGAGGTTTGTTTTTAGAGGTAACATTCGTTCCCTGTGGATGGCTGTGCTGTGGGCTCTGACGTCAGGCACAGGAGTAGCACTGGCCTTACTTCAGGGCAGTGCTGGACCGCTCATCGGTATAGCTATTTCAGCCTCATTGTTACCACCTGTCGTCAATTGTGTAAGTATTCTTACTGCCTCGTTGGTCTAGAACACGCAAGCGCGACCTTTTGACAATGTACCTTGAGTTCGATCCTCTTATCGAGCGGACTTATCAGTAGGTATTCTAGGTAGGTATTCTGGCTATTCTTTATTCAGTTGACGACAAAAGTGTCGGCCCGTTTTATTGCAAAATCAGTAGTACCTAAGTATGGGTACCTATATCATTTTGTATACGTATTGACATTGCTGAATAGTATATACAAAATGACATGAATATTTGCTTTGAAAAGTATTAAGTAGGTATATTACCTAATTTAATTATTGTGAATGTGAGCACTATGTGGGTTTATTTCTTTTACTATTTTTCTTTCTCAGTTAGTTTTAATGATGGTCTAGTATTTTGAGTAGGTACTTTATGCGGTCTACCCAAATTTCCTTTCCTTGGTACCTATTGTTCGTCAAGTCGTTGAGTTGAGCTACACGATTACTGACAAGTTCTTGCACTGACTGATGGACAGGTCCACTCAAATTTGTGTGGTTCGTTTCTCAAAAGTCCATTTCAAACACGGATCTACATGGTCCTCACATGATCTAACCATGATTATGTCTGGACTTTAAAAGAGACTGACTGACCCCTGAGTTTTTTTCGCCATTTCTTCTCAGGGGTAGTCAGACAGCAATGTCGACTCCATCTAGCTTATGTATTAAGATTAGTTTAATATGACGTGTAAAAGTGATTTTGATATCCTATTTAAGTACAGAATAAACAATTTCATTTAATTTAATTTCACAACACCAAACGAAACTGCAGAAGTATGGGTGTTCTCGACACCTCTTACCTACTCCTTAAGAGGCTACCGACTGCGCAGTGGCGCTCTCATCGTTTGTTTGGTTATTTCTTTTATTTTAGAATGAAAATGCAGAAAATAAGCCGGAATAATTATACTCCACAAGACTATACGTTAGTATTATTACAAATAGATAGAAACAAACGATGAGGGCGCCACTGCGCGGTCGGTATCCTCTTAAATAATGGGATTGGGATGTAATTGTTGTTAATTTCTTACCACCAGAAAAAATCATACGCTGCTATATTTTTTCAGGGATTATATTGGGCACTGGCGTGCATATGGCTTCTGTACCCAGGAGTCAAGATTCCCCATATAAATGGTGAACTTTACACTGGTAATACATCCTATAAGCCATTGTACCATGATTATCTTCCGATTGAGTTTGCGGTTAATGGTAAATATGATTGGTTTTTGCTTGGATAATCTACCTACTAGCACCTATTTATAAGCATAACCTATAACTAAAACAACACAAGGCCTATGTAGGCCTCAGTCTCAGTAAATAACCGACTGACCAATCGATTTGTTTCGTCACCTCCACTAAATGTCGGTGACTCCTGTTAGATAAGAGTCATCGTACTCATCGTTATGTTTGATCAGTGTTTATAATAAAGCAAAGTAAATAAGATTGCCTGAACCAATTAAATCTGAAATAAAATTTGCTTATACCTGGATGAATACCTTTCTGTAGGGAACTGTCGACTGTGAGGAACTAAGAAGCTACCACTAACAGCAGAGCCACCCTTCGCACTGGTGTTCAAGTTTTTTCATCCTTCAGTTACCTACATGTGTGGGAGGAGCCATCCCTAAGCCGACGTTCGTACGGACGTAAAAATATTGCGGTGGGATTTTATCGCGCACTGGATTTTTAACTCTCGGTGTTGAGCCGAGCATTGAGAATCCAACCTAACAACAACAGAGTGCATCCCAGCGCGTCGAAAAAACACACAGTTGGATTTTCAACTCTCGGTGGTAAGCAGAATGTTGAAAATCCAGTGCGCGAAAAAAAATTGCCGCGATATTTTTACGTCCGTGCGAACGTCAGCTTATTGTTTTTCGTCATTTCACTACACCACTGTTTATTGGTGCACAGAATACATCTTCCTTTCTTTTTTGCCCAGGCATAGTAAGCTGCTGCCTAACAATAGTGAACGTGATCTGCATATTCATAACGGGCATCATATTCCTGAAGATCAAGGAGGTGGCAGCACCGTACACCTCAAGTCCGGACCTCAGGCGATTCTGGGAGCAGGACATCAAAGTGGCGAGGGAAGCTAACCGAGCCAACCTGCATAAGGCTGAAGATGACGAACGGGCTGAGTAAGAACTTTTATAATAGCCGACCGAGTTTAGAGAACCGAATGGAATGAAGCCCAGCCGCTTCTAAGTTCCGTTCAAATCCGTGAAATACTTATTTGCAAAAGTTGTCACGATTGCCAGATAACTAATTAACTTGGCTGACTAGTAGATAGGTATCTGGGTGGTATCCACGTGCAAATTCTAATGATTTGACATATTGTAGGTATGGCAGTTTGCCAATTTCTTATCACAGCAATACTTATTAATAGTAAGTACCTACCTAGGTACGTATCTTATCTTCTCTGTTAAGATTTTTGCAACTGTTTGTAAGCGTTGCTTATCTCTTTAACGGTTTGCGAGGAAGGTCTCGATAGCGTGGGTCAGATGTGAAACATACTAACATAGTAAGATAAGTAGATAGCTCTAATTACCTAATTACTACGTTCGTTTTCGTAGTAAACAACGCAAATTTTATATTGTGGGACTATCCACAATCATGTGGCACTAGGCTCGCCTCCTATTACATTAGACTTTTAAGTGGAGAAATGAGGGAGTGCTGAACAATACATTTCTGCTACAGAATACAGGCGTGAAGTTGTATGAAACTTGTTTGTTGAACTTTGTTACAAATGAAACTTGTAGAGGATCTCCAGACTCCAAGGAGATAGCTAGGTACACTACTTGAAATCGAGAGATCGAATTTATTGTGCTAGTGTATATAGGTACCTATTATCTACCTTTTAGCAATGAGGGAGTTCCCAAGTAGAAGTGGGTAAAAATATAGGCACGTAGGTTCTAAAGCCACTTTCTCTTAGATTGGTGCTGGAAGATCTCAATCAAGAAACCGATGAGGATATAAGGGAGAAGTTAGAAGCAGCTGTCGAAGAAGCTTTGGATGATGAGACCTATAGAAAAGTGAAGAGAATGAGCTACCAGAGTCACTTCGCTGATGAGGTAATACTATAAAGCAAAGCATTTACAACCACTGGCCACCTATGCTTACGTGCCGTTGGTCGTGGGTTCCAATTTACTCTGTGTAGTGTACCCTACCTAATTTATTGAAGTGAAAACTTCTTGTTATGCTGGGGCTACATTAGCGGGCTATGGCAAATATTTGCGTTAACGCGATGAGTGTGGCCGGGTAGATCGTAGCATTGCGTAGTAAACGGGCGATGACGAATGCTTATCGGGGCACTGTTGGTAAACTGGCGCGCATCAAAGGGTTTTGTATTGTTAAAGATTTTTATTTCTTTGTCGCGACAATATTCGCTTGCGTGGCTACATCTGCGCCACTTCAGTGCAGTCCAGACTTTGAAGCGTCGAACACCACCCGGCACGATGTGCGCACCAACGCGACATGGATAGTGTAGCCAAGAACATCGCTTAAACGATGTTTTTAGCGCACCAACGCGACACGAATCTTCGTCCGCTAATGTAGCCCCAGCATTAGGCGCGTTGAGCGATTTTTGGTAGGGGAAGTTTGCGTCACGCATCACTCGTCAGTCGTCACGCGACATGCTAATGTGACGTGTTGTGCTGAGTTTTCACTTCGGCTGTCCTGTCCCCATGACTGACTATGGTTTTTTTCATCACCGCTGCTCTCAATCGGTAAAGGAAAACATCGAGTGGAATCCGGCATGTCCTAGTAGGTACCTACCAAAAGATTCGAAGACGTGACACCCACCAACCCACATTGGGCCTGCGTGGTGATGTATGAGAGAGAGGAGGCCTGTATCCCAGCGGTGGGAACGTTGTAGGATGTAGGTTGATTATGCAATGCCTTTCCTGAATGAAGAGGAATTCTATGGTACGTAAGACTCAGCCTAGAATTTCAAAGATGTTTGACGAGATGAAGTCATCAAACTACCTAGCCGTTATTTCGTTGTGATCGTTTGTTTTATTTAGTCGCTTCGCCACAACTCCTGTGGTCTGCGCTGGACCTTATCTCCATATGCAATATTATCTAAATGGCGTGTGATGTGGTGCGATGCGCAACCTTCAGAGATTGTTCCGAGTTAGATAACAGCAAAACATTATCGGAGTTCTACCTAAGCATTCGATATTTCAACTACTTATGTTATATTAAGCAGTAGGTTTATAAGTATTATGAGTTGGTTGAGTATTATGTCGCGGGTAGTTCGAAAGAGATACTGTGGCCCTGGCACGGGCAACTGAAGGAACACGGGTGGGTTTTAGTGAGTAAAAGTCTAAAACGCCTTCCCGCTCCACCCAGAGCGGGAGAAGTAAGAGGGGTCGGCTTCCAGTCTAACCGGATGCAGCTGAATTCCAGCATTTTACATGGAGCGACTGCCTACCTGACCTCCACAACCCAGTAACTGGGTAATACGATACCCCTTGGTAAGACTGGTTGTCAGACTTTCGGGCTTCAACGACCGTAACGACTGTCAAAGATCCACGAATGACAGCCGGGACCAACGGCTTAACGTGCTTTCCGAGGCACGGAGGAGTCTCGATATGTAAAGATGGTCACCCATCCACGGACCAATCCCGGCAAGTGTAGCTTAACCTGATAGAATAACCTGTGCGGCTGTTATTACTTAGCCACGAGACGAGCTCCTCCGATACTAAAAAAACGAATGATTGTAAAATCTTTCTTTGTGTTTTTGTATTGTGAAGGATATTGATTTCGAGCCGAAATTAGCACGTAGCTGACTAAAGACCTTTTCAAAATGTCGTATAGGTATTTGAATTAGACTCAAAAGGTCTATTAGATACACAGTCACGAATATTCACAAACGTGAGGCCAAAATCACAATAGGTACCGACTACCGACGTAGGCTTGCATTACCTAACGGGAAAATGAATGTAGTCACGGCCGTTCTAATTTCCTATATTTTTATGTTACAGGTTATTCACACTCTCGGCCTATCGAGGACTCCAATCTCATTGCTGTCAAGTCAGCTAAACTCTGGGGTTAGCACTCCCACTGGTCCCAAACCTTCGAAAGTAGATGACATAGCTGCATTGGACAAGCTGCTAAAGTCATTACTTGGGCTAAAGGACAGCAAGCGCAGATCATTTGTTTCACACCGTGGCACTCCTAGATCAAGTCGAATCCCAAGGAATGCACCTGACACGTTTGGACACGGTCACAGAAGGCGATCGGAATCATGGCCAGAGAGAATTTTCGAGGATTCTGTAGTTCGTAGCGTCATCAGCAATCTGCGAGCTAGTAAAAGAAGTTCACAGATGGAGGAGGCTTTTATGACCCCTAAGTAACTACATAATGTCACGATTTGCAGCCAGTAGAAACTCCATATCAAAAAACCATATCAGTTAAAGTTCATTGTCTTTGCTTGTGTAGGTTATAGGTACCCAAGTCCTGTATATCTACCCCTTCACCATATTTATAAAACTATGTTAGTAACAATCCTCATTAAAATAAAATAAAACAAAACAAAACTACAATTAATTTAAAAAACCTAGTATAACTATGTCCGCTTCCCGCGGCACCAGACCTGCAGCGGTGCATATTATGTGTGAGTACTATGTACATAGGTACTCTAAAGCTACCATTTACTAGGGAAGTCTTTATTTAACTTGAATGTGATGTGCCCTGGCGGCTGAGAGAATGTCATGCTCGCTCTAATGTCTCGCTGATGGTGGCGCATGTTGGATCATTTAGCTAATCCATGCGTCAGGTTCGTGAACGGGCGCTGTCAGTGAAGGCTGGTCATATCTTAGCTGCCATGGCTTATTTTAATTTAATTTAAATTTTTGAATCGTTTTTTTTTTTCGGCCGCTTACGTTCTGCATCGTTCTCATATGTATAAATTCAACATGAATGATGTAGGCTTAGGATGTAGGTAACCAATATTTTGTAACCATATCTTGATTTAAAAGACTGTCCGTGGAGTTTCTTGCCCGTTCTTCTCCATAGGTACCTACTACTTACGCTTTGGAATGGGCGCCTACCTTCATCTTTCCGACTGACCGACCCCTTGAAAATTCAAAAGTGCCTGTAGGTAATTGGTTTATTTTAAATAAATGCTTTGAGCTTGAATTTTATGCCTTCGAGAACCCTAACTATCGATCCCGGTTGTCGCAGGTAGGTACAGGCAACAAAAGAGATATCTGGGCAGGGTGTACTAACATATTAGGTTGGTTAAACCTATAATTATGTCCGCTTCCCGCGGCACCAGACCTGCAGCTGGGAAAAAGTCTTTTCGCATTATAGTATGTATGAACTTAAAATAAAATCTCTTTGGCTATACTATTTGTATCTGGCTGGTTTTGGTATCATTGAAAGTTTAAATTTTAAAGAACATAATTCCAAATTCAAATTAGGAAAATGTGTGATTTTCATTTGTTTTTCGTACTGTCAAGATGAGTGAATCTAATGAAGAAATTCGATACATTTTAAAATTTTACTACAAAAAAGGTAAAAATGCAACGCAAGCCGCGAAAAAAAATTGCGATGTTTATGGACCCAGTGCAGTATCTGTGAGAGTAGCACAAATTTGGTTTAAGCGTTTTAAATCCGGAAATTTTGATGTCAAAGATGCACGTCGCTCTGGTCACCCTATTACGAATAAAATGGATGCCATTTTTGAAAAAGTGGAGCAAGATCGGCATATCAGTAGTTACGACGTAGCTGAAGAACTAGGAATTGACCACAAAACAGTTTTGGCGCATTTGAAAAAAACTGGGTACACAAAAAAGCTCGATATTTGGGTACCTCACGAGCTCACTGAAAGAAACCTAATAAACCGTGTACTCATTTGTGATTCTTTATTACGACGTAATGAAACCGAACCATTTTTGAAGAAAGTGATAACTGGTGATGAAAAGTGGATCACGTACGACAAGAACGTGCGAAAAAGGTCGTGGTCAAATGCCGGTCAGGCTTCACAGACTGTGGCAAAACCCGGGTTAACTCGCAACAAGGTGATGCTGTGTGTGGTGGGATTGGAAGGGCATTATTCATTATGAGCTGTTACCACCAGGCAGGACCATCGATTCTGAACTCTACTGCGAACAACTGATGAGATTAAAGCAAGAAGTTGAGAGAAAGCGGCCGGAATTAATCAACAGAAGAGGTGTGGTTTTTCAACATGATAACGCTAGTCCTTACACATCTTTAGCCACTCGGCAAAAATTAAGAGAGTTTGGCTGGGAGGTGTTAATGCATCCGCCGTATAGTCCTGACCTTGCACCTTCAGATTTCCACCTGTTTCGGTCTCTTCAGAATTCTTTAGGCAGTGTCAGGTTAACATCACGAGAGGACTGCCAAAACCACTTGTCGCAGTATTTTGATCAGAAGTCCCAAAATTTCTATAGCAATGGGATCCTGTCCCTACCTACAAGATGGCAAAAAGTTGTCGAACAAAATGGTACCTAATACTTTAGATAAATTTAAATAATGTATATTAAAAAATGTTTTGAATTTTCTTAAAAAATGCGAAGAAACTTTTTCCCCAACCTATTATTTGTGAGTGAACTACTTCATGTTCAATTTCGTGAAAATATACAATTTTGTGTTGGTGTGTTACAATGTAGGAGTATTGCAAAAACAAAGTAATATAATATATACAAAATTGAACATGAAGCAATTCACATACAAATGTTTTGGTGTGCCCAGCCTAGATATCCCTTTTGTTGACTGTACATGTAATCCTGACACCACAAATTAAAAATTAAAAAACTTATTAGTTCACAACCGATTACAACAGGTTAGGGTAGGTACCTACTGTAGGTATAAAAAAAAAATCAAAAAAAGTTTGATTCATTCATAATCATAACATAAACATGTGTTACAAAAAATTTATGTAAATAAGTACCTATGACACTGGATCCCGCACTAGGCACGATAATATAAATTATAAAAGATAAGTATATAGTTCCCTTGATAGTGGATACATATTTGAGCCTTTTGGGGTAGAGACGCTGGGTCCGTGGGGACCGGGAGCACATAAAATTTTTAAAGATCTTTCGGCACGTTTGGTCGAAGCTACACGTGACCAAAATGCTGGCCTGTATTTTGCACAAAGATTAAGCATTGCCATCCAGCGTGGCAATGCTGCCAGCATTTTGGGTACGTTACCAACTGGTAGCGGTTTCATAGATTTATGATAAGTAATTTATAATTTTAGTTTTAGTTCTTCATAAAAAATTTATTTGTTATACTCTAAAAGATAAGTTAACAAATGCAATGGTTTCAGTACAATTAAAAAAGGTAGGAAACCAAATGTATGTGTGTAATGCATAAAATAATAACAAAAACCAATTTATTCTCGTATAAGTTATTTATTTTGCATCCAATAAATACATAGTAAAAAATACTAATACTTTTTAAATAATTACCTATAGCTTTAAACTAAGTACCTATTTTTGTACGTAGGTAAACGTTTTATCACAGCAAAGCTTATGTCGAGGTACATAATCAAAAATAAACTGGGAGAATCAACTACACCACAAGTGTAGATAATCTTGACGATAAGTGCCATTTTAAAACTATTTGACTTACTAATACAATCATGATTTATTATGCTAATAAAAGCCAGGGTCAAGATTTGTTATTGATCATCTTATTTGTAATAACTTCAGACCCGTTTTTCTTTGGCTTACTATGTTTGACTTGAGAGGTGTAGACATCATAACCTAATGATATCGTGTTGTCGTATAGCACTCTGTATCTCGTCGGTAGGAAATAGAAATTGATTATTTGCGCTGGTGGCCAAACCATCCACTCTGCTCGGTACAATCTGATAAACTTATCTCTAACCTCTTCCTTGAAATTATCAAGAGGATCAGGTTCAAACAGGGCAAGACTTCCAAAAAATGTGACTATCATAATTGGCGAAAATATTAATTGATCAAGCGCCAATTTTTTTGCAATCATGTCCATAGTTTTTCCTATTATAAACTTATCTAAAACTTTATACCAGTGATGACATAGAATGCCCACAGCAACACCTGAGAACGCCATGTGTGAGCACCGCTTTAGATCATAATTAGTTTGTTCTTTTATGTATATTTCGTAACTCTGTTCTATTAGATCACCTACCGACGATAAGCTTAATGATATGGAAACATTTGTATAAAATAAAAACTTGTCACTAAACGCTACATTTATAAATCTTCTAAAAACTGGTATCGAAGTTGTTCTCCTTACGTTTGCAGATAAATTTCTCCAAATGGCACTTGGTAATTTCATTATCTGTAAATAAACACATTGTGTAAATGAAATAAACGTTGAATTAGTTATTATAACGGGCAACACATTGAGTTAGAATGTTGTGGTTGCTGCCGTAGGTAATTATTTCAACACCTACAATCAACCGCACATAAGTGGTAACAATTTGAAAATAAGAGCGCTTTTATATCCTAGCAGGTTTTCATAGTAGGTACTAGGTACTATTGATGTGCAGTTGATTGTACTATAGGGTTGCTTCATCAATGATAGAAATAAAGTGGTTGCTATTTATTTTCCGCTCTTGTAGGCCAACCTGTGTCCATTCTTCTATAATCCTTACTTTTGAAAATTTCATGAAAATCAATTTTGAGGATGCAAAAAATAGTCAAGAAATAGTCATAACATAAATAGTCACCAAGGTAAAAAAAAATTGTCGTGGTTATAGCTCCGAAGTTATAGGTAGGTGAGTTACAGCGATATGGTTTTGCCATAATTTTCTTAGCCATGAAATAGTCGTGACCCCATGCCGTATCTCGAAAATAGTCCTTCAAGGATTCCAGAGTTATCAAGGATTATGGCGGAACGCTTTTCCGCCATAATCCTCACCTGTTTTCTGCAAAACGCTTACCTACGGATTTCAGTTTAAACTAGGTATCAAAAAATAGTCGTCCCACCAAAGGACGACTATTTCATGACTATTTTTTGGAATTGAAACCAAGTCGATATTCAGCGCCGTTTGCCCGCACGAGAGGTGAGAATTATGGCAAAACCATTTCGCTGTAATTCTCACCAACCTATAGCTATATCTTCGGAGTTTTAACACGACTATTTCTTTACTTTTGTGACTATTTATGAATCTTCTTGACTAATTTTCGGCATTCTCAAAATTGCTTTTCATAAGTTTTCAAAAGTGAGGATTATAGTAGATTGGACACCAATAATTAACGTTATCGCGTTTACTGGCGACACATGGTTTTTTTACAAGCTTTTATTTAACTTGCCTTGTTAGTTAGTTAGTATGTATTGATCAAAACTTGCAAGCTGAATTAAGACCACTTCCTTTTATCCTCACCATCTGCCTAGCCTTTTCCCAACTATGTTGGGGTCGGCTTCCAGTGTAACCGGATGCAGCTGAATATCAGTATTTTACATGGAGCGACTGCCTATCTGACCTCCACAACCAAGTTACTGGGTAATACGATATCCCTTGGTAAGACAGGTTGTCAGACTTTCGGGCTTCTGACGTCCCGTAACGACTGTAAATGCTCCACCCACGAATGACAGCCGGGACCAACGGCTTAACGTACTTTCCGAGGCACAGAGGGGTCTCAGTATGTAAAGATCCATTGACCAACCGCGGCAATCGTAGCTTAACCTGATCCATCGACCCGTGCGGCTGTTATTACTTATCCACGAGCCCCTCTTCCACTTCCTCTTATCCTCCAGTATTCTTGCATGTTGATTATGTTTCGGAGACATTGCATTTTTATGATGCATGACCTGATTCCACAGGATTGGCTCCCGGTCGACGGTACAGACAGGAAATATAATATACGCATTTAATTATGATAGTCCGTTCTAAAGCCCACCACGGCCTGGCTGCTGCACCCAGGATTGGCTCCATACGACGGAACTCCTCAACGGTCAACAGCAGAGGCCCTAAATTTTATATACGCATTCAATTATGATAACCCACGGAGGAGCTCGTGGCTAAATAATTACAGCCGCACGGGTCGATCCATCAGGTTAAGCTACGCTTGCCGGAGTTGGTCAGTGGATAAGTGACCATCTTTACATACCGAGACTCCTCCGTGCCTCGGAAAGCACGTTAAGCCGTTGGTCCCGGCTGTCATTCGTGGATCTTTGACAGTCGTCACGGGTCGTCAGAAGCCCGAAAGTCTGACAACCAGTCTTACCAAGGGGTATCGTATTACCCAGTTACTGGGTTGTGGACGTCAGACAGGCAGTCGCTTCATGTAAAATACTGGTATTCAGCTGTATCCGGTTAGACTTGAAGCCGACCCCAACTATGATAACCAGTGATTCAATTATGATAACCCGTTCTAAAGTTCACCATGACCTGGCTGCTGCACCCAGGATTAGCTCCAAACGAGGGAACTTCTCAACGGTCAACAGCACAGGCACGAAATTTTGTATACGCATATAATTATGATAATCGGTTCTAAAGTTCACCATTACTTGTCTGCTGACCCAGGATTGGCTCCATACGAGAGAGCACCTCAGCGGTCAACAGCACAGGCACGATATTTTGTATACGCATTTAAATATGATAACCCGTTCTAAAGTTCACCATTACTTGTCTGCTGACCCAGGATTGGCTCCATACGAGAGATCACCTCAACAGTCAACAGCACAGGCACGAAATTTTGTATACGCATTTATCATAGCCCGTTCTAATGTCTGGCATGACTTGGATAGTGCAACTCGGTTGGCTTCACACCATGACTTGTGTGAAGGCGTGTTTGGGTTCGTTGGATTTGTCTTTACCTTTCAAGTGAATACAACAGATATTTATACTCTTAAATAATCCTGCTACCCAGCAAGCCGGACCGAAGGAGAGGGTATACATAAAACGGACGGTTACTTTTTAATTAATTCTGTTTGGCTCTCGGACGTGACGGACGTTTTGGTAGTGCTTAGTAACTGTTATAAATATTTGTAGTTTCAGTACTTTCAGCTCTATGTATATCTATTTTTGTTATTTGATATTTTTGTTAAGTAAAATCATTTGTAAGGAATATAACTTCTTAGGTTGATAGTGCTTTGTTTCTATTAATATTAACCGCTTCTGATATCTAACAATACAAATACTAATACAAAAAAGGCCAAAACAAAATTTAAGTATTAACCTTTTTAAAAACAAGCTTTTATAGAACTAAAAAGTACTAAATAAAACTGACGTTAACATAGACATATAATAATATGTATTTTCTTAAAAGCTTGAGGCGTAAACGTTTTTCTTACACTTTAAGATAAGCCTCAAGTTGTTAAGAAAATATTAAAGTTCTATGTTAACGAAGTTTTATTTATATAAGTAGTACCTACTTTTCATTATTATTAACACAAACGGGATATTTACCATGTTTAATATTAAATTCGAGTTCCCGATATTTCGGCACTGTTGCACCATGATCACGGATAAACTGAAGTTTTTGCGGGTGGGTGTTTTATGAGCAGACAAATCGGTCTACCCTCTTTCTTGTTCGTTTTTTGCACTCAGTACCACTACCACTGTCATTCGCAACTCGATTCTGTTCCCGACCCACGAAACTCACTGTGTCCACTCGCGAACTTTTTTCGGCACATTTTCGGATTTTACAGAGCTGAACCACTGGATTCCAGGCTCTCGACAGTTGAAACCTATCATCCCGGTCGAACAGTAAACATGGTAAATATCCCTTTGTTAATAATAATGTTAGTGACCATGACAGTTCAAAAACTTATAGTAGGTACTTTTCAGTTCATTAAAAACTTGTTTTAAAAAAAGTTTTTACTTAAATTTTATACGGCTATGTTTGTACGGGGCATTTACCTCGTTCCGGTAGTTGGTAAGCGTTTGCTCCCAGACATGGTTCTTTCTATGATAGGATTCATACGCACTAAAGCCTCAGGTCTATGCGTATCACACAGATACCTAAGTTCAACGAGTCAGGATTATACACGGAACAAACTAGGTGAAGAACCTACCTACAAGTGCGCCTTAAAACAGTGAATGCGTTGAGCCAGATCTTCGTTTTTATGCAAAGTCCCTTTAACAATGTATGTTTTTGAAGTTTACTCCTTAGGAATCGGTTTTATTATAAGACCCTCGGTATGGAAATTTTATGAGGAGTGAAATACAAGCGTTAACTTTTGAGTTAAAAAAAAAACAAAAAAAAAATCGTGACAACGCTTTGGCGTTGTCACGATTTTCTGCGCATCGTAAAACAAAACGGACGCGTTTACTTAAAGCTGCTTTTTGTATAGCACTGAATCATTGAAATCCTGGCCGACAATAGAAAGTCGGAACGGCACAAAAAACAATAGTAAACTCCAGTTGTGTGTCGGAGCTGACACACACATTTTTTTTTCTATTAACGAGGTGATGTGCTTAAAGGATGCGGGACAGGGGGAGGTAAACATCTACCTCACCCCCAACCCTCCAAAGAGTGCATTGAGCGCCATAGGTCTCTCATTCTCAACCCAGCCAACAAATTACGAATATGAACTACATAGGAAGAACTAAAAATTACTAATCTAGGATAAAAGAAACTGTATTTACAGAAATAATTTATTGTTAAAATTAATATTACAAAAACAGAAATGTAAAATCTGACCTTTAAATACTTAATGTAAATCTTATTACAGTAGAATCCGCTTCAAATTATATCGAAGGGAAGTGGCAAACACGTCAAACTAAGCGGACATCATACAAAACTTAGTCTTACAAAATTAACAACTTCCTATTTTTGTTAAATATTTAGTTTAACAGAGAGAAAAATTACAAAGTGTATGCATGTATCTATTAATAAGAAAAAGAGACATGAGCTGACACAAAACAAATGTATTAAAAAGAATAAAAATTGGAATACCTACATAAATTACCTATCTTTTCAGTTTTTACATAAGAAATCAATAATTTTTGTCTGCCTTTACTTTTTCTCTATAACCGGACATAATTTCTTAAAATATCGACGGTTATAAGGCTAATTGGTCTAAGCGACATTTTTTGTGATATTGAGTTATATACATATTCGGAATCAGCAAATTTTTCTCCGTCGTTTGAATCAGGTTTCAATTTTTTTTGACTACTTTTTTGGCGCTTAGCCCCCACAGCAAAACAGGCCTCATTTCTAAGCCCATTGATCTATACGACACAAAATTAGACAAATTTGAGGACTCGATGACTTAAACCAATTTGATTTTTTGTACTTTTGTAACGTGTGTCGATTAAGGCATTTAGCTTTTTCGCCATGGTTGTGGTTTTGTCGTTTGGCTTATTTTGCATTAAACTAAAACAATAAGTTATGTCGTTTAGCTCATTTTGCACTCAACTACATTAAAATACCGTGTCGCTTGAACCATTTCGCATTAAGTTATAATAATTGTCTATGTCTCTTGACCCGTTTAGCCTCTATTGAGGATAATGAGTAATGCCACTTCGGCTAATTTGACCTAACTATCTCATTAGTATTATGGCGGTTAAAACGTTTTGATTAAGATCAGTATTTGTTAAATTGGCATTTCCATCATTTTATCAAATCGGTTTTAACACATAGGCTATCCAACAAATTAATGAGATTGCTGCTCCTTAGTCGCTTGAAACTAAGTTCAATTTATTTCGCGCTCTGTGTAAGTGTCCGTTACGAGTACCTCACCCACCCGCGCGGGCGCGTCAGTCATCCGCCAACACTAAGGGAAGTGCGTTGTGTGCGAGTGAGCTGTGAAGACAGACGGTTGATTTTCTGGTAAGTACAAAACATTTTGTTTTATCTAAGTGATAATAAATGAAGCGATCTGTAAATACGATAGGAATATAGAACAAGGAAGACATTGTTTTGATTTACAATAGGTACAATTAAATTCAAGCTAGGTTCGTGTCGTGACTTGTTCACGAAATAACTTTTGTAGGTAACTGTGTAATAGTAATATTCTTAACGACGGTATGTATCTAGATGAGTGAAAAAAATAATTATTTATCTACCTACTCGTAATTAGAAAATCTGTATGTGAGAATAGTGAATAGTGAAAGTACTTTGCAGTACTAATACCTACCTAGTTTAGGGTTAAATAGGTATTTAACCCAAAACTAAGTAGGTACTTACTGCAACGATACTTGAATAGGTAAACTGATACGAGTAGTTAGGTAATTAATTTTTTTAACAGATGTTTTGTACTTCGTCTGCATTCGGTGCGGAAAGTTAGTGTATTCTAGGTGAATAATCTTGGGAATAACCACTGTGTTTATTCTTTTTTTTTGAGGTTCATTGCTTTCAGTTCAGATTCATCCCCAGTTTATTTCTATAATTACTTATCAATATAAAATGTTCTTAAATCGGTTTTAATTTAATTTCAGCAATTTTATTATGGAATCACAACGCCGGTTGTATTTTAAGAAACAGATAGTGAAAGAGTTGTCTGAACAGAAGACTGAAGTACCTGAAACTGCCGAAAATGAAAATAGTGAAAATAATGAAGCTGATGAAGATTGTGATCTCACACTATTAGGAAGTCAATCCTACTATGACCAAATCCAAAAAATTTCATGTGTGAAAACGATTCCTTCAAACCCAGATAACAGCAATATGGAAAAAGAGTCACAGGTAAATAAAGCTTTAAAGCCATACTAATTTTATTATTCTATCATGAGTTCTCGTTGATTTAAGTTATTTTTTTTCTTATAGGATGACAGTACCACCAAAGCTCTATTAGAAGATATTACTAACAAATACCTAACCAAAGAAAATAGTTATACAGAAAATATAGAACATATACAAATAGATATTGAATTTGAGTCGGTATGTAATTAATTATAATACTAGCTTTTACCTACGATTTCATCCGTGTGGAAATAGCATTTCTGATTTATTTTATTTTTTAGACTGAGAATACTGAAGAAGTGTGGAATAAGGAAAACTCGAGTGATATATTTCCACAAAAAGAAAGCTATGATGACGAACTGATATCTAAAAATGAAAAAAATGAGAACGAAAAAGAACCTGAACTTATTTCTACATTAACGGAAGTAATTGCTGAGAGTGAGATGGAGTTGCTGAGAAAGTCTCTTGAAGCAGATGAAGATGACATAGAAGCAGAGAAAAATAATGATACAAATGATGATCAAGTCAAATCCAAGAAAAGGAACAAGAGAACCAAAATTAATAAAAGTTATGTCGATTTTCTATCTGAGGAAGAAGACTTCGTATGGGATTCCTCTTCTTGGAAAGAAACTGGGGACGAATCTTCATCAAATGAAAGCAATGAACCTCAGAAAAAGAAAAAAAAAGTAACATCAGAAGACGGCAAGGTGAGTGAAGCGGGATTGAGAAAGAAAAAAAAGAATAAACGCAAAGAAGCAAAAAACTTGCGAGAAAAAGGAAAAGAGTATGTGAAAAAAGACGGAAGTATTGTAAGTGGAAGATCACTTAAGCCTAATCCATGCCTAGGAAAAAACTGTGGCAACGCCTGCGATAATGTTTCTGAAGAAAAAAGAAAACATATCTTTGATTATTTTTGGGGACTACCATCCCAAAGAAAAAAAGATTGGCTAGTTGGCATGACTGCTAAAACTGACATAAAACGAAAGAGGTCAAAGGACTCTGGTGTGAGGCACAATACATATTTCTACTATATTAATGATGGTGAAGGCCGACGTAAGGTTTGTAAAAAATTTCTAGTGGACACTTTGGGTGTTAGCCCAAAATATGTTACTTATACCTTAGCCAATGCATCGTCTGGGTTGGCAAAAGAGGAGAGCAGAGGTAAAACTGTTCCTAAGAATAAAACACCTCACTCAGTAAAGGAGTCAGCCATTAATTTTATTAAAAGTTTACCAGCACTACCATCCCATTACTGTCGTAAAGACAGTACCAGATTATATCTCCCCACTGAATTTAAAAACATAAAAAACCTATACAGGATTTATAAACAGTCAAAAACATCAGAGGGTGTAGATGTTGTTGGTGAAAAAATATTTCGTGACATTTTTAACAAAGATTTCAATATTGGTTTCCACGTTCCAAAGAAGGATAAATGTGCCAAATGTTTACGTTTTGAAGGCCAGAATGAAAAAGAAAATCCTGAAATGTTAAATCATTTAAAGGAAAAAAAGGCATCAAAAGATAGATTATCTTTTCACTGTGAACTAAGCAAGAAAAATAACGCAATGCTTTGTACTTCTTTTGATCTACAAAAGGTACTGAACACCCCACATGGGGAGAGTATGCAGCTATTTTATTCTAGAAAATATACAGTGTACAACCTTTGTTTTTACGAAAGTGGTACCAGAAATGGATTTTGTTATACGTGGGGAGAAACCGAAGGAAAAAGAGGAGGCAACGAAATAGCTACAATCTTACAAAAATATATTGCTGAAGTTGATTCCCGTGGGTCTGTAACAAATTTAATTCTTTATTCAGACTCATGCCCAGGGCAGAATAAAAACAAAATAGTTTTAGCCGCCATACATAGCGCACTGCTTGAAACAAAACACATTGAAACCATACAAATGAATTATCTGCTTCCAGGGCATACCGAAATGACTGTCGATAGCATCCATGCCACAATTGAAAATTCTGTTAGAAATACTATAATATGGGCACCATCGCAGTGGCCAACTGTTTTTCAGTTGGCTCGTAAAGATCCCGGCCCATATTACGTAGAAAGTCTTACGCACAACGATTTCATGAATTACGAAGAGTTCTCAGAAAAGTATTTCAAAGGCAATTTAAGCGGAAAGATCAGTAAGATTCGGGTGGCGACATTCAAAAAGTCGTCACCCAATGCCATGACTGTCAAATACAGCATGGATAAAGATGCTGAGACCGATTCTATAGCCATAATTTCAAGACCAAAGGTAGTGCAGCCGAAGTATAAAACATCTGTGCCTATAACTACGGCCAAATACAAAGATCTTAAGAAGCTGTGTGATACAGGGGTTATTCCCAAAATTTTTCACCTAGAATACACTAACTTTCCGCACCGCGTTGGTAAAGATGTTCTGATAGATACAGATATTGAAGATGAGATAGTAGCTTAAGGTTCTTTCTTTGTCATCGTCAACATATTTTTTTTTTAGTTATAAAGAATGTTACATTTTCTTTCTTTTTGGTTTTTGATGATAGATACTGTATCTATATTTGTTTGTTTTTTTTTTCTTATTAAGAATGTCGATATTGTATTGTTTTTGATAGAGAATGTTAACTTTTATTTGTTTTCTGACGAAATTGTTATTTTTTTCTACTTCTGATTTATCACAAGTTACCTACTGAAAAGAGTTTTTTTGAAGTTTTTTTTTTATAACATTAATGTTTGACTGATTTTATTTAGGTACGTCCATGTCGAAGACTGATTTTGAATAAATTATAATTAATAGCAATTTATTTGTTGTTTTATTTATAAAGTAATGCTAAAGTACAGTGGTGATACTACTACATAGGCTTAGGGTGATATACCATCTTATCTAATACCTTGTTCCAAGACACATTGAATCAACATCTTGAATGATTCCTCTTCACATTTTTTTTATATTAAAAATATACAAGACACTGTCTAAAATTGTATAAAGTGGCATACCAACCTCAAAAATATCTTATGGACGTTGCTGAATTATGATGGCCTAAGCATCAATATCTACTATAATCTAGCTCAAGGGCTCATTTTGTTTCATCCTGCAGTCCCTCTTATGGGCATCTATATCAAATTACTTCACTCTGGTGCAACACCATCATGTTGCTTAGGGTCATTGGGCATATTCAACTGTCAGTTGACTTGGCGCTAAATTCATTTTCTCTCGTATTCGTTTATTCTAGACCGATGCTTGAGCCAGTTAACTTTCAACTATTTTATTTACGGTAGGTATTTGAACCATTTTGCCTTTCTCAAAAAATAACTAAAGTTGATGCATTTTGGGCTAACCAACATAAATTTTCTTAAATAATACAAAATTTACAACAGTTATAACTTAAAAAACTTCCTTATTAAATTAGGAATATACTGTATTAAAAAAAATTAAGTCTATCAAATAGTTGATTTTTTATGATTTTTTTTTTCCAAAAAAAAAACTTTGATCCGTCCTCCTGCAAGTTTTGCAAAATGTCGCATAGGTCAATTAGCCTTGCAACCGTCGATATGTCAAGGTTAGGTGGGTAATAAGTGACATGTCACTATAAGCAAAGTCAGTATAACCAGACATTGTTATAAAGATATTATATGCACTAAACTTCACACTGCAATTACTTCATATTAAGCGGTTGATCAATATATGCGGAGTCATAATAAACGGAATCCACTGTAATTGACTGAGGTCAGTATTTTCTTTGCTCATTTGGTTATTCAGTCTTTTCTTTTTCAGACTTCTCTGGCTTTTTATGCCTTACATGAGAAGTAAAGACATCATAGCCCAGAGATATTGTGTTATCATATGCTACTCTGTACTTGGTTGGTAAAAAATAAAAGTTTATAAGTTGGGCAGGTGGCCACACAAACCATTCAGCCAAATACAGAGTCCAAAACTTAGATTGCACTTCATAAGTGAAGTTAGCTATAGGGTCATCTTCGAATATGGCTACGGTGGCAAAGAAAGATAAAATTACTACAGGAGAACAGAGAAGCTGATCCAATATTAATTTTTTCATAACCATATAAAAAGTTCTACCAACTATTAATCTATCTAAGAAAACATACCAATGATGGCATATAAATCCCGATACGCTCCCTGAAAATGCCATATGTGAAGTGCGCTTGAAATCATACTTCTCATTCCCTCCTGTATGAACTTGATATGTCTGTTCTAACAAGTCACCAGAAGCTGATCCTGCCATGGATATTATGATATTGGTGTAAAGCAGATTTTTGGGTTGAAACGCATTATCAAGTGCACGTTTATATGAATGATAACCTATAGAAAAGATTCTTCTCATTACCATTATTAGAATATTATCTAAAACAAATGAGTATAAATTTAATTATGAAATATGTCTGCCAACAATATCTTCTACATACTATGTATTTTCTGAATAATACCTGTATTTCCCATTTAAGCACTCTAAAAATCCCAAAGGATCAGATTCTCTGTTATACCTTTTTTAATGGATTGAAGCCATGGACAGGTCAGGCTGTTTGCCATTTTTTTTTAGAAATGATTAGTTTCAGCTGATACCATCCCAGTGACTGAAGTTATAACTACCTTGACATTGGTGCTGATTCTCTTGTCACAAAAAAAACTAAACTAAACTAGACTAAAAATCACTAAAATTTAGTTTATTCCTGTCAAACGACGATTTCCCATTCTGAAATTGACTAAAGTGACACAACTTAACTATATTTTAGTTTGACAGGACTAAGATTGTACGGAGTTATTAGTTTAGTGAAAATGGCAATTTTGCTATTCTGAATTTGACTGTTTTCACATGGTTTTCACCTAAAATTTTAATTGTCAAACTAAATCAGACTATGTTTTTTTCGCGATTAAAAAGGTGTGGAATAAAATTAGTTGATATGAACTAAAATTCACACCGAGACCTTGACTTCGGATGCAAAAACAGTAGTGTATTTTTTTCTTTTCTTTTGCATATATCTCGAAAACGGTGAGTCCTATCGCAAAAATAATGAAAATTTGGCCCCCCTTTATAAAACACATAAGCCCCTATGACTCAACATGTAGGCACCAAAAAAAAAAGTACCAAAAAAAAAAGATACCAAAAAAAAGGTACAAAAAAAAAGGTACCTACATTCCATATAAAACACGTTGAAGCTGCCCCCTCCCTACGCCCCTCCAGCTCTAAAAGATATTTGACCCGGTAACGACAGCGATGTCGGTGAACAAAATATGACAAGCCTGTCACTTCATAGTGATTTCGTTAGTTCCATTTAAAGCCACCGGGTCAAATATACTACAGGCACTATACCACGCGGAGTCACGATTGTCAAACTCGATTTTAGTTGTGTCAAAATTGTTATTAAATTTAGAGGTTTTTTTTGTCAGAATAGCTCTAAGATTCTCATAGAAAAAAGTAAGGAATTTTAGTGATAGTTTAGTTAGTTTAGTTCGGTGTACAACAGAATCGGCACCATTGTCTTCACATTAGGTTAGTCAGAAACATTAAGTACACACAATACTAAATTAAATACAAAACTTTAATGTCAAAATGTAGCCCTATTGCTTGACCCCAGGTTTAGACAACTTGTAATACAAGTAGATAGTGGAAGCAATGGTAGGCTCCCATTTTAATACTATTGAATAATAACTTCTGAGTTTTCCCTATGGTCATGACTACCATAAGCCTAATAAAATAATTCAAGACCAGTTTTCAGTGAGAAATCAGCACTTACAACTACTTCCTGTTCTTTTAACATCACGTTAATTTATTAAATCTGCTTAATATAATAAAGATATTATATGCAAAAAAATACTTACATTTAAAGTAACGAGGCAAACAAACAACAATATTAAATTTATATAATTTCTATAACAGACGATAAAACTTCTTACATATTGATTTTCCAGGTAAATTCTAAGTATTTCTCATTTTATTTATATTATAATATTCCATGATTCTAACCTCAAAAAATTCAAACTTTCCCCATAAAAACCACGCTGTCAAGTGTCAGTGTCAGCTCACCAGCTGTCAGTAGTATATAGAATAATAAGTTGCATGGAACTAATAAGTAGACAAACAATAATTCCATTGGTTTTCTACAACCGCCATTACAGTGTCATACAATATTTGTATGTACTCGACTAACAGACTAGTTTTTGGTATACTTAATATTACTTAGGATATAAGTGTATGTTCGCACGGACGTAAAAAATCGCGGCGGGATAAAATCGAGTGGCGCGCTTGGAATAGAACCAACAGAAAGCTATACACACGTTGTTCACACGGCCGCGATTTTTTCCCCGCGCGATTTATAATCGCACGGTGTTCGATTTTCAACGCTCGGCGTTGAGCGTAGAATAAATACGACATACGAAGTTCTGTACTTGTGTTCCCACGGACGTGAAAAAATCACGCGCGTTGGTCAGCACAGAGTACATCCTATTAGCCCCCGTTCCCACGGACGTAATTAAATCGCAGTGGAATAAAAACGCCTAGCGCGGTTTTTTCCCACCTTCAACAGTGTCCAAATAAGCGTTAAAAATCCACTTCGAACTGATTCTTCGTACAGCGCGGATGGACGATAGGTTCCATAAAATTATTAGCGGAGCTATTTGTGACGCTAGGAAACCACAACAGAACCAAATAAAATTTGGAATGCATCCCTTGAATTTTTATATAGGTACTTATTTAAAAGGTCAATGTTTTTAAAACAATGATTTAAGAAATAATTATCCTGATTTTTTTTTAATAATTATCAATTAAATAGCATATATAGTACTGTATTTTTGAGGAGCTCGTGGCTAAGTAATAACAGCTGCACGGGTCGATCCATCAGTTTAAGCTACGCTTGCCGGGGTCGGTCCGTGGATGGATGACCATCTTTACATACCGAGACTCCTCCGTGCCTCGGAAAGCACGTTAAGCTGTTAGTCCCGGCTGTCATTCGTGGATCTTTGCTGGCAGGCTGACAGTCGTTACGGGTCAACAGAAGCTCGAAAGTCTGACAACCAGTCTTACCAAGGGGTATCGTATTACCCAGTTAATGGGTTGTGGAAGTCAGATAGGCGGTCGCTCCATGTAAAAGCTGCATCCGGTTAGACTGGAAGCCGACTCCAACATAGTTGGGAAAAGGCTAGGCAGATTGATATAGTATACTGTATTTTCCCAAATTAAAGCCGTTTAGTGTTTACTTACTTTCTTTATGATAAACTCCACCCATAATATACCTACATATGTACAGAACTGTTTTAGAATTCCATATTATAGGTAAGTAGGTACTATCAGCAAAACTTAAGCATGCTCAGTTTAGAAAATATTTCTGCGGAAGCGCAACTAGTGACAGACCACACCCCTTCCTGCTTTCGCCTAATTAGAGAAAAGATGCATTTGTGTGAGTACAGGGCATGTAACAAAAAATAACAACAAACATTAGCAACAAATCAAATCAAAAACAAACGTGCGTCCTATTGGTCAAAAACGCGTGCATCGGGGGATCGAGTCGAGAGCCGTGTTGTGCGATTATCGCCTTAAAGGTGAGCATGCGGAAGTTTGGTCGATAGTACCTAATATTGGAATTTGAAACATCGGAGAAAAATAATAAAACAAAAACAACGGGCAAATATCTGATATCGATATTAATAAAATATCGATATTTTTAAAATAAAGTGAGTGCGTATACTGTGTACCTCCTACGCTACTTTAACCGATATCGTCCAATGAAGTCCGATAACTAACTTCAAATAAATTACTATCATTACGTCGGTAAATAAAACATTGTAATAATCAGGCATATGGTTTTATTTATCTACGCATTCTTCGTCTCAACATCGCTGTGCGCCACAGCCTTGAGCACGCAACACGTCCGCACTCTACTAACCGGCGCGCCGTACTATACAGGGTTACTGGTAACTCGACGTATTCCTTGCAGGACGTCATAGTAGGGTTAAAATGCAGCAAATTAGGCCACCAAATGTTCTACCGAAATTCAGTAGTTTTTGAGTTAATTCGATTTTTAGCTTTTTTATGAAAAATCCCAGATTAAATCATTTGGAGCCAATTTAAAAATGATTTACGGCGCGACTGTACTGAAATTTAAGTTAACATCATAGCTGACGCCGTAGCAGATCCTTGTTAATAATTCAAAGTTCAAAAATGCCAAAAACTTTGGCAAATATCACTAAAGAAACATTTAGTTTTTTGTGAATTTTGCTATTACTTCATACAAAATGTTGTCTAGTGAAAATAAAAATTACTACGCCTGATGTACAAATTACTAGGAAAATATCCTTGTCTTATCAGCTATTCAGAAAGGTATGATTGTCAATACTTTTGCATGTGTGACAGGGAAAGAATGAGTTTTATGAGGAGCAGGTAAAATTTCGAGACGGTCAACCTATTGTTTCATATTCGTATTATTCGTAGTTTTTACCTGCGCTTGAACCCCAAACACTCGGCAAGCTTTGTGATTGGTCACTATTGTTCTCCCGGCATGACACGGGGTGCGACTTTACAAAATCTGGTCGTCAGAGTCAGTTAGTTTCAACTCTACGTCGCGCAAGCTCGTGTTTTGTTATCTGGCTATTTCCTTAACTGATACTGCGTATCTTGCTCTTGTGCTGTGCTGTGCCTTCATAAGTGCTGACTATGGCTGCATATTCTAACCTTGAATACGCTGACATAATGTACTGTTACGGACTTAGTGACGGTAACGCTGCTCAGGCGCGGAGAGAATATCAACTTCGTTTTCCCAACCGCCGACTCCCACACGTTAGTGTTTTTGGATCGACTTATCGGCGATTATCTGAAACTGGCAGCGTCCAAAGAAGCAGGCAAATTGACACTGGTCGTTCTCGGAGATACACGGCTGAGGACGAAGAGCTGATTCTTCAACGTTTTATTGACGACCCCAACATATCGACAAACATCGTAGCGCGTGAGCTTGCTATGTCACAGTGGAAAGTCTGGTCTGTAGTTCACTTATCAGGCCGACATCCATACCACTATCAACCTGTCCAGTCATTAGAAGAGGGAGATCCGCCAAGACGGCTTGAATTTTGTCGTTTTATGCTAAATGCCGACGCCGAAAGCGAAAACTTTTTAAAAAACATTCTGTGGACCGATGAGTCATGTTTTGACCGTGATGGTATCACAAATTACCACAACTTACATTACTGGGCACCGAAGGCAGAAGCAAATCCTAAGAAACTGAAACCAACCGCATCCCAGCGTAGATTCTCGCTTAATGTTTGGATGGGTATTATCGACGACAAATTAATTGGCCCACATTTTTTACCCCAAACATTAAATGGGGAACTTTATGAAGATTTCCTAAGAAATCATTTAACACCACTGCTCACGGATGTACCGGAAGACAGAAGAGCAAACATGATGTATCAACATGACGGATGTCCAGCCCACTTCCGAATCACAATTCGACAATTGCTGGATGAAACCTACCCAAACCGATGGATAGGGCGCGGTGGGCCAATTCCGTGGCCTGCACGTAGCCCTGATCTTACGCCACTAGACTTTTACGTCTGGGGTCATATGAAAGACCTAGTTTATGTGACCCCAGTAAATTCAATTGAAGAACTAAGGGAGAGAATAAGAGATGCAGCGGACCAGATGAGGGCAACAATCACATCAAGAATCACAAAAACTGAAGTGAGGAAGCGAATAAGAACGTGTATTAGAAACCGAGGGCAGCACATCGAACAAGACGTGTGAAAGTGTAGTAAAAGTTTTTAAACTGATATTTTATTATTAAAAATAATGCTAATATTCACGAAATAGTTTATTGATTTTCCGAATAATCACCTTTTTGTGAGACGCACATAATGTAGTCCTTAACTTTGTATTAACTTTCATACCTTTCTGAATAGCTGATAAGACAAGGATATTTTCCTAGTAATTTGTACATCAGACGTAGTAATTTTTTTTTTCACTAGACAACATTTTGTATGAAGTAATAGCAAAATTCACAAAAAAACTAAATGTTTCTTTAGTGATATTTGCCAAAGTTTTTGGCATTTTTGAACTTTGAATTATTAACAAGGATCTGCTACGGCGTCAGCTATGATGTTAACTTAAATTTCAGTACAGTCGCACCGTAAATCATTTTTAAATTGACTCCAAATGATTTAATCTGGGATTTTTCATAGAAAAGCTAAAAATCGAATTAACTCAAAAACTACTGAATTTCGGTAGAACATTTGGTGGCCTAATTTGCTGCATTTTAACCCTACTATGACGTCCTGCAAGGAATACGTCGAGTTACCAGTAACCCTGTATATTCAATGTACTCTGTGGCCGTACTGACCAACGCGCGCGATTTTTTCGCGTCCGTGGGAACACAAGTACAGAACTTCGTATGTCGTATTTATTCAACGCCCAACGCCGAGCGTTGAGAATCGCGCTGGGAAAAAATCGCGACCGTGCGAACAGATGTACAGCTTTCTGTTTGTTCTATTCCAAGCGCGCCACTCGATTTTATCGCGCCGCGATTTTTTACGTCCTTAGAATTGACTCTTCGTAAAGTGCGGACGTACGATGGGCTCCGTAAAATTATTAGCGGCAGCTATTTGTGAGGCTAGGACCACAACAGAACCAAATAAAATGTTGGATACATCCCTTGAATTTGTATATATTATTTAAAAAGCCAATTTTTGACACCATACAATGATTTAAGGAAATAATTATCCTGATTTTTTTTTAATAATTATCAATTAAATAGCATGTTTACTATATTGTATTTTCCCAAATTAAATCTGATTAATGTTTACTTACTTTCTTTATGATAAACTCCACCCGTACCTATACAAGTATAACTGGAGTTACCACATAGAACGTAAGTATTTGCGATAAACTTCGGCAATTTCTCGCTATTATGACCATACTAAAAAACCGCCTGCCCTTCAAAGTGAAGATTATGCTTTATTACGCAATGGCTGAATACTACATCCACTATGGCCTTAGTAGTTATGGTATTTTTAAAATCGAACTTAGATTTTTAAAAACAATAGAAAATTAGAAAAATTAGAAAATCAAATATATAAATGGCCTATATAAACTTTGTAATATACCAGTTCGTTTACAAATAATTTTTTTGTTCATAAAAGAACAATTTTTCAATAAATCTTTAAGAAATAAAATCGAACATTCTGTAACATGCACTCGGGCAGTTTCTGAGAATAGGCTTTGTACACAGCGCGCCAAAAATATGTATGGCGAACCAACTACTGGCTATATTGTACCGAGACTTATTAATAGTCTACCCCCAGAATTAAACAAATGTATTACACAATAAAATATCAAATGTTAACTTAAGCAATATTACAGTACTAAGTAGGAATGATTGTAACTATCTAAAGGCTTAAAGATGTTATTAATTGTATCGACAATTATCGCATACATACAAAATGCATCATTGTTTATTTCGATTTTGAGATAACTCATGATAGCACAAGTTTAAACCTTAGCCGTCTTATTACAAAACAAGGTTCATCTTCAAACAAAGGTTTAAACCATGGACCCTTTTTTGAATTTCGAGCTTTATTCTGACACGTTAAGATGTCAGTTTTACAAAACTGACAACTTAGTACCGGACTAAGTTGTCAGTTTTGTATAAAGAACTGTATTTCTATCACAGCTAGGTTCATATTACAAAAACTGGCTCGATGGTTTAAACCATGACGAAGAAAAACCTCGTTTTGTAATAAGACCGTAGTATTTTTTTTTTTTGCTATATAATTAAATCCTGTATTAAAAGTACGTGCAGTTTAGCGGTTTAGTTTTTTCCCCCTTAATAATGGCAGGTAATCTGAAAAGCTCAAAGCAGATGGTGCTGGCTGTTTTTGAGGTCATTCGAACTGTCAAACATTAGCTATTTCTTTGGAGCGACGAAGTTTTCATCAAAATTAGATCATTTTCTTGAAATAATAATTCCTCAGTGTTGTGTTGTGCCTTTGCCTTTGTGCTCCTCAAGAAAGTCAGGACACAGGTGCCCAAGCGAACACTGAAGAAAGAGTGGGTAAAGAGAGAAATACAAATTTAAAAAGTCCTTTTTTTAAATTTGAAAGACTTCCTTCATCTATGCTGTATTAGCACTTCTCTAGTAAAACAAGTGCTATTTCAGCATATTTTTTTCTAAACGATATTTTGCTTGTATATTATTCTCAAAGTAAATTAAAATTTTGACATTTTAATTTTGACTTTAATTTTGACATTGTAATCTCTTTCTTTGCTATTTTTTTTGTGTTGATGTCTAGTGCGACTAATTTTGTACGCCATATATGGCAAAACATAGGGCTACCTCATACTAGATAAGGGATTAATTAAAATTGACTTCTGCGAAAAATTGTGGAAGTTACTTGCCAGTAGACACCGCTTTAGGCTTTGGTCTATTTGGTCTACATGGGTGTTTTTGCAATTTTACGCAAACGGTTAGATATCCGATTGCAGATTTTGTAATCGTTTTCAAAATCCGTTTTTAGAAATCGATTTCAGGACCCGGGTCTTACAGTGGAGGTCTGGTTCTCACGGAGGCCATCGGCGGCGGCGATCTCTCGCGTCCAAACCTGGTCCAGGCCATGGTGCGGAGCGAGAGTGCATGGGAGGCCGTCACTTCCTTCTGCGAAGCAGTAATGCTCGCGAAGGAGGAAGCGGAACGCGTAAGGGAGAGGCAACAGCCGCGCCCTCGCGCCTCTAGCCGCCGTAGGAGACGCCCTGGGCGGCGGGAATCGATCGCCGATTCCCGGCCACCGTAGGCGCGGGCTTGCGGACGACGAGTAATGGGCAGCTCGCCGTCCGGTAAGGACCAGGCCCGGGTCGACGGCGCGTTGTGTTCCACACGCGCCTCAAGGAGATGTCAGCAGTGACGGGGTCAATTGGGCCTATGCCGCCGGGGTCGCGGGTAGTTCGAAAGAGATACCGTGGCCCTGGCACGGGCAACTGAGGGAACATGGGTGGGTTTTAGTCAGTAAAAGTCTGACACGCCCTCCCGCTCTGCCCAGAGCGGGAGAAGTCATTTGATGATTTCCCATCCACAAAAAAAAAAAAAAAAAAGGACCCGGGTCTGGCGCCTCCGGCTCACAGTTTCGATCGTCTCTAGTAATATCATTCGGTTAACGAACGACAAACGCAAACGAAGTAAACGAACGTATAAAACTTTTTGTGAGAACTTTTTAGATGTGTTATTTATTACATATTATCCTAAATAGTATAATATCATGTCTAATTTTCTAAGATTACGGTGATTACGTGGTTTTGTGAAAACGGTTTCAAGTTCTAATTATCGATACGATTCGATTTTTGACTGAAATCTAATCTTAAATCCGTTTTGATATAACTGACCCATGCCTATACTAGTCTATGCCTAATAGTTTGTCTATGGTCGTATCTGTTCATTCAATATTCATTCATATTCTTGATTCTTGTTTCTTGACTTGACTAAAATTAGTTCGCGTCTTGTTGATTTTGATAGAATTTTGTGAATACTTTTGAGGCTTTAGAGAAGGTTAAAGATATTAACAATGGCAGGTAAACATAATAGAACGAATTCTGCAATTCTCTCGTTGATTTTGTGGCTATGTATTTAGAACTTAGCCGCGAATTGAAGCGAGTCGTAAATCTCCCTATATCTTGTTTATTGTGAAAAACACTTTGAATCTGTTTAAAACATCATAATTGTGTGCATGCGGTTATAGTCTCGTAAAAATTTAAGTGTTTTAATACAAGTACCATTGGTTTTCAGATAAATTAACCCTTGATAGACATGCTATGAAAGACCGGTCAACGTCCCATCTTCGTATTTACGTCGGCGGTTTACAAGACGGCGCAAATCTTGATGAATTATATGATCACTTCATACCTTTTGGACAAATTAACGGCATTGTTATTAACAGAAATTTTGGATTTGTACAGTTTGAAGATGAGGCAAGTGCTCAGGAAGCTATTATCAAAGGCAATGGAAGTATGTTCCAAGGTAAAAGCCTTAACGTTAAAACCGCACAGACGAACCTCACAATTGAAAAAAGGTAAGCCACATAGTAAAAACGCAATTAATCTGCTCAGCCTTTTCCTAACTATGTTGGGGTCGGCTTCCAGTCTAACCGGATGCCTAGAAAAAAATGTTTCCAATTGTGGTACATGATAGCTGAATATACAGTGTATCGACCCCTTAATGTTGGACTACTATTTACACCACACCCAGTATATATTTTTTACACATAACTTTTTACAAAGTAGTCCGATTTAAATGATTCTTGCTTTATTTGAGAAGGTATATCTTGAAGTTGGTCCCATGTAAAATTTATTAACTTTGCTTTGGTAGTTTTTGTACGTAGCAGGTAGTGGTATTTGAATTTGTGTGGATAGATATCACAACTAAAAAGTAGAAGTCTTATCTAAATTTAAAAAGAAGTGTTACAATGATTGGAAGGAGTATTTTGATAAACATTCATTGGAAAAAGGGATCTGGTGTAAAAAAAAAACATTCAGGGTCAGCCTTTTCGTGTGCCCTGGTTTATGAATAGTAATTTAAGTAGAAAATTAGTTGTTACAGCTCATAGACTCAGATCGGGACACATTCCATGTAATAAATTTGCATTTGTGATGAAAAAAAACAAACACGCCTAATTGTGTGGAGTGGTGGAAGACTTACATCACTATTATTGATGGACTATGTTTGATATGAGTCTAATAGAAATGATCTGTTTGAGATATTGAGGTTGATCCGACTTGAAATAGGCACTTTCCATAAAATTCTGTCTCAACCGAATGGTGGTGATGTGAAGAGTCTGTTCAGGTTCAGGTTCAGGTGAACGACCTTAAATGGGGATTTTATGATTTGTTGTAATGAAATGTTTTTTTCTGACAAAAATAAATATTTACTTCATTGCTATACATTGAAATTCCATATTATAAAAATAATTTTGCTGCCTTGATTTTGCTCCACTATACTTTAGCACCCGCGCGTCCTAAACTTTATAAATTTTATAGCGTGTTGATGTCTTCAACTAAAACACTTTCACAAAATATTAAACTTCGCAAACTAGTTTTTGAGAAAAAAATTCTAAAGTTTCAGGAAATCAAACTTAGTTACACAATAAAATTGAACACACGCGCGTCCGAATCTTCACAATTTTATAGCGTGTTGATGTCTACGAGTAAAACACTTTCGCAAAGTATTACACTGCGTAAACAACTAGTTTTTGAAAAAAAAAAATCTAAAGTTCATGTCAACCTATTACACAGTACACTACACACTAAATACTTGGGATGCAAGAGTGAGCGAAGCAAGCTCGGGACGTGGGGCACCCCGACTCGGACAGGTTAGGTTCGAAGCAGATTTTTTTTTTAAACCACCCACAAATAGGCGCCCCGCGACCACGCCTTACTACAAAAATTTTATATTTATTTGACCTTGACCTTCGAGATGTTTGACAATGAATGATGATGAATGAATGAATTGCACCGATCCCAGCATGGTTTAACCAGACTCGATCACTCGAATGAACCCAAAGATTCACACTAGCCCCTGTTGCCTCATGTTACATGGTGCAACAGAGACCATTGTATATCAAGGAGTAGACCGGGGGGCGCGGTAATGGTAGGGAAGACATGCCCTTAGGATATGGAGGGGATATAGAGCCTATCTAGTATGCACCGTAAAATAAGCATTGGAATAGTGGAGAGATGGGTGATATAATATGGATGGGCTTTTTTACGACGTTGCTGCCATGTTGCTTCTAGTCCAGCTTCCACGGTGAATCTTTTGGCGGTTAAACTGCGTTTTCGACTCTTTTTGTGTCGCTGCTATGCTGTATTACAGGTAATCTGCCTTCTCGACTCTTTTCTTCTTCGTTCTGATGAGTTGTCAGCAGCAGAATGTCCAGGAAGCGGTCGGACCGTTCCTCGCTGTTGTCCAGCTCCAACTTCAAATAATGTAATATTTGTTTTTATTCAAAGTTCGAGCTAAAGCTCGCCGCCTGTTCGGTTCAGGTTGACGCGATTGCAGATATTACAGTTTTATAGTACAAAGTAATGCACACAAATCAGCACAAATAATTAATTAAACTGGACCGCAACAAAAATCCTGTCGGGTATGGCGACAGGGCGGCGCCAGCGCACCATCCGTGTCCGTAGGTACTTGAGTTTACATCTCGGGTCGTCTCCGAGCTTAAGAATTGAATGCGCCTACACAGAAACAACACACATCACCACTCACAAAAAAAAAAAACACCCTTGAACACTCCGATTTTGGGACACAGGAACACTATACACTAGTAGTTTAAGTTTTTTACCTTGGTTTGGGTTACGAGTACCTGAAAATGTCTAAGATTGCTTGCTTGCTTTGCGATTGTCGTGATTAACTTTATTATAACTGTCACACACGTATTGTTCAAAGTTACATATATTGACAAGCACATATATTGGGTAGGCAGAAAATAACCTAATGACTTTACAGAGAGAAGCGTATCCCTGAAAGACATGAAAAGATCTCACCCAGCTTGACGCTCGGGAAACTGGATCCTTCGGCAGGCTATTAGTCTCTCGTACTTTCAGGAGACCGTTACAAACTCACTAGGTACCTATCATAGAAATAATCACAGACACTCAATCACACACCACACACGAAATATACACTGCACGACACGACCAGATGCTAAACAATAAAAATCTTTTAGGGAGCTTGCACTCAAGGAACGACCACTCGTCTCGGCGTCACCCGAGCCAATCCCACCTTCGAGATGTTTGACAATGACCTAAAAATTACTTTTTTTTTCTTTGAAAACTTTGGGGTTTTTAGACATACATTAAAAAGGCTCTATTCTACCCAAAACCAAATTGCTACTATACAAAAGCGACGGGTGTTAAAATACAGTGGTTCCGCAACAATATATTTTTTTATTTTTTAATAAATTTAAATAAGTTTTCTAGTAGTGACCCACCCCGGATTTGCACAATTGTTACTATGTGATACTCACTGCTAAACTTTCGTTTTGAGTTAGTAAAATGTTCCCTAAATAAATAAAAGCCAGATTGCCTTTTTAAACATTTTATTTTCAACAATATTACTTATATAAATATAAATAAATACAATATATACTAATCATCTTCATTTTCAACATTATCTGTTTTTAGAATTAAATTGACCGTATTAAATTCCAACTAAGTGGCATTTAAAAGCATATCCATATTAAGATAAGGTCACAAAATTGCACTACCTATTCCGATCACTGTTCATGACCCAAATGTAAGCTGTAGCAGTGTGTATTTAGGGTACAATGTGACTGTCATACACATTGCGACTACCGCGTAAGTGCAGGAAGGCAGCCCAAGGAATATGCGCCACTAAGCCGTCGCAGCCGCGCGGGCGAGCGTCCGTAGCGCACATTACAAGGAGCGTTGCCTGGCAACGAGCGCGTGACGTCACGTGCTGTAGACCTAACGAGAGCTAGTGATCTATATACACTTGTAACATCACACTAAAGAACACACTTCCACATTGCGACTATAAAAGTCCCTAATTAAACAAAGAATAAAAAAATCAAAGTTGAAAAATCAAGTCTTTTAGAAATTATGAAAAATACAACCAACTTCCAAAAAAACAAAAACACTGCAAAGTGAAGTTGGTTGTATTTTTTTGGAAAAAAGTTTTACATGGAGTGACTACTCTACTAAACTTTCAATAATATTCAGAGGACTGGAGTTGCCTGTTCTTCTCCATAGGAACTTACTATCTGGAATGGGCAACTAGCTTCAACTTTCTTTCTGACTGACTGACTGCTTGACAATTCAAGAGTGTTTGTAAATGGTTTAAACCATTTCTTATAGAACAGATCTATCCAAGACACGATGGCTTTTAATTGATTCTGTAATTACAAAAGGTTAAGTAATTGAAATAAATGTTTTGGTTTTGAATGCTCTAAACTCTGATTTTTTATTTAGAAAATTAATAATCAGATTAAACTATTCAACCCAGCCAGGGTAGGCATTAAAAATTTAAAACACAAAGGCACAAAAAATTGGTGAAGTATTTGCAAGAAATGTTCATGATTAGTAATTGTTTTTAACAGACATGGAGATGGTCAAATGCAAGATATGGCTCCAGCAGTTAATGATAAGTTACCCATGGCTACTGCTGATGATGGGAATGAGGAACTTTACGATAATTTTGGAAACTATGTAGGGGACCAGAGTGAGTATTTTTTTTTTTTTAATTTTTAATAATCTTGGAAACATTGATGTGTAATTATTGCCAATAATGATATGCTCCTTGACATATTTTAATGGCACACCAAATCAAATTAAGAGTTACTTATGTAAAAAAAAAATTAAATGAATTATCAATACATAGTTCATATTATTTATATTTATATAAGATATAAAGAGTTTACAGTAGGAGTCTTGAACTTAAAACTATGCCCCACAAAACCGTTTTCACGCCTTCACGGTTTGTCTTTGGAACTTTGAAATTTACAAGTATGATCCGTTGATCATACTTACTTGTAAGTTTTTTTATATTTTATAAAATTTTCAATTAGGTACTTTTTTGCTAAGCTTTCGTCTAACTATAATAGTTTTTCTTAAATTGGTGGTCAATCTGGAAATTATAATGCACAAGACAATACAATGCCATAAGTTCATAGTCATAGGTAACAAACAGTCAGTAATTGCATATTTTTTACAGATTATGAAGAATATGAAGAGGGGTACGCAGGCAAGCCAGGCTGGGAAGGACGAGGGGGCGTGCGCGGGCGCGGGCCTGTCAGGGGAGCACGTGGGCGCGGGGTGCGAGGGCGCGGTGGGGCTCCCGGCTTCCGTGACCGCTCGCCTGTTGCAAGCGGACGAAGTATGTTTTAAGATGCTTTTTTGTTTCAACAAGCCCATAGCATATTCAGCCTATAATGTTCCCACTGCTTGGGCACAGGGCAGATCTGTGTAAAGTGCCTGTTTGTGTTCGGACCTGCGACCTGCAATTAAGTCGAGTCCGCGATCACATTTTACAACACAACTACTTTACAAATTTAATCGCATTGGCAATGCTGACCTTTTTTTTTTTTTTGTTGCCGGGGTGGAAAATCCTCATGGATGTCCCCCGCCCTGGGGTGAGCGGTGGGGTCTGTCAGACTCTTACTGACTAAAAACCACCCCGGTGTTCCCTTCCCACACCTGGACCGAGGATCATGGGAACTTGGGCGCCTTCCACGATCCCCGGCTAGTGCCGGCCCGCATTTGCGGGCCTCCTCAGGCCTGCGAGGGGAGTGAGGTGCAGGACTCCCCCCGCAACGTCCAATAGGGGCGCGCGCGGAACACTACGCGCCGCCGCCTCGGGTCCAGCTGGATGGGGGCCGGCGGACGTCCCCGAGTCCACCGTCCCTCCGGACCTGTTTACGGGGGCTGGAAGAGGGCGTTGTCCGCCCTCCGCCGACGCCCGGGCCGCCTTCTGCGGGTCGGGAGAGTCGTCTCGATCTCCCTCTCCCTTTCCGCAGCCTCCTTCCGCGAAATGACGGTTTCACAGAAGGAGATCACCGCATCCCACGACTCGGCGCTCCCGACCATCGAACGAGCGACGGCCGGCAGCGACAGGTCGGCTCCGACCTCTGCCACGAGGGCACGGCGCGGCCCCTCCCATGCGGCACACTCTGCCACTGTATGCCACGCCGTGTCCTCCTGACAGTGGACGCAGTGATGGCACCGAGCGTCCGGCTACCTGTTTATGCGACACAGGTACTTCCCGAAGCAATCATGCCCCGAGAGCACCTGGGTCGCTCGAAACGACAGGGAGCCGTGCCTCCTTCCGACCCATTCGCCGAGCACTGGTCGGATCGCCTCGACGGTGGCGAGGCCGGCAGTAGGGCGCAGAAGCCTGTCGCGCCATTCCGTCAACAGGACCTCGCGGAGCTGTGACCGGCGATGCTCTACCTCGCGCTGCATCGGTTCACCGCCCCGAGCCCGCGCCTCCTCACGCCATCGGTACAGTGACGCGAGGGCTCTCGCCTCTAGGTCCCAGGGCGGGGATCCGGCCAGTGCGCAAGCCGCCTCGTAGGAGATCGTGCGATACCCCCTGATAGCTCTGACGGCCATCGCCCTCTGCGGTTTTCGCAGTATTGCGATGCTGCCAGCCGTCAGGTCAGAAGCCCACACCGGGGCTCCGTACAGGGCCATGGATCGCACGATCCCCAAGTACAACCGCCTACAGGCGGTGCTTGGCCCCCCCAGATTGGGAAGCAGCGTTGCGAGCGCGCCCGCCGCACCCATCAACTTGGGCGTCAGCCGCCGAAAGTGAGGGCCGAAGTCCCACCGGCTGTCGAGCACCAGTCCCAAGTACTTCATGGTTGACTCGACAGCAATTCGAGCCCCTCCGACCACAATATGCAATCCCGGCGGCGGCGCTCGTCGGGGGCCATGAAATGCAATGGCCTCCGACTTGTTGAGGGCCACTTCCAGGCCCAGGCGCCGGATGCGACTAACGACCTGTGAGACCGCAGCCGTAGCCAGCAACGCTGCCTCCCTGTACGAGCTCCCCCGGGCAGTGACCAGCGTGTCGTCCGCGTAACACGTCAGGTCCACTCCCGGTTGGAGGTCGCCCCTCAGCACCCAGTCGTATCCGATGTTCCACAGTAGAGGACCCACAACCGATCCCTGTGGAACACCGCACGACATATCGCGCTGGCCCCCATCGTCGCGTCCCCTGTAGGTGACACTTCTTTCCGCCAAGTAAGCCCCAACGATGTCTTGGAGGTAGGCAGGCACCCTGTGATAACGCAGTGCCTCCCGAATACAACTCCAGGGCAGGGTATTGAACGCGTTGGAGATGTCTAAGGACACCGCCAGCATCACCCCGCCCCGGGACACCGCTTCCTCCGCCAGGACTCTTACCCGCATAATCGCGTCGACAGTGGAGCGCCCATGCCGAAAGCCGAATTGGCTGTCGTCCAGATCCGGCCCCTCTCTGCACAAGTGGCCGACGAGGCGGGCTGCAATTATCCGCTCGAAAAGCTTACCCACCTCGTCTAACAGCACTATAGGCCGGTATGCGGACGGCGAGTCTGCTGGGCGCCCCACTTTCCTGAGCAGGACCAGACGACCTGTTTTCCACTGAGTAGGGAACCGGCCCTGCTCAAGGCAAGCTGAGTAGAGTCCTCTCAGCCGGGGCTCCAGCTCTCTCAGAGCCAGAACAAGCGCGCGGCCGGGAACACCATCGGGCCCCGGGGCAACGGTTTTGGCCCGGAGCCGCGTTACGGCCGCAGGGCAATGCTGACCTGCGTCAACATTACGATGTTAATTGATATTCCTGGGACGTATACATTGTTGAACATAATAATATCAGCAGGTATCAAATTTCACTGATTACAGTAAAGTTGCTAACATGTTTTCTCACTGTTACTCAGTCATGTATTATTTCGATATCTGCACAAATAAACTGCGAAATTCCTCTTGATTTTTATTCATTTTCATATATATATATATTATGTAAAATATCATTATAATAGTTACATAAATTAAGCACCTGATTTCTGTGGTTTAGTTAACGACTGGAAAGAGCGAGGTAACTTCGAGCGCTACCAACAACATATGTCAGAATATCCCAGAGCACTGCCTGTTCCAGAGAGAAATGACTGTGAAATTATTGTGGTCTCCAAAACTCTAACGTAAGTACCAAAGTCTGTTATGAGAACATTGTAAGATCATCATTGAACTGATTTGTACAAATGAACATTTGTGAGATACTATAAGACATCATCCTTTGAGGAATGTTTGGAGCGCGGGAGCGCGTTTCCATACATGTCAAGAGTAGAATCTGCATCAAGAGTATCATCAACCTCAAACTTTATAATACCTGCACAGTCGGCGCCATTTTTTTTTTCAAGATCGTTCCCGGAAACAGTTTAACTTTTATTTATTATTTTATTTTTATAGAATAATTTAAACATTATTGTTTTCTCCCTGACCACTTTATTACTACTTACTCATAAAACAATATTAAGAATTTTTCTGGACATAAAATGTAACTCTGTTTTATTTCTACATCTCTAGGCAAAATATGTACGTACTTCATTTATACATTTATAATACATCTTCCATGCTTTTATTTCAAGATTTCGATCACCAGTATAATACTATTTGGTACCCTAATAAAATAGTAATAAGTACCTAAATACAGTTTTAAGCCAATGTTATACATACATGTTATGCATACGCTGTTGGTGTAATTATAAAGTATGTTATGTATGTATGTAGAATCATATACAGTGGGCTGTATCAATTGGGTACCCCAGTTGTATTAAAATTTTATAGGTAATCTAAATCATTTAACCATTTCTGTTTTCTGATTTTCAGAGAGTACGCCGAATATATCGAAGATCGCCTCAAAAGACTAGGAATTGTGGTTGATCTCCTATTCCCTATGGAAGATGTGCCTATTGGCAAAGTGCTAGGAAACATTGCGTCACGCGGCTGCCTCTATGCGATACTAGTCATGCCACAGAATCAGGAAAATAGATCTCTAACTCTTACAATACTTCATGGACTACCACAAGGTGCGTAAAATCGATATTTTATATAGGAATCAAAATTATATTTGGTTTCATAGACCAAAGCTGAATTTGTTCCATCACCCTAAATGCGTTACTATCAATCACAATATGAATGATTTTGCAGCAGATTGCTAATCCATTGCTTCATAAATAAATATGATTGTTCAAAAAATTTTTCTGCTCAGCAACCTAAATAACGCAATGAATGTTGTTGAACTGTCAAAATGAAACGGGGGTTTCTATTGTGTGTTACGCAATTAGGGTGCATATCTGTTTGTCAAAAATAATATTGTGTCCTAAATAATGCTTTCAGATGTGTCTGTCTTGTCACTTATATGCTGATTACAATAAATTATTATTACTAAAGTAGCTCAAAAACTAATTTTCAAGATAAAGTTAGGGTGCTTGCTTAAAGAAGCGGGTTCCCGGTAAGACAAGTCGGTACCGAACGGTGCGGGTTTAAATAGTCCCGTGTTAATCGATTCGCGGACGGTAAACAAGACACAATAGAAGTTTTATTGTTATTCAATATTCAATGACGTTTACAGGGTGAAATTGAATTCATGGCATCCTCTTAAGGTGGCAATGTACTAATCATAATGAAAAACTTTTACTATAGGGCCAAACCTGAAATTGCGAAAAAAAAAAACAGCTGTTCCCTACATTTGACGAGTTATGGGAAAATAAATGTTGGGAACAGCTACTGATGGGTAATGGAAAAATTTCGGAAGAAAAAGTAAAAAAATATTTTTCCCAAATCAAAAGGCTGACTGTGATTACAATAAAATAAATAATTAAAAAAAAATCAAAAACCCGACTGCAAAAAGTCAACTTATAAGCAATGCACTAAACAGACCAAAAACAAAATTAAAATAAACTAAAAACAAAGTAAACTCTACTTCGGTTTAACAGACTGAGCGGTTGGGTTTATGAGCTCAAAGCTTAACTTAAATACTCACATTAAGTTTGGTAGCAGGCGGCACCTATTTGAAAATTATAAACCAAAAGAAAATTAATAAAATAAAATAAAATAATCTTTATTTCGGATAAGTATCATCCATATATGGGTTAGTAAGCAAAAATAAACAAAAAGATAACTTATACCTATGTTAGTAAACTTATAATCTATTTAGCGACAAGGGTGCTATTCGAAATGCATCTTCGAACAACATCACCTAACAAAGGAGAATCGTACCTCCCCGCTATGGTCTTCAGGATGGAGTTGGAGCTGTCCCGCACTCTGCAGAGCAAAGAGGCAGATTTCTGTCTGACGATGGCGTGGAAGCCATCGACACGTGCTTGTGCAAACATACCAGATGCACTGCAGAAAGGGGGCAGCCCCATCAGCATCCTGAACCCGTTATTATACTGGACCCGTAGGGCGCTGATAGCCCGCTGAGTAAAGTTGGTCCACAGGCTGCACGTGTAAAACACTTGGCAATAAGCTTTAAAAAACGTTATTTTGACTGCTTTGCTACAGCGTGCAAACCTGCGAGCCAACATGTTACATCGGACTGCCAGCGCCCTACGTTCCCTCTCAATATCCACTTGGTCATTAAGGTCGTCGGTTACATAATGCCCCAAGTACTTGAACTGGTATACTCGCGTTATATCATTCCCATTTAATTGAATCGGGGTTAATGGGTCTCGTCTGCTACCAAACATAATGCGAGTATTTAACTTAGGCTTTCAGCTCATAATAATAATCTGTTAAACCGAAGTAGTTTATTTTGTTTTTAGTTTATTTTAATTTTGTTTTCATTCTCAATCTTGTTCCGATCTTTTTAAAGCATAGCTTTATAAGTAATTTTTTTTTAGACTTAGTGTCCCGGTGCACTCCTATGAACGAAAACTGTGTACTCTTATTACGTATATAAAGAAATCGTTTATGCGATCGAATTTTACAGCTGTTATACGAAAATGAACCTAAAAATAAAACTCTTCTTTGATAGTCGGGTACTAGTTTTTGAGAAAAAAAAAAGTCTAGTTTCAGAAAATCAAACTTAACTTCACAATTTTATAGCGTGTCTTCGTCTTCGAGTAAAACACTTTCGTAAACTATTACACTGCGCAAACAACTAGTTTTTGAGAAAAAAAATCCAAAGTTTATGTCAACCTATTACACAGTACACTACACACTAAATACTTACGATGCAAGAGCGAGCGAAGCAAGCTCGGGACTTGGGGCACCCCGACTCGGAAAGGTTAGTTTCGTGGTTAAATATTATTAAGAAGCTGAAGTAAAAACTAATGTTATGAATTTAAAAAAAAAAACAACAGTTTTAATTTAATCAAAATAAAAAAAGGTTTTACATGAATGAATCTGTACAGAGGATATTATTTCAGAATATCATTTAAAAAATTATTTGACACTGAACTTGTAATTATTTTCCCACTGAAGAAATGCGTACAGAAACACGACCGTCACAACAACGTCTCAAATTATGACACACCCCAATCCCTTTTTAGGGGGCAGTTTAGCAAAACAAAAAATAACAAAGTTCATAATTTACTTAGATATGTATTCGTACCAAGTTTCAAGTTTATTAACTCAAGGAATAAGATTTTTCATACAAACAAAATTCCCCCTTTTCACCCCCTTTAACGTCAAATTTCCAAAAACCCCTTAAACAATAAACAGCAAAACCAAGCTTTGACCCATCACTAGATAGCTGAGTTTTTTTAATGCGATTTCAGGTTTGGTCCCTCAGTAAAACTTGTTCATAATTATGAGTGCAATGACCCTTTAAGAGGATGCTCATGAATTCAATATCACCCTGCATAGACGTCAAGCACACGCGAAAGTGTATTTATGCATTTCTTTCCGGGTTGGGCCCGAAAACGCTTCTTTATGCTAGTCCTGTCTCAAGTACAGACGCCAGCACATCAAGCTACTACAATCTGTCTTTCTTTAATAGATTTACATCTTTATCGCTAAAGCATTAGGTTCAAGGTTGATTGGGAAACTTTTAGTTTCGGGTGGCTTGACCTGCTGGAGTCCGTACCAACGAATTTCAGTTGCTAAGATCTAACTTCTGTACTTATTCACGATTTGTATGTAACAGAACACCGCAACATGCCTTTGGAGGACGCCTTGCAGCTGCTATCACGCAACTTCCAAGAGGTGCAGCGCGGCGGTCCGTCCGGCAGAGAGGCCGTGTACGCACTGCTTGGCCAGCTCGCCGACGGACGCACGCTCACCGTCATGCAGTACGATAAAGTCGTAGAGTACCTACAGGTCAGTTTTACATCTCTTTACCAGATTGTGCGACAACTAAGACAAGGTTGTTTTTAGGCGAACGTATGATTGTATCTTTATTCCCTAGAAGCATCCTAGCTACTGGATGGATTTGAATACATGAGGTCGAGTCGTCTAGGTCGCGCGATAGTTTTAGGCTAGGTTTTGTTTTTTTTTTCGAAATTGCACGGTTTTGTAGTACTATCGATTACAGGTTGTCCTTTCGAATAAAACTGTTGATTAATTTTTGACTAGCCCAATAGAAAAAGGCGTAAGTTTATCCCTATACTATTAAACGAGCAATATTTGTAATATATATTTGTAGTCACGTTCTCGAAAATGGCTCCAACGATTTCGATGAAACTTGCAATATAGGGGTTTACGGAGGCGAAAAATCGATCCAGCTAGGTCTTATATCTCGGAAAATTCGTTTTCTCCGTATATTAAAGCGAAAAGATTTGGTTCGTAATGTCGCCGCCGCCGCCCGCCGCTATGCACACTTTTTACTCGTGAGGTTGAAAAAAGTTCGTTTAGTGTTTATTTATTTTTTCAATTTAAGAATAAAATAAAACCTATTCGATACTTTTTTTAGAACTTTTAAATTTTCATTTGTCTAAAAAAGCTACAAAATTGTGGCTCGTAGACGGTGGCGCCATCCCCGAATATTGCGTAGATATGAAACTAAATCAATGCAGGGTATATTAATTCCTAAACCGGAAATGGTTTACAAATATGATTGCCAGTGTATGAAACATATTCGGCATTGATTTAGTTTCATTTCTACACAAAAAAACCTAATATTCGCGTGGCGCCATGCGGCGATTCTGGGCAACACCGGTGCTTGAGAGATGGTTTTTATAAACGTAACAAAAGACCAAAAAGTTTTACTTTATTTAAAAACTTGTCTTTTGATAAATCTCGATTAGTTTTTCCAGGCGCCATCTATTGATGTGAATACTAAATATCGACTGTCTTTCATGCCTCATTCCTGTCCCATTATGTATAGGATTTATAGAAAAGTTAAACGTAAACACATAGGTACTGCTTTTTACATGGTGATTTGATGAGAAATTAGAACTGATGACAAACATGGTTTTAAAATCCGACAAGGCTGTTTGGGCATCATTCCTTTACTTCTCCACTGACATGAACCGAACATGGACGTATAAAAACAAAAGCGAACCAACGTTTTTGGCGCGAACATAAAACTTAACGTAATAGGTCAGTAGAAAACTTTCTACTTGACGGCCGTAAAGTATTACGGTTATCTAGAAAATCATAATTTTACAGGAGAGCTTTTTGAACGCCTAACTGTGATAATTAATAGAATAGAATAAAATAGAATATTTATTTATTTGTTCAGAATGTAGGTATTTACGATAAGGTGGTTACAATAATATAATTGAATCCTTGGATTTTATCGTAAACTCTTCGATCTAGCTCTTGGACTATACTTAAAAATAGAACTCATTATAATAAGTCTTTACCTATGAAATTGCCGTTTTGTATGAAAAAATTTAAACGAATTTTTTTCATGCATTTTTTATTTGTATTAATCGAAGTAATCACCCATGCAATCAATGCATCTTTGCCAACGCAGTGGCAGTTTATTGATGCCCTTCTTAAAGAAATCAGCTGGACGGGAGGCAACAAATTCTTCAAAGGCATTTTGTACTGCCTCTCGGGTATTGAATTTTTTTCCCGCCAAGAAGTTATCCAAATTCTGGAAAAAGTAGTAGTCTGTAGGCGCAAGGTCTGGTGAGTAGGGCGGATGACGGAGAGCTTCCAACCCCAGTTCTTGCAACTTGGAGACCGTCTGCTGTGCAGTATGAGGTCGCGCGTTGTCATGCAGGAGCAGCGGAGACGAGCGATTGACCAATGCTGGTTGGAGATGTGCCAGCTTCTCCATCATTGTGTTCAGTTCTTCACAGTACACATCTGAAGTAATGCTCACCCCGTTTGGTAAGAAGCTGTGATGAATCACACCGGCGCTAGACCACCAAACAGTGACCATCACTTTTCTAGGGGTAAGTTTTCGTTTAGGGCATTGTTTAGGTGCTGAACCAGGATCCAACCAACTTGCTGAGCGCTTGCGGTTATCAAACAGAATCCATTTTTCATCGCAGGTAACAATGCGGTTCAAAATTCCTTCATTTGTGTGTCTGTTGAGCAGTGCAAGGCACGTCTTGACGCGTCCTTCGCGCTGGCGATCATTGAGTTCGTGGGGCACCCATGTGTCAAGCTTTTTTACCTTGCCAATTTGACGCAAATGGACCAATATTGTTTTGACGCTAACGTCGAAAGCTGCTGCTAATCCAGCCGTAGATTGTGTATCATCAGCTTCCACAATCGCCTTTAATTCGTCATTGTCGACCAGTCTTCGGACGACCGCGAGGTTCATTTCTCAGGTCGAAATTTCCAGAATGGAAGCGAGCAAACCAATAACAAGTGGTGCGTTGGTTTGTAGTGTTAGCTCCGTAAACGTCGTTGATGTTGCGTGCCGCTTGTGCCGCGTTGCTGCCACGACGGTACTCATATTCCATAATTACTCGGAATTTTTAACTTATCCATGATGACGAAAAAGATTGAAATGCGATGAAAATGTAACACTAATCAATAAACAAATGACTACTTTTGGAAAAAAAAATCCATGTTTTTAAAATAAAATTAATTTGAAATTAGAATTCTTAGCCAAACAAAAATTATTTTGATTTGAAATGGCCAGTACTGCAGAACGGCAATTTCATAGGTAAAGACCTAATATTAACAGATGTATTATAATCTTTTTGATCGTAATTTATGGGTTTAAAAGCAGTACCTAACAAACAATTACCGATTAGCCAAATGGTGTTTTATGAGTTTAAGGAGCAACAAACAGTTATTTCTCTTCACTGATATAAATAGATCTACCTGTCTCATTTCTAAAAAAAATCGCTTTCTCTATTTTCATCCAAGCAGAGCTCGGTCGCCCATGTACTTACTCATTCACAGACTGCCTTGTTACTCGAACAACTGATGAAATATGGGTGTGTACTGACCACCTCTCTCTCATTGTATCAATGTTTTAAATATATCACGAGGACAATACTATTGTTTACGATGTTTGAAATGTTAGCACTAGGTGTTATGGTTTCTATATTTATTTGTATTATTACAGGAACGCAGAGAGCAGCAAGTTAAGATAGAACTCGGGGAGCCCCTCACTACGGCTCCTGCTAACAAAACACAAGTAGACCTCCAACAGAGAATTCTAAGTATACTGAATGAAAAGAAAGTAACAACACCGGCGGCACCGTCCCCGCCACCCGTCGCACCCCCGCAACCTGCACAGAGCAAGCTGCTGAACGATCCTACTGTCAGAAAAGCATTAGATACAATACTACAAAAATTCACATAAATTTATTTTATTATTGTTTAAGTGTAATTTCACATGGAAGCCTGTAATATCTTGGATGGATATAGTGCTCATTGCTAAATTTTGTTTGTCAAATTTTATTATTATAAATGCAATAAAAACAATGACCAACAGCAGTAACTACATGATACTTATAAAAAATAATGTAAATTTTAGTTAGTCAAAATTATTTATAACAGTATACTTACCTAACTAAAATTGAGCAAATGCGGCTGTTTCCTCTCAGTAGATGCAACATCGCATAATGTACTTTTCATGCATTTACTGACAATAAAACTCGAACTTAAGTTACATCAGTTTTATTTAATAAGTTCATACATTAGAGGTGGTCTAAACAAATTCAAAATCCACAGAGCTAGCAGTTCAGTGACAAACAGTGCTATATAGTTAATGTGTTATTATTTACATATACACGAAACAGTTTTTATATTGATGCTAATAACTTAACATTTTGGATTTACTCAAAAAGAGTAAAGTTTTGATTGGCTTTTGTTTGTATTTTTAATGACCCCCAGCTATAAACTAACACCCAAAGCTGATTCAGTCACAAAAATAAAATCTACATGTAAGGATTTCAGAATAACTTTGTATAAACATGATTATTAGATGTCTAGAATATTATTATACCGCCAGCGGTTCTCTCTGAACTTCTTCACATGCTGAACGGCAAAATTTTTATGTACAAATATGAGGACAACAATTAGTAGAATTAAGATTTCAGGAATTCATAATTATGGCATTGTAAGAATTTGCAACTTCAATTATTAAATGGCTCTATTATATTATGATTATCATTTATAACATCGTCCCATTGAGATCAAGGCTCAGAGTCTTTTTTACTAACTTTAAAAAGCATCATCTTTTTAAAAATTATATTCTTTCATCTTTCTAGAAGATATTAGCTATACAAGATATATATAATAAACTAGGATAACATTACGAATATCCACATCTTACTCTATATTAACATATCCACATACGCCCTTACTACTACAGCAACTAAATGCCACCACACACCCATCTAACTCCATAAAGCTTTGTTGGAAGAATTTGGTGTCAGTTTTAGAGCTCGACGGGTGAGAGCGATATTTACATGGGATCAGTCTGGTATTGACTGCAATGCCAACCACAACAGTGCAGGCCATTCTGCAATCCATTAAATCCTTTTAAATTCGTCATATCAATTAGGTAGATCTCTCTGGTGGGTCTTCTTGTTTGGAAGGATCAAAACCCTCTTTTATGTGTCCTCCAGTGCCTTTGGGATCTAAATCTGTAGCCCAGCTGAAGTGCATGAGTGCTAAATGAGAATTGCCTAACTTATTGTGAACTTTTCCAAGCAAATAATACACTAATGATTCTCTAGGAGCAATATCTTTCAAGTGATGGAGATCTGCTAAAGCATCTTCTGGTCTACCAGCACGTAATAATACAGAAGCTCTGTGGAAACGGCACAAAGGATTCTCTGTGTCTAAAGCAACAGCCCTTTCTAAGGTAGCAAGGGCTCGGTCCATCTTACCCAAAGCAGCTTGTGCTAATCCCAGCTGACATCTCAATACTCCTGAATGGGGATGTATAGTAAGAGCTCGGCGAATATGCACTTCAGAAGGTTTCCAGCGCTCTTGGCGTGCATATACTGTTGCTATACCAAACCATGCAACGTAATTACGCGGGTCAATTGCTACTGCCGCTCTGAAGCTCGAAAGAGCCTTGTCTGTCTCTTCAGCTACTGCATACTCATGGCCCAACAAAGCATGGGCATAAGCTGCTTCAGGATTAAGCTGAACTGCCCGTTTAAAGAATTTCAACGCTGTTTCCCTCTCCTTATGGAGTGAAAAGCAATTTCCAGCAGCTAGCCAAGCAATGGGGTCTTTTCTGTCCAATTCTACTAACTCTTGAGACAAAGCTGATAATTGTGCTTCCCTTTGTAAATGCCATAGGCAAGTACTATAGATGTCCATTCCTTCTGTACGATTTGGATACTGTTTCCTAATTTCAGCAAATATTTTAGCAGCTGCTTCATATTGAGCTAGTTCATAATATGCCTTTGCTATCATAATCTGGACCCAGGGAGAAGCTAGTTGCTTTGGTGATGTCTCTTGGAATAATTTAATTGCATTTTTGCAGTCTAAGAAAGCCAGTGACTTGTATGCTTCTCCCAACTCTCTCATTAAATTTAACAATGCTACACCATTGGAATTCTTTGGTGGGATTGTTGGTGTAACTGTCTCTACACTTTTGTTCCTTTCATTAGCTTCCAATGAATTTGTTTTGATATTTTTGGCTGTACGCTGTTTATTTTTTCTTGATGGACTTTTAGGAGCTACAAATTTTCTACTAGGTGATTTATTGTTTTCTTTAACTGAGTAACTGCTGTTATTATTACTAAATAATCTGGATGACCGCCGTGGAGCTGGTCCAAGTGTACACCTAGGGGCTGGACTAAATACTGCATCTTTTAACTGACCCATCTGTGCTCGTAAAGAATTGACTATTTTCGGAATGGCCTTTTGCTCATTAGAGTCTGTCAAAGTTGGTGTATATAATACAGGAGATTCTTCCATTGGCAGCATACCAAAAGACGGCGAAAATGGAATAGGTGCCATGCCACTGAACACACTGTGCATTCTCTTTACAGGGGCTTGTGTTTCAGGAGTGATGCTTGTGGACATTGACATAGGGGTTTTCGTAGCTACATTGTTTGGTGTGACATTAGTAATCACTGCAGTATTATTAGGAATGTTACTATTAACAAATGAAATGTTTTCTGAATTGCTGACTAGATTCACTAATGTAGTTACACCAAATGTAAAGTCGGAATTGTTCATTTGGAATACTTGGTGAGGGTCTACTTTCTCTCCCATATTACACAGCTGAGAAAAAGATTTCCACATAAATGGATTCAATGAGAGTGCCTTCCGGTGAGCTTCAACAGCTTTACTTCTTCTTTCTGTGAGGTTATAAATTTTTCCCAGTAGTTGTAATGCATATGGAGCTTGTTCACCAAACTCAGTAGCAACAATATCTAAATTATTTCCAAGGGTAAGTTCAGCATCTTTATACCTGGAAAATAATAAAGAATGTGGCAAAATAAAGATCTGAAATAATAATTATTCATTGGTATCTTTGATTACCAATATGTTAATCAATCTAGCATAGTAGCACAGTATATACATCTCACAGTCGTCCGACGAAGCCCGAGCTGCATACGAAGTTCGGCGAACTACGTAAGCAGCTTGGGCTCTCGTCGGATGACTGTATGATGTAAAGACTGTGATAGTAGTTTAAAACAAAAGTAATAATTAATGAGTTCAAAATGATCACTTACGATTTTAATTCCAAGAAACATTTGGCTAATAGGAACCTGGCCTGTGGTAAAGTTAGTGACATGTTTTGTAATAAATATTGGGCCTCATTTATTTTGCCAGCTCTATAGTAACAAGTTCCCAATAGAAATGCAGTTTCCTCTGATGCAACTGAAAAGGAAACGTAAATGGTAATCATTAAATGCTTAACAAGTGCTTAATTAATTTCGAAATCAAGAATTACGTAAAAATCAATAACAGCACACAAAATGCAGGTGCTAAACAATTAATAAAAGTATCAAATTTTGCTCAAAAAATGTGTTTCATGTTTACCTTCGGCGTGTAGTCTCTCAGCCAAAAATATAGCATTGTCGTATTCATAATTATTCAGACAATCCCAAACGATAACCTGTGGGAATTTAAAACGAATTGAAACGTCTCTGCGAAAATACTTTGACAGTTCATAAGAAATTCAGATCAGTTTGGTTTCTCACCTGTATAGGTTCTTGAACAATCATTTTGGTAGATTATATTATGCACTTATAAGAATATAAATACTATAAAATATTCACATCGCAAGCAACGATTATTATACAGTCACAAAATAAATTAGAGCGTATCTTTTACGACGGACATTTTCATTTTTGCTAATTGTCTATGATAAATGTATTGCCAGTTTCCCACTGTCAGCACTATCATAAAATTATAACATAAAAAGCTTAATTATACAATAATAAATACATTTAAAAAATTACATAAACAATTTTTAAATCTCTTAAGAATATCTAACCGTTTACTTACATGTTAATTAAGAGGTCATTGATAGAAACTACTTCTTCTAATGCTGCGTACACATTGGCCCAACGAATGATATTCGGCGTTGGCTACTGCACGTTTGTTGGCCTTCGAAGCTTAGAGCATTCTTTGAAGGTACAAAATACGATCGAGCAAACCAACAGTCGATTGCTTCTATCACTTTGATGTTACCGCCACGCTGCGGATAGCCGGCCAACGAACGATTGTTGGCGTTTGCTAAATCCTCCAGACAGGATCAACTAAAGCCAGTGAACCCATTCAATGGCGTTCGTTGGGCTGGTGTGTACACAGCGTAATGTTACAACGAAAACGTTGGTCAACTTCTTCTCAATTTTTTAAAGCTAGGTACAGACAACAGCACATCAGATTATATCAAACTATCCAATTTCTCCAAATGATTTTAAACCTTAAAATCTTGAAAGTTAAGTTTAAAATTCAATAATAAAATTTGACGGTTTGTAGTAACTGACCTGCTGCTGCCTGCTGTGTGTATATTATTTAAAAGGCTTCCGTTCCGACCACTGATGGACTAATGGGGTGGGGTGACAGGGGCGGTCCGCCCCGGGCCTCCAGCCCTAAAGAGCTCGCAAATTTTTAGAAATGATTTTTTATCAAATCCCACAAAAAGCCAAAATATGTTCAGTAAGAAGCAGTTTGGAGTTGGAGGCCCCTTACGTATGCAAAATATAAATGGGGTGTTAAAATTCCAAACTTGCTTTGCTCGTTCTTAATCTTTGGTACATTGTCTTATCCCTCAAACTTATTTGCATAAATAAGTCGAAAGAGTAACTAGGTGCTTAAATCGAGCTCGCTGCGCTCGCTCTCTTAATTTACATGCTTTTCTGCTTATGTCGACGAAGTAACTCTTATTTCTGAATGAATAGAATAATCAAAAGAAAATCGAACCTATACATTGAGATGTTATTTTCGAGCTCACTTCGCTCTAGCTCTTGCAAGTTGCATCCTTCATTATATTATTCACTCTCAAAGTTTCTGCATATGTCGGCAATCAACTCCTATTTATATAATATGAGTGTTCAAAAGAAAACCAAACTTTTCCAAAGTGGGGTTACAGGGTACTACAATTATTATTTTTTTATTTATTAATATATTTATAATTATTATAATATTATTTATAATTATTAATTTTAATTTATTAAAAATACGAGCTTGCCTCGCTCGCTCAAAATATTTTTTTTACGCACCCAATGTGCGTAATTATATCTTCTCTACATAGAGACAACAAGAGCCTAGATAGCACCAGACAGGATAGTTGTTTTTCAGTGAGGGTGCATTTTCATCTCCACATTATGCTACTCACGGACATTATCATAGAACAAACTTTTTACAATAAAAAAAAAAACAACGGAGTGCCAAAAAAAACCATTAAATGATTAAAACTTTTTTACAAAAAAAATACAACCGACTTCCAAAAACAACTACAAAGTGAAAAATAACTATAATTTTGGAAGTCGGTGTCTAGCTAAATGTATTTTCGTTTTTTTGCCACCGACTTCCGAAATTATAGTTATTTTTCACTTTGTAGTTGTTTTTGGAAGTCGGTTGTATTTTTTTTGTAAAAAAGTTTTTATTTTTCACTTTTTAGTTGTGGAACCTACCCCACACAAATTCTAATACCACTACCTGCAAAACAAAGTACTCGTAGAACATCATCCATATAAAAGTGGGGAAAAAATACGTATTATTGAAGCTAACTCAAAAACTACCAAAGCAAAGTTAATAAATTTTATATGGGACCAACTGTGATGTATACTCTCTCGAATAAAACAAAAATAATCCAAATCGGTCAAGCCATCTTTGAGTAATCGGGGAACATACATAAAAAAAAAAAAAAAAAAAAAAAAAAGTACCGACGAATTGATAACCTCCTCCTTTATGAAGTCAGTTAAAAAATAACTGCGGTGTCTTTAGTTTTGTATTTTCATTTTTTGCCCCCGACTTTCGAAATTAAAGTTATTTTTCACGTTGTAGTGTTTTTTTTGGAAGCCGGTGACAGGAAGTTACTAATAAAACATCATTCACATACGACTAAGACGTGAAAAAAATACGTATTTTTGAAGCTAACTTACTTAAAACTACCCGTGCAAAGTAAGTAATAAATAGATGGGACCAACTTCGAGGAAGTCAAAAAAAACAAAAATCTTTTTTTCGTCGGTTAAAAAACAAGAATGTGGGATGCAATAGCGATTGAGGTGAGCTTGAAATTTTTAACAGTTGGTTATTCACAGTAAACGTTTCTTTTGAACTATCGTACTTAAATAGGCATACTTGACACTACTTACTTACTTTACTTGAGGCATGACTTAGGCAGAAACTATCTCTATCTGAGTACTAAAAGAATGTAGGATGCCAGAGCGAGCGAAGCGAGCTCATTAATTTAGTACACCAGCTTGTGTAGATTAGGTTTTTCTTTTGAGTATTAAGTAATTCATACAGAAATAGGAGTTACTTTGCTGGCTTAGGTACCTTTGTAAAAAAGCTAGACAATTATGAGAATGTTGGAAAAGAGCGAGCGCAGCGATCTCGAAATCTTAAGGCAACGAGTTACATTCATTTTAGTTTAGACGTATATAAGCAAACAGAGATAGTAAAGCGAGCTCCGACAATTTTAGTACCCTGCATTAAAATTTTGCATGTAAGGTAAAAAGGGCAAAATATCTTTGGTAATATGATATTTTGCTCTTTTTTGGGATTAGACTAAAAGATTTCAGGCCCCTCCAGGCCGGGGGCCTAGTGTAGACCGCCCCTACCACCCGCTCTTAGTCTGCCAGTGCACCCGTGATTTCTTGTGCTCTTCTTGCAATGATTTAATCTATCTATCTATTACTAATAATAAAGCTGAAGAGATTGTTTTTTGTTTGTTTGAACGTGCTAAACTCTGGAACCACCAGTCGGATTTGAATATTTTTTTTTTGCATTTGATAACCCAGTTCTTGATCAACGTCAGAAAAAACGCTAAATGAAAACGAAGTAATAGCACGGGCAGGTGATGCTATGCGACGTGGGTCGGGGAAACATGTAATTTTACGCAGACGAAGTCTCGGGCAGTTATATCTAGTAAACCTATTAAGGGCGTGAACCTTACCTTTTTCATTTTTTATTATTGCCAATACAAAAATTAATTATCAATGGTTATTGGTAAATTCTTGGTTCTTGCTCTTGGTAAGTTTGGTAAAAAAAAATTTAAACGTCAATTTCTACTTAGTCTGTGGTCAATTTCGTCACGAAGACAATCACGAAATCACGAATTTGTGCAAGTGGTGCAAGTGGCGAGCAAAGTAAATGATGGGAAAGCAAGCCTAGTGAAATTGTTGTTTTTGCAGTGTTTCGTTAAATATACGTTTGTGTCCATTTTACATACAGATAATTTGCGTTAACATTGTTGTGTAGGAAACCTACGCGATTATGTGTACAATATGCGCAGAGTGTTGATTACTAATGACATCTGTTAACAAAAGGAAAACAGAAATATAGAGACGTTGAAAATCTTAATTCAGGTAAATATAGGCACCATATCTTTGTTTATCTTTAACTATACAATCAATAATCGATTCGTAAGCATTCGGAATTGCAACATTGCTAATAGGTGCGTCAGTAAACGAATCGCCCTTCACTCTGTATTAAACACCAAACAAGAAAATGTCAAGACGTGTGACCTCCAATTTTCGAGTTCCGTATTAATGTATGATTTGTTGCACAAACTATGAGGTGGTTTTCATTGGAGACCATAGTTTTCGCTTTTTTGCAATAACAATGATCTACTTAGCATGTAGGTAAAATGAAATGGTGATTGAACAACATAACAACTACTAGAAAATAGTAGAAAATTGTTGATCAATTCATAATTATTGTAGTAATAATTAATATTCTTATATGAAAGATTATGATTTGTAAATTATGATCAGCTTTAACTACTAAACATCATTTATAATCATTTTGTGAGGTAGCTATGAAGAGAAAGATGACACAGATACCTAGATTTAGAAAATTGCTGCAAACATTCAAGAGGGAGGAGTGAATTTCAATTGTACATTGCTTTTCACTGAGGTATATCATAATATCTACTTTGTTTGTACACTGGCAGCTGAAATAATAACAGATTTGTGTACACAGCCAACAGTTTACTAAAAACAATGATGTCAGCTGAGATCAGTAATTGTTTCTGGTACTTTATATTCTTTATTCAATTGTGTATTTAGAAACACTTCTATTAATATATTATTACTTCTTCTAAGCTAGCTATTGGTATAGAAATATGCTATGCAATTTGTTTTAAATTGAGTTTTTATTATTACTCATTGTATTTATCAAATTATTATATTTTATAGTACTGTTTTCCTCTTCCTCATTCCACAAGGAAATCCCAGGCTTGAGTTCCAAGTTTACGCATTTGAGATTGCTATTTTCATTATTTCATTTAGTTCATTACTTCAAGTGACTGCGTTGTTGTCTAGTTATAGTGGTTGCAAGCACTGCTGCTGAGCATGAGGTCCTGGGTTCGATTCCCAGGTTGGCCAGTTTTATTGGGTTTTTCTATCTGGAATTTTTCTGTAGTAGTCCCGAGTCTAGATTTGTGCCCGGTTGATGGCAATAGGCTCGCCTCCTATTACATGAGACTTAAAAATAACTGGTGAAATGTGAGTGTACTTGTGTACTATAGCCACATATAATATATTTGTATTTTTATGTATTTATCATGAACTAGCTGCGCCCCGTGGTGTTACCCGCGGTTTATGAGATACACTAAAACATGTATTATTTAATTGGTGAGAAAAGTATTCACAAAAAAATTGCTCATCCCACGGGAACACTACATTTTTTCAGGATATATTATTTCACTTATTATTGTGATTTTAGTTTAGTTGGTGATCTTCCTGTGCTAGTCACAATAAATACTTTTTCTTTCTTTCGTTCTTTCTCTATTTTTCGAGATAAACAGTAGCCTATGTGTTTATCCAGAGGGTCAGCTACTTCCACACCAAATTTCATCAAAATCGGTCGAGGAGTTTGAGTTTGAAAGAGTAAGAAATGTATTTGAATTTCTTGCTCATCCCACGGGAGCACTACATTTTTTCGGGATAAAAAGTTGCCTATGTGTTAAGCCAGGGTATAAGCTGTCTACATACCGAATTTCATCCAAATCGGTCTAGCTGTTTGAGCGTGAAGAAGTAACAAACATACACACACACACACTCACAAACTTTCGCCTTTATAATATTAGTGTGATGTTTTGACCAAAAATCAGTAGTAGATACCTACTATGATTGCACAGTAGGGATTTTTGGCTTAGCCATGCTTTAAATTTGTACCTGTAGCAATAGAAGTTAGTGAGCAACAAACATTATAAAGATTTTCTATACAAGGTGTAGGTATCAGATAGGTGTGGTCAAATTTAAGAGTGTGTTATAGACTATCAAACTGAATAACTTTCTTCATGGGACCAACATCGTAATCAAGAAAAAATTGTCAGCTATCCTGTACTCTCTTTAATATCTACTCAACCCAAATGTATGGGACGGCTGATAATATTTTCTCGATTATGATGTTGCTCCCATGGATAAAGTTGTTCAGTTTAATGGTCTGTACCACACCCTTCAGTTTGACCACACCTTTCTTATTCACCTGTATATTAGTCCCTTAATAATAACAAGTCAGAGCCTCGCAATTCTTATGTTGCAGAATTTTGTATATGTTATGTTATGACTTCATCTCTCGCATGCTTTACTTTTAATTATTCCAAAAAATTCTCTTGCATTGTTTAAAGTTGTTTAGTTTTTCTGTAGGTACAGTCAGACAATTTTTTTTCGACTATGAATGAAAATTATAGTTAAAGTAAATAAAAGACGACAAGTGTTGTGTCCTCTGCAGAGTGTTTCCCATTCTTCTCCATAGGAAAATACCTTTTTCTTTTCTTTTAAATATTGACATTCAAGTGCCTTTTAGTGGCTTAACTGAAATATAAATCATTTGATTTTGAATATATCTGTGTAACATACAAGACATACAATATGTAAAACTATAATATCAGCTTTAGACCTGTATTAGTTTCCTATTTGATAAATGATTTCAATTAGTCACAGAATAATCTTATCAACTATAATATCAAGAGCATTACTCATTAATAGATAAGTCAGGAACATTTGAAATGTTAGTGTTGCCGTTTAAATAAAAGTGTTATTACGTATTATGATATTTCTTTTAAGTTTAGAAGATATTAAAATAGAGATCTAAGCTTATAGTGGCATGAAAAACGGAATAACTTGCGTTGGTAGAATGAGCTGTATTTCAAGCATTGGTCATAGGATTAACCAATCAGTTTGATCGTTGGTAAGGGACTTTTTGTTTGAATGTCAATCATTATTTTGTTCTTGTATTATTCTATTTTGAAAATCTTGCACTTCCATTACTAGCAATCAGTTTGGAGACTAATATTTTTGTTTGCAAACATATTTGATTCCCTATCTCTTGTTGGAAACCATTAAATAAATTACCATCTTTTTATATCTTCATCCCAGCATTTAGTATTGCTCATCTTATCAGTAGATGACTGGATTGTGGATGTTGACAAGCCACTGTGTTAATAATATAAACAACTGACGATGATCCTAATGTCTGTGCCTAGCAAGAAAATATTTGTATGAGATAACCTTTAAGTTCTCCTAAATATTTCCTTAAATTTGCAATTAAATTAGACATGAAGGCAAAGCACGTTAAAAATAAACCAATCTGGTTTAAATCAAGGTCAGTGAGTCGCTACATTTTGATACAATATTATTATATTTACTATAAAGCTATATATCTGCTATATATAGCTATATATCTATTTATATAAATAAAAAGAGGAGTGACTGGAGTTTGTGGAGTGGATTGACTGAATGAGTGACTGACTCATCAACGCCCAGCACAAACCCTTGAACCTAGAAAGCTGTAATTTTACACAGAGGTTCCCTTTATAATGTAGACAAGGAATAAGTAAGGAATTCCCGGTAGTACGTTCCCGTGGGATATTTTCTGCATCCACGCGGGAGAAGCCGCTGGCAAAAGCTAGTATATAGATGAAGTTGAATGTTAAGGCTAAGAAATAAGATATTATGCAGTGGTCAAGAATTTATGTATAGACAATGGCACTTATAGTTAATTCAATCACAAAAAGCCTGCCAGTTGCATCGGATAACGTGATACTTGAGATAGTAGACAGATATCAATTTGAAATTATGCAGAGTGAATTATTGAGATGGGTTGCATTTTTAGTTTTTTAGAAAACCAAGCTTATGGGTAATTTGACTACTGATATTTATCGTAGTTTCAGTTATCGACTTCCAGGATATTAAAAAAATCACCCTGTGTAATAAGTTGTTATATGTATAGGAGATTTTATAATTAACAGCTGAACTCGGCTACTGCTCGGTTCCTATAAACTAAAACAAATCGACTTTCTTACCAATGGTAACATTTTTTTTATTGGCAAACTAGGCATATAAATAGATTCGCAAGCTAATTTTACCTGTGATAGCTACTTCCATAGGGGAGGGTCTACTATGCAGAGCTATGAGGTCTTTCCTTCATTATTGGTTGAGATACAAGTCTTAATTTTAACCAATAACGGTCCGTAAATTATAGGAATCGGCCATTAGTGCCTGATTACTAGTCGGTGGTTATCTTAAGCTATCACATAATTCCAGATTTTTTTCGTAAATACCCTGGGACGCGACCAAATAACTGATTACGAAGACCCCATGGCCAGACCATAGCCCTCGTGCCCACGAGCGATTTTTTTTCGCGCATTGGATTTTCAACACACTGCGTAGCGCCGAGAGTTGAAAATCCAATAGTGTTTTTTTGATGCGATGGAATGTACTTTGTTGGATTTCCAATGCTCGGCTCAACGCCGAGAGTTCAAAATGCAGTGTGCCAAAAAAATCATAGCTTTAAAAAATCGCCCGTGCTTACTGGGCACGTTACGTCACTTCACTTGGTCTATTCGATAAAAAAAACTAGCTATGTGCTTCAACTTTGCGCCAATGTGGGCCCTGACCCCTTAGGCAAGTCGGGTAATAACCCATTCTCATATCCCCGACAGGGCTGTACAGAATATTCCCGTCGAAAACTCGTAAGATTAATCTGCGAAAACGCTCTTGTTGGGTTAATTGAGTTGGGCGCCGGCTAAGTTAAAACTCCGTTCATTTTGTATGATTTAAACATAAAATCCTCCATCAGTTGACCTTAGTTTAATTAACGTATGGCCACAGAATCATTATGTATAAGCCAGTATATGCATACGTACAGTCAACCACACGTCCATAGTAACAATTTGACATTGACCGCGCTTTTATTTATGTCGTAGCTGTAAAGAAGGTTTTCGTAGTTTAAGTAGCGGTTGACTGTACCACACGTAGTGGTCAAAGCCACAATGATTTGATTATTTAAGTGCCTCTGGGATTCCATTTTATTGTTTTGATATCTCATTGTTATAGAGCAGGCCTTGCTGCCAGGCCTACTGCGAACAGAATACACGAATTAATAGTGCGAGTACAATGTTCTTTCGTGCAACAATGGAATAGCATAATTATGTCTTTAGATAGCTATCGAATTGGATTGAATGCAAAAATATTAAGTAATGTAAATTATTGATGTGATTTTTTTAAAGTTGTTCTTGTGATCTCTTTTGAATTCATTATCGTATAATAAAGTTTTTAACAAACCACAACCGAGCGCATACACTACATACATGCTGCAGCGTCATTAAAACTGTTGCACGTGTTAAAAACCCAGATTAACCAGTGCTTATACCGCAAAAATAAATAAATGAGTCACTCACTTCTGATGTAAAATCTCCATTTCAAAGAACCATTCCATTTTAAACCGACTTCAAAAAGGAGGAGGTTCTCAATTCGTCGGAACCTTTTTTTTCCCCGATTACTCGAAAATGGCTGGACCGATTTGGATTTTTTTTGTTTTGTTCGAGAGTGTATACATCACAGTTGGTCCCATATAAAATTGATTAACTTTGCTTCGGTAGTTTTTGAATTAGCTTCAATAATACGTATTTTTTCCCCACTTTTATATGGATGATGTTCTAGTTTGTTTTGCAGGTAGTGGTATTTGAATTTGTGTGGGGTAGGTACACAACTAAAAAGTGAAAAATAAAAACTTTTTTACAAAAAAATACAACCAACTTCCAAAAACAGCACTACAAAGTGAAAAATAACTTTAATTTCGGAAGTCGGTGGCAAAAAACGAAAATACATTTAACTAGACGCCGACTTCCGAAATTAAAGTTATTTTTCACTTTGTAGTGTTGTTTTTGGAAGTCGGTTGTATTTTTTTGTAAAAAAGTTTTTTAAACCTAATAAAACGCTACTCTGTCCACTCAAACTAATGATTTTTCTTTCATTTTAACTTTAGCCATCATCCTTTTATTAATCTTTATGGAAATGAAGACTCTTTTGTAGAAAGGGAGTCTCGTAGCAATATTATCGGATTGGGAGGAAATTGTAGGTCGTAGGTTCGAATCCAGGCAGGCACTTTACTTTGTGTAAATTATTTCATCAGCATTGCTCTCAAAACGGTGAAGGAAAACCTCGTGAGAAAACCGACATGTCCTAGAACCAAAAATTCGAAGACATTGACATCTACCAACCCGTACTGGGCCTGCGTGGTGGATTACGGCCCACTCCCTCTCACCGAGAGGAGGCTGTGTCCCAGCATGCACATGCTTAATATTGTATGTTAAATTATCTCTCCAGTTAGTATTGAATCATTTACCTAAGGTCCATTCAAATCCTTGTTTACAATTGATGTTATTTTCACTTCAAAAATACTTAAACAAGTTTAAAAAGTTGATTTGAGAATGACTAGCACTATTGAAAAATTCATGAAATTGTTTGAAGTTTGAACTTTATGACATGTGGGGAATAAAGTTATTTTTTCAAAAATACATCATATTTGTATAAGTACATGTTTGACTTACAACCAAATTAATGAACACAGAAAGTGAGTGAAAAAAAAAAAAGTGAAAAATCGCGAATATCCTAAATGACGCTTTTTGTTTTGTTGCAGAATGACGACGGAGACCATTAACGTGACGGCCCAGACCATCATCGAGGTACCCCACGAAAAGGGCATGTTTCTACAGACTCCAGGTGCCCAGGGTATCGCCGGCATATTCGTGTTTGCCGCGCTATTCATTACTTGCCAACAGGTAAATTAATTTCACCTCTTTCACACGTTCACGTAAACCTTAATTTGCGAAAAGGTCGTGCTACAGTAGCAGGACATGCTTAAGCATCTTTTAGGTGAACCTGGGGTATATTCACCTTTCCACATAAATTCTGCCTAGCCTTTTCCCAACTATGTTTTAGTCGGCTTCCAGTCTAACCGGATGCAGCTGAATACCAGTATTTTACATTGAGCGACTGCCTATCTGACCTCCACGACCCAGTAACGGCGTAATACGATACCCCTTGGTAAGACTGGTTGGTAGACTTTCGGGCTTCTGACGACCCGTTAAGACTGTCAAAGATCCACGAATGACAGCTGGTCCAACGGCTAGGTACTGATGTACGAGATGGTCAGCCATCCACGGACCAACCGCGGCAAGCTGTTGGATCGACCGTGCGACTGTTATTACTTAGCCACGAGCTCCGCACTTTTCGACATAGTCGAGAATTTATTATTTATTGCGTATAGGTATATCATATTGTACTTTATGCTAATAAGATTTTACTGCTAAGTTACTTTCGGATCTTTGTCTCAGTCCCAACAATACAAAAGACAAGTGTCTTTGTTAAGGCTGTCTGTGTCGCCACAGGTGTGCTTACGTCATTTATTTTTTTTAGAAGATCTTGTGCAAAAAGTTCAATACGAATCGAATAGAATAGTCAATCGAGAAAAGAATGCTTGCGAAGATAGATTGTTAACTATTGTCATTGGAAACTCACAATCAATTAAATCGATGCCATTGAAATAGTTGCTCTTCAATGACACTTCACTTTGGAGAGCGTGACTATATTTTACTGTAATTATTGTGTGTATTAACAAGGAATGTATTCGGTGTTATGGACCTGCAAATGAAATTCCACGAAAGCAGGAAGTAATTAGTTCACATAATCACCTACATTTGTAGTGTTTACGATGTGATGGACTTGATGGTGCGGTCCATTAAGTAATTACATTTCTAAGTAAATGTATACGAGGTTAAAAGAACGCAACAGCTGCTCACATCGGATACTCTGATGTGAGGGTGACGTCAGAATATGATTTTACTTAGTCTTGATGTCTGTGGACTCTGTAGATTGTTTAGGCGGCGAAAATTGCGTCAGGATGACGCACCTGCGTCCTAGACTTATAAACAGTTACAACACTTGTGTTATACAAATCAGTTTTCCTCATGAATGACACAATGTAGCACTACGGCTCTAATTATTTTATCTACGCTCGATCACACGTTACTGACGGTATTATGAGTAGCTAGCTAGTATGCAAATGTAACAATCAGCTCTTCTGAGTAAATTACATCTACATAACCGAATGAACCTTTGAATTATTTTTATTGAGAAGAAAATAATATAAAAAGATTCCAAGTCCTACAAGCGTGGGTAGGTAAGACGACGGACAGTTAGTTACGTATAAAATCAATATTTTATCGAAGCATGGTTTAGCTCGGTGTGTAAGTGAACTGGCCTTATGGCTGTCTCTAATTTGACCCGCGAGATGAAGACACGCGCACCAGAATTATGACAAAATGCTATACCTACTTAAATCAATTTTTAGCTTAGTAAGTTATTAACATATTTAAATACCCTCGATTTGAAGCAAATTTTACTGCACAATAAGGTACTGTTTACGTATAATCGTACAAAACAGAAAATCAATCTGCCTAGCCTTTTCCCAACTATGTTGGGGTCGGCTTCCAGTCTAACCGGATGCAGCTGAATACCAGTATTTTACATGGAGCGACTGCCTATCTGACCTCCACAACCCAGTAACTGGGTAATACGATACCTCTTGGTAAGACTGGTTGTCAGACTTTCGGGCTTCTGACGACCCGTAACGACTGTCAAAGATCCACGAATGACAGCCGGGACCAACGGCTTAACGTGCTTTCCGAGGCACGGAGGAGTCTCGATATGTAAAGATGGTCACCCATCCACGGACAACCCCGGCAAGCGTAGCTTAACCTGATGGATCGACCCGTGCGGCTGTTATTACTTAGCCACGAGCTCCTCCTCCGAGTACAAAACAGAAAATAGACTCGAAAAAAATTAAAGGAATCATGTATCAATTTTAGTAAAGCAGTAGACAGTAAGTATAGCCAAATTATTATTTAACCATATTCATTTAGTTTTACAGTAATTTTAAAAACACAAAATTATCGATGTATCCCCTTAAATTGTATCGCTCCCAGCCAATCACAAGGTGCGCTACTGACGTTTTCCTAATGTAAGGAATAAACCAACTCTATCCCCGCTACAATTTATTTATTTACATAATCTTTCTTAACCTTTACTGCGCTCGGCCACAGATAATATAGTACTTCCTAGACAAATTATAAAAAGCGCCATACAGAATATAAATCTAATTCATTGAACACGTTTCATGTGTAGAAGTTAACGTGTTTGAGTGCAATTATATTCGTAAAACAGTTTCCGTGTTGCAATAATAGATTATCAGGCAGAGGATGCTGTCGAAATGTATAGAAAACCGTATAGAATTTGGAGTTGTAATCTTTGATTTATGTTCTTCTCTAATATATCAACTTCAGGCGATATAAAACGAGACATAAAGCAACAGTAGCAGTGCGTAAATAGTAGAAGTTGCCCAGCTACTTCTAAGGGCCATTAGAAAAGAATGGATAGGATCCTTTATAAGTACAGGGTTACTGGAAACATGTCACGATCCCTTTAACTCTTAAAATGTCGATTGTACACCATGTGTACAGATAACAATAGAATTTCAATTGTGTCTGCTAATTGGCGCGCGACGGGTTAAGGGGTGATAGTAGAGGTCATTAGGTATTAAATCACTCCTGCGTACACGGGTCAAAAATGAACCACCTTCGACATATTTTATTTTTTCTAAAAACAGTAAAAATTTGTAAATTGATTTAAAAAAAAACAATGTAACTAATGGGGTTTTTTGCATTTATAATTAGTCCTTATTCATATCAACAACAATATTTCATAAAATAAAAGAAATCTTGTACAGTCAACAACAGAGATATTATCTAGGCAGGGCAGAGTAACATATTTGTATATGAATTGCTTCATGTTCAATTTTATATATATTAGGTCTTTACCTATGAAATTGCCGTTCTGCAGTACTGGCCATTTCAAATCAAAATGATTTTTGTTTGGCTAAGAATTTCAATTTCAAATTAATTTTATTTTAAAAACATGGATTTTTTTTCCAAAAGTAGTCATTTGTTTATTGATTAGTGTTACATTTTCATCGCATTTCAATCTTTTTCGTCATCATGGATACGTTAAAAATTCGAGTAATTATGGAATATGAGTACCGTCGTGGCAGCAACGCGGCACAAGCGGCACGCAACATCAACGACGTTTACGTAGCTAACACTACAAACCAACGCACCACTTGTTATTGGTTTGCTCGCTTCCGTTCTGGAAATTTCGACCTGAAAAATGAACCTCGCGGTCGTCCGAAGACTTTGGTCGACAATGACGAATTAAAGGCGATTGTGGAAGCTGATGATACACAATCTACGGCTGAATTAGCAGCAGCTTTCGACGTTAGCGTCAAAACAATATTGGTCCATTTGCGTCAAATTGGCAAGGTAAAAAAGCTTGACAAATGGGTGCCCCACGAACTCAATGATCGCCAGCGCGAAGTACGCGTCGAGACGTGCCTTGCACTGCTGAACAGACACAAATGAAGGAATTTTGAACCGCATTGTTACCTGCGATGAAAAATGGATTCTGTTTGATTACCGCAAGCGCTCAGCAAGTTGGTTGGATCCTGGTTCAGCACATAAACAATGGCCTAAACGAAAACTTACCCCTACAAAAGTGATGGTCACTGTTTGGTGGTCTAGCGCCGGTGTGATTCATCACAGCTTCTTACCAAACGGGGTGAGCATTACTTCAGATGTGTACTGTGAAGAACTGAACACAATGATGGAGAAGCTGGCACATCTCCAACCAGCATTGGTCAATCGCTCGTCTCCGCTGCTCCTGCACGACAACGCGCGACCTCATACTGCACAGCAGACGGTCTCCAAGTTGCAAGAACTGGGGTTGGAAGCTCTCCGTCATCCGCCCTACTCACCAGACCTTGCGCCTACAGACTACTACTTTTTTCAGAATTTGGATAACTTCTTGGCGGGAAAAAATTTCAATACCCGAGAGGCAGTACAAAATGCCTTTGAAGAATTTGTTGCCTCCCGTCCAGCTGATTTCTTTAAGAAGGGCATCAATAAACTGCCACTGCGTTGGCAAAGATGCATTGATTGCATGTGTGATTACTTCGATTAATACAAATAAAAAATGCATGAAAAAAATTCGTTTAAATTATTTCATACAAAACGGCAATTTCATAGGTAAAGACCTATTATTACTTTGTTTTTGCAATACTCCTACATTGTAACACCAACACAAAATTGTATTTTGTCACGAAATTGAACATGAAGCAATTCACATACAAATATGTTAGTATGTATACCCTGCCTAGATATCTCTTTTGTACCATACTTAAATAATGACCCCAAAATCGTAACAATTTTCGTATTTTTTGTCTTTCGTACCAAGTTGCAAGTTTACTACATAAAATTACAATGGAGCTTTATCGGCTACTATTTCATAAATATCTACGCTTTATTAGCTATCTAACGAGGTATAAACATTTTCGATACGTTGAAAAATTACTGAATAATCTAGATTGATCTGATAATCGTATCCACTGTTTTTTGAAAAAATAAAATATCTCGAAGGTGGTTCATTTTTGACCCGTGTACCCAGGAGTGATTTGATACCTAAGACCTCTACTATCACCCCTTAAAGGGATCGTGACATGTTTCCAATAAACTTGTATAGGTCCGCTCCGATCTAAAAATTAAATAGAACTTACTTCAACAACACCCGAAATGACAGTTCCTTTCGGATGAGTCTCATGTGCAACAATGGCTTGCTGCAATAGACTTTTAAATACATATAATTAACTTACAAACCATGTAGGTGGTTGTAGACTCATAGGTGATACACCTCATATACAAACTCCATGTTCGGGTGTAGAAAGTGTGAAACCATTAGGTAGGTATTATGCATTATTTTCTCGTGTTTAATGCCAACATTATGCAGGATAACGTATTATTATACTAACAATACTAACTTTAATCATAATCTTTGTAATACGATAGATAAAATGCAGTACTTATGTGCAGATATTAATCCATTCTATTTCTGAATCAGAAGATGGATGAATCTGCACTTTACATATTAGAATTTATAAAAAAGTACGGTTGAATAAAGATCGGTCATTTCGATCTCTCCTTCAAACTCAAACTCAACTCAAACTCAAAGCATTTATTTCAAATAAACCAATTACAGGCACTTTTGAATTTTCAATGGGTCGGTTAGTCAGAAAGATGAAGCTAGTTGCCCATTCCAAAGCGTAGTAGATCCCTATGGAGAAGAACGGGCAAGAAACTCCACGGACACTCTTTTAAATCATAATATTTTTACAAAATATTGGTTACATCGTTCATATTGCAAATATACATGTGAGAACAATGTAGAAAAACGTGCACGTTAAAAAGCGTCCGTAATAAAAAGATAAAAACTAAAACAACTAAATTAAATATTAGGTTGGGGAAAAAGTCTTTTCGCATTATAGTATGTATGAACTTAAAATAAAATCTCTTTGGCTATACTACTTGTATCTGGCTGGTTTTGGTATCATTGAAAGTTTAAATTTTAAAGAACATAATTCCAAATTCAAATTATTAAAATCTGTGATTTTCATTTGTTTTTCGTACTGTCAAGATGAGTGAATCTAATGAAGAAATTCGATACATTTTAAAATTTTACTACAAAAAAGGTAAAAATGCAACGCAAGCCGCGAAAAAAATTTGCGATGTTTATGGACCCAGTGCAGTGTCTGTGAGAGTAGCACAAATTTGGTTTAAGCGTTTTCAATCCGGAAATTTTTTATGTCAAAGATGCATGTCGCTCTGGTCGCCCTCTTACGGATAAAATGGATGCCATTTTTGAAAAAGTGGAGCAAGATCGGCATATCAGTAGTGACGACGTAGCTGAAGAACTGGGAATTGACCACAAAACAGTTTTGGCGCATTTGAAAAACACTGGGTACACAAAAAAGCTCGATATTTGGGTACCTCACGAGCTCACTGAAAGAAACCTAATGAATCGTGTACTCATTTGTGATTCTTTATTACGACGTAATGAAACCGAATCAGTTTTGAAGAAGCTGATAACTGGTGATGAAAAGTGGATCACGTACGACAAGAACGTGCGAAAAAGGTCGTGGTAAAAGGCCGGTCAGGCTGCACAGACTGTGGCGAAACCCGGGTTTACTCGCAACAAGGTGATGCTGTGTGTGTGGTGGGATTGGAAGGGCATTATTCAGTATGAGCTGTTACCACCAGGCAGGACCATCGATTCTGAACTCTACTGCGAACAACTGATGAAATTAAAGCAAGAAGTTGAGAGAAAGCGGCCGGAATTAATCAACAGAAGGGGTGTGGTTTTTCATCATGATAACGCTAGACCTCACACATCTTTAGACACTCAGCAAAAATTAAGAGAGTTTGGCTGGGAGGTGTTAATGCATCCGCCGTATAGTCCTGACCTTGCACCTTCAGATTTCCACCTGTTTCGGTCTCTTCAGAAATCTTTAGGCAGTGTCAGGTTAACATCACGAGAGGACTGCCAAAACCACTTGTCGCGGTATTTTGATCAGAAGTCCCAAAATTTCTATAGCAATGGGATCATGTCCCTACCTACAAGATGGCAAAAAGTTATCGAACAAAATAGTACCTACATACTTTAGATAAATGTAAATAATGTATATTAAAAAATGTTTTGAATTTTCTTAAAAAATGCGAAGAAACTTTTTCCCCAACCTATTATTAAAATTAAAAATAAGCCATGGCAGCTAAGAGACGACCAGTCCCAACTGACAGCGCCCGTTCACGAACATGACGACCATGACCCATGACCTTCTCCCTTTAAATCCATCCAAAGGTTGTCTTTAAAAGAAAAGTAGCCAATTGTGTCACCCTATGTAAAATTTCTACTTTCATAATTATAGTACCTATCTATGATTTGCATGGTGTAGGTACATAATAAAGAGTATTCTATCTATCTGTCTATCTACCTAGGATAAAGAAAATGGCCCCATAGGACGTGGAAACAGAAAATTTGCATTTGCGTTTCCCTTGGAGATAACACTCATATCAACATACACGGTTAACTAGGGCGAGGATGTTTCAAAGCTACGGTTTCATGGGATTGCACTCTTTTAAAGTATTTACAAATGCTTCAGTTTTATGTAAATATTTCAGATATTACTTTTAGTAGTGCTTAATTCATGCTATGCAGTTATACATATTACATTACTAGCTGCGCCCCGCGGTTTCACCCGCGTAGACTGGGATAAAAAGTAGCCTATGTGATAATCCAGAGTATAAGCTATCTACATACCAAATTTTATCCAAATTGGTCCAGACGATAGGGTGTGAAGAAGTAACAAACATACAAACACACTCACAAACTTTCGCCTTTATAATATTAGTGTGATTCGCTACTACACCTACGTGACCGTATTAAGTAATTATGCAATTGGCAAAACGTTACGCGTATACATTTCAGAATTTTGTCGTATCAGCAAAAAAATATCGTGCGTCGGTCGTACGTGAGTATGAGTGGTCTTGTCGCTTAAATTCTGATTATGATAAGCAGAAATGACGGAAATGGTTTTTTTTTTTAATCGTTTGTTTACCTGGTAAAGGCAATGATTCAGATTAGACGATCGCGTAAGTTGCGTAGCTGAGAGGACAGTCTGCATGTCTGTTAAGCAACTAAGAATGATTCACAGAATCAATATCAAGTCATTTATTAAAACCTAAATTGCATAAGACAGTCCCCCAAAAGCCCGCCCTTCACCACTTCCTAGTGCTGGGAAGAAGAAGTGGCGTAACAAACTCCCCAGCAGCGCGGCTGTCTGTTAAATTAGAAGAACTTGATTCTATACAATAGTATGCAAAGCATAGATATAAGAAGGATGCAGAGTAATACGAAACATAAAACATTAAATTAAATTATTTGCCATAGTAAGTCGGCTAGCACACGCCAATATACCAACAAAAACAATGAAAAATATACTTTCTGAAGAAATACAAACGTCAACGGAACTTAATCCTACTAATATTATAAATGTGAAAGTTAGTATGTTTGTTACTCAATCACGCAAAAACGGCTGAACGGATTTGGATGAAATTTGGTATACAGATAGTTTATAACCTGGATTAAGACATAGGATACTTTTCATCCCGGCAGTAGGTTCCCGTGGGATAATTTCCGACGTTCACGCGGGCGAAGCCGCGGGCAACAGCTAGTACCCAAATAAAAGCCTCCAGGCATAAAGGGCATGCTCGCTTACATGTGCAGTGCTGGACTATGTTCATATAGCTGTAACTCGAACTCACAAATGATAAACTAGGATACGTAGTAAAATCAATAAACAGATAATTGCTAATAACTATAACAATAACAAAACCATGGTCTACAACCGGGGTTCCTAAACTCTTAAGGCAGTGGAACACACACCAAATCCCTTTTATTTTATGGAACCCCACATCAAAAAATTACAAATAAAAAACAGTGCAATTGAAATAAGAACAAAAACTTTTATTGGAAATATTTTAAAAGTAAAACGTTTAGGTATCTAAATTTATCTTAGGGCCGATTTCAATCGTCAAATAACTATTATCTAGGGAATATGTTTGACGCTTTGACAGCTTTTGTATAGAAAATATGTCAAACCGCCATATTTATTTCACAGACAAAAGTTATCTGACGATTGAAAAATCGGCCCTTAGTGAAATATTTTAAAAGTGAAATTATGAAAAAAATACGTTATTTACGTTAAATATTAATGTGAAGAATGAAAATGTTTCACTGTTTTATTAATAACTGCTTTATAGTTCGGTATTATGACTGACAGTTGTATTTGATAAATAATTTCGCGGAACCCTGATGACTTTTCCATAGAACCTACTTTAGGAATCGCTGGTCTACAAGACATTCCAGTCAGTACAAGTTACACCCGTTCACAAGCATAACGCAAGCTCAGCCATTGATTACTAGCCCCTAGGCATTATTTGAGGGAAGGAGGTAACCCGACCCCCGACGCTACCGCAAGCATACAACATAACGAACTTGCTACCGGTTGCTCAGGCAAGAATAACAACATAATGTGTCATGGATGCCTTAACACCAAATACTATTCTTAAGTAAGTAGTAGTAAGTTCTATCCATTCGTTTAGAGAACTTGATGACACAATGACTTCATAACCATGAATTCACGTCGCTATGTTTATTTATTCTACATTTCATGGATTTTCGCGTGTTAACGGAAACTAATTGACAGATAAGGTATTCCCGCATGCATTTATCGTATAAATCGATAGTGGAATGTATGCGGGATACCGTGGATTTTTAATGAGTATCAAGTTACAATGTTAATACTGCTCCATTATGCATACAGCGGCCATGGCGCTGCACCATGGCTACAGTTTTGTCGAAATGAAAATGTTTTCCGCTCATTCTCTCGTAGTCTGATCCACAGTTGGCTATTCTTGCCTTCTCGTGGGATCTCTGTCTCAATTTTAGCTGTCTTCATTCATTGCCTGCTTAGTTCCCAGCGCAGTATATGTGTCTAATGTCTTTCCGCGAGAACGTAAATAACAACTAAGCTAACAGAATGACATACAAGTTTGCCAGCTCCGCTAAGAGTAGTCCATAAAGATCATCCATTAGCTAAGAGCGGTCCATAATTTAGCAGTACCTTAGGGTCACATCAGGTATTCAGGAGGCGGATCCACAATGCGCCACAATTGCGGCGATAAGTCCTCTCTTTGAGGAGTGGTTGGAGAGGCGCCACGGCGTCCTCACCTTACGCCTGACGTAGCTCCTCACCGGACACGGTTGTTTCGGGAGGTTCCTGTTTCGGATAAGGCGGGAGGAAACGCCCGGGTGTCACCATTGTGTGGATCGCCCGGAGAACACGGTGGAGCATACAGTGGAGGTCTGCCTGGCTTGTACGGGGAGCACCGCCGTGTTCTCACGGAGGCGATCGGTGGCGGCGATCTCTCGCGTCCAAACCTGCTCCAGGCCATGGTGTGGAGCGAGAGTGCATGGGAGGCCGTCACCTCCTTCTGCGAAGCAGTAATGTTCGCGAAGGAGGAGGCGGAATGCGTGAGGGAGAGGCAACAGTCGCGCCTTCGCGCCCCTAGCCACCGCAGGAGACGCCCTGGGCGGCGCGAATCCATTGCCGATTCCCGGCCACCGTAGGCGCGGACTTGCGGATGACGAGTAATGGGTAGCTCGCCGTCCGGTAAGGACCAGGCCCGGGTTGACGGCGCGTTGTGTTCCACTCGCGTCTCAAAGAGATGTCAGCAGTGACGGGGTCCAATAGGGCCGATGCCGCCGGGGTCGCGGGTTGTTCGAAAGAGATACCGTGGCCCTGGCACAGGCAACTGAAGGAACACGGGTGAGTTTTACTCAGTAAAAGTCTGACACGCCCTCTCGCTCCGCCCAGAGCGGGAGAAGTCATTTGGTCATTTCCCATCCACAAAAAAAAAGACGGATATAAACTATTTAAGATTAGACCATATTTTTTAATTCCGGACCCAAGGCACCCCTGGAGGACACCCCTAGGGGTGCCACGGGAACTTGTTTGACATATTGACATAGTAATTAATTTAAAAAAGTGTCTTTTTGATATTATCCTCGCCTCCTCTCTTAATCTGACTTATTTATCTAGAATTCGACACTGACTTGAAACTAAAGGTTAATAGTGTCCAGTTATAAAATTTATTCAATTTATTAATCGTACAAGAATTGATGATGATTGCTGATATGTATTATCGTATTTAGTCACTACTTCACCGGTGACCGGTATTATGAAGAATTTATATGTAGTCATTCTTAACTAGTATCATCAACTTGTTCTGTATACATATAACATACTATACGCAAGTCGGTATCTGGTAAAAGGGTCCCCACGTTTTCTTTAGAGGACTGCAGACTTTACTCTGTCAACACTTTTGCGAAGCTATAAGAAACTGATGATGAAATACTAGCAGGTTTTTTTTAGTAAAACGATTTTCACTTTTAGCCAAAAGTTCAAGGTGTTATTAATCTAGGCATTAGATTTGGTTTTAGGAATGTTAAAGCTAATTCTACACGTGGGGCTTCTGTATTTGTTTATTTAATAACTACAAGGATTCGGCAATTTGCTACATCGGACCAATGACCGATGTAGCAAACTGAGGCCAAAATGTGAGGCGGAAAAGGCAAATTAATTTCACACAGTAACATACTGAGCTGTGAGAGCAGTGGTGGCCCAGTGGTAACGGCCGCGACTTACAAGTTATAGGTCGTGGGTTCGAACACTGACAGGCGCTTTACTTTGTGTAAATAGTTTCATCAAAACGGTGAAGGTAAACATCGTGAGGAAACCAGAAACCAGGCATGTCCCAGAACCAAAACCCGCACTGAGCCAGCGTGGTGGATTATGACCTACTCTCACTCTCTCACAGAAGCGGCCTGTGCCCCAGCAGTGGGAAAATTATAGGCTGATTGTGATTTGATTGACATACTGTGCCTAAAGCCAAACTGACTCTATTCTGGCACTATACTCTGTATTATTTTAATGTTGCTATATCAGATATTAAACAGATAAAATATTCATACAAGAAAATTATTTCCACATTCTGTTACTGATAAGTGATAGCGTTCTAGAGCTAGCTATTAGCCAATTCTTTTGTGCCACTATCAGAGCGTCTGTTATCGCACCTCGTTATGGGCTATGTTCCGTTTTGTATTTACCAACTGATAAAGAGTTATTATGGTTTGAGTATGAATAATGACTTTTTAGCCACAAGAGCGTAGCTGCGAAGTTCGCGTCATCATATACCTATTCGGTTTTTTGACCTTGTGCTTTCCCACCGGGACGGGAAATGTACGTACTTTACTGTTATAATGTAGTTGAACAGCCTTAAATAAAGTACCAAAATGTTGTACATGATAAGCTGGTATTTTTGTGTGGATGGAGGTTTAACGTGTGATGGTGCGGTGACGCGGGCACAGGCCGGGCACGCAGAAGACGTTTGTTATTTATTGTTGTTACGTGTCTAAGTAAATCATTTTTGCTGACGGGTTTTTTTATATGACGGAAATCACGATTACCAGATGAGACAAAGATTACACAAGGAAGATGTTTTGGCGAAATAAAATTTCTAGTAGGTTCGGTTATTTTATTAGGGACCGTACCAAAATGGTAAAACGGAACCCTTATGGTGTGACTCAGTCTGTCTGTCTGTCACAACTGGATATCTCAAGAACTACTGAACTTGAAACTTGGAACAATTTTAGATGACGTTTGCCCAACTATTTTGTAAATACATTTATGTTCGCATAACTCGTCAAAATGTAGGGAAATGCTGATTTTTTTTCGCGATTTCAGGTTTGGTCCCATAGTAAAAGTTGTTCAAAATGATGGGCTCATTAATACCTTTGTGTTATGGGATATCAAAAGAAACACGTTGTAGTATTATGTACACACCAATCTCTTACGATCATAAATGGAATATTTGTGTTCAATAACTGCGCAAAATTAGTGTTTTTTTCATAATTAATTTTATCGTACATTAGCCAGTGAGCGGCGTATGCTTTCTATGTTTATCTTGCTAGGTTATCAAAAATGAAGCGCAAACAATACTATTAATTTTTCTTTTTGAAACGGCCTCCAAAGTACAATTTAGAAATACTGAAGTAGATTGGTATTCTCTCCAAAGTTTGCCCGTAGTACGATATTATCACCAGAAAAGAATTTCTGCTTAAAAGAAATAAATAATTTGTAGAAAAATCATCATCTTCCTGCCCTTATCCCATGTTACTTGGGGTCGGCGCAACACGTTTTCTTCTTCCATTCTCCCCTGTCAACCAATAATATATCTACCTATCTGCCTATAAATAAAGTAAGATCACAAATCTTTAACAATTTTTGCGCTATTAAACAGTTGAACCACTTAGCAATATTATACCTACCTAGTCGACGGACGGCCACACTAATGACAATGCCTAGGCTAGAAAATAGACAGGCCATTTTTTTACGATACTGCCCTATAAATTCATAATCATGGGATACTAAACATGCTGCCTTTTTACCTAACAATCTGCCTAGCCTTTTCCCAACTATGTTGGGGTCGGCTGCCAGTCTAACCGGATGCAGCTGAATACCAGTATTTTACATGGAGCGACTGCCTATCTGACCTCCACAACCCATTAACTGGGTAATACGGTACCCCTTGATAAGACTGGTTGTCAGACTTTCGGGCTTCTGACGACTCGTAACAACTGTCAAAGATCCACGAATGACAGCCAGGACCAACGGCTTAACGTGCTTTCCGAGGCACGGAGTCTCGGTATGTACAGATGGTCACCCATCTACGGACCGACCCCGGCAAGCGTAGCTTAACCTGATGGATCGACACGTGCGGCTGTTATTACTTAGCTACGAGATCCTCAAGTTAAAAATGTACCTGTTTTTTCCATCAAACTGTAAACCACTAATAAATACAAGAAACGTTATTAAAAGTACACTGTGTAGCAGCGTTATAACCGTTACGTGTTGGTCAATTAATACAACTTTATCTAATGATTTTAATAGTAAACGAAGACAGCGTAGCGTAACTGTTTGATTACGAATACGTTCTGCTGACCCTATTATATTAGTTATATTCCGTAATCAGTTATTTTTGTAAGAGGAGCTTGTGGCTAAGTAATAACAGCCGTACGGGTCGATACATCAGGTTAAGCTACCCTTGCCGGGGTTTGTCCGTGGATGTTTGACTATCTTTACATACCGAGACTCCTCTCCCGGCTGTCATTCGTGGATCTTTGATAGTCTTTACGGGTCGTCAGAAGCCCGTAAGTCTGACAACCAGTCTTACCTAGGGGTATCGTATTACCCAGTAATTGGGCTGTGGAGGTCAGATAGGCAGTCGCTCTATATAAAATACTGGTATTCAGCTGCATTCGGTTAGACTGGAAACCGATCCCAAAAAAGTTGGGAAAAGGCTAGGCAGATTGATTGAATCAATTATTTTTGTTATAAGTAATAATCTTACGTTTATCTGTTATCATATTGCAACGTAATATGTTTTTAATAGCTTCTGTCCGCGCCTTTGTTCGCATGAAATTTCTTGTTCCCCGTCCCACTCCGTCGCATCGCATCGCCTGCCCGCGCTAATACTTCGTTTTGCTTAGCGTTCTTTCTGACTTTTTTGTCTGTTTGCTCGTCTCCTAAGAGTTCTAGCGTGATGTTAAATAGCATATAGCCTTCCTGAAGAACTGGGCTATCAAATGCAAAAATACTTTTTCAAATCCGTTGTTTCAGAGATTACGTGATTAGCGCGTTCAAACAAACAAAATAACAAACTCATCATTCTCCTGCCCTTATCCCAATCTATTTGGGGTCGGCGCAACATGTCCTATTTTTCCATACTTCTCTATTATTCGTCATCTCGGTAGTCACCCCCTTTCCTAGCCATGTCATCATTCACACAGTCCATCCATCGTTTCTTTGGTCTTCTCCTACTCTTATAGCCATCGACATTCATACTCAAAACTTTCCTCACGACAATTTCCACCAAATAATAAACACTTCAGCGTTATTATTAGTATAATTCTATAGATTACTTTGCAGTATGAAAATAGATAAAAATGTCAACTTTGAATGCTGAAAACTAAGTTGTTTTCAGAATGCCGTAAAGTATCGAACAATGTAGATGTAATTGCAAATTGAATTTGCAATGGAAAACAAATTATGTACAAATACAAAGGAGTTAAACTCGCTACAAAATAATAAATCCCTTTTGACATCTCATATCGTTTCGTATGCCAAAGAGAGACAAACATTGCGGAACAAAAAGGGAAGTCCGGCATTTGGCTTCTTAGATTGACCAAACATTAGGGTTTCTAATTCAATGCATGCCAATTCCAAAAAGCGGGTTATGTTTAAACATTAATATAATATTCATTCGGTATTCATCACAAATCGGTCAACTTTCGATTGGCGAAAATGTGTTAATTTTGCACGCATTTAGTCGTGACAGCTCACCGGTGGGCAGTGCCACCGACCAGCCAATAACTATGAACCATAACGGAAAAGATGATGGAAAATGTCAATTATATAGCTTTTGCTCTTTGTAGTATTACAGTGCAATGCATTTATGGAAAATCTGGCACAATGTTATTTTCATATTTTTGTCGAATACTATTTTCATAACACATGATTTGAATGTTACATACAATACAGACCTACACTGGCCTTCCTATTATTTACCTACCTGAGGTGCTTCATAGTAAATTATGAAAGAAACAATAAAAACAATTATCGCCATAATAGACCCGTCACCAACCTTCCGCCACCCAGCTGTTTCAACATAACATTGATCACAATAAATTATTGCTACGTCATAATCACTCAACAGTTTTCGCCAATGATTTCACAATCATTTATTTAATTTTCCGTGTATGATTTTACGGTAGCGTGTTTATTCTTAATCTTTGTAAGCTTACCATAGATAAGTTCCTTATGACCTCTCTCTTCTTCCTGTCATGGCCCTATGTTATTCGGGATAGGCAGAATATGTTTTTCTCTTTCATTTCGCCTTTCGCCTTATCATCACCCGCAATCGATCTATTTTTTATTTTGAACCGACTTCAAGTAAAGAGGTGGTTCTGTTTTCGTCTTTATGTATGTTCATTGATATTTTCATCGATTTTGTAAGTTCTTTTGCTTGAAAGGAACTCCTGAGGTGATCCCTTACAAATTTGATCAAGTTCTGATGAGTGGTTTATTAGTTAGCTTCAATAATACGTATTTAATCTACTTTGTGTCTTTGATGATGTTATTATAAGTTCCTTTCACTGTTTTTAACATAGCAAGTAGTTGTATACGAATTTGTGTAAAAATAATTTTTTTTTTTACAAAAAACATACAGCCAACTTCCAAAAAAAAAACACTACAAAGCGAAAAACAACTTTAATTTCGGAAGTCGTGGCAAAAGCAAAAATACAAAAACAGAGACACCAACTTCCGAAATTAAAGTTGTTTCACTTCCCCCACCCCCACACCCATACCCTCTTCAACTATCAAGAGGACTGATGATACCTATGTACTCTTTTTAAATGCTTGTTAATCTTCATTTCCAGATCTACCAGCACCTGCGCTGGTACACGAACCCCTCCGAGCAGCGCTGGATAGTCCGCATCCTGTTCATCGTACCAATATACGGCTGCTACAGCTGGATCTCACTGCTGTTCTTTAATGGAAATTCCTATTATGTGTACTTCTTTACCGTCAGAGATTGCTATGAAGGTAATTGCTTATCTCGCTTTTGTATATTCTCTTTTGTTCTTCATTTGAAATATCTATCGTTCGCAGTATTAAGGCTTTCCCTAAAGTTTTGTCAAGGCTGTACCTAAAAACATAAATGTATTGAATGTTGGCCTTCTAATAGATCGCTGAAAATGATGTTAGTGAAAGGATGACGTATGTAGGCAGTTAAATATTAGTAAACGCGATGTTTCTAGTATACAATAGGCACTGCTTTTCAGCTCTTGGGTAAATACAGGGCCGTCTTTTCCATTGACCATTCTGGGCAAATGCCCAGGGCCCCGCGATCCATGGGCCCCCCTATTAGTAGAGCTCGCTTCGCTTGCTCATACATCCTGCATTCTCCATAGGAGCTACATTATTCTAGTGCCCCAGGGCCTCCAATGGATTAAAGACGTCCCTGGGTAAAGAAACTTGACATCTACGACTAGGGATTGTGTCGCCAATGGTGTTTGTGGTTATCAGGACATCGGCTCTCATTGAACCATATTATTAACTGTGTAGGATATCCTTTATAGATGTATATAAGTAGATACAACTGTGTCAGCAGACTATGCAAACAGATTAGATAACTACAGCTAAATAACGGTCAGCGTATCATGTGGCGGAATAAATTGACCATTTGTTCTAGACTCTAGAATCTGGATTCTAGAGTCTAAGAGATTTTCATGTTTATTGTTACTCTGTGCCCAGCAATACGGCTTAGATAAATTATGCGTTGCTGACGCAAGTTCTATAAATAAAGCTCTTTCCTATTTCATGAACGTAGCAAGATGCACATTTTGAACTATGTTTGTTTTTCATTACGTTGGGCGTCTGCTGGAGTGCGTCAGCTTAATCGATTAATTGAGTCGAACTAAATAAGTTCGGAGAATCGATACGCAACCGATGTATAAATTACTCGATTCTTTGTTGAAACTGAGACGCTGAACAACAGGCTCCTTCAATTGACCTGTATATGGCAATTGGCATTGCGATAAAAATATATGATGACAAAGTCCTCGCCTTTAAACGAGTCACGGATTTTTGCAATAATATTGTAGAAAGTTGAACGAAACGAAAATGAGCACAGAAAACTGAGAGTAAACAAAAATTGCTGTTATAATAGTTCCAGTTTTCCTCAAATCTGGGCTTCTGAGTTCTTTAAGAATTTTGACTATTCTCAAATTGAAAAAAAAAACCGGCCAAGTGCGTTTCGGCCCACGCACAATAAAGGGTTCCGTAGTTGGGATGAATTTATCCCAAGAACAAACTTAACATTGTAGTTGTTAAACATGTTCTCCCATTCCAACTGTAAATGTAAGTTCATACTCACAATATTGAGAGATTTACCATGTTATTTTATATACCACAGACTTCTTATAGGTTTTCCTGTAATCTACAGGTAAAGATCTATTTTCTGTATTTTTTTCAAAATTTTAGGCTCAGTAGTTTCGGAGATAAGGGGGGATGGTCTATTTTCTTAAATAACTTTAAAACAATTTATTTTAAAATTATAAACAATATATATTTGAGACCCTTTCATTTGATATGTAACAAGGTATAGTTTGCAAAATTTTATTTTTTATTTTTCTTATTTGCCCCTCAAAAGTAACCCCATATTCAAAATTAATTTATTTACTTTACCCATCCGTATTTGGGTCACAGAAATTCATATATGTACCAAATTTGAACTTAATCGGTCCATTAGATTCGGAGCAATTTGGCTGGGACAGACGGACGGACAAACAGACACGCGAGTGTCTATAAAGGGTTCCGTTTTTCCTTTTGCGGTACGGAACCCTAAAAATCACCTATGTTTGTCCGGCCCAGCAGAAGTTTCTAATTTCTCAATATGTTGCATTAATTATAATCAGTGGTGCTATACTTATTTGATTGCTTTACAATAAATTTTTTCCATAAGAGAAATATATCGTGTCATTCATCATTTGCAAATTCATTGAAAAACTTGAGTCAATTCATTTGATTCTAGAATATTCCGTGTTATTATTTGATAACTGTTTATATATATACCTATATGTATAGCTAATTATACAAGCGTCTATTCATTATACGTTGTATTCGTGATCTTGATATTAGGGTCACGGCTATCTGTGCAATAAGTTTAAGGCTTATTATATTATTTAAAACTTGTTGGTCTTCTAGCTCATTTGAGTCTTAGAAAATGCAGGTGGATATGCCTAAATATAAATCTATTTTCCATACTTCTATGTGTCGTTCCTCTTTTTTATTGACAATAACGTGTCCCCTCAAAAAAAAAAAATGTTTTTCTTCCTAAATATTTAGTTTCACAATATTTTTTTTCACAAGCATTTTTTTAACAATAATAAAATAATCACTCAAAATAAAACACTTCCGTTTTTATTTATTATTACTACTTTTTACAAAATGGAACATAATATTCAAAAATATGACGGAGTGTTGTCGGTAGAAAAGAATAACGTCCCATGTGTATGTATTTGGAAACTTGAGACTTTATTAATCAATCATAGTTGTCAAAAGTCTTAAGTATGTAGTAATGGCTCTTGCATACAAACCTCAACGTGACCTTTGAACACTAACAACGGCCTAACAAGGTCTATTATTTCCTACTAAAATATAATGCCTTTCTGAATATGTAAACCATGTATTACATTCTGTCATAGAATTCTTAAAATATGTCGTCATAGTGTTGTTACCGTAATTTAGGATAAACGTGTCGGTTGACGGAAAATAGGTCATTTGTTATTGCTAGCAGACGGACGACTACTTTAGATATAAATTTATGACGTGCTGCCATGTAGCTAAAAATATTGCTTATACCTTATATCTCAGAGTACCGTAACAAATATTTGGCCTCCTGACTTTCCTACTGCCTTTTCGGTAGCGTATCGTATCGATTGTAATAGATATATGTAATGGGTGGATCCATCAATGTATGATGATAATAGACGAAGTAGACTGTGTGGTTCCCAAACATTAGTTTAGCCCACCCACAGACCTATAACTAAAGAGGACGGGCACTTCGCCTATTGCGGACGGTAAACGAGACACAATAGAAGTTTTAACAACCCGCAAAAGCGTTTTAACAATTTTTCCCCAAACTACGAACCATCGTCTCTGCCGTCCGTTTTGAGTCTTGATTTAAATTGTTTTAAAAGTCAGCTTTTGACTGCTGCCGCCGGGGTCGCGGGTTGTTCGAAAGAGATACCGTGGCCCTGGCACGGGCAACTGAAGGAACACGGGTGGGTTTTAGTCAGTAAAAGTCTGACACGCCCTCCCGCTCCGCCCAGAGCGGCAGAAGTCATTTGATGATTTCGCATCCACAAAAAAAAAGTAAATAATAATAATACCAGCCTAGTATTGTTCCAACTGCAGGGTGAAGGCTCTTCTCATATAGAGAAGGTACGAGCATTGATCACCACGCTTGCTGAAGACGTTGGCGATTTCAGACTTATATTGACGTGAAAAAGTGTCTTAAAAGATCTACTTACAGAAATAAACATTTCATTTCATTTATTAACGATAAGTCCAGGTTGCCTCACGATGTTTTCCTTCACCGATGTCAGTAATGTCCAAGATAAACTCGCAAAGTACATATGAATTGGAAAAAGTCACTGGTACTTGCCGGAATTTGAACCTGGCCTTAATCAGTGAGTGGGCCATCACGACGGTCCTATATTACATAAATAAACTGTTTGCCATTCTCTTTCCAGCTTTCGTGATCTACAGTTTCCTATCCCTGTGCTATGAGTACCTGGGCGGCGAGGGCAACATAATGTCGGAGCTGCGCGGGCGGCCGGTGCGCGCGTCCTGCGTCAACGGGACATGTTGCCTCAGTGGCGCCACCTACACCATCGGCTTCCTGCGGTTCTGCAAGCAGGCCACGCTGCAGTTCTGTCTCATCAAGCCCGTTTGCGCTTTCATTATTATATTCTTGCAGGTGGGTTTTACTATATTAAACGAGAGTAGTACTTGCGGTCATAAAACACTGAGCGAGATGACACGAGTCTAACTATCGAGTTTTTAGTAATCTCGTATTAAAAATATTCATCGTCTTACTCGCACGTTTTACGACCGCGACTGCCATTGCAATCTATAAAGGACATAACACGAGGGAGCGAAACGTCAAGCGAGTCATTATTTTATTGTGATTATATCACAGTTCGTTAGTTTACAAACTATCTCGACAGTTTATAAACTATGGAATAATTGTGAACTGCAACAAACCATTAATTTAACGCATTATTTTTCGATAGTTTAGAATCTATCCATCGCAAACCGATAAATTGTGAACAGGTTATCAAACTTGCATATGACGTAAGCACATTGCGCTAACTTGGAAGAAGTGCTCGCCGGCCGTTGCCGCGGCACTGCTTGCTTCGCTCGCTCGGCTCGCACGCGGTTGGTCACAGCTCTAACCTAAGCTAACCAAAGCATTTGGTCGGGGTGTCCTGGCTTAGATTTGGCTACCGCCAAGACCTACCAATCGAGGACGGTTCACAATTTTACGGGTGGTAAAATCGGGCAGATTATGAACCCTGTCGATAAATGCAGGTTTGTTCACAATTTGACATTGATATAAACTACCGAAAATGAATGCGTTATGTTGTAACAGTTCACAATTTTTCGACTGTTTATAATCTAGTTTTTATTATTATCACGATGCTCACAATCTTACGATGACATCTACACACCAAAGCTGCCAGGTGCGGTGGGTTAGACCCGGCCGGCGGCTTCAGAACGTTGTAAGTTAACTTTGGTCTTGGTGTGTAGACACCTTAAATAAAATAATGTCTCGCTTGTCGTCTCGCTCCCTCTTGTCATGACCAGACACCCTTAGAAAGCAGCTACCTCCTATGTAAACGCTTATTGTCCTATTCGCACCTTTTATGACCGCGACCGCCACAAATCTTGGCGTTTTATATAATAGGAGATGAAGAGTAATAAAGTAAATTGGCTGTGTTTTATAGCCCTAGTTAATTAGGCACGCACTCCGCCATGGCACGGGTTTATAGCAGAAAGCAAGACGCATGACTTCACTACTGCAGCGTGTGCTTGTCCTATTAAGTTAGGCATATATTTAAAGTACTGATGATTCTTTTGGGTGGATCCGTAGTCGTAGCTTGCGAAATTCAAATTTTCTTGCGTTTTTTGTAATTTGCAGGTTAGTTAGATTTGCCGCGGTTTAGTCTTATTTCGGAAATCAGACCAACAAACCACGGTAAATCTAACTTAGAGATATGATTCATATGGTTATAATTATGTAAATACATATTTGTCTCCTCGTGGCTAAGTAATAACAGCCGCACGGGTCGATCCATCAGGTTAAGCTACGCTTGCCGGGGTTGGTCCGTGGATGGGTGACCATCTTTACATACCGAGACTATCCGTGACTCGGAAAGCACGTTAAGCCGTTGGTCCCGGCTGTCATTCGTGGATCTTTGACAGTCGTTACGGGTCGTCAGAAGCCCGAAAGTCTGACAACCAGTCTTACCAAGGGGTATCGTATTACCCAGTTACTGGGTTGTGGAGGTCAGATAGGCAGTCGCTCCATGTAAAATAATGGTATTCAGCTGCATCCGGTTAGACTGGAAGCCGTCCCCAACATAGTTGGGAAAAGGCTAGGCAGATTGATTTGATTGACATATTTGTTATACTCGTAGTCACGAATCATATTTTGATCAAGATACAACCGGACACTGACCTGCAAAAGCGCAAGAAAATTTTAATTGAAAACTGCAGAATTCACTTTAAGTACTAAAATTGCCTATTGACTGCCTCGTTTGGTGGTGGTGCTTTGGTGGTCGCAAGCGCTACTGCTGAGTATGAGACCCTGGGTTCGATTCCCGGGTTGGGCAAAGTGTTGTTGGATTTTTCCTTCTGGAATTTCTCAGTAGCAGCCCGGAGTTTGGATTTGTGCCCGGTTGATGGCAATAGGCTCGCCCCCTATTACTGGCGAAATTTGGGTACTATAGGTACACCTCTGCTAGCCTTTAGGGGCATACAGGCGTGATGCTATGTTACGTGTACTAAATTTGAAAATAGAATTAGTTCTACAATGAGTTTGGCCACAAATAATGGCACTATGGTCAAGTAAAGATTTTCCTCATTTATAATCAGCTTACAAACCAACTCTTACGCAGCAAAAATATATTAACATTGTCGTATCAATTTCGATATTAGAATTTCCTCTTTGATAAGGAAGTTAAAGGTCATAGGGAAATATTGTAGTAGGTACTTGAAAACGAACACGATGTATTTTGCAATAGTTACGTACATAAGATTTTAATAATAACGATAACACACTCAGTTGAAGTATCTGATTGTGGTTTGCAACAATAACATGCGGTTTAAGTGCTCAGCTCCTGCAATCATAGACTAGACACAATAAAATATTCAAAGTGTCTCGCGTATGCATTAGATTTTTATTTTGTATGCATTCTCTCGATTTGAAATTCATAAGACTTATAATAAAGTTAAAAGAAAACTGGTTCCACCATTGAACTTGATAATATGTTAATCAATTTGTATGTATAAATCTCAGCAACTATCAGCTGAAATGAGGATTAAAACTATGATTAAATAGTAAAAGTTAAAAAGCATAGTCAGCGTTTATCAATTATCAAGAAAGATAAGAAAATGTCTGACACGTACATGATTGAACGAATGTTTGAATCATGTCGTATTGTCCCTTATTTCGTAATTTTATAAATCGTTTCTTACGATAGATCCAATCTATCGTAAGAAATCTACTAAACTCTTATTTTTAATTTGCTAAACCAAAATGACAGCTGCGATCGACTTTTTTTTTTGTCATTTTGACATTTTACGCCTTTTCATAACAATGTCGCGGTAAGCGAAAACTTGGCGATAACTTGTCAAATTGTACAGAAAATATCGCGTTTCGCAGAGACACCGCAGCGCTACGCGTTGGTGTGAAAAAAATGTGTTTATCTAGCAAATAAAAAATCAGAGCATAGATTGAAATTATGCTACATCATCAGGTCGAAGTCGAAATACAATACGAGTTAGGATGACACATCATAACCTTATAGCAATCTTAGTTATTCGTTTAAAAAATAATGGAATTGAAGGGGATATTAGGAGCGAATAATATATCTTCGGCTTAGCTTATTTTGAAGCAGCGTGACAATCTTGTATGATTAATACAGAAATATTTTTGTTTTGTTACTCACGGCTCTACGGCCGAACCTATTGTCATAGAATTTCACAGAGCAAAGTAACATGAAAACAATACTTAGTACTTATACATGCTGCTGTAAAATATCTATACTCTGATTTTTAATTTGCTAGACTAAAATGACAACATAACTTTTAAAAAAACCTCCATTTTTTTATTAAATGTTATGTTATGGAGCATATCAAGCAGAATGGGCTATGGGTACTGGCGGAGCCGCGAGCAGGCACCGCGAGGCACATTTTAATTCTATTCATACTCATTTGTGACGACAACGTTGGCGCAGTGGTTGAGCGATTGACTGCTGCGCAGCATGTCGCGGGTTCGATTCCCGCACGGAACAAATATTTGTACGACCTACAAGTATTTGTTCCGAGTCTGGGTGTTTTTCTATCTATAATATGTATGTATTTACAAAAAAAAATGTATATAAGTAGTTAATCAGCCATCTCGTTACCATAACACAAGCATTAGGTTGCTTAGCTTGGGGCTAGATGGCGTTGTGTGATATGTCCAAACATATATTTTTTTTTTTTTTTTTATTTGTAGCAAGTTTTCAAAAATCTTTTGCTTCCAGGCGCGAGGTCTGTACCACGACGGCGACTGGAGCCCGGACGGCGGTTACATCTATATCACCATCGTGTACAACTTCTCCGTGACGTTGTCTCTCTACAGTCTGTTCCTGTTCCTGGGGGCTACCAGGGAGATGTTGAAGCCGTTCGATCCTGTACTCAAGTTCTTTACCGTCAAGTCTGTTATTTTCCTCTCGTTTTGGCAAGGTAAGCTATACATAATTTAAAAATAGACATAAAATCATGCCTTTAGTTCTCAAAAGGGACAGGCGGAGGGATAGGTACAGTTCATACATATTGAAAAAAAAAAAAAAAATCTATTTAGTCCGTCAGTCAAATAATAAAAAAAATATTAGATGTGTATTTTTTGCTTTGTCATATTAATAAAAAAATACTTTGATTTCTAGCATTAAAGTTGGGGAGTGGAGGCTCGCTACGTCACAACTATAACAAACTACGCATAAAATCTAGCAAGGAGTGACGTCATGCCACATTTTAACTTAATGTATCGCCGTAATCTTTTGATCGCGTAAAAAATTAAAAATACCTGTCCAATATTTTTTTAACTACATGACGGACAAAAAAAAAATAGTAATCATCCCTATTCCTATTTACTATATCTAAGTTACTGAAGTAATGCATTGTTAAGACATTTTCTTTCCTTATGTAAATAAATTACCTATATTAAATTATATATTTTCCCAGTTCAATTTTATATTGTCCCATGTAAAAGGAATCGAGCCCATTCCCGATTATCCGGCACAAATTTAGACTCCGGGCTGCCTCTGACCATGGCAACGAGGATATTTCCTTTCGTAAAATTATATTGACTTTAGAATAAAGAGCGAGGACGAATGTTATATGAAAACTACCTTTTTTAGTTGAAAATGACATCAATCCATAATACATGATGGCTTTTTTGATTATTTAATCTCACTATATACAACCCTTGTCGATAACATCATTTAGCCAAAAACGTCCACTATTAGACCAAACCCCACCCAAAAATCATCACAACAACTAATCCTGTGTATTCTTGCATCTAGCGATCATAACAAAACAAAATGTACTAATTCTACCCGTCTTTTCCCCTCATAGGTGTAGCCCTAGCTATACTCGAGAAAGCTGAAGTGATCTCCCCGATCCACGACGCGAACGGTGTGCCTACAACAGCTGGTACAGTGTCAGCGGGCTACCAGAACTTCCTCATCTGTCTGGAGATGTTAGCGGCCGCCATCGCGCTGCGCTACGCCTTCCCCGCCGCTGTGTATGCGCATGCGCACCGTGACCCGCATCGCTCTGTCACTATGCAGTCGATCTCTAGTAGCCTCAAGGTGAGAAGGGACTTTTTATTTTATAAATTGGCATAACTTAATAGACATCTTCATCTTCTGGTCTTCCAATTACTGATAGACATCATGGGCTATAATTTCTTCAATGACGAAATTGAATACCAGATATTATTGGAATTACCTCGCGTAAATTGTCAAGACAGTACTGCTGCGAGCTTTATAATCAGAATTGCAAGAGCATATTGTAAGAGCCCTACCTTTGAGAAAACTACAAGTTGTTTGTCTATTGTCAGCCTAATTTACCCCAATGCTGGGCGAAGGCCTGCCAGCTATTTCGGCTAATGCCATCATAATTATAGAGTTGATATCTGACCATGTTCCAATACGAATAACAATGTTTCACTAGCGACGTAAACCAACTCTTAGCACTAACATTATTGAGCTTAGTTAAGAATTTAACCCACATCACTGGGCATATGTATATCTCGTCAATCCATTTGACGTTTTATGCTAACAATTTCCAGGAGACGATGAACCCCAAGGACATAATGACGGACGCGTTCCACAATTTCCACCCGCAGTACCAGCAGTACACACAGTACAGCTCCGGTGAGTGACGTAGCACTGTCCTTGTTAGCATGCCCATTCGCTGCCTGGTCGCATTTTTATTTGCATTTTTAGAGGGTGTAAAAAGACGTGAAACGAAGCCGAAATCTACATCGAACAAAATAATATTGAACAACTTTATTGCTGGAAAACTATTTTAATTTTGAGGTATGAGAAATTGTTATGGTAGCGCACAATCTAACGCAAGCAATAGAGTGTGCCTGCGTATTTGTAATACTGGACGAGGAGACGGTAAAGTTTAGTTACAATGTTTTAAACAAGTTTTCGTAAAAAAAAATATGAGCGAGCCTAAAGGGCTCCACACATTTACAGTCAGACGACAAGCGGTCCACTCATAAAAAATGGACTGCCGGCGGACTGTATAACGTGTGGGAGCCCTTAACAGTAGTCGCATATGATGTGTAACATCTGACATCTCACCTTGGTAATAAGCAACATTAACAGGACTAACTTGCTTTTAAAAGCGTCAGTAACTCGCGCTGTACGTACACTCAATGAAGTCGTCGAAAGGTTTGACATTTTTTCCTGTTCATTGAATGAATTCGCAAGAATAACTGCATACCATTTATGTTACAATTTGTAAAATAAGTATAAGATTACATTCACCCTACCGCTTTCGGATATTCCTGTAATGATAGAAGTGTAGTGTTAAGTAAATAAATAAATAAAAAATATTATACCCAACTCTAGCACCGCGCGCGCGCTTTAGTCAAATCAAATAGCGCGCATTTCCCCGGCTTCCTGTTACACACTTCCGTTCCTTGTCACGAAATCACTCCCACAGATTGCAAGAAAGAGAGGGAAGATGTTACACATCAAAAAGAGATGTTTTTCTTCAAAATCTCCAGAGCCAGTTTGTTTTCTAGTGCTGAAAGTCATCGTAATCATGTGAAGAATAATTTTGTGACTCTCGGTTTCGTTATGGGTCTTTTTATTACCTGATAAACAATACCAACTCATTATTTAATGTTAGATAGGTATTACGTGTTTTAGAATCGAGTCTGGTACAGTACGGCCGATTTATCTAGGCAAGTCCGAACTTCGCGCAGAAGGCTGCGCAGTAAAATTTTTAGAAACCAAATGGTGATATGAGGCGAGTGTGAGTGAGAGAACATGCGCTATAGTTCGTAGTGCCTATGTTCAGACTTGCCAAAATATTTAGGCCGTAGTGTATGTTCATAGTTTTTTGGTAATAATATTAATTGCCCTCAATTACGTTTGAGGATTGTTTCGTTAGTTCGCGTTGTTTATGGCTAGATTGGATATAATCTGCACTTTAATTGTTTATGGTATGATAAGATTACATAGCTGTTAAAGTATTGAGGAGTGTCCGTAAAATATTAGAGATTCACGACACTTAACTTTCAAATAAATTGTTTAGTGTCAAAACATTACACATCAGTACAGATATAATTTTAGTTTTGATGCGAGAAATGCGTCCAGTCTTCACATTATTTTCATTTTTAGTATCAAACGCTGTAGGCTAGGTCCTTCTTATTTTTTGGTTTTATTTTCTTTCAGATGTCACTTCTCAACTGCCTTATGAGAAACTATAAACTCTGCCATAGCTGTGCTCTGCATGAAGTGCATTGCTGTCTGTCCGTTTATACATACATGTAATAATAAATACATTATGCCCGAGCATGGAAACATCACTAACAATATTGTAAAATAAAATCAATAAAAAATGCGTGTGTTCATGTTCAGAATAAGTATTGGATGCACTCGAATTTATTTTAGTGCGTCTTGAAATTATTAAAATTAATTGTTGATATCATAAATTAATATAACACTCATTTGCAAAATCATCGCTGGTCTTCAGTATTTTATTTACAAATATTATCATGTTAAGACAGTATTCAAAACAACGTAGTATTTTTATGTGATCAAATTCAGTAGAAATATTTTCTGTGACGCACGGGAAAATTCGAAGATATTCGATAGGAAAGAGTCAAAACGGCATGCGAAAAATATAATTGTTTATTTATTAGGGGACATACCCCAAGTACTTAATACATTTAACATTCCGAGACTTTGTTTGCACACACACACACACACACACACACACACACACACACACACCGAAACCCATACACACCCATACCCACCCATACACACACATACACACACATACACACACACACACACACACACAAAAAATATCTTACTACAAAAAGTGCCTTATACAGAAAAGGTGAACTAAATAATCGGTTTCCGGTGCTCGGTCACAAACCCACGTTAGTTAAGATGTTTATTTTTATATTATCGAGGTATTTGGCTAGTCCGAAATCGCATAACGAATTTTTACGAAAAAACTTAGGTAAGTATCATACACAGAAGGCATGATAGAACAAAAAACATTATCCTCTTTTTGGGTTCCGCGGCAGTCGGGTAAAAATAAGGAAGACACAAAGGAGCCAATATGATATTAAAATTATACAGGGGTGATTTATATACAAGAAACAATATTATTCCTTGGGCCGAGTAGTTATTGTATTTTAAATCTGTGAAAAATGGTCGAAACCATATAGGTAATGGTTCAAATGAAAATTATTGTCATATTGTAATGATGCTTGAAGTGTCAGTATTTTTGGTTATCATATGATCAATGTATATTTTTGCATTCGGCGTGGGGGGGGGGGGGATTAATACCGATACCAATGAGATTTATCTACGAGGGCCTACATTATATACCACAAAACTATCTTTGTTGATTACAATAATTCGGACTATTCATTGCCATTAAATTTAGTAACTACTTTGTACTTTATGCCTTTAGTATGTGTTGTGTAAGGATTAGTGTAAATGTACATTTTCTGTGATTATATTACTTTTCTTTTTGTATTATTTTGTTACTTTTCTTATAGTTACAGGATATGATCCTTAGTTGATGCTAGCATTCAGAATTAGTAGAAAATCTTGAGAGAACGTTTCTTTTTTTAATACAATATCTGGCATTTATCGGGTTGTTTTGATTTTGTACATTCTTACATAAATTAATTATGTTTGTAGCTCTATGGAAGTGAAACCTGCACCTTGTATTGCCAAACCAAAGAACGGCATTTCCTGTTTCCACCTTCAGTTAGTAACTGTCGAGGCAAGTTGCCGCAGCTTTGTAATAATACGCGCTTCATGTAACGATAACTTAATTTAATAAAAAATTAACTAACAACCTGTTAAGCCATACTTTGTTTTCATTTCCTTAATATTGTTATCATAATATTATTTTTATTAAAATAGGAGATTCTTTAACATTAATTCTAGCTTTGAGTAAAATTAAAAATTTAAAGTATAGTTCTGGTAGGTTTAAGTTATAATATATATTTTTTACAGTTCACCACAGATTGATTTTTTTAAACACTTGTATTTTTCGTCTCACTAATAATAAATAAAGGATATTACCTAATTATATTTGATTTTAATTACTAAACTATATATTATATTTGTTATGACTATGAGACATCTACACACATCTACTCGTAAATAGGCTAAACACACTAAGAAGACAGAAGGTAAGACATTTAAAGTTTGCTTTATCATTTATTTGCTGGCATGCTTAACGTATCACGTTTGAATGTTTTTAACATTTTGTTGAGTGTGATTTGCATATTTATAATATACAGGGTGGCAGGGACATCGACGCACAACCTGTTACCGTTGAAATCTTTTGTCGGTTATTAAAAAAAAACAGTTGTTTCCTACAAAGTGATATATGCACCTACGCGGTCAAAATGTATAACAAATTTTTTTTTTTTAAATAACCGACGGTCAGTTTCAACATAGAGGGTCCAGAATCATGTACTGAATCCATGGTGACAGGTTGCGCGTCGATGTCCCTGCCTCCCTGTATAAATGAATTGATATGTCCTTCAGAGCTTCAGAAACAACGTCGTGTTTTGCGTCTTTATATCTTTTGGCAAGATCATTGTCTGTATAAAATAGAAAATCTACTTTATAGACAGTAATCTACCGAGTATAAAAAAAGGAAATCTAGATTTTTGGGCATTTAAAGTCAAGTGTGCATATTATTGAGTTTATGGAAATGATTTTGTGATTGACAACACTGTAGTATGCACAGTCACTGATTAGGGTTGAAGTGTTGCCCACACTACAAACACGCTTTCGGTGCAAACTGTTTGGGTCCGGAAAATAATTACACAAATGTTTGATTAAACAAATAGTTGCTTCAAACACAACCCTAAAATATTTTATTTATTTATTTATTTATTTATATATACTTTATTGTACACCACAAAAATACATAACAAAAAAAAAATATCGACTGATTTGCTCACAAGATCGCACTGATAATTTGTCTGTCACTAATTGAGCGTTTTCAAATTAGAAAGAGAATCAAAGCACTGATACAATAACACAAGTGATGCGTACACTTATCCCCACAATAAATGAGGCCGCACAGACAGAAAATATCAAAGCATTCCGGGTACACAGTTCTGTCTCATACATGACATGTAGTTTTAATTTTTTTACCAAGGTATGTCAGATGTAAGTAACAGATTGGCTACAGCTGCAAAGTGGACCCTTTTTAAACGACGATGTAGCACATACGTCCTTAATTATTATGCCTACTCAAACTGGTATTCATTCGGTGGTGGGAAATACAGCAAAAGTTTTTAAGCAGTGCGGAAATTTTCACATGGTGTTCTACCCGTGAATATGAACAACTTTCACTATGGGATCAACTCTAAAATCACAAAAAAAAAAATCAATTGTTTCATACAAAAGTTCCTTCTCGACCAAAATGTATGAAACAGCAGATTTTTTTTTGTGATTTCAGAGTTGGTCCCACAGTGAAAGCTGTTCATATTCATTGGTAGAACACCCTGTGAAAATTTGCGCACTGCATAAAAAGTTTTCCTGTATAAATTATCTAACTTTGGCCGCAACTACACCATTTTTCGTGCTAACCCTGACAGCTTAATCTTCTGTCTGCGCCGTCCTTCAAAATCCAGATAACTCATTCAAATGTGACTAATATCTGACGTGAATAGTGATGCGCGCGGGAGCAGGCGCCGGCAAGCGCGACGAGGCCACCCTCGCGCCGCGCCCGCCTCCACAACGTGTCGCCACCATCTGCCACGCCACCAACTACCACGAGAAGACCACTCTGCTCAGCTCCGATGATGAGTTCCAGTGAGTAGGACGTACCTACGTCACTACTCGACCAGCCCCAGACAGTTCCTTGTTGTTATTCGACCAGAGTCCAACCTCTTGATGGTTTAAGAGACTTGGACTAAATGTACTATTGACAATTGAGTAAGTTGTATGGTACAACTGGTGTAAAAGCAGTATTTTATCTAAACTCGAGTCAAATAAAAGGTACTGTTATAGAGGAATTTGAATGATTGTAACTAACAATGATTCGTTTAATTATAGTTTGACCGATAGCGCTGTACTTCGGGGCGAATGAGCGTCCTGCACTGCCCCTCCGTCTCACCGCGCGTACCTAAAGCGCGGTACAGCGGTAGCGGTGTCGGTCAAACTATTGTGTGTTTGTACGTGCAGACACAAACTATTTATCATGCAAATAAGTAAATCTTGTCGAATAACAACAAATTTTATTGCTTAAATGAAAGCTAATTGAAAGAAGTTCATTTTAAAAAGATAAAGAATATATTTTTATGTATCACTTGAAGTCCTTTACCACTTTTAAAGCGTAATACCTACTATAAATGCCTGGCCCATAGCAATGTATCTTTGTTATCAATATTCAAAAAGATATAAAAATCATAGAAAATAATAATAAAAAGCGTTCATAAGTCATAAGTTCATAACATAACTGAGTGTATTAATAATACAAAATTAAATTAAGTTTTAGTTGTTTCGTGAAGTATTAATTGATATTGAATTTTTATGTTGTGTTACAATTTTATTTAATGCATTTAATTGAATACTATGACCGATCATTGTAGGATTAATAATTACAATCTGCATATTAAACCATGAAGTAAGAAGTGCAAAGGCATATTATTATAGTGAAATGAATATAATAAAAAAATAAGTTATTGCCTTCGACATTTAGTGGTTTTACTGCAATACCACGGCGACAACGGCTCGATATAGGAACATAAGATTGTATAGTTATGTAAAATAAGAAGTAAATGAAATAACAATTGATACAATACTAATTGTACAGGTAAAAAGGAATTATTATTCTACTTATAAATAGCTATTATTATCTCGCTGTAAGGGCCGTAGAAAATTAATGGCAACCCCTAATGAGATTACACGTTTAATTTCACGTTATTTTAGTAATAAATCATGGAATCATGGAGCCACCTTTTCACATATCTAAATATATAAACTGTTTAATGGAAATCCATTCACAAGTTCTTTGAATGTGCCTTTTGCTAAATTAGCTGCGCTTTTAAAATAAAATAGCTATTATTGCGATGGTATTAAAGGCTATTCTTTCTTGTTAAGACTTGTTGTGTAAACGTCATCATTTGCTATAAATGTTATGCACAAATATTAAAGACATTCCTTCTTGCCAAATACCAAAGAATCACTGCCAAAGAATTCCCTATTTTTGCGACTTAAAACCTCAAATTGCAGTGTACCTAATTAGAGTAGGTAGTCCAAATTGAAATCTATCATTGAAGCATTATTGTCAATGCTAACCTCTGCTTCGCCGTCCAAAATTGCTTAGGCTCCCAAAATTTTAAAAGATATTGCCCTTACATAGTCGATCAATATTTTCATTAGCAGAATGTATTGTAACGGTGCGTTCACACTAAGCCAGCAAGGAATTCCCCACTCTTCTGACCTTAAATAATGTTAGAGTATTGGGGAAAGCCTTCGCTCTCAGTAAGAGACCCTGGATTACTTGGTAGTTGGTCAACCCTTATATTTTAAGAACCACTTAAGTTATAATTTAATGTACTTGTTGTTTTGTTGTTGTGTATTGTATAATTAATCTTTTAAATTAGATTAGTAACTACTGTATGTATTTAATTTAATAAATTGTAAGTATATTATTCCTACCTTCACTTAAATGTAAATAACACTTGATTACCAAAAACCACCTAATTCATAATTTTAATTTTTGCTTAGGAATGATTTTATTGTATGCCTTGTATGGTGATTCCTTTTATTTTCAAATTCTTTAGTCAATTACCTTCCCTTCTCTAGGTATGTAACACCTGTTTTAGATCATATAAAGAATCATAAAGTAGGTAAGAATAATTACGTAATCGGATGTGTTGTTTGAAATTAGTGCATTTATTGTATTGTGCTATTTCAACTTGGTACAAAAGCATTTAAATGGGAGTCTAGCTCTAACCGGTGATGTTTATTAGGTACCTATTCATTAAAATATCTATGTTGCATTGTCAACATACTTATTTAGTGTACCTAAATTACTTCTATTCTTAACACGTCTACAATAATATGTTATGATCTCAAGATTTTGCTTTCAAAGTTAAAATGCATTTGGGTCTTTGTATGATCTAACAGTATCGTTTTAACATAATCTATGTATGTGACATATAGGCCAATTTTGTAATATAAGAGGCTTTCTTTTCTGGATCGAAAGATTTATTTTTGTAACAGAACGAGTAGAGTGACAGTAATACACGTTTCGCCTGAATGATTGTTGAAAAAATAATATAACATGAATTAACGTTAGATATTTTATTAATTAAAAATGTTTTAGCTCCCAAGTTTTTAAGTATATGTATAAATAAATAATGATATTGATATAAGAATTACGTTTTTTATTTGACATTGTTAGTTGTTGGCAAATAATAGGTTAACCCTTCTCTACATATATTAAAGCCTCTACTGAGAATATATGTCTGCGATCTAAATAATCTTATTTTGCTGAATGATACACTTTTGAAGAGTAGGTAGGGTTTTCCCACGTGGAAAGTTTTTATACTCTGTAAATTGGGCAGTCGAATAATAAAACAAGTCGTATTATTGAATTTTATATTAAAAATATACACAGTTACTTAATAACCATTTTCCCACATTGCTGCGTTCTCACAGAATATAGTGTTATTGCTTCCGATACAATCGTTATAACGGAACTACGCTCTGAGTGCATAACATAAATATGATCTAAAATGTTTTAACAATGCAATAACTATAATCTATATTTTACCAAAGAAATCGTAAGGTACTCGCTCACTGTTGGAATTTTTGAGGTGTAATTATACCCCTGCGAATGCTTCACACCTTTTTCCCATAAAAGTCGGGCAACACTAGTAGGTGCTAGGTCCCGCAAAGTGGACCTTTCTTCTCCATTCAGCTGAAGTCTTACGGACTTGTATTGGTCAGTATTTTGGAGCATAACAAGAGTTTTGTGCGTCTAGCTTCCATACTACCACACAAGCCTGCCTGCATAGACGCTGTTTCCAATAGTCGGGAAAGCACTTATTATAGCGAATTCTATTCGAGGCCCTGTAAAAGATAGCAACATGGTCCCACACCTTTCCAAAGATCTAGATAACTCAAAAATATCAATAATTAAACGAGTACCAAATAAATTTGAAAATTCTTTACGTATTTCTTTAATATTATTAAGTTCCTTTTAACATCTTTTTTTCACACAAAATTACTTTTGTAATTCACGAAAAATAGTGCTCATTAGGTAAATATTTCTTAAAATATTGTCATTTGCGATGGAACTTTACTAATGTGTGTGTGTTTCAAAAGTTTTCAGTGAAAGGTAGGCTACCTGTTCGTTGTTTCCATTCAAACAATAAATAAATATGTAGGTATATGTAAAGTAGGTACCTACATAGGAGTTAGCAGAAATACATCTTAGGAGGTAATTAATAAAAAAATTAAGCATATCACACAGCAAATGCCAGATAGGTACCAGCAGGTAGAAATCGTTTACGAGGAGCCCATTCAAGGCAGTCTGCTTTGCCGTCCGCCGCTTTATTCAGGATTGTGAATAAATTAATAATAATAATAATTTGCCTACATGGCGTCCGGCAATACGGAGCAGGATTCACCTTGCATCCTGCAAGAGGATGGCAAAGCGGACTACCGTGAATGGGCCCTTTAAGCTGCAATGAGGCGCCCCACTATCGCATTTAACTAGTGGGGCGCGTCGTTTCAGCTTAGACGAGCTCTACATACTCAAAAGTTATAAAACTAGGTAAGTAGGTAGGAAACACGGACTAGAAAAAAAGAAGGACTCCGCGCCACGCATTTCGAAAGTGAATCACAGTAAGTATGCCGGGACCGTTTATACAAACATGCGCCTCACGCACACATTTACATCATATTATGCCAGGCGGCCGCCATTACGTGACATGATGGCGTCTTTGTCAAATCACGCACACATAGATCGGTATGGTGCTTCACTTTCGATACGCGTGGCGCGGAGTCCTTATTTTTTCTAGTCCGTGGTAGGTAGGTGCATAATATGCACCTACCTACCACGGACTAGAAAAAATTAAAGATGGAAAGACGTATTTTACTTATAATATTATTATAAGTAAAATACGTCTTTCCATCTTGTAATAAACTTAACTAGTTATTACATAAAATGAAAGACTGATTGATTTTTCCTAATTATAGACGTGAAAGTTATCTCAAAATTATTAGGTAAGGAAATCAGTTTCTGTTTCAATAACATCTCAAGTTCCATTAAATTATACGATTATTAAAATTAGTGAGGCACCTTTGCAATGAGCAAGTAAGACATGTTATGCCCCACTAGGTAGTTTCACTAACACTAGATGTAGGTACCTAAATAAATGCCTAAACAAAAGGGCTCTGTTGCAAAACGGCCATAAGCGCCCTAACTATTTTAGGTAGGTACCATCGACAAACGCAAGGACTTTCCAATTTTTAGCTGCAATTTATACTTATTACAAAGTAAAACAAAGGACCATAGGTGCAGTTTTTTCAATGAATCAGTGTATACAAAAAGCAACTAAAAGGTGGAAAGGCGTCCCATTTGTCGAGAGTACATTCCACAGCCTAGCAAATGGACCAAACGCAATGAGGTGGTAGGGTACTTTGTTTCGAACACGAAAAGAGCGCTTAGTTTCACCTTCGCCTTAAACAGGGCAGAAAAAACAAGCGCCACCCGGAACAAAGGAAACTTCATACAAAATTACTTAAAGTAGGTACCTACCTTTTTTTATTTATCTAACCTGTTTTGCCCAACTGCTGCCCAACCCTTCGGAGAAACGACATCACGCCCTGTTTCTCCGAAGGGTTGGGCAAAATTGTTTAAGTATTTTATACTAAAATTAAAAAGGCATCTATTTCGTGACTAACGATTTTTTTTATAAATTAAGCCGTTTTTAATTTTAGTAAGTAATTGTACCTACTAAAAAAAAAAAAAAACAAAAAAACAATTGTGTTTATTTTATTATTTTTCAACAGACAGACATCTCAACTTGTATTAGCCGCAGTGCTTTAGGTGATAACCTGATCGTCAGTCAGTACCTAGTCATCTATACATAGGTACCTTGCCTAGTATTCGTCACGGCCGTGTTCAGTGAGTCGGATTTTATTGAGTTGAAAGAAACATGTTCAACGAAGGGATTTTACATTCAATTAACATAATAGCATTTAAATTGCTTTGATCAAATTAATTGTTTCAGCTGAAGTGGATTAATCACGTTGGAAACGATTAACTTAATCAAGTTAGGTACAGCCAGTTAAGTGATGATTACATTCCTTTCCTTTGAACTTTGAGGCCCTAGTGTTAGGTTTACTGGCAACTGAATTTAATTCACTATGCCAAGTACGGGACAATTATTCACTAGGTAGGCAAGTCTTGAGTTTGATGAAAGTGTTACCTAATCGAGTTTCGATGCCGATCGTACTTAAGGGGGAAGCGCTAAGAAAGCCCGCGAAAAAAATTTCATACGATTTATGCAATTTGCAGCTCAGTGTCTGGATGTATTTTGATTAAAGTTTGATTGGCGACCGTAACAAATATGTATTTACAGAATTATAATCACTAGAATCAATAATAAGTACCTACCTACAACCCCTTAAGTTAGTAGGTATAATTCTCAAAAGTCAAGATTTCATAAAATAGTCATTCAATAGGGTAATATGAAATTAGATAAGTTTTTTTACGGTCGCGAAATGATATTTAGATCAACCTACTACCTGATACTGTGTCTTGCAAATTGCAAAAACATAAGAAAATTTGAATTTCGCGGGCTACCCAGACGGTATCGCCAAGTGTTTTCAAAACTCTGTTGCTTTAAATATATTCATGAACGAACAAAATACCTACCTACCTACAAAACTCAGGTACATTAGGCTCACAAAAAAATACAATCAATTTACGAAACATTTTTCTGGCAATTTCCCCGATCTTATCCATCAGACGAACCAAATGATTGAAACTGATTTTGAAGGAAATATCGCCTTAAATTAGAAATATTTACAGACTTATAAACGAGATATAACAAAGCTACAGTGGCAGCATTTCATAAGTACCTAATCATAAACAAATGTAAGTAAGTATTTATGTTAATCGTCTACATAATATGCCACCGTGCTAAAGGCATCTAAGTAAATCACAATTTTCTAAATCAGGCTAAGCCTTGTAAGAATGAGAAAGAGAGATATGCAAAAGTTCACAACATAGTTTGTCCCTAGATTTGATTGTTCTACCGCGTAGAGAAAGTACTGAGCGAGCCATGAAATGCACGTGCCGAAGAGCCGTGAAATGCACGTGCCGAGTTTGTCCCTAGATTTGATTGTTCTACCGCGTAGAGAAAGTACTGAGCGAGCCATGAAATGCACGTGCCGAGTTTGTCCCTAGATTTGATTGTTCTACCGCGTAGAGAAAGTACTGAGCGAGCCATGAAATGCACGTGCCAAGTTACTAACGTAAAATTGTGCTGTGCTAGGAACGGATTCAGTTTCCCTTTTTGAGCAATTATTATCTAAAACGTTTACATACGTTATTCCTAAGCTCACCATTTTAAGTTGAAGCAAAAGGATTTAGAGCAAACCAGAGGTAGACATCAATTGTGGGAACGTGGGTAGTCGTATGAAGTAACCAAAGCGATGTCTAACTGTCTGTTTGTCTAAAGCCGGCTTTTGACTATGGGAGAGAGAGAGAGATATAATATTTTATCGCTTGTCATACATTTTGTACGAGACCGTTCACACTGTGCTATAATATACGCTGTGCTCTTATATTACATCCCAAACATACATAGCTCGAGATGTACCTATTATATATTACATCGCATAGTCAAAAGCCGGCTTTACGCACGTGATGGTCTTTCATATTTTAAGAGGAATATACACTTAAGTTTTGTAGGAATGCTACAAATTGTTCGGGTAGGCATCAATCGAAGCAGACGCACACAGTACCTCGTACAGTACGACATCGTTCAAAGGTTAGGTAGTTTTTTTTCGAAAAAACCGATCTTTGCCGGTTTCTGAAAAATTCTTAAACGGAGTTTAAACTCTCAATAGCTATTGATTCGACAAAATTATCTATTTAAGCGAATACCTTCCTTATGCTCGGTTTTTGAGGTCCTCAAATAAACCCTTGATAGTAATTCACTCGCCTTCTAAGCTAATAGTGTTCAGAAACACGATATCGAACCAATAATCACTATGAATGGATAAACTCCGTTTAAAAACCTCAGAAACCGGGCGTTAGTGCGTCGATCTATAATAATTTAGGTGGGAGTATAAATCAATTTCTATTGGTAGATGGTCACATTTTATTCGCTATAATTATTTCGGTTTTTATGAAGCTTTGCGCACAGTTAGATATTTTTATTGTGCTTTGAGCGTTGTCGTATCTAGGTACCTAGTTGCTTCGGGTCGGCTTTGTTGTTCAACAAATAAATAAATACTTAGTGCCAAATCGAATGTGCCGACCCGACGTCTGTAGCACACCTAGTATTTGTAATTGAACTTTATATCGTCATGTTAAAACGAAGTGGGATATTTTACAGTGATGCGATGACTTAGGGCTAAATTATATATAGGTACTTTTAGATAATTAGAAATTGTCTATTTGAGAAAGCTTTCGTAGGTATTTGTTGCTACGGAAAAATAGAATTTCGTTTTGTTATTATAAACACGAAAGTTTCTCTTACATTAAATAAAACTTTAAGTACAGTAAGGTCTCTCAAGTTTTCTCTAATAAATAGATTTTTAAATGCATCTTTAAAATAAGTATTAGCTACAGTCTAGCTACAATAGATAAAAAGTACGAGCTAACTTTATAGTACCTATTAATCGAAGGTAGAAATCTTAGAAATAGAAATCTGAACCAGCCAGAGCGTCTCTTATTCAAACTAAGAGGTATCATCTACGCATGCCCACCACGGCTATGCTAAAATATCATATTATTATAACATTCTTCATCACATAAGGCCGGCTTTACACCTGTAAGTTCCCCTCAAGTAACTCCCTTACGTGATTAACTAACGAAAAATTTGCAAATGTAAACTCGCTTGTAAGTTCAAGTAAAAGTCAATTTTATGTAAATTACTTGCATAAATGTTACGGAAGCAACTTACAAGCGTATTGGTGGCCTAAATCATATTGTACTTTCCTTCATTATTTTATAAAATTGAACTAATAAGACATTTCGCGGTAACATTTAGAATGAAATACTTAAATTATACCATTTCCACCTTTGGGCTTCCATTTCTGCATTGGTAAGATGACAGAACAGATAAAGAGTCTATCTGTTCTGTGGGTAAGATTTTGAAGAAGTAGGTATCATGTTCTGCTTAAATTTAGTTAGCGTTAATTTAGTTAGCGAAGTCTATGCAAAGTATACTTAAGCTAAGTTGGGTTTAGCTGCGCTCCAAACTCATTTCTACACGCTGTTTTTTTATTGGCTAGGGAGCTGCCACGATGTGTTGTTTTCATCATTATGAACAACTTTTACTATGGGACCAAGCCTGAAGTTGCGAAAAAAAATCATCTGTTCCTTACATTTATGATCGCATAACTCGTCAAAATGTAGGGAACAACTGATTTTTTTTTCGCGATTTCAGGTTTGGTCCCATAGTAAAAGTTGTTCATAATAATGAGTACCTACAACACTATCGTGGCTGCTCCCGAGCCAATAAAAAAGCAGTGTGTATATAGGTACGCAGTCGCAAAAAAGATTACAGAGCGAGCGTGTTGAACAAATTGTCAGATTTCCACACTCTGAGGAAAATTTGCTAAAAAACGTTTGTTTCCAAACTCGCAGTTTTTCAAGTCCAAATTTTTTTTAATCTCCGTAGCATCAGGACAGAATCACTTCACATTTGATGTGACTGAGTGTGAAATGGTCACCTAGCAATAGTTTCGTTGATGAGTGGTTTATTATATAACATTACAAAAAGCATATCACGACAACACCGCGAAGGCAAACAACAATTTAGAATTGGTACAACTGTCGCAATCCCATAACTTTTAACGTTAGGTATCAAACCTCATATCTTAAAAAGTACCTTGCATCGCCAAATATTCCCCAACTATTATAATAATTCACCGTCCAACACTTACCTACCGTCACAGATATTGCTGACATTTACAAAAGCTTCGTTTGGCGTCCTTTGAAGCCACAAAAGCATAAGATCCTGTTTCACCAATCGCTATTAATTTTAGGTCTGCTGGACCTTATCTGACAGATGGTACCGCCACAATGACATAACCTCCGGCTTCTGAAAGGCTATTTAATATCTGTGGTCAGATCTCATGCCATTGATGTGATTGGTCGATGTTATTTTGGTCAACCAATCACAACGCCTAAAATGAGATTTGACTTAAGAATGAGGGTTAGTCTGTCAGATTTGTCCTAGAAATTAAATGAGCGAGTAGCGAGACGGGTCCGCGAGTGTGCACGTTATGACTATGAGCTAGAGGACGTGGGAGTGAGTGGTTGCCGTTCGTGCGGTCGACCCTGGCCGGATGCTGGACGTCGCCAGGACTCCTGCTACGAACACCGCTGCAGGGGACGCGATCTGAAACACGTCATCCACTACTTTGAACATAGAAAAAATCTATATTTTCTTTGTTTTTTAAAAACAAGGATTTTCCCCTTTACTTTGGGAGCTTTAAATATAAATCTCACGTGCTCAAATATTGTTCCTTGTGGGAATCGAACCCGCGAGTCGTGCAGGCACCTTCGTGGAAGCCAAAAACTTTAACAATTGTGCCAATCAAAAATCAAACCGTCCATAAAAAGTAACAAAATAAAGTTTCGTAAGCCATGACATGCGAAAAACACTATAGGAGACGAACCTCCACCAATCGATAAACTCATTAGTTAAAATTATATTATGGTTTCGGTTTCGTGTCAACATGACCCAGATATCGTTCTAGAAATCAGCCACTGCCCTGCTGAAACTTGATTCATATTTGCATAGCTACGCCGCGCCGTCATGAATTTCAACCAACACAAACCTACGTTAATTCAAGAGAGGAATATTAGACCAGTTTCTCATAATGAAAGAGTAGCTTTCAATTAACATTGTACGATGCTATTACGTCCGTAGAGGCTTATCTCCGGCATGCGGGCTATGCTAACACAAATTAGTTCGTCCGACGTCCCACGACTGTCCCGGATGTCAGCGGTAGGTACGTAAAATTTTATGATGTCCGTACACGACCCTGCCTCGTTAAATATGAATCTAATGCGGAGGAGGGCTCCCCAGTTCCCCTACACTCTTCATACGATATGTACGGCTCGTCCAATTATATTTTATGTTGGAAATTAGGTTCAACGTACAATTTTGATGATTGGGGTTAAAAAGGAAAGTACCTCCTTACATGAAATAATACATTCAATTAACCTTTAAGGCACACTGCACCGGAGGACACCGCTCCGGCGTGCGGTGCTGCTATGTTTAACTTTGACTGTATGAACCTTGATTTGTATACAAAAACCGCAGGGTATAACACACTGACACCGCATCTCCGTGCGGGGTCAGTCAAAGATAAAAACCGCAGCACCGCACACCGGAGCGGTGTCCGGTGCGTTGTGATGACTGCATAAAGCTGAGATGAGATGAAGTAGGTAGAAAACTGCTCTAGAAAGCTGCTGGGGAGCTCGTGGCTTAGTAATAACAGCCGCACGGGTCGATCCATCAGGTTAAGCTACGCTTGCCGGGGTTGATCAGTGGATGGGTAACCATCTTTACATACCGAGACTCCTTCGTGCCTCGGAAAGCACGATAAGCCGTTGGTCCCGGCTGTCATTCATGGATCTTTGACAGTCGTTACGGGTCGTCAGAAGCCCGAAAGTCTGACTACTAGTCTTACCAAGGGGTATCGTATTACTCAGTTACTGGGTTGTAGAGGTCAGATAGGCAGTCGCTCCATATAAAATACTGGTACTCAGGTGCATCCGGTTAGACTGGAAGCCGACCCCAACATAGTTGGGAAATGGCTAGGCAGATTGATTGAGGTAGAAAACTGCACAAACAATTATAAACTTTGTATTGTGTAGGTACAAACACTTACCGTTATTTTCAAGCCACAAAACTAAAATACCATGCAAACGACCAAACGTTCATAATTTGGTACAGTCGGAGTTAATGCCTAAACTAGGTCGTAACGTAACCTCTACAGTACGAGTATGCTGCCACAGCTGCGTCTAAATATCTATCTATAGCAACATTCCTAATCCCATTACAGTATTATCCCACACTGTAAGCTTACCACGTAATATTTGTCTGCACTATTCTCCGGGTGTTCATAACGGAACTTAAATTCCGTCGCGAAATGTGTTTCCGACTTCTCGCGGCAATAGAATGAAAGCGACGTCGAGTCAGTCTCCTCTCAGATAAATATAATGCTATGCACTATACAGATTATGAAACAATGGCATAAGAGGCTCTATTCATCCCCGGTACTGCAGCATCAATTATATTTTTAGACGCTTCATTAATTTCGTCATTTCAATTTTCGACGGGATGTTAAGGAAGTTCCTTTTAATTATATTTTGTTTTGTTGAAATAAAAATGAGGAAAATAAAGTAATTTGCCAGTTATTATGGCAGTAAAAGTACATCACGGTTACAATCGAGTCGAATATCGTTTTCAATCATGGCAGCTTTTCCGATACCAATCATAATGGGGTCGGATCTTAAATTTGCCCAAATATGCGAAGCGAGTGCAGCTGTATGATATCCTGCATATTATACATAATCTACAATTACTTGTGGGATTACCAATGAAGCTACTCCACATTATGACTCTACTAAATATGTAATACTAGCTTTTGCCAGCGGCTTCGCCCGCGTGGATGTCGGAAAATATCCCACGGGAACAAAAATCCTTCCTTAGTGAATGCCTACACTGTAAAAGGTATCTATGTGCACAATTTCACGTCTCTAGGTCCAGCGGTTTGGGCTGTGCGTTGATATATCAGTCAGTCAGTCAGTCAGGACTTTTTAAACCTACGGCTATCCATATTCCTCAACTGTCTATTAATAATTCATACTCCACAGTTGATACAGTTTGATACAGTATACGAGTACGTATAATGAGCTGTTTCACAGACCCCGAATAGGCACTATCTAACTAACGGATAAATTCAAAAACAGAACAGAATATGATGAAGTCATCTGCCAGAAAAGCAAGTTAACGAGACTTTATCTGGAAGCGGAGGTAGATAGAACCCGATGAGGTGATGAAACAGGTCATTAGAGTAGAAAAACTGCACAAAAATTTAAAATGTTACAAAATTATTCACAAAACAGTTACAAAAACTTGAACAAGGTGCTTTTCTAGACCGATGTGCTACGATGATTGTTAAATAAGCGTGCCAAACAAAAGAAACAATGCTTAACCTTGTGGCAAGGCGGGGTGCGACGAGAGTGATTAAAACCTCTTGAGACGTGGGCCCCTGGTGACGTCACATCGAATCGGGGTCCCACTGCACTGAGGGTATCACCCAAGCAACGCCGGGCCTAATGGTCACATGAAATGGGAAAATTAAAACATGCCAAAGTAATAAAAATAAAATTATATGGTAGGTACAGTCACGAGCATATGGTAGGTGCTGCCAAAGTGATGTCAGATATTTTTGATCACGAGGTATTACATTCTTCTGAACTGTACTGAGTAGACAGATATTTATAAAGCAAGACCTGCCCGATATTTATGCATTCTGAGAGGTGATAACTCTTATTGAACGACTCTTCTGATGCTTCTTCTTCTTTGTCTTGTCTTGATCTCTCTTCTCATCTTATGCGGTATCCTATATTTTGGCGTCGCGTCGCTTCTCGTCAGATATAGTTTTGGTGTTTCTTCTATGTTAAATATTTGTGCAGCTACTTGTGGTTATACACACAAGTCATGTCATCTTGACGGTAAAAATTAATATCTGAATTACGAAATCAGATATTATTGCCGGGCGAGTAATATATTTATGCTCATGACTGTACAGACAATTTGCTGGATTTGGTGATTGAAATGCTGTAAAAAGCTGAAAGGTAATTTAGTCAGAACTCGTAGGTGTTCTACATAAAAACCCTTTGGGTGAATGTTGAATGGCCTGCATGTAGGTAATCGAATTGTGAATGACGTGCGGATTTCCCGTTAAAAGTTTATTTTTTAAATGTTAATCCATGCGGTATTTATGCATGAATTCTCGCTCGCTATGAAATAATATTGCAGGTTGGAATTTGAATCTGAGTAAATGGGTTCTGGGCTCACAATCAGGAGCAAATGCTTTGTGTTGTTGCATATTGAGGATAGAATTTTGTACTCCTAGGACGAGTCATGCCACCAATTGAGAATGATGGCAATATGAAAGACAAGTGAATAACGCCAACTTGCATAGCAGATATCTGACTCTTCACTTTTATCTTTCTGTCGAGGTGAACACAAAATGAATGAAATGTAAAAAACGAATTCATTAGTGAACCGATCCAACGGCGTTGGGTTTCGGCATTCGACATCTTTCACTCGCCTTTTGAATTATCGAAAACTGCAATGAATGGAACAGATGAACGTTAATTCCTAAGTAATTTTTTCGGTGTTCTGTGAACGTGGAATGAAACAAAAATGAACATTCACTCGAGTGAACCATTCTCTCTAGTGAAGCGTCTGACATCAGTTTTAGTGGCCGTGCACATCACAACCACGACGCTTCCAATGTGCAAGTCATAGTGCAACTAAACATTGATCAATAATACTGAAAAAGACCTTCTTACATGACTTATCCAAGGTAAGGCTACGCTACACCTGCTCACCTATGCGGTGCCCGATGCGGGGAGCCGGGCGGCGAGGTTGCGGGCGAGAGAGCCGGCGTTGCGGGCGCGGAGGCGGCGCGGCGGCGCGAGTACTCCGTGCCACCGACCGCCATGGCCGTGCCACCGCCCACCGGGTCAGTCACGCGCGTCACGCTAAGGCCTGACGCTGAACGGGTTGGGCGAGACGGAGCTGCGAAAGTATAAGTCTGATCTAGACGCTAAAACCATAGACCTATATTAAGTACTTCATAAACAGGATATTTTTTTAAGCAGTGCGCAAATATTCGCACGGTGTTCTACCAAGAAAAAGGACAATTTACACTATGGGACTAACACAGAAAATAAATCAGCTGTTCAGTACATTATCTACACTAAACTCGTCAAAATGTAGGGAGCACCTGATTTTGTTTTCGCGATTTTTAGGTATGGTCCCATAGTAAAAGTTGTTCATATTCATGGGTAGAACGCCCTGTGAAATTTGCTCACTGCTTAAAAACTTATCCTGTAAACAGGGTTTTAGGTTAAACTAGGGACATGCTTTAACGGAGTATACTCACGAAAATGAACAACTTTTACCATGGAACTAACCCTGAATTATGAAAAAGAAAATCAGCTGTTACGAGTATCTACAAAGTGCAAAATGTACGAGACATTGTTTTTTTTTTCATATTTCAGGGTTAGTTCCATGGTAAAAGTTGTTCGTTTTCATGAGTACTACGCTCCGTTAAAGTACGTCCCTCGTTTAACCTTACATCCTGTATAGTCAGGCGAAAGACATTATGTCACACAGAACACAAACTGCCACTCTGCAGTGGATACGTGGATAGGAACAATGTCTTCTTATTTAAGTTTTGGTAAGAATTAGGACGATGACAGTAAAGCTTTCTAAAAAGCAGTATGGTGGGTGACCGAGAGCGGATCACAAATACCTGAAGACTACGGCGTAGCTCGTAGAGATTCTACGGCGTAGCTCGAAGAGATGCTACGTCGTAGAGTGATGCTACGGTTCCAGACCCTGGCGTCCATGAATATTTTGTTTTTAGAACGCTTCGGGAAGATTCGTAATTTTTAAGATGACATCCTTGACAGAATTTTCAATAGTTTTTTTAAATCTATGATAGGTTCTATATCTGATGGTAAATGAAGATGCGAAAGACGAAAATCGTGGATTAGTAGTTAACATTTAATTTAGAGAAGTCACTAACCTCCAGTATAACTATAAAGTCCAGCCGGCGAGGACCTGGGCCGATACCCAGAGACGGTGGACGTGGTGGACAGAGTAGAAGGGGACCTCTTTAGCCCTGGGCCTTCCCCGGGCCCTGCGGCAACTGACGGCTTCCTCGATCGCGGCTGGCGCTTGGACCCTGTTCTGCATACCCCTGATGTGAGAGAAGGCAACACATACTTCTATAGTGTAGTGACTGTGCGGACAATGACATCGATAAACAGTGCTCGGGTGTTGCAACCTTGTCGTGGGGTGGCAGTCAGTACCAGCTTTTATTATAGAGTGTTTTTAAAAGCATTGTTTTGCTAGCGAAAATGGTGCTGTACATGTTAGGACTCTTTAGATTACGTAAATAGATTTTTCAATTCTGTTCGTACATGCTGATAAATAGCTAACCACTCTAAAAGAAATTACAGTCGATAAATTCATAACGATAAACAAGCAAAAGTTTTAAACGAGTGTTTACTTTATTACATTCTCAGAACTCGTCTTTATGAAGTAAAAGATAGAAAGAAATTCCAAGAAATTACAGTGCTTCTTAGTATAAACATCAAACAAACATTCAATCCTATTTGGAAACATCAAAGTTTGGCTTAATTCAACCTTTTTACGGGCCATACAATCTTCATACAAACGATATTAATATGAGATTGCTAAGGCAAAATCGAATTATGTTGGAGTGTGAGGCACAGTAAAAGTGGGGCGTCTGGCGATTGAATTAAAACTACATTCGGCCTTACAACACCAAATTGAACTATGTACAAATACGTGAGGAGAATAACCTATTTTTCTTTTAGAGCACTCTTAAGAGGTCACAGGAGTCATTTTGAACCGTTTTTTCGCTGAAGATTAAGCCTAGCTTAAGCGACATTGATAAATCAACGTCGAGCTCCTCTAGGAGTTTCAAAAATAGAATTTTATTTGAAGCTGACGACGCGTCACTTTATAATCTTCAGAAAAAAGCAGTTCATGACCTCTTAATCTACGAGTATATAGTAAAGGTACTAGCTCTTACCAGTTGGACATTGTCGACCCATGGAGCATTTCCCCTCGCAGATGGTGCGTTGGTTCAGCATCGTCTGGTAGGAGTCCAGCATGACGCGGCATTCCGACATGTCTCTGTCAGCTAACGCCAAGGACGGGTAACGCTCCTTCAATCTTCTTCTTTCCTTGAGTAAAAAGTTCTTAAATAAGCAACAGATGTGTTGCGGGTTCAATTTTCAAGTTGGTCAAAGTAAATTTTAAAAAATTATGGGGACTGTTGACACAAGTGAAAACTTAAATTTAAAACTAAGCATATCATGCCGCGGTGTCGAGGTATCGCAGTGACGCGAATCCGTAAGATTTCCCCCTACCAAAAATAACCCAACGCGCTTAAAGAAGTTTTCACTTAAAAAAAAATCTTTAAATTAATATAACAACCTTGCATAATTCAACTCAAGTTACCAATAAGCATTGAAAGTAGGTGCCTACTAGGTACTATTTTATGTTTGTACTAGCGAGCCGGCCCTGCTTCGCACGGCTTTTACGGTTTGACAAAACATGAAGGTTTCTGTATAATATCTACGTTAAATATGAATGAATTATACATAATGATCATCCTTCCAGAATAAATTCTCTAAATTATAGTGAAAACCGCATCAAAATCCGTTGCGTAGTTTAAAAGAATAACGCGGCCACGCAGACAGAAACAGACACAAAAAGAGACTTTATAATAAGTTTATAAGATAGTAATTACTAGTATTGACCGATTACTTGTATGTGTGGGTGCAAATTGTAAATATAAAAAATCTGCATAGCCTTTTCCCAACTATGTTGGGGTCGGTTTCCAATCTAACCGGATGCAGCCAGTATTTTATAAGTAGCGACTGCTTAACTGACCTCCACAACGTTAACTTTCAAACTTCCCGCTATACAAGGCAATTTTTAAGTCACTACCTAAATTTTCACACGATGTTCTTCTACCCATGAATGAATATGAACAATTTTCACTATGAGAATAAATAAACTTATTTAGTTCGGTTTGTATCGGTACTTATTATGCTTAGATGTGATAATAAGGGGCGAAAATCCCCTGTAATTTGGTCTGGAATGAAATTGTTCGAATAAATGACCTCATCATGCTACGGTTATATGTGACCCAATTCGCGTCATGGGGTGTGTCTAATATGTGTTATGGTTTGTTGCCTTTCCCATTATAACGAAGTAGCTGTTGCCCGCTACTTTACTCGCATACAAATTCAACCTCCTTTAACCTGCCGAGTATCGAAAATGCTTTCTTAGTGTTGTAAGCTACGAGTATACACCCTACAAAACATATGTTATTCCTTTCGTTGTAATTAGGATGTGTGTTGTCTGTCATTGTCAGTTATGTTTAGAAATAATATTGTTTTGTGCAGGTATTTAAGTAGGTAAATAAATAATTGTTTTCATAGGAAGAAGTGATTTATAACGGTTCAATATACTTTCCGTAATAACACGTAGGTAAGTGATTTTAATAAGAACCAATTTTGATAAATAGACTGACCATCGATTCGCTTTGGTCACGCGAATGATTCATTAATGTAAATTGGTTAACTTTTCGAAGAAATACCATGATGGTTTGAATTCCTTAATTACGGTAGCTAGGTACATTAGTTTCCACTAAATGTCATTTCATGAAAGGTTTGGCATAACCAACATAAAGTTATAATTTTAATAGGTAGGTACTTTATAATATAAAATCAAATGTCTTTGTTTATAGTGAGGATAATACTAGTACTTAGTTATAAGAGAAAAGGGAATATTTTCCGAATTTCTGCGAGTAGTTAGGGGGAGGACTGACACGCGAGCGTGTCACGCAAGGTGGCCGCAATCCTACCGTGTGTCACTAGCCGACATATAAATTACTTGGATTTGCACCAACGTTGGCAATGTATAGATGATGCGCTGTTCCGAACAAATAAGAGTTTTGTTTGATTGTAGTGCTTTGTGTAAATTATTTCATCACCACTGCTCTCAAAACGGTGAAAGAAAACTTCGTGAGGAAACCGGCATGTCCTAGGACCAAAAATTCGAAGACATGTGACATCTACCAACCCGCACTGGGCCCGTGTGGCATATTATGACCCACTGCTTGTGAGGAGGCCTGAACTTTATAGGCTGATTATTATGCTATGGTGCCGTGCAAGCAGCTACCATGAAACTCATACAGTGTACCGTCTTTTTGTTACATTAAACCAAGTTTGAATAAAGGCAGAGATATTAACTGACTGCTAAGTATATTGAAACATTTAAAACTTTAACGTGGACACAGCAATAATTTGTTAAGCGGGATGCACTAAGATAGCCCGCGAAATTCAAATTTTCTTACGTTTTTTGCAATTTGCAGGTCAGTGTCAGGTTGTATGTTGATTACAATATGATTCGCGCCCGTAACTAATATGGCTTTACATAATTATAATCATTAGAATCAGCAATACAACTCCATAAGTTAGTTGTGGCCTCAAATCTCATGATTTCATGAAATAGTCATTCAATAGTGTAAATATAGAGTTGTATTGATGATTTTTATGATTATAATTCTATAAATAAATATTTGATACGGCCGCGAATCATATTTAGATCAACATACAACCTAATACTGACTTGCAAATTGCAAAAAACGGAAGTTGAATTTCACGGGCTACCCTGGCGCTTTCGCCTTAAAGATCGGAACAGCGTGTTCGTCATCCATAAGTTGATATCGTTGATGTACACGAGAATAAAGCTTTCGATTTCACTGAAATCTCTCGTGAAAGGTATTGATTTGATTACTAGCTTAGAGTTTTATAGCGTGTTGGGCGGGACGTGTGCTAAGTAGGTATAGGTACCTACGTGGATTCAGCGTAGGTGTAACACGCATTCCTATTAGCATGGTAATATGAAATTGATGAGATCATCTTCCTCCGTATATGTCGTATCTAGTTCGTGGAATAGCGTACAGAAAACAACACGAACAAATGGTTATTCGGGTTCTCCAGTTATTTAAAGCTTTTCGATAATTTCATGTTCTAAACTCTAAGTATTTCCTTACATCATCTACCCAGCCTTTACTCAACTATGCTGGGGTCGTCTTTCAGTCTAACCGAATGTAACTGAATACCAGTATTTTACATGAAGCGACTGCCTACTTGCCTCCACAACCCAGTACTGGGTAACACGATGTCATTACTTCATTCTTACTATTATTTCCTTACCTCAACCAGCTTATAGGTCTCGAACTCCTGCAGCTGCCTCTGGAAGCCCAGGTTAGGGTTGGCGACTGCCCTGCCCGCGCGCACCACCTTCAGCGCCTCGCGCCACGTCAGGGGTGTCACCGACATTATGTACGCCACCGCCACCGTCACGCTGCGTGACATCCCTGCTAGACTGAGAGAATACGAAGTTTAAAAAGAAATTTCAGTGTCAGGCAGTCAGGAATTCAGAATTAAATCCTCCTGCCGCTTTGGTAACTTAAACTTTAGGTCAGGAGCTAGACCACCACCTCTTAAAGCAGTATTATTTTAATCTTACATGAGTGTGGGAAAGAGATGGAGCTAGACGTCCTGTATAGCTCCATCTCTTTCTCACACTGAAGTAACATTAAAATAATACTGCTTTAAGAAGTGATGGTTGGCCCCCTGAACAGTTCATTCTTTCACCAGCTTGTAAAAGTACAGTGCTGTAAATAAATAGTCTTATGTACGGTCAGCAACAGAAGTCTGTTAACACTGCTACTTTTTGACATCATCTAAATTAACACAAAATGATTCGATAAACTGCTTTTTTTTTCGTTTAAGTTAATGTTTTTAAAATTTTACTTTTGTTTCGATTTGAATTAAATATTTCGCAAGATTAAAAAAATGCAAGTGTTAATCGACTTTTGTTGCTGACTGTATCATCCAAACTAATATTATAAATGCGAAAGTGAGTTTGTTTGTTACGCTTTCACGCTAAAACGGCTGAACGGATTTGGATGCACATGCCACATGGGTAGACCATGACCATGATGGATACATGGATACTTTTTATCCCGGTAGTGCGTTCCCATTGGATAATTTCCGACCTCCACGCGGGCGAAGCCGCGGGCAAAAGCTAGTTCGATATACATATTGATAAAAATTTGCTTACCTAACGGTGAAAAAATTGGGCAAGGTACAGAGGCCAGCACATCAAGCTACCCCAATCTGTCAAATTTCTTTGATAGATTTTCAACTTTACAACAAAGGAATAATGTTCATATTCAATTGGGAAAATTTGACAGATTGAGGTAGCTTGATGTGCTGGCCTCTGTACTATTAGAACAACACTCAAACATACTTGAACAGAATAGTCTAACCACCACAGTTTAATTAAACGTTCTCCACACTTTTCATACATGGCCAAAACCGAAGAAATGAATCTAAATTTAATGACTCTTTGAAAACTCCCAGCAGGATTAATTCAGAAACCAACGTCCTAGGTTTCAATGCCGTGTGTACGTTCAAGACAATTGGTGGGCGGGAGACGGGGTGTCGTGAACAGCAGTGCTATTCTGTACAAATCTCACCGTGAAAACTTAGGTGAAGTGAGCGTGGAGTGAGCTGTCAGTAGTGTCAATCCCTAGCATCAGTAGTGCTATTCTGTAAATATCTCACCGTGATAACTTATGTGAAGTGAGCGAGAAGTGACTCGTCATTCTACCTAATGCTAGGGGTTGACACTATTAAATAAATAAAATAAAATCTTTTTATTTCAGGCAAGATGCCCATAATATTGTTAGTATACAACTTAAAAACTATGTTAGTTACATTATTAAAAAAAAAAAAAAAAAAAATAATTAAGGTACTTGCCGCCCTCTGGGGCCCCAGGCACACGCACTTGTGCTTGAACCCAGTGCCGCAGAAGGGGGCTGTCCAGCTTGTGGCTGAGCACGTTCAGGATGGTGTTGGCGCTCCCACGCGTACGGAACATCAGCGACGCGATGCGGCGCCGCAGCACAGTGTGAAAGCCGTCTGTGTGCGCTTGCGCAAACATCGCAGACGCACTACAGTAACGTGGGAGCCCCACCAGAACCCTGAACGCATCATTATATTGTACTCGAAGAGCGTTGATGGCCCGCTGCGTGTATGTGACCCACAGATTGCAGGTGTAGAGAGTTTGGCAGAATGCTTTAAACAAAGTGATTTTTACCTCAAAACTACACCTTGCAAATCTGCGTGCCAACATGTTACAGCGGACCGCCATCGCCCTCCTTTCCCTTTCTATATCCCCGTCATCTTTTAAATCCTCGTTGACGACATGGCCGAGGTATTTAAATTCATTTACTCTTCTAAGAGCGACAGCATTAAGCAGCACAGGTGCCACATCCCCCAGCTTCCGACCCCTGGCTTGAAACACCAGGAGCTCGCTTTTCCGGGCATTGTACAGGAGACCATGTACCCTCGCATAATCCTCACATACACCTATCAGCCTTCTGAGTGCGGCTATTGATGGGCTGAGCAACACCATATCGTCTGCATAACTAATACTATTGATACAATGACCATCAATTGAGCATCCGACTCCAGTGTCGCTCAGCTTACCAATTAGCCCGTTCACGTACAAGTTGAAGAGCGAAGGAGATGTTAACCCCCCCTGCCTCACTCCGCACTCCAACCCGTACTCGTCAGAAAGTTCTCCAAGCCATTTGACCCGGTTAGTTTGACGGTCGTACCAATATTTAAAAATATTGATGAGTTCACCTGGTACACCAGTGCTCTTTAATTTATGCCAGAGAATATCATACCTAACCAGGTCAAAAGCCTTGGAGAGATCAAGGAAGGCTGCATATACAGGCGTGCTCCTGTCAGTGTAATACCTGACAGTCTGCTTGAGACAGTCTATTGGCAGCTCACTTTAAGATCACTTCACCTAAGTTTTCACGGGGAGATATTTACAGAATAGCACTACTGGTAGAATGACGACGCACTTCACCTAGGTTTTCACGGTGAGATTTGTACAGAATAGCACTGCAGAGCTCTCGATCGATCGAGTTCACACTACAAGCGATGCAAGTGACACTTGACCGAGAAAGACAAGTCTAACCACTATAACTTAATGATTCTTAGGCAATAGCATAATCAGCCTATAATGATCCCACTGCTGGGACACAGGCCTCTTCTCTTCGAGAGGGAGTGGGCTGTAATCGACCCCGCGGGCCCAGTGCTGGTTGGTAGATGTCACAAGTCTTAGAATTTTTGGTTCTAGGACATGCCGGGTTCCTCACTATGTTTTCCTTCACCGTTTTGAGAGCAGTGGTGATGAAATTATTTACACAAAGTAAAGCGCCTGCTTGGGTTCGAACCCACGACCTACAACTCATAAGTCGGGGGCATTACCACTGGGCCAGCACTGCTCTCCTTCCTCCTAATGGACCTTAATTTGTTTAAATTAAGGATCATATGATACTTTACACTTTTCCATAACATAAACTGAAGAAAAATGTATCTAAATATAAGCTCCCATCAACAGAATTGATTCAGAAACAATCGTCCGATTCCAATAAGCCGGGTGTACGTTCAAGCTAAGCCTATTGGCGTGAGATGCCTGTATACTATGTACTAAAAGTAGCTGATGAAAGTGTAAACAAACCCGGCTTAAGTTAAATTCTTAGGCCGTTTGTCTACCGCCACCGGCAACGGGACGTCGACGAGAAACTAGATTATTCGAACCGATGTGACGTCCCGGTGTTGGCGATCAGTATCTCGTTATGAATAGGATAGTAAAAAACAAAAGTCGGGCAAACGGCGCCGATGTGACGGCAATGTGTGGATAAGATCAAACGTGTTTTTTATTGTCGGTACATCGGCCCGTCACAATCTCGGGCCGAGTTCTTGCTGTCGCGCCGAAATACTCCAAAATTCGGGGGCCGGGATCCCAGCGGCGGGGGCGGCGTTCGGCGACCGACGTGCGGTGGACACGCGGCCATAGTAAATGTATGTATCGCTACTTCGCGCTGTCATCTCGTTCTCGTTGACGTCCCGTTGTTGGTGGCGGTGGACAAACGGCCTTACACAGTCACTTACCAAAGGGAATCAGTAAGACATTCATCTTTCGTATTTATAAAGTTACAAAATTAACCTCAACTGTCAAATGAAAGGCGGGTATCACACCTCCGGCTCCGCCGCGAAGCCATAGCTGCGAAACCACAGTAGTTCCGCCATGACTTGTCCGTTGTAAGTACGTCAAGCGAAACTGCCTGTTCTAACGCACAGATTTGAAACTAGGTCCGAAGTAGAGCTATATTCTATTGTATTGCTAGGCGAAAGCGACGACTTTTTACTCCGATTGCCACAATTCATCTGACTCGCATGAAGTTCCGCTATAAAAAAAAATGCTTGAGAGCAATAACTGGGGCGCCGCCATATGAGAGCTGTAGACCAATTTTTAAAAAGTTAAAGGTTTTAACGCTAGCTTCTATTTACGTTTTTGAAATAGCCATATTTGTTAGGAAAAATTCACACTTCTTCTCCACAGTAACCGAAAACAATAGATTTACAAAAAGGGACCCCACCAAGTTAAAAAACCAATTTTGTAACAGCACTCTCCACTACAGAAACAGCTACCTTATGTCCATAAAAATTTACAACCACATTCCAAAATTAATAAGAGAACTGCCATTTAATTGTTACAAAAAAGAACTAAAAACATGGCTTAGTCAAAATAACTTTTATACTATAAAAGATTTTTTTTATTATAAGGGTTAAATTAGATTTATTTAGATTTAAAAGGTAATTTAGTAAGGTATTTTTTAGTAAAATTAACGTGTTAAAGTATTTTTTTTTTAAACCCACTTTTAGATTTATAATTAGGTTGTTGTTAGGTTGTTTGTTAAAGTTATTGTTGTGTTTTTATTGTTTATTTTATATTGTAGGTTATAGGTACCCGAGAATAATAATTAATGTGTCTCAATGTCTATAGTTTTAAGTGTTCTATATAGTATAGGTATGTAGTTTATAAGTTAGGCTTTATGCCCATGTGCACATACTATTGTAAATATTCGTATGCCGCTTTTAGCGGCGGATGTGTCCTGAACACAATTATTTTATATACCAACTTTGTTGCTACCATATCCGACGAATAAATGTCTTTGTCTTTGTCTTTATTCGAATTGCGACTCAAATGTAATGTTTCTTAGCATTATTTTCGCGTCGGAGGTGTGCTAAATCAATGCACTCAATTTGTAAGTGACACTACAAATTGGCATCCACAGGTACGTTGTTTGATTTATTAGTTTACACTTTTATCAGCTACTTTTTGAACAGACCATAGCGGGGTGTCGTCGACAGCTCTCGATTGAGTTCAAACTGCAAGCGATGCGAGTGACACTTGACCGAGAAAGGTGGGCCCTGGAGATATCGACTGAGGCGTATAAGATAAGATTCAAGATTCTCAGTTCTGAAGGAGCGGAATAGGATGATTTTAAGTAGGTTCTATGTTAGCAAAAAAATATGTTAATACAGTGGAATCCGTTTATTATGACTCCGCCTATATTGACCAATTGCAGTGTGAAGTTTGGTTTCATATAAAATTCTTTATAAAAAGTTCAGATATAATGACTTCGCTTATAGTGACATGTCGCTTGTTATGACCTATTTTTAAGAAATGATGTCCGGTTAGTGACAAAGTCTGTGACAAAGTGAATAATATCAGACAAAAATTATTGATTTCGTATGTAAAAATGAATAAAACCGGCCAAGTGCATGTGGGACTACGCACAATGAAGGGTTCCGTAGTTGATAAGAATTTATCCCAAAAACAAACTTAACATTGAAATCCCAAAAAAAAAATTTTTATGTGATTTTACAATCTTCGGACTTTTTTATTTACTTGTGCTTTACCTTGCTTCTTGCCAAATTTCATGATTCTAGGTCAACGGGAAGTACCTATTGAAAATTACGGGGTAATAATAAGAGCAGCAGTGGTCTGATAGTACTAAATATATTCGTGGTGATTACTTTACAAGCAAGTGACAAGTAAAAACATAAACAAGTCCGTAACTACGCTTATTTAAAATTTGGTGACAGACATGTGTAAAAGATTATTCACACATGCCAGTGCATTTATATATGCGACCTCCAATACGCCCCCTTAATCTATTACATATGCGTATGATTACTTCTGTACTTGTCAGTACTCGGTACATAAAACTAAATAAATCACTAACACTTCTATGTCCGACTGTACTACGCTGTACCCAAAAGTAGAGTACAAAAACAGAAGAAATCCAACAAAATAAAGCATTCATAACGAAACTAAATTTAGAAAATTATCTATTACACAAAACACTTATAGAAAACATAAAACATCAAAACATCAACTACTCATCCACCCCCTTAATAGAATAATTTGACAGGGATAAATCCTTTAAAAATTCTCTAAGTTTCGGACTGTGAACACTTTTAGTTAAGATGTCCGCTACCATCTTATCAGTTGACATGTACTTTATTTCAACTTTGTTAGCCAGTACACACTCCCGAATAAAATGATACTTGATATCTATGTGCTTTGTTCTATTATGCATCATTTTGTTAGCTGCAATTTTATGCGCCGACTGATTGTCATTATGAATTACTACCGCTTTACTAGCCACAGCTGTCAAACTGTTTAGTAAACTACGTAAATAAAGAGCTTCCTTCGAAGCTTGACTCAATCCTACGTACTCTGCCTCTGTGGAGGACAAGGATACCGTCGCTTGCTTCCTACTCTCCCATGATACTATATTTTTACCAATCTTGAAAATTAACCCTGTGAAAGACTTTCTATCTAGTGCCCCTCCCCAATCTGCATCAACATAGCCTCGTAAATCTAAATCCCCCGACTTCCTAAAAGTGAGACAAAGGTTAGACGTGCCCTTCAAATACCTTAAGACCCGTTTGGCACATTTAAAGTGTATTTCATCATAACACGAATTAAATTGTGAAAGTACACTCACCGCATGTGCTATATCTGGTCGCGTATTACATGCCAAATAGTTTAGACACCCTATTAAGCTTTGATATGGCAGATCGCTATGGGAATTTGTCGATCTTACTAATTTCATTCCGACTTCCATTGGAGTTGAAACTGGCTTAGCGTCTGTCATGTTAAAGTCATTCAATATGTCCGAAATGAACTGTTCCTGATCTAGACAAATAACATCTTTATCTCTTCTCAGCCTCATGCCTAAAACATGCCTAGCCGCACCTAAATCTTTCACTTTAAACTTGTCAAGCAAACTGGTTTTTAATTTTTGCTTTTCTTGTTCACAATTTCCAAAAATAAAAAGATCATCTACATAAATAACGACAATTAACTTCTTATTATTTTTAAGTTGCTTTTGATACAAACACGGTTCTATTTTTGATTGCACAAAACCTAAATTCAACATCTCTTTGTCCAATTCCTTGAACCAAGCATTCGAAGCTTGTTTCAATCCATACAAAGAACGCTGCAGCTTACATACCCTGGTTTCATGACCTTTGACTACTGCTCCTTTTGGTTGGAACATGTAAATATCCTCTTTAATTTTACCATACAAAAAGGCGGTCGTAACGTCCCACTGGTCAATAAACCAACCGTATTCCACAGCTAGCGAGAACAACAGTCGTAGAGTAGAGCTTCTAACTACAGGAGAATATGTCTCAGTGTAGTCTACACCACATACCTGTGTGAAGCCTTTTGCTACTAGTCTAGCCTTGTACTTCGTTACCTTGCCTTCGCTATCTCTCTTGATTTTGAACACCCATTTGCACTGGATAGGCTTCTTATCAGCTGGAAGATCCACCAACGTCCAAGTCTGGTTCTCCTTTAGTGACATAAGTTCATCGTCTATCGCTTTTTGCCATAAGTCACCATCGGATCTCGCCAACGCTTCATTAATAGTTAATGGATCACCATCAAGATTGCTCTCCTTGGCATACATAACATTGCATCCGTACCGATCGACTTGTCTGCGTTCTCTTACAGGATACCTTCTTTCTGATTCAGGTATTGTAACTTCCTCATCAGTCAATACAGATACTTGCTCTGGTACTGCAGGTTCAGGTCCAATCTCCTCCGATACTTCCACATTCTCGTCTACAGCATCACGGTACACATCTTCGTGAGCCTCCAAGGGTTTAGATCTGCTTGTAGATCCGTTAGATAAACTGGAAGGAATAGCATCTGTATTCAAGTTTATTATCACTTCCGACTTTTCCACGTTTTCTTTTTGAAGAAAAACGTTTTCCAGAAATTTGACATCTCTTGCAGTTGTCACTTCACCTGTCTTAGGATTCATCAGACGATAACCCTTCTGATTATCTGGATATCCAATAAAAATCATCGGTTCCGTCTTCATGTCCAGTTTGCGTCTCTTTTGTTTTGGTATCAACCTATACGACAAACAACCAAAGATTTTCAGATGACTAACATCCACATCTTTTCCAGTCCAAATCTTCTCTGGTACTGCATTCCTCAATGCTTTCGTGGGGCTTCTGTTCTTTAGGTATACAACAGTATTTACAGCCTCGGCCCAATACTTCTTGCTCAGGTTTGATTCTGACAGTAATGTTCTTGCCTTTTCTATTATAGTCCGATTCGCTCTTTCTGCGACAGAATTTTGTTCTGGCGTATACGGTACAGTCGTCTGGTGTTTTATACCTGCAGACTTTAAAAATGATTTAAATTTACCATTACAGTACTCTGTGCCGTTGTCAGATCTTAGACATTTAATAGATTTACTCGTCTCATTCTCAACTTCCGCCTTGTATTCACGGAACTTATCAAAAGTTTCACTTTTGTTCTTCAAAAAATACACATGAGTCTTCCGAGAATAATCGTCGATAAATAGAAGAACATACCTCGAACCACCGAACGACGGCTCCTCGATAGGTCCACAAACATCGCTAAAAACCAACTGTAAGACCTCGTTCGCTCTCGTACCTTGGTTTTTATAGGGACTTTTGCATGTCTTTCCTTCGATACATGGAATACACGGCTCGCATAAATCGGTACTCTTAAATTCCATACCGCTTACTAAAACTTTCATTTTATTCATATAATTACGCGATAAATGAGCTAATCTTTTATGCCAAATGTTCGAAATATTTCCATCTTGTTTTGACAGTGTCACATTCACGACGTTATTTTTATTTTCTGTCAATTCATAAATTCCGTCAACTTCATGACATCTTGCAACAATTCGATTCTTATTTTGAATCATGCAACCTCCTTTGCCAAAATTCATGCAATAATTCTTCTTGGTCAAATCGCTCACCGAAATTAGGTTCATGGATAAATCAGGAACATGTAAAACGTTTTCTAAAATAAAATTTTCGTTTTCGCTGACTTGTGGCTCAGCATTTCCTCTTCCTTTCACCAATAACTTCTCGCCGTTTGCTACTGCGATCTTCATGTTGCCCTTTTCAGGTGTATAAGACAACAATTTGCTTTTATCGTGAGTCATATGATTTGAGCACCCACTGTCTAAATACCACTTATCTTTGTTTATCGCCTCCTTCGTATTCAGGCAGATATTCGCGGTTTTGATCCGCTCCTTGCACTCGGACGCCTTGTGTCCTTGCTTGTGGCACTTAAAACACTTGTAGACGAACTTCTGCTTACGATCGTTAGTTTTAATTTTAGATCTCGTTTCGTTCTGTACTTTACGTGTAACTAAGGCTTGTTCGTTCTCGGTGTTCAACTTACTCTGTCTACTTCCTTCTTGTAACAATTTCATTTTAATTTGCTCTAACGTGATCTCTTGTCCACTATTATCTACAGCCATGATGAGAGGGCTGTACTCAGCGGACAATCCACCCAGCAAAATCGATATTATCCAATCATCAGGGATTTGAGCATCAATATCGGACAATTGTTGTGTCAGGAATGTAATTTTGGATATGAAGCTTTCCATAGAATCAAAATTCTCTAAGTTACAGTTGAAAAGCTCTCGCTGAATATGTATACGTCGTCCCCAACCTTTGTCTTCATACGCTTTCTGTAAGCTGTTCCAGGCTTCTTTCGCAGTCTTCGCATTGTAGACGTGGGTAAAGCACTCTGGTTCTAACAACAAGCATATTGTCGTTCGTGCCTGCCGGTCTACGTCAGCATTTACTACATTTGTAGAAATTACTCCCCACCAGTTTTTATTTTCCAAGTAATTTCGCACCAAGAATTTCCAATTTGGGTAGTCGGACGATCCTTTCAGCTTCTTAATACCACTTATGCCAACTTCAGCTGACATAATTGAGGTTTCGTAAGTTTCACAGTTAACCAGTCCACTTATTAATTATGCTCTAGCACTATCAGAGCATGAATAAGACCATAACCTATTGAAAATTACGGGGTAATAATAAGAGCAGCAGTGGTCTGATAGTACTAAATATATTCGTGGTGATTACTTTACAAGCAAGTGACAAGTAAAAACATAAACAAGTCCGTAACTACGCTTATTTAAAATTTGGTGACAGACATGTGTAAAAGATTATTCACACATGCCAGTGCATTTATATATGCGACCTCCAATAGTACCTACCCTACCCTATAGGTTTTGATTTACTTGCGAGTATCAAATATGTCGTATAAATGGCCGAATTTTTTAGTTACGATGACTTAGATGCTTGATTTTTTTAGAATTTCAACTTCATACCTCCAGGCGTTCCTGAGAAAAAGGGTCTTGACAGACTGACAGACTTGAAAATATTTTTTTATGTGATAAAATTACAAATTAACAATTTTTGACCTTTTTCCTTTATTTGTGCAATAAGACCTTGCTTCTTGCCAAATTTCATGATTCTAGGTCAACGGATAGTAAAACCCTCTAGGTTTTGATTTACTTGTGAGTATCAAAATATGTCGTATAAATGGCCGTATTTTTTATTGCGTTGATTTAGAAGCTTGATTTGTTTATACATAGACTACGTATTTGATATTAAATAACTTCACGCGTTCCTGAGAAAAAGGGTTTTGACAGACTTGAAAATATTTTTGCATGTGATAAAATTAAAAATTACCAATTTTCGGAATTTTTCCTTTACTTGTGCTGTAAGACCTTGTTTATTGCCAAATTTCATGATTCTAAGACAATGGGCCTATAGGTATACCTCAACTTGATACCTCCACTTGTTCTTGTGAAAAAGGGTCTTGACAGACTCACAGGTCTGACAGATTGACAGACAGACGGACAACGAAGTGATCCTATCGGTTTTTCCTTTTGAGATATGGAACCCTAAAAATATGTATGGTTTCAATATGTTTGTTTTGTCTCAGTTCATGTTTCTTTATTTTTTTTATTAATAGTTATACACTTTGCAGTTTTACTATAGATTAAAGTAAATACTTACCTAATAAAAATAGAAAGTTGTTTATTTTCTAAGATTATGCTTTGTATGACGTTCGCTTAGTATGTCGTGTATTTCACTTCCCTTCGATGTTACTATAAGTGGATTCTACTGTACTTACTTAAATTAGTATCATTTGGTTCTTGCATGCAGAAATGATAAAAACATCCCTACATGAATAAAAACCGTAGCAATGATATTTTAGCAACCTGTCACTTTAAAATTTTCTTAACTGAGAATGACTTATAAGTGCCTACTACGCAACTATAAAAAGATTAACCTCTTTCTGGGGCCGTATTTGAATGTAGACAGAATATTTTCAAGTACGTACTAGTATAAAAAAAAACGTTGAATTTGGGAAGCCTTGTAACTTAAAGCAGAGACGCGTTAAGCATTTAATTGCTGCATTAGTTAGATGCACGCTTCTTACAGAAGTTTGCCCGCGTAACTTTTGTGTCATTATATAAATCTGTGTACATAAAGTATACACAGTTTCGTCATTAACTATCTCTGGCGGCGGTAACCAAAGCCGCGGCAAATGATGCGTCATTAAAATTTTTCCTTGCTCCACTTTTGTCTTCGCAACGTTGTTTTCTCAAGACATTTTTGAAATTTCCAGGATGGCGGTAAAAATAATAACACTGTTTTACAGTGCCTTAACCCGTCGCGCGCCAATTAGCAGACACAATTGAAATTCTATTGTTATCTGTACACATGGTGTACAATCGACATTTTAAGAGTTAATTGGACAGCTACTATAAAAAAATAAGACCAAAAGAAGAGCGCAATTTGCTCAATTGCCACTAAGCAAAACGGGTATTTAGTCGCAGATATTGACCTTACATCCTTTGACCTGAATATTACTGGTCTGCTTTTAAGGCGGCTTAATTTTCTGGACAAAAGATGACAGTGGAATTAAAAATACTTTTTTATGGGACAGATTTTACTTAAGTACCTACCAGAACCACAATTTGCCCTAAAGCCGCCATCTTGGAACACCGGTTCGTCACAGGTTTTGGCCCAAATAGTTAGACATTTCACATCACATGTTTTGTACCTAATAGCAAGCAGGTTGACTTAAGCGGGATTTAAAATGCTAATATTATATGAGCAGGTGGAAAAGTCGTCTGTGCTCTGCCTCCCACTTTCAGATAAACATAAAAATACTATATAGTTTTATTAGTGCTAGGGAAGCAAGCGACGAGCGATAATTATGTAATTAACCGACACGGTGGCGTTAAGGCGACACGATTAGCAATGAATCAATAGTGACGTTCAATCGCACAGCAGGATAGAGTTACGCGACCTTTTTACACGGAGCTGATAGGAACCGGAAATTAATTAAATGACTCTGTATACAGGGCGATTAATAAGAACTGACTTTAAACTAAGAGTTAACCGTTTAAAACGTTAATATGGCCGGATAAATAGGTACCTGCTTACCTACTACCGCGGACTACCTTTATTTTTAAGGGAGGATATTAGTGGTTATAATAATATCGAACCTGAATCTAAGTACCTACTTGGCGTACTACTGTAGATACCTATGCTTATATCTACACACATCAAAAGTGTCTAGGGATCAACATATATTTTTGCAATAACTTTTCTCCTGATTGATATTAATTAAAATTTTCTTTAAGGATTCATCAAATAAAGTGTTTTCGTTTGTCACAGTAACGATAAACCAAGTCACCTTTGCATTAATAAAGAAATTTGCCATTTTCCTAATAAAGGGATTTTTGACATTTGAACCACTAACATTAAAGTTCGAAAAAAAGACTGAAATAACAGTTTTCTTTAAAATTTTATTGGGTAACTTAAACAATTAATAATCCGTGTTTCTACCGCGAACACTAACAACACAAGAACATCGGTTTGGCATACTCAAAATGAGTTCATCCAAATCACGCTGTGGAATGACCGCCCATGTTCGTTGCAACAACAAAAAAAGGTCTTCTTGCGACTGGATACCCTCCATATTCGGCAGAGCTCTTCTCTGTAGCATATCCCATGCATGCTCAATCGGGTTCAAGTCTGGCGACTGAGCAGGCCAGGGCAGGACATTGATGTTAGCTGCGGCGAGAGTCTGTCTTACAACTCTTGCGGTGTGCGGTCGTGCATTATCATGCATTAACTGAAATAAGGGACCGATTTGCACTTGTAGAGGAACGATGACGTCTGATACAATCGTCTCAGCATAAATTTGAGCGTTGAGGTTGCCTCTGATCCAAATCAACTCAGTTCTTCCGCCGATCCAAATACCCGCCCATACCATGATGGTTCCACCACTATAAGGATGGACTTCCTGGCAGGATTTTAATCGCTGTTGGCGTCCAGGGGTTCTCCAGTGTCGTATACGTCTTGTATCCGGTCTCATACCAAAACGAGACTCATCAGAAAAGCACACGAAACGCCATTGTTCTTCTGCCCAATTTCTGTGTTCAAGAGCCCATTGATATCGAATCCTACGATTGTGCATTGCTATAGGTGGTACCCGTAGCGGTCTTCGGGAATGAAGGTTCACTTCATGCAAGCGGTTTCTGACTGTTTGGTCGCTAATTAAGTTCCCTGAAGAGTGATGAAGCCTCACGGCTAACATCATGGCGGTTATAGTTGGAGCTCTTCGAGTTAAGATTTGAATGTATCGGTCTTGTCTCCGTGTGGTGCAGCGATACCGTCCTCCATGGCGCTCAGCCACGGTACCAGTGCTTCGGTAACGTGTCCAAAGTCGACTGATAACACTCTGACTTGTATTCAGAGCTAAAGCCACAGTACGTTGCCGGGAACCAGCTTCTATCATTCCCACGGCTCTGAGCATTTCTTCCCTGCTTAAATGACGTCGCCGCTCCATAATAACGTTGGTTTTAATCAGTAGTAGGGAAACAGTAGCACTAATAATGTCTTCAATGCGTTGTATGTTTTTATAGGGAAAATATTGACAGCTGATTTTCATCTTTTACTCGAATTTGATTCACAGTTCCTGATTCAAATTATGAAATGCACCAAAAAGGATCCATATAAATTTATAAAATCATAAATTTATTACAAAGCCACATCTCAATCTCAAGAAATCCGCATAAAAATGCTTGATCCCTAGACACTTTTGATGTGTGTATTATCTTTACCATTTTCTGCTCACAGAATCGCACAACAGACTATTCTGAAGCTACTGTTGATAAAACTAATCATATCAAATGAAGCACCAAGATCAAGTGATATTTCTGAATTTAATATTGAGTCATTTCAGACAGGTGATGCTTTCATAAATACCGGGGGAAGCGTCAGGGTAGCGCGCGAAATTCAAATTTTCTAACGTTTTTTGCAATTTGCAAGTCAGTATAGTATAATTCGCGACCGTAACAAATAGTTAGGTATTTACACAATTATAATCATTAGAATCAGTAATACTTATAACTCGTTTAATAGTAACAATAGAAAATTTATTGTTCGCCGGTCGTCGGTGATTGCCTGTTAAGTTAGTATACAGGGTTACTAATTCGACGTATATCCATCAGGGGCTGATAAGGGGGCCAAAATGCAACAAATTGAACCCCCCATATGTATGGCCGAAATTGCTTGCTTGGCTTGGATTGTTATAATAATGTTTTATTACCATAGTGGCAGAAAATTGAGTAGTTCTGATGTGCGTGATCGATAATAGAGAATTTGATTTATAAATTGAACCCATTACTGGCGACCTAAAAATCATTCACGTTGATATTCTATCTACCTTCTTTCAAATGTCCTCAATTTATCAGCCTACGTTGCCTTACATTTTCCTAGTAAAGTTACAACTTAAAAGAAACCACTAATCGACAAAAGTGCTATAAGTAGGGATGGCAAAATAGACTGAAAGGTATTTTAAGGGTTTTGATTTCGTTACGATATGCTAGGAATGGCCTAATTGGCAGCCGAGCAATATATAACGGCCTGAATAGCTAAATAGCGGAGTGGTTCGCCTGCTGTGCAGATAGTTCGATTCCCGCATCGCCATAATTAGCAGGAAATTAGTCCTAGTTTTTTTGTAAAGCGTTATGCTTAGGGTGTTTACTTCTGAAAACTATTCAAATATACCTACTTACAGCTGCTGTTGTTTTTGTTTTTAGTTTACAAAAAGCGGATTATACATTAAGAAGCTAGCTGGGGGAACCGTGGTGCTTTGGGGGCATAATTAATTACGTGAGGCCATTTTGGCGATTTTTCGACCCCCCATCCCCCGTGGTGAGATGTCGTGAGATTTGGCTCGACCCCCTCCCAAACCTGAGATTTTTCAAAATGTGTATTTTTAGTGTAAATACTTTAATCTGTGTTTGTTTGCGTTGGATATATTTAAATAAACGTTTAAGTAGCTAAATTATTTTTAAGAAAAAAAGCAAACAAAAGTCTTTTTTAAAACATTTTGAACTGTTTGTTTTATAAAATTTAAAAAAAATGTGGTTTTTTTTTTCAACCCTTTTCATACCTATGTAGGCATTTGGCGCAGCGAACTTATGTACAAACCTACTTTCTTAAAATGTTTTCTAAACAAATAAATAAAGTTTCCTTTAGTGTATTTCGCAGTGCATTGCCGCCTAAAAGGGAAGGGCACTGCTGGCCCTGAACCGTCAGAAGGGTACAATTTATAACATGGGTGAGGTGGAAATTCATTATTCTTATTTTTGCGGCGACAAAAGAAATCCAGTCGACAAAACACCCATCAAAAGCGTATTGCATCCGATATTTTCTCTTTCAAAATGTATGTAGAAAATTATTATTTTATGACAAAGAAAGTGATTTTTCAAAAATTCTTGTCTGTTTATGAACATTAGAATATCAGTAGGTAAATGTAGAATATCAGTAAATGTAGGTATACATCTTTATTCCATATTACTTAATTATTATGTGCTTTCCTTAAGCCATGCAATTCCTCACATAATTCCTTAGCCAATCGTAGAAGACGATTATATAATTGATTACAAGAGGATTATGCGTAGGTCAGAAAATAATAAAACTAATAAGCTTCTCAGGACATGTTGCCTCTTTGTCGCTACGTACTAGCGACTGTTTTCGGGGACCCATTATTGAGTGCGCAAGTCACCCCTTGCTATTTTATCCGTGTACCTATGTTGTACATATAACATGTCAGGCAGGGGACATATAGTTCTTCCATAGTTCAAGGTACCCAATGCCTTATAGCCACCCAAACCCAAAGCCCAATAATAATAGGTATGTTTTGTTTCCATGTTCTGCAATAGTCCTGCACCAACCGGGGGTTGTTCTTGGGTGCACTTGCATAGTGCATACAGGGATAATCGTCGGCTGGTGCCTCCTCGTCATTTAAAATTTTCTAAGGGACATCAGCGAGTTGGCTTCGGCCCCTCGTACACCTTCCAAAGGTCCGGGCCCCAGGGTCCCGATATTATGTCAAATACTTAAAAAAAAAACGAATAAGTAATAATAATAAATTAACTAATGATTGTTGACACTTGAACGGTTCCGCAAGACGGGAACCTCGTCAAAGCCGAGAAAGATACTTAGCTCGCGAGGTTGTCGACCTGTGGGATGTGGACGCAGCGGTCATTGTGCCGACAGTCGTGACAGCCAAGAGCCTCGACCAACACCAGAGGACGCTCTCGTTAGGTTGCTGGATCGGCTTGATTCAGAAAGCGACACTTCTGAACACGGCTCGTATTGTTAGGAGGTTCCTCTCTTTTCAGCTCAAGGCTCCCAGTAGCCTAGACCGTATTCCCGACACACTCACCGGTGGCCTACTTTTGACATTCAAAAGTGCCTTATAGGCGGCTATTTGAAATAAATGCTTTGACTTTAGGTACTACTTTTTTATATTAACCTAAATTTAAATATGAAATTTTTATGTAGGTACGTATTTAATTTTTTGAATAAAGGAACTAACTATATAATTACTATTCTATTAACAGTATCCATTCGTTATCTGACCAATATTTTCTGTTCCAAACTTCCAGCACTGGATTTTTACAAGCTGATAATAAGAATATAACATTACCTATGCATGATATGTGGGCTACTCACCAATGTATAAGAACGTTGCCGTCTCTTAGTCGAGCGGCATGTATGAAGTCGTTGCACAGACTGAAGTACTGCGTCAGGTTCTGTTCTGGGGAGTCCGACGCCATTATACACAGGTAGTGCTTGTCCTGCCAACAAGGAAAGATAAACGTTAATATTAGTGGAAAAAACTACTACTAAAAGAGCTTGGCTCAGGTGCCAAAAGTCAATTCGTTATTATTTAATTTTTTTTTTGTTTTCGTGGGACCAAATTTGATTAAGATCAAATCTTGAAATAATTTTACTAAACTTCTCAATCCTCTGCAATTCTCTTGTGACTTGAAGAGGTCAGGCCGCAATAAATTGCTCAAGCATTTGAAAAATACTGGGATCCTAAGCAAGAATACCGGGGTCACGAACAAGAATACCGGGGCCATGAGCAAAATACCGGGGTCACGAGAAAGAATACCGGGATCACGAATAAGAATACCGGGGTCACGAACAAGAATACCGGGGTCACGAGCAAGAAACATTTTAGTCACTTTAAAGTAACAATAATGCAATTCTCAAACCGGAATCAACATTTCTTAGTTTAGCTTTGATTTTATTTCAAAGGTTCAACGGAGCCGTCGAACGTGCCATTTCCTTACTCGTATCTATTTAAAGGTACCTATCTGTACTTTTAATAAAGCTGAAGAGTTTGATTGTTTGAACTGAACGCGCAAATCTTTGGAAAAAAAAAACTACCTACAAGTCGGATTTGAAAAATTCTTTTTGTATTTGATAGCCCAATTTTTCAGAAAGGTCACACGCACACACACGTCACGCTACGACCCTTAGGAGCCAAGCAAGAAGAAAATAGTCAGAAAGAACGCTAAGCGAAAACGAACTAATGGCGCGGACGGGCGATGCGATGGGACGCCGTGGAGCAAAAAATTTCACGCGGACGAAGTCGCGAAGTTAGTAAGTATATAATACAACATTTAAGTTTAGGTTACAATCCATAAATCTGTCGAAATGTTCCGTAAACAAGCTCAAAGCTGCAGAAACATTAATGTAATCTGCTTTACAAACTTATACCCTTTGTAACCCAATCAAAACAGTCAACTGTAACTTTCGGTACAAAGTTAATAAACATAGATCATTATGAAGAGTTGTTATTGGTGTTCCGTCGTGTGGTTTCCGGGAAAGGATTAACCCATTTATTCCTGGAAGATCTTTGATTAATTTTATGCGCAAAGGTAGCCCGCGAAATTCAAATTGTCTTGCGTTTTTTGCAATTTGCAGGTCAGTGTCAGGTTGTATCTCGATGACTTGATCAAAATGGGATTGGTGACTATACTAATATGTATTTACATAATTATAATAACCATTACAATCTCTCTTAGTATCTAACCAGCACCCTAATTGCGAAACACGTTATCAATCGGAGTTGGTTCAACAACATTCATTGCATTATTTACGTTGTCGAGCAGACAAATTTTTCGAACATATGAAGCAATGGATTAGCAATTTGTTTCAAAATGAAACCAACTCCTATCGATAATGTGTTACGCAATTAGGGTGCAGATTTCAGTTGAAGAGCATACAGGGTGAAATTTGAATCTTTTTTATCCTCTTAAGGGGTCATTGTTCTCATCATTATGAACTACTTTTACTATGGGACCAAACCTGAAATCGCGAAAAAAAATCAGCTGCTCCCTACATTTTGACGAGTTTGATGTACAGACGCTAGCACATCAAGCTACTACAATCTGTCAAATTTCTTTAATAGATTTTCATCTTTATTGCCAAAGCATTAGGTTCTAAGTTGATTGGGAAAATTTGACAGTTTCGGGAGGCTTGATGTACCGGTCTGTACCTAGATGATGTATTAAACAGCTGATTTTTTTTCGCGATTTCAGGTTTGGTCCCATAGTAAAAGTTGTTCATAATTATGAGTACAATGACCCCTTAAGAGGATAAAAACGATTAATATTTCAACCTGTATACTAGCTGTGAATGACTTTATGGACTGTGAAATCACCTGAATTTTTCAAGAACATCCTTTTTGTACACTTAATTATTTAAGTATTTATGTACGAATCTTCCTCACTCGGTTTACTTTAACCTTGTAAGGTTTAGAAGGCGGATGATCTACCCTTGCGAAAAGGCAGGAAGTTGGAAATTTCGACAGGAGGTATTCCAGAGAATCCTAGCAATTATTTTGGATCCCGATCGTCCTGTCATAGAGTGGCATACCATAAAATGATCACGGCTTCCTTTCTTAAGGCGGTATAGCTGCTAACAGCGCCACTATTAAATAAAAAATTAATAAGGCTGGAGATAGGTATGGTTTTTCGCGTTAACTTACTGTATACTTACGGTATACTTCGAACCTTAGTGTTGTATTTTTTAATACAAAAAATTGTACATCATCTGCACGGACTAGAAAAAAAAGAAGGACTCCGCGCCACACGTATCGAAAGTGAAGCACCGTCCGTCCGTGCTATGTGTGCGTGATTTGACAAAGACGCCGTCGTGTCACGTAATGGCGGCCGGTCGGCGTACTATGATGTAAATGTGTGCGTGAGACGTGTTTGTACAAACGGTGCCGGCATACTTACTGTGCTTCACTTTCGATATGCGTGGCACGGAGTCCTTCTTTTTTTTCTAGTCCGTGTTCATCTGACTAAAAATGTGAACATAGGAATTTTCAAAATGATCCATATCTCCAGACTTATTAATATTTCAATGGTGGCGCTGCCGGTTAGTACTATATTCGCCTTATAAAATTCGACTTAAATTATCAACGGAGCGCGCACGCGACAAACTTATAAGTCAAAAATAAAAGTTAGTACCGACCACAGAAATCTAAATAATAGTGCCTTATTATTTAGATTTCTGTGGTACCGACCATAGAAATAAGAAATTTTACTCAGTTCACCGGCTTTAAGTTCCAAGCTTTTGTAGTCGTTATGTAGTTTTCGGACAAAAACTTATATGCTACAAATAGTGTCGCTTTTGAAACTTTTTGGGTTAGGTAGACGTACCTACTTAAATAGAGGAATTTATTAAAATATAATAACAAAATAAAAAAAAATAAAAAATAAAAACGTTAGTTTATAATATTTATTTTTTTTTTTTATTTTTTTTTTTATGGATTTTTATGTAGGTTTCCTTACGAAAAATTGCGTAAATAGCTTTTTCAATTTGCGTTTGTTTCCATAGATTCCTAACCAGATAATGATTGACGTTCTTGAACAGCATTATAGGTACGAGTACTATCGCTATTCCTTATTTTGTTGTATAGGTAATTAACATGTTTCTTATCAATAACATGGCGTTATTTTCTCTGCCTACAATTATTCGTTTTGCTTGTTACATGTTTGAGGTAAGTGAAGACTAAGTAGCAAGTATTACCAATAATACACGATTTAATTAAGATATTTTGTATGATGTTGAAAAATTGCCACGATTATTGCGATTCCCACTGGTTCCAATTCAAACTTCTAAAGATAAATCCATGAAAATCCATACATATAACAATTACCAATAAAAATTATTAATTAAGTAAATACGAAATTAAAGAACTACGGTATGTTATCTTTGAGCCTGTACTACCTCAAATGGCTTAGCATGATCCTCCGTTATGTCGAAAATACTGCGACATTAATTTTGAAATAAATATATGGTAATGTTGAGAATGAATGTTAATTAGATACTATGTTTGATGAAAACACGATTCCATAAAATTTTCTCGATAAGTAGAAAAAAATTCCAGTTACCTCCAAACCAAACAATAAACCGCTGGTATTAAAAAAATAATTCAAATTAAGTAAATCATGAATCTGCATATTAACTGAAAAAAAGTAATTAAAAAAACTAAAAAACCCGACTGCGGTAAAAAACTGAAAAGTTAAATAAAAGTTGGAAGCAGGCGGAACCCATTTGAGTTAGAAAATATAAAAATGGAATGGGTCCAGCCTGCTTCCAACTTTTATTTAATTTAAAATGGGCTTGTTTTTAGCTTTTCAGTTTTTTACCGCAGTCGGGTTTTTTAGTTTTTTTAATTCGTTTTTTTTTATTTCCAGCTTTTTAGTTTACAAATGTGAAAGATTTCGCAGACGATTTACAAGGATGCAAGGAGTTTTGGTCGTGAGAGTAATTTTTTTGGATCAAGTGCACAAAAATAGCCAAGCCTTTTTTTTTACTTACGTGTTTTTACGATTTGTCACTTTGAATTATTTTTAACCATATAAGTTGTTGTTTTTGTAATCACCTTTAAAACCCTTCATTTTGATAAATCCCACTCGATGGTATTAGAAGAAAAAAATTTCGATCTCCACAATATGGCATCCCAAATCCGCTATTTTACTTTGTTTTTGATTTTAATGTAGCCAGTGACACTCGCGCTACTAAGACCAATCTAAAGACGTATAATTTTTTATCCAAATCCGTTCATTCGTTTAGGAGTTACGAGGGAACAGAAACGGACATACACACATACATACATACATACAGGTCAAACACATAACCCTCCTTTTGGGATTCGCCGCAGTCGGGTAAAAACACATAACCCTCCTTTTGGGCTTCGCCGCAGTCAGGTAAAAAGCAGGTCTTATTTTTTTTAAAATTTAAATATGTTTTTTATTTTTTTTAAATTACCAATAATTTCACCGTAAAAAGCAATTACCTAAACTATCAACGCCCGGCACCGTACTCAGTCCCACTCTCACTCATTCCGCGAGCAGTATCGTGCGAGCGAGATAAAAAGCTGAGGTAGTATTGGGCTCTTACCAGCTGAACAGGTAGTCGGTAGACCATGACCTGGGTTAGTTAGAACATAGGATACTTTTTAGTAAAGATAAACTACGATAACATGGCGCGCCCCTCCAAAATTCAAAACGTTTGAAAGTATTTGTGAAAGTATTTACAATGCACCACCAAGATTCACAACGCATGTGTGCGTAATGAGACGGTCGTCAAACAAAAACAAATCCACGGATTGCATTGTAAATACTTTCACAAATACTTTCAAACGTTTTGAATTTTGGAGGGGCGCGCCATGTTATCGTAGTTTATCTCTAGTAGTAGAACGTTCCCGTGGGATAATTTCCGACCTCCACGCGGGCGAAGCCGCTGGCAAAAGCTAGTACATAATAAACCACCACTTCAACTTCATATTGGCAGGTAACTGACTCAGTTACTTATTCACCAACTATGCTCAGTTATTTACTGCATGCTCATCATAATCTGTGCACAATCTGGCCAGCATCATCCCCTGGTGAATAAAACTGCGAAACTCCACTTCTGAGTTATAATTCCCCTGGGCGAGATAAAGCGGGCAAGCGATGATGTTATGTGATTACTTGTACACACGGCTACATATCAAGCTATACATTTCCAGTATAAGCTGATCTCGCATTGTATATGATATCGGTACAATGACAGGTCAGCTTATACTGGAAACGTATACTCGTAGCTTGATGTATAGCCGTGTGTACCACCACTAGGTGGCCTACCTCTAATTTATGATGTATAGCGTCGTTGGACAAGTTTTATTACTGTTTGTGATGAGATCATTATCTGACCTGATGGTTTTGTTTTCGACCCTAAAATAGGTACGTCTGGCGATGTCAGTGTTTCATCCCATGGGTGTCGTCAAATGCTTCAGTATATGTAAGACTTAGATTGTGTTCAGAAGTTTAGTGACTACAACATATAGAAATATGTCTGTAGATCTAACGCTGTCGGTATTTGTGGAATCCTGAATGAGCCCGAAGTATGTACATACGCTAGGAGGTCAAGCCACCCAAAACTGACAAATTTTCCCAATCAACCTTGAACCTAATGCTTTAGCGATAAAGATGAAAATCTATTAAAGAAATTTGACAGATTGTAGTAGCTTGATGTGCTGGCGTCTGTACCAATGGGAAAGATTGGGCAAAGCTAATTGTAGATGACGTGATCATATAGCTATGATCACGTCATCTACAATTATCTCAGAAATCGAATTGGAGATCAAAAAGAACTTTTTTACAGAAAAAAAAAAACAACCGACTTCCAAAAAAACACTACAAAGTGAAAAATAACTTTAATTTCGGAAGTCGGTGTCTTTGGATCTGTATTTTAGCTTTTAGCCACCGACTTCCGAAATTAAAGTTATTTTTCACTTTGTAGTATTATTTTGGAAGTCGGTTGTTTTTTTTTTGTAAAAAAGTTTTATATTTTTCACTTTTTAGTGAGTCAGTCTGTAATTCAGCTAAGATACAATAGCCTAATTTCAACTGCTCATCACCTTTTACAAAATATTGCTTTTCCCGATACAAGGACGTTAATTGTTGAGGAGTTCTCCCAGGAGCCAGGAGAACTAGATCTGATGGTGAAGTCACAATCAGCTCCATTTAAACAAATGTATTGTGACGAGCATAAATTGCTTAGCAATAATCGAATTGCAACCCGTGAAGAACGTATTATTGAGTAGTCCGATGGCCATCTCTGGTCTTCCTCATCAGTTCTACTTCACTAAATGGTGCTTTCCGGGAGAAAATTAACGTGTTACTATAAAAAATACCCAAATCGCTATAGGTGTGCCTATAAAATTTGAAGGTTCCCCTCAATTACTCTGGGATGTCATATCAGATCCTGGTTTCCTTATCATGGTACCACCCTTGGGATATCTCCTTTCCAACAAAAAAATAATCATAAAAATCGGTTCATAAAAGACAAAGCTATCCGCGAACACACATAAAAAAAAATATATATATACGATCGAATTGAGTAACCTCCTTTTTTTGAAGTCGGTTAAAAAGAAACATGAGTTTACGCTTGCAAATTGCAAGTGTACGGACAAACTGTACATTTTTGTTAGGTACCAAAAATGTGCGGGCAGTTTGTCCGTACAGCAAGAAAACCTAAATAAAATAAATAGTAGGTAGGTAAGTACCTTAGCCTACGTACCAGACCTTAGTTGGTACATACCTAGATAACATAACTCCGTATTATATTAATAGGTACCCGACCGAAAAATTACATTAGCGAGCCAGTCTCAGAAAAAGAGAAACGTAAATAAAATATTCAGCCGTTTGCTTCCAGGGGCTTTACTCGTCGCTTACTGAAACTCTGCGAAAAAAGAAATTATAGCGATTTATTGAAGCCTAAACATTCTTTACGATCAAGAGGCTTTACGTTGATGTCGTTGTTGACATGACATGTTAAATCACACTAATATTATAAAGGCGAAAGTTTGTGAGTGTGTGTGTGCGTGTGCGTGTGTGTGTATGTTTGTTACTTCTTCACGCTCAAACCGCTGGACCGATTTGGATGAAATTTGGTATGTAGATAGCTTATATCCTGGATTAACACATAGGCTACTTTTTATCCCGGTCCACGCGGATGAAACCGCGGGGCGCAGCTAGTCAAGTTATAAATTAAGAGTGGTTTTGTCAGATTGTTATTAATTACTATTAGTTACCAAAGTTCCTACTTAAAAATAATATCAAAATGTAATTTTCTTATTTTTCTGAATCATTAATTCATCACACTTCACACTAATAATATTAAGACGAAAGTTTGTGTGTGTGTGTATGTTTGTTATTTCTTCACGCTCAAACAACTGGACCAATTTTGTTAAAATGTTATAGATAAAAACACCCTGGATTAACACATAGGCTACTTTTTATCCCGGGCTACGCGGGTTAAACCGCGGGGCGCAGCTAGTCATCGATAATTAGTCGCAAGTTCGCATCCCGCATATTGAATATTTTTTGCGATTGTGAATGTTGTTTTTGAACTCGTACTACCTACGTGTTTGTGTGTACCTACTTTGACTAATTGTGTATTAGGTTTGTAACTTATTTTTATACTTACATCTTTTGCCCGCGGCTTCGCCCGCGTGGATGTCGGAAATTATCCAACGGGAACGTACTACTTAGATAAAAAGTATCGGTCCTAATCCAGGTCATGGTCTACCCTTGTGCCAAATTTCATTCAAATCCATTCAGCCGTTTTAGCGTGAAAGCGTAACAAACAAACAAATTAACAAACAAACTCACTTTCGCGTTTATTTAGACTAATATTATATTATAAAGCTGAAGAGTTTGTTTGTTTGGTTGAACGCGCTAATCTCAGGAACTACTGGTTCGAATTGAAAAATTCTTTTGGTGTTGGATAGCCCATTTATCGAGGAAGGCTATAGGCTATATAACATCACGCTATGACCAATAGGAACGGAGTATCAATGAAAAATGTTGCAAAAACGGGGAAAATTTATTCCTTTTGAGACCTTCTGTTGCGTGCGCTGCGTAAACGCTTAAAGTTACGCAACAATCATGTATGAGAGAAATGTTCCTCTTAAAAAGTTCTAAAAAAAAAGTCCACGATAGCATAATATGTCTATCTTTTAAGGCTGGCTCACTATAACTGTTTTAATGGTAATCAAATTTGTTATAAAATAATGCATTATTTGCGAAGGTGTTTTCATAAACATGGTATTAATCCTTATCCAAATAAATACGTTATTCATCACAAGTATTTAATTTTGAACAACATTGCCTTTTACATCATTTCATTTCAATGAATATCTTCGGAGATATAACTGTTTTAAAATAATCCGCAGCAAAAATAATGAGCGAAAGTAAGTTTGTTTGTTTGTAACGCTTTCACGCTAAAACGGCAGAACGGATTTGGATGAAATTTGGCACACCGGTAGACCATGACCGAGGGCGCTGGGCCGAATATCAGGAAATTAAAATCCAAAATGGCGGCCATAACCAGAGATGGATCTCAGTAAATGGGTTGCTTTTCAGTTTACACGGACAACCGTAGCTCAAACATCGTTTACAGAGAAGCATTTTCTTAATTAAAACAAGTTTTTAAGAAATTTATTTGTATTTGGATCTCCAACAAAGGTTACACATAGAATAGAAATCACAATAATATTATATTGATTATTTCATAGTTGTTTTGCGTGTTTTCTTGGGAAATTTTAAACAGCGGTCTTAAAGCGTGATCCTTCTTCACCATGATAACACTTCCGCCAGACGGGCAGACGATTTATTGAGTACGGCAGGTGCACAGTTAGTGAGCAGGTGCCTTGATATTTATTTAGTTTCAAAAATCAAAGCGACGAATAAACCACGACTACATTCGAAATGGCTGTGGTAGAGAACCCCAGGAATGAAGAATCTTCCGATCTTGCCTGTTGGAAGCACATACTTCCCACCAGGCAAGATCGGAAGATTCTTCATTATCATTGGAGGAGTTTTAAAGGATACACCTATACCTTATTTAAGCTACACATTATTATTTTCCGACATGCACGCGAACGAAGTCGCGGACACAGCTAGTATAAGATATATAGATAGGTCTTTTCTCAAAATTGCAATCGTTTTTTCACGACGATTTCTTTTTTTTTTTCTAAGTGTTTCCTACTAATATTATAAACTAGCTGGTGCCCGCGACTTCGTTCGCGTTGAAATATGTGTAAGTAATTAATAAGTTTTTAAATCAAAGAATTTCTCTGTAAACTACATTATTAGTCTTTCCCGTTGGGGCTAAAACAAACAATTGCTCAGCGCTACTTACTCGTGAACATGCAACATATAGCTGGCCGTGAGAAAAGCAGTTGGATCTTAGATCCACCCCAGCGGCCCTAAGAGTTTGACCTTGGGATTTGTTAATGGTCATTGCGAAGCACAGACTTATAGGGAACTGTGTGCGCTTGAATTCGAACGGGAAATTGTTGGGAATGAGTGGAATTCTTGGTATAAAAACAGTTTCGCCCGCGCCACATCCAGTGAGAATCTCAGCATGTATTAAATTTCTCTGCAAAGCACTTACTTTAAGTCGGGTGCCATTGCATAATTTGGGTGGAGTTAGATTTCTCAAAAGCATTATGGGCACTCCGACTTTCAGTGTGATTTTATGTGCAGGAAGACCACTTGCTGTTAGAGAGCTCAAAAACTCTACTGGATAGTTTGTAGCGTCGTCCTCGTTTACAACGCTGTTATAGGACGTGTAAACCACTTCATCTCCAACAATTCCTGCCAAAATGTTTTGATTTAATGCAGAAGCTTGTTCGTTTTTCGGTGTAAGTATGGCGCGTTCACATAACCAGAAATTATCATGATGCAGAATACTTGAAACGTCTCCAAACACTGAATTTATCAGCTCATCTTCGGACGACACAACTCTGCCTAAAACTTCAGGAATAGCAACTTGTCCTTCATCTTCTGGAAGAGTACCCTTTCCAATTTCCAAAAGAATATTTGAAAATGCTTGTGCCTGGGAATTTCCGCCTAGTTGTGCTCGCATGTTTATTGTAAGACACAATTTTTTTATTTGAGGCCATAGATATGAACGCTTCAATGATTTCATCGGCTCTGGTTCCCCGAGTAACAACCGGAAGAGTTTGCCGGAAATCGCCAGAGAATAGTACCGTCACATTCCCCATTGGACTATCGTTTCGGCGAATGTCCCGCAGTGTTCTATCCACGGCTTCAACAGCTTTTTTATTTGCCATTGTGCATTCATCCCAAACGATAAGACAGCAATCCTGAAACACCTTTGCTTTGTCGCAGTTTCTTGTAACTGCACATGTTGGTGTTTCGGTGTTATCTAAATCGATTGGAATTTTGAACATTGTGTGGGCAGTTTTACCACCGGGAAGAAGTGTAGCTGCGATTCCGGAAGATGCTACAGCCAAAGCTATTTTACCTTGTCGCCTGAATTCAGCAAGAATCGCTTTTGTTAGGTAGGTCTTTCCAGTACCACCTGGAGCATCTAAGAAAAATATCTTCCCATCATTATTAAGTACGCTTTGGACGACGATGTGAAATATTTCCCTTTGTTCTGATGTAAAATTTTGTAAATTGTCATTTACTACAGCGGCTAGGTCAGTGGAACTATAGTTTATCTCCGTAGCATACTCACGATTGATACGCGGTTGATCAGGTAGCATTTGGGGAGATGGAAGACTGAAGTCACTCAAAGATTTACCACTAATTGATAAGAGGATCTCCTGAATAGAAGAAAGGGAACTATTAATCACTCTTTCGTCATTTGGATCAATTTCTTGATTTAAATTGCGCCTTAAAGAACGATGGAAGTCTTCAGAAAGATACGTCTGATACTTTTCCCATAACATTAAAGGGTCTGAAATACCACAGAACACTAACATGACAGCAAATAGGTGACGTAAGCGTTTGGGACTGTCGCTGACACAGGCTTCTTCGAGAGTGGCATCCCAGTGTTGATCTCCTTCAAGCAGTTGAAGTGCTCTGCAAGCTGATTGAAATGTGGGATGCTCAACGTCATTAACTGTTTTTAAAAACTGGAATGAAGTTGGTCCTTGAACATTGTGCAATAGCAGCCGCAAGTAATAGCATTCCCCACTACTGGGGTGAACTGTATATACTCGACCTAAAGCAGAGTCCTTAAAAACACCAGGGAATCCTTCAACTGGTTGACCACGTCTACGTCTGTTAAAGACTCCTCTTTGCTTATCAAAAGTGTAATAAGAGGGTACCTCATCATAGGTTAACGTTTTAGCGAAATCGTCTTCTTGGCACAACCTGAAAAATGCTAAAAGAGTTGTCTGGCGTGGGTTTTCTACACGGTTTCGTGCGTTATCTGCGTCGAAGTATATTCTTTGCCCATTTTCTAAGTGGACATCCAGATGCATGACAGTAGGATGTCTTTCATGAATAACAAATCCCAAAATGCGCCATATAGCCTCAGAAGTACTAATGTATCGTCCGGTTTGGTACCTTGTAACTTCATCTCGATCGGTTCCTTGCAAAGCAAATGTTGCTTGGTCGTTGCCTTTATTGACATATTTGCAAATGTATTTTATTGCCTCCACACTATTGCACATCTCAACGTTAATGTGGGCGCCGAAAATTTTGGACAATAAAGGTGAGTATGGCACAATCCAACTATTATCTACTGTTAGCTGCTGTCCGCGTAGCCTAATTTCAGCTGTATATCCGCCCTGCTGTGGTGAACGACGTCGATATGAAGGGTATCCATTCTCACCTGTAACTGTCTGCTCTGTCAAAGCACGGGGATACCTTTTTGTACAGCGGCCATCCTTCATGCAGGGAGAGTTTCCATTCAGGATACCACAGGGACCATGTACCATATGTGTTTTTATAATTTCATACAGTGCAGGGTCCTCTTCGGGGTTCGGAAGTTCAGCGCTTATTAACGTGTCGACATCGTTAGGACGTATTTTATTCTGCAGCCACAGCAGGATATGTGCGTGAGGAAGGCCACGCTTTTGCCACTCAACGCTGTACATGAAACACAGAAAAGGACCAAAAACGCTTTCTTTCCTAAGGAGGTCGATCATAATTTTCAGTTTCAAGTGAAACACCCTTGCGATCACGTCATGTCGGTCATAAGATGCTTGACCCGCAAATAGCTCTTGGGTGATCTCGTTCCATTTTGGGTTAGTAGTAAACGTGATAAATAAATCCGGCCGTCCATATTTTCGGACGTAGCAGAAAGCATCCTGCGTGCGTTCGTGCATATAGCGCGGCCCGCCGGTGAAACTGGATGGAAGAATCACTAAGCGGCCTAAGTTTTCTGAGTCTGTATCTTGCTGCATAGCGTCACGTAAATGCACATATTCTTCAGCACGTAATCGCCTCTGGTTTGTGCGTATGTATACTAAGCGCTCGGTTTCAATTTTAGCGTACATATCAACAATAAATTGGCTAAATAATCCACGGAACCGTTGTAAGTATGCAAAACGATCACGTCTTATTTGTAGAATAGTAGCATAAAACTGCTGGGCTGATACTTTTTTATTTAAGTTAGGCTCTCTTGTGGTGGGGTTGACTTGACTGATCCCAAAGTTATACCCATCTTCCCCTCGGCTGTAAATTAGGGGGTACTGTAAGGCGTCATAAGAACGATGCGTTTCGTAGATACGCTGTAGCCGGTCATCTCGAGTGCGCAAGACTATGTCTCGACGCTCACATTCTTGGTCAACCAAAACAGCAGCCACTTCATTTGCAACAGGTGTATTGTGTCTACCACGATGCTCAGTTGCGGGTCGTTTTTCTGCGTTTATAACAAATTTATAGTTATTGTTTTGACCTTGTGGTAAAGATTCTAATGCGGCTTTGAAACTGTGCACATAAGGGTTTACCTGATGCAGCATATTTTGAAGTACCGTAATTAGATTGCCGTTCAGTTGTGGAAAAATTTGGTTTCTTATGTTTGCCTGCTCTTGATAATTGGATACAAAATAAATTTGAAGAAATTCAGGCTGATTCTCAGGCAACAGCGAACTTGACCTTGGATCTTAAATGTTGGCATGAATGGTCCTTCAGACATTTGTTTTGCACCAAATGACGTCATTTGAAAGGCGTTGTTATATGCTCGAATATTGTCTAAGAAATGCTTGGAATGAGGGTCGTCACCATTCAGCAATGATTTTAAAACTTCAGGTGGATTTTCAAAAAGATCAATACGCACTTTTCCACTGGAGCAACACATCCCATTTGCTTCTTTTTGCCATTTGAGAGCGTCACAAAATGGACAAATTATAATCATTCCTCCAATGGAACTAAATTCAGAATAATTTATCATGGGTGTATAATTAAACGCACTATTTTCTTTATTAATCCATGGGAGGGTGTCATGTCCTACTTGTTGGGGTTCTTCTGAGTCTTCGGATGAAATCGAAATTCTGTTAAGTGAGTGCCGTAGCCGATCAGCATTCAAGCGAGCCTGGAGTTGTTCTTCTGTCTCTTCACTACGCGTAGCACCCACCCTCAGCCGCTCATTTTCTAAGAAAATGTCATGATTTCTACGTAAACGTACATAATTTTCTCTTGCTTCTTCCAATCTCTGTTGATGCTGATCATCGCTTTCTAGAGATCTCGCACTGTTGTGCTGGTCTCGATCATTTCTTAAGCGTTCTTCATATTGTGAAAAGGTTTCAGACGCACGCGATGATGCATGGCGCTCACGATCAGTGGTCAATCTGTAATCCCTTTCTGAAGAAGTTTCGATTGCGCGAGACAATGTGTGTCGCTCACGATCAGCTGTCAATCTAGAGTCCCTTTCTGGAGAAGTTTCGGAGGCGCGAGATAATACATGGCGCTCACTGTCAGCTGTCAGCCTAGAGTTCCTCTCGATAAAGGTTTCCGAGGCACGTGATAATGCATGGCGCTCACTGTCAGCCGTCAGCCTGGAGTTCCTTTCGGTAAAGGTTTCCGAGGCGCGTGATAACGCATGGCGCTCACTGTCAGCCGTCAGCCTAGAGTTCCTTTCAGTAAATGTTTCCGAGGCGTGTGATATTGCATGGCGCTCACTGTCAGCCGTCAGCCTAGAGTTCCTTTCAGTAAATGTTTCCGAGGCGTGTGATAATGCATGGCGCTCACTGTCAGCCGTCAGCCTAGAGTTCCTTTCAGTAAAGTTTTCCGAGGCACGTGATAATGCATGGCGCTCACTGTCAGCCGTCAGCCTAGAGTTCCTTTCAGTAAATGTTTCCGAGGCGTGTGATATTGCATGGCGCTCACTGTCAGCCGTCAGCCTAGAGTTCCTTTCGGTAAAGGTTTCCGAGGCACGTGATAATGCATGGCGCTCACTGTCAGCCGTCAGCCTAGAGTTCCTTTCAGTAAATGTTTCCGAGGCGTGTGATATTGCATGGCGCTCACTGTCAGCCGTCAGCCTAGAGTTCCTTTCGGTAAAGGTTTCCGAGGCACGTGATAATGCATGGCGCTCACTGTCAGCCGTCAGCCTAGAGTTCCTTTCAGTAAAGGTTTCCGAGGCGCGTGATATTGCATGGCGCTCACTGTCAGCCGTCAGCCTAGAGTTCCTTTCGGTAAAGGTTTCCGAGGCGCGTGATAATGCATGGCGCTCACTGTCAGCCGTCTGCCTCGAGGTCCTCTCGGTAAAGGTCTCGGAGGCGCGAGACAATGTATGGCGGTCATTATCAGCCGTCAATCGCAATTCCCTTTCCATAAAGTTTTCTGAAGCTCGAGATGACGATTGGCGTTCACGATCATAGCTAAGGCGTGCATCACGATCGGAAGGATTTTCCAGAGAGCGCGCCATAGCATGTCGTTCTCGATCAGCTTCAAGTCGGACCTGCCGTTCGTCATTTGATTCCTGTGTTCTAGCCAACCTCTTTCTCTTTGCTTCTCTATTAATTTTTGTGATATTTGTTCGTTTTCGAGGCATTGCTACAATATAGTAACTTACCTACTTAACAATAAAAATAACAAAGCAAGAAATAACCAAATCGCAAAGCAAAAACAAAAGTCCGTTTTACTAAGCAAGTCAAAAATATTTTTAATAACAAAGCAACAAATAACCAAATCGTAAAGCAATAACGAAAGTCCGTTTTAGTAACCAAGTCAAATAATTTGATAAGTAAGTATGAATTCCAGAAGCAATGAAAATCTGAAAGAAAGCGCTGTGGTTGCTCCTCTGCGTTACCGTCTGCACAACCACACAATGACCAAATACACTACAACAATAACATAAGCCCGAAGGCGTCTTTACATCACAATGAAATGGGAGTTTTAGCCAGTAATAATTTTACTGTTACCGCCTTCACCGCGTGGAGGTACTCCCAGCTTATGCTACTGTTTGGAGGTTAACTAACCCAAAATCAGGCCTACCTGCGAATCTAGGCAACACATAGTTGAATCAAAAAGTTTCACCTAAATTGGTTAAATAACAATGAGAATTCAATTTCCTGCCTACCCCCTAAGTTAGGTAGCGTGATTATTTGTAACGTAACTTTGAGTCCAGGTAACACACAGTTGAATAAAAAAAGGTCCATCAAAATCGGTTAAAAACAATCCAAATTCAATTTCCTGCCTACCCCCTAAGTCAGGTGGCGTGATTAGTAGTATCATTAGTTTAAGTCTAAACAACACTTAGTTGAACAAAAAAAAAATCTATCAAAATTGGTTAATAAACAATCAAAATTCAATTTCCTGCCTACCCCCTAAGTCAATTGGCGTGATTATTTATATCCTATTTTACTCTCCAGGTAATACTGAGTCAAATAAAAAAAGTCCCATCTAAATCGGTCCAGTAGATTCTGAGATTAGCCCGGACAGACAGACAGAAAGACAGACAGACAGACAGACAGACAGACAAAAATTCTAAAAATGGTTGTTTTGGCTTCTATTGCTTTAATTAAGACCCCCTGTAACAGTTTTTCATAAAAATCTTCAATGTACAGACATCGGCCTTTTACAGTTTTATTATATGTATAGATGTGAAAGTTTGTGAAGATGTTTGGATGTTTGTTACTCAATCACGCAAAAATGGCTGCACGAATTTGGATGAAATTTGGCACACAGATAGCTTATAACCTAACACATAAAAACTTTTTAATCCGGTAGTAGGTACCCGTGGGAAAATTTCCGACATCCACGCGGGTGAAGCCGCGGGCAACGGCTAGTAGTTAATAATAGTTAAGATTTCAAACCTAAAGTATTACAAGAATTAAAACTCTGTAGAAAAGGTAAAAAGGTAGGTAGGTAGGTAGGTAGGTATTTACTAAGATGCAAAAAGGAAGTCAAATTTTCTACAGCAGTGGGGTGAAGGAACTGATTCCTCTAGGTACAATGGTAGAAGGTACACAATACTCTTGATACACATCAATGTAAGGGCGATGTATAGCAGCAGGCCTGCCCTTACCACTGACTCACTGTGTAGATACGGACTCCCCAGTAACGCTTTGCGAAATATCGTACTGACGCTACACAACACGAAAACTTTGATTGCGCGATGTAGGTCACTGTTCAAAATCAAAAAATAAGAAAGGGGCTGAGCGTCGTGAGTTCCGGCCTGGCATGAAATTTTTTATTTTTTATTGAATGTTTTTGAAATGTGAATAAGTTTTTTTTTTTAAATTTGTTTTATTTGTTTGACTAATTAAAGAAACTTAGATATTTATATTTATACTGTCGGTATCTTCGATCAATGAAAACCGAGCCGGAATAAACCTACTAGGTACCTACACTACCTATGTACCTATCATTAGAGATAGCTACTTTAATTTTAATCCCGAGAGATGGAGCTACAGTTAAAAAGTTTTTCAATAGTAAATAAATCAATCAATCTGCCTAGCCTTTTCGCAACCATGTTGGGGTCAGCTTCCGTGGTAAAGAAATACCTAAGCTTACCAATAGGTAAGACAAAAAAAAAACAGCCAGCCAGTAAAAGAAAAACAGTAACAAATCGATAGAAATAGCAAAGTTTTAACAAGTTTTTTTTAAAACAGTGAAAGTGCTGTCTAAAAATTCAAATGTAAGTAGTTAGGTAGTAGGTACCTACTATGATCTTGGAAGAACCATGTACCTACTATGTCCATAGACAAATGTATAAATTTTAATCTACCCACCATTAACTTAAATATTACTGAGTTTTTTTAGTAGTAGTTTTTATATCAATGCTACCCACATAGGTATGTAGGTACTTGAAAAACATTATTACAACCACAGAGTAATAAAACTGCAGTAGTTTATCTGGGCCTTGACCTTGAATAATTAATTACCTGCGGCCGCTCGGAAGTCCGTGTCTGTCCGTGCGTACCTGCCGCGCACTCGACTCGTGTAACTGAGACTGACTGAGATTTCGAAGCGCGTCGTTTCGGCCGTTTTTATGAAGATAAACTACTGTATCACACTAATATTATAAAGGCGAAAGTTTGTGAGTGTGTATGTTTGTTACTTCTTCACGCTCAAACGACTAGACCGATTTGGATGAAATTTAGTATGTAGATAGCTTATACCCTGGATTAACACATAGGCTACTTTTTCTCCACGGTCTACGCGGGTGAAACCGCGGGGCGCAGCTAGTATAATATAATACACATAATAATCTCACATTTTATTAAGTCGAAGTAATATTAAGAATTACAAGTTGAAAAATAACATACATTTTTCTCCACGGTCTACGCGGGTGAAACCGCGGGGCGCAGCTAGTATAATATAATACACATAATAATCTCACATTTTATTAAGTCGAAGTAATATTAAGAATTACAAGTTGAAAAATAACATACAAACAAACAACAAACGAATAAACAAACATACAAAGTCAAGTTATTACTCATGAGAATTGACATTATACTCGTTGCTGTCTCGTTCTCAATGATGATTGAATACTATGGTAGTAGGCGTTTAGTCGAGTCACTCGTCACATAATTTTGAAGAAATAACTAAAAAATGAACGCGTCCTAACGCGTGCTGTCACCCGCGGCTGCAACTATATTCATTCGGTTTTTATGTCAAGTAACAGCGTCACATATTTCCGCATTTTTTTATCATTTTGTGTAAAAAATGTTTAATTTCACATAAAAATGGAAAAGAGGAAGTCAGAAAAGAAAAACAAAAAGATCACACTTACGGAGGAAGATTAAAACACTCGAAAAACGTAAAGAAACTTGAATTTTCAATTCGAAAGGCGGAGGTAAAAAATTTACCGCATGGTGTGATATTTTCTGTTATTACTTGCTTATAGTTTAGGGCACTGGTGTTTATAAATATATCAAAGGTCTAAGGACCTTCAAGAGTAGGTATAATGCTACCTTATCCAAAACATGAGTGTGATAATTGTGTTTTGTGTCATGCGGCTTTGCACATGGTTGCAATCAAGAATTAACATTTTTAGCCTCAAATGGCAATATGCCTGGCCTGTGGGGCGCTCTGTGGGAGCGCACGTGGCTAAAAATGGCTATGTTGTGAGCTAAACAACCTGTGGGATGTTCCTAAGGAACTTACGTGGCTGACTTTTTTATAACTGGAATTGAAGCTCTGCCTGACCTGTGGGGTGTTCTGCGGGGACACACGTGGTTCGAAATGGCAAAAATGTGAGCGATTTGCCTGACCCTGGGGCGCTCTGCGGGAGCGCATGTGGTTTACAATGGCTGTGTGTGGTGCTTGTGAGCTAAGCAACCTATGGTTGACTTTTTTGTCTATATAACCTTAAAGGGAAGTTCTGCGGGAACTTACATGGTTATTTGATACAATGTGTGCTGCCCTTACGGCATGCATAAAGTATATATTTTTTCCAGATATACCTCAATAAGCAACTCATCTGACACACATGATAGTAATGAGAATGTCCATCAAAAATAATTCAACCAGATTGAAAACACAGAGAGAGTTTGAGAAGACCTGCTTAAACAGATGCCTAAAGATGGGACATTATACTTCAAAAAGCTTAGTAACCGAGCATTTAATGTTATAATCTGAATCAAACAAAAGTTAGCGTGACAGTTCAGGAAATATCAAGAAAGTGAGACTAGATAACACATTTAAGGCAGCAGCAAATTACACAGCACTATCATGCCCGGGCTCGGGTCTCCAGCTGTGCCTGAAGGACATTTAAAGCCAGATGATATTTTTTTAATTTAAAGACTGAATTATTCACAGTTATGGTGTTACTGAATCCAAGGGGACATTGATCACTCCTACTATCTGTCATTCATAAAACAGTTTTCTGGTACAGAAACGGAGTCAGAAACTTAGCTCTTCATTGAAAATCTCTGCTAAAATAAGCACTGCAAGTTCATTGCTTAGATCAAACATTTTTTATTTAAATAAAACTTAAAACTGGCGGGGCCCTCCTCGCGCAGAAGCGAAAAAGAGGGGGGGGGAAGGCGTCTCCTGGAGCACCATCGGAAGTGCAGGATAGGAGGAACCATCAACATCGCAAGTGAACCACAGGTGGGCACATTTAATTCTCATAGTTTTGTGATTTGTAACTAATCACCACAGATCTTGTATTCCTGATCGCTTAGTATGGTATACAAACCCATTCACATAAGTGACACCAGAATAAGATTAAACTCTACTGAATGACAAATTCTTTAGGAGTCCTTAGCTACAGGTAACACCTGTTCTGAAATTAATGGATGACCTGTGTATAAAGGTACTTACAATTGTTATTTTTCAAACTATTCTTAACAAGTTTGTTAATTACTTCTTACTTTGAATTGGGAGATGACACTATTGTTAAGATAATAGATACTTACATGTCAGATTGGGAAAAACTACCTACCAAACAGTAGAAAGCTTTACATAAATTTACTTTCTTGTAAAAGATGCAATTACATGACCTACATTAACATACATAATCGGAAATACTTACATGGTGCATTTTTTATTTTCCTGAGGAAAATACTAATTAGTAGGTATCACTTTCATGTTTACCCTTTGTTTTGGCTTCAGTAACATTTACATGATAAACTATGAAAACCTGTTATAGCTTCAAAGAAAGAGGCTTTATTATCAGACATAAGTATATTTAAGATGGTCTTCTTTGAATATAAAACATTCACATAGGTACCTACTTACCTACATTGTTTGGATAGTACTACCTTTTTATAATATACTGGAAAAATTAGATTTTATACCAAAACAGCTTTAAGTTAATAAACATATAATTTTTTAGCCTTAGGTATTGATAAAAACGTTTGTGTAAAATGGAATTAGGTGTTTAGATTTCATGTTCAGGTTATTGTAATTCTAATATAATATACTATAATATAATTTAATATCCAATTATTACAAGTAAAGAAATTAATATGATATAAACGCTAGGTATATTGAATCCTGTACACATACACAATCTTCAATGGTGGTCAATAAACTTGGCCACATCGGGAAAATTCTTTTAGAAAGAATATACCTATTTCAAGTTAGAGATCTACAGATGCCTCCTCACAGGGTTGGGAACATCATGTAGCTCTCAGGCTGCACATCAGCAATGGACTGAGAAGGAAGCTCAGCTTCACATTTATTCCCTGTTATTAATTGCTTTCCTGGGATAAAAATGTTCTGAAAGATTTTTATGAGGTTGTGGAATCTAGTTTAGTATTTTTTTTTTTTTTTTTCAATATCTTACTGCAGTATCATGCAACAATGGTGAGAATCAAGAAATTTCTAATATTTTTGGTACCTAATAGAGAAGTATGGAAGAAAAGACATGTTACGCCGACCCCAAATAAATTGGGGTAGGGACAGGAGAATGATGATGATGACATAGGTATACTAAAAATAACGTGTGTTAATGGTTTGGTGAGTCTAAAAAGAGCTACAAGGAGGGGTGATAGCAGGCTTTAGCCATGAAGAATTGGAGACGAATGATAAACATTATCAAAAGATTAGATACTTCTTTAATTGGTGAAACTAAAATTGATTTATTTAAATCACAGATCGACACATAGTGCCAATGTGGAACCCAGATCCAGGGGTTGTGGCAGTGAGTAGTTTACATTGTGTACGAGTAGGGCTCAATATTATCATCTATTTTATATTTTTCCCTCTATTCTCTATGGTTCTCTAAACCAAAGAAACCATACAAGCCATACAAAAATAGAACCAACTATAAAAGATAATTGTAGACAGAGCAACAGTTTATTATACCTATTTTTCACCAGAAATTGACAGTAGAATATTGAATAAATTAGCATCTGAAAGTACCTACCTACATTTGTAGCATGGAACATACTTACTGTAATTTATAAAATACAAGTATTTTAAAACTACCATTACCAATATTAGATAATATTTTCACTCGGATTTTTAAGAAGGAATTTCCTGTAGAAGCTAAAATTCCATTAAATCAAATCTAACTTTAATTATAAATGTTTAGTTACTCTACAGCTGATGAAGTTAAAAGCTATTCATAGGTTTTCTATAAAAAGACTTTCAAAACCTATATGTAATACTAATAATATTCTTGTTGAAGTACATTATTTATGAACTGAAAATAACTATTTTCACCAAAATAATTTTTAAAATTAGGTATTAGGTACCCGCAAACTGTGACTTTATAAATGTTAGCAACAGGCCAAAGGGCGCTAACGATATCACAAACTAATTAGGTATTATCAAAAATACAGTGATCAAAGAACACTGACATGATTAAAAAAAAAAAAAAAAAAAAAAAAAAAAAAAAAAAATTACTAATTACATTATTATAGGTAATAGAACAAGTGCACGCAGTTTACAGCAGGCTGTAGTAAATTATTTAGAAGTGACAAAAATGTCTGCACTGTTCTAACTTGCATAAATTATGAACAAGAAAGCCCTAAAAAGCTGTGAGCTATATTATAATTAGCTGTTGGAGAGTGGAATACTATTACAAAAATTACATTAGTAGGTACTATGGGCCAAAGTTCCGCATGATCACCTCAAAGGCTATAATCGCATGCACGGCTCACGACTCGAGCGCACAATGTTCGTTTGTCACTAGCTGCGCTCTCACAGGAATATTTTCTTAAGTGAGCATGCTTAAGTTTTGTCCATAGTACATTCTCTTACAAAAAGGGATTGGGCCGAGCTAACAACATTAGTTTGATTTGATTGAATACCTTACTAGGTTTACTGTTGATAATTATCAACAAATTTTGTTGTATAATAAAACTATAAAGCTGCTATTGTTGTTGATCATAATATCCATAATCAACAATGGAAACTTTTCTGAAGCCATTTTTACTGCTTACTAAAATGATTTAGTGCAACTTGAATTAAGTAGGTACTTAGGTAGTTATATATTTGGTTCCTTATGTAACTAATGATAAAGAATTAATGCCCGTACAAGTACTATGGGCCAAAGTTCCGCATGATCACCTCAAAGGCGATAATCGCATGCACGGCTCACGACTCGATCGCACAATGTTCGTTTGTCACTAGCTGCGCTCTCACAGGAATATTTTCTTAAGTGAGCATGCTTAAGTTTTGTCCATAGTACATACCTTGAATGCGAATACCTTTAATAAAAGTAACAAATTCTTGTTATTTTTTTTTTTATTAGGTACTTTTTATTAAGATTTATTGTTTTTACAACTAGTCTTTGAACATCTACCATAGTATTCAATCATCATTGAGAACGAGACAGCAACGAGTATAATTGAATAGTCAAACGAACTTACCTGTAAGTGAAGTTCGACGGTAATTATACTCGTTGCTGTCTCGTTCGAAGATGATGAGTCCCACCCAACCCAAACATTCCATGCTATTATATTCCTAGGTATATGATATGAGCATGGGCCCTGTGTTGTAAAACCAATAAATCGCTATGAACTTAATGAATATAGTTGCAGCCGCGGGTGACAGCACGCGTTAGGACGCGTTCATTTTTTAGTTATTTCTTCAAAATTATGTGACGAGTGACTCGACTAAACGCCTACTACCATAGTATTCAATCATCATCTTCGAACGAGACAGCAACGAGTATAATTACCGTCGAACTTCACTTACAGGTAAGTTCGTTTGACTATTCAATTACAAAGAAAAGTGATCCTACTCTTACTAATATCCTACTAATAAAATGTAAAAGTTTGTGAAGATGTTTGGATGTTTGTTACTCAATCACGCAAAAACGACCGATCGGATTTGGATGAAATTTGACACACATATAGTTTATAACCTGGATTAACACATAGGATACTTTTTAACCCAGTAGTAGGTTCCCGTGGGATAATTTCCGACATCCACGCGGGTGAAGCCGCGGGCAACGGCTAGTCATTATTATGTGCTCCTACATAATGTTTTACTTCGTAGACAACTGTCCGTTCGTATAACTAGAGACATGTTGATTCAATTTTTAGGGTTCCGTAAGAACCCTCATAAACTTGTTACCTTCTTGTCCTCAGATGTACGTGTACGGAATGTCACATGGTCGCACTAACTCCCAGTTACTACAGGTGAACAAATTTTATGGCTGACCCGAAGAAGAATTTCTAATCATTGGAAAAGAAATTCGAATAAAAATGTCCTACCTACCAGCTAAGTACCTACCTACTTACCATATGTATTTGGACCTACTTACCATCTCCGTCTCATTATTAGGTGTAGGTAATATTTTAATCGCCCTGGGCGGCGGGAATCGATTGCCGATTCCCGGCCACCGTAGGCGCGGGCTTGCGGACGACGAGTAATGGGCAGCTCGCCGTCCGGTAATGACCAGGCCCGGGTCGACGGCGCGTTGTGTTCCACGCACGCCTCAAAGAGATGTCAGCAGTGACGGGGTCAATTGGGCCGATGCCGCCGGGGTCGCGGGTAGTTCGAAAGAGATACCGTGGCCCTGGCACGGGCAGCTGAAGGAACATGGGTGGGTTTTAGTCAGTAAAAGTCTAACACGCCCTCCCGCTCTGCCCAGAGCGGGAGAAGTCATTTGTTGATTTCCCATCCACAAAAAAAAAAAAAAAAGGTAATATTTTAATGCCTATGCCTATTTACTGTGTTTATAATTTCAGTACTTTTTAACAATTAATTTGTTATGAATCAATTTTTAAAGCTCAAAGAACAATTTCTATCATAAAAAGCTGGTAAATGCTACTAGCAACAGCATTAAATCATGATTAATGCTTTTTGTAAATAACTTTTGGGGTAAATTAGACACCATAGTAAGCTAACTTTACTAATTACGCACAGCATTATGTTTGGAACCGTTTAAAAAGTTTGGTAATTGCTTTGTTTTTGGGCCTAAAGCTTTGTATCAACTTTTTGTGGAATTCTAGTCGAAATCGAAATCATAGTCGAGGAGCTCGTGGCTAAGTAATAACAGCCGCACGGGTCGATTCATCAGGTTAAGCTACGCTTGCCGGGGTTGGTCCGTGGATGGGTGACCATCTTTACATATCGAGACTCCTCCGTGCCTCGGAAAGCATGGTCCCGGCTATCATTCGTGGATCTTTGACAGTCGTTACGGGTCGTCAGAAGCCCGAAAGTCTGACAACCAGTCTTACCAAGGGGTATCGTATTACACAGTAACTGGTTTGTGGAGGTCAGATAGGCAGTCGCTCCATGTAAAATACTGGTATTCAGCTGCATCCGATTAGACTGGAAGCCGACCCCAACATAGTTGGGAAAAGGTTAGGCAGATTCAGTCAACAAAAAATTGAGTATTTGGAAAGCTAAACAAGGGGCAAATTACCTACCAATAATGGAACACATGGCTACATATCAAGCTGTGTTTTTCCAGTATAAGCTGATCTCGCGTTGTGTAGGATTTCCGTACAATGAGAGGTCAGCTTATACTGGAAATGAATAGCTTGATATGCAGCCGTGTGTGCTAGGATTCAACAATAGGTTCTTTTGATCTCTAGAGCGGAGATCGCTGTCTAGGACGACCGTGACACAAGATTACCTACACAAAAAAGAGTAGATAGTTTAAGGCGCTACCCGACCAAAACCTTGTGATAGTGCGTTATTCAGAGGCTGTTAATTCACTAAACTAGGTACATCTAAAAGTACATAATTAATGATCGATACATATCTTATCATCACATCGCACGTCGTTGTTTTTACGTGTTAAAAATACTTACATTTAAAACCTCCTTGTAAAAAAGTGACTAAAATTGTTGATTGCATGGATCTTTTGTTACAAGTGACGTTCTAATCCACAGAAATCTAAATAATTAGATTTCTGTGTTCTAATCATTTGAGGATTACACTAATGAATAGATAATTTAAAAATCTAAATAATTCACATTTTATGTTATTTCAAAAAATCGCTAAATTCCAAAAATTTTGTGAATTCTATGATAAAGGAGCGAGCGCAGGGAGCCAAACATATCGAGACTGAAAGGCGGGACAGAGAAGGACTTACCGCTAAAGGTGTTTTAGTCGGGGTAGCGCCTTAAAAGGAAAGAGTGAAGGCCTTGCTATGCAGTGGGATAACAGGGTCATAAAAAACACAAATTGTCTTTTTGTATCAACATTATAAAAATCCTGTTATTTGCAAAAGATACCTACGTTACATTTAAGTGTACAGAAATATTAACGGTACTCATATTCCATAATTACTCGAATTTTTAACGTATCCATGATGACGAAAAAGATTGAAATGCGATGAAAATGTAACACCAATCAATAAACAAATGACTACTTTTGGAAAAAAAAATCCATGTTTATAAAATAAAATTAATTTGAAATTAGAATTCTTAGCCAAATAAAAATTATGTTGATTTGAAATGGCCAGTACTGCAGAACGGCAATTTCATAGGTAAAGACCTATTAAAAGCCGTAAATAGGTATATTAGTATACATAAATCTGTCATAAACCTTGACAGCCTGGAATGATCGCTGAAGTCATGTGGTTCTGACAATTTATAGCTGGCTCCCAGATTGAAATCAAGCATGCAACGATATGACGTCACGGATGAAAGAGATTGTAATCGTTTTGTAATAACTATTATTATAGTGCTATTCCAGCTATGTAAGCATTGCGTTTTCATTAGAAGCTGAATCATATCGGAATTACAATTTTTTATAGATAGGTACAGATGCCAGCACATCAAGCTACTAGAATCTGTCAAATTTCTTTAATAGATTTTCATCTTTATCGCGTAAGCATTAGGTTCAAGGTTGAATGGGAAAATTTGACAGTTTCGGGTCGCTTGACCTGCTGGCGTCTGTACCCAATTGTTTTTTTTTTGTTTGGAGGGGCTTTTTTAGCTAATTAATAATAGCCGCACGGGTCATCAACCAGGTTAAGCTACTCTTGCCGCGGTTGGTCCGTGGATGAATGACCATCTTTACATACCAAGACCCTTTCGTGCCTCGGAAAGCACGTTAAGCCTAGGTCCCGGCTGTCATTTGTGGATCTTTGACAGTCGTTACGGGTCGTCAGAAGCCCGAAAGTCTGACAACCAGTCTTACCAGGGGGTACCGTATTAGGTACACAGTAACTGGTTTTTGGAGGTCAGATAGGCAGTCGCTCCAGGTAAAAATTCTGATATTAGCTGCATCCGGTAAGTCTGAAAGCCGACTCCTAAAATAGTTGTTAAAAGGCTAGGTAGATTATGAGGTACCTAATTGTTTTTGATCCCTGTCTAAGAACAGAGAAGCCTCTTGTCTGTTCTCGTTCTTGACACCTGTCAGTTTCATACTAACGAAGTGTTTTACGAATTTGATATTTAATTCTACCAGATATTGTCCAATTGACAGGTGTCATAGGAACGCATTCTCTAAAGTAGGGTCGTAAGCACGGCCGGACTGTAATATCGCTACACCTTCCATTTTCTAGGCCGCTATAAAATCAGATACCTACACCAATATTAGCCTCATCATCGTACACAGAGTAATAAAAGGCCTCACAGAAACTTTTTGCAAAAGCATTAGTAATTCAATATAAAAAATTTGTTAAAAAGCGTCCGCGGACGGAATAAGTATAATCGGAAGTTGGATAATATCAAGTTAAAGTAAGTATAACCAGAAACTGTAAGAAAGTAGGCATCCGACGAGTTGCTAACGAAGAAAATGAATTAGAATAAGTACCTGAACTTTACGCAATTATAGTCCTGCCGTTGAGAGAATGCGTTTTTGACACCTGTCAGATTCTTACAGACGAATATGTGTTTTGCGAATTTGATCTTTATTGCTACTAGAAATCGTCCAACTGACAGGTACTCCTTCCGTTTTCTAGGCCGCTATGAAAGGAGATACACCAATTAGCCTTGTTATCGTTACAGAGTAAAAAGGCCTCACAGAAACTTTTTGCAATAGCATAGTAATTCAATATAGAAAATTTGTTAAAAAGCGTCCACGGATGGAATAAGTTATGAGAGAATCTGTCGAAGAGTTGAATAAGTGATGAGGTTCCACAAAACCACATCGCAAGGGACGCACGACAATAACAATATAATTCATATTGTATGAGGAACATTACGGGATTTCTCTCTGTGTGTCAGACCATAAAAAACTTGTTTATGAAGTATGAACAATGTATGAGGCCAGCTTTCGAAGTGGCTGAAATCGTATTTGTGACTTTTATGTATCGAAGATTCAGTTTGGAAGTTCAGGAGTATTTTATGCTCTAAAACTTAAGTAATGGATTATTTATATTGACAAGGTTTTTTCTTTGTAAATTTTGAAAATAATATTTCAATATAATATAATAATAATAATATAATATAACCCCACCGCCGTATCTCTACGTTGACGTCGTGGTGGGGCTTGCGCGCTCCGAACTCTGGGTCTGTGCCGGTGGAGTTTACTTTGCCGAAACAGGTCTAGGGTGAGGAGCCAGACCAAGAGAGATACGTGAACCCGCAGGGCAGCATGTGGCGAGCTGTTGGGCAGTAGCGACCCCACGGACCCTATTTCCTGGGAGGTCTTGTTCTTCACCTCTGGCTTGCCTTTATTGGCCGGCTGGAGTGAACACTGACGGGAACAGAGCTCCCACCTCATTCTTGCCTTTATTGGCCGGCTTGAGTGGAGATTCGCAAGAGCAAATGTGCTCGGAGGAAGGAAGTATTCCAGTAAGTGCTTGTAGGGATCTTGACCATCTTCCGGGCTCTGGGATTGTTCTGAGAGCCGTGGAATACCTCTCCACCCCTCAAGCACCTCAGGACATGTTGCCCCTTGTCGCTACGTCACTATGTGCTAGCGACCGTTTCCGGGGGCCCATTATTGAGTGTGCAAGTCACCCCCTGCCAATTTATCTGTGTATATTATATAACATTGGTCAGGCAGGGGACATAGTTCTTCCATAGTTCAAGGTACCCAATCCATGTAGCCACCCAAACCCACAGGCCTGTGTTTTGTTTCCATGTTCTGCAATAGTCCTGCACCAACCGGGGGTTGTTCTTGGGTGCACTTGCATAATGCATACAGCATACAGGGATAATCGTCGGCTGGTGCCTCCTCGTCATTTAAAATGGTCTAAGGGGCCTCTGCGAGTTGGCTTCGGCCCCTCGTACGCCTTCCAAAGGTCCGGGACCCCAGGGTCCCGAGATAAGCCAAAGACAAATAATATAATATAATAATATTTCGAAAAAGGTTCCGACGTATTGAGAACCTCCTCCTTTTTGAAGTCGGTTAAAAATGCAACAAGTTCATGTAAAAGTAACGGCTGTCATGCCATCACATTGGTCAGTGGCAAGTGTGCTCAGTTAGAAGCATTAATTTGCATACCCAAGCTCTGTCCGCCATTGAATATTCAGAGAGTTCGCTTCTCTCGCTCACGAAATAGCCGTGTGGGGAACCCGATGCTTATTTAATGTAACCACTTGAACCAAGTTTTAACTATGGCTTTAATATTTCCACGGCTGAACCCTAAAGGTCATGGAAGCATGATTCGTTAATAATTATGCACACTGAGTCGTGAAAATGGTTTACATTGTTGAGTGGAAAATATATTGAAATTGTTTTCATTTCGTGGAAGCGATTTGGCTGTTACGGTTACGATAAACGCTTAACGAACAGCCAAATTTGGGTTGCAGTTATTAAGTATATATTTTGACGTCATTCTACAATACTTTCCAAAGGAATAAGATAACCTTTACCACTTACAAAATTTCAGCGCAGTTTAAAAGTATAAAACCGAGCGAAAGTCACACTTGGCCGGATTTCCCCTCCCGAGATTGATTACGCTAATGGAACGGCGCGCACCTTTTACGAGATAATCGTACGGAAATGTAAACGTCACCTGTAAAACATTTGTTCAATAAAAATGAGTAAACGACGCTACAGGGAACATTGTACACGATCCGCCATTATGTTTTACAAAGTTAACCTCTGTTAGTAATAAAAAATCTTTCAACAGGTACCTTTTAAAAGCATTGGAGGGCAAACAATAATACACAATTAAGACCCTTTAAAAATGTTTTTAGCCACAAAAATGATTCCGATAAATCCCATCTGCATTATTAAATAAATAGATACGTAAGTGTTGAGCAGGTGTCGTCTATCCACTATATTTTATTACAAAGACTTAAAGTTGAACAGTTTCACGGAATTGAGTTTTTTGAACCGGCAATTCGAGGAACTCAGTTCGCACGTAGTCATTTTCATTAAATCCGTGAAAATTACTGTAATTTTAAAGGGGAAGACTGGTAAAACGAGGTTTTATTTTAAATCCTCTTAATAAATGCTGAAGAAAATTATTTCGAGAAAGACGTCCGTTTACCGTGGGTAATTTCGAGCTTCCCAACTTTATACCGCGATTATTATTAGTGAGGCTGAGGGGAAAAACTTATAACACAGTTATAAATACGCTATAAGGAAACCAAACAACAGTATTTTGAGGCCACATCGAGCTATAATCGAGCTATAAATACTACACACTACACACCACTCACACCACACCACACACACCACACCACACACATACACCACCACACCACCACATTCCACTACACCACCACCACATCTATCTATCTATCTATCTATCTATGTATTATATATTATACGAGTATAAAAAGAGAAGTCCTGACTGACTGACTGACTGACTGATTGACTCATCAACGCCCAGCGCAAACCCTTGGACCTAGAAAGCTGAAATTTTGCACAGTGCTTCTCTTTATAATTTAGACGAGGAATAAGGAAGGAATTCCCGGTAGTACGTTCCCGTGGGATATTTACCGACATCCACGCGGGCGAAGCCGCTGGCAAAAGCGATTTCTACATAAATTATCCACAACCTTCTTCAGAGATTACTTTGTGGAAAAACTATGGTGAGGTATGAAACACTCAATAAACTTACTCAGCCACGCTACAACTTCTGTGTCAATACAATCTATTATTATTATAATCGAGGCCTTCAGCGCCACGTATGCAGCGATATTTATTCTGGGCTGGACTCTGGACGTAGTGGCCTTGTACTGGGGAACTGAACCATATTACTTTACCTAGTAAACATGAGATATGATTATACTCCATCGGGTTAGGTAAATAAATAAAGGTAAAAAAAAGCACGTGTCTGGTTAACCGACTAAACGTTACGTAATACCTGTCACTGCAGTTGTCAGTACTTTTAAATTTAGCAACTTTATAATTCGTATAACGTTGCTAAATTGAAGAGTACAACTGTGTCGTAGAATGACGACTGAAGTGACAGGTGTTACGTTTAAGGTTGACCTGCAAGAGGTCCCTCTCGCAGGTCAACCTTACGAGGTGGTCGGCTCTTTTTTGCGGTTACATACGTCGGCTATTACAATTCTAATAGACTTGCTTCATTAATTTTTATCTCTCGTCCACTCATTGGCGATGTGTCCTTATAAGTAGCTATCAAGTTAATGAAATGGCCTCTCCCAATTAACGACATTTTTACTGCTGCATCACATTCTAGAACACGATCAATTAAGTTCTTTAAGACGATGTTAACTGAAATGGATAAACCCATTTCAGGGAATGGAAAATTCTTGCCTAGACACTAGACATGTCCCCTCCGTACCTCGGGAAGCAGGTGCCGGCTGTTATTCGTAGATCTAGGCAATCGCTACGCGTAGTCAGAAGCCCAAAATTCTGACAACCACACTTGCCAAGGGGTATCGTGTTACACAGGAACTGGGTTGTGGAGGTCAGTTAGGCAGTTGCTCCATGTGAAATAGGTACTGGTATATTCAGCTGCATCCGCTGAGACTGGAAGCCGACCCCAACAGCAGTCCTACCAAAATTACGCATTTTTTGATGTAAGTACCTACTTGTTTTAGTATTCTAAGGACAATGAAAATATTCTTAAAACGTTTTGAATTTCAATGAAATTTAATGCAAGAGTTAAATCAATGCGGCAAGCGAAAACCTTGCGGAAGAGATTTTATGTAAATCAGTTGTTTAATATGGATGAAAGTTTAATCGATAATGGTGATTCAATTGGGCACAGAATAAACTTAACTTGTAGGTACTATTTGCTGTCCAAAAGTATTGTTAAGTACTTCTTCTTGTCAGCGTGTTAATGGGAAAATATCACACATAAAATTATATTTTTAAAATTTATTTACCCAAAAATTCAGCAACGCTAATACCATTTGCTGACGCAGCTAAGGTCCTGCCGTGTGCAGGTGACAGGGCAAGCAGCGCAAGATGGAAGGTGGGCCATTGTCTCTGGAGAGACGCCGCATACGCACCGGAGATCTGGGGGTCTACTCCCTAAGTATGTCCGTCCGTCCGTCTGACATAACGATCCATCAAAGCAAGTGTAAAAATTAAATTTTTCGGAAAGGCAAAAACACATCGGGAGTTGGGACAACTTTCAAATCGTGTTGTCATTCATACTTCATTCGGGCCCCGATCCAATCATCGTTTCCTACTCCGTAGTTGATACGGAGTAGGAAACGCACGTAACGAAGGCCGAAACTACGGGCTTCGTGCTTAGGGAGTAGACCCCCTGAGCCGTCCATGAACCCCCCACTTGTTTAGATTGTCTTTGCTGCGGCCGACTTTGGCACGAAGTCTATTGGCCGAGCACAAAGGTAGGTATTTAAGGTTTTCCAAGTCGGGCACGATAACTTGTGTCCGGATGGGAAGGTCTCTGATAGTCCGATAAAGGAATCAGGAGTTTTAAGTAGCTCTTGCTTGGTTTAAGCAGTATTATTACTGGCAGATTTGAAACCAGAAAGAGATGAAAGAAAACCTGCTTCTTTTTAAAGTAGTTTTAAAACAGAAGCTGTTGTGTTGTTAAAGGCGATTAAAGGATTATGAAGAGGGTGGGCTGTACTGAAGAGTCTTTTTTACATAATTTTATCAAAATGCACCAGCTAACCAAGATGAGAATGACTTTATGACCATTTGTGGTGGTCAAAAGGTACCTACAATCCATGCTACTGTTGTTTACGGGCAATATAAGATGACAAAGAAACCACAATACGACTTGATTGGTGTAAAAGCTGATGATTACTTTATGCGCTTCAGGTAAATGGATTGCTTCCTGTAAGAAAACATAGTAATGTGCAATTAATAACAGATTCCTTACCTGGAGAAATTCAAACGGGTTGAAGTAGAGGAACCCTATTACTTACCGTAGTAGGTATATGTAATAAGATATTCGCAAAATCCTAATAATTAAATGCGAAAGTAAGTTTGTTTGTTACGCTTTCATGCTAAAAAGGCTGAAGGGATTTGAATGAAGTTTGGCACAGATTACCTGGATTAGTACATAGGATTATAAACAAAACTGGGAACGGGTCTTCTCGCGATATTAACAAGTAGGTACCTGTTTACCTCGTAAAAAGGAATATCGCGAGAAGACCCGTTCTCAGTTTTGTTTATAATGTGTGCAAATCGCGAAACTTTAAAAAGTTTAGGACAAAGGATGCTTTCTATCTAGGTAGTACGTTCTCGTGGAATAATTTCCGACCTCCACGCGGGCGAAACCACGGGCAAAAGCGAGTCATTTAATAAAGAGAAAACCCACAAACATAACATCTACTCTCCCCATCACTTTACAGATAATTGTTTATTTAACCCTAAAGTGAAGTTAAGATTGCCAGCGAAACGCAGGATTAGAGCCGTGGCGTGGTGATATTACAGGTAGGTAAAGTAAGTTACGCAGTCGAGCCGCGGCGGAATAATTAACACCTGTGGCTGTCAGGTTAGGGTGTAAGACACAGATTTGCTTTTAAGCGCTAGGTTTTAGCGTCGTGGCGAGAACTTTTAGAAAGAAAATACATTTATTTGCGCTAAACATGACGTAAAGAAAACTGGCCAAGTGCGTGTCGGACCACGCACAATGAAGGGTTCCGTAGTTAAAAAGAATTTATCCCATAGGTAAACGAACTTAACACTGTATTCCAAAAACAAAAAAACAAAATTGTATGATAAAATTACAAACCATTTTCGGACTTTTTCCTATAATTGTGCTGTGAGACGTTGCTGCTTGCCAAATTTTATGATTCTAGGACAACGGGAAGTACCCTATAGGTTTTGATTTACTTGCCAGTATCAAAATATGTCGCATAAATGGCCGTATTTTTTTATTGCGTTGACTTAGAAGCTTGATTTTTTTAGAACTTCAAGGGCCCTAAACTTGATACCTCCAAGCATTCCTTAGAAAAGGATCTTGACAGACTGATAGACGGACAACGAAGAGATCCTATAAGGGTTCCGTTTTTTTCTTTTGAGGTATGGAACCTTAAAAACAGACGATCATGCTGTTGATGATGATATCTCGTACGTGTAGGGTTACCATCCGTCGTGATTCGTCCTGTTATGTCCTGCTTTTTGGTTTCCCGCATCCGGACTATGCGCAGTCTTGTCATTTGTCCGTGACTTTTCGACTAAAGGGAATTAAAAAAAAATAGGACTAGTCCAGTCCGATACTCAAAGTAGAATGTTTAAGTAGTAAAATGTCCGGAATTTTCGCAAATGTTCGTGTTTATGTCAAGACTTTTCAGCACTCTGGAGTGGCAGTGGTGACCCTGTTCAGCTGGCTACGGGTCGGTTTTCAAACCCTAGGAATGTCCATCATATGCTTCTTTCTTCATGATCGTACCTTCAATGAAGATTAGGTAAGTAATAAAAATCGAAAGTACGTGAAAATTAGAGATAACTTCGTGATGTTTTTTTATTAAGAAAATTTTAAAATTTCGGGTTCCTGTTAGACAAAAAGTTTACTTATTATTGAAGTAAAGACTTCTTTAGGCTCGTTGAGCGATTTTTGGTAGAGGAAATCTTACTTGTTCGCGTCACCGCGACACCTCGTTCCGCGACATGATATGCATAGTTTGACCCTAAAGTCTTCATTTTCTTAAGATCCTAACCTCTCTCCTACTTTTGCTGTGCTCGACAGGATCCACACAGATAATATTTTTGTAAAATCTACCACCTAAGGGTCAGTTAACACTGAGAGGTAACGCGAAGCAACACTGCGCGTACATGCAAAACAATTTCGATCTTATTTACTACTGGCAAAGGTTTAATTTTTGGCAAGCGCGAGCGCGTGTCACGTATACCTTATTTTGTAGTTAATAAGTTCGATTTTGTATGGCAATCTTAAAAAGTGCGCGCAGCTTGTGTCACGTCTTGGTATGAACTAACCCTAAATTTACTTGTGGAAGCAATAAATATACCTACAGGGTGAAACTGAACAACTTTCTCCATGGGACCAACATCGTAATCGAGAAAAAACTATCATTAGCCGTCTAAACCATTTGGGTCGCGTATGTATTGAAGCTTTGTACGGTACGGCTGATAATTTTTTCTCGATTACGATGTTGGTCCCATGGAGAAAGTTGTTCAGTTTGATGGTATGTACCACACCTTTAAAGACCACACATTTCTGATACACTTTGTATTGAGTATTGACTTAATTTAGTATTATTAGGTGTCGAAACAAAAGTGTACCGCGATAATGTAGTTCCACTGATATTTACCACAACAATGATTCTGAAATACTTTATTCTCATTCGGATATTGTGCGAAAATACTGGATGGATTTCAGCTGGGTCTTCACGGACGTTTCATAACCTCGAACAATGGAATAAGTCAAGCAGCGAAGCTTCTGAAAAATATTACTCTCCGCAATTTGTTCTGTATAAAATATAATAGTATATATTCTACGGCATTGCAGTTAATATTATATCCTCCGTTAAAAATTATGTAAAAAACTTCTTTGTCACCAGGGCACATAAACACGTCAAGGACGAAAATGCTACAACAATTTGCGTTTTATCTATTCCTTGCTACGAATAACAATTTCGTAGCACTAACTACAGCAATTCGTAGCCTCGTAGCCTCGTAGCTGTAGCATTTGTCTTCGAATATTTGCCTATTCGTAGGCTGTTACGGGTATAATAAAAGTTGTATAGGTAAACGAAAAGTACTTTTTAACCGACGAAAAAAAGGAGGAGGTTCTCAAGTCGACAGGTATATATTTTTTATATTTTTTTTTGTATGTATGACCACGAATAACTTTTTACAGAGTAGTCCGATTAGAAAGATTTTTATTTTGTTCGGGAGAATATACCTTGAAGTTGGTCCCATGTAAAATTTATTAACTTTGCATTGGTAGTTTTTGAGTCAGCTTCAATAATACGTATTTTTCGCACTTGGTATATATGTGGATGATGTTTTAATTGCTTTTGCATTTAGTGGTATTCGAATTTGTGTGGGGTAGGTACCATAACTAAAAGCAAAAAAATAAAAAATCTTTAAAAAAAAAAAAATAAAAACAACCGACTTCCATAAAAAAACACCACAAAGTGAAAAATAACTTTAATTTCAGAAGTCGGTGGCAAAAAACGAAAATACAAAACCAAAGACACCCCTATGGAGTGGCCTATGTCCAGCAGTGCTCTCGTCTTTCGGCTGAAATGATGATGATGATGATAGTGTTTTGTTTGGAAGTCGGTTGTATTTTTTTTTTATAAAACTTTTTATTTTAATGATTACGTAATTATACAAAGTACCTATTAGGTGACCTGTAAAAGGGTCACAATCTAATAATGTCTCACTCTATTTTTTTTTTTTTTTTTTTGCCAAGGGACGTAAAGGTGTCCTTAGCCCATATTCTTGTTGTTTAGTGTTTTTTTCAGTAACTAGATGTCATCTTTTATGATGTAGGTTTATTACGTACATTTACTTTTATGATTATTAACGGTTTTACAGACGCGTAGTGTTTCGGGATTTGTAAACAAATAATCTGAGAATAACTTCATAAACCGTAAAGCTTTCAAGTAATTCTAACACCTCAGAGTATGAATAACACACATTCCTTCCACAAAGTGAGGTAAAAATGTTACATAAATCCAATGTAATCCATATAAAGGCGTATGAAGTGAGAATCCTATAAGACGTAACTTTTCCTTATATCCCCATATTCCCCATCCGCGGGAGTTTGTCGGGGGAAATACCTGAGTGAAACTCCCCTTTCTATCAATATTGTTAAGCTCTTTGACTGCTCCTCAGAAATCATGAATCATGGTTCTTATTGGATTGTATTATATTTTTATAGATTTGGTGTACCGATTTTTGTTTAAGGTGTCATCAAATCGAAATATTATGCAGTGTCAATGTTTAAATGTTTTAGTTATTGGGTTTAATGACTACGATAATGAAGTCTAACGTAGGTACTAGGCAAATATAGACTCAGTCAATTTATTCATAAATGTTCATTTAAAGTTATCAGAGTGAACTTTGTATTATTTTCTAAGAAACAGTCGTAAAAACTTGTAAGAATCTATCTATGTGAATAAACAGCGAAGTCCTGACTGACTGACTGATTAACTGGCTCATAAACGCCCAGCCCAAACTTTAAACCTAGAAAGCTGAAATTTTACACGGAGGTTCCATTTATAACGTAGACTAGGAATAAGGAAGTATTTCCCAGCAGCACGTTTCCGTGGGATATTTTCCGACATCCACGCGGGCGAAGCCGTGCGGGAAGTGCTAGTCTTGAATATTTTTAGTTTGTTTCTAATAGATGCCTTAGTAAATTATCAAATTATACTACAAACTAATATTATAAAGGCGAAACTTTGTAAGTGTCTGGGTGTTTGTTTGTTACTTCTTGACGTTCAAACGGCTGGACCGATTTGGATGAAATTTAATATGTAGATAGCTTATACCCTGGATTAATACATAGGGTAATTTTTATCCCGGTCTACGCAGGTGAAACCACGGGCTGCAGCTAGTAACACATAAGTAACAGTTAACATAAATTATATTAACGCTATTTCAACTATTAATGGATGCAAATCAACAATGGAAAGTATTAAAAGATACTAAATCTTTTAACACTTTGAATTTGCAGACAGATTAAATTAGTCCTTTAATTAAAAACCTTTGAAGACAAACAGCTCTCTACCATTTGTTCTAGAACTACTAATTATGTGAAGACTCTATATAAATTATCTGCTTAGTTGGCGATGACTTACAGTAATAAAAACTTCTAGCTAATTACTACTTAAAGGCGCCTGCAGACTGGCAGAAACGTCATAGGTCTGTTTGTCCTTAAGAAACAGGTTTCATTGTTGACTAATTATGTCCCCGGCTTAACGTAAAGTTCTAGAGAACAAACAAACATCTAAATAGGGGTACCTAGTGGATTTCGAGTTATGAGCGTACCAAGTAGCAATTAGAAGAAAACATAGCGATATAAATAAGGTCTTTACCTATGAAATTGCCGTTTTGTATGAAAAAATTTAAACGAATTTTTTTCATGCATTTTTTATTTGTATTAATCGAAGTAATCACCCATGCAATCAATGCATCTTTGCCAACGCAGTGGCAGTTTATTGATGCCCTTCTTAAAGAAATCAGCTGGACGGGAGGCAACAAATTCTTCAAAGGCATTTTGTACTGCCTCTCGGGTATTGAATTTTTTTCCCGCCAAGAAGTTATCCAAATTCTGGAAAAAGTAGTAGTCTGTAGGCGCAAGGTCTGGTGAGTAGGGCGGATGACGGAGAGCTTCCAACCCCAGTTCTTGCAACTTGGAGACCGTCTGCTGTGCAGTATGAGGTCGCGCGTTGTCGTGCAGGAGCAGCGCAGACGAGCGATTGACCAATGCTGGTTGGAGATGTGCCAGCTTCTCCATCATTGTGTTCAGTTCTTCACAGTACACATCTGAAGTAATGCTCACCCCGTTTGGTAAGAAGCTGTGATGAATCACACCGGCGCTAGACCACCAAACAGTGATCATCACTTTTCTAGGGGTAAGTTTTCGTTTAGGGCATTGTTTAGGTGCTGAACCAGGATCCAACCAACTTGCTGAGCGCTTGCGGTTATCAAACAGAATCCATTTTTCACCGCAGGTAACAATGCGGTTCAAAATTCCTTCATTTGTGTGTCTGTTGAGCAGTGCAAGGCACGTCTCGACGCGTACCTTCGCGCTGGCGATCATTGAGTTCGTGGGGCACCCATTTGTCAAGCTTTTTTACCTTGCCAATTTGACGCAAATGGACCAATATTGTTTTGACGCTAACGTCGAAAGCTGCTGCTAATTCAGCCGTAGATTGTGTATCATCAGCTTCCACAATCGCCTTTAATTCGTCATTGTCGACCAAAGTCTTCGGACGACCGCGAGGTTCATTTTTCAGGTCGAAATTTCCAGAACGGAAGCGAGCAAACCAATAACAAGTGGTGCGTTGGTTTGTAGTGTTAGCTCCGTAAACGTCGTTGATGTTGCGTGCCGCTTGTGCCGCGTTGCTGCCACGACGGTACTCATATTCCATAATTACTCGAATTTTTAACGTATCCATGATGACGAAAAAGATTGAAATGCGATGAAAATGTAACACTAATCAATAAACAAATGACTACTTTTGGAAAAAAAAATCCATGTTTTTAAAATAAAATTAATTTGAAATTAGAATTCTTAGCCAAACAAAAATTATTTTGATTTGAAATGGCCAGTACTGCAGAATGGCAATTTCAAAGGTAAAGACCTAATATTATTTTATTCATGGTTTGTTTGTTTCACCTAGATCAAATCCTGTATATGAAATAGTGTAAGTAAGAACTTAAAATAATCGTAGAGCACAATTGCATGAGAAAAAAAAAAGATAATGAAATGTGTGATTGTTATTGATGATTTTTTGTCAAAAATATACCTCGAAAAAAAAAAAAACCCCCAAAAAAAAGAAACCTCGAAAAAAGTACCTCGAAAACTATTATGGGCGGTGAAAACAGCTACACTCTCTTGCAATATTATTCAGCCATTTTTTATGATTCTCACAGAAATGACCTCGTGGCACTCTTTGACAAAGGCTACAATTACAGTACATAATATAATGTTTCAGGATCAATGTACAGGAGCTTTATTAAATAGCTTCCGGTATACTTATTACGAATAGTTAAAAGCTAAATGACCAAGTAGAACAGAACCACAACATGTTATTATAGTTCGATGGCGTGAGAACGAACCAAGTGTTCAGCCCACCTGGTGGCGCCTCATTATAGGGATAGGCAAACTATACATATCTACAGTTATTTGCAAAAGTATTGATCCGTTGGTATTAACAGTGCTTTTTAACCGACTTCAAAAAGGAGGAGGTTCTCAATTCGTCAGAACCTTTTTTTTTTTTTATGTATGTTCCCCGATTACTCGAAGATGGCTGGACCGATTTGGATTTTTTTTGTTTTATTCGAGAGGGTATACATCACAGTCAGTCCCATATAAAATTGATTAACTTTGCTTGGGTAGTTTTTGAGTTAGTTTCAATAATACGTATTTTTTCCCCACTTTTATATGGATGATGTTCTAGTTTGTTTTGCAGATAGTGGTATTAGAATTTGTGTGGGGTAGGTACACAAATAAAAAGTGAAAAATAAAAACTTTTTTACAAAAAAATACAACCGACTTCCAAAAACAACACTACAAAGTGAAAAATAACTTTAATTTCGGATGTCGGTGACAAAAAACGAAAATACATTTAACTAGACAACGACTTCCGAAATTAAAGTTATTTTTCACTTTGTAGTGTTGTTTTTGGAAATCGGTTGTATTTTTTTGTAAAAAAGTTTTTTTCATCAGCAATCTATTTTAAGCTTGATTTATCTTTGTAGAAGATAATGGAAACGTGTAGGCTGTTGGAGTATTTGGAAAAGAAAGGGAAAAAAGATCAAACGGAGGAATAGAGTTTATAGAATTTGTTCATGACAAAATCTACCTTCTTCTCAGGATTAAGGTTTTCCAAAATGTGATACGAGAACCTACAACTACCTACTTACCTACAACTTTTCAGTAATAAAACTCGTCTCATTTTTAGGGTTCCGTATCTCAAAAGAAAAAACGGAACCCCTATAGGATCACTTCTTTGTCCGTCTGTCTGTCTGTCAAGTCAAGACCCTTTTTCTCAGGAACACGTGGAGGTATCAAGTTGAAATTAATATCAAATACTTAAATCAATATTCCCTTGGAGCTCTAAAAAAATCAATCTTTTAAGTCAACGCAATAACAAAATACGGCCATTTATGCGACATATTTTGATACTTGCAAGTAAATCAAAACCTATATAGGATACTATTAGAGGTCTAGAATCATGATATTTGGCAAGAAGCAAGGTCTTACGTGTAGCACAAGTAAACGAAAAAGTCTGAAAATTATTAATTTGTAATTTTATTTATTTATTTAACCATTTATGTCTATACATCAAGCTACTACAACCTGTCAAATTTCTTTAATAGATTTTCATCTTTATCGCTAAAGCATTAGGTTCAAGGTTGATTGGGAAAATTTGACAGTTTCGGGTGGCTTGACCTGCTGGCGTCTGTACATTACCACACAAATAAACAGACAAGAAGAAAGGAACCGAAAAATACGCACAAAGGTGATGCTTATTTTTAAAGAAAACTCTTCCAGCATACCTACACACAAAAATAAAAAAAATTTTTTTGGGATTACAAACTTTTTACAGTTAGAGAATTGACCGTGACGGAGACTGTATGGAGAACATCTTTTTCAACTGCATTATTAAGTTTGTTTTTGGGATAAAATCTTTTCAACTACGGGACTCTTAATTGTGTGTGGTTTGACACGCACTTGGTCGGTTTCCGTTTCTATTTTAGATTGTATAAAATTGCAGCTCCAAATCGTACCGACACTGACAAATTATTTTTATCGGGCAAGTTGCGAAGAGACCAAAAGAAAAATACACGACATTCTTCACAGAGTTAAAATTGAGTATTTTTATTTGATTATTTGATAAACTAAAACAAGGCGTCGAAAAAATTCATCCGCATCGCTGGCATTGCCACGCTGTACTTATGGCAATGCTTAGCCTCTGGCCAAGGTAAAAGCCAGCCCTTGGGTCACGGGAAGTGTTAACCAGACGTTTCAATATATCTTTAAAGAGTAAAAGTAAGAGTTAAAATTAAAGAAAAAAGCTTCAGGAAAATTATTTCATAAAATCCGTATTCGAAAATACGACAACATTCGTTTATTTGATTAAACAGCAGCGCAGCGGTTTGCGGTTCAAAACGAATTTCCTCTGGCTTTGAGCACAATTTAATTGCAGGTACACCGTAGGACTGAACAACGCAACTGTTAATATTATAAACGCATTAATTCTCTACGTGTCGTGCAGATTGTCTTATGAATACGAGTAAACTAATCAACACCCTCCCCTGTGTCACAGAATAATAAAGGAACAGTAGTTTATCTAAGCAATGACCTTGAATTAATTACCCACGGGCGCTCGGTAGAGGAGCTCGTGGCTAAGTAATAACAGCCGCACGGGTCGATCCATCAGGTTGAACTACGCTTCCCGGGGTCGTTCCGTGGATGGGTGACCATCTTTACATACCGAGATTCCTCCGTGCCTCGGAAAGCACGTTAAGCCGTTGGTCCCGGCTGTCATTCGTGGATCTTTGACAGTCGTTACGGGTCGTCAGAAGCCCGAAAGTCTGACAACCAGCCTTACCAAGGGGTATCGCAGGCAGTCGCTCCATGTAAAATACTGGTATTCAGCTGCATCTGGTTAGACTCGAAGCCTACCCCAACATAATTGGGAAACGGCTAGGCAGATTGATTGCTCGGTAGATAAATACGTGTCCGTCCGTGCGTAACTGCCGCGCACTGGAACTGTTGCGTACTGGTATATACTGAGCTTTCGTAGCGCGTTGTTTCAGCAGTTTGCTATGAAGATGAACTACTGTAACATTGTTATTCTGTGCCTGTGTTCAAGAAATTTCATAGACTAGGTCATAGTATGAATAATCTATTCAAATTATGAAGGTACCTACATATTATCGGAAGAGTAGACTGTAGAATATTAGGTCTTTACCTATGAAATTGCCGTTCTACAGTACTGGCCATTTCAAATCAAAATAATTTTTGTTTGGCTAAGAATTCTAATTTCAAATTAATTTTATTTTAAAAACATGGATTTTTTTTTCCAAAAGTAGTCATTTGTTTATTGATGAGTGTTACATTTTCATCGCATTTCAATCTTTTTCGTCATCATGGATACGTTAAAAATTCGAGTAATTATGGAATATGAGTACCGTCGTGGCAGCAACGCGGCACAAGTGGCACGCAACATCAACGACGTTTACGGAGCTAACACTACAAACCAACGCACCACTTGTTATTGGTTTGCTCGCTTCCATTCTGGAAATTTCGACCTGAAAAATGAACCTCGCGGTCGTCCGAAGACTTTGGTCGACAATGACGAATTAAAGGCGATTGTGGAAGCTGATGATACACAATCTACGGCTGAATTAGCAGCAGCTTTCGACGTTAGCGTCAAAACAATATTGGTCCATTTGCATCAAATTGGCAAGGTAAAAAAGCTTGACAAATGGGTGCCCCACGAACTCAATGATCGCCAGCGCGAAGTACGCGTCGAGACGTGCCTTGCACTGCTCAACAGACACACAAATGAAGGAATTTTGAACCGCATTGTTACGTGCGATGAAAACTGGATTCTGTTTGATAACCGCAAGCGCTCAGCAGGTTGGTTGGATCCTGGTTCAGCACCTAAACAATGCCCTAAACGAAAACTTAGCCCTAGAAAAGTGATGGTCACTGTTTGGTGGCCTAGCGCCGGTGTGATTCATCACAGCTTCTTACCAAACGGGGTGAGCATTACTTCAGATGTGTACTGTGAAGAACTGAACACAATGATGGAGAAGCTGGCACATCTCCAACCAGCATTGGTCAATCGCTCGTGTCCGCTACTCCTGCACGACAACGCGCGACCTCATACTGCACAGCAGACGGTCTCCAAGTTGCAAGAACTGGGGTTGGAAGCTCTCCGTCATCCGCCCTACTCACCAGACCTTGTGCCTACAGACTACTACTTTTTCCAGAATTTGGATAACTTCTTGGCTGGAAAAAAATTCAATACCCGAGAGGCAGTACAAAATGCCTTTGAAGAATTTGTTGCCTCCCGTCCAGCTGATTTCTTTAAGAAGGGCATCAATAAACTGCCACTGCGTTGGCAAAGATGCATTGATTGCATGGGTGATTACTTCGATTAATACAAATAAAAAATGCAGGAAAAAAATTCGTTTAAATTTTTTCATACAAAACGGCAATTTCATAGGTAAAGACCTATTATAAAGCACATGAATATCTCACATGAATTGCAGCACACCGCGCGTTCCCTTTTCTCTGCCAGCATTTTTAATAACCGAGATATTTTACGCTTTGGTTGCTGGCAGTAAGTCGACGTACGCACGGACGTAAAAATATCGCGGCGATTTTGTTTCGCGCACTGAATTTTCATTCATCAGTGTGTTTTTTCGACGCGCTAGAATGCACTCAGTTGTTGTTAGGTTGGATTCTCAATGCTCGGCTCAACAACTAGAGTTAAAAATCCAGTGCGCTATAAAATCCCGCCGCGATATTTTTACGTTTGTGCGAACTTCGGCTAAAAGTTAAGCCCTTTAAATGACGTCATTCGAATAAGACCTACCAATAAAAACGTCCATTCTCACTGTATATATGGGGTGCAATTATTGTACGAATAAATCTATGCGACCACACAACATTACTGCCCATAAAATAGTAATAGCTCGGTCAAAATGTTTATTCACGCAATAAAGTGTTTTCTTTGTTGAAACTGAGTTGGGATTGTCAGTTTTGGTAGGTAATAAAATAATATATTGAATTTAAGAGGGATGCACTAAGTTAGCCCGCGAAATTCAAATTTTCTTGCGTTTTTTTGCAATTTGAAGGTCAGTGTAAGGTTGTATCTTGATCAAACTATGATTTGCGACGGCAAAAATAAAATTGCATTTACATAATTTTAACCATAAAAATCACCAATACATCTCTCTAAGTTAGATTTCCTCCGGATTGGTCGGATTTCTCAAATTAGACCAATCCGGAGGAAATCTAAGGAAAGATCAGAGGACACATTCAAGCATAATTTGATACGATGACGTCAAGAAAGGTTTTGCTGATGATAAGAGTATGACTTACGGAGTGCAGTCTTCTGGCGGCGTCGTGTATGGAGAGTATGTGAGTGATCTTGTACTTGTCCAGCTGCACCGTGTCCTTAGAGTCCCGGTAGTTACCCACGTACAGACCGGGGAGCACCTGCAACAAAATATGATGATACAGTATGCTCTTAGAACAGCTTCTTTCTACATAACATTCATGTGGTGCCTTGGTTTAGGTTAGTTTAAAACCCTATTTCCAATATTAGTACGTTTAGCGCTACGCCCGGTTCCTAAAGAATTCTTAAACGTAGTTTAAACTCTCAATAGCTAAGTATTGATTCGACAAAATTTTCTATTTAAGCGAATTCCTTTGTTATGCTCGGTTTTTTGGAGGTCCTCAGATAAACCCTCGACAGTAATTTACTCGACTTTTAAGCTAAATTCTTCCTTAAAGAACTGTTCAGAAAAACGATATCGAACCAATAATCACTATCAAATGGATAAACTTCGTTTGAAAACCTCAGAAACCGGGCATGAGTGCGGCGCATCACCCCGCACGCCGTCTGCCGTACAAACCCGACCATAGCACGTACCTATAACTTATTTAGGAAACGTCACAATTCATTTATGCATTTTTCCCATGGATGCTACGATCCTACACCTCTAGTCCCTTTCATATCATTTGTAAAGTATATAATTTTTCTGAAGTTTTGGTCCCGTCAAACAGGATGCTAAGTTTTAACCGTGAAGAAAAATATTATGTAGCTAATTTAATTTTGATCTAAACTTATTATTCCCTTATTTATCGATCTTATTTTTAATTTTCAGGTTCAACCCCATGTAAGGGTCCCCGAAACGATCAATCGCAATTCTCCGCGTTGCTGAATTTTGGGCCAAACAAAAATAAACTATACATATTTTTTTCGAATTATTTTTGCCATCGACACGCAAAGAAGAAGAATCGAAACTGATCAATTGCCATCAATTTCTACTGTAGTAATATTATCAATCGCTTCAATATCACTTAGTAGGCGATCAATTTGCGCATCAATGAGGATCAATCACGTAAAAAAATTCAATTGATCGTTTCGGGGAGCCTTAAGTAAATAACGTTTTAATATTTCAGTCAGAACTACGTGATGCTGCAATCGAAAATCATCTTTAATGCATAGCAACTGTTGGTTCAGTTTGCTATTCCATTCCTGTTTAATACCTACTGCACTTTTCAATCAGTATGCAATATGGCCGTTGCGCGCCAGTGTCCAGTTTTACAGCTTGGTATTCAATCAATCATGTTTAATGTAAATACACATTTTGATAACAACCGACATACTATTAATTTTCGAATTGGAAAACACAAAACAACCCTCGTCATAATACTTCATACAGTGCCAACATTGGTTTTGTTAAGCAATCATGTCTGTTCAGTAATCAATCACAGGATGGATTGATTATCAATCTAAAATACATTAACTTATTGTTACGTAAAAATGGGTGTCTGTTGTACCTACTAATACTTAAATCGAAGCCACTCACGTCTTTGCCTATGGCAGAAACGACGGAATGCTATGAGCCCAATACTGTGTGTGTGTGTGTGTATTTTACGTGTATCGTAATTAGTATATCTTAGTAGGTACATATAGTAGCTTAAAACGTACATGAGGTGACTAAGAAGTAATAATCAAATGAATTATTAAAAAAAAAAAACATAAAAGCATTACAATCTAAAGAATTTTGTTATCGGCAGGGACAAACAAAACTTACACTATATTTCTCGTTATTGATTTGTCCCCCCCGCCCGCAATTAAAGCAAAAAAAATAAAAAACTTTCTGCCAGCCGACATTCAAGTGGCGGTCCACTTGAATGTCCGCTGTCAGTAAGTTTGTTTTAGTTTTTTTTATTAATTCAATAATCAATCATAATATTTTTTTTAACGTTGTTTTTATAAAGGTAGCTTTGTCATGAAAGTTGCTAGGGTACCAAAATTCTATAGATATTGCTTGTTTTTCTGTTTTCAGTTATGTGTTTTTGCAGTCGGGTTTATTGTTTTTTTTTAAATAATTTGTTTTATATCAAGCTTTTTAGTTTTATTAATATATATTTGGTATTGACTCATCACTAGCTTTTATTTGATACCAATATTGTTACAATTTATTTTAAAACCTTACCCTCCCTATGTCACTTCCACAGAGAACCTAACGTCACCTCATATGTTAAAATCAAGCCGTCTAGGTTACAGGAGGTAGCAATGGAACGGACATACCTACAAACATACATGCGCGCGAAAAACATTACCCTCCTTCTGGGTCAGTCGGGTAAAAAGTATTACAAAATAAATTAACAATTAGCCGAACGCCGAAGTATCTATTTAGGACTTAAGTATATGCAATAATGTGCATACGGTGTATTTTGTAACGGACCTGAAGAACCTTTTTTAACCGACTTCAAATAGGAGGAGGTTCTCAATTCGTCGGAACCTTTTTTTTTTATTTTTTTTTTTTATGTATGTTCCCCGATTACTCGAAGATGGCTGGACCGATTTGGATTTTTTTTGTTTTATTCCAGAGGGTATACATCACAGTTGGTCCCATATAAAATTGATTAACTTTGCTTTGGTAGTTTTTGAGTTAGCTTCAATAATACGTATTTTATCCCCACTTTTATATGGATGATGTTCTAGTTTGTTTTGCAGATAGTGGTATTAGAATTTGTGTGGGGTAGGTACACAAGTAAAAAGTGAAAAATATAAACTTTTTTACAAAAAAATACAACCGACTTCCAAAAACAACACTACAAAGTGAAAAATAACTTTAATTTCGGAAGTCGGTGGCAAAAAACGAAAATACATAACACCGACACCGACTTCCGAAATTTTCACTTTGTAGTGTTGTTTTTGGAAGTCGATTGTAATTTTTTGTAAAAAAGTTTTTATAATATTTACATGGTTTTCATGTAAGTACAGTGTATATTTACGATAAGTATAAATACGCACCTAGTGCTTAGTAATCTAAGCACTAAGCTGCACCAGCCATAATTAGGCGTGACCTCAATGACTACATTTTTAATAGCTTGGAATATTTTAAAACTAATGCCCATTAACTAATTATAGTAGAACTAAGTGTAACAGAGAACGTCCAGTGAAAACCAATTTATGAGACGTACGTATTTACCTAGAAATGAGCCCGTATTTTATTACCAAAACCACAGAGCTATTTTTTTTTTCTATTAAATCCTTTACGAGAACGACATAAGCCAACTAAGACGTTTTGTGGTATTTAATACAGCAAATCTATATATATAAAAATGAATTGTGTGAAAATTTTGTGTTTATGATTGTCAGGAGAAAGTTCTTATGAAAAAAAAAATTAAGAAAATTTCGCAGAAAATTGGAATTTTCAGAAAAACATTTTAACTTCACGCATTTACATTAGAATATTCATAGCCAAGACAGGACAACGTCAGTCGGGTCAGCTAGTTATTTAAAAAAACTAAAAACCCGACTGCAAAACTGTGTCGTTTTGCATCCTCGTTTTTCAGGATGTGATACAGAACATCAAACCGAACAACTTTCTCCATGGGACCAATATCGTAATCGCGAAAAAATTTTCAACTGTCCCATAGAAAACTTAATACCTACTCGACGTAAATGTATGGGACGGCTGATTATTTTTTCGCGATTACGATGTTGGTGCCACGGAAAAAGTTGTTCGGTTTGATGGTCTACACCACACCCTTAAATTTGACGAGGATGCAAAGCGACACGTTGTATAATTAAATGAACTTTGTTTTTTGTAAGGTATGCAGGCGGGCCGGGGATACCGCACGGTCTCCGGTGAGGCGGCGAGCCTCCTTGCCGGATTGCCGCCATGGGATCTGGAGGAAAAGTCCTCAGGCACGTGTGGGAGTGGCGCGAGGAGGCAAAACGCCGAGGCGTTACTCCGCTGCCGCGAGAAATCATGGTACAGCGGACAGAGCTCCGGCGGGATTTCATGGCGACATGGAGAGTGCGATTGTCGCAACCCAGCGCTGGGCACGCCACAATTGCGGCGATAAGTCCCCTCTTTGAGGAGTGGTTGGAGAGGCGCCACGGCGTCCTCACCTTCCGCCTGACGCAGGTCCTCACCGGACATGGTTGTTTCGAGAGGTTCCTGTTTCGGATAAGGCGGGAGGAACGCATTGTGTGGATCGCCCGGAGGACACGGTGGAGCATACAGTGGAGGTCAGCCCGGCTTGGGCGGAGCACCGCCGTGTTCTCACGGAGGCGATCGGCGGCGGCGATCTCTCGCGTCCAAACCTGGTCCAGCGAGAGTGCATGGGAGGCCGTCACCTGCTTCTGCGAAGCAGTAATGCTCGCGATGGAGGAGGCGGAACGTGTGAGGGAGAGGCAACAGTCGCGCCCTCGCGCCCCTAGCCGCCGCAGGAGACGCCCTGGGCGGCGGGAATCCACTGCCGATTCCCGGCCCCCGTAGGCGTGGGCTTGCGGACGACGAGTAATGGGTAGCTCGCCGTCCGGTAAGGATCAGGCCCGGGTCGACGGCGCGTTGTGTTCCACGCGCGCCTCAAAGAGATGTCAGCAGTGACGGGGTCCAATAGGACCGACGCCGCCGGGGTCGCGGGTTGTTCGAAAGAGATACCGTGGCCCTGGCACAGGCAACTGAAGGAACACGGATGGGTTTTAGTCAGCAAAAGTCTGACACGCCCTCCCGCTCCGCCCAGAGCGGGAGAAGTCATTTGATGATTTCCCATCCACAAAACAAAAAGGTGGGGACCAACATAATAATGCTTGTTTTTATCTTTTCTAGGTTTTTTGTTTTTTAAATAATTTGCCAAAGCAAATTAATAAAAAAAAAAAAATTGAATTTTTTTTGATTGATTTGATTGAATGATTGATTTTTGAAATAAATTTCAAAAATCACATCATTTATTTGCATGATACATGTTAAAACTTTTTTACAAAAAAATACAACCGACTTCCAAAAACAACACTACAAAGTGAAAAAATCACTTTAATTTTGGAAGTCGGTGTCTGATTAAATGTATTTTCGTTTTTGCCACCGACTTCCGAAATTAAAGTTATTTTTCATTTTGTAGTGTTGTTTTTGGAAGTCGGTTGTATTTTTTTGTAAAAAAGTTTTTATTTTTCACTTTTTAGTGGTTCACATGTGCTTGCCCCTTCACAGCGTACTGGCGTGATGTTATGTTATGAACTGGTGTGAACAACAAACAGACATGAGATTTCAGCAATCCCAGTCCATTTGCTATCATTTATTGAGGAGTTCCGTTGCCTATCTCAGAAGTTCTTCATCAGATCTTCACCAAATTGAAATAGGACCACTCCAAGAAAGTACTCTTCCAAAAACTATCCAAATCGCTTCAAGTGTGCCTATAAAATTGGAAGAGTTCTCTCTATTTCTCCAGAATCCCATCATCAGATCCTGACGTCATGATCATGGGACCACCTGGGAAGTATCCCCTTTCAAACAAAAACAAAAATAATCCAAATCGGTCCAGCCATCTTCGAGTAATCGGGGAACATACATAAAAAAAAAATAAAAAAAAAAGGTTCCGACGAATTGAGAACCTCCTCCTTTTTGAAGTCGGTTAAAAAAGGTGTTACAGGTATAAAAAGTACATTGTTTAGTTTTTTTTTTTGTTCTATTTGTAGAATATTATGTAGCTGCTACTCCTTCAATTAAGACGAATCTAACGATATCTCATATTGTATGTTAAAATCCATCAAGCCCTACAAAGCGTGCCAAAGAAATAGACTTCATGCAATAGGTACATACATACTCTCGAAAAACATTACCCTCGTTCTGGGGCAGTAGGGTAAAGACACATAATGATTATACTTAATACACAAAACCAAACACTTAGTGTGTACCATGCACGCTTTTCCGAATAGGTAAGTAAGTACTTCAAACATTTTACCAGTATCGTCTACCTGTTGATAGGTATACCTACTAAAATTCAGTCTCATAATAAATGAAAAGTCTTTATAAGTAGTCTAAGTTAATAAATTCACTATTCCGTGCGTGTTTCAGTGAAGCATCATGAAACCATAATCAGGACATGCCGTGTCAATACTGCCTATGTTAGCGCTCACTATGCAGTGCAATTATAGGATAATTGCTATCGGGACTAAGCGAACACGAACCACGTGTCGCGCTGTAAATCGACCCTAATTGACATCGTGATTATGGGCCCGATACTATTACAGAGACAAACACATTAGCGGGTGCTTTTTTCTGCCCAAAACTAACTTTAAAAACTATTATACTTACGTATTTCAACTGAAAAATGTTCGTAAATTGATGGTCGGTTTATATCATAGGTCAATGGACTTTTTAAATATCATACGTTATCATAAAGAACGAATATAAGCTTGATTACTTAAGAATACTTTGAAAGAAAGTGTTACGCTGAAATTATAGTCGAATTTAACAGGCAGCTCAGTTATTTTAGAGCCTATTCAACAATAAGCTAACAACTTAATGTTGAGAAACGGCTCAGTATGCTCATTACAACGTAATAATGAATAATCATAGCCTTGTATTACAATAATTTGCAAACTGAACTGCCGGCTCAACTACATTGGCGAGAAATAACTTTACAGAAATATTGGGAAACTTCGTCTTTGATACCTACCTATAATAAATCTTATTTTTGCTACAAAAGGTCGCAGCGTGGTTAGAATGTTTCAGGCTCTCAACGGTTTCAGAATACTGGAATTTGCTTCCCAAACCGTTGAGCGATGCTTTATATGATTTAAAAGGCTTATGTGACGAAAATGCTTGAGGATTTTATGAAATGTGGAGATAATAAATTCGGAGCAGTTGTAGCACGTATTTTGGGCGACCGCGGCGACACCACAATATCTAATTTAAAAATATACTTCAGAAGGATGCGCTAAGGTAGCCCACGAAATTCAAATTTTCTTACGTTTTTTGCAATTTGCAGGTCAGTGTCAGGCTGTCAGGTTGTATGTTGATTAAAATATAATTCGCGCCCGTAACTAACATGGCTTTATAATCATTAGAACAACAACAACAACAATACAACAGAACATACAACAACACAACTCAATAACAACCAACAACTCAACTCATACCCATAAGTTAGAACTGGCCTCAAATCTCATGATTTCATGAAATAGTCATTCAATAGGATAATATGAACTTAGAGAGTTGTATTGATGATTTTTATGATTATAATTCTATAAATAAATATTTGATACGCCCGCGAATCATATATATATCACCATACAACCTAATACTGACTTGCAAATTGCAAAAAACGTAAGAAATTTTGAATTTCGCGGGCTACCCTAGCGCTCTCGCCTTAAGTGTTTTATTTTAAATAAAACGCTTAAGTACTTAAATCGCTAACTAGATTATAAAACTTAGTAATAAGTATTAAGTATTTTATTCACCTACCTACGATATGATCATACATAAATAAGATTACCTACGAAGCCTAGTAAAAGTTATTAAGTTATGCATTTTTGCTCCGTATTTATAAGGTTTCGAAAATCATTGCACATTTATTGAATATTTGAATTCCAATAAAAAAGCGATGGACTCAGCCAGATAACTCCGGGTTCGAAATGCAGTGAAAATCACCGTTATTTCGAAAATAACCGGGTACTGCGGGATCGCAATCAAATCAGTCTGTCTGTTCGGTGAAAATTCTTGTAAAGTATTGGAGCGGGACATTAATTGGCTCGTAAACTAGAATTTGTGCCAAAATGACGACACGAGGCACTTGCAGTGATAAACGGCACAGTTACGACTGGATAATGTTCTAGTTTGTGATCATTTTGTACTGAGAACTGTAATAAAATGTTATTGAATTACATACTTGAGAGTCTCAATTTTCGCTCCTATAACCACCACAGTTCCAAGTTGAGACTGTGTGGATAACCACACAGTCTCAACTTGGAACTGCGGTGGTTCATAATTCAGGCATATTGCCTGAATTATTTTGTAAGATTATGATCAGGCTTGGGTGGAAATTTTTTACTCTCTATTGGGATAGAGAATAAAAAGAGAGGAGCTCGTGGCTAAGTAATAACAGCCGCACGGGTCGATCCATCAGGTTAAGCTACGCTTTCCGGGGTTGGTCCGTGGATGGGTGACCATCTTTACATACCGAGACTTTCCGTGCCTCGGAAAGCACTTTAAGCCGTTGGTCCTGGCTGTCATTCGTGGATCTTTGACAGTCGTTACAGGTCGTCAGAAGCCCGAAGGTCTGACAACCAGTCTTACCAAGGGGTATAGTATTACCCAGTAACTAGGTTGTGGAGGTCAGATAGGCAGTCGCTCCATGTAAAATACTGGTATTCAGCTGCATCCGGTTAGACTGGAAGCCGACCCCAACATAGTTGAGAAAAGGCTAAGCAGATGATGATTGGGATAGAGAATAAAAATTACTTACCTAAATATTATCTGGGATTCTACGTTGTTATTTTATGTTAAACTAGCTGTTGCCCGCGGTTACGCCCGCGTGGCTGTCAATACTTAGGAAAGTATTGACAGCCACGCGGGCGGGACAAAATTCGATTCAAATAGGAATTTGAATCGAATTTTGTACACCATTTCATGGCTTTTAAATAATTTTGCGCGGAGCCCTACTTCTTTTTCTAAAATAGAAATAGCATAAATTACTCTTTATAATATCAGCCAGTAAAAGTCCCGTCAAAATCAGTCCAGATGATTCAGAGATTATTCGGAACAAACAGACAAAATTTTTAAAAATAGTTTTTTTTGTTATTATTTTGACATTACAAATACAAAAAAAAAATATATATATTTTATTATTTATGATTATGACCATAGTTGATAACATTTTGTTGGTGAATGAAGCCTCCTAACAAATACACACTTCAATTTTATTTATTTTGAGGCCTAAAATGCTTACTTATAGCACGAGGGACGTGAGTTGACCTATCTCATCTGCCTAATAGCCTTTTCCCAGCTATGTTTCAGTCGACTTCCAGTCTAACCGGATGCAGCTGAATACCAGTATTTTACATGGAGCGACTGCCTATCTGACTTCCACAACCCAGTTACTGGGCAATACGATACCCCTTGGTAAGACTGGTTGCCAGACTTTCGGGCTTCTGACGACCCGTAACGACTGTCAAAGATCCACGAATGACAGCCGGGACCAACGGCTCAACGTGCTTTCCGAGGCACGGAGGAGTCTTGGTATGTAAAGATACCGCGGCAAGCACAACTTAACCTGATGGATCGACCCGTGCGGCTGTTATTACTTAGCCACGAGTTCCTCACTTGTGAGTTGACCTATCTAATTAATACTAAACTACGTCATAAATGTGTAGTGGGGACTACGTTACAGGCTTAACGTGAGAAGTTCATAACAATTGACTTGTAGCCAAGTCTCTTGACAGGTTTGACCTTTAGCACCGAGGTTAATAGCGAGGGAGAATTCCTCCTATATTTAGTGCTAGACTAGCTTTGGCAAACGATTTTTAACCGACTTCAAAAAGGAGGAGGTTATCAATTCGTCGGAACCTTTTTTTTTTTTTATTTTTTTTTTATTTTTTTTTTTATGTATGTTCCCCGATTACTCGAAGATGGATGGACCGATTTGGATTGTTTTTGTTTTATTCGAGAGGGTATACATCACAGTTGGTCCCATATAAAATTTATTAACTTTGCTTTGGTAGTTTTTGAGTTAGCTTCAATAATACGTATTTTTTCCCCACTTTTATATGGATGATGTTCTACGAGTACTTTGTTTTGCAGGTAGTGGTATTAGAATTTGTGTGGGGGTAGGTTCCACAACTAAAAAGTGAAAAATAAAAACTTTTTTACAAAAAAATACAACCGACTTCCAAAAACAACTACAAAGTGAAAAATAACTTTAATTTCGGAAGTCGGTGGCAAAAAACGAAAATACATTTAACTAGACACCGACTTCCAAAATTAAAGTTATTTTTCACTTTGTAGTTGTTTTTGGAAGTCGGTTGTATTTTTTTGTAAAAAAGTTTTTGTCAATAATGTAGGTTACTTATATAGCTAAGACCTTTATTATCCTTAGAGGAGCTTGTGGCTAAGTAATAACAGCCGCACGAGTCGATCCGTCACGTTAAGCTACACTTGCCAGGGTTGGTCCGTGGATGGGTGAACATCTTTACATACCGAGACTCCTCCGTGCTTCTGAAAGCACGTTAAGCTGTTGGTCCCGGCTGTCATTCATGGATCTTTGACAGTCGTTACGGGTCGTCAGAAGCCCGAAAGTGTGACAACCAGTCTTACCAAGGGCTATAAGTCTATTACTCAGTTACTGGGTTGTGGAGGTCAGATAGGCAGTCGCTCCATGTAAAATACTGGTATTCAGCTGCATCCGGTTAGACTGGAAGCCGACCCCAACATAGTTGGGAAAAGACTAGGCAGATTGACTTATATGTGTACTTATTACTGTAGAAATATTTAAAAAAAACTGTTCTTTTTTATATCTATGCCTATTACATACCTATACATATTACCTAAATGCTATGCATTAGAATAATAAGAAGAATATTCCATTCTTCACTGCTTGTTCCGCCACTTCCAGATAAGTCATGCTTAGTTATCTTAGCAAATAATTTCATACAGTTTCTGTTCTATTTTTAGGGTTCCGTACCTGAAGGATGCCAAACGGAACCCTATTACAAAGCCTCCGCTGTCCATCAGTCCGTCCGTCCGTCTGCCTCAGCGGGCTGTATCTCATGAACCGTAACTGGTAAACAGTTGAAATTTTCACAGATTATGTATGTTTATTGCCGCTATAACAATAAATAATAAAAATTAAATAAAGTTTCAAATTAAAGGGGACCCCGTAAAAAAAACGTATTATTATAAACTGACGTATTTTTTACGGAGCTCTTCGTGTGTGAATCCGACTCGCACTTGGCCGGTTTTTTAATTTATCAGGGGGATAGTAGTACATAAAAAAATACAACCGACTTCCAAAAACAACACTACAAAGTGAAAAATAACTTTAATTTCGGAAGTCGGTGTCTAGTTAAATGTATTTTCGTTTTTTGCCACCGACTTCCGAAATTAAAGTTATTTTTCACTTTGTAGTGTTGTTTTTGGAAGTCGGTTGTATTTTACTGTAAAAAAGTTTTTATTTTTCACTTTTTAGTTGTGTACCTACCCCACACAAATTCTAATACCTACCACTATCTGCAAAACAAACTAGAACATCATCCATATAAAAGCGGGGAAAAAATACGTATTATTGAAGCTAACTCAAAAACTACCGAAGCAAAGTTTCAATCAATTTTATATGGGACCAACTGTGATGTATACCCTCTCGAATAAAACAAAAAAAAATCGAAATCGGTCCAGCCATCTTCGAGTAATCGGGGAACATACATAAAAAAAAAAAGGTCCGACGAATTGAGAACCTCCTCCTTTTTGAAGTCGGATAAAAAACCTACGCAAACGGCACGGCGTGGCATAGCATAGCGTGTATTTGTTCTTCTTGCTGATTTGCGTAATTCTTTCCCGTGAATGCAAACGGGCAGAACCTATCTCGCGTATAAAAGTTAAGGCGCAAAAGCCGAGTAAACTGTTATTCAGAAAATGTTACGGAACTATGCAAAGATGCGTCAGTTCTATGGCGGGGCTGGAGTCAACAAAGCGAGCAGGTAGGCAATATGTCTGCGGCATCGCGATTCATAACCCGACTCCCGAGTGACAGCTGGCCTGGCTTTATTACACAAGAATGCAGGCTTGCAGGGGAGGCGAAATATACCTACCGGGTTACAAGATATCAAAATATTACCCTTTGGGCTGGATTTATTATTGTTTGCATCAGTTATAAGATTTATTAAGATTTTGACATTCAGATTTAAGGGGATCTAGAATTTATTGTGTTTAAAATTCCTATAAAACCAAGATAGTTAAATCATTTGGATTTTCCATATGTGTTATTTGACTTTATTGTCTACGTCTGTACTAAATTTGTTTTAAGTAGTTACGTTTATTTTCTGTTTTATACGATTATACGTAAACAGTTCCTTATTGTGCAGTAAAATTTGCTTTAAATCTAAGGGATTTAAATATTTTATATAGCATTTTTTCATAAATCTGTATTTAAAAGAAGCGCGTTTTTAAATTCTGGTACGCGTGACAGTCTTCTATCTCGCGCGTCAAACTAGACAGCCATAACTCCATTTCACTTACACACCAAGCTAAACTACGCTTCGATATATCCTCTTAAGATTCGACTATAACAGACTATGTAAACTAATAGAATGTCTCAGCAAGACAGACGAAACTCGTTAGTCGTTATTGATTGCGTGAAATTGGATAGCAAAATATGCTGTAATTTCTGAGCCAGAAATGATGCTAAGAAAACTGGAGAATTTGATAAGTTGTTGTTATTATTGTTGTCATTGTGGTTTAGTAGAACTCACAAAGTAGTTAGGTATATTATAACATTATAATGATGCTAAAACACCACTTATTTAGAGTTTTAAATCCCTACAAAATATGACAGGATTTGTTCGTCTCATTAATTTAATAAATTTACATGAAACGGAAACCCACCGTAGATGCTAAGTAAAAATACATTAATGATATCAGCTGTAATTAAGTTATCAAGGACAGTTTAATGAGTCAAATGATACCATGTAAATTATTTTTATTACTGCTGAATAAGTGCTGATAATGTGACACGAACGAATGCGGTGTTTACCGTTTTTTTTGCGTTTTATTTCAGTTAAATAATATTATTTTGAGTAAGCAAAAGAGATATCTTTTGCTTACTCAAAATAGATCGATAGATCGGCGGTATTTTACTCTAGGTATATGAGAAAAAATCTAAACATATTTATTTAGATAGCTTAGACAAAAAGCAGTCGGAAAATGTTAGTTTTAGTTACTAAAATAACAATATAAATATTAAAATTCAATTCAAAGTTTTCAGTTTTTTTAATCTGTTTTCAAACACCATGAAAGTAGCCGCCATATTATTACGTCATACGGCTGTATAAATTAAAAAGTGTCAATGTCAACTGTCAACTGATCAGCGTATATAGTGTTTATTTACTCAGCCAACTGACGTCATGACCACAGATCAATATGGCGTCCACTGCGTCCAGCGGTTTCGCGCGAAAATGGCACTTATCGATGGAATCAAAATTTCGTGTTTTTTTAGTGGCTTAGAATGATAGAATATATTTGAGACACTTTTCAAAAATGGGTGTAATACCCTAATAAAGAGATAAACTGGAAATAATTATCTGTCAAAACATTAAAAAGTTACAGCTTAGTATAAGCACTATCACAGTTACAAGTACCCATTCTTCAAACCTAGGTTTGTTAGTTCTCCTATAACAGAAGTTGTTTGCAAAAGTGTAAGATTTTGTGTTTGAATTTATTTATTTAGAATATGGCTCTTATGGGGTTTAGGGACCAAGTTGGGAAGTCATCGTACTTTGACCTCCCGGAGTGTTTCGCAGAGTTCCTCTACTTTAGAGTCCCTTTGGGGCACTTGGACCCTCTATAAAAGAATTGGTTGAGAATATCTAGTTTAAAAACCTTCCAATCTCGATTATTTTTAATTTTAGATCGAGAAACAACCTTTAATTTCTGCGTATAGCTATACGAGTATTTTCCGTTTTTAGATGTTGCTGGAAAAATTGATTCGCTGAAGTTTGATGAATACAAAACGAAGATGCCTCCTTCGCAGTAACTACTCCCCTTTAAATTAAAGATACATACACAGCCTATAATGTTCCCACTACTGGGATACAGGCCTCCTCTCCCAGGCCCATTGCGGGTTGGCAGATGTCACAAGTCTTCGAATGTTTGGTTCTAGGACATGCCGGTTTCCTCACGATGTTTTCCTTCACCGTTTTGAGAGCAGTGGTGATGAAATAATTTACACAAAGTAAAGCGCCTATCTGGGTTCGAACCTACGACGACTCGACTCGTAAGTCGCGGCCGTTACCACTGGGCCACCACTGCTCTCAAGCGCTACTGCTAGCTTGAGGTCCTGGGTTCCATTCCCGGGTCGAGCAAAATGTTATTGGGGTTTTCCACAGAACAGATAAAGAGATTAGAAAGGAAATAGTTCCTGATTTGTACTAGAACGCGTGTCGCCGCTTGTCCCCCACTCTATAACTCCACTACAAGCAAGAGACCAATACGTACGCGCTTTACGCACACAAATAAACCACATACACTTATATCGTGTATTTGCTATTGGTTCTCACACTAACGCAAACACTGCGCTTGACGTACACTCACACACGCGCAAAAGCAATTTATTTCTCATACACGTTACGGCTTGCTTTAATCGATATTGATATCGATAAAATATACTATAATTTTGTTACTTTAAGTTTTGCTATATTTCACTTTAATTTCGGGATCAGCAGTGCGATTCTGTATAACCATCTCACCGTGACTACTTAGGTGAAGTGAGCGTGGAGTGAGCTGTCAATAGTGTCAATTCCTAGCAAAAACAAACTCACTTCACCTAAGTTTTCACGGTGAGATTTTTACAGAATCGACCGGCTGGACGGGTTATGAATAGTGTAGACTTCCAAAAAAATACTACAAAGTGAAAAATTACTTTAATTTCGGAAGTCGGTGTCTTTGGAACCGTATTTCAGTTTTTGCCACCGACTTCCGAAATTATCCTCTTTATCTTTTCTGTGGGTTTTTCGATCTGGAATTATTCAGTAGCCACCCGGAGTCTGGAATTGTGCCCGGTTGATGGCAATAGGCTCGCTTCCTATTACATGAGACTTGAACATAACGGGCGAAATGCGGGTGTACTATATGTATATGTATATAGGAACACATCTGCCTAACCCGTCCGGGATTCTGTAATCCCGTGATGTTATGTTCTGTTTACTTTAGTTTAAACCAGCACTAGCTGCGCCCCGCGGTTTCACCTGCGTAGACCGGGATAAAAAGTAACCTATGTGTTAATCCATCTACATACCAAATTTCATCCAAATCGGTCCAGCCGTTTGAGCGTGAAGAAGTTACGAACACACACACATACACTCACTAACTTTCGCCTTTATAATATTAGTGTGATTATATTAGGTACTGTGTGCCAAGTAATATCGCGTAGATAAAAAGTTGTTTCATTCGCGTGACTGAACATAGCGTGCGACAGGCTCCGTATGAAACCAGACGATCTTACTCACAATTTTGCTTGCTTAACGACATAAAAAGTTTGTAAAAGGAGGACCTCACGGACGAAGTTTTATATATCCTACTAGTATTATAAATGCGAAAGTGAGTTTCTTTGTTTGTTTGATGCTTTCACGCTAAAATGGCTGAACGGATTTGGATGAAATTTGGCACCTGTAACCTAGATTAGGACATAGGATCTTATTATCCCGGTAGTATGTTTCCGTGAGATAATTTCCGACATTCACGCGGGTGAAGCTGTGGGCAAAAGCTAGTAAAATAATAACATTGTATCCCTTGGAAGTTTCCATATAAATTATAGGAAAAATCAATAATTTATTGGTGAAATGCCAACTCCATCAGAGTATTACTGAAACACAACACGCTTCACGCTTTTTCCCACAGAAAAGATAATTTATCTGTTCTGTGGTTTTCCCTTCCCCACATTAGACCAAGAATCTTTTTTCTATTTTATTTTGTCCTCTTTTTTTCTCGTGTGAAAATCTTCACGGATATCTAAAGACATTTACGGAACGCAGAATATGTTGCACTCGTCCGACTGCTACCACACGATCACCCTTCGTTTATATATTAGAACGTCCAGGGAGAAAGTCATAGAAAGTCGTGTCCGGTTTCCCCAAATCGTCGCAGTACACGACAGCGCGTGATCAGTTAACTTTCCTTGAACTACTTGGCAAGGCTTGCATAGTAACTATCTCTCATCCTCACTGGTTCACGGCCAATAAAATGGAAAGCGATATTTTTCGGAGCAGTGTTATGTTTGCAGACTGAGTTTATGTTACTGATTTTATTAAAAAAATATCTTGACTATAATTTCTTCACAACATGACTTAAATGACAGCAATAGTCAGAGCAACTTCGTACAACTAAAAACAAAAATAGTAGGTAAGTGTTCTCTTCCACGCCACATGTGCTGAAAACATTTTTCAACCTTCAATTTTGAACTCAACTTTTTTTGCTGCGGTTATGTGGGGAGCTTTATTTTTTATGTTTGTTTTGCAATGCGTCAACATTTTGCGGGCGTCGCGCAATGCTTTGAAATTCGTCAAAATAGCGACAGCGTTGAATACGGAAAATATTTTTGAATGAGCCCGTATTTACAAAAAAATGTTTGCTGACAAACTCGACAAACGTTTTCAGTACACACGAATATTTTTTAAAAATTAATTTACTATGCACTGCAGCTTATCATAAAAAGCACTCGGCATTTTTCTTCAGTAAGTTAATTCGACATTTTATTGGCGAATAAAATATCAATTTACTTAATAAGAAGTGAGGACCAAAGTTTTTACGATGACCTCAGTATGTACCTACCTAAGTATTTTTGCCACGAAGCAAAGTCTAGTAGGTACCAAATTCGTTTGGCGGTACGAAGTATCGTGTTGTAGGTCTTCAAAAGCTATTAAAATTATTTTAATAAATAAATAAATAAACCATTTATTTCAGGCAACACGGCCCATAGATAAATACCTAAATGGGGTGCTTCTTCGAGTAAGGCATTCTTTGGTGATGTTCGTGCCAATTTTAAAATTCATTTTTTTTTTTAATTGATATCAGAATCTTAAAATATTCGTCAAAGTAATATTTTTTATATAAAAGGCACCTCAGAGAGCAATATACTTACAGAGATAATCGAGGTTAAAAAAATGGAGGCCGCTCTAATCACAAAACATCCCACGAAAATGACAATTTTAATTTAACTTTCTCAAATGAGTTACTTATTGTTACTTCATAGCAGAAAACGTTTTTAATAGAATCAGTCATCTATTTCTATTGTTCTAATCTTAATATTATTAGGTACTTATAAAGTCAGAAACCCATCGAATGTGACATTTTAAGTTTGATTTAAACGAATTTACATTTAACTAAAGTAATAAAAATATTTTCATTCATAACTAGTACAAAACAAAGTTAGTCATTTGCATGATCAAAATTTGATCTGCGTGGGCCAAAACTACCACGTAAACCACGGAAATCAAAATAAATCCTTTATGCTAAAAATATACAAAAACCTTTTAAGCAAATAAACTGTGTTTTAATTCTATGTTACGTTACCTTATATTTGTTCGCTAAAATATTTTATTAAATAAATAAATTCACAAACACCGGAGATAATTGTACCACGCAAATCAAAGTTTGAGAAACCAAACCCACGCAACGAAGTTCTTACCATTTATTTTTTGAAAACTCGACGCACCATCACACAAGCACTCTGCCCGGCCGTCGGAGATGCGTCGGAGCGCGACTAGTTGTAACTTGAATTATGATGACGCATCATCGGGCCGCGAATTTAGAGATGTGCTAGTGAAATTATAATAATCCACGCAAATCAGCAAATACCTCGGGACAGTAACATTTAATTTTTTTTTTTTTAGGAAATGTAGTTCTTTTAGAACTATGGTCTAATTTTTCATAGCATTGTAAATCAAAGAATGGGGGAATTTTATTTTTTAATGATATTTAATTATAAAGATAATTGAATAATAATCAGTAACCCAGTTAAGAGAGGATTTAAGGTTTGCGCGAAAAAACAAAATGGCTTGCTGACTTTTCGATTTCTATTATTTTTAAGTAAAGCCGCTTGAAAAACCTGTCCAAAAGAATTACCCAAATAAATACCTTAACCTAAACATACATATTTGAATATAAACAAAACTTGTGTTAATAAATAAGGCTTATGAATAAATTAATAGATGATTCAATTATTAACAGCATAACAGAGCAATATTGCCAGAACTTTGCAAATATTTACTACAGTTTTCTTTGATCGGTATTTTATTATTATTTATTCTAAAGGTAAAGAGCCCGAAGCCTCTTTCCTGTTGTTATTGTACTCGACAAAAGAACCAGAAGTGATAGTATCGTATCTTTTGTGGGTTGAAAATATTTCGTTTATGTAAAAGGTACAGCGGAAAACGCGTTCCGAATGCAATCTAGCATCATTTGAGTAAACAGTTGGAAAGGTTGTCCTACAATGGGGGTCACCGCACTGGGAAAACAACGGTTTCACAATAACCCTTATTTGTCTGAAGAGAATCGGTTTTGATGGCGCCCTAGAGTATATAATGTAGTCTACCCATTTACAGTCGGCCAATTGGGAATAGTTTGAGTTTGTGTCGGCATTTCTACGCAGAGATTGGAAATGCCGACGACAATTAATTATGAATTAAGTAGAAAAGATTGACGTGTAATTTATTTTGTAAAGTAATACAATTTGCAAAATCAATAACAAGTTGTAATTTGTTTCAGTTTTTTTTTCTATCTAGTCTGGTGTGTAGGTACTGTAACAATCGATTCTATTTTTAACCGACTTCAAAAAAGGAGGTTCTGTATTCGACCCGTATTTATGTATGCATGTTATTTATGTAAGTATGTATGTATGTATATATGTATGTATGTTTGTTTGTCCGCGATTATCTCAAAAATATATATCTCAATTTTGATGATTCTTTCACTAACGTGATTCACATACTTTCAGGAAGGTTTTAGTATATAATACATTATGTAATTATTCTTATGTACAAAGTTATATGCATAAATGTACTGCGTCTCCGACATTTCTAAGCGAGTTTTGTGATGATTCTTCTTTTCGTTCGTCTTGGGCTCATGTAATTGTCCTAATTGTATATGCAACTACAAAGGGAAAAATAAATTTACTTTAAAAAAAGTAAAAACTGACTTCAAAACCTAAAACGAATAAAATAACTTTCATCAAAAACAACAGCTTCTGAAGTCGGTGTCTTCGATTCTTCAATGCAACTTAGCTTGATACCGACTTCAGAAGCTGTTAAGTTTTTGATGAAAGTTATTTTATTCGTTTTAGGTTTTGAAGTCGGTTTTTACTTTTTTAAAGTAGTTTTTTCTATCTAAGTAGTGTGTACTGTAACAATCGATTATTATTTTTTCTATCTACTGTGTACTGTAACAATCGATTCTGTTTTTTCTATCTAGTGTGTACTGTAACAATCGATTCTGTTTTTTCTATCTAGTGTGTACTGTAACAATCGATTCTGTTTTTTCTATCTAGTGTGTACTGTAACAATCGATTCTGTTTTTTCTATCTACTGTGTACTGTAACAATCGATTGTGTTTTTTCTATCTAGTGTGTACTGTAACAATCGATTCTGTTTTTTCTATCTAGTGTGTACTGTAACAATCGATTGTGTTTTTTCTATCTTGTGTGTACTGTAACAATCGATTCTGTTTTTTCTATCTAGTGTGTACTGTAACAATCGATTCTGTTTTTTCTATCTACTGTGTACTGTAACAATCGATTCTGTTTTTTCTATGTACTGTGTACTGTAACAATCGATTGTTTTTTCTATCTACTGTGTACTGTAACAATCGATTCTGTTTTTTCTATCTACTGTGTACTGTAACAATCGATTCTGTTTTTTCTATCTAGTGTGTACTGTAACAATCGATTCTGTTTTTTCTATCTACTGTGTACTGTAACAATCGATTGTGTTTTTTCTATCTAGTGTGTACTGTAACAATCGATTCTGTTTTTTCTATCTAGTGTGTACTGTAACAATCGATTCTGTTTTTTCTATCTACTGTGTACTGTAACAATCGATTCTGTTTTTTCTATCTAGTGTGTACTGTAACAATCAATTCTGTTTTTTCTATCTACTGTGTACTGTAACAATCGATTCTGTTTTTTCTATCTACTGTGTACTGTAACAATCGATTCTGTTTTTTCTATCTACTGTGTACTGTAACAATCGATTCTGTTTTTTGGAGCCAGACAATGTAGACAATGACTTTCTTCTCCGATCCGTCATGATAGTAGTACGGTATGTAGGTACTCGTACATACCTACACCATTCAGAGTAAGCATGATAGCAAGATATTGCATTGTGAGCAGATATTATTAAATATGAAAGTTATGGGGACATATTATGAACTTCAATGAAGCTTCAAGTTTGATAGACACGCAAGCTTCAAGTATATGAGTGTGAGCACTTATGTAGGCCAAACACGCAATGTAGCTGTAACATCTGACAAATGATAATTGACGCACCATATTCTATTGCATGGTGTTATTAGTACACATACACATAGGTACCATAAACTCACGCCTTCTTCCCACGGGGGTAGGCAGAAACTACAGAACGCTCCTGCTACGATCCTCACTTCTCCTTTTGATTCGTTTACGTTCATATATCTGGTCACATACGCACGCGCCGGTTGCCGGTACTTATGTATTAGTTAGTGTTGTGTCATAATAATATTATAATGAAGCCAGTAGTACTAAATTGAAGGCAACAAGATTAGGTAAAATAACCTTGTAGTCTTCTATAAATTATCATAAGTAATAGCTACTTAAATTACAGGTAAGTACGAGTAGGTACTAAAATTTACATTAATTGATTAATTAAGAACGTTCTAGTGCCTATATTTTACTGTTATTGCAGTGTTTATGAATCACTTGTTTCCCAAAAGTAGATAAGAAAAAATCTGAACCTTTGTTTAGGTATAAAAGTGTATATTTTCGCCTTTTCGAGAAATAATTTAGAAGCAGATTCTATTACAAACCTAACACTTTGCGGTAACAAGCAAATAGTGTGTATTAAGAATGGAGGGTAATCTTTGTAGCGGTAGTAGGCTTCATAGATAGCGAGTCGACTAACTGACATGGCAAGCTGCCAGCCAGAGCTGCAACTGCAATAGACCTCCAACATAGTATGTACAGTCAACAACAGAGATATCTAGGCAGGGTAGAGTAACATTTTGTATGTGAATTGCTTCATGTTCAATTTTATATATACTCGTATTACTTTGTTTTTGCAATACTCCTACATTGTAACACACCAACACAAAATTGTATATTGTCACGAAATTGAACATGAAGCAATTTACATACAAATATGTTAGTATACCCTGCCTAGATATCTTTGTTTGACTAACTAACTATTATCTTTGTTTGAGGTATGCATAATTATGTAGCTTAGTTTTCATTTACTATTTTAGTATCCAGTATCTATCTACTACATTTCAAAACAATGAAGGAAAACATCAACCAAAAATTCGAAGATACGTGAAATCTACCATCCCGCACTGGGCCCGCGTGGTGTTACGGACCACTCCCTCTCACCGAGAGGAGACCTGTGTCCCAGCAAGGGGACATTAAAGGCTGATTATAGTTATACATAAGTATATTCACTTACTTACTTATTAAAAACTGTTTGAATTTATAACATAAAGTAAAAAAATACACAACATCACGTCTATTTGCTCTGAAGGGGTTGGCAGATATACACAATACAATACAATACAATACAATCAACTTTATTTTTCTCACCACAATTTGTATATAAATTACTTTACATCGATCAGATTAGACACTGAATACACAACTTAGATAAGTAAGTATACAATATTGTGGGAGACTGGTGCCTAAGCTAGGCTCGTGGCCTGTGTTTCAGGACACCAGGATCCCACCCCTTTACATTTTCATTTTGTAAATTATGCATTCTAAGCGCGCTATATATATATATATATATATATATATATAGCGGAAACTTTAATTTGCTGTTTTTTGGTGACTCGTTCTAGCAATTTAGGTTTTCAGGGCGTGTCACGCCCTGAAAAATATAGATGTCATCTTGATTTATTCATAGTGTTTCAGGTCATTAGACCATCTTGAGATACCTGCTTAACCCGTTGAAATATCTTCTTTGGTTATCGAATAAATTAGTTTGAAAAATAATTTTAAATCAAAATAATAAACTTTTTTGTGTTTACACACTGAAATCTTTTCAGTTAATAAAGTTACAGGAATTACAGGTATCTCAATCGCTGGATAATCTAATGACGATTCTGACAATATATAATATGTTGTAATTATAGCCATGTTTAAGCTGCAAAGCAATTTTGTAAAACTTTGTGAATAAAATGCTCGTAAAATAAACTTGAAATCAGGAGACGGGTCGCGGCTCTCGTTAAGGTAAAGTTTCGAGGTACCTAAGCGCGCAAGCGAAAATATAGACTCGTAGCCATCGGCATGGTACCTGTTTGACGTCATTCTGTTCCTGAAGAGTTACGCAAATCGTCTCCTGAAATCTCCTGAAGACTTAAACTTCACACATAGCTACTGGTCGCCAGTCTGCAGATATCATGATATGATATGATATCATGATAGGCTCATGAGCCTATAGGTGCAGGACGTCAGCGCCGTTTGGACTAGGAGGCCTAACCTCATATAGGGATACACCTGGATAGGCATTACACACTCCTTTCAACACACCGTGTCTAACGATGACGCCGGTCCCGCACATTTTATATATATATATAATATATATATATATATATATATATATATATATATATATATATATATATATATATATATATATATATATATGTATCTATATAATACCTATGTTGCTGTTATTTGAAACTACATAAGTAATCTCCTCCGCTTCAATGCCAATCTACCTAAATATAACGCCCCTATATCCTTATAAAAAGAGCTTTCTATTTTTAAAGGTTCACTCTAGAGCTGAAGTTAAAAAATAAATGTTACTTATAAAGTTAATTCTCAGCGGGCAACACTGCGCGAGTCATCAAAACTCGCGTTATCTTTAGACCATTGAATGGAAGTACCTTCGTCAAAAATTCAGTATTCTAGGCTAAAAGGTTTGCCCTCTTGAGGGTTGATCTAGTCTGTAAATGGCTGTCCACCTTAATCATGGGAGATTCATATCGTGAGAGCCTACAGTATAGTTTTCATAAATAAACTAAGTAGCTAGGTATGTGCCTAAATGTGTCATTTTGTCACTATATCAAGCTATAAAAATCTTATTATTAGTTATTTACGTCAAAATCTGCTATAAGAAACATTTTGTTATTTTTTTAGGGTTCCGTACCTCAAAAGGAAAAAACGGAACCCTTATAGGATCACTCGTGTGTCTGTCTGTCCGTCTGTCTGTCTGTCTGTCTGTCTGTCTGTCCGTCTGTCACAGCCAATTTGCACCGAATCTAATGGACCGATTAAGTTGAAATTTGGTACACATATGAATTTCTGTGACCCAAACACGGACGGGTAAAGTAAATAAATGAATTTTGAATATAGAGGTCACTTTTGGGGGGCAAAGAAGAAAATTAAAAAAAAAAAGTTTTGCAAACTACACCATGTGGCATGTTAAAATATACTGTTTTAAAGTTATTTAAGAAAATTGACCATCCCCCCCCCCCTTATCTCCGAAACTACAGAGCCTAAACTTTTGAAAAAGATACAGAAAATAGATCTTTACCTGTAGATTACAGGAAAACCTATAAGAAGTCTGTGGTCTTAAAATAACATGGTAAATCTATCAATATTGTGAGTACAAACTTACATTTACAGTTGGAATGTATGGGAGAACATGTTTTTCAACTACAATGTTAAGTTTGTTCTTAACATAAATTCATTCCAACTACGGAACCCTTCATTGTGCGTGGTCCGACACGCACTTGGCCGGTTTTTTTAAATAGAAATCTAATTAAAACCGCAAGTACCTATTTGTTTACCAAGACAAGTAAAGATAAATAAAGGTACACTTTGTCTTTACCTAGAGGAGCTCGTGGCTATGTAATAAAAGCCGCACGGGTCGATCCATCAGGTTAAGCTACGCTTGCCGGGGTTGGTCCGTGGATGGGTGACCATCTTTACATACCGAGACTCCTCCGTGCCTCGGACAGCACGTTAAGCCGTTGGTCCCGGCTGTCATTCGTGGTCTTGGATCTTTGACAGTCGTTACGGGTCGTCAGAAGCCCGAAAGTCTGACAATCAGTCTTACCAAGGGATATCGTATTACCCAGTTAATGGGTTGTGGAGGTCAGATAGGCAGTCGCTCCATGTAAAATAATGGTATTCAGCTGCATCCGGTTAGACTGGAAGCCGACCCCAACATAGTTGGGAAAAGGCTAGGCAGATTGATTGACTTTGTCTTTACCTACTTAAACTCATAAATATACGTCTTAGAGATGGGACTATAGTCGGAAATTGTTTTTGAAATATTCAATCTCTTGATGTGTTTACGGATGGTTTACGGTATTGGAAATAGAAAAGCTTTAGAGGTGCGATATGCCTAGGTATATCTGGCCAGGTTACAAACGATTTCTTGAGAACGTGTCAGTTCTATAGATAGGTACTGTTGTGTTATTCTGTAAACATCTCACCGTGATAACTTAGGTGAAGTGAGCGTGAAATAAGCCGTCATTCCACCTGATGCTAGGGATTAGATATGAGCGCCGATGGTCAATTCCACGGCGGCGGCGTGGCCTGTTAATTTCCACAGCGGCGGCGGCGTCGCGGCGGCGTGGCGTGGTCGGTCGTGGGCCTGAGTTTTTTTTTTATCAAGGAGAGTTTTCTTAAAAATAACATAAAGAAAACCATATTGTTATTACCAAAAAAAGCTTTATAAAGGAATGTATTTATTAATTCAATTTTACAGTCTTCTAAATAATACTTGAAGATCACGTTTACTGAAAAATAATCATTTCAGTATTTGAGTTAAAGAGAAACCCAGTTTTTTTAATCAGAGTACTTACTAAATATCTATATAATAAAAACTATAACGTTCCGTTTCCGTTAACTTCTACCGCTAGTTGGCCAAATTCTGTCCAGCAAAAACTTTGTGTATGTTTTGTGGAAAGATTTTTCATTGGGGTCACATAAATTCTTTATTTTCGTTTTGTAAACGTCAATTATAGTAGTCGAAGTTGCTGCCATCGTTAACACAACACAATAATACACGTTTACTCGGTAAAATATTGAACTCGACTGCGTAAGCGACGAGTGTGCCGAAACGACTAGGCAAACTAACGCGGTCGGGCCGCGCGTGCGAGCGAGAAAGCAAGTTGTGAGTAGCCGCGACGGCGCGCCGCATGCTGCACTCGGCGGCGACGCGTCGACATGAACTCACGGCGACGGCGGCGCGCCGGCGCGGCGCTCATATCTACTAGGGATTGACACTATTGACAGTTCACTTCAAGATCACTTCACCTAAGTTTTCACGATGAGATTTTTACAGAATAGACAGGCTGTAGAGGTTTGATGATATAGAGAGCCCATTTAACTTGAGTCCCTCTCGTTTCCTTATTAGTATAGTCTATCTCCTACTGTGAGGTTCGAGCCCTCACAGTTCCTACTACATACATTCTTAGGTACCTACTTATCCCCTTATTCATAAAAAAAACTAAAACGTTACATAAACCTGTTTTAGTTATAAAAGTGTTTTGTCAATTTCTTTCAAATTGAAAAAAAAAAAAGAAAACACTTCTATAACTAAAATACCTAGGTTTATAGAGCGCTTTAGGTTTTTATGAATAAAGGGGTTTGTATTTACAGACACACATAACATCACGCCTGTAAAATTGAACAACTTTTATAGTAAATCTTACATAGGAACCTCCTTTTAAGTAAAATATATACCTGTGCTAGGAGGTCCCCAAAGACTAAGGGTGGGTTGCACCATCTAACTTCAACTTTAACAGCCATCGCACCTTCAGTTCGATGTTTGTTAGTTAAAGTAAGATGGTGCAACCCACCCTTGTTAAAATTCCTGTTAGACAAAAAATGGGTTGTTCCATTTGACAATTTGTTAGCTGTCATCATAACTTTAACTGTAAACATAACCGCCCACGCTTCGCTGGTTAAAGTTATTGTTAAATATCTGTCACTTCTGTCAAATGTCAAATGTCAAGCGTCAAATGTCATGTCCCTACTCCGAACTTTATCTTTTACATTTGAAATGACGGTGCAACAGCATGTATTCCATGGTCATTTTAACTTTGACGGAAACTATAACCTAGCCCTTGGTGCAACCCACCATGAGAATGGTAAAAGTGGTGTACAAAAGGGTGAATTTAATACAAAAAATTACAGCAAAATCTCAAGTTATTCAGCCTGTAATCCCCGAAGAGTTAGGCCTCATTTACGGAGACGCGGGGCGTCGCGCGTCGCGTGTGGCGTGGCGTCTCGCGGCGCGTCGGACGTTTTTTCTGTTTACGGTGGGGCGGCGCGTGAAGCGGCACGCATCATCGCACGCGTAAACACAAACTTATAGCAATATACGACCATGTTCATCGAGAAGCGAGACGGGAAGCGTGGCGGTGCCCGCCGCGGCGCCCGCGGCGAATCCTCTAGCGTGTAGCGAAGCACGCCGCGGGCATCGCGGCGGCGCACGCTCGCCTCGTCGATCAAATCGACTATTACGATTGTGACGATCGATTTCGAGTATTTTGTTTACTATATAATCAAAAGTTGTATTAGACATCCGTGTATAACCATTAAATACATCATAACCTCTTTCTCTTATTGACTTATAAAGAGTTGCATATTCCCCAAACTTCTCATGTTCCGTTGATGTAAACACTGGGCCACTTCTTATATTGATTAATTCAATTTTTAACATTGAATTTTCTTCTAAAAAAAAGTCGATCATATCATACTCCATTGCGACGGTGACTACGTCTGTGTTGCGCGATTTCTAAATAAGACTGACAGAAGATTCCGCCTCGGACATAGCTTCATCGAGAATTGCCGCTGCGTGCGCCGCCGCGATAAACGCCGCGTGGGACGCGTCGGTGCCATCCGCGGGTTCGGCCGCAAAAAACGCCCTAATTCAAACAAACGCGTCTAAAATCGCTTCTCCGTAAACGCACTCATACAACGCCATATATTTGAATTCAGTGCGGGCCGCGCCGCTCAACGCAACGCGCGACGCCCCGCGTCTCCGTAAATGAGGCCTTAGACAGAGGTGTGTAGGTATGTTATGTGCCGGTTGTGTTGTTATGTTGTGTAACTATTTGGTATTTTCGTCGTCCCGAATTTCCTCATCCATCCATTGTTCTCGTCTAAGAAACTATAACTACATTTATTCAGTTCAATTCAGCTTTTGTTCATAGAAAACATCAGTTTTCCGTGACGACGAGGAAAGCTGAACGGATGCGTACGCATCTCCATACAAAACTGATGGTGTTTTCTGTAAAAAAAAATCTTTATTTGCTAAATATCAAACAACCTTGCACAATTCAATTAAGTTACAAATAAGCAGTAAAGTTATGTAATTTTTTGTTTATATTTCGATATAATATGGTTGTTAGAACGGAACGGATTCACTCTGTTCCCCGTACATTATAAACTGTATTACGTACGGTGGAAAATTTTTCCTCGTCCTCTGTAAATATACTTATAGTAGCAGACTTGTGACAAAATAATTATTTTAGTAAATTTTAGTGCCTATGGACAAAAGCGAAATTGAGCTGAATAAGTATAGTTCCCTTACTAACACAAAGTTTAGATTAACAAAAATGTTTGCTTTTAGTATTTTACGACACTCCTAACTTCCATAATTGCCTTAACTTTACTTAGATAAATCAGTCTTGAAGTTTGAAGGCGCCATCAGAATACCGCAGAACATCTTTAACTTCATTGTCTTTGTCTATTTTTGTAATAGGTATTATAGACCTACTATTTGTCTACTTTTGAAGTACCTAACCAAAAATATATTTTACTTTGGACACGTCTTAAATTATGGTGATTCGTATGTAGAATTATAGAATGACAAACTATCAATACCTACTACTGTATATGGCTTAGTTCTCAGAAATCGGAATATTTTATTTAAATACTCGTACTTATAATTTCAATTTTTTTTTATTCCATTAGCAATGTTCTCTTACCTACATGTGTACTAAACACAACGCCGAACTCGCTGAAAAGAAACTGCTAAATTCCTAGGACCGAATCCCAGGACAGACAAAAGACAAAACCGTACCTAATCTACTTTGTCTGGTAGAAAAAATCGCAGTGGCGTGGCGGGCCGAAATTGGAATTATGTCCGACAAATGACGTCTGGGTTTTGCCTTATGACATGGGACTGTATAGGATCTTTGGCTAAATCTTCTGAGATTGGAATTTGGAACAGAGCCTTCGGGTCGGCTCCGTAAAATTAAATAAATAATATAATATAATCTTATCGGATCAGTCTGTCCTTATGGGTTCAATCTGCCTAGCCTTTTCCCAACTATGTTGGGGTCGGCTTCCAGTCTAACCGGATGCAGCTGAATACCATTATTTTACATGGAGCGACTACCTATCTGATCTCCACAACCCAGTAACTGGGTAATTACGATATCCCTTGGTAAGACTGGTTATCAGACTTTCGGGCTTCTGAGGACCCGTAACGACTGTCAAAGATCCACGAATGATAGCCGGGACCAACGGCTTAACGTGCTTTCCGAGGCACGGAGGAGTCTCGGTATGTAAAGATGGTCACCCATCCCGGACCAACCCCGGCAAGCGTAGCTTAACCTGATGGATCGACCCGTGCGGCTGTTATTACTTAGCCACGAGGTTATGTACTTACATCCGTTGTTTTGTTCCTTACCTTATTGTATGCAAGGTGCATGCATCTACACTATAAATTACCTAGATCAGTCATGTTCGTCATCTCTACTATTCTGATATAAAACAAATTATTTAAAAAAAACAAAAACCCTATTGCAAAAACACGTAATCGAAAAGACAAAATAATTAATTTTGGTTTTGCAGTGTAGTTACACCATATTTCAGGTTATTGGTTTGTGCCTGCAATACCAAAATTCTATAGATCATTAATTCATAATGCTTGTGTTTAACCGACTTCAAAAAGGAGGAGGTTCTCAATTCGTCGGAACCTTTTTTTTATTTTTATTTTTTTTTTTATTTTTTTTTTTTTTTATGTATGTTCCCCGATTACTCGAAGATGGCTGGACCGATTTGGATTTTTTTTTGTTTTATTCATAGTTGGTCCCACATAAAATTGAATAACTTTGCTTGGGTAGTTTTTGAGTTAGCTTCAATAATACGTATTTTTTCCCGACTTTTATATGGATGATGTTCTAGTTTGTTTTGCAGATAGTGGTATTAGAATTTGTGTGGGGTAGGTACGCAACTGAAAAGTGAAAAATAAAACTTTTTTACAAAACAATACAACCGACTTCCAAAAACAACACTACAAAGTGAAAAATAACTTTGATTTCGGAAGTCGGTGGCAAAAAACGAGAATACATTTTACACCGACACCGACTTCCGAAATTAAAGTTATCTTTCACTTTGTAGTGTTGTTTTTGGAAGTCGGTTGTATTTTTTTGTAAAAAAGTTTTTTTCTCTTTTCATTTATCTTTTTGTTTTTGCAGTCAGTTTTTTTTTTGTTTTTTAAATAATTTGTTTTATTTCAAGCTTTTTAGTTATATTTTAATATATTATATATATTTGGTATTGACTCATTACTAGCTTTTGTTTGATACCAATATTGTTACAATTTATTTAATAAAAAACCTTCCCCTCCATTTTTTTTTTGTATTTCCAGAGGCCATAAGTATTATATAAATATTATATAGCCCATGTCACTCCCACATTAAGGCGAATCTAACGACACCTCATTATGTTAAAATCCATCAAGCCGTTTAGGCTACAGGAGGTCACAATGGAACGGACATACATACTTACATACATGCGCGGGAAAAACATTACCCTCAAGGGAACATAGACCTATTAGATATTAGTTTCAACTTTCAACCTGTCGCGTTCCTGAGAAAAAGGGTTTTGACAGACTGACAGATAGACAAAAACGTATATTTACGGTATACGTTTTTTAACACTATCTCGTAAGGATCGTAGCAGGCGTTCTGTAGTTTCTTTCTAGCCCCCCATGGTAAAAAGGCGGGAGATTATCTATGTTGTTAAATATGAATTTCACATCTTTATTTGAGACCATCAAACCATTTTGAAGATGTTAAATAACTGGGTATTAATAACTCTATTATTCCCGGAGGGTCGGGCAAAGCGTTGTTGGGTGTTCCATCTGGAATTTCTCAGTAGCAGCCCGGAATCTGGATTTGTGCCCGGTTAAAGGCAATAGGCCCCCTTACATTGGATTTAAACTTAACTGGCGAAATGTGGGTATACTGTAGGTACCTACACCTCTGCCCAACCCTTCGGGGATCTCAGGCGTGATGTTATGTTATGTATTAACTCTACACGTTGTTGTCTATCGTATTTACCACTAGCTGTTGCCCGCAGCTTCGCCTGCGTGGATGTCAATACTTCCCTCTTTAAATCTGAATTTGATTTCGTTCACAATTTCATGGGCTTTTATTTTTTTTGCGCGGAACCCTAACTCATTTTCTAAAATAAAAGTACTTAGCTTAAGTTATTTCTTATAATATCAGCTAGTTTCTAGTGAAAGTCCCGTCAAAATTGGTCCAGCCGTTTCGGAGATTAGCGGGAACAAACAGACAGACAGAAAACAATTTTAGAAATTGTTTTTTTGTTATATGTAGGTACCATACTTTCATAAGCACTTAGTAAAAAGCTGTTATTTTGACATTACAAACGGACACTTCAATTTTATTTATTTGTATTTATAGATGGTTATATTCAAAGTATGCAGAGTTAAAAAGGAGTATATACAGGGTTAGTTTTCAATGACCAGCCAAATTTTCACAGGGCGTTCTAACCGTAAATATGAACAACTTTTACTATGGGATCAACTTTAAAATCACGAAAAAAAAACAGCTGTTTTATACAAAAGTTCAATACCTACTCGACCAAAATGTATGAAACAGTTGATTTTTTTTTCGTGATTTCAAAGTGGTCCCATAGTGAAAGTTGTTCATAATCATAGGTAGAACACCCTGTGAAAATTGGGCTGGTCATTGAAAACTAACCTGTATATATATTACTTAGTTCGGTTCTTGCGTCGTAACTTTGAACGACTGCACTTTAACGCGGCAAGTCTTGACCTCCGACTCAAGACCCCGAATGAATCGATTACTCGTCGTAAGATAAATGGTCAAATACCGGATTCCTTAGTGAATCAACTTAGTTTCTCTCGGTTTACTTTGAAACAACTGTAGGTGTTTGGGTAAGCCGCAAATAAAAGTCTTTATGGATACCTATTTACTGAAGTAGGTACCTAGTTGAAAGATCCGGGAATCGCTTGGAATTCGGATCCCGGTAAAAGGGTATTTTACACATAAATCTTTGTAAGTGAAGTGTTCAATGTCTGTCATTCAGACAATTTCAATTCATTGCAAGTTTTTTGAGGAGCTCGTGGCTAAGTAATAACAGCCGCACGGGTCGATCCATCAGGTTAAGCTACGCTTGCCGGGGTTGGTCCGTGGATGGGTGACCATCTTTACGTACCGAGACTCCTCCGTGCCTCGGAAAGCACGTTAAGCCGTTGGTCCCGGCTGTCATTCGTGGATCTTTGACAGTCGTTACGGGTAGTCAGAAGCCCGAAAGTCTGACAATCAGTCTTACCAAGGGGTATCGTATTACCCAGTTAATGGGTTGTGGAGGTCAGATAGGCAGTCGCTCCATGTAAAATAATGGTATTCAGCTGCATCCGGTTAGACTGGAAGCCGACCCCAACATAGTTGGGAAAAGGCTAGGCAGATTTATTGATTGCAAGTTTTTTGGGTAAGCTATTAAGCTTACAATTACAACAATACAATACACTACAATTACACAATAATAATAAAAAAATAATAATTGAAATATACATTACAATATTGTCAAAAATTGTTTGTTAAATAACATATTTGGGTACTGGGTATGTCTAGAATGCGTTCGTAGATATAAAAAAAAGATCATAATTAGGTATGTTTACGAATAGTCCAACCACTACTGCAATGGGAATGTAATAGCTGTGCTCCGCGACTTTGTTCGCTTCGAAGTCGTAAGATACACAATATAATAAAATAACAGCCACATTTAAATAAAACTCCCTCGTGCCCTGACCGCGTTGCATCGCCCGCCCGCGTCATTGTTCACAAATTCATGGGTATTAATTTTTTTGCGCGGAACCCTAATTCTTTTTTTTTAAGTAGCATGTTATACCTCATAACATCAGCTATTTGCCAGTGAAAGTGAAAGTGCCATTTCGGAGTTTAGCCATAACAAACAGACACACAAAAATTTTAAAATTGTTTTTTTTTATAAGTACAGTATGTAGTAAAAAGCTGTTATTTTGACATTACAAACTGACCCTTCAATTTTATTTATTTGTATAGATTGCGTACCACATTATACACACAGCACCTCGATACATATATTATTATTACATTATTATTACGATACATTATTAAAACAGTAGGTTCATAAAGTGGAACTAAGTAATTCCCATAGCCACCAACTACATTGACCGAGGGGTTTGATGACCCATGAGCCTTCACACCTTATTCAATTCCCTTCATGAAAAGTCGTTGAACCGACCCGATGTTCTCGTAATCAAATACGACTGCTTTCAAATAGGTCATATTGCCCAATAACCATCGATTTACGATCAAAGTTATGACTTTTAGGCCTATTACCCATTTTATGAGTTGTTCAAGGAAGTTGTCCTTGTCTATGGGAAGGTATGTCAAATGTAGTGACCTAAGTAAGCTCAATACTCAATTCTTTATTGCATTCCATATGTGTAAAATAGATGGTGTAACACAGTCGGGCACAGCAACATTAGGAGAGAGGAAGAGGGGATTATCTGCCAAAAGCAGTTAAGCTGTCATGGTATTGGGCCATAAATCAGACAGTAGAAAGTGGTGTGCTAATAATGTAACATTGATTCTTGTAGGAGAAAGATATCAAATGATATCAAATTTGATGTCAAATATCAATTCGTAACAGCAGCAACAACATATTTTAAATGTTTTAGAATAATATACATATACTTTATCATAATTTGTCATGCCAACCATAAAAGAGAACCGGGCGCTGCATATCTTTTTACACGACTGCCCAAAAAAAGGAGTTTTCAGCCCTGCGATGTTTTAACACCGTAAATATATTTCTTACGTTAATGATAAATTATATTATTTCTGTAAACAAGTAGGTTTGGTACAAACACTTTTACACTTCAATCATATTTTTTTTTAAACTAGATGACATCGGCTTTTCCTATCTGACTACTCTGAGAAAAAAAGGCCGAAACAAACTCAGAGGTCACAGACTTTTTTTTTAGACTATAGTCTAGACATAATCTTGGTCAGCTCATGTGAGTGAAGACCATGTAGGTCTGAAATGGTCTTTTGAGGAAAGAACCACACAGATTGAATGGACCTGTCAAGTCCTAGTGCACGCATTTGTCAGTAATCGTGCACTGACTGGAACTTAAGAATTTAAGGAGCTGAACGATTCGACGAACAGTACCTACCACAGAAAGGACATTTGAGTAAATTAGTAATAGTTAATTTCCACTGTTATAAAACAGGCTTTTCAACCTCTTAGAATCTTATGCCTACTTAATTATTAAACTAAAATGTAACCTCAACATTAAATCATAATAATTGTAAGTTATTGTTCCATGGAGTTTCAACTTTGCTGACTTAATTAAGTCTAATGGCAAATACTAAGCAATCTAAATATATAAAACTCAAAGGTGACTGACTGACATAGTGATCTATCAACGCACAGCCCAAACCACTGGAGGGATCGGGCTGAAATTTGGCATGCAGGTAGATGTTATGACGTAGGCATCCGCTAAGAAAGGATTTTGATAAGTTCTACCCCCAAGGGGATAAAATAGGGGATGAAAGTTTGTATGAAACTTTGTCAATTTTAAACCGATCGGGCTGAAATTTGGCATGCAGGTAGATGTTATGACGTAGGCATCCACTAAGAATGGATTTTGTTAATTTCTACCCCCAAGGGGATAAAATAGGGGATGAAAGTTTGTATGAAGCTTTGTCAATTTTAAACCGATCGGGATGAAATTTGGCACGCAGGTTGATGCTATGACGTAGGCATCCACTAAGAATGGATTTTGTTAATTTCTACCCCCAAGGGGATAAAATAGGGGATGAAAGTTTGTATGAAGCTTTGTCAATTTTAAACCGATCGGGATGAAATTTGGCATGCAGGTAGATGTTATGACGTAGGCATCCACTAAGAATGGATTTTGTTAATTTCTACCCCCAAGGGGATAAAATAGGGGATGAAAGTTTGTATGAAGCTTTGTCAATTTTAAACCGATCGGGCTGAAATTTGGCATGCAGGTAGATGTTATGACGTAGGCATCCGCTAAGAATGGATTTTGTTAATTTCTACCCCCAAGGGGATAAAATAGGGGATGAAAGTTTGTATGAAGCTTTGTCAATTTTAAACCGATCGGGATGAAATTTGGCACGCAGGTTGATGCTATGACGTAGGCATCCACTAAGAATGGATTTTGTTAATTTCTACCCCCAAGGGGATAAAATAGGGGATGAAAGTTTGTATGAAGCTTTGTCAATTTTAAACCGATCGGGATGAAATTTGGCATGCAGGTAGATGTTATGACGTAGGCATCCACTAAGAATGGATTTTGTTAATTTCTACCCCCAAGGGGATAAAATAGGGGATGAAAGTTTGTATGAAGCTTTGTCAATTTTAAACCGATCGGGCTGAAATTTGGCATGCAGGTAGATGTTATGACGTAGGCATCCGCTAAGAATGGATTTTGTTAATTTCTACCCCCAAGGGGATAAAATAGGGGATGAAAGTTTGTATGAAGCTTTGTCAATTTTGAACCGATCGGGCTGAAATTTGGCATGCAGGTAGATGTTATGACGTAGGCATCCGCTAAGAATGGATTTTGTTAATTTCTACCCCCAAGGGGATAAAATAGGGGATGAAAGTTTGTATGAAGCTTTGTCAATTTTAAACCGATCGGGATGAAATTTGGCACGCAGGTTGATGCTATGACGTAGGCATCCACTAAGAATGGATTTTGTTAATTTCTACCCCCAAGGGGATAAAATAGGGGATGAAAGTTTGTATGAAGCTTTGTCAATTTTAAACCGATCGGGATGAAATTTGGCATGCAGGTTGATGCTATGACGTAGGCATCCACTAAGAATGGATTTTGTTAATTTCTACCCCCAAGGGGATAAAATAGGGGATTAAAGTTTGTATGAAGCTTTGTCAAATTTAAACCGATCGGGCTGAAATTTGGCATGCAGGTAGATGTTATGACGTAGGCATCCACTAAGAATGGATTTTGTTAATTTCTACCCCCAAGGGGATAAAATAGGGCATGAAAGTTTGTATGAAGCTTTGTCAATTTTAAACCGATCGGGCTGAAATTTGGCATGCAGGTAGATGTTATGACGTAGGCATCCGCTAAGAATGGATTTTGTTAATTTCTACCCCCAAGGGGATAAAATAGGGGATGAAAGTTTGTATGAAGCTTTGTCAATTTTAAACCGATCGGGATGAAATTTGGCATGCAGGTTGATGTTATGACGTAGGCATCCACTAAGAATGGATTTTGTTAATTTCTACCCCCAAGGGGATAAAATAGGGGATGAAAGTTTGTATGAAGCTTTGTCAAATTTAAACCGATCGGGCTGAAATTTGGCATGCAGGTAGATGTTATGACGTAGGCATCCACTAAGAATGGATTTTGTTAATTTCTACCCCCAAGGGGATATAATAGGAGATGAAAGTTTGTATGAAGCTTTGTCAATTTTAAACCGATCGGGCTGAAATTTGGCATGCAGGTAGATGTTATAACGTAGGCATCCGCTAAGAAAGGATTTTGATAAATTCTACCCCCAAGGGGATAAAATAGGGGATGAAAGTTTGTATGAAACTTTGTAAATTTTAAACCGATCGGGCTGGGACTTTGCATGCATATAGCTACTGTGACGTAAGCATCCCCTAAGAAAGGATTTTGATAAATTCTACCCCCAAGGGTATAAAATAGGGGATGAAAGTTTGTATAAATCTTCTTAGATTTTCGACTGATTGAACTGAAATTAAAGATTGGAGCTACTATGATGAAGACGTTCGCTTAAATAGGATTTTGATAAATTCAACCCACATGGGGATAAAATAAGGGATGATGGAGGATGTAAATGTATTAGTTTGAACTATAAGTACCTAATGGTATTGACTTGAGAGAACATTGCTTCTCTCATGGACAGTTTTATGTTGCTTGCTCACGAGTAAGTTCACCCAATAGCTTGATAGTTTTAGCGCCTAATGACAGATTAGTTAAGAATATTGTGTACAAAGAAGTTTTGTAGGCCCTAATTTTTTACTCACGCTAAACAAAAGTAAAGCCGCAAAAAATATACCTAATTAATAATAATACTTAACGCGAGCGAAGCCGCGGGCAAAAGCTAGTAATTTTATAAGCTTTGTGTTTTGACTAAAGTACGATAGATACTGTACAGAATGATGTAGTTTATTTTATCAGACTAATAGAATGAATGTGAGTGAATGAATGAATTAAATATCTATTTATGAAGGTACAGCAGCTCGTATTCGCAATTTTTTTACTCATATCAACTGTTCAATCTGCCTAGCCTTTTCCCAAACTATGTTGGGATCGGCTTCCAGTCTAACGGATGCAGCCTATTACCAGTATTTTACATGGAGCGACAGCCTATCTGACCTCCACAACCCAGTAACTGGGTAATACGATATCCCTTGGTAAGACTGATTCTCAGCCTTTCGGGCTTCTGAGGACCCGTAACGACTGTCAAAGATCCACGAATGACAGCCGGGACCAACGGCTTAGCGTGCTTTCCGAGGCACGGAGGAGTCTCGATATGTAAAGATGGTCACCCATCCACAGACCAACCCCGGCAAGCGTAGCTTAACGTGACGGATCGACCCGTGCGGCTGTTATTACTTAGCCACGAGCTCATATCGACTGTTATAGGAAACAGTTATTTTTTTTAGCCTGTGTTGTCTCACTGCAGGGCAAAGGCCTCCCTTTCTTCTTTCCACTCCTCTCTGTCTTAGTGTTGCCCAAATTCAGTCTTGGTCTTGCAGTCTTGGTCTTGTTCTTGCGTTTTTGCAAGACCAAGACCAAGAACAAGACCGCGTATTTTTAGCAAGACCAAGACCAAGACTGACCGTGCAAGACTTGAGCAAGAACAAGACATAGCCTGCAAGACTCTTGCGTCTTGCAGCTAGGACTTAGCGCTATTTCACTGAGTAGTTGGGTGTAACAGTTCGGTGTATAGGTAGGTACGCTTAGGAATTCTATGAGACGCAAAAAACTGTATCAAAGAATATGAAAAACTGGACCTATGCGCATTACGACTAATACCATAAACATAGCGAATAAAAAAATATCTATTAAAATCAAACTGAGTGCATGCATAGTTATGTTTTAACCATCGGCACTTTGATAATGCGGCATCAAAGGTTTTGTACTTACTTCTCAAAGAAATTTGCCGCTTTTCGGAAGTACATGGTTATGATACACGCGCCGGCGGCTTCTTTTGAAATCTAAAACAATCGTTGCCGCCACGCCGAAATCATAACATTTGACACTATTTGATTGCCGTCATAGGGCGTAGGTATACTCATGCAAAATAATTTCCTAGTAGAGTACCTACAGGTGTTCCAAAGAATAAATAAGTTTCAGAGTGCTTAGAATGAAAATGAATACATTATACTGATCACGCAAGTAGTATTATGATTAGGATAAAATGGTAAGGATAGGTAGTAGATGTCATATTAATTCATTCTAGTAAGTATATATTATAATATTGATTACTTATATGGTTTTAAACTAATTACTTAGGTACTATTATTGTACATTTAGTCATTATATTTCTTAAGTTTTTACAAGAAAAAATAGCAAAAAAGTGTTCAAATATCACCCGTTTAATAAATATTGTAGCCACTTTTAAATATACTTGAAACGTGTAAAAAAAATCTACAAAACTAATAAAATAATATAAAAAGCGTAGGTACTTACCTACTAATAAAATAAAAAGCCTGCGATAAGAGTTTTGTATTACTTACCAGCCCGAATATCTCTGAGAGAGATGATGAGAGTAAGTATTTACTAGCTGTGCCCGCGACTTCGTCCACGAGGAATAGTAACTTTGGAGGTATAGTGACGTTCAGGACTTATTTATTTATTTTAAAACTTCTGTCATCAAACATACACACGAACTCTTCAGCTTTATAATATTAGTATAGATGTACGCCAAAACATTCACTTATATGTAAAGAATAGTGATTGGCACTAATTCTATTTTATTCACGCGTCGTGTCTGTACAAGTAGGTAATATTTAGTGTGTGTTTGTACGCCGCACGCGGCATTGTTTGATTTACGGCGGCATCCTTTTCATAGAGCCGGCACGTGGCGAGGCGGCGCGGTAGAAAGCAAGGAAACGTACTATAAATAAAGGAATTATTTTAATTCCAGTCATTTCCAATTGAGCTGTGCTTCGAGTCTAACTTAATAATTGTTTTTACTAATTCTCGTTGTTTTCTAAAAACGTATCACGTGTACAATTTAATATGAGTGACGAAGATTCAAATTATTCTAGTCCGAGTAACGAGAGTTTGAGTCACAGATCTAAAAGACCCAAAAGCAAATTTGAGGAGTTTTTCGAAATAATTCATGCATCCCAAACTGCCTTCTGTAAATTGTGCCAACATAAAAAGATTGAAATAAAAATGAAAAACAGAAACACTTCAGGCTTAAGGAAACATCTAATATCTTTCCACAAAAAGGAATCAGAAATATTTCTTCCTGTTAAACCAAAATTAAGTGGAGATATCACAAGCTTTTTAGTAACCGCTGGAAGAATTGGACAGGTAAGAATATTTTTTTAACAGTTAAAAGAATTTTAACTCCGCGTAGCTATTCATGCGATACTTTCAAAAACGCCATTAACTTACGTAAGTATTTTTGAGTTAGTGGTGTTTTCACAGTTTTCATGTAGACCCCTAGATACCGACATATTAAGTATGTAATTATCGTCTTAAATATTTTTTATAAACACCCATATTTTCATTTAATCGGCCAGTAACAACTAAGTACTTTATTTTGGTAAATTACAGTACAGTGCAACCTTAATATAACAAATATCAATTTAACGATTTTCTCGATTTAACAACAACAAACCTCCTCCTCTTATACGCTCAAACCTAGTATGTTTTAAATAATAACACAAGATTTATTGTTTTGTTTCAGTCGGAAAACAGCAGTGACAACATCACGACAGCTACAGTTGATTGGGTGGTGAAAAAATATCTTCCCTTCTCATTTTTCGATGACGAAGCTACACAAGTATATTTTCGACGTATTTGCCCTAATATGGTGTTTCCTAAAAGGTCTACACTTAGAAGGAAAGTCAAAGAGCGATTTGAAGAGCTCCAATTGAATCTCAAGGAACGACTTCAACAATTATCATCTAAAATGTCTTTTACCATTGATGGGTGGACTTCAATTGCTGGTAGGAGTTACTACGGGGTTACTATTCATTATATAGACAACGAATGGAAGTATCAATCTGTAGTTCTTGATTTTATACCATCACGCGGTCGACATACTGGGGAAGATATTGCAACGATTTTCCATGAATGTTTATTGGAATATGGCATAATTGATAAAATACAAGGTATCACGGTCGACAACGCAACTGCAAATACCAAATTTATGTATGAACTGGGCAAACAGCTGCCGCCACACTTTGATTCAGACAATCAACATTTCCGGTGCTTTGCTCACATTTTAAACCTTGGTGTACAAGATTTATTAAAGACCTTAGCATTACACTGTGAGTCTGACACTAACGCGCAAGATCAGCAGTACGAAGACTATGCAGACGAAACTGAGGATGAGGAAGATGAAGAATCTGCACCAAATATTGCTGACTCGCGTACATCTGTAACAAAGTTACGCAGTATTTCCAGTAAAATAAAAAGAAGTGAGATAGTGAAGAAGAAGTTTCAGTCTGCTTGTGAAGCAGCTGGCGTGCCATCAAATCTAAATGCCATTCTTGACTGTCCAACGAGATGGAATTCCACACATGATATGATTGGATTTGGTTTAAAAGTGAGAGCGAGCATTGACATATTGTGCAGTTCTGTCACCGAATTAAATGATTTTCAAATCACAGCTAATGAATGGCAGGTACTCGAAAAATTACATAAATTTCTAATAAACTTTAAACTTTTAAGTACAAAACTTGGTGGAGACAAATATGTTACATTACCGCTAGTCATTGTATCATTCAATCTCTTGCTAGATAAAATTGAATCCATGGTAAAACAGTTAGATGAGAAACCTAATCGATCTGAAGTGGATGAAAGGCTCATTCTAGCTTTCCAAGCAGCTCGAGACAAAATGCTTAAACATTACAAGAAGAGCAACTGGATTTATTGTACTTCTTTAATTTTAGACCCAAGGCATAAGGCTCAGACTTTTGACCTGACAATGTGGGGGAAGCAACTTAAAACAGAAAGTCTACGCAAGTTCAATGAACTTTATGAAGAATATAAAAGTCTACACTCACTGAACAAATCTCTGGAATTACCAGAAAAAGAAAATAAAGTATGTGATGAAGATGAAGACGTAATAGACTTTGATAAACTCTATGAATGTCCCTCGACGTCATCTGGATCTTGTCTTCAAGGCTTAGTGATAGACGAGTTGGAGGAGTACCTGAGAAAACCAAGAACTGCCAGCTCGGAAGACATTTTAGATTGGTGGAGGACGCATGAGACAGAGTATCCGATTTTATCGAAAATGGCCCGTGATTTTCTCTCAATACCTGCAACTTCAGTACCTGCTGAGAGGTTATTTTCTAAAGCATCATTAGTAATTAGAAAACATAGAAATAGGTTAAGTGATGAGTCAGCCAGATGGTTACTTTGTATTAATTCTTGGTCAAAAAAAATTATATAAAGTATCATCATAACCTAATGATAAAGCTGTTGATTTGTGTTGTATTTTATTTTTTATTCAAATAAATGATAAATCGTAAAACTCTTTTATTAAATTTCTTATAAGTTGAGGGTTCAATCTCTTTCTAGACAGATAAGTATTGTTCTTTAAAATACAGTCAAGTTATTGTAATTAATTTGTTTTTTTACATGTTTTAGCAAATGTAAGCTTATAAATCATAAATGTTTATTAAGAAACAGTTACTTCCATGGAAAACGACATATAGGTCAGTTGATTTTTCGAATTTCTTATCAAATCTTCAGTTATTTATTAATCTGCTTGATCTTTACTATGGCTATGTTAATTCAAGCTCACAATGTTCCAATTCTAATACGTTTTTCTAAGATTTAAAGTAAACTTTAATAAATAGTAATAGACTAATAGGTAATTGCAAGACTTGCAAGACTCTTGCTGCAAGACCAAGACCAAGACCAAGACTGGGAGCGCAAGACCAAGACCAAGACCAAGACCAGGTGTATTGGCGCAAGACCAAGACCAAGACTGGCTAAGTCTCGTCTTGTTCTTGCATTTGGGCAACACTACTCTGTCTTGAGCTAGTGTGGACCAATCCTATCTGTAAGCATCAAACTCGTCTCGCTATTTTTTCCTGGGTCTGCCTCGATGTCGACGGACGTTTATTGGAACACAAACGTGTCCGACCCATTCCCACTTCAGCTTGGCTGCTTTTTAGGTGACGACGGCGATTTGTTTTGGAAGACGCAATTATAGATAATGTAAATAAATTCGTTTGTTTTATTTTTTAATCAGAGCACCAATGTTCTTACTTAAAAAACTACTTATAGCTTTGGTCAAATCGCGGAGTCGTAAGTGCCAAACATCTGATACAATTTTGGACTTTAAGCTTTTACAGACGGAGTTTTCATAACATTGAAAAATAGGTCAAGTTATGTATAATTTAATAGTGAAGTTTAATCATTTTCTTGTAAATGTAATAAAAATTCAAGGCAGTTTACTGTGTATTTATACCGAACATGGCCTAGATGTGTTTAATATAAAAATAGCGTTGCAACTTTTCCTTCCTTTAATGCTTTATAATTAACTAAATTACTGCCTGTTATATTTATAAATTTTAATTATAAACTAAGTAATTAAATAATAGAATACTTAAAAACTTAAAATACGGACGGTGAAAATTATTCCACCGATTTTTTTAATGCACAAGTTTTCATGCAGTTGGAATGGTAATCAAGTACAAAAAAAATAATAAAAAATAGGTATTTACAATATGCGACGAAATAGAAACTTATTTTATCGGAAACAAGTTCATAATTTAAACGTTCTTTCATCCCTCTATGAAAACCTCTACGAGCGTAGCCGTAGCGGCCGTAGCTTGCATCCCGCTACGGCCCCTACGCGGCCGCTACGAGCTACGAGCCGCTACGTTTCGTTACGTAACTTTTGCCGCTTGCACATTCCTCGCGCATTTTTAATTATAAACTAAATATTATATAATAATAAAAAGAAAAATTACCTTGTTCATTCCATTTCCCATTTTCGTATATATTACTATACAAACTATTCAAACCAACAACATTATTGTCGTCATCTTAACTATACATAACAACCAACACACAACGTTTTATAAACATGTTTATTCAAAAATCAACGGTATTTTAGCGTCATATTCTGTCAAACTGTCAACACGTTCGCGTCACTATGACTACATTGTTGACGCCGGTGCGCCACGCGCTATCGATGTTGCCATCTAAGATTGGTTACATAAAAAGTGTAACATGGTGATAGGGATGAGTTGTTGAGCACTGGTTGGCTTGGCAACTTTAGCTTGATCGTTGGTGGTTTTAAAGTTTTTTATCGCGTCTTTGTGTTATCGATCGTGTTTGTGTGAGTGAGGCTGTGTTCGCGACGAGTGCCCGAGGGACGTGCGGCGGGCTCGGCTGGCGGCGCGCCACTGCCGTCGGAGCCGTCAGTACTGTGTCCCGGCGACACTGCGTCTATAAAGTCCTGGAGGGACGGCCGCTTGTCGATTCATTTATGTCGATGTCTCACTGTACACAAGTTTTCGTCTCGGATTTTATGCTGATCTATTTCAAAAGCAATCTAAAAGTCAGCTTTGTGTATGCGAACTATTAATGGCCAGTTTAGTCTAGATAGCGGAGAAAAATTGAGGTCAGCAAATACTTAAAACATGTTTTTTTTTGTTTTTAGGTAGCGGTACATTCGTGTTGGGCGGCTGTCTTTCGTAGATCTTTGACAATCGCCACGGGTCATCAGAAGCCCGAAAATCTGACAACCTGTCTTACCAAGGGGTTTCGTATTACCCAGTAACTGGAGGCCAGATAGACAGTCGTTCCATGTAAAATACTGGTATTCAGCTGCATCCGTTAAGACTGGAAGCCGACCACAAAATGGTTGGTGACAGCCGTCTAAGAAAACCTGTTACAATAACAGAGCCATCGGTAGTACGTAGCCATCCCAGAGACTAGAGTCAAAGCATGAAATATCAAACATCAACATCCCAGGGGGCCAACCACCACTTCTTAAAGCAGTATTATTTTAATGTTACTTCAGTGTGAGAAAGAGATGAAGCTATACAGGTCGTCTAGCTCCATCTCTTTCCCACACTCATGTAAGATTAAAATAATACTGCTTTAAGAGGTGGTGGTCTAACTCCTGAACATAAAACCAGACCACAGCACAAGTACTACAATTCAAACCTAACTTTTTTTTTTTTTTTTTTACTAGCCTACTCTATCCTTCTCCTGGGCAAAGGCATATTCACTCCTTCTATATTTCGCGAGCCCGCGCGTCTTCTTTCCAGTTTTGACGGAACCTATCCAGCTCATCCTGCCACCCCCTACTTGGTCTGATATCCTAGTGTGTATGTGAGTCGTTAGTTTTGTCTTCGGGACAAGTCCTGGTAAATTTGATAAATGATTATCTAAGGTAACTTTAGAAACAATTACAAACATCGATATTAATAATAATCTACAACTGTATCGGTCGTCAAGTGCGGTGCAGATGGGTGAGAAAACACTCCGGCACAGCCGAGCGCCTTGCCAATCCGTTAACCGCTTTAATGGAGCTCAGAATAATACAATAAATTGAATAAGACCATTCATTAAATGTATTTCGAAGTAAAATCTAGAATTCCTTTGATCATTTGCGGTTTGCCAGTTATAATATTTATGATTTAGATTGTTTTTTATTGAAATAGAATCTTCATTTAAACACACTTTCCTACATTTAATTTCCTTTGCTGAATCAAGAGCATTTTAGGTGATCAGATTTTTATGAGCGGCTTGTGGCTAAACAGCCGCATGGGTCGATCGATCAAGTTAAGCTACGCTTGTCGCGGTTGGCTTTACATACCAAGAGACTTTTTTCGTGCCTCGGAAAGCACGTTGCGAAAGTCGTTGGCCCCGGCTGACATTCGTGGATCTTTGACAGTCGTTACGCGTCGTCGGAAGCCCGAGTCTGACAACCAGTCTTACCAAGGGGTATCGTATTATCCAGTAACTAGTTGTGAAGGTCAGATAGGCAGTCGCTCCACGGTAAAATACTGGTATTCAGCTGCATCCGGTTGGACTGGAAGCCGACCCCAACATAGTTGGGAAAAGGCTAGATGATGAGGTTTTTATCATTACGATCTAAGAACATCCATCTTCAAAAGCTGATGTTATAAAGTGGTGTTATGAATTGTTTAGATAAAGGTGTCGTAAATATTTAAAAATGTAATTTATACTGCATATATTGCCGCGCAAACCGTTACCACAAATTCAGTATTTTTTTTTTTATTATATTTACAGTGTTTTTTCGTTGGGTATTGAAAAGTTTGTAATTAATTAATAGAATTCATGGCAAGGGTTTGTGCGTCGATGTCACTACATCGTGTACCTACGTATTTTTAATGAATCATCATTGTCCTGCCCTTATTCCAATCTATTTGGGGTCGGCGCAACATGTCCCTTTTTTCCATACTTCTCTATTATTCATCATCTCGGTAGGCACCCCCTTTCTAGCCATAATGTCATCTTTCAATTGGTATTCTCCTACTCTTATAGCCATCGAAATTTATACTCAAAACTTTCCTCACGACATTTTCCTCTTCCTCCGCATCACATGCCCATACCATGACAACTTATTTCCGCACAACTTTTCAGTCACCGGTGCCACTTTCAAACTTCCTTTTATGTATTCTCTCCATTCGTGTAACACCACACATCCCTCTTAGCATTCTCATCTTAGCTGCATGCAATTATTGCCTTTCATTCATCCCTTTTGTGGCCCAACATAAAAGGGATGAAGGAAAGGACAAGTACAAGTACAAGTATTTTAATGAATTAAGGAGATAATAAAACACCTTCAAATCAGGGAAATAATAGTTTATTGTTCCTATTACCGAAGCTCACACTTTACACTATAAAATACTGTTTAAAACGGAATGATTATTCATCTTACTATATTTACCTACATGTCTTTTTTTCTGAAAAATTAATGTTAACGGCAAAGCATATATTGCAGGCATTGATTTTGACATTATCTAAGATTCTATACACATCGTTTATTATTATAGGTATTATTTATATACCCCGCCTAGTCATTGTATGCAATGCCTCGGTAACCGGCATTGTATAGAATTCCACGAGAAGATTGGGTAAGTAAAGTATAAAATGAAGGGCAAATAAAACATCTTTTGTTAGCTCAAAATCAACTTTACAAAATTTTTTAACTAATTAAAAACATTTTTTTTTTAATAAAAGACAGACAAGTTTGATCTGTGTAGGCTTAACATTGGAAAATAATAAAACTTAAGGTAACAAAATGAACTTTGTTTTTTGAGCTTTCATTGTTTTGAGAGAAAGAACATAAATAATTATGTTCAGTACAAAGTTTGCATATTTCGATGTTTGTTACTAAATTACGCAAAAACGGCTGAACAGATTTTGATGAAATTTGGCACACATAGTTTACAACCTGAATTACCACATAGGATCTACGTTCTATTCCGGTAGTACGTTCCCGTGGGATAATTTCCGATCACCATACGGGCGAAGCCGCGGGCAAAAGCTAGTGTTCAAATAAAAATGGTAGGTATTTATTTGTTCTTATATGGAGAACTTTTATGACATTTTGATGTATAAAGAATTTCCTTTTTAACGCATAAGCACCTTTGAGTATCGCAATGCAGCAACTACATTATTTTCACAAATCCCTAATCTGTCCCATAAACTGTAAAGCATCGGAACGGTGTGTCATATCCTAACTAGGGACGTCATTTTTAGGGTTCCGTAGCCAAATGGCAAAAAACGGAACCCTTATGGATTCGTCATGTCTGTCTGTCCGTCCGTATGTCACAGCCACTTTTTTCCGAAACTATAAGAAGTATACTGTTGAAACTTGGTATGTAGATGTATTCTGTGAACCGCATTGATATTTTCACACAAAAATAGAAAAAAAAAACAATAAATTTTGGGGTTTCAGTTCTAAGTATGGTACTTAGAACTGAAACTCAAAAATTTTTTTTCATCAAACCCATACGTGTGGGGTATCTATGGATAGGTCTTCAAACATGATATTGAGGTTTCTAATATCATTTTTTTCTCTGAATAGTTTGCGCGAGAGACACTGCCAAAGTGGTAAAATGTGCCCCTCCGCCCCCCCCCCCGTAACTTCTACAATAAGAGAATGATAAAACTAAAAAAATTTATGATGTACATTACTATGTAAACATCCACCGAAAATTGGTTTGAACGAGATCTAGTGAGTAGTTTTTTTTTAATACGTCATAAATCGTAAACCGCAATTTACCTTTCATTCAATCAAACGAACTACAAGAACTTTTATATTATGTTACTTGCTGCTACGGAACCCTTCATGGGCGAGTCCGACTCGCACTTGGCCGCTTTTTTACTAAGTAGATTCTGACGACAAACCGTAAACTGCTGCCTCGAATATAATGTTTTATTATAATACCCTGCCAACCACGTATTGCCGGTTGAACATTCGGTATTGTATATAATGCCTAGGCAAAGTATGGAATCAATTATATTTCCTACTTTTCTTGAACGATACAGGGATTCTATAGAATACCGGATTATACAGATTGCCGATACCTAACACATACACAAAGTAACTGCAACCAGAAATTATAATTTAATAAAACGAAATGACTGCACGTACACTTGGTTATTGCGCGAGGGAACGCTAAACTAGCTTACATCTAGTCAACTAAGAAAGAGAAATTAATGAGAATGTTCCTGTTTTTAGTACAGGTATACTGATACTTTTTCGAATTTTGTCACTTCTCTCGATGCTTTTTTGAAAAATGTAATCAATTAGCGAAACTATTTATTATTAATTTAATAAGTAATTATGAAAAACACATATTTATTTAACTCACAGAAACAGATATAGAGTTATTGAGCTGAGTTTATTTGATAACACAATAGAAATGTGTTTTTAATAATTACCTAATAAATTATTATTATTTATTAGTACACCAATTGATTAGGTACATTTTTCAAAAAAGCATCTTTTCATTTAACATTCTTATAAACGAGAGAGGTGACAAAATGCAACAGCCTTTTTTATAAGTAGGTAGGTATATATATAATAACTAGGATAATGGTAAAAATAATCAACTTTTCTTAAATCCATATAATCCAGCAGTTTAAAGTTTTTAGAAAAATATTAATATATAAATAAGATAAAAATCTTATTTATATAGTTTTGTATTTTTGAATATACCCCCCTAAAAGAGTCCCAACACTATATTTTTGTGAGCTCACTGAATATCATTTATTACTTTGCTGCTCATTCTTCCTTATTCTTGCTCCTCGGCTGGGCTACCAAGGCTAGGCCAAACACGATCAACATAGCGCCGGCCCACCATTTCACGGACGAAGCTTCTTCAAACAGCGTTATACCAATAACTCCCTGAAATATAAAACACACGTTATTATAGTTGACTCAATATTAAAAGTTTATGAGGTCTCTTTATGAGCCAATTTTAGTTGAAAACTCAGCGGCCGTGTCATTGATTTTTACTGTTATAGCCATGTCATCTTTCACACAGTCCATCTATCGTTTCTTTGGTCTTCCCCTACTCTTATAGCCATCGACATTCATACTCAAAACTTGCCTCATTCCTTCGCATCACATGCCCATACCATGACAACCGATTTCCTCACATTTTTCCAGTCACCGCTGCCACTTTCAATCTTCCTCTTATGTACTCATTTCTTATTCTATCCATTCGTGTAACACCACACATCCCTCTTAGCATTCTCATCTCAGCTGCATTCAATTGCTTTTCATTCATCCCTTTTGTGGCCCAACATTCTGATCCACACAAGACAGCAGGTCTAACCATTGTTTTATATATCTTCTCCTTAAGTTTAAGTTAGGTAAAGTTACTCTTACTTCAAAATAAATATAAAAAATCAGCTGTTCCCTACATTTTGACGAATTTTAAAGGCGAACATAAATGAAGGGAATGTATTCGATGCACCTAGAATAAAATTATCTAAGTACTACCTGTCTCTAACAATTATATATCGCGATGCTTTTTACGAAATGCAGAAAACCCAATGGAGTTTTATGATGAAAATTAATTTAAAATTAGATTTCGTTTTATTAAAAATATTGTGGTGAGCTTTTTGTTACCACTAGGTATTGTTTCAAGATAGGTATTGGTGGTAACAGACGTGGACAATCTCCACCCATAATCCAAATAGTAGCCGCTTTACGATTTTATGCAACAGGAAACTTTCATGGCAACATTTTTGCACACGCAAGAACATTGGGTAGTTCAAATTTATTATATTGCCCACAGCTCCGCCCGCGTGGATGTCGGAATATATCCCACGGGAACGTACTACCGGGAAATCCTTCCTTATTCCTTGTATACATTATAAAGGGAACCTCTGTGCAAAATTTCAGCTTTCTAGGTTCAAGGGTTTGGGCTGGGCGACTTCTCTTTTTCTTTATATAGTTATAGAATAAACGTGTCTGTTCCCACCAATATCTTGAAACAATAGTGGTACCAAAAAGCTCACCACAATATCTTTAGTAAAACGAAATTAGAATTAATTTTCACCATAAAACTCAATTGGGTTTTCTGCATCTCGTAAATAGCTCCGCGATATATACCTAATTGTATGGATTATCGTACAAATATTCAATAAACTCTACGAAAATCTAATAAAATACGCAGTTATTCTTCTTCAAGGCTTCAAGGTACCTTATATTTGACAGTTGGTTCCTCAACTCAAACTCACCTCAACTGAGGAAACTGTTCCGAGATGAGGAGTGAAATTGCAACTATGAATATCAAACTACCTAAGTGAGGTTGAGTCGAGTCGAGGAAATCATGAGGATTTGACTTAGAATATGGGTGTAAGTTTTCCTGGAAAAATCCCTGCCTTAGCAATAAAGGATGATGGGCGTTTTGGTACCCATGTCCAATCAAAATGAATTTACCATCGTTGGATAGCCCTTTTCAAGACCACAAAAAACTACTATGGCACCAATCCCGTTTAAATTGTCCGTTTTGAAATACAGTCTTCAGAACATACTGGATATTTAGTTCAAAATAGAATTTTAAAAAATCATATCGCCGGTTTAGCTTGACAGATTTTGATGATATTTGCACAGATTTTGAGCTAAATAAAATTCAGTTATCGGATGAAAATCACAACAAAATCGGTTTGGTATTTTTTCAGTTAGGGGTGATCTATCTATTAATAATAATTTTATTACTAAATTTACTACAAAGCATATTAAATATATAAATAAAAGAACGTATATATAAAACTAAAAATAGAAAATTAAAATTCTTCGTCTGAGTCATCGTCATCATCACACAATAGTCTAGCCGTAGAGGGGTATTCGCCAGCTGAGTAAAACGATGTCACGATTTGTTTGATCACACTTTTGTCAAAGTCATCATTTGCAGTTACTGGAGAAGGCTTGCAGATTGATTCTCGCGGAACGCTTGGCACTCCATTTTTGCACTCTTGCTTAATAGTGTCTACCGTTCTTAAACTCACATTACACATTGCTGCAGTAAGGTCACGGGGGCGAGAGGAATTAATAGTCTTCAAAGTTTCAGGATCTTCTTTTATATTTGTTAGAAAAGTTAAATCATTGTTGATAACAATACGCGCTTGAACAGCAATGTTGTCGCCAACAGGTAAAACGTTACTTTGAAAAGCCATTGTGTCACTGTTGTAATCCAAAATAGGAATTTATTTATTTATTTATTTATATATACTTTATTGTACACCACAAAAATACATAACAAAAAAAAAGACACAAACTACAAAATATACAATGGGCGGCCTTATCGCTTTCTGCAATCTCTTCCAGGCAACCATAGAATGGACAGTGATTTGCCTGGATATGAAATGGGGCTGTCTTTGGTGCAAATAATAAGTGCCTACTTACAATATTATACTAAAATAGATACATACATAACCTAAATAATAGATACATAAATACATACATACTAAATATAAGCAACGAAAACAAATGAAGACTAAAGATATTTACAGTTACGTGAACACGATCACAACGACAAATAATGTTCCTTTACGAGCCTTTTAAACATAGGTAACGACTGCGCGCGTTTTATTTGAACTGGCAATGCATTCCACAAACGAGCAGCCTGGACAGTAAAGGATTTATCGAGGAAAGTTGTGGAATGCATAGGCATTTTGAGCTTTAAATTATCAGATGACCTTAAAAATTTCGTGTGGGAGTCGCAAAGAAACTGGAAACGTTTCTTGAGATAGAGAGGGGTGGTAGGGGAAAAGAGCACATTATACAAAAGGGAAAGGATATGAGCATTCCGGCGATGGCGAATTGGTAACCACTTGAGCTTCACACGAAATTCAGAAACATGGTCATATTTGCGCAAACCGAATATGAACCTTATACAAACATTTTGAAGCCGCTCAAGTTTATCGAGTTGGTCTTGGGTAAGGTCAAGATAGCTGGCATCAGCATAGTCAAGGATGGGAAGAAGAAGCGATTGTGCAAGCGCAATCTTGGTGGCAGTCGGTAGAAAATTACGTAAACTCTTCAAAGATGCAGCAGATGCAAATAGCCTGCGGCTAACTTCCCGCAGCTGCGCAGTCCAAGAGAAATTCTTATCTATGAATATCCCCAAGTTTTTAACTTTCTCACTGAACGGAATAACTGAATTGTCAAAAGAAACCTGGGGAAGAGTCATCCAGTCGATCCTTGAGACCGTCCTAGAACTGCCTACCACCACAACCTGCGTCTTTATGGGGTTGACCATAAGTCCATACCTCTTGCTCCACTCGCATATACGGGCCAGATCACTATTAATCATTAAGATAGCCTCAGACAGATTTCCAAGAGGGGCTCGCGAGTAAATTTGTAAATCATCTGCATAAAGATGGTAGGAAGAAATAATTTCGTCGGAAATTGAGTTAATGAAAACTGCGAAAAGTAAAGGGGATAGAACGCCACCCTGAGGTACACCGGCAGAAATATTACACCAGGAAGACAAGATCTCTCCAATGCAAATACGTTGCCGGCGACCGAACAGGTAAGTACGAAACCAGTCAATTACCGATGGAGATATGTTAAGAGAGCATAAAATGCCAAGCAAAACATCAAAATCAACAGTATTAAAGGCATTACTGAAATCTAGCAAAGCTAGGACCGTAAGATTACCTTGTTCCATGGCTGACCTTATATCATCCGTAATGTTCAGAAGCGCAGTGGTGGTGCTATGACCAGGACGGAAGCCAGACTGGAAGGGGTTGAGGAGATTATTTTTAGAGAGGAAAGTGCTGAATGAATGATCTAATTTATTTTTGTAGTGATTTATATATACTTAATAGCACGGCGCAACTAGCGGGTAGCAAAGGAGACAAAAACATATCTGTTAATTACCCTCTTTTTATGTAATTAAAAACGTAAAAACATATTAGTTTTTATATAATTACCTTCTGTTTATAGAATTAACTAATGGATACTAATGTGTTCTTACGAGAAGGAAGTCTCGTAAAAACACAACAAGTACTCATTAGTTACCCTGCATACTTAATGAATGCAGTATGTTTACGTGATAACCTTAATAATTCTGTTATCGATAATGGCCTTGAGCGCGCGCAACTAGCGCACATCCCTACTCCGATTATGATTTATGACCAAGTCTGCAGCGAGATTTTAACCATACTATAGTCTTTTATTCATTTACCTAAAACTATTGTGTGAAACAGAAACCATGACATAGACATATCGTGTATTAAAAATTAAAGTCACTTTTCGTGTCAGTTTGTGTGACCGCGTTGTTCTTTTAAACTACGCAACTGATTTTGATTTAGAGAATTCATTCCGGAAGGTTTATGTGTTTATTACATTAGTATTTTATTACATAAAGCATAGAATTATCGATGATTTCACATGTTACCATTTCAGTAAATTGCACACGTGCGAAGCATGGGCGGGTCGCTAGTACATAAGAAGAAACGATTGATTTTCATTTCGTTCTCCATTTTATTAATCAATCCGAGCAACCTCTTTAGTTACATTTATTAATTTGGACTGACCATCAGACAGAAAGCCATTTCGTATAAAAAAAAAAACTAAAAAATATTTCAATGGCATCGCGATATATTTTGAAAACAATCCAAACAACCTCTTTAGTTGAATGCAGACTGGCCATTCTTGGTCAAAAAAATATGAACAAGCCATTTCATAAATAAAAAAATTGTTATTAAAAATAAATATTAATGGCATTGAGATAAACTTTCGTCCTCCTTCAAGAATTCCTCGTAAACCCATAACTCCACTTCGTCCTCCACAGAGAAGAACGGTGTTGGGATCTAACTCTCCATGCGCTAGGTTCTATAGGGTTTTAAATAGTTGCAACGATCTAATCGATTTCCACTTTGACTCTCTGGCTAAGCAGAAATCTAAAATCTTGAGTTGTTTATCTGATTTGTTGTAAAGTTTTCATTTCTTCGTACTTAATTTCAGCAATCATATTATACAAAACTAACAGGAGCTCGTGGATAAGTAATAACAGCCGCACAGGTCGATCCATCAGGTTAAGCTACGCTTGCCGGGGTTGGTCAGTGGATGCGTGACCATTACATACATACCGAGACTCCTCCGTGCCTCGGAAAGCACGTTAAGCCGTTGGTCCTGGTTGTCATTCGCGGATCTTTCACTGTCGTTACGGGTCGTCAGAAGCCCGAAAGTCTGACAACCAGTCTTACCAAGGGGTATCGTATTACCCAGTAATTGGGTTGTGAAGGTCAGATAGGCAGTCGCTCCATGTAAACTACTGGTATTCAGCTGCATCCGGTTAGACTGGAAGCCGACCCCAACATAGTTGGGAAAAGGCTAGGCTGATTGTTTGATATCATACAAAACTAAGTCTTTATTTATACATATTTACTTTAGTTTTAAGTTGGCTGTAAACTGTACATAAGCTTACAATTAACTACCATAAATTAATTTAGTTCATGTGGTGTTTACCTTTAAGTAATTGTTACACTGTTCAAAGTTTTTAAAGACATGTTATTTTTTTTTGCTCATAGACGTTAGTGTAAACAATTGTTGGTGAACCAAATACTTAAATAAATAAAAAGCCCTGACGAGCGGCCCCTCCTCGGGTACCTCTTCGCTTCACCGTGGGTGACTAAGCCACGGCTACTGAGCCCCCCGCATCGACAATGTGGGAACCCACCGGGGGGGACATTAATATTACACCTACATATTTTTTTATATCTTTTTTAAGAAATATTTAAAAATGTATTTGATATGGAAAAAAATAATAACCTACCTAATATAATAATGAATCCATGTTTTGTCAAGTCATTCAACAGTATGTGGAACAGTTACAGAATAATTTGAACTTAACTTACCGATAGCACATAGCTGGAAGCCGCAGATATGACGGTGGGTGCTGCTGAGTTTGTGGCTGCGTCTAGAGACCGGAGGTAATGTCTGCAGCCCCACGTGTTGGCCAACACCATAGTCACTAGTAAGGCGCCCCATATGATGTAACTATCGCCCTGTTGATAGGGGAGAGAAGGGATCATAAGTATAGTTTTTGCTTTTTAACAAGACTGCGTTGTTGAAACACTCGTCAACCCTGATCAGTCGATCTACGTTACAGCGAGAGCGGGCAAGTAGCCTTGAATAGGACCCATTTGAACATTTCTTTTAGTTGGGTAGGTAGTCATCACCATGGTAACTTTAAAATTAAATTTCAATATAGTTTAAGATTATCACACTAATCACACTTCACACTAATATTATAAAGGCGAAAGTTTGTGAGTGTGTGTGTGTGTGTGTATGTTTGTTACTTCTTCACGCTCAAACGGCTGGACCGATTTGGATGAAATTCGGTATGTAGACAGCTTATACCCTGAATTAACACATAGGCTACTTTTCATCCCGACAAAATGTAGTGCTCCCGTGGGATGAGCAAGGAATTCAAATATATTTGCTACTCTTTCAAACTTAAACGGCTCCACCGATTTTGATGAAATTTGGTGTGGAAGTAGCTGACACTTTGGATAAACACATAGGCGCCTTTTTATCCCGAAAAAATGTAGTGTTGCCGTGGGATGAGCAATTTTTTTGTGAATATTTTTCTCATCGATTAAATAATACACGTTTTGGTGTATCTCATAAACCGCGGGTAACACCGCGGGGCGCAGCTAGTGTGAAAATAAAGCCCAAATAATTACACGGGCTGACGTAGCATTAAACTCCTGCCTGAAATCACGTAGCTCGTGAGGTTCTTTGTCATCCGGGATAGCGTTGTCTATGAATATGGTGTAGGTAGATTTTTTTGACCTCACCTGACCTACCTCATCTGACTAAAAATGTGAGCATAGGAAATTTCAAAATGTTCCGTATCTCCAGACTTATGATTTTTTTCTCAATGGTGGCGCTAGTAGTAGTTGGCGGCACTACTCGCTTTAATAATTGAATTCCCTGACTGTATGTCACTTATAGCGTGGATAGCTAGTGGAATGACCTGGATCTAAGTCAAGTATTTTCTGGTTGGACCTAATTTTTCGTTCGTTGTTATGATCAGAAGCAACAGAGTTATTTCAGTAGGTAGGTATGTCTCTTAGTGCTTGTCCTAGCATAGGTAGACGCAGTTCTTTTTTTAGGGTTCCATACCTCAAAAGGAAAACGGAACCCTTATGGATCACTCCGTTGTCAGCCTGTCTATCTGTCAGTCTGTCAAGACCTTTTTTCTCAGGAACGCGAGGAGATATCAAGTTGAAATTAATATGAAATACGTAGGTCTATGATCCCTAAGGAGTTCTAAAAAAGTCAAGCTTCTAAGCCAACGCATTAAAAAAATTCGGCCATTTATGCGACACTTTTTGATACTCGCAAGTAAATTAAACTCTCAATAGCTATTGATTTGACAAAATTATATATATAAGCGAATTCCTTCCTTATGCTCGGTTTTTAAGGTCCTCAGATAAACCCTCGACAGTAATTCACTCGACTTTTTAGCTAAATTCTTCCTTAGCGTTTATCTCAGAAACACGATATCGAAACAATATCACTATCGAATGGAAAAACTCAGTTTAAATCCTTACAAACCGGGCATAAGTAATACAAAATTAGAGTTTGTACCTGTAGTTATCTATCATATGAGTTAGTAAGAATAGGGGTACGGATGGGCTGGAATGAACCTAGTGCTGTTGGAATATATGGTGAGGCTGACTTTCACGAAGTAACTAAGTACCTGGTCTATCCTATTGAGATTGAGGAAGAACTACCTTGCGTACGAGCTGATACGTATGGATGAAACAAGGCCATGGATTGAGACCGCTCTGTTATTTGGAAGCCTCAATTTTATTAGACAATATCTAGCTCCTATTTATCTGGTTCGGTTATGGGATAGGTAGGTAAGTCGGTGCAGCACAATTTGGAAGTCGTAGCAGGTGACCTAGACCTACTTAAAACAGTAATGCCCATTTTCACTAACACTAGACGAGTCCTAAGGGAATTTCAACTCTCGGCGCCTGAGCCGAGCTTTGAAAATCCAACAGCGCGCTATTTAGGCATTAATCTAAGTGTCGCTCAGTGTTAGTGAAAACGGACATAGGACGTATATAAGTAAGTAGGTAATGAAATGAAATTGTTCATTCTGTAAATAGCATAACGGAATCAAGTTACATATTAAAAAAAAAAGCTAGAAGGAGTCGACCTTTCCTGACTACCCTTGAAGACAAGTAGTTATGTGTGGTAACTCCTTATGTGTGACTATACACATATACCTTATAAGAAACAAGCTAAATAATAAACAAAAATTACTCTTAGAAACATGTTTATTTTAATAGGCAATTAATGCAAAACAACGGACGTAGATCCTGATAGTATTTTTTTATCCTTATCTAGCAAAATTTATGCAAACGTAATGAATTAAAACTTAGAGAAGTGGGAGAGTTGGATATTACCGAGCGCCTGACAATTTCACATAACTCGATAACTATAGTATAGTTGACTTCTTGGATGCACAGTATTATTAGCAAGAACAAAATTAGTTACAGTAATATCCTATTTTGTTTTGAGTTATAGGATTTCTCCCATAAGGCCACGGTAATATCCAATTCTCCCCTATACAATGTGTTTGAGAAAGAGTGTCAGAAAATCAAGGGTGTGGAGTACAGACCATCAAACTGAACAACTGTCTTTCGGGTACCAACATCGTAAGTAATCGTGCAAAAAAATCTGTCGTCCCATACAAAACGTGAATACCTCATCATTCTCCTGCCCAATCTATTTGAGGTCGGCGCGCAACGTGTCCCTATTTTCCCATACTTCTCTATTAGTCGTCGTCTCGGTAGTCACCCCCTTTCTAGCCATGTCATCTTTCACGCAGTCCATCCATCGTTTCTTTGGTCTTCCCTACTCTTATTACCATCGACATTCATACTCAAAACTTTTTTCACTACATTTTTCTCATTCCTCCGCATCACATGCCCATACAATGACAACCGATTTCCGCACAACTTTTCAGTCACCGGTGCCACTTTCAAACTTCCTCTTATGTACTTATTTCTTATTCTATCCATTCGTGTAACACCACACATCCCTCTTAGCATTCTCATCTAAGCTGCTTGCAATTGCTTTTCATTCATGCCTTTTGTGGCCCAACATTCTGATCCATACAAGACAGCATAGCCATTGTTTTATATATCTTCCCGTTCCCCATAAGTTTAAGGGAAACAAAACGTCAATACCTGCTCAACCAACAGCTGCTGGCTGGCTGCTCGGCTGCTGCTGCTGTTATGAGAACACTGATATTTTTTTCGCAATTACGATGTTGGCGTCCGGGTGAAAGTTGTTCAGTTTGATGGTCTGTACCACACCCTTAAATTTCCGACACCCTTTCTCAGACGCCCGGTATATTATGTTATTTGCAAGACTCTTTTGCACAGATGCGATTTATCATAGTTCGATATAGTCACAAGTTGCACCAGTAGATAGGTAATATAAAAGTGACTAACAACTCCCATACCTACTGATGGCACAAGTACGTAGGTAATATAGTACAAAATATAACCAAACATCGTGCATTTTGAAGCAGCTAACTTTTTTATTGTCAAAGTTTCTAGGCTCACGAGAATATGAAAATTATGCTGCTTCTCGAAATGCGAAAACAACATTGTGATGAATCCTGAACCAAATAGTCTGAAATTGCTAGTAAATATACTTAAAACTTTAGCATGGTGGTGTTCAATGCTCTTTTTTTTCCGTGAAAAACAAAGACTCCTACAAACAGGCGCGACAACGACGCGAATCGCACGCGACACAAAAGCACCGCTCGTCGCATAACACGCGCTGCCTTTGTGTCGCGTGCGATTTGCGTCGCGTGTCGCGCCTGTTTGTAGGAGCCTTAAGGCATCGCCCTACACTTAAAAAGTTAGGTACCTACATGTTGGTTTCATTGTAGGAATAAGTAATATCGTTTGAGTAAATCCCACCTGCGTGAAAGACCCTTTACAATAGTATCCACCATTCCACCTAATTAATAAATATTACTGGTCGACACTCAAGGCCGCGCCGTGTCATTTTTTCTTAATTCTACTAGCAATCCACTCTAAACCTAAGTGTAATCCTTCACCAGTGAGTCCGCAGCACGCCTGTATGTGCCACGGATGCTGTTTTATCGACGTCAACTCCAACTGTTCAGATATATCTGCGGCCGTCATCGAGCCTTTCACGTCCTGCTTGTTCGCGTACACCAGCAAACAGGCTTTAGTAAGCTCCTCGTGTTTCATCATCTGATGCAGCTCATCGCGACATAAGCTCAACCGCTGCCGGTCTGTCGAGTCCACAACCATTATCACGAACTCACTGTTCGTGAAGTAAGTGTTCCACGCTGATCTCAGACTCTGCTGTCCACCCAGGTCCCACATCACAAAGCGTAAGCTCTTCCACACAAACTCTTCCACATTAGAGCCTATGGTTGGTCTGGTATGAACTGTCTCTCCTAGCAGCAACTGGTATAGGATTGTCGTCTTGCCAGCATTGTCCAAACCCACTAAGAGCAGTTTGTGTTCCTCATTACCGAACAAGCTCCAGATCTTCGACAGCAGTAAACCCATTCTTGGCAATGTTTGCACCACTCCACTAAAAAGATCAAGGAGATAAATACCGTCAGTTAAAGTAATAAAAAATTGTTCAAGTTAAGCATTCCCGGAAAAAAAATATTATTTTAAAGTAATTTAGTTAGTACCTATAATTTTATGAAAACAGCTGCGTGTTCTGCTTATCTCCAATCCACTATCAAGATAATATTTTTGTTAAATAGCGCCATCTAGCGTTCTGTGCAACAAATAAAATTATTTGTTCTCTCTTTCTAAAAATGAATGAAATATTCACCGTAAAATGTAGTACACTTCTTGCTAGAGGTACCTACCCGTAACAAAACAAAACACTGAACAAAATAAATTATTGAGATTTTGATCTTTGATATCGTATGTCATTGCCGTATGGTACGAGTACGATTTTAAGCACCTAATCTTATCGCACTGCCAAACTTTCACCAATGAATAAATAAATAAACTTACTACAACACTGGCGGTTCCTGATAATTTTCCCAATGTGCTACCAGCTGATGCCCATATGCCAGCTAAAAATGCTTCATAAAACATGATTTCGGTATAAAAACATTTAACAAAACAATTGACAGCATTTAGGTTATGAATAAAGAATCGATTTTATTCATAAAAACTGCAACGCTCCCATCTACGAAGAACTACTTTAGCTCAAGTTTCTTGTGTTCTTTTAAAAATGTGACTTATTTCATATTATTTGTTTTGTTATGAACTATAAACTATTTTTTCATGTCAAAATAAATTCCAATAGAATTTCGGTAATTTTGTTTTTATTTATAGAACAGTACTCCGGGTCCTTTTTAAAACGCCGGGTATCTATTTATTCTTGAAATGGAGTGTTTCATATATTTTATCTGTAATCAGATTTTATCTGAGATTTTATCAGATTCAGGATGTCATTTCATTTTGTCATCACATGTTATGTTGGTTGACCGTGTTGACGGAGTTTGCGGTGATAATTCAACATTCGACATTGATTTTTAGCTCTGTAATTTATTTTAAAGGCATATGACATTGGTCAGTAATTCAGTATTCGTTGGTCTGTGAAGTGTAAAATTCGTATATTCGAGGAAAGGCTCCAAAAAGTCTTAGTGGGGATTTTATTGTGTTGAATGCACAGGTCTTTTTTTATTTGGTCTGAGGTTGAATGTTGGTGATTTTTAATAACCATCGCGTTCGGAACTTCGCAAGTCGCAGCTAAAACAAACTCTGCCCCTAAGACGACCCACTGACCCAAATCTTAAAAATAAAAACATGGAAAACGTGAAATCTGGTGATAACGTGTTAATTATTTGGAACAACGATAATCAGAGCAGCATCAGTAGTTTGGTGGAAGAGATTAAAGCAGTCATTGGAAATGGGTCAGTTGTTCTGGAAAACTCGCAAATGATAACCGAATGTAAGAGATTCTTTTTATTTTCTCATTTAAAAAAAAATTACATGCAAATGCCCAAATGCCCTTCCAAAATGTTATGTCAATGTCAGCAATCTGCTGTCAAATTTGCTCTGAGTTTACATTAAAACTTAATTTTTAAGCTTTCAGTCTGATCTATTTTTTTATACCTACCTTTTTTATTTTAGCATCACGGCCTGCATCATCATATGAGGTTGTGTTATCAAACTGGCTGCCACCACACACCGTGAGACATACTGACAGTATCTTGGCAATTATTGTGAAACTCCTTAAGCCCAGCGGTAAACTGATTCTTAAAGATACAACAGACCTAACCAGCATGCTCAAAATAAATGGATTTATTAATGTCTCAAAGTCTTTTGATAATTTATACTTAGCTGAGAAACCTAAATTTGAGGTAAGTGTCACTTCAAGAACATTTGATTCAACATTTCTATGTTGTCCTTTATTTAAATCAAAAAGGCTGTGGGTTTTTTCTGTAGCCAGAACCCATACTTAACACGCTGACTAAAAGACACAATAGAAAATCTATTGTTTGCGGTCACCGTGTGTCTGCAGTGGCAGTCAATAACTTAAGAACAACAATGATGACACTAGGGTTTGAAATCAGCTTATTTTGACAGTTTGTTTATAGCTGAACTGTCAACTCAAAACTTCTACTGTTAACAATGAAGATAAAGTTACAGCATGTTTGATTAAGTAGTCTAGTAGTGACAGTTGTATGTCAGTGCTTGTTGTGCACTGATGTAATAGGTATTTGATGGCAGTGCCCCTATATGTCTTAAAAATCATACATAAACTATGCTTTAACAACAAATCTTATATTATTAGAATTTGGTGTATTTTATAGAATTTAAACACTAGCACATCATTGAGAAATGAATTCATTTGATTTCTTATAGTATATTTATGTCTCCAGGTTGGTTCTAAAACATCCTTAAAACTGAATGGGAAGCCAGCAGTATGGAAACTAGAAGACACAGTTGAAGAAGCGTGGACGGATGCTAATGATGATGACATCATTGATGATAACCAGCTTCTAGATGAAATTGATCTGAAGAAACCGGATCAGAACTCGTTGAGAGGTATATTTTTAAGTTTTTAAACATTATGTTCTAAAAAGTAGTTCAAAATATTCAAAATATTTTTTTTATGTTTATCAGATTCAAATCAATTTAAAGCCTAGATCTGAGTGACCTCATTTTTTATAGAAGGCTATACAAAATCGCCATCAAAATATACTACATAAGTAAAATATCAATTATTCAACATAAAATAATAAGTTGATGATAAGGAAACACTTATCATTTGTAGTCCACAGTGCGCGTTATCTTGATAACAAAACAACGCCGTGTGTTGAGGTTTTGTGTTCCGAGCCCGCATTCATTGGCTCGGCTTAGAATGATTCGGTAGAAGTATTGTGTTGCGAGACTATTCCCAATGACGCAGCTCATTCACGCAAGGTCAATGGCTTTGTAGGTACGAGTTGTAGAACAGGTTTATTTTTATGTGTGCAAAAGTACTTACGTTTTTATGTATAATGCACACAAATGAAATAAGAACGCCTATTTTTTTATAAAGGGCACAGAGATGTCATTTGTTTTGATAAAAAATATAATAATGAGAAGAAAGAAATTCTTATTTCCCTTACTCATTAAATGATGAATGTATACTTACGAATAAAAAACTTTTTTACAAAAAAATACAACCGACTTCCAAAAACAACTACAAAGTGAAAAATAACTTTAATTTCGGAAGTCGGTGTCTAGTTAAATGTATTTTCGTTCTTTGCCACCGACTTCCGAAATTAAAGTTATTTTTCACTTTGTAGTTGTTTTTGGAAGTCGGTTGTATTTTTTTGTAAAAAAGTTTTTATTTTTCACTTTTTAGTTGTGGAACCTACCCCACACAAATTCTAATACCACTACCTACAAAACAAACTAGAACATCATCCATATAAAAGTGAGGAAAAACTACGTATTATTGAAGCTAACTCAAAAACTACCAAAGCAAAGTTAATCAATTTTATACGGGACCAACTGTGATGTATACCCTCTCGAATAAAACAAAAACAATCCAAATCGGTCCAGCCATCTTCGAGTAATTGGGAAACATACATAAAAAAAAAAAAAAAAAAAGGTTCCGACGAATTGATAACCTCCTCCTTTTTGAAGTCTGTTAAAAATAGAATTTGTCTGTCAGTTTAGTATGTTTTCGAGGTAGAACTTCTAAAGATTTTGATGAAATTTCGGAAAGAATTCGGATTCTATTCGTCCTGAAAAAAATTAGGCTTGATTAACTTAAAATTTTAGACTTCATTTAGTATATTGACATAATTTAACCTTTTGTAAAAATAATATGTCCTATCTAAGACAGCCGGGTGATCTCCAGACTCGGGACCCTCCTACCTCAGACAACTCATTCTATTAACCAGTACCTGTAAATGATGTTGAGATAAATGAAAATTTATTATTATTATGACTATTATTTCTGTGGTAACAATGACTATAATTTTTAAATGAATGTTTTCAGTTTGTGGAACAACTGGCAAACGAAAAGCGTGCGCGGACTGTTCGTGTGGTCTAGCTGAGGAACTCAAGGGAGAGGTCAAGGATACTCCGAAATCTTCCTGTGGAAGCGTAAGTATTTATAAATAATAATAATAATATAGCTTATTGGATCCTGTTCCCGATACCAGTGGGCTACTATTTTTTATATTTTTAAATGTTTTTATAAAAATATTTAAAAATGTAAATTATATGTTTATAAATGGAATAAAGGAAATAATATAGCTAATGTTAGTAGGTACTTAATAAAATGTTTATGAGTGTGCATGGTTACTGTTAGAGAAATTCGCGAGCATGACCTACTCTTACACAAGGGGTGAAGGTCAAGTCTTATTTTGTTGCAATTAAAACTTCAAGTAAAACAACCAGGGGCCGTACCATGACGAAAAAACATCATGGATCCATTATGGATCCGTTGAGAAAAAAGGATGTTGCTTATAGGTCGTATATAGCGCCGTCTCTCTCTCACAATGGAACCGTTCAACTTCTGCCCTGCTTTATGAGCTCACAGTAAGCCCCCTGACGTTCGTTCTGCTGCTAAGCCTACCTTTTTTCTACCGTTAAGTACTAGTGAGTCATTCCGGAGGCAGTCATACATAACAAGCAGTCAGAAACCCAAAATGTCTAAAAACTTGACCCTAATTGCGAAACAAACAATTGGAGTTGATTTTCCACGGCGCAATGGATATTGCTTTGTGGATTTTCCACCTTTCGAGGGCAATAATATTGACGTAACGGGCAATACATTTGTTGAATAAAAGATGAAAGCTACTGCGATTTCGAGTGTGTTGCGCAATCAGCTTGCAAGTTTAATTTAGGGGAATGCCCTACAATTCTACATTATTCTAATGTAGAACACAGAATAGGCCCCTTATTGCCAATTACTCCCGCTAGAGGGCACCATTGCAATAGCTTAAAAAAAGAATTTATCGAACAGGTTAAAGTTCTTATTAACTTTAAATTGTAAATAATTTTAATATTAAAAGCATTTTATGAGACCGTACCTATCACATTAGATAATCAAACCTGTAATTATAGTAATTAGGGGGATAAAATAAATAAATAATGTAAACAGAAAAACAAGAAGTTTAGGCCTCTTCTGTTATCTATGGTTATAAAAAAATAAGTAAATATGGTTAAATGACTATTAACCCGTCGCGCGCTAATTAGCAGACACAATTGAAATTCTATTGTTATCTGTACACATGGTGTGCAATCGACATTTTAAGAGTTAATGAGAAATTCGGTGTGTTTACAATTTATTGTTATTTTAGTGATAGCCGTTCGTCAGGAATAATCTAATAATGTAATATGTAATAATACATCAGTCAGTGAAACAGTGTTGTGCCAATATGTAGTATATGCAGTAACGAAGGTGTTCATTAATTCACTAAAAACTAATAATTTCGCAAGCAATGGTAAATTGCGTGTTGCAAATATTTTACAGTCAGAAAACATCAAAGGTTGTATTCTGGATCATTTTAGAGCTGAAGATTTTTTTGATTGAAAGATTTTTTACAGGTCAGAGTATAAACCAAATGTAAAAATACACTATGCTAGTAAATATGCTATTTACTTGAATGTAATGTTGAAAGTATATTGTAAAGTAGAGATCAATATTACAAAGACAAATATGTTTGAAATTCTCATATGCATGTTTTTGACCTTTTGGTATTATTTTAACCTATTATAGTAACAAGGATGAAATAAAGTTGAAATAATTGAAAACTTTTCCGCGCGCTTTTGACAGTTTGCTTTGTCTACTCCGCGTCAAAGTGGCGCCATCTGCTGTCTTAGTTTTGCGTTGTATTTCCTATTAGCCCGGGAATTCCAAAACATTGAGTACGTGAGTTGAAGCACACATTTAAACTATATTTTGAAGTAACAGTTAACGCGTTTCTGAGTAACACAGGGAAGATTATGAAATCATTAGCGTTATTAGTCACAATTGGCGCTTCTTGTGATTCCGTAATGGCAATGGCACTTACAGGTGGTATGGCGCTTATATTATTATAATACCTAAGCCAATCAATCTGCCTAGCCTTTCCTAACTATGTTGGGGTCGGCTTCCAGTCTTATCCGGATGCAGCTGAATACCAGTATTTTACATGGAGCGACTGCCTATCTGACCTCCACAACCCAGTAACTGGGTAATACGGTACCCCTTGGTAAGACTGGTTGTTAGACTTTCGGGCTTCTGACGACCCGTAACGACTGTTAAAGATCCACGAATGACAGCCGGAACCAACGGCTTAACGTGCTTTCCGAGGCACGGAGGAGTCGCGGTATGTAAAGATGGTCACCTCACCTATCCACTGACCAACCCCGGGCAAGCGTTATCATAATAAGTACCTAAGTATTATCACAATATAAAATCTGTCAATATCCGACTTTTCGTATAGCTTGTCCACTCTGAAATGTCGCGCCCCACTACCGCATTTACGTAGAAAAATACAAACAAATAAGCAAAATACAAATACAAATGTTTTTTTTATACAAATTTAAATAGTGGGGCGCCTCATTTCGCGAGTGCACAAGCCGAGCAAGGTGCGAGGCTCGTAATTTGTGAAGTGAAAACTTCTTAAGGCGCGTTGAGCGATTTTTGGTAGGAGGAAATCTTACGCGACACCGGGACACCGCACATTTTATGCATAGTTTTACCTTATGTTGGCAGTACCCATGACTGCCAATTTTTTTTTTTTTTTTTTTTTGGTTATTAGTCTCAGAAGTATCCTTGTCCATATCCAAGAATCTGCTGTTCCCATTTCGGTGACATATTTTCCTAATCTCCATTTACGAGATGTGTCTTGTAAATTGCAAGTTATTCTATGCAAGAAACTATAACAGCTACTGGCAATATAAAAATACTAGCATGACTATAAGCAATACTGGGTTTATAGTCGCTAAAAACCCAGTATTGCCAGTGTGTTAGAATCCATATCGTGCAAATAAGTAAAAAGTTGCGTCGTCTCTCACCTGTAAATTGTATCTACGGTATGCATCAATATGATTTGCATAATTATCATGCAAGCGACCCATTTAAGCGTTAATAATGCTTTGGAATATGTAAACTATAAAGTAATGAGTAGGTATAAAAGTATTGGATGTTCTGACTCAAGAATCCCCAATGTGTTTATATTTGTGCTTTAACAAATTTAGGATCTTTACAGTTTTAGGTACTTCTCGTGTTAAATCCAGTCATCATATCAGTTTCTAACCTAACCATTGGTGATCGTAGAATGTTGTAACTTCTGCGTAAGAGGTCCTGACGCTCCTCAGTAAACCGGTTAGATTTGGGTGTCTTTTATAATCATCATCCTCTTAGCCAGAAGAGGCAAGCCTCTTCGCAACAATTTTGGGTTAGCTTCCAGCCATAGCTGATGCGATTGAATATCAATATTTTAAGGCGATAGCGCCAGGGTAGCCCGCGAAATTCAAATTTTCTTACGTTTTTTGCAATTTGCAAGTCAGTAGGTTATTTATGATGATCAAAATATGATTAGCGACCGTAACATGTATAGTTCGCGTCACGTAACTTTGCCGCTCTGAAACCAGGCTGTTATAGTAGTACCTACTCTGTGGCTTTCCGTTGCGCATGGCATGGCGCGCTGCTGTTTTAGTATAGATATTGAATACTGCGCAGTTATTTGTAGCCTACTTCAAAGCGGCAAACTTACATGAAGCGAACTATATGTATTTACAGAATTAGAATAATTAAAGTTATCAATATGACTCTTTAAAACTAGGTAATCGTAATGAATGACTATTTCATGAAATCTTGACATTTGAGGATTTTATTAAATTAAGTTGTATCACTGATTCTAATAATTATAATTCCGTAAATACATATTTGTTACGGTCACGAATCATACTTTGATCAACATACAACGTAAGAAAATTTTAATTTCGCGGGCTACCCTGACGCTTCTCTCTTAAATGGAGATACTACCATCTTATCTTCACCAGGAAGCATCTAGTAGGCATAACATATTTTATAGTCTAGGGTGCCTAATTTATTTATATCAAATATAACGCTACATTTATCTCGTTCCAGTGTTATCTCGGCGATGCGTTCCGTTGCGCTACGTGCCCGTACCTCGGCATGCCCGCCTTCAAGCCGGGCGAAAAAGTGAAGCTCGATCTCAAGTCAGATATATGAACAATCTCACTCATAGCTCTCAGCCTCCAGTGTACTAGGTACTAGTATGTATTTCATGTTGTGATTCTATGCTTTCAATAAAATTTATAAGTTGATTTTGTAATTTGATTTTGTTTTTGGGGTTGATAATGGGTGTTTGGGAGGTAAGAGGTGAATATAATTAGTAGAATATATTTAGAACTGTTGTTGTTAGTAGATTGTAGTTGCATTAGTGTATATTAATTTTATACAAGATGTAATTGCAGTAACTGAAAACCCCTTAAGGGGTCATTGTACTCATCATTATGAACAACTTTTACTACGGAACCAAACCTGCAATTGCAAAAATATTGCTACTCCCTAAATTTATGGAACAGCTGATTTTTATTCGCGATTTCATGTTTGGTTCATAATAAAAGTTGTTCATAATGATGAGTACAATGACCCCTTAAGACGTTTTCAGCTATTGCAATTTTTATTACACCTTGTATAAGTAGAATAGAATAGAATAGTATTCTATTCTATTCTATTCTATTGTATAAGTAGTTACCTATAAAGTATAAAAAAATCAATACTTAGAAAAATTGCTGACAGATTATCAAACTCAACATTAGTTAGATAATCTGTCAGCAATTTTTTTCTTGATAAATTGCCTTTCAGAAACCGGATGTAAATCAATTACTTTTTACATAAAATTTTTTCTAACTTTGGTATCATGTATGCCGTCGGAGGACACTATTTCAATTAATTTTTTGGAAATTTTTTAATAATATTTTTATTTTAATACTTCACGTGACCTGGCTGGCTCGTTCTTTGGTCAAAGAATTAACATTGCCATTCAACATGTCTGCCAGTCTTCTGAGCACGTTTCCGGATGACAGCCATGCGGACGAGTACTTCGACGCCTAAATTTCCTTTTGTGTTTGTATTTATTTGTACGAGTATATAGTATGTGTGAGTATATATGTATATAATGTAGTTAGTTAGTTAGTCATTTAATTTTGTACCTAGTGTAAGTAATACAACTAACTATAGTTGTGTTATCAATAAAAAATAGCTACATGGTTACTTGTAACTCGACGTATTCCTTGCACAGGACGTCATAGTAGGGTTAAAATGCAACAAATTAAGCCACCAAATGTTCTACCGAAATTCAATAGTTTTTCAGTTAGTTAGATTTATATGAAAAATACAATTCAAAAATGATTTATGGCGCGACTTTACAAGAAATTGTTACTATCGTAGCTGATGCCGAAAAGATTGCGATAAAATGTTTGATCTAGCTCTTATTTTATTTTATTTTATTTAAAAAAAAAAAAAAAATAAGAGCTAGATCTTTGATCTAGCTCTTTTTAGATCTTTGATCTAGCTCTTGGACTATATTTAAAAATTGAACTCATATCTTCTAAACTAAGATCAGACTAAAACTGACATGGAAAAAAATTGCGACTATAATTAGTCGCAATTTTTTGCCAAGTCAGGTTTAGTCTGATCTTAGTGATCGAGTAAAGGGAAAAAACAGATAGAAAATAAGCCGGAATAGTTATTATTATTACAAATAGTAGCTTTATATTGGTAAGTTGTATTATAATTATAAAAACGGGAAAAAGTGGCCACTATTTTTTACAATCGTAAAAACGTTTTAATGATTATAATAAAACTTAACAATATGAAGCTACTCTATTTGTAATAATAATAACGTATAGTCTTGTGGAGCACAACTATTCCGGCTTATTTTCTGCATTTTCATTCTAAAATAAAAGAAATAACCAAACAAACGATGAGGGCGCCACTGCGCGCTCGGTAGTCTCTTAATTGTCTCACAAAGAATGATGAAAACTCAATTGATTAGGCAGATAAAAAATAAAACCAACTTATAGCAAATATTCAATTATACATATTTTCTTTTCTTTTTACAAACAGTTAACTTATTTAACATATTTCGATCTATAACATTTTTCCATTTACAATAAATCTGAATAGTAGTCATTCCGCTATACAATAAAATATACATATATATTTTTGCGATATCTGTCATATAATAACAATTTTTATAGTTATTTATCTATTAATTTAAATGACACAACATTTCCTGTTCTACAGTACGCTATTACATTGGAAAGTGTACAATACTTGGTACAAATTTGGTCTGGAATTTCCACGGATATATTTATGTTCCCAATTGTATTACTTTCCACAATAGGATATTTTTTTGTATATTTAAGGGGTAGAAGTGTTTGGACAACAACTTCAACTAAGCAATATCAGTGGAATATTAAAGTGTTGAAAATATGTTAAGGATGGCACAATCATTTGTGTCAAGTAATTCTTCGTTAGTGAGGGCATTGTCTACTAACTTACGGTCTATGTGAACCAACACTGGCCTTGCCTGACATTGGCAACGTCAACATAATATTATGAATCTCTTCATACATTTATTATCTATTGTCACTATATTTGTAACACCTAAATATCGTTCAATCACAATAATAGAGACGCGTCTCGCACACATAAACATTCTTAGTAAAGTCTTGGAAGAAACAGAAGGTGATATCTAGATATTTATAAAAGTCTGTAAACGGAAGAAATTGGTTTAGTAAAAGTAACGATTGTTTACAACTCGGTTAACATTTTATAGCTGATGTCAGTCTTTTGGCATTTTCTATGACTTTTGGATCGATGTTGATGTTTTAGCGAATGGAATAGACAAAATACTTCTATAGACATTGAAATTCGATCATCGACATCGATCCTCGATTGCTTGCGAGTCAGTAAACGACTTTGATTTGTAAAAACTCTCATTGGAAGGCATTGTATTGGAATAGATTTTGTTTGAACCCGGTGTAAACAATAATTCCTTTTACGAATGCCAGCCTCTAGTTTACGTATAACGAATATCTCTGACGGAATCAAACGTATTGCAAACAACGTTTGCATATTGTCTAATTAATACATTTTACAACAAACATCGATGCACGTATTAAGTTGATGGTAAATATTATACACCTTAATAATGTAGCATATAATCAAGTGCTGACTGAATATGTACCTACACATAACGATATTTTAACGTATAATTGACTCACTAAATCTACTAGGAGGCGCGGAAGAACATCGATTGTGCCAATATTATACTATGGATTGGCGAATATTACAACAAAGTGTTCCTTAACAAAATTTTCTTTATAATATCAATCATGATTGTGCCTGAATTACGTCCACAAAAATAATATAGCACCTTTTTTGAAATTAAATTAATACTTTCTGAATTTGGATTTTGGGAAATAATACTTTTTGTAACAAATTTTGTACTAAATGATTGTCCAGCGTTTGTAGCGGAGCTTCTTGTTAGCCGACGGATCGCGCTCACGCCCACAAATAAATGCTCCTATCTCATAATTTAAGTAATATCTTCAAAGAAACTACTATCCCACAACATTCAGTAAAGCGTCCCAGTCTTTTCAAAAGTTTATTTTCATCAAATTGAGATCTTGTTTAGACTTGATAGCGACCATTCGCTCGCGTGACGTCCCGGCGCGCGTGCACGCTGCCAGTCGCCGCCGCGAGACACTAGTCTTATATAGTTTGTGAGGTAGGCTTAGTCATGATCTAATGAAAGCGCCTTGTTAGAAAATACCGATTAATAAAATGAGATCTTTCATTACAATTACAAATATTAATATAAAGACGATAAAACTAGAATTACATACATTATACAACGAATTATTAACTTTTGTACAACACCATCCGTCGTCATTGAGGTGTCCGTATTCTATGGTCGTCGGTTATCGTTTAACACAATAATGATTAATAGCACGTAGCATGCGGTACAATGAAACCAACCCTTGCAAGTCTACTGTCCGTATCCCTCAGGCCCGGCCGCTCACCGGCCGGTCACTCGTGTCTGCCGAGTGCGGCAGAGCATCCTGACTCGTTTACATCTGACAACGTAATTGTTCGAGATAGACTTATTATGCAAACAATATAAATATGGATTTGAATTTCAAGCCAATACGAAAATTATGTATCTTGACTTAGTATTTATATTAAATTAATTTGATTTTGATATGGCCATGCATTAGTCGTTATGTTACATAACGATATATGTATATCAATCACAGACTCTACTTGTTAAGTTTGTTTTCAGTTTTAGTTTTTCAGCGTTTTATTTTTGAGTATACAACAACTATACATTTTCTTACCAATAACGCACTTATTTGTCTAAAACATATATTTCTTTTATTCAAGCTTCATACCTACTCTGACCAATAACTACAAAATATCACAGACTGTGTGTTTATTATGTATACATCTTCTCATAGAAAAGTTATGTGTATCACACATGGACGTCAAAAGCTAGATGACACATTAACCATGATCATTATACATATTTCATTTTTATTTTACAATATATACCTATCAATTATCAACATTTATATTAGATCAAATTATTTGTCAGAAGAGTTTGCCAGTACAGTTCAGCGAAACGATCGCCACGCGGGCACGGCTCGTGGGGGCGCGACACGACAATTACATCGTCATGGATATGTCTGCAGTCACAACCATCGGAGGAGAATGGAACTCTGACATGACTGCGTCCTTTACAAACATAATCATTCAGAATACTCGTATAGAAAGAAATCAGTCGAGATTTAAGCACACGTCAGCCCATTACTACTAGCTACTATCTAACATTCATTGTACCTTTTGTTTTGTTTTATATATGCATTGCCACGTGTCAAAGTAGACTGGCGATAAAATCTCATTGGTTATCACAATATCTAACCTACTTTAAGATCTGGTACAAACTTACACATTGTTATTTTTGTGCTCATTATTAAAAAAAAATGTTTAACTCCATGGTTGTGGAATATAAAATTATAATATTGTTTAAAGGTTTTCGTGTAAGTATGTCTAAAGCGTTTTACTTTGTATGCCGTATATTGTAATATATCATTCGTGTACCATAGAGGAACGAGAAGTGATGAACGCGGCGTCGTGTGACGCTGGCGTCCCTTCCCTTTGTGACACTTTAGGTTAGTCATGGAGCGACATATGTTACATACATATTTACAACATCGTACACGAACGCGTACAGAAGCACCCGACAGTAAAAAGCACCTAGAGTTCCCCAATAGAATTTCATAAGCGTACTATTATGGACTGTCGATCGCTGCAGAAACCGCGCAAATTAACATTTAACAATAGTGCATGCCGCAACATGCAACCGAACTCACTGGGGCCGTTTATATCTATCTACAGCGTTCCTTCCGAAGAAGTAATCCTTTTTATCACTTGTCCATCCTTTCACTAACAGTTCAGCAGGTTCGGCACACAGAACAACGAAACTGAGTCAGAAACGAGTAGCGAGTCGCAACGATCACAACACGATCAGGACAGTTCCTCCAGTCCTCCAAATATACGAATACGAAGGCGAGGTTCGTTTCAGCGTTTCTTGAGGGGAGGGGGGTTGTCTTCGCACACGTCGGAGGCGGACCAGCGGCGCTTGCGCGCGTCTTCCTTGACGCTGAGGTTCTCAGGGTGCGTCTGTGGGGGCGCGGGGGGCGCGTGCGGCGGCGCAGGGGACGCGGGGGGCGCGTGGCGGCGCGGCACCAGTGACACGCACACGTCGCCCACCTGCAGCCTCTGCACGCGCAGCCCGTACTGCGCCAGCGTGCGCTCGGGCTTGCACGACGCCCAGCCGCGCCCGTACACGAAGAAAGGGTGCTCCACCGTGGATTCCAGCTCCACCTGGAATTATTAACCGTTTAATTAAGTACGCTGCTTTAAACTTACTTCTTTTATGAAATCTTTTTGGGCTATATTATCTCCGTGCGAGAATGTCACCCAGTTACATTTTAAAGTTGCTGCTGTGCTATTTCTATGCTCTAGCTAGGGTTCTGAATCTATCACATGCTGCATGTTTGCACTTTCTCAATACGCGCTAAAAGGGTTATTATTCTGTTCTATTGTCTCCAATGGGAACATATTCATTTCTTTTGACCTAACCTTTAAAAGCCTAAACTTAAATCAATAATGAGGCATGAAAGTTCTCTTAAGAGAGTTGTATTGAAGATTTGCGAATCATATTTTGATGAACATACAACCTGACACTGCACTTGCAAATTGCAAAAAGCGTAAGGAAATTTCAATTTCGCGGGCTACCCTGGCGCTTTTGCCTTATAGAATTAGTTAGTACCTGTGAGCGGTTCCTATCGTAGGTGAGCGTCAGCGCCAGCCGGTCACCTCGCTCGTCGAGCCGTAGCAGCGTGCACTGCGTGAGCGCCAGGTCACCGCTGCGGTCCGCGCTCATCACGAAGTCTTCCGTGCGCATCTCTTCCACGCGCCGGAGCGAGCCGTCTTCGAGCCGGATGAGCGCTCCGCGGCAGAAGTACGGCGCCGGCGCGCCCCGCTCCGGTGACGTTGGAGGTTCCTGTAATCATTGAAGGAATTTGTGAGTTCAAGAAGCTGAAGGTATTTGATCTACCTGATATGCATGAAATTTTTTTGTTTTTTTATTAATGCCCGAAAATTGACTTCCGCCGTCCGAAGTGAGTTCTTTCAAGTGCATGCTTTAATTTGCTTTTTACTAGAGAAGGATTTAAATAACGGCTTTTTGGATTTGCTTTGCTATTGTTTGCTTTTTGATATTGTAGTTTAATTTGATTGAGTAGATATAAAATATAAATAAACTTTCAATTCAATATTACCTCTCTGGGCGGTGGTGCAGGCGCAGCCACGGACACGGGCGGAGAGTGCGGCGCCGGCGCAGGCGGCACGAAGCCGGAGGTGGCGCGCGGCCGGAGAGGGTAGTTGGACGGCGGCGGCTGCGGCGGCGCGCGCTGGCGCTGGTACAGGTAGGACGCATACGCTGGGTGCGGCAGGAAGGGCGCGTACGCCCCGGGGACCGACGGGAAGGGCGCGGAGGGCGCGGGGGGCGCAGGCATGGCATCCCGCGGGCGCCGCGGTGCGTACCGCGCGTACGGGCGCGGCGGCGGCGCCAGGAACTCGGGCGTCATGCCGGCCGGCGGCGGCGGGTACAGGTTCAGCTGCCCGAGCTGCCCCAGCTGGGCCAGCGCCTCGCTGGGGAGACTCGCTGAGATCATCGGACGGGCTGGAAGGGAGAAACCGTACTGTTAGTTATGTTTATAGTACTTAACAATTGACGTTAACAACAAAATTGGCAAAAAATGGCGCTCAACTGAATAACATTCTCATGTCAATCCGTTAGATATTTGTCGAGTGTGGTGTAATTGCTAAAAATCACATAAGTGCCTACAAATTATAGCATGGGACACATATTACTACAAACACATTAAAACACTGATTAATAACAAACTAGATCAAATCAAGAAGCCCCTGTCTTCACGAGCAGCGAGCAGTTAACGTCCAGCATCTGCGTTAGATCGAGTGTTTAGTATCGCGACAAGATAAGAATGTGGAGCGGCCGACGTCAACATTATAAATAGATTTTATTCACATACATAAAAGTTAGTAATTCAGTGTGCACGCCACATGACGTGGAGTAGTCTGTCGTATAAACACGGCTTTTGTTCTATTTTTAGGGTACGGTCTACCATACACATAAAACGATCTTTGTTACTTTATCGTCGCCACTACGCGTTATCCGGAGCAGCTCCAACTGGACTGGCGTGGAATAAACGCCACTCGTGATAAAATATTGTTGCTTCATGCTACTAACTTGCACATTACTGTAATATATTATTATAGCAGTCTGTGATATATTTAGACTATAACGTGGGCGCAGGTTTACATAAATAATATTGTAAAACTGTGAAGTGGTATGTTGAGACTGATCTTGTTGGCCAGACTATTTCTTGAAAACAAAAGAGATGTTTTTGTTTCCTTTTCATTATTGATTTATTTATTAGCTACTTTCAATGAAACTTGTAAAGGGCATAAACATTATGTAATTATAGTTACTTATTGCAAAACGGCAATTATGTGTCTCACAGCTGACTAGTCAGTATATCTGGAAGCGGAAAATCGTGATAGAAATAAAATTGTCTGGATTTATGACCAGTTGACGGCAATAGGCTCCCCCCCCCCCCCCCCCCCTATTACATGGGACTTATGGACGTTGTTACAAATGGGTAGTCAAATCATTACTTTTTTACACAAAAGTATGTTTACTATAAATATTTTTTTTTTATGAAACAATTTCTCAATAAATGTACCGAAGGGAAAATTTTTACTTCGGTACATTTATTGAGAAAATGTACCTATCTAAAATTATATTTACAGTTCAGAATGGTACCTTGTACAGCTATCAACAATTCGGCTAAAAAACATTTTAAGAATGCGAAGCATTTTATTTAATAAACATACTTTTGTGTAAAAAAGTAATGATTTGACTACCCATTTGTAACAGCGTCCTTAATAAACATAACTGGCGAAATGTGTATATAATATACATAGGTACACCTCTGCCTTAACCTTCGGGGATTACAGGCGTTGTTATGTTTAGGTGCATATGTAAACATAACTTTAAAACGTATTAACCAGACAAGAAAGACCTAGTTCACTTACGTACTAAATAATACTCCTATTTAGTACGTAAGTGAACTAGGTCTCTGTAGTCCCCAAAACGATGCACCAATACCGCAGTGTAGATAAATTATTTCTAATTTCAGCAGCCATACGTTGGCACAAGGTTATCTCAAGCCGATACGTTTTCTCGGCTGTTTGGGTACTTAGCACTATTACATAAAACACGTGTACACGAGTAAATATTTTTCTACTTTGTTTGATTTTTCTACACTACGGCTATTTGTTTCGTAACGTTAAATTATACGTTAACGTTAATGTAATCAGCCGCAGTTCGTAACGTAATCTTTTATAATATTGACTGAGATAAACATTTCAATAATCGCCTATTCTAAGACATTGTTATTGCAGCTTATAAACGATTGATCAAATGTTTGGTACTTACGTTGCGTGGACGGTGAAGTATCTTTAATTTTGTATGCATGAATAGGAATTAAGTTTATAACACAACAACGCAATGTCATTGGTTTTCTTAATAGAAATATGATTCTAAAAGTACCATATCCAATAACACTTGTAAGAAAATAAGTTTTTGTTGAGAGGGTCGTCAGCATTCCTGTGCGTGTTAGTGCTGCAGGCGATAATTTGAAGAACAAAGAATGCGCCGACGCACCTGCGCAAACAATAAGCTCTTTTCCAGTTAGCACACCTCTCACTGAAAGGGATGACTAGCGCTCAACCTATACCTACATTGTAGTTGACAAAAACTTTTTAGCGAAGAACTCGACGGTACGTGCTGTCACGCACACTTTAGAAAAAACGTTAAAATTAAGTGTATTTTTTATCCAGTAACTTGCTGATAGGCCGTCTTGGTGTCACTCAAAACAAAAATAACTTTTTCATAATGAAATCAGAATTCTAAACACACCACGTACTTACCTATTTACAACTGCAATCTCAGTAACGTTACATAATTCTCGATAAAAGCCGTGAAAAGATGTGAAACTCGATAGGTATCGAAACATTACACAAGCCTAGGCTTTCTAGCTTAGTCACGAACCTTTCGTGACCTTGTTGGCTGTGTAAAACAGTTTCAGAGTCAGACTGCCTGAAAAAAAGCTATCATGTCTCAGGGAATATATTGTTCATTTTGTAAAGTACAGCAATGACATAACTAAAGCCATCTTAAGGAAACTTCGCAGAGATAGGTATCGGTCCACAGCTACCTCTTTTTCCTTATCTGGTTTCATGAAAAACCAAGAAACAATATGAATAGTTGAATACATTAAGGCTTAGCTTCGTATCGCATTCCCCGCTGATTCAGTCAACGCACAACGCATGTAATGTGTGCAAATTACAAACATAGTTAATTTCGTTACGTAATAGCCAAAAGCGTGAAGTTTTTTCAACACACAGAAATAACGTTTGTGTTTAAAGTTAAATTTCGCGAACGAGGAAATAAGATCGCTTGCATACATTGTTTGCGACTATGTGACTCACAAAAACAATGAGAGATGGAGTGTCGTGACTAAGGCTTTAAAAATTCAAGTCAATTAGCTAGCTCTCAGCTACGGTTGAGTGTCGGCAACTCGGCACGATGCGCATGCGCCACACCACAGCGCAACCTACCTCTCGGTAGCTGACAACAGACTAGGTTCTATTTTTATTCTTGTTTTTAACGGAAAGCTGCCACTGCGAACTAGATTGGCCGGTATACCAATGATAAGCAGCTACCTTTTATGTAATAATTGATCACGATGTTGTTTGATGCTAAACATACAATATTTAAGGTCACGTTGTCAATGATGTAACTCATTAAAAACTCGAGATTTATTTCTCACCTTTAATTTAAATGGGCGAGTGAGCGGTGATTAATCAAAAAGTTGGTATGTGTACGTCTGCGACCTTTAAATCGTTCCAAGAGTCCAAAATATGTACATAAAATCGATTTGATCATTGTGATATAATGGAATGCTAGTACCTACTTATAAATAAATATTAAGAACGTTCTAATTTTGTGAGTTTGTGGCGCGCTGTCTGTCGGACTGTCGGTTGTGATCGTATCGGCGTAGGCGCAGGCAGCAAGGCCGCGAGTTCGGCGGCCGCGCGGTAAAAAACATCGTATGAATGGCGAGCCAAATTCGCGAACGATTCTCGGCGGAAGCGCTTACATCACGCGCTCAACATGGCCGCCGTAACGCTCAACTAATTATTATTTGTTAAAATATTTGACAACCGCTTATTTGCTTTTTTGTTTGAACAGTCGCAAATAGAGCGCGATTGCGCCTTATTTAAGACTTTTGTATGGATGACAAGCAGTCAAGCACACCACAACGGCATTGATCTACGAGTAGGTACCTATACCTATCTATGGGTTTTACCCCCAACTGGTTCCTTCCAGTGGGTTCTCAAATAGGCAACCACCTTGTGGGGGAGCCGTTTGCTAGTCTTTGGGCGGCTTGTTTGTCTCTAGGGGTTCCGCTCTGTGCTCTTCCATAGGACTGATATGAATCCAGTGTAATAAAAAATCGAATATAAAAAACATTCTTGAATGTTTGAATGTTGAATTTGTTTTTAGAAAGGGGTTAATCGAGTTGTGAGGTAATAGATCCACGTCTACAACGTCAAAATAGAAACAGTAGCACACCGCTGAGATTTTTACGACAGTTTATGAAACGCGGAAAGTTACGAGAGTAGAAAGTATCGTTTATAAAGTAGCATAATAACACTATGGTGTTATTAGGCGGCGTGGCGGGTAGCTGCAGGCAGGGCGGGCGGCGGGCGGTCGATAGGGCGCCGCCCGTAACCCACTTCCGACGCCCCTGACCTTGCCGCCGCCATTCACGCCGCGTCTTACAGCGGCCGCCATACCCCCCTCGCACCTCCCCCTCCCCCTTCCTAGCGGCGACCCCCTCACCCCTCTAACACCCCGCTTTCCCCTTCATCCACCGTCACGCACGTCGCCCCGCTGAAACTTACAAATGGTTGGATTATTTTGACTTTACGCTTGATTCGACTCGCTGGGATGTTTATCAAACATCTGTTTATGCCAAGTAAATTTTGTCAAAACTTTAGGAAATCTTGAATAGAAAATGTCAAGGAAAATAAACAGAGGTGTGTTGCTTTTAATAAGAACTGAACGGATGCTGTGGTTTTATTTAAATCTGATTATATTACTCCTGATTTATAATCGATGTGTAGATACTGGCAACACAAAACTTACAAGCTGTTGATTCAACAATACTACTTAGCAGAAATTGTAAAAAATAATTATTATTGTAATAGAAATAGTTTTTAAACCTATTAAATAGGAAATAAGAAAAGAAATTTAAAAATGACCACTGAAAATTAAAATACACAAATAATAAATATACAAATCCTTGAAACGGGCGCGGTGGAGCGCATCACTCACCTTAATATTAACAGTAGGTGTACAGTTCTATCTGTTTCATGATTATATTGTGTCATAGCAGACGTGTTTGCATTAGTTATTAAATTAATTGTACAGGAGCAGTATCCAATCGGCGGGAATGCTATAATATGATATGAAGCCCACCTGTTCCGGCCAGCTGTCGCAGACATTATATCTAGGGCTGCCATTGCTGCCAGACGAGTGTTTTGATTACGTAACGTCTCTGCCCTAAATATCTGGGATTTATTCATCATTAAAGTCTATAGCAACAGTCGAGTTTGGAAGAAAATAAACAAAATGTTTACTAGAACCAATTTAAGCAAAGATTAACAAAAACATTTCATCAAAATTCGAATCTTTAATCTCAAACAACTCCAAGTTTCTCTCCAATAAAAGAGCTTCTCCATTATTAGGACGACGGAGTCTAAATGAAGTCTATAAGTCTTAGGTAACCCTATTACCCTTGAATAGAAAATAACCCACCCTTAACCAATCTAGCGAGTCAACATGCAAACATTACATGTAATCGGTAATTACGTACATATGTACCCAGGTACGATAAGAATTACTTGGCGCAGTGTGAACTCAAGAATAAACAGTTAATTATATCGAGTCCACGTATTGGTGCGAACCAATGTTGAATTGCGTTTATCAGAACAGCTGAGATTCATATATCCCGTTCTGCTCAGGATAAAGTTTCGATCGGATGGACCGTCCTTTATACTGCCTATATCTGAGGTACAATGCGTGGCACGAAAGATGAGACTTGACGATCGCAGTATCGCACCTCCCGCCCTTGCCGTCTCAGACCTCATATTGCTAAAGAGACCTATAAATCAGAATCGGAAAATAATCTACTGCGCAAGTCAAACTACGTGGTGTGTCAAGTCTCATCTTTCGTGGCACGCATTGTAATTCCCCTAACTCATGATACTATCCAGGTACACATCCATCTAAAAATTAATTGCTGAGGATTTGTCGGTGCATCAATTTACAATCCACTCTATCTAGTACTATTTATTTTAGGTATCTTCTTATAAGATTCTACAATAGCAATTTCAAGTCTTAGTTTCCATACTTTAAGAACGATTTGGTCAGTATAAAGATGTCATGTACTGTATACATAGGTACGTGTAGGAGGGCTTAGATATCTGCGTATTTGGCAATTCTCAATAAAAGCTTCGTGTTCGTGTCTTTTCTTCGAAAGATTTGATACTTTTGTGAAAGTAGGTAGAGCGCCAAGACGATCATTGTAAAAAGAGCCATCCCAACCTGTAGGATCAATAGCACAAGCGTTAAGATGCCTCTTGAGCACATCTTTATAGCGGAGATGTTGACCGCTATGCTTCCGTTTGCCTTCTGCCATCTCAGAGTAAAAGACCACTCGGAAGGTTACATCCATCTAAAATCAATTGCTGAGCACTTGACTTCTTATAAATATCTACAATAGCAATTTCCAGTCTTATTAGTCCAGTTTCCATACTTGTAGGAACGATTTGGTCAGTATAAAGATGTGTGCATTGCTTTATGTATTGGCGTCCAATCTCGACTGTAGCAATTGACTCGGTTATCCTGCAAGGCTATGACAATTTGTAAGGAACAGTTCGGTCGAGCGCAGTTTGTGACCTCGCGAGACCAGCACCCTAATTGCGTAACACGCTATCAATCGGAATCGGTTTAATTTTGACAGTTCAACAACATTCATTGCGTTATTTACGGTGTTGAGAAAACACATTTTTGGAACATATGAAGCAATGGATTGGCAATTTGCTTCAAAATTATTCAGATTCTGATCGATAGTGTATTAAGCAACGAGGGTGTAGATCTGTGGTTTCCTTGGTTACTTCGATATTGATCGACCGATATCGATTTTTCTTTTTTTGTATTCAGTAATCCAGGAGTCATCCTGGATTTTAAAAAGCAGAAAGCAGACATACTCCAGCACCCTAATTGCGTAACACACTATCGATCAGAATTTGAATCATTTTGAAACAAATTGCTAATCCATTGCTTCATATGTTCGAAAAATTTGTCTGCTCGACAACGTAAATAACGCAATAAATGTTGTTGAACTGTCAAAATGAAACCAACTCCGATTGATAATGTGTTACGCAATTAGGATGCGGATTTGAAAAAAGTTGACTTTGAAGGTGTTTGAAGATTTTGTCAGCAGGGTGGTAGGCAGCATTAAGAATGATGAGGTCAGTTATGGTGCTTTCCTCTAGGCTAGTCTATCTGCGATAATTTCTTACTATCATTATAAGTTTCTGCAGAACGTGGACGTACATTTTACTAATCTTATCTGTCCAATTAATAGTTCCTATGATAACATCAATCGTGGTGCAATTGCACGCTCTGTACATGTACGCCCTATTGACAAACAAAAACGTGAATTGACGTTTACACTCCCCTTTAACTCAAGTGATAGGTAAAGTCTTATCAGTCACTGCTTTACGTAACGTATTGAGAATTATGTACAGTATTAGCATCCATTAGTATAGTCAAACACAACATACATGATTGACGTCAATGTGGCTATTGTAAATTAAATATACCTAAATTAAGTCAGCCCAGTTGCTAGTCGAGTTTTGAGTTCAATTTCAAAAGATCTTTAAATGATTTCACGGCTTAGACCGTATCTATCTTGTCCATAAAATAAAATGGCTCCACAAAAAAAGTTATTTTATTTTGTACACTTGTGGCTAAGTAATAACAGCCGTACGGGTCGATCGATCAGGTTAAGCTATGCTTGTCGCGGTGGATGGGTGACCATCTTTGCATACCAAGACCCCTCCGTCTCTCGGCTGTCATTCATGAATCTTTGACAGTCGTTACGGGTCGTCAGAAGCCCAAAAGTCTGACAACCAGTCAGGGGTATCGTATTACCCAGTAACTGGGTTCTGGAGGTCGCAATCGCTCCATGTAAAATACTGGTCCTATTCAGCTGCATCCAGTTAGACTGGAAGCGGACCCCAACATAGTTGGGAAAAGTCTAGGCAGATGATGACACTGTGATCTTAAGTTGCACTAGGGCATTAGATTTGTGCTCAGAAAATGAATTTGTACGCGCAAGTCAGTAGGTATTTCTTTCACAATGTAGTTGTGTAGCGGGCAAAGACTTAAATGTTTACATTTTCTTTATGTTTAACTTAAGAAAAACATATTAACTCAGATCACTCACCATCACATTTGCATGTGCAAAGTGATATAAAAAGTGAGTACTTAGTCAGAAAGAAGATTTCATTACCTACTACAATTTCATTACTATACAATCAAAGTATATTTTTGCACGCGCCCCTGTTCCTTTTTGTGGTTATTAGATGAACATCGTTAAGCCCCAATGTGAGAGATCTCAAGCATGTCTGGAAAATTATGAAAATGTTTATAATGCATGTTTTAAAATTATTATACAGAATCCAACGGTGGCAGTGAAGTGACAACTGCGTTTCCGTCGCAATGTCAAATTCCCGAATAAAATGAAGCGAAAATTCATTGCCACTTCATGAAATGTAAACTTCATTCTTTCGAAAAGTTCTTTACACCAGCTTTCATGTAAATCAGAGGGGTGTGATATTGAGTTTGAATCAGTAGTGGTGATAAAGAGGAACAATTTATAAAAGAGTATATATAGAATAAGTAGGTACGTGATGTTGAGGCTCTATTGCGATTGCGACTGGCGAGGCTGAATGAACCGCGCTAGTCACGCGACGCCAGCGCCTGTTATGTAAACCCGAGTTTCCACAATATTACTTAGCTTACTTGTTTGCGGTAAAAAGGCAACTGACGTGTTAATTGCATTGCAGTATTGCTAATTATAATATTAACTCGCATTTTGATTCGTATCGAGAAACCGGCTCCGGTGTTTTAAGGACAGTTATTTCGAGTTCCGTTTGCAGTACCGCACGTGTAAGTACTTGTGGTTATAACAAAATTGAGGTAAAAACTGCAGGTCAATGTATTATTAATTTAAAATGCAAAAGATAGGTAGGTATAACTTCGTCGGAGTTGTTAACTGCAGAACAAAATGCGCTTTAAGTAGGTAAACATATATTCACGATTGTTCTCAAAGAAATAGAAGCCATTTCGCGATGTAAAAGGCAATCACAAGTGAATAACAACCTGTGGTGTTTGAGCTCACTAGTTTTAATAATGACAAGGTGGTGAACTAAATTATCCCGCGTAATTGCCGGTTCTGATGGCCACGGTTTGCGTCGAACCTACAAGGAGGCGGTGTATCCGTTTAAACGACCAATTTGGAGTCCAACAACAGTTTTATTGAGTGTATCACGCAATAGGAGAGCCGAGGCAAACAACCCCGCCTACACTCGCGACTCGCGACGGTACACCGACAGACTTCTATTTACATACACGTCAGGGTTGCCAGATAAATCGTATGTAACAACGTAAATATCGTTTATTATGCAATGGAAATAACATTCAAAAATACGATTTTAGCATTGAATCTATTCTCGTTCATGTCAGAATTGTTTAATCAGAATGGCAGCATGATGCGGTGGGGAATGTTATTTGAGGACACGCGATGACGATAATATTTGCCAATGTTTTCCTCAAAGCGATAGAGACGGAAGTTGAAGAATGTTAACTTCTGGCAACCCTGTGAGCGTCCAATATTGTTAAGTTGCGGCCACCGTCGCCCACGCGGCAACACACCGACAAAGTGGTGTTAATGTGTGCGCCACCTGTGTGCACAGGCGCCATCAATATGCCAAGCGAATTGTATGAAAAACTAGTGTTGATTAATTTGTATTTGTAATGGCAATTTCAATTATCTTGCATGTTCTCGAGATAGGAGTGATTTCGATCTAAGATCTAACGTTGGACATTCAACAACTTGCACCTGATGTATTTTTTAGGCTTTCAGGAAATGTTTTGCTTGCGAGACAATAAGAAATATTCCCGGCAGAATTGTGGATGTTTTCTGATGATTCTAGCTCTTCAGAATGAAAGTACCGTGGTGAAATTTTTCATGGGACATTTAAAATTTAAAGAAACTGTTTCTCGTAATTATCGAATCGAATTGCTGCGCAGCATTAGCATTAATTAGCGAGTTCAACAACCGCTGTCGAACTATGTATTAGGTACAATTTTCTTACTATTCTGGCTCATTGCAGTGACACCGTGAGTGAGAACTCGTGAATGGATTTAATTAATTAGGTTATAAATATGTAGCTACAACTGTGTAACCAAAAATATCTACTAACTTGGGGATGTAAAAAAATACGGGCTTACTTTTGGATGTATCAAGCTAAATTAGACATTGAACCGTAAAATATTTATAAATCTGTCGTATAATTGGTTAGGTAGGTTGTCGTGTGTGGAAAGAACAATTTGAATAGAACCCTCTATTTCTCTTACACAGGGGACTATAAGTTAAGGCGATACCAAAATAAATTTTGGGCTTTTTCGTAACCATTTATTAAAAAAAAATTAATAAAATTTTTGGATATTATGTTTATTGACTAGGTATTTCATTAATACGACTAAGTACTCTGACTGAAGGAAAATTCAATTGGGTTAAATTTCCTCGATAGAATTTAATTCCAAAAAGATCTCTACTTTTTATATTTTTTTCTATAATTCTAAAATCCTAAGTACAGTCCTACCAACGTATCTGTGAACTGAAAGAGGACGCCACCGTCGATGCGTCGACACAATCAAATGACATGCGTCGGCACAATCGAATGACATTTCAATATGACGGCCGTAGTTCCAATTTTCGCCATTTCACAGATAAGTTGGTAGGAGTGTAATTGCATTCGAAATGTGCGTATTAGGTAATTGAAAACTCTGGCTGAAAATATTTTTGATAGATAGCTCAATTTATTTTTAAACAATTTTGATTTGGTATGGCGCTTTTATTTTGGTTCCAGCGCATTATTGCGCTCTCTTGTATTCGCATGTTGAAGTAATTGACTCTGTCACTTTCTTATTCCCGCCTAGTTCGCTTTTTACATAATTATCATTTTAAAGCGTTATGACCGCCATTTTTCAGCATTTAGAGCGTTGAAGCATGTGTATGAAATGTTGTGGTTTTCTTATAAGATCCGTCCTTTATGAAAACCTTAGAAGTTTCGGGACTACTTATTACAGCCGAACATTTATAACCACGCATAGGTAACCTTCCATCAAAATATTTAATATCATTTCTTTTCATGTATATTAATTAGCTTTAACTAAAACGTTAATGTCAAGGATGAAACCAACACTGGATGTAAACATAAATCTGCTTTTCATAATAATTTCAAATAAATTCTTTGACCTTTGTTACAACTAGGTTCAAACCTTATATTTATCCTATTTGGATCTAGATAGTTTTGTTTACAGTGACTTGGCAAAATAAATCATCATCTGCGTAGCCTTTTCCCAACTAAGTTGGGTCTACTTCCAGTCTAACTGGATGCAGCTGAATACTACTGAGTACTATTTTATATGGACTGACTGCCTATCTATCAGTCTCCACAACCCTCACTGGGTAATACGATACCCCTTGGTAAGACTGGTTGTCAGACTTTCGGGCTTCTGACGACCCGTAACGACTATCAAAGATCTACGAATGACAGCCGGCACCAACAGCTTAACGTAAAGCCGAGGCACGGAGGGGTCTCGGTATGTAAAGATGCTCACCCGTACACGGACCAACCGAGGCAAGCGTAGCTTAACCTGGCTGTTAACAACACAAGCCCCTCTCTGGTAAAATAAATAAGTAGTCGAAATCAGTATCCACGTAACTGGATTCAGCAGAGCACTAACGTCACAGTAGTTAATAGGAATTATCTGATACCTGAAATTGTGCATTAGTTGAATTTGTGTTAGAGGAATTTGTGGGAAAACTGAAACATTGTTGAAAATGTGCGAATATTAGACGGTTGTCAGCTCCGCCGTCCGCCCACGCCAGCTTGTCGCTAAATGGACTTTATTTTAGGCTGCATTAGATAGATACACGGAATAGCCTTTTGAAATCCGGGTCACTTCTAATTTTAAGTCCTCTTCCCTGTGCCATTTATATCGAATCTTTTTAACTAGCTTAGTTTGCAACCGCAGAATTGGCTTTAGCTATTTCAAAATGTTTTTCTTTCGTAACCGGTGCATGCTCTACAATTTTGTATGATTCTTAATTTCTTACATGATTTGCGTCATCTCGAAATAAAACCACTGTTAGTTAAACCGTTTTGGCAGAACTTGAAGTGTAGGCAAATGTTTAATGTGAAGTTAATTTTTTTTTTTTTTTATCTGTCCTAAGACATCTAGCTGCTCCTTTGGTCGAAGTTATTCTGCAATTAGTGTTTAATTAATAATACTGAATCTAATTAAGTTGACTATTTCTGTCACTGAACCTAAGCAAGCGTAAGCGTAAGCGTAAGCGTTAGCAGATGGGCACTTTCAACCACGGTACGGCTACCCACCCTATCTTGGCTAAAAATTTCCATTGATCCTTTATAACGGTGAAAATGAAGCGGCTGAACCGTGAAAATCTTGTACTTACCTACGGTTCACAGCCTACCGACACGGCCACTCGGAATAGCTTTTACATGTTACGACAAAAGTATAAATACTTGTAGAGCCGCTATAGCGGCGGACATTGACGTGTGAAATGAGAAACAAAATAAAAATAATCACTTCTTTAGGCAGGCAAGCTTGATGGATTCTCACACAAAGGAAATTTTGGTAGATTGTACAGTTGTCTACTGATTAATATCTTGATAAATACAATGAGCACTGTCAGAAAATTAATTTTAGAATCAGAGCCGGCGATGCGACGTGGCTGGAGCGCTCGCTGTCGACTCAGATATTTGAGTAATGAGCAATTTCACAAAAGTGTAATATGGATTTTTTATGAAAATATTTCTCCACCCCACTTCACGGAATAATGCAACTTGTTTATGAATGATAACAATATTTAATTTCGTCAGTCACGCGTTTTATGATCGAGCATTACTTATCTTATCTGGTATTCTACGATTTTGAAGCAATAAAATAGTAAAGGTCGTCCACATAGTCGTGTGTTAGTGGAACCGCGAGCCGGAGATTAAGTTGGAATAGACTCGTTAGAGGGCAATGTGAAGGCCACGTAATGTTGTTCGATTAAAATAAAGTTGATTCATTTCACGAGTTATTCGGCGATAAAATCTGGTGTAATCAATCATCGGGGTGTGAGTGACGTAATCGGCGCTCTCCCGTCTCCTCGGCCAGTTTGATGGAACGTTTATATAAAGTAGCAGGCCTGAGGCCGCCGCTCCACTGCTCACGTCCTCAGATTCGCAATAGTTGTGCCACGTGGACAGGATATGATATTCCTGGTAACTACTGTTTCACAAGAAATACGTATTAATTTATATTTAAAAACACCTACATAAGCCGGCTAGATAATTTTCTAATAAAAAATTACTTCTAAGTAGAGCTTTGTTAGCGAGTTTGTTATAACTCTGATTACCTCTATTTCATTTCTAACGTAACATTCGTTTCATTATAAAATGGATATTGTTATCGGTTGCGATTGATTTATCAGAATTCCCATTGAATACTGTATCGAATATTAGATAAGAAGTCATATTTTAGTGAATGACTAAATCGATTAGAAAAAAATAGATAGGTTTAGTTTCATTGAATTCTGTCCGTTATTCATGAGAAGTTTTTAGTATTGTCATTTATTCAATTTTCTCTTTGCGATTTTTGTATTTTAACTTCCAACGCTGTTTAGATTGTGAATTCATGTTCAACGCAGGAATTTATATAGTGTTTATCACCAAATAATATCCCTGTAGGTTAATTGGAGCCACATTTAAAAGGAAATCAACCGATTAAACTGTTATATTTGGGGATAAACCGTTTAAGTTAATACCTAACAAACAAACGTTTTCCTGTTTTGTGATATTAAATGAGTATTAACAGATATAGGTAGGTAGGTGCATGATAAGTAAATGGTAACCAACTAAAAAGTGTCCGTTATGCTAGCGTACACCAGAACTGCAACGAGTTAGTTTCTATGCCAAAAAACTCTGTGTAAATACTGCCTAATTACTGTAAAAATAAAAAAAAATCTTCCTCTTTAGTTTAGGAAATAAACACCATTTTCACTATGTACGCTAGCGTCACGATCAAGCTAGCGTACACATGGCCGTACTCGAAAACGGCTAATTGTAAAGCAACAGATTTGGACACAAAAATACTGTTCTAATACTTCTCCCGCTATGCAAAATTTCATAACGATTGCTCTTGTAGGAACAGAGATATTGAACAAGACTTTTCAATGACATTCGGAGCTGGCGTCATGGCAGCGTACACATAGTAGTTCTTATAGAAAGGGAACTTTTCTTGTAATGAATGCTATATATATAAATAGTGCGTGAAATTCTGCCTCTATTAGTGTAAATACTTTATGCGAATTCGCAGGGGAATAAGTAAAAAACCCTGTTAATTTCTGTTCATAGTACAGGTACAGATATGCTCAAAGGTGCTTTGTCAAGTTTTTTTTAATAGAGAACTAAAACTGAAACGTGATGAAGTACTGAACTAGGAGTATGTACACTTCATTGTAGATATAGTTCTGAGTGAAAATTAAATAATTGGAAAAATTCAAATAACATTTATTATGCCAAAAACAATTATTTTTTAACACAGTATAATCATATTATTACTGATTTGGTACAATAATGACAATTTACTTCTTTTTAGTACTAGTTTTTGTTTGTGTTTATAATGTAATACAACATAACAGGTACTACTCAGGTCAGGTCTCTAGGTCATACTTGCAATGCGGTGTTACAGTATGTAATCATTTTAATTTTATTTATGTCAAAACACATCATGCTAACGTGTATTAGAAAATAATGCTATATTTCTGTTTTTAATTTCACAAATAATTCATTTTGTTCGCGACAGTACGTCAGTATATTTGTTCCTAGAACTTAACATAGGTTTTTTTGCTTATTCCCCTGCGAATTCGCATAAAGTATTTACACTAATAGAGGCAGAATTTCACGCACTATTTATATATATAGCATTCATTACAAGAAAAGTTCCCTTTCTATAAGAACTACTATGTGTACGCTGCCATGACGCCAGCTCCGAATGTCATTGAAAAGTCTTGTTCAATATCTCTGTTCCTACAAGAGCAATCGTTATGAAATTTTGCATAGCGGGAGAAGTATTAGAACAGTATTTTTGTGTCCAAATCTGTTGCTTTACAATTAGCCGTTTTCGAGTACGGCCATGTGTACGCTAGCTTGATCGTGACGCTAGCGTACATAGTGAAAATGGTGTTTATTTCCTAAACTAAAGAGGAAGATTTTTTTTTATTTTTACAGTAATTAGGCAGTATTTACACAGAGTTTTTTGGCATAGAAACTAACTCGTTGCAGTTCTGGTGTACGCTAGCATAACGGACACACTAAAAATGTAAAAAAGGAAACTATGTACTGATAATGAACGAAATAATAGGTACAGGCACCTTTTTTTTCTGGATGGGAAATCATCAAATGATTTCTTCCACTCTGGGCGGAGCGGGAGGGCGTGTCAGACTTCTGCTGACTAAAACCCACCCGTGTTCCTTCAGTTGCCTGTGCCTGGGCCACGGTATCTCTTTCGAACAACCCGCGACCCTGGCGGCATCGGCCCTTTCGGATCCCATCATTGCTGACATCTCTTTGAGGCGCGCGTTGAACACAACGCGCCGTCGACCCGGGCCTAGTCCTTACCGGATGGCGAGCTACCCATTGCTCGCCGTCCGCAAGCCCGCGCCTACGGTGGCCGGAATCGGCTATAGATTCCCGCCGCCCAGGGCGTCTCCTGCGGCGACTGAGGGCATGAGGTTGCCTCTCCCTCACACGTTCCGCCTCCTCCTTCGCGAGCATTACCTACTGCTTCGCAGAAGGAGGTGACGGCCTCCCATGCACTCTCGCTCCTTACCATGGCCTAGACCAGGCTCGGACGCGAAAGATTGCCGCCGCCGATCGCCTCCGCGAGAACAAGGTACAAGCACCTAATGTGCCAATGAGTATTTAGGTAAAGATACAAAACTAGTATCAGCAAATACATTATGATGGCAGATTAAATTAATTACTCATACCACTAACGTCACAATTTTTTCACACGTAGTGAACTCAGGACTATCTTGTGCTTTTTGTATTGGCACTCTTTGCGTAGAAAACAAGAATAAATTAAGAAGCATACTCAATTCTGATCCAGTATTTTGATCCAGCGCAACTGTCCAGTGATGCTGGATTCGGCCAAGCGGTTGCTCTACCTATTTCAATTCAGCACTGGATACTGAACAGTTGGACTGGATTGAAAAAGCTTACAATTGGTTCAATATAGATCCAGCCCAGGGACACCGGATTTCAGCGCTAGATAAACATATATAACAATGTGAATCAAGTTAAAAGAAGTTAAAAAATATCAGTTATTAATCATTGGTCCAAAACAGCTGTTGCAGGCTGTTAACAGTTACAGGCTCTCAAGCCTGTAACTTTTCATCAATCATGAAAATTGGTACAAAATACAGCAAACTTAAAAATTGCGATCGTTAATTTGCCAGCGTTATTTCCTCTCACAATGTCGCAAATATCGTGTCCGGCTGCCAAGCACTTTCGGATAATAAGCACGCTTACCCGAGAATAGCAGACATCAATCAAAGCGTCGCGTCAATGCTCAATAGACAGTGTTTGTGCCAAAGTGCCAAGTGCTTTCCCCTGGCGCGCTGGCGGCGGCCGGCAGCCGGCCAGGAGTCGCGACAGCCAGGGGACGCGCGGCGCTGTCCGTTCATTCCTGACACATAAATAAACAATTGCTGCACATGCCTGTATCTAGGAGCCTGATATACATATTTAGTCGTGTATGCAAACAGTGCCTCGATAGTAACAATTATTGTTAATTCTCCAAAGGTCACACATCTATCTATCACGCAGATTGTTGTGTTAATTAAAAGCTTTGTTTTATGTTTGCTACATGCATTATCAAATATATTTAACACCTAACATATATGCATGATATATAGGTACTTATGACTCGCTATCGTGCTCGCTTGGAACTGAGTAGAAAGTAAGTTGATAAATGACTCGCCTTATAAACTGTTTGCGTGTCCTATTTTGCAATATATTTGCAAACGTATCGATGCTGACCTCGTGTGAACAGTTATTGCTTCTCCATTTAGATTCCATTCGTGATTGTTACACGCGTAGGCTAACGCCGTCGTCCCTTGAATATAAAGAGCAGATCTTAGTGGCCGCGTGACTAACCTGCCAGGAGGAATTACCATCGATTGTATGCTAAGTAGCGGTGACTGCGGCCGCGCCACTACCATTGATCGGCCGACAGTACGACACCCGCGGCGATAGGATCCGACGTGATTATCAAATGCCAAATTCAATTATAATGGCCTTGTTACCATAAAAGTCTCGGTATACGCACCAAACATAGTTGCCATTTGTGATTAGCAAACGGAACTCATGAGTAAGTCTAGTCATCGGATACCGCATGACGTAACAGTTTATTATTGTGCTATTATTGTGCTATTATTGTGCTATTATGCATTTTGTGGTTTTGATTATGCTTGCAAAATGCAGTGGTTGAATGAGGTTGACTTGGTAACAAGGATAGCTGACATAAACGGAATAGGCAACCTGCTAAACACGTGTCTCAAATGGACTTTCAACTCATTACGTACAACTCTACCTGTACGTCGGAGAAATTTCGAGAAGTTTTCTATGAACTTGATATCGATTAGGTTTCGCTTGAAGGCTCTCCGTGAGACCTATTCATGGTCTTAGCACGTCTTCATTATTATTATAACTGATAAATTTAACTTTTTAATTGCCATCCACTTTATTATGTAGGTACATATTTACTAAAAACTTCCTAGAATGCTCTCTCTGAAACAAATAGTAGCCGTTTTAGTGCCCGCGTTCCTTTTAACGAATTTGCATAGATAGTGCCTACGAGGTCACGCGCATATCAGAAACATATCGGTGTAAGCTTTCAATAATTGAGCTCAAAGACGAGCCAAGGTTAAATGAAAGTTACATTTGATTGATTCCGTGTTTAAAAGAAAAACATGTTCTTACATTTATTTTTAAACAAGTGTAGGTACATAATAATATTTAAGTGTGTTATGGTGATATAACGAATCACTCTGTTTTCCAACCGTCACTCATTTATCTGTAGAGAAAACAAATACTGTTATCAATGTTTATAAGTTTGGCTTTATTAAAATAGATCTTCGGGAGGCACGTGTACGGACTTCTGTTGGGAACACAATACAAAAATAAGAATAAGTAGGTATGCCACTACAAAAATGTAAACACAATATGTTTTACTGATCGTATATTCTGGAAAATTCCGGACTTAGGAGGTCCTTGCCTCTTGGTAACGTTACATCAGAAACAAACTCCTGATTTGATGTTCCGATATCTTCCCATTTACAGTATCAAGGTACTTACAGTTGATTGAAAAACAAACAGTGTTACCCACTGAATATTACCTTGTTATCAGTGGCATGTTTGTGCACTTCCCGGGTTAATTCAAGTGAATTCGGGCACAGCGATTAATATCACTTGGATGTTTGTTTAAGTTGCATGGGGTCAGATAAGATAATTCCTATACCAGCTGTTGTTGCCAACTGGACGAGTGATATCAAGTGACCCGTGGTAAGATCATGTGACCCACCAGGGTTCTTTGACGGCAACGAATATTTTTAGTTGAGCACATTTGTTTTTATCGTTATATCTATGGCCTAGCTACTAAAGTGTGGCGAACTTTAAACTCCGCTGAGAATCAAGGCTGCGCTACTTGAATAGTCTTCGCATTAATAAGTATCTCAAGTTCTGCGAATCTCATCATGATAAATAGCAGCATTGTTCATTTTAATCTATTCTGTAGGTCTTTTTGTAAACCTGTCTGCCTATATTGCAGTCACAGTATTGCCTTGGTAGAAATTAATACTTTTTTTCCTTTTAATTTGTTTGATGATGACAGCGTTTGCATCAGTAGTGTTGAAGAGTTCTATTGTGAACGGGACAACCGTGGTGCTCTAGATTTCCACTTGACCGAGTGCAGTTTACAGATATTTTGTAATTAAATACCTATTTCGCCGATAACTTGTGCCGATACTGTCGGTCACGTACACACTTGCCAACTTATTCACACATAGATAATATTGAGAATAACAGCAAAGCAACCAGACCACACTCTGCAGTACTCTGCACTAGAACAAGTCTGTTTTGAGCAAGATAATCGGTTCGTGTTTTAACTAATTGCCTATAATCACACCTTGCTGACAAAAAATAAAATAAGTAAGCGCTTTAGTTGCGATGGTACTTGTAAAACGATTAACTAGCGATAACATTGACAAGTAACACGGATGAAGAATCACCCAGTAAACAAGAAATACTACTTTTATCACTTTTTACGGGCGCTACGAATAGAATCAATTAGCCAACAAAAAGTTTTTAATTTAAATTATCAACAGAAATGTCGTTGTGACCGAGGTCGACATAGAAACAAGGTGCGTCGTCAATTGGAAGAGTAAATAATAAATATTTGGAAGTTAGAGCGACGCACGCGGATGTCAGCTGACGTCACAATGGAGGCGCACGCCACAAAACACCACCAGTGGCCACCGCTATGCGCTTGTTGACACATGCGCACGCGTTCTTCGAGGAAGAACCCTCTGTCAATGGACCGAGGAAGATGCGACTCGCTGTTTTCAAAACGTTAGCCAGAATCGCCAATACTGGGATTCGACAGCGTAGATATGTTGTCTAAACACAACGAAAGCCAGCTCAGGAAAGGAACTATTCACAGCGTACTAAATATGCGTGCTGCGAGTTCAATTTTCACCTTTCTAAACGCCTAGTTAGAGGGTTTATCAATAGTTAAGTCTGTGTTGTAGACGTCCTTGTCGAGCGCTCTATAACATTTGACGATTATTGTTAGTGCTAGTTGGTGGTAAGGCACGGTAAAATTAATAGGCAACATTGAACTTGAACGTGTGTTGCGGTGCGTGCGGATGACGTCACTCACACGTACACGTGCGAGGCGGCGGCACCACTCGCGCCGCGGCCCCGCAAGGCCGCTGCCTATCGCACCGGCCACATCGCGCCGCACCGCCGTGCCGCCGTGCGCGCTTAACTAACCGTGAACACAGCCTCACATGTATACATAACTATATTATATAGCTAGATATATACATACACTAAGTGCCTGACTGCCTGCTACGTTCACCACGAGAAAAGCCGATTTAAACTCACACATTCTGAGAATTAATTGATCATTCTGATGGTTCCGCAATATAAAGCAAATAGCATTACATTGACTTACTTGCTCAATTATAGCGAAGTTATTGACTCATTCATGGAAACGATAATGTTATGATGACAGAAAAGAGATAAAATATATACTTAATATACTTTTGTAAATTGGTAATGGATTCCAGTGAATTTTCTACTGAAAAGGAACAAACACCCAAATGACCTTAAGCTACCGCTTATCCTGGGATCCTGAGAACATAGAACAAAAAGCAATATTCAAATAAGCAACAAGTAAGAAAACTATAAGTTGTAGCATTTTCCTACTCACGGTTAATAGGATATTGCCCCGTATCACACATTCACACGCACGCAGGACGAGAATACTATTTATATCTGCACAGAAATCGATAAATGTAGTACGTATATCGCGGAAATTTACACTAAAGATATCAGAACCATCATTGATAACAGTGATAAATAATGCAGGTATAGGTATTTACGTAAATTTTTTGTCATAATCGATATCGATAATAAAGGTAAGTTCGCGTTTTTTCTCAAACGAGAAATTATAATTATATTAAAGTTTATGGTCATAAAAGAAAATAATAATATATAAATATTAAGGCGAGAAACTGGAAATGAAAGTGTTAAGTAGTTAAACACTTTTTTTTACTCCACAGCCTAAGTTTTGCATTCAAAGACTCCTACACCATGAAGGTACCTATTGCTGACAAATATTATAATATTATAATTATAAGAATCCAACCCATATTGTAGAAGAAATCAATCTGCCTAGCCTTTTCCCAACTATATTGGGGTTGGCTTCCAGTCTAACCAGATGCAACTGAATACCAGTATTTTACATTGAGCGACTGCCTATCTGACCTCCACAACCCAGTAACTGGGTAATACGATATCCCTTGGTAAGACTGGTTGTCAGACTTTCGGGCTTCTGACGACCCTTAACGACTGTCAAAGGATCCACAAAGGAAAGAACTATCAAATGAAACTTCAAAAAGATTCGTCCCCTCATTGGACGCCAATATATTTCTTCTGAAAACTAATTAATTAAAATGTGGAAAAGCAAGTGTTAACTACTAAGAGTCTACTTAACAAAGTAGACTCTGTGTCATGGTTCGTGGAAGCTGCAGCCAGCAACTATTTGCCTCAGTCGGCCATTCCTAGAAGTTATATCAGAGACTGTTGCTAACTTGTATCACCTTACTTGACCGGAATTTGATCCCAAAGCAAATTGGCTGTAACTTGAAAATATTTGATCGATAGTGCGATACGATTGCAGAAGATTAAAGCCTGAAAGAAGACCAGATACCCAAGAAATCATATGCAGCTGTAGCGAGAGATTAATGCAGTTTTCGATAATAATATAAATATAATAAAGCTGAAGAGTTTTTTGTTAGAACGCGCTAATCTCTGGAACTACCAGTCAGATTGAGACGAAAAATTGTTTTTGCATTTGATAGCCCAATTCTTGACGAAGGCTATAGGTTATTTATCATCACGCTATGACCCTTAGGAGCCGAGCAAAATAAAAAAGTCGGAAGGAACGCCTAGCGAAAACGAAGTAATTACGCGGGCAGGCGATGCAATGCGACGGGTGGGTTGGGGGAACAAGAAATTTCACGCAGACCAAAATGCATAAAAAACGTACATTCAAATTACAGATAAAACAATAATGCAAGTTTTTAATCACGGAGACTTCGGTTTTTTACTTGAAGTTAACTTATTATGCAAAAGTGCCTTTCTAAGGTCGGAGTTGAATCCATTACGTTGGTGTCGTAACGTATCGTTACAAACTCATTTAGCTTGCATAATATGGATACACATGATTGCATGTGTCTTGTCTAATATACTGTTCATTACACTTACTATCTTTCCATAAATGAGAACCGATGGGGCATCTCGTTTCTTGTTTAATTCCACCTTAGATACTACGTTTATAGCAAATCTTGTTTACCATTGAATGGTTATTTTCCATCGCGCTTAATGGGATTATCATACAGAATAATGAGCCTATAGACAAAAAAAAAAACAACCGACTTCCAAAAAAAAAATACTACAAAGTGAAAATTATTTTTCACTTTTTAGTGGGTCAGTTTGTAATTTATCTAAGTTAAGAAGTCACCATCAGTTCCACTTCACCATATGAATTGTGACGAGCATAAATTGCTTAGCACCCATATAGTAAGTAATCGAATCGCAACCCGTGAAATACGTATTATGGAGTAGTTTCGATGGTCATCTGTGGTCTTCCTCATCAGTTCCACTTCACCAAATGGTGCTTTCCGGGAGCAAATGCACGAGTTTCTATAAAAAAATACCCAAATCGCTATAGGTGTGCCTATAAAATTTTAGGGTTTCCTTCGATTTCCATGGGATCCCCTCATCAGATTCTGACTTGGTGACAACGGGACCACCTCGAGAGGTTACCTTTTCAAACAAAAAAATAATTTTCAAAATCGGTCCACATTTGACGGAGAAATCGGTGTACTACATACGCGACGAATTGAGAACCTCCTCCATTTTGTTTTTTGAAAAGTCTGTTAAAAAGGGGTAAACTACATGTATTTTAAATACATTTTGTACTGATTCTCTATCAGTATGTTTCCGTAAAGTTGTCATTAAAGTGCAAAAAAGATCTTAGATTTCATATCTCTATATCGAAAAAGTTTATATTTATAAGCGTGTTGTAAGACGGACGCGCAGATAAAAGTACCTAGTTAGTGTAGGTACCTAAGAATCTCTCGTTATAATACATAAACACGGAAACATTGTCGCTTGATACATATTAGTTAATCTACAACAATCAACAATAACCAACCAATTAACAACTATAGCCTTAAGACTTCGTTCCGGACATATTCCATCAAATAAGTTTTATTACTTAATGAGGAAGGCTTTGTCTCCAAATTGTGATGACTGTGGAGTGGTTGATGATGTCTTTCTTATTTTGATGGAGTGTGTCCGGAATGAAAATATTAGAATTAATGTTTTCGGACGGTGTAAAAGATATGATATTGGCTTTTGTAATACCATCCTTGCTTTTCCAGTGTCCGATAAGGCTAAACAATTGTATAAGTTAGTTATAAGGTAGATTTTAATAAATAATTTTGTGTTTTGCTGCACTGGGCGATGTGGTCGCGAAGCGACAAAGCTCTTTAAATAAATTAAAAAAAAAAATTGTGAGTAAATGTTATTTTGGTATATAAAATAACATAATAATTTCATATCTACGTTGAACGGCCAAGTATTTTACGATATGCTAATTATACTATTAACATGTTAAATTCTTCTGATTGTGAAAAGATTGCGTACCTACCTACAAAAATAGTTGATTAAATTGAATTTTGTAGTTTCCGCCTACACCCATTGGAAGAAGGTGTGAGATAAGCTTATGTGTACAAAAACTTTAAAGTCATTGTTAGTTTTCTAAGTAATCTACGTAAATACCAGGCAAAAGAATGTATTTTGGTACTTACTCTAATTATATTAAAGATCTTTTAAAAATACACGCTACGGTTTAGTGATAGAATGTACTCTAATTAAGAATTTTGATCGCAAAGGATATTGCAAAACCTGGTACGATTATGAAAGCCTCTGAAATCGTGAAGGCCGAGTTCAAAAAAGATATTGAAGCTGTCAATGTACAAAATGGTGCTATTACACCTAAATATTTGAGTGCTTCTACTTCTTCAAAAACTATTATTCTTTCGGAATTTAGTTTTTCTAAGACCATATCCGTTTGCACTTTCTGTGTGATTTTACTCATTGTTATGCAAGTAAACACAACAGGCCTGCCGAGTATTTCATTCATATATACCCAATCTGCCTATTCAAATTGTATTTAGATAATATTTATCCTTTGTTTAAAGTCTCCGGGACATTTTTCTACAACAAGTGATAAGACCCTGAAACAAATCAGTGCTCGTACAATTCTTCGTCCAATAGGTACCTAGCATGAGTGCACAGCTGCAATGCAGTAACATATGAACACGTCGCATGCAACATTCGCTCAGTTGGCGTATTCGCGTATCGTACTTCTTGCATAAGTGGCGTATTTCGCAACACCTTACTACAGTGTAGCCGCGAAAGCTGTGACGTAACCGCTGCGCAGGCGCTACCGACCCATTGATTAGACCGAGCTGTGAGTGTAACCAGTTAAGTACTTAATCCCAATCACTCTTATTCTCAATGTTATTAATTTATCACTGAAGAATAACAGTGATATTCAGTGTGTCAATGGATACTATAACAATGTAACAGAATAATACAGCAAGTATTGAATATTTTTTTGTATTTTCTTGTCCGGTTAGCGTCACGAAATATAATTATGTATATTTAGACATGAAACCGTTTTCCACGAGTAAGATTGTCTTGAACGAGTAGGTACCCACGCAGTTTTTTAGAAACACTTGAAAAGTTATCATTCGTACCTAACTTGTGCCCGAAAATGTAGCCTCAACGCGCTCAGCGCTTCAACGTGGAGAAACATCGAGAGGCCGATGTTAAAATATTCATGCAAAAGAGGTTAGTCGTATTTTTAGACAGGACTAGTGTCACAAGGAGGTGGCCGGTCAACAACATTGATCAAAGTGCGTTTCGAATAAATCGAGTTGAGAGCAACACAAAGTACACACATACGTAGGAAATCACTCAATGGAGATCTCAGGAGAGGATTATACAATTTTGCTAAATGATTTTGCTATTTAAGACTATTCTCCTGCACCTAGTGCTGTTTATGATCGCTAAAATCATTCCACAATCTAATGTCAATGCGGATAATACAGTGCTGGAAATCTCCATGGAATATCCTACGACACTGAGTAGTAAAAAAAAAATGCAGCTAAATGCAGCCTAGGTTATTTATACAAAATAATCAAGTTCGACCATGCCTGGATGGATTACCTACCTACCAACTTGAAATCTTTTACTTAGTAAAAATCTATAATCCATTCATTCACTAACAGACAAGGACAACGCACAGCCCGCTGAGTCTAGACGCATGGAATTTTAGGTACACAAGAGTTCCTTTTATAATTAAAGAAGGAAGGATTTTTGAAAATTCACCCCCTAAAGGAGTCGATAGGGGATGATTTGTATGGAAGCTCTTTTTTTTTTGCAGATGGAAAATCGCGTCAGGCACTCCGCTTGTTTTTCAATAAAACTGATTTCAAATGCTCTGCCGCATGAACCTACGTATTATTATATATTTACTGTGGTATTATGGAGGTGGTGACATTGATAACAAGATGAGCTTCACAAAATTTGTCAACCTAGACATGACTGTGTCAATAAAGTTGTACACAGTTCCAGAGAATGTCCAGTCCAGACATAGAACGACATATTGAATTACGGACGCCTAGTTTCAGCGAAATTCACTGCTTCCTCTTGTCAGAGTCAAGCCCACATAGCAACTGTTACAATTATTATGTTTTAAGAAAATTTTATTAGAATTATGCTTTATCGTTTGGGAAACCAATGTTCTGTTCTGTCAAATTAATGTTACATAAGATTTCTGATTAATACCTAACAATTGATATTTACACAGTTGGTTACTACCATGGTGCTGTATCCTTCTCAATCGTCTCGGGAAATACCAGGTCATTAAAATAAACTTCTACCTATAATATTTATGGTCAGACTGTCCACAAATACATTATCGCCGTCAATTGATGATGAGTGCTTTAGGTAAGTAACTATATGTTACTATATCGTGTCATAACTGGTATCACAAAATTACTTAATGTAAAAACTCGTGTAGATTAATGACAGCGATTAAAAAACATGTCAACTAACAGTAAACAGATAAAGAGGTACTTGAATTCGTTGTATCGCCTCACACACATAAGGTCCATCACCTTTCATGTGCATCGTCGATTAATGAAAGTAAAATAATAGTTCCGGCATTGTTTGCCACAGATGTATACATTGGTCGAGACGAAGGTAACAGTACAAACATCCAACTGTCCAAGGGCCGTGTTGACAAACAACACCCTTTAATATAATCATTGTTTACCTTGCAACAATGTATGTTTATAATGAATATTATTTAAATGCAAATTGTTTCACGATTTTCATTGTTTCAGTTGAACCAGAAATAGCTCGTGATTAAAAGCCATCGTTTAGCTTTTTGTTACAAATGCTGCCTCCATTCAGGACTGCCTCGTGACAATACTATGAAATATGCAGATTTTCCTGTAAATTATACGAGTGTCTAACTACTTTTTGTGAATATAATTAAAACTTACGTTCATTTACAAGATAATAACAATTCGTGCGTTGATTTCTGAATGACATTTTCCGTGTAGCTCTTGGTAGGTTTATTAAATTAATGATAATCTTTCCTGGATTTCGTCGAACCGCTAATCGGATATTAATATGTTCTTTCATGATTATTTATCTCTAAATGATAAATTAAAATATCAATCATTAAATAGGCTACGCCTATCTTACTTAAATTACTTATCTGGGATTTCTAGAGAAAGAAGAAGCTGCTGTATCATGATATGATTTATTAGAAACCCGCGTCTTTCCTTACTTAATAAAGAAATTAATAATAACTTTGAAACTTTTGAATTATGTAAAGGTAAATATTTTACAAGAGTTCGCGAAACCGGCTGTTCCGTGAAGTTTTGGGGTTGAAAAAAAGAATATGATTTAGTACGTCTACGGATTCCTTTTTTACTTAATTTTGTACAATATTGTTCACTAATTTTATCATGCGTCGCTGTGTGACATGTGTTATTTATTTTGGGTTTCTAAGATGTTTCGAATCAACATGAACAGGGTTATTACTCTCCTATATACAAAAACGAATCGTTTTGCTTACCAATGGTAGCATTTTTTTATTGTAAAACTGGGCATATAGATTCGTAAGCTAAATTGTATTTTGTGATAGCTACTTCCATATGGGAGGGTCTACTATGCAAAGCTTCATTATTGCTAAAGATACAAGAGTCTTCATAACCAATAACGGTCCGTAAATTATAGGAATCAGCCATAAGTGGGAATGAAAACATCTGAAACCGTAGATAGAGATTGTTATAGAACCATCATTAATAGGATTCATTTGAAAACATCTACATAGGTGATGTATTGAAAGTCTTGGTAACCAAGTAAATGTCCCATGGGTGCGTGGGGTCGAGTAGCAGCAATATGATAACAAAGAAGTGATGCTGACGCCATAATATCGTCGTATCGCATCGCCGCCGTAACGAAACACTGAAACTAACCTCTTTGATTGTTTACATATTGCAATAAGATACCCTCTTTAACGCTCGTGAGAACGCGAATATAACATGATCGATATTGTGAGTTAACACTATCCACCTACATACTATAGGTACGCTAATTATGTAGGAATTATCTTTCTTATATGTATATAGCAAGGAAGCAAGTAGTCAGAGTATATTTGCAGAGGAATAAATTGGTAGCTAACCTACGGAATTTATCAATTTGTAGAGTCGAATTGCACCTCTTCTTAAAAATTCTCTTTAACTTTTCCTATATGGCTAAGCTTTTAATCCATCTTAAACTTCAAAGTACATATTGATTTTGTTTTTATAATTCCATCTTTATAATGGAGGTTACCAGCCGATCTATTCTGTAAACATCTCACCGTGTAAACTTAGGTGAAGAGAGCTGTCAGCAGTGTCAATACCTAGCATCAGGCAGGTGGAGTGGCAGCTCACTTCATTTGTTTTCTTTGCCTAAGCTTTGAAAAACAGCGTTTCCTTCTATTTAAATTTTTTTACGTGTGTGCAAATAAATAACTTTTTTCTGTGTCATGATGAGGTTTAGTCTATCTAAATAAAAAGAGATGTCCTGGTCCTGACTGACTGACTGGCTCATCAACGCCCAGCCCAAACCCTTGAACCTAGAAAACTGAAATTTTGCAGAGAGGCTCCCTTTATAATGTAGACAAGGATTAAGGATGGAATTCCCGGTAGTATGTTCCCGTGGGATATTTCCCGACATCCACGCGGGCGAAGCCGCTGGCAAAAGCTAGTTATATAAATAACAACTGGACTACAAGATATATTTATTTTGTAAGACATGAGTAAATTAAACAGGTCTTAAATAATAAGACCAGGTCCAGGACCAGGTCTTAGGTAATTCTTTTAATATCACTATCACTACATAGTATAAAACAAAGTCGCTTCCCGCTATCGGTCTGTCCCTATGTATGCTTAAATCTTTAACACTACGCAACGGATTTTGATGCGGTTTTTTTTAATAGATAGAGTGATTCAAGAGGAAGGTTTATATGTATAATACATGCATGTTATAGTCTACTATAACATGCATGTATTATACATATAAACCTTCTCTAGAAACACTGATAATTTTAGAGGTTTCTAATGTGATGTCGTAAATAATCACATTTTTTTGCGCTTAAGATGTCGCAAAATATCATGCCGACTGGGAACCACCATTCACGGTAACGATATATCGTAGCGATTTGAGTTTGCACATTTATACCTATGTTCTAAATATCCCATGGGATATTTTCCGACATCCACGCGGGCGAAGCCGCGGGCAATAGCTAGTAATATAATAAAATAATAAAGATGACTCTATTCCAAGGCTGAGTAATAAACAAGTTCATTATGTAAATCATTGTTAATCAAAATGTAGGCTTAAAGTAATTAATATTATTGTTAATAAAGCAAGCTGTTTAATTACTAGCTCGCCACTTGAGAGTATTATTAATAATACGCATAATACAATAGGTATGGAAACTATTAATGTGTTGTAGGTAAATGTTGTTTGGATTTCCATTTCCAGCTAAATAATTAAAATAATTCAATGATATTTTTCTGCATGAGCAACACAACATCCTTCCTTATATATATTGCTAATTTGTGATATTATTAAATACATATTATGAACTTAAAATATTCATTGTTGTTTAGTTATATATGTAATAAATAATATTTACGTGGCTGAAATTGTATCCCTCTATTTACAGTAGGTATACCTATACGTTTGGATTTCCTCTCCCATTGTTTTGCAGGTAATTCATATTTTGAGCAACATATTATCAGGCTTATTCAGGAGGCCCTCATCCTGGGGAATTACCAAGTTATTAATAAATATAGACTATCCGGTTAATTCTCGTTTAATTAAAGGAGTTATAAGGTTATTGTTAGGGTGTTCTAGAGAAAATTCTATAGTCGTAAAATGACAGCGATTTGGAAGTGTATTTTATTATGATGTTTAGGGTGGGTAGTTTTTGCTATGTTATCCAGGGCTAAGTTTTAATACAGTTAATGGTTATATTGTGTTTTAGTTATAGCGAAGTTGTTATAGTTAATAACTTAATACTAAGCAATTGATCGTCAAACACAATAAAGATTCATAATGTAGAGCTATCTGGGCTCTACTTTACCTAGCATTTGACAAAGGTATAATAATAATCTCGTTACTTAATCTTTTTAACTTCACCTCTAGGTTATGCGACTCTACTTCAAGTCGGCATTTGCTTTCCTCTGTCAGTTCGCTGGTACTCCTCTACAGGTCGTATTTTACAATCGATCTGGACGAAACTTGGTGGACTAAAAATTTGTTTTGTCGTCGGGGATTTTTGATTGGAAGGGTACCTACTTCCTCCAAAAAGGGGCAAAAAGGAAGCTACTGGATATCTCCTCCTTATGAGATCCGATTTCGATGGTTCTTTTTTTATTTGCAAGGTAGTAACTTTAAGTTGGTCTCATACAAATTTAGTGAAGATCTGATGAGGATGTGATGAAAAAAACATGGTAAATATCCCTTTTTAAATAACTTTAGTGGTATATTAATTGTTACAAAAAAGTTTGTGCTCGCGAGGTCTAATATTGTTCGCAGAACTACTAGTATACAGCAAGTATTAACCTATATTTAAAATAAAGGGATAGATATAGAAATGATTGACAGATAACTAAAGATGGTGATTTACTTCCAGCGAACTGAACACTGCTGTGAAGAAATGTGTCAGTCTATCGATAAACAAGACAGCAATAAATATTCTCATTTCGTTTGAATACGGTTCATCTACCTACACCTTAATAAAAGAGATCTAATTTTCGTTTTACACCCTATGAACGAACTAGTTGGCCAACTAATCAGATGAACTTTGAACATCATTCGGTTCCAGCAGTTCATTATTTACCAACTAATTTTATGTACCAACAGTTGAAACGTAACGTTCATTCATGTCTGCTAACTATTTATATACATACATACATATGGCTATGTACTAAAATAAAACGTGTATACTAATACAGGTATGCGAGGTATTATCGTGGCTAATACAGCTGATACCGTCAGATATGGCTACGTAGGCGGGCGCGGTAGCTGCCAGCCTGATAACACACACATGCGCACGCGTTCCTACGTATACTGCCCATGTGTGCGTATGTAACACTATCTGTGACACAAGCTATGATATCTCTTTGTTTTCTTTGCAACCGCCGCTTGTTATCTGACAAATGGGTCCTCGTTTATTTAATAGGTAAGTATCATGCACCCTTAGCGGAGTAGAGTTACTGTTACTTAGTTAGAAAGCGCCGTAATACCACGTTGAAGATCAGCAGTGGTAAGTATGACAGTCCACAGGCTAATATCCTATCTATAGGTACTATTAAATGAGCAAATTTGTAATCACCTTCTCGAAAACGGCTCTAATGATTTCGATAAAACTTGCAATATAGGGGTTTACGGGTGTGAAAAATCGATCTAGCTAAGTCTCATATCTGGGAAAATTTGTTTTTTCTATTTTCACCTGTCGACCAGGTACTTATGTGTGATATGACTGATACAGGACGAAATCGATTACCTGTAGATGCATAGAGAATAGGGTTACTCGTGGTCGTGATTATTATTATCTTCATTTATATCAGGTTTGTTGATAAGAAGACGAACTCAGTGCGAGTGCAGTTTGATTATAATTATAGTTATAATCACTTAACAAGTTATCAATCAAGCAATCATAATTTTAAATATTTGTTTATTTTATCATTTCTTTATAGGTAGGTATTCGACTGATAGGTCCGTTTAATTTCAGTTTCAAAAAGATACTTAATTTTATTTTGCTGGTAAAAGTTCGTGAATTATAATAACACCTGAGTGTAATAACGCGGCTTATCTTTTTATTTATTAAGCTACTTAAGTACTAATTTATTTTGTATGAGAAAATGGAACAAGATTAATTAAGCAAATCTTAACTCTTATCTATTAAAAGCAGAGATATTAAGAAAATGTAAAGAAAATAAAAAGATATCGCTACAAAGTAGCATGTTGCATTTTAAAATGTTATGAATACATGATTGTTAGTTGTTACACAAAAAAAGCGGCCAAGTGCGAGTCGGACTCGCCCATGAAGGGTTCCGTAGCAGCAAGTAACATAATATAAAAGTTCTTGTAGTTCGTTGTAACTTTAATCGATGTTTTAATAATAGACCGATTTATGACGTATTAAAAAAAACTACTTACTAGATCTCGTTCAAACGTATTTTCGGTCGAAGTTTACATGGTAATGTAGGTACCTACATCATATATTTTTTTTAGTTTTATCATTCTTTTATTTTAGAAGTTACAGGGGGGGACACATTTTACCACTTTGGAAGTGTCTCGCGCAAACTATTCAGTTTGGAAAAAAAATTATATTAGAAACCTCAATATAATTTTTGAAGACCTATCCATAGATACCCCACACGTATGGGTTTGATGAATAAACATTTTTGATTTTCAGTTCTAAGTATGAGGAACCCCCAAAATGTATTGTTTTTTTTTTCTATTTTTGTGTGAAAATCTTAATGCGGTTCACAGAATACATCTACTTACCAAGTTTCAACAGTATAGTTCTTATAGTTTCGGAAAAAAGTGGCTGTGACATACGGACAGACAGACATGACGAATCCATAAGGGTTCCGTTTTTTGCCATTTGGCTACGGAACCCTAAAAAGGAATAAGAACAATATAACTAGTCAGTTTTTGGTTATTAGAAATGCATGTAAGTAGGTAGGTATTGTTGTGGAACCCAAACTGTTTCATATGGCGCCCAAATGGCAGTGCCAGAGTTTTTATAGTGACAGTTCGGCTTTGTTCGATGCGTATGCCCAACAGTAGGCTGCATTTGACTTGACTTTTTCTTTTATTGAAAAAAAAATCTCAAGCCAAATAAAAATAACTAAGGCCAACATTAGTCTTTAAAAAAATATTCGGGATCAACAAAGTATTAAAATACAATGTTTAACACGACCAACCCACCAAACCTAGTAACTTACTAATTACTATTGATTTCGAAACATAGTTCTGGTTTTAAAATCTCTTTCATGCACATAACCAGACATAACCCGTTTTGTACCTGATTTGTTCAAGTGAATCTGCCTGTATATTTACCTGAGAAGGGGCCAAGCATGGCACCCTTATGAATAAACTGTGAATTGTTTACTAAAGTATACAAATTTAGAAAAAAACAGATTACGTATTAGCAAAATGGGGTAAAAACTAAAGTAAGAAATCCCGCCGCGCTGCGCCGCGCCGCTCACACAAAATTACTTTCAGTAAAATTTAAAAAAAAAGGTATAAATGTTACTTAATTCAAAGTTAACTCGTAGCATTAACTTTTCAGACGTTTCTTTGAGGTATTACTGAAGGGAGACTTCAATGGGAAACCGTAAACGCTTGATGTCTTAAAATAGATTCGTTTAGATTTAGGCCTATTTGTGCTACGAAAAAAGCGAGCTTGGTTGCAAATTGCAATCGAGTAAGTCCTGTCAGTAACAAAAGCAAGTAAATGTAACAGGTCTCTTAAAAGCAAGTTCTTTAAATAAATAATCTGAGTAAGTAAGTACAATGCGTGCCACGAAAAATGAGACTTGACACACCACGTTGTTTGCTTTGCGTACTAGATTATAATTATCCGATTCTGATTATTCTGATTTATAGGTCTTTTTAGAGGTCTCAAACGGGAAGGGACCGAACGTCATAGGGGCGGCGGAAAGCGCGCGGGAGGCGCGATACTGCGCTCGTGAAGTCTCATCTTTCGTGGCACGCATTGTAAGTAATCATTTATTTACCAAAAAAAGTTGGCCTAGATAACATCAGTGTTGTTTCAATAAGGGATGGGTATGACTTTTACAAAATAAATATAATAAACCCGTGCTCTTCAAACTAGGAAATCCTGTATCTTGAAGGACAGAGTTCTTTAGTGGGATTGCACGATTTAATTTATTTTTATTATTATTGAGTACCTACCTTCTTAATAATTCTTATGTTAACATATTTATTGACTTTATTGAGTGGGTTTAATGGTTAGTTGTGAGGAGTGTTTGTGTGTGTTGCTGTGGGGTTAAACTGGTCAGTTGGGGTTTGTGTGCGAGTGTGGTATACTTAGTAAAAAACAATCTGTCAAGGAAGGGAAAAATTTGGTATTTTAGTCGTTAATTCGTAGAATAAATGAGTTCCTTTGAATTGCAATAAAGTAAAGATTAAACTCTCTTAGTTGAGTGAGACAAAGTGTTAGTTCAGTGTAATAGCTACGCCGTAGCAGGCGTCTACGACTCCTGTGTATACGCTTTTCATAACAAAGAAAAGTTTTGTTTCAATTTATAACCGTCTAAAACTTTAAATATAAGTAGGTATAAGTAGTAGGTTTATTTATTATATACTTAATACAAAAATATAGTTTCAAAACTTTTTAAACCACAGTGTCTTTTTACAGGACTGGTTCTTAGTTTATCCATATTTTATTGTAAGTTTATGATAACGTATTCGCCTGACCATGTTTCATCTGCCAAAAAATCAACATTGCCATCCAAGATTGCTATGCTGCTATCCTTTTTGAGCACTTACGAGTAATAGTGATGTGGAAAAGCATTGTTTTTGGTTTGAAAAATGGCACAGCCTAGTAACTACTAGGACTATCGATTTTGTATACACATGTTTGATTCGGGACGGCTTGTCTAGATATTACATTGACGTGTTTCGATATCTAAGAGAATGTCACGTGGCAGCAGTCCAGTGAGTTTTATCTAACGATTTTCCGACATTATCCGCGACTTATAACCGCTTTGCGTCATCGCGGAAAAGTGTTCGTGTTGCATCGCGTTTATTTTTTTTTTTTATTCCAGCCCATTTTATTGGAGTTTATTCATCGATTTTAAAAGACCAATCGGGTATGGAAATTTTATAAGGAGTGAAATACATGCGTTAACTCAAAAGCGTTGTTACGTTTTTCTGCGCAACGTAAAACAAAACGAACGCCTTTACACCTTAGTTGCTTTTTGTACAGCACTGATTCATTAAAAAAAACCCTGCCCTATGGTCCTTTGTTTTCGTCTAACAATAGGAAGTCGGAATAGCACAAAAAACAGGAGTAAACTCCCGTCGTGCGTTGGAACTGACACACACACACTTTTATTGTTTTGACGTATATAATTAATACATATATTAACATTTTTGTGTATAGGCTAGTTTGAAATGTAAGTTTCTACTACGAACTGGGACAACTGAGAACTGCTAAAAATCATGCTGTCTTAAGTTTATTATGTTTTTTACCGTTTCAATACGTTTTTTTTTGCTAATATTGCACTCTGCCGCTGTGCACCTGTCTTTTTTCGTGGGAAAATAGACGGCAAGTTATGCGATAGGTAAGTACTAGATAACATGGTGTTTAGTAATGATTACTATTGGTTACTCCGCCACGTTTATCCGTCAACAAAGATATATCAATAAGCGGTAGTACATAGTATTGCGTGTACAGTCTCATAATATAGTCGGTCGGAGGTTATCGCACGACCTAACTGGCCACTTGTACTTTTCCTACTTGTTCTAATTTTAACTCATCAATTATTGAAAATGGTGCATTGTAGTTTGTAGTAAGCTGATAAGAACTTATTATCATATTGTCACAATAATTATTTAACGATAATTCCCCGAAGCTAAGCATATACAATTAATACCTTGCCTTTATTTGTATTACTATTAATTACTTACGTTAATTACTGACTTGTACTATAATTCCCGCAATTACAATTCGTAAGAACGCTTGCGGTTACATAGTACAAGATATAGTACAATAGTGTTGTATTTAGTACATCCACCTACAGAATGTTTTTTTTTTTTAGAAAAGTTATACCTACGCAGACGGCACCAAGTTAGGTAACCTGACAGGTCTCTAATAAAAAGGGTTTATTATTACTAATAACAATAATCTACACTTGATTGGGGATTTCAGTGCAATAAACATTTGATTGAGATCGAAAATTGACATCAAAAAACGTATCTTGGGTAGGTATTACCTAAGGTGGAGGTTAACGAAATGAGATGCAGCTGTATAAATAGGTACTTAGTCCGTTTTCCGAAGTCTCTACCTACGTTCATTTACATTTTATAGTGTCCTTTAAAAATGCTAAACAAAAATCACGCATGAGACGTTGTGACGACCGGTACAAAAGGTCATGTCGAGATAGTAGAATATGTCAATAGACATAATAATAAAGAGTCACTCAATCACAAGCTAAATTAGCTGATGCTACTGAATAACAATCACGTGGAAATCAGTACCTAAGCTAAGCTGTTTCGTCATAATTAACAGGCAGGTAAATAAAAATGCAACGTCAGAGTACAAAGTGTCAAAATTGCACATGTAGAGATACTCCGTAGCATTGTTCTAAGATCATTGACATGGAAGGAATAGTGGAAAATGATAATGTTGCCAACATAGTGACATAATAATAAGACCGGTTTACTTATTTTCACGCCACGAGTTGCCAGATACGAAAACTCGTTATTGGTCCCAAATGCTACCGGTGTTTTATCATAAAATAATGATCATGTTGAAAGTCAACTCGTGTCATTTGGTAAAGTTTGTTACATTCTCAAGATATAGGTACCTACCTAGGTATGTATCTATTTTCCTTACTGGATACAAGGGTTTTCAAGGTTGATGTACGAAAAGTAGAAGGGTGAATAGAGGAGGGATGCTTGAATGTTATGAACGACACAGATAGCGATAGCCGGCGTCGATAGCGGGCACAGTGGGCACCGCGGGCAGGCGCCAGGCCGAGCTGCCGAGCTGCTGACACGCTCAGAAACAACCTAAATAAAGCGGCCGCAGGGAGCAGAGCGGCTGACGCGGAACACGCACACACGCGCGCCGCACACCGCCGCGCGCCGCACACACGCGCGCGCACGCACACACCGACCCCCAGACGAAAATAAAATCCACTCGTATGCGCCATGCAAATAGGAAGGCGGTCCGTGCACGCGAGTCGCCAAATCAACTAACAGATCCTTACGTTTCGTGGCACTGTCGCAAGACGGTCACGGGCGCAGCATCGCAGGCCGCGGGTCACAGCAACGTTCGCCGGTCGGAGATCTCATCCGACGGAAGGCGCCGCTGTCCGCCACTCCGAACTGGTTTCGTACGCTCGGATTCCGATGGAAAAGTACACGGGCGTAACGTCCACGAACATTCGGCACTCGCGGTATAGCGCGCCGGTTTCACTGCGGTCACTCGGCAGGAAGATCAACGGGCGAAGATTAGCATGAATGATATCATGGGTCGATCTGACGACGAACACGAATGGAGTGCGACGTCGGCGCGGGTCGCGCTGCGACTGACGGCGGCACTACGCGGAGCGGCGTGCGTAGTGAGTGGCCGTGAGGCGCGGGGACGAGGAAACCCGGCGCGAGTACGGAGCGCCCGGCGGCGCGGGGGGCGCGGATTAATCACGTAGTAAGTATGCCCCCCCCCCCCCCCCCCCTTCGGGCCGCACCGCCCGCGGCGCCGCCACCGATAGAACCTGCGCTCCACCGATACATAAATAAATACTAAATGCAATATGAGCGCTCGTCGTGCCAGACTGAAACCGAACACTTCTCGGGCGAAATGAATTCTTGTGTGAGCGTTGGCCGTTGCCACCGAATGTTGTCGGCAGGCCGCCGCGCCGCCGGGCGTCGCGCTCCGCCACGTAAACCCATGATGCAATGCAACTGTTAAACGCCTCGTAAAGTTATCAATCAGCTCGAGAGATGCTGTTATGTAGAGTTGTCGGACGAGTGTTCGCCGGCGCCGGCGCCGTTTCAACATAATATGAAAGTTTACTTCCGTGACGATGCTGTGTATGGCCACAGCACGCTCATTGATTGGTTTCCTGTCCTGCCAGTAGTACCAGGCATGGGGCGCTCGTGTGCACCGGCGACAATGTTCTGTGCTGTGTGTAATTGCATGTAGTACCTACTCTGTACAACAGGTATTTCCCACACATCTCCAGTGGAAAGGTTCTGGAACCGGTTCTATAATTCTATGTCGCTGACGTCACGGCATGCCTCGAGCTCACGATACCTACCTTTGGAACCTTTCTACTTTTTATTTATACACAAAGTACTTGTCGTTTAGAAACTCTACATTAATTACACATTATATCAACTTAAAATTGTAAAGCGACAACTTTAAGCTCATCATCGTTAAGTTGGCTGAAATAACTTTGGAGCTCTAAGTTATGAAGTGCGTTATTTAAACATCTTGACATCGTATTTCCTTTCAAAATCCCAAGAAGTAAACACATGGTAAGATTTATCATTGACATACCCACACCTACCATAATAGAAAATTCCGACCTGGGATGGCTTGGATTTATCTACTCTGACAGAATCTGTGACTCGTAACTACGTTGAAGTACTTATAGTCTTAGGGTTGACCCACATCTGTCAGCACGGAATCGCCTTTTTTCGTGCTTTATCCTTTTCTATCTCTTAGGATCATCATTTCCTAGAGCGATAAAGATAGAGACCGCGCGGTGGAATCGGCGATGCGCTCGACACCACGGCCAAAATGGCTGAGAGGCGCTGGAGTGCTGACGAGTGCTATCGAGCGCGATATCATGCTTCCATTGCATTGCATGATCGTATTCGACAACACATAGGCGACGGCGTGCGATCTTACGCTGAAGCACGCGATAGCACGCTGCAGCACACACGGCATAAATGCTGTTCCGTGCTGACAGATGTGGATCAACCCTTAATATTTGCAGCAATGCCACTTAAAACTCAAAAGAATACATATTCTTAAGTACATATCTAATTGGAGTTACTACAAAAAAGTTTAAAACATTTAGTTTCTAACTACAATTGTCGGTAGCAGAGCACAGAAGTAATCCTGATTGCTCCCATTGTGTTCAAGAAACGGGTACTAAGATAAGCCTTAAAAAGTCTTATCTCACAATAATGGCCCGGCCTCTTACGACAAATGGTCAGACATGGTCATTGTCACAGAAATACTTATGTTGATTTTTTAGTAACAGTTTCATCATAATCCAACGGACAAACAAATTATTAAAGTTAGATCTAGGTATGGTTCCAACAGTGAAATTCTAGAAAGAGGTAATGCTTGATAAGAGGCCAAAATAACATGAGGATGTTAGGTAGGATTCAAAATTGATGAATATGAAATGAATCTAAGAAGATATTATTTTCCATTGGAGATAAATCTTATCATACTCAATCAATCAATCTGCCTAGCCTTTTCCCAACTATGTTAGGGTCGGCTTCCAGTCTAACCGAATGCAGCTGAATACCAGTATTGTACATGGAGAATAACATACCCCTTGGTAAGACTGGTTGTTAGACTTTCGGGCTTCTGACGACCCGTAACGACATGATAGCCGGGACCAACGGCTTAACGCGCTTTCCGAGGCACGGAGGAGTCTTGTTACGTAAAGATGGTCACCCATTCACGGACAACCCCGGCAAGCGTAGCTTAACCTGATGGATCGACCCGTGCGGCTGTTATTATTTCGCCACAAGTTCTCTAAATAAATAAATAAATCTTATCATATTCCTTCATGTTAATTTGGATCCAGGAATGGAAGCAAAAATTAAATTCTAGAAAGAGACAGAAATATCAGTAGATCTTATTTTCTATAGGAATTACAAATTATAGTTACCTACCTATAAGTAACCTACTTTGCTATTAACAAAAATAAATAAAAACTTTTTTACAAAAAAAAAAAAAACAACTGAGTTCCAAAAAAACCCTACAAAATGAAAAATAACTTTAATTTCGGAAGTCGGTGTCTTTTGATCTGTTTAGTTTATTGCCACCGACTTCCGAAATTAAAGTTATTTTTCATTTTGTAGTTTTTTTTTTTTGTGAAGTCGGTTTTTTTTTGTAATGTTTTATTTTTCACTTTTTAGTAAGTCAGTTTGTAATTTATCTAAGTAACTTACAATAGCCTAATGTTAACTGCTCTTCACCTTTTACAAATATTGCTTTTCCCGATGCAGGGACGTTAATTGTTGAGGAGTTCTCCTAGTAAGGAACCAGGAGAACTGGAGCTGATGGTAAAGTCACCATCAGCTATGCATTGAGACGAGCATAAAATGGTTAGCAACCATATTATAGTAATCGAATCGCAACCCGAGAAATACTTAGGTATAATTGAGTAAGTAGTCTCGATGGCCATCTGTGGTCTTCATCATCAGTTCCACTTCACCAAATGGTGCTTTACGAGAGCAAATGCACGAGTTACTATAAAAAATACCGAAATCGCTATAGGCGTGCCTATAAAATTTGAGGATTTCCCTCGATTTCCATGGGATTCCCTCATCAGATTCTGATTTGATTACAATGGAACCACCTCGAGAGTATGCCCTTTCAAGCAGTAAATAATTTCGCTAATGCGACTATAGACAGAGTTATGCCCGAACATACCTAAAAAAAATATAATATAAACATCCGAATTGAGAACCCTCTCCTTTTTGGAAGTCGGTTAAAAATTAAAGCTCAGCCACATAATTTTACAAAAACCTCCCAAATTATATTAATTTGATAATGAAACCATCATAAAAATGCAGTACAGAGTACACAACACGGCGCCGTAGGTTGTAACTTGTAATGTTGTAAGTAACCATCGCGTTGAACTCTTCTGCAAGGGCCATCGATCGATTGGCCACGCTCAGGCGCAGAGCACAATCAAACGCGTTTTTTTTTCATCCCGGCGCTGATGGAAACCTTATAATGCATGTTAAACTTTGTAATGGTTGTTCAAGTCGAGATGCATTTAAGTGTATTTTTAATATTATGGATGTAATGAGTTGATGATGATTACGTTAAAAAATTCAGTTTAGTACGGAAATTGAATATGTAATCCGAATCGTGAACTAGCTTTTACCCGCAACTTTGCTCACTTGGAAATCGAAAATTATCCCACGGGAACGTACAACTGGGATAAAAAGTATCCTATGTTCTATTTCAGATCATGGTCTACCCGTGTGCTAAATTTCTTCCAAATCTGATTAGCCGTTTTAGCATGAAAGCGTAACAAACAAACAAACTCACTTTCGCCTTTATAATATTAGTGTGATTACTAGCTGCGCCCCATGGTTTCACCCGCGTAGACCGGGATACAAAGTAGCCTATGTGTTAATCCAGGGTATAAGCTATCTACATACCAAATTTGATCTGAATCGGTCTAGCCGTTTGAGCATGAAGAAGTAACAAACATAAAAACACACACACTCAAACTTTCGCCTTTATAATATTATTGTGATATATATAGCTATATAATGATATGTATATTTATTTATTTATTTATTGAGCAAGGCACACCAACGACATATTTACAATGGAAATAATAATAGGTAATTCAGTCTTCAGTACTGTGTAAATACATCACTTATAGGCATGCACAACATTCATCATAATTTTAAGGTGAGCAACTATTCAATTAATTTTTAAATCATTTCAACGTTAACAATAAATATTTGATATTAATTTAAAAAAAAAATCACAAATAAAATTTGATTATAAAAAAAAATAACATAAAAAACATTTTGTCACATTGCATGGGAGCAATTCCATACAAAATCACAATAAAATAATTATTAGATTGCAAAACTAAGTATAGAATTGATTAAAGTAACGGTAGGTATTTAAATGCCGTAATAAAAGTTAAAAGATAAAAATAAGAATAACAATTATCGTAAGTTTAAATAAACTAAATTTGAATTAAATTATTACTATTAAATTCTATAACATTAAAAATATTCAATATAATTAAATTAAAATTACATTATTATTAAATTAGAATAAATATTATATAAGTAGGCAGCTACAGGTCAATTTTAATAATTTTAGTTTTAAATATTGGCAGACTATCAAAGAAAATATCAACATTGCTGTCAACTGAACAGGCTCTATTACAGAAAGTCAAGGTTTGTGCGACACGGTTTAGTGGCAAACGTTCTAGTGGTACGCTTATCAGTTAGGATAGTTAGGATTTATTCCTCACATTTCTCAAAGACTTCAAAACTTTTTAGCTCTATAACAGGTGATCTTAATATAGCTATTAAGATCAGCTCCATAGATATATGAAAGAAGGAGATATGCCCGGTAGTTGAAAATGTATCAGAACCCGATGTCGCTAGGTTGGCCCCACCACCGCGCCACTACTACACATGTAGTTCACTAAAAGCAATAGATACAAAGTCGCGCACACACTTGCAATTCATAAATCAGAACATACTACACAATCAATTATAAACCTTAACTCGTCACACACAGCGTGCATTTACCATGCACCGTACAACTTACTCACACAAAAACATCTGGCGCTATTATTATGTTGTGCAAAAAGCAATTTATTTTACATATACGCTAGTGATTGACTAAATCGGAAAGTTATCGATACTTCCATTTATTACTGTACAAGAAAAATTTGGGGTCCTGAAAATAAAATAAAAAATGATATGTCCAGAAAGTATTATATATTTTAAATTTAAAAAAAATGTATATTAAAAAAAAAACACGAATCAATAAATTAAAACAATCCGGTTAAGTTGGTTTAGGCTGTGAAACCATAGGAATTGTTGAACCCTGTTATGATGTGTTTACTCACTGACCTGTAAAGTGGAGGTATTTGTTCAGTACTTGACGTACTCTTAATTTTGGGATTGCCCATTCAAAAAGCCTGCGAGTTTTCTTTAGAGGCTGGAACATTTCTGCCTTAAAGTGAATTGAGCATATGGTGCTACATTTTGTTGGGAACCAGTTAGGTGGCCTTCCTGTGGCATCAATCCATTATTTTTTTGTATTTGTATCTTTTGGGAAGCTAAAAAGCTACTTTATGAACTTATTTATCATTTACATAATAAGTATCTTAAGCTATAGTCTATATAGTCTATAGGAACTAGTTGGCCGCTGAGACAGGGGTGAGGCGGCGGTTCGCAACGCACGTGCTGAGTAAAGCGCCCCCGCTCCTCCATCCCACCGCTCACATACCTAAGGCGCGATCAACTAGTTCCGCGCGGTCTATACTTCTTAACCTCACGATGAGTAAGCAGGTAGCAGGCAACAGGCGAATAGGCTTTTGTTATTAAAAAAAAACCCTTAGTTAAGAAATAGTTAAATATATGAAAACAAACACATGCCATACTCATGCATAACAAATAAATAGCATGAATATGTTGACTTATTTTAAGCAAAAATCACTAATATTTTATCTGAACCATACCGATTACTACAACGCATTCGAATCTTGTGGTGCATAGTTAAAGACTTTAGCGGAAGTAAAATACCAATACCAAAAAAAAGTAAGGAAATAGCACGAAGATGCGATAATTTAAACCCTAAAACACTCCACCTAAACATTAATAAACTTACTTTACGACCGTTGGTTATGCATTTCTCAACTAGGTAAAATAATCAAAAACAGTAAAAAAGATTATTTTACATTCTCAAAGGTTTTCCAACCGTACTTAAACGTCATCTTTTCAAGTGTTCCAACCGGGCTAAAACGGTTGACAAATTGAAAAATAAACTATAATAGCAATATAATATTCGCTGGGCAATCGACATTATTATCGATAGCCTACTTTAGTGGATCTTAACCTCATCACTATCTCGCCGCAAGACACAGCGGCTGTACTATGCGACGCTCCGCGTAAATAAAGTATCGTTTTGTTATTTTTACATTGCTTGTCCAGTCGCTTAGCGACATACTTAAGGTAGTGGTTAAGGAGCAATGTATTTGCTGCAAAAATAGTACAGCCGCTGCGATATTTGAAAACAAAAATAACGTAGTAAAAGCAAGAAATATTTTACGATTTGTTGTTTTTTATGATTTTAAAGATAAATACAGTAAAATACTTTTAATTACATATGGTAAGTGATTCCGTGAGATACGAAGTTTTTAATATCACTTCGGTTTTTGCAGGAAACCACTGAAGAACACGGCATTTTTATAATTTATCGTGACCACGGTCGAAAGCGTACTAGTTCGCGGAGACGGCCATTTGGCGAGTAAAGGCACAGCGTGCGCATAACGCGTGGACACAAACACGCCCCCATGCCACTTCTCCTGTTTTTTATATTTCTATGATCAGCTCTTATAGAGCTAAGAAGGTTTCATGGTCAAGGTCACCAGCAATTCCTAAAAATAATTGAAATGATACATCGGAGCAATAATTTAAATTTTACGATTCCTCTAAAATGTCACTGAATAAGTATTTGTATTGAATGTGGTTTTCTCAGAACCCAATTACTAAAAAGAAAACTCTAAAAAACTAACTTCAGCAGCGAAAGAACAACTTTTTCTAGAGATGTAGTAGAATTTTCAGTGTAACGAATAAGTTTTAGGTAATTTTTAAATTTTTTATTAGGTACACGTTTTTGTGAACATTAAATAAAAAAACGAAACTTCCTATAAGTATTTAATTTCCATTAAAATTCTAGGTAACTAGCTGCGCCACCGGCTTCATGCGCATAAGTCTCGATCCCGTGAAAATATCGGGATAAAAAGTATCCTATTTTCTAACTTAGATCATGGTCTGCCCATGTGCCCAATTTCATCCAAATCTGTCCAGCCGTTTTAGCGTGAAAGCGTAGCAAACAAATAATCAAACAAACTCACTTTCGCATTATACTACGAGTACTATACTACTTACTTACTTAGGTATTCCTATGTTTTAGATTCAATATCCAATAGGACCACTATATATTTTCAGTTTGGTAGGTACCATACCATCCATGGTCTTATATAGAATGTCAAACTGGATCATAGGGATGGTACCTACTGAAAATACCCACCTACCTATCCACCCACCCTATCCTATCTATCTACCTATCGGTTTATTCAATGAAAAACATTTATTTTTTGGCATTAAAAAGAATGCTAAACTTTACATAGCATAGCATAATCAGCTAATAATGTTCCCACTGCTGGGACACAGGCAGGCTCGGTGAGGGGGAGTGAGCCGTAATCCACCACGCCAGTGCGGGTTAGTAGATGTCACAACATGTCTACGAATTTTTGGTTGATGTTTTCCATCAACGTTTTGACAGAGTGGCGATGAAACAATTGACACAAAGTAAAGCTCTTGTCTGGGTTCGAACCTAACCTACAATTCGTAGGTCACGGCCGTTACCCTGGGCCACCACTGGTCTCACTTCAAACACAAACTTCACGCTATGAGTTTATTCTAAACTAAAGAGAAAAGCTGCTGAAAATGAACGCTTTCCTAAAACCTCTTGATGATCCTACGAATTTCGAGTTTAAAATAATTTTATTGAAAGGTTTTATTTGACTTAGCACTCTATGTGATTTGGAATAGAACTACTGTATAATACGAAGCATCATTAAATATTAACAATCAATCAATCTGCCTAGCCTTTTCCCAACTATGTTGGGGTCGGCTTCCAGTCTAACCGAATGCAGCTGAATACCATTATTTCTGTCCTCCACAACCCATTAACTGGGGGCTTCTGACGACCCGTAACGACTGTCGTTAATAATTCGTTATATCCACGAATGACAGCCGGGACCAACGGCTTAACGTGCTTTCCGAGGCACGGAGGAGTCTCGGTATGTAAAGATGGTCACCCATCCACGGACCAACCGCGGCAAGCGTAGCTTAACCTGATGGATCGACCCGTGCGGCTGTTATTACTTAGCACGAGCATCATTAAATATTAACATGGTACAATATTTCGGGTTGGCCACTCGTATGACTTTTTCTTTACGGACTGACGACGAAAAAGGAAAACATGGTTATAAAATCTCTACTTACTTTACAGGTCGGTTTTTTAAATAGGTACGGGTCATCCTGTGGTCAGTTCGCTAAGAGTATAATAAACCTACATCCACTACGATACAATAGTGCGTGTTCTTTGTGAGGACAATGTTGGTAGCCGGTACAACGTCGAGCCGTGCGTGACGCGAGCAGGTGCGCCCGCGCATAGCGACATATGTGATCTACCTACTACTATATTACTTTACTTATCAAACCCATCGATCAGAACGCAGTTCTCAGCTTCGTTTTGATCCCTTTTAACGATGAATTATCAACGAGAAATGTTTTGAACTTGTATTGCTTGCAATGCGGTTGAAATGATACTCTGATAGAGTAAGATAATTATGCTAAGTAATTCAGGATACATTTTTCCTCACCGAATTCCACGTCTATATATCTGCCAAGAAGGCAAATTATTTGAAAATAAAATATACCTACATCCCAACGTCTACAAAACCCTAATTATAATATTATTTATACTACTCGTTTTCCAAACCCAAATTGAAGAATTTCGGAGAAATCGGAACAACAACAAGTTCAAATGTCGATCCACTACAATTAACCCTAACTCCAAAAATTCGGAATACGGATTATATTTCTCTTGTTGTTGATTTCTACAATAAACCCTAATGATTAGTAGTTGCTGGTTAAAGTCTTACAACCAGTCTTACCGAGGGGTATCGTATTACCCAGTAACTGGGTCGTGGAGGTCAGATAGGCAGTCGCTCCATTTATCATACTGGTATTCAGCTGCATCCGGTTAGACTGGAAGCCGACCCCAACATAGTTGGGAAAAAGCCAAACAGCAGCAGATTTTGATGGTAGTAGTTGCTGGATGGAGAGGCAGAAAGGAAGGCCAAAGAATAGATGGATGGATCGTGTGAGGGAAAGAAAAGAGAGTGAATGATAGCGTGTCGGTTGGCAGGGGAGAATGGAAGAAGAAAACGTGTGCTCCGACCCAAAGTAACATGGGATAAGGGCAGGAAGATGATGATGATGGTAGTAGGCGTAAGTAGCACCATAACATATAACATTGACATCATTATTATTCGCCGCATGCCCTGTCACCTGTGCACTTGAGGATCTTATGACTGCCTCAGTGAACGGAGTTCTAGTGAAGAATTTTGGACTAAACATACTTAATACTTATTTGAATTTTCACAACCTTATAAATTGCCATCGATACGCTAAAGATTATTCGCGAGTAGTTTGTTGACTTGTTAAGCTCCTGTCGGAGGCGGAGGCAGGGCGCAGACGCAGACGTCTGCCTACCCACGCCTTCATCGCTAATACTGCAGGTATACTACTCTCCAATCATCCAGCCATCCGTAAGATGTTTGTGATTTTAAAAGAGCACAAAACATTTCGTCTTCATATTGTTAGGGATGCTAAGTGTCTGGCTTTCAAGCGAATTGTCATCGATTATCAAGGACTGGCTGAAAAATCTTTGATGCCTTGAGTACCTACTTATTAATTATCTCAAGGTTGAGATCTCAAATTCTTATATAATAACAATCAGGTTGTACAGACGCCAGCAGGTCAACCCACCCGAAACTGTCAAATTTTCCCAATCAACCTTGAACGATTTAGCGATAAAGATGAAAATATATTAAAGAAATTTGACAGATTGTAGTAGCTTGATGTGCTGGCGTCTCTACAAGAACAGATTGGACGGTGACCCCCAAACTAGACATAATTATGCCTGTATCTTGGGGGTCGGGATTACCCATGAAAATTCCAAAAAGATGGATTATTTAATTTAAGTACGAGTACCATTATTAAGTAACCTTCTATAATATATTATTACGTCTTCAAACGTTACTTTCAGACCTTTAAAAAAGCACCGCAACCACAGACGTTACTGAATTCGTGACAATTAAGTCAGTACCTATATTAATTTTAAGAACTGAATAAATAATACCCATTATACTTAATGTTCGATTCGTGGAAACCAACTTCCCGAATAGGTAAGTACCAACAGTCAAGAGGTATTTAAGCACAATAAATAAATAAGTTTATAAATTTGAAACTAAGTACTTACCTAGGTACTTATGATCGGATGACTCGTGGCTAAGTAATAACAGCCGCACGGGTTGAACCGCTACGCTTGCCGGAGTTGGTCCGTGGATGGGTGACCATCTTTATATCGTTGGTCCCGGCTGTCATTCGTGGATCTATGACAGTTGCTACGGATCGTCAGAAGGCCGAAAGTCTGACAACCAGTTTTACCAAGGGGCATCGTATTACCCAGTTCAGATAGGCAGTCGCTTCATGTAAAATACTGGTATTCAGCTGCATCCGTTTAGACTGGAATCTGACCCTATCATAGATAGGAAAAGACTAGGCAGATTGATATGATCGGACGACTCAAATGACAACTCAAATGAAAATAATTTATTGATTTTCTGGGAGCAACTATTGGAAATGGTAATCATCTTACAATCTTGACTGACACATACACATACCCTGAGCGTACTGTAGAATAAAATACTTATAGGTTAGAATATTAGATAGAAGGACTTAAAAATAAGCTTTCTTTGCTTCTTTTATTTCTCTGGGGTATCTTAGTGGCTTCTGCAATAGGATTATTATGATAAAAACATGTAAAATTCATCAGACATTATAAAAAGCGTTAAAACACCTGTTTTTCACGCTTTAAAATAAAACACCGTTTCTTTTTTTTATAGTTAGTTATCTTGGAACAGTCTCTGCTAAAGTTAGCAAAAAGTGGTGCCGACCAAAGAAGTGTAGGTAGACCACACGGCACTACGGTAAGCGCCGACAAAACTGAAGTCCGACGTTTGTACTTAAAAGCATTGTAAAATTGTTGTTTTGAAGCAAAAATACAATGCTTTTAAGCAGGCACTCGGAGATGCAAAAGAGCTTGCATTTTTACTGAAAAATCTCTTGAAATATAGCTGAAGGAAAGTGTAAGCATAGGTACGGTCAGCAACAGAAGTCAGTTAACACTGCTACTTTTTGACATCATTTAATGGTTTAATAAACTGCTTTTTTTTCATTTAACTGTAAAGAGATAATGTTCTTAAAATTTTAAGTAAATCTGTTCCGATTTGAATTAAATATTTCGCTTAATAATTAAGATAAAAAAAGTGCAAGTGTTAATCGACTTTTGTTGCTGACTGTACCTACACCTACCTATAAACGATGTAAGTAATATCGGAAAATACTTTAGTTGCAAGCTCATATATTATGTTGTTTTTATCCAGCTTTTGGAAAACGTGGAGAAATATTTGTTCGTTTCTCCATTGAAGATAAGGATCAAAACAATGATTGGTCATGTTAGAAGTCTAGACTTCTTAGCCTTTAGTTAACTTGATAACGGGAAATGGCTATGAATAACTATGATAAGAGATAGGAACGTGCTTTCCCAGCATAATCTTAGACACGTAACAGCATAATAACTCTAAGATTTCTATAGTTCGTTGGTCTTAAACATTAATTTACAACGTAGAGTAAAATATATTGGGGTTTATTATAGTCTGCCATTTAGACTATTCCTGTTCGTTGCCCGCCAGACGTTATGCCGAATTATATGCGCCGCGGTGTCGACAGCATGCAAATATGAACACCGAATGCATAATATGCACCATTATACCTGACATTCCCGCCTGATGGAAGCCGACTACTCAATTTTATCATTCCTAAACGTACAAGCGATGAGGAATTACGTTGTAAACACGCCTTTTCTTGTTCTGTTTGGTATTTGGGGGTGAATCTATAACCAAGAATCATTTTCCATTTTTCCGAACCCTTAAGTATTTGGAAATGGAATTTATTGAGTATCAAAAATTGCCATGAAAACCTTGCCGTATCTAATTGAACCCTGGACACAACCATTCATCATTCCTGCCCTTATCCCAATCTATTTGGGGTCGGCGCAACATGTCCTTTTTTTCCATACTTCTCTAATATTCGTCATCTCGGTAGTCACCCCCTTTCTAGCCATGTCATCTTTCACACAATCCATCCATCGTTTCTTTGGTCTTCCCCTACTCTTATAGCCATCGACATTCATACTCAAAACTTTCCTCACGACATTTTCCTCACTCCTCCGCATCACATGCCCATACCATGACAGCCGATTTCCGCACAACTTTTCAGTCACCGGTGCCACTTTTAGACTTCCTCTTATGTACTCATTTCTTATTCTATCCATTCGTGTAACACCACACATCCCTCTTAGCATTCTCATCTCAGCTGCATGCAACTGCTTTTCATTCATCCCTTTTGTGGCCCAACATTCTGATCCATACAAGACAGCAGGTCTAACCATTGTTTTATATATCTTCCCCTTAAGTTTAAGGGGAATGCGGGAGTCGCAGATTGTCCCCGTGACCTGCCGCCATTTCATCCATCCAGTGTTAATCCTATGCTTAACCGTCCGATCTACTTCGCCATCGCTTTGCACGAGTCCATTAAGCAGCCGAATTCACATCCCTTAAGTACCCCAAAATTCACTTTTAAAACTTGTGGTTACGACTACATAGGCAAGGAAAAATATCTGAAATAATCTGAATGTCACGCCTCTTTTATTTTATGGAAAGGAATTCAAGGTGTGTGCCAGCGCATGCCTCGCAGCCATTTGCAGAAACAACTTGTATGCAAAGAGAGTGCTGATAATTAAGTTGTAAAATTCTGAAGAGAATAATGATCGTCGTTGTCGACTGTAGATGGATATAGCTTACCACCTACCGCTATTGTGACTTCAAGCTATCCAAGTACTGCTTTAAATTCTACGCATTTCGTAAAGCAAAAGAGCATGACGAAACTCCAGTAAAATCTATGTTTTGCAAAAAATTCGTATCTATTCTATATAACTATAGCTCATGGATTTGGATCAAATTCGCAGAGAGGTATTTTAAAGGGCTAGTCAACATACCTACCTGCGAATCACAGAATGATCCGACAAAAAAACATTTAAATATAAGTAAGTAGCTAATTTATTTCTAATAAGTTACTTAAGTATATGTTACCCAAGCTTGTTTAAATTAAACCGAGATAACTGGCCTCATTAGACCGGCCTTACACTTACGAATTGTCGTTATTTCCACATACATTTTCCTGAGGTATCTATACATACATAAGTACCTACATACAAACACACATAATCAGCCTATAACGTTCCCACTGCTGGGACACAGGCCTCCTCTCGGTGAGAGGGAGTGGGCCGTAAACCACCACGCGGGCCCAGTGCGGGTTGGCAGATGTCACAAGTCTTCGAATTTTTGATTCTAGGACAAGCCGGTTTCCTCACGCGATGTTTTCCTTCACCGTTTTGAGAGCAGTGGTGATGAAATAATTTACACAAAGTAAAGCGCCTGCCTGGGTTCGAACCTACGACCTACAACTCGTAAGTCGCGGCCGTTACCACTGGGCCACCACTGCTCCTCTACATACAAACATTAAAACAAAATTGATGTGTCTATTTGTAATGTCACAATTACAGTTTTTTACTACTTAAATGCATATAAAAGCAGTAATAGTAATATACGAGTACCTACGGTACTTATAAAAAAAAAAGTAGATTTATAATTTTTGTCTGTCTGTCTGTTTGTCCCGGATTATCTCCGAAACGGCTGGAGCGATTTTGACGAGACCTTCACTGGCAGATAGCGGATGTTATAAGGAGTAACTTAGGCTACTTTCATTTTAGAAAAAGAATTGAGGTACACGCGGGCGAAGCCGCGGGCAGCAGCTAGTACCTAATATAGATAGATAGTCAAACATGTGGGCGGGAAAACTGCAGTGGATAGTCAAGGACGAGGTCCCAGCTAGACATGCTTATTAGATTACATGATAAAGGTCTACATGTACAGCCTCTGATATGTAGATCGTTTTGTCTGTGCACGTTTTTTATTGATATAGCTTTTGTTAAAGTTTCTAAATAAAACAGTAGTTTTGTATTAACCTGAAATATGCATATATTCGGTGTAGATTAATGTAGGTATGAATGAATGAATGAATAAAATGCACCGACCCCAGCGTGGTTTAACCAGACTCGATTACTCAAGTGAACCTAAAGATTCACACTAGCCCCTGTTTTTCATGTTACATGGTGCAACAGAGACCATTACATATCAAGAAGTAGACCGGGGAACGCGATAATGGTAGGGAAGACGTGCTCTTAGGATATGGAACGATTATTAAAGCCGTACCGGATATGCATCATATAGTAGTCAATGGAATAAGAATAATTTATTGGTCCATTGTTACAAAATACGCATAATAAATGCAAAATTGCGGTTACAAAATGGCTTCTTACTTTGGACTATGATATGACTAAAAACTTCTTAACCTAACTGATACATATATTTATTTAATATTCTATATCACAAACATACTATTTATATATCACACATACACACCAACACACCCCCTCACACAACACACACATAATACATACATATTTGGAAATCTACTGTTTTTCTTTGTGTTTTATCATTAGTTTTCTTTTGTAAATTAGTTTTTATTGTATTTTCCTTTCATATTAATTACGAGTAAATTATTTTAAATTGAGAAATTAATTGTAACGTATTTAAACCTATTTCATGTATAGCTACAAATGTTAACGGAACGAAGGAGCCTGGATCTCACGACACAGGGAATCCTAGTGTGAGTTCCAGGAAACAACACATTGAATGTAATTTCTTAAACAATAAATTATTCTTATTCTTATTCTTATTCTTAAATAAATTTCACAAATAATAATATTGGGTGCTTACTGTAACTAGAATAATTAACATATTTATTTGAATAGTGTACCCAAACTAGGCAGCGCTTATATCTTGGGGGCCTGAGTTGATTCGAGACGTTTTGCGATAACAATTTAATTTCAGGATGTTTGGAAATGGACATAATACAAGACTTCACTAAATAAGGGTAGTGAAATAACAAGTTAAAATAAAGTAAATTGAGCAAAATAAATTGCAATAATAGCAAAAGGAATTGTGGAGAGACGGGTGATATGACTACGGATCTTTCAACGACGTCGCCGCCAGAATGTTTCAAGTGCAGCTTCACCGGTGAATCTTTTGGTGGGGTTAAACTGCTTGTTCGACTTTTTTCTGTCACTGCTATGCTGTTTTACGCGTTGCTGTATATTATAGATTAATGTAGGTAATGCAGATATTCATGTAGCCATTACATGTTATGATATAATTAATCAGGCGGCAGGCGGCGCGGTGGCAGCTCCACACCGTCGCGCCGCCACGCCAGTCGGTAGCTAGCTACGCCACTCTTTTTGTTTCACTGGCGAGGGCGTTCAGTCAGTCTGGCCAGCCACTAGGCTATTTCCGACCAAACCTACGCATAGCCGTCTAGTTTCTATTTGTTTGCCATATAAATTGCTATCATTACATTTTCACTACAGTCTGGTGCGTGCCGTGATATATTTTTAACGATGCGTTGAGCGAAGCCGTTAGATAAACATTTCAGTTTCACTATTTGTTAGACTGTGCAATATTAGCGTTTGATTTTTTTATCAAGGCCTTACAATCGGGGCGAGCGTAAACTTTATTGGCTACTTCTTCTGCGTTTACATTGCAATGTGCCAAAAAATATACCTACTTACCTATCATGAGAGTACCTATCGAGCATTCGATAAATGTTCTCGTTAGTCAGTTTAGTAGATACCGCTAACATTTAATGCGTGTTGCTACAACTGTAAAGTGAGAATATGAAGACGATCTATAATGTCAACTGAAATATGTAACAATAGCAATACTGCAAAACCTATACGTGTTGTAACGAAAGAAACACGAGCTGCAAGTTTTCATAGTAAACACAGCGACGCGCCAACCGTGTGAAGATTTATTTTTCCCAGAACGACAAAGCAACATTGTTCTTTGACTGAAATAGGTAGGTACGAGTTCAAAGCGACGTGCTAGCTCATTAGGAACGAGCTCGCCTTGTTTACGTGCACTTCCTTGTATAAATCCAGTTTAATATCTAGGAGGACCACCCATCGTATATCCCGATCGTGTTAACAAACGACTGATTCGTGACACCAAAGGTGGCTGAGAATGTACGAGTACTGGCAATACATCTGTGTCGTGTCCACGACTAAGAATGCGCCACTCATTACCAGTTATTTTAATTACAGCCAGTGTACCTACGTTCAAACGAAAGAGCAGCGCCGAGCACAGAGCACATTGTGCGATGTGAACACGCGCTAAGTTTAGATTGTCACATTGTACTGGGATTTTGACTTCATTATGCTTATTTTAAGATATGAATCTTTTAGTATTCAGCTTAATGAATTCATATCAAAGAAAGGATATTCTAAAAGAGTAACAGTACCCATTGTTTGTGTAACTGTACAAAGGCGGTTAGGTATGAGGAGTATAATAATACAACAGATAGCGGGTTCCCAAACCATCCCAGTGAAATATTTCCGTGAATTTCTAAGACTCGTTAATCAAACGATGCTCATCTATTTAAGTGGCGAGCCCACCATTTGGAACATTATCCGTCTGAGGGCGAAACTACAGATTTTAGTGGTCAAATATACAAAATGTTATAAAGTAGAATATCATTAGCTAAAAATAAAGTAATTAACATAAAGAATGCACTTTTACATCATTCGAAAATATTAAAAAGCTCGCCTTTATGTAGAGTTATGTTCATTTAGTGGTCTTAAGTTTTTGGAACGGATTGTATGACTCACAGGGTAAACTGTTAAATAGACTTATTTATATAAATGTGTAGGTAAATACGGCGACTACATGATCCCCATTGTTCTGCGTGCGAATGATCCGCGCAAATGTCACGGTAGTGGCAACAGCGCGTGCGCATACTGTGAACCACTCAAGGAAGATAAACAGAAGATCTACTTCATGTCCATTTAGGACTTAGGACCTACCTCTGCCTGTTGATCACTGAATGTCTCAAGACCTGCAGATAGAGGGATAGGTAGGTATGCCAACCTAGTCATGGGGCAGCATCACTAATGAAGTGTAAGGACTGGCTTTATACTGACAAAGCAGATTTAGCAATGGCTAAATCAAAATATTCAGCGTGTGTGTGTGACAGTGTGTGTTTGGCGTTATACTCGTACTCTTCCTCGTCGGAATATAATTTTTATTTATATAGATTTCTGAAAATATATGTGTTGCGCGCAAAACTCGACAACGGCTGGAACAATTCAGCTAATATTTTTTTTTTTCAATATTTGTTGAAGTCCGAGGAAGGTTCTTATGAAAAGAAAAATTGGAAAATTCGGGAAAAATGAAAGTGCATTTTCTATGGGAATTTTGTATGAATTATTTAAATTTGGACAGCACAACGTCTGTCGGGTCAGCTAGTAACAAAATAAATATCTAAGTATCGGTTTTGTGTAGTAAGTTTACACATTGATATTGTTATCATTTTTATCCCGCGGTGTGGTACTATTCTGGTCTATTTCTGTTGTTCTATTTTCTATTCCATATTCCATTGCAGTAAAGTAAAGTAGGTCGTGGTTAAAAAGCGCAAATCATCATCATCATCTGCCTAGCCTTTTCCCAACAAAGTTGCGGTCGGCTTCAAGTCTAACCGGATGCAGCTGCATGCCTAACCTCCACAACCCAGTTACACCGATACCCCTTGGTAAGACTGGTTGTCAGACTTCCTGACGACCCATAACGACTGTCAAAGATCCACAAATGCCAGCCGGGACCGGGCTTAACGTGCTTTCTCAGGCACGGAGGGACAAAAAACGGAAATAGGGCCTTTAAAGATAATTATTTCAACCTCCACAAGACGTGTTTTACGTCCGTCACATCCTGGGCAGTCAGCTCTGCTTCCTCCTAGCTCACTGTTAACATATTCACCTCGTCGTGAGCCGTGAGGTACGAATTAATAGTTCAGCAAAATGTCAAAATTGTGCAAAAATTTTGACATTTTCTATGTCCAAAATCGACGAGGTTTTAGACCCAAAAATTTAATCTTTAGACAGTTTTTAGGTCTGCAGGAATCCTTCTGTAGTTTCTTAGTGAGCGGTTGAACTCCGGCGACGATTAATCGTGCTATTATCGCGTCTTAGTGACACGCACTAATGTCGCTGGCTGCACTGCAGTCAACCACCGGCGATGCCAAACGTTTGATTGCACGAAGCGATCCATGCAGCCCTGCTATAAATATGTAACCTTAAGAGTTTCAAATGAAAGTTCTTTCTGTTCGACAATTACTTATTTCTTAGTTGTGTTTGGAAATGTATGTGATTCAGACAGCAATACTCAATTCCTGATAAAATAAAGCAGACGTAATCAGCTAATCTACAAATTTTGTTAGCTATTATAACTCAGCTTTATCAACATATTTTTATCGTTACACTGAAATTCTGACTTAAGGAAATAGATAACCAAACCTACCTGTTTTTTCTCTCCTACGTATTTATTTAACTTTCAAAATGAATATGCTGGTATCATAAGCGTATTTATTAAAAGGATAATCAAGATGTAGTAATTAATCGTAGCTGCACTAATTCGAGCGATTAAAATTCCTTCAGCGTATGAGTTGCATCTCTGATAATCCCTTGGCGTTGACAAATGAGTCGCAAGTACTGCACAGTTGAAAAGAAATTAAGGCGGGGATAGCCTAAAAAACGTCGTTTTGTATTGTGTTTTATTCGTAGATAACACGGATTTAAATTTTGAAAAAAAATATATTACTTAGTTCACACTTCGATCTATATTTCGGCCGTCCGATACACGATGGCTTGCACTTTACTGCATCCAATTAAATCGCAAAGACAAGTCTAATTATGATCTTTAATCTTATTTCATTTGAGTTATATTAGGCTTTGAACAATCAACCTTGTACCATAATAAAGGTCGTAAAAAATTTGAGATAAAACGGCCATCATAATGTGAAATATCAAAATACACACATCAAAAGTGTCTAGGGATCAACATATATTTTTGCAATAACTTTTCTCCTGATTGATATTAATTAAAATTTTCTTTAAGGATTCATCAAATAAAGTGTTTTCGTTTGTCACAGTAACGATAAACCAAGTCACCTTTGCATTAATAAAGAAATTTGCCATTTTCCTAATAAAGGGATTTTTGACATTTGAACCACTAACATTAAAGTTCGAAAAAAAGACTGAAATAACAGTTTTCTTTAAAATTTTATTGGGTAACTTAAACAATTAATAATCCGTGTTTCTACCGCGAACACTAACAACACAAGAACATCGGTTTGGCATACTCAAAATGAGTTCATCCAAATCACGCTGTGGAATGGCCGCCCATGTTCGTTGCAACAACAAAAAAAGGTCTTCTTGCGACTGGATACCCTCCATATTCGGCAGAGCTCTTCTCTGTAGCATATCCCATGCATGCTCAATCGGGTTCAAGTCTGGCGACTGAGCAGGCCAGGGCAGGACATTGATGTTAGCTGCGGCGAGAGTCTGTCTTACAACTCTTGCGGTGTGCGGTCGTGCATTATCATGCATTAACTGAAATAAGGGACCGATTTGCACTTGTAGAGGAACGATGACGTCTGATACAATCGTCTCAGCATAAATTTGAGCGTTGAGGTTGCCTCTGATCCAAATCAACTCAGTTCTTCCGCCGATCCAAATACCCGCCCATACCATGATGGTTCCACCACTATAAGGATGGACTTCCTGGCAGGATTTTAATCGCTGTTGGCGTCCAGGGGTTCTCCAGTGTCGTATACGTCTTGTATCCGGTCTCATACCAAAACGAGACTCATCAGAAAAGCACACGAAACGCCATTGTTCTTCTGCCCAATTTCTGTGTTCAAGAGCCCATTGATATCGAATCCTACGATTGTGCATTGCTATAGGTGGTACCCGTAGCGGTCTTCGGGAATGAAGGTTCACTTCATGCAAGCGGTTTCTGACTGTTTGGTCGCTAATTAAGTTCCCTGAAGAGTGATGAAGCCTCACGGCTAACATCATGGCGGTTATAGTTGGAGCTCTTCGAGTTAAGATTTGAATGTATCGGTCTTGTCTCCGTGTGGTGCAGCGATACCGTCCTTCATGGCGCTCAGCCACGGTACCAGTGCTTCGGTAACGTGTCCAAAGTCGACTGATAACACTCTGACTTGTATTCAGAGCTAAAGCCACAGTACGTTGCCGGGAACCAGCTTCTATCATTCCCACGGCTCTGAGCATTTCTTCCCTGCTTAAATGACGTCGCCGCTCCATAATAACGTTGGTTTTAATCAGTAGTAGGGAAACAGTAGCACTAATAATGTCTTCAATGCGTTGTATGTTTTTATAGGGAAAATATTGACAGCTGATTTTCATCTTTTACTCGAATTTGATTCACAGTTCCTGATTCAAATTATGAAATGCACCAAAAAGGATCCATATAAATTTATAAAATCATAAATTTATTACAAAGCCACATCTCAATCTCAAGAAATCCGCATAAAAATGCTTGATCCCTAGACACTTTTGATGTGTGTATTATCACTAATTCCAAAGTCAAGTGTTTTCATCTTGAATTGTCAACAATTCAAGAATTCAAACTTTCAAACAAAGTTCAAACTTTACAGGCAGTAAAGCAGTATTGGCACAATTTAAATTTGTTAAGATCCAATAGTAAATTAATTCTACCGCACTAATACATAACTATTGTCTGTATATTTTCTGTTACACAATCAATCTGCCTAGCCTTTTCCCAACTATGTTGGGGTCGGCTTCCAGTCTAACCGGATGCAGCTGAATACCATTATTTTACATGGAGCGACTGCCTATCTGACCTCCACAACCCATTAACTGGGTAATACGATACCCCTTGGTAAGACTGATTGTCAGACTTTCGGGCTTCTGACGACCCGTAACGACTGTTAAAGATCCACGAATGACAGCCGGGACCAACGGCTTAACGTGCTTTCCGAAGCGCGGAGGAGTCTCGGTATGTAAAGATGGTCACCCATCCACGGACCAAACCCGGCAAGCGTAGCTTAACCTGATGGATCGACCCGTGCGGCTGTTATACAAATGTTTATATTTTGTACAAAACTTGTTTAAATTCAGAGAAAAATGTTTGCAGCGTGTGATGATTGATAAAAATAGTTGCGTGGGCAGAGAACTGGCCGAATAGTTGAAATGTCGGAGTGGTTCCGTAAATTGTTGTTATTGCAAGTTTGTATCATGTGATGCAACTCATGTGCAATTACAATTTTCTATGTTCTATGTTAGGGGGTTTGGTTTCTTCAGGTGGACCATTGTGCGTGGGCCATGGCGGCCGTCGGTGGTTATTCCAACCAACTCATCTCCCTCCAGAAGTTGATCACGTCTCCTGGTCTGATAAGAACATTTAATTTTGTGAAAGATCTGGGTGCCCCGAGAGTAGTGAGGCACTGTCGGAGAGTACCTATACGTACGAGTATATGGGTATCCGTAACTCTCCTGGCTTCTTATATTGCGTAAGCCGCTTTTATAATGCCCACACACTCCGCCTGGTAGAGAGTGTTGAACATTCCCAGCGGGCTGGATATGTTTATATTGAGGTCGTGTGAGAAAACTTTGACTCCGGTTCCGGAGACGGCCTTTAATACGTCGGTGTAACATACTTTACCGCAAATAAACGTATTTTCTTTCTTTCTTTCTTCTTCTTTCTTTCTTTCTATACTCTCGAATGGTCGGTGCAATTACAATGATCTGAAGTTGTAATTTTTCATTTTAAAGAATCTTTGTTGCTATTTTTTTAACCGACTTCAAAAAGGAGGAGGTTCTCAATTCGTCGGAACCTTTTTTTTTTTATTTTTTTTTTTATGTATGTTCCCCGATTACTCGAAGATGGCTGGACCGATTTGGATTATTTTTTTTTTTGTTTAAAAGGGTATAGTTCCCAGGTGGTCCCATGATCGTCAAGTCAGGATCTGATGATGGGATCCTGGAGAAATAGAGAGAACTCTTCCAATTTTATAGGCACACTTGAAGCGATTTGGATAGTTTTTGGAAGAGTACTTTCTTGGAGTGGTCCCATTTCAATTTGGTGAAGATCTGATGAAGAACTTCTGAGATAGGCAACGGAACTCCTCAATAAATGATAGCAAATGGACTGGGATTGCTGAAATCTCATGTCTGTTTGTTGTTTACACCAGTTCATAACATAACATCACGCCAGTACGCTGTGAAGGGGTAAGCACATGTGAACGACTAAAAAGTGAAAAATAAAAACTTTTTTACAAAAAAATACAACCGACTTCCAAAAACAACACTACAAAGTGAAAAATAACTTTAATTTCGGAAGTCGGTGGCAAAAACGAAAATACTTACATTTAATCAGACACCGACTTCCGAAATTAAAGTTATTTTTCACTTTGTAGTGTTGTTTTTGGAAGTGGGTTGTATTTTTTTGTAAAAAAGTTTTTAGTTTATGTATAGGGTATAGGTAACTTAATTAAGTAGATTTTATATTACCCAACTATTTACAGGAGCGGATGATCCTCACGAATATTAGAGGCTTCATCTGAGCGTTCCATGTTTATAGCTTATAGACCGAGTCCCAAACATTGAGATCCGCAGACTTACAAAGGTTTTTGATATCGGAAAAAGAGTTATGGAACTCAAATGGAGTTGGGCAGGACACCTGGCAAGGCGCAGTGATGACACGTGGAGACAAAACAGTGACCGAATGGCGTCCAAGGACTGGAAGATGAAGTTTCGGTCGTCCGCCGGCGAGATGGGCGGACGACATTATTATTATCGCGCCTGCGATGAGAACCTGGATGAGGCTGGCACATGAGCGTGGGGATTGACACATGGAGAGAGAGCCTATGCTCAGCAGTGCGTGGAGTCAGGCTGTGGATGAAGAACATTATTTTGTACATTGAAGTAAACTGTAGCCCTGTAGGTGTAATCATTTAAATAACAGGTTCGTTTAAACCTTAAGCTTATATTAAATATTTTCTAAGGATTATTTTGCGAAAGGTTAGACCGCGACATTAATTATTAGTACTAAGGATAAGTATATTATTACTAAACTAAGTAGTTAAGAACAGGGTTTTCTAGTAGGCTATGCTTAGAGAAACCATAAAAGGCAGACTGAATTTATTAATCCTTTAACATAATCTGCGAAACCCTTAGCTTTTAGAGGTAATTCGTTGTATAATACCTATTACCTGAACATATTTTAAACAGCCTCAGTTTATAAAAAAAGCGGCCAAGTGCGAGTCGGACTCGCCCATGAAGGGTTCCTTAGCAGCAAGTAACATAATATAAAAGTTCTTGTAGTTCGTTGTAACTTTGATCGAGGTTTTAATAATAGACCGATTTATGACGTATTAAAAAAATCTACTTACTAGATCTCGGTCAAACCAATTTTCGGTGGAAGTTTACATGGTAATGTGTACATCATATATTTTTTTTAGATTTATCATTCTCTTATTTTAGAAGTTACAGTTGGGACACACATTTTACCACTTTGGAAGTGTCTCTAGCGCAAACTATTCAGTTTAGAAAAAAATTATATTAGAAACCTCAATATCATTTGTGAAGACCTATCCATAGATACCCCACACGTATAGGTTTGATGAAAAAGAAAATTGAGTTTCAGTTTTAAGTATGGGGAACCCCCAAATTGTTTTTTTTTTCTATTTTTGTGTCTGTTTTTCTATCTTAATGCGGTTCACAGAATACATCTACTTACCAAGTTTTAACAGTATAGTTCTTATAGTTTCGAAAAAAAAGTCGCTGTAACATACGGACGGACAGACAGACATGACGAATCTACAAGGGTTCCTTTTTTGCAATTTGGCTACGGAACCCTAAAAAAGGTATACTTACAGGCAATTTTTCTTACAAGCCAGCTTGCCTAAATTCTTATAGGCCCGACAGCAAAACGCTGAACCTAAGGCAGTTTTAAAGAAAAGAAAATTGACACAGAACCGGTCGAAAAGGCGGTGTTGTGGGGGGAGGGGGTCTGAAATGATGATGATGAAAATTGATCTAGGATAGATAACAATTTAATAAGAACGGTAACAAAGAAATTTTCTGCTGAAATAGGTTTTCTAATACCTACCTAACTGGAGAAGTACCTAGTAGATTATGATTTATTTCACAGAACTTCCCATAACAAACCATTATGAATATAACAGTACTTGTCATATTTACTTCATAATATCCGCGTTTCAGAAGCGCTGAAATTTCTAGGAAGTTGACTTCCGCAACGAAATGTAAGTAATAAAATATGCAGAAGTCGACTTACTATATATACTTACTTACTCCGCAAAATTTCTAGTATTAGTTTACCGGCATTCATATCTTCAGTCCACGGCACAGATAAATTAATCAGGAAAATCTTAGCCTCCACACTGGTTAATTTTGATGTGCCTTGTTTCACCGAGGCTATAGATGCCTGGAGACTCGCTTGCCCGAATTCAGACCCACCCGACAATCCATTTTCCCAGAGACGGTGGGATGAGCCGCTCTGCAGAGTAGTACAAAACAATTTACTTGACACGTCTGCTACTACTGCGGAGCGTGCGCGTCTGGTGGCTGTGGGTAAGTGGGAGTCGGGTCTGTGGCTTCATGCACTACCGTCGTCGAACATAGGCACTTTGTTCGACGACACTACTTTCCGCCTCGCTGCTTCCCTGCGACTAGGAGCTCCTTCTTGTTCTCCTCATCGCTGTCACTGTGGCGAAGTTGTCAACAGCCTCGGACACCACGGCCTGTCTTGCAGCCGAAGTGCGGGTCGCTTAGCACGGCACGCGAACATCAATGACATCATCCGACGAGCCCTTGTCACCGTCGGCGTTCCAGCTGTATTAGAACCCAATGGCTTGGCACGCGACGATGGCAAGAGACCGGACGGCATGTCTTTATTTCCATGGAAATTGGGAAGGCCTTTAGTGTGGGACGCAACGTGTGTCGATACTCTTGCGCCATCCCATCTTCCTGGCTCTGCGTGCTGTGCTGGCACTGCTGCTGCCGCTGCGGAAAACCTCAAGCGGCGGAAGTATAATAACCTTATCGGTAATTATATTTTTGAGCCGTTTGGGGTTGAAACCCTTGGGCCGTGGGGTCCGAGTGCACATAGTTTGTTCAACGAAATCTCCAAACGGCTGGTTGACACTTGCCGTGATCCAAGGGCTGGCTTTTACCTTGGCCAGCGGCTTAGCATTGCCATACAACGTGGCAATGCCGCCAGTCTCTTGGGTACTTTACCAGTCGACAGCGATGCGGAGGAATTTTTCGACGCCATATTTTAGTTTTTTAATAGTTTTAGTTATGTTACTTACTATAGTGCAAGTCGATTGTAACGCAAATGATAAAATAAACTTATTTTATACGACCTATTAATCATCATATGATAAATGAGTGAGAGACAAGTGTCATGGCAGTCAATCGGCGATTCGCCGAAGTCAGCTGGGCGAGTGATCATACACACCGAATGGATAGTTAGCCGGCATACACTCTACTCTTAGATTGTAATAGTATAATACCTTACCTACTCCTGTTCAAACAAATAATTATCACGCATACCTAACAAACAATTTCAACGTAGGAGGACTAGGAGGCGAAACCACACTGTTATCCCAATTTAACCTTGAGACGCAGACTCTCGACAAATCCTTTCTGAATAACTGATTGCTTGGAAGCCAAATAAGCGTTTGAAATTCGGGCTTATAGTCATACGAGTAATGAGCTGGGAATGTGGAGTAGTTTTCGTGCTAAACATACGCCGCTGAAATAATAAAGCATGCGGTTTCAGGGGCACATTCCGCTGAGGCGTCAGCATCGTCTCCCAGGCATGCGGCGCGCCCCGCAAGGGGTGGTGCCTCCTCCTCGTACCCGCCGGGGTATCATTCATACCCTGGAATTGGGTCATTAGGACGATTGGGAAAAATAATATTCTTTTGTTTATATCTTGAATGGTTGTTGTCGAAAGTAGCACCGTTTTTAGGGTTCCGTACCTCAAAGGAAAACGGAACCCTTAAAGGATCATTCGTGTGTCTGTCTGTCCGTCTGTCACAGCCAATTTGCTCCGAATCTAATGGACCGATTAAGTTGAAATTTGGTGCACATATGAATTTCTGTGACCCAAACACGGACGGGTAAAGTAAATAAATGAATGTTGAATATGAGGGTCACTTTTGGGGGGTAAATAAAAAAAAATTAAAAGAAGTTTTGCAAACTATACCGTGACATATCAAATGAAAGGGTATTAGGAGGCTCTCAAATATATATTTTTTATAATTTTAAAATAAATTGTTTAAAAGTTATATAAGAAAATAGAGGAAAACGGAGCATTGCGGGGGGGCAATGGTCCATTTTCCTCTATTTTCTTAAATAACTTTTAAACAATTTATTTTATTATCCTTACCTCCGAAACTACTGAGCCTAAAATTTTTAAAAAACTTACAGAAAAAGATCTTTACCTTTAGATTACAGAAAAACCTATAAGACGTCTGGGGTCTTAAAATAATATGGTAAATCTCTCTGTTCGCGACGACGTATCATCAAAACATGCAAAATTTGGCGTTTCCATAGTGTCGGCGGCGAGACCCTATCTGGCGCACGCTAGCGCAAGTAGCGGAGGGACCGCCATCGTATAATATAACTTACCGAGTCGCGAGTGAGCTACGTTTTTGTTCGCTACGATGCGTCACCAAACAGTTGTTTATAGTTTAAATTAGTCAAAAATAACATTAAAATCAATTTAAATAGTGTTTTATAGTTAGAAAACAGTGAAAAATAGTGTTTCCTAAGGAAAACGTGAGTACCACCCCTATAAACTCCAATTAAGTGGGCTACATAGCTGAAATTATAGTTTAGTTGGTGCGTCCAGGTACCCTAGACCAAGACCTAGCCCTGGACGTACCATTATAGTCCTGAAAAGCCTACTTGATTGGATTTATAGGGGTCGGAAACTTTAATTTGCTGTTTTTTGGTGACTCGTTCTAGCAATTTAGGTTTTCAGGGCCTGTCACGCCCTGAAAAATATAGTTGTAATCGTGAATTTTTCATAGTTTTTTAGGTCATTAGACCAGCTTGAGATACCTGCTTACCCCGTTGAAATATCTTCTTTGGTTATCGAATAAAATATTTTGAAAAATAGTTTTAAATCAAAATAATTAACATTTTTGTGTTTACACGCTGAAATCTTTTCAGTAAATAAAGTTACAGGAAATGCAGGTGTCTCAATCGCTGGACAATTTGATGACGAGTTTAACAGTATATAATATTATGTAATTATAGTCGTTTTTCAGCTGCTTATAAGCAACTTTGTAAAATTTGGAAAATAAAAATAAACTTGAAATCAGGAGACGGTTCGCGGTTCTCGTTAAGGTAAAGTTTTGAGGTACCTTAGCGCGCAAGCGAAAACATAGAATCGTAGCCATCGGCATGGTACCTTTACTTCGTTCTGTTCCTGAAGAGTTACGCAAATCGTCTCCTGAAATCTCCTGAAGACTTATCAAAATCGCTGTTATTATTTCATCTTCAAGAAACCCTTCCCCGTCAAGACTTCACACATAGCTACTGGTCGCCAGTCTGCAGTTATCCTGAGCCTATAGGTGCAGGACGTCAGCGCCGTTTGGACTAGGAGGCCTAACCTCATATAGGGATACACCTGGATAGGCATTACACACTCCTTCAACGTGTCCTACGACCCCGGCCCGCTCCGCACATTTTCTGGTCCCTACGAGCCGGATAGCAACTGGGACCGTGTCCAACGATCACGCCCGTCCCGTATACTCTCAAAATTGTGAGTACACACTTACATTTACAGTTGGAATGTATGGGAGAACATGTTTTTTTGATAAATTCATCCCAACTACGGAACCCTTCAGTGTGCGTGGTCCGACACGCACTTGGCCGGTTTTAGTATTAGTAGGGTCTACCTACAAATCTACAACACAGTGTATATCTACGTATTTTGTAGTCTGGAATACAATATGCAAAGGATATTTGTATCATATGTATCATGGTGTAAACGTAGAGTGGTAAAAAAAACCCGGCCAAGTGCGAGTCGAACTCGCACACGAAGGGTTCGGTACCGCCATAATATTAATTAGCACTACATATCTTTTTCAAAATAATTCAGTTTAAAAAAAAAACACGTTTCGTCTATATATACCTAAATGTGAAAGTTTGTGAAGATGTTTGAATGTTTGTTACTCAATCACGCAAAAACGGCTTTAGACGAAATTTGGCACACAGATAGTTTTAACCTGGATTAACACATAGGATACTTTTTATCCCGGTAGTAGGTTCCCGTGGGATAATTTCCGACATCCACGCGGGCGACGCCGCAGGCAATGGCTAGTATTTATTATTATTACATAAATAATAAAACTTTTTTACAAAAAAATACAACCCACTTCCAAAAACAACACTACAAAGTGAAAAATAACTTTAATTTCGGAAGTCGGCGTCTGATTAAATGTATTTTCGTTTTTGCCAGCGACTTCCGAAATTAAAGTTATTTTTCACTTTGTAGTGTTGTTTTTGGAAGTCGGTTTTTTTTTTGTAAAAAAGGTTTTATTTTTCACTTTTTAGTGGTTCACATGTGCTTACCCCTTCACAGCGTACTGGCGTGATGATATGTTATGAACTGGTGTAAACAACAAACAGACATGAGATTTCAGCATTCCCAGTCCATTTGCTATCATTAATTGAGGAGTTCCGTTGCCTATCTCAGAAGTTCTTCATCAGATCTTCACCAAATTGAAATGGGACCACTCCAAGAAAGTACTCTTCCAAAAACTATCCAAATCGCTTCGTGTGCCTATAAAATTGGACGAGTTCTCTCTATTTCTCCAGGATCCCATCATCAGATCCTGACTTGATGAGCATGGGACCACCTGGGAAGTATACCCTTTCAAACAAAAAAAATAAATAATCCAAATCGGTCCAGCCATCTTCGAGTAATCGGGGAACATACATAAAAAAAAAAATAAAAAAAAAGGTTCCGACGAATTGAGAACCCCCTCCTTTTTGAAGTCGGTTAAAAAGAGAAGTCTTGACTGACTGACTCATCAACACCCAGCCCAAACCCTTGAACCTAGAAAGCTGAAATTTTGCACAGAGGTTCCCTTTATAATGTAGAGAAGGATTAAGGAAGGATTTCCCGATAGTAGATTCGTTCTCGAGGGATATTTTCAGATATTCATGCGGGCGAAGCCGCGGACAAAAGCTATTTTACTATATTTTGATGTTATACACACACACAGTTTGTGAAAATTCAACTGTTTACCTATTACGGTTCATGAGATACAGTCCGCTGTCTGAAAGACGGTTGGACGGACGGACGGACAGCGGAGGCTACTAAGCTAAAATAGTAAAAAAAAAAAAAAAAATTAAAATAAAAATAGTTTAAAATAGTTTTTTTAAGTTCACTGTCTATTACTAAATAGACAGTGAACTTAAAAAAAACTATTTTATGATCTGTGGTAATAGGATTCCGTTTGGCACCCCTTGGGATAAGGAACCCTAAAAATGACTTCCACTACGAAAACCGCCCTTACTGCTACGATATAAAGTCGCTGTCAGCCTCTATTGCGTATTATGCGTAGCAGTAGATAAGGGAGGTTTTCGTAGTGCCAGTGCTACCACTGATGTGCGGTTGACTGTACCTCGATGTTATTGTTGTAGTTGTTGCAGTTGGCTAGTATAAATCTTACTAAAAATGCGTAAACACTATATTTACAATAAAAAATGCGTTTAATTGCTAAATTCCAATTTTGCGGACTTAATATTTATGTACTAATTACATGTAGGTGGGTAGGTACTCATTTCATTACAACATAATTTAGGTAAATAGTGTAGTGTGTAGTGTAGTGTAAGGACATACATATATCAATTTCCACAAAAATAAAACTAAATGTTTAAAGTTTAACATCACATACAATTCTAAAACACTTTGAGCTTACAGACTAAACACGAAAATTATGTAGGAACGTATAAATAAATATACCTATATACGAGTAGGGTAGAGTGGTAGCCAATGAACCGCGTGTACCGTATTAACCATAGTACCTACCGTCAATACACGACGTTGCCAGCTCGTGCAAAAAACGTGTCATGACTGGCTTGCCATGCCATGCAGTTTGATCTAGTCGCCGGCCGCCTGTCGCCACAAAAAGACACGTACGCCGCGTAATTGTGTTTTCTCATGAAAAAACGACAAAAAAAACGTGAGTTTCTTTTTTTGATTACTTTATTATTTTAACTCATACTAAACTATGAGTGAATTGTATGTGTAATGTGGGTCCTTGCGCTTGTTTGAAACTATTTTTTGGAATTACTTCGCAACGGTTATTGTGTAAAACATAACTCATCATGTCCTAAGGTGGGGATGGGTACGCAGTGACCCATTTATCCTGGGTAAGCAATGAATCACGGTTCATTGTGTACCACATCTAAGTGCTTTGTGTAATGCTATTGTTTAGGTAACATTGATTGTATAGGTATGGAAATGTCACATGTAAACAGGTGGGAAGTGTTATTCCAGTCAACCTCTGAGTATTAATAGGAGTATAATTAAGTACTATTTGTTTATTTCAGCATGGGACGAAACACACTAGGGCGGCAAGCCCGTAAAAAAGGGTATCATATGAGTGAAGCTATCCAAAAAGGGATAGACGTAAACACTTGTCGGGGCTGAGTATTAGAAAAGCAGCCAATTACGGAAGATTGGCTGCTTTTCTAATCCAACACTGCGAAGATACATAGAAAAATACCGGAACAATCCGTCGTGTAGACGACAGCCGCATTACGATACAAGCAAAATATTTATTGATGAGCAAGAAGACATCATTACGGAGTATTTACTGGATTGCGCAAATAAATTCTATGGCCTAACTAAAATAGAGACTGATTGTGCTAACAGTAAGTTAATTAGTGAGTACAAACTGTTTATACTTTTCAGAAGTTTTGACTGTTTTTATTAACTTTTAAGACCGATTGTGGGGTTTAAATATAACCCGAAACTTAATAAATACTGAAACTTACAACTGTTTTATTTATTTTAACATAAAACAATCATTATTGGTTTATCTATTGCTGTGATTCATTGTGTACCACCTGGTTCATTCGGTCTTACCCCCCCGGTTCATCGTGTACCCTTAGGGGTACAGTATGAACTATTTCTCTTGTTTTAAAAAAACCTGTATTAATCAAGCAATTGCAAATATTTTCCAAAATTTTGAATGCAATGTGGTAGCTTATTAAATTACTTAAGTGCTGAAATAAAAATATTTTCTTAGACTGCAATAAGAACCGTGCTAGAGCTCTTCAAACTTTTGGTGGTTCAATGGCTACCACTCTACCCTACCTACAACGTGTCATTTTGCATCCTCGTCAAATTGAAGGGTGTGGTATAGACCATCAAACCGAACAACTTTTTCCATGGCACCAACATCGTAATCGCGAAAAAATAATCAGCCGTCCCATACATTTGCGTCGAGTAGGTATTCAAGTTTTCTATGGGACAGTTGAAATTTTTTTCGCGATTACGATGTTGGTCCCATGGAGAAAGTTGTTCGGTTTGATGTTCTGTATCACACCTGAAATATGTCGAGGATGCAAAATGACACGCTGTGGAATAGCTTCGTTTTAAGTGAAACTACAATACAATCACGATTAGGTACTAGTGATGATATAGGCATAAAAACGGGATGGTAAATATTATGTCCCAATGAGTAAACACAGTAAATAGGGTCTATTTGTATACCTTGTCGTAATATAGGTCAGGTCGCGATATCTCGGCGGCGGCAGGGGCTGGATGCAACGGCGCCCCGGTAACCCAAATGCAGGCGCGCAAGGGCACGCCCGCACCCCTCACCCGGCTGCCCCGCAACCCCCGCAACCCTAGCCCCGACAGAACCACTCAACAAGATCCCCCAGACCTCGTACATCACCACCCTGTCGGACGTACTCAGCTATGGGAAGCTCGCCAGTACCAGGGAAGATCAGCTTACATTGGTCGCGCGACCAACCTGACAAGAGACTGCATTTAATAATGTCCCTAGTGAAATGCTTTCAAGAGCTCGGAGGCTTTTTGATAGAGGTTTTACTTTTTACGGAGATTGAATTTTTACATATTTAAGATGTAAGTGTTACGAGAAAAAGTACTTAACACTTTTGGATTTTGTATGAGTTACGATAAGAGGTGTGAATTTTTCCATCTTAGTAAATAAATAATGGTAGGTTTTGCTGTTTACGTTAGGCTTTTGTAATGATTTAAAGTGTTATTTTTCCAAGTTACTAAGGCTCCCTCTACGCGACTCTAGTAGAACAATTTTTTATGAAAACATCATGGAAATTGTCCTATTAGAGCCGCGCGCGTCGCGCCTGTCTGCGGTAGCCTTTAAGAGCCTACCTCAAATGGCTTAGCATGATCCTCAGTTACGTCGAAAATACTGCAGCATTCATTTTGGAATAAATTTATGGTAAAGTTGAGGATTAATGTTAAGTACTATGTTTGATGAAAACACGATTCCATCTTGATAGAAAAACAATCCAACGTTACTAAATACTTCAAATTAGATCATGAAACTTTGCATACTAACTGAACTAACTATAAAGCAGGTCTTATGTTTTTTATTTTTTTCTAATTACCATTATTTTCACCGTAAAAAGCAATTACCTAAACTATCGGCGCCCAGCACCGCACTCGGTCTCGCTCTCACTCAATCTGCGAGCAGTATCGTGCGAGCGAGATAAAAAGCCGAGGTAGTATGGGCTCTTAACCGGAAAACCGTGCATGACTTATAAACAGATTTAATTATTAATATAAATATACCTATCAATCCCTATGACTCATTTTATTACAAGTTACAGGTAGTTCTTATCGCCGTAGTTAGGTAAGTACGAGTACTAACTTAGCTGAATGTAGGATGTAGGGACAGACGTCGAAATATGAGATCATTGTATTACAAACAAGTTAAAACAAGTTGGCAGCATTGTAGAGTCTACGCTACGGTATCTCGCCTGTTTCCTACACGTTAATAATTAAAAGCTTTATCTTTTGCACAAAAAAGCAAACGATGACTGCGAAATTGTTATTATTTTACGCTCTTCGTTTTATTTTATGCTTCAACTTCAGGACTGAAACTTTTTATATCAGAATTGAAACTTCTTGTAGAATAAACACGTGTTGTTTGTTACCTATTCGTAATTGTAATTAAAAAAAACTGTCAGAAATTTCATATTTGCTGTGTATTATGATGAGTTATTCTAATTACAGACATGTGTCTACTGTGAAAAACTTTTTGTCCAAGTCCCTCAACAGCTATCAGTAAACGTGGAATGTTTATCACACCACTACTAATGTGTTTTACGTTCTCCAGTCAGTATGACAAGGAAGAACGATCAACGAAATTCAAGCCAGATAAACCTCACTGACATTAGTGTGATTCTAAGAATTTGTCCAAACAAGTTACGAAGCTCGAAGAACAAACACACATGTAAACAATCCGTGTTGACTCACACAGAGGCACGTTGTGTGTGTGTTAGTCGGTACACAATGAGTGTATGACAGTACGAACTACGAAGCTTGGCAACAGAGCCGGTAAAGGCTATGCACGCGGGCAGGCGCGGACACTGTGTGAGTGTGGAGGCAGCGCGGCTGTGTGAGCACAGTGTGAGCGCGAGCGTGGGCGGTGTACACACAGAGCTTTCACGACGCAGCCTTGGCCGCGAGACACGTGCGTCAGTAGGGCGGTGCCCGGCCCTACGACAGCCTACTATCGATGTCCACTAGACATAACACAGCTTCTACGTTTTGCCTTGAAGATTTAACGGCATTCTGTAGTAATTTCAAATATAAAATGTTACACAAGAATGTCAAATATTTGTTCTTAGTCGGTATAACTTTATTTGTGTACTATGGTGGCTTATGCAATAATCAAGTTGAATGGGTAACATTTTTATGTAAATGTAACAGTGGGCTTTATCGGTTTTCTTGTGACTTATATTTCTTTGACGTTGTATCTTTAAATTGTACCTAGGCTTAATTTGCAAAGGAAATCTTATAATGTAAATGTTTGTTTATGGCGCTAAGAAAGTAATAAAGAGAAAAGCAGCAGCGTCAGTGTTCATTGAAGTGGCTCTTTTACATACGAGAAAGGCAGCGTCCTTAAAAGTTCATCTTAAATTGTCATTCATTTATGAGAGCGGTATACAGATATTTTAGTAATATAGTAGAATCCTTCCAGAAAACACAACGCCTGTGTTGTATTTTCTGCTGAAATAAAAATGTTCAATTCCTTGCGATACCCAGAGGAATGAAAACTCAGATACAAGCGCCTTAAGACTCTACCCCGACAACACGACCTTGAGAGTTCGGTCCTTCTCTGTCCCGACGCTCAATCTCGCCCTGTCCCGCTCTTTGCACACGCCCCTTTAACATAGAATTCACAATTTTTTTGTAATTATTTTAATAAAAAATCTTTTGAAATAAAATAAAACGTGAATTATTTAGATTTTTAAATTATTTATTCATTAAGTGTAATATATCATTAGTGTATTCTATATCATTAGTGCAATCCTCAAATGATTAGAACGTCACCTTTAGCAAAAAATGCTGCAGTCAATAATTTTTGTCACTTTTTTACAAGGTGATTTTAAATGTATTTATAAAAAAACAAAAAACAAATAAGAACGTACAGTGTGATGATAAGATTTATCAAACATTAATAATGTGCTTTTAGATGTAGTTTATTTCTCTTAATTAATGAGTTAATAGCATCTGAATAACGCACTATTGCAAGGTTTTGGTCGGGGTAGCGGCTTAAGTTTCACTTTGGTATTCTGTTCAAAAATGTATAGGTACCTACCGGGCTTGAACATTTTGTCTTTTGTAAGAGAAGAGCTTATAGCTCCTACTGTATACCGACGGCCCTAGTTAGCCGTTTCATACTTCCTGTCGAAGCATCTACACGTATCAGGGATGGCAACTGAATATTACTTTTGGGCTTTATAGTATTTTTTGTTTTTCACGTAACTACTTACAAAACGATCTCTAAAACCCCAGAAGTTTTCATCGTACGTATATCGATAGACCGTCGGTTCCCGTCTCTTCGAGCGGCCGGTGTGGAGGCGGGCGGAGGGTGTCTTCCCCTCGTTCCTCTCGCTCTATCAGCTGAGCGACACGTGCACCGCATATACTATTTCGTCTAGTGTACACCGACAGGCGTACAGGCGTACAGGTCAGCCAGAGCCAGCCATCTCGGCCGGCTCCGCTGTTTGCTTACACACAACACACATTTACATGTTATGTAAATTGTTAAGCACCATTTGGGAATCGTTCGTAATACATAAACACCCAGTACCTACCTACCTACCTACCTACATGCTGCTATAAATTGTGAATACGTACACTGGGTGTGATCTTAACAGCTCCGTTGAAAGAAACAAAACATCGATGTGCGAAAGTGGAATTACTGAAACTTCGGTGCGAATAGAAATATAGAAACCCCAAGTTGCCCCAGAAGACAATCAAATTTAGGTTTTGCGGTTGTTCCAAATATTTTAGAAACGAGCTGTGGTTGAGTTATATTGATACTTCGTTAAGTTTTATTGTGGCCTTCTTGATAAATTGTTGCCATTTTTCGTTCAGATCTACGTTTTGACAAGCCAAAAACTAAGAAACAGCTCCGAAATCGTTTTAAAGATTACCAGAATTACATTATCAATGACTCTCTTATATATAGAAGCAGCTTTGCCTCTTCAACTCTCTCCACTTCACTACCACCACCACTTCCCCACCACCACTTCCCACCACCACCACTTATCTCTACTTCATCTTTTCCACTTCACTATAGTTTTGCCGTAGGATTCTAAAAAATAATTATTGAAATGTTTTCCTTTACAACTTTGGAAGTGGATAGTTGGTTTCATTGCCGCAGTCACTTAAGAATAAATCCTGGGCCAAAAGAGTACAGAAAATTGACAGAAGTATTTAATTCATCATGGATGGTAAGTAATGGTAATATTAGGTCTTTACCTATGAAATTGCCGTTCTGCAGTACTGGCCATTTCAAATCAAAATAATTTTTGTTTGGCTAAGAATTCTAATTTCAAATTAATTTTATTTTAAAAACATGGATTTTTTTTCCAAACGTAGTCATTTGTTTATTGATTAGTGTTACATTTTCATCGCATTTCAATCTTTTTCGTCATCATGGATACGTTAAAAATTCGAGTAATTATGGAATATGAGTACCGTCGTGGCAGCAACGCGGCACAAGCGGCACGCAACATCAACGACGTTTACGGAGCTAACACTACAAACCAACGCACCACTTGTTATTGGTTTGCTCGCTTCCGTTCTGGAAATTTCGACCTGAAAAATTAACCTCGCGGTCGTCCGAAGACTTTGGTCGACAATGACGAGTTAAAGGCGATTGTGGAAGCTGATGATACACAATCTACGGCTGAATTAGCAGCAGCTTTCGACGTTAGCGTCAAAACAATATTGGTCTATTTGCGTCAAATTGGCAAGGTAAAAAAGCTTGACAAATGGGTGCCCCACGAACTCAATGATCGCCAGCGCGAAGTACGCGTCGAGACGTGCCTTGCACTGCTCAACAGACACACAAATGAAGGAATTTTGAACCGCATTGTTACCTGCGATGAAAAATGGATTCTGTTTGATAACCGCAAGCGCTCAGCAAGTTGGTTGGATCCTGGTTCAGCACCTAAACAATGCCCTAAACGAAAACTTACCCCTAGAAAAGTGATGGTCACTGTTTGGTGGTGTAGCGCCGGTGTCATTCATCACAGCTTCTTACCAAACGGGGTGAGCATTACTTCAGATGTGTACTGTGAAGAACTGAACACAATGATGGAGAAGCTGGCACATCTCCAACCAGCATTGGTCAATCGCTCGTCTCCGCTGCTCCTGCACGACAACGCGCGACCTCATACTGCACAGCAGACGGTCTCCAAGTTGCAAGAACTGGGGTTGGAAGCTCTCCGTCATCCGCCCTACTCACCAGACCTTGCGCCTACAGACTACTACTTTTTCCAGAATTTGGATAACTTCTTGGCGGGAAAAAAATTCAATACCCGAGAGGCAGTACAAAATGCCTTTGAAGAATTTGTTGCCTCCCGTCCAGCTGATTTCGTTAAGAAGGGCATCAATAAACTGCCACTGCGTTGGCAAAGATGCATTGATTGCATGGGTGATTACTTCGATTAATACAAATAAAAAATGCATGAAAAAAATTCGTTTAAATTTTTTCATACAAAACGGCAATTTCATAGGTAAAGACCTATTAAAAGAGGGCTATGCATGGAGTTTCCCTATGTGATTGAATCAGAAATGAGGAGATCCACTGGAGAACCAAAGTAAACAACATAGCCCGAAGAATTGCCAAACTTAAGTGGTAATGGGCGATATTGCTCGCAGAACAGAAGGCCGATGGGGCTGAAAGGTTCTGAAGTGGCGACCGCGTACCGGAAGACGTAACGTTGGAAGGCCTCTCACAAGGTGAATCGATGACCTTGTAAAGGCCGCAGGAATCCGCTGGACGCGGGAAGCACAAAACTGGTCGAAGTGGCGGTGCTTGGGGAGACCTATGTCCAGCAGTGGACATCTTTCAGCTGAAATGATGATGATGATTTCATTCACCTGTGGCTCGACCAGATAAGAGAATTGCGACCGATTGTGATCTTTTTGGCACACATAAGTTAAGTTACCTAGTTAGTTTTTGGCATTTTAGTAGCTACCGTAAAGGTACCCCACCTTTAGTACCTTGTACTAAATTGTATCCTGCAGAAACTTATGTGAGCCAAAAAGATCACAATCGGTCGCTTTCGATGTTTAGCCGTGAAAGCAGTGAGTAACTTTCACATTCCCCTTTAATAAAAATGTAATCGAGATAGGGTAACCTAACCTAACCTAACACTACATTCAAACTTAGATATTAAAATATTATAGGACTATTGGTGACGTTTTACATTTTTAGCTGTCCGACATATCGGACAGTTTGACAAAAACGGTTAGGTAGAGTGAAATATCTGAGATTTGAGGAAAATTAATTAAAGTAGTAAAGATTTAGGGGGATTTTAAAAAGGATATTGTTCAAAATCACTGCACGTACAATTCATGCCACGAAAGATGACACTTGACACACAACGTAGTTTGACGTGCGCAGTAGATTATAATTCCCTGATTCTGATTATTCTGATTTATAGGTCTCTGTAGCGGTATGAGGTCTGGGACCGGGCGTCATCGGGGCGGCGCGGCGGCGGCGGAAGAGCGCGGGAGGCGCGATACTGCGCTCGTCAATTCTCATCTTTCGTGGCACGCATTGTAGGTCTACCTAGGTAATTTCGAACTAGACTTCATAAAAGAACCAAAAAAGATACTTACTTGAATGTGCTATTATTGATCGAAGGCTAGTATGTACTTTGAACGTACGCATACTTGCTAGCTTGGGCCCACGGCCAATTTTCAGGTATCAGGTACCAAAGTTACGTAAAAATATTACTCACTTTTCTTAAAGTCTGTCTGTTGATTTTTATGTATGTTTTACAGAATATTGTTAATAATTAATAATCAATACTGTCAGACACGTTCCCGTCGGCGGTTTTTTCCGCCAGACGCTTTAAAGCTCGCAAAAAATTACGTCATCTTGTTATAATATAAGTCCTAATTTTTATTTAATGATACTCGGGGAACTATTTCAATACTAATTATTTGTAAGCAGCCAGATCAATCGTAGTGGTCAAACATCCCCCAGACACAGTTATTTGTGTCTGTCAAACATCCCCTACTCGTATGACAACTTTGTGTATAGGTAATTAGATAGCTATTATCCTTGTGTGTATCGACAACATTTTGATATCTAGCCCTGAAGACAGCATCTAATACCTACTTATTCGATAAACCACTGAACCGTAAAGTTGAGAGTAAAATAGGGAACAGTAGAAAATTCAGAACTCATTGATACCAGTAAATACCACGGCGCGCAGATTTAAACTCCAAGGTATTCATTAAAGTAAGATGCTTCAATAGTTACCTTTTTCCACATCATGGCCTTCTTTGGCAGTACGCAGCTTTTCAAAGAATTTTCCCGGTGATTTAAAATGTTCACAAACAATGCCACAAGGGATCACGTAAGTATAATCTCGTATAACAAATTCGCCAGTCACTTTGTTTTGTAACCCGTCGATCTGATATGCGCGCGCGCATGAATGCATTCGCTGTGTGACGGCTTCCCCATATGGCCAAGGCTAGGCCTTTTATGGCTCATATAAGTGGCCACTCACCCACCGCCTGAACGAGCCAGCCATATCAATGAACTGGCCATCAATAAAACATGTGGCACTAAGCCAGAAAAGGAAACGGCGAAATGAGAAAAAGAAATATTTGAAAAAGGTATTCGATGCGTATACACTCGATTGTTTGTGCGATTTGAAAGCATTCAATGTAAAGCTGAGCGCACACTCCATGAATTATTCGCGTCCAATACTTTTTGCTTTTCGCGGTACTATCCACCATACTCGTCGTAATTGATTCAATATCATTACATAAGTATCGTTGTGTGGGCTTACATAATAGGCGACTGGAGGGGTAAAGACGTGCATTTTATACTAGCGGTGATAATGAATGAGTGATTCAAATCGAATCCATCAAACCAATGTCAATGCGTGATTGCGTGCACATTATTTTAATGTCGCTTTTCCTGCGAAACAAAAAAATATCTACTCGTTCAACTCCACAAGTGTTTATCAATGTTCAGCGCGTTACAATTTTATCAGCTTACCAAATATGTGATATGAATACAATGTCCTATACAATGTACTCACTCCTACGTACTGGATTGTAACAGACATTCAGACAAGTCGCGACTCGTTCCTGGATATTTTCGACCACTGAACCTAAACCTAATTTAAACTTGGATTGGTTGTAAGTTGTAACGTGAGATACTTATAGCGATACTGTGGCGGCGAAAATAAAAATAATTTGTTGAGGTCTCGAGTCGTGGGAATCCAGACGAACTGACCGTCACGAAGCACATTCCTGTGGCTCCTGCAGACACTCCTCAACGTAGGTAGCCAAATGTGTGACGCATACATACAAGTCGGAAATTACGACAAAATGGGTGCATTGGTGCAACAATCGTTTCTCAACTTGCAATATTTTTCCTTTCGTCTTTGACGGTTTTAAGAAGTAACTGATGAGATAGGTTCCATAGCTTGATATGCACCATTTTTATTAGCTACCCAAAGCTCAAACTAATGAAATTTAGGTTAGGTTAGGTAGGTTATGATGAAACCGTTAATCACTGTGAAGTCAGTAGGTACAAAAGCTCAGAGCAAAGTTCGCACTGTTATGGCGCAGGAGATTATGCGACACTTACAATTAAGTACAGATTCTATTATCCAGTCCTGGGAACGGAACTCCACAGTTTCTGTTAGCCAGATTCCATGATTCGTCAGTCAAAGTAAGCACATACATTCGGTAGAAAACTGCACACACATCTGCTAATTTAATTACATAGCATTATCACACCTATTTCGTCAAAGGGTTGGGCAAAGGTGTAACTACTCGTACTTAGAGAACACCCACAATATGTCACCAGTTGTGATATAGAAGGAGGCGAGCTTGCTAAAAAATCTACTAGAAAAAACCGCGCTGCGCGGCCCTAAACCTGCCTATTAGTCTATAAAAAAAAAAATAGTTTATTTCTTTGTTTTGTTTGTTTGTTTGTTTTTTTGTTTGGTTTTGTTTTAGTTTGTTTGTTTTTTGTTAATTAAGCGATTGCATGCTAAGGGCACCCCCTGTGGTGTACGTACCTCGGCTTAGGGCGTCGCTGGGGGAGTACAGCAAAGAGGGACAAGCTGGATCATATCTGGATAATTATTACAGGCACAGCTACGCCACCAGCTGGCACTCCTTCACCGATCAAGGGTCGGGGGGAATTACGTGGGGGTCGTCGTCGCAAGGGACCTCGCCGGCGAGGTCGGAATGTAGATTTGTGTTTGTAAACTACTGCTGGCCCTACTTTTCTCCTGGAAGAGGGTGATGGGGTCATCGGGGTCGATGAGAACATGCCTTGGACGGTGGACTTTTCTAATTTTAGAGGGGATAAAACTAGCGGAATCGACAACCGGCGTATCGAAGAAACGCTTGGAATTGCGATTCAAGAATTGATGGATGATGGAGTTCGGATTCTAATGTCTAAGTCGAGGATTTAATTCCGAACTAACCAAGGGGATCTCGTAGCCGTTCGGAGGAAACGATTTTGTAAGGTCTGCATCCTAAGGATGTTTCGGGACTTTGCGTGTGCAAATACTGAACCCGCATAAGTCATGTTTGGGAGAATACACGCTGTATAGATGCGCAACTTGCACTTAAGTGAAAATTTGCTACGTGCATTCAGAACGAGACTGCTTTATGTATTATAGGTGCTCATCGAGGGTCACACCTAGATATTGGGCTCGCTTCTCCCAAGGGATCGGCTTGCCAAACATGGTGATCGGTCGGTGGGGGGAGATCGATTGAGACGCGGTTTCAAAAAGAGACTTTTGTCGGGATTCACTTCGATTCTCCACTTTCGAAACCACGCGCTGATTTTATCGACTGCGGTTTGGAGAGTGCGAGATAGGAATAGCAAATGGCCGTATCGTCTGCGAAGAGAGCTAACTGTGCCTTTTTACTTTTCGGGACATCACTTTTACTTTAATTACGTTGAAATGAGTGGAGAAAGCACAGAGCCCTAAGGGAACCTGCGCGAATGGGGTGGGAAGAGGATAGCGCTCCTTCGATACGATAGCGAAATGTGCGGTAGGATAAAAAGTCTCGTAAGTTGAGCACGAGACGGTCTGGCACACCAAGTTTGTAAAGCTTTATAATAAACCGTTGTGCCAGACTTGTCAAACGCTTTCGCTATATCGAAGAAAACAGCACCAGTCATCGAACCACGTTGGAAACCAACGCCTATGTGTTCGTTGATGTGGTGGACCTGTTGTACGCAAGAGTGTTGGGTTTGAAAACCAAACTGTTCGTTAGGAATTAGGGCCTTTGTCTCGGCATAATCTCGAAGGCGTTTATAAATAAGTCGCTCATTCTGATTTGCAACCCCCCCCCCCCCCTCCCGGGCCAAAAGCTGGGTACGCCCATGCTGCCGAATTAACGCTACTAATTAATCCGCAAAACTGACCAAGCAGCAATACTGACAAAACAATGAAACTAGCGAATTAACGCAACTAACTAATCCGCAAAACTGACCAAGCAGCAATACTGACAAAACAATAAAACTAGCGAATTAACGTAACTGACTAATCCGAAAAACTGACCAAGCAGCAATACTGACAAAATAATGATACTGGCGAATTAACGCAACTGACTAATCCGCAAAACTGACCAAGCAGCAATACTGACAAAATAATGATACTGGCGAATTAACGCAACTGACTAATCCGCAAAACTGACCAAGCAGCAATACTGACAAAACAATGAAACTAGCGAATTAACGCAACTAACTAATCCGCAAAACTGACCAAGCAGCAATACTGACAAAACAATGAACTAGCGAATTAACGCAACTAACTAATCCGCAAAACTGATCAAGCAGCAATACTGACAAAACAATGAAACTAGCGAATTAACGTAACTGACTAATCCGCAAAACTGACCAAGCAGCAATACTGACAAAATAATGATACTGGCGAATTAACGCAACTGACTAATCCGCAAAACTGACCAAGCAGTAATACTGACAAAACAATGAAACTAGCGAATTAACGCAACTAACTAATCCGCAAAACTGACCAAGCAGCAATACTGACAAAACAATGAACTAGCGAATTAACGCAACTAACTAATCCGCAAAACTGATCAAGCAGCAATACTGACAAAACAATGAAACTAGCGAATTAACGTAATTGACTAATCCGCAAAACTGACCAAGCAGCAATACTGACAAAATAATGATACTGGCGAATTAACGCAACTGACTAATCCGCAAAACTGACCAACCATCAATACTGACAAAACAACGAAACTGGTGAATTAAATAAACTGACGAGTGAAGGAAACTGATCGCAGTTAGTGACTCGAAGAACCACAGCAAAAAAATACCTGGCAAAAAATATGAAAACCGTACTTTAAACATTTTAATTAAATCAATGAAATAACTCTTAGATCCTTGTTCATATTTTTTTTTTTAATAATTATGGTGGATGGTTTATTTCTATGCCTACGGTCCCCTAATGAAGTAGTTTGCACAGCTGCATTCCAGGCGCTCATTTTCTGGGAACACACATCTTTAATGGTAAGGTGGAATGCAAGTTTTTTAATGCCAGTGCGTGTGCGTATGATTTTTCATTGAAATTTAAAAAGAAAACGCGCGCTCGTGAAGTAATAAAAGCAGCACTGGGCAGGCCGCCGGCGTTTGTGCCATTCTTTTTTTTTTTGTCGTCTGCAGTCCTTAGCTTGTTTTATTATGTGATGACAAAACAACTTCTATTTATGGTTTTAGCCGAGCAATGTAGCGAATACCGAGCAGCTTAGTACTATTATCTGTACATTTATGTATACTATAATAAATTCTATTTCGGTGCGTGGCTGCGAGACCATCAATTTGTAGCATATCTAACGTCCTTTATGATCTATCGTTTGATTTGCTCCAGCCAACGGCTTTAGTAATAATATAAGCAAATGACTGTCGATATTTATGGCTTACAATATTATCAGTTTATTAGGCAATAAAAAGCATGCATTGGCGTGATTATCACCGAACAGCATAGATTCCCATGAGGTTGTCGGGAAGCCTCACATACGCGATCACGCGATGTGCGCCTGCGCAATCCGCGTGAGAAACTCCATAAAAGGACATCACAATTTTTTTTTTAACTTTCCGTGAGTATGATAAACTGTAAATTTAAAGTCACTTCTAAGATGTACCTAGATACTAAGTACCTGTAAGCCTATAACATTAAAAACACGATTAATCATATCACTTAAAACTACTGTAGGTACCCTTTTTTCGTTGCTTCCCAATTAAAACTCGAAAAATACTTATATAGTTTTCTGGTTAAATTAACAACATTTATCAAAGATAGAGACTAAAAAATAAAAGTTAATTTAGGTGATTCTTAGAAAAAGTTCGGGCGGGTCCCTACATGGAAAGATAAAAGAGGTTATGGAGGGCATCGTTGCTCGTTTGCGTGTGTTAAGCCGATATCTGGTTGGCGGCGAATGCTGCGAATATCGACACGAACAAGTTGGCTGTGTTTGTTCGTTTAATGGGTCACATCACAACACACAAGTGTAGTCCTTGTTCTGCGACAGCCCACACGAATTGAGAGAATCACGTGCGCTGAACACGCAACACTGTGGCCAATGTCGTGCACAGCGTTCATACCAAATTGAGACTAAACGGTTGAATTTAAAATAGAGAGACAGATTAATGATAGCACTAGCTTTTGGACACCGAACAGTTAGGTATGAGGTCGTAAGTTAAGGTGACGATAAGCGACTTTTAATGGTTTTAAACTGAAGATCACGTCTACACGAGTACTTAGTGTTAATGATTTGGAAAAAAATATGTTAAATTAGAGCATTTTTTTAATAACCACAAACCTGTAAATATTTTAGATTATGTTTATATTACATAGTGTAATTAATTTATAAAGATAAAAAAAAACTGAGAATCGCTCAAAAACTATTAAGCGTGTTTTTATGAAACCTTAACCATTAATAGACAATTTAATTATGTATATTTTAATAAACGTTTTGTTTTATCTATCTTCTATACATATAATAAAATCGTAAACCTGCTGTGTCTGTACATTAAAGATTTTTGCAAAAAAAAAAAGTAGTGGAAAACGCGAAAAAGAAGTAACAGAACGTAAAATTCTATTTTTGAATTTTTTGCCTGTTTGTCGTTTGTTTGTGCCCGCATCACGTAAAAGCCACTTATTGGATTCAAAATTGAATTACTGAAAGACTACTGACTACTGAGCTTTATTGTGAGTAACGTTTAGCGTTTATTTCATCAAAATCGACCAACAGAACCAAAAGATATTAACTTTTTAAATGTTTACATTTTTTATTTTTAACCTAAAAGCGCCATATTTTTTTTTACTATCCTGAACCAATCGTTTTGAAATTAGACAGCATGTAGCCTGGGACATCCAGAAGGTTGTAGGCTACTTTTCAACCTGAATATTGGTATATAAAAAGAGGACGAAGTCGCGGGCTACAGCTACAGTGTGTAATAAATTAATAATGCGTCTAATTTGGGACAGGGCTCCTTGATGGGCGAGTCCTATTACTGGGTGGACGTACTTACATCGCTTTGCGTGAGCTCAGCATAGAACACACAAGCTAACCACTCAAGGCCGCTGGCACTTATCTGCATCTTAAGTGAGGACAAAGAACTGCAAGGATTTTATGTGACGTAATTTCGAAAAAAAACTGTAATAGACTGAATTCACAAAGAAACCTATAGGTAGCTTTTTTCAGAAAAATATATTCAAAGAAGGCTCTAATAACCAATCGTAGTTTGCAATTTCACACCAATAAACAATAATAATATGATTGAATGACGTAGCAGGTACTCAACAATTTGAGAGCTACTTCCGGGTCGGCGAACGGTCACTCAGCAACAAATAAACGCTTAGCGCACCTAATAGTCTAGGTAAACAAAACTAGGTGTTTCTACACTAGACAAGCCATCCGAACTGATAGTTAGGTATTACGTCACCAGTTCAGCAATATTTACGTAATACGACAGTTTCTATTTTTTGCAAAAACAATCTATTTCTATCACCGCTCGTAGCAATCTAGGTAATAATATACTTTATTAATTGATCTGTTACTTAATATTTTTGTTGGTAATTAAAGAGCTGCGGGGCAATTGCGTAACACACTATCAATCGGAATTAGTTTCATTTTGACAGATCAACAATATTCATTGCGTTATTTACATTGTTGAGCTGACAAATTTTTCGAACATATGAAGCAGTGGATTAGCAATAAGCTTCAAAATGATTCAGATTCCGATCCCAACGCAATTAGGGTGCTGAATACCTAGTGGTCACACTTCACTAAATTTAAACATTTGTCCGTTTGTACGTTCACAAGCATAATGGTCTACTTAGTGATAAAGGCTTCTGTATGTCCTCATCCTGATGCATCAAGTCCATGCTATACAAAAAAAAGTGTACATAAATAAAATAAAAATAAACGAAATAAAAAAAACAATGTGCAATTTCGTCATAGGTAGGTACAGACGCCAGCAGGTCAAGCCACCCAAAACAAGCAAATTTTCCCAATCAACTTTGAACCTAATGCTTTAGCGTTAAAGATGAAAATCTATTAAAGAAATTTGACAGATTGTAGTAGCTTGATGTGCTGGCATCTGTACATATTACATTTACAATACTAGCTTTAGGAAACAAGTAAAGAGGTCAGTGTTTATCAAACATCCTAATTTTAGTGAACTCACATTTATATCAATAGTAGCGTTAGAGTAGAACCGATGTGGGCCACGCTAACAGACGGGCTTTCTTAAAATAGCATCGTTAATGAGTGTAGTGCGAAATGATGAAGCTTAAGCGCCAATAAACAAATGATTGCTGACAATTATTGCGGGCTGCGCAGGCGCAGGCGCGGGGCCGCGTAGCGCGGTAGTCGGCCGCGCCGCGCCAATGCCGTTCACTATCATCGATTTATATTTCCATTAAAATTGCTAATGCTAATTTCAGGTGATCATAATTGGTAGCAACGTTAAGGCTACGTGTGTTTTTGTAACTCAAGGCACGTAAACAAGTTTGTGGTTACACGCGCACTTATACATTCGGAACGTTAAGGCTTTTCGGAGAATTGTGGGCCGAGTTCGATATTTGGGATGTCGTATTCACATAATATATAGATTAAAACACAGGCTTGTGAATGGATTCTGAGAACTAGAATGGAACTGGACGTTTTAAAGGAAAATATAAACTACCTTTCCTTGACAAAATATGCAATTTAAACAACATCGATGTTTTACTCCTGAAAATCAGAGCTGGATGGATGTTACAAAAATGAAAAAATATTATTTCAGCGAATATTACTTAATTAATTTCACTTTTTCCTGGAAAAAGTTTCAGTCACTTTTACCAGGAAAAGACAAGAATAGCTTCATACAAATGTATTTCAGAAAGTAGAGCGTTGTAACAAAGTTGTAGAGACTTTTTGTTTGATGAATGATGTAATGCTTCATTCGTTGAAAAAGCGAGTTTTATTTATGTAAACAACATACATTTTTATATAAGTATGCAGGTTGTTGTTGTTTCTTTTCATTTATTACAGAGGATTTTCAACCATGCCAATCCTAGATTTCATAAAATTGGCATAGGTAAACATGTCCGAAAGCAATTTTTTTTGCAGTATCTTTTTGGGAAATACAATTTTTCATCAATTAGTCGCCTATATTTTCCAATTTTCGTAAAACATAATAGCCAAATATTATGGAGTGACGTATGAACTAGATATAAGTATCGACATGCAGGCGGCACGTCACTGGCGCGAGGTTAGCGGGCGCGCTGCGTTTGCGCACGCCGCGCGACAAGGACATCGACCCCCGCAACCTTGGCTATGCCAATTAATTTCAACAATGTTCTCTTACTCACTATTATGTGCTTAAAATTATCTCCTGCATATTCAGATAATCATTTTCGCTTGATAGTCGGTACTTACTCATTTTCTAAGATGAAATATCGAGATTAAAATTGCTTCGAGCTTCCTGTATTCGATTATTTATTACGCGATGGCTGATCTACTGAGATTGGGTCGGTCTCTTTGTGTAATTATCTTGAAACGGTGAAAGATGTTCTCCGAACAACTCTATAAACATAATCGCTCGCCTTATGCAACTACATTGTGGATCGGTATAGGTACTATTTTTTTACCCGACTACGGTGAAGCTAAAAGGAGGGTTATGATTTTGACTGGTATGTATGTATGTAAGTATGTATGTATCACAGAAAAGATAAATCTCTTTATCTGTTCTGTGGTATGTATGTATGTATGTTCAGCTGTTCCCTCATAACTTCTAAACTAGGTAAGTACTTATCATAATTTGACAAATGAAGTATCGTTGGAAGCGTCTTCATCGTCCGCTGGTTATAGGCTATGTGACGTCCCATTAAATTGAATATGGCGCCCTCTCGAGGACAAAGTCCTGAACTAAAATTTTTTTTTTTTAATTATGCCGTGTTTGGTGTCAAATGAAAGAGCTTCATTAGCACATTTAAAAAATATATATTGTTAGCTACTGCTCGCGGCTTTGCTTGCATGCACCCGATAATTGGGAATAATTTCTAAAATAACGCCTCAGATGTGAACTAAACATATTTTCTCTGCAAACGTACCCAAAATACATAATGTAATAATTATTCTTCTTTAAAAATGTAGGTAATTATTCAATTTATCCCTAACATGACGTGTGACTCCGGATTTGAAATGTGTCTGTCTTTTTTAATTTCAGATGAGAATATTTTCTTGTTTCATACTTTTTAGAGCGTGATTTTTCAGTAGTCGGGTTTTAGTTTTTAAACTTACTTTTTTGTTGTAGGTACTTGAATTTGCCATTCAATAATAGAAATTCTAGGTTTTATTGTCTACTGATAGTTTGCTCTCCGAAAATCTGGAAGACAAAACAGCCTGTCATGGAAGGTGTAGCATCTAGTCCAGAGACTCTAAAATTTCTACTTATTCTCCAATGAAGTTTAACCATCCAAATATAATTATGATAAGACAACTGCCAACCTAACTGAGTTAAAATTTTACATGAAGGCACTGAATCATGATTCACGAGAGCATCGAGAACAGCGTGGTGTAGGTAAGTAAGTGCCACAAAGTGAACAACAATAACAAGGCCGCCGCGTAATGAATTCCCCGTAAGTTAAGCTCCAATGATTTACTCGAATAAGTTGTAAACACACCATTGTGTAGGGCAAGCGTAAATACTACAATTTTACTGTAGCCGCTATGGGCAGGCCGGCGCAGGATAATGACCCGGCGAGCGTGCGCCCGCGCTGCGCCGGCCCGCGCCTGCTCGCCGCGCCCGCTCCCGCCACAATACCACGCAGGTATTTGTACTATAAACATCGACGAACAATACCCACTTACACATTTATGACACACCTACTTAATATTGTGTAAGTTCTAGTACCAATTCACAGAGATAATACATCATTGACGAATGCTAAATGAGACGTGCAATCGGCTCATTCTGAATGTCCTCTTACTTTATATGCTAACAATCATCATCTGCCTTGCCTTTTCCCAACAATGTTGGGGTCGGCTTCCAGTTTAAACATGTATTTTAAACTCAAACTCAATGTATTTATTTCAAATAAACCAATTACAGGCACTTTTGAATTGTCAAGGGGTCAGTCAGTCAGAAAGTTGAAGCTAGTCGCCCATTCCAAAGCGTAGTAGGTAGGTAGGTACTATGGAGAAGAACGGGCAAGAAACTCCACGGACACTCTTTTAAATCAAAATATGGTTATAAAATTTACTATATGTGGAGGCTTGTTATTAGCTATTTTTTTTTTATATTACATTCTCTGTATTATTGGTTTGTTAGTCTGTAAGCCTTCTTTAAAATAAATAAATAAATATTGGTTACATCATTCGTGTTGAATTTATACATGGGAGAACGATGCAGAAGGTTAAAAGCGTCCGTAATAAAAATAAAAATAAAAAAAAAACAATTCAAATTTTAAATTAAATTAAAATAAGCCGTGGCAGCTAAGATATGACCAGCCTCCACTGACAGCGCCTTTACATGGAGCGACTGCCATCTGACCTCCACAACCCAGTTACAGGGTAATAAGACTGGTTGTCAGACTTTCGGGCTACGACCCGCTATCAATCTAACCGCGAAATATATTTGTTTTGATATTTGTGGTCAATTCGTTTTGTTGCGCGTAGTTTAAATATAGCGATGATGGGGAAACCTACCCGATGTGAATGAGGAAAAGGAAAAACACCATGATGTCATTTTGTGCGCAGTTCATCTAGATTTCTAGACCACACCTATTTTCAACTCCTATTCCTAGCTTTTTCTGTGTAGGTACTTAGGAATTCAGGGTAGAGTGGAGGGCACTAGACCACGCGGACGCTCACCCATGAGATGGACTGACCAAATTAAATCCGCAGTGGGCGATTCCTTAGTTCGCGATTGGACTAAAAACACCGAAAATCGGAGTAGATGGCGAGAAATCGTGAGGCGAATCGCATCAGCAGCCCTGGACAAGAAACTACTTGAAGACCGCGACCGCTCTGACAAGAGTGCTACGAAGAAGATGATGATGAAGACATAGGAAACTATCATAGTTTAACCTGGCTTTATGATACCATGAATTTAAATAAACAAAAAGTCAACAGATAGCCAATTACAAGTCTTCACGAAAAGCAAAGACAAAATGTTTAGGTACTTTGAAAGACCACAAGTCAGTTTCGTAGTTGTAAACAATAATACTGCTATTAATTAACATTTTATTTTGTAATTATTAATTACGTACCTATAACGTTAAACAGTAAATAACTTTATTTAATACCGTATAATGTTTTCATTTTATGAGTTAAATAATGGTCTGGGTGAATATGTGTAGGTACCTAATGTAAACGTGAGCTGACGAGCTTTCATATGATGTCTCATAGATATGCCGCAGTCAGCTGGTTAGATTAGCCGTTTAGTTAACCGCCTAGCCTTTGGAAGTAGTGCTCCCGGCCCGCTGCCGAAGCACTGCTCGCTTCGCGCACTAGGCTCTAACGCGGTTGGTCACAGTTCTAACCTAACCTAAACCCATTTGGTCGGGGTGCCCTGGCTTTTGTTACTACGACCAATTCAGCTCGCGCGTGATAGGTCACAGTTCTTTGAATATCATTCAGGCCGCTCGTTGAACGGCCGCCGCTTAGTTAAAAGGCTAGGCGGTTAGTTAAATGTCTTATTAAACCAGTTGGCTGCGACAGATATATTAGCTCAATAAGTAGATATTATGTATAATGATGCGAAAGAATGTTTCGTTTCCGGTGTTCGTGAATCGCTGTTTATTTTTACACGTCAAGATCAAACACGATTAAATGGTCCGTTGAATAATATCTCCTGCTGGTTTTATTTTACAACATGAACGCCGTCCTCTTATTTTTATTCAAAATCGATTTTTGATCTCGTTACCTGCCGACAATTATTATTCAGATCTCTGAAACGTCTGTTCCGAAATATATTTGTTATTCTAAAAGCACGGGCAATATGAATGGCGAATTCCTCTGCCCACTTACTGGCCTGAATGATTTCGACATTCTTGGCGCAGCTCCGATAATCTGAGAAAAAAATAAACGAGCGCCAACGTAAATAAGCCCACTCGGAGTTGAAAGTGCGCACTCCGACGACTGCGCGGCGTTCGGCGGCGTTCGGCAGCGACCGTCGGCGGTGGCACGGAAAATAAATCACATCGATATGGTACGCTCGGGATAACGTATTTTTACGCAACAGGCTCTTTGTTTATAGCTAGTAACGTCGCCCAACAGACGGCTGGTTATTCAACCGGGCGCATTCCGCGCCGGCTCCACTTTTTGCTCGGCCTCGGCCGGCCGTCCTCCTCGCCGGTGAAAAACGACCAATTAGAGCTTTTACGGCAGGAATTAACATCGCGCATTGTCCGCAACAGCACGGCTGCGCCCGCGCTGACTGCGCCGAGACACTATAACTACTTAGACTTTTATCTCGCAGTGAATACTTGGACGATCTTGGCAGCGCTCACACAAAAACAAATATACACTCTGAATTATGCACATTTTCTGTTCGTTTATCTTAAAGAAGATGTTCCCATTGATGTGAGGTAACAGCGGTGGCGCCGCTGCGTCGATCCGACGCTATTGTTTACTCGCCGATGAACCTATACTCGCTTACACGACACCTAATAGAATGAAAAACCTTTTAGCACTTACCGGGGACATTTTGAAGTAAACAAAAACAAAAAAGTACTTACCTTTATAAGTGTGGATATTTGTAAACTTGAGTAGGTATGTAAGTACATACCTTCATTTTGAGAAACCTCAAACAAGGAAAACGTAAGAATTAATCACTCAGCCTCTTGCAAACGTTTTCTGAAACAAGTGAATAATTCAACTAACAATTTATAAATTCAGCAAAACAATTTGCTATTCGATGGGTCCTACAACTTGACATTCAGTATCGAATGGAAAATTAATAAGAGAAAATAAAAATAAATAACACATGCATTCTAATTCTGGAGTGTTTTGATTAGTCACATCGATTCGTTTTAATCTGGAGGCCTAGTGTCGGACAATGTATCCATAAAAAGTAAAAAATAACAGTTTATGGCTGAACGTGGCCCCCGAGCCCGAACACTGACGCCAATAAAACTGATCAACGCAGACTTGGTGTTGCTACTGCTTAAACTTATACCCATCTTCACGGAAAAAACAAATAAACTGAATTTGGAAAAAAAATCGTAGGTTAAACTTTCGTAGCACTAAGGGACAAAGGCTACGAAAATCGTAGACTTTGCCTACGAAAGGTCTACGATTTAGGTCGTAGACCCTAGCTACGCAGTTTTTAATAATTTTTATGACAGAGCTATCTGAAATATCGTCCAAATATTTATTATTATTTTATACCTTAAGCACCTACCTAAATATACTTACTTACCTACATCTAGTCCAAAAATTGTGTTTTATAACTATTTTTTTCAATTACCTAAGCTTCAATGGATGTTTGGCGTTAGAAAGCACTTGCCTTTCCCTGCCTGTAATAAAATGTAAGCCTCAGCGTAACTATAAAACTTAACGCATAGCAAACTGTTTGGCTATTTAAATATTTAAGTTTTTGTTGGTAGTTTTTAGATGTCCGGCACTGGCAACCCTACGAACGTGCATCACAAAAAGTTAACTCCCGGGGCGCACCATCAACATTATTTACATTTTTTTTATTCTGTGGCAAAGTGGTGTCGAATTACTATCTCGGAATGTTTAGTAGAGGCAGACACTAGACCCGACGGGCCACAGGAATGTGCCTCTTTAATTCCTCTTAGGAATTATGTGACATCTTCTTACACGAATTTTTATTAACAACAAAGGCGAAACTTAGAACACAACATGACGTTTGTAACTCAGTTTGTGATAATTATGTAGAAGGCGAACTGGGCGGGGGAATAATAACAAGTGACAGTCAATTACTTCCACATGCGAAAAAAGAGAGCACAACAATTGCTGGAACCAAATAAAAATTGTTTAAAAATAAATAAAGAAGCTAATAACAAAAATATTTTTAGCTAGAGTTTTCAATTATTTAATACGCACATTTTGAATGTAATTTTGCTATGAAATTACTTAGGATTATAGATTTACAGAAAAAAAAATTAAGAAAGTAGAGATCTTTTCGGAATTATATTCTATCGAGAAAATTTAACCCAATTGCATTTTCCTTCAAATAGTCAATAAACATCTATGTATATTAAAAATTAAATTAAATTAAAAATAGATGCTGTAATATTGACCAATACTTATTATAAATGAGAAACTGAGTTTGTAACGCTTTCACGCAAAAACGGCTAAACAGATTTGGATGAAATTTGGCACACGGGTAGACCATAACCTGGAAAAGTACATAGGCTACTTTTTATTGATATAAGTACCATGAGGGTGAAGCCACGGGCGGAAACTAGTAGTGAAATAAATGATTACGAAAAGCCCCCTATTTATTTTGGTATCGCCTAAAAAACTGCTTAATGGATTTGGCATGTCAATGATATAACTTAGCAATGAATACCAAACATCTCATGACACCTTATCTGAAAATGTGATGCATGTGAGGCCACAAGAGAAGTCTTAAATAAATTCGTTTTCATGTGTAATGCGAATTTAATGTAATATAAAGCCTCCAACAAGGCTAACTAATCAGTCCTTTAAAGTGGCCCCCAGTTGTGAAAATTGCACAATTATTCCTAAATTGCGTTAAATAGAACAACATCAACATGGACCTTGTGTTTTATTACTTACGAGTACATATTAAAATATCTTAAGATAGCCTTATTAGATTTAATGTAAATAGATGTTAATTGTCACGATTAATGCTGAATCTGGTCAAAACTTAAGACGGCAAGCCAACTGAATATTCATCACCGATTTAGGTACCTACCTAACTACTACATATATTTTATTCAATGAATCTAGAATTAGGATAATTTAAAATGCCGTCTTTGGCGAGAAATTGACTTCTCTGGGTAAGTACAGTCAACAAAAGAGATATCTATGCCTCTATACAAATATGTTAGTATACCCTGGTATACTAACATATTTGTATGTGAATTGCTTCATGTTCAATTTCGTGATAATATACAATTTTGTGTTGGTGTGTTACAATGTAAGAGTATTGCATGTAATACATATAAAATTACTATATGTGGTTGTGGAGGCTTGTTATTAGCTATTTTTTTATATATTACATTCTTTGTATTATTGGTTTGTTAGTCTGTAAGCCTTCTTTAAAATAAATAAAATTGAACATGAAGCAATTCACATACAAATATGTTACTCTACCCTGCCTAGATATCTCTTTTGTTGCCTGTACTTAAACCAATTTATTTTCTCTCTGAAATGTAAGTACTCACCATAAGATATTTATTCTTTAATTAAGTAAGTAATTATTAAGTAACAGTAGATCTTCAGTTTTATAAATAGATAGAGTTTTCTACCTTCTGATTTAGAGCTTTGAAAATCGTTTCGGTAATAATCACTAGGAGTACAAGAGTAAGAGGAGAGTAAGAGGAGCTCGTGGCTAAGTAATAACAGCCGCACGGGTCGATCCATCAGGTTATGCTACGCTTGCTAGCCGTTGGTCCCGGCTGTCATTCGTGGATCTTTGACAGTCGTTACGGGTCGTCAGTAGCCCGAAATTCTGACGACCGACTGGTACCAAGGGGTATCGTATTACCCAGTAATTGGGTTGTGGAGGTCAGATAGGCAGTCGCTCCATATAAGATACTGGTATTCAGCTGCATCAGGTTAGACTCGAAGCCGACCCCAACATAGTTGGAAAAAGGCTAAGCAGATTGAGTACAACTTCGTAATTGGAATATAGGAACATATCTCTAACTAGCTTTTGCCAGCGGCTTCGCCCACGTGGATGTCGAAAAATATCCCACGGGAACGTACTACCGAGAATTCCTTCCTTGTTCCTTGTCTATATTATAAAGGAAACCTCTGTGCAAAATTTCAGCTTTCTAGGTCCAAGGGTTTGGGCTGGGTGTTGATGATTCAGTCAATCAGTCAGTCAGGACTTCTCTTTTTATTTATATACTTAGAATAGATTCTCTACTCATGAAATGATTTAATTAAGTACACTTAGGTACATTCTACTTAAAACAGGCCGTGTGAATGACGAAATGAATAGAATTTCATTGATATAATAAATACAAACGTATCATTTACACAAATCAATCATAGCTAACTTACCTGAGTGGTATCTATCTACCCAAATCTAAATTTGGGAAAGACCCTTCTGAAAAAAATACTACCTGTATGTGGCGTCAACGAAACCAGTCAGGTTTACTACGAAACTACGACAGAAAAGAAAAAAATTGTCAATTTTGTATGAGGTGGCGCTTATTTGTAAGTGTTATTATGTAGTACACAATGAGTAGAGTGCCTTGAGAGCGGCGCTATTCGGCTGTTCTATTATGTTCCGTCGGTACCCGCTGTCCTCAGGTACTTACGTGACGTGCTCAGTACCCGCCGGCCCGTTAAATTCGCTGTCGCCGACAATACACGCATAGTGGGTGTGCCCTACAACTAGACAAGGATAATTGCTATCCAACAGTTAAAATTGGTAGGTACTTATTGTATGAATAGCAAGCGTGGAAGTCACGCTCTGTTCCAATAGTTATACATCCAGCATGACATTTAATTCCGTGTATTTTATTAGTACTGTGGCCTTAGTGCGAGTTTTTATAATACTCGATCGCGTTTACGCTATCGTTAACTTACGTCAAGTTGTGTGGAATAATTGTGTTTCCCATTTTAGTCACCAGACGGCGCTTATTCCGTTTCAGTACAAATTGAAGTTTACGTTAACGTGATTGAGTAAGTATAAAAACTCGCACTAAGGCCACTGAACGTTGAAATAACAAAAGTTTCCTTCGTGAAATTATAATAACACTTGCTTTTGACCGCGGCTTCGCCAGCGCGGATGTCGTAAATTATCCCACGGGAACCTACTAGCGGGATAAAAAGTATCCTATGTGTTAATCCAGGTTACAAACTATTTGTGTGCTAAATTTCATCTAAATCCGTTCAGCCGTTTTTGCGTGATTGAGTAACAAACATCCAAACATCTAAACATACAAACTTTCACATTTATAATATTAGAACGATTTTTAAGATTCTGTTGAACTTTGCCTTTAAATGTCAAGTTTGTTTTATCTATTTAAAGATAAAAATAACAGGTTTACGCAGTTTATTTACTAAATATGATTACTCAGGGTAGCGTAACAATGTAAATCCAGAATGAAAACAATTTTAGTCAAATCGTCGTTCATGACGTGAACTCCATAAAATTTATCACAAAAAACTAGTGTAAGAAGCGAATTCTCACACGGACATTCATTAGTCGTAGCTCACAAAGCACAATGGACATATTGGGCCCATGTGTGTGCAGAACCCTTCACGGACGATTGTGTCCACATTGTGCCCAAATCACAGATTTTACCACTGTCAAAAGGCCAACACCGACTTTTGCACTTCATCAAAAATACATTTATCTGGAAATAATGCAGTCCCAACCTGTTGGACCCTTTTTGTTCGTATCTACACAATGCCTTGAAAAAAAACACCTTCAGCGTTTTTGCACCCCATTGTGAGCCTTACACTAAACTGAATTATTGTTTTTTCACAAAGTTTTTATGAGGCGTTTTCGAGTGGCCTATGAATAGATTCTTTTCAAAATGACCATTTCATTGTTTGTTTAATTCAAAATGCCACATTTACCTTGTCCGACCGTTTTTTTTTTTCTCCAAGCAGATTTCTATTGAATGCTGTATGAATGCTTAACAAAGATTTAATTTACAGCATTGTTACTAATAACCAGTATACGTGGTGTAAAATACCGCTAAGCATTCATTAAATAAATGCTTAGCTGTATTTTACACCATAAAAAGTAACATAACATAATTTTTAGTATATTTCTGTATATTCCTTGTTTCTTAGAACAACATTAGAAACAGCAGACATGAAAGAACCCGAACTATGTTATTCTGAAGGCATGTCCCATTTTAAGACCACCTGTTGGATCAAGAATGTTGAACGAATGGGACTCTGTATGCCCTCTATTGGGTATGCGATGAATCAAACAGCATTTACCTCGACGCCACATAACCAAGAGAACAGTAGACGGTAGTGTGTTTACACAGCTGAAACTTTAAATGTCCGCCAGATGGCGCATGTATCGCTGTTTAACAGTGATAATCTCGATATACACCTTTTTTAGAAAACCTTTGTATATTTTCTAAGTCAGCTTTATCTCAAGCTATCTCATGCTTTATGTTCTTTGACAACTGACAACTTGTCCTTGATGTCATGCAAACACTCAAGCCACAACTCAAGCAATGCCAACTTTGTAAATAAATCAAGTGTAACACAAAATAATAATTTCTAAAAATATTTTCATATAATGTCAGAATTAATATTTCCCAAGGGCTGTTACACAGCTCGCTCTTCCGGATACAAATACCGGACGCTGTCCACCAATACTGGAGAACGAAAGAAACGAGACAGCAAAGAAGACAACGTTTTCGAGAGAAAATTCAGAGAACTTAGTAAGGCAATCTCTACCAGAGTCAATCAAGAAGTTGATGACACGGAGAAAGCACGAGAATCGATTCAAGAAAAATTCGCAAAACTCGATGCTAAAATCAACTCGATGGTTGAACTACAGAAAACGGTGACAGCACTTCATAATAATTTGGAGAATGTGAGCTTAATGATTGTGGACATGACCGAAAAAGTGAATAAAATAGAAATCATCAATTCTCGTGCTGATTTAAGCCAATATTCTCACATGACGACGTTCAAGTCTGTGGAGCCCATCGCGGAGGAATGCGAAGACCGTGATTCTGTAGTAACGCACGTTTAGCTATCTCTATAGTGGCATGACGTAGTATTTACATTACAAAATGCATTGGCTGGAGTGCAATAATGATATATTCTATACTATTGTTCTGTTATCGATGGCTGTCCAAACGTTCTAATTATTACTACATTATACGAAAATATTTTCATATGGATTTCTTTATTTTTAGATACAATATACAGTGGCTAGAGAACTACAGAATAATTAATACAGATGCTAGGTCACCAAACTAAGACGAATTCAATCTCACCAGCTTTAGTTTTTTTTTTACATAATATATATTTTATACTAGCTTCAGCCCGCGAGTTCGTTCGCGTGGAAGTCGTAAGACGCCACAATATACTAAAATAACGGCTACATTTTATTAGAACTTCCCTGTTAACACGTTTGCAGTTTTGGTTTCGGCAGCCAAAATATACACTGGGAGCAAGCGACGTAAAGTTACGTGTGAGAAGCAGCTCTTCCTGAGGTAGACACCAGCAGCCTTCAGTAGCAATTTCCTATTGCTTGCGAAGTTTTTCGTTTATAGTGAATTAATGAACGCCTACCTTCCTGCATATGCTACTTTATGGCACAACACTGATACACTGACTGATGCATTCTTACAGATTATTCCTGACGAATGGCTATTACTAAAATAATATAACAGTCGATTGTAAACACATGGAATTTCTCATTAACAGCTTTATACTTCGATTCAAACTTAATGGCAGCTTGGAAGTTAGCTGCGAGTGCAGAGTTGCAGGTACTGTCAAGTCGACAATAATTTTGGCTATTAAGTTTGAATCGAATTATACCTTTTTTTTTTTTTTTTTTTTTTTGTGGATGGGAAATCATCAAATGACTTCTCCCGCTCTGGGCAGAGGCGGGAGGGCGTGTCAGACTTTTACTGACTAAAACCCACCCATGTTCCTTCAGCTGCCCGTGCCAGGGCCACGGTATCTCTTTCGAACTACCCGCGACCCCGGCGGCATCGGCCCAATTGACCCCGTCACTGCTGACATCTCTTTGAGGCGCGCGTGGAACACAACGCGCCGTCGACCCGGGCCTGGTCCTTACCGGACGGCGAGCTGCCCATTACTCGTCTTCCGCAAGCCCGCGCCTACGGTGGCCGGGAATCGGCAATCGATTCCCGCCGCCCAGGGCGTCTCCTACGGCGGCTAGGGGCGCGAGGGCGCGGCTGTTGCCTCTCCCTCACGCGTTCCGCTTCCTCCTTCGCGAGCATTACTGCTTCGCAGAAGGAGGTGACGGCTTCCCATGCACTCTCGCTCCGCACCATGGCCTGGACCAGGTTTGGACGCGAGAGATCGCCGCCGCCGATCGCCTCCGTGAGAACACGGCGGTGCTCCGCCCAAGCCGGGCAGACCTCCACTGTATGCTCCGCCGTGTCCTCCGGGCGATCCACACAATGGTGACACCCGGGCGTTTCCTCCCGCCTTATCCGAAACAGGAACCTCCCGAAACAACCGTGTCCGGTGAGGACCTGCGTCAGGCGGAAGGTGAGGACGCCGTGGCGCCTCTCTAACCACTCCTCAAAGAGGGGACTTATCGCCGCAATTGTGGCGTGCCCAGCGCTGGGTTGCGACAATCGCACTCTCCATGTCGCCATGAGATCCCGCCGGAGCTCTGTCCGCTGTACCGTGATTTCTCGCGGCAGCGGAGTTACGCCCCGGCGTTTCACCTCCTCGCGCCACTCCCACACGTGCGCGAGGAAATCGAATCGAATCGCGAGGGAATCGAATTATACCTAACTTATAGATGTATTTATACCTAACCACGGATATTATGACAGAAGAGGCCTTAACTTAATGTTTTTTCTGTGTACGTTCTACGAACTATCGTCTAAGTATATAGCTACCTATAACTAAATGAAAAAAAAGAAACACAAAAAATATAAGTTTTTGGGAATCGACCTTAGGTTTGCGAAGTAGTCGTCGAACCGCTAAACTAAATTTACTTTGTTGAAAGTTGACTAAAACAGCCGTTCTTATAAATGTATACATATTTCATAATGGACTGTTTAACTCCATAAAGGTATAGCTGGATGAGAATCACGCTGTTTTTTACCTGGGTCACTGGATCACCGATGACTTGAGTGGTGACCTGGACATTGAGAGGGAACACAGGGCGTTGACTGTCCGATGTAATAGGTATGCTGATCCGCAGATTTGCACGCTGTAGCAAGCAGATAAAAATTACACTGTTTAGAATTTAGATATTCAGTCATTCTACATTTGCAGTTTGTGGGTTCGGTAAATTTGGGTATACGCAGTCCTAAAACGCCCAGCGTGTGAAGTATAACAATGCGTTCAGGACGCTGGCGCAGCTCCCGCGCTTTTGTAGCGCTTTGGGAATATTTGCTGAGACGAGGATTGATGGCTTTCATTCCATCCGAAACCGGTGTCTCGAGCCTCCGCAGTGTGTCGGCATCAACAGCATTCTGAGCACGTTGTACGGAAGGTGGGATTTTCTGATGCTGCGTCACTGAATCGGGCTTCATAAATCTACAAGTACGAACACATACCTACTAAGTACACACGGCGACACATCAAGCTATACATTTCCAGTTTACACTGAGATCTCATTGTGAGGAAATCGACATAATTATGTATAGGACACGGTGGATTTTTGAGATGGGGCAATAAGCGCAGGTGCCTTAACCGTGGTCGTTACAAGAAAACGGTCTGAGGAGACTTTCCTTAACTTTTTGAAACATTTTAATATGCATTCACAGATTTTAAACAAATGGACAGTCAGCAAAAAAAAAGGACAATTTTCAAAAACTTTTTTTTTGATGCCAATCGATCCTGTTTCTTATGATCAAAAAACTAACTAACTGAGGTTTGAGTATTAGAAAGGTCAGAAATAACAATAAACTTTTCCCATACATTTCGTAGGAAATGAGACTGATATGAGAGAGAACATATATTATGACTAGCCGTTGCCCGCGAGTTCGCCTGCGTAGATGTCGGAAATTATCCTAGGGGACCGCCTACTACCGAAATAAAAAGTATCTTATGTGTTAATCCAGATTATAAACTATCTTTGTGCCAAATTTCATCCAATTCCGTTCAGCCGTTTTCGCGTGATTGAGTAACAAACATCGTGGCTAAGTAATAACAGCCGCACGGGTCGATCCATCAGGTTAAGCTACGCTTGCCGGGGTTGTCCGTGGATGGGTGACCATCTTTACATACCGAGACTCCTCCATGCCTCGGAAAGCACGTTAAGCCGTTGGTCCCGGCTGTCATTCGTGGATCTTTGACAGTCGTTACGGGTCGTCAGCAGCCCGAAAGTCTGACAACCAGTCTTACCAAGGGGTACCGTATTACCCAGTTACCGGGTTGTGGAGGTCAGATAGGCAGTCGCTCCATATAAAATACTAGTATTCAGCTGCATCCGGTTAGACTGGTAGCCGATCCCAACATAGTTGGGAAAAGGCTGGCAGATTGATTGAGGTACCTACTTATATTTTTTCCCAATCATTAACTCTACTCGTTTAGACGTGATCTTCAGTTTAAAATCATTGAAAGTCGGTTATCGTCGCCTTTTAAGAAATACAGTTTATGCTCTGTTCCGGCTCCCTCTGTTGGAGATCAGCACCCTAATTGCGTAACACACTATCGATCGGAATTTGAATCATTTTGAAACGAATTGCTAATCCATTACTTCATATGTTCGAAAAATTTGTCTGCTCGACAACGTAAATGAAAAATGATGAATGTTGTTGAACTGTCAAAATATAACCAACTCCGATTGATAATGTGTTACGCAATTAGGGTGCAACTTTGCAAAAATATTTACCATAATGGCACTACCCCATCATGTCTAAACCGTATAGTCCCCAGAGACGTAAATAATAACGTGTTCACCGATAACTGTGTTATAGATACCATGCGACAGGGGGTGAAGGGGTGAGCCTGTCTATCGCTTTGTCATTTGACAAGGATGGAAATATCAACATTGCTTCATTGGTTCTACATTGTGATTATTGAACCCAACGTCTCTATTGCAATTAAGTAGATTTAACACTTTGGTCATTTAAACAACCCAATCTTGTCTTTTAATCAGATCAACAACTAGAGTTGCCTTTTTTTTATTCTATGTTATTAAAAGGGATTTTTATCCACACGGATATGCCAACCCTATCGTACCTTATTAAAAAAAAAACCGGCCAAGTGCGTGTCGGACCACGCACAATGAAGGGTTCCGTAGTTGGGATGAATTTATCCCAAGAACAAACTTAACATTGTAGTTGAAAAACATGTTCTCCCATACATTCCAACTGTAAATGTAAGTTTGTACTCACAATATTGATAGATTTACCATGTTATTTTAAGACCACAGACTTTTTATAGGTTTTCCTGTAATTTACAGGTAAAGATCTATTTTCTGTATTTTTTTCAAAATTTTAGGCTCAGTAGTTTCGGAGATAAGGGGGGGAATGGTCAATTTTCGCCTATTTTCTTAAATAACTTTAAAACAGTTTATTTTAAAATTATAAAAAAAATATATTTGAAACCCTCATAGTAAGCCCTTTTATCTGAAATGTCACACGGTGTAGTTTGCAAAACTTTTTTTTTTAATTTTCTTATTTGTCCCCCAAAAGTGACCCCCATATTCAAAATTCATTTATTTACTTTACCCGTCCGTATTTGGGTCACAGAAATTCATATGTGTACCAAATTTCAACTTAATCGGTCCATTAGATTCGGAGCAAATTGGCTGTGACAGACGGACAGACAGACAGACAGACAGACATACAGACGGACAGACAGACACACGAGTGATCCTATAAGGGTTCCGTTTTTCCTTTTGAGGTACGGAACCCTAACAATTAAGTATCATTAAAATAACTACATACTATGTGCGAAAGGGAATCATTGACTAGGCTTCACCAAGCCATACAACCTTTTTGCAATTGCTAACTATAGTTGCCTTAAAATCTGAAAAATGTAAAATGTAGCTGTAGGTAATTATCTAGCTTTAGCTACACATACCTACTACCTAGTGAGTTTTCCTGTTTATTATACAGGAAAACTCACTCCGTCTAAAACAACAAAACAACGTTAATCTACAAACCCAGGTTTAAACCATGGACCCTTTTTTGAAATTCGAACTTTATTCCGACACATTAAGTGGTCAGTTTTACAAAACTGACCACTTAGTAAGTTATCAGATTTGAATAAAGAACAGAACTGCATTTCTGTCACAGCTAGGTTCTTATTACAAAAACTGGTACGATGTTATTATGTTTAAACCACGGCAGAAGAAAAACCTCGTTTTGTAATAAGACCGACTAGGTAGTAGGTATAGCATATTATGCTTTGGTCTATAGTCAATAAAAGGCGTTTCATATTTTAACATCATATATTTGCCTCAGGATTGATTTCCTTGATTGACAGCTCTGAGCCGAACACATAGTTCATGATTACAATAAATTAATTTATTACATTTGCGAAAAAATCTCCTTTATAATCTCATTTCACATTTATATTCGTTTAAAACGTCACGGACATAAGTACATTGAATAAGTAATTTAATTACATAAAAAGCTTTTTTTTTTCATTTGCTAAAGACGTAATGAATTGAGAGTGACACTCTATAATTCAAGTAGATAATTGAAAACACCAAAAACATTTCATAAAGCCACATCCAATATGGCACAATTCAAAATTGATTATAATTGAAGCTACATTATAAAATTAATTCGTCCTACGAACGTTTGTTTCAAACAAATTCCTATACACATAAAAATCCTTGACTTAATAATGTACTTGGTTTACGACTAGTGAATATTTAGGTAACTATTTCACTAAATTATGGAAGAATTATACTAAACAATTCATCTAAATTTAACTAAGCAAAGCTTCTCAATTAAAAAAAGAGGTTATCTAAAATAATGTTGCTTTGTTTCAAATATGAGAAACAAATACGTATTTTGGTTGTAAATTCTTTGGATTTCGAAAGTATAGCTAGGTACATTTTATATTATGATCAGCTGCACGGATCAGCTGCCAAATCTGCATCGCAAATTCAGTTTAAGTAATCAGATAACCTCTTATTTACTATCTTGTACACAATTGTCAATAAATGCAACAAAGTTAATAACAACTCATTGAAACGTAACTTAACGATGACAGTTTGTGCACCGATTGTTTATAAATGCAAATTGTTAAACAATTTGATATGTTATCAATTTAAATTAACGCGTCACAGTAATCCAAAATTAATGATTAAATATCACAACATAGACATAGGTATTCTACTACACGAAGACGCGGTATTGCGTGCAACTTTAATTATTCTTCCTACCAATTCGCTAACAAAGAATTCTTTCCGCTAAAAGCAAACTATTCATAAAATATAAATGAACACAGACTTAAAATGGACATCATAATAATTACCTAAAAACTCTAATTTTTTAGCTGCAGAAATAAACTCTAAAATTATCATTAACTTAGTAGTAGGTAACTGTAAATCATAAGTACCAAATGCAAAAGATAGTAAATAGTCACATTCATTACGAATAGTTATAATTTCGATTCGTAAAAAAATACAAAAGATGGCATTCTTTATTTTCTTAACCTCTCCAAATCTATCCAAATATGACTCAAATTATTATTTTTGTATCTGATTAATTGATGAACCGTCATGTAACTTACAAATTGCATTGTTTGGAAGTTTATTCAACATTTATTTTCACATTTAATAGGAAGTCAGATAGAGAGGAAAGATTGAGAAGTATACGTACATATTAAGTATTTAAAAGTTTTTGTCACTTCAGTACTTAACACTCAGTCGAAAGTCTTATTTAAATATTAATATTATTTTTGTCCACACTTCTCGTAATGCACTACGTCCACCTTACACATAGGTAGGCTCCCTGTCTCAGTCGAACAAACAAATGAAAGCACGTAAGAGCCCCTCTCCGAAACATGCGCAGCACCCTTTTTTTTTGCGTTTCTCTTCAGGCGCAAAGCTGGGCTGCTTGGGGCGCTTGGGGCGGCGCGCGCACAGCTTGCTGGGCTGCGGCTCCTCAACGGGCGGCTCGGAGCGCGCGCTCAGGTGCACGGGCAGCGCCGCCGGCTCCGTGGGCCGCGGCCGGGCCCAGCGCCGCAGCAGCGCCTCCTGCTCCGCGCCCACCGGCACCGGTGCAGACAGCTTGCGTGCGCGCGCCGTCACCAGCGCACGCTCCATCGGCTCCAGCAGCTCCAGGTTTAGAGCACGGTCTAACTCCTCGCCCGACAGCAGCAGGTACCGTGGGCAGTAGGCGAGCTCGCCGAGCGCCGCCCTCTTGTTGGCGGGCGTCAGCTCGCGCTTAGTGCGTTTGCAAGCCGCTGTGGCCCACCGTGACAGAGCCTCCGCCAGCACCAGTTCACTCGACACGCGCAAAGTATCTCGTTTTACTATAAGCGATAAGTCTTCATACGTTAGCTCTTCCAGACGCTCATCAGTCAGGGCGGTATCTGCGTCGTCATCGAGAACCAACAGAGCGTTGTGAGCCAGAGAGTCGCACCAGCGGGAGCATTGTGCGAGCGAGCGAGCGGCCGCGTCGTCTGATAGAGCGGGTAGCGGTGGTGCGGAGGCAGCGCCGGGCAGCCTGGCGCAAAGGAATCGTAAGTCGCGCAGTATCTCCAGCGCGACACCGGCATCCAACATTTCGTCTAGGCGCCGAGCGCATCGCTCTGCCAGCGGTGAGCACAGGAACTTGTAGGCGGCGTCCAGTGCACAGCGCGCCGTGCCCACGGAGTTGAGCTGGGTGGGCTCGCAGTAGTGGTAGCGGAGCAGCTGCTCGAAGCCGCGGCGGTCGATGTAGTCGACGACGATGACGTCGGTCTTGCAAGCGAGCAGCGCGGCGAACACGGGGCTGGTGGCGGCGAGCACGCGGCGGTGGCCGGGGTAGCGCCACGTGTCGCCGTTGATGCCGGCTACGAACACGATGTCGGACTGCTTCTCGTCGTCGTACAGGCGCGCGTGCTCGTCCAGGTCGACGCCGGCGCCGCCGTACTCGCAGACCTCGCTCTCGCGCCCCGACTCGATCTCATCGTCTGAGCTGGTCCGCGCTGGGTTCGTCACCACCGTCATTGTGATGCTATTTGTATTGCACTACCTGGAATTAAAGAAAAGCTTTCATTAGGTTAACCACTTAGTTATTCTGCTCTTCAAAATAGTAGGTACCTACATACCTAATAATATGTTCATATTTAGTTTAATATCAACAGTAAGGTATTCTCTTCGGTAAAAGACGAAACCAATCAATAGAGCACAATATGTTAAACGCATTGTTACTTTTATTATGTTCAAGTCCTTCCTTGTGCAAGACGCTAAGTAGCGCTAGTTAACGTACTGTTAATGCCTCTTATTATATCCTGTATGAGCATATCAGCACCATATAAAGAATCGTTATTACTCAGTTTGTATTACGAATCATCTTTATGTGTTAAATGCACTACCAAGGGCAGTCGTCTGATGTTCGACTTCGAACGATAAACAGACCAATTTATTTGAAATTTTTTAACCTTTAGGTTTAATAAACATGATACATATTTTTTTTTCCTATATTCATTAATGAATGTTGTAGTGAAGTATCCGTGCTGCACTTTCATGGCATCGCTGAGAGCTACGTTGTTAATCAGTTCATTATGCCTTTCTTTAATCCTATTTTTTCCTAGCAGAATCCACTCCCTTTTGCATTAAAAAAAGTGGGGCTGTCCCGAATAATATTAATTAATGTGCAGCATACGTTGTACTTTCCTGTTTCTAGAACTCAAAACATTAGCCGATAACCTTTTGACAAAAGATAACTAAGTATAATTAAATTAATAATATTTTTACAATTTGTTTTGCAAACAACATGGAACTTTGGAATGTTAGTTATAATAAAGTAAACTAATTGAATAAATAATAATAGGTACCTAAGGATTTCGATTCCCAATAAATTGATTGACTATCGGGATGAAACTAAATATCTATCGGAATTACTTGTAAGCTGACGGCTATCCTCCAATTAGTGAGCAAGGCACGCGCCGATTTAATACCTTGATTAGATTCTGTTAATTTTACAGATTAAGTTACTGGTGTATTGTATTGATGTTAGTTCGGAACAATTGGCTCTGTTCAGTAAATTCCAGCAGTAAGATCGCGTGCCACGTCCGTTTTGCGAAACGCATGTAAACGCATGCGTCATCTCGCGCATTCCCTGACGCGTAAACAAAAATACACATTGAAATGCTTCTGAAGACGATCGCGCTTCTCGCAAGTGCTTCGATAAATAAACAGAGTTTAGTACTACACAGATTGTGGAAAATGATGCATCTTTAATCATTGTTATTAACAAGCAAATTGTTGATGACTCAAAAGCTGAAAATCATCAGAGAATCTCTCTTTCACGATATCACTAATATTTGTACCACGATCACAACTGTTCTACCTTTTAGTAGTTGGTATTTGGTCCTTCATTTCTACATTAATGGGATAAATAATCTTATCAAGCTGTGTTGTCAACGTAATTGTTCGACGATCAAAACGTGATCTATCTCTTGCTACTAATGTACTGACGCAAACGCAATTTCTTTTCGAAATAACATCATTTCGAATAACAGTCCTGACTCCTGAATTCCAGTTTAATCCAGAAGTCAAATAAAACTGTGAGCTGTTGGAATTTGAAACTAAGTGGACATCTATAGTTCCAAGATTTCTGTAAACAAAAATGTTAATCTTTTTCTCTAATTGCTTGTTTTTCCTCCAAAAATGTTAAACAGACTATTAAAACGTTTTGTCCGATCCATTCCACTGTACAGTTGTGCAACGCATCCCGTGGATCAACTTCCTACTTCGCCAGAAACATAATATAATGCAGCTAATGTCGAAACGTAGGGACATTTTACGATAGAGCGCGGTTATTTGTGATGGCCCCCGGTAACCCACATACATTCGCATAGCCACGCCGGCTGGATTTGCCCTATATTTAGAGACAGTAATCCATTGGTGCAATGTTACGAAAGCACAATAGGTATGTGCGAGTCGATAAACTAATAACAGGTGTATTTCCACGTTTTTTGTACGGTCTACTTTATATGTTCATAGTGAAAGGACAGTGCCTTGTAGGAGTTCTAGGTCGACACAATGTTACAAACTGGTAGTTGGTAGTGACGTTGATACGGCTCTTGAATACATTAGCCATGTAATATGTGACCCTAATATTCATTATATTAGGTACATTTTCAGAATAATATAAGTAACAACCTACGCATATGATTGAGTGTAGGATCTGATAGGAGATCCATTTTCGTTCGTAATCTAACAATGAAACCCATTTTGATCCGATTTCCAGTTACAAGAGCTAAAATATTTTTTTCCGTACTAATCCTCGTATTCTCATGTAACATTCAGTGTGCTTAATAGTGCGAGTTTTTATAATAGTTAGGTACTCGATCACGTTAACTTATGTCAATTTGTATAGAATAATTGTGTTTCCCATTATAGTCACCAGACGGCGCTTATTCAGTTTCAGTACAAATTGAAGTTTAACTAAGGCCTCTGAAACTGAATAAGCGCCGTCTGGTGACTATAATGGGAAACACAATGATTCAATTATCAACAGGTATTACACAATGATATTATATGTAGAAAGAGGTAGATAGGTTACACACGCTCCGCAAGTGGCACGTCAAAATCTGGCTAATTAGCCACATTTTCGTCGTCTTGTCTCTTTTTCGCACCCGATAATTAAGACATGCTGTCCTATTTCCACATGTCATCTAATCGTACGAAATTGTGCCGTTTTTGAACACCGAATGTTGGGTCGGTAACCTATCTACGTCTTTTTACATACAATATCATTGGTATTACATATACATTTTAGAGGCCTTCTTTTAAGTATGGAGAAATACCTGTAACAGAACACCTCATAATAAAAGACCTCAAATTATTTCATACTAATTGACGTAAGGTACGTAAACGCGATCGAGTAAGTATAAAAACTCGTAGCCTTCTGGTGCTTCTATGAAAATATTCTACTGCATGTCTGTTTTCTTTTAAATATCTGCTTGCTCGAGGCATTGTTCAACAAGTTATTAAAATATCAAGTACTTATTAGAATATTCGCTCGGAATATCTTGTAGCAGTAATGAAGTTTACTTTGCGAAGTTGCGAATTCTGATTAGCTTGTTGTGTGTTTGAAATTAAATAACCCGCAGCTGCTGTAAAGAAAGGAGGATGTTCAAAGGAAATTTCTTGTTGAGATGCTTACAAAAAAAGCCTTAGTTCTTTTGATTTTAATTGAGAAACTTAGCTAAGATAATAATTAACTCCGAATCTTTGTATACTAGCTTTATTTCTTGATCAAAAGGTTCTAAAGCAAGTGGTATCAACATCAACCTTCTCTATATTCGTTTTACACAATGCTGTGTATCTTCAGAATGGATTTCAGAGATATTTCATATCTATATTTCTTTTACAAAAGTAAAGTTTATTATGATTGCTACGGTCGAGTGACGCCCTCAACACCCGCCATGCGTGGATCCTACGCGTTGCTTAACTTCACTTGGTAGCGGTAACTTAGTGAGTGGTAGCCTTGCACCCGAAGCCAAGGCTCTTCAATTAAACCATCTCATTTATTGTTCTAATTCATCGACAGGATATTCTCTTTAAATAGTTCTAATTGGATTATTACGATACTGTGTAATTTGCGTGGAGCTGAAAATTGGGGCGATATTTCCAAAAGAATCCGAGTTCATGCTTTGGGATTAGGTATAGGTAGGTATTTCGGAATAACTGTTCTGTGGGATATGATGTTAATTCAAGTTAAATAGTAAAAAAATATTAAACAAACTCTCAATAGCCATTCCTTAAAAGCGAATTCCTTCCTTATGCTCGGTTTTTGAGGTCCTCTGATAAACCGTCGATAATAATACACTCAGCTAAATTCTTCCTTAACGAAGTGTTCAGAAACACGATTGCATAGCACATGTGTGAGTACTATGTACATACTCTAAAGCTACCATTTACTGGGTACGTCTTTGTTTGACTTGAATGTGCCCTGGCGACTGAGAGTATGTGACGCTCACACTAATGTCTCGCTGATGGTGGCGCGTGTTGGATCATTTAGCCAATCCATGCGTCAGGTTCGTGAATAAGCGCTGTCAGTGAAGGCTGGGCATACCTTAGCGGTCAGGGCTTATTTTAATTTAATTTAAATATTTGAATTGTTTTTTTTTAAGGACGCTTTTAACGTTCTGCATCGTTCTCACATATGAAATTTCAACATGAATGATGTAACCATTATTTTGTAACCATATCTTGATTTAAAAGAGTGTCCGTGGAGTTTCTTGCCCGTTCTTCTCCATAGGTACCTACTATGCTTTGGAATGGGCGCCTAGCTTCATCTTTCTGACTGACCGACCCCTTGACAATTCAAAAGTGCCTGTAATTGGTTTAATTGAAATAAATGCTTTGAGTTTGAGTTTTGAGTTTGAGTTCGATATCGATGGATAAACTCCGTTTAAAATCCTCAGAAACCGTGCATTAGACGTACAGATATTTGGATTTGAATTATGAACATAGGTATTTTTATTAATAGAGTTAAAATCTTTCATTGCGTATCCAAGAAAATCGTTGACAACAAACTGCGCTAAATATGTCAGTCGCAAATCGCTTATAAGAAGAAACATGGCTGATTGGAGCAGGAGTGTCTCTGAAATAGAACGCGCCTGCGACATGCGGAAATGGATGTGCAGTGAATCGACTCCGGCGCACCGTACAGCGCGCATGTGCAAACATGGCGCGGATACGGCCACCAGGCGCGCTTGTACACTTTTAACATTGTCCCCAATTTACATACAAACATTATAATCTAACACCAAGAATTAAGAAAACCAATATTGCATGAATGTAGGGACACAGCTGCTGGTATTAAGAGAAAATAAACCGACCAAGTGCGTGTCGCACCACGCACAATGAAGGGTTCCGTAGTTGGGACGAATTTATCCCAAGAACAAACTTAACATTGTAGTTGATAAACATGTTCTCTCATATATTTCAACTGCAAATGAAAATTTGTATTCACTATATTGAGATATTTACCACATTATTTTACCTTACCAGACTTCTTATAGGTTTTCCTGTAATCTACACGTATAGAACTATTTTCTGTATTTTTTTTTTTTCAAAATTTTAGGCTCAGTAGTTTCGGAGATAAGGGGGTAATGGTCAATTTTCGTCTATTTCTTAAAACAATTTATTTTAAAAAATATATATATTTGAGCCCTTTCATTTGATATGTCATACTCACACGGTATAGTTTGCAAAACTTTCTTTTTTAATTTTCTTATTTGTCCCCCAAAAGTGACCCCCATATTCAAAATTCATTTATTTACTTAGCCATCTGTGTTTGGATCACAGAAGTTCATATGTGCACCAAATTTCAACTTAATCAGTCCATTAAATTAGGAGCAAATCGGCTGTGACAGACGGACAGACAGACAGATACACGAGTGATCCTATAAGGGTACCGTTTTTTCCTTTTGAGGTACGGAACCCTAATTATCAAGCAGTCGAGTTTCGGTTAATTAAATACGAAACACAAATTCTACGATTGACATCTGATGAAAGTAAAGAATCAGGTACAGAAACTGAAAGATGCTGCTGAAGTTTTCTTTTAAAATTCCATTTAAGCGAGGGCTTCCCATTTTACTGCTTATTGTAAAGTATTCCAGTATTCCATTTAAAACATCACCCGATAGGTTTAAAACGGATTCACGAACACGTATCAAAAATTAACGCGACGGGATTACAACTCGGGTTGCCAAGAAAAGCCTGACATTAAAAGATGTTTACCTACATACTTACTCAGCGTCCCAGAGTCCCAACTCGGAACATTTCTATAAGTTTGTGCTTGTCAAATTAAAAGATTTTAATTCCTAGAGCTTTCAGTTTCAGGTAAACTTTGTTTGAATGAATTGGGTACGGTCTAGTGTTACTTCAAAAGGTCTAGTTCGTTACAAAATGGACCACTGGCTGTATATAATATTAGTGATTACCATCTTGCCATTTTTAGAGATTCCTTTTCTTTATTTTAAACCAAACTTGCAGTACACAAACATAGTTATTTAATTTTCCAAAATCAGATCGAAACACAGCAAATCTAACTTAGAGAGATTTAATGATCATTTTTATGATTATACTCGTAATTATGTAAGATACAACCTGACACTGACCTACAAATTGCAAAAAACGCAAGAAAATTTTTATTTCGCGGGCAACCACTTCGGATCCACCTTAACTGAAGATAAGAGTGAATGAAGCCAGACTAAAACTTGGGATAGGCCTATGTCCACAAGATTTTTTAACCTGAATAGGTCAGAGAATAGCTATAAGGAAGATTGATCTAACAATTCTACACAATGTGGTCCTCATAAGTCAGGACCATACTGGATATAAACGCAGAGCCAGAGCCGCACGTAATAAAATGAATCTGCATGGCTACGGATCCGTGCAGCAGTAACAAGATTAGGTCTCAAGAGATGTATCCGCTCTAAACACACGCCACACGTGCTCGGGATCCAGCTTCATGAGAAATTGAATATTCTATTACATTGCGCACTAGACCTCCCGAGCTGAACTGTACCCCAGAGATATTCTGACGGGGCTATGTTTACAAATTACTGTATGATTTTTATATTATGTTGCCCCAGTAAACTCTGTTAATGTACTTATGTATTTAAATGTCTACATAAAGGTCATTTAGCAGCTACAGTTCTTACAATATTGACACGATAACTACACAAAGCCAAGCAAACAACATTATCTTCAGTATTACCGAATGTTGTTTGTTCACACGGTTCTGGGTTTCATAATAAGATATTTTTACGGAGTTTGACATTGAAATTATAGATGAGACCTGCCAACAACGTCGTATGTGCTAAGTAATCTTTTGTACAGCCTCAAAGTGGAGTCGAAATAAAAAGAATACTTAGAGATTACAATGAATGATGTCTGTCTAATGTCATATTCATCATTTTCATTGTTTGAAATCACTGTAGATTTACTAATGACTTCTAGTTTGGAACAGAACTAAACAGAATTAAAGTACTTAAGGATTTGTTTTCATTCTCTAGGCAAGTATTCACGTCAACAAAACCGCTTACCAGAGCTTATTCAAGTATGTAGCTCTATTCACAATGTAAATGCAAAGCCACTTCCGTCCCTCGCTGACCACTTTACAGTGCATTTAAATGATATCAACCTATTCATTTTCTTCGCCTCAAAGCAACGGAACATAATATTCCAAGTAAACACGTAATAGTTACTTAGCTGCCACGCGTAACGGTTACTTAACATAGTTTTAACACTTTACTTATTTGAAACTTAAACTAAACAAATAATTTGTCACACACCATAAATATCTTACAGTTTTGGCGGAATTGGAAGGTATTTCCGTTGATTTTTCCGACAAAACTGAAACCTTGTTGCGGATGTGTTTAATAATTAGAAGGAAAATTTTGATAATAAACTGGGGTTAAACTTGAACTGAAAGAAGTCGTAAAGTTACTAGGAAAAGTCACGCTTTGAGTTACAAAAGAAAAATCTGAAAGTTCCGTACTGGAGAAGCCTCTCACAAGCTTGCTCTTACGAAATCTAATTTCCACGTGTTTCGTAACGTGATTTTCTCATTTGTACGTAAACAAGGGACCTCAGCCGGGTTACTAGTAATTCGACGTATTCCTCCTCCGTCCTTGCAGGACGTCATAGTAGGGTTAAAATGCAACAAATAAAACCACCAATAATTCTACCAAAATTCAATAGTTTTCAAGTTAGTTTAGATTGTTAGATTTTTAGTTTTTTTTATGAAAAATACAATTCGCGAATGATTTACGGCGCGACTTTACTGGAATTTAAGTTATTATCATAGCTGACGCCGTAGGAAATCTTAGTAAAAAATTAAAAGTTGAAAAATGTCTAAAACTTTGGCAAAGATCAGTAATTAAACATTCTATTTTTGTAATTCAAAAAAAAAATTGAATTTTGAATTCAATTTTTTGTTTTTTTGTATTTTATTTTTTCTTAGACAAAAATTACAAAAAAAAAATACTGAATTTCGGTGGCTTAATTTGTTGCATTAACCCTACTATGGCGTCCTGCAAGGAATACGTCGAATTACAAGTAACCCTGTATATATATTGATATTTTTTAGCTTTTGACTGCCTCGTTTGTCTACTGGTTGCTGAGCATGAGGTCCTGGGATCGATTCCCAGGTCGAGTAAAATGTTATGGGTTTTTTCATTAGAAATTTCGCAGTAGCAGCCCGGAGTCTCGATTTGTGCCTCGCTGATGGCAATAAGCTCGACCCCTATTACATACTTGGGACTTAAACATAAATGCGAATGTATAGGTACACCTCTACCATAGCCAAATGACCTCTGCGCTGCCAGGGACGACGCTGTGGAAGTGCCGAAGTTTTAGGCCAACATTTGAGATACTTTCGCGGTACGACATGAAGAAGAAGAACTCTCTCTATCCCTTCGGGGTAAAAAGCGTGATGTTATGTTTTGTGTTATTTTAGGTATTGTATGAAGCAGTGTAGATAATTCATGCGTGGGTACAAGAGGCGGGCCGCGACCGCCCGGCCCCGGAATGCCGGGCCGCCCTACCGTAAGTAGGGCGGCCAACTGGGTCAAGTGTACATGGTCTCCACTGAAATCCCTGCGTCATCGTATCGGGAAATTTGGCAACAGAGTGTAGCAAAGACTTTCGCGGTATTCCATTGATCAATCGGAAGTATTTAATCTTTTCCCTTCGGGGATTACAGACGTGATGTTTATATGTCTTTACTAATAATAAAGCTGAAGCTGAATTTTTGTTTGTTTGAACGCGCTAATCTCTGGAACCACCAGTTTGATATGAAAAATTATTTTTGCATTTGATAGCCCAATTCTTGAGGAAGGCTATAGGCTATTTAGCATCACGCTATGACCTTTAGGACCCCAGCAAAATGAAAAAAAGTCAGAACGCTAAGCGAAAACGAAAAAGATGCGACGGGGTGGGTTGGGGGAACAATAAGAAATTTCACGCGGACGAAGTCGCGGGTAGAAGCTAGGTATTAATGTGTGTGCATTAATTTATATTACACTTACTTTAAAACAGTATTCATGAGTTCTGCTTTTATTTAGATTGTGTTATTTCGAATTATTGTTGGTTTATATATTATATTATATTAGGATTATATAATTAGGATTGTATTTATATTAGGATTATATAATCCTAATGTAAATAGGGATGAATATAATAGCGATGCTTATTATTTTACATTATCTACTAACCGCAATATAAATGTAACTAAGTACTAACAGTATTATTTACTGACTCAAAAGGAAAATAAAACCAGTCATATTATTAAATAAAAGCTTCATCAATATAAATAAATGAATAGGTACTACAACGAGGAAAATAATACTTTTAAAAGTTATAGCTATTGGTCAATATTGGTATTACTGTGTTTATGAGGCAACTATAAGCTTGTATCATATCAAAATAAAATGAGCTGGTTAAAAATAAAAAAAAAAAAAATATAACCTATCCCCTACTTCCTAGTAAGACAAGTTTTGATAGTAAGAGTAAGAAACTGAGTGCAGCGAATCAAATTAATTTTTAACAAGTGTATTTTTTTAAGCAGGCTTTTAATAGTCTGTATATCATCTAGGACCAGAATCCTTGTCAAGACGAATCAAACGAGCCCAAACTCGATAGGGTTGCGTCGTTTTATTACCGAATTCCTGTGACCACCTTCCAGCTCCATCATCAGATCAGCTCGATGGTACATTACATGGTACATATTGCATTATCACCGATTTTACATACGTAGATATGTCAAATTTCAGCTGCATCGAACACCGGAAAGTGGGTCTTTAACTCGCAAATTAAAAGGACAACTTACCTACATACGAACATTGCCAGTTATATAGAAGCTTGTAAAAAGAAAGTAGATACGTACTTAATAATTACTTGTGGTTTTTCAACAGAAATAATCACACACTTGAAAACACAAACAATTTTACTCTTGTTTTTATTTTGCTCTTTAATTTCGCATTGCAATATCGAGAAATAGACTTTAATCGAGAAGAAAAGCTTTCTAAATACGCCAGTAGAAGTCAATTCTACGTACCTAGGTAGATACTTAATATTTTAAGTAGGTATATAATGTACCTACATAATGCCACATAGTAGATAATTATATGCAAGTATTTTTTAAACGTCTCATAAATAAGAAATATATTACCGATGGCCATATTAAGATAACCCAGCTGCTACAGCCAAAATACAAACGACCGGTCATAAACTTAACATCGAATACATAAGATTATAATTTACTTACATTTTTCAGAACGATGTGTCATTTAACTTAGTCATTTCTTTGTTTACTGGCAACATTCGGGATGACTTAGTTGATATTCGTATCATGTGGGTTATGCTCATCGTAAATCTAATTTATAGCTAGTTTTTAAATTGACTAGATCTACTTGGACGTAAAAATGGTAATAAAATTGGAAGGTCAATATTCTGAGTGATACAGATCTGAACGGAATTAATTCACGCTTCATCTATAAACAGTACCGTACATTTATGAATCATGGTACGTTGTGTACCGGTGTGAACTTCAGTAATTTTGTTTCAATATCAAATGCCTAGTAAGTAACGTGCTAAGTATTGCGGACTTCCGAATAAACAGTGACTGTGTTGAAGTTCTGTTATAAAGTAAACGATCGAATGTAAGAGTTCGTAAAGCGATAAGAAAAGCTTTGACTTCAAAGAACTACATAGGTAGATTTATGTACTTTGAACTCAAAGCTTTCAATTAATACCTATGTTTGCTTCGAAATCATACAGAAGTTCTGATGCTTGTTATATGTTTTCAGGAAACCTTTGAGTGTGCTTTTACAAAGGAATGACATTTAAATGAAATACTTATCCTACTAATATTATAAATCCAAAAATTTTAATGGATGGATATTTGTTACTCAATCACGCCGGAACGGCTCTGGTTGAAATCATGCTTGTTATATGTTTTCAGGAAACCTTTGAGTGTGCTTTTACAAAGGAATGACATTTAAATGAAATACTTATCCTACTAATATTATAAATCCAAAAATTTTAATGGATGGATATTTGTTACTCAATCACGCCGGAACGGCTCTGGAAGGCTCTTATGTATGTTTTTTCAGAACTCCACGCGGGTAAAGCCTCTGGCAAAAGCTAGTATTTTATATAAGTTTAAACATAGACTAAGAAAGTAACAACGCAGTCTAAAAATTAATTGAATTAATTAAGCAGCGAACGAATGCCTCTGTAACACGAGATTCTCAAACTCAAGCTCGTTTTAGTTATTCTGACTCATATCGAAAGCTTACACCTTTATATTATACTTAATCAAATTTTTTACTCGAATTAGTGTGCCTCAAGTTTAAAAGTCTAAATGGTACTTGTATATTTTATTTAGACTTCATAGAGTTTAAAAACAATGATAAAAATTGTAATAACTTTAATAAAGTATTAATAAATTAATGTTAGGACTTACAACAATTTTTAAACTTTTTACTCTTTATAAAACAGAGAAGAACTAAACTATGTTCTCCTAAGATCCTTTATGTATAAAGTTACTACATAAGTCTCAGCTAGCGAGCTTTACAGATGACAGCACATAAGTTAGAGGGATCCTTTTCGCAATTCTTGTGGGACCTGACCTTCAACAAACTTAATTTAAATCCTAGGATTTAAGTGATCGTGACCTCTAGAGGTCACGATCACTTAGAAATAAACAACTTTTAGTCCTAAGCTCTTATATAATGATTATGTAAAAGTACTCACTCAATTTTCACTGCACAAGTCCCCTTTAGATCACCGTTACAATAAGACATTCAACAACATACTGCGAGAGGTTTTCGGAGCGATGGGCTTATAAACCCATATATTAATCATTACATTTACTTGAAAGGAAACTTTTCTCGATACAATTCACATAAAACTGAATTAAACATTTCCATGGCAAGTTACCATAAATTCGTCCATTATGACGTATTTTACTAGCTTCACTAACTGACGTAACGTCTGGTACAGTCATCGGTATGTATGTACCTACTACATTCAATTAAGTACATCTACACTTGAATTATTCAGCTATAAACGGTAATTGTTTACATCACGGAAAATAATTAATTCGGTCTTAGTGCATGAATGGATAATCTACGAGAATTATAATTATTCCATTCATGTTAGAGATTGAATGAAATCACTGATATATAATTATGTACGCAACAGAAAACTTAAAAGCTGTTTCCAGGCATTTTTCTGATAAAACAGCATAAAAAGACTAGGTTAGGTACGATATGTATCTACTTATTGATAATGTCTTATTAATTTTATTTGAATTTAAATAGATTTTTTTTTCTACAATTCAGCTCGACTATTGAAATTGCAACCGATTTTCCATAAAAAAAATAATGTTCAACTTTTAGGTTTAACTATACTAAAAAGTTGAGAGGTGTCAAGGGACATCCGGATGGAACGAAGTTCCTTTCGATTAATTAGTGAAGGAATTGTAATAAAATTTTATTTTTTTTAAGTTATAATAATATTTTTTTATACAAATATAATGTAATATAAACTTAATCAGTAGGCTCAGAGAGAGAGACGGACAGAGAAACATGCGCACGTCGCACAGCTTACAATAGCTTACTATAGCAAAAAGTGTCGTTACAACTTTTCGTGAGAATTTTTTCCGTTTCACAACCGCGTTTAACAACGCGCGATAAGGAACTTCGTTCCAATAATGCCTAGGTATTTAATTTTATTCATTTATTTTACCTATGTTAAGTATTTCCTTATTCTGTTAATAGTTTGGTTTTCCTTTCCACGATATCCAGCTATTACTTTTATAACTATGAAACTATTGGGGTTAAATTGTTACTAAGTTGTGTCAATGCGTCTATGGGTAGCTACTAAACAATAAGCGCTCCTGCACACGATGCCGCCACCGCGCCGTCGCGCGTCGCCGCGCCAACGCCGCACAACTACACTGTACATACGAGTCGCGCGAAGACCGCCACCGCGCCGCCGCCGCGCCGCCACCGCGCGCGGTCCAAAACAAAACTTTCCATGATAATTTCTTAAAAAGTTATCACGTGCATGTTCATACGCGGCCGGCAATGGAATGAATCAGGATAATGAAATAACTGGGACCGCGCGCGGTGGCGGCGCGGCGGCGGCGCGGTGGCGGTCTTCGCGCGACTCGTATGTACAGTGTAGTTGTGCGGCGTCGGCGCGGCGACGACGGCGCGGTGGCGGCATCGTGTGCAGGAGCGCTTAATGCCCGTTTACCCTATCCTTAAGCAACTCCTAAATATAATGCCTAAACAAAAGCCCAATGTTTGATTTCTAAAGCTTGGCTCAGCGCCTCAGTTAGTTATAAAATATTTTTTCTAGGACTAAAAGCATCATCAAGGCTGAGACTGGTAAGACAGTGCTCTCGTAACGTGTAATCAAGGCAATACTGTGCCGAGACCGTGGTGAGACAGTCACTAGTATAAATACCATCTAGGAAAAATTCTACCATGTCTTAAAAGTCAAAGAAGTACCTACTTGAGCCGTAACAGTGTCATTAAAAGAAATAGTAAAAGCTTTTACCGAGATTACTAAAAGGGTAAGATTTCCAAGAGAGTAAATTATACAGGGTGTGGCGTAAATAATGGATAACCCTGAAACTGTCGATTGGCCAGATTATCATCTATCATTTACCCCACTTATATCGCCATATGCCCATGGATGACCAAATTATTGATATTTTTAATATTTTAAATAAAAATCGTACTTACTCTTACAAAATCAGCTGCCATTTGTACAATTGGTGATTTTTTTCCGTTTTGTTTTTTTTATGTCACTCCTGAATATTTGTATTATCAGATCAGTATCAAGATTTTTTATTAAATTCTAAGATAACATTGCAAAAAATACTGGTTCTTAAATTTTAACATTTTTTCTACGGAATTATGCAATTTTGGGCCCCTGTATCGAAAAAAAAATGTACTACACAGCGGTGGCCCATAATTTTAGAAAATTGACTATTTAATGCAGATTCTAAAATGGTATAATAATAACCAGTGTCTTGATATAGTACAAAGTTATTGCTGTTCGAATTGATATGGGTCTTAATTTTGAAAATAACAACTAAGTCTTAAATTATTCTCTTACTTCTGTTATTACAAAAAAACGTAATGTCACAGTCTAAAATCATATTATCGGTGTTATGGGAGTGCAGAAACTTGATTCGGGTAAAAAAAAAAACTCACATAATCCGCATTTTGGACGATTACATGGAATCCTAGTCCTGTTCGGTAAACAAAAGAGTTGCTAGTAAAGGACAGATGTATTGTGAGAAAGAAAGAGAAGATGATGATTTTTTGCAAATAGCATTCATCCGAACGAGATAAAGCGACCTTCACTTCAGTGCACTAACGTTCTCGTACTTAGTCGCACGCATCCGTATCTCGTCGCTCTCCCTATAATGAATAATCTCTCGGAAGAAAAGTTTGCACTCGCTGAAAGTGGTACGGGTATAATTCGTGTCGTTTTAATATGCGATGTACCGATCTGGTTGATATGCCAGTACGACGAGATAACACACGAACTGATATGCTAAGATCTTCGTTCACTATGTCCAAAACTTCTTCGTCATTGCTGATACGCGGTCTTCCATCACTCGCACCGCCCACACCGCTGCCAGATATTCTGCCTTCAGAGTATGCATTGTGTACTCGAATAAAAATTCGGTAATCGGGGTGGCAATTATTTGGATATCTCTCCCAATAAAGTCTAGCAGCTTGGCTAGCATTACCTCTGTTCGAAGTTATTCGAACACCCTTTTGCTGATCTAGCGAATCAATAAGGCCGCGTTGAGCGCGCGCCGACAACAGTGCATATTCGGACAGCAACCGGGTGCATTCGCCTCATTGTCATTAGCCATCATATTAGCGTAGCCTTTTAATCGTTACAAAATAAATTGTTTTTAGCAAGTTAAACTCAGTGTTTTTAGTAGCCATCCCGAGAGTCAATACCACTTAGGTCGCGACCCGAACATTTTGGTCCTTCGAGCCGGATTTTATTTGATCATTTAGTCTTTTTAATGAATTATTAATGTGAGCCCTTTCATTATCAAATTCATCTAAGTTTTGGATAGGTAGCGTAATATTGTTGACCAAACGATGTATTGGAGTCAATTTAGTTTCCAGTATGTTAGGTTTCAGAGTGAGCGTATTCTCTAATTGCTGATAGGAATAAAGGGTTACGTCACTGCCTTTAACCATACATTGCTGAGTAAGGTGTAGAAGTCCGGCCTTGCTGACTTGGCGCGCTTGTATTTCGTCGTCACATATGATTCTCAAAGAGTAGGTATCACAACAGAAGTACAGGTAGGTGGAATGGTCGTTTAATTGAACCCAGCTATTTTTGCAGCTAGATTTGACGAATTGACAAGCCGGTGGGTTTTCGGTTTCACAGAATCTTTCTTCGGTGCCAATATTCTTGATAGGAGCTTGCAGTCGACAAAGGTAGGTATCTTCCTGATGGTGACATCTTTGAAGATCATTGATGCTGGCTGATAAGTACGCGTCTCTTCTTAGGTTGATTGCTAGATACTCCGAAATTGCTTTAACCCTGATCATGCTCTTGTTTATTTGATGTGGTACCGGAATCAATTTATATAATTCAAAGGTATCTCTGCTGATTAGTGGTAATGTGATTTCAAAGATGAAATATTCTTCCGTTACCCTTGCTCTGACATTTAATAGCTTGTAGATTTTTTGGCTGACGCGTTGAAGACGACTCTTAGTTTAGTAGTGGCAGACTCAGCTCTCTGTACTCCGTGATGAGGTAAGAAGCACTCCCGCTCGTTGTTACTGAATCTGGATACAGTCATGTGTCCTAATTGCTCATACTCGCTTATAAATTGTTTGTATTGCTTTTCTAGATCCTTTTTCTTGCTGAGTTTTGTTTCCAGGTTCCTAAATTGTGCTAACGCCATCTCTTTTGATGATCCTAACTTTTCGTTCGCTTGTGGCCGCATTGGTAATCTAACCTCATATCGTCCGCTTTCCGATCGTTTTGTTGTAGTATGATAATATTCGACACATTCTTGGTCTTCTGCTGATAATTCGTTTTGCTCATGAATGTCCTCAATTTTCCAAAATTGATGGATCATATCTTCCGTGCTGTTTAGCACTACGTTGCAGTGAAACGTCTTTACACTGCCACATAGTAGCCACCCGAGATGGGTGTTCTGAGCTAAAGGCGATGACAAGTCAGAATCTCTGATCATACCATCTATCATGATAATTGCATAGACGTCAGCTCCTAATAATAGATCTATTGGACGACTTGTATTGAAGTCGGGATCTGCTAAGCTAATGTGTTTTAGGTGTGTCCAAGTAGGCTTCTCAAAGGAGATGGCGTTAGCACAATTTAGGAACCTGGAAACAAAACTCAGCAAGAAAAAGGATCTAGAAAAGCAATACAAACAATTTATAAGCGAGTATGAGCAATTAGGACACATGACTGTATCCAGATTCAGTAACAACGAGCGGGAGTGCTTCTTACCTCATCACGGAGTACAGAGAGCTGAGTCTGCCACTACTAAACTAAGAGTCGTCTTCAACGCGTCAGCCAAAAAATCTACAAGCTATTAAATGTCAGAGCAAGGGTAACGGAAGAATATTTCATCTTTGAAATCACATTACCACTAATCAGCAGAGATACCTTTGAATTATATAAATTGATTCCGGTACCACATCAAATAAACAAGAGCATGATCAGGGTTAAAGCAATTTCGGAGTATCTAGCAATCAACCTAAGAAGAGACGCGTACTTATCAGCCAGCATCAATGATCTTCAAAGATGTCACCATCAGGAAGATACCTACCTTTGTCGACCCGAACAACCTCTACATTCACCATAAATGTAGTGCATATTGGCATATTCTAAGGGTGTGTAACGTTGAGGCATTGTCGCCGAGCCGAACACTGAGAATTCCGAAAACCGAAAGCGTCGAGTCGTCAGTAACAATATCACAGGTCAACCGTCCAAATCACCGAGCAGTTCACAGTCCAGATGGTAATAGCAATGTTGTCGAGATCACTCAAAAAACAAGTCCAATACACAGGCAAATCGGAGTCCGGTAAGAAAAGCAGTAAGTCACGAATAAACAATAATTACAGGGAGAGCGACGAGATACGGATGCGTGCGACTAAGTACGAGAACGTTAGTGCACTGAAGTGAAGGTCGCTTTATCTCGTTCGGATGAATGCTATTTGCAAAAAATCATCATCTTCTCTTTCTTTCTCACAATACATCTGTCCTTTACTAGCAACTCTTTTGTTTACCGAACAGGACTAGGATTCCATGTAATCGTCCAAAATGCGGATTATGTGAGTTTTTTTTTTTACCCGAATCAAGTTTCTGCACTCCCATAACACCGATAATATGATTTTAGACTGTGACATTACGTTTTTTTGTAATAACAGAAGTAAGAGAATAATTTAGGACTTAGTTGTTGTTTTCAAAATTAAGACCCATATCAATTCGAACAGCAATATCTTTGTACTATATCAAGACACTGGTTATTATTATACCATTTTAGAATCTGCATTAAATAGGCAATTTTCTAAAATTATGGGCCACCGCTGTATAGTACATTTTTTTTTCGATACAGGGGCGCAAAATTGCATAATTCCGTAGAAAAAATGTTAAAATTTAAGAACAAGTATTTTTTGCAATGTTATCTTAGAATTTAATAAAAAATCTTGATACTGATTTGATAATACAAATATTCAGGAGTGACATAAAAAGAAACAAAACGAAAAAAATCACCAATTGTACAAATGGCAGCTGATTTTGTAAGAGTAAGTACGATTTTTATTTAAAATATTAAAAATATCAATAATTTGGTCATCCATGGGCATATGGCGATATAAGTGGGGTAAATGATAGATGATAATCTGGCCAATCGACAGTTTCAGGGTTATCCATTATTTACGCCACACCCTGTATAAAAAAAAGCCTTTTTCGCCTGCCGATACTTTGAGGCATCATTTCATTATAAGATGAGTATCGTGGTCAAAAAAGGATTTTAACCATCACCTTTCTCTTCCCCAATTTAATTGGAGTAAGAAGATGATAAGAAACATAAATTCGAAATAAGAATCATAAATTGTAAACAAAATTATGAACCATAAATTCGAAAGAAGCAATTATGTAGGAGCTCGTGGCTAAGTAATTAGAACCGCACGGGCCCATCCACAGAACAGATAAAGATCTTTTCTGTGGGCCCATCCATCAGGTAAACTACGCTTGCCAGGCTTGGTCCGTGGATGAGTCTGATGATCTTTACCGATTCGAGACTCCTCCGTGCCTTGGAAAGCACGTTAGGCCGCTGGTCCCGACTGTCATTCGTGGATCTTTGACAGTCGTTACGGGTCGTCAGAAGCCTGACAGTCTGATAACCAGTCATGCTAAGGGGTTTCGTATTACCCAGTAACTGGTTGTGGAAGTCAGATAGACAGTCGCTCCATGTAAAATACTGGTATTCAGCTGCATCCGGTTAGACTGGAAGCCGAACTCACCATAGTTGGGAAAAGGCTAAGCAGTCTGATTGATTGAAATTTGAAAGAAGTAAAGACATGGAATTAAGTGAGTAGGTATCTAAATAAGAAAACATAGGAAATACTTTGGGTTTTAACGTACAAAAGTTCAAACGTTGACCTCTAGGCATGATTAGCCACTGTATTACGCTTTATTTTTCCCAATATCAATGTCAGTCCAAAGTGAGCTTAGTCATCATGTTGTTATACTTACTTGTTATGTTATAATCGGAGTACAAACCGCAGCACTAATTATATTAATAGTGCGAAACATAACAAGGTTGTGTCGGTATCCATGGTACTGTTAGAGAAATAAATGGTTAAGCAAATTGACACCCGATGTCAATTTGCCGTGTCATAGCCATTTTTAATCGAGTTCAAAAAGGAGGAGGTTCTCAATTCGTCGGAACCATTTTTTTTTATGCAGGTTCCCCGATTACTCGAAGATGGCTAGACCGATTTGGATTTTTTTTTGTTTTATTCGAGAGGGTATACATCAAAGTTGGTCCCATATAAAATTGATTATCTTTGCTTCGGTAGTTAATGAGTTAGTTTCAATAATATATTAGGTTGGGGAAAAAGTCTTTTCGCATTATAGTATGTATGAACTTAAAATAAAATCTCTTTGGCTATACTATTTGTATCTGGCTGGTTTTGGTATCATTGAAAGTTTAAATTTTAAGGAACATAATTACAAATTCAAATTAGGAAAATGTGTGATTTTCATTTGTTTTTGGTACTGTCAAAATGAGTGAATCTAATGAAGAAATTCGATACATTTTAAAATTTTACTACAAAAAGGGTAAAAATGACACGCAAGCTGCGAAAAAAATTTGCAATGTTTACGGACCCAGTGCAGTGTCTGTGAGAGTAGCACAAATTTGGTTTAAGCGTTTTCAATTCGGAAATTTTGATGTCAAAGATGCACGTCGCCCTGGTCGCCCTATTACGGATAAAATGGATGCCATTTTTGAAAAAATGGAGCAAGATCGGATATCAGTAGTTACGACGTAGCTGAAGAACTGGGAATTGACCACAAAACAGTTTTAGCGCATTTGAAAAAGACTGGGTACACAAAAAAGCTCGATATTTGGGTACCTCACGAGCTCACTGAAAGAAACCTAATGAACCGTGTACTCATTTGTGATTCTTTATTATGATGTAATGAAACCGAACCATTTTTGAAGAAGCTGATAACTGGTGGTGAAAAGTGGATCACGTACGACAAGAACGTGCGAAAAAGGTCGTAGTCAAAGGCCAGTGAGGCTTCACAGACTGTGGCGAAACCCGGGTTAACTCGCAACAAGGTGATGCTGCGTGTGTGGTGGGACTGGAAGGGCATTATTCATTATGAGCTGTTACCACCAGGCAGGACCATCGATTCTGAGCTCTACTGCGAATAACAGATGAGATTAAAGCAAGAAGTTGAGAGAAAGCGGCCGGAATTAATCAACAGGAGGGGTGTGGTTTTTCATCATGATAACGCTAGACCTCACACATCTTTAGCCACTCAGCAAAAATTAAGAGAGTTTGGCTGGGAGGTGTTAATGCATCCGCCGTATAGTCCTGACCTTGCACCTTCAGATTTCCACCTGTTTCGGTCTCTTCATAATTCTTTAGGCAGTGTCAGGTTAACATCACGAGAAGACTGCCAAAACCACTTGTCGCGGTATTTTGATCAGAAGTCCCAAAATTTCTATAGCAATGGGATCATGTCCCTCCCTACAAGATGGCAAAAAGTTATCGAACAAAATGGTACCTACATACTTTAGATAAATGTAAAAAATGTATATTAAAAAATGTTTTGAATTTTCTTAAAAAATGCGAAGAAACTTTTTCCGCAACCTATTATTACGTATTTTTTCCCCACTTTTATATGGATGATGTTCTAGTTTCTTTTACAGGTAGTGGTATTAGAATTTGTGTGGGGTAGGTAGCACAACTAAAAAGTGAAAAATAAAAACTTTTTTACAAAAAAATACAACCGACTTCCAAAAACAACACTACAAAGTGAAAAATAATTTCGGAAGTCGGTGGCAAAAAACGAAAACACATTTAACCAGACACCGACTTCCGAAATTAAAGTTATTTTTCACTTTGTAGTGTTGTTTTTGGAAGTCGGTTGTATTTTTTTGTAAAAAAAAGTTTTTATATCCCCCCCTACACTATAATATATCTAGGATCATACAAAGGATCATAACTCTTATCCTAAATATATGACCTCTACAATCATATCTGTGTATCAATCTGCCAGCTTTTTCCCAACTAAGATGTTGGGGTCGGCTTCCAGTCTAACCGGATGCAGCTGAATACCAGTATTTTACATGGAGCGACTGCCTATCTCACAAACATATCTGTGTATTATAATTAGTTCTTTGATACTATTTTTTGGTACAGGCAGTGGTTGCAATGGAGGAGGACGAGGCGGTTGTGTCTACTACTATTGCTTTGGCAGTGATATATATTATGTTATTATTAGAAATAACCGGTCAAGTGCGTGTCGAACCACTCACAATAATGGGTTCCGTAGTTGGGATAAAAAATCCCAAAAATAAACATAATTTTGTAGTTGAATAACATTTCTCCCATACATCGATATTCGTCACTGTCAATTCTCCAACTGCGAATGTAAGTTTGTAATCGCAAAAAAATCTTTTTTTATGTGATAAAACTACAAATTAACGTTTTTCGGACTTTTTCCTTTACTTGTGCTGCGAGACCTTGCAAACCGTTCACAATAATGAATTTCCTTACAATTTAGATTATGCCAGTAGCAAAACTGAAATGGCAAAATCACTTAATTTTATGGATGGATTTTGTATCTGGAAATTATGAAAATAAATGTGAACATTCAATAAATACCTAATATTCAATATCGCACTGCTATGATCATCCGATCCTATCTAAAAACAAATGTCAAAAATCTTTGATCAAAGACGAAATAATTCATAAGTTTACATTTCATTCATTATCATATAAATATGACTCATAGATCTGTGATCCTAGACATATTACTTATAGATAAAAGATATATAGGTAGATAATAGCGACGCGGCCCTGCTTCGCACGGTTTTTACGACTTGACAAAACATGAAGGTAACAAATAGCGACTTTATTTTATAATAAGTATAGACAGATATTATAGTTACTCATTATACCCCCCATACACTGTCTCAAAAAAATTACAGTTGTGACTGGAATATACGGACATTCAAATCAAATCAAATCAAATCTTTGCAAATATGGGTGATAATAATGGTACATAGATGTACTTTTTTTTTTTAAATAAGGTTCTCCATATTTTACCGACATATGGGCATGCAAATAGTAGGTACATGTATACAATTTTAAATTTAAATTATGTGGCATGTCATTAAAAAAAAAAACATTATAACTTGGTACTTAGTCAATTTGCTTAGTAATTAATTTCCCTGATTGTTCACGATGAACCACAACAGAATACGTTTATTAGCCTCAAACAGTCTCAGTTTGAGGCTAATAAACCTATTCTGTTGTGGTTACTCGTTATTACTTACATTTCCTTTTTAGGGTTCCGTGCCCTGAGGGTCCCAAATCGAACCCTGTTACTAAGCCTCTCCTGTCCGTCCGTCTGTCTATCATAGGGCTGTATCTCATGAACCATTATTATTTACATTATTATACCACCATAGCGACGTCATCCACCACAGAACAGATGAAAGAGGTTTAGAGGTTAAAAGAGGAGACGCTTTTACCTTCTGTGTTATCCAAGATGTCGAGACCTTTTTTTAATTTTGACGGTAAAGGAAAATTAGAGTTTTATGCCTAGCCGTGATACGATTGCCTATAACATATATACGAACATACATAACATCAAACTTTTTTTTCGAAGGGATAGTTAGAGGTGTGCCTATTGTAAGTTTGTTTACCCTCATTTCGTCATACATATACTAGGTGCATGATAGGTTAAAGATATTTTCATGAAATTTCTATCTCTTTATAAATCTTCTATACCTACTTATTATAAAATAAAGTCACTTTTCGTTTCTGTCTGTGTGGCCGCGTTGTTCTTCTAAACTACGCAACGGATTTCGATGCGGTTTTCACTATCATTTAGAGAATTTATTCCTGAAGGTTTATATTTATAATACATTAATATTTAACTCATATATAATATAATAAACCTTTATGTTTTGTCAAGTCGTAAAAACCGTGCGAAGCTGGGCCGGGTCGCTAGTTTTTTTTTTATAATATTTATTTATTTATTGACACACCAACGACTTATTCACTAAATCATTACATTAAATATATTCTATATCAACAGCTTTGCGGTGAATTTGTCACTTATAGGTGTGCACAGCACTTGTATGGCCATTAATAAAAATTAAAATGGAAATAACAAAATTAAAATTTACAAAGCTTAAAAATAACAAATAAATTATGACATCATTAAAATAAATTAAGTTAAATTGTACAATATTAAATACATTGGATGGAGTCACACAAATACACAAATAACATTTTGTAAAAGAAATAAACAAACAGATCGATCAAGAACTGAGAACGTATCGTCTGAATTCAGACTGTTCGAAAATATGTCCAAGTTGTTAGTACGCGTATAATATAATTGAATACAGGTTTCTTTCTAACATTTTTAGCACGAAATACATTTCATATTATTATTATTTTAAGGGCCTGTTTCACCACCTACGATTAAGTTCCTATTAACTTACTTGGCAGATAATTTCATACAAATTCTGTTGCATTTTTTAATTTATTCGGTGAGTAGTGGCTATTCGGACATCTCGTGAAATAGGCCCTTTGTAGCATGTCCTTAATACATATTTAACTGCCTCATTGGTCTAGTGGGCAAAAGCGCTACTGCTGAGCATGAGGTCCTGAGTTCGATTCGCAGGTCTGGCATTGTTATTGGATTAAAAAAAAAAAATTGTATGGATCGTCATAAGACGATCCATACAAATTTAGAAGAAGATTACAAAAAAAAAACCTATCCTAAGTTAACTTTTCCTTTATAAACCTGGAATTTCTCAGTAGCAGCCCAGAGTCTGGATTTGTGCCGGGTGGATGGCTACGAGTATAGACTCGCCCCCTATTACATGGGACTTTGTATCTGGCGAATTTTTTTTTTTTTTTACTTTTTTAAATGTGGGTGTACGAACACCTCTGCCCAACCCTCGGGGAAACAAGGCGTTATGTTTTGTAATACATGTTCAAAGTAAAACTTCATCAACGTACTTAATTAGCGTAGTCCCTAGCGACATCTGTGTCGCTCCACTGAGTTAATTAGTAAGTATGCCTGAAAGAGTCCTATTTATTGACTCGAAAGGATTCCTCACGATTGATTGATCCGAAACATTATGTTTGACTGAATTCACATTACACTTTCACAGTGAGCAAGCTCGACCTTCCAATGACTTCTCTTGTAGTTATTAAGAGTCAAAAGTAGGGGCTTTTGTTATCAATATTTTAGACATACATACATAAACTAATGCCTTTTTCCCTTGAGGGTAGGCAGAAACTACAGAATGCTACTAATACACTATTACGGCCGACGTATCTTGGCGACTCCAAACATAGGCTCCCCAAACTTTCGCGAATTTCTGCTCTCACGGTACGGTGAAAGAAAACATCGTGAGGAAACCGGAACCAAGAACCATAAATTCGAATACATAAGACATCTACCAACCCGCACTGGGCCCGCGTGGTGGATTACGGCCCACTCTCTCTCACCGAGAGGATCCCGTGTCCCAGCAGTGGGAAGAATAGGCTGACTATGCTACTATTGGAGTCCAACCAGCGTACGATAACTTTCGAAGGTTCCATCGTTTATAAAATGTTTAAAAATTTGACTATCGACCAATAGATTTATATTCCCACCTAAAATATTAAAGATTGGCGTACTGATTCCATCCCAGTCACATTTAATTCGGCGAAGTTCGGTTTTTCCGAAAATAAACGAAGAACCTTTGAACGTTGTCGTACTCATGGTCGTACTGACATACTCGTTACTGGTCTTATTGCCACTACTCGCTAGGTGTTGGTCAACGCAATACAGTAACAAGCCAGTGGTGACACAGTGCACTCGAAACATGTGAACGAGTCAACTTACAGTGCTGAGATAGTGGTGAGACTGAGACAGCGCACTCGTACCGTGTAATCGAGGCGTGGTGAGTTACATCTATGGGCGAGACATAGTGCTCTGGGACGAGTGCTCGGTACGAAATGTATCGAGCACTGTCTCGCACGTGTGATCAGTGGATAAGACTGTGATCAAACAGTGTAATGCCTGGATCACACGTACCAAGTAGATGGGGCGAGACAGAGCTCTCGGCCAAGTGCTAGGTACATTTCGTAACGCGCACTCGGCCAAGAGCACTGTCTCGCCCCATCTACTCGGTACCTACGTGTAATCTAGGTATAATAATAACGTTTTATCAAGGTAGTACAGGGCTGGAACAGTGGTAAGGCGGCAATCGACAGCATTGTCTCATCAAGGCATTCGCAATTGTTGCAAGGGATGACCCAACGTCTTAAAGAATATCTATGAGTAAACCGTTATATAAGTCATGATAATCATGGTAATATTCCGAACTCATATAACTACACGTATACCTATACACCTATTGTTACCCCTGCTGATGGAAAAAATTTCTTTGAGCTAAAAATACCCTTTACCTACTCGACAACCCAGTAAATACTCAATGGCTCTACCTATTCATTGGTGAACAAAGTTCGTCGATAAAACTACCTATGATGATACCAATTTTCCACGTATTTCTCACATACTGAATCTCCGAGTCTTCGCACGTATATCTGCCATTCCCTTCATAAACGAGTGCATTCTGCATGAAGTACAGGTTATTACAAATTCTTGGAACGTTTGAATGGATGTTGATACTTCAAGTATGATTCAAATGATTCGCGTTTTGGAGATGTGCCAATAAGAGTAATCGTACAAAAATATGAATAATCGTAAAGTTCTAATGAACTGGGTATTAATAAACTGTTTTGTCATTTCGAAATTAATGGGAAATTGAGTTTTTCTATGGAGTTTCCAGATATTGGTGATGCCAAATTGACATGATTCAAAGATTTCAGTGAAATTTATGTTGTGCTGAAATGAGTTTCTGTTTTATATTTTTTTTAAAAGCAATGACACATATTTATATTGGTGATTTATTTGTTTCTTTGTGAGATAATAATATCACAAAGAAATTAATGTTAACAGGAATTTTCAGATTCAACTTCTCTTCTCTACACAATGTAATGTAGACCATAATGTAAACTATGTAGCCTGGTTTCAGATATTAACGCACGTAGCTAGGTTTATAATATTGAAACAAATATTGCAATCGCTAATCATTGATAGGTACCTGTGTAGGTAGGTACCAACATACATGGTCAAAGTATAAGCTTCAACAAGTGTGTACCAGCCATTGATAATAAGAAGCACGACACCTGATAAACTATTTCATAAATCTATGTGTAATTAGGTGTTCACGTAGGTACCTATAATAAGCACACATTAACTCGGGTATTTTTATTGCAAACATGAAACATATTGGATATCCTTGCCATATCACGCTCACTTTTCACAACATTATCAATTACAAACCTACTTACTGGATAATTTCCAAGCATACGAGTATCACCATGAAACAAAAGTCAGCCTAAGCTTTAAACACAACAAAACAAAATTTTATTACCTGTTGTGATGTGCACTGATCTGTCAAACAGCAGCAAACTGTTCACATTTCAGAGGTGAATCATAAGTCCCGATGGAAACCTGCTCCGCCCCGACACCTTACTTCAATACTGCACTTCACGGAATACGAAATAGAACTTAATTTGATGAAATTGTAAATGATTGAGTATATTTGTGTTGTCGACACTTGGGAGCACGTCCTGTTGTGCGTGTGGTGGGTATTGTATTGCGAGGCAGGGTGCCCGGGGCGCACCGGCGCGCGCCGCCCGCCCTGCGCGACCTCGCCCGTACGGCGAGCGATCAGCGTTCAGCGGAGCGAGCGATTCAAGCAGTGCGTCTCGTAGTGCGCTCGCACTGTCGCATGCTAATATTAGCAGCGGATTTTTGCGCGGACAGAGGCGCGCTCACGCCGAACCTCCGATGATAAGTGGTCGGCGGTCGCTGGCTGGCGAGCGCTGGGCAGCCGCCGCCTGCCAGCGCGCATGCGCCGCGCACACATCACAACAAACAGTAGCCGCTCAACTTGCATAGTAACCAGACATTATTGACTAAATGCCTGTAAGCTCTACATGAGCTTTATGAAGAGGTCACGATGTTTTACCTGCAATCTTTACAGCTGACCTCACGCTGCAAATGCAACATTTATAAGTAACAACATGGATTAGCTGTTGCTGCAATGGGCCGGCCATTTTAGGCGAAAAACACATGACTGTTGGGTAAACCTATGGGGTAGACGTGTTCTTGAGTCCGCGAATGGCAAACGTAAGGTAAGACGCCCTCAGGCTAGGTGAAGCGACGATCTTCGGAGGGTGGCATCTGCTGATAATTTTATAGGTTTTTTTTTCTCACCCTGTATTATCCCACTGCTGGGCAAAGGTCTCCCCCACAGCTTTCCACTCTTCCCTGTGTGTTGCCTTCTCCGGCCAATCCCCCGTAATAGGCTTCATTATTTCAGCTGAAAAACGTCCACTGCTGGACATAGGCCTCCCACAAGCACCGCCACTTCGACCGGTTCTGTGCTTCCCGCATCCTGCAATAGGCTTAGTAAAAGTTAATTTCTTGATTAAGTTACCTAAGTACCTATATCTAGTCATATTTCTGAAGAGCCGAGTGTGATCAGTCTTGCGCCTGCTGAGATGAACTTTGACTGGAAAACTAGTAAAGCTTCACTATGCTCAATATTTAGTTTTTTTAGTTTATTCACGTTGATAATTCGAATCCGGAACAAGGTAACCCGGCAGAGAACCAAAGTTGTCGACATAGCTCACAGAATATGCATGTTGAAGTGGCAATGAGCTGGCCATGTTAGCCGTAGAACCGATGACCGTTTGGGTAGACGTGCTCTTGAGTGGAGACCACAAATCAGCAAACATAAGCTAGGACGCCCTCTTCGCAGGGTGGCTGGTAGCAGCTGGATGAGAGTTGCCCAGAATCGAGTTGAATGTCGTGCAATAGGAGATGCCTATGTCCAGCTGTGGACTGCTGTAGGCTGATGAAGATGATGAGTTGAGAGGATGTTGTATTACTTATCTTGATTTAAAAGAATGTCCGTGGAGTTTCTTGCCCGTTCTTCTCCATTGAGATCTACGTTTTGGAATGGGCATCTAGCTTCAACTTTCTGACTAACTGACCGACTCTTTGACAATTCAAAAGTGCCTGTAATTAGTTTAATTGAAATAAATTTATGCTTTGAGTTTGATTTTTTTTTTCAATGTTTCATTCATTTTATTTTAAAGCAGAGTACAAAATTGCGCCAACGAATGATATCTTTATACAGAATGAAACAAAAGTTGATGAAATATATGAAAGATAAAAAGTTACAAAAAAATGCTTACAATTTCAAACTCAAAATGCAGAATTCAAGGTAATTAGGTACTTACTAAATAATTTTCATGATGTACATTTTACTGAAGTGTTTAAATCAACCTGTAATTTTTCAACAACAGAACAAATGCATTCTCAATAATTCTCATAGGTATACGGCAAGGAATGACCATTGACTTTTTTCTTATGTATGTACATTTACATTTTATGTACATTTGGTAGATAACTAATTATTGGTGAGTGACGACTTCAGACCTTCGAATCGAGTTGCTCTTTTCATACAACCTTCATGAAAGGGTTAAGCAGTCGCCTGAATTAATTAGTTGACCGCTTTTCAAAGGTATTTTAACAAGGGTTAGGTACCCAGTAAAGGCAGGCGCTAGGTACATGCCAGAATGTGGCAAATTCGCCACCTACCTATATATCAAGTTGTAACTTAAATAACAGTCAACCTCTTAAGCCCTTATGGGGTCATTGTACTCATCATTATGATCATCTTTTAATATGGGACCAAACCTGAAATTGCGAAAAAAAAAATCAGCTGTTCCCGACATTTTGACGAGATATGCGAACATAAATGTAGAGAACAGCTGAATTTTTTTCGTGATTTTAGATTTGGACCCACAGTAAAAGTTGTTCATAATGATGAGAACAATGACCCCTTAATAGGTTGTGCGTTATTTAAGTTACACCTTGTGGAAGTGTTTCATTATTATAACTCCATCTCTGAAAAAACGACCAAATGCCGTTTTTCATTCAAAAGCTTCATTAAAATAAATTAGGTAATAATTAGTAAGAGAACCGAACATGCAGGTAGTAATACAAAAGCGATCACTGAAACCATACAATGTAAACACGACCTTGCTTTATTTATTAACAATATTCCTAAGAAATAACTACTTAATAGTTATAAATGGCTTCCTTGTTTTCGTAAAAGGACCCCATAGACTCCATTAGAAAAATACATCTATTACATGCTGAATGGAAGTCGTTGTAAACAAAAACCACCGTGTTTTTGGAGCACGTAGAACGTGGATATAAGTAAGTTACGATACGACCGAGGCTAGGGTATGAATAATATATAGAATGCAGTGGCCGTACCTGTGTATTTTTCTACATAAATACACCACCACACCTTTCCGTGTTGCAATTGGTGTTTTAAAAGACTAATTGGAAATTATGAGGAATCCTTTGCGCTACGCATGATATAGGTACAGTGATGACCTCTCACTTTCCTTGTGTGATGAGTTGATGACCATCCATGGTAATATCTTCTGATAGTTTAAAACAGTCAATAATCTTATAAACATTAAAGCAGATTTGCTTGCCAACCATAAAAAAACTTTTAACTAACTCTAAATTCGTCTCTTCAATGCATACTCTAGCGTTGCCGTCGGAGTCGGTTTTAGTACTCGGAGTACTCCGCCAAGCGCGTGCGCAGCGTGCGCCGTCACTGACTCACGCGCAATTTAAAATTATAACAATAACATTGTCGGACGTTCACATTGTGCTCGAGGTTCTAATCTCGACACTTATTAGTCTCTTTTATTACATTTACATTAACGTTTTTCAATAAATGTTTCAATCATTTGACCGCTACGTCGCCGTCGCTAACTAATTCCGGCTTCCATTTTTTTGTCAAAGGTTGTTCCGGTGTACAGAATAAAATACTGTTCGACATATAATATAGATGTAGATAATGGTCACAGTAAACAACAATTCCTTTTACATAAATCTTACAAGTTAGTGTTATGTTAGACCGGTTTCCATAAATGACACGAAGACATTCGATATGGTGGGGTTGACAGATTGTGCCTGCGCATGAAGATAATATATAGAATATTAAACTTAGGCTTTACTGTTTTTCTAATTATAGGTGCCACATGTTGACATGAGACTTACATTTTTGATACATTCTGAGAAGGATACTAAAAGTTTTTTATTTTATTTTATTTCATAGAGGAAAACAAACATACGGTAGTATATTAAAAATAAACAGAAATTACTTAACATTTAACTTAATAAATATACTACCCACTACATTTTCCACAGATTATAACTTATATATACAAACTAAAATGTTAACTTTAACATAACTTTTTTGACCTATGCTGAAACCTGAAAAATCGTCTTACCTTACATTAGGTATGATGCTCATGTTTGTTCACACATTTAATCCCATACCGAGCTTGCCTACGTACTTAGGTACCTATTAAACAAATGAAGCAATGGCACCGTATACAAAATAATATTTACTCATAACTTTATCTAATCTGCGCCTACTGCTGCTGTAATTACTCGACAAACATTAATGTTTTAGTGTAATCCGCGCAAGCCGGCAGTTTACGGGGGAATTTTAATTAATTAAGTAAATTGGCCAAGGGTGAACTACCTACCTACTTAAGAAAAAACTTAAATTCATTTTTTCGTTCATTCACTGACAGACAACACAAAGCCGCTGAGTCTGAAGCTTAAAATCTTGAAAAAGAGTTCCTTTTAGACCAAAAGTGAAAGAAAGTAAATTGAGGGATGAAAGTTTGTAAGTTCATAATTTAAGCCGATGACAATCACATCGGGCACGTGGCTTGTAAATTAATATTGCACTAAAAAAATTGATTACACTCAGGCGAAGCAGGTTGTGAAAACTTAGGCTATGAATTACTTGTCTGCTGATTGATGCAGAGCACGGAGTGCTACCATTGCTACCTACTAAGGTAGGTGCAATACCACAACGTTCAAAACTTCCATCTTATTTTCGCAAAACTGAACTTGCCGATTTAAATGTGACTGGTGGACGCAGGAGCTCGTGGCTAAGTAATGACAGCCGCATGGGTCGATCATTCAGGTTAAGCTATGCTTGCCGCGGTCGATCGATATATGGGTGACCAGCTTTACATACCAAGACTCCTCCGTGCCTCGGAAAGCACGTTAAGCTGGTGGTCCCGGCTGTCATTTGTGGATCTTTGACAGTCGTTACGGGTCGTCAGAAGCCCGAAAGTCTGAAAACCTGTCTTACCAAGGGTTATCGTATTACCCAGTAATTGGGTTGTGGAGGTCAGATAGGCAGTCACTCCATGTAAAATACTGGTATTCAGCTGCATCCGGTTAGGCTGGAAGCCGACCCCAACATAGTCGGGAAAAGGCTAGGCAGATTGATTGATCCACAATAAGGGAGTGTCGGATTTAGTGCGTCAATCTATAATAATTTAGGTGAGAATAAATCAATTTGTATTGGTCGATAGCCACATTTTATTCGCTAAGGTATATTTCTGTTTTTCCCAAGATGAACGATGGAACCTTTGACGTTGTCGTACTGAGGCTTACAAACTCGCTAATTCTTAATTAAAAGCAGGTAGGTATAGCATTCTGTTGACGCCCTAAGTAGATTAAGTTGATTTAGATAATTATAGATTTTTCTGTAAGGCGGTTCATTGTTCATAAATAGTTGTTTAATGTGCAATCTTGAATGCACATTTTTTCCAATACCTACATCTTGTATTTTTGGGCCAACTTGCGTCAATGCAGTTTTACGACCACGCTCTTCTCTGCCCAAAGAGAGTAGGAGGTGGCCTTTTGTTAGTCATAGGTTCCATACAACATACTCCTTGATAAAATACTTATTTTTAGATATTACTTAGATTTTGACCTGCCACGACCATCAACAGGATCATAGGGGTGATTCATATCGTCGTCATTTTTGTCGGCAATGAGTGGCGATGAGTAACGTCTCTCCATAAAATCCTTTCAACTAGGTATTGTACCTAGTTTTATCTTCAATCTGGCAACTTACCTACGCATAAAAACGAAGCTGTCAGTCAGCACGTCCATGGTAACAATTTGACTTTGGCAGCGGTTTTATTTCGTAGCAATAAGGAGCTATTCATAGTACCTACAGTTATAGTACCTACAGTTATAGAATATTTATTCATAAGTTCACATTAAATAAATTACATAGAAGTTACACATTACAAAGTTACATATTAATATTGGTAAAAAAATCTTAAACTATGTTTAAAATCTAGTGTATAACTTATATTTATTGGTTAAATGTCTAATTAATAGGTACAATAGCGACCTGCCTGATGTAGGTTTATTCAAACCTGTGCTTCAGGCCATCACTTGGTAGTAGGTACAGTCAGCGACAAGTTTTATATATCTTAATTATTGAGCTAATGTTTAATCGGAACAGGTATTAACTAACAGAGTATTAACATAACAATATAATATCCTAGTCCTAACCTTACTAAAACTAGATAATTTAAAAAACTAAAATATGGCGTCGAAAAATTCCTCCGCATCGCTGTCGACTGATACCCATGATGACAAGACTGGCGGCATTGCCACGTTGTATAGCAATGCTTAGCCTCTGGCCAAAGTAAAAGCCAGCCCTTGGGTCACGGGAAGTGTCAATCAGCCGTTTGTAGATTTCGTTGAACAAACCGCTTAACTCGGACCCCACGGCCCGAGGGTTTCAACCACAAACGGCTGGAAAATATAATTACCGATAAGGTTATTTATTATACTTTCGCGCTTGAGATTTTCTGCAGTGGCAGCAGCAGCGCCAGCACCAGCAGAGCCAGGAAGATGGGATGGCGCAAGAGCACCGACACACGTTGCGTCCCACTTTAAAGGCCTACCCACCTTCCATGGAAATAAAGACATGCCGTCCGGTATCTTGCCATCGTCGCTTGCCAAGTCATTGGGTTCTACTACAGCTGGAACGCCAACGATGACATTAAGGGCTCGTTGGATAGCTAGCAGATAGACGGAAAGAGTGTTGTCAAACAAAGTGCTTTGGCACTTTTCGACGGCGATAGTGCATGAAGCCACAGACCCGACTCCCACTTACCCACAGCCAGCAGGCGCGCACGCTCCGCAATAGTAGCAGACGTGTCAAGTAAATTGTCCTGTACTACTCTGCAGAGCGGCTTATCCCACCGTCTCTGGGAAGATGAATTGTCGGCTGGAACTCATTTCGGGCAAGCGAGTCTCCAGGCCTCCATAGCCTCGGTGAAGCATATACATCAAAATTAATCAGTGTAGAGGCTAGGATTTTCCCGATTAATTCCTCAGTGCCGTAGACCGGAAGGAAGCCGTTAAACTATTACTAGAAATTTTGTGGACACCAAGGCCTCCCATACGAATGGGAAGAATAGCTTGTGCCCAAGCTCGGTCGTCCATGGCCGAAGTTAATGAAGATGATGTTTTTGTTTGTTGATCGAAGTTAATGTATGAATAATTTGGTCCATTTTGTCTAAAAGGTGAGTATGCTTCCATAAATGGGAAGTTCGAAGGAAATATGTTAATTTAGGGCCGAAACAGCAGTAACGGATTAAGGTGATGGCCGAATGCATGTTAATTTGGAACAGTCTTTCCGAAACGTCGGTGAATTTTACTATTTATTCCTCATTAAAAAGGGGAAAGGAATTTTCAAAGATTGGAGGAGACGAAGAAAGTGTCAGATGTCTGTCAGTACTGTCCGATAAATAAACGAGTAGTTCATATTTCGAAAGTTTGAGATCAAGGCCAATGGAATTAAGTAAATTTTTAAAGAATTGTAGGTCATGTAGAACAGTTTCTACATCGCCTCCCAAGGTTCCATCATCAAGAAACATAGCGTTAAATATGGAATTTAGCAGTCGAATAATTGGGAGAATGGGTAAACTAAAAATCACTGGCCTAATGGACCTTGTTGACAGCCAACAGCATATTCCAGAAGATTGTCCCGATACAGTAATTTAGAAGGGTGTCTGGTGTCTGTCAGGGTGGGTGCCAAAGGAAACTATACCTAAAGGGTTATTTCTTTTTTAGTTTCTGCCAGCAAGGTGTCCCTATTAACTGAATTAAAGGCATTCTTTATGTCGACCTTCAGGATGACCTCTTTTTTGCCAGAATTTCTGTAGGTCGAAGACCTGTGTACGGCAGCCTCACACACAGCCCCCTTTGGAGCCCTTTTTGGTTGCCAAATTCTTTTGTAGAATTCTCTAAGGGAAGGTGAGCAACTGTTCCCAAGCACTCTGCGGGTTTGCCCTGATGGCAAGACAAATGCTACCTGCTAGGTGTTGGTTGTGCCACTAGAGGTCTAGCGCTGCGGGGAACTCGCTTCAAACCAGATAGAGTTTTCTAATTTTTATCAAAACGGATCAAAAGTGGGTGTAGCTAGTTTTGAAATTGTAGATGTTGACACCACTAAGTGCACAGTGAGTGCATTTAGTGGTCTGTGTAACTTTCCAATATGCTTAATCAGACCCCGCTTACCTTAAAAAAATCGTGCCTGGGTACACAGCGGACATCATGAAGGTTGACAAGCACTACCACTATCATCTACCATATCGCTGCTGCTACTTGGTATTTCTATAAATAGATTTAGGTTATGTTTTTGTTAATGTACGTACACAACACACAGCAGCAGGTTGAGTAGTAACTCAACCTGCTGCTGTGTGTTGTGTACGTAAACACGGGTCGTAAAAAGGAATATCGCGAGAAGACCCGTTCTTAGTTTTGTTTTTAATGTGTACGTTACTACAAACTGTAAAATTTTCTCATTCGATTTTGAACTTAACCCTCCAACATTTTATGGTTTAAAACATTTGGAGAGACAATTTGGTATAACCTGATGTGCATGGTGCATGTGGTTGTTTGTATGAATACCTACTGAGTACTAATTATTCCTTTTGGCTTGTGTAATTTCTATTTGATTATTTACAGTGTTTCTTTTGCCATTTTTTTTAAAGTGTAATGAAAGGGAATTTTACTTTTTTTTTACTTACGTAGCTACTCATTTCATTTCTGATTCCTAACGAGAACGGTATAAGATTAACCCCTGCGAAAGTCCTCGTAACCAAAACCACAAAAATCTTACGTTTTGGTACTCTCTAGATCTTCTAAAGTCCAAAGGTTTACATCTCCGGTTAATCAGCCTTGTCCGTACCTAATCCGAGCTATCATCACATCATCAGCAATGCGAGAAGCTCACACGACACCAACGACGTTGTGAAAAGCTCAGCTAGTTAGCAATAGTGATGTTGATGCCGGGGGTCACGGGGATGATTTTCTACCGCCAGGCACAGTTTTGAATCGTAATTCTTGAAGGTTTTCTGCACAGGTTTTCAAAGGATTTTCTGCCTCATTCCTTGAGTGTTTTTTCTACTAGCAATTTTAATCTGTCAAGTGTCAAATGTCATTTGTCAAAATATTGTCTTGTCAGTGTCAAACTGTCCAATTGTAAAACTTGCTAAATGTCAATTTGTTATTTCCAAACAAAGTATTGAATTCTTTACATCGTACATATTTTACTATAATACATAGGTAATAACATTAAATAATAGCGAAATTCTTCATTAATTATACAGTGGTTAAATAGCTAACTTAATCCTTACAATTTAAAAATATTAATTACTTACAGTAATTCACAATCTTCACAATACAATAAAACACAAAGCTCACAAATTCACAATTTTTAAAAACGATTCCTGTCTGAATGCAATAAATCATTAAATTATTTGATTACAGTGTTTGCAAGTCGTTCCAAGATGTCATCTTTCCAAGACAGGCAAAAAAGCCTCTTTAACCAGTTAAAAGATGCTGAAGATCAATATGGTTATTCTAAAACAAACAAAGCTGCACCCCAAGACTTCGGAACTATCGATAAATACACATACAAGAAACTGAAACACGAAATGAAACAATTCAGAGGTAGAGAGAGTATTTACAAGAGGCCTGAAGCTAACCTTCGCGAATGCCTCAGGGCAAGAACTATTCCTGACCATATTAAAAACCCTCAGAGATACAAGTATTATTCACTAGCCGATGTCACACCAGAACAGATGTCTGACTCCACAAATACTGCCACTGCATTAGCATTAATTCGTGAAATGGAGGAAAGAGACGCAGCTCAATCAATGATGGAAACAGAAACAGATCTCGATGAAGGTGTTTTCAAAAGACCAACTTTCCACATGTCATCTGCACTAAGAAAAGCTCCTAAGCCAGAAGAGAAACCTGTATTTAAAAACAATAAAATTATAATGCCAGAATATGTTGTGGGAGTAACAAAGAAAAAAGAAAAGAAAGTTACTTTAGTAAAGAAAGATAAGTCTCAGAAATCTGAAGATTCTGGCACAAAGATGGAATTGAAACTAGATCATCTTTTTGAAGAAGATGAATAATCTTTTGTACTTACTTTACAATAGTTTTTAGTTCTGTAATTATGAATAAATTATACTAATAAAATGGATTATTTTCTGCAATATTGGAGTTGTAACAACACAGCCCTTTCTCACAACTCAGGAATTCAAGCATCAATAATACTGAAACCAGATTCTGTTAGGGATGTTTTGCCAGATTGAGATTTGGAAGCATTCCTGAAGTGGTTTCAGGGATGCAACTTTTATTGAGTGTATTGGAATTTCGACTGATGTCATAAGTTCTCTCTTGTTTCTATTATTTTACTATTATTATAATAATTAAATAATTATAGAATTTTCTTTATCCATTGTATTTTCCATAGCTTTTCATAAAGCTAGTAAGGTAGTAGTGATTGTAGACCTCAGCCTAGCTGCCTCTCTCAATAAGATGTAATAACAATCATCGTCATCTTCATTTTAGTCTAACAAAGTCCACTGCTGAACATAGAACTCCCCTGGTGCATGTAGTTCAGGTTGGCTGGACAAATCTTCAAAATAGCACGCATATAACTAGGTCAATAGGGCAGTTTATGTGACGGCTAAACACCCTTATTTCAGAATTTGTGACGCTACAGAATCTTAGATAATCGATCGACAACGTGTCCAGCCAGCTTGAAAAACCACTTTTCGCTGGTTTCTCAATCTCGGTAACGGAAGTGATTTTGACGACTTTTTGCATATCAACGGGCGTCACAAAAATTTGTGACAGGCATCGAGCTAAAAGTTTTGTGATACGTACAGTGGTTTAGTAGAAAAATGCAAAAATCTGTGTCCAGCCAGCTTGAATTTACGTAAAAAACTTTTGGCTGGCACTTCCGAATCTCAATAACGAGAGCGTTTTCGAATATGGTTCCTTTACTAACATATGGTGACGCAATGTGTGACAGTAATAACGTTTGTTTTATGGCGTCACATGTAAGGGTTTACGAGAAATCAATAAAAACTTAATGTCCAGCCAACCTGATTTCAAGCTGGCTGGACACACGTATCTCCGCTGCCTGATGATCTACGACCTTCAAAATGTGTTCAAACTTTTGTGACGGGGACGATAATGATAACCTGAATTTGTGACGGAGAAACTTTGCGTAGTTTCAAAGATATTAATCATTTAAATTTTCCCATATAAACATCCATTAATATTGTGAGGTGACCATAATTTTTTACATAAATAAAGGATTTCTTTTTAATCGACTAATCGGTCGGTAGCAGCCACGCCTGCTTTGTATTTGATTTCCCCGTGGGAATAAAAGTTTTCCTGCAGTAAAAAGCGTAAGTATGTGTTAATTCAAAAAAAAAAAAAAAAAAAAAAAAAAAATTGACCACCAGCGCTGCAAAAGAGAGCCCACTTTTATTTCGCGTTTAGTTTAGGGTAAATGAAAATGAGAACTAAACTCGACAGACGGCAGTGTATGTACTTTTCTAAGTGATATAACTAATCAGAGTAAGACAACTATTAATTAATCTGCGGTAAGACAACCTGAATAAGAGTAATTAAGATTCGACCAGTTGTCCTAGTAGTGCCAACTTTAAGCAATAGATGGCGACACCAACATCAGCTATCTATCATGGAAGTATTACCTTAGGGCGGCGGTAAAAACAACGCTTTGTTACAAAGCGGGGAATACTAAAGTGCAAATGGAGTAGATCGTCATCTTATTTTTTTTAATCGTGTAAGTGTTTTTATACTCTTTGTTTTGAATGAGAATCTATTTAGAAATAAGACTTTATTTATATAAGTAACCCACCTAGCTAACTAGGTAGTACGTACTAAAACCAAATGTGATTGTATCTTGTCATATGAATCAATAAAGAATACTTTACCAAATAGGTACTTACTAAAAAAATGAAGACTGATGCTGTGATTGATTTTGTGTAATAATTCTCTTTTATAAATAGGTATTGAAGAATATTTTTAACCGACTTCTAAAAAAGGAGGAGGTTCTCAATTCGGATGTTTGTATTTTTTTTTTTTTTTTTATGTTTGTTCGCGCATAACTCCGTCGCTTGCCAACCGATTTGAAAAAATATTTTTTTGTTGGAAAGGGTATACTTCCCAAATGGTCCCATTTTTGTCAAAATCCAGTTCTGATGATGGGATCCTGGAGAAATCGAAGGAACTCTTCAAATATTATAGGCACACCTATAGCAATTTGGGTATTTTTTATAGTAACTCGTGCATTTGCTCTCGGAAAGCACCACTTGGTGAAGTGGAACTGATGATGAAGACCACAGATGGCTACCGGAACTACTCAATGATAAATATTTCACGGGTTGCGATTCGATTACTTTAATATGGTTGCTAAGCAATTTCCGCTCGTCACACAATGCGTGTGGTGAGTGGTTGTTGAGAAGTTCTCCTGGTTCTTACCAGCAGAACTCCTCAAGAATTAACGTCCCAGCATCGGGAAAAGCAATATTTTGTAACATGTGATGAGCAATATTGACATTAGATTATTGTAACTTATACAAATTATAAACAGACCCACTAAAAAGTGAAAAATAAAAACTTTTTTACAAAAAAATACAATTGACTTCCAAAAACAACACTACAAAGTGAAAAATAACTTTAATTTCGGAAGTCGGTGGCAAAAACGAAAATACATTTAATCAGACACCGACTTCCGAAATTAAAGTTATTTTTCACTTTGTAGTGTTGTTTTTGGAAGTCGGTTGTATTTTTTTGTAAAAAAGTTTTTTAGTATATTCAGCTATTTATATGATTAAAAATGACGACCACCGACTTTGCGCTTCAAACACTTAGGGCGGCGGTAAAAACAACACTTTGGTACAAGGCGAGGGTTACTGAAGTGCAGATAGAGTTGATCGTCGTCATTTGAAACGCTGTATAAGTACAAATAAATAAATGTGATTTTATTTACATTATTTTTTCATTTAAATACCTTAAAGCATTAGTTATCCTGACACAATATCTACCTAGTACTTACCATGAAAAACACCAATACGTATCTGCTAAAAAGATTTTTTTTTTTTTTTTTTTTGGAATGGCATCTCGTAGTGTGACCATGAGAGGTCTCGACTACTTAACCGGACTATCCTGTGGGTGCCTTTAAGCGAGCTCAAAAGCCTCCAGCCAGGGGCATAAAATACTAACTAAATTATAAACTAAACGACTGCGCACTAAGGGCACCCCCTGTGGGGTACGGACCTCGGCTTAGGGAGTCGTCATTGACCAATGATAGACAAGGCAAAGCAATAGGCTGGATCAAGTTAGGGGAATTATTATTATCAGGGGAGTTTAAAGCTACAGGCTCAGCTACGCCACCAGCTGGCTCGATTAAACCGATCAAGGGACATGAATTTACATTTACGTTAGATGGTCTTAAACGCGATGGGCCTCGGCGGCGAGGCCGGAATGTAGATCTGTGTTTGTGTTGGACTGTGCTAGTGTCCCTACTACTTTCCTGGAGGAGGGTGATAGGGTCATCGGGTTCAGTGAGGGCATGTCGCGGACGGCGGATACTACTGATTCTACTGGGGACATAGCTAGCGGCTTCGACAACCAAGGGGTTGCGATGTTTCACGGCGGAATCAAAGAAACGCTTGGAAAGGCGTTTCAAGTACTGACGGACTGCTAAAAAGAGTAGATATCTGCACGTAAATAATCAATAACATTAAAAAATTACCCCCCTCCCCCTTCTTCACTTCTACCCTTTTGTCTTCTATTGATTTAAATATCTACAGTTGTTCGTATTAGTATCACCTATACACGGATTTTCGTTCATTAAAGAAAACACCTTAAAATATACTTAGTCCTACATAAAACCTACAATATGGTAACCCTACTGCAGTGTTTGTATGGGAAAATTTAAATGATTAATATCTTTGAAACTACGCAAAGTTTCTCCGTCACAAATTCAGGTTATCATTATCGTCCCCGTCACAAAAGTTTGAACACATTTTGAAGGTCGTAGATCATCAGGCAGCGGAGATACGTGTGTCCAGCCAGCTTGAAATCAGGTTGGCTGGACATTAAGTTTTTATTGATTTCTCGTAAACCCTTACATGTGACGCCATAAAACAAACGTTATTACTGTCACACATTGCGTCACCATATGTTAGTAAAGGAACCATATTCGAAAACGCTCTCGTTATTGAGATTCGGAAGTGCCAGCCAAAAGTTTTTTACGTAAATTCAAGCTGGCTGGACACAGATTTTTGCATTTTTCTACTAAACCACTGTACGTATCACAAAACTTTTAGCTCGATGCCTGTCACAAATTTATGTGACGCCCGTTGATATGCAAAAAGTCGTCAAAATCACTTCCGTTACCGAGATTGAGAAACCAGCGAAAAGTGGTTTTTCAAGCTGGCTGGACACGTTTTCGATCGATTATCTAAGATTCTGTAGCGTCACAAATTCTGAAATAAGGGTGTTTAGCCGTCACATAAACTGCCCTATTGACCTAGTTATATGCGTGCTATTTTGAAGATTTGTCCAGCCAACCTGAGCTACATCCTGGTGCCACATCAACCAGTCCTTAAATAATAATATTAAGTATAGTTTAACATAATCGAGTCCACCCACTTTTCATAAGTTCATATGCTATGCTGCCATACATATTGCTAGTAGTAGTGGACCCTCCAGATTCTGGCACGGCACGGCATTTCGTTTGCGCTAAAGTGTACCCTCGAGGAGGGTTCTTGGCATTAGGTTTGAAATCGTGTTCTAAAGTGAAGTAAAAGACTGAGGAAAAAGTGTTTTATGCCGCGGGCAAAACCTAGTAAAAAATATAAAAGTTAAGTGTGCCGCGGGCAAAAAATAGTAAAAAATATAAAAGTTAAGAAAAGTATTCGCTCGCTCAACCTCAAGACAGGGGGGTGTGATACTAAGCTTAGCTTGGGGTCGTAGTAGGTGGTGTTTCTGCCTACCCACATGGGAAGAAGGCGTGAGTTTATGTATGTATGTTTATATCTTCTGTGGCCAAGATTGTGAAGGATTTTTGCAAAAACTGTGCTAGTTATAGACATTGTTTTTTCTTATGTAATATTTACAAAAAAAAAAAAAATACGTGTCGAATTGAGAACCTCCTCCTTTTTTATCGTCGGTTAATAAACCTAGATCACATTTATGTCAGAATTTTCGCACTGCTAACGTTGAAGATAAGGTGGTATTGTAACGGAATTTTTTAAGTGAAAAACGCAGAACTAAAAATAATTTGTATTTAATGAAACCCTTTCATGTGATATTGACACACTTGACCTAGTTACCGCAATTTAGAATTTAAACTCCCTATTTCGTTCGGCCCCCTATTACAATGAAAATAACAATGTCTTTTTCAATTCTATCACTTATTTACAGATACAGGATAAGCATTATTTATTCCAAAATTCAACTCTATATTAGTTCTTGAAACAAGCAGCCGTGACACTGTCTAACACCATATATTGATAGGGAACCCTCTATTGTTAAACTCATCCTCGTGTTTAATAATCTCAAAATATTTTTTGTGAATATATTTGCAACCATGTAAATACTTTTCCACTCCTGAAATACGGCTAGAGAGAGCCCTCCAGGACGTTTTTCCTAACTCAAGAAATCATGTTTGTTATGAGGTTTTGTTTTTCAGCCAAGGCGCACTATGACAGCTCAATATCAAATACCATACCACTCACATAGGCTGACCACTGTCTTTCTACTTTGCTTTTCAAAGCCTGCCTGCACTAATCACGAAAGTTTTGGTATAAAGGTGACATGAGAAAAGAACTATCTTCATCATTCTCCTGCCTTTATCCCAATATTTATTTTTGGGGTTGGCGCAACTGGTCTTTTTTACCAATAAGTCATATTAAATTACTGTTAAATGCTTTATTTACATAAATATATCAGCTAGCACTGTGATATAATTGCAGATTCAGATTTTATTTCCAAGTTTTCTATTGGCGGGAGTTCTGTCTTGCTCTCTGCTGCGAAGGCGCTCAGGTCACGCATCATGGAGTACGCATCTTCGCCGTCAGCATAGTACTTGGGCTCAATCTCGAGTATTTTGAAGCCAAGACTGTTGGTGTATAAGTTAAGTGCTGCTCTGTTGCTTTTCCTCACATGTAGGGATACATATTTAGCCTGAAATCATATAAGGTCTAGTTATAATCACAAAATACATCATCATCTGCCTAGTCTTTTCCCAACTATGTTGAGGTTGGCTTCCAGTCTAATTGAATGCAGCTGAATACTAATGTTTTACATGGAGTGACTGCCTATCTGACCTATACAACCGAGATACTGGGTAATAAGATACCCCTTGGTAAGACTGGTTATTCAATCTTCATTGATGATCTAGCATCTGTACACATAATTTTATTATTATGAGCAAAATTGCATCATAGTAAATGCAGTTACCTGGAAACACTCCACCATAGCAAGTGAAGCTTGATTCATAAGTTTCTGTGCAAGTCCAAGGCGACGGTGAGACCTCTTCACAGCCAAAGAGGTTATGTGTCCATGACGGTTGTCTTCCCCATCTTCTTCCATTTTAGCTAATACATAGCCTGTAAGTAAACAAATGTAAGAAATGTTAGTTGTACATACAATCTCTATTATCGTTCTTTATGATTTTTGCCTTTTTTTTTTGTACATATGAAGAGTGGTATTTCTTCAATTTGCCAGGTAAAGCCTCACAACTCACCAACAATGTGTCCCTTCTCATCTTCAGCAACGTAGCTGAGCTGTGGCCATGACAGTCCATGGTAGAAGTAGTACTTCATCTGGTAGTTCTCTGGCAAGCACAGCAGGTTGCAGTGCTGCATATTCATGAGGTCGCTAGGCCTAGCACACCGGATGTTCATCTTGAATTGTTCTGTAAACATTTAGGAAAATACTTTAGAAATAATATTAAATTATATTTATTTAGTTTTGAGTATGAATGTCGATGGCTATAAGAGTAGGGGAAGACCAAAGAAACGATGGATGGATTGTGTGAATGATGACATGGCTAGAAAGGGGGTGACTACAGAGATGACGAATAATAGAGAAGTATGGAAAAAAAGGCCATGTTATGCCGACCCCAAATAGATTGGGATAAGGGCAGGAGAATGATGAATGATGATGACTAGAAATAATATTATAGAAATGTATTGATAACTAAAAAAAAAGGAATACTATTTCATTAAAATAGAAATTAATAGAAAAACTGGATTCCCTTCAGAATCTTCCTTGTTCTTGTTGTAAACTTTACCATGTTTAGGGACAATTCATTTAACTTGTTGAAGTAATTACTTACTTTTTTAATTACTCCCTTCGGATCTTCCTAGTTTTACTTGGCTGCCTGATCTCAGATGCTGGAGGGCTATCTGACATGCCACCTAGCAGCTCACGGACAAATCGGAACTTCGACAAACAACACTTCCACACAATGTACCAACCTGGAACAAAGGACAATAACAATGTCATACATGACAGCACTACTGGGTAACTTTTACATCATCGTATTTTTGCGATAATTAGTTAGTAACATATTGAAATGACAAGCATATTGGGCTACTTACAAAATAACACAAAGACAAAAACTAAAAATACGCTACATACGAAGGTTATAATAGCTAATATCACTTCCTTCATATCTCACTAAGCATAGGTTAATAATTATGAACACGAGGTTAATGCATCCACTTTACCAGAACAACCACTATCTCTTTACTTAAAATTATCAGTCGTAAGAAGCGTGTCAGATTTTTAACGTGAGCTATGTTTATTGCTCGTGATTTTTACAGCGCCATTTTGGTTCCTGTAGTGTAATACATTAGTTCTTTGTAGTAAATCCTACTTGGGAAAGGAATTGGTGTATCAAAACCATGTGAAATTTGCACATTCATGTTTATAAAATACAAATTTACGTACTTTTAAATCTTGTTTTTCTCCAAAATAAAGATTTTTGTCTAACATAACCTCTAAATTGTGACACTAATTTATTCGTCCGAAAACGATAATTATTAATTCGTGCAACTTTTACAAGATCATTGCAAAAAGCCTAAAAGTCTGAATAATAAAAGACAACTTGCTTGTCAATGGCAAGCAAGCCAAGTTTTGTTGATCTGTGGTAACTGTGTGCACAGAACATGTAGACTCTAGGGGTCTGTCTGTGCTGTGTTGTTGTGTGACTTGTGTGTCCAATATTGTCAAAACAAAACGAATTCGACTCTGGTTTTTGTTTTTTTAGTTAGAAATATAATAAATCACAGCTTAATACTAAAAAGACTTCTGAATCTGAATTACATAAATAATAATAATGGAAGATGATGGCCAGGAAGAACCTACAGCCTCTGCTTTCTTGTAAGTAAATCTAAAAATGAGCGGAATTTGCCTAAAAATGGTTGTATCTGATAAATAATTAGCTTTGTAAGTAGTCAATAAAGTAATGCTCAGCCAATTAGAATTATCCAAGTAATATATGTCACAGTGACTGTTATATTTTTAAGCTAATCCTTCTTCACCAAATTACAGTCGGCACAGGAGTCCTACATTTAGCTCAGAAGAAGTAAAGTCCTTGTTGAACATAATTGAGAAATACAAAACAACAGTATTCAACAAATCCACTACTGCTGCTGCTTGTCATGCTAAAGAGATGGCATGGGTGAAAATAGCTAAAACATTCAATAGACAAGGTTTCAGGCATAAGAGAAGTGCAGATTGTTTAAAAATAAAGTGGGATAATATGAAGAAGAGGGCAAGGATGATGTCTAAGAACCTGATGGATCCTAGTTACAGTGAGTGTGATGAGATGACCAGTCAGATGGTGGCTATGATGTGTGAGGTGGAGAACAGCACCGGTGCTGTGGAGGAACCCGTGGAATCTGATGGAGACCTAAATGGTAGTTTGTGTTAAATAAAAGTATTATTAACTTACAGTCTGGCTGTCGAGATAATGCGTTCTTGACACCTGTGGGTTTCATACAAACAAATATGTGTTTTGCAAATTTGATCCTTATTACTACTAGAAATTGTCCAACTGACAGGTGTCAGGAATGGATTCTCTCAACCAAGTGTAAATGATTGTATTCAACCTTGTTTAGATTAGCCAGTAAGTATTTAAGGAAAAGCTAGCTAGACTAATGGCCTATTTCACGATGTCCGAATAGCAACTACTCACCAAATAAATTCAAAGTCATTCTGCCTAGCCTTTTCCCAACTATGTTGGATGCAGCTGAATACCAGTATTTTATATGGAGCGACTACTTATCTGACCTCCACAACCCAGTAATTGGGTAATACAATACCACTTGGTGAGACTGGTTGTCCGATTTTCGGGCCTCTGATGACCCTTAACAACTGTCAAAGATCCACAAATGACAGCCAGGACCAACGGCTTACCGTGCTTTCCAAGGCACAGAGGAGTCTCAGTATGTAAAGATGGTGGCCCATCCACGGACCAACCCCGGCAAGCGTAGCTTAACCTAATGGATTGACCCGTACAGCTGTTATTGCTTAGCCACGAGCTCCACTGAATAAATTAAAAAATGCAACAGAATTTGTATGGAATTATCTGCCAATTAAGTTAATAGGAACTTAATCATAGGTGGTGAAACAGGCCCTAAAGTCCTATTTTACGATGTCTGAGTAGCCACTACTTACCAAATAAATTCAAAAATGAACAGAATTTGTATGAAATTATTTGCCAAGGAAGTTAATAGGAACTTAATCATAGGTGGTGAAACAGGCCCTAAGGTCCTATTTTACGATGTCTGAGTAGCCACTACTTACCAAATAAATTAAAAAATGAACAGAATTTGTATGAAATTATTTGCCAAGGAAGTTAATAGGAACTTAATCATAGGTGGTGAAACAGGCCCTAAGGTCCTATTTCACGATGTCTGAGTAGCCACTACTTACCAAATAAATTAAAAAATGAACAGAATTTGTATGAAATTATTTGCCAAGGAAATTAATAGGAACTTAATCATAGGTGGTGAAACAGGCCCTAAGTACCAATTTTACATGATTTTTCTAATGGTTAATAGGAATAAAAGTTTTCATATTTATCTTATCTATCTTGTCATTTCAGAAACTGAAAATCACAAGGAATCTACTGAAGGACCTTGGGATGCCAATGAAGATAAGGATTCTAATGACTCTTCCATGGGTTTGTAAATAAATAAATAAAATAGGTCCTATACTTATACCAACTCACACTGGGCCCACATGGTGGATCATGGCCCACTCCCTCTCACAGAGAGGAGGCCTGTGGGAATGTAGGGTCATAATGCTTATGTAATACACTTCTGGACACATCTATTGGCCCACCTTAGAGTTTAGGTTTCGATGGCCCCTACCGAAATATGATTGCTAGATTGAACAAAAACTGTTGATGCAGTTTTAAACCTGATACATTTTACCATCTTTTTCGATCGTATTGTTTTAAATTTGAATTCAGAATACCATACGACATGGAGCTACGCCTAACAATTCGGATATGCGCCTTGTTAAAGGCAATTGATTTTTGAATAAAAAACATGTTTTATCAAATAAAGGTTTAATTTAATAACGCGTGTTGCCTCCATGGGCATCTACCACAGCTCTCATACGATTAGGCATAGAGTTTATCAACCGCTCTATGAAATTTTGAGGGATCATCTCCCATTCCTCTTCTATGGCAGTTTTCAACTCCTGCATCGTCTGGGCAACTGGCTGACGAGCCCTAACACGTCTTTTTAGCTCGTCCCACATGTGCTCAATGGGGTTCATGTCTGGGCTTCTGGCTGGCCAGTCCATAACTGTGATGTTCACATCCCGAAGATATTCCCTGACGATGCCGGCCGCATGGGCTCTTGCATTATCATGCATAAAAAGGAAATTTGGGCCCACATAGTCCGCGTATGGTATCACGTGAGGTTCTAAGCACTCACGAATGTACCTTTCAGCATTTAATGTTGGCAGCCGTGGTCCTGTAACAACCTCAAGTTGAGTTTTGCCGCTCGCGGATATACCGCCCCAGACAGTCCATGAGCCACCGCCATAAGCAACCCTCTCTTCAAAGCAGCATTGTGCGAAATGCTCTCCCTTACGTCGGTAGACCTTCTTCCTTCCATCATTGCCATGTAACACAATTTTAGACTCATCAGAAAAGAGTACACGGCTCCAATCTTGCTGTGTCCAATTTAAATGACTGCGTGCGAAATGAAGGCGCGCTGTTCGGTGGGCTGGCGTTAGTTTGGGGGCATTAGCTGGCTTGTGTGGTACCATATCGCGTTCTTTTAACCTTCTCCGAACAGTTCGAGCGCTCACAGATACTCCGTGGAAGTCGCGAAGTTGGTTTTGTATCTCAATGGAGGTAAGGTGACGATTTCTCAAGCTGGTCGTCACGATGAATCGATCCTGCCTTTCAGTTGTGACCCGAAATCGTGGCCTTCCTTGGCGACGAACAAAGCCGCCAGTCTCTAGGTACCTCCGATAAACATTTCGGACCGCAGATCGACTTAAATTAAGTTGAGCACTCACGTTTCTTTGGCTGTGTCCGGCCTAAATAAGTGCCACAGCTTGGGCGGCGACTTCAGGTGAAGTATCCATAGATTATTGATAGAACCTCACCTTAATGTTAAGAATAAGTAATGTTTGTTGCAAAACCAAAGATATCAATCACTTTTTCAAGAATTAAATCCAAGTAAACCAATAAAACCAAGTTTTCTTAGTATTCGATTGTTTGATATCAACAAACAGGCTCCAAATTGTCTTTTGTTTCTTTAAATTCTGTGTTCGAAATTCAAAAAAAGACTATTGAATGAAATTGTGAATGTGCCAGGTTCAAAACTGCATAAAAACTTTTTGCTCGACCTAATATAAAATTTTAGCTAGGACCAAACGAAACTGAAAATACGAGGTGGGCCAAAAGATGTGTCCAGAAGTGTATATATAAATAGAAAGAAAAGTCCTGACTGACTGATTGACTGACTCGTCAACGCCCATCCCTTAGATCTAGACAGTTGAAATTTTGCACAGAGGTTCCATTTATAATGTAGACAAGGAAAAAGGAAGAAATTTCGGGTAGTACGTTCTCATGGGATATTTTTCTACATCCACGCGGGCGAAGCCGCTGGCATAAGCTAGTGACACATATAAATGAACAAGATATAATAATGTAGTGTACAATGAAGTATATCTTTCTGTTTATTACTACTATAATACTTCAAAGGCAAGGTCAAGGGCAAGCCTTGAAATTGTTCTTTGAATGAAAACAATGCGTCAAACAAAAACAGTATGTGGAGGGCGTGTGCATATGTCCCAGAATACATTTACCGCGGCCAAATTGCCTCCTTCCAGACAAGACAAGAAAAAGAAGTTGCTTGCCGCACTGAAAACGCCTGGAAGTGCTATTGGTTGATGAAAACCCTTATGAAAGGAGATCTTCCAATTTGCCATAAATGCAAATTAATGGACTTGTGCATTCGCCCTGTCCTTACGAGGGTCATTCAATAAATACTTAGCCTACAAAAAGTAAACGAAAATTTTGGAAAAGTGGCAATTTATTTTTCAACATACTCTCCTTTTAGTTCGATACACTTAGCCCAGCGATGCTCCAACTTTTTTAACCCGTCCGAAAAATAGTTTTTGTCAAACTCTGTAAAATAGGCCTCCGTGGCGGCGATGACCTCCTCATTCGATCCATATCTATTCCCGGCGAGTGATTTTTTCAGATTAGGAAACAGAAAGAAGTCACAAGGGGCCAAATCTGGAGAATACGGTGGATGGGGCAGCAATTCGTAGCGTAATTCGACCAATTTGGCCATGGCAACGGCAGACGTGTGAACCGGTGCGTTGTCGTGGTGAAACAGCACTTTTTTCTTCGCCAGATGGGGTCGTTTTTTCTTTAATTCGGCGTCGAATCGGCCCAATAAATCGGCATAGTAAAGCCCTGTAATTGTTTTACCCTTCTCGAGGTAATCGATGTAGATCACACCTTGTGAATCCCAGAAAACGGTGGCCATAACTTTTCCGGCCGATTTTACAGTTTTCGCCTTCTTTGGAGCACGTTCCCCGGTCTGGATCCATTGTTTTGATTGCTCCTTGGTCTCTGGTGTGTACCAGTGGATCCAGGTTTCATCGAAGGTCACAAAACGACGCAAAAACTCCGCTGGATTCCGCTTAAACAGCGCCAAACACGTCTCCGATGTGGTCTCACGGTTGCGCTTGTTTTCTGGTGTGAGTAAACGCGGCACCCATCGCGCCGACAGCTTTCTCATGCCGAGTTCCTCGTGAAGAATATGATGCACTGTTCCTTCTGAAATGCCTACAGTCTCAGCTAGCTCCCGAACCTTCAATCGGCGATCTGCCAATACAAGATCATGGATTTTTTTAATGTTTTCCTCCGTAGCAGCTGTTTTCGGTGCACCTGGACGTGGTTCATCAAAAACCGACGTACGGCCACGTGCAAACTCGTTGAACCAATTCTTGACGGTGGCCATCAATGGAGAAGAGTCACCGTACACAGCATCCAAGCGCTCTTTGATTTCGATGCACGTTTTCCCTTCCAAAAATAGGAATCGAATCACCGAACGATATTGCTCTTTTTCCATTTTTGTAAAACCGATCGACACGTTCGCTTCCATAAGTTGTCAAATTAAAACAAATGAAGGGATTGGAATGAAAATTTGAAAAAAGAATTAAAAAAGAATGTGCTACACTGTGGTAAAACTCTTTTGAAACTACAGCGCCCTCTGGCGATGAGGCTAGGTACTTATTGAATGCACCTCGTACATACGGCGCTCAAACCTGGTCTTTGACTGTCCAGCAGAGGACCAAGCTCAAGACTTGCCAGCGAGCGATGGAGCGCAGTATCCTCGGAGTTCGACTTACGGACCGGAATGGGACATGATACTGTGCTCTGAGACACAAATCGCAGACGTCACCCAAAAAGCAGCCAAGTTCAAATGGGACTGGGCTGAAGACGTTTGCCGCATGTCGGATAGATTGTGGGCTAATACCACCACATACACCAACATGAACATGGGTTCCTGAAAACGTCCAACGGCATTGCGGAAGACCCAGGCGATGGTGGGATGAACTTCACATTTGTAGGGAGGGATTGGTCCATATTGGCTAAGGATCGAGTTGAGTGGTGAAATGAAAGGGAGGCCTTTGCCTCTGCAGTGGTACAGTACAGGCTGATTATTATTATTTCATTTATAAACATATGATTTACATTTTTAAATATTTTTATAAAAAATAAAAAAACATTTAAAAATATAAAACATAGTAGCCCACCGGTAACAGGAACAGGGTCCAAGCTACCGGCGGTCAGGGCTCCAGAGAGAGGAACCTCCAAACAATGCGCGCTGTGTCCAGAAGTACCGTGTTCTGAATCAGGCCCTTAATCCAGCCGCTCAACGAGAGCCTCCTTAGATGTTGGTCGAGGCTCTTGGCAATTAAGCCATTGGCTGATACGATAGTCGTCGGCACAATGATTGCTGAATCCACATCCCACATGTCGACCTCCTCGCGAGCCAAGTCAAGATATTTGATTTGTTTATATAATATTTCAATATAATATTTCTGTAACTTGTAAAACTATTATTTTAAGTACTGAATTTTTTTAAAAATCCCTCCATTTTCAGATGGTGGTAAGGAAAATGACAGGTAAACATTATTTAGTTTTCTCTTACTTAGACATAATAATATACCTACTAATATCATTGTCAAGACCAAAAAATAATTATTCTATTTATACTAATTAAAATTTATTGTTATAAATTAAATATGGTCTTGCTTTCATTGGGCAATTTTCTTCTTTTTTTTTTTGTTGTTTTGTTTCAGGTATATAAACCGGTCAATGAATTTTTCGGTGAATGAATGCAATCTACTGCTGCAATGCGTACGGCAAGAGAAAAACATTATATTTTCAAAAACAAATACATCTAGCTTTAATAAAATGAAAAATCGGGCCTGGGAAAGGGTAAGGCAAAGAAAATTTCTTACTAAAATATTTTTTTATTAATGTTTATAACTTACTATTTATAATTATGGAGCAGAAGTAAAGGTGGATCCACAGTGATAGCCCGCGAAATTCAATTTTTCTTGCGTTTTTTGCAATTTGTAGGTCAGTGTCAGTTTTATCTTGATCAAAATATTTATGATTCGCGACAACAACAATAAATATAATATTTACATAATTATAACCATAACAATCATCAATACATCTCTCTAAGTTAGATTTTCCATGTTTCAATCTGTTTTCCGAAATCAGATCGACACAACCTGACACTGACCTGCAAATTGCAAAAAACGCAAGAAAATTTGATTTTCGCGGGATACCACTGTAGTGAATCCACAATCCTTGAAAAAAAAATTTAAGCTTTTGTTTTATTTTTCAGATATCAAGTTCATACAATAAGCTGAGTCCACAAAAACGTTCCACTAAAGTATTGCGCACGAAGTTTACAAATATGAGGAGACTGGTAAAAAGTAGTAACATTAAAAAATATTTTAAACAATTTAACAAGAAACACCAAAAGCTAGAAGATTCTGGTACTGTAAGTATTATAACTTTTCTTTTTAATATTAACCTCACACTTGTTTACGTATTCTTTAAAGCGATAAGCAGAGGCTTATAATAGTACAGTCAACAAAAGAGATATCTAGGCAGGGCATACCAGCACATTTGTATGTGAATTGCTTCATGTTCAATTTCGTGAAAATATACACTTCTGGACACATCTATTGGCCCACCTTAGAGTTTAGGTTTCGATGGCCCCTACCGAAATATGATTGCTAGATTGAACAAAAACTGTTGATGCAGTTTTAAACCTGATACATTTTAGCATCTTTTTTGATCGTATTGTTTTAAATTTGAATTCAGAATACCATACGACATGGAGCTACGCCTAACAAGTCGGATATGCGCCTTGTTAAAGGCAATTGATTTTTGAATAAAAAACATGTTTTATCAAATAAAGGTTTAATTTAATAACGCGTGTTGCCTCCATGGGCATCTACCACAGCTCTCATACGATTAGGCATAGAGTTTATCAACCGCTCTATGAAATTTTGAGGGATCATCTCCCATTCCTCTTCTATGGCAGTTTTCAACTCCTGCATCGTCTGGGCAACTGGCTGACGAGCCCTAACACGTCTTTTTAGCTCGTCCCACATGTGCTCAATGGGGTTCATGTCTGGACTTCTGGCTGGCCAGTCCATAACTGTGATGTTCACATCCCGAAGATATTCATATATCTTCAATTATAATAAGAATATAAGAGATATTGAATAAGTAATGTTTGTTGCAAAACCAAAGATATCAATCACTTTTTCAAGAATTAAATCCAAGTAAACCAATAAAACCAAGTTTTCTTAGTATTCGATTGTTTGATATCAACAAACAGACTCCAAATTGTCTTTTGTTTCCATAAATTCTGTGTTCGAAATTCAAAAAAAGACTTTTGAATGAAATTGTGAATGTCCCAGGTTCAAAACTGCATAAAAACTTTTTGCTCGACCTAATATAAAATTTTAGCTAGGACCAAACGAAACTGAAAATACAAGGTGGGCCAAAAGATGTGTCCAGAAGTGTATAATTTTGTGTTGGTGTGTTACAATGTATTGCAAAAACAAAGTAATATATATATATTATTAAATTGAACATGAAGCAATTCACACACAAATATGTTAGTACACCCTGCCCAAATATCTTTTGTTGACTGTACATTCAGTTTAATTCCAAGGCAAAATTTTAACAATGAGTTTTAATAATATAGAAGTGTTTGGGCACTATCGCCTCGTCAATTTTTTATATTTTTTCTTGAAGTAGGTTTAAACAAACAGACGGACACTCGTCAATTATATTTTAAAAAGTATATGAGGTCAATGTTTCCTATCCGACTACTCAGAGAAGACATCGAAACAAACTCTAGATAGACTCAAAGACTAGATATAATCATGGTCAGAACATGTGAGGGTGAGGCCCATGGAGATCACTGTCAGTGTCAATGTGTTCATCATAACACCCACTGACCACATTTGTTTTTTGTTGTTGTAAAATGAAAGAGAGTTTGTGATTTGTGAAAGTTGTATAAAAATAGTGTATATATTGATGAATACCGGATTAGAGATTCGCGAACGATCAAAAACCAAGGAAGATTTCCTGAAACGTAATAAGTAAAAAAAAAGAATTTAGAAAATTTCGTCTTCATTGTGTCAGTGGTTCATTGCACCAATTCTGATGTAAGATTAAGGGTCAGTACAGACCAGCGGAAAAATCCTCGCGGATTTACTGACTCCATTGAAAATATAACCGTATTACCATAGCCTAAACCTAAAGTATAAAATTGTCAGTCTCGATATTCATTCAGTTTTATATTTTAAACGATGGTAATACGGTTCTATTTCAATGGAGGCAGTAAATTCCGCGAGGATTTTTCCGCTTGGTCTGAACTAACCCATAGAGATAACATGAACACTGATGAAAGACATTCCAGCCAGTAAGTGATAGATCTAAGTTGGTTGCAGTTACTGGATTTAGCATCTCAACCATCAGATCTGCTCACCTCTTTGGTTTGATCTAACTTCACCAAACCCATCTTGGTTAGGTTTTTAGTTTAGAACAGTGACAAATGTATAGAATGCGGGTTTTTTGTGTTGTATTGAGGCTCGAATCGGCCTTCTTGGAACAAACGACTGCCTATTTTCAAGGAGAAAATGGGCTTCCAACAGAGGCACTCGCTTATATATTTTTTTAAACATGGTAAATTTGAAAGCATACTAATCCATTTATTTATCCTTTTCCAGAAAATTAAATCGGAGCCATTATTTGAGTGTCAGAGTAGTATGGAGGCAGACAACGACAGTGACGACGATTACACAGAGCCTGATAATAAATCAAATAGTGATGTCAATACCACCCTGGATCCTTTGAACACTGTTCTGAACAGTGATTTAGGTATAGGTAAGTTGATGCAAGTTTTATGTTATACTTTTGGCTGAGTGAAGAGGATACGTATTATACCTGCATACATCCATGCCTTTTTCTCTTGACACGAAGACTATGGTGGCCGAAACTTACGGCATATGGAGATTATTTGCCACTATCCCTGTGATTTTTTAAAATAAATAATTAAAAAACTTAATTGCATACCACATAGTCCATAAAAAAAAAACATTTTTTTTTTAAATATCTAAGTATATAAATTGCATTCACATAAGCTCACGCCTTTCTTCTTTTGCACATTAAAAAAAAAATACGTGTCGAATTGAGAACTTCCTTTTTTTTTCGTCGGTTAAAAATACAAAACTTTACGCTGCTATTTCCAACCACCACCCGCTTGTAGGTCTTAGTTGCATACATCCTATCCTATCAGTAAGGTCCTTGACTATACTGTTTGTGCACCTACCAACCCTGGACATGAATGATACAATTCTGCTTCTCTGAATGATATTGAACGCATTCAGCCTCGCCTCCGCGAACATTCCAGAGGCACTACAGTAGCGCTTCAACCCTATTAGGTGTGTCTGCTTTGCATACTCAGTCCAGAGCTGGCATGTATAGAAACTTTGACAGTACGTCCTGTTAATGTTTCGTAATCTACTGCAAAGCTATCAGATACTGAATCGTTTTGGGGACATAATTAAAACATTAGGTTCCTGATATGTCCTTATGTAATAAATACTTCTATTAATTTCAGGTTCAATTCAACTAGAAAATAAAGAAGTTATAAGATTAAAAGTAGAATTATTGAAGTACAAATTGGAAACTGAAAAGGTGAGGCTTTTATTTTTATCATCTAAATTGTGATATTTCAGTTAATAGTTCCAAGTGCTTTATATTTTTGATTAATTACAGTTAAAAAGAAAAAGGATAGAAGATTTAATACAAGCCGATGCTGCGGAGCGTGAGACTAAATCTAGAGAAAGTTCGCTGAAGCTTCGGGCCGCGAGACTAGAAGCAATAGCTGCAGAGATGAAGTTTCCTCCCGCGCACCCCGCGCTCGCCTACACCGCGGAGGAGACGCGAGCGCAGCACTACATCCACCAGTACCATGCCACTTGAATATGTCGCAAGGGACAATTAATTCTTGCAGTTGCTGATAACAATTAATACACATCGTTGAACGTCTTGGAAGTTCATTTTATTACTTCGGCAATTTCGGATCCACATTTTGGCCGAAAATTGCTGATGACATGCACCAATGTGCCGGCGGGCACGGTACAAGTATTACACAGACAGAGATGCTGACAAACAGACAAAGGCCACACGTTCAGTAACGTGAGACGCGTGGCAACCGCGCTTTTCTGCAAAGTGAGCATCTTCAAATTCTGCTCATGTAAACAAGAACCGCGTGGTTATCACCGCGTCTAAACGCATTCTAAGGGCCTATGCACATGAAGTGATTTTTACGCGCCGTCTACGAGCGAACGAAAAAAAAAAATTTTAAAAGTTAAGTTAGTTTATTATTAAAGTTTAGAAGAATAAATCCAAAATATTGTTAAATATACAGCCACCTGTATTATAATTAGAAATAAGCAAAATTGTAACTATAGTAGAAGGAATTGTTAAAAATAAAAGTTAATATGGAATTAACGTGTTTCATTGCCTACCTAATGCTTTTTCAGATTGTTTCGCCCGTGGCATTATGTGTTATTATTAGGTTCAAAATACTTTACAGTTTCAACCAGATCCAGAGCATCCAAGATCACCACTCCAATACGCGTATTTCCGGCCTTTCTTTGTTCAACTCGAGACCTGGTTGCGTGAAATCACCACGCTATTGTAGCACGGTACATGCCACCTATACCGTTATCACTGTTGTAAGTTCAGTCCTGAAATGCATTGGAAATAACATTCAAAAATAATTTTAGTTTTTCGCAAATACCAAAAAAAACCAGACGTCCATAAATTTTCTTCTCCCCCTTTATGACACCCACACAGTGACACCTCGGGGATATTTGTTTACAGATTATTGGAGAACCTCAATTATACATTTAATTATTCATAAATTACTTATTTTGCAAGGATTAACATCATTAGACAGTGTTTTATTGACGCCAACTGACCACCGTTTTTTTTTACACGATTATGTCTACCTCTCAAAATGGATGTAGGAACAGGTCCCGCGGTAGGTACTAAGGAGCTACTCCTCATCGACATGGCCATTAGCCAACAGGTTCGTCGATCCCGTAAGGATCTGTCGACATGCTGGATAGATTATAAGAAGGTCTATGACTCGGTGCCACATACATGGCTCATGAAGGTGTTGGAGTTGTACAAGATTGATGCGACTCTACGCACCTTCCTTGAGACATGTATGGGGCAATGGAAGACGGTCCTTCGCTATCCTGGTTGTCGACAGATCCAGGGGAGTGATGATCCTGTATGGATTAAACGGGGAATATTTCAGGGCGACAGTTTGAGTTCACTTTGGTTCTGCTTAGCCCTGAATCCTCTAAGCAAACTGTTGGAGGATTCAGGTCTAGGCTATCGGTTGAAGAGAGGTGGTCAGGTGATATCTCACCTCCTCTACATGGATGACTTGAAACTCTTTGCCCCCAACAAATTGCGGCTGATGGAGCTACTTAAGGTAACTGAAACTTTCAGGATGGAATTTGGTGTCGACAAATGTGCAGTCATGCATGTAAAGCGAGGTGAGGTTATGGAATCCGATGGAATTCAACTTTCGGATTCAATACATCTTAGATCTCTCTCCTCATCCGAAAGCTATAAGTATTTGGGTATTTCGGAAGCGTTAGGCATCAACGTTGCTGATATGAAGCAATCGTTGAAGGAGCGCTTTTTTGGCCGCCTGAAGAAGGTATTAACCAGTCTTCTTTCAGGCGGAAACAAGGTGCGCGCTTTCAACGGTTGGTTATGCCGGTTGTGATGTACTCTTTCGGCATACTCAAATGGACTCAGACTGAACTCGACGCCCTGGATAGGAGGGTCCGTACACTGCTGACTGCAAACCGGATGCATCACCCACGATCATCGGTGATGAGACTGTACATACCGCGGAAGTGCGGGGGTCGAGGCTTTTTAAATGCGAAGACCACAACCGCGAGGTGTGCAGCCTCAAGAGAACTGGCGCAAACCTGTAGTACTTCCTACCGATGACCGCAAGAAGGTATGGCAAAGCAAGGAGCTCCACGGGCTCTTCATGAGCCCGATGTAGATTTCTTAACGTCCGTATCCTGGCTACGTTTCGGTGACCTTTTCGGGGAAACTGAAGGTTTCGTCTGTGCAATTATGGACGAAGTTATTTTGACGAATAACTATCGGAGAGATATTATGAAGGACGGAACGGTTGACGTGTGTCGGGCATGCCACCGTCCGGGTGAGTCCATCGGACATATTATCTCCAGTTGTTCTCGTCTGGCTAAGGGCGAGTACTTGCACAGGCATAATCAAGTAGCTAGGATTAATCACCAACAACTTGCTTTGAAATATAAACTTGTGGAATCTGAGGTACCGTACTACAAGTAAGTGCCCAACCCAGTTCTCGAAAATGACCATGTCACTTTGTACTGGGATCGGTCTATCATTACTGACAGGACTATTGTCGCCAATAAGCCTGATATAGTGGTGATAGATCGATTAGCGCGCCACGCAATGATAGTCGATGTTACCATTCCACATGACGAGAACCTCGTGAAAGCTGAGAAAGAGAAACAAATAAAATATCTCGACTTAGCTCACGAGGTTGTTGACATGTGGAATGTGCTGTCATTGTGCCGATTGACGTAACGGCCAATGGCCTGATGGCCGAAAGCCTCGACCAACATCTCTCGAGGCTATCGTTAGGCAGTTGGATCAAGGGCCTGATCCAGAAGGCAGTACTCCTTGATATGGCTCGCATTGTGAGAAGGTTCCTGTCTCTGCAGCCCTAACCACCGGTAGCTTGGACCCTGCTCCCGACACAGGTGGACTTCTATTTTATTATATTTTTAAATGTTTTTTTTTTTATATTCCTTTTTTTAAGAAATATTTAAAAAAGTAAATAGATAAGAAAGAAAATTAATAAACGAAATAATAATAAAATATAGGTATATACCTATTCAACAATAAACATAGAGCAAGGAACGATGTAACGATGATGTGTAAAGAGAGAGGAAGAGACCCTTCGTGTTCGGAAAGCACGTTATGCAGTTGGTCGCAGCTGTCATTCAGATCTTTGACAGTAAGAATAAGAATAATTACGGTTACAGTACGGGTAGTCAAAAGCCCGAAAGTCTGATAACCAGTCGTGCCAAGGGCTATCGTGTTACCCAGCTAGACTAGAAGCCAATCCCAACATAATTGGGAAAAAGCCAAAAAGAGATGATTAAAATAATTCATATAATTTGGCATACAGCTTACTCCCCTCTGTTACTACTGGAGCGTTTGCTAGTAGGTACGCAATATAAATATGGAAAGTAGGGAAACTATGAACAAAAGTACGAAACGGCACACATACCTACCTAGAGAAGCGCACATGGTCGAGATCCCTAAGCTAGACTAATATGCTCTGTGTCCTAAGCCACAATAAATAAGTACCGAGAGCACCGCGAATACCGCTTGGGGCCTCGTCGGTGCGGGCGTCTGTGTGAGTGTGCTGTTTCGACCGTTTGTACGTAGTTTCTTCTTGTCCATATATTTACTGTGGTAGGTTAGGTAGGACAAAAAGGGATTGACCTCCAGGTGGGCCGCTCCCGGCTACACGCGGTCCACTTGTGACACTAACGCTTCCACTACATATAACATACGCTGTCACGTGATGCGTGCTAGGATAATTTAGGCGTGTCACGTGACAAACACCTCACCACAGACATTCACCTCTATACAGGCACCAGAACTCACATGCGAGGGCGCTGCGCGGGCGGCGACTCGTGAACGACACCGGGTGACGCCACACAGTTCAATGTCACCCTCACACTCATGACACGGTCTCCCTACCCCGTGCCAGGCTTGGCTAGCTCTGAAAGTGGGGCGGGCGGGAGCCACTCACCCTATCCGTAGGAACGTCGAGTCCGTATCCCTGTCGCTGGTCGCCTTCTGCTGGGCTTCCCCCATGTAGGTGGGGGTTCCACCTGGTAGGGGTTGACCGCCGGGGTACGGTGAAGAAAGCGGCAGTATGCATATGTCGTGACGAGCTTACGGACACAAATACAGACACCATCTTCATGGGCGCGAAAATGCAGCGCGCCCAACCTTCCATTCGCCAGTGGCGAACACGACGAGGGGCCCGTAGTTACGGGCCACCGTATAGCGTCCGCGGGAGGGGGGCTTCGCCCCGAAACCGCACGTCACGCCCCTTACGGGGCGTAGCGACATCTCACTTGTTTAGGACAAAAAGTTACCCGTGACCGTTAGGGAAGCAGGGTTACATCGGTATGCCTTTCTGAAAAGGTAAGTAAGGGGGTAAGGGTCAGGGTAATAAATTAAAACAAAGTTATAGATACGAAAATTTTGTATATTTTACTTGATTGCGTTTTACAAGACGATTAAATTAATATTAAAATTATTAATATGCTTTTGTACAATTTCATCTATACCTAACTAAACTACAACGTCTAAAATATAATACACATCGCTAATATACAACATGCTTTTTACATTGATATCGTATCCTACGACTATCTACTAGTGTCATATGTATAAAGTACAAAACGTAGGTACGTACATACAGTAACGCTATTGCGGTAAGTAGTCAAGTAATGACAAGCCACGAGTAGTATATAAAGGTGAGCTTTAACATAATTTAGTATAATTGAGCTGTTAAGTCAGTCGCGGCGGCTATAGAAAACATTCTCACTAGCCTGGACTTCTACACGAATGTTACAACATACTTGATACAACACTCGTTGTCAACTTGAGCGATATACAAGGAACATTCAAACAATTAATTAAGTAGTCGTTAATAGTAAAAGAATATTGTCACCGTTAAATTCATTTTATGCGACGTTTTAGATGTCCTTATTACAGCTAACATTAACTCCCACGAGATAGGCAAAATGCAGCCATAGTTCTACACTTATGGTCCAATTTATTTAATCTCAATAGGCATGATCATAAACTGTAGCACATTCATTATTATTTTAATTTCTCTATCGAGATTAGCTGTCTAGACATTTAAACATGATTTTAGGCGCACAACTGAGCTAGCTTACAATGCTTGGTGAAATAGCAAGAAAGCGATGAGACATCGCAACAGCGTTTCTTTAGCACAGGCATATACGTACGAGTATGAACACATACGATTATTCCTCACTTTCATTTGTCTGCATCCACTCATTTTCACGAGTTTTGTAAAGTAACAAACACCACATAAAGAGTCATTAAAATTAAAACGTCTGAATACATCTCGACAGAATCAATGCCACAAATTACAATTCACTAACTCGTTCTACGAATACGGTACTGATGCAACATTGTAAGTATAAAACTGGACGGACAACTCAACTCACTACGGCAAAATGAGCATCCAGCAACTTTTAAACTCGCCCTGCTAAGTCGCGGCGAAACGCTTCACAAACAAAAAGTTCTAGTAGCAGCCTTCGATTTATCGTAAACGTATAAATACTAACATTTAAATAGAAACTCTGCGTTTTAGTCTTCATCGTACCAGTCTACGTCGATAGGCATGGTTTGGCCTATCTCAACTTCTTTGGTAATGCTACACTCATAGGGGGTGCCACAGGGGCGTCCACTCGGCCCGAACTCGCTTCACGGTAAAGCGGACGCCGGGCCTAGCGCATCTAAGCAACCGCCCGGAAGCGAGGTGAGAACAGAACCACGACCGGCGCACAGAGTTCTTCTCATCACCTCGCCGGGGGCTTGGGGACTGCGAAGCGGAACAGCTTCCAGCCCGAGGTTGTCCTCTGCCGCTCGTCGGAACGGGAAAGGCGATTGGTTGGCATCGAGCCACACGAACGGTCTTCGTGTCCGTTCGTACAGTTTATATCTGTAGCGTGGCGCGCGACGAGGCGGGCGCGGCCAGGGGCGTGAGCGGCGTGAGGGGTGTGAGTGGCGTGGACCCGGGCTCGTGCGGCACGGGAGTGGCAGGCGTGTGCGGAGCATCGGGCGGCGCGGGCGGGTCGGCGGCGCGCACCAGCACGCGGCGCAACTCGGCCGCGCGCGCCGCCAGCTCGCGCGCCGCGCCCGCCATGCCGGCCACGGCGCTGGCGCACGGGAACTGCTGCGCCGCCGCCTTCGTCTTGGCCACGGTCGCCGCCAGCGCGTCCGATAGGGCGTCTGAACATCTCAGCGCTTGGGTCTTTAGTCCAGCGTGGCGGGCACTCCTATGGGCAAGAGCAAAATTTTAAAATCATCTTTCGTTTTATTTTGCATGGATTGTGATGACACCAAAATTTAAATGCCTTGCCAGTGTTGATAAGGCGAGCTCAAACTTTGGCCACTTTTAAAATTCTGGTAAAAAAACACTTCCTCTCTCTTTAAACGTCATTATTACATATATAGTTCCTTGCTCTTGTTTCATGTTTATTATTGTATAAGTATATATATATATAAATTTATTAATGTATGTATATGTTGTATATGTATATGGTACACCACGGACTACCTACAGAATTGTCTCTCCTTGTCCCCATACTCCATCCAAAGGTTGTCTGTAAAAGATCGCTTTTAGCGATAAGACCGCCCATTGTGTCACTCGTATGTAAAATTTCAACATTGTAAAATTGTAACAGTAATTTAAATGGTGTGCATAATAAAGAGTATTCTATTCTATTCTAAATCTTAATAGCAAATCAAACTGCAGGTCATCTGAAACATGAATTACCTGTGTACTGTGTCGCCGACGTGCACGATCCGATGCGCGCTGAGCACAACGAATTTACCGTGCGCTAGGAACACGTCGGGCGGCTGGCCCATCTCGATGGTGCGCAGGAAGGCCTCCACGGCCGTGGCTAAATGCGCGCCATATGTGGCGGCTTGCGCGGCGTAGAACGCGGCGAGCTGCCGGTCATCAGCTGGCAGGCGGGTCGCCGCTGCTACTGCGCTCACCTGGACAAATGACAACTTTATTAGCAACAATGATCATAATATCGAAGACTTTTGAAGAAGAGATGCATTGGAATGCTTTTAATGTAACTTGATTGTAGAAACCATAAAAACTGTGCCACAATTCGCATTAAAAGAAAGAATTACGGCAAAAAAATCTTCAAGAAAGAGTTCTAAGGTTCATGACAAACGAAATCTCGAATCTTCTTACATTTTGAAAGTCATAATTTAACCAGTTCTTGAAGTCTCACCTCGCCCGCATGATCGGCGTCTCTAACGAGAGCGTCGAAGGAAGCCCTGAGTTTGTCCGGCAGCGCAGCCCTAATCTCTGCGTTGCGCCGTCCCACCGCAGTGCGGGACTCCAGTCTTACGTAGTCGTACTCCTCTGTCCACTCGTGTTCTGGCACTGGTACTGCAGGTGACCGTCTGGAATTGGTGATTTTCATTAGTTTTTGAAGCAAGAAGAAGAGAATAAAAAAAGTTTTTGGTCTCCTAAATTTCTTCATTCGGCTTCTAAATGAAAATTGTATCTACCTAAACAACAGCGATGCATTTCCGTTGATGAAGGAGGCAGCTCTCCTTACATCCTCGGTAAGGGAGCGCGCACACGATACGAGCTGGTCGAGTGCGTCTTCGGTCCCGTCCGTGGGCTCCCGGTCCCGCTCCAGTCGTTCTGGCGCCCAGTCTCCTGCGTCCAGCGCACTCGTCGCCTCATGCGTTATACGCTCGGCGTCCTTCAACGCCTTCACTAGAGGACGTAGCTTTACTGCGATACCTGGAAAAAATAAGTAATGCATGAAAAAGAATCAACTATAAAACCAGCCAAAGCAGGATGATTCATATGTCTTAAAACAAAAATGCGTAGTCATGTATTTTTAAGGTTCGAAAATATACTATTTATCACCTTGGTTTGTGTATGTACCTATTAGTCACGCACGACTCAGGCAAATCATTTTCTTTCTTCAGAACCTTATGGGTTGCCTCACAATCAAACCTTTGATTTCGAGGTCAAACCTACAAGGTGAATCCACGAACACCTGGTGAAAACCGCGATAGTTCGATGCGGGAAGCATATAACCGGTCGCTGTGGCGGTGCTAGGGGGAGTCCTAAGGTCCAGTGCACGCCTTTCGGCTGAATGGTGATGATGACTATGTTACGTAGGTACAGAATATTCAAGTCTTTTCATGTCTTACCTTTATCTTGTGCATCATGCGCGTTGGCGAGCGTGGCGTCGGCGAAGACAGCGAGGTCGTGCAGAGCGGCCCGAAGGCGCGCACCCGCTACGCGCACGTCTAACACACGCGCACGCAGCGCGCCGCGCCGCCGCCAGCCCGGCGATACGTACGACAGCAGCCGGGACACCGCCGCTGATGCCTCCTCCTGGGCCACACAAAGGTAAGAAGCGTTAGGTAAGCTTCTTGCAGCTGCATGTTTTAGGGGAAGATGATCAAAGGATGGAAAGCACTTCCTCTTGTAATACCTATGTATCGAACTGGACATCATCAATTTATCAACCAAGGGAGATATTCTACTTTTGCATAATAGTAGAATGTGATAGGCAGGCTGTTCTTTAAAAAACTTTAACCAGATCTTCTTTGATTTCGTGAGACTCTTTAGCTAATTGTGTCTGAACTGTGAAGGTGTCTGATAAGAAGCCGCATTAAACAGTCTACCAACCTGTAATCTATCGAGCGCTTCAAGCGCAGCATCACAGGGCAAGGGCAGCGCGCGCGACCTTGGCACATCGTACGTGCTGGAGGCGGAAGCAGCCGAATGGACCGAACTGCCGGAGTTTGCCGAAGCGCTGGAGGTCGCCGAGGCTAAGGAACCAGTGCCACTACACGCTGAATCTGCACTGGCCGGCCGCGGAGCGCGTGGTGCGTCATACCAGTCGACCAACGGCCGTGGGCAGTCGTACATGCCAATGCGTTGCACAGGCATCGGTGCGCGAGGCACGTCGTAGTGTGAGCACTCTTCGATCTGATGGGAAAGAACATGTGAAATTAAGCTTATGAAATTGGTACAAAAATTCAGAGTGTGAACTTCAGCGGATCTTGATCACTTAAAGCCGTTTCTGCTTTGAAAGTGCAGTAAATGTCGAGAGCTTACTTTTGTGAATGCAGGTGACTGCTGTGTAGGCATGGGTTGGTGCGCAACGGGTGCCGGCGCCCGCGTCCTCCGCCGCTGCATAGCGCCACTGGCGTCGAACACGCCCGCTACTACCCTCAATCTGTTGCCGGGACATATTCCCTGGAAACAAATAAAAAACACGAATAAAGCTTACTGCAGTATCTAACACTGACTTTGGAAAAATAAATTGTGTGTGAGCCAAACTTTCGCGAAATTGTGTCAAGTAAACAAGAAGTTTCTAGATTCAAACAATGACACCATTATTATAACATCGGTTATCCCTTCTGTGTCTACGTGATGTTTACAGCCACCATGAGATGTATACCTACATAAACATCACGTATACATCAAGACTTAGGAAGTTCGTTTTTTCCCTGAAAATGACGCTGTTTACCATGAACAACTTTAGGTACTAACCTTAGAAAACAATATTGTTATTACCAACTTTGACCGTGACGCTGTCGTAGGCAAATATGGACGTGAGATGCGTCACCATTAAGATAATTCACGTTCAGGAAATAATAAGTATTGTACTCGTATTATTGTATCGTACAAGTTTAGAATGAGACATGTCACGGTAAGTGTTTTTGTCTAAGTAGGTAATATCAACACAATCATCACATTTCTCAGGAGAGAAGAATGATGCATTGCTTACTTGAACTTGTCACACTTTTCTAAGTGACCCCCCATTCCTTATTTGGTTGGACCACCATCATTTGTAAAACCCGCTAAAAGGGTAACAGCGTGACTTGTTCATTGTCACTTCCTCAGTTATGTCAGAACGTTTGGCCTTACATGAGTCGCTTGTCTTCTTCGATTTACTTTACCGAAGTCAACATTTTAGTAGCTATTTTGGCAGATGATTGGCAGGTAAAATGACTACATACTCAATGCAAATCTTGACCAGAACTGCGATAGATGCGCTTGCTCTTCTAAGCCATCTTATTTGTCCTGCTCATGATGACAATGAGAAAATCTTTTTTGGAGATTCGCCGTTGGTACACCACTTTTACATTACTACCTTACGGGTTATTAGCTGAGCAGAAGTTCTTCTACGTCCAACGTCTGTGTCTGATGTCGCTTTAACTTTGGAAGTAATCGTTTTAGAATATTTAGTTACCTGTCTTCCTCTAAGCGAGCACAGCCACCAACCCTCGCTGCCGCCGGTGTTCTGCTCCAGCACGGTGAGCAGGTCGCCGCGACGAAACGCCAGCTCGTCGGGCGACTCGGCTATGTTGTCGTACAACGCACGCGCCATACACTGCAACAAAGATACCTTCGTTGTAACAACAAGTTTCAAGAAGATCGTGGATCATGGCAATATACTTTTGAAATCGATCGTAGTGGTGGATCAATTGTTACCCATGTAAAACAGTTTCATTCTGTAGATCATAATATTGGTACCTAATGATGATAAGGCCATATGTGACTTCCTCATCGGTAATGATCATAGTATCTGCATAGCCTATTGGGGTCAGCTTCCAGTCTAACCAGATGCAGCTGAATACATGGAGCGACTGCCTATCTGAACTCCACAACCCAGTTACTGGATACCTAATAATACCTACGATACCCCTTGGTAAGGACTGGTTGTCAGACTTTCGGGCTTCTGACGATCCGTAACGACTGTAAAAGATCCACGAATGACAGCCGGGACCAACGGCTTAACGTTCTGTCCGAGACATGAAGGAGTCTCGGTATGCAAAGATGATCACCCATCCACGGACCAACCGCGGCAAGCGTAGCTTAACCTGATGGATCGACCCGTGCGGCTGTTATTACTTAGCCACGAGCCATGATCATAGTAAATTAGACGACCAATAAGTTCTTGCAAAATAAGGCGAACTGATACTGATTATGATGACTCACAAAAGTCTGAAAGTAACGGCGGAAAAGGGTGGAAAGAAAATCAAGAGACATTCACCATCCAACATATAACGTCATCTTGCTTGACTTGCTAACTGGCTTTAAAACAACATTGGCTAAAAAATATTACAAGGTTCAAGAGTTAATAATAACTAGCTTTATAATATCTTCAACTTTTATTCCGCATTTTCCGAGAGAGCTACAAATTATAACTTTCAAGTTCATTTTTATAAAGTGCCCGAAGAATAAACATTTTCCCTAATCTTGTTGTGTAGTTAGTTAAGATTAAAAGGATTTACTGTATTCGGCAAACTTTTGGGATTATCTTAGGTACCTATTTACTTACATTTATTTTAACAGTGGTAAGGATAAAAATCCTTATTTAGGTACGTAAACAGTCCAAAAGGATGAAACATTTAGGTAGTTCTTATGTTTTTAAAGCAACAATGAAAGGAAAATGAAAGTTGTTATTTAGTAGTAAGTACCTATAATAAAAACAACTTTTCATTTTCCTGTACACAGCATGCATTGTATTTTTACCCGACTACTTACGGCGAAGCAAAACGTATGTATGTATGCAATGTATTCGCATGTGTATGTTCATCTGTTCCCTCATAACTTTTAAACTACTTATCATAATTTGACAAATGAGGTAGGTATCGTTGGAAGTGTCTTGATCGTCCACTGGATAAAGACGTCACATTAAATTGAATAAGGCACATAAAGTCAAAGAGGACATGGCGATGTCCTCTTTGACTTTATGTGCCGTGAACTAAAAAAAATGTTTTTAATTATGCCATGTTGGGTATCAAATGAAAGGGCTTAATTAGCACATTTCAAATATATATATATAGGTATTCATTATATTGTTAATTGTTGCTCGCGCCTTTGCTTGCATACACCCGATAATTGGGAATGATTTCTAAAATCACGCCTCAGATGTGAGCCAAACATTTACTCTCCAAACCTACCCAAAATATATACCTATAAAATAATTATTCTTCTTTAAAAAATGTAAAGCGGCTCTGCGAATAGGTATTATATCATGAAATTATAACCCCAAAATAATTTAAATAAAAAGTAAGAAAAAAAAACCGGCGAAGATCGAGCGAGTCTGACTCGCGCACCGAGGGTTCCGTTCAAATTTCTGAAAAAGTGTGCTAATTAGAGACATCGTTTTATTTTTCCTTTAATCTTTAATTACATAAACTTCGGTTTTTTTTTCACATTTTTCATCAAAGTCGAAAGTTATGCGGCGTAAAAAAAAAGAAAAAATAACATTTTAGAAAATACAAACAGCGATCTTTCATACGAGTATGTACACCACATGCCCTAGTAACCTCACTTCGAATTTTTAAAACCCCCTTTCAATCCTAGTTGCAAAAAAACTAATTAAATATATTTTTATTTCTTTCTTATTTACGAAATAGTTGGGCAAATATCATAAAATGTTCTAAATTCGAACCGATTACGTGTGACTCCGGATTTTTAATTTGTCTTTTTCAAATTTTAGAGAATACTTTCTTGTGTCATACTTTTTATAGCGTGGGTTTTCAGCAGTCGAGTTTTATTTTTGAACTTCCTTTTTTGGTACCCTGTTGAAGCTAGTTGAATCGTGCAATTTAAAAGGCTATTTTTGGTATCTACTAGAGTATTTAGCAACTTTGCCAGCTTGATTGATAGAACATACAAAAACAGTTCATGACTAATGTTCTTGCTTCGACGTATACTGAATCACCTTAAGGAATGGACTTTAGCTTTATAATTAAAAATAAATTTAGCCCTACCCTAAACACCTACCTACGCGTAACAGAAGTTTCGATACAAAACGGAACATTTACTGTCATATTGTAAACTATAGCCAATCAATCATACATTAGACATTTAGCCAAAACAGAAACAGCAGCACCCAGTCCCCATAATTTTCATAATAAGCTTCGACACCCGCCCACGGTGCGTTTGGGCGCATATGTTGCGTCTGCGCAGCTGCAGCGGAACGGGCGCGTCCTAAATCAGCCGATAATGACGGATCGCATTGTGCAACGAGAGATTGTGGGCGACGCGTGTTGGGGCAGGCCATGTCCGTTTCCGATCAATGCAATCATTTATGCAACCGATAAAAAGGGCTGCCAATGAGTCGACGAACTTTTTGTTAAGTTAATTAAGTAGGGTAATTTATTTATCTTATAATTACATGGAAAGAACAACTTCATATATTTAAAAAAAACGGGGCATCACGTTAGAAACACATTAGCAAAAAAAAAAATTGTTTGTTGTCCTTTTAATCGTCTTAAATAATTATTAAAAATTGCTATTAAAAATCATAATTATTTACCGTATTAGTCCAAATGGCTGTGATCTTTCTAACTTCAATATATCTTCTGCATTTACACATCTTGAATATTTTTGTAAAAACTTCACTTAACAAACAATTCAATTCAAGTACTACAAACACTCGAGTTATTCCGAGAACGTAATTATGATTGAACCAATTGCACATGTACTCGCTCCGATGAGTCCAGACGTAATGATCGAAATAATAGCCTTTGAAAACAAGTTAAATATAAATATATTTGTATTGAATTTATTAGAACCGGCCGTACATGCGTCTGTCAGGCGGCTACGTCATACTTGCGCACGAGTCGATGCATTGAACCTCAAAACTGTTCCAGATATTCACTTTTAGTTTTGAACTTCCTTAATGTTTCCCTAATTCTCCATAATGCGTCATTATAGTAATTACGGAACGGAAATATTATGATTTGGCACTTCTATACAAGGGTTTACCTAGTATGTGTTAAGTACTTATTAGGCCGGGTTCCCACTACGCCGGACCGGCAGATCTGCCGCGCCGGTAAATCTGCCGGAAGAGCTAGTGGCTGTACAATTTATATGAAGCTATTCACATTATCCCGGGTCCGGCATTTTTGCCGAGCCCGGCATTTCTACCGAACGTTTTGTCACTACGAATTGCCGGTAGAACGACCGGGCCCGGAGTAATGTGAACGAGTTTGTGCCGGTATCTGTCCCCCGCTCGCCCCGCTCGTGCTCCCCTCGCCCCGCCCGTGTTCCACTCACGTCATTCGGCTCGCATGTTCTGGTAAAAGTAGACGTTTAGCATGGATATTCAAGCAGAAACTTTAATTACGCTTGTCCAAGAGAGACCTGTTCTGTGGGATAAGACCGAAGACGTTTATAAAGACAAAAACTTAAAGTTAGCAGCATGGCGTGAAGTATGTTTAATACTGAAACCAAACTTCGATGAACTGGATGAAAAAGAAAGAAAACAGTACGGTGAGTTTTTAATGTTTTATTGATAAAATGTAAATGCATTGATAAATTTTATTTTATAGCTGCTGCCTGCCACGGAACGGAACCAATATCTGAAACAAAATAATTAGTAAATGATGTCCGTATAGCGTTGGCATTAGGGCCACCTCGACTCGACACATTTCGATTCATGGGTGTAGTTTCTTGTTCTTGTCTATGTTCTATATTTTGGTAACTTTCAAAATTTATACCATCTTTTTCTCTTACAAAATTATGTAAGACTGCACAAGCTTTAATTACTTGAATTGCTGTGTCTACGTTGAGATCTATAGCTCGATGGATTATTCGCCACTTATTTGCCAGAATACCAAAAGCGCACTCAACATACCTTCTTGCTCGACTTAGTCTATAGTTAAAAATCTTTTTATCAGTATTCAAATGTGTACCTCCATATGGACGTAGGAGATTAGGTGTTAAAGCAAAGCCTTCATCGCCAACAAGTATAAACGGTAATTCTTCGTGCAAGTTTTCATGAAGCGGTCTAGGCTTTGGTACATTTAAAGTACCATCATTGATCTTTTGCCAAAATGTACTATCCTTTAATATACTAGAATCGCATTCCTTGCCAAATGAGCCCACACTAATAAAAATAAATCGGTACTCTGAATCGACAACTGCCATTAATACAAAAGAATAATACTCCTTGTAATTAAAGAACATAGAACCACTCTTGGCTGGTTTCAAAATTCTGATATGTTTGCCATCTACTGCTCCAAGACAGTGAGGAAAGTTGGCTTTTCTTTCGAATCCTGAAGCGATGTCCTCCCACTCTCTCTCAGTATCAGGCAGCTTAAGGAAATCTGTCTTTAGGTTTTCCCAAATTACGTGGGTCATTTCTTTTATTAGTTTACTTATTATCGAAACGCCTACTCTGTATGAGTAATGTATTTCTTTGAATGAACATCCTGAAGCTAAATATCTGAAAAAAAAAGTATTTTTTGTTAATACATTATTACTTTATACGTCACCAAGAAACAAATTGTATTGTTTTATGATATTTTTTTATTGATTTCAGGAAAACAGGTTTCAACTAAATGGAATAATATACGAGATTCGTGGCTTAAGACAGTAAAGAAACAAAAATATGAGTCTAAATCTGGATCTTCGACCAAAAAGACACGAAATTATTTATATTAGGTCTTTACCTATGAAATTGCCGTTCTGCAGTACTGGCCATTTCAAATCAAAATAATTTTTGTTTGGCTAAGAATTCTAATTTCAAATTAATTTTATTTTAAAAACATGGATTTTTTTTTCCAAAAGTAGTCATTTGTTTACTGATTAGTGTTACATTTTCATCGCATTTCAATCTTTTTCGTCATCATGGATACGTTAAAAATTCGAGTAATTATGGAATATGAGTACCGTCGTGGCAGCAACGCGGCACAAGCGGCACGCAACATCAACGACGTTTACGGAGCTAACACTACAAACCAACGCACCACTTGTTATTGGTTTGCTCGCTTCCGTTCTGGAAATTTCGACCTGAAAAGTGAACCTCGCGGTCGTCCGAAGACTTTGGTCGACAATGACGAATTAAAGGCGATTGTGGAAGCTGATGATACACAATCTACGGCTGAATTAGCAGCAGCTTTCGACGTTAGCGTCAAAACAATATTGGTCCATTTGCGTCAAATTGGCAAGGTAAAAAAGCTTGACAAATGGGTGCCCCACGAACTCAATGATCGCCAGCGCGAAGTACGCGTCGAGACGTGCCTTGCACTGCTCAACAGACACACAAATGAAGGAATTTTGAACCGCATTGTTACCTGCGATGAAAAATGGATTCTGTTTGATAACCGCAAGCGCTCAGCAAGTTAGTTGGATCCTGGTTCAGCACCTAAACAATGCCCTAAACGAAAACTTACCCCTAGAAAAGTGATGGTCACTGTTTGGTGGTCTAGCGCCGGTGTGATTCATCACAGCTTCTTACCAAACGGGGTGAGCATTACTTCAGATGTGTACTGTGAAGAACTGAACACAATGATGGAGAAGCTGGCACATCTCCAACCAGCATTGGTCAATCGCTCGTCTCCGCTGCTCCTGCACGACAACGCGCGACCTCATACTGCACAGCAGACGGTCTCCAAGTTGCAAGAACTGGGGTTGGAAGCTCTCCGTCATCCGCCCTACTCACCAGACCTTGCGCCTACAGACTACTACTTTTTCCAGAATTTGGATAACTTCTTGGCGGGAAAAAAATTCAATACCCGAGAGGCAGTACAAAATGCCTTTGAAGAATTTGTTGCCTCCCGTCCAGCTGATTTCTTTAAGAAGGGCATCAATAAACTGCCACTGCGTTGGCAAAGATGCATTGATTGCATGGGTGATTACTTCGATTAATACAAATAAAAAATACATGAAAAAAATTCGTTTAAATTTTTTCATACAAAACGGCAATTTCATAGGTAAAGACCTATTATCACGAGCAATTAATGTTTTTGAAAAAAGTCTCCGAACCTCGACCACCACATGAGTCAGTTTCAAAAAAAGCAAGAACCGAGACTGAAGTAGGCATGGAATCAGATTTTCGTTCACCTTTAATTAAAGATAAAAAAAAAATTGATAATAAAGAGGTAAATGACAGGATGATAAAGTTTTTGGACTCCAGAATAAACCCAGAAAAGGAAAACCATCATCTATCTTTCTTCAAAGGCATTATACCAATCTTGAACACTTTAACTATCGAAGAGACTTTAGAATTTCAAGCTAGCGTCATGACAATGTTGCAAAAAATTAAAAGTAGGAATTATGAGAGACCAAATTACGGACATTGGCGTGATTCATATAATCAGATAACCGGACCAGATCAGTATTCTGGATACTACACACATAATAGCGTCAATCAACAGCCAATACCTACGCAAGATCAACACTACCCTGGATACTCTACGCAATATAATAGTAGCAATCAACAGGCAACAACATCTATACCATCAACTTCATCTCAGACATCGAATCCGATTCCAGCTTCGCCATCAGCATCTAGTAATCGTTCCATACATTCCCAAGACTCAGATTACTTAGATTTTGAAGGGATTTAAGTTTGAGTACAAATAAATACTTAAATAATTGTTTGCATTTTTAATTCATAATGATTATCAAATACATACACCCTCCCACACACACACATTATATATATTCACATTCATGAAACAAACATACATAGCAAACATTCATTCATTCATACAGTCTTAAGTAGGTACCTACGTCAAAACTATTATTACGCAATCTAGTGCATAAAATAATCTTACCTTAGACATATGGCTAATCTTTGTTCTGGGCAAATACATTCTCTGAAACTTGTATCTCGTACTCTTATGTCTAGTCGTCCCAGTAAATCGTCAAAAGTGGTTGCTATCATTCGAAAATAATTGAAGAACTTTGATTCGTCTCTTCTAAGTTCACCCATTAATGTTTCAAATGTTCCAAGTGAAAATCTTTCCCGTAAAATAGGGTGTACCCAATGTTTTCTTTTATTTTGCCTTCTATTAAGATACCACCACAACACAACAATTTCGTCGTCCATTGTGCGCGCAGGTCCAAATTCAACTGAGGACTGTCTGAATTTCTTCCGGGATCCGATGTAATGTGAACACTCTATCCGGTGTCCGGTTTTCGGCAGATCTGCCGGTCTGGCGTAGTGGGAACCCGGCCGGGTTGATCGAAGGTTTTACTCGGTTCCATTGCCCACTTTCCTTATATAGATATCTCTATGTAGGAAGGTGGGTAGTTGTACGATTAGTTTATATTATGAATGGGTAATGTGCAAACCATTTACCATTACTTTTCCAATTTTTATGATGCCTAAACAAATGCACTTACAAGAAAATGTATGCTTTATTATTATTATGTTTTTTTTTTTTTTTTTATTACCTATTAAATATTTAATGAAACATTGGTGCCGATTCTCTTGTGAACGCACTAAACTAAAATTAGAGAATTGCTATCTTTTACTAACAGGCAGCACGAGAAAAGGACGGCTATAGCTATGAACTAAGTTGGAGATGTCAAACTAGTTCACGCCTTGCGCTTCACCGTGTTTTTAGTCGACATGTGTTTACGTGTCGTCTAAATGTCTATGGAAAAATTAGTTCTAACTAATTTGACAGCTCTAATTTACTTCCGTCCCTTTCTTGTCATAATAGAGAGAAAAAGTTAGCAATAGCCTAAATTAAGTTTAGTTTGTGCACAACAGAATCGGCACCATTGTTTAACTCTTCAATTCCCAGTGTCACTTGTAGTTGTAGGCTCAGATCAACATTGTTGATCTGAGGTTGTAGGTGACAGAAGTTAATTTTTTTTTCTACCAAAAGGCTTTTATTTTCCATTTCTACCTATTAGAATAATAAAAATCGCATGTGTCCTTTCGTTAAGAGTCTTAACACAATACTCAGTGTCACCTGTAGGTGATCCTCCCGGAAATAAAAAAGGTACCTAGTTTATTTTTTTAATACATATTTTAGTCCTAACTAAATGTAATTATCTATGCTATTCTATTGAAAGATATAGGAAAGAAATGATTAACTTGGACATGAGAATTGAAGAGTTATTAACTTAATAGACATGCGTAGGTTACAAAGTTACATTTAAACTAAGTATGTATTGATAAAACTGGCTAGACATGCTTGTGATAAATTAATAGTAGGTACATAATGTAACTGTCTCTGGGTATTATTATTTATTAACAATATAAATAATATTGCCATACAGTATACTATACCAAGGTGTAACTTAAATAACGCACAACCTCTTAAGGGATCACTGTACTCATCATTATAAACAACTTTTACTATGGAAACACCTGAAATCCCGAAATAAAAATCTACTGTTCCCTAAATTTATGTTCTCTCTATAATATAACTCGACACAATGTAGGGAACTGCTGTTTTTTTTTCGCAATTTCAGGTTTGGTCACATAGTAAAAGTTGTTCATAATGATGAGTACAATTACCCCTTAAGAGGTTGTGCATTATTTAAATTACACCTTGTATACGTTTGTTAAGTTGAATAAAGTAAGAAATATTTTATTCTCTACTTTTTTCATATTCTACTATGTAAGGATTAAAATATTGGTGTCCTGGATTTATTCATGTAGTGAGCTCACCAAGGATCGAAGAACCAAAAAACAAAAAATATGTAGTTAATACGCATTGATTGAATTAGGATTAAATTCTGTCATAATTGAATAAAGTTTGAATATAATAACATTAACGAAGTAACGTACATAATATATGTGAAGTTATCAATATTGTATTCACTAATTACGTTAAACCTTCACTTAGTTTAATGGAGGAGCTCTCGTATGAACATTGTAGGTATAAGCACCGAACTATGAACGAAAATGTACATAGACTTTGTACTATGGTAGGTACAACTATAGATAAGTACATAATACATAAGACATTCTCTTGGTTTAAAGATTCTGCTGCTTCATCAACATTTGAGAGATTGGGCAAAAAACAGACTTTTTTTTTTAAATATCAAGCTCTCCACTTCCCGTGCCACCATTTTGGAAAAGGTCCACAAGGAAATTATAACATCGCGCACTTTGACTGATTGATCTAATATTTATTTCCAATAGAAATAATTTATTCATAATGTTAATGCCGACGATGAATTCAATTGCGCTTATTCAATATCGTTAAACAATTTATATTCTTAATTATTGCATCGTCGCGTCACCAACTTCATATCATAATGGTAAATGGTTTAACACCTCTCCTTAGTTGCATTTAGATAGGTAACATTATAATAATATTAATAATATAGCCTTTATTTCCATAGCCAAAAAAAATATAATTTAAACAAAAGGATTACTTACTAAATAAATATACTTTAAAGAAAATATGTACACTTTTCCATCTAGGTTATGGGTGGGCTTCCTTTGGGTCTTCTTCCTGTTGGTCCCGACCATGTTATCATGTTGACCATGTTGTTATGTTATGTTATGTGTGTTGTGTGGTTTATCTTGTGACAAGGCGTGTTGTGGTAAGGCGTGCCACATGGCCAGGGCTGCCCGTTCCCACTGATAGGTTACATTACTATTTATTTTTTTATTATATTACTATTTTTTTTTACTTTATACTTTATCATTTTCTTTAGTAAACTTAGAGTCTAAAGTCAAGTAATTTATTCTGTGCTAAAAGTTACGAATTACAGATAGGGAAAGCTTACCTACTTCTTAAGTGCTCCATCAAACCAATGTCAACTGAATAGCATTTTAACGGGTAGAAATTATTAGAAATGAGTACTTTCTCTACGCCTTTTCTTTAATTAACCGACTCCATTGATCGATTAGTTGACAAAGATGCTGAGGAACCGGATGTCCGTGAATCATGACGCGTCGATTCGCAGAATTTCTTGCACGGTATTGTGCGCGGGCGCCTATCGTAGGTAGGTACCTACTGTAGGTATAGGTAACGCACGTAACCCGTGAGTGCGGAGTGTGCCAGCGAGGTCGATGAGGTCATTGGCTTGACCTTTTAATACATGGATCCTATGCCAATCAGCGAGACTTCTCGTGAATACTGTTTTTCCTTGACTTTTTACCGTCTAGACAGGTAACGGGAACACAATTGAACTAAAAGCTTTTGTTTTTCTTAATGATTTTAGTCGAGTCTAGTGTTGACCCGAATTGACGACTATATTTTTTAATGCCAATGATCTAGTTGTTCCATTATCTGTAAACTAATAAAATCTAATCTAATGTTAATATTACTTCAAAGTTCTACCGAAGATCGGTCTAAATAGATTGGTCTCTGTTCAGTGCCTCATTATAATTTAAAATCAGCTCAGCTGCTTTGGATTACCTAGTGGTTCTAGTTAGGTTGGTACCTAACCAGAACCTAGGTACTACTAGTACTAGGTAATCAAGAGCAACTGAGCTGATTTTTTTTCGCTACCACCCAATATACTAAGGTACAGGGCCAGCACATCAAGCTACCCCAATCTGTCAAATTTCTATGATAGATTTTCAACTTTACTACAAAGGAACAAGGTTCATATCAATTGGGAAAATTTGACAGATTGGGGTAGCTTGATGTGCTGGCCTCTGTATCTACTATAAATATTTGCAAAATTTATATTTATTATTTCTTAATGTGGTTTTCTTATAACTATCTAATAATACGTAACTAGTAACATAAATATTATTTTGTATTACAAAATGCCACAAATAAAACGCTTCTTTGGTCACATTTAAGACAAAATCGATCGGCAAATAAGTGCTAAGTATTAATATAACATACGAAGCCACTCCTCGACCACAAAATGACAAGATACTCGCCAAATAAACATGTTGTTATTGTTTACGAGTATTCAATCAATGAATAAATTGGAATAAACCAAGTTCTGCTTAATGAAATGCAATTAGTCGCCAACTAATTTATTTGAATGAATCACTAAATCTTCTATGAATATTTTCTTTAAAAAGGTCACTTCGTCACAACTATAAAAAAATAATTACCTCGTGGGCATATTTTTTAAACATTGTTAGTAGGTTAGGCACGTACCTATCCATAGGTTATCCCACATTCGTAGCGAGCTGAGGTCTTAGTGGCCATGACAGTTCGCTTCCCGAATATTTGTCCTCGCTGTGATATGCACCCGGCACGTGCTACTAATATTGCCAAATCAACCGAATGGATGGTCCTCGCGCTCTAGTACACCTCGCCATGTGATAGTGGGTCGAAAATCAATGAGGACCGGCAGCGGACTGAATGGCGGGGCGGCGACCTACGAAGGTCGCAATCCCGTAGTACGCGAAGGGTTATTACACGCATGCGCAAACCTTCCTAAAAAATGCACTTTTGTAGTATTGTAACGTTCGTTTTAGCAAAATAATAATTATATTAATCTTTCAAATGTACTATAGAAAATAAAATGATTGTCCGTACAAAGATATTTTCAGCAATGTGATCGTTCTAAAGACAATCTTCAGCAGTAAGAGATGGTTATCACAACAAAATATAGGTATCAGGAAGCAGGTAGTTAACTTCAAATAGTCTTGAAACACCGTGTAGTGTTAATCACGGGGACATTATAGCGAGCGGTAGGCAGGCGCCGGGCGACTCCTGTCTAGACGGCCATTATTTTATTTTAATTAAGAAAATGATGGGTCGTACCATCCGGTAATAGTATAAACTGAAAACAATCAAAACCTTATAGGTCCTGATTGTTTTCCTTGACTCCTTCTTGAAAACTTAAGATGTCACTGCTACAGTGTGAAATGTGTGAATTTATACATGGTTGAATGGATGTTTGTTACTCTTTTACGCATGAACTACTAAACGGATTTTGATGAAATTTGGCACACAGATAGTTTATATTAGATTAACACATATATATATATACTTTTTATCCCGATGTTCCTACGGGTTCGAGAATTACGCGGGTAAAACCGCGGGGCGCTGCTAGTCGTACTGATGTCCTTTAGGAATAATTTCTAAATATTCTTATAAATTTATCATCTTTGTTATGATATACGTAATAGGTACATACTTAAGTGCTTATTTGTCATTTAATAATTGATTATTTTTATGGATTTTCCTAAATAAGGAAAGTACCTATTAAACGTAGCTGTTTATAAACTACCTGAGTAATACTTGTGAAGTCATGAGTAACCTACCTACTTAGTTAGCTGCATGAAGTTTCATAATATTATAAGAACTTCATTCGAAGCGAGATTTTCCTGAAATATTTCACGTAGGTAACTTAAATGTAGTTTAAGGGATCATCTCAAGATTATTCATCCATTCAAACTTTTGAATAATGTTATTTACTGAGAATACACTGTAGGGTTTAGAAACGGACCTGCACTGCACTGTAGCTAACTCTAACGTATCAAAAATTCGTTCGGTCATTCCTAAAAATTTCAACTGTAGCAAACGATAAAGTTGAACATCCAAGAGGAAAAATTGCACGTCGTCGTCTCCTACAAATATGGGAACACGTTCCTAAGGAAAAGTTTCTCCTCATGCCTGCCAAGATTTTACGAGGATGTAAAAAATTGAGACGCCTTTTTAGAGGTAAAATAAAAGCGTTACGTTCTCCTCTACATTCGAGTGATCGGTTTTTGCATAAGTACCTGATGTAAGTGTAAACAATGGCAATATTTTAAGAGGTCCTTGTACTCATCATTATTTATTTATTTATTTATTTCAGCATGGAAGACTTACAGCTAAAAAAAACTCAACAACAAAAACGGAAACAATAGTCAACAGAAAGCCAATTCTTTTAATTTCAAAACAAGTCTTCGCGTTTAGCCTTCTATTAGAATTTATGTTGTGAGCATAAAGCAGAAACATATTACACAACATATACTATGGGACCAAATCTGAATAGCGAGAAAAAAACCATTTGACGAATTATGCGAACATAAATGTACTGAACTGCCGTTTTTTTTCGCGATTTCAGGTTTGTTCCAATAGTAAATGTTGTTCATAATTATGAGTACAATGACCCCTTCAAATATTGCCACTGTTTTACACTTACACCCTGTATAGAAAAGGTTTTCAAGCACTTGAGTAGACAGCGTAATATATGTGTATAAGTAGGAACCTAGCTGTGTTAGTAGATTCGCAAGCAATAGAGTCAGGCAGATCCCAATCAGTCGCAAAGATAGACGCGAGAAGCGCGTATTGTCGAGACATAAGTGGCCGCCGCGACATCCTTTTGGAATCCGTCACGATAATCGTAACAGATAAATTGTAACAGAATATGCAAAGTGCCGACAAGCTTTATCAGCAGTTCTCATACAAGGTTTTGACCTAATTATAGTCAGTACCTGGTCGACCGAGCTCTGCTCAGGTAGGAAATAGAGAAAATGAATTTTCCCAGATATGAGACCTAGCTAGATCAATTTTGCGCCGGCAAACCCCTATTATTGCAATTTTTAAGAGCCGTTTTCGAGAACGTGATTACGAATTTTTGAGATTAAAGGATACGGTAGGTACTATGGATAAAACTTAAGCATGCTCACTTAAGAAAATATTCCTGTGAGAGCGCAGCTAGTGACAAACGAACATTGTGCGATCGAGTCGTGAGCCGTGCATGCGATTATTGCCTTTGAGGTGATCATGCGGAACATTGGCACATAGTACGTTTTAGTAAATCGCACATCGTACCAAGATAGAATATTCCTTGGAGTGAGTAGACTAGAACTGCACTCAGATAGCTTTTTCTCTTTTAGCTGACGTGTAGTTGAGGTTTGAACGAATAGGAAGGTAGGTAGTGTAGGTACCTATAGCTAGTGCCTGATATTTTATAGCACCCCGGTCCTGCTTCGCACGGTTTTTACGACTTGACAATACATGAAGGTTTCTATATTATATCTAAGTTATATATTAATGTATTATACATATACCTTCCGGAATAAATTCTCTAAATGATAGAGAAAACCGAATCAAAATCCGTTGCGTAGTTTAGAAGAACAACGCGGCCACACAGACAGACTCGAAAAGCGACTTTATTTTATAAAAATAAGAATAGATTAGGTATATATAATACTAGTTAATAAACCGCCTATTGAGTTTCCCTCTCAATGCAGTGATGTTTATCATAATACGACGCTCAACACTGCCTCGGTACCTACTGACGCTCAGTCAGTGACCTATCCCAAGAGATAAAACATCCCACGCATCACTATCCGAAACTATGATCATGGCTGTTTATATCACATTTATTATAGTGCATGGCAATCATTATGCGGCCTAGTAGTTGAGTAAGTAACTGTTTCCCGAGTTGTTGACTCAGTTCATTGAATTCGATGAAATACTAATTTGAGTAGCAATTAAGAAACATGTTTGGAATGCGTGTGAAACTGTGACCAGTATCATAGGTGTGTTACGGGGGACACAAACAGGCCAGTGTTGATATTCCCAGGATTGCGTCATTTGACATGATATGTGACGCGCCAGACACTGGTCAATATTGTTCGGATACATTGCACCAGTGCAGTATACCGGTGTTGCCACAGATAACGCGTTATACACTAAACAAACAAGATCTTGTTGTTCATTTGAAACAAGAGCTGTTACTGTTTTGTCATTCTTTGGGTTCTCATCGGGAAGCCCACTTTTAAATGTTTATCTTGCCTTCTACAACGATAATTGCACTTACCGACGGTGTGTACTCGTACCTACTCGTCAAATGATAAGGAAGAAGAATGCACTATTGTAAGTAGATTGTACTAGCTTTTACCCGCGGCTTCTCCCGCGTGGAGGTCGGAAATTATCCCACGGGAACGTACTACCAGGATAAAAAGCATTCTATGTCAAATCCAGCTCATGGTCTACCCATGTGCCAAATTTCATCCAAATCGTTTAGCCGTTTTAGCGTGAAAGCGTAACAAACAAACAAACTCACTTTCGCATAATATTAGTTAGGATGTAGGTGCCCAGTGATTAGATTTATTCTACGAATAACAACTCGATAATTTGTCGGAATTACCGTACCTACCTACTGATTAGACGCTTGAAAGACAATGTGTTTACTAACAAGCGACTTGAGCTCGTAGATTATTATGGTTTCTCGTGTAACACCTAAAGTCCTAACTACTGTCATACGTATTCTATTATAAGTTTATTGTTGAATTAAAATCAAACAATTTAACGTCTAGACGCGTGTTGAGTAACTTTCACGTCATCAAGCGATTGAAAAGATTGCCTATTCAATTCTCAATATGTAGTCCTCATAATCATTACGATAATTATAATTTTTATGACGTAGACATGAGTGTCCAAATTGGTTAAATTTATTTTATTAGGTTTTTATAAGCTCTTTCTTAATTGGGACCATAAACTTAACGTAGTTACGATAAAAAAGTAATGTTAAAAATGTAAATTAGAAAATTTTATTCATCTTGTCAATTGAATAACATCGCCGCATCAACAAGGCGAATAGCGCAACCAAGTCTAAGGGGGCGAATTGAAAAGATCTCCCTCCGAAGTCCCGACGAGAGGGCGAGGGGCGATGGAGGGGCGAGTGATGCAATTTCGCAGTGCATTTTATAGATATGCAGACGCCAAAGAATAGAAGCAATTTTTTTCCTCTCTTTAACCACGGTAACAATTCTTTAGGGGTTCGTCGACTTTTTGTACAAGGAAAACGGCACGTTCACAATGGTGATTTGATCGCAAAATTCTCCGCGAAGAAAGCTTCCCGAGCTTTTAAAACATGCTCACTGTTTTATTCACTGGAAAATGATTTTAAACTTTTAATCGCGTCCCCATTTCTGTACCAATTATGCATCTGTCGGGAAGAAACGTCGGCTGGCACCAGTGAACGTCTGACACTTGTAGCTTGTGTCACGACGAATTTGGCAACCACCCAAACGACACATTGTAGGTGTAGCAAGTCGCGCGGACAATACGCGCGCGCGGGGCCTGTGGCCCAACTATACGGGACGACGTGCTCCGAATATTAACGCATGTTTTGGTGAAAATATTACTAACATAGGTATCGATAAGGCTCCAGAATGGCGCCCACAATTTATAAACTTTGGGCAGCTTTGGAGGAGGTGTGGTTTTTGTACAAAAGGAAGAGGTACAATCAATTGTATAAGTACCTAATTGTACATTTCCCCTTAAAAACCCCTTTTCTTTTACAGATTAATTTCACAGAGAATTTTACAGATTTATGAACCAGTACATTTTTCGTACCTAAATCCAAATTAACTTTTAAGTATATTAAGAGCTTTCTGAAACGGAGATTGTAAAACATGGATTTCAAATAAAAAGTAACCTCGACGAAAAAAAAAAATTCACATCATAATGCTTACTTCTCTCCTCCTCGCATCTTTGTATTCCCATATCAAACTTCATGTTCATCCTATCACCATCAAGTAAATTCCCATTTCCGAAAGACATAATGTTTGACTTTCATTGAGATTTCCAGCCTTTACAGCACGCAGGTAATCAAGTAATTGGAAAACGGATACCTCAGTGTAACTTTCCAAGCTGTAATGTGTTGGTTATACAATGTGTTGATATTAGGAAGCAAATCCATGCAACCCTAAAGGATCAGCAACGTAATCACACTAATATTATAAAGGCGAAAGTTTGTGTGTGTGTGTGTGTGTGTGTGTATGTTTGTTACTTCTTCACGCTCAAACGGCTGGACCGATTTGGATGAAATTTAGTATGTAGATAGCTTATACCCTGGATTAACACATAGGCTACTTTTTATTTCGATCTACGCGGGTGAAACCGCGGGACGCAGCTAGTATATAATAATAATAACGTAATGTTTTAATAAACTTTTTGTTTTTCTTTTATACATTTAAAAATCCAGATATGAGTTCTAGGACAATGACTGTTGTATATGTATTGTATCTGTGTTACTAGCTAGTTTTAAATACTATAAATTATAATCTGTGGAGAACGTAGTGGGTAGCGTAAACTGTTAAAATATAATATTTAAGATATTATGTATGACTATTTCTTATTGTGCTACTGTTTGTTTTTCCTTAAGGGGGAAGCGCCAGGACAGCCCGCGAAATTCTAATTTTCTTACGTTTTTTGCAATTTGTAAGCCAGTCTTAGGTTGTATGTTGATTAAAGTATGATTCGCTACCGTAACAAATATGTATTTACAGAATTATAATCATTAGAATCAGTAATACAACTCCTTAAGTTCTTCGATCAATCTTCAAATGTCAAGATTTCATGAAATAGTCATTCAACAGGATTACCTGGTCTTAAAGAGTTGTATTGATGACTTTAATGATTATAATTCTGTAAATACATACTTGTTACCGTCGCGAATCAAATTTTGATCAACATAAAACCTAATACTGACTTGCAAATTGCAAAAAACGTAGGAAATTTTGAATTTCGTGGGCTACCCTGGCGCTTTCGCCTTAAATAATAAATTAAAACAAATAAATATGATAACGTTAGTTTTAAGTTAGTAGCAGTGTTTTCATGTATTCAAACTCAAACTCAAACTCAAAGCATTTATTTCAAATAAACCAATTACAGGCACTTTTGAATTCTCAATGGGTCGGTCAGTCAGAAAGATGAAGCTAGTTGCCCATTCCAAAGCGTAGTAGATCCCTATGGAGAAGAACGGGCAAGAAACTCCACGGACACTCTTTTAAATCATAATATTTTTACAAAATATTGGTTACATCGTTCAAGTTGAAAATATACATGTGAGAACAATGTAAAAAGACGTGCACGTTAAAAAGCGTCCGTAATAAAAAGATAAAAACTAAAACAACTAAATTAAATATTAAAATTAAAAATAAGCCATGGCAGCTAAGAGACGACCAGTCCCAACTGACGGCGCCCGTTCACGAACATGACGCATGGATCAGCACCAATTAACTCAACCATTTTGGAGGGAACTTAATGATCCAACACACACGCCACCATCAGCGAGACATTTGAGTGAGCATGACATACTCTCAACCGCCAGGGCACACTCAAGTCAGTGAAAGACGTACCCAGTAAAAGGTAGCTTAATAGTAGCTACATAGTGCTCACACGTGCTATGCAATTATATAATACTAAGAGATTGAATCTAAACAATGCAAAGAAAGTTTTCTCTCATCTTAGTCTTCAGCAGGTCCAACAATATATCCGAATGCTAATCAATTAATTAATGCGTCCTTGTGGAGCAGGACAAGCATTCAGCCAAGCATTTTTGTCAGCGATGTAATCCCCCAACTTATAATATGCCTGGCTGCATAGTGTGCGTTTTATACAAGATTTAAATTTCCTTTCATTCAGCTGGAGTATGTGGGGAGGTATTTTATTATAACATTTTAAACAGTACCCCATGAAGGATGAGTCTACTTTAGCCAGTCTGAAACCTGGTTGATAAAACGATATTGATATTGGTTCTGAAACGGTGCCTAGTTAGTAGCATATAGTAATTATGTCCCAGCACGTTTATGAATCGTGATACCTAGTCGGGATAGTCCTAATAAATTAGTGTAACGAGTCAACGTCGCAACTCGAATCGAACAGTGGCGGTCGTGGCAAGCACCGCCAGCGAGCCCTCGTACCGACTTCAAACAATTTCGTCTGATGCACAGTTGTGCCCTCGTCTCGAGAGCACTGCCACTGCGTCTGTTTCAGCTCAGGCCCGCACAGTCGCGTACGGGTTTTGCTTTATTTGCTAACTGTTTCATTAAAATCCTCGAAGTTACTTCAACCATCTGCTGGAATATTTTTGCGACAATCATCTGGTACGTGTTTCAGTCGAGGATTGCTTTTTTTTCATAACTGTGCTTGCAAATGTTGCCCTGAACACAGCTGTTTATTTCCGTCCTTTAAGTTTTGCTACCAATAGGTAGGTAGATCTTTTCCAATGTTAGTAAATAAGTAGCTGTACAAGTAATTAACACAAAGTTTTACGAGACGAAGATATAAACGCTCGTAACCCTCTTCATCTTTACGATAATCATAACTTAAACTAATAAGTTCTGTTCCCTAATAACACTTAATCTAGATTAATGTGACGTATAGCATAAATTTGGCGTCAGCGCGGCAGCCACCACTTTGGAATTATGCATTAAATGGTTGGCACCAAATAAAGATCAGCGTTTCTCAAACACAAACTCGCACTGACTATTTATTGGATGTTGGCCATCTTTGCCATTTCAGTCAGCTAACCGGTAATGATTTTTACATTAACGTCTTCACTAACTAAATAAGCTTTCTAACCCGAGTTATATTACTAGAAATGCGTTTTGCGATCAAGTTTAGAAAGTTAACAACAATTTACGACTTCGTAATAAAATAGCTCGCTGAGAAGTTCAATATGTTTCTGCCGAGTCGTAAAAATGACTTGTTTGTTATTTATTTCAAACAGTTGGATTAAAGAAATTAAGAAACATAAAATAAAATTAAAGTAAAGTAAATTCAAAATGGCTCCGTCAGTCTGAACTGACTGAGCCATTTTTACATTACTTATACTGAATACTCAATCATTGATTGCATTCCACAATGTATATTCTTAGGTGGTAAGTAGACATTTGTTGTAACAATCGTGGACCCTGTCGGGCACAGCAAAAGAAAAGTTTGAAGGAAGAGGACTTATTTATACGTGCAAAACTAACTTATTCTGAATAAAAGCTATGGTAACATTTTATTAATTATTAATTTAATCTAAAAAAAATATTATTTATTTATATTGTATTTGGAGTCTCCTAACACAGGCGTTATTATGCTTAAAAGGAGGCTCCAATCATAAACTAATATTATATATAAACTATGTAGATGGTACAGTAATAAAAATATATTTTTTTTTTTATTTTTTTTTTTATATTATTATGTCAGTTCTATGGATTTGTCCATTAAATATTCATTTATACTATAATAACATTTATTTATTATTACTGATCTGTATAGGTTCGTATCCTCTTGCTTTGCGGTAAATGCGGTACGGTAACCCTCACAGAGGTATAACAGAAGTACTCCTTTTGCTAGTGACTCCCCAGCAAATAATTACAAGCGCGCCGCTGCGCGCCCATGCGACCACCCGCAAGATAAATTACTGGAAACCAATGAACAGGTTCGCAAACTGGTACTAATCAGTGAGAGAAGTGATTGCAACTAATCTCGAAACAAAGCGGTACTTTGCTATGCGGTCCCACTTACTGCACACTAACATTGAAAAGTTTGACGACCGCTGTCCGCAGACGGGCGCGACACGACTCTCCAGAGAGAAAACTAGACGCCTCTACATTATACATTACAGTGGTCCTGCACTGAAATAGTGTTATTAACTTGTAGTATTTTCATCAATATTTAATGTGGTCTGCGTAATGCATTCCGACTGGTCCGTTTGCTTTTACAATGTCTAGGAATTGCATGTAGCAATTCCTAGACATTGTAAAAGCAAACAGTGATTGTATTTTTCACTTTCTGTGATTGTGTGTTACTCTAATTGGTATACAGGGTGAATTTTTTTTTAATGTTTGTTTTCACTGAACTTACTGAACAACTGATTTCTTTTTCGTGATTTCAGAGTAAAAGTTGTTCGTAATGATGAGTACAATGTCCCCTTAAAAGGAAAACAACCATTAAAAAAATTTCAGTCTGTGTAAGTACAGTTTAATCCTCCATTTTATTTCCACTTTCTGGAGACAAACTCTGAATCTTCGTTTTATTATTTAGGCACTGTTTTCAATCAATTACTGAAAGAATTGAAACGAAGTAACATTTTCAACGGACTGAATTGCGAATTTATAATTTTATACCTAAGCATAACAAATCCCACATAAAATATTCTCTAAGAAGACCTCTATTTTCCTTCGTGGTTAAACTTAAAAGTAATGAATTAAATATTTTATTCAAATAAGGTATTATTCTTTTACGTTAGAATTATTATAATGTCAAAAGCTTGAACACTTGGACAGCTGTTCCGAACTTATAGAAGCCGTGTCGCACACAACTCCCCCGCCGCCGCGACCCGTCTCCCGGAGCGGGATGAAAGTCTTTGGCACCCTCCGCGTTTTTTCTACCCGATCGACCAATGTGGAGTACTAGTCATTACTGTACCATTTCGCTCCCCTAGGCTACAAACAATATAATAGTATATACTCGTACAGGAGAGGTTCATTCGACACAAGATTGTTTTGTGACATATACACTGTTCTTTCTCTTTTACCTTGCGTTGATTAGGATAAAATGAGAGTACTTTATCATAACAAGACCTTTGATTCTTTGTATCTTGTGATAAATCATGACAATGCTACCTCAATCTAATCCATCACACCGAAAGTAGTTGGGATGTGGTTATATAAATTACTTTCTTTTGTTTTAACCCAAGTAATTGAGCTCCGCTGTGATCCGTAAAGTAAAACTGAAGTCCAATTACATTTTGTTGCTCGCTCACTGGGTCTAATGAAGCCTCCTCCAAAGTTACCTACTAGAAAAAGTTTTAAGTAAGTGGGTTAGCTATATTTACCGAGTTACTTTGATGTTGAGAGTCGTAAGGGTATGTTCATATGGACAAGAAGAAATTTAATATTGCAAGTTTTACTCTTCCACTTTTATTACCTAAGCATTTCGTTACCAACCCTGAAAAAAAGGACGTAGCTGTGTAGCTGCTACCAAAACACGACGTAGCTGCGTAGCCGCCACGAATACGCGACGTAGCAGCGCGGCAGCGTAGCCGCTACGACGTAGCTCCGTAGCCTCTACGAATACGCGACGTAGCAGCGCGGCAGCGTAGCCGCTACGACGTAGCTCCGTAGCCTCTACGAATACGCGACGTAGCAGCGCAGCAGTGTAGCCGCTACGAAAACGCGACGTAGCTGCGTAGCCGCTACGCCAACGGGCGGAGCTGCGACTCTACGTGGCATCAACGCCTACGCTGGAAAGCTAACTCAGTGTGAATGTGAAGACATTCTTATATTAATTTACGCTAATCTTATCCCAACTTATAAACCTTAACTCGAGTTTACTGCAACAGCCATAAAGTCATGTAGCTTTGAATGAATGGTCGTACTGTAGGTGTCCAACCGTGTGTGTGGACATAGTCGCTTAATTAAAGCTTATGCGCCCGTATCATAATGGTAAACATCCTCGATCGTAACTCGAGTTGATAACTAAGATAATCTCGTGTGTGGGAACACAGCTACTTAGTGAGATCAATCGGACCGATAACCCATTCGCAATCGGCACCCATCGGAGATGTTCGGGTGTTCAAACAAGCAAAACGAGCACTCGAGCCAGTGACGTTTTGATATATAGCCTGTCGCGTCGTCGCTTCTGTACGTCCATCAACAGCATTAGTGATGTACCTGTTTATACATAAACTAGTTTTGTACAAGTTGTTTGTTCTCGCCGACTATTGCCACACAACTTTATGCGACTACCTCCAACGTCTATAACAGCCAATGAACTATGATTTTGAGTAATGACTAATGACTCAATAGAAAAACAAATTTAAACGATCGCATGATTCATTTATAATAATTGAGGCAATCAGTTTGTTTGACAAGCTAATGATAGTTGCGTGCTCAACCGAAATGTTTCTGAACCTGACAAAAATATTAGCCGCGAATCCGCGATCAATGTTGTTTAAAGGATCGTTTAAACAACACGTAATACCAAGATTAAAGACCAATTTCACCAATGAAACTTTAGTTTCATTGGTGAAATTGGTCTTAAATAGCCTTTAGGCTATCAACACATCTAAACCGGGCTCAAGAGTTGTCACTGTCATTGGTGACAGCTCTTGAACGCGGTTTAAACGTGTGATCGCCTTCAGTTTCATGGGCAAAATTGGCCTTCAGTGTTTCAATAAGTTTAGTTTGCTACTGTAGAGGATATTGCGAGTGACTCATCAATACGTCCTCGGTTTCCTATTGAGGTCGGAATTGGATAGACTTCCTCCGATGTCGCGATTTAATATAACTTGTGCTCTTGTTAGACCAATTTATCTGACGTTATTGCACCAGAATAGGATCGCCGAGAATTTGTTCGCGTTTGAATAGTATGTTGAAACTTGTTTAGATATTATAATATTTTGTGATTGAAATTAATCAGGTCCTTAGCACACCTCCAACGTGAAACCGCGAAACCGCATGATGTTCCGCTGATGTTCATCATGCGAGTCAGTTGAATTGAACAACTGCGGTTTCGCTGCACTATGGTTTCGCGGTCTAGTGTGCTAAGGGCCTTAGGGTATTGTAATAAGTTCAGTTTGAAGCCAACTGCAACGTGCAACGCATTTTCGTACAAAATAGTGCGGTGAGGCCAGCCGGCGCAGCGGCAGCAATACGAAAGTGATGGAGTATGTTTGCGGTTCGTCCCCACCAACAAAATCAGGGGACGATCGGGAAAAAAAATAGCGAATTCCCGTTCGTCCCCCTATGGGGACGAAGTCGAGGGGACGAACGGGAATTCGTTATTTTTTTTCCCGATCGTCCCCTGATTTTGTTGGTGGGGACGAACGGGAATAATTTATTATTTTTTTTCGTGTATACCCGTTCTCCCCACCAACAAAAAAAAATAACTAATTCCCGTTCTCCCCCTAGGGGGACGAAGTCGAGGGGACGAACTGGAATACACCATTTTTGCATTGCGTTGCGTTGCGCGGCCCGCCCCAAACTGCGTCATCCTTTAGTAAGCAGGCATTGTTTATGTTACGGCTAAACTAGTCTGATTTAGGCCAAACCGGTTTATCCCAAGCGTGATATGTCGCAGCCATCTAGCTAACAGCCTAGCCTTTGGATGTAGCGCTGGCCGGCCGCAACCGCGGCACCGCTCGCTTCCCTCGCTCGGTTCGCGCGTTTACTCACAGTTCTAATCTAAACTAACCCATTTGGTCGGGGTGCCCCGGCTTAGTTCCAAAACGGTTTGGCCTGAAATCGGGTTTGGCCGGTAACGTTATAAGGTTACAAATACAAAGTGTCGTTTTGCATCTTCGTCAAATTTAAGGATGTGGTATAGATAATCAAACCGAACAGCTTTTTCCATGGCACCAACATCGTAATCACGAAAAATAATCAGTCGTCCCATACATTTGCGTCTAGTAGGTTATTGAAGTTTCCTATGGGACAGTTAAAAATTTTTTCGCGATTACGATGTTGGTCCCGTGGAGAAAGTTGTTCGGTTTGATGTTCTGTATCACACCCTGACGAGGATGCAAAACGACACGTTGTATGTTGGTTCTCAGGTTGTAGCACAGCGTAATTTAATAATAGGTCTTTTCAGGTAACAAGACGTCTAGTCTAGATAATTATGTTAGTTCTTTTATGGCCACTGCTGAGAGGTGTGCTGAACGCTGGCCCTCCATAACTGTAATCACCAGGTTTTGTCAGTACTTATTACGCTGAGTAAGCTACTATCACTTACTTGTAAATGTCTTCAACGGGAAACTACCTCAATATATTGCATCGAGAGTCATTTTCCCCGTATTCTAATGTACCTATATAAACATTAAATACATAGTATGTAGGTACTTAGTGCAAATCGGCGCAAATTGCACATAACATAACGCACCGTCTTCTTCAGACATAGATAATATTCAATCACCCCTAAACTGTCGTTAAACCCGTATCCGTAAGCGTAAATATAAAATGTTCGTGTGGTTTGTGTTGTGTCTAGGGTTGGCAGACGTTAGTTTGCTAAACATATTAGGTTGGGGAAAAAGTCTTTTCGCATTATAGTATGTATGAACTTAAAATAAAATATCTTTGGCTATACTATTTGTATCTGGCTGGTTTTGGTATCATTGAAAGTTTAAATTTTAAAGAACATAATTCCAAATTCAAATTAGGAAAATGTGTGATTTTCATTTGTTTTTCGTACTGTCAAGATGAGTGAATCTAATGAAGAAATTCGATACATTTTCAAATTTTACTACAAAAAAGGTAAAAATGCAACGCAAGCCGCGAAAAAAATTTGCGATGTTTATGGACCCAGTGCAGTGTCTATGAAAGTAGCACAAATTTGATTTAAGCATTTTCAATTCGGAAATTTTGATGTCAAAGATGCACGTCGCTCTGGTCGCCCTATTACGGATAAAATGGATGCCATTTTTGAAAAAGTGGAGCAAGATTGGCATATCAGTAGTTACAACGTAGCTGAAGAACCGGGAATTGACCACAAAACAGTTTTGGCGCATTTGAGAAAACTGGGTACACAAAAAAGCTCGATATTTGGGTACCTCACGAGCTCACTGAAAGAAACCTAATGAACCGTGTACTCATTTGTGATTCTTTATTACGACGTAATGAAACAGAACCATTTTTGAAGAAGCTGATAACTGGTGATGAAAAGTGGATCACGTACGACAAGAACGTGCGAAAAAGGTCGTGGTCAAAGGCCGGTCAGGCTTCACAGACTGTGGCGAAACCCGGGTTAACTCACAACAAGGTGATGCTGTGTGTGTGGTGGGATTGGAAGGGCATTATTCATTATGAGCTGTTACCACCAGGCAGGACCATCGATTCTGAACTCTACTGCGAACAACTGATGAGATTAAAGCAAGAAGCTGAGAGAAAGCGGCCGGAATTAATCAACAAAAGGGGTGTGGTTTTTCATCATGATAACGCTAGACCTCACACATCTTTAGCCACTCAGCAAAAATTAAGAAAGTTTGGCTGGGAGGTGTTAATGCATCAGCCGTATAGTCCTGACCTTACACCTTCAGATTTCCACCCGTTTCGGTCTTTTCAGAATTCTTTAGACAGTGTCAGGTTAACATCACGAGAGGACTACCAAAACCACTTGTCGCGGTATTTTGATCAGAAGTCCCAAAATTTCTATAGCAATGGGATCATGTCCCTACCTACAAGATGGCAAAAAGTTATCGAACAAAATGGTACCTACATACTTTAGATAAATGTAAATAATGTATATTAAAAAATGTTTTGAATTTTCTTAAAAAATGCGAAGAAACTTTTTCCCCAACCTATTATTTAGGGTAGATATTAAACTGAACTAGGCAAAAATCATGGCTAGCATATCGAGTTATCCAGGTTTTGAATTTAAAATAAGCTTCCAAATTGAGGAAAACAAATGATATGCTCATTTCACTATTACAGAGATGTTAATACTCAATTAATTACTTAATATTTTGCCATTGACGCCTGACTTTTTATCTACTGTCTTTTTGCTTGGTACATCTATCAATCTGCCTAGCCTTTTCCCAACTATGTTGGGGTCGGCTTCCAGTCTAACCGGATGCAGCTGAATACCAGTATTTTACATGGAGCGACTTGCCTATCTGACCTCCACAACCCAGTAACTGGGTAAAACGATACCCCTTGGTAAGACTGGTTCTCAGACTTTCGGGCTTCTGACGACCCGTAACGACTGTCAAAGATCCACGAATAACAGCCGGGACCAACTTCCGAGGCACGGAGGAATCTCGGTATGTAAAGATGGTCACCCATCCACTGACCAAACCCGGCAAGCGTAGCTTAACCTGATGGATCGACCCGTGCGGCTGTTATACTTAGCCACGAGCTCCTCTGCTAGGTACATCTATCCTACCTTATACAGGTTGTACTAGAAAGGTGTGGTAAAATTTAGGAGTGTGGTCAGACCATCAAACTGAACAATTTTCTCTATGGGACCAATATCGTAATCGCGAAAAAAATTATCAACTGTCCCATACAAAACTTCAATACCAGTAGGTATTGAAGTTTCGACCGAAATGTATGGGACGGCTGATTACCTATTTTTTCGCGATTACGATGTCGGTTCCACCAAGAAAGTTGTTCAGTTTGATGGCCTGTAGCACACCCTTAAAGTTGACCACACCTTTCTGGGACACCCGGTATTTCTTAGAAAAGTTACTTTGAATAGTTTAGTTTTCTATCCATGTTAGAATAGTATTTTTATTTTATTTATTTAGTTTCTTATTATACTCGTAGTAAACCCAAGCTTACAGATAGAGACACTTTACTTGTAGAGACACTTTTTTTTTTAATTTTGACCGACTTTAATTGATAACCACCTACAACAACAACATTCAATTCTATTCTATTCAATCTGGCTAGCTTTTTCCCAACTATGTTGGGGTCGGCGATGCAGCTGAATACCAGTATTTTACGATACCCATTAGTAAGACTGATTGTCAGACTTTCGGGCTACTGACGACCCATAACGACTGTCAAAGATCCACGAATGACAGCCGGGACCAACCGCGTAACGTGTTTTTTTTTGAGGCACGGAGGAGTCTCGGTATGTAAAGATGGTCACCCATCCACTGACCAACCCCGGCAAGCGTGGCTTAATCTGATGGATCGACCCGTGCGGCTGTTATTACTTAGCCACGAGCTCCTCCATTCTATTCTTTGGTGTAGAAGCAACTCTAACAGAATGTTAAATTCGTAGTTTTCCGGAAAGAATAGCTCCATAAGTTCTAATCTAAGTTACATTATTGGTATGATTGAGTGTCAAACATAAGGTCTGTATTCTGTGCATTATTAATAAGTAGGATTACGAGTACCAAATGTTTACATATTTATGAGATTATGATAACCGCACAGGATGCCATTCGTTATGCGTATTACGGCTTGACATGCAGGTCAAACTTTTGAAGCAATATACTGTGGTAGGTAGCATTCCTACTTAACTACTACCTACACGCATATCTAGGTAGAGATAGAACCTAATTCTCTTACTTGGAGATGGACATTTAACAGTTAGATTTAGACCCAACGATAGACTGCACATTCCAACCCCGCTCTACCAAATTCGTGTATATAGAGATAGAACATTTCGTTGGTCTATCCATACTAAAATTGCAAGAAAGAATGCTCTTGTTCAACGTTTGTTTGGTCTAAAGTCTACACCCAACTTTAGGGCAGCTTCTACTTTTGCTTGAGTGAGACAGCCCTGCGCATCAGACAGATAGGAGCAGAAGGGCCGGGGGGCTGACATCGCCATCGCGCTCGTCTGACGTGACAGCGGCAGGCACTCCAATCTGCGATACGCACTCGAGTGGCGTGTGTGCCGACGCACTCACTCTTACATACTTGCATAACCTTCACGTTACTAAATCCAACGTGCAATATATTCAACATCTCTTCTATATTTTTTGCGTGTTAGCGAAAATGGAGCACTTTCGCAATCTTACGTGGCTGTCAACATATCCGCTACACTTATTTTTTCTTTTGCTTTATTATTTCAAGAAGACAATGCTTGAAGAAGGAGTTTCTTTATGCAACAGGTATGAAAATATGCTATAATAATTCAATGCTCTATAGAAAATAACGACAAACACCGTTATTTTCGAAAACAATAGTTTAATAATAAAATAAGTTGCGAAAGATGTCACAAAAGGTGATGACGTTTGCGCTAGGTAAGTAAATAAGTAGGCATAACACATAATGTGCTGAGCTAAAAGAATGGATCAGTGAGTAATGCTTCATCATTAAAGGAATGAGACCTACTCAGACGCTAAAATACTTAGGTTTACACAATACCTACCTAGGTTTCCAACTTTCCAGTTTCAATGTCAAATTATTTACAGCACTATAAGTACTACTTATTGGTAAAAACGTCTTTAGTTTGTAGGTAATAAATAGATTTTAAAATGTAACTTACCTACACGTTATCTGAAATCATAAAACTAAATAAAGAGATAAAGTGTAAATAATACTTTTATTTGGTAATATTACCACCGATCTAGCCTTGATGAAGATTGCTATTTCCATACTATGATTGCACACTAGGAAAAAAAACAATCAATTGCTGATTCAGTCAAGCGTATCAACAACTCACGCAAAGCCGAAAAAATCGGTTTAATCGACTCTTTCGGGTGTAAATAAAGATTAAAAATCACTCCGCTTGCTTCTCGACGATCCCCTTTAAAAGGTTTCGAGATGAAAAGGGGAGCTGTACACGGGATGAAATCTTGTACAACCGTTTTGGACGCGGTCGATATTGTTATGGAACTTTCCGGGTTACAATAGCGATGTAATTTATAGAAAATCGGTTTATGTAACTTACTAGCCGTTGTCCGCGGCTTCGCCCGCGCGGATGTCGGAAATTATCCCACGGGAACCTAATAGAGGGATAAAAAATATCCAGGTTATAAACTATCTGTGTGAAAAATTTCATCCAAATCCGTTTAGCCGTTTTTGCGTGATTGAGTAATAAACATCTAAACATCTTCACAAACTTTCGCATTTATAATATTAGTAGGATAGTAGCCCTTTACACCCGACGGTTTTTTTCAAAATCATGGTTTCCAAAATAGAGGATTTCGAAAAAAAAAAAACCGTTTAAAAAACTCCCCGTTTTGCTCTTCGTTCGACAATTCGACACTCACGATCGATGGATGCCGGTTGCGTTCGCAAAAAGTAAATAGTTTGGCGCCAGATTTTAATTAAAAAAAAGTGAAGCTCACGCTCGTTTCAGCGCGGGTGTAAAGGGGTAGGTTATTCGGTTACCAACTACGCTATGTTTTACTAGATAACGAATGAAGACCGATGAAGGCTACATGTCGATGGGATAAAGTAGCTGCGCAGAACTGCGGATGATCATAATCATATTCAGTTGGTACATGAGTACCTACAGCAAAAGTTTGGAATGCCACAAACTGCGTTCAACATGTCGGCTCTTGAAACAGCGATAATTAACGCAATTAGGCTCTATTATCCTGCGGCCGTCAAGTCCATATCTCTTGTTATCAGAGTACAGCTGCAGGCGGCACGAAATGATGCGCGAATGAACTGGTGATTGACGCCCAAACTATTAATAGGCATAGACAAACTATCATAAACTGGCTTTCGGTGCCTTTTCGCCGTATAACGATCTCGATTGGCCAAACATTGGTTAAAGACCTCACAGACTGTTTGTTTATGTCGTGCGTGTTCCTCATAACTGAATGTAAATCGTCGATAAACCTCGATAGTCCACACCATGTAGGAAGTGCGGCATTGTCATGCGAATGTTATGCAACCACTCAACCACGTGCACTATTAATATTAATATTTTACTCGCCATTGTTTCGTTCTGACGTCGATACAACAAATTACGAGTACATCTGACCGTTGACCGCATCCGCAAACATGCGGGTTGTTCAAAACTAGTTCATAATTCTGACAGATTTCCAATCGGAAGTTCTTGTACTTTGGGAAATGATAACAGTTTAATTTTCAACTCATCAGCTATCGGAACATTTGTTTTCAAAAACACAAGTACCTATAGAATTTCAAACGCAATCATGTGCCAGTAAACTGTCTAAACCAATCATTCCAGTGGATTACTTAATGCGGTATCAGGCTTTATCCATAAAAACATTCCCTTAATGGAAGGAAATAGCGTAATAAACGCGAATGTAATCACAATTTCCCTCGTCACGGACAAACAGAGGGTCGCATATGTTCACTCGTTCCGTTCATTCATCGTCAGCGTAATCTGGGCGAGCTTACCCGAGGCACGCGTCCCTCCGATTGATGGCGGATTTACCCGATTCTCTGTATAAAAATACCAGTGTCATGTTAAGGGTGAGTTCCGTAATGTAATAATTGTTAAGTCAGAATCACTGCACTATAGTGTATGATGCAGATGGGTTTATAGATGCGTAAATTTCTCATAGTGATGGATAGTATGAAACAATGTGCAAACAAAGAATAGAATCATCTTTGCTTCTAACAAAGATGATCATGGTCTTTTACGTTATTCTCATCTAACTGACCTTTTCTTGAAATGGACCTACTATTCTAGAAATGAAGGCTGTTCGGAAAGTAGTTCAGCAGTTTAGGTTTTGCAGACCTACTCTATTCACCTTTCTACAGGGTCAAATTAAATTAGCTAGCGAAACTCTGCAGACGTGATGGATAAGTATCGATGTCTAAACATGATAAAACTAAAAAGAAATTAATTTTATGATGTTTTTTTTGGCCGGAAAAGGAAGCAGAAAAAATGAATGGAATAGTATGGGGGAGACCTATGCCCAGCAGTGGGACAGTAGTATAGGTTAAGAAAAACAAAAAAAAAATGTTTTTTCATTACACTTCCTCGAAAACTGGTTCATATCGCACTACGATTAGGTTCAAAATGCAATGCGGGAATAAAAATTGCCACAGATAACTTAGTCCAAAATTGTTCAATGCCTCTATTCACACCGTCTCGCGCCAGTTTCATTTTGGCACTCTCTATTCGGAGGTGAATGTTTTTTTTAAATCTCGGCAAAGAGATATTATGCGTCTTTACGGCGTTAATATTTTTTGAATATTTAAATAATGTTTATAAATATAATATCATTAAAAACCATGATTATTACAATAAAAAAAGTTTATGAACAAATTAACATTTATTTGTGTTCTAAACTCAAAAATATTTGAATTTTCTATTTTTCATATTAAGCTGTTATCGGCTTTATAGGTACCTGTGCTTCTCCTTCAACCTGGCGAAGGCAAAGCGCGGAAAAAAAAGAAAATTGAAATCATAGTTTCCTAATAATTCATGACAAATATATTATTATTTTATTTCTTCAAATTGCAGTTCTTGGCTCAAAAACAACCTCGCCTACGGCTCGGGTGTTAATTCCGCCTCGAATGCAATAACAAACATTCTCCACTTGTATCAAAATGTACTATTTTTCATCAACCGCCGGTAGAGTAGTCACTTAAAATATCTGTTAAAATCAGTTTTTATTTGTATAAACTTCACAGTCGTGATGGGTTCCTATATCTCAACAGATTTTATCAACTCATATTTCAAGTAAGAACACTATACGAGCGGTCTTTGACCAAAAAAAAAAAACATCCAATCTTTTTTATTTTTATTTTGCCATGTATATTGGTACCCAACACAACGTGGAGTTTCGCTAGCTAATTTAATTTGACCCTGTATATTTAATTGAAAACTCTATGGAATTATTTTATGCTGGAATGACTTGCCTATCAAGTCTCGAGTTCCATGTTTAATGTAGAAATTAACCTCGTCGTAAGTAATTAGAACTTGTTTTACACCGCCATAATTAGTCAACATGTCACTCTGCTGAGGTATATAAGGTATGGTAAGAGTAAAGTACAGGCATAATATTAATGAACGAGTCAATTACCAAGGTAAAGAAAGAAGGAGGTTAACGAGAAACCACGGAACTAAATGAACGTCACACTTCCGAAAATGTCGTTACAGCATAATTAAAAACTACGAGGCAAATTAACTATTCCTTCAAAAGGTTAAAGAAGAAATAATATTCATGAACAACAAAACTTGTTTATTAAGTAAGTCCACAGGAAAACCGCAGGCAGTATGTAATTGTCTATACTTAGGTACTTACTACACTACAAATATCTATTTCTCAGTTGCATAAAACTATGAATGGCACATACACATACATGTATACATATAACTCATGCCTTTTTCCCGTGGGGGTAGGCAGAAACTACAGAACGCCTCTTGCTACAATCCTTAGATACCTACTCCTTTTGCCTCGTTTACGTTCACGGTTACGGTTACGGTCATACACGCATGCCGGTTGCGGATACTACGCACCTGACCTTTCTGAAGAACATCACCAAAAACTTTTTTACAAAAAAATACAACCGACTTCCAAAAACAACACTACAAAGTGAAAAATAACTTTAATTTCGGAAGTCGGTGTCTAGTTAAATGTATTTTCGTTTTTTGCCACCGACTTCCGAAATTAAAGTTATTTTTCACTTTGTAGTGTTGTTTTTGGAAGTCGGTTGTATTTTTTTGTAAAAAAGTTCTTATTTTTCACTTTTTAGTTGTGTACCTCCCCACACAAATTCTAATACCACTATCTGCAAAACAAACAAGAACATCATCCATATAAAAGTGGGGAAAAAATACGTATTATTGAAGCTAACTCAAAAACTACCGAAGCAAAGTTAATCAATTTTATATAGGACCAACTGTGATGTATACCCTCTCGAATAAAACAAAAAAATCCAAATCGGTCCAGCCATCTTCGAGTAATCGGGGAACATACATAAAAAAAAAAATAAAAAAAAAAAAAAAAGGTTCCGACGAATTGAGAACCTCCTCCTTTTTGAAGTCGGTTAAAAAGATGACTATATTATGTCTTCCTAGGGCATCCAGGCGCTTCCACACACAAAATGAAAAAAATCATGTGAAGGGCACATGTTTGTCTATTATCCTTAGCGAGCTAACCTTGAGAAGAACTTATAATAACAATGTTTATATGTTAAAGGAACACGCATCACAAAAACAGGTTCTTCATTTCGCAGAGAATATTCAGGGCCAGTATAAGTCATCAGTAATTCGGAGGTAAAACTTGGACAGAGTCAAAAATATAAACCCTGTTTGACGTATATACCTACATAGAATATACAAGAATACATTGTTAATTATTAATATGTTTTCCAGTTTGAAACTTAGGATATGAAGAAACTACACTTCTGGACACATCTATTGGCCCACCTTAGAGTTTAGGTTTCGATGGCCCCTACCGAAATATGATTGCTAGATTGAACAAAAACTGTTGATGCAGTTTTAAACCTGATACATTTTACCATCTTTTTCGATCGTATTGTTTTAAATTTGAATTCAGAATACCATACGACATGGAACTACGCCTAACAAGTCGGATATGCGCCTTGTTAAAGGCAATTGATTTTTGAATAAAAAACATGTTTTATCAAATAAAGGTTTAATTTAATAACGCGTGTTGCCTCCATGGGCATCTACCACAGCTCTCATACGATTAGGCATAGAGTTTATCAACCACTCTATGAAATTTTGAGGGATCATCTCCCATTCCTCTTCTATGGCAGTTTTCAACTCCTGCATCGTCTGGGCAACTGGCTGACGAGCCCTAACACGTCTTTTTAGCTCGTCCCACATGTGCTCAATGGGGTTCATGTCTGGGCTTCTGGCTGGCCAGTCCATAACTGTGATGTTCACATCCCGAAGATATTCCCTGACGATGCCGGCCGCATGGGCTCTTGCATTATCATGCATAAAAAGGAAATTTGGGCCCACATAGTCCGCGTATGGTATCACGTGAGGTTCTAAGCACTCACGAATGTACCTTTCAGCATTTAATGTTGGCAGCCGTGGTCCTGTAACAACCTCAAGTTGAGTTTTGCCGCTCGCGGATATACCGCCCCAGACAGTCCATGAGCCACCGCCATAAGCAACCCTCTCTTCAAAGCAGCATTGTGCGAAACGCTCTCCCTTACGTCGGTAGACCTTCTTCCTTCCATCATTGCCATGTAACACAATTTTAGACTCATCAGAAAAGAGTACACGGCTCCAATCTTGCTGTGTCCAATTTAAATGACTGCGTGCGAAATGAAGGCGCGCTGTTCGGTGGGCTCGCGTTAGTTTGGGGCCATTAGCTGGCTTGTGTGGTACCATATCGCGTTCTTTTAACCTTCTCCGAACAGTTCGAGCGCTCACAGATACTCCGTGGAAGTCGCGAAGTTGGTTTTGTATCTCAATGGAGGTAAGGTGACGATTTCTCAAGCTGGTCGTCACGATGAATCGATCCTGCCTTTCAGTTGTGACCCGAGATCGTGGCCTTCCTTGGCGACGAACAAAGCCGCCAGTCTCTAGGTACCTCCGATAAACATTTCGGACCGCAGATCGACTTAAATTAAGTTGAGCACTCACGTTTCTTTGGCTGTGTCCGGCCTGAATAAGTGCCACAGCTTGGGCGGCGACTTCAGGTGAAGTATCCATAGATTATTGATAGTTCCTCACCTTAATGTTAAGAATAAGTAATGTTTGTTGCAAAACCAAAGATATCAATCACTTTTTCAAGAATTAAATCCAAGTAAACCAATAAAACCAAGTTTTCTTAGTATTCGATTGTTTGATATCAACAAACAGGCTCCAAATTGTCTTTTGTTTCTTTAAATTCTGTGTTCGAAATTCAAAAAAAGACTATTGAATGAAATTGTGAATGTGCCAGGTTCAAAACTGCATAAAAACTTTTTGCTCGACCTAAGATAAAATTTTAGCTAGGACCAAACGAAACTGAAAATACAAGGTGGGCCAAAAGATGTGTCCAGAAGTGTATTTAGGATAGTCATCAGTTGAACAAGAAACACTAATTAATCTCACGCTAACGGCAATTATATGTCTTCCAGATATACCAATGATAAGAAGACTCCTGTAACTGTAGAAACAGGAACACATAAGACAAAGTATTGATAAAACGGATAGATATTATACAATAGCAAATTGTGTAAGGATAAATTACGGAGTGCAATTACGTGGCACAACACATTAATCTGCATGTAACACAAAACAGGCTGGAATGTAAATATCTAACGCCCCAGTAATAAGATACTGCAAACACTTGCCGCTTATCTATCATCGATTGGTCGCTCAATGCCAGACATTGTGACAAGCTTAGACCGCCGCATCTACTACCATAGAAAAAATAATTGTGGGTACCTACTTATTCTATGACTATTAGGTAGTTATACCTATAGGTACCTACAATCGAAATGCCTCGTGCAAATAAATCTGAAATCATTCAGTCACCTCTGTGGAGCCATCCTGTCTTACCACAGAAACCACAAATGTTTTAATTAACATATTTTTTTACCCGTGTACGGCGAAGCAAAAAGGAGGGTTATGATTTTGACCGGTATGTATGTAAGTTCGTCTGTTCCCTCATAACTTCTAAATAACTTATCATAATTTGACAAATGAGGTATCGTTGGAAGCGTCTTGATTGTCCGCTGGTTATAGGCTATGTGACGTCACATTGAATTGAATATGGCGCCCTCTAGAGGACAAAGTCATAAACTAAAATGTTTTTTTATATATAATATACCGTGTTGGGTTTCAAATGAAAGGGCTTATTTGCACATTTCAAAAATATATATATTGTCAGGTATTGCTCGCGGCTTTGCTTGCATGATTCCGATAATTGGGAATAATTTCTAAAATCACGCCTCAGATGTGAGCTAAACATATTTTCTCTCCAAACTTACCCAAAATACATGTATAATACCTAATTATTCTTCTTTAAAAATGTAAATTGTCTCTAAAATAAACGAAATTATAACCCCAAAATAATTTAAATAAAAAGTAAGTTTAAAAACTAAAACCCGACTACTGAAACATCAGGCTCTAAAAAGTATGAAACCAGAAAATATTCTCATCTGAAATTAGAAAAAGGCAAACAAATTAAAAATCCGGAGTCACGCGTCATATCAGGGCATAAATGGAACAGATTACGTGTGACTCCGGATTTTTAATTTGTCTGCCTTTTTCTAATTTCAGTTGAGAATATTTACTTGTTTCATACTTTTTAGAGCGTGACTTTTCAGTAGTCGGGTTTTAGTTTTTAAACTTACTTTTTTATTCTGGAAAATTATAGACTACCACGTCACTACACGACTACACGTTTTAGAAAACCTTTATTTTTCTGTACTAGGTTTTACTGTAGGTCTTAAATAAAGTGCATATAGAACAAGACGAAACATCAATGAACGAAGAAACAAGCCAAGTGTCCGACCATGAAACAACTGTCAATGTGACCCCAAGCTATCCTTACCCGTATGACAAATAAGGTAGAGTAGGTGCGGCACTCGTGAGTCAACGTCCTCACACCAATATACAGAAATGTTTTTGAGTTATTCTACCGAAGGCGGTAAATCGCCATGTGTGCCGTGAAAATCCGCCACTTCAAAATAGAATATGCAGAAATTCCCCCAAGAATAGGTGGGACCAGCTAGTTCAATAGCATGATCAAAATAGACCCAACGGCAGTCTGACGCAGGAGCTAACATCGTCATTGATGCATACGAATCCTGTTACTAAAATAGGATGAATTGCGAAAGCCAGTGCACGGCCAGGCGACGACGCGCTAAGTAAGTGCTGCTGATGTGAGATAATAGAAATGGGGAACCTAGCAGACCTCATGTATATAGACAAAGGATTGTTATTCGATTGTCAGGACATGGCAGGCGCCGTCAGAGATAGACGAGCACCCGGCGACCTTGCGCGTGCGTCGGCGGCGCGTCGTCGTCGGCGCTGTGCGTAAGAGAAATAGTCCAACGACATGCGATACAAGGAATACCAAGATACGCGGCGCCCGCGCCGGCGCCGAGCCCGCCGCCAACGACCATACTAACATGTTAAACATGCTATTGTGTGCCAAAAGAATACAAACAGTCGCTTTTAAAAAGTAAGCAAATTTCCAATTAAAGTGTTCATGCATAACGCATGCAGGACCTTCCACACACGGAAGAGATAAGTAAGCTTTCGTCAGCTTAGAAACTTTTATAATGTTGTGTCTTTACATTTTTAAAGATTTAGCATTATAGTTGATAAGACTGTGATACACGCAAGACTCTAGCCATAAGCTAAGATTACAATTCTGATACAAATCCGCTCCGTAAACAATAAAGCCTAATCGATTTTGTATTAGAAACTAACGAGGGGTAAGAAACCAAATGTTTCTTGTAATAAGGTGCAAATTGGTTTGACCTGGTGGCGGTTACAATCTCAGATAGAGGTGAGATACCTGCAAGCGCTTTAACCCTCAGACGCAGGATTATTTTTAACCCCAAGCTTCTTCAGAAGGGTCCTTAGTAAATACTCCTGACGAGATACACCGACTAGATTATGAACACAATCTAGGTATGGATCTAACGTAGCCAGCCGCCTGCGAACACAGTTTTATTTTAGAAAGTAATCGCGAATTTATTGTCTCCTATACCGTAATGTTCTTGGTAAAGAATATAACGTTCGACAAAGCTTACACAAACTTACAATAGACAATCAAGCTGCACAATAAAGAAATAACAGGTGTAGAGGTGTGAACAATTACCAATTTATTTTTGCAAGCCGACAACAAATGTGTTTTAATATTACCAAAGAATATGATTTGCGTGACGAATCCGTGATTTATATATTCTTTGTAAGGTTATCAAAACCCAAAAAACTTACAGTTTATGCGACTTTTTGTGGGACAGAAAACAGCAATGAATAAGAGACCTACCAGTCCAATACTTCTAATGAAGGAAGAAATAAATAGTTTTGACAGGTGGATTAATCAAATTTACACTGAAAACTTGAACCCCCGCTTTCCATAAAGATGGCCGCGTAAACAACAGCGCACAGCGAGCGTACGGTCGTTGACAGAGCACAAGAGGTCCATTCAATATTAATGAATTCGAACAAGACAGAAATCGTAATGTTATATTTAAACTGGAAAATGATGACAAACACTCCGAACATTTTAATGGTTTTGTTTAAACACTTGGTTATGAAACAAAACATTGTAAAGGATACGACAACAAAGGAATATAAACCTCATTGTGCGAAGTTTCTCAACTGCATATCATTACAAAAATAATTAATATCAAACAAAAATTACTGCTCTGACGGGCAGCAAAAACTGGAACGGTAATTAAAAGCATTAAATTATTTTCGTTCAGCGGAAGGTTTTCTTGCAAAATGCATGACTGAGTCAACACGATCTTACAGCCAGCGGAGAAATGCTGGAAGATTTATACACGGCACGTGAGAGTGCAACTTGCAGACTCTCGCTTGTCTGCCGCGTGATAACTTGATGTTGAGAAGTACTAAAACTTGTTCGTGTCTTGAGCTGAGCACTTTAAGTAGGAGTGTTACCAACTAACACGCTCGCAGAAGAGCTCAGACTTCTCCGAGCGACTAGTAACTCTTCTTTAATATCTTTAACAAATACAACAGTAGGTACAGGGTAACTTACATGCCTAAAATAGGTATCTGGGCTAATAATAACAAGGGCGTTAATATAACAGAGGGTGGTTAAAAAATAGGGAGTCCACTCAGGCATGTGCACCGCAAAATTAGCTCGTAGGAAAACAATGAGTTTGGGTACTCAGCCTCAGGCTTATGCTCTATTCAAATCTGTATTCCGGAAATTAAAACCGGGGTTTTGTTCGTTGAAGTTTATCTGAATGCTATCTGGGAATGCGAGGGATTACGTAACCACGTCGCTATCCACACTAATGTGCTCGGAAGTCTCCGTCAACCGACCTGCACTGGTCGATTAGTGGGCCATGCTGACCACGTCACCGTGGGAGTTCAACTCGCACACTAATCACTGCCAGCACACTAAATCATAAAACAGAGAGATCATAGAAAAGAGGGTGTGGCGCCATTAAGTGTTTCTAACTCCTAGTCATAACTCATTGCTTTCTCTTCTGAGAGTATGCATTAATATATTAACCCTTTCGAATGCTGAACAAGGGGACAACAGAGTCGATAATTAAGTTAAATGTATAACGTGGTGAGAAGGGGCTATGGGTGACGCAGGGCGGCAGGGAGCCGCTGGGGCGGGTGGTAACGAGATGAGCGGTCACGCGCGACTGGCCGCCGCAGATAGCGACCTCCGCCCTTCATGATAGAGCACAACACTTCACTATGTCAACTAAAGTGTGACTCGGATATAAAAACGCTCTTTACGTACTTCTCACGAACTTTTAGTGATCCCGAACACAGAAATTTTATATCATTCTGTGTTCCTGATCAAAATATAAAATATTATTGCTGTACTTACTGAGAAAGTTTGGAATATGTTCAATTTGCGTGTGTGTGTGTGTGTGTGTGCGCTTTATGTCTTTCATTTTCTGCTATAGAACATCACCAGACTGACGTTCTAACAGTGAACAGATATCAAGATACCAAGAAGATATCAAGTAGGTACCAAGTAGTATTTGAACATTTAATCCTAACTATCCTAACTAAACACACAAGGTGAAAAATTGTGAGTGTGTGTGTTTGTATGTTTGTTACTTCTTCACGGACAAACGGCTGGACCAATTTTGATAAAATTTGGTATGGAGGTAGCCGACACCTTGGATTTACACATAGGCTACTTTTTATCCCGGTCTACGCGGGTGAAACAGCGAGGCGCAGCTAGTATATTAAAATGAGTTTGTTAGTTTGTTACGCTTTCACGCTAAAACAGCTGAACGGATTTGGATAAACTTTTGCACATGGGTAGACCATGACTTGCATTAGAACATAGGATACTTTTTATCCCGGTAGTACGTGCCCGTTCCACGCGGGCGAAGCCGCGGGCAAAAGCTAGTACTTAACAAAATAAGATGAAGAACATTTTATAACACAGACTCCAATATAATTCGGAAACAGAGTAGGTACATACCTTGTTCGCTTGAACAAGTAAAGAAAACTTGAGATTTTGCGACAAATCCATTTCGGAAATTCGGAAGAGCTTTACAACAAGAGCATAAAGCAACGCGAAAGGCTTCGCAGCCAAAGATAAAACTTTGTTTGATCTGTTTTAAGTACGAAATCATGTACTTACCTCTAACAAACAGAAAAAGAGTTTCGTAGAAAGAAGGGTTCATTGCATGCCAGCATATTTTACATGTGTGAGTTCAGCAAATACGTAAAAGGTCTGTTCGTTGCAATCAGTGATATTGACAACGGACCGGGAACAGCCTCTAACAATTTTATTTTCTGTCCGATGCGACTATTACACAATAGATGGTCCACAATAAAGGACGGACGCTGATTTGCAAAGACGCACATTCTCGTTTTTGCGATAAATGATTCCGTGATAATGATGCACTATTCAATGCTCTTGACAATGATTAAGCGTTGTATAAAACAAAGTGAGATATGAAGAAAATATACTTGATCGATTACGAATTGATTAGATTGTCAGTATTTGTCAGATTCTCATAAACCAATGATTTCAAAAGTATAAACATTTTAGTCACGCACAACGATTCAAAGAAATTTTTGTTTTAACAACTTTCTTAGGTGTTGGCTCAAGATAATAATTACCACTAACGATTCAATTAATTCACAGTCAGAATCTTTTCCAGTATCTACCAGATTCTCTTTTATTATTCAAACAAAACAAGCTGGTATAACTGAACATGATACTGATGCACCTACTAACGTTACTAAGGCAAACAAAGATCTTTGTATATCTTTCAGCAGTCAGACACATTCGATTGAGAAAGTCCAGTTCTACATAAATCTTCCTGCTATATCTCCCGATGTTTGTTTATTCTAAACACGGATAGCCAGAAATGGTTCTTGACCAAAATGTAATTCCCAACTTAGCCGCATACATATCGAGTGACGTTGAACAGAGTTTCGCTAAGTTAAATAAATGATAGTTGAACGCGCGATAGTTCCGCAGTAACAGGCCAATAAAATAAGTAAACTGTACATCCAGCTAGTACTTACACAGGGTGTCCAGTAAATAGCACGACATACTGCAGGAGGTGATAGCTTGGGTCAATACCTACCAAAACAACACAATATATGTTCAGCAAAATCTTACGGATTTACAGTTATACAAAATTTAAAAAGTTAAGCGATAAGAAAATTGTTCTGTGAAAATTTAAACAAAAAGTACTATTTCTTGAAAACACTCTTGTTTTTGATAGAAAAAAGACATAGCAATGAGTAAAGTAACTATTCACAAATAATTTGATGTAAAAAAAATACTAGAAAATGAATTTTTCATTACGAGATGCCAAGGTAGAGATTTTTCAATATTTCGGAAAATTTTGTAAAACTGTAAATCCGTAAGATTTTGCTGAACATATATTGTGTTGTTTTGGTAGGTATTGACCCAAGCTATCACCTCCTGCAGTATGTCGTGCTATTTACTGGACACCCTGTATAATAGGTACTTACGGCTATTCACTTGAAGAGAACGCTTGCTAAGAATTTCAGTTTCACAGAACAGTTTTATCTTTGAAACTGAATGCACTTGCAAACAAAGTAAATCAAGCGTCCGTTCTAGATATGAAAAAAAACGTTGCAAATATTTACTTATATTACTTTTACTGTTAAACTTGATTTTGAATTTAATTTACCGCTCCATTGAATAAAGTTTATTTTTGATGCAAAACAAAATTGTTTGATGGCAAGTGTTAAGAATAACATATGAACGTAAATATTTCCCATGTGGGGCGTGGTATCCGCAATAAACACATGTACGATGCACAAAGACGTCATGCCAGCCAGCTTTGTGCTTTTATTGGCTTCGGTTTAGATTCCAACATATGGAGTTGTCATGGCATAAACACAGGCACCGCGCCGCGGGAAATATCCTTCCGCTCGCGCAAATACAATATTTGTTGTTGAATAATAAATAAAATATGGGGACGAGAACAAACGTATCGATTTAGAAAATAACGAGGAATAAAATGCAAATGGAATAGCTACAAAAGTAAAATCAGCGTATAATGTTAAAGCTATCAACGTTTTACATTCTCAGTGAAGTAAAGATGTAAAGTTCCGTTATTATTCGGATATTGACTCCTGTTAGTTTCGAAAACTTTTACACCGTGTGAAGTAACAGCAAATATTTTGCTTAAAATTAATTATTTGCATACAGCATTCCAAATATCTTCGGTTTCGGAAGACTGTGCTAAAACTCCCATGCCGATTTTTCTTAAATGAATCACTGCGGAATGAGCATAGCTAAAGATGGATAAGAACGACACAGTTCATTATGATTTTAGATCCGTCTGAATCATAAAAGAGTACCTATTGAAGATGCTTGGACGCATGATTGTGCTCATGATAACAAACAACTTTTACTATGGGACCAAACCTGAAATCGCGAAAAATATTTGTTATCATGAGCACAGTCGTGTGTTTGGGTATCGGTCACTAATTATCAGTCACCCTATATATGTCAATTTTTAAATACCAAAATAACTTTCAAAAAATAGCATACATACTTATAAATAAAAAAGATTTAAGAATTTGTCACAGGATACTTTGATTGAAATTTAATTGAATAATCACGAGAAACCTCTAGAAATGCGACTTTACCAGCCCGCGCGCTATCAACGCTCTTAAAATTTGATTAAAAATTTTAATACCTAAAAATTGTTCCTAATAAACTTTATTGTATTGTATTATATGTACTTAATGCAGATCTTAAATTCATTGACAGACAACGCACAGCCTTAACCGCTGCTGGGTCTTACTTACCTAAGCATGATATTATTACAACACAAGAGTTCCATTATGTATAGAACGATTTTTGAAAATTCATCCTCTAAAGGAGTATTGGGAAAATTTGCGAAATTTTGTATGGTAATTTGTCATATTTGCTAATGGGACTGGGAAATACTATCAGGATTATGGCATGTTCTTTCTAAAAAAAACTACCGACCCAGCCCTGCTTCGCACGGTTTTTACGACTTGACAAAACATGAAGGTTTCTATATTATATATAAGTTAAATATTGATGTCTACCTATTATACATTTATAAACCTTCGGATTAAATTCTCTAAATGATAGTGTAAACCGCATCAAAATCCATTGCGTAGTTTATAAGAACAACGCGGCCACACAGACAGACACGAAAAGCGACTTTATTTTATAATAAGTATAGATATAGAAGATATAGATAGAAGTTAGGTAAAAGCTTAGCTTGGAGCCTTACGATAAAGCTCGACGTCGACAAATAAGCCTCACAAATGCTCAAGAAAGTAGGCTGGAAAAGGAATTATGTACAATCAGCGTTGTGCGTAGTTTGACCTACTAATTTGTGCTAACAGTTTTCATAGCAGGTTTCGCGAAGTTTGTTATCAATCTGAACATGATTACCGGTGATTATGAGTTGAGTCAGAGGCCAGCCGTGGCCGGAACGAATTCGCACATGGCGCGTGACTGATCGAGCCTTGATTTATACATACAAGAGGAATTCGTGCTAGCCTTATACTGATTTACATACCGACATAGTCTTTCTATCTGTACCTTTCTTTGAATTCCTCTTCTCTTTGTCTGATAAGTTTGTTTTAGATTACGGATTTGCAACATCTTTGGATGCAAATTCATTGAAATTGATTTATCACGCAATCCTCTTCAGGATTCCTAAGTTACTTTGTATTGCATATACATATAGGGACATCGATAACAGTTTTACCACAAAAGCTGTGATTTTTAATAAATGCTGTGTCCCAAAACATACATACATCTAGGAACATAATAATCACAGGCTTTACGAACATAATGACTGTCCCTCTCTTCCTCATCTCATCTTTCATCAAAATCTAAACCAATTTACACCTTGTAATCTCCGGTAGTCTTCGTACCTATCTCCACTAATTGCGGGCATCGTTAACATAATTATGCCATCAAAATGAAAATGAGAGTTTTCATTTAAAGCCTCGGTGACCTTTCATAAACGAGGTTCAATGTGGCGACACTTTGGTCAGGCCTTGCCGCAGGGCGCAACCGGGTAGGGCTGTCAACTTTTTAAAACCATTGATTGATATACCTACACCAAGGAAATCAGTACTTGGTAAAAAAAAATTTTAGCTACTTTGAACATTCATATTTGGAACATTCTCATGTAACTTTAAATGAGTAGGTAGATATCGTAGTTAGTATGGAAAAGTAGAGAGTTGAATGTGAATGGACTAAGCTGCTTATCACTTCACACAAAGACCTAACTCAGAGAAATGGGTTACTTCGGTGCCGTGCGCGATATGCAAGATATTAAATGCGAATGTGCATATGATTTTAAACCTAATACCTATGCTACGACATTGTATTGTTGCTTGCGACATCTAGAATTCCCCCTAGTTTATGAAATTTCTAGTGGCACAAATCCTGGTAATTCTTCATCAGTCTATAACATTCTACCCGGAATCTCCTGGTACTCGGGCTCAGAGAGATCCCTGGTCGGCAACCCTGGGCAGGGTGGTTAAGTTCGCTCACGTTCGACCAGCTGAGTCACGCCCGGTCACCTCGTAATCTGACGTAGGTAATATTAATATATATTGATCTCTCTACCGAACACCACATGAGAATACTCATTCATGTGGATTATACTGAACAGATTATACTGGAACTGCATTGTTTACTTAGCTGTGTTGGTAGAAGCACCGATAATAATTATAATACTACGGTAGAAGGCACCAAAAAAGTAGATAAAAAGAACTAGGTAAATCCGTATACATATAAATATCTGCGAGCCATAAGCGACGCGACACAAACAGGCATACGTAGCTAACATTAACCAGGCAGTTACATTATCGAACATTATTCAATCACTAGCTGACCCGACAGACGCTGGCCTGTCCAAATTTAACTGTCAAAGTTAAACTGTTTATCGTAGAAAGAGAAAGTGTCAAATCTACGGATGCATCAAGTAGTTTATATACATCAGATTGCCATCCCTAGAATTGACAGCTAGGAACAGTTTGTAAGGGAAAAGAAAAATGTGGTTTACGTTTTTCCGTGCAATTTGCCCAATTTTTCTCTTCTTATGAACCTTCCTTGGACCCAACGAATATTTGAAAAAAAAATGGCGAATTGTACCAGCAGTTCTCGAGTTTTGCGCTTAGCAACACATTTAGTCTTTCATTTTTATTTATATAGATGTTTATTACGCTTCAAATACATAATTAGGTACATAACTATTAGGAAAGAGAAAGGCGTTTTACAGTGCACTAAGTTGGCAATAAGAAATCGATACAGTAAACAGTTAGATACTATCGTTCGACCAATGAGCATATGGCACCAAAAAATTACGATGACATCAAAAGACCTCCTGTTACTGTGACCAACAACTAAGGAATTCGACAAACAAAATGCATCAGATTTCAACAGAAACCGCATGCCGCTACATTTGTTTTATCTTTAGGTTCGGAGGTCATCACAAAAAACGGCAGAAAAACTTTGAATGGGGCAAGTGCACCAAAGTTAAATGAATGGGCATCGGCCACACTTGAAAGCAGCGCAATCATAGAGCTAATGAAACTCATCTTCCAAATAGCATAAAAAGGGACACACATGCGGTGTCCAAATATTTTTTTCTCGCTAATTCTCCGTAAAAGTTTTGCGCAAAAACCAAAAGCGGCCGTGTGGTTCAAACGAATCCATTAAAATGCTCGTACCCGCGTGCTCCCTCGAGTGGCTCTTCACTTCTGGGAATGCAACTACCTGCTTTTTATAGCGGAGCCGGAGATAAGGGCTTCACAAATATGCGCAACCCGGCCCTATTTGATTATCGATCAGTGGTCCGTTAGCAGCAATAAGATTGAACGACCTTTCGAAATCGATAGGATTATACTGTATGGAAGTGACCCAGAATCCCGACGGAATGATGTAAGTACAGATATAAATGCATATTCATAGCCATGTGGTGCTATGCAAGCGGCCTGTAAATGCTATTCATATAGGTCAAATCATAACCACGGAGTGCATGATTGCATAGGTACTTACATTTATCCGATATTTAAGATATGACTACTAATAGATGTAGTGATTATTTGTCACTATAGCTTTCGCCAGCGGCTTCGCCAGCGTGGATGTCGGAAATTATCCCTCGGGAACCGTACATTTTTCCGGGATTAAAAAGCCTGTGTGTCCAGACTATAATCAAAAATTTCATCCAGATCCTTTCAGTCGTTCTGGTGTGATTAAGTAACAAACATCCATCCATCCATCCATCTAAACTTTCGCATTTATAACAGTAGTAAGTAGTAGTAAGATTTCCTTCTTCAGCTTAAGTATTGCTGCACTGGATGACAAAATAATTATGCGAGTATGTAGTTATGAAGAAAACCGTTAAGCTGTCAGTGCACGAAACTATACTGTGACAAAAGATATTGTGGATAGCAGCGTCACAAATGTGTGACATGAACGTGGTAACAGAGATGTGGCTGAGAGCACAAAGGACAAAGGTACAGTCGCCGGAGAAATTGTCGCGACTGATTTGATTGTCCGCGCCGACGCGCACTTTGTCGGCACCGAGCCTCGTACGAGTAATGTACACGATACAAGTCAACGCGAGCTGCGAGCTTCACAAAACAACGAACGGACAACGTCTTTATAACCTTCACCACCGTAACTGATACGACTGAGACCAATTCAGCTCTTAAATATGGAATGAGTTTGTCTTAGAATGATTAATTGAGATTGAGAAAATTAGGGTCTTCAACAAATATGCGTGTTTTTTTAGCTATTTGTTCAATGTCATCAGTCATCAGTATCAGATTCAACCTTGAGTACTTACAGATTATCGACCAACATCCAATCCGTTTTATCTAGACACGTACCTGCAACAAAGAACACAACAACATTCAATATCACACTAGCATTAAATAAAATAAAAATAACAACATTTACTCGTATATTGTACGCAACACAAAAGGGTGCGCTGACTACCGGCACAATAAAAGCTCAATAAACAGCCTTTACTGGTGTGACAGTAAGCCTTAAGTTATAACACATAAGCGTCACGGGGTGGCGAGGGGGACTAGATCAGATGACAGATGAGAGGTATTTCAATGCTTTATTGCGTCGGAGTTTTTGTGGAGAAACGTGACTTCCGAGGGGCGTTGACCCCGCTACTGACTCCTGTAGGATGTCGAGATAACTGCCACCGTGAGATAGCTCCCGATGCATATCTTACTAATCTAACGCCTTTTAGGGGCTTTTTGTTAATCATAGTTACCCTATATGGCAACTAATGACGAATATGTTCCAAAAATGGATATTAATTTCTGTGGAGATCAGTTGTTTTATATTCCCCACAGGGCCCTATTTCTCAGTTATGGATGAATGTATTAAGATAATAAATCACTTCCAAACGTAAACATATGCTTCAGTAATATACAGTTGTTACGCCTGTAAATAATCATCGTGTCGTTAAATTTGCATACAGCAATAAGTCTGGGAGGATCCGAGAGAATCCGAGTCGCCTCGTAAAACGAGACCACAATCGCTTTCCGAAAAACTCATAAGGCATAATGACAGTGCAGTACTCATAAATAAAATTGAAACATATCCCGGTATGTTTTCGGCGACATGTGTTGCTCGAAATGGTGTCCATCCACGCTGTGAAGTTGTGGTCAGTTATCTTATTTTTCGTGTAAACAAGAATATTGAAGTTTCTGGCCCGTCCGTCAAACGACTTCTGCCACCCAGAAGTCGTTCTAAAAACAAACTAAGTATTCGTATAAAAAAGTTTATCTTGACTCGAGACGGTTCCTCGGCTTTCTAGTGACCTTAAACCTGTACCGACCAAAGGATACGTTCCTCCCGCTTTCTTTACCATCATGTATCTCTCAGTAGAGCTATATGCAATATTAAGGAAGTATAAGACGTTTACATTTGGTCTCTGTGAAAGCAATCAAAGCTCTGAGCACATAAACAAGAGTTAAATCTACCGGCTCGCTGACGGACCTCATAAACGAACTGGTGATGGACTTATTATCTGCTCTAATAATAAACCCACTTTAAAGTGTATACCGCTATCCAAAACAAACGTCTTACTTTTCACCAGTGATAATATTATGGATAGGAAGACATTAATTATACTTCTTACTCACGTTACGAAAGCTAAGAAAAGAAGTACGAATAATGTCAGTAACTATACTTCCTGGAAAACGAGGAAATGAATGGCGATGTTAATATTAGACAGACACTAATTACTCAAGTGCAACGTCCATTATGAGCGTTCGTTGTTTTGAAAAGCCATGCCACAAAACATTTGAAGTACCTAATTGCAGAGATAAAACAAGTGTTCAACAAGCAAATCTGCCTGAAGCAAGTCCTATTGATGAGTATTTTCACACGCCGCCGATACAACCTAGCGCCAGTAGCCGACTTGGGCGGGCTACCGGCGGTGGCTATTTTAAATATAATTGCAGCCTCCATGCACAGCCCGCAACGTTTGTTGTCCGACCACTATGAATACAGTTCTGCAATAAAATTCGTTTTTTATTGTAACCGCACGGAGATAAACGAACAGGAGTGAGGAGCTTACTTCGTCATTGCTACGAGTATAAGGCAAATATATCAATTCTTCGACTGCGTAGAACTGTCTTCAGTTCTCTGGAGGACCGTAACCGTACGGCTTGACTTATTACTTGATTCGAAGGAGTATTATTTCCTACTCATCCAATTTTCTTTTCGCTACGGTTTTTAAGACAGTTGAATCATCTCCCTGGGACGATTCGTCCGTCTTACATTTATGGTCTCGGGTGTTTTCATTTGGTTCATCGTCAGAAGTAGGTATATCTATATCCATGTCCGCTATGATCTAAAATACCCCTAACTAACCTAGCTTTCACAATTTTGTAACGTGAGAACTAATTATACCAAAAGTGACTACTTGATTTACCTAGCGATGTTTAATCGGCAACATGTGTAACGCATATATATGACGTTAATGAGTTAGTACATTTAGTACTCCCACGGACGGATTACACAGTGGCTCGACTCACAGTCGGTATAGATTGAAAATGCAATTTATTTTCACCAAAAGCAGAGTGCAAATAAACTGATTTGCGTGCAAATATCTAAGCCTGAATAGTTTCCGGTCAACTTTACCGAACTTTTTATGGAATTTCGTCGTGTATTTCTATGGAATACCGCGATTGCAATGCAGAATTCAATATTTATGGGAAACGCAATTTATGTAGGAGATTGCTTTAATTACTTTTCTTTAGAAAAGTACCTCTTTTACCACATGGACTTTATAGATATCAGATTAATCTTCCACATTCAATGGCACTTCCAATCAAAATGTCTACATTCCCGAACGATTATAATCTTAGCTTAGTTAATTTGTTCAGATCGAGTGTGTGCATGTGAATGGAACAGCACAGCTATCGATACGCGCTGGCATTCATATAATTACCTACGATATGTATAACATTACTGATACACAGGACATGTGTCCCACTATTAAGACGATAAGTTAACCCGACGGCGCCATATGCAGTAATTTATTCCCAGCTATTATTATATAACTAAACTGTGCGTCTACGCTGCGATACGAAAATAAAATCGGTACAAGAATCGTCTCTGAAATGCCTGCAATTTAAATATGATGAGACTGGTTCTCAGAAAAAGAAATATAGCTGGAAGAACTTTGTTTTATTGCGCAGATATATCTTACGAGAGATACAATGTAGGCACGAAAAAGTAGGCAAAGTGGTTGCCCTTTTCAAGAAGACAAATTCGCCGTCGATATTACTCTTACGTAACAAACAAATATAAATAATGTTATATGTGTACCAATCACTTCAACGAGTAAAAAGAAAAGATTTTCGCGACGAAAAATCTCTTGGGGAAAACTGCTTTCCTCTACATTAAGTTCTATCCCTGATTAAGCAAAAACAAAAGCACGGGAAAGTCTCCCGAGTCATGAGCTCAAGCGACGCAATTTGCTACATTTCCATTACTTGCAAGCAGTCCATGTTGTTCAGCAATTACTCGCAAGTTTTATTACGTACTCCATTGCTAATTAACCTGGATAACAGTGTACGCTGTTGGCTCTCGCAAGTACCTTAAATACATGAGTTTTACTGTTTCTTTTTTAGTACATTATATTATTGCATTAAAGCATATCGGTTATGTGCTGTCTACGCTGACTTTGCATGACATTAAAAATTTGTCGGCAGTCCGACTTGTCTGGCTAGTGTTGAATAATTCATTAGTTGTAGCGTCGATTGAATTAAAGGTTGTATCTCAGTCTCGACATGGTATCGGTGCTCTATTTGCATATCAGACATGTTCCGATGTGCACCAGATGTCGCTACATAGCCATAGCCTTTGATAAGTTATCGACTAGCAAACGCGTTAGAGGTCCGAATAGGAGTCTATTAATAGTCCATTCAGTTAAAGATTTATCCTTAAGAGTCTGTTTTTTCTTTCATTCAGTTAGTGATTTCTACGTCATTAATGTACCTAGAGGTCTTAAAAGGTCCAAAAGAGATTTCTATTATTATGTGCAGTCAGTTTAAAGCTTTTTTTCGGTAATAAAACAACGGTAGCAAAACAGAAGCTGTGTTACCAGATGGAGTCACTACACGACAGATGCATTCATTCTATCTGATTACATTTACACACGAATTCTTCATTATACACTCTGTATTTATGAGCTCTTAGTTATATTTACTATACAAGATGCGCTACGCGACCAACACGAATCTAATCTACGTAGAAAATGGAGTGCCCTTTATGCAAATGTGAACCTTTATTACGTAACCGGCCTTCCAGACAATCTATGCTAATCCATTTTGTAGGAATTGGACAATTTAATCAGACTCGGACAAATCGCAACTGTATACTCTAATCACATCTTCCTTATCAATAAAATAGCCATAAAACACGAAGATTAAAGCGAAGCAAAAGACGACAAGACGGATGGTATCGATATTGGCGCCCAACACGGAATTCTAAGAAGGAATCACATTCGATTCAGTTCGCTACAAGTACTTACAGCGCGCGATGCCACCACTCCACCTATTATATATTCAATGTGCATCGACTCTTTATCATTTTAGGGCGAGCACGAATGTTAATCGAGTCGGTAAAGTGTATTTTTATATGCGTCATTTGTTAAAATCGTGCGTTGATATCAATTTGTTAGGACGTGACTTGAATTTGATGATGTAAGCGTGGGCGCTCGTGCCACTGTAATCCGAAAAAATAGAGCCACACATGAAGGGAGAATGGATGCTGTTGGCACTTTCAGCGAATGATTTACGATGTTGAGAAAAGCTTTCTATTTCACTCGCAAATTCGTCAGTATATAGTCAAATGTTTTTACTACAAGCCTAATTTCAAAGGCAATGATACTCAAAAAGAGCGATTATTATTGTTGTTGTTTCGAGCAACATATTCCAGACAATAAATTAAATAATCCTGCCAAATAACTTCCACAGAGTTCAATGAAATAAAACTTAATTAAACCTACCCAGTAATTAGAGCAATCAATAAATGTTAGCATCCAGATGAAACGAAAATTAATTTACATAAAATCAAATTAAAAATCGTACCACCTTCTATAAAAACGATCATAAAAATTTAATGTTCCTCCACAAACAAATATCCTTGGCAGCCGATAAAACCTTTGTGATCATTTTAACAGGGATGAAAATAAAAAGACTTCTTTTATCAGAAAGGAAATTCAATTATCTGTAACATAGTTACTGGTTGAAACAGCGGAGTAACGTCCGGTCGAAACGGGGAAGTTTGAACACCCAAGGCTGGGTAGGGTAGTTAGCAGTTGTTTGCATACAACCCAAAGCCCCTTTTTGTCCCGTCCTGAATAATGGTATTGTTAATAGCCAGCTACATATAACATATATTAGTATATGTATATGTATGGACCCACAAGTATTTATGTACGCAAGTGATTCACCGCAACCCGCTGACATAGAAAGTTTCCATGTTGCGGTTTGTACGCACCGTTGTAGATTTAAAATTAAATTGTTCTATCTATTTCATCAAGTTTGTATTTTGCTTTACTTCTGTTTTGTGTTTCATAAATTCAGTAAGCATAAATTTGTCTTGACTTGTCAAACTCAAACTCAAAGCATTTATTTCAAATAAACCAAACCAAAAAAGGAAAGGAAGGTTGTCTTCTTTAATGTTAAGCTGTCGGCGGCAATTGATTCTTCAAACTATGCATTTCTTACGTTCCATTATCATTGATGTGTGTTACTTTTCAATCTTAACTTTTAGCTGGAGTCCGTTTTCGCTCTATTTTCTTTCAGAATTGAATACAAGGTTTTCTAATGTCATCCTTTTACCATACTTTACATCAATGCCCTCATAGACTGTCAAACTGCCATCTTTATCAGTTCCCAATATCTAGCCAGCTCGTTTTATAATTCCCGTCAGTGAAACGTACCGAACGTGATAGGTTTTCACAGTTCGACAAATTCATTCTTTGAATGTAATATTAGCACTTTGGCACGTGTTTTGTGCCTGAGATGAGGTCTTTTTATCTTTTGTAAAATGTTCTAGTAATTTTAGGGCACAAGAGAAATATCTAATCACATTTCTTATACCAAGAGTACCGTACCCTAATGTAAGAAATTCTGAGTTTGTTATATAAGCAGTAAGCTTTTCTCATGCTAATTCTTTGTAGGATTCATAAGAGTACCTAGTAGGCTCAATAGTAAAAATGGTAATAGGCAGAAACATAAAGCGCTTGCACTACCACTCTTTTATTTACTGTCTCTGTGTGTCGTTCAGATAATCACGTTTGCATGAACGTATGTATGGTGCGCTACTAAAAGTAATTGTAACAGGATCTGTGTGCAGGCGGCGACGCCACAGCGGCGTGTCTATCCAGCTCTCCTCTAACCACCGATACATAAACACTTGGCCACCAGACCAACCACTTTCGCGAAACGTGGACCGGCTTTTAGCAAAAATTTGATCAGTGAAAGTCAAGAATGATACGTAGAGTGCGCCCGGGCCGCTCTCAGGGGTTCATTTGATTAATTTAATCGATAGTCTCGCTAGAATAAATGCAACATACGTTATCGAAATTTAAATATAGAGATTTTGCATAAGGTTTTTATATGCGTCGTGCGTCTAAAGTAGCACTTTACTATTAATGGAAGCTCGTAGACTGAGATGGCTTGGATCGGCAATATCTCCGGCGTGCTGTGACGGGTCGCCTCTCGCCTTTCCTTTTTCTTTTTAATGTTGTCAGTACGGCACATTTAATTAACTAAAGTTAAATTTATGTGTTGTCCTCCCCCTTCAAAAGACCGGACAATATTTCACCGCAGCGATAACTGCGGACGTAACAACAGTCATTTATATTAACTTATCTGAAAAATTCCGAACGGACAGGATCTTCGTTGAACCTTTCTTATCAGATGGCAACGATATACAAAAGATCCCAATAAGTTTTAAACACACTTTCTCCTTTAAAAGTCACGATACAGTCGATTCTAGACGTAACGCTTTTGTAGCAATAGATCAATTTATACCATTACCATTAGCATTAAAATCAAGTTGTTATCGTTCCATTAAAATCCCCTTATCGAATTCTATGACATTACTAAATCGTTAAACAGGATATTCAGCTTTTTTTACGATTATGCAAAACGGCCTCAAACCGTTTCCTTAAACGTATATGTATAGTCTCAAATATACTTTTAGAATCGAACACATTTTGTATAGCATATACATAACATATAACTCTATCTAAATCTCTCTCTATCTATATCTCTATCTCTTTATGTAAATGATAAGACAGATAGGTATGTAGCAATAGTTTATCATAAATATTAGATTGAATAGGTAGCCACTAGCCACGCAAGTGCATATCTAGAGAGCCAATACACTTAGCGGGCAGTAACTCCGTAGCTCGGTTGATCGGGTCGCTATCGTCAGATATGGAGTCAATTTGCAGTAATGCGGCGGGCAGGTTCACGTTACTTTTTATAACACATTCGAGGTCGTTGACTGCAGACTAAACAACACATAGTACTTGTAAGGTGTCAATGCACCGGGAAAACATCCGACCTTCGATACAATTAGGCATTGTTAGGTTGCGAGAGCTACATCTTCCGCGGATCGATTGTTTTGTTCTAAAAATTATTATAGGTAAGTACCTACCTCATTTGATTTTGGTTGCGAATGTGTGCGTGCCTGTCTTGTATGTTCCATACTCTAGATATCCTATATCAGTGTAAATATTAAATAAGTATGTTGGTGCAATAATCTGCACGTGCGTCAATCGGTATATCAGCTATCGATACTGTATTGCCTGAATAATATACTAAATCTGGTCTACGTCATACCTACTTCAATGCATTCTTTTGGAAATTTTAATTATCAGCAATATTGATAGTGTCTATCGCAGTAATGCACCGTTTTTCTGTTTCGATGCCAACGACTTTGTTGTTTTCGTGTTTCAATGACTTCGGTGGGGCAGGTTTGTATACACCTACTTAAAAGTTATTTTATAATCAGTGAAAAACCTGTAAAAAAAAGCGGTCGTAGCCAGCTTAATTGTTGCCAAATATGTAATCAAGATAAAAGAAATACCGCAATATATTACTTGTCTTTCCATCTTAATGTATTCTTAGAAATGATTTCAAAGGCTAAACACGTGGCTTTAGAAAGATCAAATGATAAACGACATCGCAAAATGGACCGGTTCAAGAAGTCATCAGAATATAGCGAGTGTCATCCCGCTGTCGCCACACGGCCGCTGCGATTTATCATCCTCTTGTATAGGCACTCTAATTGCGACAACTTGTCGCCATGTCCAATCGTAAAGACGATATCTCCCCTTATTCCGCGCCGCGGCTCGCGACTCTCTGCGACAGCCTTCTTATTTCATTTAAACTTTGTTCAACTCCAACGTTCACAAACGCAGTGCAATTTTGTAAAAGTGTTGTTTATTCCCCATTTAAAGTTCAATGAACCGCAATTAGCAGTTAAGAAATGATTCTACGGGCACCTTAAGAGGGGTTGTTGGATGAATTTTAATTAGGAACTTTGTACAATTTAAATCACAGCATAACATTAATGAAAATGATAAAAGGTGTATGAAGGCTTTCGCTGTTTGTTTAATCAACTTGAGGAGAAGAATAGACATATTGGCTGCACTGCAGCACTTGCAGTGAATTGATACGTGTAATGTTCAATATGACCGAATTACCTACATTCATTACACGGTAGTCTGGCCGACTGCGAAGCGGTCGACAGTAGGAGCTCTGTCTATTTGCATTTAGTACGTACTTAGTCCACTAATGTTATTTGTCACTGTTACCTACTAAGCAATAAATGTCGTCTCAGATAGATTGATGATTAGGATTATTGATTTATACTTCAAATCTAGGTCGATAGGACCGGGCGTAGCGCTGCAGAATCGCGCGATCTCGACTGATCTATTGACCCGTCATATAAAACCGCTTGAACGTTTATTAGCAAAGTCAAGATCGTCTTTTATGAGTCTGTTGGCTGAGCTGAGTGTATCTGGGTTACTGAGACGAGATACGATAACATCTGAAGGTGATCGGCGATCCTCCGACTCTACTCTACAATTTTTAGCATGACCCGTTCGTATGACTTTGCACTTTTTCGCCAAATTAACCAGTTGGCCACCATGATTAATAAAACTGGGTATTTATTATTACGTATTTACTTAATTTTAACAAGTTACAAAATTGTAACGAAGCAAATTAATCTTGTTTTGTTATTTTAAAGGTTTGTTTGGTCAGAAATAATGATTGTGCGGGTTCTGTGGGCAGCCCTGGCCCACGGGTCAATATTTTACCAATCCTTCACGGTCAGTGGAGGCCCTTTATTTTATTTTCATTTAAAACAGGAATTGTATCATATACCGAACTCCATTAAACTCACCGCAACACAATATTCGGGGAGACTTGCGAATACTTGCGTTGTAATTAAACTGGGCTCAGCGGTTAGTTGGCGTGCTTCATGAATAGTTTTACATATAAAGTGAACATAAAATAAGTCTTGACAAGTTGGTAAACACTGTCGATACTTACGAGCTACCTGTTACAGAATTTGAAGTGTTACCGAACTTGCCGTTTGTAAAGAGATCTGTCTATAAGCAGAATATCTAAAGTACGACTGAAGAAGATCTGCAAAATTAATTGTCGCGAGTCTTTCAAGTTTTGCAATAGCACTTGACATAGGAACGAGTGACATTAGATAAAAAATAATATCCACTATATGGAATGTAAGTACACCATAACCACTTTTATATCTTTATGGCAATGTGTCGCTGAGCCACCGCATAACATGCCACATGCGCTCTTACGGAATGGACTACAATCCGTATGCAATTGCCACTTGCCTGTATTAGCTTTCAATGATAAAGCGGCTTAAGTGCAAGAAGCTATTAAGTCGACATTAGATTGCGGACGACCCGCTTGCGGGGGCCAGCGTTTGATTAGCTTGTTACACCGAGTATTTGCTCTGGTTTTCGCGGCGTGTCTTATCTATGTAAGACCGTCGTCCTATATCATCTCACAAGAGCAATATATACGTGATACGAATCTGTGCTGATGGCAGCAGATAGCTTTTGTTTACATAACCCCCTTATAAGAATCTGGTTCTTTCTTTTTGCAAAAAGTAATAATAAACTAATTTATGTCTCTCTCGTGTCCTAGACATACAATTAACATTGAGACAGTATCTCGTCAATAATTGCTGTGCAAATTATCGACTCGCTAAGAGTACCTACTGCGGACGAAGTTGAAAGGTTAACTGGGTTATTGTGATGGTTTGTATCGATTGTGGTGACTCGTGACGGAGATGTCCTCAAGTCCTCGCTAGGCGAGGCGCGAGGCTGCGCCGGAGAGGGCTGCGCTGCGCCCGCGCCGGCCTCGATGTGCCGCCACCTTATATGGCGCTGGCGGCCGCCGGGCTCGGCAACTTGCGACAGGCCAGGTATTTTAGGCTCAGGCCCTAAATTGTTTACGTGCAACGCGCATGCGTTTAATTTCATTTAAAATGTCATGGCGCTACTGAACAAGTGTTACGATTGCGTTTAATATTGCAACCTGCCGCCGAGATCTTAATTAATCACTTCTGATTATAGTTAAACGTTTACAAACGACATTTCAATCATGGCAGACATATTTGTTGCGTACAGAAATAAGATTCCTAAGTAGACTTTAAGAAAAATACTAAGGACAAATTCCTAAAGGCAATCGTCAACTACTCGTACCGTACAAAAACAGTTTTAATGACATTGCCAAAAATGTCACCGATCTCCAAACTAGGTCGAACAATCGATGCGTTCGCGTCGGGAGATACAGGAGCGATGGGTTATTATGTAGCCTAATAAGGGGATTGGAGCATTCCCCGGACTGGTCCAAAGGACGCCGCGGAGGACGGCGTAAGCGCACAAGAACCAGCCGAATACTGGTCGCGGTTATTTAAGGAACAGGCAGTTCTGCGAAACCACGCACGCGATGCGCGTAGTTATCGTAATTTGGACGCTTTTGTTTTTTTTTCCGTTTTCTCAAAACTGGCTCCGACTCTGAATCCGGACGTTAACATTGCTCGAACCGTCTTGTTATGCACGAATTTTGAAGCAACTGAATTATAAATACTCACTAAATATTTTAAAACTCAATTCTGTTGATTGGAAATTGGAATAAAGTCACACGAACGTTACTTCACACGTCGTTAGTGAAATCCCTGTCACAAATCGTTTAAATGTTTCAGTGTTATGAAACTTTGCGGAACAAAAGTACTGGTGTGTTTTAACTGTGACGCGTTTTGTTTACGTTACCTACATTCAGAGGTAAATTACTTTCTTCGAACTAACATAAATATGTTCAGTAGGTAAGAAATGCCACATAATGTATTAAATGTTCGATAACCAAAACAGAACCGCGCACTTATCGCTTTATCGATACATTATCAGCTTCGATAAAGGAACCGTACAAAGTGCGATATCTACGAATCGGACGAGATAAGCGTGCAATGTAAAGGTAAAACGTATGGACTGCAAGCAACACTCTATACATCGCAATGAAACAAATATGGACGCGTTCAAAACAATCTTACTAACTTGTATGAATAGCAATGTTCTAACTAAATGATAAACTGTAAAACACTCGGACTAGATATTCATTTGATGACCACTTATGCAGAAGTAGTAGGTAACAAAACAAGTAGGTTGTAGTTAGGGTATTAGGTTTCTCGAGGTTTTTCATTTCTCGGGTCTCGAGAATTCTCGAATTCGATTTCTCGGGACTACCCGGGAAACCGAGAAATTTTCATTTTATGTTTAATTTTGATGTACCTACCTATAAATAAAGAAAATGTTTATTTAAATTTGACAACAATCAACAAAATCTCTTGTCAATAACATACAAATGACAGTGTATTTCTAACAAGGAGGTTCTGTATTCGACCCGTATGTATGTATGCATAAATATAAGAAAGTATGTATGTACGTAGGTTTGTATGTCCGCGATTTTCTCTAAAGCTAATGAACCAATTTTGATGATTCTTTCACTAACGTGATCTGCATACTATGAGGAAAGTTTTAGTATATAAAAATACATTAGGTAATTTTTCTTATGTACTTACGTAGTTTATTTATTTATTTAACATCACATCCTATCTTTACAGGCTAACCTAAATTGATAGAGTGGTACATAACAAAAGAAAACTGAACAAAATATTAAAACTAGGTACTTAGTTACTAACTGTAACAATACACAGGCAGATCTGGATAACATAGCAGTCTAGAGGTTACTATAGTAAAGTCGTTCAGTGTACAAGAGAAGACGTCCAAGCTCATAGCTACAGCTATAGCTAGTTATGTATAAATGTACTGTATGTATAAATGTATGGATTTTGATGATTCTTCTTTTCGTTCGTATTGGGCTTACTTATATAATTGTTTAGACAACCAAAAATGAAAAAATTAATTTACTTTAAAAAAAGTTAAAATAAATTTCGTTAACAGTTTCTGAAGTCGGTGCCAAGTTAAGGTGCATTGAAGAATTGAAGACACCAATTACTGACACTATTTCCCTTTTTCCCCAACATTTTCCAGTAAAAAATAACTTTAGATTCGGAAGTCGGTGTCTGGTTAAATGTATTTTCGTTTTTTGCCACTGACTTCCGAAATTAAAGTTATTTTTCACTTTGTAGTGTTGCTTTTGGAAGTCGATTGTATTTTTTTGTAAAAAAGTTTTTATTTTTCACTTTTTAGTTGTGGTACTTACCCCACACAAATTCTAATACCACTACCTGCAAAAGAAACTAGAACATCATCCACATAAAAAGTGGGGAAAAATACGTATTATTGAAGCTAACTCAATTATTAATTTTGCTTGGGTAGTTTTTGAGTTAGCTGAAACAAAAAAATTAAAAAAAAAAACAAAAAATTAAAAAAAAAAAAAAACAAAAAAAAAAAAAATGTTTTTGAAATCGAACGACTGTAAAAAATTATGCGTGGTCATACATTAAAAAAAAATATACATGTCGAATTGAGAACCTCCTCCTTTTTTTTCGTCGGATAAAAACACGCGTTCGTTTTCAAAACGCCGCAAACTAGGCACTTTAGTCAGACAAATGATTTCTCGAGTTCTCGACTTTTCTCGATCTACATTGTCAAATGTGGATACTCTGGCGCCTTAGAGTATATATTATATACTCTAAGTCTGGCGCAGACAGAGATGCTTCCAATGAATATTTTGCAGCTAATATCCCGGTCAGTCTCGTATAGTAAGTAGACATATTACCGCAACAATTACCAATATTACCATATCCAGTAATAACTGTCGAAGCGATTGCTAAACGAACATGCACATAACACGCGCACGACACATGAGCCAGTAATATCATGCTTAATGCTCGGAGCCGATGCTCGATTCATTATCGTTAGAGGCAGCTAAGATGCAGACAATGTACACGCAGGTCAAGTTACCACAAACTGTCAAATTTTCTCACTCGATTTTGAAGTTAACCTTAACATTTTAAGGTTTAAAATCATTTGGAGAAAGACAGTTTGGTATAACCTGATGTGCTGTTGTCTGTACTTACGATACTGCCTCAGGATAACCTAGTTAACAGAAAGGCTTCTTATGTTCGTATGCACCGTCTAAAGTGCCCTTAACATTGTCTAGACGCAGGTAATAAAAGTATCTAGACTTAAAATAAAATTCTCTACTTTTATGTTTTCTTGAATGAGAAAATAAGATAACTTGCCTTATATTTTACTAAAGGAACTGCACATTGAACGTGTTCGATGAAGGTACGGTCAGCAACAGAAGTCGGATAGCACACAGCAGTCGGATAGTCGGATAGGACTTTTGACATCATCTAATTTTAAATTAACACAAAATAATTCGATAGACTGCTTTATTTCTCGTTTAACTGTTAAGAGTTAATGTTCTTAAAATTTTAAGTAGGTACTTCTGCTCCGATTTGAATTAAATATTCCGCTTAATAATTAAGACTACAAAACTGCAAGTGTTAATCGACTTTTGTTGCTGACTGTACATACAAAGGATTCCATAAAAAGCTTGTATTTTACAGCTTTACGAATAAGTACCAAGAACTTTAAGTGCAATTACTTCCTTAGTGATTTAAAAGAGTAGGCGTTCACGCTGAAATATGATAAGTAAGTGTAGCTCATTTACAGCCCTTTATACCAACAATAAACCAGCTTATCTGAAATGCGATTAACATCCGCATAGATTTTTGTTATTAGAAAATTATCCCACGGGAACGTACTACCGGGATAAAAAGTATCCTATGTCCTAATCCAGGATATTGTCTACCCATTTGCCAAATTTCATCCAAATCCGTTCAGCCGTTTTAGCGTGAAAGCGTAACAAACAAACTCACTTTCGCATTTATAATATTAGTCAAGTCGTTACCTGCCCACTCAGTCTGAAAGTGTGGGAATCAACCACAGATCATAAAAACATTCGTTCTATGATCTGTGGAATCAACCATTTTCATGATAATTATAGATTTGCATGATAATTATAAATAATTATAGGATTGTACACACGGCTACATATCAAGCTATACATTTCCAGTATAAGCTGATCTTGCATTGTGTAGGATTTCCGTGCAATGAGAGGTTAGCTTATACTGGAAAATTATAGCTTGATGTGTAGCCGTGTGTAATACCTACTTGTCATCAAAAGATATTCAGTGCGACTACTGCCAATCGTCAGTTAAGGTAAATCTAATTTGGCTACACGATGCCCATTGAGGCATTGATATAAGACAGGCTAACAATAAAGAGAATTTACTTATAAAAAATTACAAAAACCGACTTCAAAACCTAAAACGAATAAAATAACTTTCATAAAAAACATAAGTAACAGCTTCTGAAGTCGGTGGCAAGCTAAGGCGCATTGAAGAATTGAAGACACCGACTTCAGAAGCTGTTAAGTTTTTTTATGAAAGTTATTTTATTCGTTTTAGGTTTTGAAGTCAGTTTTTACTTTTTTTTAGAGCAAATTTATTTTCCCTTTTTAGTTGAATATACAATTACATAAACCTAAGACGAACGAAAAGAAGAATCATCAAAATCCGCTTAGAAATGCCGGAGATACAGTACATGTATACATTTAACTTCGTAGGTACTACATAAGAATAATTACCTAATGTATTATATACTAAAACCTTCCTGAAAGTATGTACCTAGATCACGTTAGTGAAACGATCATCAATATTGGCTCATTAGTTTTTGAGAAAATCGCGGACATACAAACATACATACATAAATACGGGTTGAATACAGAACCTCCTTTTTTGAAGTCGGTTAAAAAGTAAAAACCGACTTCAAAAACCTAAAACGAAAAAACCAGCTTTCATAAGCTGTCGGTGAAAAGCGAAGGTGCATTGAAGAATTGAAGACACCGACTTCAGTAAGAAAGTTATTTTATTCGTTTTATGTTTTTGAAGTCGGTTTTAACTTTTTTTAAAGTAAATTTACTTTTCCATTTTTAGTTGAATAAACATTTTATTACATACCTAAGCGAAATTCGAACGAAAATAAGAATTATCAAAATCCGCTTAGAAATTCCGGAGATAGAAAAATAGAAATAGAAAATAGTTTATTGTCCACGTATTATGTTTTTGTTAACAACAAGTTCAGACGACATGAGTAGCTTAAAACATTACTTATAGCTAGGTTACAAAATATTATTTGCCAGTGAGCCCCAAACTAGACAGTTAGTCTGTATCTTGGGGCTCAGGGTACGGATTCCAGAGTGGAGACTAGAAAGGTGATTTCAGGTGTTGTATGGTATGTTTGTATAAATGTGATGTGTGTGTGTTGTGTGTGTGAAGCTGTGTGTGTGTGCGTATTTGTTCCCATTGTGCGTAGGTGTCAGGTCAGGGTATTTATATTAGTTGTTCCGAGTCATCGTAACTAGAGTTTTGCAACATTTTTTTTATTTAGATACAGTATGTTTATGAAATAACTTCGTACAGAATAATTACCTAATGTATTACCCGTATAATAAAACCTGCCTAAAAGTATGTAGATCACGTTAGTGAAAGAATCATCAAACAAAATAGGTTCATTAGTTCTTGAGAAAATCGCGGACCTACAAACATACATAGGTACCTACTACTTAAGTTACGTGTCGAATGCAGAACCTCTTTCTTTGAAGTCGGTCAAATACTCAAGTTATCAGCTCCGTCACTATTGAAAACAAAACGCGTCATCGATAAACAGTTTAGATTTCAGTAAATCAACAAAAATATGTGATTGTACACGCTCTTCGTGTAAAAAAAGATCTATCCCTTATAAGCTTATGGAAGAGCATTCTTCCACAGTGCAAAGTCACGCATTTCGAGGCTTGCTTATTGTTCAAGCAATCTTTTACGCGACCCTAGCTGCCTTATGCAGCATACAGAAAAATAAGCAGCCACACGGCACACATTAAACTGTGAATACACACATAAACACACAACATAAACACACACACACACACACACACATAAACATTTTATTAGCATCGTATAAAACCTTCCACAAAAGCTTTTTATTCAATAAATGCAACTACACAGTTCTTTTGTTGCTTATGATTCTTATGAAACATCGTAATAAACCTGAAATGATTGCCGTTATAAAATTTATTTATTTTCTAAATTCTTAATTCTTAAGACAGACATAGTAACTACGGTAATTATACTACATGTACGAACGCTTTTGCTTATTAAATATATTATACAACGTGTCGTTTTGCATCCTCTTCTACAGAACATAAAACCGAACAACTTTCTCCATGGGACCAACATCGTAATCGCAACAAAATTTTCAACTGTCCCACAGAAAGATTCAATACCTACTCGACGCAAATGTATGGGACGGGCGGACGGCTGATTATTTTTTCGCGATTACGATGTTGGTGCCATGGAAAAAGTTGTTCGTTTTGATGATCTATACCACACCCTTAAATTTGACGAGGATGCAAAACAACACGTTGTATAAAGACTTGTAGTATTAACGAGGTTGTCTATCTGTACATAAAGGTAACTCGGCCTACAGATAGAGATAAACGTCGCAGTCACTTCTTAGAACCTGTGAGTCACGTTAGAGCGATGCAAGTTTCTGTTAGATGTACCTACACTACACGGACATCGAACCGACTATCTAGAGGTGTGACCTTATTTACTTACCGCCAAATAACGAAATCCTTTCAGGTAAATAATTATGTAAAAAAAAACTAAACTTGCTTGTTCAAGGAAAGTAGGACTGGCCTCCTCGTGCATCTACTTCCCGTTGTTCTAATTATACATCGTATTTAGTTCGAGAAAACTAGCTTAATTGCCGTAAGACTTGTTTCACTACAAAATGTACGCTATAATTCTACCTAAGGTAATGTTATGGCCTCTCTGAGTGGCGCAAACTAAACTAATGTGAAAATAGGGGCCCAAAATAGCCGTCTCCAACCTTGCACCCGCCTGGTGGATCAATAGAGCCTTGAACTTAGCGCCAAACTTAACGCAGCCAAATAGAGCTCAACATTATTTTATACTGATATACAATTGAGCAACAGCTTTTTTGTGATTCAATTTTACCTACTCAGGTAGATACTTACTCCGCCTTTCGCAAGTGTTTATTTTGTAGAAATTAACATAAAATTATTTTGATATTTTATAGTTTTATAAACTCTCTCTTCAATCATATTCTCAGTCTATTTATGATTAATTTTAGAAAGATCTCTAATCTTTTGCTTTGGGCTGCTTTCGCGAGAACATGAGTCCAATTTTTAATCTACAATAGAATCAGGACGCTACATATTAAATCTAACACTTATCATAGATCTTCTTAGAAACATTTGTAGGAGCTAGTATCTTAGATCTTAATTATTTGTGTTAATCTTGGTCGTTTCGGCTCCCTACATGTGCTCAACAAATTAATTGGAATGGTCACGCTCACCGCTTGTCAATATCAATATACCTAAATTGTTCGCCCACATCCTGTATAAGTCTCGTTCTGAGTGTTTTTAGGGTTCCGTACCTCAAAAGGAAAAAACGGAAGCCTTATAGGATCACTTCGTTATCCGTCTGTCTGTCTGTCAGTCTGTCAGTCGGTCAAGACCCTTTTTCTCAGGAACGCGTGGAGGTATCAAGTTGAAATTAATATCAAATACGTAGGTCTATGTTCCCTTGGAGTTCTAAATAAATCAAGCTTCTAAGTCAATGCAATAAAGAAATACAGCCATTTATACGACACATTTTGATACTCGCAAGTGAATCAAAACCTTTAGGGTACTTTCCGTTGACCTAGAATCATGAAATTTGGCGACAAGCGAGGTCTCACAGCACAAGTAAAAGAAAAATACCGAATATTTTTAATTTTTCACATAATTCTTTTTTTTTTGTTGCTTGGTCCGACACGCACTTGGCCGGCTTTTTAGTTGTAGAGATAGAGACCAATTCTAATAATAATATTGTGTATTTTTTCATGTTAATCTCTGTACCGGTCACGGTCTACCATAGAGAAGGTCTACTGACTTGGTCGAAATAAAGTTCGACTGCATCTGATCTTTTAGAAACTAAAGCTTTGTGATTTTGCATAGCTTTGGATCGCTCTGACGCGGTCGGGCTCGGACCGTTAGCCTGAAATATTCAGCTTCTTTTGGCTGGTTCCTGAGTTCCTACGGTAGGTTTCTACGCAGGTAACATACATATCTACAGAGCAATAAGGTAATTTTTTATTAAATATTTGCTAAATTAGTTTTCCATCTACTTGCAATCAATTTCCCGAACCAATGCTGGAACTTTGGAGAGCTAATAGTGTACATCATTAGCACCGAAAATTTTGAATGGTTTAGTTTTTTCGAACTTCGGTTGTGCGGTCAATAACCAATACATTTTATTTGAACAAGTACACATAACCGCCCGAATTCATCCACCTTGGGCTCAATTCTGCTAACTGTCGCCGTCAAGTTTATGATCAAATGATCTAAGACGGTTCACGTGTAGTAGTGCTCCTTGAGGTCGCACATACATAGGTATGTAGTATTTACTCAACCGTTAGACTTACTCACACATGCTTCGTCCAATCACGTTTTTAGAATTGCACGTAAGTTATTGATATTTTAGATTCTTCGAATGAGCTCTACATAACAAGTCTACAACCTGTCTGAGTTAGATGTAGTTGTGCGACTTGGATGCATTATCCAAAGTCGGGTTTGTTCGAACACTTATAACTCGAGAACGGCTTAACCGATATTCATGGTTTTTGATTTGTTTTATTTGTCTCCGTCCCGAATAGCAGAATAACTATTAAAAACATTGGAAAATTGACGGAAAAAAAATATGAAGAAAATTCATTTTCTCATGATATTTAATGGGCAATGTCTGTCGGGAATCTTTCATTCTATTTAGAATTCCAAATTCAAATTAATTTTATAATCAGTTGTTCATTTGTTTTCCTGCCGTTCGATCTAATGAAATTTTGACACGACGTCTGGCGGGTCAGCAATGTAGTACCTATTCTAAAATAAAAATCAATTGCCGACATTCTTACTCAAAATATATTTATTTTTTCAAATGAATGGGCTCCAAATTAATCTTTTTTTAAATTTTGGACTTTTTTAGTTTAAATTATTTTGGTTTTTTTTTTACTTTTGAGCAAAAAATCGTTCAATTCTTAAAATATAAATTAAGTTTTCATACACAATACAAAATGTTCTCAGCTTGCGCCTTCGGGAACTTCGCGCGTTTACATTAAAATATTCATAGCTAAGACAGAAAACGTCTGTTGGGTTAGCTAGTACCTACTTAATAGAAATTGACTTTACATCAACTCTTATGTGATTTTACTGAATATCAAATATGACTGTTAGAATTTTCGTCTTTTATTCAATTAAAAATGTTTATGGTATAGGTTATAGATACTCTTACCCAGAGGCGGATTTGCCCTAAGGCACATTAGGCCCGGGCCTAGGGCGGCCATCATTCGGGACGGCCAATCTGACAAAAAACTGATGTAACAAGAAATAACTGAAAGTACCTAAATATTCTAAAGACTCGTGCACATTATGGCGGGCGGCACAGCAGTGCTATTCTGTACAAATCTCACCGTGAAAACTTAGGTGAAGTGAGCGTGGAGTGAGCTGTCAGTAGTGTCAATCCCTAGCATCAGGTAGAATGACGACGCACTTCACCTAGGTTTTCACGGTGAGATTTGTACAGAATAGCACTGCTGCACCGTATCTTAAGGGGTCACTGTACTCATCATTATGAACAACTTTTATTATGGAACCAAACCTGAAATCGCGAAAAAAAAATCAGTAACTCGAATTCGATAAAAGTTGGCAATACAGTAAATTCATTATGCAGTCTATAAGATGGGTGCTGAGAAAGGGGCGGCTGGTACCTATTTTTACTACATGGCCTGGGGCCTACGGCGGCCAAGACTGCAAATCCGCCTCTGCTTTTACCCCCTAAGTACTAAGGTTATAAAATTAACGGATGTACAAATTATATATATATATATTTATTTACTTAATTTTCAAATTGTGTTTTCGGAAGCGCGGTAGTGGAGAGGTCCAAGTTCGCCGCCCGCGTTTAATTTCTTTTAAATTTCTAATGAATCATAACAAGCCTTTCAGCACTATTATACAATAGATAGAGATACTCTTATTGTAGATAAATGCTCTGACGTTAGAATGTATGTAAGGCGCGACGTTTAGGTAATAAAGCTGTCATTGTATCCTTGCATAATATAATAAGTAGGTAGGTAAGAAGTATTATTTTTAGACTTGACAGAGACGGGACTAAATCAATGTTTGTGCGTAAGCATCAGTGATTTGCGTGAAACTCTTCGGATAAGAAGTTAAACGGTTTGCGTAGATACGTATACCTACTATCGGCTGTCACGATCAGTCACGCTGCTTACGTTCTAGTTCTAGTGCTACGCAACGAAAAACTGTGACTAGATACCTGCTTATCTTTCGGTATCAGGTGAAAACTCAGAATGCCGACGTGGAAAAATTCACGTATTTGAACAAAAAAAAATAAATATCAAGTAACACTATAATGCTTTCTTGGCATACCTAATTAATGCTTGTTCAAGTAGGAGACCCTGAAAATGTGCAATTATTGATAAGTTTATGTCTTAAGTACCTGCAATATTGTTGATACACGATAATGATATATACCTATTTCATGTAGCTAAAGTACTCATGTGAAAGTGTTATCAATGTAAATAAATAGGTAGGTACCTACATATCTGCATTCTAGGTACTTGATATTTTTACGAGTATATTTGCTAGATACCAGTTTTATCAAAGATGTCAAGTGAAGCTAAGTAGGTACCTAGGTACTTATTTATTTTTCCACCTGTTCCAAGTTTCTTTAATAAATGTACACAAACAATCACTTTCGAGTTATTTTTTTTTGTAGTTTTTTTTCCATTTATAAGTAATTACCTACCCAAGATACCTACTTAATTATTTTGAGATAGTCATTAGATACCTAGGTACTCTATTCTTATTTACGAAAAAGCACCTTAAAATTAAAAAAAAAAAGAATTTTGCTAATAACCGTAAAACTTACTTACTAGAATCTAATTTGACTTATGTAGCTTTTAGAATAATTTTCTGCTTCAAAATTAGGCAAATTCAAATATGCCTCGTTCAACCATTATCTGTTCTGTAACCAACAGTGTACAACTCAACTAACCTACTTAATTCATTAATCAATTAAATATTGACAACGCATGCATACACAGCACCGTTCCAGCACACACCCGGCACGGCGCACAGCGGTGACGTCGGAGGAGTGGAGCTGGACTCACCTGCGTGGGCAGCACCGTCTCCCGGCCCAGGGGTATCGACATTTTGCTAGCGGCGCCGCCGGCCGCGCCCCGGCGCCCGCCCGCGCCGCACCATCCACCGACCCGCCACCACGGGCCGCGCGCCCGCTCCCCGGCTCCCACCGACGCTCACCACAAACAAGAAAAACACTTTCCCGATAACGCGATTTTTCACGACTTTACAGGATTCCAGCACCTCAGCTGCTTTGACGTATCTCGGAGACAATTCCACACATCACGAGCAAATCCTCATTCATACAAAGTATCACTTATAAATAAGTATAACTAATTCGATGCATATGTATAATCAGAATACGGCAGTGTTTAAAAGCGCGATAAAATTCACGCACCGGACTAGCAGCCACCCCGTGAGGCGCGAGCGTGCGACTGCCGCGCCGCTACCGGTGCGCGCTGCGCGCATCGCTCACCCCGCGCCTTCGTGCGAGACCCTCGCGCCGCTCGGAACGCTCGCGAACCAACCGTACGGGGTCGCGGGCTCGCGGCACAGCCTCCTTCATCTCAGGCGGTACGCTCAGAATCCTTACGGCTGATCATATGGACACGTGCCGCGGACACGGGCGTAGTGCGGTTATCGAGCGCGCGTACACATGCGCAGTGGGCAGCACTATCACCGTCGTGCGTGGCTCATTCATTTGTACAGGTCTCGCCACGAATAGCGCACACCTGAGCAAATATTATGGAACTAGACAATAGATCCGTTGTTTCGAAATGTACAATTACCGGAGCAGGGCAGGCAGTCTGGAGCATAATTTGTTTGCCTCACGTTAGATTGACGTAAAATTGTTGCAATCAAGAATGAGCTTTGTAAACTAAGTTCACCTACTTAGTTTACAATTCTTGATTAGCAACTCAATCTAAGTAGAATCTGTCAACTTGAGAGCAGTAGTAGCCCAGTGGTAACGGCCGCGACTTACCGAGTTGTAGGTCGTGGGTTCGAACCCAGGCAGGCACTTTACTTCGTGTAAATAATTTCATTATCACTGCTTTCAAAACGGTGAAGGAAAACATCGTGAGGAAACCGGCATGTCCTAGAACCAAAAATTCGAAGACTTGTGACATCTACCAACCCGCACTGGGCCCGCGTGGTAGCTAGGTAGGTACATAACAGCCCACTCCCTCTCGAAGAGAGGAGGCCTGTGTCCCAGCAGTGGGAACATTATAGGCTGATAATGCTACCTATACAAAACTGCCTATAAGTTAGATCTGCTTAGAACTTGGCGAAATTGGGCCGCACTTCCGTGCACCCAAAAACGTCTCGGTAAAAATTATAAAACCGAAACAGGGAAGCGCTAAGTTTCCCGAGCGATGTTTCCGTCATTGCATATTTTGGAAGGGTGCAGACTACAAGGAGTGGACTGCGTGGGCGAAGCTCGAGGCTGTATACCTACTTAATCGGTTCGCCCACTTTTCCTTTCTACTACGTTCACTGTTCCAGATTACGTCATTATCTATACTAGGTATCGGTGTTTAGTTGACTCCTCGTTACCTTCGTCGCCGTGGGAGGAAGCAGGCGAATGCAGATGTAGGTATACATACCTGTACATAGATTAGGTACTGTAAAGGATTGTTTCTTTGATCAAGCCTCGTTAATATAATACTGGCTGACATTTATTTATTTATTTATTTAACCTTTTCGCACACAAAACGTACAAAGGCGGACTTAATGCCTTAGGCATTCTCTACCAGTCAACCAAGGGTGGTGAAGAGATTAGATGGCAGGTGCTCAGTATGAGAGGAATACTTATATAAAGAACACTAAAAATATATCTTAATTAATTATAAATAGAATTTATACAAGCACATAAATAGGTTATAAACTAATAATACACATACATACACTTACTATAAGATATACCTATAATATATATATATATATATATATATATATATATTACAATACATATTATATACAAATTCAAGAGAGAGAGAGAGGTGTTGAAATAACTCTACACTATTTGTTTAGAAAGTAACTCTGCAATTTCCGCTTAAATGCATACCGACTGGTGGCCGTCCTGATATCAAGAGGAAGCGCATTCCAAAGAAGAATGGACTGAATATGAAAGGAAGAATGAACAAAGTCAGAAGTATGAGAAGGACAGAGTAGGAGAAGATGTTATCAGATCAGATCGCTATAGACATTCAAATATGGAATATCTTCTATCAAGAAAACAATTCTCGTTTTCTTCCTAGGATGACATGGGATGACATATTGAATCTGGCGAGGGCTCCGCGTAGAACTAATTTAGTAGGAGTGTGTTTTATATTTGATCTGAAGCTTAAAATACAGAGAGCTTCAGCCCCATTTAAATAGAGTCCCTCCAGTTTTATTATTTATTTAGTAAATCTCCTACTGTGAGGTTCGAGCCCTCACAGTGCCTACTACCTAGGTATTTACCTATGTAAGTACTTCGTTGAAGACTTGAACTTTCCTAGTATGTATTTGTTATAAATTTTCATTTCTGCTTTAAACTTTTGACGGTCAATTAAAGCTTACCTACTTACATGGAAAGAAGAAGCACATAATTTAATTATTTATATACTTTTCATTGGATAAGAATCCAATGAAAAGTAAAATATATGTGTTTAATCTGAGGACCCTCGAGGTTTTGTTAATTTAGAGCTTACTGATAGAAAATCGTACAAAAGCTCATTGTTTCAGCAACAAGTATCAATGTTGTAATACAACATTGATATCTTGCAGGTTCAATTTTGGAAGGGGTTCTTGGCTTGGCAATGTATCACCCAGTTTGATTGAAACTTCACTACAAACTCAATTAATACCACGCACAGCCGGGAAATCGAACTCGGAACCTAACGCTCATCGCTTAGCTGCCATTAAGTATATTAATGTAGCTCTTTTACTTACGTTAATTATTAAAGTATTTAATGAATGAATATTCGGATACGTGTTACTTCAGTGCTGATACTTAGCAGTCAGAATAGTGGGTGGAATAATGATTCGTCTTTAGGTGCTGGCGACCTAATTTTGTAAACGATGTACAGTCATCAAAAGAGATATCTAGGTAGAGTAACATATTTGTATGTGAATCGCTTCATGTTCAATTTCGTGACAATATACCATTTTGTGTTGGTGTGTTACAATGTAGGAGTATTGTAAAAACAAAGTAATATATATAAAATTGAACATGAAGTAATTCACATACAAATATGTTACTCTACCTAGATATCTCTTTTGTTGACTGTACATATGTAACTACAAATACATATTTATTAAGCTGCTTCTAGTGAAGCACTGAATTATGTAAAGGACTTTTTTGGGTTGGTAAATTCAATCGTAGGTAGGTAAAAATATATCAGTATTTTACGATCCAAAGGAGCTTCCCTTCATTGGAATCGGCGTTCGAAAGTTAAGATAAGTAGGTATTTAGGTATTGCTTACATACATTACAAGATAAAACGGGTAAACGGGTTTTGTCGACGGAAGAATAGACAAAATGGCAGATAAGGAGTAGAAATATTTCTACGCATTCTACGCGTCTAAGCATTGCAATCTCTCATTTTGTCTATGGCGTTTCTATGGCGGTCATGCTGAGCGTGTTGAAGGTAAAACCTCTAGCTTGGCTTATCTTCTTATTAGCAGCGCCCCGCGGTTTCACCCGCGTAGACCGGGATCAAAAAGCAACCTATGTGTATAAGGGTATAAGCTATCTAGTCTACATACCAAATTTCATCCAAATCGGACCAGCCGTTCGAACGTGAAGAAGTAACAAACATAGAAACACACAGAAACTTTCGCCTTTATATTATTAGTGTGAATAGTGTGATATACTCGTAGGTACCAAGACTACCAGCTATACTATAGACTCGTCACAAGTTCACTAAGTTTGAAAATATCAAAAAGCCCACAGCCGAGCTTGCGAGAATAAAAAGAAAACCGGTCAATTGCGGACCACGCACAATAAATTCCGTACTTGGGATAAATTTATATCCAGAACAAACTTAATTATTATTATTAATCATTTTATTTCAGAATAAAAAACATTCCATACATTGTTAGTAAATAATACTTACCTATGTTAGTACTTAAAATTATTAATTAATTATATATTTATTCATTATTATTCACAATTCACATAATGATTTAATATTAAAGAGGGCACCTCCGGAACCGTGGACGGCATTCCAGTGCCTCACAACCGGGCACTCAACCCTACCCAATATGGTATTCAGAAGGCCGTTGGTGCTGCCTCGCACGCGGCACATCAGGGAGGCCACTCTTTTACGCACTATTGCCCTAAAGCAGTCTGTTCTGGCCTTAGCAAACATACCTGATGCACTGCAAAAGCGAGGCAACCCCAACAGCATCCTAAAACCATTATTGTACAGGACCCGTAGGGCATTGAAAGATCTACGATTTAATGATAGATCGCCCAGACGCCCAGTGACTGGTCCTGCTGGAAGCGCTTCCGGAAGGATGGGTTTGCGTCTTGCTGAAAGACTTCCGAGAGTCCTGCTAGAAGTATGCAGTTTGTATGAAATTTTGGTCTGGTCGATATAAAAAGGTTGGTAAGTATAAAAACAAACAAATGACACTGACATAATGACCACAGAAGTGTGATGTGTGACGCAAATGGCATAGTTTTTAGGGTTCCGTAGTCAATAAGGAACCCCTATAGTTTCGCTATGTCTGTCCGTTCTCATCTTAGCTCAGAGACTCTTAGTACCTACTAGAAAGCTATAATTTGGCATACATATTCATCACGCCGACAAACGGTTAGCTTTGGATGGGTGAAAAAATTCACGGTACCGAGTAGTACATATAAAGAAATTAAAAGGAAAACTATCACAGCTAAGTAGGCTTTTCCAGTTTACGAGTAATAGTCAAATATTGATGAAAAAATAAAAAGCCCTCTTCTTACCGTGCAACTACGGAACCCTATTACTGCGCGTGGCCCGACATGCACTTGGCCGCTTTTTTTTTACATTTCGTTTCATCGACTTTGCACTACATTTTACACTACAGATAATATACTGGCACAGATTTAGTTGTCAATCACCCATTTTAACATTTCGTTTCACTGTTTATCTGATTTGAGGTTAGAAACAATTTTTATTAATTTCTCGAAAAATATGCATTACCTTGTAATAAGAGTGGTAGCGTTATATTCAGGGAACGAACCTCTACCAGCTCTCAGCCCTTTTACCCCCCTCCTCCTGCCAAACGATACTAGATCCGACTCCCTCAGGTAGACAGTTATGTCTCCCAAAAAAATGTTTCTTTTTTTGAAGATTTTATTTTCCCACTGTCGGCGTGATTAATATTAAATGAGATTAAATGTAATGACTACCAAAAATATTAAATGCTCACCAAAATGGATAAATACTCACCAAATCTGCGTTGATCTGCTGACGAAAACCATAACCCTAGATGGTCAACTTCAGGGGCAGCCCGAGGTTTGGTTGGTTATAGGTTCCTTTAAACCCTGCATACAGAAATAGGAGCCCCACCTCGCGGGGCTCCGTCGACCTGCTGTCAGTTTTCTAAAGTTATGATTTCACAATAAAATGGTTTTAATTTTGGTGAGCATTTATCTATTCTGGCTGGTATTTCTAATTTTTTGGTAGTAAAATAGGTAATTTTCTGGTAGGCGTTTAAACACAAGCCATATTAAATACCCATACCAATTTCTTTCTACTATTAAGAGTCTCTGAAGACGCGGACAGACAGACAGATAGTTGCTAATTACGGAACCCTAAAAACGTACATAAATAAATAAACCATTTATTTTCAGGTAACAAAGACTCATAGGCACATACCTTAACTTAAGTAAATAAAACTAACTGCCCTTGCTTTCATACCTATACATTCTGTGAGATACGTTGAGTAGGTACTTAAACTTGATTTTCGAGATGTTTTAGAAGTTCTTAGACCTTCGTCACATAAATAGAATTTCTACCAGTGACCATAAAATTGGACTCACCTGAACACCTTGCATTCCACCATCGTACATCGTCCATCTTCCGTATGTAGTCATTGTAACAGCACTTCACATGAATCCCTAATTAAATCCTTGCACAAATTACACAGTCTAGACTGCACTTTATTTTAAAAACCGTTGGTCATGAACACGCCACGGACGCAAACTCCGTACTGAATAATGCTAGTTGCTACTGCTATGCTATGTGACACTGTGGCCTCGACAAATAAACTGTTTAGTGCTTGATTAGCACAACGTGTGCAAATCGTTCGGAGTCGCCAGAGCTCCTACAAATTGAAATTGATTGTTCGTTCTCGAGGCACACTCATTGACGTGATTGAGTAGAATGGATGAAATGGTCCTTGCGAGGCAGTTTGTTACTATTAAGAAACCACAGCCGATGGCCCGATGCACCTCGATACAATTGTACAATTGCTGTGAGAGGTGCCGTGTCAAACACACATATTTTCACGTAGTTTGGTACCTGTGTTTTGCTTTGTGTGCCAGTGTTTGTAACTAATTAGAGCATTACGAATGTGTTAGGTACATAAATAAAGCGGGATAACATTCATTATTTATCACGAGTTGGTTTATCTATACAAATAAATAAAATTGAAGTGTCTGTTTGTAATGCCAAAATAACAGCTTTTTACTAAATGCATTATGAAAGTATAATACGGTACCTATTCATAACAAAAAAAAGTTTTTAAAATTTTTGTCTGTCGGTTGTCTGTTTGTTCCGGCTAATCTCCGAATCTTTGTACCGATTTTGACGGGACTTTCACTGGCAAGTAGCTGATGTTATAAGGTGTAACTTAGGGTACCTACTTTTATTTTGGAAAAAAAAATTTGGGTTCCGAAAACCCATGAAATTGTGAACCAAAGTTGGATTTGAAAAATTCTTTTTGCATTTGGTAGCCCAATTCTCGAGGTTGATTATAGGCTATTTAACATCACGCTATGACACTTAGGAGCCGAGTAAAAAGTAAAAAAGTCTGAAAGAACGCTAAGCGAAAACGAAGTAATAGCGCGGGCTGGCCATGCAACGGGGCGCGGGTCGGGGGACGAGAGTTTTATTAAAATATGGCTAATATTCTAGTATATTGTGAATCTTACAACTTCCACGCGAGCGAAGTCGCTGGGCACAGCTAGTCGAGTATAATAAATACTCGATAAACTAACTCGTGAAAGCTTTTGTAAAAACTAGTACTTAGCAGAATACATTTTCGCATTAGACATTATTAAAAAAAAATCTGATATTGTTCATATATCGAGAAAACCGATTTTATTAACAAATACTTAGTATAGTTAAACTATAAAGTACCATCCGCTTTTAGCATTAACTTCGGAATGAAGTTGGAAAACTAATAACTCAATACAAACACGTAGGTAATTTATTGTATTATTAAATGCTTATAGAAATCCTACCCAACATTTCGAGTCAAACTATACTAAATCATTCTGAATCCTGCTCAATCAATGTAAATCAGAGCGAGGACATCTCGCAATTTTGTCATAAGACCGAGAAGATGGTTGCTGAAGGCTGTACTGACTAACAATGACCGATAAATCAATCACTACATAGGTGCACACATAAATACAGTATACTTACGATACTCATATAAAAATAAATTTTATTTTACTCTCATCTAAACGCATAAGGGAAATAAGAATCAAAAATGATATATTAACGATTAAAAGTTAATTATTTAATAGTGAAGTTAACATTACAGCTAGTATTAATTTGTTCTATGATTTCATCGATTGCTGCGACGATTCAGCCGCATATTTCTCTCTATCTCGTATTGCCGAACATCTGCGCGTTCCAAGAAATCGCGTTTGTCCAAATAACTGAAACAAAAGGATACAATTGTAACGAACTTCTCTTCGAACGAATCATTGATTCAACCTTGTTTATAGATGAAGTCATCGACATTCCTAGATTCTCTACGTATCTGAGCGGTTGGGTGCAAACTGCAAATCTTAGGTCATCATCTGCCTAGCCTTATCCCAATATGTATATTCGGGTCGGCTTCCAGTCAAACCGGATGCAACTGAATCAGTATTTTACATGGAGCGACTGCCTATCTGACCTCCAGAACCCAGTTATTGGGTAATACGATACCCCTTGGTAAGTCTGGTTGTCAGACTTTCGGGCTTCTGACGACCCCTAACGACTATCAAAGATCCACGAATGACAGTCGAAACCAACGGCTTAACGTGCTTTCCGAGGCACGGAGGAGTCTCGAATCGGTAAAGATCATCAGACTCATCCACGGACCAAGCTTGATGGATGGGCCCGTGCGGCTGTTATTACTTAGCCACGAGTTCCTACTTACTTGCTTCTTTCGAATTTATGAGGCACGGAGGGGTCTTGGAATGTAAAGATGGTCACCCATCCACGGACCAACCGCGGCAAGCGTAGCTTAACCTGATCGATCGACCCTTGCGACTGTTATTACTTACCTAAGCCACAAGCGACTAGCCCCTGTAAATCTTAAGGTACCTATACGTTGAATAATGACGGAAGAAGGAGGGACTCGTGGCTAAGTATTAACAGCCGCAAGGGTCGATCGATCAGGTTAAGCTACGCTTGCAGGGGCTGATCCGTGGATGGGTGACCATTTTTACATACCGAGACCCCTCCGTGCATCGGAAAGCACGTTAAGCGGTTGGTCCCGGCCGACATTCGTGGATCTTTCACAGTCGTTACGGGTCGTCAGAAGCCCGAAAGTCTGACAACCATTCTTACCAAGGGGTATCGTATTACCCAGTTACTGGGTTGTGGAGTTCAAATAGGCAGTCGCTCCATGTAAAATACTGGTATTCAGCTGCATCCGGTTAGACTGGAAGCTGACTCCAATATAGTTGGGAAAAGGCTAGGCAGCTAGGCAGATTCGAGTTGTACTGTCTAAAGGCCCGTTTGCACCACAAATCACTAAATGCATTTAGCGCTTAACTTATGAATGAATTGATGAAATGCACCGAAACCCCAACGTGGTTTGAAGAGAATTGATTACTCAGATGAACCCAAAGATTCACACTAGCCCCTGGAGCCTCATGTTACATGGTGCAACAGAGACCATTGCTTACCAAGGAGTAGACCGAAGGGCACGATAATAGTATGGAAGATCCATACGCAAAATACGCGCATTGACGTGGAGTTGCGGATGGATTTCAACCCGTATTACCTATTACCTATTAGTAGGGAAGATGTGCCCTTAGGATATGGAAGGATTATTAGAGCAGTACCGGATATGCATCCTAAAGTAGGCAATGAAATTGTGGAGAGACGGGTGATATTTATCTTATTTAAAAAAAGAATTTTGTCTGTGTTCAAACTATTGACAGAAACAGAACAATGTTTTGAATTCGTTCACTTAAATCGTTTAGTGCTAAACGTAAAACACGACTACATACAAACTATGCGTTTCCAGTATAAGCTGGCCTCTCATCATACATCACGGAAATCGTATGCAATGAGAGATCAGCTTATAAGCTGATCTCTCATTGCATACGATTTCCGTGGGTGGGCATGTATAGCTTGATATGTAGCCGTGTGTTAAACCAACTCATATTATGAATAAATATAACATACCCATTTCTTCCTTTATTATGGCTTTGTATTTCCTCTTCAATGCCTTCGTCTTGCTTGTAAGTAGACCAGTCGAGTTTCGATTTCTCCAGTGTGGACAGTTTGTTCTTTTTGTTGAGCTGACCGAGGACACTGGATAGGCCACCTCCGCCTAAACCGGGTCGACCTCGGGACGGTCCTTCTATTTCGCTTACTGAAAGAGGTTTGTTTTGTAAAATTTTTAGATCGTCAAACATATTTTGCTCAAATTACTATTTACTTATCATGATTATAATGAGGATTTGTGCTTATCTTAAGATATTTTCAAGGGAAATTACTTATTTAAGGAATAATTATGTGAAATGTAGGAGGCTCGGCTAGGCAGGAATAGGGATGATGCCCGGGCAAAAAAAAATGTATCCATCATTCCTATTTGGTATAGTTTTTATGAAGTTACCTACTGTACGCAGTAACGCTTCAGGGCTTAACTTTATCATACCCTTTGCAAACTTAATTTGACCCTTTCTCAGTGTTTCGCCGAAATGGAAGGTGAAAACAAAATCCAATCTTCGCTCCAATCAGTTTCAAATACATTTTGTACAACTTAGCACAAAACTTGTTGAACTAAAATCTACTTTGAAATACAAGAGTCAAAGCAGAGCTTAGTGCTTTTAAAGTTTTAATGGAAATCGGTTGCCTGCAACTTGGCATTGTGCATAATTTTCAAGTTTTTCTTGGCAGAGCTGGAGACTTGCGTCGATGCCAGTTGCAACCAAGTTTGATAAAGAATAAGATGCACTGATGCAGGAGTGACGACTTGAATAATTAATAACGTGAGAGTCAGGTAGAATTAATTTTTCGACTATATAAGCTGTTTTAAACAATTATTGTGCTTAATATAAATAACTTTTCAACATAAATAATAAAAGACTATTATAAGTACCTGTTGCAGAACTATCGCCGGTCTTAATCTTTTCTTTGATCGTATTATTCTCAACAACAATAGTTTCACCAGCAAATTCGAATATTCTTTTTTCTCTGGCTTGATCATCACTTTTAGGTGCATCTTTTTTAGCAGTTTCTGCCTTACTTACTACAGGTTTGGTGGTGTCAATGCTAGAACTAGTTACTGTTGAGGTAGGTTTAGGTTTACTATCGGTTCCTTCTAAAAACATTGCCCATAAATCATCATCTTTTTTCTTCTGTTCTTCAGGATTTGCTGTTTCCTCGGTTTCTTCTGCTTCTACTGGCGACTCTTCTTCCTCTGTGCCACCATTTCTTGTCTTACGTTTCTTTGTACCTTTTGTATCTGTAACTACTTTCCGTTTCTTCGCATTCTGGTCTAGTTCCTTTTCGAACTGTAAATCTGTTTCTTCGTTCGCGGATTCCTCTTCTGACACTTTCTCAGGCTCACCGGGTACGTAATCTTCATCACTCTCACTACCGGATGACGACATCTGAAACAAGACATGGTATAATATTTATTATATGACTATTCATTCCATATAATTACTAGATTACCGCCCCATAGCTAGTTAAGTACCCACAGTAGTTACATTGCAACTCTATACGTACACACATACATACAAATATGGAGTAGTTCGTTTCTCCAAGTCAAAGATGTTGTACAAGAAGGCTAAGTACAGGTTTGTGGGTAAAAATAACCCCAAGCCAGAAAAGCCCAAGATGCCCTCCGTAGCTGTCAAGCACATCGGTGGTGAGAAGAACGGAGGAACCCGTACTGTGCTGCTACGCCGCAGAAAGTCCTTCTACCCCACCCAGGACAAGATCCGCACTCGTCCCCACCACAAGACGTTCAGCAAGCTCATCTGCAGGACCAGGCCGACCCTCACCTCTGGTATACTACACACACACTTTATGGTAATGCAATAAAGATATTGAGTATTGAAATAAATAAAAATTACGTGTCTGTTTGTAACGTCCAAATAACAGCTTTTACTAAATGCATAAGAAAGTATATACGGTACTTTTACAAAAAAACTATTTTCAAAATTGTTAACTGTCTGTCTGTTTGTTCCGGCTAATCTCCGAAACGGCTGGACCGGTTTTGATGGGACTTTCACTAGCAGATAGAAAAAGAATTATGGTTCTGCGCAAAAAAAAATTAAAACCCATGAAATTGTGAAAAAATCTGATTCAAATAGGGAAGTATGGACATTCACGCGGGCAAAGCCGCGAGCAACAACTAGTTACAATTTATAATCCTATCTTAATTCCTAACTAATATTATAAATGCGAAGGTGAGTTTGGTTTGTTACGCTTTCACGCTAAAACGGCTGAACGGATTTGGATGAAATTTGGCACATGGTTACACCATGACCATAGAAATAAAACCAGTCAAGAGCGAGACGGACCCGCGCACCGAGGTTTCCGTACCATCATTTATATGTAATTTTTGTTGATGATTTCTGAAAAACTGTGCCATTTAGACATCGTTTTATTTTTCCTGTAATCTATACAAAAGCTTCTATCACACAGAATCATTTCAGATTTTTCTTTAAGCAAACTTCGGAGATAAGGGGGGGAACGGTATTTTTTTTAACATTTTTCATCGAAAGTCGAAAACTATACGGCCTAAAAAAAAGAAAAAAAAAATGTTTGAGCAAGTGCAAACGTTTCATATGATACCCCACATGCCCTAGTAGCCCCACTTCGAATTTTTAAGACCCCCTTTCAGTCCCTGTTGCAAAATATATATATGTATATTTTTTCTATTTCTTTCTTATTTGCAAAATAGTTGGGCAAACGTCATCTAAAATTGTTCCAAATTTCAAGTTGATAGCATTAGTAGTTCTTGAGATATCCAGCTACAGACTGACAGACGAACAGACAAACAGACTGAGTCACACCATAAGGGTTCCTTTTTTTACCATTTTGGTACGGAACCCTAATAAAAAAAACTGAAGAAGTGGCATAGGCGCGTGTCAGTGTCCGCGCGTCGTGATCATACTGCTCACGTTACAGGCAAATGGCCGTTTCTGCGAACTAGTGCGCTTTCAACCGAATACCGTTTTGTTCAGTGTTTCTTGTAAAAAGCAAACCCAAACCAAAAACATTATAAATCATGGAATCACTTAACATACCTAAATAAGTAAAAGATAAAGATAATCGTTTTCAGCAAATAGGGGTACCTATTTATGATAACAAAAATTACTTATAACAAGTTCAACCACATTTTACCATGTAGGCATGCAAAAGATATCTACATAAAAAAAAAGATAAAACTTTTTTACAAAAAAATACAACCGACTTCCAAAAACAACACTACAAAGTGAAAAATAACTTTAATTTCGGAAGTCAGTGTCTAGTTAAATGTATTTTCGTTTTTTGCCACCGACTTCCGAAATTAAAGTTATATTTCACTTTGGAGTGTTGTTTTTGGAAGTCGGTTGTATTTTTTTGTAAAAAAGTTTTTATTTTTCACTTTTTAGTTGTGTACCTACCCCACACAAATTCTAATACTACTAGATAGTGGTATTAGAATTTGTGTGGGGTAAAACAAACTAGAACATCATCCATATAAAAGTGGGGAAAAAATACGTATTATTGAAGCTAACTCAAAAACTACCGAAGCAAAGTTAATCAATTTTATATGGGACCAACTGTGAGTATACCCTCTCGAATAAAACAAAAAAAATCCAAATCAGTCCAGCCATCTTCGAGTAATCGGGGAACATACATAATAATAATAAAAAAAAAAAAAAAAGGTTCCGACGAATTGAGAACCTCCTCCTTTTTGAAGTCGGTTAAAAAGTAGTAGTATTTTACTATATCTATGGCCATGACCTATATAAATACTCCATCGGTTTAGGTAGGCAAGCAAAATAATGTGTCGCAAAATGGCCGTATTTTTTATTGCGTTGACTTAGAAGCTTGATTTTTTTAGAACTCTAAGGGACCATAGACTTACGTATTCGATATTAATTTCAACTTGATATCTCCACGCGTCCCTGAGAAAAAGAGTCATGACAGTCTGACAGTTTAACTTTTTTTTATATGACATTATTACAAATGAACAATTTTCGAACTTTTTCCTTTATTTGTGCTGTGAGAGCTTGCTTCTTGCCAAATTTCATGATTCTAGGACAACGGGAAGTACCGTATAGGTTTTGATTTAGGTACTTGAGAGTATCGAAATATGTCGCATAAATGGCCATAGGTTTTTATTACGTTGACTTAGAAGCTTGTTTTTTCGGACTCCAAGAGACCATAGACTTACGCAATTGATATTAATTTCAACTTGATACCTCCACGCGTTCCTGAGAAAAAGGGTCTTGACAGACTGACAGACAGACAACAGACGGACAACAGTGATCCTATAAGGGTTCCGTTTTTTCCTTTTTAGGTACGGAACCCTAAAAAAGGTGTAATAAATGGGCTAAAAGAAAAGAAGCACAGTGATTTCCAATCTACCTACTGAGCGTGGTGATTAGTGTTTGTAACTTACCTGATTAGTAGGCTAAAATCTATAGGTACTAATATAACAGGTAACTTTGTATGTAGGAGGCGGTAATCTCTGGAACTACCAGTCGGATCTGAAAATATAAGTATTTTTGCATTTGGTAGCCCAATGCTTGAGGAAGGTTATAGGCTATTTAATATCACGGTACCTACGGCCCTTTGGAGCCGAGCAAAAAGAAAAAAGTCAGAAATAACGCTAAGCGAAAACAAAGTAATAGCGTGGGCGGGCGATGCGATGCGACAGGGTGGGACGTGGGACAAGAAATTTCACGCGGACGAAGTCGCGGGCAGGAGCTAGTTATAGATAAATGAAATAGGAGTAATTAAAATAATATCATAATATTATGTTAGTTCAATGCCATGTTAAAGTAAAGTTTGGGATATAAATAAAATTAAAACAATTGATACTTCAAGTTTATTGGGTTCAGACAAGTGGTTTCTTGGCCCTATTTCTATTTTTAACCGACTTCAAAAAGGAGGTTATCAATTCGTCGGAACCTTTTATGTATGTTCCCCGATTACTCGAAGATGGCTGGACCGATTTGGATTATTTTTTTTTTGTTTGAAAGGGTATACTTCCCAGGTGGTCCCATGATCATCAAGTCAGGATCTGATGATGGGATCCTGGAGAAATAGAGAAAACTCTTCCAATTTTATAGGCACACTAAGCGATTTGGATAGTTTTTGGAAGAGTACTTTCTTGGAGTGGTCCCATTTCAATTTGGTGAAGACCTGATGAAGAACTTCTGAGATAGGCAACGGAACTCCTCAATAAATGATAGCAAATGGACTGGGATTGCTGAAATCTCATGTCTGTTTGTTGTTCACACCAGTTCATAACATAACAACATCACGCCAGTATGCTGTGAAGGGGTAAGCACATGTGAACCACTAAAAAGTGAAAAATAAAAACTTTTTTACAAAAAAATACAACCGACTTCCAAAAGCAAAGTGAAAAATAACTTTAATTTCGGAAGTCGGTGGCAAAAACGAAAATACATTTAATCAGACACACAAAGTTTGGGATATAAATAAAATTAAAACAATTGATACTTCAAGTTTATTGGGTTCAGACAAGTGGTTTCTTGGCCCTATTTCTATTTTTGACATTAGAAACTTCATAGAAGTTGCTCCCAGTTTTAGTGCGTTTCTGTGCTCTGTCCAGTGCTCTTCTGGCCTTTGCTGTCATTTTCTTGACTCCATTGTCAGTACCCGCCTTACGTTTCTTTCCAATTTGTTTGATTTCTTCAACTGTAAACTCACCACTTGCGGCCTCAAGCTTCTTACGTTTTAGTTCTTTTACAGTTTCTGCATCATTTGTCAAGTAATCTTCTACGTCACTACATTTATCTTCATCTTCACTATAAAAGTCACTAATATCCGATGAATCAGGATCTTCATTTTCATTTTCTTCATTAACACTTTTTGATTCATCATTCTCGGCATTCTCATCATCAATTCCTTTAAGTTCTTCAGGAATGTCAAATTTCTCAAGTGGTTTATAATCATCATCATTGTCAAACTTCAGGCCAACTCTAATTTTAGCAAAATCTTGGGCTACAATGAGTTTATTAATATAAACAGGTTTTTCTGGGTTATCTTCTGCTCCATTCTCTGTGTCTTGTTTTGCTTCTTCAACAGTATCTTCTTTCTTTTCATCCGCATTACTTTTAGGTTCCACTGTTTCTTCTTCCTTCTGTTGCTTAGAAAGTGGGACTTCAAATCCTTCTGGAGCCACATAAAATGGTAGTTTTCCTCGTTGCCAGTCATTCAGAACCATCTTGGCAACCTGGCTAATATCAGGCTCACCTTTTTTCAATAATTTCCCTGTGCGGGCTGCCATTTTTTCTAAGAATTCTGTAGCAGTATCCCAGGCATCTACTTTATATGTTTTAACCAAGTATTCTTTACGGACTCTTTTGATTACTTCTTCTATGTAGTCTTCTGGATTTTGAACTAATTCAACCCTGACAACTCCTTTCAAAACTTTCTCTGTGTCCGTTTCAGCAGATGGATACACAATTCCTGGACAATCAATCAAAAATATTCTTTTCATCAAGGTGATGTACTGCCAAACTTTTGTCTCACCCGCAATTGGTGCAACCTTGCATACTTTCTTGGATCGTAAAGTATTGATGACAGATGATTTGCCTACATTTGGATATCCAATCAATCCAACGCTTATTTGTTTTTTATCAATGTGTAATTTCGCAAACTGGCGCAACAGATTGATAAGAGAGCCTTTTCCAAAGGGATGTGTCAATGACGCATGGAAGGCTATAGTTGGGTATTCAGCACTCAGTATAGCCACCCAACGTTGTGTCACCCAGTTGGGTACTAAATCAACTTTGTTTAGGATAAATATCAGATGCTTGTGCCTCTTTTCATCTCTGAGAAACTTCTCCACATAAGGACATCTGGTGCCCATAGGATCTCTGGCATCTAACACTTGTAAAAGCACATCGGAGGAGTCTATTACTTTGTATAGCTCATTCCAAATCCTCCTACTCATGCCAGCTCCAAACACCCAGTCTCTCTGTCCCTCCTTCACTCCAGTGTCTTCTCGAACTCTGTCTATATCTTTACTCTCATCATAATTATCTGTGTTTTCTTCTACAGCCTTTGATAAAGTGTTTAGATCACTAAACTTCAAATTAACACGCTTTCTCTGTTTCTTTGGACCAAAAGTTTTGTCGAATCCCTCAGTGTCCAACAAATGTACTCTTGCGTTTTTTGCCGTTTCATTGAGCAATGTGATGGGTAAATTGGTGGGTTTCATAATTACTTGATAAGGATTTCTGACAGCAGCCCCAAATTCATCTTGGAATTTCTGTAGAGCATTCTGTGAGATCACTCGTGAGTTACCGAACCACTTTTGGCTAGGCTCAACGCGAGCTTGAGCTCCTGATGGTAACCAACCTTGAAATGGTGCAGGTGTCAAAATTTTACCAGTTTTATCCCTCTTAGCCTTAAAGTTCCTGTACATCTGCAGCCTTTTGATGGTTGCTTTAGTTCTGGGCTTCGCAACTCCTTTTAATCCTTCAGTCGGTCTATCTGGGTTCATAGAGTGCGCAGCTTTATTGATCCCTTGTTTCCGGGGGGCACCCGGTGCTGATCGTACTTTTCCCATTGCTACTTACAGTTAAGCACTTGCAAAAACTTAAATATAATACCACAGAAATCACCAATCACGCGGTTTACGCAGGAAAATAAAAGGTTATCAACGTTCGCGGAATGCTCTTAGATTGTGTCAAACAGCAATGAACGAACTTCACTGCAATGGAAAGGTAAGATACTTCAAAAATACTTACGATTTTGAAGGATCCAACTCCCTCTTACTATATATTTTGTAATATACGAAGAAATATATTATTTCAATACAGCTTTCTATCTCTAGGTACCATAAAATAATATGATAGAAACTTCGAATTCTCCTGTAGTTCCCAGTATCCCACAGTCTTTTGCTTTGTTTACTTATTGCTCACTTCATTTCAAACTTTTTTAACTATAATTGATTGGTTTTCTAGTTATTACAAATGGCAACACAGTAATTGATATGAAAGCATGGACCTAAACTATATTATTAGGTCCATGTATGAAAGACTACCATGTATTTTTTTATTTATTCTTTTATTTGACATCTTAGCTATTCAGACACTGTAACTCGCCGAGCCAAACTTGAGAGGAACCCGAGGAACTTCCTATGAAACTTGTGTAGTTCGTTACATAGTGACTTAGTTATTGATTAACAAGGAACAGCAGTAATTTGATAAAATAACATAATATTATGTTTTTCTTATTTCGATTAAACTTGCGAAAAAATGTTTGAACTTTAAAACCGACGTGCATACTACTATATCTTGTTAAAATATACAGTACAAATGATTTTATTTTCTCAATTTATAATGCTGTATTTGTTATGAAAAACCTACCTACATTCAAAATGAGCCCTCTATGAAACTAAGGACGTACTGATCCATGGTGGGTCCATTGAGAAAAAGGATGGTGCTATAGGTCATAGGGTCATTCATACTAGGTCATATAAAGCTCCGTCTCTCTCTCATACTGGAATCATGATGGATCCATGATCTTTTTTCACGTCATAGTACGGCTCCAGAACATAAAGATTTAGGTCCGGAAGCCTGAGATGAGTTAAAATGTATTTGTTTTACCGATAACAACGTAAAAAACGAAAATGAAAGTATGTAAGTACAGACTCCAGCACATCAAGCTACAATCTGTCAAATTAAATTTAATAGATTTTCATCTTTATCACTATCATCTATATTTTCATCTTTATCACTAGGTTCAAGGTTAATTGGGAAAATTTGACAGCTTCGGGTGGATTGACCTGCTGGCGTCTGTACAGTGTACACTCCTACCAAATTATCAGTGAAATGGCGAAAATTGGAACTACGGCCGTCATGTTGAAATCTCATTCGATTGAGCCGACGCATGTCATTCGATTGTGTCGACGACGCATCGACGGTGCCGTCCTCTTTCAGTTCACAGATCATCTCTTGCAAAAAGAACGAAGAACCAACAGATCAACCACAGACGAAGTAGTATTAGATCAACAGACAACCAACAGACATGACATCAAATCAAATGTCAAAACTGTCAAACAAAACAAAATGTCAGCTTCAAATCAGTCGATCAGCCGTATTTTTTATCATATAAACATTACATTAGTAACTACTCCTAGAAATAGAATTGATGAGATCTACTATTGAAAATAATTGGTAAAACCATACGTGCATAATTGATTAAATAAGTAAGAAAGGTGTGAAGTGGTTAGGTTAACAAACACCAAAGAGTTACTTTGTGTCGTAAGAAAATTTTCGATAATTAAAACTGCCCCGATGCCTGTAAGCTTTAAAAACCGAAAGACAACATGTATGACATGTTGTCCGAGTTTCGAGTATCAGAATTTGATTCATTCGTGGATATATTGAAACTGACTCCTGGTGATCCTTTAGATACATTTGGTGAGATGTGGTACCCAGTGTTCTTGTGGTCTTTGTTCTCTTCAGTGTTTGTGCATACATGTGCGGCGCTAGTCGCCTTCGGAACCTTAAGGAAGCACAAGTACGGCAAGTTCTTCCCTGTGTTGTTGATTGTGATGGGTGTTGTGAGCCCAGTGACTTCAGGTGTAGCCACCAGTGCCGCAGTCGCGTTCATATACCGAGCTGCTAACTTAACTATGCCCCCTATTCATGCAATGATTTGGGGTATAGGACAAACTGTGCTTGGAGCTGGGATGGGTTTCACAAGGATTTTGGCTACTTTGTAATAAAAACTATATAGTTCTATTTAGCTAATTACATCACAGTATATTATAAACAATATATTTATAAATCAAATAAATTCTGAGTCAATTAACATAGAACTATAGTGATGGGAATGTAGTGAAAGGAAAGGTGCTGAATGTTGATGCATTGTTTGCCAATGAGGTTGTTGGTGTGTGTGTATGTTCAGAAGGTTTGGCAAATAAAAGAGCGTGTTCTCAGTTGGAGCTTTACTGAACGACTGGATGTATACAAAGGTTGGGACTTAGAATAATCTTATGAGCTACGTCATACATAGGTATTGCCTAAGACTAAAGATGTTTAATATGCCTACGCGCTACAATCCTCCCCCCTTAGATTAAACTAAATTTTTATTTGTTACTCCCCAAAAGAATACAAAATTACAAACTATTATAGATGCTACAAAAGTTAACAATAAACAAATTGAGTTAAGGACCCTAATTGTTTTACTTATTCTAGGACGTTCACATTCCTTCCACCGCACATTGTTTACACTACACTATACGTTTGTTTGAGGTTTGCACTTGCGATATTTGCTTGTAGGTTGGGCATCCCGGGTGGTATGCCGTTAACACGTTGTGTGATCGCACGGCTGATTCTTGTTTTGACGGCGGCTTCGATGCGGCGCTTGCAGTAACACCACACCACGTAGAGTATACATAGGGTTACCGCTGTGCTGACTAGGATGACTGCGGCTAGCGACATCTTGTGGGTCATGGTAAGGTCTTCGTCATCCACCGAAGCCTTGTTGCTGGCGGCCGCGCTGTTCTGCGCAACAATGGTCGTTTTGCTGGCTGGCTGGCCCATGTTGTCTGACTGCTGACTGGTGTAAGTACGGCGATAGTGAGCGTTCGTTGACGTGTGGTTATTATGAGAGGTATAGGTACTGCTGATAACGACGTTGCCGGCAGCGGCTCACATGTCAAATCTCACGGTCTTCTTAACGATGCGGCCCGATTTCGTTATAACCGGTGGTGTCGTATTGTTTGCAGTGTCGTATGAAGTCGTAACGTTCGCCGGATGTGGGACGGTGTCGGGTGGCTTTATTTGGGTCTCTTGGCGTGGGACCGACACATTATCAAAGTCTAATAGGTAAGCTGGTTTTAGACGATCAAGTGATACAGTGACTTGCCTGCCGTTACAGTCTAAAGTATAAAATTTGGGATGTCGCGTTATTACTTTATGTGGACCTTCGTACGGTGGTACCAACGATCGCCTAGCCTCATTTCTAACAAACACATGAGTGTTAATGGATAAGTCTTTATGAATGAATACTCTATTATTGTTGCTATGTAAACTTGAATGCGAGAGTCCGGGAACGGATGACAATGACTTAGTTAATTGTTTGATGTAGTCGCTCTCATTTATATTGGTTGTAGGCTTTGAATGAAATAGGTCGCCTGGGAGTCTGAGACTACTGCCGTATAAGAATTGTGATGGACTGTATCCCAGATCTAATTTAACTGCCGAGCGCAACCCTAGGAGTACTAGAGGTAATTCCCGTAACCATTGTGTACTATTTTCGCATTTTGCCATAATAGCAGCTTTTAAGGTACGGTGCAGTCTTTCGATCATACCGTTCGCCTTTGGGTTATATGCAGTTGTTCGAACTCGTTCGATACCGAGTCTTTTTAATAACTGCCGAAATAAGTCTGATTCAAACTGACGACCTTGGTCTGAGGTTATACGAATTGGACATCCGAAACGAGCAATCCAATGCTCTAGGAACACCTTAGCAACCGTTTCAGCTGTTATATCTTTTACGGGTATAACTTCAGGCCATTTCGTCACCCTGTCGATAATGGTAACGCAATATTTGAAATCCTCTGCCGGTGGCAGTGGTCCTATTATATCGATGTGTACATGTTCAAAACGATTTCCTGTGTTGTCAAATTCACCTATCGGTGTTACTGTGTGGCGTTGAATTTTACATTTTTGACAGGGAACACACGTTTTGACGTAATTTTTTATGTCGGTATTCATGCTGCTCCAAAAATACCTTGATTTAACTAAGCGTTGAGAAGCTGCGACGCCGGGATGACTCATATCGTGTAGTGTTTTGATTGCGAGTTCCCGGAACTGTATGGGTAGATAAGGACGTGTCGTTTGTTGATGTTTCGCAGGCTATTTTTATATCCGAGTCGGGCATTGTGATTAATTTAAATTGGAGTTTATCATGTTTGCGTAGATTTTGTAATTCCGAATCGCTTTTTTGTAGTTCAGCTAACTTTTGGTAATCGAATAATGATGGCACGATAATCTCATCGATTCGGGATAATGCGTCAGCGACTGTATTTTTGTCACCTTCTATGTACTTGATGTTATCACAAAATTGAGAAATAAAGTCTAACTGTCTTAATCGTCTAGGTGAGTCTGAAGGCGACACCTTTTTTGATAGGGCGAATGTTAATGGCTTGTGATCTGTTAGGATTGTCAGCTGTCTGCCTTCTACCAAATGGCGGAAGTGTTTTATTGCCATGTATATTGCTAAAAGCTCTCTATCATAAGTACTGTATCTTGTTTGGGTGTCAGTGAGTTTCTTTGAGTAAAATCCTAGAGGTTGCAATTTATCGCTAACTCTCTGATTTAAAACTGCACCTACGCAAGTACCGGAAGCGTCGGTCATCAACACTAGTGGTACAGTTGCGTCTGGGTGTGATAACATGACTGAATTATTGATCATTTGTTTACATCGACTGAATGCTTCTAATGCACTTTCGGTCCACGTAATTTCAGTTTTGTCGCGTTTTTTGGAATTATGTAAATACGCGTTTAGTGGTGCTTGAATTTCTGCAGCTTTCGGAATGTTTAGTCTGTAGAAATTCATCATTCCGAGGAAACGTCGGAGTTCCTCAATTGTTTTAGGTTGTGGATAGTCATTTATAAGTTGCATTTTCTCCGCACTCGGTTTTAGGCCCTTTGAATTAATGTGGTAACCTAGGAAGTTTAATTCAGATTTGCCGAATTCGCATTTGTCTGTGTTGATCGTTAAACCGTAATTATTTAAACGTTCCAAAACTATTTCCAAATGTTTTACATGCATTTCTTTTGATTCTGACGCTATAATTATGTCATCTAAATATGGAAATGCAAAATCTAGACCTTTTAATGTATTGTTTACAAATCTTTGAAAATCTTGCGCTGCGTTGCGTAACCCAAAATTCATTCTTGTAAATTCGAATAAACCGAATGGAGTTATGACTGCAGTTTTGGGGATGTCTTCGGAAGCCATTGGTATATTATGGTATGCTTTCCGAACGTCAATTTTTGAAAATATAGCTTTCCCTTTGAGTACGTATGTGAAATCAAGTAGTCTTGGTAATGGGTAACGGTCGGGAGTAGTTTGTGCGTTAAGTCTACGATAGTCTCCGCATGGTCTTATTTCACCGTTTTTTTTATTAACGCATACAAGTGGGTTAGCCCACGGGCTATTCGAAGGTCTACAAATACCTAATTGCATCATCCTCTCGAATTCTGCTTTGGCTACTTTGTATTTCTCCGGATTAAGTGGTCGTACTTTTTCATGAACCGGGGGTCCAGTAGTGTAAATATGGTGTTGTACATCATGTTTAGGATTTGTTTTAAAATTTTCCAGTTTGGTGATGTCGGGAAATTTTTGTAATATGAGATGGTATTCGTCGTTTATGTCGATTGATCGAATACTTGATTCGTCGCTATTTATAATGTTTGTGGCACGCGACATTAAAGTGAGTTTGTCTATTAGTTTCCTACCATGTAAATCTACTATTAGTTTGTTAGCAGCAAGGAAGTCAGCCCCTATAATTGAACGTTGAACATCGGCTAGTATGAACTTCCATTGGAATGGTCGACGTAAACCTAAGTTAACCGTAATGGTTTTTTCACCGTACGTTTTAATTTTTGAACCATTGGCTGCATATAATATGTAATCTGACGTGGATACGTTTTGCCTTTTACCGGCTAAAACTGACACATCAGCACCAGTATCGATAAGAAATCGTGCACCAGTTATTATATCTGTAACACATAAACGATAGGAATTGCTGACACCGGCGACATTGTGTATTTGACCCGGTGTCTGAATTAGTTTCCCGAGTTCTTTTTATTGCAGTTCATTGTGTCGCCGCATTTACGCGCATCGGTACCGTAAATGAAATGGTAAAAACACAGATAATCCGCATCACCTGGTTTTTCTTTTTGACTTAGGTATTTTTCTCTATTTTTTTGGGTGTTTTCGCGACTTTTAGAGCGTGCCCGGGATGTACCAGGGTCATAACGATCTCGGCTTCGCGACCTACGGTTGTGATGATTATTGGAACCGTTTAGTCTACTACGTAATTCTGAAATTTCTAGTTTCATTTGTTTTAGTTCGCTAACAATGATTTCGGGGATTGTTTGGTCTGCACTCGGAGTTGTTTTGGTGATCGGGGATATTTCAGACGGCCTGGTATTTTCCAGGATTTTGTCTGCAATTTTAGCTAAACTGTCGAGTTTTACCTCGCCAGTGTCGCATGCGGTAATGACGGCCCTAATTGAGTGTGGGAGACGACCTGACCACAATAATTTTAGAGTCTCGTCTGGTACCTTATTTTTACCTAAATCTCGCATACGCCGTAATAATTGAGACGGTTTCTGGTCTCCGAGTTCGATTTCGTTTAAGAGTTGGTTCATTTGTTTTGATTCCGACTCTTCATAAACCGAAATTAACCTATTTTTAAGGGTATCGAATTTATTATTTTCAGGCATGTTTTCAAGAATGTCACTTATATCAGGTAACTCGTCAGGTTTCAGCCTAGCTATTAGAAGTTGACTTTTGTGCAGGTCACTTGCCTTTTGGGGATCCACGATGGCGTTGAATTGGTGAAACCAGAGCCTTGGCCGATCTCGCCAAAAATCCGGTATCCTCGATGTGATGGAAACTGCCGTCATTTGCTGTGGTTGTGGCTGATCCAGGGTTGCTGTGACTACAGGCTGTTGCAGAGCTGCAGGCTGGTAACGCGGGTCGTTCATTTTCACGCGCGATAATTTCAGTCTCTCGGTTGCGATAACTTGAAACTCGATACGCGCGCGGACACGTACGGGTGTCACCACTTTGCCAATGAGGTTGTTGGTGTGTGTGTATGTTCAGAAGGTTTGGCAAATAAAAGAGCGTGTTCTCAGTTGGAGCTTTACTGAACGACTGGATGTATACAAAGGTTGGGACTTAGAATAATCTTATGAGCTACGTCATACATAGGTATTGCCTAAGACTAAAGATGTTTAATATGCCTACGCGCTACAATTGTTTTCCTGAAATAGTATAGGAACTAGTTGTTGTTAAGGTGGAGTACCTTGCAATGGTGAATACTCATTAGCTATCTGCTGTAAATACATATTCCTTATTATATGTAGCGGCATACATAACACAATGTGCTTAATTTTTGTATATGTACTAACTTTCATGTCTCGCATATTTGTATAAAATAACAGTAATATTAAAATAAAATAGGAAGTTCACTATGAATGTAACTATGCAATAAAATTATGAATTGTTTTAGAATGTAAATATGTGCCTACCTATAAATCTAATGACTGATGTTTCACAAAAAAAAAAAACATATTTCTAGAATTAGTTTTTCTACTTAAAATATGCAACCATAAAGTTGCAATTATATGTTCAATAAATCCTAAACGTTATATTATCTAGTATGAGTTTATGGTGATAAGTTGTTTACCTGACCTGTATGTTTTCATTTGTTATCATAAAATGTATAATGCATTCCATGTAAAAATTGACTCAAAAAATATTTTTTAGCAATGACATTGTCATTAAATTCTTATATACAAGTAATGAGTAAAAATTTGTGACACTAATATTTGCTCATTACTTGTATATGAGACTTACCAACAGTACTTTCAGCACTAAAAAATATGTGTTAGTATTAGCAACACCCCCTATATTCATATCTTGTTGCATAAAACTATAATGCACAAAACAATGTTTATTTCCTCAGACACATTATATTTCATAAAAATGGCTGTTATAGATTGGAAAGGAAATGGTTTAAAAAAACTGACACCTAATAAAAACATTATATCCATATTATGATCAGGTTTTGTACTGCTAAGCCTGTACATAATAGATCCACTGTGTTGACAGTGATTCCATAATAATTTACTCCTCTTTGTAGAAACAGAACTATGTAAATGAGTTGAAAATGTTTAGTTTTCTTTATATTGCAAGGCCTGCTTGCATCCTAATTTAGTGGACAATGTAACATATATTTATTTTCCACTATTTATTTTAAAAAAAATTGTTTTTATTTATTTATTTAATGGATAGTTAATTTGTAAGTAATCAATTGAAAAACAAATGCTAAATTTTATTTTTCTTTATAAATTAATAGATAATTTATAATATAGTATAGTAAAGTTAATCAGCTTATGGTGATATGTACTTGTAATTTTTTTATTTATTCTGTGGTTTTGGTGTTATCAAGTAGCTATATGAAGATGTCATAAAATGTAAGAGTCTGTCTGTGCGGAAAGAGAATAGGCGTGGCGTAAAATGGAACTAACATCATGATTATTAGAAATTTCTTCAAAACAATTATTAAGACAGAATATGAAAACCACGGTCTAGAAAAAAAACTGTTTTCTAGTCCGTGCTGAAAACATTATAATATTCTAACCAGGGACTGTACAACCCCGGTTAAGAGTTAAGTCTTTCGAAGGGGTAAGCCGTTTATGAGGTTACCTTTATCATGTGTAACTCCTTGAATGGGTTTTAGGCTTGAAACCCAGTGCCGCCAGGGTCGCGGGTAGTTCGAAAGAGATACCGTGGCCCTGGCACAGGCAACTGAAGGAACACGGGTGGGTTTTAGTCAGTAAAACTCTGACACGCCCTCCCGCTCCGGCCAGTGCGGGAGAAGTCATTTGATGATTTCCCATCCACAAAAAAAAAAGGCTTGAAACCCAGTAAAAGGGTTATCTCTTCAATATGGATAACCCATTGAATGGGTTCTATACTTGAAACCCAGTGAAAGGGTTACCCTTCATTAAGATAACCGATTATAATATACCTAAGGGTTTTGTTTGGGTTACCGTTATTAGCTATTTGCTACGTATACCGATCATCGAGAGATCATATTACATTACTCCGAGTCGGAATATTACTCTGTTATCCTTTTTCAGAGAGCGACTTAATTTAAGCCGTTTAAAAGAGTTACCCACATTGTATGGGTTTTTGTTCAACTGCTTAGAAAAACCCTTTCAATGGATAACCAAAATGGTCCCTTAAAGCCATTCAAAAGGGTTACCTACATCGTATGGGTTTATAAGTACGCACAGCTGCGCCCTCAAATCTTATGCCTATTCTCTTTCCACACAGACTATAGTATAGGTGTGGCAATAAAAGCATAATGCAAAGGTTTAATAATTGTTTTTAATGACACATTTATGCATGCAGTAAGGAAACTATATTGGGATAAGTACATACTTAGGCAAGGTATACATAGCACTTTGGTTTCTGCTCTTACTGACAAAACCACAGTGTTAGCATCATAGACTAGTATTGGTTATCATGTAAGGTGGTTTATTTGTAACTGTCGTGGTAACAGTATTGTTTCATAAGTTTGGTGTGACTGATACTGGCATGGCCACCATCAGGGATTTTAATTTTGATAACACAAAAAATTAGTCGAATTTGTCGGTCACTGATTCAAAAGTCATAGGGGTTCACCACCACCACCTATGAAGGTGGCCGATTTGGAGAGCATCTCCCCAGCTTGGCCACATTTATATCTCAAAAACTAGGCCACCTAGCGAAGATCTGTTTTCTCCTAAATTTAGTCGCAACTTTTCGCCAAGTCACAGATTTAGTCGGGTCTTAGTTTAGAAGATATAACGAGTTCAATTATTAAGTATAGTTCAAGAGCTAGATCGAAGAGTTTACGATAAAATCGTTGATTAGCTCTTGGACTATACTTAAAAATTGAACTCATTATATCTTCTAAACTAAGACCCGACTAAATCTGTGACATGGCGAAAAATTGCGACTAAATTGGAGAAAACAGATCTTCGCTAGTTGACTTAGTTTTTGAGGCATAAATGTGGCCAAGCTGGGGAGATGCTCTCCAAATCGGCCACATATGAACTTTTATAACTTTAAAACAAGTGACCGACAAATTCTGTTAATTGGCAGCAAATTTCGACTAATTTTTTGTGTTATCAAAATTAAAATCCCTGATGGTGGCCATGCCAGTGTCAGCCACTCATAAGTTTGTACTTATATTGTACAATAAAAATATCACTTCGAGTAGAAGCAAAATTATTTTAAAAAACGCAAAGCTAGTGTGATCATGTTGTAAATAGATGTATTTTAGAGGAACATTGGAAAGGGAAAATCATTTTCCATACTTCAATATAAATATTATCCAAAGAAAATAAATGGTTTGGATATTAACTAAAGTGCTTTTATTAACCTTTTATTTAGAACCATCAGAAGTGATGTCTTATTTTATGGTACAGTCAGCAACAAAAGTCGATTAACACTAGCAGTTTTTTCGAACGAAAAAAAAAGCAATTTATCAAATCATTTTGTGTTAATTTAGTTAGATGATGTCAAAAAAGTAGCAGTGTTAACCGACTTCTTTTGCTGACCGTACCACTCGGTTTCAGCTATAATAAATTATCTACACACCAATATACCAACAATTTGTAACATATTGACTAGCATTTTACAAGTAAAAATAAAACTGAACTTTTTGTAATGACTCAAATTCATATATTAGATCTTTTTATTTATAATTCAACTATAATAAGATATATTAAAGAACAGAATTAAGCTAAAACAAATTCATATTCGTCAAAGAAAATATTATAGAACATCATGGTCAGATAATCGGATGCATATTTTACTTAAAGTTATTTTTGGCTAAAAAACCATGGAAAGAATCCCGGGATTCCAGAAAATCTACGAATGCACACCTAATTGGATACATGGTATGGAAAAAACTTCTTAAATATGAGGTATTATTTAAGATAAGATAATTTTATTTGTTCAAACATGAGTATAATGTAAGTACACAAAAAAAAATCAGCATGAAAGTTGTTAAAAGTATTACAGATACCTATCTGTAATACTTTTAACAACTTGCATGCTGATTTTTTTTTTTTTTTTTTGTATAAGGCCAGCATGACAACCTTGTCATGCTGGCCTTATACAATGGCATACAAATATTTAAGTAGGTAACTATGTTTTTTTTTTTTAATTCGTTATTAAAATTATACTGCTAATAAAACTATTTAAATAGTAATATAACCACAATTCAATTATCCAAATTAAAATATAACACTTATTTAAAAACACCGCCGGGACACTGGGATCACATAACTATTTGTATGCTTGTTTATTTATCTACTTGAAATTTCCGGAATCGCGCAGCTTTACGGTCGATACAAAAGTGCATTCCATATTAGCCAACACCTGAAGTAAGGACGCCAGCACATCAAGCTACTACAATCTGTCAAATTTCTTTAATAGATTTTCATCTTTATCGCTAAAGCATTAGGATCAAGGTTGATTGGGAAAATTTGACAGATTCGGGTGGCTTGACCTGCTGGCGTCTGTACAAGATACATTCGATTCTATAATCAGAACTCTTAGGTAAATATGCATCCGAATATCCGATCTCTAGTCATGATATAATACTTATTAAAAAGTAATCATCATGTACAGCAACAGCACATCAGGTTATACCAAACTGTCAAATTTCTCCAAATGATTTTAAACCTTAAAATGTTGATGGTTAAGTTCAAAATCGAATGAGCAAAATTTTATTGTAGTAACTTGACCTGCTGTTGTGTGTAAATATTTGCATTTACCTACATAATATAATTTTGTATAACAACATCACACTTGCATTCCTGAAAAGGTAACGCGGAGCGCGCGTTTACTACATTCACATTTCGCCAGTTGTTGAAGTCCCATGTAATAGGAGGCGAGACTTTATACCCTGTATTTTTAAATGTTCACAAATAACTGTAGAACATTGTTAGAGGGTGCTGCTACTGTGAGAATATTTTAAGAAATTCTTATTGATTCTGTGATAACGCGTAGTTTCCTCATCATCCTCATGGCTACCTTCGTGAATCTCCTCCAGGGTAATGGGTAGTTCATATTCATGCTCTGTCACCAATGCGGTCTGCAACATAAAATATGTTCAAATTATTTTTCTTATAAAGGCCATAGTGCCCTTTGTTGCCACTGAGATAAAAATAAAGAAATTTAAAAAAAGTCGGGAGGTGTGTGGGAGGGACACCCGGATGGAACGAAATTCCTTTCGCTGTATATTATGTATTAATACAGAGCCATATAATGCTAAAAACTATACTAGATGGCTCTGTAGTATAAAACAAAACTTTTGACACTTGAAACTGGCTTTATCGGGCATAATGTTTTTCCATTACATGACGAAGTCTGCCAGTTTACTCCTACCGCAAGCCGCGTTAAAAAACTTCGTTCCAAAAATAGAATTGGTCAACTGTGGAGTTATACAATTACAACTCCACAGTTGACCAATTCTATTTATGCCCGAAAGTCAGTTTCAAGTGGCAAAAGTTTAATATAGAGCCATCTAAACTAGTTGTTTATAAAATAAATTACCTCATGATGTTCTTCATCTCTCCTACTCAGTCTGCTAACACTCTCTTGCAAAGATTTAGTTTCTGAGGTAGCATCTTGCAACACTAACTTTAGCTCTACTATCTCTTTTCTTGCATTTGACAGTAACTTTTCTGTAGTTGCTAAGTTTTTCTTCATTTCCTCATTCTCTACTTCTAGTTTAGTCTTTCTATTAGAAAGACTTTTAATTCTAGTCTCATAGAGCTTTAATTCTGAATCAGCTTCATTAATTCCTCCGACTGTATTTGAGCTTTCTGAATGCAAATTGCTGCACATTTGTTTCAAATATGAAATGTTCTGTTCAAGAATTGTTTTTTCTTCAAAAATTAGTTTTATTTCGTTTTCTAACGCATTTATTTTGCATTGCATAGCTGCTATACGTGCGGCTTGAGTGTCAATTATATTATCTTTGTCTAATAATTTTTCTTCAAGACCTTGAATCTTGCTTGTATAAGTTTGCAACTGCATTGATTTAGATGCTGATTCACTCTCCAAAGAGTGATTAGTATTTTCCAAAATGTTAGCTTCCACAGAGAGACTGGCAAAATGTTCTAACATATCAGACCTCTCAGCTTCTTTTTGTGATAACATCTCTTCAATACGCCTAATTTCAGCAACATAGTGCTGCAATTGTTGTCTTAAGCTTTCTACTTCTTTTCGAGACTTATCATATTCCATCTTCGTCAGTTTTAATGCACCATTTGCATCAGCTAAACTATTCTGCAGGTGTTTATTTTCCATAACAGCAGTATCATGTTGTTTAGTAAGTCTTAATATTTCACCATTGAGGAAAGTTATTTGTGTTTCATGATCTGCTAACTTGTGTTCAGACACTTTATTTGAATTTAGTTTTCTTTTCAAGTCTGAGATTTCATTTTCTAATTTGCTTATTTCATATGTTTGAGACTTCATCTTTTGTTCAAGCATACACATACTTTCAGTTTTATGATCCAGCTCCATTACCAGTTTATCCCGTTCCTGGTCAAACTTTCTAATGTTATCCATGAGATCAGATTTGTCATTTCTTAAAGACATAATTTCAGATTGTAGATCTTTACACTTTCTTTCTAACGAGTCTATAGTGTCATTAGATAAACTAAGTTTTTTTTGGGCACTCAACAATTCATTGTGTAACTCATTACCACTTCTTTCAGTTTCTATTTGTATATTTTTAATTTGACTTGAAAGTGTTTTCTCCTTTATAACATCTGATTGCATTTTCTTTATTTGCTCTCTCAAAAAATTACATTCATCTTTAAGATGTTCAGTAGAAGCTTTTCCATTTCTACTGGTCATTTTATATGAACAATTTTCCTCTTCCAGGTGTTCAATCTCTTTCTGTTTAAATACTAAATCCATTTTTAATTTCTCAGATAATTCCAATGCGTCTTTACATCTTAAATTATATTCTTGTTTATCTTTCTTTAATAACTGGATTTCATTCATTAGTTTGTTTACTTGGTCTTTGAGTTTCTGAGCATCATTCTTGTAGAAATCATCCCTATCACTGTGTCTCACTGTATTTAAATTCTTGTACTGACTCAGTTGCTTACTTAAGTTTATGTTTTCTTTTGACAGTTCAGCATTTTCCACATTTAAATGACTTATAACATCTTTAAAATTTTGCTTGCTGTTTTCTTCCACATAATTTGTTTTTCTTTTCAATTCATCATTTTCTTTCTTTAACATCAAAATCTTTTGCTCACATTCACATAACTTTGTGTGCAAATCTCTAATAAATGCATTCTCTTTCGAGTTATTCCGTTTAGGACTGTCCCCATCTTTGCATTTCAGCAGGTGCTTGTTGAAGGTATTCATTATTTCAGTCATCTTTTCTTGGACATTAGTCACATGAATCTCATATTTATTTCTTTCTTCTCTTAAGAGGTTTTGCAATTCATTTTTAGTAGGACAAAACGTTTTATCTTTGCTATATCCAAACTTATCACTAAGTTCTAATGGTTGGCTCATTTGGGGCAACGTTGTGATCTTATCTTGTAAACTTTTATTAAGATCTACCAGATCTTTGATCTCATTATGTAATGCTTCATTTTCTTTTAAAGCTACTTTCAGTTCTTCTTGCAATTTATTAATTCTAGGTGTATTTTCTATATTTGACTGTTGATCTGAAAGTCTCTTTTCTAATTCAGAATTTCTTGATTCCAAACCCTCTATTCTCTTTTGCATAACTTTAACTTCATTCATCATTGCAGATAATCTCTTGTTGCAGTCTTCTTCAACCTTTAATGCTAATGTGTCAACTTTCTGTACCTCTTCTTGTAAATCTTTATTTTTGTGTGCAAGACTGAGTGCGCGGAGCATCGCTTCATGTTGTTTTGCTAAACTATTATCAAACTCTTTTTTCAGAAGATCATTTGCAGATTCTAGTTCTCGTAACTCTCTCATTAATTTTTGAAGTCTCTCATTAGAGCTCATGTTACAACAGTCTCTACTAATAGCTGTTATAGGTCTACCACCTTCCAGTAACATATTCAGGCGTATTATTTCATCATCTCTGTGTTCAACTTGATTTTTTAGCACCATTATTTCATCATAATAAGCATCATTCTTTTCTTCAAGTGAGTGAATCTTATCAGTCAGTTCTGTTAGATCTTTATCACTGCAAGTACTCTTTCTTTCACTACATATGCATATTTTGGATAAACTATTGCCCTCTACATCTCGTCTCTTACTTTTATTACGTGTACTAAAAGTTTCTGCACACAAACCTCTCAGACTTAAGTCTCGTAAGTCATGTTGTAATTTGCTAATAGTTAAATCTTTCTTATTGAGCTCTTCTGACAAACTCTTGACTTTTCTCCTGGACTCTTTTGAAAGTTTGAGATTTTCTTCGGTCAATTTCATAATCTCTTTGTGGAGTCGATTATTTTCCTGAATTAACTTAGCGTTATCACACTTATAGGGCTCGGCTTCCATCATCAAGGAATCGCGCTGCATTAGAGCTTCTTTAGACAAATCCATGTAGTGTTGTAGACTACGAGTAGTTTGTAAGAGGTCTGCTAGTACACATTCTACCAAAGGAACAGCGTCTAACGGCAACGAAATGTTATAACCGAGATCCTCCAGTTTGCGCTTCAAAGTAAAATATGCTTCACCCATTTTGCAAGTTAGTTCTCACGACTTCGCTCACTCTAAAACTCGTATTAGTAATATAGTTGAATATTTTACAAGTGTCAAGCACATATACATAATAATATTCTGTTTTACAAGTATTTACAAAATTCAATTCCAAACGATATTTATTTCGAGTTCATGTACTACTTTGAGTTTTGTTTGGATTGGTCCACAGACGAAGGATTGGTCTATCTATGTTTGACTTTTAATTCACAGATTAGCTATATGCACAGATTAATATATTAGTAGCAAGAACAAGCTACAGATGTGACAGTCTTGCTTAGTTCCAACACTATCAGTTATGGCGCTGTTGTCGCTTCAAGTTTGACATGATGCATGACACACACATACACATATTATAATAGTGCTTTCAATTTAATATAGGTATATTCAATATGGCTGTCATGGGCTGTCATCGATAATTTTAGGTGCAGTATAGAGATGTTACCCGATATCGACAAAATCTGCTAAAGTCTAGGGGTTTTATTATTAATTCTGTTATGTAAATAAATAAAACAAATTATCATACATTTTGAAGTCATTTATTCGTTTTCTTTTGCTTATGGGCTTTACATTTTAAGCTAACTTTGCATGTTTGGCATTTTAAAAACATTTCTCTTCTATTTTTCCCCTTAAAATTTTATTTATTATATTGCACCAATTGTGGCATTGCAGGCGAATAAAAAGCGATAATTATGATTATGATTAATTATTTATTTATTAAATCTCTGTTATGTTTTTTGCAGCCCAACCAAGACATGTCGCGTTTGGCAATCAGCCGTTTTAGATTTTTTTTCAAATTTTTATGTAACCATTTTCATTTAAAAAATCGTGAATAAATTGAGAATTTTCTCTGTACAGCCACAGTAGTTTCCCAATTGGGTATAGTTGTTTTATCTCACGAAAGCGGGTGACCCATACCTGTGTGTGTAAGTGTACATGCACACTGTGTTTGCGTGTGTAAGCTCAGGAGCGCCCAGTCGTGGCCGAGTCGCCGGCCGAGTCAGTAGTGCTTCTTGGTTCGCGCCAAAATTATTTATCAAATACCGCCAGCATGGAAAGTACGAAGAAACGGAAAAAAGTTGTTCGCAGTGAGGTAAGGCAAATTAAATGTTCATATTTGGTGTGTATTTATGTTGTGTGTAATGAATTAATGTATTAGTTAGTTTAATAAGAACATGTTAAACGAGATTTTAATAATGTGTTGTTTCTTTTAGGCTCGTCAAATGATTGCAAATATTTATAATTTTCTCAAAGAAGAATATGAATTCACGGAACTTCATCGAGAACCAAATTGTGATTTATCACATTTGCGTAATATTACAAGACGGACTGCAGCAGCGACGGGGGTAAGTGAAAGAACAGTGCAAAAAATATTAAAAGAAGGAAGAGATGTCGCAAGTAAATCTTCGAATTTTATGTCTCCCATCAAAAACCGAAGAAAGAGAGAAAATAAAGTAGACATTGATGGATTTACAGCTGACGTTGTACGGAGCACAATACAAAATTTTCATATCGTACAAAAACAAATTCCAACTTTGGCAAAACTAAGGTCAGTCTTGAATGACAAAAATTGGTTTTGATGGATGTCTCGCAACGCTACGTAAGTTATTAAATAAATTGGGCTACAAGTGGCGTAAAACCGATAACAATAGGAAAGTATTAGTTGAATGGCATGATATCCAGATGTGGAGACTAAAATACTTAAAAAAAATAACTGAATACCGCTCTCAAGGTCGGCCTATTGTCTATACTGACGAAAGTTACGTTTTGACAACACATGTTCGAGATAACACCTGGGCCCAAAAAGACAAAACATCGTCATTTTTAAAAAAAAACTTAGTCAAGGTACTCGTTTTATTTTAGTACACCTGGAACCCTGAGCTTAATGCCATAGAGAACATCTGGGGGGTCCTTAAAAACTACATTGCTCTAAGAAACGTCGAGCAAAATATGACCAACACAGAAAAACTTATTGAAGAGAGTATTACAAAAATAACAAGTGAGACATGGCGTAATACTTGTAATAGTGCCATTAAAAAAGAAACTGATTATATGAAATATTTTGACACTGATTTTGAATTAATAATAAATTTACAAGATGACAGTGAAGAAGAAACTGATTCTGAAGAAGAGTCTAGTTACGATTCTACTTGAAATATTAAACCACTTGACCGTTATTCGAAGCATAATTAAACTATTGAGATAGGCTGAACCATGTTTCCTGTGCCTTTTTTCCTTACGTTTCTAGCGATATAGCTCTGTCTCGCTCTCATGACGTCACCAGGTCAGAGAGGGGAGCGCATTTTTGAGCTCGCGCGCTCGGTCTTGTTCATTGGCGTTCTTTTCCTTGCCGGAGACGGTTGCTGCTTAGCAGGTGAGTTATCTATATTTCTTTTTCACAACCGTCTATATTTTTCCTTTCGACGAAAGTTGGCATACTTACCAATTTACAATTTTTATTAAAACTGTTTCTAGTGAATGTTAATTATTGATAATACAGTGAATCAACGTTGATATTTTCAGAATTTAACGGTTTTCCGTTCGCGTGTTGTTTATTCTTTTTCTTTTCCAGTGTGTGTAATTCAATTGTTTTCAGTATAATACCGAATACGTAATGGATAAAGAAATAACGTTTATTTCGCAAGATGAACCGGTCGCAGGTCCTTCGAATACCGCTAATAATAGAGAATCTAGTGCCAAACGGATGCGTTCACATCCGAGCAGCAGCAGTAGTAGTAGCTCTGATAGTAGCGATTCTAGTTCCAGTTCATCTAGTTCTTCTGACCATGAGTCTAAACATGCGCGTCGCCGTCACCGTAAGGGGGGGCAAGCACAAGCATCGCCGCTCGCGAGCGTAAAGTGAAACATAATATAAATAATAGTATACCGCTGCCCGACGACGCCCTTTCCCTTTTCACGGAGGATGATTTAGAACTGGAGGGTAGTAGTCTTATAAATAATTCAGATGTTGAAACTAAGCTTAAGGAACCGGCTGTTCCAAAGACAGACGAGCGTTACTTGAACATTTTAAGAGAAATTCAGTTTTAAATCGTATAACCATAGCCCGGGTTTCGTCAAACTCGAGGCAAACGAGGAGATCAGACCCTATGACACACTAAAAGACTTAAGTTATTGCTTTGTTAACTTACGGTATTTTAAAACAAAAGGAGAAGGAACTTTGTGCATTTTTGACATGGGTCCGAGACCAGAGAGAATTAACTTTGAGGCTATAAAAAAGCTGAATGACATCTTCACTTCTGGTGAGTTCAGCAAGGTTTCGGCAGACCTATTGCAAATGATTTGCGGCCATAGTGCTGAATCTATACAGATGCGCAGAGACAGCATAACTAATGCAGTTCGCGATCCCTTAATAAAAGCGGCAATAAAGAAAATACCTCCATCTGAGGTTAGCTTATTCAATTCTGAGCAGTTAGTTGTTGCATTAGAAAAAGCTAGCGGTATCAAAAAAGCCTTCTGGCCTGCTTCTAGATCGGCTGGTACATCTACAAAATCGGCTTATGGTAATACCTCAACTTCGCAAGTTGGAAAATGGCTCATACGTCCCTCGCACGGGCAATATTCAGTTCCACCCTCGCAGGGTAAGAACTATAACTCAAGCATGCCTTCACAAGGCTGTAAGAACTGTAACGTCCCCTCGCAGGGTGGCTTTTTGCAGCATAATATACAGTGTCCTTCGCAAGAACCAGCACATGCGTATATACGTCCCTCGCAGGGGCAATATTCAGTTCCACCCTCGCAGGGTAAAAACTATAACTCAAGCATGCCTTCACAAGGCTGTCAGAACTGTAACGTCCCCTCGCAGAGTGACTTTTTGCAGCATAATATACAGTGTCCTTCGCAAGGACCAGCACATGCGTATATACGTCCCTCGCAGGGGCAATATTTAGTTCCACCCTCGCAGGGTAAGAACTATAACTCAAGCATGCCTTCACAAGGCTGTCAGAACTGTAACGTCCCCTCGCAGGGTGGCTTTTTGCAGCATAATATACAGTGTCCTTCGCAAGGACCAGCACATGCGTATATACGTCCCTTGCAGGGGCAATATTCAGTTCCACCCTCGCAGGGTAAGAACTATAACTTAAGCATGCCTTCACAAGGCATCCAGAACTGTAACGTCCCCTTGCAGGGTGGTTTTTTGCAGCATAATATACAGTGTCCTTCGCAAGGACCAGCACATGCGTATTGCAACTATCCTCAACAGGGTAGTGCCGTAATGGATAGAGGTTCCTTTCGCTCCCGTGGGGCAAAACAAACCCAAAGATACCACGCTCATAAACGTGGCGGAAATAAGCGAAGGTCATCACCTTCAGGCTTAAATGCCAAGAGAAGTAAATATTGACATGAAAATATTTCAAGCCGGTCAGTTATCGAATTTCGTCGATCATTGGAAGGAAATGCAAGCACCAGATTTTCACCAAAATATTTTGCCAGTTTGACAAATTGGATTGCCCAAATTATGAGAAGCCAAGGTGTGAAAATATTAGTATTTCTCGACGATTTTCTTTTGGCTCACCAAGACCCAGTAGTTCTCGCAGGCCATGTAAGTCTTCTCGTAAAAACATTAAAATATCTGGGTTGGCAAATAAATTTCGAAAAATCTATCCTAACACCAAAGAAATCCCTGGTTTACCTAGGAGTACTGTGGGATCCTTGGCTAAACCTCAAACGTCTGCCAAGGGAAAAAGTACCCTCATTACTAGCGAAGATTCGCGAAATCGTAGATTTGCGGAAGACAAACCTAAAGAAGTTGCAAAGCGTAATAGGAGCACTAAACTTTGCGAGTTTTGTTGTCCAAAGAGGGAGATTGCACTATCGAGCTCTATTGAAATTCCTAAACACACTACAATTGGACAATTCTGTCAAGGTATACACTGTACCTGCAGATGCAATAGGCGACCTACAATGGTGGAGCCACAATTTGCAACATCCGTCAATTCTACACCACGCACCAGCGACTAAAACGGACGTCTCCGACTTAGGCTGGGGGGCCCAGATGGACAACCAGTCTCTATGGGGAACGTGGTCCCAGAACGAGAAGAATTGTCACTGCAACGTAAAAGAAATGTTGGCAATATTGAAGGTTTTCAAAGTCATCCCGTGTATCTGAGTCAATCTACGGTCACCATAAAATGCGACAATCGCACGGTAGTAGCGTATCTCCGTCACGCAGGGGTAACCAAATCCTCGCGATTGATGGACATAACATACGACCTGTTTTGTTTGATAGATCAGTACCAAATTCATATCAATGTGTACTACATTCCGGGGAGGTACAACAACCATGCCGATCACCTATCGCGGTTTCGCCAGGTCCCCGAATGGCATCTGATACCCGAGATTACCAAGATATATTATCTTGGTAATCTCTTAAAATGGGGAATTCCCCAAGTGGACCTGTTTGCCTCCAGCAACGCTCACGTAGTCCCTCATTACGTGTCGAAAGATCAGAACGACAAGCTGTAGCCCACGATGCATTCTCGATTGCTTGGAAATTCGATCTGGCATGGGTGTTCGCACCGCCGTTCCTGATTCCCAGGGTTTTTGAGCTTCCTCAATCGGGCATCGGGAATTTACTTGATAGTAGCACCGCGATGGGAGAGTCTTTTTGCGCGGAGGTCTCAAAGCCCGGGCTCTGGCCCCACCGTTCACAATACAGAACCTGAACAAAGTATTGATCGATGTGACAACGGGACTGCCACCTCCTCGCGTCCAGGATCTAGTGTTGGAAGTTTGGAAATGTGGGGGTGGACACATCATTTAGGTAAGTGGAATAATTCTCAGATAGACCTTTTGAAAAGTTCTTGGCGCGATTCTACCCTAAGAACTTGCAAACCTGCATGGAACCGCTGGGTTTCGTGGTGTAGTCATATTAGCCCTAAGAATCCCTCAGGATCTGACCTAGCTCGTTTTCAGGCTGATCTGCATATAAAACATAAACTGTCTTATAATACAATATTGTTACACAAGTCTGTGGTCTCCACCCTTTGTAATAATGTAAATGATTCAGGTGTTCTAAGTAATCATGCTTTGGTGTAACATATTTTGAAATCGATTTCAATCAAAAACCAATTGTTTCTAAGTTACCCGTGTGGAATATTGATGATTTTGTATGTTTTCTTGGCGTTAGAACTAAATAAATCATGACTACAGTTTTGATGTTTCGAGTCAAGCCGCTGCCCTCTTAGTACTCTGTTCTGGTAGGCGTATTCATGACTTGACACTCCTTATGTCCGATAACGATAATTTGGACCCCGTATACTGGGTTGAACAATCTGTATCACTGCTTTCCACTAGACGTCAGGAAGCTAAATGTCCTAACTTGTTTGTCACCACGAGAGGTACAGCTCGTGCGGCCTCGCGAACTGTTAATGCAGGCTGGATTAAAGCTCTGATGCGTCAGGCAGGTATTGTTGCTACTCCTGAAAGTGTCCCTTCCGCTATTGCGTCCAAGAATTGGTTGGACAACTTCCCCATGGAAGATATTATGGCTCGGGGAAATTGGAGGTCCTCAAACACTTTAATCGATTTTATAAACGACAGGTTTCGGGCTCTTCTAGGAGTGACAGCATTACTGCTCTTTTTAAACCTGTCTCAGTGAATTATGTTGATTTATTGATATTTTGTTGAATATTTTCAAATACATCTTTTCTTTTTTCTTGATCTTTCCCTACACATTGGCGTTCGTCATGAGCGTCACCAGGCGATAACAGACAATATCTCAATAGTTTAATTATGCTTCGAATAACGGTCAAGTGGTTTAATATCGGCGTTTTACCTGAAATAAAACGCTTATTAAACTACTTACCTTATTCGAAGCATAATATTAATTTCTGCCAGGTGACATAGTCAATCATCCAATGAACAAGACCGAGCGCGCGAGCTCAAAAATGCGCTCCCCTCTCTGACCTGGTGACGTCATGAGAGCGAGACAGAGCTATATCGCTAGAAACGTAAGGAAAAAAGGCACAGGAAACATGGTTCAGCCTATCTCAATAGTTTAATTATGCTTCGAATAAGGTAAGTAGTTTAATAAGCGTTTTATTTCAGGTAAAACGCCGATATTATAAAATATAAATTGTATTCAAAATATTGCTAAAATTAAATGTTTCTTGTATATAAGTTTCTATTTTATTGTGCAATGTCTTAATGTCTTATCTATACAAAGCAAAAATCTAACAACTATATTATTTTGTTCATTAGCGATGAGCTTGCTAACGCTACCTGTAGTTACGCACACAAGAGCGCGTGTCTATACGCATTACAACTACAAGTATGGCTCACCCGCTTTCGTGAGATAAAACAACTGTAATCCATATTATTATTTTTTAACCTGTTGTATTCTCTATGTTGTATAAATTCATAAATCCCCTGGATTTCTTTTGTCGCATAGGTTTTTGTGCATGAATAACAAATATTTTTTTTGTTATTTTCCTGCTCTACATCTATCCCGCAGTATACACCGATGTTTGGACCCTTACTTTTACTACATTTTTAATTAACGTTTCCTCTGACTGCCAAGATGACGGCGCATTTAAAATTAAATTAGGCGAAATGTTTGTGTGGTAGCAAGTGGTACGCCATGAGCAATTAACAGTTCCGTAAATAAGCAAGGATAGAAATAACGGATTCTAACACCAGCCTATGCGTTTGATCAAAAAGTTTTTTACAAACACTTTTTGTTATTAATTGGTTCTTTGTCAATCCGAGTAGATTAGCCTGTGAGTTTCATCAAAATGTTTTTCACAAACACTTTTTGTCATTAATTGGTTCTTTGTCAATCCGAGTAGATTAGGGTTTATAGGAACTAGAAATGACAACCACAAATTGCATAATGGTCTGCGAGTGTTACTTGCTGAATCACAACCACCAACACAACACATATTTGAGGCCATGACGAGAAAGTATAGAGCACAGTGAAAGAAATAACAAACACAAACACGGTACAGAGTACCACAAAGCGTGGAATTGTATCGTACAACAGGAGGAGGGTGGCTTCTCAAGTATCTCAACTCAACAGAGAAGAGAACACAAAATAACCTGGTCGACTCGCTGCTGCATAAAACAACGGCTAATTTATATTATTTATGTCAAATTATCAATAGCAAAAGGAGTATGTATGTAAGGATTGTAGCAGGTGGCGTTCTGTAGTTTCTGCCTATCCCCATGGAAAGAAGGCATGAGCTTATGTATTTATACACACACATTGACACACAATGACGTAGATGGCAATATGGCTACAGCAGCGCCAGAACTATAAAATTGGAACTAAAGCTGTCAGCCCCCTGTTTTAATTTCTATTCTATTCTATTCTATTTTTCTCTATGGCAATGGTACCGATGTCGACAATTCTGCCAATGTCAGATATGTTGTGAGAAAACGTGCAGAAAAAAAAAAAAAAAAAACAGAAACCCAAATCCAATACAAATTGATTAATAATTGAATTTAATGTGAAACTTGTTGACAAGTATTAGTACACTGAAACAAACGGATAAAGAATATTGTTAGTTAAATAAATATGTACACAGACATTGACCTATACGACCACAAACCGCACAAAAATCATCATAGTTTGATGTCATTGACACGGATAAAAAACATTAAAGCTTGAAGGAGCTTTGGGGAAGAATGTGTTAGTAAGGATGGAAAGTTAGTTGGGACAGGGATCTTTAATTTAGGGAGATATCTATACAAGTCGTGGGCTGGGTCATTATTGGAGCAGTTAAAAAAGATGTGCTCCAAAGTACCTTCATCCAACCCACATTCACAGAGCGATGTGTCTCTGACCCGGATTTTGTGAAGAAAAACCGGAGAACAACAATGACCTATACGGAGACGGCAAAGAATAGATATTACTTTCTTGGATATTTTTTTATAAGGGTAAAACCAAGGCTTGGGTGTAACATTAGGCTGTATTGCGTGATAAAAAGCCCCTTTACGTTTACATGAATTTTGCCACTGTACCTGCCATGAGGTTAGCAAGCTCTAGCAAGAGTCTAGCAAGCATTGAAAATGTTTAAGATCAACGGCTTGGGACGTAATAGCATCTTTAGCAATAGCATCAACATAATCATTTCCTCTTATGCCACAATGGCTTGGAATCCAAACCAAGTGTACGGTTTTGTGATTCCTGGCACAAGCGGGAAATTATAGCTCATGCAGTAAAATGTCACTTCTCTGTCATTTCGTTAAAAAATGTTGTCACACTATCTCTATTAGTGATGTTATTAAGATAAGTAACACATCACATAATCTGTCTAAAAAAAGAAAGTGTTAAGGTTTTTTTTTAAAAAAAAACCGCAAAAAATCTACTTCTAAAAGGATCTCAAAAAATCATAAATAAATAGTTATATAACAGAGTGCAAGGATATTTCCGTTATCTTTGCGGTTCCGGAGATATTACCATTTTTATACCAGCTCCATACATTTTTTTTGCAAAAAAAATATAAGTTGTTATTTCACATTTACCAGATTGTATCCTATGATATATCCGCAGAATCCGCAGGATGAAAGCATCAAACAAAAAAAACCGACACTTTAAAGTTTAAGTTCCTAAGTCTTCTAGCGTCTTTCTTCAATCCACAGTGCGGCACCCGCCCATCTCTACGCTCTCTAATAAATCTGTAATGATTGCGTCTGTGTTGACTTTTTACTCTATGGCGTTGACTGTCGGTTTGAATCTGTAGTAGTTTATTTGCATCTGTCATACATTAAATTATTTATTCTGTGTTGTTATTTGTCAAGTTCAGTAATTTTTGTGGATACATATTCTTATGAAAAAAACGTTGAATGAATCTTGAAAAAAGTTGACGTGTAATTAAACAACAATTAAAATATTGTAATAATACATGTGGCATGTAAACAGTCGTCTGTTGCAATATGAATCCGTATAAGGACATAGAAGAAAGTTCCTTTGCAGCATCACCTCACTTAGCTTACGAGGACATAGCTACGAAACTGCTGAAAGATAATTACTTCCTAACAGCCTTGGAGCTTCATACAGAGCTCGTAGAGAGTGGCAAGGAACTGCCGCAACTAAGAGAATTCTTCTCCAATCCAGGCAACTTTGAGCAACATGTTTCTAGGGCATCCGAATTTTCTTCGATGCGTATGTTATTTTGAATTGCATATAACTTACAAATAATTTGTATTTAAGACAGATAAGGTATTTTCTTGAGAGTACACATATGTTTTCTACTGTTTATGCCATTACTTACTTATTTGTATGCCGTTAAGGTAAAACACGACTGTGATCCTTTCTACAATGTACTTAACATCTTGCATGTGCATACTAATTTTTCGAACAAATAAATAATCCATTCTCCATTTCTCTCTGTCTCTCTGACTATATGCAAACTTTAATTTAATTTGTTTGGAATCTTTAGTTTCTTAGAATCTATTGTGTAAGAAAATTGTATTGGTATAAAAAGATTAATTATTATTCTATTCTTAGATCGGACCCCAAGCCAGGCCACACTTGACTCTCTGGACACTGCCCGGTACTCTGAAGATGGTGGTGGTGACCGAGGTGGCAGTGGCGGTGATGTTGCGGTGCTAGAGTTTGAGCTAAGAAAGGCCAGAGAAACTATCCACTCACTGAGAGCGAACCTTACTCAATTTGCTGGTAATTGTCATGTTTCTTTTAAGTGTATGTTTTTACAATTTTATTAAACTGTACCTGTACATTCAATTAATTAACTTGATAATGTATTGTGACAGTATAGATATTTGCATATTGGGCTGTTTTCTAATTCAAATACCTGCACATACTTAATTTTAAAGCAACTTTTTTTGAGGATGGTTGACCTTATTTATAATATCAGATTTCATGTTTAAACTACAAAATTAGACATTAGACGATATCCAAATAAAATTAATGACTGATGAGCAAACAATAGCTGCAAATTGCAAGTAGACAAAATTAAGGAAAAAATATAAGGAAATACTTTGTGTCCCAAACAGAATAAGAAATAGCGTTTTATTGGTGTTGAATTAATATTGCAACATCTAAATAAACACAAGACTAAATTAGAATGAGGTTTTATGTTCTATGTTATAGAGGTTTGGTTTCCACACTTTATCCTTCAGGTGGACCATTGTGCGTTAAAATGAGGTATTCTAAAATTATTTCAGATGGAGAATCTACGTTAGACAAAAGTGTTAAAGATTTATCCAACCAGCGTTCCCTAAAGCCTCATGAAAAGAGAGCTCTGAACTTTCTTATCAATGAGTACCTTCTCCTTCAAGATTATAAACTCACTTCCATCACATTTTCTGATGAAAATCCAGATCAGGTTCGTATGTACTCAGTATGTAATTAGAAAAAATGAAAAAGGGGCTTGTGGCTAAGTAATAAAGCTTTTATTACTTAGTCACAAGCCCCTTTTTCATTTTTGATGATGGTTTGATCAATCAGGTTAAGCTATGTTGGGTGCGGTTAGTCAATAACAATTGGCAATAACCAACATAAAATTTCAACACCAGATGGTCCAGAATCACATACTGAATCCATGGTAACAGATTGTGCATCAATGTTCCTGCCACCCTGTATTAATTCTGAAACTTAACATGAGTAGTCTGTGCTTTGTTAATAAATGCATGCAAAAACTACCTGAAATAAATCCTGTGCAAAAAAGATGTTTCTTAAAACAATAAATTTAATACTTTGTTACATTACAGGTCTGATTTATTATAATCAAATATAATCAATATCTATTAATAGCATTGTGAGTTGCACAACTGCAGCTTCTAATTAAATAAAAACCAAAGAGTAATTTGTTACTGCTATTGTGTAACTTGTCAGTGTATTCAAGGACAATGTGGGAAAAACCTGAATATTTTATATAGCAAGCTATTGCTTGCTTGTTTTGTACCTATTGGTACAAAACAAATCAATCACATGGCAATATAAATTGTCGGGAACACAATTTTATGCTGCTTTGGAACATATCTATTCAACTTTTATACTAATTCATATAATAAAGCTGAAGAGTTTGTTTGAATACGCTAATCTCTAGAACTACCATTCGAATTTGAAAAATGAATCGCTATGATAGCCCAATTCTTGACGAAGGTTACAGGCTATTTAGCATCACGCTACAACCCTTAAGAACCCAGCAAAAAAAAAAAAAACCGGCCAAGTGCGAGTCGGACTCGGACACTAAGGGTCCATACCACCATACAATATTTAACACTACAATTTTTTTCAAATACTTCTGTTTAAAAAACATGTTTCTTGTATGTATTATTTGTTGTTATAGCGGCAATAGAAATACACAATCTGTGAAAATTCAACTGTCTACCTATTATGGTTCATGAGACACAACCAGCTGACAGACAGACAGCGGAGGGTTAGTAATAGGGTTCCCTTTGGCACCCTTTGGGTAAGGAGTCCTAAAAAACACGCGTACGAAGTCGAGGGCAGAAGTTAGTCCCGGATAAGCACATAACAAAATAAAGTAATATAATACAAAAATATATAAATATGGCTTAAAACCAAATATATAAATACTTATATAAAATATAAATACCATAAAAGCAAATGTTACTATTTTATTTTAATATTTATTTGACAAAAAGCGTCTTCATCCTCTCTCCTATTAAAAATTAGCTTTGCTGTGCCCGACAGGGTCCATAATTGATTCGATGTTTTAACATACCAACTATTTTATGTAAACATTATGGAATGCAATAAAAGATTGAGTATTGAAGTACTTTATGCTGGAAAATTAGAAAATTCTAAAATGTTGCTGCTAAAATATGTCCTGCAGCTCTGCATATATCTTTTAATCAAAAATTAGCAACTTAGCTTACATATTCTTTAAAAATGGTTTCAGGAGTTTGAAGATTGGGATGATGTTGGCCTCAATATGCCTCGACCAGCTGGACTGGTATCATTATTCCGTGGAAACACTTCAAACATAAGTCCACCTAAAGCAGATGTGTCCACAGAAATTGAATGGTCATACATAGAAGTGGATTGTCAGACAGATCTGGATGAAGGAAATGTTTGTGTCAGCTGCCAGACTTCACTGGAGCAGGAGACTGATTGGAGCCATGAGGTGAAGCATATTTTGTTATTATTATTATTGCCATTAACCTTCTTAACTTGATAAGATATATGCAGACAGCAAAATAATTAGTAATTCTGTTAAAAATACTCAGCTTGTACACAACATGGGCTTAAAAGTTCTTGAATTTAGTTGCATACTTTAGTTTCCTGACTCATCATCAGAAATCGGATGCTTATTTATTTACCTTAATTTTTGGCTAAGAAATTATGGAAGCAGTTTCTTATTTTTTTTTTTTCTTAATATAAATCCTGGGATTCCAGAAAATCTGGGAATGCACAACTAATCGAATACATGGTACGGAAACCTTAAATATGTGGTACTATTTATTTAACTAATACCGGGACACTGGGATCACATAACTATTTGTATGCTTGTTTACTTCAAATTCATTTTAACATTACTTAACCTGAAAGTTGTTATGCCAGTTTGGCAACCCACTGTACAACATTAGCTAGCATTCGATTCTATAATCAGAACTCTAAATTTGTCGATTCCGGAATCCTGGGATATTTGGGATACAATATCCAATCTATACTCGCCATCCTCTCGCTGTCATCCCCGTTTTTCATCGCAGGTTGGAATGTATTCATCAGAAGCGTTTTCTTTTCGTGATTTAATTTATAATTTACAGCTTCTCATCCAAGCCGAAGAAATAGAATTACTGAAGCAAAAAATAATAGCACTAGAGACTGAAAAGCTGAACTTCCAAAAATTATATGATGCTGCCATTGTCAGCTTAAACTCACTCACAAGTCCTGCTTCTGAGGGCAAAGGGCTGGATCTCCATATACCTGAGGATAAGCTGTTATCAGTGGCAAGGGTAGAACAGAGTTTAGAAGCAAAGCCTATTACTTGTACAGCTTCAGAGAACCATTATGGAAGTGGTCATTCAACTCATAGTGCGACTCCAGAGCAGTTTGAGATGATTGATAGTGAGAAAAATAGTGCAATGTAAGTATAAAGCCATGTTTAAATTACTAGTAACAATTGACGCGCGACATAATGACCGTTTAACACCCGAGGTCCCTGCCGTAGTCCCTGGAAGGGACCACGGGGAATTTTTGTGCTTGTGGTCTCTCCGAGAAATACAATGCTGCCAAGTTAAAATGGTAGTCTCGAAAGTATGATTCGCGACAAAAACAAATATGCATTTACATAATTACAACCATAAGAATCATCAGGAATCGTGGTTTAGTCTGATTTCGGAAATCAGACCAAAATAAATGATAATGACGTGTAATATTTTTGGCAACGCTGCGTACAGGCGTCTTCATCAATTGAATACTCGTCACGCATAAAAATACCTTGGGGAGCAGCTAGACTGGTCGATCAACGACATCGTGACATATTTCGTGGGTTATTTTGAGGCGACGATAGCCGACGCGATCGACGGCAATTAAGTTGCACTCTTATCAAAGCACAATGTTGGTCATGGAATCTTAATTGTTGTTGTGCCAAAATTGTTTATAATTGAAAATACGGGTTAATCTTGTTCAAATGTGTTTGATTATCTTTACCATGTAATTGCGAATAGCACCAGATTCATATCAAATTACATCATGCATTGTATTATGCACAATAATTATGTAGTCTTGTGTTTTATTGCGTCTTGTAAAAATAGCTCAAAGACGTTTCACGACTCACATAACGAACTTATAAAGTTAAATAGGGGTGGATCTGTATTCGAAAGAATTTAGTTTTTATTCAGGTACTTTTCAGCTCAATTTGTATTTGAATCTGTCATTTGAAAAAAGCTTAGGTCAATCAACCGAAAACTTTTCAGAAATCACTTTTTTTTTAAAACTATTATTAAAAAGTAGCTAGTAGTAATAATGTATTATTTAGTACCATTTTAGGAGACCAGTTTTAAATATCACACTCACTTCACACCCTAATTTGCTGTTTTTATTAATTATTTGATTTTTCTTTGTCTTAAATTATTTTTTATCCCAACATTTGCTCGGCACCTAAGAGTCCTAGAGTGTAAATATTCAAAATACAGCCTTCCTTAAAAATTGGTCTATCAATTAAAATAATTATTAAAGTCCGCCTGTTAGTTCCAGAGATTAGCGCGTTCAACCAAACAAAAAAAAGTGTGTGTGTTAGCTCCGACGCATGACTGAAAATTTATTCCTGTTTTTTGTGCCGTTCCGAGTTTCCGACTTTCTATTTTTCGGTCATTTCTGTGGGGCTGTTTCTTCAATGAATCAATGCTATACAAAAAGCAACTTTAAGGTTTAAAGATACTCTTCGTCTCCCCCTATCACCCCTACCCCTCTCCCTCACCCCTCTCTCTCACCCCTCATCTCCCTCTAACCCCTCTCCCCTTCTCACCCCTCTCACCTTCCCCTATCATCAGGTCACCGCCCCCTCTCACCCCCTCCCCCTCCCCATGCCCCTCTCCCTCTAACCCCCGCACCACATCCTTTTCCCGCTGACCTCCCCCTCCCCCTTTCACCTCTCTCACACCTTCACCGCTTTCACCTCCCCCTCTACCCTCGCTAACTCCTCCCCTCTCAACCCCCTCCCCATACCCTCCACCCTCAATACATCCTCCTATCCCTCTCCACATCTCCACGTTCTCCAATGAATCAGTCAATAGTCTCAAGTCAATCTCTCTTCAATGAATCAGTGCTATACAAAAAGCAACTTTAAATTGTAAAGGCACTCATCACCCCCCCCCCCCCCCCATAACTCCCCTCTCACCCTCCCTCTCTAACACCTCTCCTTCCCACCCCCTTGGGGAGGGTTCCCCATCCCCCTACTCTTACCGCCTCACCACATGCCGTTCCCACTAACCTCCCCCTCCCCTCTCACACCCCCTTCACCGGTTTCTTCTCCCACTCTACCCTCACCAATTCCTCTCGTCCCCCCCTCCACCCTCTTCACCTTCATCCCCCTCGTTACACCCGCCTATCCCTCTCCCCTTCCCTCCATCTTCCTCCCCTTCTCCCTCCTCACCACCCCTCCCCTCACTCCCCCCTCACCACACCCTACCCTTCCCTCTTTCCCTCCTTAATACTTCCACCCTTCCCCTTTCCCTCTACACCACCTCCTCCCCTTCCCTCTGGAGGAAAAATAATTAATGACAAACTTTATTACTTGCTTAGGCAAGTATTTGTGCCAAGTTTCAAGTTAATTAACCAAATGAATAAGATTTTTCATATAAACTATACATATTCCCTGTTTTCACCCCCACAGAGGTGGAATTTAAAAAACCGTTTGGGATATTTCCGTAACTTGACTGTAAGATTATTTACACCAATTTTCGAGTTTATCAAGCCCCGCAGTAAAACCTGCCCTGTAAAATTGACTACCCCTCTTCACCCCCTTAGGGGTTGATTTTCGAAAAACCTTGATACACGTTATTCTTTATTTTTAGTCTCAAGTATAAATACTGAATTTCGAGTTAATCGGACCACGCGTTAGAATTACTCCAGACAAACTGACACCCCCCAATCCCTCTTTAGGGGGTAGTTTAGGAAAACTAAAAATGACAGACTTTATAATTTACTTAGATAAATATTCTTGCCAAGTTTCAAGTCTATTAACTCAAGGAATAAGATTTTTCATACAAACTTTGGACCACCGTTTCACCCCCTTAGAGGGTGAATTTTGAAAAATCCTTTTTAATGCACCTTTAGACCTCATAAGGAACCTACGTGCCAAATTGGGAATCTCTAGACCCAGCGGTTTGGGCTGTGCGTTGATATGTCAGTCAGTCAGTCTGTCTGTTTCTTCTTTTGCATATTTAGATTATTATTTATTTTAAAAACTTTTTTCCGATAAAACATTTTATTTGTATACTAGTTGTTCGTACCCGGCGTCGCCCGGGTGAATTTGATGTCTCTATCTCCAGTGGTTTAAGCTGTGTGTTGTCTGTTTTCATACTAAAATACTTTTTCGGTGAATTTTCAAAAAAAAAAAAAAAATTGTCATACAAACCTTGTCCTGACATTTAAAAACAACAAAAAAAAAAAGAATTATCCAAGTAGGTGCTACCCGTTCTGAAGTGATACGCTTACTCGGCAATTGATTTTTAGGGTTCCGTACCCGTAGATTACAGGAAAACTTTTAAGAAGTCTGTGGTCTTAAAATAACATGGTAAATCTATCAATATTGTGAGTACAAACTTACATTTACAGTTGGAATGTATGGGAGAACATGTTTTTCAACTGCAATGTTAAGTTTGTTCTTAAGATAAATTCATCTAAACTACGGAACCCTTCATTGTGCGTGGTCGGACACGTGCCGGTTTTTATTTATATAGATTAATCTGTTGTTGTTGACCTTTGATGTCATTTCTCAAATGGCCGATTCATCTATTTTCTACTTTTCTAGCTTTTATAATTTGCTTTACTTTCTCAGTTTTTTTCATGCCCTTTTTATTTAATTTGACAGTGTATTTGATTTAAAATTGCCCCACAGAACAAGAAAAGGTTCAAACCTAAGTTCGTTCGAGGCGACTGGCGAGGGCGTCGTCGGTGACAACAGCACACGCGACTCGCCGCTGCGTCGCGGCAGTGTGACGACGCTGGACGAGACACTCAGCATCAACGACGGTGGCGAGTGGACACGCGTGCACTACGAGTACAACAGCATCGAGACCAGCAGCAAGGAGATGTGGATCGATAGGTAAGAAAGAAAATACGTTTTTTTGCGGTAAACATGACGTAAAAAAATAACACACAGTTAATACGTAACATACAGTTGAACCAGAAGAGGTATGCGCTTCGGTAATCTTCGTGTTTTCGAATTAGCACGACCGTCGAGCCACAGAGGCAAAACTTTTTAAGTTTTGTACTGCTGCGCTTCGTAGGTAGTGCGCTTATCATTGCACGTTTGTATGAAGTTTTCTCTCTTCAGGGGTTAGATCGCAGATAAGTCACTCATAAGTTTTGAAAAGTTGTATGGAATTGCATAGAGTTGTTAATAAGTATATAAATTGTAATCATGGTAATATAAAAAACTTTTTTACAAAAAAATACAACCGACTTCCAAAAACAACACTACAAAGTGAAAAATAACTTTAATTTCGGAAGTCGGTGCCTGATTAAATGTATTTTCGTTTTTGCCACCGACTTCCGAAATTATAGTTATTTTTCACATTATAGTGTTGTTTTTGGAAGTCGGTTGTATTTTTTTGTAAAAAAGTTTTTATTATTCACTTTTTAGTGGTTCACATGTGCTTACCCCTTCACAGCGTACTGGCGTGTTGTTATGTTATGAACTGGTGTGAACAACAAACAGACATGAGATTTCAGCAATCCCAGTCCATTTGCTATCATTTATTGAGGAGTTCCGTTGCCTATCTCAGAAGTTCTTCATCAGATCTTCACCAAATTGAAATGGGACCACTCCGAGAAAGTACTCTTCCAAAAACTATCCAAATCGCTTCAAGTGTGCCTATAAAATTGGAAGAGTTCTCTCTATTTCTCCAGGATCCCATCATCAGATCCTGACTTGATGATTATGGGACCACCTGGGAAGTATACCCTTTCAAACAAAAAAAAAATAATCCAAATCGGTCCAGCCATCTTCGAGTAATCGGGGAACATACAAAAAAAAAAAAAAAAAAGGTTCCGACGAATTGATAACCTCCTCCTTTTTGAAGTCTGTTAAAAATAGGCATGTAAGTAACATGGTTGAGCTCTGTACCTCATCATCGCGCTTTCGAATTTCCGTATATAAATGATGATTCTCGAAGCGCATACTTTCCTGGGAAATCTGTACCTTTTCTATAGTTTTGAGAATTTACCACTATTCACCAGGCAGTTGACGTGTAAAATGTGACTAAAGTAGATTTTTTATTGTCTTTCCTCGTGTGTGAGCTGTGAAAAGATTATCAGTCGGCAAGATTATTTGCGAGATCTTGTCTCGCCAGGTGTGGCGATTATTATTATTTTGTTTGTTATTGTAAAGCTTTTTGAGAGCCAAGCCTGAACATGGAATTCTTCATTTTTAAGATAATTATTTTAGAGCCTACAGCAGTCATGTTTTTTTCCCAAAAGATCTTTATTTACTTTACAGCGGCATACCAAACGGGCTCAAAGTGTCAATATTGAACTGGTGCTGTGAAACACTGAATCTGAACGAGCCCCTAGCGAACGACCTCCTCGCCGAGCTAGTGAGCAGCGACAAGCCTATCACTCTGCCAGGACTACTGACACTTGTTGCGGACACGTTACCTCGGGTTTGTACATCCTTTGTTACTTTTGTTAATACCAACCACTAACCTTTTAGTTAACCAAGCAATATGCAGGCTCCGGTTTAAAATAAAGTAAAGAGTATAATGATATATCATGATTAATAGGCAGTAGCGTCCACATCCAATCCTAATTTCACCATCGCTCTGGGGAAAAAACTATGAATCCGTCATTTTGTCGAAAATCAACGTCAGTGACTTTCATTTTCAGTAGTGTCTGATCTTCGTGTAGATACATTCTCGAATCTAAAGTCTAATTAAACTGTGTTATACTTGCAGCACGTATTTGTGGTAGGTAGTTTATGATTACGACTTTGTTAGAAAACTTATAATTAAGGCCTCCTTACACCATAAACTCTTAAATCGATTTCGCACTAAACAAATATATATAATGTACTATGAATTCATTTAAACATCTACAATTTTAAATGCTATGAATTTATTTTGAACTATTATACAATTATTATAAATCAAATTAAAATATTTAAGTATTGCAATTATCAATTGTTAGGAAGTCAATTCCTAACAATTGTCAATTCCGGGTCTGGGACTATACGTAGACTTGACTTAAACTAAGTGACCCAAATGATTTTAATGACTTTACTAAGCTGACTAAGCTAATGTTAATATAGTTTAAAATTGCATGAAGCTATATGAATATAGTTTAACAATTTTACAATCTGTTAAATTTCTTTAATAGATTTTCATCTTTATTTCTAAAGCATTAGGTTCAAAGTTGATTGGGAAAATTTGATAGTTTCGGGTGCCTTGACCTGCTTTTTTTTTTTTTTTTTTTTTTGGCTGTACATCCTATATTCTAGCAAATAAAGCTATCATTCATTCATTCAAAAAATCGTTTATATCTAGTTGACAGAGATAAAATTGAAATAGCGCTAAATATGTTTTAAATATATTTAGCGCTTTGTGGCTTTATGAGTAGGGGAAGACCAAAGAAACTATGGATGGACTGTGTGAAAGATGATGTGGCTAGGAAGGGGAGAATGCCGAAATGACGACTAATAGAGAAGTATGGAAGAAAGGGACATGTTGCGCCGACCCCAAATAAATCGGAATAAGGGCGACGGAATCGGAATAATGATGACGGCGCAAGTGGGCCTTAGGCTATTCATGATTATATTGATTTCTTACCGTATGTTGGTATTATTGTAGTCTACAAACAAAATATTGATAGACACTCTTTTATTTAGATCCTGCCACATACGTTGGTAGCTCGGCGCAGCGAGGCAGCGGCACTAGTCGCAGCTGCGGCTGCGCTGCTGCCGGGTGGAGATGTGCGGCGCGCACGCGCACTGCACGCGCTGCTTACTCTCGTCAAGAAACCAGACCGGGCTGACACAAGGGCTATTTGTGAAGGTATGGTCGACCATACCTAGGATAAAGCGTTAAATAGATGAGTTTAGTTTTAAATGTTTTTATTGGTTAATTGGCATTTGCTAGCTGATATGTGGCATATAATTTAATTTAATGTTTTGTGTTTCGTAATGTTAATTACTTTGCATACTTACGCCAATTTAAGAAGAAAAATAAAAATAGATAGAAGAAAAGAATAGAATCAAGTTCTTCTAACTGAATAGACAGTTGTGTTGCTGGGGAGTTTGTTGCGCCACTTCTTCTTCCCAGCTAAAACTACCTAGCTCTAAAGAGAGAGTGGTGAAGAGCGGGCGTTTGTGGCTTTTCTTCAAAATGCGGCCAAGTGCGAGTTGGGCTTGCACACGAAGGGCTCCGTACCACCGTACAATATTGAACACTACATATTATTATTTTTTTTAATACTTTTGTTAAAAACGTTTCTGGTATGGGAACTCCCTTTATTTTTTAACTTTATTTTATTATTTCTTGTTATGGCCATAGTAGTACATACTCTGTGAAAATTTCAAGTGTCTACTATTACGGTGCAAAAGATACAGCCCTGTGACAGACGGATGTACGGACGGACAGCGGAACCTTAGTAATAGGGTCCCGCTGGCACCCTTTGGGTACAGAAACCTAAAAAGTGCTGATTCTCAGCCTAATTTTAATAAATAACTTTTGTTATTGATTAAAATAAACCTGGATGTTGTATCCCTCTTTCAAACTGATTACGTTAACCACATACATATTTTGTCGTGGTTTTACTTTCAAACTGATTACGTTAACCACATACATATTTTGTCGTGGTTTTACTTTCAGACTGATTACGTTAACCACATACATATTTTGTCGTGGTTTTACTTTCAGACTGATTACGTTAACCACATACATATTTTGTCGTGGTTTTACTTTCAGACTGATTACGTTAACCACATACATATTATGTCGTGGTTTTACTTTCAAACTGATTACGTTAACCACATACATATCTTGTCGTGGTTTTACTTTCACACTTGTATTAATCACAGATTAGATTGAATTTATCCATTTTGGCCATCACAAACTTATGTATACTTTTTGTTTCAGCAACCTGCCTCGTAGTAAAATGGGGCGGTAGTGGCGAAGTCCTCTCCTCAATAGCCGAGCTCTTAGCATCTCGATCCACAGAACGAAGGGTCTTAGCCAGCCAAGTATGCATGGCCATAGCTCCTTACGTACCCATCGAGTTATGCACATCGCTACTTCTAAGCCTCGTGGTCCTTATGTGCGAATCCAATGAACTCGAGATCCGGACCTTAGGACTCAAATCTGCCTGCCTCATATGTCCCGTCGCGGATCATAAATACAGCCAGCTAGAAAGCCTGATGTTCAATTTCTTGAAGGATCCGGTCGAAAAGTGTGTGAAGGATACTGTCAGTATATTTGTGCCTGTTCTTGCGAGGAGTGCTTTGATTGCAGGTAAATTTGTGTTTCTTTATTTATTTTTACATTTTGTTGAAGGAAATTAAATCATAAGATAACTTCAACTACAGCGTTATACGAGGACAGTACAAATGTAATATCTAATCTTTTGAGGACGTTCATTAATTACGTGAGGAAGTTTAGGGGACGGGGTCGAGTCAAATCTCACCCGATCTCACGGGGAGTCTCGGCAAATATTAGGTTGAGGAAAAAGTCTTTTCGCATTATAGTATATATGAACTTAAAATAAAATCCCTTTGGCTATACTATTTGTATCTGGCTGCTTTTGGTATCATTGAAAGTTTAAATTTTAAAGAACATAATTCCAAATTCAAATTAGGAAAATGTGTGATTTTTATTTGTTTTTCGTACTGTCAAGATGAGTGAATCTAATGAAGAAATTCGATACATTTTTAAATTTCACTACAAAAAAGGTAAAAATGCAACACAAGCCGCGAAAAAAGTTTGCGATGTTTATGGACCCAGTGCAGTGTCTGTGAGAGTAGCACAAATTTGGTTTAAGCGTTTTTAATCCGGAAATTTTGATGTCAAAGATGCACGTCGCTCTGGTCGCCCTATTACGAATAAAATGGATGCCATTTTTGAAAAAGTTGAAAAAGTTATAACGTAGCTGAAGAACTGGGAATTGACCACAAAACAATTTTGGCGCATTTGATAAAAACTGGGTACACAAAAAAGCTCGTTATTTGGATACCTCACGAGCTTACTGAAAGAAACCTAATGGACCGTGTACTCATTTGTGATTCTTTATAACGACGTAATGAAACCGAACCATTTTTGAAGAAGCTGATAACTGGTGATGAAAAGTGGATCACGTACGACAAGAACGTACGAAAAAGGTCTTGGTCAAAGGCCGGTCAGGCTTCACAGACTGTGGCGAAACCCTAGTTAACTCGCAACAGGGTGATGCTGTGTGTGTGGTGGGATTGGAAGGGCATTATTCATTATGAGCTGTTACCACCAGGCAGGACCATCGATTCTGAACTCTACTGCGAACAACTGATGAGATTAAAGCAAGAAGTTGAGAGAAAGCGGCCGGAATTAATCAACAGAAGGGGTGTGGTTTTTCATCATGATAACGCTAGACTTCACACATCTTTAGCCACTCAGCAAAAATTAAGAGAGCTTGGCTGGGAGGTGTTAATGCATCCGCCGTATAGTCCTGACCTTGCACCTTTAGATTTCCACCTGTTTCGGTTTCTTCAGAATTCTTTAGGCAGTGTCAGGTTAACATCACGAGAGGACAGCCAAAACCACTTGTCGCGGTATTTTGATCAGAAGTCCCAAAATTTCTATAGCAATGGGATCATGTCCCTACCTACAAGATGGCAAAAAGTTATCGAACAAAATGGTACCTACATACTTTAGATAAATGTAAATAATGTATAATAGAAAATGTTTTGAATTTTCTTAAAAAATGCGAAGAAACTTTCACCAACCTATTATAAAGTATTTTTTTTTCGCAAGAAACTGTCTAAAATTGCTAGGAAACGGGGTAATTGTACTAATTATTATAATAAATATATGAATTATAAATAATCATTATTATAAAAAATAATTAAAATCCAATGCAATTAAGCACAGATTAACGGTAGGTATTTATTTACAATAAAAATTCGCATTTTGAAACATCTCACGTGAGATTATGATTCGAAAAATCACCAAAATAGCATGAAAATATTTCCCTGAATACGGGCCTATCCCCTTGAGCCAAACACTTTCATGTTTTCACATCTCCAAATATAGAATTTTATTTCCAGGAAAATTCTCAACGGACTTATGCAGTCGAATAATGACGAATTTAACGAAAGCGAGCAGTGATAACGAATGGAAGACAGTGCTCCTATACTTAGATGTGATGAGAGTGTTAGTGTTAGCAAAACTGGCCTACGTAGTTAATGTACAAATAGTTAGGGATGTTACCCTCAGCAACTGTGATATGCAATCGGTTAATTTACAAGAAGTTCCGTTAGAAGAAACTGAGTATTTTATGGAACTACAGTGCTATGTCACTGATAATGTTGACGCGAAGATATTGTTAGTAGCTGCAAATAATATTATTAAGGAGAAGCCGGAAGTCAGATGGTCGGAGTTAAGTTGGTTTATTAGCACGTGAGTATTAATTTCCTAATTTGTTTGCCTTGTCGCGGGTGTCGAACACTAGAAATTATGAAAATTTTGACGAAAGATGTCAAAAATGTGTTTTTAACATAAAAAAAATACATGTTTTGCCCTTGATTCATTATTAGACCAACCCAAGACGAAATGAAGAATTATTATGGATTTTTCAATACTAAATTATTTACTTTGTGTTGCAGATTAAAACAAATTCTAGATGTGGCAACAAACACTAAAGTTTTAAGCCACACATTGATATACGAGGTCCTTATATCTATGGTTAATAGTTATGTGGACAACTTCGGTGTACCATTCACTACACACATACTGAAGCCTATATTCAATGACGTCATATCCGAATTAGAACAAAAGATGGAAAAACTACATCCTGTGAATGTGGATACCACTATTCTCGTTGGTATATACTTGGTGACCATATTACCTGCACTGGAAGATAGGATACAACACGGCGAGTTTTTACAAAAGTAAGTTGACTGTGACTCTAAATAAATTTCCACTACCATGTAATAGCCTACATTCTAGCAAAAAAAGAGATCATTCATTCAACTATTTCTATGTTTTCAGTCGTTACAAATCACGATCGCGTGTTGTGTCTTTTATACCATTGACACAAGGTTTTAATTTATTGCAATATTGGACGCTCGCTCAAAAAATGTAAAAACTAGATCTAAAAACGTTTCATTCTTGATGAACGTATTTTGAGTCACTATTCCATTGGAATTAAAATTCTTGGGCGTATTTACTGTCATTGACCCGCGAAACGGTTATTGAAAGAAGTGATATGGCATGAGAATCATCGCAATCTTATAGTGCTGTCTCTGACTAAACGTCGAATGTTATAGTGCTATTTCTTCCTAAACGTCGCAATGTTATAGTGCTATCTCTTCCTAAACGTCGCAATGTTATAGTGCTGTCTCTGACTAAACGTCGCAATGTTATAGTGCTGTCTCTGACTAAACGTCGCAATGTTATAGTGCTGTCTCTGACTAAACGTCGCAATTTTATAGTGCTATCTCTTCCTAAACGTCGCAATCTTACAGTGCTGTCTGTCACATGTGTATTTGTTTGTAATAATAAATAAATGTATTGTTCTAATTGACTTGTTCTGTCATCCTATTCATCCGCTGCTAGATTCTCAACAATGTTTTTGTTTTAGGTGGATTATGTACAGCAGCATACGCAGTCTTCCAGTCAAGATATTCTCCATACCATTGAAATGGGTGGCAGAGCACAGAGAAGAGTCGCTGGACTTTTATTTACAGCATCTTAGGGAATGTAAGTATTGTAGTAACTATTATAGTTATTTAGTACTAGCGACCCGCTCCTGCATCGCACTGTTTTTAGGACTTGACAAAACATCGAGTTTCCTTTTTTATACAGTATGAAACCGACACCATGTACAATGAATTAAACTACTAGTAATACTAGTCCACAGAAGTATAGCAAAATTAAATGTTAAATTAAAAACCGTAAATTAAAAAAGTTAAGTTTTTCAAACAAAATAAATGTAAAAATAATTTATTTGGTACCGCAGTGTTTGCACACCAGTTCAAGGATTCACGTTCATTGACTTATTGGCCTAGTGATCCAATTCTACAGTGTTCAAATTTACTCAAAATTATAACTCTACTTTTTGACCTAATTACCGGACCGATTTAGTTAATATTTTGTATATCGTCAGCAAAGGCGATATCAAGGATGTGGTAGGATTTATTGCATAGATGTGAGTTTCATACCGTATACTAGGTCCTGCTTCGCACGGTTTTTACGACTTGACAAAACATCTAGTTTCCTTTTTTATATACTAGCGACCCGGCCCTGCTTCGCACGGTTTTTCATGTAAACCCTCCGGAATAAATTCTCTAAATGATAGTGAAAACCGCATCAAAATCCGTTACGTAGTTTAGAAGAACAACGCGGCCACACAGACAGACACGAAAAGCGACTTTATTTTATAATAAGTATAGAATTATTGTGTAAGTTTAATAATAATGTATTATACACATAAACACCGCATCAAAATCTGTTGCGTAGTTTAGAAGAACAACGCGGCCACACAGACAGACACGAAAAGCGACTTTATTTTATAATAAGTATAGAATTATTGTGTAAGTTTAATAATAATGTATTATACACATAAACACCGCATCAAAATCTGTTGCGTAGTTTAGAAGAACAACGCTGTCACACAGACAGACGAAAAGCGACTTTATTTTATAATAAGTATAGAATTATTGTGTAAGTTTAATAATAATGTATTATACACATAAACACCGCATCAAAATCTGTTGCGTAGTTTAGAAGAACAACGCTGTCACACAGACAGACGAAAAGCGACTTTAATTAATAATATTGATAGATTATTACTAAGCGCAATTAATTGGCCTACAACTCGATGATGCTAAAATATAGAACCGTATTATGCTGATATTATTAGACGAGTCCTGTCAGGAGATCAGCAACATAGTGATATGTGTTATAAAAATATATACTTGTAAAAGAGAACATGGTCGAAAATGGCTCGAATGGCTTCGAGAAAAACATGGTACGGCCGTGCCTTTGTTTTGCTCGACTTGGCGGGGGCACTACCGTACCCCCCCTAACTCACTAACTGAGATATATTATTAGTTTTATCAAATTTATAATATGCAACAAATATGTACGGTTGCTTGTTAAATTATATTGTGAGGTTTATTATCGCGTCCCGACCTTTTTCATTCTTCAGTTTCACGAATTTTTCGAATTCCACAAATTAGCTTGTGGAATTCGAACACCGAAATGCTGAAATTATATAGACGAAAATAGCATGACATGTATACATACAAAACTCACGCCTTCTTACCATGGGGGTTGTTCGTAGAAACTACAGAACGCCACCTGCTACGATACTCACGTACTGCTTTTGATTCGTTTACGTTAATAATTATCTAGTCAAACACGCACGCCCGCGCCGGTTGCGAGCACTACGCACCTGACCTTTCTGAAGAACATCACCACTATGGTCACTATAATCCTATGTCCTCTGAGGACGTCTACCGGCGTTTCCACTCACATCTGCCTTGTGCACCTTTTATTAGTAGCCTATGACCAAACCATCTAAGCATACTTTTTTCAATTATTATCACTGCATCTTCTAAACCGCACCGTTGCCTTATCACATCAGTCATCATCATCACCACACATGCTTCTCAAGGAACGCATTTCCACAGCATTTATTCTACTTTCATGCTTCTTTTACCACACCCAACATTCACTTCCAAACATAAGCGTATGCACCAGCACACCGAGTCGAGCCTTTTTCGTACGGATCTTCGATTTTGATCTTTATGCTGTGAACAATACGGTGTAGAGATGTTTTTGAAAATCTCCATGCTCATCATTAAAATCATTCTTTGCAGTCGCGGCAAGCAGTTGTGAAAGTTCAAGCGGCAGTACTATTCGCATGTATATCGCTAACCTGCTCACTGAGCTGCTGAACGCGTCAGAGTTGAGTGAGAAATGCATCGAGCGACAAATGTTACCCGCTGTCATGGCGCTGCTACATGATGAAGATGTGTAAGTTATTACATTAGGTAATCTTAAAACCCATGACCGTTCCTTAAAACTGATCTATTGACCATTGTTGGTCACGAAAATTTAATAATCATTAAATCAGTCACTTAAGGACGCTGTTACAAATGGATTGTCAAATCATTACTTTTTTACACAAAAGTATGTTTCTTAAATAAAATGCTTTGCATTCTTAAAATGTTTTTTGACCGAATTGTTGATAGATGTGTATGGTACTATTCTAAACTACAAATATAATTTTAGATAGGTACAGATTCTCAATAAATGTACCGAAGTAAAAATTATCACTTCAGTACATTTATTGAGAATCTGTACCTATCTAAAATTATATTTGTAGGTCCACCCATTTCTAACAGCGTCCTTAAACGAACGTTCTGCGTAACCTGAGCATTTAGCCCTGACTAATCAGGCTAAAAAACTAAACTTTTAAAGGTCTGTCCGCGAAGAAGCGATCTCCTCATGGGGCAGTGTGACGCGAACATGTCTGATTCGTGGGTTAGACTGTGAAGCTCAGTGTTGGGCGCCCGTCGAAGATATGCTGGGAGGGAACCAAGCGCTCACTGTGAAGGAAGCCGCGCGCACCGCCGAGGCGTTGGCGTTGCTTGTCCTACCTACCGTTGACAACCATGCGGTTTCTGAGAAAGGTACGTAACAATAGCTTTGATATTTATTTTATTTATTTTTTAGTAAGTACATACTTTTTAAGAACAGTAACACCACACTGATGCTTGAAGCAATGATCTTGTAAGCCTTGCCTGGCTTCAGATATATATTTAATGGTTTAGGAGTTATATATGGTAAACACGGTGCAAATTATCCCGAGCTGCTTTCAGTGTCCGTTTAACTGGCCGTTGCTATCAATGGCGCAAAGTTTTGTGAATCACAAGCGGGCTGGGCTTGGTGAGAAACGCACGTTGCGTACCACGGCCCTATCATATTCGTTGTACACTGTCTCATATTCATGCATACAAAATTGGCCCGACTGGCCCCGCGGCCAGTGACTATAAATAATAAATAATAAATAAATTTATTTCAGTTAACTTTACAAACTTCTACAATATATAATCTTGCATAGAGGCCTCCTTTTAAGTATAATAAATACCTGTACTAGGAGACCCCGCTCTTCTAAAACTAGAAACAATAATAATGTAGGAGTGTACATACAAACGAAATTTAACTTAAATCTAGGAGGGTATGTGTGTGTGGGTGTGTGTGTGTGTGTGGGAGGGGTGTGTGAGAGTGTGTAAGGGTGCGGGGGTGCGTGCGCGCGTGTGTGTGTGTGTATGTCGCTTTCGTTAAGTTATCACATGATACTTTGTAAGAGAGTTTCAATGTCGTCATAACTCTTACATTTTAGCCAGTCTTTTAAACATTTCTACTACTAGAGCACCTAAAAGTTATTCGTCAATGTCTTGTAAAACGTAACCTTATTTTTCTGCAGCGGTATCCCTGTTATGCGTGGTGTGTCGCGGCACTTTGTCTCGCGAGATCCTGGCCGCTCTCACTCCAGGCCTACAGCTCGCCGTGCACCACTGCCGACACCACCCCGCGCTACTACCCGCACTCAGGTACAACCCACACTTTAATATGACACGTCGAGCTTTAGAAAGAGACGAACATGTATGAGTGACAGAACGAGACGAGCAAGTATGGGTGACAGAACGAGACGAGCGTTTTTGTAAAAGTTGATGTGCCGTTTGAACAACCATGTACTGTTTGCGTTATGCATTTTTACCGAAATCTCAAGACTTAAGTACTACTTTTCAAAGAAAATACAATCTTTGCAGCCTGACTACAAAAATTAATGAAAATACAATCTTATAACATTGGTCGTGCCATGCGCATTCGTTGCGGGTCCTGCGCCAAGTTTAACATCCAATCTTCCGATTTCGAAACTCATTTCCCATCATGCTTTATTCACACAATATTAATTCTATTATTATCCAAACAGAAAATTAGAAGAAGGCGTGCAAGCTCCAGCCTTATCCCAATACAAGGCCGCAATAGAAGCCCTAATACACAACGTAGCTGGCATCGGGAGCAGCGGCGACATGATACGGGAGCCCCCGCCGCGCCCCAACACCAACCTACAGGCGGCGCAGGAGGTCGGCAGGAGAGTCACGCAGATGTTCCAACAGTCCAAGTCTAATATGAACTTGCAGAATATATTCAAGAAGAAAACTTAGCGGTGAACAAGTCAAGCAAGTAATGTAAAGGGATTATGTGTCGAGTTATCACCTACATAAGGTTGCGTTTACCTAAACGCTGCCATATAACCATACATGGAGAGATCAATTTAATTAAACAGACGAACGGGCGCCATTTCGTCTGGCTGAATGCGCACTATTTTGTTCACTCAAGCCGTCATTCACTCGCGTATATGTTGAGACCGTTACAACCACACACGGTACGGATTTTGGTATGGTCACACGGATCTGATAGTAAAACTTACCATGTATATATAGCCTTAACAACATTGCAGTGTTGTAGCCTACTGAGCCAAGCGAAACGTGAAGCATGACGTAGGCTAAAGTTGTCCGAAGTTTCCGTAAAGCAATCATATTCCAACCATTTTTCAGAATAGTGCTGAGTTAAGTCACAGTGATCAAAGATTTCATATCAATGCGCGTCCACTAACAAAATGATATTATGTTATGAACTTTTTGGTAAAAACAGTCATCCAGTTAAAAATATTACAGTGATAAGGGTTTGAATACAGACGTCAGATAAAGAAACGTCCGATGCATGATTTATTGCAAAATCGATCAATCAAATGATAGTCAAAAAAAATGAATATAAATAAAACATACAATGAGTGTTTAAAGTACTAAACATTACACATTGTATGTTTACACATGAAATCAGGAAGTAGTTATTAATATTACAATTACCACATCCATATTTCCTGATAATTATCGTAAACAATAAAACCAATACATTTAATTATGCCATAAACATGTCTTAGTGTTAATAAAAGTAAGAGAATGCTTTAATTCTCTGCATGACATAGAATAATTTCCCAACTCCACATTTTAGAAGATTTTTGTTGTTACTTTATTGCTAAATGCTAAGTCAGTTGATAACGATCGAAATTATACATTCCTAATAATATTAATCCTTTTTATTTATTATAGAGTATTATTTGAATGTCCATTACAACTAATGCAACGAAGGTCAGAGTTAGAAGCAGAATGTTTCCTTAAAAAATAATGATAGGTACAGTCAGCAACAAAAGTCGATTAACACTTGCAGTTTTTTAATCTTAATTATTATGCGAAATATTTAATTCAAATTGGAACAGAAGTACTTAAAATTTTAAGAACATTATCTCTTAACAGTTAAACGAAAAAAAAAGTAGTTCATCGAATCATTTTGTGTTAATTTAGATGATGTCAAATAGTAGCAGTGTTAACCGACTTCTGTTGCTGACCGTACGTAATTAACAGGTCATCATGGCGAAGTATAAAACAATTGCTGATAGTATGCTGTTCCTACTCTGATTTCACATAGTTAAAATGCAAAGTGTCCATCAGAACAATGCTGTTATATTAACGTCTCGAATACTATTAACTATAATTGGCGCAAATATTTCTGGCCTCGTTTTCAGCGACAAATTTTTTTGTCAAAATGCACTTTTAATTAGTAAGTACTCTTTCAAAAAAGTACTTAATTAGTATTATTTAGTAATTGTTTTAGCTTAGGATAGTACAAATTAGTGCAATATACAACTCGTTAGGACATTTTTGTTTATTATCTTCAATATACAATGTAACTTACGACGACTTATCTTTATATGGATCATTATCTGTGCCTACCCGGAGTCAGTGAGAGTTACGTATACAATGATATCTCTGATTCTAGGCGTCTTATAGTGTAACAGATAACATTATGCAAATACATGTAGTATGATAATAGCTTACCGCTGTTTTGCACTATATTTACTTAGATCGCTGTTACACTTGAGACACTGGAGTAACGGGCGCATTGTATCAGAGATCTCATTTACCCTAGCTAATATGGTGCTTCCTCACTAATATTAAATGTATGCTCCTCGAATGTACGATTTTATCTAATCATGAACACATTGTGATAATTTATTTTACTGTTTAATATGATATGCCTTCTTTAAATAACAAATACTCGATTTATATTCTAACTCTATGAATGTCGTGTACATAAAATCAAATATAATTCTTAAACTATTTATGTATTGTGTTCACTGTATAGTGTTTATCTTTATCCTCGCGTATTTGACATAGGTACTCGTTGGATAGTTGAATCTCAAGCATAAATGTTATTCACTAGGCGTAGTAGGTACGTTAATGTTGTATATGTATGTTCTCAAAAACACGCAGTTGTATGAGATGGGAAACTAAAGTGCTTTGTATGAACACATCAGTGATGGCACACAAACATTATTAGAGGTTGTGTTAACATTTGTGAAATAATATAAATTTTATTTTATAAAAACCGTTTTTAATTTTTTCTTCCTTGATTGTCTTATCTGAAAAACTGCTGAACGTCACAGTTGTGCGTTTATTGTTGTGTGGTGGAAGCTTGTCTGGCAGTTGACCTTATAAATAAACTAACTTCTGCCCGCGACTTCGTCCGTGTGAAATTTCTTGTTCCCGCGACCCGTCCACACCTATTACCTACTTGGTTTTCGCTTTTTTTTCCCTTTTTGCTCGGCTCCTAAGAGTCATAGCGTGATTTTCAATAGCCGAGACCTATAAATAAATTTTCTTTCAAAAATAAAGATTGGTAAAATACAGTACAAATTACAGTTTCATGCCTGTAAAATAGGATAAACCTGTATCACAGGCGGCATGAGTTCTTGCAATTACTATTAGGACTTCTTTACAATATAAAAATAGTGACAGTTAATTTATTATGATATGATACACCCATGAACTAATTCGTTCATGGATACACCTTACCAACTTGGAACAGAGTTGATAATTTTTGTTATTTACGGAAAATAGTAAGCACTTAATTGAGTAGGTATTATGATTGCGTCAGCAGTATTCTTAGCTTCTTCTTACTTAAACTAAATAGGATAGCTATTGCATAAATCACCGAGTTCTTCGTGTGACGACTGACACTGGCATGGCCACCATCAGAGATTTTAATTTTGATAACACAAAAATTTTTTCGCTAATTAGTCGAAATTTGCCGCCAAATATCAGAATGTGTCGGTCACTGGTTCAAAAATTATAAGGGTTCATAGGTGGCCGATCTGGAGAGCATCTCCCCAGCTTGGCCACATTTATATCTCGAAAACTAAGCCACCTAGCGAAGATCTGTTTTCTCCCAAATTTTGTCGCTAATTAGTAGCAATTTTTCTCAGATTTAGTCGGGTCTTAATTTAGAAGATTTATTGAGTTCCATTTTTAAGTATAGTCCAAGAGCTAGACCAAAGATTTGATTGTTTTATCGTAAACTCTTTGATCTAGCTCTTGGACTACACTTAAAAATTGAACTCATTATATCTTCTAGAATTCTAGATTAAGACCTGACTAAATCTGTGACTTGGCGAAAAATTGCGACTAATTAGCGACTAAATCTGAGAGAAAATAGATCTTTGCTAGGTTGGCTACCAAAGATCTATTTTCTTTCAGATTGACCAAGCCAAGCTGGGGAGATGCTCTCCAGACTGGCCACCTATGAACCCTTATAACTTTTGAACAAGTGACCGACTAATTCTGATAACTGGCGACAATTTTTTTGTGTTATCAAAATTAAAATCCCTGATGGTGGCCATTCCTGTGTCAGTCCAACGAGTTCTTCCGTTTATCCACCTCATCGCGGAAACGCATGTCCGAGAATCCAGGTTACCCTAAGCCTATAAATGGAATAACCCAAATCACCTTCAAGGCTACAGAGCAGCCGGGAAATGTGCTTAGACAGTGGCAAATCGAGGGTAAGTAGGTCAGCGCACTGGTCTGGTATACCTATTGTAGGTTGAGTCAGCGACAAGTTATACGGAAGCCTGGCTTGTTTATGACGCACTAGGCAACCTCATAATCGATGGAGTTGACATATCTATATTCTGTTATTATTTTCCTACAGCGCCTCCCAGTTTTGTGGTCACTGGGCTTTTTAAAGCGTGAGCATCTAGCACATTTCGGAATGTCAGCTTACTTTGCACATTCGGACCATAGGACATCGACTGACCTGCTTCACCACAGTGATCACAGAGCATGTAACTTTAACAATGATCACATATAGAATTGAGCTCTCTGCAATTTTTTGCTGTATGGCGATTGGATTATTATGTTCTCAGATGACACCACGGATACAAGCATTCGTCAAAGAAGAAGTTTACGTGCTTTGAGCACGCTTTTCGCCCTTCTCAACTCTCCCACTCCTCCTTATCTTGTGGCTCACTTCCAATATCTATGTTCTTCACACGCTAGGAATCTGCGTTCTTCTAACAATCTTCTCCTACTCTGTCCTTCTCATACTTCTGACTTTGTCCATTCTTCCTTTCATATTCAGTCCATTCTTACTGAATATGAAAGGAAGAATGGACATCGGCGTTATAACAATGGAACTTCTGTTGTTTCTCGTGTGTGTGTGTCCTTGAGTGCGTTAAGCGGAAATTGCAGTTATTTTCTAAACACATTATAGTGTACCTAGTTATTTCAACACCTCTCTCTCTTGAATTTGTATATAATATGTATTGTATATATATATAATATTATAGGTATATTTTATAGTGTATTATTGCTTTATAACCTATTTATGTGCTTGTATAGTCTATTTATAATTAATTAAGATATGTTTTCAGTGTTCTTTTTATAATTATTCCTGTCATACTGAGCACCTGCCATCTAATCTCTTCACCACCCTTGGTTGACTGGTAGAAAATGCCTAAGGCATTAAGTCCGCCTTTGTACATAGGCACATTTTTAGTGCGAAAAGTTTAAATAAATAACGTGTTAGTCAAAAGGTGTATGATGACATGATGATGTACACCCAGACAGACCCGATTCAACCTTTTGTATGAGCCCGCGAACCACAGCGCAAAAGTAAATACTTTGCTTATTGAGCTACCTAGCTAAACGAACCGTCACGTGAGTCCATGAACATAAAAATCATAATGATTGATTGATGTGATTTGTCGATTTAACATAATGACGGACATTGGTAATGTGTGGAAACAGTAAAATGGCTACGTGGCTTTGAAATTATATCAACCTCTGATGCCTCATAAAAAATTCGGTAGAAAACCACAGCCACAAGTGACCTCTAAACAAATTTGGTCACCAAAAATGTAACCACTATCAAACTGATAAAATATAAGTGGGAAATCAATAGAAAAATAAAATATAAATAACGAAAAAAAAAATGTACTTTATTGTAAAGTTGAATGTACTACTGTAATTTGATACGAGTATAATAATATTACAATGGTTTTAAGTAATATCAGTGGTTGTTTAAATCAGTCGTGGTTTATTCCTTCTTCTTCCTTGGGCGCATGCAGCATACAGCGCTGGTGTCCAGCATGTTGTAGTTGGCGTCACCCTTGTTGTGTGACTCAATGAATTTAGCGTGAGTCTCCGGGGACAAGTAGTACAACTTGACGGCAGGAACTACCTTCATAGCTTCAATGTAGGCCACCTGTAACAATGCATTCAAATTGAATCCTATTCTAGATCAAAGAGATTCTCAACTTAGAATTACCCCAATTGTGAAATGTGTTTCACAATCCAAAGGATTTTAAATTCATTGCTTCATTGTTTGAAAAATTTGTCTGCTCAACAACATAAATAATGCGATGAATGTTGTTAAACTGTCAAATGAAAGGCATCGTCATTGTAAGTGTATTATTTTTTTTCAATTACACAAAAAACAATCAATCATTTTTGGTCATCAATGCATTCTTTGAAATCGGCTGTCATGGTATGGGCATGTGATGTGGAGGAGTGATGAAAGTTTTGAGTATGAATGTCGATGGCTATAAGAGTAGGGGAAGACCAAAGAAACGATGGATGGATTGTGTGAAAGATGACATGACTAGAAAGGGGGTGACTACTGAGATGACGAATAATAGAGAAGTATGGAAAAAAGGACATGTTGCACCAACCCCAAATAGATTGGAATAAGGGCAGGAGAATGATGAATGCATTCTTTGAAATGCAATTACAATACAATTACTGGCATCATTGAGATTTAGATGGATACTGTGTGAGCTATACCTACTTCTAAAAGTTGTTATGCAACATTTATGGCGGGAGACTGTACTTAACTGAAAACATCATGCTTACTCACCAATAATTCATATTTTGTCTTGGACAATTCAAATTCAGTTTTGCCAATAAGCGGCAAGGCTTCAAAGCGCTCCAAGAATGGAAACAAAGTATAGTCCACTAATCCAGGGTAGTCTCCGTGTAAGAACTTGGTGCCACGTTCCTTCAGTCGTGCCTGCAGAGCTTCCAGGCCCTTGTGATAGTTCTCTACCATTGTTGGCTGCAGAGCTTGTGCATTATAAGCAGCGGTGTAAAATGCTGATTGAGCCTGTAAAAAGGTTTTTTTTTTACTGGAGATTAGAACAATTTGCTTTTAATATTATTATAATGGTTAATTAATGACTTTTGCGGAAGAGTCACCACAATTTTGTTGATGAGAATAGTTTTCTTTATTTCATAGTTTTATGATTTCTTTATAGAAATTATCCGAGAATCATATTGAAATAATGAGTATGCTTACCGCAGCAAACAGTTCGACTATTATCTTGTCTTCAGCCCTGCGCAGTGGGTCAGTTGACTGCAGGGGCACGTCTGGGTACTTCTCGTCCAGGTAAAAGTTTATGATGTTGCTGTCAAATAAGCTTTTACCCTCTTCATACTCCAGAGCTGGTACAGTGCCTAGAATGTACAAAAAATATGATAGTAGTATGATTTTAGACACAAATTAACTTGGACATTGTGTTGTGTTAGGTTCATTCACGTAAAACATTTTTACAAACTTTTGGCACTATTCAGAGTACCTACTAAAGACCATAATTTTTTATAAAATATCAGCTAGTATTTCATACATTTGTATTATCAAATAATTTAGTTTCACTGCCAGATGTGCAACAAAGCTTATGATGCAAACAGTATGTTTATATTAGTCATTAGCCGAGATGATCTGGCAAGTTGAATTAACATTTTACTGGCAAAATAACACTTTTTATCCAACACCCTGCACTACTATTTTCTGATTATTTTAATATAAAGATGCAATAATAGCTTACCTTTAGGGCTGTAGTTGAAAACCCACTCGGGTTTGTGATCCAAATTTACGAACACTGTATCGTATTGCAAATTTTTTGCATTCATAACAAGTACAGTCCTCTCGGCGTAAGGGCAGAATCTCATTGCGAACAAGCGAAGTTTGCCGTCGTACGGAGGGACAGCATCACCTGATAAAAAAAACAAATGAGTTTAATTTTTATGACGAAGTTTTTCGGCTCACTATCATAAAATTATTTAAGTCGGTGACAAAGCAGCAATATACCGGTTTGTAAATGCTTTTCAGACATTTTGTTGGAGACTTCTTTTTGTTTAATTTATTGTTTATTATTAACGCGCCACTAGTCAGCAGTAATTCGCAGTAGTTTTATTTTTGAAGAAGTGATCGGCCGGCCTTCAAGTTTATAAACCTCGAAATGCCTCCACAGTCCACAGAATGCCTCGATCAAATCGAAACGAAACCTCCTTTCTTGATTAAACACTGGCTGGACGGACAGTGACAGCACAGCACAGTGTATTTAAAAAAAAATTACTTTTAGTGTTGCCAAATGTCTAAACCAAATTTCCTCACTGGGTTGAAAACTTGCTTTATTTGTCTCTTCTAGTCACGGACTAGAAATTTTCTAGTCCGTGCTTCTAGTAAAACAAAAAAAAAAAGTTATTAGTTAATTCTTTGTCCTTTACGAGTCAGAAATTAGTTCTAACATAAAAATTGTCGTAAAATCTCTTAGTTGATCGTAGATTACAAATAACTAACGCTTTAGAAGCTCTAACTTTTATCTAAATTAATTAAAACCCAATCAACCCCATAAATAAATAGATTTCTAATTTAGATGGTAACAACCCGTAACCAGGCAACATTTAACTGAATTGACATGACCAACAAACATGACTTGGCACATTGTATTTTTGCTCATTAATGCTGTGCGTTTGACACACCACGTGCACGCTAGCCAGTGGCCCGCCACGCACGTTTGGCGACTTGGTGTTTGGGACCTTGGGTACCATGGCAATATTATTTTATGTAAACTGAGGGTGGGTGGTGGGTGCCTTCTTAATAAAGCTTTATGTAGGTATGTAGACGGAATTCTGAAGATTCATTCATTTTATTCGATGAGCGACCTTGCAGAGACTAGAAAGGAAGGAACCGTAGGTACTGATGATCCCATCGATGTGCCTTTAATGTTTTGATATCACCATGTATGTACAGACGCCAGCAGGTCACGCCACCCGAAACTGTCAAATTTTTCCAATCAATCTTGAACCTAATAATTAAGCAATAAAGGGTCAGTGGGTCGTCTTAGGGGAAGATGAGAAATTTGACAGATTGTAGTAGCTTGATGTGCTGGCGTCTGTACCTACTTAGGTTTGTAGATTAGATATATCACTTTTTTACCCACGATTATGAGGGTTGATAGTCGATTTTTTTAGTATTTTACTTCCTCCTTCTTTTAAGTTCTTGTAATGGACGCACCTGTCTTTATAAAAATCATTGGTTTGTAGGGGAAAGTGAGGGGATTCGTACACCGGGAGCATTCGTGCAACGGCCATAATTCGAATACGCAACATAGTGGCACCTTCGTATCTGTGTGTGTGATGCCCACTCACACGCATAATCTAACAGCGGAGTGGCTCGCCAGAGCGGCCGCCGGCTTTGATGTGACAGGATGTTACGTGTTTTCGCTTCGCGTAAATAATTTTTCTATGCAACTTTAAACGTGTTTATCTTCTATAAGTTTTGCTGCCATTATTAAACTGATTCTTTGTGGTGTTTGGGTAGGTACATATTTAAGTTTTTTATTTCAACATTTACTTGAAGATAATCTTAGCAGTTATTTTTATTTTCATTATATCAGTCGAATTTCTTGGTTGGGGTAGCTTTGTACAGGTATGAACGGGGTGGATTCGTACTGTACGAATGTACTGTTTCAATTCAGACATAGAATGTATATTGCCGGAACCCAAATTTGCTTCTACAGCAAGAACAGCTAATATATTTAGCTTTCAAAAGAATCTGTCTATGTACTCAATGTGCAATACCTAAGTAGATTCATAAAAATATTATGACTCTTGTTACCCTAATGGTAAATGGTAATGTTGATTAGTTCGTATAGGACTTAAGAAGTTAAATAATATTAAAACAAAGAGGTTAACTACTCGTAATTGTATTTAAAACTATCTTATTATTAAGTACTTAAGCACCCAAGGCTGATTCTGTGAAATTTTAATTTCAATAAACGTTACGTTTTCTATAAATAGCATTATTAATCATGATGTACGGAGGCACCCCACAATGTACGAAGGTACCCCAACACATGTACGAAGCTACCCCGTGAGTGGGGTACATTCGTACGGTTTCCATTTTTTTTTAAATTGTCATTGCTTGGCAACGCTTCTTTTTATGAACAAGCCGTCTAAGGGAACATTGTAGGCAAATATATAAGCAATGTAGCAAAGCTCAAATTGTTTTCAATAGTTTTACTGCTATAGGGCTCGAAGTGAAAAGTGTACGAATCCACCCGACTTTCCCCTACTCGAGGAGCTCGGGGTATATAATTTCCGATCTGTGGGCTGTGGGTGACACAATATGCCATGGGGACTTGGGGAGGTACTCCGTGTCATTCATCCAAGAGCTGACTTGCGAGCTTGACTGGTTGAGGGTTACAAGAAAGTTGTTTTGGGTAGTCAAGTAAGCTGGAAAGACTGTCAAGCACTCTATTGTTTCTGGGTTGTGGTGTGGTAATGTAAAGGTCTATAGTAGTCGTTCATTTATTTCAATTAGATATTAAACTCAGGTAAACTATTTACAGGATTACAGGCACATTTGAATTGACAAGGAGTCGGTCAGTCAGAAATATGAAAATGTCGCCCATTTTAAAGCGTAGTAGGTAGGTGTAGCCTCCTATATACAAATGTACTCTGTGGGTGTAGCTACCTACCAACTACGCTTTGAAATGGACGACTTTGGGGCTTTGGAGAAGAACGGACAAGAAACTCCATGGACACTCTTTTAAATTATACTGGGTGAAATCACCGTTATGCTCTTAAAGGTGTCATTGTACTCATCATTATGAACAACTTTTCTTATGGGGCCAAACCTGAAATAGCAAAAAAAATCTGTTGTATGGCTCTGATGGCTCTTCTGCAGTATATAAATATAGACTCGATGTCTGGAGCCCGTTCCCAAAGTAAAATACGGTAAGACAGGACATGACTACTATGAAAGCAGGTAACTAAAATAGACCAGCCTCGCCTCGAGTATCAATTTGCCTAGCCTTTTCCCAACTATGTTGGGGTCGGCTTCCAGTCTAACCGGATGCAGCTGAATACCAGTATTTTACATGGAGCGACTGCCTATCTGACCTCCACAACCCATTAAACTGGGTAATACGACACCCCTTGGTAAGACTGTTTGTCAGACTTTCCTTTCGGGCTTCTGACGACCCGTAACGACTGTCAGAGATCCACGAATGACAGCCGGGACCAACGGCTTAACGTGCTTTCCGAGGCACGGAGGAGTCTCGGTATGTAAAGATGGCCACCCATCCACGGACCGACCCCGGCAAGCGTAGCTTAACCTAATGAATCGACCCGTGCGGCTCTTATTATTTAGCCACGAGCCTCGCCTCGAGTATCTACATCAGTAAATTGACGGATTTTTCTAACAGCATCAGCATAATAAGCTGCTGAACTTAGCCGTCCTGCAAGAGATGCTAAATGAGGACCCCATTGTAGCCTTGAGTCGAGCGTGATCCCCAGGAAAACAGTTTTATCGACAATACTATCTTACAATCACTACTTTTGACATTTGGTGAAGAAAATATTATGCACTTAGTTTTTTTCCATTTAATATTATTATTAAATTATAGTAGTGAACCAATTTTGGACCTGCTAAAATTTGTAGCTTGTCTAAAAATATCTTAAAACTAAGGAAGTATCGTCAGCATTAATATACACTAAAAAGAGAAAAGGACCCAATACCGAGCCTTGTGGAACACCCATTTTTACTTATAATCAGAGTGAATTGACACCATTTATTTGAAGTTGCTGTTGTCTGACATTTAATAAGATTTTACTAAACTGAGCGCAGGCAAGACTAAGGTTTCGTGATCGACGCAATCAAATGCCTTGGAGAGGTCAAAAAAGATTCCTGTGGCGTCTTGAGTCTTTTTAACAGATGGCCAATGGGGACCGGGAAGAAAAGTTCTGGAGTGGCGACCGCGTACCAGAAGACGTACGTTGGAAACCCATTTACCTTGTGAAGGCCACAGGAATCCGATGCATGCGGGAAGCACAGATCCAGTCGAAGTGGCGATGCTTGGGAGAGGTCTATGTCCAGCAGTGGACGTCTTTCGGCCAAAATTATGATGATGATGATGATGTAAAAAAAGATTATGGGAGAAATCGACATCCTCCATGAATAAGCTTCTGCGGTAGGTCTGATTTGGTGTTCTTTTTTGATGAGTGCTATTACTGAAAGCCTGGAAAAATCGCGTATATTCGGCCCTTAAACTTTCACTTTTATACAGTAAGTACCTACTTACCTAAAGCAATTAGGTACATTAGGTGAGCCAACAAAATGAACGGGCATTTAATTATTTAGAAGTGAAAACCTAGTATTTCAGAGTGTTTGAATGAATTCTGGAAATCGCTTAGTCATGCTATCGCTTAGTCGCTTGTCGCTTGGGCATGGTGTCTGTAGGTACCTCTTACAAGCATGAGCTACTGCGGCAACGCCTATTTTAAAAGCTTTATATTAAAGCACACCATAGCCAGCTATGTTTCCCGCAAAAATGTAAATATATCTATCTCCAAAACTGCTTTAAATGAACCTACAGATGAAGTGTTTTCCATGAAAAATAAAAATCAAGATTTAAGAACCAGCTGTTTATGCTGTAGTTTTCGCTTATGAAGTTTTTAAGAGTATTATATTAGCTCCCTGCAATTAGGTGGGTAGGTACTTTAAATTACCTACCTAGTAAAAGTAAGTTTAGTATTCTGATCAGTCAGTCAATGACTTTGATATTTCCCATAATACTCCAGTCATATTCATCATTCCTCCTTGAATTGTAACACTTATTGAACCAGTAACTGCGAAAGAAATCTTTGATGCAGGCTGTGTTGTTAGTCAGAATGATCAATACATCCAGATTACTTATTTAATGTATGTTGATAAAAGTATTAATGTAAGTATTATTATGTATTTGAAGCTTCCGACAACAGAGGCCAATGACTCATTTTTTATATCCTACTTATCATATTTATATCTTTATTTTCACATTCGATTTTTGTTTATTCACGTCCAATAAGTCCAGTATTTTGGTTCGATCGCAAGATTAAACATAAATAAAAAAAATTATCACGGCAAAGTTGAAATGTGATGTGAATAAACAAACAAAGTATTTAGTTAGCGAGTCATCGTCGTACTAGTAGTTTTGGATCTTGTCGAATCATTACCATCACATTTGGGGCAGTGTAAAATAATCGCTATGTTATCGTCAACAATCAGTTTCGCTGTGCATTTATACTCCTCACTTCAAGGAGTGCAGACATTTGGACGAGCACTCGGATACGTTTTACCTTACAGCAACATGGCAGCAGGCAAGGTCAAAAGGAACTTCAACACAAAGCACCTGACAAAAGGTTAGATGTGATATTATTTATACATATAGTCATCTAAATAAAATGTAATAAAGTCTCTGGTAGATAAGTGAACATTGTAAAATATAGATAATAAACTCAAACAACAATGTTTTGATAAATACCTACATGTCTACAGAATAATCTAGTAAGTAGTGTTAGTACTTAGCAGTACCTCTATGTGGCATAAAAAATGTGCCAGAGATATTAATTTAACTTCATAGATAAATAAAGCTGAAAATGAGATAGAGGTTAATAAAAATATTAACGTATGTAAGTATAGATATATATAGGTATATACAAAACCAAGGAATTATGAAGAAGGTAATTTAAATTTTTACAATTTGGTATCGACTTAATCGCAAACTTGATTTTTGTGGCGGGTATCATTTGCTGCCAGGCGCGTAATTTAAAAAGTCTCTCCAGTAAACTTTAATTCTTTACATCAAAACTGGAGTAATAATAATATATTGAAGAAAGCTTATCAATATCAAAGTGGTAGATGCGATAAGGTCAATTAAATTTATGTATTTTAAATGAGCAAGACTTGTATGCCAGGAGTAGCAATTAATGCAATAAACAGGTTTTTTTCTGTTGTTTTTATGTCACAAATCGGAGCCGTCTTGTGTCAAATTATACTCGTAAGCATATCCTGTACTTTAGGAGCAATATTTGTATACATATATATATATGTTATCACGTTCTCGAAAACGATTTCGATGACAATTGCAATAAGGGGTTTACGGGGGCGAAAAAATAGTTTTCTCTATTTTTACCCGAGCAGAGCTCGGTTGCCCGGGTACGCACGGCTACAGATCAAGCTATAATTTCCAGTATAAGCTGATCTTGCGTTGTATATGATTTCCTTACAATGAGAGGTCAGTGTAAACTGGAAATGTATAGCTTGATGTGTAACCGTGTGTACTGTTAATAACATTCCATTTAGGTCCAGTATACGTAACTAGGTCTTCGTATAAATAAAGGTCTGACTTAAGTCGTATATTTAGAGGTCGGTAATTAATTCACTACCATTAACAGTTTTTTTTGGACAAACAGAACTTGATAAAATTAACCTTACCTTTTTTTTTTTTTTTTTTTTTTTTTTTTTTTTTTTGTGGATGGGAAATCATCAAATGACTTCTCCCGCTCTGGGCAGAGCGGGAGGGCGTGTCAGACTTTTACTGACTAAAACCCACCCATGTTCCTTCAGTTGCCCGTGCCAGGGCCACGGTATCTCTTTCGAACTACCCGCGACCTCGGCGGCATCGGCCCAATTGACCCCGTCACTGCTGACATCTCTTTGAGGCGCGCGTGGAACACAACGCGCCGTCGACCCGGGCCTGGTCCTTACCGAACGGCGAGCTGCCCATTACTCGTCGTCCGCAAGCCCGCGCCTACGGTGGCCGGGAATCGGCTATCGATTCCCGCCGCCCAGGGCGTCTCCTACGGCGGCTAGGGGCGCGAGGGCGCGGCTGTTGCCTCTCCCTCACGCGTTCCGCTTCCTCCTTCGCGAGCATTACTGCTTCGCAGAAGGAGGTGACAGCCTCCCATGCACTCTCGCTCCGCACCATGGCCTGGACCAGGTTTGGACGCGAGAGATCGCCGCCGCCGATCGCCTCCGTGAGAACACGGCGGTGCTCCGCCCAAGCCGGGCAGACCTCCACTGTATGCTCCACCGTGTCCTCCGGGCGATCCACACAATGGTGACACCCGGGCGTTTCCTCCCGCCTTATCCGAAACAGGAACCTCCCGAAACAACCGTGTCCGGTGAGGACCTGCGTCAGGCGGAAGGTGAGGACGCCGTGGCGCCTCTCCAACCACTCCTCAAAGAGGGGACTTATCGCCGCAATTGTGGCGTGCCCAGCGCTGGGTTGCGACAATCGCACTCTCCATGCCGCCATGAGATCCCGCCGGAGCTCTGTCCGCTGTACCGTGATTTCTCGCGGCAGCGGAGTTACGCCCCGGCGTTTCGTCTCCTCGCGCCACTCCCACACGTGCGCGAGGACTTTTGCCTCCAGGTCCCATGGCGGTAATCCGGCAAGGAGGCTCGCCGCCTCACAGGAGACAGTGCGGTATCCCCGGACTAGCCGGATGGCCATGACCCTCTGGGACGCGTTCAACCGGCGGGCCGGTCGCAGCCACAGGGAACAAAATTAACCTTACCTGCGTTAGACGGATAAGTTGGTAGGTATTCTTCAAGTACTTAGGCAGGGTGTAAATTTAATCGTCTTTATCCTCTTATGGGGTCATTGTAGGTACTCATCATTAAACACGCATGCTAAATGGTCTTGAAAGTATTTCCTCTCTACTCGACGAGTTATTACCAACTTTTCATTCATAAACCTGTTCTGAAACTAGGTTAATAGTGATAATTAGTGTAGGATAAGGTAAAACTACAGTGTTTGTTTATGCCTCAGTAGAAGGCGCTTGCACTTTGCTGCGTGTCAATATTGACGTGCCTACATTACTACTCAGGTTGCCATTAAACTACTTAATGGATATTACACACTATACTCCATTTACAATAAGATTAGACATTTAAACAAACCTTTTTTACAGTCCGTTCAACCGATTTTGACTTGTATTCCGTAGGCTTAAGGATGGCATTAAAGGCAAAAAAGTGGTTACGATACCAACTGTTTACTGCAGCTGCCAATTTGTCATGCCACTAACGTAATAGAAGTCAAAATCGGTTGCACGGACTGTAAAAAAGGTTTGTTGAAATGTCTAATCTTATTGCAAATGGAATATAGGTAATTTTGAAACAGATAAAATTTGGCACACAGGTAGACCATGACTACTAGCACATAGCATAGCACATTAGGACATAGCATACTTTTTATCCCGGTAATACGTCACCGTGGGGTAATTTTCAACCTCCACGCGGGTGTAGCCGCGGGCAAAAGCTACTATAGTAGGTACCTAATAATAGCGAATGATTTTTTATTTTTCCAATGCAGGTGATGCTATACCACCGTTCACCGGTAAGCTTCGCGTGTACAACATGCGGTACTGCCCATACGCGCAGCGCACCATCCTGGCTCTGAACGCGAAGGATGTCGACTATGAGATTGTCAACATCGACCTCCAGGACAAACCTGAATGGCTCCCCACCGTTAGTGCCTTTGGTAAGAGAAATTCTCAACTCAGCCTATCGCAGTCCACTGCTGGACACAGGCCTCTTCCAAGGCTGCGTCACAACACCCTGTCCTCCGCCTTCCGCATCCAGTCTGTCCCAGCCACTTTCTTCAGGTCGTCGGTCCATCTAGCTGGGGGGCGTCCCACACTACGTTTACCGATACGCGGTCTCCACTCCAGAACCCGTCCGCTCCACCGGCCATCGGTCCTTCGACAAACATAGCCAGCCCACTGCCACTTCAGTTTGCTTACTTTGAAAGCTATGTCGGTACTCCGGGTTTTTTCCTCATACTCCAAAACTCCGAGCATAGCCCGATCCATAGCGCGCTGAGCGACCTTGTATTTGTGGACCAGCCGGACTGTCAGTGTCCACGTTTCAGCACCATAAGAGAAATTCTACTGTCATTTATTTGTAAAGCTGTGGTTGTACCTACTTTTTGGCGCAGCCGAGAGGCACATACTATTGTTGTTAACATTAGTTTCACATTGTTTTTTTGTGTTTCACGAACTGTGTCCAAATAAACGTTTTTCTTTCTTTCTTTATGGCATGGGTTCAGGGCATGGGGCGGCAGTACCTATTAATATTTGTGGCGCCGAAACTCCGAAAGTGCATTGAGCGCTTCTGTCTTGGACCGACCGTCACAGCCATCATAGGTCATTTGTGTCGTCATGCTCTTGGTTTCTACGGAAAGTGTTGACAATGCCGCCTCTAGCAGCGACTGCAGAGACGTCTCCATGCTCTGTGGTCATAGCTCTGTTTGAGCGGGGTTAAAGGTCCTAAAAAACCTGAGTCCGTCAGGTAGGCTCTGTAGTGATCAGGCAGACAGGTGGTAAATCGTCTTGGTAATAATAGGACGGAGCCAGGGGTTTAGGGGAGTTAGGAGTCGACGACCTGGCACTACTACCTACCGGTTACTAGATCGGTTGTCCGATGTCAGAGCTTTTCACTAGTTACTTTTACAGCTTGTTAGTAACGCAAGCAGGAACTTAGGTGTGATGTAAAATGAGTTCCGTTTGTGTCAGATCTCCCGCTGTGGTGCTCCCCAGAACTGTTGAGATCAGCTGTTTATTTATGTTTGAAGAAGGTATGAAGTCCCAGCACCGTTTCAAGGCTCCCACAGACAGTCGCGACGCGACAGTACGACGCGACTCCAATAGAACAATTTCTATGAAAACTTCATGGAAATTGTTCTACTAGAGTCACCACTACTAGTTACTAGAGTCAGCCTTTACTTGAAAACCTTTATCGAGAATTGCTTTTAGGAAAGTCTTTCAATATTTTTAGAGTTCCTTACCAGAAAACGAAAAACGGAGCCCCTATAGGATCACTTCGTTGTCTGTCAGTCTGTCAAGGCCCTTTTTCTCAGGTACGTGTGGAAGTATCAAGTTGAAATTGATATCAAATACGTAGGTCTACGGTCCCTTGGAGCTCTAAAAAAATCAAGCTTAATATAAGTCAACGCAATAAAAAAATACAAGTACCTAACCATATATTATGCGACATATTTTGATACTCGCAAATAAATTAGAATCTATAACTTCCCGTCGACCTAGAATCATGAAGAAGTAAGGTCTCGCAACTATGTTTGGGTCGGCTTCCAGTTTTATCGGATGCAGCTGAATACTAGTATTTTACATGTAGCGACTGCCTATCTGACCTCCACAACCCAGTAACTGGGTAATACCGACCGATATCCTTTGGTAAAACTACGACTGCCAAAGATCCACGAATGACAGCCGGGACCATCAGCTTAAGGTGTTTTCCGAGGCGGTGTTTCACGGAAGAGTCTCGGTATGTAAAGATGGTCACCCATCCACGGACCACCCCCGGCAAGCGCTGCTTAACTTGATGGATCGACCCGTGCGGCAGTAATTACTTAGCCAAGGCCAAGTTCTCGCAACACAAGTAAAGGAAAAAGTCTGAAAATCGTTAAATTGGTAGAGTTGTGTTTTTGTTAGGGCAGACCAGGGATGAAAGTAACAATTTGCAGTTTTCTCATAATATCTCACAGAACTTTTTGAATATCAAAATTCTAATCAGTACACACGGTAGATTACTCTTTCAGCTATCTTTTAACACAAGCTTAAATGCAACAGATATTCGCGGCAGATATTTGGTCGTTTTTCTCATTTTGAGAAAAACGACCAAACGATAATAATGAAATTTGTTACAATAGTCCCTACCCGAAGGGTTGGTTGTAACCGGGTAAGGGGATGGTTGTGACATTTTAAATAAAAACAAAGTTACTTTCATAATCGACATATTTATTTATAATCAGTCTTTTATAACATATTTATTTATAATGAGCCTTTTAGGTTTTACATTAGGAAACTTAACAATCTTCTAAAATAATCAAGATTATTTAAAAAAAAATGAGATGTTAATCAGACAAACGATTATGGCACACATACCTATTATACTTATATTTAATTGCTGATTGAAACACTAGCTTTCCTACTTCTATGGTTGTTAATCCGTAATTAATTTGAGAACAATGAAATAAATACACGGCCAGTATTTTTTCTTCCTCGTCGGTAAAAATTCTTGTTTTCATTATGTAGCCTACATTTGGAAGGCTTGTTGAACCTTCTTCAAGCATTTTTTTCTTCTTTTGCACATATCTTTATGTATAAAGTTACATGGCTCAGCTGATATGAATTCGCATCGTCTCGAAATGGTACTTTTCTAAGAAGTACTTCTTCTGCAGCCAAATCCATTATTTCTGCAGTAACTAAACCTCTACTGGCCGTACTTTTATGTAGGTATATTGGGCATTCTGCAATAAGAAAATAAATCTGTATTACTTTATAATATAAAACACAATAAAATATCTATGCTTAGAGATATCAAGAACATAATCGGGATGAAAGTAACAAGTTGTTACTTATTTCCCTATCTTTAAACTTTATCGAATATGACAAACACATGCCTACAACGTAAAAAAACCATTAGAAAGACACCATTTCGAACGCCAAACTAGAAAGACGAATAGTTAAGCTAGGTACTTTATTGACACTTGACACGCGAGCTTAAACCTACCATAATAAAAACAAACAGTTGAAAAAAACGGTCAAAACTTTGGAGGTATTTTTGCGGCACCTACTCGCTACGTCTATAACATGACAGCACACCGCCGTGAGCGCAACTGAGGTGAGGGGGGGTTCCAAATGGCGCACATCGGTGATACAGCCATCAGTGCAGCCAACATAATTCGTTCAAAAACTCATTTGTTACGTTCATCCCGTGTTACTTTTATACCTGGTTCCCCCCTATGTACAAACTTATATTTGAAGTTGGAGAAATGACCGTGACCGTGACCTTATAGGTCGATGTATGAGAGAACATGTTTTTCAACTATAATGTTAAGTTTGTTTTTGGGTAAATTCATCCCAACTAAGGAACCCCTCATTGTGTGTGCTCCGACACGCACTTGGCCGGTTTTTATACTTTACTAAATATAATTATTTTGTTCCAAAGGCAAAGTGCCAGCGCTGGAGATATCAAAAGGTGTTTCTGTCATCGAGAGCTTGGTGACCGTGGAGTACTTGGACGACGTATACCCACAGAGGCCTCTTCTTCCTAAAGATCCTCTGCTGAAAGCCAAAGACAAGATGCTTGTTGAAGCTTGGGGAGCTGTAAGTATTTTTCTTTTTTTTGCCGCTGGCCGCATAAGTACGTACTGTTTCCTGGTTAGGTTCCTGCACCCTAATTGCGTAACACATTATCGATCGGAGTTGGTTTCATTTTGAAACAAATTGCTAATCCATTGCTTCATATGTTCGAAAAATTTGTCTGCTCAACAACGTAAATAACGCAATGAATGTTGTTGAACTGTCAAAATGAAACAAACTCCGATTGATAATATGTTACGCAATTAGGGTGCTGATCAGGAATTCAGATTCGCACTGAATTCCGTTCGGAAAATATATGAACTTTTGTGCTATGACAATGATTATAGACAATTTTGTATGACATGCTTGCATTCGGCTCCCTAATTGCGTCACACTATTAATCGGAATCGGTTTCATTTTGACAGTTCAACAACATTCATTGCGTTATTTACGTTTTCGAGCAGATACTAAATTTTTCGAAAATTTGAAGCAATGGATTAGGATTTTTTTCTAAATGATTCTGATTCCAATCGATTGTGTGTTACGCTATTAGGGTGCAGTCTCCGAATGCTGGTCTCCGAATCTGAATTCCTAATCAGGAAAGAAACTGTAGGTATTGTACGTATGCGGCCAGCCTTAAGCCGTGGACAGACCTAGACAAAACCGTTATAAAACGAACAGGCAGCTTCATTGTTTTATTTACTAGCGATAGGCTAACTTGATAGTTTTGTCTAGTCTGCGCCCGGCTGTACATTGCATAAATTGCATTATCACGGTAAACAAAGAAGATGTTAGGTAACATGACTTGCAAATTAACGCTGTTATTTCACGATTACGTTTTGTATATGATTAATCATTCATGTCTAGAAGTAATTAACATCTCCAAATATAACTCAACCGTTTTGTTCCATTGCAAAAATACTCAGTTCCGTTCATCGCAAGTCTTGTTTTGAAGGTCAAAAGAGTCACAACAGAGTATTTAAGTCTAAATAAGGTCCCATTAATGGGATGGGAATTAATTTAAAATAGATGCACAAATTTTAACTCAGCGTTCATTACGTCTAACCAAAGATACATAACCAAGCAAAAAAAACACTGATTAAAGTGACTTTATTTGGACCTAAAATAATAAAAAACCGGGCAAGTGCGAGTCGGACTCGCGCACGAAGGGTTCCTTACCATTATCTATAAAAACGGCAAAAAATCACGTTTGTGTATGGGAGCCCCCTTAAATATTTATTTTATTCTGTTTTATAGTATTTGTGCGGCAACAGAAATACACCATCTGTGAAAATTTCAACTGATAAACTATAACGGTTCATGAGATGGCCTGGTGACAGACGGACAGACAGACGGACGGACAGCGGAGTCTTAGTAATAGAGTCCCGTTTTACCCTTTGGGTACGGAACCCTAAAAAAGCGCGGCGGGAGCGGGCGGTAAGGTGGTCATGTGCGCCTGCACATTTGTAGTAAGTATCAGAATATGAGATATAATACAGACATGGATGTGTTTATGCATTAGGTAACCAACATTTTTAGTAAACTTTCGTTTGCGTTTTTCTTATTATTTTTTTTACCGTTGTCCTTGTTTTATCTGAATTATTTCTAAAAGTTTGTTTGTCTATTTTAATGGGACCTTATTTACTTAATTAGGTATCTATAAACAAAACAAAGGAAAATTATTAAATTATTATTCGATAAGTACTAAATTAAAACTGTATAAAAATATACATGATATCAGTTTCTGTGTTTGTACTGCATCATGCACTGCCATTAATAATAATACTAGCATTTGTCAGCGGCTTCGCCCGCGTGCGTTCTGGAAATTATCCCACGGGAACATTCGTAGCTTTAAAGACAATAAAACTGTAGGTAACTTATTTTTCTATCCCACTTACGTTTATGGCTATACCTAGCGTATCCGAATTAAAGATTATTTTATTTTATTTCAGGTCCACTCGTTATACTTCAAGTTTGTGAGAGGACCAGACACCATCACGGAGGATAACATTGCTGCCTACTTCAAGGCAATTGACATTCTACAGTCAGAGTTGAAGCAGCGAGGCACCAAGTTCTTAGATGGGGAGCAACCTGGTTACGGAGACTATATGATCTGGCCCTGGTTCGAGAGGCTGCTTGTCATCAACAGCGATGTTGGAAGGCTGGATGAGAAGAACTACAAGTTGGTGGTAAGTCTCATAACCTAAATGTTGATGACAATTCACAACGTTTCAGGCCCTTAGCACATCTCCGCCGTGAAACCGTAGCAGCGAGACCTCAGTAGTTTATCGCAACTGACTCGCATGATATTGCGATAGGCGAATAGCGGAACATTAGCGAAACATCATGCGGTTTCACCGGTTCGCGGTTTCACGGTGAAAATGTGCTAAGGCCCCCAAATTAGCGAATGCTCATTCCAGTCCCGCTCGATCACATTGGCTTGGTGTAAACAGACTAAGCATTTCTTCATTGCTCTATCATTGTTCGCGCAGATTCTATGGAATGTTCTAGAACAACAGAAGGTATATAAGGGACCTAACAACACCACAAATTGCAAAAACTATGCATCGTTTAATTCGTCTCAATCGGATATAAGTACCATACAGCATCAATTAGTTGATTGCTTGATAAATTCTTGAATCTGCCTAGCCCAAAGTAATGTTGGTCGAGCCCAATGCACGAACATAATGTATCTATCTAAGTACTTGGAATTTTCACGATAAAGATCGGTTAACATATGCTGCGCCATGTTTAAATAACTATAGAACATTCTGTGATGAAGTCTATACCTAGAGTGACTCGACAATATTTTTATGACACGCTCACTTCTCATGCGGTGTAGTTATTCTTTCGTTCTTTATCTAATTATTAATCTAGGCAAAAATTATGATAAACATTATTACTTCTGTTTTAAAATATATTTTTCATGCTTAGTATCTGCTTTACCTACTCACTAATATTAGGGGAGGTACGCACGGCTACAGATCAACTATTTGCAGTATAAGCTGATCTCGCATTATATACGATTTTCTTACAATGAGAGGTCAGTATAAACTGGAAATGTATAGTTTGATGTGTAGCCGTGCGCCAAAACCTAATGGGATCATCTTATTCCTAAAAAAAATAGTCGGCTGCATGAAGGTGGGGGTACTGATGTCCCATCGCAATCGCAACAATCAAATTCATTTACGTGTCTGACATAATTATTATTATTATATTCTCCCCACTTCCATGCTGACTATTTTTTTTGGGAAAAAAGTGATCTCCAAAAACCGTCCGATAAAGTTTTGGCGCGGTACTTATAAAATAACTGTTTTCATAAGTTTTTTTTACAACTTTGACATGCTGTAACTTTGGACTTCCCGACTATTGGATCAGCTGACCCTCAGATCTCTTCTCAGCAGGAGAAACTATTTTTGGTATGATTTTCCACAACACGCCACAACTAACGTACTATAAGTATTTTCATATTTTCATACATCGACACGGTTTGACCGACCTTACTGAATCAATATCCCGGAATTATTATAAAAACAAGAAAGTGATCATACAGGGTGTCCCGTAAATAATGGATCAAACGTAACGGGTAGGTAGCTTACCTAATTTCCAACAACTAATTTGAATATTAAAAAAAAAACCGTTACAGTAACCAGGATATTAATTTTTTTTCGAATTTTACGATTTTGTCTTCCAGAATTAAGCTTTTTTAATGCTGTCGCTGCAAATGATGACATTTTTAGGTATGATTTTTATTTAACATTTCTGAATAGCTTACTAATGTTATAAGATACCATTTTTTTTGAATACCGTTTTATTTGCCTTAGAAAAAAAATCTTGAGTTGAAAAGTTTTTTCTTTACGATGTTAGGACCAAAATTGAAAAAATTCTCCTGTAAAAAAAATGTATGACACCGAAGACCACCATTATTTTAAAAACTTGTACATTTAATAAGGTTTGCAAATTGGTATAAAACTTACGTCTAGTCCTTATCGTTACAAAGATATTGCTATGAATGTGATGAAGAAGACAGAAAATAAATTAAATTGGTACTATTCCATTTTTTCCTTTTCGTAATGGCTTATGCTTGAATGCTTGTAATCGAAGCAGGTAGTTAAGCGGATAGCATAATTCCGACCCGATGACGTCATCTGTCCGGAATTTGGGACCGCTACCTGTGGCGGAGTTGCACCTCAGTCAGTGTGAAAGGGATAGATAGCGCCGCTTTTTGGTAAATCGGTTAAATCGGTATGAAGTTGCGCAGGTTCTTTTGTTCTTTCCTGCGCCCTTCACTCGTACAGGCTTCATTGTTGCTTGATTTTATTAGTTTAGTTGTAACTAGTCTCTCTTCGAGTTGCTACGTCAGACAACTTTCGCTCCCGGTCAGTGGCTCGGTGTTTTCTTCTGTAAAATTTGACTTGTGCTGTGTTTTTGGACTTTGCTTTGCCTATCGATTTGGAACTCTTTGCGTATTGGACAAACGACTTGGCGATCCTACGGACTCCGAAAACATTCGTTTGTGTGTGCTTGTACGTGTGTGCAGTAGCGCTGAAACCTTATTCAGCCCAATGCCTCGTTATGAGTACACGCCACGGCAGTACGCCGAAATGCATTTTATCTACGGAGAAGCAAGAGGTAATGCCAGGGCGGCTGCAAGATTGTACCGTGAAAGATACCCGAACCTGGTTCGTTATCCCGATTATCGCGTCTTTATTAGAGTGCATAACGCGCTTCTTGAGGGAAGAATTCTTGGCACCGGAGTTGGTGGTACCCGTGAAGGACGACCGCGACAAGTTAATGACGAAGTCATTCTTCGAGAAATCGAGGAAGATCCGTCAGTCTCCGTTCGCGTCATAGCGCGACGCGTAGGAATTTCTAGATCGACGGTGCATCGAGTGCTACAACGGTGCCGATTGCACCCATATCACGTGCAACGTGTTCAAACGCTGACGTCGCGTGATTACCAGCCAAGAATAGAATTTTGCCAAAGGATGCTTAGAATGATTTGGGCGGACCCGCAGTTTTTTAACAAGATTTTATGGAGTGACGAGTCTTCATGCCGCCGAGATGGATATTTAAATTTGCATAATTTGCACAGTTGGCAGCTGATAAACCCATATTTGATGCGAGAGGACAGGAGCCAACATCAATTTAAAATAAATTTATGGGTGGGAATAATCAATGGGCAAATAATAGGGCCCTTTGAACTACCAGCTACTCTAAACGCCGAATATTATCTCCATTTTTTAAGGAATGAGTTGCCAAGGTTATTAGAAAACGTTCCAGAAGACGTACGGCAAGCAATGTGGTTGCAAAATGATGGGTGCCCCGCTCACTATGCGACGGCAGTAAGGGCGCACCTTGATGAAAGTTATCCGGACAGATGGATCGGCCGATTAGGACCAATTTTGTGGCCTCCGCGATCTCCGGATTTAAATCCCCTAGATTTTTTTTACTGGGGATGTTTAAAAGACAGGGTCTACAAGAATCCAATAACGTCGGAAGAAGAATTACGACAGCGCATCCAATCTGCTGCATCAGAAATAAACCAAAGCCGTTTTGTCCGTCGGATAAGAGCTTCCTTTATTAGGAGATGCAGACTTTGCATTCTTGTAGAGGGAAGGCAATTCGAACATTTATTGTAAAAACCAAATAAAACGATTTATTTGAACTAACTGTTTTTTTTAGTACGGCCTCCTAATTCTTTTCATACGCCTCAATAATTCAATGAACATTGCCTCTGAAATACTACAGTTACACATTTTAAAGAAAAAGTTTAAATGTACACACTTTTTTATTTTTTTTATTAACGTTGATTTGGAGCACCTCTCAGATTCATAGCAATTATCTTTGTAACGACAAGGACTAGAATGTACAACTTCATACCAATTTACCAAAAATACAAAAGCGGCGCTATCTATCCCCTTCACGCTGACTGAGGTGCAACTCCGCCACAGGTAGCGGTCCCAAATTCCGGACAGATGACGTCATCGGGTCGGAATATGCTAGCCGCTTAACTACCTGCTTCGATTACAAGCATTCAAGCATAAGCCATTACGAAAATGAAAAAATGGAATAGTACCAATTTAATTTATTTTCTGTCTTCATCACATTCATAGCAATATCTTTGTAACGATAAAGACTAGACGTAAGTTTTACACCAATTTGCAAACCTTATTAAATGTACAAGTTTTTAAAATAATGGTGGTTTTCGGTGTCATACATTTTTTTTACAGGAGAATTTTTTCAATTTTGGTCCTAACATCGTAAAGAAAAAACTTTTCAACTCAAGATTTTTTTTCTAAGGCAAATAAAACGGTATTCAAAAAAATGGTATCTTATAACATTAGTAAGCTATTCAGAAATGTTAAATAAAAATCATACCTAAAAATGTCATCATTTGCAGCGACAGCATTAAAAAAGCTTAATTCTGGAAGACAAAATCGTAAAATTCGAAAAAAAATTAATATCCTGGTTACTGTAACGGTTTTTTTTTTAATATTCAAATTAGTTGTTGGAAATTAGGTAAGCTACCTACCCGTTACGTTTGATCCATTATTTACGGGACACCCTGTATAAAGGTTTCGGAACCCTAACAAGAACTTTTAACCAGCGCTCGCTACTGCGAACAGTTGTCGAAAAAGATGGCCTTCTGGTTCTATTCCTAAGCTTTTTTCTTTATTATAGTTGGAGTACATCGACAATCTGGGCAGAGACCCCGTCATAGCCGAGTACAGGCTACCTGCAGAGGCACTGCTGGCATTCCAAAACGCGTATCGCCTGAAGGAGAAGCCCAACTACGATTTACTTCTTGAGGAGTAATCACATGCTGGGCACACTATTTGTGATGAAATTGAAAGTACAATTACACATTTTTTCTTGTTTGTCATATTTGTAAGTATATTTTTAAGCACCAAAATGAAATTAAATACCGCTTCACTTTTAAGTAAAGCAAGATTTTAATTATATCAACGTTCATGAAATGAATAAACTGTTTTTCGTTATGTTTTTCGTTTTACTAAGTATTTGTGTAGTAATAAACTGCCCTTACCCACTCTCAAGTCAATCACGCACGACATCAGTCGAAACATCGAGCCGTGACTTCTTCTATTTCCAACTTTCTATCAATACCTGATTTTAATTAAACTTTACGTAAATTATTAAACGTTTGAAAATTATAATAAGAATTAGCAATGTTGAGAACCTGGTAGAAAACTTAAATTGCTACATTGTTACTAAAAGTTGAGTACGGCGTAGGCGCGCCTACGCCGTACTACGAAAAAGCATTGTATGGTTACGACGTAGTATGTCATCGTAGAGGTTACGGACTAGAAAAAAAGGACTCCTCGCCACGCGTATCGAAAGTGAAGCACCGTACTGTAGTGCTATTCTGTAAACATCTCACCGTGATAACTCAGGTGAAGTGAGCGTGAAGTGAGCCGTCATTCCACCTGATGCTAGGGATTGACACTATTGACAGATCACTTCACTCATGTTTTCACGCTGAGATATTTACAGAATATCATTACTGATCTATGTGTGCGTGATTTGACAAAGACACCGTCGTGTCACGCAATAGCGGCCGGTCGGCATACTATGATGTAAATGTGCGCGTGCGGCGTGTCTGTACAAACGGTCAATACTTACTGTGCTTCACTTTCCATATGCGTGGCGTGGAGTCCTTTTTTTTTTTCTAGTCCGTGGTAGAGGTAAAAACTTTGGACTCTATTTCCCAACATAAGCCCTAAATTCCATGATGAGTTTTTGTTTTTTAAAACATATACCTACAAAAACAAATGAAACGTGAACGATATTATGGTTTTATACAACCTATTCAAGCTTTCTAATAAAACTGAACAGAGAGGATCCACATATAATAGATCTTTACCTATGAAATTGCCGTTTTGTATGAAAAAATTTAAACGAATTTTTTTCAGGCATTTTTTATTTTTATTAATCGAAGTAATCACCCATGCAATCAATGCATCTTTGCCAACGCAGTGGCAGTTTATTGATGCCCTTCTTAAAGAAATCAGCGGGACGGGAGGCAACAAATTCTTCAAAGGCATTTTGTACTGCCTCTCGGGTATTGAATTTTTTTCCCGCCAAGAAGTTATCCAAATTCTGGAAAAAGTAGTAGTCTGTAGGCGCAAGGTCTGGTGAGTAGGGCGGATGACGGAGAGCTTCCAACCCCAGTTCTTGCAACTTGGAGACCGTCTGCTGTGCAGTATGAGGTCGCGCGTTGTCGTGCAGGAGCAGCGGAGACGAGCGATTGACCAATGCTGGTTGGAGATGTGCCAGCTTCTCCATCATTGTGTTCAGTTCTTCACAGTACACATCTGAAGTAATGCTCACCCCGTTTGGTAAGAAGCTGTGATGAATCACACCGGCGCTAGACCACCAAACAGTGACCATCACTTTTCTAGGGGTAAGTTTTCGTTTAGGGCATTGTTTAGGTGCTGAACCAGGATCCAACCAACTTGCTGAGCGCTTGCGGTTATCAAACAGAATCCATTTTTCATCGCAGGTAACAATGCGGTTCAAAATTCCTTCATTTGTGTGTCTGTTGAGCAGTGCAAGGCACGTCTCGACGCGTACTTCGCGCTGGCGATCATTGAGTTCGTGGGGCACCCATTTGTCAAGCTTTTTTACCTTGCCAATTTGACGCAAATGGACCAATATTTGTATTGACGCTAACGTCGAAAGCTGCTGCTAATTCAGCCGTAGATTGTGTATCATCAGCTTCCACAATCGCCTTTAATTCGTCATTGTCGACCAAAGTCTTCGGACGACCGCGAGGTTCATTTTTCAGGTCCAAATTTCCAGAACGGAAGCAAGCAAACCAATAACAAGTGGTGCGTTGGTTTGTAGTGTTAGCTCCTTAAACGTCGTTGATGTTGCGTGCCGCTTGTGCCGCGTTGCTGCCACGACTGTACTCATATTCCATAATTACTCGAATTTTTAACGTATCCATGATGACGAAAAAGATTGAAATGCGATGAAAATGTAACACTAATCAATAAACAAATGACTACTTTTGGAAAAAAAAATCCATGTTTTTAAAATAAAATTAATTTGAAATTAGAATTCTTAGCCAAACAAAAATTATTTTGATTTGAAATGGCCAGTACTGCAGAACGGCAATTTCATAGGTAAAGACCTAATATATTTTCCCAATCTTTTAGTACTTATAAAGTTATTAACTAATGAAAATACAGTAGGTATAGTGAGAAAAGCCAGCTAACTCACAGTTTTAGTGGGTTGCGTGAAATAAGACTGTTCCCAATACCTAATAAAAAAAGATTAATTGAAGTTGAAGTAGTACAATGTAGCTCTTAAAAGCCTGCAGTAGAATATATTAAAAAATAGTAAACGTTATCAATTACTTAAGTGGGGAACAATACAAAGAGGGGTACGGCCTTATGTACATAAATGTAAGAAATCGTTACTTTAGGGAGGTGCCTACGTTATTTTTAGATCTTTACTGTATCGATCTGTGACTGAAAATTTGTGTGGAAATCGGTTGTCATGGTATATGATGAGGTGGAGTGGGGAAAATATCGTGAGAAAAGTTTTGAGTATGAATGGGGATGGTTTTATGAGTAGCTTAGGGGAAAACCAAAAAAACGATGGACAGACTGTGATAATATGGCTAGAAAGGGGGTGAGAAACTGAGATGACGACTGATGAAAATATATTATAAACAGATATAATTTATCATCTCATAAACGATTTCTGCAAGTAGGTTTATAATAACACTATACACTTCAAAGGTCAAGAAGAAAAGGTCAGGGTGTTGGCGTGGGGTGGGTGAGAAAGAAGACATGCTGCGTCGACCCCAAATAAATTGGGACAATGGCAAGAGAATGATGATGATCGTGTCTCTGTCCGCTGACGAACAATAGGATCGATGGTATGTAGAGGTACAGTAGGCCGCACGTCAGTCGTAACAAAACCAGTACAAGCTGGCCTCATATTCTATTGAAACTCCATACTACGCTAGGCCCGCTCAAGGTCAAATTGTTACCACAGACGTGCGGCTTATTGTACCTATTCGGTAGAAGGAATCTCTCTGAATCTTTTCTGATTTCTAAACTGAATAAACTAAGATGGTTTGAAGGTAAACTTTAAATTTGGTCTAAATAAAGTTTAGTCGCAAGGACTGAATAGAAAAACTGAATAGTCAATGTTTACAATCAATAAATGTTCAGTCAGTAGAAATACTAGAATAGAATAGAAGAGAATACTTTTGAAGTCACCTTATCGCTAATTATATTTTCGAGCCGTTTGGAGTTGATACCCTTGGGCCGTGGGGTCTGAGTGCTCATGGTATATTCAACGAAATCTCCAAACAGCTGGTTGACACTTCCCGTGACCCAACGGCTCGTTTTAACCTTGGCCAGAGGCTATAAGCAATTAAGCATTGCCATATAACGTCGCAATGCCGCCAGTCTCTTGGGTGCAATTTTTGGACGCTATATTTTCGTTTTTGAATAGTTTTAGTTAGGTTAAAATGTTATATTTTTAACTTAATTATTTATTTATTTATTTATTTAAAACTCTTAAACTATCATTACAGGTTTAGAAACCTAATGCCTACGCTAAGCCTACTTATAATATTAACTATTTTAAATAACCCTATTACTAACAATTACAAATAACTACACAATACATCAACACCAAATTACTTATAACTAAAACAATACAACCTTATAATTATAACAATGTAATCTTCACAGAAAATTGACGTAACTATCTATGTTTTACTTAAAAAAATAATAATTAAACAATAAAAGAAACAATAAACTTAAAATTACACTAATTGTTGCTCTCGTAACATATTATATATAAACTTACTCTTGCAAGTTCACTGAAGTAACACGAAAAAATGTCCAACCTATTCTGAACTTCGTTAACAGTACGAATTGCTCGCGTGAGAGGTGCTTTGGCCAGCAGGTTTGTTCTGGCAGCTGGCACAGCCAGCAGTGGCGGGCGCCGCCGCCTCCACACGTAGCGGTCTGGAACAGAAAACCGCAAGCACTGAAGCACTCCCGGATTGTGCTCCTTACCTCGGAGTAATTTAATTAAATAGACGACAAGAGTAAACTGTCGTCGCACCCTTAACTCATTGTACCCGACCATGCCCAGTACAAACAGGGTGGGGTACATCAGCGGGTACAATGGATAAACCCCGTACAGTCTGAAGTACAAGTGACGCGTGAACTTATTCTGTACGCGCTCCAGCATGACAGAGTACTTGGCTTCATGTGGAGCCCATATGACAGCACCATACTCCAAGTGACTCCTGACTAGAGCGTCGTATAATACCCTTATAGTCGTAATATTAGTGAACCCCTGTGACTGCCTAAGTACAAAGCCGAGGTTTCTGTACGCTTTCTTACATATTTTAATGATATGCTCGCGAAACGTAAGATCTGGAGTGAGATATACCCCTAGATCCCGCACTCGCGTTACTTGCTGCATGAGTATCGCCTCTGCTTTGTACTCATAGCGGATAGGGGTGCGCGCACGACCAAAGGATATTACCGAGCATTTGGACACGTTGAAGTACAGCTTATTGTCCTGGCTCCATTTCACCACTCTATCAATGTCACCCTGGAGTCGCTCACAGTCTGACTCATCCCTTACCTCGAGCAGCAACTTGAGGTCATCTGCGAACAACAAACATGAGCCATGTCTGACGACCTCCGGCAAGCTGTTTATCATTATAATAAATTCAAGAGGCCCCAAATTGCTGCCCTGGCTTACTCCGGACCTGGTGAAGTACGGCTTCGACTCGTACCCATTGTAGTCAACGTACTGTTGACGGTCTCTCATATAGCTGGCAAAGAACTGCAGTAAGTGCGGCGTACATCCTACATCTGCCAGCTTTCTTAATAAGACATCATTGTCCACGGTGTCAAAGGCTTTTTTAAAATCAAAGTACGCCGCGTCTACCTGTACTCCAGCGTCGACTGCCGGCATAACCTGTGCCATGAAGTTAAGCAGGTTGGTGGAAGTGCTGCGTCCGGGCCGAAAGCCGTGCTGCGCGTCCGACAGTTGCGCTCGGACTTGCCCCTGTATGCAGCGTTGAATAGCGCATTCAAAAACTTTTGCCGGCGTCGACAACACTGCAACTGGTCTATAACCGCTGACATCTGGACCTGCTTTACCCTTGGGCACTGGAACGACACGTGTAGTCTTCCACTGATCCGGAAACGTCGATTGCTTTAAGCACGTGTTATATATGTAATGCAGCGGGCTTGCTAAAACTCTAGCACAATCTCTAAAGAGAAACGCTGGTATACCGTCAGGACCAGATGATCGTTTCGGCTTGAGGTTCGTCAGCGCATCCTGCACCTCTTTGAGACTCAAGGTCTCTATATGTACCCGTGCACTGCTAGCACTGCTGACCTCTGCCATCGCCGCCCGAACGTCTAGTTGCGGTGGTTCAAACTGTATACCGACTCAAAAAATTCTGCGAATTCCCTAGCACACTGCTCTGCAGTGAGATTTTGCCCATCTTTTACTATACTTTGCCTATTTACTCTACTTTTTTTCGACCTAATATATTGCCAGAATGATTTTGGATCTTTAGCGAACTGATTTTGAATTTTATTTTTATGGTTTCTGTGTGCAATTTCTATATACTTTTTTACCCGGGCCCTACATTTAGCGTATTCTTGATAATCACAATCACGTTTTGAGTTTTTAAACAGTTTGTGAAGTTTTGCTTTAATTTTGATCTCTTTAATAATTTCTCCGGTGTACCATTCGGGATACACATAACGTGAGTTTTCCTGGGTAAACTTTTTCCTTGGTACACATTCGTCCAAAATACGGCCTAATTTCACATAAAATAAATTTAAAATGTCTTCCAAGTTATGCATTTCATACATTGTACTCCAGTCAGCAGAAGTTAACATCGAATACAATAATTGATAATCAGCTTTATAAAAATTCCACTGCGGCCTGTTATTGCACGCGCTGTCAACGAGGGATTCGGCAGCGGGCGAAGGCGGGGAAGGCGCGGGGGCTGAGGGCTGATTATACTCTTAATGTAAATGGAAATGACTAATAAAAATCAGTTTGGTTATGTTAGGTTAAATAAATAAAAACAAAAAGACACGTGTTTCATTCCCAAAGATAGATATCTCTATTTCCCGTAGCAAACCATAGCCACAAGTGACCTACTATAAGCAATTTGGTCACCAATAACTACTATCTAATTGATAAGCGGGCAGTCATTGATATGAATTGAAAATAACCAATAAGTGACGAAAAAAATATACTAAGTAGGTATATTGTAAAGTTGAATGTACTAACGTAATTTGATCGAGTATAATAATAATTATTGTACCTATTGTTTTTGAGTAACATCAGTGGTTGTTTCAATCAGCGCTGGTGTCCAGCTGTAGTTGGAGTCGCCCTTGTTGTTTGACTCAAAGAACAGCGTGATTATGGAATACTTACGATATTTTAATTCCATTAAGGAAACAAAATATCGTAAGAAACATACGAGATAGTAGTAGTAGTAGTAGTATCTTTCCTCATAACAACATAATTGTGTCGAACAGATAGATAATTATAAATGTGTCCTTAAAACTAGATTAATTTAAATTCTAATATAAAAAAAATCATTAAATTGTCATAATTATCACAATTACCAAGTATATAATATATTAATAATAATAAAAGATTCTCATAATTTAAATAATAAAATAATGTCAAAATTATTATAATTGCAAATTCCTAACCAAAATACATACAAATTAGAGATCACCGACTGAGTATAAACACTTTTCTAAAAGAAACGCTTTAAGACTGGCTTTAAAAGTATATATTATATAAGTATACAATTCCTGTTTTAATGAAGTAGGCAATTTGTTTTACGATTTTATTCCATTAATTTGAGAACAATGACTCACTACTTTGAGGTGGGGTGTTATATTTGACGACAGATCATAAGATATTTGAGTTTAATTTTAATGCTATGCTGGATATGCTTTAATTATTGTTATATTAACTTGTTTTACTACTTATATTTTATTTCTGTCTAAAAATCTTACCTACTACTATTATTATTTTTGAATGCCTACTCTAGGCACTGTACCAGCTCTGGAGTATGAAGAGGGTAAAAGCTTATTTGACAGCAACATCATAAACTTTTACCTGGACGAGAAGTACCCAGACGTGCCCTGCAGTCAACTGACCCACTGCGCAGGGCTGAAGACAAGATAATAGTCGAACTGTTTGCTGCGGTAAGCATTCTCATTATTTCAATATGATTCTTGGATGATTTCTATAATGAAATCATAAAACTATTCTCATCAACAAAATTGTGGTGACTCTTCCGCAAGTCATTAATTAACCGTTGTAATAATATTAAAAGCAAATCAGTCTAATCTCCAGTAATAGTAGTTTATGATACTGTTACCTAATGAGGGGTATTAAAACACGAGACCATCGAGATGTGAATTACCTACTACGGTTACGGAGCTATCATCGGTCAACTACGCATGCGCCCTAGCGCGGTCCCCATTATGGGGGGTACAATGATAAAAATCGAATTGAAAACTCCTTGGTCGATCCGAAGTGTACTTTAATAGAAAAAATGTTATTTTATGGCATTTACAAATTTTATTTCAGTTACGTATATGCATAAGTCTGTCATTAGGGTAGGTACTATATTATTTTTGAATTCATAATCAAAACTTTACGATATGAATGTAGAAAAAACTTTTTACAGGCGCAATTAGCATTTTACACCGCTGCTTATAATGCACAAGCTCTGCAGCCCACAATGATAGAGAACTATCACAAGGGCCTGGAAGCTCTGCAGGCACGACTGAAGGAACGTGGCACCAAGTTCTTACACGGAGACTACCCTGGTGGACTATACTTTGTTCCCATTCTTGGAGCGCTTCGAAGCCTTGCCGCTTATTGGGAAAACTGAATTTGAATTGTCCAAGACAAAATATGAATTATTGGTGAGTACCTAAGCATGATGTTTTAAGTTAAGTACCAGTCTCCAGCCATAAATATCGCGTAACAACTTTTAGAAGTAGGTAGAACATTGTCTCCCACACATACCTGTCTGACAGAGAGTTTCTAAATCTCAATAATGTCAGGAACCTGCATTTCAAAGAATGCATTGATGACCAGCAGGGTATACTTACAATGGCGATGCCTTTCATTTTGACAGTTCAACAACATTCATCGCATTATTTGCGTTGTTGAGCAGTCGAATTTTTCAAACAAATGAAGCAATGAATTAGCAATTTCCTTAAAAATCCTTCAGATTGTGATTGAAAGTGACGCAATCGGGTCGCAGAACTTTCCATAATTCTAAGTTGAGATCATAGAAATCTATGGTTGAGTGTCTATTTGATCAGAGTAGCATTAAATCTGAATACATTGTTACAGGTGACCTACATCGAAGCTATGAAGGTAGTTCCTGCCGTCAAGTTGTACTACTTGTCCCCGGAGACTCACGCTAAATTCATTGAGTCACACAACAAGGGAGACGCCAACTACAACATGCTGGACACCAGCGCCGCCATGTGCAGCATTCGCCCGAGGAAGAAGAAGGAATAAACGAGGACTGGTAGAAACAACCACTGATATTGCTAAAAAAATTATAAGTAATATTATTATACTCGTATCAAATTACAGTACTTAGTACCTACTTACATTCAACTTTACGATAATAGTTATTTGTTATACAAGAGTGCAAAGTTGCTTTTTAACCGCGTGCTCAATTATTATGACCGAACAAGCGAAGGAATCAAAAGCACGAGGTGAAAAATCTTTGCACTCGAGTGCAACACGTAACTTTTCATCCCACCTCAGCGAGGAAATGACTACTTAAATGCAAAAAAATTGTATATTTCATTACAAGTTCGGAAAGGCTGTCATTGCAAAGAGTTCCGACAAATGTCTACCCGAGCCGAGGCGCAGCCGAAGGCGAGGGTTGACAGTCGGAACAAGTTGCAATGACGGTTCCGTACGTGTACTGAACGACTATTTTTAATACAGTTGCGAAAAAATGAAGCAATTTAATAAAATAATAAAAACACAATAAACTCAACTAACTAATCATTTAATTCTTATAAAAGTTATAATTCACATATACATTGACATTGGTACAGTTTTTTATACTAACTGGGGAAGTTTTAGGTTGCATATTTACTGTTTGAGACAAACTATTATTATTTTCGTCCATGTATGTCATATAATGGCGTTTGCTAGTTGATGGAATTGGATCTGATGAATTATCATTGTCAACGAAGGTAGATGGACGAACGTTCTCTTCAACATGTGAGAAAGACCGACTGGACCTTAAATTAATGGATTGTGTGATTTTTTTCCCAGTTTCTAGTTTGTTGTTTAATGAATCACCAATATAGCTTTCTGCAACTTTATCTGATTTTCAACCTCCTAGTCGCTTTAAGGACGTCAAATTGGCTCCTGAATCTGCCAATAATGTAGCAGAGGTCCTCCTGAAGCTGTGCCCAGTATAATACTCAGCATCCGGCGGATCGAGAACCGTAGCTATTTCTTTTGGCATATTACCAAATTTGTTTATCCCGATTGTTTGAGCTGTACACTTCGCTTTTTGGTAATTTTGAAAAAAACGGTCGGTTTTTCCTTTTTGGGACCGCTGATTTTTGCACTATTCTAAGAAAATCTCCTTCAACAACAAAGCTTCTCGGTATCTTATTTTTTGTGTTCGGAATCTTGATTAGTACAGTAGCATTTTTCCATGGGCTCCAATATCTTTTAAAGTAATATTGGCTAACTCCTCTCTGCGGCAAGCTCCAACAACGCCAAAAATCAGAGCAACCTACAAAAAAAGGGATTTGATTATTATTTGTTTTAAATAATGTATTGACTGTATTTTGCGATTTCGTAAACTGAATACTAAAGAAAAATATAAGTACTTATTAATAAATTACCTTTGTGGCTAAATAACGATCATCGGGAGCTTCGTTCAAAAACCTTTCCACTTCATTCGATGTTAATATTTTTGACTTTTTACTTGTAAAACCGTCTGATTGTCGTTTTAAGAAAGCATTTAATTTTGGGTATTCACTTATATCCACGTTGTTCCTTATTTTCAGTTCCTTATTTTCAGTTCCTTTTATGTTCCTTATTTTTTTATATTACACGGAAGAATTAAAAAAAAAAAAAAAAACACGGAAAAATTGGCAGGGGGTGACTTGCATTGGGAAGCCGTCACCTCCTTCTGCGAAGCAGTAATGCTCGCGAAGGAGGAAGCGGAACGCGTGAGGGAGAGGCAACAGCCGCGCCCTCGCGCTCCTAGCCGCCGTAGGAGACGCCCTGGGCGGCGGGAATCGATTGCCGATTCCCGGCCACCGTAGGCGCGGGCTTGCGGACGACGAGTAATGGGCAGCTCGCCGTCCGGTAAGGACCAGGCCCGGGTCGACGGCGCGTTGTGTTCCACGCGCGCCTCAAAGAGATGTCAGCAGTGACGGGGTCAATTGGGCCGATGCCGCCGGGGTCGCGGGTAGTTCGAAAGAGATACCGTGGCCCTGGCACGGGCAGCTGAAGGAACATGGGTGGGTTTTAGTCAGTAAAAGTCTGACACGCCCTCCCGCCTCTGCCCAGAGCGGGAGAAGTCATTTGATGATTTCCCATCCACAAAAAAAAAAAAAAAAAAAAAAAAAAAGGGGGTGACTTGCATACTCAATAAAGGGCTCCCCGAAAGTGTCGCTAGCACTTAGTGACGTAGCTACAAGTGCGCAACATGTCACGAGGTGCTTGAGGAGTGGAGAAGTATTCCACGGCTCTCAGAACAATCCCAGAGCCCGGTAGATGGTCAAGATCCCTATAAGCACTTACTGGAATACTTCCTTTCTCCGAGGACGTTTGCTCTTGCCAATCTCCACTCAAGACAGCAAATAAAGGCAAGAATGAGGTGGGAGCTCTGTTCCCATCAGTGTTCACTCCAGCCGGTCAATAAAGGCAAGCCAGAGATGAGGAACAAGACTTCTCCCGGGATATAGGGTCCGTGGGGTCGCTACTGCCCAACAGCTCGCCACATGCTGCCCTGCGGGTTTCTGTGTCTCTCTTGGTCTGGTTCCTCACCCTAGACCTGTTTCGGCAAAGTAAACTCTACCGGCACAGACCTAGAGTTCGGACCGCGCAAGCCCCACCACGACGTCAACGTAGAGACAGCGGTGGAGTTATTTTTTTTTTTATACGAGTTACTTATAAACTTAATCTTACTTAGATATAAATGTAGTAGGCACAACATAGGGTGACACAATGGGCAGTCTTATCGCTAAAAGCGATCTTTTAAAGATAACCTTTAGATGATACTGCAGGTAGTCTGTGGTGTTTCTTTTGGAGCCAGGGTTAAAGCAAGATGCACAGGTCAGCTAAATAAAAATAAAGAAGTTGTTCAACAAATATATATTTAACTTAACTCTCGTTGTTGCATTAAATATGTACAATACCTAACCATTCAAAACTTCTTAAAAATAGTTAATAAAATTATAAAACATTTATTATAGATACCTATGATTATCAACATTTACAAAACAAGAAGAAGTAAGCTTTTAAAAGAATTTGATAAACCTACCTGATCTAAGTGTGTAGGTACCTACTAATAATAAGTTTGTGACTTATGTTATACGAGTATATAACTGTTATAGGTAAGTTAAAACGTAGGTCCTTAAATAATATTTAATACGAAATTGGATGATTGTAGATTACAGATAATACTCAATAATAATGCACGATATAATAATATTAAAAAAGTTTAAGTAGAATGGAATTCAAAATAACTTACATAATACATAAGTACAATATTGGGTTTTTCCACTGGGCATAACTGTTATGGCATTGATATACAAGACTCATATAAAAATGTACGTAAGCTACTTTAACTACAGATTCATGGCACTAATTTAACAGTAACTAAACCTATTCATTTCCATTCAGATTCCAAACATTCATGAACTTCATACATTCACTTAAAATATTCGTAAAATTACTAATTCTTAGTTCCTCATCTCAGTTTTTTCTTAAAAACTATGCATCTGGAATGAACTTAAATGAACTTTCCGGCAGCCTAGTTTATTTTATCGAAAATGCCCCCAATATTATTTGTGAGGGCCAGTGAGGGCAGTCAATGGGGGCGCACCACTTTTTTTTGTAACGTACTGTCATTCGCAGCTGCGACCGCTTCACACTTTGTGTTCCTTTATTGATTTATTTAGTTTTTAGTCTTCAGTCGTTGTATTGTTTTTGCTGTGCTCGGCGAAGGCATTGCCCGCCAGGTCTCGAAGACTCTGTTCGGAGGCTGGTCCCAGTTGTTTCACCATCTTTGAGAAAGGACCGTCTTCATCTTGAAGTAGCTCGTGTGGGTGACCGCACTCTATTATCTGGCCTGCTTCCATTACCTGGAATAGTAATAAAGAATATGATCATACTTATGAATAACTACTTATAGATATAGATGAGGCGTGAAGACGTAAAACAACTAAGTATGGATGCTTGGCACTATGCAAACCACATCAAAAACAAATCTTGAACCTAGTTTTACTTACCACCACTCTGTCGGAGTCAGCGACGGTGTGCAGTCTGTGCGCGACGGTGATCACCGTGCAGTCCGCGAAGTGTCGGCGAATAGACTTCTGGATCATAGCGTCCGTGCTGCAAAGGAATTATTATTTTATAAATACTAAGTAGGTACCTGAAGTAATACTAAATTCAGTTAATTCACAATTTTGTAGAAGTTCCTGGCATATCCAGTGCAAGTGCAAGAATCAGTTCGAAGCTACATATGAATGATTCGAGCAATGTAGCTGCCAGGAAAAGTGCCAGGTTGAATTGCAAAGAAAATTCTGGCGACCTCAGTTACATGGACCTCACTTGCATCCCTTTCACAGTCAGACCAAAATAGCGTCTCCGTTTAAACTATGCCAACCAACGAAGTGTTATTTTGTATTAATGGACATACGTAGGGTCAACGTTGGCAGTAGCCTCGTCGAGCACGAGCAGCTTGTTCCGCGCGAGGGCGGCGCGCGCCAGGCACAGCAGCTGGCGCTGACCCGCACTGAAGTTGGAGCCACCCGACGCCACCGCCGACGACAGCGCGGTTATACTGTCCTTCAGCTCTACCTGTACACCAGAAACATTATGAAATTATAGAAAATAATAGAATGGAAGAGACGGAAAACCTTTTTGACTTCTGTTGTTGAAAACTTATAAGTTACCTGTTCCAGAGCTTCCCAAATCTGAATATCGGAGTATTTGTCGAAGGGATCCATATTGTAGCGCAAGCTGGCAGAGAACAGCACTGGTTCTTGTGGAATGATGGCTATCTTCGACCGTAATTCCTGCAAAATAAATCCAGGATTTAAGAAAGACTCATTTTAAAGTTTAATTTATTTTACTTGACACAAACACGATACGTACTTTAAGAGCAATTTTTCCAGTCTCGACGTTGTCGATGAAGACGTTGCCTTCGATCGGCGCCAGACGGAAGAGAGCAGATATCAGGGAAGATTTACCAGCTCCAGTACGTCCAACTACTCCAACCTGAGGTGCAAAGAGATTTTGAAAACTAGACAAAAATAAATTATCTTGTAAGATATGATAATAATACAACACCTATATACTTTAGTTACAGTGTTTTAACAAAAACAATATATTTATTAGGTTTACACTCACTTTCCATCCACTTTCGATTTCGATGTTCAGTCTTTTAAGCACGGGATCGGCATCCTTGTCATATCTAAGAGTGAGGTCTTTGAACACGACTCGGGCTTTCTGCGGCCAGTCCGCGGCCGGGCTCGGTCCGTCCGTCTCCTCCTGCGGCAGTGACGTGAACTGAATCACTCGCTCCACACACGTCATCTGTGAGATGACTTCTGTCGCCTGCTTCACTCCGTATTGGACCATGTTTACCAGAATCAGACCCTGACTGATGGCCAGGCCGACGTTACCAGACTGTGTGTTACCTGTATTGAGAATATGGGTTATTGTGGGTATTGGGTTAATTGTAATGATGTTAAATCTTTGAAGTTGCATAATATCATCCAGCAATCAGCGGCATTCTATCATTTTGAAACATGCTTGAAATTCTTTGTATTGAACTCAATTCTTAAATCTTTTCAACTTACCATCATCAAAGAGTAGGAAAGTGTAAGCAACCACGATGACGTACATACTGCAGATCAGACTTAACCAGATGGAAAAGGCGGTGTTGGTGACCAGAGTTAAATACCTGTAGAAGAAACATTTTCATGAATATTGTACGAGACTGGGTAAAAAACTGACTGACTGACTGACTGGGTTGATTATGTCTTTTTTTGTTATGTATTTTTGTGGTGTTCAATAAAGTATATATAAATAAATAAAATCCCAATTATATAGTTTTCTTTCTTTTTTTCTAAAATCGTCCAACCGCCTCTCGATACAGAACCATAATTTACATTATTTGTTAAAATTAATTGTTTTTACTGAACGAAATTAGGAAAGGTTTCCCCACTCACCATGCAGCCGTGTGCACGTCTTGTTTGTCATCAAACTGTATCTTTAGCAGCTCCTCCGCCTGACACGCGCGCACTGTGCCCAGACCTGACATGGTCGCCGTCACGTGCGAGAACACTGGACTGCGGGACACGCCCTCCACTCTGTCAACAAATTCATTACCAATTGCGTTATTTTTCTATATTGCAAGTTTTGAAAATAAGTTTTTTTGCTGGAAGCCGACTCCAATATAGTTGGGATAACGCTGGGCAGATGATTATTGCTAAAGTTTATATAAAAGTTTTGCAAAAGTTTAAATAAACAAACCTTTTGATAGCCTGCGCTGTGCTGAGGTAGACGACGGTCAAGCCATACATGAAAATGGTGCAGACGCCGGTCGTCACCAGCATATAGGGGCTCACGATGGCCACCATCACCAAAATACCAATCATCACCATAAAAACCTGTACAACAAGGGTTTAATATTAAGAGTTTAGTACTTGGATAAGGGTCGCATTCAACATGAACTCGTTCAAAACTACTGATTATTATTCTGCGGACTAATAAAGGCTCTTGAAAACATACCTGAATAGTGTCCAAGTACATTCTCGGCAGTATTTCGTCGACGACGCCCATGTCCTTAGAGAATCTATTAAGGATGCGGCCGGAGGAGTTGGTGTCGAAGAACCGCATCGTAGCGCTCAGGATGTTGCTGAACATCTGGTTGTGAAGCTTGATTGAGCTGCGCATGCACATCCACAGGAACAACATGGCTCTGAAATAAGCAAAATATTAATAAAGTACTGATTGACTTTAGCGTAACTTAGCAAAAAGGAAAGTAGTTTTTAAAGAGGATGATTATGTTTGAGAATTCACTTTTTAGTTCAGCTGATCGGAAAGTATTAGGTACAACTTACAGTTACCCTAAAGTTTACGGTTTTATAAATACTACTGACTAGACTAAGACCAGGTAAAGATTATGTACAAACCTTCCTGTAGTAACGATAATGCATCCAAGAATCGCAGCTGCCCAAACGTAGATGTAAAAAACATCATCAAGTTTAGCCGGTGCCACTGTTACAACATCAAGCATAGTACTGTCATTCGACAAGACGTCAGACGTGTCATTAAACGTAATTGCAGAAGTGATGGCAGCTACAGTTGAGGTCAGAGGGCCTTCGGTCGTAGAGTACTCTGTGATATTCAGGGGCGCGGCAGTTGAATAACCAAAGGTACCATTTGAATGAAAGAACATAGGTACATTTCCTACATATTGCGCTTCTACGTCGTTCATCCTGAAATAAGAATAAGAAAAATGTTTAAAGGAGTGAAATGTACAGAAATTGGTAGGGCCTGCATATGAAAGAGTATCATATTTTGTACAAAAGCAACTGAACAGTAATGTTTGAAGCGTAAATTACCAGTGTGTAAGCCATAGATCACTGATGGAGGTGATAATCTGTGCAACCAATATGGCAATGACTGTAGAACTGAGCAGGAACCAGCCGCCACCGATTCTGAAGTATTTGCTGTACACTTTACCTGGGACACGACCTGAAACAAATGGAACGGAACTTCAGACATAGTAATGATCGTGCCATTCGCACCAATGCTAAATAGTGCGAAAAATGAACTCGTCATTTGTACATTAAGAAGATTATAATAACATAGATCGGCAATAACAAAATAAACCAAACTTAGTGAGAAACGAGGAACAACATCACTCATCAGGCATGCTGAAGGCACGACGGCAGACACGATCTAAGTAGATTTTTTCATGTGGAAATCAGGTATCCAGATGTGGAACACCTTTTAGTTATTTTTATCAAAAACGTGAAGAATATAGATATAAATTAGACTTCAATATATAAGATCAAGATTTGTAGCACAACTTAGTAAAGCAGACGGCGCGACATGACCAGAAATATCATTGAAATCCGCCATATAAGGTTAAATCAATAATTTTACACACATACTCGTAGGTATGAAAATTGCGTTATACCTGTCCCTGTGATTTCCTCAACTTCTACTTGTTCGTCTATCAAATCTTCAATACCTTCCGCATGTGAAACGCTGCTTGCTTGTGACTGAAAAACATAATATCATATTTTTTAAATCGAATCCATAATTCGATTACAATTGTAATTTCTGAAGTAAAATCTCGCATGTCATCTGCAGCACTTTCGTGTGTATTGTAAACATTGTATTATTAATTGGCATGTCATTGGCATTAACATTTATTTGTTATCTACACGAGTCTGTTACGAGTGTGAATAAATATTTATCAATGAGTTCTTTAGGCTTACCCTAACAGAAATACGTCGTTGCATCTTGACGTGCTGCTCTGCTGCCGCTAAGTCTTCGTCTTCGTCTTGTAAGAGTTCAGCAAACAGTGGCGTTCGGGATACTTCGTCAAATGAGCCTTGAATTTCCATTTCACCCTGTAAGAGTAAATTCTAATTGACATTGGGATTTTATTATGGTCTACCCTATCAGCTGTCATTCAGTATTCAGCCCCTTTCTTTCACAAAGTCCGTCCATCGTTTCATTTGGTATTCATAATATGGGTCAATCAATGTTAGGAAAATATTATTTCAGTCAGAAAATAAATCTCAAAATCCGTCACACTGTATTAAAGTTTCATATAAAATCTAGAATTGTTATCTTCTTCAAATAATGAGTATGACCTTCACAATGTTGCAATATTTGTCAAAATAAATGCAAACAGAGCTCTGTCTGCATTTATTTGTATTTTGTGTATATGTATATTCTTACATGTCGTAATATGACGACTTTGTCTGCGCTCTTGAGGTGATGCAGCTGATGCGTCACCAGGATCCGAGTAGACTTCTCCAGAAGACCCATCACGCACTCGGAGACCATGTGCTTACCCACATGAGTGTCTACAGCTGATAGTGGATCGTCCAGGAGATAGATATCAGCCTGCGGAAAAGAATATTTGAGGTTTTTTTAAGTTCCGAGTTGAGCTACACGATTACTGACAAATGCGTACACTGACTGGACAGGTCCACTCAAATCTTTGTGGTTCTTTCCTCAAAACATCATTTCAGACACTAATCTACATGTAGTCCTCACATGATCTGACCAAGATTATATGTCTGGTCTTTAAAAGAGACTTTGTCCCCTGAGTTTTTTTTTGCCTTTTCTTCTCAGGGAAAGTCAGATGAGAAATGTCGACTCCATAGCAGCTAGCTGGTAGCTGCAGCATATTTTTTTAATTTGATAATATGATTATTTACAGAATAAACAATTTAATTTCAATAAGTAAAATATTAAAGGGGTTAGCTAGGGTAGCTGGAATATTTAAAGATGAACTTTTTTCAATTTTCATATTATTTCCTTATGTCCATGATTGTTAGTTTATATGATTTTAAAAAAAGTAAGTCAACAAATATATCTATACATAATTACTTAGGCAATGCCCAATTTCAGGTAATAAACTCAATGAATGTCTGTTTACATCTGTTATCAATTAAACTCTCACGATTGTTACATTCAAAGGCACGTGTTTACACTGATTAACAACAGAAACGTGAATATCAAATACTATAGGCACTCGTATTCATTTTACGGAACCGCTTCTTACCCAAGTTCGACATTCCGTATTCAAAATCTGCCATCAAAACTGTTTCTTCGTCATACTCATTTGTAAGTACTCATGTAGTTGCCAACGTCTTTCCACGTAAAGCATAGGTCCTACTGACTAGCCTGGATAGGCTAAGGCGTGATAACTTTCTTATCTCTCACCTAGTCTAATCATATTCAGGACTCCTTTATTTTGTCATCTAACCTTTAGAAAAAAAAAAACTGACTGAAGTACTTAAGTACTTATGTCAGATTTTCATGACTTACTTGTCTGTAACAGGCGCGAGCTAGTCCAATCCTTGCTCGTTGTCCACCGCTGAGACTAATGCCTCTCTCACCCACCAGAGTCGAGTCACCATGAGGAAGCAGTTCAAAGTCCCTCACAAGGGCACAGGCCCTTATCACCTGGGGAAGCATAAGCATAATTACTATTTCCTTGGGACCTCAAATTCATGTTTTGACCAAACATTTTTCTCTATATTTTTTGGCCATAGATTTTTGGTGCCACATACCTTCTTATATCTGATGCGGTCATAGGGCAGGCCAAACAGGATATTCTCTCGAACAGTGGCGACAAACAGCCAGGGTTCCTGACTAGCGTATGACACTCGCGCTCCGCCCAGACAGAACGTTCCATCTTTAGGAGTCAGCTCACCCATAATCAGTTGTAGGAGAGACGACTGAATAAAATGAAACAAGAAAAAGATTTTAATAATACATAAATACAGACAGACAGACAGACGTCCTAAGTTTCTCATTTATTATATTCATATTATGATATGAGCATTCAACAAAAAAAAAAAAAAAATCTGAAAAAAACAATTTTCTAGCAAGCAAAGTTGTGTTTACGATACAGTTATTACGAAATTATACAAAACCTAAAAAATATTTACATTACATAAGTTATGATTATGAGCTTATGAATTATGAATCCTGATATCTTGCATTTTAGTGGATGAGAATATAACATTAAGTAATCTTTACAATAGTTATAAATAAGAAGTAAGAAGAGTAATTCGGATCTAAGCCAGTCATCATAATAAAGTAACTGTTCTACTTATTTGAAGAAGATTTAGATTGTTATCGTCATGACTGCAAACATCTTCTTGATTATTAAGAAAATATAAATGACGTACAAGGTTCCAGCGGTTATTTTTGGAAAAACCGAACTATGATGTATATAAATGAGACTGGACCAAAAAGGGCGTGACGGAATTAGTGCGTCAATCTATATATATCCTATATCCTATATCTATATGAATCCCTATTTCCCTTGGTCATCGCATCACGCGTGATCGGATGGACCAATTTCGCTAATTCTTTTTTTGTTGTGTTTATTATTGTCAGGAGCAGGTTTTTATGATGAGAAAAATTGGAAAAGTTGCCGGGAAAATTGGAAAAATCGGGAAAACTGAAAGTGAATTTTCTATGGTAATTTTGTATGAATCATTGAAATTTGGACAGGACAACGTCTGTCGGGTCAGCTAGTCTTATAACAATTTAGGTGAGAATATTATTTTTTTTATTGGTCACACTTTAATCGCCATATATATCGGTTTTTTTAGAAGATAAATGAAGGAACCTTTGCACGTTGTCGTACTGTAAAACGAATTCCTCTCGAATATTGGACTGGCCTAAGAGGCGTCAGTCATCATGTAATTTCGGTAGAACACCGCAAAACCAACTTTCAGTACAGAATCTCACCTTGCCAGAGCCAACCGGCCCTGCAACGCCAATAAATTCCCCAGGTGCAACCTTCAACGTAATGTTCTTTAGGGTTTCCATAGCGGAGTCGGCCTGCCAGCTCGCCGTCACGTTAGATATAGTCAGACCCGTCAGTCTTGGCTTTTCCTGAACTTTCTTCTCTTTCTCCGTTCCATTACCCAACAGGGTTTTGGGATCGAGTACGATATTAGATGTCAGCTTGTCTGGCTCGTTTTCATCTAACAATAAGAATTCCTGATGGGAGAGAAAAGCATCCATTAACATTAGTAGTCTGCAAATGATTATGAGTTCTAAAATGGCTGTACCACTTGGAGCAAGCGAATATTAATAATTCAGAAAATTTTTTCATTAAATCAATAATTTCAGATCAAGCCACATCTTACTTCCAGTCGCCTGATGGTCACTCTTGTTTCAGCCAAGTACGCAAGTCCCATAGGCATCATGATGTTGCACACCATTTGCATCAAGTTGAAATACTGGACCAATGAGAAGGTAGTCTGCGCTCGGATGTCACCGCCAATCAGGACGAATGTTGCGATAGCTGAGAAGAGAATGAATCTCTCGGTGAACACGCCCAGGGCTGTAGAGAACCCTTTGACGAAAGATGTCCTTAGGATGTAGCCAACTTCCAGTCTGAAAATAATGCACACATTGGGCATCTCCACAGATCATAAAACTATGAATTAGCTTCCCGAAGGCAGCTCTGAAGTTTTTCTTGGTAAGTGAGTACTTACTTTCGTAGCCGGTGGACTAGTTTTTCGAAGGGCTTTTCCCAAGCGTACATTTTGATCACCTGTACTCCTTCAACCAGTTCACTCATCACCTTCACTCTTTGATCTGTTCGATTTGCTATTTTACCGCGGAGCTTTCCTTGAAGGTTGCTCAAATATACTAGAAACAGAAGAATTATTGTTGTTAAATGAGGGTCAAATTAGGATCACTTAAATTCAGTTGCTGATTTGCCATATGCTGGGCACCTTGCATTATTTAAATATGGCAAGCTGTAGCCCCCCAAGCTTCTATATAATGTTAATAAGATATACGACTAAATCATGGTTAATACCTTGTACAATAACTGATTGCACGGCAACGACGAGCAGAGCTGCGAGGGTGGCGATGCCGACATGCTGCCACACCAGATAGCACACCACAGGAACCACGATAGGCGTTATCCATAAATAGTTCAGGAATATGGTCACTAGATCGAACCGATTCACGTCATTTGACATCAAGTTGATCACTTGGCCGGGTTCTGTCTTACTCAAACCGGCGCGATTGAGTTTCAGTATCTAAAAATTAAATATCACGTTACTCTTATTGTTCGTGTACCTGGTGGCCAGAACCAGAACGTTTCGTAACCGAGAGTGGTTGCCTTAGTTTATTGCTAATTCGATCACGCAGCGAAACTCCATTGCACTTTTAATGTTTTGGACTTTGAGCCTTATTTTTAACCGACTTCAAAAAGGAGGAGGTTCTCAATTCGTCGGAACCATTTTTTTTTTTTTTATGTATGTTCCCCGATTACTCGAAGATGGCTAGACCGATTTGCTTTTTTTTGTTTTATTAAGAGAGGGTACAGTTGGTCCTATATAAAATTGATTAACTTTGCTTTGGTAGTTTTTGAGTTAGCTTCAATAATACGTATTTTTTCCCCACTTTTATATGGATGATGTTCTAGTTTGTTTTGCAGGTAGTGGTATTAGAATTTGTGTGGGGTAGGTACCACAACTAAAAAGTGAAAAATAAAAACTTTTTTACAAAAAAATACAACCGACTTCCCAAACCAACACTACAATGAATGAATGAATGAATGAATTGCACCGACCCCAGCGTAGTTTAACCAGACTCGATTGCTCGAATGAACCCAGAGATTCACACTAGACCCTATTGCCTCATGTTACATGGTGCAACAGAGACCATTGTATATCAGTGAGTAGACCGGGGGGCGCGGTAATGGTAGGGAAGACATGCCCTTAGGATATGGAGGGGATAAAGAGCCATACCCAGTATGCACCGTAAAGTAAGCCTTGGAATAGTGGAGAGACGGGTGATATAATATGGATGGGCTTTTTTATGACGTTGCTGCCGTGTTGCTTCAAGTCCAGCTTCTCCGGTGAATCTTTTGCCGGTTAAACTTCGTTTTTGACTCTTTATGTCACAGCTATGCTGTATTATACGTTGTTATTACCAAAATCATCGTCTGAGGTTTCGCTGCTATCCGTTTCCTGTTTCTTGTATATCTCTAGCAGCCTTCTTGATGTAACTCTTTATTCAGCCGTGTCCATCGAAAAGTTAATTTCCTTATTGAAGTAAATCTTGTCCTGCGTAGTTGGGGGTTGGTGATTTGAAACCGGAGTTCTGTGGATTGTTCCTGCTCAATTTGTAATATATAATATGTTGTACTGGCTAATTACGTATCCTGTATGTTGTGGTGTCTTGGCATTAGATAATTTCTGCGTTAGAATTTGTTGGTACTGATCGTCGTCGATCGTGACGTTCGTTTTTAAAAACAAATGTCAACATTACATGTGTGAAAAATAACTTTAATTTCGGAAGTCGGTGGCAAAAAACGAAAATACATTTAACTAGACACCGACTTCCGAAATTAAAGTTATTTTTCACTTTGTAGTGTTGTTTATGGAAGTCGGTTGTATTTTTTTGTAAAAAAGTTTTTTATTAGACCCATTGTGAGCAACTACGTTTCAGTGCCGTAAGTAATAGCTGGCAAAAACGCACTGGTCAAAGATTTTAATTTTGAGTCACTGAAGTATTAAGGGTTGGTAAGCTCGAGGCAATAGCCTTGGGCAACCCTTATCATCAGCCCTGCTCATTCAGGGTAATTTGCCAAAATATCTGACTGTCCTTTGCCCAATAGGGTACGAGTACCTAAATGTGTATCCCAGCAGTCGGGTAGAGGACATGTTTATAACTGTTCAGTTGCAAAGATTAATAATAAGATCCCTCACCTTTCTGTACATTAAAGAACAACAAGCTATCCTTATTCTCATGCCGACCCGACCCTGGGACAGGTTGGTATGGTTCAGCATCAGAGCTGACAGAGCACTGAGCAAGTTCATCAAGCAGTTGTAAATGTGTGCGTTGCGGTAGCTTTCTGGAGTCTTCTCTTTTGAAAAGTATTCTATAAATAGGGCTAAAGTAAAAGGGATAAGAGGCCTGAAAAAAAATGGAATAGTTAAACACGGCTTAAGAGAACTGTTGCCAGGCGGCAGGCTGTTTTCTAATTTAAATATGTGCTTACCAAATAACGATCATAAGCAGGCCTACCACAAGACCGCACAACAAGTATTCTAGCCAAAAGGATCTGACTATTGCCTTCGTGAAAGAAGGCTTGGTGCCGTGTTTCTTTGCATTTTCCTGTTCTGTCTGCCAGGCCTGCTCAAGGCGGTCCCCGAGGCGGCCTGACGCGTCTCCACTGCGGGCTTGCCACAAGTCGCTCATCGTCAATCCTTGCTTGTATCCTTTGCGGAATAGACTGAAACTCCATCTGAAAAAAAATTTCTTTATTGGTAGGTACTTCTACCAGAACTGGGATATAAAAACATTTTGCAGCAAGCATCATGAAGACGACCTAGGTTCTATGTGAAGTGTCCCGATATATTTTCGAGAATAGGAGTAGGGTGTATTTCTTGATAAAATTAAAAATAACAGCAATTAATAATTAATTAATAATATCTTCAGTTTGTGTAACACTATTAAACAATTTCATCAGGAAATATCGGTTTTTATAAATCACTGCTCTTTTAGTATCTCATCGGCTTTTCATAATTCGTGTAAACTACTTTAGAAGACGTCATGGCAGTAGTATTTTGTAGATAAATTATCATTATGAATGATAATTGTTTTCTTGGATGGAATTCTAACACATTTTGATAATGATTTTAAAATTGTTCAATCTTTAGCCATCCTTTGCTTTACGGGTATGCTATGCCAAATTGTTATGTCTTTATCATCGTCTTTTTAACGCTGAGGTACGCTATACGGCTATAGCAGTAATAACAATAAAACTTCTATTGAGTCTTGTTTACTGTCCCGCATTAAAGTACCTATATAGGTACTTTACAAACATATACTCGTAATAATATTATTACGAGTATATGTTTGTGAATAATTAATCATTGGTGATCTTTGATAAGTTTGTTTGACAGTCAACAACAGAGATAAGTCTGAAAGCAACTAAGGGAGCATGCAGACGGGACGAAGACGTCGTCAACTAGACTGTCGCTCATCTCTGACTGAGCTCCCTTGCTACAGTGACTATATCTCCGTATAAATGGGTTTTTACTACTTACTCTCTCTCTCTCTATTACGTGCGTGATAACTATCAGGCATGTAATAATAAATAAGTATATTGTATTGTGTAGTGAAAAATAAAATGAAATTTAAAAAATCAATAATCCTACTGCGTAAAAAGTGAACTTTAAAAAGATTGAAACAAGATGACCTATTTGGTCTCCAAACAATCTTATGCAGTCGAAGGCAATAAGTCTATATTATAAAAAGATGCCTCCGACTGCATGAGATTGTTTGGAAACATTTAGATTTTTTATATTATAATTAAGTATAAGATATCGCTCACATCGAGCTACTACACAGTCGGGGAAATTAATTGAACACCTAATTGACATACGTACGTAAATCTGTTGTGTTATAGCCATTTCATACAACTCTCAAAGAATTACAGTTATGATTTCGATAACCGAACTATTTAAGTTAGTATAAGTATAGTCAATTTGCTAAGCAATTAATTTTCCTGACTTTTTTTGTATATTGTTCTTTATCCAGTAAGTAGTTAGAAGTACTTACGTTAAAAACAGTTTGGAGATTGGGTTGGCTTTGTCATGAGGATTCTTCTCTGTTAATATCACCCTGGACTCCATGGCGTGATGTAGATTTGTCTACTTTTTTCTTTAAACTATTTGCATTCACAGCGAGTAATGCATTGACGAAGCTATCCACAGACCACTGCTGGTTTACCTATAAATAAAAAAGTGTTAAATATACGAGTATATTAGCCGACGGCGACGTTCGCACGGACGTATAAAAAGCCCCGACGTTTTTTTTTGCGCACTGGATTTTCAACGCTCTGCTTAGCGCCGAGATTTGAAAATACAACAGTGTTTTTTCGACGCGCTATAATGCACTCTGTTGTTGGATTCTCAACGCTGACTCAACGAGAGTTGATAATCCAGTGCGCGATAAAATCTCGCCGCGATATTTTTACGTCCGTGCGAACGTCGGCTTAGGAGAATTACGTTTCTTTTACTTTTGCCCGCGGCGTCGCCCGCGTGGAGATTGGAAATTATCCTCAGAGGCTGTCTAAAATCGCCGTCTTGTTTGCGATTGCTCTTGATATCTTTGATAGTTCGATTTAGTGCTGCGATTACACTTTTGTAGGACATCTTACATTCATTCCAAACCAGAAGTTTACATTGCATCAACATTCGTCCCCGCTCGGTGTTTTTATCAATGTTGCAAACTGGCATTTCCTCATGATCTGGCTGTTCATTTGTTCAAGTACCGAATGTGCCGTTCGGCCACCATTTAGCAACGTGGTGGCTATTCCGAGGAGGCTACTGCAGCAACTCATTTATATTTCCGGATTTGAATTAAATCAGATTTAAATGAAAAGTTTATCAGTACTTCCCAGGGCATCCACAAAAACAAACCATCACCTTCACCGCTTATGATTTTTTGCACAATATTGTAACTTAAAAATAATATTATTTATTTTAATATTATCATATCAATTAAACATTTTAAACTTTCGCGATTTGCACACATTATAAAACAACATATCGTGGTTACGGGAGGTCGAAACGTCGGGAAACAAGTAGGTACCTGTTTACCTCGTAAAAAGGAATATCGCGAGAAGACCCGTTCTCAATGTTGTTTTATAATTATCATATCAATTTGAAATACTCTAGCGCTATATACGAATACTCTCAGACAGTGCCTCAGTGCTCCAATCCCTACAGAAAAAATACTTTACCTCGAGATTAATACTAGAATGTCACGATGCACTCGAACGAGTAGCGGTAACTAACCGCAACACAGTGACACTGCAATGGATAAAAGGACATAGCGGATCACTTGGTAATGACGCAGCGGATGAACTTGCTAGGAGAGCATCCAGCATGTCTGTCTGTAGATCTGAGCCAATCGTACCCATTCCCTTCAACCAGTTACGCAGGTGGCTACAGGAGTTCACCCATACACAAGCGGAGAGTTGGTGGTCCTCGACATCAGGTTGCAGGCAGTCCAGGGAGGCCATCCCGTCCCTGGATGGTACGCTTACCAGGCGATTATTACGTCTGGACAGGAACGGGCTGCGCCTGGTGACGGGGACTATCACTGGACACTGCTCATTAAACAAACACTTCCACACAATGGGAATAACGGACAGTCCTCTGTGCAGGGCCTGCATGGAGGCTGAGGAAACCGTTGCGCATGTGCTTTTTGAATGCACAGGCGTCACCCAGATTAGAACAGAAACTCTCGGAATATACCGATCTTTCACAGATGTTGATGAATAATCCCCCGACGGCCGCCATGGCCCACGCACAATGGTCCACATGAAGGACTAAGTGCGGAAACCAAATCCTTTAACATAGAACATAGAATACTCTAGCGCCGTCTTTGACCACGCAAGTGTATGTGAACGTGTCAGTCAAGTTATTTTGTGACTTTAAATTGTAATTACTTTTGGCCGAGTGGAAGACTAAATATTACCTCAAGATACGGACTATGAAAATCCCAATCCCTTAAATTTGTGAAAAAATACCTACATATGAATTTTAAAATCACCCGTATTTTACCCCCTTAAGGGGTGATTTTACAATACCGCTGAAACATGTAACTCTTTATTTCTTACCAAAAGCTTAAATTTGAATTGACATATCCCTAACTTCAACAATCATGGGTTTCCCACACACATTTACATCCTCTATATCACCCCCTGTAGGATTATTTTTAAGAAAAAATGTACCCTGGGATGGCCCCGGGATGCCATTTATCTCCTTACCATATTTTATTGAAATCCATTCAGCAGTTTAGACGTGAAAAGGTAACATACATACAGACATAATTACTTTCGAATTTATAATATTATAGTATGGATTACCTCTATGATGTAACAGTAGGTATTTACTATCAACAATCAAATAGTATCTATACAGATAGCGATAAAGTCCCATCGAAAACAAGTTAGCCGTTCGCAAAACGAACAAATGACACCCGATAAACAGATAGAAATAAAAATCTTCAGATATAACTTCTGATAATTATAGTGAATCAATCTACGTAGAGATAGCAATAAGAAGTTTAGATAGGAAATCGGAAGCGCACTGACATTGAATGATCGGTATGTTACTAATCAAACAAGGGTTTCGTCCTAAGTGTATTTAGCCTAACTAGTTTTTAGTTTAGTCTAGGCCGAATTATTTGGTTCTCCAAAAGCGTCTACGTCATTATCATCGTCTTTATATAATCTGCCTAGCCTTTTCCCAACCATGTTGGGGTCGGCTTCCAGTCTAACCGGATGCAGCTGAAAACCATTATTTTACATGGAGCGACTGCCTATCTGACCTCCTCTACCCAGTAATTGGGTAATACGATACCCCTTGGTAAGACTGGTTGTCAGACTTTCGGGCTTCTGACGACCCGTAACGACTGTCAAAGATCCACGAATGACAACTGGGACCAACGGCTTAACGTGCTTTCCGAGGCACGAAGGAGTCTCGGTATGTAAAGATGGTCACCCATCCACGGACCAACCTCGGTAAGCGTAGCTTAACCTGGTCGATCGATCCATGCGACTGTTATTACTTAGCCGCGAGCTCCTCCTCCCACGAGATCCGTCTTTATATACTAAACTATATATCCTAACTAAAACTAATGTTATAAATGCGTAAGTGATTTTGTTTGTTACGCTTTTAAGCTAAAAAGGCTGAACGGATTTGGATTAAATTTGGCACAAGGATATAGACTATGACCTGGATTAGGACATAGCTTACTTTTGATCCCGGTAGTACCTACGTTCCCGTGGGATAATTTCCGACAACCACGCGGGCGAAGCCGCAGACAGAATCAAGTAGGAAATAGAGAACTTGGTTATTTTATTATTTTATTTTATTTTATTTTATTTATTTGGCTCACCAACAATTGAATACACTGATACAAAGATATGAGATACATGCAAAATAATTATTGACTAGTGTACCAACTTCTAACAGTTAAGCACAACATGCATTACTTATATGACGATAAATAATGGGCACCTAGGTACACACCGAGCATAAATTATGTTAGAGACCAAATTCTAAATTAAAATCAAAATAAAGCCAAAATTAAGATTACATAAAAACAACTGACTGACTGTTACTGACCTCGGAGAGGCCTACAGGCCTGGGTATGTCCTAATATGCTTTTTACTATTATTTTTGCTTAGAATAATCTAGTTGAATTCTGATAACCGCGTTTAATGCCAATTTAGCCATTAAAAATAATTCAGAGCTTGGTCACAATAGCCACTGCGTATAATCACGTAAAGTTGATTTCAAGAGTCCATTTTTGCTACGGACTACGCCGTAGCTGAGCTATGCTACGCGAGGTTATGCTACGCGTGGCTACGCTACGCGTTGCTACGCTAACGAGTGGTATCATCGTATTTTCTGGCTGGATTATGTTTTTAGGGTTCCATACACAAAGGGTAAAACGGGACCCTATTACTAAGACTCCGCTGTCCGTTCGTCTGTTTGTCCGTCTGTCACCAGGCTGTATCTCATGAACCGTAATAGTTGAAACTTTCACAGCTGATGTTGCTGTTGCCGCTATAACAACAAATACTAAAAAACAGAATAAAATAAATATTTAAAATACAGCTCCCATACAACAAACGTGATTTTTTTTTGCTAATTTTTGCTCGTTATTGATAACGGCAACAGCTAGACGCTTGAAATATTCACAGAATATTTAGTTATATATTCACTTTAAAAATAAATAATTAAATTAAAATTTATTGATGACGCGATTTTTTTGCCGTTTTTATAGATAATGGTACGGAACCCTTCGTGTGCGAGTCCGACTCGCACTTGGCCGGTTTTTTGATAGTAACAAGAAACAACTAATGGTTCAAGTTCAATTTTATTTTTGTATTTAAGGATTATTTTTTTTATTATTATTATTAGCCTACATTGTGTCCCACTGCTGGGCAAAGGCCTCCCCTTTTTCCTTCCAAACCTCCCTGTCTTGGGCGATCTCTGGCCCTGCAAACCTTATCAGATCGTCACACCACCTTCGCCGTGGCCTGCCACGACGGCGATGTCCTCCCTCGGCGTCCAGTGAGTGACGATCTATATCCATTATTTTATCTTAACCTTGTATTCTACCGCATAACAGTAAAATGCAGTATTGCATCGGTTTCGAGAAAAGTGCGTTTTAATGTTTGAAAAGCCGTACAGTTTAAAGCTAAAACCCATTGTCGTTTAGTTTTCCATGTTTCAATATTTTTTGGTATAAAACGTTAGGTTTACGTCTTTGTTTTGTCAGACAGTCCTTTAATTTTTGTTTACGAAGTGAATTAACCCATTTCATACGAAAAGTGTCAATGTCTCGTGGTTTTATACTTAACGTAATTCCTTATCGTGAACCTATAAACTTGTTTTGTAAGAGACCGAGTTTTTTCCTATCAAACCAACTAAGTATTTTAGTTTCAAAAACGCACTCCACTAAGTACATACAATATTATTTGCATACATATGATACATATGTATGAAAGGGTGTCAACACAGCTGTTATCATTTATCAACAAAGGAGAGGAGTGAATCACATTGTAAAGAGCCAGTAGGCCAGTAGGCACTTTGCTTATAAATAAGTAAATTCAAAAGATTGGAGTCAAATCAATTAGAAGAATATCTGGATCGAAGAAGGTTTGTTATACTGTTAAATTGAGTCCTGGAAATATACTAAATCAAGATACTGCAGGTACGTTTTAAGTCTGACAATCAGACTTACCAAGGGGAATCGTACCGTGTTACCCAGTAACTGGGTTGTGAAGGTCCAATAGGCAGGCGCTCATTGTAAAATACAGGTATTCAGCTGCATCCGGTTAGACTGGAAGCTAACCCCAATATACTTAGTTGGAAAAAGGCTAGGCAGATTGATACTGTATGTTATAAGTGTCTCGTATTAGTTACATATATGTTTTAAGGTCGCCATAAGTAGGACCTACTGAGTCCTCCTCAATAAAGAGTCTGAATACACAGAACTATCCATTTATACTGCTGCGATCTAGGACAGTAGCCCAGCAGTGGGCTGCTGGGCAAAAGTACCTAGGCGTCAATATATTATCAACCAATATACTTTAATAAATCTCTTTCGTGACTACCTTACAAACCGTAACCAACCAGTTAAGGTAGGCAACTACATCAGTGACGATGTGAATCTAACTTTTGGCGTTTCACAGGGCAGCGTGCTAGGGCCCACCCTTTTTCTTCTATTTGTTAACAGATTGTGTCAGCTGTCAATCCCACACTGCAAGATACTCATTTATGCAGACGACACTGCGCTTATCATAAGTGGAGAGACATGGGAATCTGCTCACCGCGCAGTTGAAAATACTCTTGGCATAGTCATGGATTGGCTTTCTTTGAATTTACTAACGCTAAATGGCTCTAAAACCCACTATGTCCCTTTCTCAGCGAACAATGCTACACCACAGCCCTGTATGCCAGACGTTAAAGCCCATAGCTGTCACCCTACACTGACCTCTTGCAGCTGCCCTACTGTACATAGAAGCTCTTGTCTACTTGGGCGTGCACATTGATAACACATTGAGTTGGTAAAAGCATATCAGTACACTTAAAACGTATTTAATTCGCCTTGAGAGGGCACAAAGAGCAGTCTTGAAAGTCATGCTTCACAAACCTTACCGGTACCCGACTACCCAGCTTTATAAAGACATTTCTGTACTCACTGTCCGGCAGCTCTGTGTACTTAACATCACTTTACGTGTATACACATCATTGACCTATGACTCAAGGTTACTAGAGCAAAATAAACGTCGTAAAGAACCTGTCATCACCAAAACTGCTCTGACGAGGCGAAGCTGTCTGTGTCTTAGCAGCCACCTTTGTAGCACTATAAACGTAGCCTGTAATGTATATTCTTTAACTAAATTTAAATGCAAAACTGTTGTTAGTAGTTTTCTTTAAAAGTTAATGTACTATGAGACTGAACAACTCTTTGCGAAAAAATCTCTAACACGTTTAAAAACAGATTTAAATTTCTTCCTTATTATCTATTTCTATACTTTGACACATACGAAACACACAACTAAACACACACACCCCCACACATCCACACAAACCACACACACCCTTACATACACCCACACCGCACACACCCATTTGTTAATGAACTGTAAGAGGAAAGCGCCTGTGTCTGTAACACAGTTTACACTAGCACAGACCAGACGTTGACTCTGTCTCAAAATGATGTCTTTTTATTTTTTTTTTTGTTTTGGTTGAGATGGACGATTTGTAAAAGCTTTTTGATGAAATAAAGATATATATACTTACTGAATAGACGACGAATTTCCGAGTTAATTAATATTCAACCAAAATTAATTTCGTTCAAAATGTTCTTTAACACACATACTTTAAAAAATAATAATGAATTTGAGCGGAGTTTATAACTTGAATTCCGCTTGGTTTCTCAAAAATAATGTTACAATACCAGCTAATTGTTTTAGCTGGTTATATTATTTTAGCAGTGGTCCATCAATGATTACGATTCCGCACACCGAAATATATAAATTCGCGTCCACGTACTAATGAGTGGAGCGTTGATATCGCACTGACATATAGTAGTTTCAACACTCATCTACACCTCTCTTAGTTACTATATTGCATATATATACTTATATAGTAGTGCGAACAGCGTGCGTCCTCGTCTTATCACACTTGTGGATTCCGCTCGCTGTGATATCGTTGTGTCATCGTTACCGCCAGATTTTTAGGGTTACGTAATTGAAGTGGAGATCTGAACTCGGCAGTGATGGACGAAGTCATTCTAACCGTTGTTATGGAATCACGCTTTTTTCAAACGAATGTCGAATATAATACAAAAATATATAGTCTGTCTACTCATACACGAAATCTCTTAAGGCGTCATTGTACTCGTCATTATGAACAACTTTTACTTTTACCTGAAATCGCAAAAAAAGAATTAGCCGTTCCCTACATTTTGATCCCATAGAATTAGGTTTGGTCTACTTAGTAAAAGTACTTAGTTGTACTTAGTAAGTACTTAGTTGGTTTACTTAGTAAAAGTTGTTCATAATGATGAGTACAATGACCCCTTAAGAGATTTCGAGTATGAATAACGCGCTAACTAAACAACTAACGACGAACGACGGCTAACTTAACGATTTTGACAGCACCAAGCGCACAGTTAGAAAAATCAAGTTCCTTATACCAATTTCTTTTGTAGTTGTACCCGCGATCGCAGGGCGAGGGCTTCAGAGCTCGATCCCTAGATCGGGCGAAGTGTTAGATATTGGTTTTTCAATAGGAATTTCTCAATAGCTGAGGGCTTCCAGACAACTGGCGAAATGAGCGGCTGCCTAAATTTTAAGGGATAGAGGGGTGAAGTCGGGGTGAGGGGTGGAGTTCGTGGCTAAGTAATCACAGCCGCACGGGTCGATCCATCAGGTTAAGCTACGCTTGCCGGGGTTGATTAGTGGATGGGTGACCATCTTTACATATCGAGACTCCTCCGTGCCTCGGAAAGCACGTAAAGACGTTGGTCCCGGCTGTAATTCGTGGATCTTTGACAGTCGTTACGGGTCGTCAGAAGCCAGTAAGTCTGACAACCAGTCTTACTAAGGTGTATCGTATTACCCAGTCACTGGGTTGTGGCGGTCAGATAGGCAGTCGCTTCATGTAAAATACTGGTATTCAGCTGCATCCGGTTAGACTGGAAGCCGACCCCAACATAGTTGAGAAAAGGCTAGGCAGATTGATTGAGAAGGGTGAAGTTAAACATATATTATGGTAAGTACGGAACCTCTGCGTTTAGACCTTGGTGTGTGCGCATTTTTACTTTAAAAACTGATGCTATACCATTTATTTGCTTTTCATAGTCGTTGTGTAAATAGAGAATTTACTTACTGTAATAAAAGTACGTTAGTAATTTAACTAAATGATATTTCATTCTTTCATTACCAAGTAAGTATTTACTCATGATTATTGTACATAACTGAAGGAAGAGAGAAGACGCTCGCGAAACATACAATGCTGTTACCGTGTACATACATAAGTAGGCATGTATTACGATTGTAATTTATATGCCTACATGTTTGTCCTGGGTCATATTATTATTCTGATAATGCAGCTCAACCCAACGATTGATCGATGTAAATGGTACATTACAAATAAATACTTATTTTTATAACATAAATTTATTCAAATACTCATATCCGTAATTTCATACCTACTACCAATGAACGTCGGGTCGGTGTAATCTTTGTAAAAATCATTCGAGCCATCATCATCACTCAATGCATTGACAATCGTATCGTATCTAGAAAAAACCGACCAAGTGCATGACGGACCACGCACAATGAAGGGTTCCGTGGTTGAGATGAATTTATCCCAAAAATAAACTTAACTTTGTAATTCGAAAACATATTTTCCCATACATCGATATTTATGTCACGGTCACTTCTACAACAGCAAATGTGAGTTTATAATCGTAAAAAAAAAATATGTGATATACGATTTTTGGCTTTACTTATGCTGTGAGACCTTGCGTTCTGCCAAAATTCATGATTCTAGAGTCACTACGGTCACGCACGCAATCAGGCACGGTTAACGGAAAGTAGGTACCCTGCAGGTTTTCATTTTTATAAAATAAATTATAAAATAAATAAATAAATAAATTATTATTTATTTGCGAGTATCAAAATATGTCGCATAAATGGCCGTATTTTTTTATTGAGTTGACTTAGAAAGTTGATTTTTTAGAGTACCGAGCACCTATGTATCGTATTATGGTCCAGGCCATGGTACGGAGTGAGGGTGCATGGGAAGCCAGCAGCTTCCTTCTGCGAAGCAGTATAATGCTCGCGAAGGAGGAGGCGGAACGCGTGAGGGAGAGGCAACTTTTGCGCCCTCGCCCCTAGTCGCCGCAGGAGACGCCCTGGGCGCCCCAAAATTGATAGCCGATTCCCAGCCACCGTAGGCGCGAGCTTGCGGACGGCGAGCAATGGGTAGCTCGCCGTCCGGTAAAGACCAGGCCCGTGTCGACAGCGCGTTGTGTTCTACGCCGCGCGCCTCAAAGAGAAGTCAGCAATGATGGGGGCCGACGCCTGCAGGGTCGCGGGTTGTTCGAAAGAGTTACCGTGGCCCTGCCACAGGCAACTGAAGGAACACGGGTGGGTTTTAGTCAGTAAAAGACTAACGCGCTCCACCCAGAGCGGGAGGAATCATTTGACGGTGTCCAAAAAAAAAAAAACCTACGTATTACAAGTTGATACCTCCACGCGTTCCTGAGAAAAAGATTCCAGTCTTACCGCATGTAGCTGAATACCAGTATATTACAAGATGCGACTGCCTATCTACCTCCACAACCCGTTACTGGGTAACACGATACCCCTTGGCAAGACTGGTTGTCAGACTGTCGGGATTCTGAGTGTTGACTACCAGTAACGACTGTCAAAGATCTGCAAATGACTGCCGGGGCCAACTGCTTAACGTGCTTTTCGAGGCACGAGGGGTCTTGGTATGCAATGGATGGTCACCCATCCACAGACCGACCTCAGTAAGCGTTGCTTAACCTTGAAGATCGACCCGTGCGGCTGTTATTATTTAGCCATGAGCTCCTAATACGGTTAATCAATTCGCGCAGATAAATCCTCTCTATAAACTCTATGGGTAGGTAATAAAATCTGTACTGCCCGAAGAGTTAGGCAGTGATGTTGGCACCTGTACACCCACATTTCGAGTCCTATGTGAGCCGTGCGAGCCTATTACCTGCAACCGCGCACGAATCCAGACTCCGTGCTGCTACTGAGTAATTCCGAATGGAAAAACCCTTTGTTATCGGGCTTTTCCATTAGGAAATTCTGCCCGACCTGGGAATCGAACCCAGAACCTCATGCTCAGCAGTAGCGCTTGCGACCACTAGACCAACGAGGCAGATTAATAATAACGTCTAACTATATTTCTTGCAAACTATCTGACACGTACCCGATCAAAATGTATGAAAAAACTAGATTTTCGACAATAGGTAGGATTTTTGGTCAGTTATATTTCGGACTTAGTCAAGCAAAAGCATTTTCGCAAAAACCGGTCAAAATAGTAAAAGTCCACCAAGATTTAATAATCTAGATATAAGTATCTAATATAAATAGTAATCTATATAATAAAAGTAACTCAAAAACTATAACCCGACTGCTGAAAAATCACGCTCTAAAAAGTATGACACATGAAAATATTCTTTCTTATCCGAAATTTGTCTTTTAAAATGTCGATTGCACACCATGTGTACAGATAACAATAGAATTTCAATTGTGTCTGCTAATTAGCGCGCGACGGGTTAAAGACTAATTATAATGAGTGAGTGTCGTGGAACACTCGGTTGGAACGAAGTTCCTATTAATAATATGATGAAAAATAATAATATGGTGTCGTTTCCATGGTTTCCTAGAGAGCTCACAATTTCGATTTCCAGCAAATATGCTATATGCATACATGGCATGTCATTTTTCGTCATAGGTGTCATTCCATGGCAGCAAAATATAATATGATACATCATATTATTTGCTGCCATGGAATGACACCCATGACGTAAAATTTGAAAATTTTCGAAGCCGCCATCTTGGATTTTCATTTTGACCTCATTATCATTTTCAGTGCCCTCGAAAACCACGGGAACGACACCCATGACGAAAAATTTAGAAGTTTTCGCAGCCGCTATCTTGAATTTTAATTTTTACCTCATTAGCGTTTTGAGCGACCTCAAAAACCATGAAAATGACACCCATGACGAACAATTTAGAAGTTTTCGCAGCCGCCATCTTGAATTTTAATTTTACCTCATTATCGTTTTCAATGACCTCAAAAACCACGAAAATGACACCCATGACATTATTATTATTTCCTTTATACTTCATTTTATACATATATGTTACACTTTTACATATTAGAATATAAAAACAAAACAAGGGTCGTGACAGAATTTCGTGAGGGAAAAATCTTATATTTTTTTTTCGCCTGGCCCCCCCATTCGCCAAGTTCCTACCGTCCGATAAGGAACATCGTTCCAAAAATAAAAAAAAATTTGGTGTTACTCATACTAAATCGAACAGATTACGCGTGACTGCGGATTTTTAATAAGTCTGTCTTTTTCATGTTTCAGATAAGAATATTTTCTTGTTTCATCCTTTTGAGAGCGTGATTTTTCAGTAGTCGTTTTTTAGTTTTTAAGCATACTTTATAATTACACTATTTTGGGGTTATAATTTCGTGATTAAAGTAATATATTTGCAGAGCCGCTTTTCTTTTTTAAAGAAGAATAATTATTATATAGGTATATGTATTTTGAGTAGGTTTGGAGAGAAAACATGTTTGAATCACATCTGAGGAGTCAATCAATCTGCCTAGGCTTTTCCCAACTATGTTGGGGTCGGCCTCCAGTCTAACCGGATGCAGCTGAATACCAGTATTTTACATGGAGCGACTGCCTAGCTGACCTCCACAACCCAGTGACTGGGTAATACGATACCCCTTGGTAAGACTGGTTGTCAGACTTTCGGGCTGCTAACGACCCGTAATGACTATCAAAGATCCACGAATGACAGCCGGGACCAACGGCTTAACGTGCTTTCCGAGGCACGGAGGAGTCTCGGTATGTAAAGATTCACGGTCCCATTCACGGACCAGCCCTGGCAAGCGTAGCTTAACCCGATGGATCGACCTGTGCGGCTGTCAATTATCGGATGCATGCACGCAAAGCCGCAACCAACAGTTAACAAATGTATTATATATATATTTTGAAATGTGCTAATTAAGCCCTTTTATTTGGTTTGGTTCTTTTATTTATTGGCATCATTAAAAACATTCATTTCATTCATTTTTTCATCAGTTTATGTCGTCTAGAAGGCACCTTAATCAATTTATTGTGACGTCACATAGCTCAAGACAATCCAGACGCTTCCAACGATACCTCATTTGTCAAATTATGATAAGCAGTTTAGAAGTTATGAGGGGAGTTGTTGTCCTTGTTGTACTTACATACATACATACCTACCTATCAAAATCATAACCCTCCTTTTTGCTTCGCCGTAGTCGGATAAGAATGAATCCCTATTTCCCTTGGTCACGTCATAACTTGAGAACGGCTTGACCGATTTCAATAGTTTTTATTCTCCTCTTTAATGGGGTGGTTTAAAAGAAAAAAAAAAATAGGAAAAAAAAAGAAATTGAAATTTTGACAGGACAACGTCTGACGGGTCAGCTAGTCTACAGTCCTACCAACTTATCTGTGAACTGAAAGAGGACGCCACCGTCGATGCGTCGACACAATCGAATGACATGCGTCGGTCATAATCGAAGACATTTCACAGATAAGTTGGTAGAAGTATAAGGAGCTCTATGGTCTAAGGATAATATAATATTTGGATTAAAGAACTGAAAATCCATACAAATATTACCTTTTCACGTGTTAACGACTGAAGTGCGTTCTCGTGGGAAAATGTTAGACCTCGACGCGGGCGAAGCCCCGGGATAAAACTAATAATATAATCATTCGGGTTAAATAATAATATCCTATTGGACATTGGACACGGCAGCCAACATCCACAGAGAATAGTTAGTTAAATTCATAAACACACACACACGCACACGTGCACACGTGTGTGCGCAAAAACCATGTGTCTCTCTACCTCACTCTTAATGGATTGGATGACAAGATTGGACCGCGATCCGACACGATGGTAGAGAGAGTGCTTTTCTAAGCATAGGAATGTCTGTCACAGCGCCAACATCATATTTAGGTAGTTTTAGGTTATAGAGGCATGAGGAACAGGGTGTAAAGTTCACTCATCGTCTATTGAAAAAGGAGGATCGCGCGGTAAACTCTGATTGCGTTATGCAGGATTTGTCGTGACGTCAGTGTGATGCGTGGTTTGCATGTGGCGATGTAGATGTCGCCACAAGGTTCTGAGAAACCGGGTGAAATAAAAAAAAAAAAAAAAAAAAAAAAAATAATATTTATTTGTTCAAGACTTAAACCTTTATAACTAGTATTACATTTCTTGTGCAATTAGACTAGGTACTGGCAAGGTACAAAACTTGTGTAACTGGGCTTAAACTAGGAGGATTCCTGTGCTATAAGCACCAGTTACTTTCGTCACCACCGTTTCGAGCTGCCATCACAAGTGTAGTGCAGAGCAAAACAAATATTATACTGTAAGTACAGTCAGCATCAAAAGTTGATCAACATTTGAGTTTTCTAAATCTTAATTACTGAGATAAATACTTCATCATTAAAATCTGAACGGATGTAAATTTTAAAGAAAATTAACTCTTATCTAATAAATGAAATGCTAAAAAGCAGGTTATCGTATATCTAATAAATGAAAATTAACTCTTATCTAATAAATGAAATGCTAAAAAGCAGGTTATCGTATAATTTTGTGTTAATTTAAATGATGTCAAAAACGTAGCAGTATTAACCGACTTCCGATGCCGACCGCACATATTACACTAATAGGAAAATTAAATTATTAAAATAAACATGCGTGAGTGTGTGTGTATGATTGTTTTAAATAATAATGTTTAAGCAACAGCAAAAAGATTTCAGCTCCGACAAGAAAATGCGGCACTCTGTTAATGGTTGGGTACGAGGTAACGAAGTAAATCAGGTTTGTTCAACAAAAACTATTTAATTTAATGCGTATTTTTATTATAATATATATTTTACTATTATTTACAACAAAATAAATACATGCAAAGCTAACAATATATCTTTTCGGTATAAATAGAAAAAAAAGGAAGAAAGGTAAGTAGGTACCTACTAATACTGATAAAAGTTAACAATTCACAGGGATCAATTAAAATAAATGCGGTATATTTCAAGAAAAAAGTTAATAACTTATTAAATACTTACTTAAATTTAACTATCAAAATAATAATAATACCAACTAATGTTACTATTACCTACGTGATAAATATAATCTAACTTTGGCATCCAAAGACCGCCACAGTCCTTTCATGAGTTTTCACAACATTTAAAATTAATTTATCTTTAAAATTTTTAATCTAGCTAGCCGTAAAAGTACCTAATTGAAAGACTGTACACAACTAATAATACTCGAGGTGATACAAATATTTTGATACCTAAGTATTTAGTAAGAAATATCAATTTGCAAACAACATTCAATTATTCAAAACTAGCTGTGAGTCTTCGTTCGTGTGGTAATCGTAAGATACACAATATACTAAATAACAACCAAATTTTAATAAAACTCCCTCGTCCCATCCGCCGCGTTGCATCGCGCGCCTGCAATATTTGTTCACAATTTAAAGGGTTTTATTTTTTTTTGTGCGGAACCCTATTCTTTGTTTAAAGTAAAAGTAGCTTCAGTTACTCCTTTTAACATCAGCTATCTGCCAGTGAAAGTCCCGTCAAAATCGGTCCAGCCGTAAAAAAAAATTAAAAATATATTTGTACTCTACTCGATGAGTTCTAGACAATGACACCCCACATGCTAGGATATTTTTTTTTTTTTGTGTTCCCTCCCTGATCCCTAAAAAATTACTATTTCTTAAGGTAATAAAACCCATATCTCAGTTTCTGACCAAAGCCGTAGGAACACTTATTAGTTCCCGCTAGCTCACCTAATGTTGTGTAAACGTCCCTAATTCCCATTTCGAAGCCAGGCATTAGAAACGGACCAACTTTAAAGTGCCGTCATATAATTAACATGATTATATTTAACGTCTGCAAACTCGAATCAAATACATCGATATACCTATATTAAGTCTAAGCCAGTCTAAGGTTTCATTGCGTTCTTTATGTTATGCTCGGCGTAAGCTCTGCTCGCCAGGTCTCGAAGACTCTGTTCGGAGGCTGGTCCCAGTTGTTTCACCATCTTTGAGAAGGGACCGTCTTCATCTTGAAGTAGCTCGTGTGGGTGACCGCATTCTATTATCTGGCCTGCTTCCATTACCTGGAATATTCAAAAGAGATTTAAAGCCACTTGCAGCAGGCGAGGTATTGTGGTGCAAGGTGTTAAGCTATCGTCAAGCATACTATCGGAAAGTCAAGAGCATTCCGAGACTGATTTGCGCGGACAGCTTGTAGTTCCCCTTGAATATAGTGGCTCCGGAAGCATAAGGCCTTAAGTTGCGTAAAAAGAGTACCAACTATACAGTACGTCACCTTAGTGCTTGAATGGCTAACCGACCATTTTTTGGTAAAATTTGTTTTTAATGTATAACTGAAGAAAAAGACTGTTTCTACAGTTATACATTAAAAACTCACTTTCCCAAAAAAATGGTCGGTTGGCCATTCAAGCACTAGGGTGACCACTAGTCGTCACATAAGTCTAGCTTATGAGGCTTATTCTGAGCAGTGGTGGCCCAGTGACGGCCGCGACTTAGGTACGAGTTGTAGGTCGTAGGTTCGACGACCTACAACTCGTAAGTTGCGGCCGTTCTCTAGTCTCTAGTAATCTGACTGACGCTTATACTATTTCATCACCACTGCTCTCCGAAACTGTGAAAGAAAACATCCTGAGGAAACAGCATGTCGTAGAACCAAAAAGTCGAAGACGTGACATCTACCAACCCGCACTGGGCCCGCATGGTGGATTACGGCCCGCTCCTTCTCACCGAGAGGAAACTTGTGTCCCAGCAGTGGGGACATTATAGGCTGATTAAGTAAAATTTTGTTAATAGACCAAACATACCACAACTCTGTCGGAGTCAGCGACGGTGTGCAGTCTGTGCGCGACGGTGATCACCGTGCAGTCCGCGAAATGTCGGCGAATAGACTTCTGGATCATAGCGTCCGTGCTGCAAAGGAGGTTAAACACATTAATATTATTAACTCTGTGTTAAGATTTCTTGAGGTTTACAGTCGCCAACGAGATCGGCCCACCGAAAATCATAATTTGAAGCAATTTTTTGATTAATAAACGCTGCCAGATCAAATGTATTTGTTGCACATTACTTGTGCAAGTCCGTTCGACAAAGCGCTGATAAACCTGAGAAACCGCTAAGTTCGTCTACGTCTAGTAGGGGAGTACATTATGGATTGATAACATACGTAGGGTCAACGTTGGCAGTAGCCTCGTCGAGCACGAGCAGCTTGTTCCGCGCGAGGGCGGCGCGCGCCAGGCACAGCAGCTGGCGCTGACCCGCACTGAAGTTGGAGCCACCCGACGCCACCGCCGACGACAGCGCGGTTATACTGTTCTTCAGCTCCACCTGGACGTCAGAAACATTTTGAAATTATAGAAAATAATAGAATGGAACAGACGGAAAACCTTTTTGACTTCTGTTGTTGAAAACTTATAAGTTACCTGTTCCAGAGCTTCCCAAATCTGAATATCGGAGTATTTGTCGAAGGGATCCATATTGTAGCGCAAGCTGGCAGAGAACAGCACTGGTTCTTGTGGAATGATGGCTATCTTCGACCGTAATTCCTGCAAAACAAATCCAGGATTTAAGATTTAGGAAAGACTAATATTAAAGTTTAATTTGTTGTACGTACTACAGTGTGACTGAGTTTTTATTAGAGAAAATTTTTTGCTGAATTGCTCTGGCTTTTGGATAATGTTGTGAATATTGATAATTTAATATTTTATCTTGTTAATAATTAATCTTGTTAATAATCATAATCAATCTTTTCAATAATCCTGTTAATAATTAATTAATCTTTTTGTTTTATTAATGTTTGCACGCCGAATGGTGAAATATGGCTGTGCTTTAATGTATCTTAACACCTAGACCTACTCCTATTATGTTTTACCCATATTTGCAAAATAAATCTCTATTCTATTCTATTCTTGACGCAAACACGATACGTACTTTAAGAGCAATTTTTCCAGTCTCGACGTTGTCGATGAAGACGTTGCCTTCGATCGGCGCCAGACGGAAGAGAGCAGAAATCAGAGAAGATTTACCAGCTCCAGTACGTCCAACTACTCCAACCTGAAGTGAAAGAGTTTTTGAAAACTAGACAAAAATAAATTATCTTGTAAGATATGATAATAATACCAATACCTATATACTTTAGTTACAGTGTTTTAACAAAAATAATATGTTTATTAGGTTTACACTCACTTTCCATCCACTTTCGATTTCGATGTTCAGTCTCTTAAGCACGGGATCGGCATCCTTGTCATATCTAAGAGTGAGGTCTTTGAACACGACTCGGGCTTTCTGCGGCCAGTCCGCAGCCGGGCTCGGTCCGTCCGTCTCCTCCTGCGGCAGTGACGTGAACTGAATCACTCTCTCCACACACGTCATCTGTGAGATGACTTCTGTCGCCTGCTTCACTCCGTATTGGACCATGTTTACCAAAATCAGACCCTGACTGATAGCCAGGCCGACGTTACCAGACTTGGTACTACCTGTATTGATAATATTTTGGGTTAGTTGTAATGCTGTATTGTTATCATCCAGCAGTCAGTGGTATTCTCTCATTTTAAAACATGCTTGAAATTCTTCTGTATTGAACTCAATAAATCTTTTCTTACCATCATCAAAGAGTAGGAAAGTGTAAGCAACCACGATGACGTACATACTGCAGATCAGACTTAACCAGATGGAAAAGGCAGTGTTGGTGACCAGAGTTAAATACCTGTAGAAGAAACATTTTCATGAATATTCTTCGTCCAACCGCCTGTCGATTCAGAACCATAATTATTTGGTAAAATTAAATGTTTTACTGAACGAAATTAGGAAAGGTTTCTCCACTCACCATGCAGCCGTGTGAACGTCTTGCTTGTCATCAAACTGTATCTTCAGCAGCTCCTCCGCCTGACACGCGCGCACTGTGCCCAGACCTGACATGGTCGCCGTCACGTGCGAGAACACTGGACTGCGTGACACGCCCTCCACTCTATTGACAAAATCATTACCAATTGCATTACTTATTGCGAAAAGCTTGCTTTTTAGATACTGCAAGTTTTAAAAGTACCTATTTAAATAAACAAACCTTTTGATAGCCTGCGCTGTGCTGAGGTAGACGACGGTCAAGCCATACATGAAAATGGCGCAGACGCCGGTCGTCACCAGCATGAATGGGTTTACGATGGCCACCATCACCAGAATACCCATCATCACCATGAAAACCTGTACAACAAGGGTTTTATATCTTCTATACTATTTATATACAATTTATAAAGGATCGAATCTTATTTTTTTATATACGGGAGAAATGTTAGTTGAGTGTTTTTGTTTTTCATCGTGAAATTCGAATTTATTGGTTACTCCAGTCAACCCAAGATTATAATTTTTTAATCTTCTATTTCTTCTTTTTTAACTTCTTTGATTCACTCAACCTTTTGAATGCGAGTGATTTCGGAAATCATGACATTTTAGAACAAATCTAACTTATATGTAGATATGTATTGATGATTATCACGGTTATAATTAGGTATGTAAATTCATATTTGTTATAGATACATGTATTTGTCAGGTAGTCACGAATCATATTTTGATCAACATACAACCTGACACTGACCTGCAAATTGAAAAAAAAACGTAAGAAAATTTTATTTTCGCGGGCTACTATTGCGCATCCACCTTAAAGGCCACGTCCCGCGCATGGCCCTGATATGTGTGGACATATCAGGGCCATGCGAGGGACGTGACCGGACCGTGGCACACACAAGGCAGGCACTGAAGTTCCGTCGCCAGCCCGGACACGGACGTGTGTGAACGAGTTCATGTAAAATGTACAAACCGATATTTGTTTGACGGAGCTCGGTCTTTCCACGTCCCGGGCAGGGCCCTGATATGTGTGGATAGACCTTAACTTGGCTAATGATTGCGGATGGCTACTTGCAAAAAAGTTGTTTGAAATATACCTGAATAGTGTCCAAGTACATTCTCGGCAGTGTTTCGTCGACGACGCCCATGTCCTTAGAGAATCTATTAAGGATGCGACCAGAGGGGTTGGTGTCAAAGAACCGCATCGTAGCGCTCAGGATGTTGCTGAACATCTGGTTGTGAAGCTTGATTGAGCTGCGCATGCACACCCACAGGAACAACATGGCTCTAAAACAGACCAAAATGTTGATAAAAACTGATCTCAACTGAAGTGGGCTAGACTAGAATTAGTGACTGCAGCGAGGTAAAAAATAAAATGTACAAACCTTCCAGAAGTAATAATAATGCATCCAAAAATGGCAGCTGCCCATATGTAGATGTAGAAAAGATCATCAAGTTTAGCCGGTGCTACTGTGACAACATCAGGCACAGTACCGTTACTCGACAAGACGTCAGCTGTTTCATTAAACATAACTGCTGAAGTGATGGCAGCTATAGTTGTGGTCAGAGGGTCCTCAGTTACAGTATACTCCGTGATATTCAACGGTATATCAGTTGTGTTACCGATGGTAACGTTTGAATGGCGGAAAAGAGGTTTATTTCCTACGTATTGTGCTTCTACGTCGTTCATCCTGAAATTAGAATAGAAGATGTTATATAAAGGTAAGAAATGAAGGGAAATTGGTACAGCATACTTATTATAAGAATAGTAAATCCTATATAACCCAACTAAACACTTTGAAAGGTAAATTACCAGCGTGTCAGCCACAGGTCACTGATGGATGTGATGACCTGAGCGAGAATGATAGCAAATACTGTAGAGCTGAGTAAGAACCAGCTACTTCCTACACCGAAGTATTTGGTATACACTGCACCTGGGACACGACCTGAAACAAATTAACGGAACTTTACAAATACCTAACGTTAAACCAAAACACCGTGCAGGCGAGATGGATGGATGGTGGGGCATGAGATGATGATTGGATTCCTCCAATGAGGAGATCTAGGTCTTTGAGTATACGAGTAGATCACCATTCAGTTTTTCAATAGATAACTACTCATTATTTAAGGTAAAATTCAAACAAATTCTTTGGCTGGCATCTTTATGCGTCACATAATCGTCACTAAAAACTGGAGTAGCACCCAGCTCCCTACCTCGACTGGCCGAACGCTCTGATGTACATAAGTTTTTAGGCAAATTAAAGGTAGATAGACGTGAATACCTGTTCCTGTGATCTCCTCAACTTCTACTTGTTCTATCAAATCTTCAATACCATCCCCTTTCCCTACGCTGCTTGCATGGGACTGAAAATTAAACTATGTTTTTACATCCTATCATTTAATGTTGTATTCACTTTGTTAGTATTCTTAATATTATTAATTCTTATCTGGAAAAATCTATTTTTACGAATATTTATAGTTAGATGTTTATCCAAAAGTTTATGACGCTCACCATGACAGAAATGCTGCGTTGGAACTTCATATGTTCGCCTGCAGGCGCTACATCTTCATCTTCGTCTTGTAAAAGTTCAGAAAACAGCGGCGTACGGGATACTTCGTCGAACGATCCTTGAATTTCTACTACACCCTGTAAAATAATATGGGTATTAGTTTTTTATTGAGACCAGAATCAAACAGTGGGCACACCCCAATGGTGTTTCTAAACATAATCAAAGGATTATGCCAGGAACATGAGGGTGAACTTCCTTTTACATAACATACCATTATAACATTATCAGTTTGGAAAACTTCTGTGTACAGTAACAAAATTATAGGTCTTTATACTTACATGTCGTAATATGACGACTTTGTCTGCGCTCTTGAGGTGATGAAGCTGGTGCGTCACCACGATCCTAGTAGACTTCTCCAGAAAACCCATCACGCACTCGGAGACCATGTGTTTACCCACGTGAGTGTCCACAGCTGATAGTGGATCGTCCAACAGATAGATGTCAGCCTGCAGAAAACGGTTAATTGGAGATGATAATGGAAATACTTTAGGTTTGATTTCCAGTCTACCCTGATGCAGCTGATTTTTTTTTTATTTTTAACCAGACAGGCCGGAGCTTATGAAATATTCATAAGCTCCGGCTCGCATTGGATAAACTTTATTCTATATTACCGATCGCCGGTTCTCGAGGGAGGGAAAACAAAAGGTTCTGAAATATTTGCCGTGCTTCTGGATACATTTTTGGAACAACTGAAGTAGACTATGTCCTACCTGTCTGTAACAGGCGCGGGCGAGTCCAATCCTGGCTCGTTGTCCACCACTGAGACTGATGCCTCTCTCGCCCACCAGAGTCGAGTCACCATGAGGCAGCAGTTCAAAGTCTCTCACCAGGGCACACGCTCTTATTACCTATTGCGAAAGGACGAAGATTATTTTAAAATGACAAAGCTTCGACAAAGACATGCAAATGTTTATTTAAATTTTCATTCATTGGGCAAGACCACCCATCTCTTTCATCTTTTTTATCGGTTATGCATGACCTTCTTCTATTTTTTCTTTTGTATTGTTTTTTTTTGTGTATATTTAAAATGAATCGAACCAAATAAAAAATAATAAATAAATAAAATGATATATTTTTAAAACAACAACACAGTACATGGCATATGGAAACAGTAGGTTGTACTACCAAGTTTATAATTATAGTCAGCTTTCCGTGCTCCTAAACTAGGTACGCAGACCTGTATCTCAGCAGTCGGAGATTTTACGGTTTCAATTCATAAAATACAAAATACAACCGTGACTTTACCGTTAGTTTACAGTGGTTGTTAACACAGCAGATGGAGTGAAAGATTGTGTTTGTGTAAATAGGGATGTGTTTATGAGTGTAGTGTGTGTGTAGGGAGGTGTGTATGTGAAGTGTGATTGTTTGATAAGCTTTCTTACAAGGTAGGTTTGATAAAGTTATGATTGTATAGCCAATAAATTTTCTGTCTCATCATAAGTTAAGGATATCAGCCAGTTTCTTAATTTTTTTTTAATTTCATGTAAGTTATATCTGTACAACGGAATAATTTTATTTATTTTATTATAATATATATGCGTGAACTTTGAGCCAACAATTGTCGACTTGTAAATGCAAAACGAGAGGGGTTTGTTTTACATATAGGGAAACCCTCACGTCTTAGAAGCAGCTTTTTATCTAATGGAAGGCTGGAGTGTCTCCGCAAGACTGAACGAAGGACATATAGTTGCCTTACTGTGAGAACTTCGGCCTCAGAATATAACTGATTAGTGGGGTAGTCTCTAGGTTTGAAAAGCATCACTTTAAGAACCGCTCGTTGTGCACGTTCTGCAAGGATCATTGCGGTTTTATAAGTACCGCCCCACACCGGGATGCAGTACATAATGACAGACTGACAAAGGCTGAGGTACACAAGAGTCAGAGTTTCAGAATTAGCGGAGTGCCTGAGTAATTTAAAAATATATTAGTTTTCTGATTCTAGTGCAGAGTGCCTCTATATGCGCGTGCCAGTTAAGTTGTTCGTCAATAATCACTCCCAAGTACTTAATATTGGGGACTATGCTGAGAGAAAGACAGTTACAACCCACTGACTGATGAGGGGGACAAGTATGAGCTTTAATTTTATTCGAGAAAGAGGATGGGGTTACTGAATGTGGACGGTAGAACCTGATTAGCTTCGTCTTATTTAAATTCAACGTCAGCAAGTTAGTTGACAGCCATTCCATTATTAACCGAAGCGAGTATTCTGCTCTATCTCTGGCTCGCTCCCAGTCTTTGACAAACACTAAAAGTGCCGTATCGTCTGCATAAGAGAAAATTTCGCAATTAGGGATGGAGAGCTTGCATAGATCATTGATGTATATTTGGAAAAGTGTCGGTCCCAATATACTACCTTGCGGGATGCCATAGGTGAGCTTTTCATATGAACTGGTGACTGAATCAATGAGAATACACTGCGTTCTATCACAGAGGTAGTCTTTAAATAATTTAAGAGTTACTCCACGCACTCCTAAGCTTTCCATCTTTGAAATAAGTCGAGGGACAGAGACCGTGTCAAAAGCTTTGGTTAAGTCTAAGAAGATGCCATAGCAGTTCAGTTTATTATCTTGTTTGCTTACCAGACTGTTAGTGAAGGCAGCAACGGCATCCTCTGTACAAATTCCAGATCTAAAGCCGTACTGGTTTTGAGCTATTAATTTATGTTTTTCCAGAAAGCTTACTAAACAATTGTTCAGAATTCTCTCCAGAATTTTTGACAGCGTACTCAGAACCGAAATAGGTCTATAGTTTGTGACTTTGTCTCTGCCCCCACTTTTATATATAGGAAGCAGGACGGCTCTCTTAAAAGCTTCAGGGAAGATTCCAGTGTCTATGGACAGGTTACAAATATGAGTGATTGCGGGGGTTAAGGCAGTGCGCGAACTCTTGATAACTCTGGCTGGAATATTATCCCACCCTGAAGCACCAAATGGTGTTCTTAACCAAACATTTTTATCTCTTCATTTATTATAATTTCCCAAGCAACTCAATACTTCATAGTGGTGTCAAAATACGCACCTTCTTGTACCTAATGCGATCATAGGGCAGACCGAACAAAATATTCTCTCGAACAGTGGCGACAAACAGCCAGGGTTCCTGACTAGCGTATGACACTCGCGCTCCGCCCAGACAGAACGTTCCATCTATAGGAGTCAGCTCACCCAGGATCAGTTGTAGGAGAGACGACTGTTGAAACAAGAAGAAGTTTAAGATTTATACTTTTTTTAACTTAGTTCATTTGCTTGCCTGTGGCTCTTCAGAAAAGATGATTATTTACAAAATTTAGACAGTTTCGTATTTTGGTACAAAATGGAAATCTAATTTAGTTTTTACAAGTCTAACCTTGCCAGAGCCGACTGGTCCTGCAACGCCAACAAACTCTCCAGGTGCAGCCTTCAAGGTGATGTTTCGCAGGGTGTCGACGACGGAGTCGGCCTGCCAGCTCGCCGTAACGTTAGATATAGTCAGACCCTCCAGTCTTGGCTTCTCCTGAACTTTCTTCTCTTTCTCGGCTCCATAGGCCAACAGGGATTTGGAATCGAGTACAATATTCGGTGTTACTTTCTCTGATTCATTTTCGTCTAACAATAAGAATTCCTGAAGCGAAAAGTAAACAACATTAAACAACAACATTAACATTATTAGTAAGTAACATTAGTTGTCTACAATTGGTTATAAGTTCTAGAATTATTTCAACACTTGACCAAGAGGATAATCAATTAATTGGGAGAATTGTCATTAAATTTTAATATCAGAAAAACCATCTTACCTCCAGTCGCCTGATGGTGACTTTTGTTTCAGCCAAGTACGCAAGTCCCATAGGTAAAAAGATGTTGCACACCATTTGCATCAAGTTGAAGTACTGGACTAATGAGAAGGCAGTCTGAGCTCGGATGTCGCCGCCAATCAGGACGAATGTTGCGATAGCAGAGAACAGAATGAATCGCTCGGTGAACACGCCCAGGGCCGTTGAGAATCCTTTGACGAAAGACGTCCTCAATATGTAGCCGACTTCCAGTCTGGATATAATAAACACATTGGATATCTTTTTGACGTCCTTCAAGCAAGTTTTTTGTGTGGGTCTTGGAGGACTTGGACTTAAATGCTAGAGCCAAAAAGGTGGCAGCCATAAATTAAAAAAATAATTGAGAGAAAAAACTTGGGATTCCACAATGCGGTGGTACCTTTTCTGTTATCATTTAAGTAAGTACATACCTTTTTTATTTTGTGTGTACAAGTGTACTGTATTGTCATTTATTAGTATTGTTGATTTTATTATTGACTGTTTCATTATTATGTAAAGGTACTTACTTTCGTAACCGGTGGACTAGTTTTTCGAAGGGCTTTTCCCAAGCGTACATTTTGATCACCTGTACTCCTTCAACCAGTTCACTCATCACCTTCACTCTTTGATCTGTTCGTTTTGCTATTTTACCGCGGAGCTTTCCTTGAAGGTTGCTCAAATATACTAGAAAAAAAGGGATCATTATTATAATTTAATGAGGGTCACATTAGGTTGACTGCTTATTTGCCATCTTTATAAAGGTTGTTATTAATAAAAAGATGGCAAATATGCACCTGAACTCAACTATCAAATCATAGTTTACCCTGGACAATAATGGTTTGCACGGCAACGACGAGCAGAGCTGCGAGGGTGGCGATGCCGACATGCTGCCACACCAGATAGCACACCACAGGAACCACGATAGGCGTTATCCACAAATAGTTCAGGAATAAGGTCACTAGATCGAACCGATTCACGTCATTTGACATCAAGTTGATCACTTGTCCGGCTTCTGTCTTGCTCAAACCGGCGCGGTTGAGTTTCAGTATCTAAAAAATAAATAAACGTAAGTAACACTGCTTTACACAAATATCATATCGCTGTGCCTCGTAGAGCAGAGATTACTATTCAGCCTCAAAATGTTAACCTCCTCACCTTTCTGTACATTAAAGAACAGCAAGCTATCCTTATTCTCATGCCGACCCGACCCTGGGACAGGTTGGTATGGTTCAGCATCAGAGCTGACAAAGTACTGCACACGTTCATCAAGAAATTATAAATGTGCGCCTCGCGGTAGCTTTCTGGAGTCTGCTCTTTTGAAAAGTATTCTATAAATATGGCTAAAGTAAAAGGGATAAGGGGCCTGAAATAAAAATAAAATAGAATGGTTAAACACGTGTTAAGGGAACCGATTCTAACGCGTTTTCTTTTTCAAATCTGTGCTTACCAAATAACGATCATAAGCAGGCCTACCACAAGACCGCACAACATATACTCAAACCAGAAGGATCTCAGTATCGCCTTCGAGAAGGAAGGCTTGGTGCCATTTTTCTTTGCATTGTCCAGCTCCTCGTGCCAGGTCTGTTCCAGGCGGTCGCCGAGGCGGCCGGACGAGTCTTCGCTGCGGGCTTGCCACAAGTCGCTCAACGTTAGACCTTGCTTGAACCCTTTGCGAAATAGCCTGAAGCTCCATCTACAAATGCAAATAAATTGCTAACTATATTCCTATATTCAAGTGTCACTGTTATAAAAATCTAGTACCTAAACCAAAACGATGATAGTGTATACTCCTAAACTTCCATTAGTAAAATGACCCATTTTATTTTAAGCGGTGGGAGTATTTCTCTTTATGGTAAGTTGAACTTGTACTATAGGTAGTTTTATGTCATCGTCAGATCTGGTAGGGTCAGCAACAGAAGTCGGTTAACACTGCTACTTTTTGACATCATCTAAATTAACACAAAATTATTCAATAAACTGCTTCTTTTTTTTTTCGTTTAACTGTTAAGAGCTAATAATGTTCTTAAAATTTTAAGTACTTTTGTTCCGAGTTGAATTAAATATTTCGCTTAATCATTAAAATTAAGATTAAAAAACTGCAAGTGTTAATCGACTTTTGTTGCTAACTGTACTACGCTGATCGAAAACGATTTGTCGAATAGAAATAGAATACAGTCGAGCGCGTGAAACAAAATGAAGTTCTATTTCTAACTAAAACTTCGTTTTGATTCATTATGATTTCAAAAAAAAAGCAAGTCATGAAAAAATCGCCGCTTTTTTCAAGTCTACGTTATCTACAAGTTGTGTTTATACTATCAGCAATATCAGCAACTCATTTCCCAACAGTTTTTAAAAATCACTGCTCAATGTTTTCTTTCCTTATCTCATCGGTGATAATAACGATGAGTTTATGAATCTGCGAAACATTTATGCTGTGTCATAAGCAATATCTAATTAATTATGTATCTAGATGGCCATAAGGTTCAATACTTAGATACGATGAGTTTCGGGTGTGTTTTGCACAGATAGTATCGCTATGGTATCGCTTAAATTATTATATTGTGTAATTTTTTTATCTATTCAATAATTATGTAGTTAAGTAGGTACATATATATTATATAATACAAAATCGAATTACCTAAGCAATATTCATCGATCTATCTTTGGAAAAACCACTACAAATACAATTAATGATAGGTACCTACTAGTATTTTATCCTTAAAGTGAGGATATAATTTTAATAATACTTAATAAGTAGTGCAAGTTTCAGTCAGTAGTGGCTGGTCATATCTTAGCTACCACGGCTTTTTTTATTTTTTTTCTATTTTGATTCTTCGAGGTCCCTCAAAACGCGATCTCACGGTCTTAATTAGGCAGTCATGAACAAATACAGATTTGTCGTGGTATAGACAATCAAACCGAACAACTTTTTTCATGGCACCAACATCGTAATCGCGAAAAAATAATCAGCCGTCCCATACATTTGCGTCGAGTAGGTATTGAAGTTTTCTATGGTTGGTTGGTTTTCTAAAATATAAATATTTTTATTACCGATTACGGTGTTGGTCCCGTGGAGAAAGTTGTTCGGTTTGATATTCTGTATCACCCTGTTTGACGAGGATGCAAAACGACACGTTGTATAAGTGTATAATTTTAACATTAAACATCTAAAATTATTTATAATGTTAAAAAAAAAAAACATTTATATTAGGTTGGGGAAAAGTCTTTTCGCATTATAGTATGTATGAACTTAAAATAAAATCTATTTGGCTATACTATTTGTATCTGGCTGGTTTTGGTATCATTGAAAGTTTAAATTTTAAAGAACATAATTCCAAATTCAAATTAGGAAAATGTGTGATTTTCATTTGTTTTTCGTACTGTCAAGATGAGTGAATCTAATGAAGAAATTCGATACATTTTAAAATTTTAGTACAAAAAAGGTAAAAATGCAACACAAGCCGCGAAAAAAGTTTGCGATGTTTATGGACCCAGTGCAGTGTCTGTGAGAGTAGCACAAATTTGGTTTAAGCGTTTTCAATCCGGAAATTTTGATGTCAAAGATGCACGTCGCTCTGGTCGCCCTATTACGGATAAAATGGATGCCATTTTTGAAAAAGTGGAGCAAGATATCAGTAGTTACGACGTAGCTGAAGAACTGGGAATTGACCACAAAACAGTTTTGGCGCATTTGAAAAAAACTGGGTACACAAAAAAGGTCGATATTTGGGTACCTCACGAGCTCACTGAAAGAAACCTAATGAACCGTGTACTCATTTGTGATTCTTTATTACGACGTAATGAACCGAACCATTTTTGAAGAAGCTGATAACTGGTAATGAAAAGTGGATCACGTACGACAAGAACGTGCGAAAAAGGTCGTGGTCAAAGGCCGGTCAGGCTTCACAGACTGTGGCGAACCCGGGTTAACTCGCAATAAGGTGATGCTGTGTGTGTGGTGGGATTGGAAGGGCATTATTCATTATGAGCTGTTACCACCAGGCAGGACCATCGATTCTGAACTCTACTGCGAACAACTGATGAGATTAAAGCAAAAAGTTGAGAGAAAGCGACCGGAATTAATCAACAGAAGGGGTGTGGTTTTTCATCGTGATAACGCTAGACCTCGCACATCTTTAGTCACTTAGCAAAAATTAAGAGAGTTTGGCTGGGAGGTGTTAATGCATCCGCCGTATAGTTCTGACCTTGCACCTTCAGATTTCCACCTGTTTCGGTCTCTTCAGAATTCTTTAGGCAGTGTCAGGATAACATCACGAGAGGACTGCCAAAACCACTTGTCGCGGTATTTTGATCAGAAGTCCCAAAATTTCTATAGCAAAGGATCATGTCCCTACCTACAAGATGGCAAAAAGTTATCGAACAAAATGATACCTACATACTTTAGATAAATGTAAATAATGTATATTAAAAACTGTTTTGAATTTTCTTAAAAATGCGAAGAAACTTTTCCCCAACCTATTATAATGTCGAAAACGGGAGCAAAATCGGTGTTCTTCGCTCGTCACACTGTTCGCGCTCACGGCAAACTTTGATAACTTTATAAGCATTATAATGTAATACATCAAATTAATCGTGTTTAAGTATGGCTCATAATTACTTAGAATATATTAATTGTTACAATAGTTGCTAGGCATTATGTCTCTGTCACACGATTTTGTTAGTTTCGCCAGCGCGCAATAAAACGGCACCTATCTACCAACAGCGCCAACTTATCGCTACAAGTTTTAGCTGCGCAGATGCTCAGTAGTGTCCCGGCCTTCAGCGGGGCAGACACAAACGTTCATCGCTTCAAAATAAAAAAAATCGAGTTGTTGTTCTTTGAATATTTTCAAGTAGCCTTGGTCAAGAAACTTTCATGCGCATATTTTGAAGGATCATCATCTTCCTGCCCTTATCCCATATTACTTGGGGTCGGCGCAACACGTTTTCATCTTCCATTCTCCCCTGTCAACTGTCATGCTATCGCTATTTTAAAGGATAATGTTTATAATTTTCCAACTCGTGTTGAATTATGGAATAAAATAGATCTTCGAGATTATTCCTAAGTATGTTCGTTCATTTACCTATCTTTTTAATCGTAATTCTCAAAAATGTAAAATTTTCGTAACCTTTCGTGGCACAACTTTCATGGTCATTTCCAAAAATAAAATCCACCGAAATGTTGAAATTGAAATTTACGGTAGCTTATACACCGATTTACATAATATATAATAAAATTGTACTTATTATTTTTACAGGCGTTTTAAATGTGTCCTTTGATTTAAAGATTATTCTAAAAAAAAAATCGGCATTAAAGTTACGCGGATAATACTTTTTGCAGAACTACCCTTTTAACGTTTTGAATAGTTCTCACATATAGAATTTCAACATGAATGATGTAACCAATATTTTTTAACTATGTTTTGATTTAAAAGAGTGTCTGTGGAGTTTCTTGCCCATTCTTCTACATAGTAAACCTGTAGTATCGCTAGTAGTATCGCTTTGTAATGGGCGACTAGCTTCATCTTTCTGACTTACCGACCCCTTGACAATTCAAAAGTGCCTGTAATTGGTTTATTTGAATTAGCGCCCTGGCTTCGCACGGGTTCGATCTACTAATATGACCAAAAAATAACAATTAAAGGCCTTTTTGTTTTACTTACTTGTATTTTTGCAAGCTAATTTTGGACTACCTACTTCTTATCCAAAATTATACAGTAATTTATCGTACCTACTGATCATCACCGTGTAAACGAGCCTTACAATAATTAAAACAACAAAAATTGTCTATTGTTTATGGTCTCACTACTTGAGCCACTACCAGTGAACGTAAATAAAATGTTATTCTCCTTCACTGCCCACAACTCATTATGTTGAACTGGATAAATGAAAATAAATTATGAATCCGTCTCCACTAGTGGAGCTAAGACGTCCAAATACTTAATTATGAATGTTTTAGCTTGAGCCACAGCACCACAGAACTAATGTAGATGATCGTAATAGCCGAGCAATTCGAAGACCGCGCTACCAATCATAATAATTTATTTTTCAATACACTTCCTCGAAAACTGGTTCATATCGCATTACGATTAGGTTCACAACGCAAATGTATTTCACACACGTGCGATTTTTCATTTTCCACCACGTGTGCGGGAATAAAAATTGCCACAGATAACTTATACCTATACTTAGTCCAAATTGGTTCCAAGCGCGGTAAAAAAAAGAACATTTAAATCATAGTTTCCTAATAATCCATGACAACAATGTTTTCGTCATTTTATATTATTTCTTCAAAAGTGTATTGAAAAACGTCGTTTGATACACGTGGACATTTGTTATTGCAGTTCTCGGGCTCAAAAACAACCTCGCCTGTTCAGGTTTTAATTCCGCCTCGAATGCAATAACAAAAATTCTCCACTAGTATCAAAATGTACTATTGCTGCGCGTAATTTTGATTTTATGATATCTTTGAAAGTATGCATTTAAATGATATGATGTCGGGGCATATTTTAATCATAATGAAATGCCCAATTTAACTAACATATTTTATCGGATAAGGATTATTAATACCGGTCAAAATAGCTTCGGAAATAACAATATTTTTTTAATGAAATTCTGACTAAAAGATAAAAATGGTTACTGTGGATTATCCTTAGAAGATAGATATATGCTATCGCGGACTTTTCTGGTTTAGAACATTAATTTTATGTATCACTTACCATTTAGTCAGCGCACGCCATGTAAGTGCTCAAAAAAACAAAATGGCAAATTTCAGTACTACGTTTATGTTTAATATACATGAATTATTCATAAAAACCTTCCGGAATAAATTATCTAAATGATAGTGGAAACCGCATCAAAATCCGTTGCGTATTTTAGAAGAACAACGCGACTTTGTTTTATAATATTAAGAGATTAGAGAAGAGATTAGAGATAGAGATAAATGCTTTGAGTTTCAGTCTTTTCTGTATGGAATTCCAGCACTTTCATCAATACCATGAAGATTGCACGAGATGATTAGGTACCTCTTTCGGCACGTGTGCCATGTAAACTTATGTTTATGTTTATCATGGTCTTTTGGAGATTATCGTATCCTTATCGATTCCCTCAGGAAATATCTTTGGTATTCTCTGATAAGTTTGATAGACAACCAATAAGTGTACCCAACTAGATAAGTAGGTTTGCAGGCAGCTAACTACTACTAACTTTTTTTAAGTCATGTTGTACACACGGCTACACGTCAAGCTATACATTTTCTGTTTACACTGACCTCTCATTGTAAGGAAATCATAAACAATGCGAGATCAGCTTATACTGGAAATGTATAGCTTGATCTGTGGCCGTGCGTACATAATACTCAATACCAAAAACCAAAATCTAAAACCTATAGGTATATCTTTTCACACCACGTACTCGATAATGTCAAATTATATGTCATGCAAACCTAACTTATAGTAAGTCACTATAGACCTGCTGGTCTCTAGCTGGACCACGATATTGTACAGAATAACCCGCTTGTCAATAATGTGATTTGAACACGGGGATAAAAGTGTCTCCGTTTTGGGCGAGCGTGACCGCTGCGCTCGGGAGCACTTGAATTATTAGATACACTCGGGATTCGATATAGCACACTGACATAAGACACTGCGTTATCCCCTTCTTGAATAATCTACAATGTATTTGAACTTTCTTAATATTAGGAGGAGCTCGTGGCTAAGTAATCAGCCGCATCGGTCGATCCATCAGAATAAGCTACGCTTACCGAGATTAGTCTGAGTAATATTTACATACCGAGACTTCTCCGTGCTTCGGCAAGCACGTTATGCCCGTTATGCCGTTGCTCCCGGCTGTCATTCGTGGATCTTTGACAGTCATTACGGGTCGTCAGAAGCTCGAAAGTCTGACAACCACCTTACCCAGGGGTATCGTTTTACCCGGTAACTGGGTTGTAGAGGTCAGATAGGCAGCCGCTCCATGTAAAATACTGGTATTCAGCTGCATCCGGTTAGACTGGAAGCCGACCCCAATATAGTTGGGAAAAGGCTAGGCAGATGATGACTTTCTAAATTATTATTGAGTCTCTTATCTCGTCTCAATAAAAATTTCTATAAATTCGATGTCAATTTTATTATACGGGAGACGGATCGAAAGAGAGCTGTTAAAAGTTTTGTTTGGTATTGTGAAATCAGTAGCAGATAAGTGTAAGAAATCTTACACTCTCGTACCGGCCTAATGGCCAAATGAAAAAAAAAAAAATGAAAAAAAAAGAAAAAAATAATAAAAAAAAAAATGAAAAAAAATAATAAAAAAAAATGAATATACACGAAAAAAAAAAATATAAAATAATATAAAATGATTTCACACGTAATATTAATAAATTTTGCCGTCATCTTTTGTAATATTATACAAGGTGTAATTTAAATAAGTGACCACCTCTTAAGGGGTCATTGTACTCATCATTATGAAAATCTTTTAAAAATCATCATTTAAAAAATATGCTGTGCCCTACATTTTCGCGAGTTAAAGTAAAAGTTTTAAAGTTTAGTTACGAAGTTGCGAACAGCTGAACAGTAGGGAACAGCTGATTTTTTTTTCGCTATTCCAGGTTTGGTCCCAAAGTAAAAGTTCATAATGATGAGTACAATGACCCCTTAAGAGGTTGTCACTTATTTAAATCACACCTTTTATAATTAGTGGAGTACTTTAAAATGAAAACTAGTAGTAAGAACCATAGATATACTCGTATAATATATATTTCTATGGTATGAACCTATTCGTTCCCTAAGACAGGCAGATACTTACGTTAAAAAAATATTGGAGATCACGTTGGATTGTTCATGAGGATTCTTCTCCGTTAATATCACTTTAGACTCCATAGCGTACCGAAGATTGTTCTAAGATACCTTTTTAACTAAGTATTATTTTCCACAGCAGCTGCGCATCGAAACTGAAGATCAGCGAAGATTGCCGGATTGACCTAAATGAATAAATAAGGTATAAGTATACAAGAATTTGGGGATTTTTTTTTTGTTGATATTCTATATCAACAGTGTTACTTATATCTTTATACAGATAGTTATTTTAAGCAAAACGTAACGAAAGCGGGCCAACTGTTCTCTTTCAATTGATAACTGATGAACGGGTAAAAAATTTAAATCTGCAATTTCGGTATTTGACACAAAAATATTTTTAAAAAATTAAAAAATTTAACTTCTAAAGTCTTTTTGAAATTAAATCAATCTTTAATTATGTCGGTTCAAAATGCACTGTTGCTACGGCGGCAGCGTAGGCGTAGCTCTGCAACGCTGCTACGACACAAACTCAATCAAAGTGGGAAACTATGGGTAACAATTCGGGAAAGAATTTTGACCGGCACTTTAGTTATTATAACTAATTAGCTAAGTACTAACACTATCAAATTGGGGTTTTATCAAATAAACATCGTTTTCTGTGTTAGACTTGTTTTAGAACGCGTGTTTCATATAATTCTATGTTACTGAAGTGTATGGTCCTTTTAATTGAACTTGGGTTCGGATTTTCTCCTATAAGTACTATGGGGAGGGTCATCTTACAACTTCATGACACAAACAGTCAGACAGACCGGAATCAACGATCTGCAGATCATGAAATCTTTTGTTCAGTGCGGTAATCGAACCCGAACCCGTAGCGCAGCGATGCTGCTGCTGGCTGCTATTCAATGTATTTTTTTAGTTTCGTAATGCCTACCTATTTCATGCAAATATATATTCGTAAATATTTACTCTCTTCAAGCAATTATTGGTGATGAAAAAACATTGAAGCTGTTTTTGTTTACATTACATTCTTTATTAACGGAGACAAGCCGCTTATATTGCAATAATACCCTATACTAGTTAGTTAGTCAACTTTACAGCCCAAAGAAAGAAGCCATCATTACTTTTATTCTCAAGTGAAGGAAAAAGGGTCTGTTTAATTGTAATTCCTGAATGTGTATGTATGATTTGTACTTATATCTTATTATGTCGTGTATCTCTGAATAAGATCACTCCAAATAATACAGCATTTTTATAGCATACCCACCTACCCTAAAGAGAACAGAAAGACAAGCAATTATCTCCTGGGATAGTGCCATAGTACCTAGTAAGGCGAATATCAGACTGCACCGCGTTCGACGTCAACTTCAACGTGTTCGTGGTGTGAGTACCGAAATACGAGTATTATCTATCCGCCGTCTTGGAAGAAGACTTTTGGCCGCAGGACGTGGTGTTCCGTCGCTTCCGTGGACAAATACCACAAGACAGCCCAAGGTTAGTGAAGTGAAGTGCTACTAATATAGTTTTGTTTGCCCACATGTGAACTATGTATGCGTTAAGCTTAGGACTATTATGTCTAAATTGCGTATATTAAAGCACAAATTGCCTTACAGAACCTTGCGATTGTTGTACATGGCACTGGCCGACTCTGTAATTAATTATGGTATAACTAGTTATTGAAGAACTTATAAAACGTATCTTGAATTTTTTATAATATTTAGATATGGATTTTAAAAATATTGGTACCTTATAAAATTAAACTAAAATTTAAGCCCAATTATGATATGTTATTTAAATATTGTAAAATCATAAATGTGTTTGATAAAGTCAAATTGGCTATGGCCTCTGATTATTCTGTTTTTGTGAATAAGCTGCAGAAAACAAACAGACCAAACTTTGTTCGTAACCTGTCGTACTTGCCTCTAAAGCTGGCAAAGGTTAATAATGAGTATGGTAAGAGAGCCTGGACGTACGCCTTTCCTAACATTCTAAATAAGCTGCCAAAGGAAATTGTCAAAAGATTAGAAAACAAAAATAGTCAACAAATTAAAAATATCTTAAAAGCTACTTTACCGTGGGGAAGTTTGGAACGGAGGAGGTCTGCGTGTAGGTTTTTATTTACCTAACTAGAAGTGAGCAAACTCTACATTATCTTATTTTTATATCCAAGATTGAGCGCTATTGCAACGTTAATGTCCATGTCAAGTTTTTATGAAATAAATAGTTTTAAAATTTTATTTTATTTTTTTATACTTTATATACGTTCATTTGTAAGGTCTAAGGGCCATTGTAGCCTGAAATAAATGTTTTATAATTATATTATAATCTTAATCTATTCTAATCTTAATCTTATCTTAATTCTAATCTTTTTTAGCAATAAAGTAATTTTTTTATAATTAAAGCCGCAGATTGTGTTTTCTATATTCTCTGATACAATGATAAATCTGCCGCCAGCGCAGTGCAATGTGATAATCGCCTTAGTTAAAGGGTAAAAATAATTTTGTCAAAAAATACTTACCTACATGCGATTCATAAGCAAGCCGATACACTTTTGGTTCCACTCATAATATTAATTGCACAGTATGGACAACGTTAAAATATTGTAGGTTTTAGTATCGAGGTCCTTAGTTTTTAAAACACACTAGCACTTTCCAAAGTTACAAACTTATTGAGTGTAGTATTACAAGTTGGAGCTTTTTCATAAATATAAAGAAAGGCAAGGCACAAGGCACAATGTTTAAAATCTTAGGCAATGTTTAAAATCTATTACATTAAATTCTGCTACTTCATTAATATAATGCACTAATATAAAAAATATAAATTTAAAAAATTGCGTCCACGTTCTAACCGGTGGAGCGGTGATGCCGCACTAACACACGTTGTTGATAGGAAGTCCTACAATATGAGGTTACTAAAAACATAATATTATATACCCACGCGTACCGTCTTATCACGCTCGTGGATCCACGACACATTACAATCGGTGTGGTTTCGTACTGTCATCATTACAGTGACGTGCCTGAAAAGTCGACTCACAGTTTCAGCCGCGTCAAAGCTTGCCAGAGGGGCAATTCCCGTATTTTTATAACAACGTTCGCAATCTCATCTCAGTCTCAATCTGTCAAAATTGTATAGAGTTTGCCTACATTTTTGACATTTGATTGTCGCTGGCTGACATTGCGACTTGGAATTTGAACGTTTTTAATTACGAGAATTGGCCCTCTGATTTCATAATAGGCACTACGTAACTTATCCGGATAAGTTACGTAGTGTACCCATTGTCCCTGAGAAAATCTAAAAAGTATTAGGATTCCGGAATCCTAATACTTTTTAGATTTTCTCAGGGACAATGGGTACATTTTTACATTTGAATACTAACTTTTCAATCAATCTATTAGAACCAATTATTTTACAAAAATAGCTAGTATAGGAGAGGACAAAATGGGTAAAGTCGACCTTCCACTACGTCATAGATAATGTCTCAGCCAACTGATGGTTTAATTAACCGTTTAGATAACTATTAGCGTCCTGAATGATATTCAGCCAGGCAAATTACCTATTTGGATCGATAACGTTTATTGACTTGCCTAGCCGACATTTAAATTTAGTTCCATTTTCTACCACGGTGCTCAACGTCAGGGGAGCTGAAATTTACACTGTCAATATAGCGTCGACAAGCCACAATATTTCTGGTGTTTCTCACAGTTTAAATGCGTTTACGCAAAACCGAATCGGGGCACCCCGACTCCATGTAGTCTTTTGGTTGCTACCCCTAGAGTGTATTATAAAAATCCGGAGGCGCGAAGGGAGGGCAGCCCCGGCCTGCTGTAACAAAGTAGGTATGGTGGGTGCCTATCCTTTGTTACGTGAGGGCGAAGGGGTTGCGCTTCCCGCAGCGCCCCGGAGACGTTGCAGAAGCAGATGATGGCCCTATTGTATACTCGTAAATGGCCTAAGCATCAGCCAGCCAGTTCATTATATATTTATGTATGTTGCAGGTCGCTAGTTGAACGGCGCCGTTTAGTGAAAAGGCCAGGCGTTTGACTAAATGGCTAAGTAATTAAACCAGTTGGCTGCGACATGCACAATACGATCATCACGATAGGTACTGCTGACGTGAACTTCTACTTCATGTCGACGAAGCCGCTAGTCAACACAATAAGGTCTTGTAGGCAAATTACTTTCAAGTAAAAAAGATAGGCCACATAGTAGTGTTATTAACATTCATGAAGCAACTCCATTGATGAGGGGCTTGTGGCTGTAAAAAGTAAGATAAGCTGCTCGGGTCAGGTTAAGCTACGCTTGCCGCGGTTGGACCGTGAAGAGTGACCATCTTTACATACCAAGGACGAGGGGTCTTCTAATCTACAATTGATTTTGAACTTTTTTAATATTAGGAGGAGCTCGTGGCTAAGTAATCAGCCGCATCGGTCGATCCATCAGGTTAAGCTACGCTTACCGGGATTGGTCTCAGTGATATTTACATACCGAGACCTCTACTCCGTGCCTCGGAAAGCACGTTAAGCCGTTGGTCTAGCTCTAGGCTGTCATTCGTGGATCTTTGACAGTCATTACTGGTCGTCAGAAGCCCGAAAGTCTGACAACCAGTAATACCAAGGGGTATCGTATGAGGTCAGATAGGCAATCGCTCCATGTAAAATAGTGGAAGCCGACCCCAACATAGTTGGGAAAAGGCTAGGCAGATGATGATGATGTAGCAGCTCCATTAATCGATAACAGAAGAATATACGTTTTGCTCATTTTCGTTTATTTTTATGACCTATGAAAACGGTTCTTTATATAGGGTGACTGGTAATTAGTTACCAATACTTAAACACATGATTTGAAATACCTACTCATGATAACAAAATTTTTTTATTATGGGACCAAACCTGAAATCGCGAAAAAAAAAGCTGCCCCATACATTCATATTCACATAACTCATCAAAATGTAAGGAGCAGCTGATTTTTTTTTCGTGATTTCAGGTTTGGTCCCTTAATAAAAGTTGTTTGTTATGATGAGCACAATCATGTGTTTAGGTATCGGTCACTATTACCAGTCACTCTATATATTCGGACCTTCAACTCAACCAATCGCAGTCCACTGCTGGACATAGGCCTCTCCAAGGTTGCGCCTCAACACCTTGTCCTCCGCCTTCCGCATCCAGTCTGTCCCAGCCACTTTCTTCAGATCGTCGGTCCATCTAGCTGGGGGGCGTCCCACACTACGCTTACCGATACGCGGTCTCCACTCTAGGACTCGTCTGCTCCACCGGCCTTCGGTCCTTCGACAAACATGGCCAGCCCACTGCCACTTCAGGTTGCTTACTTTGAAAGCTATGTCGATTACTCCGTTCTTTTCCGGATAACTTCATTCCTGATTTTATCCTTCAAAGAAACTCCGAGCATAGCCCGCTCCATAGCGCGCTGAGCGACCTTAAATTTGTGGACCAGCCCGACTGTCAGTGTCCACTTTTCAGCACCGTATGTCATAACGGGCAGGACGCACTGGTTGAAAACCTAAGTCTTCAAACATTGCGGGATAGGTGACGAAAAAACTTGATGAAGTTTTCCAAACTCGGACCTAATAATGATGATTACTATCAAACAACTTAAGTGTACAGTGGGTTGCATCAATTGGGTACCCCATCAGTGGTATTAAAAATTTAAAGATTAGGTATGTACAGTGTAGATGTATTAAAATTTTAATATAACTGCGGTATCCAATTGATGCAGCCCACTGTACATACCTACCTAATCGTTTTTGTAATTCCTTTCTTTTTCATAATCTTTTTTTAATCTCTTTTTCACTCCTCCTGTGCCTCCGCAAAATCAGTAACGTGCAAGCTTTACGTATGCACCTACTTAGGTAGGTACATAGTGGTTTTTTCCCTTCGATTGACTGACAGACTCTAGACTGACTGATTGATAGACTCTAGGTTCTCTTTGTTAAGGGTATTGTGGATGCGACAGCGTTCATCAGGCGGGTATCGCACCTCCCGGGGCGAAATCGCAGTAGTTCAATTCAACTGACTCGCATAATGTACCGCTAATAATCGCGATTCGAGTAGCAGAGACATTATGCGGTTTCGCGGTGGAGGTGAGATACCCGTCTTAATTATGTATTAAATACCTACCCCTTTGTTTGTTATCATGCGATTTCGCTGTGCAAATGCGGCTCTGCAAACCAGATGTGTCGTCATCATCATCATCAGCTATGTCCCGCCCTTTGGGCATACAATACAAATTATTCAAATTATTAACATTGTGTCACATTATTATATAAGAAATGAACATTATTATTTTAATAAATTATATTCTAATATTACAACAAAAAAATAAACATAAAATATAGGTCAAGTTAAAGATCTTAAAATTAATAGTAGGTACTTAGAACTAACTGCACCATGGTCTCGGTCAAAATATAATTTAAAGGAACTTGCCTGACATAAAGTCCTTTAAATAGTAATAACATTTATCGACAACAGGTCATAAAGTTTCTTTTTAAATAATTTAATTTCTGAGACGCTTCTAATATGTTTTGGAATTTTATTGAATATTTTTGGAGCAACCCACAATACACTTTGCTGCAGAAAACGTGTCCTACTCGTGATTGTACATAATTTATCCCGATGGCGTATTCAGCTACGGTATTCAAATAAGTAAATATTAGTCTTTACAAATACCGCGCATTCAAATATATACAAACATGGTAATGTTAGCATTCTAAGGTTTGTGATAAATGGCTGACAAGAATCGGTCTGCTGCAGATTAAACATAGACCTAATTACAGCGCTTTTGAGCCTTGAATGCTCTTTCCTTGTCTACGCTGTTCCCCCAGAATATTAAGCCATATCTGAGAGTGGAACTTACATATCCGTGATACGCTGTTAATAACACTGCCCTGTTGACCACCTGTAAAGTGTTTGTGTTTCTGTAAAGTGCATATGAATATTGACTTAGTTTTTTGCATAATTTATCAATATGTATTTTCCAATTAATTGTATTATCAATATTTAATCCTAAAAACTTTGTCACTTCGGTTTCTGCTATGTTATTCTGTCTATTTCTAATATGTAAAGGGGGGTACGGCTGGTTCTTATTCGGAAATTCATAACTGTTGTCTGTCGTCTCCCTTTGCTGCCTACAGTGCCTACCAAAACGTTCTAAAGCGAGTCTGGAAGCTGGAAAAGCACAACGATAAATATGAGTCTCTTGGGTACTTTACCAGTCGACAGCGATGCGGAGGAATTTTTCGACGCCATATTTTAGTTTTTTAATAGTTTTAGTTATGTTACCTTTTAGTTAAATATGAGTAGGTATATAAGGTTCACCTATTCATAAACTTTTACTATGGGACCAAACCTGAAATCGGGAAAAAAAAATCAGCTGTTCAGTACATTTATCTCTAACAAACTCGTCAAAATGTAGGGAGCAGTTGATTTTATTTTTCGCGATTTCAGGTTTGGTCCCATAGTAAAAGTTGTTCATAATGATGAGTACAATGATCCCTTAAGAGATTTCGTGTATGAATAGATACACCTTATATAGTCGCTCGCAGGTGGCAGCATCCATTACAATTTTATTAAGGCACGGCTCAGTGGCACGATGCGGCATCGCACCACAAATCATTAATATTTGTTTGGCCGCGATATACTTAAGTCGCCTTGTGACGATACCTATCAACGAAATGTGAGTGCTAAGGGTATCAAAATAAGATTTAAAATCATATCCGCTTTAAATCTTTTGCCATATCATGTCGCGCCGTGCCGCCTTGTGAGCACCGGCCTTTAGGTTGGTATAGGTTCCATGTACAGGTGATCGTGGAAGGCGCACAATTTCCCATGATCCTCGGTACGGTGTGTGAAGCGAATACCGGGATGATTTTTAGTCAGTAAGAGTCTGACAGACCCCTCCGCCCACCCCAGGGCGTCCATGAGGATTTTCCACCCCAGAACAAAAAGAAAAAAAAAGGATCTATGTACAGCATATCATATGCATAGCATATCTACGTGGTTGTACCCACCTATATGCTTTCCAGTTTAATTACGATGTAAATCGTCTAACTCGTATCGTGTGATAGTGTCGTGTATTGTTAGAGCTGTATTTTATCAGATAGAATATTATTATCTAGCACACATGTCATTAATATTGAAAATCTGCAAATTGATTATTGTGCAACGCATTCGACTTTCGTAAGAATTTTCCGTTTGCTGTGGGCTCCGTACCGCGTACCTGTGTATGAGGCCTTAATGTAATGGAAGTGCCACTTTCTCGCCACTCTCAACTTAATGAATTTTATTCTGATTTAGTATACGAATTTCTAGCTATTTTTCAATAATTTTCAGTATTTATTTATCTATTTCCTCTTGCCTATTAACTGTTTTAACTAAGTACCAATTCCTCAAGCTGTAACAATAAAATTGTTGCGTTTAAAATGAAGAAAATTATTTCCGGTACTTATAATCAACATTGTCATACAAATGGTTATATGGACGGAACACTGAATTATTGTTCCTGTAATTTGCACATAATAAAACCTAACTATACTAGTAGGTACATACGGAATCCTGAAATTGTGCTATCTACAGGGTGTCCCGTAAATAATGGATCAAACGTAACGGGTAGGTAGCTTACCTAATTTCCAACAACTAATTTGAATATTAAAAAAAAAACCGTTACATTAACCAGGATATTAATTTTTTTTCGAATTTTACGATTTTGTCTTCCAGAATTAAGCTTTTTTAATGCTGTCGCTGCAAATGATGACATTTTTAGGTATGATTTTTATTTAACATTTCTGAATAGCTTACTAATGTTATAAGATATCATTTTTTTGAATACCGTTTTATTTGCCTTAGAAAAAAAATCTTGAGTTGAAAAGTTTTTTCTTTACGATGTTAGGACCAAAATTGAAAAAATTCTCCTGTAAAAAAAATGTATGACACCGAAAACCACCATTATTTTAAAAACTTGTACATTTAATAAGGTTTGCAAATTGGTGTAAAACTTACGTCTAGTCTTTATCGTTACAAAGATATTGCTATGAATGTGATGAAGACAGAAAATAAATTAAATTGGTACTATTCCATTTTTTCATTTTCGTATTGGCTTATGCTTGAATGCTTGTAATCGAAGCAGGTAGTTAAGCGGCTAGCATATTCCGACCCGATGACGTCATCTGTCCGGAATTTGGGACCGCTACCTGTGGCGGAGTTGCACCTCAGTCAGCGTGAAGGGGATAGATAGCGCCGCTTTTGTATTTTTGGTAAATTGGTATGAAGTTGTACATTCTAGTCCTTGTCGTTACAAAGATAATTGCTATGAATCTGAGAGGTGCTCCAAATCAACGTTAATAAAAAAAATAAAAAAGTGTGTACATTTAAACTTTTTCTTTAAAATGTGTAACTGTAGTATTTCAGAGGCAATGTTCATTGAATTATTGAGGCGTATGAAAAGAATTAGGAGGCCGTACTAAAAAAAACAGTTTGTTCAAATAAATCGTTTTATTTGATTTTTACAATAAATGTTCGAATTGCCTTCCCTCTACAAGAATGCAAAGTCTGCATCTCCTAATAAAGGAAGCTCTTATCCGACGGACAAAACGGCTTTGGTTTATTTCTGATACAGCAGATTGGATGCGCTGTCGTAATTCTTCTTCCGACGTTATTGGATTCTTGTAGACCCTGTCTTTTAAACATCCCCAGTAAAAAAAATCTAGGGGATTTAAATCCGGAGATCGCGGAGGCCACAAAATTGGTCCTAATCGGCCGATCCATCTGTCCGGATAACTTTCATCAAGGTGCGCCCTTACTGCCGTCGCATAGTGAGCGGGGCACCCATCATTTTGCAACCACATTGCTTGCCGTACGTCTTCTGGAACGTTTTCTAATAACCTTGGCAACTCATTCCTTAAAAAATGGAGATAATATTCGGCGTTTAGAGTAGCTGGTAGTTCAAAGGGCCCTATTATTTGCCCATTGATTATTCCCGCCCATAAATTTATTTTAAATTGATGTTGGCTCCTGTCCTCTCGCATCAAATATGGGTTTATCAGCTGCCAACTGTGCTAATTATGCAAATTTAAATATCCATCTCGGCGGCATGAAGACTCGTCACTCCATAAAATCTTGTTAAAAAACTGCGGGTCCGCCCGAATCATTCTAAGCATCCTTTGGCAAAATTCTATTCTTGGCTGGTAATCACGCGACGTCAGCGTTTGAACACGTTGCACGTGATATGGGTGCAATCGGCACCGTTGTAGCACTCGATGCACCGTCGATCTAGAAATTCCTACGCGTCGCGCTATGACGCGAACGGAGACTGACGGATCTTCCTCGATTTCTCGAAGAATGACTTCGTCATTAACTTGTCGCGGTCGTCCTTCACGGGTACCACCAACTCCGGTGCCAAGAATTCTTCCCTCAAGAAGCGCGTTATGCACTCTAATAAAGACGCGATAATCGGGATAACGAACCAGGTTCGGGTATCTTTCACGGTACAATCTTGCAGCCGCCCTGGCATTACCTCTTGCTTCTCCGTAGATAAAATGCATTTCGGCGTACTGCCGTGGCGTGTACTCATAACGAGGCATTGGGCTGAATAAGGTTTCAGCGCTACTGCACACACGTACAAGCACACACAAACGAATGTTTTCGGAGTCCGTAGGATCGCCAAGTCGTTTGTCCAATACGCAAAGAGTTCCAAATCGATAGGCAAAGCAAAGTCCAAAAACACAGCACAAGTCAAATTTTACAGAAGAAAACACCGAGCCACTGACCGGGAGCGAAAGTTGTCTGACGTAGCAACTCGAAGAGAGACTAGTTACAACTAAACTAATAAAATCAAGCAACAATGAAGCCTGTACGAGTGAAGGGCGCAGGAAAGAACAAAAGAACCTGCGCAACTTCATACCGATTTAACCGATTTACCAAAAAGCGGCGCTATCTATCCCTTTCACACTGACTGAGGTGCAACTCCGCCACAGGTAGCGGTCCCAAATTCCGGACAGATGACGTCATCGGGTCGGAATTATGCTATCCGCTTAACTACCTGCTTCGATTACAAGCATTCAAGCATAAGCCATTACGAAAAGGAAAAAATGGAATAGTACCAATTTAATTTATTTTCTGTCTTCTTCATCACATTCATAGCAATATCTTTGTAACGATAAGGACTAGACGTAAGTTTTATACCAATTTGCAAACCTTATTAAATGTACAAGTTTTTAAAATAATGGTGGTCTTCGGTGTCATACATTTTTTTTACAGGAGAATTTTTTCAATTTTGGTCCTAACATCGTAAAGAAAAAACTTTTCAACTCAAGATTTTTTTTCTAAGGCAAATAAAACGGTATTCAAAAAAAATGGTATCTTATAACATTAGTAAGCTATTCAGAAATGTTAAATAAAAATCATACCTAAAAATGTCATCATTTGCAGCGACAGCATTAAAAAAGCTTAATTCTGGAAGACAAAATCGTAAAATTCGAAAAAAAATTAATATCCTGGTTACTGTAACGGTTTTTTTTTTAATATTCAAATTAGTTGTTGGAAATTAGGTAAGCTACCTACCCGTTACGTTTGATCCATTATTTACGGGACACCCTGTATGTGATTCAATATCTGTCCAATTACTTCTTTCAAATCGCACCGACATTTATATTATCCTATTTACCTTTAAGTATTACAAAACAACAACTAGGTGGAGTGGTGTAGTGGTAACAGTCGCGGGACATCAAACAGGACGCGAGTGGCCCAGAACGGACCATTGTGAAGCTCTTTGTCCAGCAGTGGTCGCCATCTGTGGCCATGCTGCCGTGATGCTACAATGTATACTGTTTCAGGTCACCACTCCTGTATGTTACGGGCCCACAGCTCGTTCGGCATGCGGCCGACATAAAATTCAAATAATGCATAAGGTGTTACTCTAAGTAGCCATCGAAATTCAGAATTTCTTACGTTTTTTGCTATATCATGTTTTAAATTATTGTAATTTAGTTCTTAATAAATAATAATAATAATAATAACCCCACCGCCGTATCTCTACGTTGACGTCGTGGTGGGGCTTGCGCGCTCCGAACTCTGGGTCTGTGCCGATGGAATTTACTTTGCCGAAACAGGTCTAGGGTGAGGAGCCAGACCAAGAGAGATACGTGAACCCGCAGGGCAGCATGTGGCGAGCTGTTGGGCAGTAGATCCCACGGACCCTATTTCCCGGGAGAAGTCTTGTTCTTCACCTCTGGCTTGCCTTTATTGGCCGGCTGGAATGAACACTGACGGGAACAGAGCTCCCACCTCATTCTTGCCTTTATTGGCCGGCTTGAGTGGAGATTCGCAAGAGGAAACGTGCTCGGAGGAAGGAAGTATTCCAGTAAGTGCTTGTAGGGATCTTGACCATCTTCCGGGCTCTGGGATTGTTCTGAGAGCCGTGGAATACCTCTCCACTCCTCAAGCACCTCAGGACATGTTGCCCCTTGTCGCTACGTCACTATGTGCTAGCGACCGTTTCCGGGGGCCCATTATTGTGTGTGCAAGTCACCCCCTGCCAATTTATCTGTGTACTCGTATATTATATAATATTGGTCAGGCAGGGGACATAGTTCTTCCATAGTTCAAGGTACCCAATCCATGTAGCCACCCAAACCCATAGGCCCAATGTGTTTTGTTTCCATGTTCTGCAATAGTCCTGCACCAACCGGGGGTTGTCCTTGGGTGCACTTGCATAGTGCATACAGGGATAATCGTCGGCTGGTGCCTCCTCGTCATTTGAAATTGTCTAAAGGGCCTCTGCGAGTTGGCTTCGGCCCCTCGTACGCCTTCCAAAGGTCCGGGACCCCAGGGTCCCGAGATAAGCCAAAGACAAGAAATAATAATAATAATAATCTTTATTTATATATAAACAGATTGTAGTACATGTAACATCTTTTACAAAGTGGTTAGTGTATCTCTAACAATCAAATGGGTTACAATTTTGATAAGACAATTTATATATTGGACATTTTTTGTTTATTGTATTGTATAGAGTCGGACCTAGATAATAAAATAATCTTTTAGTAAACGGCAAGTGGGTTTTGGGAGGAGTAGGTACATATATCTTTTCGACGTTTGATAATTTCAATATAGGGTGTTATGCGGTGTTTACAATCAGTTGTAGTGTTGTCGCACGTTGAGGACGTTGCAGTTTTTGTATAACTGATTAGTTGGATATAGTAGTGGTCGGAAAGTAGCCACTTTCAGTATGGGCGCGATGTGCAACTTCCAAGGTTTTTGCAGCACCACCCCAACAGAGAATACAACAGGTAATAATGGATAGGCATAAGGCAAAATAGACATTACGTATAATTATAGGATTTGCAATATTTCTTAAGGTACTTACTTAATTATTGAATTATTTCAACTTACAACCCGTTAGAAATTAATTTCGCGGACTACCTTGACGGATTCCCCTTAATATAACAGTCATTCAAGACTAGGCGGTCACTGTGCAATTCTCGTGGGCGTATCTAATCTTCATCGTCATTCGGCCTAAGGTCAGTGATAAAGTCTCCAGCCTTCGAAGCAGAAGAGCTTCAGTGATAGCAGAATGAATCCTCGAGTGAGTGGACTAACTCGTTGGTCTAGTGGTCGTAATAAAGCTCTACTGCTGAGCATGATGTCCTGGGTTCGATTCCCGGCTCGGGCAAAGTGTTAGTGGGTTTTCTCATCTGGAATTTCTCAGAACTGGCGAAATGTGGGTGTACTATAGGTACACCTCTGCCCCAACCCTTCGAGGATACAGGCGTGATGGTATGTGTATGTTGTCACTGAATCTTCATAAGCAGATACTGACAGGATTTTAATCCTTGTAGATTAATACTTGTTTGAACCTAACTCCTCTTTATGTCACCATGAACTTTGTTAGTTTATAATCTATCTCGCGAGATTATAAACTATCGAAAAATTGTGAACTGTAACAAACCATTTACAATTTAACGTGTTATTTTTCGATAGCTCGATCTATCCATGGCAAACCGACAAATTGTGAACTGGTATCAAACTATACGACGAACGCACCTTGCTCTAGTACAAGTAACTGCGACCAACTTGAAAGAATCGCTCGTTCGGCTCGCGCGCGGTTGGTAACAGTTCTTACCTAACCTAACCCATTTGGTCGGAGGGCCCTGGCTTAGTTATTGCGACCAATTCGGCGACCGCCAAGACTTACCAATCAGGGACTGTTCACAATTTTACGAGTGATCAAATCGGTCAGATTGTGAACCCTGTCGGTAAGTGCAGGTTCGTTCACAATTTGACGGTTTGACATGGATAGATTATAAACTATGGAAAATTAATACGTTATATTGTAAGCAGTATGGTAACTGTACCATATAAGCAATATGGTAACTGTACTGTCGATAAATTGTGAATTGTCACAATTTATCAACAGTTTACAATCTCGCGAGATAGATTATAAACTAACGGTGTTCACAATCATACGGTGACAGATACATCTTTCCCAGTTAGTGGTAATAGGCTCGCCCCATATTATACTGTACTTGACATGACTCATTAGAAGGCTAGGTAAAATAAAATTAGAAGGCTAAAAGTCACCCAAAGGGCAATGGAGAGGGCTAGAGAGTTTCCTTACGTAATCGAATCAGAAATGAAGAGATTCGCAGGAGAACCAAGGTAACCCAAAGAATTGCCAAACTTAAGTGACAGTGGGCAAAGCACATTGCTCGCAGAACAGATGGCCGATGGGGACGAAAAGTTCTGGAGTGGCGACCGCATACCGGAAGACGTAACATTGGAAGGCCTCCCACAAGGTGGATCGATGACCTTGTGAAGGCCACAGGAATCCGCTGGATGCAGGAAGCACAGAACCGGTCAAAGTAGCGGTGCTTGGGGGAGGCCTGTGTCCAGCAGTGGACGTCTTTTGGCTGAAATGATGACATGACTGGTCTCTGCCCACAACTTATACGGAGAATACAGGCGTGATGTTTGATTTTTGACATCACGTTGATTTCAAATCTTAAAGGGTTCCCATTTCAAATGAAATTGCTACGGGCTACGGCGTAGCGACCTACGCCGTAGCCGGTATGATTCTAGCTACTACCATATTTTCACTGTAGCAATTTTAAACGTGCACATGACATTTCATATTAGGTACCAGACTGATAATTTTGTTATAATTTAGATAATCTTTTTAATGACTGCTAAATATTTATGCAGATTCACATTATTAACATGATAACAATTTTGATGAATAATTGTTGAAACAGGCTTCGTACTATCAACATTTGTATATAACTCACACAAATAGGTACTTGACGTAGATAAATTAATTTCCAACATATAATATTTCTACTACGTATGAATATGACGACATTTCCTTTCAGTTATAATACCAGAGCAAGAGGTAATTCCATAGATAATACACTATCTAAAGTAAGGTCAATCGTCGAATCCGATTTGCAGCTTTCGGCAAGCAACGCAAAATCCCCTCGTCTCACATACCACTGTGTATCAACAAGACGAGTCTTTGACCGGAGCGTGTTGCCAGAGATGACGTAAGGAACTGAAATGTGGTCACAATGGGCCTCATTAGAAGGCTCACCGAAAGGGCAATGGAGAGGGTTACGCTCGGAGCTTCCCTACGTGATCTAATCAGAAGTGAAGAGATCCGCAGGAGAACCAGGGTAACCCACATAGCCCGAAGAATTGCCAAACTATTGGCAGTGGGCAGGGCCCATTGCTCACAGAACAGATGGCCGATGGGGCCGAAAAGTGAATGACTTAGCGTTGGAAGGCCTCCCAAAAGGTGAATAGATGATCTGGTGAAGGCTACAGGAATCCGCTGGATGTGAGAAGTACAGAACCGGTCGAAGTCGCGGTATGCTTGGGGGAGGCCTATGTCCAGCAGTGGACGTCTTTCGGCTAAAATGATGATAAAACTAGTATAATTGTGTTTGTTCAAGTCATCTACAGCTAGAAGATACAGAGACCGAATAAAGGTGAGCGTCCACTGGTCCGCGCCGGCCGCAACGCACGCACGGCACGCAACGGATTTCGGTTTTCTTTGTATGAATTCATATAACACTGCGTCCACTACCGGTACCGGCATTTTCATTTCTTCATATAAATAAACCAAAATCCCTCGTGTGCCGTGCGTGTATTGCGGCCGGCGCGGACCAGTGGACGCTCAGCTTTAATCAGATTTTGTTAGAGAATATGATCTTAGAATAAAATAGAATAGAATAGAATACTCTTTATTATGCACACCATTTAAATACCACCATCACCATCACCACCACCACCACCATCACCATCTTAGTGAACATTATTAAGATTTCTAGTATGATTTGTCATATGTATAGTAGGTACTTGGGCGACCGAGATCTGCTCGGGTCAAAGACTACTATAGTATACTGGCTAGCTCGGGTGAAAAGTTGTAAACAGAGAAGACCAATTTTCACAGAAACTTTACAAAAAAAAATTGAATTTGTAGGTTGTGAATTTTGGAACTTGAAACTTTTATTTTTGCTCGGATGTCCACGAGGCATTATAATATTTTCTACAAAGCACATTTCAATGAATATTTTATTTGAACACCAAGTGGCTAATCAATAACTTACGAACAAAAAGAGAATATTATCTGTTAGTAGTTATCAATAGGTACGACGTTTTTGTGTTGACGCCAAAAACGTTGGTTCGGTTCTCATTTCAGTGGAGAGGCCTTGTCGGATTTGTAAAACTATGTAAGTTTGTCATCAGTTCTAATTTCTCATGAAACCACCAAATACACCAAATGTACAAAAACTCATTAACCAGTAGGTGCCTTTTATTTACCTTTTAAAAACCAGTACCTATGTGTTTTCCTAAAACTTTTACAAAAATAATCTACTGTACAGAAATGAGGCTTTTATAGGACAGTTGATATTTAGTATTCACATCTACACTCTACAATCAATTCAATCAATTGGAACTACGGCCGTCATGTTGAAATGTCATTCGATTGTGTCGACGCATCGACGGTGCCGTCCTCATTCACAGATAAGTTGGTAGGACTGTATAGGTGGCACCTGGAAAAACTAATCAAGATCGAGATTAAAAACTCTTTGGTCTTTTATTAAGTATATAAAACATTTACACTTACAAAATTTTGGAGCTTTTTTAGACTAATGAAAATTAAAAGTTATAAAAAAAAGGATTGAATAGGTATTGTTATATCTATTCTAAAATTGAAAAAAAAAAACAACTTTTTTCAACCTATTACCTATATTATCTCATCTTCTCTCAATAACAATTTCTATAAATTCGATGTCAATTATACGGGGTATTGTATTAGCCAGTAACTGGTTGTGAAGGTCAGATAAACAGTCGCTCCATGAAAAATACTGGTATTCAGCTGCATCCGGTTAGACTGAAAGCTGACCCCAACATAGTTGGAAAAAGGCTAGGCAGATGATGACGAATTAATAATACGGTATTATATAATATCATGTATCTAAATTGCGAAGTTAAGAAAAACAACTGTCATACAAACAAAAAGAGACTAATTTATAATATGTGTAGATGGTAGATTTTACGTAGATTCCTTTACGAGACTCTTTCTTTTCTTGACTGAGACTGATATGGGTATGAAGTTCAAAAACACACTGTTGAAAAAATATTTAATTAAAGAAAGAATACCACACAGTAAAGAAAAAGAAACTAAAATTTATACTAATACTAAATCAATACAAACTCAATGGTTTCACATAGTTATCCAGTTCATGTCCTGAGAAGTATATTAAATTATGCTAAGAAATGGTGGTTTTAAAAATTATTAAAATAATTAAATGTCAGCTTAAATCTACAAGATTCAACCATGTCAATATATATTTTTGGTTTAATGGTTTGATATCAAGACTATTCTTCTGTATACTAACCAATTAATAGTATATTATACCATTACAGTACCTAAGTATGTACTATGTACAAACCCATTGATTTGTTTATTATTGTAGGTACGCACACTAAGACATTTAAAACAACATAACTTAGTTGGTAATAAACTGATTAAGAGTTAGCTTTTCATAATTTAACAACATTGTTTTATACTTACTCAGTCTTCATTAGTAATGTCAAGTTGTTTTATATTACAATTATTCATTTTTGTATTTATTAGCTAAAACCTCTAACTTAGACATATTTTTTTGCAAGTCAGCATTTTTATCTAGTTTCAGGTAAGTATTGTTTCTTATTTCATGTAACTTAACCCAATCTGGCAGCTCTTCTGTAAGAACTTTAATATCTCTTTGCAAATCATTTGCTGAAACATTTGCTTTGAAGCTACTATCTAACTTTGAGAGGATTATGTTTAGTGCCAGAACGTTTTTCCTCTCAGTCACAAAGATATTTCGAAGTGTGCGAGCAAGATCTGGAAGGCGACAATAAACCAAATACTTTTGGTCATTTTCAGACGATCTAGTCATGGCCTCAAGGGCTTTAGCAGCCTGTTTAGCTTTTACCTTCTCTAGGAGAGCAGTAGGCAGATTACGAAGTGCTGGATTTAAGATTGTAACTGCACTAGCGCTTGGTTGACTAGTCTGTGTACTGTTGCTCTTCATTCCATTTACAGACGTATTTGGTTTAGTGTCTGTAATACCAGTTGCAGCCTTTTCTTGCTCAGTGAGTCCACGGGCCTTTGCTTGAGCTAGCTTCTCTAAAGCTCTTTCCATTTTTGTATTACATTTAAATAGTTCGCGCGCCTTAGCTAACACGTCTTGGGCAGTTGAGAATTTCTCAACATTTGGCATTTCAGGCAACTTGCCACTCTCAACTTCTGGTACCTTTTCAATATCGAATTCAGGATGCCAACGAGTCAATTTATCATCAGGGATCACCATTGGAGGATCAAGTGATTGTAAATATTGTGCATGATGTTTCTTTACTAACTGAAGCAAAATATCGTAAAAGTATCTGCGCCTCTCTAGTAGCACACTTGGATTCATAACCTTAATATCATTAGGAAAATTAGGTGATATTATTAGTTCATATTGTTCCTTATGAGATGAGGCACAGAAATTCTTCACCTTTTGAATTTCGAAGTTGTAAAAATCTGGCACTAAGTGTTTTATTTGAGCTAAATGTTTTTGGGTGAATGAACGTTTCAGCATCTCTTGGACAGAAGGTTTGAGTTTAGCAAAGGTTATCTTTTCATTTCTATTATAGAGTAAAGCAACAACAGTCTCCATGCCACGGAACAGTTCAGCAAGGAACCTGTAGTGATGAGGCAGCGGCAGGCTGCTGGAGGATGTAGCAAGTGCTGCATGCCGAATATATGCTGGAACCTGAAAAAGAAATATAAGAAATTTAAAAACTGGTCAAGAGCATGACAAATATTATGTGTTCTTTAATAAAACATTAATATCACTTTAGCTTAATATAAAGTTAAGAAAGAAAAGAACTGCAATGCTATAGAGTTAGCCAACTTTGAATAGCTTTTAACTTCATAATACTAACCTTGCTTGGACTCTTGATGGGACTGATAACCACTTTCCTAGGTGATATAAGAGGCCTCTGTTGAGGAGCAGGCATTGACATGCATTTCTTTGGTGATAGAAAATCATTTTGAATGAGTGCTTTCTTGCTTGGACTGTAAAAAAAAACTATTTTCAATTCCAGTGCCATACATAGGGAATCCAATCCTAACCTGATTCTAAACTGATGTAGAAAAAACAAAAAAAAAATATTTTGACTGATTTTCACAAGAAGCACACATGTAAGACAATTCATTTGGTAACCCAAATCTAGTTACAAAGCTTACAATGTACAGGCAGAGAAACTAACAGCTGAACACTGTAAGGACAATTGGCCGCTATAGTAACGCTTGCTAACAGAATGGTGATTATCATGTGGACGGGATTTCTTTTTCATGGTGTCCAACGATTGTTTCTCTGCTTGTACCAACGTGGATATTTGTGGTGATCCACTTTTCGACCTTATTACTATGGTGATAAGGATCAAAAGTAGTTCACCACAAATGTCCGCGATAGTACATCCTCAAGTTATACCTACAATAGTAGAATCTAACAATCTAGAATTCTGCATAATGGTTAGTGGTTATAGCTATCAGCATTGGATAGGATAATATAATTCCTTTGTAATTGCAATACCTACCTATAGTGGAATATGGCAAGCAACATGTGTACTACTTTACTAAATATATCTACCATATACAAGTTTTGGGTATCACAACATGGCTATTGATTTATATACATATTATCTCTAATTGGTGTCTATGTTTAAAACCATATTATTAAACAGAGTTAACAATTCTGTTTATTAATATAGAACACTAAAACTGATCTCTTACAATGTTAACACAAATAAAGTTATTAAGACTCACTTACCTTACTGGTACTTCCACATCAATAGACTTGAATTCTCGGAGATTACGTTTCTCGCTGGTTTGTTTGAGATCTTGTATGCCTTTGCTAAGTCGATCAGCGGTTGCCCTTAATTCGGCTAACCTCGAACTTCCAGCCAATTTCTTCCTTATGTCACCAAGACTTAGCTCTTTGCGAGAAGTGGTAATAACTTCCGCTTTGGAGGCTTCTGTGATTTTACGTGTGTTAGAGGCATTCACTTTCTTACCAAATGCTGCCGAGACTTTTGGCGGCATTTGTTTCGTATCTTTAGATGACACGACATGCTGACAATCAACATGTTTTAAATCTTCCTTTACAGTTTCACTTGATTTAACTGGTTGCTTGAATTCTCTCGTAACGATATCACACTTCTCTATGAGAGCCGTACCAGTGGGTAAAATCTTTGCTTGAGTCCGGTCGATGTGAAGTATTTTATTTTTAGAGGTAATAAGATCCTCAGTAGCAGGCCTTTTTCTACTATTGAAAAACGAAGTGATAGATGTTTGTGACATGATAGCTTTACTTACATACAATTAAATTTAAGAATGAATATTTATAAAGAATAGACTGAATGTTCTCAGCAGCAATTTTTTCCCTCCAAAATGACCGTTGCCTCTAGCACAGACACTTGTGTCACTTGTGTGAGTGGTGAACCGTGTGAACTGTGAAATTAACGAAATCGCGCGCGACTGTCAAAACTAAGCTTGTCAATTGTCATGTTGTTAGGTCAGTTTCAAGTTTTCAGTAGTGACCAAAATTATAAGGCCTGCGGTTGGAACCAACCACCAACAGAGGTCACCTTGGTTGAGTTTGCATAAAAATTATCCGTGTTCGTGTTGACGTATGTTGATGTTCAATATGTGGTTGATAACCAACGATTTTGGTCATGAGCGCATCCCTCACTACCTCACGACCTAGCACAGAGCATTGCTACCAAGGACTAACAGAGGACATTGAGTCAGATTTCGACCGTGTGGACGCTTGTTGGCGGTTGGGAACGCGTCAGTTGGGTCTTGGCCTTCGACCGCCACGTATTATGCAAGATGGATCGCCGGGAGAATGAAATTTTGGTGGAATTTATTGAATTGTATTGTGATCTTCCATGTTTATGGCATACAGGGTCAAAATAAAAAGAGAAAGAAAAAAAAAGATAGAAATCAAAAGACCCAATCTTGGCATCTAATGACCGAAAAACTTAAAAAAACTAGACCTAAAAGCAAATGCACCATTGTTATTGACCTCAAATCTCGCGTTTTTATGAAATCATTGGGTTTGAGGTAAATTCTAACTCATAGAGTTTTATTGCTAATTGTAATGACTATAATTCTGTAAAGCCATATTAGTTACCGCCGCGAATCATATTTTAATCAATATAAAACCTGCCACTGACCTGCAAATTGCAAAAATCGTAAGAAAATTTGAATTTCGCGGCTTTTGACTACCCATTTGTAACAGCGTCCTTAATTCATTAAAAGTGTTCAGATTCATCCTAAATTTTTTACAAAAGTTCTGTTGCCGATTCTCTTATCAAAAATGTCTCTACGCTACGAGACTGAAAATCACCATTTAGTTTATTTCTGTCAAACGACGATTCCCCATTCTAAAATTGACTAAAGTGACACAACTTATATTTTGGTTTGACACAATGACGTAAGGTAATACGGGTAATACATCATTGGTTTGACAGCACTAAGATAGCACTGAGTTATTAATTTAATGAAAATGGCAATTTTGCTATTCTGAATTTGACGGTTTTCACCTAAAATTTTGATTGTTTATCTAAATCAGACTATTTTTAATCGCGATTAAAAAGGTGTGAAATAAAATTAGTTGTCATGTACTCGACTTCGGGTGCAAAAACAGTACAGTTCTTTTGCTTATATATGGAAAACGGTGTGTCCTATCGCAAAAATTGTATGCATCTACATACGTAGTATCCCTAAGTAGTCTGTGGCATCTACTTTTATTTTATATCAACTTATTAACAGTCCAGTGTTGCCAGCTACATTCTGGTGTTGTCCTTACATAATAAATATAGCTACATACTACAAAAATATTTTTTTTTCCCTCCCTTTACAAAACGGTACGGTACGAGTTTTGTAAAGGGGGGAAAAATTTCACTGACCTAATCGTGCGATACTGACATCTGTCATCGCCACCATGCTACAGTGCAAACAGCGTAGAGTGCTAGCAAAATAAGTCTTCGCGCGGCTAAAATCGAAACTAATCGTATGCCGCCATCTAACCATCTTATCGTATAAGTTAGGTGTTAAGAGAATGTGCTGTGTTCCGTGTTTTTATTAGTTTAAAATAATCGCCATCATTATGCCGAAAGTAATTAAAAGTACTGGCGGGATATTATCATCTTGAAGGCGCCACTTATACCTATGGCGCTACCAGTCGCGTGCAGCCTTATCTTGCGCGCACTCTAGGTACAGTCCTACCAAATTATCTGTGAACTGAAAGAGGACGGCACCGTCGATGCGTCGACACAATCGAATGACATGCGTCGGCACAATCGAATGGCATTTCAACATGACGGCCGTAGTTCCAATTTTCGCCATTTCACAGATAAGTTGGTAGGAGTGTACACACAGCTCTCATACGCGGGAATAAAACATATGCAGTTACATAATTTTAACCATAAAAATCATCAATACATCTTTCTAAGTTAGACTTCGTGCAGATTCGTCGAACGAACGAAATCTAACGAAGCTGCACGAATTTTAACATAGAAAGATGTGATGATTTTTATGGTTAAAATTATGTAACTGCATATGTTTTATTCCCGCGTATCATATTTTGATCAAGATACAACCTGACACGGACCTGCAATTTGCTAAAAACCCAAAAAAAAAAAAATGAATTTCGCGGGCTACTACAGCGCATCCTCCTTAAGGTGAAAGCGCCAGGGTAGCCCGCGAAATTCAAATTTTCTTACGGTTTTTGCAATTTGCGGGTCAGTATCAGGTTGTATGTTGATCCGAATATGATTCGCGTCCATAACAAATTATTTTTATTACGGTGTTATAAAAATATTGTAAATGCCTGAAGATACTCTTTAAGCACACAAGAGTATAAGAATTAGAATTCCAACTTCACTAATAATCTTTATTTTCTTGTACAAAATCTGCCATGATTCTTTTTGTTTTTGGGATAAATTCTTACCAACTAAGGAACCCTGCATTGTACGTGGTTCGACACGCACTTGGCTGATTTTTATATTTATGGTTTTAGTGGGGTATAATTTGCTAGATTTTTCTAGGTGTAAATAATATTTATATTTAATAAAATTGCCACTTTTGTGTAAACGACGCTTATTAAGGTTAAATTTGAGTAATACTGACGTACATGATCCTAATTGTTCTGTGGTCTATCGACCATTGAAGACATTCTTCGTCTGTGATCATGTGATTCTGTGAAAACATAAGGCACGGTTGAAGATGAAGGCTTAAGATGAACACGCTAAAGATACAAAATGTATTATAATTTTTTGACGATTCCTGTCGGTTTGTGGACTTCATTCCAATATTTTGATACATAATTAATGATGAAATAAAAAAGGAAAGAATGCCACATAAGGAGACTGCAACGCCTGGAAACAAACACGATAGAAGAAAAAATATAATTATACCAAGCAAACACAATTACATTCCTCAGGACTCTCAGGACCTTGAAGGCGTTCATGAAACAGAAATCACTGCGCAAATATCGTTACCAGCGGAAGGCGGGTGGGGATGGGTAGTAGTTACAGCAAGCTTTTTGACTATTTTCATGCTAGACGGAGTTTTCTTCACGTTTGGCAGTATGTTCCATGATATGGCAGACGATCTTGCAGTTGGAGAATCTCTGGTGGCACTTACCAATTCTGTAGCAGTAGCAGTGTACTTTATAGCAGGTCCTTTAGTGTCTGCACTTATTAATAGATTTGGTTTTCGAGCTATTACTATGAGTGGTTCAGTGATATCTTCTATGGGTCTCTTGTGCACATATTTCTCCACTAGTTATGTAGCAATCCTTATATTATATGGATTTGTTAGTGGACTTGGAGCCTGTCTCTCGGGTATGGCCTCTGGAATAGTAGTGGGTTTTTATTTTGAAAGACTTCGATCCTTGGCAATGGCGATATCAAGTATGGGTTCCAGTGTTGGCATCATGATTATGTTTTCCGTAAATACACAAGTAGTAAAAATTGCTGGATGGCGTGTACTTATGTTGCTGCATGCTGGACTGTTAGGCACAATTTATTTTTATGGTATGACGTATCGACCGTTGCTCTCTTTAACTGTGACGACGACAGTTCCTAAAGATTCAGACCCTACTCGTACAGTAACTTATTTACCAAGTTTGGCGGCTGTTAAGGCGTTACCCTCCCGCACGCAAAGAGAAAGCCCTATGCCAAGTGCTGCAGAACGACTCTTTAGTGCAGTATCTAATGTCAACTTTCCAACTGCGGCTGCAGTGATTGGAGAAAGTGCAGCGCCGACACCTTCACCGACTAAAGCGGGTCCATCCACAGCAGCTGCATCGAGGCTTACACTAACAGCTCAAGGTCCTCAATATGGAGTAAGTCGTAAGCAGTTAAAACAAGTTAAATCTTTAATATCCAAATCCAGAACGAGTATACGAGCTCAAGATGAAAATGTGGAGAAACAAAAAGAAATACATTTAATTGTTGATGATAAAACTCCGGAAAAAAAATGGTGGCAAAAGTTGTTTCATTGGGAGAAGGAGGTATCCCAAGCTCGACCAATGTATCGAGATGATGCTTTTTATGAAGGCAGACTAGATCAGTTACCAGCCTATCAAAAAAGTATGTTGGGAACCCCGGCGGAAGGGAGAACTGGCATTGAATATCAAATGGCAGTTTCACGTGCCGTGACTGCTGCGGAGTTACCGGAAAATAAGGGTGTTTTCACTACTGCTGCTAGAAGGATTCTTGCTACTATGTTGGACCCAAAACTACTTACAAGACTTTCATTTTTATTGTTATGTACCAGTGGTTTCTTCACGTATTTAGGATATTTAGTGCCTTATGTATTTCTGCCAGATAGGAATATGAGCGTTGGCATTCCTCCCGAACATTGTACTTTATTTATAAGTGTCATCGGTTTCGCAAATGCGGTCGGCCGCCTGGTTATAGGGGCATTGGCCCTTAAGTACAATCCAGTAAATGTGTATTTATGTGTGTGTTTAATAACTGGAATGTCGATAATAGCATTTAATTTTTCATATAACCTAATGTATCAGTATGCGATATGCGTAATGTTTGGATTTCATATTGCCAGTTTAAGTTGCGTACGAAGTGTGGTAATTGTACATTTGTTTGGATTAGAAATGTTAACTAACGGAACTGGTATTATGATAATGTTTCAAGGTTTTGGAAGTCTATTAAGTACACCGATGTCCAGTGCACTAAAAAGTCAGTTTGGATACACAGTGTCTTTCTACGTGGCCGGGACGTTTGTTATCATTAGTGGTTTAGTTTTAATACCAGTTCGCAAATTCAATGAAAAGGAGAAAAATAAAATGTATGTACCGCCTGAACAGCCAACTACGGCAAAGGCTACGCCCATGGCTGCGCCCACGGCTACGCCCACGGCTACGCCAAAAAAGATATATAAATCAGTGCCATAGATTGAAAAAAAAACTTGATATTCTTTTTTTTACCTAAAGTCCCAGCTTAACATAAACCCAGCTTATCCCATAGGTACAGTCAACCGCACATCAATGGTAATAATTTGACATTCACACTTTTTTAGCGTCTATGTCGTAAACGTAAAGCTGGGCACTCACGGTCAGTTCATCGCGCCAAATGGCGTGATGTATATCCAAAATTTGATCGTGAGTGTCGATTCTTCAATCCATATTTTGGCGCGATGTCAATCCACGGATGTTCCGTGCGCACCGTCTCCGCCATTTGGCGTCGCGCCATTTGTCCGTGAGTGCGAAAACTGTGGGCCATCATCACGTTGCCAATTGCCATGCAGAGGTGCAAGGTGGTGGTGGTGGTGGTGGTGTAAGGTGCATAATCGTATGCCACGTCATACGTTTATGCACCTTATACATGGCAACACGAATCAATTTCTGCAAGTATTTTGGCGGGGCGCCCATCCATTTGATTTAATCCAAATGGACTGACCGTGAGTTCCCCTTTATGGTGAATTTCGTAGTGCGGATAACTCACACGCACATAATTATGAACATTCTGAATGAAGCATGTCAATGTACCTACATACACACGGTACCCTGTAAGTCTCTAATCCGCTCACCTGATGTTGTTTTAGGATAGATTGATGCAAAATTAAAAACTAAGTAGGTAGACCTAGATACAGTCAGCCCCAAAAAGATGAATACGCGGATAAGGAACCATTTTATTGTCTACAACCATTGTTCCTTGTTATGAAGCCATGTAAAAAGCAACAAAACAGTATCCAATGTATTTCACCAAAACAAAGTACCTATACACTTGTCTCAAAACCTTCTACGCGCAGGCTTTATATAATAAAAAATCTTACGGCCTAATTATTTAAACACCCTGCGATCAAAACAAAGTTTAGAGCTGTACAGGGATCCTTTGTCTCATGGCCAAAATTGGAACTAACGCCCGCATCTTGTTTTTCTAATCATGTTTATCTGTGGCTACGTTTGCACCAGAAAACATTCAACATGTAGATGTTTCGAACAAATCTCATAACTTGTTATGATAAAGAACATCGGTCATCATGGCCCAAATATTACATGCTGTGACCTAACTATATAATATCGCGAACATGAATAATAGATTAATTCATTCTCCTAGGCACAATCATCAATCCTTAACTAAAAATATGTCGGATCCGGTCAATAGTACGGACACGTAACGAATCGCAAGCGCGCCACTGGCGACATCACGTGAGGTGCCCACGCCTACAGCGCGCTTCTACAGAGTCGTGATGTTCTAACCTCATGGCGAGCAGAACTGTCTAGTGTCGGATCGCATCGAGGCAACATCGGGGTTGGTACGCCACGGAACTGCATTCGATTCGTTGTGCTTAGTGATTGTGTTCGATTGTGATTTTAAACACAGTGTCTCGCACCCAGTGTGTTTTCATTGCACGAAACCCATCTTCTGCCCACATGTCTGTCTAAATCTAACTGAGTAAATCCTGACGTTCCGACAAATATATTATTTAAAAGCAGAGCTTCATAGAACTTTACACATAAGAATTTCGTAACTTTTGAGGATATGATGTAGGTACCTACTAAGTCTGCAGCATAGAAATATAAAAAACAGGAGAAGTGGCATGGAGGCGTGTCTGTGTCCACGCGTTATGCGCACGCTGTGCCTTTACTCGCCAAATGGCCGTTTCCGCGAACTAGTACGCTTTCGACCGTGGTCACGATAAATTATAAAAATGCCGTGTTGTTCAGTGGTTTGCTGCAAAAACCGAAGTGATAATAAAAACTTCGTATCTCACGGAATCACTTACCATATGTAAGTAAAAGTATTTTACTGTATTTATCTTTAAAATCATAAAAAACAACAAATCGTAAAATATTTCTTTCTTTTACTACGTTATTTTTGTTTTCAAATATCGCAGCGGTTGTACTATTTTTGCAGCAAATACATTGCTCCTTAACCACTGTCTTAAGTATGTCGCTAAGCGACTGGACAAGCAATGTAAAAATAACAAAACGATACTTCATTTACGCGGAGCGTCGCATAGTACAGCCGCTGTGTCTTGCGGCGAGATAGTGATGAGGTTAAGATCCACTAAAGTAGGCTATCGATAATAATGTCGATTGCCCAACGAATATTATATTGCTATTATAGTTTATTTTTCAATTTGTCAACCGTTTTAGCCCTGTTGGAACACTTGAAAAGATGACGTTTAAGTACGGTTGGAAAACCTTTGAGAATGTAAAATAATCTTTTTTACCGTTTTTGATTATTTTACCTAGTTGAGAAATGCATAACCAACGGTCGTAAAGTAAGTTTTTTTTTTTTTTTAGTTAGTTTAGTTTTTTGGAGTGTTTTTGGGTTTAAATTATCGCATCTTCGTGCTATTTCCTTACTTTTTTTTGGTTTTGGTATTTTACTTCCGCTAAAGTCTTTAACTATGCACCACAAGATTCGAATGCGTTGTAGTAATCGGTATGGTTCAGATAAAATATTAGTGATTTTTGCTTAAAATAAGTCAACATATTCATGCTATTTATTTGTTATGCATGAGTATGGCATGTGTTTGTTTTCATATATTTAACTATTTCTTAACTAAGGGTTTTTTTTAAATAACAAAAGCCTATTCGCCTGTTGCCTGCTACCTGCTTACTCATCGTGAGGTTAAGAAGTATAGACCGCGCGGAACTAGTTGATCGCGCCTTAGGTATGTGAGCGGTGGGATGGAGGAGCGGGGGCGCATTACTCAGTACGTGCGTTGCGAACCGCCGCCTCACCCCTGTCTCAGCGGTCAACTAGTTCCTAGACTATAGACTATAGCTTAAGATACTTATTATGTAAATGATAAATAAGTTCTTATAGTACATTTTTAGCTTCCCAAAAGATACAAATACCTACAAAAAAAGAATGGATTGATGCCACAGGAAGGCCACCTAACTGGTTCCCAACAAATTATAGCACCATATGCTCAATTTACTTTAAGAAAACTCGAGCCTCTAAAGAAAACAGGCTTTTTGAATGGGCAATCCCAAAATTAAGAGTACCTACGTCAAGTACTGAACAAATACCTCCACTTTACAGGTCAGTCAGTAAACACATCATAACAGGGTTCAACAATTCCTATGGTTTCACAGCCTAAACCAACTTAACCGGATTGTTTTAATTTATCGATTCGTGTTTTTTTTTAATATACATTTTTTTTTAATTTAAAATATATAATACTTTCTGGACATATCATTTTTTATTTTATTTTCAGGACCCCAAATTTTTCTTGTACTAATAAATGGAAGTATCGATAACTTTCCGATTTAGTCAATCACTAGCGTATATGTAAAATAAATTGCTTTTTGCACAACACAATAATAGCGCCAGATGTTTTTGTGTGAGTAAGTTGTACGGTGCATGGTAAATGCACGCTGTGTGTGACGAGTTAAGGTTTATAATTGATTGTGTAGTATGTTCTGATTTATGAATTGCAAGTGTGTGCGCGACTTTGTATCTATTGCTTTTAGTGAACTACATGTGTAGTAGTGGCGCGGTGGTGGGGCCAACCTAGCGACATCGGGTTCTGATACATTTTCAACTACCGGGCATATCTCCTTCTTTCATATATCTATGGTCTGCAGCCATGACTACAACCCATAGAAATATAAAAAACAGGAGAAGTGGCATGCGGGCGTGCCTGTGTCCACGCGTTATGCGCACGCTGTGCCTTTACTCGCCAAATGGCCGTCTCCGCGAACTAGTACGCTTTCGACCATGGTCACGATAAATTATAAAAATGCCGTGTTGTTCAGTGGTTTCCTGCAAAAACCGAAGTGATATTAAAAACTTCGTATCTCACGGGATCACTTACCATATGTAAGTAAAAGTATTTTACTGTATTTATCTTTAAAATCATAAAAAACAACAAATCGTAAAATATTTCTTGCTTTTACTACGTTATTTTTGTTTTCAAATATCGCAGCGGCTGTACTATTTTTGCAGCAAATACATTGCTCCTTAACCACTACCTTAAGTATGTCGCTAAGCGACTGGACAAGCAATGTAAAAATAACAAAACGATACTTTATTTACGCGGAGCGTCGCATAGTACAGCCGCTGTGTCTTGCGGCGAGATAGTGATGAGGTTAAGATCCACTAAAGTAGGCTATCGATAATAATGTCGATTGCCCAACGAATATTATATTGCTATTATAGTTTATTTTTCAATTTGTCAACCGTTTTAGCCCGGTTGGAACACTTGAAAAGATGACGTTTAAGTACGGTTGGGAAACCTTTGAGAATGTAAAATAATCTTTTTTACTGTTTTTGATTATTTTACAGCGTACCTAGTAGAGAAATGCATAACCAACGGTCGTAAAGTAAGTTTATTAATGTTTAGGTGGAGTGTTCTTGGGTTTAAATTATCGCATCTTCGTGCTATTTCCTTACTTTTTTTTGGTTTTGGTATTTTACTTCCGCTAAAGTCTTTAACTATGCACCACAAGATTCAAATGCGTTGTAGTAATCGGTATGGTTCAGATAAAATATTAGTGATTTTAGCTTAAAATAAGTCAACATATTCATGCTATTTATTTGTTATGCATGAGTATGGTATGTGTTTGTTTTCATATATTTAACTATTTCTTAACTAAGGGTTTTTTTTTAACAACAAAAGCCTATTCGCCTGTTGCCTGCTACCTGCTTACTCATCGTGAGGTTAAGAAGTATAGACCACGCCTTAGGTATGTGAGCGGTGGGATGGAGGAGCAAGGGCGCATTACTCAGTACGTGCGTTGCGAACCGCCGCCTCACCCCTGTCTCAGCGGCCAACTAGTTCCTAGACTATAGACTATAGCTTAAGATACTTATTATGTAAATGATAAATAAGTTCTTATAGTACCTTTTTAGCTTCCCAAAAGATACAAATACAAAATAAGAATGGATTGATGCCACAGTAAGGCCACCTAACTGGTTCCCAACAAAATATAGCACCATATGCTCAATTCACTTTAAGGCAGAAATGTTCCAGCCTCTAAAGAAAACTCGCAGGCTTTTTGAATGGGCAATCCCAAAATTAAGAGTACGTCAAGTACTGAACAAATACCTCCACTTTACAGGTCAGTGAGTAAACACATCATAACAGGGTTCAACAATTCCTATGGTTTCACAGCCTAAACCAACTTAACCGGATTGTTTTAATTTATTGATTCGTGTTTTTTTTTTAATATACTTTTTTTTTATTTAAAATGTATAATACTTTCTGGACATATCATTTTTTATTTTATTTTCAGGACCCCAAATTTTTCTTGTACAGTAATAAATGGAAGTATCGATAACTTTCCGTTTTAGTCAATCACTAGCGTATATGTAAAATAAATTGCTTTTTGCACAACACAATAATAGCGACAGATGTTTTTGTGTGAGTAAGTTGTACGGTGCATGGTAAATGCACGCTGTGTGTGACGAGTTAAGGTTTATAATTGATTGTGTAGTATGTTCTGATTTATGAATTGCAAGTGTGTGCGCGACTTTGTATCTATTGCTTTTATTGAACTACATGTGTAGTAGTGGCGCGGTGGTGGGGCCAACCTAGCGACATCGGGTTCTGATACATTTTCAACTACCGGGCATATCTCCTTCTTTCATATATCTATGCTACAACCGCAGCTTAAATAGCAAAAAATGAATCAATAGCCTTTCTAATCTGTTCACTGCTATGTATCTAAGACACAGGCGCAGCGCAATGTGCTTGAATCAGAGTATGATATCTCATTTGTCATACATTTGAGTTTATTAAAAATACTTAGGTACAATCCGGACCCTAATTGCGAAACACAGTTTGTTTCGGAAATAGATTCCCAATTTAAACAAACTCCTGTCGGTTCTGGCTTCCATATTTGGAATTGTGAAATAAAAAAAAATCCAATCCATTAGAATTGTATAGAGATGTACTAAACAATTGCTCCTAATCTGCACCCTAATTGCGAAACACAGTTTGTTTCGGAAATAGATTCCCAATTTAAACAAACTCCTGTCGGTTCTGGCTTCCATATTTGGAATTGTGAAATAAAAAAAAATCCAATCCATTAGAATTGTATAGAGATGTACTAACCAATTGCTCCTAATCTGTAACGTTGAAGCGTTTTGTTTCATCATATTGGAATTATTTGTTTCCGAATTATTGTGCTACAATTTAATTTTGTTTTAATTGCAACTGATGGTCTACTAATGCTTATAAATAAAGATGTTCAATAATTGCCGAAAAATTAAAAAACAATTTTTAAAACACTTTCTACCAAAAGCTACCATATTTGAAATAGGTAACGAAACGTTTTTCTTTTCACATTTTTGTAATCTGTAGCCAATGAAAATATCATAGAAAAGCAGTGTTATCAACTTAGTAGAATTTCCACTAAACCTGGGGGTTTTGGCACCCCTACTGGCGGAGAAATTTTTCTTTTAGTGGCTGGTGATTTTGTCTAGTGGTTAGTTTAATTCAAATTGTAGAAAACAATACAATCAATTTCCAAAACTTTTAACTCTAAAAAATTTTATATTATCACGATTATGGCATGTTTTATTGTTTGCCTAAAACCAGTGTTAATAATTTTACGATTTTTTCTTTCAAATACCAAAACCTTTGCGGATTTACGCTGATTTGGAAAGACTGTTCAGCATGACAAATATAGGGACGAATGTAGTGTGAATGGGCTCCACCCGAGTGGAGATCCAAAAAAACGTCATTTCGAAAAAATTGCCCCACGGGAACATAATTCCGGGATAAAAAAAAACTAAGCCATTATTGTCTGTCTAACAAACATCCAAACATCTTCTACTAACTTTTTCATTCATTATTTTGTGATATTATATTAGGATGATGAAAAAACCATGTTTACTATCATGTGTCATCATGTTATGTTTTATTTTCATTTTCAAATCTTCAAATGGACCTCCAAAACAGTGACCGAACGTCGGTAATAGGAAGATAAATAAAATTAAAAAGTTGTCTAGTTTATTTATGATAGTTTGAAGAATCGCCGCTAGCTAGTGGACTAGCGAAAAAGAAGTTGGCAACACTGATAAAGAAGAATCCTCCCTCACTTTTTGGCGGGAAGTCAAACGAGGCGGTAATTTTGATTTCGCAAAAAGTTTATTAAATATAAAATTATACGGAAATACCACATAAATAACTTCTGACAAGACCTCGAACCACCATGAGTGTCACCAGTGGCGGTGAGGAGCCGCCAGAGCCAGGGGAAAAGAAGAAAAGAAAAATTACCGGTACTCGAAATTCTGACTCTATAAATAAATACAATATTTTTACTAAACCAAACTATAAAAGATTGTTTATAGAAAATACGAGTTCAGAATATATAGTATACGTCGAGTCGACAGAACAGGAGAAGGTAGGGAATAAAAATCCTATCACACTCACCAACCTAATATCAGACAATGTTAAAGGAGTCCTAGGTGTACATAGAGTAAATGCGCATAAAATAGGAGTAACATTTAGAAAAGCGACTGCGGCCAATAATTTTCTAAAAATGGAAGAGTTCCTGTGGAGGAATAAATTTAAAGCATTCATACCATCCTATCTGACAGAAAGGATTGGTGTATTGAGGTTTGTGCCCAAAGAACTTTCCAATGAAGATATATATAAAAATATAGTGTGTGACTCTGAAGTAATATCAATTAAGAGATTCATGCGTAAGGTAGAAGGAAAATTAGTGCCTCTGAATACAGTTGCTGTCACCTTTGCATCAACATCTTTACCGCAATACGCCTACATACAACTATTTAGATACGAGGTGAAAACATACATACCACCACTATTGCAATGTTATAAGTGTCTTAAATTTAACCACTCTGCTAAGACTTGCAGAGGCGAGCAAAACTGCTCTTCTTGTGCTGGTCGTCACTCCTACAAAGAATGCGATGTCGAAGAGATCACATGCATCAACTGCGCAGGTAATCATCTTGCCATTTCACGAGACTGTCCCATTAAAAAACAAAAAATTGAAGAGAAAAAGGCAAAATTTCTGCAGCAATCGTATGCCACTGTTGTGAAACCAACCCCTACATTTAATGAGAAATCTTTCCCTGTTTTACCCAAGGTTACTGATAAGGCTAAAACTAATGAAACTTTAGATATTAAACAAGTAGCAAATAATGATATTATAATTAACGCAATTGTTAAATCGTTGGTTGCATTAGGAAACAAGAGTGACTCTGATGGACCACTCACACATAAGAAAATAAAAGAAATATTTTTATCAAATTTAATTTAAACATGGATAATTATCTAAATATTTTACAGTATAATATACAAAGTTTACAGAGTAAAAGAAGCCTATTACAAAATTTATTAATTGAAAAAAATATAGATATCTGTCTTCTTAATGAGACTTGGTTCAAATCTAATTCTATAATTCCACACTTTCCCACATATAATTTAATCCACAAAAATTCCATAAATTCTCACAATGGAGTAGCCATTTTGGTGAATCATCGTTTAAAGTACAAAGTAGTTAATACACACTTCTCAGAATCGATTCAAAACTTATGTATCACTATAGAAACACAATTTGGAGCAATGGCAATACTTTGTGTGTACAGCCCTCCAAGTATCAGGTTTGACTCGGCAAAGTTAAAGGACATAATCAATAACATACCCAAACCTTGTATAGTTATGGGTGATTTTAACGCTCATAACATAGCCTTTGGATGCCATAGTGATAATAATAGAGGTAGATGTTTATATAATATAATTGATGAATTTGACTTATGTATTTTGAATGATGGATCACCAACAACTGTTCCATATCCTAATAGACAAGCTTCAGCGATAGATCTTGCCCTTGTTAGCTCTTCAATAGCTCATTTATGTAACTGGTATGTTCATGACGATCCCATGGGTAGCTATCATCTTCCAACCTTACTTGAGATCAACATTCAGCCATCTATGTATGACACATCACCTCCTGTGGATCAAGAGAAATATATTTATAGCAAGGCAGATTGGGACGAATATTATAGACTATCAGAAACTTGTTTTTCCCACTTGGACTTAATAAATGATTCCCCTTGCAATGCATATAACCATTTTATAGAAACATTAAATGATTTAAGGAATAAAACAATTCCAAAACGAAAATTAGGTGCAAACACAGCAATTAAAAAACCAGTACCATGGTGGAATACAAAATGTAGTGACGCTGTCGCAAAATCAAAAGATGCATTAAAGTATTATTTTTCTCAACCCAACATTGAAAACTGGATAAGGTATAAAAAACTAGATGCAAAAAAGAAAATAATTCTGAAGGAAGAAAGTTCTTCTTCTTGGCAAAATTTATGTAGCAGCTTCAATAGGTTAACTCCAGTTTCTAGGATATGGGGATACATTAAAAAATTTAAAAAAATTGGAACAAATCGAAACAAAAACATCAATGATGAGTGGGTTCCAAGTTTTTTAGATAACTTAGCAGATTCTACTGAAATAGATGATAATAGGTGTGAGTATTTGTTCGAAAATGCTACAGAAAATGATGTAAATGTATTTCTCAAGAACAATTTCACTATAGAAGAGTTCAAAACATCTTTAAAGAGTAGGAAAGATACTACACCGGGATTGGATGACATACCTTACATGTTAATAAAAAAATTACATTTAAATGCACAAACAACATTAATTAATATTTATAATAAACTATGGAATGAATTAGTAATACCCGAGTCTTGGAAAACACAGTGTGTCATTCCAATTTTAAAACCTAATAAACCTGTAGGTAGTGCTTCTTCTTATAGACCTATTTCCTTATCATCTTGTCTGGGTAAACTCTTTGAAAATATGTTGAAGTTAAGATTAGATTATTTTGTTGAATCTCAAAACTTAATTCCTCCTATACAGTTTGGCTTCAGAAAAGGTAAAAGTTGCTCTGAAAGCCTTGTATCATTATTATCAGATGCAAAACAGGTTAAATTAAGTCACTCTAATGCAATCTGCGTGTTTTTAGATGTAAAAGGTGCTTTTGACAATGTAAATATAGAAGAACTCATTCAAGTATCTCACGATATTGGTATACCTGGTCATGTTCTAAAATGGCTTTATTCTTTTTTAAACAATAGAACTGTATTTGTTAAATATAATAATAAATTGCATGGACCTAGGACTGTCAACAAAGGCACAATGCAAGGGGCAACTTTGTCACCTTTACTTTATAACTTATACACTTCTGAAATATTAAAATATGTAGATGTCCCAGGTGTAAATATCCTGCAATTTGCAGATGACTTGCTTTTGTACAGCATAAATCAAAACATAGATATAGCAATGTCTAATATCAATAAGGCTTTGTCTCAATTATACAGATATTACCATAGTAAACTTAAATTAGAAATTAGTCCAGAAAAGAGTTCAGTTTTAGTTATCAGTAAAAATGTAAATACTCCTAGCAATATTAAAATTTCATACAATAATGTAGAAATTCCTGTTGTTAAGCAGCACAAATTCCTAGGCGTCATTATTGATGATAAATTAAAGTTTGATGAACATATTAACCATATAAGTAACAAAGCACTGAAAGGTATTAATCTATTGAGACATTTAGCAGGAAGTTTTTGGGGATCTGACCCCAAAGTTATGAGTATGCTGTACAAAAGTATAGTGAGAAGCCATTTTGATTACAGTAGTTTAGCTTACATGAATGCCAATAGCACCTTGTTACGAAAATTGGATGTAATTCAAAATATGGGACTGAGACTTATTTGTGGTGCTATGCGCTCCACACCTATTAATTCTTTAGAAGTTGAGACATGTATACCTCCCCTGACATTACGAAGGTTGTTGTTGGCTGAGAGATTTTTATTAAAAGTCATGGCATCAGATGATAATCCTTTACTAAAGAAACTAACAATACATCCTGAAATCTCACAGTCAATTCCTCCCAATGCCATTTCTGCTTCTTCCTTGGTTGGTGGAACTCTACCTGAAATGCCAACAATATTTGGACATGTAAATAAGAATTCACAAGATATTGTTAAAAACAATATTTGGCCTATATACAAAATTCCTTATAATGGTATTATTAACAGCTTTGCAATCCATTTTGACACGGTGCACAATGAATTTGATTTTTTACAGTTTAAAGACAATAGACCAGAACATTATATTATATACACAGATGGATCTAAAACAGACCATAATGTAAATGCAGCTTTCTATGATCCACAGCTAGACTTCACCAAATGTATCAAATTAAACAGGGTGTGTAGCATTTTCACTGCAGAATGCTATGCAATTTATTGTGCACTGCAGCATGTAAATAGTCTTGTAAATAATGTACATAATATTTTGATAGTTACAGACTCCAGAAGTGTTTTGTCTGCTCTACATAATGTAAATATTTCTTATAAGTTAAATTATATTATTTGTAATATTAGACTTATAATCCAAAAACTACTTGATAACTATATTAAAGTAGAATTTGTATGGGTACCTTCACACAGTGGCATTCGTGGAAATGAGGTAGCTGACACGGCGGCCCGTTCAGATCATGATGAGGATCGATCGGAGTTGCTCAAGGTTCCATTCACTGATTACTACAGCCTTTTTAAAAAACTTAATAGACACTTATGGAAGGAGTATTGGGACATAACCCTGGAAACGAAAGGCAGATGGTATGCTGAAATACAAAATGAATTACCGATTAAACCTTGGTATCATAACTTCAAATACATCACAAGAAGATTTATAACTATTATAGCACGCATGAGATTGGGACATTGCTTAACACCAGCTCACCTGAATAGGATTCGCATAATTAACAATAGTCGATGTCATCATTGTGGAGCAGAGGATGCTGATTTGGATCATATTATCTTACAGTGTTCAAGTTTTAACATTCAACGTTTGATTTTGGTCAGTGAATTGAGTGAATTAAATGACAATGACAATGACATTGAAAGTGAACGTCAACCGGCACAAAGTGTTCCCCGCCGCGTTCAGGATTTGTTAGAAAATAAGGAATATTTTAGTGTGTTGTATAAATATATTTGTAATACTATAGAAAAAATTTAATTAATGTTGTTATTTAAATGTCTAGGTTTGTATGTTTAGTATGAAAATAACGATGTTAACATAATATCACTGAGATGTACCCACGCAACCCGAAAGGGTGGCCAGTTGGTAATAATGAACAAAACTATTGATGTAAAAACTTATTAATATGTTAATGTTATTTACTGAAGTGTAACTCGTACCTTATTACCTTTGTATTGTAATATTACCATTTATGTATGCGACTGAAAGACTTGTATCTATGGTCATGAATAAAAAAAATATTAAAAAAAAAAAAAAAAAAGAATCCTCCCATAATAGTTGTTACATTTTTCAACATACAAATACAAATTATCTCATAAAGAAACATGGGCCTATAATGAATATTGAACTAGTCACCACGTGGAGTTACTCTATCTACCTATAGTGGAGATTTCTCTAGTCAAGAACTAGCGCTCGCTCTGTTGATGATAAAATGAGGGCTTTGTAAAAGGTGCACTAAGACTAAGGCTGTTTTGCTCAATAGCGAAATTGCCTATTTCGATATCATCACTACCTACAAGTAAGTAAGCCAGTTTATATAGAAATAACGTGTGTAGATTTGTAGAAGTGTCAAGTGTATTTGTGTAGTGTGTGTGTACTTATCTCATTAGATTATTGTAGCTGTAGCATTTTTATAAATCAATGAGCTGTAGGTACATTATTGGTCAGTCTACATAAGGACAATCATTCCTTTGTTGCGTAGACAAGCAACTTATGTGATGTACTTTTTTATACGTCCATGAGTAAGGTTAACTATTTTTTGATGGTTAATTAATTTATTATACATATGTCTGTCAACCTCACATTCTAACAACTGAAATAATTTTTAGGTAGTTGATATTCCTGTACATAAGTAGATGCTAAAAATTAACCACTAATTGAATAACAATTAACTATGAAACATTGATCATAATATTTTCACAGACGGTGCTAAAGCTGAAAATACAAGAATTGAACACTGCCCTACCAACATTATATTTTATATAGCGAGGGATTTCCTAACAAAGAAGTTGGTGGCAAAGCACGAACATTATTGAATATGGATCTTCTATAAAAATCATTGAAGGTACCCAAGCTTTTTGACACATATTTAAGAAACAAGCGTAGCAACTTACTAGGGGAGACAGGACACTTGATCCCTCGGGAGACTTGCTCCCCAGGCCATAACTAAAAAACTAATAATCACATCAGTGAACTTTCTACATAGTCAAATAAAATAGTCACATCATATATTTTATGTATGCCCAACTGTTTTAAAGCTTGTGGCTAAGCAAGCCATACGGGTCGATCTATCAAGTTAAGCTACGCTTGTCGGGGTTGGTCTGTGGATGGGTGACCCATTTTTATATACCGAGATTCCTCCGTGCCTTGGAGAGCATGTTAAGCTGTTTGGTCCCGGCTGTCATTAGTGGATCTTTGGCAGTTGTTACGGGTTGTCAGAAGCCCGAAAGTCTGACAACCAGTCTTACGAAGGGGTATTGCATTACCCAGTAACTGGGTTGTGGAGGTCAGATAGGCAGTCACTCTATGTAAATACTGACATTCATCTGCATCTAGTTAGACTGGAAGCCGACCCCAACATAGTTGAGAAAAGGCTAGGCAGATTTATATCTAACTAATGTTTACTGTACTAATTTAGTGTTACAGTTAAATAAAAATATCTGGAGACTGAAAAATCAGATCCTGAAGAAACTAAACAACCGGCAGCAATGACTAGGCCGGTGGCTTTTGTCCAGCCATGGGCTGATGAAGGCCTAGTTTGCTACATAATGTTTATGTACTTTATTTGAGCAGAAATAATGTGATTTTGTTTTAAAACTGTAGGAGAGTTCCCGGGGTGGTTCACCTATGAAGATATGAAGGCAGCATAAATTATGTCGCCCATTGCTGCTATTTACTTGACATCACTGCACAGCTCCTCTGCAACTACTTCAGTTTCCAAGTACAAAAGTAGAAACGAAGATTTTTCATAAAATATTGTTATCACAACAGCAATATAAAAACATATGATATTGTGTTAATTGATAAGCGTTAATAATTATAAAGTGTTTCATTATGAACTATGAAGGTAGAAATAAAAATAACTTGTTATGAAGTATTTAAGAATTGAGTACCTAGTACTTACTATGTTTTTTATTAAATAAAGAAGTGATTATTCTAGTGATACTATTTAGAAAATAGTGGTGTTTAGCAAAATTAACTGTCATTCATTACTTTCATTAGGTATAGATAAATAGGTAGAAATAAAATATGGTAAACAAAAAAACTGTTTTATTTATATCATTACAATTACAACCACTGACAAGAGCATTTAGTATTTGGACATGAGGCAAAAAGAAATAGAACAAATATTTATAATGTATGCATTGGTGGAATTTGGTATTCTAATGTCTTCCTGTGGAAGTCATCATGGATTATTTATGTACTGCTTGAATAATGTAGTTGAGCCTGACACCTGCAATATAAAGAAAAGAATTTAAGTAAATCCTTATCCCTTAAACAATTCAATGCACAATCTATTAATTTTATAGAACAACAATATTCTGTTACCTATAAACAACGATTATGTGCCTTGCAAGTCTATTGATGGATGCAGCATACTTGTCTAAAAAGTACCAAAAGAAAGATCTTATAAAACCTCGGCAAGTATTTTTATTAGATAACAGACAAAAAGGTAGATGAACCTATGATATATAGGTACAGGATGTACCAGAAAGGGTAATCAAATTTAAGGGTGTGGTACAGATCATCAAATTGCACAACTTTCTCCAACATAATCGAGAAAAAATGATCAGCTGTCCCGTACAAAACTTCAATACCTACTCGACCCAAGTGTATGGGACGGCTGATTATTTTTTCTCGATTACGATGTTGGTCCTATGGAGAAAGTTGTTCAGTTTTATGCTCTGTACCACATCTTTAAATTTGACCACACTTTTCTGATACATCCTGTATATTGCTAAGTACCTTTCAAGCAAAACCAATTCAATGCAAAAGAGTATTTTGAAGGGCTCCATAATAAACTAACAATCATCTTCCTGCCCTTATCCCATGTTACTTGGGGTTGGCGCAATATGTTTACATAAACTAACAATAAACATTAGAAATAGAAGTAGATAAGTACCATAATATTTAGAAAACCACCTTCAAAGCTACTCTGATTTTGAGGATTCACACAGGACATCATAAAGGTTTATGACAAGATACACATTTCTAGTAGGTACCTACTTACACAATAAAATATATTGAAAAAATTTAGATAGCATTTACTTAGCAGGTACTTCTGTACTTGGATATTATTTTCAATACTCAATACTTTTATTGCATTCTACATGTAGGTATTCTTAGGTGGTAAAGTTATAATTAGATCATGTGGACCCTGTCGGGCACAGCAAAATAGTGAGTTAGGAGAGAGGAAGCATTTGTTAACTATTATCTAACACTAGGTACTTAGCAAACTACTATATTATAATAATGATGTGGGTATTTACTGAGATAAGCTAATGGCTTTAATATAAAATATAAACTGGTATCTATTGAGAGATGTAATAATAATTAATTTCAGTTGCCTAATACTTTCTTTATTCTAGTTTGTTGTTATAATTTGCTAAGTAAACAAATATTCATAAAGGTAGGTAGTAGGTATGTATGGTACCTACGTTTATTGGTGTCTTACCTATATATTTTGTATTCACCAGTAACAAGAAATATGTGGTTTAACATTGTTGCTGTGCTTACATTTTGAAGCTCAGACTAATTACAAAACCAAGACAGTGCTGTCAACAGTGACGTGAGGCTTACGTTTCGGGTATCGTAAACTTGTGCACTACCTAATAAGGTGTAGTTTGGTGTAAATATGTGCATGTGAGCGTGTATGTACATAGTGAGGTGTAGTTTTGCACATGCTTCACTGTAATGTTTGCAGTGCTATAATGTCTTAGTTTTTTATTTAGTCTGAGCCTTGAAGATACAATATTTACATACTACCTAAGTACATTGGGCACATTCAATGTTCAACTCTTAGATAGAAAATAATATTGATATTACCTTGAACAGACAATGTTTTGGAAATAGATCTATGTATGGTGGTAGGTATGTCTTCTGGATTGCCACAAGAAAAGAGAGGCCTACGCCCAGTAGTGGGCGAAGGCGGGCTGTGGATGACAATGATGATGGTTGTATGTATGTTCAACAGTCCTTACATAATATATTGACATAAAATGCTTCAAACTGAGCATTTTTTGTTCTTCCTCTATATATTTACTGCTTTTACAATGAAGCCCTGAAATAAAATGATGTTATTTCTTTAAGCACATTTTTTTAAGATACTTACATGTTTAAAGCCGGGGTCAGTGGGTCGTCATATGGGCGGAGTTTGCTTGGACTGTAATAACTTGATTTTAACAGTGTCCATGGAGGTTCTTGCCCATATTTCTCCATTAGGATATAAGTTTTGGAATGGGCAACTAGCTTCAACTTTATACTACCTCACAAAGTCTCAAGAGTTGAGGCACTCTTCAAAAGTCTGCGGCTTTTAATAAGCCCGTCTTTGAGGCGTTGCTTTTCCGCGTTAAGCAACAAATAGCCTCGGTATTGAAAATACCAAAAATATTGATTTATCGTTGCAGTCAATTGCGGTTCTACACAAAAACACATTCACAATTTATCAAGAAGCTGTTCACTTACAAAATTTCGTAAAAATTATGGAGATTTTATGAGAAAATCGCAAACCAATTGCTATGAAAAATTATTACGGGCAAGACGTTGCCATCTGTTTGAAAAACGACTGCTCGTTGATTTCAAACCAACTTCCAGCTGTCAAAATAATTTCACAATTCGAATATTTGCCTTTTTAGTCGCTTTTCGTTCACTCTTTACTGTCTCCAAACCACGTGAAACAGATTGGAGTTGGTTACACACTCTATTGTAGTTTCGCAATTCGAAAGACATAAAATAAAACAAACTGCAGTCAAAGCCAAATCAATTAGACTGACTCGGATGACGAAAATGTTTTTCGCAATTAGGTAGCTGTAACGTTGAAGCGTTTTGTTTCATCATATTGGAATTATTTGTTTCCGAATTATTGTGCTATAATTTAATTTTGTTTTAATTGCAACTGATGGTCTACTAATGCTTATAAATAAAGATGTTCAATCATTGCCGAAAAATTAAAAAACAATTTTTAAAACACTTTCTACCAAAAGCTACCATATTTGAAATAGGTAACGAAACGTTTTTCTTTTCACATTTTTGTAATCTGTAGCCAATAAAAATATCATAGAAAGGCAGTGTTATCAACTTAGTAGAATTTCCACTAAAGCTGGGGGTTTTGGCACCCCTACTGGCGGAGAAATTTTTCTTTTAGTGGCTGGTGGTTTTGTCTAGTGGTTAGTTTAATTCAAATTGTAGAAAACAATACAATCAATTTCCAAAACTTTTAACTCTAAAAAATGTTATATTATCACGATTATGGCATGTTTTATTGTTTGCCTAAAACCAGTGTTAATAATTTTACGATTTTTTCTTTCAAATACCAAAACCTTTGCGGATTTACGCTGATTTGGAAAGACTGTTCAGCATGACAAATATAGGGACGAATGTAGTCGAATGGACTCCACCCGAGTGGAGATCCAAAAAAAAAAAAACGTCATTTCGAAAAAATTGCCCCACGGGAACATAATTCCGGGATAAAAAAAAACTAAGCCATTATTGTCTGTCTAACAAAAATCCAAACATCTTCTACTAACTTTTTCATTCATTATTTTGTGATATTATAGTAGGATGATGAAAAAACCATGTTTACTATCATACCTATGTTATGTTTTATTTTCATTTTCAAATCTTCAAATGGACCTCCAAAACAGTGACCGAACGTCGGTAATAGGAAGATAAATAAAATTAAAAAGTTGTCTAGTTTATTTATGATAGTTTGAAGAATCGCCGCTAGCTAGTGGACTAGCGAAAAAGAAGTTGGCAACACTGATAAAGAAGAATCCTCCCTCACTTTTTGGCGGGAAGTCAAACGAGGCGGTAATTTTGATTTCGCAAAAAGTTTATTAAATATAAAATTATACGGAAATACCACATAAATAACTTCTGACAAGACCTCGAACCACCATGAGTGTCACCAGTGGCGGTGAGGAGCCGCCAGAGCCAGGGGAAAAGAAGAAAAGAAAAATTACCGGTACTCGAAATTCTGACTCTATAAATAAATACAATATTTTTACTAAACCAAACTATAAAAGATTGTTTATAGAAAATACGAGTTCAGAATATATAGTATACGTCGAGTCGACAGAACAGGAGAAGGTAGGGAATAAAAATCCTATCACACTCACCAACCTAATATCAGACAATGTTAAAGGAGTCCTAGGTGTACATAGAGTAAATGCGCATAAAATAGGAGTAACATTTAGAAAAGCGACTGCGGCCAATAATTTTCTAAAAATGGAAGAGTTCCTGTGGAGGAATAAATTTAAAGCATTCATACCATCCTATCTGACAGAAAGGATTGGTGTATTGAGGTTTGTGCCCAAAGAACTTTCCAATGAAGATATATATAAAAATATAGTGTGTGACTCTGAAGTAATATCAATTAAGAGATTCATGCGTAAGGTAGAAGGAAAATTAGTGCCTCTGAATACAGTTGCTGTCACCTTTGCATCAACATCTTTACCGCAATACGCCTACATACAACTATTTAGATACGAGGTGAAAACATACATACCACCACTATTGCAATGTTATAAGTGTCTTAAATTTAACCACTCTGCTAAGACTTGCAGAGGCGAGCAAAACTGCTCTTCTTGTGCTGGTCGTCACTCCTACAAAGAATGCGATGTCGAAGAGATCACATGCATCAACTGCGCAGGTAATCATCTTGCCATTTCACGAGACTGTCCCATTAAAAAACAAAAAATTGAAGAGAAAAAGGCAAAATTTCTGCAGCAATCGTATGCCACTGTTGTGAAACCAACCCCTACATTTAATGAGAAATCTTTCCCTGTTTTACCCAAGGTTACTGATAAGGCTAAAACTAATGAAACTTTAGATATTAAACAAGTAGCAAATAATGATATTATAATTAACGCAATTGTTAAATCGTTGGTTGCATTAGGAAACAAGAGTGACTCTGATGGACCACTCACACATAAGAAAATAAAAGAAATATTTTTATCAAATTTAATTTAAACATGGATAATTATCTAAATATTTTACAGTATAATATACAAAGTTTACAGAGTAAAAGAAGCCTATTACAAAATTTATTAATTGAAAAAAATATAGATATCTGTCTTCTTAATGAGACTTGGTTCAAATCTAATTCTATAATTCCACACTTTCCCACATATAATTTAATCCACAAAAATTCCATAAATTCTCACAATGGAGTAGCCATTTTGGTGAATCATCGTTTAAAGTACAAAGTAGTTAATACACACTTCTCAGAATCGATTCAAAACTTATGTATCACTATAGAAACACAATTTGGAGCAATGGCAATACTTTGTGTGTACAGCCCTCCAAGTATCAGGTTTGACTCGGCAAAGTTAAAGGACATAATCAATAACATACCCAAACCTTGTATAGTTATGGGTGATTTTAACGCTCATAACATAGCCTTTGGATGCCATAGTGATAATAATAGAGGTAGATGTTTATATAATATAATTGATGAATTTGACTTATGTATTTTGAATGATGGATCACCAACAACTGTTCCATATCCTAATAGACAAGCTTCAGCGATAGATCTTGCCCTTGTTAGCTCTTCAATAGCTCATTTATGTAACTGGTATGTTCATGACGATCCCATGGGTAGCTATCATCTTCCAACCTTACTTGAGATCAACATTCAGCCATCTATGTATGACACATCACCTCCTGTGGATCAAGAGAAATATATTTATAGCAAGGCAGATTGGGACGAATATTATAGCCTATCAGAAACTTGTTTTTCCCACTTGGACTTAATAAATGATTCCCCTTGCAATGCATATAACCATTTTATAGAAACATTAAATGATTTAAGGAATAAAACAATTCCAAAACGAAAATTAGGTGCAAACACAGCAATTAAAAAACCAGTACCATGGTGGAATACAAAATGTAGTGACGCTGTCGCAAAATCAAAAGATGCATTAAAGTATTATTTTTCTCAACCCAACATTGAAAACTGGATAATGTATAAAAAACTAGATGCAAAAAAGAAAATAATTCTGAAGGAAGAAAGTTCTTCTTCTTGGCAAAATTTATGTAGCAGCTTCAATAGGTTAACTCCAGTTTCTAGGATATGGGGATACATTAAAAAATTTAAAAAAATTGGAACAAATCGAAACAAAAACATCAATGATGAGTGGGTTCCAAGTTTTTTAGATAACTTAGCAGATTCTACTGAAATAGATGATAATAGGTGTGAGTATTTGTTCGAAAATGCTACAGAAAATGATGTAAATGTATTTCTCAAGAACAATTTCACTATAGAAGAGTTCAAAACATCTTTAAAGAGTAGGAAAGATACTACACCGGGATTGGATGACATACCTTACATGTTAATAAAAAAATTACATTTAAATGCACAAACAACATTAATTAATATTTATAATAAACTATGGAATGAATTAGTAATACCCGAGTCTTGGAAAACACAGTGTGTCATTCCAATTTTAAAACCTAATAAACCTGTAGGTAGTGCTTCTTCTTATAGACCTATTTCCTTATCATCTTGTCTGGGTAAACTCTTTGAAAATATGTTGAAGTTAAGATTAGATTATTTTGTTGAATCTCAAAACTTAATTCCTCCTATACAGTTTGGCTTCAGAAAAGGTAAAAGTTGCTCTGAAAGCCTTGTATCATTATTATCAGATGCAAAACAGGTTAAATTAAGTCACTCTAATGCAATCTGCGTGTTTTTAGATGTAAAAGGTGCTTTTGACAATGTAAATATAGAAGAACTCATTCAAGTATCTCACGATATTGGTATACCTGGTCATGTTCTAAAATGGCTTTATTCTTTTTTAAACAATAGAACTGTATTTGTTAAATATAATAATAAATTGCATGGACCTAGGACTGTCAACAAAGGCACAATGCAAGGGGCAACTTTGTCACCTTTACTTTATAACTTATACACTTCTGAAATATTAAAATATGTAGATGTCCCAGGTGTAAATATCCTGCAATTTGCAGATGACTTGCTTTTGTACAGCATAAATCAAAACATAGATATAGCAATGTCTAATATCAATAAGGCTTTGTCTCAATTATACAGATATTACCATAGTAAACTTAAATTAGAAATTAGTCCAGAAAAGAGTTCAGTTTTAGTTATCAATAAAAATGTAAATACTCCTAGCAATATTAAAATTTCATACAATAATGTAGAAATTCCTGTTGTTAAGCAGCACAAATTCCTAGGCGTCATTATTGATGATAAATTAAAGTTTGATGAACATATTAACCATATAAGTAACAAAGCACTGAAAGGTATTAATCTATTGAGACATTTAGCAGGAAGTTTTTGGGGATCTGACCCCAAAGTTATGAGTATGCTGTACAAAAGTATAGTGAGAAGCCATTTTGATTACAGTAGTTTAGCTTACATGAATGCCAATAGCACCTTGTTACGAAAATTGGATGTAATTCAAAATATGGGACTGAGACTTATTTGTGGTGCTATGCGCTCCACACCTATTAATTCTTTAGAAGTTGAGACATGTATACCTCCCCTGACATTACGAAGGTTGTTGTTGGCTGAGAGATTTTTATTAAAAGTCATGGCATCAGATGATAATCCTTTACTAAAGAAACTAACAATACATCCTGAAATCTCACAGTCAATTCCTCCCAATGCCATTTCTGCTTCTTCCTTGGTTGGTGGAACTCTACCTGAAATGCCAACAATATTTGGACATGTAAATAAGAATTCACAAGATATTGTTAAAAACAATATTTGGCCTATATACAAAATTCCTTATAATGGTATTATTAACAGCTTTGCAATCCATTTTGACACGGTGCACAATGAATTTGATTTTTTACAGTTTAAAGACAATAGACCAGAACATTATATTATATACACAGATGGATCTAAAACAGACCATAATGTAAATGCAGCTTTCTATGATCCACAGCTAGACTTCACCAAATGTATCAAATTAAACAGGGTGTGTAGCATTTTCACTGCAGAATGCTATGCAATTTATTGTGCACTGCAGCATGTAAATAGTCTTGTAAATAATGTACATAATATTTTGATAGTTACAGACTCCAGAAGTGTTTTGTCTGCTCTACATAATGTAAATATTTCTTATAAGTTAAATTATATTATTTGTAATATTAGACTTATAATCCAAAAACTACTTGATAACTATATTAAAGTAGAATTTGTATGGGTACCTTCACACAGTGGCATTCGTGGAAATGAGGTAGCTGACACGGCGGCCCGTTCAGATCATGATGAGGATCGATCGGAGTTGCTCAAGGTTCCATTCACTGATTACTACAGCCTTTTTAAAAAACTTAATAGACACTTATGGAAGGAGTATTGGGACATAACCCTGGAAACGAAAGGCAGATGGTATGCTGAAATACAAAATGAATTACCGATTAAACCTTGGTATCATAACTTCAAATACATCACAAGAAGATTTATAACTATTATAGCACGCATGAGATTGGGACATTGCTTAACACCAGCTCACCTGAATAGGATTCGCATAATTAACAATAGTCGATGTCATCATTGTGGAGCAGAGGATGCTGATTTGGATCATATTATCTTACAGTGTTCAAGTTTTAACATTCAACGTTTGATTTTGGTCAGTGAATTGAGTGAATTAAATGACAATGACAATGACATTGAAAGTGAACGTCAACCGTCACAAAGTGTTCCCCGCCGCGTTCAGGATTTGTTAGAAAATAAGGAATATTTTAGTGTGTTGTATAAATATATTTGTAATACTATAGAAAAAATTTAATTAATGTTGTTATTTAAATGTCTAGGTTTGTATGTTTAGTATGAAAATAACGATGTTAACATAATATCACTGAGATGTACCCACGCAACCCGAAAGGGTGGCCAGTTGGTAATAATGAACAAAACTATTGATGTAAAAACTTATTAATATGTTAATGTTATTTACTGAAGTGTAACTCGTACCTTATTACCTTTGTATTGTAATATTACCATTTATGTATGCGACTGAAAGACTTGTATCTATGGTCATGAATAAAAAAAAATTAAAAAAAAAAAAAAAAAAAGAATCCTCCCATTATTATTAATAAAATAATAGTTGTTACATTTTTCAATATACAAATACAAATTATCTCATAAAGAAACATGGGCCTATAATGAATATTGAACTAGTCACCACGTGGAGTTACTCTATCTACCTATAGTGGAGATTTCTCTAGTCAAGAACTAGCGCTCTGTTGATGATAAAATGAGGGCTTTGTACAAGGTGCACTACAGACACTGCAGACTAAGGCTGTTTTGCTCAATAGCGAAAGTGCCTATTTCGATATCATCACTACCTACAAGTAAGTAAGCCAGTTTATATAGAAATAACGTGTGTAGATTTGTAGAAGTGTCAAGTGTATTTGTGTAGTGTGTGTGTACTTATCTCATTAGATTATTGTAGCTGTAGCATTTTTATAAATCAATGAGCTGTAGGTACATTATTGGTCAATCTACATACGGACAATCATTCCTTTGTTGCGTAGACAAGCAACTTACGTGATGTACTTTTTTATACGTCCATGAGTAAGGTTAACTACACTGGTCATCAAAAAAATCGACCCACCCACTTTTTGTTTAATATTTATCGATTGTTTCACAGATAAGCTGTTTCACACGTTTGTTTTTTATTTTGAGGGTCGGATATGATGTTTGACATCTTGTTTGTCGTAAATCTTATTGCACTTGAAGGTACTTAACAATTTTTTATACAGAAATACTGTCGAGTGCTGATTTGGTGGTTTTACGTCGAAACAAATTCGAACCGTTCTTTCAGTCCGAAACAGACTTTTGTAGGGATTTCTTGTTAATAACGTTAAGTTTATTTACCGAGGCTGTAGATTTGATTACTTTACTTAAAAATAATGGACACTACTGAGGCTGAGGCGGCCCAAGTGGTGGCTTTGCTCCAACAAGGCTTAAGTCAACGTGTCGTGGCCAGGAGGTTACAACTGAGCCGTTCTGCAGTGCGGCGAGTTTACCAAAGGTTCCTGGAAACTGGCCAGTATCGAAGAAGATCTGGATCTGGAAGGCATAGGGTGACATCTCAAAGGGATGATCGCTTTATAGTGGTATCAGCTCTACGAAATCGACATCAGTCGGGTGTTGATCTCCAGCGACGCTTACGTGAAGTTCGGGGTGTGGCTATAAGTGATAGTACTGTAAGAAGAAGACTTCGTGAGCAAAATTTAAGACCACACAAGCCTGCAACAGGACCACAATTGACCACAGCTCATCAACAAGCCAGACTTCAATTTGCCCGTAATCACATCAACTGGACTATAGGTCAATGGGAGTCAGTTCTTTTTAGTGATGAGAGTCGAATGACTTTATACGGTTCTGATGGACGCCGTAATGTGATGCGAAGGCCAGGTGAACGTTATACTCAATGTTGCATAAGAGAAACTGTCAGTTATGGTGGGGGCTCTGTAATGTTTTCGGCTGGGATATCTTTGACTGGACGCACGGAGCTGGTTTTCATACGAAGAGGTGCTTTAACTGCCGCACGCTACATCACAGAGATCTTAGAAGACCATGTGGTGCCATATGCCGGCTATATTGGTGAGAACTTTGAATTAATGCATGATAATGCACGACCACACGTAGCGCACATCACCACCGATTACCTTGAAGAGGTCGGCATTCGGGTTATGTCCTGGCCAGCAAGAAGCCCCGATCTTAACCCGATAGAGCATATGTGGGACACCCTAAAACAAAAGGTTAGAGCCCGTAATCCAGCCCCGACAACATTAGGAGACCTGGAAACCGCCATTACGGAAGAATGGGCCCGAATCCCTCAAGAGACTATCAAAATCTTGATAAGGTCGTTAAAACGGCGAATGCAGGCCGTCATTCGAGCAAGAGGAGGGAATACGCAATATTAATTTGAAACAATTGTGTACATAACACTTATGACAAAAAAACTACAGCGTTTTTAAAATTAATCAAAAAATGGTGTAAAATTAAGGATTTTGATTTTTAAATCAAAATTCTTTAAAAAAAAAACATTTTGAAGTTTAAATTGTGATTAAATTGGTGTAAATAAACAAGTTAAATAAAACATTTCAGTACTAGAACATTTTGTTTGGTTTTGCCTAAGAAAAACGTGATGTGCGGTAAAAACGCAGGTGGGTCGATTTTTTTGATGACCAGTGTATTTTTTGATGGTTAATTAATTTATTATACATATTATGTCTGTCAACCTCACATTCTAACAACTGAAATAATTGTTAGGTAGTTGATATTCCTGTACATAAGTAGATGCTAAAAATTAACCACTAATTGAATAACAATTAACTATGAAACATTGATCATAATATTTTCACAGACGGTGCTAAAGCTGAAAATACAAGAATTGAACACTGCCCTACCAACATTATATATAGCGAGGGATTTTCTAACAAAGAAGTTGGTGGCAAGGCATGAACATTATTGAATATGGCTCTTCTATAAAAATCATTGAAGGTACCTAAGCTTTTTGACACATATTTAAGAAACAAGCGTAGCTACTTACTAGGGGAGACAGGACACTTGATCTCTCGGGAGACTTCTCCCCAGGCCATAACTAAAAAACTAATAATCACATCAGTGAACTTTCTACATAGTCAAATAAAATAGTCACATCATATATTTTATGTATGCCCAACTGTTTTAAAGCTTGTGGCTAAGCAAGCCATACGGGTCGATCTATCAAGTTAAGCTACGCTTGTCGGGGTTGGTCTGTGGATGGGTGACCCATTTTTATATACCGAGATTCCTCCGTGCCTTGGAGAGCATGTTAAGCTGTTGGTCCCGGCTGTCATTTTAGGATCTTTGGCAGTTGTTACGGGTCGTCAGAAGCCCGAAAGTCTGACAACCAGTCTTACGAAGGGGTATTGCATTACCCAGTAACTGGGTTGTGGAGGTCAGATAGGCAGTCACTCTATGTAAATACTGACATTCATCTGCATCTAGTTAGACTGGAAGCCGACCCCAACATAGTTGAGAAAAGGCTAGGCAGATTTATATCTAACTAATGTTTACTGTACTAATTTAGTGTTACAGTATAAAAATATCTAGAGACTGAAAAATCAGATCCTGAAGAAACTAAACAACCGGCAGCAATGACTAGGCCGGTGGCTTTTGTCCAGCCATGGGCTGATGAAGGCCTAGTTTGCTACATAATGTTTATGTACTTTATTTGAGCAGAAATAATGTGATTTTGTTTTAAAACTGTAGGAGAGTTCCCGGGGTGGTTCACCTATGAAGATATGAAGGCAGCATAAATGATGTCGCCCATTGCTGCTATTTACTTGACATCACTGCACAGCTCCTCTGCAACTACTTCAGTTTCCAAGTACAAAAGTAGAAACGAAGATTTTTCATAAAATATTGTCATCACAACAGCAATATAAAAACATATGATATTGTGTTAATTGATAAGTGTAAACTTTAATAATTATAAAGTGTTTCATTATGAACTATGAAGGTACAAATAAAAATAACTTGTTATGAAGTATTTAAGAATTGAGTACCTAGTACTTACTATGTTTTTTATTAAATAAAGAAGTGATTATTCTAGTGATACTATTTAGAAAATAGTGGTGTTTAGCAAAATTAACTGTTATTCATTACTTTCATTATATATAAATAGGTAGAAATAAAATATGGTAAACAAAAAAACTGTTTTATTTATATCATTACAATTACAACCACTGACAAGAGCATTTAGTATTTGGACATGAGGCAAAAAGAAATAGAACAAATATTTATAATGTATGCATTGGTGGAACTTGGTATTCTAATGTCTTCCTGTGGAAGTTATCATGGATTATTTATGTACTGCTTGAATAATGTAGTTGAGCCTGACACCTGCAATATAAAGAATTTAAGTAAATCCTTATCCCTTAAACAATTCAATGCACAATCTATTAATTTTATAGAACAACAATATTCTGTTACCTATAAACAACGATTATGTGCCTTGCAAGTCTATTGATGGATGCAGCATACTTGTCTAAAAAGTACCTAAAGAAAGATCTTATAAAACCTCGGCATGTATTTTTATTAGATAACAGACAAAAAGGTAGATGAACCTATGATATATAGGTACAGGATGTACCAGAAAGGGTAATCAAATTTAAGGGTGTGGTACAGATTATCAAATTGAACAACTTTCTCCAAGGGACCAACAATATAATCGAGAAAAAATGATCAGCTGTCCCGTACAAAACTTCAATACCTACTCGACCCAAGTGTATGGGACGGCTGATTATTTTTTCTCGATTACGATGTTGGTCCTATGGAGAAAGTTGTTCAGTTTTATGGTCTGTACCACATCTTTAAATTTGACCACACTTTTCTGATACATCCTGTATATTGCTAAGTACCTTTCAAGCAAAACCAATTCAATGCAAAAGAGTATTTTGAAGGGCTCCATAATAAACCTAACAATCATCTTCCTGCCCTTATCCCATGTTACTTGGGGTTGGCGCAATACGTTTACATAAACTAACAATAAACATTAGAAATAGAAGTAGATAAGTACTATAATATTTAGAAAACCACCTTCAAAGCTACTCTGATTTTGAGGATTCACACAGGACATCATAAAGGTTTATGACAAGATACACGTTTCTAGTAGGTACCTACTTACACAATAAAATATATTGAAAAAATTTAGATAGCGTTTACTTAGCAGGTACTTCAGCTGTACTTGGATATTATTTTCAATACTCAATACTTTTATTGCATTCTACATGTAGGTATTCTTAGGTGGTAAAGTTATAAATAGATCATGTGGACCCTGTCGGGCACAGCAAAATAGTGAGTTAGGAGAGAGGAAGCATTTGTTAACTATTATCTAACACTAGGTACTTAGCAAACTACTATATTATAATAATGATGTGGGTATTTACTGAGATAAGCTAATGGCTTTAATATAAAATATAAACTGGTATCTATTGAGAGATGTAATAACAATTAATAATTAATTTCAGTTGCCTAATACTTTCTTTAGTTTGTTGTTATAATTTGCTAAGTAAATGAATATTCATAAAGGTAGGTAGTAGGTATGTATGGTACCAACGTTTATTGGTGCCTTACCTTTTTGTATTCACCAGTAACAAGAAATATGTGGTTTAACATTGTTGCTGTGCTTAACACACATTTTGAAGCTCAGACTAATTACAAAACCAAGACAGTGCTGTCAACAGTGACGTGAGGCTTACGTTTCAGGTATCGTAAACTTGTGCACTACATAGTAAGGTGTAGTTTTATTGTAGTTTGGTGTAAATATGTGCATGTGAGCGTGTATGTACATAGTGAGGTGTAGTTTTGCACATGCTTTACTGTAATGTTTGCAGTGCTAGGTATAATGTCTTAGTTTTTTATTTAGTCTGAGCCTTGAAGATTCAACTCTTAGATAGAAAATAATATTGATATTACCTTGAACAGACAATGTTTTGGAAATAGATCTATGTATGGTGGTAGGTATGTTTTCTGGATTACCACAAGAAAAGAGAGGCCTACGCCCAGTAGTGGGCGAAGGCGGGCTGTGGATGACAATGATGATGGTGGTATGTATGTTCAACAGTCCTTACATAATATATTGACATAAAATGCTTCAAACTGAGCATTTTTTGTTCTTCCTCTATATATTTACTGCTTTCCAATGAAGCCCTGAAATAAAATGATGTTATTTCTTTAAGCACATTTTTTTCAAGATACATGTTTAAAGCTGGGGTCAGTGGGTCGTCGTATGGGCGGAGTTTGCTTGGACTTTGTAATAACTTGATTTTAACAGTGTCCATGGAGGTTCTTGCCCATATTTCGGTCAGTGGGTCGTCTTAGGGGCGCTCCATTAGGATATAAGTTTTGGAATGGGCAACTAGCTTCAACTTTATGAATAACTGACCAACTCCTTGTCATGTTAAAGTGCCTGATAATCTATAAAAATAAAAAGAGAAGTCCTGACCGACTGATTGACTGACTCATCAACGCCCAGCCCAAACCCTTGGACCTAGAAAGATGAAATTTTGCACAGAGGTTCTCTTTATAATGTAGACGAGGAATAAGGAAGGAATTTCCGGTAGTACGTTCCCGTAGGATATTTTCCGACATCCACGCGGGCGAAGCCGCTGGCAAAAGGTAGTGGTTTAATAAAATTCAAATAATGCTTTGAATTAGCCAACCTATGTTAGAAATGTTACCTTGCCTTTAAGTCTGTGCGTACAGCAGAGTTACGACGTCGTTGCAGAAGTGGAAATACTACCTCACAAAGTCTCAAGAGTTGAGGCACTCTTCAAAAGTCTGCGGCTTTTAATAAGCCCGTCTTTGAGGCGTTGCTTTTCCGCGTTAAGCAACAAATAGCCTCGGTATTGAAAATACCAAAAATATTGATTTATCGTTGCAGTCAATTGCGGTTCTACACAAAAACACATTCACAATTTATCAAGAAGCTGTTCACTTACAAAATTTCGTAAAAATTATGGAAATTTTATGAGAAAATCGCAAACAAATTGCTATCAAAAATTATTACGGGCAAGACGTTGCCCTCTGTTTGAAAAACGACTGCTCGTTGATTTCAAACCAACTTCCAGCTGTCAAAATAGTTTCACAATTCGAATATTTGCCTTTTTAGTCGCTTTTCGTTCACTCTTTACTGTCTCCAAACCACGTGACACAGACTGGAGTTGGTTACACACTCTATTGTAGTTTCGCAATTCGAAAGACATAAAATAAAACAAACTGCAGTCAAAGCCAAATCAATTAGACTGACTCGGATGACAAAAATGTTTTTCGCAATTAGGTAGCTGATCGTTGTCGTAAGGTACGATGATGTATCTAGTAAATGTCCAAGAATAAAGTTATCTATTCCCATCCGATTAGAAAGCCCTTAGCTAGAAAATATTTTTAATCAAAACTTATAATATCTAACTTCTTAAAAGAATATGGTGGCAGAATCAATGATGTATTACCTTTATAATACGTCATTGGGCAGAATAGCTTGTTGCAACGGCCAAGATTGACTGGTTTCATAATAAAAGTTTTAAGTAGGTACCTACAATAAAAAATAATAAAAAAAAGTAAAAATATATAAAAAATTATTCCTTGATCTTTTAATGGGTACCTCAGTCGCATCTCAAAGGTCGGTAGAATAAAGTTAATAAAATGGCACCTTAAATAAAACACCAAAATGATTTCAATAATTTATTCTATGTCTTCCCTTACAACAACTCAATCTAAATATTCAGCGGGAGCAGAGATTTTTGAATGGAATCGAGCCCATCCAACACACAATCGTCATAACATGACATCATTCAACTATGTGTCGTCCTATCCTACCAACTACCATACAGTTGCAACAATACCCTGGTATACCCTCTCTCCCTGATATACCATTTTCTATAAAAAAATAAACATTATTGCTTTCTTGATATATGTCTTGCTCTAGACTTGATTTTCCCCCGTATCAGAGTATTATTGCCACTGCCTCTCAAATTGTACTCTGATATCCGATTATTCCCGATGTTCACCACTTGTCTGGCCACCACTGGGGGACAGCGAGACAACTTTAAATCATTATTCTCGTTGTCCACCACTGGGGGACAGCGTCACAATTTTGTAAAGTAGGTATTTCCATTCGCCACCACTGGTGGACAGCGACACGGATTTTTTAACATTCTCTATGGCCGCCGTTGGGGGAGAATGGCACAACTCTTTTGATCCAATTCCCACTGGCCATCAATTTAAATTATTTTATCTAGAGACCGGTAAAGGATAGCTTAATAAACTTACGGATTTGATTTTTAGCAGGGCTAAGGGTGAGACTAATTTAAATATTTCTAAATTGTATGATAGGTAAATAATAGTCATATTCTTGAATCAACTTTTATTAAATGTTTCACTCAAGTATTAAAAAATGATCCTACTACTTAATATAGCTTTGATTGCTTATTTTTTATTGAAGTGGGTAATTAACCGACATAATTTCCGACATAAGTTATTTGAGCGGCGAGTGCACTAATGACGTAGTTATTATTAATTATTAATTTAAATTGATGGCCAGTGGGAATTGGATCAAAAGAGTTGTGCCATTGTCCCCCAACGGCGGCCATAGAGAATGTTAAAAAATCCGTGTCGCTGTCCACCAGTGGTGGCGAATGGAAATACCTACTTTACAAAATTGTGACGCTGTCCCCCAGTGGTGGACAACGAGAATAATGATTTAAAGTTTTCTCGCTGTCCCCCAGTGGTGGCCAGACAAGTGGTGGACATCGGGAATAATCGGAAATATCTATGCTGTCACTTGTTATTACTATTCTGTGCCCGCCATGAAATCAGTGCTCCCCATAATATGACGATAAAATATGACGCTGGTGTCAAGTTCCAAGACAACGAAGTGCGGGAGTGTATCAACGACAATATTGCAATTTACACTGTAAACCCCCGTTCGGACGGGCGTAATAAAATTGCGGCGGGAATTTATAGCGCACTGGATTTTCAACTCTCGCTGTTGAGCCGAGCGTTGAGATTCCAAATTAAAAATAACAGAGTACATTCTAGCACGTCGAAAAAACACACTGTTGGAATTTGCACTCTCGGCGTTAGCGTTGAAAATCCAGTGCGTTATAAAATCCCACCGCGATTTTATTACGCCCATGCAAACGGGGGTTTAATGTCGACGGATTGCTCGGTCGTTTGAATTCATTGTGGTGTTATTCGCCACTCTTTTTAACCGACTTCAAAAAGGAGGAGGTTCTCAATTCGTCGGAACCTTTTTTTTTATGTATGTTCCCCGATTACTCGAAGATGGCTGGACCGATTTGGATTTTTTTTGTTTTGTTCGAGAGTGTATACATCACAGTTGGTCCCATATAAAATTGATTAACTTTGCTTCAGTAGTTTTTGAGTTAGCTTCAATAATACGTATTTTTTCCCCACTTTTATATGGATGATGTTCTAGTTTGTTTTGCAGGTAGTGGTATTTGAATTTGTGTGGGGTAGGTACACAACTAAAAAGTGAAAAATAAAAACTTTTTTACAAAAAAAAAACAACCGACTTCCAAAAACAACAGTACAAAGTGAAAAATAACTTTAATTTCGGAAGTCGGTGGCAAAAAACGAAAATACATTTAACTAGACACCGACATCCGAAATTAAAGTTATTTTTCACTTTGTAGTGTTGTTTTTGGAAGTCGGTTGTATTTTTTTGTAAAAAAGTTTTTTCAGTAACTACCTTTATTCCCGTTCTATCTTATGGCACGATAAAGGATGTGGGAAAGAGATAAATGATCTATTCTTTGTTTTACTTTCTTGGCATGGTCACAAGATCAACTGACATTTGGTTATACACAGTCTTGCCATAAATATTGTCACGAAGAAACAAACTTTTTTTTATTGCAAATAATATTTATTACTTTTACAGTGTGTCAGTTTAATACATAAATATAAAACAATTTAAAATATAAAAAGCTTATTCGAAGTGGTCTCCATTGGCTGCAATACAGTCCTTTAAACGTTGAGGCCAGTTATCAATAGAAGCACGCACTCTTTCCATGGGAAAATTCTTCACTGCCAATCGTATGGATTGTTTTAGGGACTCCAAATTATCATGGCCATTAGAGCAAGCCGTACTCTCTAAAACTGACTATAAATCATAATCTAGCGGATTAAGATCGGGACTAGACGACGGCCAGTCTTCAGCTCTGATGAAGTCCGAACGTTCACTTCCAACCAAGACTGCGTGGACCGAGCTTTATGACCCGGCGCCGAGTCTTGTTGGAAGGACCATACTTGGTTATTGAACATGGTGTTGTTAAGGGGCTTAACTACCTTCTCAAGAATGGTATCTTGATACACTTGTGCCGATGTTTTGATACCTTTTTCACAAAAATATGGCTCAGTCACTCCTTCATAGCTAACACCCCACCAAACCATCACTGAACTCGGATAATGCCCACGTTGCACTCTATCGACTAATTAGGAAGCTTCCTTAGAGCTTTGAGCATAAATACGGTAATTTTGTTTGTTAAAATGTTGCTCAATTGTAAAGATTTTCTCATCCGGAAACAAAATTTTCTGTGACCTCCCTTTGCGTACCGCTTCAATAGTTGTTTCGATTTTACCACCCTATTCTTTTTTAAATTATCAGTTAAAAAATGACCAGTGCGTCTCTTATAGGCTGCTAGTCCTAATTCATCTTTTAAAATACGCGACATGGTTCTGGGTGCTATCTTCATCTCCCGAGATAAAATCTTTTGCTTTCGGACATGATTTCTTCGAATTCTTTCCCTTACTGCTTTGACCACCTTTTTCGTACGAACACTACGTGGACGGCCAGATCTTTTTCTGTCACAATCAGAGGTCTCATTGTACCTATTAATAGCCCGGTACACAAACATTTGACTAATACCAAGCGTATGGAGAGTTTTAAAAATTGCATTTGGCCTCATACCAACTTTGTGTAATGCAATCACAGCGATTCGGTTCTCTTTATCACCCCACTCCATTTTAATATCGCAAAATATTGTACAATGTATTGGCGCCAAAATTAGAAAACTCAATGAACAATCGTATAAAAATGACAGATTCCAAATTCAAATGTAATATCTTTCTTATTTTTAGTAGAAACTTGGCGAAAACTTGCGACTATTTAGCGACATAATTTGAGAGATAACAGAGGGCCAATTCTCGTAATTAAAAACGTTCAAATTCCAAGTCGCAATGTCAGCCAGCGACAATCAAATGTCAAAAATGTAGGCAAACTCTATACAATTTTGACAGATTGAGACTGAGATGAGATTGCGAACGTTGTTATAAAAATACGGGAATTGCCCCTCAGATCTTAGCTAGGTGCCCTAGCTTTTGAGATTCAAAATGGGTCACGCTGGGGAGACTCTCTCCAGCGCACAGTATTGTTTTTGCCTCGAAAAACGGATATCCCCTTTTTATTAGCTTATCCGATAGAACAGCTTATTTTAAAAGTAAGAGTAAAATACACGTGTGATAATTTTGTCCCAATCTGGAGATATAAATTTTTTCAATTTTTTTCTTTGGTTTCCATAAAAACCATAGAATTCGCAATAACTTTAGATCCAATCAGTTTCTGTTATTTCTTTGATTGCAATTACTTGACACTTTATATTAAGTAAATTATCAAGCAAACGCTCAATTTATAACGTTAACCGTAGCCGTACCGTGGTAGTGAGTAACATCGAATTTTACATATTTTCGATTTTATTTTTTTATGGGCTTATTTCATGGCATTTGGATTCAATATCGAGACAAGCTGTTGCTTTGGCACTAAGAAGTATCGATTTAAAATATCATATCCAAATCTTATGTTATCTAGAATTTACACGATTCCGAAATTTAGGCACTAGGGTTGGTACTTATCGTATTTTTTAAAAATATTTTTTTTATAGAAAAAAATGAATGTCAATAGTACTGAATTTTAACCTACGGAAAATGATAATTAAAATAGGTACTTAAGCAAGTGAAGTCTGTAAATATTTAATGTTTTATTTTTAAAATTTCAAGTTTATCGACCAAAAGTGCAAAATTAACTCTTTGGTGGGAACCAAAAACATAAATGTAAAATAGGGGGCCAAGTTCTATAGAGGTAAAAGATAGTTTATTAGGTTCCTTGTTACTGATTATGCAACTTGGCAATTTTTCAAAGTCAATTATTTGTTTGCATTTGTTGAGTTTTGCTTTAACGAACTTCGTAGGTCTAATAGATTTAGGTGGTCGAAAGTAGCTCGAAATGGTTCGTGTAAGTAAGGTGTGCTTCACCCTACGTCATCTCCGAAATTGGCTTGACATGCAATAAAACATGAAAAAATATTAGTATAAATAATTAACTTTAGTTGTATGTTCGATGTAAAGATAATAAAAAGATATCAAAATATTATTTGTAATATATATGAGAGTGGGTGTAAATGTATACGGAGATAAGAAAGTATTATTCTGTGATAAGTTAAAATCCAACATAAAATTTAAACCTACAAACAAAAAATATTATTTTTTGTGAAGTGACCCTAAAATCAAAATTATCAGAAAAAACTTTAGAAGTGAAAAACTCCTAGATACCGCGAGATTTGGATGTGTTTTTTTTATAGTGATTGGTTGGGGTCTAAATATGATTTACAATAAATATTGAATCCAACTAAGCAAAGATACAACCATGAAAAATCTAAATCTAAAAACACAAAAAAAAAAACAGTTATTTCTTTACATCTGTAGATACTAAGTAGTTAGTACTCTTTTGTATTCTTTTCCAAATATCTTTAATATAGTTTTATAACACATAATAAAGAAAATGGTAAAATAATACGTAATTTTTTTTGTAATTAATTAATTTAGAAAAGTAGGAAAATAAATAAAAAAAATTCTTACTCGTGTTTGGTGTACAATCGGCACACGGGTATTTTACTCTTTTAAAACAACTTGTTCTATCGGATAAGTTCATAATAAGAGGATCTCCGTTTTTCGAGGCAAAAACAATACTGTGCAGCGGGGCCACCTATAAACCCTGAGGCCTCTGCCTCGAATTTCGCGGGCAGCGGGGCGGCGGCGGCGGCGGCGCGTCTCGCATTGTCCCGCCCCGCTACCGCGCCGCTGTTTTGGAGGTCCGGTCCATTTGTTTTTACGGTTTTACGCATAAAATCCTGCCGCTCCCGCTCTGCCGCCGCTGCCCGCAAAATTCAAGACAGAGGCCTTATATCTTTTGAACCTGTGACCGGCAAATTCTGATATTTGGCGTCAAATTTCGACTAATTAGCGACTAATTTTTCGTGTTATCAAAATTAAGATCCGTGATGGTAGCCATGATGCCAGTGTCAGCCACACGAACTACTTATTCGCGTGTTCATTGTTTATTTGTTTGTCGTAATCTTCCATGGTTTTGCGATGTGGTTAACTACAAATAGTCAGTGTGTGGACGCTGTGGAGCAATGTCTTGTGTGGTTGGGGGCTGCAAGTCCCATTCATCACGAAAAGAAAATGAACAAGAAATATTGAACCTTCCATTGGTAAGTTTTTGCTCAATTTCTTGTTCGAAATGAGCTGATAAACGAATATAAATTCATAACAAATGATGCTGTATCACAATATAGCGGAAACCAGACGTAATATTTATTCCATTAAAAGTTATTAGCGAATATTCGGAAACTGTTTTGGGGTTATCCAGCCGTTAGTGACGTAAATACCATTGTCGATACTTTTCTTTTACAGATTTCTTAAAGGCGATGTGAAAACAAATGGATAAATCGTATTGGTAGACGAAATTGGACTTCAAAACAGCACAGTAACATATGCTCCAAGCATTTTACTTTGTATTCATTTGTATGAAATGAAACTTTGAAATGGAGACGACTTAGAGAAGGGGTTGTTCCTACATTATTTATTATGGATAGAACAGATGAAATGGTCTGATATACGGGGTAATTAAGGTATTTTATTGGCAATAAATAGTATCCCGTTCAAATTAAAACTTGATTTATTACATTACAGGAACTATTTATGGAAGTCAGCGAAGAAGGACATAGCGCAGTTCTGCAGATTAAAATAACCGCTCACCATCAACAGCAATCTAACACGAAGACAGGTATAACATTTCATAAGAAATAGGTTGACTTGATTTTGCATGTTCCTCTAATTATCTCAGTTGGAATTGTAATCGTGTGGAAATTTATTTATTTATTTTTAATACAAACTACGTACCTAATTTTAGGATCTCGTAGCAGTGGTTTAAACAGGATCTAGTACATAGGTCCAGATGAATGAATCGCCAGATCGCCACTAATCTTGACATCTCGTGAAATCATCTCACATCAGTCAAGTAAGATATACAAATAAAAATAACTAAGTAAGTACACACCGAAATAAAAATGTTGATAAAAAAAATCATACATAAATTGAGAACTATTTGTTTTAGAAAGCCTTGACACAGATGACAAGAACAAATTCAGAAATAATTAAATTTCATCCCGATTCAAGAAGATTGCGCATTTGGCGAGTTCCTGGTCGTTAGTCGACTCCAGAATCTTCGGGAAGTTCATCCGTACCAGGGCGGAATGATTATGGTGTGGGCTGGAATTAGCCTGGATGAAAGAACTGATATCGTTTTGATCGAGGCAATTTATATGCGGAACAATACTTTGATGAGATTGTGAAACCTATGGTCGTTCCTAACCGATAGCAGTATGGCCAAGATTTTATGTTCATGTAAGATAATGCGCGTGCACAAACAGCCAGGCTGGTGATGAACATGCTATATGAGAACCTACGGTTATGCCTACGGTTAATATTTGTGGCAGTATAAGAATGAATGTCATTGTAAATTCTATCGACGTTGAAATTTAGTGGGTCACATCACTAGTCAGAATAAAATGAAAGACAACCTACAAAATTTCGAAACGTCTTCTGTATAAGTGTCCTTCTCTAACATCGTAGCGGCTCCATAAGTCAAAATGAAACAAATATATTGAGTTCAGTTGCTATTTCAGCACTCCTTCTATGCTGTAGTTATTGCGTTCTGAGGTTATCGGTGTCCAGGGATCAATATCAGAGGGTTGTCAAGAGTTGAAAGATCATTCGGAGTCCGTAACCGCTACTATTAAGTAGCCAAGGCATAAATAACACAACCGGTAAATGCGCGCTGGCACACCGGTGTTCCGTCCGGCGCCGACCTTCACGGCGCGCTGGAACACCGGGGTGCCACGCGGTTCATGCGGTTTCAATCTCTATTATTACTTTAACTAAGGGCTAATATCCTGTAAGGTTATGTTTTACTCTATGGTATGAAAGATATTCTCGTCATAAAAGTCGTTCACAACGAAACATATCGATAGGCAACACTACAATATAAGTTGAAAAGCGAAGCTTCAAAAGTCTGTCGTCGCGATTGCGCATGGATTACGTGCGCCAACGAAATGTTGTGTTGTGTGTTTTTTAGTATTTTTTCAACGGTAAGTGGATACATATTTATTTCTAAGTACATAATACATCCTTGTACAGAGGCCAGCACATCAAGCTACCTCAATCTGTCAAATTTTCCCAATTGAATATGAACATTATTCTTTTGTTGTAAAGTTGAAAATCTATCAAAGAAATTTGACAGATTGGGGTAGCTTGATGTGCTGGCCTCTGTACATAATATTTGCACGAAATAACATCATAATTATACTTTTTTGAGCAAAGAAATGCTACGTAAAAAAACCGTTACTGTACTTTTTTGAAATGGCTCGGCGCAATATGAAGTTTCAGTTTCATTATTATAAAAATACGTACGGCTCTACGTAGGACTCTCTAAAAAACGCAGTTTTTAGATTACTTGTCTATTCATAATGTAACCTGCAACATTTCGTGTAAATTGATATAGTAGTTTTATCAGAAAACGACATATCAAGGGAACAAACACACTTCTAAACCAATTCTCTGATAACATAATTTGTTTATAAAATACAACTCTCGTAGTACGAGTCGTGTTTACATTTTAAGCTATGGTCTGTTTATTCAAGAACCCAGAACAATTTACAATGAGTGCCTAGAGCCAATAGAAACATGGATGGACCATTTTTCTTGAGCAGGGTCATAAATATGTCACGCTGCGGGAATTCCGCCCGGGAATTGACAGTTCTAGTGACATTTCTTAACTCGACTAGCGGTTAAAAACGGGTTAAAACCACAAGAAGTCGACCGTCGGCTCACTATGGGGCCACACGTCCGCAGAGTCGCCGCACAGGGCAGGGTCGCCCGCAACCTGCTCAAACCAGTGCTCTCGTTCCGCCTCCCGCATCGGGTCAAGTTGGGTGTGTACAAGTTGTACGTGCGCCCAATCTTGACCTATGCCGCCCCAGCATGGTTCGCCCTCACGAGCGAGGTGAACCGGAAGATGCTCCGCACGCAGCAAAACTTTGCGTTGCGGACGATAGTCCACGCGCCCCGCTTCGTGAGGAACGACGTGCTCCACCGCGACCTCGGGATTGAGAGCCTGGATGAGTTTGTGGGCCGCCTGGCGAAGGGGATGTTCGCGCGTGCCGACGCGTCTGCTTGGCCTCATGTCAAGCAGATTGCGCCCTGGCATACGCGCCCCCCTGACGCTAGGCCCCTTCCCCGCGACTTGCTTGCGGACGGTGACCCCATCTCCGCGCCGGACTGACCTCCAGGTGGGCCGCTCCCGGCTACACGCGGTCCACTTGTGACACTAACGCTTCCACTACAAATAACATACGCTGTCACGTGATGCGTGCTAGGATAATTTAGGCGTGTCACGTGACAAACCCCAGACATGCACCTCTAAACAGGCACCAGAACTCACATACGAGGGCGCTGCGCGGGCGGCGACTCGTAAACGACGCCGGGTGACGCCACACAGTTCAATGTCACCCTCACACTCATGACACGGTCTCCCTACCCCGTGCCAGGCTCGGCTAGCTCTGAAAGTGGGGCGGGCGGGAGCCACTCACCCTATCCGTAGGAACGTCGAGTCCGTATCCCTGTCGCTGGTCGCCATCTGCTGGGCTTCCCCCATGTAGGTGGGGGTTCCACCTGGTAGGGGTTGACCGCCGGGGTACGGTGAAGAAAGCGGCAGTATGCATATGTCGTGACGAGCTTACGGACACAGATAGAGACACTATTTTTATGGGCGCGAAAATGCAGCGCGCCCAACCTTTTACTCGCCAGAGGCGATATACGATGAGAGGCCCGTGGTAACGGGTCGCCGTACGGCATCCGCGGGAGGGGGGCTTCGCCCCGAAACCGCCACGTCACGCCCCTTACGGGGCGTAGCGACATCCCACAGTTAGAAGTCGCACAGTACGCAAAGAAGAAAGAGCAACGAACGACGTACTGCGCTTTGACAGCTCTAATGTCATGTAAACAGTATGAAATTAATTACCTCGGAACAATTACAGTCCCACCATCTTATCTGTTCAGTTGACAGAGTCGCTAGTGGAGAATTTGGTATTGCCATTTAAGAAATTCACCAAGAAAAAAGGGAATTAAAAGTCAAAGGGCAGTCTTTCAAGTCAGTCCGTATACATCGTAAGAATATGATACAATAATAACAAACTACAATATAAATACATAAGTCTAGCTAACACGGTGAAGATATAGCTATGAATCATATTAGGTAAGTAATTAAATAAAATAAAAAGTGCAAAATAATAATATTTTATTCATATTTTGTAAAAATAATTGTGGTCATGGTCTCTGAGTTCGAGCGGCTGCACTCCACAAATTCCGGTCGAAGTCGATGTTCCCGAGCCATCTACCGATTCTCAAAATTCATCTTCTGAGTCACTCGACTCGCTTTCACTGTCACTGTGTAATTGAATTATAATAGGTTCATCTAAATACGCATCTTTTTGTCTGTATTCATTTTAAATTTTTTTCACGTGATCACAATGGTTTTTCCACTCCACCTGTGTAATTTTGCGGAATCCATCTTATTGAGACATTTGTGCACTTGATTTCCCAACATTCTTCTCTGCTACATTCCTCTTCATCGAGCTCCATATCATTTCAATTGGATTCAAATCGCAATGATAAGGAGGCAATCGAAGAATGTCATGACCATGACTTTTGAATAAATTGTCAATTTCATATTCAGGAGTAGGTTTATTTCTTTTTATTAACTCGTAAAGCTGAGGCTTTGTCATTTGTTCATAAAACTCTACCCTGTTTTCTAATAGCCACTTTTACATATCAGCCTTAGTGTGGTTTGAGTTAGGGCACCTATTTACGCAAATACTGTTATATGGCGCATTATCCATCACAATAAGCGTGGGTTCACACAGATTTGGCAGTAATTTTTCAAGAACCCATTTTTTTGAAATTACTATTGTTCATCTCGTCGTGATAGTCCCCACTTTTTATGTTTGATTTAAAAACGAGAAGGGTATTCTTCACAAAACCTTCTTGTCCACCTGCATGCACAATGATCCACCTGTTCCCTATCGAAACTGCTTCCAAATCGCCGTCAACTTCAGGACCTTCCCAACATTTGCCAGTTGAGTGAGACGAGTGTATGTAAGTTTCATCTAAATAAACAACAGGCTTTTTTTCTCCACGCTCATTTTCCTTAATTTTATGCAGATAGGCTGCCCTCCACGCCACTACGTCATTACGTTCACACAGCACTTTTCTATTTGATTTCGTTTTTTTAAAGCGAAATCAGCAATTTTCGAAGTGTTTCGCGTTTTGCTTGGAAATTTATGTCTTCCCTAAGAACATTCGGTAACTTCGGTAAGGTTGGAATTTCTTTTCTTAGTGAATAAAATTCATTTATTTTTCTTCTTATAAACACCAATGTCAAAATCATCAACTTCTAGTTTCCCTGTTTTCCTTTCCCTTTTCTTGCCAGGGGTAGATATTTTAGAATTAGTTTCTTCAGCCTGCTTCATTTCATTGATTAGTTTGTAGACAAATCGTTCGGAAACACCTGTAACGATAAATAAACATTTCATAGGTTTAACCTTAGACGAACAACCCTAACATAAAATACCGCAATCGCTCTTAGAAAATTATGATTACATGACAAAAGTAACTACTTTCAGTTTGTTTTCGATATATGAGGATAATTATAAATAAATCACCACAAAAACATACTTAGGTGGCAATTTTATTTAGACATGTTAAGCTTATTTTAGATTTTTAAAGAAAACTTTTAAAAAAAGTGTTATTTTAATAATAATAGGTGATTAATTTTTTCCATATCTGGCAGCACTGACCTGTCGCAGCAGCAACGCGTTCATTCAGCTTTTCGAATGGTATTATTGGAGCTTGGAGGCGTTTTTCTTCTCTCATAAAATATAAAACTTTTAAAATAACTAGCCGTGCATCACTTTTAAGAGGTTTCGGCATTTTATTTGTAGTTTTCACTAATAAATCAATTAAAAAATACGGGAGCACTCGCACTAGACAGAAACTGACAGCGGAATGATGTTTTCAAAATGGCGTATGACTAGGCCGCAGTTCCAATTTTGTCCACCTGAACAGCTAAGTTGGTGGCACTATACGGTCGTTCATGCATGTAATAATACGTTCCGTTCTAAGTGTTAGTGCATTCTATTTACTGTCAACCTATTATTTGCAACTCATTTCGGAATACTTAATCCTTCTTGTAAAAATGATGTAATTGATAATAAATTACAAAAATAAATAAAAATTCCACAGTAAAATCTAGTAAAAAAAGTAAATGCTTAATGGTAGTTTTATGATGAAACGTGTCCCACAGATGAAAACGGGAAGGGTTTAGATGCGTTCAAAACTTTAAAAGTAGTAAGGAAATTAGATTTTTATTACAAAGCTAAATTATTTTACCGGCCCCAGTAAATAAGCTGAACCCCTTAATTTAATAAACACCACTATTTTTTGACGTATCAATCATTGGTGGTCGTTTCATATTTTGATCAGGTCATGTTTGACCGATGTTCTTTGCGTTCGCACTACACGAAACACAGTAAGATTTAAGACAGATCTCGAGATTTGTTTTGCAGCTAACAACAAATCTCGAGATCTTGGAGGGCAGTGGTGGCCCAATGGTGCAGAGCAGTGGTGGCCCAGTAGTAGCGGCCGTGACTTAACGAGTTGTAGGTCGTTGGTTCGAACCCAGACAGGCGCTTTACTTTGTGTAAATTATTTCATCACCACTGCTCTCAAAACGGTGAAAGAATACATCGTGAGGAAACCGGCATGTCCTAGAACCAAAAATTCGAAGACATGTGACATCTACCACCCCGCGATGGGCCCGCGTGTTAGATCACGGCCTACTCCCTCTCACAGAGAGGAGGCCTGTGTCCCAGCGGTGGGAACGATGTAGGCAGATTATGCATATGGGTATTATTCAATCAATCAATCATTTTATTATCAGGCAACTGAAAGCCATAGAACAACAAATACACAAAATAATATAAACAACAATTGTAAACTAATCAAACGAACAATATATGTAAATATATATATATATATATATATATATTTGAAATCACGTTCTCGAAATCGTGAATGTCAGCCGGTCGATTCTGTAAAAATCTCACCGTGAAAACTTGCGTGGAGTGAGCTGTCAGTGTCATCCCACGGATGCTAGGGATTGACCAAATTACATTTACAATCATAATCGAGATTTTAATTATATTTATGCTAATTTTATTACATAATCATTTTATGTAACGCGTCACGTACCTACGTATAAGAACATGAAAATGTGATACCAGCTTAACTAGTCGTAGCCAATAATAAAAGAATATTCATCAAATCATCGTCATAGGTAGATACTATTACAAATGACCAAATTCAACAGTTCGACTAACAATTACTCACCCAACTGCGCGCACACTGGCCACCAGGCACGGCGGGCACATATCCCCTTCGTGCTCACATCACGCCACGCATGCGCGCTATACAATCACTAACAAGTTCTTTTTTACTTACTTACTAGTTACTTATTTAATTGGTAACGCGTCACTTTATCACGTATGCATTACGTAGGTACATATTAAGAAAATGCAATGCCCACCACCTACTTAACTAGTCGTTGCCATTAACAAGAGTCAAATTATTACTAAATTCCACCACACCGATCACCGTGATGTTTCTATGGTTACCAGAACCGCGTGGAGTGGTCACTCAGCGCAAGCGCGTTAGGCATCAACTCCGCTCACCGTGATGTTTCTATGGTTACCAGAATCGCGTGGAGTGGTCACTCAGCGCAAGCGCGTTAGGCATCAACTCCGCTCACCGTGATGTTTCCATGGTTACCAGAATCGCGTGGAGTGGTCACTTGGCCACCCCACGCAAGCGCGTTAGACATCAACACCGATCCCCGTGATGTTTCTATGGTTACCAAACTCCGCGCAAGCGCGTTAAACATTATTTTTTTTTTAATTTTCCGTTATTGACGGCCATGTCCATATGCCTATTCATATTCGGGTTCAGAGATAGGTACTTAGCTACCTATTTATTTCAATGCTTTTATAGATATTTCAATGTGCATTTCATTCATTCATTCTAAATACAACCGTTTTTGTGCATTTAAAGTCAGTTTAGTGCTTTGTATTTACATTTTGTTTTCTGTAACTACACAGTTTTTATTATTAACTAGGTACTTACCTACTACTTAATAAGCCTGTAACGTGTCACGCATGCGCACTAAGAACATTAAGTGAATGCAACACCTACCAATAGTAATTAAGTAGGTACCTACCTATAGTAATCTTTATTTTTCTCTCTTCACACACACACACATACTTTTATACAACGTAGAGACAAGAATTATAACGTTTTTACTAAAATACATAAAATATGATACTTTGTGAGAGACTGGGCCTGGCGTCCATACTAGGATATCCTGGTGTGCGTGTGACAGATCACCAGGCTCTCACCCCGAATTTATTTTACAATGGTAATTTTTTTTATTACTATGTAACATTAGGTAGGTAGGTACAATGTCCACTAAGTAGGTACCTACAGCTACTACAACAAATAATCATCTCGTAGTCTGCGCATAATAATATGTTGGTATACCTACTTAGGTAGGTACTTCAGTTTGTTATTAAGTAGGTGTGAACCTATTGTCAGCTGACGACTGGGCAACTGGGTCGGTCACTGGCCGCTACGGCCACTGAGATCAAATTGAATTGTAGATAAACACCAGTGTGTCGCACGCCAAGTTTGCGCGCGATGATCGCAACCGCGGCGGCTGCGTAACCGCACAAACAACCGGTCTCGTGAGTTTACAAATAAACTAGCTGGCCGCGGATGAAAATCGTTCAGCGAGTTCTTAGCCCGAGTGTTAATATCTTCGCGGACGAAGAACAGACACGTATCTTCCAGCGTGCTCTTCGATGCTCCAGGGGAAACTGCGCTGCGATGCTCCAACGTCCATCAGTAGGTATTATGTTAGAATTAGCTAAAAGGAGAACGTACCTGTGCAACCTAGTCTGTGTGTGCCTACTTCGTTCTGTCTCCTCAAAAAAGTAGGTAAGTACATATAAAATGTAAGTAATAAATAAATTAAAAGCGCCTAATATTTTATTGTAGATACATACCTACTTCACTATTCGTTGCCAATACTAAAAGAACATTCATCAAACCTATTACAAAATTCATTCAACAGTTGAACCATTGAGTTATAATACCTAATAATAATAACGGTGATAGTATAATTATTATACTATCACCGTGACGTTGCCATGGCAACGAGAATACGCATGCGCGTGTCCGCGATAAGCGAATGCTGTCATGTCATTGGTATCTTAGTGAGAATTTTTTTTTAAACGTTCTACTCCCTAAGCCATGTCTTTAAGCATTGACGTATTTGAGAGTTTAGAGACAATAAGAACTAGGTATTTATTTCAATCTCACCTCATGTAAGATTGAGAAACTTCATAAAACTGTTCTGTGCAAGTAAGTATTCAGTGATTGGTGTATTGTTGTTTTGTACCTAAGCACATATCTAGTAATATCCCACCACCTAGATCCTAGATAAACCACAGTACAAGATACAAACATAATATAGGCACATCAGTAATCTATATAGGGGCAGGTGCTGTTAAGATCTACTACTAGAACTATACACAAATCGCTCCTCTCTTACTAACAAGAAATTAATAAATTCATATATGTTTAGGTTGCTCTAGTCTAGTGTAGTGTAGTGTAGTCTAGTGTAGTGTTTAAGTTTTACACTGGTCTACATCTGTCATCCAACTCTCCTGTCGCAGGTCTGCTGGAAGAAATTTCTTATTATATACTTAAGCTTTACTTTATTATGTAGTGTTTAGTGTGTACATACGAAAATTAATAAAATTTATTCATCAAGTATCACATCAAATAACATTGCTAATACATATTTTCTACTGCACGGTGAGCCTGCTGCCTCCCACCGATGTTCAACTTCTTTATGCCCGGCGAGAACGCATGGCGTCTGTCGAATGTGTGTGCGGACTGCACAGCACCGCCACCGCTGGAAATAACGGTAAGCATTTATTACTATTGGTTTTATATCATTCCTACACTCATCGAGAGTATATTTTTTTATAATCAATATTGAACCACTTATAGTAAAATTATCATTCTTATTATCATCAGTGTAGTATGTGCAGCTAAACTTTCAACAATTATAGCAGTATGATTTATTTATTAAAAAATTAAATATTAGCGTCTGAATCAATTAAAATCAATCACTTGGGCCAATTCCTATATTTTAAATACAAATGAGTAGCAACATTAGGTACTTCATTTCATTGCCCATGCCTGTTCATTCCATGTCCTAATTTATTTTCTCCAAAATATGTTTATCAAATTAATATAGTGTGTGAAATAATGAGTACTGACCTCGGACAGCCACAATTGACAGATGCTCCTTTACAGTCTTGCAGCGTCAAATAGGTTCATCTTCATTTATAGGTTTTTTTACGGACGCTTGTAACATTCTGCACCGTTCTCACATGTGACACACATGATGATGATGTAACCAATATTTTGTAATCATATTTTGATTTTAAAAGAGTGTCCGTAGAGTTTCTTGCCCGTTCTTCTCCTTAAGTACCTACTATGCTTTGGAATGGGCGACTAGCTTCTTCTTTCTGACTGACCGACCCAACGACAGTTCAAAAGTGCCTGTAATTGGTTTCTTTGTTTGAAATAAATGCTTTTGAGTTTGTCAAGACACCCAGAAGCAGAAATGTCGTGACGTCACGACCATTTCACAACGACATGTCTTAATATTACGTTAAGCTCCAATATATATCTTAAAATATAATTATCGTCATTTTAAATCACACGCTGGTCCCGCGCGAGATTCAGATTGAGCGGACCGAAGTCCGAACCGAGCAAAATCGCTGACATTAATCGGTCTTACGGTCTTACCTAATTACTATCACATTCACGATTGTAGCACACTTATAATTCTGTCACTGACAAACACTAACATTCATTTGTTTAATTACCTACACTGCATTATAGCTAATTATATTTTGGAAAATATTTTGTTGATTGTGTCAATAATTGTGCCATAGATTTATGCACGCAGTCACGCACTCCTAGCTTTCTACCACAGATGATGAAGTTTAGTAATATTTGTCTATGGATAGATTGTAAATTGTAATTTAATCATTATTTTACTAAAAATATCACTGACAAACGAATTAAATGTAGTTACTAAATTCAAAAATTCATTTGTTTATTTCCAGCGAATTATTAATTATTTGCAGCTATGTTTAGAAATAATAAATTTGTTTTTTTTCTGTTTTGGAATGTGTTTTGTGTATTGTTTCATCGGCTTAAACTAATAACAATTTATCTGATAAAATATAATACAATAATAGAATTGACAAGAAATTAGTGCGAACCTGGATTGCAGGAATGCAATAAAGCAGCGCGCAAAAATTCAAATTTTCTATAAAAAAAAAGGTAATCAACCGTAGACAAGACGCGTGAATCTGAATTCGCGCTCTTTTGTAAATTAAAAACCCAGAAAATTGGGATTTTATTTTATTTCCGTACGTAAATTTCTTCAAAAATGAGGTAAGTAGTGGCACATTTTACAATGTTATAAATTATAATGAAGTTTTATAAATTTTAAATTGGTAGATAATTGCAGTGGCGTTAACCTAATAATTGTTTTTTGTAGCTCATCCGCAACCCGCCGTCTCCAAGCTACCGAGGCCCAACTAGTAGCCTTGGTAGACTACATGGAGGAGGACCCCTTACTGGCACGTGGCCACCTAAAAACGGCATGTGCCAGAAGGAAACTAAATCAGTTCTGGGAGAGAGTGATTCCGAGAATCAATAGTTTAGGGGCCACAAAAAATAAAACACAGTGGATGAAGGTAAGTGTTTAGCTAAAACTAGAAGACTCTGCCGACGGGCTCTCAGCGACGCTGAGCCACTGAGCGTGACGTTGTTTGCCGTCGACAAAGGCCATATTAAGTACAATGTAGTAGGAATGTAGGTGCTGCAATAGATAATAATGTATGGTCATGTTATTTCTCTTTCACAAAGAACTTAATATTATGGCAAACTGACTATTCCTACTTTGTAATGCAAATAGTATTGGAGCGATAAGAAAAGCGCGATCAAAAAAAAAGCCGCGGAACGCGCTGCTGCCCGGCGAAGGACTGGTGGGGGCATTGAAAACATGCGTGAAATTACGCAGACTGAAGAGCGCGTACTCGTGCTGTTAGGCGGCGAAGGCTTCGCCGTTGGTGACCGTCACCTACGGTATGATGTAATCCAAGTAAGTTTTGTAATGCAGTTTTTGTAGTAATAAGTATGTAGTTAGTACAGAAATCACCTACCTTCGCTTTCTTAAATTTTTAAAGTAAGTATGTACCTAAAAGATATTTAAGAGATGCTTTTATTTTTACAGCACTCTTCTGAAGCCACGGTCACGGTCACGTCGCCCACCAGTCCGTCGGTCCTGCTGGCGCAGAATACTAATGTGGGTTCGGTTTTATTTTTTCAGTAGGTACCTATGTCCTTTTGTCATACCAACGGGAAATGCCGTTGATTATCACGATAATTTGACAACGGCATTCACATTGCCGATTGACGTTCTCCAAATTGAATGAGCATTGACGTTGACCGCTCAAGTGTGGCCACTCGATTTATCGCGATAATTATCGGAACAAGTACCGCGTTTTTTATGGCGATGGTTGGCATTGATATTGACGTTGGTGTAGCCCCAGCATAACAGAAACTTAAATTAAAATGTTAATAATTTAATTGCAGAGTCATCCTGAAACCCCAGCAGCTCTGGGTTCACAGCAGTTACCATCCACGTCCGCATATTACGGTTTTGTATGTACCTACTAACACTTATTCTTAGTTTATGAGTCGCTATTCTAATAAATAAACTATTATTAAGTATGTTTAAACATAATAATAGTTTTAGGTCTAAATCAATTTTTACCTATTATTTTTTTTTTGTTATTTCTCAAATTGATTTCGAGAAAACTCAATTTAATTATTTAATTTTAAGGATCCTGTTAGTCCTGAAGTCACTGCACACGAAGGAGAAAATAGTGATACCAGAACACAAGTATGTTTGCGCTAAGATAGCCCGCGAAATTCAAATTTTCTTACGTTTTTTGCAATTTGCAGGTCAGTGTCAGGTCGTATGTTGATTAAAATATGATTAGCGGCCGTAACTAACATGGCTTTACAGAATTATAATCATTAGAATCAGCAAACAAGAATTAGAATTGACCTCAAACCTTATGATTTCATGAAATCGCTAGATTTGACGTCAATTCTAACTTATGAAGTTGTACTGCTGATTCTAATGATAATGTCTGTAAAGCCTATTGTTTACGGCTGCGAATCATATTTTAATCAACATAAAACCTGACACTGACCTGCAAATTGCAAAAAACGTAAGAAAATTTGAATTTCGCGGGCTACCTTAGCACATCTCCCTTATCTACGGTCTATATTTATAGTGAAATGTTGTATGTAATAAAATAACATACCGTTTTGTTCTTTAGAACTCACAGTCTCCCCACCAACCCGGACCGGAATTGGCTCCGTCTCCCCCCACACGGCTATCTCGTCCCCATGTCTCTGCCAGTAAGTGCCTACATTATTTATCATCGTTCTTACAATGAGGTCTTAATTTTATTAGAGGTAGAGGAGTAAGTGTAGTATTTTGATATACCTACTTTTATTTCTTTTCAGATTTAAGACGCGAAGGACCTAGCCAGCCGCCATCTCAAAGGAGGTCCCAAATTACCTCCATTTCGGAGCGTTTTTTGAAGATCGAGGAGAGGCGGTTGGCGCTAGAAGAGAGGTTAGCAGAGAGCAATCTCATTACAGCTCAGGCGCACAGAGACATGGCGGCTGCTCTTAGGTGTCTGGGGGACAGCAACCGCGCAGTTGCGGATGCCGTCCGGGATGGTGTCAACACCATAAAAGAATTTTTTTTTGTCCAAAGGAATAGTTAAGTTTTATATTTTTTGTTGGTTTAGTTTTATATTTTGTGTTTGTTTATTTTTATATTTTGTGTTTGTTTAGTTTTATATTTTACCAAATTTTATTAACTTGCATACCTATGACTATTGTTTTTTTTTTATACCTATAAATCCCCTAAAAACCTTCTAAACCAAAATTTCTTCGATGCAGTCGGATAAAGAGATGGCCACCGGGTGGCCACCCGAAGAAATTTTTTTTTGAAATTTAATAAATGGTCGGTGAACAGATAACACAGGAACCATTCAATGGTATGGTCGATCGACAGCCAAGGGGTAAATAATAACACATTAGAGTCCAACTACTTTTCATAGAGCTCATTTGCCATGCCGCCATACATATTGCTATTGCCAGGAGGGTCACTGGCATTAAGTTTGCGCTAAAGTGAACCCTCGAGGAGAATTCTTGTCATTAGGTTTTGAAGTCATGTTTTGCTTTCAGAGGGTCTTGTAATACTTAGACACTTAGTATCTCTGAGTATATTTTCATGCAATAAATCGACTTAAAAAAGTAAGAAAATTTGAATTGAACTGTAAGACAATTGTTTTGGTAGCGTAAACGTGAACACGTCCTATTGAAATAAAATAGATAAAATTCAGCATAGCAATTCATTTGGAGACATCGCCATATCCATTCTGGTAGGTAGTGGCCCAAAGAGCGGTACATTACCTCTACCACTTAAATAAAATGATGGGTAAGTATATAAAAAATGTATAATAATAATAATAAAGTGAAATAAAATGTAAAAAAATAGAAATAAACAATATCATCGTAAATGCCACAGCCTGTTTATGAGGGCATTCCGGGCATTCCGCCCTATCCTAAGCGGATCGTCTTCATCGTGGTTAATATGTAGTGCCTCCGTGTTATCATTGCCTTCCCTACTTATCACAGGGGCCGGCAATCCAGCACGATTGCAAATATTGTGAAGCACGCAACATGCTATCACAATGTTTCCAACCGTGTCTGGATTGTAATGCAGCACCCTGTGAACCAACAAACACCTGAAGCGACCCTTCAACAACCCGATTGCACGCTCCACGCTATTGCGAGCCGTGCCGTGGAGCTTGTTGTAGTACGCTTCAGGTGTTCGCTCTTCCGCATTTGCGACAGGCGTCATTATGAACGCACGCTGAGCGTACCCAGAATCACCTGTAATTCAGAGAATTGTGTAATTAATTTGGCTGGCACTAAGTGGGAATTAAATACTTAATAAGTTTTTAGTTAATCCGGCTTACCAAGTAAATAGGTTCTTTCAGACTGTCCTAATCCCTCTAAGTGCTCCCTCAATTCAGATTGTTGTAAAATAAAATTATCATGAGATGCCCCACCATAGGAGGCATCTACATGTAAAATATTTAAATCGGCGTCTGTTACCTGTAAAAATATATTTTAAAATCTTAACTTATATTCAATCTTACAAACTGGTCGAATAGGTACGTGCTGCATCATGTTATAAAGTTTTATAATATTCCTGTCGAGTTTCCGTACTTAGGTACAATACTATCCTTAGTTAATAATCACTTATCAGCGAGCTATCAAGCTGTGTGCTTTTCAAGTTTCAACAGTAGGTACTGTTAACTTAACGTTTTCACTGCTGGGACCTGGGACACAGGCCTCCTCTCTGCCGAGAGGGAGTGAGACGTAATCCACCACGCGGGCCCAGTGCGGGCTGGTAGATGACACAAGTTATTTCTTCGAATCCTTGGTTCTAGGACATGTCTGTTTACTCACAATGTTTTCTTTCACCGTTTTAAGAACAGTGGTCAGGAAGTAAAGTGTCTGCACGGCCTACAACTTGGTAAATCGGGGCCGACAGCATTGGGCCACCACTGCTGTCATAGGTGCATCATAATGTAATATTAAATGAGACTTACTAGCTGGACATTTCTGGCATGATATCCCTTACGGCAAAAATATCTGTCCTCATTTTCGTTAGGACGAATCATCGCCACATATGTGCCATCTATGCAGCCTATGCAGTCTGGCATGTTAAACTTGTCTTGAAATCTGCAAAAGTGATATTCCTGTTTTATTTTAAGGAGGATGCGCTGTGGTAGCCCGCGAAATTCAAATTTTCTTGCGTTTTATGCAATTTGCAGGTCCGTGTCAGGTTGTATCTTGATCAAAATATAAATAATAATAGGGATTTTTTTTTTTTTTTTTATGTACAGACGCCAGCACGTCAAGCCACCCGAAACTGTCAAATTTTCCCAATCAACCTTGAACCTAATGCTTAGGCGATAAAGATGAAAATCTATTAAAGAAATTTGACAGATTGTAGTAGCTTGATGTGCTCGCGTCTGTACCTATTTATATAATTTTAACCATGAAAATCATTAACACATCTCTATTGTCAAAAATTATTATAACACTGATTCTCACCGTGTTTTTAAAATATTTCTTTCTTGTCGGTTTTGAGGAAACCGAATGTACTTTTGAACGATGCACGGCTGAGTCACCGCGTTCAAAAATTGGTTCAGTGCACGCGACACTGATGCTTGCGACAGAAAAGTTGTCGATTGCTGTCCCACAGCCCTCTGGTATGTGCCGTGGGCCAAAAATGAAAGTGCACTTAAAATCTGAAAAGAAAAAATGTTAATAGTCAAGTCATCTTGTTGCTAGTCAAGATGAAAATCTAAATGCTAATTTCCCTACCTTTACCCGCCTTGACAGACCTCTTGTAGAGTCCTTCATGTACGGACTTAAATCAGCCTCAAGTTGTCCTATCAGCTCTTCAGAAAGGCGATAGGACAAAATAAAATTATCGGCTCTCATCTCGAAGATGTTTCGTCTTAAAAACTGAGCCTGCCGACGGCTTACTTCATTATCAGCATTATTCGCCTCTACCAAAGCCGAGATCAAAACAAATGAACGAGCCATTTTTGTTAAATTATAAATTCACAAAATTGACGCAATACTCGCGTTAGGTAACCGAATAAGACAAGTTGTGATTTGATTTTTTATGACGAAGTAATTAATTCTAATTTTGAAAAAAGAATCCACAATATTATTGCATATTATATGATATTGCATTGTTTTTTAAAGGGCCATATAATACACAAAAGTTAGAAAATTTGAATTTCGCGCGCTGCCTTTTGCATTCGTACATACATCGACGATCCATGTTCGGTTCGCGCTGCGCTGGTACACAAGGCTGCGGCCACGCTGGTTTCATGCCCGTAGCCATACCCATAGTCCTTATGAATTCTATATTATTTTTAATAAATATATATTTTATCAGTTATACTTACGCCGTTTCCACACTTGATAATACATAGTTATGCTACGAGCTACATGTAAGACGATCAACTGCTGCCTTAAAAAAAACTTGAAGACAAGACGGCTCTTTTTTTTAATTTAGGCTCCTAAACGCAATTTATTTTAGTTTTTGAGCTGTTAGCGGCAAAGCTTCTTATGAGTTGTTTTATGAGCTCATCGGTATGTATTAACTGGTACTGGGAATTACTGAGAAATATGTAGGTAAATAAGACACAACAAATACTAAGATTTTAATTTTTTAAATTTATGTTTTAAATACCTATACCTATGCTTCATTTTGTGTTCTCAGGATTTTCCTAATAATCTGAATACATCTCTGTCTTTCATTAATTTATTTATAATACAATATTAGTTGAAAATGATTAATTTAAATTGAAAATAAATGAAATGAAATTTCTTTGCGTGTTTCACAAGAAAGTCAAATGAGTACCTAGTTAGGCATAATTTGGCTTTTTATTATTAAGGAAACATTAAAAACACAACTATAGATAATTCTGAAGGGTTAAAATCAAATTTATTATGAAGGCACTATTGTCTCCCTACTTTAATATCCACAAAATAGTATATATCTTTTAATTTTTGTATGGTTTCTTGCCAAAAACGTTGATGTTGTGAATCTGATGTCAGGATGTCCCTTCTACTATTTAAACTAGCACCATTCATTGATTTGAACAGATACTGAAAAAATTATATTGTTTTAGCAGTGTTTTTGTTGAGTGCGGAGCTCACTCATCTCCCATCAGCATGTTGAACTGAAACAATGATTTGACTTTGTTAAAGACTTAAGAGTTTGAGTTTCAGAAAATAATATTTCAGAAATTGATGAGATTAGAAGTCAAAGATCCAAGCATGACTTATAACACACAAATACTTACATAACTGAGATGTACAAGTTGAGAGTGGCTGCAGTTTTTTTTTTTCTGTAAACTCGAGCATAATTTTCTAATATCAAAGGCACTGCAAGTGAGCTAGGTATCTGAAAAACAAGTTTAAAAAAAAATGTGTTAATTATAATGTCCTTGTATGGTAAATTCAACAAAAAGTTGTTACTTTAATTTTATAATAATAATCATCAGGTCATTCAATGAATATTTAAAAAACTTAATTAGTTAATTAAAATAACAGTCTCACCAGGGCATACTAAGGTCATCATGTTTCATTTTCTGGGAATAATTCTGATAAAATTACGTCTGAAAAAAGAAATGTATACTTACATTAGTTTTCTATAAAATATGTTGAAAGGCTCGTTTTACATAAATGTTTATGGGGTGATAAAGTGGTGATCAATAATGTTTGCCATTAATTTTGTAAGTTGCAGTCAGCCTAATTAAATTTGCCAATAATTCATACATAAAGTTGGACTGCCTGTCAGAATCTCAAATAAAAAGCAATGCTGGCGAGAAAACTTGAGTTGGTGTTGGAATTAAATAAAAGTAATTCAAAATCAAAATTCCTCGGTCGAAAACAATGGCAAGACAAAATTTTGAGTATACTTCTCATTGATGTACCTTTTTCTAGGTGATTCTGGCAAGTGCACATAGTTTGTGAAGATCTTGAGCCACTTTTTGAGTCACTAACAGGAAACGTACATTTTCATCCTTTCAATAAATAATACACTCTAAAATCACTGAGAAGATAAGATCGGAAAAAACAACGCAAACTTTACAGATCAGAAAACTGGAAAAGTCGAAAACTTCGAAAACAAAACCGCCTAAATTTGACACAGTACAGTAAAATTCATCAATATTGTCTATGGTTTTACCAACCCTAGAGTACACGTTTGAAATTATTTAGTAAATAATCACTAAAGCTGAGCACTCACGGTCAGGTCAGTCCATTTAGATTACAACAAATGGATGGGCGCCGTCAAAATATTAAAATACCTGCTTAGGAAATTGATTCGTGTCAGCTTGTAAATAAGGAGCATAATCGTATGCCACGTATCGTGATGCCACCACGCCGTGGCCCACGGTTTTCGCACTCACGGACAAAAGGCGAGTCGCCAAACGGTGTGAGGCTATGGATTACGATGCGCACGGAAGACGTGGATTCACGTCGCGCTAGCATAAGGAATGAATAATTGGCATTCACGATCAAATTTTGGATGCACATACAATACGCGCCACTAAAGGTGAGACTTGACACACCACGTGGTTTGACTTGCGCAGTAGATGATTTTAGGTTTCTTTAGCAGTATGAAGTCTGAGCGCTGGATGGGACCGGGCGTCATCGACGCTGCGCCGCAAAGCCCCTTAAACAATTTTAAATGACGAGAAGGCAGCAGCCGACGATTATCCCTGTATGCACTATGCAAATGCACCCAAGGACAACCCTCGGTTGGTGCAGGACTATTACAGAACATGGAACACTGGCTATAGTAGATTGGATACCTTGAACTATGGAAGAACTATGTCCCCTGCCTGACCAATGTTATATAATATACACAGATAGATTGGCAGGGGGTGACTTGCACACTCAATAATGGGCCCCTGAAAACGGTCGCTAGCACATAGTGACATAGCGACAAGGGGCAACATGTCCTGAGGTGCTTGAGGAGTGGAGAGGTATTCCACAGCTCTCAGAACAATCCCAAAGCCCGGAAGATGATCAAGATCCCTACAATCACTTACTGGAATACTTCCTTCATCCGAGCACGTTTGCTCTTGCGAATCTCCACTCAAGGCGGCCAATAAAAGCAAGAATGAGGTGGAAGCTCTGTTCCCGTCAGTGTTCACTCCAGCCGGCCAATAAACGCAAGCCAGAGGTGAAGAACAAGACTTCTCCCGGGAGATAGGGTCCCTGGGGTCGGTACTGCCCAACAGCTCGCCACATGCTGCCCTGCGGGGTCATGTATCTCTCTTTGTTTGGCTCCTCACCCTAGAACTGTTTCGGCAAAGGAAACTCCAGCGGCACAGACCCAGAGTTCGGAGCACGCAAGCCCCACCACGACGTCAACGTAGAGATACGGTGGTGGGGTTATTATTATTGTTATTATAATATCGTGTGTGGGCAGTTTTACTCTGTGGCCTGACGGATATTCTTGTCAACTAACTGATTCAAAAACATAAATATCGTTTGGAAACTTGAAAAAAAAAATTACGTAAAAATTACGTTTCGAAAATGTCATAAGTACCGCGCGGATTCTGTATTTGACCAACAACGACATGTCAAGTTAAAAAGCTTCACCGGCCATGGTGCTGATTCTCTTGTCACAAATGCCTCTAAACTAGACTAAAAATCACTAAAATTTAGTTTATTCCTGTCAAACGACGTTTTCCCATTCTGAAATTGACTAAAGTGACACAACTATATTTTAGTTTGACAGCACTAATATTGTACCGAGTTAATAATTTAGTGAAAATGGCAATTTTGCTATTCTGAATTTTACTGTTTTCACATATAATTTTAATTGTGAAACTAAATCAGAATAGATTTAATCGCGATTAAAAAGGTGTAGAATAAAATTAGTTATCATGAACTAGAATTCACACCAACACCTTGACTTTAAGTGCAAAAACAGTACTGTATTTTTTCTTCTTTTGCTTATATCTCGAAAACGGTGTGTCCCTATTGCAAAAATAATGAAAATTTGGCCCCCCTTTATGAAGCCCTTAAACCCCTAAACCTCAACATGTAGGTACCAAAAAAAAACCCATAAAAACACGTTGAAGCTACCCCGTCCCTGCACGGTGAACAAAATATGACAAGCCTTGTCACTTTTAAAAGTGATTTCGTTAGTTCCAATTAAAGCCACCGGGTTATATTATACTACGGGCACGATACCACGCGGAGTCACGATTGACAAACTCGATTTTAGTTGTGTCAAAATTGTTTTGTAATTTAGAGATTTTTTTTGCATAATAGCTCTAAGATTCTCTCTCATAGCCAAAAGTAAGGAATTTTGGTGATAGTTTAGTTAGTTTAGTTCGATGTACAAGAGAATCGGCACCGTCAACGGAATTTTAACTGCATTACACTGCTTGCGCTGGAAATAAACAAATGAATTTTTGAATTTAGTAACTACATTTAATTAGTTTGTCAGTGATATTTTTAGTAAAATAATGATTAAATTACAATTTACAATCTATCCATAGACAAATATTACTAAACTTCATCATCTGTGTAGAAAGCTAGGAGTGCGTGACTGTGTGCATAAATCTATGGCACAATTATTGACAATCAACAAAATATTTTCCAAAATATAATTAGCTACAATGCACTGTAGGTAATTAAACAAATGAATGTTAGTGTTTGTCAGTGACAGAATTATAAGTGTGCTACAATCGTGAATGTGATAGTAATTAGGTAAGACCGTAAGACCGATTAATGTCAGCGATTTTGCTCGGTTCGGACTTCGGTCGGCTCAATCTGAATCTCGCGCGGGACCAGCGTGTGATTTAAAATGACGATAATTATATTTTAAGATATATATTGGAGCTGAACGTAATATTAAGACAATCATGTCGTTGTGAAATGGTCGTGACGTCACGACATTTCTGCTTCTGGGTGTCTTGACAAACTCAAAAGCATTTATTTCAAACAAAGAAACCAATTACAGGCACTTTTGAACTATCGTTGGGTCGGTCAGTCAGAAAGAAGAAGCTAGTCGCCCATTCCAAAGCATAGTAGGTACTTAAGGAGAAGAACGGGCAAGAAACTCTACGGACACTCTTTTAAAATCAAAATATGGTTACATCATCATCATGTGTCACATGTGAGAACGGTGCAGAATGTTACAAGCGTCCGTAAAAAAACCTATAAATGAATAAGCCGAGGGGGAGTGAATTTTATTAATCTGATATAATTCTATCTGTCAGCAGATGAACCTATTTGACGCTGCAAGACTGTAAAGGAACATCTGTCAATTGTGGCTGTCCGAGGTCAGTACTCATTATTTCGCACACTATATTAATTTGATAAACATATTTTGGAGAAAATAAATTAGGACATGGAATGAACAGGCATGAAATGAAGTACCTAATGTTGCAACTCATTTGTACTTAAAATATAGGAATTGGCCCATGTGATTGATTTTAATTGATTCAGACGCTAATATTTAATTTTTTAATAAATAAATCATACTGCTATACTTGTTGAAAGTTTTGCTGCACATACTACACTGATTATATATATATATTTTTAACTTGATTTTCAGATACCTAGCTCACTTGCAGCACTGCAAGTGAGCTAGGTATCTGAAAATCTTTGATATCAGAAAATTATGCTCGAGTTTACAGAAAAAAAAAAACTGCAGCCACTCTCAACTTTTACATCTCAGTTATTAGGTATTTGTGTGTTATAAGTCATGCTTGGATCTTTGACAGTTGTTACGGGTAGTCAGAAGCCCAAAAGTCTGCCAGACAGTCTTACCGAGGCGTACCTATCATATACCCAGTAACTGGGTTGTGGAGGTCGGATAGGCAGTTGCTCCATGTAAAATAATAAATAATTCAGCTGCATCCAGTTAGATTGGAAGCCGACCCAAACATAGTTCGGAAAAGGCTAGGCAGATGATCTTGTGATATAAGTTAGTGTAATAATTGGTATTTTCTACATAATTCCCTGTTCACTAAAAATAGAAATGAAGTAATGTTGCAACTCATTTGCACTTAAAATATAGGAATTAGCCCATGTGATTGATTTTAATTGATTCAGATGCTGATATTTAATTTTTTAATAAATAAATATGTATTTTTAACGTGTACCTATTGCAATCCTTTGTTTTCAGTAAATAAATAAATAAATAAAATCATGCTGCTATACTTGTTGAAAGTTTTGCTGCACATACTACACTGATGATAATAAGAATGATAATTTTACTATAAGTGGTTCAATATTGATTATAAAAAAATATACTCTCGATGAGTGTAGGAATGATATAAAACCAATAGTAATAAATGCTTACCGTTGTTTCCAGCGTTGGCGGTGCTGTGCAGTCCACACACACACATTCGACAGACGCCATTCCGTTCTCGCCGGGCATAAAGAAGTTGAACATTGGCGACAGGCAGCAGGCTCACCGTGCAGTAGAAAATATGTATTAGCAATGTTATTTGATGTGATACTTGAGGAATAAATTTTATCAATTTTTGTATGTACACACTAAACACAAGATAATAAAGTAAAGCTTAAGTATATAAATAAGAAATTTCTTCCAGCAGACCTGCGACAGGAGAGTTGGATGACAGATATAGACCAGTGTGTAAAACATATAGTAAAACTTAAATTAGACTAGAGCAACCTAAACATACATGAATTTATGTAATTTCTTGTTAGCAAGAGAGGAGCGATTTGTGTATAGTTCTAGTAGATCTTAACAGCACCCGCCCCTATATAGATTATTGATGTGTCAATATTATGTTTATATCTTGTACTGTGGTTTATCTAGGATCTAGGTGGTGGGATATTACTAGATATGTGCTTAGATAAACAAACAATACACCAATCACTGAATACTTACTTGCACAGAACAGTTTTATGAAGTTTCTCAATCTTACATGAGGTGAGATTGAAATAAATACCTAGTTCTTATTGTCTCTAAACTCTCAAATACGTCAATGCTTAAAGACATGGCTTAGGGAGTAGAACGTTTAAAAAAAAATTCTCACTAAGATACCAATGACATGACAGCATTCGCTTATCGCGGACACGCGCATGCGTATTCTCGTTGCCATGGCAACGTCACGGTGATAGTATAATTATTAGGTATTATAACTCAATGGTTCAACTGTTGAATGAATTTTGTAATAGGTTTGATGAATGTTCTTTTAGTATTGGCAACGAATAGTGAAGTAGGTATGTATCTACAATAAAATATTAGGCGCTTTTAATTTATTTATTACTTACATTTTATATGTACTTACCTACTTTTTTGAGGAGACAGAACGAAGTAGGCACACACAGACTAGGTTGCACAGGTACGTTCTCCTTTTAGCTAATTCTAACATAATACCTACTGATGGACGTTGGAGCATCGCAGCGCAGTTTCCCCTGGAGCATCGAAGAGCACGCTGGAAGATACGTGTCTGTTCTTCGTCCGCGAAGATATTAACACTCGGGCTAAGAACTCGCTGAACGATTTTCATCCGCGGCCAGCTAGTTTATTTGTAAACTCACGAGACCGGTTGTTTGTGCGGTTACGCAGCCGCCGCGGTTGCGATCATCGCGCGCAAACTTGGCGTGCGACACACTGGTGTTTATCTACAATTCAATTTGATCTCAGTGGCCGTAGCGGCCAGTGACCGACCCAGTTGCCCAGTCGTCAGCTGACAATAGGTTCACACCTACTTAACAACAAACTGAAGTACCTACCTAAGTAGGTATACCAACATATTATTATGCGCAGACTACGAGATGATTATTTGTTGTAGTAGCTGTAGGTACCTACTTAGTGGACATTGTACCTACCTACCTAATGTTACATAGTAATAAAAAAAATTACCATTGTAAAATAAATTCGGGGTGAGAGCCTGGTGATCTGTCACACGCACACCAGGATATCCTAGTATGGACGCCAGGCCCAGTCTCTCACAAAGTATCATATTTTATGTATTTTAGTAAAAACGTTATAATTCTTGTCTCTACGTTGTATAAAAGTATGTGTGTGTGTGTGAAGAGAGAAAAATAAAGATTACTATAGGTAGGTACCTACTTAATTACTATTGGTAGGTGTTGCATTCACTTAATGTTCTTAGTGCGCATGCGTGACACGTTACAGGCTTATTAAGTAGTAGGTAAGTACCTAGTTAATAATAAAAACTGTGTAGTTACAGAAAACAAAATGTAAATACAAAGCACTAAACTGACTTTAAATGCACAAAAACGGTTGTATTTAGAATGAATGAATGAAATGCACATTGAAATATCTATAAAAGCATTGAAATAAATAGGTAGCTAAGTACCTATCTCTGAACCCGAATATGAATAGGCATAAAGGCATATGGACATGGCCGTCAATAACGGAAAATTAAAAAAAAAAATAATGTTTAACGCGCTTGCGCGGAGTGTGGTAACCATAGAAACATCACGGGGATCGGTGTTGATGTCTAACGCGCTTGCGTGGGGTGGCCAAGTGACCACTCCACGCGATTCTGGTAACCATGGAAACATCACGGTGAACGGTGTTGAGGTCTAACGCGCTTGCGCTGAGTGACCCCTCCACGCGATTCTGGTAACCATAGAAACATCACGGTGAGCGGAGTTGATGCCTAACGCGCATGCGCGAAGTGACCACTCCACGCGATTCTGGTAACCATAGAAACATCACGGTGATCGGTGTGGTGGAATTTAGTAATAATTTGACTCTTGTTAATGGCAACGACTAGTTAAGTAGGTGGTGGGCATTGCATTTTCTTAATATGTACCTACGTAATGCATACGTGATAACGTGACTCGTTACCAATTAAATAAGTAACTAGTAAGTAAGTAAAAAAGAACTTGTTAGTGATTGTATAGCGCGCATGCGTGGCGTGATGTGAGCACGAAGGGGATTTATGTGCCCGCCGTGCCTGGTGGCCAGTGTGCGCGCAGTTGGGTGAGTAATTGTTAGTCGAACTGTTGAATTTGGTCATTTGTAATAGTATGACGATGATTTGATGAATATTCTTTTATTATTGGCTACGACTAGTTAAGCTGGTATCACATTTTCACGTTCTTAGTGCGCACGTATACGTAGGTACGTGACGCGTTACAAGTTAAGTACTTGTGTAGGTAAGTAAAAAAATTACTCAATGTGGTAGGTAATGAGAGTGCTTAGCGTGATCTTATCACTTCACCCAAATTCAAGTGTGCATACCTATAAGTACATAATTATGATTTTTTATTATTGGCAACGCGTACCTACCTAGATAGGTCTACCTAGGTACCTACATATCTACAATGAAATATTAGGTAAGTAAGTAGGTACTTATAATCCGTACGTCTTTTTTTCGTGGGGTTAAAATCTGTTGCCCATCAGCCAGGCTCACTTGACACACTCGGTGTTATATTATATTGAATAGATTTCGGTATATTGAACAACGTCTCACAGTCTTTACTTGACTCAATCTACTATCGCTTCTTCAAAACACATCGCGACACAGGAAATCCTATACTTACAATGTGAGATCAGCTTATAAATACTGGAAATGTGTAGCTTGATCTGTAGCCGTGCGTACCTAGCTAGCTTAAACATGTAGTAGGTACGCACGGCTACAGATCTAGCTATGCTTTCAAGTATAAGTTGATCTTGCATTGTATAGGATTTCCATACAATGAGAGGTCAGTCTAAACTGGAAATGCCACCAGACCAGTCCGAAAGGGCGAGGGTTCGGATCCCACCGCTGTCACCATGACGTAGTAAATGAAAGACGGGTTGACCAAGACTGACATTTATTACTTACCCACAACCTTACTATTATTACATGACAAGCCACTTATAACCTACCTACATAATATACGACAGGTAGCTTGATGTGTAGCCGTGTGTACTTGGGCGACCGAGCTAAAATAGAGAAAACGAATTTTCCCAGATATGAGACCTAGCTAGATCAATTTTGCGCCGCCGCCGCCGCGCCGTAAACCTCCCGTTGCAACTTTCATGGAAATTGTCACAGCCGTTTTCGAGAACGTGATTGCTCATTTATTATTAAAGGATGTTTTATTTTATTTATTGTTCGTGCGTGACGCGCGCGTCTTGGAAATGCGTGACGCGCGCGTCTTGGAAAAAAAAACGAAATTGAGTTATTGACTGAATTTCTGTTTTGCAATTTCATTTAAAAACCCCCTAAATAGTAATGTTTAGACACTTAAATACTAGCTTTAAATAATATAAAATATTATTAAAATCTCGATTATGATTGTAAAAATGTGCTTGGTCCATCCCTAGCATCAGGTGGAATGACACTGACAGCTCACTCCACGCTCACTTCACATAAGTTTTCACGGTGAGATGGTTACAGAATTGCACTGGTTCGCGGGTGTATTTCTCAGAAGTGGTTGAATCATATCTCAAAATGTAGTACCTAATCAGTACCAAATTGTACCACTTGTTAAATAATTAGTACCTCGTGGGATCACAAGTTATTGCGATACTTTCATACACCCGCCATTCTGACGTCAGCTTGGCGGGTGTATTTTTGTGTAGCCGAGATTACTGAGAAGCTAGATATAAAACATACATGGATATTTAGTACCTAATTGGTACCTCTCGAAACATACCTTAGGTCAGTGAAATCTAATCGGAATTCGTCAGAAATTGAAAAATTGAGCTACAGCCATTCCTTTACACAGGGTGTTACAATATGTTGTTTATTTGACACAAAGAGTAGAGGCAACCGGCTCACTTCACCAACGTTTTCAAGGTATGTTTTTACAGAAATAGACCGGCAGGACTCGTTTACTCCATCGGCCGACCGGCATGTCGTTAATTTCACTGAAAATAAGGCTAAATAAATAATCGTCTGTTGCTCATGCTCATCCCTTATCATAATTGTACACTTACTACGGTATTGGTCAACTAGCCTCGACAATGAAGTCAACCTACCCTGGACATAAGGTAAGGTAAGTCAACATGGGCTGCTCGAGCAGTATGTCGGTGATCAAAATACACGGGCCGCTCGTGCAGTCAACGTCAACTGCTTGAAGCTGCCATTGAGTCATTGCTGCAAACTAGAAGTGAGCGGGTGGTAGGCGCACGCGACATGGAATGAGGAGCGCGGGTAGAGGGAGTAACTGCGCAAGAGCAGTCGACAGCTCGAGCGTCAGTGTATGTATGTAAATAGAAGACGGTAGTTCACAATGCAGTCGCATCTTGAAGCACTCCATCCTGACTGTGCATGGCTTGGCTTAGTGTCAGCGCAGACAAAGCAGCAAATTGCTGCCAATTTCCAGTGAAAATATGTGCAAGCATGCTCGAACATACGCCACAGAATAACAGTACCTAATTGGTACCTCTCTAAGCATAAGTACCTTAAGTCAGTGATATCTCATCGACATACATCGATTCGACAGATAATGATAAACTTATCTACAGCACTGACTGTACGCGTGACTTCATAATATTGATTTCCAAATGAAGACATTTGATTTTCGCCATTTTGGCGCTGATAGCAACGTAAGCGTCCATGGAACTAATATTTGGTATTGAGGGCCCGATCATACGTACAGACGTCAGCACATCAAGCCACCCGAAACTGTTAAATTTTCCCAATCAACTTTGAACCTAATTAATGCTTTAGCTATAAAGATGAAAATCTATGCGCTGTGGTAGCCCGCGAAATTCAATATTTTTATTGGGTTTTTTGCAATTCGTAGATCCGTGTCAGGTTGTATCTTCATCAAAATGTGATACGCGGCAATAAAACATTTGTATTTATATAATTTTAACCATGAAAGTCATCAATACATCTCTCTAAGTTAGACTTCGTGCAGATTCATCGAACGAACGAAATCTAACGACTACACAAATTCTAACTTAAAGAGATGTATTGATGTTTTTTATGGTTAAAATTATGTAAATACATATGTTTTATTGCCGCGTATCATATTTTGATCAAGATACAACCTAACACAGACGTGCAAATTGCATAAAACGCAAGAAAATTTGAATTTCGCGAGCTACCACAGCGCATCCTCCTTAAAGAAATTTGACAGATTGTAGTAGCTTGATGTGCTGGCGTCTGTACATACAACAACTACACCGTAACGCAGCAACAAAAATATAGGCAAGCAGTGGTTACGTGTCAATAGTATCGCTGCAGCTTTTTGCAGTAACGTTGTGGCAACTACAAAATTTCGATGCGGTTGCGTTGTGTGTGCGTTGTGATCTGGTAACGTTGTGGCTAGTGTTTGCAGACAGACAGATCTATATTTGCGATGTGGCCGTTCGCTAGTGCGTGGTCTCCCTGGTGGTTGCGCTGTGGCTGCGACGTGGCCTCGATGTGCTTGGTATCGTCCACACGGTTTATTTTGACAGCCAAATGAATCGCTCCATGTGAGTAAACTATTAATTTTCATACAAATTAGTGCTCATCGACGTGTTGTCGTTGTGATGTGCTAGTGGACAACTACATGACAAGGTGTGGTTGGGGTACATGGATCGGGCCCTTAGGAGTAAAGATTATTTGAACTATGATTTCAAGTAATGCTGCGTACACACCGACCCAACGAACGCCATTGTAGCATATTCGGCGTTGGCTACCGCACTCATGTTCGTTGGCCTTCGAAGGTAAATACGTCCAAATTAAGCAAATGATTGGTTGACTGCTTCTATCCCTTTGATGTTACCGCCACGCTGCGGATAGCACGCGCCAACGAACGATTGTTGGCGTTTACTATACCGTAGCATAAAACATGGTTGTCTTTGGATTCAGCTTGATTTTTTTACTAGCAACATTTTTGAGTTCATGTTCGAGCGCATTTTGTTCTGCGACCGGCCGCCATACTCAAACAAAAAGATTTGAGATGAAAAGTTAAATTTATATATATATTGGCGTTGTTGAAAGTGTTTAATTTACTAAATGAGTTCTAAATCAGATGTAAATAGAAGAGTGCTCGCCATTCAGGCGAAAAAGAAACGGCATAAACTCGGCAAAAAGAAAAATCGCGAGGAGGACCACGGGGCTGGTGCACAAGGAAACGGTCTGCGCAACCAGAATCAGAATCGTTTAGAACCTACACATAGCTCTTCCAATGAAACGATCGAGGAGGATGAAGACGAACAATATGCGAGCGACGACGAGGAACAGGAGGACAGCGCAGACTATTGTAAGGGTGGTTACCATCCTGTCAAAATTGGAGACTTATTCCTGAATCGGTACCACGTCACTAGAAAACTGGGATGGGGTCATTTTTCTACCGTGTGGTTGTGTTGGGATCTTGTTGATAAGCGTTTCGTTGCATTAAAAGTCGTTAAATCGGCTCCTCATTTCACGGAGACAGCCTTAGATGAAATTAAAATACTGAAAGCAGTTCGTGACAGCGATCCAGCGGATCCCAAGAGGAATAAGACCGTTCAGTTGCTTAATGACTTTAAAATAACCGGTGTGAATGGAACCCATGTGTGCATGGTGTTTGAAGTTCTGGGTCACCACCTACTGAAGTTGATACTCAAATCTAACTATAGAGGTATACCGCGGGAAAATGTGAAAACGATCATACGTCAAGTACTTGAAGGCTTGGATTACCTCCATACTAAATGTAAGATTATTCATACAGATATTAAGCCTGAGAATGTATTGGTTTGTGTTGATGAATCTTACATCCGCAAGCTGGCAGCTGAGGCTACTGAATTACATTCCTTAGGCTTGAGACTTCCTCATTCCTTGATTAGTACTGCACCAAAGGAATTTCAAGAACAGGTAGTCACTGCTAAAATGAGTAGAAATAAAAAGAAAAAATTAAAGAAGAAAGCGAAGCGTCAATCTATGTTACTTAAAAAGCAAATGGAACAAATAGAAGAAATAGAAGAACAGAAAAAAGTTGTCAATAACAGTGAGTCAGCCCCCATGTCGCAAGACAATGATGACTCACCTCCAACACCCGAAGAAGCAAGTGTGATTGAGACTACTCGCTCTGACAATGAAACTAATATCAATGGTTGTAATGAAGACAGAGATGAAAGAGCTGATGAGGAAGCTTTTGATACTGATGCTGATGCAGTACAGGTAAGATCTAAGCAATATGGCTGTGGAGATGATGCAGGAACCCCTATGTCTGAAGGGGAAATGACGGATACTCCACCTTCTTTCAATTCTCAGTCTACTAAGGGCAAATCTCTTGATAAAAAAATTGATCCAGCTTTTGATATCTGCGACTTAGAAGTAAAGATTGCAGATTTAGGGAATGCATGTTGGGTCCACCGGCATTTTACTGAAGATATACAAACTAGGCAGTACCGATCTCTAGAAGTGTTGCTGAGTGCTGGCTATGGGACCTCAGCTGACATATGGAGCACTGCATGTATGGCTTTTGAGTTGGCCACAGGAGACTATTTATTTGAGCCTCATTCTGGCGATGGCTACAGCCGTGATGAAGATCACCTTGCTCACATTATAGAACTTCTAGGTGATATTCCAAAACGTATTGCAGCCTCAGGAAAATATTCAAAAGTATTCTTCAATAAAAAGGGTGAGTTGAGGAACATAACTGGCTTAAAACCATGGGGCTTAGTATCCGTGCTAACTGAGAAGTATGAGTGGAGTCAGAAGGATGCTGAAGATTTTGCTGATTTCTTAAAGCCTATGCTTGACTTTGATCCAAATCGGCGTGCCACTGCCTATGAGTGCCTTCAGCACCCATGGTTAAAACTGCTTGAACCTGAACAAAACGAGTCTGACAAATAATATTATATTGCTCTCTGAAATGAATGATCATACATTCATGAAATCAGTAGTGTCAACATACAAGTATTTCAGTCTTATACAATTTTAATAAAAAGTTTATTTATGGATTTCTTTGTGAATAATTTACTTTGTATCTAGATTGTTTTGTTAGCAATCCTGAATTGTTTGAAAATAGAAATTGTGTATGACTACTTATTGAAGACATGTTGCTGAACTTCTTAAACACAATCTGCAAAGGAACAGTGGCAAAGTATATAATACGTCAGCTGCTCAGCATAAAGTTATTATTTGGACGTAATGTATAGTAATTGGCATTATATTAGACATCTCAAATTACCCAAACTGTACAGATAACTTTAGGAAAAATTGTGATGTATGACATGTAGACAATATAGGTTTTGTCACATTAATCTTTTAGAAATTTAGTTGACAATGACATAGCTCTGCACTTAATACAACAACCTAGAAGGCGAGGAACCTAATATAAAGGAGTCATGCATGCATGTAGTAGCCATTCAGAGTAGAATGTTCACATAGTTTAAGTTTGTGTTTTATCACTATCACAATAAAAATCTCTTTATGTAAACTTAGGAGTAAGACAGTATTTGTAATGCCACACCTCCGAGACTGCCTTTTTATATTTCGATGAGTCATCAAAATTTAACAATGGCTGGAATTAAGCTATTCGGAGACGGTATAAGACAGTGTCCTCTAAACCAGCTGATAGTAATAATATTATTTATCATAGATCCCAATTTACATGACCATAATTTGTATTAACTATATCTGCAAAAATTTACATGAATAAAAATGTCAAAATGAGCTTGTTACTATGTTTATTTTTTGTTTTTATTTTACGTTAATTTTCTTCTCTATTTCTTACTAATGCTTTGGTTGTGTGAAGGAAACTACGAAGAAGGAATCTTTAGGATAAAAGTTTCTGAATGGAATATGTACCTACTTAACGTAATTCGTAAGTATTTAAAGGTAGGTACCTACTGGAATGTAGAAAAGGTGGGGCCGGAAATATTATTGTAAGCATTGCTGGCTGCTCCCGCAAAACTCATTGTGTCTAGGGCTTAGTATCGTGACGCGAGTGTGATACCCGTTACGGTAACGCGCACGCATTACTACGATGTATGTATTATAACAGGTAGGTATGTATTTGTGTTGAATAAACAATGTTATCCATTCCTTTATTTGTCACAAGCTAGAACTAGATACGTCTTCATTTATGTGTGCAGACTGGCAGTGTGAATATTATGTCACAGCCACAGGTTTAATAGCCGTTTGGTCAACTTCCTAGCCATTTCACTAAACGCCTACATTCAGTCAGCGGCTTGAATTATATGCGGCCTTTCTATCAAACGGCTAGGCAGTGTGGCAGACATTGGCATGGCCACCATCAGGGATTTTAATTTTGATAACACAAAAAATTTGCCGCCAAATATCAGAATTTGTTGGTCACTGGTTCAAAAGTTATAAGGATTCATTGGTGGCCGATCTGGAGAGCGTCTCCCCAGCTTGGTTGGCCACATTTTGTAAATTGTAACTTTAATGGTGAGAATAAACAAATTTTATTTTATTTTATTTTATTTATTTTTTTATTTTATGTTTTATATCTCAAAAACGGTCACCTAGCAAAGATCTCTGTTTTCTCCCAGATTTAGTCGCTAATTAGTCAAAAGTTTTCGCCAAGTCACAGATTTAGTCGGGTCTTGGTTTTGAAGATATAATGAGTTCAATTTTTAAGTATAGTCCAAGAGCTAGATCAAAGATTTTATCATAAACTCGTCGATCCCCGATGGTGGCCATGCCGGTGTCGGCCACCGGCTAGGCAAATTACTTGGATCGATAGCGTTTAACTATCATCTGCCTAAAAACATCAGCTGTCTCGTACATTTTGATCGCGTTGGTTTTGCACTTTGTAGGGAACAGCTGATTTTGTTTTCATATTTCAGGGTTAGTTCCATGGAAGAAGTTGTTCATTTTGATGAGTACTACACTCCGTTAAAGTATGTCCCTTGTTTAACCTAACACCCTGTATACAGAGTGTAAGTGTAAACAGATTTTGACGAATTTTGCGAACATAAAATGTACTGAACAGCTGATTTGTTTTCGCGATTTCAGGTTTGGTCCCATAGGTAGTAAAAGTTGTTCATAATGATGAGTACAATGAGCCTTTAAAAGATTGCCACTGTTTACACTTTTACACCCTGATATATATTATTTAGATAGAAATACCTTATTGCGTAGCCCTATTGTATAAATGGCATCAGCCAGCCAGTTGTATTGGACGTATCGGGCTGAATATTATTCAGGCCGTTGATTGAATAGCTAGGCGGTTGACCAAAAGGCTAATTTAAAGTATCGTACATGACTTTTAGTAAAGCTCTCTGCGCCCTCTCTTGTTCTAAAAACTTTGTTTTTGATGCTCCACCCCAAATTGGTAAACAGTACGTCAATATGGATTGACCCAGAGACATGTAAATTTGTTGGATAAGATCTTTAGTAGCTATGTGGCGAAGTGATTTGAAGGTCCAAATTAATTTCCTCACCCTGTTCATTATCAGCTCTAGGTGCTTGCACCTAGAGCACTCGTGGCACTTGTGCCACGATAGCCTTTGGTCGAGCATAACACCAAGATACTTATTTGGTGCTACTTTGCTGATTTTTAAACAAGAGCAGGTGTCAGGGAAGCCAGAGCAGGTAGGTATGTATTTTAATCTGGAGATCCAGTGATGACTGAGAATTATTATAAATTGAGAAACAAATGTAGTTAGTCTTTGAGACATTTAAAGTTAATAGGTTACATTCAAGCCAGGTGGCTATTGTAGATAAGCCACGCTCGGCGGTGCGACCGATGCGGTTCCATGTTTTCCCCGAGAAAACAATTGCTGTATCATCAGCACAGGAGAATATGTGAGCTCCGTCGATACTCATGTTGCATAGGCTGTTTATGTAAATAAGAAACAGCGTCGGACCGAGCACACTACTTTGTCCTACTCCGTAAGTGACTATTTCTTCAGAACTAGTTACTGATCCAACTTTTAGCACATATCTCAGGTATTTCGACAAAATGGCCGAGACAGATTTATTTGGAAAAATTTGACAGTTTGGTATAACGTGATGTGCTATTGTCTGTACAATACGGGCCATGAAAGATGAGACTTGACCCCGCCAACCGCGCTCTTTACGCCGCCCCGATGAGACGCCCGGTCCCGTCTCGCGCTCAGACCTAAAATCGTCTACTGCGCAAGTCAAACCACGTGGTGTGACAAGTCCTCAGTCAAGTCTCATCTTTTTTTTTCTTTAGTGGCACAAATTGTACATGTCGCAGCCAACTGGTAACGCATTCTGTGCGGCTAACGCGCCTGTGCGTTATATACCACTATTATTCCCCACTGAAACCTTATACTTAACTTCGAACCTCTTGTCAGTTAGAAAGCTCTATGTCCTGCTGATCACTCTGAAAAAGCATAAATCCCTTCCCTTCGTTACTCCCAGGACACAAACTAGGAGGAAGTATAACGTAGCTCCAGAAACCCCAGTCAATACTACATTTGCTACAAGGCAATACACAAAGCAATCATCTCGCTTAACAATTCTCTCAATGAAATACTCACCATATACTCTATGACATTCCACGACTGCAAAAAGACACACTGAATGGTTGAAGAGCAAAAGTTACGAAGAAATTGAGGCTATGTTCCATACAATCACATAATTCCCAATATACATACCTATAATCTACTAGCTTTTGCCCGCGGCATTGCCCACGTGGATGTTGGAAAATATCCCCTGGGAACGTATGTACTACCGTGAAATCGTTCCTTATTCCTTGTCTATATTATAAAGGGAACCTCTGTGCAAAATTTCGGCTTTCTGGGTTAAAGGGTCTGGGCTGGGCGTTGATGAGTCAGCAGTCAGTCAGGACCTCTCTTTTTTATTTATATAGAAAGATAAAACAATTTTTCGCCAGACTATAACAAAAAGTACACAATTCAACACCTTCCACACCAACATAGATACCCCTACACCACACACATCCCCACCTCCCACATATCCTCCCCCATACACACACGAAACACTGTGCGCATTCCTCATTCCTTCTATATATTTTTTCTCTTATTGTTTTTTAAAAACCTTTAGCATGTTTAAAAAAAAACATATATATACCTATATTCGCTCAACTATGCATAGTTTATGTAAACTGGAAGAGCTGGACCACCTAATACACGCACTGTGGTGCACCGCAGATCGCCAGCTCGGTTGTCTAAACAGAGCGATTACTTTTACTGAATTTATTTTGATAAGTATTTATTTTGTTTGAAAAAATAACTTTTTTAATTTACGGTTTTTAATTTAACATTTAATTTTGTTATAGGTACTTCTGTGGACCAGTATTACTAGTACCTAAGTACCTACTTTAATTTCTTTCACATGGTGTCGGTACCATACTGTATATTTGTAATCACGTTCTCGAAAACGGCTTTAACGATTTCGATGAAACTTGCAATATAGGGGTTTGCGGGTGCGAAAAATCGATCTAGCTAGGTCTCATAACTGGGGGGGGGGGGGGGGGGGGGGAATTCGTCTTCTCTATTTTCACCCGAGAAGAGCTCGGTCGACCAGTAGGTATATATTTTAAGCGATTTCCAAAAAAAAGGAGGAGGTTCTAAATCTCATTTCGTCGGTTTTTTTTATGAATGTACCTACCTATAAGTTCATCGCTATGTCTTTACCACGTCGACCGAATTCAATGATTCTTTTTCTTTGGAAAGGGCTCGAAGGTTTCTCATTGGTGGTGCCATATAAAGATCAATAGCCTACCTCATAACATGCTTGAACTAAAACGTACTCGTAGGTACCTTGATCGTGTCATTTGCCTATTTATTGACCGAGCGAGAGAAGCGTCTCTGCTTCAAAATTTCTGTCAAAATTTGCTTTTCTCTGTCAGTTTATTGGTACTCCTTTTACAACCGATCAGCTTAGTATAAGTATATGTTTTACGATTTTATACATATATATTTTTTGTCGTCGGAGATTTTTGATTAGATCGGCACTTTATCCAAAAAGGTGTGCTACTGGATAGGTATCTCCGAAGGCGAATCGGATCTCATAAGGATGAGATCCGATTTCGATGATTCTGTTTATTTGAAAGGTACTACCTAACTTTAAATTGATCTTATAAAAATTTGGTGAAGATCTGATGAGGATCTTCGGCGTGATGAGCAGAATAGCTTTTGAAAATGCAGTAAATTGCTCACTTTTAGATTTCAACCAGTGAAATCGGCCCTTTACCTACTAGTTAGGGATTGGTTTTATTTTATTTTACTTATTTGGGACAAAAAACAGTTATACATTACAGCATTAACAAAGTAGTTATTATACAGTCGAAAAAACGTATAACCCACACTATTGTCTACGAAATAACATCAAAGCATGCTATCGAACGCAAGCTAAAGCTAAATAGGAGGAAAATATAGTAAAAAAATACATATTTAGAAGAAAAATACTACAATTACGAAAATTACGACGAATCGAAGAAAGCGGATGACATAAGCATCCGTCTTACTGGCGAGTTGCAAGAGATTGTGAAACCAGTCTTTTAAATGTAGGTTTGATTTGATTTTCATTTAATGGAGCACAAAACTAGAGAATTCCGAAAATTATTGTCAAAATTCTCTAAAACGAGGCTTTAGAACCAACATTAATGTTAGTTTTACAATAAGGCAGTGTGGATGGCGCTAATGTGCACCGCTAGATCGCGCTGTCGTTGTCGCCACTTGCCATACATTTTTTGGCTAAGCGCGGTAGCTTCAAGCTTTGACTACGACGAGACGCAGCCCTGCCGAAACATTGTTGCTGTGCGTAGACAAAGCAACAAAGTTTCGGCATGGCTGCGACTGCTGTCGTGTATGCCGAACGGATTTTATATATTTCTATAAAGTTTGTGCTCGCGACGACGTCTACTGTTCGCAGAAGTATTAGTTTTAGTTTATAACCTAATATGACATTCAATACTTAGGTATATTATTTTTAAAAGAAAGGGGATTAAAGTAATAACGCAAATTGTTTTTTGGGTTCATGGTATTTTTAATATGTGAGATGTTTTTCACCTAAAGGAAAATTTTAATTTTCTAAAGTTTTTTTGCAATTTGCAAGTCGGTATTAAGTTGTATGTTGATTAAAGTATGATTTGCGACCGTAACACATGTAGCTTGTTAGGTTCCTTTAAACGCTGCAGATAGAAATAGGAGCCCCGCACAGCGGGGCTCCGTCGACCTACTGCTGGCGAAAACTCTAACCCAAGACGGTCGACGTCAGGGGCACCCCGAGGTTTGGTTTAGTTAGGTACCTTTAAACCCTGCAGACAGATATATAGGAGCTCCGCGTAGCAGAGCTCCATCGACCTGCTGCCGAAAACCCCCCTAGACGGTCGACGTCGGGGGCACCCCGAGGTTGAAATGAAAAAACCGGCCAAGTGCGTGTCGAACCACACACAATGCAGGGTTCCGTAGTTGGGATGAATTTATCCCAAGAACAAACTTAACATTGTAGTTGAAAAACATGTTATCCCACACATTCCAACTGTAAATGGAAGGTACCATGTTATTTTAAGACCACAGACTTTTTATAGGTTTTCCTGTAATCTACAGGTAAAGATCTATTTTCTGTATTTTTTTTTCAAAATTTTAGGCTCAGTAGTTTCGGAGATAAGGGGGTGGGGGATTGGTAAATTTTCGTCTATTTTCTTAAATAACTTTAAAACTATTTATTTTAAAATTATAAAAAAAATATATTTGAGACCCATCATCATAGTAAGCCCTTTCATTTGATATATCTCACCAATGTCACGGTATAGTTTGCAAAACTTTCTTTTTAATTTTCTTATTTGCCCCCAAAAGTGACCCCCATATAATTTATTTAGTTTACCCGTTCGTGTTTGGGTCCCAGAAATGCATATGTGTACCTTTCAACTTAATCGGTCCATTAGATTCGGAGCAAATTGGCTGTGACAAATGGACAGACAGACAGACACACGAGTGATCCTATATGGGTTCCATTTTGTCCTTTTGAGGTACGGAACCCTAAAAATGTATAAATGATAAAATATCATGTGAAACATTTGTAAAGAGAAGTATTTGCCAAATAAATGTTTGTAAAGCGAGTGTTTGTAAAATTAAACATTTGCGGAATAAGTTGTTTGTGAAATTATATAATGAAACGTTGGTTGTAAATTAAAAATTTGTTAAATGAGTTATGGTAAAACATTAGTGAACCCTATTGTATTTTTATGGTAAAACTAAACGGAGAATGTTTTAATCTTAAATTTTAACAATTGCAAAGATAACTTTGTATTTCATAATGATACTGTGAATTACATAGTTATTTTTGCAGTTGCACAAAATCGTCCATATTTAAACAAAATACCTTATGAATTGGCGTTTTTATTATTTGTTGATTAAATGCAGTTGGTACAGACTACAGACGCCAGCACATCAAGCCAGCCGAAACTGTCAAATTTTCCCAATCAACCTTTAACCTAATGCTTTAGCGATAGAGATGAAAATATATTAAAGAAAATTGACAGATTGTAGTAGCTTGATGTAAAATACTGGTATTCAGCTGCATCCGGTTAGACTGGAAGCCGACCCCAACATAGTTTGGAAAAGGCTAGGCAGATTGATTGTAGTAGCTTGATGTGCTAGCGTCTGTACATGATGTACAGAATGTACATGATATAGGTAAGTACAGAAGTTTCAAATTGCTAACTTGTTTAATTGTTGCTATAGAGCTCGTACAAAAATGGTCTAAAATTGCCAACTTTTACGGCACCCTATTTCTTCACTTTTGAAGATAATTAAAAATATATTTCTACTCTACTCGATGAGTTCTAGACACTGAAACCATGATATACAGCCCTGTGACAAACAGTCGGACGGAAGGACGGACAGCGGAGGCTTAGTAGGGTTCCGTTTGGTACCACACTGAATGAAATTGTTTGGTACCCACGTAAGTAAGCTATGAAAACGGATTACAAAAATATTAGATTGGATATTGGACGATGAGCATGAGACCAAGATTATTATACACTTCTGGACACATCTTTTGGCCCACCTTGTATTTTCAGTTTCGTTTGGTCCTAGCTAAAATTTTATATTAGGTCGAGCAAAAAGTTTTTATGCAGTTTTGAACCTGGCACATTCACAATTTCATTCAATAGTCTTTTTTTGAATTTCGAACACAGAGTTTAAAGAAACAAAAGACAATTTGGAGCCTGTTTGTTGATATCAAACAATCGAATACTAAGAAAACTTGGTTTTATTGGTTTACTTGGATTTAATTCTTGAAAAAGTGATTGATATCTTTGGTTTTGCAACAAACATTACTTATTCTTAACATTAAGGTGAGGTTCTATCAATAATCTATGGATACTTCACCTGAAGTCGCCGCCCAAGCTGTGGCACTTATTCAGGCCGGACACAGCCAAAGAAACGTGAGTGCTCAACTTAATTTAAGTCGATCTGCGGTCCGAAATGTTTATCGGAGGTACCTAGAGACTGGCGGCTTTGTTCGTCGCCAAGGAAGGCCACGATCTCGGGTCACAACTGAAAGGCAGGATCGATTCATCGTGACGACCAGCTTGAGAAATCGTCACCTTACCTCCATTGAGATACAAAACCAACTTCGCGACTTCCACGGAGTATCTGTGAGCGCTCGAACTGTTCGGAGAAGGTTAAAAGAACGCGATATGGTACCACACAAGCCAGCTAATGGCCCCAAACTAACGCGAGCCCACCGAACTGCGCGCCTTCATTTCGCACGCAGTCATTTAAATTGGACACAGCAAGATTGGAGCCGTGTACTCGTTTCTGATGAGTCTAAAATTGTGTTACATGGCAATGATGGAAGGAAGAAGGTCTACCGACGTAAGGGAGAGCGTTTCGCACAATGCTGCTTTGAAGAGAGGGTTGCTTATGGCGGTGGCTCATGGACTGTCTGGGGCGGTATATCCGCGAGCGGCAAAACTCAACTTGAGGTTGTTACAGGACCACGGCTGCCAACATTAAATGCTGAAAGGTACATTCGTGAGAGCTTAGAACCTCACGTGATACCATACGCGGACTATGTGGGCCCAAATTTCCTTTTTACGCATGATAATGCAAGAGCCCATGCGGCCGGCATCGTCAGGGAATATCTTCGGGATGTGAACATCACAGTTATGGACTGGCCAGCCAGAAGCCCAGACATGAACCCCATTGAGCACATGTGGGACGAGCTAAAAAGACGTGTTAGGGCTCGTCAGCCAGTTGCCCAGACGATGCAGGAGTTGAAAACTGCCATAGAAGAGGAATGGGAGATGATCCCTCAAAATTTCATAGAGCGGTTGATAAACTCTATGCCTAATCATATGAGAGCTATGGTAGATGCCCATGGAGGCAACACGCGTTATTAAATTAAACCTTTATTTGATAAAACATGTTTTTTATTCAAAAATCAATTGCCTTTAACAAGGCGCATATCCGACTTGTTAGGCGTAGCTCCATGTCGTATGGTATTCTGAATTCAAATTTAAAACAATACGATCGAAAAAGATGGTAAAATGTATCAGGTTTAAAACTGCATTAACAGTTTTTGTTCAATCTAGCAATCATATTTCGGTAGGGGCCATCGAAACCTAAACTCTAAGGTGGGCCAATAGATGTGTCCAGAAGTGTAGTATAGTGTGCCCAGTATAGGTACTGGCAACATACTACTCTGTCAAGGATCTTCTATCTCTTAAGATACAGGCCAGACCTAGTTTAAGGGATAGAGTGTAAAATTATTGTACTTATAGGTTAAACTTATATTGGATTATGTCAACTGAATGCATGTAGTGCAATGTGATTTTTGTTTGTGCAATAAATTTATTATTATTATTATTATATTATTAAGGAAGTACCGGGAAACGATACACAAAATGTTAGTTATTCATCCAAAGTTATTTTATCGCCTTCAAAGTATGCCCCTTCGAAACTTATAGGTACACTTACGCCAACAAATAATCCAATCATCAAAACATTTTTTAATGGCTTTTTTTGGAATTGAGTTCAGTTCTCACCGCGAATTCTCCTATTATTATGAATACTGTACTGAATGAAAACGGGTGCCACGAAGTGGTAATTTGAGTTTAGGAAAAGAAAGAAGTCGGCTGGAGCCATATCAGGTGATTAAGGTGGTTGCTGGATGGTGCTTGTTGAGTTTTTGGTCAAAAATTCGTTCACTGTGATGGCCTTGTGCGTAGGCGCATTATAGTGGTGCAAAACCCAAGAATTTTCTTTCCACGAATCTGGCCTTTTTCGTCCAATTTGCTCTCTTAAACTCAGCATAACGCTCAAATAATATTCTCTATTTACTGTTTAACCTTCCGGCAAGAATTCCGAGTGCACAACACCGCTATAGTCAAAGAAAACGGTCAACATGACTTTGACTTTTGATCGACTTTGGCGTGGTTTTTTAACCAACTTCAAAAAAAGGAGGTTTCTCAATTCGACCGTATATGTATATAGGTGGCCGGAACATTGACGTCCAAAAATAAAGTTTAGGTCCCCAAGTAATATGGGATAAGGACAGGAAGATGAGATGAGATGAGATGAGATGAGATGAGGTCCCTCATATCGTGGGGTATCCGAATCATCTTCATGTATGTTCCGCGACTTTTCATAGGTTTCGAGTTACCTACCTATGATTTTTTTCTGATTTTTGAGAATTTTCGACAAAATCTAAAAACCCCCTAAACCCTAACCCCCCAACCCACCTAAACCCTACCTAAACCCCCCCTAAACCCCTACCCCTACCTGACCTAAATTTTATTTTTGGCCGTCAATGTTCCAGCCACCCTGTATATATATTTTTTTATGTATGTTCGCGAATAACGTCGTCCTTTATTAACCGACTAGCTGCGCCCCGCGGTGTTACCCGCGGTTTATGAGATACACTAAAACGTGTATTATTTAATCGGTGAGAAAAGTATTCACAAAAAAATTGCTCATTCCACGGGAACACTACATTTTTTCAGGAAGTAAAGTAGCCTATGTGTGCTATGTGTACACAGGATGTCTGCTATTTCCACACCAAATTATATCAAAATCGGTCGAGCCGTTTGAGTTTGAAAGAGTAACAAATATATTTGAATTTCTTGCTCATCCCACGGGAGCACTACATTTTTTCGGAATAAAAAGTAGCCTATGTGTTAATCCAGGGTATAAGCTGTCTACATACCGAGTTTCATTCAAATCGGTCCAGCCGTTTGAGCGTGAAGAAGTAACAAACATACACACACACTCACAAACTTTCGCCTTTATAAATATTAGTGTGATTAGTGTGATAGTGTGATTATTTATTTTGGTTTTTTTTTGTTTTTAAAGTTTTATTATTGTGATTTTAGTTTAGTTGGTGATTTCCCTGAGCTAGTCACAATAAATACTTTTTCTTTCTTTCTTTCTTTCTCTATTTTTCGAGATAAACAGTAGCCTATGTGTTAATTCAGGGTATAAGCTGTCTACATACCGAATTTCATCCGTTTGTGCGTGAAGAAGTAACAAACATGCACACACACACACACACACTCACAAACTTTCGCCTTTATAATATGTATTAGTGTGATAGTGTGATTATTTGTTTTTGTTTTTTTTTTTGTTTTCAAAGTTTTATTATTGTGATTTTAGTTTAGTTGGTGATTTTCCTGTGCTAGTCACAATAAATACTTTTTCTTTCTTTCTCTATTTTTTGAGATAAACAGTAACCTATGTGTTTATCCAGAGTGTCAGCTACTTCCACTCCAAATTTCATCAAAATCGGTCGAGGCGTTTGAGTTTGAAAGAGTAGCAAATATATTTGAATTTCTTGCTCATCTCACGGGAGCACTACATTTTTTCGGGATAAAAAGTAGCCTATGTGTTAATCCAGGGTATAAGCTGTCTACATACCAAATTTCATCTAAATCGGTCTAGCCGTTTGAGCGTGAAGAAGTAACAAACATACACACACACACACTCACAAACTTTCGCCTTTATAATATTAGTGTGATAGTGTGATTATTTATTTTTGTTTTTTTTTTTGTTTTCAAAGTTTTATTATTGTGATTTTAGTTTAGTTGGTGATTTTCCTGTGCTAGTCACAATAAATACTTTTTCTTTCTTTCTTTCTTTCTCTAATTTTCGAGATAAACAGTAGCCTATGTGTTTATCCAGAGTGTCAGCTACTTCCACTCCAAATTTCATCAAAATCGGTCGAGGCGTTTGAGTTTGAAAGAGTAGCAAATATATTTGAATTTCTTGCTCATCCCACGGGAGCACTACATTTTTTCGGGATAAAAAGTAGCCTATGTGTTAATCCAGGGTATAAGCTGTCTACATACCCAATTTCATCCAAATCGGTCCAGCCGTTTGAGCGTGAAGAAGTAACAAACATACACACACACACACACTCACAAACTTTCGCCTTTATAATATTAGTGTGATTTTGATCGTTCTTTTATTGTTGGAAAGGAGATATCCCAACAATCCCAAGGGTGGTACCATCATAAGGAAACCAGAATCTGATGATGGCATCCTAGAGAAATCGAGGGGAACCTTAAAATTTTGACATTAGGCTATTGTAACTTAGATAAATTACAGACTGACCCACTAAAAAGTGAAAAAAAAAACTTTTTTACAAAAAAAAAAAACAACCGACTTCCAAAAAAATACTATAAAGTGAAAAATAACTAAGAAATGAAACTAAATCAATGCCGAATATGTTTTATAAACTCGCAATAATATTTGTAAACCATTTCCGGTGTAAGAAATATACTCGACATTGATTTAGCCTCATTTCTACGCAAAAAAGCCTAATATTCGGGGGTGGCGCCACCATCTACGCGCCACAATTTTGTAGCTTTTTTATACAAATGAAAATTAAAATTTCTAAAAAAGTATCGAATAGGTTTTATTTTATTCTTATAATCGAAAAAAAATAAACACTAAACGAACTTTTTTCAACCTCACGAGTAAAAAGTAAGCATAGCGGCGGCGGCGGCGGCGGCGGCGACATTACGAACCGAATCTTTTTGCGTTAAAATACGGAGAAAACGAATTATACGAGATATGAGACCTAGCTAGATCGATTTTTCGCCCCCGTAAACCCGTAGGCATATTGCAAGTTTCATCGAAATCGTTGGAGCCGTTTTCGAGAACGTGATTACAAATATATATATATATATATATATATATATTTATATATAAGGTATATTTATACAAATATTGCTCGTTTTGGTGCAGCGCAGACGACAGACTATCCGTGACGCGCTTTTTAGTCTGTGAAAATAGAACCTAAGCAATTATATGCAGTAACCTCAGCAGTAACGCATAGGTACGACGCGCAAAAAGTCCGGCGCTTCAAAATTCCGTGTCATTCTGGCAGATCGCGCCGCGCCACATCGGCGTCGCACAGAAGTGCGCCAAAAAAATAGAACGTTTACTTCAACGCGCGCTAACGCAGACGGCACACTTTTAAGACAGCTTTTAGTATGCAATCTGCACTCGTTATGGGGGACATAGCGTCTACGTCCCTACATTTCTGCCGACAGAATCAATCTATAACTCAAAGGACTTTTTGCATGCCATGCAAACATTTTGTACGCCACAGACTCGATCGCACAAAAAGTGTGTCGTCTGCGCTGCACCTTAATAGTATAGGGTTATTGCTCGTTTAATAGTATAGGGATAGGATAGGATAGGATAACAGAAACAACTCAAACTCGGCGCCAAAATGGAAAACAGTTCTGGCAATCTATCAAAAAAAAAAAAAAAAAAAAAATTTGGAACCCTCTAAACAAATCATCCATTTTCGATACTTTTTTGACTGAATGTATAAAAAAAATAGATGAAAGTGTCTGGCTGGACTGTGCCGCCCACAGGTGCCGCCTGGCCTAGCTCTATATTAAATACATGGAATCAGTAACTAATATTATCACGATTTATTGATTTGGCAAGTACGGTGGGGTGTCATGTATATAGCCTAGTAAATAAAATAAACAACTTACATTCTCAACGTATGTAAAGACGCCTTAAGTATGTTTTTTTGTTACTGGCTACTTTTACAGATTTTTGGTTGGTTTTTTTTTGTAAGGCTTTGAACAAAGGCTTTTTGCTGAAGGTAAGTGGTCCTTTCGTATTTTGAAATATTTTGATTAGATTCAAATAATAATAAAATACTGTGCAATTAATTTGGATAAGAGACCAACATCAAATTAGTAGACTTGAGATCGATTCCTGAGAAGAAATCAGTCACAGCTTTGAGTTTTGTGAAATACCAATAAAAAATAATACGCGTCCGTATTTACAGAAATAATGGTTATCAGAAATATCGTCACTCACATTCGCACGAATACGCAAACCCGCACACAATACAAGAGTTGTAGCCGGTGTAGGACGACATTTGCACCTTTACGTAGTCTCCTCACACATTCGTGCGACCAGCTTCTGTGCATGGGAAATCATCAAATGGTGCCTAAGCCGGGCAGACCTCCACTGTATACTCCACCGTGTCCTCCGGGCGATCCACACAATGGTGACACCCGGGCGTTTCCTCCCGCCTTATCCGAAACAGGAACCTCCCGAAACAACCGTGTCCAGTGAGAACCTGTGTCAGGCGGAAGGTGAGGACACCGTGGCACCTCTCCAACCACTCCTCAAAGAAGGGACTTATCGCCGCAATTGTGGCGTGCCCAGCGCTGGGTTGCGACAATCGCACTCTCCATGCCGCCATGAGATCCCGCCGGAGCTCTGTCCGCTGTGCCGTGATTTCGTGCGACCAGCTGCACTGAGTTTTGTGTAGTTGAGTTGGCCATTTTTAGAGATCGTGGCGTCTACTGTGTTATATATAATTCAATATTTACAATACTGAATTATATATAATTTGATCATGGTTTGTGGAACAACACCAACGTGTTGGAGTTCATCGAACTTGCAGAATGAACCTACTATAGGGCTTCCTAAAAATAAATCCCATAATAACAGAATGGCCACGCCTGGGAGAGAAATAAAAATGCATTTTTTCTTCAATGTTCCATTGCCGAATTAAAAAAGAAGAGGAATGTCTGTCCTGAGGCCATGATTCACAAAATCGTAAGCAAGACTGACACATTCGTAAACAAGTGTAGGCGCAAAAGGGTTCGCATATTGAGTAAGCGAACACGTTTCTAAATCCGCTGAGTTTGCTGTTTGTGTGATACTCTATGGTTTGCAAATGAATGTCTGACGGCCCTTGACATGAGACCTTCATGATGCGAGATGATCTGTGAGTGTGTGTTCATGTGAGAGACCGGGGTTAGATTATAGTAAGTATGCAACTCTTGGCCTCAAATGGAAAATTGAACGTGGGGGGTTGTGTTGATTTTAATGATTCTTTACTTCGGTAAATAGGCTCCACTGTACTTTAGCACCCGCGCGTTCGAAACTTCACAATTTTATAGCGTGTTGATGTCTTCGAGCAAAACACTTTCGCAAAATATTACACTGCGCAAACTACTAGTTTTTGAGAAAAAAAATCTAAAGTTTATGTCAACCTATTACACTACACTACACACTAAATACTTAAGATGCAAGAGCGAGCGATGCGAGCTCGGGACTTGGGGCACCCCGACTCGGACAGGTTAGGTTCGAAGGGGATGGCGGGGTCTGAAAGACCCCACCATCCTCTTCGTGGTAATTTTTTTTTAAACCACCCAGAAATAGGAGCCCCACTTCGCGGGGCTCCGTCGAACACGCCTTACTACGAAAAAATTATGTTTATTGACCTTGACCTTCGAGACGTTGGACAATGACCTTAAAAAATTTTTTTTTCTCGCCAATTTTTTCTTTTGCGCACTTTGGGGTTTTCAAAAATACATTAAAAAGGATCTATTATACCCAAAAAAAAAGATAGCTACTAAACAAAAGCAACGGGTGCTAAAGTGCGGGGGTTCCGGTAAATACACCATGCAAATTGCAGCTTGATTGGCACTAAGCAACAAATAAAATAAGCAAAAAACGAAAATTTAAATTTTGTGTGCTGTACTCCGCGTTTACAACAAGGATTAGAACATAAAAAAAAAAATATAAACTTTTTATTTCAAAAGAAAAACATTACCTACATAGTTTTACATGTTGTGTTTACTAATTTTGTTTGTCATTTACATTTAATACAAGTTGTAAAGACTATTTGTAAACACAATTATTCAAAAAGATGAAAAAGTAGTTAGCAATTTGTTAGATACGTATTAGATAAAAAAACACCGTCTACTAGCCGTGCCCACAACTCGAACAGTGGCCCGCGCCTCATCCCCTGTTCCTCGCGCCCTGACTGCGCTTAATAACGTCATGAAAGCCAACCCGAACTGTGACCTATTTGCAGATGATGACATGTGTATTGAATTTATTTTAAATGAGTATTGTTTTTAGTTATGATTTTAGTTATGTTTTAGTTATGATTATTGTACTTTAGTATTCTACTATTTTGTTTTTAGTATGCTCTAAATTGGATTGTTAATTGCCATTTAATGAACGATTTTAAAATTGATTGATGCTGTCTAGAGTTCGATGTCTCATATTTGTACGCCGTTCTGGCAAAACATGACTGAAGTCACAAAATTATATTTGTCATCTTGCATGCTATGTGTGTGTATACTCATGTTTTGAACAAATAAAATTATCTTATCTTATCTTATGATCTCAAAACTGTTTTGTGCGCTTGTCTTCACTTTTGTGAGAGCACATAAATTTATAACTTGTGTTTTGTTTATAATATCTTTGTTCTATTTTTTTTTGTTGTCTTTTTTATGATTATGTTATGTTTACTGTATCTGTTAATGTAATTGGTCCACAAACCGTATTAACATAAATAAATAAATAAATAGATAATACTTGGTTGGTTCGCTAACGCACTGCGCTGATTCTGTTGTACGTACTTAATTAGTTTTAATTAGTTGGGCCTTGGTACAATAATATTTTATTGTACCAAGTACCAACTAATTAAACGCTTCACTAAATTGTATAATAAATTTCGTATTATTTTAAATGACATATTATAATCATACATAATAACTGAGTTGAATTGATCACTATTAATTGACACTAAACTGACATTATATTCTGCTGCTGTATTAATTCTTCGTTGTAATCTAATTTTTATTATTATTTATAGACATGGGCATTATTGCTATTTTAAGAAAATCTATTGTACGAGTATAAGGAGACGAGTGTGTGTAGCCACAATTGAATTGTTAGTTAATCATATGAGCGTTTTGGATAGTATGTCTGTTAGCTCGTAAGACCAATTGAATAAATAAATAAATAAATAAGTAAATAAACGAAACTAGATGGCGCTAATTTAGAATGTTGTGTTAGTGGGAGTCTGGGAGTTCCGGAAATCGCGCTAGTTAGACCTGGATTCGATTCAGGGTTGCATTTTTTAAACAGTGCTATGGCCGCTATGCGCTTCCAAATTTTTATGGGGCAAGTTTATGAGCCAACTAAATAACATTTGGTTGTCTTTGACCTATAAGAAAATTGCTTGACATGCCTGATAATTTCTAACTGTCCTAATGATATCCTTCTTTGTGTCATCCTTAGCATCATTGAGTGTAAGTTCCACGTTTTTTCCCTCGTACTGTACCGCTCCTAGCCTCCTACTATCTATAAAATTCTGAAAACAGCAACCTAATTCCTAATTATGTCAGTTGTCTTACATAGGAGTAGCTACGGTTTCCTAGAAGAGCGGTGACCGCACTTAACGGCCGCAGTGACGGCTGTCATGAAAATGATGGCAGTTGCAAAGATTTAAATCGTAAGATTCGCACTGCCGCATCAAAAGATAGTCGCGTTTCGGTTTCGGTTTGACACCTCTGAGCCTCTGACACAATGACGCAGTAACTTGACTTGATGGTCATGGAAACGCTATGTAATAAATGTGCGAGCTCAGCACCCTTCTCAGTATGGATACTTTTTTGCGCGACTAAGTACGATGAGGGCAAATCTAGCGATTTAAATCTTTGGGGGCGTGGTTTGAAAATTACAGATTTTCTTGACGGCCGCTTTCAGGAAATCGTAGCTGAGAAGAGTTTTTATAACATTCTAAATAGGTACCTACCTAGCTAGGTACAATATTGTCGACAGTAACGAATTAGCGACCCTGGTGCATTTGTGGTAACTTTTCAAACTTTAACATTTACTATTGATATCTGAAATGCAAACAAGTCGTTTATTTTATGATAACGTTCGCGTTGTTGCTGCCAGTTGCTGCCGAAAGTTTGCCAGAGGTCAGAAAATTGGCAGCGTTTGGCGGCTTTATGGGCATTACGACGCATGCGCAGCAATGGCGAGCGACCTTCCCGCGTCCTTACCGCCAGTCGACGGCTCACGCCGCGCGGCCACACAAGTAAACACCGTGTAACAATAATAAACCGATCCACTTTCGCTTTCGTCCGAGTCATCGCGATCCTCCCCGTCACTACTAAGTACCTACCTAGACTGAACGTGAAGTGATATGGTGACGTGAACTGGGATTACTGAATAGTGGCATTATAACAGCGCCGGCGTGAAAATCAGGTTGGTAGAATGATAATAAATATGGCACGTAATGACGCAACACGCATTAAGCATCCTTTTAGATCAATCAGGGTTGATTAGATAGTAATGCTGTCGGGTCGTTCATTCATTGTTGCATCCAGATTAGTCCGATACCGTCGCGACGGACGACGGAAATTTTATGAAAGCATTTGAGGTCGTGACCTTGAACCTTTGGCATAGGTTATGTAAACAAGAGATCTGACCAACTTCCTACCTACTGAATGAATATTTCGTTTTTATTTTTTTTCACCTATGTAAATACCTATCTACTCATAATTTAATATCTTTTGATTCTGTTGGTCGATTTTGATGAAATTAACGCTAAATGATGCTTACAATAAAGCTTCATAACTTTCAGTAAGTATACGATTTTGAATCCAATGAGTGACTACGTGATGCGTGGACAAAAGAACAAACAAGCCGGCAAACAGACAAAAATTTCAATTTACTTCTCGCGTCTTCCATTATTTTTTTTTAAGATTTACGATTTTAATTTAAGTGTAGATATCTTTCTTTTAAATTATTTAGGTACCGGATTACGTAAGATGCAATATAGTACAGTCAACAAAAGAGATATCTAGGCAGGGTATACTAACATATTTGTATGTGAATTGCTTCATGTTCAATTTCGTGAAAATATACAATTTTGTGTTGGTGTGTTACAATGTAGGAGTATTGCAAAAACATAGTAATATATATAAAAGTAAGAAGATAAGATGCAAAAAATCTCCACGTGGAGAATGTTTGTTATTGCATTCGAGGCGGAATTAATACCCGAGCCGTAGGCGAGGTTGTTTTTGAACCGATAACTGCAATAACTTATGTATGTCCACGTACATCAAACGACGTTTTTCAATACACTTTTTAAGAAATAAAATAAAATAAGGAAAAATATTTTTGTCATGAATTATTAGGAAACTATGATTTAAATTTTCTTTTTTTTCCGCGCTTTGATTTTGCCAGGTTGAAGGAGAAGCAAAGTTATAATAACGCCGATAAACAGCCCAATATGAAAAATAGAAAATTCAGATATGTTAATTTGTTCATAAAAGTTTTTTTTATTGTAATAATCATGGTTTTTGATGATTTATAAACATTATTTAAATATTAATAAAAATATTAACGCCGTAAAGACGCATAAGTATCAGTATTAAAAAAAAAAACAGTTACCAAAAAACCAGTTTTAGAGGAAGTAACATACCAACCTAAATAGCGTCAGTCTGGTGCGCATGCCAAAACCGTCATGTGCATTTAAAAAAAAAATTTTTTTTTCGCTGAAAAAGATTGCCTTGCGCATCGACTACAAAAACAACTAAGTATGTGTTATTTCCCTCTAGAAATCGATTTGACAAAATCTAGTGCACTTCATTTTCATTTTTTTTGGCAATGAAAAATTGGTTATGATTGGCTGGCTTCTGATTTGACAAAAACCTTTAGGTGCATCTAATTTTCATTTCTAGCAATGAAAAATTGGTAATGGGTTTCTTTTTCAATGGCTAAAACAAAATATTGTGGATGAACAGCATTTTTTCATTTTCTCAGTTCATAGATATTTTTTGCCACCATACTGCATTTTTAATTTATTGATAAGTCCAATCAATCTGCCTAGCCTTTTCCCAATTATGTTGGGATCGGCTTCCAGTCTAACCAGATGCAGCTGAATACCAGTATTTTACATGGAGCGACTGCCTATCTGACCTCCACAACCCATTAACTAGGTAATACGATATCCCTTGGTAAGGCTGGTTGTCAGACTTTCGGGCTTCTGACGACCCGTAACGGCTGTCATAGATCCACGAATGACAGCCGGGACCAACGGCTTAACGTGTTTTCCGAGGCACGGAAGAGTCTTGGTATGTAAAGATGGTCACCCATCCACGGACCGACCCCGGCAAGCGTAGCTTAACCTGATGGATCGACCCGTGCGGCTGTAATTACTTAGCCACGCGCTTCTAATTTATTGATAAGTCTATCAATCATTAAATAGTTTATTGTCTCCCCTGAAACTTGACAAAGAAGTAAAAATAATAGAGGTTTTGGCAAGCGCAAAGACAGTAGAAACAATGCACTCATCATCATCTTCCTTCCCTTATCCCATGTTACTTGGGGTCGGCGCAACACGTTTTCTTCTTCCAATCACCCCTGTCAACCGTCGCGCTATCGTTCACTCCCTTCTCTTTCATACATATCCATCCATCATCATATAATCCATCCATCTTTTCTTTGGCCTTCCTCTGCCTTCCTCTGATAGAAATAATGCACTACTGTTGTTAAAATATTGACAGCTAGTAAATCGCTAAAATCGCCCTCCAAAGAACGAAAAATTACTAAATCACATAATGGCCATTGATAGTCGTGTTATATTGAAGTGAACAAACTTCTTTAGGCGCGTTGACTGATTTTTGGTAGGGGAAAATCTTAGGAGTTCGCGTCACGCATCACGCATCACGCGTCACGCGATGTGCTAAGCTAATGTAACGTGTTGTGCTGTCAAGATTTCACTTCTGTCAGCAGAAAAACTATGGTTTTTTTCATGATCTCTGAAAAGATAACAATTGCTTGTACTTACTTATTTATAATTTGGCTTCAGGAATTTTAGCAATATACTTTGCTAATTTGCAACTTAGTGAGTTTTCAGTGGTGACCTACATGTCGATTAGGTATAGTTTTTTAAGAACTTTGTACCAGATGTTTTCTTTCCATATTTAATTCAATTTATTGTTAGACAACCGATGTCAACTGCATTATACCGCCATTCAAAATGGTCGTCTCGTCGGCAAATAAGAAGAAAGTGATAAAATGATCCTCCCCGATTCACTGAAGTCGAAACAACGGAGGTCAAGTAGGGTCTGATCATAAATAACAGTTAAAAGGGACAGGGTTAGGTTTTAACCGACAATGTGGCCATGCAGCCAGCGTGTAGCGTGGGCAATGGACTCCGCGCTGGCCGGCTGCCAATTTAATGGCAATAAATTGATATAATATTGTAGTGTGGCATAGTATAAATTTGAAACTGAATAACAGGCTTAGAGGTGTAGGTAGGTACGTACGTAATTTTGTATTGCGTTCTTCATCTTTTTGGCGAAACATACTTACTTGAAATCTACTAATACCTATTATTATGGACATCAATCTGCCTAGCCTTTTCCCAACTATGTTGGGGTCGGCTTCCAGTCTAACCGGATGCAGCCATTATTTTACATGGAGCGACTACCTACCTGACCTCCATAACCCATTAACTGGATAATACGAAACCTCTTGGTAATAGTAGAAAACAAACAGTAGTAAAACTCTTGGTAAGACTGGTTGTCAGACTTTCGGGCTTCTGACGACCCGTAACGACTGTCAAAGATCCACGAATGATAGCCGGGACCAACGGCTTAACGTGCCAAGGCACGGAGGAGTCTCGATATGTAAAGATGGTCACCCATCCACGGACCAACCCCGGCAAGCGTAGCTTAACGTGATGGATCGACCCGTGCGGCTGTTATTACTTAGCCACGAGCTCCTCCTCAACATCAAAAGCATTACCGTAGGTCAAATACGATTCTCTTTAATTTTCCTATCAATCACCTTCGGTCATACCTAGCTTACCTTTTCGTCAGTTCCTGCAGTAGGTACCATCAAGACGGGGTCCAATCTTCGATCAATAATGTGCTATTTTTGATCGAAGGCTCCAATCGTTGCCAAGGCCCTACATTCAGCTATAAAAGGCTACCATTAAGAAACCTTTTATCCAGAAAGCCAATTTAGATTGAAAGACTTGTGTCTATGCTCATTACATCAATATTTTTTATGATTTGCCATAAAAACAATATGAGATTTATACTTTTGTTACACAGAAATAAAATAAAATTTGTCAAAGCGTCAAAGAGCGAGTACTTTTATGAGAGTGTTGACCTGTCTGCACGTCTGGCTAAGGTTTAGTGAAACTATCTACCATGTTTCATCCTATTTAATCTGTCTGGAGACGATCTCCCTTCGAATTCAGCTTACTTACTACAATTTAGTTTTTATGATCTATGTATGATAAATCAGTCATTGCACTTGGGGTTTGTCCATAATGCGGTCTTTGTTTGAATTAACTTTTATTAGAGGATCAACTGAATTGACAAATGCGGGCACAAAAAATGCGTTTAGATTTTGAAATAAACGTCAAATCGACGACCTTTCGTTCCTTTTTACAAAGTTAAGAGCAGCGAAAGTCTTTCACATTAATTTTTACTAACTATAACAATCTTCTTCTTCGTGGTATCGATAATTCCAAATTAATTACGTATCAACCTGAATGCAGCCACATCAACAGCGTTCGCATTGACTTCGCAAAAGTCTTTCATAGTACAGGTTGTTGCACGAAGAACAAGATAAGGGGTGAGAGATCGTTTGAGGCGTAGCTTCTAATCGCATTGTGGCTCATTGGAGTTTGCAGAACCTACCCCTTACTAACTTTAACAGTCAAAATACTTTCATCGGTACCAGCTAGGCAATTGGCCTGTTCCCAGGGCATGACAAATTTGTCGTTGCCCAATCAGCGAACAAATCAGCTAGCTCAGCATCCCATTCGATTTCTATTACCTTTGCAGTTCAATTCATTACTGGACCGGTGCGGAGTAATTGTTATTTACGATTGTTATCGACAGATTCAATTATAGTTGAGTCTGCTCAAGTGCATGGCCATTTGGTTTATATGCTATTCAGAATGCCCGGAGCTGCTTTCCAATACTAATCTTATCTATGCGGCTGTTTCTTCGATTCGGTACGTTGCATCGTACAGGCCGACTCATAAAACTGTATGGGTTTATTTATGGAAACTAGGGCCCATCGACTACCCAGTATCGTCGTGTGATCTTTGCATATGTTCGTTTGTTTGATGGGATAGGTCCCGCCATTGTATTTGTCGTTTAATATATCAGTAAAATCTGTATAGTCTATTGAATGTAGTGCGTTAGTTTTTAAAGCATTCTCAGCGTCTTATTTATATTCTTAAATGCTAAAATCTAAAATTAAACCAATTTTTATGTATTGACTAAATTAAGTAATGTCAATAATTAGGTCAAATATATAAAATTTATTTCTGCAAGACTTTTTTAATCGATTTAGCAGCGTATCATTTTCTTCACCACCTTTTTTTAGGTGCTTAAGCTTAATGACCTATTTGAATTACAAAATAACCCCAGGAGTACTAAATAAATGCAGGCGTCCGTCATCTAATCTTCTAAATCTTGGGCTGTGCGTATGCTCACACTGCTCACCATTGTGCTCACCTGTTATGTTTCGATGGCTATTTATTTACCTTCTTCTTGTCCCAACCTAAATTAAGCCATCGACATTCATACTCAAAGTTTTGAGTATGAATGTCAATGGCCATAAATGTAGGAAGACCAAAGAAACGATGGATGGACTGTTTATAAGATGATATGGCTAGAATGGGGGTGATTATCGAGATGACGACTAATAGAGAAGTATGGAAGAAAGGGACATGTTGCGCCGACCCCAAATAAATTGGGATAAGAGCAGGAGAATGATGATTACTTTAAAACTAAGCATATGTCTCTTTATTATTATGTACTCATGTATTTCTTTTAACCATATTTAATTATATTTTAATGTATATATTCCTAACAATTTGCATTATACTTGCGACAGGTGCACGGGGCTCCGATGCCGGCTACGTTTAACTAGAGGTGGGTTCAATTTTACGCATATTACCATACATCTCTCTAAGCTGTTAAAATAACATTAATCTCTTGGTTTCTTAGATTTGAAGAGCTCTTGCGAAGGTCTTGTGGGTTCCATAAAATGTTGTTTGCATTGAATTTTCAATGTGTTGTTGTGTGCTTCATTTACTTGCTCCGAGTGGTGGATAGATGGCGCTACTAGTAGTCATTTTAGCTTGCAGTGTTTGGAACTTTGGCAAAGACTGAGTTTAAAAATGGATAATGAAAGCAAACTTGAGATTTTTTGTTACTTATTATGCCTTATAATGCCTCAAAAGATTAGTGTTATGATAGAATTATAATAATTAACACGTGAGTGTGTGTTGATGTACCTACTTATGAATGCAGGTTCACGTTCCAGCGCCAGCGTTGACAGTTATTATGATAACTTATGTTTATAATGTAACCGGTATGAAAATAGATGACCTTAAACAACTATTCCGATGACAGTACGAGTTCAAAAGAAACATTTGATATAAATTGTGGACATTTTAAAAATACACTAGAGTCCAGACAAAATCATTTACATTTTCATTTTCGTTATTGGACTGCTTCCAAAAAAGATAAGATTTTTGCATTTGCGTGCGTTATTTATTTTGGTTTAAATCCAGCCCAGACGCATATGAGTACCTACGTGTGGAGTATTTTGATGATATTAATGCGTTCGCGCGCATTACATTGCACACTGCAGTTTGTAAGGCGTTTTTTACAGCTTTGTAAACCTTGTTTTACTTCTTTAGCTTGTTGCAATTAAGAACCTGCTATATCAAACTTACCAAGCAGTCGTCTTCTATTACATCGCGCAATGCTTTTGTAACCTACCCATTTCCGGCAGTTTCCCCGGAAATCATTTGGTAAATTCAGTTCATTCAATACAATAATTCAATACAGTTAAATTTGCATGAAATAGGGATGATGACTATATTTTTTTTGTCAGTCATTTAGATTTGTTCTTAATCAAAAGATTACAGCGATACATTGAGTTAAAATATGGCTTTTTTTTTGACAATGGCATCTCGTAGTGTGACCATGAGCGGTCTCGACTACTTAACCGGACTTTCCTGTAGGTGCCCAAAGCCGCCAGCCAGTGTATATTAACTACACGCTAGGGGCATCCCCTATGGGGTACGAACCTCGGCTTAGGGCGTCGCTGGGGGGAGGACAGCAAGAAGGGACAGGCTGGATCATATCAGGGTAATTATTATTACCAGGGGAATTTAAAGCTACAGGCTCAGCTACGCCACCAGCTGGCACATCTTCACCGAGCAAGGGATGGGGGGGCGAGGGGAATTTACAAGAAGGCGTCGTCGACGCGAGGGACCTCGGCGGCGAGTTGGGAATGTAGATATGTTTATATACAGCACTAGTGGCCCTACTACTTTCCTGGAGGAGGGTTATAGGGTCATCGGGTTCAGATGGCATGACGTCACGTGTAGCTAGATTTTATACGTAGAAGTGACGTAGCGAGCCCCCACACTCCAACTAATAATGCGTGTTATCCAAGTAATTTTGTATTAATATGCTATAGCAAAAAATACGTGTCTAATATTTTCTATTATCTGAGTGACGGACTAAATATAATTTCTTACTTTTTACCCAGGAATCATCCCTATTAAATGACATACTTATTCTTATCATAATTCGTCGATTTGATTGTCTTCTAACAAGTTGAGAGGTTCAAGGATCCTACGATACAATAAAACAACGCAAGCGGAATGCTCCTGGCATCCCAGCAGCCATCCGTCTGTCTGTCGTATTAATCTGACTCCTGACACGTGCAGTTTGCACATATCTGTCAGTACCAAATTAACATTATACTAAACTCGTGCCGTGCGCGGTAGATTTGATGGTACCTACTGTGTAACCTATAAAATATTTATAAAGCAGCATCAGCATTGTTGTGTTTGAGTCATGCTGTAGCCCGTATTACTAAATTACATTCTGCCTGTCTTCTCTTCTTGTCAGCACTCAATCAATCTGCTTAGCCTTTTCCCAACTATGTTGGGTTCGGCTTCCAGTCTAACCGGATGCAGCTTAACAGCTTCTTGTCAGCGCTATTCGTACTTAATTGTTAGGGCCTAAGAGCTGGTCAAATCCATCGCATTTCGAAGACCTTCTAAAGTGCATCAAGGATTCATGGTGTCATGGTCCGATCAAAAATACCGTACGGGCCGCAATGATCGCCGTTTTTAACCGACTTCAAAAAGGAGGAGGTTCTCAATTCGTCGGAACCTTTTTTTTTTTTATTTTTTTTTTATGTATGTTCCCCGATTACTCGAAGATGGCTGGACCGATTTGGATTTTTTTTTGTTTTATTCGAGAGGGTATACATCACAGTTGGTCCCATATAAAATTGATTAACTTTGCTTCGGTAGTTTTTGAGTTAGCTTCAATAATACGTATTTTTTCCCACTTTTATATGGACGATGTTCTAGTTTGTTTTGCAGATAGTGGTATAAGAATTTGTGTGGGGTAGGTACACAACTAAAAAGTGAAAAATAAAAACTTTTTTACAAAAAAACACAACCGACTTTCAAAAACAACACTACAAAGTGAAAAATAACTTTAATTTCGGAAGTCGGTGGCAAAAAACGAAAATACATTTAACCAGACACCGACTTCCGAAATTAAAGTTATTTTTCACTTTGTAGTGTTGTTTTTGGAAGTCGGTTGTATTTTTTTGTAAAAAAGTTTTTGCAAAAGTGTTTGTAAAGCCCTAGTTTGATAACTACCCCCAAATTTATTAGCATGATCCTCTGTTATATCGAAAATACTGCAGTATTAATTTTGAAAAAAAAAATATAAGTAAGTTCAGAAAACACGATTCCATAAAATTTACTCGATAGAAAAAAAATACAAAGTAAATTCAAATAATTTACGTTAAATAACTACATCAAGTAGTTTTTTCATAATATTTATGCGCCCGAATTTCATCTGTTCATGAAATATGCGCTCGTTTTGGTTATAAATCATCGTCTATTTCATTATATACATAAAACTAATTAAATAAATAAAGTAACTAAATAGCATGCATAATAGCCACGCCACCAACGAGTTCGAGCCGACTAGAAGCTCCTTAAGAGAGAAGAAAGCATAATAAAAAATGTAATTTAACTCGAATTATGATCAATATAATTATAATTACAAACTACGCAACAGAAATAAATAAATAAAAAATAAAATAAATGTTTATTTCAAAACAGGTAGTTACAAAAGGTAGGTAGGTAGGTTATTTACGCTGCGGCTGCTCAACTGCTGGCTGTGGCTGGTCGATCGTAGCAGCTTCACATCGTGACTGTGACCAGAAGTCTTCCCTCAGCATGATGCTCTGCTGCTGTGCTGTACTGTGGACACACAGCACAGCGCTGATTTTCAGTGGTCGCCAAAAAACGACGCACGGAAACCAATAGTCGATCATTGCACTTATTTACGGTTTTTGTTTTTCTTTTCTTTTCTAGACTGTAAAGGAAAAAGTCCGAAAACTTGTAATTTTATCACATAAAAAAATTTTTTTGGGATTTCTAGTTTTTCAACTACGGAACCCTTCATTGTGACACGCACTTAGCTGGTTTTTTTTTGGTTTTTTGATGTTTATTTTGTTATTTTTTTATGCTCCTGTGCGTGTCCAAAATAAAATATTTTTCTTTCGTCTTTAATAGTCAGGTAAAAAGATTTAATGTCTTCAATTGCCACTGCACTTGCAGCTCAAGTCCGCGAGCTTTCAGCGATCCTGGTTTTCATTCCTTCCGAAAGCTTTACGCTCTCTCGTATAACCTACTAATTACTTTTAAATGAAACTGGAACACGATCACGTCTAATGTTTACTGCCGGGATATTAGGAAGTGTGTACCTTGGCACGAGGCGTCAGCAGGCCTGCCAAGTATGTCGATCAGCTGAGCTGTCTCGAGATGCATCTCTCTCTACTGAGTGTACAATGGACCACTGATGATCATTATGTAAAAGACTGATGATTGTAAAACTTCCACTGTTATTCTGGAATGTCACAACGTAGCTGGTTGCTGCGACATAGATGTCGCACTAGAGTGCATGGGTGACGATAGCTGATGCTGTTTGTCAGCTAAACAGGTTTTTGAATACTCATGGCGTATTCCCAACGGTGCCTTTATTCATATTAGTTTTTGTAGCAATGATTCGGAAGATATGGCAGTCGCATTTTGTCACATCTCTCGCTCAACGGGCCCAATTTTTTAAGAATGTTAAATGTAAAGATGCTTTTTTGAAAAATGTAATTAATTAAAGGACTAGTAAATAATGTTAATTTAATAGGTAACTATTAAAAACATATTTTTATTCTGGCATTTATTTCTCATCTCAAAAACAGATACTTAATATTTTTTAACTGAGTTTACAAATGTGTTTTAATAATTAGGTAACTATTAAATTAACAGTATTTACTATTTAGTCCTTTAATTGATTACATTTTTCAAAAAAGCATCTTTTCTTTTAACAATCTTAAAAATTTGGTCCCGCGTGAGCGAGAGAGGTGACAAAATGCGACAACCCTCTTAAGTGGAGGGTGAGACGAGTTCTCATGTTTTGTGCAGATTCTGTAGTACCACAGATTAATACAGATGGGACACTCCGCAGTTTAGGTATGCAGCTACAAGTACGCGGCGGGCTCTTCTCACTGGGTCAATTCAGTGTGGGCTGCCGCGCACTGGCCGGCTCGCACGTTAGTTCGATACTCACTCACGCGCCGCGTCGTAAAAGAAGACAACCCTAACGAGTCAGAAGGTATAAGAGTTACGCGATAGAGAGAGAAGTAATATAACTGTAGGTAATGAAGCGTTGTGCGACCTGAATTGCACTTTATTGTGCAAGAGTCGCTTTTTATTTAAATGATTTTGCGGAGTGTCCCATCTGTATTAATCTGTGGTAGTACAGAGTGTACAAAACTTTGATCTTTAACCGCATCTGTTAACATTCTACCGGTATATCATAGATTAAGTTACATTCAAGCTATATGCAAACTTAGCTATTGACTGCCTAAGATTCTGAAGTCGTTAATAAGCTGCGGTTTACGATAATACGCTTATTAATACGTTATAGAAAAAAATCAGACTATAATTTACTTGGAATTTCCCTCAGTGTTGTGTTTGCGTGGCGTAACAGTGAAAATCGCTCTAAACTATAATATTCTGCTTATCCTATTTCTATTCAGTACTAAGATTCGACTGTGATTATGACTCATTCACTTTCTACAAATCGTAAACTTGACGATAACAGTAGGGGATTATTACCAGTATAAAAAAAACCGGTCAAGAGCGAGTCGGACTCGCGCACCGAGGGTTCCGTTCCGATTTCTGAAAAAGTGTGCTATTTATAGACATCGTTTTATTTTTCCTGTAATCTTTACATAAACTTCTATCACATAGAATAATTACAGATTTTTCTCTTTGTAAACTTCGAAGATAAGGGGGAACGGTATTTTTTTATAGGTATTTTTCATCAAAAGTCGTACACTATGCGGCCAAAAAATAGAAAAAAAATATGTTTGAGAATGTGCAAACAGCGTTCTTTCATATGATACCCCACATACCCTAGTAGCCCCACTTCGACTTTTTAAAACCCCTTTTAAGTCCCTGCTGCAAAAAAAAATGTTTGTATTTTATTATTTTCTTATTTGCAAAATAGTTGGGCAAATGTCATCTAAAACTGTTCCAAAGAACAATGCTCAAAAATGTATAATGGACACCGTCCCCACTCCTGTAGCACTTTAAAACCTATGTTAATCGAAGGGTCACAGCCAACTTATTATTTTATTGTATGACAGCGAAACTGAAATGTCCATCCGAAAAAAGTAATATCGACATGAAGAAGACATGATCTTCAACTAAAGGAGAAGAAATTTAAAACATGCATTAAACGCACACTATGTAGACAAGCATATTATAAGTTGGATGATTATATCGTAGATAAAAATGCTTGGCAACATGCTGGTCCTGCTCCACAGCCACTTGGGTTCACTTGTTAACATTTTAATATTTGGAAGAGATGCATCCCTTTCTTTTTCTCTTTAATTATTATATTAGGTCTTTACCTATGAAATTGCCGTTCTGCAGTACTGGCCATTTCAAATCAAAATAATTTTTGTTTGGCTAAGAATTCTAATTTCAAATTAATTTTATTTTAAAAACATGGATTTTTTTTTTCAAAAGTAGTCATTTGTTTATTGATTAGTGTTACATTTTCATCGCATTTCAATCTTTTTCGTCATCATGGATACGTTAAAAATTCGAGTAATTATGGAATATGAGTACCGTCGTGGCAGCAACGCGGCACAAGCGGCACGCAACATCAACGACGTTTACGGAGCTAACACTACAAACCAACGCACCACTTGTTATTGGTTTGCTCGCTTCCGTTCTGGAAATTTCGACCTGAAAAATGAACCTCGCGGTCGTCCGAAGACTTTGGTCGACAATGACGAATTAAAGGCGATTGTGGAAGCTGATGATACACAATCTACGACTGAATTAGCAGCAGCTTTCGACGTTAGCGTCAAAACAATATTGGTCCATTTGCGTCAAATTGGCAAGGTAAAAAAGCTTGACAAATGGGTGCCCCACGAACTCAATGATCGCCAGCGCGAAGTACGCGTCGAGACGTGCCTTGCACTGCTCAACAGACACACAAATGAAGGAATTTTGAACCGCATTGTTACCTGCGATGAAAAATGGATTCTGTTTGATAACCGCAAGCGCTCAGCAAGTTGGTTGGATCCTGGTTCAGCACCTAAACAATGCCCTAAACGAAAACATACCCCTAGAAAAGTGATGGTCACTGTTTGGTGGTCTAGCGCCGGTGTGATTCATCACAGCTTCTTACCAAACGGGGTGAGCATTACTTCAGATGTGTACTGTGAAGAACTGAACACAATGATGGAGAAGCTGGCACATGTCCAACCAGCATTGTTCAATCGCTCGTCTCCGCTGCTCCTGCACGACAACGCGCGACCTCATACTGCACAGCAGACGGTCTCCAAGTTGCAAGAACTGGGGTTGGAAGCTCTCCGTCATCCGCCCTACTCACCAGACCTTGCGCCTACAGACTACTACTTTTTCCAGAATTTGGATAACTTCTTGGCGGGAAAAAAATTCAATACCCGAGAGGCAGTACAAAATGCCTTTGAAGAATTTGTTGCCTCCCGTCCAGCTGATTTCTTTAAGAAGGGCATCAATAAATGCGTTGGCAAAGATGCATTGATTGCATGGGTGATTACTTCGATTAATACAAATAAAAAATGCATGAAAAAAATTCGTTTAAATTTTTTCATACAAAAAGGCAATTTCATAGGTAAAGACCTATTATTTATTTTTTATCTAATTGGGTCTTAGCTGTTGAATTCTTCAATAGTAATAATATTAATGATTTTCTTACCTTTTGGTAAGTAGTAAAATTTTATCTATTTCAATTCATTGCAAAATATAGTTTTGTATAAATTAGAAGCATTTTTTCAACTTTTGTGAATTTGAGTACCATGGGGCCGTTGTATTAGAATGTTTGTAAGTTTGACTTGAAAGAGCATGGCGGTTGGGAGTTTGTCATTCTCACTTAAATGTCTCGCTGATGGTGGCACGTGTGTTGGATCATTCGGTTCCCTACAAAATGGTTGAGCTGGATGGTGCTGGTCTGTTCAGATTGGTCATCTCTTATCTGCCAGAGCTTATTTTTAATTTTATATTTTGACTTGTTCTTAAGTATTTTTTATCTTTTTTTACATTGTTCTCACATGTAGAAGCAACAAGAAAAGTGTACCCAGGATGTTGTATTACTTATCTTGATTTAAAAGAATGTCCGTGGAGTTTCTTGCCCGTTCTTCTCCATTGAGATCTACGTTTTGGAATGGGCATCTACGAGTAGCTTCAACTTTCTGACTAACTGACCGACTCTTTGACAATTCAAAAGTGCCTGTAATTGGTTTCGTTGAAATAAATGCTTTGAGTTTGAGTTGAGTTTGAGTTTGAAGAAACCGGAATCTGCAGTTACAAGTCACAATTATGTTGCCTCTCTCAATTATATTCTTTTTTATTAAAAATATGGCAAAAAGTAGGTACATATGATGCTTTTTTTCTTTTACCGATAAACTCAACAACAAAACAAACAACAACAAACCACTCTTTGGAATCAAAATGGTGAAAACAGTTCAATGAATAATTCTGTTGAATATCGTTTCCGTGAAGTAATCATTGACGTTTTTAGGAGTTTTCAAAAAATTCTGTTGTAAATACGTGTAAGGTCCCATTTTCGTACCGCACGGTCTCCGCTGAGGCGGCGAGCGTCCTTGCCGGAATGCCGTCATGGGATCTGGAGGCAAAATTCCTCGCACACCTATGGTAGTGGCGCGAGGAGGCGAAACGCCGAGGCGTAACTCCGCTGCCGCGAGAAATCACGGTACAGCGGACAGAGCTCCGGCGAGATCTCATGGCGACATGCATGGAGAGTGCGATTGTCGCTACCCAGCGCTGGGTACGTCACAATTGCAGCGATAAGTCCCCTCTTTGAGGAGTGGTTGGAGAGGCGCCACGGCGTCCTCACCTTCCGCCTGACGCAGGTCCTCACCGCACACAGTTGTTTCGGGAGGTTCCTCTTTCGGATAAGGCGGGAGGAAACGTCCGGGTGTCACCATTGTGTGGATCGCCCGGAGGACACGGTGGAGCATACAGTGGAGGTCTGCCCGGCTTGGGCGGAGCACCGCCGTGTTCTCGCGGAGGCGATCCGCGGCGGCGATCTCTCTTGCCCAAACCTGGTCCAGGCCATGGTATGGAGCGAGAGTGCATGGGCCGTCACCTCCTTCTGCGAAACAGTAATGCTCGCGAAGGAGGAGGCGGAACGCGTGAGGGAGAGGCAATCTCACGCCTTTAGTCGCCGCAGGAGACGCCCTTGGCGGCGGCCTAAGGACTTGCGGACGGCGAGTAATGGGTAGCTCACCGTCCGGTAAGGATCAGACCCGGATCGACGGTGCGTTGTGTTCCACGCGTGCCTCAAAGAGGTGTCAACAATGATGTGGTCCGATAGGGCCGATGCCGCCGGGGTAGCGGGTAGTTCAAAAGAGATACCGTGGCCCTGCCACAGGCAAATGAAGGAACACGGTGGGTTTTAGTCAGTAAAAGTCTGACACGCCCTCCCGCTCCCCGCAAAGTGGGGGAAGTAATTTATTGATTCCCCATCCACAAAAAAAAAGGTCGCATTTTCGCATTTGATCTATGTCTTGTATAAAATTCGACCCCTCAGAAGAGTGCAATCTTCCCAGTCTATACCGTATTGATTCATAATTGGGCTCGCAGTTGCACAAACCTCTATGTTATAGACGCCGCACCGCAAATGTTCGCGGACATAGGAAACTGCCAGTTTGAGATGATATGTCCCCAAGTTAAACAAAATAATATATTCATTTGACAATTCTGGGAACGACATATTTATTGACTCGTCACCGCCAGTCAATGTCCTGAACGCATCAGCCCGTTGCCTGTTAACATTTTCTGAAACAATGTAGTTACCCAAGTCATTGTTTGTATGAATTCTGAGACTAATTCGCTCCACGAATTCTGTGGCGTAGATACTATCATGAAAAGGCTCCCTGAAGGTGTTGGGAAGCGCTCCAGCGATTCGGAAGTCGGTAAAGAGATGAGGAAGTGATCTACAGCGGGAAGATCACGTTTGCAAAGCGGGACGCAGTGGGACGCACGCGTCTTGTGGTCAGACGTGTGTAGAGCTTATCTACTCTGAACAAAGTGAGATTTTTATGAATAGTGAGAGAGTGAGAGTGACTATCATTTATACCACTTATGTTCTTAATAGGGCTTTACAATGTCAACCCTCAAATATATATAACAATTTCGTGATTAAAATACCTGGCTTTGCAAAAAAAAGTGTGTATGTCAGCTCCGATGCACGAATGACGAAAACAAAGGGTCTTTTCGTTAGGCGACTTTCTATTGTTGGACAACAATTTAGGTGGTAAACTAAGCTAAAGACGTGCGGCTTCAGTGACTATTCACTAAAAATGAGGTTCTCGGTTCGCGCGCGCAGGTGTGCACGTAAAAGTTTCACGTTGTAGACGCTCCGGGGTCGTGTCCCGCGTCCCGCTACATGTCACTCTGGGGCCGTACTATGACGTGACAGAAGATCATGGATCCATCATGGTTCCAGTGTGAGAGAGAGACGGAGACTTACGACCAACCGACCGACCATCCTTTTTTCTCAATGGAGCATGATGTTTTTTCACGTCATAGTACGGCCCCAGGTCTGGACGTAGCATTACTACCCTCAGCGCTGTGTTTCACTTCGCGTACGGCTATTATTATAATTAAGTACTATTCTATCCTGTTCACCTCTAGACAGTCCTCTAGCTTCTTTGGACCGTGAACGTGTTTTGAATCAAAAAATCTTATCATAATCTGATGTCATTATAATGTAGTAGGTATTTCTGGGTTTCACCATGTCAAGAAAGAACATTAAACGGCAACATAATTGTGACTGATTCCGGTTTCTTCATGTCGATATTACTCTTTTCGGATTGACATTTCAGTTTCGCTGTCATACAATAAAATAATAGGTTGGCTGTGGCCCTTCGATTAACATAGGTTTTAAAGTGCTACAAGGGTGGGGACGTTTTGAGCATTGTTCAGCATTTTTAGTAGTTCTTGAGATATCCGGCTGTGACAGAGGGACTGATAGACAGACTGAGTTGCACCATAAGGGTTCCTTTTTACCATTTTGGTACGGAACCCTGAAGAATACTATGAAAGAAGATGTAGTGACAAAAATAGAAAGAGTATGCTTGCTTAGATGGTTTTGTCACGTTGAGAATATTGAGAGGATGAATGAAGGCGACTAGCAAAAGGTATTTACAAAGCAGATGCGAGTGGAAACGCCCGGAGGGGACGCCCTAAGAAGACTTATTTATAAGTAGTGACCTTATTGGTGAAATTCTTCAGAAAGGTCTGGTGCGTAGTACTCGCAACTGGCGTGCTTGTAAAACCTTGTTTAAGGATCGTAGCAGGAGCGTTCTGTAGTTTCTGCCTACCCCCATGGGAACAAGGCGTGAGTTTATGTATGTATTATGTAAAATACGCACGGCTGCAGATCAAGCTATAATTTTCCAGTATAAGCTGATCTCGCATTGTATAGGATATCCTTACAATGAGAGGTCAGTGTAAACTGGAAACGTAAAGCTTGATGTGTAGCCGTGTGTACCTATATATTTTATCACTCATGAATACTCATGGTGACACATATAAAATTGCATAATGAGCATTTCTCTCACTATTGTAGGAGAAATTACTATTTCCAAAGAACTGAGTATATTGTGACACAGGGTCATATCGCACGATACTATTACGAAATGTTTATGTAAATAAACGCTGTATCTAACATGTTATTTACTCGGGATAGTTATTTCAGTAATAATATCAATCAATATCTTGCGTGGAATAATACCAGATACTGAAGTAATGTTAGGACAAAACAACTACGATTTTAAGACTGTCTATGATCAAGAGGGGTGTTATATTATAAGTTTGACTGCTATGTGTGTGTATGTGTGTGTCTGTGGCACCGTAGCTCTTAAAAAGGTGAACCGATTTGGATACGTTTTTTTTTATTTGAGAGCAGGCTTTCTAGCCGTTTTATCAAAATCAGTTGAGCCTTTTCAAGGTTATTCACTCTTTTGTTAGCTGCGATAGGTATCTTAAATGCATAAGGAGTATTTACTTTACTTTCAAACATTTGTGTGACCTAAAATTTTAAACACCCGTGTATGCTATATAACTGTGCAAGATTATGGAATTCTTGCTCTGATACTGCAGCCAGGATATCCAGCACACTAGTACACTCTTGAAAAAATAATAGCAGATATGACGTATTTAGATTCGTTTTGATCATTATTTGATGCTACATACAATGGCAATGCAATGGTGGCAACACGATGAGCTGATGCTGCAGCCAGAATATCCAGCACACTAGTACACTCATGAAAAAATAATTGCAGATAATATATGTAATGTTTGAATTCGTTTTTTTTATCAGTATTTAATTCTATTTACAGTACGATTCTGTAGTAATAACAACGCATTTATATATTGTTAAATTGTTTAAAAACTTTAAAAAATTTAAAATAAAAATTATTAGGTTGGGGAAAAAGTCTTTTCGCATTATAGTATGTATGAACTTAAAATAAAATCTCTTTGTCTATAGTATTTGTATCTGGCTGGTTTTGGTATCATTGAAAGTTTAAATTTTATAGAACATAATTCCAAATTCAAATTAGGAAAATGTGTGATTTTTATTTGTTTTTCGTACCGTCAAGATGAGTGAATCTAATGAAGAAATTCGATACATTTTAAAATTTTACTACAAAAAAGGTAAAAATGCAACGCAAGCCGCGAAAAAATTTTGCGATGTTTATGGACCCAGTGCAGTGTCTGTGAGAGTAGCACAAATTTGGTTTAAGCGTTTTCAATCCGGAAATTTTGATGTCAAAGATGCACGTCGCTCTGGTCGCCCTATTACGGATAAAATGGATGCCATTTTTGAAAAAGTGGAGCAAGATCGGCATATCAGTAGTTACGACGTAGCTGAAGAACTGGGAATTGACCACAAAACAGTTTTGGCGCATTTGAAAAAAACTGGGTACACAAAAAAGCTCGATATTTGGGTACCTCACGAGCTCACTGAAAGAAACCTAATGAACCGTGTACTCATTTGTGATTCTTTATTACGACGAAAAGAAACCGAACCATTTTTGAAGAAGCTGATAACTGGTGATGAAAAATGGATCACGTACGACAAGAACGTGCGAAAAAGGTCGTGGTCAAAGGCCGGTCAGGCTTCACAGACTGTGGCGAAACCCGGGTTAACTCGCAACAAGGTGATGCTGTGTGTGTGGTGGGATTGGAAGGGCATTATTCATTATGAGCTGTTACCACCAGGCAGGACAATCGATTCTGAACTTTACTGCGAACAACTGATGAGATTAAAGCAAGAAGTTGAGAGAAAGCGGCTGGAATCAATCAACAGAAGGGGTGTGATTTTTCATCATGATAACGCTAGACCTCACACATCTTTAGCCACTCAGCAAAAATTAAGAGAGTTTGGCTGGGAGGTGTTAATACATCCGCCGTATAGTCCTGACCTTGCACCTTCAGATTTCCACCTGTTTCGGTCTCTTCAGAATTCTTTAGGCAGTCTCAGGTTAATATCACGAGAGGACTGCCAAAACCACTTGTCGCGGTATTTTGATCAGAAGTCCCAAAATTTCTATAGCAATGGGATCATGTCCCTACCTATAAGATGGCAAAAAATTATCGAACAAAATGGTACCTACGTAGTTTAGATAAATGTAAATAATGTATATTAAAAAATGTTTTGAATTTTCTTAAAAAATGCGAAGAAACTTTTTCCCCAACCTATTAAATTAAAAATTTAAAAAACCCCCAACGCAAAAAACAAAAACGAACATTTAAAAAGTCAAAAATAATACCTATCGTTGAGCCATCAAATTCGATTGAGTAATACCTATACATATATATTTTAATTACAGAAATTGATGGATGGCACGATAAGGTTTGCTCATTGAAATGGCGCTATAATGTCGCGGCGGGGTTTTTAGGTGGAACTAATCGATATTTTTTCGGGAGGGTATTACTCCACTGTTTGACATTGTGCATCCAAAGTTAAACATGTTATGATTTTGTCTTATTATTAATGTTGTCTGTGTGGAAACAGAATAGTAAAATAAAAAGCTATTAAAAAGTTATGAGCCAACAAAGATTCGTTTTTATTGCTAATTTAACGCAACTTTGGGCGTAAATAAGAAATAAGAAAAGTATAAAATCTCCAAAACAAAGTCGGTAGCGACAAAGCTCAATTATCGAAGAGTTGAGTAAACTTTATTTGTAATTGATTTACGCAGTGGTTTTTTTCATAAAACTCGTTCCCCCAAAGGAATTTTCGTAAATATTTAGGCGCTTGTTTCACTATTACTAGTTTTACTTTACTAATACCACAGTCAGGGGTGGCCAACTTGGTTAGGCCCAAGATCTACTGTTCACTGACGACACCCTGTGCGATCTACCAATTACATACTTCTTGAAATCTTATATGAAACAGCATAGTTCAGTATACAGTTAGGTAGTATTTTTTATTTTATTAAGAGGGAAAATATGAAACTGGAAATTATTCTTAGTAATTTCTTATTTATATTAGTGTGAGCATTGCGTCTGAGCATCTTTCAGTTAGTGATTAGGTATGTTGCGCAGTCTGTTTTACGTATTTATATTTTTTGCCTTGCCACGATCGACTGGACTAATAGTCGCGATCGACCGGTTGGGCACCCCTGCTATACATCATATAGTCGTCCGACGAGAGCCCGAACTGCTTACGTAGTTCATCGAACTTCGTATGCAGCTCGGGCTTCGTTGACTGTGCTACTAATAAATTTATTATTTCACTAGCGTCTAACTTCTCAACAATGATACTATCTCTGTCGGACATGATGCCAGGTGAGACAGCGTGCTTTTTGGCCAACCCCACCAGGCAGTCGAGCCCGCGACTAGTTCAACAGACGCTTCATTTGATTGACTATCTCATATATGATACCCCACCGCGACATTATGGTGCCGTCCATCAGTTTCTGTAATTAAAAATTTAGGTATTACTCAATCAAATTTGATGGCTCTACAATAGGTATTATTTTTGACTTTTCAAATGTTCGCTTTTATTTTTTGCTTTGGGGTTTTACTCTATCTTGTGTCGGCACGAGCTACACGACAGCAGCTGTTACCGTTAGGTGCTAATTAAAAACTTTTTTACAAAAAAACACAACCGACTTCCAAAAACAACAGTACAAAGTGAAAATTAACTTTAATTTCGGAAGTAGGTGTCTGGTTAAATGTATTTTCGTTTTTTGCCACCGACTTCCGAAATTAAAGTTATTTTTCACTTTGTAGTGTTGGTTTTGGAAGTCGATTGTGTTTTTTTGTAAAAAAGTTTTTATTTTTCACTTTTTAGTTGTGGTACCTACCCCACACAAATTCTAATACCACTACTTGCAAAACAAACTAGAACATCATCCATATAAAAGTGGCGAAAAAATACGTATTATTGATGTTAACTCAAAAACTACCCAAGCAAAGTTAATCAATTTCATATGGGATCAACAATCAGGGTATACACCCTCTCGATTAAAACAAAAAAAAAAAATCCAAATCGGTCCAGCCATCTTCGAGTAATCGGGGAACATACATAAAAAAAAAAGATTAAAAAAAAAATGTTCCGACGAATTGAGAACCTCCTCCTTTTTGAAGTCGGTTAAAAATTAAGAAATGAAGAAAATTGTTGATAGCTATTCAATTCTTCGTCAGCGGTGGCCCGGCCGGTGGGAGAGGTGCTTAAGCTAATATGAATTCATATCAGTCTTAATAAAAAACAACACACGTAAGAAAATGTGTCTTTAATAAAATAAATAAATAAACCATTTATTTCAGGTGACACAGGCCCGTAGATAAAACTTGTGTTAATAAATAAGGATTAAGACTATGTTAGTAGCATTTCACTTTGCACTAGCTTGACTTTGTGCTGTCCTGTGGAACATGTCCGCGGAAGTGACGGAACATCACGTCCTGCGGCCAAAAGCCGTCTTCCATGACGAGGGGCAGATACACACCACAAATGCCTTGAAGTTGACGTTACGGCGCGACTCCAGTAACTGCACTCTCGGCGTGTACCTCGTCTTCTGGCGCACGTACTCCACGATGTGTTTGTCGATGTCGATGTCTAATAGTTTAATTGTTTGTCCGTTTGAAAGCCCGCATCTCAAAAAGTGCTGATCGGATCGCTAGTAGATAGAGTATGTCTCGGAGAAGGGACCTATATTTGTACCTTTAATGAATGCACATGTGTTGTAAATTAGCTGAGCTTTATCATAGAAGTCGTAAAACTAACATCCGGGCGAAGCCGGAGCGGGTCAGCTTGTACAATACTCGTAATAATAGTTATTTGTTATACAAGAGAACAAAGTTGCTTTTTAACCGTGTGTTCAATTTTGATGACCGAGCAAGCAAAGGATTCTAGGTTAGAATCCTGAGCGTTAGCGAGGGAATCAAAAGAGCATAAAAAATACCCATAACTATAAAATCTAAAAAAAAACCATCTTTAAAATACTCATAGCTTTGTATCTACTTTGTATTTTGGTTTAGGATATATGAGTTGTACATACATTTGTTTTTTTTTTGGGCCTTTATATTGTCGAAGCCTTCAAAATCAAAGGCCAGAGTAATTTATTTGCCAGACACACGGTACATACGATGTTCGCGTTCGTTGTTTTACGAAGTTTCCCTGCTAACACCAACACTGAAAAGTGCAATCGAAAAAAAGCACTTGAAGCTTGTTGTGTAGCTTTAAGGCCTCTGCCTCGAATTTCGCGGGCAGCGGGGCGGCGGCGGCGGCGGCGCGTCTCGCATTGTCCCGCCCCGCTACCGCGCCGCTTTTCGAGGTCCAGTCCATTTGTTTTTGTGCATAAAATCCTGCCGCTCCCGCGCCGCTGCCGCTGCCGCCCCGCTGCCCGCGAAATTCGAGGCAGAGGCGCGCGATTCGCATCGCGTGTCACGCCTGTTTTTAGGAACCTATTCCGGTTTTTATTAGTATGTGGGGCTAGGAGGACTGTTTCTGTATTCGTTTATTACTTACTACCTGTATGTGTACACCATTGCATGAAATTGCAATAAAAATTATTTGAATTGAATTGGAGTGTTTAAATATTATTTGTAAGTAGTTGCTAAGCCGTCTACAACGACAAAAAAGTAATTACAAGTGACTCAGTTTTATTCTTGGTCGCTTTATAAATGCAATAATAGACAATATTAGTTATTTATTGACAGATTAATTCTATTTACCTAGACTATACGAGTATTATGAACTGGGGTAGGTATAGGTTGTCAAATGAAGCCCATCTCATTGAAAGTGGCTTCCTCTGAGACATGAAAGTATAAAAGGTACTCTGCTTTACTTGGCAAAAAAATTTAAATGGCTTATTATGTTCCTGTAATATCACCGGCAAAAATAGCATCATCTATCATCATCATCATTTCAGCCGAAAGACGTCCACTGCTGGACATAGGCCTCCCCCAAGCATCGCCACTTCGACCGGTTCTGTGCTTCCCGCATCCAGCGGATTCCTGCGGCCTTCACAAGGTCATAGGTCCACCTTGTGCACAATCCAAAAAAATAGCAATGCCTTTCAATGTTAATGGAAAATTCAAATGAAATGATGTAATATTTAAAATGGTTAGCTACTGAGAGTGGTAAATTGTCAAGCAACCTGTCGCCATCGTCAATAAATATATATCTTTCTGTCAATTTACATTCAATTGCTGGATTTATTGACAGAATCAATTCAGTATACAATCTGGATAGTTAACGGACGTATACATTCTAATAATTTAATTGCGTCTATTAGGTCGCTCCCGTCAATTTTGAACAACGCTTGAGACAGGCTCGCCTGCTATTTCAGGTGCTTAGACACGGCCACAGAATAAATAATAGTACTAACTGTACAATTATGTTTGCTATGCCATTCAGACGGTATTTGTGGATATGTCGCAGTAAGATGGTTGTAGCCGTGATATTGTTATATCCCTAGGCCCTAGGGATACTGGGATATATATGAAAGCGGTTCATAACTATCTTACGACACGGTTGACACGGACGACACGGTTGGCGCAGTGGTTGAGCGATTGACTGCTGCGCAGCATGTCGCGGGTTCGATTCCCGCACGGAACAAATATTTGTACGACCTACAAGTATTTGTTCCGAGTCTGGGTGTTTTTCTATCTATAATATGTATGTATTTACAAAAAAAAAATGTATATAAGTAGTTTATCAGCCATCTCGTTACCATAACACAAGCATTAGGTTGCTTAGCTTGGGGCTAGATGGCGTTGTGTGATATGTCCAAACATATTTATTTATTTATTTATTTATTTATTTATTTATTTACTAGGAACATAAGTACACTCCGATCAAATAGGTTAGGTTAGAAATTAGAACTGTGATCAATGACGCGCGAGCCGAGCGAGCCAAGCGAGCAGTGCCGCAACAGCAGCGGCCAGGCGAGCGCTACATTGAAATTGGTCGCAGTAGCAAAATTAGGGCACTCCGACAGTTTTCATATAAGCATATAACTATATCCCGGTAGATAGCTATATCCCTAGGGATATATATAACTATGTCACGGCAACAACCATCTTACTGCGACAGATACATCCTAACTAATATTATGCTTTCACGATAAAACGGCTGAACGGATTTGGATAAAATTTGGCACACGGGTAGACCATGACCTGGAAAAGGAGATAGGCTACTTTTTATCGCCATACCACGCGGTCAAAGCCGAAGCTAGTAGATAGAATTTTCGGATAGAAAAAGAAATTCATAGTTGGAATTTATTAAAAGCCAGGATTTGTGGTTTCTAAGCCCACTTTTTACTCTAGCCACCACTCTAATATTAGGTCTTTACCTATGAAATTGCCGTTCTGCAGTACTGGCCATTTCAAATCAAAATCATATATACAATCACGTTACTTGCACTCCACATCTACTACGTATACAAACTTAATCGGCCTACATACTTTATAAATAAGAAGTCGGTTAAAAACAAACTATATGTACTATCGTCTCTGTACCAGTATATTGAACTTTATCGTTATACTATTAAGCTGCGCTCAAAACATAAATGTCAAAATGGAAATTATTAACTTTAACATTCGATAATACACAAAAGAACCTAATCAACCTAGATGCTGTCTCGGTGTCGGATGCTTCGACTTGTGATCTGGAAGACTGTACTCCACCAAATTTCATACCCAATCAAACACTTAAAATCATGACGCAGAACATAAGAAGTATAAATAAAAACATAGCGGGCTTTTTGACTACACTTGCTCGGACAAAAATTGACTGGGACATAATCGTATTAACTGAGTGTTGGCTCCCTAACACCCATTATATTCCCGAGCTGGCGAACTATAACTATTACCTTACCAACAATAATCATACGCAAAATGAAGGTGTAGTCCTGTATGTCCACAAAAAACTGCAACTATTTGCAGAGGAGCCGTCATTTTTAGATGCTAACTGTCTACAAGTAAAAATTGATAAAAATACTGTCCTCTTAGCGATATACCGCCCGCCAGGTTACAAAGACTTAGATAATTTTCTAAATTCCCTAAATATTACCCTAAGTGAGCTATCTAAATACAATACTATAATTATTACAGGTGACATAAATATAAATATACATGAACACTCCAAGGATTCCGCTAAAGATTCCTACCTAAACTTACTAGCTACCCATGGCCTTTTACCTGCTCATACAATACCTACGCGACAACAAGCTTGTCTTGACCACGTTATACTGAAAACTCGATTACCTGCTTCTACTTCAGTTGCACACTCTGCTCTAACTGATCATGAGACAGTAATGTTATTTTTGTCTAAACGAATGCCTAAAATAATTACAAAAAATTGTGTTCATTATAATTATGTCAAAATAGAGACAGACTTAAAACAACTAGACTTTAGTGAAGTATACAATACCCAAGATCCTCATGTGGCAGGGCAAACAATAACGAGATTAATAAAACACGTGATAGACTCAAACTCCAAATCTGGTAAGACTCCGAACCGTAAACAAATATTAAAGCCATGGATTACTCCTGGTTTACTTCGCTGTATGCGGCACCGAGACACATTGTATAGAAAATTTAAACAGGCACCTGATAACGAGATCTTAAAAATTACTTTTACTAGGTACAGAAACTATTGTAATAAATTATTAAGGAATTTAAAAATAGAATTTGAAAAAAATGAGATCAGGAAAGCTGGAAAAAACACTAAACAGTTATGGTCGGCTATAAATAATATCTCAAGCAGGTCGACAAGGAAAGCTAACACGTCATCACAATTGTTAGCCACATCAAGTACACCGCAAAACTCTGTGAACCATGTCAATGATTTTTTTGCCAGAATAGGTGAAAAATTAGCAAAAAACATAAAGAGTACACAAACAAAAGCTACAAAGGGAAACCTAACTAATAGAACGCAATCAATGGTAATGCTCCCAACAGATGAGGAAGAGGTAGCCGGAATATTAATGTCGCTCCGTAATAACTGTGCTGCAGGATGGGATGGGATATCTGGTGACCTCTTAAAAAAGCATGCGGCTGTGATTGTGCCTCCGTTAACGTACATATGTAACCTTGCTCTTTCCACAGGTAAATTTCCCAATGTGTTCAAAAAAGCCATAATTCATCCAATCTACAAGGGTGGGGACAGAAGCCGTGTTGATAATTACAGACCTATATCTGTGCTAACCGCTTTTTCCAAAGTATTAGAACGGGTAATGAACAGCAGACTTGTGAGCTACTTAGAAAACAATAATCTCATCGCACCAGCGCAATTTGGGTTTCGCTCAGGCAAATCCACCTCTGACGCGGTCCATGAATTAACAGACTATGTAGTCACAAACATGGATAGTGGGGATAAAGTTATGGCCATATTTCTGGATCTCGCTAAGGCTTTCGACACGGTTTCTGTTCCAATTCTTGTACGTAAGATGGAAAGCTTGGGAATTAGAGGACTTCCGCTGGACCTCTTTAAAGACTACCTGAGTGAGCGTACCCAGAGAGTAAAGATAGATGAATTCATCAGTGAGGAACAAGTGATTAACTACGGCACGCCCCAAGGTAGTGTCCTCGGACCTTCGCTGTTCCTCATTTATATCAACGATCTGGGTACGCTCACTATCCCCAATGGCAAAATCATTAGCTTTGCTGATGACACTGCCCTTTTGTTCAGTGCGGGCTCGTGGGAGGATGTCTATGAGCAAGCACAACTGGGCTTTAATATGGTATGCAACTGGCTACGCGACAATTTGTTGACTCTTAATACTACCAAAACCAATTACATAGCATTCTCCATGAAAAACTATGCATCCTCCCAAACATTACCTAATACTATTGTAGCTCACTCTTGTTCAGATCCACTCAGCCGTAGTTGTATTTGCGAACCACTCACCAGGGCGGAGAATGTAAAATACCTGGGAATAATAATCGACAAAAACCTAAGATTTCAAGACCATATAAACACTCTGAGTAACAGATTACGGAAGCTAATTTATGTATTCAAAACGCTGAGACTTGTAGTCGTTAAAAATATTATGAAATCAGTGTACTATACCCTTGCTCAATCTTTAATATGCTACTGCATCACTTCTTGGGGTGGAGCTCCAAAAACTACCCTGATAGAAATTGAAAGAGCCCAAAGAGCTATACTGAAAGTGTCGTCTTTTCGACCGTATCGATACCCCACTGAGCAGTTATATAAAGAAAATGAAGTCCTGTCTGTGCGTCAACTGTTTATATTGCACGTTCTGTTGAAACAGCATACCCTATTGGTTTATAATCCAATGCTGTCCAGGGGAAAAAGACGATATGACCCAGTGGAGCGCCATCATTACAATACTATTTTTGCAAGGCGATTTTTTTGCTATCTGGGTAGCTGTTTGTACAATAAAACTAATAAGAAGCTAAATATTTTTAGTCTCAATAAAAATAAATGCAAAAAGAGGCTAACTGACTGGCTACTAGAGTTAAACTATAATGCTACTGAAAACATGCTTATGAAAACCTAAACTTACAATCACGCACTCTCACACACCCACACACTCACACACCCACTCATTCACCATACTACACATCTACTAACATTCGTCTCGCATTCTTAACCTTTAAATATTAATCAAAATAATATTGTTTGACTCCTTACTACATTCTGTCAGCGCGCTTGGAATGCATAATTTAAAAAAAAAAAAATTAAAAAATGAAAATGTAAAGGGTTGGGATCCTGGTGTCCTGAAACACAGGCCACGAGCCTAGCTTAGGCACCAGTCTCCCACAATATTGTATAACTACTTATATTGTATAACTACTATAACTATAACTACTTATTATATTATTAAACTTATTATATTATATATTTTGAAAATGTTGATTTATATTGTGGTGAGAAATAAACATTTATCTTATCTTATCTTTATCTTATCTTAAAATAATTTTTGTTTGGCTAAGAATTCTAATTTCAAATGAATTTTATTTTAAAAACATGGATTTTTTTTCCAAAAGTAGTCATTTGTTTTTTGATTAGTGTTACATTTTCATCGCATTTCAATCTTTTTCGTCATCATGGATACGTTAAAAATTCGAGTAATTATGGAATATGAGTACCGTCGTGGAAGCAACGCGGCACAAGCGGCACGCAACATCAACGACGTTTACGGAGCTAACACTACAAACCAACGCACCACTTGTTATTGGTTTGCTCGCTTCCGTTCTGGAAATTTCGACCTGAAAAATGAACCTCGCGGTCGTCCGAAGACTTTGGTCGACAATGACGAATTAAAGGCGATTGTGGAAGCTGATGATACACAATCTACGGCTGAATTAGCAGCACCTTTCGACGTTAGCGTCAAAACAATATTGGTCCATTTGCGTCAAATTGGCAAGGTAAAAAAGCTTGACAAATAGGTGCCCCACGAACTCAATGATCGCCAGCGCGAAGTACGCGTCGAGACGTGCCTTGCACTGCTCAACAGACACACAAATGAAGGAATTTTGAACCGCATTGTTACCTGCGATGAAAAATGGATTCTGTTTGATAACCGCAAGCGCTCAGCAAGTTGGTTGGATCCTGGTTCAGCACCTAAACAATGCCCTAAACGAAAACTTACCCCTAGAAAAGTGATGGTCACTGTTTGGTGGTCTAACGCCGGTGTGATTCATCACAGCTTCTTACCAAACGGGGTGAACATTACTTCAGATGTGTACTGTGAAGAACTGAACACAATGATGGAGAAGCTGGCACATCTCCAACCAGCATTGGTCAATCGCTCGTCTCCGCTGCTCCTGCACGACAACGCGCGACCTCATACTGCACAGCAGACGGTCTCCAAGTTGCAAGAACTGGGGTTGGAAGCTCTCCGTCATCCGCCCTACTCACCAGACCTTGCGCCTACAGACCTACTTTTTCCAGAATTTGGATAACTTCTTGGCGGGAAAAAAATTCAATACCCGAGAGGCAGTACAAAATGCCTTTGAAGAATTTGTTGCCTCCCGTCCAGCTGATTTCTTTAAGAAGGGCATCAATAAACTGCCACTGCGTTGGCAAAGATGCATTGATTACATGGGTGATTACTTCGATTAATACAAATAAAAAATGCATGAAAAAAATTCGTTTACATTTTTTCATACAAAACGGCAATTTCATAGGTAAAGACCTATTATGATCTCGAACATCAATAGATAAAGTAGTAATTTTGTGTCTTAGATTCCTTGTTTTCCTTCGTCTTTCACGATCTAGTAAGCTGCTAGTGCTTCCGGAGACTGGCGCTAGGTCTGGCCCCGAAGACAAAAAGGTCAAGGCGTCTACCATCTAGATTCGTCTTTATCGACCCTCATAGTTTCCAACACTGAATTTATATTGCTAAGGAATAACAGCCGCACGGGTCGACCCATCACTTTAAACTATGCTTGCCGGGGTTGGTCCGTGGATGGGTGACCATCTGTACATCCCGTGCCTCTCATCTTCTCTGTGCCTCGGAAGGTCCCGCCTGTCATTCGTGGATCTTTGACAGTCGTTACCGGTCGTCAGAAGCCCGAAAGTCTGACAACCAGTCTTACCAAGGGGTATCGTATTACACAGTAAGTAATTGGATTGTGGAGGTCAGATAGGCAGTCGCACCATGTAAAATACTGGTATTTAGCTGCATCCGGTTAGACTGGAAGCCGACCCCAAAATAATTGGGAAAAGGCCAGGCAGATTGATTCTAATTAATGAGAACTAAGCAGAATATTGATCATTACAAACAGATCAGACAATACGAGGTGGTGTCGCATGGCGTGGGGGAGCGTGAGCGGGAGGCGTGCGGTCAACCGCAGTTCTCCGGTTCGAATCTCGGCCGATGCAACTTCATTACAATCACTCATATTTTATTGCGGCTTTGCATTACTGAATTGTTCTGAGTTATTACTGTTGTCGAATAAATTATCCTAACTAATATTATAAATTCAAAAGTGGAGTTTGCTTGTTTATTTGTTTGTTACGCTTTCAAGCTGAAACGGCTGAACGGATTTTGGCACATGGGTAGACCATGACTTGGATTAGAACATAGGATACTTTTTATCCCTGTATTACGTTCCCGTGGGATAATTTCCGACCTCCACGTGGGCGGAGCCGCGGGCAAAAGCTAGTAATTTATAAAGCATTATCCCTAAAACTTATACATAGTGGTTATTGCTGGAGTACTATTGATTTGATGTTAATCACTCCATATAGTTGTACTGTTGTGCAACTTTGACAACTTTATTATTACTCTTTCGACTTTTAATTTTGAAACTGATGTCATTATCTTGACGGAATGCAGATTGAGTTCTGAAAAACCTATACCACATCTATATAATTATTCTTCCTACGTTACCACACACCACCAAAACCAGAATGATGGTGTTGTGGTATATATAAAAAATAATTTAAAATCTAAAGTTAAGGAAATTAATCTAACGCATGCGTCTTGCCTTCAACTTGAAATATACAATAATACTGTTTTATGCATCTATCGATCGCCAGCTAACGCGAACTCGGAGAGTTTTATCAATTCTCTAAGTACCCATCTCGATACTATAAACCCCCAGAATAATATAATCATAGCGGGTGACATAAATATTAATATTAAACAAAAGGATACTATGTCGTCTCACGACCAAAAAAATAGACTTAATTACCTCAATACATTATCCCAGTATGGTATTCTGCCTGGTCATACATTGCCTACTAGAAATGAAAACTGTTTGGACCATTTTATGCTAAAGTTAAACAAACATAAGATATCCGCCTTCATTGCCATTCTGCGTACAAGCATTACAGATCACTTTACCACCTTTCTGTCCCTTTCAAAAATAAAAGTTTCCCCAATTGTGAGCAAAACTAAATCCTCAATTGACTTTGAGAAAGCATATAAGTATTTACTTGAAAATAAATTAGCTGATTTACTTTTTTGCAACGACCCGGAATCCCTGACAAACCTTCTTATATATAAACTATCTGAATCGATTAATAAAAATACTACCCTTGTAAAAATTCCAAATAGTAAGCGCATTATCAAGTTATGGATTACTCCTGGCATTTTAAGATGTATCAGGAACCGTAACAAATTGCAAAAAGATAGTAAGAAAGAACCGTACAATGAAATATTAAAAATAACGTTTATAAGATATAGGAACTATTGCAATAACTTAATAAAAAAAGTAAAAAGAAAGTATGAAAGAGAACTAATAACTAAATCAACTACTAATAATAAATTACTTTGGAAAAATATAAAAACTATTACCTACTCTAATAAATGTAAAAGTGACAACACAGAATTATTAAATATTAGGTCTTTACCTATGAAATTGCCGTTCTGCAGTACTGGCCATTTCAAATCAAAATATTTTTTGTTTGGCTAAGAATTCTAATTTCAAATTAATTTTATTTTAAAAACATGGATATTTTTTCCAAAAGTAGTCATTTGTTTATTGATTAGTGTTACATTTTCATCGCATTTCAATCTTTTTCGTCATCATGGATACGTTAAAAATTCGAGTAATTATGGAATATGAGTACCGTCGTGGCAGCAACGCGGCACAAGCGGCACGCAACATCAACGACGTTTACGGAGCTAACACTACAAACCAACGCACCACTTGTTATTGGTTTGCTCGCTTCCGTTCTGGAAATTTCGACCTGAAAAATGAACCTCGCGGTCGTCCGAAGACTTTGGTCGACAATGACGAATTAAAGGCGATTGTGGAAGCTGATGATACACAATCTACGGCTGAATTAGCAGCAGCTTTCGACGTTAGCGTCAAAACAATATTGGTCCATTTGCGTCAAATTGGCAAGGTAAAAAAGCTTGACAAATGGGTGCCCCACGAACTCAATGATCGCCAGCGCGAAGTACGCGTCGAGACGTGCCTTGCACTGCTCAACAGACACACAAATGAAGGAATTTTGAACCGCATTGTTACCTGCGATGAAAAATGGATTCTGTTTGATAACCGCAAGCGCTCAGCAAGTTGGTTGGATCCTGGTTCAGCACCTAAACAATGCCCTAAACGAAAACATACCCCTAGAAAAGTGATGGTCACTGTTTGGTGGTCTAGCGCCGGTGTGATTCATCACAGCTTCTTACCAAACGGGGTGAGCATTACTTCAGATGTGTACTGTGAAGAACTGAACACAATGATGGAGAAGCTGGCACATCTCCAACCAGCATTGGTCAATCGCTCGTCTCCGCTGCTCCTGCACGACAACGCGCGACCTCATACTGCACAGCAGACGGTCTCCAAGTTGCAAGAACTGGGGTTGGAAGCTCTCCGTCATCCGCCCTACTCACCAGACCGTGCGCCCACAGACTACTACTTTTTCCAGAATTTGGATAACTTCTTGGCGGGAAAAAAATTCAATACCCGAGAGGCAGTACAAAATGCCTTTGAAGAATTTGTTGCCTCCCGTCCAGCTGATTTCTTTAAGAAGGGCATCAATAAACTACCACTGCGTTGGCAAAGATGCATTGATTGCATGGGTGATTACTTCGATTAATACAAATAAAAAATGCATGAAAAAAATTCGTTTAAATTTTTTCATACAAAACGGCAATTTCATAGGTAAATACCTATTATTAAATCATCTCCATTAGAATCGGTTAACTATATAAATAATTATTTTGCCAACATTGGTAAAAACCTTGCACTAAAAATCCAGCCACATATAAGACGTAATCAACAGGATAGACATCTCTCTCAAACGGGTCAACCTAACTCATTTGTGCTGCTGGACACGGATATGAGTGAAGTTAACCTTATCCTCATGAGTCTTAAGACCGGCAGTGCACCTGGATGGGACAACGTTTCAACTAGTTTTTTGAAGTACATACGCAAGGATGTTGTTCCCATTATTACTCATCTCGCCAACCTTTGTTTTGGTAAAGGAATCTTTCCAGCTGCATTAAAACAGGCTATTATTACGCCAGTATATAAGTCTGGAGACAGAGACGATGTCGGCAACTATAGGCCTATATCTGTCTTACCTGCAATTTCTAAAATAATTGAGAAACTTATTAACATAAGGTTACTTAAATATCTAAAAGATTTTGATATTTTATCGGACTCTCAATTTGGCTTCCGGCAAGGTATGTCTACCGAGAATGCAGTTGCGGCGCTTAGTGCGCTAATTACCGAACAACTTGATAGCGGCAAAAAATGTGTAACTGCATTCCTAGATTTAAAAAAGGCCTTTGACACCGTCTCTGTCCCACTCTTAGCATATAAGCTAGAAGCTATTGGAGTTCGTGGGCTGCCGTTAAATCTTCTCAAAGATTATCTCAGCAATCGTAGGCAAAGGGTTAGAGTGGGTCAGTGTATTAGTGGGGACACGGTTGTGTCTTACGGAGTCCCCCAAGGGAGCGTATTGGGGCCTACTTTGTTCCTTATTTATGTGAACGAACTCTGTAACATGGGTATTGCAAACGCAAGAATTTTTTCGTACGCTGACGACACTGCTGTGGTGTTCACGGGTAATTCTTGGCGAGACGTTCAGCTTAGCGCAGAGTTGGGATTGTCTGAGATTGCTGGATGGCTGAGACATAATTTGCTCACACTGAACATATCTAAAACTAACTACATATGTTTCAGTGTGTGCAATCGTACACAACCCAGTACTGACTTTAAACTTAGGATTCACGTATGCGATGCTGGAAGTCACTCACACTGCAGCTGCTCAACTATAAACAGAGTACCTCATATCAAGTATTTGGGTATTATTGTCGACCAGAGATTATCTTGGCATCCCCACATTGATCAAGTTGCTAACAGAATCAGAAAACTAAGTTGGATTTTCAGGACACTTAGACATATAATACCTATAAATGTATGTGCTCCTTCAGGTAGGAATAAAAACTTCCTAAATATGATATATTTAGCGCTTGTACAATCAGTTTTGCTATACTGCATCCCTATTTGGGGGGGAGCTTCTAAAACAAAATTTTTAGAATTAGAGCGTGCACAACGGGCTCTCATCAAGTGCATGTATTTTAAAAAACGGAGATATTGTACTGAAAAACTTTATCAAATTAGTAATCTTTTAACGGTCCGGAAGCTTTACATTACTCAAGTTGTTCTCACAAAACATAAAGCACTAACCTATGATCCCAGAATATTGGCTAGAAGAAGAAAAGACGTTATATTAAAAGTACCACAAACAAGAACACTATTTGCTAGTATTTAACTTTTTAAGCGATCTGCTCAGCTTTATAATGCTATTAATAAACACATTTATATCTACCCTAAGAATTGTTATGAATGCAAAAAAATACTAACGGAATGGATAAGAAAGCTAACCTATAGTGAGACTGAATCACTTCTACAACATATACACTAACACTATACTAACACTATTCTCTACACAAACATACACACCCTCACACACACACACACTCACCCCCACTTACACACACACACACCCTCATTCACTCAAATCACCTTGTTTTTGTTTATGTACTCGTATTGTATAGTTTACACTTCTTGTTTTTGAAAGAGCGGAGTCTCCTAATACAGGCATCTTTTGCTTAAAAGGAGGCTCCAATCTCAAATTTGCTGTACGTTTAAGGTTATCAAATAAACTATTTTTTTTTTTTTTTATTTTTTTTTTTTTTTATTTTTTTTTTTTTTTACTGAAGTACTTAGTTATCATAGTTTACAATTTATTAAAGTTAGGCCTTATATCCATTAGGAGACGCCTTGGGCGGCGGGAATCGATCGCCGATTCGCGGCCACCGTAGGCGCGGGCTTGCGGACGACGAGTAATGGGCAGCTCGCCGTCCGGTAAGGACCAGCAGTGCTATTCTGTACAAATATCACCGTGAAAACTTAGGTGAAGTGAGCGTGGAGTAATAGTGTCAATCCCTAGCATCAGGTAGAATGACATCTCACTTCACCTAGGTTTTCACGGTGTGAGATTTGTACAGAATAGTACTGCAGGCCCGGGTCGACGCGATGGCGCGTTGTGTTCCACGCGCGCCTCAAAGAGATGTCAGCAGTGACGGGGTCAATTGGGCCGTTGCCGCCGGGGTCGCGGGTAGTTCGAAAGATATACCGTGGCCCTGGCACAGGCAACTGAAGGAACATGGGTGGGTTTTAGTCAGTAAGTCTGACACGCCCTCTCGCTCTGCCCAGAGCGGGAGAAGTCATTTGATGATTTCCCATCCACAAAAAAAAAAAAAAAAGGCCTTATATCCATCTCTATCAGCCATCATACAATGTTCATTTCCTTCCTAGCCATTCATCGTTCACACAATCAATGATTTTAGTATAGTTTTTTTAAATTAATCTTCTTATAACATGCTCCTGAATTAATATACATATTATAAATTTAAATGAAATATAAACATAACCTAAAAATAACAAAATTATATTCTAACATAACTAAAACTATTAAAAAACTAAAATATGGCATCGAAAAATTCCCCCGCATCGTTGTCGACTAGTAAAGTACCCAAGAGACTGGCGGCATTGCCACGTTGTATGGCAATGCTAAGCCGCTGGCCAAGGTAAAAGCCAGCCCTTGGGTCACGCGAAGTGTCAATCAGCCGCTTGGAGATTTCGTAATTATTATCATTATTTTATCTGTCTTTGGCTTATCTCGGGACCCTGGGGTCCCAGACCTTTGGAAGGCGTGCGAGGGGCCGAAGCCAACTCGGGCCTCTGCGAGTTAGACAATTTTAAATGACGAGGAGGCAATAATAATAATAATAGTGATTATTATTTATTATTGAATTATTTGCATCAAATATCCATAATTCCATATCACAAAAAACAACAACTTTTCCGTCAGTTTTATTTAGCAAATTCGGTAATTACCAACAACTTGCTGCATTCTTTGACTCCAGCAGTATTGTATTCATTGCCTTTTGAACTAGAGTTGACAAAAGCAAACAATAAAATCAAAGTAAACTCTTTCTCTATGTTTCAAGTAAGTACCGTCAACATTGTCTAAGTTTATCTATTAGCTAGGACTTCAAGTTAAAGCCGGATTTCACCTCACACCTCCCTGATAAGTTGTCCAGCGGTCGTTTGTGTGCAACTGGCTAATATTTGCGCAGACGCAAGTAAAAGACGTTATTTGTCCGCTGTGCAGATAGCGACCGGCTTGCTGATTGTTCTTGGAGTTAGCATAGCATTCAACTGTTTTTCAGAAATGTAAGCTGCACGTCTATCTTATTGTTGAGAATGTAAACATTTAAGGGCTAATTTTACCAAAGATACTTTTATCCGTGGAATAAAATTGATGTCTGACAGTATTGTATGGAGAAACTGTCAAAAATTCCGAAGATTAAGACTTATACCTGGTTATAAAAGTTTGGTCGAATCAACCTTTAATTGAATAATGGTGGTTAAAATTTATCTAGTATTTAGTGAAAAATAATTATGTTTGTCTGATCTATTGAATTCTTCAAAACTTTATGTGTTGCATTTTCATTCGATTTTCACCATCAGTTAGACAATCTCTTGAAGAAGGTTTGTGTTAGGCATAATGTACGTGTGCGATGCCGGGGCGTCTCGCTAGTGTTAAATAAATAATAGTTCTAGATATCAGAGAGCATATTCGAGATATTTACCTTTGCATCATCGTTATATAGAATGACACATATTTGATATTGGTTTTACAAAATTGACGCAAGCTAAGGTGATCGTAGAGGTTGTGGGTATCAATTTTAAACATTGTTTACTATTACGTACTCAACTGAGATACACTGATCATGTGGTAAATAGTCTGACTGGTCATTTGCGATAAGTTGCTTTTGAAAGTGTTTGAGTTTCGGTGTTGTGTCTATCGTTAATGTTCCATATTTCCAAATATAATATATTCTTTGTATTTACACGTGGCTAGATTCACGTACGATCGACTTTAGTCTTGATCAGACTTTGCTGCGCCATATCTTCATCAACGTAGTCGTATCTAATGCTATGCACATTGAGTGATAGCACTTTAAGAATAATCACGCGATTATACATACACAGACACACCTACATCCCGTCATCCCGTGACTCTCAAACGCAATCTGATTCATAAAGGGATGTATTTTGAACGTGTTCAAGTATTCTGACGTCAGATAAACTTTCCAGACTGCATCTCATACATTTTATTAACCATCAATAAATTGGTGTCAGTCAATTTTAGATGCATGTAAAAAGCGTGTGCCAAATTTTCGCGCATGCGCGTCGCCGCCCGCCCGTACGTACCCACCCACTCCGGCGCAACCGCCCTGCATCGTGCGACCCACTATTTATAGATAAATGTGACATTGTTTTATTTGTCACAGCAGGCGTAATCATACTAGTACTTTTCCATGCGAAAATCGTTAACCCCAGCGCGATAAGTGGAGAGAGTGCATGCTCGTTTGTCGTAGCGTGTTTAATTAAAATGTCATATCCTGGTTTGTATGAAAGGAATATAAACTGCCAGTAATTTCTGGAATCTTTGACTTATGTACTCGAACTTACAATATAGTCGTTGAACCATGGTCCAATTGTACGATCCATCTCAAACAAGTCACAATGTAGCTAAATGTTGGGAATCAATATAAATGGTGTATTTATTGTTGCGCGGGGTGCGGGAGAGGCTCCTCCCCTAGATCCTCGGGTCCTGCGCGCGCGCCTGTCAGACTGCATCCTGCCGCGCGCGCACTCCCGCGCAACACAACGCACCAGCTATCGGTCGTGCACTCTCACATACTCGCTGATAAGTGGTGTATTTATTTATGTCGAGTTTTATTGTGATGACGGTTGTGTATGTGTGAGTGGTTTGCCATGAAATGGATCTACGGGTGAGTGTTTTGTTTATGTTTTATTTTTTTTCGTGTTGACAGGTACGTGCCGAGATAACTGTGAGATAAGTTTTTGCGCAAGAGTTTTATGTAATTACTTAATTATAATTTATGTTCCGATTATAACTTTTGTTTTGCCTATCACGTACCAACTTATTTAGGTATATGTATTTGTTTTACCGCATCAAAATTTAATTGATAACAGCAGGAAAAAAAATAACCAAAATGGCGAAAATAAAAAGATTGATTCAATTATTGGGAAACCCGCTGTGACTTTTGAGATAGTTTCCCCCTCTATAAATACACATGCTGCATACTAAAGTTTTGTCATAAATGTATGACAAATTGACTATGTAACTTTTATGTAGCTTTTGCCCGCGGCTTCGCTCGCGTGGATGTCAGTAAATATCCCACGGGAACGTACTACCAAGAAATCCTTCCGTATTCCTTGTCTACAATATAAAGGGAACTTCTGTGCAAAATTTCAGCTTTCTAGGCCCAATGGTTTTGGATGGGCGTTGCTGAGTCAGTCAGTCACTCAGGATTTCTCATTTTATTTATACAGCGTGTTACGGAAAGGCACGGATTCTTTTGGTGATAACGAACCACATGGCAACATTTTTTTAATACCTATACCTACATAATTATTAAGTTAAGAAACATTTAACTAAAAATCAAAATGTTTCCAATTGAATTCTACACATCACTAGACCAAGTCAGCTGATCGGTGTCAATAAACTACACAAAAAGAAACAACTCCGTAAAAGATTTGTTTCTCCTGGTACTATTTGAAAAATGGGTTCCGCATGTTAGTTTTATTCCAAAAAATATCAAACACTTGAACACAAACGAATTACTTACCTACTGCAAGAACTTTATTGTAACTTGGGAAATTGTTTATTGTTTTTTAGTAAAAAAACATACTGCCCAAGTATACCTAAATAACTTAGGTAGGTACGTATACATAATAGGCCATTGCTAAAGAAACACTATTATTTCCATTTTTGTCTTCCTTTCATGATATTAATTCAATTCAATTACAGAACCCATTTCTCATTAAATTAATTTTAAATTGAAGTAAAGTGGACAGTATTAAATAAAAATGATAAGTTTTAAGATAAAATTGTTTATTAACAAACAGTTAGGCGCCTTTCCATCGGTCATAATAATATAATTAGAGAGCGATTACCTACTACCTACGAGTACACCTACGAGTTACAATGATATCATAGGTATTTGTTTTAGTTTAGATACCTATTGAAGAGAATCACGATATGTCTTAGTTATTCTACTAATCATGAAACATAGAATAGATAGCTAGTGTTGTGGATTCTCTTGTCACAAATGCCTCTAAACTACTAAGAGCTAATTTGACCAAAGTCGGATATCTTTTATCCGTGGAGTAAAATAGACGACTGACAGTTTTTATATGGAGAAACTGTCAAACATTCAAACAACATTCACATGTTAAGACTTATTTATACTGGGTATAAAAGTTTGATCTAATTCACCTTTAAACTAAAAATCACCAAAATTTAGTTTATTCCTGACAAACGACGATTTCTCATTCTGAAATTGACTAGTGACATAACTTAACTATACTTTAAATTTTAGTTTGACAGCACTATGATGAGTTATTGATTTAGTGAAAACGGCAATTTTGCTGTTCTGCATAATGTTTTGTACCTAAAATTTTGATTGTCAAACTAAATCAGACTATTTTTAATCACGATTAAAGAGGTGTGGAATACAATTAGTTGTCATGAACTAAAATTTACACCAATACCTTGACTTCAGGTGCAAAAACAGTACTGTATCTTTTAGGGTTCCGTACCCGAAGGCTCCAAACGGAGCCCTATAGCTGTCACTCACGTGTCCGTCTGTCCATCGTCTGTCACACAGCAGCCAAACGGTTGAAGCTAGTCTTCAAAATTTCACAGTATAAGCATCGTATTGTCCCAAAGACATACAAGTTGTCAAAAAATATGTTCAAATATTTTTAAGGGGGGCTCCGATACAACTTTAGTTGTCGTGTTGTTTGTTGTTGAAATTTTAAAGAAAAAAAATTTTTGACCTACCCCATCGAGTGGGGTATCGTTGTTAAGAGCTCGTTAAGTAGATAAATGTTGTGTTTTTTGTTTTAAAAAATATTGGAAAACAAAGGAATGAGAAGATACCAGTCAGCTTTTTTTTTACAAAATTTTGTTCCGAAAATTTTTTTAACTTCACATTGATCTATGAACTTGAAAGTGATAATGTTTATTATTACGAATATTTTACTAACAAATACCAAAATATTGATAAATCAGATTCCCCTAAATGTGCGAAGTCCGAAACGCACTTGGCCGGTTTTTTTTCTATTCTTTTGCTTAAGTATATCTCGAAAACGGAGTGTCCTATCGCAAAAATAATGAAAATTTGGCCCCCTTTACGAAACACATAAACCCTTAAAACTCAACATGTAGGAAATAATCAATAACAGAATTCCATACAAAAAGTGAAAAATTCCATATAAAACACGCGCGCCTTCGGGCAAACATTCTCGGAGTAGAGGAAACAAGTACGAGTACCTACCACGCGGAGCCGCGACTGTCAAACTCGATTTTAGTTTAGTTGTGTCAAAATTGCTTTTTAATTTGGTTTTTTTTTTTGCTGAATAGCTTTATGATTCTCATAGCCAAAAGTAAGAAATTTTAGAGATAGTTTAGTTAGTTTAGTTTGGTGTACAAGAGAATCGGCACCATTATCTGTAAAGACATAAACTCCCGCCTTCTTCCCGTGGGGGTAGGCAGAAACTACAGAACGCCACCTGCTTCTATCCTTTCACTTCTTCTCTTTCTTCTTCTTTCCATATTATCTATATATTTACTTCAATCAACTCGGCGTATCACAGTCCACTGTTGGACATAGGCCTCTCACAGGCTGCGCTACAACACCCTGTACTCCACCTTCCGCATCCAGTCTGTCCCAGCTCCCAGCCGGTCCATCTAGCTGCGGCGGCGGCGCTTCCCACACTACGCTTGCCGATACGCGGTCTCCACTCCAGGACTCGTCTGCTCCACCGGCCATCGCTCTTTCAAGCCTTCAACGAACATGGCCAGCCCACTGCCACATAATTACTTAATTAACACTATTAGGTACCGGCTTCTATATGTGTCCTTTAGCATGACAAAAACCACGACGTGTTGCGTGAACTCAGAACAGAACACGCAAGCCAATCAGTCAAGGCCGTTGGCATACAATCTGCGCCTTAAATTGATCTGCGAACAAATAATGACAGTAGATTTATCGTAAGCTAGCTGACCCGACAGACGTTCTCCTGTCGTAGATCCATGAGTCTAGGCCAGAGTTCATATAAAAATCCCATACAGAAAAAAGGTCGTTCTATTTTCCCGAATTTGAAAATTTGCTAGGACACTTGCAAACTTTATTTCCATAAAAACCTAATTCGGACTATTACCACAGAATAAATAATAGTAGGTACTAACGTCTATTACGGATATTTCCATCTAAAGTATTTTTTTTCTGTTTATGCTCTCTTCTATTTGTGAAAACTAAAATTGGCCTTATTTTTATTATTCTCAATCTTGCCAAATGTTTAGCTGTAAGTTTTCCAAAAACTGTAAAATAAACAAATAAATATTTTAAAAGATATTAAATAGTCAAATCGGTCCATCCGTTCTCAGCGCTTATCAACAAACAGAATTTCATTTTTTGGGTTCCGTTAAGGGTTGGGTTTTTTTGTCAAAGTGCTGATAAGAACAAAATAAGTTTAAAGGAGATATATAATTCTGATATATACTAAATACTTGAAAATGTGTAAGTGTTATAGTGCGTTAAGTTATAAATATGTAAATATTATGTAGATAAATTAATTACTTTGTTCAATTGGAAGAGGACAAATTTTGACAGCAGGTCTTACAAGTAAGCCTTTAGATGTTTTGACTGTCACAACACGAGTAATGTCGTCTTTACCCGGATGGAGCTGTCCAACGCGACCCAACCTCCATTCGTTAGCGGGTAAGTTGGGTTCATAAATGGTTACAAGATCGTTCAGTTTTGGCTGACGGTTGCCGTGTTTAAACCATTTCATTCGCTGTTGTAAGGTATACAAATAGTCCCTTTGCCAAGTGCACCAAAAGCTCTGTGATAGGCGCTGTAATAGCTGCCAACGAGAACGTAATGTCTCGTTTTCGGCATACCTCGGTTCAGGCGGAAATACTAAAGGTCGACCGATAAGACCTGCTGTCAAAATTTGTCCTCTTCCAATTGAACAAAGTAATTAATTTATCTACATAATATTTACATATTTATAACTTAACGCACTATAATACTTACACATTTTCAAGTATTTAGTATATATCAGAATTATATATCTCCTTTAAACTTATTTTGTTCTTATTAGCTTAGCTTCAAACTTTAACTCTTATCAGCACTTTGACAAATGAATCTGCATAGGCCGTAAGTCTCGAACTTCATCTATCTTATCTTATGAAATCCCTGGTTGATTCCAAGTGGGGGGATATGAACAGGCTTCACGGAACCCTATTACAAAGACGCCAATGTCCGTCCATCCGTCTGTCTGTTACAGGGCTGTATCTCATGAACCGTAATAGACAGTTGAAATTTTCACAGATTGTGTATTTCTGTTACGGCTTTAACAAAATATAATAAAAATAAAATAAAGTTAAAAATTAAAAGGGGTTCCCATAAAATAAACATTCCATATTGAAAAAAAAATTCTTACCTTAGCATGTTTATGTCACTGTCTAGAACTCATTGAGTAAAAAAAAAAAATATTAGCACTATAGTGCTAATATTTTTTTTTTTTTTATCTTGAAACATGAAGAAACCGGCCGCAAAAGTTAAGTTACGAGTAAGTTAGGGGGCCGTAAAAGTTGTAAATTTTAGACCATTTTTGTACGAGCTCTATCGCAACAATTAAACAAGCTAGGAATTTCAAACTTGTGTATAATATGTACCATATATTGTATTTAATCAACAAATACAAAAAACGCCGACTCAGAAGGCATTTTGTTTAAATATGGGCGATTTTCTGCAAATACAAAAAATAACCTTGTAATTCACAGTATAATTATGAATTACAAAGTTATCTTGTAAATTATATATTATAATTAGATTGTTAAATACGGAACCCTTCGTGTGCGACTCCGTCTTGAACTTGGCCGGTTTTTATTTATACAGATAGATGCATAAGTTGTAATTAAGAAGTAATTAGCCAACAGGTGAAAGATTATATTATTGTCAAAACATTGTTGATTAGCATTTTGAAAACATCGCATTAAAAATGCAGTTAATTATAAAAGCGATATAGTTACGAAGTTAATTAATGTGAATGGCGAGGTGGCTATAAATTCTTACTTGAAAAAGTGGACAGTTATACACCTAATAACAAAAAAAAAAAAAATGCAATACTTAAAATTAAGCAATAAGTACAAAAAAACTCAAGTTTTCTATGGATGAATTTTTTTTACCATGCTCATTTAAAATTCAAAGCATTTTTTTTTCTGAATTTGCTATGTAATTTTTGAAGTGGTTCTTGTATGTAATGCCGCATTGGTTCGTGTAAGCCCTTTAGTGCCAGAATCTGAAGATAGCCAGAATACATCAGACCGCAGACGTCACTCAATCAGATCCTTATTAAGCCTTATATGATACACTTGTTTATAAGTGATTCAGTGCACTAAGTGAAAACCACTGGCCACATAACCTGTAGTGCTATTCTGTAAATATCTCACCGTGAAAACATGAGTGAAGTGATCTTAAAGTGAGCTGTCAATATTGTCAACCCCTAGCATCAGGTGGAATGACGGCTCACTTCACGCTCACTTCACCTGAGTTATCACGGTGAGATGTTTACAGAATAGCACTACTGTTTTCCGTCTACAAACTCGAGGAAAAACACGAGAAAATTATAATAATTAATAAGACTTCGTAATTAGTCATTATCTTGGAACGTAGACTCCACAATGTGCAAAATAACATGTAACACATACTAAAGATGATCTCGTATTATCTATTAGTGCCACTCATTAACGAATGGTACACACGACCTGACCAGGCAACTCGACCTCGGAGCACAAAACACGATGAGATTTACCTTGTTATTCCACCCGCGATAACGCCTTGTTATTCTAAGAGAAAGCCCACACTGTCCCCAGTCATTCCAGATATACTGGACTGGCTACATCAGCCTAGATATATCTACCGGGAAATGTAAAATATAGTGAAATGGAACTTGTATCAGGATGCATTTTAATCGGCCGCATTCCTTGGGTTTCTAGCTGCAGAAATGGTTGCGTATTCTGACTGCGTAGATGGCATTTATATTGTTTTTAAATAAATGTGTGAAGTGCGGAGAATACCCTACCTTACCTTTTTATGTCAGTTAGGGCGACCAAAGTCACTTTTATCCGTGGAATAAAATTGACGACTGGAAGTTTTAGTTTGAAGAAACTGTCAAAAAATTGAAATTTAAACTGGGCATAAAAGTTTGGTCGAATTCACCCTTAGACGTCGAGCTGGTTTAGTAATTGGTAAGATAAGCTATCTGAATACCAATCGTTCGTAATCAGTTCATATTTATTTTTTTGCGAAATCCTTAATCTTTTAACGATCGTATCCTTCACTCGGGATTAAAAACATTACAATCGTTTGTATATCTGTCTCAAGGTTTTACAAAAATATATGTTTCATTTATGTTTTATGCAAATGCACTGGAATTTATTATCCATATGCACTTGTCGCATTCACTTGTTACTTGGATAGTTTCTATGGAATGGGTGCTGCCAGATAAGGGCACGTAAAGCCGACTGGGTGGTTATGTCCGGAATTAGGAGCACTCGTTATTGCCATAAGCGACCAAATTATCTGTAGTGACATTTACTTCGTGCCTCCTGTACTCGGTAGGTACTTGATTGTGAATGTAGATAGCACTTAATTACGGTCTAACATGATAGTGTTGCTATTGACTACCATATTTGTAAGATTTAACTCTTGTAGTTACTTAAGTCTACACAATAACTGTTCCGGGGAAAGATATAAGGATATAAAACCGTATGTTACCGCGATAAAACCGTAGCATTAGTTAGTACAAAAAATAGTCGTGCATATTAGTTTCCCGATAAAAAAAAAAGATGTTTTAAAAAAAAGCATAAGCGCAAAAAAAAAATGCAAATAAAAGCATAAAAAAAAAAAAAAAAAAAAACAAATATAACCACCGCCACCGCACCGCGGTGTATAGCTACCGTGTTACGTTTTCAATTCATGATTTCACACAAATACCTACATACAAATTAATAATCCACTGTGTAACTTTTACGACGTTGCTCACACACTTATACATCTATTTTATTATTCAAATACCTGTTCGTTCACGTATGTTCTTCACACAGTCGTGTCATGTAGTCTTAAGGTAGAGGCATGAGTCTGTAACCACACTGCACAGATCTAAGGTCAACGTGTGGTGGAGGACTAAGAAGTAAGAATATAAGAGGTCAAATTCTTCAATGAATACCTCCTATCAAAGGCAGTGCAGGCAATGGACTTAGTGACAAAAAAAATCCAACCAACCATAACCCTTTTTATTTTATTTTATTAAGTAGGAACAACAAACAGCTACAAAATGGAATATTACAATAGAAAAACATAAATAACTTATGTAATAATGTAGCCCACAGCGCTGTTCACAGTTTACCATTAATAAATAAAACCTTAATCACTATAGTATAGTTAAAATCTCGCTGCAGACTTGGTCATAAATCATAATCGGAGTAGGGATGTGCGCTAGTTGCGCGCGCTCAAGGCCATTATCGATAACAGAATCATTAAGGTTATCACGTAAACATACTGCATTCATTAAGTATGCTGGGTAAATAAAATAGTTGCAACGAAAAACAAAACCTTCAAGATAGCTGATGTCGAAAAGTTAGTCGATGAAGCCATTTCCAATGTCTCCATTGAAAATTGGCAAAAATGTGTGGAACATGCAGAATTGCTGCAAGATGAAGACTTAAGAAAAGCACATTTATGCGAAGAGTTCATCATTCATGTGGATGATGATGACCATGACTCAGACGAAGAATTTTAATTTTCTATTTTTAGTTTTATGTATACGTTCTTTTGTTTATATATTTAATATGCTTTGTAGTAAATTTTGGTAATAAAATAAAAAAAAATGTGTATTTATTTCTATCATCCATTTATAAATATATAAAACTATCGATATCACTCATCGACTGCAGTAATGCACAGTACTACGTGTGGGCGTGGCCTGCCCATAAGGCCCGTGAGTGGGAAAGAGAGCGAAACACTCGAATGATTTATCACCGAGTCTGCAGCGAGATTTTAACTATACTATAGGTGAACTGTTCATTTATGACAGTAACACTAATATTGTAAAATAAATAGAAACAAAAATTAAACATTAAAAAAAAAGGTCGGCTTCCAGTCTAACCGGATGCAGCTGAATACCATTATTTTACATGGAGCGACTGCCTATCTGACCTCCACAACCCATTAGCTGGGTAATACGATACCCCTTGGTAAGACTGATTGTCAGACTTTCGGGCTTCTGACGATCCGTAACGACTGTCAAAGATCCACGAATGACAGCCGGGACCAACGGCTTAACGTGCTTTCCGAGGCACGGAGGAGTCTCGGTATGTAAAGATGGTCACCCATCCACGGACCAACCCCGGCAAGCGTAGCTTAACCTGATGGATCGACCCGTGCGGCTGTTATTACTTAGCCACGAGCTCCTTCCTTAAAAAAAAACAGCAACAAACAATAATTAGTCTTAGAGTTCAAGTGCCTCATACAAAAGGCTACGAAACCTATTAAAAGAACATGCAAATATATCTAATTTATTAGGTCTTTACCTATGAAATTGCCGCTCTGCAGTACTGGCCATTTCAAATCAAAATAATTTTTGTTTGGCTAAGAATTCTAATTTCAAATTAATTTTATTTTAAAAACATGGATTTTTTTTTCCAAAAGTAGTCATTTGTTTATTGATTAGTGTTACATTTTCATCGCATTTCAATCTTTTTCGTCATCATGGATACGTTAAAAATTCGAGTAATTATGGAATATGAGTACCGTCGTGGCAGCAACGCAGCACAAACGGCACGCAACATCAACGACGTTTACGGAGCTAACACTACAAACCAACGCACCACTTGTTATTGGTTTGCTCGCTTCCGTTCTGGAAATTTCGACCTGAAAAATTAACCTCGCGGTCGTCCGAAGTCTTTGGTCGACAATGACGAATTAAAGGCGATTGTGGAAGCTGATGATACACAATCTACGGCTGAATTAGCAGCAGCTTTCGACGTTAGCGTCAAAACAATATTGGTCCATTTGCGTCAAATTGGCAAGGTAAAAAAGCTTGACAAATGGGTGCCCCACGAACTCAATGATCGCCAGCGCGAAGTACGCGTCGAGACGTGCCTTGCACTGCTTAACAGACACACAAATGAAGGAATTTTGAACCGCATTGTTACCTGCGATGAAAAATGGATTCTGTTTGATAACCGCAAGCGCTCAGAAAGTTGGTTGGATCCTGGTTCAGCACCTAAACAATGCCCTAAACGAAAACTTACCCCTAGAAAAGTGATGGTCACTGTTTGGTGGTCTAGCGCCGGTGTGATTCATCACAGCTTCTTACCAAACGGGGTGAGCATTACTTCAGATGTGTACTGTGAAGAACTGAACACAATGATGGAGAAGCTGGCACATCTCCAACCAGCATTGGTCAATCGCTCGTCTCCGCTGCTCCTGCACGACAACGCGCGACCTCATACTCATACTGCACAGCAGACGGTCTCCAAGTTTCAAGAACTGGGGTTGGAAGCTCTCCGTCATCCGCTTTACTCACCAGACCTTGCGCCTACAGACTACTACTTTTTCCAGAATTTGGATAACTTCTTGGCGGGAAAAAAATTCAATACCCGAGAGGCAGTACAAAATGCCATTGAAGAATTTGTTGCCTCCCGTCCAGCTGATTTCTTTAAGAAGGGCATCAATAAACTGCCACTGCGTTGGCAAAGATGCATTGATTGCATGGGTGATTACTTCGATTAATACAAATAAAAAATGCATGAAAAAAATTCGTTTAAATTTTTTCATACAAAACGGCAATTTCATAGGTAAAGACCTATTATATGTTCGAATGCTTCATTGTAGGTTGCTGCCATTCGCCGAACTGGTGAACGTAGACCAGTGTTAGATCGGCAGGTACCTACTGCAAAGAGTTTGCCCGCACGCACCTGCCGTCTATAGACAGTTCTGGGGACAGCCTAACACAATACTCACCTCCTTCTGCGAAGCAGTAATGCTCGCGAAGGAGGAGGCGGAGCGCGTGAGAGAGAGGCAACAGCCGCGCCCTCGCACCCCTAGCCGCCGCAGGAGACGCCCTTCCCGGCCACCGTAAGGCGCGGGCTTGCGGACGACGAGTAATGGGCAGCTCGCAGCAGCAACCACGCTGACGCCGTTAGGGAGGTCGGCGCGCAGCACTCTGTCGTACCCGTTGTCCCCAGAACCGATCCCTGTGGGACACCGCTCGACATCTCTTGCCGGTTCCACTCTCCCTGGCGACCGGGGTAGTTGACGGCCCTGTCTGCCAATGGGCCTCGAGCACTTGACAGAGGTAGACTGGGCTCCTCGTGAGGTTGTACGAGTGTGTAGTCACGTACTTCGGACTTCGGTCAACTTTAACCAGTACTTCGTCGAAGTAACTTCGCGAGTAGTGTAGTGCAGGCTTATGACTATAAGTTTTACTCTTCAATACATGATAATATCGTTTAGGTGATAACCGTGTTTTGATAATTAGGTACCAATTGTTTGGTGTTCACGTTAAAGAAGGCAGGTATTTAAAAAAATGAGTCCTTCCAAGAATAGGTCATTTTGCGAATAAGGTATTATACGAATGAGTCTTTCGCAGACTGAGGTATTATGAGAACAAGTCCTTTGAAGAATAAGCCATTCCGAGAACAGGTCCTTGTTTTCGGCGCAAGCCATTTTACGAATAGATCCTATAACTACTAAACCATTTACACTAGCACGCCACTGAAATTTGCTTATAAATGTACAGCCAACAAAAGAGATATCTAGGCTGGGTATACTAACATATTTGCATGTGAATTGCTTCATGTTCAATTTCGTGAAAATATACAATTTTGTGTTGGTGTGTTACAATGTAGGAGTATTGCAAATACAAAGTAATATATTTAAAATTGAACATGAAACAATTCACATACAAATACCCTGCCTAGATATCTCTTTTGTTGACTGTACATAAACATTTTTAAACAAACCATGATTACGTTTCATTCCCTGTATGCAAAAAAAAACAAGACAAATGATTGTATTGAGTGATGAATAGATGTTGTTACTATGACGCGACTGGCTGTCTCTGTCAAACGCGGTTTTGGCGCTAACCCCATATTCGATAGGAATTTTCATGAAAATGTGTTACGTAGTATTATCACGTAGGTAACTCACCTGACTTGTCAGTCGCTGAAATGATTATGTTCGAACGTTCACGAGGGTGTGGCTTAGTTCCGGATGATTCGTGACTCAAATCATAGTATCTGCCTAGCCTTCTCCCAACTATTTTGGGGTCGGCTTCCAGTTTTACTGGATGCAGCTGGATACCAGTATTTTTACATGGAGCGACTGCCTATCTGACCTCCATAACAACCCAGTTACTGGGTAAAACGAAACGGTTGTCAAACTTTCGGGCTTCTGACGACCCGTAACGATTGTCAAGAATTCACGAATGACAGCCGGGACAAATTGCTTAACGTGCTTTCCGAGGCACGGAGGGGTCTTGGTATATAATGATGGTCACCCATGGACGATCCATACACGGACCAACCGCGGCAAGCGTAGCTTAACCTGGTCGATCGACCCGTGCGGCTGTTATTATATTATATGGTACACCATATAAATACTGATACTGTTGGGCTTGTGGCTAAGTAATAATAAGTAGTCATGTAGTCAAAATAAAAAAGTATTTTATCTATTTACCTAATATCATTTTCTTACTGCCTTCGGTCATTTGGCTACATAAAAAAAAAACACGTGTCGAATTGAGAACCTCCTTTTTTTTCGTCGGTAAATAAGGAGAAAGATATAGGTACACATAGTAGGTTCATGAACGAAAGTAATCACTACTGCGTCATTAGTAAATTAGGGAAAGTCTCATAAAAGTTACTATTTTACATCGAGATATAAGTACTTAGTACTTATTATCTCGATGCTATTTTATCTAAATTTCTAGAATTTTTACATTGCATTGGGATTCCTGCTTCATCAGTTCAAAGTTAAAGTCAAATCATTTATTTCAATAACGCACATAAAAGGCGATAAAACGATAAAATTGACAAGAAAATAGAACTGATTTTAGTTGCCCCTTCCAGAAGGTAGAATAGAGATAAGTAGCTATAATTAGCTACTTATCTCTATTTACACGAACGCCATATACTCGTAGATAGATATGACTGGTCAAATTAGCCCTTAGTAGGAGAATACGATAATTCGTATTCTCCTACTAAGGGCTAATTTGACCAAAGTCGGATGTCTTTTATCCGTGGAATAAAATTGACTACTGACAGTTTTTGTATGGAGAAATTGTCAAAAATTCAAAATTTATTCGAAGGTTATACTGGGCTACTGGGTATAAAAGTTTGGTCTAATTCACCATAAATGATTATTCAAAACTAAAGAAACACACTCATTTTAATCTGTTGTCACAGGTTGTCACATCTCATGACAACATCTCGTGGCTTGGTGGTTGTTAGTACTTGTTATCTTTGACCACCAATCACAACTAACATGAGATCTGACAACAGATTAACCGGCTGTCAGAAACCCGAGTACAGCCTATGCTGCAATAGTCTGTATTCTCCGAAAAGGTTAGCATAAGCTTAGCATAATCAGTCTAAAGCCTATAATGTTAATATAATGTTCCCACTGCTGGGACACAGGCCTCCTCTCTTCGAGTGGGAGTACCACGCGGACCTGGGTCCGCGTGGTACTCCGCACTGGTGCGGGTTGGTAGATGTCAAATATCTTCGAATTTTTGGTTCTAGGACATGCCGGTTTCCTCACGTTGTTATTCTTCACCGTTTTGAGAGCAGTGGTGAAGAAATTATTTACACAAAGTAAAGCGCCTGCCTGGGTTCCACCACTCGTAAGTTGGGGCCGTTACCATAGGGCCACCACTGCTCTGCAGAAAGAGTTAAGCAGAGGTGTATGTACCTTCGCGGACACTGGCGGTGAACCACTTTTGAATGTTATTATCTTAGTAATAAGGTTGAAAAGTGGTCCACCACCAGTGACCGTACGTGATGGTCATTATCTACGCCCACATTTCTCCACTGATGTTCAAGTCCCATGTAAAAGGACAAGCCTATTGCCAGGCAGGAACAGGGCACAAATCCGGACACCAGGCTTCTACTGAGAAACTCTAATAGTTTGAGTCTGTGACGCTCATAATGTCTGTGCTGCTGATATAGTTGTAGAATTTGTAGACGTGTAGAAGGTAAGTGTGTCGAGTGATGTCGTTGTTTGTCACGGTGCTGCTCCGTCACGCTGCGCTGTGCCGCGTCACAATGTGCACCGTGCCCACTTTATCTTGACACTTATGCGTGGCGCCACTTGCACAGGCTAAAGACAAATGACATGTCAAATGTAGTAAGTTTGAATTTTGTTCCCTATTTTGCTGTATGTCTAGGTTTATTGGACGTCCTGGAGCTCTGCTGCTTGCATTATTTAAATAAACTCTACTTTGTAAAACTAAAATTTTATAAGTAATCGAGTTTTCAATGATAATATTCTTAACAAAGAAGAAATTAACAATCAATAGATATTGATTGAATATATTGATATTGGTAAACAAAAGGTTCTAGTTAATATTCAGTTCACTAGTCATCAAGAGACAACAATTTTTAGCGTAGCAAATGTAGCAATGCAATTTAAGGCTACGGCGTAGCACGGCCTGTGTTTTTTTCACAAACTTTTATACTTTGGAGTCAGCAAAAAATTTGGGAATGTTATGCATATTCTTGGCCCTCAAAAACAAGACCAATTTATCTTTCTCAACATATTTTGTTGGTAACTAAGGGCGAATTCGACCAAACATTTATACCTAGTATAAGACTTATCTTCGACAGTTTTCTCATACAAAAACTGTCAGACGTCAATTTTATTCCGCGGATAAAAGATAGCAGCCCTAAAAAAGATACCTACCAAAACAAATTAAAAATGCCTCATCCAAATATCTTCGCATGTTTATGTTTCATAAGATAATTATAAGAAAAACTTGTTATTTATTAGTCCAGCCATTCAGCGGGTACATTTAGGATCTAATTCTATTTTCTGCCGAATGTCGTCGAAGGTCACGCGCGAAATGCGCACGCGCCGCCCGCCCACTCACAAACAGGCGCATAGAGGTCAACGACCGCGCGCTGATTTAAACCCTTTATATTGAACAAATTAGTGTCGTCATCAATGTACCACTTCAGGATTTATTACTGAATGGATTGCAATGTTATTCGTTCATTTAAAGTGCTTGTGCGTTGTTGTATCGTTCTCCTTTACAAGACAATCTTCCAATTCAAAGTAATTGTATAGTAGGAATGCGGTTCCAGATAGGTACCTACGAAGTTAGGTTTTATGAGGCTCAGTCTATTTATATACCTAGTAGAATAGCTGTGGCCCGCGGCTTCGCCCGCGTCAATACTTCTCTATTTGAATCGGATTTTGTTCACAATTTCATGGGTTTTAATTTTTATAACCCTAATTATTTTTATAACATCAGATATTTACTAGTGAAAGTCCCGTCAAAATCGGTCCAGCCGTTTCAGGGATTAGCCGGAACAAACAGACAGACAGACAAAAATTTTAAAAATTGTTTATTTGTTATAAGTACCGTTTATACTTTCATATGCATTTTGTAAGAAGCTGTTATTTTGACATTACAAACTTACAAACAGACAGTTCAATCTTATTTACTTGTATACTTAGATTAATTCATCAGCGAGGGTTGAACACATTTCCACGATTAAGTCTTGGTGGTTAAATATTTTGGAGGCGGCATGTTGGACCAATGTGGTCCTGGTCGTTATCTAGGGTAGTACTGTATAGACTCTTCAGGAGAGCAAATGTCAGATGGCATGACCACAGATAATATGCAAGACCCCAATAGGTACCAAATAAAAATGAGTTCTGTCATTTACTGCTAGTAAACATTGTGGATATAAGATTACCATAATAAAAATATTGTGTGTTTTAAATATTAAGTATAGGGTAACTGATATAATGCGTAAACAAGTAAAATGATACCATCTGTTATTATTTTTATTAAGCAGGAAAGTCACTTCAAAGATATTTCAACAAGTACTCTTCTCTTCTTTTGCTATGCTTATTATCAAGCCAGATTATAAAATTCTACGTGTAGGTACGTTAACGGTACTCGTAGAATTACTTCATGGTGCCACCTTGCTTGAATGTTTCAATAAAAAGTGCAAAGCATCCATTGCATTATTTATTGAAAATTATGAAAAAAAGTGTCGCAATGAAAGAATGGACGACCTCGTGGGAGTGTATCAGATAATAGCTGAAAATATTCTTGTGCCCTGCGAAGCAAATATTATGTCTAATACCTATCGCGCTAAAGACACTGTACCAATCGAAGCGTGGTTTAGCTCGGTGTGTAAGTGAAATGGCATTATGGCTGTCTGGTTTGAGGCGCGAGATAGAAGACTCTCACGAGAGATAGAAGAATTTAATTTTTATGGCAAAATGCTAAACCTATTTAAATGAATTTTTAGCTAGCAGTAAATACCTTCGATTTAAAGCAAATTTGACTGCACACTAAGGAACTATGTACATATAATCGTATAAAAACAGGAAATAGATGGTGTTGTTTCGGTATTAGTACAGCAGTAGACAATACAAATAACAAATATAGAAAATCCAAATGATTTAACCATATACTCGTATATGGTTTTAGAGGAATTTTAAAAACACAAAATTATCGAAGTATCTTTAATGACGATACGCGCAACCAACAATTAAGCTGATTTCAGACTACGCTATAATATAATAGCATATAGTATATAGCTCATAGCACAACAATATCGCGCTCCATACATTGTTATGGACACGTTCACATTGTACTGTACTATATATTATTGGCTTGCTATACGCTATAAATTGGTGCGATGCGCAGAGTTCATGCTATGCTATATCGCGCGCCGCCATCTTTTCATCCATTTCATCCATTGTGTCGATCGTGATGTGTGCTGTGCAACTGTGCACACTCTTCAAAGATCGCGATCGACTGAGCTTGCGATAATATCGCGTATGTGAACGTCATGCTATATAGTATATCATTAGGTCCTTCTTTGCTATACTTTATAGCACAATAGTATAGCGTAGTAGTCTGATTGCAAAAATTACGTGCAACAAACCGTTGCGGTGGCGTCGTGGATTTGCTTTTTCAGTTAGCTCACACGAGCATCATGTGTCCGTTTGGACACACGACTGTGGCACTGCAGCACATGCACCATGCATCCACATCAACAAACAAAACACAATCGTGCGCTGTTAAACACAAGTCATCAAACAGGGTTCATAACATATTGTTTCCGCTAACGGTGCACATTCCTGCAGTTTTCGGGATCGTGAGACGGTTCACGGGCACTGCGGGGCATAAATCGTGGACGACATCGTTTACCGGTGCCGGCACATACATTACCGGATCGTGCTCTATAAGTCACCCTGCGAGATCTAGCCTACGTGCCTGAACCGGACACGGCGCGGCACAGCCCTATCTAGTCGCCTTTAGTCCATATTTGACGCGGAACCGATTTATGTAAAGAGAATTTCGTTGCAACAGGCTGGTAGATCAAGTTGCTGTTGGTACTGCCTTGTTTGAATCTTTTGGTACGAGTTATTAACACAGATTACTGGTCTAGTGGTCTTGTGGAGCTCGAGACTAAGTATAACAGCCGCACGGGTCGGTCCATCAGGTTAAGCTACGCTTGCTGGGGTTGATCCATGGACGGATCTTTACATACTGAGACTCCTTCGTGACTCGGAAAGCACTTTAAGCCGTTGGTCCCGGCTGTCTTTCGTGGATCTTTGGCAGCCGTTACGGGTCGTCAGAAGCCCGAAAGTGTGACAACCAGTCTTTTAAATACATTTACACGCCACGTTATGGAAGGATATGCTGAAATAATCTAACTAACATCCTATGCCATATTCTAGCAAATAAATATTTTGATTTGATTTACCAATTACCCAGTAACTGAGTTTTGGAGGTCAGATAGGCAGTCAGTCCATGTAAAATACTGGTATTCGGTTGCATCTGGTTAGACTGGAAGCTGACCCCAACAAAGTTGGGAAAAGGCTAGGCAGATTTTGAAAGTTCCAGTGGTCTTGGTAACGGTGCTTGTTAAATCTGTACGTATTTTGTTTACTGTGTTTTTATTATAATCAAATAAGCTATGATAGAACGAAGGCCAATTACTTAAAGTAAAAAAAGTAACTTTATGTAGGTAATACTAGCTTCAACAACGGTAACTTGTTTAGTCATTATGAGATACCAAAAACACAAATCGGTTTCACTAGAGACTGCATTAAGCTGTGTACAAACCCGTTCACAAATTCATAATAATTGTATTATTATGTAAATGTAAGATGCTTTTGTATGTTTTCTGTCTGCTACGGCACCATTTTGGCACTATTTTAAATGTGGTAATAGATATAAACAAAAGTTCCCCTGTACGAGACAAACGACAGCACGTGTCAAACAATTAGACGTGAATAGTTAAAATCATGTTTCTAGCCAAGATTTTTAGGAATTTCACAAGAGACTTAAAAAAAATTTTTAGTAGAATTCTTATGGAATATTGTTGGTTTATTTGAATGTACATAAACAGTATTCAAGTGAGATAAATGTGTTGAACCAATGACGTTCAATTACATTGCAAACTACGCCAAAAGCGTAGGCTGAGCGCGAAGGTATGCACCAAAAATATATATTGAATATTCTTCTTTGTTATTCAGAGGTTAAAAATACTTAATTTGCTACTGATAGTCTTGTATGTCGACAAATCATTTGCTTCAGATGTGTCATCTTAACATTTAAGACACATGAAACTGTCGTCACAGAATAAATAACTGTCGTAGACATTGGTTTTTCATTTCACATGACTGAGTAATCACGATTTTTCGGTTACAATGGCCGAAACGTCTGTGTTGTGTTGAAAATTTATTGATACACATTTTTAAATCTTCCATCCAAAACGAAACTAGTAGGATGATACATACCTACAGCAACATTTCTTATTTAGAACTCGTTTCAGAAACTGTGATGTATGTATACATACATCACAGTTTCTAGCAAACTTATTGAGAATTTATACCGAGGCCTTAGTGCGAGTTTTTATACTTACTCGATCACGATAACGTAAACTTCAATTTGTACTGAAACTGAACAAGCGCCGTCTGGTGACTATGAAGGGAAACACAATTATTCCATACAAATAGATGTAAGTACGTTAACGTTAACGTAAACGCGAACGAGTAAGTTTAAAAACTGCACTAAGGCCACAGGATACAACAGTCAACACTGAAAATGTTAATGTTTTCCGATATCACACAGCATGGTTCAAGAAGAAAAATAACAATATGTGCTTACTAGGTTAAACCATCCATGTGCAGCTGCGAATTGTAACGCGAGATAACTAGGTAATTTATTATAAAAGTATACAAAAGTTCACGATGTCAATCGTATCAATATAATTTATGACTTTTTACCGATACTTGGTATAAACAAATGTACCTACACCCTGTCTTACTTTTCTTCGCATCTGAATTACGAATCCGTTTATTGATATTTATTACTAGCCAGACCCTGTTGACAGACGTCGCCCTGTCAAAATTTCAATTTCTTTTTTCTTTTACACCACCCGCACCCAAAAATAGAAACTACGAGAACGAGAACTTACGAGAACGAGAAAATGGGCAAAAAAGTTATATTAATCAGATGGCTAATTTTAAGAATTTTTTTCACCTCGCTGTCTTTGAAGGCCGCGTTTAGCCAAAGTAGCCACATTAAGTACTTACTACTTTTTTAATGATTATGAAAACTGAGATTTTGGCGCAGTGTTGAGGCCTACTTAGGAACCATGAAGTCACCCGTTTAGTTTTTTTTTATTTAAAGTTGAAAATTTAAGTCCTAATTTAACGAACGTAAATTTTTCATTTTAAACCAACATTTTCATAACTTTCATCAAAGTTCGAAGCTGATTATTGTATGCATAAAAGTACTACTCATAAAGATTCAGTTGCAAACAAAATCTCGACTGTCTTCTACTTTTTTTTAGATTTTTTTTTTAAATTGGTCAGGTCGAAAATTCTCAAAAAATCTGAAAAAATTCATAACTCGAAAACTGAAAAGTCGCGGAACACATACATGGGGGTGATTCAGATACCTCACGATACAAGGGACCAAAATTTTATTTTTGGACGTCAATGTTCCGGCCACCCTGTATACATAGATTAGGCTTCCATGGTGTAGCGTCACATAGGTACACACGTGATGGCTTTAGTTTCCTGCAGAATTATGGCCGTATGAAAATAACGTGACGTTCTTGTTTTTCTTTGGGAAAGTCCAGTCTTCACCTGGCCAAAGTCAACGTCAAGAAACGCTTTATTATTCCTTAGGTTAAAAATAATTTTAGCATTTATTATTAGATTTTTCATTTGTGAACAGTGAATGATCTGATACGATTTTATCATATGTCATTTTTGCTTTCCTAGGCACCCATTTGACGAATGGTAGATCATACCAGTCCCATTCACAAACACACAAGTATAATCCACTGTACAAAAAGATCCTAGAACAGTGTTATATAATTTAGTTGTCCTAGTCAGACATTCCTGAGCATAGTCGCAGTCTGGCTATATGAAAGAGTGTTCGGGTGCATTGCGTGCGCTCGCGACCGGTTCCCGCACGCGTTCCGCGCAACACAACAGCCCGCTTGCTTAGAATTTACTTACACTATAGTAGGCGTATGCCGTAACAGCTAAAAGTGAATAGGTTTTTAATTTGACGTATTCCTTCCAGTACGTGATAGTGTGACCCATTTGTAACAATTAAGCACTCTATTAAGCCTAGACGGAAATTCATGGGAAACGAGAAAACTCAATTTTTATGTATTTTTGAAAATTTACCAGAATTCATCACTAAGTATCACTTTCCTATACACTATCAATTTGAATGTTCTCCATTGCTATTCCATTGGGAACCTAATACTTTATCAGACCTTTTTTTATAGAACATCAAACAGTTCAAAGTATTAACCATTTCCAGTTAAACAGTTTAACTTTTGTACCTCGTTAGATAGTCTAACGAGGTACAAAAGTTAAAAAAATATTTAGTGGTGCCGATAAATGAAACAGTCGGCTGGCATAGGTCGAGATTGCTAATTGTAGAAATATTTACCTACGTGCCGTTACTTCTCGAGATCTTTCACTATCTGTCTTCTAACACCCTAACTCCAAGTAGGTACTTCTACTTGGAGTTAGGGTCTTTACAATTCAGAAACAAATCCTGTAGACAGTTAAGGAATTCACACTTTAGTAGCATTGTCTTGTAATTTGCTATCTTGATTGGCTGTGTTCTGTGTTCCTAATTCAGCCTAGTATTTGCATACTGACTAGATAAGGTTAAGTACTCTTACCTAATATAAACCTATAGTTTCCTTATTAGTAAAGATTTAACACTAGTTCTTTGACTTAAAGGGACCACTTTCTTTGAGTATTTCTAATATTATGTTCTATTTCATAATTTCTCGCTTTTATAATGTTTCTATAAAATTACATGTGTATGTATGTATGTTCCCTATGGACCCCATAACGGCTGGAGCGATTTTGATGAAATTTTCAGGCAATCTTCAGATTAGCCCAGTGGGTGATCCTATGAAGTTTGGTAGCGATCTGGTTAACATACTTTTTTTTTGGCTTTTTGGTAATTTTGTGATATATTTTTTATGAGCAGTATCCTAACAAACAGTACTATGCTTGCATGAACTCAAGATAGTATTTCAATCATTTAGACTGTGCAAAGTTGAGTGTGCAAAGTATGAGGACCGCATTCTGCAAGCTCAGAAAAGCTTGCAGATTATGATTCTGGATGTTGCCGGAAAGTTTATTGGCCCATTTATTTTTAGACCCCATCCCCTTAGATATCAAGTAAATCGATCGAACAAATGCTTGGGGGCCATTTTAATGATTGTTTTATAAATTAATAGCTTTTGCCCGCGACTTCGCCCGCGTGGATGTCGGAAAATGTCCCACGGGAACGTACTACCGGGATTAAAACCCCCCCGCCCCCCCGGGCGCCCGGGGCCTGAAATAAGTGGTTTTTTTTTTGTTTTTTTTTAAATCCTAAAACCTAACAATAGAACAGAACGGTAAAATTACCAACGCATGCCTTTGAAGGCAACTTTAAAGCGAAAATATAATAGGTCACCTATGAAATTGCCGTTTTGTATGAAAAAATTTAAACGAATTTTTTTCATGCATTTTTTATTTGTATTAATCGAAGTAATCACCCATGCAATCTTTGCATCTTTGCCAACGCAGTGGTATTTTATTGATGCCCTTCTTAAAGAAATCAGCTGGACGGGAGGCAACAAATTCTTCAAAGGCATTTTGTACTGCCTCTCGGGTATTGAATTTTTTTCCCGCCAAAAAGTTATCCAAATTCTGGAAAAAGTAGTAGTCTGTAGGCGCAAGGTCTGGTGAGTAGGGCGGATGACGGAGAGCTTCCAACCCCAGTTCTTGCCACTTGGAGACCGTCTGCTGTGCAGTATGAGGTCGCGCGTTGTCGTGCAGGAGCAGCGGAGACGAGCGATTGACCAATGCTGGTTGGAGATGTGCCAGCTTCTCCATCATTGTGTTCAGTTCTTCACAGTACACATCTGAAGTAATGCTCACCCCGTTTAGTAAGAAGCTGTGATAAATCACACCGGCGCTAGACCACCAAACAGTGACCATCACTTTTCTAGGGGTAAGTTTTCGTTTAGGGCATTGTTTAGGTGCTGAACCAGGATCCAACCAACTTGCTGAGCGCTTGCGGTTATCAAACAGAATCCATTTTTCATCGCAGGTAACAATGCGGTTCAAAATTCCTTCATTTGTGTGTCTGTTGAGCCATGCAAGGCACGTCTCGACGCGTACTTCGCGCTGGCGATCATTGAGTTCGTGGGGCACCCATTTGTCAAGCTTTTTTACCTTGGCAATTTGACGCAAATGGACCAATATTGTTTTGACGCTAACGTCGAAAGCTGCTGCTAATTCAGCCGTAGATTGTGTATCATCAGCTTCCACAATCGCCTTTAATTCGTCATTGTCGACCAAAGTCTTCGGACGACCGCGAGGTTCATTTTTCAGGTCGAAATTTCCAGAACGGAAGCGAGCAAACCAATAACAAGTGGTGCGTTGGTTTGTAGTGTTAGCTCCGTAAACGTCGTTGATGTTGCGTGCCGCTTGTGCCGCGTTGCTGCCACGACGGTACTCATATTCCATAATTACTCGAATTTTTAACGTATCCATGATGACGAAAAAGATTGAAATGCGATGAAAATGTAACACTAATCAATAAACAAATGACTACTTTTGGAAAAAAAATCCATGTTTTTAAAATAAAATTAATTTGACATTAGAATTCTTAGCCAAACAAAAATTATTTTGATTTGAAATGGCCAGTACTGCAGAACGGCAATTTCATAGGTAAAGACCTAATAAATCGCTTTTATTCCCTATTCTGTGGGAATCTCGAAAAACATAGTTAAGACGAAATGTTGGTGTTACTTCAAGATACGAACTATGACTATATTTGCAATTCCTTAAATCTCTCAAGGCACATATAATTTTTAATAATATTTGTGAATTTTAAAGTCAACCCCTAGTTTACCTCCATATGGGATGATTTAACAAATACGCTGTACAAAATATTTATTTTTTTCCTACCAAAAGCATAAATTTGAATTTACATATTATCCCTAACTTAAGAAATGCTGGGTTTCCCATACAAACTTTCATCCCCTGTATTACCACCTGTAGGATTATGTTTTAAGACAAAAAGTAGGCTATGTCCTTCCCCAGGATGCCATTTATCGCCTTGCCAAATTTCATCAAAATCCGTTCAGTGGTTTAGGCGTGAAAAGTTAACAGACAGACAGACAGAGACAGACAATCAGAGTTACTTTCGAATTTATTAATAAGTATTAGTATGGATGACCAAACAGTCAAACACTACTACTGACTATTGATTATACCATATTAGGTATACTTAGGTTATGAAAAAAGTTGTAAATTGTACCCACGGCAACTGATGAAGCGATCTTTGCCAGAATTTTTGATTCAGCCCTGTAGATGTACAATAAAATTGCTAAACAAAGGCTTGTACTTGCAAAAAATTACAAGAAAATTGTATTTTGTTGTGCAAATGTATTAACAATGACTGTCAAAATAAAAAAGATTGATTTGTATTTTTTTTTTGTAGGTATGTGTACAATTAATGTACTCTTAAAATTTGCTTTTTATCAACAATATTTGTATTTGTTTGTAAATTTTTGTTTTTTTTGTCAGTCGACTAGCTTTAATCGTATACTTAGTATCCCAACTAGCAAAAACGTCGTATAATTCCAGTCTTATATGACTTCATGTTATAAAACGGTTATATATCGGTATTTAGTTAACTATTACGTTAAATAGACGTTCATCTTACGATGTTTCAGTCACCTGACTTTAATGTCTTATTATAAAGTTGAGTAAACGTTTTCAGGACTAACTTATACGACGTCGTATAATGGAAGCGGTGTATATGTTCAGTAAACGTTTTCAGGACTAACTTATACGACGTCGTACAATGGTGTCAGTGCATATGTTGAGTAAACGTTTTCAAGACTAACTTATACGACGTCATATAATGGTGTCAGCCGTTTAACTTTTATATAACTAAAACACCGCTTAAAAGTTTGTGCAGGACCTTTATATATTACAAAACTGTTTTAGTCATATGGAAGACTAATTAAGACTTGCATGAGACTAAAATGTTGAATTTCAACGGTAGTACATAACTTTAAGTAGACTTTTAAATCATCTATAGGTCAAACCCACACTTTAATTAAACCATTTCTATTTTATTTTGTCATTCAAATTAAAAAGTAAGTAATGATGAGAGAAATCTAAAGTCAACTGAAAATGGCCGGGGCGTCATGGTCTCAAGGAAAAGTATATGCGACCTTTTTGTTATATTAGTGTATTATAGAGGTCGCCATATAATTTAGACAAGATGGTTGGAGCTTTATTATGAAAACATATCTTGAATAATTAACTAAAACCCTTGAATTACAAAGAAATAGAGGAGGGCATTAAAAACTTGACAACAACACATATATGTATACATTGTCATAAAACTAAAGTTCCCTGAAGAAATACTTATCACAATTCGTATTATATCACACTAACTTAAATAATGTAGATACAATAATAGTATTTTGAAATCATGGAAATTAACTTCATTTACTTTTTCTCTTATTCTTTCATACACGCACAATATTAAACACGCGAATCAAAACGGTTGTCGTTGATTCGTATTGTTTGACACTGTACAACGTCATTACAACTGCAATGTGACATACGCGGTCACATAAGGGTCTCATCACAACAAGTATTGGACCAAAAAGTCGGTCTTTGTACTTTTATTTAACTTTTATGTAACGTTCAACGGTCATTGGCTGACTTCTATATACCTACTAAACGATATTAATGTCGTATAATTTGGGCCCTTTTCGCGTTTTTTAGACGTTTATATGTACGTTTTTGCGACCAATCTTAAAAACGTAAATGAAAATGTAAAACGTTATCTTGACTATTATAAAACATTAATTTGGTAGTTGGGATCTTTCATCATAAGAAAAAATTGGATATTAATAGGCTGTGGTAGTGTTTGTTCAGCATTTATCTTTATATAATAGGTTGGGGAAAAAGTTTCTTCGCATTTTTTAAGAAAATTCAAAACATTTTTTAACATACATTATTCACATTTATCTAAAGTATGTAGGTACCATTTTGTTCGATAACTTTTTGCCATCTTGTAGGTAGGGACATGATCCCATTGCTATAGAAATATTGGGACTTCTGATCAAAATACCGCGACAAGTGGTTTTGGCAGTCTTCTCGTGATGTTAACCTGACACTGCCTAAATTATTCTGAAGAGACCTAAACAGGTAGAAATCTGAAGGTGCAAGGTCAGGACTATACGGCGGATGCATTAACACCTCCCAGCCAAACTCTCTTAATTTTTGCTGAGTGGCTAAAGATGTGTGAGGTCTAGCGTTATCATGATGAAAAACCACACCCCTTCTGTTGACTAATTCCGGCCGCTTTCTCTCATCTTCTGGCTTTAATCTCATCAGTTGTTCGCAGTAGAGTTCAGAATCGATGGTCCTGCCTAGTGGTAACAGCTCATAATGAATATTGCCCTTCCAATCCCACCACACACACTGCATCACCTTGTTGCGAGTTAACCCGGGTTTCGCCACAGTCTGTGAAGCCTGACCGGCCTTTGACCACGACCTTTTTCGCACGTTCTTGACGTACGTGATCCACTTTTCATCACCAGTTATCAGCTTCTTCAAAAATGGTTCGGTTTCATTACGTCGTAATAAAGAATCACAAATGAGTACACGATTCATTAGGTTTCTTTCAGTGAGCTCGTGAGGTACCCAAATATCGAGCTTTTTTGTGTACCCAGTTTTTTTCAAATGCGCCAAAACTATTTTGTGGTCAATTCCCAGTTATTCAGCTACGTCGTAACTACTGATATGCCGATCTTGCTCCACTTTTTCAAAAATGGCATCCATTTTATCCGTAATAGGGCGACCAGAGTGACGTGCATCTTTGACATCAAAATTTCCGGATTGAAAACGCTTAAACCAAATTTGTGCTACTCTCACAGACACTGCACTGGGTCCATAAACATCGCAAATTTTTTTCGTGGCTTTCGTTGCATTTTTACCTTTTTTGTAGTAAAATTTTAAAATGTATCGAATTTCTTCATTAGATTCACTCATCTTGACAGTACGAAAAACAAATAAAAATCACACTTTTTCCTAATTTGAATTTGGAATTATATTCTTTAAAATTTAAACTTTCAATGATACCAAAACCAGCCAGATACAAATGGTATAGCCAAAGAGATTTTATTTTAAGTTCATACATACTATAATGCGAAAAGACTTTTTCCCCAACCTAATATAAATGTAGAGCATCTGATGTACAAATGACTTTTAATAAAAGCCGAAGCCGATATTTAGAGTTACCGGAGTTCTTCGGCAGTAATTTTTTTTTTATTTTGAGAAAAGTTATATGCAAATGGTTTCTAATTCTGTGAACTGTTTCCTAAATGTGCAAGAGCTTTTTGTACAAAATCCAAAGATGCAGCTTTTGAAAAATTTTTTCGAGCCCAATCTTCTAATCGTGTGTGAACCACGTAGGGACTGTAATGGTGGCTAAAAACGACAAATGTTTTGGCCAAGGGATTGAGCAGCTAAATGACAACCTGAAATGTATTTCTTCTTATAAGTACCGTCGAATCGTATACCTAAACAAACTCGTGCTAGTTTATTCCAGAAAAAAATCCAATCTGCCCATTTCATCCTCTGGGAATTTATTTCTGGAAAAAAAATTATTGGTCTAGGTTGTTTAGGTCTATGGTTCGATGGTTCTTATGAAGAAATACATTTCAGGATGTTATTTAGCTGCTCAATCACTTGGCGAAAACATATTTCGTATTTTGCCATAGCAATTGTATTTGCTCGACCCTAGACTTAGTAGGCTCATTGCATTTCTTAAAGAGTAATGCTTTCACCGTTTATGATATTTTTCAGTTCTGAGCAGATTTACGGCCGATATGAGACGACATCGCTATTTGCAACAGATTTTCTTACGGTTTAAAGAAAGAAAGAAAGACAAATATTTTATTTGGGACACGCACAGGAAATACAGTTAAGAAGGAGCATAAATAAAAGTAACAAAATAAAACTTTTTAAACTTTCGCGATTTGCACACATTATTAACAAAACTAAGAACGGGTCTTATCGCGATATTCCTTTTTTACGAGGAAAACAGGCACCTACTTGTTTCCCGACGTTTCGACCGCCTTGCAGCGATCGTGGTCACGGGAGGACTGATGACAGCTCAGCGACGTCTTCGTAAAGTGCGGGTATGGGCAACAATAAGAGGGTAGATACCATAAGTGAGGGTAGATACCCTCACTTGGTCTTCACAGTTTTTATTATTGTCACTGTCGGTACTTCTACACACAACACTAATGACGTCTACACACTGGCGGACCTCGTCGGACGACCGGCGTTGCTTGCATTTTACAAGTAGGTACCAGTTTACCTCGTAAAAAAGGAATATCGCGAGAAGACCCGTTCTTAGTTTTGTTTATAATGTAACAAAATAAACATTAATAAACAAAAAAATTAAAAATTAAAACTAAAAAAAAAAAGACCTCGTCCTCGGTTTCTTACACTGTCGTAGCTCTATTGTATTTGCTCGGCACTAGACTTTTTAGGCTCATTGCATTTCTTTTGATGCAAGGTTTTTTCGGTTGGGTTTTTTCATTTCTGAGCAGATTTACGGCCGATATGAGACTATCATTATTTTGCTATTGTCAACTTCATATTAATTTTTAACCCTATTTTGGCCAATATTTCTGTTGTTTCTCTTTAGGTCCTGGTATTGCTTTATTGTCAACCCTTGACAAAGACACCAGAATAACTGAAACACGTTTTTGCGCTCTACAGATTGGTATTTCGATACAGTGAAAAGTAGAGGGTCGCGTGCACTCGCAGTGTGACGTCACACGCATATTATATCCGGCCTTAAAATTGTTATAGATATGAACTATCTATTGAATACTCAACCATTACTGTAGGATTAAAAGTCTCGTAGTTATTAACGGGTGAAATCTTACATGTTTTTGTCAATCAGAAATATTGAACTTACCAACACCGAGCGAAAAGACTTTTTCACGTCAAAAGTACTAGGCTTGCATGAATTCAAGCCTAGTACTTTTGATCATGTAAGTCAAGTCATTTGGCTATAGATAATTAGTGCTACCCGTGCGAAGCCGGGGCGGGTCGCTAGTTGACTATATTTGCAAATTTTCCATCAGTACCGTCAGATCGTCATTTGTTTATTTTATTACGTAAAGTACCTTCGTTAATAGGTAATTGATTAATTATAACTGAAAGTTAATAATTAATTGTACACGCTTATGTATTTATTATCTAGACTTCAATGCTAATGTCACAGTATAATAATGATACAGTGGTTTATCTTCATAGAAAACGGCCGAAACGACGCGCTTCGAATTCTCAGTATATACCAGTATGCAACAGTTCGAGTGCGCGGCAGTTACGCATGGACGGACACGCGTTTATCTACCGAGCGGCCGTAGGTAATTAATTCAAGGTCACTGCCCAGATAAACCACTGTAGCTTTATTATTCTGTGCTAATGGTACCATGTGTACTCACCTATAATTTGTGTGTAAGTACCTACATCGCAAAATGTAGTACTTACGAGAAATTTGTTGCTAATTAGTTGACTTGAGATAAACTATCTAAGAATATTTCCTGAAGATCCTATTTGGAATTATGGATCGAGCTTGTGATTTTAAGTGTAGGTTATTTTTTTATGAACGTATAAAAGATCCTGACTGAATAAACACAGACGTAGCTAATAAAAACGTAGGTATGTCTATATGATTTTCTCAGCATTTTTCACGGTCGCATATCTTGCACTTGTAACTTGTCTTGTACTTGCGGTTTGCTGATAGTAAATACACGTTCCTAGCACTCGTATCAGAATCTGCCAGCTTTAGACACACGGTAGATATGTTGGGCCAGCGGCACCTGGCTTCATTTCACGTTTATCACAGTTCGCCGATACAGCGTCGGCTCAGCCGCGGTTGCCGCAAGCATAGGTCGCTCTTTGTCGGCACCATGACAAATAAATTCATTGGGCTCATTAACCCGTCGCGCGCTAATTAGCAGACACAATTGAAATTCTATTGTTATCTGTACACATGGTGTGCAATCGACATTTTAAGAGTTAAGGGGAACTTGTATCGGCTTTCAGCACAGATTGCAGTCCCAGGGCGAACGGCGACAAGGAATTTATATCAATGTTGCATTAACTATGAATTCCAATGTCGGTTGTCTTGATAGTGACAACTTGGTGCCCTATTTAAACTCTGTGTTTGTTGTTAATAGCTGCATGAGAACGATCGAGTTCCTATATAATATAAACGCCCATTGCGCAGTTCCTTACAAGTCATCAATCTCCTGCCCTTATTCCAATTCACTTTGGGTCGGCGTAACATGACCCTTTTTTCCATACTTGAGTTGGTCGTCATCTCGGTAGTCATCCCCTTTTTAGTCATAACATTTTTCACACAGTCCTTCTATCGTTTCTTTGCCCTTCCCCTACATGTCCTTACAAATAAACTGTTTCTATTTAAGTATATCCAAAACATTTGGGCCTTTCTGGAATTTTGCAACAGCATAATAATGTATTTCTAAACTAGGTTGCAATACCAATTTAAATGTTTCGATATTTTTATAGTTCAGTTACATTATATAAACATGACGCAAATGTATACCAAATTGTTGGATCTGCTTGTTTCGCTACGAAGAAAAACTATTTATCACGCTTTTGTGAAAAACAAAATGAATGATGCCTTCAAATTCTAATCTTATTGCTTCTTGGGAATGCATCCGTATGATATTTTCTCACAAACATTCACGTAGAATATCATAGAATTGTCTAATACTTACTCTCCGGATTCGTACAGTTTCCTCTGGTTTTAGCAGAAGTTTCTCTCTCTCTGAATCTGAATTATGGTTTATTTTGTCATACAAAAGAAGGAACATCTACGTATTAAATCTAGATGAATGTTACTAACTGGAGGATAATTTCATAGGGTTATTAATAACAATAAGCGCCGTAACATTTTAAAGCATGCAGTGGTTACCCAGTTATACGATGCACCGAGATAATCGGGACAATAAATCATAAAAGATACGAACCATTTAATCACATCATAAAATCGATAGTCAAGCTCTCTCTCGGATACTCGTTTATTTCTCTTTCTAGATTTTTTGTCGAGATGCAGTGCAGGTAGAGCATTTGAATAGAGTGAATACGTTCCCAAATTCTACAATAATAAAAATGCATCACATAGACGTGACAAATCGTAAAAATGTGGGTTACGGTCCAAAGATCATTTAAAACTTCGCATTTTTACGTAAGCTTATGTAGGTATGCTATTCTATAACATTTAAAGTTACAATTTTATTAACCAGATACCGGCTTAATTGTGGATGTTCCAAATATATTATTAATATTTAACAGTTTAATTTATTCATAAGCTCCGGGCAGACCTTTATTGCTTATGACCGTAATCTTGGTCCATGTTCATTATTTATTAATGGTAGAAAATATTAAGATGAGATTATCTACAATTCTACATATCTACACAAAAATTGAGAACTCCCACAACAAGTTTTCCGTAGTTCTAGGCAGTTCAAATCAATTATTAATATTATTATGGAATTAATTGGTTATTATTATACTCGTATTATAACAAAAATGGCGATGAATGTTAATAGAGGAAAAAGAGAAATGGACCAAAGGGGATACAAAATAGAGCAGGACGACAAGCGAAACCGTGGGAAGACGACGTCAAAAGAGTATCTGGTTCGGAGTGGATTCAGATGGCGAGAGGCAGAGAGAGATGGAAATCTTTAGAGGAGGCCTTTGTCGAAGGACAAGCTGTTAAAAAAAAAATATGCACCTAATGTCTATATTTAAGAAAATTTTAGTAAATATGTCGTAGCCAGATCTTAGAATACTCAACGTTTGACGATATGAACAATTTAAACGCACGTCTACTTCATGATGTGATCTTATCGTAAAATAGCCAGGTTATCCACCGGTAGAGGCGTTGAGGTCGCTTTGTATGTGCGAGCATCGGTCCTAAAAATACTAAATAGGTAGCCAGCGACCAACTTGGAAGTAGCGCTCGCCGGCCGCTGCCGCACCACCGCTATAGCTTCGCTCGCTCGGCTCGCGCGCGGTTGGTCACAGTTCTAACCTAACCAAACCCATTTAGTCAGGGTGCCACTAGCGGCGTGAAATGCAACTACTTTGCGATATGCCCAGCAGTGGTCAGATGGGAATGTCGATAAATAGGTTGCTTTCGTCACGATTTGGCCATTTCTACGATAGGACCACGACAAATACCCTTTATTAATACCAACACATACATTAAGGCCAAAGCTAGGCCAAACGTCAACTGACATAGGTATCATTAAACGTTAATTAACGTTTAAATGATATGGTAAATTTTAGCTGGCCATTTCATGAAACACAACCCTTTCATGAATGACCGAACACTTCATGAAATGATCAATTCTAAGATCTGCACCCTAACTGCGAAACACTATCCATCGCAATCGGTTTCATTTTGACAGTTCAACAACATTCATTGCTTTATTTATTGTGTTAAAAAAGACAAATTTTGGTCTATGACATGAGAGACAACATAGAACTGTCGGAAAGTTTATTCATTCGTTTTCTATTCTAATCTAATACGAACAAGCCTTGTCGTGGGCTTAAAATTCTATGAATATTTTTAGTGGTGAGCATCCGTCGCGTTCTCGGTTGTGTGTAGATGCGTAGTTCCATGCGCGGGCGCAGCAGGGGTGTCATCCATCACTATTCACTACTAAGCGCGCGCCAGCCAACGGACGAATGTCGCGCAGCTAAATAAATAACAACAAAAAATTAAGTACTTATAGGTGCGTATCCCTTATAAGTAGGAACTTCTCGTGTTTCAAAGGTTTTTTTTAGTAAAAGTTATGCGTTCTGCATCCTTGCGTGCAAATGTTACAAAAAGCTAGCAAAGGCTTCGATGTTTGTACAGTCAACAAAAGAGATATCTAGGCAGGTAAAACTACGTATAACATATTTGTATGTGAATTGCTTCATGTTCAATTTCGTGAAAATATACAATTTTGTGTTGGTGTGTTACAATGTATTGTATATTATGTACATATTAATGGAGTATTGCAAAAACATAGTAATATAAAATTGAACAATACCCTGCCTAGATATCTCTTTTGTTGACTGTACACACGTCTACACTTCAAGCTATACATTTCCAGTTTACAATGACCTCTCATTGTAAGGAAATCCTACACAATGCCAGATCAGCTTATACTGGAAATGTATAGCTTGATCTGTAGCCGTGTGTACCTAATTGAATTTGCTTAAATCGAATTACCGACACCAATGATAAAAAATTGATTTCAATACCTATTAGATGTGTTTAACATTTGGGTGAAAATTGAAAAGGAGAATTTGCTCATTAGTAGAACTGATATTACTTTTTAAATATATTAACATAAAATTAGACCGGGAAGACCAGTATTAGACCGGGTTAACAGCTAAAAACCGGTCATTGATAATAATTACCTAAAAACGAAATAACAAATCTGAAATCACCCAAATACAAAAGTGTCACAATTCCTTATCTAATCAATTACGTTTGTATTAAATAAGAGATATATCATTTTACGTCTGCAAGCTATCAGCAAAGGCCAGGCTCAGTGCATCGCCCCCGATGCTAAAAATATCAGGTTGAAAGCCTAAATATGGATGGTTACGGCTACTTTAGGAATGGCCACACTTTCCACAGTACACAGTCACACTGACAGGACTGGAAGCCAGCCGCAGTGTTAAGAACGTATTTTACTCAGTTTTGCTGGCTGACAATAATACAGATTGAAGGCGTTGGATGTGAGAAGGGAAATGCTGAGTTTAAAACGCAGATATAAGCCAATATCCTTGAGTGGTTAGCTTGCGTGTTCTGCGCTGAGCTCACGCAACGCGTCGTACGTCCAGCCAGTAATAGCACTCGCCCATCAAGGAGCGCTGTCCCAAATTAGACCCATTAAAAGGTATTATATTAAAATGGCGAAGGTTTCATAAAAATAAGCTTGATATTTTTTGCGTGATTCTCAGTGTTTTATTCGTGTCAAACATAACGTTACAAATTAATTACCTACACTATGTAATTTATACATAATCTAAAATATTCACTTATTTTATTTAAACATAACCTAAAAATAACAAAATTATATCCTAACATAACTAAAACTATTAAAAAACTAAAACCTATAAAAGTATAATAACCTTATCGGTAATTATATTCTCGAGCCGTTTGGGGTTGAAACCCTTGGGCCGTGGGGTCCGAGTGCTCATGGTTTATTCAACGAAATCTCCAAGCGGCTGGTTGACACTTCCCGTGACCCAAGGGCTGACTTTTACCTTGGCCAGAGGCTTAGCATTGCCATACACGTGGCAATGCCGCCAGTCTTTTGGGTACTTTACCAGTCGACAACGATGCGGAGGAATTTTTCGATGCCGTATTTTAGTTTTTTAATAGTTTCACTTATTAGGTTATTAAGAAAATGCTCTAATTTAACATGCTTATAGTTTTTCCAAATTAGCACTACTCGTTTAGACTTGATCTTCAGTTAAAAAACATTAAAAGACCGTTATCATCGCCTTAAAAAAGAAAAACAATTGAAAATATGGCGCAAACTTTAATAGTAAAAATACATACATATGTATTTATTTTCTAACCTTAAACTTGGTACCTACTTACTTATAAACACTTTGAGACATAGTTAATCGCGTACGTCCATGTCATGTGCTGCCATTGCCTTACATATTAGTCAAGGCGGACTACATTTAGTTTTATAAATACTTTATAGTAATAGTAATGTTATTTTTAATTTAACAACTTCCGCTGCTTATGCTATAAACATCAAAGTCGATGTTCCGGAGAGACATTCCCTTTAGTGATGTGCAATCAAAAATCCCTTAGTACATACATACATGCATCGACTGGAATTAGTGAACCGAAACTCTTATGGTCATCGATTAACATCTTAAAAAGAAATCACTACTATATATACTTTTTAATACTAAGAGTTTTAATCGTATTCAGTAACTTGACAGTTGAAGAGATAAGTTCCTGACAATAAAAAGGAAATGAGCTGAAAAAAAGAATTAGCGAAACTATCTTGATGTGTCTGAAGTTTTAACTAAAACACGATACTTATATTCGTCTGTACCATAATACAACATGTCGTTTTGCATCCTCATCAAATTTCAGGGTGGTACGGAACATCAAACCGAATAACTTTCTTCATGGGACCAACATCGTATTCGCGAAAAAAAATTCAACTGTCCCTTAGATAACTTCAATACCTACTCGACGCAAATGTATGGGACGGCTGATTATTTTTTCGCGATTACGATGTTGGAGCCATGGAAAAAGTTGTTCGGTTTGATGGTCTCTACCACACCCTTAAATTTGACGAGGATGCAAAACGACACGTTGTATAAACGTTATGTAATTTAAAAACGAAAATTATGTTACTTTTATCTGTTAAGTTACTGAATAAGATTAAAATCCTTTAGCACACACGGCCACAGATCAAGCTATACATTTGCAGTATAAGCTGATCTCACATTGATTTCCTTATAATGAGAGGTCAGTGTAAACTGGAAATGTATAGCTTGATGTGTAGCCGTGTGTACATACAGTTCAAGTGTAACTAGACTATTATTTTTATGGGGGTATATTAGGCTAAGCATGTGTGCTTAGCGTGAATCTAATGGTGTGCTATTAGATTCACGATAAAGATCAACACAACGAACGCTCAGGCTTTCTTCGAATAATATGCACGTATTCGTATACTTTCACCTGTTATTGTACTTAACTCAGAGCCAATTAGAAAATAACGACCACAAATTAATTAGTCAGCAGGTACGCTAAAATGGTACTCAATGTCTATTTGTCAAGCGTAGGATATGCTCTCCGGATATCCAAATTATCCGGATAAATCGAGTAATTAGGATAGATCCTTTTGTTCCTTTTTTACATTTTATTTCATCAAAATCAGTAGGTAATAATGAAACATTTTAGATTGTGTTTTAGTAAAATAGGTATTCGCAATCGTCAAATAGTGAAAACTCATACGATATCTTCAAAAAATCCATCTAATGACAGATTTACCAGATTCATCATAAAGATAATTCAAAAGTGCAAAAAGCACTTTGGACTTTTATGCTGGCAACGGCTCGACTTCAGTTGGTGATGATGATGAATGTTAATGATTGTTCAGTTTATGTCTGCTGCTGGTATTTACTGTGAACTGAGCCATCATCATCGCCGTCGTCAATACGCATAGGACCATTGGGGTCCAGTTCACAGACAGAACTATTTTGATATCGGACATTCGTGGTCCTATCTCGCAGTTAGAAGGATAAAATTAATTACATATATTTTACTATCGTGTTTTATTAACCGACTTAAAAAAAGGGAGGTTCTCAGTTCAACATGTATGTACATGTGTGTATAATTATTGCATAGTATGATTAATTACATAATAGGGATGATGACTAAATTTTTTTTATGTTCGTCGTTTAGATTATTAAAATCAAAAGATTACGGCGATACATTGAGTTAGAATATGGCATGACGTCACGCCTAGCTAGATTTTATACGTAGAAGACACGTAGCGAGCCCCTACTCTCCAACTTTAATGCTTGTTATCTAAGTCATTTTTTATTAATGTGATAAAGCAAAAAATACGTGTCTAATATTTTTTTAGTATCGGACTGACGGACTAAATACAATTTCTTACTTTTTACCCAGGAATCACTCCTATTGCATAGGTACACACGGCTACATAATAGTATAGCTTGATATTATTAAGCTATACATTTCCAGTAAGTATAAGCTGATCTCGCATTGCATAGGATTTTCGTAAAATGAGAGGTCAGCTTATACTGGAAATGAATAGCTTGATATGTAGCCGTGTGTACCTACGTATCTACCTATTTATTTATTTAGTCACGGCCGTAATCAGTACGTCTGTCCGTCCGTCCGTCCGTCCGTGCTCATTGCCGAATCCCGACCCGCACTTGCCCGGCTTTTTTCTTGTCAATAATCGAGTGACAGTTCTATGAAAGTAGGTAAAAATTTTGAACTCTGTTAGGATAAGCTTTTATTTTGCTCGGTTTTTTATTCTTGTGACATAAGTATAATTACACAATTGTTGGAGAGTTTTTGTAATGAAAATGTCGATTGGAAACTTAAATTAGTTTGATTTACCTACCTTTTTTACAGTGGTATCAAAAAAATCCAGATTTATCCGGATAGTGTTTTAGAAGTATCTGAATTATACGAATAGTAAAATGGACCGGATATTTGCATGCCCTAGTCACGCGTAAAGAACTCAAGTTCTTGTGGATAAACTGGTGAATTTGCAACTTTTCCTAATGTCGTCCGTACCGTAAATATGTGACCATAATCGTAATTAATTCTAATCAAAGTTCATGTAATTAACACATTATCTCTACCATACAGTAGTAAGATGGACTCTGTTTACTATTTTATTTGCCATTTTAACGACTTTCTCACACGATAGAACTCGTGGAAAGTCTTCCTCAACATTGATAGGGCATCATTTCAACATGCTTATCGTATAAATAATAAACCAAGTAAGTAAATAGAATAAATAATATTATTGTTTTTAATTAAACACGTCATGTAAAACATAAACTAGTTTTATTTTCTCATAAATAGTTATTCATTATCAAGTTCTGTTTTGAAGGGCTACCGATACAAGTTGCTGGGTACTGCAGAAAACTGTTATGAAACCCCTACCTAGGACATAAATGGACTTTTTTCTTTTTGACATAATTAACATAAACCGTGTGTGAACCGATAATTACCGGTAAACTTGAGTTACTACATTGGTTTTGATTACATAACACATGTCTTGATGTTTGTGCTTACACGTCGGTGCCGGGCATTCTTACGACTGCCGAGGTGCCGACTGCCGAGGGCGCCAACACCGAATCACACGCTCAATACGTGATGCGCACGCGCTGCCGGCGTGACAGTATAAATATATTTACAAGTCGCTCGAAATCCCTGTAACCGATAGTTTATCATTAAGGTCCGGTAGATTATTAACATTAATGTACGTAAACAAAGCTAACGATACGGAACATCGATACATAGGTTAAATATCTCAAATAGGTTTTGTCTAGTGGGACGCGGGCGGCGCGCATCGGCCCGGCCGCGCACCTCGCGCCGCTCATTCGCACCAAGCGCAAGCGCCGGGTGGCTGCGCACGACACGTACTCTCAATATTTTTTTTATCTACCGTCGAACTCGTAACAAATGGAAATAAATCACCAATAAAATAATAAAAAAAATAATAAATAAAAATAAAATAAAACTTTCCTAAAAATAAAACGCATAATATAACGTGAATAACACGCCGGCATCGAGTGACAGTTATCTTTAGTGTCTTCATTAATTATGAATGTATCTGTAAATAAATAAATTGTAACTAAGTGGAACAGGACGAGACTTTAAGGTGTTATTAATGAGCCCGTGTTTACCGAAGAAGAGAAGCTCCATGAGTTCTCCCAAGCTGGAGATGTCCCTGGAACACCAGATCCCTGTGTTGATGAAAAAGGTAACCAAATTAACATTTTGTATCAGATTTGCCAACTGTGTTATCATTAGCCTTTGACTGCAGTTGTCATTAGCCTTTGACCTCTCGCGCAATAATTAGGTCCAAATATTGTTTCAATAATTTGTCTGGTATTACAATTATTAGTTTTTAACGATAAGTGGTTGAGGTTCTGGAGATTTAATTAAAAATAAATAAAGTGACACATCTGAGATTGCGAATGTTTTGATATGAAGTGAGCATGCAGATAACAGTCCTATCTTTGCTGTTAACAGAGTAATATTTGCTACTGATGTGAAAATTATTTTATTTTCGGTCTATAATTAAAATACTTTAAAAGTAATATGATAAACGAATTCGCATAACAACCGTCAAATAGCAATAAAATAAAGTAGGTAGTTTTTATCGCGTTACCGGCTGCGCTAACGCATAGCGATGCAACAAGGAGCGGCTGCGTAAGCGCATCCATGTTGAATTACTAATATATCCCAACTCTATTTACCGCAATTTAGTATGCAAACCACCTCTGTAGTTGCTACCATATCCAGTTTCAGGATCTCGCTGTAAATTATTAGGTGTTCCTCGGGCTGACTTATGTGCGGTTATTATGAGACGACGGGTAACGACGGGGCGGACGGTACCGGTCGAGTTATGGCGGCTGAGCATGTAATCATGTTGATGAACTACTCCTGGGGTTGCAGCGCTCCTGTAGAACAGGATGCCAGCCAAACAAGTACTGAGAACTATCACTGAACCTATCTGTTAGCTCAGATGATGATCGGATCGCAAGAGTGCTGCAGCAGGCATGACTGTTAATTATCTGTTACTGAAACTAAATTATAGAACGTCCTCATTTGTTATCATTGCATTACTGAGGATTCGAAGCTGCCACATTACAGACTGAGCAACGATTACGTCTCATTTTTATTCGCGAAATAACCTTAGTAAAACTAGGTTCTGCCCGCGCCTTCGTCCGCGTGAAATTTCTTGTTCCCTCGACCCACCCCGTCGCATCGCGTCGCCCGCCCGCGCAATTACTTCGTTTTCGCTTAGCGTTGTTATTATTATTATTTATTTATTTATTTATTCAGTAGTACACTTACATCTTATGTTGTTGTTTTTATGTTGGCGCAAACATAAACTCATTAGAGTTTTACCGTGCACCAAAATCATCGACCATATAATTTTGATAACTAAAACCAACTTATAATCATAGTTAAAATGAAACAACAACTAAAATAAAAATGAGGGTATTAAGTGAAACATTTATCTAATACTAACAAACGAGCGAACATCGGTGACCGATCTGACCGTCTTTAAAACAAAAAGTGGTGGAGGAATGTGATTTCGATTGATACAGGTTGTTCCTAGAAGTATGTTTTTAGTAATAGTTAATTTTCCTATATTTTGGTTTGTTAAGATATTGTTAAGTATTATGCTTCTTTTTGACTTTTTTGTTCTTTCTGACTTTTTTTCTTTTTGCACGGCTCCTTTGGGTTGTAGCGTGGTGTTAGCGTATAGCCTTCCTCGGGAATTGTGCTATCAAAAGCACAAAGAATTTTTCAAATCCGATTGGTAGTTACAGAGATTAACGCGTTCAACATACAAACAAAAAAACAAACTCTTTTGCATTATTACTAGAGTTTCGATATAGAATGATAAGTTTAGAATATTTATTAGTTGCTTCAATTTCCAATGCTGTCAATTCCAAAGATGAACATTTTTGTTGGCAAATATGTAAGATGAAATCGATCTGCAAAAAAGAGAACTATTGCATCGCATACTTATAAGATCAACACCAATTGCTAAGGTTTCATCTTATCGTCGCCTTTTTGATATTCATATCGTGCCGTGCATAATATAGTATCTCCCTATCTTGCACGTCTTGTTTGTGTCCAGAGTCCAGAGTTCCAGACGAAGTTATCTCAGGACACGAATGATACCCTTGTGGCTTCTCGGACATCCCCGAAAATAGTTTTACGGTTATCTAAATGACTATAACAATTAGAGAGACTGTTATTGATAAAAATAATCATAGAAGCAGAGATGCTTCTGTTAATTGTAAAGTAACACTCAATGCTCACTTTGAATAAATGAAATGCAAGCGACTTGCATTTAAAAATGCATCTAATTTAGAGTAACTACCGGGCAAGTGCAAGTCGGACCACGCACAATGACGGGTTCCGTAGTTGGGATGAATTTATCCCAAGAACAAACTTAACATTGTAGTTGAAAAAACATGTTCTCCCATAAGTTCCAACTGTAAATGTAAGTTTGTACTCACAATATTGGGAGATTTACCATGTTATTTTAAGACCACAGACTTCTTATAGGGTTTCCTGTAATGTACAGGTAAATAACTATTTTCTGTATTCGTTTTTTAATTTTAGTCTCAGTAACTTTAAAACACTATATTTTAAAATTATAAAAAAAAAATATTTGAGACCCTCATAGTAAGCCCTTTCATTTGATATGTCACATGTTATAGTTTGAAAACTTTTTTTAATTTTCTTATTTGCCCCCCAAAAGTCCCCCACATTCTAAATTCATTTATTTACTTTACCCGTCCGTGTTTGGGTTACAGAAGTTCATATGTGTACCAAATTTCAACTTAATCGGTCTATTAGATTCGGAGCAAATTGGCTGTGACAGACGGACAAACAGACAAACAGACAGACACAGGAGTGATCCTTTAAGGGCTCCGTTTTTTTACTTTTAAGGTACGGAACCCTAACAAACATTTAATATGCTCGCTTGGATTTATTTAAATGCAAGCTGTCTTGTATATAACAATGCATAAAATTTAGAATGACTACATGAATTAGGTAGCGGTTAAATGCCGTAATTACAGAAACAATTAAAAAGCCATTGTATCTCGCGTAGATCTGCGTTTCGAGAGTCAATTTAGTTTTACTTACCTCAATATTGTAATGAATGATGTCACTTTCCGTCTTTATGTCATTCTCTCACGAGGCGACGGACGTTTGTGTCTGTTTATCAGAATACAGACCACAGACAGGTCAGATGTTACTATCAATGCAGGCATAGTATCTCGACCATCGTAAAAGCACGCTGGTTTACACATAACTGGAACATATTTACGACAATTTTAACCATTCACACGTGAAGGTCATACTTATTTATCTTTTGAGGGTTAAATTTAGCATGCTGAGTTATTTTTTGTTAAGTATGATAAACACGTGTGTACGAAGTTCGATGTTTTTGTTGTTATTTATTATATTTATTTATTTATTCAGTAGTAGAATTACATTTTATACATCTTTATGTTGGTGCAAACATAAACTCATTAGAGTTTTACCGTGCACCAAAATCATCGACCATATAATAATAACTAAAACCAACTTATAATCACAGTTAAAATGAAACAACAACTAAAATAAAATGAGGGTATTAAGTGAAACATTTATCTATTACTAACAAACGAGCGAACATCGGTGACCGATCTGACCGTCTTTAAAACAAAAAGTGGTGGAGGAATGTGATTTCGATTGATACAGGTTGTTCCTAAAAGTATGTTTTTAGTAATAGTTAATTTTCCTATATTTTGGTTTGTTGAGATATTGTTGAGTGTTATGCTTCTTTTTTTTACTATCTAACTTTTTGTATTCAGTTATAACATCTATTTTCATTCAATTATTATATTTTGTAAGAAATGTTGCTTTAGCTTGTACTTTATGTTTTTATAAGTTATTTTGTCCCTTTTTGTTGAATTTGCTTATTAAAGTTATTAAGGTTTGTTTTGATTATCAACAGCTGTTAGTCAATAGATATCAAGATTTTGTGATCACAGTTCGTAGGCCACTTGACAATCCCATTTGAAATAAAAATTAATTGCTATAGCTGTTCCTGCTGATGGAACATAGAACTTAGGAACTTAGAACTCAGGCAGGTTGTTGTTTCTTATTAATCATATATTACAGAGCAAAGCGACAGCTCATCATTTTCATAATATTATGAAAATTATGACCTATTATGTTATGCTATGATTGTATTGTCGAATGTTTTCTTCGATCTTTACGTGAACAAACACTTTCAGTGGAATGGTGAGGGCGTGCTTATATTTTTTAGTGATAATTTCAAGATAATTAGTTTATCTAATTTTTTTTGAGCGACTTCCCGATTTGAAAGTTTTCGAGAAGAAGAAGAAGGTAGAAGAAGAAATTAGAGGTAACTTTGTGATAGTTTTCTATCGAGAAAATTTTATCCTACTATGTTTTTCTACTACTATCTTTACTTACCTATATAATGAAATTTCCTGACATTTTTTTTTCAATTTGAGCACGATTTACAACTGTGAAAATGTAATCAAAGATTGAAGATTTTGATTTACGCCCGCTCTTAAATAAATTCTCGAGCTCGAGAGATAATCCTCGAATAATTACAATTATCGCTAAGGTTAAGTACATATTATGCGATTCGTCATTCGTGCCAACCATAGTAATAAGATATTTCTATGGTGCCACTTTACATCTATACCTACAAGTATTTGGGACTAAATCCAAGATGCTAATTAAGACAAGGAAATTATTTAGAATAGAAAACTATTTGAAAAAATCCGTTTAAAGTAGGTTTATGTAGATCTGAGTGACATACGAGTACTATCTAAATAGGTACTAATACGTTTTATTGCCTAATGCCCCTGAATTAGTTCAATGTTAACTTTATTGTTTTAACGTTTAACGTTTGCATTTAAATGTCACATAAATAACTTCGAAGTAGCGAAGTCTAAGCGGTCATTCACCCCGCTCGAAATAGTGATGGAATCTAAATAATCTACCTTGTCTCTCGAACATTTTTGTATCAAAAATAGGAAAATTCGATTCTAGATTCTTGGCGCCGCCGCCAGTAGATTTAATGTTATGATGCCGCGGCCACATTAACGTCAACGTCAATGCCATATACGCCATAAATATCGCGGTAGTTAAATTTGGTCAAGATTCGGTCAAATTATCGAGGTAAGCGGTGGCTACACCTACGGCTAACGCCCTTCAACGCGATAATCAACGGCATATCCCGTTAATGTGGCCGGGGCATCAGAGAGGCCCGATGGAATACGAATAGTGTTCACCATAAAATGATAATGATTGTAACAGTAGGTAGGTCTCTGTCAACAAAGTCATTAAATCACTTATTGAATTCAATGTCATTGTTTCTACTTGTGACATAGGTTTAAAGAATTTTATTCTCATAAGAACTTAAATAACAGTTCGCTTAAAATGAGATACAAAGTGCTTACATCTACGTAAAATAAATTATCATATTTGCCTCTGGGGTGTTGGTGACGTTATAGGGTACATACATGTTTCTTGAGTTGTGTGACATACCATCATAATTCACTTTATTACGTAGGTATATACATATATGCGATAGTTTTTCAGTAGAATCTCTAGAAGTTTCATGATGATCTAATTAGCCATGTTCAAAGGGCGCTATAAGTAACTAACGTAGGTACGCAATCAGTGTGGGACACTTTTTGGAAATGATGTGATAGTTTAGTATTTCATTCAAAAACATAAAAATATTTTCTGTCACTATAATGGTTTTTTCATAAACAATGTATAATTTAACTAGCTTTTGCCAGCGGCTTCGCCCGCGTGTATGTCGGAAACTATCCCACGGGAACCTTTTACCGGGATGAAAAGTATTCTATGTCTTAATCCAGGTTATAAACTATCTGTATACCAAATTTCATCCAAATCCGTTCAGCCGTTTTTGCGTGATTGAGTAACAAACATCCAAACATCCAAACTTTTACATATATAATATTAGTAGGATTAATAGTGTTTTATTTAGTTGTCCTGTAATAAATATTTAAGATTGAAGAGCAGATTGGAGGTGTGGTGGAAAAGACTGGAGACCGTTGGCCTGAGAGTAAGTCGGACCAAAACAGAGTATTTGTTTTGTGATTTTGGCGGACTCTCCGGTCCTGTGCCCATATCTCTTGCCGGAACGCCCTTACCGATCTGCTCCGACTTTCGGTACCTCGGGTCGCTTGTCCAAGGGGATGGCGAAGTAGACCGAGACATAACGCACCGGATCAACGCAGGATGGATGAAATGGCGACAGGTTACAGGAACAACTTGCGACCCACGGATGCCCCTCAAGTTGAAGGGGAAAATTTACAAGTCCGTGATAAGGCCTGTCGTACTTTATGGATCGGAATGCTGGACAGTGAAGAAGACGGATGAAAAAAAATTGCATGCAGCGGAGATGAGAATGTTGAGATGGATGTGTGGAGTGACAAGAATGGATAAAGTGAGAAATGAGTATATAAGAGGAAGTTTGAAAGTGGCGCCAGTGACAGAAAAGTTGAAAGGAAATCGTTTGTCTTGGTATGGGCATGTAATGAGGAGAGACAAAACGCATGTGACTAAAAGAGTGATGAATATAGATGTTGATGGATGGAGAGACAAAGGAAGGCCAAAGAAAAGATGGATGGATTGTGTGAGGAATGATATGAAAGAGAAGGGAGTGAATGATAGCGTGACGGTTGACAGGGGAGAATGGAAGAAGAAAACGTGTTGCGCCGACCCCAAGTAATATGGGATAAGGGCAGGAAGATGATGATGATGTAATAAATATTTAAGACCTGACTCACATCAGGTCTTAAATATTATATTTGGTACTTAATACATTTTTTAGAGTAGAACTACCTACTTGGAAGTAAAAGTTTCACTAGTTCCACTATTCGGGAATAAATCGAAACGTAGTAGGCACTAGTGAGAACCAAAACTCCCATTAGTTCTACCGTAGAACTGTGGAATGGAACACGTAGAACAACTGGGAATAAAGACTCCCATATTAGTTCTACTATTTTGTGACACCTAATATCGTAGGACTATTGAGAAAAAAAATCCCATTAGTTCTACCATAGAACTGTTTAGTAGAACAAGTGGGAACGAACCCTTTTTTCTGTTACATTAATAAACTGTCTCACGGGAAATAATGTGTTATGCTTACAAATAGGAAACTTTTCATAGACAAAGTGCTGAGGAAAGAATACAGTTTTGTATTCTTTCCTCAGCACTTTGTCTATGAAAAGTTTCCTATAAAGAATACAGTTTTAAATAATAACAGGTACACCTGTTATTATTTAAAACTGTATTCTTTCCTCAGCACTTTGTCTATGAAATAAATAATAAATAAATAATAATAAATAATGAATATTACAATGCTCCTACGACTGTTTTAGCTCTGCGTGTGTTTTGTCTCTCTCTCTCTCTCTCACACTTACTTTCTTTTGAAGAAAAACTGTTTCAATGCACGGTGCTAATTTTCAGCGAAAAGTAGAATTATTTCTACATACACATTTTCTTTTCAACATATTGTTAATTGATTGATTTCGGCATTCATTTTACCGCTGATGATGACGTAGGCGTTGTTGCATCTAGTTATTTTATATAAGTACCTACTTAACATGACATTGTTTACATTTTTTCTGTCATTGATTTGTTATCAATTATTTAGCACTCTGAAGATAGGCCACGTGTAGGTATTGAGAGATAATTCACAACCTTAAAAGTAAAACAATGACGACTCAAAACAAATAATAGGTTGGGGAAAAAGTTTTTTCGCATTTTTTAAGAAAATTCAATTCATTTTTTAATATACATTATTTACATTTATCTAAAGTATGTAGGTACCATTTTGTTCGATAACTTTTTGCCATCTTGTAGGTAGGGACATGATCCCATTGCTGTAGAAATTTTGGGACAAAAGTCCCAAAATTTCTACAGCAATGGGATCAAAATACCGGGAAGATCAAAATACCGCGACAAGTGGTTTTGGCAGTCCTCTCGTGATGTTAACCTGACACTGCCTAAAGAATTCTGAAGAGACCAAAACAGGTGGAAATCTGAAGGTACAAGTTCAGGACTATACGGCGGAAGCATTAACACCTCCCAGCCAAACTCTCTTAATTTTTGCTGAGTGGCTAAAGATGTGTGAGGTCTAGCGTTATCATGATGAAAAACTACTCCCCTTCTGTTGATTAATTCCGGCCGCTTTCTCTCAACTTCTTGCTTTAATCTCATCAGTTGTTCGCAGTAGAGTTCAGAATCGATGGTTCTGCCTGATGGTAACAGCTCATAATGAATAATACCCTTCCAAACCCACCACACACACAGCATCACCTTGTTGCGAGTTAACCCGGGTTTCGCCACAGTCTGTGAAGCCTTTTTTTTTTTTTTTTTTTTTTTTTTTTTTTTGTGGATGAGAAATCATCAAATGACTTCTCCCGCTCTGGGCAGAGGCGGGAGGGCGTGTCAGACTTTTACTGACTAAAACCCACCCATGTTCCTTCAGCTGCCCGTGCCAGGGCCACGGTATCTCTTTCGAACTACCCGCGACCCCGGCGGCATCGGCCCAATTGACCCCGTCACTGCTGACATCTCTTTGAGGCGCGCGTGGAACACAACGCGCCGTCGACCCGGGCCTGGTCCTTACCGGACGGCGAGCTGCCCATTACTCGTCTTCCGCAAGCCCGCGCCTACGGTGGCCGGGAATCGGCAATCGATTCCCGCCGCCCAGGGCGTCTCCTACGGCGGCTAGGGGCGCGAGTGCGCGGCTGTTGCCTCTCCCTCACGCGTTCCGCTTCCTCCTTCGCGAGCATTACTGCTTCGCAGAAGGAGGTGACGGCTTCCCATGCACTCTCGCTCCGCACCATGGCCTGGACCAGGTTTGGATGCGAGAGATCGCCGCCGCCGATCGCCTCCGTGAGAACACGGCGGTGCTCCGCCCAAGCCGGGCAGATCTCCACTGTATGCTCCACCGTGTCATCCGGGCGATCCACACAATGGTGACACCCGGGCGTTTCCTCCCGCCTTATCCGAAACAGGAACCTCCCGAAACAACCGTGTCCGGTGAGGACCTGCGTCAGGCGGAAGGTGAGGACGCCGTGGCGCCTCTCCAACCACTCCTCAAAGAGGGGACTTATCGCCGCAATTGTGGCGTGCCCAGCGCTGGGTTGCGACAATCGCACTCTCCATGTCGCCATGAGATCCCGCCGGAGCTCTGTCCGCTGTGCCGTGATTTCTCGCGGCAGCGGAGTTACGCCCCGGCGTTTCACCTCCTCGCGCCACTCCCACACGTGCGCGAGGACTTTTGCCTCCAGATCCCATGGCGGTAATCCGGCAAGGAGGCACGCCGCCTCACAGGAGACCGTGCGGTATCCCCGGACTAACCGGATGGCCATGACCCTCTGGGACGCGTTCAACCGGCGGGCTGGTCGCAGCCTCAGGGAACGCGCCCACACCGGTGCCCCGTAAAGGGCCATGGACCGCACGACCCCCGCGTAAAGCCTCCGGCAGGAGGCGTTTGGACCCCCCAGTCTGTGAAGCCTGACCGGCCTTTGACCACGACCTTTTTCACACGTTCTTGTCGTACGTGATCCACTTTTCATCACCAGTTATCAGCTTCTTCAAAAATGGTTCGGTTTCATTACGTCGTAATAAAGAATCACAAATGAGTACACGGTTCATTAGGTTTCTTTCAGTGAGCTCGTGAGGTACCCAAATATCGAGCTTTTTTGTGTACCCAGTTTTTTTCAAATGCGCCAAAACTGTTTTGTGGTCAATTCCCAGTTCTTCAGCTACGTTGTAACTCCTGATATGCCGATCTTGCTCCACTTTTTCAAAAATGGCATCCATTTTATCCGTAATAGGGCGACCAGAGCGACGTGCATCTTTGACATCAAAATTTCCGGATTGAAAACGCTTAAACCAAATTTATGCTACTCTCACAGACACTGGGTCCATAAACATCGCAAATTGTTTTCGCGACTTGCGTTGCATTTTTACCTTTTCTGTAGTAAATTTTTAAAATGTATCGAATTTCTTCATTACATTCACTCATCTTGACAGTACGAAAAATAAATGAAAATCACACATTTCCCTAATTTGAATTTGGAATTATGTTCTTTAAAATTTAAACTTTCAATGATACCAAAACCAGCCAGATACAAATAGTATAGCCAAAGAGATTTTATTTTAAGTTCATACATACTATAATGCGAAAAGACTTTTTCCCCAACCTAATATGTACGGTAATTATCTAATTAGTTGATTACGCTGTAACACTTTCTTTAATAGGAACGCATTATTTAATTTTGTAAACAACGTATGAAGTTAAAGCTGACATAATTTTCAACCTCAATTTACGTTCAATTGCAGTTGATCAACGATTGAAGAGAGACTCAAAAGAAAACGCAATTTTATGACACTTGCATTTAAGTGGCCATATAACATGAATACGAAATAAACCCAGACATAAGGAAACAATAGATCGGAATCATATTTGCACTTACATGGCTAGTTATTTTATTACTACTTTCTTTTATTTGTTGAGCACCTTAATTCTGAGTTGAGCTGCACGATTACTGATAAGTCCTTGTACTGACTAGACAGGTCTATTCATGTCTGTGTGCTTTTTTCCTCAAAATACCATTTTACACTGGTCCTCACATGATCTGACCAAGATTATGTGTCTGGACTTTAGAAGAGACTGACCGCTGAGTTTGTTTCGCCATTTCTTCTCTGGGGTAATCAGATAGAAAATGTCGACTCCATCTAGCTAATATTTTTTTTTAATATGACGTAGTGGTAAAAGTGGTTCCGATATCCTATTCACAAAATAAATAATTTCATTTAATTTAATTTCTTATTGCACTCTCTTCGGAAGGTAGGCGGCTGTAGAGCGCAAGATTACAGGACCGGCAGCCTAATGCGTAACACATTATCGATCGGAGTTGGTTGCATTTTGAAACAAATTGCTAATCCATTGCTTCACATGTTCGAAAAATTTGTTTGCTCGACAACGTAAATAACGCAATGAATGTTGTTGAACTGTCAAATGAAACCAACTCAGATTGATATTGTGTTACGCAATTAGGGTTCTGTTTATGCCTTACATCTTACATCAGCGAGGATATAACAAGCCATGACGATAACTATTGACGCAAATCCGCTCGGAAATCAACCATAAAATCAGAAATTAACGTTAAATTCACACCATTTTATAACGTCAAACAATTTTTACGAGCGCTGATCAAACTGTAAGTAAAGAAGTCTTGCAAACATTTATTTGGCACGGAAACTACATATTTAGCAAGAAATCATATAAAAAAGTGATTCGATTGAAGGAAATGTTTGAAAATCTGAACATACTTGAAACACCAAGACCAAAATGCAGATAAACAAGCTTATGTCAGAGCTAAATAAGAAAAGCATTGAAGTGTATCTAACAGAACATTGAAACCTACTACTTATGGATTTATTAGTTAGTTGACGTTTAATTATGGCTGTGTATTCGCCTTGGATGCGTAAGTAACACAATATTCCGGACTTAAAAAAATAACACATGAGATATCGGATAAAGATAGAGGTAAAGTTCTTATAAGAACCATTATTACAAGAACAATTGTCAAATTATCACATTTAGTGGTTGTTAGCAATTGAATGTCAGATTTTCAATTGATGTTTACAAACACAATAGAAAGGCGACGCGATGAGGCGTGCCCAATGTACGCATAATTGATCGTGCGATGGTCACTTCACTCACTCAAATATTTAAACAAAGCGTCGTCGCCCGTACCGTTCACGTTGTACGGAATTGACAAGTAAAATGACTTCTTGATCATCAATGTTATTGCTCCCTGAGAACTAAATAAACGCCTGAATACCACCACCGAACCAATTCAAAGAAAAAAATATTTTAGCAACTCGGTTTAATTTATCATCGTATATAGTTTTGGAATGTAGGTTTAAATCCTATATGAAATTCTTTATGGGAATCTATAATGAAATGTCGTGTTTGTGAAAGCGCATTGAATTTTCTTCAGAACCGGTCGTGGACTGACAATCGAGTGCAGTTGCTCCATTGCATCGCACTGCTACACCGTTGAATGTTGTAAATTAACTATGAACATGGATATCGGAGATGTTAACAGCATACCCTACTAAGGGATTGATGTCAGAACGAGTTATAAGTTATAACGGCTACTCCTCTTGCGTGTTTTAATTAAGAATTATAATTAGAGTCTCTCTTTCATTGACTGTGACATGGATTCTCCTCTTTCATTTATCGTAGTTAATTTGCTGCTGTGGACACTTTCATAATTGCTGCAATCTTGTCTACAAGATGTACTTAGTCTGAACGATTCATATCTTCGACATCTAAGTCGTCTAACTTAGAATCAGCTGCTAGCAAAGTATAAGTTTCCTTATTTACAGCCCTTTAATCTGTCAAGCGATTTTCCTCGGCTCCCTACTCTATTATTACCGCCGCGTTGATAGAATCGTTGCGGTATTCAGTAACGATCACAGTAATAGCTTGTCGCGCTTATAGACTTTAATTTCCATCTTGCTCCCGGTGGTTTGAATAATAATAAAGCCGTAGTTATTCAGTACCGTTATGTCGTGGGCTGATGCTGTTGGCCGGGGGATGAACTGGCAACAGAGTCACGCAATGTTGCAGTTCATTTTATGAGTTTATGTTGGTCTTATAAGTGTTACGTTCTGATTCATTTGTTTTTAATTATATTATATGTTTTGAAGACAGATTTTACACTGTTTCAAGTTAAACTTAAGTTTATGTTGAAGTATTTTTTTAGCTGGGTAGCCCCCTATTTGCTTTCTTCCCAAGCGGCCTTGTGCATTGTTGAATGAGATATCATCAATCAAAATCAGACTTTCTACATCAAGTTCCCTTCCACCCTCTCCCCCTCCATCGTTCCTTCTTCTTCTCTTACCCTACATACCAATATAATAAGATTATCTAGTTACAAAACTAGTTTAGTTGTCTGTTCACCTGTCAGTCTAAGGACGGGACAAGGCCGCTAAATACTGAATAGCGACAATCGTGGGTGCAAGCAAACAGAAACAGATCGAGTAGGTGGAACACTCTCTTGCCAAATTTCACGAATAGGAAGCTAGAATAGAGGGGCCGCGCCCTATCTGTTTACAAATAGTCGACATAATCTACAATGGTCTGATGATGAGTGAGGGGGCATAGCAAGGCAATATATGTATAGTGCCAAGCGCGTGATCATTACACCTATTTATACAGTCTCTGTGACGTCTGGATGTGTCTGCGCACTATTTTAGTACACAAAGTGAAAGTCACGACACGAATATCGTGGACGAGGATGTCCCGCCTCTATAACTGCATTATTTAACATTTTTTACGCTCATTTACGACATAGCAGCTATTTGAAGACCCGGTTATCCGAAGAACTAATTATTAGCTTTTAAAATAGGTTTTGGCATTTAACGCAAGATTTATTTTTCCTCATCGGCATCGTCGTCGCGCTGATTTTGCGGTTTTATTAGGGAAAATCTATACACAATACAAAACTATACCCTGAACTCTACTTCTTTTAGCACCTTAGATTTATTTATTGGGTCGAAATTTTCCCTCTTCATCTTGAGTGGTAATTTAGTTCTTATTCTAATCTAACTTGATTTTTGGAATCCATTCAAATCCCAACGTGTAATTGATTAATCCTCTATCAATAAAAATCCTAATGCATCATTTTCTGTTGGCTTATCGCCAATGTCTATAGTACGAGTATGTAATGAAAGTAATATATCTGTCCGAACGCTGATGATATGCATAAGTAATCATAATGACATAAAATATTTCTAGATAGGGTCGCTCATTCGCTCTAGTCGGTCCACTTTCGTCGGTCGCAAGATTGTCGGAGTCGCTAATCGAGTATTGTTTGACTAGTGATAAGGTCGAGCGACGAGTCTCCGTCAGTTTCACTGTGTTCATTGTTTCATGGAACGCGCTCGCACTCTGCGTGGTTGTGTGCCCGTCGTGATGGCAACGCACACGAGCTAAATGACCGCTGTTCGTCCTCTGATGTCTCTCTCACTTTTGGTCAACCTGTTTCATGGTATTAACTGTCATACGGCTTTCCTTGTATAAGTTCCAAATTCTAAATTAGTGTGTTTTGTTTATATGCTTGTTTTACGGTATTTTCTTCACATTTATTAGTTTGTCATCATGATTGGTGTTTAATCGTGTGTACACAATCTTATCTTTATACAAGTGGTCATTCACTCAGTCTAGTTCACCTGGTTACGTTATTGTAGTGAAATAAAGTGTCAGAAAAATGGGGATAACTTCGTTAGTAATGGGAAAATATCCTCAATAGTTTATTATATCCTCCTTTGAATGTCAAGGTCTTCCCTTATTTCATGAAATCAAGGTTATATTATTGTGCCTGAAAAAATAGTTTCTTTATCAGTGGTGAGTCACTTGTTTTCAATATTTATTAGAAAAATGTCACCTGAGTGGATTACCGTGGTTAACCTTTGTAGAATTATATGTATTTTGGAGGTCATTGCCTGTTCTAAAGTACATAGATTTAATGAATATTAAACACAGCACATTCATACTTTATTCTTTATTTGCGCGTGTATTGACTTTCCCAAAACATTACCTAAGTAGGTATTGGTTGGTATTTTTAAAGTATGACGAAATCAATTTAAATCGGTTTGTAATTTTTTAATATCTTGTCTATTGAATATTTCAGAATTAAAATTCCATATCTCTCGGATGTGACATAAATAATGCGCTGATAAGGCCTCTTTATTCGCTGATAATAGTACTTTCACAAAGATATAGGTACCTACCTAAGAATTACTTGTTTGCGTTTCTTATATTTTCTTTATCTTTTGAGTACTACAAGAATTCGATCATACGATGTTATACGTGGATCACTACACATAACACTCAGTACTTACTAATGTAATAATCACTGTGATAAACTTTGCTATTAAACTTAATTTTAAGTAATATAATGTTATACCTTCACTGCTTAAAACTTGCATAATATAACTGGAAGAAGTCACTGGCTCCTGAAATATAGGTACTCTTATCGCTCTGGAGTCAGGGTTTAAAAATCTTTCTGTAACCTGTGTGTATGCCAATCAAGTTTATTATTATTATTAAATTGTTGACAAGTTTGCTCTCTGAAACTTGACAATAGTTTAATAGGCCTACCTATTAAACTATTCTCAAGTTTCAGACAACAAACCAAAAATGAAAATAGGTAGGGCCTACTGTAAATAATTAAAATATATTCATAACAATAATAAAGTTAATGACAAACGAGTTAATTATTTATTGTAAACAAGTTCATTCAAAACGTAGGTACCTAAATTCACGCGCAGTTATTGTTATGCCAAAATAATTTAATATGTCTGTATCCTTTCTTATATGAGTTTAATTTTACAAAGTATTTTTAGAGTCGACTACCACCCTAGTTACAGTATCAAAGTAATTGGAAATTGAATGAAAAAAATATATGCCTGAAACCGCTTTTTAAAAAATGCTGATCTAAAAGTCCAACAGAACATAAAATATTACTCTAAAAACAAAGAACATGAATATGTTACGGAAGTTGATAGAGAAAGAACTGTGTTTTTCTAAACTTCCCAAGTTAACGTGGAAATAATAATATTGTAAGTGAGAAAGAGAAAACGAGGAAGGCCGCGGAAGCGTTGGGAAGATATATTTAAGACAGACTGGAGGAGAACAAGCCAGAGAGGGAAAAATGGAGAAAGTTGGGGAAGGCCTACGCCGCAGAGGCGACTTCCATAAATAAATAATTTCTCGTGCATGCCCACATAACAAAATTAGGAATTTAACTCAAATAATAAACAATAATAATTAGAATGATACTTAATGAAATGTGTAATAGGTAACAATATGTGATATGATAAAATAAATAATAATACTTAAATTGTTATATGTATTTATGGTAGAATAAAAGGCTTTTTTATTTATTTTTATTTAATTGAGAAAGTAAAATGCTGCTAGTATGATTTCAGAAAACGTTGTTGAGAATTTTCACATAATTTCTCTCAACAGTCTCAACACTTGCACTAATGACAACGATGTGACTATCACTGGACAAGTCACAAATTTTTATGATGATATTACACTTTCAGATTCAATTGAGATCTTGTGAGCCGGATTGCAGAAATAAGAAAAGGCTCAGTACAAGCATCTAACGATTTTGATGAATGAAGCTGTCGAGAATCGGTCGTCACCGATGCTATCTCGACCCCACATGACGATGTGGGGTCATGGGGAGGATATATTTAATAAGTTCCCTTGAGAGCTGTTAGCAAAAATGCACGGTACTTCATCATATTGGTCACGTTTACATAAGATAGGATTAATTTTTAGGAATAACTTGCTATTTTAGAAGACAGTAAAATCAACGGATTGTATTAAAATATTCACCGTCATGTGAAGTCAATGGCTTGCTAAATCTTCACTGACACATGTATGAAGACATTGCGGCGTCGTTGCAACATCGAAATGTGAAATGCTGCTTGGAATATTAAAATTGCAATGAAGCTCGTATTAATCCAGGTAAGACGGATACCGTTTTACCTGGATTGTGAAATGTATGTATGAAGTACCTTGACGACAAGAGGGCACAATGCAGCTCATTAGAAATGTAAATAATTTGAAGTAGAAGAAGGTATACTTTATTTGATCACTAGTTTAACAATAGTTGTTACGTCGTCTTATTAGTTCTGAATGGAGTCAATGAGTACTTATGTCACGCGCTATCGAGTGGGCGGTTACGAAATCACTCATAATTGCAAAGTTAAAGTGCAGGCTAAACAGACAACCGCACAATAGTCTCATTGGCGATACTTACTAATATCGGACGATGTCGCGTGCAGCAATTTATTGTGCCTTATCTACCAGTTCAATGACCGCCCTTTATCGAACTTCATTGAGCGCCTTATGACGTAGCCACTTCTAATTCTTGTAGGCATGTTGTGAGGAATGCTTTATTATCTTGATTATTATTATTTATTTTTTAAGCACAGCTGAATATATGTTGGTATGGAAACCAAAAACATGTTTGCAATTTTTTCGTCTTGGATAAGATCTTAAAGATAAATAACGTCATCTATTGTATTTACTACAAGTTTAAGTAGTTCGTTGATATATTGCCTTAGTTTTTATGTTTTGTTGAAGATTTGATAATATTAATCACCCCTTTCTTGATAACTTTTGTTTTATAAAGTCTCTCCTTAACTTGATATTATTCATGGCAAGATGAATAAAACTAACTAACGCTTCGTTAATGAATACCATTACGGCACCAGTTGAAGGAACTTAATGCAGTTTTTATTCAAACCTATTGAAAAACATCCTTTAGTTATGAGTATTATAGCCCATCATCGGATCTTGCTCGGACTGGACAGGAAATACCTTCGATTTTATTTGAAAATAAAAAGAAAATACAAGCTCTTATAATTTTTTTTTATTATAAAACACTTTTGACAGTTAAAAGATATGCTGACCCAGATTGTGACTTTGTCCCAGATTACTAAATGTAATAGGTACCTACTAATAGATACTTCGGGTTTGACCTGCTGTTTTGGAAAAGGGTAATGGAGAACTGTTACTACAAACAATGTAGGTAGTAGGAAAGAGATTTATAGCTTCATGCATCATTATTATGTTTCAATGGCTATTGATTTTAGTAACGACTTTCCCCAAGATGTCAATGTTCAGTTAACATATTGGCGAAGCGCGTTCAGTTTTTGCAGAGCGTTGGTAATGTTATCGTTTATAAGGAATTCGAAACGCTAAAGCATTAGCTTTAGCGTTTCGAATGAAAAAAAAAAGCTACGGTTACGGCTTGTATATTAATACAAGCCGTAAAGAGCACCAGCACCATCACCAGGTAGCTAGAGCATAGCTTTATAAAATTGGAGAAGAAGCACAAACATAAACAAAATACAACACACAAAATTGCACTACACGTGGAAAACATGAAAGAAATTAAAGTAAAATGTGACCACATTAACAACTAACATCTAATAGATTCAAGATACTTTAGCACAAGGCACTACCTGAATATTAGTTCAAAAGTTAGTTAACTGTTCGTTCTAAATTGTAGATTCTTACAGGCAGTAAACGTCGTGGTTACTCCTAGGCAAAAGATTCCATGAGTACTTGAAAGCAATTTGGATTTCTACGCCGAACCCTAAACGGTGGGTGTGCGCAGTCGCGCGATTGATAACTAGAGTTCTATGAATAAATGGATGAACCATTATAGTATAAAGGATCTGCCCGAGGATAATCGGCCCGATTGTTCTGCGTACATCCCAAAATATGTTATGCATTCAATTACGCGAGCAATCTTCGCGGAGATATCTCTGTAGGTATTCATAGAAGCTTTGATACAAACATTTGAAAAAATTTGGAATATCCAAAAGTGCACGTCTCACACGCTTATTGTATTACAAATTGAAATTAACTGACTAGAAGGGAAACTTATAGAAAAAAATAAAAAAAACGCCGCAAACCGTATCTCGATTGGTTGATTTGTTCAAAAGATTTCGCAGATCGAAAAATTTCAAAAAACTGTTTTTCAATAATTTGCAGGTATACATAAATATAAAATACGTAATAAAGGGAAAGAAGTACAAAACTTTTCATGTAATAGGAGAGAGATGAAATAGTCGGTGATAAAAAGAAACCCAGTAAATCCATTGGATTTCATAAATATATCTTTGAAACGGTTATCAGTTCAATCACGATAAGAAAAGAAATAGGGTTCATCCTCAAGTTAAATGAAAAAATATTCAAAAGGATTTATTACAATCAATTGCGTATCAACTTAGGTTATAAGAACGATTTTATATTGTAAAATCGTCACATAGGCCTATTGAGAGTAGAGCACTCCCACACGCCCACGCGTTGTGGGGCATGCAATAAGTTAACCTAAATTGAAGAACCTTACTTGATGAGTTGTGTTGAACCGTTTTTTCTAAGATTAGTTTTTAGTAGGTAGTGTAAAAAATAGCGTTGATCACATAGGATGTTAACCATTTTGCACTTTATCCAAAGTCGGAGTGTTTTCATTCGTAAATATGTGCAGAAATCCCACTGCTGGGCAAAGGCCTCCCTACTCTCTTTCCATCTCTCTCTGTCCAGAGCTGCCAAGGACCATATATGCCATATATGCATTTAAAAGAAACTGAAAATTCAAGATTGATTGTCAATTGATTGGTACTTTTTCCTCATGATTAGGTAAAAATATACGAATGACTTCCTTCGATTCTTCTGAAGTAGTTGCTATGACATATATTATCAGAATATGAGTGTTACGGTAGGTACTTAGAATATGTTATCGTAAACTTTTATCATGATTAACTGAAGAATGATGACGATGATGGGTGATTCACCAAAAGATTTTGTAGCAATTGTAAATATATATATATATAGCTAATAAGCTATCTTTATAGCTATCAGTCAGTTAAATAAATTTTCCGTTGGCGTCTGGTTTCGATCCAAGGTTTATCATAGCCAAGTTCAAAACATTTTATGATTTTCTGCCTGCTAAGCGATTCTCAACGAATACATTCTACATTCGATTCTCTATCCAATAGTGGACATCTGCAGTAACTCTTTTCCCCGCCTTAGTTCGATATTTTTGTTGGGTCAGCTTTTATTGTTATCGCCCTGATTTACGTCCTCTTTTGAGTCACAACCTCTGTAGCCTTTCTTGACCTCGTCTCCACCATCTAGCCTTCGGACATGAATGACCTCTTCAAGTTATTATGTCAATAATAAAGATGTTATAACAAAAGGTTATCGTATTGATGAATGAGTACTTTCTCTGTTTACATTCAGTCACCTTGGTCACCAATCACCTGTGAAAGACGTTGCTAATGTTTACAAACGCCACCAACCACATGACTTTATTCATATACACACTTGAAGATAACTGTTGTTTCTTCGATAACTCCTTTGTTGTCAACTTTCATTTGTAGCCTGTTATCTTACTGTGTATGTACTTTATTAAAACCCACTTGAGATAATGTGAAGCTATTAAGGGTTTTATTAAGCTTGATTCTATGTGTATATTGTTTTGTGTTGATTGTGTGTGTGTGTATTCTGTGGTGACTATCTTAACGTATGTACCTATCATTTCAAGGTAGCAATTCATAGTGCCTGTAAATACTCGTACATTATTCTCTTATTTTGTACGTTTACCGCTACTTGAATTGTTATACAGGGTTACTGGTAACTCGACGTATTCCTTGCAGGACGTCATAGTAGGGTTAAAATGCAGCAAATTAGGCCACCAAATGTTCTACCGAAATTCAGTAGTTTTTGAGTTAATTCGATTTTTAGCTTTTCTATGAAAAATCCCAGATTAAATCATTTGGAGCCAATTTAAAAATGATTTACGGCGCGACTGTACTGAAATTTAAGTTAACATCATAGCTGACGCCGTAGCAGATCCTTGTTAATAATTCAAAGTTCAAAAATGCCAAAAACTTTGGCAAATATCACTAAAGAAACATTTAGTTTTTTTGTGAATTTTGCTATTACTTCATACAAAATGTTGTCTAGTGAAAAAAAAAATTACTACGTCTGATGTACAAATTACTAGGAAAATATCCTTGTCTTATCAGCTATTCAGAAAGGTATGAAAGTTAATACAAAGTTAAGGACTACATTATGTGCGTCTCACAAAAAGGTGATTATTCGGAAAATCAATAAAACTATTTCGTGAATATTAGCATTATTTTTAATAATAAAATATCAGTTTAAAAACTTTTACTACACTTTCACACGTCTTGTTCGATGTGCTGCCCTCGGTTTCTAATACACGTTCTTATTCGCTTCCTCACTTCAGTTTTTGTGATTCTTGATGTGATTGTTGCCCTCATCTGGTCCGCTGCATCTCTTATTCTCTCCCTTAGTTCTTCAATTGAATTTACTGGGGTCACATAAACTAGGTCTTTCATATGACCCCAGACGTAAAAGTCTAGTGGCGTAAGATCAGGGCTACGTGCAGGCCACGGAATTGGCCCACCGCGCCCTATCCATCGGTTTGGGTAGGTTTCATCCAGCAATTGTCGAATTGTGATTCGGAAGTGGGCTGGACATCCGTCATGTTGATACATCATGTTTGCTCTTCTGTCTTCCGGTACATCCGTGAGCAGTGGTGTTAAATGATTTCTTAGGAAATCTTCATAAAGTTCCCCATTTAATGTTTGGGGTAAAAAATGTGGGCCAATTAATTTGTCGTCGATAATACCCATCCAAACATTAAGCGAGAATCTACGCTGGGATGCGGTTGGTTTCAGTTTCTTAGGATTTGCTTCTGCCTTCGGTGCCCAGTAATGTAAGTTGTGGTAATTTGTGATACCATCACGGTCAAAACATGACTCATCGGTCCACAGAATGTTTTTTAAAAAGTTTTCGCTTTCGGCGTCGGCATTTAGCATAAAACGACAAAATTCAAGCCGTCTTGGCGGATCTCCCTCTTCTAATGACTGGACAGGTTGATAGTGGTATGGATGTCGGCCTGATAAGTGAACTACAGACCAGACTTTCCACTGTGACATAGCAAGCTCACGCGCTACGATGTTTGTCGATATGTTGGGGTCGTCAATAAAACGTTGAAGAATCAGCTCTTCGTCCTCAGCCGTGTATCTCCGAGAACGACCAGTGTCAATTTGCCTGCTTCTTTGGACGCTGCCAGTTTCAGATAATCGCCGATAAGTCGATCCAAAAACACTAACGTGTGGGAGTCGGCGGTTGGGAAAACGAAGTTGATATTCTCTCCGCGCCTGAGCAGCGTTACCGTCACTAAGTCCGTAACAGTACATTATGTCAGCGTATTCAAGGTTAGAATATGCAGCCATAGTCAGCACTTATGAAGGCACAGCACAGCACAAGAGCAAGATACGCAGTATCAGTTAAGGAAATAGCCAGATAACAAAACACGAGCTTGCGCGACGTAGAGTTGAAACTAACTGACTCTGACGACCAGATTTTGTAAAGTCGCACCCCGTGTCATGCCGGGAGAACAATAGTGACCAATCACAAAGCTTGCCGAGTGTTTGGGGTTCAAGCGCAGGTAAAAACTACGAATAATACGAATATGAAACAATAGGTTGACCGTCTCGCAATTTTACCTGCTCCTCATAAAACTCATTCTTTCCCTGTCACACATGCAAAAGTATTGACAATCATACCTTTCTGAATAGCTGATAAGACAAGGATATTTTCCTAGTAATTTGTACATCAGGCGTAGTAATTTTTATTTTCACTAGACAACATTTTGTATGAAGTAATAGCAAAATTCACAAAAAACTAAATGTTTCTTTAGTGATATTTGCCAAAGTTTTTGGCATTTTTGAACTTTGAATTATTAACAAGGATCTGCTACGGCGTCAGCTATGATGTTAACTTAAATTTCAGTACAGTCGCGCCGTAAATCATTTTTAAATTGGCTCCAAATGATTTAATCTGGGATTTTTCATAAAAAAGCTAAAAATCGAATTAACTCAAAAACTACTGAATTTCGGTAGAACATTTGGTGGCCTAATTTGCTGCATTTTAACCCTACTATGACGTCCTGCAAGGAATACGTTGAGTTACCAGTAACCCTGTATACATCTCCGTAAATTCAATTTTTATCAAATGATTGAATGAAAGGCAATTTCTCCTATAATAAAACGCTTTGAAACTTTCTCTGTATAGGGGCGTCATGGACCACCATCACAGTCTTCGTATTGTTTTTCGCAAATCGTGTAGTAATAATACATTGCGAGAATTGAGTCGGCCATTATTTATTAACAATAACGAGTGTCGTGGTTGTGAGCCTCGGAGCGGTGACCGACTCGCCCTGATTGGATAATGGCGAGCTGACCACCGATGCCGCGATGCATTACTGAACTATATTTAACTGAAAATGTACCTCCTACGATTTGAAAATGTGTCCGTTCTCTTTGGTGAACGATAATATGACGCAGTTTTACGTGATTCCATACACGAGTGTCCGTGGAACCTGATCCTACGCATTAAGGAGTCTTCGAAAATAGAATCATGTATGACTGTAATGAGTTCGCTATCAGGAATTCGACTAATTTTAAAAATGTATAATCTTTAATTCCGGAAATAGTTGTAAATTGTTTATAGCGATTTGAATTGGAATGACTAGGAATGAGAAGTATTGTTGGTGATCTGCCATTACTACCGTCAACCGAGCGATTCAGTTCGCTGACATACTCAAAACTTATCAAAAAGTCGAAGAGTGATAGAAATATCTGGTTTTCATAATACGATGTCATCGGACTTCATTCATAGGTGTTGTTATTCATTCACCTAGCAATGAATGAACAAACATCAACATTTCTTACCCTTGGCTGGGTAGCCTATTATATTATTGGCTTGGTTGAATCATATTATTTTATAAGTCAAGTGCAATGGTATGTTATGTAATGCCTCTTTTGAACTGCCGTATCTACAGGAATGTGATATTTTTTGGCACTGCTTGTTTTCACCGCCAGAACGGATATTAGTTATAACTCTAGTTAGCAAACCTCAACATCCAGGCTTGTCTAAACTAATCTAAAATTCATCTTCCGAAAGCTGCTGGAATCAGATCTCGTTCGTCATCGGACCGGACTTGCGCCAGTGCCACCGTCGCCAGATGCTCATGTAGGCCGCCCCCGCTTCCGTGACGTATTACTTTTGGCACCGGAATCAAATTACGAAACATCGTCAACTACTTTGTATTAAGCTTCCTAAATTCTCGACACGTACGTGCTTAGGTACAGATATAACAGGATAAATGGATTGTTATCAAATGAGTGCTCCACTCTCGTCACTGTCACGCGCATTCAATTCAATTACGCAACAGTTCACTTTAATTTAGATCAATTTTGAAGACAACAAACAAAACGTTTGAGGTAATAAACGAGCTCGTACGCTTCGGCAAGTCAGAATAAAAGCAAACGACGTGTTATTGTAGTTGGAGTTATCTGACCTCTTCATTCTGGAACATTAATGAAATGATTGATGTGTGATTGGTAGGTCATTGTTATAAATTCTCTTCGCGATTCTTTTGCCAAGTTATCGAGTAACTTCAGACTAATTGTCATCGACGTCCTCATTGCTAGATTCATAATCATAGCATTACTGATGTTTATTATGAGATGTTCATGACTATTACAATTGATTACGATAAAGTAAGTAGTTTGATTTTTATCAGCGTATGTTACGAGAGCTGGCTTGCTGATATTGAGGTCAAGGCTAGACGTCCCATTTTAGCGTTGTCTCTAAAATGGGTCGGACACTGACCTTCACAATGTTGTGATTGCAACATACCTACCTGTAGAAAAGCGACACTATCCATGAATCTTGCCGACTATTGGACATTTTGATTAATCTTTACGCCAATACAAATATTTATTAGTGAAATATTTTGATTATGGATTAATTTTGATCTCTAAATATCTGAAGGATTTCATCTCTGCGTTATTACTGTGATTTAGTTTTCATATTTCAATGCAATATTGTAGAGTATTTCATACATCAGCTGTGCGGTGTGCATGCACAGTGCACACTATCTAGTCCATGTGTTCGTGGGTCCCGCTCATCACAGAGAAGCAATGTATTTTCATTATCTTATCGAGGTCGTTCACATTTGACATTCAACTTTCATGTTGAGATAAAGAGGAATAAATAGCTAATAACCACCGACGTATTTGCAAGTTTAATAGAAAATCTGGCTCTTGCCAGGAGTTCAGGACAGGACTTTGAGGACTTACATTCTTAGGGCCCCAAAATAGACTGAAAGTTTGGAATTCTTGCATTTTGTATGCAGCTGTTTATTGCGTTTACTTACGATGTTTGTTGGTGCCAAAATGAATAAAATAACCATCTAGGTCACCTTTGATTTATAAATAACCTCTCAACCAGAAGACAATATGTACAAACGGTTCAACGTTTAATAGTTGATGTGGTATGTTTCAGACGCAGATGAGCGGAGATCGCGCAGGGTCGCAGTGCGGACTGACCTCGCTGCTGCCGATGTCTTGCGGCAGGCGCGCCGCGGCGTTCGCGCGCGACCTGCACTCGCGCCTCAGCAACCTCGGGGGTGCGCACGACGACCACTGTGAGAGCAGCTGGCTCACGCACGAGGCACCCCCTGCGCCGCACAGGCCCACCACCTCCGCCAACACGCGGGAACTCGACACCTTCTTCGACTTCGAGCTTGAGTGTGAGAGCCCCTCCAGCCCTGTCGACGAGTACGAACCCGCCTTCCCAGAAAGACCTCGCACCGACGATCAAGAACAACCCTTCTACGAAGCTGATTCTGAACCTGAACTAGCTAAGGAACAAACCAAGTTTTTATTACAACAACCGGACAAAACACAAAATGGTTTTATATTTTCTACCGCCTTTTATACGGAATCTAGTCCACCAGTGAAACTTCAACCAATCCCGCGTGAAAATGGTCACGCAAACAAACGTTTATATTCTGCGATCACATTTGAGGGATGTGCGCCACAAAATAGCCTCGATGAAATCGACTGTGTTGCAAAACCGATCGCCGCCCCAGATACAGACTCTTTTAGTTTACCTAACTTTACATGTGCCACAGCAGACAGTGACTCGGAATTTGAATCTGCAAAGAGCGAACCGGATGGTGTTGAAGAAGACTTTCAAACTGAAAAAAGTACTGAAACTTATACGACAGAGTGCCTGGAAAACTTATCACTTGCGGAAGTTGAAATTCCACTTGATGAGGAAACGCCGACGGAAGCCCCTGAACAAATTCTCGAGCCAGAACTAGCCGTATGCAACGAAATTAGTGTGGAACCTTTAGAAATCATAACCAGTCAAGTTCCTGTTGAAAATGAAATATCGCCTACATGTGAAACTGAGCCGCCCCTTTTGAGTGCAGAAGTAACAGATGAAACCCAGAATGAAGCAGAAGTAGAAGCGGAAGACGACCGGCCTCAACGTGTTCGACGCTGCTCTTCACTTAAAACTGGGAAAACGCCGCCCGGCACGCCAGGTCGCAAGAAAATTGTACGTTTCGCGGACGTTTTAGGACTCGATCTTGCGGATGTGAAAACTTTTATGGATGAAATTCCAGTTGTGCCCAAATCCGCCTACGACGACCTCACTGGATGCGATGTTCAGAGCACTCCCACACCAGCGCGATCAACTTCGCGGCTCGGGGCTCTAACACTAGTTCCACTGTTCCAACTTCCAGTAAACATCACGGACAAACTCGAGACACAGAACGTGTGCATTGAAAGCGCACGCGTATGCGACGGCGTGCACGTTACCGTATGTGGGTCCGTACGCGTGCGAAACTTGGACTTCCACAAGACTGTACACATACGTTACACAATGAACAGATGGAAAACGTACACGGATCTGCAAGCATGCTATGTGCAGGGTTCGTGCGACGGCTTTTCCGACCGCTTCCAGTTCGTACTGTATGCTCCGGCAATATCATCGGGGCAACGGCTGGAGTTAGCCGTGAGGTTCTTGTGCAAGGGCCAACAGTTCTGGGACAGCAACAGCGGCTCGAACTACTGTTTTGATTGCCTGGCGCTGGGCTCGACGACCGCGGCGGGCGCGTCGACTGCGGTGGGTACGTCAGGCCCGCTGCACCCCTCGGTCGACTGGCACCCATCGTTCTACTAACGCGGCCGCGAATAGCCGAGAGGTGACAGTGTCGGAGTGACGAGGCGCGTCGGGCGGCTCGGCGGCGCGGTCGACTGGCAGGCCGGCCTAGGCTGGCGAACACATTCCTGTGCCAGCCGCCCGCGAGCGCGCCCGGCCTCCCGCGAGACAGCGCGGGCGTCCTGAGCTCCTGAATTGATGAGGCTTCACGTTGTAAAGCGTACTTGTGATATAAATTAGACTAGGCGTAGATATTGTAAACAACGAGTGAGCGACTCGTTCTCAGAGTGCCATTTTGCAGTAACGATATTTCGAGTTGTGTATATTTCATCGATTTTTTCGTTTCGTATTATGTTATTGTAGAGTAGCGTCCCGTAGGACAATAAAAATGTGATGTATGTGTGTGCAGGCGCGGGCGGTGAGCGCAGCCGCCTCTTCTCCTTGTACATAATAAGAGAGATGAATTCTGAATGATATTAATTAATACCTATTTTACTACAACTTTTATGACATTATTTAGATCTTTGTAATAGTTATTTAGGTCGAATTAGGAGTATCACCTAGATAGAAAGATTTATTCACATAACATCCTTATGAGCAGTAGATAATACGAATATTTCTAGTTATATTAACTGTGGTGACATAATATCTTCCCTTGTTAGACCGTTGTAAAGTTATTAAGTAGATGAGAAGCGTGTTATTTTAAATGTTCCAAAACGATGAATCCTGTGCGAATAATAATCTAACTGAAATATTTTATACCGATGTTATAATCTGGATTTAACTATATTTTATATTTTTATAATTACGGTATCATGACATATTTCCTACGTGAGAACTGATAAATAATAGCCAATTGTTGATTCAGTTTTGAGATTTTAATAAATGAGACTATTAGAAATTATAAAATTAAATTATTGTTACTTTTAAGCGATATTATAATTTATTTATTAGGCCGATGTTTTGTCTATTTTGTATATGTACCTGAATTCTTAAAATGTGGCCATATTAATTTTACACAATTTGAATGCTACCCTTACGAACTATTATTGTTTCTCTTATAATTGACTCCTGTTTTATATTAAATACCTACCTAATAAATTAATGTGCATAATTATCAAGTAATTGTTTATATTGCATTAAACCTTAAAGTACTCTTACCTAAACGATCCACAAAACTGTTAAAACAGTTGCTGTCTACAAGGTAAGTAACTATCAAAAATTGTAAGCGAAATATGTTCAAAAATTTATCTGCTCATCAACGTAATACTGCCTCCCATTGCAGCCGTGGCAGATATTTTTATAGAAAGCGCGATATTTTTATTTTTATAGAAGTCAAGTTCGTCCCTCTCGTCCTCATCTCATCAACACGACAGTTCAACAACATTCAATGCGGTATTTACGTTGTTAAACAGATATCAAGTATATACCGAAAGGGCAGAGTCCCACAATAGAAGATGACAGAAGTGTGAGGAAATGGGAGAAGGTCTTGCCCAGCAGTGGGACTAATAACTACTTTTTGTTAGATAAAATGTGCCCCAAAAGATTTTTTTATCTGAGTTTTACCGGTAGAGGTGAAATAAATTAATGTCCCACGTTCACAACTTGAGCAGTTAGTACTGAGACGGAAAATAATTTATGTACTATTTGTACTGGACGGGCGTGATCGTTGGACACGGTGTGTTGAAGGAGTGTGTAATGCCTATCCAGGTGTATCCCTGTTTGAGGTTAGGCCTCCCAGTCCAAACGGCGCTGACGTCCTGTACCTATAGGCTCAGGATAACTGCAGACTGGCGACCAGTAGCTATGTGTGAAGTCTTGACGGGGAAGGTTTTCTTGAAGATGAAATAATAACAGCGATTTTGATAAGTCTTCAGGAGATTTCAGGAGACGATTTGCGTAACTCTTCAGGAACAGGACGATGTATAGGTGCCATGCCGATGGCTACGAGTCTGTTTTCGCTTGCGCGCTAAGGTACTTCGAAACTTTACCTTAATGAGAACCGCGAACCGTCTCCTGATTTCAAGTTTATTTTTATTTTCCAAAATTTACAAAGTTGCTTATTAGCAGCTGAAAAATGGCTATAATTACATAATATTATATACCGTTACAATCGTCATAAAATTGTCCAGCGATTGAGACACCTGCATTTCCTGTAACTTTATTCACTGAAAAGATTTCAGCGTGTAAACACAAAAATGTTAATTATTTTGATTTAAAACTATTTTTCCAACTATTTTATTCGATAACCAAAGAAGATATTTCAACGGGGTAAGCAGGTATCTCAAGCTGGTCTAATGACCTAAAAAACTATGAAAAATTCACGATTACAACTATATTTTTCAGGGCGTGACAGGCCCTGGAAACCTAAATTGCTAGAACGAGTCACCAAAAAACAGCAAATTAAAGTTTCCGACCCCTATAAATCCAATCAAGTAGGCTTTTCAGGACTATAGTGGTACGTCCAGGGCTAGGTCTCGGTCTAGGGTACCTGGACGCACCAACTAAACTATAATTTCGGCTATGTAGCCCACTTAATTGGAGTTCATAGGGGTGGTACTCACGTTTTCCTTAGGAAACACTATTTTTCACTGTTTTTTAACTATAAAACACTATTTAAACTGATTTTACTGTTATTTTGACTAAATTAAGCTATAAACAACTGTTTGGTGACGCATCGTAGCGAACAAAAACGTAGCTCACTCGCGACTCGGTACGTTATACGATGGCGGTCCCTCCGCTACTTGCGCTAGCGTGCGCCAGATAGGGTCTCGCCGCCGACACTATGGAAACGCCAAACTTTGTATGTTTTTTTATGATGCGTCGTCGCGAACACTATTCATGTTACTACTGTTATTAAGACTGGGCCTAGATAATCAGTCATCCAATTCTATTCAATTCTCAAAACAAAGGACAGAATATATAAGTAGATAGACGTAATCGTTTCAGACCAAATAATATAAATATGTCTGCGATTGACAGTCAAAGTCGCGAACTCGTTGGAAAAAGTAGCGTCTAACTGTTCACCGCAATTTGCCTAGGTACTAGAAAAGCACAATGCAAGCACAACGACTGGCGCGAGTGTACCTAAGACGTTAGCTGTCACGCACTCCAGCATAAAAAAGTAGTAAAAGGACGAAAAATAAATTATCTGTCCTAATAAATTGTCTGTATCCTTTTCATTCATGAGCTTGCTTGCATTACCTTGTTTCTTCTTTCTACCTGTTCTTTTTATGAGTGGCCAGTTACTAAAGGTTACTCATACTAAGATGACCGGATTATTTCAGGAACGATATGGGAATCCAATAAACCTGTTTTTTTTGTGTTTTTGTGCAGAAATTGGAGTATTTGTTACTGGTTGGGAGGGGTAGGTAATAGGTATGTGGTGAGTTCGATGAACTCTGTAGCTAGACAGAAAGTGAACAGCTGATTTCTTTCTTTGATTTATTTTTATTTTATTTGACTGTTTTTTTCATAAATGGAGGGTTGCGAACAGATAATGTAATTTTATATTGAAATTAAGAAATGGAAACTAAAAAACGATACAAAAAACTAAAATTTTCCTGAGAAATTTTCCGGTGGAATATGATTCAAAATAAGGCGCTGAATGCACCATTTTAGTATGCGGAAGGCTGTCCCTTTCACGGCCTGTAATTTTAATCACCGTTATCCTCTTAACGGCTCATTGTACTCATCATTATTAACAACTTTTACTATGGGAGCAAACTTTTATTAGAAGTAGTTAGTTTAAGTAGGTACCTGGTTACGTTACGGCCTGTAATGACTTACCATAAATAAATTGTAGGTAAAAGTCAATTGTTTTTAAAAGAGTATTACCTAACCGTGGACTTGTTTGCCGTAGGTTTGTGTGAAAAAAAATATTTTTACTGGATTTGAAGTGTAATCATAAGAAGCTTACTAAAATGGATAACTTGGAGTCCCTCCTGTTTCAGTTTTTCGTAAACAAAAAAAAACTAAAACTCATAGGTGAAAAATAATTAAATTTTCATCTGACGACACGGTTGGCGCAGTGGTTGAGCGATTGACTGCTGCGCAGCATGTCGCGGGTTCGATTCCCGCACGGAACAAATATTTGTACGACCTACAAGTATTTGTTCCGAGTCTGGGTGTTTTTCTATCTATAATATGTATGTATTTACAAAAAAAAAATGTATATAAGTAGTTTATCAGCCATCTCGTTACCATAACACAAGCATTAGGTTGCTTAGCTTGGGGCTAGATGGCGTTGTGTGATATGTCCAAACATATTTATTTATTTATTTTATTTATTTATCTCCCCATGGATTTTGTCTACATATTATTGGGTGACTCTTAATTGACCTTGACCGTGACAATCGCGTCACGTAACTTTGCCGCTGGCATACCGTATAAGAAACTGCACTGTTTTGTTACACCTGGGGTTGTCTTCAAATTAACCCTTCGAACGTAGATCCACGCGAGACACGATGGCTTTTTAATTGTGTCTAATTACGGCATTTGACTCGTTAAGCGGAGGGAGGGGGTTATGATTTCATGGAATCATGAGATTTGAGGTCAATTCCACCTTATGGAGTTGTATTGATGACTTTAATGATTATAATTCTGTAAAGCTATATTAGTTACGGGCACGAATCATATTTTAATCAACATACAGCCTGACACTGATCTGCAAATTGCAAAAAACGTAAGAAAATTTGAATTTCACGGGCTACCTACCTTAGCGCACCCTCCTTAATGGATAATTTTTAATTGACCTCGACGATGAACTTTTTACAGTGACTCGAATTGAATACGGACGAAAAGGAAATACGCATTCCTCAATATTACAAATTCTTTAGTAATATTGGCGCCCAACATGGGATAACGGTTAGAACTTGAATAAGAAACCTGTTCAGATACGGGTAATGTTTCTGGAAGATCATTGTTTACAATCTAAAATGAAGTAAAATCTGAATTATTATTTAAAAAGGGATCGAAAAACAAAAGCAGTTTGATACTATGCAAGTAGGTACTTTAATTACAGAATCTTATCAATAAGCGAAATAATATATCACAATTACACTTTATTTTGATCTCATAATAAATTATTTAATGCAGCTTAAAGGTACAGTTCATCAGGTAGAGATAGACTTACAGTAAGAACCTTGTCACCTTTCTGCCTAGCAGACCATGTTAACTGGAAAATATTTAAAAATAAAAGTGCGACTTTTTATTATGTAGCAATATTCTAAAACTAAGTCATTACTAACTAAAATATACAATTTCGTTAAAATAGAAGCTGTACTTATATTAGTTGCTGCTTAATATAAAAATATGGACATCACTTAAATAGTTACAAATTAAAATAAATAGTCACAACTTCGCGCCAATAGCCAAGATGGCGGCGATCACGACTTAACAATAAAACTAAACAATCCGGGTGGCTAATAATTTACTCAATCCTACTTCGTCAATAGATTTAACAATCTACTGGAAAAATGTACAAAGTTTCTATTTATTTTATTTCTATACAAATCTATTAAATTCATATTCACATAAGTAAACAAAAATAAACTACTTGGTCAAAATAGAGCAAAATCTTGACTGCAGTGGCATAGTGGCTAATGGCTCTACACACACAGGCAAACTTGCCTTTTCAGGAGAGGACGAGATGTTAGAATAGAACGTAAAGCAGAACGAAACGAAACCTCAAAATAACGCAGAGCTCAATATTCACGATAAAATGTCACTGCTCTGAATACGCCACGCTGCCTATATTAGGCGGTTATACAACTTCTAACCTAACACAGTCTAGAAGCGATGGGACTCCCATCAGTTGTCTATGGTTACACTCTGGTAGACTTGCGCGCGCGCCGCCTCCTCGATCGCGGCGTGGGCAGCGTGACGCTGGGGTCGCGCAGGGCCCTCAGCTGCGTATGTAGCCTTTGCTTGCAAAACTCGTAAAACTCTATCTCTCTAGTAAAGTTCGCTCGAACGATATTCTTCACTTCTTCTGAAACCGGTGGCTTGTAGGTGTTGCGGTTGATCCGGGCGAATGTGTTCACCTCCTCTGTAAAGAGTAGAAGAGGAATTTACTACCTGGAACCGTACGAAAGCTTTAACCCGAAGCACAATATTAATAGGGTGTCGGTACCCGGTAGCGGTTTCAGGAAACCGATCCGGCACTAACTATTCGGAGACGGAGCGTGTGAAAGGAGGCTAAAATATACCCAGCTTAAACATCATTGTCAAGAGTGCACGTAGATATGAAATGACGTACCTACCTACATGATTAATTAGATAGTCATAAGTATCAGTGGCTAGTCTCATTAAGTAATTAGGGCGCCCAGGGTCGTAAGGAAGGTCAAGTCAATATTGTTTTAGAAGTGGACACTATATTGAGGGCCATACGACCAAGGTCTACTGTCTAATGGTTTAGTCTACGAGATTAGAAGAAAGATGCGATTGAGGGTCATGATCACATTCAGATCCTAACAATTATAGCACAAGGGAACAAAATTAGACATTTTTTTGTTGCATGGAATTTTAAGGCTCTTGTTTACTAATTCGAGGTCGCTGATTTCAAATGTACCCTCAATTTATCTCTAACAGCTCCAGTTTTGGAGATTCGGCAGCATTAAGGTACACTTCCCCCACAGCCATTTGGACCGTTTCCCTGAAAATCTTGGTGATCTGAGTGAAGAACAAGGCGAACGGATTCATCAAGATATTCGGACTATGGAGGAGCGGTACCAGGGTCACTGGAACACCCATATGATGGCGGACTATTGTTGGAGCATTAAAAAAACTAAAGCTGAAACAAAAAATCTGACTTGGGGTCTAAAATCAGCACCCCGAAAATGCAGGTATAATATTAATCATAATATTTCATGCAACAAAAATGCTCCCTTGTGTAGTAGAATACTATTTTTATTGTTTTCTATTTATTTGCCTTAAAAAGAGCTAAGTAAAGCTAGGTGTTTAAAAATCTTTGCTGCTTTATTCGTCTCTCTCTTGCAAATAGACTGACAATAACATCGTCTGCCTAGCCTTTTTCTTTTTTGTTTGGGGTCGGCTTCCTCTCAATTAGACTGACAATAATGCACAAAATCATAACCTTCCTTATTGTTTTGCCTTAGTCGGATAATAAAATGCTGTGAAATTTAATTCTACTGCGTAACGCCTACACAACATTTAATACTTTCAAGTGTAGTAAGCTACAAAGAAAAACAATAACAAAGCAGGCGCTAATAGCGCCTTCTACTGTTTCAAGATTGAAGTTTCATAGACTTCTTGCTCCCTTTTTTCCCAGTGAGTATCATTTGAAGCGACTAAGGGATCATGTCCGTTCCAGAAGATAAGCTGTCTGTTTTTTGCATTTAATTTTATAACTCGTTGCAAACAAAGAGATGGTGGTATTTGCAACTTTGCAGATAAATATTGCTTGCGTGATGTGGGACGAGAGGGTAGCTCCATCTGGAACCTTTGTTCGCTAGCTGACTACGTAGTACTAAATCTATCCCATAGATGGCGCTAATCACAATGATACTAACCCCAGTATAGTCTGAGCGCTCCTCGGAAGAACCGCGGCACGTATCGCTCGAGTGCCGTCAGCGTCGAGTTCATGTCTTCTAGCACCCCTACAACTGCGTACTGTTCCTCCACCACACGCTTGGCGCGCTGCAGAGCTTCCACACTGTTGAATGGCCTGGAATCACAAAATATTTGGCATGAAGTAAAGGTATCTGATAGAATCAAAGATAGTAGGTAAGTTAATCAAACCAAACTAACTAGAAACATGGGAAGGGAGGGAAGGGGGAAGGGTTAACAGACTGTTAATATAGCAGAGCTGACAATTTAACAAGCAGGGCATGGGTATATGACAAGGACAAGTTCACAAGTATTAAAAGAGGCATGGGAATACACCATAGAAATATAAATTTCATATATCTATGGAATACACACACACATGGGGACACTCTCCGCACATAAACCAGTGAAATAAGCCGGGATTTCCTAGCACTTGTAGTATAAGGAAATTGACCAGCTATTAATATATATAAGTAGTATCCTGCTAAACTTCACATCCGCTTCCCAGAACTCGACTTTGACTATTGCTATAATAAGCAAAAAGCGCCTTTACAAAAATCATAGCAACGTTTAAACAGACAGATTGAAAGCGCAGGCGCATTACTTATCTAAGTGTAGGAATAAAAACGTGTGTTATTAGTTATTAGTGGGGAATTAAATAGTATGTACTATCGAGGAAACTTACATCTGACTAATTTGAAAACAAAATCCCGTGCACACGATGACCACATATGTTAGCAAGTGTTACTATAGCGGCCGAGCGTTGCAAGCAAGAATAGTCCTTACGGTGTATAGATGTAAGTTTCCTCGATAGGTCATTATGTTTTAAAAAGTGCAAGTTAGAGTTTGATTTGATTATTTCTCTATTTTTATCTAGCCAGATAACATTGTGGGTAAAATACTCACGTGCATTGTTGTTCATGTCCACAGAAGAACAGCGTCTGTCGTCGATGGTCGCCGATTCCCTCGTGAGTCTGACCCTCCAAGTAGCGACACTCGCGGTCTCCACTCAGCACGCAGGTCTCGAAGTCCTGAAATGGCATACAAATTAACATAATTTAGTATAATATGTTTGTATTATGTAGGCTAAGAATCCAACCTTGATCCTCGAAGGGATCGGCAGATAGTGTACCGTAGGTACTCAAATGTTATTCTGAAACGAAAGAAATATCTGCCAAACATCGTTTCGTCTTAGATTTGTTTTGTTGTCCAGTCTGTCGTGCACGAGGTTGTGGGTTCAAATCCGGGCAAGTACCAATGTGACTTTTTCAATTACATATACTTTTTCAATTACATAATAGCCGTACAGGTCGATCCATCAGGTTAAGCTGCGCTTGCCGGGGTTGGTCCGTGGATGGGTGATCATCTTTACATACCGAGACTCCTCCGTGCCTCGGAAAGCACGTTAAGCTGTTGGTCCCGCCTCTCATTCGTGGATCTTTGACAGTCGTTACGGGTTGTCAGAAGCCCGAATGTCTGACAACCAGTCTTACCGAGGAGTATCATATTACCCAGTAATTGGATTGTGGAGGTCAGTTAAATAGTCGCTCCATATAAAATACTGGTATTCAGCTGCATCCGGTTAGACTGGAAGCCGACCCCAACATAGTTGGGAAAAGGCTAGGTAGATTGATTGATGTACTTTCTGAATTTATCTTGGACATTAGGTACTGACATCGGAGAAGGAAAACATCGTGAGGAAACCTGGACTTATAGTGAATATATGTCTGATATCGCCAACCCGTCTTGAGCATGCGTGGTGATCAATGCTCGTGCCTTCTCTGTATGAGAGAAGCCTTTGCAGTGTGTTTGCAGTGGGACAATAATGACAAGGCCTATACAGGGTGGCAGGGACATCGACGCGCAACCTGCTACCACAGATTCAGTACATGGGACCCACCTGCGTTGAAATTTTCCGTCGGTAATTAAAAGAAAAAATCTGCTATTTCCTACCTACGTGGACAAAATGTATGGAACAGCAAATTTTTTTTAATAACCCACTAAAAATTTCTACGCAGGGTCTAGAATCCGTGGTAACAGGTTGTGCGTCGATGTCCCTGCCAATGCCAACCGGTACATTTAACTATATGAACGTTAAATAGTTTCAATTCAACTTAGTGAAGTTTCAAATAACTGGGAATGATTATTGTCAAAAGTGATGAATCTCTTACGAGGGCTACTGTAGTTCCTATCAATTTCACCGAGTTGCTAATAATGACTCAACACTAAACTGCTCCGATTCTAATAAAGACATTTAGAAATTATAATGATCACGACGCGACGCCATGACGTCTTTGAATAAGGAACTGTCGTTTTTTATATCAATGTGATACAGATATTATGATAGATGTAGGTAATATAGATGTTCATATTTGAATAAGTATCTATCTTAGCTTGTCCATCATCTTTGTGTAACATAACGTTACATTATTCATCCGATCTACTTTGTTCAACAATATTTTTAATTATCGACAGATTATTATCACAGTTCAAACCACGAGTAAATACTAAGCAGGTAAGACTTAGTTTTTTTGCTAAACTAATTATATCATCAATTTTTTGTTGACACAAAACTAATTTATTTTTTCTACTGCGCTAAGTCGAGGGGCTGGCTTGAATAGGTATGCGTAAGCTGAGTCCTATTCAGTCAGTAATGTATCTTGTTATGTGCGTATGACTATACCTATGTTTGCGCTGAAAACTGATTGGGTGTGTGGCTGTATAGGTAATCATATAGTTTATCGGAATTAGATCTGTCGGTTTAATTAGAAATTCCAATGTGTGTTGAAAGAGGTTTTTGTTCGCAGAAGTACGTTCTGTAGAAGTAGTTGAACCCTAATTCGTTTTGGGTCGACCTGGAACTGTCGTTCACCTACTACTTAGGTATATTTAGTAGACTATTGGCTGAATAAAAGTGTAAGGTAAGTAAACGCAGCATTTGAAAATTATTCGATGTTATCAAGATCACATAGGTACCTACAATACAATTCATGAATTTACGACAAAAGTCGTAAAAATACTGCGAACATTTTCACAGAAAAATCGCAAGGATCAAAGAAGAATTCAACATTCTAAATAGTGCACGAAATTGACTGATTTTAATCAATTTTGTTTAGTTTGTGAGAAAGGGAAAAAAAATTAACAAAATTATTTTTGACTTAAATAGTCGAGCTCTTCGTTTTACATGTGGCTGAAAGGGATTTTTCAAATAAATTAAGTGTTCATGGAAAAGCACTCAAATTCGCAACAAGTTTTCCAAAAAATGAAGCGACACTGACGTTTAATCATCTTTTTACAAGAACCTGCTTTTGATTTTGAACATTAAAAAATATGATCAACATTATTAATAGTCTACTTGCACGTGAATGTACCACTTTTTTCAACTTTCATACAAAATATAGCAGAGAAATGATGTTGAAAAAACCTATTTTTCGATAAAAACCCAGTCAGTAGGATTCCTTTTTCCTATTCTTTAGCAAATCATTTCAATAAATTAAAAATTCATAAATTATTCTTCAGCTATCCGTAAAATTAAATCAAAAATTTTATGATAATACATTATCTTCATTAAGGAAATCAATGGCGAAATAAACTATATTTTCGAGAGCGCAAAAGTGGTGAAACTATTAACAGCTGCAGTGACTGACACGGAATGGTGTGTGCATGTGTGTTTGTGTGAGTGTGTTTCTGTCTTTCTGTTTCTAACTCATAAATATCAGTTTTTATGTCCCTCAGCACTTGACCGAAAACCTGACATTCTCATAGGGTATGTACTCTTCTATAAGCCTTGCATGAGACCACACGTCTCACGTAATATTAGTAAATCGCACCTTCCAAAATAAAGGATAATAAACACAATACAGAAATCCTTAGAACGGTCTTTCCTTTGGCTTTCCCCTTTACTGTAGGTACTTTTACAGTCACATAGTCAAGCTTAGAAAATAAAAAGCTTAATTAGATAAGAAATTGACAAAAGAGGGTTTTCTTTACGCACGGAGCCTTAAGCGTTATTCGACAAAGAAAATTTCGTTGACCGTAATATTCATCGAAACCACTGACCATTCGAAACTACTCAGCTTCGCGAATCGGGAGCATGTCGGGGTCGACTAAGTTTACGTTCGAGTAGAGAATAGCCCACGTTTATGCATTTCCCAAGCCTATTGATGGATGACCGACTACTTCGATACACATCTCGTGTTCAGATCAAGCGGTGGACGAGGAAATATGTCTTTACGTGGGCTGCCTTACAGGGACTATAACTTTAACTGGAGTTGCAGATAGTCTACATAAATACCTAGAAGTTATGACTTTGAATTAATCCACAAGGGGTTTCGCTTAATATTGTGACTAACAGTACAGTTTTATCTTCAAAAAAATGGCAACACTAACTTTTCACAGTAGTAAATTTTAAACATGGGCCCGTGTTCCATCAATATTGGATCTATGAAAGGTCAAGTGGCCTATATTTTCTATCACGTACCTGCAGATTGCATACGTCATTATTAGGAATGTTAGGTCAGATAATATCTTGATCATATTTGGTTTTATGTTTTTGGACAAGACTGTACTAAAATTGAAAGTCGAAACTGTCTCTCCTAAATACAGATTACTCAGTGATCTATAGCTAAGAGAGCAGCGATTATCCCAACAATTTCAAGTATCAAGCCACCCGAAAATGTAACATTTTTCCAATCAACCTTGAACCTAATGCTTTAGCGATTAAGATGAAAATCTATTAAAGAAATTTGACAGATTGTAAGTAGAAGCTTGATGTGCAGGTGTGTTGGTGTGTGTTGTACGGTCAGCAACAGAATTCGGTTAACACTGCTACTTTTTGACATCATCTGAACACAAAATGATTCAATAAACTGCTTTTTTTCGTTTAACTGTTTGAGTTAATGTTCATATAATTTTAAATGGCTAATTCTGTTTCGGTTTGAATTAAATATTTGGCTTGATAATTTTGATTAAAAAACTGCAAGTGTTAATCGACTTTTGTTGCTGACTGTACCTGCACCATGTAATGTTCTTAAATAAATTATATTATTATTTCAATACTATGTCGGTTTGCAATCAATTGTAAAAATAAAAACGGATGGACGGTGATGGATAAAATCTAAATTCGACATGATGATGTTTATTTTTTGATGGCTACAATAGTTGAACCGTATTTAGTACTGGAAGTTAACGGGCTGAAATTATGATAAATTAAATTATCAACAAAAAATCTTTGACCAGCAAATCTCTTTCGTCGTCGGAAATCGTGAATCTTTGGCCCCGATGTTGCTATCATTAATTTTCTAATACATAGACGCTAATTGTTTTGTCAGTTTGTAGCTTGGAGCTAATTCTCACTGCTGAAAATAAATCTAGGCTTTAGACAATTACAATTTCTAAATGTACCGTTTCAGACATTAATGAACTTTTACAATGAAAAAATATTTGCAATTAGTTTTTGTTTTTGCTTCCTTCTTTCTAATTTTTGTGATTGATTGATTACTGTACTAATGAGGAGAGACGAAACGCATGTGACTAAAAGAGTGATGAATATAGATGTTGATGGATGGAGAGGCAGAGGAAGGCCAAAGAAAAGATGGATGGATTGTGTGAGGAATGATATGAAAGAGAAGGGAGTGAATGATAGCGTGACGGTTGACAGGGGAGAATGGAAGAAGAAAACGTGTTGCGCCGACCCCAAGTAATATGGGATAAGGGCAGGAAGATGATGATTGATTACTGTACACTCTGGCGGATTCTAAATCGCCACATACGAACTGCGCATCACAATGACATGACGTCACGCAATCCTGCATCGGGCAATTAAAGTTTACCGCGCGACTAGCATATTTACAACGTCCCGACATCAACCGTCGGGCAATTGCCCACCAGACACGACACCCGTCTGGTCGGAGGATCCTCTCTTTTCTATGGAGGATGAATGAACTTTACACCCTGTTCCTCATGCCTCTAGATACATTCTGAACGAATTATTGCTAAGGATTTCATACGCCTGATTACCTTTTCCATTCTCATCAGTCCTATGACAATCACAACTTCTCATGGCTTACCTACGCTAAGTAGGTCCCGCGTGTTTATTTGATAAGTAACGATTCGAAGGTTGGTGTTTGTTTTAGAACAAACACATACACAAAAACAAAAAACAAAGAACACAACACACAAAAAACACAAAAACACAAAACACACAAAAACACAAAACACAAAACACACAAAACAACACACAAAACACAAAAAAAAACACACACAAAACACATACAACAAACACACAAAAACAAAACACACAAAACAAAGAAACATAAAACAAACACACACACAAAACAAACACACAAAACACACACAAAAACACAAAAAAAAAACAAACACAAAACACACAAAAAAACACACATAGGGTGAGATGTCCAACAGTGAACCAGTGGTACACATCGAGCTACCCTTCTTACTTTGTAAACGCGACGTTGCCAAACCGTGCCGTGGACACGAAAGTACTCAGTTTTTACCGCGTCGCCCGCTCCCCAGTCGCGAGCGAGCTAGCGCCAAAGACGCCCGTGTAACGGACCGCAATAGAATTTTCGGCGACAAAACAAAATAAAACGTAAGTACTATCTTTTCTGATTACCTCTGTTATGTGCAGTTTTTCTGTGTGATATTTATTATACTTATTATAGTGTTTATTGGGGTTTCGTATAAAACTGAAGTTACTACGTTAACTCTTTTCGTTTGTTTTTAACATAACCTTAAATGTTGAATGGTGGGTGTGATACACACTGAACCATGAACGTAGTTTCAACAGTGAACCGGTTCACTGTGTACCATCTCCATATGCTACTTTATGGGGGTAGGTTTAAATTGCATTAAATTGTATTATAATGTTATTGTTTTAGCATGGGGCGAATTAAAACAGCGCAAAGGAAAGTTGGAGGTCATACGAAAGAACAAATGTTGCAGGCCATCATGCTTGTAAAAAATGGACAGTCCATTCGTAAAGCAGCAAAAGAATGCGGATTACCCTACCCAACTGTAAGAAGATATGTAGATAAATTTAAGAGCGATGAAACTACGAATTTAGTACCGAATTATGAGGTAAATGCTGTTTCCACACCTAACCAGGAAAATTAATTAAAAGAATACATCATAGATTGTTCGCTAAAATTTGATGGGCTTACTGCTAAAGATACTCGACGATTAGCTTACCAAATGGCATTTATAAACAACATAAAAGTTCCTTGTTCATGGGAAGAGAAACACATTGCTGGAAAGGAGTGGTTAAGGTCATTCAAAAATAAACACATGGATTTAAGTCTCAAGAAACCTGAACCGTGCAGCTTGGCGCGAGCCTCGGCATTCAACAAATATAATGTTCAAACATTTTTTAAAAACTTAAGAGAAGCTATGCAACGGTCTCCTAACTTCGGTAATGGAACACGTGTCTATAATTTGGATGAAACCTCCATCAGGACGGTACAACGCCCGCAAAAAGTCCTGGCTCTTAAGGGGAGTAACGTATCCAAAGTTACGAGTGGAGAAAGAGGTGTTTTAGTGACAAATTGCTGTATTGTTACCGCCACCGGTCACGCTTTGCCCCCAGCAATGGTCTTTCCGAGAAAGAAGTTTCAGTCTCATATGCTCCATGGCGCTCCTCCTGGGACTCTTGGCTTGGCTGCTTCATCTGGATGGATGAATGCAGACATCTTCGTAGATGTTATGAAACACTTCATACAACATACCTCCGCCTCAAAAGACAATCCAGCTCTTTTGATTCTTGACCACCACGAAAGTCATTTGTCATTAGAAGCATTGAACATTGCTAAAACTGCTGGTGTTACAGTGTTGACACTGCCTCCTCATACTACCGCAAGATTACAACCATTAGACGTGGGATTAAATGGTCCATTTAAACTTTTTACAACTCTGCCGTCGATTCGTGGTTACTCCGAAACCCCGGGCAGAGTCTCACTATTTACCATGTAGCTCAATGCACAGGCGAGGCCTATTTAAAAGCCATGACTCCGATGAATATCACCAATGCATTTAGAAAATGTGGAATTTATCCATACGACGAATCCGTTTTTACAGAAGAGGATTTTCTACCAAGCACTGTGACGGATAGACCCGATCCAGGAAGAGATGAATCTGATACAGAATGTGAAATCAATGAAAACCGTTCACCTCTTAAGACCCCCCCTCCTTCAATTGTACAAGACATACCATCACAACAAATCTGTTATTATCTAGCATCCAAATACAATGAAAATGAACAGAGAGTGATGAAGAGAGAGTAGATGACAGCAGTCGCCGATCAGCAACTTTCTAATTTCCAGTTAATCTATCTCTTTTGAACTTCCCTTTTTGATTTTTAGATGCTTTTTCTTTTGAACTTTTCTTTTTTGTATTTTTCATATAAGTTTTTCTTTCGTAAGAACAACAATTGTAATTATTAAGACTGATTAGTGCTAAGCTGACTGAGCAATTGATCTCTGAGAGCCTAAGATATTTGTTAAATTCTTTATAACAATAAATATTTTAAACACATTGTTAAAAACATTTAGGTTTAATAAAGTTGATTACTTGGTAACATATACAAGACGTTTTATTGCTTTACCTTTAGTTTTGTAGCATAAATGATCATAATTTCCTGTAAAATAAATAGCGTGGTTCATTGTGTACATATTGGTTCACTGTTGACCTAGACCCGGTTCAGGGTGTCCCACGCGGTGGACTCAGTGAGCCATTTCCCATCTTTTAAAAAACCTTAAATATATCCTATCCTATTATCCCGTCGCGCGCCAATTAGCAGACACAATTGAAATTCTATTGTTATCTGTACACATGGTGTACAATCGACATTTTAAGAGTTAATATATCTTATGTTTGGGTCCAAAATTAATATTCAAAATTAAATTCAGATATGTGAGATGTCCTTTAGTAAAAAAAAATCTTCATTATGTTAAGAAACAGTTGAGCTGTGAATGTGCAACTTTTTCATGGTTCACTGTTGAACACCTCACCCTACACAAAAAACACACAACACAAAACATACACAAAACACACTACACACAAAACACAAAAAACACTCACACACACTCACTCACTCACTATACATAAAATAAAGAAAGAGACAAAGAGTCAATCTGCCTAGGCTTTTTCCAAGAACGTTGGGGTTCCCAGTTTAACCGGATGCAGCTGAATACCAGTATTTTATTTTATTTTGTTTGGGTGGCTTACAGCTGTCAATACAAAAGTAACAGTGAGGTTATTCACGACAAGCCATTTACAAGCCTCCACAGTTCGCAATTACATGTAGGGACGCATAAGCATTTTACATGTAGGGACTGCTTATCAGACCTCCACAACCCAGTTACTGGGTAACACGATACCTCTTGGTAAGGCTGGTTGTCAGTCTTTTGGGCTTTTGATTACCCGTCAAAACTGTCAAAAACCTACGAATGACAGCCAGGACCAACGGCTTAACGTGCTTTCCGAGGCATGGAGGGGTTTTGGTATGTAAAGATGGTCACTCATCCACGGACCGACCGCGGCAAGCGTAGTTTAGTGCGGCTGTTATTACTTAGCCACGAGCCCCTAGAAAGAAACGGAAATGAGGGGCTAAATTAATTTAAGTTGTACGCTATGCTATTTCAGTAAGCGTACCTTTTTGACAACTAATTCTTTTACCTTTTTCTCGTGCTCTGAGGCAATATTGTTACTTTCTTTCAATGGCCTACAGACTAAACCCCTTATTCACAAAAACTAAAACGCTCTATAAACCTATTTTAATAGAAGTTTTGTCTCTTTCTTTCAAACTCAAATCCTACTTCGAAAGAAATTGACAAAACACTTCTGTAACTAAAATAGGTTTATACTTATAGGGTTTTAGTTTTTTAGGAATAAAGCCCGGTTTCCACCGCGAGCGGAGCGGACCCATTTAACTCGCAAGAGTAAACTGCACACTTGTATTTCCACCAACAAAAATAGTCCAATAGTATGCAGTTTACTCTTGCGAGTTAAACGGAGTCCTTAATGGGTCTGCTCCGCTCGCGGTGGAACTAAGTATGTTCTGTGTTTATAGGAGGCCCGTACATCCGTGTCTGCTATCTTGTTTTTTTTGTAAAACAGCAAAATTGTATTACCTAACCTATGGCTGTAGGTACTTATAATTACACTTTCGCTTATATTTTTGTAATATACACAAACAGCACTTAAATCACCAAGACGAAAGTGTTTTGTTGGGTTATTCGTACATATGCATATTAATTTTAAGAGAACAATAAATATCCATAATGGTGCTATTGCCGGCTATTCTCATAAAATACAATACTTACTTGAGGCCTGATCAAGATTACTCCATCTCGCTAAAGGTGCAAATATGCAATTTAAGTGATCAGATTAGATTCTAGATTAAAAATTTAAATACTAAAGTGCTGGGACTTTAATAACAATAACGAGTTATGTGTTACGAGTTGTGTGTTGTGTTATGTTGTGTGTTATGTGTGTGAGTTGTGTGTGTGTGTGTTTCATGCCTTTCGTTTTCTTACCAAATAGAGAACAAGAAAAAAAGATCTAAACAAAACAGGAGTTGAAGAGAAATGCTACAGGCACTTTGGCATAACTTATGGCAATAATAAAGTTGAAGAGTTTGTTTTGTTGTTTGTTTGAATGCGCTAATCTCTAGAACCACCAGTCGGATTAAAAAAATCTTTTTGCATTTGATAGCCCAGTTCTTGAGGAAGGTTATAGGTTATTTAACATCACGCTATGACATTTAGGAGAAGAGCAAAAAGAAAAAAAGTCAGAAAGAACGCTAAGCGAAAACGAAGTAATAGAGCGGGAACGTGATGCGATGTGACGGGGTGGGTCGGGGAAATAAGAAATTTTACGCGGACGAAGTCGCGGGCAGAAGCTATAGTAAAAGAATAAAATTTAACTTTTATTGTTTTATGTTAACTCAACTTTTTAATTGGTAACACGAAGTATAGTGAGTTAGTTTAGTACTGCATGATTGGTAACGATCAATTTTGTTATTAAAATATAAAAGTAACCAAATCACGTAATTAATAAAAACTATGCTACTACAACACAGATACCCGAATTCATTAATGCCAATACCTATTAAAAATATCATAAACCTATTAAATATTTGATGGCAGCTGTTATAAAGCGCAACACTAGTCTATTAGAACATTGTACCGTCACTATTATTAACTCGTTAATTGCACTAAAGTGATGTATCATTCCATTCATTCCCATCGATACATTAACCCAATTAAATCACAAGTCGTTAGACGCATTGCTTCAATTTAGCTTTCGTTGTAATTCGATCGTGAGCATTGATTCGTGTCGTGTTAGCCGCACGCTGATCGTGACCGACTGATCTGAACAATCTGAACTTTTGACCATGGGATTCTACTGATTCTACTGAATGAACGTTTTGACAGCCCTAACGGGGCACGTCACACTTAGAAGGCCAGTCTCGAGTCGGCCTCATGCGGAAAGGGTTCCGTACCATAGGATAGAGCAGGAACAAAAAATATGAATAAGCATTGAAACCATTTCAGGCTTTAGACTTCTCTGTTGTAGTCAGTATAAAGGCTTGGTAAACAGTATTCTGTGTCAACTGGGAACAGCACTCTGATAGATGGTCAGACGTAGATATGGTGTAAGCTTCGTAATGCAGTACGGAAAGGAACCCTAAAAATAGGAAATTCGACACAGAGAATGGTGTAAAATCGGAAAAACGGTTCCGAATTAAAATCCGGATAGTGTTTGATGGCCATGAAGTAGGTTTGCGGAGCAAGGAAATGGCGAAAGCTTGAGATTCTTCTAGTCAGTGGTCGGTATGTAATGGTTATTATATTACTTATTGATATGATCATGGCGCTAACGGTCGCATTAATAATAAATTGATTTATACCGCACAGATGCGAGAAGATATAATTGTTCAGCTATTGTATTCGAAAGAGATTGTGATAGGAACAACTGTTTGTTTGCGTACACGCATGTTTGGTTTTAATGATCAATGTAATTCAATATTTGTTTATATTGTACCTACTTTTACACCTACTGAGCTACTCTACTTTAAAAAGAGAATTCAGAAATAAGGTTATCAATTACGCTGGTATGTAATGTTTTAATGTTTTTATTTAACTGTAAACATAACCTAAAAATATTAATAATATTAATTAATATTAATATTATTAATATTAATATTACGCTGGTTGGAGATGGAACGTTGAAAATTTATAACATCTAAGTACCTCCATAATTTGTAAATGTGTCAGTTTATAAGTAAATCCAACAACAGAATTATATTGAAGCTCGTATTATAATCACAATAAAACACCTAAATATTCAGGCTCACTACAGCAAGAATGTACCAGGATATATGATTATATTATCAAGTCCAGATAGCGCCTTAAACATTCCCTACTAATGGTAACCCTGCCAGGGATCAACTCCTGCGCAGATAACGGAGCGGCACGTGGCCAATTTTAGCCGATTCATCCGCAAATTGGCGGCCGATCAACCCGATCGCTGCCACGCGTATCTAACTCTTTATTCACACAAAAACCTAATAGAGAAAATATTTATTTGTATGTTACGATTTCACGGCTGAACCGATTTTGGGTATGAAGATACTTTGAACTTATCGACATACGACGCGGGCGAAGCCGCGAGCGGAAGCTAGTCTACAATAAAAGTTAGATCCCAAAAAAAGGCAGTAGGACTAACATTATAACTGACAAGTGAGATTTTGCAAACAAACCTGTAGGTAAAGTGGTTCAACAAATTATGAAATACAAGATCATTAATATTCATTTTAATCCACTATTCATAAAACCGGACAGTAATAAGATCTACGATAAACAAATAAAGCCACGCGATCATGATACCGTCTAGATTTCCAGATTAGATTATAATTCAGCCTAATAGGTCCCTAGTTACGATGATCTAGTGTTGAAGGCTCCACATAAAGTGTTCCATGTAATTTGTCGAACAACCTATCGCTCGAACAATATGCGCTGCCAGGAACGGTAATCACTGCTACATGAAGCGATTCTAGCGCTTCTTCTCAAACAAGATCATCTTCACCGTTAAATAAAATAAAAACCCATCTCGTGATTATAGATCATGTCTCGATTGCTAAGTATAAGAAACAATAAAAAAAATCCACTTAATATCTTACACGTTCTCACGGCGACGTAATAAGAAAATTATGAAAATATCATCTTAGTATTATAGTATTATTCTCTAGATTTGAATTTGTGCTCGGTTGAAGGCAATAGTATAATGCATAATCAGCCTATAGGTAATGTTCCCACTGCTGGGACACAGGCCTCCTCTGTATGAGAGGGAGAAGGCCGTAATCCACCACGCGGGCCCAGTGCGGGTTGGTAGATGTCACATGTCTTTGAATGTTTTGGTTCTAGGACATGCCGGAATCCTCACGATGTTTTCCTTCACCGTTTTGAGAGCAGTGGTGATGAAATAATTTACACAAAGTAAAGCACCTGTCCGGGTTCGAACCTACGACCTACAACTCGACCTACAACCCAAGCCACTGGACCACCACTGCTCTAATGCAATAGGCTCGCCCCTTATTACAATAACTGGCGAAATGTGGGTGTACTTTATGTACACATCTGCCTTAACCCTTTGGGGATTACAAGGTGTTATATTGTGTTATGTTATCTTAGTACTTTTCAAATAGGTACTCAATCAATCTGTCTAGCCTTTTCCCAACTACTCGTATGTTGGGGTCGGCTTTCAGTCTAACCGGATGCAGCTGAATACCAGTATTTTACATGGAGCGACTGCCTATCTGACCTCCACAACCCAGTAACTGGGTAATACGGTACCCCTTGGTAAGACTGGTTGTCAGACTTTCGGGCTTCTGACGACCCGTAAAGACTGTCAAAGATCCACGAATGTCAGGCGGGACCAACGGCTTAACGTGCTTTCTGAGGCACGGAGGAGTCTCGGTATGTAAAGATGGTCACCCATCCACTGACCAACCCCGGCAAGCGTAGCTTAACCTGATGGATCGACCCGTGCGGCTGTTATTACTAAGCCACGAGCTCCTCACGCTCCTCGTCCTCCTTTTCAAATAAGTACTATTAGCCATTATTTATCCTGTCATAAACGTATTGACACGCGTTAAGCATGCTTCAGCCATCAGATAAGAAAACGAGCGTGATGATTAATAGATGAAGTGAATAATTGCGTGTTTATTTTTTGTAGGAGTGTGGATGTCAATTTTTTACACTGAGTACAAAGGCACCGATGAACCATGCTTAGTATACACTGACAACCATTGCTGTATTTAGATAAAAGACGTTCATCAAAACAGCTGTATATCAGTAGATGCTGGTAATACGTCATCATTAGCAATTGTATGCAAGACGTTAAATTAAAATGTAGGTACAAAAGGATTCCATTCAATCGAAATCCTTAGGCCTCTGCCTCGAATTTCGCGGGCAGCGGAGCGGCGGCGGCGGCGGCGCGTCTCGCATTGTCCCGCCCCGCTTCCGGCCGCTGTTTTCGAGGTTCGGTCCATTTGTTTTTACGCATAAAATCCTGCCGCTCCCGCGCCGCCGCCGCCGCCGCCCCGCTGTCCGCAAAATTCGAGGCAGAGGCCTTATTAATGAGCACTTCGACTAGCCATATCCAACAACATAAGAAACAAGTTATAAAATCTCCTTTATAATATATCAACAATTTCCAAAAAATTCCAACAAACCTTTTTCAACCAGGCAGGGTCGGGCAGTGGCAGGTCAGGAAACGCCCTCTTCCTCTCCACGTAGTACCAGGGTGCCCTCACGTAGTAGTACCACGAGATGACCCGCTCCACAGGGTCACGCACCACATTCACGTATATCGGAGACGGGAAACCCAACCTAGAAAATTTTAAATAAAGTAATGTTACAATCACATAAGTAAGCCCAAGACGAACGAAAAGAAGAATCATCAAAAATCGGCTTAGAAATGCCGGAGATACAGTACATTTATGCATATAACTTCGTACAAAAGAATAATTACATAATGTATTATATAGGCACTAAAACCTTCCTAAAAGTATGTAAATCACGTTAGTGAAAGAATCATCAAAATTAGTTTATTTGTTTTTGAGAAAATCGCGGACATACAAACATACATATGTTACATACCTATGGGTCGAATACATAACCTCCTTTTTTGAAGTCGGTTAAAGAGACGCTTTAGCATTTTTCGTTCCGAGATTACTTGAAATGACGACCGTACTATACAATCAATGCCTGCATCGCACAAAGACATAGAGTAGGTACTATCTACAATTTTATATTTTTCTAAGTATCTTAACAATACATTTTCTTTCAATAGTGTAGTCAACAAGTTTCAGATAATTGCATTACAGAACAATAACAATTCTCGCAAGTCATAATATCGATGTCATCCATTGATATCATAAGACGTTTTTGTACTAACTGAAAAACCCTGAAGATGAAGTTCTATGCAATCAAAATTAAAATGACAAACTGTAGCATCGAAACGCATCATTCCGCTCTCATTGCAGAGGCCGACGGCGACGGCTAAACAATGGCGTTTGAGCACATCCAACAGAGTTTTTGCACGCGCCGCTGTTCTGTAATTAACACTAACAAGAGGCTCACCTATCAGGTAATAGTGGATCGCAATTAACGTCTACTAGATGCATTAATCATAGTTTATGTTTACGTATATACAACCAATAAAGTTTGGTGCAATGTGATTGATGTACAGAGCCGGCGGCTTCTCTCTTCAGGCAAATGGAACAGTGAGTCAATGGTAAATATGAGTATCAATGTCTTGACTGATAGCTGTAGCTCTGTCAGAGTTTTTGTTTCACTTCAATGAAGATTTAGCGCCAGATACCGCTACTTTATGCTTGATTTGTGGCTTTGAATGCTTTTCAAACTAATGATTCGTTTTGAATATAATGGCTGCATTCGGATTGTTAAAGTCCTAGATCATGTCTGGTATATTTTTATTGCAGTAATTTACTAGATGCTGACATAGTTCTGTTACTGAAGTTTACCCATTACGGCTTCGGTTTAACAAGTTGCAAACATGAATGTTCAGCGGAGAAGTTTTGATATTTATTTTGGATTCGCTCCGCTCATTTCACGGCTGGGTCGCCAGCGGCAGTTTATGCCTTTCGAGAACTCTGTTATTAGTATCACATTCAATAGCCCCACTGTACTAACTTAAATAGAACTCCACAAGTATTCGATCCCGTAAATTCTCAAATTAAGTCCAAATAACTTTTGACTTTCCCTTTATAAAGTTGTTCGGTGTTGCTGTTTTCTCGAGGGTTTTCTGATGGAGTCATATTCATAATATAACTTTTAGCAACTGTAATTAAATTCCTTTTACTGGAACGTGTTCCTGTCCATCACGCGTGGCTACTTTGATCGTGCTTTTAAATTAAACTTGTTATTGTATAAAATCACGTTCTTCTAACGTATCCGACAGATGTGCTGCTGGGGAGTTTGTTGCGCCACTTCTTCTTCCCAGCTAAAGCACTAGGACGTGGTGAAGGGCGGGCGTTTTGTGGGACTGTCTTATATGTAACTAGCTTTTGCCCGCTGATGTGCTGGTTCTCAGCTCATCATTTTGAACATCAATTGGAATAAATGTTTTTTTGATTTCGAAACTTCTATAAATAATATACAGCAGTATACCTGGTAAAGTTGGTGTAGCAGACGTGTTTGATGTACGAAGCGGGAGTGTCATACGCAGACACGAGAGCAGCAAGAGCTGCCTGATCAGCCGGCGCCAGGCGAATAGTCTCCACCCGCTGCACAGGATCCCGGTGGAAACCTTCACAAACATTACACAGATATAAACTTTGATTCATAGTTATAATCGATAATGATTATAATATTATTCTTAACCTTCTTGAAACACGACTTTTGGTAGAAAGGTGTCGTATTTCGACGTTTCCGAGGACGGTTACGCGGCTCCGTGCAGCGAAACACGACGCCGACAACATTAATTACGTGTATAGTTTTAGTTATATAGTAAAATGTATTAGTTTATAATTATTGTTAATAATATTTTGTGTATTCTTTCTATGGGCTTTCAGTTGCCTGATGATAAAATGATTGAGCCTTCCATTTCATCTTTACCTTTACGAGTTGAAAACTATAATAATTACTTATGTCAACGTGCTCCTATAATATCCAATCCTTACAAGGTAGCTACGTTTTTACTACCTCGTTCAAACGATAAAACTAATGGTTCTAACACAGTATAATAACGATACAGTACTTTATCTTCATAGAAAACGGCCAAAACGACGAGCTTCGAAATCTCAGTCAGTCTCAGTTACATTAGTTCGAGCGCGAGGCAGGTACCTACGCACGTATTTATCTATCGAGCGACCGGCGGCCGCAGGTAATTAATTCAAGGCCACTGTCCAGATAAAATACTGTATTATTATTATACTGTGGTTATAATTAGTAAGCAGAATAATTCTAGCCAATAATTATAACTAGGCGATTAAAGTGCTTACGACGGCGACGGGCTGCGATGCTGCATCAAACTTTGCTACAGCAGCTTATGATGTAGGATGATTATAGAATTTTCTCACAAAGGTCGTTAGCTTCAGTAATCTAGAGGCTTATGTTCAATAATTTATGAGATTATAAGTGATTGGATGAAAGTCGTTAAGCTGCTCTTAGTTAATTTAACAATGTTCGCGTAGTACTCGTTAAATTGAACTATTATGAGGCAATGACATAAAAAGATAATCGATGATAATAACACTAGCCTAGACTAGCCCTTAAGTCCTTTAATCCTCATAGATATTAAGCACTAGAACTTAAGGCCAGTAGAGCTGCTAACTAGCGCCAACAATCAATCAATCTGCCTAGCCTTTTCCCAACTATGTTGGGGTCGGCTTCCAGTCTAACCGGATGCAGCTGAATACCATTATTTTACATGGAGCGACTGCCTATCTGACCTCCACAACCCATTATCTGGGTAATACGATACCCCTTGGTAAGGCTGCTTGTCAGACTTTCGGGCTTCTGACGACCCGTAACGACTGTCAAAGATCCACGAATGACAGCCGGGACCAACGGCTTATCGTGCTTTCCGAGGCACGGAGGAGTCTCGGTATATAAAGATGGTCACCCATCCACGGACCAACACCGGCAAGCGTAGCTTAACCTGATGGATCGACCCGTGCGGCTGTTATTACTTAGCCACGAGCTCCTCTCCTCCTCTCCTCTGCTAACTAGCGCCAACATTGAGAGTTAAGGAACATTTTATAAATATAATAAATAAATTTTGAAACATCCCATGATCAAATTTTTAGCTAGATGAGGTAGAATTTTGTGTGTCCAAAAAATCAACACTAAACCTCCTAGGTTCAAAGAACCTATAAAATGTTCCATATCTCTAGACTTATTATTTTTTTCTCAACGGCGGTGGCGCTAGATATCAGCTCTACTCGCCTTAATACCTACAAGACAAGCGTATTAAAATGTTATGATTTCTATTTCTGATTTTTTTATCATAAACACATATAAGTTACATATAATCAGTACTTACGTCGAGAGTAATAAACTGAACGAATTATTTTTAAGCAAACATATCAAAGTTTCTTAATATTTTCATGTATGTATAAGCCTAAAAACCTATCCTATTTTGTTTTTGTTTTCTGTATTTTTATTATTTTTTATTAAATCTTCGTTAAATGAATGATATTGACATTATATTAATTACTTTTTAACAATGATTCTTAATGTGTATTTGCACGCCATTAAACAATTAATAAAACAAAACATGCACGTTTTTATTCTTATTTGTGATTTATGAGTAAATAAATATATTTTATTATCTTACTATAACCACATACATGCTAAAAAATAATGTTTAGTAAACTCTTAAAATAGTTGCGTTACTTGAATCTAAATGCGCCATTTTCAAAAATGACCTACGTCACCTACGTGCGCATCTCTCGCAGGCATATTCTTTGATCATCGTTTTAGTGCTAGCGCGCCACCGCGCGCGCTTTACGTATTTGTTAATGATTTGATAATAAGAACGGGGGTGCGTGGGAGTATTGTTTTAGCTCCGCCCAGATGTGCAAGATTATTGAGATCTATATTGAAATTGAAAATATTAAATTCAGACCAAGCACACAGTACGAGTAGTTTATACAAAGTTCATTTTATGTTAGTGGGTTGATACTTATAGCTATGTTAGTAAACCCTACCTAGGTACCTATATACCTTAGTATGTATTTTTAGTCGGCTTGCTTGCAATGTAGGTATTTCTTACGAATAAAAGTTGGAATTAATGTTACGAACACTTTATTTAAAAAATAATTAGGCTTTAAATTCCAGTTTCTTTCTTGGATCAACAAACCCGCACTAATGCGACCGGTAATTGCCAATCAAAAAAGAGAACCTAACCAGCCTTAAAAATATATATTTTATTTTAAGGCTTAATTACCTACATGAGATATTAAGAAAAGAATTTCAGCTTAAGTAAACTAATTCGTTATCATTAATAACGATCAAGATAAATTAAGTAAATTAAATATTTTCGGAAGTCATACACGGTGTAGGTACCGTTTTGTAACGTTTTGTAAAATCTCTTAACTGTGCATTTTATAATTATTATAAAATGCACAGTTAATATATTATGAGATTTTTAGCAACTGTAATTAAATTCCTTTTACTGCAACGTGTTCCTGTCCATCACGCAAGGCTCAAAGGCTTGATCGTGCTTTTAAATTAAACTTATTATTGTATAAAATCAAGTTCTTCTAACGTAACAGACAGAATTTATTTATTTATTTATAGTTAATTAAAACGGTACAACACCAATTACATTAATTAAAATAGAAAATTATAAGTAGATAATTTTGTTGTATAAATATAATTTAATTAAAATCTAACATGGAACAGTAGACTCCCTTGCATACTTTCTCTCACAGAACACCAGACATATACGCATAATTTTACTCTATTCATCCGCAAACACATTCAGGGTTGGCAGTCAGAAGGGCGTTGAGCATCTTCAAAGTACGACACACGGGGGATTCAGCTCTGGCGACAGTTTTGGCCGACGGTTGCGCAAACAGATTGTGCCGGCGGCTCGGACGGTGTCCGATGTATTTATCGGGCACAAATAGTCGACAGAAAAGGCCAAGGAGTTCTGGGCAGTCTATACGTCCCCTTAAGGTTTTACAGGCTACCGCGAGCTGATCAAGGCCTCTTCTCATCTCCAACGAGTTAAAGCCCAACATCCCTAAAAGATAGTTGGAAGGGTACATATAGGGAAAGAAATGATATAACCTTTGGAAGTGGCACCTCAGAAAGGTTTTCAAGCATCAGTGTTTGGGTCGCGGTATGGGGATGCCAAACACAGGCACTAGACTCGAGTTTGGTTCGAACCAGAGTGGTGTACAACAGCCTAATAACATTTGGGTTATGAAAGTCACGAGTATTTCGCAAAACAAACCCCAGGCGCCTGAAAGATTCCTTTGCAAGGGTAGAAACGTGATCTTTAAAAGTAAGACAGCGGTCGAAAGTGACTCCTAAGTCCTTTATGTTGGTGACACGAGTAATTAATTCACCACCCAAACTATATTCATAATGAATTGGTCGCAACCCTCTACCGTACGTCATGACGTAGCACTTGTTAATATTGAAAAATAGCTTGTTCACAATGCTCCACTCAAAGACGGCGTCAATATCATTTATAAGAATATGTTGCTGGAGAGTTTGTTGCGCCACTTCTTCCCAGCTAAAGCACTAGGAAGTGGTAAAGAGCGGGCGTTTTAGGCGCCCGCGTGGATGACGGAAAATATCCCATGGGAACGTAAGTACTCGTACTACCGAGAAATCATTCCTTATTCCTTGTCTACATTATAAAGGGAACCTCTGTGCAAAATTTCAGCATTCTAGGTTCAAGGGCTGGGCGTTGATGAGTCAGTCAGTCAATCAGGACTTCTCTTTTAATTTATATAGATTTTGACGTTCAAAAAATACTGGATCTCAGCTCAATTGAAATAAATGTCTTTTGATTTTGAAACTTCTATAAATGATATACCACAGTGAAGTTGGTGTAGCAGACGTGTTTGATGTACTAAGCGGGAGGGTCATACGCCTGTAACGATTTCAATTAAACTTGCAAAATAGGGGTTTACGGGGGCGAAAAATCGATCTAGCTAGGTCTCTTTTCTGGGAAAATTCATTTTCTCAACTTTCACCCGAGCAGAGTTTTTTTTTATACATATAAGAAAAACTTTCAGTTTACACTCACCAAACTGATTCTTATAGGCCAACCGATGTAGCAGTTCCATAAAGGTCTGGCTGCCGACTTTGGGAACCCTGTTGAAGAACAGGATCTCCGCACCAGCCCGGGCTGTGTTGTTCAGTTCCCAGGGTTCAGGGACCAGGAGCTCATCCAGGTATTCCTGTTCTGCCTCCTGCTGGGAGTCATCAGGCTCTGCTTCTAGTGTTCGCTGTGGCTTGCTACGCTCCTGTGAAAGAGGTATAGGTGAGTCAAAGCTGAATATATGGACCTAAGTACTATTGTTTTTATGATGTAGTCTACTTTATATGTTGTGTTGAGTATCGTACGTGACCCGGCACCGCTCGTCGCGCGGCACGCGGTGTCTTTGTGTCGCGTGCGATTCGCGTCGCGTGTCGCGCCTGTTTGTAGAAGCCTTTAAATGCGGACTTGACCTATTTGTTTTCGAGTAGGTGGATTAGAAGATTATGTGTCCCTAATTGAAATACCACAGTGTAGTTGTCATGGTTCATTTGTTGGCTCTCCTCCATCCACGGAACAACCATTACTTAATTGAACCGTTCAAGAATATAGGGTCAAATTGAATTAGCTAGCAAAACTCTGCATACGTGATGGGTATCGATAGGTATACGGCACGACAAAATAAAAACACAAAGATATGATGATTTCTTTTTGGGGAAATGACCGCTGATAGTGTTGTTAGTTGAAGTGTGAGTTGATTAGTTGAAGTTGAGAAGCCAAAGTAGGTACTAACTAAAACAATGTTATATTTATAACTAGGTGGCTATGCTATGCACAATACATTGAAACCCTGATCTCCTAACTAGGGGTATCCCTGTATTTTAGAGATTAGGGTCCCTCCGCAGCAAAGTCACAAGCCAATATTTGTAGCTCATTGGTACAAAGCATTTCTTTAAATAGTTGAATGAAGAGAAAAATAGAAAAAAAAATAAAATAAGAAACAACAATAAATCCCTTAGATCAGTTTGCGGATTCTGCCAGAAAGTATGTCTACCTGCTTGTGCCAGTTTAGGTTTTGATCTATCGTAAAATCTGTTTTATCGTGTTGAGTGAGATATCGTTAACCATTACGTCTGTGAAATTTACACAAAAAAAAAACTGATATTTTAACTGACACACTACACACAGTGTCTACACTACCTGCGTTTGATGACTCCAAAAAAAAACTCATCAAATTAATATTTTTTTAATTGTTTATGTTCAGATATCGAAACGCATTACGTCTGCGGAGTTTCACTAGCTAATTCAATTTGACCCTGTATGCCTATATCAGACGTTGGTAATTTTATTCCTATTTTCTTCTATTAGAAGTTAGAAAAACCTTCCGATAAAGACATCGTTGGACGAGTTTGCTATGCAAAAGCAAAATAGAAGTCTTCACTGATTAGATACGTACGCACAAGCAGATAGGATTTCGTTACAAAGACAGGTCAGTGTAAACTGGAAATGTATAGCTTGATGTGAAGCCGTGTGTACGAGTAAGGGTTCACTAAACTGCTACATTAAAAAAAACTAGTAACAACCGCTTTCCAATGCACATAATAAAGTTATGCATGTGAAACAGTTTTAGAAATCGGTATTTAAGGCCCTATGATCTTTTTTTTTTTGCCTCGCGCATTTGGTGGGTATTTAAACATAGTAATTATTTAATCAAGTAATTTTATTACGACAAACTCAGCGATTTGTGCTAAACAATCTTACTACCTTTTCATTTATATAAAAAAAAGTAAGTTTAAAAACTAAAATCCGACTACTGAAAAATAGCGCTGTAAAAAGTATGAAACTAGAAAATGTTCTCATCTGAAATTAGAAAAAGACAGACAAATTAAAAATCCGGAGTCACACGTAATCTGTTTGATCCATGCCCTAACATGACGTGTGACTCCGGATTTTTAATTTGTCTGTCTTTTTCTAATTTCAGATGAGAATATTTTCTTGTTTCATACTTTTTAGAGCGCGATTTTTCAGTAGTCGGGTTTTAGTTTTTAAACTTACTTTTTATTTAAATAATTTTGGGGTTATAATTTCGTGATAAAGTATTTGCAGAGCTACTGTACATTTTTATTATCAAATTATGATAAGTAGTTTAGAAGTTATGAGGGAACAGCTGAACATACATACCGATCAAAATCATAACCCTCCTTTTTGCTTCGCCGTAGTCGGGTAAAAATAAGAAAAAAACGTCTGTTTTAAAGCTATGAGATTGAAACATTACGAAAAGGGGTACTTATGGGATTTTTTTCTATCCAGCAAAGGCTACGCCAGATCCTTAAATAATATTTTTTTTTTCAGATTTTTATAACACTTTTTTATGTTTCCCATGGATTTAAAAACTAGTAAGCGCGGACTCTGACGGGTCATAGCGCCTTAAGGTTGATCTGTTGCCCGCACAATTCAAATTTTCTTGCGTTTTTATTAAACGTAAAAATCATCAATATCTACATCTTCTCTAAGTTAGAATTTTGCTCCGGATTTGTCTCATTTCGGAAATCAGACGAATCCGGAGCATAAATTATTTCTTACTGTCGCGAATCATATTATGATCAAGACCTACCTTACACTGACCTGAAAATTGCATAAACGCAAGAAAATTTGAATTTTGCGGGCTACCTTAGCGCAATCATCTTAAGCATAGGCTGAAATAAAAAAATTGGCACTGAATTCCGAAAACATTTCACTTATGTACCATCGCGAAACTTTGCAGTGAACCACTTTTCGACCTTATTACTAACGAAATAAGGTTGAAAAGTGGGTCACCGGAAGTTTCGCTATGGTACCTACCTACTGATTAGTAATTTATAACCTCCTTCCATCTCTCTGGTTAATTTGCTTCTAGTTATGACTACCTTAGTGAGAGTATTAAATACACTCGGGTGATGTAATAGTATCTACAACAAACACTACTCTAATAAAAATTTTACTATAGTATAGTTAAAATCTCGCTGCAGACTTGGTCATAAATCATAATCGGAGTAGGGATGTGCGCTAGTTGCGCGCGCTCAAGGCCATTATAACATTATAATGTTTACGTGATAACCTTAATGTTATCACGTAAACATACTGCATTCATTAAGTAGTATTAAGGCTTTGGAGCATGGTCATGAAGTTATCCGCTTGCCGCCTTACCACTGTCAGTACAATCCCATCGAGTTGGTGTGGGCTCAAGTAAAAAATGAAGTTGCAACGAAAAACAAAACCTTCAAGATAGCTGATGTCGAGAAGTTAGTCGATGAAGCCATTTCCAATGTCTCCATTGAAAATTGGCAAAAATGTGTAGAACATGCAGAATTGCTGCAAGATGAAGACTTAAGAAAAGCACATTTATGCGAAGAGTTCATCATTCATGTGGATGATGATGACGATGACTCAGACGAAGAATTTTAATTTTATATTTTTACTTTTATATATACGTTCTTTTGTTTATATATTTAATATGCTTTGTAGTAAATTTGGTAATAAAATAAAGAAAAATGTGTATTTATTTCTATCACCCATTTTAAATATATAAAACTATCGATATCACTCATCGACTGCAGTAATGCACAGGACTACGTGTGGGCGTGGCCTGCCCATAAGGCCCGTGAATGGGAAAGAGAGCGAAACACTCGAATGATTTATGACCGAGTCTGCAGCGAGATTTTAACTATACTATAACTTGTATCAGATCAATAAACAAATAAAGTAATCAGGGGCACTACACCTTTTTACAACTTCCTTAGTTCACTAGGAAGAAATAAACAAGTTCATTAGGAACATAACTTGCAACGTTAGATGTAAAAGCATAAAAGTTTATCGAGAAACTGCATAAATTACTTAGGTACATCGCATCTTTGTGAGATAAACGTGCTAGTTATATCGAAAAATGCAACTTTACAGGAAGCGATAACAACATAAACTTTAAAAAAAATATGACAAGTTCTAAGTTAAATGAGTTATCTAATACTTATCTGACTTTAAAAAATACCGTACACAAAAAGATTCTACAAACTAGTATTCAAACATAGCGCTTTCTGTAAAATTGAATTTTTCGAGAAATAGCACGTTTTCTCGCAAAGATTTGAAATAGCATTTAATATTTTTTTTATAATTAGAAGAATTACTTGAGTTTCAAGGCTTTATCGAATATTAAAAAAAAAAAAAACACCTTTTCCGAAATGTCACGTTTTTCTCGCAAAGGCTTCCTCGGAGAGAGAGACATAATGTACAAATTTAAAATATTTATTTCAAGACTATCTTTTCAAGGTAATAATCGCTGTTAAGTTGCTCTATTTAGAAATCAGCATAAACATGATGTATGTGCTTACAAGCCTCAGGGTGCAATTAATTTGTGCATTAAAATGCTCGCTTTTTCGCTTCTATAATATTATGATGCTACGTCCTTTTTCTTTCCCGTTTGTTATGACAGTAAAGTAGGTACAGTTATCAAAAATTTGCATTTGAGTGACAACGTTTTATTAAGGTAAAACTACAGGACAAGGACAAGGACAAGGTTACTTTAAAATTTAACTCATTGTAAATTAATATTTCGGTATTCGATGTGAGAATTCAATTCGTTATTCCAACATGTTCTTTATTCTGATGATTTCATTACTACCGTATCCTAACTCTTGATGTTATAGTTTTTATACAAAAAAAAATATTTATATAAGTACTAACTTAATATATTCATTCATTCATTCGTTTCCATTATTTCCACATAGTCATAATTTTATTATAAAACAAACAAAATTAACATATTTAAAATAACAAAGATTATGTCAGTATGTTGAAAAAACAAAAAAAAAAGAGCGGGAACGAAATTAAAAATTAAAACTAGGCACAGGAAAACATTGACAGCTAGCCTATAGAACCAAAGAGTTCGTATTTTTAACTTCAATGCAGATCAATAATTGGATTCGAGCAGGCCTCGACGGAAAGTGTCTCTATTTGAGGCCAAGTGTTTCCGAACATAAGAGGTCTATTTTCGTCAGACAAATCTACCCATATTAATCAATCTGCCTATCCTTTTCACAAGTATGTTGGGGTTGGCTTCCAGTCTAACCGGATGCAGCTGAATACCTCCACAACCCAGTTACTGGGTAACACGATACCCCTTGGTAAGCCTCGTTGTCAGACTTTTTGGGATATTGTCAAAGATATACGAATGACAGCCGGGCGTGCTTTCTCCAAGGCACGGAGGGGTCTCGATTTGTAATGAATGGTCACCCATTTGCGAACCGACCGCTGCAACAGTAGCTTAACTTTCATTCGACTCGTGCGGCTGTTATTATTTAGACACGAGCCCCTCCGAACCTACACATAATGTGATGACGAAATTGTAACATTAATTTGTAACCATCAGTCAAGGAGGTAGGTACTCGTACTTCGGATTCTAACGGATTTCTACTTTTTTACAGATAACATTCAGACGAAACTGATCCTATTGTCCTGGTAGTACACAGGTATTTCTATTAGAGGTACACAGTGGACACAGTGGGCAGGCGTGATCATGATGACTGTGATTCCAACTCCATTACCTGTCAATGGGAAAGGCACTAGCTTCACAATACCACTGTAATAGACTATTACTTTAGCAATTCGTACGCAACGTAAGTAAGTATAATTGTGTTATGTAGGGTTGCTCCAAATCTTCAAATGATAATCTTAGACATAACACACGTCATCATTTTCCCCGAATAGGCAGAGATGTACCTAATACACCGAAATTTCGCCAGTTATGTAATAATGGGGGGGATATAATCATAAACTAACCAAAAATTTTAAATTAAGATTATAGGTTCCGGCCGGCATTTTTTGATTCTGTGGGTAGCATAGACTCAATAGCGACGGATTTATGTCAAAAGGCACCAGTAAGCGGTTTTCATGTAAAATAGGAATATTCCAAAAGGTAACTGAATGATTTCAAAGGTTGGTAACCCGAATAATCCTGATTTTCAAGGATCCCATAATTCTTATAACTGTACAAATATTGAGGTAAATGATGACAAATGGTTTATCATATTTCATTCAGAATAATTTGGAATTAAACCTCAGACTTAAAAATTCTTCAATTTATAAAGATTCAAAAACAATAATGTGTTGTTTGCACGCCAAATAATATTAATGCCTAAATCAATGCTTTATTTGCAAACAGGTGACAAATTGCTTTGGTACACACGACTGCATATCAAGCTATACATTTCCAGTATAAGAGGGCAGCTTATACTGGAAATGTAGCCGTGCTTGATATGTAGCCGTAAGTACATACCTACTCGATTCGAATGGCTATCGGGTTGATATTATATGAGTCATAAGCAATGGTCGTTGGTCATAAGTAATGCATATGGCCTGTACAGTATGTTAGCAGTAGTCAGTAGATACTGGACATGATACATCAGACAATAACGCCGATAAAATCCTAGGTAGTGGGCACTAATTTCAGTATTGTCTTTTCCACTCTTTCCTATAAGTAGATACAGCTGCTATAAATAAAACACCATGTCTCAAAATTGATACTTTCTATAGAGTAAGTATCAATTTTGAGACATGACCTATAGTATAGTATAGTATAGTAGTGTATGGTGCTTAGGTACTGCTTGCTGATAATGTTCACTAGATATACCACCAACTAACTAAAGTATCATTCTGGGCCCAACTTCAGACTTATTTTTTTTTTTCTTATTTTTTTGAACATAAACACCGATGTATATCAACCCTACGAATTTATAATGTGAGGTGTTACTTACTGCGCCGGTGTGCCTCCGTATCGCCTCGAGAGCGTCTTTGTACTCCTGCGCAGACGCGAACGCATGCTCCGTGCGGTCCGTTGGGACTCCTAGGAAATAAAAAAACATATTGTTAGTAAAAGTGTTATAGATTGGCTTTTTGATTGCTTGAAATTTTGTTTGTAGATAGCTATTGTTGGAAAATAAAAGATTTGAAAGAGATTTATTATTTTTTGGGAAAGTGGTAGGTAAGTATTTAAAGTATCTAATGAATGAAATACCTATAGACTTCGATCAATAATTGATCGTAACTTAATGACGATTTTTATTTAAAATTATGTAAGTAGGTCCTTTTCAGTTTATCTAACATTTGCAAACAATTCCGAAAGATTCAAGAAACACCCATTAAAATTAATAACCAAAATGAATATTAAGATACAAGATTACGAGTTACCACTGTATTTACTTTTTTTTTGTCAGTCGTATAGCAAAAACCGAATCCCCAAATGGAATGGAATGGACGCTAACACATAATTTACATCTTTATAATTTCCATTACCTACGTACAATTACATTAGTGGTTTGTGCGAAATGCGCGGCTGATGACTCTAGAACTAATCGGACGAAATAAAATTACCGGTTACGTATCAACTAAGCAATTCCGTGGAACTTAAGCATTCGTTTTCAGCCGGTAAAAAAGTACCTGTGCTACCTATCCACGAAAAATTTTAATAAAAAGTCTGCGTTCTACGATGCTACAACAAACTTTTTAGGTTAGCATCTTGAACTTTAAATTAAGAACAATTCATTAAATCTGAAAAGGTTGTTGTTCGAAAACCACTTTTGTTTTTTTTTTATGTGTCAGTGACAGACTGTGAAAGGCTGTATTATTTCGGCCAGGAACTTATAGGGTTTCCGCTTCACTTGTTTTTGTGTAAGAGAATCAGCTAAAGTTATTTGCGTCTAGCGTCTACAAATCACATCGTCCATAACACTTTATCAAAACCATATCGAACCTTTTTGAAAACACTACACAATGAAGTGTTCCTGTTAGAAAGTACAACAATAATATCGATAAGATTGCATTTCCTTCGCACGACCCAACCGATGGAAATTGTCTTTCACAAATCGGTAATGTGCCACCATTGTACATAACTGTATGGCTTTCTTGTCAAAGCTTTCGGGGTTAATGTATAGACATGATATTTATGATTTACTGTAACCGTTTTATTGTATGTATGTATGTTTTTATCTATGTATATGGTATTGCACATAAGTTATTGTGTTTTGCGGAAATGGGTACTTATTCAAGTCATGTTAGCGGTTTGTAAATCGATTCCATGTTTTACGTGGCGGTACTCTGGCAATTTGTGAGCAACAGGAAAATGAAGGCCGAGCTTTTCTGAGTGAATTTTTGAAATTGAATTATCTAAACTATAAAAGAATACTTCGATCTCTGATTATCAAAATTCAGATTGCATGAAAAATACAAGATAGTAAGTAATGGATTAAATTCGTATCTTGGCTGTTTTTACAATTTTTTGTGACTGAAATTATATCTCCAAAGCAATTTACTTCGGATACAATTTCGTTAGGCTATTTTACTTTTACTTGGACCTTTCGCCTGTAATCACTGTGGTCTGCGGACCACCTGCAAGGAGCCACAATAAAAAACGAATAAAAGCTTTCGGAATTCGCAATGAGACATTTTATTTAAACAAACATTACTATTCTACTGGCCGCACGGCGGTACAATCTCTTAAAATTAAAATTGGAACTTTTAAAATTAAAAACACTTTTTTAAAAGAATGAGCGAACTTCCGGTAGACGATCCCGTGGAATATTTTCCGACATCCACGCGGGCGAAGCCGCGACGAAAAACTAGTAATAAATAAAAAGAAATGATGTTCGTTGGTAAGAACGGCTGGACAGATTTGGCATTTTTTTTTTAATGTTCGTAATAGAACGTATTATGTAAGGAAAAATTGGAAAAGTTGCCCGGAAAATTGAAAAATTCGGCAAAAATTGAAAGTATTAGTAGTATTTTGTATGAACTCAAGGATAACGTCTGTCGGATCAGCTAGTTTTTAATATGATTTCAAAAAGGAACAAAATGGTACATAAAAAAAGTATAAGTATGGTTAATTTCATGGTTTTTATAAGTTCGATGAAATAAATTAACACTTGCAAACAAAGAATTAAGCGCAGTTACTTAATTACCGGTAGTTAAATTCGTACATTATGAAAATTAGACAGACGTAGGTGTGAGATCTGACAACTTTCTACAAAACAAAGCGAACGATCTGTCTTAATGGCCTTTTGTTCAACTGTGCCCGTAAAAGTGAACTCCGAGACACTTGGCTTTAGCGAAAAATTGTTCCAGTAGGTATGTTAAGATTGGAAATGATAAGAAGGTCCGTTAGTGATAGTATGGTTCACAAGTATTGTTTGGTTAACAAAGGCTGAACAGCGTTTAGTAAGGAGGGGAGAAGATATAAAGAAAAAAAAGGTTCTTTATTCGAAAGTGGCTTTCAGTATCATTTAAATTGTTACAATGTCATGGAACTTTTTTATAAAATGCTTTTACATCGTAACCCTTTGGGCAAAATTAATAATCATAATCAAAGTCAACTTATCCCATTTTTTCCCGTCATTACAACTCATTCTATGTGCGTTACTTTACATCTAGTACTAAATCACTTTATTATCCGTCAAAAAACCACAAATAAGAAATAGAACAAAAACTATTTGGTTACCATTAAAGCGTGAACTATACTAATAGGCTGTAAAAACTACATCTTCATTCCGAATAATAACGGCAACTAAGAAAATAAATAAGACGGCATCTTTGATAATGTGAGTATAATAATGATATTGAAGAGAGAAAAACGAATCAAGTGTAGCGGAGCACATCCGGTGGCTGGGAGCTGGTGCGGTGACGTCACGGTGTAGTGATGACCCCAATGAGCATGCACGACTCACGATTGACACGAAAATTGATACCTAAACGACGATCGCGAGTCAAATAATCACTATAGATACCACCAATCAACTTATACTCTCGCCGATAATAATCGATAAAAAATATCGACTTGCAAATCTGTAATGTTAAAGATGATTCAAATAATTTCTTGGAATACTTAAATCCATTAACTGAACTCAAAAGAACAGTTACAGAATTCCATCAGCGTTAGCAATAACTACGTCTTCTGTCAAAATTAGAACTATCTAATTTAATATTAGACGCATTCACAGCGATTTACTTTTTTATTTAAATGCCTTGAAGCTTGCTTGAAAAATATAATTTAATTTGGAAAAATAGTTATTAATGTGATTGCGTGATGCTTCTAATAACATTTATATGAAGTTTAATGATAGTCCGTGAAACGCAAACAGTAATTATCTGGACTATGAATACGGACTGTTCTTATTTATTTCATAGCCTCGAGTGTTAGGATAAAAACTAACAGAAAAAGTAAGATTTTCTCCTGTGTTCGGCTACTTATATTTTTTTCTTTACTTCATTTCGTGATGGTATGTATGTATGTCTGTCATTGAGTTCGTTTTAGCAAATATTTCATCTGTATCCACTAACTGAATGAAAAAGTGAAAGTGAGGAGTTCGTGCCTAAGTAATAACAGCCGCACGGGTCGATCCATCAGGTTAAGCTATGCTTGCCGGGGTTGGTCCGTGTATGGGTGACCATCTTTACATACCGAGACTCCTCCGTGCCTCTGAAAGCACGTTAAGCTGTCCCGGCTGTCATTCGTGAATCTTTGACAGTCGTTACGGGTCGTCAGAAGCCCGAAAGTCTGACAACCAGTCTTACCAAGGGGTATCGTATTACCCAGTAATTGGGTTGTGGAGGTCAGATAGGCAGTCGCGCCATGTAAAATACTGGTATTCAGCTGCATCCGGTTAGACTGGAAGCCGACCCCAACATAGTTGAGAAAAGGCTAGGCAGAATGATTGATCCACTAATTGAGTAAATGACTAATCATTAAGCTAAATATCGAAGCTTGTGGTCTTTTATCCTTCAGGCTAAACCAAATACCAAGGAATTAAATAAGGAGAGTCATTTTACACTTCGTATAAAAACGCAGATCTACGCAAGACACAATGGCTTTTTAATTGTTTCTGTAATTTAGGCATACGAAAGGTTAATGCATATAATTAAGCCTCCTATACCTACCTACTTCCTAATGAAGTTATAGATACCTACTACAGAATATTCCAACTTTTAAATAGATTGTTTATTACTTATACTTGATGACTTTTTTTACCGTCTTGAAAAAAATAGGCTATAGTAGGTGAACGGAGTAGAAGCCGAAGTTTTTTTTTTACTTAAAAAATCATTATGCAGGTTGCATAAGAATTGGATTACGATATTTTTAAATAATAATAATAATGATTATTGACATAACAGTCCCACATGACGGGAACCTCGTGAAAGCCGAGAAAGATAAACAAATCAAGTATCTTGACTTGGCTCGCGAGGTTGTCGACATGTGGGATGTGGACTCAGCAATCAATGTGCCGATAGTTGTATCAGCCAATGGTTTAATTGTAAATACACGGCCCGCATTGTTAGGAGGTTCCTCTCTCTGGAGTCCTGACCGCCGGTAGCTTGGACCCTGTTCCTGATACCGGTGGGCTACTATTTTTTTATATTTTTAAATGTTTTTTATATATTTTTTAAGAAATATTTCAAAACGTATTTGATAAGAAGAAAAATTAATAAACGAAATAATAATACCTTTATTTCGGACAAAAAAACATCCATAATTGTGTTAGTGAGTATTTAAATGATTTTTTTTTTCAAAATTTCTGTTTTTATTGTACTCAAATGAAAAGTTTACATCGAATTTGTAGTATTTATTGATACTTACTTAGAAAATTTTTCTGACTGCACTATTAAAAAAAAAAGACTAGGTATGCCATAGGCTTCTACTCCGTTCACCTAACACACCCTATTTTTTTCAAGACGGGTAAAAACAGTCATCCGGTATAAGTAATAAACCTACCTACCTAGTTTTTTTTTTTTTTTGTTTGTTTGAACGCGCTAATCTTTGGAACCACCAGTCGGATTTAGCATTACGCTATGACTAAGCCGAGCAAAAAGAAAAAAGTCAGAAAACGAAGTAATAGCGTGGGCTGGTGATGCGATGCGATGCGACGGGGTGGGTCAGTCGGGGGACCAAGAAATTTTCCGCAGACGAAGTCGCGGGGAGAAGCTAGTATATATATATTTATATATACAAATGAATCCCTATTTCCCTTGGTCACGCCATAACTTGAGAACGGCTTTACCGATTTCATTCACCTTTTTTGTTCTAATAATTTTTAGAAGGTTCTTACGGAAAGAAAAAATAAAAAAATTGCGCATAAAATTGGAAAATTTCAGAAAACTTCGAGCGTCTACATTAGAATCAACGAATTAAGATTAGAATATTCATAGCTATAGACAGGACAACGTCCGTTGGATTAAAATAATAATAAACAACAATAATAATAGTAATTATTACAATTAAACTATCATTTTAAACCATTATAGAAAACATAATATGACTGTAACTAACATGTAGGTACGCGAACTCCATCTGCGTAGCCTTTTCCCAACTACGTTGGGGTCGGCTTCCAGTCTAACCGGATGCAGCTGAATACCAGTATTTTACATGGAGCGGCTGCCTATCTGACCTCCACAACACATTAACTGGATAATACGATACATCTTGGTAAGACTGGTTGTCAGACTTTCGGGCTTCTGACGACCCGTAACGACTGTCAAAGATCCACGAATGACAGCCGGGACCAACGGCTTAACGTGCTTTCCGAGGTACGGAGGAGTCTCGATATGTAAAGATGGTCACCCATCCACGGACAACCCCGGCAAGCGTAGCTTAACCTGATGGATCGACCCGTGCGGCTGTTATTTATTACTTAGCCACGAGCTCCTCGAACTCGAATAAAAAAAAAAGCGAACTCCATATACACAGTTAATATAATACTACGTACCATAGATAAGAATCATAGTAAACCTGTTTCAACAATCATCTATGTTGTGACATAAAATACCTGGAAGGGCTCTCAGGCCGTCGTTAACACAGGTCACGTCTGCAGGATGCGTTAGAAGACCAGTATTTTTTCAACACTTTAATTAAAAGCCCGCAGTTACTTTAACTGGAGTTTCATTGACGTTATTAACGTTTGAAAGGATCGTTATTTATTTCTATTTCCAATCAGTAATTAAGATGTGTAAATGAGCTTCGATGCCAGGGTTCTGTACATCATGCAAGGGGTCCTCGTTAAATAAAAATGTAAAGGTATGAAAACTTTGTGTATAAAGAAAATATAAGTATTCAAGAGAAAAAGAAACCCTTGTCTTCTTGAAACCAAATTGGACAAGATTTTGGTCAACAAAGAACAAAAGTTCTATGGTTGTTTTTATTCAAAACTAGCTGCGCCCCGCGGTGTTTCCCGCGGATTATGTGATACACTAAAACGTGTATTATTTAATCGGTGAGAAAAGTATACACAACAAAATTGCTCATCCCACGGGAACACTACATTTTTTCAGGATGTAAAGTAGCCTATGTGTGCTATTTGTATACAGGGTGTCTGCTACTTCCACACCAAATTTCATCAAAATCGGTCAAGGCGTTTGAGTTTGTATGAGTAGCAAATATAAAATTTGTATTCCTTACTCCATTCCACGGGAACACTACATTTTTTCGGGATATAAAGTAGCCTATATGTTAATCCTGGGTGTCAGGTACTTCCACCACCACCTCAAAACACAGTCCACAATAGTCCAAATTTCTTCAAAATCGATCGAGTCGTTTGAGTTTGAAAGAGTAGCAAATATATTTGAATTCCTTGCTCATCCCACGGGAACACTATATTTTTTCGGGATACAAAGTAGCCTATGTGTTAATCCAAGGTGTCAGCTACTTCCACACCAAATTACATCAAAATCTGTCCCGCCGTTTGAGCGTGAAGAAGTAACAAACATACACACACACCCACACACACTCACAAACTTTCGCCTTTATAATATTGGTGTGATTATTGTGTTTTTGGTTTTGTTGGTGATCTTTCTGTGCGAATCATAATAAATACTTTTCTTTCTTTTTTCGGGATAAAAAGTGTACACCAAATTTCATCAAAATCTGTCTAGCAGTTTGCGTTTGAATTTTTTTTTTTTTTTTTTGGAATGGCATCTCGTAGTGTGACCATGAGAGGTCTCGACTACTTAACCGGACTATCCTGTGGGTGCCTTTAAGCGAGCTCAAAAGCCTCCAGCCAGGGGCATAAAATACTAACTAAATTATAAACTAAACGACTGCGCACTAAGGGCACCCCCTGTGGGGTACGGACCTCGGCTTAGGGAGTCGTTGTCCAACCAATGATAGACAAGGCAAAGCAATAGGCTGGATCAAGTTAGGGGAATTATTATTATCAGGGGAGTTTAAAGCTACAGGCTCAGCTACGCCACCAGCTGGCTCGATTAAACCGATCAAGGGACATGAATTTACATTTACGTTAGATGGTCTTAAACGCGGTGGGCCTCGGCGGCGAGGCCGGAATGTAGATCTGTGTTTGTGTTGGACTGTGCTAGTGTCCCTACTACTTCCCTGGAGGAGGGTGATAGGGTCATCGGGTTCAGTGAGGGCATGTCGCGGACGGCGGATACTACTGATTCTACTGGGGACATAGCTAGCGGCTTCGACAACCAAGGGGTTGCGATGTTTCACGGCGGAATCAAAGAAACGCTTGGAAAGGCGTTTCAAGTACTGACGGATGGTCGGGACTTTAAGGTCAAGGTGGAGGTCCGCGTTCCGAACGAACCAGGGGGCTCCCGTTACCTTTCGGAGGAGACGGTTCTGAAGGGTCTGCATCCTATGGATGAGGTGGGGCTTTGCATGCGCAAAGACTGGGCTCGCATAGGTCATGATAGGTCGAATGCACGCTGTGTAAATACGCAACTTGCACTTAAGGGACAATTTGCTGCGTGCATTCAGAACGGAGTGTAAACGGCCGAGAGCAAAGTAGGCCCGCGAACGAACCTGCTTTATGTGCTCTGAAAATGTTAAATGACTATCGAGCGTCACACCTAAATATTTGGCTCGCTTTTCCCAAGGGATCTGCTTGCCAAACATGGTGATCGGCCGAGGAGGGGTTGCGTTTGAAAGAGTAGCAAGTAGATATATTTGAATTCCTTGCTCATCCCACGGGTGCACTACACTTTTTCGGGATAAAAAGTAGTATATGTGTTAAGTATGAGCTTTGTACATACCGAATTTCATACAAATCGGTCCAGCCGTTTGAGCGTGAAGAAATAACAAACATACACACTCACACACACTCCTTTCGCCTTTATAATATTAGTGTGACTAGCGACCCGGCCATGCTTCGCACGGTTTTCACGACTTGAAAAAAAAAAAAAAAAATAAAATAAAATAAAATAAAATATTTATTACTGTACCAACTACATAGTTTACATATTAGTTTATGATTGGAGCCTCCTTTTAAGCATAATAACGCCTGTGTTAGGAGACTCCGCTCTTCCATAGCTTTGGCTGTTTGTACAACTTACAAATTACAAAAATAATTTAATTTAATTTTTTTTTTTCTTAGATTACATCTTTTTTCGAGCGCGTGTTTCATGCTTTATTATCATTTACGTACAGTATTATATTTATAACTTCAAGCATGCTCGCTCGCTCGTGAATGAGTATATTGATATGGTTGTGTTAGGTGTGCGAAGTAAGTGATGTGTGTGGGGTGTGTGAGGTGTGTCAAGTGTGTGTGGTGCGTGTTGTGTGTGAGGTGTGTGGAGTGTGAGAGGTGTGTGAGTGGTGTGGATGTGTGTATGAGGGAGCATGTAAGTGTAGGTGTGACGGTGCAAGTATAACTAATTTCCACTTATTGTAACAGTAATTCGATGTCTGAATACGTGCGTGATTTTAACCATTCTACTAGCATTTTCTTACCTTTATGAAGTTGTTCAGTGTATATGTATATGTCTTTATTAATTTTATTGTATAATCGTGCTGATTGTTTATTATACTGTGTAGCAGCAAAATTGGTTTTAGATTGTGGGACTTGCACAATAATATCTTTTCTCCTTTTTAATATTATGTTTTTGTCATACTTAAGTGTCTTATGCTTTTTTAGGATCGCGGCACAGATATATAATTTCCTAACAGATAGCAGGCCGCTGATCTCATATAGACTTTCAGTAGGAAATCTCCGTTTCTTGAAATACATTATTTTTATCAGACCTCTTTGAAAAAACATGAAGGTTTCTATATTATACACATATATAGGTTAAATATAAATGTATTATAAATATAAACCTTCCGGAATAAATCCTCTAAATGACAGTAAAAACCGCATCAAAATCCGATGCGTAGTTTCGAAGAACAATGCGGCCACACAGACAGACACTAAAAGCGACTTTATTTTATAATAAGTACTAGCTGCGCCCTGCGGAGTTACCCGCGGTTTATGAGATACACTAAAACGTGTATTATTTAATCGGTAAGAAAAGTATTCACAAAAAAATTGCTCATCCCACGGGAACACCACATGTTTTAGGGATATAAAGTGGCCTATATGTTAATCCAGGGTGTCAGCTACTTCCACAACAAACCATCCAAATCGGTGAAGCCGTTTGAGTTTGAAAGAGTAGCAAATATATTTGAATTCCTTGCTCATCCCACGGGTAGTACACTACATTGTTTCGGGATATATTTTTAAATTAAACTTGACTGAATTACTAAAAAATAAAAACGTACAGACCTGATTAAGGTGTACTGAATCTAATGAAACCAACACTGGTGCCGATTCTCTTGTGAACGCTCTAAACTAAAATTAGAGAATCGCTATCTTTTACTAACAGGCAGCGCGAGAAAAGGACGGCTATAGCTATGCACTAAGTTGGAGATGTCAAACTAGTTCACGCCTTGCGCTTCACCGTGTTTTTTAGTCGACATGTTTTTACGTGTCGTCTAAATGCCTATGGAAAAATTAGTACTAACTAATTTGACAGCTCTAATTTACTTTTGTCCCTTTCTTGTCATAATAGAGAGAAAAAGTTAGCAATAGCCTAAATTAAGTTTAGTTTGTGCACAACAGAATCGGCACCATTGTCTAATTTCGTAAAGGTTTCGGGGGGTGAAAACGTTATCGCCCGAAACAATACATCAAAAAGGAAATGTAGGTAATTGCCTCCAAGACTTACAACTCTCTCTATCACGTTCGGAGGGAGGCAGAGCAAGCGGTATGAAACAGATACTTAGCATTTTTGAAAATACATAATCGCGTCGCGAATCGGCACTTCACAACTCTCTTAATAGCTGACAGGTGTCATCAACATACAATAAGTGATTATTTGCAAGTCGGTAGAAGTTTGTTGACAATCATTTAACTAAATAGCTACTTAGCAAAAGAATTTAATTGCAACACGAATACATCTTAAACTTGATAATTATCTCATTGTTCTTTTCTATAATTTGTGAATGCACAAGTGTGCCATTAAAACCTTTTGTTTATAAAATGCTGTTTCCTTACACTTTTCGCATGCTGTGAGTCATGTGTTTGAATAATGCAATTTACTGTGAGTTTTATATCTTGTGTGTAAATATGATTTTGTTTGCTAAAGGTACCTACTTACCTAGACATATTATTGTTCCCACTAGGTACAAACAACGGTGTGTGGGTGGAATAAAGTTGGAAGGACAGTTAATTAAACAAATCCTCTCGAAATACATGTCGCGGTTGGTAAGACATTGTGATTACCACATCCCAAATTAAAGGATACTTTAAACAGATAAAAATACAAAAAAAAAAATGATTTAAAACAAGCTTGACTGACATAATTATGGTTTTCACAAATACTCAGATATTGCATTCGTGATTTCACCAAAATTAGGTACAGACAACAAAAGAGATAGATAGGCAGGCAGGGCTAGGTAGGGTATACTAACATATTTGTATGTGAATTGCTTCATGTTTAATTTCGTGACTATATACAATTTTGTGTTAGTGAGTTACAATGTAGGAGTATTGCAAAAACAAAGTAATATATATAAAATTGAACATGAAGCGGTACACTTACAAATATGTTAGTGGACCTGCCTAGATAGCTCTTTTGTTGTCTGTACCATATTGCAAGCAATGCATTCAATTTTAGATACACATCAACAGTCTATTGAGAGATCTCGTAACTAACATTGATGGACCTCACAATCCTCGTATATCTACTAAATACAAAGCCAAAGATGAGAAAGAAGATTGACCAACATGGCCCATTGTGTAGACTATTAGGACGATATCGAATACAGACCGGATCTACCACAGCCAGTCTTTGTTCGCTGTTTACATTAATCTAGTGCCGGCAACCTTCAAGGGTGCATCAGACAGTCATAGAAACCAGACATCTAGACAAGAATAGACTCCGGCCTCAATTCCTTGCAATGTACATATTATGCGCAATATTGCAGTATGTACCTATCGGAAAATCTACAAGCGTTGTACGTTTAATCGTATTTAGTAACTTGACAGTTGGAGGGATAACAGTTCTTGACAAAAAAAGCGGTCAAGAGCGAGTCGGACTCGCGCACCGAGGGTTCCGTTCCGATTTCTGAAAAAGTATGCTATTTCAGAGACATAGTTTTATTTTTCTTGTAATCTTTACATAAACCTCTATCAAATAGAATAATTTCATATTTTTCTCTATGCAAACTTCGGAGATAAGGGGGGTATTTTTTTTTACATTTTTCATTATTAGTCGAAACTATGCGGCCTAAAAAAAAGAAAAAAATTGTTCGAGAATGTGCAAACAGCGCTCTTTCATATAATACTCCACTTGCCCTAGTAGCCCCACTTCGAATTTTTAAGACCCCCTTTTCAGTCCCTGTCGCAAAAAAATTTTTTTAAATTTCTTTCTTATTTCAAAAATAGTTGGGCAAACGTCATCTAAAACTTTTCCAAATTACAAGTTGATAGCATTAGTAGTTCTTGAGATATCCAGCTGTGACAGACGGACAGACAGACTGAGTCGCACCATAAGGGTTCCTTTTTACCATTTTGGTACGGAACCCTAAAAAGGAATAGAGGTGAAAAAACGAATTAACGAAACTACCTTGATGTACAGAGGCCAGCACATCAAGCTACTCCAATCTGTCAAATTTTCCCAATTGAATGTGAACCTTATTCCTTTGTTATAAAGTTGAAAATCTATCAAATAAATTTGACAGATTTTGGCACCTTGATGTGCCTCTGTACTTACAGGTTATACTCGTAATCGTTTATACCATATAAACGTTAAGAATGACGGTGATAAAGCATGATAATACCAGCCTATTAGGTACTGTCCTACTGCAGGGCAAAGGCCTCAGAGAAGGCACGAGCATTGACCACCACGCTTGCTCAAGACGGGTTGGCGATTTCAGACTTAGGTATATTCACTATATGTCCAGGTTTCCTCACGATGTTTCCCTTCACCGATGTCAGTACCTAATGTCCAAGATAAACTCAGAAAGTACATTGAATTAAAAAAGTCACATTGGTAGGTAGGTACTTGCCCGGATTTGAACCCATAACCTCGTGCATCATCACACAACATTGTTATAAAGTCAATATATCTGCCTAGCCTTTTCCCAACTATGTTGGGGTCGGCTTCCAGTCTAACCGGATGCAGCTGAATACCATTATTTTACATGGAGCGACTGCCTATCTGACCTCCGCAACCCATTGACTGGGTAATACGATACCCCTTGGTAAGACTGATTGTCAGACTTTCGGGCTTCTGACGACCCGTAACGACTGTTAAAGATCCACGAATGTCAGCCGGGACCAACGGCTTAACGTGCTTTCCGAGGCACGGAGGAGTCTCGGTATGTAAAGATGGTCACCCATCCACGGACCAACCCCGGCAAGCGTAGCTTAACCTGATGGATCGACCCGTGCGGCTGTTATTACTTAGCCACGAGCTCCTCAGCGAGTTATAAAGTATGGCAACATTATTTTGCTTCGAACTGTCAAGTTAGGTACTGAATACGATTAAAAGTCCAAGTATAGGAGAAATTAAACAGCAACTTGTTAGTGGCAGCAAAAGACTCCCTCGATGACGACTGCGCTGAACAGTAAAGTAGCGTGGCAAGCGAAATTCTGATCCGAGTAAATAACTGTTGTTTTGAGCATACATAAACCACGCTTCTGCCCAATTGATACGACCATGAATGACACAACAACTGTTTGACGTTGGTACTTACGCCGCCGCCGGTCGACATGACGTCATCTCGTATCTGCTTTTCGCATGTAAACTAAGGCATGTCGCGTGGCTTTCATGCGAGAAATGCTCAAATCGAGAATAGAATAGAATAGAATAGAATACTCTTTATTATGCACACCATTTAAATTACTGGTTACAATTTTACAATGTTGAAATTATACATACGAGTGACACAATGGGCGGTCTTATCGAGATGGCGAGAATAGCTAGACTGGATTTTTACGAGGGAAAAGTACGAGTCGAACTACAATATCGAATTCGATTTGCGCTATAATTGCCTTCCTGATCGCTGATGCCCAGATTTTTTACTTAATGCATTTGTTACTTTTATGCCACCACCGAGCATAGTCTTTGTCGGAAACAACACCGAACATAAAGTATTAACTATCAAATAACTAAACGACACACTTTCAGGCCAATAATAGGATTACCTACCTACAAATGCAGCATAAACAATGCTTCTCCTGTAAACAAACAGCATTTCGCCCTTCATACTCCAAGACAGATTCCCAACATACACGAATAATAGATGCCGGCGGCGGCGGCGGCGCATCGAGATCGCATCTAGGATCGAACTATCCGCGTCGTCCATTATTTATGCAAGCAAGTTCAAGATTATTGTTTGCGTGTTCCCACTCCCATCGCAGCGTTAACTCATACATTTGCTAATAGACAACGCAACTGCACAATTCTTTGTCTTATTCTCTATTTAGTTACAAATAAGTTTGCTTATTGTGATACTATCCGATTGCAAAACTATAGGATTAAGTACCTACTATAATATCTTTTGCCTATTACCTACGTAAGTAGCGTGATATTAATTTCAATAGGACTCGTTTAAAAAAGCAACCAATAAGCAAAACAACAAACTGAGTAAGTATCTGTGTTTTTACAATTAGATTATTCTTTATTCAATAACATTAAGTACTTAGTTAATTCGAAAATTATTATGTAATATCAATGTAAATTCGTAATTATGATATAGGGCAAAGTCTAATGATCTGATAAACAAACTATTAGGAAATAGGAAATTGTAGTATATACATATATATATGTACATAGGTACATCTAGGGATGCCTTAGAAATTCCTGAAAATGCTGTAATGTATGCTTATTCTTTGGTCTGGAACTAAGCACACATGTGGTTCAAGTCAATAACCCACTGATAGCCGTCAAACAGACGAGCGAGTGTTTGTTAAGGACTTATAAGGGTAAATGCAGATAGGAGGAACGCAGTCAACCGGTTACCGACCACTAACTATAACTCCCATTCTATTTCTACTTCGCTAAAAGGTTTTTATGAAGACATAATTAACCTGTTCTTTACGCAAATAGATTCAGTAATAGAGAACTTTCAATTACTCAAGCAATAAACATCAACAACGATCATTGCTTTTGGAATTGGAATAGAAATTGCTTTTAACAATGGAAAAAAAATATGGCGGAGGAATGTTTAACTTTTTGCTGATCAGTTGGTTCTCACTAAACAGTATGCGCATATTTTGTACAGCACTGTTATACAACCTTCATGTTATATCTAAATGGGTGATCGAGAACAGAGTGGCCAGTATAACTTGGCAGGTGACGGTGGCGCTGCTTGCGAAGACAACTGTCAACGGGATGTAAAATTCAGTATACTCCTACCAACTTATCTGTAAAATGGCGAAAATTGGAACTACGGTCGTCATGTTGAAATGTCATTCAATTGTGTCGACGCATGTCATTCGATTGTGTCGACGCATCGACGGTGCCGCCCTCTTTCAGTTCACAGATAAGTTGGTAGGACTGTATCTACATTTTAGTTTAGTTCCAATTAACTTTCCATCCCTATTAACACACATTTCCCCAAAGCTCTTTGAGGCTTTGATGTTTTTTATCCGCGAGAATGATATCAAATTATGATTATATTTATTTTTGTGTGGTTTGTGTTATGTCAGTTGTGTACATATTTATTCGTATAAAACTAACAATATTTTTATCTGTTTGTTTCAGTATAATATTATCCGTCAACAAGTCACATTAAATTCGATTATTAATCAATCAACCTGTATTGGATTTAGGTTCCTTGTTTTTTTTTTTCTTCACAAGTTTTCTCACAACACATCATTGGCAGAATTGTCGACATCGGCACCATTGCCATAGAGAAAAATAGAATAGAATAGAATTAGTTTAGTTGCGCCGCCTGTCAATTTAAACTGGGCACTCAGAAACAGTGGCCATTGAAAGAAGGCACTTAGGCAGGCAATCCTCGTTGAGAACTTGAGGAGCGTATCTTACAGTCAATCAATGCATATGAATATTTCAGCTCGTTTCGACTAATGCCACGGACGTCATCTGATGGAGTGCAGAAATGTGATTAAGTAGTACTTACATTAGAGCATCTGGTTTTTATTATTATGATTTATAGACAAATAATAACGCACCTGCCACATTCACTTTCCACACAGCTATTAGAGCCTTGAGTATCTCCATTTATTGTAATGAAAGTTGCATTCACGTTCACCACTAGAAAAAATACGTCGAAAAGTATTTTCACTTCAGTTTTTCTAAAGATGGTAATCATGGAACATCATGCCATTCATTTTAAATATACTGTCAATATTTTAAGTACAAAACTGCTAACGAAACTAAAATAAGCTTCACAACACAATGGTGTTTTAAAATATAGTATTTTCAATGGACACATTTGAACACAAACATGCATATTAAATGACACAATAATTGGTACCAAGTAGGTCCAGCTGAAAACTGTTTTTAATTAATATGACAGACAAAAGACTCAGTAATTATATAAACAGCTAACGAAATAAGCACATGTTACACTGTAACATAATGTGATTAACATTGTGCGATAATGTGATTTTCCACATTATCGCCGTAGTATTTGGGCAGTTTTAAAAGCTTACAGTCAGCTTTTCAAAAATTCATCCAAAATCAGGATTTCAAAATTCACATTCCATGTAAGAGACCTTTAAATAAATGGCTAAGGGCCTATTTCACGATGTCCGAATAGGCACTAGTTACCGAATAAATTCCAAAATTGAACAGAATCTGTATGAAATTAAGTATCTGCCAAGTAAGTTAACAGGAACTTATGTAGAATCTACTTATGTAGTTGGAGAATCAGGCCCTTAGTATATGCTTTACGTTAGTATGACCTTTCTAACCAAAGCTTTAAGCTATTACTAACATAAGGCCGGGAGTCCACCAAAGCAGAGATGTGTGCGGTGTGCTGTGTGCTGTGCGAGAAGAGATGTTTTTCAGCTCGGGGGACTCCACCAAAGCGGAGATGTGTGCGGTGTGCTGTGTGCTGTGCTGTGCTCGCGTGCACGGTACTAGCAAGATGGTCGGCCGGCGCGCGCGCGGGGCCCTGCGGGTTGCTGGCGGGCGGAAGGGGGGAGGGTGACATCGCTCACTGCACGCCGCTCACATCTTTCATCTCCGTCCGCGCACAGCTCACATCTCCGCTTCCATCGCGCCATACAAATATTACACATCTCCGCACAGCGATCTCCACTGAAGCTGAGCGGAGAGGAGACGTGTCAATAACACAATTTTATTGGTTGTTTAAAAAACAACTCCTCTCCGCTCGTCTCGTCTCCGCTTTGGTGGAGACCCGGCCTTAAGCTCTTTATCTCAAGCTTAGACAAGTCAAAGTAACAACAAAATAATCATTCTTGGTTTCCGTTATTTTTGTGTTCCGTTTCCTAAAGTGCAAGCAATTTTTAAGTATCTCTCCCCTGAGTCCAAATTGTCTACGATATACCAAAACCGAAAACTTCATTAGAGGTATTTATGGCCGATGCCGCCGGGGTCGCGGGTTGTTCGAAAGAGATACCGTGACCCTGGCACGGGCAACTGAAGGAACACGGGTGGGTTTTAGTCAGCAAAAGTCTGACACGCCCTCCCGCTCCGCCCAGAGCGGGAGAAGTCATTTGATGATTTCCCATCCACAAAAAAAAAAGTAAGTATGTACTTTTCCTCATAATATTATTGTAGATGAGAAACGAAAACGAAACCAGGTCAAGGCACATGTACAATTCGCTTAACATTATCATAAACACGCATCTTTAAGAGCGTGAAAATCGGAAAATGTTGTTTTTCTTAAAAATCTTTAATTTTTTTGGCACTCAACAAGATCCTTGTTAATGTTATTTACATTCACATTATCGATGTTTCGTAAGTGGTTTTAAGGCAATTATTCAATATATTTTTTCCAATATTAAAACCACATTCTGAAAACCGGGATTCACTTTAATTTTCTTACTGAAATGTCTGTCGTTTTAGAGAATGAACGAGCATTGAATGAGCTTTTGAATCCTTACTTTGTTGGTGAACTTAGAGACGATCTGTATTTCCAAGCCACCTCACTGATCTGACTAAGACAATGTCTGGACTTTAAAAGAGACTGTGACCTCTGAGTTTGTTTCGATGTCTCTTCTCAGAGTAGGATAGGAAGCACCGACTTCATATAGTTTAAAATAATAAAAAGTAAGTTCAAAAACTAAATCCCGAGTACTGAAAAATCACGCTCGCCGCGGTCGGTCTGTAACCAATTAAATTAATGTTATTGACCTCCACTTTTACTTATTTTTAACAATTTAAACATATTTATTTACTTAAACAATATGACTTATATACATATTTGTAATGTGCTCGTCAAGACCTTTCTTTTGACACCAAACATTTAATTATTATCTCAATTTAATTTTTTTCGTGGTCAGAAATTTACGTGTAAAGTCCACCATATTAAATTTAGAGAGAATTTTTAGATCCTATGTCATCCGGGACCATTATTATGAATCTATTTTGATACCTCATTCTTAAAATCGGTTCAGTAATTTAGGCTCTACGGTGGAACACACGTAAATACATACTTATATACATACTTACATACATACATAGACTGCTAAAATCATAACCCTTCCTTTTGACTTTGCCGTAGTCAGGTAAATAAAAGTCGGAGAAATATTTCTACAAACCTACTCGTACTTACAGAAATACACACATAATATATAAACTCACGCCTTCTTTCCACGGGGGTAGTCAGAAACTACAGAACGCCACCTGCTGCGATCCTTACACACTACTTACAGAAGTTAAATATAATTTATCACCACAACTGACTCTAATCTTATCATTACAGAAATGGCTACATAACTCAAGTACCTATCTATGACCTTACTTACCAAGCTTTGAAACACACGGTAATGATCAAATTGCATCTTTTTTCGTGTCAGTCACGGCAAATACAATAGAGTTCTACAAAAACTGTAGTAATTGTGTTCCATAGAGTAGTAAGGAAACTTTTTTTGCGACAAGCGTAAAAAGTGTACATTAAAGTAATGAGTATGACTATATAATGGTACGATATTTGGACGATGACTTACAGGACGGCCGTGTAACTGGGGACATTTATTATTACATCTTTTTTTTTTTTTTTTTTTTTTTTGGTACTGACCTTTTCGCAATTGGCTCCGGGAGCCTCTGTTGCTTAACCGGGCGTCGGCGGGGCCAGATGGGCCTCTCGCCTTGCAAAATAATTATTAAGTAGCACAGCTAAGGGCGTCCCATAGTGGGACTCGAACCTAGGCTTAGGGCGCTACTGACTACTGAGCAAGTAGGGGACTTGTAAGTGTCGGTTTTATTATTATTATTAGGGACATTATTTTTAAAACTATTCGCTCCGCGCGGGCGGGCGGGCGGGGTCAAGTTACGTAATGATTATAAACTCATAAGACAAGATCTGCTATGTACCTATCTATGTTATGTGCTTCGTATAAATAATAAGATCTAATTTCATTAGTAGGTAACTACTAGAGGTTTAACTGTAGGAATGCCTGCACTAACTAACAATGGCTAATTTATTGCGAATGTTTGGTAGTAAACCTCTATTGGTTGAATAGATTATATTTTATGTTAATGAAATTTATGCTCTATTGACTGCTAAAATATTTCATTTAAAATTTCCAATACTATCTACAAGTACCTACTTTACCTACATTCAACACTTCCGTCTTCAAGGTATAAAACTTCGGCCACATCTGAGCGACAAAAGCGACTGCGAAGCGGGAGCGTTAGTCGCGCGGCGGACGCTGCCCGTGTTATCTTATGACGCCTTGCACACCTGCGCGACCGCGACGCGGGAAGACCGCGTTTGCAAAGCGGGACGTAGTCGTACGTTAGACGTGTGTAGAGCTTGTCTACTCTAAACAAAGCGAGAATTTTATGAATAGTGCTTTCATTTGTACCATTTACAATGTCAACCCTCAAATATCACACAATTTCCATGATTAAAATCTCCGGCTTTGCAATAAAACAAGTGTGTGTGGCAGCTCCGACGCACGAATTACGAAAACAAAGAGCCTACAGTCCTTTCGTCAGACGACTTTCTATTGTTGGACAACTATTTAGGTGTTAAACTAAGCTAAAGACGTGCGGCTTCAGTGACTATTCACTAAAAATGAGGTTTGCAGTTCGCGCGCGCAGGTGTGCACGTAAAAGTTTCACGTTGTAGACGCTCCGGGTTCGCGTCCCGCGTCCCGCTACTTGACGCTCAGATCTGGCCTAGCATAACTGTGTAACATACTCATCTTTCTATGGGAGTCAAATTAAACACCATAAGGACATGCTATACGGTGTAAAGCTGGGGTTAGATAGGTTAGCCGATACACGGTCACAGTCACAGCTAACGAGGTACAGTCTGGCGCGATCTGGCCCACTGATGGGACTGTGGGACTGTGAGACTGTCGGACTAACAAACGAGTGTGTGGAATACCAACGTCTCTACTACTTCATGCCTGCAATCACTTCTATGATCAATGTTCGTGTGAGAAGTTTTAATTGGTAGAAAGGTATTTTACACCGGTTATATTATTTTACTCGTTGACGTTGCAGTCGGCTAACAAGCAGCGCGTGCGTTGCTGTTTGGACAAAGTCAGATAAATACTATTTATTTATTAGATATAGATAGATATAATAAAATACGGAATTCCTGCTTTCAAAAAATGAATTAAAATCGGACCATCTCTTGTATTTTTTAAATTAATAATTCCGGAATTTCGATACATAAATAAGTAGGTATACGTTAATTAATACTGAAACAAGGTAGGTACAACAGCTATAGCGAAATGAGTGACATGACTCACAGACGCATTGGCATTTCCCGAGTTAAATTCAACTAAATCTGTGACATAGTGTCTGTAGTGCGTAACTAAGAGTCGTATCAGACCACCGTTGCCGCGTTGTGACAAAAAAATAATAATATTATGGTGAGTATAGCTGCCAACTATCGCCACCATTGAGAAAAAAATAATAATTACAGAGAAATGGACCATTTTGAAATTTCCTATGCTCACATTTTTTGTCAGATGAGGTAGTATTTTTTGTATTAAAAAATGCCACACTAAACCCCCGTTCGGACGGGCGTAATAAAATCGCGGCGGGATTTTATAGCGCACTAGATTTTCAACTCTCGTTGTTGAGCCGAGCGTTGAGAATTAACAATTACAGAGTGCATTCTAGCGCGTGGAAAAAACACACTGTTGGATTTTCAACACTTGGCGCTAAGTAGAGCGTTGAAAATCCAGTGCGCGATAAAAAATCGCCGCGATATTTTTACGTCCGTGCGAACGTCGACTAAACCTCCAAGCTTCTACGTTATAGCAGTTAACGCCAAAAACGGCCGTTTCAGTTTTTCTCAATAGTGGCGCTAGTTAGCAGCTCTACTCGCCTTAAGTATGCTTTTTAAGAAATAGGCTGTATAGTTTTATTATCTGTGGCTTAACCGGAACTTCACCCGCGCGCCACCGAATGCGATGGCGCCACACACTGTCTTTCGAAAAGGGCGACCGTTCACATTGTCGCGCGTTGCTACTGGCAAAATATTTAGATTCCTCGAGAATTTCCGTATAAGTGGTTCCTAGAATACTCTGTGAAGGTGGAACTGGTGCTGTGCATGAGGAAAATTGTGTCCCGGGACAGGAACAGGGGGATCCAGAGTCGGTGAGTTCATTTTGTTAAGCCACCATTTTTTTCTTTTAAAATTGTTAAAAACGGGGGCTATCGAAGCCAACATAGGCTATTTTTATAATTAGATTTCTTCTTGGAAAGCTTTTAATAAAAGATGTAATCGTTCACGCTTGGCCGCTCTTATTCTCTCCGAGCCGCTTCCAACCAAAGGTCAGCTTTACTTTAAGTCAATCGTGAATTGTGATTCCGATCGTAGGCGCTGGGACCTGGGACAGGAAGGAATCTTTCACGTTTCTGCGCAAGTTATTGAATAGGAAATAATTTAATAATAATTTGTTACTTATTTTGGAACGAAGTTCGTTAACGCGTGTTGCGGTAGGATAGAAATCTTCACGTACACTCCTACCAACTTATCTGTGAAATGGCGAAAATTGGAACTACGGCCGTCATGTTGAAATGTCTTCGATTGTGTCGACGCATCGACGGTGGCGTCCTCTTTCAGTTCACAGATAAGTTGGTAGGACTGTAACGAAAAAGCGTTGTGCCCGAAAAAGTCAGTTTCAAGTGTCAAAAGTTTCTGGTTTTGTTTTTTTAAAACAGAGCCATGCATGGTATAAGTTTAGATGGCTCTGTATTTAACTTGTATACAGATTACAGCGAAAGGAATTTCGTTCCAACCGGCGGATGTCCCACGACTTTTTTTTTGAAACGAAGGTCTTTAATGCGGCTTGTGGAAGGAGTAAACTGGCAAAAAATGTAACGTAATGAAAAAGCGTTATGGGTTTACCCCATGTTTTTGACCTTACGTGTTTGATGAAACCGTTTGAAGGTTCATCAAACCTCAAACGGCACTGCGCAGTTTGATTTTGTACGCTACCATAACGCAGATAAATTGTGAAATGCCCTCGAACAAGGATCGCGATTTCCTTGCTTTTATTACATCAATCTCCTGTTAAAATGTAAAAAGAAAAGAAAAACAATTTGTTCCAAAGAATGGTACACATTGTGATATCGTTTCACACACGAACATCTACAGAGAGTGCTACAAACTACCGTACCAGATGATTATAAGAAATTTCTTAGAATGGATGATGTTTCTTACAAAAACTTACTTATTGCTTAAAATTCTAATCCAGCGCAAAACTGAGCCGTGTTTATTTAAAAAAAACGCGTCGGAAGACGATCAAACGGCGCGTCAAACACAACAAAAATATGAAAAAATAAAAAAAAATATTTCATCAAACAAACTTCAAACCCGTGAATGTCTGACAAACCTCTCAAACTAACTGTATAAATGATCAAAAGGTTTGACTCAAACCACGATCTACGTGTTTGAATCAAACGGTCTGACCGTTGTGGGGGCCCTTTAATACAAAAACAAAAACTTTTGAGACTTGACAACATACTAGATGGCTCTGTATTAATAAATAATATACAAAAAAAGAAGCTTCGTTCCAACCGGGTGTCCCACGACACTTCCGACAGTTTTGTTAATAATTAATTTTGCACTTTTGACTCGAAGATGGTCAAAATATTTCTCTGCATCAGGTTCAAACCTGAGACTAATAATTTCCATAACTAATAAATGTTTTTAAACTTTATCGTCATGATACTGCCACTGCTGAACATAAGCCTCCCCCAAGCAACGCCACTTCGACTGGATCTGTGCTTCCCGCATCCAGCGGATTCCTGGGACTTGGTAAGTATGTGACAGTATGGTCATGTCACTGTCACATAATTCCCAAGTTTTACGTTGGGGTCAGCTTCTTCAGTTCGTCTCTTAGCCAAACACGGCACATCAGTATTCAGAGAGCCTCTATATCGCCTGACCCCCGCAACGCAACCTAACTAGGATACTGCTGTCATACGATTGACATAATGAAATGTTAGATATTCGCAGACGGAAGAAAGGATAACGGGAAGTATGACTTAACACGTACGAGAGAAGTGTTTAATAAAAGACGTGTGATAAAATCAAGACGAAAAGAGGTAGTAATTTAAAACAATCAGGCAGATTTTATGACTCCTTGATAACACATCTTCAACCTCATGCCGACAATTTCACAATATTACTACATGTATCAACCATAAATTTTACATAATATACAATGTGCAAAACTGGAAACACACGGCTGAGATCAGAAACAAACGTTCCGAGAATTGTCGCAAGCGCCGACAACACGTGCTTATGCAAAGTGAAGCGTTTTACGACGAGATTTCACGGGACAGTTCCACGGTAATGGCATTTAGAGGCGTGACCCGCGGGCGGGCTTTACCGTACAACCACAGATTCCAGGGATGCTAAACTAAAGTAATTTCTTGAGAACAGCGCTTGGGAACAACGAGTATATTAATTTATTGCTCAATAAATCGCAGGGTAACAGTTCCGTGCGCTAATTTTACTAACGTCTACTGAATCGTGAACGTTTTATCGTCATTTTGAATCACTCTATCCAATCTATACTAAGATCTAGGGAACGGGACTTAGTGCCTACAGCTGAAAATACTCGTATCTCGCTAATTCTCTAAGACATTAACGTATAATTACGATGTTTGTATATATTAGTCAGTCATGCTGAAATGGTTTGACTTTGATTAATGGAATACTGAATCCCGAAATAGTAAATTACTTTAAATGCTGTAAATGCATATGTGCGTCGATGGAGGAAAATTGGCGATGTCTTGGCGATGTTAGAGACAAATTAGAAAAATTCTTCAAGATTAAAAAAGTTCGAAAAATCTTAGTATTATGACGATGACTCAAGAACTCTACGATGTATCATAAAGTCAATTGAACTAACGTAGGTAATGATGATTGAAAAATAATAGTTTTCTTAGAACAAGACAACAAAAATAAATGTTCAACGTTTGGGACGTTGCCAAAACAACCAATTTTGTCTAAGAAGCCAAAAGAAGATCGATCTGTAGCTATTTATTATAGGAAAACTTTACCGGCCATTCTCCCGATACAAATTGCATAACAGTAAAATAAAAGGCTGTAGGTACCAAACCAGAAGGCTTTGGAAAAATGCAAGTTACGTAAAGAAAATTGTTACGAATTCAAATAAATTAGTAAGTACTTTTAAGGAAAGTGGATTATGTAACTAGATCTGTTACGATTCAACGAATGTGGGCGATTTAAACGCATCAATTAGGCTGTGACTGAATGAAATACGACAAATATGTCCATATATGATATTACATAATTATTAGGTTGGGGAAAAAGTCTTTTCGCATTATAGTATGTATGAACTTAAAATAAAATCTCTTTGGCTATACTATTTGTATCTGGCTGGTTTTGGTATCATTGAAAGTTTAAATTTTAAAGAACATAATTCCAAATTCAAATTAGGAAAATGTGTGATTTTCATTTGTTTTTCGTACTGTCAAGATGAGTGAATCTAATGAAGAAATTCGATACATTTTAAAATTTTACTACAAAAAAGGTAAAAATGCAACGCAAGCCGCGAAAAAAATTTGCGATGTTTATGGACCCAGTGCAGTGTCTGTGAGAGTAGCACAAATTTGGTTTAAGCGTTTTCAATCCGGAAATTTTGATGTCAAAGATGCACGTCGCTCTGATCGCCCTATTACGGATAAAATGGATGCCATTTTTGAAAAAGTGGAGCAAGATCGGCATATCAGTAGTTACGACGTAGCTGAAGAACTGGGAATTGAGCACAAAACAGTTTTGGCGCATTTGAAAAAAACTGGGTACACAAAAAAGCTCGATGTTTGGGTACCTCACGAGCTCACTGAAAGAAACCTAATGAATCGTGTACTCATTTGTGATTCTTTATTACGACGTTTGAAACCGAACCATTTCTGAAGAAGCTGATAAGTGGTGATGAAAAGTGGATCACATACGACAAGAACGTGCGAAAAAGGTCGTGGTCAAAGGCCGGTCAGGCTTCACAGACTGTGGCGAAACCCGGGTTAACTCGCAACAAGGTGATGCTGTGTGTGTGGTGGTATTGGAAGAGCATTATTAATTATGAGCTGTTATCACCAGGCAAGACCATCGATTCTGAACTCTACTGCGAACAACTGATGAGATTAAAGCAAGAAGTTGAGAGAAAGCGGCCGGAATTAATCAACAGAAGGGGTGTGGTTTTTCATCATGATAACGCTAGACCTCACACATCTTTAGCCACTCAGCAAAAATTAAGAGAGTTTGGCTGGGAGGTGTTAATGCATCCGCCGTATAGTCCTGACCTTGCATCTTCAGATTTCCACCTGTTTCGGTCTCTTCAGAATTCTTTAGGCAGTGTCAGGTTAACATCACGAGAGGACTGCCAAAACCACTTGTCGCGGTATTTTGATCAGAAGTCCCAAGATTTCTATAGCAATGGGATCATGTCCCTACCTACAAGATGGCAAAAAGTTATCGAACAAAATGGTACCAACATACTTTAGATAAATGTAAATAATGTATATTAAAAAATGTTTTGAATTTTCTTAAAAAATGCGAAGAAACTTTTTCCCCAACCTATTATACAGCCATGTTTGTTAAACATTTTGTTTACCTATATTTGGGGTTCATCGATGTTAGAACTTATGACAGTTTTTAGTACTTATCTAAAAGATTTTGTTAAAACTATTTATGTAGAAAACCGATATCTCTGGTTGGTGTTCTCTTCAACACAGCTCCTTGATTACGCGATAAACCACAGACTATTTCAGACTTGATATTTTCAATGCCAGACCCTAAGCTACTCATTCATATTCAGCAAACGCATCCAAACTCCAGAGCTAGTTTGTGTATAACGTTAATGGCGTAATCCACTAGGCGCTTGTATACTGACCATGTACGGGTTGGCCTCAGGTTGGCCTGACACAATGGTACCGCGCCGGACGATAAAGGAGTCACGACAAGCCTTCCGGGACCCGGGGCGAGAGTTTAGAGGCGGCTGCGTGTCAATGAACTTGCCCCAATGGTACTATGTTGGTATAAGTAATGGGTGTATAGCTTTTGAAGGTCTAAGTGGATGTTTTTGTACCAAATATGGATGGATGGATGGTTGATGGCGGTAGCTTAGGGTAGGGCATCGGTCAAGCGAAGTCGTGAGTTCGAAATCCACCCATTGAATCATTGATGAGAACTCAATCTTATTCCTAATACAAACTAAATTATTTAGCTTAGTTATATGCATAGCAGGGTTAAAAAAAACAGAGATCGTAAACTTGTCAACGACTTATTATTTTGACACGACAACACTCTCCGTTCGCACATTATTGCCAATTGTTACGATCAATAAAACAGGCTAAATATGACATCCGACAGTTATTATAACCGCAATACATTTCACATTGTGCCTGTAAAATATATGTATATGCAAATCTGTGGCACACATACAATAAAATCCGTTAATATACGACTCACAAAATGTAGGTACAATTACCCAGGTTTAATAAGCGTATTGTGATCATGCTGCGTGGCGTATTGTCACAAAGGTCAATGAAAGTAGGCAAACCATAGTCACATAGAAGCTACAAATATTCCCACTGTTTTAATAAATGAGTATTATTTCACATATATGGTAGGTAAATGTACGCATTGTTATTATACTTTCATGTTTTTTGTTGGAATAAATAAACGAATATAAAATGCAAATTGGATCGAGTATGTCAGAAATGATATGTGTATCGATTGTGCCGTCTTTATGGGACTTTCTCTATCGATAAAGTGTACTATTTATATGCCTGATACGTCGTTTAGCGCACGTAACGATCTGGTTTTTGAATGTACATGTACATACGCGGCCAAATTAGGAATTGTGGTATCAAGTTGTCTAGATTCTTCAACTTGCGACACAGGTTAGAAAAAGCAGAATTTTCTACTTACAACGACCGTTAATGTTCTTCCTGATGCTTTTTTACAGTCTTACGTATACTAATGACCCTTAGGACGGTCGCACAAACATTTCCTGATTCAACTTTTTTATGATACTCTCCCGAGGTAAACGCTTTGTCACATGACCTATCCTGTTATCTACAATATTTGTTTCAACTTGAAGCCCGAAGGTAAAAGCTCTCTCAAATTATTTGGTGAGCAAGAGCAGATATGCAAGTAATAATTCTCTTGTCTATTGTAATCGCTAATGATCTGCCGGATATGATTCCAATATCTTACACCTACCTATACCTGCCAAAACCGCAACTTAAAATAACAGTTAAATCAAACGGCCCTTCCCTTAGGTTACCTTCCTACAGAACAATACGAAAGTTAAATTCACCCACACCTTCACTGGAGTACAGTTCCCTGTTCCCACCGAACAATCGATCGGTAAAAGCTCACAAATTAAATGATTACCCGATATGTAATCACAAAGTATCCATAGAAACCAACGCAGTGTCTATAACATGTAATTTTACAAGAAAGCGCTTCGATTCTAAGCTTTCTATAGAATTAACGCGATCGTCTTTTATTTGTTTCCGGAGGAGAACGCCTGCGCAATTACACTGGAGGCGCAAACATCATGCCATGCCACAGCTGTTATTATTACACACCCGTAAAAGGAAAAATGTTAGAAGAACCCATTGGCACAAATAGTTAACATGTGGGCTTTTAAATGGTCGAATTTGTAAGAAAGTTGTAATTTATCTGTGTAATTGTGGAAACTTTTAGTTTCTCGTAATTGTAGATTACAATCAATTGTTGTGGAGCCAAGCCTACGTAAGCAATGACGGCATACAGATCCTCTATATTTACTACAATAGAACAACAGTACAATACATACGAATGTAAATGTACGTGTATCATACTATTTCCGCCAGGTGATCCCGTAACAAAATTCAATCATAATTATAAACTAGCTGAGTTACTGGCTGAGAAGATGCTAAAACTTTTTGACCTCAGAAATAAGCAGATGCAGCAAAAACCTCAACAAAGACATTTGATTTATGCTCGTCAGTTTAATAACAACGTAATATCCAATATGTCTATCTATGCGAGACCGTTGCATTGTTACACTTTCTCATAACACACTCCATCGTATCATATCTGATATTGTCATGTTTTTCACGAGCACAAAATGAAATTGTGTTTTTCATTCATATTTACTGTTAAAGCGACTTTGTTCCACGCCCCGTTACAGGCCACTATAAAAGTGTATAAAACATGCAATTTCCGTGCTGCTGCTATTTTTACACGACTATCCCGCTGAGAATTGATTGATTATATCTTAAGCTCACGAAATTCAATATAGTTTATCAATGTTGGTTTTTGTGCGTGTAACAATCGTGATAGTCTAACTAGGACAGTTTTTAAATTTTAACTCCTTGCAAAAAAACATAGTATAAGTACCTGTACCAAAGACTATTAAATAAATACTCTTTGACCTGTATCTACCTGGGCGACCGAACTCTGATGAAAACAGAGAAAACCCATTTTGGTTTTTTTTTTAGTTATGTGACCTAGCTAGATCGATTTTTCGCCCCCGTAAACCCCTATATTGCAACTTTAATCGAAATTGTTAGAGCCGTTTTCGAGAACGTGATTACAAATATATATACAGGGATGAATTTTTCAAGTGGGCGTGGATGGCCAAATCCGAAACTATGAGGCATAGCGAAAAATAGTCAAAGGAGTCTCGGACTCAATTTTGATGAAAACTAAAACTAAATCATTGGATTTTTTATAAATCAATATTTCTAGCTAGGAATCGATACCGTTGATTTTGCAAAAAAAAAACACACACTGACACCATTGATAGTGTCGCTAATAAGGATCGAATTCTGAGAAGTAATATGAGATGTTACGGCAAACTAAAGGAAAGAGAAAAGAAATAAAAAAAATAATTTTTAACAAATTACTTTTTTATTTTTCTTATGTTATTTAACAGATTAATTGATCAAAATGATGACCATTGTTTTCAATACATAGCTGGATTTGACATCTCAAGGATTGTACTACAATATTCCTCATAGTTTCGAATTTGGCCATCCACGCCCACTTGAAAAATTCACCCTGTACATGTAAAAATATTTCTCATTTAATAGTATACGATAAATAACCATCCAGCCAATTTCCATTCGTTGTGTACTGAAACTGAAATATTATAATATATATTTATGAGTAGACCACATAAAATAGTAGATATTTAAGTTTCATAGAAATTAGAAGGCTGCTTAGTAATTATGTTCAGCACGTACCTATCTCTGTGTTTGAGTGTCGACAAATTATTGGTTTGAGTTGAGAATTAATTTTCTCAAACAATTTGTTTTTACCACTATCCTATCGTAACACTGATCTACAAAACGGCTTCAAGGACTGTCTAACTAACAATTATAACAAAAATAGCACCGAATATTCCATAATTTACACACGAAGTAACGTTCAAAGGCTTTTTCAAACAGCGCGACACGCGACGCGAATCGCACGAGACACAAAGGCACCGCTCATCGCGCGACTCACGGTGCCTTTGTGTCGCGCTTGTTTGAAGGAGCCTTAATATAATAATAATAATAATTTATCTTTATTTCAGACCACAGGGTCCATAAAAAAAAAACAACGACAGTGCATAAAATATTACAAAAGTCGGTGTTAGTAGGGTTGTTAGTCGTACACACAAAAATAAAAATAAAATGAACTAAAAAGGTGTTAGTAATTTGTTAATAAACAAAACAAGTTCTACAATAATTATTAATGCCCCCTATTTCCTATTCCTGTGCAAGTGTACACCTGGCCAGTACACAGCAAACGGACTATCCACTTTGTATGCTAACGTTCTGAGGACAGTGTTGATGCTACCACGGACCCTGCTCATCATCGACGCAGTTACCGGGGTTTTCTCAACACTGTCCTCAGAGCGTCGTTGTACTGCACACGCAGGGCGCTGTAAGCCGTGTAATATGTCCTCAATTCTGTATTAATATACAGATTACAGTATCTCATTTCAATGTCAACACGAGGCTTCCCTTTTTGCGCGAACTGACCGTCACACTAATAACACAGTAATCACAAGCAGTCTATTGTTTGTTTCCAATCTTGTCTATAATCTCCATATAACGTATACGATCGGTGTTTATATTACTAAGGCAAAGTAAAATTAAATTATTCTTGCTCTTGCCTCCTTGAAACAACAATGGAGTTTGAAACAATGTGAACGAAGCATACGAAGTCATTAAACTTGGGATTATTCAATAAATCTTGAATAATATCTGATAGTTGTTCTAACGTTGTTGGTTAACATTATCTGATAATGAAGGATTCGTCATGGTGTTTACGTTTGTCGAAAATTGATGTTAATAGCCTTACACAGCCAGGATGGACGTATAGCTTGAATATTTCAGACTTTTAATAATACAATGAAATCAAGAAAATTTGTATTCTGTAACGTTAATTCCGTAAGCTGACCCGCCAGACGGTGTCCTAACAAAATTTTCAATTTCTTTTCTTTTTTTTTCTTTTTCCCTAGTAAAGAGGAAAAAAAAATCAAATCGGTCAAGCGATACTAACGGACAGCAATTAATTTTTAGGGTTCCGTACCTCAAAAGGAAAAAACGGAACCCCAGGATACTGTTGTGTCTGTCTGTCCGTCTGTCACAGCCAATTTGCTCAGAATCTAATGCACCGATTAAGTTGAAATTTGGTAGGTACACATATGAATTTCTGTGACCCAAACACGAACGGGTAAAGTAAATAAATGAATTTTGAATATGGGGTCACTTTTGGGAGACAAATAAGAAAATTAAAAAAAAAAGTTTTGCAAACTGTACCGTGTGTCATATCAAATGAAAGGGCTTACTATGAGAATCTTAAATACATTTTTTTTATAATTTTAAAATAAATTGTATTAAAGTTATTTAAGAAATTAGACGAAAATTGACCATCCCCCCCTTATCTTCGAAACTACTGAACCTAAAATTTAAAAAAAAAATTTACCTGTAGATTACAGGAAAACCTACAAGAAGTCTGTGGTTATAACATGGGAAATCTCTGAATATTGTGATTACAAACTAACATTTACAGTTGGAATGTATGGGAGAACATATTTTTCAACTACAATGTTAAGTTTGTTCTTGGGACTAATTCATACCAACTACGGAACCCTTCATTGTGCGTGGTCCGACACGCACTTGGCCAGTTTTTATATATAAGATAATCTTTATTAACCTTATACCTAGTTCAAGTAGCGTCATCAACGTCTTCGCCTCTACTAATTAGTAGAAAAATACTACATTTAATCTGTTCATCAAGTGTGGTGATTAGGGCAATTTACCGGCTGCTATGATAAGCATAAATTTACAAACCATCGCAACGAATTACAGCAGACAAATTCAGCAGAAATCACGATCTCACCATGCATCGATTTAAACGCACTTTTAGATACGCATTGATTACAGTGCACCTACTTTCCACGTCGCGTTAATAAGGCACGTACCGAGGGCTTGCCCTATATACCGCGCATTGTAATGCATGGAACTTAATAAGTCGTAATGTGGAGCAACTTTAATAACGGGACCCTGCAATGTTCACGCACGTGCGTTTCATCATAAAATTTAACCGTCCTTCCCTGTCTGCAGAATAAGAACGCTACTTTAATTTAATTCTATGAAAGGCATTAACACGGATTTCTTTATTCAGCTGTGTGGTATACCGTCATGGGTTAAAATGAATAGTTGCTGGTGTAGCTGGTGAGTCAAAATTAAAAGTTATAACGTGACATAGATCTGTTACTTACTGTAGTTTAATGGTCACGTCATTTTTCCTTCACAGTTCAAATGGCATTTATTCTGCATTCTTAAATTAAGTAGAAAACGCCATGGGATAGGAATTTCCTAATACGGACTTGCTCTGTAATGAAATCAAATGCTTTTGATTGCTGCCTTGAGTAAACAGTGATGACCATTTGTGAGTAAGCAATTGCTTTTTATCTAATTCGAACAAGAAATTGCTTTATTTCTAATTCAAACATTCCATGCCTAATGTATGTTCTTTATAAGGCACATTCTGTGAGACAATGCGACAAAGAATTCAGGGTTTCAAGAAATTCAATCTTCTGATGCATAATATGCTTAAATGAAGTGAAAGTTTTTAGGTGGCGATTCGATAATTGGACGAGAATTGAGAGTGAAACAAGGACGCGTCACATTTAGGCACATTTCGTTACATGAGAAAGAAGAAAGATATACCTCTCTCTGTCTCTCAATCTCTCTTTATTTTTATGAAGTTTCACTTCATAACACCTGTACCTTAATTGCGTAACACACTATCGATTGGAATCTGCTTAATTTTGACAGTTCAACAACATTCATTGCGTTATTTACGTTGGCGAGCAGACAAATTTTTCGAACATATGAAGCAATGGATTAGCAATTTGTATCAAAATGCATCAAATTCCAATTGGTAGTCAGTTACGCAATTAGGGTGCAGGGCGCATAATTTATAGAACGAAGTTCTTTTACGCGGCTTGCGGTAGGAGCTCACTGGTAGGTAGTAAGTGTAACGCGCGTTCATTGATTTTAGTGACTGTTATATCTATTATTACGCAAAAAAGGTAAGTTCAACGCGTACACATCCATCCTAGATGATAATATTTAAGTATTGTAGTAAAATATTATTTGAAATAAATTCAGGAACGCAAAACTTAAACGTACGAACTTTCAAACTACTTAGATAGATTAATGTTTTTTTTTTGTAATAAATATTCCCTATGAAACCGAACGAAACGGCATGTAGCGTTCTGCGCGGGCGACGAACGGACGGGCTGCGGCAGTGTATCCACAGGTCCACAGCACAATACATTATATAATGTATAGCTGACTACTGTCAAGGGTAGACGCCGACACTTTTCTTTCGACGATATGGGTAGAACAAGCGCCGGGTGATATGAGGGAGCAGTTTTTGTTAAGTGAGAAACACAATAGTGCATCTGTGCCATTTTGATCCTTTTTACCCGACTACGGCGAAGCAAGAAGGAGGGTTAAAACTACTTATTTATTTTAGTTTATAATTCCAGTCCCAGATACCGGACACACACACATGTACACGTACACGTACGTACGTATAGGTTATTCAAAATGTAACAAAAATTATTCAAAATATTATAAAGAACAAGAAAATGCCCAGATATTAACATAATAATCAAACACAGGTCCACTACCACGTATTCATTACCACTACCGTACCCAATTTGTATTCAAAATCGCGGAACATATATTTTTATTGTAATGATGTGCGAAAGCGATAATTCCAAACGAGATGAACTTCGTTCCAATCCAACAGCGTTTCCTGACTTTTTCAGTTACCATCTGAATCTATACAAATAAATAAATAAATAAAATTGAAGTTGTAATGTCAAAATAACAGCTTTTAACTAAATTCATATGAAAGTGTAATACGGTACTTATAACAAAAACACAATTTTTAATATTTTTGTCTGGCTGTCTCTCTGTTTATTCCGGCTAATCTTTGAAATGGCTAGACCGATTTGGACGAGACTTTCACTGGCAGATAGCTGATATTATAAGGAGTAACTTAGGCTACTTTTATTTCAGAAAAAGAATTAAGGTTCCGCGCAAAACAAAGAAAACCCTTGAAATTGTATTGCAACACGGCGCGCAGCGGATCGGAGAACGAAGGACTTTTATTAAAATGTGGCTGTTATTTTTAACAGAATTCCAAAAAGGAGGAGGTTATCAATTCGACTGAATGTTTACATTTTTTTTTATTATATTGAGTACCTAATATATTATGACTTTCACGCGAATGAAGTCGCGGGGCACAGCTAGTACTCAATAAAATAGGTCCATTCCTTAACTAAGTCCTTAAGAAAGCAATTTCTGTACCTACTTACATACAGAGCGTATGTAAGAGCGTCAATGGCACATTACCGACTTACTAAGCCACCGTATCGGTGATTATGAGCCGTTACATGGATGATAAGTTCGTTTCCGTCCTTTCCTCTGTAATGCTCAAAGAGGTACCTCTACATCCATTGTATGTTCACAGATGCTCTAAAAAGTATGAACAAGAAAATATTCTCATCTGAAATTAGAAAAAGACAGACAAATAAAAAATCCGGAGATACTCGTCATTTAGGGCATAAATCGAACAAATTACGTGTGACTCCGGATTTTTAAACTGTCTGTCTTTTTCTAATTTCATTTTGGTGTTTGTTAATTGTTTAAGTTACACATTGATTTATGATAATTTTAGAATTTCCAGGGATTCCAGTCCAGTCCATAAGTCGTATGGATTAATAAGTTCACTATGGATTGGTTTTTATACAAAAAGAATCCGTAACTATTATGAGTTCAATTTAATACTAATTATGAGTTCAAATCAAGTATTAGTATAGATTTTTTGTACGAATTAATTCACTGTCTTTTTATCATTAAGATCATAGAAACTAAAAGATTTAAAAAAAAATCAAGCATTCAAAATTGACACATGGGTGTTCTACTCGTGCATTTGTAGTGAAAAAAAAGCCCAGTAGAATTGTTCAATACACATATTCCGTACAGAGCTACCCTTTTCACGAAACTAAGCACAAGTACTATTGATATCAAAAGCTCAATGTGTTTCTAAGTGTCAAATAAACCACACGAACCCGTTCCCTTATTTGTTCAAGCTCGACTGCAAAGTCAAAATAGTACAAGAACCTTTCACGGTTTGGTCAGCAGTTCCCGCTCCAGCAAACCGCATTCATTAACATAATGACCCGTGTTATACAACACAATCATAGGGTAAAAACTACCAAAAGCAGCAATTTTCACTGCGATACAAACAGTGTCTGTGCCTCTGCCCGGCAATCATCAAATAATTGCCGCGTAGAAGCGATAAGTATGGTGTATACGATAATTTAATAACTATTAGGCATTCACTAATGTTAACATTACTGTAATTATGTAGATATATGTAGACTGTAACTGTATTTTCTAATAACAAATAGGTGCTCGTGCCTGTTTGTATCAAGTCATAATAATAATCAGCCTATAATGCTCCCACTGCTGGGACACAGGCTTCCTCTCTGCGAGTGGGAGCGAGCCGTAATCCACCACGCGGGCCCAATGTGGGTTGGTCGATGTCACAATGTGTTCGAATTTTCGGTTCTAGGACATGCCGATTTCCTCACGATGTTTTGCTTCATCGTTTTGATGAAGTGATGTGAAATAAATTGCACAAAGTAAAGCGCCTGCTTGGGTTCTAACGAACTCACATAAACTCATAATAAAAGTGACTTGGAAAACCCCATTCAGGATACATACCAAAATTAACGCCAGTACTTAGGTACGTGTTATTGTTTTGTAGATCGGTTTCTGCGAAAGCCTGCTTCGGTTCCTTCAATTCAAAGCACAACATTTTTGACAAAAAGAAAACAACCCACTTCCAAAAACAACACTACAAAGTGAAAAATAACTTTAATTTCGGAAGTCGGTGTCTTTGGATCTGTATTTTAGTTTTTTGCCACTGATTTCGAAATGAAATTTTTCACTGTGTAGTTTTTTTTGGAAGTCGGTTGTTTTTTTTTTTTTTTTGTATAAAAAAGTTTTTTATTTTTCACTTTTTAGTGGGTCAGTTTGTAATTTGTCTAAGTTACAATAGCCTAATGTCAACTGCTCATCACCTTTTACAAAATATTGCTTTTCCCGATGCAGGAACGTTAGTTATTGAGGAGTTCTCCTAATAAGAACCAGGAGAACTGGAGCTAATGGTGAAGTCACCATCACCGTATGCATTGTGACGAGCTTAAATTACTTAGCATCCATTCCGATGACCATCTGTGGTCTGGTCCAAATGGTGCTTTCAGAGATCAAATGCACAAAATACGCAAATCGCTACAAGCGTGCCTATAAAATTAGAGGGTTTCACTCGATTTCCATGGGATCCCCTGATCACATTCTGACTTGGTTACAATGAGACAACCTCGAGAGCATACCCTTTCAAACAAAAAAAAAAATTCAAAATCGGTCCACAATTTACGGAGAAATGGCGTAACAGACACACAAAAGAACATACAGTCAAACTGAGAACCTACTCCTTTTGGAAGTCGGTTAAAAATGTAATAAAAATACTAGATAGATAGTGGTTACATACACAGTGGTTAGATACATTGTTTTCTGATACGTATTGCATTTACCTTGATCTGTAATTGACGCATGTAACGTTACAACACTCTTACAAACTCTTACTGTAAATAAAGAGCTTACGCTATACACTTGTTCGGTGTACCTAATCTAATCGTCGCAATCGGGAGCAGTCAATGAGGAAGTGGTGCGACGTTTGTACGTGCGGTGCGCATGCGCATGTCCATCCTACTACATTCTGCGGTTACCGAGACCACGTGGGAACATCCATTAATACCGCCCCGCAGCTATTTAACATTTAAAAAACTGGCTAAGTGTGTGTCGGACCACGCACAATGAAGGGTTCCGTATTTGAAAATAATTTATCCCAAAAACAAACTTAACATTGTATTTGAAAAACATGTTCTCCCATACATTGATATATGCCACGGTGAATTCTCCAAAGTTTGTAATTCCAAAAAAAAATGTGATAAAATTACAAATGGACGATTTTCGGACTTTTTCCTTTACTAACTGCACCTGTGTGTACCTTGCTTCTTGCTAAATTACATTATTTTAGGTCAGCGGGAAGTACCATAAAGGTTTTGATTTACGAGTAGTTGCTTGCAAGTATCAAAATATGTCGCATAAATGGCCGTATTTTTTTGTTGCGTTGACTTAGAAACTTGAATTTTTAACTACTTTATATTAGGTCTTTACCTATGAAATTGCCGTTCTGCAGTACTGGCCATTTCAAATCAAAATAATTTTTGTTTGGCTAAGAATTCTAATTTCAAATTAATTTTATTTTAAAAACATGGATTTTTTTTTCCAAAAGTAGTCATTTGTTTATTGATTAGTGTTACATTTTCATCGCATTTCAATCTTTTTCGTCATCATGGATACGTTAAAAAATCGAGTAATTATGGAATATGAGTACCGTCGTGGCAGCAACGCGGCACAAGCGGCACGCAACATCAACGACGTTTACGGAGCTAACATTACAAACCAACGCACCACTTGTTATTGGTTTGCTCGCTTCCGTTCTGGAAATTTCGACCTGAAAAATGAACCTCGCGGTCGTCCGAAGACTTTGGTCGACAATGACGAATTAAAGGCGATTGTGGAAGCTGATGATACACAATCTACGGCTGAATTAGCAGCAGCTTTCGACGTTAGCGTCAAAACAATATTGGTCCATTTGCGTCAAATTGGCAAGGTAAAAAAGCTTGACAAATGGGTGCCCCACGAACTCAATGATCGCTAGCGCGAAGCACGCGTCGAGACGTGCCTTGCACTGCTCAACAGACACACAAATGAAGGAATTTTGAACCGCATTGTTACCTGCGATGAAAAATGGATTCTGTTTGATAACCGCAAGCGCTCAGCAAGTTGGTTGGATCCTGGTTCAGCACCTAAACAATGCCCTAAACGAAAACTTACCCCTAGAAAAGTGATGGTCACTGTTTGGTGGTCTAGCGCCGGTGACCATCACAGCTTCTTACCAAACGGGGTGAGCATTACTTCAGATGTGTACTGTGAAGAACTGAACACAATGATGGAGAAGCTGGCACATCTCCAACCAGCATTGGTCATGCAATCGCTCGTCTCCGCTGCTCCTGCACGACAACGCGCGACCTCATACTGCACAGCAGACGGTCTCCAAGTTGCAAGAACTGGGGTTGGAAGCTCTCCGTCATCCGCCCTACTCACCAGACCTTGCGCCTACAGACTACTACTTTTTCCAGAATTTGGATAACTTCTTGGCGGGAAAAAAATTCAATACCCGAGAGGCAGTACAAAATGCCTTTGAAGAATTTGTTGCCTCCCGTCCAGCTGATTTCTTTAAGAAGGGCATCAATAAACTGCCACTGCGTTGGCAAAGATGCATTGATTGCATGGGTGATTACTTCGATTAATACAAATAAAAAATGCATGAAAAAAATTCGTTTAAATTTTTTCATACAAAACGGCAATTTCATAGGTAAAGACCTATTATCTACGTACGAGTACTTATTTGATACTAATTTTAGCTTGATAACTCCACTCATTCTTGAGAAAAAGGATCTTGACAAGCAGACAGACAGACAGACGGACAACGAAGTGATCCTATAAGGGTTCCGTTTTTCCTTTTGATGTACGGAACCCTAAAAAGGAATGGTGCATTTAATTTATGGTAGGTTTTCAACGCATGCGTAAATGACGAAACAAGATGCAAATAAAGAATAAGTCATTGAAACGGAACGGACCGCGTGAAAATGGTCAACGATTTACTTAAAAACCGCAACCACTCGCCAGGGCTCGGTGAAAGAAAAATAGTAGTAAGTTAAGTCAGTGAACGGTATCGCAGTGGATCACGACTGAGACACCATCAGTCTTTTTCTTTTTTTTTTTGGACCAGTGAAAGTTCGGATGGCTTCTCGCGATAGGTTGGTCAGGTGCACGCCACAGACAATAAGCCAGCATTATGCATAATGAAATAACGTCACGCGATTTTTTTTGATGATGGAAACAATTTTCGAATTTAGCCTCATTTTCTTTGTTTGCTCTTTGAATGGTTGTGTTGCCTACCATGAGCACGCTAGCGTATACATCCTATTGATATCAAATACACAATATTACGTAATAAAATAATATTATGTAGGATTTTAGAGAGAAACGACTTATTTATGAGGTAAATAGATAAGGCATTTGAGGCATTTCTTTATATCGTATGGAAAGAAATTGCTCCCTTTTATCTTTACTTTCGCAATTTACATTATATGGTCGATGATTTTGGTGCACGGTAAAACTCTAATGAGTTTATGTTTGCACCAACATAAATATGTATAAAATGTAAGTGTACTACTGATTAAATATTAAATAAATAAATAAATTATTTTTTTTTTTTTTGCATCTTGATATACCTAACGTTTTAATGGCTACCCAAATAAGTCAGAAAAACTTAATTTAATCAGTAGGAATTTCGCTAATTGCTTCATAAAAAACTAGAATCTTAAATAAATGCCGATGTCATTATTAACTGTAGAGAAATATTTCATTTGTCACTAGATGCTTATCGCGGAAGCTTTATACAGTTAAATCTGAATGAGAGCGCGTTCAACTTTGTTGTGCGTATCAGCTGGGGCTAACAATAATGTATCTACCTACTAGCGTTTATGAGCGAGTTGTTTTTATTTTTCACTCAATTAAAACTGGCACACCATGTCACTGCTTGCATGCGGTATTTCACCTCTCTCTCTGTAAGGAAATGCGCACGCGCAAGCCGCGCAACGAAATTCAAATTCTTCGATTTCAATTCTTAGTCATCCTAGAACCCTAGGCTTTCTTTGGTATGTATGATGCAATCATCTCCATCTGACGCGGCCAACAACAACAACATCAAACATAAATGTTTAGCTACTGCTTAATACAAGGTGGACTTTGTTTTCTGACGTAGATGACTTCAGAGAGGCCTGTACTTACATAGCCAAGTCATCAACATCTGCCAGTTTTTTTTTCCCAATTAAGTATTTACCTATTTATGTTAATGTCCGCTTTCAGTCTAACACTATAACCACATGCAGCTAATTCTTCCGATATTCGAAAACAAACGTGATCGTGACATGAACGAATGAATGAATGAAATGCACCGACCCCAGCGTGGTTTAACCAGACTCGATTACTCGAATGAACCCAAAGATTCACACTAGCCCCTGTTGCCTCATGTTACGTGGTGCAAAGTGCAACAGAGAATGGGGGGTAGGGAAGACGTGCCCTTATGATATGTAAGGATTATTAGAGCCGTACCGGATATGCATTAAATAATGATAATGGAATTGTGGAGAGACGGGTGATATTATCTATGGTTCTTTTAACGAGGTCACCGCCAGGTTGTTTCAAGTCCAGCTTCACTGATGACATTAACAAAATTAATTATTAAAAACATTATCTTGTCTCGTGTCAAACATGATGATTAACTTCGACACAACGCCGTGTAAGACAGGCTTTACGTCGACGTACAGTCACGCACAGACGGCCATTTAATTAATATATCTTTATTATATTATTAGCCGTTGCTGCTCATTTCACGGGCTGTCAGTACCTCCGGAGATACTCCCTTGTTACGATCTAACACGGAAAATAAATTGAATTTCATGTCATGTATCATTATCTAATACATCTTGGAATACGACTTGGAACATGATTACGAAGCAGTGTTGAGATAAAATAATTTATAGTTTTGTACAACTTTTTGCAGTTATTAGAGTAAGAACAATAGAGCTATTTAGAATATTAACTGTGAGAATTATAGGAATAGGAAGTGTGTGTTTTTAACCGACTTCAAAAAGGAGGAGGTTCTCAATTCGTCGGAACCTTTTTTAACCGACTTCAAAAAGGAGGAGGTTATCAATTCGTCGGAACCTTTTTTTTTTTTTTTATTTTTTTTTTATGTATGTTCCCCGATTACTCGAAGATGGCTGGACCGATTTGGATTATTTTTTTTTTTTTATTATTTTTTTTTTTATGTATGTTCCCCGATTACTCGAAGATGGCTGGACCGATTTGGTTTTTTTTTGTTTTGTTCGAGAGTGTAGACATCACAGTTGGTCCCATATAAAATTGATTAACTTTGCTTCGGTAGTTTTTGAGTTAGTTTGGGTTTTTGATAATACGTATTTTTTCCCCACTTTTATATGGATGATGTTCTAGTTTGTTTTGCAGGTAGTGGTATTTGAATTTATGTGAGGTAGGTACACAACTAAAAAGTGAAAAATAAAAACTTTTTTACAAAAAAATACAACCGACTTCCAAAAACAACACTACAAAGTGAAAAATAACTTTAATTTCGGAAGTCGGTGGCAAAAAACGAAAATACATTTAACCAGACACCGACTTCCGAAATTAAAGTTATTTTTCACTTTGTAGTGTTGTTTTTGGAAGTCGGTTGTATTTTTTTGTAAAAAAGTTTTTTAGACGAATCTAAACTGCCGGAAGCGCGTCACAAGCACAATAAGGAGTTATTATGGCTTAAATATTTTTCAGCGTAAATCGAAGGTGGAAGGATATTGAAGGGGCACTTGTTTATTGAGAAACTGTAGGCATCAAACCTCTACAGTATCTATATACAATTATATTTATAGTTCAGAATAGGGCTTCCAATCCCGCAGCCTGAATTCAATCTCGATATTTGCGGGACTACGAATTTTCAATCCCGCGGGATCTCGGTATTTGCGGGGGAACCCGCATATTGAAAATATTCATATTTATATAAGGCAAATAGAACAATGAATTTATCAAATAACTCCACATTTATTTACGTACGAGTATTACTATTAGTATGATGAGATCAATCAAATTACACCGTTTATTCTTCACAAAAAACAGTAATAAATACTGAAAACACAAAAAATCTGTTTTTTTCTTTTCAAAAAATATACCAACAAAATTAAAAAAATCAACCAAAAAAATCACATTTTCAACTGAAAATTGACATAGGTTACTTTAATTATTTAGGTTGTCAGCTTTCAATTTCAATTGAGGGTTCGCGAGAGGTTGCATGCACGCTTTTTTTCAGTCCCGCAAATCCCGCGCCCGTAATCCCGCATCAAGCGGGATTGGAAAATGGCGAGGGATCCCGCAATACCGAGATCTCGGTATTCCGATATTGGAAGCCCTGTTCAAAATCGTACCATGCAATCTATCAACAATTCGGCCAAAAAATATTTTAAGAATGCAAAGCATTTCAGCATCCAAACACTAGCGTAAGTCGAACAATCAGCGGGGTTTGACTGCGCATAAACTTTAGTCCATAGATAATATTGGTTCCATCTTTAAATCGAGATACCTCCGTGCCTCCGAGAGCACGACCGTTGGACCCAGTTGTCATATAAATATCTACGAAGCTTGAAACGGGTCTAAACTTATAATACCCACATAGCCCGGTACTTAGACTACAGAATTAAGGTGATAACTCCATAAAAAACATACTAGGTAGGCTAGACGGACGTAGAAACCGATTCCCATTTACATTTGTGTCGATATGATTCAGTTGAAAGCAGGGTTGAGATGATTTAAATCACTTGATTTAAATCAGTGATTTAGATCGCGGTTTTAATGATAAGTGATTTTTAATGCAACAAAATCAACCAAAAAGTCTCAAGGGACTTCCCCGACATAAACTACGGCGCACACATACGTGCAATGCTTTGTAAAGATATATGCTTGCAAAGTGGTGTGTAAATCAAATAAATCCCATTTAAATCAAACAAATATAATTTTGATTTTTTTAAATGAATCAAGACTTTTATCAATCAACCCTGGTTGAAAGTGATCAACGTGTTCCAACTGACACTTTGATCAATGATCATTGATATTCATTATACTCTCAAACGCACCGCTACAGACTACAGATCCACGATTCAATTAGCCTGCATCTAGGCAGAATCGAGATATGAGTGAGTCAATTCCTAGTTAATATCTTCAATATGATCTGTATGATTGACTAGATTAATAGACTCGATGTAACGACTTCTACTTACTCGTACATCATTAGTCAGTGTAAGTTTTTAATTAGGCACTGTTTCTTTATATCGTTAATAATAAACTATAAATAGCTATAAACACAAAAAAAAAGCATCAAATCATCTTCAAATTATATCTTACTTGGGGCCGGGTTTTGGTCAGCAATGGTTAGATCGCTGAAGTAATAGCAATATGAGACCGTATGAAAGCCGATAGAGGTTTGTGCGTGAGAAGGTAAACTCATTTGCAGATTTCGGACTATGCTTCCATGTGTCATTATCTCATAAACAGGTAGTGATAGGACTTTCTGTATAAAAGTGTTGTATGTATTAAAAAAAAAATGAAAATAATAAATAACGGCGGTGTCTTGGGTTTTGAGGTAAGTATGAATAGATACTGACTGTCAGTGAGGTGGTTGAAGGCGGTGACGTCATCGTTGAGCCTGCCCTCCATCCGGCGCAGCTTGGTGCTCAGGTCTCGAGTGTGGAGGAACAGGAACAATGTGCATGATACCGCCACCAGAGCCACGAGCTCACTCGTCCTGGAACAAAACAAACAAAGATCAGCATAGAAAGGATAGACTAACCGTTCTCGTTCCTTATGAAAAATCTGTCAAAATTTGAAAAGTTTAGGTTCTTTTTTTTTTTTTGAGAAAACGCACTTATTTGGTATCTTTTTCCTGATGTAAGTCCCGTTTACTATAAAAAAAAAAAACACTTCAAAGCACTAGCACATGCACAAACACTATGAGCCATTTAATAGATACCAATGTGTTTGAGAAGTGCTCCTTTCTTTCTTTTTCGTGTAGTTAGTGACTAACCTGGTGTCAGAGTTTTTATGCCGCCCATGGACTTCTGACTTGGCTTCACATCGAGAAATATCTCTCAAGCATGATTGTTTCAGAGCAGTGGTAGCCCAGTGATAACCCAGACAGGCGCTTTACTTTGTGTAAATAATTTCATCACCACTGCTCTCAAAACGCTGAAGGAAAACATCGTGAGGAAACCGGCATGTCCTAGAACCAAAAATTCGAAGACATGTGACATCTTCCAACCCGCACTGGGCCCGCGAGGCCACACACCCACAGCCCATCTCACCCTCGAAGGCCTGTGTACCAAACAGTGGGAACATGTGATTGTTTCATACTTACAAATGTTTCTGGTTATTAAGGCGACTAGTGCCGCCAACTAGCGCCACCATTGAGAAAAAAATCACAAGTCTGGAGATATGGAACATCATCGATAGTCAGATGAGGTAGAATTGTTTGACCTCACCTGACCTACCTCATCTGACTAAAAATGTGAGCATAGGAAATTCAAAAATGTTCCATTGCTACTATTTGTAGCTTAATAATAACGTATAGTTTTGTAGAGCACAATTATTCTGGCTTATTTTCTGCATTTTCATTCTAAAATAAAATAAATAACCAAACAAACGACGAGGGGGCGCCACTGCGCGGTCGGTATTATTCCCTCAAAGCTTAAAGCTAGATTAAATAGCAGTTAACTACAGATCCCATGACATCTATAGGCTAGTCTTTTTTTATTAAAAAAAAAAACATTTCCTTCACATCATTATCCAAGGGACAGACTGAGCCATCCGGTGATCAGTCTTTTTAAGACACGTGGTTGACAGTCTCCCGTTACGTAACCATTTACAGAAAATATCATTTATATTAGGTCCGTATACGGACTACTTAGTAACAATAAGGATGTTTACATACATCGAAAAGAAACTAATACAGACGCTTAAAAAACTATTGTCTTGTCTCTATGGTTCATCTGGATGTTATTATTGACTGTAGACAAATTCGTCACTTCGTTTACGATACTGATGATTTCATAGCGGTATCACAAGCAGTTTTTAAACCGGACCAAACAAACTCTAATTCAAATGGTACGATAACTGAAAATTCTGATTGTGAGATTCGCTCCTTTGAAAGGCTCGAGGATAAATCGATTTCGCAACTCGAGTAATAGTTTGATTCCATCTACTACTCGTTTGTCAACTTCGGCATCGATTCACTAGTCTAATGTTCGAGGACCAATCTAGGCTTTTAGTTTCAAAATGTCGACTGAAAGGTACGTGGAGATCCAATATCCCGACATTTATTATAGGCCCGTTTTGATTAGCCGATCTCCATTGCGATTTTCTTCATTATTTCCATTGGATCATTAAAAATGGAGCAGTGGTGGCCGAGTGTCAACGGCCGCGACTTACAAGTTTTCGTAATTTATATTTTTCTTAGACAAAAATTACAAAAACACTACTGAATTTCGGTAGAATATTTGGTGGCTTAATAAAATTTGTTGCATTTTAACCCTACTATAAGCTTGACCGATTTGAATATTTAAAAGAAAAAAAAATAGGAAAAAAAGAAATTGTTTTGACAGAACAATGTCTGGCGGGTTAGCTAGTGTTATATTATATATAAAATTCAGTTGAAGATAATATTCTGACATCTCTCTGATATCAGGCGCAACGTAGAGATTCCTACTTTCTCACAAGCAACTTGCTCGACTACGGTACAGTATGACATCAATGTGTAGCACGAGTCCGCTTTATTGCACTCTTACCTTCTCTGGTAGCATTGAAAGCATGGAGTTTTATTGCCTTATTTGGAATAAACTTTCCAATTGTACAGTAGTACGGTTTAATTTAACCAAACTATTTGGTAATGTCACTATTGCTTCTGGAATTTTAGGGAAGATATAATTTCTAAGTCTTTTGATTGTGCCGAAAGACGAGATACAGTTTATTATTATCATTTTCATCGGGCAGGCTAACGTTCAGCAAAACGTTAAAGTTTTCACTAAGTGACAGATCGAAATTAATAGGAAAACGTTTAAAAAAAAAACAAAACAACGATAAAACCAAACATTTTAACAGCCTTTATTGCTTATGAGGCGACAAAAACGTATAGTCTATGTTATTATTAGTTCTAGCATGAAATGAAGAACGATTAAGGGAAATTATTATACGAGTAAGTAAGCACTAAGGAAGTACAAAACGCGGTAAATGGCAAATATTTACCAATTACTTAACAGAAGTATCTAAACCCACGTAAGTCCTACGAACATCTCTCAGCTGACTAATGGGGTTGCGTCACGGCAAGTATTTTCTCTATCCCACTTCGCACTGCTAGTGTTAATTCCCTTTCCCTTATACCGGCTTAGACAGGTGCCATCAAAACGTTCAAGTAAAAGCTACCGGTAGATAATCCTTTCACTAACAGATAGACACTTTCATTTCTCTGTCGTTAAGACGCAGACATATGCCAACGGCCTTGAGTGGTCGCGCCATAGCTTGCGTGTTCTGTGCTGAGCTCAGGGAACGTGTCGTACGTCCACCCAATAATAGGACTCGTCCACCACGGAGCGCTCTGTCCCAAATTAGATGCATTATTAACTTATACATTACATTATACATAAAACAAAAGGTATTATATTAAAACACGTATACTAAAACGGTGAAGGTTTTATAAAAATACGCTTGATAGTTTCTCTTGATAGATTCTCAGTTTTTTATCCGCGTTAGACATAACTTTACAAATTAATTACACTATGTAATATAAACATAATCTAAAATATTCACATGTTAAGTTATTAAGAAAATGCTCTAATTTAACATATATTTTTTTTCAAATCATTAACACTCGAGTAGTGTTTAGACGCGATCTTCAGTTTAAAATCATTAAAAGTCGTTTATCGTCGCCTTAAATCAAAAATAAATGTGTGTTGTTCAAGTAGAGTAGGTATTGTAAGCAAACAAAGAGATGTTTAGGTATATGATAATTAAATACAAATATCTGGAAGTTAAAACAGCAGGATTTTTATTTCTAAAGTAGGTATGGTTTATAACCATTTAATATTGGGTAGTATTTAAACGCACATCTAAAATTACCAATTTTTCCCAATAGAATACGTACATCAAAAAAACTGTTTGCACGTGCATGTCTAAATAAATTATATTTTTTACAAGATTTGATATTCAATTAGTTAGAGGAGTTAGTTTAGAGGAGCTCGTGGCTAAGTAATAACAGCCGCATGGGTCGATCGACCAGGTTAAGCTACGCTTGCCGGAGTTGGTCCGTGGATGGATGACCATCTTTACATACCGAGACTCCTCCGTGCCTCGGAAAGCACGTTAAGCCGTTGGTCCCGGCTGTCATTCGTGGATCTTTGACAGTCGTTACGGGTCGTCAGAAGCCCGAAAGTCTGACAACCAGTCTTACCAAGGGGTATCGTATTACCCAGTTACTGGGTTGTGGAGGTCAGATAGGCAGTCGCTCCATGTAAAATACTGGTATTCAGCTGCATCCGGTTAGACTGGAAGCCGACCCCAACATAGTTGGGAAAAGGCTAGGCAGATGATGATGATATTCAATTAGTTAAATATTAGTGCAATAATAAGGTTTTTAATGCGCATTTGTTATTTTTGATGAACAGTTAGTATTTTTGATACATAATTAATATTTTTGCTGTGACTTTGACTTTGATGTATATATAATGATTATTATTTGTACAAGTTTTGATATTCAATTAAGTAGTTAAATAGTAGTGCAATCATTGATTTGGTGTACATGTAGATTATTAGATGTAAAGTATTTGATGTAATTAAATATTTTTCTAAACATAAAGAGTTTTCCTAAATACCTTTCTACAAAATCAAGTAATCAAAATTAAAATATTTTATTTCACATAAACCTACACGGGCATTTAACGTCAGAAGCTAGGTACGCAGTGCCAAATTGGTCGTTTACAATGAAGAAGAGCCGGCAAGAAACTCCGGAACCGGTAAAAAACTCCATACAACACCTAAATGTTGCATAAAACGAAACATAATTTGTCTTTTTAAAAAGTCGCAGAATTTTCAAGTTCTTAACGACAGTGTGTGTGAAAGTACATCAGTTATGTCGTAAAATTAAAACTAAAAGATGAATCAGTATTATGAAAAGAAGCTCCAGCTGTTGTCTTATTAAAACGTTAAATATTTTTCACGTTCACTTTTATGACATTTATCCACGAAAGTGTTTAAGAAAGTTCATTGTTTATTGCGTGTAATGTAGGTAATTGAAAGATTTATTATTAGAAATGAATAATACTTACCTGGAAATTACAAAAACGAGGCCAACACTCTCGTTTTTCAGAGACCCAGATTTTGAGGTCTGTGTAGGTATTTCAGATATGAAATAAACTTTATGCATTCGTCAAAAACTAAGTTAAATTATTCGTTATGCTGTTAAGCTACTTTTGATTTAAAAAATATGTATTATTTTGATTCGTATCTCAATTATTTTATAATCACACTAATATTATAAAGGCGAAACTTTGTGAGAGTGTGTGTGTTTGTATCATAGATATATGAAAGAAGTTGTTTTTTATATTTCTATGGTTTGTATGTTTGTTACTTCTTCACGCTCAAACGGCTGGACCGATTTGGGTAAAATTTGGTATGTGGATAGCTTATACCCTGGATTAACACAAAGGCTACTTTTTATCCCGGTCTACGCGGGTGAAACCGCGGGTCGTAGCTAGTAAGTAAATAAATAATAACACAAGAATTTTCTCAATCCAAGGAAATCATTTAAGTTTATTGTAGTTATAGTGAATTCATATAATTCAGTAACACTGAATTATATGAATTCACTTGCAAAAAGATGAGATTTCATTTGATTGTGTTCAATTTATGTTCCTTAACGCTGTCGTATCAATGGGTAGCTACAATTAAGTAAGTAGGTACCCAATGTGTAATATGTTTTGTGGCTTCACATTTAATACAACACTGTGGAACAAACATTGTAGAGAATTTTACATACCGAGAACTCACGAAAAGCACGTTGAACCGTTGGTCCCGGTTGTCATTCGTGGATCTTTGACAGTCGTTACGGGTCTTTAGAAGCCCGAAAGTCTGACAAACAGTCTTACCAAGGGGTATCGTATTACCCAGTAACTGGGTTGTGGACGTCAGATAGACAGGCGCTCCATGAAAAATACTCGTATTCAGCTGCATCCGGTTAGACTGGAAGCCGACCCCAACATAGTTGGAAAAAGCCTAGGCAGATGATGAAACTTCGTAGAGAATTATACACCAGATTCCCACTAGGTTCCTAGCTGCCTATGTATAACTTTACCACGGGAGTATACAAGTGCAATAAAAACGCTAGGACTACTGCGAACGATGACCATGTCTTATTTTTTGCGCTCTCATTCCTCTCAGCAAGTCATGCGTGCAAGGTATCCTGCAGACGCGTCACCCGTTGCTATAACCCACCTACCTATTAATAGATGCGGACAGTAACTACCAGTGTGTAAAATCTTGTGCAAAAAGTTTTTGCACAAGATTTTACGTATAACAACATATGTTGTTATACGTCCTTTGTAAATTAATTCTAACATTCTTTAAAGGCTGTCTATTACTTATGTAGTAATTAAATGTTAACACTAAAAAACATGTATATTATTTCCTTAGAATGTAAACGTTACCTTTACTATGCTTTTCCCTTTTGAAATTATTTCTTCGAAGCACTTTACTAGATAGTCATAAAAATAATAGGTATTCTAACTTCTCGTATATAATTGAACGGATTTCATGGGTTTCATATAAGTTGTAAATAACTAATTCCATCATTAACTGAATTATAGAAGGTACTTACCGGCCGCGGGCATAAAAATCCTTTAATTATTATTGACGTTGTAACTTGCCAAGAAATTAACGCAGGCCAGTCCTCCTTCATGTTCTAATTATAATTAATTATAAAGCTTAATGGGTTCTGCTAATTTACGCAATAGTTTTACATTTAAATAAAGCATGTTTGGATACAGAATTTTGCAGAAAATACGTCCTATTTATTAAGTGTAGGTTAGTAGGTACTGACTGCTAAATAGACTTGAAAAGCTTTTTGGAAATATACGCACGGTTTTTACGACTTCAGTAGAGATTTCTCTAATATATGCAAGTTTTATACTAGCGTATTGTACACATAAACCTTCCGGAATACATCCTCTACACGATGGTGGAAACCGCATCAAAATTAATTGCGTAGTGCAGAAGAAAAACGCAGTCAGACAGACAGACACGATAAGCGACTTTAATTTATAATAAGTACTAGCGATAGCGACCCGTTCGCTCCTGCTTCGCACGGGTTTTACCACTTGACGAAACGTCGAGATTTTTCTATTATATGCAAGTTTGATACTAATGTATTAAACATAAAATAAATGTATTATACATAAAATCTTCCGGAATAAATTCTCAATATGATGGTGAAAACCGCATCAAAATCCAACAACGCGGCCACACAGACAGACACGAAAAGTAACTTTAATTTATAGTATACAGGGTGACCTGAAATTAGTGGCGGACCCGTTAAGGGGTGATAGTAGGGATCATTTCCAGTAGTTATCACTCTTAGACCTACTGTCCTAAAGTTAACCCATTTCAGGATATTCCTACTTAAAGAATTTTACAAAAAATACCCTACTTTAAATCTTAAAATAGCTGTAAATCCTAAAAATTGGTCTTTCTGGTACTTTTTTTTTTTTGTTTTGCATCAAAGATATTCTAAGTAAGAAATTATTAATAGCGATATCTTCGTAAATGTCGGTATCTTACGCGAAAATCGTTTCAAAATCATAAAATGAAAAAAAAAATACAATGACTGCGTCTAAAACATCGATTTACTTAAAAAGTCACCCCACAATGTTACGTACAAAATAATTAAATATCATTTAAGTTTCATTATCTTTCAAATAAGGTATCAAAATCCAAAATCGGTTAAAAAACCACGAAGATACGATCAATGGAAAACCCCCAGGTAGAGCATTTTATGATTTTGTTAAACGATTTTCGCGTAAGATATCGACATTTACGAAGATATCACTATTAATCATTCCTTATTTAGAATATCTTTGATGCAAAACAAAAAAAAATGGTCCAAAAAGACCAATTTTTACGATTTAGAGCTATTTTATTATTTAAAGTAGGATTTTTTTGTAAAATTCTTTAAGTAGGAATATCTTGAAATGGGTTAACTTTAGAACAGTAGGTCTAAGAGTGATATCGACTGGAATTGATGCCTACTATCACCCCTTAACGGGTCCGCCACTAATTTCAGGTCACCCTGTATAATAGAAGATGGCCAAAAGTATAGGTAACAGTTGTCCTTAGTTTTTACGCGACTACGGCGAAGCAAAAAGGAGGGTTATGATTTTGACCGGTATGTATGTATGTATGTATGTTCATCTGTTCCCTCTTAACTTCTAAACTACTTATCATAATTGGACAAATGAGGTATTGTTAGAAGACGTCACATAAAATTGAATATGGCGCCCTCTAGAGGACATAGTCATGAACTAAAAAAAAAATGCCGTGTGGGGCTTAATTAGCAAAATTCAAATATATATATATATATATATATATATATATACAGGGTGTCCCGTAAATAATGGATCAAACGTAACGGGTAGGTAGCTTACCTAATTTCCAACAACTAATTTGAATATTAAAAAAAAAACCGTTACAGTAACCAGGATATTAATTTTTTTTCGAATTTTACGATTTTGTCTTCCAGAATTAAGCTTTTTTAATGCTGTCGCTGCAAATGATGACATTTTTAGGTATGATTTTTATTTAACATTTCTGAATAGCTTACTAATGTTATAAGATACCATTTTTTTGAATACCGTTTTATTTGCCTTAGAAAAAAAATCTTGAGTTGAAAAGTTTTTTCTTTACGATGTTAGGACCAAAATTGAAAAAATTCTCCTGTAAAAAAAAATGTATGACACCGAAAACCACCATTATTTTAAAAACTTGTACATTTAATAAGGTTTGCAAATTGGTGTAAAACTTACGTCTAGTCTTTATCGTTACAAAGATATTGCTATGAATGTGATGAAGACAGAAAATAAATTAAATTGGTACTATTCCATTTTTTCATTTTCGTAATGGCTTATGCTTGAATGCTTGTAATCGAAGCAGGTAGTTAAGCGGCTAGCATATTCCGACCCGATGACGTCATCTGTCCGGAATTTGGGACCGCTACCTGTGGCGGAGTTGCACCTCAGTCAGCGTGAAGGGGATAGATAGCGCCGCTTTTGTATTTTTGGTAAATTGGTATGAAGTTGTACATTCTAGTCCTTGTCGTTACAAAGATAATTGCTATGAATCTGAGAGGTGCTCCAAATCAACGTTAATAAAAAAATAAAAAAGTGTGTACATTTAAACTTTTTCTTTAAAATGTGTAACTGTAGTATTTCAGAGGCAATGTTCATTGAATTATTGAGGCGTATGAAAAGAATTAGGAGGCCGTACTAAAAAATACAGTTAATTCAAATAAATCGTTTTATTTGGTTTTTACAATAAATGTTCGAATTGCCTTCCCTCTACAAGAATGCAAAGTCTGCATCTCCTAATAAAGGAAGCTCTTATCCGACGGACAAAACGGCTTTGGTTTATTTCTGATACAGCAGATTGGATGCGCTGTCGTAATTCTTCTTCCGACGTTATTGGATTCTTGTAGACCCTGTCTTTTAAACATCCCCAGTAAAAAAAATCTAGGGGATTTAAATCCGGAGATCGCGGAGGCCACAAAATTGGTCCTAATCGGCCGATCCATCTGTCCGGATAACTTTCATCAAGGTGCGCCCTTACTGCCGTCGCATAGTGAGCGGGGCACCCATCATTTTGCAACCACATTGCTTGCCGTACGTCTTCTGGAACGTTTTATAATAACCTTGGCAACTCATTCCTTAAAAAATGGAGATAATATTCGGCGTTTAGAGTAGCTGGTAGTTCAAAGGGCCCTATTATTTGCCCATTGATTATTCCCGCCCATAAATTTATTTTAAATTGATGTTGGCTCCTGTCCTCTCGCATCAAATATGGGTTTATCAGCTGCCAACTGTGCAAATTATGCAAATTTAAATATCCATCTCGGCGGCATGAAGACTCGTCACTCCATAAAATCTTGTTAAAAAACTGCGGGTCCGCCCGAATCATTCTAAGCATCCTTTGGCAAAATTCTATTCTTGGCTGGTAATCACGCGACGTCAGCGTTTGAACACGTTGCACGTGATATGGGTGCAATCGGCACCGTTGTAGCACTCGATGCACCGTCGATCTAGAAATTCCTACGCGTCGCGCTATGACGCGAACGGAGACTGACGGATCTTCCTCGATTTCTCGTAGAATGACTTCGTCATTAACTTGTCGCGGTCGTCCTTCACGGGTACCACCAACTCCGGTGCCAAGAATTCTTCCCTCAAGAAGCGCGTTATGCACTCTAATAAAGACGCGATAATCGGGATAACGAACCAGGTTCGGGTATCTTTCACGGTACAATCTTGCAGCCGCCCTGGCATTACCTCTTGCTTCTCCGTAGATAAAATGCATTTCGGCGTACTGCCGTGGCGTGTACTCATAACGAGGCATTGGGCTGAATAAGGTTTCAGCGCTACTGCACACACGTACAAGCACACACAAACGAATGTTTTCGGAGTCCGTAGGATCGCCAAGTCGTTTGTCCAATACGCAAAGAGTTCCAAATCGATAGGCAAAGCAAAGTCCAAAAACACAGCACAAGTCAAATTTTACAGAAGAAAACACCGAGCCACTGACCGGGAGCGAAAGTTGTCTGACGTAGCAACTCGAAGAGAGACTAGTTACAACTAAACTAATAAAATCAAGCAACAATGAAGCCTGTACGAGTGAAGGGCGCAGGAAAGAACAAAAGAACCTGCGCAACTTCATACCGATTTAACCGATTTACCAAAAAGCGGCGCTATCTATCCCTTTCACACTGACTGAGGTGCAACTCCGCCACAGGTAGCGGTCCCAAATTCCGGACAGATGACGTCATCGGGTCGGAATTATGCTATCCGCTTAACTACCTGCTTCGATTACAAGCATTCAAGCATAAGCCATTACGAAAAGGAAAAAATGGAATAGTACCAATTTAATTTATTTTCTGTCTTCTTCATCACATTCATAGCAATATCTTTGTAACGATAAGGACTAGACGTAAGTTTTATACCAATTTGCAAACCTTATTAAATGTACAAGTTTTTAAAATAATGGTGGTCTTCGGTGTCATAATTTTTTTTTACAGGAGAATTTTTTCAATTTTGGTCCTAACATCGTAAAGAAAAAACTTTTCAACTCAAGATTTTTTTTCTAAGGCAAATAAAACGGTATTCAAAAAAAATGGTATCTTATAACATTAGTAAGCTATTCAGAAATGTTAAATAAAAATCATACCTAAAAATGTCATCATTTGCAGCGACAGCATTAAAAAAGCTTAATTCTGGAAGACAAAATCGTAAAATTCGAAAAAAAATTAATATCTTGGTTACTGTAACGGTTTTTTTTTTAATATTCAAATTAGTTGTTGGAAATTAGGTAAGCTACCTACCCGTTACGTTTGATCCATTATTTACGGGACACCCTGTATATATATATATATATATATATATATATATATATATTGTTATCTATTGCTCGCGGCTTTGCTTGCATGCACCCGAAAATTGGGAATCATTTCTAAAATCACGCCTCAGATGTGAGCCAAACAAATTTTCTCTCCAAACCTACCCAAAATACATGTAATTTTATAATAAATATTCTTCTTTAAAAATGTAAAGTGGCTTTGCAAATACTTCATCACAAAATTATAACCCCAAAATAATTTAAATAAAAAGTAAGTTTAAAAACTAAAACCCGACTACTGAAAAATCACGCTCTAAAAAGTATGAAACAAGAAAATATTCTCATCTGAAATTAGAAAAAGACAGACAAATTAAAAATCCGGAGTCACACGTTATGAATCACAGATTACGTGTGACTCCGGATTTTTATATTTGAACCCCACGAGCTACAACTCGTAAGTCGGGGCCGTTACCACTGGGCTACCACTGCTCACTGGGAGCCCTGCCCCTACTACTTGGCAATTCTTCGGGATATTTCGGTTATCTTGGTTCTTCTGTGGATATCTTCATTTCTGATTCGATCACGTAGGGAAATTCCAAGTAAAATACACCTCGGATGAATCCAAGAGCTATAGTTTCAATGAACCTGCTTACCTTCACTAAATTCCAACAGAAACCTTTAAAGGACATATTTGTCCTCGAAGATATAAAACGTCCACACGGATGGACAAGTCACAACAGTAAATAAAATAGAAAGTGGTCATCGCATGTTTGCGGGCCACACGTGGTACTAAATACAAATGGCCACATATGGCACTAAAAACTCCACTGTCAAAGAGAAAAACGCTATTGTATTATGATTTTATTACATCTCTACGTGGTTTGGTATACAATAACGTTGGCATGTAGGTAATTGTCATAAAGGCATAAAAGTAGGCCGTTTGTAAGTGCTTTTGTTCGATAACGTTATAGGAGAAAGAACGAAAGAAGAAATTGCTTTATTGGTCAGTGGTTTTGAACGTTCTGGTTCTGATTTTAAATTCGAAGCCAATTCTATTATTCAATCTGAGTCGACAAATTTACTACACAGATAAAGTCCACTTCGTGTCTAAATAAATAAATAAAAATATTTTATTTCAGATATCATTTATAGACAAGAATACAAAAAAAAAAAAAAATGTTAGTTAAAAAGTAGTTAAATTAAAATTAATACATTGAAATTAAAAGTAAGTAGATAGATCCAAACGGCTGGTTGACACTTCCCGTGACCCAAGGGCTGGCTTTTACCTTGGCCAGCGGCTTAGCATTGCCATACAACGTGGCAATGCCGCCGGTCTCTTGGGTACTTTACCAGTCGACAGCGATGCGGAGAATTTTTCGACGCCATATTTTAGTTTTTTAATAGCTTTAGTTATGTTAGTATATAATTTTGTTATTTTTAGTAGATAGATAGATAAAACATTTTTTTTTTTGTTCTTCTTTTTTTATAAGTATGTAAGTGTATGCCAAAATAAATGGCATCCCTAGAAGTTAAAAAAAATCTGGGTGGATTTCATAGGTCCTAGGGATGCCATACCATTTACTGGCAAAAGATTAACGGGTTTTGCAGAGTTCCGGCCCAAATTCGGGGACTATGTGGGTCGATAGTTATGTATACTGCCCTAGCGTAATCAGTTTATAATGTTCCCACTGCTGGGACACAGGCTTCCTCTCGGTGAGAGGGAGCGGGCTGTAATCCACCACGCGGGCCCAGTGCGGATTGGTAGATGTCACACATCTCTTTTCCTTCACCGTTTTGAGAGCAGTGAATTTACACAAAGTAAAGCGCCGGTCTGGGTTCGAACCTACGACCTACAACTCGTAAGTCGCGGCCGCTACCACTGGGCCACCACTGCCCTATTTATGCACTTGTAGCTAAGTATTATAAAATCTTAGATTTCATTAACACTAGGCATCAGACATAATACCTATCTACTTATATTCATGTAGCATGTGTAAACAGAAGGTGTGATCGCGTGCGCACTAAACTTAGCTCGACACGTGCCTGCGCCGGCGCAGGAAGCGAGACAAACTGCCCTGTTGCCGCCACCACTCATGTCACACGCACGTGTATTAAAAAGGAAAATCTCTGATCTAACACGAACTATTTAAAGACCATTAACATTGTTACAAAGTAATAGGGTTGCCCGCGATCTTTTTTAATTGTGCAGTACTTGGTCTGTCGTTAAACTGAGCTTTAATGACTGATTATAAACCTGTAATCGGTTTTATGGAGTTTGAATTTGGAATAAAAATAATTACAAGGGAAACTCTCATCTCAATTAAATAATCGTGCAATTGCGAGCAAGTCACTTTTAACACAGAATAAATAATAGTAGTTACTAACGAAAAAACAAACAAGAACTTTGACTGTCAAGTGATGGGTCCGCCTACTCTAAGTGTCTCTGAGTAAGATTTATTCAAGATTTATTTTCAGCGCTGGATCGTGATTTAATTAAAGAGTAGCCGTTTTCTGCCATAGAGAACCATTTAGAAAATTTCTTCTACTTGAATTTATTAACAAATAAAATAAAACGCAACCAGCACGACGAAGTTCACGGTGAAATAATCACAAATCGATTGCTTTTAATTGTTGTCATTGTTCACTGAACACGGCGTAAACAACTTAATCTCGATTCTAAACCGATATCAGATAGAAAGTAATAATATAAGTTGTCACACCTTTTATCCGTAACATTCATACTGACACGGTTAAAAAGTTATTTCTTCGTTAACTAAACAAAAGCAATCATAATTTTAATTATCTTCACAAAATCTTGTTTGATATTCATCTGGGCATGAAAATTACAATTGGCACAAATCCGGTAACGCGGCCAACGAAAAAAGATAAACCTACAAACACGCGAAACATTAAAACTGCACTTTATTTATGTACTGGCTCACTTTTACATTTCTCTTTTGATATTTTCGAAAGAGATAAAATATCTTCGAAATGAAATAAAACCACAGCGCACACGTATTGTAAATATCTGTGGGTTAAAGATACGACTAGATTGGTTTTCTCCGTTGAAGCTTGATAATGTAACCTGTGACGTGAAAACTAAGCAAACGAGATCGTCTCTCAAAACCACATGCAGCTTGCTGGATTCCAATTAGGGTTGCCACCTGTTTTTGGTACGAATAAAGTTTTTTTTTCATTTCGGCACAACAAAAATAAACTACCTACCTACACAGCATAAAAAAGAGTAGGTACTTACCTATTTATTTTTTTCTTGTTTATCTTTAAAACATATATTTTGTTACTTTTCGCAACATTCAACAAATATTTGTTTTTCTTGAAGATAGCTACAATCAAACTTTAAATTAAAATATATCATCAGCGCGTTTTTAATTAAGTTTAGGGAAAGATTGTTACTTTCGTCTCTCCACTTTACATTCATAAGGGAGACAAAGCTGAAGTGGCAGGACCGACAAAATATATTAAATTAATTTGTAAATTTAGTCCATAAGTATTCATCATCATCTGCCTAGCCTTTTCCCAACTATGTTGGGGTCGGCTTCCAGTCTAACCAGATGCAGCTGAATACCAGTATTTTACATGGAGCGACTACCTATCTGACCTCCACAACCCAGTGACTGGGTATTACGATACCCCTTGGTAAGACTGATTGTCAGACTTTCGGGCTTCTGACGACCCGTAACGACTGTCAAAGATCCACGAATGACAGCCGGGACCAACGGCTTAACGTGCTTTCCGAGGCACGGAGGAGTCTCGGTATGTAAAGATGGTCACCCATCCATAAGTATTCATAACTAGTAAAAAGCCAGTAACAGTCAGAGTTGCGTATAGATAGAGTATTTTAGCGTACTTTTAGTGTCATCTATGTATATAAATAAAAAGAGAAGTCCTGATTGACTGACTCAACAACGCCCAGCCCAAACCCTTGGACCTAGAAAGCTGAAATTTTGCACAGAGGTTCCCATTATAATATAGACAAGTAATAAGGAAGGAATTCCCGGTAGCATGTTCCCGTGGGATATTTTCCGACATCCACGCGGGCGAAGCCGCTGGCAAAAGCTAATAGATTATAAAGTACACCTTTACGATAAAGAGGACAATACACTATTATAGAGTACGGCTGGCAACCCTAATTCCAATAAGCTGTGGTCAGTAGCTATAGGTACATACCTGTACATGTCAATTCGCAATGGCGGGCGCCTATAAGGAAAGTTGTCTGCAGGACCCAAATGTGTCACAAAATTGGACTTTCATCATGGCTGCCTGTTTAAAGTTCAAGATCATGTTCAAAGAATGAATTCATTCAGAGAGAAAAACCAATGTACTTAGTTTAGTTTTATCCTACACGATCCATTTGTACCTACACGGATTTGACAATGTAACGACAAATATTAATATTATTATGCATTAGTACCTAATGGTAATCGACACACTTTCATTCACTCTTGTAAGTTTTTAGTTTTTACTCAATTTAAATTTTGGCCGATCACTGTCTCTTAAGATACAGGTTTCTTCCTAGTTTAAGAGACAGGGTTCACTATTTTTGTATGCATAGACCTTTTTTGCAAACCTATTTGCTTGTTCTATTGTATTGATTTGTTTTTGAACTGTGTCTGTGTGTATTTATTTTGGATAAATAAACAATTTATTTATTATTATTTTATTATTAATGATTGGAAAATCACATGTGCATGTGTTACTTAAGCCAGTAGCAACTAGTGTAACAAGTCATCCTCTTTTACTATCAGTACTGCATTTTAACACCACACATAATGTTTGTCTGTAAAGTACAAACAACAAGCAATGCTCAAAGAATCGCAAAGCGAGCGCCTGCTCACCTACTTACAAAATCAGTGTCATTTCCGTCATTTATCAGTATCACTGGTACGCACTAATCCAAATACCGGCACCGTATAAATGCAATGAATAATGATTCATCGAATACCTATACCTTCTAAACGCATCAGAAGTTACTTGTTATATTAACCTATAAATAACTTTCACAGGCGGCGGGCGGCGCAAGCGCATCGATCTCCCTGCGCGTCTTATCGAGCCGCGAAAGGCTCGTCATATAAATCTAAATCATTTTTATATGTTTAACTATCGATCTGGTTTATTACATCACATTAATTTATTGGTCGTCTTCAAGTATTATATTACATATTTTTATTGGAATACAGGTTATGGCTTGACTCATTCGAAAGTATAAACAGTAATAAGTAATCGATTTGTTTATTTTGTTATTTATGTACAGGTACACAGTAAAATATATAGACATACGACATATAAAACACAGTAAGAAGAACACAGTAAAAGCCTTCTGTTAGAGAAAGCCTTTTAGAGAAAGACGAATTTTTGAATGATAAATTTCTAAAAAATAAATTAATAAAATTTTATTATTTTTAAAATTATTTATTTATTAATAAATAAATGATAAAATCTGATTTGTGTATTCTTAATTAAGGACTTTGATATTTAATTAACTAATTTTATTATCTATGATGAATTGATGGCACTGTTCTGTAGTACATTTTAATTTAGTAAGTAACATCTTGCATGCCTAATTTTTTGGACAAATAAATTATCTTTATCTTATATTATCTTTAGGTACTTAAAGGACTACCTTTAAGCACTAGCTTATTTCTTAAGAAATTTCTTGCAGCATACCTACAAACGAAAAAATTAAAAAAAAATATAGTCAATACTTAGTGTGTGAGAACAAGAACAGAAAATATGAATATGACTGTGACATCTGAAAATAAAATATTAAATATTATATACCTAAACACATAATGCAAAAAATAACATATACTTAAAAACATGCTGAGATAGGAGCATCTTGGTCTCGTACAGGACTTTCTGATTTTTTTTTGTAAGTATTTTTTTTTTTTTAACTTTTATCATTGTCTTTTTGTTCAGTTAGTGATTTTCCTATGCGAGTCACACGAGTAAATACTTTTTCTTTCGTTATTTTCTTTAAATAAAAACAAACTATTTAAGCAATATTTGTGTTCAAATTCCCAAACGTATTTTGGACTTACGGAAAAATAAGGCTAGCAACAGTTAAAGGTCCCATGGCAACAGCTGCTCGTTGCATACTGACAGGTATATTGAGCTGCAACTGGTTTTACAGGAAGCCAGTCTCAACAATGCGGTTATATATGAGTCATTACCTGTTAACCCCAGATGATGAAGGGGTTAATAGATGAACTAAAATAGAATGCAATTAGCACTTGTTTCACGTCAATAGTAAAATGTTCGTTAACCTCCACCCTTGACGATCTGAACAACGCCTCTGACGCCGCAATAAAAGGACCACCTACTGGGCCCAAACAGTATAAGCAATATAGACGAGTTTCTTGCCCGTTCTTCTCCATAGGAATCTACTACACTTTGGAATGGGCTACTAGCTTCACCTTTCTGACTGACCGAATTCTGGACAATTCAAAAGTGCCTGTACCTAATTAGGTAAACCAATTGGTTTATTAGAAATCAATGCTTTCAGTTTGAGTTTGAAATGTACTGTCAAAACGAAAAGAAGAAGAAGTGAATGGAGTCTGAACTCAAGAGCTCTCGATTGCCAAATGCCAACTTATTGGACTTGCGGCAGAGAATAAAAACTTAAAATTATTATAGCTGGAAAAAGGTGATAAAAAGCTGCAATTGAATTATTTCTTCGACAAACCTGGAGCGCATCCAATCGCTCAGTATTATTGACTCTGCATGGAGCGAGATGCGCAAAAAAAAACAGATCATCGTCCTCAGTTTTCTCGGGTTAGCGAATCTCAATTAAAACATTCTATAAATAAAGTAAAATCGTTCGTTACGCATGCGCGCGTCTACCCAGTAAAACTTATCATCATCAATACCTTAGATTACCAATCGTTAATTACGCTTTAGATCTTAGTTTTAGTACTTACGCTATTGAGGCAGAAATGCGTACGCGAATACCAATAATCATTAAGAGAATTATTTGCTATAAATTCTCAAATGAATCCTGATTTACGAGAGCATTGATCCCAAACACTTGAGCAGGTCTGAAGCTATCTAACGTTTCTATAACCATGAGTTTACTTCATGCCATTTCATGTATAAATAAAAAGTTTAAAAGAAATCCGGCGCACGACAATATACAGCCTCTTTCCCCACATTGCCGTGTACTTAATGTCGGTAATTTTTTGTCAACATTGATGACATTTTTTTCTCAGTTGTAAGCCGAAATCTTGTTATTTTTTTTTTACCGCAGCACGCAATGACTTGCTATCATTACCCCGATCGACTTTATGTCAAAAATTTTGCACCGTTTTTTGTGAATCAGGTCATCATGTTGTAACGACATTATATTATTAAAGAAGACATTGTGCTGTATTTTTTACGATAGGTAACCGAGAAAAGAAAATGCAATTTCTGTTTTCCCCAACAATATTGTTGCTGTCGCTAAAAATTAATTACAGCTCTTTAAGGTGAAATGTTGAAGAAGGTGCACCTGCTTTTCGTATCAGGCACTAATGTGTTAGTGTTCAGCAATAAAGTGAAATAATTTAGCACCTATCTGAGGAGATTAGGGCACATAAAGTAGGCGTGGATGTAGAAAGCTCTGATAAATGCGTGGCAGGCTTAAACTGAGTCTGGCTGGAGGCGCGATTGGAAAGCTGGGTGCAGCCGGTCCACTAACGGGTTGCAGCAGCTTTCCATGGCAAGATGCGCTTTCTGATATCAAATACCATTTTAAACTGGTAATGTGCTGTATTGTCACTTATATTGATGAGTTGGCAAACTGTAGGCAGCATCGTATAATGTTGCCATGTTGATGAAACAATTAACACAGAGCACGTTGCTCAATCTAATGACTGTTTCAATGTTATAAGTTTACTATCATTATTGAAACTATAAAATATACATAAATAATGAAATCGTAGGAACCTTTGCATGCAACTCAGAATATATTTTTTTTAATGTTGTTTTTACTATAGCTGTGTTGTGGAATGAGATTTTCAGGGCAGCTGCGAGCGCGCGTCCCGTTTTTGATTCTCAAGTCAATCCAAACAATCCGCGTATGAGATGCGGAATTATTTCCTACATATTTTGGCTTAGTTTATGGCAAAGAACCATTGCAATGCATAAAGGCGGAGACCGACTTGTAACGTTTGTTTGAAATGTATCGAGTTTTTGTAACGCGTTACAGTAATCAGTGCAGCCGAGCCGCTCGATGCGAGCGTTGCAAGCGCATGGTTACAAACAGTCAGTGCAGTGCAGTTTTTTCTTCTTCTTCCAATGACAATAACTAAATAAAATAAAATGACAAATGTACATAAGGACTCACTTGGTCGGTTCCGATCTATACTTCTTGATCATTTGTCTCGCAGGTGATTTTTAATTATTATTATTATCCTAATTTTATTTTTATTTTTTTTAATTGTAGCGCGCTCATTATTATAATTTTTTTTTCCCTTTTCATTATTTACTTTTTGTCAATTATTAAGGAGACGGTTGTATCCCTCTTTACTTTGTTGTATACAATTAAAATTAGACTGTTTAAAATTTTAGGATTGTTCACCCAGTAGGTAATAATAAGAAAATGCTGTATTTACCTATAATTGTTTGTTACATTTAGTTCTTTATTTTTAGTTGCTTCCTGTATTTTTTTAGTGTATACGAACGTTGGTAAATCTAAATAAATAAAATCAATGAAGCACACACAACCACTACGTTTCTTTCGTTTTTATTCTGAATAAAAATGGAGCACGTTGCTGAGTGCTCGAAGCGAGCATTCGCCATGTTTAGTGTATCGCCGGTTTGTAACCAAGCTCGCCTGGAATGTTACATTACAAACAAACGTTGCAAGTCAGTGACTGCGTCCTTGGTCTAGCAGTATTTGCAAGCTCGGCAGTTCTTGTAGCGTAGTCCTGAGTTCGATCTCCGCATCGGGCAAAGTATTATTAAGTTTTTCCCTTCGAAAATTGTGAATTGCCAGATTACCATCTGGCTTTTGGATTAGTGACCGGATATGGCAATAAGCTCATCCCTATACAACTACCTACCCCATCAGGGAATACTAGCGTTATGTTATATTTTATTAGGGTTCCGTACGTCAAAGGGAAAAACGGAACCCTTATAGGATTACTTCGCTGTCCGTCTGTCTGAGTGTCTGTCAGTCAGTCTGTCAAGACCCTTTTTCTCAGGAACGCGTGGAGGTATCAAGTTGAAATTAAGATCAAATACTATTAAGTCTATGGTCCCTTGGAGCTCCAAAAAATCAAGATTCTAAATCAACGCAGTAAAAAACACGGCCATTTATGCGACATATTTTGATACTCGCAAGTAAATCAAAACTTATAGGGTACATCCCATTGACCCAGAATCATGAAATTTGGCATGAAGCAAGGTCTCGCAGCACAAGTAAAGGAAAAAGTCCGAAAATAGTTAATATGTAATTTTATCTGATAAAAAAAAATATTTTTTGGGATACCTAGTTTTCCAACTACAATTTAAGTTTCTTTTTGAGGTAAATTATTATCAACTACGGAACCCTTCATTGTGCGTGGTGTAACACACACTTGGCCGGTTTTTATTTTATTTATTTTATTTTATTTGGGAAAACAAACAATCGTACATTGTATATTATATCTAGATACACAGTATGCTATAAATAAATGTACAATCCACTACGTTTCCACATGTTACTAGTTTAAAAAAAAAAAAAAAAAAGATACAGTGTTGGGAAAATTAAGCAGTAATTAATTAGCTATTACATGTCTAAATAAAAGGTACATAATAATTAAAATTTATGAGCAAGGCGCTTAGTAATTTGTTCTCTAAATGTATATTTAGATAGGGCAAAAACATCAATATCATTAAAGTTATTATTGTAAGCCTGAACCAATCTCTGGAGCGGCGCTCTCTCCCCTGCATTTGTGCGGCACACTCAAAATGTCCTCTCTATTACCAAGATTACCAACAGTTCCAGTTAAAATACTTAACATCGTTGGAAAAAGACCGCCGTGCCGCGCCGCCGCGTAATGACATACAATGTAAGCCCATATAAATGTACCCTCTTCCTCATCCTCATCCATAAATGGTGGAAGCAGAGCAGAAGGTTAAAGATACACCTAACGGCTGTAAAAATCGTTTTATTGTACTTAAATTGTCTCTAACGAAGTGCATGCGAGAGTAAAGTCAAGTTCACAATGGTAGGCAGTGCCTCAATGGTGCAATGAAATGTATACCTACTGATGTGAACTCGACTTTCTATTGACACTATGCTACTGTGCTGAGCCTGGGAGTCGCATAATTAACCAATAAGGAAACTTACCGAATAAATTCAAGAATGGAACAGATTTTGTATGAAATTGCCAAGTAAGTTAATAGGAACTTAATCGTAGGTGGTAAAACAAGCCCTTAGTAACTAAACATACCTAATTTCATTAAAACACTTTGCCTTGTAAACGAATGCATCGATTACAATGGGTAGGCCCTACTTATTCATATTAGGAGTGTCTAAGATAAGCATATAATTTAGGATTTCAAATTTATTAAACAACTAGCTGCGCCCCGCGGTTTCAACCGCGTTAGACCAGGATAAAAGTAGACTATGTGTTAATCCAGGATATAAGCTATCTACATACCAAATTATATTCAAATCAGTCCAGCCGTTTGAGCGTGAAGAAGTTACAAACATACAAACACACACACGCTCACAAACCTTTCGCCTTTAAATTATTATATTAGTGTGATTAGATTTTTTACTTAATTGAAGTTTGTCAATTTATCATCGTTTAGGGCGTGATAGATTCCGTATATTCATTACTATTTCTTATTTACTCTACCAATGTGAACAGAGCTTGGCACATTAGACATCACGAGAAATCGTGGCGAAGTGTTGAGAATAGGACTTTAGTGCCAACCGAGCTATCTGGGTGCTTCTTCGTACTACCCACTTATCCTTACCTGAGTCTGTGCCTGAGTGTACGAAAGTGCATTCTTTTTGTCACATAATAAATGAGAATGTCATTACGTAAATACACGTAACTAGTTGGACAGCTCATATTAATGTAAATTAGCAAATTATATCATCAACTCAACACCTATTCTTTTTGGGACGATAGTAAAAGGATACAATACTATCTCGGCAACCTCAATAATAAACGGAAGAGATTTACATAACTTATCTTAATATGGACATCTATCATGTATCAAAGAGAATGCTTCTGCAGTCGGCTGGCCATCTCGCATAATCTGTCTGTAGTCCCATTTTCTGTGTCTCGGAAGAATAGATCGTCTGTTTGCAGCCTATAATCATGGTGGATGATTTATTGTAACATAAACATTATCGTAAACATATAAACGCTTCAAATAGCAAGTTTGCTCGATCAAAAATTTTGCGCTTAGTAAATGGTACCTACTGTGTTGTTTTTAGGAATTTATCAGTGGTGCATGGAACAATTGTGTGTGTTTATCAGATGAGAGTGATAAGAAAGAACATACTTATAGTTACGCTGACTCTAAATAAGGACAGGATCTACGAGTAGGTATGTGTAACTTAACTTGTGTAAGTCGACGTTCGCACGGACGCAAAATTATCGCGGCGATTTTTTTTTGCACACTGGATTTTCAACGCTCTGCTTAGCGCCGAGAGTTCAAAATCCAACAGTGTGTTTTTTCAACGCGCTGGGATGCACTCTGTTGTTGTTAGGTTGGATTCTCGAAGCTCGGCTCAACACAGAGAGTTGAAAAAGCAGTATGCGATAAAATCCCGCCGCGATATTTTTACGTCCGTGTTTACGTCGGCTTAGAGTCTAAGTCTAAGTAATATTTAGTTTAGCTATAGTCTAAGTCTTAGAATATATCCAAGCTAACTATTAGATGAGACTGTGAAGAAAGAACGTACTGTGCCGAATAAATAATAAATTAGGATAGGCAATGACAAGGGGATCATGATGAAGACTTAGGCGAGATGCTTCACTTAAACATATCAATTTTTAAAAATGATGAGACGTAGTCACGCTAAACACCCGCGGCGTGGCGGTATCGACGACTCAACCAATCCCATTTTCTTTTTGCCATATAAAGCACTTTGCATTAACGTCCCACGTCGCTAAAGGATATATTTTACTAGATGGGTAAGCAGGAACATCCTCATGTTACTAATAACTTAATGCAGCGATAAGCATCCCGACTGGTTTGATTATGGTAATCTACTCCCCGTGTCATGTTCTAAGCTAAGCTATGAATTACAAACGGTAGCCAACTTTAGTTTGATATTAACTGCTAAGTTAAATGATGTGGTTACGTTAGTTATGGGCACATTATAGACTGCGTGGGTTTGGAAGCTATCTTGCTGAGCTAAATGATTAACGGTATAGTTAGCTGTCTTCGCTTATTAGATAATATCATATTGAGATAATTTAAGTACCTCTTAATACAGAACTTAGCTAAATATAGGAAAATTCGTAGCCAAAGATGTGGGAAACTTTTCTGTTTCCTGTAGATATGTACCATCGTGGACATTTGCGGTGAACCACTTTTCGACCTTATTCCTATAGTGATAAGGCAAATGTCCGCGGTGGTACCTTCATACTGAATTCATAAGTCAACTTGTTAAGGGTTATTTTGCTCTCGTGTTGATGAACTAAATGAATAGCTGATGTTGTGGTGAAAGATTACCCATTTAGCAAAGTAATTAGCAGAACTCATTGCCCAAGGTGCACTGGACATAACTTGATGTTTACTTAGACTATGTTTGAGGAAACGCAAAAGCTGCTTATAGAGCCGATTAGGGAAAAAATATCCATCTTCATTTAAGTAAGTAATGCAGAAATTATGAGCCATAAAATTAAATAAGTCTATTTTCTTTACATAATATGTCAAAAGCTTGATGGTTGAAGTAAATGACACGCTTAGGGCCTATTCACGATGTCCGAGTAACCACTACTTACCGAATAAATTAAAAAATGGAACAGATTTCGTATGAAATTATGTGCCAAGTAAGTTAATTGGAACTTAATCGTAGGTGGTAAACAGGCCCTTAAAATAAATAAATAGGTGAACACAGAATTAAAGATAACAAGTGGTTCACAGCCTGTAATCATTCAATTCAACAGGTCACGTCGCGGCGTGTACACTACATACACCAGCCCGGCGAGCACGGCCTACTGTGACATGGCTTCATTTTATCACATTTTGAGCGTTAAAACTATTTTGTCTTAAATGCTAGCACGACGGCGCGGCGTGAGATAATTTCGTGACATGTGACATAACTTCTTGACGTTTAGTTGGGACTCGTATTATGTCTTATTTGCTAATATGGGCGCACCAATTATATAACAAATGTCACATTTTGACGGTGACTAAGAAAAAATTGAAGTTAATAGGTACATACTAGTAACATGTGGAAACGTAGTGGATTGTACATTTATTTATAGCATACTGTGTATCTAGATATAATATACAATGTACGATTGTTTGTTTTCCCAAATAAAATAAAATAAAATAAAATACTTAAATTACCACAATTTTTTTTTGGTACCTACATGTTGAGAATTAGGGGTTTATGGGCCTCATAAAGGGGAGCCAAATTTAAATTATTTTTGCGATAGGACACACCGTTTTCGAGATAAAAGCAAAAGAAAAAAAAAGATTTTATTTGGTCGCATATTCAGATAGTCTTAGATATTTTAATTTTTTCAATTTACTATGTCATACTATGCAAGAAAGGCATGTCACGCCTCTAGTTTATGTCACACGGTTGATCCGTGCTAGCATTTAAGATAAATTCTAAAACATGACATAATTTATCATGTCTTGTCACAAACGTCTTAGGTACGCCCGTGCTCGCCCCACTGCATGTAACTGAACATGGTTCATTAGCTTCTTAGTTCTCAGTCGTTAAGTCGCAGTTAATTCGGTAATGTTAGTAGTTAGCTAACTAACAGACGTGGGTTAGTTGTACTTGTAGCTAACTACCGACTAAGTATCGTAACTTATGAGTTACGGTTACATGACGGGTAGCGTTTGTTGAGTGCCCTAAATATGGTACCTACCCATGAAGAATAGTGCTACCCAAGGTGCTAATGAAGATGTATGTAACTGTGGAGATTCTGTCCATTCTTCTCCATACGAAGAACCTTTTGGAAGAATACTACTATATTAGAATCAATTATATTTTCTTGTGACTTGACGTTCAAAAGTGTATGTGCCTATTTGAAATATTGTCTAAATGATTTGACTTTGACCGTGAAAGATTTTGTCTGTAGAGTTGGTTAGATTAGCATAATATATGGCTATGTGTTTTGCTTCTGCGCTGCTATTGCAAGTTTTTCCGCAATGAAAATTATTTATTTGGTCTAGCAATATATATTTATCTATATGTCTATCTAATTACTTTTCTAACACCACACCTAAGGTAAAGAATTTTCCCATAGCTTCGACACTATCCAGCTAATAATTGAAGCAATTAAACCTCTTTGACATAGCTTTATCTCACTTAGCGCAACATAGCTCTCATCGACTAGGGCAATTAAAATTGTTCGCAGTTCTGTCTTATATAGCCTTATCTGAAGAATAGGTTTGGCTAAGGGCTTGTTAGACTCGATTAGTGGTACCTGTGGAGAACGTGTAGTAATCAGCGCAATCAGTGCGTATGTCTGCAGACATGGGCTGGTAAATAAATACTATTGAAATGTTCTCAATAGGAGTGCTCTGGGTAAGCACAGTTGTTTGTAAAATGTATACAAGTTTGTACTCACTCTATACTGATCCGTATGCGAGCGACAGTACAAACCTCTGAAGAAATCAAGTTTTGAAGTGCGAGCTAAGAGACTATGAGCCAAAGTTTACTAACGGCCGAACCCAATAACCTGCTGTCAGTAAAACACAGACCGCTACTGATGATAGACAATATAATTCTACTCTTACGTTCCTTTCGTTCGTTCGTTCGTGTTCTTTTGTTTTATCTATCTTACATTAGTGAGACGTTAACGCCATAGATTGATAGGTTTTTCTATCCCCAGTATGCCAAAACTGGTGACAGATAGGTTACTGGGTTCGGCCCCGTTTACTATAGTGGGAGATATGACGCTATATGATATATAGCGTCAAATCTACTATAGTAATATAAGTTGCTAATAAGTTATGTAGCTATAATATGTAGGTAATAGAAAAATATGAAAACGTCATAATTACCCGCCCAGACAATATGTATTGCTTACACACAGGCATAACTATACAGGGTTAGTTTTCAATGACCAGCCAAATTTTCACAAGGTGTTCTACCCATGATTATGAACAACTTTCACTATGGGACCAACTTTGAAATCACGAAAAAAAAATCAGCTGTTTCATACAAAAGTTCAATACCTACTCAACCAAAATGTATGAAACAGCTGATTTTTTTTTCGTGATTTCAAAGTTGGTCCCATAGTGAAAGTTGTTCATAATCATGGGTAGAACACCTTGTGAAAATTTGGCTGGTCATTAAAAACTAACCCTGTATACACTTACCTATTTACGAACATCTGTCCTCAAAATTACGGGAATTGTAAAAAAACCTCTCCTGGAGACTCTCCAAAATCTGACGTACGAAGATACAGAAAAATTATTAACTGTAGTGAAATAATTACTGTTTTATATTATTTTAATAAGTAGGTATTAAAGTAGGTACACTTGACAAATTCTTATGCAATGTACCTATGTCTTTCTTTTCACGTTTGCCTACTGTACATTACTGTTTTATTTGTAAATATTAATTTGTGATTATTTCACATAGTTTAAGCTTAGCCCATATTGCCTGAAACACAGTATTACCTAGTTCAGGCACATGTATTTTATTAACCTAGATTATGATTTTGTATTCATAGTTATTATCATGAAATAATTGTAAACATTGAATAAATTGAATTGAATTGTTTTGTGGAATTTAGACTTGACTGACTGCCTCGTTGGTCTAGTGGTTGCAAGCGCTACTGCTGAGCATGAGGTCCTGGGTTCGATTCCCAGGTTGGGAAAACTATATTGAGTTTTTCCATCAGAAATTTCTCAGTAGCAGCCTGGAGTCTAGATTTTGTGCCTGGTTGATGGCAATAGGTTTGCCCCCTATGACATGGGACTTACACAATAACTGGCGAAATGTGGGTTTACTCTATAGTCCAAGATCCCAGAGCCACCAGAGCTTACTTATTTTCTAATTAACAAAATGTATGGACTAGAGTAGTGTTAGTATGTACTTTGAACGTACGGCATACCTGCTAGCTTGGACCGACGACGGCCAATTTTTAAGTATCAAGTATCTGGCGGAAAAAACCGCCGACGGGAACTGTCTGATAGTATTGATTATTAATTATTAACAATATTCTGTAAAACATACATAAAAATCAACAGACAGACTTTAAGAAAATTGAGTAATATTTTTACATAACTTTGGTACCTGATACCTAAAAAACCTTTTTTACAAAAAAATACAACCGACTTCCAAAAACAACACTACAAAGTGAAAAATAACTTTGATTTCGGAAGTCGGTGTCTAGTTAAATGTATTTTCGTTTTTTGCCACCGACTTCCGAAATTAAAGTTATTTTTCACTTTGTAGTGTTGTTTTTGGAAGTCGGTTGTATTTTTTTGAAAAAAAGTTTTTATTTTTCACTTTTTAGTTGTGTACCTACCCCACACAAATTCTAATACCACTTCCTGCAAAACAAACTAGAACATCATCCATATAAAAGTCGGGAAAAAATACGTATTATTGAAGTTAACTCAAAAACTACCGAAGCAAAGTTAATAAATTTTATATGGGACCAACTGTGATGTGTGGGACCCTCTCGAACAAAACAAAAAAATCCAAATCGGTCCAGCCATCTTCGAGTAATCGGGGAACATACATAAAAAAAAAATAAAAAAAAAAAAAAAAGTTCCGACGAATTGAGAACCTCCTCCTTTTTGAAGTCTGTTAAAAATTGGCCGTCGGCCCAAGCGAGCAGGTATGCGTACGTTCAAAGTACGTACTAACACTACTCTATCCCATACATTTTGTTAATCAGAAAATAAGTAAGGTTTTGCGGCTCTGGAATCTTGCTGTAATAGATACACCTCTGCCTAGCCCTTCGGGGATTATATAGGCGTTATGTTATGTATTGTGGAATAGTCAATCAATCTAAGACAAATCATACAATTCCAACACTCATAACAACACATGACATGTAATAACATGGTTTATATCTACGTAGGTAGCAACAATGGTCTACAATAGCCTTCTGTGATTACAGGACGAGAATCATTATCCAACGTGAGCGGCCTCCACTTCATGTCTTATCATTAGGACTAGCGGTAACAGAGATTAATGTACTACTCCCAATATATATGAATTTGGAGTACAACATCATAAATTATGTACTAGATAGGTTAGATAATAACCCATATACTCGATAGATTAACAATAATATTTGTTTTAGTATAAAAAACGGATGCGATGCATTTTGATAAAAAGTTGCAAAATGGCTATTTTATTTTAGTCATTCATTTACATAATAAATAAGACAGTATAATTTCCGCCATTCACATTAATTAGGCGATGACATTCATTTGAGTTAATTAAAGAAAAATATTCCCACGTATTTTAGTTATTAATTAGGCAATTTTGGAGACACTTATCACACTTATATCTTAGTTTTTTTTAATGCTATCTTCAAAATCTACAACTTATATTTTACAAGCATTTGCCTGCGGTTTCACCCGCGCGGAGGTTGGAAACTACGGGAACGTTCTACCAGGATAAAAAGTACCCTGTGTACTAAATTAACCGTAACAGGTTAATAAATTATCCGTGTGAAAAATTTCATCCAAATTCCATTCAGCCGTTTTAGCGTGAAACAAACAAACAAACTCACTTTCGCATATAAAACAAAGTCGGGTTATTTACAAAATTTATGACTCAAGAACGGCTGGACCGATTTTTACGAATGTTTGATTTGTTAGACTTGTGTCCGCCTCGAATAGAAGAGTAACTATTAAAACATAGGAAAAATTCACAAAAAAAAAAAAAATATGAAGAAAATTAATTTTCTCATACATGAAATTTGGACAGGACAACATCTGTTGGGTCAGCTAGGTTATAATATTAGTTAATATTAGGATGGTACGGACTATGCAGTAATTTAGGGAAATTAAAATCTACTCATGATATCCATACCTACCTACCTACGACTAGATTTAGTAATATACTCGTAGTATACTAAAAACCAAATAAACTCAAAGCAGCCATTAAGAGAAGCTGAAATCAGTAAGAAGCCTGAAGCTCCTTCGGAAACATTAACTCCTGGCTGGGTATCTAATCTTCGCAATGGAATGATACGAAAGAGCACTTCCTCATGAATAAAACTAACTCTGCACGTAACGACCAATATTGTAATAAACCTGAAATGCAATAAAATAAATATGAAGAGACTCGGGATGAAATTACACAGATATCGCTGTGCAACTTCCAATACTGACGTCATACGGTGAATAGCCATAATTACTTCAAAGCATAAAACAAAGTCAGGTTATTTACTCCATTTATAACTCAAGAACGGCTGGACAGATATTTACTATGTTTTATTTGTTGGATTTGTATTCGCCCCGAATAGCAGAATAACTATTAAAACATAGGAAAAATACACAAAAAAAAATATGAAGAAAATCCATTTACTCATACATGAAATTTGGACAGGGCAACGTCTGTCGAGTGAGCTAGTTTTGAATAAATTACAGATTTTTCTGGAGTGTAGTTTAAAACACTGTCGATATAACGAAATATCATAAGAGTTAAGTCAAGTGAAGTCCCACATGATTTAACTCATATGATATTTCTTTATATAATGTTCCTAATACAACGTGTCGTTTTGCATCCTCGTCAACTTTAAGGGTGTGGTATAGACCATCTAACCGAACAACTTTTTCCATGGCACCAATATCGTAATCGCGAAAAAATAATCAGCCTTCCCATACATTTGCATCGAGTAGGTATTAAAGTTTTTTATGGGACAGTTGAAAATTTTTTCGCGATTACGTTGTTGGTCCCATGGAGAAAGTTGTTCGGTTTGATCTTCTATGTCACACCCTGAAATTTGACGAGGATGCAAAACGATACGTTGTATAATACCTAGTTACACACAGACAAAACAAAACAAATCAAGACAAAACAAATAAACAACGACAAAAAAAAAATAACAAAACAAATAAACACAAATAAAGTCATGTATTTTGTAACTATGCAACTGTAACGAAATTAATATCCCGGAACTCCTTTCACGAAAGCTTACGTAAGACTTTAAAATTTTGGAAAAAAAATAACAATTCAAAAATTGACCTTTTGTAGAATTTTTTTCGATTGAAAAGTTTACGTAAGAACACGGAAGAACTTTCAGATAATATCTAAAATCGGAGACACCGGGTGACCTGTCTAGGTGCTGCCACAAAAATGAACATGTCAAAAATGTTGGTCAGGTCACATTTTTTTATGAATAGGTAATTCAATGTAGTACCTATCTCATCAAACTGTAGGATCTGTATGTCAGTGAAGTTGTACATTTGTTCGACCAACACATTAAAATACGGTGCATTTATTTAATTCTACGCAAGCAACGCCGCTGCCGCGGGCAAAAACTAGTACTTCATACTCATAGATATGACGGAAACGAAGCAAGCATACAATAAAGGATGGTGTTATGCAGGACGTAGCCATAAGTTATCCGGGATGACAACAACAATGTGCCCCACGGTGAGCCCTCCTTTGTCGGCCTCAGCCTGCGCCCGCGCATCGCGGCCACAGTAATTAGCGACCGCTCATTAATCACGCATTTGTGTAGGGGGCAAACAGAGTAAAAGGGTTCTGACATTAAGTTTCAATTAGGTTTATGATTATTATCGAGGAATTTAGTGGTAGATATTAATCAAAAACCATTTTCTTGAAAATTAAGCTTTGTTTTCTAATAGATAATAGATATAGCATTATTTTATTTTAACGAATCATAAAACATCTCGAATAACAATACTAGGTACCTACTACTATTTTTTTCTATAATAATCATTATTCTGCGATATTGTTCATAAAGTCAAATAGATTTGTCAATATTAATTAAACTACAAATAAAAAATTGCCGAAATTCGAACTAATCCATAATTCACAATATTCTAATCCTATAAACTGATTTATGATTCTTTACACTTTTAAAATTTTTGTTTTAGTGATGGATACAGTATGAAACTAAAATAACCGCTTTTTTTAATTACATTTTTAATTGCCACATTACGGTACTTCAGTAATTTGGCAAACCTTTCGCGTTATTAAACCAAATTAGATTTTTCTATGGAATATTTACTCTAGAGGTCATTGAACTTGTGCTCTGTGGAATGTGAAATTAATTAAAGGACTATTCATATGATTATCTCATTAAGTATGTGGATAAAGGCCTTAAGTTGGCAGATTTATCATAATTATGACTTGGATACGGTTATACACAATACAATTTAAATAATCATAGAAAGGCTATCTCCTGCCCATCGCTAACGGTATGAACTATAAAGCAATTTAAATCTATCCAACTGTACTGACGGATCACGGTAATCGTTGTACATTTGTTCGACGTGGAACATACCTTCCTACTCCCATCCGCCGTTTGTCTACACGAAGCTGTAAACTGGGTACATAATAACAGTCGATAAGCTATAGTAGAGCTGTTGATATTGCCATGTACACAGCCTTAGTAAACAAGGTTGGTAATCACAAAACCAGACGATTAAAAAACAAAAGAAATTCTAGAAAAATGAAAAACCGGCCAAGTGCGTGTCGGATCATGCACAATGAAGGGTTCCGTAATTGGGATGAATTTATCCCAAGAACAAACTTAACTCTGTAGTTGAAAACATGGTGTCCCATACATTCCAACTGCAAATGTAAGTTGGTTGACTATTACTCGTAAACTAGAAAAGCCTACTTAGCTGTGATAGTTTTCCTTTTACCTTCGTTATATATACTACTACCGTGAATTTTGTCACCCATTCAAAACTAACCGTTTAGCTGGCAGGGGGGGACACTACTCCAACAAAAATTAGCACTTTACAGCTAATATTTCAGAAACGGATCACTAAATCGAAAAATTGTTTTTAACAAACCCACAATATTTTTGAAAGACCCATCCAACAACACCCCACACTATGGGGTATACGAGAAAAAAAAAACATCCCCACTTTACGGGTACCCTAAAAAAATGTTTTTTTCCTGATTTTATTTTACTACTTTGTCGGCGTGATGAATATGTATATCCATGCCTAATTATAGCTTCTAGTACTAAGAGTAAGCTAAGCTGCGGATGGACAGACGGACATAGCGAAACTGTTGGGTTCCTTGTTGACTACGGAACCCTAAAAAATTAACTTCAGAGGACCAACATCGACTCCACTCACTCAAAGATGATACTGATTCTTTCAGACAAGATACCTGACGAGCAGTTAATCAAACAACAATGATAGTTACTGTCAATAAAATTTCATGCAAATAAAAACATGAACAGCAAATTGTTTAAATTAATTAACATCTATGACTAATTACTACACAGATGAAAGCACGTTAAAGTTTGGCGTGCGAAATCGATAATGAATCTGTGGATGGATATAATTGAATGATTTGCACCGCTTTCCAAACAGTTGGGGATCTAGACATATCTGATACTCTGCTTTATAGGATACAAGCAACTTTCAAGTCTAGTACAATAGAACTTTTATACCATTAGACGGTGTACAGACAAGAATGCGGTACATAAAAGAAAAGATGTTACCAGCCGCGAAGTTGCAATGGACCTGGTGCGGTACGCCTCTATTAATTGGAAAAACAATGAGAAACCTGAGAAGTAAAATAATGAATTCCTATAAAAGTACTGAAAAGCAGTATGAAACATTTTTCAGATAACAGATGAACCTAAAGGTACTCGAGAATTTCACGACATCCGCATTGAGCGAATGGGAATCGATAACACAAATAAAAGCCGAAGGAACTGGCATCTAAAGAATCCCTAATCGTTATTAAAGATGTGACTTTCTAAACATGGAACGTGTGGAGGCGGCATTAAAATCGCATAAAAGCATCTGCAGCTTCGATCATGTGACTCGCAAGCCGCAAGTCGCATCATATGAATTTTATCAGCTGACTCGTCCTCTCACTTTCTGCCGGCGCAGGCGCGTGGGATTACACATAACAAGCTTTTATGATCTATTCTATTGAGAAGCCCGCAGCTGCCCAATCCAACCACTTTTACTTTCTACCTCATCTTAGTTGAAGAGGTTTAAAACACTCGCCGTGACATCACCGTATTACATGAACTGGTCAGCCAGTTAATTTTTGACCACATTTCGGCCATTGAAGTTGTTGAACTCTCTATGATTACTTGAAATAATTTAGAAAGTACATATGTAGTTACGTAACGTGGAAGACGCGCTGAATCCGATACCTGATGTACAGTCAATGTTACTCGCTGCAAAAATGCCATTTCATGTGAAGTGTGTATTGTACCGAGACTTAATTAGTATGATGGCTGCGATATAATTTCGCTTTCATTATTATTAATATTAGCGTGAGGCACACGACAGATGTACTTATCTGATGATGGTATCGATATAATCACGTCGGTGCGTGTGACGTGACACGGATCAATGTCAACAGTGTCAGTCGACTAGATGGTACACAATAACGGCTTTGTTGTTCTATCAGTTCTAGTTGTCTTAACTCGTTGATGTACAATGAAAACAATTCGTGTAACGATGCGTTTTGACATGATTACTACTGAACAATTGTATGTTCTTGTAGAAAACATTGCATTGTCTGAGTTCACGGTCTGCCAATAAGTATCTGGTCTTGTTAATCCCTGAGAGGTGATATAATTGGATGATATCTCTTGTGGTATTCGAGTTATATAAAGACATTTCTATTGTTTTACTGTAAGCCAAAAAACAACTGACAGATATTATGTATGTGCCATTGTCTACAAAAATAGCCATGTCTCCTGCGCGTCTTTTTGAGAAACATTACACAAAAAACCTTACACATAAACATTTGTTTTCATACACAAGCTGTCTCAAAGCGTATTCAAATATTTTTAGTTAGGTAGGTACACATTTTGTGTAGATGTGACAACAGATGTGCGCAGTGCGCGTGGCAGTTGTAAATGAAACAAACCCTTACACTTTTCCCCCGCGCGGGGAATGTTTACCATGCAGCTCGGAAAACAAAAACATCGTGCTGGCATACACAAATGAGTATGGCCACGCCTCTTTATTTCGATGTTTTTGTGTAATATTTCGAAAAAACACGCACTGGAGACACGGCTTATGAAAACGTTGTATGGGGCAGAATGCGTTTTTTTACTCAGCGCTGCAGTTCAGTTCAATTTCACGGTTCTCGCAAAAAAAAAAACTATAAAATACATAAACTTGTCACACATCAAAATCTATTGAGAACATGGAATTGATAAGTAAGTTCACACAATGAATTAAAATAATTAAGAATTTTTTATTCGCAAAAATGCATGACATTAAATATTCATCAAGTCACAATCACTATACATAATAAATTACTTATGCAAAGTCTAAACACGCCGCACCGCGGCCGCCTAGATAACATCCCGATACAAGATAACCTAGTGTCCTTTCTATTTGATTTCTCCTCCGTCACGTGAGCGGAACCAGCACTAAAGACCGAATTCCGTGCTATTACTCGTGATTCTAAAAAAAAAACATACAACGGTACCTTATAAGTTATAACAAACAATAACCTCATTATATAACCGAACAAACGATCTCCCTAATTGAATTATAAACATCCTAACTGTCTTTCTATTATTGTAAAATGTTCTAAATTGCTCCTAAGCATCGAGCGATTAAAATTAAATTACGGTACAAGTCATATGTAAAATTATCTCGCGATTACTCGAGAATTTTCTTCTAAGAAGTGTTTGTAAGGTATGCACTGAGTCCTGAGATACTGAGTACGTGAGCATGAATATCATGGCAGGAATCTAAATGTAATGAGATAGTTTGTGGGTTAGATACAGCGCCAGCACCGCCTGAGAATAATACCCTGCCTTTAGGGCATAACTTTAATTCTGCTGGCAACCACGAACGAGTTTATAGTCATGCGAAGCAGAAATGAAAGCAATCATAAATTGGCATTAGCTCTGAAGGAAGGAAATAATTAAATTAAATGTAATGTAAGTAACAAAACTAGTGTAGATTCATGAAAGTGTGAATGTTTGGCTACAACTAAAAGCTATATCCGCAGCCTAAACCATTTTCGCGAAGTGGTCTAGTTAGCTTATCTTTACGATAATTTGATGCTAAGTTATACATTTTGAGCAGCATAATTATACAATGTAGACAAATTATAAATCTAGGCAAAACGAGGATGGGAATGTCGGACATGAAAACATTTAAAGTTTAAACGAACTGCTAACGTAACTAAGTGATCTAAGATCTTGTTTAATAATAATATCACACTTTCTACATTCGCAAAAAATTCTGAAATAACTAGTTAGTCAAGTTGAAAGCTAGTTTGTGACGTCACGGCTTGTTGGAGAACCTAACCATATGTATATCACGCCGATCATATACGCGTTTCTATAAAAAAATCGATCTCCTCAACGGTCCATTGTTTGTCGGTTCATTTACATGATGAATCGACATTAAATTTTGACGCTTTCAAATTTTTTGCTGATTTCGCGCAGCGCTGCGTCGGACATAAACAAATTAATAGTCAATCGGGATCCAATCTAAAGTAGATCGCATCTCTGATATCTTCATATCTAGCCACACTCAATTACTAGCAACTGCTTAAATTAATCAACGCTATTCAGGTGAGGTGTCGGTGGTTTTTTCCCGGCATCTCTCGGCCAGTGGTTTCCTCTCGTTAGTTTTATTGGCGATACGAGCCCGGGGTGCTGTAAGTGGACGCCATTTATTATTATCCCTACAGCTAGTTTTTGTTCGGCGTGTTTTAATTCACAGATAGAATATGTTCCTCATTCGCATTGTAAACATTAATAAGGGCGTCATGCAATTATTTACAATGTAAAACAGATTTGTACATTGATATCCTATTAATATAACAGACATTTATTTATGTTATACCTGCTTTATTATTTTGACACTTAGATAAAGTATCTTCACACAAAAGCAAGCAAATTAATCCCCTACAAAAAGCAGTAGGTACCTATTCATCAACGCAGGGAAATGATATATGTTTTAAATATATCATATCCCTGCGTTGATGAATAGGTACTGCTTTTTGTAGGGGATCAATTTGCTTGCTTTTGTCACTTGTACTTTCAAAAGATACGAGTATACATTATTTATTATGTTATTGCGTGCGGACAGTCTGCAAAATGTGAGATTTTCTTTTATTCTCTGTTTAAGTTCAGTAGAGCAGTACCTACTACGAGTGCTCATTGGATGCGTGTCTTTGATTCTGACTAGCTCTGTAAAATCTTAATGTTTTTTTTTTAAACTTCTTTTTGATGCACTCTGCGTTTATGGTATAAAACAGTAATAGTTACTCTTCAGTATTAGGACATTATTGGTACGCGCTACACTACAGCCGCCACACTATTAGCTACGCTGCTACACTGTTCGCTACGCCGCTACACTATACGCTACGGAGAACGCTTCGGCTACACTAATGTGCTACGGACATGGCTACGATACACTCATGTGCTACGGGCATTGCTACGCTACACTAAATGTGCTACGGGCATGGCTACGCTACACGTTGCAAGTAACAAATAGTAACTCTAAGGTCACTACATCACTTGATTTTATTAGAAGGACAGCGCAATTCACACTAAATATTTTAATACAAAACCGTCTGTTTATTTTAGATCGCCTTCGGAAATGTCGTGCTCAGATAGTTAGCTTGAACGCGGATCATTCGGCGCACATTCCAGCTCCACATTATTCACTATCAATAGGGTGCACTGACTCCTGTCGTAACTACTTAAGTTTTTGTCGCTTTTTTCCGCTCAATTGGCTGACATTGACATGACGCGTCCATGTAACATTAACGCGCGAAACCAAACACTTCGCGATATTAGCCGTCACAATATTACTGTGAAATCTGACATGATCAACAACACCTTTTTGTAATCAACCGTTAACTCGCCTATTAGTCAGATGTTAGTCTCAACTAAATATGTTATGTTATTATGGTGTCCATTACAAATTGTAGATTCAGACACGCTTAATGAATATTTATTATTTATATGCGTTGGTGTAATTTTATTATATTTATGTCATTTAAATGGTGCTAAGAATCGCAATGTGTTCGTTCATTTTATGGCAACACGTCACGCTTTGCATGGATAAGTTTATTGTTTTAGTTTGTTTCAAAGTTTTTGACTGGGTGCTTTTACTGTCGCAAATCTGCACTATGGATGCAATTTGTAAAATCATTCATATGTGTACTTTTTGAATTATAACCGTACCAATAGGTATGTCGTTTTATGATACCACAATATCCGTATTCTACAATTGGTCTTGTTATAAAGTCTCATTATCATATCAGCATCACCAGCCTCAAATAGTCCCGAGCCACACACAATAGGCAATTTTTGTGCCAGAAAAACTCAATTACATTTTTGCCTATGTATGCATATGACTGGTCTATTATATGTATTAGTACAGTTAAGTACCCGCAACGGCCGTCACTTGTTTTTTGCTAAGATTAAAACAAAACATGACATGACAGGGCACCTCATTTGTCACAATTAGTCGAACCATTTGCAGGATCACAAGGTTACATGTGATTACTGTTTTTTATTTAAATTACATTTAACGTTACCCTTGACAGATATGAGTGCTAATATTTTTTGGGAATGAGTGATGCGATGGTAATATTGTAGTTGCGGGTACCTACTTTTTTCATTTGACGTTAGGCAATTTTAGTCATTATTAGTGGGGTCATGGTTAAACAAAATTTAAAAATTTCGACCTTCTTGTCAAACCTTGAGTTGGAAACTTCAAGTAGGTATTTGCTGAATTTCCTGAAGTTTGAGCCATTTTCTCATTTTCATCAAAATTAATTCTGTTTAATTCACTGTACTACAATCAACCAACAATAATAAATATTGAAAACTATCTGACACCCCGGCTATCCAAGGTGGTATGTACAGATTTTCCAAAAAAAAAATTATCATACAAACCTTGTCCTGACAATTACTAACACAATAAAAAACAATCAGCCAAACGGTCGTGCTGTTCTTGAGTGCATCTTTCATACATGCGGCAATTGATTTTTATTAATATTCAATTAAATTAATCGGAAGAGTATTACATGGTTCATTGGATCCAAGAAGAGTAAGTATTACATAAAGCTTACGACATTAATCACTTATTAGTAGAGAATATTTAATTATCTATAGAACCCGCTTGATTTCCGCTGTAAGGCAGGTATTATTGCCTAATTAGGCGTGTAAGTTTCCGTTTTACGCAATGTGTATATGTAAGACTGTTTAGTATAAAGTTTTCTGTGAAGATAAAAGGCATTAAATGGGTATCCTCCGTCGTCGCTCGTAACAGTCAATTAAACAAAGAGTTACTCCGGATTAGTCGTTTGAGGAGCAAACGAGACTGTTAAAGGATTCAGAAAAACATTGAGTTGGAAAAACGGTTTAAGTTTTTTTCTTTTTTTTCAGAAAAATACAGGCTCAAGCAAGCGTGCAGTTGGAGAGAAAGTCAGACAGCTATTGCCTGACAAAGACGAACATTTATATTTTATTTTTTTTAATTTAAGTACTTATCCATAATGCATGAGGAGTTGTATGTATGAGTAGCTCGTGGCTAAGTAATAACAGCCGCACGAGTCGATCCATCAGGTTGAGCTACGCTTGTCGGGGTCGGTCCGTGGATGGGTGACCATCTTTACGTAACAAGACTCCTCCGTGCCTCGGAAAGCACGTTAAGCCGTTGGTACCGGCTGTCATTCGTGGATCTTTGACAGTCGTTACGGGTCGTCAGAAGCCCGAAAGTCTGACAATCTGTCTTACCAAGGGGTATCGTATCACCCAGTTAATGAGTTGTGGAGATCAGATGTAAAATACTAGTATTCAGCTAAATCCGCTTAAACTGGAAGCCGACCCCAACATAGTTGGGAAAAGGCAGGCAGATTGATTGTTACGTAGGTATATAACTTTCAATTAAAATGAATGATGCTTCGCAAATATGCAAACAATCTCAAATAATAAAAGTTCGTCATAAAAATCCTGATTATAACTTCGTAAAAGGTTTTTATACTGACTCATTTGATCTTCCAAAGCACTGGTGTATATGTCGCAGCCAACTAGCTTAATTAGCCGTTTAATTAACTGCCTAGCCTTTGGAAGTAGCGCTTGCTCGGCTCGCGCACGGTAAGTCACCGTTCTAACCTAACCTAACCCAGTTGATCAGGGTGCCCTGGCTTAGTTACTGCAACCAATTCAGCCGCGCTTGGTTGGTCACAGTTCCAACATAACCTATAATTGATTACTGAATATCATTCAGGCCGCTCTAGTTGAACGGCGCTGTTCAGTAAAAAGGCTAGGCTAGTAGCCTAGCCTTTGAAAAATTGAAAGGCTAAATAAGCTAATTGACTGCTATACAGGGTGAAATTGAATTCTTGGCAATATTTTAAAGGGTCTTTATACTCATCATTATGAACAGCTTTTACTATGGGAAGAAACCTGAAATCGTGAAAAAAAATCTGCTGTTCCATACATTATGCTCGCGTAACTCGTCAAAGTGTTGGGAACAGCTGATTTTTTTTCACGATTTCAGGTTTTTTCCCATGGTAAAAGTTGTTCGTAAAGATGAGTACAATGACCCCTTAAAATATTGCCCATGAATTCAATTTCACCCTGCATACAAGGTGTAACATAAATAACGCACAACCTCTTAAGGGGTAATTGTTCTCATCATTATAAACAACTTTTACTATGGGACCAAAAAAAAATCAGCTGCTCCCTACATTTTAACTAGTTTGATGTTGATAAATGTACTGAACAGCTAATTAATTTTTTCGCGATTTCAGTTATGGTCCCATAGTAAAAGTTGTTCATAATGACACCTTAAGAGATTGTGCGTTATTTATGTTACACCTTGTATATAAATCGTAGGTGTAATAAAAACTTATAATTTAATTTTTAAACTTGTGTACCTATTGGACATCCTAAACTAATGGAGACAGGTGTAATGGCCAGAAATTAACAGGTAATTAATAAAATGCTAGGAAATTGGCTAGCGGTAGGATTTCTCGTATTTGTTAATAAATCCTACTGTAAATAAAATGATAACCAATTCATCTGAGAAGTATTTTACAATCAATTCCCTTTTGATCGTTATTTGAAGGCCCTTGGTTGCGAAGGACTATTTATGTTAGTCAAAAGGCAAACTATTAGCAGTAAACAATTAAACCAAATAACCACATCACGACAAACAGCTCAAGCTAAGGTGTGTGTCGTATGACTCTCACAATAGTTAAACGGGGATTTGAACCCACGACCCTTAATATGCCTTCTAACACTTGAGATTTATAATGGCTTTATTGAACCACCCTTTTGTACTTCACCGACAATGTTTATTAATAAATTTCTGTTAATTTAACAATAACTAATGAACAGATAAAATAGTAACAAAGTCCAGTAATGCGTATCATCGTGAGAGCATCGGACTTGGCTGTAAAAATATTCATTACAGTGCGAAAGCTTCATTGAAATTAAAATAATACGTTAGATAATTATCATTTTGTACAATAGGTGGGTAATATAGGAGATGAAATATGTCGACATAAAAATAATAATTGGACCCTGAAACAAACTGGGAATAATTAATCCAGACAAAGGACAAAATAAACTAACGGATGAATAAGGACACGCGAACTTTACCATCTTTTAAACAAAGCTCAATATTTACGGCTCTTCTACAACAGATTCTAGGCAAAACGAACGCAAATACACAATAAGTCTAATCATAAATTTCCAACACGCCAACATTAATCAGTTTGGAAACTATAACTGTGGCAGAAACAATGGGAGCGAGACCAATGCACAACTCTAGATGGGCCCTTTGACAGTCCAGGTAAAGCTATCTAAACTAAGCTTAAATTAATGTACTAAGAATTTGTATTCAATACAACTAAATGTACAGTCAAACAAAGAGATAGGTATTTGATTAGGAAGGGTTATGTTTTTTGCGCGTATCTTGTATGTAAGTTTGTAAATTTATTTTTTACTAGTATATCTTCGCCCGAAGGCTAGTAAAAAAAAACTAGAAGACAGTGAACACAATATTTATCTTTTTAACCGAGTTCCAAAAAGAGGAAGTTCTATGTTCGACTGTATGTATTTTTTTTTATGTATATTCACCGATTTCTCCGTCAATTGTGGACCGATTTTGAAAATTCTTTTTTTGTTTGAAAGGGTATACTTTCGCGGTAGTCCCATTGTCACAAATGAGAATTTGATGAGGGGATCCCATATTTTGTATAGTAATTTGTGCATTTGCTCTCGGAAAGCACCATTTGATGAAGTGGAACTGATGATGAAGACCACAGAGAACCACTGGAACTGCTCAACAATAAGTATTTCACGGTTGCGGTTGCGACCATCTCCATCGACATCTGAGGTCTTCATCGATCGATGATTCGATTACTTTAATAAAGTTACTAAGTAATTTATGTTCGTCACAATGAATATGGTGTTCATAGTTCTCCTGGTTCTTACCAGAAGAACTCCCCAACAATAGACGTCCCTGCATCGGGAAAAGCAATGTTTTGTAAACGGTGATGAGCAGTTTACATTAAGCTATTGCAACTTAGATAAATTACAAACTGGCCCACTATTTTACTAGTGAAAAATAAAAAACTTTTCTACAAAAAACAAACAACCGACTTCCAAAAAAAAAACAAACAAAGTGAAAAATAACTTTAATTTCGGAACCCGGTGGCAAAAAACTAAAATCCAGATCCAAAAACACCGACTTCCGAAATTAAAGTTATCACTTATTAGTGTTTTTAAGTCGGCTGTTTTTTTTTTTTTGTAATAAAGTTTTTAATTACATTTTTTTCTAATTGCGCAAAATAGTCAAATCTTTATATCACAGTTTTGAGGGTGTTATAAGTTAAAAAGTTGTGAAGCACTCAATAAAAATTAATATTGGCAGTTTTAGGTACTGTAAAAATACTGGCGAATTTTGAGTGGTACTACCTACAATTCTGCCTACCCTTCGAGGAAAACAGGCGTGATGTTCGTGTTTAGTAGTGAGAAGAATATTTTTCCCTGTATACCAAACTGTTTGTTCAACTGTACTATTGTGATATTCCCGCTAATAATGTCGGTTACAAATGTTAGTTTGAGAACGATGCCACGTTGCATTCAAAAGACTTCAACGCGTTTTCTCAGGCGGTGAATGCAAGGAAATATGAAAAAACTGCGTGATACGACTGATATGTTGCCTTTTTGCAAGTCAAAGAACCGTTTAATTAGATTGTGTTTTATCTTGTGAGTCGGCTAAGTGGTTTATTACGCCCATGGACATCGGTAACACACAGAGAATAGGGATGATGCCTGGGTATAAAAAAAAATCTATTTAGTCCGTCAGTCAAATAATAAAAAAATTTTAGACACGTAATTTTTTGCTTTATCATATTAATAAAAAAACAATTAGATAAAACGCATTAAAGCCGGGGAATGGGGGCTTGCTACGTCACAATTCAGGATGAAATCTAGCAAAACGCGACGTCATTCCACATTTCAACTCAATGTATCGCCGTAATCTTTTGATTACGTAAAAAAAGAAAAAATACGTGTCCAATATTTTTTAATAGTCAACCTGACGGACAAAAAAAAATGTAGTATGTGAGTAGATGAGTCAATATTTTTTTTGTCCACATTATTGTAGATGACCATAGCCAATGTTACCTAGACAAAGTTGAAAAGATCAATGCAATTACGTCCATACCGTACAAAACAGAACACTGAAATTCTAAACGACAGGATCCAGCAACGAATGTATAGCAGTTCCCTACATTTTGACGAGTTATGCGAACATAAATGTATGAGACAGCTGATTTTTTTTCGCGATTTCAGGTTTGGTTCCATTGTATATTAAATCTAGATACACAGTATGCTATAAATAAATGTACAATCCACTACGTTTCCACATGTTACTAATTTAAAAAAAAAAAAAAAGATACAGTGTTGGGAAAATTAAGCAAAATAAGCAGTAATTACTTAGCTATTACATGTTTAAATAATAGGTACATAATAATTAAAATTTATGAGCAAGGCGCTTAATAATTTGTTCTCTAAATGTATATTTAGATAGGGCAAAAACATCAATATCATTAAAGTTATTATTGTAAGCCTGAATTATCATGAGTATAATCATATGTTTAAGTATCGGTCACTAATTACCAGCCACCCTGTATATAGGATAGGTGCGACGGCCTTCCTCACTCAAACTCCTTCACATGGCGTTCTGCTATTAGGTACCTACTACAAGAAAACTTACACTAATCGAACCAAAGGAAATGAAATCTTGTCTATGGGAACTTAGTGAAATACAGTCACCGTTAGGAAATGCAACTACAAATACGTGTACGGTATTTAGCCGTTAATACATAGGTATTTCTAACGGAAAGTTTTTGTCAACTTGTTTCTTAATTGGATTATCCTACAATGCAACCTTCCGTTGCACCTCGAGCACGCACGGTACGCTCTGATTAACATTTGTACACACGAAAATAAACTTTACATTTATTGTATTAAGATTTGATTTCCGCTGAAAATTCCGAGTCATGTGAAACAAACTATAATTACATACTAAACAATGCTAAGAGCAATGTTTAAAAACTAGGGCTTGAGGAACTCACGCGAAATAAGGCCTTACCAACACTTGCGGTTGATACGGAGACATCTACTTTCGTCCTGGTTTGCGAAAACGAACCTTATGGTGAAAGAAACAGAGGGTCTTATTATTGTGGATTGTTATCGCAACGCTTGACTGCGGTTTCCGCAGAATGCCATTGTATTGCACTGTCATCCTAGATATATGTCACTGTTATAAGATCGACGGTGGCGTGACACGTCCTCGCGTCCGCCAGCGTGCAAAGATAACGCAGATACGTTTGTTTACCGTCACGCTATCACGCTACGGAATGTGGAGTATAGCAGAAGCAGGCTGATTCACCTTGAGATGTCTTAGCAGATTATGTGTCCCCATAACATAGCATTGTGCCCTTCTACTAAAAATGTGGCAGCTTAGATAGCTGCACGTACAGCGATAGGTCGTTGGTGCCAACATTATCATGCTCGACCAACTCATAGATGTTTATATTTATGATCATCGCGCATTAGCACACTAAGTTAGTTTTCAAGACAGCTAGGTTAAGTTATTAAGAAGGATGCGCTAAGGTAGCCCGTAAAATTCGCATTTTCATGATTTCATGAAATCGCTAGATTTGAGGTCATTTAGAAAGAAAGAAAGAAAAAAGAAAGAAAACTCTAACTTATGGAGTTGTATTGCTGATTCTAATGATTATAATTCTGTAAAGCCATGTTAGTTACGGCCGCGAATCATATTTTAATCAACATACAACCTGACATTGTCCTGCAAATTGCAAAAAACCTAAGAAAATTTGAATTTCGCGGGCTATCTTAGTGCATCCCCCTTAAGTAAAAAGCTTACGTAAAATACTGACATTTGGCCATAACTGATACTGATAACCGATTAACTGTTGATGCAGCGAAAGCCAAATGCATCAGCAATGTCTACAGACAAAAATAAGCTAAGTGCGCAACCACTAAAACTGAAAGTTGGAAAGTTTTTTGGGGAACGACAAACCACTAGTTTCTGAAAACTTATACATTTAGGTTTCCATTCTCTTTTGATTGATATTGTAAAAGGGCTTATGAGTCGTTACGGGTCGTCAGAAGCCCGAAAGTCTGACAACCAATCTTACCAAGGGGTATCGTATTAACCAGTAACTGGGTTGTCGAGGTTAAATAGGCAGTCGCTCCATCCCCCCCGGAGGGTTCCCGCATTGTCGAGGCGGGGGGGCTCAGTAGCCGTGGCTTGGTCACCCACGGTGAAGCGAAGAGGAACCCATGCGGGGGCCGCTCGTCAGGGCTTTTGCCGATAAGCCGACGACGTAGCGGCCAGCGGGTAGGTTGCGGTGGCCGTATGGGCGACACCGCAACTGAGGCGGGCCGCGGTGTCTTATGGGAGGCATCGCGGCTGAGGATTGGAGGCCGCGGCGGGAGAGGAGTGCCGGTATTGCGGTGCGCCGCTCTCCCTACCTTCCGCGGCCTTGACGGGGCCGCCACCGTTTGATGGCGGACGCGGTGGGGCCGCAGGGGAAGAGGAGTGTCGGTATGACGTCGGCCGCTCTCCCTATCCTCTGCGGCCGAAATGGCGGCGGAGCGCGCGCGGGAGGACGACCCTCACGCGGCGCCGCTCCGAAGGCGGAGGAGGGGTCGGTTCAGACGACTCCTCCCAGGTGGGGGCCAGCAGGCAACAGGTGTGGGGGCATCCTTGCCTGTATTGCACAGGCCCCCACCAGTGTCGGACGGGAATGGCCAGGTGTTCCCGGTCATTCCCGTAGCCCCCCATCCGGGGGGGCACGCGGGGCCCGCCAGCTAGGCGGGCATGCGCCGGGAGGGTTGTGGACGTAAAGGCTGAGCCGGTTTCCCATGGCCCTCCCATCACGGCGATGTGGGAACACTGCTGAGTTTTAGTGGGTATACTGTCATTCCGACAGGAGTCCCACATACCCCGTCTCGTCCCCCACGAGCGGGGATGCATAAAGCATTTCTCAGCGTCAAAAAAAAAAAAAAAAAAAAAAAAAAGGCAGTCGCTCCATGTAAAATACTAGTATTCCAACATAGTTGGGAAAAGGCTAGGCAGATGGTGATGATGATGATTGATATTGTAAAGATTTCGGTAGGTATTTCAGTAGGTGGTCGCTAATGGTTTGCAAATTGTTTGCAATTACGGAAAATCTTCGTACAAAATTACTTTGCAAATACCTAAGTAACTACATGATCTGTATCACACAAAATAATTGGATTGTATTTATTTTGTTGTTAAATTTTTCGTCAGTGATTTATAAAAAAAAAACAGTTTACCTTGAAACGTCCTTTAAAAGTAAATGGACAATGGATTCTCATTCTCCATTTTAATTAAGTCTTTATTCCATTGTTATACCCAAGTTATTGAAACCAAGTTATATCAATTGTTTCAGTATCGGAAGAACAACATCGCTGGAAAACCCTTAATATTATTCTGAAAGCAGCCTTATATAACGTCAAAAGACATTAAGACATACATAAATAACAGTTTGTCACCTCGTCAGACGACTTCGCGTCATTGCATCGGCCGCCGCGCCGAGTTCAAGGTCATACATAAATTATCATTTCCCACGGCCCTTAGGCACAGCGACATCGCATTCAACATTCATATAAACGATTGCAACCAATTGACCCATTCTTTTTTTAATGTTACAGATCAATAACCACAAAAAAACGGTATTTCCGAACACATTAAAAGTCTCCGTGATCTCAACAACGCATACTTTCACGGAAAATCGCCGTTTCGACACAATACGGCGTAAATGAGAAAAAAAGTAAAACGAGCCACTTTCTGAGGCGTCATCCATCCATAGGGTGTTATTGTTCTCCACGCGTGCGATGCTATACAGAGTGTTCCAAGCACGTGGATTGAATACGAGCAAGTATGCGCTGTCATATTAACCTGATTGAGGATAATGAATGATGGAGTATTTTTACTCAGTGCGTGTTCTTCCACAATTAACTCAGTAATTCTATGGCTTCCATACAATTTCCGTCTGTGGTCTCGATTAGACTCGTTTACTTTGAATGTTGGGATTAGAAGGATGTGTCAGTTCGATACTAACCGTGGAGGCTCTAGTATTTTTCTAGATTTCTTTCATCTGTCAAGGTTGTGCTTCCGTGATATTTCGATTGATTTATTATTCAGAGAATTATTATATGCTTTATATAGAGATGTTTGCGGACCGGATAACTTATAAAAGGCTTTAAGGGTGCGTTTCCACTGACGCGGAACTGTGAAGCGGAGCGGAGAAGAGCAGTGAAAATTGGCAAGTGTTTCCAATGAAGTGGAGTGGAGCGGAGTGTCGACTCCGTTCGGGCCCGCGTCATCATTCATCATTCTCCTGCCCTTATCCCAATCTATTTGGGGTCGGCGCAACATGTCCTTTTTTTCCATACTTCTCTATTATTCGTCATCTCGGTAGTGACCCCCTTTCTAGCCATGTCATCTTTCACACAATCCATCCATCGTTTCTTTGGTCTTCCCCTACCCTTATAGCCATCGACATTCATACCCAAAACTTTCCTTACGACATTTTCCTCAGACAGCCGATTTCCGCACAGCTTTTCAGTCACCGGTGCCACTTTTAGACTTCCTCTTATGTACTCATTTCTTATTCTATCCATTCGTGTAACACCACACATCCCTCTTAGCATTCTCATCTCAGCTGCATGCAACTGCTTTTCATTTATCCCTTTTGTGGCCCAACATTCTGATCCATACAAGACAGCAGGTCTAACCATTGTTTTATATATCTTCCCCTTAAGTTTAAGGGGAATGCGGGAGTCGCAGATTGTCCCCGTGACCTGCCGCCATTTCATCCATCCAGTGTTAATCCTATGCTTAACCGTCCGATCTACTTCGCCATCGCTTTGCACGAGTGAACCGAGATGTTCGTTCGGGCCCGCGTCTTCATATTTATTTTTAAAAAGTCCGCTCAGTTCCGCTCCGCTCCACTTCCACAGTTTCCACTAACGCGGAAGTAGAGATTTCGAGCACTGTGATTGGTCAATTCACAATCCGCTCCTCTCCATTCCGCCCAGCTCCACGTCAGTAGAAATACACCCTAAAGATTGCGTGATTAATTAATACAAAAGCCAGAAACACAAAAATATTTTGCTTTCACATTTAAAATGTTTTGAGTCGTGAATTTTTGAAGAAGCATTTAAAGCATTTAGGTATGTCAGCATACCTAAATGCTTTCAAAATTACATTCACACATTAAATGTCAAAACTTTCATCGTCGCGAGAGCGCCCGGCATTTGTCCTGGTGCCACACTTGCGGGCAAGCGCACGCGCATCGAATATTTACCACATTCAGATACACTTCATTACCAAACATCATTAACGCGAATGACAACCAGTTAAATAGTATTAAATGTAGAAAGTCATCCGAGCTTGCTCAGCGGTTATCAAATTGTAATGTAATTGAATGAGAGAGGAGAGCAACTGCTGGGCATTGACTAATTTGCTCTAACACCTCCATCCGCCGCACGGAAGCACAGTGTTGCCGACCTAATAGCCGAGTTTCACACACCAGACGATTACCCATAAGCAGACAACGTAAACGATAGACACCGACGACCAACGAATATGGAACGGTAACTCTATTTAGCCAACAAAAACTCCATTCATGTGCTGACCTCAACAAAATTATCTAACTGTTCGCATTTAATTTCCGAACGCAGAGCACGTATGTTTCTTTACAAAACATCCATTAGGCGTCACAATTTGAATTTTAAATTAGAGATAAAATAAAATAAACTTTCTTGTATGTACTGTAAAGACAAATTCTTTTGTGCGAAGTAGTTAGCTCTGCGTGTAACGACATTGTGCAGACATGAATAGATTTAAAAGTTTCGCATTGCTGAGCTCGATACAAAGGAACGGTCCTTGTTACAACGCGTAATCCGGACAATACAATGCCACTTCTTTGCGATTTACCAAGATGTGTTGCGCGAGAGACGATCATTGTTTTTCGAACAATATGACGAAAATCATCAAAATCACTTGTTCATGTTGGCACTGTTCTGTGCAGCATGATTTGTAGGGACTGGGTATATAAAAAAAATAAAATAGGTAATCAATAAAAATCAATTGCCCAATGTATGTACTACACTCTAATCTGTATGTATATTATGTAATGTGTGCATCACTTCAGAATGGTTGCACCTATTTCGTTAATTATTTTTCAATAAACTTCCTCGAAAACTGATTCATATCGCACTATGATTAGGTTCACAATGCAAATATTTCACACACGTGCGATTTTTCATTTTCCAACACGTGTGCGGGAATAAAAATTGCCACAAATAGCTTATACCTATACTTAGTCCAAATTGATTCAATGCCTCCATTCACACCGTCCCTATTCGGATGTGAATGTTTTTTTTTTTAATCTCGGCTAAGAGTTAAGCGTTTACGGCGTTAATATTTTTTGAATATTTAAATAATGTTTATAAATAGAAGATCATCAAAAATCATGATTATTACAATAAAAAAAACGTTTATGAACAAATTAACATTTATTTGTGTTCTAAATTCAAAAATATTAGAATTTTCTATTTTTCATATTAGGCTGTTTGTCGGCTGTTTACCTTTGCTTTTCCACCTGGAACCTGGCGAAAGCAAAGCGCGGAAAAAAAAAGAAAATTTAAATCATAGTTTCGTAATAATTCATGACAAAAATATTTTTCGTTATTTTATTTGATATCTTCAAAAGTGTATTGAAAAACGTCGTTTGATACACGTGGACATTTGTTATTGAAGTTCTCGGCTCAAAAACAACCTCGCCTTCCGGCTCGGGTGTTAATTCCGCCTCGAATGCAATAACAAAAATTATCCACTTGTATCAAAATGTACTATTTTTGTTGTGTTTGTAATTGTCAGGACAAGGTTTGTATGGCAGATTTTTTTTTTGAAAATTCACCGAATCATTCATCCAAATTTCACCAAAGTTGGTTTCGATGCTATTTTTGTATGAAAACAGACAACACACAGCCTAAACCACTGGAGACAGAAACATGAAATTTCATGCCCAACCGGACACGAACAGCTAATTTTTAATGAAAGAGCTATCTCGAACCTCAGACTAAGTAAAAAGGGTTTGTTATTTAGTCTGAGTCTCGGACGTTTTCTAATCTAGACTTGCATTACTCTCTTGAAAAAAAACAGTATGTTTTACGAAAAGCTTTGACAGTCGGAATAGCAAAGAGCGTGGAATGGAATTTAAGTTCACTTGACTAAATTGGTAATATTCTAAATGCTACTTCCTAGCAAGATTACTATGTTCAACCCTCAGCTCTGTTCCTATTCAATGTCCGATTAGTCTAAACACACCGCACTAATAGCATGCATGTCTCTTTCAAAGCTTGTTACGGAGACTTCGTCGTACACCGGTCAATATGTATTTATATGCAGTTGAGTACTTGCTACATGAAACTGTTACAAGCGGTCACGCCGCGCGTCAGCTGCCTATTAATTATTGAAGAATTGCTTTCCGATGCGAGGGAAGGAAGTGAAGCGTGCAGACTATAACTGTCGAGCGAGCGACGACCTAGACCTCACAACAAATACTATAACACTAGAACAATAGACAAGAATACTAATTAAAGCACTAAAAATACTATGAATATAAATTACTTTTTTCTACACTTGAACTATAATGAGAAGGAGCTATTGCAAAACGCGGAGTTTCTTACTCAATACATAATTAACGCTATATTAAGTTATGAAATCAATGCCTGATGGGATAAGGAAAAATCTCCAGTGCATGTAATTATTTAATTATACGAACTTCATCGTCATTGTTGGCATTTCGTGTATGTTCGCCACGGCGCGTCGGTGTTATTACAAAACAAATGCTTGTAATTTTACCATAAAATCTATGTAATTTATGATATAATGGATGTTTGGAGAAAGTGTTGATGTAAGCGTGTTTTCGTGGACGGGTGGTGTGTGAAGAGGCAGCACTCGACATTCGCCTATATTCCCGTTGGTGCAAGAGCGTAACGCGCGACACTTGCTGGCTGTGATTGTATCCTCAGAGAGCTGATGCCCGATTTCACTCAACTCACGATTTGTTCTGATCATATGGCGTAGTATCAATAGTACCTACTTATATTCGTTTATTATGGCACCAGAAAGAATTTTTCTGAATTTCAATTCTTAGAAAATAAGTACCTACTACATCTTCCCATATCGACGAGCTTTCACAACACACATGACAACTTTTCCTGAAACATTTTAGTTACTTACCTACAAGATAAAAATCTAAACTATATTAGCTATGTATAGGTGAATGATAAACAAAAAACGCATGATTGTAAATAAATATTAATTACTTTAGGTAAAACCTGGCAACTTTGACCTCGAGGTTCGATAGACAAATTTGCTAATGTATCGAGATTTTTAAAAAATACACAACTGGGCAAAGTTGATCTTCAAGGACAAAGTTTCCAGGTTTCACTGACGTAAACCTATATAGCAGCTTGCAAAGCTTTATATCAGGAACACGACATGAAGTACAGCCGGTCTATTCTGTAAAAATCTCACTGTGAAAACTTAGGTGAAGTGATCTTAAAGTGAACTGTCAATAGTGTCAACCCCTAGCATCAGGTGGAATGACGACTCACTTCACGCTCACTTCACTTAAGTTATCACGGTGAGATGTTTACAGAATAGCACTACTGGTAGCAGCATGTAACGTGACCACTTATTCATGTCCAGTGTGAGCACAGAGCCACCTGCCTGCTTCGTGCCACTAATTCTTACAACTTGGACTGAATAGCAAATAACTCACATTCTACACATATTTAGTGATAATTCCCTAAACATTACACAACTCGGCCATTAGGATACGTAAGGTGTTAGGATAATAAACCTAACTATTTGTAGCTTGTCAACACTACGTTTACGTAATTACGGAAAAGATTTTGTTAAAGGATTATGAAATGCAGTTTTCTTGAATAGGTACTAATAAGATTATTTGTTCGCAAACGTGTAGAATATAGAGCGTTCATTCAGTCTCAGAACGGCAAATATTTTCAGTAATCATGTCAGCTTTTTCTCGTCCAGTAATGCGGCCATTCACAGTTGGCTATTGCGTTATTGTATGAAAGCAACTGAAACCCAACGGCTCATCTTTCAATGGCTTTCTTAATAAAATTAAATTTCATTCAACCACCATTCATTCTTGAAAAAAAATTAAAACACTCGTAATGACTAGTTGCCATGTTTATACTACAGACATTGAGTATTTATAGCTCGAAATTAAGGTCATTGTAATTATTGAGATTTCTTTTACGCTCGTAAAACCCGAGAGATCACGATAAAATGCGAAGCATCGCGAAACTGATGCGCTTGCGACGACAACGGCGGTCTCGCGACGCCGCGCTAGCGGCGGCGGCGCTGCTGCTGTGCAACTGGAGCATGAACGCAGTTTCTCGATGAGAAATATTTTGCTGATTGACGTGTATTGCAAATTGCAGCATGAGAGCGATGCTGCACTGAGATGCAATTCAACTTCAAGAGCTTGTATGTCGAGTAGATAATAATCAGTATTTAATGGAGATTACTATCAAGAATATGACGTGTTAATTAGATTTTGCGACTGTGTGGAGGAAAACTGTGTATGAATTCTGGAGCAACTGTTTTTGTAAATGGAATAATAATAAATGTAAAAAAAAAAACTATCCATCCAAGGGAATGGGAAAAATGAAGATAAGGGCCAAACTTTTAACATGAATTTCAGATATACAATTAGGTACCCAGGTCAGGAGAAGTTCCGTGCGGGAATCGAAACAGTGACTCATAGCGCAAAAGTCGATTAGGTACCAATCGAGCCAACGTAGATTTAGTGCCAATCGAGTCGACATAGGCTGTAACGAGTTTGACTAAAGCCGGGATGTTGCTCTACACCCAGCTTTATATCATCCCGCCAGTAGGTTAACGATGTCAATGTCACGTCGAAGGAAACAAGTACTATACTTAATAAATAAATTAACGACGCCGACGCTAGCAACGGTCTTTTCAGTGTTAACATCAAGTAAACTAGCTTTATTACACTCATTTACGTCTTACAATTAATTAAACACGTTTTATTAATTAAACTGGAAGTGTTTAATATGTTTTAAGTACCTACTTAACATCAACATTATGGATATGAACGGTCGTGGACCAAAAACACCATAACATAACCTAAAACTGGCAGGAGACATAATACTTTATGCTGGTGATGACACAAGCCTGTTTTTATTTGGAAACAATATCGAAGAGGTCATCAAACAAGCACAACAACATTTAGACACTCTCTAAAACAAACTAGGTATATAATTTTTAGTGCTAGGAACAAAAACGTCGCAAACAACTCAATCTATACGTAAATGATGAACTTATAACCCAAGTTTCTTCAGAGAAGTATCTTGGTCTCCATCTAGATACATCTGACGTGGCAGACACACCTAAGAAGAAGATTAAGATCTAGACTATCTTCTGTCATGGGCGCTCTTCGAGGGATTGCCGCTGTTTGCCGACATCTGAAGGTACTTACATCATTTACAACTATATGGTAAAACCTCACCTGGAATACCTAATAGAGGTGTGGGATACTACAGCTAAAACTCATATAAAGCAAATCGAAACATGTCAAAACAAAATAATAAAACTCTTATTCCATTACCACCACCTAACTCCGACAGAAAAAATATATAAAAAGAAACTAAATTGATGACACTATCACAGATATATAAATATAATACATGCATATTAGTATATAAACTATTAAATAAAAATATACACTCTAAAATAACATTTACAATAAAAGGGCAAACACAAAAACGTAGTACTAGACGAAAAAACAACATTTGGAACTAATTCCGGAAGAAAAAATATACTATACGAAGGAGCAGAGCTGTATAATAAATTACCTAATGACATTAAAAGATACAGTCCTTTACTTTAAAAAAAACCATAAAGCACCACATCTTAAAAGGTTTTTCTAGGTTTTAAATATAACCCACCATATTAAAAACCTAGAAAAATCTTTTTCAAATCAAAGCAACCCACCACACCAATTTAATTTACATCTATATCAATTGTCATTATTTACTAATTTACTAAGAATAAAGATAACTAGTATACCTACTCTGTATTTCCGAAACATTACAGTACATATAAATGGTTCATTGTGTAATTGCTATTGACTTGCCTTCAAGAATCGATATGTAATAGTACACTCACTTTTTCCTTTTACCCACAACACTGTAAAAGTTGTGTCTACTAACTAACTTATTTATTTACGAGTACCTACCTTCTTCAAAAGTAATTCTTGTATTTAGTTTTAAGATTATCTTGTATTTCTCATATTAAGTAAATTGTATTCTTTTTGAGAAATAAATGTCTTAAACCGTATAAATCACTATGCTTGGCAGACGAATTGGTGATTGGTAGTCGAACGAGTTTCAATAGAATACGAGGCCAGATTATGATGGTTTTATTACCACTGAGAAGCGGTAGTTGCCAATGAGGGTTTTCTGAAATGACGTACACTGGGTAGCACTGAGACGTCAGGTCTGGGCGGCACCTGTCAAAAGTGTCAAAAATGTGCCTATATTTTTTTGCCGTGACTGAATGATGAACAAATGAATGCAACGAATGATGAAAGTCATCAAATCTAGATATATATTTTATATTCATTGTCGAAATGAAAGGCTTCTTGTAGGTACCAAAGTGGCGCCACCTGGTGGCGTGAATTTTCTTGAAAATCCTCATTGCCTAAAGAAGGCAATGGCCTTCTTTCGCAGCAATGGCTGTACCTATTATATTATACTAGCAACCCGGCCCTGCTTCGCAAGGTTTTTACGACTTGACAAAACATGAAGGTTTCTAACTATCTACGAGTATATAAATAAAAAGAGAAGTCCTGACTGACTGACTGACTGACTCATCAACGCCCAGCCCAAACCCTTGAACCTAGAAAGCTAAAATTTTGCACAAAATTTTCGAATTTCCGGTAGTACGTTCCCGTGGGATATTTTCCAATATCCACGCGGGTGAAGCCAGCATTATATATAGGTAAGTAATGTCTTATACATACAAACCTTACGGAATAAATTCTCTAACCGGTAGTGAAAACCGCATCAAAATCCGTTGCGTAGTTTAGAAGAACAACGCGGCCACACATACACGAAAAGCGACTTTATTTTATAATAATAAAGAAGAAAGCCTTACGGAGTGACAGTCTCGTAGACCAAGCTCCTTAAATAAAGATAAAAAAGCTGTGGCTGCCCTGCCCAGACCGTTTTTAACAACTACAAGTGAAAAAGGGTTAGCCCGTATTTTTCTCTCACAACGGTAGCCACATATGAATAACAGAATCTTCTTATAGGAAAGTTAAGTATATAACATGCTCACGACAACGGTAATTAACTTCCGTCTACTTCGGAGAACAACTGTTTGTTGACGACATTAATTTTACACACAATGATGACTAACAGAAATCAACTGAGAAAAGAAATGAGGAAGATTGGAAGAATGTCAATGAAATAACTCATAAGACGGATGGCAATTATTACAGCAATTGATGAACAAATGATTTGCGATTACCACTGAAAGGTTAAACTAGCTTTTGCCCGCGGCTTCGCCCGCGTGGATGTCGGAAAATATCCCACGGAAACGTACTACCGGGACTAAAGTACCCTCTGTGTTAATGCAGGTTATAAACTATCTGTGGGCCAAATTTCAGCTAAATCTGTTCAGCCGTTTTTGAGCCAATCCGGAACATTCACATTCAATCAATCTGCCTAGCCTTTTCCCAACTATGTTGGGGTCGGCTTCCAGTCTAACCGGATGCAACTGAATACCAGTATTTTACATGGAGCGACTGCCTATCTGATCTCCACAACCCATTAACTGGGTAATACGATACCTCTTGGTAAGACTGGTTGTCAGACTTTCGGGCTTCTGACGACCCGTATAGACTGTCAAAGGTCCACGAATGACAGCCGGGACCAACGGCTTAACGTGCTTTCCGAGGCACGGAGGAGTCTCGATTTGTAAAGATGGTCACCCATCCACGGACAACCACGGCAAGCGTAGCTTAACCTGAGGGATCGACCCGTGCGGCTGTTATTACTTAGCCACGAGCTCCTCCATACTCACAACATATTCACATTCATACACATTAATTTATTTGCGATCCACAAGGTAAAACAAGATGCTATAAGAGCCATCCAGACAAACCAACAAACGGACAAAAACTGATTTTATTATATGTATAGATAACTGTATTTTGTGTTTTCTTGTAATGGTGTAAGCATTATACATTGTGTGTGATTTGATCTGACTCCTTTCATTGTGTCGGCGCCCTTCTTCCGTTTCGATAAGAAGGGGGAAAGAAATGTGTTCACACCAAGACAGAACTCTAATATGAATTAGCGCTAATCATCACACTTTTTCCGTGGCGTAGGTAGTTTCCAAGCGCATATTCCCACATGCACAAGACCCCTGAAAATGTAGGTAAGCATCTGTGCGAAGTTGTATATTTCATCGAAGCTGCTGCTCAGAACACCAGCACCCTATATTGCGTAACACTATCGATACGAACCGATTTCATTTTGACAGTTGAAAAACATTCATTGCGTTAATTACAGACAAAGTTTTCGTACATACGATGAAGCAATGGATTAGCAATCTTCTTCAAAATGATTAAGATTTCGATTGATAGTGTGTTACGGAATTAGGGTGCTAACCTCGTTCAGGGTAAAGAATTAATTGTAACATTTTATTAACACATAGATCTTTGTGCTAGCAACCACATAATCCTAATTATTATAAATGTGAAAGTTTGTATGTTTAGATGTTTGGATGTTTGTTACTCAATCACGCAAAAACGGCTGAACGGATTTGGATGAAATTTTACACACAGATAGTTTATAACCTGGATTAACACATAGGATATTTTTATTCCAGTAGTAGGTTCCCGTGGGATAATTTTTAACCCGGGCGAAGTTGCGGGTAAAACCTAGTAATATTATATTCCGAATTAGCATATAACAAGGTGTAATTTCAAATATCGCACAACCTCATACACCAAACCTGATATCGTTATTCCCTTCATTTTGACGAGTTATGAGAACATAAATGTAGGAAACACCTCATCTTTTTTTGACAATTTCAGGTTTTGCCCCATAGTAAAAGTTGTTCATAGTAAAAGTTGTTCATAGTAATGAGTAAGTACCTACAACTTGTATATAATCATAGCAATAAGTACCAAAAACAGTCCATCGATCAAAAAGCAAATATTAAAACTGTATGACCACCAAAGAAAACCATACAAAAGCAAGCAAAAGAAAATGGTAAAAGAAAATTTATAAAACATTCAACATGCGAAATAACGCATTACATCATAAACTATAAGCAGAGAATACATAAAATGCTGACAGCACAAGAAGACAAAAACTAGTATCCGTGCCCTTTACAAGAAAACACAATGAAAAATAATTCAATAGGACGAACCTCGTTTTGCATAATAACACAGTTTGCTTGAATATAATCATGTATAATATGGAAATATCTGCGATACAGCGGCCTATTGAAATCCCCTTGTCTTGCAGTCTTGCTAGATCTGGCATTAACAGGAGAACAACACAGCCTGACAGCGAACAAGTCATAAAACATTTATTTCTGAAGTTTATTATCTCTGTAACTACATTTTTAACAGCTACGAATCCTCATTCCGACTTTTAATAGGTATTTTATTCTAACGCACTGCGTAAACTAGCAATTGAAATATTTTTTTCTAGAGTTAATTGCTCATCGGAAGTTGGCTATACAACATGTTGTATTATGTTTAAAAACATGTTTGAAATTAAAGTCAATCATGGTTTGATCCTTCCGCAGTGCAAGAAGCTCTTGGGGAGCAAGACACTTGAGGCTCTTGAAGTTTAAGCACCGCCTTAGTACTGGAAGTTAATAGGAACTTTGTTAGCATAACCACGTGATTTAGCTAAAGTCTGCGTTAAAATCTTTCCGCTAAACTTTTGCTCAACTACACAGCCCGAAAAATTAATAAGTCTGGAGATATGGAACATTTTGAAATTTCTATGCTCATATTTTTAGCCAGATGAGGTAGAATTTTTTGTATCAAATATAATGTAAAACAGTGCATTACCTACCTGTTTTTCCAGAATATTTTGGATTGTTTTTCGTGTCTTTGGCATTGTTAACAATCAAGCTGAATCCCACCTACTTTAACTGAATATTTTCCTACCAACTTGAGCATTAAATTATGAATTTAATGTTTATTATTTCTTGTTCGAAATATGTGCTGCCTTTAAACAGTTTTTCGAGATTTCCCAATGTTTTAATTTGTGTCGCATTTTGAACAGGCTGCCATGTACCACACCCATAGCTAGGTATGTAAAAGAACAGAAGTTAAGTACGTTAGCATCGAAGTCAACGCACCATTGTCAGCTACAACAACAATGCTCGAGATAAAGTTGACAAAAAGCGCAACCGCCACTGTCTGCGTGTCATTCACCCGAACGTGGAAATCGATGTTTACATCTCCGACTATAATCGATTCGACAATCGAATCAAATTTCGTATAAAACGATATTTTATACTCATCATTTGGTTCTTTGGTAATAATTGCAATTAACAACGGCAGTCGTGCGGATCCGGATAGAAATTAACTGCTGATACCCGAGATAAAGAGATAGATAATTTTAGGGTTCGTTCCGTACCCAAGGGGTTCCAACGGTACCCTACTACTCGTACTAAGGCTCCGCTCTGTCTGTTCGTCTGTCAAAGGGCTGTACCTTTTGAACCGTAATAGGGAGACACTTGAAATTTTCACAGAAGTGTAGGTAAGTACGACTAGGGTTATACCTATTAGTAGGTGCACACTCTGTGATGAAGTTTCTACCCATTACGGTTCAAAAGATTAAACCAACAAATAATAAAACTAAAATACAGTTAAAAATTATAGTGGGTCCCATACAAGAAACGTGATTTTTTCGGCGTTTTTAGAAAATATTGGTACGGTGGTACCTACAGAACCCTATGCGAGTTCCATTCTCACTTGGTCGCTTTTTGAGATACGTGCAGAACAGTTCGCAATTTTATTCCGGGCATACAATACGGAATAACACAGTGAACGACTCTCATTCGAACAATGAGAACAATCAGACTTGAATACTATAATCATTATAAAAGTAGCTTAAGAAAGTGCTTACCTCTTGGGTACACTAATCCGCCGCTGCCGGAACAGGTGGTCCATTGTTCCTGAGCTCAGCTTTGTCTTTACACTTTAGCTCGACCTCTCCCACACAAATATAGGAAATTAGAAACTTTCACTTAATCTTATGTTTGTTCCGGATCGTTCACAGTTCGAACTATAACTGATTCACTGTCCACACTGGTCCACTGCAACCCTTAGGTGTTCCTGATAACTTTACACGGTCCAGTGGTGCCGGGACTGTACCACTATGATAATTCTTCTATGGTACGGTCTGCAACAAAAAAGGAAGAATTAGTTTTATTTAACGCTAACATTACGTACAATACTTAGTAGCAGTGCTTGACTGAGCGTGAAATACATAATTTGAATTTATTTTATTACAGCGAAAATAATTAAAAATTAAAACGTTGTTTAATCTTAATAGACGTAACTATAAAATAATAAATTACACTAGTTCGTGCCAGTCGTGAAGAATAATGAATGTTTGGTCTCAGTGACACGAGGGAGTAATCAATATATAAATTGGAGCGAAGACAACGACACGATGAATTAATTGATGGTAAGTATCTCATATCATTTTGGCAGCGATTACATTCGCGCGGAGAAAGTGAAGGCGTGTGATGCGCCTGCGCAGTCGCGCTCCTCTCGCTACATTAACAATCACGAGCACAGCTTTAATAATGCTTAATATTAATGTTTGTTTCTAATTTACGAACTCAGTCACTACTACTACTTTTAAGAAAAGTAATGAAAACTGCATTTGTGGTTAGAACTGTCATAAACTATTATTATACACTTCTGGACACATCTTTTGGCCCACCTTGTATTTTCAGTTTCGTTTGGTCCTAGCTAAAATTTTATATTAGGTCGAGCAAAAAGTTTTTATGCAGTTTTGAACCTGGCACATTCACAATTTCATTCAATAGTCTTTTTTTGAATTTCGAACACAGAATTTAAAGAAACAAAAGACAAATTGGAGCCTGTTTGTTGATATCAAACAATCGAATACTAAGAAAACTTGGTTTTATTGGTGTACTTGGATTTAATTCTTGAAAAAGTGATTGATATCTTTGGTTTTGCAACAAACATTACTTATTCTTGACATTAAGGTGAGGTTCTATCAATAATCTATGGATACTTCACCTGAAGTCGCCGCCCAAGCTGTGGCACTTATTCAGGCCGGACACAGCCAAAGAAACGTGAGTGCTCAACTTAATTTAAGTCGATCTGCGGTCCGAAATGTTTATCGGAGGTACCTAGAGACTGGCGGCTTTGTTCGTCGCCAAGGAAGGCCACGATTTCGGGTCACAACTGAAAGGCAGGATCGATTCATCGTGACGACCAGCTTGAGAAATCGTCACCTTACCTCCATTGAGATACAAAACCAACTTCGCGACTTCCACGGAGTATCTGTGAGCGCTCGAACTGTTCGGAGAAGGTTAAAAGAACGCGATATGGTACCACACAAGCCAGCTAATGACCCCAAACTAACGCGAGCCCACCGAAAAACGCGCCTTCATTTCGCACGCAGTCATTTAAATTGGACACAGCAAGATTGGAGCCGTGTACTCTTTTCTGATGAGTCTAAAATTGTGTTACATGGCAATGATGGAAGGAAGAAGGTCTACCGACGTAAGGGAGAGCGTTTCGCACAATGCTGCTTTGAAGAGAGGGTTGCTTATGGCGGTGGCTCATGGACTGTCTGGGGCGGTATATCCGCGAGCGGCAAAACTCAACTTGAGGTTGTTACAGGACCACGGCTGCCAACATTAAATGCTGAAAGGTACATTCGTGAGTGCTTAGAACCTCACGTGATACCATACGCGGACTATGTGGGCCCAAATTTCCTTTTTATGCATGATAATGCAAGAGCCCATGCGGCCGGCATCGTCAGGGAATATCTTCGGGATGTGAACAGCACAGTTATGGACTGGCCAGCCAGAAGCCCAGACATGAACCCCATTGAGCACATGTGGGACGAGCTAAAAAGACGTGTTAGGGCTCGTCAGCCAGTTGCCCAGACGATGCAGGAGTTGAAAACTGCCATAGAAGAGGAATGGGAGATGATCCCTCAAAATTTCATAGAGCGGTTGATAAACTCTATGCCTAATCGTATGAGAGCTGTGGTAGATGCCCATGGAGGCAACACGCGTTATTAAATTAAACCTTTATTTGATAAAACATGTTTTTTATTCAAAAATCTATTGCCTTTAACAAGGCGCATATCCGACTTGTTAGGCGTAGCTCCATGTCGTATGGTATTCTGAATTCAAATTTAAAACAATACGATCGAAAAAGATGGTAAAATGTATCAGGTTTAAAACTGCATCAACAGTTTTTGTTCAATCTAGCAATCATATTTCGGAAGGGCCATCGAAACCTAAACTCTAAGGTGGGCCAATAGATGTGTCCAGAAGTGTATTTATGAAATATATTTTTTTGTTTTGTATTTCATAGTACATTTTAGGTACGTATATTATCCGGTGAGCCAGATATTTTAATAATGATCTGCGTATTTATGCCCATATTTTTTTATTCAGGTTTATAATTACGAGAAAACTTAACCCCCTTATTCATAAAAAATTCAAACACTGTACAAACCAAGTTTAGTTAAAATAGAGGTTTGTCAATTTCATTCGAATTATGATTTGAGTTTGAAAGAAGAAGACAAAACACAATTTTAACTAAATTAGGTTTCTAAATTTGGCTTTCCAAAGTAAAAAACAAATTATACCTTTATGTGTCCCAGTTTCTAATTGAATGTTAATTATGTATGGTGACACTGATCTATTGTATCGTGTTCATAATGATGCCATATAAATACTTGACTGAACCACCAACATGCGAGAAGTTTGTAGCGTTTACTTAATTACATTCCACAATAAAATTACCCCACTTGCGTGATGTGTGAAAATATTTTGCATGAATTATTTTAACTGCTGCACTATATTTTTCTCAGTATTATAATTAGTCCAGTAAAGGCTCATTAATTATGAAAATATTTTCTGTTTATTAAATCTTTTCACATTTTTTTTTTATATAGGAGAATAAATACTTAAAAAAAAATGGGTACCTAAGTAAAAAAAAAACTAGCAATCCAATATTTCCAAAGACAAAATCACAAGTCACTAACAAAACAAGAAATATATAAAAAAATCAAATTACTTTTGTAGTAGAACGTGAGTTTCGCGCGACTTTCTACCGCGTGCGTGTATTCGAGGCGGCTCGGAACGTGCGGCCGCGGGGCCATATGACGGAGCACTGAAGCCGAAGCCGGGCAGCAGCCGGTGCCGGCAACCGGCAACCCATCCCCTGCCAGCCGAGACAGCCCTCGAGAGCACGCAGGTGGATAGGTAACATCACTGAAAACATGACTTTCCGCAAAGATTGGCTGTCTAGAATTTTCATAAAGTCCTGAAAAATCAATGTTCATTTGATTATGTTTTTGGCTACTTACTAAACTATATTATAATAATTATTACAAAACTTTGCAGGAAATAAATTTTTTTAGGGTTTCGAAACGAAAAAAACGGAACTCTTATAGGATCACTTCGTTGTCCGTCTGTCTGTCAGTCTGTCAAGACCCTTTTTCTCAGGAACGCGTGGAGGTATCAAGTTGAAATTAATATCAAATATAAGGCCTATGATCCCTTGGAGATTTAAAAAATCAACCTTCTAAGCCAGCGCAATAAAACAATACGGCCATTTATGTGACATATTTTGATACTCGCAGTAAATCAAAACCTATAGGGTACTTCCTGTTGTCCTAGAATCATGAAATTTGGCAAGAAGCAAGGTCTCATAGGACAAATAAAGGAAAAAGTCCGAAAATAGTTAATTTGTAATTTTATCATATAAAAAAATATTTTCAAGTCTGTCAAGACCCTTTTACTCACGAACAAGTGGAGGTATCAAGTTAAAATTGATACCAAATACGTAGGTCTATGGTCCCTTAGAGTTCTAAAAAATCAGGCTTCTAACTAAGTAAACGCAATAAAAGAAAACGGCCATTTATGCGACATACTTATTTGACACTCGCAACTAAATCAAAACCTATATAGGGTACTTCCCGTTGGCCTACAATCATGAAATTTGGCAAGAAGGTCTCACAGCACAATTAATGTAAAAAGTTCGAAAATTGTTAATTTGTAATTTTACCACATATTTTTTTTTGTTATTACAATGTTATGTTTGTTTTTGGAATAAATTCTTTTAAACTACGGAACCCTTCATTGTGCGTGGTGCGACACGCACTTAGCCGATTTTTTAAAACACATTGATAGGAATGTTATTCAATGTAGTGTCCTCTTATTTAATTACACTCTATATTAGTGTCCTAAAGTCTATAACTTCCGAACAATCGTAGTGCGAAATTCAGAACCAGTAGGTGAAATAATTTTCTTTATCAAGTTCCACTGCTGAATGTGGCCTTGGTCCTACCGTAGTAAGAATATGTAGGACAAAATGATATTGTGGTGGCATATACATCGCCATGTGAACTACGCATCACACTGACGTCACGCAAAATCTTGCATCGCGCAATTAGAGTTTACCGCGCGACTAGCATTTAGACAACGTCCCGACATCAACCGTCGGGCAATTGCCCACCACGACACGACACCCGTCTGGTCGGAGGATCCTTCCTTTTCTATGGAGAATGAGTGAACTTTACAGCCTGTTCCTCATGCCTCTATAATATAGGTACTGCCATATCTCTGAGGTTGGCAATGGACGGTGACTGCATGCACCCATCCATCGGTTAGCCATTCTTTGCCTGACTAAAACCTAACTAAAACTCGTGATTATAGGTGGGTGAGATAAACCAGTCTATGAAATGATCACAAATCCGCGCTACTTAGCGCTCTAACACTCAAATGAAGCATCTAAAAAACTGTTAACTACTAGGCACTTACCAGTTGCAGTATTAGAATATTCAAATACAGGGTGGTCCAATAGTGACGACAAAAAGAAAAATCTGAATTCCTCATATCCAGGGGTATTCGAAAATACCGCATGTGTCTATGTTCCGCGACTTTTTTAGGATCAAGGAACCCTTATAGTTCATAATAAGTTGGTGTGCATAATAAAGAGTACTTATTCTATTCTATTCTATTCTATAGTTTCGCTATGTACGTCTGTCCGTCCGCAGCTTAGCTCAGAGACTCTTAGTACTAGGAAGCCGTAATTTGACACGGATAATTATACATATTCATCACGCCGCGCCGACAAAGTGGTAAAATAAAATCATGAAAAAAAATTTTTTTAGCGGGTACCTTCTGTACACGTGGTTGGGATGTTTTTTTTTCTCGTCTACCCCTTGGTGTGGGGTGTTGTTGGATGGATCTTTCAAAAATATTGCGGGTTTGTGCAAACAATTTTTCGTTATAATGATCCGTTTCTGAAATATTAGGCTTTAAAGTGCTAATTTTTGTTAGAGCCAGCCCCCCCCCCCCCCCCTGCCAGATAAACGGTTAGTTTTGGATGGTGAAAAAATTCACGGTAGTAGTATATATAACGAAGTTAAGCAGGCTTCTCAAGTTTACGAGTAATAGTCAATCAACTACGAAACCCTTCATTGTGCGCGGTCCGACACGGACATGGCCGGTTTTATTTAGTTTTCGAGTTATTTTTGTTTTTGTAATTATTTAGAGTTTTCATGTTACAAAAAAATCTGAAAAATACCCACTACAAAAAAAAGATAAAAATTCAGAACTCAATAATTACAAAAACAAAAATAACTCGAAAACTAAAAAAAGTCGCGGAATATGCATGGGCTATTTTCGAATACCTAGCCCTGCGTATGAGGAGTTCAGATTTTTCTTTTGACGTCACAAGTTGGACCACCCTGTATACACTTCATATAAAAACTTCCCAAGTAAAACACCTATTAACACTTTAAGAGCATTACAAGTGTTTAATTTAAATCATTTCGAGACTAGATATGTCAATCATTTCGAACAAAGGTGAAATTATCACATTTCACATTGCGTGTCTCGGACACAACGCCACACGCGATCGGAGAGTCAATTTAAACATTCACGGCTGTAATTCGCGGAGGGGTAGGCTGTGGTGTAGTAGCCATATTTCGCCAGGTAGGTTTACCTCAGTCCCATGTAATAGAGGTCGAGCCTGGTTCTCTATTATGTTCCCTAAGTTTTTTATACATAATCTAAAGTGCCATTTTTTTGTCCTAATCATTATTTGTCCGAATGATAGCTTGATAATATCACATGCACAAATATCCATAAATACAATATGGCCTAATTTGTTTGTCATAGATATTACAATCAATAATATACAAAACTTTTTTACAAAAAAATACAACCGACTTCCAAAACCAACACTACAAAGTGAAAAATAACTTTAATTTCGGAAGTCGGTGTCTAGTTAAATGTATTTTCGTTTTTGCCACCGACTTCCAAAATTAAAGTTATTTTTCACTTTGTAGTGTTGTTTTTGGAAGTCGGTTGTATTTTTTTGTAAAAAAGTTTTTATTTTTCACTTTTTAGTTGTGTACCTACCCCACACAAATTCTAATACCACTACCTGCAAAACAAACTAGAACATCATCCATATAAAAGTGTGGAAAAAATACGTATTATTGAAGCCAACTCAAAAACTACCCCAGCAAAGTTAATCAATTTTATATGGGACCAACTATGATGTATACCCTCTCGAATAAAACAAAAAAAAATCCAAATCGGTCCAGCCATCTTCGAAAAAAAAAAGGTTCCGACGAATTGAGAACCTCCTCCTTTTTGAAGTCGGTTAAAAAGACTTAAAACCGTTTTCAATAAAAGTTATAAGTCCTAAATTCAAATTATTTAATTTTTGTTTATCCTTGCATGCAGTATGCGCGCGAGCATGCAACATGCAGTAGGCATGGTTTCTGTCACGGCTCTGGCGCTGCGGGTCTCCGGCGGCTGTCCCACGCGTGCTAATCGTCGCAGACGGCTTTCACACACCACCTTCGGCTTGCTGACCGCGGCGTCTCGCTCGCAGTCTCTCTAGAGGACATAAAGTCATAAAATAAAAAAATAAAAATTTTATGATGCCGTGTTGGTTATCAAATGAAAGGGCTTATTAAGCATATTTCAAAAAAATATATATTGTTAGCTATTGCTCGCGACTTTGCTTGCATGCGCCCGATAATTGGGAATAAATTCTAAAATCACGGCGCAGATGTGAGCCAAACATTTCTCTCCAAATCTACCCAAAATACATATAGTTATAATAATTATTCTTCTTTAAAAATGTACAGTAGCTCTGCAAATACTTTATCACGAAATTATAACCCCAAAATTATTTAAATAAAAAGTAAGTTTAAAAACTAAAACCCAACTACTAAAAATCACGCTCTAAAATATATGAAACAAGAAAATATTCTCATCTGAAATTAGAAAAAGACAGAAAAATTAAAAATCCGGAGACACACGTCATATAAGCCCATAAATCGAACAGATTACGTGTGACTCCGGATTTTTAATTTGTCTGATCATCCCACGGGAACGTATTACCGAAATAAAAGTATCCTATATCTAATCCAGGTCATAGTCTACACATGTGCTAAACATCCAAATCCGTTCAGCCGTTTTAGCGTGAAAGTGTTGTTACACTTTTGTGTGAGTTTTTTTGTTAACAAACTCACTTTCGCATTTATAATATTGGTTAGGATGCTTTAGCTTAGTAAGTTCATACCATCAACATTTGACTTTATAGGAATTTAAAAACACAAAATTATCGATGTATCCTCTTAAAGAGATATCGGATAACCGATTGGTTGATCAGCATACACAACGGGTGCTCCACACGTCGGGGTCACCAATATAGAACTTTTGTTGGGACGTGATGTAGGTTCTATAGTGAGAAATTAAATGTCCATTCAGATTTACACTATGAATTTAATAATGTATTTACTACAACTAAACACGGTACAATTATTATGATGATTAGTATGAAACGATATAATTATATGATGATTGACGCGAGTAGCCGTTAGTAAACGACTATGTAATATGTGTTGTCGTGACAACGCGTGACTTCGAACTTAAGGTGACCGTGAACGTCTTAGATACTTATAAGCTCGCAAGTGGCGTGCATGTGTGGGTAAACATACCACTACACACTATTTACCTGTCGTGGTTGCTGGAGTCCCCGAGCTCCCACGGAGTCGGCGCCCCTGGTTACAATGTTCTAACCACACAGGTCACAGGTCCCAACCAAACCCTACAGGTACCCACGTGTTACACCTGAGGGCCAATTCTCGTAATTAAAAACGTTCAAATTCCAAGTCGCAATGTCAGCCAGCGACAATCAAATGTCAAAAATGTAGGCAAACTCTATACAATTTTGACAGATTGAGACTGAGATGAGATTGCGAACGTTGTTATAAAAATACGGGAATTGCCCCTCTGTTCTCAATAGATACCCGGTGTGTGTAATAGATTTCTAATTCGCCTAATTCGAATTAATACTTTTCGGTCTAATTGCGTCTGCGCATCGTAAACATCGTAAGCATATATTTACTAGTTAACGGTGTCTGCGATTATTGGCATAACGATAGGTGTGGTGTAACTAGCGATGCTCATCAAATAATAGTGGATACAAGCTCGTATTCAGCCTGTTTGGTTATTATTTGCTCGTTACTGGCTATTGCCTGGAGCACTGCTGAAATAAATACCTTTATGGTTTTGGTAGATACTGTTGTGAGGAATTGAAGTTTGCTCCAATTTTTAATGCGACTTTTGTTTACAAAACCAAACTGTCATTCACCTCTAGGTACATTATAACTTTGTGGCGGAATCTACATCGCGATCGCCACATACGAACTACGCGTCACACTGACGTCACGCAATCCTGCATCGCGCAATCAGAGTTTACCGCGCTACTAGCATATAAACAACGTCCCGACATCAACCGTCGGGCAATGCCCACCACGACACGACACCCGTCTGGTCGGAGGATCCTCCCTTTTTAATGGAGGATGAGTGAACTTTACACCCTGTTCCTCATGCCTCTATATCTTTGTAAAACATGGGTCCTTTTTATCTACCTCCTTCGAAGATGGAATGCATTGTTGTTCTAGTAGTGGCAAGCGCTACTGCTGAGCATGAGGTCCCAAGTTCAATTCCCAGGTCGGGCAAAGTGTTATAGGGCTTTTCCATCAGCCCAGTGTCTTGGTTTTTACCTGGTTGATGGCATTATAGGCTTGCCCCATTTTACTGACATGGGACTTAAAGATAACTGCGAAATATGGGTGTACTACTTATATGTTAATCTCTGCCTAACCCTTCGAGGATTACAGGCGTGATTTTACGTTATGTCTTCCAAAGCGACGTAAAAATATCGCGGCGATTTTTTTTCGCACACTGGATTTTCAACGCTCTGCTAAGCGCCGAGAGTTGAAAATTCAACAGTGTATTTTTTACGTGCTGGGATGTACTCTGTTGTTATTAGGTTGGATTCTCGAAGCTCGGCTCAACACCGAGAGTTGAAAATCCAGTGCCCGATAAAATCCCGCCGCGATATTTTTACGTCCGTGCGAACGTCTGCTTACTACCATTTTTTTTGCATCTTTGTTTTGTTTTTGCTACCTTCTCATTTTTATATTCACCGAGATTAGGTAACTTTACCTTATAAACAATAAAGAATACTTTTCTCTTGCGGCATAAGTTAAATTAATTATTGAATTTACTATTGTTACCGGAAACGGCTATAAAACTAATAATACATACCATACACACACACACACACAACACCACCACCCCCATCACCACCATACTTTCACACTTTTTAGGGTTCCGTACCCAAAGGGTAAAACGGGACACTATTACTAAGACTCCGCTGTCCGTCCGTCTGTCCGTCTGTCACCAGGCATCTTATGAACCGTGATACACACATCAACACGGTCTAGGGATATTTTTAAAAAAGCGAATTACTATCAATGTGTTAATTATTTATATGACATGTATATATTTAAAAGATACGTTATTTAATATTCTACCATTTTTTAATAATGGTTAAGGTACTTAGATTAAAATTTCAGGATTTTATGGGAAAAAAATGAAGCATAGACGGAAACCGTATATGAATTAACTTTTAATTTGTGAGAAAAAACTGAAAAAAATAGAAAAATCATTTAATTTGTGTTTATAAACTTGAAGTTAGTAGTCTGAGAAAGCGCCCATGATGTTCGTAATACATCGGCAACGATTCGGCATGCTCAGAACAAGGTTGTCAATGTCTTGCTGCGGAATATTGTCCCATGTCCTTCTGAGGTGCGCAAAAAGTTGATATATCAAGCAGCATATATCCCACGCATGCTCAATGGGATTTAGATCTGGCGATTGAGCAGGCCAGTCTAAGGCCCTAACATTGTGTGTATGTAACCAAGCTGCTACCGTTCTCGCCGTGTGTGCCCGGGCATTGTCGTGCATGAGCAGGAAATCTTGCCCCATTTGTGTTTTGTGGGGCAAGATTACGGGCCCCAGCACCTGTTGAACGTATCGTTCTGCCGTCATATTGCCCCGCACCCAAACGAGATCCGTCCGTCCTCCAAGACGATTTCCTGCCCAAACCATAATTGTTCCTTCTTGGTATGGGTGAACTTCCTGAGGGTTCTGGAGACGGCTCCATCGTCCAGGAACTCGCCAAACACGCGTCCTTCGTGAATCTGGATGGAAGACGAACCTGGATTCATCCATGAACAGCACATTGGACCATTGCTCACGGCCCCAGTCCACGTGGTTCCGAACCCATTCTAATCGTCGTCCATGATTGCCTCTCCGTAATGGTGGGACCCGGAGTGGTCTACGAGAGCGTAGATTGCTTTCATGCAGTAGCCTTCTTACAGTTTGGTCACTCACAAGCACTTGGTGTTCCACTCGCAGCCTTTGGACCAATTGAGTCGCCGTTGCATTCGGTTGAGCTCGCGCAGTAATTTGCAAAAATCGGTCTTGTCTGGGGGTAGTGATGCGACTTGGGCCTCGGTGCCTCTCCGCTACTTCACCTGTGGCACGATAGCGTGTCCACAATATTGAAATTACATTTTGGTGGGTCCCTATGGCCTCAGCAACATTACGCTGAACAGACCCAGCTTCCAGCATTCCCACAGCTCGTAACATCGTCGCCCTCGTCAAATGTCGGCGTTGCATGGCTACAATACCTCAATTTTAACTTTATCTTTCGTTTAAAAATGAAAAAAAACTAACTAAACGTAATTCGTATTGTTTTCTAAATTTCGCATAAATGAAAATTCCCTCTCCTACACATCAAGACATTTTTATGCCACCGAAACAAAAGAATTTTCAAAAATTTTAATTTGGAATTAGTCTGAGATAAATTACAAACAAATCGGTGTATAAAAGATTCCAATGCGGCCAGTACTTTTCGAGTTATTTAATTGAGTATGAAATATCCCTAGACCGTGTTGATGTGTGTAGTTAGACAGTTGATGTATTTCTGTTGCCGCTATTACAACAAATACTAAAAAACAGAATAATATATGTAAAACAACTCAGAGAAACGGCAGTTTCAGGATAAAATACTTTTATTAATCACTTTTTTTTCAACATAAACCAAACTCAGAATCAAATCAGTTTATCACAAATTCACACACAGTAAATTATAATATTTCCAGTATTTTAACAATATTTTATATTTTCAACGACCAACGGTCAATCAGGCCGAGGTTTCACTCTTAGAACTTCTCGAGGCGGCGATCAGCGATCGAATCCCCGAGTCTTAGCTTAGCTGTCCCACTACGGTTAGTAGAAGGGGTATGGTGTTGCCAACTCTTACAGTGTTGCTAGTTAAAAGTACACAATACTACTATATTTTGTAACATATAATTATTTCCCATAGAACAAACGTGATTTTTTTACTCGTTTTTGCTCAATATTGATAACGGCAACAGGTAGACGCTTGAAATATTCACAGAATATTTAGTTATATTATATTCACTTTAAAAATAAATAATTAAATTAAAATAAAACAAATATTTAAGGGGGGCTTCCATACAACAAACGTGTTTTTTTTGTCGTTTTTATAGATAATGGTACGAAACCCTTCGTGCGCGACTCCGACTCGCGCATGGCCGGTTATTTACTACAGGCAGCTATTCAGTCAGGAATCGTTAAACAGGCTAACAACAATTCAGTTATTAATTTTGACTTGAATGTAAGGTAGATCTGATTATAATCTTCAACCAGGTCAATGTTCTCCTCACCCTGCACTCTGAAGAAAAGCCTCCTAATGACAGCCTACCTTCAGAAACATTTTGTCCCCTTTCCCATATAATTACTAGACTACCCGCAAAGTTTTTTATTATTTTATTCTTCAGAAAGCTTAGAGTCTAATATGTATACAACGTGTCTTTTGCATTCTCGTCAAATTTTAGGATGTGATACAGAACATCCTAAATACCTAAAATTTAAAAAAAAAATAAAAGATTACAAAAATAAAATCTCCTTAAAATTCATCTCTATACCTAAACATAAAGATCTTGGAATTTATGAATGGTAATTTATTATCTAATAATCGTGACAGTTTTGTAATTGTGCAAAAAATAAAAAGAAAATATGTTACATGAGTTACATGTTATTTAATCATAGTAATGCTACTCCATAAATCCTGATATGTCGCGCTCAGCGCCACCACTCACCACTCACTCACTCTACCATTATTTTTTTTATTTTTAATGCGCACAGCCATAGTGAGGAACTGCCAGCGAGCGTCCGAACATATGTGGCCACGAAGCTGACCCAATAGGCCCTATTGGGTCAAAGAACAGGGGGTAGCCTGTTCTTTGTCTGAACGTACGTCGCACACAGAACTTACAAATATAAAAGTGCCTCTGGCAAATGCAATCTGCTTCTATGGCGAAATTAACAAAGCTATTTAGATACAATCGGAAACTGAGATCGAAGCCTTGAGAAAGTTATAATGACTACGACATTTTAGCCTGCTGCGATCAAATATTAACATAATGTATCTGCCTATATATACCTATAAATATCACTAGGTGTATGCTAACACTATAAGTAATCTCTGGTAGCGAGATTTCACCTGACACTTTCTTCTCATGTGCTAAAGCTCGTGATGTGAAACATCACTTTAGTGGGTATATGCAGGTGAAAAGTCATGCATAGTAAATGCACCATAGCTTCATAGATTCATAATTCTTATCGGTTTTTTTATTGGAATGGTTTACTTTCCACCCTGTCCAATCAATCTGCCTAGCCTTTTCCAAACTATGTTGGGGTCGGCTTCTAGTCTAACCGGATGCAGCTGAATACCAGTATTTTACATGGAGCGACTGCCTATCTGACCTCCACAACCCAGTTACTGGGTAATACGATACCCCTTGGTAAGTGTGGTTGTCAGTCTTTCGGGCTTCTGACGACCCGTAACGACTGTCAGAGATCCACGAATGACAGCCGGGAAGTGGCCGGGACCAACGGCTTAACGTGCTTTCCGAGGCACGGAGGAGTCGAGTCACGTCATGTAAAGATGGTCACCCATCCACGAACCAACCCCGGCAAGCGTAGCTTAACCAGATGGATCGACCCGTGCGGCTGTTATTATTTAGCCACGAGCTCCTCACTTTCCACCCTGTCCGTTTCTAAATAATAACAGCCGCACGGGTCAATCGAAGGTTAAGCAGCTACCTTACCGAGGTTGGTCCGTGGATGGGTGACCATTCATAACATTTCGAGACCTCTCAGTGCCTCCCCGGCTACCATTTGAAAAAAATTATCAGCTCTCCCGTACAATGCTTCAATACCTTGGTTCGAGTAGGTATTGAAGTCTTGTACGGGACAGCTGATATTTTTTTCTCGATTACGATGTTGGTACCATGGAGAAAGTTGTTCAGTTTGATGGTCTGTATAACACCATTAAAGACCACACCTTTCTGATACTCCCTGATACTACTTAAATATAGGGTGACTGGTAATTAGTGACCGATATACCTACTTAAACACATGATTGTACTCATGATAACAAACATCTTTTGCTGTGGGAGCAAACTTGAAATCGCGAAAAAAAATCAACATTTATGTTCGCATAACTCGTCAAAATTCATCATAAAGACAGAAAGGAGATACTTAAGCCTTTCGTTTTTTTTATATCGAAAACCAATATCTTTTAAATTTTTTCTTAATATCTCCAGACTGCATCCAAATTGGATAGCCTCAACCAACTTATTCGTCTTTAAAGTCCTCAAACAAGGTAATTCCTTAAAGCGTAAATGAAAATCGTAAATCATGTTACGTATGACTTATTAGTCAAAATCGTCCAAATTTAAACGAAATTGTTTGTTTTTTTTTTCTTTTTGGTGATGGGTATCTTTTTTTCATTTTCTTGTACAATATTCTTTACAGTTCCAACTGAAACACCACAAGCTTCAGAAACAAGTTTTTGAACTTTTTGAAACTAATCACTGCTTTCTTTTTTTGATCCGTCGCGTCGGCTTCTTGTAAAAAAATACAAGTATAGGTAGGTAGGTATGCTTAAAATTATCTGTCGTGCCTGCGACTTTTTTCCTCCCATTTTTAAAATAAATTACATTAAGTTAAAAGAGTATTAACAACTATAAACAGGATTACTGGTTATTGACCAACATCCTCTTAAGGGGTCACTGTACTCATTATGAACAACTTTTACTATGGGAACAAACCTTTTTTTTTTTAAGAAATGCTCACGCATACTGCACTACCACGGGGAGACATTGCAGATATGTGGGACTCTAACCCACTAAAACTCCACGGTGTCCTCCTAGCACTCGATCCGTGAAATGGGAACAAAATTAAAATCGCGAAAAAAAAAATCAGCTGCTGCCTACAATTTAACGAGTTTGATGTAGGTAGGTGTACTGAACAGCTGAATTTTCAGGTTTGGTCCCGATGTAAAAGTTGTTCATAGTGATGATCCGAGTACAGTGACAATAACCAATAATCCTGTATACCTCCAAGTCGATTGAGAGCGTCCAGTCTGCCAAGTGCAAAGGGCAACTGACAGAAATCCGACGACATTAAGAAAATAATTGTACTGTAGGTAGGTATAGCTGAAGTATCTACTACGAGAACAGCTAATTACTAAGTATAGTCCTATCCCGTGGCTTGAAAAATAAGCTCAGTTCAAAGAAACATTTACTAGTCGGTAGACTGTACACCATTTAAGTAGGTACATAAATAGCAGCTCATCTACACGGAAACTGCTAAACCATGTAGATTCAACGGTAATTCCATTTACTTTTTCAACATTTGAGGGGCTAAAGAAAGCGACGAATGATTGGAGTTTACATGGACTTAACATCATTAGAAGGCTGTACAAGGATACCTTAATTGAGGTAAGTAGACATAATACAGATATTAGTTAAACCTAGGCACCTAGATACCTACTTGTCAGGAGCGGTGCTGGAGCTCCGCATTGCAACAGAACTTAATAGAAAGGCTAGAAAGGTATCCTACCCAAGTATGACGACTCGACGACTACTAATTACTGCGTAACGTTTTACACAGAGGTTATTTTTATTACAAATAAGGGTACCTACGTCGTCGGCCCGGGCGTCAGACGCACTTCGCAATCCGCGTCGCATCCCACTTCCCACACGATGACACACACACACACTTTATGTCTTCTAAACAACCTATTAAAGCTCATTACGTTGCAAGACCCAGAACAATGAGTATACTACCTAAGCTGTGATGTGTGATGCTACTCTCTTTCAAAGTGACTCGTGTCAATGAGACTGGCCTCCACTCCATTATCCGCACTATAATCAATGCGAAAGTGAGCGTCTCTGTCGCTACGTCTTCATGGCTTAACGGTAATGTAGATGTTTGGAAAAGTGGTAGCTTCTTGTATAGGGATCTAATTGAAAACTGATGCCTACAGGACATAATTCATAGATCGATGGGATTCCCCGATTTCACGGTGGTGGTTGCTGCTCCACGCTGAATTTTAATTTTATTTTTTGTTAATCTGTGCCTGTACCTACCACTAACCCTATGGACTCGTCTGAAATAAAAGTATTGTTTTGTATTGTATAATGTTTTCATCGATGATAGGCTGACAGTGCAACATAATATGGGTAGTAGTTAGTAGTGCAGTTCCTTCCAGCTATTAATTAGTTGTGGCCACATATTATTACCATCAAAGGACATAGTAGGTACCTATTGTGGTAAAGTGGTTCATTTCTCAGCAGCAGCCAAGAGTCTGGCATTTTGATTTGTGCCCGCCCGGAATGGCAATAGGCTCGCCCCCTGTTACATGGGACTTAGGTACATAAACATAACTGGCGAAAAGTGCCCAACCCTTTGGGGAAATACAGGCTGTGGGATAATGTTTTTTTATCTACGAGTATTATTGCTCGTCTTACAATATAGGATTTGACATCACATCATCATCAGCAAACTTAACAATGGTGCCGATTCTGTTGAACACCGAACTAAACTAACTAAACTATCACTAAAATTCCTTACTTTTTGCTATGAGAATCTTAGAGCTATTTATTCTGCAAAACAAACCTCTAAATTGAATAACAATTTTGACACAACTAAAATCGAGTTTTACAATCGTGACTCCGCGTGGTATAGTGCCTGCAGTATGTTTAACCCGGTGGCTTTAATTGGAACTAACGAAATCACTATGAAGTGACAAGGCTTGTCATATTTTGTTCACCGACATCGCTGTCGTTACCGGGTCAAATATCTTTTAGAGCTGGAGGGGCGCAGGGAGGGGGCAGCTTCAACAACGTGTTTTATATGGAATGTAGGTACCTTTTTTTTGGTACGTACATGTTGAGTCATAGGGGTTTATTGGTCTTATAAAGGAGGGCCAAATTTTCATTATTTTTGCGATAGGACTCACCGTTTTCGAGATATATGCAAAAGAAAAGAAAAAAATACACTACTGTTTTTGCATCCGAAGTCAAGGTTGTCAACTAATTTTGTTCCACACCTTTTTAATCGCGATTAAACATAGTCTGATTTAGTTTGACAATTAAAATTTTAGGTGAAAACAGTCAAATTCAGAATAGCAAAATTGCCATTTTCACTAAACTAGGTAATAACTCTTTCAGAATGGGAAATCGTCGTTTGACAGGAATAAACTAAATTTTAGTGATTTTTAGTCTAGTTTAGAGTAATTTTTATAACTTGTGTGTGTGTGTGTAAATAAATAAATTATTCTAAATATTATTCCATTTTTTTTTTGCAAACGCTTTGCAAGTTATTAGGTACTTATTAGTTAGAGTAAGTGCTGCATATATGGACCACCATAAGGATTTTCTCATATAAAACTCTGAGTTTTAAAGTGTAATCAGTCTTATTTATTTTAAACGAAAATATAACTACGTGGTAACAAACACGATTAATAAAATTATTTAAAAACATCAATCACCATCTACGAAAAAATCTCTAAAATATGTCATTTTTATGAACTTGCAAAAAGTGAACATAATACCTATGGACCACATGGTTTCAAATATGGACCATGGTAAATTTAGTTGACTACAATCGAAAAATTGTTAGTCATTACGCGTAAAATTAAATCAGTCAATTAATTAGTGATTAATGCAAAGTAAGCTAGTGCATTGGTAGAAAACTCGCACACAAAATGGTTGCTTTCTATAGCAGCACATTTTTCATGAGCCTATCTCTTACAAGGTATAGGTACACTGGATCCATTTCTCTCCATGAATATCTTCAGAAAAAAGCCCATCACAAAAAAAGCATTTATCATTTTCATTTTGGGGACGATCATGACTTTCATCTGTGCTGCTATCAAAACATAAAACATAAACTAGTCCATATTTGAAACATGCCGATGGTCATATTGCAATACTCATACAATTCGAGGTCAATTTTGTTATTTAGAAAATAATAATAACTATAGAATATTACGACCTAATACGATTAATTGTAAAATAACTCATCTTTCTCGTGCATCAATCTACTTTCACATCGAGTAATATTTGCTGTAGTAGCAAGCTTAGACAGTTATTTAAAAATTTACAGCGGGACTTCACAAAAACTGAAAATGGTTCCCGTGAACACTTGCGTGCGGGCTGTCTTACAGCAAACGGCTGGTGGACCTTAGTACGCGCTGATAGTCGACTCGATACAACTATCGTTCTTTGAGAAATGCTGGTGGTCCATATTATAGGACTGGTCCATATATGGCGCACTTACTCTATATAGCTAGTAGGTAAAACAACACTACAAAGTGAAAAATAACTATAATTTCGGAAGTCGGTGTCTGGTTACAAGTATTTTATTTTTTTGCCACCGACTTCCGAAATTAGTTATTTTTTACTTTGTAGTGTTGTTTTTGGAAGTCGGTTGTATTTTTTTGTAAAAAAGTTTTTATTTTTCACTTTTTAGTTGTAGTAGGTACCTACCCCACACAAATTCTAATACTACTACCTGCAAAAGAAATTAGAACGTCATCCAAATAAAAAGTGGGGAAAAAATACGTAGGTATTGTTGAAGCTAACTCAAAAACTACCCAAGCAATGTTAATAAATTTTATATGGGTAATGGGACCAACTCGAATAAAAGAAACATTTTTCAAATCGGACTACTCTGTTAAAAGGTCACACAACACACACAAGGTCAAAGGTCTAAGTGGTCATACATAAAAAAATATACGTGTCTACTTGAGAACCTCCTCCTTTTTTTCGTCAGTTAAAATCGCTGCTGAATCAATCAGACTTCCTCGGACTTAGGCACGAACTGAGTCATCGTTCTGCTATATCTTGAAGACTGAAATTACTGTTACTAACTCTGATATATACTTCTATAACTATCTATGAGGTCGTGGATAAGTAATAACAGCCGCACGGGTCGATCCATCAGGTTAAGCTACGCTTGCCAGGGTTGGTTAGTGGATGGGTGACCATCTTTACCTAACGAGACTCCTCCGTGCCTCGGAAAACACGTTAAGACGTTGGTCCCGGCTGTCATTCGTGGATCTTTGACAGTCGTTACGGGTCGTCAGAAGCCCGTAAGTCTGACAACCAGTCTTACCAAGGCGTACATATCGTATTACCCATTTACTGGGTTGTGGAGGTCAGATAGGCAGTTGCTCCACGTAAAATACTGGTTTTCAGCTGCATCCGGTTTAACTGGAAACCGACCAGGCCTATAAGCCTCCCATCATTTTTACTGAAAACCCTTGAGAGACTTTGTGATAGACACATCCGTGACGGACCTCTTCGGGTAAAACCTCTCCATAAACAACAGCATGCATACTCCACTGGCAGATCAACGGAATCTGCACTACACAGTGTAATTTCCAAAATTGAATGCGCGGTGGACCACAAGTGCTCATCACTGGCCGCCTTCATTGATATAGAAGGCGCCTTTGACAAAACCATGTTCAACAGCATCAACATGGCACTCGACAGACATGGCATAGATTCAACACTGAGAGGCTGGATCACCAACATGCTCAAAATGAGAGCTGTGCAAGTGACGGTGAACGATACTACAAGGGCCATCGTGGCAAAGGGCTGCCCGCAAGGTGGCGTCCTCTCTCCGCTACTATGGAACCTGGTCGTAGACAGCCTCATTAAAACCCTCAATGACAAAGGATACTTTACTGTGGGCTATGCTGACGACATAACCATAGTAATAAATGGCACCCATGAAAATACCCTATGCAATCTCATACGCCAAGCTTTGAAAATAGTAGAAGACTGGTGCAACAAACACCAACTATCGGTGAACCCTACAAAAACCGAGATGATTCTCTTTACAAAAAAGAGGAAGCTGACTACATTACAACTACCGCGTTTCTTTGGAACTACCCTAAGCCTATCAACTGAAACCAAATACCTGGGCATCTTTTTGGACAAACAGCTGAACTGGGCGAAACATACCAACTACATCATCACAAAAGCCAGTATATCCCTGTGGCAGTGCAAGCGACTGCTCGGCAGGAATTGGGGGATTAGCCCCAAGGTCACCTACTGGCTATACACCACAGTAATCCGACCAATTATCACATACGGATCACTGGTCTGGTGGCCCAGGACAGACCTGAGTACAGCCCGAAAGGATCTTGAGAAACTGCAACGGAAAGCTTGTGTAGCAATAACTGGCTGCATGAGAACTACACCCACTGCTGCTCTACAGGCAATGCTTGGACTGCCGCCACTACACCTCATCATGCGTGAAGAGGCGGCCCTAGCCGCCTTTAGACTCAGTTTAGCGGGAACACTGAGCAAGGACTCTTAAGAGTTAAGCACATACGCATAAAAGAGGATGCGATCAGGCGACAGCCAATGATGGCATCACCATGCGATAAAGCCCCGAAACAACACTGCTTTCAGAAGCATTATAACATAATACTCACGGAAGAACGCTGTGATTACTCAGGCCCGCAAGAGTTGAGAGTATACACCGATGGATCAAAGACCGACTCCGGAACCGGGGTCGGAGTCTTCTCATACGACCTTAACATTAACATATCCAGTCCGCTTGGAGTATTCAACACAGGCGGAGTGTGTTGGCATCATACAAGCGTGTTATGCCATAGAAGCCAGGAGAGTTACGGATACCTATATACGAATACTCTCAGACAGTGCCTCAGTGCTCCAATCCCTACAGAAAAAGTACTTTACCTCGAGATTAATACTAGAATGTCACGATGCACTCGAACGAGTAGCGGTAACTAACCGCAACACAGTGACACTACAATGGATAAAAGGACATAGCGGATCACTTGGTAATGACGCAGCGGATGAACTTGCTAGGAGAGCATCCAGCACGTCTGTCTGTGGATCGGAGCCAATCGTACCCATTCCCTTCAACCAGTTACGCAGGTGGCTACAGCAGTTCACCCATACACAAGCGGAGAGTTGGTGGTCCTCGACATCAGGTTGCAGGCAGTCCAGGGAGGCCATCCCGTCCCTGGATGGTACGCTTACCAGGCGATTATTAAGTCTGGACAGGAACGGGCTGCGCCTGGTGACGGGGACCATCACTGGACACTGCTCATTAAACAAACACTTCCACACAATAGGAATAACGGACAGTCCTCTGTGCAGCGCCTGCATGGAGGCTGAGGAAACCGTTGCGCATGTGCTTTTTGAATGCACAGGCGTCACCCAGATTAGAACAGAAACTCTCGGAATATCCCGATCTTTCACAGATGTTCTTAACAAACCCGGAGATTTGATTCATTTCTGGAGGGAGGTGGGCTGGTTGGAATAAACCCCCGACGGCCGCCATGGCCCACGCACAATGGTCCACATGAAGGACTAAGTGCGGAAACCAAATCCTATAACATAGAACATAACATAGAACTGGAAACCGACGACCCAACATAGTTGGGAAAATGCTAGGCAGATTAAGGGATCTACAAAAATAAAAATCAGCTGTTCCCTACATTTCTGTTCGCATAACTCGTCAAAATGTAGGGAACAGCAGTTTTTTTATTCGCGATTTCAGGTTTGGTCCCATAGTAAAAGTTTGTTCATAATGATGAGTACAACACTATCGTGGCAGCTCCCTAGCCAATAAAAAAGCAACGTGTATAATAAATAAATAAATAATACCAGCCTAGTATTGTTGCAACTGCACGGCGAAGGCTCTTCTCATACAGAGAAGGCACGAGCATTGACCACCACGCTTGCTCAAAACGGGTTGGCGATTTCAGACTTATATTAACTGCAAGTCCAGGTTTCCCTCACGATGTTTTCCTTCACCGGTGTCGGTAACGTCCAAGAAAAACTCAGAAAGTACATACATAATTGAAAATTAATGTCACATTAGTACTTACCCGGATTTGAACCCACAACCTCGTGCACGAGAGGTGAGGCCTTAACCACTGGGCTATCACAACACTAAAGTTACTTGGAAAATCTCGATGTTGTTTTGTCAAGTCTTAAAAACCGAGCAGAACAGGGACAAGTCGTTAGTAATTAAATAAAACACATTGCTATTTGAATAATTATTGTGATTTTAATTACATATTTTCGATCCTACTTACTTACCTCCATGTAAATACAAATGCGTCCTTACTGTCCCAATTACTGGAAAACTTATGATAAATTACTATTTGTTCGCCTAATTTTCACACAGAGCGCGCAGTGCCGCCCTCATAGTTTGTTCCATAAAACGGACTCCGTTTTAAGGATTATAATAAAACTTGACAAAGTAAAACTACTGTTTGTAATAATAATAACGTACAGTACAACTATTTTTTTAATGTCCCTCGGCAAACTTCTACAAATGTAGATTGGCAAACTTCTACAAATGTAGATTGGCAAACTTCTACAAATGTAGATTGGCAAACTTCTACAAATGTAGATTGGCAAACTTCTACAAATGTAGATTGGCAAACTTCTACAAATGTAGATTGGCAAACTTCTACAAATGTAGATTGGCAAACTTCTACAAATGTAGATTGGCAAACTTCTACAAATGTAGATTGGCAAACTTCTACAAATGTAGATTGGCAAACTTCTACAAATGTAGATTGGCAAACTTCTACAAATGTAGATTGGCAAACTACTGTACATAAATAGCTTGGCAACTGATAGAAATCCGACGACTGACAAAACACGAAGTTTGCCGAGGGACATTCAAACTCAAACTCAAACTCAAAGCATTTATTTCAATTAAACCAATTACAGGCACTTTTGAATTGTCAAGGGGTCGGTCAGTCAAAAAGATGAAGCTAGGCGCCCATTCCAAAGCATAGTAGGTACCTATGGAGAAGAACGGGCAAGAAACTCCACGGACACTCTTTTAAATCAAGATATGGTTACAAAATAATGGTTACATCATTCATGTTGAAATTTCACATGTGAGAACGATGCAGAACGTTAAAAGCGTCCTTAAAAAAAAAAAAAAACAATTCAAATATTTAAATTAAATTAAAATAAGCCGTGGCCGCTAAGGTATGACCAGCCTTCACTGACAGCGCTTGTTCACGAACCTGACGCATGGATTAGCTAAATGATCCAACACGCGCCACCATCAGCGAGACATTAATAGTTATACTCATGTTATACTGTATAGTCTTGTGGAGCACAAAGTAACATGCTTGTTTTCTGCATTGTAATTCTAAATTTAAAAAAAATAACCAAACAAACGATGAGGGCGCCACTGTGCACTGCGCGCTCGGTACCCTTGTGAATTACTAAAGTGTACTTAATATTTATTTTCGATTACAATGTTCAATACCAGTTTGACTAATATTCAATATCACACAAAAATGATCATAAAACATCATAAAACAAAATTCAACTTAAATTATAAGAAACACAAATAGCTGCTAACTTAATTTATAAAAAGTTGTTATGCAACTTAGAAAAGCAAAAAGTATTTTGTACTTAAAGAAAATCTCTCCCAGAGTGAAGGTTATCAGAGTAACTAAAAAGTGGAGTAACTTGTCGCTATGCTTCTCATCAATAGATCTGTGAAACAATGTAAACAAAAAAAAAATGGCTGTTACATTTTTAAAACCTTAATTTGATCCATAAAATGAAGTTACAAATAACACATCATTAATATTATTATCATCTCAACGTGGTACGCACGGCTACAGATCAAGCTATACTTTTCCAGTATAAGCTGATCTCGCATTGTATAGGATTTCCTTAGAATGAGAGGTCAGTGTAAACTGGAAATTTATTTTATTTTATTTTTATTTTATTTATTCGGAAGAACAAACAATTACACATTATATATTACAAATAAATAGAAAATAAGGAGTTATACAAATGTGCAACCAACAACGTTCTCCACAGATACACAAAAAGACAAAGACAATATTGATAAAGTAAAAGTCGGACAGAATAGAAAAGATAGACATAAATTACAGCAGCAAGGAACACTAGAGAAATTTACAATACATTTTTGATTGTGTCAAGCAAAAGTAAAAAAGTTATAGCTTGATATGTAGCCGTGTGTACAGTATTTTTATCTCTCGAAGCGACACGCGCTTTATTTGTGGTTACAAAGTGTACAAGTGAGTGTGTAACGCGCAGGAGCTCTCGGTACCGTCGGAGACAAAGGCCAAGTCGGAAGTGTGTCTAATGCGTGATGTACTGACGCTACTCGTCCTCACGCACACATACACATTCATTCGCGACATAAAAATACTATAATATCTCTTTTCTTTCTTTCTTTCAATCTTTGTTTACATTCTCTCGCAAATCTTTTTTTAGACGAGTAGTTTACTGTAGAGACTTTTTGACTAGAGTCAATACCGTGGTCAACACCATATCACGGAGCTCATCTTAAAAAAAAACTAGCACAATAAAAAATGGAAAACAAAAAATAACAACAGAAAACACACCTAATATCACGCCTGTTTCTAAGGACGCTATTACAAGTGGGTAGTCAAATCATTACTTTTTTTAACAAAAGTAAGTACCTATGTTTATAAAATAAAAACTTTTCACAAAAAAAAAAACAACAGACTCCCAAAAAAAAACACAACAAAGTGAAAAATAACTTTAATTTCGAAAGTCGGTGTCTTTAGTTTTTTTAGTTTCATTTTTTGCCACCGACATCCGAAATTAAAGATATTTTTCACTTTGTAGTGTTTTTTTGGGAGTCGGCTGTATTTTTTTTTTTGTAAAAAGTTTTTATTTTTCACATTTTAGTGGTGCCTACCACACACATCGAATACCACTCTGCAAAATAAATTAGAGCATCATTCACATAGACTATGTGGGAAAAATACGTATTAAATTATTGAAGCTAACTCAAAAGCCACTCATCAGAACTTGAAGATATATAGTATATGCGACCATCTCAAATGAAAAACTTTGCAAAAAAAGGCAAATATACGTCGCGCTAAGCCGTGTCAGAAGTTTGGAAGGCGTAGTAATATGTTGACGGAGATAACGAGGATACGAAATCTGACTTCTGACAATCAAGGCCACACATAACATACAACTCAAGCAGCGCAATTTGAAGCGGCATATAATTACCATTAAAATTATCTATAGCCAAAGTACACCTCATGACAATTCCAATAAGCCCAAACACGGCTAGAATACATTGTTTTGTTACTGAGTTCCGGTGCCTACCTTCCGGCTTCATCATCAGATCGGTTCGATGGTACCATTTTCATCAGAACCATTTATTTAAAGCTTCGTCATAGTCGCTTAACTATCTTAATCGAGATATCTTATCGCCACCCGTGAAATACTTATAATCGTTGAGATGTTCCCGTGGCCATCTGTGGTCTTCTTCATCACTTCGACTTCACCATATGCTACTTTCTGAATGCAAATGCTTGATTTGTTGATGAAAATACCAAAATCGCTATATGTATGCCTATAATTTTTGAGGAGATCCCTCAATTCCTCATGGATCCCATCATCGAACTGGATTTTGATAGAAATGGGACCAATCTGGAAGTATATCCTTTCAAATAAAAAAAGAATCTTCCAAATCGGTTTATAAATGACGGAGTTCTGAGGTAATAATTGAGAACCTCCTCCTTTTTTGAAGTCGGTTGAAAAATAATTTGCATTCTTAAAATGTTTTTTGGCCGATTTGTAATTAATTGTATTTTACGATTCTATAAATATAATTTTAGATAGGTACATTTTCTCAATTTTATTTTTATTTATACTTTACTTTACTTTATACTTTTGTTTATAAAAGTAATAATTTGACTACTCACTTGTAATAGCGTCCAAAAGAAGGGTACCGGGGTCGCGGGTAGTTCGAAAGAGATACCGTGGTGGCCCTGGCACGGGCAACTGAAGGAACATGGGTGGGTTTTAGTCAGTAAAAGTCTGACACGCCCTCCCGCTCTGCCCAGAGCGGGAGAAGTCATTTGATGATTTCCCGTCCACAAAAAAAAAAAAATAATAATAATTGGCACAAACCGGGGACAAATCAGGCAAAATCAAAATAATTAATAAAATGTAGCACAACCAATCATAGGTACTTCGTTTTTGCCTCAATTTAAACAGTTGATGAAGTTCTTAGGAATAAATTAGATAGGGAAAAATTACCTATAAGTAATATCACCCCTCTTTTGGAGTCGGGGGTCAAGAATGCAATACAATACAAGTGAAGGAGCTCAGTCAGTTGACTTTGTTGACTTTCAGTTTCATAATGCTGTATTTTCTGGCTGTGCTATCGATCAGTAGGGATCAACAATAAAAATCGGCTTATCTCGATATGAAGTCAACCCCTTAATCTTAATTTGCTCTTATTCCGCGCGTCAGCCTCTAGCCACTTTATGGTCCCCCTTATAGTCCCATAACCAACCATACTAATTGGTAATACTACATAATGGAAGCGCTAAAACGGACCAAACAAAACAGTCTCATAAGCATACGATAATTTTATTAAACAGCTGAGAAATGAAACTCGCTATATGCTATGATGGCGCTACACACATCACGACATCGAAGTTGCAAGCAACCTGCTGCGATTATATTTCTGCTATGTCGGGACCACACCAGCGGTATATGCCGTTGATTATCGCAATGAAGCACGTAGGTTCGGTCACGTACGTTCGGTCAAATTATCGCGATAAGTTATGGCTACACCCGTAGGTGTACGGGTCGTAGCCACAACTTATCGCGATAATTTGACCGAATCTTGACCGAATTTAACTACCGCGATGTTTATGGCGATGATGGGCATTGTTGACGTTGGTGTGGCCCGGCATTAGAAATAGACCATTCTTACAAAGGATTGGTGTTAATATTTGACCAAAAACAATCGCAAAGTAATGTTCAGTTTTTTGGCGCAGTAGACTCGGCTTTAGCATGAATAGTCTTTAAACATAATGTTACTACTGTGTGAATTAACTCAATTTTGACCTTCCTTTAGCAAAAGTAAGCGCCACTATGGCCCTTACACCCTACATTTTTATTTTATAAATTCTTATGCCCTTTGGTAGTGAATACATCATAAGATTACCCAGTAAAATAAGCTCTTAAAACATCCATATTAAAAAGTATAAAACTCACAGATATATATAGCTACACTTAATTTTATAGATTTATGACAAATATGTGACCAAATCTACAATGTTTAGAATGTTGAAGTAAATAAATGCGTACATCACCCTTCATTGTCATCTCATCAATCAATGCATGCATCAGCAATGCTTCTAGGTAGATTCAGCTGGTGTTATAATTTTGCCCCATCCAATGTATACGAAAATTGTGGCGTATGAGTACAAAAGACCATATGCGGATCCTGGGTCCGCTCGGTGGCGTTTCACAGTGCCCCCGAGTGCCTCAGGCTGCGTACGCTGCGGCAGGTTGATCCCTAATTCACCGTTGCCATAGCAACCGACGAGACGCGTGGTCGGGAACGCCGCACGGAAGAAATTCTGCTCGTAATCATGCTTACTATCGCGACCCACGCACGACATCTTTATCACCACACTGTGTTCGAAGTGAGGAACTTTCTTTGAAAACTGCAATACAAAAAAAATCTTTTAATAAGTACCTTCCCCTTTCCTCTTTCTTTTTTTGCCAAAAAACGGGAAATTTTTTTATAAAAAATAAACAAAACATACCTCATTAATTGCACTTTGCATCTTGGCTTTGGACCAATCAGATGATTCTAATATCAGTGAGAACATGTCAAAATTACAACCACTCTCTTTTCGAATATCATCAAAGTTCTTGGGAACTGTAAACAGTCCAATGGATACAAGGTTTTCACTCACAACGTCTTTACCAGTATTAATTCCCTCGATCATAGTAGTCATATCTTCACTATCAGACACAGTGTCATCAACTAGGCACCCACCTAAGGCGTATGGTACATTAGGCTGGCTAAAAAAAACAAATAATTTGATGACAAATAAAATAAAAAGACTTATGAACAGCAGTATTCATATAGAAAGTAAATCAGTTAATACTTACACACTCCCTAAATAATTTAGAAATACAATATCATCCACAGATTGGAGGATGAAACTTGCATTGACAAAAACTAGTGCACCTTTCACATAGCGTGTTTCTGACAACTTATCAATGGTTGCAATGAAATTCCTTTGTATATCACTTAATGATTTTATATTAATTACTTGGTATTCCACATTTGGTATGACTGGTATATAAATTCCACCGAGGAAGGGATTGTTCCTTCCAAATTTTTCGCTCAAAGACTGCTGTTTTGTTATTGAATGTGGCAGGGGCATGTAGGATGTGTAGGAGGCCTTTACTGCTAGCATACATGTCTTTGGGATAACCACTTGATTTTTCACCACATCTAGAACTGAAAAGTGTCTTTTAAGTGAAACATCCTTTAAAAAACTGACCATTTTAAAACATTCTTGAAAGAAGGGCATTTCATTAAGGAAAAGTTATTAATGCTTCTCTAACAGCTATTATGGCGAGATTCATTAACACGTTGACTGCCGTAGTGTAAATGAGAAAAATCAGTAAAAAACTTTTTGATGGAAATAAGTGTGCAATATCAATACTTTAAAATATATCTAATTTAGGCTTCGATCAGAAGCTGAGTTTCATAATTATTTCGAAAAACCACATGAGGTCACCGGTGACCTACGTGGCGCGTTGACAGTGAAAATGTGAATTGCCGTACAGGGCGCCGGGGCGGGCAATTCTCCGGTCACCCGCACCCCGCAGTCCAAATCCAAATGAACCATATTTTTGTTTGATTTGTTTCAATAAGTTCCATCACTACGTTTAATTTGTATTTTTAGAATACCTAGTTACTTGTTTTTTACTTATATTTTACACATTGATAAAAATAAATCCTTGATTTTTATGACAGTTACGTTTTTTCTCTTACCTTCTTCATTTTGTCCCATATTTCTCACAATTTCATAAACAGGCCGAAACCACGCTGAAGTAACAATCTACAGAGCCACTCCGGTCATTTCCATACACTTAATATACGATAAAAGTGACCACTGGCATAATAATGCTGCCCAAAAACAGGTCTGTCTTGATGTCACCAGTGGCCAACACGGTGCATAAATACAAGACGAGGTCTGGTCACCGGTGACCGGGCTGGCAGTCAACGTGTTAAGCTTTATAAATCAATGTAAGAAATTATGTTTCAACTGTAATAAAATATTCTAAATAATCAACATTAGTTTTACTTGAGTTTAAAAGAACAATTATTAAATTGTTTATAAAATCTTTTCTACATTCACCTAGAATGACAAATACTCACGGTAATGATCCTTCCCACATGGAGGATCGCAGGGACATGTTATCAATGTGTCACAATTGCAAGTCACTGAGAAGCCTGCCATGTTTGTAAAAGCCAACACAGCTAATGGTTCAGTATAGAAGCAGTCAGATTGCAGTAACTTGATACCATATTTAATAAGACTTAGTCTCATGCTTACAGCAAAGTCAGAAGGGCCTATTTGTTCCTTCTGCAATGTATTCACAGCTGACCGCCACATTGAGCAAACATTCTTACATATTAATTTATCTTGCCACGGCAAAGAACCGAGGATTTTTTTTACAATTACATAGTTGGCAGAAACATTCTCCAACAAACTTTGGTCACATAGTATTTGTTCACAGTTTCTATTAAATTCTCGGCGTTTTAAGAAGGCAGCTATATAAGCTGGCAAGTTTAACTTTATACATCTATTGTTTTCATCAGTTCTCTCCAGCTCATCAGCCGAAAAAGAAATTGAAACTACTCGATCTTCAGCCATCTTCTATCTTAGATTTCTGTTACAATTTGGTCGTCTGCTGATCTCTGGAGGGGATCGCCTTTGAGCAACGCTAGTATAAAGCAATAAAGATAAATAAAAAAGGAAATTAGATAATAACCAACATAAATCATAACATCTTTTAAGTGTTTTCTGAGTTGACCCCGATTGAGAATCTCTGCTGGATCATACGCACCCAAATTTCCACGCGGAACAGTAAAATATTCGAACGTTAGCCATATAAACAATGGCAAGTTCAAAATGAATAAAATCAACTGACCGTGTAACAAGAATATAAACGTAATGAAAGAATGGGCTAAGTATTTTGGTAGCATCCAGTAATTGAGCTTATCGCAACATTCTTGAGCGTTCAAATAGTCGCACTCCAGGTCAGACAGTGTTATTATGTAGTAAACTAAAAGAAATAATATACCGCCACTGTCGATCAATGTCAAAGAAAACAGAAGCGATTCAGCTAATATCATAACTAAATATTTTACCACGTCACTTCAACACGTTAAGAAATTGCTTAGATAATCCCAATGCTTCAAGGTTTCACTTAGCAATAATTAATAGCAGCAAAATTATATTATTATTCTGGTTACTTATATGTTAAATTTATCGCCATAATAATGAATGATCGACGAGAATTCGAGATTTTAGTAATTGTCAGAGAGTGGCAGTTGGGGGTAACTGTCACTGTCAAGTGCAGAGATGTCAACGGAAGGCTTGTAAAGGCTGATTTACACAGGGTTAGTTTAACTGATTCATGTAAATTGATTTGAAGTCAGTTAAGTAGTACAGACTCCAGCAGGTCAAGCCACCCGACCCGAAACTGTCAAATTTTCCCAATCAACCTTGAACCAAATACACTTCTGGACACATCTTTTGGCCCACCTTGTATTTTCAGTTTCGTTTGGTCCTAGCTAAAATTTTATATTAGGTCGAGCAAAAAGTTTTTATGCAGTTTTGAACCTGGCACATTCACAATTTCATTCAATAGTCTTTTTTTGAATTTCGAACACAGAATTTAAAGAAACAAAAGACAATTTGGAGCCTGTTTGTTGATATCAAACAATCGAATACTAAGAAAACTTGGTTTTATTGGTTTACTTGGATTTAATTCTTGAAAAAGTGATTGATATCTTTGGTTTTGCAACAAACATTACTTATTCTTAACATTAAGGTGAGGTTCTATCAATAATCTATGGATACTTCACCTGAAGTCGCCGCCCAAGCTGTGGCACTTATTCAGGCCGGACACAGCCAAAGAAACGTGAGTGCTCAACTTAATTTAAGTCGATCTGCGGTCCGAAATGTTTATCGGAGGTACCTAGAGACTGGCGGCTTTGTTCGTCGCCAAGGAAGGCCACGATCTCGGGTCACAACTGAAAGGCAGGATCGATTCATCGTGACGACCAGCTTGAGAAATCGTCACCTTACCTCCATTGAGATACAAAACCAACTTCGCGACTTCCACGGAGTATCTGTGAGCGCTCGAACTGTTCGGAGAAGGTTAAAAGAACGCGATATGGTACCACACAAGCCAGCTAATGGCCCCAAACTAACGCGAGCCCACCGAACAGCGCGCCTTCATTTCGCACGCAGTCATTTAAATTGGACACAGCAAGATTGGAGCCGTGTACTCTTTTCTGATGAGTCTAAAATTGTGTTACATGGCAATGATGGAAGGAAGAAGGTCTACCGACGTAAGGGAAAGCGTTTCGCACAATGCTGCTTTGAAGAGAGGGTTGCTTATGGCGGTGGCTCATGGACTGTCTGGGGCGGTATATCCGCGAGCGGCAAAACTCAACTTGAGGTTGTTACAGGACCACGGCTGCCAACATTAAATGCTGAAAGGTACATTCGTGAGTGCTTAGAACCTCACGTGATACCATACGCGGACTATGTGGGCCCAAATTTCCTTTTTATGCATGATAATGCAAGAGCCCATGCGGCCGGCATCGTCAGGGAATATCTTCGGGATGTGAACATCACAGTTATGGACTGGCCAGCCAGAAGCCCAGACATGAACCCCATTGAGCACATGTGGGACGAGCTAAAAAGACGTGTTAGGGCTCGTCAGCCAGTTGCCCAGACGATGCAGGAGTTGAAAACTGCCATAGAAGAGGAATGGGAGATGATCCCTCAAAATTTCATAGAGCGGTTGATTAACTCTATGCCTAATCGTATGAGAGCTGTGGTAGATGCCCATGGAGGCAACACGCGTTATTAAATTAAACCTTTATTTGATAAAACATGTTTTTTATTCAAAAATCAATTGCCTTTAACAAGGCGCATATCCGACTTGTTAGGCGTAGCTCCATGTCGTATGGTATTCTGAATTCAAATTTAAAACAATACGATCGAAAAAGATGGTAAAATGTATCAGGTTTAAAACTGCATCAACAGTTTTTGTTCAATCTAGCAATCATATTTCGGTAGGGGCCATCGAAACCTAAACTCTAAGGTGGGCCAATAGATGTGTCCAGAAATGTATTGTTTTCTTTAGGGTTTCGCTCGTGCAGACGGCTGGAGCGTAGGTGGGTCGTACCAGGCGATGCTGTCAAACTTGTTTACGAAGTTTTGTCTATTTGCGTGCTCCCCAATTACTGTACTGCTTTCTGACAATCGTATTCAAGCGCCAGCGAAACGTTTAAACTTTTGCCAACGCATCGTGATGTATTATTATGATTATTTTTAGAATTAACACTCCTAATCCGTCTGTGAATTTATCACATTCCTGTTGAGCCAATTTGTTATTGTAGCCTTCGATTTTCCCGCCATTTCGTTGTCTTGAAGTAACTGCACCGGGCAATCTCGATTTAGGCCCGAGCCCCTGATAAAAAGTGGCATAGTGATTTCTTTTGATTCAAAGCCCAAAAATACTGTCGAGATTTGCTCTATTTAAAATTTATTGGTACTAAAATTATAAAAGCGAATGTTTTACATGTTTTCGTTTCCCACAGAATTCACTGTAGACAATTTTACTATAGTTAAATGTGTTGAGTACAGAAAGCTCATAACAAAATAGTTTACTTTGTTTTCAATCTAGTAGGTGTTCCACTCGCGCAATTTGCGCGAGTTCACAATAATTTCGAGCATATTGATTGGTGTAAGGAATGTTTACATTATGTTTCCGTGCAGTTTTAGTTAGTTTTATTTAGGCCGTAGCAGTAGGCAAGTACTAATTGTTTATTTTATATTTTCAGGTAATTAACCTTCACGTTCCTTCTTTCTGAACGTCTAAATGCTTGGCACAATATTTCGGTAAACTGCATCAACAGTTTTTGTTCAATCTAGCAATCATATATCGGTAGGGGCCATCGAAACCTAAACTCTAAGGTGGGCCAATAGATGTGTCCAGAAGTGTACTTTAGTGATAAAGATGAAGATCTATTAAAGAAATTTGACAGATTGTACATACGACTACTGACGTGCTACTGACTGCATAATTTATACAGTGAGTCAGTTGTCGGTGCCATCGCCAGCTCAGATTCCATTTGGAGTCAGTTACTGACCCTGTGTATATCAGCCTTAATTATTAAGGTGTAGAGTGGACAAGGTGGTCAACGATTGATTGAGGCTGAGGTTATGTCAATGTCAAGAGACTAGTGTAGACCTTTCATCAAAAAAAAGTAATTAAAAAAATTAAAAAACCCGACTGCGGTAAAAAAAACTGAAAAGCTAAAAACAAGCCCTTTTTTAACCCTTTATTTTGATACCCCAATCGACAGGTTTTGAAAAAAAAAATTTTAAGACATAATTTGGCGCCAAAAATCCACCATTTTGTTTTTTTTATATACCCAGTGTCACACACAGTAAATACGAATCTAACGACACCTCTCAAGCTAAAATCCATCAGCCGTTCAGGCCGCAGAGCGTGCCAAACAATTATACATACATACATACTCTCGAAAAACATAACCCTCCTTCTGGAGCAATTGGGTAAAAAATACATACGCGATGATTTGAGAACCTCCTCCTTTTTTTGAAGTCGGTTAAAAAGTATAAATACGTACCTTATAATAATGCCAGATATACTTATTCTAAAACTGGTTTCAGAATACGGTTCCGTCATATCGTCATATTATATCGGCTGTCATGAAAATGTGTAATTTTCAACCTCAGTTTTCATCAGTATTTGACATTATAAGTCAAACCCCGCCCCCCAAAGATTTAAATCGCTAATTTGCTTTTACCGTACTTAGTCACAAGAAAAAGTGTCCATACTGAGAAGAGTGATAGAGGAGCTCGTGGCTAAGTAATAACAGCCCATGGGTCGATCCATCAGGTTAAGCTACGCTTGCCGGGGTTGGTCCGTGGATGGGTCTGGATCTTGGATCGTGGATGGGTCTTTACGTGCTGACTCCTCCGTACCTCGGAAAGCACGTTAAGCCGTTGGTTCCGGCTGTCATTCGTGGATCTTTGACAGTCGTTACGGGTCGATAGAAGCTCGAAAGTCTGACAACCAGTCTTACCAAGGGGTATCGTATTCGTATTACCCAGTAACTGGGTTGTGGAGGTCAGATAGGCAGTCGCTCCATGTAAAATACTGGTATTCAGCTGCATCCTGTTAGACAGGAAGGCGACCCCATTTAGATCAACATACAACCTAATACTGATTTGCAAATTGCAAAAATGTAAGAAAATTTTATATTCGCGGGCTACCCTGGCGCTTTCGCCAGACTGAGGATGGACTGAGCGTTCCGTATTCATCAGTTATGCAAGATGTCTCTTTATTAGTAGGTACCTACAAGTAAAGATGGCCGCAAATTCGCTTTGCCTCTAGAAAGAAAGAGAGTGGTCACTGTTTGTGACCTCATTCTCTGTCTATGTTGCCATCAGGCCACAACCAATGAAACATTATTTTATGTCAAAAACTTTTTATTCAACATTCTCTCCTTATGCTAATAAAGGCTTGGTAAATATTTACAAGGCTTCATTACAGGGCAAGGTAAAAAAACTATCCAGTTACACTACAAATCCGACTCCTGTGGTTATCACATTATATTAAATTTATTGAATACTTGGCTCTACTACAAACCAATGGCTTAAAGCCGGGTATTGCTTTAATCGCTTACTTCAAGGTATATAATTATATCCAGTAAGTCAGTGAAAATGTATTCAACCGTAAAATATATTTAGTAAGTATAGAGAAGCCGATCAATTACATTAACATATAAATATTTATTGCAGAGAGCAAATTAGGTAGGTGTCATAAATATTAGGTGCACAATATTTATAACGTCGGGTTGGATATAGCTTAGTTTACAAACAAATATTAAAACTCTCCTAAAATAATTACAACAATAATAACAAGTATGCAGCTAATATGCTATTTATCAAACATTAATCTCACTTAGTATCTCGTCAAATACATTTAGACTAAACTCTCGCTGAAGAGTGAATACAAAGCTAATTAACACACTAGGCCTGTTAATATAAATATAGGAGATGACATGAAAATCCTCTCCCCATAAATTATGATTCGAATATATTTGACTAATATGGGTACAATTTTGATAATGAGCAAATTGATTTTATATTTAAATCTAGTGTAAAGATTCCGTATAATTCACTTAGATAATGGAATATTACTTAAATAATAAAGCAAATTACAATTTGCGAGCCCTGTTTTAATTTTGAACGCAGCCTCTCGCTGGCTCGGTATTTTCGAAAACTTTTCAAGTCCGAAACTAGCAACCTTGATTTAAAAAAAAATGTTAATGGTTTTTTTTTACATTTAGTCACACATTTATAAATCCAATATACAAATTATGCAAATTTAATATACTTGTAAATTCAATGTTTAGTTTTAATAGCACCATTCCATATGCAAATGTACTCTTAATACTTTAATGAAGCATTTTAATTAAAGTACACACGCATACCCATCCAACGTCTGCAACCAATGCACAAGATTTGATACACTCACTTTAGGAAAATATTTCCATGCTTCTTTGCTTAAACTGTGTCAATTGTGTCATACCTATTATTAATAACTGGATGTTGAACATATTGGCACACGTAGGGCAGTTATTCGTTGTAGTAACAAGTATTCAAAAACTAAATAAATCGTAAATGCAAAAAATGGCAATATATTTTCGATTCTCAATTTTTGCTTTATCTAATCCTCCTTGATGAAGCAAAGGTAAACACTAGATAAACAACACGTGATATTATACAAAATACATTAGTAAAAAACACTCACACATAGTAATGAATACAACTGAAACAAAATCCTGTAAGTACACTTGAATGACTTTATAAATACATAAATTATAATTATGCGCCCAAACAATTATGCAAGCAGACTGAAATTGTTTTGTAAAATAATTATTAAGATTTATTTGTACGGAACTAAGGACAATAATTAAGAAGCTAATAGTTTAATACATAACTAAATCCTGACTACGCGAAAGGTGCCACTTTATAACATGGCTTCATAATCTGAGTATGCAAAATTTGGTTAGCTATCTCTTGGTATGGGCAGTTCAAGCCTCATAAACAAAATTGGTCCAGTCGTTTGAGGGTCTCTAAGATAAAACGAATTACCATCACATGCTGGTAACATTGCGTAATCGAGTACAAACGACAACTTATTGATAACGGCGCACCTATCCTACATTTTAGACATTATAATGGAATGATACATTTTTTAAGAATGTTGTGTTGTTACAATAATTAAAATAATTCTCTAGGTAAACTCAAACAATTACGATAATTTTGCAAGACGTTATAAGATTATAACACTATAATTAAAGAACGTCGAAGGTCTGCAAGTATTAGTATAAGAGACAGTGAAGTGTAGGAGTAACAAGTGTTTACGAGAGAGCTTGCATAACTGTTGGGGCGCGAGGAGCCGGCTCCCTAAGTTATCTAAATGAATTCATATCTAACATTGTTCCCAAGCTGGTCCCACCCATGACGATGGCTTGTGAATGTGCACCTTGTTCTCTAATATTTTCCTAAATTTTTAAATTTTCAATAAACATCAAAATCAATTTTATAATTTTGTCACAATTGTTAAAATAAATAATCGTAATGCAAGAGAAGAGACAAGTGCTCTTGTGCCACATTTTGCACTTCAACAAGACTGGAATGTCACTTATTGATTCGGGAAATAGCTATCCATGCGCTAGGGACAGCGTCAAGCGGATTGTAATAATTGACACAACATCAATCTTAAGCTTTTATATCGTATAATTATAATTAACACAATGTGTACGTGACCAGGTGACTCATAGATTGACTGTGCCTAGACAAAAACAACTTTTCTTATGATAATTTTTTCCCTAAGTTTTAGTCATCGGGCGGAATGCAGAAATCCACAACTATGTTGAGTATTATTATTCTCAATATATACATAAGTAGATAATAATAATTATGCCTATAAATAGTAAATAAAACGGACTTATTATATTATGTGAGCCAAGTATGTCTGCGCACGCGGTGGCGACGCGCGGTCACTCACTAGTGAAGTAAATGAAACATTCAACTATTATCAACTAGCGACACAAACGTTACGTACAGCATTAAGTACATATATATACTAATAATTTAAATCATACAGTTCCATGTAATGTAAACACTTTGTGTTTTATAACATAACATCAATCTCTTATCTAGTCTTTAATAAAAGTCATCATAATGGAAGAACGAGTCACGAGAGCAGACTAGGGCTTTGACGGTCACCACTCCGTAGTGACCGACCGAAGATAAGAAACGTACGTTCACATAACACCCGCACAACGAATAGAAGTCGACGGAGGTCACTCTGATGTACACGAATCCGTCGTGTGAGGAAACGAAACGCCACAGCGACAGGAGGCGGTGAGAGATCATAGAGCAAGCATCGTGAGAGAGCGACAGCCCGTGACGACGGCGGCGCGCGCGGGTCAGGTGGCGTCGAACTCGATGCGGTCCCACGAGTAGTGCTTGCGGGCCGGGCGCGGCGCCAGCGGACCCGCGCGCGCCACGCCGCCCAGCAGCGGGTCGCACTGCGGCACATGGCCGCGCCCGAACAGGTTGGGCACGAGCTCCGTGTCCATGTAGTCGTAGGCGTCGCCGTCCACGTGCATGTGCGCGCTCGGCTCGATGCCGAACTCCTTCAGGTCGAACTCGCAGCCCCGCTCGTCGAACGTGTCGTGCCGCGACTCCTCGTTTTGGAACGACGGCAACGACAGGTCATCCATGTACTCGAAGCCGGTTCGCGTGTGATCCAATATGTCCCCATTGGTTAGTGGTGTCATACTCATTCTTTCCGGAACATCCTCCCCGATATCCATCGCCTGTGATTTATCTTCTAATCTGTCTCCGCCGTCCCCCGATAGTAGACTGCCGAAGAAATCATCGTTGTCTACAGAATTGGGATCAGAACCAAAGTCAGTGTGAAATTCCCCATTAGACAGTAAATCGACGGTAATATCCGCATCTATGTCCGTAGCAGAGTGATCGACTTGGCATCGGTTGCTAGCATTCACGGCTTGCAAGTCTGCATGACTCATGATTTCATTTTGAATATCGTCAAGTTCCCTCTGCAACTCATCGGCAGCGAGTGAATCTCGCACGTGGTTGTCGTTGAGCACGTCATCCGTCAGGACATCCGTGGGTGCATAAGCTGGTGTGCCGTTAGAAACGTAGCTCGTATCCAACGATGGAGCGGCTGTCGCTTCGCCGACGGCCGAAGGTGGCAATTCACCATTCTCGACGAGGATCTCGAGAACGTCATCCATTATCTGACTATTCTCAGCGTCGTGGACGTCCGGCGCACGGGACTCCTGCGGCATGGGCGGCGGCGGGGGCGGAGGGGGCGGAGGCGGCGGCGCGGCGCGCTCGGGCTCGTAGTGCGCGCTGGGCAGAATGGCGATGGGCACCACCTTCACACCGTTGAGGATGTAGGCCGGGTTGGCGGGCTTCTGCGACGCTGTGTCGCCGGCGTCTGGCGCGGCGGGCGGCGACACGGTGAACAGGCGCACGAGGCGCTCGGGTGCGGCGTCGTGCGTGGCCAGCACATAGCGCGGTGGCGCGGGCGCAGGCGGCGCCTGCGTGAGCGCGTCCAGCTGCGCGCGCAGCTGCGACACGCACAAGTGCGCCTGCAGTAAGCGCCGGCTCTGGTCGCTGGCGGCAGCGCCGGCCGCCTCGCGCCGCACGGCCTCCAGCTGTTGGCGCGACGCCTCCAGCTTGCGCTCCAGTTCTTCGATCTGCCTCCGCTGCGACTGCACGATGTCCTCGGGAGGCTCCGGCTCAAGTTTCACCTCTGGAGATGCGATCGACACAAACGACGCGACCGACGCAACGGACGCAGGAGACTTGGGTGGTTCCTCCTGTTTCTCCAGTAGAAAAGGTCGCAGTCGGTCGATCAGCTGCGGTTTGGGGCCTGAGACTCGCAGGTTGCGCCGCTTGCACTCGGCGCGCAGGTCGGACACCTTCATGTCCTCGAAGCGCGCGGGCGCCAGCAGCACGGGCAGCGGCGGCGGCGGCGGCGGCGCGGGGTAGGCGTCGGAGCAGTCGGAGGCGGCGGGCGAGGGCGCGGGCGACGCGGGCAGCATGAGCTGCAGCAGCAGTTGCTGCTGCTGCAGGAGTAGCTCGTACGGCGTCTCCACGGAGCCCGGCGGAGACGATGCTTTCGCTGCATTCGGGGGCCCTTTGTACTCGTGGAATTTAAACCTCGCCTTTGGTTGCTGCTTTTGTTTGCTCTTCTTCCTATTCTTGTCCTTGCCGGGCGCCGGGTGTTGCGGCGGCGAGGCGACGCTGACGGGCGAAAGGGTCGAGGGCGGGGAGGGCGACGGGGAGACTTCCTCGGGAGGGCCGCAGTACGAGGAGGGGTGCTGCGGCCGGCCCGACGCGCCCTCGCTGGTCGCTTTAAACGCGAGAGTTCCACTCTTGACAGCAGTTTCTATGGTCTCCTCTGTGTGTAGTATATTCTTCTTTATTAGCTCGAGCGGTCCGGGACGATGCGACAATTGGTCGTTGAGCTGATCCGCCAAACGTGCCTTCTTCAGCATGCGCTGTTTCTCGGCTAGGCTGGGATCGACATGACTCTCCTGAAAGGAAAAAATACAGTATTAAATTCTAGTAGATTAAAGGTTCATATGACAATAGGAAAATTGAAAAAGTGACATTACACCTACTTGTTCCAATATGTGTCTTCGTTCGAGTTCTTGTCGGTCGGGACGCCGCTGAATTTTTGCTTTCAATAAGTCTCCAGTCTTCGCTCTCTCAAGCTGCTTGCATTGCTCGAAATAGGCTGGTGGTGTTTTTAAAGCTGTAAAATATAAATTACATTTAGTTAAAATTGCGTTAAAGTGTTAGAACTCTCCAAGGCTACGATATATCTGTACTAGGTCAAGCATAAGAGCTTATAATATTTGTAGAGAATTTAAAAAATTGTGCCTATAATATCTTTTGAAACTGTGTAGGATTACGAATAATTATTTCTAAAAGTTAGAACAATGTATTCGATTCGGTCACCAAGTAATTCTCATTAAACGCATCGTTAAAAAAGTATATAAAAAATAACATCCCACGCACGTGAGCTCTATGAGCGGTGGGCGCTTCCCGCAGCGCCAAGCACGTGTCTTTTACTAATTTGCTATTTCAAAGTATACGCAATTATCAAAACATACGAATGCTAATCAAAGGGAACGGGTATGAAAATAAAACATGACTTACGCGGCATGATTCCTTGAGCCACTAGCTGGTTGATGGGCCGCCTCATCATCAGCTTCACTTTTAAAGCTGTAAATAAAAATCTGGATCAGACTTTGTCGTCAACTGCTAATAATGCTATGATTTGAATTACCTAAACAAATTTTCCTTATTATTTTTCCTTTGGATCGCAACACAATACCAACAAAATCAGACAAACATGACAGAGTATACCTACAATTTGATAGGATCATAATGCGACTGAATGCCGACGTTTCCCAGTTACCTTTTGCATATAACAATGGACACTGATTGAATAGATGGCATATCGTCGTGAAGAATACAGTGTTATGACGCCAGGTGACGAACTTTGACGTAGCATTTCGCGTGCGAAGCCGACGTGATCGATACGTCGATCGATACACAAAGATTATATCGATAACGTTCGCAGTAGAGCGTAGGAGTGGAGCTATATTCTTGTTTGCGTGTAGACAAGCGGCGAGCAGCGAACGATGGGCGGACAGCGCTGGCGCGACGCCAATATAAATAAACACTGCACAAGGAAACTAGTGTTATGCCGCGACCGTATTACAGACGAAACATTCACTACCACTGGGCCGAATATTGTGGGTTACTGGGCGTCTTTACCGCGATACCCACTCCATTTAGCTTTACTCATACTTGCAATATATCAATTATTTTTATGTCTACATTATTTATATGAAAAAACAAACAATAAATTAATTTTATTCTTCGGTTTTGGTGTAAAATCTACACGTAAAGAAAATCCACGAAATCTTTACAACCTAGAGAGGCAGGTGTAAATAACATAAACTATTCTTAAAGAATTTAAGTGAGACAGCGCGACGGTACGTAGATAGTCAATATTTTACCAGCAATATATATTCGCCCAAAGTTATATTAAATAGCGAGTAAAATATTTTGAACAAGGGTTGAGAATTTGTTTACCTATGCGAGATGCGCGCAGGCGCAGACTGGCAGACTATGCAAACATGGCCGGAAGTACCGACAGCATCGGCATACTAATGCAAACAACAGACGATCTGCGAGACAAGCTCGGGGCCAGTGCCCCTCGGATCTTACAGACCTCGTCACGAAAACATCGCACTTAAAACATTTGTGAGAATAGTTAGCTATCCTAAAAACATTGTATTTGAACGGAATGTGTGTAAAAATATTAATTTAAAAAACCGGCCAAGTGTGTGTCGGACCACGCATAATGAAGGGATCCGTAGTTGAAAAGAATTTATACCAAAAAAAAATTTTTTTATGTGATAAAGTTACAAATTATAATTATCAATTTTCGGAAGTACCCTATAGGTTTTGATTTACTTGCGAGTATCAATATATGTCGCATAAACGGCCGTATTTTTTATTGCTTTGAGATAAAAGCTTGATTTTTTAAAACTCCAAGGGACCATTAGACCTACGTGTTTGATGTTACGTTCAACTTGATACCTCCACGCGCTCCTAAGAAAAAGGGTCTTGACAGACTGACAAACAGACGGACGGACAACGAAGTTATCCTATAAGGGTTCCGTTTTTTTCCTTTTGAGTTACGGAACCCTAAAAACAAAAAATCTGGAATAATTATGTTCCGTGTATGCATTGGGACTTATACTTAGAGATATAAAACATCAAAAGAGATACGTAGCTATTCAGTAGATTAGCTGCCGCATCATAATGAGTGTGTCCCCATTCACACGGGATGATCATTAATTGAAATTAATTAATTTCTTTCTCTGTTACAGATTCCATGACTGGTAAAACGTATGAATTTCTTTTATCATTTCTACTAGACGTATTTACGTCAACTATCAGAATTGCTTCAAAGGCTGAATGGCTTATTGCCATGGGGATGGCACGAAACTGAATACCTCTGGTCCGCAACTATTTCTCATAGCGGTAGCGATGAAGGTCGACGATTATTGTGCACGCTTACTTACAAGTAATCTATTCACCCGTGGCTTTAAGACTCCCCAGGTTTATAGCTATCGGTAGACTCCGATCTCACAGTAAGATATTAAGGACGAATTTCACCAATGAAACTGAACGCGATCAGGAAATCTGAATCGCGTTCAAGAGCTGTCAGTATCATCATTATTGTCGAATATATTGACACTGACAGGAGGATCTTGAACGGAGAATGAACATAGATGTGTTGAATGCTTTCAGTTCAATGGTGAAATTCGTCCTAAAGGTTTAATGATACTTACATTCTTTATGTTTCCCCATGGCTGGTTGCAGCGGACTATCGTCGACGACCACTTTAGGAGGCGAGACGCGCGGCGAGCTGGGCGGCTCGCTAGCGCCGCTGCTGCCCGCCTGCCGTCCGGCCATCTCCTCCGCACCGGAACTACTGACAATTTTACTACAGAATTAATAATATTATCAAGCACACATTTAACGCAACGCTTTCCTTCCTTAATGTCTAATTGGCTCTAAAATATAGAATGCAGTTATTTTAAACCGATAAACGTTGCCTTTATAATTTGTCACCACCTGCTGAGCTCTACCATTCATTTGCAGGGCAGGTCAAGGTGCCGGTTAACAATTGGTGCACACATGGTACAAAATCGCATGCCACTTCAATTTCCGTCTAATATTTCCTGGCCGCAGGGTAAGCTTTATTATTTTCTCTAGTGTGACAATGCTTTGTGAAGACTTTCAAACTCAAACTCAAAGCATTTATTTCAAATAAACCAATTACAGGCACTTTTGAATTGTCAATGGGTCGGTCAGTCAGAAAGATGAAGCTAGTTGCCCATTCAGAAGCGTAGTAGATCCCTATGGAGAAGAACGGGCAAGAAACTCCACGGACACTCTTTTAAATCATAATATTTTTACAAAATATTGGTTACATCGTTCAAGTTGAAAATATACATGTGAGAACAATGTAGAAAGACGTGCACGTTAAAAAGCGTCCGTAATAAAAAGCTAATAACTAAAACAACTAAATTAAATATTAAAATTACAAATAAGCCATGGCAGCTAAGAGACGACCAGTCCCAACTGACGGCGCCCGTTCACGAACATGACGCATGGATCAGCACCATTTAGCTCAACCATTTTGAAGGGAACTTAATGATCCAACACACACGCCACCATCAGCGAGACATTTGAGTGAGCATGACATACTCTCAACCGCCAGGGCACACTCAAGTCAGTGAAAGACGTACCCAGTAAAAGGTAGCTTAATAGTAGCTACATAGTGCTCACACGTGCTATGCAATTATATAATACTAAGAGATTGAATCTAAACAATGCAAAGAAAGTTTTCTCTCATCTTAATCTTCAGCAGGTCCAACAATATATATCCGAATGCTAATCAATTAATTAATGCGTCCTTGTGGAGCAGGACAAGCATTCAGCCAAGCATTTTTGTCAGCGATGTAATCCCCCAACTTATAATATGCCTGGCTGCATAGTGTGCGTTTTATACAAGATTTAAATTTCCTTTCATTCAGCTGGAGTATGTGGGGAGGTATTTTATTATAACATTTTAAACAGTACCCCATGAAGGATGAGTCTACTTTAGCCAGTCTGAAACCTGGTTGAACTAATTGGTCCCTATTTCTAGTCCTATAATTGTGTCCTTCACCTCTTTTACCGAAAAGATTTAGATTTTTCCTTACGTACATGATGTTTTCGTAGATATATTGACAAGGTACCGTCATGATGTTAATATCTTTAAACAGTTCCCTTAGAGAATCGCGCCTGCGGAGGCCATATATTGCTCTGATGGCTCTTTTCTGCAGAATAAAAATAGACTTATGTCTGCAGCCCGTCCCCATAGTAAAATACCGTAAGACATAATACTATGAAAGTAACTGAAATAGACCAGCCTTGCGGTGTCTACATCAGTGAATTGACGGATTTTTCTCACCGCATATGCTGCTGAACTTAGCCGTCCTGCAAGAGATGTTAAATGCGGACCCCATTGCAGCCTTGAGTCGAGCGTGATCCCCAGGAAAACAGTTTTATCGACGAATTCTAGTTTCTCTTTATTCAATACTATGTCACAATCAGTACTTTTAACATTTGGTAAAGCAAATCTTATACATTTAGTCTTTTTCCCATTTAATACTAAATTATTAGCAGTGAACCAATTATGGATCTGCAGTAGGGCGTTATTTACGTCGTCGAGATTTGATGCACGTCTATTTATCTTAAAAATTAAGGATGTATCGTCAGCAAATAACACCATTTGTGGTTGGTTTTTTAATAAATGGGGTAGATCATTAATATATACTAAAAAGAGGAAAGGACCCAATATCGAGCCCTGTGGAACACCCATTTGTACTTTTAGGCCGAGTGAATTGACACCATTTATTTGAACTTGTTGCTGTCTATCATTTAAATAAGATTTTACTAAACTGAGCGCAAGTTTACCTAGTCCGTAAAGCTCAAGTTTCAAGAGTAAGGTTTCGTGATTTACGCAGTCAAATGCCTTGGAGAGGTCACAAAAGATTCCTATGGCATCTTGGGCCTCCTCCCACGCTGAAAATATGTGTTTTAATAAAGTGGCACCCGTGTCAGTCGTGCAACGTCCTTTGGTGAAACCAAATTGCTGATCGTGCAAGATTTGGTTGGTGTTAAAATGATTAAGCATTTGATCGAGCATTACCTTTTCGAATACCTTGCTGAATACCGGCAACACGGATACTGGTCTATAATTGTTGGTGTGTTTACTGTCCCCAGATTTAAAAAGTGGTATAACCTTACTAAATTTCATTAAATCCGGGAAGACTCCTTCATCCACACACAAATTAAATATTAATGCTAAGTATGGTGCTATAGTCTCGATTATGGATGTACAAACTTTGATAGACATTCCCCATAGATCTTCGGTCAATTTGATTTTAATGTGCCGAAAAGCTTTTTTAACTACCATGGGGTTTATATGTTTAAATTGAAATTCAACCGGGCAGCTTGGAACGTTCGCTCTTAATAAATCAATTGAGACATCGGGTGAGGAATTTAAAGCTTCCGTCGTTTTAGATGGTATATTTGTAAAGAAGTGTACAAATTCTTGAGCTACTTCTAAGTTAGAGCTTATATCACCATGAGAAGTCTCCAATGTAAAATCCGTGTTTCGTATTTTTTTCCTATTAGTTTCATTATTTATAACTTTCCACACTGCTTTTACTTTATTTTCTGCTGATTTGATCTTGTTACTTAATATACAGGGCTTTAGCTATTTTGCAAGTATTTCTAAAAATTTTGGAATATGTAGCAACATACTTGTTGAACGTCACAGTGTTAATGTAAGGCTTAAGGCCATACAATTCGAATAATCTTTCCCTACTTATCCTTATACCTCTAGTTGCCCAGTCACTAAATAAAAAGTTAGGGAAAATATTTTTTGTTTTCTTTTCAAAAGTTTTATTGAATTCAGTGAGCACTACTGAAAAGAAATCCTCATATAGTTTATTTGCTCCGTCCATATTATGGCCCAGAACATTTAACCTATTACCTAGGGCACTATTGAATCTATTTAATTTGCCAGCTGTTATTGGTCTAAATTGTATTTGCACTTTTTGCAAAGTTGTTTTAGACTTAAAAGTTACTGTTTGCCCACTGTGATCAGATGGTAAATAATTTACGATGGCTTTATCTAAATAATCACAATCGCAGAAAACATTATCAATACAAGTAGCAGAAGTGAGAGTTACTCTAGTCGGTTCTGTAAAAATATTAGATAAATTGAATGATTTAAAAAGGCTTAATAATCTACTGCTATTTGAATTATTTTCCAGAATATTAATATTAAAATCACCACAAAAAATTGCAGCTTTATTACCGGATGCAAGTTTCGCTAGTACATCTTCCTTATCTTTGTCAAGGGAATTCAGAAAAAGTATGGCAAAAATATATAACGGACAAAACCGGTGCCTTAGGTCCTGGATGTGATGCCTACGGAGCGAAGAGAGTGAGAGAGAGCTCAGAGCAGTATATCGTCTTTAGGAGAACCCAATGACCAGAAGTTGGTAGTACTAAGCTGTGCTGCAGCAATGATGATGTCAAGTACCTAAATATCTCGTTAATTCAGTTCTCCTTACCTAAAGGTGTCGTCAGAAGGCGGTGTGGCGGGAGTGCGCGGCGGAGAAGCGGGCGAAACCGGCGAGGTCGCGCGGCTCCGCTCGCGGCGGTGCTGCGGCTTGAACCACTCTGGGTAGATGGCGCTCAGCGTCTCCACCAAGTCGTGGTCCAGCGTGACGCGCCAAGACGCACGCCCCTCCGAACCCTCCGAGTCGCCGCCTCCGCCACACGTTGAACGGCTCTCTGTTAATCCAAACATTTAAATGTTAAATAGTTTCCAAATGTCAGTCAAGATCGGCACACATAAACACAGCAGGAAGTGTATGTGCTCTCAGTACGTTGGTCGTTAGGTGAGGTGAATTGGGCGAGGCGAACCAATGGAGCGCGCTGTGCTGTGATCACGGTGCCCTCATTATTTCGGGTCCTTGAACGAGTTTATGCGCGTGAAGGTGCGTTACTTACTTTACTGCATTACGACTGGGGAACGTTATGCCGTTTCAGTTTTATGATTACGTGAATAGGGTGAGAACAACATCGCTTTACTGCATTTGTTGTAAGTGTTTAGAAATTTTGTTTGGCGCGATGTTGAATAATTGTGTTTTGCAAGAATGTACAAACTGAAATCCATACCCATTTAAAAAAACCGGCCAAGTGCATTTCGGACCACGCACAATGAAGGGTTCCGTAGTTGAAAAGAATTTATCCCAAAAACAAACTTATCATTGTAATCACAAAATAATTTTTTTATGTGATTACGAGTATATTACAAATTATCAATTTTCGGACTCTTTCTTCTACTTGTACTGTGAGACCTTGCTTCTTGCCAAATTTCATTATTTTAGGTCAATGGGAAGTACCCAGTTTTGATTTACTTGCGAGTATCAAAATATTAGGTTGGGGAAAAAGTCTTTTCGCATTATAGTATGTATGAACTTAAAATAAAATCTCTTAGGCTATACTATTTGTATCTGGCTGGTTTTGGTATCATTGAAAGTTTAAATTTTAAAGAACATAATTCCAAATTCAAATTAGGAAAATGTGTGATTTTCATTTGTTTTTCGTACTGTCAAGATGAGTGAATCTAATGAAGAAATTCGATACATTTTAAAATTTTACTACAAAAAAGGTAAAAATGCAACGCAAGCCGCGAAAAAAATTTGTGATGTTTATGGACCCAGTGCAGTGTCTGTGAGAGTAGCACAAATTTGGTTTAAGCGTTTTCAATCCGGAAATTTTGATGTCAAAGATGCACGTCGCTCTGGTCGCCCTATTACGGATAAAATGGATGCCATTTTTGAAAAAGTGGAGCAAGATCAGCATATCAGTAGTTACGACGTAGCTGAAGAACTGGGAATTGACCACAAAACAATTTTGGCGCATTTGAAAAAAACTGGGTACACAAAAAAGCTCGATATTTGGGTACCTCTCGAGCACACTGAAAGAATCCTAATGAACCGTGTACTCATTTGTGATTCTTTATTACGACGTAATGAAACCGAACCATTTTTGAAGAAACTGATAACTGGTGATGAAAAGTGAATCACGTACGGCAAGAACGTGCGAAAATGGTCGTGGTCATAGGCCGGTCAGGCTTCACAGACTGTGGCGAAACCCGGGTTAACTCGCAACAAGGTGATGCTGTGTGTGTGGTGGGACTGAAAGGGCATTATTCATTATGAGCTGTTACCACCAGGCAGGACCATCGATTCTGAACTCTACTGCGAACAACTGATGAGATTTAAGCAAGAAGTTGAGAGAAAGCGGCCGGAATTAATCAACAGAAGGGGTGTGGTTTTTCATGATGATAACGCTAGACCTCACACATCTTTAGCCACTCAGCAAAAATTAAGAGAGTTTGGCTGGGAGGTGTTAATGCATCCGCCGTATAGTCCTGACCTTGTACCTTCAGATTCCACTTGTTTCGGTCTCTTCAGAATTCTTTAGGCACTGTCAGGTTAACATCACGAGAGGACTGCCAAAACCACTTGTCGCGGTATTTTGATCAGAAGTCCCAAAATTTCTATAGCAATGGGATCATGTCCCTACCTAAAAGATAGCAAAAAGTTATCGAACAAAATGGTACCTACATACTTTAGATAAATGTAAATAATGTATATTAAAAAATGTTTTGAATTTTCTTAAAAAATGCGAAGAAACTTTTTCCCCAACCTATTATGTAGCATAAATGGCCGTATTTTTTATTGCGCTGACTTAGTAACTTGTATTTTTTAGAACTTCAAGAATCCATAGACGTACGTGTTTGATATTACGTTTAACTTGATACCTCCACGCGTTCCTGAGAAAAAGGGTCTTGACATACAGACAGATGGACAACGAAGTGATCCTATAAGGGTTCCGTTTTTTCCTTTTGAGGTACGGAACCCTAAAAATTATGAAATATGTATAGTAACGTAACATAAACAGGACAAAGTAGTTTATATTCAATTTGTTTAAATAATGGGTCTTCTACAGCTTAACTTTCAGTTTCAATCAAATAAATTGCCTGTAAGACGCATTAACTAAATCATAAAAATAGGCCTTAAAATCAAGAAACAGCTATCTATCCTGTATTATGCGTTTAGAGAACGTTTTAACTGTTACCATAGCCGAGGAAAGATGGATGTATTATGTAATGTTTAAAACTCTCATAAAGCTGGATATACGAGGGAAAGAAAATACGAGCTGAAAATAAAACATCTGTCTGTGAGTCACGCACAATATAAAACTAAAAGTAAGGTAAACAAATGCAGACTTCAAAAAACGTAAAATCAGTATTCAATTTTGTAATAAATGCAACAAATTCTAGACTTCAACCATGCAATAAGGAGAATCACTGAAAATTATTAAGTTATTCATAATCATTTACACTGTAGGCACGCCCAGAAATAAATTACTATCTCAGCACGTAAATACATAACAGAACAGATAAAGAGTGTAATAAATGTTATCATTTCGATAGCTAAACAACAGTAAATTAATAAGAATGTAAATGCCTGTTACGCATTTTACGTCGGTGTTACAAAACTCAATTTTGTAAACAGTCTGGCGCACGTGCGCACTGATGATTCATTACAAGTTTGGTGGAAATTACGAGGGCAGATGTACCTAAGGCCATTACCAATCACATAGAAAATCATAGCTAACATGGAGAAAAAAAAATCTTCTTCCAACATAATGCTATCTTTGGATTTTTGGAATTTGTAGGTCAGTGCTTAAAACTGCATACCCTGTCAAAACTCTTTTGGGCCGAATTGATAAATATTACAGTCATTTAGTGGGACAAAATGGATGTCCTACATAGTACACTGCTTACTTTAGTAAGTGTCAACAAGACAATGACAAATAGTAGCATTCTCTGCACTCCCACATTCCAGCGTGCGTTCACGTATACGTGGTCTAGTACATTCTGGCTTCTGTGATGGTAAAAATGTATTATACACATAATTCTCTCACTGAACGAGGCGGGGACATGGTAGTCATCGCTGCTGATTTGTCTCGTGTCGGCGCTTCCCACGCGAAATTGTATCATAATTCGGTATCACACGACACTACTTGTAACTTATTCAATCGGTCATTGGGTATACAATATAGTCACGGAATAAATATATATTCGTGCCGTTTCTAGAAAAGTTTTATGACTTTTTATATACGTTTATTTAAATTGACGTATTAAAAGTGTCTCGATTTGTTTATGTCATTCATATTTTTTAATTACAAGGGCTCGAATTAAGAGAGATCTTTTTTTAATGTCCTGCTATCTTTTTTATACGTGTCAAAATTTACTGAAAAAAAAAAAACAAATACACCGCCGGTTTCAGTAGACTAGATCATGGATTTATTTACGTGGAAAGATTTTTGTTTTTGATATAGGTCAAGGCTTGCTCCTTTGATGTGAGTGCGCGTTTTTAAGTGGCTGAAAATTACGACGAAATAAAATGAACTAGTAGGCTTGGCCGGTCGCATGCGTGATGCGCGTAGCGTAACGTAACACGTCAATCAAAATGTCAGCGTGGATGCGCAGACGCCGCAGACGTCCGCTACTGGCGCATGCAGTCACGCAGTCGTCGCATCGAGTCTCAATTTTGTTTGTATCTGATTTATTGCCCTGTTCCGCACACTATTCAAGCGTTGATAGTATTTTATTTTGTCACGAATGAATTGGCTTAACATAATATCTACAACTTATTCGCACCCTTGTAATGCAATTTGTATCCGTATCGGGCTGTTATCAAAGTTATCAGTAGTAATGAACGTTGAGTTGTAGAAATTATAGCTATCAAGATAAGCTAGAAGTGCTAAAAAGGCCGGCCATGGTTGTAAGGCAACTATAGTAGTAATGAATCACCTGTGTCTTTTAATGACTTTTATTAATCAAAGAACAATAAGCTACACACTGTGTAACTCAATTCAAAGAAATAATAATTTCGTATCGCAGAATATAGATTAGGGTACCCGTTTAAAACACACAGAGTCTAGTAAAATTGAAAGTAGTGTTTATGTAATTTAAGGTAGGTCCGTATGGTACGTCATCGGAAGGTTGTCGCGGTGACGTCAGATTGCACACGGCCCTGGGCCGGCGTGGGCGCAAGCACCTGTCTCTACCCACACCATATGAACAACAAACTTGAATGACTACCAGCGTCATTTTGAATTGACATTTCGAACAGTTAATAAAAATCTACTAATCTACTACTTAAACATGTCTACTGATCTTGTAGTCCTTGTTACTCACCGCAGAAAATAATCCTAGATTTGGACTTGAAACAGGCTTACGTAAAGTGTCGCAATAAGATTATGCAAGAACAGATAGGCATGGTAAATAAATCATTTAGGGAGAAGATCAAGGAAAAGTTGCAGTAGATTGAATGACTAGTTCTAGGCCAGGCCGTCAGATGGCGTATGTTACAGTGTCATCGGAGTACAGAGCGTGATGTGTTAGCCTTTCATTCGCCTTTTGCCTTTAACAATAAATTATTCTTATTCTTATTCGGAATACCATTGAGGTAGGTACAAAATAAGGAAGGACCTAATATTGAGCCTTGTGGAACTCCAGCTGAAAGTAGCCTCAGCTTGGACGTCTATTTCCAAAAGCAATAGAAAAAGTACGTTAGACTAAAAATTACTCAATAATCTGATGAAGAGTGACGAGAGACGTGGTTGATTTATTAATTTGTAGAGTGAGTCCACTTGCTAACGGGTATCGAAAGCATTTTCGGTGTCTGATAGCACCATGCTTGTACCTTCGATTTGGTTGAGTTTTTCAACATTCTGCTCGGTAACTCGATAGTTGCTGCTATTATCGATGTTGCTGTGCAGCTATTGAAGAGTTCAAAACATAAGTATAATTGCTATCACATTCATATTACTGCAATGAAGACAATTCTTGTAATTTAATTACACTGTATTCATTTACGAAATTAGTTCAGCATGATATTCAACATTCATAAAATGACTAGTAACTACTTGAAAGTGTATGTGTGTTGTGGACCAATCATCACTTGTACATTCTTGTACATAAAATGTTGGCTCATAGTGAGTGAACACGAATCATCGAGTTGCCCCAATGTCAGTCAACGACTCGCGAAGGAAATTCATTTATTTACTTAGGGAAATCATTTGGAAGAGGATTTAGCATGTAAGGCTAAATTTATCTTGTCACATTGCAAGTAATGAATGCAGCTTTTTACAGTGGAAAAAACGGATAGGGTGCCGTTACAGATAGTCCACATAACAACTACTTAATATGAGTTGCATATAATCAAAGGTTTCAGTTATATTTGGTAATAATAACTTTTAAAATTATTTTAATTACGCAAGTGTAGTGGTATAAAAAATGCAAGCCACTAAGAAACGAAGAAAAGTAAAGATAAGAAAAAGTGGAGTAAAGTAGGTACCTATGTATCACCTTGGTGGCAGGCAAACCCACAGACAACGAGGAATACGGAATGATCCATTGTTTTAAACATCGTATAAACATTCGCGATTAGTTGTTGACTTTTGTTGAAATGTATTACCATTACCTATCCATCCAAACAATGAATCACCGTTGAGGTAAAAATATCGTTCAGTTTAATTGAGGTCCTAAACACAACAAACCTTGATGTATGTGTATCAATAGACATAGTAGGTATATATCAGTATTAATTTGATTTGAAATGAACAACCTTTGTCGTTTGCTGTTGCAACAAATAGTTTCACACATACATGCTTTCATGCACACTCAATTCTGTTTTTTATTCAGACCGGTAAAATTTTGTTCCTCCTACGATATATGCAGGGTGATTTTTTCAAGTAGGCGTGCTTGGCCAAATCTGAAACAATGAGGAATAGCGAAAAGTACTCAAAGGAGTCTCGGGCTCGATTTTGATGAAAACTAAAACTGCATCATTGGATTTTTGAAAAATCAATATTTCTAGCCAGGAATCGAAACCGTTGATTTTGAAAAAAAAAACACTATTCTTACACCATTCGATAGTGTCGCTAATAAGGATCGAATTCTGGGAAGTAATGACATACGGCAAACTAAAGGAAAGAGCTCTTTTTTAACAAAATATTTTTTTAGGGTTCCGTAGTCAACAAGGAACCCTTACGAGTATAGTTTCGCTATGTCCGTCCGTCTGTCCGTCTGTCCGCAGCTTAGCTCAGAGACTCTTAGTACTAGAAAGATATAATTTGGCATGGATATATACATATTCATCACGCCAACAACAGTGGTAAAATAAAATCATGAAAAAAAAAATGTTTAGGGTTCCTTCTATAGTACCTACACGTAAAATGGGGATGTTTTTTTCTCTCTCGTCTACCCCATAGCATGGGGTGTTGTTGGATGGGTCTTTCAAAAATATTGCGGGTTAATGCAAACAATTTTTCGATTTAGAGATCCGTTTCTGTAATATTAAGCTTTAAAGTGCTAATTCTTGTTAGAGTCAAGTGCCCCCCCCCCCCCCCCATGCCAGCTACACGGTTAGTTTTGGATGGGTGAAAAAATTCACGGTAGTAGTATATACAGGGTGTCCAAGAACCTGGCGTCCAACTGGATTCCCACGATGCCCCAAGTTCTAACAGTACTCAGAAAAATATTTTAAAAAATCCACCCCATGTACTTACAGAATTATACTGATTTCAAAAAAAAAGGGGAAATGAGCACCCTGTGACATACTTTTGAATGCTGTGACTGCTAATGCTGATAATTTCGATATTTCTTGGAGGTTTTGTAATCTAGGGTATTGCTGTGTCTAAATAGAATGTAAAAATAATGTACTTATTGTACCATTTTAAAATAAAATATTATTTTAACTAAAGGTGATATGGAAAACTATTGAATTTCGCAACTTTGACCGACTGTAGTGTAAAAAAAATGTACCAAAATAGTATGGCAAGTGACGTCAAATTTTGACGCGTTTATACCTCTTTTTAAAAAGGTATAATACTTACACATTAATTTGAAAAAAAAAATTTTTGATAATATTTTTACTCAACAACCCAATTTTTACGATGTCTAACAGAATTCTTAGAAAGAAAAATTTACGACGAATTGAATCTAACCTCTAAAGAATTACTATTGTATGCTCATAAAAATAACAACAGGCCTCTCAAAAAACAGGTTAGACCGTAAGGGACGGTATGTGCATGCATCTCACCATAGTGATTCGTTATTACAACAGGAGGGAGCAAGACAGAAACTATCTTTGCGATTTGCTGGTTCTTCTTTATGGTACCCCATTATTCAGGTAAGAGTGAGGGAGAAAAAGGTTAGAGGTGCGAGTGAGATAGATAGTGACGCTATCTGGGATCGTGCTATTTAGGATAACAGTACGGTCAGTACGCGTCACTGCCTCCTGCCGTTACTACGCACCTCTCTCTTATTGTTACCATTGATCACGTACTACGATTTAAAGCTTTGTTTATTGGACTCGATTACTCTTTGTGCTCTGGACTTTGAAACGAACTCTTTACGACGACCTTTGCCTGTGTTTGGACAGTTTGTGTTTTGTGTGTGCTACCATGGCGACCTACACTCCGCAAGAATACGCAAATATGCACTACATTTATGGAGAATGTAGAGGTAATGGACGAGCTGCAGCGAGACTTTACAGAGAAAGGTATCCGAGGGCTACGCGATATCCCGACCATCGAGTTTTCATTAATGTGCACAGATCACTATGTGACGGGCGGTTCCCCAATCAAGTAGCTGGTGAAGGACGACCAGTAAATGACTTCATACGCGATGAAGTTTTAGAGGCGGTGTCGGCAAATCCAAGCATCTCTGTGCGAGGAATAGAAGCTGATACGGGGATACCGAAGAGCACAGCACACAGTATTCTCCAAAAAGAAGAATATCATCCGTACCACGTACAGCGAGTGCAAAGTCTTTTACCTCGAGACTATCCGAGCCGAGTCGCGTTTTGTGAAACAATCCTGCAAAAACATCGAGAAGACGAAAACTTTATCGACAAAATTTTGTGGTCAGATGAATCAACATTTAAGAAGGATGGCTACATGAACCTACACAACTTGCACGAGTGGCATGTGGAAAATCCGCACTTGATGCGAGAAGATAGATCCCAGTACCGGTTCAAAGTGAACATGTGGACCGGTATTCTCTGTGGGAATATTATTGGTCCATTTGAGATGCCCGAGAATTTGACTGGCGAATCATATTTAAATTTTCTTCAAAATGATTTGCCAAACTTACTAGAAGAGACCCCACCAGATATGTGGTTCCAACACGACGGCTGTCCAGCACATTTTCGCGTATCCGTTAGAGAGTTTTTGGACGAGCAATACCCGAACAGGTGGATTGGGCGATCAGGAACAATCCCGTGGCCAGCCCGCTCACCTGACTTAAATCCGCTGGATTTTTTTTTCTGGGGAACTATGAAGGAGCTCGTTTATGCGAAGCCCATTAATGACATCGCTGACCTTCGTGAGAAGATAACACAAGCAGTGCAGGTGATACGTCAAAAAAGTTACTCGCGAAACATAAAGCGGTCCTTTTTAAGGAGAGTGAGAGCTTGTATTGCCGCGGGTGGTCAACATTTTGAACATTTATTGTAATAAAATATCTTTAAACTAACATTCTTTGCTTTTATTCTACTGGGAACCCATCTACCTGTGTGTATTTCCTTCTTGCTCACTCTTGGAACCGAAGTAAATAATAGTAGTAACATAACAGTTTCTAAGATAAGAAAGGGTCCGACAGTTACCGTTAGTAGGTAGGCACTTCGTAAAAATTGGGTTGTTGAGTAAAAATATTATCAAATTTTTTTTTTTCAAATTAATGTGTAAGTATTATACCTTTTTAAAAAGAGGAATAAACGCGTCAAAATTTGACGTCACTTGCCATACTATTTTGGTACATTTTTTTTACACTACAGTCGGTCAAAGTTGCGAAATTCAATAGTTTTCCATATCACCTTTAGTTAAAATAATATTTTATTTTAAAATGGTACAATAAGTACATTATTTTTACATTCTATTTAGACACAGCAATACCCTAGATTACAAAACCTCCAAGAAATATCGAAATTATCAGCATTAGCAGTCACAGCATTCAAAAGTATGTCACAGGGTGCTCATTTCCCCTTTTTTTTTGAAATCAGTATAATTCTGTAAGTACATGGGGTGGATTTTTTAAAATATTTTTCTGAGTACTGTTAGAACTTGGGGCATCGTGGGAATCCAGTTGGACGCCAGGTTCTTGGACACCCTGTATAACGACGTTAAAAGGAAAACTATCACAGCTAAGTAAGCTTTTCAAGTTTACGAGTAATAGTCAAATATTCAAGAAACAACAACCCTCTTCTTAGTCCGCATTGTTGTGCAACTACGGAACCCTATTACTGCGCGTGGCCCGACACGCACTTGGCCGCATTTTTTTTATTTTTCTTGTGTTATCTACCTATTAAACCTTAACTGATTAACTGTTTAAAATGAAGACCATTCTTTTCAATACATTGCTGGATTTGATGACTCAAGGATTGTACTGCATTCAGCATTAGAATATTCCTCATAGTTTCGAATTTGACCATTCACGCCCATTTGAAAAATTCACCCTGTATAACGCTGAAAATGTTTGGTAAGTAGGTATATGAGAATGGACACATAAAGCGGATATTTTCGAATCGTCGGCATCGTTAAGATATTTGTAACATATTATTTTCACATTATATTTTAGTGAAAATTGTAGAAAAACATAAAAACAACAGTCTTGTGGCATGGCGGACGACGGAACGGGGTCAGTCGCCACACTTCTCTGTCGCACTCCGTTCGAGATGCGTCCCACAAATCATATTTAGCCTGGCACTATGGAGAATTGTGACTATTGCTGTTTGTCTTGGAATAGACGCGTTAATGAAAGCGGGCATTTGATACATGAACTGAGAGCGACCTAAATTTTATCCCCGAAAAGAATTTCCATTTAATTAGGCACTCAGTCAAAATTGAACAAAAACGTCAAATTCTATGAATTGATCTTAGAATGCGTCATACTCTCATTAGTCTGTATTCTGTTTGTACAAATGAAAATTAAAACACCGAAAATCTTCAGTGTACGACGCAGGATTGCTAAAAGAAAATAGCTCACTGTTGACTATGACGCCAGACCTAATTCCAGAATGTGAATTCTTTTTCCAAACATAGACACATAATATAAGAACTTATAGCTCCACTGAAGGCAGAAACCATAGCGAGGCGATGACGTAAAAGGATGTTTTCAGCGAGTCGGCAACAGCGGCCGTCTGTTTATCGTCGGAGCACAGTTAGAGCTACACCCAGTCTGGGCCTATGCCGAACTGCAGCTGTAAAAACACCCGAATTACACTACTTCTGCCGATCGCAATAAATGTACATAGAATGCCTGTTACGCAACTCACGGCACCCACATAAATGGCTAACCAACAATGTATGCTTGATGACGTGAGTGTATAATACAATATAATGTCATCTACGACAGAGATAGCCGTCGGGTACCGTCGGGCTTACCATACTTATAAGAATGTGAATTATCTTCATTTCTTCTAAGGTATGTATGAACGCCAGAACAATGTTCTTCGAAGAATAAAAAGCATGTAAAAAGCTCAAGAACTACCTAAATCCAACAGAGGGTCCTTGATAGTTTGATACAATTATGTTGGAACTAAATAAACACCACTCTTGATTGGCTGAACAAGACTGTTACGGCCAATCAGGCGTTATTAGAAAAAAACGCCCATAAATTATTTCTATGGAACCAGTCGATTACAATTTTCTCATGTCATGTTGTGCATCATAAGTTACAACAAATTTTGGCACCTCTGGAATAAAACCAACCTAAATTTACCGCACCTGAAGGTAACTATCAAAAGTTACAATCTGTCAAGATACATTTTATTTTATAGGAAAATAGCAATAAAAATAAAACTAATTCTAGTCGTTTTAACATAATGCCAACTATGTGCGATTTCGAATAAAAATAAATCTAAATAAAAGTCAAGCTAAATTAAAAAAATAAATGGCTCTTACGCAATATCATGATTGGAGACATTTTAGTTGTTCGGGCAATATAAACATTTCCACACATACCTACAATTAGAATTTTCGCCAAAATTTATTATTTTACACATACCTATATATATATCATGTTATTATCGTGCGTCCGCGCTGTTTTTTTTACTTATACTAGTACTCGTAAATCATATTTTAAGACATACGGCGACACTATAGTTGTGTTATGCGTTGTGGATATTAACATTATTTATTTTGTTTCCTAATTTAATATTAATATTTTTGTCTGCAGTGGAGACCACGTATCGGCAAGCGTATAGTGTGGGACGCCCCGCAGCTAGATGGATCGATGTCCTGAAGAAGCTAGACTGGATGCGGAAGGCTGAGGACAGGGTGTTGTTCGGCCTACGTCCAGCAGTGGATTGCGATAGGCTGAGTTGATTGATTGATTTTTGTCTAAGGAAGTATTTAAATTATATTAAACCTAAGTGAAGAAATAATATTTTCATTGGCCACTGCTACTATTATTTAGCAGTTTCCCTGATCCATGCAACTTGCTTCCATGGAAAAATAGTAAGACGATTTTCTACCAATTTAATTGCGATAAGGAAAAAGGCGTGAGCGTAATGTATACGTATTATTATATGCTATTTGCAATGAGTTCCCTCTTTTTATTTCGCTTCGGTTTCATAAAGTTAACGCGGACTTAAAAGTTAAAAATATTTTTTTAAAGAAATGTGACTTTCGCCAATAGTTACTTCAAGTCTTTAGATTCATTTGACAAAAAACATAATTATTTTATTGTTTGAAGTTGTTTTATTTTTTTTTTTCAATGAAATCTTTTCTTCTCTCTTAATTATCATCATGAGTTTCCTGCACGTGTTTGCAACAGTTCTAAATTATTTTGATCAGCCTCTGAGATATAAACATTATTTTTCCCGGACATCAGTAAGGTTCATTTTAGCTTGTTTAGAATATTGAATCAGATAAAATATAGAAAGAAAATGCGTATAGGTATTTTCTAAAAATGTTAGTCACTGACGCAAATCTCTGAACATAAATTATGTGAAAATATTTTGGTTCGTTCACAACTGGCTCTATATTCTTTTTATTTATAAATAAGTGAATAAGTATCAATCCCGGTATAAACTTCTGCGTTCGCATGCTGTTACTCTCGAGATAAATACGTGAATGAACTATTACAAAAAGGCGATAAAAGTTCTCGAGTCCCTGTAAACAGACGACTTTACGTAAGGTATTTACAATAGTGACTTATTTACGTTTATATTGAAACTGCATAAATCTACAAACTTTACGATTTAGAACCGTATAATAAGAATCTCTAAATCCAGGGAGCCCACAACAACTATGTAAAGATGTTAACAATTTTATTTGTAACTGAAACATAACAGCTGTTTATCTTTAGTATCAGGGTTGCCACCTCAACATTACGTAGGACCATTATTTTTTATGTTCGAAGTAATCATTAATTTTCTTGCACGAGATTTAAAAAAGTCCCAATAAAAAAAAACGGCCAAGTGCGTGTCGAACCACGCACAATGAAGGGTTCCGTAGTTGAAAAGAATTTATCCCAAAAACAAACTTATCATGGTAGTTGAATAAACTGTTCTCCCATACATTGATAAACGACACGGTCAATTCTCCAACTGAAAAGTTTGCAATTCTAGTTTTTTTTTTGTATATGATAAAATTACAAATTAACGATTTTCGGACTTTTTCCTTTACTTGTGCTGTGAGACCTTGCTTCTTGCCAAACATGATTCTAGGTCAACGGTAAGTACCCTGTAGGTTTTGATTTACTTGCGAGTATAAAAAGAAATCGCATAAAAGGACTTATTTTTTTACTGCGTTCACTCAGTAGTTTGATTTTTAGAGCTCCAAGGGACCATAGACCTAAGTAATTGATATTAATTTCAACTTTATACCTTCACGCATTCCTGAGGAAAAGGATCTTGACAGACACGGACAACGAAGTGATCCTATAAGGAGCGCTTTTTTTTCTATTGAGGTACGGAACCCTAAAAAATAAGTACCTCACAGCAAAGCAAAGATAAAATCATAACAGAGCTTTTAAGCCAGCATCTTAAATCGCAACCTTAGCGACGCGCGACCCTGGTATAATACACGGACGCTATCACGTCTGCTGATTAATCAGAATTTATAGATATTGGCAAGTGAGCGGAACTCGCTCAAGACAATTAATTGTAACATTTGTTAAATTGTCTCACGGAGACAGTAGGAAATTACTTTCGTTGGCAACGTCGTGTCTTCAGCCACAAATCCACAATATGGCTGCTGCTGCTGTGGAATAAAGTGCCAAATAAAACACGTTTAACTACATGCATAATATTTAAGTCAATTGTTTTGTCTCAAATACTCACGTACGCCTGCTGGCCGTTACATAAGATCAGATAAATAAAATTAAATATTAATCCAGATGGAGGCAAAAATAATTATACATGCTTTTTATGACTCAGTAACAAAAGTGAACTAAATTTTCGAAACCCGAAAGTACTGTTTTGTGTTGCCCATAAACAAAATCCTTTTGCCAAACAATCCGTTCAGCATTCACAGTATTTAACAACCTAAAGCATGGCGAAGTTCATGATTTATGATCGCTCCACCAATCTCGCAGAAGAATTTAAAACTGTGGTGGTATTAATTTAGCCATTTGTAAATAAAATAAAATAAAAAATAAATAATATAAAATTAATTTTATATAGTATATTGGTATTAATTTAGCCATTTGTAAAGCTTCTAGCAAATATCTCCTATTTGTTGCTAGAAGCTTTACAAATATGCATACTTGACACTTATCGATGAAGGTTTCCTACTCGTAATTAGATTTTTGGGAGTGAAACAATCTAATTATATGATCATATCTTAATGTGTAACAGTTCTTTTAATATATACATTAACGGTATATCAGACAGTGATACACAGCTAATAAATTCCCACAAATTGTACAGGTGGCGTTTGTGCCGCGGTGTGTGGTTCGAACTCGCACGTGACGACTCTGACGACCCCCATTCATCCGTCATGTTCCACGTGTGATCCGGCTCTGCCCGCTCTGGCACTGTGCCGCGTGACGAGATCACACCACAATTGTTGGAAATTTTGCTATTCTTACAAAAACTCCACATGTTTACGCCACTACATGGCGAGCGACAATAATTTGTTATGGCCAAGCCATCGCTATTAAGTCAATACCGTGATCTTATGCCGTGTTATTGTCGATTGGGTACATAAAATATTCCGAGTGATTGTAAAGGCAAAATATCTATGAGCGCAGTAGGCGGATGTTAATATACGTTCTGACAATATTCACGACGGTCTAGTCGGCCACGCGAATAACAAACGAGCAAAGCGAGCACTGTTTTAGGTCAACGTTGAACAAATACCAAACGGGTCGGTCGAACGCTTCCGTGGTCTATTTCTGAACTGCATCTAAACGATGAGGACTGTGCTGGCGTTACTGTCGCGACTTTCGCGACGTATGCAGTCACACTCACTCTCCAACCATGAGCAGCGATTATTGTACAGTCCAGCTTTATAGGCGTACCTATAAACATTAGATAGTTTGATTGATTTATGATCAAATTATTTATCTTAAGTGTCTTTCAAGTAATCGTGTTAATGCTGGCAGCATTTGCTTCTGAAATTATTACCATCTTTGTTTTTCTGGATCCAACCAAAACCAATAAAATTTTTAGCACAACCGGTAACTTAGGTTTCGTTGATTTCCGTTACAATAACCTGAGCAATTTGTGTCATGCATGGATCGGACATCGGACATGATGGTTGGATTCAGTACAGATTGCGGAAGTGATCATTCGTATCTATTTCGCGGAGCGGGCCAGGCGGCCCGATTGCGTGGTCGTCGTCTCCACTTCTATAATCTAAATAAGGAGCAAAAGTTCAACGGCCCGTCTCGGCAGACTGGGAAGAAACCGACAAAAGTCACCATGGATACATCACGATTTTGTCCACTTTTTATGGACGAATTCATGTTCTTGACGATAACCCGATGACACACTATATGCACGTGTTAGATAAATGTAATTATTATGTGTCTAATATTTAAAAATAAATACTTGAGATTACCTTGATTCCGGAAGTTAGTTTGGTTGTGATTAAAATCATCGATTCATTGTAAAACAACCTTTAGATTATTAGAATAACTGTTTGTTGGATATTGACAATCTGTCACATTTACGAAGCCTGAGACCAATGTAGAAGTATCTAATTTGATTAGTTATTGTGTTTACGAAATATACCATTCTTAACTTGTCAAAATCGTACAGATGTTATTACTATAAATAATTAAATAATATTTGATATTAACTGTAGTATATCTTAGAATTTATATTGCTATTTTAATATAACAGGTTGTTTGAAACGATTGATACAATACTGTCAGTTGATGTTTGATGGGAAGGGATAAATGGAAGGGGTGGTAGGATATAAAAAGGATTGTAATGACATTCTTGGGGCAGTTGCTCAGTAGATGTTCAAGTGGCTAAGTGCTAGTGCCGTTGTGATGTGAAATATATCTACCAGGTGTCATGTAAGTTACGTAATTTCATATTATACCTAAAATATTGTTATTATGTTGCTATTATTCTGAGTGGTAAAATTAACTATTTGAGATAACTATAAATTGTGGAAATATAAGAAATGTGTTGATAGAATACTATAATACTGTTTCCATGGAGTTTCTTGTCCTTCTTCTCCATGAAGACCTAGTTTTGCGAACGGACAATAGCTTTCTCATTAAAGATGAATAATTATTGACAAGCCTAATTGAAATAATAAATATCTAGTCTTGTCTTTCTGTGCTTTTCTTTATGAAATTCTTCCCTTACACACCATGTTCATAATACTTTCATACACAATGAATAACCAATAACCATTCTGACATTTAAGGTTTGCTATTTGCGAAGTAGCTATATATATGCTTATAATTATATATTATATCAAATCTAACACACGAAACATAATTTCCTAGCCAGGAATGATCATTTGCCAATAATGGCAAATGATCATTCCTCATAAGAGAACAAGCTCAAGCAGAATGGATAAGAAATGAACTAAGAGTTAGGTTCAATTAATTTCATATAAGTACTTAGTTCAATCCAACCAGCTCAACTTCATCAAAATAATCTTGTATTACACTAAGATTAATTCTTTTGTGTTACTTTTAACGAACCTTGATGTACTGATTGACATTGTATGTATGTCGTCTATATCTTTACATCATTGATTTGATGAAATATAGTAAGCAGATGCATATTTAACATCCAAATAGTATACTTACAGGAATTTTCGAAGTATCATTCAGAAACTTAGATAAATGTGAAGACAATAATAAATTAAAAACATTCTAAAAAACCACTTCGTCATGAATTATACTTAAAAAAAAACTAGGTCATTATACCTGAACTGAAGTCACCTGTGTCGTTTACAAGCGTTAGTTGTTTCCACAAGAAAATAGACTCAAAAGTCAAATGTCTCGAAGCTCTACTTTCCTCTGCGTGTGAAAATGGCGACGCTTATGACGTCGCACCTTGGCAAGCGCTAAAGCGTGAGACAGGAATTGCGTAAAGGTGTCGTGAACACTTCATTCGAACTGTCTTTGCGAACTATTCACGACAACGAAAGTACAGAAATACCATTAGCGTCCGTCAACAACAACCAAAATAGTTTGCTATATTCAAAATACTCCTACTAAACTAATGCTTTGATTGTTAATTACTTCAGAACAAACTCCAAAATTCCCTCAAAACTCATTCCCTTCAAATTATGTCGATGACTGATTGAAGCTCATTTCAGCCATTGATGAACAATCTCACTAACGAAATAAACCTTAAATTAATGATCATCACTTCCTCTACAAACGTCAGTAAATATTTGGAACTTTAATATATTACTGTTAACTATGTTAAACGGTAATGTAATGATGACGCAGTGAGCCGAAATACATGTATTGTAAGATATAAAAAGCTAGAGAATTTGCGTTTCTCTATTAAAATAATTGCTTTGTCTAGATCAATAGGAAAAGTTTAAAGATATAAACAATAAAGAGATTTGTGTTATGTTGCACAGCAGCAAGGGAAGACGACAAGGAGTACATTGAATTATCGAACTAATCTACAAAACCTAAACGTGGAAAAAATCTTGGACTCAATCCAAGCAGCTGATTGATGAGGATGGTCATTTCGTACACGGCCAATCCCGAGATTTTTCTTATTATTTAGCAAAGTAGTGGACTAGTCTATTTCTGTGAGGCGAAAAACAACCGCCCGCAAAATATGCCGTCGATTTATAAAAAAAGTAACTATAGAATTTGTTTTAGTGAATATGCATGCGTTTGTCGCACTATTATTATGTATATTATTAGTCTTTATTACATGCTATTGTATAAACAAATACCTTTTACTGTCGGTAGGTCATTACTTTGTTTTGATTTCCTCAAGGGACTAGTTCTACAGAACTATGTTAAAACTACTTTATTTTGTTTACGAGCGCTTACATGTCGATAAAACATGAATTTCCTAGCAATTTCGAGCCATACGTAACAAATAAATCAGACATTTTGTTCTGACTGCGCTTCACTAATAAATTAGACGATGTACATGTGCAGTTTTATGCTGCTGTTGCCGTGGACAACTGTGATGTTAAAAAGAAGACTGAAATATGTTTGTTTTCATTTTAATGTGCAAATGGGTTTGAGCAGTAAACGTTGCTCAGTGCCGAAAGTCCCGCGGGCAAAACCGTGGGTAAAAGTTAGTGTAATAATTAAATGAAACCAGCACGCGAAGCGGAGCAACAGCCTCAGCATAAGGCGGTTAACGGAACCGCAGCTGCATGCAACACTGCCTTTGATGCAGACTCATGAAGAATTATGCTAATTGATTTAATAATTTCATATTTTATTCAAGGAGTATTGAAATATACAACAAACTAGCTTTTGCCCGCGGCTTCTCCCGCGTGGATGTCGGAAAATATCCCACGGGAACGTACTACCGGGAAATCCTACCTTATTCCTTATGTACATTGTAGATCAAGGATTTGGGCTGGGCATTGATGAGTCAGTGAGTGAGTGAGTGAGTCAGTCAGTCAGGAGTCAGGACTTCTGTAAATATACAGGATAAGTTTTAATATACCTACAGGATAAGTTTTTAAACAGTGCGCAAATTTTCACAGGGTGTTCTACCCTTGAATATGAACAACTTTGACTATGGGACTAACTCTGAAATCGCGAAAAAAAAACTGCTGTTCAGTACATTTATCTACACCAAACTCGTCAAAATGTTGGGTGCAGCTGATTTTTTTTCACGATTTCAGGTTTGGTCCCATAGTAAAAGTTGTTCATATTCATGGGTAGAACACCTTGTGAAAATTTGCGCACTGCTTAAAAACTTAACCTGTATATTTGACTAGCACTTCCCGTGCGGTTTCGCCCGCGTGGATGTCGGAAAATATCCCACGGGAACAAAATTCCTTCCTTATTCCTTATCTTCATTATAAGGCTTCATGTAGGTACATGACGCTGGACCGCATGTTTGGTATAACGTGTATACGAATGAAAATCGCACATGCGCCGCACAGTAGCCGCGCCGGAACTGCGTGTAGGTACAGCGTATTGATGTAACGCAACGATCACAGTTCAGAAAAGCATGCCAACGAAACTGTAATGACATTCGCTTTTCATTTTAATATTGATAAATAAGAAAATGATTTTAACTTTAACAAAAAAAAAAAACAACATGGATTTGGCGCGGTATGAAATTACTTATTATGCGTTTTTTTTTACAACTTTGACATGCTGTAACTTTGGATTCCCCCTTGGATGCGGCGGCTGCTCAAAGCATGATTAATGCATATTAAAACTACTAGAAATGAAATTTATTCAGTACTTACCTATAAAATTGGTCGCAAAAATCGAGCAGTACCTATTACTGAACTGTGATCGTTGTTTTACTATTTAACTCGGCATCGTTGCGGTGTACACGCGGTTCCGGCGCGGCGGCGGGTGCCTGTGCGGATTCATTCGTATACACAACATGCGGTGCGGCTCCGGCGTCGTGTACATGAAGCCTAAAGGGAACCTCAGCAAATTTCTGCTTTCTAGGTCCAATGGTTTGGGCTGGGCGTTGATGAGTCAGTCAGTCAGTCAGAACTTTTCTTTTTATATAATAGGTCTTTACCTATGAAATTGCCGTTTTGTATGAAAAAATTTAAACGAATTTTTTTCATGCATTTTTTATTTGTTTTAATCGAAGTAATCACCCATGCAATCAATGCATCTTTGCCAACGCAGTGGCAGTTTATTGATTTTTTTCTGAATTTTTTTCCCGCCAAGAAGTTATCCAAATTCTGGAAAAAGTAGTAGTCTGTAGGCGCAAGGTCTGGTGAGTAGGGCGGATGACGGAGAGCTTCCAACCCCAGTTCTTGCAACTTGGAGATCGTCTGCTGTGCAGTATGAGGTCGCGCGTTGTCGTGCAGGAGCAGCGGAGACGAGCGATTGACCAATGCTGGTTGGAGATGTGCCAGCTTCTCCATCATTGTGTTCAGTTCTTCACAGTACACATCTGAAGTAATGCTCACCCCGTTTGGTAAGAAGCTGTGATGAATCACACCGGCGCTAGACCACCAAACAGTGACCATCACTTTTCTAGGGGTAAGTTTTCGTTTAGGGCATTGTTTAGGTGCTGAACCAGGATCCAACCAACTTGCTGAGCGCTTGCGGTTATCAAACAGAATCCATTTTTCATCGCAGGTAACAATGCGGTTCAAAATTCCTTCATTTGTGTGTCTGTTGAGCAGTGCAAGGCACGTCTCGACGCGTACTTCGCGCTGGCGATCATTGAGTTCGTGGGGCACCCATTTGTCAAGCTTTTTTACCGAGCCAATTTGACGCAAATGGACCAATATTGTTTTGACGCTAACGTCGAAAGCTGCTGCTAATTCAGCCGTAGATTGTGTATCATCAGCTTCCACAATCGCCTTTAATTCGTCATTGTCGACCAAAGTCTTCGGACGACCGCGAGGTTAATTTTTCAGGTCGAAATTTCCAGAACGGAAGCGAGCAAACCAATAACAAGTGGTGCGTTGGTTTGTAGTGTTAGCTCAGTTAATTATGGAATATGAGTACCATATTCCATAATTAATCGAATTTTTAACGTATCCATGATGACGAAAAAGATTGAAATGCGATGAAAATGTAACACTAATCAATAAACAAATGACTACTTTTGGAAAAAAAATCCATGTTTTTAATAAAAATTAATTTGAAATTAGAATTCTTAGCCAAACAAAAATTATTTTGATTTGAAATGGCCAGTACTGCAGAACGGCAATTTCATAGGTAAAGACCTAATATTAAGATTAACAAAAAATAGGAGAACTATATGATATGTATTATAGCCCATGGATGACATGTGTACTCGACCTGGTAATAACGAGAATACATTTATGAACAGCACCATGTCATCGCACTGGAAGACCGTGGCCTACTAATATCACACGTGTTCGCAATTTCCATTAATTTTAAAGAAAATACTTAGTGAAGACGTCACGGAAGTCAATAAAACTGTACTACAAGATAATGATTACTGAAGTAAAAATGCTGGTTTGGCCGGTGCGCAAGCGTGGGTGAGCCGAATGCGCTTAGCAACCAGATAAATAAAACGCTCCACATTTTGCGCATCTTGGCGGATATAAGTCGATTCGCGATAATAGAATTAATAAGAGCTGTTTTCTCAAGAAATAGCGCAGGCATTTCCTTGAAGTACAATGGCTTTTATGTACTATACAATTTTCTATTAGAATCACACTCGTCTGGTCTGAACCACCTGTGCCCCACGCGAGACATGGAATGGATAGTAATTATTATATGAATATGGAGATAGTTAGTGTTACTTATTATAAACATGTAATTTAAAATTTGACATTTAAATACTCATTGATATTATTATTAACATTTAGATAATCCCGGAATATAATATTTACATAATATAATAATAATAATATGCACATGTATATAAAAAAGAGTGAAAAGAATCATAGGGCATCAAAAAATTCGACCGCATCGCTGTCAACTGGAAAAGTGGCCAAAAGGCTGGCAGCATTGCCCCGTTGTATGGCGATGCTGAATGTCTGAAAAAGCAAGTGGGCACTCGGACCCCGGCCCTTGTGTTTCAACGCCAAACGGCTCGAACGTAATAACTTCCAATAAGATTGGAATATTTTCGCCGTTTGAGGTTTTCCACACCTGCAGCAGCACCCGAGCACAGCCCACCGTACTAGGAAGATGGCATGGTGCAAGGGTGTCGACACATGTTGCATCCCACACTAAAGGCCTGCCTAACTTCCAAGGCATTATGATCATTCCGTCTGGTCTCTTCCCATCGTCGCGTGCCAAGGCGTTGGGTTCTAAAACAGCTGGCACCCCGGCGGTGACAAGACCACGACGGATGATGTCGTTAATGCTGGCGTACCGTGCTATTCGGCCTGCGCTCTTACTGCAAGACAGGCCATGCTGCCCGAGGCAGTCGACAGCTTCACCGCACTGGCAGCGATGCGAAGCCCCGCAAGGAGGTCCCAGACGCAGACAAGTAGCAAGCCGGAAGGTGGTGTCATCCATCAAAGTGCATATGTGACTATTATATGATCTAAAAGCTACTAGAGCAAGAAGACTTCTTCCGTGTTTCGTAAGTCTGATGAAGGCTAACAGATGGGACATAGATAACAAGGCGTAATAACGAAGACGAGGAAAACCCAGACGTAAATAAAAGAGATGATCAAGATTACTTGGAAAGATTGGAGCACAACATCAAAGAAACGGTTATAATTGAAAATATTATTTTCAATTATAACCGTTTCTTCGATCGATCCAGGTTTGAGCCCAGGAGTAGGACAGTATGGCCTGCCTGAAATAATAATATCAGAAGATTGAAGAACGCTGTTGCTTTGCATCCAATTCAAGTACCCTGGTTCTTAGTTCTTAAAGTTCATTTGAATTTAGGCTGAGGTTTACCAGATCGTATTTTTTCAGTTCAGATTAGGATCTGTAGAAGTTAGTTAGGACATTTCACATTTGGAAGCAATGAATCAAGATTCTTCTGAATAAAAACTCATACACCCATACAAACTACGTGAATTAGAACGTAGAATTCTAAGAGTCGCTCCGCGGTCGGGTGAAGAGTGTCATTTGTACACCTGTCACGTAAATTAGTTCCTAGCAATTTAAGGCACTGAAAAATTCTGCTTACTATACTATTTATTATACAACCGAAGATCTATTAGTTATTTAGCAAACATTTTACATATATTACAAATTCACGTTCTTTCAGTTAACGGAATTTTTATGTTCTAGTCGCGTAGCGGTTCAGATATTAATGTAACAGTTTGTTTTTAATGTTTTAAATTGCAATAGCTAAACATACCTACATTAACAATAGCGTCACGTCGCGTAGATTTCGACGCGTTTCAACGAGTGCAACTAGTCACGTAATACTGTCCCCAGACTTACCGAAATATTGTGCCAAGCATTTAGACGTTCAGAAAGAAGGAACGTGAAGGTTAATTACCTGAAAATATAAAATAAACAATTAGTACTTGCCTACTGCTACGGCCTAAATAAAACTAACTAAAACTGCACGGAAACATAATGTAAACATTCCTTACACCAATCAATATGCTCGAAATTATTGTGAACTCGCGCAAATTGCGCGAGTGGAACACCTACTAGATTGAAAACAAAGTAAACTATTTTGTTATGAGCTTTCTGTACTCAACACATTTAACTATAGTAAAATTGTCTACAGTGAATTCTGTGGGAAACGAAAACATGTAAAACATTCGCTTTTATAATTTTAGTACCAATAAATTTTAAATAGAGCAAATCTCGACAGTATTTTTGGGCTTTGAATCAAAAGTAATCACTATGCCACTTTTTATCAGGGGCTCGGGCCTAAATCGAGATTGCCCGGTGCAGTTACTTCAAGACAACGAAATGGCGGGAAAATCGAAGGCTACAATAACAAATTGGCTCAACAGGAATGTGATAAATTCACAGACGGATTAGGAGTGTTAATTCTAAAAATAATCATAATAATACATCACGATGCGTTGGCAAAAGTTTAAACGTTTCGCTGGCGCTTGAATACGATTGTCAGAAAGCAGTACAGTAATTGGGGAGCACGCAAATAGACAAAACTTCGTAAACAAGTTTGACAGCATCGCCTGGTACGACCCACCTACGCTCCAGCCGTCTGCACGAGCGAAACCCTAAAGAAAACAATACATTTCTGGACACATCTATTGGCCCACCTTAGAGTTTAGGTTTCGATGGCCCCTACCGAAATATGATTGCTAGATTGAACAAAAACTGTTGATGCAGTTTTAAACCTGATACATTTTACCATCTTTTTCGATCGTATTGTTTTAAATTTGAATTCAGAATACCATACGACATGGAGCTACGCCTAACAAGTCGGATATGCGCCTTGTTAAAGGCAATTGATTTTTGAATAAAAAACATGTTTTATCAAATAAAGGTTTAATTTAATAACGCGTGTTGCCTCCATGGGCATCTACCACAGCTCTCATACGATTAGGCATAGAGTTTATCAACCGCTCTATGAAATTTTGAGGGATCATCTCCCATTCCTCTTCTATGGCAGTTTTCAACTCCTGCATCGTCTGGGCAACTGGCTGACGAGCCCTAACACGTCTTTTTAGCTCGTCCCACATGTGCTCAATGGGGTTCATGTCTGGGCTTCTGGCTGGCCAGTCCATAACTGTGATGTTCACATCCCGAAGATATTCCCTGACGATGCCGGCCGCATGGGCTCTTGCATTATCATGCATAAAAAGGAAATTTGGGCCCACATAGTCCGCGTATGGTATCACGTGAGGTTCTAAGCACTCACGAATGTACCTTTCAGCATTTAATGTTGGCAGCCGTGGTCCTGTAACAACCTCAAGTTGAGTTTTGCCGCTCGCGGATATACCGCCCCAGACAGTCCATGAGCCACCGCCATAAGCAACCCTCTCTTCAAAGCAGCATTGTGCGAAACGCTTTCCCTTACGTCGGTAGACCTTCTTCCTTCCATCATTGCCATGTAACACAATTTTAGACTCATCAGAAAAGAGTACACGGCTCCAATCTTGCTGTGTCCAATTTAAATGACTGCGTGCGAAATGAAGGCGCGCTGTTCGGTGGGCTCGCGTTAGTTTGGGGCCATTAGCTGGCTTGTGTGGTACCATATCGCGTTCTTTTAACCTTCTCCGAACAGTTCGAGCGCTCACAGATACTCCGTGGAAGTCGCGAAGTTGGTTTTGTATCTCAATGGAGGTAAGGTGACGATTTCTCAAGCTGGTCGTCACGATGAATCGATCCTGCCTTTCAGTTGTGACCCGAGATCGTGGCCTTCCTTGGCGACGAACAAAGCCGCCAGTCTCTAGGTACCTCCGATAAACATTTCGGACCGCAGATCGACTTAAATTAAGTTGAGCACTCACGTTTCTTTGGCTGTGTCCGGCCTGAATAAGTGCCACAGCTTGGGCGGCGACTTCAGGTGAAGTATCCATAGATTATTGATAGAACCTCACCTTAATGTTAAGAATAAGTAATGTTTGTTGCAAAACCAAAGATATCAATCACTTTTTCAAGAATTAAATCCAAGTAAACCAATAAAACCAAGTTTTCTTAGTATTCGATTGTTTGATATCAACAAACAGGCTCCAAATTGTCTTTTGTTTCTTTAAATTCTGTGTTCGAAATTCAAAAAAAGACTATTGAATGAAATTGTGAATGTGCCAGGTTCAAAACTGCATAAAAACTTTTTGCTCGACCTAATATAAAATTTTAGCTAGGACCAAACGAAACTGAAAATACAAGGTGGGCCAAAAGATGTGTCCAGAAGTGTATTATGTGTCCGACCATACTACGAAACGTTATAAAAGTTAACGGGAGAAAATATTATGTGCTTTGATTCCAGGACTAGACTTTTATTTGCTCGTATCGTACCTACGCAACTATGTTACAATTAATGAAGGTGTAAATTATGATGAGACGACTGAAAAAAACCTTTATTAGACGAAATATTAGTTATCTTTCTATTTTAATTCCAATAACGAGTGATTCATAAAACCATCATAAGCTCATCAAAATATGGAAAATACCGCAATATATAGATATAGTTGTGGCAGATATAGTCAGTGAGTTGCAGGTATGAATTTACCTGCACCGGTTTTATAGGTCAGGCGGCTGAAGTTCGTTAATCTCTGAACTGACATTAGTTTAGCCGACGGCGGGCTACGACCAGAGCGTATCGACAAGCCAAAAGGATCGGTCATTCTGGCGGTGTACCAAGGAACGCGAACACCAGTCTAACTAATGTACATTTCGAGACCCAAGTTGGCATTTTGTCCGGTAACCGACTAAATTCCAACTGTATATAAGTACGTACTATAGACGAAAGGTGTAGTGAACTTCCTACGTTTGTTACTCACGTCTTGATAAAATCACTAATAAGATCCGGCTTATTTTATGCTTAATAGAACTTTTTAGCAATTCACGATTCTATTATATTGCTAATTTCATCTACGTTATCCAATAATGCTGTTCGAAACTATAATTGCCATTTTTGTTAAGAATTAAAGCACTTACACCTAAATTTTATAACTTATTTTTTTAACAAAACTATGCCAATTAACATAAAATAAAGCAACTACGTAAATTGCAACGACCCTGTTAAACATTACATATTTGAAACGAACTAGTAAATAAATTGACATTTATTCGCCATTAATCAACATCATGTCATGTTATGAAGATGAATCAGCTTAAGTATATCCAGCTTATCATAATTAGCGTCGTAAAATTTAAGAATCGCACGGCCAATAATTTTGGCTAGAATAGTTCTTGTAATTAGGTCATATTTGGAAACTATTCGTGCAGAAACCGGACGCTTCGAAAAATCGACTCCAAAGCATCGCATTGGCTTCCAAATTCCAATCAAATTATTGAATTTGTTTTTGGTGATACAACAAGTGTATTATTTTTTAAACAAGCTTTTGTTAGCCTGGATATCATCTAGGACCAGAGTCCTTGTCAAGACGAATTAAACGAGCCCAAACTCGATACTGAGTTCCTGTGTCCACCTTCCGGCTCCATCATCAGATCAGCTCGGTGGTACCAACATAGTGCATTGTTACCGATTTTACATACATATGCTAAATTTCAGCATAAATCGAACACCGGGAAGTGGGTCAAATATAACCAGCAAATTTAGAAAAGGGCAACTTAATACGAACATTGCAAGTTAAGGACGCTGTTACAAATGTCAAATCAAAACAAAAGTCAAGTCAAATCATTACTATTTCACACATAAGCATGTTTATTAAATAAAATGCTTTACATTCTTAAAATGTTTTTTGGCCAAATTGTTGATAGATGTGCATGGTACGATTCTGAACTACAAATATAATTTTAGATAGGTACAGTTTCTCAATAAATGTACCGGCGGACTGAAAATTTTTACATCGGTACATTTATTGAGAAAACGAACCTATTTAAAATTATATTTATAGTTCAGAAACGTACCATGCACATCTAATCTAGCCAAAAAACATTTTAAGAATGCAAAGCATTTTATTTAATAAACATACTTTTGTGTAAAAAAGTAATGATTTGACTACCCATTTGTAACAGCGTCCTTAAATAAAAGCTTGTAAAATACGTGTCAAGATCTATACCAATTTAACAGGGTCCCGTAGCAAAGTAAAAAAAAGAACCAAAATTGAACGTATAATTGTTGTTATTGCCAACCTCTCTCTTCCTGGCTGTTAGTCTGATATGATGATGCTGACAGCCTCCCTCGTCTTTCTCCTCCACTTCGCTCTATCTTCGACATCTGTGTTAAAAACGTGCACATCAGCAAGATCTATGTACATACATCACTTGGTTTTAGGGGTTTATTATCGGGATAAGAACAAATTGTAGTGCCAAGTTTGAAAATACAGCATAAGTATTATCTTATTAAATATTAGAAAATGTCTTTGGATTTAGGGCACCCAATTAATATAAAGCGAACTAATGATACGTTCATAAATAACAACATTGTAAGAAATATATATAGTAATAAATAAAATACTATGTTGATCTCGGGAACATGGCGTGCGTGACTCGTGTCAGATGCTTTACTATATTAATCGAGGAGCTTTGAGGTTCAGTCAATACATAATGGCAACTAGACTATAGAGTAAGGCCAGAAGACGATGGAACTGACATACACACATTGAGGCCAATTTATAGATGCTGTCTAACGTTAGAGGAAAGCTGAAGCGTGATGATACATTTCATGGATAGCCAATTCACATGAGCTACAATTAAATCTACACATCTACAATGCATGAAAAATTTAAAATGTCGTTGAAATGAGAACTAAAATAGTGCATTCCTTTTGTTATAGTTTACTCGTTCTAATAAAGCATAATCAGCCTATAATGTTCATGTTCCCACTGCCGGGACACAGTCCTCCTCTCTGTGAGAGGGAATGGGCCGTAATCCACCACGCGGTCCCCCCAGTGCGGGTTGTAAAACCAGCCAGCCAGCAGAAGTAAAATGTTGGGCTTTCAATTTAATTTGAACCAACAATAAGATCGTTCCTAGCTATCAATGCGGCAGAAAATATATTTTCTCTCGCGTTTTAGCTGATTTTTAATTGCATATTCTGTACATCATTTTAATAGGGATGATGACTAAAAATATTTTTTATGGTCATGTAGATTATTAAAAAATATTGGACACGTATTTTTTTTTTACGTAATCAAAGATTACGGCGATATATTGAGTTAAAATGTGGCATGACGTTATTCCATAGTTGTGACGTAGCGATCCCCTACTACCCAACTTTAATGCGCTTTTTTTTGTCATTCTTTATTAATATGATAAAGCAAAAATACATGTCTAATATTTTTTTATTAAGTATCTGACTGATGGACGTAGCGGCCTTCCTTCAGAAATAATTACTTTCTGTTGCCACGGAAACTGATAGTCTCAGAATCTCTGAACGGCCTTCTAATATAAATTCTAAACCAACACATGATAATATTATCAAATGCATTGGTCATAAATCCACTTCACGCTTAATGGGACATGGCGAATACCATTCCAATTAAATCATTATTTCGCAGTCGTATGGCCCGTATTTCCATCGACGGGAGCGTATCGAAAGAGACGTTGCGAAATTCACGTCAGCAAGCGCCAAGCGCACCCAGGCGGGACTGCCTCAGATGATGACGGTACCCCAGATGACACCGTACAGACAGAAATAAATCTGCAAGCTAAACAAACCTGGCATTTCCGGCGAACACGTGTGCACTGGCACAATTAAATTTATTTCCCTAAATTGCATACCGGTTATAAGCTTACAACACGTACGCCCTGGTGGTCAGCGCAACAAAGTTTCACTTTTGGCGACGATGCGCCATGAATGGGCGCGTTATTACGTAAGTTGGCTTGGTCTTCGCTCCTGACTCATTTGTACAGAATTAACATATGTGCAGTTGACTGGAGCCCCCGCAGCTGCACTACATAAATCATTAATACAAATATTTGCGTTCTCCATTTTTCTGGAAAATTAAATGATCTTATTTTTTTGTTCCAAATAGTTCATTCAAATATGATCAATATTTACGTGCTAGCTGTCATTGGCGAACTGATTGGTAACAATTCATCTACTTCTACATAAATTATTGCTATGCATGAATTATAGCCACAACGGCGTGACCGATCTACATGTTTGCCAAAATGAGGATTATTATTGACGCCGCGTCTAGCTGGCATCCCAGGGATGTAAAACCATGTTTTGGGTAAAGAAATTAAACACACTTCTTTCAATGTTTCAATTCCAACATCAGAGGATTCATAAATAATCAGGTATGTGATGGGAATCGATATCTAAACATGATAATAAAGCAAAAAAATATTAATTTGATGATTTTTCTTGGGGTCATCAACCGCAGTGTAGTTGAAATATTAGTATCAGTATAAAAATCTTTTTTTGTATAAGCTTCACATACGTAATGGGTATCAATATTTAAACACGATAAAACAAAAAAATATAGATTTCTCAACTCATACTTCAAGTAACAACACTACCAATGGTCGTTGACCCAACAAAAATATCATCAAATCTTTTTATTTTGTCGTGTTTAGAATCGAACCCATCACGTTTACGGAGTTACTCTAGCTAATTTAATTTGACCCTGCATAATGGATCGGCAACAAAACATAAACATTGTATCGCCGTCCATGGTTGATTACAGAACATTACAAAAGAGAATTACGTTACATAATTCCCAAAAATATAATAAGAAGCAGATAATGCACCAACTGTAGTAGATATAATGTGAAATAGATTCAATGCACTAATTCACAAAGCAAGTAAACCAGCATCTTTTCTCTTGCATTTGAAAACATTGACATTAAAATCGGTTTTGTGCAAACTACTTCTACGTCAAGGAAGGAATAAATGATATCCAAACAGATCCGTATACACCTGGGATAGAATGAGATTCTGCAGTTTACATAGAGATATCAACAGGAAATTCTTACGTCAGGAAATTGGAATTTAATGGAGAAGTTACATCAATTTACAGAATTTTGTTAGTTTTTTGCTGAAATGATTTTGGATTCAAATATAAACATTTCTTTACGAAAGACGTACACATTCACAGAAAAATAACGGGCACTTAGTCACGAATCATAAAACTTTTAGTTATAAGTACAAAAATTCATAAGAAGAAAATGTATACGTGACAGCGACCGGATAAAATAATCCAAATAGAATCAGTTCCAATGTCGTACCATCTGAGACACTCTTTATTTTAGAATATATTTGGGAATGCTTAGCGTTGGATGCCGAGCAGCACATTAATTTAACAGATTTGTCTTATGAAATCCCGCGAGACGCCCCCGGTCGAGAGCGTGCGCGGTGAGCTGTATTTTTATTGGGCGTATAATATGTGAGAACACTTAATTGTAAACGAATTGCCGTTTTTACAGGTGTGATATTCATCTGTATATACTTCAAATGCTTAACTAGTAATAAATGAACTTGAAACTTGGTATCTTATGTTTGTCATTCGGCTCTTGTGCAATAGTAACTGAGGAATTGGGTTATTCCACGGACCAGTAATCTCAGCACCATTGCGATCTTTCGTGACTCAGCGCTGCTGCATCATTAAGTTTGATTTTCTAAAACCGCTTACGAGCTTTTTATATTTCTTGCACCGTTGCACGCCTTGAGCTTGTTGTAGCGCTGTAGGTTTTCTGTCAACTTTTGTGTCTTCTTCTATACTTATTATAAAATAAAGTCGCTTTTCGTGTCTGTCTGTGTGGCCGCGTTGTTCTTCTAAACTACGCAACGGATTTTGATGCGGTTTTCACTATAATTTAGAGAATTTATTCCGGAAGGTTTAATTGTATAATACATTAATAAGTATTTAACTTATATATAATACTAGCTGCGCCCCGCGGTGTTACCTGCGGTTTATGAGATACACTAAAACGTGTACTATTTAATAGGTGAGAAAAGTATTCACAAAAAAATTGCACATCCCACAGGAACACTACATTTTTTCAGGATGTTAAGTAGCCTATGTGTGCTATTTGTATACAGGGTGTCTGCTACTTCCACACCAAATTTCATCAAAATCGGTTGAGCCGTTTGAAAGATTAGCAAATATATTTGAATTCCTTGCTCTTCCCACGGGAACACTACATTTTTCCGGGATATAAAGCGACCTATGTGTTAATCCTGGGTGTCAGGTACTTCCACACCAAATTTCATCAAAATCGGTCGAGCCGTTTGAGTTTGAAACGGTGGCAAATATATTTGAATTCCTTACTCATCCCCCAGGAGTACTACATTTTTTCGGGATAAAAGTAGCCTATGTGTTAATCCAGGGTATAAGCTGTCTACATACCGAATTTCACCCAAATCGGTCCAGCCGTTTGAGCGTGAAGAAGTAACATACACACACACACACACTCACAAACTTTCGCCTTTATAATATTAGTGTGATAGAAAATTTCATGTTTTGTCAAGTCGTAAAAAACTTGCGAAGCAGGGCCGGGTCGCTAGTGAGATATAAATCGATTGATCTTGTTGTTTTATATGAATAAGATTCAACCACTATAGAAAACAAACATAAGCATAAAATCGTGTTGGAATCTCCTCTCAAATAAAAACAAATTCTTATCTATATTTACCTAGACGAGAATGGGAAAATCTATCATGTTGAGATTCCAGAATATTATTTTAGATGCCGACCGAAATATGTCTACACGTTGCATCTTGCATAAGCATAATTAATGGGCGGCAGCTTTAATTCTGTGAAGAATTTTATCCTCACATTTATTATAATTTCCAAGACATTGTCTTAAAGCATAATGTGGTTACAGATGCAGTTTTTTTACTCCCAAAGCAGTTCCTTAGCACTCTGCATTAAAAAGATATTTTTTTTACAGTAGGCTAGCTTTGTCTGGTGTGAACTTTTGCTTTTGTCTAGTATTTATTAAAACAAATAGGTTGATATCAGTAAGTCTGAAATTGAAAGTGTTTTGTCGGAGTCCAGTTGACACGGGTCCAAGATGCTGTCAGCAGATAACGGTAATATGGTTCATGTGGTATGCGCACCTAGTGCTAATCGCATTCGACGACACCTCTGCGTTAATCATACGGTCGTACTGAACGACCGACTCTACGAGTACATTACGAATGGAGCTTATAAGCTCATGTCGTTATTGGTAATGCATTTGGCAGTAAACCACGGCCGTACACAAATCGTGTATAACGTAGTATAGCGTACCGGTACGTCGATTACCTTCGAGAACTACATACGATTACACCATCACAATGGAATGAATCAACATTAATGACAACAACAAAAACATGATTTGATAAATAATTATTTGTCAGTAGAACTTCCACCTGCCGTTTTATGAGTTTTTCTAAAAGAAAAGTATAAAACCAGATAGTACATCGTAAAGTAACACAACGAGGTCAAGGTGGCGATTTAGAACGAGGACGAGCCGACTAATTACTGAGCCATCGTCAATAATACATATGCCATGGAAAATAACAGTGGTGACGGACAACATCGATTTAGGGCAAAATACTTCAGGAATAGACATCTCTGCATGAGATACAGAAAGTAGATTATTAACTAGAAGATTTCCTGTACATTTACAATAGCCAGGTGATGACAGTATTATTGTAACAATAGCAGTACTGCTTATTAATTGTCCACATTAATTAAAGGCATTCCCACTATTAATTACACGTCATACTTGTTACATTTTAATGTGAATAGATAGTTTGGATTGAACAAGTGGATTATACATGAATTACACAACTACAGACAGTCAGTGCCAAAATTCTATTTGTGACGACAAACCGAGACGGGTATATTTAACTGCCACCCATAAACTGTCGAATAAGTACTGCCTCTGACAGCACACAAAACAATCAAACAGGACAAGATCCACATCAACGAGGACATCTAACAGACAATATCAACGACAATTTCTACAACTTGCAAATTGGAATATTTTAGGTTTTTTTCTAATTTATTTTTCTTTACATGTCTGTACATTTTCTCGTATAAAGCATATAATATAGCCAAGTCGGAACAACGCTAGCCCATTTTCTTACAGTTTACTCTAAAAACTTGCGTAGGATTTTCGACTGACGATTGATGTGTGGCTAGTTACACTGTGCTTACTTGTTTTGTTTTAAATAAATAAAAATACCTGGCAGCACAAAAATACAATGTTAACTACAACATTGTTTGCACAATTGTAACATTTACAAACAAGGTATTATAATTTAAGTACCATCGAGTATTGTACATGACGTACTCAATTTTCCAAAGTTACAGTCTTATTGTATGGTGCATACAATCACAGTAAGTACAGGGCACCAACAACAACTGCCACATAATGCAATTTAAGCTGCTTGAGTTCTGACTCATATGATATGATAATGCCGTTTAAACCATACATTGTGTACGAGCTACTGTTCTCGGAATAATTATGAGTTTGTTTGCGACTCCTCAAACCAAACATTCCGTTCCTATGTGCGGTATGCACGACACTACAGTCGGGACGCCGACGCTTGTTGCATAAATAGACTCGTTTCTTGGATGGAAATTCACTTTTCTTTTAAGGCCACTATCGAAATCTACGAAAACGTAGTCAGCTAGTCATAGTCACTACTATTTTTCGCGAAAAACAACGAGGCATGACGCCATGAAAGCAAACTATAAAAAAATACGATTATTCCGCCGTGACGGTACCTATAACACAGTTATTTTCAACAGCCAAAACACGAATAAGCCAAGAATACGTAATGAAGCTAATAAAATACACAAATGAAGAATTCAGCGTATTCGTCTTCTGGAAAGGAAAACATTATTTTATTACGCATCCAAGAAACAGCCGACTTCCTACTTTTATGCGTGGTTACCGCCTTAGACACCTGGAGAATTTCCGATACGTTGCCAACCATAGGCACAAAGTTAACATGTTACGTCTCATGTGCCTGTAATTCCACCGTCTTGGTATACATCAGCATTTGGCGGCAAAAAGAGATAGTGGGTAATTCCCAGAGCAGCTTTCCGACCGAAAAAAAAATTGTCACAGCTTTCGCACTAGTGAGTGAAACCCATTTTCTACGATACAGTCATCATCGATTATCGTAGGTAACCAACTAATTATAGGACACCCTTTTTCGTGGGCGTCACAAGATGACTAGAGTATAAAATTAGGTGGATGAAAAACGGCCAGAGGCTGCCTACCTAAGACATTCAGTGTTTTAGGACAAAGGAAGGGATATGTCTAGGACATCCCAAACGCTACAAACTGCAAAGAAGAGTCTTAATTTGGAGCTCAGGACGGACAACAAGCCAAAAGTCCACAAATATATATTTACCAAGAAAATCAACAAACTAATTAACTAAACAAAATTACATGAGTAATAATAAGGTAAATAAAAACCCACGATGATATAAACGCGAATACTTGTTCACATATTTGCGCTGGCATGTGTTGGGCGGGCGCCGCCGTACGTGGGAGCTGGGCGCGTAACCGCCCTACTATGCGAAAACAATTACGTTGCGACGTCGACCCCGTGGTATCATCGACAGACCACTGCAACATAGTATCGGTCGGATATTTTGCAACAGATGGATGCTAAAGGTGGGTTTAACCTGCGCAAACATCGGATGTGTGACGGATTCACAGTATGAAAGGAATTCATAACTGAGGCGGCGCGGGACGGTGGCGCCTGAAGAATTTCAAATGAGACGATCTAGCCAATTTAAACATAACTGCGATTAGCTTCAAAGCATCAGTTAACACTCATCACGAGAGATGACAGATGTCAATCAATGCTCTCCGTATAGTGACGACGAGCGCAGATTACGTTAACGTGTTTGCAATGTAAAAAACAACCTATATCTACACCCTTATTTCATATTTTTACCAAAAGTACTGCCAAAGGATGACGCAAAATAAAATTCCTAAATGGATGATCATGTGTTGACGAAATATAACTATTTTCGTGAACCTTCTAACGTGAACGTATATAGGTTAGGCAGCAGAAATAAACAAAAATCAGAATGCATGCATCACACATGGATTTAAAGAAACTTCTTAGAATATATTTTGTATACAAAATCTAAGTTTGTGTTAATGTTTCTATGTTCAGGGTGTTCAATGTTCAGTTGATCGGGCATACCAGTTACTATCAAGATGATTACAGTTAACACAAGTGTAGTTGTCCGAGAGTAGTTGTGTGCTCGGACCAGAGATTCACTAAACAGATTATCGCACTCCATAGCTGCGCATTCGCCTCTCCAAACGGAGTAAAATCTAAGGAAAATAAATGGTGACGCAGGGAGAATTGGTGCCACCAATTTATCCTCAAATGACTTTCAGTCCATTTCATTTAGCTTAAAGGGGAGTTCAGACTACGCTATAATAATATAGCATATAGAAAATATTGTATAGCACAACTATATCGCTCAGCACACATTTTATATTGTCACGTTCATACAACGCTGTGCTTTAAAGTATTAGCTTGCTGTATGCGATAAACTAGAGCATTATCAGAGCTAGGGCACAGACTACGCCATACTATTTCGCTATATAGTAAAGCATAAATATTGCGATACAAGTTATAACTATATGGCATGACGTTCACACTGTACGCCATATCGCAAGGCGGTCTACTAGGTATAACAAATTATTTGCCGGCGTGGAAAGCTTATCAAGCGATGACGATGAAATGGAATTGACTCCAGCTTTTTAATTTTGAAAAAGAAAAAAGTTACAGATTATGGTCTTATAGCTCTTATAAACATACGATATAGCTCTGAGAATCGCAACAGTTTATCGCGTACAGCAAGCCAGTACTTCATAGCGTTGTGTGAATGTGTCCATATAAAATGTATGCTGTTGCTGAGCGATATTGTAGTGCTATGCAATATTTGCTACAAGTACGCTATACAGAGTACGCTATACAAACAACTATGGTTTCAGTACATGATTGAAAATTTTCGTGGGTTTACAAAAAAAAGTCAACTGTTTCCTACAAAAGTGCAATAAGTATGCGGTCAAAAATTTCAACGCAGAAGGGTCCAGAATCATACGTACCGAATCCATGGTAACAGGTTGTGCGTCGATCTCCCTGCCACCCTGTATATTATAGCGTAGTCTGAACTCCCCTATATCGTACGAGTCTCTGGTCCATCATATTTTTTCCTTTTTTAACCGACATCAAAAAGGAGGAGGTTCCCAATTACTCGAAGATGGCTGGACCGATTTGGATTTTTTTTGTTTTATTCGAGAGGGATTCATTATTCATCACAGTTGGTCCCATATAAAATTGATTAACTTTGCTTAGGTAGTTTTTGAGTTAGCTTCAATAATACGTATTTTTCCCCCACTTTTATATGGATGATGTTCTAGTTTGTTTTGCAGATTTTGTATTAGAATTTGTGTGGGGTAGGTACACAACTAAAAAGTGAAAAATAAAAACTTTTTTACAAAAAAATACAACCGACTTCCAAAACCAACACTACAAAGTGAAAAATAACTTTAATTTCGGAAGTCGGTGGCAAAAAACGAAAATACATTTAACTAGACACCGACTTCCGAAATTAAAGTTATTTTTCACTTTGTAGTGTTGATTTTGGAAGTCGGTTGTATTTTTTTGTAAAAAAGTTTTGTAGATTATTGATTGTAATATTTATGACAAACAAATTAGGCCATATTGTATTTATGGATATTTGTGCATGTGATATTATCAAGCTATCATTCGGACAAATAATGATGAGGACAAAAAAAGAATGGCACTAGATTATGTATAAAAAACTTAGGGGATTATGTTTATAATTATATGTGTAATTAATTTGTAAACTTATGTCCAACTCGAATAAACAACTGAATCACACAAAAACTATCAACCGTATTTTTATCAAACTTTCACCATTTTAAAGATAATTTAATTATTTATCTTTTAGTAAGCACGTGTTTTAAAATAATACCTTTTGTTATAAGTATAATAAATTAATACTGCGTCTAATTTGGGACATCGCTCCTTGATGGGCGAGTCCTATTACTGGCTGGACGAACGACGCGTTGCGTGAGCTCAGCACAGAACACGCTAGCTAACTCAAGGCCGTTGGCATATATCTGCGTCTTAAGAAGAAAATTATTCAAATATGTATCTAAATGAGGCACTAAAGCTTCCAGCCAGGTAGGTAGACAACTATAAAGATACTTATGCTCATGATCCATGACAAGTTAACCAGATGTCTAGTTCCAATTAGTGAAATGCACAAAGCTCCGTTTGGCATGAGTGCAGTAGCAGTATTATGTAGTAACAGCTTGCCAAAATGCCAACTCATCTGTCTATTATAGTAAGTTACAAGTCTGCACAACTGTTATCCTTACCCTTGGACGTCTTTTTCAGGACGACAAAAATATAGGATTATTTGGACCTATCCTTTTACTCTCATCATGTTTTGATTTGGGGCAAACGTGGCCAGGGATCGCTCAAAATATACAGAAAGAGTGTATCAGAAAGGTGTGGTACAATCCATCAAATATACGATTACGATGTTGGTCCTAACATCGTAATTAATCAAGAAAAAATAATCAACTGTTCCATACATTTAGGTCGAGTAGGTATACGATGTTGGTCCTATTGAAAAGGTTGTTCAGTTTGTTGGTCTGTATCACACCCTTAAATTTGACAACACCTTTCCGATACACCCTGTAGAGGTTTGTAAGAAAAAAGGGGAGCCCTTTGCTCAGCAGCGGCAAACGACACAGGCTAGCAAAAAAAAACTTATGGTTCAACTTTATCATCATCTGCCTAGCCTTTTCCCAACTATGTTGGGGTCGGCTTCAAGTCTAACCGGATGCAGCTGAATACCAGTATTTTACATGGAGCGACTGCCTATCTGACCTGCACAACCCAGTAACTGGATAATATGATACCCCTTGGTAAGATGGTTGTCAGACTTTCGGGCTTCTGACGACCCGTAACGACTGTCAAAGATCCACGAATGACAGCCGGGACCGACGGCTTAACGTGCTTTCCGAGGCACGGAGGAGTCTCGGTATGTAAACATGGTCAACCATCCACGGACCAACCCCGGCAAGCGTAGCTTAACCTGATGGATCGACACGTGCGGCTGTTATTACTTAGCCACAAGCTCCTCACTTAAGGTTCAACTAGGAAATACTGTGGCAAATAGTTACCTACTTATATTTAAAGATTACTCTACTATCGCTAAATGCCCCGCAAAAGACCGGCTGATAAACTTGGCTTTCCAACTATTATTTCAATTTTATTCATTGACAAGTGTTCGTAATTATTTGCCTGGCATAATTACAAATGTCATAATAGACATAATTAATGGAATGTACTTTAATATTTGTTAGGTGGTCAATTATTTTCATATTATGCCTAGGCCCTCGTGGGGGCTTAGTACAATTAGATGATGTAATATTAGGTCTTTTATGTATATATGATGTAATATTAGGTATTTTAACCTATGAAATTGCCGTTCTGCAGTACTGGCCATTTCAAATCAAGATAATTTTTGTTTAGCTAAGAATTCTAATTTCAAATTAATTTTATTTTAAAAACATGAATTTTTTTTTCCAAAAGTAGTCATTTGTTTATTGATTAGTGTTACATTTTCATCGCATTTCAATCTTTTTCGTCATCATGGATACGTTAAAAATTGGAGTAATTATGGAATATGAGTACCGTCGTGGCCGCAACGCGGCACAAGCGGCACGCAACATCAACGACGTTTACGGAGCTAACACTACAAACCAACGCACCACTTGTTATTGGTTTGCTCGCTTCCGTTCTGGAAATTTCGACCTGAAAAATGAACCTCGCGGTCGTCCGAAGACTGGTCGACAATGACGAATTAAAGGCGATTGTGGAAGCTGATGATACACAATCTACGGCTGAATTAGCAGCAGCTTTCGACGTTAGCGTCAAAACAATATTGGTCCATTTGCGTCAAATTGGCAAGGTAAAAAAGCTTGACAAATGGGTGCCCCACGAACTCAATGATCGCCAGCGCGAAGTACGCGTCGAGACGTGCCTTGCACTGCTCAACAGACACACAAATGAAGGAATTTTGAACCGCATTGTTACCTGCGATGAAAAATGGATTCTGTTTGATAACCGCAAGCGCTCAGCAAGTTGGTTGGATCCTGGTTCAGCACCTAAACAATGCCCTAAACGAAAACTTACCCCTAGAAAAGTGATGGTCACTGTTTGGTGGTCTAGCGCCGGTGTGATTCATCACAGCTTCTTACCAAACGGGGTGAGCATTACTTCAGATGTGTACTGTGAAGAACTGAACACAATGATGGAGAAGCTGGCACATCTCCAACCAGCATTGGTCAATCGCTCGTCTCCGCTGCTCCTGCACGACAACGCGCGACCTCATACTGCACAGCACACGGTCTCCAAGTTGCAAGAACTGGGGTTGGAAGCTCTCCGTCATCCGCCCTACTCACCAGACCTTGCGCCTACAGACTACTACTTTTTCCAGAATTTGAATAACTTCTTGGCGGGAAAAAAATTCAATACCCGAGAGGCAGTACAAAATGCCTTTGAAGAATTTGTTGCCTCCCGTCCAGCTGATTTCTTTAAGAAGGGCATCAATAAACTGCCACTGCGTTGGCAAAGATGCATTGATTGCATGGGTGATTACTTCGATTAATACAAATAAAAAATGCATGAAAAAAATTCGTTTAAATTTTTTCATACAAAACGGCAATTTCATAGGTAAAGACCTATAAGAACTTACCTAGGTATAGTGTTTAAATAGTATCGAATTTACGTTTTTATTAAAACTAATAATGTCAGTGACTCTGATGAGGATCTAATTTTCCGTCTCATAAAGCAGGAGCTGACAGCATCACGAGCCAGTTTAATCGTAAAGCTGCGAAAGAGAAGTGACAGCTTGGCAATGGCTCTAGCCTCATAGTACTACGTGAACAACGATAGTTGATGAATGAATGACTCTACTCTTTTGATAATCGTGGGAAAGCAAACACCGTTTTATTTAGCAGCTCAGAGACACTCAGTATTCAGAAATTTTCGAGACATTTGAGAACACGAATTGAAGTACTTCACGTCACTGTGTCAGTAATGAATGGATAAAAACAGCACAGCAACCAATCTGATCTACCAAATTGCAGTCGTATAGAAACTAAGAAAATCGCTTCCAAAGCTTGCAGACAAATCTGTTTCAGCAGCACATAACTGTTCCCAATTCATGTTTATAAAGATACTTTGGCCAAAATATGCAACTATGTATTTTGGCGAGATTCATAATGATGACCGATGATTTCATTCGAACAGTCTCGGTCTGCGGCTGTGGTCTCGACAGGCTATACTAATTAATCGACGTGCAAGTCTCGCCAGATACCGTCGTTGAGTGACGCAGCACCTGTCACAACACCGACTCGGTCACAACACACCCTCGCAATTTACGATGCTAACCAAAATGAAACACTGTCAAAAGTTGCCTATTGGTAATTTTTGTGTCCCCACACAAAACGTTACCTATGTTCATCTGAAGTTTTCCTTGGAATAAGTCTCAAAGTTGAAACTACAAATCTGAGTTTGACGGTACAAGGCAGTGCCTCTAATTATAAGTTTTAAATCATTAAGTTGAATAAGGAAAAAATAAAGATGAATGAATCATACTTGGTAGGGTCATCGACATGATAAAACGCCAAGTTGCACGCGAAACAAAAGTGCGCGAATAACGTGCGCCGACGATGCGTCTGCGGTTTGCGAACCCTACAACAAAATACGCAATGTGCGAGCAAATCGCAACATGTGAAGGTAAGTCAGAATACGCATTTGTTTACGAGCTTTCTGTTACATAAGGTGGGGAATGTGGCCCACTCGTAGTGGAGTCTGAACACCTATTTATACGCTCTTTCCATTCCCGACTGCGTGACACATATTACTTACTCCAGTGACTAAGGGCGGGCTAAAGATAATTTTCCTGCAGCTAAACCATTAACCGAATTTGCATGATCGTTTCATAATTTCTTTTAGCACGTGTTTTAATGTGCTTCAATGTAAACAATGAGATGGTACCTGTACCTACACATTTAACACATCATCGACTGGATAAGTTTTTTAAAGTAAGGTACCATCGCGGACATTTGCGGTATAAACCACTTTTCGACCTTATCACTATGATAATAAGATTTAAAAGTGGTTCTACGCAAATGTCCACGATGGTACCTAATATCTTATTTTGATCTCCTTTTTTTACATTTCGTTTTCATAATTAACAGAACTATCAACTGCATTGTTTATTTAATTGCATGATTCATTTAACATGAATTCGGAAGGCCCGAAGCAGCAGCTTTAGATGCCGACGGCAAGTGATAACGATTCAATTAGTATTACTATCTCATAAAAACACTTCTAATAACATTCCAACAACAATATAAATCATTAGCCTTAGTAAGTACTATTGGTTAAATGCTTCTCACATTATATTATATTTAAATTCCTTATATTCTGATAATAGGTCTAGACTGTGATTGAGATTATGTCACCTTATAATCAAAACGATAAACTCTGATTAATTAATAAGTCAGTTTTAATACTTTATCCGAAAAGTGAAAGTGCTTAGGCATGTAAAGGTTAACTTGCACTGTGAAGTATTATATATTATATTATATATCCTTAGAGTGCAAACAACCAATTAACTTGAACACACATTTTATTTATTTTGTAAAGTAAGTGGGTTACTGATTCAGATGCATATTAATTAAATGTTTATCAATTTCAGTAAACACAACAATTTATTCTTAATTCAGTGGGTAAGTTATGTTGTAGCAGAAAAGCACCAACTTGCGGCTTTGAGACAGTCATGAAATTATTTACAAGAGTTACAAAAACGTTATCAACAGTAATCAAAAGTAATTCCTTGATAGTTTGCGAACTGAAGCTGATAACGTGTTATTAGTTAACAAGTAGGCTAAGACACCAAGTGTTAGAAGTTGGTGTAATGTTTTGGAAAGAGTCCTGCGCTGCAAAGCAATGTATGTGATCGTACCGTCGCAGTGCCTGCAGCGCTTGGGCTCCGGGGGTGCGAGCTCGTCGCCGAGTTCGCGGTGTCGTACCGGCATGGCGGCGCATCCCGCGCCGGCGCCGCCACCACCCGTGTGTCAATACGAGGCTCGCGCGCTCCACCTCGACCGCTCTCTAGATGCGGCGGCGTCGCAGCTGCCACTGAGCCCGACCAGAGCCGCCCGCCCCGGGCGGTAGGCGGCGCCCATTCCCAAGTTATTTTGGGCGGCTGTGACTCATGGCTCGAACTGCCCGAGGCGAGCGGCGCCTGCGCATCACAGGCTGTGCGGCGAATCCCGCCTAAGCCTACGCTCACTTGCAGTGTCCTACTGCATTTATTTACTAATAGCTTGATTCACCCTCAGTTAGCCAAGGCTCTACATATTTTTTATTAATAATCTTGACAAAAATTGCAGTTTTTTTTGTAAATTATTTTAGTATTTTACCTACATCATACTATTTTATTTTTATAATATCTAAAAAAAATACGTTGTTTATTAAATTACTTAACACTTTTTATACTAGGGTGATTAAATTGTGCATTATGGTATTTATGAAAATTAAAAATTCCAAGAAATCAGAAAGATTTTACTTTCCTGAAATCAGGAAGCTGGGAATATTTGCTTTCATGCTGATAAGGAAAATAAATAACATTAACATTTTCAGTTACTATGTTTTGTGATTGTATTGCTGGACTCCTAAATAAATTTATTCACATAATATTTAATAAAAACACACACCTTAGGTTGCTCTTGATGATATCAGTCACCCAAAGTCTTGCCCAGATGTTAATAGAGACTGCAAAATGATTAGCTAGTATAATGTTATAGAAAAGCAATTATTCCACTAACTACTTGATTTATAGTCAGATAGCTACAACAGCAAGCTATAAATGTCATTAGCATTTGAAGCATTCATCAAATACTTGACAATTGCAATACAAGGCCTCTTAATTACAACTACTTGAAGCTTCCTAAGTTGATGTTAAAAGTAATAGTGAAACAGCAAATTGACTTTAGGAAAGTATCAACTAAATTGTGTCACAACATTTACAAGACTATAAATTTCCTCATATCACAAGGAAAATGTTCAATTCCAATAATTTGATCAACTTTACTGTTGAATAATTGACATAAGGGGAAAGCGCCAGGGTAAAATATGATTTGTGACCGTACCAAATATGTATTTACAGAATTTTAGAATCATATATTACAACTCTCTAAGTTAGAATTGACTTTAAATGTCATGATTTCATGAAATAGTCAATCAACAGGGTACAGGGCACAATTAGAACTTAGTTGTATTGATTTTAATTATTGTAATTTTGTAAATACATCTATGATACGGTTGCAAATCTTAGTTTGATCAATATACAAGCAGACCTGCAAATTGCAAAAAACATTAGTAAATATGAATTTTGCAGGCTACTTTAACATTAGCGCATCCCTCGTTGTCATACATCATACAAGCCAACATACAAATTAATATTATAACACAATATTATACTGTAGGTAACAAATCTGGGTATTTGTGTGTTTGTAGATGAGTGATGTATATTTGTTTATTCCACATATTTATGGATAATACAAGATCAATAATACAAATCAATTTGTTTTTTCAGGAATAATTTTTAAGTATGAAACAAGTTGATATCTTCATCTATAGAAACACAAGTAGATTTACGCAAAATACGCGCATTGTTGTTGCGGATACCAGCCCGTATTACCTATTACCTAACATGAGTAGACAAGCCACATATTGTATGCCACCATCATATACACTACATTCTGGCGTAAATCAGGTTGTCTTGATCGTTTATCATTGGAAAGTATATAGGCTGTGAACACATAGGTTGGTCAGTGGGTCGTCTTAGGGGCAGAGTTTTAGGAGTTGCGAGTGTATGCCTATAAGGACAAGTATATGGTCTCATCATGAAGATAATAGCCAATTTAATTGTAATACTAGGGAAATAAATATTTCTAATTCGATTACATACTATTTAAATGCTTTTTAGTTCCACATACAAAAATATTGATTACCCACACTACATAAAAAGCAGGCTAGTAAAATAAAATGTTGTTTTTGTGGACAATGGATTGTATTAACAAACGTTATGCTATGTTACTTCATACTGTTTACTTTTACATTTTGCTCTTGACCTTGTTGTGAAGCTACTTAACCAGTATCTGTTTTGGAAAAAGTGGCTTCGAAATTTATAATAGCTAAGAGATAAAGAAACACGAACTGAGTTCCAATACGATATTTATATGACCGTAATTTTACCGGCGCACATACTGTACATGAGCTATTCAAAATAAATTCAACAGAAGAGAAGGTAGACAAAAATATTTAATTTTTGTGTACCTTCTAGCACAATCCTTTATTTCTGTTATCAGCCGGTGGAACCACAAGTTAATAATAACTTACAAATGCGTAGTGTCTGGTTACCGAACAAAAATCTATAACAATTGGACCGTTTGCAATGTGATATCACGACTATCCTTGGACGGATGTCACATTTTCTAATCAACAAAAGGGATGTTTACTAAAGACACTATTATTAAAAAGCCCATAATACAACGTGACATCGCAATAATAACTAGAAATAGAATAAAACGAAACAGATTGAATATTACTGTGGGCGGCTACGCAGAAAACTTACCTTGTGTTGAAAATGTTGCTGTCTTCAATAAAATCCAATACCTAAAATGAACTAGTTGAAATATTCAGTCCAAAATCACTATAATTCCGTTACACCACGTCACTATGATTTATTATTTCACAAACAGAAACAATACTTCTACTCGTTCCTGCCATTTTGAATTTTTGAAGAATGTTGCCACTCTCCTCTTTTCAAAAAGTTTTTATAATTATTATGGATACTTGTCTTTTAGTCACTTGTTAGCTAGACTTACGTCGTGCAAAAAATTTTAAATGTCAAAAAAAAACTCGACTGCAACTAGTGATTTCAAAACAAGCTCCATTATCTTTACAAACCTTTACAAACCTTTTAGTGTGCTATATTTTTTGGAACCCTCAAGCCCTTTACATACAATTACATACAATTTTTTCTTAAGATTCACCATTTCGATTTTATTAAAAACAAAACCTAACCTATAACCATCGGATAACCCAGACGTGTCGATAGACGTCTCATGTATTAAAATCCATTCATCCCATATTTATGCTTCGAGGGTATAATGAATCCTACATACAAAGATACACATGAAAAACATAATCCTGTATTTGCGGTCGCACAGTAGGGTAAAAAAAAATAATTAAAAGTTGTAAGGTACACCTTAGATAGTAAATCTTCGGTTTCCTCACAGGGTTTCCTAGAAGAGCGGTGGCCACACTGGCACTTAACGGAAGTAGTGACGGCTGTCATGAAAATGATGACAGCGGCAAAGATTTAAATCGTTAGATTCGACTTACCTCGTAAGAAGATAGTAGCATTTCCGTTTCGTTTTGAATCAGAAATGCGACACGATGCTCTGACACGCAATGATGCAGTGACTTCACTTGATTATCACGGAAATGCTGTTTAATAATGTGTGATCCCACTCTTCTTAGTATGGACACTTTTTCTTGTGATTAAGTATGGTGAGGGCAAATCAAGCGATTTAAATCTTTGGGGGGCGAGGTTTGACTTAATGTCAAATAATGGTGAAAATGACAGATTTTCATGACGGCCGTTACGGCCACTTTCCTAGGAAACCATAGCTTTAGACTAGCGTCAGTTAATGGGGAAGTCAAAATGACGCTGTCGTAGCTAGTTCCCAACACAAGTTATTACTCAGAGCTAATATTCTATGGCGTGAGGTGTTTTATTTTATTTTTGCGAAAATTATGTGTTGTTGTGTTCCTAAATACTCCGAAATTGTAGTCCACCATTTCCCGAGAGATCCTAAAATTAGAAGATGGTGGATTAAAGCTAATCATAAAGATTAAAAAAATAAATAAACAGAGTTCGAAACATTTTGAAGAAAGTGACTCCGAGGAAATATATAAGGTTTAAATTTTGGCACTTTCCATGTCAAATACATGATTAAAAATATTGAAATAACCGAAAATAACGAATAGTGAATTATAACCAAACTCATGAATGAACGAAATGTCACCGATAGGCCCTAAGGACCTAGCATGATCACGTCATCTACAATTAGCTTAGCCCGACCTTCCCCATTAAATCCAAGAAAGTACTTATTATACCATGATGCGATGTGGCTGAAACAGATCAAAACGCACTTTTCTTGACAGTGATGCGGACGAATTTTTTGATGCCATAAATGTGATTCTTTGTTCTCCCTTTTTACACATATGTACCTATAATTTTAAGGGCTAATTTTTCAATAGTCAGATCAGATACCTTTTATCAATCTGCAGTCTAACCGGAGGCACCTGAATACCAGTATTTTACATGGAGCGACTGCCTATCTGACCTCCACAACCCATTAACTGGGTAATACGATACCTCTTGGTAAGACTGGTTGTCAGACTTTCGGGCTTCTGACTTCTGGCTTCGACCCGTAACGACTGTTAAAGATCCGCGAATAACAGCCGGGACCAACGGCTTAACGTGCTTTCCGAGGCACGGAGGAGTCTCGATATGTAAAGATGGTCACCCATCCACGGACAACCCCAGCAAGCGTACCTTAACCTCGATCGACCCGCGCGGCTGTTATTACTTAGCCATCAGATACCTTTTATCTGAAGAATAAATATGACAGTGACATATTTTCAATACAAAAGCTGTCAAATCGCCATATTTATTTCGCATGGCCCCCACACATATAGGTAAAGTACGCTGGCCAGTTATCTGACGATTGAAAAATTAGGCCTTTGAAAAAAAAACAACCTTAGTTACCTACTTATTTATAAAAATCTCGCTAATCACTAATTCGCCTGTCTAGCTTACTCATGAGTTAAATACATAAACTCACGCCTCCTTCTTCCCATGTAGGTAGACTGAAATCCTTTTACTTAGTTAATAAACTAATCTTACAGCCAATTACGGCTTTACAATTTAGTAGAACGCTAAACTTATTCTATGCATCAGAAACAAACACGATGACACGCTAACACCGTCTAAGCATACAAGTGTGTAGCGTGCGTGTGTTGCGCAGCCAACTGGTGCCGTTTAAACAACCAACTCACTCGGCGCGGCGCCGCCACCGTTCAACTAGAGGCCTGAATGAAATTCAGCCATTAAATCAAACAGCTTGGCAAATTACTTGGATTGATAACGTTTAACTACTTTCTTAGCCCAGACATTTAAATTATCCATCGCGGGCATTCGCCAACCAATTCGGTGAACCAATTTTCAACCTTATGACATTAGCAATAAGGTCGAAAAGTGGTTCACTATAAATGTCCGCGATGGTACATAATTTCACAAGTAAATTAACTCGCATTTAATACAATTACGTTGTGACCTATTTCTCCTGGAAAAACATACTTACCTACAAACTACAATACAATATAATTAATTAATGAAACATAGTTCAGTTTATTGTTTACTAAATTTAGTAAATTGTGAAAGCTATTACACACCTGCGCTTTGCTCGGAGCTCTGAAACATATTTAAATAATTTAAATAATAATTTTATTTACGTCCTTTTTACAAAGTAATACATTTACAAAACTTACAAATTCTTACTAGTACCAAGTTCTTAACAGATTAGCTTACCTAAATACTTTTATAGAAAACTAGTATAATTTAATTTACACATGTTTGTTACCTATGAAAGGTGCGTTGGTACTACATTATAACTTGTGGCGACCTGCCTGAGCTAGGTTAATAAAAACCTGTGTTTCAGGCCATCCCCAAACTAAGCGATCAGCTGATTCTCCACTAGATATTGAAATAATACTATCCTACTTATATTACTAAATACAAATAAAAAATACCAATTTAATATAATATCTACATAATTATTGAAGCACTTCTAGAAGTTTTTCTGTGGCTGTGTAATCAAGTCCACCCAAATATTCGCATATCTTTAGACTACAATGTTTATAAGTAGCACTATAAATATTAAGTATCCTATTTAGCTTATTATATAAATGGGATCCTAAATAGATATAGAACCGGTTTACAAAAGCATGCCTAGTTTGTGGCTTTACGCAGACCAGATCCTTCCTTCTCTTGTCAGAAGGTACTGGCTTATAAGCTAGTTCAACGTGCTGGTGTAACATGATGTGCAGTATAAATAATTGGCGTACTGTTAGCACCTCACATGCAATGTACAGCTGGTGCGTAGGAAATTTTAAAAGGCCTAAAAGTGGCTACCTTTAGAATTGCTCTTTGAGCGCGTTCTAGAGGGAGTAAAATTGACTTTGCAGCACCGCCCCATGAAGTTATGCAGTATGTAAGTATAGATTGGCACAAAGCTAAATATACCTGTTTAATTAATTTAAAGTCAGCAATGTGACGTAAGTTTTTAAAAATATATATTAATTTACGAACTCGAGTACATTGCAAATCAATGTGTTTACGGAAATTTAGATTTGTGTCAATTGTAACACCTAAATATTTCATATGGTCGGCTTTATCTAGAGTAGGACATGAACAAGCAGCATCAGCGTCTGTCGTACAGTTATGAGCATAAATGGTATGGTTAGAAAGTGGTATATTAGTGTTTTTCATTCTAAATAGAATATATTTCGTTTTATCTGCATTTAATGTTAGTAGATTCATACGAAGCCAATTTGATACATAATCAAAGCCACTCTGAGCATATTTATAGACCTCCTCTCTTGATTTAGCCGAGAACAATAGGGCTGTGTCATCTGCATATGACATTATGATACCATTTGGTAATTTCAGGTTGCACAGTTCATTTATGTAAATTAAAAACAACGTAGGCCCCAAAATACTTCCTTGTGGAATGCCGTAGCAGCTGTTTTTAAGTTCTGAACTTTTAAATTGACCGAGTTTTACACACTGACAACGATTGCTAAGATAATCAGAGAAAAGTAGGAGCTGTGTTCCCCTTATCCCAAGTGATTCAAGCTTGTGCAATAGTTTAGAGCAAGAAATAGTGTCGAAAGCCTTGGCAAGATCCAGGAAAATTCCCATGCAATGTAAGCCATTATCCAGATTTTTAGTAATATAATTTGTCAATTTGTGTACTGCTTGGCAGGTTGATTTTTTTGGTCTAAAACCAAATTGACTATCTGAAAGTAATTTGTTGTTCTCAAGATATTTAATTAACCTATTATTTATAATTCTTTCCAAAATTTTCGAGAGGCCTGTTAAGACTGAAATGGGTCTGTAGTTATTAACGCAATTCTTGTCTCCAGATTTGAAAACAGGAGTAACCAATGCTTTTTTAAGTAGGCTAGGAAAAACTCCATTAGACAGACATAGCTGAAAGATATGTGTTAGAGGTTGAACTAGTAGGTATTTAAATTTCTTAAGGATCCTATTTGGTATATCATCCCACCCAACGGCACAGTCATCTTTTAAACCAGAAATTATTCTTAAAACTTCATCGACATCGGTATCTAATATAACAAAAGAATTAACTGGATTTACAGTTACAATAGTCTGGTTTTGGCAAGGGAGAATTCTAGTTCCAGGTGTTTTGTCAGCCAAGTTTTTACCAACGTTGACAAAAAAATTATTAACTTTATCAGCTGCTATAGATGGGCAAGTATCTGTTGATAGCAAATCAAGTGGAGGTTCAGAGTTTTTTGCACTAAAAGTATTTGTTCTTATGTATTTCCAGACTAGTTTACTATTATTTCCTGCTGATTGCAGCTCATATTTATCATGTTGGATTTTTATTTTCTTCAGAAGGTTATTACAAAAGTTCCTATACCTTTTGTACGTTATGCTAAGTACCTCGTTGTCAGGTGCTAGTTTAGATTTTAAGTGCAATTTGTCTCTATGCCTTATGCAACGGACGAGACCCGGTGTAATCCAGGGTTTGACATTACTATATTTTCTAGGCATTTTTGTAGTGAAAGTATTTTTGATTATTGCATGTTGCAGTGAGCCTATAAAGTAGTTTAGGGAAGTATTCGCGTCGCATGAGTTGAAGACTGGGTCAAAATTTATGCTGCGTATGTCAGTTTCAAGTTTTGCCATATTGATTTTGGTGTAGCTGCGCATGCAGTTTTTTCTAGGTAACGATATTTGTAATGTTAATAAAATTGCATTATGATCAGTTAGCGAAGAATTAGTAATGAATGTTTTGGTTGGTTTCTTTGTTTTCAAAATAATATGGTCTAAGCATGATATATAATAATAATATAATAACTCCACCGCAGTATCTCTACGTTGACGTCGTGGTGGGGCTAGCGCGCTCCGAATTCTAGGACTGTGCCTGTAGAGTTTACTTTGCCGGCACAGGTCTAGGATGAGGAGCCAGACCAAGAGATATACAGAACCCCGCAGGGCAGTATGTGGCGAGCTGTTGGGCAGTAGCGACCCCACGGACCCTAGCTCCCGGGAGGTCTTGTTCCTCATCTCTCGCTTGCCTTTATTGGCCGGCTGGAGTGAACACTGACGAGGAACAGAGCTCCCACCTCTTTCTTGGCCGGTTTGAGGGGAGATTCGCAAGAGCAAACGTGCTCGGAGGAAGGAAGTATTACCGTACTTCCGGGATTTACCTGAGCCGTGGGAGGTATCCCACTCCTCACAAGCACCTCTGGACATGTTGCCCCCTTGCCGCTACGACACTATGTACTAGCGACCGTTTTCGGGGGCACATTATTGAGTGTGCAAGTCATCCCCTGCCATTTTATCAGTGTATTGTATACAAAACATTTAGTCAGGCAGGGGCCAGTGTTTCCATAGTTCTAAACCAGTCCACAGCCACCCAAACCCGTAGCCCAATATGTTTTTTTGTTTCCATGTTCTGCAATAGTCCTGCACCAACCGGGGGTTGTTCTTGGGTGCACTTGCATAGTGCATACAGGAATAATCGTCGGCTGGTGCCTCCTCGTCCTTTAAAATTATCTAAGGGGCCTCTTCGAGTTGGCTTCGGCCCCTCGTACGCCTCCCAAAGGTCCGGGACCCCAGGGTCCCGAGATATGTCAAAGACAAATTTAAAGATACTCAGAAATAGAAAGAATTTAAAGATAATCTAAAGATACATAGACACATATGTGTACTGTCTGGTGGATTATGTTAATCTCGACGAAGCAGCGACGAAGTGTAGCATAATCAGCCTATAATGTTCCCAATGCTGGGACACTGGCCTCCTCTCGGTGAGAGGCAGCGGGCTGTAATTCACCACGTGGGCCCAGAGCGGGTTGGTAGATGTCACATGTCTTGAATTTTTGGTTCTATGACATGCCGGTTTCCTCACGATGTTTTCCTTCAGCGTTTTGAGAGCAGTAGTGATGAAATAATTTACACAAATTATAGCGCCTGCCGGGGTTCGAACCTACGACCTACAAGCCTACAACTCGTAAGTCGCGACCGTTACCAAGTGTGGTTCGAGCATTTTGCTGCTGTGTGCGCGAGTTTGTTTTATGGTGGTTTTGCGTAATAAAAAACGCAAAATTATCTTGATACAATTTTATTGAAATAGAACATATTTTATTTCGTAAACATTATTTTTATCCATATAGGTTTTTGATTTAGGTCCACTCGCCCTACAAACAGCTAAACCCATTTCAACATCATTTAACGCTAAACGAGTTTAAAACATGAACGTGTTTCTGACAATCGTTTAAGAATGAAACAGACAAAGTGATATTTTAAATGCGCCCTTCGCGCAGGATAAAAAGGCCTCATCAACAAAAAAAGAATTCGGAGATAATGGCTCATTATATATTCAAAATGTAATTAATTATTCTGTCAAAAATCAGCGCCTTTAACTTTAAATTTTTCAAGTCACATATCTGAACCGTTTACAGATCTTTCACCTTAAAGTCCAAGTTTGAACTGCATTAAGATCCTTTTAGTCGTTTGTGAATTTATTTATTTGTGGATATCTTTACAATTGGGCTACTTTTTTTACTGTTGTGCCTAAACCAAATAAGGCCCGCTTATAATCAAATGGTATAGTTACATAGATTTTACGAAATATGTCGATGAGCCCCTTCTTTTCCTGTACCCTTCAAATACGATTAGAGCTAAACGCGTTTACTGACTTTGGTGCAAGTGGGCCTTTTAGTCTACAAAATTATTGCGTCAATTTCAACTAACCTTGTTTTCTCGATAAAATTTCAGAGAGCTAATCTAATGAATTATATTTAGTAACAGAAATAAAACATATCAACAAAAACAATTTGTACACAACGTCAAATTATAATTAATTTCCTAACATAGTAACAATAAATTGTAAAACAACTTTAAACAAAGCCACAAAATCCTAGATTATAAATTATAGAAATATAAATAAATTTTAATAATCGTTAAGTTCATCAATTGCATGATTATTGCGCATTGTATTATGTATATAAACACAAATAAATAGAGATTGGTGCCGATTCTCTTGTGAACGCACTAAACTAAAATTAGAGAATCGCTATCTTTTACTAACAGGCAGCGCGAGAAAAGGACGGCTATAGCTATGAACTAAGTTGGAGATGTCAAACTAGTTCACGCCTTGCGCTTCACCGTGTTTTTTAGTCGACATGTTTTTACGTGTCGTCTAAATGTCTATGGAAAAATTAGTTCTAACTAATTTGACAGCTCTAATTTACTTCCGTCCCTTTCTTGTCATAATAGAGAGAAAAAGTTAGCAATAGCCTAAATTAAGTTTAGTTTGTGCACAACAGAATCGGCACCATTAATTCACTAACTAATTTTAAGACGTAACTTAAAAATGCAATTCATTTACAACTAGGCAAAAAAAGAATGGAACATAATAGAGGCCGCCTGTATCGCTTAAATGTAGTAACCTCAATCAATACGTACCATAAAACAGACTTTAATGGACTATCATATTGATTCCTGTGGTCAGGTATTTTGAGGTTAGAAATTAAGCAAATAATTATATTTTTTTGAGCCATGAGAGCTACTTTCTCAAGACATACGCAGAATCACACGATGCCAATAAACTAGACTTTTTTTGCCAAGCTTTTGAAATAAGTTTTAATAATAATAGTTTTAGTTTAGTGTAGTGTGACATTAAAATTATACTAGGTATGTCATGTATAATCCATCGATGTTTTATAGATATAATATAATACGCCTAAGAAACTACTGAAGCGCGGCTGGAATATTTCAAACATCGATGTTTTACTGTACTTGAATTTGACATTAAACAGGATATAATAATTATAGTCTGTACGCTTTATTATCTCGGTTAGCTACATTATTTTTTACACATTTGATTCAAACTATGAATATACTAAAATATTATATTAATGTATGTTGTAATTAATAGGCGGGCAAAACTGGAATTTCATTAAAAACTATTATCTGAGCCATAATTTAAGTATTTACACATAAGAATGCCTTGGAACAAAAATAAATAGTTTTAAAATGTTTTTTGAGGCACACACAACATATATTGTTGTTTTTAAGTTTCCGAACATAAAAGAAAAAAACGGAACCTTTTGTAACATCGCTTTGTTGCATTATTAATATTCGTAGAAGCAATGGAGGATATAATATTAGAATAAGTTGATCAATATTGAAATAATATTCTATTGAGAATGTTTCCAGTGGTTCTAAAATAAACAAGGACCAAGAAAAAATTATTATAATCCCTCCCATTATTTAAGTGAACAAAACTTTTTCAGAGATATTAAAAGGGAGATTTGCTCTATCAACAGTAAACCGGTTTATTCTTTAATTTTACACCTATGTAGGACAATCTAACACATATATTTGGTAAATAGATTAAGATTCACAGCTTGTGTAGTTTTAGCTACTGTTCACAACTTCGCAATTGCCATTTTGTTTAACATGCTGGTCTTTTTTCAAACTTTTTGTAACTGCCAACTCTTTTTGTTCTTTGCGTGTGTTCCGTACCTCAAATTCAAGTCGATGACGTATTATTCGTTGCACAATGTCTTCTGTTGTCATGGTGTTGCCAGAATTTAGAATCTGTAAAGAAATATTTTAATAAGAAAAATGGAGTGATTGTGGTAGGTATAAGTACCTAACAGAATATTAGTAGGGGTGTGGGTAAGTATGACAGATGTAATAATATTCATGTTTCACTAATAACTGTTTTTTTTTTTATTGAATGGATTTCAGCACCAATATAATGCATGATGATAACAATAAAACATAGTTTAAGTGTCAAGAGAAAGACAATATACAAAAAAAAGTTATTTTATTTATTTACCTTGAAGCAGCCGCGTTGTTTGGGCACTTTGTAAGGGTCGGCACCGTCCGCGTCGGTGGCTATCGTGGTGAGGCCGTGGCACACCACCTTCACTCGGAAGTGGTCCATGAGCTCAGCGGTCACGTTGTAGGGCGCGCCGATCACCACTTCGTGCACATACTGAAATATTTATGTTGATATCGAGTTTATTTAAATACTCGTATTTCTTTGGCTCATGATATTTCAATACTCAATCATTTATCGGGTTTTTTTTTCGGACTTTCAAATGCTATTTCAGTGCAAAATGTAGAGGACATTTTGCACCCAAAATGGCATTTGAAAGTACCTACTGTTGGAGCTGATGAAGATTGTAAGACTCTTTGTAAGTAAGTATATTCAATCTATAAATATTACATAATTGGGGGGCTTCTGGCTAAGTAATGACAGCCGCACGGGTCAATCGATCAGGTTAAGCTGCGCTTGCCGCGGTTGGTCTGTGGATGGGTTACCATCTTTACTTACCAAGACCCCTCCGTGCCTCGGAAAGCACGTTAAGCCGTTGGTCCCGGCTGTCATTCTTGGATCTTTGACAGACGTTACGGGTCGTCAGAAGCCCGAAAGTCTGACACCCAGTCTTACCAAGGGGTATCGATCGTATTACCCAGTTCTGGGTTGTGGAGGTCAGATAGGCAGTCGCTCCATGTAAAATACTGGTATTCAGCTGCATTCGGTTAGACTGGAAGCCAACCCCAACGTAGTTGGGAAAAGGCTAGGCAGACGATGATGAAGTATTTAATTGCATAGCACTAGCTACTATAAAGCTACTATTTACTGGGTGCGTCTTTTATTGACTTGAATGTGCCTGGCAGTTGAGAGTATGTCAAGCTCACTCAAATGTCTCGCTGATGGTGGCCGCATGTGTTAGATTATTCGGTTCCCATCAAAATGGTTGTGCTGAATGGTGCTGATCCATGCGTTTTGTTCGTGAACAGGCGCCGTCAGTTCAGACTGGTCTTAGCTGCTATGGCAATTTTTTTTTTATTGTTTACTTTGGACGCTTTTAACGAGCACGTCTTTTTTATATCGTTCTCACATATAATTATAAAATCAACATTAATGATGTAACTAATATTTGTAACAATATAATTTAAAAGAGTATCCATGGAGTTTCTTACCCGTTCTTCTCTATAAGTATCAACTACGCTTTGGAATGGGTAACTAGCTTTATCTTTCGGTTCTGACTGACACCTTGAAAATTCAAAAGTGCCTTTAATGGGTTTAATTGAAATATGTAAATGCTTTTAGTTTGAGTTTGAAAATATAGGATGCTGCATCGTCTTCAAAAAATTGTGTCAGTGTGTCACCACTTGGAATGCAATAATATCGGACATGTCGTGCGATATAAATATCTGCCTACTCAGTTAAAGTCAGAAGAATTTGATAGCTAGTGGTAATCAAAAATATCACGTTGGTACTTTGGCAGCCTAAAATCCTAACGGTTATAATGTTTCGAGTTTTCTTCTCTATCGCAATCAGTGCCGCTCACATTGCAAAAATATGTGACCTCCTACTGGAAGCATCTGACAGTAATGTTTGAATGTAGAAATAAGCGATTTTTTTTACCAACTGATCCTATCGGCTATTCTGCCAGTATCAATTACTCATCTTAAGTTAGGTTACTATTAATTTCATAGTCAAAATTTGTTCATAGACATTGTCTATGAAATTGAAAAAAAAAAATACAATTTGTTTTTGTGTAGCTTGCTGTTATTTATTGATAGTTATTTCGCGATTACGAAAAAGTTGTTCAGTTTGATGGTCTGTACCACACCCAATAATAACAGGTTAATATGACCACACCTTTCTGATACATTCTGTAGACAGGATCTTTAAAATAACTTGAAATATTAGTCAGATATTTATGCTGCCAAAGTGATTTCAGATTTGTAATCTGCCAATGGACACTCGAGGAAGAAAACTCGAGTCATTATACCTACTGTCAGGATTTTATGCTGCCAAAAACGAGGTACTACATTCTTCTGAATTTAACTGGGTAGGCAGATTTTTATAAGGCACATCTTCTAAGCCGATGCAGCATCCTATATTTTGGCGTTGCTTGTCTCGTCAGATAATTTTGGTGTTGGTTTGATGTCACATATTTGCGCTGCGACTTATATATTATGCCTTCCACAAATGATCACATAATTATTTGCCGTCATCTTGACGACAGATGTTATTGCCAAGCTGTTCATAATAATAGGGTCAAATTAAATTAGCTAGCAAAACTCCGCAACCGCAGGTGTGATGGGTATCGATATCTAAACGCGACAAAATAAAAATATGCCTTTGCCCTACCCCTTCGCGGAATTCAGGCATTAATGACGCTGTTACAAATGGGTAGTAAAATCATTACTTTTTTACACAAAAGTATGTTTATTAAATAAAATGCTTTGCATTCTTAGAATGTTTTTTTGCCAAATTGTTGATAGATGTGCATGGTACCATTCTGAACTATAAATATAATTTTAAATAGGTACATTTTCTCAATAAGTGTACCAAAGTAAAAATTTTCATTTCGGTACATTTATTGAAAAGCTGTACCTATCTAAAATTATATTTATAGTGTAGAATCGTACCATATACATCTATCAACAATTCGGCCATAAAGCATTTTAAGAATGGAAAGCGTTTTATTTAATAAATATTCTTTTGTGTAAAAAAGTAATGATTTGATTACCCATTTGTAACAGCGTCCTTAAGTTATGTAAGTTTTAGATCTGTTACCTTGCAAGCCAGCACAGACAGGACTCGTTCATGTAAGTTCATGATGGGATAGTTGGATCCCTTGTAGCGGTTGACTTCAAGGTCAGTGTGTAGGCCCACGATAAGAAAGTCTCCTTGCTCGTGCGCAGCCGCAAGGAAGTCCAGGTGTCCTACGTGGAAGAGATCGAAGGCGCCGGCTACGTAGACAACCTGTAAAAGACGTTAAACTTCGATAAATACAATTTCTTTTTATACAAAGACTTTCTAGTCTCACGCTGCTGTAAGCACCCAGTAGCCAGCCTTATATGCAACATCAGTTTTAAAAAAGAGGTAAGTATGAGTGACAGAGACGACGTTCAACAAAGCTGAACTATCTAAAAATGTCACTGTAACCTACGTTCACAATTTATGTAACTTTCGAAAAGTAACTTTTATAAATATAACACAAAGTTGAATTTCCCCTGCAACTTACAACTATTTTATAACATTTTTAGTAAAAGTCATTCTGAAATCATGAACTCAATTTACACACAGGGAATGTTGATATTAATTGTTTAAGTGGAAATAGGGTTTATCTTTAGAATCAACGTCAACCTACCTTATCGGTGGGTTTGGGCGAAAGGCCGCTGCTGAACTGGATAATTTTCTGTGTGGTGGGCAGAAACTGTGAGCAGCCGGTGTACGGTGATCGGGCAGTCGAATCCGTGCCAAGGTTCGAAGAGTGTTCGAGGGCCACAGAGTACTCTTTGTCACCTCTCCTGGAAATCAATACGCCTTAAGTGTAACCTAGAATAAGATGAAATGGTAGATGTGATAACAATATACCTACGCCTTTTACTAGGTACTTGACTACTTTTTTTGGTAGGGTAGTGTGACCTAAGGTTAAGGCACGGTTTTCCGGGCCTGTAGGCCTTTAAAACACTACCTCCGCCTCCCCCAAATTCAGCGCTACATATTTTTTGCCGAACCCTTGGCGAAAAATCAACGCCACAGTATAAAATATTTGCAGTTGATCAACTAAATTGTCTTTTTCTTGGGAAATTTTATTTTTTTGTTTAGGTTTCCATTTCATGGGTACTTACAAAAGTAGTAATAATATATAAAATAACCGCCGGTAGCTTGGACCCTGTTCCCGATACCAGTGGGCTACTATTTTTTATATTTTTAATGTTTTTATTTTCTTTTTGTTCTAATATTTAAAAGTGTAACTTATACAGTATGGGGACCGCTTATATGCAATAATTTCTAGGACACACTTGGTATCGCCTTTTCTGACGATATACAAAAAATGAACGAAATCGGTCCAGTAATTAGGTCAAAAAGTAGAGTTTTCATTTTGAACAAATTTAAACACTGTAGAATTGTATCACTAGGTCAATGATTCAATGAACCCTTTAAAATGCGACGTTGCCACTCAGTGCAAACTATCACGACGCTGTTACGTACCTATTCTACTTATTTGCCGAAATGTAAAATCGGTACACCTGCACGACAGGCTGGAATTTAATGTAAAAAAAATAATTCAACGTTTGAGTGCGTGCGCAAAACTAAGCGTGTACGGGAGACGCAGCCGCGGACCGCGCCGCCCGACGACACCCACATTCGATTAATACTGTGACGGTACGGCCCACTACCTCTCACAGACACAAGACCAGTACAGACTGACTATGAAATTTAATGTTAATGTGGTTTTTTTTTCGGTATACTAGTACTTGGAATTTCCTATTGAACAACTTCCTTGGCCTGCCATGGTCGAAACTTTGTTTTGTTTTCACAAACATAATCCATCACTGGGACGCGCCAACATTTCCTGCGGGTGTACATCGGCAGCGGTGTCTTTTGGCGGCTTCTTTACACAGAGCGGCACAAGCCACGCGGCTTTCTTCAAAGGCGATTCAGCGAAATAATATTGCGGGGGGCGCGCGGGTGCGGGGTGCGCTCGCGCCACGTAGGGAAGCACACCTGTTATCGACTATTAGCTTCTGTTAAAAGGAATAAAGATAGATAATCATAAAAGCTGTTTAGCTTTAAATACTTAGGTGGTGCTATGGTGTTTTAAGAATTATTGTCATAATAAAACCACTATGCCCTGAGTATTTAAAGCTAAACAGCATTTTTGTTTAAGTGTGTTCTTATTAAATATTATTAAGTAGATTTAGAGATAAAATGCATAAAGTAAACAACAACAATTTATGAATTGTTTTCGCATGTTACATAGTTAGTTACAGACCGGCTCCCGGTGGATCGACAGACCCGATTGATACTCAGGATTACTCAGGAAGTCACCAACTTAACGGTAGTTTCGTAAACTGTTCAATCGTATTTTTAATGTCCAATTAATATTTTTAATTGTTAAAAATAAATATTTAAATTACACAAAGATACTTGTTTTCTAATGCCTTGTTTCGGTAGAAAGTAATTATGTGTAAAAAGTTATCGATAAGCGTTAATTACGATAATTGCACCATGTGCCCTACATTATAATATTTTTTCGCCATCTTGAAAGTTGCGTTCCGCTTTGTCAGTTCACCGATAGTCTTCCGGGATAGTGTGTGTTTCGCAGAGATTTCGTCTACTTGCGCGCATTGCTTCAAAACGTGATTAGCAAATACCAGTAAATTTAGTGCTTAGTTAGTTTAATTTTTTATCAGTGGAATGGACACTTATTAGTTTATTAGTTATTTGACTCTGTATGTGTGTAAATTGTGTTTTTAAGTTTTTTGTATACCTACATTATTAAGGTGAAATTGACACTTGACTTTTGTGTTCGCGTGTGTCTTTTTAACAAAATGCCAAGACAACAGCATTTTCCACGCAACTCGCGTCTGCCCTACTAGTGTCCGGACAATCCTGGGAGCTGTCCAAAGGATCAGGGAAAATCAGCACATGAAGGAGTTGCTCCGCGTCACGTTCCATCCTCTTTTGAACACCGAGTCTTAGAACATTTCGAGCAGAACCCTTTGACAAATTAAAAACCATGGCTCTGGATCCTGAACGAAATTTGCTGAGCAGGCTTCGGGATAACATTGTGCGGCGATGTAACTTGTGCATTCAAAAACGTGGTGGACACTTTGAAAATGAGAAAATTTAAGTTTATTCTTTTTGGAACTAATGTGTAATATTGAAGTAGGTATTTAGTTCAGTTCAGTTATCGCGAAATAAACACGTGGCGGTACAAATGAACTTAGTGGATTTTATTTTCGTCGCACATTGTCAAACGAATCAAAGTGCCGGCGCCGACAAAAAAGCCGCCATTCCGCCCGCGTGCACCGTTGCCACTCTTCGCTCCTGGGGTCAAGGTACGTTGTCTAAACAGAGTGTTTACTTTAAGTGAATTTATTTTGATATTTATTTTGTTTGAAAATTTAACGTTTTTAATTTTCGGTTTTTTATTTATTATTTAATTTTTCTATACTTCTATGGAGTAATATTACTTGAGCTTTCAATGATTGCCAAGATGCCAATTCCATACTGTATGTGTAAAATTAAATAAAGGAAATAATACAACAAAAATTATAAACGAAAATAATACTTTAAATGTAGATACATAATGGGCGTTTTCACATTAGCCGATAACAACACTAACCCGATATCAACATGTCGGCAGTTGTACCGACACCGATTCGATACCGATGCCGGCCCGATATTGATGAATATCCATGACCATCGCGACGCACCAAACGACCACAGTACTAAGGATCGAAGTCTCGAAGTTGGCAGCGCGAAAAAGTGTGTTCAAGTGTAAAAAAGCCCGCACTCACCCCACACGTGTCTTCGTCGGTAGATATTGTGTGGTCGCTGCCGGTGATGTCAGTGTGAAAGCATTTAGGACTAAATAAGTGAGATTATATTCTGTCCGACGATGTCGTGTCAGTATCGGGACGGTATCGTTATCGGCTAGTGCGAAAACGCCCAGGTGGCACTTTCAAGGAAATTTTCAATAATCAACTGATTCTTTTAATGAAACAAAGACAGTTCAAAGAAATGTATTTTATATAAATGATTATTTACAACACATTCAACACAAGCATTTAGTATCAAAACAAAACGTGGAAAGAGCCTTTCATCTTATTGCACAAAGTAATAGCAAAAATAAGACAAACCCAGAATATTTTAGACTGAACTACATCTAAGGAAAAAATTAGTAGATGGTAAGTATAAAAATTTTACCTACAAATTTTTTCCTTACTTTTTATTACCAAGACTTGGCTACGAACAATAAAAAATGACATGATAGAGAGTAACACAACTAAACATAGAGACAACCGTCATCCATACGGTGTGGCGCAGAAGTACTAGGAGGGCTGACCCCAAATAAATTGGGATAATAGCCAGGAGAAAGAAGAAGTATACAAATTTTAAGTAAACATCTATTAAAAAAAACATAAGACAGTTGTTTAACGCGTGTCGAATGTCAGATCGATGATACGGCAGACTTGTTGAAAGATACTACTGCGTCTGCGTCTTTCTTGGTAGCCCCGTTTCAGAGCAAAATTTATTATTTTGCCGCCTATGAAATTTGTTACGACACTGTTAAAACATTCCACGCTGTTCGTGTCTACATCTTTGATCAAGCTGCGTGATTTGGCTGACATGTTTGAAAGTAATAAGTTGATTCTAAAAAAAAATACGAATTTTGAATGTTTTTTAACTGATTTTGATCTATGTTTCCATTAGAACAATACTGTAACTATGGCACATGGCGTGGTTGGTTACCATAGGCATGGGACATTGAGTTGACGATGTCATTGTGAAGCATTCATATCGCAACAGGCCTGGAATTTTCAGATGTGCTATGTGCTTTATGGACTTATTGACTTTTCAGTCAAAATTTTTCGGTGTGCTATGTGTATTTTATGTCCGAAGCTAGACCACGTATTTTTTTACAAAAATTTCATAATTATGTGATGTCGACACAATTTTTTTCAACGGTCACATTTTGGCTTTGGTAGGGATTAGTTTGGAGGACTTTGGCATAGGTTGAACCGTCTCCATCCGCAATCATTCGGCCATATTTTGTTTATAAGAAGGGTACAGGGGAAAAACATGCGATGTCACATTTTTGTGTATTTTGGATTGGCAATGCCATTGTATAGTTCAAATGTGGTAGAACGAAACGCCGAAACACACTTTGCAGTAACATGCATAGTCTCGGAGTAATCTTCATTCAAAAATATTGATACAGTGCAATAACAAGAAAAGTCCACGTCGTACAGGAAAAAAATAAGCATTGCCCATGGTTGTCAGTTTGACGTTTGTTTTTAAGGTTAGTGCGTTCGTCTGTCTGTTGTGTTGTGCGACGTCTATTTTACATAATTATTGAAAATGTCCTCAGAAGAAGAAGGCAAGGTTAATTCGGAGCCACCTACTAAAAAACGCAAATTTTAGTTTTGTGGACCACAAGCTAAGGAATACTTCTCAGGGATAAAATATAATGATGCTTAAACATTATGTAACAATTTGACCAATATAATATTTTCTTTATAAATAAATATATTTTTCTTTTAATTCGAGCCTTAATGTACCTTTTTTCAAAAATCAAAAGATTAATAATTTAGCAATTTCTCAGTTCCTTATCTTTGTAACATTGCATGTTTTTCCCCTGTTTTTCATAAATATTGCATATTTTTGCCTGGAAATACAGGCAAAAAATATGCAATGTCCATGACTTTGTTCAGTTTTTTTCTGCTAACTCAATAAGCATAAGAAAGAAAAATGTTTTTTCTACTACACACCCAAAACAAATATATTTTGTTTATAAATTAATATATTTTTCTTTTATTGCAAGCTTTAATGTACTTTTTTTCGATGACTAAAGTTTAATTTGCGATTTTCTCCGTTCATTGTCTTGTGACATTGCATGTTTTCCCCCTGTGCCCTTCTACTAGCAGAGCCCCGCGTTTTACCCGCGTAAGTCTCGAACCCTTAGGAATATCGGTATAAAAAGTATCTTATGTAAATTAAATATAAATTTCATCAAAATCCGTTCGGTAATTTTTGCATGAAAGAGTAACAAACATCCATCCATCCACACAAACTTCCGCGTTTATAATATTAGTAAGATATTATATTCGGCCATAAGTTCGGATGGATGTCTTAAAGCCTTCGGCAATTATTTCACTCTCCATGGAATAAGAGGAAACCTTGTAATTTTTAAAACACTTGTGTTCATTCGGACTAACTCCTTTGTTCTCAGCTCGAGCACACACCAATCACCAAACAATACTTGTTTTTAACACCAATGTATAAAACTTTTCGAGTTATTCTGCCAATTATCACTGCAGTTCCTGACGAAGTCCTATAATAGATCTAGCACGCCAAGAGGCATCAAGGTTTACAAAGATTACTGGAATACCGTTCTTGGTTCGACCTTCTTCGAGAGCGATTTCTTTTTCTTTCTCAGCAACAACTTGCATCGATACGGATGCAGTTTTCTCCCAATTTTCATGGACCGTATCTTGAAGTTGGCTATAATATTTTTCAGAAAATACTGGGATGTTCATAGAGGAGCAGAGCTCCTCAAACTGAGAATAGCCAATCCGGCCACAATACCAGCTATATTTACATTTACGTTTGCCGAGTTATCAGAACTTTCAGATTGTACAATACAATTTTTTTTACAATCAATCAATCTGCCTAGCCTTTTCCCAACTATGTTGGGGTCGGCTTCCAGTCTAACCGGATACAGCTAAATACCAGTATTTTACATGGAGCGACTGCCTATTTGACCTCCACAACTCATTAACTCGGTAATACGATACCCCTTGGTAAGATGGTTGTCAGATTTTCGGGCTTCTGACGGCCCGTAACGACTGTCAAAGATCGACGAATGATAGCCGGGACCAACGGCTTAACGTGCTTTCTGTGGCACGGAGGAGTCTCGGTATGTAAAGATGGTCACCCATCCACGGACCGACCCGGCAAGCGTAGCTTAACCTGATGGGTCGACCCGTGCGGCTGTTATTACTTAGCCACGAGCTCCTCCTTTTTTTTACAATCATTGCGTTCAAATTTGAAAACTGAAAAAAGACCTTAGTATCCTCTGTTCACTGATCAGCAAAAAGTTACCAGCTTTGCAATCAAATAAATTACTATGCCGTGCTTTTTCTTGCAATTGTGTAACAAAGTAATTTATGTCTATAATTCGCCGTCCTGAAACAGGTTGAACATAAACTGCGTTTTCAGCTTCTATAACCTGGACTCATCAGTTACTTCAGCATATTTTCTGGAATAAAGGTAAAAATAATCAGTCGTCCCATACAAAAATACAATACCTACTCGACCCAAATATATGGGACGACTGATTAGTTTTTCACGATTGCGATGTTGGTCCCTTGGAGAAAGTTGTTCAGTTTGATGGTCTGTACCCACACCCTTAATGTTGATCACACTTTACTGACACATGCTGTATAAAAAATTGGACAAGAACCTTTTCTGAAATTACTACTACAGTACACAACAAACCGGCCTAGTGCGTGTTGGACCACGCACAATGAAGGGTTCCGTAGTTGGGATACATTGTTCCCAAGAACAAACTTAACATTGTAGTTGAAAAAACATGTTCTCCCATACATTCCAACTGCAAATCTAAGTTTGTACGCACAATATTGAGAAATTTACCATGTTATTTTAGGACCACAGACTTCTATTTTTTTCTGTAATCTATAAGTATAAAACAATTTTTTTTTTTCAAAATTTTAGGCTCATAAGTTTCAGAGATAAGGATGGCAAATTTTCGTCTATTTTCTTTAAAAAAATCAATACAATTTATTTTAAAATTATAAAAAAATATATATTTGAGACCCTTACAGTTAAGCCCTTTCATTTGATATGTCACACTACCGTGTACCCAGTAGCTGTACCCAGTTTGCAGACAATTTTGTTTTTCTTATTTGCTCTCAAAAGTGATAATTATATTCCCCATAATCAAAATTCATTTATTTAGGTACGAAACACCGTGTTTGGGTCACAGAAATTCATATGTGTACCAAATTTGAACTTAATCGGTCCATTTGCTTTGGAGAAAATTGGCAGTGAAAGAACATGAGTGATCCTATAAAGATTCCGTTCTTTCCTTTTGAGGTACGGAACCCTAAAAATGGAGCAGATTAACCACCAATAGACTGTTAAATTGTTACTAACTCTGTAATCGTAACAACTTTCATTTGTTTAGGATCCAGTGTTGCAAAGGAGTTCTCACAAACATCAGTTCCATTGTAGAATTGAATTTGTTCCATCACTCTGAAAAAGCAATCCAATGTAAATTACCTCAATCTACTGACAAGGTTCAGCAATACAAAGTCTGTAATAAAAATAATAAATAGGTATCGTCCTGATCGTATTTCAGTCACGACGCCTCTCTCAATCATTGCATGTTCAAATTTTGGTTAAAGTTATTTCACAGTGTGCGGCGGCCAGCCTCAACGGAGGCTAGCCAAGTAGGTACGCAGGAGCCATTATAGTTCACAAATTTAATGTGGTCGCAAACACAGCGCCGTCCCCGGAGAATAAAATGATTATTACAAAAACGCAACTTTCGCTACAAGAAACGCTGTGCGGCCTTAGTCATACGTTTACCTAGGCGAAAGTTTGTGTGTGTGTGTGTGTGTGTGTGTGTGTGTGTGTGTGTGTGTGTGTGTGTGTGTATGTGTGTGGGTGTGTGTGTGTGTGTGTGTGTGTGTGTATGTGTGTGGGTGTGTGTGTGTGTATGTGTGTTTGTATGTTTGCTATTTCTTCACGCTCAAACAGCTGGACCGATTTGAATGCAATTTGGTAGGGTATGGTTACTTTTTATCCCGGTCTAAGCGGGTGAAACCGCAGGGCGCAGCTAGTTAGGTATAATTTAAATCTAAAGCATTTGGTTTTTTTTTCATTTAGTACCGAATTATTTGCCGTACTTCATGTCCAAGACTCGTTGCCTGGAACATGAAGAATAGAATAATTCACGTCGTCAAGGTTTTGTGACCGTCGGTCTGCAAATAACAATCATCTTCGGTTGATTTGAAAGTAATTGGGGTAAATCATTATTGTAAATTAAAAAGAGGAATGGACCCAATATCGGACCTTGAACCTTCTCTTCTTTTTTTTGAACCTTGTCATGTCAGACCATAATGAGTTCATGCCGTTTACCTTGCGTTTACCTGAACATTCCAAACAGGACAGGACAGGGATCCAAGATAGGAAAACCAGCTGCATCCAACTGCTCAGGGGGGTGAGACATGCCCAAAACTGTTCACCAATGCGTTGGAGGACGTCTTTAAGTCTCTGGACTGGACTGGACAGGGTGAACGTAAACGGCGAGTACATCTCCACCATCGTTTTGCCGATGTCATCGTCATAATGGCAGAGACGCTGGAACAGCTAGACCAGATGCTGCACAGCCTAAATGAAGCCTCTCGGCGGGTTGGCCTCGGCATGAATTTGGACAAGACGAAAGTCATGTACAATTCGCACGTCTTGCCGAGTCCAATCCACATCGAAGGATCGCTTCTCGAAGTTCTGAAGGCGTTTGTCTACCTAGGGCAAGTCATCCAGCTCGGTACGCACAACTTTGAGAAAGAAGCCGACAGGAGGGTCCAGTTTGGTTGGGCAGCAGTTGGAAAACTTCGTCAAGTCTTCTCGTCGCCTATCCCGCAGTGTTTGAAGACTAAAGTCTTCAACCTGTGCGTCCTGCGAGTTATGACATACGGTGCCGAAACGTGGACACTGGCAGTTGGACTGATTCACAAATTCAAGATCGCTCAGCACGCTATAGAGCGGGCTATGCTCGGAGTTTCTTTGAAAGATAAGATCAGAAATTAAGTTATCCAGAAAAGAACCGCAGTTACCGACATACCCTACAGAGTAAGCAAGCTGAAGTGGCAGTGGGCTGGCCATGCTTGTCGAAGGACCGATGGCTGGTGGAGCAGACGTGTTCTGGAGTGGGGACCGCGTATCGGCAAACGTAGTGTGGGACGCCCCCCAGCTAGATGGCCCGACGACCTTAAAAAGTTGGCTGGGACAGACTGGATGCGGAAGGCGGAGGACAGGGTGATGTGGCGCAGCTTGGGAGAGGCCCCTGTGTCCAGCAATGGACTGCGATGGCTGAGTTGATTGATTGACCTGAGCTTTAACCTTCCTATCTCAGGTATGATCTTATAGTAATTCAAGAGCTGTATTCTTAATCCCATAGTGCTCTCGATCCAGCAGAAGTTTCCCATGGTTTACGACTTTTCGCAATCGAACGCCTTAGACAGGTTGCAAAAGGTTCCAATGGTTCTCTGCCCTTTCGCCAAAAAATTGTTTGCCAGATTTTCACTTACCAACTAACGTTTCGCAGAATTTTATTTCGCCGAATAATCATTTGCCAACTTATCATATAATTTTGTTTTATTTCTCAACCTCACAGTTACAAACTGTAGATTTGGTCTGCTTTTCATAATGACACTTTTTAAAATGCCAACTTTCAAGTACTTAGCAGAATGTTTTAGTTTGCGTAATATTCATTTAGTTGTTCATTGTTTACCAAATCCTTGTTGTGACCTAACCTACCTTAACTGTTTCCTTTTACAAGAGCGATTCGCTTCTGGCACATCGCCGGCCGCTGCCGCGGCACGCTCGCGCTTCGCTCGCTCGGCTCGTGCGTTGTTTGTCATACTCTAACCTAACCTAACTTAACTGTTTCCTTTTACAAAAGCGATTCGCTTCTGGCACATCGCCGGCCGCTGCCGCGGCACGCTCGCGCTTCGCTCGCTCGGCTCGTGCGTTGTTTGTCATACTCTAACCTAACCTAACTTAACTGTTTCCTTTTACAAAAGCGATTCGCTTCTGGCACATCGCCGGCCGCTGCCGCGGCAAGCTCGCGCTTCGCTCGCTCGGCTCGTGCGTTGTTTGTCATACTCTAACCTAACCTAACTTAACTGTTTCCTTTTACAAAAGCGATTCGCTTCTGGCACATCGCCGGCCGCTGCCGCGTTTAATGTTATTTTTGAGATTCTTAAATAAAAAATGTATGTAAAAATTAGTTTATTTTTTATCATTATATCAATATATGAAAAGGGAACTGTTACACTGACAAAACGTCATTCGACTAATAGTCGTGTCGCCTAATGAAATGTTTGACTAATGATAAATATCTCAAACGTTTTGTGTCATTATAACAATCAGCTTAACAATAATTCTACCAAATGAAACGTTGTCATACAAAAATTTGCTAATCGTTAGTTGCCAAAGTGAAACATCGGCGAAACGTTGGTTGGCAAGTGATAATCTGCCAAACAATTTTCGGCGAAAAGGCAGGATACCGGTTCCAATGGCATCTTTTGCTTATTCCAGGCGTTAAGAGGCGTATCACAAAATTGCGTTCTGACAGATTAGGAATATCGAAGCACGGCGACGCATGTAGCAATTTGGCAATTGTAATTACATTTATTTTGAGTCTTATAATTTATTTATTTTTAACTAACGTTTATTCTGATTTAAATTTTACGTAATAATATTGATGTAGTAAGGACAAATTTACTGTTCATTCTGAGCGTTTTTAGTAGTTTTATGGTTTTGAATGAGGATTTTTTTTATAGATATTCCTTACATATTTCAAAATTCTGAGGCTACTATATGAACTAAACCACTATTTAAGAGATATTATTATATATTTTTCATTTCATTTGCTTATGAAGAGTAGTTCAATCCGCGAGCTCGAAAAAATGCAGTCGCACATTTTATGAAACACTTGTTTTGGAATTTTGTCTTTTATAACGAGGCCGTCCACCACTCAATAAGTCTAAGTTGGCGAAGTTTTTCAGTTTCTCAAAATACGAACGCCAAAGTTAGCCTTATATCGCATAGATCACGATCAAAGTGTAATATGCCTCTTAAAAATGTTCTTTATTACGTTGACATCGGATCGGTGTTAGTTGTACAACGCCCTTTGGTGAAACCGTACTGTTGTTAATGAAAGATGGAATTTTGATTTTGCATCTGCTTTTCAAACACCTTACTGAGAACTGGCAGAATTGACACAGGCCTATAATAATTGTTAGCTTGTTTACTATCACCGGATTTGTACAATGCAACTACTATATAGAAAGTAACAAAAATTGTTTATTCTGCACAAACAAAACGCACATTACAAAAAAACAATAAAAAAAAGACAAAGTACACACATCACATGACACATGCAATGTAAGCAAGAGCCTCGTATCTAAGTTGTCAATTTTGTCTGTGTTTCATGAGATTCGAAAAGACTCCTTGGTCCACACTGGTGTTAAATAGGGCGCAATGGTTTCGATGATAGATTTACAGACTTTTAAAGACATTCCCCAGAGATCTTCTGTTGATTTAAATATAAGATCTTTAAATGCTTTTATGCCTGGGGGTTTATACGCCGAAACTTAAACTCCACAGGACATGCCTTTACATTATTTTTAATCCCCGTCGGAAACAGAGGGGTGTTATAATAAGTTAAACGTGTGTATTTGAATATGTGAGTGTAGCTCCCAAACGGCTGAACCAATTTAGATTTTTTTGTTGTTTTGTTTGAAAGGTGACTTGATCGAGACGGTTCTTAGCTATGACTCAAGAAAATCTGTTCTGGCGTTTGGAGATTATCAGCGCTTTTCTAGTTGATGAAGGATGTGATCACAGGTCTGATCGAGTCGCAATTTGATATTTTGTTACTTCAATGACATTAGAACCTTGAACAACATAGTAACCTTGAACTGATGCTGCAGCATCACCTGGAATTTGGATGATACCCATCTCCCTCACCAATTTACAGGGTATAATTGTGTTTGGGCTCAATGGTCTCAATGAATAGGTTATAGATGGTAATCAGGGTCTGATGATGGAGTAGCAAAGAGAAATGAGGATAAATTAGTAACTAACTTTTCAGCTGCGCAGATTTAAGCGAGGCACGTGTCGATCGTAGTGTGTCGACTAGTAATATATATAAATATAAAGTTTAAAAAGTAGAATATAAATCTTAAATTAAAAAATCCCCGCCACGAAACAAAAACCTTTAAAAAGTAAAAACATAAAATATAGTGGCCTTTTATGAGGATATATAGAAGCGTGGTTTAGCTCGGTGTGTAAGTGAAAAGCGTTATGGCTGTCTAGTTGCATGCATAGAAAACACTCACGCGCACGGGAATTTAAACGCGCTTCGTTTAAATGTAGATTTATGACAAAATGCTATAAGTACTTGAAATAAATTTAATGCTTAGTAAGTTCTTAGCATAATTAAATACCTTCGATTTAAAGCAAATTTTACTGCATAATAAGGAACTGTTTACATATAATCGTAAAAAACAGGCAATAGACAGGCTACTTTGGATTATTTTTTCTATCGAAAAAATTTCAAGTACTTAATCATATTTCGGTTTTAGTACAGCAGTAGACAATGTAGTCAAATAACACATATGGAAAATCCAAATGATTTAACCATATGCATTTGCTTTTATAGGAATTTTTTAAACGCAAAATTATCGATGATCGATCCCCTTAAGATACTTAAGTTCTAGGTAATTTTTATTTATTTTATTTATTTATTTATCCAATCTTACACTATCTTAACAGGTCCATACCCAATGCGATAATGTGATTACAGATTATCACTTATTACTTAATAAATCGAGAGTCACCCTCACGAATTCCGCCAATGTACAGTTAGATATCAATCCTTTGTGAGACGCTGTTTGTTAAATTATTAATTAGTAATGTTTTGATCCAAGCGTTGTCGCGTCGGGGTACTGGAAGAAAACACCAAACAGACGAGACTTACACCACAGAATAAATATAGCACTACTTACACCCAGCAAAATGAGTGCATGCTATTGTAGAAAGGATAGCTGCTGTTAACTTCCTATTTTCATTAACCGTCCCCCAACACGAAGACGCTTGGATCAAAATATTACGTAGAAGTTAAGTATCTTATACTTAAGGGAATACATCGACAAATTTTGTGTTTTTAAAATTCCACTAAAACCAAATGTATAGGTACCTATAGTTAAAACATTTGGATTTTCCATTATGTGTTATTTAACTATATTGTCTACTGCTGTACTAAAACCGAAACAGGATTACTTACTTGAAATTTTTTCGATAGAAAAAAAAACCACAGTAGCACCGTCTATTTTCTGTTTTATGCGGTTATACTGTTTACGTATAATCGTATAAAACTTGCTTGTGCAGTAAAATTTGCTTTAAATCGAAGATATTTAGATATGTTAAGAACTTCCTAAGCTAAAAATATATGTAAGTAAGTATAGCATTTTGTCATAAATTTACATTTAAACGAAGCGCGTTTAGTTCCGGTGCGCGTAAGAGTCTTCTATCTCGCGCGTCAAACTAGACAGCCATAACGCCATTTCACTTATACACCGAGATTAAACCACGTTTCGATGTATCCTCTTAAATGGATTCTATCATTATCACAAATACTAATCTCAGAATTATGTAGATACATACTGCTATTGCTGTAAATAGTGTTGTACTTAATAATATTATGATCTAAACTTATGATTATAAAAAGAAATGTAAATTTTTTACTTGAAATGTTCTCTGGTGAGCAGCAGCATGCGTCCTACTAGATCTGTGGTCGACACTCCGGCAGTCCTCTGCACTTCCCTGAAAACATTATTCAAACAATTAGACTTGTCAGTCTTGACAATGAGTTTGGCACTTCTCATATTATGGAGGGACTCAAAAGAAACGAAACTGAAACAAAAACTACTTACAGTTCGCGTCACGTAAGTTTGCCGCTCTGAAACCAAGCTTTCCGATGCGCATGGCATGGCGCGCTGCTGTATTAGTATGGATATTGACTATTGTTCAGTCATTTGTAGCCTACTTCAGAGCGGCAAACTTCCATGACGCGAACTATGTACTACGCGAACTAAGTAACTTGCAAAAGGAGACACCTCTGTGTCAAACGGAGGAAGACACAAAAAAAGGTGAACTTAGGTTCTGTTTTACCTTTGAAAGTACAAAACCTAAAAATGGATTGCTTGCAACCCGTTTTTATTGGCAAACAAATTATAGTTATCAGCTTGTTTGCAACGCGTTAGTAGCTCTGTGCAGGCCTCAATTGAAATAAAAGGTAGGTACTGCAACACTATACCAGTGACTCATTTAGTTAGAAACTGGTTTCATTTGATTTCCTCATTTAATCCTTGTGAGAAGGCCCTTAAGTTTATAATCAGCAGTAAGTTGAAATCATGTGTTTTATAAATATCCATCACGGAGATAGTTCCTCGCTTGTTTAGTGGAGAAACTTTTCAGGTGATTATTACACTTAATGTACCTAGGTCATTGACTTTACGCCATAACGAAGCTAGAAACTCTCCGTGCAAGTGAGCCTTTAAATACAGACGCAAATATTGTGAGAAACACAGGTTTAACGGAAATTGATAAGTACGAGTACACAATTATGTAACTGGCGAAATCTCGGTGTACACGTACACCTCTGCCTGGCCCTTCGGAGATTACACGCGTGATGTTACGTATATTAATATAATATGTCGGAGCCAACTGGTTTAATTATCCGTTTACAGTATTGGAATGTTTTTTTTTTTAAACACAAGTTTCATTAGGGCTCCGTAGAATATAATAGAGTACTCTTTATTATGCACCTCTTTATTATGTTACAATGTTGAAATTTTACATAGGGTCGTAATGGGCGGTCTTATCGCTAAAAGCGATCGTTTACAGACAATCTTTGGATGGAGTATGGGGACAAGAGAGACAATCCTGATAAGTAATGAAAAAGAAAAAAACGGAACCCTTATATAGGATCACTCGTGTGTCTGTCTGTCTGTCCGTCCGTCTGTCACAGCCAATTTGCTCCAAGTCTAAGGGAACGATTTAGTTGAAAGTCTTGAAAGGTCATCATCATCTTCCTGCCCTTATCCCATATTACTTGGGGTCGGCGCAACACGTTTTCTTCTTCCATTCTCCCCTGTCAACCGTCACGCTATCATTCACTCCCTTCTCTTTCATATCATTCCTCACACAATCCATCCATCTTTTCTTTGGCCTTCCTCTGCCTCTCCATCCATCAACATCTATATTCATCACTCTTTTAGTCACATGCGTTTCGTCTCTCCTCATTACATGCCCATACCAAGACAAACGATTTCCTTTCAACTTTTCTGTCACTGGCGCCACTTTCAAACTTCCTCTTATATACTCATTTCTCACTTTATCCATTCTTGTCACTCCACACATCCATCTCAACATTCTCATCTCCGCTGCATGCAATTTTTTTTCATACGTCTTCTTCACTGTCCAGCATTCCGATCCATAAAGTACGACAGGCCTTATCACGGACTTGTAAATTTTCCCCTTCAACTTGAGGGGCATCCGTGGGTCGCAAGTTGTTCCTGTAACCTGTCGCCATTTCATCCATCCTGCGTTGATCCGGTGCGTTATGTCTCGGTCTACTTCGCCATCCCCTTGGACAAGCGACCCGAGGTACCGAAAGTCGGAGCAGATCGGTAAGGGCGTTCCGGCAAGAGATATGGGCACAGGACCGGAGAGTCCGCCAAAATCACAAAACAAATACTCTGTTTTGGTCCGACTTACTCTCAGGCCAACGGTCTCCAGTCTTTTCCACCACACCTCCAATCTGCTCTGGACCTCTAAGCCACTCTCGGCAACCAGCACAATGTCATCGGCGAACAGCATACACCAGGGAGCCTCTTCCTGGATATCCGAAGAAAGAGCATCCATTATCAGCACAAAGAGGTAAGGGCTGAGTGCAGACCCCTGGTGCAAGCCGACAGCCACATCGAAGCTGTCAGTAGTGCCCACTGTAGACCGGACTTGGGTACTGCATCGACTGTACATCGCGCGAATCAACTGCACATACTTCCCTGGTACACATTTTTCCTTAAGTGCCCACCACAAAACTTCACGAGGCACTCGGTCGTATGCCTTTTCGAGGTCAACAAATACCATGTGCAAGTTTTTATGCGCACCTCTGTATTTCTCGCACAGCTGGCGGATAGCAAAGATGGCATCTGCTGTTCCTCGACCAGGCATAAAACCGAATTGGTTTTGCGAAATTTCACTCTCTTCTCTTAGTCGCCTTTCAAAAACTTTCTCCCAAGCCTTCATACTATGTGACATTAGCTTTATTCCTCTATAGTTGTTGCACTCCAGCACATCACCTTTGTTTTTAAAGATGGGCACCAGCGAACTGTTGCACCATTCGTCAGGTATGGCTTCTTCCAGCAACAACTTATTGAAGAATAAAGCTAACCACGTCCATCCATCTACCCGTAATAACTTCCATACTTCGACTGGTATTCCATCCGGACCTATTGCTTTACCATTCTTCATCCCATTAACTGCTATTCTCACGTCATCCATACTAATAATTCTCACTAACCCCTCATTTACTGGTTTATTCTCAAGCACACCACTCCAGTCATTCTCCTCATTCATCAGTCTTTCAAAATAGCCCTTCCACCTATCCTTAATTTTCTCATCATCCGAAAGAACTGTTCCAGTTTCATCCCTTATACACTTTATCTGACAGACATCCCTCGTCTTCCTCTCTCTAGCTCTAGCAAGCCGGTATAGATGTTTTTGGCCTGCTGGATTATCCAGTGTGTCATAAAGCTTGTCCTGGGCCTTTGCTCTCGCTATGGCTACAGCTTTCTTGGCTTTTCTCTTTAGAGCATCATACTCACTCTTTTTTTCTGCTTTCAAACTAACGTTCTCATTTTCTACACTCTGCCATTCCTTGAACTTTCTCTTCTTATCCCGTAACATATTCTGTATTTCTGTCGACCACCACCATGTATCCCTATCTATAGTACCCTTTCCTTTCGTCTCTCCCAAAATATATTTCGCTGTACTCCTAATATACCCCGCCATTTCATTCCAACATTCATTTACACTTCGATCGTTCATGTCCCCCATATCTATCATTTTATCCACCACTCGCTCTTTAAATTTCTTCGCACAATCATTCTTCTCCAGCATATGCCATTTTATTTTAGGGGGAGGTCGCTCTTTGTTTTTATTGGGCTTTATTTCTACGACCATTTCCATAACTAGGAGTCTGTGCTGTGCCACTAGGTCTTCTCCCGGTAGCACTTTGCAGTCTTTGATGTGTTTTAAGTTTTTGCGTCGTATTAGAAAGTAATCAATTTGGGTCTTATGACTGCCACTTTTATACGTAATTAGATGTCCATCGTTCTTCTGGAACCAAGTATTAGCTACTGCCAGGTCAAATGCGGTAGCGGATTGCAGCAATGTCTCTCCCTCGTTATTTAGGCTACCAAATCCCCATCCTCCATGCACTCTTTTATAAACCCCTCTCATTCTTCCCACATGCCCATTAAAATCACCTCCAACTATCAATTCTTCATGCACCGGAATGTTCATCAAAACTGTGTCATAGTCCTCCCAAAACTTCTCTTTCACCCTTTCATCACATCCTACCTGCGGTGCATACACACTAATTATATTCAGCATTACATGTTCTAACATAACTTTTACAACGATTAATCTATCATTAATTCTTTTTACCTCCATCACGCCTTCTTTCAAATTACTGTCTAACACTATTCCCACTCCATTTCTTTTCCCGTCACTTCCACAGTAGAAAAACTTGTATCCTTCACCGATTTCTCTCGCTTTCGTTCCTTTCCATTTTGTTTCTTGCAAACACGCCACATTTATTCGTCTTTTTTTAAATACATCCGCTAACTCTCTGGCTCTTCCAGTCATCGTCCCAACATTCCAACTAGCATACCTCAATCTCACTTCCCGAGCTCGCTTCTTACGTTGCCCCCGCCCGGGATGGTGCAACAACCCTTGTCCACTTCCCGCAGGAGCCGGGTGCTGCCCCTGCGCGTCGCCTGTGGGGTACGCCCTAGCCCTATCGCGAAAGTCTTGAAAGGTAGCACATATGAATTTCTGTGACCCAAACACGGATGTGTAACGTAAATAAATGAATTTTGAATATGGGGGTCACTTTTGGAGGAAAATAAGAAAATAAAAATAAAAAAGTTTTGCAAACTGTACCGTGTGACATATTAAATGAAAGGGAATACTGTGAGGGTCTCAAATAGATTTTTTTTTTAATAATTTTAAAATATATATTTTTTTAAGTTATTTAAGAAAATAGACGAAAATTGACCATTCCCCGTATCTCCGAAACTAGTGAGCCTAAAATTTTGAAATAAATACAGATAATAATTCTATAACAGGAAAATTGATAAGAAGTCTGTGGTCTTAAAATAACATGGTAAATCTCTCAATATTGTGCATACAAACTTACATTTGCAGTTGGAATGTATGGGAGAACATGTTTTTCAACTACAATGTTAAGTTTTTTTGGGATAAAATCATCCCAACTCACTCTTAATTGTGTGTAGTCCAATTCGCATTTGGCCGGTTTTTTTTTAATTATTATTACATTGAAGCCTTGATTGGTAAATAGGATAAACTGAACAAACTCTATAATCAGCTTAACATCTAATCTTGTATGTAGGGGTAATCTCCGGAACTAATGATCCAATTCTAAAATTTTTTTCACTGGTAGAAAGCTACATTATTCCTGAGTGCTATAGGCTATAAATTATATTTATATCATGCATATTAGCTGAGCTGTCACAATTTTTGTCCAGCAAGTCGGAAAGAAATACCTCTTGAAACAGGATTATTTGCATGCGCTGCCTAAACAGTTGCTTAAAATTAAAAACAATGTGTGGCAACCTGGTCCGTCTTAAATAACTCTATAAAAAATTCCGCGACACTATATTTCTATATTTTATCTTTTATTTCTTCTTTTATTGTTTTAAAAAAGTATTTTATCGACATACTTACGTTTGGATGATTATTTAAACAAAATATTAAACCTTATGAAAAAAATTATTTTATTATAACAAGGACATCTTAGAGATAAGATTTGGCCTTTACAGTATGTCAATTGGTCATATAGTTTTGGAGATAATAAAAAAATTACTAAAAAGCAATATAACTTTCATACATACCGCAGTGAGCATAGAACATGCTTAGTGCGGATGTTTTATCCATTTACCCATAGATTGCGTTGTGCAACGTCATTTTTCTGAATTGCGAGATTTTCCGCGGATTGATGACCCTTCTCGATTTATTATTTCAATATTGTCGGTGGAATAAAGCGGAAGAGTTTGTTTTTCTGTTAATTTGTTTGAGATAGCATATAGGCTATTTATCATCACGCTAGGGCCCTTAGGAGCTGAGCAAAAAGAAAAAAAAGTCAGAGTAGGTAAAAGCGCGGGCAGGCGATGCGATGCGATGCGACGGAGTGGGCCCAGGGACAACGACGAGAAATTTAACGCGGACGAAGTCGCGGGCAGAAGCTAGTAGATCAATAAACTGATTATAAATATAATTTGTTCCATTGTGATTTGTCAACACAAACATGAAATGTAAAAAGTAATTAATGATTTGGACTACAAATCCTGTCCATAGATTGCTCTTAATTATAAAGGAAATCATATGGTATAATGGATATTTTCCTGACTATATAGGTAAGGAAAACTGTGTAGGTTTCTAACTAATAATAAAAAATGCTGTATTGGAATACCACAGAAATAGTTACCTTTGTAGGGGTACACAGGAAGCAAACTACAAGAGGTAAATTTACAAAAGAATATATTTCAGGAGCTATTTATGTAGCACTAGCGACCCGCCCCTGCTTCGCAGCGGTGCAACAATGGCGAAATTTAAAAACATGGAGATTTCTGTGTGTTATATCTATCTAAGTAAAACATGGACGTATTATACACATAAACCTTCCGGAATATATGCTCTAATAAAAACATGGAGATTTCTGTGTGTTATATCTATCTAAGTAAAACATGGACGTATTATACACATAAACCTTCCGGAATATATGCTCTAATAAAAACATGGAGATTTCTGTGTGTTATATCTATCTAAGTAAAACATGGACGTATTATACACATAAACCTTCCGGAATATATGCTCTAATAAAAACATGGAGATTTCTGTGTGTTATATCTATCTAAGTAAAACATGGACGTATTATACACATAAACCTTCCGGAATATATGCTCTAATAAAAACATGGAGATTTCTGTGTGTTATATCTATCTAAGTAAAACATGGACGTATTATACACATAAACCTTCCGGAATATATGCTCTAATAAAAACATGGAGATTTCTGTGTGTTATATTATTATCTATCTAAGTAAAACATGGACGTATTATACACATAAACCTTCCGGAATATATGCTCTAATAAAAACATGGAGATTTCTGTGTGTTATATCTATCTAAGTAAAACATGGACGTATTATACACATAAACCTTCCAGAATATATGCTCTAATAAAAACATGGAGATTTCTGTGTGTTATATCTATCTAAGTAAAACATGGACGTATTATACACATTAACCTTCCGGAATATATGCTCTAATAAAAACATGGAGATTTCTGTGTGTTATATCTATCTAAGTAAAACATGGACGTATTATACACATAAACCTTCCGGAATATATGCTCTAATAAAAACATGGAGATTTCTGTGTGTTATATCTATCTAAGTAAAACATGGACGTATTATACACATAAACCTTCCGGAATATATGCTCTAATAAAAACATGGAGATTTCTGTGTGTTATATCTATCTAAGTAAAACATGGACGTATTATACACATAAACCTTCCGGAATATATGCTCTAATAAAAACATGGAGATTTCTGTGTGTTATATCTATCTAAGTAAAACATGGACGTATTATACACATAAACCTTCCGGAATATATGCTCTAATAAAAACATGGAGATTTCTGTGTGTTATATCTATCTAAGTAAAACATGGACGTATTATACACATAAACCTTCCGGAATATATGCTCTAATAAAAACATGGAGATTTCTGTGTGTTATATCTATCTAAGTAAAACATGGACGTATTATACACATAAACCTTCCGGAATATATGCTCTAATAAAAACATGGAGATTTCTGTGTGTTATATCTATCTAAGTAAAACATGGACGTATTATACACATAAACCTTCCGGAATATATGCTCTAATAAAAAATGGTGAAAACCACTTCAAAATCCATTGTGAAGTTTAAACATGAAAAGCTACTTTGTTTTATACTATCTCATCATCTGCCTAGCCTTTTCCCAACTATGTTGGGGTCGGCTTCCAATCTAACCGATGTAGCTGAATACAAGTATTTAACATGGAGTGACTGCCTATCTGACCACCACAACCCAGACACCGGGTAATAGAATACCCCTTGGTAAGACTGGTTGTCAGACTTTCGGGCTTCTGACGACCCGTAACGACTGTCAAAGACCCACGGATGACAACCAGGACCAACAACTTGATGTGCTTTCCGAGGCACACAGGGCTCTTGTATGTAAAGATGGTCACCTATTAATGGACCCACCGCGGCAAGCATAGCTTAACCTGATTGATCGACCCTAGCGGCTGTTATTACTTAGCCACAAGCCCCTGTTTTATACTATGTATACATATAAAAAAACACTCAACTCTGTTTAATTGCAGGATGAATTTAATTTTACAAGTTCAGTGCGTTTGAAACTATAATTAATACTAATTACTGTAATTTGAAACTAGCTGTGTACTACAGGTGTTTATTTATTTATTTATTTAGGGAAAACAAACAGTAGCACAATAACAAATAGACAAAATAACTTAAATATTACATTTAACAATTATGCTACCCACTACGTTCTCCACAGATTACAATTTATAAGTAGTAGGTGTTCATTTAAAAAAAGTTGTTTAATGGCCTGATCCTCTGATTGGAAGTAAGATTGGGTTTTTGCATTAGTATATCTCAGTCCAGAGACTGAATCAGTGTCTGTTTAAAGGGATATTGGTCAACCCCTATTCACATTAAATAATATCTGATAAAAATTGGCTGTATATACTACATTACTGCCTAACTCATTGATGAATACAGGTGTAATGATATGTTATTTCATTTCAGCATTCCATATTGCTATGCTAAACCACAAACCACAATACAAATTTTATAGTGTTATAAAGTGTAAAATGCCAATTTTCTTTCAAGATTGTGTATGGGTTATTATGTTTTGTTTTTTTATAGAGCTAGAATTACCTGTAACGGTCAGCTTTTTTCACTAAGTGATATGTATCAATTCCATCAGCAGTCACTGTGATGTCATCTGAAAAAAATAAGCAGATTTATGTTCATATAATTTTCCATATCAAAAAACATTAAGACATTCTGTTAATTCAAATTAGTCACATATTAGCATGCCTGATGAATCTTCAATTTTACTCAGAATAGTTAGAGATTATAGGTTTGGTATTTTATCTAATCATTCTTCACACATAATTGGTATAATTTTGAGATTATTGACAGTGGATGTAATTAGAATAAGTTTCCATTTTATACATAACAAGTAGGATGAGAATCTACAGAAAAATAAATACTTAGAGACAACAAAAACTGGTTTCAAGGTACATAAACATGAGAAGAATAATTTTATTACTAGTATTTTTTGTATGAATATTGAAGGTGGGAAATATTAAAATAAGTATTTTTCCATGGCTAACAAAAAAGAAAAAAAAATATCTAGTCAGTGCTAAGTACATTTAGAATTATTTACAAAATCTATACCGTTGGTATTCATTCTGATTGTAAGTACATGAAACTTGCAATCTAAACTATCAATAATTTTATAGCATGAGTGTGTGAGACTAGCCACCCTAATAGCCAGTTCTCAGTAAAACTGTTAAGTGAATTACCTCCATGCACACAAAAATCACATTGGTACTTGTCCAGAGTCTCAAGAGTGGTCACATAGGGTGCACCTTCCACCACCTGGTCAACCCACTTGATGGCACGAACCATTTTGTAACGTTCCTCTTGTGTGAACACAGGGGGACCCTTGTGCTTCGAGATTTCTTCATCTGTATGTACTCCCACAATCAACACATCACCCAATGCTTTTGCTTGTCTCAGCGAATTTGCGTGACCGAAATGCACCATATCATAACTGGAAACAGAAATCAACACCACACTGTGATCTTAAGAAGAAATTATTTTGAGAAAAGCATGTGTACACAGCGATTGCGAACTGAAATCATTCGCGCCGGATGCTTTGTAATTATTCCAAACTGCGCTACTGCTCATTCAAGTCAATTTATGAAAGTATATCGTGAATTTCTGGCGAGAAACACTAATGCGACTAAATGTTACCATCGGAACTGCTAGTGTGTAATGTTTGCAATTACCAAGCACGAAGACATGAAGTAAAAATAAAAACTCGATATTACTCACCACCCATCGCACCACACTCTAACTTCTTTTTTATTTTCGTTGTTTTCACCCATTGTTAAACAGTCTGATTTTATTGAAACCACAGACGGGTTGTAACACCTTTTACAATTATAATTTTTGGTAATTGAATTAAAATCGAAACCGATCACTAAACTCACAGTACCTCCGCCCTTCCAAAGATTCACGAAACAACTGATAAAAACAAGCTGTCAGTCAAGTGTCACGTTTTAGTTCAGGCTCAGACGTCATGTGTCAAAATGCGAATGCGAATTTCGAATGTGATGTGAATGTTGGTAAAATAAATCTCAAAGATTTTTTTACTATTTACTATCGATGCTTTATTTACATTATGATTTACATATATAAATATCTCAATGTAGTATTTTTAGGGTTCCGTACCTCAAAAGGAAAAAACGGATCCCTTATAGTAGGATCACTTTGTTGTCCGCAAGTTGTCCGTCTGTCTGTCAAAAAGACCCTCTTCCTCAGGAACGCGTGGAGGTATGAAGTTGAAATTAATATCAAATACCTAAGTCAATGGTCCCTTGGAGTTCTAAAAAAGTCAAGCTTCTACTTCAACGCAATAAAAAAATACGGCCATTTATTGGATAGGTAGAATTAGCGGAAAAAAAATTTTGTTTATGCTAATCTCTTCGGACGAAGCCATCGTATAATTATAATCGAACTTCACGTACAGGTAAGTTCGTTTAATCATAAATTTTGCAAAAAAAAAAGGGAGTTTTTTGTAATTTGCGGGCGATCCGCTAGTCCGATTTTGCTCATCTACGGCTCATTCTCTTCGTTTTTTTATTGCGCACATTCAATACATTTAACTTTTTTTCGTAGGAACTGTAGTTTTCACTCTAGACGCAAAAACTGGTTTTTGCCATTTTTGCTTTTTTTTTTTTGTCACAGCCACTGAATAAATAATAGTACTAACGTACTTTAGCTGACAATATTGAGCTATTAAAAGTATTTTAATTAATTTGGATTACTTAGATCTTCCAAAAACAATTTTTTCCGCTCCACTATGAATTGCATGGACACTGAAAAGCTAATTCCATTCCACCTGTCTATTATGCGACATATTTTGATACTCGCAAGTAAATCAAAACCTGTAGGGTAGGTACTTCCCGTTGTCCTAGAATCATGAAATTTGGCAACAAGCAAGGTCTCACAGCACAAATAAAGGAAAAATTCCGAGAATTGTTAATTTGTAATTCTATCACATAAAAAAATATTTTCAAGTCTGTCAAGACCTTTTTCTCAGGAACGCGTGAAGGTATCAAGTTGAAATTAATGTGAAATACATAAGTCTATGGTTCCATGGAGTTATAAAAAAATCAAGCTTCTAAGTCAACGCAATAAAAAAATATGGCCATATAAGCGACATATTTTGATACTCGCAAGTAAATCAAAACCTGTACTTCCCGTTGACCTAGAATAATGAAATTTAGCAAGAAGCAAGGTCTCATAGTAGCACAACTAAAGGAAAAAGCCCGAAAATTAATAATTTGTAACTTAGTCACAAAAAAAATATGTGATTACAATGTATAATTTTGTGGTTTATAAACAATAAACAAGTTAACACTATTTACACTAGATACTAAAGTAAATAACTAACTAAATAAGTATACAAATAAATACAAAAACAGAAGGACACTTAGGCGTCGAAGTACTCGTCTGCGACCTTGTTTTTAACCGACGAAAAAAAAAGGAGGAGGTTCTCAATTCGACACGGTATGTTTTTTTTTAATTATTATTATTTTTTTTATGTATGACCACGCATAACTTTTTACAGTCGTCCGATTTGAAAAAAAATTGTTTTATTCGAGAGGGTATACATCAAAGTTGGTCCCATATAAAATTGATTAACTTTGCTGGGGCAGTTTTTCAGTTAGCTTCAATAATACTTACTTTTTCCCCACTTTTATATGGCTGATGTTCTAGTTTGTTTTGCAGGTATTAGAATTTGTGTGGGCTAGGTACCACAACTAAAAAGTGAAAAATAAAAACTTTTTTACAAAAAAATACAACCGACTTCCAAAAACAACACTACAAAGTGAAAAATAACTTTAATTTCGGAAGTCGGTGGCATAAAATGAAAATACATTTAACCAGACACCGACTTCCGAAATTAAAGTTATTTTTCACTTTGTAGTGTTGATTTTGGAAGTCGGTTGTATTTTTTTGTAAAAAAGGTTTTTAATAAAAGTTATTCGGATATTTTCTTCCATTTCTGGACTATGTCACCATAAATTAAAATGATGTTGTATATCTGTATGTACCTGAGCGTTTTTAAAATTAAGTGTAGGTACGCACGGCTACAGATCAAGCTATACATTTCCAGTATAAGCTGATCTCGCATTGTATAGGATTTTGTTGCAATGAGAGGTCAGTGTAAACTGGAAATATATAGCTTGATGTGTAGCCGCGTGTACGTAACTAAGAAATTTAAAAGGTGATAATAAATATCCGACCAAAATTTTTAAAACTCGTTTGGCCAATTCATTGGCGTTTCAGATCGCTCAATAAATTGGATAAGACATTTTTAAAATGCTGCCTGCTCGGTTTAGTACCTCTACCTAATTTTGGAATTTGGAAAATTGATTGTCTTTGTGTGTTTTTCAAAAGAATTTGGGTACTTATCTATGTAAAGGAGCATAATTAATCAGGCTGTTTTTTATTTTAAATTCTTGCTGCTTATCAATTTAGTTTAGTTAAAAAACTATTGTAAACTAAATGTTTTAGAATTAAAATTGGCATTGTATTTAAATTGAGACATTAAAAGAAAAAGAAAAAAACTGACTGTGAATGTCACTACCATGTAGGCTAGATGGAATATAGCTGTCTGGCGGTTTTGAGTAGTTTTTATGTGGTCTACGCAAATGTCCTGCAGATCTGGCAGCGTTGAGTGACGGGTCTTTGAGCTCCCTAAATCATGGTTGAGCTACACGATGACGCATGCATGCGTGCCGTCTGCTCAAAAGCTGCAATGGTTCTTCCTTCAAAATGCCCTTCCAGACATGGCCCTGACTTGTTAGACTCACACTTCTTAATAATTATAATATTTGCATTTTAAAAGAGACCATGTCCTCTGAGTTTGTTTCGGCATTTCTTCTCAGGGATCAGTCAGCTAGGAAATGCCGGCGCCATCTGGTATTGAAATTTTGGTCAAATTGGCTTTTAAAAGTGGCTTATTTCTACTAACAGAAATAAACATTTTATGTAGGTAGCAGACACTATACCTACATAATCTATTGTTGCCGGTCGTCAGTGACCCGCATGGTTGTCAATAGATAACTATGGTTGCAATTGACGAGCGCGAGTCATTTAACCCTTACGATTACAATTTGAACCTTAGATCAACGACTTAAGTCACATGACGCTCGTTCGTGGTATGCAACTACTATAACTTGTACTTAGATCAACTTAGATCGTTTTTTAAATCCACTCCCCCAAAGGATCTATGTTCTATGTTATAGGATTTGGTTTCCGCACTTAGTCCTTCATGTGGACCATTGTGCGTGGGCCATGGCGGCCGTCGGGGGTTTATTCCAACCAGCCCACCTCCCTCCAGAATTTAATCAAATCTCCGGGTTTGTTAAGAACATCTGTGAAAGATCGGGATATTCCGAGAGTTTCTGTTCTAATCTGGGTGACGCCCGTGCATTCAAAAAGCACATGCGCAACGGTTTCCTCAGCCTCCATGCAGGCCCTGCACAGAGGACTGTCCGTTATTCCTATTGTGTGGAAGTTTTTGTTTAATGAGCAGTGTCCAGTGATGGTCCCCGTCACCAGGCGCAGCCCGTTCCTATCCAGACGTAATAATCGCCTGGTAAGCGTACCATCCAGGGACGGGATGGCCTCCCTGGACTGCCTGCAACCTGATGTCGAGGACCACCAACTCTCCGCTTGTGTATGGGTGAACTCCTGTAGCCACCTGCGTAACTGGTTGAAGGGAATGGGTACGATCGGCTCAGATCCACAGACAGACATGCTGGATGCTCTCCTAGCAAGTTCATCCGCTGCGTCATTTCCAAGTGATCCGCTATGTCCTTTTATCCATTGCAGTGTCACTGTGTTGCGGTTAGTTACCGCTACTCGTTCGAGTGCATCGTGACATTCTAGTATTAATCTCGAGGTAAAGTACTTTTTCTGTAGGGATTGGAGCACTGAGGCACTGTCTGAGAGTATTCGTATATAGGTATCCGTAACTCTCCTGGCTTCTATGGCATAACACGCTTGTATGATGCCCACACACTCCGCCTGGTAGACAGTGTTGTCCCCCAAAGGATATTCAATAAGTAGGTAAATCTCCTAATAGATGAGGAAAGTGGTGTCAGGCTCTGCCGTGTGGTAGTAATATTATCTCCTCTTATCTGAACGATATCCCTCCAAAAATTTGTCGGAAACTGATCATCTTTTGTGATAAGACCGCCTACCATTCAATATTAATTGAATTCTTGTGCCTTATTAGGGTTCCGAACCGAAATGGTAAAAAGGAACCCTAAGGCGTCGTCCTGCCTGATATTGGCTTCGATCGTACCAGGAAACGAAGCGATTTCGTCGCACGACAAGATACACACACATTTCTTGTTTAGAGTGTCCTAATTGAAGCTTGCAAGTCATCGCGCGAGCACAGGAACACATTTTCATCGTGCAACGAAATTGCATCGTTTGCTCGTACGATCGTTAGTCAATTAGGACGACGCCTTATGGTGTGACTCAATCTGCTGGATAGCTCAAGAACTACTAATGCTATCAACTTGAAATGAACAGTTTTAGATGGCATTTGCACAACTATTTTGCAAATAAGAAAGAAACAAAAATATATATGTTTTTTTTTTTCAACAGGGACTGAAAGGGGGTCTTAAAAATTTGAAGTGGGCTAGGGCATGTGGGGTATCATATGAAAGAGCGCTGTTTACACATTCTTAAACATTTTTTCTCTTTTTTTGGGCCGCATAGTTTTCGACTTGATAATGAAAAATATTTAAAAAATATCCCCCTTATCTCCGAAGTTTGCATAGAGAAAAATCTGAAATTATTCTATGTAATAGAAGTTTATGTATAGATTACAGAAAAAATAAAACGATGTCTGTGAATAGCACAGTTTTTCAGAAATCATCAACAAATATTACTATGATGGTACGGAACCCTCGGTGCGCGAGTCCGTCTCGCTCTTGACCGTTTTTTTTTAAATATAACTATGTTTTGGCTGCTAAAAATATAAATTGATTGATTATAACCAATATGTAGGTAGGTACCTACTAATAATACTTTATAGTTTATAAAAGGTTGGCAAAGACGAATGGTGGAGGAAGGAGGAGTGATGGATGTTATTATGCGGGTTTGATGCGGGCGGTCATCTGCTTATGTCTTGTACACAGATTAGTAATATGTAGCAAGCTACAGATGTGACAGTCTTGCCACAACACACCCACACACACTCACACACCACACTTGGCAGATCAATTGTAATTGTTACTCTCAATATATTTTTGTCTATAGATCTTCCTTTTTGAAGTAAAAACTTGTTTAGGCACGTTGAGCGATTTTTGGTAGTGGAAATCTTACGGGTTCGCGTCACCGTTTCACCGCGACATGCCATGCATGCAGTCCCCCTTTTTTTTATGTGGATGGGAAATCATCAAATGACTTCTCCCGCTTTGGGCGGAGCGGGAGGGCGTGTCAGATTTTACTGACTAAAACCCACCCGTGTTCCTTCAGTTGCCTCAGTGTTGTTCAGGCCACGGTGTCTCTTTCGAACAACTCGCGACCCCGGCGGCATCGGCCCTATCGGACCCCATCAATGCTAATTGATATCTCTTTGAGGCGCGCGTGGAACACAACGCGCCGTCGACTCGGGCCTGGTCCTTACCGGACGGCGAGCTACCCATTGCTCGCCGTCCGCAAGCCCGCGCCTAAGGTGGCCGGGAACCGGCTATTGATTTCCTCCGCCCAGGGCGTCTCCTGCGGCGACTATAGGGGTGTGAGGGCGCAAAAGTTGCCTCTCTCTCACGCCTTCCGCCTCCTCCTTCGCGAGCATTACTGCTTCGCAGAGGGAGGTGACAGCCTCCCATACACTTTCGCTCCGTACCATGGCCTGGACCAGGTTTGGACGCAAAAGATCGCTGCCGCCGCCGCCGATCGCTTCCGCGAGCACACGAAGGTGCTCCGCCCAAGCCGGGCAGACCTCTACTGTATGCTCCACCGTGTCCTCCGGGCGATGCACAGTTCACACAATGGTGGCACCCGGGCGTTTCCTTTTAATTTTCTTTTTTAATTTCCTCCCGCCTTATCCGGAACAGGAACTTCCCGAAACAACCGTGTCACGTGAGGACCTGCGTCAGGCGGGAAGTGAGGACGCCATGGCGCCTCTCCAACCACTCCTCAAAGATGGGACTTATCGCCGCAATTGTGACGTGCCCAGCGCTGGGTTGCGACAATCGCACTCTCCATGTCGCCATGAGATCCCGCCGGAGCTCTGTCCGCTGTACCGTGATTTCTCGCGGCAGCGGAGTTACGCCCCGGCGTTTTGCCTCCTCGCGCCACTCCCACGTGTGTGCGAGGACTTGTGCCTCAAGATCCCATGGCGGCAATCCGGCAAGGAGGCTCACCGCCTCACCGGAGACCGTGCGGGACTAGCCGGATGGCCATGACCCTCTAGAACGCGTTCAACCGGCGGACTAGTCGCCGCCTCAAGGAACGCGCCCAGACCGGTGCCCCGTAAAGGGCCATGGACTGCACGACCCCCGCGATCGGCAGTCCCCTAGATTGCCAATTTTTTTGCAAGGACGGAAACATATTCAATTGCCAACTGGACCAGCCAGGAAATAGGTTTAATGTTCCACCTGACCTCTACCCATCTAATCTAGAATAGGTACCTAATAGCCTGCAGTAGCCTTTAGACCATTTAATTAACCTACTAGCAATCCTTAGATTGCTAGTAGGTTAAATGGTCTAAAGGCTATTTGGGACCTAGAGCAAACCTAGTTTTGCAGTCTTTTACTTATTTATTTCGGAGTTTCGGATTAGCCCGTCTGGTTTTGAACTCGAGCGAAGATTCGTTCGAGTACTCGACACCCTAATTGCGTAACACACTATCGATCGACATTTGAATCATTTTGAAACAAATTGCTAATCCATTGCTTCATATGTATGAAAAATGTATCTGCTTGACAACGTAAATAACGCAATGAATGTTGTTGAACTGTCAAAATAAAACCAACTCCGATTGATAATGTGTTACGCAATTAGGGTACTGGATGGAGCTTATTACGACGCGAAGATGCGAGCGGTTTGACTGCGAGAGCTCCATTCCATTCTTCCATTCCATAGCATGTCGTACGGTCGCTAGAGCAGAGTCGCCGGTGTGTCGGACTCTGGAAGCCCTCAATGCCCTCCTGGCAGTCAATCCTGATTGTGATCTGTTTGCCGATGAATGGAGAGAGATAAAGCGAGTGTGTCTAAAGTTTTGCGAGAGAAAGTATGAGAGAATTTCCACTGTTATTTATTAAGTATGTAGTAGATATTACAATATTAGTATTGTGTTTCTAGGTTAATTATTGTAATTGGTGTATAACCGTTTTAATTAACTATAAATAAATAAATAAATAAATAAATAAATTCAAGTCCGAAAACCCAGATACGAATCGCCTTAGTTTTAACTTTTAATATAAAAATGTCAAACACCTATAATTAATACCTACATACACACATCAAAAGTGTCTAGGGATCAACATATATTTTTGCAATAACTTTTCTCCTGATTGATATTAATTAAAATTTTCTTTAAGGATTCATCAAATAAAGTGTTTTCGTTTGTCACAGTAACGATAAACCAAGTCACCTTTGCATTAATAAAGAAATTTGCCATTTTCCTAATAAAGGGATTTTTGACATTTGAACCACTAACATTAAAGTTCGAAAAAAAGACTGAAATAACAGTTTTCTTTAAAATTTTATTGGGTAACTTAAACAATTAATAATCCGTGTTTCTACCGCGAACACTAACAACACAAGAACATCGGTTTGGCATACTCAAAATGAGTTCATCCAAATCACGCTGTGGAATGGCCGCCCATGTTCGTTGCAACAACAAAAAAAGGTCTTCTTGCGACTGGATACCCTCCATATTCGGCAGAGCTCTTCTCTGTAGCATATCCCATGCATGCTCAATCGGGTTCAAGTCTGGCGACTGAGCAGGCCAGGGCAGGACATTGATGTTAGCTGCGGCGAGAGTCTGTCTTACAACTCTTGCGGTGTGCGGTCGTGCATTATCATGCATTAACTGAAATAAGGGACCGATTTGCACTTGTAGAGGAACGATGACGTCTGATACAATCGTCTCAGCATAAATTTGAGCGTTGAGGTTGCCTCTGATCCAAATCAACTCAGTTCTTCCGCCGATCCAAATACCCGCCCATACCATGATGGTTCCACCACTATAAGGATGGACTTCCTGGCAGGATTTTAATCGCTGTTGGCGTCCAGGGGTTCTCCAGTGTCGTATACGTCTTGTATCCGGTCTCATACCAAAACGAGACTCATCAGAAAAGCACACGAAACGCCATTGTTCTTCTGCCCAATTTCTGTGTTCAAGAGCCCATTGATATCGAATCCTACGATTGTGCATTGCTATAGGTGGTACCCGTAGCGGTCTTCGGGAATGAAGGTTCACTTCATGCAAGCGGTTTCTGACTGTTTGGTCGCTAATTAAGTTCCCTGAAGAGTGATGAAGCCTCACGGCTAACATCATGGCGGTTATAGTTGGAGCTCTTCGAGTTAAGATTTGAATGTATCGGTCTTGTCTCCGTGTGGTGCAGCGATACCGTCCTCCATGGCGCTCAGCCACGGTACCAGTGCTTCGGTAACGTGTCCAAAGTCGACTGATAACACTCTGACTTGTATTCAGAGCTAAAGCCACAGTACGTTGCCGGGAACCAGCTTCTATCATTCCCACGGCTCTGAGCATTTCTTCCCTGCTTAAATGACGTCGCCGCTCCATAATAACGTTGGTTTTAATCAGTAGTAGGGAAACAGTAGCACTAATAATGTCTTCAATGCGTTGTATGTTTTTATAGGGAAAATATTGACAGCTGATTTTCATCTTTTACTCGAATTTGATTCACAGTTCCTGATTCAAATTATGAAATGCACCAAAAAGGATCCATATAAATTTATAAAATCATAAATTTATTACAAAGCCACATCTCAATCTCAAGAAATCCGCATAAAAATGCTTGATCCCTAGACACTTTTGATGTGTGTAGATAGGTACCTCAAGATTCATATTATATAAACCTAGTACCTACTAGTACTGATTGAGACTAGGTACCTACTTGGTGAGTTGACGACAAAATAATTGTGGCGGGAAACTTAATTTATCTCGAGTCCTACCTAGAAGTAGATGCAATACAAGATAACCATTGAGTAATGTTTGGTCTCGTTTTTCAATTTAGGTATACCTATATTTAGTTTATAGGTACGTTCACACACATGTAATAAACAAAGTGTAGCGTAAATCATGAAAGTATGGTTAGGTACTGTTTATCTAATCGCAGCAAGAAATTTAATTGGTTCGTTTGAATCACGCCACTGTGAATGACGAAAACAAAACGATTTCGTTAGCGTCTTGGACTTTGGTTTCTCTTGACTGCATACTTAGTGGGAGAGCGAAGACGAGCACGGGTTACAGAAGTTATCTCGATCTTCCGATTTACAGGTCGATGACATTTCTTCAGTTACCTACTCATACCTTTTGATATCTAGTTTTGTTCAGTTTAATATTTTTATGAAAAATTAAGTTTTATTGTTACTTAGCTAATTAATGCAATGCGACTGGTATTGCATCCTGTTGCAAATGTAATTAATATTGCATCTTGCTTGCCAGTGGCGGACTAGAACTGTCATGGGTCCTCGGAGCGGCAAAACTACTTAAATGGGGGCTCCGCTATCCAGGAATGTTCGTCGAATATTTAGCACACTGCCACGAAAAGGTTAGGTTTTCTTTTATTTATTTATTTATTTATTCAATTGGTCTTGTTTGGACTATTATTGATACTAATAGGAGATACTTTGTCGACAACAGAAAAGTTAAAGCATCAGACGAATAGAAGTTGGTAGAGCGAGCGAAGGGAACTCTAATATTTTAGCACCCCGCATATTTTGTTTAAATTTTCTTTTGGCTAAGTATTCGTACATAGATAAAAGTTACTTTGTCGACTTACCCAGAGAAGTCTGGGAAAAAAGAGAGCGTAGGTTGCAAGAGCGAGCGTAGCGAGCTCAAAAAATTTAGCACCCCACCACAAGCCGCCTTTTACTTACTGAACATATTTTGGTCTTATTTGGGATTTGATTAAAAAAACTTTTTTACAAAAAAAAAAACCAACCGACTTCAAAAAAATACTACAAAGTGAAAAATAATTTTAATTTCGGAAGTCCGTGTCTTTGGATCTGTATTTGAACTTCCGAAATTAAAATTATTTTTCACTTTGTAGTATTTTTTTGAAGTCTGTTGTTTTTTTTTTTTTTGTAAAAAAGTTTTTTGATTTTTCACTTTTTAGTGGGTCAGTCTGTAATTTATCTAAGTTACAATAGCCTAATGTCAACTGCTCTTCACCTTTTACAAAATATTGCTGTTCCCGATCCCGATACAAGGACGTTAATTGTTGAGGAGTTCTCCCAGTAACGAACCAGGAGACTGGAACTGATGGTGAAGTCACCATCAGCTCCTCTTCAACATAATGTATTGTGACGAGTATAAATTGCTTAGCAATAATCAAATTGCTACCCGTGAAATACGTATTATTGAGTAGTTCCGATGGCCATCTGTGGTCTTTCTCATCCGTTCCACTTCACCAAATGGTGCTTTCCGGGAGCAAATGCACGAGTTACTATAAAAAATACCCAAATCGTTATAGGTGCGCCTATAATATTTGAAGGTTCCCCTCGATATCTCTGGGATGCTATCATCAGATCCTAGTTTCCTTATTATGGTACCACTCTTGGGGTATCTCCTTTACAACAAAAAAAGAATAATTAAAATCGGTTCATACACGACGAAGTTATCAGCGAACACACATAAAAAAAAAATAAAAAAATATTATACGGTCCAATTGAGAAACCTCCTTTTTTTGAAGTCGTATAAAAAAGTATTTCTGAGTTTTGGGGGCCCCCAGGACAGGGGGCCCGGGGCGGACCGCTCCTGCCCACTCCCCCCTTAGTTCGCCAGTGCTGCTTGCTTGGTCAATCAACACTACCTACATATACGTGATAGATTTAGCGTAAACTATTTAGGACTTAGGTAAGCTAACTAAAAATAGCATTACTGTTACAATCCGGAAGCGTCAGAAATACGATAATTTCTAACACATACACGTAATCACCTGTAAAATGCAACATGTTTTATAGTTAGATAAGCATGTTCGATATCAAAATAATGAGTGCGTCTAACAACCTTTTATCTGATAATAGGAAATCAATCAAATAAATAACGCACTTAATATTATACAGGCTGTATCAGAAAGGTGTGGTTAAAATTTAAGGCAGACAGACATACAGACCATCAAACAGCGCCCTAATTGCGTAACATACTAGCAATCGGAACGGTTTCTTGCGTTATTTTCTGTGTTGAGAAGACAAATTTTTCGAACATAATGAAGCACTGGATTAGCAATTTGCTTCAAAACGATTCAGATTCCAATCGATTGTGTGTTACGCAATTAGGGTGCTGAACAACTTTCTCCATGGGACCAACATCGTACCTATTCGTGAAAAAATTATCAGCTGTCCCGTACAAAACTTCATTAGGTAGGTACCTACTCGACCCAAATGTTAATGGCTGATAATTTTTTCTTGATTATGATGTTGGTCCCACGGAAAGTTGTTCAGTTTGATGGTCTGTACCACACCCTTTTTTTTTTGGATGGGACGTCATCAATTACTTCTCCCGCTCTGGGGTGTCAGACTTTTACTGACTAAAACCCACCCGTGTTCCTTCGGTTGTCTGTGCGAGGGCCACGGTATCTCTTTCGAACAACCCGCGACCCCGGCAGGAAAATTGAACTTTGACTTCTCGTTCACTAACCATAGCCATTGGTGCCTAATCTGTTACAAATCTGTACCACACCACACCCTTAAGTTTGACCACATCTTTCTGATACACCTGTAGAGTGAGCTATAGTAGCCTTGGAATTACTATTATAACATGTCGTTTTGCATCCTCGTCAAATTTCAGGGTATGGTACAGAACATCAAACCGAACAACTTTCTCCATGGGACCAACATCGTAATCGCGAATTATCCACTGTCCCATAAAAAACTTCAATACCTACTCGACGCAAATGTATGGGGACGGCTGATTATATTTTCGCGATTACGATGTTGGTGCCTGGAAAAAGTTGTTCGATTTGATAGTCTATGCCACACCCTTAAATTGGCCGAGGATGCAAATCGACACGTTGTATAAATATAAACTCTATAGCATTGAAGATTGTACAATGTTCTTATCTGAGTAGGTAGGTAGGTGCCTACCTAAGTATTGATTCTAATTACCTACTAATTAGATTTAATCTTGAATTTCTTAGTCATCAATGATGAAATTAATGGTGTTTTAGTTACCTACAGTCCGGCCGTCGCGAGAATGCGTTCCTGACATGTCTGGAACTATTACGGATCAAATTTTGATTCGCGTTTCGATCAAAACGCGAATTTTGCGTATTCGTTTGATACGAATTCGCAATACGGATCAAACGCTTATTCGTCAATTAGGAAACTGAGGCGTTGGCGTTGTCCTAATATAAAGCGATTGTCTCTCGAATACGCGATTGTCGCGTTCATATGTCACTTTTTGTCCGGTTTTCCTTTGGTTTTCCGAACAAAAAGTGACATAAGAACGCGACGATCGCGTAATCGCACGACAATCGCTTCTAGGACAACGCCTGACAGGTGTTAGGAACGCATTCTGACACCACCGACCCCGGCAAGCGTAGCTTAACCCGATGGATCGACCCGTGCGGCTGTTATTACTTAGACACGAGCTCCTCATACTTAAATATTGAATAAGATTTGAATTACGTAATATTCCCTATTATTTCAACTAAGTACCACGACGGTAAAAATAAAACAGTAGGTAAACGTAGGTACTTAAATATTTATTTAATCTTTAGCATCGGCCACCCCTCCATTTGTTATGGCAAACGTGGCTTCACTCTCAGGCAAGTCAGGAGAGTCGTATATTTTAGCGATTCGGTTTTCTCCGCGCCCTTTCCTCAAGGATATTCTAGTAGTGGACGCATGTGCAAGAATGTTGCCTCCGATGGGTTTCTTGGGGTCCACTTGAAAGGACAGTGTTGCTCCAGGATCTGCTGTCATTTGATTTGTTATGAATACTGCGACGTTGTATTCTTCTGAAATCTACAAAAGAAATGTATTTATTACAATTTTTTGTGAAAAACGGTTCTATCTTGATTTAAACTGAACGTCAATAGGCATCTGTTCCGTCCGCATATTATCGAAATTACCTTTGAAACATTAATTCGTAAATGAATTGAGGAACAAAGAAAGCCAAGAAGGAAAAGGATGGGTAAGATCCATAGAATAAATGAGAATAAATGTATTTTCTTTCTTTCTTTTCTTTATATCTTATATCTAGCTACGGCTACGGTAGGATCTGTTGCCTCTGGCCACTCTATAGATAGGTAGGTAAATATAAGAAAGAAGTTTTTATAGGTAGGTAGGTATTATACATGGGCTACACTGAGGCAAAACCGCGCACTGCGCGCATTGCATTGTTGTGCATTGTTTTAATGATTAGGAAAATAGGAAGTCGCGCGACTATTGGCACCAGTTTGAACACCTCCATCCATGATAAATAATAATCCATATAATGTACCAAAGTTAGTTCACACAATCGGCACGAGCCAACTTCGAGGGGCTTGTGGCTAAGTAATAACAGCCGCACGGGTTGATCTTGCCGCCGCGCGCCGTTGTTGGTCCCGCCTGTCATTCGTGGATCTTTGACAGTCGTTAAGGGTCGCCGAAAGTCTGACAACCAGTCTTACCAAGGGGTAGGTATCGTATTACCCAGTAAATAGGTTGTGGAGGTCAGCTAGGCAGTCGCTCCATGTAAAATACTGGTATTCAGCTGCATTCGGTTAAACCGGAAGCCGACCCCAACATAGTTGGGAAAAGGCTAGGCAGATGTACCTATCCCGCGCAGCATCGGCACCCTAATTGTAACACACTATCAATCACAATCCGAATGATTTTGATGCATATTGCTAATAAATAGCGTCGTAAATATGTTCGAAAAATTTGTCTGCTCAAGCGCAATGAATGTTGTCAAAATGAAACCCATTTGTACTGTACCTAAGTGTATTAGGTACGCCTACGCAATTACCCCGTGGGATTCCCTTCAATTTGGTCAGAGCTTTAATCGGGCTCTGTTATTTTTATTTTGTGTTGAATCATCATGAATTCCGTGTTTTAACCGACTTCAAAAAGGAGGAGGTTCTCAATTCGTCGGAATCTTTTTTTTTAATTTTTTTTTTTATGTATGTTCACCGATTACTCGAAGATGGCTAGACCGATTTGGATTTTTTTTTGTTGTATTCGAGAGGGTATACATCACAGTTGGTCCCATATAAAATTGATTAACTTTGCTTTGGTAGTTTTTGAGTTAGCTTCAATAATACGTATTTTTTCCCCACTTTTATATGGATGATGTTCTAGTTTGTTTTGCAGGTAGTGGTATTAGAATTTGTGTGGGGTAGGTACCACAACTAAAAACGGAAAAATAAAAACTTTTTTACAAAAAAATACAACCGACTTCCAAAAACAACACTACAAAGTGAAAAATAACTTTAATTTCGGAAGTCGGTGTCTAGTTAAATGTATTTTCGGTTTTTTGCCACCGACTTCCGAAATTAAAGTTATTTTTCACTTTGTAGTGTTCTTTGGAAGTCGGTTGTATTTTTTTTGTAAAAAGTTTTTATTTTTCACTTTTTAGCTGTGTACCTACCCCACACAAATTCTAATACCACTATCTGCAAAACAAACTAGAACATCATCCATATAAAAGTGGGGAAAAAATACATATTATTATTGAAGCTAACTCAAAAACTACCCAAGCAAAGTTAATCAATTTTATATGGGACCAACTGTGATGCATACCCTCTCGAATAAAATAAAAGAAATCCAAATCGGTCCAGCCATCTTCGTAATCGGGGAACATACATAAAAAAAAAAGGTTCCGACGAATTGAGAACCTCCTCCTTTTTGAAGTCGGTTAAAAAAGATTTTTTATAGATATTTTTCGTAATATTCTGGGTGAGATCACAATGTTGCACAGTAGTATTTTGTATGCAACTCACTGTGATCATGACATGAGTAATAACTATTGTGACAAATAATCTTGATTATTATAAGTCTATTGTCTTATCTCGAGTCAAATAACTGTTCAACGTGGTTTGGTTTGGAGTGGATGTTGAAAACCGGATACCTACATGTTTATCTATCGAGACCAAACGAGTCAATCTTGGCGCGCCGTGATCTTGAACTCGTCTGAACAGAGTTCTTTAAAAATTGACGATTATAAATAAACCGCATAGAATTACGACGCAGAATATAATTGCGTGACACGAACGCTACAAATAAGACAAAGGACAAAGACACAGTTCATGTTAGACATAATCGTAATAAGATGTTAGACAAAGTAATAAGTATTTCGCATAGGGTCTCCCGATAGAAATTGTTCGAACTGTCTCATAAATTCTGTCCTTCAAAAGCTTATTGCGCTACCTTGGAGCCGAGCCCAATTTTATTGTTTGTTCCGTCCAATAAATGGTGCTCTGGCATAACTGCGCAATTTGGGGGCCTCAGCAATTTGTACCTATCAGGTGCTCCAAAATAAATAAACTTAACCACTTATTGGCGTGCATATATGACGCTCGAGCTCGACAAGGGGCTCATGGCTAAGTAATAACAGCCGCACAGGTCGATCGATCAGGTTAAGCTGCGCTTGCCGAGGTCGGTCCGTGGATGGGTGACCACCTTTACATACCGAGACCCCTCCATGCATCGGAAAGCACATTAAGTCATTGGTCCTGCCTGTCATTCATGGATCTTTGACAGTTGTTACGGGTCGTCAGAAGCCGAAAGTTTGACAACCAGTCTTGCAAAGGAGTATCGTATGGACCCAGTAACTGGATTATGGAAATCAAATAAGCAATCGCTCCATGTAAATTACTGGTATTCTTTTTATATCTGAGAGGATTGGCGCTGTATGCCGAGATACAGGTTTACGCCTAGTTCGGCTGCAAATGCTCATGATGTATTGTTTTATAATAGCCTGCTATCTTTGAATTTTTATTTGTAACAAACTTATTAGTATCAATGAATTATTTATTTATTTTATTTTATTTTATTCAGCTGCATCAGGTTAGAGTGGAAGCCGACCCCAACATAGTTAGAAAAAGGCTAGACAGATGATGTTGGCGTTCATCTATGTAACATCTTATTTCTGCCAAGCTGCGTTTCAGTGTTCGTCTTTGAAGGGTACGGGGCCAGTGTAGATAATTATCTCATTGACATCATGAAAGGGTACGGGGCCAGTGTAGATAATTATCTCATTGACATCATGAAAGGGTACGGGGGCCAGTGTAGATAATTATCTCATTGACATCATGAAAGGGTACGGGGGCGAGTGTAGATAATTATCTCATTGACATTATGAAAGGGTACGGGACGAGTGAAGATAATTATCTCATTGACATCATGAAAGGCGGGGCCAGTGTAGATAATTATCTCATTGAAATCATGAAAGGGTACGGGGGCCAGTGAATAAATGATCTCATTGACATCATGAAAGGGTAGGTATGGGGGCCAGTGAATAAATTATCTCATTGGCATCGTGAAAGGGTACGGGGGCCACTGAAGAAAATTATCTCATTGACATCATGAAAGGGTACGGGGGCCAGTGAAGATAATTAACTCATTGACATCATGAAAGGGTACCGGGGCCAGTGAAGATAATTATCTCATTGACATCATGAAAGGGTACGGGGGCCAGTGAAGATAATTAACTCATTGACATCATGAAAGGGTACCGGGGTCAGTGAAGATAATTAACTCATTGACATCACGAAAGGGTACGGCGGCCAGTGAAGAAAATTATCATATGGACCTCATGAGACATTTCTGATTTCAGCCCTTTCTCAGAATGACACGCACCTGCGAATGCGATGCCGCTGGTGGGTGTGGGCCGCGGCCGCCTATTTGACTACAACTCAAGATGTTATACCTAACAGAAAAAAAACGAGCGAGCCTTACAGTAGTCGCATATGATGAGTAACATCTGACATCTCATCTTAGTACTCCTAGCACCACGTGTGCTCATTGGTCAAATCAAGCGCGCGCTTCCCCGGCTTACTGTTATCTTCCGTCACTTTTCACGATATCATTGCCACACATTGCAGAAAAGCGAGAGTAAAGATATTAAAACATCAAAAAATCTTGAAAACAGCTTCAACAAACCTTTTGTAATCTTGAGAGAACTTGCGCTAGTTTCTGCTGCCTGTCAGCCAACTCGCCGCGTCCAGAGAAGTCGACTCTAAATAACGCCATGATCGAGTCTATTATCAGCAGCTTGAACAGGCCAGCCTCTTCGTGGAACTTCGCTGCTACGAAGTCTAGGAGTTCCGCCTAGCAAAAATAATACAACATTTAAAAAACAACTACTATGTACTGTCAGCAACGAGTCTTTTCTCAATCGGAAATTCGGAATAGATAGTCTATAGAAAAAAAGAAAGAAAATACGTTTCTAAATGATGATTTTTTTTTAGATGTAAGTATCTGCAAAGTGTCGACCGTTCCGCCGTTCCCTACATGAAAAGCTGAAAAGCAGATTTTTAGGGTTCCGTACCTCAAAAGGAAAATACGGAACCCTTATAGGATCACATCGTGGTTCGTCTGTCTGTCAGTCTGTCAACCCCTTTTTTCTCAGGAACGCGTAGAGGTATAAAGTTGAAATTAATATTAGGTCTTTACCTATGAAATTGCCGTTCTGCAGTACTGGCCATTTCAAATCAAAATAATTTTTGTTTGGCTAAGAATTCTAATTTCAAATTAATTTTATTTTAAAAACATGGATTTTTTGTTCCAAAAGTAGTCATTTGTTTATTGATTAGTGTTGCATTTTCATCGCATTTCAATCTTTTTCGTCATCATGGATACGTTAAAAATTCGAGTAATTATGGAATATGAGTACCGTCGTGGCAGCAACGCGGCACAAGCGGCACGCAAGACCAACGACGTTTACGGAGCTAACACTACAAACCAACGCACCACTTGTTATTGGTTTGCTCGCTTCCGTTCTGGAAATTTCGACCTGAAAAATGAACCTCGCGGTCGTTCGAAGACTTTGGTCGACAATGACGAATTAAAGGCGATTGTGGAAGCTGATGATACACAATCTACGGCTGAATTAGCAGCAGCTTTCGACGTTAGCGTCAATGCAATATTGGTCCATTTGCGTCAAATTGGCAAGGTAAAAAAGCTTGACAAATGGGTGCCCCACGAACTCAATGATCGCCAGCGCGAAGTACGCGTCGAGACGTGCCTTGCAGTGCTCAATAGACACACAAATGAAGGAATTTTGAACCGCATTGTTACCTGCGATGAAAAATGGATTCTGTTTGATAACCGCAAGCGCTCAGCAAGTTGGTTGGATCCTGGTTCAGCACCTAAACAATGCCCTAAACGAAAACTTACCCCTAGAAAAGTGATGGTCACTGTTTGGTGGTCTAGCGCCGGTGTGATTCATCACAGCTTCTTACCAAACGGGGTGATCATTACTTCAGATGTGTACTGTGAAAAACTGAACACAATGATGGAGAAGCTGGCACACCTCCAACTAGCATTGGTCAATCGCTCGTCTCCGCTGCTCCTGCACGACAACGCGCGACCTCATACTGCACAGCAGACGGTCTCCAAGTTGCAAGAACTGGGGTTGGAAGCTCTCCGTCATCCGCCCTACTCACCAGACCTTGCGCCTACAGACTACTACTTTTTCCAGAATTTGGATAACTTCTTGGCGGGAAAAAAATTCAATACCCGAGCGGCAGTACAAAATGCCTTTGAAGAATTTGTTGCCTCCCGTCCAGCTGATTTCTTTAAGAAGGGCATCAATAAACTGCCACTGCGTTGGCAAAGATGCATTGATTGCATGGGTGATTACTTCGATTAATACAAATAAAAAATGCATGAAAAAAATTCGTTTAAATTTTTTCATATAAAACGGCAATTTCATAGGTAAAGACCTATTATAAAATACCTACGTAGGTCTACGGTCCTTTGAAGTTCTAAAAAAATCTAACTTCTAAAGTCAACGCAATAAAAAAATACCTATGGCCATTTATGTGACATATTTTGATACTTGCAAGTAAATCAAAACCTTTAGGGTACTTCCCGTTGACCTAGAATTATGAAATTTGGCAAGAAGCAAAGGTCTCACAGTTGTGCTGTAAAGGAAAATGTCTAAGTACAAATGATTCATTTATAATAATAACACATTTTTTTTTTTTTTTTTTGGGATTACAATGTTAAGTTATTCTAATAATGCACTTTTATTTAGTTATTTAATAAAAAGCGCGCACTGTTAAACTTTTTACGTTTATATTTAGACATTCATTTAGGTGTCGCTTAGTGTTAGTGAAAACGGGCATTACTTTGGTTGGTGACCGTAGCCCGCAGGCACCTACGGGCTACGGTCACCAACGAAAGTAATGACCTGCCATAGACATAAGAAAGAAGGTACCTGCCCTATTTTTATTTTGTTTCTACTCTATAAAATTAATCATCAGAAAATGAATGGTTACATAAAATTTATTGTGTTTTCAGTACCTACTTCATGAATCCACTAACCTGATGTTCAGAGGTATACGCCCTAGCGTATAGAACGTTATCTAGCATCGCAGTTTGGTCTAAATTGAATCTGTCTGCAATTGGCCGCAACCGGTCGGGTCGGCTGGAGTATTGTTAAGGAATTAGGTATACTAGAGGGGTTACAATCACAGAACAGATTATCTGTTCTGTGGCTAGAATGCAAAATGCAACTGCAAAGCCAACAACCAACCTACCTAGGTAGCTATATAGTCGTAGCTGCAATAAAAGGGGCATTCGTTCTACCAATGTGATCAACTTATCTATTTAATTTTAATTCTTATTTAGGTACTGTATTTAGGTAGAGTACCTACATTCTTTGATTAAGCCTACATCATATAGGTTGGAAGAAAAATGATTATATTTGCATTCGATCACTCAAGCGAATTTATAATCAGTTTCAAACTTAGTAGGTTTCAAAATTGTTATTATTACGGCACTTGTCTTTAAAATAAAACAGTTTTGTGATTGGCGCTGAAAAGTGAACACATCCTCTTGAAATAAATAGCTATAAAATTCAGCATTGCTTCTTATTTAACACCTACGCCGTAATAAGCCTGCGCCACTGTACAAGTTGGCCTTGCTATTTATTTTGAAAAAAAAGCACATCGGAGTATTTCCGTTACTTTTAAGTAGGTAAGCTCGTAAATTAGTATGACGCAATAAGCAGCTACTCTAACGTATGAGGAAATATTAATGAATGGAGTCATCACATGAATATGAAATTAATGTTTTTTTTTTATTTAAGTCTAAGGTTTTTTATTGATAACAATTTAATCCGTACGTTATCCACGTGCTTCTTTGTTCGTTACACAAATACTAATATTTATAGATATAATAATACTTAGACAATCTTTGGTTGAGTGTATTTTGATAGGTCTTTGATTGAGGAAAATATCGTGAGGAAAGTTTTGAGTATGAATGTGGATGGCTATAAGAGTAGAGGAAGACCAAAGAAACGATGCATGGACTGTCTGAAAGATGATATGGCTGGCTACCAAGAAGACGACTAATAGAGAAGTACGGAAGAAATGATAAAGACAAGAGAATGATGATGCACCTACTTAGTTGCTTCTTTATTTATGAAAACCTGCTAGCTAAACTTTACGCTGTGCAGGCAATTTGGTGCAGTGCAACATAGTGCGGGTGGAGTGCAGAGTGTGAGGCCAAAATATGGGAAAATGTGTCATCGCACAAGAATATTTACCACCTTTATATTGCCGCATTTACAGCAAATAAATGTCATTGACTTTGACAAGAACGCTCAATTTCATAAACTACCTAACTACCAGTGGTTATGTACAGCTCTGGCTATCTAGTAAGAAATAATTACAAAGACAAAGGGAAACTAAGTAAACTGATCAAAATAAAAATGAGGTTGACCATCGTTTTTTTTTTTTGTCGTGAAGAAATGCTCATGCATTCTGCAATACCACGGCGAGATAGTGCAATTATGTGGGACTCTAACCCACTAAAACTCCACGGTGTCCTTCTCTCTGCCGCTTACGGCGGGAACACGGGCACGCGTTAGCACTCATTCGTGAACCCGTCGCGACTTTTCGTCACCGGACCCTCCTCTGGGGAGTACTCCCCATCACGGGCACACCAGAACACATTGCACGCCATGACCACCCCAGGGACCAAACCAGGACATGGGCGCCAGACGACACGGGCACGCACACGGGTCAGGTCATTGGCCCCGCCGCTTGCCACTTTTAGGCTGCGGAGGATATGGAGAGCGGCCAACGTCATACCGACACTCCTCCCCTGCGGCACCACCGCGTCCGCCATCAGACGGTGGCGACCCCGTCAAGGCCGCGGAAGGTAGGGAGTGCGGCGAATCGCAATACTGGCACTTCTCTCCCGCCGCGGCATCCAAATTGGAAGCAAATCCTCCAACCCTCAGCCGCAATGCCTCCCATACGACATCACGGCCCGCCTCAGTTGCGATGCCGTCCAAGCGGCACCGCAACCTAATTGTTGGCCGCTACGTCGTTGGCTTATTGGCAAAAGCCTTGACGAGCGGCCCGTCCTCGGGTTCCTCTTCGCTTCACCGTGGGTGACCAAGCCACGGCTACTGAGCCCCCCCCCCCCCCCCCCCCCAGGATGACCATCCTCAGAATCCTCTTATTTGATCAGTCGCTTAATTCAGCGGGTTAGTTGCGTAACAAACTTACAAAGGCTTTCATTTTGACAGTTCAACAACATTCATTGCGTTATTTACGTTGTTGAGCAGCCAAATTTTTCAATATTTAAAGCAATAGATTTTAGCAATATCCTTCAAAATCATTAAGATTGTCATTGAAAGTGTGTTAGGCTGGTCATAAAAACTATTAGACTGATCTCTTTCTCTCTGGCTAGACTCCTAATACCACAGCTAATACAGTCTTGTAGAGCTATTAGGGAGGATACAGTAAGTAGGTAGGTATTTGTAGGTTTGTGTGACTTCAAGTGAGTTGGATGGTTGAAGTTGTCGATCTCATTATTATGAAACATAAAGGATACAAAGTATGTTCAGTGTCCAGGAACATGACCTTTCCGCCGTGGTAGCCCGTTGAGTTGGGTATTTGAGTGGTGACGCACAGAGTGTGAGACAGCTGAGTTTTGCCAGTACGAAATTCACCGAAAACTTCGGTTATTGCCATTGATTCCACACCACCGGCCAGTAGCTTGCTATAAAATAATGTTACCAATTAATTAAAAAAAAAAATATATATATGTGGTCTTCTGGCGGAGACTACCTACTTATCGAGTTTTTGTAACGCGTAACAGTAGTCAGTGCAGCGAGCCGAGCCCACCGAACATTAGGCACATGGGTCACACCATAGATATAAGAAATAAGGTCACACTGAAAGTTTTTAGAAAATAAAAACGGAATGATGTAAGAAGCCTGTAAATATTTTTATTGCTTTTCGAAGTAGCCTCCGTTATCCTTTCTAAGCACCGTCGCATACGATGGAAACATTCACTTAAGCAGTGGGCCCACTCTTCTTTAGGGATTTCTTCCACCCCTTTTTCAAACGCAGCCACGGCATCTTTAGGGTTCATAAAACGAATTCCTCTAAGTTTATCTTTTATTCTTGGAAATAAATAAAAGTCACAAGGTGCCAGGTCAGGAGTTCAGGACTGAAAGGAGGATGACTCACTTTCAATAGACAAATACGAGGTAAACTCGTAGGTATTCGATAGTCCGTCTGGCGGAGTGAGCTAGAGCGTTACCGTGGTGGAGGAGGATTCTGCTTCTTGGGCGCTGCTGTCTAACGTTTTCCAAGACAACTGCTAAACTATTACTGACATACCAATCTGCAGTAACAGTCGTTTTATCTTCTAGGACAATTGTTGCGAAATGACCCGTCCAAAGAATGAGGCAATATCTTTTTCCCTTGAGTTCTGCCCTTCTTTACTTTTCTCGGCAAATCTTCGAATGGAAACATCCATTGCGCAGATTGTCTTTTGGTTTCGGGTTCGTAACAATATATCCAGCTTTCATCACATGTGACGATGTCATATAGGTACATATACAGCATTCGAGTCCCCTCCGTCATACTTTTCAAGGCATTGAGCGGCATCAATCCAAACGACGGCGTTTTTGGTCTTTCGTCAAATTATGAGGTATCCATCTGGTACAAAGTTTTCTGACGCATAAATGTTTATGTCAAGACTTTTTGTATTTGACTATTTGACTCATACCAATGCCTAAAGCTGCACGAATACCTATATGTCACCCTTCCATCAGGTTCTATCATTAGTTGCACACAAAGAGAATATTAAAAATAATAAGTAATATTGTTAAGTAATATTTAATGTCTTTGGTTGCACAGCACTCACGTTATCTTCAGTAGTCGCCGTAGGACGTCCTTCTCGCGAATCAACAGTGAGTTTTTGTTGTAAACAGTGATGACACAGGATGGAGGCTTCGTCATGAAATTTTAATCGAAGTCTATCGTAACTTTGTTGTTGAGTAAGACCGCAACGAAAGTCGTAATAAATCATTGAACGAAAAGTTTGTCTAGTCAAATCCATTACGAAGCACGACAGTCACTTTTTAAATTGCCGCCAATTTGTAAAAACAAATGACATGAATTCATTACACATCTACAGAATCCCAAAGAGTTCCTAATTCGAAATTTAAGTAAATAAATTTTTCATTGGCTGCTTTTTTCACTGCTTTATTCTAAAAACTTTCAATGTGACCCCCGTAGATAATATATACCTACTCTAGGGAGCACTCAAATGTCGGCTTTTTTGTAAATTCCTTTGAAACACGAGTCACTGCAGCGAGCCGCTCGATGCGAGCATAGCGATACATTACAAACAAACGTTACAAGTCAGTCTCCACACTAAGTGGAGGACCTCCATTCGAGTTCGAGACAGTCAGACAAAATTAAAGAACCTTGTTTTTCAAAACAAATACTATTTTTAGTCATCAAATTCTTCTTCGTTTGCTATATTGAAGTCACCATAGATGGTGACTCATATTTATTTATTTTACCATCGTAACATTTGTCTTCCTAAAAATTTGTACTAGGTACATATTCGATAATACTATCATCATTAGCGTAGAACATGTAATGCCCATGATACTGATTTATCGATATCGTGTGTGCGTGGGACAAATCGGGCAAGTGCAGTCAACCAATAGGTACCTACCTTACTTATTTATAAAAAAAAAACCTACTAAAGATCCACTAATGACAGCAGTGAGCAGTGGCACAATAAATATTATATGTACAGTGAGGCCTCATGTACACGGCTACTTATCAAGCTATACATTTCCAGTATAAGCTGGCCTCTCATTGTACGGAAATCCTACGCAATGCGAGATCAGCTTATACTGGAAATTTGTAGCTTGATATGTAGCCGTGTGTACACGACGCCGGAGCCGCAGCGGCGCCGCCGCCGCCGCCCGGACCGCATGTTTGTGTATACGAATGAAAACCGCACGGGCGCCGTGCCGCACCGGAGCCGGGCCGGAACCGCGTGTAGGTATGCCGTAGGCTTCATGTACAGTCAACAAAGGAGATATCTAGACAGGGTATACTAACATATTTGTATGTGAATTGCTTCATGTTCAATTTCGTGACAATATACAATTTTGTGTTGGTGTGTTACAAAAGTATAGCAAAAACAAAGTAATATATATAAAATTTGAACATGAAGCAATTCATGAACTGTAATTGTTGCTTTACTATTTAACTCAGCATCAATACGGCGTAGACACCTACACGCGGTTCCGGCGCGGCTCCGGTGCGGCTCCGTTGTGGCTCCGGTGCGGCAGCGGCGGTGCGGCGCATGTGCGGTTTTCATTCGTATAGGTACACAAACATGCGGTCCGGCGTCGATGCAGCTCCGGCCGGTATTATATAAGTGCTCTGTGGCTCCGGGGCGGCGTTGTGTACAGACGCCAGCACATCAAGCCACCCGAAACTGTCAAATTTTTCCAATCAACCTTGAACTTAATGCTTTAGCGATAAAGATGAAAATCTATTTAAAGAAATTTGACAGATTGTAGTAGCTTGATGTGCTGGCGTCTCGTCTGTATATGAAGCCATCTAATTAACAAAATTCTGTAAAAAAATAGGTAGGTACAGACGCCAGCACATCAAGCTACTAAAATCTATCAAATTTCTTTAATAGATTTTCATCTTTATCGCTAAAGCATTAGGTTCAAGGATGATTGGGAAAATTTGACAGTTTTGGGTGGCTTGACCTGCTGGCGTACCTACGTAGTTTCCTTACTGTCCATGTATTTATTGTGGTCTCAACTTTCGTCGACGCGCGCGTCTGTGTCTGTGCCATTTCGTACGTTTGTTCGTTGTTTCCCTTCTGTCCATATTTATATTGTGCCAGTGGCGTGCCATGGAGTCTCGGTATGTAAAGATGGTCACCCATCCACGGACCAACCCGCGTAATCCTCAGACCAACCTTCTTTTAAAAATTGCCGATACGTAGAATACTTACTTAATCATTACTACTGCTTTTCCCATCCTTTTTGATTTACAAGTAAAACTCCGTTTATGTGCATATTATTATTTTAAGACTGTTAGCATAAATATAGTAACTATTATCTAATTACCACTCACTCTAATTCTGTACTTCCCGTACTGATTTTAAAAACTTGTTTCCGACGATCACTGACTTCCAACGCAGTCATAAAACCAAGGGTAGCAACTTTTTGACAAGCTTCTTTTATTTTCTCAACTTTTGTATCAGAAAATCCTTTGATATTGCATAATTTTTTCTTTGTAGACATCTGAATCCCTTTTATCGTACAAATTCCGGCCGCTTTTAATTTTTTTATGTCAGCTACGTTTATTCCATGCTTTTGTAATAAGTCGACGTCTTGAAAAAAACTTTCTTCCTCGTCATTTTCAGATACGTTATCGTCAAGAGTTTGTTCTATCATTACGACAAGGAATAAAAAATGGAAATCCACAAAACAAAATGAAACTAATAAAAAAAGCACTACAGTAGGTCGGCAGTCAAATTACGAATTTTGGCGCGCATTTCCTTCAAATTCAAATTATTGAGCCCATAGACAAAATCATAAAAATAAAGAAAGTGTTGCTGTAAAAATATCATGGCATTAAACTTTTCATATCATGGCATTAGTACGTACTATGTAGAAAAAGTTGAAGTGATGGTGCTTGGGGGGAGGCCTATGTCCAGCAGTGGACGTCTTTAGGCTGAAATGATGATGTAGAAAAAAATTATAATTTGTGAAGGCGAGGCGTTGCTCTAAACGGGGCCCCGAGACGATTATACCGTACGATTTGGTCGCAAAAAGTCACCAATGGGGAGAGACACTGCCAATTTATCACGCTAGGAGTCGCATCGTCGCTGGTGTTGTTTACCCATCAAACAGCATATTTTTTATAGGGTGAGAGCGCGTTTACTCTTTAATATCCTTGAAAACCTTACGGTATTTTATTCTATATGAGAAAAAAAACTAACAATAGATTATTTAGATAGCTTAGGCAAAAAGCAGTCGGAGAGTTTTAGTTCATAAAAAACAATATAAACTTTAAAATTCAATTTAAAGTTTTCAGTTTTTTAATCTATTTTCTAACACCATGAAACTAGCCGCCATGTTATTACGTCATAGTGTGCGTCCACAGTGAATGCGTGGTGACAAGGGTCTTAGGCCTCTGCCTCGAATTTCGCGGGCAGAGGGGCAGCGGCGGTGGCGGCGCGTCTCGCATTGTCCCGCCCCGCTACCGCGCCGCTGTTTTGGAGGTCCGGTCCATTTGTTTTTACGCATAAAATCCTGCCGCTCCCGCTCCGCCGCCGCTGCCACCCCGCTGCCCGCAAAATTCGAGGCAGAGGCCTAAGGCGGGCGCGATGGCGGGGGCGTGCGGTGGCCACAGTGACGAGCGAGCTGTTGTAGCTTTTATGACGTATTTCAGGTTGCAAACCATGGACGAGGATTTGGTATTTTTAGATAGCCCGTGTCAACATTTGACTACATCCTGAGTAAAATATCACCTAAAATCACCAGAGAAGATTCAAACTTTAATTTATTTTGCTCCATGTTTCCCTTCAAAATTTTCTTGTTATTGTACGATTTCTGTGGTGTGGATGTTTACGGTGCCATATATCTGGTTTATATTGAATCGTATTTATAAATACTTTTGTATTTACCACCATTTTACAAAAAAAAAAAAAAAAAAATGTTTGCAGACTCTCTTACGCCGAGCAACAAGACTGAACTGGTTTGATACCCCTGCCAGTCGCTTGCTAACTAGGCCCGCAGTGTGGCCAAAAAGCGCGGATAGGAACGTTTGAAAACTACGCGCGCTATTTCGCTCGGGCCCGTCGCGCTAGGCGCCCGCCTTACACTACACTATGGACGCAAACGGCGGTTTCATATGTTTGTTATTTCGCGCCTGTTGTCGCCACCACGCTAGGCTGGTAGTGTGGATTCACTGGGATTCACAGATACGGCTGTGTAAATTAAAAAGTGTCAATGTCAACTGTCACCTGATCAGCTTAGAAAAAGTGTTTGTTTACACAGCCAACTGACGTCATGACCACAGAGCAATATGGCGTCCACTGCATCCAGCGTTTTCGTCAAATTACGCGCGGAAAATGTAAAATTTTAATGCATTGTTATGGCATTTATCGATCGAATAAAAATTTTGTGTTACTTTTAGTGGCTTATTAGCAATAAAGGATCTAATTGAGACACTTTTCAAAAATGGGTGTAATACCATTGTTCCTTCTCATTGGTCTCCACATGATACAATTTGGCAGCCAATCCAAGTAAATTATCAATCAAATTATTAGGTATTTCGTAACAATAGTCTTGAGTGAGGAATTCTTTAATGGGTCATTCACCCTTTATAGAGTTCTTTACTCGGGATTTCGCGGTTTATTATTTCACGATTTCACGGTTTATCATGGCATACCTACCTAATTTACATACCTCTTTTTCTTTTTTCTTCTTTGATATTCTTTTTTATAACATTGTAATATAAATGTGGAAGCTTGTAATTGGCGATTTTCAGTTGTTATTTTTTGTTACTATTTACGTGTATTAGTCTGTAAGCTTTCTTAAGATTGTAAAAATAAATAAAATAAAATAAATAACTTTCGTGAGCTACAAAAAATGAGTGATTAATTAAAAAAGGAAACCGGTGGTTTGATTAAAATGATGTAATATTACGTTTTTCTTATTTCGAATAAACTTGCTAGCTTGTTGGCACTCTTTTGCAGTAATTTTCCTTTTAGGCATAGACTATTTAGTAACATCTTCTGAATCAACTCTATTTCACAGCGTCACTTTGGTTTTTGATTGATTTGTATTTTTTAGTCTATGGTTTTGATGACTTCGACTTCGCTTCGTTGAGAGAGAATTGTTAGCGGCGCAAATAGAGGATTATTTTTAATATAAATTACAATTACTTCAAGAAATTAACCGTCTAATCCATCTCAGTAAAGGTAAGGGCGTAAGTTAACCCTGCGGAAGTACTGGAAAGTGATTATTTATTATGTTCATATATTTCCTTCAGTATCACAGCCATGTTGAAGTAGTGTTGATTTTACTAAGTTTTCGTCAGTATAACGTTCAAAAAAGTTAAAAGTTGTTCACAAGTATATGTGACAGACCTAAGTTCCGTTTGTGTTGTGATTATAAAGTTGAAAGTCTTTGCAATATGAAAAGTGTTACAAAGTGCAACCAATTCTGGCTTCGAGGCGTCTTCGTGAAGGTAAGGCTGGATGTGTCTTCCAATATACATCACAACGTAGCATTTACCAGTTGTATAAAAGTAAAGAAATACATCTACAAAATAAGTTGATACATTTCTACTATAATTTTTAGAGTTTCGAGTACATTCATACAGATAAGATGAAAAGTTCAGGTCTTCATTGTAAAGTAATATTTCTTATCAGATAATGCAGGAATTGACGGAAGTAGGTAGTTGTAAAGCAAGAATGGCAAAGCCCAGTTGTTTATATTTTTGGTATTTAAAAAAAAAATAATGTTTCTTAAATTTATTATTGAAAAGGTGAGTTATGATAGCAGAGGTATGCATGTTTTTTATGACTTATTTAACACAGTAATGTTTTCAATAGGTATTTATTTAACACAAATAACTTTCCTGTTTGTTTTAAGCATTGGGTGCTACCTGTACCTGTTCACTTTAATTTCTGCGGTATTGTTAATTATGGACATACATACTTCATAGTGTATCATTTCATAGCATTAAAAATGTTCATAGGTATATTTGTATCAATTTCTTAAATTACATTTTATTGATTTATTTTGTTATTTTAATAAATAATAATAGAAACACAACCTAGTTACTTTTTATGCATATTCTCATTTTTAAAGGTTTCCTAGAGTATAATTTTGTTTATGGGTTTAATAAAATTAAGAGAGTGAAATAGGCTGATGGATATTTGTGAAGTAAATTGAGAATGTTTGTACTAACATTTGATACAGTATTGCATATTTTGACTGGTTGAAGCTACTTATAAATAAAATAACAATCAGAGTGCTTGTTTGGGTTGGGTCCAAACTACGAGAGACCACTAGCTTCATATGTTACTCCCATTTTTACAGAGATGGATTCGGAAGACTCCAGAGATCGGTCATCCTCGAGTAGTAGCAGTACAAGCTCTAGGAGCCGAAGGAGCTCATCATCAGACAGGAGTGTACACTCCAAAAAGGGGGCAAAGTCCCCACCACTCTCCCCAAAATCTCCTAGGTCTCAGGGGCCACGGTCACCTTCCCCTGAAAGCCGGTCTCAGTCACCATCACCACAATCCCCTATACATGGAAAGCCACCACGGTCACCAGATAATCTGAGTGGAGCACATTCTGACATTAATTCACCAGAAAATTCAATACCTGCTTCACCAGTAGGTCCTAAATCACCAAGTGAAGTGGGTTCAAATGTAGGGTCACCAGGGCATGATGATCAGTATTTGTCAGCTACAGCAGCAGGAGATGGTTCAAAGACACCACAGAGTCCAGGCAGCACAGCTAAATCTCCTGGTTCCCCACACAATAGGTCAAGACCTGCTTCTCCTGACACTGTAAGGAATCCCAACAGACGATCCCCCTCTTCAAGTCCTTCTCCTGACAGAAAGTCTTATAGATCCCCTCGCACATCACCTGCTGCTAAACAAAATGATTGGAGCCCAAAGGAAAGAAATGAAAAATGGAGGAGACACACAAAAGCTGAACAAAAGATGGTCCCTGCTCCACGAGCCCGTAGCAGGTCAGATTCCAGCCGGTCCAGTAGGAGTTCATCATACAATAAAAGGAGCAATAAGGACCCAGCTACAGAAGAAATATCAGAAGGTAATTTATTTAATATTGTAAGAAACAAAGTCTTGTATGAAAATGCAGGCAATTTACTTTATTTTCAAAAGAATGACACTGAGGGTTTTGTTTGCCTAGGGGAAATGGAATCAGACCAAGAAGACAAAAAATCTAGAAGTAAATCTAGCACCAGTGACAAGCCTGATGGAAAAGACCTTAATATAAGTCATGAGGATCTATCTGACGTATCTGACTTGGACTCTATGGGACCAGAAGAAATAGAGAAAGGAGCAAAGGTATTTTGTTGAATAATAACTAAATGATGGCTATTTAAAGCTCCTCCTTACGACTTTGCGATCTCTAATACATTGCTATGAAATCGCGCGCGACTCATTTGTCTCGAAAGACGCAACGCGACATATCGCGCCTGTGTGATTTTGACAGGAGTGGTGGTTCATGTTATGTTTATTTGTTATTATAGCCCAAGTCTCCACCGGCATCGCCAGAACACAAAGTGGAACCTGTTAATGGAGCAAGCCGACAGTCCTCACCACATTCAGATGGTGGAAAGGGTGATACACCAAAACTGGAAAAAGTAATTGTTGAAATCTGCTGCATTCAATTTAATGCTTTTCTTATAACTTGTCTGTTTAAACCAGCAGGGTACATGGGTAACACTTAAGAGTGGCAATGGCTTTCATTTTGGCAGTTCAACGACATTAATTTGCATTATTTACGTTGTTGAGCAGCCAAATTTTTCGAACATAATTATGGAAACAATGGATTATCAATATTTTTCAAAATCATTGAAATTGTGATTGAAAGTGTGTTACGCAATTAGGGTGCTGATGAATGAACTATCCTTTTACATTCTATTAATTATACTTGGTTACCATTGAGCAACATACTCCTCTAAAGTTGTTCCCTATAAATCTTTAGGTTCCACAAGAAAAGACGAGTAACACAGAAGATGGGGAAGAACAATTAGATTTCGAAGCAGAAGAAGGCGAATGTATAGAACCAAAAGCTGTAGAACAATCTAATGGCGATGCTGACGATAAAGTAGTGGAAAAAGGTAAATTAGCAAAACACTAAACTCCAAACCACAAACAAAAAACTCTAGAATTTGGAGGCGTGATTTCGCCGAGTTTAGGATTTAATTAAGTCAAATTAGGCATTGGATGTTTCTGTTAGAAAATACAGTAAGTTGTAGTAGACATACATCCCTTTCTAGCATAAGATAATAGTTTTATAGAGGCGCGAGTACCACGCCTCATGGAATATAGCAGTTCAATGTGTTCTACAAGTGGCAATCATCCATCATTCGGACTTTGACAGACACTTACATGATCAACATTGATTTGACATCGATCGATTCGACGTCGATCTTGTCCTAACCTGTATAACTGGCAGACCAAGTGGGCAGCTTCAAAAATTGTTACTACTTTATGTGTTGTCGTAATCTATTTTAGAGTCTGTGGAATCTATGGCTATGGTTTGACAGGGGCTGGGCAACCCCCATTGGCGTATCTAGCGGTATTTTCCTGGTGTTCCCGCCGTAAGCGGCAGAGGAGGACACCATGGAGTTTTAGTGGGTTAGAGCCACACATAATTGCACTGTCTCCCTGTGGTAGTGCAGTATGCATGAACATGTCTCCACAATAAAAATATAAAAAAGGGGGCCCCTGGGATGCGATGGCCGATGTAGCCAAATCGACGCCCAATGTACAGTCAGTGAGCACGATTAGCACAATAATTCATAAATAGCTTTACACTTTTATGTACTTTGATGTGTTGCTGTAACATAATGTCATGTTTAAACAAGGAACTGTGAACTGCCACACGAATTTATCAAAAGTAAGTATTACAGCCACACACAACTGTTCATGGGGTATATTATAATGACTACTGAGCGTATGCACTAAAAGTAATTTTAATTGGAGTGTGATCGTTTTATTTTGATTGATTATTACAGAATTGTATTAGATAATAATGTCTTATGTTTGGAATCCAATTCTAAAGATAATAAAGTCCCAAACTTTTTGTGACTTCAAAAGTAACATAAAGGAATTTATTATGTAATAGGTTTGTAGATTTCTCGGTTGTAGATTATTTATTTGATTGAAATTGTTTTTGTGTCAAGTGTCCAGCCTAGAACTTCGAAACGGTAACGAAACACCCTGGGGTGGGCACGGCCCACCGCCCCCCACTCCCCCCTATACAGTGTGTCTGTATTCGGACTGGCGAAAATTAAGGGGGTGGTACAGACGATCAAACTGAACAACTTTCTCCCGGGGACCAACATCGTAATCGTGAAAAAAAAAATCAGTCATCCCATACAAAACTTCAATACCTACTCGGCCAAATGTATGGGACGACTGAAAATGTTTTCGCGATTATGATGTTGGTCCCCGGGAGAAAGTTGTTCAGTTTGATCGTCTGTACCACCCCCTTAATTTTCGCCAGTCCGAATACAGACACCCTGTATACATTGTGTGTATTGTTTTTGTTACCTACATGTACTACTTATTGTAACGAAGGTTTTTAGTGTCAATAAAGTTATTATTATTATTATTATTATTATTTATTATACGCCTATGGCCACCCCTGTGAGCTAGCTGGCTTTTTTAACTGTACATAATTATGTATTTTCATTTGTTGACAAGTATCAATACTAAAGGATTGAGAAAATAAGTATGTGGATCCTCTGTGCAGTTTTATTTCTTAATTTAGTAACTTCGGTAACAAAATGGACTTTCCTCTAACTAACAGACGATGTAAGAGCGGCCCGGCGGTCTCGCGGCTCGTCATTGGAAGAAGGCGAAGTATCAGACGAAGCCGAGCGGCGCCCGGAGGAGAGTGAGCCGCGCCCGGTGTGCCGGTTCTTCTCCAGGGGTGCTTGTACGTGGGGCGTCAGCTGCAGGTAAATAACCACGTGAAAGTAGCGAGGGTGATGAAAGTTCAATAGGGACGTGACACCTTGACAGCGTTGGTCATGTGTGCACATGCTTTGGACAATAATAATCCATAGACATTTAATTTATTGTCATTTCTAAATTGGAAAGCTATAATATGTTACATGGACCTCTTGTGACTAGTACTCAAATAGGCTAAAAGTTTAATTAGAAATTCTATCTAATGATTCTAATGAGTGGGGTTTTTCGCTACTCCACAACAAATGACACAGAGATAAGCTGGTTGTTACAATAATTATGTAAAGGTTTCTGGTTCTGCCTTTGTGTGACAAGTTGAGTGTCACTTACATAAGTATTTACTGATCGGTGATCATCATAATCAAGTCATGACAGACAGCGTGAACTTGGTGTTATAACGGCAATATAGAAAACCTTTCAGTTTGATCAAATTGCACAGTATTCAAACCAGAAGTTTCACTCCTGTGTATAGTAGTAATACGTGTTTCTTGGCCAGGTTTCTCCACCCAGGCGTGACGGATAAAGGCAATTATAACATGTTCGACGTAGTAAGGGGCGTGCCCTCGGGAGGGAGTTACCCGGCTGCACCAGCCAGGGATGTTGCACCGCCTGAGTCTGCGTGGGAAAGGGGACTGCGCACTGCTAAGGAGGTGAGTTCAACCAAGTTCCAAGTAATAGGGGGCGAGCCTATTGCCAGCAAGCGGCCACAATTACGGATGGGCTGCTATTGAATAGACCTTGATGAAAAAACTCAAAGACACTAGCCAACCTGGGATTCGATTTCAAACCCAGGGAAACATTCAGTAGACCACTGGAAAGGCGATTACTTTCTATAACGTGAATATGAATGCGTATTAACTATTTAATGGTGTAACTAATCCTATAAACAAACTCGCACTTATTTCTAATGGGGGTTGGCAGAATCTTTTAACCTAAACCTAAACTTAACCAACAGATGCTGCGGATAGCGAACAAACGTAAAGAGCAAGACATGGATTTCGAAGAGAAGAAGCTGCATTTATCTGTGGGTGGGGTGGTGCACGACCCTGACGCGGAGCTGGCGTACGCGGCCGCGGCCGTGGGCGCCTCGCCGCCGCGCCTGCACGAGGGGCCCGCGCCGCCGCACTACCGGGACGCTGAGGCCTTCAGGGGCGGGTACGTACTCACTATACTAAGGAAGAAAACACATTTACTTACACTTAAACATCACGCCTCTATTCCCCGAAGGGTTAGCTAGAGGTGCACCTATAGTACTCCCACATTTCATTATTATTTTCATTTCTTTTTTTTTCGTTTTGGTACATTATTTATTTAGCACAAACTTAATACATACAACAAAAAGTGTAGGTATTCCATTGTACAAAAAAAAAGCAGGAATGTGTGCCTCACGGCTGCGCCAGAAACGCCCAGTTCAACAAAAATGCCAGACAACCAAGGATTGTTGCTTTTTCACATGTCTGAATAGGCAATAAACCATAAAAACATTAAGGACGCTGTTACAAATGGGTAGTCAAATCATTACTTTTTTTACACAAAAGTATGTTTATTAAATAAAATGCTTTACATTCTTATAATGTTTTTTAAAAAAAGTAATGATTGGACTACCCATTTGTAACACCGTCCTTAAAGAACGAAATAGAATTAGTAACTGAGGCTTACGTATTATTTGGAATTGAAGAAACCAGTTGTATGGTTACTTGATTGTTTATAGTTTAACACTAATGTTTTGGAGTCAGGTACAGTCAGCGACAATAATATCGAGACAAACTGTTCAAAATGATCTAAACAACTATGAAAATGAAATATTAGGTTTTTACCTATGAAATTGCCGTTCTGCAGTACTGGCCATTTCAAATCAAAATAATTTTTGTTTGGCTAAGAATTCTAATTTCAAATTAATTTTATTTTAAAAACATGGATTTTTTTTCCAAAAGTAGTCATTTGTTTATTGATTAGTATTACGTTTTCATCGCATTTCAATCTTTTTCGTCATCATGGATACGTTAAAAATTCGAGTAATTATGGAATATGAGTACCGTCGTGGCAGCAACGCGGCACAAGCGGCACGCAACATCAACGACGTTTACGGAGCTAACACTACAAACCAACGCACCACTTGTTATTGGTTTGCTCGCTTCCGTTCTGGAAATTTCGACCTGAAAAATGAACCTCGCGGTCGTCCGAAGACTTGTCGACAATGACGAATTAAAGGCGATTGTGGAAGCTGATGATACACAATCTACGGCTGAATTAGCAGCAGCTTTCGACGTTAGCGTCAAAACAATAATGTTCCATTTGCGTCAAATTGGCAAGGTAAAAAAGCTTGACAAATGGGTGCCCCACGAACTCAATGATCGCCAGCGCGAAGTACGCGTCGAGACGTGCCTTGCACTGCTCAACAGACACACAAATGAAGGAATTTTGAACCGCATTGTTACCTGCGATGAAAAATGGATTCTGTTTGATAACCACAAGCGCTCAGCAAGTTGGTTGGATCCTGGTTCAGCACCTAAACAATGCCCTAAACGAAAACTTACCCCTAGAAAAGTGATGGTCACTGTTTGGTGGTCTAGCGCCGGTGTGATTCATCACAGCTTCTTACCAAACGGGGTGAGCATTACTTCAGATGTGTACTGTGAAGAACTGAACACAATGATGGAGAAGCTGGCACATCTCCAACCAGCATTGGTCAATCGCTCGTCTCCGCTGCTCCTGCACGACAACGCGCGACCTCATACTGCACAGCAGACGGTCTCCAAGTTGCAAGAAGTGGGGTTGGAAGCTCTCCGTCATCCGCCCTACTCACCAGACCTTGCGCCTACAGACTACTACTTTTTCCAGAATTTGGATAACCTCTTGGTGGGAAAAAAATCAATACCCGAGAGGCAGTACAAAATGCCTTTGAAGAATTTGTTGCCTCCCGTCCAGCTGATTTCTTTAAGAAGGGCATCAATAAACTGCCACTGCGTTGGCAAAGATGCATTGATTGCATGGGTGATTACTTCGATTAATACAAATAAAAAATGCATGAAAAAAATTCGTTTAAATTTTTTCATACAAAACGGCAATTTCATAGGTAAAGACCTATTACTAACTCAATGACACAAGGAATGTTTCAGAATTAAGACTGTACACGACAACTGTCATTCTGACAAGAACTTTAACCAATTGAGATGAAGTTAAATTTTCTTAGTTGTTGAGATCATTTTGAACTCCGTCTGTCTGTTCGTCCCGATATTTTTAACGCTGACTGTACAGTATTTTTATCTCACGAAGCGACACGCGTTTTGGTTGTGTTTACAAAGTGTGAAAACACGCTGTGAATGTGTGTGTTAGTACAGGAGCTCACGGTTTCGTCGCGAGTCAGTGGCGATGTCTGGAGAGAGAGAGTGTGTGTGTGTGTTTTTGTGCTGACGCTACTCGTCTTATCGCACGTATTCACAACGTGTTTGTACACTTGACCGCAAAGCGCGTGTTTCTTTGTGAGATAAAAATTCTATAGTTCTGATGAGCTGAGCGCTCTCAGCTATTCTACAATAAAAATAATCTAAATTATGAATGTTTTATTTGCAGGCCATATGGTCCGATGTACCGTGGTCGTTTTCCTCGACCACAAGTTGACGAGCGGGAACGTTTTTACGACCGCGAACATATGTATGAGCGAGAGCGTGCTGGCTATGAAAGAGTGCCGCACTACGACGAACGAGCCCCCGCGCCGGAGGAAGGGGCTTATCATAAGGTATGGTTTTTGTCTTATAGAGAACATGTTATTTCATAATTTCACTAATCAAACAAATCACTAATTACTATTGAAATCATAACATTTGAGGACAATTCTAAGTTAAAAGAGTTGTATAGATGTTTATAATTCTGTAAATAAATATTTGTTACGGTCACGAATAACAAAATAATACAAAAAACATAAGAAAATTTGAATTTTGCGGGCTACCTTAGCGCATCCTCCTTAAGGCGCACTCCGCGTTTTAGGTATGAAGCTATAAGTACGCGGCGGGCTCGGACGTTAGTTTAATACTCACTCACGCGACGCGTCGTAAAAGAAGGCAACCCAACTAGTCAAAAGGTATAAGAGTTACGCGATAGAAAGAGAGGCACTTCTAGGTGAATATAACTGTAGGTAATTAACGCTGTGCGACTTGAATTTCATTGTATTGTGTCGTAACAAGAGTCGCTATTTATTTAAATGATTTTGCGGAGTGAATCTTCTGTTCTTGTACTATTATGTATTCTGTGCTTGGTGGATCCGTAGTGGTAGTCCGTGAAATTCAAATTTTCTTGCGTTTTTTGCAATTTGTAGGTCAGTGTCAGGTTGTACCTTGACCAAAATATGATTCGCGACAGTAAAAATTATGTAAATACATATTTATTTATAGATTACAGGGTAACCTATCAAGTGTATGGTCTTAAAATAACATGGTAAATCTCTCAATATTTTGCGAAAAAACTTACATTTGCATTTGGAGGGTATGGGAGAACATGTTTTCAACTACAATGTTAAGTTTGTTCTTGGGATTCATCACAACTACGGAACTCTTCATTGTGCGTGGTGCGACTCGCACTTGACCAGTTTTTTAGTTGTGGTACCTACCCCCACACAAATTCGTATACGAGTACTTGATATGTAAATAACAGTGGCAGGAAGTTTCTATAACATCATCAACAGGGTTTGTTAACACTTTTATTAGATAATTTTGAAACAGACTATTATACCTTTTTGCACCACTGCTGTAAATATTTAGGTACCTTAAACCGGCTCTAAACACCACTCCACCTTTTCCATTATTTACTTATCGTTTGACCTTCAGCTCATTACGATTGCCAAAGGTTCCTACGCTCAAGGCAATTTCTTTTATTTTAGCGTCGCGTCCGACCGTCTCGTGAAGTAATAGTGCAACGCGCTGAAGTCGAGCGTCGCGAGGGGCGGGAGGGGCGCGGAGAGGTGCGGGAGGGGCGCGAGGGGAGGCGTGGGGACGGCAGGACTGACGAATGGGCCGATCCTTGGATGCGCGCCGAACCTGCTGCGAGGCGACGAAAGCCGCCTTCTTCTGATGAATCATACTCCTCTTCTAGGTATGCTTTTCTTTCTATTTTATTTATGTATTTAAGTGCCAGCACTACTTTGCAGCACCTGGCTGTTAATACGGCGCATGGAGTTTTAGTAAAAAATCTGCTTTGTAGAGCGTTGTCTCTGTCAATCATACATAACGGGTATAAATAGACGCCTACCGAAGCCGACAGTCTAATGTCAGCGATCGCGATGACCCCATAACCCTCCTCCAGGAGAGCAGTAGGGCACCAGTACAGTATACAAAAACAAAAAAAAAAAGCCACATTCCGACGTAATTGTCCCCCCGACCCTTGCTCGACGAAGTGCCAGCCCGCGCCGTAGCTGAGCCTGTAGCTTTAAATTGTCCCCCCGACCCTTGCTCGACGAAGTGCCAGCCCGCGCCGTAGCTGAGCCTGTAGCTTTAAATTGTCCCCCCGACCCTTGCTCGACGAAGTGCCAGCCCGCGCCGTAGCTGAGCCTGTAGCTTTAAATTGTCCCCCCGACCCTTGCTCGACGAAGTGCCAGCCCGCGCCGTAGCTGAGCCTGTAGCTTTAAATTGTCCCCCCGACCCTTGCTCGACGAAGTGCCAGCCCGCGCCGTAGCTGAGCCTGTAGCTTTAAATTCCCCTCATCATCATCCTGATAATAATAATTATCCAGATTTAATTCAGTCTGTCCCATCTAGCTACACCCTAAGCCGAGGTTCGTACCCCACAGGGGGTGGGTGCCCTTAGCGTGCAGTCGCTTAATATGAAATTCGCCCCTGGCTGGTGGAGGCTTTGAGTTCGCTTACGGCAGCCACAGGATTGACCGGTTAAGTAGTCACGACCTGTCAAGGTCAATTAAAAAAAAAAGCCGACATCTGTTCTTCCCGTCATTGTTTTACCATTGCACGCACCCATAAGCAAATGTTTTGCGTGCGTTACATTTCGCGCTTCCGTAAACAGCGATTTTTCACACCTAAAATAAAAGTATTATCTCGGCAATAATTTTCGCTCAGTTTTACTCAGTTTGATGTACAGGATTCGTAGACGAGGCCTTCGTGACGGGTCATTTTACACCCTGTATGTGACAGTATCTGTCCTAACTCCATGTGCCATATGAACTGCTGCTTACAGTTACACCTCTGCCTTACCCTTGGCGGAATACAGGCGTGATGTTAAGTGCCAACTGGTCGTATCACGGCCAGGGCGCAATGCTGTTAGGGTCAAAACTCAAAACCGCGTTGCAATATAGCAATGCTTTATAAGTAGGTAAGTACTTTGTAGTCGCATCGTGGGTTTGATTTTCGGCCATAAACGTTGATGTTTTCGGCGTAAGTCAGAGGCGATCTAAGGAGAGGAGTTGCAGCGTATGAAACAGAAATAAAATATTGATGCATTGGCTCGCGTCAGTATGGAGGACAACAGACTCGTGAGTGTAGGTAAAATTATTTAGTGCATAAGTGCGTTATACAAATATGCGCTTGCGCATTAGAATATTAATATAGGGTCAAAATTCTATTGTTTTAAGACATCTGATGAAGGAAACGATAATTTTAGAAATCTCTGTATTATTTATAAATCCATAAGTATTACTTTTATTCATGAAATTTTAATTCGATATTTTCTCCTGCTTCGTCCCTCTCCCTTGGGCGATGGGTTTCGCTTTCATAACTCGTCTAATGTTGTGGTGTTTGTGGTTTCGATTTCTCATGACTCATTTTAATCTCGATATTAACAACTATAACTGCATGCTCGTTCTTGATATCATTTGTCATCTGTGGGACTCACTATGGTCGCGACCGTGTGCGCATGTGACATGTAACATAACCATGCGTGCGTGTGTGCATGCGTGCGCGTGTGCGAGACCCTCCCCCCCTGCCCGCCCGCGTCCCGCTCACTCCGCAGCTCTTCAAATTCCAGTTCCCGAAGTTCGCGATCGCCGAGCGCGCGGCGCAAGAGAAGGGCATCCTCTTCTTCGAGACAAAGGTGAGATGGACGTTTTACGATTTCAGTAACGCTCAATAAAAATATGCATAGATCCGTCTTCTTAAATTCGACTCAGGAACGCGAGGCTCTTCGCGTAAATCTAAAAGCGCTACATCCGCGATTTCTTGGCATTCACGGCTACTTTCGAAATATTTTTCTTTTGCTACTTCGCTCATCTTCTTTTGAATAAAATCGAGTTTTTTTTTCTAAAGTTCTCGCTATACTTCTTCTGCGACCACTGGCGGGCCCCTTCCATGTTGCGCCACAACATCCGGTTCTCCGTATCTTTCTTTACTCCAAATTTAGAATAAGCAGGTGTAGGAGGGTACTGTCGGCTCATATATATATATATATATCTATATATATATATACCGTGGTTGGGGTGCAGGTTGTCACCGTCAGTGATCGTGCGGGAGCGGCGCCTGGCCACGGCGCGCGCGACGGCTATGAACCCGCCTGCGCCGCGTCGCCGCGCGCCCTCGCCAGCGGCCGCGCGGCAACTCTCCGCCAATCCACCGCCACCCGCCTCACACGCGATGCACCGACACAAGGTATCTCAGAACCACACTCTTCGTTAACCTCCCGGATTTCCTGGATTTTACCTGAACTTATAGTTAACATAAGACTGATATCACCAACCCGTCTTGAGCAAGCGCGGTGATCAACGCTCATTTCTTCTCTGTATGAGAAGAGGCCTGTGCCCAACAGTGGGACAAAATTGTAGGTTGCTCAATATTGAGTATCAACGGGGTGCGTCTTCAATCAACGATGGAGAGGGCTTTACGTCAAAGTGAAGCGCCTGTTAACAACGAGAAAGAAAAGGACGTGGCACGTGTCACAAGTACAACAAATGTTAAACACAAAAAAAAGGCATATAAAAATACTTATAGAGAAGGCCTGCGTCCCAGCAGTGGGAGCTTTATAGGCCGATTATGGCTTAACATACACGACAAAATTATGCTGCTGATGCGGCACACCAATAAAAAAGTCTCTTAAAAGACACCAAAGAGAGAGAGAGAGTCTTTAATAGATCGCTTTTGCCGATAAGATCGCTCATTCTGTCTCCATATGTAAAATTTCTACATTTATAATATCTGTAATTTAACAAATTCATGGTGTAGGTACATAATAAAGAGTATTCTATTCACACGTATTTGTGTATCAGGATGAATTGGACCCCTACGGGCGCAACAAAGCAGCAAATCGCAACAGGGATAGGAAGAAGTATTCGCGATCTTCATCATCGGGCTCTGGTATGCATAAATTAAATACTAAATTAGCTATTTTTGTGTGTACGACTGCTATGAAATTTAAATCCTATATAGCCAATGATGTATAAAATAAGGAGACTAGGTACGCGCTCCTCGACGTGAACCGCATAAATTAGGCCTACAGGCCTAATTGAGCTTAGTCGCAATCGAACTATATTGTTTGCGCTGTAGCATCGTGCGGGTGACGGATGTCAGTATCGCATGACTAGGTCAGTGGCATGTATGCAATTCAATTTTATCGATAACGATTCTCACAGCAAAAATCTCGTCTCTTTATTATAATTTTAAAAATGTCTTTGGAATATCTTATTCTTATAAAATTAATTTTAAAATATGAATTTAATACAAAACATTAAAAAAACACATTACAAACATAACGGATATTAAAAAAAAAAAATTGTTTGTGGTAACATTTTTGCCATATGGCGCTGAGGTGTGGCTATGTCTAACAACATTTAAAAAAAGCCATAAAAAAACATTTAAAAATATTACAGTAAACTTCTTTTTCTATAAAACGTATCGACTATCGATCATAGCAATACATTGCATCACTAAACATGACTATGGTGTTACGTTACTCGCATAACACTTTGCTTCATTTTTCTTTCAATTTGATTTTATTTGTATACAATAACATTTTGGCAGGGTACATTCATTACTAATTCCGTATTTTACGACTATGATATTTAGAGTGCAGCTAAAATATTCAATCATGATTGTAAATCGCTGTAACGTTCAAGAGTGAAAGGGAACAGTTCGTCTATTGTCACCCGCACCTTGCTACAGCGCAAGCAGTTTAGCGTTTGTGTCGCACGTTAAGTAAAATTAACGTAATTGTCTAAATGAGTTCCAACAATGCCTACCTGTTTTCAAAATGTGCACAAATATTTCAAAAACCAAAAACAAGTTCCACGGGATTACTTTTCACTCGTAACGCTTTTTTAAATAAAATCGTGTTTTGATGTACCTACATACATCAAAACATAATTTTCTTTAAAAAAGCGTGACCGCCATTTGCAGAAAAGGATAGAAATATATAATTCGTAAGTTTGAAGAGACAAGCGGCAGCGCAAGCGGCGTATTAACAATTGTTACGGGTATGTAACAGTGACAAATATTGGTATCTCGTTCCAGCTACACGTACAGCCCGCGTAATATCTCTCTATTTCGGTTATTGAGCACATGACGACAACGTAAAATGTAGTTTTGTGGGTGTGTTTACATGTAAGTGTTTCTAGTCCAATAATGTTTACGTGACGTTAGAGAGTGGCCTATTTTTCCTATTTTATACATCAATGTATATAGCATAAATATTTCAAATCTCTACAAATGTAGGCTTTAAATGTGGAGACGCGAACATGTTATAACTTCTACGTTTGATTTTAGAATCATCTTCGTCGTCGAGTGAGTCGGAGAGCGAGTCTCATTCATCGTCATCTTCGGGCAGCTCCGGAGCTCGTCGTGCGCGCCACGCTCGTCTGCTCAATGCGGCCGCAAGACCCAGGTACGAAGAACCTCCAACTCATTATCACTCAAGCTTGGGTTTCCTAGGAAAGCGGTGTCGTCATATTATAACGGCCATTATGAAAATCGTGAAAATTTACATCAGTATTTGACGTTAAGGTGTCAAAAACCGCCGTTATTGTTTGGCCGTTGTATGATGGGTCTGCTTTCTTAGGAAACCCAAGTTTTAGCTTAAAAGTCGGTGCCGTCATTTAACGACCGCAAAGTGATGGCCGACATGAAAATTATAATAATGAAAGGCCATCATTTTGCGGCGTAATAACATAACGGGACCACTTTCTAAAATCTTAGCTTTACAGTATTTCCGGAACATCCAAATCGCCCCAATAGAATTCTTCCTCAAGTCTCATTTTACATGGTATATTTTTGTGTACAGGTTAAATACTAAATCGGGTGCTGGCTTAGCGGCTGCTGTGACGAGTGTTACCAGTAAGAAGGAAGTTCCCAGTGATAAAGGTAAGAATAATTATATTCCACGTTTTATTTTTATTTCATTTATTCGGAAGAACACAATTCCACATTATATATTACAAATAAATAGAACATACGGAGTTATACAAATGTGCAACCAAGAACGTTCTCCACAAATACACAAAAAGACAAAGACAGTATTGATAAAGTAAAAGTTGGACAGAATAGATAGAATAAAAAAATAGCATAAAATATAATAAACAGAAATTACAGCAGCAAGGAACACTAAAGAGATTTGATATTATTCACATTTGATTGTGTTGAGCAACATGTTTCTAAATTTTCCAACGGATAAAGCAAATAGATCCAAGTAAGAGAAAAACTTATCGAAATTGCCAGTGAGGCGACGTAGAGGTGCCTGCAAGCCTGCATTCGTATGATTAGGAGTGACGGCGAAAACAGGTCGTGTGCGCACCCCACGTCCCTGAATGGTTGTAGGGGCAACAGCACAACTTGTTACAAATATCCACATAAACACGAGTTGTTAAACAGATCGTATAGAAACAAGGTTTCTAGAAAGGTACGTCTAGACTTCAAAGTTTTATGCTGCGAAATAGCCGTATGCGTTATTAATAATTATAAGTTACGTCATCCTTCCTTAAAGGGATATAATTTAATCCTGAAAGAAAAATCGCCTATAGTTTTAATATGTGAGGCGATTTGGTATGACAGTCAAAATAACATTTCAGAATCGGGCGGCAAGAAACGTTCGGCGACATCTCCAGTAGACTCGGGACCGGCTAAGAAATCAGTATCGAGACGAGAAGAGCTGTTGAAACAATTAAAAGCAGTCGAGGATGCTATAGCTAGGAAGCGGTCTAAGATCTAGAGGCGGCTATTCGATGGGCTTGCTCATGGCATAGAACGTTTCGGCAATAATGCCGAATATTCAGTTTTGCCTGGTGTCGTGTCTGTAGTAGCATCAATTGTACACTATCCGCGGGCCTATACCAGAAAATTCGATGTACGCATGTTACTGTAAAAAACTGTATAGTTCTAGTAAATCCCAGGCAGAGTTGACCTCGTACAAATTTAAGCATTTACATTACTATAATGTAACAATATCGTGTTAATGTAATTATGAAATCTCATAAACAAAAGAAACGATTTGAGAAGTATTTAATTTTATGTTGACATAATTATTTTTTTTCTAAATCATTGTTGTGCTGACGGAGAAAGCGGGTGTATCAATTTAACTTGACAAGTGTTGGAAAAGTAAATTAATTTTGCTATTCATCTCAAACTGAAGGCGGAGCCTAGACATGTAGGTTTTTATGGTGAATTAGAATATGTATTAACGTAATTAGTAAAAAAATAAATGCATTATTTTGTAGAAATGACTTTTATTTACATATCTTTTACGATCACAACATTTGCCAGTCTGTATTTTCTTGATGTTGTGTTCCTTAGAAGAACTTGATTGATGCCATTGTTTAATAAATGATTCAATGCATTATAAGCAATGTATCCTACACCGCAACTGCGTGCTTCAGTAAAGCTGAAAGCTCCTTGCGCAACATATCCCATGACTTGCCTTGACGCGACATAGCGCACAGTTTCAACTTTGGAGGGAAGCCATAGTTCTCTCATTGATTTTGTGTATTCTGATGGCTCATGCTGTATTATTTTACGTGACTTTAGTGCACATACCTGTAATCAAAAATAAAAAAAAAAAACTTCAGTTACTTATATCTTTGTAATGGATTCAATCTTGAAACACTAAATGTTCAGGACTTACAGATGTTTTCTTCTTTTTCAGTTTTATCTTGCTCTTTCTTATCTTTTTCAATAACTTTATATGCTCAGAGCGTTTGAGCTTTCTTATAATTTCATTAGGATCTTCATGATGTGGTTCAAATAAAGTTTTCACATTAGCAAGATCACCAGCATCAGGAAAGCAAATGAGTGAGTGCTTTTGTAAACTACCTTTAGCTACTAATTTTATGTAAACTGGAACTAAACATGAAATGGCATTTTCAACATTTGGCAGACTTCTTCTTTTGGTGATACAATCCTGAAACAGAAAACAATTAATTGAACACTGAAAAATTAAATTGGCAGGCCATAATTTTTGTCATTTGCTTGCAATTGTGAACTACATCCTACCTGTATATCATTCAAGATAGTCCTATTCCGTAAAACATAGTAATCATTGACTTGATTGTCACTCCAATCAGTTAGCAATACATTCCAAGGGCAAATAAAAGGACTGTTGATAGCTATTTTCGTGTAGTTAACCCGCTTGCTTGGTGGAAGTCTAAAGTATTTTTCTCGTAATTCTATTTCAATTCTTCTTTCATTATTTTTCCCTGCATCTGAATCTGGTGGTAGATAACACTCTCCCATTTCAAATGCTAAGCTTTCTGTTTCTCGCAGACCTCCTGATCTTGCTCCAAACATGATAAATGTTAACCAGAATGGTAGGGCATAACCAGAAGGCAATATTATGTCCCAACCACTGCCATATCCTAAAATTAGAAATATTTTAATTGAAAAGGAAGCACTGTTTAGCTGACTATTTAATTATTTACTTTCATTTTACAAACTGACCAACTTTCTTAAATTCTGGATTCTGAGATCCAGGCCTCTGTACCAGTACAACAGGTACATTCTGAAATGCTGGATCGTCCTCATTTACTTCACCAGGTACTAACTGATTTTTAGTTAAATGTTGTATGAACTGGCCATTTGTCATTGATTCTTTTTTAATTGTTTCATGTATTTTAGCATCCCACAGAGGAGAATTTGAAATAAAAGGTGGAATATGAAGTAATGATTCTGTACTTATTTCAGTATTGGAATCTTGTTTTGCTTTTGTGCGGCGTGACGGTCGGCTCAAGCGAGGATCTTTAACAACCAACCCAACAACCATGTTAGACGGTAATTGTGCAGGTGAGCTAGCTGTACTCATTGTACGCCAGTACTCATCCTTCTCTTTTAAATCAAGAGGCTTATGCAATTTCACCCACTGGTCATTTTTTATTCCGTCATTATCATTTACACATTTCAAGCTCTGGACCAGCACTGCATGGCTATTCGGCCCTGTCAACCGAAACCTGTTAAAAGTGTTTGGCAAAACTTTTACTTGAATAGTTTCTGTAACATTTTCAACTTTTCTCCTTTTTTTGGCAATTCCATAATCACCTTTGTCTTGTACACAGGTAACTTCCACCAGAACTGATTTTATTAGTTTTGCTTGGGATGGGTGTACAAAGAGCCACAGAGTTTTATTAGTACTGTCACTTGGAACCCAAATGAGCTGTACTTTACCAATATAACCAAATGGAAATGAGTTTATCCCATAGATATGTACAGTCCCTTGTCTAATACCATTTACATAAGCCATAGCACAGATGCTCAGACCACACGCAGAACTAGTTATCTTGGCAAACATTTCTTTGATAAGTTTTACTGTCCCTGTTATTTGAATTGGTGTGTAGTAAGAAATATCTTGAATGAGGCAGTGTGCTGAGCTACCCCTATAGCATGCCCTGAATGCTTTATCACAGGGTGCATATGGGAGGCGATGGCCCCACTGTTCAGTCATATGGAATCTCTTTGCATGCCATATGTGGGTCTCGAGCCAAACATTTTGCTTTTGTCGTCGATTATACTCTTCTAACAGATTTGCTGGACGACGTCTGTATTTTCTGGATGGTCGTTTTTGTTTAGGAGGTAGACCACTCTTCTTTAGTTGATCTAAATGCGCTTTTCTTAACTTACGAGGTAGTCTTTTACTATTGTGGCTCATCACACGTCGCCTCATGTGTACGGGTAATGTTTGGAATACAAGTTTCGTTTTACTTGGCCTTAAAATACTTTCAGTCATTGCAGCTATTTCTACGCTTCTAGAAGACGCAAATTTTAAACTATTTGCTGCATACGGGAGGTGTTCAGTACCACCTAAAGTGGCATCAAATTCTGTTACTTCTGTGGCTTCCATAGTTTATTTTATTGAATAATCACTTAACTTTAACCCCTAACGATTGTATACGAGATAATTGAAAGCTTATGGCTTGACTTTGTAATATAATTATATGAAAATACCAAATGAAAATACGAGCTGCGGATACGACATAACCTCAAAACAAAAATGTCAATGTCTTTTCAACATCAACAGATTGAATTTTGAAGTTTTGTTTGCGGTGTTTACAGTTTACAAATTTATATCTTAACTAGCCCTTTGGGCCAACAAGTCCCTGCTAGAGGCAGTGTTTATTTCTTTTATATTTTATCCTAAAGCAAAGTATTTGAATGAAACTCGGTCCAGTTGTAATACATATGTATTTGTATCACAGCACAGTATCCAAGCGACAGCGGAAGTACGTATACAGAAACGCAGGACAGGAATCTAGTTGATTATTCAAACCAGTTTTCTTAATGTTTTGCATTCCGACTTAAAATCCTAAAGCTACGGTTTCCTAGAAGAGCGGTGGCCGCACTTAACGGCCGCAGTGACGGCTGTCATGAAAATGATGACAGCGGCAAAGATTTAAATCGTTACACTTCGCCCTACCGCGTCAAAAGAGTCGAGTTTCTGTTTCGTTTTTACACCTCTGACACACAATGACGCAGTGACTTGACTTGATTGTCATGGAACGCTATTGAATAATGTCACACTTGTCAGTCAATCAATCTGCCTAGCCTTTTCCCAACTATGTTGGGGTCGGCTTCCAGTCTAACCGGATGCAGCTGAATACCAGTATTTTACATGGCGCGACTGCCTATCTGACCTTCACAACCCATTAACTGGGTAATACGATACCTCTTGGTAAGACTTGTTGTCAGACTTTCGGGAAAGATCCACGAATGACAGCGGGGACCAACCGCTTAACGTGCTTTCCGAGGCACGGAGGAGTCTCGGTATGTAAAGATGGTCACCCATCCACGGACCAACCCCGGCAAGCGTAGCTTAACCTGATGGATCGACCCGTGCAGCTGTTATTACTTAGCCACGAGCTCCTCTTGTCACACTTGTCAGTATGGACACTAAATACGGTGAGGTAAATCTATCGATTTAAATCTTTGGGCAGCGGGGTTTGACTTATTGTCAAATACTGGTGAAAATGACAGGTCAGTCAGTAGGTTGGTGGGTGAGTAGTAGGTTTTATGTTAATCTGAATATGATTCGCTACCGTAAGAAATGTGTATTTATAGAATTAAAATCATCAATACAACTCTCTAATTTCATATTTATTAATTTTAGATCGGTACATTTATTGAGAAACTGTACATTAATTGAGAAACTGTACCTATCTAAAATTATATTTATAGTTCAGAATCGTACCATGCACATCTATCAACAATTCGGCCAAAAAACATTTTAAGAATGCAAAGCATTTTATTTAATAACATACTTTTGTGTAAAAAAGTAATGATTTGACTACCCATTTGTAACAGCGTCCTTAACGCATTCCCCAATATGTTAGTATAATCCTCAAATGTCAAGATTCTCTCTCTTCTCATTGTCTGGGTAATACGATACCCCTTGGTAAGAATGGTTGTCAGACTTTCGGGCTTCTGACGACCCGTTACGACTGTCAAAGATCCACGAATGACAGCCGGGACCAACGGCTTAACGTACTTTCCGAGGCACGGAGAAGTCTCGGTATGTAAAGATGGTCACTCATCCACGGACCAACCCCGGCAAGCGTAGCTTAACCTGATGGATCGACCCGTGCAACTGTTATTACTCGTACTTAGCCACGAACTTATGGAGTTGTATTGCTGATTGTAATGATTATAATTAATGAATAAATTTATTAAGAAATAGAAATTTTCTTGTTTTTTTGCAATTTGCCAGTCAGTGTCAGGTTGTATCTTGACAAAATATGATTTGCGACAGTAAGGAATATAAATATTTACATAATTTAACCATACCCACTATAAATACATCTCTCTAAGTTAGATTTCCTCCGGATTGGTCTGATTTCGGATATCGGACCCTGGTCGGTCGTCACGGTACTTGGCACCCCGAAACGGAACATGCGACCAGTCGCCAGCGTCTCTGCCATTTCTTCCGCCGTGATAGATGTCATAGGTAGGCCACGCTTCGGGCCAATGCGTAAATCTGTCAACCACGGTTAGAGATATGTGCAATTGTCTGAAGGCGGCAGTGCTCCTATGATATCAATGTGTACATGAAAGAATATGTATCGCTTGGCCACCAATCGAAAGGTTGCTCACACACTTGGGTGACTGAGACTATGCAATCGATAGAAAGCTGCTCGACGGAAAGGTACGGTGAGGTATGGGCGAGGTCTAACTGTCGACGTGACGCAGAGTATGGAAGTGTTGTTTCCAGGAACGATTTTCTCGTTTTTAAAGAAATAAATGAATCCGCCTGTGATTTCCTCGTGTTCCTCTTGCGACTGCAAGGGCTTGGTAGTCTTCCTCGGAGGAGGCTGCTCCAATGAAATGGATTTAACCCGCAGCATAGCATCTACGATTTCTTTGTCGGATCGAATGTCGGTGGTAAATTGGCTGATAAAAGTAGTCGTTGAGTTGTGTTGGTAGAAGCTTGTCACGACGCTGTATGAAGGTATACACCAGGGGCATAAAGGTTAGTAAAAACTGCTGTGCAACGAAAGTGTTGACCGCTCTCGTACACAGCTAGAAATTCCCTATAATAAGCAGGCCACTGAGATTGTTTTACCAGGGTTGCCAGACTTTCTGCTGTAAACATTCACCTATGTACTACATGCAGGACGCATCGGTGAAAATACTTAAAGGGGCCTCACTATTTGGGTGCGATAGAGTGGTAACATTGGCTAGGCTCTCCTTGCATCATCAAAACATTGTTCGAACTTGAGCGTCCATGGAAATGGTTTTGCGCCTTTGCTGTTGGTTGCAGCGACTGCGTCGATTAAGGGGATCTGATACTTGGCGGCGTCGGGCAAAAATCTGCGGTAATAGTTAATCATGCCCAAGAATCTACGCAGGCCCTGCACGGTCTTACGGGGAAGGAAAGTCACTAAAGCACGGATACGGTCTTCGGGAGAAAAAGTGACTGCAGTATTAATACGGTAACCCAAAAACGATACCTCGGCTGCCCCAAGTACAAACTTCGGCGGGTTGATGACCACTCCATACTGCTGCAGTCGGTTAAACAAGAGCCTCCTAAGGCGCAAAACCATTTCTATGGACGCCTGAGCTTGAACAATGTTTTGATGACTGCAAGAAGAGCCTAACTAATGTTACCACTCTATCGTACCAAAATAGTGAGGCCCCTTTAATACCTATATTCAGCTTGTTGCTGGGGGTCTCTCGAGTACACGAGGATATCGTTGACGTATACGAAACAGAAATTAAATCCCCGCACGACTGACTATGAACATTTGAAATATCTATTTCTAAGGCCAGAGGTCATGAAGGGGAATTCTAAGAGTCCAAAAGGTGTGATTATACTGTTTTACAAATATCATCAGAATTTATTGGAATGATTTTAAGCAAGCATAGGTCATGCATGATGGGACGGATGACCGCGGTGCGGTGTAGTTGCGCAATTTGCACTTGAGTGACAATTTGCTGCGTGTGGTCAATATGAAAAGAAGACTACAATACGGCCAAAGTATCTTGGCGAGTCCAAAACTCCAAACTTCGCACAGAAGGCTGCGCAGTAAAAATTTTTAGGAACCAAATGGTGACATGAGGCGAGTGTGAGTGAGGGAATATGCGCGTAAGTTCGGAGAGCTTATGTTCAGACTCGCCAAGATACGTCGGCCGTAGTGTACTGAGAGCGAAGGAGGCGCGCGAACGAGCCGCTCATATGAGTGCTCACTGAAGGTAAGGTATGGTCAAGGACAACACCTATAATAGGTATTTTGCTCGCTTCTCCCAAGGGATCGGCTTGCTATAGTGATCGGATTGGTGACGCTCGGGGAATCCACGCTTTCTGTTTGTCAGTACATATAAGAAATACTCTACTACCTAATATGTATACATCGTTTGATAACGATGTATACATATTAGGTAGTAGTATTTCTTTGGTAGTTTGTCTCTTTTTTTTGGTGGGTTTTTAGGTACAATCATGTACCTAAAAAGAATTGGTTGTTTGTGGCCATATTTGCTTCGGTTTGTTGAAGTTTAAAAAGCGCTAACAAAACCTACTATTAAGATCCAAAGCAGATGAGAGAAATGAAGCAATGATACTGAAGTAGTAGGTAGAAAACTACAACTTCATAACCATGTGTCAGATTTTTGCCATGGGTACTGGGCCTTAATGGTGTGTCTGCCTTTAACATCTTGGTTGATAGAAGATAACCGCTATACCTGTATACAGTGCCCTCCTCTGTATATACCTAGTTGACATTTTACCACTTCAGCTGTAATGCCACTTTCAATTTTAAAATTCTAATTTCAAATGTTTGAACTGTAACAACGACGACGACGACGACGACGATGACGACGACGATGACGATGAATTGATCGATTATGTGAGACGATGTTTGACTGTGTTTCTGTTGACAAACAGAAATGAATTGATCGATTATGTGAGACGATGTTTGACTGTGTTTCTGTTGACAAACAGAAAAACGTTATAGACATAATAGGTTGGGGAAAAAGTTTCTTCGCATTTTTAAAGAAAATTCAAAACATTTTTTAATATACATTATTTACATTTATCTAAAGTATGTAGGTACCATTTTGTTCGATAACTTTTTGCCATCTTGTAGGTAGGGACATGATCCCATTGCTATAGAAATTTTGGGACTTCTGATCAAAATACCGCGACAAGTGGTTTTGGCAGTCCTCTCGTGATGTTAACCTGACACTGCCTAAAGAATTCTGAAGAGACCGAAACAGGTGGAAATCTGAAGGTGCAAGGTCAGGACTATACGGCGGATGCATTAACACCTCCCAGCCAAACTCTCTTAATTTTTGCTGAGTGGCTAAAGATGTATGAGGTCTAGCGTTATCATGATGAAAAACCACACCCCTTCTGTTGATTAATTCCGGCCGCTTTCTCTCAACTTCTTGCTTTAATCTCATCAGTTGTTCGTAGTAGAGTTCAGAATCGATGGTCCTGCCTGGTGGTAACAGCTCATAATGAATAATGCCCTTCCAATCCCACCACACACACAGCATCACCTTGTTGCGAGTTAACCCGGGTTTCACCACAGTCTGTGAAGCTTGACCGGCCTTTGACCACGACCTTTTTCGCACGTTCTTGTCGTACGTGATCCACTTTTCATCACCAGTTATCAGCTTCTTCAAAAATGGTTCAGTCTTATTACGTCGTAATAAAGAATCACAAATGAGTACACGGTTTATTAAGTTTCTTTCCGTGAGCTCATGAGGTACCCAAATATCGAGCTTTTTTGTGTACCCAGTTTTTTTCAAATGCGCCAAAACTGGTTTGTGGTCAATTCCCAGTTCTTCAGCTACGTCGTAACTACTGATATGCCGATCTTGCTCCACTTTTTCAAAAATGCATTCATTTTATCCGTAATAGGGCGACCAGAGCGACGTGCATTTTTGACATCAAAATTTCCGGATTGAAAACGCTTAAACCAGATTTGTGCTACTCTCACAGATACTGCACTGGGTCCATAAACAACGCAAATTTTTTTCGCGGCTTGCGTTGCTTTTTTACCTTTTTTGTAGTAAATTTTTAAAATGTATCGAATTTATTCATTAGATTCACTCATCTTGACAGTACGAAAAACAAATGAAAATCACACATTTTCCTAATTTGAATTTAGAATTATGTTCTTTAAAATTTAAACTTTCAATGATACCAAAACCAGCCAGATACAAATAGTATAGCCAAAGAGATTTTATTTTAAGTTCATACATAGTACACTTCTGGACACATCTATTGGCCCACCTTAGAGTTTAGGTTTCGATGGCCCCTACCGAAATATGATTGCTAGATTGAACAAAAACTGTTGATGCAGTTTTAAACCTGATACATTTTACCATCTTTTTCGATCGTATTGTTTTAAATTTGAATTCAGAATACCATACGACATGGAGCTACGCCTAACAAGTCGGATATGCGCCTTGTTAAAGGCAATTGATTTTTGAATAAAAAACATGTTTTATCAAATAAAGGTTTAATTTAATAACGCGTGTTGCCTCCATGGGCATCTACCACAGCTCTCATACGATTAGGCATAGAGTTTATCAACCGCTCTATGAAATTTTGAGGGATCATCTCCCATTCCTCTTCTATGGCAGTTTTCAACTCCTGCATCGTCTGGGCAACTGGCTGACGAGCCCTAACACGTCTTTTTTGCTCGTCCCACATGTGCTCAATGGGGTTCATGTCTGGGCTTCTGGCTGGCCAGTCCATAACTGTGATGGTCACATCCCGAAGATATTCCCTGACGATGCCGGCCGCATGGGCTCTTGCATTATCATGCAAAAAAGAAATTTGGGCCCACATAGTCCGCGTATGGTACCACGTGAGGTTCTGAGCACTCACGAATGTACCTTTCAGCATTTAATGTTGGCAGCCGTGGTCCTGTAACAACCTCAAGTTGAGTTTTGCCGCTCGCGGATATACCGCCCCAAACAGTCCATGAGCCACCGCCATAAGCAACCCTCTCTTCAAAGCAGCATTGTGCGAAACGCTCTCCCTTACGTCGGTAGACCTTCTTCCTTCCATCATTGCCATGTAACACAATTTTAGACTCATCAGAAAAGAGTACACGGCTCCAATCTTGCTGTGTCCAATTTAAATGACTGCGTGCGAAATGAAGGCGCGCTGTTCGGTGGGCTCGCGTTAGTTTGGGGCCATTAGCTGGCTTGTGTGGTACCATATCGCGTTCTTTTAACCTTCTCCGAACAGTTCGAGCGCTCACAGATACTCCGTGGAAGTCGCGAAGTTGGTTTTGTATCTCAATGGAGGTAAGGTGACGATTTCTCAAGCTGGTCGTCACGATGAATCGATCCTGCCTTTCAGTTGTGACCCGAGATCGTGGCCTTCCTTGGCGACGAATAAAGCCGCCAGTCTCTAGGTACCTCCGATAAACATTTCGGACCGCAGATCGACTTAAATTAAGTTGAGCACTCACGTTTCTTTGGCTGTGTCCGGCCTGAATAAGTGCCACAGCTTGGACGGCGACTTAAGGTGAAGTATCCATAGATTATTGATAGAACCTCACCTTAATGTTAAGAATAAGTAATGTTTGTTGCAAAACCAAAGATATCAATCACTTTTTCAAGAATTAAATCCAAGTAAACCAATAAAACCAAGTTTTCTTAGTATTCGATTGTTTGATATCAACAAACAGGCTCCAAATTGTCTTTTGTTTCTTTAAATTCTGTGTTTGAAATTCAAAAAAAGACTATTGAATGAAATTGTGAATGTGCCAGGTTCAAAACTGCATAAAAACTTTTTGCTCGACCTAATATAAAATTTTAGCTAGGACCAAACGAAACTGAAAATACAAGGTGGGCCAAAAGATGTGTCCAGGAGTGTATAATGCGAAAAGACTTTTTCCCCAACCTAATATAACGTTTTTATTGACTAACAACTACCTGTGATTAGACTGGAAGCCGACCCCAACATAGTTGGGGAAAGGCTAGGCAGATTGATTGAACTACCTGTGATGTCTTTTTTTTAAATTTGATTTTGATTTTTTATTGATATTTGATTTTTTAGTTGTTGTTGAAGTTTATAATTTCTGTGGATTTACAATAATTAAGTACAGGGTTGGCATAATTAGAATAACATTTTTAGTAGCACCCTTATTTATCACGCTCTTTATGCTTCGGCTCATTCAGATTGTATAGATTTGTGACTTAGCTAAATCTGTTTGTTTTCAGTTAGCTAGGGACATACCTACCTACTAATAAGTGAGTTAAGTGACTAGCGAGATTTCCGTCATTCAGATATAAACTTCCTTTTTTTTCAAATTTTATTGTCATCGTAGGTAGGCGTATGCTACGTCGGCTTATTAGGCTAGAAATGCGTAGGTACCATCCCAGGTTTCGATACAAAACTGATCCAATAGCTGCTGGCTAGTCTCAATAATCTTAATACGAGTATAACTACTTGCCTTCACTAATCTCACTTTCAGGAGAAGTATAACAGCAGCTAGCCGTGCATGGGGTACCAGTTGGCGCCCTGGTGCCTGGTACCATTTTTTTTTTGGGCGGAAACCTTCAAAATGCGCCTGAGTTTTGGGGAAAGACCGTGGAGGGATTTTTACCTCACTAAAACCACCCCGGTGGTCACCATCTGTACATGGAAGGGGCACCGTTACCTCTCAAAAGACCGATCCGGAACCTCCTGTGCAACGCCTATTAGGGCACATCTCTGGGGAGATTGTAAAGGGGTCTCCCCGAAACCAACAAAATTGTGCAAGGCAGGACGTGACCACTGTGCGCCGTCTTGGCGCCTGGTACCTACCCATCCAAAGGTGCAGTGTCCTTTTGCTTTTCCTATACTTACACAGAGCGTGCCTAACTATTCTGTCAACTATAGGAATTTGTTATGACACTGGTGCCGATTCTGTTGTGCACAAACTAAACTTAATTTAGGTGTATTCCCGTTCGTCTCCTCGACTTCGTCCCCCTAGGGGGACGAACGGGAATAATTTATTAATTTTTTTCGTGTATTTCCCGTTCGTCCCCACCAACAAAAAAAAAAACGTATTCACGTCCTAGGGGGACGAAGTCGAGGGGACAAACGGGAATACACCTTAATTTAGGCTATTGCTAACTTTTTCTCTCTATTATGACAAGAAAGGGACGGAAGTAAATTAGAGCTGTCAAATTAGTTAGAACTAATTTTTCCATAGACATTTAGACGACACGTAAAAACATGTCGACTAAAAAACACGGTGAAGCGCAAGGCGTGAACTAGTTTGACATCTCCAACTTAGTTCATAGCTATAGCCGTCCTTTTCTCGCGCAGCCTGTTAGTAAAAGATAGCGAATCTCTAATTTTAGTTTAGTGCGTTCACAAGAGAATCGGCACCATTGTGTGATGATTCTGTGGTGGTGTTTCCTATAAGTAATATTAAAGTCAAGTAAAATACCATGTACGTAACACTGTTCCATGGAATTTTCCAGTTCATATGCTGAACATTGGCATATTGCGCGATTGGCGCTTAGGATGTTACATGGTAAATCAATTTGTTGTACCAGTAAATCAAATCAATCTGCCTAGCCTTTTCCCAACTATGTTGGGTCGGCTTCCAGTCTAAATGGATGTAGCTGAATATCAGTATTTTACATGGAGCGACTGCCTCTGATCTCCACGTTCCAGTTACTGGGTAATACGATATCCCTTGGTAACACTGATTGTCAGACTTTCGGGCTTCTGACGACCCCTAACGACTGTCAAAGATCCACCAATGACACCCGGAACCAACGGCGTAACGTGCTTTCCGAGGCACGGAGGAGTCTCGGTATGTAAAGATGGTCACCCATCCAAGGACTAACCCCGGCAAGCGAAGCTTAAGCTGATGGATCGACCCGTGCGGCTGTTATAACTTATTACTTAGCCACGTTGTTCCAGTACCAATTTGTAACTGGTAACTTATCTATTTGTAATTCGTGTCGCCAGTTTTTGTGGTACCTAGTGGTTAGACTCGAGTGGGAAATCTTTAGGTCTACATACAGTCCTGGAGATAGTTATTTATTTATTTAAACTTATCCCACTTAAAATGTACAAAGGCAGACTTAATGCCTTATCAATTAGAGTTACAGATACTGTTGTTGTTCCTATTGCTACTACAATTAAAATATCTGACAATTATTAACACTTAGAATAGGTTCTGGTTCCCATTTGTAAACGTCCCATTGTCCATAAATTTCCTAGCTTTATTCCGTCAATCATGGTCAACTGCTTCATTGATGCAATAGACTATAGAGGGACGTGGAAACTGTTGTTTATACTCTGTTCTTTTCTAACCGATTTCGTTGCGGGTTCTACTAGGCAGTTGCTTTATACCTCGGTGTTTTCTGGTTGGTAGCCACTGTAGAGTCTGGCTAATAGGAGTTTCAGCGATTAGGAATAGTAAGACTTTCTTGTCCCAAAAAGCCTTTTACTCTCAGTGAATATTCCACGTTTGTCGATATTTCGTAGATCCAGAATGCATCCAAAATGAAATATAGTAAACATTCATTTTGGATGCATTCTAGAGCTTATCTTAATGTTTGTAGTCGGAGTTGCCACTTTATACCAAAAATCTGTGGAATTATTACTGTGGCTTCGTAACATTTGTTTTTCGCCAGTAGACAGATAAAATAGCATTTACTTCATTTCACAATAATGTACTAAAATTAAATGAAAGAATATGTGAGATATTTAACGTGAGTTGAAGCAGCTTTCATTTACAATAATTAGTTTCTGCTTACAAAAAAGAAAACAATAATCTTACTACGGCAGTGCACATTTGTTTTTCGCCAGTAGACAGATAAAATAGCATTTACTTCATTTCACAATAATGTACTAAAATTAAATGAAAGAATATGTGAGATATTTAACGTGAGTTGAAGCAGCTTTCATTTACAATAATTAGTTTCTGCTTACAAAAAAGAAAACAATAATCTTAATACGGCAGTGCTTATTGTACGTTTTTAGTGATGTTATTTTTTTTTAACAATCATCTAACAAGGTTTATCCTCAATCCAATTTTGTCACTGACTGGGAAAACTCTTGAGCTACCCAGACGTTTTTTTCGTGGCGACTACTTTAAATTTTCTAAAAAAATGCAAAGGCTAATTTTTTATCCCGGTAGTACTATCGGGATAAAAAATTAGCCTTTGCATTCGATCCGTTCAGCCGTTCTGGCGTGATTACGTAACAAACGTCCATCCATCCGAACTTTCGCATTTTATTATATTAATTAGTAGGATATACACCTTCCGGAATAATTTGTGTAGGTAAATAGTAATTTATAATAACAACGCGGTCACACAGACACAAACGAAAAGCTTTTTTCTTTTTTTTTTTGGTACGGACCTTTTCGTAATTGGCTCCGGGAGCCTCTATTACTTAGCCGGGCGTCGGCGGGACCAAATGGGCCTCTCGCCTTGCAAAATAATTTTTAAGTAGGGACTTTAATTTATAATATGTATAGGTAGTTAGATATAGGTTTTTCAAAATGCCTATTAAAGCTCGTAGCACTTCTTGCAGTTCGTAGCAAGCAGGGTAAGCGACGAGCTGATCTTATGTTAGTGGCGATGCTGCCCCCTAGCCGCTGCTGAGAAAGATACCTAATAGTTTTATTGGTTTGTGGAACCGTGGAATGGATCGGATTTAGATAGGTATTTGACTAGGTATTTTAGGTGACTGCTTGCACATAGGTATAATGAGAATGTTAAGAGGTGTGTGTGGTGTGACGATAGTGTTAGGTACGCAGTATGTAAGAGAGTCGGAGAGTAACTGAGTAGAAACTAACCGATTGTCTTAGTTTGGACATACATATTTTCTTTAAAACTTCTCTTAAACATTTCTTGTCGCATGCAAGGATAGAAGCATAAACGTGGATGGCTATTAGAAACGAGGCACATCAAAGAGGTGATTTTTTTATTTTATTTTTTATTCAAATTTAAAGGGCTTTGTCGCACATGCGATTATGCCGCCCTGATTGACTTAACAAAATCATACTAATTACAATTTTAACATAATCTTAGCATAGCTAGTTTGTTGTTGTTTGTGTGTGTTTGTTGAGATGTTGAATGAATTGTGTAAAAGAGGAAGGAGTAATTGAACACTGAGATTGACCTGTTTGAAAATGTATAGAAGACAAAAATAATTAGGGATCACCAACAGACATATTTTATACATTTAAAGAGTGACAATATAACAGGGTTTTACATAGATATGAAAACTCTTAAGAATAAATATGGCGTCATTTGAAACACTGACATAGATCAAACTAAATAATACAAATTATTAGGTATCCTCTTTCTTTATAGACTGCAGTAATTGAACTGATGCAAGGAATTAAATTGCGCACGTCATCATACAAGATACAATGTCATATTCACATTCTTTTTCATATATATGTTACCGTATTGCTTTTGCGGTAAGACTCATCAAAATATTGTAGAGTTTGCCCTGATAATGTGGGGAATGTTAAATTATTTTAAAAAGATAAAACAGAAACGTTAGCTTTTTATCAAATAAGCAAGACTTTCGAAATTGACTATCTCAGAATTTATTGCAAATAAATATTTGTGCATCAATGCCGATTTAGAACAAATGCAATTATTTGACTTCTTAGTAGTTTCTCAGTCGGTCCTTTCGAAGTGTAGGGCAGGTTTCTGGTTTTAAATGTGAGGATTGACATTTTTTACAATTTAAATAGACAATCTATTTAAGACAAAATATATAGTACAGCACAGCAGCAATAGCAACAGTACAGCAGTAGGTAACACAGTTATAACAAATTATAAAGACAAAATATAATCTTCCCGTTAAATTCAGTTTCCGCTTCCGATGACTCCCGTTGAACTAGGAACAAAATCAGCTTTCACAATGATCTCAGAATATAGAACAATCTGTCAAATCATTATGAAAACCAGTTTCGTAATTCCTTTTATTCTTTCTTCGTGTTCTTCTCGCTTCTTTGTTCTTCCTCGCCGCGCCTGTTTACAACCAGGAACACAATCTGTAGGAAAAATACCTGAATAATGTACTAGTTACTTACCTAAAGTGTAAATTCGATCAGGAGAGGGAAAACCGCAGTTGGTTAGCAACGAACGTCGTGTGCCGGTTCGTTTTATAGACTTTAATTACGTTGGAATTGCAAAAATTCAATGTTTAACACAACAGTTAGCAGCAATGGAAGAATATGAATCATCGCTCGATTGGGTGAAGTATGCGGCGGGAATGGGATGTGACGTGGTCGGCGGGACGCTCCCATTAGCCGCATCACCGCCTGCTATGACATCATGCTGACTCAGGCGCGCAGCCCGCGCTACAATGCTTCTTTCCTCCGCTAATTGTCATCCATCTGTAACACATGAAACCGTTCTTTAATACGAAACAAAATGCGAACTGACGGACCGTGAGTAGGAGTCGCTGCGGCACGTCCTATTAGAGCTCATTATTATATGTTTATATAATAGAAGTGAACTGACTAAAATAGTAATAAACGAAGGCGGCAGGGTCCGCGGTAAGCAATGCGGGCTCACCCACACCGCGCCGCTAATTAGGCGACGCGGTGTCAGTGCGCTGCTGCTGCCTCAAATGGTGCGGATAGCGGCTTCGGCCTTCTTCGGCCTTGTTCGGCCGTGCGCGGGAGTCGGCGCCACTACAATTATTTTGCCAATTTATCGACATCGATGGTTGTACCACACACGTACCACCTACGATGACTCTACATCTGCTTGGTACGTTGCCGGACACGTTACGATATCTTTCGATTTCTACAAAGGATCCTTCCTATCAGGGATTAATCCCACGGTCACTGCTGATAAGGGCCATGGTTAGGCGAAGTCCAAACTTTACAGTGATCTACAAGGTTTACGTTAGTGATATAATTATTTATTTTATTTATTTATATATTTTATTTTATTAATTTTAGGAAAACTTACAGCTAAAAGATACAGTAAGTAAAAATTCAAACAAAATAAGGCCCATTACAAGTTTCCACATATATGCAATATGTTCCAAGAAAGGGGACATGTTGTTAAATCAAGTTCCTTAGTGAAGGTTGCTTGGTTGGAGTTATAGAATGACTAGTGATGGGAAGTGTGTTGGAGGAGCTGGTGGGTAGTGTCGTGATGTGGGGGCGCAGGTGCGGTGGTGACGCTGACGTCACGTCCGGCGCGGTGGTGGCGGCGCGGGAGCTCAATGGGCGCGCACTATGTGGGCCACACGTGTCACCTCACCCGTCCCCGACACACGTCCCCCCTTGTCGCCCTCACACACACGCACACACACACAAACGCTGCTCTAATTGCTGACAACTATGGGAAATAGTGCAAATGTGTTACTTTTTATCGCGTAGTGTTTACACTTATGATAATGACGAATGCGCCGCCTTTAGGTACTCATTTTATCGCCACCAACGTGGACCCTGTTTCAGCAAATTATATATAGCCCAAGGAGACAGGTATTAACTAAAATAAAATAAATAAATACGACTACTAAGAACACTAACAGTCGGCAAGTGTTACGAGCGAGGCGCCCCAATAAGAATGTGTGGCGAGCGGAAGTGTATAACGTTTTTGACAGAATTGGATCGTGTGAATAATAAACATCAGGTCCGCGGCATAACATTGTCGTATCGAATGCTTCGGTGTGGGATGATGAGAATCGTAGTTACGTCAGAGAGCGGCGAGCGGCCGAGAGGCGCGGGGTCGTCCGACGCCGACGTCGCAGACGAGGAACAATGGACTTAAAAATGGAATTTAGCGCATGAGGTGACGAAACGTGGTCCCGGCTGCGGCGGACGTCGCGACAAGTATGTAGGGCGGCTGACGCGCCGCCTATTGATAGTGCGCGGCGACGCCGACGCCGCAACAACTACCATTATTCTCTTTACAATTCTGTGCTCTAGAATGCAGCGCGGTGCCGCGGTGAGCCTGCAAGCGGATCTATAGCCGTTCTATTTACAACCGGACTGTACAAACGCCGACGTGCCTTATATGTCGTGCCGTTTATCACGCTTATTAGGCATACGTTAAATATATTATGAGCGTATCTACACAGACCTAGTCTGCTTTTATCAAAATCGGGAGTTCAACTTGTGTGCTACGAAACGTCTTAATTCGTAGACAGTTCGTAGAGGGGTCTACGCAGTTAAGATGCGTTTTTGCAACAAGGTTTTCTAAATTTTGTAGGTACTACCTACTTTGCTTACTTTTGTTATTATTTGGATGTAATTTAAAAGTCTTTCTGTTGTCGCACTTTTGCCAGTGTTTAGTAGATCTAATTTCTGATCATTTCGCGGATGATAGACGACTTCTTCAACGTGTTATTGATGTTTGCGAAAATTTTAGGCAACAAGTGCCATAAACGCTGAACTGAAACTTAGAACAGGAACAGTCGCAATAATGAACAGTTCATTTTGGATGATGTAGCAGAGATTAAGGACTTGTGTTGTTTATCTCTAGAAGCCTGACATCGCGTCGGCAGAAATATATTTAATTTGATTAAAAACTGAAGATGACACCGACTGTGCTGTACGAAAAACCTGAACAGCTACAGAAACTGTGGTTCAGGCGCATCTATTAAGACGAAAAGCCGGCCCCATATACGAGAAAAGGCAAAGAGGCTGATGAGTTATGATTGGCTACGATGTTGGGTATAGAGATAGAGCGGCATTCCGCGGGTGTAACGGTGAGTTATTTGGCGGGCGGCGGGTGTAGTGCGCGGCGTGAATGGCCGCGAGATGCAGCCTCCGCTGCAGCGCCGCAGGCTGCGCCGCGTGTCCCCCCGAACCCCGGCGGGCCCCCGCACCCCGAGCCCCGGCAGGTCCCCGCACCCCGCGCCGCCGCGTGCGCATTCCGCCGAGCGTCGAGCGCCGCGAAGCTAGTCGCTTGCGCAACCTCCGTCGCCGCATTCCATTCATAGCGACGCGCGACTCGATAAACACAGCTTGTGACCGCTGCGGGCCGTAGTCCGGACGGCTGCGGTCGGCCGAGGAGCCTCTTGCCTTCCCGGAATGGGAAAAAGAGCGCGGTTTTTGAAATTTTAGAGCGTTACGCCACATTTGTTCGTGAACGTCACAGCGGCGGCGGTCGGCCGGTGTGAATTCCGCCGGACGTTGACCCATACCGCCACTGCTTTCTCCGACTCAGTGTTTGCTATTGGAACGAATCTATTAATTGGAGAAACTCAGTTCACACATGAGCGTGGAAAGTGGACCGATGAGCTTCAGCTATCCGAGTCGCAGAGAGGCAAAATGACACGCAAGCGCCCTTTATGAATATAATCATTCAAATGCACGGTTCTTAAGTCATCGTTCTCATGCGATATAGGAACTGGATTGTCCATCGACTAGTTTATTCTATTAAAAACTGCGCTACCTTCATTGTCAGGTTTCGCTGACCTGTAATAAAGTTAATAGCTTGCACTTCGAGAGGGATTTCCCGTTAATGTGATATAGTAGTGTCTCTAGTCAACATGTCTAAGCACAAGACGTGCAGTGGCGAGGTTCGCGTGGTAATGTATGTGTGGCGGGGGATGCGCGTGCGGCGGTGTTCCGCCGAGCAAGGCGTGCGGCCGAATGCCGGAGGCTGCATTCCTCTCCCCGCCGCCCGCAGGTGAAATGTCACCAAACAGCATTCCGAAATATTTGAAACGACCTTTATGGCGCGAAAGAAAGTGTGTGGGGCGCGGGGCGCGGGGCCGCGCGACCGTGGGACAGCGGCGCGCGCGCCAGTCGCACGCCCCCCACCCCCGCGCGCCGCGCCCCCGCGCCCCGCGCCGCCTCCCGCATTCCAGCGCGCCTCCCTCCCAATTTATTCAGCCGCGACCCGGCGCAACAGCACCAACACATTCGCTACACCTGGACTTCTCCGTCTACCCTCCACGGCTCCACTGCTCGTCATAACACATAGCACCCTTCGACAGAACGACTTTTGTAGCTCCGTTTTTTCAACACTAGTCGCATATACGTAATCGAGTTGGCACGCCACTAGCTAGGTAGGTACAACGCGCGTGATTTCATGATTCACCCATATACGAAATCATTGACAATCAGGTATAGGTACTTTAATTATATTTATCTGACAAGCTAACAGTTTTCGATTGGTGGTGAGAGAGTTATCAAGGATTCTAACAAAAGACTTCAACGCACACAAAGGTTTCGGAAATTGGTAAGGACGATCCTTTTTTTGTGGTTTCGAACTTTCGCAAAATATTACATTATTATAACTGTATGAAAGGAATTTCATTTTGATTGCCGACAAAATGGAGAAAAGCGATAACAGCAATCCTGATAGCTGAGAATAAAGCGTCTGAGCGAAGTGGAGAAGGCGAGCGCATGAAGCGGACCCAGGCATTAGCTTGGGATACTACAACGAAGTAGATTTTTGAAGACCAAGAAGATTATGATAGAGTAGTGGAAGAGCGTGTTGGTGCGCCGGCGCCGGGTGTCGCAAATAGCCCGTGACGCGGCGGGCGCTGCACTTTCGCGCGGTCATGTGCCCGGCGCCGCAGCCAGACGCTCGTAATCGCTCCTCTATTTAAAAACGTCGTCGGACGCCGCGCGGCGGGGAATGTGCGGCGACAATGCACGGCGTCAACGACCGCTGGCAACGGAAGCGACACACTTCCAGCCCGGAAATGTGCGCCCGCGCCTTAAGGGACCGCCGCCGCGCTATATATAACCGCGCAGGGCGCACGCCGTGTGGGGAGCGTGATGTAATGAGCTTATTTCGGAACCGATCCCTTTACCCGCATGGACGTCCGCCGCGGGAAACTCTCGACTGTTAAGCTAACATTAAACGAATCACTTTAAGTTGTAGAGGACATCAAGAGGGTGAGCCCGTAACGGAGGCGACCCCACAGTCAATCTGTCGGGCGGATGTTCAGCACACGATACATGACAGTTCCCTCGATGGCGGGAAGCGCGGGTGTTTCATTATTTCTCCATCGGTCTGTTCCACTCGACTGTCTGACTAACGTATAATTTTTCTAAAACCGCAAGAATGATCACAGTAATAAAAGGAAAATGTAGTGTTATTGTGACAGTATTTCAAAATATGGATGTAATAACTCAATCTGTAGGGCTGGTTGGTTCCCAGCGGTGCGGCGGCGTTCGTTCCGCTGTTGGATTCTTGCTCATTAACGAATAAGCAGGTAAAGAAAGCGCAAGGGCCTCCACCGGAGATAAGGTCAATAAATGCGCGGCTCTGTGCCTCATAATTAATAAGTAAGCGCGATAACATCTCGGGGCAATTACCGAAATACAGGGAAACACACCGTGTTCAGTGTGTGGAGCATCAGAAACTCATTACACCATACATTCAATTACTACAATATGCATTAATAACTATGTGTAGCACATGAAGCCGCTAGCTCACGTAAACATTCTTTGTTTCTATTTCGTCAGCATTTAGGACACGGCGTAATAGAGAAGCTAGATCTTACATTTAGTGCATTTAGTAAAATTCGTTAGAAAGTAAATATCTGGTCGGTTTTATTTACCTATAAGTGACGAAAAGACCTGTTAAAAAGTGAGAGGGAACTAAGTTTTCTTATTATCATTTCCCTCTTCTAAAGGCAAAAAACTACTCAGAACTTCAGTAGTCGGAACCTGTCAAAAGTGATCAGCAAATAGAATTAATGTACAATTGAGCAGCTCTGTCGCGTAGCGCCTTCACGACGGTGTCCCACGACTTTCGTGTCGCATCTACGACACTACGTCATTACCATTGTACCGACGTTCGTAGCTAATAACTTGTCGGTGCCACGCCAGTACGAGTCCCGCATATCAACACACGGTAATTAAGTCGGAACATTTTACATTTTTAAACTGTTAATCACGACCACGCATTCGATGTAAATATGACATGATTTTTGAAGCTGTTAAATAATTAGCCGCGAGCCTCCTCGTGGGAAACGGTTACGAGATACCGTTACCTTGACGGGCTAATTTACGCTCTGCTGTGCTACGTTACCTCGGCGGGCTAGTTCACGCTCTGCTGTGCTACGTTACTTCAGCGGGATAGTTCACGCTCTGCTGTGCTACGTTACCTCGACAGGCTAGTTCACGTTCTGCTGTGCTACGTTACTTCAGCGGGCTAGTTTACGCTCTGCTGTGCTACATTACCCCGGCCGGCTAGTTCACGCTCTGCAGTGCTACGTTACCTACCTCGGCGGGCTAGTTCACGCTCTGCTGTGCTACGTTACCTCAGCGAGCTAGTTCACGCTCTGTGGTGCTTCGTTACCTCGGCGGGCTAGTTCACGCTGTGGTGCTATGTTACCTTGGCGGGCTAGTTCACGCTCTGCTGTGCTACGTTACTTCGGCGCGCTAGTTCACGTTCTGCTGTACTACGTTACCTATGCGAACTAGTTCACGCTCTGCTGTGCTACGCCACTGCTACGAAAGTGCTACGAGATAAAAGATAAAGATCATTTAATTTTGCATTAAACAGTTTGCCAGATAATTTGAGCTACTTGGATATTTAATTGAACTGACTGTGGTTTGATTGTTTGTTCAACTAGATGAGTCTAACTGAGGCTCTTATAATATGTGAGGCTTTATCTTAACATTCACCGGGAATCATTTTGTTAAAAGAATTTGCATGCGTAGCAATTGAGCTACGCCAAGATCTTTTCTCTTGACATGCAGTTTGCATGGTTTTATACGCATTTTAGCGGATTTAAAGAAAGGAAGAGGTATTGTCTAGCTTGACAAATCACCCAGCCCAAACAAAAGTTTAAGATTACTGAACAAATATAACAAAAATATAATGTCCAGCGAGCCTGAGTGAATGCCTAGACATTTTTTCTGTAAAATAGCAAACAATACAAAATGCTTTTACAACACAACACGTTGCAGACACTTCGCATTCTCGGTGATTGCGTACTCATTTACTGAATTTATTTACACAGAATAGACATTCTTGTGGCAGATCATATGACCGGCGGGTATCGTTTACAAAAAAATATGTATCGCGTTTAAGCAAACAGTCTAATTTTGCGGCGATTGTTTGTTTTATTGGACATACTTTGATGAAGTAATGTGGAGGTGTAAGCGGTTTTTTGAGGTGGCTCACGTAAGTACATGTGTGTAGCTACTAAGTATGTGGCACCGTGCGTTGGTTTGAGGTGGCTCACGTAAGTACATGTGTGTACCTACTAAGTATGTGGCACCGTGCGTTGGTTTGAGGTGGCTCACGTAAGTACATGTGTGTACCTACTAAGTATGTGGCACCGTGCGTTGGTTTGAGGTGGCTCACGTAAGTACATGTGTGTACCTACTAAGTATGTGGCACCATGCGTTGGTTTGAGGTGGCTCACGTAAGTACATGTGTGTACCTACTAAGTATGTGGCACCATGCGTTGGTTTGAGGTGGCTCACGTAAGTACATGTGTGTACCTACTAAGTATGTGGCACCGTGCGTTGGTTTGAGGTGGCTCACGTAAGTACATGTGTGTACCTACTAAGTATGTGGCACCGTGCGTTGGTTTGAGGTGGCTCACGTAAGTACATGTGTGTACCTACTAAGTATGTGGCACCGTGCGTTGGTTTGAGGTGGCTCACGTAAGTACATGTGTGTAACTGTGTACCTACTAAGTATGTGGCACCGTGCGTTGGTTTGAGGTGGCTCACGTAAGTACATGTGTGTACCTACTAAGTATGTGGCACCGTGCGTTGGTTTGAGGTGGCTCACGTAAGTACATGTGTGTAACTGTGTACCTACTAAGTATGTGGCACCGTGCGTTGGTTTGAGGTGGCTCACGTAAGTACATGTGTGTACCTACTAAGTATGTGGCACCGTGCGTTGGTTTGAGGTGGCTCACGTAAGTACATGTGTGTACCTACTAAGTATGTGGCACCGTGCGTTGGTTTGAGGTGGCTCACGTAAGTACATGTGTGTAACTGTGTACCTACTAAGTATGTGGCACCGTGCGTTGGTTTGAGGTGGCTCACGTAAGTACATGTGTGTACCTACTAAGTATGTGGCACCGTGCGTTGGTTTGAGGTGGCTCACGTAAGTACATGTGTGTACCTACTAAGTATGTGGCACCGTGCGTTGGTTTGAGGTGGCTCACGTAAGTACATGTGTGTAGCTACTAAGTATGTAGCACCATGCGTTAATTTGAGTTCGCGCACGATGTATGTTTTCACGTTTCCAGGCTATCAGTAGTGTTTCAGGTGTCGGCGGAGGCCACGACGCATCTGCACCTACATTCGCAGTGTGGAGGCGCGCGGCAGTGGCGGTGGCGCCAAGTGGCGGCGCTGCATGTATATTCAAGCGGCCTCGACCCGCGCCGCCCCCGAGTTTTGTTAGCATCGCGCCCCACAGACGTCTCTAATTACATGCTATCATGACCGACTTTACTGTGTCACGATTATTTCGATTATTGTTAAAGTCAACATCTTGTGGCGACAGAAAATGTTTTATAAACTACCATCTACCTATGTTGTAGTTAGGACATTTTTATTTTGGGATATAATATACATGAGTTCATACGTATATTATATCCCAAAATAAAAATGTCCTAACTACAACGGTTTGGTTTTAAGCAAATTTTTTTTTTTTGTAGAGCTATGAAGCATATTGTTGTCGCTATTGGCTAAGTTTTCGCAGTGCAATAGATAACAAGTACAGTTGCTGGGCTCATAGGTATGTGCGTGGCTGTGGCCGGGGGGCGGCTGGTCGGTGTCGGCTCCGGTGTCGCGGAATAGTCCATTGTGCGCGCGCGCCGCCGCCAGCAGCGGGAAACAGGTCAAGGTCTCACTGGCGCCTACCTCACACCACTACTGCCTACCTACTCTAAATACACCAATACCTCGTCTCGAATTAAATTGCACACAACTGTCACTATAAGTTTACACATTTTTTATGATCTAATCCTAAAATGTAAAACCGGCTCTAGACACAATGTAAGAGAGTGAAGATTTGTGTTTCTGAACAGATTTTTAAAATTAATGAGTATCGGCCTGTCTGTGTTTAGTCGGCCGACGGAAGTATGTAGATAAACGTTAATATTACAATATAAAATGTTGGCACGTAAACGCGATGGTCCCTGAAAATTTGTTTAAGCACATGTAAACGCGCGCCGAGCGAGATGTGTTGTGAGGCTCAGTTTAGGTGTGAAGGTCAATGACCGATAAGGTTGGTGTTACGTCGACCTCTCCTTTCCCCCTCACTTCGGGCACTATCGCCAACCGACCTATCAGCGAATATGTTGCCAAATACCTACAGTGCAGGACGGCCGGTGAGCTCAATACGTAAGTGGCCGATGTTGCCAGCTCATAATATAATCCGGGTTCAAACATTCGCCGTTTGCGTGATATTTGTTAAAAACTCGTATCGTCCTCGATTTGTTATCGCTCGTGGGATTATTTACAGGGAAAATATAGCAGTAGCGTTCGACCAATCAGTCAATGTGAGCTGCGGTTAGTCTTACAGCCGCGTCATAAGGGCGCGCACAGACTAGCAACAGGCCAGTTCTCAAAAGGTAATAATAAATGAATAGTAAATAAATAGGTAAATAACAATGGGGGGGGGGGTAGGTTAATAGGTAATTGTTCGTATTGTGTCAATGGTTGATAGTGTTTTGGTGGGCGAGGGAGGCGGGTGCGCGGGGCCAGGGGGGTGCTCGGTATCGGCGCGGGCGCAAGGTGCACGCTATCGCGCCATTGTTAGCGCCGACAGATTTATAACTTCCCTTTGCCCTCAATAAGGGCCCGTGACCTGCGTACACCTTACAGTCCTAAATAACGCGAATACGTGAAACGCATCACTCTAATATACGTATATATGGGCATCCTGATATGTTTGTGGAGACGGTCACAAGAAGTGATCGTGAAATTCCTTCATGAAAACTGGTTTGACAAAAGGCTAAGTACATATTCTAGAATAGGTACTAAGATGGTACGGTGCGATAAATCTTATGGCGCCTCTTCACAATCGGCGATCATAAACTTTTATCCCTTTTATCATCCATTTTAGGAATATTTTTGAGACAAAAAGTAGCCTATGGAGATAGATGGCATCCTGGGGAAGGCCCCAGGATGCCATCTATCTCCACGCCAAATTGTATCGAAATCCTTTCTGTGGTTTTGTTTAAGTTTTTCAGGTAATCGTCTATTATCGCCGATTGTGAAAAGCAGGCATTAGAAATATAAATTACTTTTAGTTAGCCTTATAAAGATCGGTAAAAGGAATTTGTAAAAGTTGGTTGATAGCACTCTTTAAGTATGTAGTACCTATTTTCTTCAAATCTCTTACTTGAAGATCAATAATGATTACCTAGGTATAAATAATTATATTTAGGTAGGGACTATTAATTAATGCCAAATCAGTAATTGAATTTTGAAATATAATGTTAGGTTATTACTTATTAGTAAATAAATTACAACAGATATAACAAAAATAAAAGACGCACCTCATCATAACAGTCGGGCGGCTCTTCCAGTCATGGGCGAGTGTCGCACTGTCGCGCTGTGCACGCTGCGCAGGCGCCGGTCGCAACCACGTCTTTCGCCACACGCACCTGAAAAGGCAACAAAAAACTTTGAAATAAATAAACAAACGCTTGATACAAAACAATGATAAAAATATTAAAAACAATCAACGTTATTTATTTCTTATTGAAAATAAGGATTGAGTTCCCAGCAGAAATTTAGACAATCTGTGAGAAATTCCGCTTGGCGCCATTCCGACTCCACTAATGTGACGTCCATTATGACTTTTTTGTGCGAATAAATGTCGTATTTAGTTAATTGCCTTCCATTGCTACTTATTGTCTTTTAAGTTAACTGGGAACGAATGTATTGAACACAATCATAACGTTGCAAATGGTCTACCGTGCACATGCAGGAGTAACTACCCACCACTTGACACAAAGCTGACCCACTATATTATGTAGCACAAAACACAACGTTCACAGAAATTAATTCAATAAACGTTCAAGCAGGAATCCCGGAATGATAAGACAGTGCTAGCCGCGTGAGCGTTCCTCAGACAACTCGAGCGTAAAGCATGAGCAGCCGCGCTACTCGACCCGTCCATCTTGATCCTATTAGAAAATTATTGTTTATTTATTAATACCGTTATTCTACAGAACGTGACATGTTAATAAGCCCTCTGACAATATTTTCACTAAAATTTTTGTTTACTGGTATACCTCGACCGTTAAATCCAATTTTAAAGTGACTGTCTCGGATTTTATTGCCCATTTAATTTATATGTTTATTATTGGCATTTCAAAACGGAAAAGTGGTAGTATCGAGTGGTGGTGGACGTCACAAACGGTGATGTTGATGATGTCATGCGTGAGGGCGGGCGCTGGTATGCGGCATGCGCATGCGACGCGCTAGCCGCATAACGGTGCGCGCGCGACGTCTGCGCGCGTTCCCAGGCTCCGAGCGCTCGATCGACACTCCGAGATAAGCCCCATTCTATACGAAACCCAATAAGCCATTTCCATGAAATTCTCACAGGAGAACCGCTCCCGTGAAAAAAATTACCAAAACCATACAAAAAAAGCCCGTGAATAAGGCGGGAGCGTGAAATAAGAATGGGCCCAGTTCTGAGAAGGCTCGGCGCCCGCGCCGGTGCAGTCTTTACATCCTTTATAATGATCTTTTTTTGTGAAGCGACCCTTAATGGCTTATCGTGGGGCTGAGAATGTTGGCACAGTGCGAAGCGGCGGCGGCGTGTACCTTATTAGTTGGCGAGGCCCGACGATGTGGCCGAGCGGAAATCGACAGTCGGTTAGAGATTGAACTGTGCAGGTTGTCTGAGACGGAAGCGATCTGCGTGCAATAGCAGCCAGCATGAATGACGGAGCGCTCGCAGTTATAGCTGCGGATACAACAATGACCGACCAATTTAGTAACGTGACATTTGCATATTACACTTGGATTCATCCTACACGCTGTCGCGACGTGTGGTGCAATTCGTGTCAATGTTTAATGAAGCATTTTATGGACAGTGTATCCATTGGTGACGAGGTGTACGGGACGTCCTCGGTGGGAGGAAGCGTGACGAAGGAAGCGCTTATGAAATGGTCGCCCACGCCGGGTGCGCTGCGCCTCCGCTTCCGGCGTAGGCGCAGCGCACACTCGGCAGCAGTGGCAGGGCAGTAGACGGCAGTATGTGTCGCACACATGCGTGCTCGCGCCGTGGACCAGCGCTGTGCGCCGGAACAATGTAATCAATGCGCGATAAAATGAGAGCAAAGGTGAGAGGACCGAAGGGCGTCATGTGTGCCGGCTACGTCACAGAGAGATGCTGTGAGTCAGCGGGGACGAGGGCACACGTGTCGCTGACGTAACGTGCACCTGACTCATCACGTACTCATGATCTGGGAAAGACAGTGTTATTATAATATCCGCGCGATGTGAGGCCCGCCGCCGCCGGCGACCAGTCAATGGACGACTTGCATTCTATATCTGTTATGTTGACTAATACAAAATATTCGCCAAAATATTATTTTTATACAACCGTATCTTTCCCTGCTTGCATTCAATGCAGAGAGAAAATATTTAGTTTAAAAATCAAAAGACAGTTGAATTATTAATAAACCCTTTGATCCTAACCGGAAAATATACTTTAGTTATCCTGTAACTTCAGGAAAAATTATATTCTTGAAGTTATTTTATTGCAACTGTAATATTTGTCTAACATTGAGTGTATTGTAGATTACTTACATTGTTAGGTCGAATCATTGAATGATTTGTGCGACTTCACTTGTAAAAGTGCCTTATTTACTAGGCTAGGCTTTGTTTAGTACCTACAGTATATTATAATTTTGTTAAGTATATATATATATAAATAAAAACATAAATATAAGTTCGACAGTTAAGATAATTTTTTTCAATTTAGAAGTTGCTTCTGACAAAATTTAATAAATACATTTAATTAAAATACAATGTAATAATTTTAACTGATAGGTAATAAAAACGTTTAAAGATATATTCACTCTAGGATATACCTAATACTTTAATTCATTGTTGCTGGTGAATAGTCATGGCAACTAACAGTTTATTTGAATTTTATAGAAAGTGGAAAGTTTAACTTACTTCCACGTCAATTGAAATAAAATGTGAAGTGAAGTAAATCATCTAAATAAGCACAACGAGGGTAGGGCAAAGCAAGTGCCGGAGGGCAATGAACAGCCGGGGGTTAAGCAAAACTAGAGGAGAGCAGGGCTAGTGTGCGAGCGGGACGCGCGAGCAGACGTCATGCTCTGGTGACGTACGTCCTGTCGGCAACGTGCTGCGCCCGCGCACACTCCGTTGCACAGCTCATCGTCAACACTCTACCCCCAACTATCACACACAACCCCCGAATAGTCTATTGACTAATAAAGTTTGACGGAACAGTTATATACAAACACAAGTACTTAGTACAAGTTCAATAATTTTCAAACAATAGGTGCCTATACTTACAATAAAATTTGACTACCCTCATTTACAAAATTATAAAATAAAATAACAGATAAATCACGAGACGTTAGAATTTAAATTAAGTTTTAGAAAGATATTGTGGGTGGGTGATGTTAAGGTAGTAGTTTAAGTACATAAGGAATAGAAAAACCAAAAATATATTTCTAATCTTACGCTACTGGGTGTAACATTCCATTGATACAGACGGAAAATCACTATTTAAATTCACTATGCACTAATTTTCACAGTTGATTTCGGTGTAGCGATTGAACGGACACTTGTTTCCAACACAACGCACGAAGTCCGGCCTCAACTAGCGGCGCTCACTAAACAACGTGATAATACAAAAAGAAGTCAGAGGTTACGATGTTATCGAGGGAGACATGAATATTCGAAGACGCGAGGGTCACGAGTGAACGGTCGTCGTAGCATCGCGCCGCGGCGTGAATGGAACGACCGACATTTTATGAATCGAGAGCCGTCGCCCATTGAGCTGAGCGCGGCGAGCGGCGAGCGCCGACGGTGCGCGCGCTCAGCACCACCGCCGCAGGGCCCACAGCTCGGGCCCGCTCCGGCGCCGGTTCCGGCCCCGGCGGAAGTGACGCTCCGACCGAACATGGCGGCGCGCGCGCAGGAAGTGCGCAGCTTACCTATCGGGACGTCTCCGCCGACGGCGGGCGCAGCCGACACCCGCCGCTTCGCGCAGCGCACACGAGCCCGCATGCGCCGATACCGATATCCGCAAAAGTGCGCGCGATCACTACCTTGCGAATAAATTATTCGTGCTGTTATCTAAAAATATTCGTGTGCGACGCAGAGCGCTCGCAGCCCGCAGCCCGAGCCGACACGGAGTTGCACACGCGAACCGCTTCCCCGCTGCGGGGAGACTGATGAGGGCAGGCCGCGCCGGCGCCGGCGGAGGCTCCGACGCATGCGCACACCGCCGTCCGTCCCTTTCCGCGGGCGTGCCGCCGCTGCGGAGCGAGCGGGACGACGTTAACTCATTATCACAGCGGCGACTCGTGAACACCAATAGACCGAGGAGTAGGGACAAAATATTCGACCTTCACTTCACAACGCACACGAGCGCGTGCGCTGATCGCGTCGCGACAGCTCCTCACACATGCGCGCTCCTCGCAAATTGCTCGCGGCCGCCGCCGCGCCGCCGGTGTGCTACATTTGACAATTTTTCCAGAAAACTGACATGCACCGTCACCGTGGGCGAGGCGCGCCCGCGTGCCACGTGGCCGTCACTCAGCACCACCAGCGACTAGCGACCACCGCCGGCGACAGTGTACACGACTTACTGTCAACGGCACATTCCAACCACACTTGATAAGGATTATAACATTTAGCAACAATTAATTTATATGGAACAAAAGATTACCATCTAATATGAAAAGTCACATTCAAGAAAAAAACGAGAAAAATATTCGAAAACCTTTTTTATTTTTAGGCACCACTTTATTCGGTCGCTATTTAAATACATAATTCAATATACTATTTCATTAATGAATTTATTTGTGGCTAACCAAAATTTATGCACATTCATTTTAACGCATTCCATCTCCATGCTTGCATTACGTAGGTAATTAAAATAGGTAATGAGACTATACATGAAGATCATTAAAGTTACAAAAAGTAACAAATGTAATACTTAATAATAGTACCGAGGAGGGTGGTTAGAAAAAATTAAAGAAAAATGTTACCAACACTTACATGCACCGTTACATCTAACTGTGCTCCCAACTGTATATGTGACTTTTGGTAACATTTTCTGCTGCTTTCAGGTGACTATCTTGACGTTTTTCTTATAAATCTCAAATATGTATAAGAGTTACAAGGAATAAATAGTTGTATTAGATGAAAAAACAATCAATTTCCTTATTACATTAATTCAGGACAATTAGTTTTAAAGATTTTTTCATAAACATTATTTGTTTTCAAAATGGGCCCTGTAGCCAATCATGCACCATCTAAGATTGTAATTAAATTACTCAATGTAGGTACCTATACCAAATTTTATTTTCAATTACTAAACATATAAATAATAATATCTATCCTATAATAATAGTTAACAGACCATTGGCAAGTCACATTTTATAAAATAACGCATAATGTGTAAAAATCTAAGTACATTATGTTTAGGCAATTATGAATTATTTAAATTATATAATGTTAATATATATAATGTAATGTAATGTTTAAAGTAAATAATTTAAAAAGAAATTAGCTTTCCTAAAGTGTTTTTAAAATTATATTAAAGAATGCTTTACATTTGGTTCTTCACTACATAATAGATTTTTTCAAAGATACCAAGTCCCCATTTGTTCAATAGTAGCTTTTATTCAGAGGACACAATAGAGAATTTATCTTACCTATTATATCAGTAATTCAATTACAGAGAAAAGCTCATTGTTCGGTTCCTTTATAGCGAAAATTTGTCTTTCAATAAAATGGTTTTATAATATTAATTATGTATTGCTTCAACTTACTAGTAAGTAGGTCTCACCACCACCAGGTAGGACCTATAGGTACCTAACTGTCACAATGTTCTAATTTTTTTTTAAAAACAAATGTTTTTAAATAATATTATAATGATTTTCTTACCTTAATTTGGATAATTTAAAATTATTATTGATTTATTTTAAATATTTAATTGCAGTTGCTTTGGTACATTGCTTAAAGAAACACTTGGTGAAAAAATCAAGAGGAAAATGGCCCTTAAAAAATTATACCGCAATTATTTTGAAACTTTTTGCTTTTATCTATATTGTAAAATAATTAAACTAGCGTATGCAACAAATTTGAGGTAATTTAAATGATTAAATTTGAAATAAATCCAAAAAAACCCGCCTCATTGCACTAGACTAAAACTCACTTCACTAGGGCAAAATAAAATGGGTATATTTGTTAAAAATTATGTGAAAGTGTTAAGTTTTTTGATAATTTCTAATAGGCGCTGAGTTATAGTGCGGGTAGATGTTGAAGAAGTACGCAGGAAGTGCGTGCCAGTGTTGCCACACGCAGCCGTAACCATGCGCAGGCGCCGGTGAGCCGCGCGCGCTGTGTCGCGCTATAGCACTGCCATCTTACATTCAATGTTAATTTTATTATTTAAATTATTATACCTAATATTATTTAATGTATAATCCATTGTTAAATTCAATAATTAAAAAATGTTTTTATGGCTTTTCACATTTTTTGAGTTTTTTAAAACCGAAATTCGGATTTTATTTGTAGAAGTACCTAAGTACTGATGACTAAAAATAATATTTTTCAGCGTCGAATGCCTTAATAAATTCAAATCAATCATAGAATAATTATTTTTGTGTGTTAAAATTAAATTACTAAATACTTAATGAAAAACTGCTTACATGGTTACAAAGATAATCTTTTATAGATTAGTTTTTATCATAAATGATGCATTAGGTCTCGGTTTAACTAATGCATCATTTATGATAAAAACTATTATTACAATATTTATGAAAACTGAATCTGATCTTTATGAATCTGAGCACAACCGCTGAATCAATTTTAATATTGTACATAAATACCTATTTAATAAGAAAATGGGTATTTAAGAAGAGAGGGATTTAACAAAATAACAAATACCTATACCTAAACATGTACCAACCTATAGCACAATGAATCATATTGTGTGTGTGTAAGTGTGGATAAGGTAATGTGTTTGTGTGTAAATCGGTTGGAATCCGGTGTCGTTATCACCACGTAGGGCTGAGTCTATCTAATCTTGCTCCCACTTTAGCTCTTAGATAAAATTCACTTCTTTTCAAACATATTTCAACAATTTACCTCACATGTTGGCGCCAATCATTCACTATTCACTTTATTTTAATATAGGTAGGTACCTAAATAAACAATAACTACCACTTTGTATTTGTATAATTAAACTGTACCTATTTGTAAAAGTGAAATAAAATATTATTGCAAAAAACACATGATAAAACATGCGCGTAGGTAAGGCGTTAACAACGGTAGAAAATCTTATAGATACCTACAGCAAGTAATTTTTAACATTTACAATGGACACCATTATCAAATCAAATGTGTTTTAGATTAAATATCTTTCAATCAATACTTCTCTATCCATGCTTACCTAAGTATGTAGATATTAGTTTATGCAAAAACCTAGAATGTTCAGTCTACCTACAGATTTAGATAAAAAAAATGTGAGAAAATAATTTAGTACCTACCTGCCTACTAAAAGTAAATAATTTTTCTATTTTAGGTATTTTTCACACTGGCAATCTCAAAGATAACATCAAGTTTTATTTTAGAAAATGCAAGGAAGGTCCTTTGATATTACAATAAAATAGATCTTTTCAATGTAGGTAGGTATCTAGATCTTATAATAACCAAAAATATCTAAGAATAACCAAGAAAAACCAATGAAAAACGTAGACACCACGTACACACCTATCTGACCACGGATTCAGTACATTGATAACTAAACAGCTACAAATTAAATGTCGAAAGAGTTTGAAATCCTACTAGAAATATAAACAAATAAAAAATGTAAATATTTTACTTTTAAACACAAGTAACAAAACTAGCTGGTCATTATTTATAATAGTTAGTAGGTTTTCTAGAGTTAAACTGGCAACATTAAGATGGGGAATACCCAGAGTTAGGTATCTACATTTATGATTGAAATACTAGGTAGGTAGTAGGTATAACAAAGTTAGACAGGAGATGTAAAGTTTGATTTTATGGTAAAAACAAATCTGTGTAATGTTTTCAATAGGGCCTTAAATATTTTAATCTTAATATGTAGGTAGGTACTGTTTTAATGATTCGGAAGGAAATTTCGCAAACCTCGAAAATTATGAATTTAAATTAAAGATACTAGGCAAGAAACTCGGCAACACACTAAAATGTTTAAAATGAGAGGCATTTTATATACCATTTGTCTTAATTATCTGAGGTAGGTATAAAATATCTATAATGAAAAATATGCCTATGCTTACTATTTTTGTTCGATTAAAATTGTTTCTAATTAATTAACGCAATACCTATTTCTACACTAGATTTACTTGCCTGTTAGGAGCATCTTCATAACTTGCACAAAATTCATACGTAACCGACTTTTCTGTTTAATTTTATTGATCTTCTAGAGTTGCTCGGTTAGTTCACATAAAACACCACACTGTCAGTTCACAAAAGGAGACCTCTAAAACGCACATGAAAATGTCCCATCTAGTAATTTTACAAAAATGTTCAAATTTCACTGATCAATAAATGGGCAGTTGGCCGCCGTAACCAGCTGTCTACGAAAGTTTCCAAAAAGTCACATTGAATAACAAACTTCGTTAACTCTGCCAGCAATTTGGTAGTCACAGATACACCAACACTCCACATCAGTCCTGTATGTGAGCGCCAGCCCAGCTTGCACTCTCCGTTAAGATTGCAAAGTCTTGGAAAAGGACAATGGCGTATTAAGCTCGATTATGGTTCGGCTGATTGCATGATTTATAAGAATTGATTTGAATGTGATCCGGGCTAGTCAGCTGCAGGCGCGGGAGCAGTGCGGCGCAGGCGCAGGGCAGCCGGCGGGCGGCGTGAGCTGCACTCGTCTTCTCTCAGGCGTGACGTCCGGCCGGGGTCAGCGAACGCAGGGCCGCCGATAGCTTTCTTGTGCCCGACAAACGACCCTCCGAGATGTCACTCACGTGTTTTCTGTCGCCCCTTGCCGGGCTGACACTTCCCGACGACTATTCGTCCCGTCCTCGCCACCGAACTCGCGCGCCCTTTGATGCTTCGCATTGCTCCCAAATACACAGGCGAAGAAGGAAGTATTCGGAACTTCGCTTGTCACATTTTGTAGCACTATTATTTTTATTTGTACACAAACACGCGCGGGACCCTCGTGAAGTGATATAATTAAGTTGGGGGGCTGTGTCTCGTTAATAGATAATTGTTGTGCGATATCATCGTTTCTTCGGCGCGGGCGCAGCCATCAGCGCTAACAGATTAATCGTGGCAATGTATCACACGTGCAGTCCGCGCTAGCGGCCCTTCTATTTGTAAACCGGCGCCGAGGGCCGCGCATTCCTAGCGTGCCTCGTGCCCTGCGCCCGCGCCACCCGAGAGCTCTCCGCTGCGGAACTACCACTACCCACTATCGGTGACCGCCTATAATACCGCTAACATCTACTACTACATTCTAATTTTCCCTACATTTGCAGCAGTGTATGTCGTCCACGGCGATACAATCGTCTGCCCACCGCGCGCACTCGACTCATGAACTCTAATGCTGTATGTACCAATGCTACTGTAACTGTCAAATTCTTCAGCCATATAAGGAGTTGTAAATAGTTTCGAACGAAAGGTTTAAATGATATTGCTGTTTATAAAAAAAATGTTGTCTGAAATGGATTTGATGGAAAATTGATTAGTGGGTAGACCCACTAATCTCTCAGCCTAGCCAACTTTTTTCGTAGCAGTTTCGTAGCCGTTGGCGTAGCAGTTAAGGCTAAGCAAATGCCCTTCTCCAAATCTAGCCTTAAGAATCTACTCATACTACACACTCTCTCTCTCTCTATACTGATAGGTATGAATGTCATGCTTAACAGCAAAGTGAAATCATTTTCGAAAAAGGGTTTAAAAGTAAAGATAACGAGTTCACTAAACTATAACCCAAATACGGTTAAATAGCGTCTATTCATAATGAGATGTACCAAAGTACAGTCCCTGCATTCCGATGAATGGTGAGCGGGCGCCGCGACACGGCCGGGGCCAGAGGGGGGATGGAGGGGGCGAGGGCACGCGAGGGGGACGGGGGCAGCACGTACGCATGCCTGCGCGTGCGCCTGCCTGCGACAAATAGCCGCTACAACAAATTCTAACAGGTGTCCACTTCAGACCAATTTTGGGCTTAGTTAACAATCACACGTCACGTAAAAGCCCTTCGGATTACAAGAAGTTTAAAACGAACGACCAACATATTAATTAAAGGGTTCCTTCCTAAGAACTCTAATTAGGGGTTTGTAAAGGAAACTAACTTTAGTTTCATAACGTGACTCATAAAACAATTCAATAAATAGTCAACCCTAGATCTATTCACTGCCTGCAGCAGAACTATGAGCAATCACGACCATACATGGACCTGACTCACCCGGATGCGTGTGGAAATGAAAACTTCCGAATTTTCTCAGAATTACGTTACAATCCGAACAATTTTCGTACTAAAGTCGAAATCATTAATTAAACCCAATTGATGAATCAGAAAATATAGCTATCTGATTTGCTCATTAAGTAGTTGATTGAATAACCCGAATAGAGGCAATCAGTGGTCAGCAAGCGGCGGCCGTCGATTGAAGAGCTACTGAGGTACTCGCGTTTACTGGAATGTTAATGAATGTGGTGCAGTGTCGCAAATGACTCACAGCGATCTTTATTAGAGTGCTACATATTAAGAACATGTTCTAATGGAATGCGGATGCTTCCTAGAATCAACTGTTGAAGCTGTGATGACGGTCCTTCTAACGTGACTTGATTGTGTCACAGTGTCAACGAGCTATGTCCTAACATAACATGGCTTATTTTCCGAAGAGTTAAAAATAAAGGTTATTAACATCAACATGATCAATTTTAAACAATAATCGCCAAGAGGTTAATAAGCCACTAAACAGCTTAAAACTAATAAGATGATTGTAAGAACAAGAAGATGCAGCAAGTTAGAATCCAAAAACGTTGATCAAGTGCGCTGATGAAGAAACATTCAGTTCAAAGTGCTACCGAATGCAGACTATGCAAAAGATCAGAAAACAAGATACTGCAGCAGTGGAGGCAGGGGTTTTGGAAAAAGTATGCGCAATTGGCTATAAGTAACATCAATTTTAAATGTAAGCAAAGATGACTATCGTCAACCTGACTATCGTCAGAAGAAGAAAGAAGATAGATAAAACATTTCAGAATTTCTAAAACGTGCAAAGAATCATTAGGATCTTGGAAAGAATCAACCTTTATCTAAAATATTTTAACGCACCACATTAAAAAACCATTTACAAGGCGCCAATGTGTATAGACTATTAAGTGTAAAGAAAATTAACGTAGTTAAGTAAGTTTATTGTAGTAATGGAAAGTCCCTAGCTATTGTCCTATCCGTTTTCGATTGGTGTTTCCCAAGGGTCTATGTTTGGGCCAATGCTCTTTGGTTAGGCGGAAAACTGACATTCTGCATAAGTCTGAAGGTTTATCGAATCAAATACTCATTAACAATCAACAACAAACTTTGGCGCATTTACACTTGAGGTTCACTAAAACTGCACTCTGTAGTAACAAAGCTGCGTTAAAAGTTGAGCGATCGTCCGTTATGATAAGCGTTCAAAATTCTCCAAAGATGTTTCGATAGCAACTTTTATGATATTTTATGAGACTTTTATGAGACAGGAATTTGTCTTCGAAGCAACAAAATTTTGTTGGAGTACATAAGCTACTGGTCATAAATGTGAGTAATGGAAGCCGGCTATAAATTTTGAGGGTAGGTACATCATGTAAGAAGCCTACGTAGGTGATGACAAGTTGGTAACTATGAATGGATGCTGCGGGCGCTGTGTTCTTCTTCCCAAGCCTTTAAGACTAAATCCATTGTGCCTGTCATTTAAGCTGATAGAAATATAATAATGTTATAAACTGCATAAGTATTGGAAGATCACGTGCCCTTGCAAAGGCAATCCAATACATTAATAAAGTTCCTATTACATTTCATTTAAAACTGGCACTATTCACAGCCGATGAAGGCTTGTTAGCATTTCGATAGTATAAATTTCAGTATTATTTGATCAAAAAGCTTAAGTAAGTTAGTGTCGGGTAAGAGGTTAGTGGTGCAACAAGGTACGGTGGTGTTGCAGCTTGCGCTCGCGGGTGGCTGCGCGCGTGCGCGGCAGGTGCGCGCGCACCCGGCCGGCTTGTTACAGCGCCGTGTGAGAATTCCCTACCGTTGTAATTACCGACCCTTTAGGGTTCCGTCAGCCTATCCTGCCGTCTGCCACTGCTAATCTTTTGCTTTTAGAATTAATTTCGCATTTGATCTTTTTTGGGGTTGAAGGTTTAAATGGAAGTGCTTCAGGATATTCTTTTCTGAATATTATTGGTTTTACAGCAAACACTACTTGATGTTGATTGTTTTCGTTCGCACATTTGAAACCTTTTTAGGCAAATGATCTGAAAGTTCTTGGACTGTTAGCATTAGGCAAGAGGTAGGTTTGTCGTTTTACAGGATAATATCACTGAAGAATTCTGAGCCCTTGATACAAAATTACTTACCTACTTATAACTTTAGTAAAATTATTGATTTCATAAATAAAGAGACACTAATCTTTAAATTCATAAGAAACCTTATATCTGTGGAACCAGTAGGTAATCTACAAATGTTTATGTAAATCACTGTTTATTTCGTAACTGAAAGGTATCTTTACCTGCTATTATTTTTCTGTGAACTAACTCCTCGTTATAATTTTATATTAATTAGACGTCTGTGACATATCTCAGGACCCCGGGGTCCCGGACATTTGGAAGGTATATGGGGCCAGTGCCAACTCGCAGAGGCTCCTTAGATAATTTTAAGTGTTGAAGCACCACGTATTATTATGAAATTAATTCGTTTTTAAATTATTTATTATTAAACTAGCTGAGCCGACACACGTTGTCGTGTTAAAATAACAATCTAAAGAAAAAAAGCACTTTCAGTTTTTCCGAGTTATCCAATTTTGCGGGTAACTTTTCCGAATGTTTTTCCATAAAAACCTAATTCGAATTATTACGAACATTTTAGAGTAAAAAATAGCCAAATCGCAATCGTTCCGAAGTGATGCGCTAACCAACGAACAGCATTTAATTTTTATTTATATAGGTTATAATTATCATCATCATTCTACTGCCCCAGCAGAAGCCTTCGGCTCGGACCAACGTCGACGCTTGCTGTTGCAGTTGTCAGTGGACTGCAAATAATTCAGAAGTGATAATGACGGACGCGACACGTTACAACTGCAAGCTTCAGTTTAGGTCGGCCGTTGACGCGTGTCGCTCGTGTGTAAGAAAACTTAGGGCTTGTAGCATGTGCGTGTAATAGGTATGAGTACCTACATATCCCGCACTCCCAACTCATGTTATCATGAGAAACACCATGAGTCGATAAAAGTCCGACAGCATTTCACAAAAAAAAAAGGTACCAGGCTTCAATGCCATTGTTCCTGATATGTGCCAATAAAAATGATCTAGTAATTTAATTATTAGATTCTCCGGTAAAGCTGGACTTGAAAGAACCTGGCGGTGACGTCGTTAAAAGAGCCCATCCTTAATTATATTAGGTCTTTACCTATGAAATTGCCGTTCTGCAGTACTGGCCATTTCAAATCAAAATAATTTTTGTTTGGCTAAGAATTCTAATTTCAAATTAATTTTATTTTAAAAACATGGATTTTTTTTTCCAAAAGTAGTCATTTGTTTATTGATTAGTGTTACATTTTCATCGCATTTCAATCTTTTTCGTCATCATGGATACGTTAAAAATTCGAGTAATTATGGAATATGAGTACCGTCGTGGCAGCAACGCGGCACAAGCGGCACGCAACATCAACGACGTTTACGGAGCTAACACTACAAACCAACGCACCACTTGTTATTGGTTTGCTCGCTTCCGTTCTGGAAATTTCGACCTGAAAAATGAACCTCGCGGTCGTCCGAAGACTTTGGTCGACAATGACGAATTAAAGGCGATTGTGGAAGCTGATGATACACAATCTACGGCTGAATTAGCAGCAGCTTTCGACGTTAGCGTCAAAATAATATTGGTCCATTTGCGTCAAATTGGCAAGGTAAAAAAGCTTAACAAATGGGTGCCCCACGAACTCAATGATCGCCAGCGCGAAGTACGCGTCGAGACGTGCCTTGCACTGCTCAACAGACACACAAATGAAGGAATTTTGAACCGCATTGTTACCTGAGATGAAAAATGGATTCTGTTTGATAACCGCAAGCGCTCAGCAAGTTGGTTGGATCCTGGTTCAGCACCTAAACAATGCCCTAAACGAAAACTTACCCCTAGAAAAGTGATGGTCACTGTTTGGTGGTCTAGCGCCGGTGTGATTCATCACAGCTTCTTACCAAACGGGGTGAGCATTACTTCAGATGTGTACTGTGAAGAACTGAACACAATGATGGAGAAGCTGGCACATCTCCAACCAGCATTGGTCAATCGCTCGTCTCCGCTGCTCCTGCACGACAACGCGCGACCTCATACTGCACAGCAGACGGTCTCCAAGTTGCAAGAAGTGGGGTTGGAAGCTCTCCGTCATCCGCCCTACTCACCAGACCTTGCGCCTACAGACTACTACTTTTTCCAGAATTTGGATAACTTCTTGGCGGGAAAAAAATTAAATACCCGAGAGGCAGTACAAAATGCCTTTGAAGAATTTGTTGCCTCCCGTCCAGCTGATTTCTTTAAGAAGGGCATCAATAAACTGCCACTGCGTTGGCAAAGATGCATTGATTGCATGGGTGATTACTTCGATTAATACAAATAAAAAATGCATGAAAAAAATTCGTTTAAATTTTTTCATACAAAACGGCAATTTCATAGGTAAGGACTTATCACCAGTCTCTCCACAATTCCATTGCTCATTGCGTTGCATTAGGGTGCATACTCGGTAGGCTCTATAATCCTGATCCATATCCTAAGGGCACGTCTTCCCTACCATTATCGCGCTCCCCGGTCTACTCCATGACATGCAATGGTTTCTGTTGCACCATGTAACATGAGGTAACAGGGGCTAGTATGAATCTTTCGGTTAATTCGAGTAATCGAGTCTAGACAAACCACGCTGGGGTCCGCGCATTCCATTCAATCATTCATTCATTCATTCATTCATAATTATTTAAATACTTTTATCACCCTGACCCTTTTAACTAAATGGATAGGTAGTTGTTTAAAGCCTGAGTTGACTCAAGTTCCTGTTTTTAAGTTAATTTTTATCCGACGAATAAGTTTGCAGTTTTTGTATGGACAACTTGTCCAAACGCCACATTTATTCTTCAGGTTTACCTGAAGAATAAATGTGCATGAAAATGATGAATGATGTAGAAGTGTGTGTGTAAATGTGGATGTGTGACGTGGATTGTGAGTGTTTTGTGTTTATTGATTGCGTGTGTTTTAAGTTATCTAATGATTGAAAAATCAGACCTAAATGAAATGAAAAAACATTTTATTCGCATGAGAAGTCTTTTTTATTGACATTATAACTGCAACGCCGATCTATAAAAAAACCCGACATTAATTAAATAAATATCAAACACCGAAGTTTTGCAAACATAATTCCTATTTACTGACAAACTCCAATTTATCTGATTGATAGATTAATCTTTGATCGATTGTTATAGAACTGATATAAATCGCAAATTATTTATTATATCAAAAAACACATTAAGATAGATTGAATTCTTGATGTTAGTTTATTTTGTTTTCACAAATCCACGTAGCGCTGGATTACCGCCAGTTAGGTAAATTCGGTTTCAATAAACTGTTATATCGTTAATGTTTCGTACTAGAGATGGATAATTCGTTAGATAAGTTTTCTATGATTTTGTATTGCAGATAATACGATCATTCGTACGGTTTCAAGACTTGACAAAAAATTTGATTTTTTGGAGAAAAACGAACATAGGTCAGGGAAAAACAAATATACGAATATGTATCCGTCAAGGGGGTGATTCTATTGAATATGTATCCGTCAAGGGGGTGATTCTATTGAATCACACTGAAGAACTTTCGCTAAGAAACACATAACCTGTAGATTGAGTACAAGTTTAAACGCAACTGAAAACCTGAAACACCAAATTCTCCAGTGGAACTTGATAACCTTAGATGAGATCAAATAGGTCGGAAAAAGCTTCCATCCAGTTTTTTGTGATATCCGATAGTAATTTTCCTAGGAAACTTTTGTCGCGTAAACAAAAGCTCGATCCTATGCTCTAGTTGTCAAGTATTGCTGTAATGAATGCTTTTTAATGGACCTGTCTAATAATTCCATTTTCAGATTTTATAAAGAACTAGCTGCGCCTCGAGGTTGCGCCCGCATGGACATCGGGAAATATTCCACGATAACGTACTACCGGGAAATCCTTCCTTATTCCTTGTCTACATTATAAAGGGAACCTCTGTGCAAAATTTCAGCTTTCTAGGTTCAAGGGTTAAGGCTGGGCGTTGATGAGTCAGTCAGTCAGGACTTCTCATTTTATTTATATAGATAGATAGATAGATAACTAAAAAAACATTACTGGTATCTTACACCCTTGTTAAAATTATAATTTGTAAGATTATCTACATTAGAATGTAGAATTCCAAAAAAAGTGAACAGCTGAAACTGAAACAAAATCTTATGTTTTAGAATTCGATGTAGTTCGATAGCTTGGGTTGCTCATCCGTCCACTTAACAGGAAAACCACTGCATGCTGTCTAGAAGCAAACATTCTAGAAGTTAATAAAAACACCATTAAGAGGTCGTATCCACATTCCGCAGGCGGCATGCATTTAAACCAGCAAATAATAATGTCCCACGAGTGCATTTCCAAAGAAAAAATAATTGCGCATCCATTTAAACAGTATCGATCCAATTAATTTAACTCCACAATTGAAATCATTTTAATTGACACTACAATGTAATGTGTTATTTTCTTTTTTTTTGTGTGCTCCTTGTTAGATAAAGTGAACGGTTCTTTATCGGTATTTGCATTTTAGATAGCATTCTTAATGGACACATCGTAATCCCATTACAAGTTCCCAGGAGCGATCATTCTTCCACTTTTTATGGGCAATCAGCTCCCTGCGAAGGTAGCGCGGCTTATAGCACTTGTAATAATTTTGAAATTAATTAAATAACCTGTCTAACGTATGTTCGTAATAAAAATGTGGTAAATAGTCGCCATTCCGTTTAGTTAGCTCGTAAGTCTTTGAGAAATATGCGTTTCATCGCTGTAATGAGGGAGAGTATTTTAATTGTGAATGTTGGGCATTATTTTTACCTGACTACGGCAAAGCCAAAAAGAAGGGTTATGATTTTAGCAGCCTATGTATGTATGTAAGTATGTATATAAGTATGTATTTACGTGTATTCCACCGTAGCGCCTAAATTAATGAACTGATTTTAATGAATGAGGTATCAATAGATTCGTAATAATGGTCCGGGTGACATAGCGGCTATATAAATTCTCCCTAAATTATATAAATTCTCCCTAAATTATATAAATTCTCCCTAAATTTAATATGGTGGACTTTACACGTAACACGAAAAAAATTTACTTGAGATAATAATGACATGTTTGGTATTAAAAGAAAGGTTTTGACGAGCACATTACAAATATCTATATATGTCATATTGTTTAAGTAAATAAATATGTTTAAATTGTTAAAAATAAGTGAATGTAGAGGTACAGACGACCGCGGCGAGCGTGATTTTTTCAGTAGTCGGGTTTTAGTTTTTGAACTTACTTTTTATGATTTATTTATCTCGAATGGCATCGAGAATGTTGAGATAATCATCCATAAGACTGACAGCCTAAGTATCGGATGTCACATTTTCATTAAACATACCTACTTGGATGGGTCACCACTGTAGTAGGTAAGTACTGTAATTCAAAGTGCATGTTGAGTCGGTGCTGAGTGTTCTTCTGATAGGAAAGATTGATTATTAGTAAGGTGCTTATTTATTACGAGACCTTATGAAAGAGATTCAAGTCCATTTGGTACCTGAACATGAGTGAAGTCGGGATAGTTTGCTTTCTAAAGCGTACCTTAGCGTGCCAGTCTTTATCAAAAAAAAAAAAAAACCGGCCAAGTGCGTGTCGGACCACGCACAATGAAGGGTTCCGTAGTTGGGATGAATTTATCCCAAGAACAAACTTAAAATTGAGTTGAAAAACATGTTCTCCAATACATTCCAATGTTTGGGAGGTTTTTCTGTAATCTACAGGTAAAGAACTATTTTCTGTATTTTGTCAAAATTTTAGGCTCAGTAGTTTCGGAGATAAGAGGAATGAATAATTTTCGTCTATTTTCTTAAATAATTAAACTTTAAAACAATTTATTTTAAAATGATTAAAAAATATTTTTGAGATCCTCATAGTAAGCCCTTTCATTTGGTATGTCACACGGTATAATTTGCGAAACTTTTTTTTAAATTTTCTTATTTGCTCCCAAAAGTGACCCCCATATTCAAAATTCATTTATTTACTTTACCCGTCCGTGTTCGGGTCACAGAAGTTCATATGTGTACCAATTTCTACTTAATCGGTCTAATAGATTCGAAGCAAATTGGCTGTGACAGGCGGACAGACAGACATATGAGTGATCCCATAAGGGTTCCCTTTTTTCGTTTTGAGGTACGGAACCCTAAAAATGTGGCGTATACATGAGCCAAATTGCCTGCTTATTGCAGTCACAGCATAAGACCCTACACTTTCCACACACTGTCTGACTTTGTTCATCAGAATGATCCTTATAAGATAGCACCCTTACGATGCCACTTTTTAGGGTGCTAACAATTGGCGCAAAGAGTGCGGCGCAACAGCTGCGCGACTGCGTTGCTATACAGCGCACTCACCGCATAAAATTGTCAGTTTAGCAAATTTTTGCAACAAACGTGCCCAAATTAAAAGCGCCCCTTTTTGTATAGTTACTTGAAGATACTTGAATGCTAAAAACGTTCGTCTTTTAAACCATCGGTCTTCATTCACGTGTCGAAGCGAAGCGTTTCTCCTCGATTACTGTGATTAAAACTAACTTAGCGCTCGTTTCCAAATGTAGTTCTTAGACATAAGCACCTGGAACCTAACAGTTTAGCTACGTAATAATGAAGCGCAGCGTAGCCGTCGCCACCCATTTAATGCTTTTGGAGGATAAAATATCTATTTTCTTTATGGTTCAAAGATTCTACGATTCGCTATAGACACCTAAAAATAGTTGTAAGCTCTTAATGTTGTTTAACGGATGAAAGTTTCTGTTATGCTTTGCTGTGAAGATTTGTAATGGATGGAAGTTTCTGCTACGCTGTGCTACGAAGATTTCTAATGGATGAAAGGTTCTGCTACGCTGTGCTACGCAGATTTCTTATGGATGAAAGGTTCTGAAACGCTGTGCTATGAAGATTTCTAATGGATGAAAGAAAGAAGAAAGAAAGAAGAAGAAAGAAAATACGTTTATTTGCGGTAAACATGACGCAAAGGACAACAAAATAAAATAAACAAAGTAAAAAGCAAGTTTTGGGGAAAATATGCGTCACATCTACGCAAAACGGCTACCGCTCAGCATAATGCCGCGACCCCATGCGAAACGGAGCCCCAGCGCTGGTTTTCAGCGGTAGCCGGCGTTGACGCGATGACGTCGACCGTCGTCGAAAGGTTCTGCTACGCTGCGCTACGAAGATTTCTAAGGTTGAAAGGTTCTGCTACGCTGTTCTATACGAAGATTTCCAATGGTGAAAGGTTCTGCTATGCTATGCACCGAAGATTTCTAATAGATGAAGGGTTCTGTTACGCGGTGCTACGCAGATTTCCAGTAGATGAAAGGTTCTGTTACGCCTGGTACAAAGACTGCTATCGAATGAACTTTGAAAATGAACTTTGCACCACAGTAAAAAAAAAAATATTTTACGCTGCACTACGAAGATTAAAGGTTCTGCTACGCTGTGCTACGACGACTACCTATTTCTAACGAATGATCGGTCCATGTAGTAACGTACATTCGCTGTGATACGAAAATTTGTAATGGGTAAAAGAAACGGTCTACGCTACGCTATTGATACTTCTGATGGATGAAGGGATATAATATGCTTTTTATAAGTAACTGATGCAGGAAGTATAGTTTAAACTAAGGCGATTAAAGGAACTTTTTAGGGTTCCGTACCCGAAGGCCCCAAACGGAGCCCTATAGCTGTCACTCAAGTGTTCGTCTATCCGTCGTCTGTCACACAGGTTTCACAGCCAAACGTTTGGAGCAGTCTTCAAATATTCACAGTATAAGCACCTTGTTGACCCAAAGCCATACAAATGTCAAAAAATATTTTTAAATGTTTTTAACGGGGGCTCCCATACAGCTATAGGTGAGGGAGGGGGGGGCGAAAAATTTTTTTTACCTACCCCATCGAATAGGGTAAGTATCGTTGTTTAGAACTCGCTGAGTAGATAAATACTTACTGTATTTTGGTTTTAAAAAATGTTGGAAAACCAAGGAATGAGGAAGCTACCAAAGTCAGCTTTTTTTTGCAAAATTTTGTCACGAAGAATTTTTTAATTTCCCGTTGACTATGAACTTAAATTTTGGTGGTATTGTTTATTATTACGTATATTTTACTAACACATACCAACATATGGATAAATCAGATTTGGTACGGAACCCTAAATGCGCGAAGTCCGACACGCACTTGGCCGGTTTTTTGTTAAGTTAAGTTTGTTTTAGTCTCATCTACAATCGTCGTAGCAATGATCTACGAAAACGTCTTGTTTAATTATCGAATTGGGATGACGCCACAAAACGGCACGTGTCATTTTTGCTTTCAAGTAATCTCATGATATTTCTGCCAATTTTTCGAATGATGAAATATTCAGTCAAAATTAGTCAATTCTTCTTAAAGCTCTAATCTTTTTGGTCCTATCAATGACTATTACAATAATATATTTGATATAAATAGTCATTGATAAAGTCATGAGTCAATTTTATGTTTTGTTTTGCATTTTACTTTTCGGAGAATCTTAAGAAATAAAAAAAAAAAACAAAATGACTCACCCCTTTACGCGTGATAAGAGTTAACTGACAAAATATTGTTTGCAACAAAATCTGCATCGGATCAAACGATGATTCATATTAATGATTAACATGTCCACGCCATTATCTATAGATAAATATTTATTATACCTAGCTTGGGGTCTGCTTGTAGTGCTATTGCTTACATGTAGATCTATTTTGTTTAATTTTTCTGATTACTCGAGTTCTATGACAAATAAACCTATTTATCTTTCTTTCTTAGGCCAGGGGCCGTATTATGAACAATTAATGCCATCATTTTTCCAGTGCCAGAGAGAGACGACGCTATACGTGACCTATAGCACCATCCCTTTTTCGCAACGGAATCATGATGGCGTTAATACTTCATAATAAGGACCCAGGTTCAGAAGTCACGCTCGTTGACACACGTCAAACGCAATTTACACAAAATTTTGACGCGCTCATTGTGATCGGTTGTAAAGGCGCGCAATTCGAAAAGCGTCAAAATTTAGCCATCTGAAGGTAACCTCATACATAAGTACAACTATTTTAAACTGTTGTTTATATTTTAATTGTTGGGAGTTTTAGGCGGCAGAAGATTTGTGTCGTAGCACTCGTAAATAAAATCATGCTGACATGCATAATATTGTTGTGATCTAATAAGTATGTGTAGTAAGGCTGTACAGTCAACCGCACATCAGTAGTAGCAATTTGACATTGACAGCGCCTGTAGTCGTAGCAGTATTGCACGATGAAAATTGCCCTTAGAAAAATATAAAAATACAAAGTCAATCAAGTCACTTTTTTTTTTCGAAGTATTTTATTTCGCGCTATGATTTCCTAATATTGAAATGTCGATCGATAATACAGACGATCATGATTTACTAATAATTTTCCATAGTTTAAATAAGTCCTCTCAGCCCTATTTGTGGACAAAGTCGGTTAGAGATGAGTTCGCCCACGACATAATGCGCTGAAAAGTGGAATAAACTGCAAAATTATCTGTGGAATGTTAATTTGTTCGTGTATATAACAGGTCATCGTTAACCCAAATAGATAACTCCGCATTTTTTGAATTATCTGATATTTTCATGGCTTTAATATGTTTAATCCAAAGGCGATATTATTTTGGTACCTATAGGTACAGTAATTTATTGCAAAAACGGAAAGTATCTTTGAACAGAAGCCTTTTTCGAGTCTCAGCACATGACCCCAAGCAAACGCAAGGCAAGGTAGTCTTGCGTTTGCTTGGGCTTGCAAATAAAATGTCAGCGAAGATACCAACTAAAAATAATATATATTATTATTTTTATAACACCACCAAAGTTGCCAGTCGCAAAACTACCGGCAGTAACGAGCAGTTGAGACATTTCAAAACTCATTAATTTAGGGTAATTTAATTTAACTGTCGGACTATTATTGTTACAATTATAAGAACAGTAAAATTTGGCTATCGTCCACTGTTCCTAATCTCCCAACTCCCAACCTAATGACCCGAAATGCAAATTTATTTCACTTTTAAATAGCTCACATCTTTGTGTTGTGTTCCACATTGTTACAATTCATCAATTAGAAAGAAATGTTCGTGATTTGAACGTAATAAGATCTAATTACTAATCGTGCGTATCATCATAATTCTCCTGCCCTTATCCAAATTTATTTGGGGTCGGCGCAACATGTCTTTTTCCGTTTATTACCCGTGGTCCCTCCCGTAGACCCTGGACCACGGGGATTTTTTTTACCCGTGGTCCCTCCGAGAAATACAATACTGTCGAATTAAAATGGCTGTCTCTAAAATATGATTCGCGACAATAACAAAGTAGATTTGCCATAGTTTGGTCTGATTTCCGAAATCAGACCAAACCACGGCAAACTAACTTAAAGAGATTTAGGTATTGATATTATAATTATGTAAATACATAATCCCCCCCCCAATCCCTCATAATCCCCTTCTAGCCGTATCATCTATTTGTGCGTAGGTGTATTCGTTAATTTTTATTAATTATTTATGTTTACTAAATAATTTGCGCATGTAGTGTGTCATAGGGACACATATTACGCGATACTTACAGATTGCGATGTGCGACCTTTTTACTCGCCTTTGTACTGTAGATAAAACGAAACAATGACGTTTGCGGACGATTATGTCCATTTCTGAGTAGCTAATTAATACCTTCCCATGAATTCACTTCAGCCATGGTAGAACGATATTTGCATACACATAAATAAACAAGGATCACGGTATCCGCAGGCAAAGTGAACAATGTGCAGGAAGTAGCTTAACCGCTTTTAGTTTTCAACCAAGTAGGTACTTTGATATTAAAATTTTATTCCCATGACATTACATGAAATATACCACAATATTTTAGTACTTACTTAAAATATTTCAGTGACTGTTGTTTACAATCAGTGTGTATTAGCGGTTCTACGCATTATTATGAATCTCGTGAAGGTCTCTACTCGTTGCGTTCTAGCATTGAAGACAAAGTCGGGTGCCTTAAAACGACAACGGCATTAATTCGATTGATAAACCTAAGTCGAGTCGGGCAACGAAAGTGGAACAGGGTTTGTCAACACGGACCGTCAGCTGGCCCCAACGATAGTGCTTATCGCCCGCGGGACATAGTCCGCTCATTCACAAGCCTGTCCATTCATGCGCCTGCTCCTACCGCCAACTACGGACCAATATGGTCTTTAAGACGTTCAATAAAGGGTTTAAATTCGCGTGTGGAATGTGAGGGGGAGGTGGGGCGAGGGGTAATGTAGATCGAGGATATCGCGGGGTCAGCGCGGATTGCAGGCGCCCGATAAACGTCGATGGCGTCCAACGAGCCAACTAACAACCTAACACACGAACACGCACACATAGACACGCCACACGCACACATAGACACGATCTTAAAGATGCAAGGCACATAGAATTGAATTATCACCCCATTAAATATTTTCAACATGAATTCTTACTCTTGTGTCATCGATAAAGAAATTATGTCACAAATAAAAAGTTCAACTGTCTCATTCATTTGTTGCGTGCGTGATAGTAAACTTGATAAGGGTTTAATGTAGAGTGTCGAAAACAGCGGCAGTTATTTTGTAATTTTATAGTAATTTCTCTATTTATGTACCTGGTTAAACTAAATGAAATCGCGCTTTTGATCTTTATTATCAGCAGCTTAAAGTTCATAACCATTAAAACTGCAGCATGCTCAAAACAGCTGCCATTAAACAATTCTTTTGTTAATATATATAATTTAAATTATAAATTTATCTGCCAGATTGGTTTAGTGGTCGCAAGCGCTACTGCTGAGCATGAGGTCCTGGGTTCGATTCCTGGATCGGGCAAAATATTATTGGGTTTTCCGTCTGGAATTTCTCAGTAGCAGCCTTGAGTTTGGATTAGTGCCCGGTTGATGCTCGCCCCTGGATTTAAACATAACTGGCAAAATAGGGGTGTACTGCATCTCTGCAGGGATTATAGGCGTGATGTTATGTTATTTTATAATTTATAATTACTGCAGAAAACGTCAGACTTTAGCAACTCAATGGTGTCGATTCTCTTGTACACCGAACTAAACTATCACTAAAATTCCGTACTTTTTTTTGGCTACGAGAATCTTAAAGCTATTTTGAGAAAAAAAATCTGTAAATTTAAAAACAATTTTGACACAACTAAAATCACACATAAAGACAATCGCGACTCCACGTGGTACTTGTCTGCTCTACCCCGAGAGTGTTTTATAGAGCCGGAGGCGCGCAGGGAGGGCAGCCTCAACGTGTTTTAAAAGAAATTTTTCACTTTTTGAATGGAAACATGAAAAGTTATTACCTACATGTTGAGTTTCAGGGGTTTATGAGTTCTCTAAAGGGGGTATAAGCAAAAGAAATGAAAAAAAAACATACAATACTGTTTTTACACCTGAAGTCGAGGTGTTGGTGTGAATTTTAGTTTACGACAACAAATTTTATTCCACACCATTTTAATCGCAATTAATTTAATTTAATTTAATCTTTATTAATCAGACTACTATGTGGTCCACAGTGTTAGTAACAAAATAGCTTAGCCTATGTTAGTACTTAATAACTAAAACAATTAAAAATAATCAGATTTAGTTAGACAATCAAAATTTTAGGTGAAAAACGTCAAATTCAGAATAGCAAAATTGCTATTTTCAATACATTGACCACTCGGTGCCATCTCAGTGCTGTCAAACTAAAATATAGGTAGTTAAGTTGTGTCACATTATGACTAATGTGAATTTATTTCAGAATGGGAAATTGTCGTGACAGGAATAAACTAAATTTTGGTGATTTTCAGTCTAGTTTATTCGAGACATGAGAATCGGCCCCATTATTTATGATGACATAATTAAAAAATAACTTTTGATTATTGGGCACTCACTTCGATCATCTAATTCTAAACATGAAGCTTCAATTGTGAGAACGTTATGTTTCACGAGCACATTGTATTGGTTATAGTACACCACCGATTGTAACATTTACGTCACATAAGTAAAGACGGTGGTCCAAAGTAACGTCCTGCAAACCACTTATGAATAGGTAGATAATTTATTTTTTATATTTTTTATATATTTTTTTTTTTTTTTTTTTTTTTTATATGTTTGGACATGGACATGGTATTGTATTAGTCATTCACTCCAATTCATTTAATATGCAGCATTGATCATTGATCATGTAAAATCATGACACATACTCGTATGTACAATATGGTAACGATTTCCGCTAAAACTTGCAGGAGCCGAGCCTGTTGACTTCTGACATCGCTGCGTACTGAATCATCTAACAAATAATGTATCATTCGAACTGCGAGTGCCCGTTATTCGCGAGTAACTATCACTCATTCATGATTATGTGAGAACGCGAAATATTTTCATAGTTTGCTCACACACTTCCACATTACTGTTTTTTGACTTACTACTCCCATGTATTGCTTTTATTGTGTTTTAAGTAAGTACCTACTGTTGTGAAGGAGCGGAGTCCTCTAATACAGGCATTATTTGCTTAAATGAGGACTCCAAACCCAAAATTGTTTGTGTATAACTTTTAGACACAATAAACGTTATTGTATTGTATTGTATTGTATAGTGTCGTGCAAAATTTACTACATTTACCTATGCAATTGATAAAGTGGATTACAGACGTGGATGTCCTCGCTTTGCGCACAATCTGTAGCATTCTTTGCAATGCATTCAGAGACATCATCATTATAAAATAAACTTTATGTTGTTTGACGTAAAGCTTTGTTTGGATTGCGCCGATAGCTCTTAATCAGTGCGTATAGCGTTGTATAAATGATTGTTTTGATCTGCCGATGGCACTGCGTAATCAACATAGGTATGTATAGTGTAACAATGGTCTAAATTGCCGATGCAAGATGTGTGGCACCTTAGTGCAACAGGTTGTGTTTGAGCTATCTCTCAAATGAACGCGTTACCAATAACGGCAACGTCGGCAACAACACACTGGCTGTCAATCGGCTTTGCCAAGTGGGCCCGAAAAATAGAGTACTTATATGCTAGAACCTTTTCTTAAACATCAATTAATGAACTCGGCGAAAAGAAATGCCTCGGCGAAAATAAATGCCTTGGCGAAAATAAATGCCTCGGCGAAAAGAAATGCCTCGGCGAAAAGAAATGTTTCGGCGAAATGAAATGCCTCGGCGAAAATAAATGCCTTAGCGAAAAGATATGTGTCGGCGAAAATAAATGCCTCAGCGAAAAGAAATGCCTCGCCTTTGCTATCCAATGGTACTAAAATAAGCTAACTTTGTTTTTCAGGAAAGGTATCAATGCCCAAATTCCACAGATAACAAGCAAGGAACAGAAACTCTTGGATCAAGAAATGAAACCCAAGTGAAGTTGATCAGGTGTCAATGATTTCTATGGCCAGTAAATGTTGTTGGTTACGGAGAACCATACAGTTGAAGTGGACAACATAATGATATGCAGCAGCAAAATTAAGGTGTCAGGCTCTGCGCCTGTTATACAGCCTAGCTGCCTAGTCCATGAGGCTGAATGTCTACATGAATAGTCAGCAATTTCGTCTAAAGCACTGATGAAAATCCATCAATGGCAATATAATACAATATACTATAGACAATAATTTTCAAAACAAATACTTCAGCACTTCTGATACCGAGTGGCAAGATTGCCGATAGCGGAGAAAAATATCAACTCAATTAATTCGGTTCTTTGTTTGTAACATTTCCAAATACCTATATGCAACATTTGGACACAATGGCTACCGGAGCAGTAGCATTAGAATGTAAGAACTCTTTTCTCAAGAACAGCCGATGCACTGAGTATCAAAAAAGCCAGTTGTCATGTCCGGCATGCCTGTCGCATCGACCGGACGTCAATGGATCCAACTTGACCCGCCAATAAAGGGTTCCATTCATGACATCATTTATCGGCGATTTTTCCAACGAGGGTGCTTATCGAATAACAAAATCCATCGATTGTGGATTTGTGGCACGTCACAGGCGCCATCGCTAAATTCTAACGAGTTATCAATGTAAACGGTTTGTTTACACAGTTAACCGTAATCTTATCCGGTGACCTCCTTAGACTCTCCCGTTTCGAAATTGTATCGTCGGTATCGTGTGGTGTCCTTATTGCTTGTCGCCGGAAGTGCGCGCTCGACGCGATCCGGCGAGCAAACGTTCATTCATGTTCTACGTATTTATTTAGTGGGCAACCGTACCGACCGCGCTCTTCAGATAATGACTTCAGACAGTTAAGGCACCTAGTTTATTTTTATGTTTATTGCTTTATCTACACGATGGTACTTGAATGAAGGAGTGACAAATTCTACAATGCGTTGGAATGCGTTGTTTGATGACAAAGAAAGTTCAAAGTCCTTTGTTGCATGTGTGTGAAGGGTGATACGCATTGTTTATACGAGGACCATTCTTGACAAAATGAAATTGTTTTCGAAGCCAGCTTTGTTTTATGAAATGTCGTTATATAGAACTGAATTATTAAGACGGTTTTAATAGATTTTTTTTTCCATTTTCTCAGAAATCTATCGACGAACCCACTATTTCATCGAACAGGTCGACACCATTTAACTTGTTATCAGGGAGACAAAAGCTAACATACAAAATACGCCACCGATATCTATTTTTACAAGTCTGTTTGCTTTCCAAGGTGTCGGTTGGAGCGGAAGTGGCGAGTAGGAGCGGGAGGAAAGGGACGCACGCGCAAGCTAATTGCCGGGAATTTCGGAGGTCGCCCGATAACCCGCGTCTGCACCGGAAGTCGATAGTGCTTTGATGTGTTGCGGTGGCGTCCGCTCCCCTATGTAATGTACTTCACTAACAAACGGCCACCTATTTCAGCTAGTCTTGTTCAACTCTAAAGGCTAGCATACATGGTCAGTCCTTCTAAGGCTACTTTTAGATTCGTAGAACTGACCAAAAATTTGTACCATGTGTGGCTGTTACGGCCTCAAGATCAATCGTCTATAATATATAACATGGTGGCTGAAGCGATCACTACCTGAAGTGAACTGACACTGAAAAACTGTTAGGACTTATCATATCGTGTAAGTGCGTGCAGGCATCTTTTGAGACCCATCGGGCGCAGGATCGTCTGTTTAGATTGATGTCTTCGTGATTAACAACAAAATCAACACAAGGGCCAACACAATCTGATATCTGTCGTGCCATCGACAAGAAGATTGAGAAGCCCTTCAGGGCGACATTATGGTCATCGCAGAAACATTTTTATTAATTATTTATGGACAAATAGATCGATTCGCCGATCATAAAAACCGATTGATCATCTTAAGGAAGCTGAAAATCAAAGGAAGGGATACTTAGGTAGATGAAAGATGAGTGTGTCATGTTTTTACACAATCGGAAACTGAGTATTGCACGATTTTATTGCTGATGAGTCATGTCGTGTGCAGGACGAGTGCAATTTGTCATAGGACCAGGTGACGTCATCAGGAAAAATGGTAAGTGATAAGATAACACGTCATTTAGATTTGAAAAGTAATGCTTCTCTCTTATGTTCTTATGTGTCGACACCGCAATTCGACGTCGCGAATAAACGTGTTTGGTGTGTGAGATCTTTAGATGAAATTCTGCGAAACCCCTTTTCGGGTGCCTGCGGTATGATGCGAAACAAAGAAGATGCTTATAAGTTTTCTTCTGGAATTATGTTTTTCAGCAAAGTGAGCAAAACGATAGGGTTTTTCTCTTTATCCGCCCTCGAGTACTTATGTGTCAACCTATGTTACGGTGTCCTGTCATTTGACAAAAAACGAATCACAAAATAATTTTCATTTTAAAAATAACGTTAGGTTTTATACCTACTTGATAAAGTTATCACTTTACACACTATTATTTCTGTAAATAACTCATTTGACAAATAATTGAAAGACAACATTTAATTACATCAAAACATCATTTGACAAACTAATCGTTTTATAATCATGTGGTAAAAACAATGCAAAACATAAATAAAGTTTGTTTGTAAAATCGCAAATTTGACAAATGAAGTAAGTACTTGATCAAATGAATATTTTTGGAATGATATTTTAACATTTGAAATATATGCAAAGTAAAACATTTGCGAAATCTGTATTTTGTCAAATTATTACTTATAATATAGAAATTAATGTTTGCGAAATGAGATGTTTGTCAAATGATTCGTTTTTATAATGTTATTTTTAAAATGATCATTTGTCATTTGTTTTTAGTCAAACATAGAACCCCTATTTACATGATGTTTTGAAGCTTGCCCGCTTTTATTTTCCGCTTTAGTTATCCTGGTTTTTAAGAACGCTTCTAGGATAATAAATTGTGCGAACTATTTTTTGTCTAGATATTATACTTTAGCTCTTGATTTTTGTCCGATATAATTTTGTTATAAGGTTGCAAGTTCGTTTTCTTGGATTGTATGGAGATGTAGCAGACCTGTTGTTTTACTCTTTTGTCTAACTACCCTCCGTGTATATTTTGTATCTACCCTCGAATCAAACAGAAATTCAAAAAGCTACGTTGATTCTTTGACCAATCCATTATTTAATTTAATAAGTTATTTAATTTTATAGGGCTTATCTAAATTCCAGCTTAGGCTATCTTAATGCGAACAATAATACACAAAGTTATAAATACAGTTCTTATCGAGAATAAAAGGAAAATCGTAAGGTTTCAGCGACGTCGTGCGCACGCGCTGCTGTAAGTTCCCCGGGGGAATACCAGCCACATCCCGGTAAATTACACGAACGTCGTTTCCGGGACTTAATACGTCAATAAGTTTATCCTATTATTAGATATTATATTCCTTTTGTTATGCTAATTGGCTATAGTTAAGTATTGTGTGCTATTTTGTTGTTTTTTGGGGCCAGTAGGTAGATTTGAGGTGTTCACGAATAAATACAGGAAAATGTCGTTTGGTTTCTATAACTGTTTTTAGTATAGTTTGATTGTAATAACTGCTTGTGGTTGTGGTATATTTTTGTACAAACAGGAAAAAAAATGTAACTGGCAGGTATCCTAGGGTTATCATGCCAGGTTATCAGCATCATATTCGTAGAAAAGAAACCGAACGCAATCGGTTACCGTTGCTCGGTGTGTTAGGCAAAATATTAGTGTTGTTTCGTCGCGCTTCCACTCTGTGCCAGTGTGTATCGAGCCTTAGATGACAACCGCTCGCGTTTTCATGAAATTCAGCCGTCAACCTGAGAGCCGGCAAAATAAATTAGATTTGTGTTGAATAAGTTTTTTTTTGGTCCTGGTACACATGGCTACGTATCAAGGCTATAGGTACATACAATACAAGCTGATCTCGCGTTGTATAGTATTTCCATACAATGAGAGGTCAACTTATACTGGAAATGTATAGCTTGATATATAGCCGTGTGTACCACAGCGCAGTCATAAGTCAGTCTTTCAGTGTTCTGTCAGACTATATAAATAATTTTCTTCCTTTTTTGTTACTTTACAAGGATGTCTCTCGTGACGCAAATTTGTACAAAGTGGCGGTTACAGCACATCTCAATAGAATTGACGTTAATGAAACAGATAACAAGTACATTGAGTAACGGACAAATGAAATTTCGTCACTTTTTTATGATAAAAAATCAATTTGTGTCAGCCTGTTTAACCTTTATTATCAAAGGCCGTGTGTTTCTGCTCTAGAGTGATATTTAAGGCGATAGTGCATCCTCTTTAGGGTTTAGCTAGATCTCCTATTAGTCTAACACTTTTGAAGCACCTGTGGTATTTTTCATTTTGTGGTAAAGGGCACTCTTTTATAACCATGCCGTTCAATAAAAACTTTTTTCCAAAAAAAAAACAAAACAACATTTTCAAAAAAAATAAACACTAGTACTATGGACAAAAATTAAGCATGCTCACTTAAGAAAATATTCCTGTGAGAGCGCAGCCAGTGACAAACGAACATTGTGCGATCGAGTCGTGAGCCGTGCATGCGATTATCGCCTTTGAGGTGATCATGCGCGCAACTTTGGCCCATAGTACACAGTGAAAAATAAATTTAACATCGGAAGTCGGTATTTTTGGTTTTGTATTTTCGTTTTCTGCCACCGACTTCGAATCGACCTAAAAAGTAAGAAAAAATACGTATTGCTGAAGCTAACTCAAAAACTATCCATGCAGTTATGCATTACATTTTACATGGAACCAACTTCGAGGTATACACCCGAATAAAACAAGAATCTTTCAAATCTGACGACTCTGTAAAAAGTGATGCGTCATAAACAAAAAATATATACGTGTCGACTTCAGAACGTCCTCCTTTTTTTTCGTCGGTTAAAAAAAAGGCTTATCTAAGACCATTTTGAGGAAACGATTTTTGAATTTGAAGTGGTTAATAAACCTGGATAGTTTTACGGTTTTGGGTCGACAGTAATTTCCATTGACAACTTTCCAGTGTCTCCAATTAAAATAACGTTATTTAACATTTGACTGATACATTTCTATTATTATCTACATCGTCAAACCTTCTAACCGGTAACTGTAAGTGGCGTATATAAACATTATCGAATCCGCTACCAATAGATACGGCACCGAAATCTCTGTTCAATCCAATATTTTTTAACGTTATCTCTAGAGTTGTTACATTTAAACAAACACGATAAGGGAACGGTATGCCTACCTAACTAGCTCCTACTTACGAAAAGCGTACCAACCGGATGTAGCGTAGTTCTAATGACAATGTTACAGATATCGGTGGCCAGATCTACGTAATATCAATTTTATATTTTAATGATACTATAATAAGGGCCTGTTTCAAGTATCTGGATATGGGTATTATCTACCGATAAGTAAAAAAATTGGAGCATTTTTTTCTGCCAAATTAGCTGAAACAGCCCATCAATGACAGGGAATATGCCAGTGGCAAAACTTCTTCACATTTTTTCCGGATCGGTGATGCTTTATGTGGCATGGATATAAGTTAATAACGTAGCACCAGTGGCAAACGTAGCATCGGTAAAATATGTCTTTTTAAACATGCCAATAACTTATAGTCACTATGAATGTCGCACATATTTTTATCAAGTTCCTACGAGTATATGTAAATTTTCACTTAGATCTAGTGAAAAGAAATTAGGACCTCTTGCAGAAACATATGTTGACAATAGCAAATATATCGCTATGACACCTGACTTGCACGTGACTGAACTGGATAGCATGCTAAGAGCCAGCCAGCCAGCTTAGCATGCTAAATTGTCTGAAGCAGTGTGGGTTATGGAGGCTGTTTAAGAAGCTGGACCTTTAAAGTGGAAATAGTCGGATGAGTGGTCGATCGTTGAACTATGTGCATTTGGGGATCGGTTTTTGAGGTCCTCAGATAAACCCTCAATAGTAATTCACTTACTTTTAAGCTAAATTCTTCCATAACGAAGTGTTCAGAAACACGATATCAAACCAATAATCACTATAGAATGGATAAACTCCGTTTAAAAACCTCAGAAATTGGCCATAAGACGATGATTTTCTTACTGTAGCACCCATCGAAATTACCGAAACTTCTGAATTAAGGGACTATATGGCAATGTTTTTAAGGGAAGCATACTAAAGTGTGAAACTGTTTCTAGAAATATATCAGTCTATATAATATATAATATGCGTCGCAGTAGAATAATTTCACCAGGACACTGTCAGGAGTGACTCCAAAGACCCGGATGTTGGTCATTTCCATGGAACCTTCCGAATTGAACGCGAGTTCCGTTAGTACTCGGTCAACGCGTTATAAAATGGCATGAAAATCTATAAACATTTGCAATTTTCTGCAAGAATTTCGTGAAGTCGACTGGAAAACCCGAAATCGGGTTGACATACTTGTATCACTCGGAGGAGATTATGGGTTTAAGGCGAGTATAGCTGCCACCAGCGCCACAATTGGGAAAAATATTAATAAGTCTGGTGTTACGGAACATTTTGAAACTTATGCTCACATTCTTATTCAGATGAGGGGGATTTTTTTGTATCTATATGTATAATATAAAACAAAGCCGGGTTTGTTCGAACACTCGAGAACAGCTGGACCAATTTTCATGGTTTTTGATTTGTTGTATTTGTCTCCGTCCCGAATAGCAGAGTAACTATTAAAAACATTGGAAAATTGACGAAAAAATAAAATAAAAGAAAAAAAAATTCCATTACAAAATGTTCATGGGTTTCGTAACTGTCAAACATTTAATGTTCATCCTGTCGATACGGTAAACTCTCCCCTCAAATTAAAGAACGTATTTAAATAAAGGTTTCGAATCGACAAGATATATCCACAATATTCGAATAATGGCGTATTTTAGGTTTTAAAAATGTAGAATAATGTCAGTAATGAAAAAGGATTGACATATTAGGTTGGGGAAAAAGTCTTTTCGCATTATAGTATGTATGAACTTAAAATAAAATCTCTTTGGCTATACTATTTGTATCTGGCTGGTTTTGGTATCATTGAAAGTTTAAATTTTAAAGAACATAATTCCAAATTCAAATTAGGAAAATGTGTGATTTTCATTTGTTTTTCGTACTGTCAAGATGAGTGAATCTAATGAAGAAATTCGATACATTTTAAAATTTTACTACAAAAAAGGTAAAAATGCAACGCAAGCCGCGAAAAAAATTTGCGATATTTATGGACCCAGTGCAATGTCTGTGAAGTAGCACAAATTTGGTTTAAGCGTTTTCAATCCGGAAATTTTGATGTCAAAGATGCACGTCGCTCTGGTCGCCCTATTACGGATAAAATGGATGCCATTTTTGAAAAAGTGGAGCAAGATCAGCATATCAGTAGTTACGACGTAGCTGAAGAACTGGGAATTGAAAACAAAACAGTTTTGGCGCATTTGAAAAAAACTGGGTACACAAAAAAGCTCGATATTTGGGTACCTCACGAGCTCACTGAAAGAAACCTAATGAATCGTGTACTCATTTGTGATTCTTTATTAGGACGTAATGAAACCGAACCATTTTTGAAGAAGCTGATATCTGGTGATGAAAAGGGGATCACGTACGACATGAACGTGCGAAAAAGGTCGTGGTCAAAGGCCGGTCAGGCTTCACAGACTGTGGCGAAACCCGGGTTAACTCGCAACAAGGTGATTCTGTGTGTGTGGTGGGATTGGAAGGGCATTATTCATTATGAGCTGTTACCACCAGGCAGGACCATCAATTCTGAACTCTACTGCGAACAACTGATGAGATTAAAGCAAGAAGTTGAGAGAAAGCGGCCGGAATCAATCAACAGAAGGGGTGTGGTTTTTCATCATGATAATGCTAGACCTCACACATCTTTAGCCACTCAGCAAAAATTAAGAGAGTTTGGCTGGGAGGTGTTAATGCATCCGCCGTATAGTCCTGACCTTGCACCTTCAGATTTCCACCTGTTTCGGTCTCTTCTGAATTCTTTAGGCAGTGTCAGGTTAACATCACGAGAGGACTGCCAAAACCACTTGTCGCGGTATTTTGATCAGAAGTCCCGAAATTTATATAGCAATGGGATCATGTCCCTACCTACAAGATGGCAAAAAGTTATCGAACAAAATGGTACCTAAATACTTCAGATAAATGTAAATAATGCATATAAAAAAATGTTTTGAATTTTCTTAAAAAATGCGAAGAAACTTTTTCCCCAACCTTATAAATATTGGCTGTCAAATATTTATGCGTGCGTTCAGAAATTTATTTTGTGTAAACTAAGTCTTTTTCATAACTTTGACCTTTTTATTTTAAATTTATTCCGGTATTTTACTTTTCAGCAAAAAATCGTAGTTCAATTCTTAAAATATAAATTAGGTTTTCCTACACAATTCAAAATGTTCTCAGCTTGCGCCTTCGGGAACTTCGCGCGTTTACATTAGAATAATCATAGCTAAGACAGGACAACGTCTTTCGGGTCAGCTAGTTAGGTCAACACTAAACTTCCTAAGTTCGAAGTTACAGCAGTTCACGCCAAAAACGGTTAACCAAAAAGTGAGCATAATAAATTTCAAAATGTTCCACATCTCCAGACTTATTAATCTTTCAATGGTGGCGCTGCCGATTAGCAGCTATACTCGTCTTAAGAAGAGATGTTAAGGTAATAACCGTCAATCTATTAGTGACTAATCGTTATCCTGAAAAATACATGTTGAGGAAGGTACTTAATTGCTAACGTTTAGATGGGATGATGGTCTGTCCGTAGGTACGCTAAGCTAGAGAAACGATCATAATATAGGAACCCGTAACCCCAAACCCTCGTATTATTATATCATTAACGATTGTTGTACTTATAATCGTGCGTTCTCGTCGCCGGTCGCGTTAATTCGTCGAGGTGTCAAACAATGATGTCCACGACCGACGTTGGTACCGTGATCACGCATCACAATTATCAACGACCTATTTAGAACGTATAATTAGTGTACATTACGAACGATACAAACGGATCAACTAATCACACGGCCGATAAAACACGGTTGCATTAAGGTCCCTATTTGTTTGTAATACGAAGACAATTGAATCTAATTACCTTTAAATACTTATCATTTAATAAACGGAACTGGCGCCAAATAAGTCGATAGGTATAGACAGATAATATATAGGTATATATAAAAAAAAATTAGAGTACCTATAGGTACATATATTATTTAGGTTAAGGGGGAACGCGCTGAGACAGCCCGCGAAATTCAAATTTTCTTGCATTATTTGCTATTTACAGACCAGAGTCAGATTGTATCTTGATTAAAATATGATACGCGACAAAAAACTATATGTAGTTACATAATTTTAAACATAATAATCATCAATACATCACTCCAAGTTAGATTTCCTCCGGATTCGTCTAATTTCCGAAATCAGACCTATCTGGAGGAAATCTAACTTAGAAAGATGTATTGGTGATTTTTGTGGTTAAAATTAAGTAAATACATAATGTTTATTGTCGCGTGTCATATTTTAATCGAGATATAACCTGACACTGACCTGCAAATTGCAAAAAACGCAAGAAAACTTTAATTTCGCGGGCTACCTCAGCGCATCCCCCTTAAGGTATTTATTTATGCATGTGTCGCCTGAAATAAATGGTTTATTTAATACTTCTACACTGTACTTTCATTCCTCGTTTACTTAAATTCTACAATTCATGATACCTCATAGAGACAGCTACTTACTTACCACCAGCGGGTTTTCAGGGCATCTAAAACAAAATAAAAAACAGTTTCAGTAAAGGCAGATTCATGATGTAGCAGATGGTTGCAAGCAAAGCCTGGGAGGTAGCGTGGTGCTAAAATGTTTCGGGCCCGATATTATTTTGTAAGGATCGTGGTGGTAGACGATGCTGTCTTGTTAATCGAGGTTGGGCCCCCATTCCGTGCTCCAGAAACAGTGGAAGCGGGCCGTCAGACAGTTTGCAATTAATCGATTACAATAATTGAATTACGTGATGACGTAGTGACAGCTGCGCAAGCGCCGCTGTGTGCGCAGGTGTCTGTGTGACGCGCTCTTTGAGAAAATCAAAGGAAAACCCACGCGCTCGTCTCGCGCCACAATCGACACGTTTTCATTTGCAAAATATTGGTGTTACCACCTGTAATCCGGTTATAATAATGTATTCTGCGCTCGGGGCGTCGACTTTGTTACTTTTTTTACGAACATGACGCGAGTTGTTCACGAGCTGTATCATTAACGTTGTCATAAAAATGGGGAAAATGCGAATACGTAATGGAGTAAAATAAATATCTATTCGATTGTCAGTCACTGTCTCAAAATGCGTATGCATGTTGATAGGCATTATGTACGAGTACACAATATTGTGTAAATCATTAAATGTGACGTACCTAACCTAATACAGGTATTCGAAATTGCAGTAGAAGAACCTAAACTTTGGCCATCTGATTAAATATACCCAATCAAAATTCATATACATATCAGTTTCAGATTAATTGACGACTTACATGAGAACAGATCTTAAATAGCACTTCACTTTCAAAAAAAAAAAAACCGGCCAAGTGCGTGTCGGATCATGCACAATGAAGGGGTCCGTAATTGAAAAGAAAATTCTCCAAGAGCATTTAAGTTTGTAATCCCAAAAAATTTTTTTTATGTGATAAAATTACAAATTAACAATTTTCGGACTTTTTCCTATATTTGTGGTGTGAGATCTTACTTCTTGCCTTTCATGATTCTAGGTCAAAGGTAAGTATACCCTATAGGTTTTGATTTACTTTCTTGAGTATCAAAATATGTCGCATAAATGGCCCGTATTTTTTTATTGCGTCGACTTAGAAGCTTGAGTTTTTAGAGCTCCAAGCGACCATAGACCCACGTATTAGATATTAATTTCAAATTGATACCTCCACGCATTCCTGAGAAAAAGGGTCTTGATAGACTGACAGACAGACGGACAACGAAGTGATCCTATAAGGGTTCCATATTTTTCTTTTGAGGTACGGAACCCTAAAAACTATGGAGAAAGATTTTAATCTGGGGCCATCATATCCCATGGTACATTGAGCCCATACAGATATGAAGGGATACTACATATGACCAAACTTCTTGAAATACTACGTTATGGTGACTTATAAATAACCATGGCTTACTCACTGCATTAACGCAAAAGTGACTTTGCCTTGGGTCATGGACATCACTGATTTATCCTCAGATGACTCACTATGTAGCTGAGTCATATCATGCAAAAATCAATAATCTTTGAATCCCCGAATCTATTGCACTATTGCATGTTCTTTACACCATATTGCAATTCATGGGCGAACGTCATCCGTATAGGATAGGACCGTAGTGCTAAGATCTTCTAACTATGTTGGGGTCGGCTTCCAGTCTAACCGGATGCAGCTGAATACCGGTATATTACATGGAGTGACTGCCTATCTGATCTCCACAACTCAGTAACGAGTAATAAGATCCCCTTGGTAAGACCTATACCCACAATAAAAAGGTTTGATTTGATTTGAAGATTGGTTATCAGGCTTTCGGGCTTCTGACGACCCGTAAAGACTTTCGCAAAGATCTACAATGACAGCCGGGACCAACGACTTAACGTGCTTTCCGAGGCACGGAGGAGTGTTGGTATGTAAAGATATCACCCATCTACGGACCAACCCCAGCCTGATGGAACGACCCGTGCGGCTGTTATTACTTAGCCATGAGCTCCACACAATCAAAATTGGCGCTTCGGTAAAAAATTAGTGCAAGCTGTAACAACACTTTAAAAACTTCTAAAGGATATTGGGGAACTGGTAGGTAACTGTCCCTAAATCATTGGAAATGCATAAGCAAACAAATATAATGTGATCTGTCCCTGCAGACTGGAGATAAACATTATACTAATTTCGGGTAGGAATAGCTGCTAATAGTCAGCTCGTGGCTAAGTAATAACCGCCGCACGGGTCGGTCCATCAGGTTAAGCTACGCTTGCCGGGGTTGTTCCGTGGATGGGTGACTATCTTTACATACTGAGACTCCTCCGTGCCTCGGAAAGCACGTTAAGCCTTTGGTCCCGGCTGTCATTCGTGGACCTTTGACAGTCGTTACGGGTCGCGAGAAGCCCGAAAGTCTGTCAAGCAGTCTTACCAAGGGGTATCATCGCATTACCCAGTAATTGGGTTGTGGAGGTCAGATAGGCAATCGCGCCATATAAAATACTGGTAATCAGCTGCAACCGGTTAGACTGGACGCCGACCCTAACATAGTTGGGAAAAGGCTGGCAGATTGAGTAAGCAAGTAAGCAATGTTCAGTTTGTTCTGTTCATATTCCAAACTGTCATCTAAGCGGCTTGCACTTCCCGTTGCCTGAATTCAACATGGCTATTATTCACAACGCAATCCAATCTGCTATTCAAAGAAAGCCAGTACTGCATTTTCAAAGTACAGTAAGTAGAGATGACATGCTGGGCCGACCCCAAATGAATTGGGAGGAGGATGAAGATGCGGAGACCCTAACCTTTTCTCTAAGCCGCATACAAGTAACAGATGATGTCTAGATACAAGCATACCTGGCAACAAAATGATGTCTAGATACAAACATAACTGGTTACAAGCAACAAAATGGTGTCTAGATACAAACATAACTGGTTACAAGCAACAAAATGATGTCTAGATACAAACATACCTGGTTACAAGCAACAAAATGATGTCTAGATACAAACATAACTGGTTACAAGCAACAAATGATGTCTAGATACAAACATAACTGGTTACAAGCAACAAAATGATGTCTAGATACAAACATAACTGGTTACAAGCAACAAATGATGTCTAGATACAAACATACCTGGTTACAAGCAACAAAATGATGTCTAGATACAAACTTAACTGGTTACAAGCAACAATTGATGTCTAGATACAAACATACCTGGTTACAAGCAACAAAATGATGTCTAGATACAAACTTAACTGGTTACAAGCAACAAATGATGTCTAGATACAAACATAACTATAATAATAATAATAACCCCACCGCCGTATCTCTACGTTGACGTCGTGGTGGGGCTTGCGCGCTCCGAACTCTGGGTCTGTGCCGGTGGAGTTTACTTTGCCGAAACAGGTCTAGGGTGAGGAGCCAGACCAAGAGAGATACGTGAACCCGCAGGGCAGCATGTGGCGAGCTGTTAGGCGGTAGCGACCCCACGGACACTATTTCCCGGGAGAAGTCTTGTTCTTCACCTCTGGCTTGCCTTTATTGGCCGGCTGGAGTGAACAATGACGGGAACAGAGCTCCCACCTCATTCTTGCCTTTATTGGCCGGCTTGAGTGGAGATTCGCAAGAGCAAACGTGCTCGGAGGAAGGAAGTATTCCAGTAAGTGCTTGTAGGGATCTTGACCATCTTCCGGGCTCTGGGATTGTTCTGAGAGCCGTGGAATACCTCTCCACTCCTCAAGCTCCTCAGGACATGTTGCCCCTTGCCGCTACGTCACTATGTGCTAGCGACCGTTTCCGGGGGCCCATTATTGAGTGTGCAAGTCACCCCCTGCCAATTTATCTGTGTATATTATATAACATTGGTCAGGCAGGGGACATAGTTCTTCCATAGTTCAAGGTACCCAATCCATGTAGCCACCCAAACCCATAGGCCCAATGTGTTTTGTTTCCATGTTCTGCAATAGTCCTGCACCAACCGGGGGTTGTCCTTGGGTGCACTTGCATAGTGCATACAGGGATAATCGTCGGCTGGTGCCTCCTCGTCATTTAAAATTGTCTAAGGGGCCTCTGCGAGTTGGCTTCGGCCCCTCGTACGCCTTCCAAAGGTCCGGGACCCCAGGGTCCCGAGATAAGCCAAAGACAAATAATAATAATAAAAACGTTTATTTTCTCCACCACATAATGAAACTTAATACAAAATACATGATTTGTGTATACAAAAATACATTGATGTTGTGGAGACTGGAGCCTGTACTAGGAATACCTGTGTTACAGGTCTCCAGGCCTCCAAACTACACAGACAAGTGGAGAGTATGTTGAGATAAACACAATTTAAGATAAGGAATAACAAATAATTAATTAAACAGCATTAGCAGGGTGTATTGGTGTGGGGGTGTGTGTGTGTGTGTGAGAGAGGGTGTGTGTGGATGCATGTGAGGGTATGTGGGTGTGTAGTGAGTATAGGATATTTAAAACCGGTCTCCTAAAATAGTAAAATGTAAGACATGTCGAACTGCATTTTATGAGATGACTTCTAAGAGTCTCTCTGTGGCTTCATAATCGTGGGATTGAAGCCAATTTCGGACTTTATTTTTACAATTGAATAAGGATAAGGAGTAGATGGAAATGGCTTTATTGACTTTGTTGTAAAGGTAATCTCCTAGGAAACAAAAGAATCTACGACTGAAGCTGGTTTTGAAGGACCTTGATTTACAGACTGTGTGTTTGCGTCTTTTGTTCAGGATTTCAACAGGATCATATGGAAGTTGAGTGTGCCTACGAATTATAGTGCTGAAGATGAATAACTGGCGAACTGTCAGTACTTTACACTGCTGGTAAAGTTCTTTTGTTGGGAAAAGAAAAGGAAGCTTACGACTAACTTTAAGAACAGCTCTCTGAGCTCTCTCCAACTTCAGCAAAGATGTCTTTGGAGCTCCACCCCATGCCGTTATGCAATATGATAAGATTGACTGAACAAGTGCAAAGTACACAGTGTCAATGGTCCCAGTTTCCGCCACACGGCGCAAATTCTATAACTGGTTACAAGTAACAAATGATGTCTAGATACAAACATACCTGGTTACAAGCAACAAAATGATGTCTAGATACAAACATAACTGGTTACAAGCAACAAATGATTTCTAGATACAAACATACCTGGTTACAAGCAACAAATGATGTCTAGATACTAACTTAACTGGTTACAAGCAACAAATGATGTCTAGATATAAACATACCTGGTTACAAGCAACAAAATGATGTCTAGATACAAACATAACTGGTTACAAGCAACAAATGATGTCTAGATACAAACATAACTGGTTACAAGCAACAAATGATGTCTAGATACAAACTTAACTGGTTACAAGCAACAAATGATATCTATCAACAAATGATGTCTAGATACAAACATAACTGGTTACAAGCAACAAATGATGTATAGATACAATCTTAACTGGTTACAAGCAACAAATCATGTCTAGATACAAACTTAACTGGTTACAAGCAACAAATGATGTCTAGATACAAACATAACTGGTTACAAGCAACAAAATGATGTCTAGATACAAACATAACTGGTTACAAGCAACAAATGATGTCTAGATACAAACATAACTGGTTACAAGTCACAAAATTATGTCTAGATACAAACATAACTGGTTACAAGCAACAAATGATGTATAGATACAATCTTAACTGGTTACAAGCAACAAATGATGTCTAGATACAAACATACCTGGTTACAAGCAACAAAATGATGTCTAGATACAAACTTAACTGGTTACAAGCAACAAATGATCTCTAGATACAAACATACCTTGTACTGGATTCATAAAGCTTGACACAATAATAATTGATGTTCAATTATTATGATTGGAGAATGGGAAACTCACGAGAGATAAAGCGTAGACAGAGATTAGTGATAGATCGAGAGCTTCGCCTGCCAATATGTATCTGACTACCAGTGCATTGCCTGGTCGTTGCCTGGGATCAATAAGAAGCTGTGCATGAATGAATAAGATTCGATGCTGAAACCCGCACTGGGGCCCGCGTGGTGGATTACGGTCCACTCCCTCTTACAGAGAGGAGGTCTGTGTCCCAGCAGTGGGAACATTTATAGGCTGATTATTATGATATGAATGCTAAAATCAGCGACCTTTTTTGGGAGACAGCGCGATGAATGGATAGGCGCTTCAAGCAAAGATAAAAGAGAACCTTCTGCAGTCAATCCTTATAAAGACATTCCAACGTTATTACTTAGCATTCTTCACATCCAGAATTTGAAGGGTGATACAAATGTAAACAATTTAATTGAAGCATTACATGCGTAGCCTAGAATGCCTATTGAAAAGCTGAAGATTCTTGATCAATAAGGAGAAAAGACTTTATTGACGACCTTAGAAAGTTGGCTGGGGACAGACTGGATGCGGAAGGTAGAGGACAGGGTGTTGTAGCCTGAGAGAGGCCTACGTCCAGCAGTGCACTGCGATAGGCTGAGTTGATTGAAGGAGAAAAGGAGATTTTCCTACAATTCAAGGACATTTCTTATTCATGAAGCGTCCCACCATTACGATGAAGCGTATATAAAAGGAAGTGAGTTGCTGATGATGACATTTCCCAAAAGGAAAGATGTGTTGTGTACTTTAGCTTGGGATGTCCTTAGCAAGAAGTCTTTAGGACAGTGATTAATCAGGAGGTCTTAGTAACTATAGGAGGATCTAGATGGGCAGCTGAGGCTAGCAAGGGCCTGTAAGCCCAAAGATAACGGTACATACCGTTTAGGGGATGATCAGAAAGACTGTGGGCACAGAGTTTAGTTTTGGTCTAAGTTTCTGTTCATCACACTATTGACAAGCTGGAAATATAAGTCAGACAGGAGTCTGAGTTATATTTACTACCTAATACTCAATAAATTTTGGTTTGAACCCCAGGAAGGACGCGGTCTGACTTCGAATAAAAAAAATATTCAATGATCTTTACACTGAATGGACTTTACAGAATCGGCACGACTGCTATTTCACACCATGAGACCAAATCCGACCAGATCACCCCGATACTACCATGTAGCCAAATTATTAACGGTTGTACAAAGCAACCAGCCAGCTTATAATAATAATAATAATAATAATAAACCATTTATTTCAGGCAACACTATGCTATCACTTATGTTATGAAGCTAGTAACTACTAAGGGGGAATGGGCAGCCCGTCCCAGCTGTACCTACGTAGTTGTGGAGATTATAGTGTTCAACATTCCAAGCATGTCGAGTAATTAAACTGAAGGTCACTGAGGGGGCTGTGAACCTATTAAAAGGTTCAAGTGAGGGACGATTATAAAATGGAAAGGGGGGATTATACAGGGTGTATCTATTACAGCTGTTAGTCATAATGCATTATTTATTTCAAAGTATTTCCTTTGTAGGACCTAGGTATACCTAGGTGATAGTTTAATGTCTCCTGTTCCGGTCATGTAAAAATAATGAAAATTACCTAATTCTAATGCACGCTTGTGTTGAAAAAATAATTTTAATAAAATCATCACTGAACCAAAATCATGTTGAATAAAAAAAACTAAACTACCTAGGTGCATAATTGATTTAACTCTCTATTCTAGTGTCTACGTACCTTCCAAATATATAATTAGGTATTTTAATTTTTCTATCTACCTATGTGTACCTACTATACCTACCTAGTAAAAGAGAACGAGATTAAAACCAATGCAGCGTCTTGGGGACTTTTGAAATAACTTATTGTAATAAGGATTAATTTAATTAAACGGAACGGAACGGTTTCTCTATTTTAATCCAAATATTCAAATCAATTCAATCTTTAAAATATAGCTATGATCTCAAGAATATTCATAATCCATAAAAATAATGAATTTTTTCCCCTACCCATGTGAAAATAATCATTATCTCCATGGGTGGTTTATTAATCCGATAATAAACAAAAAAAAAATATTCCAAAGTAGGTAATAGATTTTTCTTTAAAATTCAATTTAATAAGGATAAATATTAGGTTCAAAAAATTTTTTTTAGGAAAATAAAAAAAAAATACATCATCAGATTTTAATATTGAAGTAAAAATATTTTATACAATTTAAATAAATTAAATGACATAAATATCGGGCGCAGGTTGTATTGCGCGGCGTGCGTGCGCATGTGTGTGTGTGTGTGTCCGTGTGACGTGCGCGTGTGGTGGCGCCCGCGCCGCGCGGTAGGTATGGTGAGAGGCCGAGCGGGGGCGCGCACACACACAGCCGCGCGCCGCCAATCGCCGCGCCTCTCACACGCACACCACCGCACACCCGCTATGCCATAAACCTAGTTTTCTTACGAAAAACGAATTCATTTTGTGCACGTTTAGGGTTCGGGTGCCCCCGCGCACGCCACCCGCCCTCACCACCACCACCCTTCACGGCTCTACACCTTCGGAACACATAGAAAAAAAAACACAAATATTCGCACTCTGACCGACGCCCTGCGGACTTCAACAAATTTTCAGCATTTTGCCTGAACTCTTTTCCAGGGTAGCTTTACATATTCGGAAAGCTGCCGAAACGCGCTTTCGAATGAGTAGAAATAGATTGAGAACACAAAAGGGGGGAACGAAATATTCCCTTTTGAACTCTACATCTATACCGAGTGTTCTATTTTGACCCGAAGAAAAATTTTTTAGGTTTTTATAAATTATTTTGTTGAAAGATATCCTGTAGGATCCTTTTGCGAAATAAAATTAGTTGTGAGTCAATTAGTAAGAGCGTGCAGGCGCAGGCGCGGGGGCCCGCCCAGGCGCTGCGCGGGCGCGGGGCGGCGGCTGCACTGCGCCCTCGCACTCGCACATAAGTGCTAAAAAAAAACTTTCTCACCCCGAACCTTTTGCCACCAACGTGTAGGCGCAAGTCTATACATCACTTTTGTGAAATAAAAGCTGTGAAATATTCGCGCGTATGACGAGGAAAATTGGTGAAAATTTTCCGACCTCACGATGGGATTGACGTCGAACCCGCGACTTCCATCATATGAAATTTACAAAAATCAATTAAAATTAAAGTATAAAATTCTGTTTTTGCATTTAGTGCATAAAAAGTTAGATTTCGCTACAGGAACGCGAAATGTAAAATAAATTAAAGCAATCGGGAATGTCTATGGGGCGCACCGTCATAATGGCTCTATGTTGGCCGATATTTAAAAATTATTGATGTATAATATTAGCACGAAATATACGTTAGTAGATAGTTCATATGATGTAGCTGTAGTAGGGTGCATAAAAGTGCAATTCATTGTGCGCGTGTCCTGAGCGCAGCGAATCTGCGCCCCGAAAGTAACGTATCGGCAAAAAACGCATGTTTTTCGATGTTCAGGACATTTTCAATTATGTTTTCGTTTTAGTTTCGATCCCGAATATTTTATTTACACGCGAATATATATTGTTTCAAATTCGGTGGTAAAATAATTAGCGATATTGGGAAAAAACATTTAAAATCTTCAAAATCGAAATTTTTCGCCCATCGATCTTGATCGGTCGATTTATTTATTTTTAACTTCATGTCATAATGTCGGCTATCAGAAGAGTCTGAAGAAAGGAAAGAGTCAAAAGAGCTTGAAAATGTCTGAGGGCCAATTCTCGTAATTAAAAACGTTCAAATTCAAGTCGCAATGTCAGCCAGCGACAATCAAATGTCAAAAATGTAGGCAAACTCTATACAATTTTGACAGATTGAGACTGAGATGAGATTGCGAACGTTGTTATAAAAATACGGGAATTGCCCCTCTGGACTAGGTAAAACCATTGCTCTGAAGGTGACATTTGGGCCAAAATCCTCTGACTAGGTATTATAAGAATTAAGTACAAAAAAATATTACAGACAGGTTTTAATAATAAACCTACCATTGCCCGAACAATAGTTTGTAAATAGTTGCTGATCTAAAATTAAGTTTAAAATAAAGTTAAGCCATGGAAACTTTTTTAAGTGCACTTAAGTACTTACCTAACTTGGAGTAAGTAATAATAATAATAATCTACAAAAGAAAGGCGGTTACGATTGAAAAATCTGTCGAAAAGTTACTGAAATTATATAGTAGTAAGACAGTATAATTTCAGTAACTTTGGCGTTATTAATACCTACTTGGGGGGCTTTTGCCGCCAAGTACCTAGGTACTAACCGTATTGGCAGACCGTATTGCAGAAAAGGTAATTTTAAAGAGACCAATCTCCTTAAAATTATCTTTTCTGCAAAAAGTCAATTTAGGCGTGTCTAACTACTTAAGTATGGGTGTTACTATACACATTAATATAAAAGGAGCTTTACATATAGGTATATTCTACATGTCTTACCTAAAGCTGAGAAAGAGAACCCACAATAAACCGAATCAATTTATTTGAGGAAATGTTAAACAAATACACCAAAAAGTAATCATTTATAACATAATAAATAAGTGTGAAAGAGTTTTGTTTTCGGGCCCGTGCATATACCGATGGGCCATGGAATGTTATCAGCGCTCGTCGGTGTGGGTGAGATTCCCGGAATGCCGGGAACTAATCCTAGAGGCGCGAACACACACCGCCTTCGTGACGCCTGCGCCACCGGCTACGGCTGCGCCACCGGCTGCGCTAGCGCTCCGTACAACACCACAATTTTATGGAGGAATTTTTTGAAAGCTACTTTTTTAATGAAGAAATTGTTGAGAGATCTATAGAGATATTGGAAGAAAATTTCTTAGGATAGGTATATCGCAATAATATTATTGCGGATTTTATAATAAAACAATAATGCACAGAATCTTCTAACCCTTTCACTTTCATTCATATGATCTACATATAAAAAAAAAAGTTTTAAAAATAATTTTTTCGTTTTAAATTTTGCAATTCTGCAATGCCCCTTTATAAAATTCAGAGTAGCTCTTCTAGGTACCTACCTTACCTACCTACTTACCTACCTACTTGGCTACCTTAGGAATTAAACTAGTAAAATGTGTAATTTAGAATTTTTAATTTAAAAAAAAGAGAAGAGCTCGTGGCTAAGTAATAACAGCCGCATGGGTCGATCCATCAGGTTAAACTACGCTTGCCGGGGTTGGTCCGGGGATGGGTGACCATCTTTACATACCGAGACTCCTCCGTGCCTCGGAAAGCACGTTAAGCCGTTGGTCCCGGCTGTCGTTACGGGTCGTCAGAAGCCCGAACGTTTGACAAACAGTCTTACCAAGGGGTATCGTATTACCCAGTTAATGGGTTGTGGAGGTCAGATAGGCAGTCGCTCCATGTAAAATAATGGTATTCAGCTGCATCCGGTTAGACTGGAAGCCGACCCCAACATAGTTGGGAAAAGGGCTAGGCAGATTGATTAATTAAAAAAAAAAAAAGATTCGATTCGTAAAAGTCTGCGATTCTCGAATTCTATCAATAACATTCGCAATAAGATATCGCTGGTCTATTCGCACTTAGCTCTAGGATTTAAAACTTGAGTTGCATGTATATTAGAGAAAGCAAACACAGATAAGTCAGGAATTCATTAGAAAAGCTTGAACGGTTTGTTTTGAGAACACTTCACGTTAGAAAATGTGTTTATGTTTGCCGTTGAATTACAAATTGTTATTTACCATTCTTGGAGTACGGTCTTACCATATCAAAAGCAGAACCTATCACAGAATAATTAGACAGACAGGCACTCGTCCTTTGATCTCTGCTTCTGACAGCAATTATAATCGCATAGAAAAATTAAGTACATTCGCGCACATTCTTACAAGATAATTACATAAAACTAACATGCTTGGCATAACATCGCAACTTGGGGCTATAGATTAGCCGCTTACCAAAGAAATGAATAGACGTGGATGCAGATTACCTACATGTAGTACAAGTGTCTATTTATACGATGTGGATAAAATTAATTATCATACGGTGGGGAGTAGGAAGGGGTGGAGTGCGTCGACCCCGGAACGGGAGCCAGGCGCCTTGGCAATTGTTATTTTTTAATTTATCATGTGCAGGTGCCGAGTGGAATTTTGACGGCATTTTATTTTACAGCATAATAAATTAAATAGAATATTAAAGAAGCCAGGTGGAGCTTTTTTGATATTTGATGAAGAAATTAGCCTTCGGTGAGTGTTGTGGGATTGTGCGCACGCGCTGCAGCAGTACCTAGGGAGGTACTTACGTTATAGAGTAGCTACACGTTGCACCTTTACCCGCGGCGTCAAGGTGTCGTATAGAAATGCTCTGCCGCCAATAAGTGAGCCATGCGTGTTTATGTGTTTAATTATATTAATAATTTAGCTTATTTTATTGCCATCATATCACTATCGTATCATATTTTAACATCAGATGGAATTTTATTTCGCTATTAATAACGCAATAAGCGGTATTTTTAATGTTAGAAGCTGCAGTAACTGTTAGTCTTTTAGTAAATAATATGTTTTTGAGTGAATAATTAATTAGCTAGTTTTTGTAGCTATTAACAAGAATATGGACGTGGCAGAGCCCACCTGTAGACCTGAACCAGCTGTTTAGGTCCGAGCAGACCTTCTTTATTAGGTACCTACATATCTATATAGGAATAAATATGGTGGAAATACTAAAGCATTAAAATATCCTATATATTACCTATTTAACATTTATTTTTACACTTTTATTTTAATAATTGAATGACCTGCCTATATTTTAGTCTTATATTGAAATGGCAGTTACTGCGAAATGTTTTTACGCATTTCGGCTGCACGCAAAATAAATTTTTGTTCTCAAAAACTACAAACTTGCTTTATTTTTTTTCATGATTATAAAAATTTAAGATTTTCTATAGTAAATTGTGAGGGACTTACACAATTTTATTTGGCTCGATACAAAAATCGTAGTTTCCTCAAAAGTAGCATTTTTATAAGACGACTACTTAGCTGACCCGCCAGACGTTGTCCTGTCATTTTTTTTTCCTATTTTTTTTTCTTTTAAACCACCCCAGTAAAGAGGAGAATAAAATAAAATAAAATATTGAAATCGGTCAAGCCGTTCTCAATTTATGGCGTTACCAAGGAAATAGGGATTTATTTTTATATATAAACCTATAGATTATGAGAAAAATCTATTTTATTCGATTGTAATTACAATTTCAATAAAATTTCGTCTACTCGTTCATCTTTAAGAGATTATGGGTTGATTTTAATGTAACAGAGCATATCGTATTGAATTTAAAAAGTAAAATTTATAAAAAAAGTGTGCCATAAAATAGCGCGAGGCCCGGCCATACCACTGCCCGTTACGATACCATTTCGCCTTAACACTTTTCTTTATGACTGTACGCGTCAAAGGTTTTTTTAAACGAAAAAAGATCCCTTTTAGCTAATTATAAGTAGTTTTTAACTTTATGGACATTATTAATGTCTAGTGTAGATCCTTGTTTCCAAAAGTTTACTTCAAAAATTTCGAAACTTTTTATTAATTTGGAACGAACAAGAGAATTGGGAAAATAACCTTTTTCGTTCCCCAATACGGTTTAAATTCGATCACCGATCAACGTTAAGCAAATAGGAACTCTTCGTTAATTATAATGTAAGTAATTAAGCAAGACTTATATTGCTGTCCTTGGCTTACCCAAGGGAAGCGAAGGGCGGAAATAGAGTTTAGACATACGTGTACCACATGCGACGATAACGATGCTTTATACTACGGCTGCCAAATATTTCTGATACTAACAATTAAAATGTACCTTATACCGTGATGATAAAGTTGGGATCTCTTTGAAGGTGGGTTCGGGTACAGCCGATAACAAAATGCATAGTTTGGTGACAAAGGAAAAATATATTGTCATTGTAAGCGGGTAAGTAGAGGAAAATGATACCGTCGAGTAGGTAGATAGGTAGGTAGGTGTTGCACGTGGAAGGTGCTTCCAAGGAGTTCCGAGTAACTGAGTAGGGAGCTAAATACCTATGGCATGAGCGAATGCTGACACAGAGGGGCCGTGCGAAGTATTATATTAGCTGCGCTACTAACAATACCGAACTATCATGTTTTCCTTGTTGAATTCATTAAATACATTTTTGTTTCTAATCAGGATTATTATCTATGTAGACATACCGTAACGGTTTTTTATGCATTTTTTGCAGACTATAAACAGCTTATTTGAATAATAAATGCATTGTTAAGTATGATGCATATACAAACTGTTTTCAGAACACCCTGTGCAATTTATGAAAAATATTTTGTAGTCATTTTATAGTACCCATTAGAGTGTTCTGAAAATACTTATTTAATAGTGATATCTATTTATTTTGTTAACTAAATATTTTCTGCTACTACGAGTACAAGCTAACGACACAGTGCTTAGGTACTTTTAGTTAGTCAATCAGGCATACTTCATATTCAGGTGCTACTGGAACCATGGGACCATGACACTGTAATAAATATAAATGTATCGATAAGCTCAAGCTTTAATTGCACCACCCTAAGAGCTGATTTGAGCATACTGCGATCAGGAGCTGTCAGTGTCAATATTTCACAACAATGACAGCTCTTGAACGTGGTTTAGATGTGCTGATCGCGTTCAGTTTCATTGGGGAAATGGGCGCTCAGTTTGCATGCCTATCCAGCACCCTAATTGCGTAACGCACTATCAACCGGAATCTGAATCATTTAGAAGCAAATTGGTAATCCATTGCTTCATATGTTCGAATAATTTGTCTGCTCGACAACGTAAATAACGCAATGAATGTTGTTGAACTGTCAAAATGAAACAGATTCCAATCGATAGTGTGTTACTCAATTATGGTGCTGGATGCCCGTATGGCGTATGGGGAGTAATGGGGACCAACATTTTGCAAGTGTGTTTTAAAATTATGTATTATTTATTTTACAATTTCAGCCAACGTCAGTCATGCAAGTCCGTGACAAGGCCTGTCGTACAGTATGGATTGGAATGCTGGGTCGTGAAGAAGACGGATGGAAAAAGATTGCATGCAGCGGAGATGCGAATGTTGAGATGGATGTGTGGAGTGACGAAAATAGATAAAGTAAGAAATTAGTTTACCTAACAGGTACATACAACATTATTTTTAGTATATGCGAACCGTATATGTAACCTGAATATAGTTTATTCAGAATAAATAACTGAATCGATTCCAATAATTTTTATACCGTGTTATATATTTTGTCCCAAAAATCATTAAAAAACGGTTACAATATGGACACCGCGCGACGAACACAAGTCACTGCAGGTCATAGCGGCAGTAGGCAGGTGGTGATCATGTTTTTGTACGGACAACCAGGTAACATAACAAGCTTATAACTTTGTGATTTTTCATGATACAGTTTTGAAATTCTGTACATAGATTCTTTACATAAAAATACTAGACACGTGTTTCGGGTTTCGCATATACTAAAACTGATGTTGTATAAGTTTGAAAGTGGCGCCAGTGACAGAAAAGTTGAAAGGAAATCTTTTGGCTTGGTATGGGCCTGTGATGAGGAGGGAGGAAAAGCATGCGACTAAAAGTGTGATGAATATAATTTAATGTTGATGGATGGAGAGGGAGAGGAAGGCCAAAGAAAAGATGGATGAATTGTGTGAGGAATGACATGAAAGAGAAGGGAGTGACTGATAGCGTGATGGTTGACAGGGGAGAATGGAAAGAGAAAACGTGTTGTGCCAACCCTACGTAACATGGGGCAAGGGCAGGCAGATGATGATGAGCCAACATCAGTCATGCATGGCTGAAGGGCCTTATTCTATTGTATAGGGTTAGTAATCTCTTAGAATTCTAGAAGTTCATAAGAAATCTAAAAGATTGAGGACTGGCTCCTCCCTTTAACAAGATAGTTTTCGATGGATGTGTGAGACAGAAGAAAGAATGAGACATGCGTGGAAGGTGATTTTGCAAGGAAGGATGTGAACAAGTTGACGGCAGAAAGAGATAGGTAAATGGAAGAAACTGAAGATATTGGACCTAATGAATAGATCTGTTAATTACCTAGATAAAAAAGGGCACTTTTTCACTAGTAGATAGATATGTGAAAGACTTATGGATTCGTGAGGGATGATATGAAAGAAAAACAAGCGAATGATAGAGTGACGGCTGACAGGAGAGAGTAGAAGAAAAAAAAAGGCGTTGCGTTGCGATGACCTCAAGCAACAAGGGACAGTGGGAAGAAGATGCTGATGATACCGAATTATGAAATGTGGTGTGTGTAGACACCAGCTTTAAGTCTTATACGTGACAACGTATAAGACTGAAAGCTGGTGTCTACATTTTCTAAAAGAGTTCCCCCTGTGTCTCTTTATTGGACTTAGGTACATCTAACTAGGGACCCTAAACAAACTTCGAGATTTCTTTATTATATGTAAGTTTAATATTAATTTATTATACACATACACCTTCCGGAATAAATTCTCTAAATGATGGTGAAAACCACATCAAAATCCGTTGCACAGTTTAGTTAGAACAATAATTACGCGGTCACATAGACAGGCACGAAAATCAACTTTAATATATATATTTTTTTAAATATAAAGATATTTTATAGATAAAGTAACAAAGTTTGTATTTTGTTAAAATTAAGACATACATTTAAAGAACTTTTCAGGGAACGATTTGGTGTATTAAAAATTATTGTATCATGTATGGTTACTAACATATTTTCTAAGCAACAGAATTTAACGCAGATTACGTCATAAATATTTTTCTGCGCTCGCTTTATCTAAAATAAAAATTATAGGCATATTTTTTATGTATCTAAATCTTAGATAAAGTATATAACGAAATACATAAACAGTTAAGATTAGATTTAAAGTAATACAATTATGACAAAACCTATTGATTGGTCGCACATTGATATCGTCTGTTATCTATGCAAAGATGTAAATCGTTCAGGCTGGTAAATTTTCGCGATATCTCTATGTATTCGATAAAAAACAAAGATAGTCAGTAAATAAGGTGTCATTTACGACAATGCCTATGTATACAATCGCTAATCACCCGCCTACCTACTGTTCCATCAATCTCTTATGTACTAGTCTAAGTAGGTACTTACCTAATATTGATAATCTATTTTATCTCAGTTTTGTATAGTGTTTTCGACACAGGATTTGGAATTATGTAACCTAAAAAAACTTTTTTACAAAAAAATACAACCGACTTCCAAAAACAACACTACAAAGTGAAAAATAACTTTAATTTCGGAAGTCGGTGTCTAGTTAAATTTATTTTCGTTTTTTGCCACCAACTTCCGGAATTAAAGATATTTTTCACTTTGTAGTGTTGTTTTTGGAAGTCGGTTGTATTTTTTTGTAAAAAAGTTTTTATTTTCACTTTTTAGTTGTGGTACATACCCCACACAAATTCTAATACCACTACCTGCAAAACAAACTAGATCATCATCCATATAAAAGTGGGAATCGGGGAACATACATAAAAAAAAGGTTCCGACGAATTGAGAACCGCCTCTTTTTCGAAGTCGGTTAAAAATGCGACAAGACATAAAGATGTTGATGTTCGCGGCACGGTTGCATCTGTCGGCAACATGTGTGGTCGTTGCTATTCTTTGACCGGTATGTATTAATTGAATTGAGCTGAACTTTACTGTACCTATTTAATCTTAAACGTATTAAGTAACATTGTCATCGATCGTTATATCATCAAGTTTAAGTGATCCTTGTGCAACACACAATGTAACGCATAATGCGTTGCAATTCGTGCTGCGCTATGTGTTATATTGCGTGCTACGCGTTTTGCGTAGCATTGCGTGCTACGAGTTATGCGTAGCATTGCGTGCTACGCGCTACGTTGCATGCTGCGTGGCTACGCAGCTACGGTGCAAATCGGATGTAGACATTGATGAATTTTACAGAGGGGCTTTCATGTTTAATTTGTCAAATAAACATTCAGCGTGTTGCTATGTTCTTGGAAAATAAGGAACAGCCTTTGAAGTACCTAGATTGATTTTTAAACGTGGTTCAGCAGCGGTAGCAGGTGGTGGTGGCCCAGTGGTATTGGCCGCGACTTTGGAGTTGTGGGTTCGAAGTTTCGAACCCAAGCAGGCACTTTCACCTGCCTAGCCTTTTCCCAACTATGTTGGAGTCGCCTTCCAGTCTAACCAGATGCAGCTGAATACCAGTATTTTACATGGAGCGACTGCCTTTCTGACCTCCACAACCCAGTTACTGGTTAATACGATACCTCTTGGCTTGGCTTGACTGGTTGTTTTGATTTTCGGGCTTCTGACGTCCCGTAACGACCGTCAAAGATCCACGAATGACAGCCGGGTCCAACGGCTTAACGTGCTTTCCGAGGTACGGAGGAGTCTCGGCATGTTAAAGATGGTTTCCATCCACGGACCAACCCCGGCAAGCGTAGCTTAACCTGCTTACCTGCGGCTGTTATTACTTAGCAACAGGCTCCTCAGGCTAAAGCAGGCGCTTTATTTTATGTTATTTATTTCATGACCACTGCTCTCAAAACGGTGAAGGAAAACATCGTGAGGAAACAGGCATGTCCTAGAACCAAAAATTTGAAGACATGTGACATCCGCCAACCCGCACTGGGCCCACGTGGTGGATTATATGGCCTACTCCCTCTCACAGAGAAGAGGTCAGTGACCCAGCAGTGGGAACTTTAAGGGCTGATTGTGCTTAAGGCGGATTTTAGTGAATTTTATATCTGTTATTACGCTTTCAACTAACGCAAATAAGTTATGTAAAAATTTATGTTAATCGAACGCGTACGCATCAATTCTATACGTACCTATGTGAATATTTAAGTATTGTTGTAAATTACTTTATGAAATAAACAAACTACTTAAGACATTTTCATGATTTTTAGGGTTCTCAAAAGAAAAAAACGGAACCCTTATAGGATCACTCGTGTCTCTGTCTGTCTGTCCGTCTGTCCAGCTAATTTGCTCCGAATCTAATGGACTGATTAAGTTGAAATTTGGTGCACATATAATATGAACATCTGTGACCCAAACACGGACGGGTAAAGTAAATAAATGAATTTTGAATATGGGTCACTTTTGGGGGCGAATAAGAAAATTAAAAAAAATGTTTTGCAAACTATACCGTGTGACATATCAAATGAAAGGACTTGCTATGAGGGTCTTAAATATATTTATTTTATAATTTTAAAAAAAAATTGTTTTAAAGTTATTTAAGAAAAAAGACGAAAATTTACCATTCCCCCTAATCTCCGAAACTAGTCTAAAATTTTGAAAAAAATACAGAAAATAGTTTTTTTCCTTTAGATTACAGGAAAACTTATAAGAAGTCTGTGTTCTTAAATCAACACGGTAAACCTCTCAATATTATGAGTACAAACTGACATTTACAGTTGGAATGTATGGAAGAACATGTTTTTCAAGTACAATGCTATGTTTGTTCTTGGGATAAATTCATCCCAACTACGGAACCTTTCATTGTGCGTGGTCCGACACGCACTTAGCCGGTTTTGTTTTGTGTGAACAGACTATTTTAAATTTATCTATTATTAGGTGAGTACCTACTTACTATAGCTGTGATTTTTTTCAAATATTCATACTTTCGTTATAAGAATAAATGTTCCCTATGAAGTCGAACGGAACGGCATACGGCGAAACCCGCCGCCAGTCGCACAAGGTCACTAGCACTTATCTTCACCTTAATTGTGGTTATTATGCGAAATTGAGATTTGTGTTGGTCGAAACGCTCGGGTGATGGAGCCCGAGTGCGCGGAAATTTCTCGCCGACAGGTCGAGACTTCACTTTACCAGAGAGCTGACTCGTTCTTTGGCCAAAGAATCAGCATTGCCATTCAACGTGGCAATGCTGCCAGTCTTCTGGGCACGTTTCCGGGTGACATCGATCCGGACGTGTACTTCGACGCCTAAGTGTCCTTTTGTTTTTGTATTTATTTATAAGTTAGTCATTTACTTTAGTACCGTAAAACGGGATTACTTTGAGAGCTGGGGTAACTTTGATGATAGCTAAATCTTGGTATGTTTTTTTCTGATTTAATTCGTGATCCTGAACGCAGCCAAAATTTTGATTGTGCAGTTGGCGAGACTGACAGATCGGCCATATTTTACCGAAGTGTCAACGAATAAATGTTGCCAGAACTAAATAAAATTATTTGTTAAAGTTTTGTGTAAAAAAGGATTAAAAAAATTGTCTGAATAACTTCAATGGCACACGCGTAAGTATTATTGTTTGGTTTGTAATGTTTCACTGTTTTAATGAAACATTTCTTTAAGATTTATAGAATGTTTGCATGTTTGGTTTACGGTCGCCATTTAATTTTGCATGAACGCTTTAGTTCACCGGGGCTACATTGATAGGATATACGAGGCGACTTTGATAGTTTGTTAACAATTTCACCCCAATGGTTGCTGTACCCAATTTTACAGGACTAATATACGAATTATCAATTTAACCTCTATTTGTTGCTTATGGTTACAAAAATACCGTGGGTATCTGCAATTATAAGAATAGAATAGAATCATTTATTCGCTAAAGATGTGGTTTTACAAAGCTGTTATAATTTATGGGTGGTACACAGACATCTCACCTGCAGTAGGCATGCGAAAGTTACAGGCTTATAAATAGCAATACTATAATAGAAGTTAATTTGCAATCATTAGAATGCTACATAATTAAATAACGTGGTTTATTAACAAAAATTACAAAATTAAATTGATGTCAAACTGAAATGTCAAGATATGGATTGTCAAATTAGTTATTTTATTCAGAGATACTACATTACACTAGTTTTATAATCAATTATCAATTCTGTACCTACATAGATCAATTTTGCTTGTGATTGAAAAATTCATTAACTGTGTAAAAGCTATTTTCAATCAACCATTGTTTTAATTTGTTTTTGAATTTATTCATAGTCATTCATAATTTATTCATAAAAATTTTCACAGAGGAGGCAATGAAGTAGCAATAGAGAAAATCACAAACAACGAATTGTTCATGAATGCTGCTTCACTGCAATATAAAATTCCGTTTAGGAACACTGTATGGGCGTTTTTGGATTTATAAAGCAGTTTTATACAATTATGAGACTGTTGTAATTGTAATAGTTTTAAAAATAATTGATCTTGAAAGTAAATGTTAAGACCGATTAATGTTAACGTACTATTAAGTACCTACTTTATTTTCTTAACTAGTAATAAAAATATTTGGTTTATCTGGTTTGCTATGACAATACTCAAAAAATATTCAAAACGCATACATAAATGATAGTTTCATGTTCTTTTTAATTTTTGTCGTTTATCGGGGAGTCTTTTCGATGGAAAAATAAAAGAGTGGATAATCAAAGTGGCCCCATTTTCAATATAATTTTGCTTAGGCAGGTATTTTTTTTTTTTAAATATTTAAGTACCTACAATTTTTGTTTTGTTGTAATAATTAACGTAGGTCCGTAATGAAAAACTGTAGTGCAGATGCACTACAGTTTTTTTTAACATTTTTATCGTTGTAAATGCAAGCGTGGCATCCATTTGAAGTTTAAAACTAATCAATGTCACCCCGTTTTACGGTACGTAGTGTAAATAGTGTTAACTGATTCTTAAATATATGATTAAAAATTCCGATTTGTTAATATATTTGAATAGGTGCTTTCTAATGTTTAAGAAATAGGCATCAAATGAACATATTCAATTAATTTGAAAGCATCAGCTTTTCATGAAATTAATATTGAGCTTTGGAAACTCAAAAAGGGGAAATATGTGTATTTATGTGTAATTTTCAAGAGGGTTAAAACCTGTGGATGTTAAAAACTGATTTACAGTAAAATGTACACATAATACAAAAGAAAATAATAATAAAAAAAATTGAAAATTAAAATATATATATAACAGACTATGATTAAAAAAATAAATATATTAATAAATTATTAAATTATGATTAAGTAAGTAGATATACTGTAGACACGTTTATGAAATATAATAATATAATAAGTAGAAATATCAAGATTATACAGCTCTGTATATTTTTGATATTTCACATTTAAGTGCGAAAGGCATTTGAAATTGATTTTCTTGGTATTTAAAAGGCATTAATTTGAACTAAAATATGTACTTACATCAAAGTATGTTAATTTGTTAGATATCAAAATATGTACTAAGATATATGTTTAATTACTTAAATTCAAGAATCCATACAATCTTTATTGTTAATTTCAAATCCTATATAATTTCTAATCCATAGTAGGTACAATTATAACGACGAATCAATGGAATAAAACTCACAAATGAATGCTCGGAGTGACCTTAAATAATATTTTTTGTTTCCTGGTTACGTTCAACGGTAGTTTAGGTACACACAATGTGTGCGGAAAATGAGATTGGTAACTCATTAAAACAAAACTCTTTACATTTGCGTGGTGGTTCCAATTAAAACAATAGATTGCGAGTAGGTGCGTAGTCAATTTCCCTAATCGGTCGGCAGTGTGCGCGTGCGCCGGCTACCTACTTGGGGCCGCGAGGGTGCCGATACACGTCGACACGCCTCCTAACGCACACCACACATTTATAAACCTAATATTAATTCATAATCATATTCTTTCTCATTAATAACGAGTCTAATTCTCACGTCTCCACCCATCTTGTTTGACAGGAGAAACCTAGCTGGCATTGTTTCAGAAAGCTACAGCGACAGGCACTGAAAACTTTTCTCGGAAAGTTCGGCCTCCTTACGCACACGCGGCTGCGTGAACCAATAGTTGTACATACTCGTATATAAAATACATACATATATGAATAGTTACACGCACACATGTGCACATGCGCCCCGTAGGTATGTTTCTGCCATTTTGCGAGGATCGCGCAGAGGCCTCAAGAATAAACGTTACATTGCGTGGAATGTGCTGGTCGCGGCGCAAACGCACGTACATGACTGGCCGTGTATGAATTGCAAATGAAGAAAATATGGATGATGATAGTGACCAGTGATTTAGGCAGTGTGAGTGAGATCTATTAGAGCGTAGTGACGCGCGAGTGTGCGTGAGGCCCACCAACTGCCACCGACGAGGTTATCAATTTATGAATCGTAAAGTAAAAAAATGCGCATAAATGCGTACTGCGATCATGAATACTTCTCTGATCACGATCATCTAAGTATTATTTACAACCCGTGACGTAAGTGTCAGTGTTTGAACCGTGCTGGTATCAAAGTATCAATGGTGCCGATTCTCTTGTCACAAATACCTCTAAACTAGACTAAAAATCACCAAAATTTAGTTTATTCTTGTCAAACCACGATTTCCCATTCTGAAATTGAGTAAAGTGACACAAATTAACGATATTTTAGTTTGACAGCACTAAGATGGCACTGAGTTATTAATTTAGAGAAAATGACAATTTTGCTATTCTGAATGTGACGTTTTTCACCAAAAAATTTGATTGTCCAACTAAATCAGACTATTTTTAATCGCGATTAAAAAGGTCTGGAATAAAATTAGTTGTCATGAACTAAAATTCACACGAACACCTTGACTTTAGGTGCAAAAACATAGGTACTGTACCTTTTTCTTATTTTCTTTTGCTTACATAAATCTCGAAAACGAGGTGTCCTATCGCAAAAACAATGAAAATTTTGCCCGCCTTTATAAACGCATAAATCCCTAAAACTCAACATGTAAGTAATAATCAATAATAGAAAATCTTAAAATTTTCATATTTTCCATACAAAAACTGAAAAATTCCATATAAAACACGTTGAGGATCTCTCCGCGCTTCTGGCTCTAAAAGACACTCTCGGGGTAGGCAAACCACGTGGAGTCGCGAATTTAGAGAACATTTTTTGCAGAAGAGCGCCAAAAGTAAGAAATTTTTGTGATATTTAAAAAAATTAATAATAAATAAGTTTTAAAGGACACGGCAACGTTTGGATGAAGTAGTCACGAGAGGCTCTAAATAATTGTGGGTAGGTCCTACCTTCACAAAACGTAGGTACAGCGTCTAAGTTTTTATTCGATACTCAGAATTATTCGAAACTACAAATTAATTTAGGTTGATAATTCGTGTATCAACTGGTCCAAATTTTATTTGCGGCTTATTTTAATTTAATTTAAATATTTGAATTGTTTTTTTTTTTAAGGACGCTTTTAACGTTCTGCATCGTTCTCACATGTAAAATTTCAACATGAATGATGTAACCATTATTTTGTAACCATATCTTGATTTAAAAGAGTGTCCGTGGAGTTTCTTGCCCGTTCTTCTCCATAGGTACCTACTATGCTTTGGAATGGGCGCCTAGCTTCATCTTTTTGACTGACCGACCCCTTGACAATTCAAAAGTGCCTGTAATTGGTTTAATTGAAATAAATGCTTTGAGTTGTTTTTATTTTTTTTATTTGCACGTTTCAATAACGGTATAGTAGAATTTAAATAAAATGAGAGCATACAGAGAAATTCTCAGAATTATTTTCGATTAATGGTTTTCTAAATGAAATGGTGCCTATTTTATTCATTCTTTTCAGTTTATTCAGTAAGTGTGTGTGTTCCAGAGGTAGTGTTATTAAAAAAAGTTGCACTTAATTATAATATTTCAAAAATACAAGAGAGAGAGCGCAAAATTATAGCAGAGATTAGGTACAGTCAACAAAAGAGGTATGTAGGCAGGGTATACTGACATATTTGTATGTGAATTGCTTCATGTTCAATTTCGTGACAATATACTCGTACAATTTTGTGTTGGTGTGTTACAATGTAGGAGTATTGCAAAAACAAAGTAATATATTATATAAAATGGAAAATCAGGCAATTCACATACAAATATGGTAGTATATGCCTAGATATCTCTTTTGTTGTCTGTACCTACTATAAATATGTACAAAATTGCACAATGTCTTGTAAAGTTTCAGCAGAGCAGATATTATAGTTTTGTGTCTCTGAAAGCGTTCAATTTATTTTATGAGTAATAGATTGATCTTTCAATTCTAATATATTGCCAGATTTATTTCTGTTTTTTACAGATGATCTTTCAGTTCAGCCAGAAGAGATTACTCTACTACTAGACTTGCCAGACGTCCCGTATTTCCCGGGCACAATTTCAAACGTCCCGCCCGTTGGGACAGTTTCTGCCCCTTAATTAAACCTTTTTTGATTTATTATTAAGAAATCTATTGCACTACCAGTTTTATTGACCTGACCATTGCTACGTCTTTTAATTACAAAAGTATGCGTGCGATTGAGAAGTGGAAGAAAATCATGGAAGGATTTTCCAAGAATAAATCCTTAACATTTTTGTAATGACATTCCGATTAGATACAATAATCAAACTCATCTAATCCAAGCCTTCGTGTTCCCAAATATATCTCCTTCAATTATCTTAGGAGTCGACTTTTGGAAAAAGTTTAATCTTATTCCACTTATACTTTCTTCGGCTTTTAAAGCAAACACTAAATGTTCAGTGGTTACTGAAACTACTAAACTACTTCCTTATAATCATCTCTCTTTAGAGCAAAAAACTATCGCTGATGACATGATTAAACGATTTAAAGCTATATCCTTCGAAAGTAGAGGAGTACTGGGTCGCACTCATCTTATTAGTCATCATATTGATACTGGTGATACACCTCCTATTAAACAACGTTGTTCATCTTCAGTAAACCAGCTAGCAGCTTTTACAGCAGTGGTAACTGCTTTGTGGAAAGGATTTTTTCGCAGTTGGCAATCAAATGGACTGATGTACTACGCAAAAAATGTACCCTGGATTTGATTTGTGAATTAATTACCATTTTCAACTATAACTATAACTGTATTGAAGTTTAAAAATATGTGAAATCAAAGAAAGATATGTTGAAACTTACCTACATGATCTTCTTAAAAATATAAGTAGCAATAAGTTAATAAAAACAAGAACGTAAAATACATATTTTCATTAGTCCCGGGAAAAAAATTGATTTCCCGTTTTTTGAACCAACTTCAAAAAAAGGAGGAGGTTATCAATTCGTTGCGTATATATATACATATATATATTATGTACGTATGTACACCGATTTCTTCGTCAACTGTAGACCGATTTAAATAAATCTTTTTTATTTGAAAGGGGATGCTCTCGAGGTGGTCCCATTGTCACCAAGTAAGAATCTGATGAGGGGATTCCATGGAAATCGAGGGAAACCCTCAAATTTTATAGGCACATCTATATAGATTTGGGTATTTTTTATAATAACTCGTGTATTTGCTCTCGGAAAGCACCATTTGGTGAAGTGGAACTGATGATGAAGACCACATAATTATGGCCATCGGAACTACTCAATAATTACTACTAATATTTCACGGGTTGCGATTCGATTACTAATTTATGCTCGTCACAATGCATATGATGAAGTGGAGCTCATGGTGACTTCACCATCAGGTCCAGTTTTCCTGGTTCTTACTTGGAGAACTCCTATTGAGGAGTTCTCCCTGGACTGGGAAAAACAATATTTTGTAAAAAGATGATGAGCGGTTGACATTAGGCTATTGTAACTTAGATGATTTGCAAACTGACCGTTTAAAAAGTGAAAAATAAAAAACATTTCACAAAAAAAAACAACCGACTTCCAAAAAAAAAACTGCCTGCCTAGCCTTTTCCCAATTATGTTGGGGTCGGCTTCCAGTTTAACCAGATGCAGCTGAATACCAGTATTTTACATGGAGCGAGCCTATCTGACCTCCACAACCCATTAACTGGTAATACGATACCCCTTGATAAGGCTGGTTGTCAGACTTTCGGGCTTCTGACGACCCGTAACGACTGTCAAAGATACACGAATGACAGCCGGGACCAACGGCTTAACGTGCTTTCCGAGGCACAGAGGAGTCTCGGTATGTAAAGATGGTCACCCATCCACGGACCGACCACGGCAAGCGTAGCTTAACCTGATGGAGCGACCCAAAAAAAACTAGAATGTGAAAAATAACGTTAATTTCGGAAGTCAGTGGCAAAAAACTAAAATACAGATCCAAAAACACCGACTTCCTAAATTAACGTTATTTTTCACTTTCTAGTTTTTTTTGGAAGTCGGAGGTTTTTTTTTGTAAAAAAGTTTTATTTTAACCAAACTGAGCATTTGTCCCTTACGGGATCCAAAAAATCTGGCAACCCTATCTACTACCCATATTGAACAGTAAAGTTCTTAAGAGCTTGGACCCTAAAGGAAAACATCAATTTGTCTATTAATAGAACGCGATGCGAATTCCACAAAGTTCCTCTATGTTATCGCAAAGGACGTGTGACAAAGTCGAACGTGTTGCAGGAACGCGAGCACGATTAGAGGTTGCATCGCTATGCAGCGCCGGGCGGCGGGCGGCGGGCGCGGGCAGCGCGGGCGCAGGCAGCGAGCGGAGAGCGCTGCGACTGCGACGACCGCCGGAGGAATGCGACAGGTAACCAATTCCAGGAAGGCCGCGGCCCGTTACCGCGCCGAATATCTCCGGCAGTCAAACGCGCCGACAAGTGCGGCGGCCACTTGCGACAACACCGTCCGATGCGCCCGCGCCGCCCCGCCCCGTGCCCCTCCGCGCCCTCCACCTGCATTCCACACGACATTGAGTTAGAAACCAGTCGAACGGACTCAGCGCATTCTATCTGCAGTACCTGCAGCACGCACCCGGACCTCGTTTACCTAATATCGCTTTACTGTCTGTAATTCACCCACGACCCCGGTGACTGCTGGCTGGACGCACTGGCTGTGAAGCCTATGAGTCACGTCTGAGACTTACGGGGACGTAATCGACTGTCGGCAATCGATATCGAAATGAGTTCGAACTGGTGCGCCTCGAACGGAAACGGATGCCTATTTTGTTATTGCTTTTTAATTCCGAAAACTGATAATAAATTTTTGTAAACCCATTAAGGGCCTGGTCAGCCTGCAATGGTGACATTGATAGGTGCCCATTAAGCCGGGTACTTAGCCGCCTGCATTATGTTTTAGGAAACACGCCGCGCGCACATTTGCCACAGTCTCGAATCCCGATACTTGCGTAAAGCACTCTTTACGATGTAAGTACTTCTATAAAAAAAGCAATTTTACATTGTACGAACTAGAAAACCAGGCGAGTCTTTAACATTTCAATAAAAATGTCACTAAAGAGTACACTTTTATCGGCAGTAAAATGAACTAAAAAGTATTATTGAAAAGTTGAGTGTGAGCGTGTCTGGGAGTTGGGTGGGACATGAGAGATATCCGGACGCACCCGAACAAATTCATTCACATAATAATCATTCATAAGTCACAAGGACACGTCCAAGGGCCGTTCATTCATAACAACCTACGTTTTCTATTTTGATGAGGCAAAAAATGTAATGAAGTTTGTGGACCAAATGTGTTCTTTAAAGTGTGGAGTAGCGAGTTGATGGTGTTGTTACATGGGTGCTAGATGTTGGGTAGTGACAGATGTAGACTCAGTTCCGAGTCCACCAGATGTGCGTGTGTACCGTGTGTACGTCACTTGATAGGGTGCCACGGACGGTTCCACATGTGGCGCCCAGCGCGCAGGAAACGTCTATTTGTTTCCTGATTACATTATCACATTGTAATTATGAGAGGAAACTGGAGAGCCACGATTGAGTCATTGGGAGAATTTTAATAGAACTGGAACGACTTAATGACTCCCGAAATGGGGCAAACGTATGAGAGATACCGTAATTAAGAGATCCTCATTCAATTAGGAATGAGCTAGTAAGTCCTAAGTATTCATATTCGTAACATTCGCCCCACAAGAATTTTCTAGCTAAATTAAAGAGAAAGAATATGATTGGATGCAGCTGGCTCAAAATCCTAGCATTTATGCCCTATGACGGGTCACTAGTGCAAGCTTGTGTATAGTCTTTATAGGAGAAAATAACTCGACAGATTTGGTTACGTATAAGAAATGAGAATTCTGTCGCAGAGGATGGAATTATTGCTTATGTGGATCTATTTGAAGATTTGCCACTATCAGTATGTTGTGGTATTGAAGACCAAATGCTAGCTTCGTCAAATGACATATTCCTTGGGTCTTTGGTGCAATAGGTTACAGAATTGTTGGTCATGTCGTATACAATGAAAATATTTGTTTAGATCTGGATCTTGCCTAGCATTTTTCGGCGAAGAGGCACTTCCACTGCGACTTCTAGTAGATTGGACAAGAAGTAGAAGCGCTACAAACTGCAATTCAATGTACGGTATATAACTTCTTATCACCTAGCCTAGCCTTTTCCCAACTGACTATCAACGACCAACGTTGGGGTTGGCTTCCAGATTAAGCGGTTGCAGCTGCATACCAGAATTTTACATGGAACGACTGTCTAATTGTCTATATTTAAATTCTTAGCTATGAGGGTACGTTATAATTCGCGGAATAGATAGAAAAGTAATTAGTGGAATAGTGGGGGTGCTTGCCTGCGTTGTTACGAATTAAGTAACTCATTATTGTTATTATAAATCTCATTATTAGTATAAATCTTACCAAGTTTTTTTTTGTAATTAAGTCATTAGTCTTTGAACTATCGTCGACCAAACAAGTCAATCGGGAATAAAATGTGGAGCAAATTGAGTACCACGTTGTTGTAAGTTCCTTACCAAGCAAGTAAAATCAGTTCTACTCTTGCCCAGGTAAAACTATGGTTTACAAGTGGTATACCCGCAGGGACTCACTTGACGTCGACCCACGGCCACGGCCGGTCAAGGGACTCAGAAGGGTTCCTGTTATATCGATTACAAACATAAAGGTGTCTACATATCCGGAGCGGTTAAAGGAAGCCGTCAGAGAAAAAGAAGGGGAAAATTGACCGAAGGTACTGCACGATAACGCGCCTGTGACAGAGCTGTGTTGCGATGTCCGTCCTGCAGAAGGTGGGCTTCGAAATTTTGTCTCATCCACCTTATAGTCCTGTAGTGCTATTCTGTAAACATCTCACCGTGATAACTCGGTGAAGTGAGCGTGAAGTGAGCCGTCATTCCACATTATGCTAGGGGTTGACACTATTGACAGCTCACTTCACTTATGTTTTCACGGTGATGTATTTACAGAATAGCACTACTGACCTGACTCCCAGCGATTATTATACCTATTCCCAAACATGAAAAACGAACTTCGTGGGAACGAATTTTCAAGTGATGCAGAAGTGAAGGATGCAGTTTCAGCGTATTTTTCAGATACAGATAAATCATATTTTTCGAAGGTAAGTATAGATAGATAGAATACTCTTTATTATGCACACGATAAAAATTACAGATATAAATGTTGAAATTTTACAAAGGGTGACACAATGGGCGGTTTTAACGGCGGTATACATAAATTAATTGAAAGATCAGAAAAATGTATTAGGGTAGCAGGTGAATATATTGAAAAGGAAAAATATTGATTTTTATTTTTATTTCCACTTTTTACCCCCCATTCTGAAAACTTAAAAACGCCCCGTCGTATATTCATTTATATAAATATAAAAATCTGCCTGCATATTGATATTTTTTGCCTGCCTTTTCCCAACTATATTGGGGTCGGCTTCCAGTCTAACCGGATGCAGCTGAATACCATTATTTTACAAGGAGCGACTGCCTATCTGACCTCCACAACCCATTAACTGGGTAATACGGTAGTGGTATTTATTTATATATAATTTATTGTAAACCAGAAAAAAGCCCAAGGCCAGGTAAATATATGCCCGAAATAATAACATTGTTCTTGTGAAAGACTAGTAGTATAGTATAGTACTTTCCATAATAAACAGCTTGGTAATGCACAAGTCTGCACAAGATTGTGTCTAGGGTAAGTCAACTTAATAAAAATTAACTTAAACAAACTGCACGTCAGCTTAGGTACTTAAAGTTAATAGATGTTTGTAATAGTTTAGTACGTTTCAAAAACAAATTACTATTACTCGTTAAAGAAACACATTTAAAGCTAGCTTTTGTCTGCGGCGCCGCCTAACGTGCGCCATAACTTTGAGCATAAATGACCTTCTCAAATTATTGCAGAAGATAATCTTGAAACGAACACAAACAGACCGACTCTGCTGCATCGTTGCATCGTTACTCGAAAGGACAAAGTTGTTTACAACGGATTGTTTTTCTCCGATACTAAAGTTATTTAACCGCTTTAAGTGAAAGCGTCACACAACGTAAACAAGAGACGTCATATCGACGCATTTAAGACCATTTATGATCGGTTTGACAAACAAGACAACTATGGAGTTAGTTAATGAAGTAACAATCATACAACCGTATTTGGTCACTTTAGAAAACGCATCTTGGGCTTATTTGTCTCGAGCGAACATCAATTACTTTCCGACGATTAGAAATTTTAACTAATGAAGTAGCAATTAAAACAGATTGGTTGCGTATTACAAAGTAACGCAATATGTAGGTACTGTAAAACTGCACTAATCAGTATTATATTATCAGTGACTAAATAGAAAACGCAGAGATACCGTAGACATTTCTGACTCGTTATCTGCTCCATCTATTTACCAAAACAATTCCCCAATTTAGAACATTTACCCACTAAATCTTGATCACGTCGAAACTTCTATTTAGCTAGCTGTGATCCATTTACGGTTATATAAAACCTACCATAATCTTACACAAATACTTCCCTCTCGACAAATCACCACACATGGCGCAGAGCTAAGTTTAAAGGAACGTTCTATTTTGATAGAAGGGAGGAACCACCCCTGATTTATAAATATTAAATAATGACAAAAGCGAGCAACGGCACGGCCGCCACGTGGTCGCGGGGACCGCCACACCGGAAATATCATCGCGATATATTTTGAGAAGAGCGCCCCCTGCGACGCATCTCAATCATCCACTAATAAGCAGACGGAAGGAAAGTAATATAGACAAAAGTTTAAAAATAAGACAGCCAGGAATAGATCGAAAGGTGAGCTTGAGCGCGCCGGCCCCACGGGTTAAAAATACGTGCGCGTGCGACGCCGCGCGGCCTACGCGCGCCCTACCGCCACGCACCACCGCCACAAGCACTGCCGCATATATATATATATATAAATGCTTTATTTAAATCACTATTCTATTCAATTATATTTTCCCTGGATAAAATAAGAGGAATCCTAAACTTTGTTGAAAATATTATGTCAAAAAATTACGTGCAACGACGACGCCGCGACGCTACGAATTTCTAACGGCTGTGGAATTAAAAATAATATTAAAAAAAAGCACAACACGAGGACTTAGCTGTTAAGTTTTCAATGTAAGGGACAATAGTGATTAATGGATACCTATATTCAATCCAACTGTTTTCACTAATTTATCAAACAAATAAATTACTAGTGAAAAACAGTTGGTTATAGACTAACTAAATTCTGAAAATCACTATAGCTGACTTATTGAATATTTATGAAGATTCGAATTTTATTTTAACCAGATCTATTTTATGTGTTATCAGATTTAACCTTTTCAATGTGATAACAGATGTTTACGCCCTATTTTATTAGTCATGTCTTACTTTAATTAGCCGCGGCTTCTCTGATATGTAGTTGCTTCAATTTCGAATGAAAGCTTAAGGGAACCATTTAGAGATTTTAAAGGAAATGCTTTACTTTATTAACGATAAGTGAAGATCTATCACCAAATAGTGCGATTTACCCTACTTTCAATAGACTACTGTAGTAAGTTATGTAGGTATATACTTTAGAGTAGTGTCTAGATAGTGTAAGTATGTATAATTAAAGTTGATCACAAGCTAGACATTGTACAGAAGACAATAAGATTGCAGAGAAAGCATACGTCAATTTCGTATTCAAAAATGTAACAATGTCTAATTGAACATTCTGATCAAAACGAAACAGCCCCAATTACGAACAATAACATAAAGCAAAGGTAACATGTGTTAGAAGCATTAACGCACTGGAGCATTGTTGTAATGTTGTCATTTAGAAATTAGGCAATCATATAATGGTGCGCTTACAGTAACGCGTACCATATCTACGCGAACTCATTCTGAACGAAATTAGGACAACGCTTACGTATCGAACGCACCAAGATAGTTATATAGGTCGAGTTTAGTTTTATATTTATAAATGGATAATAACACGCATCTTGATATGTTTATTATGTTTTATAAACGTTTTTACATGATTGGGAAATATTATTTTGATACAGAATAAACGTAAAATTGGTACAATCCGCCTCGTTCCCAGGTCGTCGGTCGCGAATGTTTGTAGATGTAACAATTAGAAAAATTCAAAGAAATTAGGTATATCATTGTTCCAGTTTCCAACAGATTTCAGACAAATTTTACGAGGTGCCAGACTGTGATGATGATTTGTAAGATTATCAGCATCCAGAATTTCGATATAAAATCCTTGACTTTGACACAAAATAGATTCAATTCTATTTCAGTATTCATATTTGACCTGAAAACATGGAAACTAGATTCTAATTTTAGTTTTAAATACATTTATATCTTTTTATAAACGAGGAAACAAGAAGAATCGTTTGAAACGTTACGATTTAAAGTAGTTTGTGTTTGCAACATAATATAGCTGAGGGAATCTGATAAGAATGCATCTCCATGGTTCAGATTTGCGAGAACAGCAAGCCAAATATTACAGCAGGCAATACGCGAGAATGTCAGGATCAGTGATTGATATACAGCAAGAAGATGTGGCTGTTCATTTCATAGGCCGTCTTCACCATGAACCGATCGAGAAATTCCCAGAGAGGCAACATGTCCTATGAACCCTTTGGCAATTTATAGATGATCTTCTTGGCTAGCGCCACGGCATGGATAAAGTGAAATGCAATGTAAAGAAACGTTCGTCCGAATCTGAAATAGCAACAATATATTAGTAAGTCCGCCATGTTATCATCGAATTCGATCTCCCGTTAGTAAGTTTTTCCTATTCAGGGCTTTCCAACTAATGGATTGGCCGAGAGATGACGTCATCGGATGGAGAAAGGCAGGCCAAAATAGCTTCTTCACAAATTTGGAAGTGTCATATACATATACTCCTATATCTTAGATAGATTGACTACTTGAGGAATGTAATGAAACCGGAGTTGATCAGTCTTGGGTTTCGCGTTTTGATGAAATGCAAACGAAGGGCCTGTTTGTCGGCTCTAGAGACTATATGGCGGCATCTACATCGCCACATGCAAACTACGCATCACAATAACATGATGTCACGCAAAAATCCTATATCGCGCAATCAAAGTTTACCGCGCGACTAGCATATATACAACGTCCCGACATCAACCGTCGGGCAGTTGCCCACCAGACACGACACCCGTCTGGTCGGAGAATCCTCCCTTTTCTATGGAGGACGAGAGAACTTTATACCCTGTTCCTCATACCTCTATAACTATTCGAACATGTTTCTCCATTCGCAATTCTTCAAAACAAATTATAGATCATTCAACGATGCTTGGCTCTGTTGGTAGTAGTCTTCTCTGGGGATAGTTATATTACCAGTCAGTTCAAGAGTTAAACAGTTCGTTTAAGTACAGAAGTGCGCATGACTAGCGTTACACATCACTGGAGTTTTTTTAAGATAAACAACCCCAGGGTCGCTGTCCTACCCTAGGCTCGAACCTCGGAATTACGTGCGTTACGTCCGAAAACTTTTCTGAGGTGAGTGAGAAAATTACTTTGGAAACACCAGTACCGTTACAAAAGATTTTTTGTATTCGTTATGTAATAAAAAGGGTTTAGAATTCGTTTTGTAATAACGGTAAACGTTGCGAGCATACCAGTCGTTGAGTGTGGCGATACTTGGTCTCGCTCCCGAGACTCCCGAGTTCTATGTGTTCAGAAGTTTCGACAGTCGACACACACAGTTTCGGCTGATATGCAGAAGTTAAAACGTATCAAACGGTAATGATAAATCTATGAAGAGTATATTGTAAGTTGTAAGTGAGTAGTGTGTCGGACTGTCGGGCTAGTGGGATGCTCGCTGCGCTTCTCGGAAGGCATGGTGTCGCCTTCCGCGCTCGATAGCCACGCGCATTCGACACGAGGCATACGTCACGGCGATCCACATTGCTGGGATAGCTCGTATTTTATGACATATCAGCCTTACCTAGGCATGTTTTCAATCCAGCTATATAGATATAATTCAATAACAGAATTAATGGAACGACTGTGGTACTTATGGTACCGAGGGAACTGCAGGTTTTGTAGATTTTGATTCCTAGTGAAGACTATCGGGTATGCTGCGTACAAACTAATTGGTGACAACCGGGACTGAAATACATATCATATCGTACTTGTACAAATCCCCGGGAGCTTAGCTTTCAATTTGATCGGTGCTATTAGGTAGGTACTTGTCATGAGCCGCGGATGATGGTATAAGATATGGGAGGATCACTGAACTACTGGAAACAATGGATTATTTAAAGTTTCTGTATAGGGACGATTGTATTTATGTTACAAAGTCGCAGGATGAATGAATGTTGCAGGGTGTTGATCCCTTTGGGCAGGGCCGTAGCCGAGAATTAAATTCGGACCGAGTGGGGGGGAGGATGGGGGGGGGTTAGGGTTGGCAAATTTTATTTACAATACTAATAAAAAGAATTTCTGATTCCAGAGATAACATTTTTGTTCTTTTTGCGGAACATGTTATTTAAAAATTATATTCCTATCTTAGACCTTCTAATTTGGGCACGTTTCCTGTCGACAGCGATGCGGACGAATTTTTTAATGCCCTAAATTATTTCCCCTCCTTTTTTATATACTTGCACACATGTTTGTTTAAGACTGTTAGATTTTAAATTATGTCAATAAAATGTATGATTTAGTTCAGAGCTCAAATTGCTGAAGTACCTAATTAATATAAATTTCACTATAGCCCAAAAACAAGGACGTCCCTTTAAGGGCACTTTAGAATAGTGGGGCCACTATGGAGAATATGGTTCATACGATGCAAGAGCGAGCGAAGCGAGCTCGAAACTTTTAGCACCTCGCTTCGAATAAGTTAGGTTTTCTTTGACCGTTCATACGACAGTAGAAGTAAATTTATCAACCTATGTAGAAAAGTTACAGAATTAAGAGAATACAGGATGAAGTGCGAGCGAAGCGAGCTCGAAAATTTTAGCACCCCGCCCGGGATAGGTTAGACTCTCTCAGAGAATGCTGAACTTGCAGGAGTTCGTTCAATTCAAAGTCAGAGTCAATAAAAATAGAGTATTGCTTTTGTAGATTATGAAGTACGCGAAATAGAGTACAATTCTCTATATTAGAGGACGGAGTGCCCTAGGGTCGGGTCGGGTCGAGCTCTGGACCAGAGACAATAAGGAACAACTTAATTTTAAAATAAGCAAATAACTAGGTACATATATTATGTATACAAATTGAATTAAAAGGCAACCGACGTGGATGCTCATCTTTACATAGTATAAAATGAAGTCGCTTCCGCTGTCTGTTCGCTTAGATCTTTTATAGTACTCAACGGATTTTAATGCAGTTTTCAGCAATAGATAGAGTGATTCAAGGAGAAAAATCTTCAGACGAGAAAGAATGGAAAAGTTGCCGGGAAAATTGGAAAATTTCGGAAAACTGAAAGTACATTTTCTATGGGAATTTTGTATGAATTATTGAAATTTGGACAGGACAACGTCTGTCGGGTCAGCTAGTTAGAAATAAAAAGCGTGACAACGATCTCTGGATTGAGATTCTAGTTTCTCACATTTTGAGGTTTGAATACCCCCTGCCTACGGCCTTGCCTTTCGGCTTCTCATTTGAATTTAGAGCTAATTTCACCAATGAAACTGAACGCGATCAGCACATCTAAACTGCGTTCAAGAGCTGTCAGTATCAATATTCGATAACAATTTTGATACTGACAGCTCTTGAACGTGGTTTAGATGTGCTGTTGCAATACAAATATACTTACTTACGTTTGATATAAAAAACAGTGATTACTTACAAAGAATTTAAGTGCCTTCAATGGACTCCCACCCTTTCCCCCTTCGTTTAATCAATTTGTCGCCACGCTCTAGTGCTCTATCTTGCCTAGAGGGTGATTTTATCAATCTATGACCATTACATACATCCTTAGGTGCAAAGGTGTTGTAGGTGTTGTAAATACAACATGTATTATAAAAGCTGCTTCTGTCAGTTTTTCACACAAAGGCACATTGAGAAAAGATGCAGTTTATAGCTTATAGTACTAACACACCTGTACCTATTTCCCGCAGGGATAGTACAGGTAGTATTAGTACCTACTACCCCACATTTTGCCCGTTTGATCTAAAGTGCGATGTTATAGAGGGCGAATGAATGAATGAATGAATGAAATGCGCCGACCCCAGCGTGGTTTGACCAGACTCGATTACTCGAATGAGCCCAAAGATTCACACTAGCCTATGTTTCTCATGTTACGTGGTGCAACAGAGACCATGACATATCAAGAAGTAGACCGGGGGGCGCGGTAATGGTAAGGAAGACGTGCCCTTAGGATATGGAAGGACTATAGAGCAGTACCAGATATGCATCCTATAGTAAGAAATGAAATTGTGGAGAGACGGGTGATATAAATATGGATGAGCTCTTTTAACGACGTCGCCGCCAGGTCCTGCTGCACCGGTGAATCTTTTGGCAGGGTTAAACTGCATTTTCTACTCTTTTTATGTCATTGCTATGCTGTGTTGTTCCAAAGTCTTCGTATGAGGTCTCACTGCTATCCGTTTCAGGTTTATTGTAAATCTCGCTAGCAGCCTTCTTAATCTTATCTCGTTCTTCAGCCGTGTCCATCCAAAAATTCATTTCTTTGTCGAAGTACCTAAGTGTTGTCCTATTTTAGCTTTTCAATCAATTTGCCTAGCCTTTTCCCAACTATGTTGGGATCGGCTTCCAGTTTTACCAGATGCAGCTGAATACCAGTATTTTACATGGAGCGACAGCCTATCTGAACTCCACAACCCAGTAACTGGGTAATACGGTACCCCTTGATAAGACTGGTTGTCAGACTTTCGGGCTTCTACGACCCGTAACGACTGTCAAAGATCCACGAATGACAGCCGGGACCAACGGAGTCTCAGTATGTAAAGATGGTCACCCATCCACGGACCAACCTCGGCAAGCGTAGCTTAACCTGATGGATCTACCCGTGCGGCTGTTATTACTTAGCCACAAGCTTGACAATGAGGACATTGTCAAGCTTGTCATTGCAAATATCAATCTTATTTAAAGAATTCAACTTTATTGAAGGAATTAAATGCAGCTGTCAAATTGGCATTTATTAAAACATCTTAGTACACTTGTCTACAATCTCTATAAATTTTCTATCGCCTCATTAATTACACATCCGCTAACTAATGTCTTTTTACACAGGACACAGTTTCTTAGGTTTAGATTGTATACATATTGTTTATTAATTGTTGACCGAGCGATTATGGCCGCGCTCTGAGCAGTCTCGTGGGAGTTTATATTTTCCCATATTTTTATGTAGCTGTGAGACAAAACAAACTATTTGACTATTTTGCGGAAGAATATTCATTTGTTGTATTATAATTTAGCAATGATTTTTATGATATGAATTAATGTAGGTACATTGATGTTGATGATAATAATAACATCCTTTGTATATTTTATAGCCTTAATTTCTGATTGTTTTTGGTTGAAAAATTAAGTTTTCAGGTGCTTTTCTGCATGGTGCTGGAGATACTGATAAAATAGTTCTTGAATAGTAGATACCTACTAAGAGGAAAATAAGTAGGAAGGAACCATAGATAATACTATAGCTAGAAAGTTTACTGTCTTTGTAGGATAAAGAAATCAAAAACATGCAAAAGGTAGTTCATTCATAATTCATGAACTTATATTTTTTGCTGTCGTGTAAAGAAAAGATGTTTGCAAGTGTCATTTTGCTGACGGCAGCTAAAATAATAATGAACCCCACAAGATCTTTAATCATATCAAGCGTGTTCTCTTTGCAATAGTTGTTATAGTTTACTTCTTCAAGTTCAAACATTCAATAGAACTAATTAAAGAAGGCGGTTTTATTCTAAAGCCCGTCACACACCTAGCTATAATATATATTAATATACTGTGAATTTATTAGTGTTATATAAATATATATTATAGGTGCGTGTGCGGTCGCTCGAAAATTAGTATAGAAAATATATCGTAATATGCCTAGCTATAATGTATATTAATATATATTATAGCTAGGTCTGTGACGGGCGTTTAGTGATATTTACATTTATTCAAAAGATATACCTAAACATCTATCTAATAAAAACTAAATTTATATAGAATATTTAATTATTGTTCCTTCTCAAAGATATAACAATTTTATAAGTTTTAATTTTTTTTATAAAATGATTTAAATATTTTGGATATAAATCAGGTACAATTCATTAGTATTGATGTCTATGTGCTTCAGAGCCAACCGGGAGTATGGAACATTATCCTTTTGTTCTGAACACCACATTAATCTTTCCAGGCTGCCGCGTGAAATTTGAAGTTCTCAGTTCTCACGGAAACTGAGTCCCACACAAAAGGTACGATTTTCAAAATGTAAGTCAAGGATGATTAGTGTTACGATGTGTCTAAGAACCGTGGGAGAGTTACTCATCCCGCACACTGGCGCACGGGCGCTGCGCTGGCGCACGGAACGTGACTAATACTGCAGGCTGCTAGAAGAATTGTTGTCAATAATAATTGTGACCTTTGAAAAGGATGAAAAATAATGAGTAGTAGTAGCGAAGTATGGGAAAGCCAGCTCGCCCCGCCCCGGTCGCTCCCACTTATATAATTTATACGTATTTCATTCATCTTGTCTCTACAACAAGAACGACATTTTATCTGTCTTTGTTTATGCGCGGCTCTCAGCATTTTGATGTCTTTTTTCTAAGTATCTAGTATTCTATTATATTAGACAGATTCGTTTTATGAACAAGTTTTGGCATCGAGTTACGAGTTTCGAACGGAGCTCTAAAAGCTAGTAGCAGATATTGCGCACTCAGTCTGTTATACTCATAGTTTCGAAACGGTAGAGATAAGAAAATTAACACGTATCTCCTAATATTCCTATCTATAGCATTGAGATTCAGTTTTTTGTTAAAATCACTCGAAGTAATCTGTACGTTTAGTTAGTGCGCAGTAAGTAAGGACGTCGTCCATTGTGGCGTCAGTATTGTATGTATGTAGTGAATGTAGACGAAGGAGACCGCGCGGATGTAAACAGACTTAGTGAGGTTCATTCAATTAGAGTCAGGACAGTCGGGAGTGGGAGTCAGGGGACGTCATTGAAGGGCCGATGGTGGCGCGGGGTGAGGGGGCGCCGGCGGGCACGGGCGGGCGAGGGGGGGGGGGGGGGGGCGGAGGGGCAGCCGGGAGCAGGAATATTCAAAGCGTGAGAACGCCGCGCGACCCGCATGCCGCGACTTCACATATCTCACGCGCAACCTCCACGCCCGCAAGCCACGCCAATACCAACTCTATCCGCCGAATGTAAGGTTGCAATTTGGTTCGAGCCCGATTGTGGTTATCGCTTGGAACATCGAGGACAATACTTTTCTAGTTTAGGTACGGCGGTGTCGGCTGGCATTGGCCTGGATACTGTCGATGAGTGCGCACGTCCACTCGCTTCTTACAGCCACGAGAAGGACTCCTAATACCGCATTGGAATGTCTTACAGACATGCCAATACGGATTTGCAACCACTTAGCTCATTCTGTTAACCTAGTCTACTTTAAATAAGCTATTAGTCACGGTGGCTGCGAATGTCACGATAATATCCTAAAATAGTCCTCTAGACTAGGTGCCTGATCTACCACAAAGCACGTGGGCTAGCTGCGTCTACGTCTACAACTCCAAACCTCCAGCTCCACACTAACGATTGTTTTATGTAATCGAGCGCAGTAGGTGTGTCATCATAAAACATTTTCTTTTGGCCCCAACAACCGGGTTAGTCTTATTTTTGCGGTGAACTCAACGGCCAACGTTCCTGGAAAGACAATATCAGGGAGGGTGTATGCCTGTGTGCGTCGCAGACTCGCAGTCAGCTCCACTCACCTTGACACGGAGCGCCGTCGGCTCCATTTAACATAGGCGTGACGGGGGAGGTAGCGGCAGTGGTTGCGCTAAGGCGAGCTGCTGCAGCAGTCGTTGGCGAAATGGAGAAATTTGTCAGGGGGTCAGGGGTGCGGGCGGCGGCGGGGGCCGGGGGTCGGTTTCGGCGGGCCCCCGCGGCCGTCGACCTCGTGAAAGGCGCGCGGCGGATCCGCTCGCGCGCCGGCCGCTCGCCTTTTTACGCGCTCTTTCCCGCGCCGCGCGCCGCCGCCGCCGCCAACCCCGCGGGCCCCCGGCGCGGTCGCCGCCCGCAGATAGCGAGCCAGCCGCGACCAACCGATTCACTGTCTGCACCGCAACCATTTATTTCGAACACACCTCTATTAAACTTTTGCGCTATTCATTTATTTGGCAAATTTTCAGTGGTTAACAGTTTAGTTTCAGTATTGGTAGCGTTTGGAATCTTTTGATATGCTTTGGCAAGACCCAGGGAATACAAATTCCTCTATTAGGTAATTTCTGACCAAAATGACTGTTGCACATTTCCTGCAGCTTCCGATGGAATAACTACAATAAAGTGCCCCGAGACCCTGCCGTTGGTTTATGATGATACGGAGGCATAAGTAGGTATTTGAAATCCAGATTGGAACATGAATTAAGTCTCCTAGCTTTGAGGTAGGTAACCTAATCTAGGTTTTAACTTAAATTTTTCCTGATCTCATTGATAATTTCTTTTGAGCGTTTGCAATATCTGGATTTGACGACATCATTGATATTTAATCTGCCAAGTGTAAGTAATAATTTTCATGAGTTGAATTTAACAAAAATGAAATGAAAGTAATATTTACATATAGGTGAGTGTAGCGGGCCGCGCGTTGGTGCCCCCTGGCCGCCGCTCCGCCGCCGCTTCGCCCTAATTAAACAATAATCGAAAAACTACAATGAACGGGCGCGCGGCTCCGTCCTCGGTGTCCCGCGCCCGCCGCCCCCCGCGTCACTCCGCCAGCCCCTCTCCCCCGCGCCGCACTCCCGCGCACCCCCCCGCACCGCACTCCCGCGTGACGTCACCATTGCACTCCTCATTATCGCCTCTCGACTCGAAGACACACTCACTAATAGATCCGACCGAAATATTCAGACTGGTTTTTTGTCAGATTTGTCTGCGAATTCGCGATGTCCATATCGATGAGAATGCCGCCTCTATGCGCCCGCGCACTCTATAGGTACTCGCGCTGCCAGATTGCAGCTGCTAAAGACATAGCTGTACATGTGTAGACTGTGACTGTACTGTTCATTTAAAATATTTGGTGATTTAGATTGATACCCTCCCTCGCATGACTTACTTGTTAATACATGTTGCACAGTCGTCGCAACAATATTTCATTTCAGCTGAAATTGGTTCCTTTTTTATTTATACAGCACGTCCCGTAGCTGACATCGACTATTGATTTTCTTTGTTTTCCTTTTGGTTACCATTGATGATGCAAGAAAACCTATATTTAAGATTAACTAAGAACAGTTCCAATAGAAATGAATTGCCTAGAGTTAGTAAAATTATCAATACATATGTATAGGGTACTAAACATTGCTTTGAAAACTAAATCGAGAAGTAAATAGCCAATGGCTGATGCTATAACCATAAATTATTATTAGAACATTATTTAAAACTGTTGCTCAAAGAAATTAACATGTTGAATAAAATAAAAAAGTGAATTATTTAGCTAGGCAAAATGGGTAGAGCGGTTCGAAGGCCAGATCTTGACGGCGGGGAAGCAATGAATGATATTGGCTCGGAATACTTGTCTTGGCTGGCTGCTTATGGATGTTACAGTACCGACAGAGAGCTGCGCGAGATTTACTTTGTTAATCATTCAGTTACGTCACATTCGGGGGTGTCATCATAATTCGCCCGCAGGCTGATAGTATATCACGTCCAATCTATATCTATTTATCTATATACTAGCTGCGCCCCGTGGTTTCACACGCGTAGACCGGGATAAAAAGTAGCGGTATGAAAAATAGATGTTAGCAGATTCTCAGACCTACTCAATATGCTCACAAAATTTCATAAGAATCGGTCAAGCCGTTTCGGAGGAGTACGGGAACGAACATTATGACACGAGAATTTTATATATAAGATATGTATACTAATAATGAAGCTGAAGAGTTTGTTTTTTTGTTTGTTTGAACGCGCTAATCTATGAAACTACCAGTCGGATTTGACAAAAATATTTTTGCATTTGCTAGCCCAATTTTTGAGCAAGGCTATATGCTATTTAACATCACGCTAGGACCCTTAGGAGCCGCGCAACAAGAAAAAAAAGTCGGAAAGAAAAAGAAGAAGAGAAAGAAAGAAAAGAAAAGAAGAAGGCAAAGAGAAGTTATGTTGTATGTCTATATATTTTACTGTGAGTACATAAATAGTAAAATAAATAATTAAAATATATAAAGAACGCTAAGCGAAAACGAAGTAATAGCGCGAGACGGGGTGAGTCGGGGGAACAAGAAACACGCGGACGAAGTCACGGGCAGAAGCTAATGATATCAAGAGTAGATAGGTTATACACGCTCCGCAAGTTGCACATCAGAACTTGGCTAATTAGCCAAGTTACATATCGTCTTGTGTCTTTTTTGCTTCCGATAATACGACATGCCCCGTCCTACTTCCACGTGTCATCTAAAAATATGACCGTTTTAAACCGACTTCAAAAAAAAGCGGCCAAGTGCGAGTCGGACTCGCCCATGAAGGGTTCCGTAGCAGCAAGTAACATAATATAAAAGTTCTTGTAGTTCGTTGTAACTTATTATTAATAATTGAGCTGATTGAATTAAAAGTAAATAGCGGTTTACGATTTATGACGTATCATATATTATTTTTAGTTTTATCATTCTCTTATTTTAGAAGTTACAGGGGGGGAGGGGACACACATTTTACCACTTTGGAAGTGTCTCTCGCGCAAACTATTCAGTTTAGAAAAAAAATATATTAGAAACCTCAATATCATTTTTGAAGATCTATCCGTAGATATCCTACAAGTATGGGTTGAATGAAAAAAAAAAAATCGAGTTTCAGTTCTAAGTATGGAAACCCCCAAAATTTATTGTTTTTTTTTTCTATTTTTGTGTGAAAATCTTAATGCGGTTCACAGAATACATCTACTTACCAAGTTTCAACAGTATAGTTCTTAGAGTTTCGGAAAAAAGTGGATGTGACATACGGACGGACAGATAGACAGACAGACAGACAGACATGACGAATCCATAAGGGTTCCGTTTTTTGCCATTTGGCTACGGAACCTCAAAAAGGAGGTTATCAATTCGACATGTATGTAATATTATTGGAACTGCAATATATTCACATATGAAAATATTATGGCTTCCAAACAAATATACAAAATTTTATAGGTGTATATGTATATATGTTTGTATGTATTTATTTGTCCACGCATTTCTCCGAAACAATTAATCAGGACGTGACCATTCAGTAGTTTTCAAGATATGGACTAAACGTGTAAGTGTGACAACTTGGCTTATTGATATGAGCTACGGGTGTGGTCTATGATTTCAAAGGAAAAACATCTCAAAACCTTGGTCAAATTCTAGTGCAATATATTTACAACAAAACTATTAACTACTTACAGCAAACAAATATTCCAGTTTTTACTTAAAACGAAGTTAATTACGAAAAAAAAAGTAATTTAAAAAAATGAATTCTACTTCAAAAGAAATTAACTCAAAATTATGAAATATCTTTAATTTACGAAGACGGTGGCAAAAAACTACAATACAGATCCCACACACCGAAACACACCGAAACCGACACCGAATTCCGAAATTAAACATTTCTTAATTTTGAGTTGATTTCATTTTTAATGTCGATTTAATTATTTTAAATTACTTTTTTTGTAAATCGAATGTTGGGTAGGTACTATCTATCTCTTTTTAGTTATAATATCATGTATCACGACTTCGTGATACCTTATATTTTAATTTATAAGCGTGTACATAGAGATCATAATGAAAAGCGGCGTGTTTGTCGACGCTGGGATTTACGTTGTGTCGTCACAGATACAACGATGACGCAATACGAGCTGTAATGTAGGTATTCCTTGTTGCGCTGCCGCTGCGCCCGCGCACACTGCGATATGCATTAGTATGCCGAGTGCGATGCCTCAGTTGTAATGATTTGATTACTGTAACCATACTTGGTATAAACCATTATAGCATTGTAACCACCACAATAACTTAAACATAACGAAGGGTGAGAATTTTAAGTAATTACTCATTTGTTATTTATTACTCTTTACGCGTACTTGATTCAAATAAACTTAAGAAATGTATTTGACATAAATACATAATACAGTATCTAAACTAAAGGCATGATGTAATCACGCTCTAAATAGATGCAAATGAATCAATTTAATTATGTATTATAATTAAATAATTAATGGAAACCATGACCACGCTAAATTATTTTGTGAGTTTTATTTATTTGTATTTGCCAGACGTTGTCCTGTCAAAATTTTTTTTTTTTTCTATTTTTTTTTTCGTCGCGCGCTAATTAGCAGACACATTAGAAATTTTATTGTTAACTGCACACATGGTGTGCAATCGACATTTTAAGAGTTACACCACCCCAGTAACGATGAGAATAAAACAAAAAAAAAAATTCAAATCGGTCAAGCCGTTTTTGAGTTTTAGCGAGACTATTACGGACAGCAATTGATTTTTATATTTATTTATTTAATTTATATAATTATGCTTTATTGTACACCACAAAAATACAAAACAAAAAAAAAAAGTCATAATTAAACACTACAAAACAAACAATGGGCGGCCTTATTCAATAGATTTTTATATTTATGAGATAACTATATTTTTTTGGCAATGGTAGAAAGGAATAGGGCGAAAAAGAGTTTTTAGAAAGAAGAACGGTAGAACTTTTCTTAATAGTCGGACACATACACCACTATTCTTTAATTAGTAAAAAAAATGGGGCTCTATCCGTACCCGTTACTGATCATATTTGTGTAGTCAAAAGTCAAAAAATTTAAATCACAAAATTGTCCACGAAAATTTGTCATAATTGGTAAATTCATAATTTAATCAATCATTCATAACAATTGCTACTAGAAAATACTACGCGCAGTGCTTTTCCATGATTAATGAATCCTGAATGTAGCCTGTACAATATTTCCATAAACTGAGTGACATTTTGGGATATAAACAAACGCTAATAACTTTGCTGTTTATGAATATTATTTATTGAGACTTTACATAATTATATAATAGCAAGACCGTCTCTAATAAGCCCTTTAAGTATTTGTGCTAATTAAAAATTTGTGGTGTATATAAAACTATTAAAAATCTTGTCAGCACAGTATTCGTCTTTAGCTTACTTGTCTGGAAATTTATCATATACTACGAGAGCAGCGTGCACATAAAAATAACTCTAGTGATGCTTAAAATAGAGTACATTATCAAAATTGACATATAACTCGAGACGGATAAAGCTTAACTGATTGAAAAGATGACGGCTGGTACTTATCGGCTTTATAATCACTTTCCACGGCTTTGATTTTTTTTATCCTATATTAATTGTACAGGAAATAGTTTAATCAAATCAAATCAAATATATTTATTTCGGATTCATAAATTATATTAATGAGAGCAGAAGAATATTTTGGTACTATAAGATTTTAATTCATGTTTGAACTTTGGAGTGCTTGTCTGTGGCTTTTTTATTACAAGAATATTACTGATATAAAAAAAAACATGTATGTAAGTTATGATTATGATGAAATAATAATGATTTTATGAAAGGACGTGCTTCAATGGTTGATTTTGACAAAGTTTTCGGGAAGACCTAAATGACAATTCAATAACCATTTGGGAGATTTTTACTTGACAAATAAGTAAGTACATAATATTAAGGTAGATGTTTATACCTTATTTAATTATATATTAGTGAATATTGCAGACTGAAACTGCTTTAATTCAATTAGTGAAAAAAGTACTAGAAAACCAGAGCAACAAGGGTTCCGGCAATATTTCAGCTCGAGGAAAAGGTTCACTATTAAATTTAAAAAAATGCTTTAAGTATTCAGTTTCCGAAGGTCCGAATCCTAAACTGTATCTAATTAAATAATTAACTTCGCAGTTTCCCATCCACTTGTCGGAATGTCTGAAGGTATACGACAAGGAATCAGCTATCATCGATGACGTCACGGATATATTGTTCGCCGTTCATAACCTCGGTTAGGCCGTTGATCTACATCTCTAATACGTATCAGAGACGGTACCTAAGTACAACAGAGTATGAATGAGATAAGCTATAGAGCAACGCGTGGTTTCTTAAGAAAACAGCTGTAAATTGCCACATTAGGACCATGCCGACAGGTGATCTTGAATCGTCAAACGTAGTTACACGGAAATAATTCGTTCTTCGGTTATCATGAAACATTCGTCTTAAGAGGCCCCCCGTAGCATGCGTAGTTCATAAAAACGAAATAATAAGTAAATTAAACATATTCTTACAGATAAATATATATATTTTGAATGGACACTGATTTAAAAACGAGATGAGGAATTTCAAATTTCAATAGAAAATTTATTTTTCTCATATTTCATGTTTAAATCAGTGTTCCTATTTAATATATGTATATTTGAGAACCTAGATATTCTGTAATACAATCAGAATAAATACACTTACACACTACCTTAAGAATATGTTTGATTTACAAATTATTTTGCCATATCTTTTGTATGAACTGTGCAAGCTCCGGGGGCCTCTTAACATACACGAAAACGTTTGAGGAAAACCATAGTCAATACTATTACGGTTTTCCTGATTTTATTTCTTGTATCTTTTTTCTTTTTTAAGTGATAATAATTTGTATGATGTGAAAAAGATTTCAGAGTGAAAATTCTCCGAAGATAAAGTTAAAAATGGCAAATAGATCGAAGAAGTGAAACCGTAGAAAAAAAAAAGAGAAAAGTTAAGTCTGCCAGTATGGGACGAACACTAGACTGAAATCAAGTTACGCCGTAAAACAATATATTGTGTTTGTTCTGTAGATAGTCAAACGTAGGAACATCATCATCCCTATCTCTGATTCGCCATCTTGCAAACCGTGTGTTTTGATTCGTTGGTTTGGTATCAATCTTATAGCGCCGATTCTGTGCGTATGTCTGTCTTAAACCTGTTACATTTCGGCATCCTTGTCTAATTCATACTTGAAGGTAGTGTAAAAGCCTCTGTACAAACGGTGGGGATTCGTGTGTGTGACGCACTCACTGCGTATGTCTGCGCAATAGTGTTAGACCATTGCTTATTTTATATTTAACACAACTAACCTTACATCACACTTTTTTGAAATATTTAAACGCGATGATGCCCTTTAATTGCGCCACTGGACCGCAATCATTTGAAAAAAGACTGCTTACAGGCTGGTTACACGATTTTTGTCACGATGTTCTAATTTTATATGAGAGGCTCAACAAAGGACAAGTCTGGTACTGCGTCGAAAATTGTCAAATCACGATAAGACAATGGAAACACAATTCATAAGTCACATGTAAACGTCCGAACGTGATTGGAAGAGGATCGCTGTCGTTAGCAGAAGTAGTGGCAAAATGATGGAGACTTGTTCGTCTGACTTCGGTACCTACAGGCGATCTATTGCGTATCTCATTATCACCTTTGATAGTTTTTAGCGCGGAGGCCCCGACAGAACATTCAGTCGATTTTGACGTCATAATGTACCTATTAGGTACACGATGTCTGTGAATTTCATCACGACGACGCCGCCGTCTAGAAATTGTTGCCAGTTACGAAAAGTAGGTTTTGGTCATTTTTTATGTAGTAGCTACCTGTAGTATGCTCGCAGCTTCCTACTTGTTGGAAAAACCTCCATCTTGAAATGTGTATACCTAAATTTTTCATATTTTTATAATGTAGGTAACTCTAACTAGGATATATTTTTGCCCAAACAATTGCATAGCAACGTGTAGTCCACATCTTTAGTTATGCTACTGAAGCGCTGTACTAATTGATTGATGATGAGCTGAACGAGAGTTCGCCTATAAAAAGCTATGCAAATCTACAGGGGGCCAACCACCACTTCTTAAAGCAGTATTATTTTAATGTTACTTCAGTGTGAGAAAGAGATGGAGCTATACAGGACGTATAGCTCCATCTCTTTCCCACACTCATGTAAGATTAAAATAATACTGCTTTAAGAGGTGGTGGTCTAGCTCCAGGACTTCGCCGTAAATTCTAGACTAGAGTATGTAGAATCCGATTTCCGATAGAACGACTCAAATATGCAAAGTTGAAGGCTAACATTTACGCCCGAAGTTATAATTAGTAATGAAGTATGCAAAAAGAATCAAATCGACTCGTAAATATTCACAACTGAATATTGGTCTTCAACAAAACGGCTTGATGTACGTACCTATAACTCTAGAAGGGTATGTTTTTCCGGAACCACGTTTAGCTGGTAAACTTGTAACTACATTGATAAATGGTAGCTTAGAAGTCATAGTCATAGAACAATATTGTCAACTAGCTTTTGCCAGCGGCTTCGCCCGCGTGGATATCAGAAAATATCCCACGGGAACGTACTACCGGGAATTCCTTCCTTATTTCTTGTTTACATTATAAAGGGAACCTCTGTGCAAAAATTCAGCTTTCTAGGTCCAAGGGTTTGGGCTGGCCGTTGATGAGTCAGTCAGTCAGATGCCATTATCTATATAAATAGTATAGACAATGTCGCTTGTCGTGTCTGTATTGTGTGACCAGTTAGTTCTTCTAATCGATTCAATGGATTTTGATGAAATTCTTATTCCGGAAGGTTTATGTGTTTAACTTAGCATTGAATTCTGGATATGTTGACTTGTCGACTCATCAGTAGATTGCACCCGTGCGAGGCATGGCGGCTCGTAAGTTGAATATAACAATATTTTTCTATGACGTCTTATGTTGAAATCTGACAGCCCATCCGCGAACCTACCTATACCTACGTATTTAAAAATCGCTGGCAAAATGTTAACAAACGTTATCCCGATTCAACAGACTAACCAATACCACTTCACTTTGTTCTATTCAGCGACTAAGGGTTGATCCACATCTGTCAGCACGGAACAGCATTTATGCCGTGTGTGCTGCAGCGTGCTATCGCGTGCTTCAACGTAAGATCGCACGCCGTCGCCGTTGAGTGTTGTAGAATACGATCATGCAATGCAATGGAAGCATGATATCGCGCTCGATAGCACTCGTCAGCACTCCAGCGCCTCTTAGCCATTTTGGCCGTGATGTCGAGCGCATCGCCGATTCCACCGCGCGGTCTCTATCTTTATCGCTCTAGGAAATGATGATCCTAAGAGATAGAAAAGGATAAAGCACGAAAAAAGGCGATTCCGTGCTGACAGATGTGGGTCAACCCTTATGATCTGTATGCAGACCTTGTCAATACAATTGCTAGGTACATGAAATAATTGCTATAAGTCTGCGGAACATTGAGAATTTACTCTTTAGAGGAAGAGCTTGACAGTTATCAAATTGTAACTATAAACTCTGAAGCTTTAAGCCGACGCGGACGTCCGCACGGACGTAAAAATATCGCGGCGATTTTTTTTCGCCTTCCGGATTTTCAACGCTCTGCTTAGCGCCGAGAGTTGAAAATCCAACAGTGTGTTTTTTCGACGAGCTAGAATGCACTCTGTTATTGTTAAATTGGATTCTCAACGTTCGGCTCAACAACGAGAGTTGAAAATCCAGTGCGCGATAAAATCCCGCCGCGATATTTTTACGTCCGTGCGTACGTCGGCTAAGGCTCCTTCAAACAGGCGCGACACGCGACGCGACACAAAGGCACCACGTGTCGCACGACTAGCGGTGCCTTTGTGCGGTGGTTTGTAGGAGCCTTTATGAGTAGCCTTTCAGTTGAAATTTGCATTGAAATGTCTAACAAAGTACATAGCACTATACATGCGCAGTATTACATGGCGCCGAAACCGACAAGCTCTAATTTTAATTGTAAGTACAAGACAACTCTAACATCTCCACCCTTCGAAGCACAGAGGCGTGACGAGAACAGGAGTCGGTTATAAAGGTTTATAATATATTGTGACAGCTACACGAGCTTGTAATATAGAAAATACTTTAATTCATTAGAAAAGCAAAAAAAAAAAAAATAATGCGTAGCGAAAATGCGCGAAAAAATGCGTTGATGTCTTTTGTTTTAATGCAACGAAACTTTTGGGGCTTTTGAAAATTTTGGATTTTGAAAGATTCAAGTTTATCGTATACTAGTTTTTACCCGCGGCTTTGCTCTCGTTCAGTGTCTATCCCTCGGGAGCAGTTGTTTTTTCTGGATGAAAGGTACCCTATGTTCTTTTCTGTACCCCTGACAACGTGTATGCAAAATTTCATGATGATCGGCTGAGTAGATAAGACGTGAAAGCGTAACAAACTCACTTTCGCATTTATAATATTATATTAATTAGGATTCTATGATATCGACGGTTAAGAACCAATAGTGTCTATCTCAGTTTTTTACGTTTTTCACTTTTTAATGCAGGTAGGTTTAAAGTTCAATTTAGCTTGGCCTACTGAGGCCTCCTGTAAAGTTAACTTTATTGAGATAGACAGTATTGATTCTTAAACGTCGATATGGTGGTGGAGGATATTTTATGGTTCCTTATTGTTAATGATTTGTAAGATTACTAGAGTTCCCGAGCTAATATTATCATCCGACGTGTCGATATGAGATAGTGTAGGTACTTCAACTCCCTTAAAAATACGAAAAATAAACGGGAAGTAACTGTTTAATGATGATCCAAACTTAATACAAGTAACGATATTACCTATACTTACCTATTCTTAGATTAAAGCGGAATTAACAAGTTGTGAAACCTATATAATGAACTTTCAGCACTTCAGCTTTGACAAATGAACTAGCTTCTTTTCAGTATTAATAGACATCTATCGCATTTGCTAAAATATCAGCCAATCATAAGGAAATGCTTATAAGATTAAAAAGAACCACAGACACTTAGGATGAAGAAGAAATATAAGCACTGGCTCAAAACGGGTTTAATAACATCGGCTACAGTCGAGACCTAAACTGAAGAGAAGGAAATTATTGATGGCTTTAAGATGCTTCATCATCATCATCTGCCTAGGGTCGGCTTCCACTATTTTACATGGAGCGACTGCCTATCTGACCTCCACAACCCAGTTACTGAGTAATACCCACGTTAAGAACCATTGGTAGTCAGACTTTCGGGCTTCTGACTACCACAATGACTGTCAAAGATATACAAACAAGAGCCGGGACCAACGGCTTAAGGGGGATGCGCTAAAGTAGCCCGCGAAATACAATTTTTTTTACGTTTTTTTGCAATTTACAGGGCAGTGTTAGGTTGTATGTTGATTAAAATATGATTCGCGCCCCGTAACTAATATGGCTTTACAGAATTATAATCATTAGAATCAGCAATACAACTCCATAAGTTAGAATTGACCTCAAATCTCATGATTTCATGAAATTTTGACATACAACCTAACACCGACCTTCAAATTGCATTCGCGCATTTCGCGGGCTACCTTTGCGCATCCCCCTTAACTTTCCAGGGCACGTAGTAGGGGTCCCGATCTGTAACCTCGGCAAGTGCAGCTTAACATTCAAAGACCGGTGCGACTGTTTTTATTCAGCCATGAGCTCCGTGGTTTTAAGAGGTCTCCGAAGCATATATTGTATGCTGAATATATTAGGTTGGGGAAAAAGTCTTTTCGCATTATAGTATGTATGAACTTAAAATAAAATCTCTTTGACTATACTATTTGTATCTGGCTGGTTTTGGTATCATTGAAAGTTAAAATTTTGAAGAACATAATTCCAAATTCAAATTAAGAAAATGTGTGATTTTCATTTATTTTTTGTACTGTCAAGATGAGTGAATCTAATGATGAAATTCGATACATTTTAAAATTTTACTACAAAAAAGGTAAAAATGCAACACAAGCCGCGAAAAAAATTTGCAATGTTTATAGACCCAGTGCAGTGTCTGTGAGAGTAGCACAAATTTGGTTTAAGCGTTTTCAGTCCGGAAATTTTGATGTCAAAGCTGCACGTCGCTCTGGTCGCCCTATTACGGATAAAATGGATGCAATTTTTGAAAAAGTGGAGCAAGATCGGTATATCAGTAGTTACGACGTAGCTGAAGAACTGGGAATTGACCACAAAACAGTTTTGGCGCATTTGAAAAAAACTGGGTACACAAAAAAGCTCGATATTTGGGTACCTCACGAGCTCACTGAAAGAAACCTAATGAACCGTGTACTCATTTGTGATTCTTTATTACGACATAGTGAAACCGAATCATTTTTGAAGAAGCTGATAACTGGTGATGAAAAGAGGATCACGTACGACAAGAACGTGCGAAAAAGGTCGTGGTCAAAGGCCGGTCAGGTTTCACAGACTGTGGCGAAACCCGGGTTAACTCGCAACAAGGTGATGCTGTGTGTGTGGTGGGATTGGAAGGGCATTATTCATTATGAGCTGTTACCATCGGGCAGGACCATCGATTCTGAACTGTACTGCGAACAACTGATGAGATTAAAGCAAGAAGTTGAGAGAAAGCGGCCGGAATTAATCAACAGAAGGGGTGTGGTTTTTCATCATGATAACGCTAGACCTCACACATCTTTAGCCACTCAGCAAAAACTAAGAGAGTTTGGCTGGGAGGTGTTAATGCATCCGCCGTATAGTCCTGACCTTGCACCTTCAGATTTCCACCTGTTTCGGTCTCTTCAGAATTCTTTAGGCAGTGTCAGGTTAACATCACGAGAGGACTGCCAAAACCACATGTCGCGGTATTTTGATCAGAAGTCCCAAAATTTCTATAGCAATGGGATCATGTCCCTACCTACAAGATGGCAAAAAGTTATCAAACAAAATGGTACCTACATACTTTAGATAAATGTAAATAATGTATATTAAAAAATGTTTTGAATTTTCTTAAAAAATGCGAAGGAACTTTTTCCCCGACCTATTATAATTAACTGTTTGAAGGTGTGACTGGTACCATTATGGCTTAAGTTTTAATCTTAGGCAATAGACGAAAACTGTCTCTCTCTTGAAAGATTATCATCGGTCGTTTCAGGATTTACCGATCTACACGAAAGAATTCTAATGTCTCGCTAAAATGTGGTAGTACATAATCCTTGGTATTCGAAACTGGCTCATTTCATTTTATTTGATTTCATTTCCACGAGCGTTGGACCGCAAAAGGAATGAATGGAAGGCAATTGCATGCAGCTGAGATGAGAATGCTAAGATGGATGTGTGGTGATGCACGAATGGATAGAATAAGAAATGAGTAGGTACATAAGAGGAAGTCTGAAAGTGACACCGGTGACTGAAAAGTTATGTGGAAATCGGTTGTCATGGTATGGGCATGTAATGCGGAGGAGTGAGGAAAGTTTTGAGTATGAATTTGGATGGCTTATATAGGTAGGTAAGTAGGGGAAGATCAAAGAAACGATGGATGTACTGTGTGCAAGATGAATGGCAAGAAATGGATTGACTACCGAGATGATCACTAATAGAGAAGTATGGAAGAAAAAGACATGTTGTGGCGACCACAAATAAATTGGGATAAGGACTGGAGAATGATGATTCCATGAGTAAGTATATCGATCTCCAGGCTAGGGAAATCATTGAGTCATCAAATTAATGTGATAAGTTGATCTTCAATACAAATGAAGTGACCGAATCTGTGTAAAGACTGCGCTTGCCATCTGTTGGTCCTGCTAACCTCATTCGGAAATGCTGTGATATTCAGTATGTATGTATTTTCAATGCGACGCATGCTTTATTATTGATGTAGGCACGCATTTTTATGATAGATTTAAAGAATTGGACAAGTTAGTACAGTACAATAAGCAGATAAGTGCCTATATGTATGACTAAGGTCTCTGATTTCTATCCCATTGTTCACCTCTATAGAATGGGAATACTTAGTTAATTCCTATTAGTAATGTACATGCATAGGGTACCAAGCAGATTAATAGACCTTTGAAAACAATCTTTCGACTTTACTGAATAGACAAAACCAGAATAATTTAGCGATTAACTAGCAGAGATAGTTTGATTGAAGTAGATGTTTTATTTCTTTTTATATTCTAGGCTCCGCTACTTTTTTTGATTGCCTGGATCCATTCTGCATCGGTCTTTTGTGACCTCAATAAACCCTGTGCATGCTTTGTGTTTGACTTTGGTGAAAACAAATGACTGTGCTTACATCACCAAATATTTGAATATGGAATTTGTTGTTTATGAATTGGATGATTTTACATACCTAGTATAAAACTGCAATTACTGCAAACAATATCATGCATAATGAGATATATTAAGATTGATTCTAGGTGAGCCAGACAGTCAACTACAGTCTCCCATGCCCAAATGATTTTCTTAAATCGAGTAACCAATAAGTATGGCAATGTATCTTAGTATCTATTTACAAAACCAAGCAAGATGCAACTTACTTATCTACTGATACGTATCTTTGGAGCATTCGCATTCCCACGATGATTGCCTATCATATCACACGCTCCGACATAAATGTTATGCATGCTCTGCAAAACTATCGTAACCTTACAAAGTAATCAGGAATGTCCAAACGTCACTATTCACATTCTCATTTTCCTGTCACGCAAAAGGTGCATCTGTTACATCGCAACAGATAGCGCTTAATGCACAGTATAAACGAAATAATCCACGTTGCAACGCGAATATGTCGGGTCGAGCAGGTGTGTGCGCCGGCGCAGCCGAGGGGCTGCCTCAGCTACCCTGCTTGCTTCGGCAACCACTTCCGACGACGACTGCAACGCGAATTGCGGCTCACTCTCACAACTAGTAGCCGACACGAAACACGACCTTCACCCCAACACTTAGAGTCCATTATCCAGTCTCACATCGCACCGCATTACGTTAACGGTTTTTGATTTAATTTCAATGAAACAAGTAACGTTTAATCGATCACAAATCGGACTGTGGATTCATAAGAACTTGACAGCACTCACAGTTGAGCAGAAAATATAAGTGCAGACATTAACTAATGGGACGTGGAGTGACGCGACGCAGTATGTAAACAAACAAACAAGTCACGCATCGAATCGAGCGCATTGTGAAATGCACACACGGGACATGTAACACATGCATAACTTACGTGTTTATGCGCAGGCGACGGTACGTAAACAAAGCTGTAATAGTCCATCGATCGGTGAGTGCAGGGAACCTAGTGATCGATGGTGGCGCTGTGTCGATGCAGTTCGTGTGGCTCGGTGGTGCGGCCGCGGTGGTCCGTATCGTGCACTCCGTAAGGGCGAGTTTAGTTTGAGTTATTGTTGTCCGTAGTTGGTTGGAATTTAAACGGGTGTAGAACGCGTGCGCGGTGCATAGGCCCGCGGTGCAGCGTGCAGCGTGCGCGGGGCGCGGGCGCGCGGCTCTGACTGCACGCGGCACCCCGCGCTGCCGCGCCCTCTGACCGCCACCACCGTACATTGTCAACAAATGAATGGAAATCACTTTGTTGGGCTTCTTCACGTTACATCACCGATAAATGTTTCCGTAGCATCTACAGCAGTTGTACTTACAACTGCAGACTTGTTGCTAGACATTTCAAAATGATCTAGTTTGAGATAAAAGAAAGTGGATTACTTACATTATAAACGAAACATTATTCGTAAACATCCGCGCAAAATATTTGCATAAGTAGGTATACTTAATTAGCGAAATATTGATGTAACAAATCACACTTTTTCTTGCTGGTAGGCCCACTCCACTACAAAACAAATCGAGGTTGAAAGAAAATCACGAAAAATCCTTAATTCGTTTTATTGAAACCAATTTAGAGTTGCATTATATCTAATTGAACATGGCAGATGTATGCGTGTATTCATTTTAGTTATTGCTGTGAGTAGCATGATGCGGGCGTAAGTGTGATCCTCCAAAACAAATGAGTGAGCGCGCGTGCCTGCTCAGCCGCCACATGCAGGCATGCCTCGGATTCCATTGAGAGGGTTTTATCGGAGGCGGCGCGGAGAGAGGAGCTGCGTACGCGCAAGTATTCGGGTGTTTGGGTGCGCGCGGAGGGGTCGATGACCGCGTAGCGCCGCGCGCCCTTTGAGCGATTTTTCTAATGCGTACCGACGAGGTCGCGCGCTCGCCCCGGCTGAAGCGCCCACGTCGAAACTTCAGTTATCGCTCTACGCTTGATAAACTTGATATAGATTGCTGGAGAGGTATTCGTTAAGTTCTGTTACGTTACTTTCTCTTTTCAGAATCTTGTTTGTTTGTTGGTGTTAGCAGAAATGCATAGTTTTTGTACCTAATTCATATTTGTCGCGCCCCAAAATATACGATAGACTAGCTTTTGCCCGCGGCTTCGTCTGGATGTAGGATAATATCCCACGGGAACGTACTACCGGGAATTCCTTCCTTATCCTAGTCTACATTATGAAGGAAACCTCTGTGCAAAATTTCAGCTTTCTAGGTCTAAGGGTTTGGGCTGGGCGTTGATGGTCAGTCAGTCAGTCGGGACTTCTGTTCTTATTTATACAACGTGTCGTTTTGCATCCTCGTCAAATTTAAGGGTGTGGTATAGACCACCAAACCGAACAACTTTTTCCACGGCACCAACATCGTAATCGCGAAAAAATAATGGGACAGTTGAAAATTTTTTCGCGATTACGATGTTGGTCCCATGGAGAAAGTTATTCGGTTTGATGTTCTGTACCACTACCACACCATTGAAACCCTTGAAATTTGACGAGGATGCATAACGACACGTTGTATAGATAGACTAGCTTTTGCCCGTGGCTTCGACCGCATGTAAGTCGGAAATTATCCCCTAGGTACTACTGGAATAAAAATGATCTTAGTCCGAACCTAGGTTATGGCTTATCCGTTATGGCGCGTGAAAAGACAGACAGATGAATAATAAATTATATTTTTTTTTTATACATAAAACAGGTTTTTATGTATCCAAGGCCCGCTAACATCACAAAAAAGCCACCTTTAAACATCATTCCATCCCTGACAACTTTAAACAATTATTGACAGAAATAGAACAATTGTTTTAAATTCGTTTAGATCTCAACGTATTATATTTAGTGATTTGAGGTGCTAGCCTAAATGTCTAACTTAAAAATAATAATTATTCATTCTTCTATGATTACCATTAATTTTTGTGATTGATTTTAATTTTAATATTCATATCCCTAACCTAAGAAGCTAGGTTTGCCATACAAACTTTCATCCCCTATATCACCCCCATCAGGATTATTTTTAAAACAAAAAGTAGCCTCATGATGTCATCTATCTTTTTGCAAAATTTTATCGAAATCCGCACAGTGGTTTAGGCGTGAAAGGGATAACATACAGACATATCGAAAATTTATCGATTCGAAAATAGCTCTGTTGGTTTCTTGTAATATTAGAATTTAGAATGCATTTATAATGAACTTTATTCTGTAAGCAGGATATCCGAATCTGCAATGCTATTCTGTAAACATCTCACCGTTATTACTTAACTGCAGTGCTATTCTGTACAAATCTCACCGTGAAGACTTAGGTGAAGAGAGCGTGGAGTGAGCTGTCAATAGTGTCAATCCCTAGCATCAGATGTAATGACAACTCACTTCACCTAGATTTTCACGGTGAGATTTGAACAGAATAGCACTGCTGAAGTGAGCGTGAAGTGAGCTGTCATTCCACCCGATGCTGGGGATTGACACTATTGACAGCTCACTTTATGCTCACTTCACTTATGTTTCACGGTGAGATATTTACAAAATAGCACTACAGTTTTGAACGTCATATTAAGAAAAGAAAAATAAACTAGATGGAGTTGACATAATTCCTATCTGACTACCCCTGAGAAAAAATGGCAAAACCAACTCAGGATCAAAGTCTAGACATAATCTTGGTGAGATCTTATGAGGACCCTGCAGATTAGCGTATGAAATAATTTTTTGAGAAAAAAATCACACAGATTTCAGTGGACCTGTCCAGTCGGTGCAAGCAGTTGTCAAACTCAGTAATAGTATTTAAGGAGCTCAACGACTCGACGAACAATACAAAAGAAAGGAAATTTGGGTATGCCGCATAAAGTACTCGAACTGCGAGATTATATTAGTACCGAATTTCAAGTTAATCCAACAGCGCGTTCAAATTTTTTTTTGTATTTAATCGTATTCCCTGTTTTCACCCACACAGGGGTGGAAGTTTAAAAATATGGTATGTTTCCATAGCTTAAAATTAATAAATAAATAAAATAAAATAAGTTTATTTCATACTAGCACTTACCGCGCGGCTTCGCCCGCGTGGATGTTGGATAATATCCCACGGGAACGTACTACCGGGAATTCCTTCCTTATTCCTAGTCTACATTACAAAGGGAACCTCTGTGCAAAATTTCAGCTTTCTAGGTCTAAGGGTTTGGGCTGGGCGTTGATGAGTCAGTCAATTAGTCAGTCAGTCAGGACTTCTCTTTTTATTTATATAGATAGACAGATATCTTATTTGACTTACATTGCATGTCAAGGAGTCTCTATTTAGGCATATAAAATGCCTGTAGTTGAAGGCTCCGCTCTTCCCTTACATTATAAACGTATGAGTACAAATAGGTAGGTATATGTATAAAGAAATAAAGAAAGGAAAAAATAAAAATACGATATTTTTTTACTAGTGTATGTGTATGTGTGCGTGTGTGTGTATTTTATAGCTTGACTCAAAAATTATTTACACCAATTTTCAAGTTAATTAAGCCACGCAGTAAAATTTTCCCTTGTATTTTTACTACCCCTTTTACACCGTTAGAGTTAGATTTTCGAAAAACCTGATACACGTTATTCTTTATTTTTGGTTTTAAGTGAGTTTTGAGTTAATCGGATTGTACGTTACATACAAACTATGATACTCCCAATCCCGCTTAGGGAAGTAGTTTAGAAAAACAAAAAATTACAAAATCATAATATACTTAGATAAATATTCGTGCCAAGTTTCAAGTTTATTAACCCAAGGAATAAGATTTTTCAAACAAGCAATATCCCCCTTTTCACCCCCTTAAAGGTCGAATTTCCAAAAACACCTTTAATAACTTAATGTATGTATTTCAGCCCAATCCGTTCAGTAGTTTGAGCTGTGTTGATAGATCAGTAAGTCAGTCAGTCACGGTTTCCTTTTGCAATTTGTTTTTTTTTTTTTTGCTATTTGGCACACATAATTTCATGAATTTTCACGTCCACATTAAATTTCAAAATCAATGCCATTTTCGTAATTAACGTCCCACAAAACCATAAAAACGACACCCATATTGATATTTAGACATTTCAACCCCATCGTACCCCAATAGAGGATGATGTTTCACGTCCACCACATTGGATTTTAAAATTGTTGTTGTTTTCGTAATCAGCGACCCGATAAAACATACAAACGATACCCATGTTGATTTTTAGACTTTGTCACGCCATTGGGGGAAATGGGGTGACAAATTAGGGGTTGGATTCTGAAAAAAACCTAAAACTCTTAGGAGTACCTACTCCTGTGAAGTTACGAATAAAATAGTCTAACTAATCTTGTTTTCCCGTACATACTTTGCACACCCGTCCGGAGAATTTTAAAAATCCTTTCTTAGTGCACCCCTAGACCTGATAAAGAATCTACGCGCCAAATTTGGAATCTCTAGACCCGGGTCTAGATATTCTAAATCTAGGTTTGGGCTGTGCGTTGTTATGTCAGTCATCCGGTCAGTTTCTTCTTTTATATATTTAGATTAACTTAAATACGAACCTAAATGAGGCTGACACTGGAGGAGTTCCTAGGCTTCAATTTGACACTGTTCAGTCGTTTCAAAGAGAACATGCACGAGCAACTATGGAAATACCTACAGAATTATGATTGGTTACTTCACACGGATAAGTAGTTAACAAACAACTTAGTTACTATTTATTCTAATAAAGACTCATTGGACAAAGGATGATTGGACATTTTCAAAAGGGAAATTACCTACCTTCATCTTTTCCTCCTGAAAATGACCAATCATCTCGTACCTATTGTAGGTACCTTGGTGTTATTAAATGACATTTATTTTAATAATTTCCTACATTAAGGCTCCCGCAGACAGGCGCAGCGCCACTCTGGAGGAAAATTTTCTATGAAAACTTCATGGAAATTGTTTTACCGGGGTCGCATCGCGCGCGTCTGCGGGAGCCTTTATTAGAGTAAATGGTATGGAAACTAAGTTGTTTGTTAACTATCCGTGTATAAGTAAGTAACCAATCATAATTCTGTAGGTTCAGGTGATTGAATATTTTCAGGAGGAAAAGTGTAGGTAAGTCAGTAGTTTTCCTCCTGAAATGTCCATTCATCTCGTACCTAGTCGATGATTCGGCCATTAAAAATGCAGTTCAAATTAATTAGTAATTCTATTAGTATATTTCAATAACGAGCTCAAAAAAAAAAAACTACAATATACACTGAAGCAAGCATTATTTCAAGAACTATTGCGACTAACTACTGCACTGCTAAATTCTAATAATTTCTAATTGATCTTATTTGAAGCTTTTCAATCTGCCTAGCCTTTTCCCAACTATGTTGGGGTCGGCTTCCAGTCTAACCGGATGCAGCTGAATACCAGTAAGTATTTTATATGGAGCGACTGCCTATCTGACCTCCACAACCCAATTACTGGGTAATATGATACCCCTTGGTAAGACTGGTTGTCAGACTTTCGGGCTTCTGACGACCCGTAACGACGTAAGATCCTCGAATGACAGCCGGGACCAACGGCTTAACGTGCTTTCCGAGGCAAGGAGGAGTCTCGATATGTAAAGATGGTCACCCATCCACGGACCAACCCCGGAAAGCGTAGCTTAACCTGATGGATCGACCCGTACGGCTGTTATTACTTAGCCACAAGCTCCTCCTTATTTGAAGCTTTTAAAGCTAAATAAATGAACTCGTCATGAGAACGGTGTCAACTGAGTTGTTTCCTGTTAAAGATTACTCGATTCTCGGAATATTGATAAAATATCGAATAAAACAGCATAGTTGACGAGAAACATTATGCCTTTAAGTATTAAAAATCAACCTTGTTTATTAAAACAAGGTTGATTTTTGAAGATTAAAGATTGTTCAAATACTAGCTTCTCATTAGAGAAGCTAGTGTTTGAACAATCTTTAACAATCGATCGATTAGTGAAGTTAAGCTTCGCTAGTCGAGGTCAGTTCGTAGATGGGTGGTAATGCTATTCACAACCAGGTTCCTCACGTAGTTTGCAGAGCCGGATATAAGTAGTCGATCGGTAGAAACCAGTACCAACCCATGATCTACTAAGAAAATCGAACCTACCCATGCAGGGTGCAAGTTTATACATATTAAGCTTACTGCTAATCTCTTATACATTGAGCATAAGAACCACATCCATCTTACTTCCATAGCCCTTTATTCAACGTACCTATTAGGTACCGTGTATACGCTTCATGTAACAAACAAGAATTAACTTGCCTGCAAGCTTATAGTTGATCTAAGCATTGTGCACATGTCTAATCTAATCTAACTAGTCTGTATACTGTCCCACTGCAGAGCAAAAGCACAAGTCTGTCTTTTACTAGTGTCGGCCAGTCCTTTCGGTAGGAGTCAAACTCGTCCCGCCATCTTTGTCTCGGCCTGATGCGATATCGTCGTGCGTAGGGGTCCCAATCGGTGGTTCTCTCGGCCCATTTGTCATCTGCCATGCGGTAGACATGTCCGGCCTAGTCCCACTCGAGCTTAGCGGCTTTCTGGGTAACGTCCGTGATCTTGGTTTTGGCGCGCAGTGTTGTGTTCCTTATGCGGTCCGAAATTCGAACCCCCAGGATACAATAGCTCCTCTGTTTACTTATCATTCGAAATCTGAGTGAAAATGTGCATTTTATCCGCTAGCGTGGAAAGAGTTTTTAAAATTGGTTTTTAAAATTCAATAATTTTCTATACCACCAGTCTACTGAAAACGCATTAATACTTATTTCATGTCAGTGCGCCAACCTCATTTTTAGAATAATTGCACTGGCCAGCACGACGATTGAATGAAAAACTTTTTTATGTTTTCTTCTCTTTATTCACAGAGCACATTATAATATATAGGTATCTTTATTCAATTCACTTTCCATCATTTTGGTTTATTTTTTGATAAAATCGTAAGAAATCATAAAATATGAGTGAGTTCAGCAGCGACAAAGATAGAAATTTAACATCTGCAGAGTTAATGCAAGCGGTACATATTGCCGAATTGAGTTTTCTTCCGGAAAAATCGCGTGAAAAGTACATAAAAGCGTACAATTTGTGCGCGAAAACGTTTTCGGAGACTATAATGGTATCATACTTCATTGAACTAGGTGCCTAAAACAAGGAAACGGCAGAACAGTTATTCTGCGTCCCCTTTGAAACCCTCGCTACGCTCAGGATTGAATTTCGGTAGAACATTTGGTGGCTTAATTTGTTGCATTTTAACTCTACTATGACGTCCTGCAAGGAATACGTCGGATTACAAGTAACCCTGTATATTTGTAATCACGTTCTCGAAAATGGCGCTAACGATTACGATGAAAGTTGAAATATAGCTGTTTAAATTGTAATGGATTGGCTAGCAAAACAACGAGCAAGTAAAAATTTTGGTAAATTTTGGAAGTCCACTGGTAATTTGGTTGCGAAACCTGGCCTCTCTGTGTATGTGGAAGGGATAAGTGATAAGAGAATGAGAAATGAATGATGATGAATGAGGTCCTTGAATACATTAGCACACATTATTAGCAAATAATGTGTGCTAATGTATTCAAGGACCATTTCAAAGTTCAGCCCCCTCTCGGTCCCTCAACCTCGGTGAATGATTGTGAACCCATCCGTCTTGGCGCGAAACCTCTGATACGTTTCTCAACCAAGCAAGTATGTGCAATCATTAACAACATGAAACGAGACAAATCTCCAGGGCATGATGGGCTCGGCATTGAGCACCTGATGCACGCAGGTGTCCATTTGCCGCGAGTCTTGTCTATGTTTTTCACAATGGGTATTAATCACCTGCTAATCTAATGAAGACCATAGTAGTTCCCATTGTGAAGAACAGCTATCTATAACTAACTATCGTCCCATTTCTCTTGCGACTATAATAGCCAAGGTGTTGGACGGTATGCTTGATTCTTGCTTAAGTAATTACATATATCTTCATGATGCACAGTTCGGGTTTCGCCCCGGGCTACATATATCTTCATGATGCACAGTTCGGGTTTCGCCCCGGGCTACATATACCTTCATGATGCACAGTTCGGGTTTCGCCCCGGGCTACATATATCTTCATGATGCATAGTTCGGGTTTCGTCCCGGGCTACATATACCTTCATGATGCACAGTTCGGGTTTCGTCCCGGGCTACATAATTATATCTTCATGATGCACAGTTCGGGTTTCACCCGGGCTACATATATCTTCATGATGCACAGTTCGGGTTTCGCCCCGGGCTACATATATCTTCACGATGCACAGTTCGGGTTTCGCCCCGGGCTACATATACCTTCATGATGCACAGTTCTGGTTTCGCCCCGGGCTACATATATCTTCATGATGCACAGTTCGGGTTTCGCCCCGGGCTACATATACCTTCATGATGCACAGTTCTGGTTTCGCCCCGGGCTACATATATCTTCATGATGCACAGTTCGGGTTTCGCCCCGGGCTACATATATCTTCATGATGCACAGTTTAGGTTTCGCCCCGGACTATCAACTGAATGTGCTATTTTAAGTCTCAAGCAATAGAACTCAATATTATAAAGATCGCGGTACGCCGGTGTACGCCTGTTTCCTTGATCCAAGGAGTTCGATCTTGTTTTATACGATGTGCTCTGGAGAAAGATGGAAGACAGGGGTATACCAGCGGAAATATGTGCTTTTTCAGTACTGGTATGGTAACCAAGTCGATCAGGTTAAATGCGATGAGAGCCGTATACAGAGTGGATACGACAATACAACAATTGGGTGAATTGCCCAAGCAAAAAAATACACGGCAAACCTGAGAACGGTAGTGCAATGTGCTGATTATTAATTTTATATATTTTTTCTCAACAACGTAAGTATTTCTCTACCTTGGCAAAAAAAATCATTGGTATTTACCCTCTAATATACCCAAAAAAAAAATTACAAAGTGTTATTTTATCATCACGGTGACCTGTCCTGAACCCAATTCCGCTCATAACATACCTTCTCCTGCAAATACATTCGTAATATGGATTTAAATTGATTTTGTTATCATTAAATTATAATATATTCGATCAAATAAAACAATTTTTGTTTGTTTATCTTCTTTCTCATGGATTTGACAGGCAGTCAACTTTTGTCTGGAAAAAAGTTATCATTTCAGAGGACAGTAAGTTTTAGTAGAATAGCCACATCAACATTGCGTTGTTACGCCCCTTTCACCTTTTCTCACTCCGGATCAGTCCGGCTTAAGCTCTCGGCGCGAACGCACCGGTCCCAACGTCTTGCGGTTTCCCGCCAAAAAAGTAAGTTTATCATTTCAGTAATATGGGGACAAAAATAGTTTCATTTCGGTGGCTGTTATAACTCGTGCTAGATTTGTTTAATTTGTTTCAAAATTGTGTATTAAATTCGCAGTAAGTACTGTTTTGTTTGAGTAGTGTTCATATTTTTTAAATAATTTTTTTTCGGAGTTAAATGTAGAACTAACCTCTATTTTATCATCTCAGTGCTATCATTTCAGTGGATTCGGTGGACTGTTATACCAATTACAGTCCACCGGAATTAAAAGTATCTCCGAAATGATAAAAACATAAAGTTTTAGAGATCCTGGTGTCAAATACAAAGTCATAGTTTTGTAATGTACCTACTTTTACCTAGAGTGTCGATTAGATTATTTAGGTGTATTTGTTGTGTAATATTTGTGCTTAAGATATATAATATATACATATATCTATGTAGTTAGTACATGTTTACTATACTTTAGATACACATTTGTTCGGCTCAACGAAAATGTGATGAGTGTGTGGGTCACCACAGTGTAGATTATTATACCTACTAATTGTCAACAAAATAATTATTTCGAGGGTTTACCTTCAATATAAGTCACTTACCTTTATTGTAACCTCAAAGAATGATATATGTAATAATACTAACTGTAATATCTGTATATTAATGATGATATTAAAAAAACTGTGTACTGTCCTGTCTCAGTGTTTATCTAAAATTTGTGGAAATCAAACCTAACAAAGTACGGAACCCTGGCTGGGGGCACGGTTGTTCTTAGCTGTATCATTTCGGTGGATTTATCATTTCGGTGGTAATTTTTATCATTTCGGTGGACACTTTTAATTTCAGTGGACTCTTAAAACTTTATCCTTAAATATTTATGTAAGTTTTGATAATATTTGATGTCCACTCACGCACAATGTTATAAAATAGACTAAAGTATTATTTGTCACTAAAAATATATAGATTGCATTGAAATAAAAAAATCCCACCGAAATGATACATAAAAATCTCTTGTTGAAATTCACCCAATTAATTAAACTTCGTATACCTAACCAGTAATCACGTACCCAATCTGCGTACAAAAATTCAATTCAATTTAACTAATAGTTTAGTCACAGGACAATATTTTTCATTTTCAAGATTTTCAATATGATGTATCTGATAATACAGTTATTAGACCAGCAATGCCTAAAAAATAAAGGTTATAGACATTGCAATATTCTTCACGCACATGTTGCCAACTACTTTTCAATATGGGAATGAATGCATGTTGTACCTTATACCAGAGGCATAAGACTCATAAAGCGTGTCATCAAATTAGATAAGAAAATAATGCATGCGGAAGTTACATCTACTCACTCACTCTTGTCAATCGAAAATTTTGAATGTGCGAAAGAGATACCTACGTATGTAGACGATAGTTCGTTTATTTCTACGTCGCTTTCTCGCCGAAACAATAACAACCCAAACCTGCAAAAAATCATCACAAACAATGGTGTGTTGGGTCGGTCAGTGCCCCAGTCGCCAGCCGTGTTAAAATATTTAAAAATGGTGTTCTATTTTGTTTACATTTTTAAGCTATTTAGTTTGTTAGAAAAAGTCACATTTTTAATTTCAATGTTAGGATTTATTTGATAATTCCTATAAACTGCTATACATTTAGTTCTGCTCGTATTTTAATTTATTGTCGTATAGTCGTATCCACTTTGTATGTTGAAGTGCGGGGTAAGACAGGGTGGTCTGACATCTCCCAGGCTCTTCAACATCTACGTAGATGACCTGATAGTCGCACTCAGCAGCATGCGTGTCGGACGGATGCAGTGTTGATGGGGTTAGAATTAACAACAACAGCTAAGCAGAAGACATGGTGCTGCTGGGTCCGTCGGCGGGAGCAATCGGAGATGCTTAAAACGTGTGAGACCTACGCTGCCATACATGGATTAAAATGTGAGTACATGGTCTTTGAGGTCAGCGGTAAACACCGTGGAGAAGGACCCAAGTTGCTCATGAACGGGTCACCAATTAATAGGGTGTCAACTCTTAAATACCTTGTGCATTGTCTTTCCGCTGACCGCAGGGACGATACAGACATTGACTGGCAGCGCAGGGCTCTAGCGGTCCGGAGTAATATGTTTTTCTGTCGATTTGCGCGGTGTACAGACCAAGTAAAAGTAACACTTTTCAAGGCTTATTGCCAAAGTTTGTACACGGGCAGTCTATGGATCAATTGTACTAAGAGATCGCTGGATGTCCTGCGTGTCCTATATAACAATGCTTTCAGGATGTTGTTGAGGCGGCCTCGTTACTGTAGCGCGTCGGAATTGTTTGCGCAAGCCCGCAACGACGGCTTCTATGCAATTATACGCAATAAAACTGCGTCGCTACTGAGGAGAGTGAGGGGCAGTCAAAACAGCATCCTGAAAATTGTAGCCGAGAGCCTTAGCTCTCCGATTGTATAGCAGTTTGTGCGGAGGTTGATTTTTACTAACACTAGGCAATAAGTTATTTTTTGTATCTTAGGTACTAACACTATATGGATATTTGTGTCCTGTAATAAAGCTATTCTTTTTTAATTCAACTGCGTTGTAAATAAAATGTGGGTCGTTTCTTGCCCGTGGTTCTCCATAGCCTATTTCGCTTTGAAATGGGCACTAGCTTCATCTTTCTGACTGACTGACTCCTTGACTATTCAAAAGTCTCTGTAAATGTTTTAGTTGAATTATATGTTTTGAGTTTGAGTGGGAAAATATTAAAAATAGACATACTTAGAAGTATAACTACATAATACCATAATAGTAGGTTAGGTTGCAGACGCATCATGAAAGGTTTACCGCTCAGCAATCAATCAATCAATCAATCATTTTATTATCAGGCAACTGTAAGCCCATAGAAAAGATACACAAATGATATAAACAATAATTATAAACTAGTACAAGTACTAGTTATATTACCGTATAACTAAAACAAAACAATGCAGCAATTGTGCTGCTGCGCCTGCGCGATGCTTCAGTGTAGGTTTTCACTGCAGGCTGTGGACACCCAAGCAGTAGCGTAGTACTTAGTAAGTAGTTGATTACTAATGAACCACTGATACTTACGCGCAAATATTTCTATAAGTAGGTAGGTACTTATAGGATTTTACTGACAAATTCTTCTCATCTTTGATCTTTTCAAATTAAAAGTTTCAAATGTGAAGATTATAGTTTTATCTACTGTTTTTAAACCTTTTTTGGTTAGGTAGGTATTTTTCTGCGCTATTGCAAGCACCCTTTCACTACGCAACGAACTACGAACGCAGGGAGAGTTTGACTATGGCAATCGGTACGGGCTGCCAACGGGAAGACAGAAATTAAGTAAAAGGTTCCATTGATAGTACTTATAAGTAGGTATATTGTGGGTCAGTCTGCCTAGCCTTTTCAAAACTATGTTGGAGTCGCCTTCCAGTCTAACCGGATGCAGCTGAATACCAGTATTTTACATGGAGCGACTGCCTATCTGACCTCCACAACCCAATTACTGGGTAATACGATACCCCTTGGTAAGACGACTGATTGTCAGACTTTCGGGCATCTGACGACCCGTAACGACTGTCAAAGATCCACGAATGACAGCCGGTACCAAGGGCTTTCTGAGGCACGGAGGAGTCTCGGTATGTAAAGATGGTCACCCATCCACGGACCAACCCCGGCAAGCGCAGCTTAACCGACCCGTACTGCTGTTATTATTTAGCCACGAGCTCCTCCTCAATAATTATATTGTGGGTAGCTAGTGTTACACCTGCTAATTAAAGCTTATTGCCTACGATAAGAACCCTAAAAACATGCAGCTAAGTAGACAGTTGGGTATCCCTCTTAATTTCCAGTTTACACCGCCTGGGTTTTCGCTGTCTTTCTGAGGATAATTTTAGGACATTGAAATTATTCGGTTAAATCTAAATTGTAAATGATTTTCACATAAAAATTGGCAGCATCGCCTACATAGTTTACATGTTATTTCAACATTGCGATACTTTACGACAAAATTATAGCTCCCTAACTAAAGTGTTTTGAATTCTTCAAGGACCTCCTAAGGTATCAGAACTCCAAAGGAGAATAATAAAATAATATTATCGAAATTCGCCTTAATTAGGCGCCGGTATCAAAAGGCGTTTACGTGACTGGGATAATGACGGGCGGATTCCTTTTTGCATTCCTGATGTGTGAAGCTCTTCGCAGAGAAAGGCTTTCTGCAAATCTCGGTGAAATGCGCAGAAACCAACAATAAAACCGGCCAAGTGCGTGTCGGACCACGCACAATTTCAATTATCCCAAAAACCAACTTAACATTGTACTAACTTACTTAGTTGAAAAACATGTTCTCCCATACGTCTCGGTGAATTCACCAACTGCAAATGTAAGTTTGTAATCCCATAAAATGATTTTTTATGTGATAAAATTATAAATTAACAATTTTCGGACTTTTTCCTTTACTTGTGTTATGAGACTTTAGTTCTTGCTTTTCATGGTTCAAGGTCAACGCTTAATATCCAGGTTTTGATTTACTTGCGAGTATCAAAATATGACGCATAAATGGCCGTATTTTTTTATTGCGTTGACTTAGAAGCTTGATTTTTTTTAGAGCTCCAAGGGACTACAGACCTACCTACGTACCTATTTGATGTTAATTTCAACATGATACCTCCGCGTGGAGGTTCCCGAGAAAAAGGACCTTGACAGACTGACAGACAGACAGACAGATGGACAACGAAGTGATAATAAGGGTACCGTTTTTTCCTTTTGAGGTATGGAAACATAAAAATATGTTTTTAGTCGATGGGCCATGTAAACCATAGTCTAATTAGGTACTTAATTAAATTTCGCGAGAGTATCATAAATGGTGCCTAACGATTATATCAAGGGGCAGCAAGATTATCCCGTGCTAATAACAAAACTGCACTAAGTAAATAAATTCATTCGCCAAGCTTTGTGATTATGGCAGTTTCCCGAATTATATTCTTTCAGAACTATATTTTATTCCACCAAAGCAAGGGCGGAACCAGGGGGGGGGGGGGAGGGGCACGTGCCCCCTCCAAACGGTTTAAATAAAACAAAAAACTGAGAGATTCGGTATCGCTTTTTTATTATTATCATTTGTTTCGTTCGTGCACGTTTTCTGTAACATCCAGCAGTGCGGAGCGATCTTTCTCTCTACCTTACGCCCGATGCCGACGGTTGAATATCCATACTAATCCATACTACTTAATATAGATTAGAAAGTAACTCTGTCTGTCTGTCTGTTAACTTTTCACGCTTAAACCACTGAACGGATTTCGATAAAATTTGGCAAGGCTATAGATGGCATGCTGGGGAAGGACATAGGCTACTATTTGCCTCAAAAATAATCCTACAGGAGGATATAATATGATATAAGGGATGAAAGTTTGTATGGGAAATCTAGCACTTCTTATGTTAGGGATATGAAAATTAAAATTTATGCTTTTGGTAGGAAATAAAGAAATATATGGTTCAGCGTTTTTGGAAAATCATCCCCTAAGGGGGTAAAATAGGGGCTGATTTTAAAATTCACAAAACTGCACCGGATATCGATAAAATTTGGCAAGGCATTCTGGGAAAGGACATAGCCTACGCTTTGTCTTAAGAAAATATCCTATAGGGGGTGATATAGGGGATGAAAGTTTGGGAAACCCAGCATTTCTTTATTTAGGGATATGAAAATACAAATTTATGCTTTTAATTTATGAAAAAATCATCCCCTAAGGGGGTAAACTAGGGGTTGATTTTAAAATTTACGTATAATATTAAAAGTTTTTGTACCTTATTTTAAGAGATTTAAGGATTGGAAATGTAGTCATAGTTCGTATCCTGAAGTAACATTTAGTCTTAATTTCTTTTTTTAATTCCCATGGGATAGGGAATTAAGAGCATTTATATTTTTTCGCTTTAGTTGCCTTTAAAGGCATGCAAGTTGGTAATTTTCCGTTCCGTGCTGTTGTTAGGTTTTAGGATTTATTATCCTCCAGCAATCATATATCAATCCGCGCACCGCTCCTTGGATACTATACAGAGTGGATACGACAATACAACAATTAATTAAACTTCGTATACCTAATCACGTAGGTACCCAATCTGCGTACAAAAATTCAATTCAATTTAACTAATAGTTTAGTCACAGGACAATATTTTTCATTTTCAAGATTTTCAATATGATGTATCTGATAATACAGTTATTAGACCAGCCTTGCCTAAAAAAATAAAGGTTATAGACATTGCAATATTCTTCACGCACATGTTGCCAGGTACTTCACTATGGGAATTAATGCATGTTGTACCTTATACCAGAGGCATACGAGTAAGAGTCTTAAAACGTGTCATCAGAATTTGATAAGAAAATAATGCATGCGGAAGTTACACTACTCACTCTTCTCAATCGAAATATTATACTTATGTGACACATTTTAGTGCCGTGTGCCTCTCCCAGAAATAAATCCTGGATCCGCTCTTGCATCTAAGGTATTGTAGATACCTACGACTGTTTGAGTCCAGCAAACCGTCACGTCCTTATGCTTGGTAGCTCACCCCTTTCGACGAAATCAGGTGGTCAGTAATTCAGATAAACCTAAACTTTTTTTTTGTTCCGCGGTGGAAAATCTTCATGGATGTCCCCACCCCGGTGTTCCCTTCCTACACTTGGATCGGGGATCATGGGAGCATGTGCGCCTTCCCTGATCCTCGGGAGATAAACCTAACCTCATGGTGCAGTGTTTGATTTGTATGTACCTATTTTTAACACGCTTTTATTAACTTCACTTGTAACTAACAAACAATGTAAGAAAATCTTGGCAGTCAATTTTAACTGCATAAAATTGTCGTATCGAAATGAAACTTTGTATGTAGGTACAGGTATGTAGTTCGGATGAAAATACTATAACTTGGTATCTTGGAGCCAGGAGGTAAATAGTGGAACTCTTCAGTGGCTACTAGTAGGTAAACCACTAGAGTTTGGGCTCATATGATTTGTTTTGACGAGTCCAATATATTGGACTTGGTAACGAGGGTCTGACGATGGAGCCAGGAGGTAGATAGTGGAATTCTTCAGTGGCTACTAGTAAACCCTTCGAGTTTCGGGTCATAAGGTTGGTTTTGATGAGTCCAATAAATTGCACGTGAAGTCGAGGGTCTGATGATGGAGCCAGGAGGTGGATTGTGGAAATCTTTAGTGGCTACTAGTAAACCGGTTAAGTCATAACTTCGTTGACTTTACTGTGTTGACTGACATATTAACTAAATGAAGAACATACAAGACTAAGGGCTGGCTTTACAATAAGTAGATAACTTTTATCTGAAGAATAAATGTAACAGTTTGACATATTTTCTATACAAAAGCTGTCAAACCGTCATATTTATTCCTCAAATAAAAACTATCTGACTATTGAACAATCAGCCCTAATAAGTAAAAAATAAAATTTTTGTACGTTTGACTTGTATTATTAGCATAATATGTAGCTTGTCACTTCTTATGATTAATCAAAAAGCGTGGAGTGCTTTGTTTAAATAAATTAAAAGTACACACAACTAAAAAGCGCTCCACAATTTTTGAATTAATCGAAGTGAAAAGTACATAGGGACTTATATCGTAACTAATAAAAATCAATTTAATTATTTTATAAGTTTTAGTGCGTGATAAAATAGTGTTTTTGGTTTTTTTAAACTCCATATTTTATTTGTATTGGCACATGACATTTTGTAGAGCAGTTGCAGACCTGCATGTGCTCGGCTCAAATAATCAAAAATATGGCGACTAGTGGTGTAATGAGATTGATCACCACAGTAGTGCTATTCAGTAAACATCTCACCGTGATAACTTAGGTGAAGTGAGCATGAAGTGAGTCGTCATCCCACCTGATGCTAGGGGTTGACACTATTGACAGCTCACTTTAAGATCACTTCACCTATGTTTTCACGGTGAGATATTTACGGAATAGCACTACAGTACACGGAGTTTAGGTGTGTAACATAGTGTAACAAAGATCTTTTGGCACATGAATGACACTGACAGAGGGCGTTGTTGGTAAACATTTGTAAAATGAGGGTTTTCATGAAAATTCACGCCACCAGTTGGCACCACTTTGACAAGAGGTCTTCCGTTTCGACAATTAATAATAGGTCTTTACCTATGAAATTGCCGTTTTGTATGAAAAAAATTAAACGAATTTTTTTCATGCATTTTTTATTTGTATTAACTCTTAAAATGTCGATTGTACACCATGTGTACAGATAACAATAGAATTTCAATTGTGTCTGCTAATTGGCGCGCGACGGGTTAATCGAAGTAATCACCCATGCAATCAATGCATCTTTGCCAACGCAGTGGCAGTTTATTGATACCCTTCTTAAAGAATTCAGCTGGACGGGAGGCAACAAATTCTTCAAAGGCATTTTGTACTGCCTCTCGGGTATTGAATTTTTTTCCCGCCAAGAAGTTATCCAAATTCTGGAAAAAGTAGTAGTCTGTAGGCGCAAGGTCTGGTGAGTAGGGCGGATGACGGAGAGCTTCCAATCCCAGTTCTTGCAACTTGGAGACCGTCTGCTGTGCAGTATGAGGCCGCGCGTTGTCGTGCAGGAGCAGCGGAGACGAGCGATTGACCAATGCTGGTTGGAGACGTGCCAGCTTCTCCATCATTGTGTTCAGTTCTTCACAGTACACATCTGAAGTAATGCTCACCCCGTTTGGTAAGAAGCTGTGATGAATCACACCGGCGCTAGACCACCACACAGTGACCATCACTTTTCTAGGGGTAAGTTTTCGTTTAGGGCATTGTTTACGTGCTGAACCAGGATCCAACCAATTTGCTGAGCGCTTGCGGTTATCAAACAGAATCCATTTTTCATCGCAGGTAACAATGCGGTTTAAAATTCCTTCATTTGTGTGTCTGTTGAGCAGTGCAAGGCACGTCTCGACGCGTACTTCGCGCTGGGGATCATTGAGTTCGTGGGGCACCCATTTGTCAAGCTTTTTTACCTTGCCAATTTGACGCAAATGGACCAATATTGTTTTGACGCTAACGTCGAAAGCTGCTGCTAATTCAGCCGTAGATTGTGTATCATCAGCTTCCACAATCGCCTTTAATTCGTCAGAATCAGAATCAGAATCAGAATCAGAATAACATTTATTTGCCTACTTTATGTATTACAAAGTGTCTCTGTGGCCGGTGGGCCGTACAGAGGTGAGTCAGCTAACTTATGTCCTAATGGATCTATGTTTGCTGTGTTCTGTTGATTCGCAATATGTGAGACTATACAAACAGATTACGTATTTATTTATTTTGTCATGTCAGTGCCATTATTATTATTTTTCACTTTATTTTAAGGGGACGCGGAGCCTTCGTTTTGTCGGTAGGCCACCGCTTATATCCTTTTTTATTAGGGTCATACCATATATCGCCTATTCTGTGATTAACCCTGAGGGGGTTAAATTCGCCGTGCGCTTGGTAGGCGTCTCCAGGGGATTCAAGATCTTCTATTTCTAATTTGGCAATATTTTCCAACATTTTGGTGTTAAGGTCCTCGGCGCGTAAGTGCCAGGCTTCTATGTCAGCCATCTCCCAGATCACTTCCGTGGGTGTTCGTCTTGGTAATTGTGCGGCATTTTTCAATGCCATTCTGTATTGGCGTTCGATTTTGCTTAGGTTCGTTGCGCTATACCTTGAGAGTAGTTGCACCACTCCGTAGTCCATCAGCGGTAAAATGCAAGCCTGAATGATGGCCAGTTTCGTGTCTAGTTCTGTCTTCGCGTTGTATCCTATTATTGGACCGAGGACTCCTCTGACTTGTTTCAGTTTTTTAACGACCTTTTCGGTGTGCTGGTTCATCTTCATGTGTTTGTCGAAGATGACACCGAGGTATCTGATCTGCTTTTGATAGTGCAACGTTTGTTGTTTCAGTTTCACCGTTGGCCGATATTTTTTCTTTTTCGAGAACATGATGCATTCCGTTTTCTCTATGTTACACTTTAACCCCCATCTCGTGTAGTAGTCAACGATTACTTCCGCTGCCCATTCAGCTCGCCTAGTCGCGTGTTCTGGGTTTGTGTCTCTGTTGAGTATACAGAGATCATCCGCATACTGTGAGAGTTTGAGACCTCTGATGTGGTTTTGTATATCCCAAATATCATGGACGTATAAATTGAATATTATCGGTCCCAGGATCGAGCCTTGCGGCACGCCGTGAGGTATCGGTTTGTCTATGGTTATGGTAGTTCTGAATCTACCTTTCAGGTTTCTGCCTTCGAGGTAGTTCTCAATTATTTTAATGATATTGTTGGGAACGTCTTGATTTTGAAGTTTCTTGATCAGGCCTTTGTGGTTGATCGAGTCGAAGGCCTTCGATAGGTCCGTAGATATCATAGAGACGCTGTCTTCCATGGCTAGCGCATCAGTGATAATTTTTCCTGTACGTAGAATCTGGGTTGCTGTGCCTCTTGCCCTTGTGAAGCCGTGCTGGAACGTAGGTTGCAGCCGGTTGACCGTAGCGGTAAGTCTTTTCAGGATCAGTCGCTCACACAGCTTGCCCATAATGTTGAGCAGTGTAATCGGGCGGTACGATGATGCCTGACGGTGATCTTTGCCGGCCTTGTGCAGGAATATGCACACGCCAGTTTTCCATCGCTTAGGGTAGTAACCTGTGGACAAAACAAAGTTAGCGAGAGGCACAAATGCCTCGATGAAGACTTCTCCCCCAAGTTTGAGGGCGTCTGCTTTTATTCCGTCTGGCCCTGGGGCCTTTTTGTTTTTGAATTTGCTCAGTGCAAGTTGCACTTCTTTTTTTGACGTTGGGTCGAGCGGTTGGAACGGTGTCGTCTTTTCAGTCCCCTCGTCGTCTTTCGCTATTTTGGCCTCTTTAATTATGGCTGTATCCGTGAGCTTGTCGATCGTTTCTATTTCTGAACTGCATCCCGTGATGTTTGGTAGTTTAACGATAGGCTTCTTCATGTTTCGTTGGATGTGCCACATCTGTGACCTATTGTCCCGTGAATCATGAAGTTTGTCGAGCCAGCCTTTTTCGGAGTATCCTTTCAGGGCTTTTTCAGCTTCTCTCTTAGCGTGGTTGTAAAGAGTGCGTGTTTCGCGTTGGAGTCTGGGGCTGCAGTGTCTCGCTTGCCAAACAATTTGTTTTAGTTTGTTTCGAAAGTCTATCTTATCGTTTATTTCCTTCGGTAGTCGTTCCTGCCTTGTTGAAGTTTTCAGGGGTGCGTGAGTGTCGAGGGCTGCGACAATGGCATTTTCCATTGTTTCGGCATACTTCTCGCAATCGCAAGCTGTTGCTAATTCAGCCGTAGATTGTGTATCATCAGTTTCCACAATCGCCTTTAATTCGTCATTGTCGACCAAAGTCTTCGGACGACCGCGAGGTTCATTTTTCAGGTCGAAATTTCCAGAACGGAAGCGAGCAAACCAATAACAAGTGGTGCGTTGGTTTGTAGTGTTAGCTCCGTAAACGTCGTTGATGTTGCGTGCCGCTTGTGCCGCGTTGCTGCCACGGCGGTACTCATATTCCATATTACTCGAATTTTTAACGTATCCATGATGACGAAAAAAATTTAAATGCGATGAAAATGTAACACTAATCAATAAACAAATGACTACTTTTGGAAAAAAAATCCATGTTTTTAAAATAAAATTAATTTGAAATTAGAATTCTTAGCCAAACAAAAATTATTTTGATTTGAAATGGCCAGTACTGCAGAACGGCAATTTCATAGGTAAAGACCTAATATAAAATATACGATGACGTTCATCGTTCGTTTCATTCATTCAGTCAGTCAGTCACGACTAAAGAAAATATAGGCGCTTTGACACTTTTGCCAGGTGCCCGGACCTGTCGTCTCAGTGCTGCCAAAAAACCCTTATTGTATTGAATAAACAAAATGGCGGCGTTAGTTCCAATTTTGAATAGGTACGCGCATAAAGATCCTTGTACAACTATACCACTAAACTCTTCAAAACATCCACTTGGTGACTTGTGACAGCATACACGCGAGGAAGTGGTGTCGCTGGTACATATCTACGGCCAGGTTTATTACCGACCCGACCGGGCCCCGTTTATCGGTCCCGTTCCATTTAAATACACTCGATAAGGAAAACTTTTGTTGCGAGGTGAAATCACATTCCGTTCGTGGTACATGCTAGGTTCGGATAGTAACGAAATTATTTTTAAAGTTACTCGTACTTTTAGAGTTTAAGATCTTTGTGTAAAATGTCGATGGCTGTTCAAACTTCAAATAAACATAGGAGGGTAGTTTTCAAATAATACCACACATTGACACTGCATTTTTTATAATATAAAAACAATAAAGTAATCTTAAGTAACAATTTAACCGGAACTAAAATTGTGCTATTCTGACAAGGTAACTCAATAGAGGATGAATCGATGAATAAATAAATGCGAAACAAACACTTTGAATTCACATAACAACTATGTTCACTTTAAAAGCACATAAAAATGAATTCATTTATTAAAATCTTTCATAAACATAAATTCATAATCTTTCTTTTTGGGTAATCTATGGCCAAATTGCAAGCAAATATCGAGTGATGTGAGCTCCTCTAAACTTCTGGAAATACCTACTGTTAAAGATTACAAATAGTTTTAAGACACATATATTGTACATAGACCAATTAAGGGGGAATTCTGTAAATGCATACTTTTTACGGTCGCGACTCATATTTTGATCAACATACAATCTAATACTGAATTACAAATTGCAAAAAACTTAAGAAAATTTGAATTTCGTGGGCAACCCTGGCGCTTTCGCCTTAATGTTTTTAAAGTATTAATTTAGGCTAACTATAAGTTAGTAGTATGAAAGCGGCTTATCGAATTGGCTTAAATTAATTTTCTATTAGGCATTAACATATCATTTGCTCAATCAATACTTGAACTAAGCACAGCCAGCAGACAGGGACACCACTACAGCACCTGCTTATTAATACTATGTTTCACAAATTATGTAGATAATCAAATATACAATTTGAAATTCAGATTATTAGGATATTTGATTTCTTATAAAACATTCATATTGTCTTTTAATTTTTATTCTAATTCAATATAAAATTAAACATAAGGCCTGTATCTGTCACAGCTTAAGCAAAAGGACATACGAAACCATATCTGTGGCAGTCGTCTAGCTTATTCATTAAACGAATGTAATTTTCGAAGAAACTGCCACAGACATTGTTCAAGGAATTGTTTCATTCTGTGAAACAGTAGAAAGCTCTTGTCACTGCTATTTTGAACGGTGAAATCATTGACTTAATTGAGTTAACTGAGAACATGCATATGTATGCCTTCGCGTTACTGCGCTTGCGACTAACTGACAAGCACAGGCCTTAAAATGTTGGCTTAAATCAATAAAATACTCCTGAATGTAGTCGCCGCAGGAAACTCTCACTAAAGTAAAAAGAAACTAATAAATACTGCGACAACCACAGCCAGGGCGCGGGCGCAGGAACAGGTGGAATTCGTAACTACGCAATAAATTTACCTACACTAACCAAAATAACCGGAATACCACAAATATCTTACAGACACTTATACAATACTTTCTTTGATATATAAAACATTAATATCATTTTTGGAATTACATATTTGACCACCTCGTGTGGGATAAAGCTTTCATTTATTTATTTCAATTTAAATTAAGTAAAAAAACGTATGCATCGTCATCGGTAAAGTGAATTCAAATACTTTCGACCAGTTGGTATTCAGAATAGGATCATAAATATCTTACTTTTGAAAAACATTAATCAAGTAGATACTAAATGGCGTGCTATGGGAGTGTATGAATCTGTATACTATCTGCGTATATCACAAACTCTAGTATCTAAACATCACTTGGGGACTTATCGTTTCTCGCAGCTCGGTTAAAAGCAGAGATACCGATATTGTTACTGCACATGTATCAGAGCTGCCCTCGGGAAGACATTATTTTAAACTAAATGACGCGTGTGTGAAATGCTAAGTTAATTCTGATCAGTAGCTGCATCGCCATCGAGACGAAACGCTTTGCATGCATCAAAACATATTATACACTTTACATATTTACAATGAATTCCACCTTTTAAGTAATAAAATCACTTGGCTGCGGCTTCAATAGATAGCATTGCCACAAATATATTACACATCTTCTTTCCTATTTAGTAGATTAGTTAAAATGAGTAATAATTATGAGTTCTATTACAGGAGCCGCTACTACCAGAGGTAAAGCAGTAGTTTTTATAAAGTTGTCTGAAACATTTAGTGAATTCGACCCTGGGACCGAACACATATTGGAATTATGTATATGCAATGATGCACATCAACAAACATTACTCATTAACTAAACTTATTAACATCTTGCTAAGCTCTGGAGGGGCAGTAAGTATCTAGCTTAGAAGTTCACTTATAATCTGTATAATAATGTATACAAATGATTTTGGATACAATTGACATTCATATCAATAGAACATTTACAAGACGATTTTCTTTTTAAGGTAAACGCACATTTATCCGCACCGAATTCTTCCGGCGATTCGTCCGATTCGGTGCGGATAAGTGTGCGAGGTTTCCATATGATTTCATACAAGTAATTCTAAAACTCGATTCTTTAGGCTCCTTCGCTGCTTTCGGCTCTGATAAGTGTGCGTTTACCTTTAGTGTACAAGGTATAGCTTAAACCGTCGGCATTGGCACAGTATAATAATGATACAGTAGTTTATCTTCATAGAAAACGGCAGAAACGACGCGCTTTGAAATCTCAGTCAGTCTCAGTTATGAACAGTTCGAGCGCAGCAATCACGCATGGACGGACACGCATTTATCTACCGAGCGGCCGTAGGTAATTAATTGAAGGTCACTGCCCAGATAAACCACTGTAGCTTTATTACTCTGTGGCATCGCGTCTGTCCGCCACCGCTACCTGTAGCGAGCCAATTAGAGGACTGAATACAACCAATTATAGAAAACGTACAAAATTTGAGACACGTACACACTCGTGTGCCGTGCAACTATTTCGACCAATAGATTAACTTAAACTTTTAATGACCGGCTAAAAGTCTTGAGATCGCTTCATTATGCAATTAAATTATTGATAAATTCAGTCTCCTAACCAATGTTTGTTTGGATTAATGCAATAGTTTTAAAATTTGAAGAACATTTTATGAATATAACGTTTTTTCAGTCAATAGGCAAATGTGACAAGATAGCCATTCCTATTTTATGTATCCAAAATCGAACGATGATGAGCACACGTGAGTTTTTACAAAAATATCTACATCTAAGTTACAAGAGGGTATCTCAGAGCGTTAATACTAGGCAGCATTAAGTCGGCGGAGTGAAGGCACGGCGTGAGACAAGACGGGTGCGCTTACCCGAGCCCCACGTCCAAGCACATCATAACCACGAAGCCGATGATGCAGCCCCATGTCGCCAGCTTGCCGTTACCACTGAGAACAAACGATACCTTTAGAATCTTTGTAGCAATTGACTTCTACAGCTGCTCAGTATTACCAAATTAAGTAGCCTAGAATAAGATCTTTTGTCTTTAGTCAGACATTGGCATCTGTTTGATTATTCACAGCTCAGAAAAGGCTCAACGGGTCCCGAGAATAAGCGAGTATTCCTGAAATAGCTGTCCTAGGCAAGAACTGTGGTGATCCAGTGCAAAGCGCAATACATTAATGCTGCTGCATTAATTTACTGGTAAGTATCTACATGCGCTAAGAAAAACTTATGATGGAATTATGAGTCATACTAAGGAAGGCTACGACCGACTGCAGCTCGTACTTGAAAGGGCATTTAACGTCACAAGTTAAATGCATATTGTTATTCTCATTCTCACAGGCAGGTATTGCAAAACATCGACTATTTCAATTTACTTATAACCAGCTAAAATTAGTAATTGCTAATTAACATATCCATACACGACTCCCTATTTCTAGATTTCAGATTACCAAAACGTAAAGGATCGTAGGTGTTGATTTTGACAGCTGGAAACTTTATATTACAATGTAAACGGACACATCATAAACACATTAAAATGTATGTCTCGTGTTAAGGAGGCAGTAATACGTTTACTGACGCACTTTGACACTGATATACATAATGGTATGTACATAATAACATATAGGGGTCCGTTATAAAATGCTGTCGTCATACAATGCCGGCCATTGAGAAATAACGAGTAAACGATATTTGAATATCAAATAGGTAGCAAAATTACGATATCGGAAAGGCCGCCGATGGCGCTTGCGTCTCACGCACTCGGATTTACAGAACCGACCGGCCGGAATACGCTAACTGGAATTACGGGCCATTACATTAAAACGATTCCTAGTACTTAGTACATACCACGTTGTGTACATACACAATTTTATTGAAAACGAAGCGTTCTTTTTAAAATGTGGACTGCGTCTTATTAATAATCCAGGAGCGAATATCACGGAATACAAATTTCCCAATCGAAATAGATTGATTTAGTAAGAAGCAGAGGTCGGTACTTTATGCAAAACGTAAGAAGTATGCATGATGTAACTTTGTATACATAATTCAATCATTTCTTTTATGCCTTTATCTTGTATATTCAACTAAACGTTGTTTTGTTGATGTGCTTGCGCAGGACATTCATTTTAATTCATAATATTCTGGTAGCGTCTATTTATCAATGTTTGTAGGTGACCTAATGCCAAGAATTTAAACAGCAGCTTAGGTAAGGTGGGTTTATCCACATTGTTGACACATGATTCCTAATGGACTCCTTACCTAATCGAGAATATACGGTTTTAGAGAATTGCTCAATGTATAGGTACAGTAAATCCATTTAGCAGAGTATAGTTTACACATCCGGCTCGTGACGAGGTATATGATATATGGTGTATGATCGGAGTATCTCATGTCAAGTATGACAGCTCGGCGCAAATTCTGCTCACGTGCCGTGGGGAACCCCGACTGGACACACGACATGCACCTAAATACCGCTGCTGACAACACGCCCAAAAACTGAGGAATTTTCAACACAAACTCGAAGCTGACGTGAAAACTAATCAAGTTATGCTGTATCAAAGGAATGTTTCTAGTAATTTAATAATCAAGCATTGTACGCTCGTCTGCATACGCAATTAAGGACGCTGTTACAAATGGGTAGTCAAATCATTACTTTTTTACACAGAAGTATGTTTATAAAATAAAATGCTTTGCATTCTTAAAATATTGTTTGGCCGAATTGTTGATAGATGTGCATGGTACGATTCTGAACTATAACTATAATTTTAAATAGGTACATTTTCTCAATAAATGTACCGAAGTAAAAATTTTCAGTCCGCCGGTACATTTATTGAGAAATTGTACCTATCTAAAATTATATTTGTGGTTCAGAATCGTATCATGCACATCTATCAACAATTTGGCCAAAAACCATTTAAAGAATGCAAAGCATTTTATTTAATAAACATGTTTTTGTATAAAAAAGTAATGATTTGACTACCCATTTGTAACAGCGTCCTTAACCTAATTGGGTGGTATGTAAATGTAGAGTTGAACATGCCTGAAACGTCTTAATTTTCCGAGTTTTCCTATGCTATCATATTAAGGGGACTGCAGGACGCAGGACCTAAACGCAGGGTTTATAATGCCTAAAAGTATAAGATCCACCGCAGTAAACAAAATCAGAAAAATATATGATATGTTAGTTAGATAGTGTGTTGAAAACATAATACTTACAACTAATTTGATATGATAGAAAAAAATTACGAAGATATGTCTAAAAATTTCTTTTACCGATTAAAAACCATACTAATATACATGCAATCAATCTGTTTTTTTTGTCAGATTATTTTACAAGCAACATATTATGGTAATAGTGTTTTAATTTTTTAGTCAAATTAATAGATTAAAAAAAAATAGATAATTGCTTAATTTTTTGCAATAAATTACCAGCTTTGTGTCATCGCGCTTCTTTGTTTTCTATGCAGACCGACAGTGACCGCGTTTTAGGTTCTATAGTCCCCTTCAATATGCATACTGAAGCTGAAATCTAAAGATAATAATGAACAAGACAACTATATTTGATCGGAACTATTTTAAAGTTTCGGTTGAATTGTATTTTAAACACGATTACAGCACTATAGTCAGCAATTCAACTTCTCGAACAGAGTTTTCTTTTGCTGAAGTCATTGATACTCGTAAAGGAAATTATTATTGATGTGCGACATGCGACAGCTGCCATGCAAAATCCTTTATTGGGAGGGTGATTATTTTGATGGTGAAGTTGACACAACTGAGAGACGGGGAAGTGTAGCCCGGGGTACATGCGGCACGAAGTCTGGAGGTAGGTCAGGGAGTGTCGGTCGGCGGCGCACTGGATTCCCAGACAGTGACGTCAGCGCATAGACAAACTAGAGCGTCGTCACCGTCTTTATCCCAGCAACAAACGCGTTATTTCTTATATTTATTGTTATTGACAGTGGCGAGACGGTGACAAGCCCACGCACGGCGCGCACCAAATTTACTTCATAATGCGCGAGGCTGCGCCGCGCCGCCCTGCGCACGCGCCGCCCGCCCGCTGCAAATAGACGCGACGACCACTAAACCGCACCCGCAACCACGCAGAACCGTGTTCCCTATGCTCACATTATGTTACTCGTAAACTAACTATATTTTCATAACACTAAATATCTACATACTATGTCAGATCTAGACTAGACGTTTGTGTATAATACTCGTAGGTCTTTACCTATGAAATTGCCGTTTTGTATGAAAAAATTTAAACGAATTTTTTTCATGCATTTTTTATTTGTATTAGGTCTTTACCTATGAAATTGCCGTTCTGCAGTACTGGCCATTTCAAATCAAAATAATTTTTGTTTGGCTAAGAATTCTAATTTCAAATTAATTTTATTTTAAAAACATGGATTTATTTTTCCAAAAGTAGTCATTTGTTTATTGATTAGTGTTACATTTTCATCACATTTCAATCTTTTTCGTCATCATGGATACGTTAAAAATTCGAGTAATTATGGAATATGAGTACCGTCGTGGCAGCAACGCGGCACAAGCGGCACGCAACATCAACGACGTTTACGGAGCTAACACTGCAAACCAACGCACCACTTGTTATTGGTTTGCTCGCTTCCGTTCTGGAAATTTCGACCTGAAAAATGAACCTCGCGGTCGTCCGAAGACTTTGGTCGACAATGACGAATTAAAGGCGATTGTGGAAGCTGATGATACACAATCTACGGCTGAATTAGCAGCAGCTTTCGACGTTAGCGTCAAAACAATATTGGTCCATTTGCTTCAAATTGGCAAGGTAATAAAGCTTGACAAATGGGTGCCCCACGAACTCAATGATCGCCAGCGCGAAGTACGCGTCGAGACGTGCCTTGCACTGCTCAACAGACACACAAATGAAGGAATTTTGAACCGCATTGTTACCTGCGATGAAAAATGGATTCTGTTTGATAACCGCAAGCGCTCAGCAAGATGGTTGGATCCTGGTTCAGCACCTAAACAATGCCCTAAACGAAAACTTACCCCTAGAAAAGTGATGGTCACTGTTTGGTGGTCTAGCGCCGGTGTGATTCATCACAGCTTCTTACCAAACGGGGTGAGCATTACTTCAGATGTGTACTGTGAAGAACTGAACACAATGATGGAGAAGCTGGCACATCTCCAACCAGCATTGGTCAATCGCTCGTCTCCGCTGCTCCTGCACGACAACGCGCGACCTCATACTGCACAGCAGACGGTCTCCAAGTTGCAAGAACTGGGGTTGGAAGTTCTCCGTCATCCGCCCTACTCACCAGACCTTGCGCCTACAGACTACTACTTTTTCCAGAATTTGGACAACTTCTTGGCGGGAAAAAAAATCAATACCCGAGAGGCAGTACAAAATGCCTTTGAAGAATTTGTTGCCTCCCGTCCAGCTGATTTCTTTAAGAAGGGCATCAATAAACTGCCACTGCGTTGGCAAAGATGCATTGATTGCATGGGTGATTACTTCGATTAATACAAATAAAAAATGCATGAAAAAAATTCGTTTAAATTTTTTCATACAAAACGGCAATTTCATAGGTAAAGACCTATTATTAATCGAAGTAATCACCCATGCAATCAATGCATCTTTGCCAACGCAGTGGCAGTTTATTGATGCCCTTCTTAAAGAAATCAGCTGGACGGGAGGCAACAAATTTTTCAAAGGCATTTTGTATTGCCTCTCGGGTATTGAATTTTTTTCCCGCCAAGAAGTTATCCAAATTCTGGAAAAAGTAGTAGTCTGTAGGCGCAAGGTCTGGTGAGTAGGGCGGATGACGGAGAGCTTCCAACCCCAGTTCTTGCAACTTGGAGACCGTCTGCTGTGCAGTATGAGGTCGCGCGTTGTCGTGCAGGAGCAGCGGAGACGAGCGATTGACCAATGCTGGTTGGAGATGTGCCAGCTTCTCCATCATTGTGTTCAGTTCTTCACAGTACACATCTGATGTAATGCTCACCCCGTTTGGTAAGAAGCTGTGATAAATCACACCGGCGCTAGACCACCAAACAGTGACCATCACTTTTCTAGGGGTAAGTTTTCGTTTAGGGCATTGTTTAGGTGCTGAACCAGGATCCAACCATCTTGCTGAGCGCTTGCGGTTATCAAACAGAATCCATTTTTCATCGCAGGTAACAATGCGGTTCAAAATTCCTTCATTTGTGTGTGTTGAGCAGTGCAAGGCACGTCTCGACGCGTACTTCGCGCTGGCGATCATTGAGTTCGTGGGGCACCCATTTGTCAAGCTTTTTTACCTTGCCAATTTGACGCAAATGGACCAATATTGTTTTGACGCTAACGTCGAAAGCTGCTGCTAATTCAGCCGTAGATTGTGTAGCATCAGCTTCCACAATCGCCTTTAATTCGTCATTGTCGACCAAAGTCTTCGGACGACCGCGAGGTTAATTTTTCAGGTCGAAATTTCCAGAACGGAAGCGAGCAAACCAATAACAAGTGGTGCGTTGGTTTGTAGTGTTAGCTCCGTAAACGTCGTTGATGTTGCGTGCCGCTTGTGCCGCGATGCTGCCACGACGGTACTCATATTCCATAATTACTCGAATTTTTAACGTATCCATGATGACGAAAAAGATTGAAATGCGATGAAAATGTAACACTAATCAATAAACAAATAACTACTTTTGGAAAAAAAAACCCATGTTTTTAAAATAAAATTAATTTGAAATTAGAATTCTTAGCCAAACAAAAATTATTTTGATTTGAAATGGCCAGTACTGCAGAACGGCAGTTTCATAGGTAAAGACCTAATATTTCCGTGTAGGTATTTAAGGTTTTACTCAGTTTACAGGACCGAAAAGAATATGACATGTTATCTTGTATGAATAGATCTTTTTTGGAGTTATGTTCAAGAACAGGCTTTTTTCATGTATGAAAAGTGATTCTGATTATGAACATGAACCTTTTCTTTGTTAGGATCCTTTTTAGGGTACCGTACCCAAAGGTTTCCATACGGAACCCTATTACTAAGCCTCCACTGTTCGTCCGACTGTCTGTCAGCGAGCCGTATCTTTGAACCGTAATAGGTAGGTGTATTTTTATTGCCGCTACAACAACAAATTGTAAAAATAAAATAAAATAAAGGTGGTCTCCATACAAGAAGCGTGTTTTTTTTTAACCGACGAAAAAAAAAAGGAGGAGGTTCTCAATTCGACACGTACTTTTTTTTTTTTTTAAGTATGACCACGCATAACTTTTTACAGTGTCGTCCGATTTTAATTTTTTTTTGTTTTATTCAAGACGGTATACATCAAAGTTGTTCCCATATAAAATTGATTAACTTTGCTTGGGTAGTTTTTGAGTTAGCTTCAATAATACGTATTTTTTCCCCACTTTTATATGGATGATGTTCTAGTTTGTTTTGTAGGAGTGGTATTAGAATTTGTGTGGAGTAGGTACCACAATTAAAAAGTGAAAAATAAAAACTTTTTCAAAAAAATACAACCGACTTCCAAAAACAACACTACAAAGTGAAAAATAACTTTAATTTCGGAAGTCGGTGTCAAAAAAAGAAAATACATTTAACCAGACACCGACTTCCGAAATTAAAGTTATTTTTCACTTTGTAGTGTTGTTTTTGGAAGTCGGTTATATTTTATTGTAAAAAAGTTTTTATTTTTTAAACAAGTATTTTTTTAAATATGTAGGTAGTGTTAAATACGATGCTGTGCAGAGCGGTACGGTGGTATGGGACCCTTCGTGTGCGAGTCCGACTCGCACTTGGCCGGTTTTTGTATTTCCGCGAATTTCCAAGTAGCGCACTTTCCAAGTCGAAAGCTTTAGCATCAATATAATATCTGGCCTGTAATTGCCCACTGCCACCTTTCCCACATACATGTGTCTTCTGCTATTAGGGGCCAGTTCTTTCGGTTGTCAATCTTGAGCTTTGACTACGGCAAAGCCAAAAGGAAGGGTTATGATTTTAGCAGTCTATGTATGTATGTAAGTAACTATGTATGTATGTACGTGTGTTCCACCGTAGCGCCTAAATTACTGAACCGATTTTAATGAATGAGGTAATAATGGTCCGGGTGACATAGGCTATATAAATTCTCCCTAAATTTAAACGGCTTTACACGTAAATTTCTGACCACGAAAAAAATTTAATTGAGATAATAATGACATGTTTGGTGTCAGAAGAAAGGTCTTGACGAGCACATTACAAATATGTATATATGTCATATTGTTTAAGTAAATAAATATGTTTAAATTGTTAAAAATATGTAAAAGTGGAGGTAATGTTCATTTAATTGGTTACAGACCGACCGCGGCGAGCGTGATTTTTCAATAGTCGGGTTTTAGTTTTTGAACTTACTTTTTATTCTGGGATTTCTTTTACACAACTAGTCAACATCAAGTAAAGCCCGATATCTCACATTTTTACGTAAAGCTTTGTAAAGACGGTTCTGGAGGGCTTTCCAGTATGTGGGTTGTCATAGTTCAGTGTTCGTATACTTTGACAAAATTTTATTAGGTAGTCAAGCGACATGAAAAGTAGAAAAAGAATATGCCTCGGAAAACTGAGAGCCTGGACGAGACGAGTCGGCCCCCGGCCCGCAGAAACAATATCATGCAAAACGTAATGCCAGCAATCTTTGTCGTGTCCCTTCCAGAACTGTGCTTGGACGACCCAGAACTGTAATGGCCCTGACGCTGATAGTCATGCATACACCCGAAACCATATTAAACAGACAGGTTGCAATCCAGCGCACTAAACGAAATGACTTTCACGACGCAGGGTACGAGTATGTTAGTCTTGAAGCTAGTCTTCTTTGTTTAACATGACCTTTAGTTTTTCCCTAAAAACTTATTACTCGTACGATCTGTCAACTTCAAGTCACCGATGATGGGGACCTGCATCTTGTGTCGCGTCGCAATAATCAAGCGTGGAAGAATATTTACATGATACCGCACATAACGTTTTGTTGAAAGACAGCACAATGGTGCCGATTCTGTTGTACACCAAACTAAACTAACTAAACTACGAGTATCACTAAAATTCCTTACTTTTTGCTATGAGAATCTTAGAGCTATTCTGCAAAAAAAAACCTCTAAATTTAATAACAATTTTGACACAACTAAAATCGAGTTTGACAATCGTGACTCCGCGTGGTATAGTGCCTGTAGTATATTTGACCCGGTGGCTTTAATTGGAACTAACGAAATCACTATAAAGTGACAGGCTTGTCATATTTTGTTCACCGACATCGCTGTCGTTACCGGGTCAAATATCTTTTAGAGCTGGAGGGGCGCAGGGAGGGGGCAGCTTCAACGTGTTTTATATGGAATGTAGGTACCTTTTTTTTTGGTACCTTTTTTTTTTGCTACCTACATGTTGAGTCATAGGGGTTTATGGGTCTCATAAAGGGGGGCCAAATTTTCATTATTTTTGCGATAGGACTCACCGTTTTCGAGATATATGCAAAAGAAAAGAAAAAAATACACTACTGTTTTTGCATCCGAAGTCTCCGAAGTCGAAGAAGGTCTCGGTGTGAATTTTAGTTCATGTCAACTAATTTTATTCCACACCTTTTTAATCACGATTAAACATAGTCTGATTTAGTTTGACAATTAAAATTTGAGGTGAAAACAGTCAAATTCAGAATAGCAAAATTGCCATTTTCACTAAACTAATAACTCCGTACAATCTTAGTTCTGTCAAACTAAAATATAGTTAAGTTGTGTCACTTTAGTCAATTTCAGAATGGGAAATCGTCGTTTGACAGGAATAAACTAAATTTTAGTGATTTTTAGTCTAGTTTAGAGGCATTTGTGACTCTGTCATTAAACTACCCTCCGAAACTTGAACTTTCCAAATAATTTTCGAAAGACAAACTAAAACCCAACGTTGTAACATTCAAATGCGAAAAATTGGGTCGTCTGACGATTTAGCCGTAATTTAATTTTATTATGTGGAGTAACAAATAGTGGGACATGTTGGTAGGTACAAACGTCGGGCTGTGTTGTCGCGCGGCGGCAGTTTCGCGCCGGGGTGTTAGACGGCGCGCCGCTATTTCGGGCGGGGTATTTGTGTCCCGACGCCCGACGCCGCGCGCCTACACTCACGTGCCGCTTGCAATGCAAAACTATTGTCTCACTTGCTATAATTGCAAGCTAGTATACTGCAGAGTGTCTTAAAAGAATCGGTTCTACTGTTCATTTGATTCAAAGCATTACAAATAAAGAGAATTTTCTTTTGTAACTGCGTTTGAAGCTTTTGCGCGTTTAAATTTTCAAGTTTTCCGGGCTGAAAATGGTTGTTTTTAAGAGCAAACATTTTGCCTTTAAGTCCGTTCAGTCTTTAAAGTATACGGCGCCATGAAGTAGGTAATAAATACGTCTGGAACGCAACTAAAGATGTCAAACATTACTGAGAAATATGAAAATAATACAAATTGAAGTGTCTTTTAATGCATGTCTATACAATACATTTCTGAATGTTTGAAGAGCGAATCAGATATAAATCAAACGAATAACACATCATTGGGCAAATACAGGAAATAACAGTAAAATCGTAGACGTGCTATAAATATGATTTGGTCAAAATATTCTCGGACGATAAGAGGCGTGGAGGAGCACTTGTGGCGAGCAAACAGTTGTCTTCTATGATAATGCTAATCAGGCTAAGAGATGCGCGCGCGTGCTTCACGAGGGAGTGTCAGGTGCTGCGCGCACGCACGCTCAGTACACACTTGTTTATTATTTATTTCCGTTATTTGTAATTTCTCTTGATGCAGGCTTTTGGGCGAACTTTAACTAAGTATAGTAGATATGGAACTGTTTTATGGATGACAAAAAGCTTTTTTCCAAGACGTCGTAGTAAACAATATAATAGCACTTGCCCTCTAATCTCTTCACCACCCTTGGTTGACTGGTAGAGAATGCCTAAGGCATTAAGTCCGACTATGTACCTTTTTATGCGCGAAAAGTTTAAATAAATAAATAATTATGTAGAATACCCACAACGAGACAAGACCTAGGCAATATTTAGGCAAGCCAGTGGTTAAAAGTAACTTCGTTGTTCTTCAGTCGCTTTCATTTTAATTTCACCGCATAATCATAAGCTATCAAATAGTCGTCCATCGATTAGACATAGTTGAATCCCGGAAAGGATACCTACTACTATCTTCTACACTGCAAAAAAGAGATGTAGGTACAACTTCAATCTCCTTCAATCAATGGATTTCAACATAATCAGCGTTGCTTACAGCTGCCCCAAAACATTGGGGTGACAAATATTATAACAATATAATAAACGTTCCCACAGAAGTACATTGAACCAGAAAGTTTTGTCACAAGACGTGAGAACTGTTGAAAGCTTTAGCATGTCTGTATGTGATTCTCACCATTACATTGGTAAATTGTTAGTCTAGACGTCCAGACAGACCAGACATCAGACGGCAGACATAATAAGTCGCCCCACAATAGCTTGCGTTCATTAAAATCACAAGAGTTTATCGAAAGCCCATTGATGTATCTGTCATTCAGATGTCGGACAACTTTGCTTTGCTACAAGTAAACAACTTCTTCAACGGCTGACATCAAAACATTTGCCGTATTGTTACAAATACAACAATTGTTACTTCGCTTCCGTATCGCACAAACTCGTTGGTTCAAACGAGTAGTCAGAAATAACGTTGTAAGCGGTTACCACGCTTTGAAAACTCTTGTTGCTTGGTCCCAGGACACTGAACAATTAGTCAATAACGGGCTCGCCAGACAGGCTACTCCGGAAGGGAGTCGCAACCGGTCTGCTACAATACTCCAGGTGGACAACAATACTGTCGCTAAGGGGAAGCATGACCTTCGCTCTCAAGTCTCACCCCACCGAACCTCACATACATTGACGGTTAACAATCTATATCGCCCGAAATACTGACGTGAATCAGAACAATCAAACACAGACGACCCTCGTCAGTCCAATTATGTCAAGAGCCCGGAGATTTTATAACGTAGCTTCATATCATATCGATAAGTAACGTTACCGTAATGGTTCATCTTTATATGTTATGCACAAAGAATTGGGTCTAGCCATGTTCAACACGTGTCCTTAACTCAAATATTGGGTTCTTTTAGTATCCCGAAACCGAAAGTAAAAGAACCCTCCCAAGTAAAATAAGAAAGCTTCTTTTGGGAACTTTACAAGGTACTTGATGCAGTGGTGCTATAAATGAGACCTTTAATGTTTGCAGAAGTTAACAATAAAATGTATCATTGGTATCTACAATCTACATACATAATGAAATCATACATTAGGAGTATATATCAGTGGTTTCGATCAGAATATGTGAGCATTATCAAGGGAGATGCGCAATAAAGAGCCACATTATCCTTTACCATCTAAAGTAGGGGGCAGTGTCTGTCTAATAGGGGTCCACAACAAAAAGGTTTTCATACTCGGGATCTTTTGGGTTATTTTCAAGGACAACTCTTTTAACTCGGCAATTGGAGGGGAAATTCTCACATAACAGCGCATCATCTGTGCTAATCATTATGAGCGTCTAGTCTGAGATTTTATCTTTTATTTGGATTTGAAAGATGATGGTGCTTTTGCAAATTATATAAGACTGGTTTGCCCCCTTGTGTTTGGTTCCAGTCGGTTCCGGTAATGTGTAGAGCATGTTGCTCTAAGAGTGCCCGCCACCTTAATGACGTCATAAAAGTTCTTCTTAACATGAAGAGTTTCATGGAATTACTTCGAAACAATATGTCTTTCTAAACAGGATAACGAGGATGTGGCCTTTTAAGGGCGTTTGACGATGTTGGTGCTAGTATCAATGTAATGTGCGGCGCGTCTTTCTTTGATACCTCATTCATCAGCACAGTCAATATTGCACCTTAGCTAGATTCTTAAATCCCAGCTCGACAAATTGTTATTTGCATGACTGAATTGAAGTGGTTTTAAACCTACTAATATTGGTGGAACCAAGAACGCGTTGATTTGTAAATTTTCTTGGGTCATTCATGACTTACATGACTACAGCCGGCAAGCCCAGTTCGGTGTTTTATGGACATATTCGAGCTGATGATTACCAGCAGAAGACATATACAGATGTAGCGGATACCTGTTGTGCCAATGATGGTCCTTTGGAATCACAGATGGACGTTATAAAAAGCGGCTACGGGATTATTACGGTGAGGGTAAATTTCTTCGTAGGATCGGAAAAAGAGCCTGTGAATAGTACACACTATCCCTTTTTCCTGTAACCTGTATTGCAGTGGCTTCCAGGCACAGGTCTCACCCTTATTCTTCCACATTGCTCTGTCCATTAGGAGTGCTCTTAGGAGTGTTCCCGCAATAACATAACGACAAAATAATTATAACATAAGGATTAAAGTAGTACTCACGATGCATTTGCCTCTGGTATGATGTCGTCGGCCACGACATAGATCATAGCGCCGGCGGCGAAGGCCAGCGCGTAGGGTAGCGCGGGCTGAGCCGCTGCCACCGCTACGGCGCCTAGGACGCCGAACACGGGCTCCACCATGCCAGACAGCTGGCCATACCTGGGTGACAAACAGAAGATGATTAGGAAAAAAATGATGAGCTTAAATGTAGTATCTCCTCAGTGAAGGGAGCCAGACATTATCTTCTACTATTACTTAAGACTGCTCTCAAAACGGCGAAGGAAAACATCGTGAAGAATCAGACATGTCCTGAAACGAACAATTCGAAGATGTGACATCTACCAACCCGCACTGGGCCCACGTGGTGGATTAGGGCCCACTTCCTCTCATAGAGGCCTGTCCCAGCAGTGGTAACATTATACCTAGGCTAATTATTACTTAAGGCTAGTATGTTTGAGTAGAACTTGCCTATTCTGAAATAACGCGCCCCACTACCGCGTTTACCGTAGTGTATACAAATTTAAGTAGTGGGGCTCGTCATTTCAGAGTGGACAAGCTAAACACTTGGTACTAGGACAGTAGCAGTACACAGCCACTGGCCAGAGTAGTCTAATATCTCCCGCGTCGACGGCAAGTCTCCGCTGGGATTGTCCGCCATGGCCAAAATTCGGTCTGGAGGTCTATTACTTGGACAGGGTAGGGGGTAGGGTGGGTTGGTGGGTAGGTGTTCTGTCCTAATGGACAGAACATGACAGGACAAGACAGTCAGGACAGTGAATAGTACAGGAAAGGACAGTTAAGTGATAAAATGATGACGAGGGGGGGCGCTGATACGCGTAGTTATATAATTACAAGATATTAAGTTATCTTAGCTTAGGTATTGGATGCAACCTTACTTACCTTAAGAGCTGTTTTTATTATAAACCATATTTTTTACTTGAAGGTACAAATAAACTATTTTTATGTAAATACATTTAGCAATCTATATCTTAGGTAGTAACCAGAGCAGGCTTGAACAGTATATGCTTCATTTCAGATACCTAATTGGGCCATGTACATTATTCGTAACGTGAAAGATATTTTCTAAGCCGTGGTTGCAACGCAATATCAAGACTTGAAAACAACCTACCAATTTTTTAACAAACATAAATACTAGTGTTCTTGAAAACAAGTGACCGTATGCTAAGTGGCGTTATAATTTTATTTTTTCTTCCTCTACAGCTGTCTTCGCTCTACTAAATGTCATGATAGGTTACGGCTCAAAGCCTAGGCCTGGTTCTAACAGTTCTAAAGTAGGCGTTGCCAACTAGAACCATCCCTAACATTAAGGCGGTCCGACTCGGTTTGACATGACGACAGGAAATGAAAGCCCGCGATGCGCGAAGCGTCACTGTCATTTATTCAAGTTTGAAAAACGGATTGTTCAGTTTAGGACGCGTACTAACAATCAGATTTTTAACTGAAAGAACGAACAGTGAAAGAAATAAAAGATGAATGATGATTTGCCGCTAATAGAGATTAATGGAAGGAAGACATGTGCTGTGCCGACTCCAGATTCATTTGGATAGGGCATGATGATGCCCTTAGATTAGAATAACCCGCTGTTTAAAATTGGTCAGGGAACACCTCGGCTTTGGTGAATATCCCCAACATACAAAGGAATATGACCTACACACAGTTGCCGAATAGATATGTCGCAGTAAGATGGTTGTAGCCATTATATAGGGTGACTGGTAATTAGTGACCGATACTGAAACACATGGTTATACTCATGATAACAAACAACTTTTACTATTGGACCAAACCTGAAATCGCGAAAAAAAAATCAGCTCCCCATACATTTATATTCGCATAACTCGGCAAAATGTAGGGAGCATCTGATTTTTTATTCGCGATTTCAGGTTTTTTCTTATAGTAAAAGTTGTTTGTTATCATCAGCACAATCATGTGTTTAGGTATCGGTCACTAATTACCAGTCACCCTATATACCTAGTTATATCCCTAGGGATATAGCTATCTACCGTAATATAGTTATATGAAAACTGTCGGAGTGCCCTAATTTTATTACTACGATCAATTTCGACGTAGCGCTCGCCGGCTGCCGCCGCGGCACCGCTCGCTTCGCTCGATCAGCTCACGCGTATTGTGTCACAGTCCTAACCAATTTGGTCGGAGTGCCTATTTGGTACTAGATCATGCTCGTATCATAGTTATATTCCTAGTAAGATAGTTATGAACCGCTTTCATATATCTTACGGTTTATAGCTATATCCCTAGATATCCCTAGGGAGTGATAACATATAACTTTAACACGGCTACAACCATTTTACTGCGACAGATACATTGAAGTTGAATTCGTGTTTCACTCCATTTCCTCAAAAAAGTAAGGAGGAAAGGTAAGGAGGTTTAGGTAGATAAAAGCTTTTACAACCGGTCTTTGCGCTTATTAAGGTTTTTCTATCTTAATATGTGGATTATACCCAAAAATGTGGCCATCTTGAATTGAATAGTTAGTAAGACGATTTCAAGTAACATGGGCCATTCATACAAGATAATTATAAAATCGGGTTGGAATCTTCTTCGCTTTGCTCTATCTTAAGCATTCTTTCGACCTTAGATTGTAAGCTCTCGTTTCAACTTTCACAACATCCTGTCAGCGCTTCTCACATCGTGCATTCTTTTATAATATCAATTAATTCGTTATTAAAAGAAACATGTTACGATGCGTCTGCGTCTGAAATGTTTGTCTGACGGAATATATAAATATGTAATGTTATTCGTGGATCTTCGTAAATCTTCGTTTGTCAACTTTGATGTTGAAAGCACAATAGATTTAATGAAAACTTTACAGTTTTAAAAATATATAATTCTATCGCGAGTTAGGCAGAGACAACTTCGATAGAATTCCGCTCACTAAACGGTTTGCACTGTTAGTCGGTCGCGGGTCTCGTCTGGTGTAAAATTTTCAAAGGAATTAAGAGCTTTTTATAGCCTCTATTAATACAATCATGTAATAATACTTACATGGGCATTTACATCACAAATAGAAAACTAACATGTAATAAGTCGGAACTATTTATAAAAAAAATTATACACGTAGCTGTTGTAGGTAACTCAAGAAACAAGCTTTCAACAAATATGTACGGAATTATCAACTAGGTAGCATAAAATGAAAAGAAAAGACTGTCGTTAATATCGATTGATCTAAATCTACGACTGAAGTTGCCGAAAAAATCTGTCTACAACGAAATGACGAGAAATCCAATTTCAGAGAATTAGACTTTGTGTCAAGTTAAAGTGAGTACATAAGTACCTACTTACACATACGAGGTACATGAACAAGTACACACTCACGTAAATCTTTCAGGCTGAAAGCTTTATTAACCTTAGCTGCATTCACTTCGATTCTAATGGATATTTAACAAACTACTTTATCTCAATGTATATTGAAACATCGTATCTAGGGAGCCGGAACTTTAAAAGGGCCGTATTCAAAATACTGATCACGACGTCGTGTATCAGTATGTTGTTAATTTTCACGTGTGCGGGTGGCGGGGTGGAGGGGTAGAGGCAAGCGCGCGGTGCGATGCCGAAAGAGGCCGCTAACGAATTGTTTTGGTGAAAGTGCGGGCCAGTGCCGCGACCACATTCCGACGAACTGGTCGAGGAGCCGCTGCTGTGGGAAACGCCGCCAGGGCCACCCCACACGACGACCAGCCTATATCTGCCTGCCAAGTGCCCGCGGTGCCCACCAACCGCCCGCCGACAGCCTGCTTCGATACCCGGATACGCTCTCCGTTTTCAGATCGACTCAACTAGGTACGCTTTTGAGTACCGCCTCAATCCCTAATATTCAGCGCTATCCGGAACTTTATCTTCATGAATTGGAACTTTAGCAGAAAACCGTCCGCAACTGAATAGAAAGTCGCTCAAAAAAGAAATGCTTGAACATTTGAAAGTTCGGTTGGTTGTGTAAGGATATGATAACACGCACATAGGGAAGTTTAATTTGCATGAGATAACAAGTAGTGTAGCGGCAATGTTAGGGGAATGCGAGGGGAAACGAGTTTGATGAAATAGTGAGGTGCGGGGCGGGTGCGGGGCGGCGAGCGCGCTGCGGCGGCGCGGCGGCTGCGCGACGTGATGTTATGTTATCGCATGCATTATTCAGCGGGTGGCGAAAGCGGCAATTTGCGACAATATCCACTGATTCGCAGAATCGCCGACTGTTGAGCCGCCGACGAGCCATAAAACAGGATACCCGTCACTCAATAACTACGTTGAATTTAAATAAAAGCTCACGAATAAAAGATATACATTGTACATATTTTGGAAATTGTCCATTGTTTATAAATAATGGTACTTGGCAGTAAATTTTCGTTGGCGTGGGTAAAATATTTATTTTACATAAAAGTTTATGAGTATTATATTAATACTGGGTGAAGACAGAATGTTTATGAAAATCGATTCAGAAAGTCTTGGAGTCATTTATATTAGTGGAGTAGGTGGGTTTGTAGACAGGTATGCATGTTAGAACACCTACCTAACCATGAATAGGTACTTAAAAGATTTTACATTCAGACAAGTCATGCCAATGGGATGGAAAATATTAGTCACGTTACGTACTAATATAACGTGTTCAGTGACCTGCTGCCGAGGCGTAGCTACCGATTCAGTGTTAGTAACGTAGTCTTAGGCCACTTGCTAATGCTGCTGTTGACATCAAAGTCGCAAGCTACCTACTCATTGTGAATGCGAGGGTTCAGCAGATCTTTCAGCATCCGCAGAGGAAGGTATGCATACTCTATTGCATGTGTGGTGGAATTCAGTAGCCATAAAAGTAACCATCATCGCATTGAACAATGTTAAAGCAACATTATTCGTAGTGTGTGGGTACGATGTCATCGTTAAAGTTAAAACAGTGATATTGGACCTATTCAGGAAGGTGTTCGAGAAGATTAGGCGCGGCAACAACGCAATATGCGGCCGAAAAACCGGCCTCGATTGCGCAGGACAGCGCCACCAAGGCTGGCAGCGCCTTCCGCGACGACTTCTTCGGGGCCCGCGCGGCGGCGGTAGCGGCGGCTGTATCGGCGTCGCTCTCTCGATTTAATTATTTAACTGTGAAGGCCGATCGCCCGAGGCGGGCAGCGGGCGGTGCGCTGCGACTGGTCCGACGGGTGCGCTCCGGAAGAACGCGCAGACAGCGCGCCGCCGTCCGTTTGCCGCGCAACGCACCAGACTCCACGGCACCGCAGCGACACATCGCACACCGAGCTCACGCAACACTCAAATTTCGAAATAGACGACTTTCTCGGGTCCAGTTAGCAATGACCATCTGACCAAATAGCGTCGAGAGCGGCCTCCAGACACGCGCACGCGGCCCGCGCCGGCGACGGTCGGCCGGCCGCCGCCCAGCGCGCTGGCCGCGCCGTCGCCATCGCCACCACACTTACGAAAACTTTCGATATGTAATCGGTATAACAATTTGAATATTTGTTAAGATTTCATATCGATTGCAAACACTGACGTAGATAAAAGAATAACAGTGTTTCTCAATGTCTCAACTCTAACAAATGAGTCTAAATAAGAAAAAAACTTAAGTAAGCCATTAAGAGTGACTTAATTGATTAGGTTTTCTAACGGATGAGGCACCTACATGGTGCGTAAACTTGATGTTTGCTACGTCACTGTGACTCATATGCGCATGCGGTGAGAAATGTTGACTAGACGCATTGTCTACAACAATGGATCACTACACTGGTTGGACTTATTATATGAAGCCACAAAAAATTACGTCAAGTTGCTTCGACAAAACGGCAAGAATTTGTTTAATAATTGCCATAAAAACCTACACCAAGTCACTTTGTGTCTCAGTATTATGAGATTGCAGTATCTATATAATTTAGATTCTAGCGATGCCTCATGGTCGACGGTTCAACTTCTGCCCTGCTATAAGAGCTCATAGTAAAGGGACGCCAGGGGGCTTGGCGTCCCTTTACGCCTTTCCTTTACAGGAAACCCTCCTCTCAAAGTACAAATGAGCAACTTATCACTGCATACTTACATCAAGCATCGTTCTGGAGATATTGTAAACAGTGTACCTACTACTGTGTTAGGTACACAGTAGTAGGTACACTGTTTACAATATCTAACTGAGTGTGGTTTACGAAGTAAATCAAGAAAAACTCAATGGTCACTCCCTCTTCGAAAACATAACTATAGCTTAAAAGTTTGATATCCCTGATCATTAATTTATTGACATCACAAACGCTACAGTACGGGCGATTTACCTAGGCAAGTCCGAACTTCGCACAGAAGGCTGCGCAGTAACATGTTTTAGGAACCAAATGGTGACATAAGGCAAGTGTTAGTGAGAAACATGCGCGAAAGTTCATAGTGCCTATGTTCAGACTTGCCAAGATATTTCTGCCGTACTGTACACAGAAGCAAAAAGGCTACGGCGACGATAGGGAAACATCAGCTTTCCTTAGCAAACGTTTTCAGACAAAGCATAATAATAATAACTTTATTTCGGACAAAAAAAACATCCATAATTGTGTTAGTGAGTACTTAAAATCTGTTAGTATAACACAAAATAAAAACACATTAAAATTATATACAAATTTTAGACACATGGAGTCCGACCCAGTGCCTATGAAAAGGACCGTCTAACCGGTCCGCTATTGTTTTCAGAATGCTGTTGGAGCTTGCTCGGATACGGTGCAATATGGAGGCCGCTCTCTTTCTCATGATGGCGTGAAAGCCATCAATATGAGCTTCCATAAACATGCCAGATGCACTACAGCATCTCGGCAGCCCCAACAACATCCTGAAAGCATTATTATACTGCACACGAAGGGTATTGAGTGTCCGTTTAGTACAGCTGACCCACAGGGTGCACGAATAAAATGATTGGCAGTATGCCCTGAACATTGTGCACTTATAAACCAACATGACATAAACAAAACGTATGGTATCACTCAATTCTCACAGTGATCGAATTTACACAACGTAGATCGTTCAAAATGTCAATACCGATTTCGAAAGGTGCCTAACATATACGAAACGGTGGCAAATGCGATCCCGTATCGGGCATGAGAGCTGGCCAGAGCACTTCTTGCTCAGGCCGCATTCCTCGCCCCTTGAATTCCGCACCGCAGACCCTATCGTACACGTCTTTACGTATGCTGTACTCACATCCATTTTAGCATGGGACTTTCTTTACAATTTGTTTTAGGTTTCATGTGGGATATATGTATGTTTGAAGCCACAATAGTATTTCTTGAAGGGGTATTCTTAGATATACTGATTCTCACATTATACTGATTAACGGTACCTATACATTCCATTTCCCAACACTAACTTGTTCCTAAATACTCCCTGACTAAACAGGGTTTTTCATGAAAACTCTTTGACAAGAACACCGAACTTCAAACTTTATACGTTCTAGCTGCGCTTACGCACAACAGATCAGTTATAGGCAGGCGATTTCGGATACCATGACAAGCATACAATCTTTGTAATCAAGTAACGTACAGTACGACAAAATTCAAAGGTTCCATGAAAGTTCTTTTCGGAAAAAACTAAACTTTGCAGAATGTGACGGGTACAATAAGAGAGTGACGGAATTAGTGCGTTAATCTATTAATAATAATTTAGGTGAGAATATAAATCAATTTCTATTGGTCGATAGCCATATTTTATTCACTACTAGCCGTTGCCCGCGGCTTCGCCCGCGTGGATGTCGGAAAACATCGCACGGGAACCTACTACCGGGATAAAAAGTATCATATGTATCCAGGTTTATAAACTATCTGTGTGCCAAATTTCATCCAAATCCGTTCAGTCGTTTTTGCGTGATTGAGTAACAAACATCCAAACATCTTCACAAACTTTCACATTTATAATATTAGTAGGATGTTATTTCGGCTTTTCCGAACATAAACGACGGCACCTTTGTACATTGTCGTACTGTAACAGCTAACAATATTTCAGTTATTTTTGAACTTTCAGCCACTCGTTCTTTTCTTGCACAAAGTATTTTTAGTGGTTATAATATTGGTCAGTCAACAGCACAGGGTAAATTTAAATTTCATACACGTAGAAGGCTTTTTGAATGCACCCCAGATTTCTTCAGTCATTGTAACGTAACACGAAAAATTCTTACAAAATTTTTCTTAGTAAAAATCTAAAACTGCTTTGATATTCAAACTCCAGTTTCAGTGTTTTGGCGAGCTTAACAGCATCTTCATACTAACAGCTAACAGGTATGCTTATAAGCTGCTTGGTTCAGTTAGATGTAATTAGCGGGCAAGAATTCTATAAATTGCGGTGTAATTGCGTTTCATCGAGTAAATGCTTAGTTGTAAAAACGTATGATCGTTTAATTTTCCGCGGTCGCATGCAACGTGTCTTAAAGCTGCGCTTACACGAGCAACTTAAATTGCTAGATTCCGGGCAATATTGACCAAATCTCAATTTATAGCGATGCCAACATGTTGCAATTGCTGTTAGAGAAACCAGCAATAACTAAGCAATACTTACTATGTATATTTCTGAAAACATTGAAGCAGCTTTTAGGAAAAATAATCTTGATTACTCTATTACCTACCTACCCAAGGCAAGTGATATTGGGCAATAATTGCTGAAAAAATTGCCCGTGTAAGTGTTAGCCTCGCTTTAAGGTTGGGGTACACGGCACGAGCGGTCGGACGGGGTCGTCGCTCGGCGCACATTCCCGGCCTACTCCGCGGCCAGGATTCCCACTCGAGCACATTCTTACCGCCACTGCCAGCTAAGGAGCTACGAAGTAGCCACACAGGAGCCCGTCTTTCTCTTCATTTTGGATATGCTAGTTTTAGTAGCATGGACGGTGCGAGTAGGTCTTTCGATCTTAGTAAAGCCGTTACTGATTGGGGTACAGAGTACTTTCAATTGTCTTTTTCATATTGCACGAGGAACCTGAAATCGTTTTCAGAATGCCATCAGCTTTTGACCAAAACTAAATCAATGACAATTTTATCACTCTTTTTCTAAAACTATTTCAAACATGAATTTTTTGAGCTTGGTCACTAGGTACTTCCAACAATAATATTATGGGTCATTCATTGAGCTAAGCTGCGTATTTTATACGCAGATCAATATTATAGTTGCAACTGGCATTTAATAAAACGAGCAGAATAATCATGTCCGAAATGGCACTTCTTCAGAAAAGTAACGTAGCTTTCTTGAGCACACGGCGAATCTGTTTCCGCGTTCCTCAATAAAAGTTTTTCAGCATTCTTTAAAGGCATAACGATTATGTACCGCGTTAGTTCATAAAAGTTTGTTAGCATTCTTTCAAAGGCATATCCATTACCGTGTTTCGTAGCTCGTTAGTCGCGGGCTGTGCACCGGCGAAGCGGCGCCAGCGCAGCGGTTCCGAGAACACGACGGAATGCGACTATTTACAACTTTTACCTATTTGGTAACGTTTACAATGCGTGCACGTACCACAATGTCTAAGTAACCTTTTGCTCTGACAATTTAAACTTATTTAGAGTGTGCTCGTTCATGACGGACGCATATTTTAACGAATTTCACAACAATACATCTTTCGCGGAATTGGAATACGATTTTTTTGGAGATAAAAACCTAGTTTGCTAGGTTTTCTATTTAGCAATTTGTAAAACCAAATCGAAGACCTCAACGAGTTATATAAATACCGTGGATCAAAACAAAGTGCATAAGTGTACAGTAATACACGTTTCTAGTTGTCGGAGGGACATCACAAATCTCGGCGTGTAGTCGAGTTAGTCGGGTCGGCAACAGTCGCTAAATGAATTAGCCTGAACAGGAATGGGGTCGTCCAGTCTGGTTGCGTTGGCATCCGGCCTAACGACGAGCGGGCGCATTCTCTAACCGCGCGCCGTGCTCTAACTGCCGCCCGGCAAACTTGCTGCCACCATGTGAACCCTATTCTGCCAACCAGTACGTGGAATGTTGTCAAACATTCACATATTATTACTTCGATAATTTGCTAAATGACCTCTGAAAACACATGGCGGTTATAACGAGAGGTAGGTATGAAACATGACAGTGAATAAGAATGCGTTATCAAAATTATGTTCTCTTTGTAAAACTGAAATGTTTTTACATTAACATAAATATGCAAATCGCGTCTAAACAATTTGAAAGCATTCTCTTTGTTTAAATGCCGTACGTCGCTCACCTAGTATATTATTAACTTTTCTTTTTAAGGGATGGGGCGTTAACCTGTGCAGATCAATAGTTGGACATTATAAGCTAGTGTTCCTTACCAGAATGCTCTCCATACGGAGAAGCCGGCGGCCTGTAGCGGCAAGCTGACAGCCAGACCCTCAGGGAAGTTCTGAATGCCGATGCCTAACGCCAGATTTCTGTGGACAAACAAAAAACGTAATTCAGTAAAGAAATGAATGTTTTAGTTACTTTCGTTAATTCCCAAACTTTGGAGGAAGACCAAAGTCTTAGCGCTGCCAAAGCCAGTTAAATCCTCGGTTGAGACCAAAAAACAACCGGCCTATATCGCTGTTATGTCACACTTTTAAGTTATTTGAAAGACTGCTACTAAATCGCCTCACAGCAGCAATTGATCCAGCACTAATACCTAAGCAAGCTGGCTTTAGGCCTGGCAAGTCTTGCTCAAGTCAGGTCCTTCGATTAACACAATACTTAGAGGATGGTTACGAGGCTAACAGTGTCACTGGTGTCGTATTTATCGACCTCTCGGCAGCCTACGACATAATAAACATCAAAAGGCTACTTGGAAAAAGTGATCAGCCTCTCTCAGGGTTTCGCGCACATACTGAGCAAACTTCTACATAACCGTCACTTCCAAGTAACCTTTTAGTCGGCTAAGAGCAGAGGGCGACGACAAAAGAATGGTCTCCCTCAAGGCAGTGTGTTGGCGCCAATACTTTTTCTATACAAACGACCAGCCTATCATCCAATATACTGTGCGCTGCCTATACGCGAATGACCTGGCTCTGGCGGCTCAGTCGACAGTTTTTGACGATGTTGAACATAAACTGTCACTAGCACCAGATTCGCTAGGAAAATACTATGACTAAATGCCCTTTGACCCGTCCAAAACACAAGCTTGCGCATTTCACCTCCGCAACAGACACTTTAATCGGACGCTTAATACCTATCACGTGGCGAGGAACATAGGTCGAACACTGCGCAAATCCTAAATATCTAGGTGTAACCATAGACAGAGCCTTAACCTATAAGTTGCAGTGCTATAAAATAAAACAGAAGGGAGAAGAACCGAAACAACCTGCTTCGTCGTCTCATTTCCACCAACAGGGGTGAAGCACCCGATGTTCTTCGCATCATTGGCATGTCTTTAAGCTTTTCATCCGACGAATTCGCGTGCCCAGTGTGGCACCGATCCGCTCACGCAAAGCAAGTTGACGTTACCCTGAACGAGACGTGTCGAATTATATCGGGATGCCTAAAACCAACTCCGTTCAACAAGCTCTACCAACGTTGGCCGGTATCGCTGCAACTGTCTTACGAAGGGAAGTCGCATGCTTGTTTGAGAAATATAAGCAAGAAGCTGATTCCCAACATCCCCTCTACGAACATCCAATAACAACGGGTTGACTAAAGAGCCGAAAGAGCTTTATTTGTTGTTCTCAGGCCATCCAAGGTCAACCGCCAAAGGTAAGATACAGTTGTGGGAAAAACATCACCCGCCACTACTCAACTTCGTCCACCCCCAAGATCACCTATCACCCGGACGTGACCTGCAGTGGCCTATATGAAAAGCAATCAATCGATTGCGGACCCAAGTAGGCCGCTGTAAGCACAATCTAGCGAAATGGGGGATTATTGACCCAACTGACACCCAGTGCGAATACGGTGCTCCTGACCAACCATGTCCCATAATGTTGAAGTTTCCTAAGTGCCCAGCCTAAGCTTCACTTCTGAGGAGCTAAAAACGCCATTGATGCCGCGATTGGCGTGGCCACCTACCTGGACCCAACTCATCTAATATAATCTCTACAATATTTACCTTTGCCAACGACTCGAAAAGAAGAAATTAATTTCGTATGACCTTTCTCTACAAGGAAAACACATAACATGTTCGCTGACACTCAATCCTAGTTATGTATATTAATTCGTGTTACATAGCTACAAAATAAAATAGTCTGATGACACCATTCAAAGGTACCTATGAATTAGAGGTTTTCAAGGGAGAAATCGTCGACGATTGCGAAAATGTTTGAGAAATAAAGCGACGACCTTGTCTCAATGTGATTGTTTTAGGTACTGTTTTTCTTTAGAATCAATGACTCAAAATATTTGGACACTGATCAATGATTGACATTACATTATGAATCAAAAAATTGAACCTCATATGTGATTGATTTCTCAATAACTTAATTCATTGAATTCAATGGGCATTACGAATTTTACAGACATATTCCAGAAACTGCATAAAAATGCCGTGTGTGCAAGTTTATATCAAGTATACGTAGCAGGAATACAGAATAAGATCATAATCATAAGAATATAAAATGTGTGGAACGTTAACATTAAGCTGCATGTAGCAAATGGAAGTAATAGCGGATATGTGCTGACACTGGCACATTCCTCGGCACCGCCCCCCCTTCCCCTGCACCTGCCAGCCAGCCACCCTGGCCGCGAACCGTTCTAGGAATGCGACTAACTGTACTCCACAGCCTCGGTCACCGTTAAACTCAACTGTTCCCGCGATGCAGCTAAAACTTACTTCTCGTCATGTATAACGTAACGACGTAATAATATGCTATTCGCTGATTTCGATCGACTTACTTAAGCGACCGTTAACTATGTCGGAGTACCAATCAAAGGTTCCTTTGTACTCGCTAACGTAACTGTATTACAGCTCGTATTTCAGACTGTCTTGTCTGAATGACGACATAAGGAAAATTATTTCTGAGAATTGATTTCAGGACTTTCAGCCAAAACATTAAGTAGAACGTAGATTATGGAATCGACCAAATCAAAAACATTGTTTCATGTACCGGATCTGTTGAGAATATCGGTTAGACTTAGCTACGTATTAGGTAGATACATAAACTTCGCTTGCGTAAGAAAGAGAAGACAACAAAAATTTTCAGTTATTATGACTTTAACGGGACACATTGAAGTACCATGACAACTAAAAGTACTAATAGCGACGTAAACGGAAGCCTCGGGAATTCCTGTTAAAATGGTTAAGTTAATAAACATGCATGGCGGCGCGAGCCTTTGAGCTCGGTGAAAGCTGCGGCGTGCGCGTGCGACACACCGCACACGGTACACCGCTCATCAATTGAGTTTAAACCTCCATTGGTACCAACAAGGATAGCTGTACTTGACACAACGTGTTTGTTATAGAGGCACTTTTAGAATTTGTTTGTTTGTTTGATAATAATTGCATTAATTTTCATGCTTATTTACTGATAGGGTAATAGAGACCAGATTTCGCGGCTGTTGACTAGAGCACAAAAATAGTGATATACTTACAAAGCAAAGGTAACTTAGGGAAACGAACCGCAAGATTCAGGAAATTCATACTATAGGACATACAAGGAACATAAAAAATGTTTTCATATGTTGCAGTCCCAATCGTAACTAGATGATTCAAAGGCGATATGATCTTCATCTGCCTAGGCCTTGTCTCAACTATGTTGCAGTTGGCTTCCAGTCTAACCAGATCCAACTAAATATCAGTATTTTTACATGGAGCTATTGCCTATTTACGAACTATAACAATAAGTCCAAAATGGTCTACACGTTTGCAAGTTGCATCTAAAATTCTAAATCACTCTCTCACGCATGGCGTGATTACAAAAGCCTGTTGATTTCGGCCAGGTACTTGGCTGAACCGCTCGGGCTTTTAAAGAAGACATCCTCACTTTAACCCCGAGAGCGTTTAAGTAAGTTAAGAGTAGATGAATCAGTTTACTCCAACTACAAAAGCCTGAGTGACTCCGCCAGCGTGTGTTTGTCTCCAACAGGGGATTGTAGTGCAGGTATGTTTACTCTAAAACCCAGAGCGTTGCGCAAAATTTAATGCACTACGCAAGTTCATCAACACCAGCAACTTCAACAACACCACATACAAAAAATTCTTATCAATTTTAAAAGACCTAAAGAACCCACATCATCTTGTTTTTATTCAACAAAAAAAGATTGCTCACAGAGCGAAAAAGAAAGAGTCCAACCGACCTCTATTGGAAGACGAATTCAAAAAGGAATAAAAGGAGGCAATAGAATTCAGTCTGGACGCTCTTCTAATGAAGAATCAGCCAAAAGAGCTCGCAAAAGGCCTCATAACATAGATAGATAGATAAAACATTTATTTGGTGCACACAAAAGACATAGCACAACACACAAAAGTACAATTAAGTAAATTAATATATTGCACCAAATGGGAGTCCAGCTCAGCATGTGTCAGACAAATATACCTGACGCTGATATTCTGCTGGATCCCATAACATAAGCCTAAGCATTGATTTAGGGCAGCCTAGTGCAAAAAAATAAAACAAATAATTTTCATAAAAGTGCAAAGTTGATGTCTTAAATTAAATTTCTCTCTACTCCACCGTCTACACATACCTCTCAGGGTTTTGTAGTGGCAATATTAAAACGCCGACTTTAATTGCCTGTTGATTTCAGCCCCTTGACTGGCCGAAACACTCTGGGGTTTAATATGAGGGTGTCTACTTTAAAAGCCCGAGCGGTTGGGCTAGGTACCTGGCCGAAATCAACAGGCTTTTGTAATCACGCCTTACGCATGCGATATTTGCACGTCGCCTGTCCGATGGAATGGAAATTAGAGATCATTTGACCAAAGAAATGGTTTAAAGTCGGAGATGGGAATCGATCGAGCGACAACATCGTTTTTCTGAGCCTTTGTCAGCCAGGCATTTCTTCCCTTATCGCCAATCTCTAAGATAATCTTTTTTGGATACTGGGACCACTATATAAGAAGTCAGACGGTTAGGTGTCTACGCAGTTTATCAAAAACAAAATCTCGCGAGATGAATTGCAAATCTGAACTTCAAGAAAGCAAGTACCATTACGAAATCTGACTAAGAATATTAAAATTCTTCAAGAGTATATTTACGTAAGTATGAATAGGTACTGATACTGACACTAAAAGTATTTCAATAGTTTTTTGAAATGCTTGAAATTGCTGCAGATTTCAGCTTGTGTCATCCCCACTGCTGGAAAAGGTCAATAATATATTGTTATTTCTGTCACTAGAGCTGTGTGATGTGAGCTACTGTTTGTTAATGTTGTTTAGTTCGTCCCATGCAGCTATCCATATTACAAGACTCGTGGGTAGAGGAGAGGGTTACATATAGTGGTTATAATTTCGTCGACTCTTCATTGTTTGCAGTATGTTAGAAGAAATATTGCTTTGTTAATCAGGCCTTGTGTATAATATAATATTGGCTAGTCTATTTTGGATTGTTGGTAGCCGGTAAGCGACATTTGTAGTCTGAATTTTCCATACTCATTCGGAAAAAAACTAAATCTTAAAAAAAAATTTTTCGCTACGAATACTTACGAGGCTTGTGTCTATGATTTACCAACCACTAACTGGTAATAGTTAATTGTAAATTCAAATTGGCTTTGTACCGTCGCTCGGTTGTTGCGCTCGACTGTTAGCCATTCAGAGAGGTATGTAAAATAAAAGTTATAACTTATGCAGTGGCGGCAGAAAAAGTCATCTTACGCTTCATCGCTTCAACTGTTTACTGTGTCACGGAAACGGTTGCGGTGCGCGGCCTATTATGTCAACCAATACCTATAGAATTTTATAAGTGAATGGAGTAACGCTGACTCCGGATACATCCGAATTCCAATTACATCACAGACGGGTCCATTTCACTTTCCGACCTACCCGGAAGTGAATTCCTAAGCACGAGCATACGGCGCGGCCGAATTTTCAGCGACACAAGCGAAACTGGACTCTATGCATGCAGTCATAGAGCTCTCGCAGTGAGCCGACGCAGAAAGTCTTCGAGGCACGCACGAAACGACGAAGCGGATGTGAACGTTAGCAGACGTCGATCCAAAAGTGACTCAGTTGTGTTGCATTAGAGTGCAAATTGTGATGATGGTGAGAGCGACAGTCGCGAAAGTAGTGGCAACTTTCACGGCACGATGGGGGCGCATGAGGCGGCTGCGCGGGGCCCTGCCGACGGCCCATTGACGACACCGTGACCTACATACCGCAGCTCCATTCATACCGTGGCCTCGCCAGCGCTGCGCACGGACAGGACTCTAGCCCGCACACTTGCCGCTGTTACGGCGACACCGGAATTTCCATCGGCCACTTACACAACTCTTGTCAGCCGTTGTCGCAATCGGACCTACTGGGCCGAGGTCACACCACCATCACCACACTTGTTCAATTAGAGCCTCCAATAATATGTTCCATCGACCAACAAATATTCTCAACAAAATAGAACTAGTCGAACATGTAAATATAACATTAGGTAACACCTATTAAGATACCAATTAGCTAGACCGTATAATGATAATTACATAATGTTGGCTCAATGTGAAACTGAAACATGTGGCGAGAAGCGATCCTCTAACGAGGAGGTAACGAGGCGACAGTCTGTGTATCAGTAAAGGATTAACGTGAGAAGTCAATATCGTGTCTCTCACGTCCTAATTATATCCAATTTATGTATGAAATTCACACGTTTTATAATACATGGCTCTTAATTATGCAACATTGACCTAGCAGCTAGCTGATACCTTCGCAAGACCACAATCATTCTAGTTAGTTATCTGCAATTGCAGATTGTGCAATTGAAAGCATTAATCATATTTTTCTTCTACATTACCTATTTATGTAGGGATGCAATGATGCATGTCTCCCACTCTCGGAGGAAAGAGGCCGTTACTTATTGCCAGCTTAGATTACATGGCATGACAGACAAAAACCAAACGAAAAAGTTGAGCTGTTTGCAAATCATCCATAACGACCGAATCTATTAACGTTGCCAGACACCTAATCTAGATTCTTAGATTTCTTGTAAAAGCTCTCAAATAACAAAAGCATCCGAGCTAATGGATAATGTAAGCAAGTAGGTTAGGTTGTAAGACACGAAATATTCTGATTTAAAATAATATTATGATGTATCTGATCAACCTTGGGAAGTGGCAATGAGAGAATTGTCGACGAGTCTTTACTGTACCTAGCGAATATAAGGTGGTAGATGAATTAGCAATACGAGGTGGTTGCGCTAGGTATCGCAGCGAGGGGGGCGCGCGGGGTGCAGGCGGGGAGGCGCGTGGCTGCCAGACAGCGGGGCTCCGCATGGGAGGCTAGCACCAGCCTCTTGCATCGCTCGCTGCTCACCGTCGCGACAGCTTCACGCAAACACTGCTCCACTTTGATTAAAATTGCATATTAAGCCACGTTTACACGACTGTTTAGCGACGAACGTGTTAACTAGCTTGTGAAAACATTTCTGTTGATCTAGGAGAATTGAATACTGTTGCACACTATGCACCGCATAGCAATGCGACTGACTTTAATTCAAGTGCTTATGCAAACATGAAGTCAGACTTCATTTATAAACATTGCAGGAATTAAATAAACTAAATCTAATATTACTGAGTTGATAAAGACATGTGCCAAAGAGCCAAAAGCAGCAGCATTTAGGCTAAATACCTTCAAAGTAAAGTCAAGTACCCATGTCTGCCTTTATGTATGCCTTTGTTACCGTATTACATGCTTTGCATATCAAACAATTAAAATAAATATTGAAATTGGGTAATTAAGATTAATTACATGAAAAATTCTATAGCAAGTCTATGCGAGGACGGCATTTAGTAAAAAGACGTTCACTATTTATATTATAGCTTGGCGCCATAGTCTGCTTGCATAAACAAATAGTGTGCGATTGTAACCCTATATAGATCACTGAAACGCGTTTTGAATACAATTGTTGGTTCAACAATTCTAGTCGAAATCATTCAGTGCATTTGAATTATGAGCATAGTTCAATCGAAGATTATGATTCTATCCATAAATGAATGCAAATTCAATTACTAATCGCTCGAGAAGAAATAAATGATAGCCTTTGCACTTTATTTGTGAATGGCAAACTTTATATAGTTATAAAAACTTGCTAGGTATATTAAAGAGAGAGCATTCGCCACGATCGTATTTTTCTTAGTTAGAAATTGCATTAAATAGTCATAAGGGTGTGAGGAATGCAAGCCAAAACTCCAACTGACAGTGACAGACAGTGGGCGAAGGCGGGCGGACTGGAGGAGTCGCAACAATCGCTCTACTTAGTATCAACACTTAACTACAACCTTTTTATAACATAACACAGAATATACAACCAGTACCTCTATCAGAAGCAGATTCTCAAAGCGATAACAAAGAGTATTAACCTGAATATATAAGACTCAAACCGTACATGTGTTAAGGTATACATGTATGTTGTAACAAACACTCGTGAACATTCCGAGTGATACCAAACTTGCCTACTTAAACATACTATTTCCATATGAAGATATGTATGGAATGATTGGAATGTAATATCTATTGAATGGGAGAGCAATTAATAATCAACATTGGAAAGCGTAAAAGATTACACGAGAGCCGACGAATTCCTTTGCAGCGCGCGTTCTGTTGCGGCGTTCATCAATAGCAGGACATTAGGCAACTTCACCGCGGGACAGATGAGAAGCATCAATAACGACAAACCGATTGCTAAACAACATTTACACCGCATTCAGATCACTAACTGTAAAAAGGCATCATTAAAATGACTAATCAAACGATCGACGCTCAAGAATCTAGTCAATGTTAATTATATGTCGGAATTTATTGAAATTATTCGAGATAAAATTAATTCTTGTTGTGATATTTAGTAAAAGAGAGGTTTGGCTCGATTTTGGAGAAGTGGAAGGCTCCCACGGACCGGTCGAGGTAAGTGGTCCATCAACCTCTGTGATCTGATCGCTCCGCTGCCGCTGCCGCCGGAGACTGGCCCGCCCCGCCGCCCCGCCAGCCCGTCAGACGCCCTTCAGCACATGCATCCACAGTGCACAGCGTGAGTGCACACTGCTAACCATACAATCATTAGGAAAAACGACAAGCGCATATTGTATCAATGCATGTACAAAGGAGTCTTGAGTAATAATTTAATTGGTATTTTCAATGTTAGACATACTAAAAACATATATGTACTAATAACATAAGTACCGAAGTCGTAAAACAATAATTGAATAAAGTTTTGAAAAAATGAAAGAGTCTAATCATAGCAATATTATAGTAGGACTTTGATGTGAACATGTGCCTCGGAAAGCACGTTAAGCCTTTGGTCCCGGCTGTCATTCGTGGATCTGTGACAGACGTTAAGGGTCGTCAGAAGCCCGAAAGTCTGACAACCAGTCTTACAAAGGGGTATCGTATTACCCAGTAAGTGGGTTGTGGAGGTCAGATAAACAGTCGCTCCATGTAAAATACTGGTATTCAGCTGCATCCGGTTTGACTGGAAGCCGACCCCAACATAGTTGGGAAAAGGCTAGGCAGATCATGATGACTTCATCTTCGCACTCACACAAACCATCAACTAATGATGGTTTGCTGCGAGAGGCGGCTCCAAGCGTGCTGATTATAGTCAATTTTCATCACAACCGTTTAGAGTAGATTCAGAAAACAGCCTAAGTTCAGTAATGGCTGTCAAAAGTCTGATTTAGAAGATGAAGTTAAACCGCCAAACCATTCCCGAAAAGTACGACACTGACAAAAAAAAAAGACAAAAACGGTTTAATCAAGGTTTGAAGAAAGCACGCAGGTTGCTTACCGACTTTCAATTTCTAGAAGCTTTAAATAAACTGATCAATCTGATGTCAATGTACACACGGCTACACATCAAGCTATAATACATTTCCAATTTACACTGATCTCTCATTGTAAGGAAATCCTATACAATGTGAGATCAGCCTATACTGGAAATGTATAGGTTGATCTGTAGCCGTGTGTACATGTAAATAGGTTTGATTACTGTTTACTGATTCGGTAAGCAGTAACCTAATTGAGTCACTTTCAGTAAGCCTTATTGACGGGGCATACAGAAAGCGACTCAGTAACGCTATATGATAAATAAAAATTAGCAATGTAAGAAGAAAGACTATTTTCACATCCTAGCATTCAACAATCAAGATAATACAACTCTAGAAAACCTAACTCGGCAATGTCATTGGATCATTATAAAATACGAAAAAAATAACTTGGAAAAACAAAGGACTACGATCTTAGATGACAAATACACTATTTAACCAAACACCAAGTAGAACCGCATTGCTTTCCACCAAGTTAACGGCACAAAACGGACCACTTTCGAAGAGTTCCGTTTAAGTTATAGCTTCAAGCGAAATCGTTACTATGCATCAAACTTGAAGGCACACGCAGGAATGTGGCCGCCAAGTATTATGTTCTATGACAATTGTACCGAACCGAGTGATAGTTTGATGTTGCTGATAAACCGTGAAGGTGAACCGGAAGTTGTTGTATTGCCGTCCTTTGTCAGTCCCAAAACAGCAGGAATGTCGTCTGTAGCAACCTGTAGCACAAGTCTTAATGGTGTGGAACAAATAATGGCTACCGAGCTGCATTATGAGACTTTATTCCAAAATTGGAAAAAATATCAATAAACGGTGATGGTGGCGCCAAAGTCGCCCGGAAAACTAAACTGTGGCTGTAGGGTATGTCGTAGCGTTCTGTCGAAGTAGCCAGTAGAGGGCCAGACGGAGCCAAACGTGTGTAACGTGAGTAATGGGCGACACTATCACTAACAGTGGAAAGATTTTCAAACTACGCACTGAAATTAAACATTTCTGCCAGATCAACATCTGCATTTGTTAGAAAAGAAGATCGAAGTGAACTCCAAAACCCATTCAATCTGCCTAGACTTTTCTCAACTATGTTGGGATCGGCTTCCAGTCTAACTGGTTGCAGCTGAACACCAGTATTTTACTTGGAGCGACTGCCTATTTGACCTCAACAACCCACTAACTGGATAATACCCACGTCAAAAACCCACGAATGACAGCCGGGACCAATGGCTTAACGTGCTTTCCGAGGCACGGAGGAGTCTCGGTATGTAAAGATTGTCACCCATCCATGGACCAACCCGCGGCAAGACTCCAAAGACCATTATTTTGTAGAATGCCCGTTTACTTAATTAAGATGGCACTTACACTACCAAATTTTTATTGATTACCGATTAAATCTCGCTGGGTTTTAGTGCAACTATAACGAAGTCAAGGAATCTAATCGTAACACCTGGTAGAACAGTTTGTGTTAAAACTAACCCTTTGGTGAAGTGCATCGAGATCGGCGTCGGCGCCGCTCGCGTCACGCGACCGCATTCCATGGCGCAGGCGCCTTCATTCATGTCGTTCTGCTAGGGCTGCCAGTAATCCAACTTAAATCCCGGGATTCCACCATGAACGGTTAAGTTTGATCTACTTAAAGGTATGCAGTTGCCTTGCGAGAAATATCGTGTATGGTTGAAAGTTAGTTGATTATGATTACATACCTACTCAGAGGAGCTCGTGGCTAAGTAATAACAGCCGCACGGGTCGATCCATCAGGTTAAGCTACGCTTGCCGGGGTTGGTCCGTGGATGGGTGACCATCTTTACATAGCGAGACTCCGCCGTGCCTCGGAAACCACGTTAAGCCGTTGGTCCCGGCTGTCATTCGTGGATCTTTGACAGTCGTTACGAGTCGTCAGAACCCCGAAAGTCTGACAACCGTCTTACCAAGGGGTATCGTATTACTTACCCAGTTACTAGGTTGTGGAGGTTAGATAGGCAGTCGCTCCATGTAAAATACTGGTATTCAGCTGCATTCTGTTAGACTGGACTGGAAGCCGACCCCAATATAATTGGGAAAAGGCTAGGCAGATGGACCTACTTAGAAGAAAAGTTTTGACCTTTAGTCAATATTTCTTGCAATTACTACTTTTGCCTTTGATTCACATTCAAACACATTATTACCTTTTAAACCAGTTTTCTATACGTGTAACGGCCAATTCATGAACAGTTCTTTGATGGACTAAATGGACTAAAATTCTATGAAAGAGATTAGAGAAAGCTGCATCTATGCATGAAAAATCAAGTTGTTGTGCAGTTACGAGAAACGCATGCAATCAAGTACCCCAGCTAAAAAATTGTGAAGTGTAAAACTAACGAATAAGATTAACTTAGAGAAAAGCTCCATAAATTAGCAAGGTTCAAAATATGACCACTGCAAATTCCGCGGGACTAGATTAGCCGCGGGACTGCAAGCCCTATGCACGAGCGAGAGGCCGCAACAAGACCTTTGGACGGAACGAGAAAGGCGACGTGCGCCATTACCCAGTATGGGAACGCAATTCGTAGACGCACGCGTACGTATTTGATGCTGGACTTGCTGCGTTCCATCTCGCGCCCGTTTCCCGACATAGCCCCGTCCCTGTCACTCACTAGGAGAATTTCCTTTCGGCGCAGTATCTACCGATGCGTCTGTTTGCATACTAGCGGTGTGATTTGATCGATCGCCGGTTTCCTGTGAGAAAAACAGGTTGTTTGTCAAGTCAGGTGGTGCGATGCCTTACCGTTAATTCTTTGTGTGTGTCCGGACCGCACGCAATGCACCTAGCCTACATGGACTTGTCTATTAGTACGTTTTATACGCAATAAAGTTTGTAACGTAAACAATAGTTAGCTTTATCATAGCTTACTTCTGTAATCGCGTTACTGTTGGCGTAGTTAAAGACAATGAGCAGAAAATTACTAATAAAATAGATAAGCATAACAAGCAGGAATCATATTATAGCACTCCGAAAAAATCACCAGTTGATATAAATCACCGCAACGCAAACCGATCTAGACATTCATGGGAAATTGTGAGTGGCGTCAGGAATGTAGGTAAGTAGGCAGGTATGCATAACACCGACTGGTACAAAAGGACCTGACGTGAAATTTTTAGCAGCTCCACGTATCTAGAAACATGAAACGCTTCAAAAGCAATACAAGAATAGTATTGTCGCCCCGATACAGTTGCGCTTAGTCACATCCGCCTAGGTATAAACATTAGGTACACAATACAATAACGAGAATTCTAAAAATAGGGGCAAAATGAACAATGAGACTTTCTTCTAAGAAGCTGTTTCCGTTTTGCGCCTCTCAAATCAACATTTTCAGATAAGCTAAAAAGTCTTCTAAAGCCGCATATGTAACGAACGAAGGTATATACACGTCTTGCGCAGAAGTTGTCGCTGCAAAATGCTTTGAAACAAACCGAATGTGAAGATGTACAGCAAAACTTAATAATACCAGCCTATTATTGTCTTGTTATTGTTGTTGGGTGTTGTTGTTCGGGGAAAATCCTCTTCTCATACAGAGAAGACCACGCTTGCTGAAGATGGGTTGGCGATTTCAGACTTACATTAACCAATAAAAAATCTCATAAGACCTGCTTACAATAAACTAACCGACACGCCATTTGTTGGCCAAAGATATGAGAAATTATAATTGCAAAAAATTCAAGAGGAACAAACATTAGACTTAAGGCTAGTATAGCTGCTGACAGCGCCACCATTGAGAAAAAAATTAATAAGTCTGGAGATATGGAACATTTCGAAATTTCTATGCTCATATTTTTCGTTAGATGAGGTAGAAGTTTTTGTATCTAAAAAATCAACACTAAACCTCATAGGTACCGTTTTTGGCGTTAACTGCAATAACTTATTAATTTTTCAATGGTGGCGCTGCCGGTTGGCAGCTATACTCGCCTTAAGTATTAGCATTACGCACTGTCATGATTGTTTAGCGCCTCTAGATTGATTTATCTATCTTCACAGTCGGTATTCAACCTGCCTTTTCCAGCCCTGTGCCTGTAGAAAGCAGGCAGGAAAGACAGGAAAGAAAAGCAGCAACGCGCTTCGAATACCCAGCCAAGGGTAAAATGAAGACGAACGAATAGCATTAACCAACAAATACTTATGTGAAGGTTTTAACAAACAAACAAGCAGGCAGATCAGTAGAAAAGGATCACGATGTGCGACAGTAATCATTACACATTAGAACGAGTTAAACGCCGACCAAACTGTTTATAGATTGCACTTTCAAGTATGCGACGGACAGCTTATTTTATATCTCAACCTGGATTGTTGCCAAAAATGTCACAATAAGGAGAAAAATGTAAACACAGCCGCATTCTAATTCAAAAATAAGGTCGTCTCGTCTCCCTGTCCGTGAACGAGACGACGATGTCTCGCCAAAACAAAACTCGAGTTACCTACGAGTGCAGGGATTATTTCTGTGCAGACTCATTTATAAATACTTTAATGCTCTCAGACGACAAGACTAATGCTCTATAATATATTGAGAGTAGTGCATGCCGCGACACTATACTCACAGATTTATTAAAAGCTTTCTTTCGTAAGTTTCAAAAAGTCGTGACGCAAAAATAGCTGTCTAGTCAGTGTGCTTATATAAAACGTCTGCGTTCGTGTTTACCTACATACTAAGCATGCGTATGAGTCCTTTAGACAACCGAACATTAGCATGTAAACGATGACAATCGGATATGCACCATTTAGCTCTAGTGTTCAGTGATCCCAATATGCAAAACCTTCCGACCTTTTTGTAGCGTTTAGCATTAGCGTGAGGTTGAAACAATTCGGAACCTAATTTCGTAATATTCATGTTCGAGCCCTTTGTCGAACACATCACCTATGCAAACGAATATGATGTCATGACAGCCATATGCATAGGTATCTGAGAAGTAGTTACACAGATTATGTAGGTACGAGCGAAGGCGCCGTGGCGGATTTCCTTCGGCGGTGCAGCATTCCTCGCGAGCCTCCGTCGTTAGTCAGCCTCGCGTTTTACCGATAATCGCGCGAAGGTAATCGTTCGCATGTTGAACAGGTGAATTATGAATGGGACACGTCATTACACCCACGTGCGTGTCCGTGGAAACGCGGGCCCGCTGACAGGCGCCACTGACACCACATGCCGACACCTTTGCTATCAATAGTTGATAAACATAACAATCATTATTATAATAGGCTTATAAATAGTTCTTTAAAAGGTCTTAAGTACATTAATAGAGATACAACCTTTAGTTCACGTCAGTAGTGAACTTTGAACTATCACAAATTCACAATTGAACGCAACACAACTTTTAATTTGTCATCGACTGCAGTAACTTTTGCTTAAACTTTGACTATGAATTTTGTGTGAAGTTCGTTAATGTATTGTATAGTACATGTTACGGCAATAATTGAGTAAAAGTTAAATATTTTCCCTTCTCTCCTATTTAGTATTTAGATCATCTACTGTATAAGGCGAAGCGCCGAACCAGTGCAGTTATAGCATACTGATGACAAGGTGTATAATGTGCGAACTGAGTCATCCATTCATATCACCAAAGAAGGTAACCGGCAACATCATTTCGGAATGTAGGTATAGGTAGATTTACTCACCAATAAGTCTTAATAATCGCACAACTTATTCATGCTATACTTGGAAAAATTGTGCATATGAAGAGAACCGGTCCGAGATGGTAAACAATCATGAGTCATGGACATCTGCAGTCAATAATTACTTATTCATATAATAAAAATAGTTACGGATTTTCCTGTTACAGCCGCTGTACTCGAGTGCGGCAAGGGAACATCGGTGCTGCATTTAGTTGCGTCGTGACTTATTGATTTGGTTCTGTTTGGCTTGCTCGGGAGGTGCAGACTTTTTATTTTATTGTGAAAGGTTGGATAACAGGAGTGTAGATATAAAAATAAATGAGTTGTTTGCTAACGTCATGTTCGAAGTGCAACAGTATAAATTGTTTGTTACCGGTGTGTTTAATAGGCAATTAGATTGTGGTGTGACGCACATAACGCATGCGCGTGCGTGCCTGACGTGTGGCGCACCGAACTGCGCACCCGCCACACACTAACCGATTCAGTTAAACAATGCCGTGTAAGAAACTGCAATGAATTTATGTAACTCATGATCAAGTGCACATGCTCGCTTCACTAACTGAAGTAAATAACTGTTGGCAGAATAAAAAACCGTTTTGCACATCTGTAGGTATACAAATACATGCAACATAATATTGGTTTTCCAAAGGACAGTTTCATAACAATAGCTTTATGAAACTAATCATAAGTACCTTACACACATTTAGTGTTTCCTTATCCTCCTTCCCATGATTTCTACAATAATCACTAAGTGCAACGACTAAACGTTTAAAACAAAAACAAAACTACCCGCGGTCGGTGATTGAGTGAGCAGTTTTAGCTGAGCCGAATGTCCGGCGCACGCGGCGGGCAGGAAATCGTAAAAGCTCATATAGAGCATCACCGGCGCGGGCGCATCTTCCGGTAAGGCGCTTTCCGACGTCTCGCGCGCAAACTTCCGCCTTATATCGTACACTTTACGATTGAGGCCAGCGTTTACTGAACTCCTCTATTTCGGGATAACATGAGAATAATGAGTAACTTTATTTAAGTTTAAGCGTATAATATTGATAATTCAGCTGAAGTTTAAGCTTGGAAAGGACAAAGCCCGCTGTGTTTGGAAAAAATAAAGTAAGATATGAATATAGAAATTTCTTTACTAAAGTTCGACTTAATTACGATGCATATCTACAATACATGTGCATTATCCATTGCCCCGTTGTATCGGGAAGTGTTACAGATCACAATTTTACGGTGAATTCTTAGCGCAGCCATAAAGAGCGCCAATTTAACTAGACGAACTATTTTAACTGCAAGTCGAAACTAACCGAGACCGACCAATATAATTGTAAGCAGATGCCTGCGATTCTACGGTAAGTTACGTTAACTACCCGTTCAGGATCTAAATGTTGCGAAAAGAATTTAAATCGATGGAATGTAGGTATTAAGTTTTCTAGATTTGATTCGCCAACTTCATAGATGAAATAAATATTAAAAATGCATACTTTATTGAAACTCAGACGAAGACACGTATCTCGAAAGCACATTTCAAACAAAGCAAAAAATGTCAATACGTACAGGCGAACAGTGTTTTAGAAAGTATCGCGTTAGTAAAGAATTCGTTATGAAATAGTATGAAAAGGTATTGTTTGTGGCGGCAAAGAAAAAATGAAAAAGCAAACAGTTGCGCATTCCATTGGCTAGTGCACGTGGTACATTCCAATGGGGTCATGCACCACACGGAGCGCGCGTGCGTAAAACAAGTGCAACGTTCTCAACGAGTCCGGCCCTGTTACCCTCGTGCAACGTTCGACGAATCCGGCCCTGCCTTCGCACATTTCACCGAAACGAGCCGCGCCGAGCGACGAAAGCGACGTCTCTATATCAAATCACATCACTATTATCCCACTAATACTAAATGCGAAAGTTCCAATGATTCTACTTTACCACGCCGCTGTGTCTCGCGTTCTCGACAGATTTGAATAGAGGTTTAATGTGTGTTGAATTATGAGACCTACCGTTGGACTTGCAGACTGAATATTTTTTTTGTCACCAATAACAGTCTAATAATAAAATACTTCTGTCTGTCAATCTATAAAGATATGCAACTAACACTCAATAGATATTAGGTATCATTCCGTTAGATTTGTATAATGACTCCCACGCGCAAATGCTCAACTTTTTGCAGCAATAGGGCAGACGGTAATTCCTAATGACAAATAATGCAAACAATGCGATGATTTAAGCATGTCAAATATTGATGCAAGCTCCTTTCATATCATACCTACGTGCAGATAGCTACAGTCGGGCAGGATATCATGAGTTAATTGTAACAGGGTAAGGATGAAACAAGACACATAAATAGCCATAACTAACGAAGAATGAGAGATAGTTTGATCAATCCATGATAAGCGAAGCATACTAAAGCCATGTCAAATATATTCAAATATTTCAACGTTTTTGGGTTTAGTTAATCTTTTTATGTTGTCGTTTTAAAGTTTTAGAATATTATGCAAACTTAAATTTTTCGTAGTTGGAGTAATGTTTTCATTAGGAGTATATTGACAAATAAGGATAACGTGGGTAAATGAAACGTCATTGCACCACCGCGAAAACGTCCACTGCTAAAGTTTATGCGAAAACTCACGCTCGTCACATTCATAACGAGTTTATACTAAAAGCTCTACTAACACCATAGAACTGTCACACTGTTAACTGGACAAATTGTTTAATAGAATCTGACAACAATGAATACATGAATTAGATCTCATCAACTGAGTGACTTGACTACGTTTCATAGGACCATTAGACAATTAAATAGGCATAACGGACAGTCCTCTGTGCAACCCTCGGGGCTCCCAGATCTTTCACAGATGTTCTGAACAGACCTGGAGACGTGATCAACTTCTGGACGGAGGTGGCCAGGTTGGAATAACCACCGACGACCGCTATGCCCACGCACAATGGTCCACCTGAAGGACTAAGTGCGGAACCCAAACCTTCTAATATAGAACATAGGACTACGAGATCGAACTTGATTATCTACAGACAATTAAAGACAGCCATTAAAGAATGCAATTAAAGAATGCGGGAATTCTAGGAATTAGAATATTATGAAAGAACAAGGCCTTTTACAACTGTACCCAATCCCACCTCGATGGATCGCATCACTTCTAAATCTGACATCCAGATAACTGTTGACGGCCAAGTGGCCTTTAATACCTTTTGGAGCCCTGTCCTAACAATATCTACATAGACTACTGATACGTATTATCAGTTTTATTTCGTCCTTTGAATGACATAGATCGTTCGCTGAATAATCGAAACAAATCCCCAAATGACCAAATAGCCAAAACGAACCGCGTTGACTTGCTAACGACTTGCTTGTTAGAAGTTTGTATGATATCGCAACGCGTCGACTTGAAGTGCTGCGATGTCACACAAACTGCTAAAACCATCAAACCTCATTGATATGTCAACAGTAGAATGCGGGTTACTGAAGTTTAGAAAACTACATTTGCGCTAATTACCATTAAGTCACTCAAATTCATGAATGTGAAACAATGTCGAATATCTAGAAATCGTGATTATGGTTCACTTGAGGACAACTTATGGAGACGAGTCCTAAAAGTGAGTAACTTTTGCAACTTACGTAATTTTTCAGAGACGAACCTTCAAATCTATTTCAAGGTTCAGTATTACAGGCAGCTACCTACTTATGTGGTAGATAAGTGCTTAGATAGCATTGGGTATAGGGAAAGCGGCACTCGGCAGAAGCTGGGACGTGAGCACAGGGCGGTGGGTCGGAGGCTTCGCAGGAATGCGGCCGCCCCCCCCGCGCCACCCCCCCAGCCCGCCCGCCGCGCCAAACATTGTTTATGGACTTTGTATACTTTAATCACAACTTTCAGATTCCTTTCAAAGTTATAGAAAAGCTCTCTTTTATGACACGCGATGGAAGGAGTACGTACCTACTGGTACTTACCTAAATTAAATTATATATTTGCAATTTCAGCGGTATTTTTGGGTTTCCCTTTTAGCCTGCAGACTTGGTCAACACTAAGGACGTTACTTGCTGATTAAACTAAGCTTTTCTGAATTGCATTAAGATTTCTTCAGGTCCAAACAAAGGTTCTTTTAGCCTGCAGACTTGGTCAACGATAAGGATGTTACATGCTGATTAAACTAAGCTTTTCTGAATTGCATTAAGATTTCTTCAGGTCCAAACAAAGGCTCTTTTAGCCTGCAGACTTGGTCAACACTAAGGACGTTACTTGCTGATTAAACTAAGCTTTTCTGAATTGCGTTAAGATTTCTTCAGGTCCAAACAAAGGCTCTTTTAGCCTGCAGACTTGGTGAACGATAAGGATGTTACATGCTGATTAAACTAAGCTTTTCTGATTTGCTATTGGATTCTTCAGGTCCAAACAAAGGCTGACATACCCTTTGTCTGGACCCTAAAGAAGTCTTCTGATAGACAGTCAGGTTCATCATCATCATCTGCATAGCCTTTTTCCAACTATGTTAGAGTCGGCTTCCTTTTCAACCGGATGCAGCTGAATACCAGTATTTTACATGGCGCGACTCACTATCTGACCTCCACAACCCAGTTACTGGGTAATACGATACCAGACATGCGATAAGATACTAGACAGTCGGGTTATCAGATAGAAAATCAATTAAATTACTGTGTAGGGTTTACAGACAAGTCATTTTTTCTACTGATCTAACACGATTTTGTCATTTATTAAAACAAGAATGTTAATCGCCGAAAGGTAAAAATTAAAATAAGCTATAATCAGATAATATCTGATGAGAAGACGCCTTAACACGCATCATATTATGATGCGTGTTAAGGCGTCTTCTGGTAAGGGGGAGGTAATATAAAATCGACAAAACGGCTCAGCATCCATGGAAGGAGCGAACGCCGACACATTCCCGAGGCTTGAATCGTAAATTACGGCAGCGCGAGCGGCGCCGGCGCCGGGAGGAGAGCGCTTGTTACGATATTTGAACAAATTCCCGGCGGTGTTAATCTGCATAATAACAGCGGCGGATACAAAGCGGTTGCCGACTCCCATTATGCGCGGGCGCCACCCCCTCCCGCGCGCCGCGCCCTCCGCGCTCCTCCAGGCACACTGCGCCCGAATACCTATACGTGATTACCCACACCAACTACGGTGTTAAATCCACCGCCTTATCGCTTGCCATCGTAATGAACGACCGCTCCGAGTTTTCGTACGAATTATTTATGAAAAATATGAAGTGATGGATAACGTATAATTTTTAAAATCGGAGCATGAGTAGCGTTTTAATATACACGGACCGAATTGTTGTTCCGGTGGTTAATAATAATTATGATACTGGTACATACCATTTGCCTATCTAATTGGGTGGGTTAACTTTTTTCTGCCTTTGTCATACTCTATAGGAACTAGTCTATATTGATTATGTTTACTGTATCAGTGTATGGACTGAGGCTTCAAGTCCTAGTCGAATGCAATTAAAGAAAAGAAAAGAAAATTTATTGACGTTGCAAATTTATGCAGGGCTCTTTGAGCTACAAAAATAATTAAACAAACGTTAGCTCGTTAAAGAAGGTTCAATTATGAGTGTAATAAGCGGGAGGGCGATCTGCATAACAAGCGGGAACAAAGGAATCGCCGAGTGCTATCTCGTAGCCTCGTTACCTGCCATTACGCGGACGGCCCGGCTGCACAGAGGACCGAGCTAACCTACCCGCTGCACCCGCTCTCACAAGACACAATCGCAAAATCTACAGCTTAATATCAATGTTCATACTTTTGCATTTTTGCAATGACTTGTTTTCAATGTTTGTATTTTTATTTTAATATTATATGTGGAATGACTACAGTTTTTTTCTAAGAAATCGAGATATATTCAAATTTTGCATTGCAATATTTTATAGTCGAGGTGTAAATCATGGAAGCTAGATCCGTGTGACTGGGAGGTCTGTGATTCAACATCTTAATAGGTACTTCACTTCTAAATAGATATCTACTGAATCACACACTGATTATAGTTTTGTGGGTACTACGTGTTATTGTGATGATGAAGACGTCTCGCCAAGATAGTAACAGAGCTCTTAATAGACACAACAACGGTGAATTTCGAAAACATTCTGGGAAACTGTAACAAATGAGAATAGTTGGAATCTTTCGCAAAGATCGGTAACGTCGCGTACATTAGTGAGAGGTGCCAATATTTAACAGTTATGAATATGCTCGGGAGGCACCCACGCGTCAGTATAGACGACGCGACAAATCGCCAAGGTTGACTTCAATGATACGGCGCGCGCCGGCAGATTTTTCAGTGAAATAGTTTCATCGGGCGGTTTCGGCGGCGGTGACGGCAACGTCTGCGCCGGCGCGCCGGTCGATGCCCCCGCGGCCACGCGATTTGGCTCCACTCGACGCAAACTACAAATGAAACGACGTTGCCAATACAGTCGTTTTGCGACTCTTTGCCGCACTCGAGCTGCCTTCACCGATAAGCCACATCCACAACACCGTCTCGACACGTATCGCCGACTCCATCTCCTTGCTCGCCGGAGTGTACGCAGTTAACCACCTCCAGACACCAGCCAACTAGCTCGTGAACAAAAACGAAAGTAAAATTCGCATTTCTAAACGTTCATCAAACATAATATTTCACAAAAAGCAGACACGACGTTAGACGAAACAAAGCACTAAACGTTTCATAATGAATTGGCAAAATGAACTCTAATCTATATCGCAATCCCCATGCCAAAAGGCAAGTAGGCGTGTGACGACTCATGCCAAACATGCGATGAGACGAGACGAGACAATTCTCGACGCTGCTTTTCTTAAACTAAATTATACGTTTATTTATAGTTTGTGAAAACTAAAAACGGATCGGTGACAAACATAACTAATGTAAGCACCCATCGGACTGGATACTTAATATGTTTTTAATATCGATATAAATGAGAGTCAAGTTGGCGCAAGCGACTATTGTTAACCTCGGCTAGCGGGTCCGATGCACAAGCCATAGTGCAGCCGTAGACGGCTAGCTGCATCCCGCTCACGCCCGCAACTTATCAATGAAATGCCTGCGCAGCCGCCGCCGCAACGGTGCCTCGCGTTCCTTCTTCTGACGTAACAAAATGGCGGACAACAAATTTACGTAGGTACTTATCCTATTTAAGTATTTATAGAAAATTTGTTAGCAGAATTAACAATGCTCACAATATACGCCATTAAATAAACATAATTCCCGAGAAGTACTGAATTTGAAGTGTCATGACTACGAAATTACGTTCGAAAGAACAGTTACACAACACAATAGATTTTAAGAAACGATGATGTAGGTATGTACCTACTAGCATTGCACACCTTTAAACTGGATATAGGGATGACATAAAACCTATCGAGTATTTGGCCATGTAGTCACAACCGAAATGAGGAATACAATTTAATAATACAATTATTAAAACTTTCGGCCTGTTATCGAAATTAGCGTAATCTCTCTGTAATATTATTATCAGTCCGTTATGTGCTACTGGTAGCGCCATCTATAAACATTCCATGAAACGTATTTTATTTGATCACAAACACTTTCAAACGGAACAAGAGTTGGGAGTAACCATAGATCCCGCTAGAGGGCAGTAATCTAAGTTCACGCTTGGTTGTGTAAGCTCTTCCGTTCGAAGATACCACTAAGCTTTGTAGCTAGATGGCGCTGTTAATAAATACCGCAATTGACCTCGAAATGTAGTATACCTAAAATATATCAAATAGAAAGGTATTGAATACGTTTTGCTCGTTGTGTCTAGTTTAGTAAATATTACATCATAGGAGGCGACTAACCTGGCGGAGTGGAAGGACGCCTCGGCGGATGAACCGGCGGCGGCGAACGACACGCCAACGGCGAGCCCCTCGGGGATATTGTGCACGGTGATCGCGACCACGAGGAGCATTATACGCTTCCATTGCGACGCCCGCGCCTCCATCGACCTCGTCACGCTGTCACGGCGGTCACCTTCGCCATTCTCACCAACTTTCTGAAATTAACAATAATATTGTTATGATAGCAATAAAAAACGCTGTGAGATAAATATTCCATACAATTCAATTCAAGTCCACATAAATTATATTGTTTCGTTATTTTTTTATTTTATATGACGCATATCGATAGGAATTATGCAATTTTCCAACTTGATTCGGTTATCAATTATTAATTTATAAGACACTTTAGTGTACCTACACCTGATAAAAATAGTAAGGCACAAGAATTCAATTAATATTGTACGATAGGCGGTCTTATCACAAAAGATGATCGGTTTCCGACATATTCTGGAGGGATATCGTTCAGATAAGAGGAGATAATATTACTACCACACGGCAGAGCCTGACACCACTTTCCTAATCTATTATGAGATTTACCTATTGAATATCCTTTGGGGGAGTGGATTTATTAAATGATCTAAATACATATTTATAGTAGTTGCATACCACGAACGAGCGTCATGTGACTTTTAAATCATTGACATAAGGTTTAAATTGTAATAACTGACTCGCGCTCGTCAATCGCAACCACTATAGTTATTTATTGACAACCATGCGGGTCACTGACGACCGGCAACAATAGATTATATATAGTGTCTCCTACTTAAATTAAATGTTTATTTTTGTTAGTAGAAATAATAAGCCATTTTTACAAGCCAATTTGGTCAATATTTCTAAAGCAGATGGCGCCGGCATTTCCTAGCTGACTGATCCCTGAGAAGAAATGCCGAAACAAACTCAGAGGACATGGTCTCTTTTAAAATGCAAATATTATAATTATTATGAAGTGTGAGTCTAACAAGTCAGGGCCATGTCTGGAAGGGCATTTTGAAGGAAGAACCATTGCAGCTTTTGAGCAGACGGCACGCATGCATGCGTCATCGTGTAGCTCAACCATGATTTAGGGAGCTCAAAGACCCGTCACTCAACGCTGCCAGATCTGCAGGACATTTGCGTAGGCCACATAAAAACTACTCAAAACCGCCAGACAGCTATATTCCATCTAGCCTACATGGTAGTGACATTCACAGTCAGTTTTTTTTTATTTTTCTTTTAATGTCTCAATTTAAATACAATGCCAATTTTAATTCTAAAACATTTAGTTTACAATAGTTTTACAATAGTTTTTAACTAAACTAAATTGATAAGCAGCAAGAATTTAAAATAAAAAAAAGCCTGATTAATTATGCTCCTTTACATAGATAAGTACCCAAATTCTTTTGAAAAACACACAAAGACAATCAATTTTCCAAATTCCAAAATTAGGTAGAGGTACTAAACCGAGCAGGCAGCATTTTAATAATGTCTTATCAAATTTATTGAGCGATCTGAAACGCCAATGAAAATGAATTGGGCAAACGAGTTTTAAAAATTTTGGTCGGATATTTATTATCACTTATGGTAATGACTTTTGAGTTTCTTGGTTATGTAAGTACAGTCAACAAAAGAGATATCTAGGCTGGGTATACTAACATATTTGTACGTGAACTGCTTCATGTTCAATTTTATATATATTACTTTGTTTTGCAATACTCCTACATTGTAACACACCAACACAAAATTGTATATTTTCACGAAATATAGTATACCCTGCCTAGATATCTCTTTTGTTGACTGTACCTATTGATCCAATAGATTAGACTTTGCCATCAGAAGGTTTTCGTACTAATTGGCGAGCTTAGCATAGGTACGTACCTACTAGGTACAAAAGAGATACAACATAATAATTCTGAAAGATTTTTATTTATGGCGACACCAATAAGGAAAAAAAATTGTAGACGCTTAATCGACTCCCCTAAATGGTAGAAAATATCTGAATAACTTTTATTAAAACAAGGTCTTAAGCAGTGTCAATGCACTGCAAAATAAATACAGCTTGCGAGTTATTGTGAGCCCACTGAGGAAAACGAATGTTTAAGTCATTTTAAATATTCCTCCATAATTCATTCATTCACGAATTATTCGACTTTTGTAAATATATTTTAACCTCTTTTTTTAACAGACTTCAAAAAAGGAGGTTCTGTATTCGACGTATGTTTGTTTGTCCGCGATTTTATCAAAAACGAATGGACCAAGATTGATGATTCTTTCACTAACGTGCTCTGCATACTTTCAGGAAGGTTATCCAAACTAATATTATAAATGCGAAAGTAACTCTGTCTGTCTGTCTGTCTGTCTTTCTGTCTGTCTGTCTGTCTGTCTGTCTGTCTTTGCTTCACGCCTAAACTACTGAACCGATTTGTGTGAAATTTGGTACAGACATAGTTTGGAACTTGAGAAAGGACATAGGATAGTTTTTATTACAAAAAATAAAATAAAAAATAAAATTTATTCCGGACATACAGCGCCATCTATTGGTCAAGAGTCGGCATGAATTCAGTAGTGAAAATTCATCGGAAAAATGTAAATAAATAGTAAAAAGGTATGAAAATACACTTCTGGACACATCTTTTGGCCCACCTTGTATTTTCAGTTTTGTTTGGTCCTAGCTAAAATTTTATATTAGGTCGAGCAAAAAGTTTTTATGCAGTTTTGAACCTGGCACATTCACAATTTCATTCAATAGTCTTTTTTTGAATTTCGAACACAGAATTTAAAGAAACAAAAGACAATTTGGAGCCTGTTTGTTGATATCAAACAATCGAATACTAAGAAAACTTGGTTTTATTGGTTTACTTGGATTTAATTCTTGAAAAAGTGATTGATATCTTTGGTTTTGCAACAAACATTACTTATTCTTAACATTAAGGTGAGGTTCTATCAATAATCTATGGATACTTCACCTGAAGTCGCCGCCCAAGCTGTGGCACTTATTCAGGCCGGACACAGCCAAAGAAACGTGAGTGCTCAACTTAATTTAAGTCGATCTGCGGTCCGAAATGTTTATCGGAGGTACCTAGAGACTGGCGGCTTTGTTCGTCGCCAAGGAAGGCCACGATCTCGGGTCACAACTGAAAGACAGGATCGATTCATCGTGACGACCAGCTTGAGAAATCGTCACCTTACCTCCATTGAGATACAAAACCAACTTCACGACTTCCACGGAGTATCTGTGAGCGCTCGAACTGTTCGAAGAAGGTTAAAAGAACGCGATATGGTACCACACAAGCCAGCTAATGGCCCCAAACTAACGCGAGCCCACCGAACAGCGCGCCTTCATTTCGCACGCAGTCATTTTATTTGGACACAGCAAGATTGGAGCCGTATACTCTTTTCTGATGAGTCTAAAATTGTGTTACATGGCAATGATGGAAGGAAGAAGGTCTACCGACGTAAGGGAGAGCGTTTCGCACAATGCTGCTTTGATGAGAGGGTTGCTTATGGCGGTGGCTCATGAACTGTCTGGGGCGGTATATCCGCGAGCGGCAAAACTCAACTTGAGGTTGTTACAGGACCACGGCTGCCAACATTAAATGCTGAAAGGTACATTCGTGAGTGCTTAGAACCTCACGTGATACTGTGTGATACCATACGCGGACTATGTGGGCCCAAATTTCCTTTTTATGCATGATAATGCAAGAGCCCATGCGGCCGGCATCGTCAGGGAATATCTTCGGGATGTCAACATCACAGTTATGGACTGGCCAGCCAGAAGCCCAGACATGAACCCTATTGAGCACATGTGGGACGAGCTAAAAAGACGTGTTAGGGCTCGTCAGCCAGTTGCCCAGACGATGCAGGAGTTGAAAACTGCCATAGAAGAGGAATGGGAGATGATCCCTCAAAATTTCATAGAGCGGTTGATAAACTCTATGCCTAATCGTATGAGAGCTGTGGTAGATGCCCATGGAGGCAACACGCGTTATTAAATTAAACCTTTATTTGATAAAACATGTTTTTTATTCAAAAATCAATTGCCTTTACCAAGGCGCATATCCGACTTGTTAGGCGTAGCTCCATGTCGTATGGTATTCTGAATTCAAATTTAAAACAATACGATCGAAAAAGATGGTAAAATGTATCAGGTTTAAAACTGCATCAACAGTTTTTGTTCAATCTAGCAATCATATTTCGGTAGGGGCCATCGAAACCTAAACTCTAAGGTGGGCCAATAGATGTGTCCAGAAGTGTATAATATAATACAACTTTTAGTACAAAGAAAATGCTCTAACGGTGTATAGATAATTCTATTAGTACTATATGTCGAGTTGGTGATCGCGCAATGGTGTCGATCGTTACACGAGTTCGGTTCATGTTATTGTTTTAATTCATCGGAAAAAAGTAAATAAATAGTAAAAAGGTATGAAAAAAATAATATCAATATAATAAAACTTTTTGTACAAAGAAAATGCCCGAACGGAGTATAGATAAATAATCCGAGTTGTCACTATGCTCGATAGATGGCGTTGGGATCGAAATAGATCGCGCTATGGTTTCGTTACACGTATTTGGTTGGGTATCGGCCGAGCGCTTCGGTACTGTCGTGGAATTGTGGATTGATCGTTTCGTAAATTTAAAATTGGCTCCGTTGTATACTAATACAACGGAGCCAATTTTAAATCTACTAAGATTAAAAGTATTATTTGTGTCCATAGGGATCTACTACGCTTTGGAATGGGCAACTAGCTTCATATTTCTGACTGACCGACCCATTGTCAATTCAAAAGTGCCTGTAATTGGTTTATTTGAAATAAATGCTTTGAGTTTGAGTTGGGTTGTCTGGTGGTTGTTTTCAAAATTGGTTCCGTTGTATTTGTCGATTAAAAGGTTTATACAGAAATGTCTTGGTGTAAGAAACTTTAATAATCTTTAAAGCCTAAAATAATAGAAAATTTGTCAAGGGAGAAACAGTATTTTTTTCTGAAATGGCAAATCAAAATAATATTTTGAAAATAAGGGAAAAATAACATTTTCGCCTTTTTCGATCGGCAATAACGGCTTTAATGCCCTAAGTGAGTAAACATATCTTCAATTCAAACGCAGAGCTCATTATGTTGATTTTTGAAGAGTTCCCTAGAATATCTTCCACATTTCATTTTTGAAGAGATCCCGCGAGATCGGGAACTATGTGGGTAAAACCAAAAATCTGCCGGAAGTCACTATTCCACGCGAACGAAGTCGCGGGCAAAAGCTAGTAGTATTATAATGCATTATGTAATTATTCTTAAGTACGAAGTTATATGCACAAGAATTTGATGATTCTTCTTTTCGTTCGTCTCGGGCCTACTTATGTAATTGTATATTCAACTAAAAATGGAAGAAACTTTTTTACAAAAAAAAACAACCGACTTCCAAAAACAACACTATAAGTGAAAAATAACTTTAATTTCGGAAGTCAGTGTCTAGTTAAATGTATTTTCGTTTTTTGCCACCAACTTCCGAAATTAAAGTTATTTTTCACTTTGTAGTGTTGTTTTTGGAAGTCGGTTGTATTTTTTTTGTAAAAAAGTTTTTATTTTTCACTTTTTAGTTGTGTACATATCCCACACAAAACCCACCTGCAAAACAAACTAGAACATCGTTCATATAAAAGTGGGGAAAAAATGCGTATTATTGAAGCTAACTCAAAAACTACCCAAGCAAAGTTAATCAATTTTATATGGGACCAACTGTGATGAATAAAACAAAAAAAAAACAAAAAATCCCTCTCGAATAAAACAAAAAAAAATCCAAATCGGTCTAGCCATCTTCGAGTAATCGGGGAACATACTTAAAAATAAAAAGAAAAAAAAAGGTTCCGACAAATTGAGAACCTCCTCCTTTTTGGAGTCGGTTAAAAATAAATTCACTTTAAAAAAAGTAAAAACCGACTTCAAATAACTTTCATAAAAAACGTAACAGCTTCTGAAATCGATGTCTTCAATTGTTCAATGCACCTTAACTTGGCACCGACTTCAGAAGTTGTTAAGTTTTTTATGAAAGTAATTTTAAACGTTTTGGTTTCTTAAGTCGGTTTTACTTTTTTTAAAGTAAATTTTCTCAGCAGCGTTCGTGGTTAAAAATCCTTTTAATAAAACAAATATTTAAAAAACCGTGTCAATACGTAAAAAGGTTAAGGTGAACGCAGACACAAGCAACTAGTTTGTATATAGAGGTTTAGGAAAAACACTGATCGCGAGTAATATTTTCTACCATGATTATACATCATTACTAATAATGCTCTGAATTTTCAACAAAATGGTCTAAAAATCGGAAAAAGTAAACCATTTGCTTTAGAGGAGGTGAAGTCGATTACCAATCGCTAATTATCAGTCAAGTAAGAAACGCATAGTCGGCGGATGCACGGAATACCTTTTGCTATCGCATCAGCCAGCCGATTCCATGCGAGTTTCACACCTTTCTGACATAAAATATTTCCATACCTACGATTTTTTTCAATTCCTTGATATTTTTATTTTTCTAGAGTTCCGTAACTCAAAAGGAAAAAAAAAACAGAAGCTTTATAGGATCACTCGTGTGTGTGTCTGTCTGTCTGTCCGTCTGTCACAGCCAATTTTCTCCGAATCTAATGAACCGATTAAATAAATCAATTTTGGATATGTATAGGTTTTTTTTAAAGGGGCAAAAAAAAAAGTTTTACAAACTGTACCGTGTGACATATAAAATGAAAGGGTGCGAGGGTCTCAAATAGATTTTTTATAATTTTAAAATAAATTGTTTTAAAGTTATTTAAGAATAAAAACTTCTCTACAAAAAAATACAACCGACTTCCAAAAACAACACTACAAAGTGAAAAATAACTTTAATTTCGGAAGTCGGTGTCTGGTTAAATGTATTTTCATTTTTTGCCACCGACTTCCGAAATTAAAGTTATTTTTCTCTTTGTAGGGTTGTTTTTGGAAGTCGGTTGTATTTTTTTGTAAAAAAGTTTTTATTTTTCACTTTTTAGTTGTAGTACCTACCCCACACAAATTCTAACACCACTACCTGCAAAACAAACTAGAACATCATCCATATAAAAGAGGGGAAAAAATACGTATTATTGAAGCTAACTTAAAAACTACCCAAGCAAAGTTAATCAATTTTATATGGGACCAACTTTGATGTATACCCCTCGAATAAAACAATTTTTTTTCAAATCGGACGACTCTGTAAAGAGTTATGCGTGGTCATAAATAAAAAAAATATATATATACGTGTCGTATTGAGAACCTCCTCCATTTTTTTTCGTCGGTTAATAAGACACGGAAATTGACCATTCCCCCTTATCTCCGAAACTACTGAGAACATTTTGAAAATAGTTCTATACTTATAAATTACAGGAAAACCTATAATATGTCTATGGTCTTAAAATAACATGGTAAATCTCTCAATATTGTTGTTCTTGGGATAAATTCATCCCAACTACGGAACCCATCATTGTGCGTGGTCCGACACGCTCTTGGCCGGTTTTATATTATAAGATTTTCCTAAATCGTTGGATTAAAACCGTTTTTAAACATTAGTCCAGTCCAAGTTTTGAACAATGCAAAGCATATGCATTGCAAATGCCTAATTATAATCATAAAAATGTTACTGCATTAAATAGATAGCCTTTACGATTGGCGATACTTAGGTTATTGTACTTCCGGTGTACCCTGAGCAGGCAGCATTGGCATCTTTTTTAACTGGCTTATCCATACTAACATAATGAGAAAGTAACTTTGTTTGTCGGCCTGTCACCTTTTCACGCCTTAACGGCTGAACGGATTTGGATGAAACCAATATGTTTTATCCCGATAGTACTTTCCCGTAGTCGAAGCCGCGGGCAAAATCTAGTATTATTATGTTGGCCACGGTTGTCACTCCGACTAGCGCCATGGCGTTCGTAACAGTCCGCGAGGCCTACGCTGAGCTTTGCATTTGTGTGAGTGCACATAGATAGTGTAGGTGTGACGTAGGCCCAGAGCGCGACGCGTACTTTGCTTGGTTTAAAACCGGTTTATACTGCTTTTTGGCAATCTCCCTGAGGCGCGATGCGTCCCTCCCGCGACGCAACTCCGCTTCTTTGGTGATCACTCGCACAAATGCAAAGCTCAGGTTAGGCCTCGCGGACAGTACCTTTGCCGATTCACGATATTATTTTCGCAGGATGGCTGGTAGCAGCTGGATGAGAGTAGTCGGAGTTAAATAGCGTGTGAAGGAGAGGCATAACACTCTCCAAGTCCAGCAGATGTACCCCCCCCCCCCAAATCATCAAAACATATTTTGTTTCGTTTTTTATGTATAGATATCAATACCAACCACATCTGTCAAGTTTCGCTAGCTAATTTAATTTGACCCTGTAGTTAATTCGTACTACGTGACATGAAATGTGGGTACGGGTGCACTCACGTCTTCTTAACCCATCAGGGAATGAAAGTGTGATATTATGATAATAATCTTACTACTAAGTATAATAAGTGCGAAAGTTTGGATGGATGGATGTTTGTTACTCAAACACGCCAGAACGGCTGAACGGATCTGAATGAAATTTTGCACAAAGATAGTCTGTAATAGCACATAGGCTACTTTTTATTCCGGAAAAATGTACGGTACCCATGGGATAATTTCCGACATCCACGCGGGCGAAGCTGCTGGCAAAAGCTAGTGTTTAATATTATGAAAGTCGAGGTCGACCGTGACGCGTACCGCAAGGGCTCATCCGACGTGGCTCAGGATAAGGATATCTGGAAGAATTTGAGAGAGGCCTTTGCCCCCAGCAGTTTGATAGTGTCGGCTAACTAAAATGAATAATAATAATACTGCAGGGCAAAGGCCTCTTCTCATACAGAGCATTGATCACCACGCTTGCTCAAGACGGGTTGGTCCAAGTTGGCAGTCCAGGTTTCCTCACGATGTTTTCCTGCACCGATGTCAGTAACGTCCAAGTTAAACTCAGAATGTAAAACTAAAAAACAATATGAAAGTAACGGACCAGCGAGTGGTGTGAATGGTGGTGCCCTCTGCGGCGCTGCGCCGTGTGTTGATTGCTGATGCAGTCGGCGAAGTCGCCCGGCTGCTGCGGGTCCATGGTCACCACACTGGTATTATTGGACGGCCGCCGGTTCAGCGCAGTCATCATCTCCAAGTCTTCTAGCTTCTCCTTTGAGTCTTTACTCTTCGTTATAGCTGTAATTTATAATATGTCTAGTTAGTGATTGCGTTGTGGTTTAGTCGCAAGCGCAACTGTTGAACGCCGCGCCGATGCAAATTCAGATTTGGAGCGTTATTGAGTGTTTCCAATCGGAATTTGTCAATGCAACCCGGAGTCTGGTTTTGTGCTCGATAAGGCTCCATCTCTTTTTCTTAACTGGTGAATTGTGGGTGTACTGGCGACCCTTCGGGGAATGCAAGCGTGATAGTATGTATGTGTATGTATGTAACTATTTATATTTCTGACAAAATAAGGTTAAGATAATCAAGGTGTAAATTAATGGCAGAGTTGTTATGCAATTTTTCATCAATGAATTACGAGTTCATAATTGTGTGTATAATAATAGTGATAGGCGCAGACTTTATTACATAGTAAACTTGCACAGGAGGTACACTTTAGCATACAGAGATTTCAATTAACTAGTTATAATCTACCTAGGTTCACCTGGATATGGAACCACTGTACTTTAGCACCCGTCGCTTTTGTATAGTAGCAATTTTTTTTTGGGTAAAATAGACTCTTTTTAATGTATTTTTGAAAATCCCAGTGCGCAAAAAAAAATTGCCGAGAATTTTTTTTTTAAGGTCATTGTTAAACGTCTCGAAGGTCAAGGTCAAATAAATATATATTTTTTTGTAGTAATGGCGGGGCTCCTATTTCTGGGTAGCTTTTAAAAAAATAATCTGTCCGAGTCGGGGTGCCCCAAGTCCCGAGCTCGCTTCGCTCGCTCTTGCATCTTAAGTATCTAGTGTAGTGTACTGTGTAATTGGTTGACATAAACATGAGATTTTTTTTTCTCAAAAACTAGTTTGCGCAGTGTAATATTTTGCAAAAGTGTTTTACTCGAAGTCATCGACACGCTAAAAAATAGTGTAGTTTCAGACGCGCGGGTGCTAAAGTACAGTGGAGCCCTGGATATTTCCGACAAATTTTAATATCAAAAGTTTCAAAACCTCTCAAGCCCTGGCGGTACGGTCAGCAACAGAAGTCGATTAACACTGCTACTTTTTGACATCATCTAAATTAACACAAAATGTTAAGATAGCCTGCTTTTTAGCATTTCATTTGTTAAATTTACATCTGTTCCGATTTGAATGAAGTATTTTTCTCAATTATTAAGATTTAGAAAACTCAACTGTTAATCGACTTTTGTTGCCGACTGTTTGATATGGTACCGGTCACTGCACGTACCATCAAGAACTGCTGGTACGATACCGTACCACCCGTTTGCACGGCAAAACCACTATTATTACATCTAGACAAGTGCTAAGATCCTGTGGTAAGTTTCACTCTATGGTCAGATAGATATTGACGTCAGAAGTGACCGGGGCATGAGAGTTATTAGTTTCATTTTATTTTGCCAAGTGTCAAGATATACAGGACAACTTAAGATTTGTACTCAATGTCCGCCTGACTTTTGTCCGTGTTTGAAAAGTTGTCTCCTAAGTAAATATTTTTTTATGACTTTTCCTTTTCGAGCCTTTAAAGTTCAAGGGTGTCAAGGATACTACGGACTGAAGCCTGCAGCAGTACAGCCGTTATTCCTTTGCAAAGATCAGAGGTGAATAACAACGTTTCATGTTATATTATTCGTATCTACGTTGCGTCGATGCGTTATCGCTTCTGTTTTATCTTCACGCGATCGTGGTTTTTAACACGTTTCTCCTAGTCATACAGTCATAAAATATCCAAGTCTCAAGGCATTACATTTGTTCATGTGCATAATCAGTAATTAAGTCAATTCGTTACAATTCCATTATGAGTGCTGTTAATAATTAACTCCTGTAATATAATCTTATGTTGTTAAAATAAATAGAGACTTGTTTGTTTTTATTGATAACAAACTACCATTGAGTTTAGATATAATATAACTTAGTAGCTAAGTCCTTCAGATAACATAGAAATCCTTCATATAAACATTCTGAGAGTTTAAAATCAAAAAGATACACCACAATATAATATAAGATAAAAGATATAATAACACTTTAAACAAGGTAATCTTTGATTAAATACTCAATACTTCCTTGATCGCAAACTTTGCAAAATAAAACACCAAATGTAGGTAATTTATGCCTTTAAATTTGCATAAAAATAAGGAAAATGATTAACACCAGTTATACCAGTACACGTTGGGGAATTTTTTGAGCCACGGTTAGTAAAAAATTAAAGTAAGTAGGTACTTTAAAACCAGGAATATAAGACGGCTTCGAAAAGTAAAGGTTTATCAGGAAAACTTGAAAGTCTGATCTGATAATTAGGATAAGGATAAATCTACTCGATTCTGGAACACTACCAATTGAAAAATTTATTCGTAAAAAAAAATTATTCAAAATCAAACTGTCTTCTCCCAACTACGTTGGGGTCAGCTTCCAGTCTAACCGGATGCAGCTGAATACGAATATTTTACTTAGAGCGATTTTTATCTGACCTCCACAACCCAGTTGCTGGGTAACACGACGCCTTGTCAGACTTTTGGGCTTCATAATACCCGTAACGACTGTCAAAGACACGACGAATGACAGCCAGGATTAACTGCTTAACGTGGTTTCAGGAGTCCCGATATATAATGGATGGTCATCCATCAACGAAACGACCGCGGCAAGCATAGGTTAACCTTCGATCGACTCGTGCGGCTGTTATTATTTAGCCACGAACCCTCTTTAGGATCAACTGCTTAACGTGGTTTCAGGAGTCCCGATATATAATGGATGGTCATCCATCCACGAAACGACCGCGGCAAGCATAGGTTAACCTTCGATCGACTCGTGCGGCTGTTATTATTTAGCCACGAGCCCTCTTTAGGGTTATTCAATTCATCACCATTTATTTCCTATTTGTAACCCGTAATAATATCGAGGTGGTGTTGTGTGGTTGGTTACATCGTTAGTCAGCGGCAGAAGCCTAATTCTTCATTTCGAAATTTTGTTTCAAACAATCAAAACTGTCGATATCAATACTAGTCTTGAAAGTACTCTCTACTCTCCTACAATTTGCTAAAAATAACCATAGTCGAAACCGCCTAAGCTAGTACTTTTTTTATTCTGTGGCCGAAGCTTTTTTTTTTGTAGGGCATTTCGTAGTTGACCTTGAGAGGCCGTGACTATCATGTGGCTGCCGTAAGCGAACTCAAAGCCTCCAGCCACGGCATAAAACTAATTATAAACTAAGCGACTGCACGCTAAGGGCACCCCCTGTGGGGTACGAACCTCGGCTTAGGGCGTCGCTGGGGGGAGGACAGCAAGGCAGGCTGGATAATATCCGACTGAAATGGCGCGCCCCACTACTTAAATTTTATATGTACATTAAGGTAAATGCGGTAGTGGGGCGCGTCATTTCAGCTTGACGAGCTTTAAGAGAACAGAAGAAAAAAGGAGTTTTTATTGACAAATCTCTATTTAAACTTTGGAAAGTACTAAACAAATTTTGATGCATAACGCAAGCAAATTTTGTGTCGCACATCACACACACGGTAAGGTTCGCACAACAGTATTAAAGGAATACCTTAGAAGTTTAAGAGAAAAACGCACTTTGCTTCGATCCGGGAAAAAAGACCCTCAAACGAAAATCAAGTATCAACAAACCCTTATTAGCTGTTGGAAGAATAATATATTATTAAGAAATAATAATATTATTATATTATTTAGTAATAATTATTATTACATTATCTAACACGTAGGTAATGATTGCACAGTTTTGTGGAAGCACTGTTACTATTGAAGCTAATTTATCTTCTAGCAATGTTTATAAAAGCTACCTACATGTTATGCTCATACATTTCTCCGTAGCTCAACAATAGTCCCAGTGTATGCTATTCAACATAAATTAATAAAATTACTGTATTCTTGGACTCAACTTATTGATGCCTTAAGGAGGCTATTCAAGTTCATTACACAATTTTAATGTCTATTACAAGTTATTTCCATCATGAAAGGCATACCATAGATACAATTATGGAATACCTACATAGTAGGTATTATTACCGGAACCGGAGAGTATTTTTAATATTCCAACACCAGGCAATATTAAAAATACTCTCTGGTTCCGGTATTGCAACACCAGACTGCCAATGCACGATCGCCGATTCCCGGCCACCGTAGGCGCGGGCTTGCGGACGACGAGTAATGGGCAGCTCGCCGTCCGGTAAGGACCAGGCCCGGGTCGACGGCGCGTTGTGTTCCACGCGCGCCTCAAAGAGATGTCAGCTGTGACGGGGTCAATTGGGCCGATGCCGCCGGGGTCGCGGGATGTTCGAAAGAGATACCGTGGCCCTGGCACGAGCAACTGAAGGAACATGGGTGGGTTTTAGTCAGCAAAAGTCTGACACGCCCTCCCACTTTTTCGTAAGCTGTCGATGAGTTCGGACCAATGCACACAAACCAATAACTTTTTTCTTTATCCTGTTTATGGGTGTTTTAGAATAACTTCTGACTAACATAACTCACTCGTCGGGAGCCCGTCGGTCTTATTTACAACAGTTAAAACGCTTTTCAAGTATTCAGTAAGTAATATCCATGGATTTAAATACAAATAATTTCACACGGATAGGTTAAGATAATACTTTCATATCAAAACGAATAGGGGAAAAACCGCCGCAAACCCGCAGTCGGAAAAATAATCATGAAGTAGGTAGGTATTATTGGCCAACCGATATTATATAATATTAGGTTGGGGAAAGTCTTTTCACATTATAGTATGTATGAACTTAAAATAAAATCTCTTTGGCTATACTATTTGTATCTGGCTGGTTTTGGTATCATTGAAAGTTTAAATTTTAAAGAACATAATTCCAAATTCAAATTAGGAAAATGTGTGATTTTCATTTGTTTTTCGTACTGTAAAGATGAGTGAATCTAATGAAGAAATTCGATACATTTTAAAATTTTACTACAAAAAACGTAAAAATGCAACGCAAGCCGCGAAAAAAATTTGTGATGTTTATGGACCCAGTGCAGTGTCTGTGAGAGTAGCACAAATTTGGTTTAAGCGTTTTCAATCCGGAAATTTTGATGTCAAAGATGCACGTCGCTCTGGTCGCCCTATTACGGATAAAATGGATGCCATTTTTGAAAAAGTGGAGCAAGATCGGTATATCAGTAGTTACGACGTAGCTGAAGAACTGGGAATTGACCACAAAACAGTTTTAGCGCATTTGAAAAAACTGGGTACACATAAAAGCTCGATATTTGGGTACCTCACGAGCTCACTGAAAGAAACCTAATGAACCGTGTACTCATTTGTGATTCTTTATTACGACGTAATGAAACTGAATCAGTTTTGAAGAAGCTGATAACTGGTGATGAAAAGTGGATCACGTACGACAAGAACGTGCGAAAAAGGTCGTGGTCAAAGGCCGGTCAGGCTTCACAGACTGTGGCGAAACCCGGGTTAACTCGCAAAAAGGTGATGCTGTGTGTGTGTTGGGATTGGAAGGACATTATTCATTATGAGCTGTTACCACCAGGCAGGACCATCAATTCTGAACTCTACTGCGTACAACTGATGAGATTAAAGCAAGAAGTTGAGAGAAAGCGGCCGGAATTAATCAACAGAAGGGGTGTGGTTTTTCATCATGATAACGCTAGACCTCACACATCTTTAGCCACTCAGCAAAAATTAAGAGAGCTTGGCTGGGAGGTGTTAATGCATTCGCCGTATAGTCTTGACCTTGCACCTTCAGATTTCCACCTGTTTCGGTCTCTTCAGAATTCTTTAGGCAGTGTCAGATTAACATCACGAGAGGACTGCCAAAACCACTTGTCGCGGTATTTTGATCAGAAGTCCCAAAATTTCTATAGCAATGGGATCATGTCCCTACCTACAAGATGGCAAAAAGTTATCGAACAAAATGGTACCTACATACTTTAGATAAATGTAAATAATGTATACTAAAAAATGTTTTGAATTTTCTTAAAAAATGCGAAGAAACTTTTTCCCCAACCTATTATATACCTTATTTAAAACCAACGGGGAAAAACCGAAAACAACAAATTCAATGGTCGAGGTTTTTACATTCAACTAGCTGATCCGACAGACGTTGTCTTGTGCAAATTTCAGTAATTCATACAAAATTCTTACAGAAAATGCACTTTCGGTTTTCCCGAATTTTCCAATTTTCACGGCAACTTTTCTAATGGTGGCATTTTTTTAACAATGAAATAAACAAAGACTGCAGGCAACTGAATGATAGATAACACTTGGATAAAACAACGACAACACACCAGTTCTATAAACCACTGTTACTGATACTTTTTAAAACAGCAGGTCTAATATAACGATCTACAACTTTTTATTAAGTAAGTACTTTTTTCTCAAAACAACTAAAACAACAAATTGTTTTTTTTTTTCGGATATATGGAACATACCTATAGAGAGGGAGCGCAGGTCGCTGGCCGTTCGATGTAACATGCTGGTTCGAAGATTTGCACGTTGTACTCATCAAGTTAAGGTAACTTTTTAAAGCTTTCTGCCAGTCTTTTTACACGGGCAGTCTTTGGACCAGTTTTACGCAGAGGACATACAGCAATCTGCGTGTCCAATACAATAACGCCTTCAGGATACTGTTGGGGCTGTCGTGGCGTTGTAGTGCGTCCGGTATGTTTCACACAGATGATTTTTACGCCATAATAAGAAAAAAAGGACCGCATCCATGGCCGGCCGGCTGCGCACCGCCACTAATAGTACCCTGAGTGTGTTTCGAGATCGGTGGGACTACCCTCTGCTGTGTCACTGGGTAAGGATCCACACTTGAGGATATTGGAACCTTTTTTATGATTATTATTTTTTATTATAACTACTAACACTAATCTTTAATTTTATACTAACACTATGGACTCATGTCTGAAATAAAAAATTTGAATATAAAACAATGTAAGAAACTGAACAATTAAATATCAATCTGTCAATTTTGTCAAAATTTTTGAAGATTTCCCCACTGACTTCTGTCTTCCTCTCTTTTTTTATATGATGATTTTTCAACCAAAATTTTTCATTTTTTCCGTACAATTTTTCAAACATTTTCTTTCATACAATCCTTGTACTAACAATTACAAACACAACAAAAAAATAATTAGCCAAATAGGTGCAACTGTTCTGAAGTGACGCACTAGATGGGCATAGACCCAAACAGGCATGGACAATTAGTCATAGAGGACATATAAACAAACAAAAAAAGTCCCAGAATATAGTAGCTACCCTAAAGTGTCACGCTGTTGGAGGCAAAGATCGCTATATTATGAGAACTTCCGGATACCATAATCCAGGATACTTCTCATGCCGCCGGGGTCGCGGGTTGTTCGAAAGCGATACCGTGGTCCTTGCACAGGGAACTGAAGGAACACGGGTGGGTTTTAGTCAGAAAAACTCTGACAGCCGCCCAGAGCGGGAGAAGTCATTTGATGATTTCCTATCCACAAAAAAAAAGGATACTTCTCATACTCGTGTTACGTATATGCTAGTTTCATAGTGCGCTGCAACTTTGAAGGAAAATCAAAATGGCAATAGGGTCACTATGCCACCTTCCATAGAAAAAACGATAGACAGAAACTGAGAGATGTTTTAAATTTAAATCATCATCTTCCTGCCCTTGTTCCGTGTAAGCGTAAGGCTCCCATCAGCTAAATTACGGACCCAGGACAAAAACTTCAAAAACCCCGGACATTTGGATGAAATAAAGATTTCCCCGGACTCCCTCGAAACAAAAATTAGAATAAAATAAAAACATAGATAACATATTTTTATTTACTTATAGAAAATAAACTTAAACGGGTTTATTTGCCGTACCTTCTCTTTCCGTTCTCACCTGTCAACCGTCACTCTGTCATTCACTCTCTTCTCATTCATGTCATTCCTCACACAATCCATCCATCTTTTCCTTGGCCTTCCTCTCCCTCTCCATCCATCAACATTTATATCTAACACTCTTTTAGTCACATGCGTTTCCTAAGAGCGATGTTTTAAATACCTACGTTAAATGCGGTAAACGTATTTAGCGATTTGGTGCTAGTGGGCCTAAATGCATATTTTGTAAAACGTCATCTAAAGAATAAAATAATAGCAACTTCCTTATAAAGGTATCATCGTAGAGCATAAACTGATCACACTCAACACGTCAAACGGCATTTTTTATTCTATAATACAACTTTCGCAAAATACAGTCATAATGTTTACTGTTTTTTACTCAAATGTTTCGAGATTACCGAACAAGTTTCGCAGTCAACAAGTCTTATAGTCCTAATAATGAGATGATCAAGTGGCGAGGTCACGATCGAACTGGTTTTTTTAGTTTAGTAGGTAAGTAAATACTTATTGCTGTCTATCAAACTTTTCGTCCGATTTTGGAACCTCTGGATGTCTCTATTAGCTCTAATAACATTTATTTTACTTTGAAGTCATGATGAAGCTATGCTGGAGTACTTCTACTAAGGTGGATCCGCAGTGGTAGCACCCGAAATTTAAATTTTCTTACATTTTTTGCTTTTTTGGTGGTGAGTGTCAGGTAATATGCTGATCAAAATACGATTCGCGAATCGCGACGCGATCAAGTATTTATCTACATTTTATGTTACGTTTCATTTATTTCAGTTATTTTTTTATTGATAATAATTTAACCATGAAATATTATATTACAAAAACGTTTAGCCAACATCTATATAAATAAAAAGAGAAGTGACTCATCAACGCCCAGCCCAAACCCTTGAACCTAGAAAGCTGAATTTTGCACAGAGGTTCACTTTATAATGTAGACAAGGAATAAGGAAGGATTTCCCGGTAGTACGTTCCCGTGGGATATTTTCCGACATCCACACGGGCGAAACCGCGGGGAAAAGCTGTTTATTGTAAAAATTTGTTTTAAATAATGAAATGTAAGTACCTATATTATAGTGCATATGCATAGATACTATACTAGTACTAGCACAGTAAATCTATGTATCTATTTATCTTTAGGTAGATTAATTCAAAACAATATTAGCATTTTGAGATCTATAGACTAGATAAGTGTAATTAAATGAAAATAATGAACCTACTTATGCAATTGTAGAATGATGGATTTGAGTACCTAAGTATTCCAAAATAATAAGTCGACCAAGGTTCACCTGTTGAGTGCATTGTTATCTACTACTATGCAAATTGCTTAGATATTGACTGTTGTATCGCTAGAAACAAGCAACAGTCCGCGTTGTTGTCGAAAAGGCCCAACGACTTGGCTGTCGAATGAGGGCAAAGTAAGTAAAGTAAAAGAAATAAGTACCTAACTTTAATTTGATGTAATATGCTCTTATCAACGTGACGTTTTGTCAGATAATCAGGGTCAGGGTACGTGGGCAACAGATTCTGTGAATAATAGTTGGGTCGTATTCACCAATTTTGTCAAAAATATTTAGTGCACACATAAATGTGGAAATTTGAAATAGTGTAGAATCCATAAAATATATCTGTAAGTATGTTAACCGAGGGAGTGAACAAGCTACATTGGCTTTACAGGGAATGGACCGAGATGAAGTAACCAAGTACCAATCTGGTCGATACATAAGTACTTCTGAAGATATTTGGCGAATATTGGGATTTCCTATCCATGAACGCCAACCCACGGTCATGCATCTAGACGTCCACTTGGAAAATGGCCAGCGCATATATTTTGATCCCTGCGATGTTAGAGACCGTCTAGAAAATCCACGTCATACGACACTATTGGCATTTTTCAAGTTATGTCAAGAAGACGACTTTGCAAAAACTTTGACTTATGACCAGGTGCCATCTTATTATACCTACGATAAACAGAGAGGTACTTTCAATCGACGTCGACGTGGTCAACCAGTTGATGGATTTCCAGGGATTTTTAAAGATGCTGCTCTGGGCAGAGTGTATCCTAACAATGGAGAATGTTATTACTTGCGCCTGTTGTTCCATATTATTCATGGACCAACTTCTTTTTCTATTTTAAAGACTGTTGATGGTGTAGAGCCTCTTTCGTTTCAAGCAACTTGCAGGGCACTTAACCTCCTTGACGATGATCAACACTGGGACAACACCCTTGAGGAAGCCTGTGTCAGCGACAGCCCCAGTAGTTTACGAAATTTGTTTACCATAATTTATTATTTTGTGCTCTCTCGGACCCTTTGAGATTGTGGGAAAAGTAAAAGACATTTTTCTCTGAAGACTTTTTACGCATTCTGAGGTGTAATGCGGAAGACACTATTAGTCCAACAGATGACAGAGTGTTGAATAGTTCCCTTTGTTCTATACAAGATACTGTTCATTCAATTGGAGGCAACTCTACGAGCTACCGTTCTACAGAGTTAGCTGCCGTAGTTAATGACAGCAAGTCAAATTTCACAATAGAACAGAGGGAAAGTGCTGAAATTAGTCGGCAAAATAAGATCGCTCTTGCCGTAGCATCATCAGGTATTGCTACCACATTACTTCCAGGCGGAAAGACGGCACATACAATGTTTAAAATCCCAATCGATTTAGATAGATCTGAAACACCAACCTGCTCTGTAACACGAAACTGTGACAGAGCAAGAGTGTTTCAGGATTGCTGTCTAATCGTCTGGGATGAGTGTACTATGTCAAACAAAAAGGCAGTAGAGGCTGTGGATAGAACACTACGAGACATTCGTCGAGATGACAGGCCAATGGGTAACGTAATTCTTTTGTTTTCGGGAGATTTTCGACAAACCCTTCCAGTCATGAGCCGGGGAACTAGTGTAAATGAGATTAATGCCTCATTAAAACATTCACATCTATGGCCTCAAATACAAAAGTTCAAATTATCCATAAATATGAGAGCCCAGCTTGGTAGTAATTCACATGCCCAAGAGTTTTCGGGAGTATTATTGAAAGTTGGGGAAGGTCTCCTTCCTGAAGAGAATGGTCTGGTGAATGTTCCTGAAATACTTGGAAAAATTGTTGCCTCTGAAGAGGAACTGATACGATCGGTATTTGGGAACATTCAGAGTATACCAAACTCAAGAAAATTCATGGTTATGCGAACGCGCCATATTGACCCCAAAAAATGATCAAGCTGCAAAAATTAATCAGAAAATTTTGGCGGATATTGTAGGGGATGAAGTGGTTTACACTTCTTTCGACAGTGTTGTCGATCAGGACGACGCCACTAATTACCCAGTTGAGTTTCTCAATTCACTTACAGCGAGTGGTCTCCCTGCTCATAAAATAAGGCTTAAAGTCGGTGTACCCATAATGCTGATGCGAAATTTAACTCCGCCAAAACTGTGCATCGGAACCCGTCTTATTGTCAACGCTTTACAACGTAGTATAATTGTTGCTACAATCCTCACTGGGTGTGGTGCCGGTGAGACTGTATTCATACCGCGCATACCACTCATCCCCAATAATTTTCCCTTTAAATTTAAGCGCACACAGTTCCTTGTGACTATACGCTTTGCCATGACAATAAATAAGTCACAAGGGCAGACGCTTAAAGCCGCTGGCGTTGACCTGACAACCGGCTGTTTTTCTCATGGCCAACTTTATGTTACTTTTTCAAGGGTCAGCAACGCTTCCGGTCTTTATATATTAGCTCCTGAAGGAAAAACCCCAAATATAGTTTATAAAGAAATTTTTTAAATGTTATTTTGCATAAGCAACAGGATCTGCGTACGAAGTCGCGGGCAGAAGCTAGTAGAGAATAAAGGTTATAAAAGTGTCGTCTAAAAACTGGTTTGACTTGTTTGCGACTTTGTGAGTTATTTGAATGCTTTGCTTTTCTTATTGTTTGGATACAGAGGTGAAAATGTTATTCTCAAGTATAATTCATGACTTAAGGGGGATGCGCTACGGTAGCCCGCTAAATTCAAATATTCTTACGTTTTTATGCAATTTGCAGGTCAGTGTCAGGTTGTATGTTGATTAAAATATGATTCGCGCCCGTAACTAATATAGCTTTACAGAATTATAATCATTAAAGTCATCAATACAACTTCATAAGACAGAATTGAACTCAAATCTCATCATTTCATGAAATCATGCGCAAAACAACACCTCGCTCTGTGCATCACGCTCACACGCACATATTTACACCAAACTACAACTAAAGTACACCTCACTAAGTGCACACATGTTTACGACCGTCACTGTTGACAGCGCTATGTCTTGATTTTTTATTTAATCTGAGGTATGAAGATTGGTTTTTAGGGTTCCGTACCCACGGGTACCAAACGGAACCCTATTACTAAGCCTCCGCTGTCCATCCGTCTGTATATCACAGGGCTGTATCTCATGAACTGTAATAGGTAGACGGTTGAAATTTTCACAGATTGTATATTTCTATTACGGCTATAACAAATAATAAAAATAAAATAAAGTTAAAAATTAAAGCGGACCCCTCCTTTAATTTTTACTCCCAAACAATAAACTTCGCCTTTTCAAAAAAAATCTTACCCTAGCATGTGGGGTGTTAATTCGTCTAGAACTCATTGAGTAGAGTACTTACAAGTATATTTTTAATTTTTTTTATCTTCAAAAATTGACAATTCAATTCAATAAAAGTTGACAATTTTAGACCATTTTTGTTCGAGATCTATCGCAATAAGTAAACCAGTTAGGAATTTGAAACTTCTGTATATCATGTACCATATTATACTGCATTTAATCAACAAATACTAAAAAAGCCGATTCATAAGGTATTTTGTTTAAATATAGGCGATTCTCTGCAACTGCAAAAAATAACCTTGTAATTCAAAGTACCTATCATTATGAAATACAAAGTTATCTTTGCGATTATTAAACATATATGTTACGGAACCCTTCGTGTGCGAGTCCGACTCGCACTTGGCCGGTTTTTGGAATGTGATTTTAATGCACTAATATGTAGGTACTGTGCTGTGAGTCAACTCAGTCAACATACTAACATTAATGATATTCAAAGATTTTTCTAAATTCTAATTATATATCAATAAACAAAAACCTAACCTTACCCAGAAGTTGGTTGTTTAGCCATCTAATATTGATATTGAAGTGGTGAAGCATTTTTATCCATTTCTATTTTAACAATATTTTTCTAAAGTTTCATATGTAGGTATCATGTTTTAATTATTTGATAAGCCTGCATAAATATTTTTATTTTCATGGCATTCATTAAATATAACGTATTCAATCATTCCAATTACACAAACTTATTTATTTGTATGAATGTGGAGTCCATAAACATGATAAGTAGAGGTTCAGTCAGAGAAGTCAAGTCATTGGCTTTCTAATAAATCATGGATCTTCTAGATAACAGGCACGTCAAGTGACTCAGATACTCCAGAATGATTTTAAAAAATTAAATCTTGAAAGTAAATAGTTTCGAAATTGAAAATTATCTTTTGAAAGACAAAAGCAAACATCACTCTGCTGAAGTCAGCATTGTTTATTTTAAAAAGTTATTGTATATACCATGCAAAAATAAATAGGTCTCTAATTTATGAATCATCATTACTGTAAGAAATATTTATTGCAACAGGCGTATGTGTACTACCAGACAGATGTGCATGTGTGAACGTGAATGAGGCAAAAGGGGTATGTAAGGATCGGTGCAGGTGGCATTCTGTAGTTTCTGTCTACCCCCATGGGAAGGTATGAGTTTGATGTATGTGTATATTTTTATTATAGTAGATATTTACACACCTATTAAGGTAGGATATGGTTTAAAGAACTATGTTGTAATTTTGTATCACCTCATGTACCTACCCATATTCAAGCAAACAAATATATTATAATGTTATTTAGTTAACAAAATTATTGAATGTAGAAACAGTAACACAAATTAAGCAATACAATCTGAGATCTATGTCTATGTCTCTGTTATTATTTTAAGACTAAATGGTTTTTTAAACATGCAACAGTTCACTTGTTTTCACACTGTATTAGTAAATGAGTTACCTAATGTCACTAACTATTCAAAAATAAATTGAATATAGAAACATTGTACAACAAGTAACATATTCTTAAATAATTATTTGATAGCACTGCATTTAATTTAATAACAGATTAGTGTATGCTTGATAGAAAAGACAATGTAACAATAATATTAATAAATACTTTTGATAATGACCATATAATTGATAAAGTTATGTGTTTTTGTTACTATTTTACCGAAGGTCTGCATTTTAACTGATTATAAATGCAAATATGTTGATAACAGCTCAAGTATTACAGTATTTCACTCAGAAACAACAAACGTTGATAATATTTATCAATGTGTCTACTGATCTAAATTATTAATATTATGTAGATCAGTGACCACTTTCAATTATTCTTATTTATGTCATACATATATAATAGTTTTCTTTCATTAATAAAAATGAAATAAGTTCTCTATGGCGTGTGTGTACAAGAAGTAGCATCATAATTTTAAGTGGTTATACTGTTGGTTGTACAATTTGTAAGTACTATTTATACCTACCTCTTACTATGTTTATATTTGTAGGGTACTACTCATGATGTCAAATAAAATAAGTTACTGATTGTTATTATCATTCAATCACCTTTAATTAATTTGTTGTTAAAATATTAGTTGAGAACTATTTGCTAGGCAAGTTTTAATTTATTTAGAAGCTAAATAAACTTCACTTGATTTTAATATTGACTGTTTGTCATGTCCATAATAACATGTAATCAATATCATTAATTAAGTTGTCAAGTTAGCAAGCACAGCTTTCGAAGATTCTCTCAATAAAATAACTCAAATTCGGTTAAGTACTTAAATATTTATAGACCTGCGCCTATTCATAAAGGAATTCCAACAAGGATCTAGTTTTGACCGTAAAAATTAAGATGCAAAATCATTGTTCAAACAATGAAGGAAAACAAATAGTAAGTGGGTAGTACTTACTCATCATCATTCCAGTAGAGTTAATTCCTAAGTAATCCAGAAACTTGTCAGTCCCGAAAACAAACACGGCGCCAAACAAGAAACCAAATGCAACCGGTAGGAAGGCATACTGTCCCTCTGATCCATAGCTCTTTGATCTTTTACACATACTGATGGCTGGTTCCAGCAGAGACCAGTATGACGCTGCGGTCATCACTCCCGCCGCAAAGCCCAATGACACGTCAAGCAATTTTCTCTAAAAAAATAAAAACAAATCAATAAGTGTCTGTCTTCATCACTTGATAAGGAAGTTTTGTCAAATTAGGTCTTAATAACAATATCTTACATGTTTTCCTCTTATAAAAAATACACAACCGGCCCCCACAGCAGTTAATCCCCACGTCAGAAGCGTCCCCAAAAGGGCCTGGGTCACGGCACCGTATCCTTCTATCATTTTGTACAATTTATTTCTAAGTAAACAATTTTAAATTAAGTACTCCTTATCACATAAACATTTTATGTGCACGAATTTTCTAAAGTAACGCGATTGCGAACTTAACCATCTTATTATCGACAAGAGTCACGACTTAAATCTTTTTATACATTCCACATGTTTTTATCGTAGTTCTGACCTTGTGGTGTTATGTCAGACAGACAGCAGAATAACGCACACAGATAATTTATTTTGATTCATCGCTGTCAGTGTCAAGAAACTTCAAATGTTGCCAGCTTTGATAAAGAAATGCTGTCTTTGATAGTTTAATAAACAACACAATAACAAAACAACACACAATTCACGCCTATTGTATCAGTCAATAAAGTTCTATCACAGAAAATTTAGTTAAAATGCTTTGCCAAATTGAAAAAAAGCTTGAGAACACGTTTGTCACATTCACTGAAGGTGGAGATATATGACAATCAACACACAGTTTGGAAACGTAATTATTACAGATTAAAAATATCTGTAAAAACCTTGCATGTTACACACCTACCAACTTATCTGTGAAATGGCGAAAATTGGAACTACGGCTGTCATGTTGAAATGTCTTCGATTGTGCCGACGCATGTCATTCGATTGTGTCGACGTATCGACGGTGGCGTCCTCTTTCAGTTCACAGATGAGTTGGTAGGACTGTACACTCATACCAACTTATCTGTGAAATGGCGAAAATTGGAACTACGGCCGCCTTGTTGAAATCTCATTCGATTGTGCCGACGCATCGACGGTGCCGTCCTCTTTCAGTTCACAGATAAGTTGCTAGGACTGTAGCACATTACCGATGAATAAGGTCATTAAACAATCTATATTACAGTCTACAGCTTTTAATCAGATGTACTAAAGGATAGGACGAGTCTTTAGACCCTATTAAGGAGATAATAAACTCTGTTATACAGTATTGTTGACTAATTACTGTTTAATGGTACTGAAAGTATTTGAGTAGAATTTTAAAATACACTTCTGGACACATCTTTTGGCCCACCTTGTATTTTCAGTTTCGTTTGGTCCTAGCTAAAATTTTATATTAGGTCGAGCAAAAAGTTTTTATGCAGTTTTGAACCTGGCACATTCACAATTTCATTCAATAGTCTTTTTTTGAATTTCGAACACAGAATTTAAAGAAACAAAAGACAATTTGGAGCCTGTTTGTTGATATCAAACAATCGAATACTAAGAAAACTTGGTTTTATTGGTTTACTTGGATTTAATTCTTGAAAAAGTGATTGATATCTTTGGTTTTGCAACAAACATTACTTATTCTTAACATTAAGGTGAGGTTCTATCAATAATCTATGGATACTTCACCTGAAGTCGCCGCCCAAGCTGTGGCACTTATTCAGGCCGGACACAGCCAAAGAAACGTGAGTGCTCAACTTAATTTAAGTCGATCTGCGGTCCGAAATGTTTATCGGAGGTACCTAGAGACTGGCGGCTTTGTTCGTCGCCAAGGAAGGCCACGATCTCGGGTCACAACTGAAAGGCAGGATCGATTCATCGTGACGAGCAGCTTGAGAAATCGTCACCTTACCTCCATTGAGATACAAAACCAACTTCGCGACTTCCACGGAGTATCTGTGAGCGCTCGAACTGTTCGGAGAAGGTTAAAAGAACGCGATATGGTACCACACAAGCCAGCTAATGGCCCCAAACTAACGCGAGCCCACCGAACAGCGCGCCTTCATTTCGCACGCAGTCATTTAAATTGGACACAGCAAGATTGGAGCCGTGTAGGTACTCTTTTCTGATGAGTCTAAAATTGTGTTACATGGCAATGATGGAAGGAAGAAGGTCTACCGACGTAAGGGAGAGCGTTTCGCACAATGCTGCTTTGAAGAGAGGGTTGCTTATGGCGGTGGCTCATGGACTGTCTGGGGCGGTATATCCGCGAGCGGCAAAACTCAACTTGAGGTTGTTACAGGACCACGGCTGCCAACATTAAATTCTGAAAGGTACATTCGTGAGTGCTTAGAACCTCACGTGATACCATACGCGGACTATGTGGGCCCAAATTTCCTTTTTATGCATGATAATGCAAGAGCCCATGCGGCCGGCATCGTCAAGGAATATCTTCGGGATGTGAACATCACAGTTATGGACTGGCCAGCCAGAAGCCCAGACATGAACCCCATTGAGCACATGTGGGACGAGCTAAAAAGACGTGTTAGGGCTCGTCAGCCAGTTGCCCAGACGATGCAGGAGTTGAAAACTGCCATAGAAGAGGAATGGGAGATGATCCCTCAAAATTTCATAGAGCAGTTGATAAACTCTATGCCTAATCGTATGAAAGCTGTGGTAGATGCCCATGGAGGCAACACGCGTTATTAAATTAAACCTTTATTTGATAAAACATGTTTTTTATTCAAAAATCAATTGCCTTTAACAAGGCGCATATCCGACTTGTTAGGCGTAGCTCCATGTCGTATCGTATTCTGAATTCAAATTTAAAACAATACGATCGAAAAAGATGGTAAAATGTATCAGGTTTAAAACTGCATCAACAGTTTTTGTTCAATCTAGCAATCATATTTCGGTAGGGGCCATCGAAACCTAAACTCTAAGGTGGGCCAATAGATGTGTCCAGAAGTGTAGTCTGTCCAGCTTTTGGCTGCATGTGATACTACTAGCTGGAAGACTAAAGCATAAATAACGATTGGTTATTACGAAAAATTCACCTCTCTTCTTCAGGCGATATCATATACTAATTTATAAACCCAAAACCCAGGAGTAGCGGCATCATGTGGGGTTATGGGGTTAGTTGCGAACCCCATAACCCCACATGATGTGTTTTTACGTTTATATATATATATTATATAAGCTTATATACCTATTATATATAAAGGATTTTTCCTTATGCACACATGGGGTGCAGTTGGCCTAGGAGTTAATGCTGCCGGCTGTATTAAAGTATTGAATTATGCCACGAGCTTAAAATTGGTGTATACCTATACTAATTCTATTTGAATGATACTTCAACGAGCTCTGTATTTTTAAGCGGCTACCGACCGCGCAGTGACGCCCTCATCGTTTTTGGTTATTTATTTTATTTAGAATGAAAATGCAGAAAATAAGCCAGAATAATTGTGCTCCACACAACTATACGTTATTATTATTACAAATACACACATCAAAAGTGTCTAGGGATCAACATATATTTTTGCAATAACTTTTCTCCTGATTGATATTAATTAAAATTTTCTTTAAGGATTCATCAAATAAAGTGTTTTCGTTTGTCACAGTAACGATAAACCAAGTCACCTTTGCATTAATAAAGAAATTTGCCACTTTCCTAATAAAGGGATTTTTGACATTTGAACCACTAACATTAAAGTTCGAAAAAAAGACTGAAATAACAGTTTTCTTTAAAATTTTATTGGGTAACTTAAACAATTAATAATCCGTGTTTCTACCGCGAACACTAACAACACAAGAACATCGGTTTGGCATACTCAAAATGAGTTCATCCAAATCACGCTGTGGAATGGCCGCCCATGTTCGTTGCAACAACAAAAAAAGGTCTTCTTGCGACTGGATACCCTCCATATTCGGCAGAGCTCTTCTCTGTAGCATATCCCATGCATGCTCAATCGGGTTCAAGTCTGGCGACTGAGCAGGCCAGGGCAGGACATTGATGTTAGCTGCGGCGAGAGTCTGTCTTACAACTCTTGCGGTGTGCGGTCGTGCATTATCATGCATTAACTGAAATAAGGGACCGATTTGCACTTGTAGAGGAACGATGACGTCTGATACAATCGTCTCAGCATAAATTTGAGCGTTGAGGTTGCCTCTGATCCAAATCAACTCAGTTCTTCCGCCGATCCAAATACCCGCCCATACCATGATGGTTCCACCACTATAAGGATGGACTTCCTGGCAGGATTTTAATCGCTGTTGGCGTCCAGGGGTTCTCCAGTGTCGTATACGTCTTGTATCCGGTCTCATACCAAAACGAGACTCATCAGAAAAGCACACGAAACGCCATTGTTCTTCTGCCCAATTTCTGTGTTCAAGAGCCCATTGATATCGAATCCTACGATTGTGCATTGCTATAGGTGGTACCCGTAGCGGTCTTCGGGAATGAAGGTTCACTTCATGCAAGCGGTTTCTGACTGTTTGGTCGCTAATTAAGTTCCCTGAAGAGTGATGAAGCCTCACGGCTAACATCATGGCGGTTATAGGTAGTTGGAGCTCTTCGAGTTAAGATTTGAATGTATCGGTCTTGTCTCCGTGTGGTGCAGCGATACCGTCCTCCATGGCGCTCAGCCACGGTACCAGTGCTTCGGTAACGTGTCCAAAGTCGACTGATAACACTCTGACTTGTATTCAGAGCTAAAGCCACAGTACGTTGCCGGGAACCAGCTTCTATCATTCCCACGGCTCTGAGCATTTCTTCCCTGCTTAAATGACGTCGCCGCTCCATAATAACGTTGGTTTTAATCAGTAGTAGGGAAACAGTAGCACTAATAATGTCTTCAATGCGTTGTATGTTTTTATAGGGAAAATATTGACAGCTGATTTTCATCTTTTACTCGAATTTGATTCACAGTTCCTGATTCAAATTATGAAATGCACCAAAAAGGATCCATATAAATTTATAAAATCATAAATTTATTACAAAGCCACATCTCAATCTCAAAAAATCCGCATAAAAATGCTTGATCCCTAGACACTTTTGATGTGTGTAGTAGCTTTATAATGTTTAGTTTTATCATAATCGTTAAAACGGAAAAAAGTGGCCACCATTTTCCGTTTTAACGATTTAATAACCAAACAAACGATGAGGGCGCCACTGCACGGTCGGTACTCTCTTAACAACGTTCGCAATCTCATCTCAGTCTTTAATCTGTTAAAAATTGTATAGCGTTTAGGCTATATTTTAGACATTTGATTGTCGCTGGCATGAGATTGCGACTTGAATTTGAACATTTTTAGGTACGCACGGCCACAGATGAAGCTATATATTTCCAGTATAAGCTGATCTCGCATTGTATAGGATTTCCTTACAATGAGAGGTCAGTGTAAACTGGAAATATATAGCTTGATGTGTAGCCGTGTGTACGAGAATTGGCCTTCTGATTTAAAGCGGATCTGTAATCTCTACAAATGCTGTTACATTTAGAAGAGCATCATTAAACACCCTGACTTGTAAATTGTGTGATTAGGTGTATACTCCATCATAATGCCAATACATAAAGGTAGCTGTCAGCTATTTTACAGCTTTCGGAGTTATTTAAGTGTAAATCTAGATTATTAGTGTATAAATAACGTCAGATTTGATTTTTTTTTTTTTTGCGTAACGGTGCGACGTCGATATCCATGGTGCGACGCATAGATATCCGGTGCGACGCAACCGCAGAGTTAGCCTACGTTCGCACGGACGTAAAAATATCGCGGCAGGATTTTATCGCGCACTGGATTTTCAACTCTCGTTGTTGAGCCGAGCGTTGAGAATCCAACTTAACAATAACAGAGTACATTCTAGCGCGTCGAAAAAATACACTGTTGGATTTTGAACTCTCGGCGCTAAGCAGAGCGTTTGAGCGTCGTTTGAGCGAGTTTGTTCTTAAAATAAATTCATCCCAACTACGGAACCATTCATTGTGCGTGGTTCGACACGTATTTTGCCGGTTTTTTTTTTCCTCTAACTGCTATGAGTTACCTAATGTTCTTAAAATTTTAAGTAGGTACTTCTGTTCCGATTTGAATTAAATATTTCGCTTAATAATTTTGATTAAAAAACTGTGCTGATTGTACACATGGCACATCAAGCTATACATTTCTAGTTTACACTCCTCTCATTGTAAGGAAATCCTATACAATGCGAGATCAGCTTAAAATAAATAAGTAAATAAATATTTTTTTTATTAAACCATGCGTATACAAAAATAGTATGAACTCTGGTATCCAAAAAAATATTTAACTTGTGTTATGGATACCAGCATTCTCACATAAATGAAATTTACATTGGTTGCAACAGACGACGATGTCAAGAGTGGCACAGTATACAGAAGAGGAAGCCTTTAGTAGAATGTGTGTAAGTGTAGTGTTAGTCACACTAATATTTTAAAGAAGAAAGTTTGTAAGTATGTGTGTATGTGTGTTTGTGTGTGCGTGTGTGTGTTTGTATGTTTGTTTGTTACTTCTGCACGCTCAAACGTAGGGCCCAACTTTGATAAAATTTGGTATAGAGGACACCCTGGATTAACACATAGGCTATTTATCATCCCGATCTACGCAGTTAAAACCGCAGGGTGCAGCTAGTGTGAAAATAAAACACATGAGTGAGGAAAGATTGTATGTTCGTGTCTAAAGAAGTGATGCTTAATTTGATAATTTTATAAGATTTACCGTTTCTTCAGAGCTCTGCGCTTGTAACCACCTTTTGACCCTAACTTTCAATTCTTGCAAAGTAGTGGGATATATGGAGCAATGCTTGTTAATTCTATTATATAGTCGACTTGCGATACCATAGAAATGCCGCCGAGCAAGTGCTGTTTTGCACCGTTGAGTAGGGCATACCGAATAATGAATCGTACTTCACCGTCAGATGCTTACGCATAACTGTGCGAAGCACAAACAGCTGCAACCTACCTGCAGAAAGTACCTACCTGAGTTTCTTTATACAGACAAGATGTAGGATGTCTAAATGGTTTGAAGGTAACCTTCAGGACAGCTCTTTGCGCTCGCTCAATTTGCAACATGTAAGTCTTTGAGGCCCCATATAGAGATGCAATAAGAAAGTATTGATTGACTTAGAGCGTAGTAGACAGTTTTTAAGGTAGCAGTATCAGCCGAGTACCTCAATTTTTTAAATATATGTATAAGTTTTGTAACTCGTGCGGTGAGGTTATCAATATGACACTTCCAGTTCAAAAGGCTATCAATATGTACCTGAATGGTAGCTGATCTTGTTAATTGTGAGCAAGAGCATTGTGAAATTGGAGTGTCTTGCAAACAAGAGTGGGCTCTTAAAATAATGGAGTCTGGGGAAGGTAATGAAACGGTCTGCAAGGCAAAGGGCAGAAAAACAGTCTTACTCAGATTTACAGTTAGAAGATTATTATATAGCCAGCACATAACCGATGCCAGGGCTTTTTCAGCATGTGCTGTTGTCTCAACCCAATTATCTCCGTGTACGAGTAAGGCCGTGTCATCAGCATATGCGAAAATAGAGCAATTTGTCAGTGACAGCTTGCACAGGTTGTTCATATAGATGAGGAAGACCGTAGGTCCCACAATTGAACCCTGAGGCACACCAAAACTTATCGTCTCACTATCACTGACACACCCATCAATCTTGACACATTGTGTCCGATCAGCAAGATAATCTTGAAAGATATGGAGGTGAAGGTGAGGAACAGACACAGTGTCGAAGGCCTTGGAGAGGTCTAGGAAAATACCTGTACACCTCATCCTGCTGTCTAACTTAGCAATTGTACTATCGATAAAAGAGCCAATAGCGTCTTCGGTCGATTTGGACTTTCTGAAGCCATACTGATTGTCAGCTAAAAGATGGTTCGTTTCCAGAAAACTGATCAGTCTGTTGTTTAGAATTTTTTCTAATATCTTTGACAGAGCAGGTAATATAGATATAGGCCTGTAATTATTGACACTGTGTCTGTCACCACCCTTGAAAATTGGACGCACCAGGGCTTTTTTAAAAGCTTTGGGGAAGCAGCCTGATGTTATGGAGCAGTTGCAAATATGTGTGACAATTGGAACAAGTGCATGGGAGCAGGATTTTAAAAGTCGAGGCCGTATTCCATTGCCGCATCAGATCTTAATTCCATGATGGCACTTTCAACCTCCGCTTCGTCGGTGGGCAAGAGAACGAAGGAATTGGCTGGTGGGTCGCGTAACGGTTCTCTAATAGGTAAGTTAGGAGTAATTTTTTTAGCTAGATTTTCGCCAATAGTTGCGAAAAAATTGTTCACTTTGTTGGTCGACGATAAGTTGTCAGGTGTCAGGCTAAGTAGTTCGGTAGGAGAAGTTACTGTTTGATGCAAATTTGTAATGTTTTGACTTTCCAAGTAGCTTTGGGATTTATTCCAGCTTTTTGTAGTTCTGTTGTTTCATGTGCAACTTTTAAGTTCTTTAGCAGCTTGTTGCAGAAATTCCGATATCTTGTGTAAGTAAGTTTAAGGGTAAGGTTATTGGGATTCTTCAACAGGTTTCTACCAATTTCATCTCTGTTTCGGATGCAACGAAGCAGCCCACCAGTTATCCAGGGCTTGATGATTCTGAGCCTAGAGGGTATGCGAACGCATTTAGAATTTTTTTCTATGACTGAGCCAATAGCGGATATCAGCATGTCCGCTGCTATGTCTGCATCATGAACATTAAAGATTGGATTGAAATCCATATCTGAGATTTCTGAAACAACAGACGGGTAATCAACTACGACGCTATTTGCCTTGAGAGTGGGCGATAATACTGTGGATTTTATATTAAGAAGTGTCGGCTTGTGGTCAGTAATATACGTATCAAAGACTAGAGTAACATTTTCTAGGTTAGTCTTGACCATTACATGATCTAAACAGTTTGTTTCACGAGTAGGAAACAGATGCGAAGGAAAAAGACCATGACTGGCAACTAAATTTAAATATTCATTGGCCTGTTGACGTGGGTTATTCGGTATTATATTAATGTTAATATCACCCAACAATGCAATATTTTTGTGGCCTGATAAACCTATAAGAAAGTTATTTAATCCAATAAGGAAGTTGTCAATATTCCGAACAGATGGTGAGCGATACAGGGCAACTATACATAGGTCAATATTTTTAAGGTGACATTGCAAACAGCTAACATCTGAAAGCAGGGGTTCTGTTACAAGGTGAGGCAGATCGGCTCTTACGTAAACTATGACACCATCATTTTGATTCTTAGGCAAGCTCGTATTGTACACAGTATAACCCTCAAGTGGTGGAATCGACATGGAAGTTAGTAACCAACATTCTGATAAGATAATTAAATCTTATACTGGAAATGTAGGTATAGCTTGATCTTAGCCTTGCGTACATGCGACTTTAGTAACCCCACTGAACATTTCAAGAGAGTTTACGGAGATTTGTGCCGGAGGGACGCCATTTTAGCATTGCAGCACATGGGATATGCTAAATTTCATCCAAATCCATTCAGCCGTTTTAGCGTGAAAGCATAACAAACAAACAAACAAACTCACTTTTTGTGTTTGTGTTTTACCACAAATAAACGTATTTTCTTTATTTTTTTTTCTATCTACAATGTTCACGAGCGTTATTTGGTACATTGAATTTTAGTTAGGGATAGGTTACCATCCTACTCCGGACGAACCAACGAACCAATTTGAGTTGTTGATTAGTTTTACTCTCTAAAATATAGATTACCTACATATCGTATTTATCATATCAAGCGACTTCATTTTTTTTATAATATGTAAAGAATTACTTAATATAAAAAAATGAAGTCGCTTCCGCTGTCTGTTCCCTTAGATCTTTTATACTCCTTAACGGATTTTAATGCAATTTTCAGCAATAGATAGAGTGATTCAAGAGGAAGGTTCTTAAGAAGAGAAAAATTGGAAAAGTTGCCGGGAAAATTGGAAAATCTTTACATAGTATAAAATGAAGTCGGTTCCGCTGTCTGTTCGCTTAGATCGTTTAAACTCCTCAACGGATTTTAATGCAGTTTTCAGTAATAGATACAGTGATTCAAGAAGGTTCTTAAGACGAGAAAAAATAGAAAAATGGCCAGGAAAATTGGAAAATTTCGAAAAACTGAAAGTAAATTTTCTATGGGAATTTTGTATGAATTATTGAAATTTGGACAAGACAACGTCTGTCGGGTCAGCTAATAAAATACACACATCAAGTGTCTAGGGATCAAGTTACGTTTTAGAGTATCGCCGCAATTGAAGATTATTATTATCTACTTTATTGGATCGTTATTGATTCTTTTTAATGAATGTGCAGTATTTGAATTAAGAATTTTCTTTAAATTATGATTAAAAATAGAAAATCAACTGTCAATCAGGATTCCTATAAAAGTGTGTAATAGCGTTTTTACAAAACCATTACAGTTTCTGCATCGGAAATCGGAACTGAAAAAAATTGCATCGATATGAAGCGTCGACATCATTTGACGCGAGAAGACATGATGAGACCGTCGGAATGTTGCAAGCTGGTTCCAGGCAACGTACTGTGGCTGTCGCTCTTTGCACTACACAGAGCGTCATAAGCCACCTCTGGACACGCTATCGTATTACGGGCAGCGTGCCGAGCAACATGGAGGACGATCTCACATCACCACTCGCAGACAGGACCGGTACATCCAAAATATTGCTCGACGGAATCGTACCATGACCGCCATGATGTTGGCTCTACAGCTCTTTAGGCTTGCTGATAAGCTACCAAACCATCCAAAATCGTTTACGTGAAGTGGGTCTGCGTTCCCGAAGGCCACTGAGAGTTCCACCTATAGCACTCCGCAATCGTAGGGCCCGTTTATAATGGGCTCACGAACACAGAAATTGGGAGGAAGAAGACTGGCGTTGTGTTTGCTTTTCCGATGAATCTCGTGTCGGTATGAGGCTGGATACAAGACGTACTCGAGTTTGGAGGACCACTGGACGTCATGAACGTTTGAAATTTTGTCAGGAAGTTCATTCATATGGAAGGGGAACAATAATGGTTTAGGCCGGTATTTCGATCTCATTTGGATCAGACTTTCGGTATCTCGGTTCACACGTGCAAAGCGATGGCGAAGTAGACCGGACGGTTAAGCACAGGATTAACACTGGCTTGATGAATGGGCGGCAGGTCACGGGAACAATCTGCGACTCCCGCATTCCCCTTAAGAAAGAAAGAAGAAGAAAGAAGAAGAAGAAGAAGAAGGGGAAGATATATAAAACAATGGCTAGACCTGCTGTTTTGTATGGATCAGAATGTTGGGTCACAAAAGGGATGAATAAAAAGCAATTGCATGCAGCTGAGATGAAAATACTGATACTGATGTTCTGTGATCCTAGATATATTCTATTGTAACTTGCATGTTGCAAATTATTAATTATTTTTATTTGTATGTTTGAATCGAACGCACTAATCTCTAGAACCACCGGTCGGATTTGAAAAATTCTTCTTGAATTTGATAGCCCAATTCTTGAGAAAGGCTATAGGTTATTTAACATCATTAGGAGTCGAGCAAAAAGAAAAAAAGTCAGAAATAACGCTAAACAAAAACGAAGCACGAAGCACGGGCAGGCGATGCAATGCGACGGGGTGGGTCGGGGGTGCAAGAAATTTCACGCGGATGAAGGCGCGGGCAGAAGCTAAGTAGTTAAGTGTAAAAGTTAAAAAAACTTTTTACAAAAAAATACAACCGACTTCCAAAAACAACACTACAAAGTGAAAAATAACTTTAATTTCGGAAGTCGGTGTCGGTGTCGGTGTTAAATGTATTTTCGTTTTTTGCCACCGACTTCCGAAATTAAAGTTATTTTTCACTTTGTAGTGTTGTTTTTGGAAGTCGGTTGTATTTTTTTGTAAAAAAGTTTTTATTTTTCACTTTTTAGTTGTGTACCTACCCCACATAAATTCTAATACCACTATCTGCAAAACAAAATAGAACATCATCCATATAAAAGTGGGGGAAAAATACGTATTATTGGAAGCTAACTCAAAAACTACCAAAGCAAAGTTAATCAATTTTATATGGGACCAACTGTGATGTGACCTTTCGAATAAAACAAAAAAAAAAATCCAAATCGGTCCAGCCATCTTCGAGTAATCGGGAAAGGTTCCGACGCATTGAGAACCTCCTCCTTTTTGAAGTCGGATAAAAATAAACAGGTACGCAGGCATGTTTTATGTTATTGTGATCAATGAACCTTTTCTCAGATAAGTCACAAAGGTGACATCATTGTCCTTCATTTGTAATTTATATCTCGTTCCTTTTTAATATTCATAACTTAGCTTAATTATTTCGGTTCCTACCTACTCAGTTCTTTGTATGGATTATATTGAAGAGCGTCTGTGACGCTACCATAGGCCTCCAAGTTAATTACGTCGGAGGTTAAGACCATTTTTTATTGTCTGACATAAATATTGTGTAAATATTTTCTTTTTATTCTTTTACTGATTCTTTTACTGCACGTAGGTACCTGCTTACTAGCTGGCAAATGTGGTTAAATTACACACGTATAGGGACAGACCATTTAGTAAAATGTGTGTTTTACTTTAAATTGTGTACACGTTAATTTCTTTCATATCTGTTTAACCACTTAACAGTTAAAATAAATGAGTCAGTCGCAGCGAACGCCGTTATAATGAGATGGCATTAATTAAAAACACACGTGGTATCATTCATGTAAGTCCTTAGACAAACTATTTCTTTATCGCGAGAGATATCAGTCACGTCGCCGTTCCACTGTCGAAAACTCAGTTTTATAAACCGCTTTTATGGCCCTTCTAAATTGCTTTAAGAAATAATTAAATAAGTAAGTATTCTAAAATTGCCGTGAAAATTTACACGTTCGTTTGAGTCTGCAAGTAGGTGTACAACTAAATTATAAGCAAATATTTTCGTACCCAGTAGGAACAGCTAGTATCATTAAGTATTTTTATGTCAGCAAACTGTTATGTCTCTGTTTCTATTTAAATAAATATCTATGCTTCTCATAGAACAACCATCAGCAATAGGGATATATCCTTGGTAAAAAAAATAAATTATATTTAGTCCGTTAGTCAGATAGTAAAAAAAATTAGAGACGTCGGTACTTTTTGCTTTATCAAATTAAGTAGTAAAAATTTAAAAATGATTTAGTTTTAGGTAACAACTTAAATATAGAATTAAGGTTAGGGAGTGGGGGATACGTCACAATTATAACAAACACGTATTTAATCAAATCTAGCAAGTAAGTAGTGACGTCCGTCATACCATATTTTAACTCAATGTATCGCCGCCGCCCGCCGCCGCCGGCGTCCGTGCCGCGCCGTAATCTTTTGATTTGATTACCTACGCAAAAAAAGAGGAGCTCGTGGCTAAGTAATAACAGCCGCATGGGTCGATCGACCAGGTTAAGCTACGCTTGCCGGGGTTGGTCCGTGGATGGGTGACCATCTTTACATACCGAGAATCCTCCGTGCCTCGGAAAGCACGTTAAGCCGTTGGTCCCGGCAGTCATTCGTGGATCTTTGACAGTCGTTACGGGTCGTCAGAAGCCCGAAAGTCTGACAAACCAGTCTTACCAAGGGGTATCGTATTACCCAGTTACTGGGTTGTGGAGGTCAGATAGGCAGTCGCTCCATGTAAAATATTGGTATTCAGCTGCATCCGGTTAGACTGGAAGCCGACCCCAACATAGTTGGGAAAAGGCTAGGCAGATGAGTATGATGACCTGCGCAAAAAACTTTTTTACAACAAAATACAACCGACTTCCAAAAACAACACTACAAAGTGAAAAATAACTTTACTTTCGGAAGTCGGTGTCTTTGGTTTCTTTTTAGTTTCATTTTTTGCCACCGACTTCCGAAATTAAAGTTGTTTTTCACTTTGTAGTGTTGTTTTTGGAAGTCGGTTGTATTTTTTTGTAAAAAAGTTTTTATTTTTCACTTTTTAGTGGTTCACATGTGCTTACCCCTTCACAGCGTACTGGCGTGATGTTATGAACTGGTGTAAACAACAAACAGACATAAGATTTCAGCAATCCCAGTCCATTTGCTATCATTTATTGAGGAGTTCCGTTGCCTATCTCAGAAGTTCTTCATCAGATCTTCACCAAATTGAAATGGGACCACTCCAAGAAAGTACTCTTCCAAAAACTATCCAAATCGCTTCAAGCGTGCCTATAAAATTGGAAGAGTTCTCTCTATTTCTCCAGGATCCCATCATCAGATCCTGACTTGATGATCATGGGACCACCTGGGAAGTATACCCTATCAAACAAAAAAAAAAAAAAATCCAAATCGTTCCAGCCATCTTCGAGTAATCGGGGAACATACATAAAAAAAAAAAAAAAAAAAATACGTGTCCAATATGTTTTAATAGTCTACATGACGAACAAAAATAATACTTTTATTCTTACCTATTTCGATACTTATATTATAATATAACTTTCTAACACCCGTTACAACAAATACCTCCGTATTGTAATTTCCATGGACGTATTGTCCTCATTAGAATACTCGCAAGAAACGTCCAAGAGACAGTTAGAACACATCGATGTAATTACCGGCCTGTTATTAGTGACAACCGCCATACCCCACTCGTAATACATAGCTAGTACATTTTGCTGAGGAAACAATGGCAGTAGCATCGACAGCTGCAAATAATTACTTTACCGATACCTGCTGTAATTTTGTAATTACATCGTAATTTTACAGATTTTATTAGCGTATCATTGTGACCTCGTCTCATTCTGTAGATCACCGTAAACGTGTCACTGGACCGTTACGTTTTTCACAGATACCTACTTTGCCGAAGTTAAAAGAAAATATTTCACTGGGTACGTAGGGGAGACCGGGTATGGTTGTCTCACGGGCTGGTTGTCACAGCAGTCATAACCGAATGAATACGAACATTGATCCCCTCCCTCCCCAGGTGTTGCCTTTGCGATTCTTCGACGCCGATCAATGTTCGTATTCGTTCGTTAAGTTTTCTGTTATGACCTCTGTGACAACCAACCCGTGAGACAACCATACCTGCACCCTAATTGCGTAACACACTATCAATCGGAATCGGTTTCATTTTGACAGTTCAACAACATTTATTGCTATATTTACGTTGTCGTGCCTTTGGAGCAATATCGTGCATTTTTCGAACATATGGAGCAATGAATTAACAATTTGCTTCAAAATGATTCAGATTCCGATCGATAGTGTGTTACGCAATTTGGGTGCTGGTCACCCCTACCTATGTATCTTTGTAAAAAAAAAGGTATTTTATGTGATATCATGATTAACTCAATTGCGGTTGGTCAAATGACCAATTGGTGGACAGGATTAGGATTAGGTAGATGGACCCAGCAGCTACCTACTTGATTAATTACGATTATTTCACAAAACAAGTACTTATGTCGTTGAATAATTTTACTTATAATTAATACGTTAAGTACCTACCATTTTAGCCAACCCGAGATATGCAGAAAAAGCACTAATGACAATAATAATAATAGGTAAATAATAGGTAGGTGAACTTCAATCAGTTGATTGGCCTTATGGACAATATTACTTACTGCGCACATAGCTGTACGTCATTATACTTATGCACTTGACCGACATTTTCAACTTGCACTTGACTAGCTTTTTATGTCACCTACAACCTAATGATCAATAACAACATATAGTGCGTGCCGACTACTTAAGGCTTCAATAGCGAAATGCGCACGCAGAGCCGACGGCCACAGCCCCACAGGCATTACATTAACCACCGTGCGCCGGCGCAGCAATCGCAGGGCGGTTCTGTCGCGGTGTAGCATTATGTCCCGCATGCTCCACATTCGCCACAATTAGCGGGGAGGTACCTCGATACCTCATACAGCCTGCCAACTATATTGCCTCCTTACCTTCAAACGGCTCTTGATAGCGAGGCAGCTATCAAGTAAATAGACACTGTCAGACATCTGAAAATGAAATGTTTAACAAAACACGTTCCTGGGTGAAGACAGGGGCGCACTCATCTTACTTCTTACTACGCGAAAGTTTGGATGGATGGATGGATGTTTGTTACTCAATCACGCCAGAACGGCTGAACGGATCTGAAATAAACGAATCCCGGAAAAATTTACGTTTCCCGTGGGATATTTTCCGACATCCACGCGGGCGAAGCCGCTGGAAAAAGCTAGTAAGATATAATTGCCAAACAAAACAAACAAGACTCTCATTACACATCTTATTTCGGTGATCTAAATCACACAAGAGCCATAATTTGATGTTCGAAGCTACGCAACTGTTACAAATTCTCATGAGCGAGTGACGTGGTCTGCGTAGACGCAGCCACCGTAGCGTTAAACGAACAAAACATTCCGCTAGATCGTCATTATTCAAATTTTCGCTGTACTAGTTGCCCGCTTGTTCCGGCCTCTGCTTTTTGCCCTATTTCGTACTAGTCTGAAATTACGATTAGTCCGGTCAAAATGAGATGCGGTCGTCCGTGGTGGATGGCCGTGTGAACGGTCCGTTATCCAAACAGCTTCAGCGGTCTACGGAGATGCTCATTGTCTTCAAGGTTCGGATGAAACGGAAGTAAGTAGTTTGTTGACAGTTTGTTTAAACTTAAAAGCATTAAAGCAGAAAATTATTGGGCAGTTCTGGTCAAAACTGGACCAGCTTCCGACTTTCATAGTTGTTTTTCCGGTAGGTAGTACTCTCTCTCTTCCATTTGATTTGATTGACACTGTTTTGGCTTAATATAATACTTGACATCATCGGAAAGATTTGAGGAGGAGGAGCTCGTGGCTAAGTAATAACAGCCGCACGGGTCGATCCATCAGGTTAAGCTACGCTTGCCGGGGTCGGTCCGTGGATGGGTGACCATCTTTACATACCGAGACTCCTCCGTGCTCGGACAGCACGTTAAGCCGTTGGTCCCGGCTGTCATTCGTGGATCTTTGTCAGTCGTTAGGGGTCGTCAGAAGCCCGAAAGTCTGATGACAACCAGTCTTACCAAGGGGTATCGTATCGGGGGGGGGGGGGTTAATGGGTTGTGGAGGTCAGATAGGCAGTCGCTCCATGTAAAATACTGGTATTTAGCTGCATCCGGTTAGACTGTAAGCCGACCCCAACATAGTTAGGAAAAGGCTAGGCAGATTGATTGATTGATCATCGGAAAGATTTGAGCGAACAAAAGTTGTCAGGTCTGATGACCTTAGGTGCCTTATATAATATAACGCGGAAATGCTTTATAAAATGCATGCACATCAATACTTTTCCAATTTCAGTAGAATACGAGCACTCGTAGAGCGCCGACTACGCCAGTTTATTGCCCCTTATCGGTAAATTCATCCTAGTGTACGAGTACATAGCTGAACAGAAAGAAATCTGCTACGTCATAACCTAGAAAAAAACATCACCACCATAAACATAAAAAATTAATCGGAAGTACACCGTGAAAATTAAAATTAGTAAGTAGTAGGCTTTAAAGCACAGCAAAAACGCCATTTGTTTTAAATCGATTTGTGGCTCAATAATCTGAAGAAGCATTTGTTTTTTTTATCTGTTTAATGACTCCGCCGCCTGCCCTTTAATTTACCGTTATGAAAGATCAACCTGAAAGTAGCTACTTCGATAAAGTATGTGGTTTTACTGATTTCCATGTACACTACCGCACGCTGTTATATAACGGGTCCATATACTGTTGAGATCAATTTCGGTGCGTCGGCGCATGATCTTTATTATCTTTATACAATAGTAAGTGTCACTATAGCATGCGGAAGATCGTGGATCATAAATCATAGAATTGGATTCGTAGCGCACGTCGGCAGGTAATGGAGGCAAAAACGTCGCCAGCAGAAGCGCGTGCCATGCGTTTCCCGGCGGCAGGCGCGGGCGGTGTGATTGTCACATCATATAACAATTTACTGTTTCAATGCACTTACATTATTGCTACGGCTTTAGTGCTGCATTGTTTGTTTTATGATTTTATTTCCTTCAAGCTCTTCTTTTAGTAAAAACTTTTTTACAAAAAAATACAACCGACTTCCAAAAACAACACTACAAAGTGAAAAATAACTTTAATTTCGGAAGTCGGTCTCTAGTTAAATGTATTTTCGTTTTTTGCCACCGACTTCCGAAATAAAAGTTATTTTTCACTTTGTAGTGTTGTTTTTGGAAGTCGGTTGTATTTTTTTGTAAAAAAGTTTTTATTTTTCACTTTCTAGTTGTGTACACACAAATTCTAATACCACTACCTGCAAAACAAACTAGAACATCATCCATATAAGTGTGGAAAAAATAGGTATTATTGAAGCTAACTCAAAAACTACCGAAGCAAAGTTAATCAATTTTATATGGGACCAACTGTGATGTATACCCTCTCGAATAAAACAAAAAAAAAATCCAAATCGGTCCAGCCATCTTCGAGTAATCGGGGAACATACATAAAAAATGCAATTTTATGATAGAGCTCTTGTAAAGCAGAGCACAATCATAAAATTTAAATAAATAAAAACTTCTATTGAAAAGTAAACATACATAAACTCACGCCTTCTTCTCATGGGAGGCAGGAAGTACAGAACGCCACCTGCTGCTCCAATGCTTACCTAAACTCCTTTTGCCTCGTTTACGTTCCTGGTCATACATACACGCCGCGGCCGGTTGCGAGTACCTACTACCTTAAGTTTCTGAAGAACATCACCAATAAGGTCACTATATATCTTCCTAGGGCAAGCATTTTCCTTCTTTCTTTACAATTTACATACCGAGGCCGTTAGTCCCGGCTGTCATTCGTGGATCTTTGACAGTGGTTACGGGTCGTCAGAAGCCCGAAATTCTGACAACTAGTCGTAAGTACCTAGGGGTATTACCTAGTTACTGGGTTGTGGAGGTCAGATAGGTAGTCGCTCCATGTAAAATACTGGTATTCAGCTGCATCCGGTCAGACAGGAAGCCGACTCCAACATAGTTGGGTAAAGGCTGGGCATATTGATTGATGTCTTCCTAGGGCGTCCCCAAAAACAAAACATAGGTAGGTACACAAAATTACTAAGTACCCGCTGTTTAGACCCCTAGTGTACCTATTAGCTCGTCCGGGAAAATTTCACAAAGAATTCCATTAGTGCTAATATAATAACAGGTACCTACATGAGGTATTCCAGGTCTGCCCCTGGGACGGCAACACATCTGGTTGGTAAGTACCTACTGCAAATGTCCATATTACCTAAGTAGGCATCGGTGAACACTTAGGTACCTAGAAATGTTCTCAATGTTGTCCATACAATAACATAAAAACGATCTATAAATGGTGGCAGGGCAGGGACATCGACGCACAACCTGTCACCATGGATTCAGTTCATGATTCTGAATCTGCGTTGAAATGTATCGTCGGTTATTAAAAATACATCAGCTGTTTCCTACCTACGCGTTCGTGTTCAATACTTACGTGGTCAAAATGTAGGGAAAAGTTTTTTTTTAAATAACTGACTAAAAATTTCAACGCAGAAGAGTCCAGAATCATGATGACGATACCTAGTTGGAATCGACTATTTATTTAAAACATAAATAAAAAACTTATCGACTCAAGAATTATTAGTCACAATTCAAGAACGCGGTGAACATCCTTTCAAAAAATAGCAATTACATGTACTGCTAATCAAAGAGATTAGTGAAGACTTATCATTTTCCGCTCGACTGCATTCTTTATAATTAGCACTTTTAATTCATTACGATTTACGAGTTACTGCGCTACGGTGTTAGTTACCAGTTAAGTATGCGTATTTGAGCAACTTTTATAACTTTTTTTTAAGTTTGTTGGAAATTTTATTCTTAACGAGAGTTTATGGCTTTCTTCGTGTTTTATTTATTTGGACTCTATAATTATTTTGTCAGTTCCTGTTTTAACTTTTTTATTACCTAATTTATATTTTGGCATGTCTGAACAAGGCCAAAAATTTGCAAGATATAATAATAATCTGGAAAAGTATTTATTTTCGCCATTTGGTAGCTCAGGGTGCTGGGTGCACTACCTAGCAAGAATTAGGTACCGTCCATCGCTACTTCCATACATCCACCAAGTATTTCATTGACTGTGACATTATTATCAACATATTACGATTCTTAAGTAAGTACCTACTCAGTTATTTTTATTTTCAGTGCTTCCGCAACTTCTGCATAGCCCTCACGGTCAATTTGCTTTGCAAAATCTCTTCGCATACAAATCTAATAATTCAAAACGTAATTCAAGTGTAAGAAAGCGCGTCAGTCAAGCGCGTACGGTGTATGTAAACACAATCGGTGGAGGTTGACAGGCTGCGTACGCGCAGGCTGACTACTAAATTGACCCTCTGTCGCCGCATCAGCGCGTCAACGCCACGTTTCCGTGACGTTAGCATAAAGGACATAAACATGGCCAGTGACAGTTGTGCTGAGATGGAAAGCCTTTCAGTTGTTCATCTTCTACCTCGTTTCTTAGTAAGATTTTATTCGTTATTATTGTGCTTAAAAAAATTTCGTGTTTGGTCTGGTAGGTATTTCCGACTTTTATTTTGTAAATTTCGTGTCATAAGTCTAAGGTCCTATTTCACGATGTCCGAATAGCCACTGCTTACCGAATAAATTAAAAAATGGAACAGAATTTGTATGAAATTATCTGCCAAGTACCTTTGTTACAGGGTTTTCATTCGTCTAGAAAAGCCAAAACGAGCATCAGTTTTTTTTTTTCAAATTTTAATGTGCTGAGAACATGTTTCCTCTAGGTTCTGACTTGTTTCTGTCGCAGGCCCTCTTACTGTTTAAAAAAACTACGTTTTTAAAATACGTAGGTAGGTAGTCTTTGTGGTAGAAAATCTTAATTTCCTACTGATCGTATCGCAAATAAAGTACTTACTTATTAAGTATTAAGTAGGTAATTAAAACGAGTTTCAGAAAAGCTCTTCATAACATAGAAAATATCGTGAATTTTATTACACGATACAGTTACTTTAACTTTCCATAGGGGATCTTATCTTTTAGTAATTACATACAGTGAACACTTGTCAATTACTGAATAAAAGAGAAAATGTTTATAATTTTATTATTTTTGTAAAGTTCTTGATTCAATACGCTGGTTTTTATGTATTAGCAGGCATAAGTCCGAGTTACTGTAACCACGGCTAATGCACTTCTTGTTACAAGCAAAAACACGCCGCCGCCGCGCCGCTCTGTGCGAAGGGAATTGACCCATTAGACAAACTATCAATAGGGGGCGTACCACCATGCAACAGACCATACCAATAAATTACCCAGGGCAGTCCGCGAAATTAAATTTTTCTAACGTTTTTTGCAATTTGCTGCAGGTCAGTAAGTGTTAAATTGTAGTTGTTCATCAAAATATGATTCGCGACCATAACAAGTACGTATTTACAGAATTCATCATTCTCCTGCCCTTATCCCAATCTATTTGGGGTCGGCGCAACATGTCCTTTTTTCCATATTTCTCTATTATTCGTCATCTCGGTAGTCACCCCCTTTCTAGCCATGTCATCTTTCACACAATCCATCCATCGTTTCTTTGGTCTTACCCTACTCTTATAGCCATCGACATTCAAACTCAAAACTTTCCTCACGACATTTTCCTCACTCCTCCGCATCACATGCCCATACCATGACAATCGATTTCCGCACAACTTTTCAGTCACCGGTGCCACTTTCAAACTTCCTCTTATGTACTCATTTCTTATTCTATCCATTCGTATAACACCACACATCCCTCTTAGCATTCTCATCTCAGCTGCATGCAATTGCTTTTCATTCATCCCTTTTGTGACCCAACATTCTGACCCATACAAGACAGTAGGTATAGCCATTGTTTTATATATCTTCCCCTTAAGTTTAAGGGGAATGCGGGAGTCGCAGATTGTTCCCGTGACCTGCCGCCATTTCATCCATCCAGTGTTAATCCTATGCTTAACCGTCCGATCTACTTCGCCATCGCTTTGCACGATTGAACCGAGATACCGAAAGTTGGAGTAGACTGGGAGAAGCGCACCATCAAGCGCTATGGCTCCAGAACTGGAGATACCGCCGAAATCGCAGATCATATATTCAGTTTTGGTTCTGCTGATTTTCAAGTCAACATTCTCCAGTTTCTGTTGCCATTTCTCCAGTCTGATCCGAATCTCAGGTACATCTTCACTGACAAGAACAATGTCATCGGCAAACAGCATACACCAGGGTGCCTCTTCCTGTAGATTCGACGTCAGAGCATCCATAATCAACAGGAAGAGGTAAGGACTTAAAGCCGACCCTTGGTGCAAGCCAACAGCCACATTGAACTCGTCGGTATTCCCAGCAGCCGACCGGACGTAGGTACGAGATTGACTGTACATAGCACGAATTAACTCTACATACTTCCCGGGCAAACCTTTCTCTTTCAAGGCCCACCACAACACATCCCGAGGTACCCTATCATACGCTTTCTTCAGATCAATGAACACCATGTGCAAGTTCTTGTGTGCACGTCTGTATTTCTCGCACAATTGGCGGAGTGCAAAAGTGGCGTCCATTGTTCCTCGACCTGGCATAAACCTAAACTGGTTCGGGGTAATTTCACTCTCCTCTCGCAGTCTTTTCTCTATTACTTTCTCCCATACCTTCATACTATGTGACATGAGCTTTATTCCTCGATAGTTGTTGCAGTCCTGTACATCACCTTTATTTTTGAAGATGGGCACTAGCGAACTATTGCACCATTCTTGTGGGATCCCTCTTTCATGCAACAACTTATTAAAGTCAGCCACATACATCCATCTTCTTTTAAGCACTTCCATACTTCTACTGGTATATCATCTGGGCCCAAGGCCTTTCCATTTTCCACATTGAACTGCCTTTCTGACTTCATCCATATTTACTTGTACCTCTTTAAGCACACCATTCCAATCATTCTCTTCGTTCATTAGCCATTCAAAATAAATCTTCCATCGTTCTTTTATTTCGTCATCTTTGGACAGAACCTTACCGGCGTCGTCTTTCATACATTTAATGTGAATAATATCTCTCGTTCTCCTTTCTCTTGCTTTTGTAATCCGGTAGAGCTCTTTCTGGCCTCTAGCGCTGTCCAGTGAGTCATACAACTTCTCTTGCGCCTTAGCCCTCGAAACTGCTACCGCCTTTTTTGCCTTTCTCTTGCACTCTTTATAAGTGTTCTTCTTATCATCTTTCAAACTATCATTCCCATTTTCTACACCCTGCCATTCTTTAAACGCAATTTTCTTTTCTTTGAGCATCTTTTGCACATCTTCATTCCACCATCATGTATCATTTTCTATCATACCTTTACGTATTTACAGAATTATAATTATTAAAATCACCAATACAACTCTCTAAGTTAACCCCCTTGACCCCGTTGTTGTCCCTATTGAATAACTATTTCATGAAATCGTGACATTTGAGGCCAATTCTGACTTATAATAGAGAGTTGTATTGATGATTCTAATGATTACATTTCTGTAAATCTATATATAATATATAAAAATTAATCCCTATTTCCCTTGGTCATCGCATCACGCGTGAACGGATGGAACAATTTCGCTAATTCTTTTTTTGTTGTGTTTATGATTATCAGGAGAAGGTTCTTATGAAAAAACAATTAAGAAAATTTCGCAGAAAATTGGAAAATTTCAGAAAGAACATTTTAACTTCACGTGTTTACATAAGAATATTCATAGCCAAGATAGGACAACGTCTGTCGGGTCAGCTAGTACATAATATTTGTTACGGTCGCATATCGTATTTTGATCAACATACAACTTAAGTAATATTGACCTGCGAATTGCAAAAATCGTAAGAAAATTTAAATTTCGCATACACAATAGAAAATCTATTGTTTGCGGTCAATGTGTGTCCGCAGGGGCAGTCAATAATCGCAGAAAATCTACATGAATAGTGACACTTTTTATAAAAGAAGTTTGATGGTTCGTCTGAAAGATTAGCGACATTAATATAATCTATCCGTTCTTAAAAGTTTACCACATTAGAAATACAAACATTCAAAGTAAACTCAGTAGAAATGCAAACATTCAAATATGTAATACCTACCTGATTAAAGTACCATCGCGGACATTATTTTGTGGTGAAGCACTTTTCGACCTTATTGCTAAGGAAATAGGCTGAAAAGTGGTTCACCGCAAATGTACGCGATGGTACATCAGATGAATATCATCTCTTATCGTCATAATATTAACTTCACGCTTAACCAGTAAAGAAAGAAAAAATAATCAACTGCTCTACCAACTGCGATAAAAAGTGCAGTGTTAAATGATGCATCAGTAATCGTCTTGGCTTTTACTTGAAACTACGAGTAGCAGAAACTTAGTGAAAAGATGATAGCTGAGAACTTCAGTGAGATCTATAGGAGATTAAATGTACTACTAAATAATACCAGAGGGACTATTATTTATATGGGACGATGCCCTCTGTATTTTAAGCTCAGAATAAATTATAAAACACTCCTACTAGGGCTAAGCCCTGACCAGAATCTATCCCTGTCATCCTCTCAAGAAAAACAGGATTGTTTTTCTTGACAGAAGATATTCCATATTTGAATCATTGAATGTCAGCCAGCATTATATCAACGAGGCTTGATCATAGCATCAATCCTTACAGTACCTACACCCACGATTGGCTAGATATGTTTAAGTCCCATGTAATAGGGGGCGCGCCTATTGCCATCAACCGGGCACACATCCAGACTCCGAGCTGCTACTGAGAAATTCCTGATGGAAAAATCCATTCAATTGAACCCAGGAAGGAACTCATGCTCTAAGCCTGCGACCACTAGAACCGTTGCTGCAAAGCTCCTGCGGAGCCCGAAGTGAGCTTGCGTGCCGCAAAGCCGAATACACCGGTGTACATCTCCCGCCTGCACTACACCACTAAGGCGGAAGACATCGTGAAGTACGTGCGCCAGAAGACTAGGTACACGCCGAGGGTGCAATTACTGGAGTCGCGCCGCAACGTCAACTTCAAGGCGTTTGTGGTGCGTGTACCGAACTGTTACCTGCCCCTCGTCATGGAGGAAGACTTTTGGCCGCAGGACGTGGTGTTCCGTCGCTTCCGCGGACAAGTTCCACAGGGCAGCACTTAAAGTCAAGCTAGTGCAAAGAGGAGTGCTACTAACATAGTCTTAAGCCTATTTTATTAACACAAGTTTTGTTTATATTCAAATATGTATGTTTAGGTTAAGGTATTTATCTATGGGCCGTGTCGCCTGAAATAAATGGTTTATTTATTTATTTACTAGACCGAGGTAGTCATAGTAGATACCTGGCCACTTTTTCACGAGTCGCTTTTCCAGTTATCAACGTCATCATTCTCCTGCATTTGGGGTCGGCGCTGTCCCTTTCTTCCATACTTCTCGATTAGCCGTCATCTCGGTAGTCACCCCCTTCTAGCCATATCATCTTTCACACAGTTCATCCATCGTTTCTTTGGTCTTCCCCTACTCTTATAGCCATCTACATTCATACTCAAAACATTTTCCTCAGCCCTCCGCATCGCATGCCCATACCTTGACAACCGATTTCCGCACAACTTTTTAGCCTGAAAAGACCAAGTATTCTCAAGTTTTTGGGTATCAGTTTAATAAGGCTATGTAATTCTACCTCATAGACTAGGTACCTACTTAGTATCATATTTCTACAAATCTACGCCGATAAACTAGAACTGTTTTGATTCTGCAGTGTTTGGATGCGAAGTGGAGCGTCATCTTTTGCGGTTTAGTTGGTCAATCACTGAACGATTCTGTCAAAAAAATATCAAAATCCGTTCCGTGTGTTGCACCGCATCTGATGTTTATCGTAAACTAAAGCTGGGTACTCACGGTCAGTACATTTGGATTAAATCAAATGGATGGGCGCCGCCAAAATACTAAAATTCTTGCAAAAGAAATTGATTCGTGTCACCTTATAAATAAGGTGCATAATCGTATGCCACGTATCGTGATGACATCCCACGGTTTTCGCACTCACGGACAAATGGCGCGACGCCAAACGGCGCCGTGAGGCTATGGATTACGGTGCGCACGGAAAATCCGTGGACTGACGTCACGCCAAAATATGGATTGAAGAATCGACTCTCACGATAAAATTTTGGATGTACTCCATTTGGAGCGATGGACTGACAGTGAGTGCCCAGCTTAACCATCCGTTTGTTGAAGCATTCCCGTTCGAGCACCTATTTTTTGAGCACCAAAGGTGTTCCCATCTGAGCACCAATCAATATTTTAACGTGGTGCTCAAAAGGGAACAATAAAAAATACTCAACTTTATTCCCTTTTGAGCACCTACGGTAGCTTCTAGTGATGGGGTGTTTAATAAAACATATCGATACAAATTGGCAGTACCTTTGAACATCATGGGACACCTTGAGGGCTTCACTAAAGTAAACAAACGGAAGCACCGTTTGTTTACTTTAGTGTTACCTACTTAGCAACCAAAATCATCTACTGCTGACCGCTTTCATTCATGGTACTAAATGGTTAAAGTTAATGATCTAAATTCTAGCTGATTACTTTCTAACCGTCAGTTAAGAGTTGGTAAAGTTTAGTGACCATAATTCACAAAGTAACAAGTTAGGTATGTTTTGTTCGTAGATCTCATCTAATACAGAGTGTACCAGAAAGTTGTTGTCACTTACCATTATCGCTCCCCCTGTCCTGCCTCATGAAACACGAGACTCCAGGGGCTTGTGCATATCTTTGGGTACATTCGAGTAATCGAGTCTGGTCAAAACCCTCTGGGGTCGGTGCATTTCATTCATTAAATACAGACAATCAAACTGAACAATTTGCTCCATGGGGCTAACAGTGTAATGGCGAAACAAATTTCAGCCACCCCATACATTTGGGTCGAATAGGTATTGTAGTTTTGTGGGACTGTAAGTTGATAAATTTTTCTCGATTATGATGTTGATCCCATGGAGAAAGTTGTTCAGTGTGATAGTCTGTACCACACCCTTTAATTTGACCACACATTTCTGGTACACTCTGTATAATAGCTACCTACTTCTTATTGGCTGTACGATAGGTGAATTAAAAATTTATCTGTGCTCATCTTCGACTTTGATTGACTTTCTATAGCGGTTTAATTTTATATCGTAGCGATAGCCCCAGTGCCCACTGGGCCAGCGGGGCTCGCTCGGTCAGATATAAAGCTATTTAGTTATCTTATCTGGCGATCACCTTCAGCCGCCAGAGTCATCCGCGGAGATGGCGACCCAAACATAACATCGATGACCCCATACCGCCGCAACACCGAACTGCCACTCAATCATTAGGTATGCCGCAATTTCTCCACGCGAATGTCACGGTAATGAACGCGTCGCGGAGCTCGCTGGAGCCCAATTCTCCCAATAATCCGACGCCAATCAACTATATAGATCACGAGATTGTTCGCGGCGGTTCGGTGATCGTGTCGTGAGAACGATAAGACACAGGCGAGCAGGTGGTTCCCTCCCCGGCATGGCTAACTGTTCCACCATCATCAACGGAGCGAGCCGAGCGCGCCACCTCGCAGTCCCGAGACATCGGCGCACCACGCGCTACACGCCACACCACCAGAGCTACCGAATTGTTTGAAACTTGCGCGGGAAAGCTACCGGCGACGCTTGTGTGGGCTTTCGGAGTTACGCAGTGGCAGTGAAGATAAACTTCAATATTGACGCATAAAAATAATAGTGAATTATTAGTTTAATCGGATAGCTAATCCGAATAGTTGGCGTTTTTTTTTTTTTGTATTTGAACGAGTAAGGTAATCGGGGCAGATAGCATTAACGGTTGGCTCCGCGCTCGAGTGTGGCAGACCGCAGCATGACGAGCGCCGGCGACTGCGCTCTCGTGCTCCTCCTACTGGTATGTTAAAGAGCTATAACCACTCACTTATGACTCTCCCAAATAATCGATAAATAAAACTAATATTTTCCTCTAATTACGAATTGAAAATCAGTCATAAATCCGCGTTACACAAACTCCGCAAAGAAAAGCTTAGAAAGTTGAGATGGAACTAATATTCTCAGTAATGTTACTTCCATGTTATTTCCATTTCGCTATAAATGTCACTGCTCGCTGGCGGTGTACTAAAATCTGAATGTTTCGTCCTCATTCTAGACTATTGAAGACAAGTTTATATTTGAATCCGGTTTGCTTGTACCTACGAGAGTATAATCATAAATACAGTGTTTGTAATAAGCTCTAAGCTATCTCTCCGACCGAACACTGCCAACTGACCTACATCGCGAATGCGATAGTTTACTTTGTCGCGCTAACTTCTGCTGCAAAGTTACTAACTCAATTTAAAAGTTTTTTATGAAAACGCATGAGTAGTACCTGGACTTGTGTAGTTGCTTTCAAACAACAATATTTTATTTTCATTGTTTCTCAACTTAAGTAGGTAAATCACTTCACTTAGGTATCTTTGACAAGACGAAAATCTTTTGTACTGCACCTATGATGCCAGTTTTACTTACATTGTAAACGACTTTACGTAGCATAATATAACATCACGCCTGTAATCCCCAATGGGTTACGCAAAGGTGTACTTGTACTGTAGTACACCCTTATGTCATTTGTTTATATCTATTTTCCCATTTTTTTGTAAACGATTTATTTGTTGTAAACAATGTAAAACTTTGACAATATGGCAAATGCATCTCTGTGCGATCTATCTTATAGAGCCTGTTTGTATCGTTACGATCAAACAGAAACTTATTTATTGTTTACCCGGACAGAATTACCGCTTACGAACTCAAACTCAAACTCAACTCAAACTCAAAGCATTTATTTCAAATAAATCAATTACAGGCACTTTTGAATTGTCAAGGGGTCGGTCAGTCAGAAAGATGAAGCTAGTCATAGCTAGAATATACAAGGGACGGCCCTTTAACCCATTCTTAAAGTAAGATGCAGCTTATTAACCACTTTCTCTTAAGGGGTCATTGTACCCATCATTGTGAACAAATTTTACTGTAGGACCAAACCTGAAATCGCGAAAAAAAAATTATGTTAGTTCAAAACATTTTTATGTTCGCATAACTTGTCAAAATATAGGGAACATCAGTGCTATTCTGTACAAATCTCACCGTGAAAACCTAGGTGAAGCGAGTTGTCATTCTTCCTGATGCTAGGGATTGACAGTATTGACAGCTCACTCCACGCTCACTTCACCTAAATCTTCACGGTGAGATTTATACAGAATAGCACTGCTGCTGATTCTTTTTTCGCGACCTTCAGGTTTGGTTCCATAGTAAAAGTTGTTCATAATTAGGAGTACAATGACCCCTTAAGAAGTTGTACGTTATTTAAGTTACACCTTGTACATGTTTAAAAAAAGACGATTCAAATCATTATCACACTCCAACAAAGGCCTTATACGAAAAAACTAATCTATTAAATATTAGACAGCTATACATTTACTACACTTGCATTCTTATTAAAAACATAACTACAAACTCAATACAAACTAACATACAACTAAAGAAAAAAACAATGTCATATAGCCTGAGAAATAGATATAGAAACAAACTTGAAGTCACCAGCGTACGCACTAATTACGGTAGAAAGACCATATTATTTGAAGGAGCACAGCTGTACAATGGATTGCCGGACGATATTAAAGAGTGCGATAACATGAATTCATTTAAGAATAAGCTTAAGAAGCATGTACGTACACTATAACTTCCAATAGGTACTCTGGAGGAATTGTATTGTAATGTATCATCACACTTACTACTTTGTATCTCATTATAAGTGAACTGTAAGTTCTTATGAGAAATAAATTTCTTTAAACCAAAATAGGAGGTCTCTATAATTAAAACGCTGAGCATATTTGTACCACGAACAGAAGCATTGAAAAGCTTTAATCCAAGCAGAGGCACCTCGACATGCTCATATTTTCTTTATATTGATCACATTACACCTCTTTTTCAACTGAGGATCATTATTAGGTCTTAGCATGGATTTTAAGCCTTTAATCTCAAGATTCTCTGTCAAGTATAGGTAATAGCTGTCTATTACTAACCCAATGATTTATAAGGATTTAGACATACCTACTTCTTCGGTTAGTTATTTCCTGCTGGTCGTTCATATGCTCATAATATTTCGCTATTCTCAATAAATATAATTCATAACTTCCGCATTGTCAGTTGGTCAGCTGCCTCCAGTCACAAATTGTTTCTCATGGCCCATTCGCTGCAAATTCTCTCGGTATGAATTTCAGATAAAATACAGCATCAAGTCCACTTATTGCTCATAAATTCGGTGTTCACGGGTAGTAACTTTCACACGAGCGATACAGAAACTGAGCTCCTGTTCTCAGAGCATTGCGCACGTTCTACTTTTTTTTTATTTAGCTGCGTAGCAATTTCCTTACAATGTTATTCACACTGTATCATAAACTAAGTAACTGCTAGGTATACGTAGATGTTCGTTTTATAAATATGGAATCAATCTACTTATTATACATGGGCAAAATTTCCGAACAGACAATCAAACAAGCTCCTGCCAGACTATCTATAATTTACCACGCGGGCCCAGTGCGGGTTGCTATCATCTCACATAGTCTTCCAATTTTTGGATCTAAGTCATTTCAGTTTCTTCACGATCTTATCCTTCACCGTTTTGAGAGCAGTGGTGGTGAAATTATTTACACCAAGTAAAACACCTGCCTGGGTTTAAACCCACGACTTGCAACTTGTAAGATGGGGGCGCCGTTATCACTCGGCCACCACTGCTCCTTCTTTCATTGACTTTTGTTACGAGTATTTCAGTCAGAGTTTAACAGTTTTTTTCCCCTCAGACCTCCCCCTTTCGGTCTCAGCTGTCTCCTTCCGATTGCTGGTTATTGCCCATCAATCTTTCGGCAGTCATGGTCCAAATTCCTAATCCCACGGCTGCGATTGCTTGTTTATTTTGCTTTTTAGGGTTCCCTAATAGTAATAGGGTACCAAACGAAATCCTATTACTAAACCTCCGGTGTCCGTCCGTTCGTCCATCCGTCTGTCACAGGGCTGTATCTCATGAACTGTAACAGGTAGGCAGTTGAAATTTTCACAGATTGTATATTTCTATCACGGCTATAACAGCAAATAATAAAATAAAATAAAGTAAAGAATTAAAGTGGGACTCTCTTTAATTCTTAACTTTATTTTATTTTTATACAATAAACTTTCATTTTGAAAAAAAAAACTCTTACTCTTAAAAAATTAAGAATTAGGGTGCCGTAAAAGTTGTCAATTTCAGACCATTTTTGTACGAGCACTATCGCAACAATTAAACAAGTTACACATCAAGCTATACATTTCCAGTTTACACAGACCTCTCATTTAAGGAAATTTTATAAAATGCGAGATCAGCTTATACTGGAAATGTATAGCTTGATCTGCCGTAGCCGTGCGTATCCATAATTTTGTGTTTACAATTTAATCAACAAATACTAAAAACGCCGATTCATAAGGTACTTTGATTAAATATGGGCGATTTTCTGCAGCTGCAAAAAATTACCTTGTAAGTACTTAATTCACATTATCATTATGAAATACAAAGTTATCTTTGCGATTGTTAAAATTTAAGATGAAAAACATTCTTCGTTTAGTATTTTCATAAAAATAAAATAAAATTAAAATTAAAGGGGGTCCCCACACAAGAAACGTGTTTTGTTTTTTTAAACTGAACTATTTTTTTAAATAATGTACCTAGTGTTAAATATTCTGATGGTACGGAACCGTTCGTGTGCGAGTCCGACTCACACACGAGCGGTTTTTATATTATATAAGTAAGTAGGTACATAGTAAAAATGACTTAACAAATTTCAATGGATGAACTTATGTATCACTGTTCCATGAATTATTTCAACTTCGCGGCAGGTTGTCATTCCGAAACCTAATGAGTTTGAACTGAGCTGGTAATATGGTACTTGTATATTTCTAATCTTATAGAATTTTCATGAATGTAAGCCACGCACAATATTTTTTTCAGTAGGTAGGTTCGTTTCAGTCAGCCAATCACAGCCTCTGCCAGGTAACATGAGTTTGACAGACTGTTCTGTTAGGGGGAGTTCATTAATTACATTTGATTCATTTAGGGGGTCGAGCCAAATCTCACCTAATATCACGTGGGGAGGGGGGGGGGGGGGGTCTTTTTGCAAGAAACAGTGTAAAATTGCGAGAAAACTAGGTAATTATTATAAAAGTAAGTAAGCAAATTGTGTTTATTTAAATAAATCCAACGCAATCAAGCACAGATGAACGTATTTAAACTAAAAATACGCATTTCGAAACATCTTACGTGGGATTAGGGGAGGGAGGGGGGTCGAGCCAAATCTCATGATATCTCACCAAGGGATCGAAAAATCGTCAAAATCGCCTCACGTTATTAATAAATGCCCCCTTAGCAGCCACCATTGAGAGAAAAATCATAAGTCTGAAGATATGTTCACATTTTTAGTAAGATGAGGTAGGTCAGGTGAGGTCAAAAAAATCAACACTAAACCATCCTAGGTTCGAAGCCTTAGCAGGGCCTCAATGGTGGCGCTAGTTGGCGTTACCCTCGCCTTAAGAGTTAATTCTACTTCTGTTCCGATTTTAATTAAATAATGTGTTCAATAATTAAGATTTAAAAAAACCGAAGTTTTATTCGACTTTTGTCGCTGACTGTATCGGTAGGTACGTTCACGAATTCATCCAAAGTTAGTCTGCGTTAGAAACAATTAGAATAAAAAAACTGGGACACTACGTGTTGTCCTCAAAACTTTCACTATCCACTGAATATGGTTTTAATTTGATTTCTCCATTGTTTTTTTTTTTCACTCATTTTGTTAAAACCTATTACAAATCGCTATCGTTTAATGTAAGTATTATTGCCTGGTTTAGTGAACGGTACCTTTGAAGCGTAGAAGAGCGAGATAGCGGAGAAAAACAATAATTGATCCTTCAAGTAAAAAGTTGTGAGCCTTTTCGAAAGAGTTTAAAAATACTCAATACTCACTTATGTATATTCTTAGGTGGTAAGTACACATAATATGTTGTAACAATCGTGGACCCTGTCGGGCACAGCAAAAGAAAGTTTGAAGGAAGAGGACTTATTATATATTACATGCAAAACTAACTTATTCTAAGTAAAAGCAATGGTAACATTTTATTAATTTAATCTAAAATTTTTATTATTCATTTATATTACAATAGTAGTCAGGTGAAATGAAAATCACTAACTACACTTTACTTTTTATTAAGTTTTTAAAGTTCGTTCGAAATAACGTAGGTAAAAACTTTCGACTAACCAACTTTAAGTAGGTAGGTATAGGTAGGTACTTACCAACTTCAGGATTAGGTACAAGTCTGAACTAAATGTTTAGGTTTTACCAGGACGTCCCAGTTTTAAGGATTCTGTGGTCCTATGTCCCAAAAATTATGAGGAAACATAGACGTTAATATCTTCTGTGTAACAAAATTCTTAGTAACCCATTAAATAGGTACAAAATATAATCTACCTAACAGAATATCTATAGATTTTAGTTACATTCAGATAACATATTGCAGCCTCTTCTTACTTTCTGCTTATAAGAAGCTAGGTAAGGTTACTTCTCAAAAGACCGATCCGAAACCCCCTCTGTGCAACGCCTGTTAGCACATCCAACGAATTAGCACGTCTCCCGGGGAAGGGTAGGTACTGTGAGGGCTCGAACCTCACAGTAGGAGATTTACTAAATAAATAATAAAACTAGAGGGACTCTATTTAAATGGGGCTGAAGCCATCTATATTTTAAGCTTCATATAAATTATAATTCACCCTCCTACTAAATTAGTTCTACGCGGAGCCCTCACCAGATTCTAATATTACCTATATGTCATCCTATGAAGAAAATGAGAATCGTAATCGACAGAATATATTCCATATTTGAATGATTGAATGTCAGCCAGTATTATATTAACGAATGCTTTGAACAGCCTACTTATTGATATTCTTTTGTTTTTGATACTAAGTAGTAGGTACTCCTACTACTTAGTATCAAAAACAAAAGAATATCAATAAGTAGGCTGTTCTCACGAAATCACATCAAGTTACTAATTTACTCGTAGGTAAAAATAGAAAATAATCTCGCGAAAGCAAAAGTAGGTAATTGAAAACAGAAAAGGGAAATTAGAGCAGATTACTGTTTATTATTTGTTAGTAAAAAGTAGAGCAATTCTGCAATTTGTATTTTTTTTTTCGGTAGCTCAACGCTAAAATTTTAATGTCAGCGGAAAATCGCGGACCTATTGGCCTAGTGGCTTTTAGTCCAACTTGCTCATAAAAATGTAGCCAATACTTTACTTACTATCTCAGGTGCTAACAATAAGTAATAATCAAAACATTTCATCGATCAATAGTGATATTCAAACCGTTTAGCCTTTGATAAAAGCCGTTTAGAAAAATTAGATTTCACGCCGATTAGATTTACTAAGTTTAGCACAAAAAGCAGACATAAATACCAGACACAGCTTTCATGTTAAAAATTAACAATAAAAATGTACGCACGAGTTTAGAAAGTATTTTCTAAATATATTATCTATCTTTCACGTTTATTGGCAAATGAAAACAAAACTAAGACAAAATAATAATCTTAGAAATCATAGGGGTCACAAAATAATGACAACAACATGAGGCTATCTATCATTACACTGGCCGATGGCCGTTACCCATAAAAATGTAGCACCTACTCCACGCTTTCATTGGTACACCTATACTGTTTGCCCCTGTTGCTTTAATAACTAAATCAAGCCAACAAAGCAGTACAAATCAAATCACAAATCAAATTAGTATACAATTGTAATAACTTGCTCACAGCGGTTACTCACCTCACGATCAATCGATCGATCGATGATGATGGGTGTAATGGCTGTTACAGATCTTGCGCATGCGTGCTTCGCTTGAATTACAGTCTGCGCACACGCTTTCAATGTCCGCCCCTACCAGACGTAACTGCACCGCACTTAATAGTGCACTAGCATTCGTATAAAAATGTCTTACTAATAATTATTTATTGATGATACATTAAACTAGCTGCTTTGAAATTAAATTGATACAAAACGATCAGCGGTGGATTTATGAGCTGTCTGGTAACAAAACTGTAAAAGATATAAATGGCCGTGATGATACAAAACATTTGCAATGGATGAGCGCAGTTTGTATTATCGGAACGGATTCAGAGCAGTTTTCTTTTAGCTAAATACAAAGGAAAAATCATTCTGAGTAACATTAATTCGTACACCAAGTCTGCAGCAGACCAGCAGAATCTACTATCGGTATAGATTCAACGTGTCGTTTTGCATCCTCGTCAAATTTAAGAGTGTGGTATAGACCATCAAACCGAACAACTTTTTCCATGGCACCAACATTTTAATCGCGAAAAAATAATCAGCCGTCCCATAAATTTGCGTCGAGTAAGTATTGAAATTTTCTATGGGACATTTGAAATTTTTTTCGCGATTACGATGTTGGTCCCATGGAGAAAGTTGTTCGGTTTGATGTTCTGTATCACACCCTGAAATTTGACGAGGATGAAAAACGACACGTTGTATAAAGTGCTGAACTTTATTTTGGACAATAAAGTATATGAGATCCTACTTTATTTTATATTTTTACTTTTGAAGTTATTTTTAAAATGTACCTGAAAGAAACAAATACAGACTATTTTTGCGTGTATCGGAAGATACATTAGCCCAGTAGAAATCGACATTTTAAAATCGCAAAGCTTGATGTAGTTCTGGTTTGTAGGGTTCTGTACCCGAAGAGTAAGTGGAACCCTATTACTAAGCTTCCGCTGTCCGTCCGTCCGTCACAGGGTTGTGTCTCATGCATGAACCATAACAGGTAGGCAGTTGAAATTTTCACAGATTGTGTATTTCTATTACCGCTATAATAAAAATAAAATACAGTTAAACATTATAGGGGGTCCCCATACATTAAACATTTAATTTTGAAAAAAAAAATATTACCCTAGCATGTGGGGTGTCATTGTCTAGAACTCATCGAGTAGAGTAAGAACAAATATATTTTCTATTTTCAAAAACCGGCCCAGTGCGTGTCGGAACACGCACAATGAAGGGTTCCGTACTGGAAAAGAATTTATCCCAAAAACAAACTTAACAATGGATCCCAAAAAAAATTTTTTTTATGTTATAAAACTACAAATTAAAAATTTTTGGACTTTTTCCTTTACTTGTGCTAGGAGACCTTGCTTCGTGCCAAATTTCATTATTCCAGATCAACGGGAAGTACCCTATAGGTTTTGATTTGCTTGCGACATTTACAAGTATCAAAATGTGTCGCAAAATGGCCGTATTTTTTTATTGCGTTGACTTAGAAGCTTGATTTTTTTAGATTTCTATGGAATCAATGACTTACGTATTTGATATTAATTTCCATTTGATATCTCCACGCGTCCTTGAGAAAAAGGGTCTTGACAGACTGACAGACTTGAATTTTTTTTTATATGATAGAATTACAAATGAACGTTTTTCAGACTTTTCCCTTTACTTGTGCTGTAAGACCTTGCTTCTTGCCAAATTTCATTATTCTAGGTCAACGGGAAGTACCCTATAGGTTTTGATTTAATTGCGACAGTTACAAGTATCAAAATGTGTCGCAAAATGGCCGTATTTTTTTATTGCGTTGACTTAGAAGCTTGAGTTTTTTAGGACTCCAAGAGATCACAGATTTACGCATTTGATATTAATTTCAACTTGATACCTCCACGCGTTTCTGAGAAAAAGGGTCTTGACAGACTGACAGACAGACAGACGGACAACGAAGTGATCCTATAAGGGTTCCGTTTTTTCCTTTTGAGGTACGGAACCCTAAAAATAAAGAAATAGGAGGTCATAAAAGTTGTCAATGTTAGACCATTTTTGTACGAGCTCTATCGCAACAATTAAACAAGTTAAAGATTTGAAACTTCTATATTAATGTACCATAATACTGTAATAACAATAACAATAAGTTAATTAACAAATACAAAAAACCCCGATTGATAAGGTATTTTGGGCGATTTTCTGCAACTGCCAAAAATAACCTTGCAATTCACAGTATCATTATGAAGCACAAAGTTAACTTTGTGATTGTTAAAATTTAAGATGTAAAATATTCTTCGTTTAGTATTTTCATAAAAATAAAATAAATTTAAAAATTAAAGGGGGGAAAAAATACTTACAGTTTATTAAAAAAACACGTTCTTGTAGGTATGGTTCTCCAATACAAGAACGTGTTTTTTTAAACTGTAAGTATTTTTTTTTTAATTATAATTTTTATATAAGTAGTAGTGTTAAATATTATATTGTGGTGGTACGGAACCCTTTGTGTGCGAGTCCGACTTGCACTTGGCCGGTTTTTTCCTTTTGAGGTACGGAACCCTAATAAAACTATTCAAAAATAAAATAATTAAAATAAGCCGTGGCAGTTATGAGATGGCCAGTCCCAACAGACGCCGTCCATTCACGAACATGACGCTGTGACGCATGGATCAGCACAATTTAGGTAACTCAAAAGCCAATTTGAAGGGAGCCGAAATCCACCACATGCGCCACGACATTTGAGTGAGCATGAATACTCTTAGCCGCCAAGGCACATTCAATGTTTGTTCTTGGGATAAATTTGTCCCAACTACGGAACCCTTCATTGTGCGTGGTCCAACACACACTTGGGCGTTTTTTTTTGTGTCATAATCTACTTCATAATAATCTTAAATTCATTCAGTGACAGACAACGCACAGCTTAAACTGCTAAGTCTCGACTCCAATCATGATGTTTTGCCCAAGAGTTCAATAGCACTAAGGAAGAATTGTTAAATATTCACTCCCTAAAGGGGTTACACAGGGAATGAAACTTTGTATGGAAGTTCGTAATATTTACCGATGTGAAATCCCATCAGGCAAGCAGCTTGTAGAAACTAAAATAGGTATTTCAAATAACCTTTATTGGCTTTATTATTTATTTTTAGTGAGCATTGGGTACCTACCATATGTGCATGTACCCGGTGCGTCAGGTGAGGTGAGTGCAACCGGTACATGAATTAATTTTTTATTACATTTATTACTCATCATCTGCCTAGAATTTTCCCAACAATGTTGGGTTCGTCTTCCAGTCTAACCGGATGCAGCTGAATACCAGTATTTTACATGGAGCGACTGCCTATCTGACTTCCACAACCCAGTAACTGGGTAAGACTGATTTCGGGCTACTGCGACGAGCTGATCCTGTGGTAAAAAGCATTTTATTTTTGATAATGCCTAGATCAAGTATACGTAGGTATTTACCTAAAACAAGCCTAAGACGGACTGATTGAAAATTTAAAGCTTGCGAAAGACATCACAGACAATAAACACCAAGAAATTAAATGCGTGAAGAAATTTCTCAAGAGCATCACATAAAACATGAATTAAAACGTATTTTATTAACTCAACGTAGTTTAAGTAAGTAATGCCACATAATAAAATAAAACGGCAAATAATAACTAAGTACTTATGTAGGTATCTCAAAGTAGCCATTACATCTAAACAGTTCACCACGGCAATTAAGAATTATAATAAAAGAAATGCATGCCCTGGGAATACGATAATAAGGTACCGTGGGAGACTGCGACCGACTCTAATCTCTAAATTACGGAAGTGTTAATTTGTTGCTAGATAAGTTCTGCAAACGACTTGATGAGACTTAATATGTGAAGAGAGTTCCGCACTCCAGTGTAATTACTTACGACGCGAGAGTGTATTGAAATCTAATGAACATGAATCAATCAATCAATCTGCCTAGCCTTTTCCCAACTATGTTGGGGTCGGCTTCCAGTCTAACCGGATGCAGCTGAATACCAGTATTTTACACGGAGCGACTGCCTATCTGACCTCCACAACCCAGTAACTGGGTAATACAATATCTCTTGGTAAGACTGGTTGTCAGATTTTCGGGCTTCTGACTACCCGTAACGACTGTCAAAGATCCACGAATGACAGCCGGGACCAACGGCTTAACGTGCTTTCCGAGGCACGGAGGAGTCTCGATATGTAAAGATGGTCACCCATCCACTGACCAACCCCAGCAAGCGTAGCTTAACCTGACGGATCGACCCGTGCGGCTGTTATTACTTAGCCACGAGCTCCTCTAATGAACATGAATATGGACTTAATTGAACAAGCACTTAGAAACTATAATTATAGAGATTGTGGGCGACGTTTTTAGTACCTAAAATAGGTAGCTATTAGTGTGGACTTTTATTGCTGAACATGACATTTACCGAACTACCCACATTCTAGTGTCAGAAGCTAGGTTGAATAGTGTAGCTTCCAGCACCCTAATTGCGTGACACATTATCGATCGGAGTTGGTTTCATTTTGAAACTAATTGCTAATCCATTGCTTCATATGTTCGAAAAATTTGTCTGCTCGACAACGTAAATAACGCAATGAATGTTTTGAACTGTCAAATGAAACCAACTCCGATTGATAATGTGTACGCAATTAGAGTGCAGGTGCAAGACCTAGCTGTAGGTTGTTTAGTGGGTAAATAGATTATGATGATCTCAGACCTTTTGGTAGTTAATTATTAGGAACATGCAACTATCCGCTTACTACAAACAGTACAAACTCTATTCGACCACACTCCGACAACACATATCCATATATCTAAGTATTTACATTGTTTAAATAACCAAGATCATTCTGAAAGGAACTAGTGTAATGAAATGCATTTATGAGATACATTCATATTCAAGCAGACAACAACGTAACGAAACCGTTTGAAACGCAGAATCAATTAGTTCCCCGAAACAACTCTTCACGCCCAATAATCAGAGTATAACCGTTTTAGAAAAAAAAAACCGTTTAACAGTCTGCACAATTTACATACAAGCAAGTACGAGCGATTATCTTGGTCCGACCGCCCCGGCCGCGCTGTTTCCGCACGAATTTCTGTGCCAACGGTCAACTGAATGACCCGCGTACGTTACCGAAAACGATGCTCAGCCGACACACTTTTAAAACACCATCTATTACGTGCTCATAAGGCAAAGAAATACCAACCTTGTGTATTGACTCAGCAATGTATAATGCGCGATCCACGATAAACCGTAGCAGTTGGAGCATGAACCGTGATAAAGTGTATAAAATCGACTTACTTTCAACGACGCCGCATCAGCCGACCTCACGTTCACGGACCAAATGATGTGGTATGGTTCGCTTCATTTACAAAACCACAACCACACTCATAATCCTCTTCAACTGCTCTATTCGGATTTATAGGAATTTATAACTTAATGCTTTGTAAATCCAACTAGAATGAACAAGTTATGTTGTAGCAGGTCAACCAAACTAGGTTCCAATGCAGCTAATATGCTAGACTGTTAGATGTGAAATGTTATAAGTAATTTCCCCTAGCAAGCAATGAAGTTTATGAAGCACGTAAATTCCCGATAATTTATAGGGTATTTATATTCGCAATAAGATTAAATTAGTTTCCCAGAAATCTATTAAAGTCATCCGTCCAAACGGTCAGGCAAATAGACCAACAAGTCAGTATCAGTAAGATCCCTAAGTACCTACCTACATAGGTATTGACAGTATGCAGCAGGCAAGGTACTAAGTATTGTGAAAAATTGAGATACAATTTCAAAAAGATTTTCCCCTATGTTCGTGTATCGTTTTTAGGGTTCCGTAACAAAATAGTAAAAAGGAACCCTTATGGTGCGACTCAGTCTGTCTTTCCGTCTGTCACAGCTGGATATGTCAAAACTAGCAATGCTACTTGAAATTTGAAATTTGGAACATTTTCAGATGACGTTTTGCAAATAAGAAAGAAAAAATATATATTTTTATTTTTGCAACAGGGACTGAAAGGGGGTCTTAAAAATTTGATGTGGGGCTAGTAGAGCATGTGGGGTACTCGTATTAAATGAAAGAGCGCTGTTTGCACATTGCAAACATTTTTTCTTTTTTTTTAGGCTGCATAGTTCTCGACTTCTGATGAAAAAGGTAAAAAAATACCGTCCCAACCCCCCCCCCCCCCCCCCTTAACTGAATTTCAGTCGCTAAAATCGCTAAGAAAAACGTCAGCTAGAGTTTTCTATGACCAATAACGGGTATTTTAGTCGTGTGCACGGATATGGTAGGTGTAAGGAAAATTAAGTTTACATACAAAAAATAGGTAGTTAAAGTGTCATTATCACGTAAAATATTAAAACGAAAATAATATCTCGACATCCGATCAGCTTTTCCGTAAGATAATCGCAAACATTTTCTTTGTGGTCAGCTTTGATCGCTCCTAACCTATCATTACACTGATTTCTGAAATTATCTTCGCTTAAGCGATATCCACTATCGATATACATCTCTCCAAGAACATCAACATTGGTTTACAAAAAATTGTGGCCACAGGTAAATCCACCATTCGCAATAAGTATTGTAGGTATAATATTACTTTCTCGAGCGAACAAAAAACATGCCCGTAGCTTTTTCATCATGTTTTATTCAGAATTAAAATGATATTTACGTAAACAATAACTTACATTAAATTCTGGTAAAAAAACACTTCCTCTCTCTTTAAACGTCATTATTACATGTATAGTTCCTTGCTCTTGTTTCATGTTTATTATTGTATATATATATAAATTTATTAATGTATGTATATGGTACACCATGGACTACCTACAGAATTGTCTCTCCTTGTCCCCATACTCCATCCAAAGATTGTCTGTAAAGATCGCTTTTAGCGATAAGACCGCCCATTGTGTCACTCTATGTAAAATTTCAACATTGTAACCTGTAATTTAAATGGTGTGCATAATAAAGAGTATTCTATTCTATTCTATTCTACATAATCAGCCTATAATGTTCCGACTGCTGGGACACAGGCCTCGCCTTTTACACTCAATGAGAGAGAGAGGGCAGTAATCCACCACGCGGGCCCAATGCGGGTTGGTAGAATATGTCACAATCATATCTTCGAATTTTTGGTTCATGCCGGTTTCCTCACGCGATGTTTTCCTTCACCGTTTTCAGAGCAGTGGTGATGAAATAATTTACACAAAGTAAAGCGCCTGTCCGGGTTCGAACCTACGACCTACAACTCGTAAGTCGCGGCCGATACCACTGAGCCACCACTGCTCTAATTATATCCTACCCAAACCAAATTATATCCTAACTTATGTAAGTTAGGATATAATTTGGCTTGAATCACAAACTAAAATATGACGTCGAAAAATTCACCAGCATCGCTGTTGACTGGTAAGGTACCCAAGGGACTGGGGCAATGCCCGTTGTTTGTTAGTTAGTTAGTTAGTTAGAAATGGCATCTCGCAGTTGACCACTGAGGGTCGAGACTGCTTAACCGAGCGTTTCCTGTGGTTGCTTTAAGCGAACTTAAAGCCTCCGGCCAGGCTTATAAACTAAGGTAAAATATTAGACAGACTGAGCGTCGCTAATAATAGTACAGCCAGACGAGGCAGGCTGGATCATAATGGGGGGAGCCCGTTGTTTGTATGGGACATCGGTATTTATATCTCTGTTGGTACAATATTTGGAAGTATTACTGACCTTAGCTGGTATATAGTATGGTCTGTAGAAATGATTTTACCCTGCAGAGCACCTATGTAGTTAAAAATCCAAATTCTAACTACCGGTGTGGTGTGGTCTGTGGTCTTAATATGAGAATGTGGCATTTATACTGTAGAAAACTCTAGAAGCCGCATCTAGATAGAACGGATTACGGAAGGCTTATCCCACAACAAATTGATGATAATCAGTCAACACACATGATCTGCCAGCAAGGAGGTCGATTAACTTTTAACTCCTCTCTAAACACATCAGATAAATAAATAGTTATTTATATTTAACAATGGCACAGGATCAACTGTTTGAGATAACCATCCGATAAACGAAGATGCTTGTTCTACTGTAAGTCCCACATAGATCTAGTCAGATAAGCCTCGGAGTGTTTGTGAACACAATGTGAAAGGAACTTTAGGTATGGTGTCTAACAATACTTACATTCAATTAACCTCCTAATTGTTTTATGGCGTGTTGGTCTTCCTTCCTACAAATTGAATGCTCATTGTTACAGTTCCGGGCTGCATTCGCACAAGACTACGATGGTACGTATTCACAGTTATTTATTCATTCTTTTACATATTGGTGAACTATCACATCGTTTGCGATATCTCTGTCGAGGCTACTTTTTTTAAGGGGATACGTTGGTATCCCCTTAAAAAAAGTAGCTTTATCGATATAGATCGATAAAGTGTTTTTAAATTTCCTATTCTTAAAATCAAATGTATATGGTTAAATAAATAAAAAAAACAATTCATTTATTTTAGGCAAGTTTTTACACATACACCCATAGTAAAATCAAATAAGAAAAAAGATATTAAATTAAATTATACTCAAATTATCATCATCATTATCATTGTCAATTAATTATACATTCAGATCCGTGATTCAATTAAATAAATAGAATAATAACAATAATAAATCATTTGGATTTTCCATATACTAGTTTTGACTATATTGTCTACTAGGTACTGTATTAAAAATTTACATTAAAAAAAGTAAAAACCGACTTCAAAACCAAAAACGAATAAAATAACTTTCATACAACACTTAACAGCTTCTGAAGACGGTGTCAAGCTAAAGTGCATTGAAGAATTGAAGACACCGACTTATGAAAGTTATTTTTCCATATTTAGTTGAATATACAATTACATAAGTAGGTAAGTAAGCCCAAGTTGAACGAAAAGAAGAATCATCAAAATCCGCTTAGAAATGCCGGAGATACATGTATCTAGTTATATGCATAAATGCACTGCAGTGCATTTATGCATATGACTTCGTACATAAAAATAATTATATAATGTATTATATACTAAAACCTTCCTGAAAGTATGTAGGACGGTAGTTACAGAATCATCAAAATTGGTTCATTAGTTTTTGAGAAAATCACGGACAAACAAACATACATACATACATACATACGGGTCGAATACAGAACCCCCTTTTTTGAAGGCGGTTAAAAACCGATACATGATTACTTGAAATTTTTTCGATAGAAAAAAATCCCAAAGTAGCACCGTTTATTTTCTGTTTTATACGATTATACGTAAATAGTTCGATATTGTGCAGAAAAATTTGCTTTAAATCAAAGGTATTTAAATATGTTAAGAACTTACTAAGCTAAAAATTGATATTACCTAGCATTCGGTCATAAATCTACATGCCTACGTTTAAATTCCGGTGCGCGTGAGTCTTCTATCTCGCGTGTCAAACTAGCCAGCCATTACGCCATTTCACTTACACACCGAGCTAAACCACGCTTCGAGATATTCTCTTAAGTTTGAATTTATAATCAATCAAAAAATAGACACGGAAATCTTCCTTACCTGGGAAAACGTAGACAATATTAGAATTCATTGGAATAGAGATAAGTTTTCGACCTTGACCTATTAATGCGACGTTTACTTACCTATACTTAAATTCATTAGGTGGCTGTAAATAATTAAGCTTCTGAGCTTCAGTATGCTATAAGCCGTAATGACACGCATTGGCAGTGCCACATAAGAAAACTCAATAGGCCGGTCACTCGGTCAAATCGAAGGGGAAATCTCCTTGCTTTCTACAATTTACAGTTATATGTATGAATGGATCCAGGTAAATTGTAGCTATTACCTATTTCAGTGACGGACATTCAGTGCACATTTGCGAGCGGCGGCACCGGTTTGCGAGACTCCGTCGCAGCTTTGCTAAGGAAACCGGAAGGATTCCGAGGCGCACCCCTCTTCGCTGATGACAGGGCCACCGACCCTGTAGCTGACTCTGTCTGCCAAATCAGACCTGAGCCGGAAGACCCCACAGGGCTGCTTTATAGACTAAAGATCACAGATTTCACGAGATGCGGCGTGCTCAAACGAAACGTAAGTACCTACCAATAGTTACATCTCTGTGTACTTACCTAATTTTTGATTAAAATGTCAAAGTTGTCGATGCATCCTTGCAAGATTTGAAGAATTAACACGTGGCTTGTCAGATCAAGTTTTCGAGTTTTAATTTCAAAGTTAATACTAGTTTTCTACTAGCTTTTGCCCGCAGCTTAGGCGTCGACGTCGGAAAATATCCCACGGGAACTTATTATTCACTTATTTATCTTAATCCAGGTAAACAATGTAATACACTGTTTTCATATTGGTTTACGCGGCGCACGCCAGAAAGCTCCCAGTCGACTTGACTTTTTCCGACATCTTCAATAATCATCGTCATATTTCAGCCAATTTACACAAAACTTTAATGATAGACAGACAGACAGTCTGTTACCTTTTCACGCCTAAACCACGGAAACTATACGGAACGATAAAATTTGACAAGGTTACAGATGGCATCTTAGGGAAGGACATAGGCTACTTGTTTTCTCAAAAATAATCCTTTAAGGGTGATATAGGGGATGAAAGTTTGTATGGGAAACCAACCATTTTTAAAGTTAGTGAAAATTATGAAAATTCAAGTTTAAGATTTTGGCAGGAAATAAAGAAACATGTGGTTCAGCCTTTTCGAAAAATCATCCCATAACCGGTAAAATAGAGGTTTATTTTAAAATTCACAAAACTGCATGAGTTCCTACGCTACAACGCGTCAACTAAATCAAAATGACGGTGTTGTAGTATACATCAAGGACACCTTAAATGCCTGTGTCACAGAATTAAGCTTAAGCCACGCTTCATGCCTTCAGTTAAATATATTAAATAATATAATTTTAGGTATCTATCGTTCACCATCAACTACTAACGCGGAACCTTTTATAAATTCTTTGGCACTCCATTTAGATAACCTAAATTCTCAAAAACGTAATATTATAGTTGCTGGTGACATCAATATCAACATAAGACCTAAACACACTGAACAAACATATGAACTTAAAAACAGAACATCATACCTAGATATGTTATCGGGTCACGGCATTCTCTCTGGTCACACCTTAAGTACAAGGGAAACCAATTGTCTTGATCACTTTATGTTAAAAATAAATAGGAAACGGCATTCTGCTTTTATTGCTATCCTACGAACTACTATTACAGACCACCGTACAACCTTTCTATCGTTATCTAAAACAAAACACTACCAACCTACACCAACAACTATTACAAAAATTTATTTTGAAAGTGCCTTACAATATTTAAAAGAAAAAAACCTATCGACATTACTTTTTTGTGAAAACCCTAATTACATAACAGAATGTTTAATACAAGGTCTTATTGAGTCACTAACAATAAATACGTCCATTCACAAGATCCCTAAAAGTAAACGAATAATTAAGCCCTGGATCACTGAAGGCATACTAAGATGTATAAAAAATCGTAATAAGCTCCAAAAACAATCTCGAGATGATCCCCACAACGAAATAAAAAAAATTACACATGCTCGTTACAGAAATCATTGCAACAACCTTATAAAAAAGCTAAAAAGAAAATATGAAAGAAACCTTATTAATAAATCGTTAAGCAACAACAAACTTCTCTGGAAAAACTTGAAAACCATCACATATACAAATAAATCTACCAGAACGAATTCTGAATTAACTAATCTAAAAGCATCACCTACGGAATCAGCAAATTTTCATTAATAAATATTTTGCAAATATTGGTAACCAACTGGCAAATGACATTCAACAAACCGTAACCCAGAATGACCTGAATCTGTATCTACGTTCCTTACCTAGCCTCTCTAAATCTTTTGTTCTGCTGGATACAGATGACAATGAAATAAATGGTATAATAAACTCTCTAAAATCAGACAGTGCCCCAGGATGGGATAATATCTCCACTAGGTATCTTAAACATGTTAAACATGAAATAATTCCAATTATAACGCATCTAGCTAATCTTTGTTTCAATCAAGGCACCTTCCCTAACTGTTTAAAAAAATCGATAATAACCCCCATATACAAGGGTGGACAGGCGGGTGATGTAAATAACTATAGACCAATTTCATTTATTCCTGTTATAGCAAAAATATTAGAAAAACTTTTAAATTCCAGATTATTAAGCTATCTTCAATCCAACAACATTTTATCCCCATCTCAATATGGCTTTAGACGCGGTATTTCTACAGAAGACGCTATCACGTCTTTAACTACAGTATTAACAAAAGAACTCGACAAAGGTACTAGGTGCTTAACGGTTTTTATAGACCTAAAAAAGGCCTTTGACACGGTCTCTATTCCCATCCTTGTCCAAAAATTGGAAAGGATTGGTATTAGAGATACGCAACTATCAATTTTTTTCTGATTACTTGACAAATAGAAAACAGAAGGTTAAGCTAGATGGTATTGTCAGCGAGGACGTTGACGTAACATGCGGCGTACCCCAGGGTAGCGTTTTGGGTCCCACGCTATTTTTAATATACTTAAACGACTTATGTAATATGACCATCAATAAAGCAAAAATATTTTCGTATGCCGACGACACCGCAATCGTCTTCACTGGCTCGACCTGGGCTGAAACCAAAACCAACACGGAAAAGGGTATGCTAAAGGTGGCTGCATGGCTAAAAACAAATCTCCTTACGTTAAACACGAGCAAAACTAATTATATCTGCTTCTCAATATATAAAAATGTCCAACCAGAACCTAATTTTAACATTAAAATACATGAGTGTAGGAGGACGGTTGATTCCGACTGCAATTGTCCAACCATCAGTAAAGTTAACCACGTTAAGTACCTAGGTATAATGTTGGACCAAAGCCTGTCCTGGTATTCTCAAATTGAACAAATTACTGCGAGAGTACGAAAATTTATCTGGATTTTTAAAACATTACGACACATATTCCCAAGGAGTGGCTTAGCAAAAAATCTTATAAATGAAGTGTATATCTCGCTAGTTCAATCTGTAATAATATATTGCATTTCCATTTGGGGGGGTGCGCGTAAAACACGCTTCATTGATGTTGAAAGAGCGCAACGGACATTAATAAAAGTAATGTACTTCAAAAAAAGGACCTTTCCCACCTATGAGCTATACCAAATAAGTAATTTATTATCAGTTAGAAAATTATATATTAAACATATAGTATTAAAAAAACATAAAACCCTACCTTTATTAGATCCTAATGTATTAGCTAGAAGAAGGAAACACAATATTGCTTCCACCCCTTTTGTAAAAACAGAATTTGCAAATAATCAGTTCTTTAAACGCTCGGCTTTCTTATATAATAAAATAAATAAACAAATAGATATACATACTAAACCGTTTATAGAATGCAAATCATTGCTGACTAAGTGGTTAAATAAGTTACGCTATGATGAAGTAGAGAATCTTTTAGTAAATAAAAGGTAAAACCGATTCCGTATAAAATAACCACACACATACATGCACACACACTCACACACATACACATACACACACTTACACACGCACGCACGCTTAAATACACACACACATTTACCAACAGACTAATAGTAGTAAAATAGAATAAGTTTAGTAATTCATAACCCTTTGTTTCGTTGCACATTTACACTTCTTGCACGATATAAAAGAGCGGCGCCTCCTGGCACAGGCATTTATATGCTTAAAAGGAGACGCCACCAACTGTATACTGTACTAAGTGTAATAAGGAAATAAAACATTTTTGATTTTTTTTTTTTTTTGATTTTTTGATTTCAATATAATTTGGCAAGGCTATTTATAAGATAGCAACCTGGGGAAGGACATAGGCTACTTTTTGTCTTAAAAATTAATCCTACAAGGGGTGATATAGGTGATGAAAGTTTGTATGAGAAACCCATTTCTTAAGTTAGTGATATGAAATTTCAAATTTTTATGGTAGGTACATGGTACAGCGTTTTTGAAAAATCATCCCCTGAGGGGTCATCCCAATAGGGGTTGATTTTAAAATTCATAAAAGTATCTCTTTTTAAGAGATTTATGGGATTGGAAATGTACCTAGTTCGTATCTTGAAGTAACATTTAGTCTTAACTATTTTTTTCGAAATTTCCATGGGATAGGGAATAAAGAGAATTATGTCTTTGCTTTAAAGTTGCCTTCAAAGGCATGCAAGTTGCTAATTTTACGTTCCATTAGGTATATATTCCGTTACTATTATTAGGTTTTAGGATTTTTTATCCTCCAGCAATCATATATCAGTCCGCGCCGCTCCTCGGATACAATATAAGAGGTGCGAAAAGACATTGTGTACTTGGATTAACACATAGGGTACTTTTAATCCCGGTAGTACGTTCCCGCGGGATATATTTTCGACATCCACGCGGGCGAAGCCGCGGGCAAAAGCTAGTGTTATGATAAAAGGAGCTTTGTCAAACAGATTTTTCTTGTTCGTTATTTTGCATTTTCACTGACTGCTTTTGTCTTTTTGTTCACACATTACATTAAAGTGTCGTTAGCAGTTAAAACATCAGACATTATATTCTGGACCACTTTATTTTGGTGTCGCACCGTGCGAAATAGTCCTATTGTTTGTCGAGTTAGCTTCGTGCAGCGGGCGCAGGCGCATAATGATAACATAGGCACCGAGTGTGGTGTCATCAGCAGATAATAACGTATTCCGTTACTAACAGTAGAGGTTTACTAGTGGCCTACACACAAGGAGCCACGGCTGATATATTACTAACCGCTGAGACCGGTACACTATTGAGGTAAAGAGCAATTCTAAAACACGTGTGTCAATACGGGAACGTTGCATCGATTGAATACAATGCGCTTCACTTGTCTCGATGCCTACATTCCCGATAATTGTGTCAATCAATCTAGTTCTAGGTTAAAGAGATCGGTGAACCTGAGTGTTGTCTATAACAATACCTATGCTGCAATATTCTCATTTCTAAATAGCTCCAGAACAGAAATCAGTTGTGGAGTATTTTCGAACATCCGTCTAATCGTCACGGCTCTTAAAAATCTCGGAGGAAGGCTCCCATTTCTAATTATATAAACCTAAGCAAATATATGCACATCTAGGTATATCTAGGTACGTTAAATTATTTAAAATATTCTCCGTAAAGTCCCTTAAGTAGCTTTATGGTCACACTAACTCGCAGATTAGCAAAGTCGGCGTTTCCATCACATGTTTTAATAAATCCGACTCTCTCTTTGGTAGAGCTATGTACCTGAATTAGCTGTACAGCAGACATTTAATAAGTACTCATTAACGAAATAGTTTGCTACACGTTTGACATACATGAATTTTATTATGGTACCTACCTACAATAAGCAGGTAGTACCGAACTGGTTAAACTGATTGCCTATAAATACCAGCGATAACTCATGCCTCTGTTGCCCCCGGCCACCAGACAACTGGCTTAGATAGACGATCAACGACACTTGTTTTAGAGGTCTAATTAATTTATCCTGTCTACAAATCCTAACATCTGTAAACAACGGTATGGAAATTAATGTTTCGACAAGGTACCTACTTATTAATTTTAAAGTTAAGTAGACAAATAGTTTATTAGTATACCTACGTAGAAGCAAACTACCACTGACTGATTCACTCATCTCGAAATCCCCGGAAGTTGACTTACGATATGACGTAGGTTTTTTTCGAAAATCAAAGCTCCTAAGCTCCGATAGTCGGTGCGGTTTCATGCAAACTATTAAAAAGTATGTCGCGAGTTATTTATAAATAATGTAGGTTAGGTACTTACCTACTTGTAATTACCACCACACAACGATTCTAAAGCTGAAAGTTATGGCCTCTTTAATACGATAGTTATTTGCGAAAGCGTAAGCAGAACCAAGCTTCAACTAATAAAATACAATACCTGCATCGTAGCATAACATAATATCACGCCTGCATCCCATCCCCAATGGGCTAGGGCAAGCAAAGGCGTTTGATACACCTAAATTTCGCCAGTTATTTATAAAAAGTAATGATCGGGAGCATTACTTTTGCCTCTAGACTGCTATGAAGAAATTGCATGGAAAAGCACTTAGCTAGCCTGTTTTTTTTTCTTATTTTTTTTTTTTGGGTGGGTAATCATCAAATGACTTGCCCTCTGGGTGGAGTGGGAGGGCGTGTCAGACTATTATTGACTAAAACCCGTGTTCCTTCAGTTGCCTGTGCCAGGGCCACGGTAACTCTTTCGAACAACCCGCGACCCTGGCAGGCATCGACCCTATCGGACCACATCCCTGCTGGCATCTCTTTGAGGCGCGCGTGGAACACAACGCGTCATCGACCCGAGCCTGGTCTATGGACCAGGCCTGGGTACGGTTGGTGAGCTACCCATTGCTCGCCGTCCGCAAGGCTGCGCCTACGGTGGCCGGGAATTGGCTATCAATTCCCAACACCCATGGCGTCTCCTGCGACGGCTAGGGGCGTGAGGGCACAAAAGTTGCCTCTTTCCGCACGCGTTCCACCTCCTCCTTCACGAGAATTACTGCGTCGCAGAATGAAGTGGCGGCTTTCCATGCACTTTCGCTCCGTACCATGGCCTGGACCAGGTTCGGACACGAGAGACAAGGCGGTGCTCCGCCCAAGCCGGGCAGACCTCCACAGTGTCCTCCGGGCGATCCACACAATGGTGACACCCGGGCGTTTCTTTCCGCCTTATCCGGAACAGGAACCTCCCGAAACAACCGTGTCCGGTGAGGACCTGCGTCAGGCGGAAGGTGAGGACGCCGTGGCCCCTCTCCAACCACTTCTCAAAGAGGGGACTTATCGCAATTGTGGCGTGCCCAACTTTAGCCAGCCTGAGAACCATAGGTAGATAAAAGAAAGAAGAATATATTTCTAAGCTGAAAACTGTTGAACTGAACTGCTGCCATAGGCTTTTGTCTGCAGGTGCCCAACTCTACGCTCTTCAGTCTCGTCCTGTAGTCAGTCAAATTGCATCATAATCATTTTATGTTTTTGTATGCAGGGCTTCGTCCACGTACGGATTTGGTTCCCACAGTTCCCTGGAGTAGTGATGCAGTCGGACCAGGAGCTGATCATCATGTGCAAGCCGCCAGAACCCACCATCATTGAAAATAAGGCAGCGGGGTTCGCTGGGAGCTTGTGAGTATCAGCAAGAGTACAGCAGAGCAAAGCTTGTGGTTGTGCGTGCTTGTGCTTATGTTGTCAGTACTCATAGAAAACTGAACTTTTCATAGTGGAAATGGCTTGGCTCTGAAGTGTCGTCAAAATAAATAAGTCCAAAGGCTCTGACTAAAGATTCTTAACTCTTGATTTTTTTTATCGGTTACCCCTAGGTACCTACTTACAATCGAAATAGCGCCCTTCATAGGAAATGGCAAAATGTTTTTTTTTCTTTCAACTTTGCCATAAATCGGTGTTAGAAAACCTGTTGTATCTTCTATCATCAGCAGCTGATATATAAACAATTCAATTTATTATCTACAGTCCCCATGGCGCGAGGGTATCAGGAGTGGTTGAGGAGACGCCAGGCCGCCTGGAGTACGAAGTGGCACTGTACAAGGAGGCGCCACCCGTGACCCGACACAACAACCACTCCGTTGACTTGCCTGTTGATCAGGTAACTGGTGTACGTTCCCTTGTTTTCTATCTTTTTCTCGTAACTGCCGCAGTCCGCTGCTGGCGTTAGTTGGATTTTTAAAAAGCGAATGAGTAACAGCAGTCTGGGGCACAGTAAAATATATGGACAGTAAGGATCTACGCACCTACAACGGTCGAAACGGCACACTCAGACGCGCGCTCTGACGAGGCCCCAAGCAATAGTCGCGGTGCTCTAGTATATTTATTGTTGTTTAGGGGTTCATCTTTCGGGATTGTTCGTAGTTTTCCTACTGTCCATTTATAAATTGTGACTGGAGTCAGGCAATGGAAATTCTATTAGGGACAGCTATACCCGTCACCCACAGAAATCTAAATAATAAGTATTTAGATTTCTGTGCCGTCACCCCTTCACCAGTAAGGTATAATCTAATTAGAACTTATAATCCAGCAGAACAGAGCAGTTTGAAGGACGGCAAACTGATGCGATAAATTGTAGTCGTTAGCTACTATTTAGTATTACTAAACTAACTATTCAAAACCTAGACAAGAAACATCCGTCCCATTACGGATAATTTTTTTATTCGACTTTTATAGCTACCTATGAAAGTAAAATAATAAGCAGTGTAATCTCATAGAAACATTAGAGAAAATATTCCGTTGTTATACTTGTCTACAAATGTATAATATTTGAACCGTTATCGTTTAGGCGGTGCCAATCGGCACGAAGCTCCAGTTGCGAGCGCGCATCAACCCGGACTCGGCGTGGCGGCACATCAAGCTGCTGGAGGTAGCCGTGTCGCCTGACCCTGATCGACCACACGCGCCAGGCGCCGTGCTGCTCGTCAAAGATGGGTACCTAAATGTTACAAAAACTCACTCTTTTGTCCCACTTTTTGCTTTAATACCTTCGAAGTTGGATAAAGAAAACTCACTAAACTTAATAAGGTTTAGTTTCGGCAGATTTCAGTCACAAATACGGGAGTATACGGGAGTGTACATGTAGCTTAACTGGGAAGTAGTGCTTGTAACATGCTATGAATTATGCTAAAGGCCCAATAATAAAACGACTTGCGCACTTCTGCTCTATATGAAATACCTATATACCTAATTGGGCATATTATTCCAAATTATAACCCCACCCACATGCTGCCCTACCCCCATGGGAAGAAGATGTGAGTTTATGTATGTAGGTAGATATGCGTGTGTGTGTAGTTTCATACAATATTATCACAGTATAAAAAATACAGTAGGACGACGCCTTTGATCTCGCGGTAAATGCCGACAACGTCTAGACATTGTCGCAACAGCAAGGGTTGTCCCAAGTAAAACATATTAATTAATGAGTGCCTGCTTATTTATTAAGTTTTTTTTTTCTAATTATTTTATTATTTTTCTCTTTAGTTAATTTTTTTTCGACATGGATGTTTTCTCATGGTTTTTGATGTCGCTGATAACAATAACGGGGTTAAAATCAAAATCCAAGATGGCGACTGCGAAACATTAAATTTTTTTTTTCAAAATCCATTTTGATTTTGAGCTCATCGGCTTTAGATTTCTCAATAGCAATAGAAACGACACCCATGACGAAAAATTTTAAAATTTTCGCAGCCGCCATATTGAATTTACATTTTGACCCCACTATCATTTTCAGCGACCTAAAAATCATGAAAATGACACCCATGACGAAAAATTTGAAAACTTTCGCAGCCGCCATCTTGAATTTTCATTTTGACCTCATTATCGTTTTCAGCGAACTCATATACTATGAAAATGACACCCATGTCGAAAAAAAATAAAAATAAACTAGGTAAAATAAAAAAAATAATTAGATAATTAGAAAAAAAAAACGTAATAAAATAAGTAGGCATTCAAATGTAGGTATTTCTCTCTAAGTTTATACAAAGTGGAACTGGAACTACGACATTAAATTAAAACGAGCACAGTACTAGTCCATCGAAACATTTTAAAACACGAAGATTAGTAGTTAATGGAAAATTCAAAAATTGCAATTTTCAAACAAAATAAATAGCAGAATCAACTGCATAAAAAGTAAACACGCTTTATCTACGAAACGTCACTGACCTGTTGCGCGGCGCGGTGCCGGACGCAGGAGGTGGGGGGGGGGGGGGGTCTGGGGGGGGGGCGTAGGTAGGTAGTAAAAGGGTCCCACATGACAGTCCACCGGCAGGCGGTCATTCATAAAAACTGTCAAAAACTGTTTTTATGAGGGACTGCCTGCCGGCGAACTGGAAATGTGTGGGGGCCCTAAAGTCGGAGAACAACAAATCAGCGGCATAAACTCTCTAAGTTGCACGTTGATAGTTAAAAGATCACTGATTGAATAATAAATCACATAATATCACATCACAATCAGGATTTACATCATCAATAGTCAAATTTTCAGTGTCCACCATTGTGCATTATGCACAAGCGACATCGTCTTATTAAATTTTCACGGACTCGTCTTAACAAGTCCCCATCTGCCAGTCTTTTAAGTTTGTCGAAGGCATTATTTTATTTTGTAAATCGTCCACAGTAGGTATTCACTTCTCGTGCATACACCTCGTTTTTTACGGCCCCCCACAAAATGAAATCTCTCTCTCGATATGTACGCAATACTAAAGCCGCATTTTGGTTACAATCTCCGTACGTAAGTACCATATCGGTGTACTCGGCAGCTGTGTACCTTATTTGAGGCAAAATTAAACTACAAAACTTATAAACTATTAAATGCCTAATTAACTAACTAATATTACTCTAACACTTAACAATAATTCACAATAACCTATGCACTAATCCAACTATCATAAATCGTCTTTAGTCACAATAACAACTAGGTAAAACTGTTTCATAAAATCACGACAATGCGCGCGCGGCTCGTCTTGGGATAAAAACAGTAGATTTGTGCTCTCCTCAAAGGGCACCGCTATGCACTGACTGATAAAGTTACCGAGTAATACAGAGTTCGGGACTTTTTGCCGAAAAAATTCCGCTCACACACACATTCGAAATTTTCTAAGCACCACTAATGCATAATTTGCGTAAGTAAATATTTCTTTTTCTTTCATTGTAGTTTTTTGTGGGAATGGGTGGGACGCGTCAGAGCAGAATGGAATCGTATGACACCTTTCTCTGTCTTTCAAGCATATTGAGACGTAGATAATAGAATCGTACGTTTTGCACAGGTTCTTGACCTCACAATGTTTACCTCTTATTACGGACTCAGATCTACATCATGTTGAAACATAAGAAAATTAAAATTAATTTCCTGTGGCTAAAGTATTGATTGGATTTGATTGATTTTTTGTATACGGGTAAAGAACATGATACTCTTTACGTGGTTTAAAGGAATGTCAATCGCCCTGCTCCACCTTGTATAAATAAGAAAAAACAAAATTAAAAATGTTCTTTACATCACTGCCCAACCCTTTGAAAGAATACAGGTGTGATGTTATGAAGAAATCTCATTTCCGCAACTTTTTCGCGCAACTGTCCTCCTGACGCGCATGTGGATTCGCGCAAGTCTTTAGCGGAAATGTCTTTCGCGCAAGTGTCTTGCTACCCTCAAATGTTACTATGTCGTATCTCTGTATTTTTCCGTGTACATAAATTAAATAATAATAATAAATTAAAACAATAATAAAATCAACACGATAGCCCTGAAAATTATGCACCGAGCTACTAACACGGTGGAAGTATGCAGCTCGGTCTCGCGCCTCCCGCGTCTCGCCGTCACACCCCGCACGATTGCTCTGTCTAGACGGCTTCGTCGGACGACTGTATGATATAAAGACTGTGATATTATTGTGTTTGCTTTCATGTCAAGGATTACTGATTCGACTCCCAAAGAGAAAATCCACTGAATTTGAAAAATAAATTCATAATTCGATATTTCCCAACAGGTGCCGAAACCGGGACTTCGCCTCAATCATCCCGCACCAGCCGGCCCGCTACCGAGAGAGGCACAACGAGGTCTTCCTGGACTTCGAGGCTTTCCTGCTCGCTTCCATGAAGGAACGCTCCACGCTTTGGATCCACTCGCAGATCAAGGCTTGCATGGACGCCGCTGACTGCCAACCGGACTACTGTTTGGATTTGTTTGAGCCTTCAGGTAAAACTTTCGTGAACTCATCTTTGCTTTGGAATTAATCGCTTTGTTCGAAAGCATTAGAGCCAAAAATTGGGAAGCATGTTCTCTCTTCTTGCTTTCCAATATTCCAGTGTATCGTTGGAAATGTTAGGTACTTAATACTAAGCTCAAAACGCAAATACTAAGCGCAAATTCGATCCACTTTTGTACCTACTAGGAAATGGACTATTACCGTTTTGAACTCACTTGAAAACACATTTTATGAGCCATGTCAAATCAATTTCCATTACGTACCTATTGTATCTAATAGTTGGCGTATTAAATGTAATTATTTATTTTTATAGGACACGGTCGTCGACGAAGATCGCTGCCGGAGGGTTCCCACAGCCACAACATCACGAGTTCGGCATTAGTGGCCGACAACTCTTCGACTCCATTCACACGGTTCAAGGAAAACTTGGAGTACTCCGTAGTGATGCCCGGCGAACTGTTTCACAGAACTCCCATAGAAGCCACGTGTGCCACCTCCATGATGGTAGCTGTGGCTCTGGGAGCGCTCCTGTTCATGTCTGCTTTGCTAGTAAGTTAAATGCCTACCTATTAAGTTGGATTAATCGATGAATAATTAAATCTTTAGTAGGTACGCGGTCTACATACTTCACACCTAGTTACTATGGACAAAACTTAAGCATGCTCACTTAAGAAAATATTCATGTGAGAGCGCAGCTAGTGACAAACGAAAATTGTGCGATCGAGTCGTCTATAGTCGCCTTTGAGGTGATCATGCGGAACTTTGGCCCATAGTACATCTTTTCCACCTAAGTTTTCCAAATGACTTCCTTTATAACTTTAAATGCCCATTTGGAGAAATTATTTCGTTTAGCGCAGCTGGATTAAATAACTATTGTCTGTCGTTAGCCTGGTTTAATCCCAGCTGCATTTTGCGGCACCTAATAAGGAGGAGGTGATGAGACAGACGAGTGGCTTTCTTAAAATTTGCCGCATGCTGGGGCATCTAAGTAGAATGAAATTCTCGAAAATATTTCTTTCCTGGCTAAGCTGTGGCGCCTATGGCGGTAGGTAATTAATACCGCAACATCAACTAAAATACGTTATTTTGTTTTCAGATGTGCTACTTAGCAACAAAACTGAACTCGACGATGCTGAAGAACAGTAATCTGCAGTCACCATCAGGAAAGGGATTTGAGCAGATTTTGCGAGAGCTGGCGCATCACTCACTACCAGACACGGGGTACACAGGTCGCCCAACCGTGCAGTGATATTGCTTCTTTATAGTATTAGAAAAATGTGCTCATTCATGTTTAGATTTGTAGGTTGTACATCATTGAGCACATTTTCCTGATGCTTGCTACTGATGCTTATTTTCTGAAATCCATTGTTTGCCGATAGAAGGTTACCTAATCAAATGGACTACCTATTTCCACAGAACAGATTTATCTACCTGTGCCTATTTCAGATTTTTCCATATAGGTAATTATTTTGTGAAGTTTCTTGCGAATTTGCGATGCTTAGTTAGATGACTCTTAAGCTGAGATATCATTAATTTATTTATTTGCAGCGATAAAGAATCTCAAACGGTTATAATTAGCTCTTTAACACTCGAGTCCGTCTACGGCAATGACTTAACGCACTACGAACAATCACACTGCAAACATGCACTGTGCGGTGCACAAAGCTTAGCCAACTTTCGCTTAATAGCTAGGTAGGTACCCAGTAGTTATGTTAGCTATCTACCATTTAGATTCAAAGAATTAAAACTGGCATTCCTAGTACGCACGGCTACAGATCCAAGCTATACATTTCCAGTATAAGCTGATCTCGCATTGTATAGGATTTTTTTACAATGAGAAGTCAGTGTAAACTGGAATGTAGGTATAGCTTGATGTGTAGCCGTGTGTACCTAGGCCATAGCCCAGATGCAGTGGAACCAAGTCCTGCATGAGACAATCGCAACTTCTTACTAACATTCGCGAAAAAGTCCGTTTGTTGGTTTTAAAAATAGATGCAATTACAAACAATAAAAAAGGCTTTTTAGACTAGGTTACCTTGAAAAACCTTTTACGAAATAAGTAAGTAATTTATTAATAAGTTAGGATACAAATAGTTAAATAAACTTATGACTGAAAAATCGCAAGTTCAACTCAATGCGGATAGCTTGGTAATTTTTTCAGTCATGACTGTCACATTAATAATAAGATAACGATTTAAGTAGTATTAATATTTAAGATCTAATTTATTGCATAAATTTAAGTAAAATGTAGAATAAAATAAACAAAAATAAACATAGACTTTGTTTTACTTATTTTTTTTTTTATTGAATTTTAAAATAAATCAATGAAGGAATTTGTCATCACGATATTCTACCTTGCACATACTGGTAGATACCTTTTACGATTGTGAATATTGTGATTGTGACCACTTCCGTCTTGATAGAAAACCTCCGGTTTCATTTCCGTTTACAAACATTGCTGTGGAGTGTGCAATGCAATTGCAACCTGAAAATTTCCGAACGTACCTATGTTCAACAAGAAGCAAACACACAAACGTCCAATTACCAATCACCAATTCACCGGTTTCTGTCAAATCGGAAAAGTTAGAGTCTGTAGCATTTCAAATCTACCTATCTCTCTTCTACCCAGCAATAGCATTATTATGTTACCCTGATGTCATCTTTTGACACTGACAATACTATCAACAATACAATACTACTTCGTCGCATCGTCGTCGTCTGTGCTATCAACTAAATACAAAATTGGTAAAAACTCAAACAAACTTAAAATTACTTAATAAACATTTATTTCATCGTTGCACGAACGAAAATGAGCAAAAGAAGTGTGACAAACTATGTGAATTCGAAGAAACCAAAACATTGGTCTTTAGGTTTACTGGAATCAATGAAAGATCCTGAAAGTGTTGTGAAAAAAACTGAACAAACTGTTGTTATTACAGATAAATATCCCAAAGCTAAAATTCACTACTTAGTATTGCCTCACGATGATATCACTAGTATATACAAGTTAGATAAGTCCCATATAGGACTTTTAGAAGAATTTGGCGATTTATTCAAGGAGATACAAAATGAAACCGAACTTCCACTGAGAGCTGGTTTCCACGCTGTTCCCAGCATGCAGAGGTTACACATGCACATAATAAGCACAGATATGGTGTCACCTTGCTTAAAAACGAAACTGCATTGGAATAGTTTCACTACACAACATTTTAGACTTTATGCTGGTGAGTTCATATTACTTATAACTTGATTTATGGACAAAATGGAAAAATAAATCGAAATAACATAATTGTACTTACAAAATTTATTTAATTGCATCAAGTTAGAAAGTCCTTAATAATGATTTGTTACAGATGTACTAGAAGAATTAAAAGAGAAGGGTTCTATTGAAAAAATGTCACCTGAATTACACAAGAGTCTGATGTCCACAGATCTTCAATGTAACCAATGTACATACAAGCCCAAAAACATGCCGCAACTCAAAGAACATTTACTAACACATATTAAAAAGTAGAATTTTATTAATTATTTCATTGCTACAATTCATTTTTATTTAGGAAGACATAATATTAAAAACTAACAATTTTCCAATATATACAGTTACTGTCAGAGAACTTTGTATGGAGCAGCCATGAACCAACACACTTATAAAAAACACATGGTTTTAAAACAATCCCATGCAAGTCATGTCCATGAGCTTTTAATACAGTCATATGATTCATAGTCATGTAAGTCAAACATGCTATGTGCGACCTTGTCAGTAATTCACAACATGGAATATTATATGGTACAATAATATTACAATGTAAAATCTTATTTTGTACAGAATCTACAAATCCTATAGATTATGTATGTTAAGTAACTTTCGTTTTTTTGTCTACTATTAAAACCTACCTCTGTATAAAACCACGTAAATTCACATTCAGTTCATTATTTAAGTGCAAATACATTTTAATAACAAATGCTAAGAGATTGTAGTAAAGTTAAGATATTCTTGAAAGTCTTAATTTATTTAAACCTATTAAAACAATTTCCTTATTGCACTTCATTTATTGCCTAAATCCATAATTTAGTTTTCATCCTACTAGAAGAAATAATTAGAAAACAATAATTCTAAAAAAAAAAACGAAATTGAGCTAAAAAGTTATCACCTATTTACAGTTGTGGCACCAATCAGATCAGCTAAAACGTTGATGATGTCAGCATCTATTCATTTGATTAGTAGCTATAGTAAATACTTATCCGTGTTGTACAATCACAAGCATAAATATATATAACTATATGGACAGTTTGGAAATAATATCTGATTTCATTCATGAATATCTGTTCTCAAGAAGACAGCAAATCTATGTGATAATCTGTATCTGTATAATCTGTGGAAGACATAAAATATACAAGTAGCGGCACAAATATATGACATTGAAGAAACACCAAAACTATCTGACAGGCTACCAAAACGGCTTCAAAATATCTGACATCACTTTGGCAGACATTCATGCTGCCAATGTGATTTCAGATATTTATGCTGCAAGTGGAATGTCACACACTTATTTTTACAATGAGCAACTCTGCAATACTTATAGAAGAAAACTGGAAACATTATACTGTTAGGTTTTTATGCTGCCAAAGTGATGTCAGATATTCTTGACAGAAATGAGGTAGGTATCACATCCTTCTGAATTGAACTGACACATCTTTTTGAAGCCGATGCAGTATCCTATATTTAGGCGTCGCTTTGTCTCGTCAGTCATCGATGTCACATATCTGTGCTGCCACTTGTTTATGCCTTCCACAAATGATCACATATAGGTATTTGGATGAAACATGAAACCTTTGCCGAGCTGTCCATAATAAGCGCAGGCCACACCGTCAGCTAGCGGGCGGGCGGGCGAAGCGAACGAAGGAAACTATACAAACTACGCGAAATATTGGCGAGCTAAACTATGGGGTTCACACCGAAAACTACGGACAGACGAGCGACGGGCGGAGCGGGCGAAGCACAAACGTAAACACTACACTGCTATTCGAAAGACGAGCGACGACTAGTCTACTCGAAACGGGGAGGACGGGCGAACGAACCGGGCGAGCGGGCTGGCGGGCGAGCTAAGCTAGCGAAGCGCGGGCGCGCCAACGAGGTGAACGAGTAGCTTCGCTGGAATCGTCGGATATTTCGTTAGCTTAGCTCGTTAGGTTAGTCGGTAGCTCGCGGTGTGAACCGAAGTATGTAAAGAGGTGAAACGATGTTCGCCCGCCTAGCCCTCCCGCCCGCTAGCTGGCGGTGTGGCCTGCGCTTTATATAAGTACCTATGTATTGATCTGTTCCAAAAGATGAAAGTAAACAAACACGTTAATTATGTAAATTCTTACGCAAACACTCACTAGACTGAATTAGTAACACATTCATCTATATTTAGGTTTCAACTTTGTACAGACGAGACGCCAGCCATTTCTTTAATAGATTTTCATCTTTATTAGATTATTGCATTAGATTCGTTTGATTGGGAAATTTTGAGTTTCGGGTGGCTTGACCTGCTGGCGTCTCTACAATGTGTGCCACGAAAGATGAGACTTGACACACCACGTAGTTTAACTTGCGGAGTAGATTATAATTATCTGATTCTGATTTATAGGTCTTTTTAGCGGTACCTATGAGGTCTGAGACGGGAAGTGACCGGGCGGCGGAAAGAGCGCGAGAGGCGCGACACTGCGCTCGTCAAGTCTCATCTTTCGTGGCACGCATGTCACCACTTTTCTCAACTAGTAGGTATTGTTTGCATAACATTATTAAATGGTAATTGAAAATTGATGTTATAAAATTAACTTCAATTTTCAAATTTAAAACATATTTTAGGTGATTTAAAATTAGAATTTCGGGTTTAAATATCCAAATAATCAAACTATAGCAAACGGATCAGAAAACTTACCGTATGAATGCCAATTGTTTTGTAGTGCCACTTACAAATTGAATATTTGTAGTGCCACATAAAAATTGAATAATTTGTAAGTGGTACAAAACAAATTGACATCCACACGTACGTTTTCTGCTCCATTTGTTTACATTTTTATCAGATACTAGCTGCGCCCCGCGGTGTTACCCAAAAATCGGTCGAGGCGTTTGAGTTTGAAAGAGTAGCAAATATATTTGAATTTCTTGCTCATCCCACGGGAGCACTACAATTTTCCGGGATAAAAAGTAGCCTATGTGTTAATCCAGGTTATAAGCTGTCTACATACCGAATTTCATCCAAATCGGTCCAGCCGTTTGAGCGTGAAGAAGTAACAAACATACACACACACACACACACTCACAAACTTTCGCCTTTATAATATTAGTGTGATATTAACCTTATGGAACAGACTATAAATGACGTGTTTCAAAGATTTACCTGCAGGTGTCTTCATCGAGAATTATAGTTATCCTTATTGGACAGCTATGGCACCCTGCATCATGGTCAGCTTTTGAAAACTATGACATTTAATGGGTGATAAATGTGATTATCCTAAAACAAGTTTTAATATTATATTATACAATCAATAAAAAGAATACTGTCATATTATTCATGCGATAAATTTTCTCTACAAGTATATTTACTAGATTGGGGACTTTCTGGATCCAATAAGGAACTTGAGTCTGCACTTCCATCAGCGTCTGGAGTATTATAAATTGACATGTTACGTCTCTTGAATGTTTTTTTAGCGCCGGCTGACATTGGTGTCTTACATTCATATATTAAACTGTCAAAACTGTTTGCCACTGAAGAAGTGTCTGGTATGGTCGCAGGTGGGGATTTCTCTTTCTCACTGGGTGTGACAGGCGCAGGAAGAAGTAGTGACAGCTTTGATATTTTAACTGGAGTTTGCATTACTGGACTTCCTCTCATCGATGAACTTACAATCTCTGTTGGCGAGTCGGATTTTAAGTCTTCACTTATTGGACTGGTTTCAACATATGGCTGTTTCATAGTCTGACCCGAACGTGCCATGACTACTTGTACTGGGTCATCAATGCCCAGTTTCTCACAAAGTTGAACTGTTTGCGGGTTCATTATTGGCACCAATGGAATGGTTTTTGGGGTTTGTGGATTGTAAATTGGAGCAGTCTTTACGAAACTATCTTCTTTTATTAGTAGACTTCCAAGTAATTTTATTACATTCTCTTTTTCTTCTTGTGTAGGTGTAAAATCATGCCTGTAATTATTTATAAACACATTGAAATAAAGACAAACATTTATAATCATACCAAAGATCCTACAATTACAGATTATAGAAGTACTAATACTAACCTCTCCTGTCCACCAGGTCCAGGCATGTGACAATTTAAATTTTTTACAGCCAACAAATGGTTGGTATTTTTCAATATGGCTAGCCATTCCACATCATGTCTCAGGCACAATTCACCATCATAATCGGAAGATACATCCAAAATCTGCAGATGTCTGCGTTTGGGCAAACATTTGTCCAGTGCCAAAAACTTTGTCTCAGCACCGGTATCATGTTTGACTAGTGCTGCATATTGGCAATGCAAATGTGCTGCAAACCAGTATTCTGGCTTCAGAGTTAGGAGTAGTTTCATGGCTGGGACACTGCCTAATTGATTTGACTCTATATCTTCCCTGAAATGTTAGAATTTTTGAATAAGCCTAATTTAGTTTTGTATTTTTATGGAGAATAAATTGTTATGACAGGCAAGCAAATTTGTATATTTCACTTCTTAGGATTTTATTGCAGATATCTGTTATTATTTTCAATTTAGATTATGCAGATTTATTGAACTTGGGAGGGGACACCCTAGGAAGACATAAATAGTGACCTTATTGATGATGTTCTTCAGAAAGGTCAGGTCCGTAGTACTCACAACCGGCGTGCATGTATGACCAGAGTATGAACAAGGCAAAAGTAGTATGTAAGGATCGTAGCAGGTGGCATTCCGTAGGTTCTGCCTACCCACAGAGGAAGAAGGCGTGAGTTTATGTATGTATTGAATCTTACAAGTTATTTTAAAATATATCGTAAAAGCAATCTTAATTAACACTGCGGGACACTAAACACCCATAGGCAACAATAAAACTTCTATTGTGTTTCAGTATCCCGGAATGTGTTAAGTTACTTTAAAAAATCCTTTTACCTCAAAAAGGTTTTCCGCCTTAATAAATTTTCAGTATTGCCATAATCTGTGATTCCCCTAGGCCAGTCGTGAGATAACATAACATCAAGTTTCTCTTTAATTTGACTCAATCTAAATGCTTCTAAACATCTGATATGATAAACAGTTCGAAGTGATTTTCCTGAGTAAGGCAGACACTCCCAGTGTCCCTGCAGGAAGTCCTGGCCTTTATAAATTCCTGACATTCCTGAAAATTTTAAAATATTAATGAAATAGGCATTAAGAATAATCTTATTTTTTTCTTAATTCCATGTACTAGTTAACACTTATTATTGGTCATAATTTCAAGCTACTACACCTGGTTGACTATGATGTAACTGTGGCAGCCTAGCCTAGTCAGATTGTCAATTAAAATTTTTGCCAGTCGAATACAAATAACAATAAAAAAATCTTTGAGTACAACAAAATAATTGCACAAGACTAGTACTAGGTACTAAGTAATGGTTAAAAAGAAGTTCATTACTAACCTCCAATTCTTAGATTTCCATACTTCACAACACCAGCTCGGCCCAAATAATAAATGTTGGGGGCCACCCATCCACCATACGGGAGTTCTTGTAAGTAGTTAGATGCTTCATGGTTACCACCAATAAATATTGTCAATATTGGGGCTTTTTTCTCACCACTATAATATCTGTAACCATGTTATACACACACTATGTACTAAAATGATGCAAATAATAATATACTTAACGAAAAGGGGTCTATGATTTCTTGAGGACGACAAAGTGACAATAACTGAGGTAACTTACTTATAAAATGAACACATATTCTGGTATTTCTCGGGCACAGCCATTGCCCCTAAGTCTTCATGGTTTCGGACAGATTGAAAGTCACCACAACATATCAATAGGTCAATTTTAATGCCTTCTCTTGCCTGTATTGTTTCAATACACTCATATATTTTCTCGAGCTCGCCGTGGGCGCATCCTTCTACAGCGATTTTCATTTTGAATGCTTATGGGGCAATAACATGTAGTTGTCCAATAAGATCTTACAGAATTCGTTCTTATACTGGAAGTACTATTAATTTAAGAACAAACAATGCACAAACACGTCGTCTATCGGCATTTAATAAGAATAACAACAAAAAGCTAACCCCAATTATTTACCGATTACCGAATGCCACAAACAAGTTATGACATAATGACATTGACAGAAGTCAGAAGAAAATACTGAGAATAGTCAAGCGTGAGCTTGAAATACACCACAGAGTAAGCAACCTTTCTAATGCCAGAACCACACGCTTGCCAAACCTTTACTAACCATCGTAAATTCGATTCGCAGCCGTATCAAATATTTATTTATAGAATTATAATCATAAAAATCATCAATACTATTTCGTGAAATCATGAGATTTGAGGTCAATTCTAACAAGGAGTTGTATTGCTTATTCTAATTATTATAATTCTCAGTCATATCAGTTACGGCCGTGAATTTTATTTTAATCAACATACAACCTGACACTGACCTGCAAATTGCAAAAAACGTAGGTAAGAAAATTTGAATTTCCGAGCTACCTTAGCGTATTTGCACTAGAAAACATTCAAAATGTTTCGATACTTGTCATGTCAAACAAATCTCACAATAATAATTTGTTTTGTTGAATTAGCATTCGCACTGCACGAAACACGAGTAAGTCCTATGACAGATCGTCTGTCCAAAATCAAAACCTAGCAAGAGCATTTGAGCAGATTTTATAGGAGAAGGAAAAGAAACATTTTCTTTGACCATTAAGAACACAACAACTTTTTTGTACTGTTTTCATTTTGATATTGTTAAATACAACTTGCTTTACATTATAAGCTAGTTTAACTCAATTTAAGTCTAATTGTACAAGATTTGTGTGATTTGTGTGTGTGTTTGTGTGTACGTTTGATTTGGGAAATCCAACATAAGAATCACATGAAATTCAAAATAAAAACCTAGCAAGGTAAATTACTAGGTATTTGAATTGGTTTCTCTAAGGAGTTTTTGTTATTGGTCATACAATTGATACAATAAAAACCTAGCGAAATCACTAGCTAAGTAATTGAATTAGATTTTTTTATTGCCATAATGGCCGATTGTCATGTTGTACCTAGTAGGTAGTATAATGATGATAAAAAAACTTAAAGTGTTCAGTAATAATGTAATTATTCACAATTATTCATTAAATAATCATCGCTCATTTACGAGGATAAATCATAGTCAGCTTGTCTTGCTCGCGAGTATAATACTGAATATATCGCTATGACTAAAAGCTTTTTTGAATAACTAGCTTTTGCCAGCGGCTTCGCCCGCGTGGATTTCGCAAAACATCCCACGGGATCGTACTACCGGGAATTTCTTCCTTATTCCTTGTCTACATTATAAAGGGAACCTTTGTGCAAAATTTCAGCTTTCTAGGTCCAAGGGTTTGGGCTGGGCGTTGATGAGTCAGTCAATCAGTCAGTCAGTCCGTCGGGACTTTTCTTTTTATTTATATATAGATAATAGACAATATTTTTCAAAAGTAACTCCAATAATAAAAATCAAATAATTAAATTGGTGAAATAAAGTTTCTTCTAACATATCGCCTTCAGTTTGGAGATCAATCGATTCACCAGATTCCAAAACAGTCGTCTGGTTTCTGGTATTAGAGGTCCAATTTGGAGATAATGATGTCCTTTTTTTGAGTTGGAATGTCTCGAGGTCCTGATATTTCTTAGGATAACTCTTACTTTAAATTTTTTGGGTAGAAAATCGCGATCGAAAATCGCAAGAAAGCCGCGGGCGGCCGCGGTCCTACCCTGCGCAGTACTTCACAGTTCACATTGACTTGCTGTTATTTACTCTAAAGGTAGTCATTGGAAATAGTGCTTATCCCAAATTCATAAATCTAGTAAGTCACGTTTACAAATTCAGAAACCTAGTATGTACCGTACTTAATAGGGTTTTGGACTTGGAAATGTTACTTGCTAGATTTTTGACTTTGTTATATCGGACCAAGACGTGCACTTGCTAGGTTTGGCATTTTCATAACTCTAGCTCTAATTGTTATAGAAATATGGTAGTTTTTGCATTGGATGCAGCACAATTTTTTGTATAGGTTGGTTTAAAAAAGCGTACTTTGCCAAAAATGTCCTTTGCTAGGTTTTGATTTTGGACAGCCGAGATGTCAAGATTGTTGTTGGCTGCGTTCGCACTGTCGTTCGATTATGTCAAATTATGTCTCGCAACTTGTACGGTAAACATCACAGGTAAAACATCGAAACATGGAGTGGTCAAAAGTAGACACGATGAAGTTAAGGGGGATCCGCAGTAGCAGCCGCGAAATTCAAATTTCCTTACGTTTTCTGCAATTTGCAGGTCAGTGTCAGGTTGTCTTGTATGTTGATACAAATATGTATTTACATAATTTTAACCACAAAAATCATCAAACATCTTTCTAAGTTAGATTTCCTGCGGATTGGTCTGATTTCGGAAATTGGACGAATACGCAGGAAATTTAACTTAGAAAGATGTATTGATGATTTTTGTGGTTAAAATTATGTAAATACATATTTGTTATAGCCGCATTTCATATATATATATTTAAAATAATTATATATACTTACTTATATTTTTTTATTTTTTTTTTTTAAATTAATTAGTAAATTAATTAAAATTTATTTATAAATATATATTTCAAATGAAAAGAAAATGTTATCTTTGAAAGCTCAGATAGACAGGGAATTAAAGAAAATAAACTCAAAGTCGGTAGCCGGGCTAGATGAGGTGGGTCAGTCTAGCTGGTATGCTTACGTAACAAAAGATAGGCACCCATGCTCACCTCTGCAGCTTCAGCTTGCTGGTCGCTGGCGTCCAGCCTCAGCCGCTACGGCTCGCACGTGCCTGTGCTTTGTTACAACGGGCGGGGGCTGTCCTTCCTTCGCACCTCCGGATTTTAAAATATATACACTCTAGGGGTAGTAGCCAAAAGACTACGTGGAGTCGGGGTGCCCCGATTCGGTTTTGCGTAAACGCATATAAACCATGAGAAACACCAGAAATATTGTGGCTTGTCAACACCGTATTGACAGTGTGGATTTCAGCGCCAGGTGGCAGAAAATGGAACTGAATTTAAATGCTAGGCAAGTAGTTAAACATTATCTATCCAAGTAAATTTGCCTAGCTGTTTGATTGAATTGCTGAATATCATTAGCTAGTTGATCGGCACCGTTTAGTGAAAATGCTAGGCGGTTGACCAAACGCATAATTAAACCAATTGGCTGCGTCATGTATTATATATCCTAAAATAACAGCCACATTTAAAAAACTTCTCAGCAGCCAAAATATACAGAGTGTCAGTCAGGACTGGTGACGCGGCGCGGGAGCAAGGACGTACAGTTGTCCGTGTGAGAAGCAGCTCCTCCTGAGGTCGACACCCGCAGCCTTCTGTAGCAATTTCCCATTGCTTGCGAAGTTTTTCGTTTTTATGGTTCTGTACCCGAAGGGTGCCAAACAGAACCCTATTACTAGGCCTCCTCTGTCCTGTATCTCATGAACCATTACGGTTACAAAGACACACGGGTTGTCCGCGCGCGGACTCAGGTCCCGCCTGAGACGAAGGCGGGGTGCGCGAGGCGCGCGGGCTGACGACGCGGCGCGAGCCAATCAGCGAGGGCCACGCGAGTCTGCGGCGGCTGCGCGGCCGCGCCGTCCGGCGCGCGCCCCTGACCTTCTCTGCACTTCAAAATTCCATCTAACAGCGACCGGTCGCTGTCCGTCATTCGTCTGCCGATTATTACATAGTTCTGTTTTTCTTTACATTTACCATTATACACTTGTTGAACAGTCCACTAGTTTTATTGAAGAGTCAAGAACACACACCAACACGGGTAGACAGTTTTTCACACATTGTGTATTTATTCTATTGCCGCTGTAACAACAAATAATAAAAATAAAATAAAGTAAAGGGGGTCCCTAGGGAGGTAGAGGCCTAACTCCCTAGGGACCCCCTTTAATTTTTTTTGTATATGTCATGGGGAGAGGCAAATCAATCATATGGTGAAGAAGATATAACACAAACAATAAGGACGAGGCCCTACGCACCTTAACACATTGACTGCCAGACAACAGACGCTATATATACAACGTGTCGTGTTGTATCCTCATCTAATTTAAGGGTGTGGTATAGACCATTATCAAACTGAACAACTTTTTCCATAGCACCAACATCGTAATCGCGAAAAAATAATCAGCCGTCCCAAACATTTGCGTCGAGTAGGTACCTATTGAAGTTTTCCATGTTGAAAATTTTTTCGCGATTACGATGTTGGTCCCAATGGAGAAAGTTGTTCGGTTTGATGTTATGTAATCACATCCTGAAATTTAACGAGGATGCAAAACGACACGTTGTAGAAAAGCAATAGATTTTCTTGAAATCAATATAGATAGATTGTTTGCGGTCACCATGTGGCCGCAGTCCCTGCAGTACCTAAAAATGCTAATAAAATATAGAGAAGCTTTAAAAGTTCACGAAAACTTAAATCGACAGTAAATGCTGTTACCTTCATATGTATACCTACCCATCTGCCTACCTATGAAGAGACGACTAACATACGCGTTTGGTACCTAACCCGAAATAACACATTAACTAGGTACCTCCTTACTTATAAGTTATTTCAATGGAATTTACAAATTGTTGATATTAGAATATTCGTAGATTCGTAGCACTTCGAAGCGTTTCGTAGCAATAAGCTAGTAGCATCACGCTACTATTATATGTATAATCTGTCAAATTTCTTTAATAGATTTTCATCTTTATCGCTTGAGTATTAGGTTCAAAATTTATTGGGAAAATTTGACAGTTTCGGGTGGCTTGACCTGCTGGCGGCTGTACTTACGAGTAGCAGGTGGCGCTCTGTGTAGTTTCTGCCTACCATGGGAAGAAGGCGTGTGTTTATGTAATTTACGAGTATACATGCAAAAACAGTGATCTTGATATTTCATGAGCTCTACAATTCAATCTGCCTAGCTTTTTTCCAACTATCTTGGGGTCAGCTTCCAGTCTAACCGGATGCAGCTGAATACCAGCTTTTTACATGGAGCAGATGGTCAGATAGGCAGTCGCCTATCTGACCTCCACAACCCAGTAACTGGGTAATACGATACCCCTTGGTAAGACTGGTTGTCAGACTTTCGGGCTTCTGACGACCAGTAACGACTGTCAAAGACTTCATGACAACGACATTATCAATAAAAAGAGCGAAGTGCGAATTGTACAGAAACACACGGCTAATAGTCGTATACAAACACACGGCTACACATCAAGCTATACATTTCCAGTTTACACTAACCTCTCATTGTAAGAAAATTACCTACAATGCGAGATCAGCTTATACTGGAAATGTATAGCTTGATCTGTAACCGTGCGTACGTAGGTACGTAAAATACTAATAGGACCAAACCTGAACTAACGAAACAAAAATCAGCTTCTCCGTAAGTACATAATTAATATCTACATCAAACTCGTCAAAATGTAGGCAGCAGCTGATTTTTTTATCACGATTTCAGGTTTGGTCTTAAAGTAAAAGTTGTTCATAATGATGCGATCAATTCTGGGACATGTTGTATAGAGTTTGTCACTGCGTTAGTACCGTAGCTATTTCGTCACTCAGCTTGGTAAACTATCCGATGCTATAAGTCCCCACTTGCTCAGTAACCAGTAGCGCCCCGCCCTAAGCCTAGGGTCGAGTCCCACTATGGAAGCCCTTAGCTGTGCTACTTAATATTTTATTAATACGGCGAGAGGCCCTTCTGGCCCTGCCAATGCCCGGTTAAGCACAAGCAGTCAAGGCTTTCTGGAGCCATTTGCAACAGGACCGCATAAAAAAAACAAAAAAAAAACAGCTTGGTAGGTATTTACGAGTATGTAGATAGGTTAGGTACGTTACCCCTACCTACCCTTAATTCACTAGACTATCATTCACAGTTCACACCACACTTTCATTCCAGAACACAGAGAAACACTTAGCCCTTAGTTAGGTAAAGATAATCGTAGCCGAATTCGTAATCGCTTTACTACTTTCGACAACACAAATAAAAATCAATCTGCCTAGCCTTTTCCCAACTCTTACTATGTTGGATACCAGTATTTTACATAGAGCGCCTGCCTATCTGCAGGGACCGCGGCAGTACCTACCTCATGACCCCCCGGGGCAAAGTCCGATCTGCTATAAAATACTATTATTTATTTCAAATTGTTTTTATTACATTTTTTTCGGCTTTCGAGTTAATTGTTTTATTAAACTTCTTATAAATGTAAAGAGACGGGGAATCGGACGGCCGGTGTAGTAGATTTTATGATTTTAAAGATGTTGATCCTGAAGATCCTGGTCAGGATAATGGGACAAACTTATCGTAGGTACAGTCAGCAACAAAAGTCGAATAACACTTGCAGTTTTTTAATCTTAATTATTAAGCGAAATATTTAATTCAAATCGAAACAGAAGTACCTACTTAAAATTTTAAGAACTCTTAACAATTAAACGAAAATAAAGCAGTTTATCGAATCATTTTGTGTTAATTTAAATGATGTCAAAAAGTAGCAGTGTTAACTGACTTCTGTTGCTGACCGTACTTTCCGAGGCACGGAGAGGTATCGATATGTAACGGATAGTCACCCATCCACTAACCGACCGCGGCAAGCTAGCTTAACCTTCGATAGGCCCGTGCGGCTGTTTATTATTAGTAGATTGCTAGTAAAAAAAAAGAAACTTCACTAAGGTTGAAATTGAAATTCTCTCATAGAGGCATATATAGATAGGGTTACTTGTAATTCGACGTATTCCTTGCAGGACGTCTTATTAGGGTTAAAATGTAACAAATTAAGGCCAGGTTCCTCAAAATCGACCTATTTTTGATTCAACATTAAACAATCAAATATTCTTAGTTTTGATTTGGTAAAAATATATGTTGTACTTTAATAAACATTCTTGATTATTCTCCGGTTCAAAACACGATATTTAAATTTTCACTCGATCGTAAAAAATCGCGAAAACAGAGATATTTGTGATCGTTTTTCAAGTCGTACTTGAAGTAGACCAAACTTTTACTCAAAAAAAAATATGTCAAAAAATAGGCAATAACGTTTAGGAGAACATTCTCCGGTTACTTTTTCTCAAAACAGTTTTTTATTATTTTAACAAATGATTATATAACTAAGCGGCGCACGCGCTTCGCTTCAGTAGCCCGCTAGGCGTTTCCGAGGCAGGACCTGTGTCGTTTTTGCTGGCTCGCTGCGTCCCTCCGCTAATCGATCGAAATATTTGTCATATTATTGTTATTTTCCGTGTTTGTTTATTAGTTTTAAAAATCAGTCTGTAAATATTGTTGTAGTGTATAATTAAACTGTAGATCTTAGTTTAAGTTGTATTATAATTATAGTGGTAATTAAGTTTAAATTATGGGAAAATTATTTTGCAGAGCGGGGTCAGCGAGTTCATTTGAACTGCGCGTTCGCGCGACTTGCCACGCGGGGTGGGAGGTAACGCTAAATGCCTACTGCGCTCGAATATCCTGGCCTTAAGCCACCAAATACCGATGCCGATGCCGATGTTCTACCGAAATTCAATAATTTTTGAGTTTTATGAATAGCACAATTTAAAAATGATTTACCTACGGCGCGACTACTGGAATTTAAGTTACTGATGCCGTAGCAGAACTTTGTTAAAAATTAAAAGTTGAAAAATGCCTAAAACTTTGGCAAAGATCACTAATTAAACAATTAAACTTTTCGTAATTTATATTTTTCCTAGATAAAAATTACAAAAAAAATTTACTGAATTTCGGTAGAACATTTGTTGCATTGACGTCCTGCAAGTACCCAATAAGTCCCTTTATAATATGTTTGATACTATACAACGTGTCGTTTTTCATCCTCGTCAAATTTCAGGGTGTGATACAGAACATCAAACCGAACAACTTTCTCCATGGGACCAACATCGTAATCGCGAAATAATTTTCAACTGTCCCATAGAAAACTTCAATTCTACTATTCCTATACCCCAAAAACCTATTCCTGTTTCCTGTTCCTATTTTATTGCTATTCCTAAAAATTCGCAAATGCTGCGGCTGATTATTTTTTCGCGATTACGATGTTGGTGCCATGGAAAAAGTTGTTCGGTTTGATGGTCTATACCACACCCTTAAATTTGACGAAGATGCAAAACGATACGTTCTATCTAATAGCTGACTGACATATCCACAACCTTTGAGTAGTGATTATAGCAAATTCGAGGTAAACTATAGCGATGCCCAGTGCTTATTTCTGTTGCTGGTACTTTACTAAGTACCTAGGTATTTGGAGGTATTAAATACTTTTGTACCTACTACTTGAACAGTACCTATTTAAAAATGAAAAGTAAGTAGCTAATTTAAAATCATAACGTAGTAAACACTAGGTACAAAATAGAATGACTAGATACCATATTTCGCTAACTCGCCAGACGATAGCTTACCTACCTACCGCATACCTTGACAACTCAATTAGCGGTTACATTGCGCGAAGTGGGCACAAAATTAGATCGTGCTAATTGCTACGAAGTGGAAGGTTTAATAAAAAGCAACTAATTGCATGTGTTAGTGGACCGTCGATCATGTAACGTGGCCATAACACGTACCTGATGTTAACACTTGACCTCTACGCTCTTGGTGCAGTGTTTTATTCTGAAAACGTCTGATGTGGAACAGTTTGTTCAGAAGATTCCAACTATGTAGATTGACATTTTCTGCGAATAAATTGTAGAGATGTGTATAGGTAGCCAGTAAGTTTTAGGTATACCTGAACGAACGTGAACCTCGCTATCAGGGGTCGGCTTAGCTTCTCCAGTAGTCACGTAGATAAAGGCCCGGGCGCTATGACGTCAGAGCGGCCGGCTGCGCGAGCCAATGACAAGGCGAGGCGGCGCTACATGCGCGCGCGCACCGCCCACTATAAATACCGCTGAAGGGAAAACTTGGAAAACCTATAGCGCTTTCGCGATGACTTGTAAACAGAAAGATTTATGAAATTGATGTTCATTGATTTAGGAATAACTTTACGGTAGCGAAATGCTTTTAACCTTAAAAACTATTTGGTTTGGTTTTACCAGGGTAACTGCTATAGTAACTGGCCACTCATTAAAAAAGAGGTTGAAACAAGGTAATGCAAGCAAGCTCATTAATGAAAAGGACCAAAACAATATTTTTCGTCCTTTTCATTCATGAGCTTGCTTCTTCTTCTTGTTTCTTCCTCTTTTTTTATGAGTGGCCAGTTACTAAAGCGTGGCCAGTTATTACAGCAGTTACCCTATTTGATTTCATTACAAAATATTTTAAAAATCAGCTTGTGCCATATTTGAAATAATTATGTTTATGTACCTATGACATCACTTTTGATACTAAATATCATTCTAATACCTTATCCAAACGTGGTACGACTTGATCTTACAACGATCATGTTTACTTGCTTGCATTTTATAAGTTTATTTACTTTAAAAAGCAATATAATAATGAGTAATCGATAAGTAAACAAATACGAGACCGACGTATCAGCGACCGGCGCGCGCGCCCCTTCTGTCAAACATTTTTATAGTTATGCGCAGAGCATAAGGAACTCTTTATAGTCTATGCGCGCGAGTCGGCCGCACGCGCGTTCATCTTGCGTCGTTAAAAAAAAAACTCATCGCGGTATTTGAATTTGTTCTAAAAAGTTTTTTTGAATAAGTTTGTGGTGACAATGAGCTGGGATCAAGATCGCGACAGGCCCTGCGACAAGCTGGAAATCAACGAGGCGGTCGGAAAACTTTTGGAAAGCTTCAATTATGACAGCATTGTACCACAACAAACGAGGTATGTAATAAATTGTTTACCTACTTTAATTTACTACAATTTTTTTTTGTTTTTGGCTGCCTCGTTTTTCTAGTGGTTGCAATCGCTCGCTACTTCTGAGCTTGGAGATCCGTTTCGATTCCCAGGTCGCGCAGTGTTATTGGGTTTTTCATCTGGAAATTCACAGTATTAGCCCGGAGCCTGGATTTGTGCCCGGTTGATGGCAATAGGCTCGCCCCCTATTACATGACTGGCGAAATGTGGGTGAAGATACTATACCTACACTGTGCCCAACCCTTCGGGGAAATAAGGCGTGATGTTACGAACAGTAATAAACAAAATTAAGCATATGTCAACTTCACGAACAAAAAAAAAGTCACGCAGATTTTCAAACAAAAGTCAGTGCTGAGAATATCTGAAGAATCGAGTCGATCTTATCAAGAATATTGCTTTTATCAAATTATAGGGTATTTGGAAATAAACATTATCTTACCTACCTTTACATAAAAACAATTAAAATATACATCATTATATACATCTTTGAGCTATCGTCGCTCAAATAGAGAGCATGGGGTGGGCCAATTTTTTTGCACGCAAGTGCATTATTGTGATTATTATTAGTAATTAGGTACAAATGGACGAATGGATGGATGGATGGATGGATGGTTGGTTGGGAGATGGAAATGTTTTTTTATCTGTGATTTCCTTTTCTATGTTCCAAATTTCAAGCCATGGCTTAAAAGCCGACATGAAAAAAGTAAAAACCAACTCGGTCAGAAACCTAAAACGAATAAAATAATTTTATTTTCATAAAAAAACTTAACAGCTTCTGAAGTTGGGGCCAAGCTAAGATGCATTGAAGAATTGAAGACTTCAGAAGCTGTTAATTACTTTATGAAAGTTATTTTATTCATTTTGGGTTTTTAAAGTCGGTTTAAATGACTTTTTTAAAAGAAAATTTATTTTTCAATTTTTAGTGGAATATACAATTACATAAGCCCAAGATGAACGAAAAGAAGAATCATCAAAATCCGCTTAGAAATGCCGGAGATAGGTACCTACAGTACGATTACGCAAACTTCGTATACGTCAGAATAGTTAACATCCTAATGTAGGTATTATATTATGTACGTATACTAAAACCTTCTTGAAAGTATGTAGGGCAGATCACGGTAGTGAAAGAATCAGCAAAATTGGTTCATTAGTTTTTGTGAAAATCGCAGAAATACATAAGTACATACGGATCGAATACAGATCCTCCTTTTTTGAAGTCGGTTAAAAATGATAAGCCAGTGTTTTCCTTGTCTTCTGGTAGTCTAGTCACTGTTATATTTGGCTGAATGGCGGTGTTTCCTGCAACAAATATTAATGAGGTTTAGTAAATCTACAGTTACAAAGAATGAACTACTTAGGTACTTACTACTACTACACACTACTAGCACTACACTCACACTCACTCACTCACTCGCACTCTACTCTTGGTACTTTTGCAGTACTTAAGTTGAGTGCAGAGTTTGTGGTGTTTGGTTCGATTCCGGGCGAAGTGTAAAATCGAAAGTGTTAATAGGTAGTTTATTTTTATTAGCGAAGAGCCCGTTATTTGGAATTTATTATTTTATAACATAGGTGCTACTAGCTTTTGCCCGCGGCTTCGCCCACGTTTATCTATATATATATAAACCTTCCTCTTGAATCACTCTATCCATTAAAAAAAACCGCATCAAAATCTGTTGCGCAGTTTTAAAGATCTAAGCATACATAGGGACAGACACAGCGGGAAGCGACTTTGTTTTATACTATGTAGTGATATTGATTTGGTAGATTATATACCTACCTATATAATACACAAGTCTGAATAATGTCGTCAGTAAGTGGAGACCTTCTATACAACACTAAAGCCTTTTCATAATTCAGGAAATACTTTTATTTCATTTTTTTTTTATTTTTACTTAGTACTTAGACCGATTTATTATACCTATTGCGAGTACTGCGACGGACACGTTGGCATAATTATATTCCTTTGTAGGCCGGTCCGCCGGGGCTCGTGTTGCTCTATGGTTGGATTGGTAGGTAGGTACCTAAACGGCTTGTGAGTTAAGTAATCTACTTAGTAGGCACTGTGGTCCATAAACTTTACCGAATTATGGACAAAAACATTTATTTTTTTTGTAAAAAACTTTTTTTACAAAAAATACAACCGACTTCCAAAAACAACACTACAAAGTGAAAAATAACTTTAATTTCGGAAGTCGGTGTCTAGTTAAATGTGTTTTCGTTTTTTGCCACCGACTTCCGAAATTAAAGTTATTTTTTACTTTCTAGTGTTGTTTTTGGAAGTCGGTTGTATTTTTTGTAAAAAAGTTTTTATTTTTCACTTTTTAGTTGTGTACCTACCCAACACAAATTCTAATACCACTATCTGCAAAACAAACTAGAACATCATCCATATAAAAGTGGGGAAAAAATACGTATTATTGAAGCTAACTCAAAAACTACCGGAAGCAAAGATAATCAATTTTATATGGGACCAACTGTGATTTATACCCTCTCGAATAAAACAAAAAAAATCCAAATCGGTCCAGCCATCTTCGAGTAATCGGGAAACATACATAAAAAAAAAAAAAAAAAAAGGTTCCGACGAATTGAGAACCTCCTCCTTTTTGAAGTCGGTTAAAAAGGACAGAGCTTTTTTAAATTACAACTTTCTTTCATTAGAATTGATGAAAATTTATGAGATTTATACAAAACGTCTGTACTTTCTAAAGTAAAAGTGACTGACAACGTGACAATTGTCCGGAAAATCGCTGAAACTAAACCTTCAATATCTTCGTACGTCCTTACAAAAAGCTAAATCCGTTGTCCTCGTAAAATGTCTAACAACCAGAGTTTGCTGAATCTTGAAAAATGTAGGTATAAGTACTTTCTTGTTAACAAAAACAACCGGAAAAGGAAAGAAGCTCTGTCTTCTTAGCTCCAGGATATCGCACTAAAAAAGCATTGCCCCCTAAAAATAATACTTTTTCATGACCCAAAATCATGTGAGCCATAAAACTTCGAATGGATAATGTTAAAATTAAAATCTTGAGTGAATGCTATTAATTATTAATATTCAATAATAATATTTGTTACGTTAATCTTTCACTGTCTTTACAATTAATCTTTTATTCTAGCCGCGATGACCCAACGACAATATTTAACTCGATTCCCAGTTATTTCCCCAAGCTAAAGGTTACCTTCGCACAAATACCTAGTGGTTTCAGAAATAATTAAAGAACAATAAATTCGCTTTAAACGCCCATTTGTTTATCGTAATATTATTTATTGCTGAAGTGACCCCGTATAACATGAATTATTCCGTAATTAGTTATAGTTAAATACCTCAATAGATAGTAATATCTAGCTAATGCCGAGCCGGGGTCAGCGGGGCGGTGTACATGAAAACGACACGCGATTACCGCCTCTAATTGAATAGGCACTATGTTATCTCCTTGTTTATGAATTTCCTATCAACCGCGTCGGCTCTTTACGTCGCCGTCGTCGTGGCCTCTTTTCGGGACTTCAAGACTATGTTAATTGTTGGTACTACCTATCTTCTTTTCTTGAAGCGGTGGATCAGATACTTTTTCAGTAGACTGCATTATTTTGGGGACATTCATTTGTTTTTATAGGTAGATAATTAGATACTGCTTCTACATACCTGATCATCAGAAATCATCACTCAAACTCAAAGCATTTATTAAAATTACACTATTTGCAGGCTTTTTTGAATTGTCAAAGGAGTCGGTCATTCGGAAAGACGAAGCAGTGACCCATTCAGAAGCGTAGTAGGTTATCATATGGAGAAGAACGGACAAAAAACATCATGGACAAATTGGACAATCTTTTATATGATGTTGTAACACAAAATGTTAGTTACATAATTAATGTTGAATTTATAATTGTATGTGAGAACGATGTAAAAAGATGCCACGTGTAATCATAGGTAGGTACTGACATTACACGGGTAGGTATTAGTCTTGCAAAGATGTTAATCTAATATCGACAAGAAAACCTCGGAAAGTGGAAAGAGCAAGGATACTGCGTCTATAATTCATTACAGAGAGAGACTGTATGTAGTTACTCGTCTGTGCAATCAATGAAATGCAATCAATTCTTTCCGGAAAATCTGGCTCATCAATAATGGACTTGTGACAAGAATATAAATTAGTTAATATCATAGGGTAGTCTGTCTTTTGTGATTGGCCCATCAATATTTTTGATGGAAGTAATTGCGCCGAGTTTGTTTTTTCGGGGATTAGGTGTATGATTACTTACAATTAAATAAATTAAACTTTTAATTTTAAGGAAAAGTCTCTATTTTGCCAGCAATGTTTAAGCACCTTGTCTTGTGGTGGTTTATTCATCATTTAAACAAAATATAAATAATTAAGTTAGAAATATGATATCCTAACATATCCTATCAAAAAACTATAAAATTGCTTAAAAAAATTCCCCCGCATCGCTGTCGACTGGTAATGTCTACCCAAGAGACTGGCGGCATTGCCACGTTGTTTGGCAATGCTTAACTTCTGGTCAAGGTAAAAGCCAGCCCTTGGGTCACGGGAAGTGTCAACCAGCTGTTTGGAGATACCATGAGCACTCGTACTCCACGGCCCGAGGGTTTCAACCCCTGACGGCTCGAAATATAATTGCCTTTAAGGCGTACTTCCGCCGCTTGAGGTTTTCCGCAGCCGCAGCAGCAGCGCCAGCAAAGCACGCCGAACCAGGAAGATGGGATGGCGTAAGAGTATCGACATGATATCCTTGTCTTGTTGATTTAAATTCAACATTTTGAAAGTGAGTTTAAAGATAAGATAAAACTACTACTTACAGTACAGGCGGTTACTTTAAAAAACTTTTTTACAAAAAAATACAACCGACTTCCAAAAACAACACTATAAAGTGAAAAATAACTTTAATTTCAGAAGTCGGTGTCTGATTAAATGTATTTTCGTTTTTGCCACCGACTTCCGAAATTAAAGTTATTTTTCACTTTATAGTGTTGTTTTTGGAAGTCGGTTGTATTTTTTTGTAAAAAAGTTTTTATTTTTCACTTTTTAGTGGTACATGTGCTTACCCCTTCACAGCGTACTGGCGTGATGTTATGTTATGAACTGGTGTGAACAACAAACAGACATGAGATTTCAGCAATCCCAGTCCATTTGCTATCATTTATTGAGGAGTTCCGTTGCCTATCTCAGAAGTTCTTCATCAGATCTTCACCAAATTGAAATGGGACCACTCCAAGAAAGTACTCTTCCAAAAACTATCCAAATCGCTTCAAGTGTGCCTATAAAATTGGAAGAGTTCTCTCTATTTCTCCAGGATCCCATCATCAGATCCTGACTTGATGATCATGGGACCACCTGGGAAGTATACCCTTTCAAACAAAAAAAAAATAATCCAAATCGGTCCAGCCATCTTCGAGTAATCGGGGAACATACATAAAAAAAAAAAAAATAAAAAAAAAAATAAAAAAAAAAAAAAAGGTTCCGACGAATTGATAACCTCCTCCTTTTTGAAGTCGGTTAAAAATCACTATAAATATCGATCAATGATGATGTCATCCCATGACCCTTAGACGTGCTGATCTGCCTCCCTAAACAAGATTATTCCGCCTTTAGGCTCATTTGCCCGGAGATAGTTTTTGTAGGAAACTCTATCCGTGTACTTATCGGCTTTCAATCACCATGATTAGCAATGATATTCCACTACTTCAAAATGATTAGCCAGTCATTCTGGGTACAGTAAGTACGTCACCGGGATAACTATTCTTATTCTATTCTTCTAACCACAGGGTGCGCCGGGTATCCTTGTTTAAGGCACATTATCCTCTTACAATGACCCTGCATACAAGCTGATTATGCAGTATTTTTAACCGACTCCAAAAGGTAGAGGTTCTCAATTTGACTATACTTATGTTTTTTGTGTATTTGTTACGCGATTTCTCCGTCCATAAATTGTGGACACATTTTGAAAATTCTTTTTCTGTTTAAAGGGGTATTGTCTCGAAGTGGTCCCATCGTCACCAAGTCAGAATCTGATGGGGGGATCCCTTGGAAATCAAGGGAAACCCTTTATAGGCACACATATAGCGATTAGGGTATTTTTTATAGTAATTCGTGCATTTGCTCTCGGAAAGCACCATTTGGTGAAGTGGAACTGATGATGAAGACCACAGATGGCTATCGGAACTACTGAAATTATACCTAGTATTTCACGGATTGCGATTCGATTATAGACCCAGAGACACCGAATTCCGAAATTAAAGTTATTTTTCACTTTGTAGTGTTTTTTTTTGGAGGTCGGTTGTTTTTTTGTTTTTTTTTTTTGGATACTTAGTTGTCTCTATGCAAAGATTTTGATGTAGGTAGGTACGTTCCCCCTTCTGCGTAAAAGCTTCGGCTACACTATAGGCCATACCATACTTAGCCAAAGATTAACGCGTAACATCGTGTGACAATATTTGTCATGTTCCCTTCCTGCCTGGTACCAAATTATTTCCGCGAGGCGTAGCGATAAATACGCCTGCGCAAACATTCCCATACATAGGGCGCTTATCTCAGCCGACGGCAGGGAGTCCCCGGGGCTCCGAACTTGCCCCATTCCTGCCAAAGATTGCCTTTTTTAAATCATGGACTGGTATGAGAGTCGGATACATTCGTATTATAAACTACAAATTAGACCACGCATGCGAAAGAGTCATTTTCGAGAGCACAATAACAATTTCCGTTAATTATTAACTTCACAGGTTTTCATGTTGGTATTTTAAATTAGGTGAGATTGATATGACGTTATTTTTCTATACAATGGATATGATATTAATTATAAGTTATTATAAGTTGTCAGCATTGCCATACAACTTGGCAATGCTGCCAGCCTTTTGGGCACTTTTCCTGTTGACAGCGATGCGGATGAATTTTTTGATGCCCTATGATCCTTTCCCCTCCTTTTTTATATACCATGTACATATTATTATTTTAAATCTGTTAGAATATAAGTTAAAATTAAAAGTATAAAGTGCAAAGTGCTACGAATTTTGAACAAATGCATAATTAAAATGCACTTCTTAAAAATTCGTAGCACTTTGCTACGAAATTGCGAACTAAACCTAGACCACATTTTGACAAGGTTCATATTGATGGATTTGTTATTAAAAGGAATAAGTATTACTTACATATTTGTACTTCGATTATTTGATCGAAGAATTTGGATCATTGCTAGTACGATGTCTAAGATGCGACGCAGACCCTTGACTTCACCAACGTGCAACGCCTTGAACTACAAACATTTCAATCCAATCCATCGAATTCTTTTGGCCCTTTCATCTGCATTGAGTAAGTTCAAAGCTCCGAGTCAGATTAAGATTTCCTCGCCTGCGTTGATCTCACCGGTGCGAGCAAACATCCCGTTGGTTTGCGCAGTGATTGTGGCCCGGTGTGTAAGTGTGTGCGCAAACAGGCACACAGGTGCCGCCGGAACACAACCCCTGTTTGAACAGGCCACTTCGCGCCCTTCGACTCACTTGTTACATCTTGACATTTGAACTTATAATCAAAGTTTGGCCGCGGCTTCATTCATGCGTTTGGGATAAGTGTTTATTGCTTTCGATCCCTTTTGGTTTGGAGTGACAGGATCAGTTGATAAGCACACAGAGGCTCAGATTTTTACTTATTGGTCATTTAGGTGTATATTTTGTCTGCATTTTGTTTAACGTCGCTTTTCTGGAGCTTTTTCATTTCTTTTAAACTTTTTCTGCGTATCAAGCAAAAACTCATTTGCATATTTACGTATACGGTTTTGTTCGTTCTGTATATTCTAATCCAGCAACCATTGACCACTCTCTATTTATCCGATTTTCGTCATTATTTTGGCACAAATGTTAAAAGTCTGTCAATCCTGGGGGGTCGATCGAACATAAATCCTACCGATCGACCTTTTTTCCAACTATGCAACTGGCACAGTTCGGAATGACTTCATCGCATCAAGTGTTGCGGGAGTGCGGGATAGTTTCAAATATTGACAGAGTGTAATCTGGCCGGCACCGTATGTTGGTTAGCGGAGGCTTGGTAATGTGCTCGGTTAACACCGCACCGGCACTGCGTCTGCGCACCGGCTCATTACCGCAGCCCTACTATCTGGTACAAGTACAACACTACGCGCTAAACGTTATTCGCGATGCCTTCTACGGACTACGCAACGTTTGCCTATATACACCTAATTGGATGAAGTTATGCACCTACCTCTTTGGACTTATTTTTATTTTCAAACAAAATATTTACATTCTTACCTAATTTGTAATTACGTTCTCGAAAACGGCTCTGACGATTTCAATGACAGTTGCAATAAAGGGGTTTACGGGGGCGAAAAGTCGATAAAGCTAGGTCTCATAGCTAGGAAAATTCGTTTTCTCTATTTTCACCCGAGCTGCTCGGGTACCTGGTCGACCAAGCTCTGCTCGGGCCGAGCAAGCTTGGTTGATTATAAATTACATAGATATATGTAATTATAATATGTTCATGTATGTAAAAAAGTAAGTTCAAAAACTAAAACCCGACTACTGAAAAATCACGCTCGCCGCGGTCGTCTGTAATCAATTAAATTAATATTACCTATTTACCTCCACTTTTACGTATTTTTAACAATTTAAACATATTTATTTACTTATACAATATGATATATATACATATTTGTAATGTGGTCGTCAAGACCTTTCTTTTGATACCAAACATGTCATTATTATCTCAATTTAATTTTTTTCGTGGTCAGAAATTTACGTGTAAAGTCCACCATATTAAATTTTGGGAGAATTTATATAGCCTATGTCACCCGGACCATTATTACGAATCTATTGATACCTCATTCATTAAAATCGGTTAAGTAATTTAGGCGCTACGGTGGAACACACGTAAATACATACTTATATACATACATACGAGTACATACATAGACTGCTAAAATCATAACCCTTCCTTTTGCTTTGCCGCAGTCGGGTAAAAAGAGGGAAGGAATCTTATGGCATCAAAAAATTCGTCCGCATCGTTGTCAACAGGAAAAGTGCCCAAAAGGCTGATGGCAGCAGCACTGATTCTTTTACCTAAAAATAGCCGTCCAAGCGCAACTCTTCGATCATAGCTATTATTGGTGGAAGGTTGACCGCTTGACGATGCTGTCTCGAAAAACTAAGTTAGGTCTTTAGGTTGTTCTTAGTCACATGAAACATCGGAAAAGTAAGATTCCTAAACTTTGTAATTTTTGAACAGCTGCAAAGGAAACCAGTGTGAAAGTTCGGAAATCTCTAAGTAGCAATTGCTTTTCGCTTATCAGCTTTATCTTAAGTCATCAGTCATCCCTCAAACAGTCAGTTATTATAAATGTAGTATAGCAGTTGCAAAAAGTTAGATATTATAAATAAGTCAGTAGGTACTTACACTTCTTACCATCGGCACAGCAAAAGCTTCGTAAAGAGCTTTACATAGCAACAGTGTCATTTAGTTGAATTTCTTGGGATATACAACAACATAATTGATTTATTATCTTGACAATTCTCGGGACCCTGGGGTCCCGGACCTTTAAAAAACGTACCCTGGGCTGAAGCCAACTCGCAGAGGTCCGTTAGACGCTTTCAATGAAATGAAGCACCAACCGACGTTTATCACTATTCGCACTATGCAAGTGCCCCCAAGGACAACCCCCGGTTGGTGTAGGACTATTGCAGGATGTGGAAATAAAGATATTGGATTAGGGATTTCAGTGCCTAAAGTGGACTGGTTACCTAGAACTATGAAAGGACTATGGCCCCTGCCTGATCAATGTTTTATTGTACATGGCAAAAATGGCAAGCAAGTCACCCCGACTTGCACACTCAATAATGGGCCCCCGGTAACTGTAGCTAGCACACATAGTGACGTAGCAACAAGGAAGCAACATATCCTGAGGTGCTTGAGGAGTGGAGAGGTGTTCCATGGCTTTCAGAACAATCCCAGAGCCCGGAAGATGGTCAAGATACCTACAAGCACTTACTGGAATACTTCCTTCCTCCGAGCACGTTTGCTCTTGCGAATCACCACTCAAGCCGGCCAATAAAGGCAAGACAACAATGAGGAACAAGACTTCTCCCCGGAGATAGGGTCCGTGGGGTCGCTACTGCCCAACAGCTCGCCACATGCTGCCCTGCGGATTTCTGTATCTCTCTTGGTCTGGCTCCTCACCCTAGACCTGTGCCGGCAAACTAAACTCTACCGGCACAGTCCTAGAGTTCGGAGTGCGAAAGCGCCACTACGACGTCAACGTAGAGATACGTCGAAATAATAATACGATACGATCGTTGAAGACTCTACTTCAAGCTTTGAGATACTATGAACTTTAGGTACTAGTACATAGTATCTCAATGACTTCAAGAGACTATTTCTGCGCAGACAAAATGTTTCAGCATACCTAAATAAAACAGTGGAAAATTCCTATCATGAAAGCAAACAAAATTATGTTAAACCCTAGTTTTGTACCTATGTTTTGACGTATTTCCCCAGTACTGCGACGTAGATAGGTGGGCCCCACTACCTACGTACCTACTTATTGACAAAGATATCGGGCCGAGTGGTCGTTATCAGTGTTGTGGATACAGATGTGGTCTGCGGGTTCCCATGCATCGCCACCCTTCTTGTCGCCGGTAATTGATCGTCCTAATGTAAGTCAAGGACTTATTGGACAATATTTTGATATTTTCATCAGCGTGATTAATTATTAGCTTGAAGGCTTGAACATTCTTAGTTTACTTTGATTTTGGAGTTGCCGAGGTGTTTACGGTGGCTGATTTATCAAAAACTATCAATTGAAATCTGTAGGTAACAACACAAAAAAAAACATGTTATACGTAACACACACACACACACATTCGATATTTTATCACACATCACTCCTTGTTTCTCCGAAGGGTTAAGCAGTGATGTAGGTACCTACCTACCTGTAGTACGCCCACATTTCGCCAAGTAAAAAGCTCATTAATTTATATTAAAGAAAGAAAGAAAAGAATTTTACAAGCTTTGAAACATGACCTAACCTAACCCATATTCCAAACTTGATAAATATACCTACCTAACAAATTTATTTATAAAGGCAAATTATAGAATTCCTCCACTTCCGGGATGTGAGGGCCAATCAGATTGCATTCGCGGAACGGTGGCGGCTTATCATCTATAAACAGGGCGCATCTGTAGGTAGGCGCGCCCTGTCTCTACTCTGTGTTCAAACAAAGCCGACATCATTTGGTTTTAACTTTTAAGAATCTTAAAGTCAAACCCGAAGTCGTCGGTACGCCATGCACTAGAAAATAAATTGAGAAATTGCTGTCAACAGATTTGGCCTAAGAATCCGTTGAGCAAAATTACAATACAAGACGATAATTTTAAAATAAACTCAAACTCAAAGCATTTATTTCAATTAAACCAATTACAGGCACTTTTGAATTGTCAAGGGGTCGGTCAGTCAGAAAGATGAAGCTAGGCGCCCATTCCAAAGCATAGTAGGTACCTATGGAGAAGAACGGGCAAGAAACTCCACGGACACTCTTTTAAATCAAGATATGGTTACAAAATAATGGTTACATCATTCATGTTGAAATTTTACATGTGAGAACGATGCAGAACGTTAAAAGCGTCCTTAAAAAAAAACAATTGAAATATTTAAATTAAATTAAAATAAGCCGTGGCCGCTAAGATATGCCCAGCCTTCACTGACAGCGCTTGTCCACGAACCTGACGCATGGACTAACTTTATCCTGTCTTATAAAGTCCCTATATATCTTGCATTTTCCCATTTCAAATACCAACGATACCTCCACAGGGACCCTCACCCTTCATCGGAATTCAATTCAGGGCGCGATAATTCCACAAAACCACAGTGTTTACTCTGCAGGGAATTCTGTGAGAAAATTTTCCCCTTTTCAATCGAACGAATTGATTCCAATACAAGTTAACGATCCCTAGCAGCACCCCTATAAATTGATACCGATTTTCCCAGGAACATTTGAGGCAGGTGCTGCTCATAATCTAATCACTACGTAATTATTCGTTTGGGCGATGATAAACCGCGCTCGAGTGGCCCAATAATGATTTTGAAAGTCATCTTTCAGCTACCGTTGGGTTTTACAGCGCCATTAATTGTTTTATAGCCGTTGTTACATCCACTGTAGAGATAACTGCGGTCGTAGGGATGTTTATAAGATTTCAAGACCATCTGACTGAAGGGGGGACTTTTAGTGCCGCTGCCGGTTTGAATGTCAATGTAAACATGTTGGTTGTTGTTTTGACATTGATTTGCTAATAGAGGATTCTGTAAACGAAATATGCCTTTTATGTGGCCATAACTTTCTCTATCACACACAAAAATAACAAATCAATCGGTACCAAAAAACATGATATATCTTAAAATTCGAGACAACTTATTTTTGTCGTAGGTATTTCGTAGAAAGTGCTACGAGCAATTTTTCTTATAAAACACGACTTCAAATATACCAATCAAGCTAATTTAAATAATTAAAGCTCTATTCGTAAGTTAAGTATGTAGCAGAACTAATTCAGTATTATAATTTAAAGGTTTATCGTTTTTCGAAGAAAGACATTTTGAACCAAACCTAACGAACGACTTGCGTATCGTACAGTACGGCCGATTTATATTGGCAAGTCTGAAATTCGTGCAGAAGGCTGCGCAGTAACATTTTTGAGGAATCAAATGGTGACATAAGGCGAGTGTGAGTGAGAGAGAACATGCGCGAAAGTTCATAGTGCCTATGTTGAGACTTGCCAAGATATTTCGGCCGTAGTGTACCTAACTGTGCATTGTTGCCGTCTTGGCAATCGTTGTTTCTGCTTCAAACTTTACAACGCTTGCTCAATAATAAATCCCAAGGATAATTCAGGTCTCATAAGGAGGCTAAACCGATTTTGTGCAGGCTAAAAAAAATGTTCGCCCTACTTCGGACGCCAAATAGGTACCTAAGTAGCGCCCACAGCAGTAAGTAAGTGGTGGGCGCCACTTGGCGTCCGTAATTTACTGTCGATTGACGTCCCTGAAACTTATATTATGAAAGTAAGTTGGTGTGTTTCCCTAGAGAGCATTTTATGACACCGTAAGTTCAAAGCCTGCTGCCGGTATTTTCATAACGGCTGTCACTGCGGCCGTTGTATGGTGGCCACCGCTATCGTAAGAAACCCAAGCTTATAAGTAGGTACATGGTGTACTACATTACGATTAATAAGGCCGAACATGCTTCACGTTCTACGACGAACAGATGGTTTTCATTTTCCACATGAATCTCTCTTGTTTTTGCTTATCAAGATAGAGACACCGGCGGAATACATATGAATTCATTTGAGGATTGATTTTATTTTGTTGGGTTGCCAAAATAGATGGGTAAAGGTTCGTGTTCTAGTCATAGGTAGATATAGTATTGTTGAGCCAAACAAAACAAGTTGTGGTATTTTAGATCTATTGTACCATTTTGCTCCCTACGTCTCGTAGACCCGTAGCAATAATGTTATGGGTAAACCGTAAACATAAGTCAAAATCCGCGGCAGGAATGTTGCAACAAATGCACTTTGGCGGCAACAAACTGTCCAATACACGTTCCCTTGGCAAATTTATGTGCAATAATACACTAATACCTAAGTACGGTGGGCGGCTGCGTCGGCGCAACACTGAAAAGCAGAAATAGCGTGGGCGGGCTCTTCACAGATGACAGCTATCTGCTCTGTTTATGACTTCCTCAGCCAATGGCCTCAAAGAGCAAGCAAGTGCATACATAGCCTAGGCCAATTTTATATTTTGAGTGTCTATCTATCTATAGGTGCTACCTAAAGTACCTGTGTATTTTAGGTAGTACTTAACGGTTAGATATATAATAATTAAAAAGGTACAATACATTTACTAACATGGATATGAACGAAAATTCAACGCGAAAATGTATAAATTGACACGCAAGTTAACTTGGTTTTAGAGGTCCATTACGCGTGACTCCAGATTTTTAATTTATCTCTCTTTTTCTAATTTCAGATGATAATATTTTCTTGTTTCATATTTTTTAGAGCGTGATTTTTCAGTAGTCGGGTTTTAGTTTTTAATTGATGGACCTCTTAAAAACTAATACCCGACTACTGAAAAAACACGCTCTAAAAAATATGAAACAAGAAAATATTATCATCTGAAATTAGAAAAAGAGAGACCAAACCAAGCCAACCAAACCAAGTTAACTTGCGTGTCAATTTATACATTTTCGCGTTGAATTTTCGTTCATATCCATGTTAATAAATGTGTTATACCTTTTTAATTATTATACACACATCAACACGGTCTAGGGATATTTTTAAAAAAGCGAATTACTATCAATGTGTTAATTATTTATATGACATGTATATATTTAAAAGATACGTTATTTAATATTCTACCGTTTTTTTAATAATGGTTAAGGTACTTAAATTAAAATTTCAGGATTTTATGGAAAAAAAATGAAGCATAGACGGAAACCGTATATGAATTAACTTTTAATTTGTGAGTAAAAACTGAAAAAAATAGAAAAATCATTTAATTTGTGTTTATAAACTTGAAGTTAGTAGTCTGAGAAAGCGCCCATGATGTTCATAACACATCGACAACGATTCGGCATGCTCAGAACAAGGTTGTCAATGTCTTGCTGCGGAATATTGTCCCATGTCCTTCTGAGGTGCGCAAAAAGTTGATCTTCTGTAGCCAGATTTTCAGGAACTTCCTTCAGAGCTCTTCTTTGCAGCATATCCCACGCATGCTCAATGGGATTTAGATCTGGCGATTGAGCAGGCCAGTCTAAGGCCCTAACATTGTGTATATGTAACCAAGCTGCTACCGTTCTCGCCGTGTGTGCCCGGGCATTGTCGTGCATGAGCAGGAAATCTTGCCCCATTTGTGTTCTGTGGGGCAAGATTACGGGCCCCAGCACCTGTTGGACGTATCGTTCTGCCGTCATATTGCCCCGCACCCAAACGAGATCCGTCCGTCCTCCAAGACGAATTCCTGCCCAAACCATAATTGTTCCTCCTTGGTATGGGTGAACTTCCTGAGGGTTCTGGAGACGGCTCCATCGTCCAGGAACTCGCCAAACACGCGTCCTTCGTGAATCTGGATGGAAGCCGAACCTGGATTCATCCGTGAACAGCACATTGGACCATTGCTCACGGCCCCAGTCCACGTGGTTCCGAACCCATTCTAATCGTCGTCCACGATTGCCTCTCCGTAAAGGTGGGACCCGGAGTGGTCTACGAGAGCGTAGATTGCTTTCATGCAGTCGCCTTCTTACAGTTTGGTCACTCACAAGCACTTGATGTTCCACTCGCAGCCTTTGGACCAATTGAGTCGCCGTTGCATTTGGTTGAGCTCGCGCAGTAATTTGCAAAAACCGGTCTTGTCTGGGGGTAGTGATGCGACTTGGCCCCCGGTGCCTCTCCGCTACTTCACCTGTGGCACGATAGCGTGTCCACAATCTTGAAATTACATTTTGGTGGGTCCCTATGGCCTCAGCAACATTACGCTGAACAGACCCAGCTTCCAGCATTCCCACAGCTCGTAACATCGTCGCCCTCGTCAAATGTCGGCGTTTCATGGCTACAATACCTCAATTTTAACTTTATCTTTCGTTTAAAAATGAAAAAAAGTGTGACTAAACGTAATTCGTATTGTTTTCTAAATTTCGCACAAATGAAAATTCCCTCTCCGACACATCAAGACATTTTTATGCCACCGAAACAAAAGAATTTTCAAAAATTTGAATTTGGAATTAGTCTGAGATAAATTACAAACAAATCGGTGTATAAAAGATTCCAATGCGGCCAGTACTTTTCGAGTTATTTAATTGAGTATGAAATATCCCTAGACCGTGTTGATGTGTGTAATATTTATATCATAGGGTAACTATCACGTAAATAGGTAGATACTACTACGTTCGTGCTAGGAACTACGGCAGGTTGTAAGGTAGTATTTTATGTAGGAGGGTAAGTTATTATTACTAAATGCCTAAAAACACCTGAACTGAAACTCAAACTCAACTAATTCTTCCATGCGATAACAATTAAATTGTAAACACACGGACCTATGGTCGTGTTTTAAGGTCAGCAAATAATTTAACAATAGTTTAAAACTAGGTAATATTGCTTCTAATGTAACCGTATCTTTGTTTGGACATATCAATCACTGTTACTACCGAATACTGCTTACTGGTTCTACATTCTGGCTAACCGAGCTTTTCTAAACAATAGCTAATAACACCTAATCATACCTATAGTTCAACATAATGTTGTTGCTTGCCTAAATTTGACACGTGTTAAGTCGTATGTAGCCTTGAGCTTGTACTAAGTATTCTGTGCCTTGAGTGAATGTTATTTTGTTCAGTTGTTTCCAAAGTATCAGTGGCGATGGCGTAGCGTAGTGGTGGCAGGGGCGGGCCGCCCCGGGCGGCACTTATACGAGGCGCTAGCATTTCACAATAGACAACAATAATATCTTGTAAAAAGTTTGAATCATTTATTTCATATTTTTATCGCACCTACGACCATGGATAAATATAATTCTTTCTTATATCTAGGATTCGGACCGATTGAAATGAGCACGGAATTTTTCAATACTATTAGCCGACGTCCGCACGGACGTAAAAATATCGCGGTGATTTTTTTTTCGCTTACTGGGTTTTCAACGCCCTGCTTATCGCCGAGAGTTGAAAATCCAGCAGTGTTTTTTCGTCGCGCTAGAATGCATTCTGTTATTGTTAGGTTGGATTCTCAATGCTCAGCTCAACAACTAGAGTTGAAAATCTAGTGCGCGATAAAATCCCGCCGCGATATTTTTACGTCCGTGAGAACGTCGGCTTATTCTGTAATGAAACCCGGGAATCCCCGTTCTTTAAATGAATGTACCTACAATAATGAGATCCGGCTCGTTGTAGCGACTGGCAACACCGTCTGTATTGACTTGCCGGGAAAAATATGGGGGTAAAATACCCCATATTTTTCCCGTTTTATTTTTGTGCTTGCATTGATTATGAATTATGACTAATATTCGGCGAGAAAGACTTAAGTATATAGGTATCTTAGTTGTATAGTGTTCAATATTGTACAGTCAAATCTGCAAATTAGGTTATAGGACGGGTAAGTCCCTTCAGGGAAGTTGGATGCTAGGAAGAGCATATAAATGGATTACTCCAAGGTCCAAGCGAAAACATATACAATGCTTTAGTACTATTAGGTAGTCTAGGTAGGTAGGTATAATAAAATTGTGTTTTTCACCTTACCTGGCCATGTCCAAACTAATTTTTTTCTAAAAAATGTCCCAAAAAGTAGCTAAGGGAAGTAGTAGGTTGAGGGGAAGTTTTTAAAACTACTTTGGGGTCTACTTTTTTTAAAGACTGTAAATCTAAAACGCAAGTCTTGGCGAACAAAAATTTTCTTCTTGGGATTTTATCGATCGTAAACCAGAATTTAAGGATTGAAAAAAAAATATTTACAAAAAATGCGACACAGAATAAGAAGTATTTAAGTCCTGTCCTTAGTATTTTATATTGAAATATTTAATAAGGGGGCGGCGAAATTTTTTTCCGCCCCGGGCGGCTGTAACCCACGCTACGCCACTGAAAGTTTGCCATCTTGGTGCTTGTTTTGAAAGGACTGTTCAGTTCACATAGGTTGCTTTAAAAAAAAAAACATGTAAGTAAATTTTTAAGCCATGGCTGCTCAATTTTGCTACATATTTATAGGTATATTATAGCGTCCGTGCAGAGTCTAGCAAAACTGTGGCTTGTACTTTACACCGATACCTACTTATTAGCCTTTCCTGTATTAGGTAGCTACAACTGTACCGGCTAGCACTTTGCGGGTAGGCTGCGGCGCTTCAAAGTAAGTTATAAACCGACAACACAGCCATTTTGCAGTAGGTCTACATACCTAATTTAAAAACCCTTCTAACGTAACACCAAAAAATTCATCAACACTAACTTTGAAACTAAACGGACTGCAGTCCATAACAAAAACTACTAAACACTATTGAGTAACGGCACTTAAACACGATTGAGTAACGCGGATATAATGAACACGTGCCCTCTGTGCCTAAAACCGAAGCACTTGTAGATAAACTAGGTGCGTATAGTTAACTAATACTTATGGCACTTATAATCCTTCACATAATACTACCTATACACAAATGTAGGTATGGCAGACGGATGGCTGTGAAATCTGGCAGTAAATCATTGCGCGCGCGACTATAAAACTTTTTGTCATTGACATGTGTCATGTCGTCCTATTAATATTTTTAAATTAAACTTTAATGGCGTAATAGTTGGTTTCTATTATTAAGCAAAGGTTGAACGAATTGTAAAAGTTTATTGAAGAATACAATTACCTAATCCTGCGTGTGAGTTGTCTCTTTCACAATCACTTTCAATTCCTTTGGCGATGGTTAGCTGATGAGCTTTTAGTCCCAGTTTTGTCATTAATGTAATCTGTCATTTTTTTTTCAATTATTAGCCTTTTCTGCTGGGCAAAGGCCGGGAGGCCTCAAGTCCTTCTAGGAACTCTTTTCCTTTTTCCTTTTCCAGGTCATCCCGCCACCTCCTTCTGGGCCGGCCTCGGTGGAGCCGTCCATCTTCAGTTACGCTTTGTGTGGATACTTTTGCCCAGCGATCATCGTTGATGCGGCTGACGTGACCCGCCCAATACCAGTTGAGCCTGACAACCTTCTTGCCTAAATGCCTACGTCCATTATACCCGTTTTGGAACACAGCGTGGTGTTCCGAATTCTAACCTGCCGTTTTACGCCTAAATTGCTGCGTTACATCGCTCTTTGGCAGACTCCATCCAGAACCATCTCTTAACCATTTCATCAACCATCTCTTAATATTATGAGAGGGTAATTCTCTTTTATAGAACAATAGGATTTGAAAATCTTTTGTTTTGTAAACTATGCAAATTGTTAGTGTCCCTGTACTTACCAATATCTTGAAACTATAATTCATATAGGTACTTAATAAAAATAAGTAATTAAGTACCACATCGATGAAATTTCTAACATTTCTATAATGACAACGGAGCCATATAAATCACAGTGATCGCTACAAGTAGTTACCACTTTGAGAACATAATGTAAGTTGTAGCAATTAAAGCAGGAGCTGCTATCAGTGATTGTCAAGGAGCCCGATGTTACTAACCAGATGGCGTCGCGCGGAGGGTCTGTCGCAGCAAAAACTAGTACTCGATCTGTATACAAAAGGCAGCGCCCATATGTACCTACTGCGGACAGACTACAGGCAAACTACGTGCTCTAATTTGACATTCTTTGATGATTTTTTGCCGAATATTTAGGTGAACACAATGATGTTATAATATCTTTGGGTGAACACCATTCGTGTTAATCATTCGTTTTTCGGAGAGTAACCTACTTTTATTTAAGTTATTTTTTTCGGGAATTAGTGTTTTATTAAAACGTTACTGATCAATACTTAGTTACATGGCAAATAAGCCGTTGGATTTCCAACAACACCAGGGTCACTGCGCCATCCAGGACTCTATAGAAATATCAAAAACAGGCATCTATACAGTCTACTCATTCCTCAGTTTGGTATTAGTGTAATAAAAATGTTTTACATTATGAGAACTCGTTCTGAGTAATAAACAAGGAAACCGCTGAAGTTCGCCGAAGCGGGAGGTGATTATTTCGCCTCAGATTACTTCCCGAGAGTAATCCGTTAGAAATCGATCGACTTTTAGTGGCGTGTCAGTGTTTGAAGAAAAAAACATAATTTATTGTCAGCATTCAGATCGCAAGGAAACCCGAACGGGTATTAGAAAATAAAAAAGTAATAAAATAAGAGATGTTTACGAGCGTAAAATGACGTGAGTCGTGAGGCCGCGCCACTTGGACTGTTTACAAGTATTCGTGCGCAGGCGCACCACTGTTCACTGCGCTGTACATAAAGGGTAAATCGTAATTTATTTTCTTTATAGTCGTTGGTCGTCAACGCTTGATGGGTTTGGTTACCTAGTAATTATCGGGCGCGCGCCGAAAGCTAAACCAATTTGAGTAGCGTCGGGACTCCGGGCGCGCCCGCTCAAGTGCGCTTTCATATTGTTTATGTCAATATCAGCTTTTTGTTCGGATATGAGTCTAAACTTCAACTATTTATAGCTCTGCTATACCAAACAAAACAGCACGCTGTTTGATATTTGTTAGTTTGTGTTTTGGAACTTGCTATGGAACTTAATAAATCTCTCAAAGTTTCAGTACAGAACCCAGCACTGTCTGAGTCACTCAGTACCTTACCTACTTTCCTAGATAGAGTAACTAAACTTTCTGAACAAGCTTTTACTCTCGCCATGAGGCACTGCAGCTAGACTCTACAATAGTATTGAGTAAACTTAAATGCAGTGAGAGCTAAATAAGTAGGAAAACTATTAAACTATGTGGACGATAGAAACACGCAATAACTTAGTGTTTGATGTGGTTTATGCCAAAAGGCAAAACGGACCTAGGCAAAACGGACCGGACGAATAGGAAGAGATTTAAAAAGAAAAAAAAAATGGTCCATTAGGTGACATCAGATGATCAGAGGATCAAAAACTTTCAAAGGGAAACAAGAAAGAAGAGTGATAAAAGAGATTTCAAAAAAAATTACTGTGTATCCGAAGATGGAAAATTGTCAGAATCAAGTGGGGGATAGTTGCAATGTCCGGATTTTCGTTTATAGGAACCATCGCGGACATTGGCAGTGAACCACTTTTGAATCTTCTTAATAAGGTCGAAAAGTGGTTCACACCGCAACTGCCCGCGATGGTACATTTTGCTTGCGCTGGTTGTGACAAAAATGATGATGAGGTACTTAGTGGTTCTCTGTGAATCTACAGTTTTTGTTATGAAAGTCCATTTTGCCTTCCTGCGTGGTCCGTTTTACCTCGATTTTGAAGGTAAAACGGACCGATTTAAGCTTTTACCAATCATCTTAGTTATAAAAGAATATATTTAAGTCTAATTAAAAAGTATAGACCCCTTCCCCTTTCAGTTTTATTTTATTTTATTCATATCATTCATTCATTCAATAAATATTTTATTGCTAAAGAAAATATAATAAATCCTTAAAAATACAAAAAATAAATAATCCTTATCCTGTTGATTTGAGATTCATATTTGAGCTTTTTTCTGGAGAATACTTACGGCACAACTAAGGCGTCGTCGCGTCGTACGTCTCTTCTACCGACTAGGTACAATAAAAAGGAAAATATAGAATCTGAACATATAACTGACAGACTAAATCTTTCTCTTGTCGTCCAACCAACCTGACTTGTTCACAGAGCAGGCCAGAATCCTAGCACTGGGTACATTACAGGCCGATTATCAAACCTATTTCTTGGTACTCAAGATTCAGTTAGCCTAGTTTGAGGCCGTAATCTTTTTGGTAATAAAGTTTTTGAAGTGAAAACTTCTTTAGGCGCGTTTAGCGATTTTTGGTAGGGGAAATCTTACTGGTTCGCGTCTCCGCGTCACCTCGACACTGTAACATGCTACACATAGCTTTACGTGTATGGTTTCACTTCTGTCAGCAATCCCCAAGAATGCCAATTTTTTTTTTTATGTCATCACAAGTCATTGTTGTCCATAGGGGCGGTGGCTGCATGCAACGGAAGCACGTGAAAAGACCTATGAACGCGTTTATGGTGTTCGCCCAGGCGATGCGCAGGCGCCTCTCTGAGCAGCGGCCCGCGCTGCACAACGCTGAGCTCAGCAAGTCGCTAGGATCTATGTGGAAGTAAGTAAAAACATACTTTTGAATAATTTATGGCACTGTTCTGAAGGGTTAAATGAAACGTTTTAAATTGAACGTACGACGAGATTCGAGGTGAGGTGATTGGGGTTGATTCTGTATTATAAATCACTAGCCTGCAGTGTATGAGTTAATGTAACAAGTTTTTTTTTGTGGCATAAGTATTAACAGCTGCACGGGTCCATCGATCAGGTTAAGCTACACGTGCCGCGGTTGGTCTGTGGATGGGTGACCATCTTTACTTACCCAGACCGTGCCTCGGAAAGCACGTTATGCCGTTGGTCCTGGCTGTCATTCGGTTGTTTTGTCATCTTTGACGGTCGTTACGGGTCGTCAGAAGCCCGAAAGTCTGACAAACAGTCTTACCAAGGGGTATCCTATTACCCAGTAACTGGGTTGTGGAGGTCAGATAAGCATTCGCTCCATGTAAAATATATTCAGCTGCATCCGGTTAGACTGGAAGCCGACCCCAACATAGTTGGGAAAAGGTTAGGCAGATAATGAGTTCATCAATAGTGTTAATTCTACTTTCAATAATGGAGTAGCAAAAACTTCAATCTCAATAAATACCATCGAAAACCTATGCAGTACATACAGTTAGGTTGAACCCATGTAGATAACATTGAAACTTAACTTAAGATAAACTTATTTTTTAAATCTCATTACATTCCTCAAATCATATACAAGTGAAGTTGATAGTACGATAATATGAACTCGAATACCTGATCCCCGCGCGGTACATTCGCCTGGTCGAATGGTTGCCGATCGAGGTGCGCGTGCGGCGTCCAACCGCGCGGCGTGCATCGATTGTTTACTCATTAAAATGCTATCGCCGCTAACCGACGCGATAACATCTCTAACTGTTTCCACTTCGGCTGAGTTCGGCTCGCTCAAATAGAAAATTGTGGAACAAATTCGCACCGAGATCAATGTGGGATCGAGTCTGTTGTAGGTTTCTTTACCTACTACGTTATGGTACCTACTCGTAGATACTATTTTTGTTTTTGTATGGCATCTCGTAGTTGACATAGAGAGGTCGTGACTATTCAACCGGTCAAAGCCTCCAGCCAGGGGCGAATTTCTTATATTACTAATAAGCGACTGCACGCTAAGGGCATCCCCTGTGGGGTACGAGCCTCAGCTTAGGGCATCGCTATGGAGAGGACAGCTAGATAGGACAGGCTGGATCAAGTCTGAATAATATTTTTTTTTTTTTTGGAATTGGCATCTCACAGTGTGACCATGAGAGGTCTCGACTACTTAACCGGACTTTCCTGTGGGTGCCTTTAAGCGAGCTCAAAAGCCTCCAGCCAGGGGGCATAATAAACTAACTAAACTTATAAACTAAACGACTGCGCACTAAGGGCACCCCCTGTGGGGTACGGACCTCGGCTTAAGGAGTCGTTGTCATTACTATCAGAATAGCAAAGCAAAGCAATAGGCTGGATCAAGTTGGGGGGAATAATAATTATTATCCGGGGAATTTAAAGCTACAGGCTCAGCTACTGCCCGGGCTGGCACTTCGTCTGGGTCGGGGGGGATACCTAGATAGGTACTAACATAGGCGTAGCTAGATGTATTCATCGAAATTAGTTAACACTGAGGGATACGGCTATAGCAGGAATAACAATAAAACTTCTATTGTGTCTCGTTTACAGTCCCGCAAAGTGTTCATATTGAAATGTAGAGACAACGTAATGATAAACGGCAATTGGTCAATAAATGATGATGCAGCTCTTGTGCATAAGCTTGTCCAACTCCAAAGTTCGAACCAAATAACGAAAACCGTAGAGTGTCGTAGCAAAGAATCCTAACTGGCCATGGAGTTGTACCTACACAGTTAAAGAAAGAAAGAAAAGAAAGAAAACACATTTACAGTACACACAGTACACACACACAGTTACACAGTTACAGTAGTTTACTGCCAAAGAAATAGGAATAGCGTTCTATTCTAAATAATTAAATTGGAAATAAGTAAAACAGAAGACAGACACACCCGACAAAACTATAATGACTCTTTGACTCTACGATCTACGAAAAAATTTAGTAGCAAGTACGTAGCAACTTTCAAAACTCACATTTTTGCTCAGATACCCGTTTCGATGCAGCTTGACTATGTGAATTCTTTGAAGCAAGTACTATTTCCGAACATTGGGATCAAATAAGCACTAAGTACTGCTCAACGATCGTAAAAGCAACTTGTCGTGGGCCACCCGCGCACTGCGCGCTCTCCGACGGCGACGCTACGATGCGATGCGATGACGAGAATGACATGGCTATGAAAATATGAATAAGATATAGCGCTGACAGCTGTAGACAAATATACAGGGTCAAATTAAATTAGCTAGCGAAACTCGGCAGACGTGATGGGTATTGAAATCTAACCACGACAAAATAAAAATAAAAAAAAACTTTTTTCCAAAAAAATACAACCGACTTCCAAAAACAACACTACAAAGTGAAAAATAACTTTAATTTCGGAAGTCGGTGTCTAGTTGTTTTTTGCCACCGACTTCCGAAATTAAAGTTATTTTTCACTTTGTAGTGTTGTTTTTGGAAGTCGGTTGTATTTTTTTGTAAAAAAGTTTTTATTTTTCACTTTTTAGTTGTGGTACCTACCCCACAAAAATTCTAATACCACTACCTGCAAAACAAACAGAACATCATCCATATAAAAGTGGGGAAAAAATACGTATTATTGAAGCTAACTCAAAAAATACCAAAGCAAAGTTAATCAATTTTATATGGGACCAACTGTGATGAATAAAACAAAAAAAAAACCAAATCGGTCTAGCCATCTTCGAGTAATTGGGGAACATACATAAAAAAAAAGTTGAGAGGTGTCATTGGACACCCGGATGGAACGAAGTTCCTTTCGATTAATTAGTGAAGGAATTGTAATAATTTTTTTTTTTTTGTTATATCTGGCTTGCTTTCTATAAGAGAGAGAGAGAGAGAGAGACAGACAGAGAAACATGCGCACGTCGCACAGTTTACAATAGCTTACTATAGCAAAAAGTGTCGTTACAACTTTTCGTGAGAATTTTTTCCGTCTAGCCCCCTTTCACAACGCGCGATAAGGAACTTCGTTCCAAAAAAATAAAAAATTAAAAAGGTTCCGACGAATTGAGAACCTCCTCCTTTTTGAAGTCGGTTAAAAAGATTTGATAATTTACTTTTTAGGGTCAACGACCGCTGGTAGTGTTGTTATTTGAAGTATGAGTTGAGAAATCCATATTTTTTTGTTCTATCGTTATTAGATATCGATAGGTACCTACTCGTCACGTGTGTGAAGATTACAAAAAAAAAACATATTTTTTAAACTGATATTTTAATTACAATGCGGTTGATGACCCCAAAATAAAATAATCAAATTTATTTATGTTTTGCTTTATCATGTTTAGATGTCTGCGAAGTTTCGCTAGCTAATTTAATGAGACCCTGAATATGAAGCAAAATTCCACCACGAAACGAGAAGGTATGAAATTATATTTCTTGGCCATTCCAGAATCCTTCGTAATTTCATGGGATAGGTACCTAGGTACATGAAAGAGCAGCATTTACCCTCTTACTTTTATCAAATACCCACCTTTCGCTAACTATTTAAACTTCAGATCATCTGTGGTTTAAACACTGACTAGCCACATTTCAATATTTGAAAGAGAGCGAATAATATGACCGTAGCGCTCTACGTCTTTTTTATACCCTTTCCTGAGGAGTAAACTCTCGAATCATCAAAGAAAACAGCCGGTGAAGTGAGCCTGATTACTGTGTTGTGATTGGTGGGCTCTCTTACACTGTCATCGCGCTCACCTCTCGAGATGCAGATCTCGATCAAGTAGATTAGCAAGGTCAGGGGTCGTACAGATGTGCTTTCGTGAAATTGAATGTTAAATTAACAACAAAACTTTAGGAACGAAAGTTCGTGGATAATCACGTTTGACGTAGTGGCATTTCTCTTTAGCATAGGTATATCAACATTTAAGCAACAAAATCTAAGCATTAGGTATTACCTACTTAAGAACCTACCTATGTACTTACTTAAGAACTTGACATTCATTTAATTGATCGTTTCAATGAGCTTGTAATTGGACTTAGTTTGAAACAAAACAAGAAAGAGTATCTATCGAAAGCTCATAAATTAACTATCGTACACTTTGTATGGAATGTGTACTAGCAAGACAAGTTAAGTGGCGTGCATTAAACAGAGCTCACGGCACATTAGTAGTGACGCGCTGCATCTGGAATTAGTCGCGTTGATACGCTTCACAAAAAACCACACTGACTCAGCAGTTTCAAACGCTCATTCCACTTATCAAAGTAATATCGATTTCAAATGACCGATACCTTCCTTTACAGAAGTTTGAGCGAAAACGAGAAGTTGCCTTTCATCAAAGAAGCTGACAAACTCCGGACGCAGCATAAGAAGGAGTACCCTGATTACAAGTACCAACCCCGACGTCGCAAACCTCAGCCGACGTCAGCAGTCCGCCCAAAGAGAGAGCCTTCTCCGGAAAGGGATCAGATCGACTTCGCTGGCATGCCCGACATCTCCCCGGCCCTGCTGGCCGACGGCCCGCCGGACAACGCCGAGCTAGAACAATACTTAAAGCCGGGCACGATGCCGGACTACCACGAGTTACAACCGCGGTACGCCGCCCACAGCCTCCACCACGCACCTCCGCCTCTGTACGCGCCCGTACCACCCCACCTCCACCCGTCGTGTGCAGACTGGCAACATTACACGGGACATCCCTAAAAACACAAGTAAATCTATTTTTAAAACAGTGTCGTGATTCCGCGTTGGTGTCTCAAAGACTTCTAGTAATATCAATAAGCTTTATCAAAAGATCGGAATGTTTTATCGCCGCTCATATTTTTTTGTAACTTATAAAAATAGGTCACGTAGCTGTTGTAAATATAACTGGGTAGACAAGTAATAAGTGCTTTGCGAAACGGCGCGCACGTGCGTTTAATTTGTGTAAGCTGAATAAATATTTATTAGGTTAAAGTTTGCGTAAATTATTATTTTTTGTTAACTATATCAGACCAAAATGTCATGCTGTCCACGTGGGTAAACAACATTAAGTATTCTAAAGAAACATATCTACAGCGGATGATTAAATGAAAAATATTATCACTGCTGTACTTAATGAAAACTTTGAAAAGTAAAAAGATGTTTTCTAAAAAAACAATTACCATGATTAGGATTTTAGTTAATTTGGGATTTTACTGTCACTTAAGTTTTTAAGGGTTTTGAACATGATTTCAGCCTCTTTCAGCTATTATTTGTAAATGAGATCGCACAGACATAACTACATACTTATTTTTGGCTAACTATAATATCTAAGTATCTGTGTACCTACCTTTAATCACTTTTAACTACTTTTAAGATAATTTGCAGTGACAGGAATACCTATGCAACAAACTATTCCACTCATATACATAACTACATGAAAAACTCTGAAATATTCATAATAGCCGTAATAATAAAAGGAGTCAATTGTTACAAAAACCATAGAAAAATATTTCACCAGCACCCTAGTTGCGTAACACATTATCGATCGGAATCTGAACCATTTTGAAGCAAACTGCTAATCCATTGCTTCATAATTATGTTCGAAAAAAATTTCTTCTCAACACCGTAAATAACGCAATGAATGTTGTTGAACTGTCAAAATGAAACCGATTCCGATTGATACCTAGTGTGTTTGTTAAGGTTTGTTACGCAATTAAGGTGCAGGTCTATGTAATTTGTGTAAATTAAAATACTTATAAATATTGTTAGGTACATTAGTTTGGTACTTTACGAAATTCCTCAAGTTCCAAAGCTTTTAAGTTAAGTAGGAAGTTAGGATAAGTTATACATAATTAAGTAGGTATATAATATAGTGACTATGATATCGGATAAGTTATTGTTGTGATTTACCTATTAGTTGAAGTTCATAACAATAATGTTGTTTAATAAATATATTTTTCTATTTTCTACAGACACTAATAGTATGAGTTTTGTATGAAATCCTTCTTACCTTTAACTAGCTAGTGGTACCATAGTTTTAATTTTGTAGATACCTTTTTAAATGGTCTGAATGATAACCGTATTCGTCTATCAATTTACAATTTCTTTTGAGAAATTTGTTGGCGATGATGACTATATGAAGAACTCAATATTCAGTTTAGAGCACAAGTATCCTACTTATAAAGCTTTGTTTGATCACAGCTAGGTATACATAAGTACCTATATATTTCTTTGTTGCAGTCCCAAAAAAGTAGTTAGGTAGGTAACTATCTCTCTGATATTAATTCGCTCGAATGGTTGACATTTCTGAGAACTGCTAGCCGTGCCTACAGGACCTCGGACGATGTCGGGTGATGCGCACGATAGGCGGCGACCCCTACCCGCCCGCCGCTTCCGGCGCGCGCGCAGGCCGCAGCCGGGTCGCGACTCGCGCCCGCCCCGGCGCACAACGCCTCTCTTGTTCTCACCCCTATCTTATCACTCTCACATTTTTCGCGACCGACACTAATGAGGCCAATAAACATATCGGCAAATTATGTAATTATGATACTTTAAGAGAATTTATGAGAAATAAGGCTGATTTATCGCAGGCAGAGTTTATGATGTTACCGACTACCGATAAGCTTGGAATCATCGATGGACTTGCATCCGTTAGCCATCGATACAGAATAATGATGCAAATTATAAAGAAAGACTTATGAATGAATATGAATTATGAAAGAAATGGTGACATGTCGGTGCCTATTTAAATTTTAATTAAATACATTCTAGCAACATGTCCACAGGCCATTGTTAATAATTATAACATATCATCGCATGACTAATGTTACAGTTCCGAGATTCCCAGCTTCCAGATAAACAAAAACATTGTATAAAAAGGTTGTTATGAATTTGTAATGGTGCATCGAGGCTGCAATATTAAGATTGAGTGCAAATGAAGCGCGAGGCGCGTGCGCAGGGCGGCGGCTCGCGTTACACACACGACACACATGGGCCGACTGACGGACGATGATACCCTATACATTGACTAACACACTTTTTGTGCGCCAACACATAAGATATTAATTACAGAGGCGGAGAGCAGCATGCTCAATTTTACGCTTTAATCTTGTGTGTTTTTTGTTCTTATCCGTCGTGCGGATTACCACCACATTAACGTAAAACAGTGATCTAAGAAACTTTTAACAAAAAGCAAAGCAAAACCAAAGCTCGTCGACTGTCTGAAAAAAAAAATCGGAGTATTTATGATTTATCGGCTGGTCCAGCCTGTAGTTCCAGCTCTATCGGTTTGCTCTAAAGGCATTCAACTGCACTTAGCAAAATTAAATGTCCTTTGTCTATGATATGATATCAAAGTCCAATTAGAGAAGAAAATGTTCAAGTTCGAGCTTGAAATCATGTTTCTAAAAGTCAGCTGACTGCTGAATGTACCTACCTATTGGTCTGACTCAAGTTGGAAAGTAGCAAAGCATTCCGCCACAGTATAAAACTAAACAGTTCAACTCAAGTGGACTCATCGAACGACATTTCGTGTGAACATAGTCCATCTGTGGCACGCTCATACTCAGTGTAAGGCGATACCACGGCGTCTGGTGAACATCGAGGAATCAAATCCTACACTACAATGTAAGTAGGTACCTACCCGCTGATTCCAACACATGTGGAATCATTCCGTTCAATTATTTACACTAGAGGGATCTCTACGTATGGTTTTGATTGTTATACAATATATTATTATACGAGTAGTTACTTAGTAGGGACTGGGGACTCGCACGATCTTTTCATGAAATCTGCTCTTATTAAAAGTAGGTACCTACTGAGTTTTGTCCATCAGGTCGTAATTATTAGGTAGGGTCATAAAACATAAGATTACCAGGCATCAGGCACTTCCAACAGAGACCATAGATAATTAAAGTTTCAAATCAAAGTAAAAGGCCAGTTGGTGCGACCATCTTCGCAAAGTGGCTGGTAGAATACAGATGAGAATTGGCTGAGGATCGAGCTAAAAAGGGCATGCCTTTGGAGAAGCCTATATCTAGCAGTGATATGCTGATGATGATGAAAGAACAATATACCTACCTACCTACCTAAGTAAGTATTCCCCTACACTTATCTAAATAAGTAAGGTTGTATGTTTGTTTTTCAGATGAGGTACAGACGCCAGCACATCAAGCTACTACTTACAATCTGTCAAATTTCTTTAATAGATTTTCATCTTTATCGCCTAAGCATTAGGTTCAAGGTTGATTAGGAAAATTTGGCAGTTTCGGATGACTTGACCTGCTGGCGTGTCTGTACCTACACAAAATCAAGCTTGTGATGGCTAAATTAATACCTACTCACAGATAAACTGATCTACCATATTATAAATAAGTAGATACTTAGAACAACGTAAATGAGATCAAGTCCCGGATTAGTAAGTAAGTAGGTACCTACCCTACTTACATGACACAGAATGACCTATGCATCAAATCCTTTAGGGCTTCACTTAGTACCTACGTACGATAATAAGGGCCAGCATGCACCATTTATGAGACTTTTCGATAGGCATAGATTGGTATATAGATAGGATAGAAAAACAATTATAATAGGTCTTTACCTATGAAATTGCCGTTTTGTATGAAAAAATTTAAACGAATTTTTTTCATGCATTTTTTATTTGTATTAATCGAAGTAATCACCCATGCAATCAATGCATCTTTGCCAACGCAGTGGCAGTTTATTGATGCCCTTCTTAAAGAAATCAGCTGGACGGGAGGCAACAAATTCTTCAAAGGCAATTTGTACTGCCTCTCGGGTATTGATTTTTTTTCCCGCCAAGAAGTTATCCAAATTCTGGAAAAAGTAGTAGTCTGTAGGCGCAAGGTCTGGTGAGTAGGGCGGATGACGGAGAGCTTCCAACCCCAGTTCTTGCAACTTGGAGACCGTCTGCTGTGCACTATGAGGTCGCGCGTTGTCGTGCAGGAGCAGCGGAGACGAGCGATTGACCAATGCTGGTTGGAGATGTGCCAGCTTCTCCATCATTGTGTTCAGTTCTTCACAGTACACATCTGAAGTAATGCTCACCCCGTTTGGTAAGAAGCTGTGATGAATCACACCGGCGCTAGACCACCAAACAGTGACCATCACTTTTCTAGGGGTAAGTTTTCGTTTAGGGCATTGTTTAGGTGCTGAACCAGGATCTAACCAACTTGCTGAGCGCTTGCGGTTATCAAACAGAATCCATTTTTCATCGCAGGTAACAATGCGGTTCAAAATTCCTTCATTTGTGTGTCTGTTGAGCAGTGCAAGGCACGTCTCGACGCGTACTTCGCGCCGGCGATCATTGAGTTCGTGGGGCACCCATTTGTCAAGCTTTTTTACCTTGCCAATTTGACGCAAATGGACCAATATTGTTTTGACGCTAACGTCGAAAGCTGCTGCTAATTCAGCCGTAGATTGTGTATCATCAGCTTCCACAATCGCCTTTAATTCGTCATTGGTGCCGATTCTCTTGTCACAAATGCCACTAAACTAGACTAAAAATCACTAAAATTTAGTTTACTCCTGTCAAACGACGATTTCCCATTCTGAAATTGACTAAAGTGACACAACTTAACTATATTTTAGTTTGACAGGACTAAGATTGTACGGAGTTATTAGTTTAGTGAAAATGGCAATTTTGCTATTCTGAATTTGACTGTTTTCACATGGTTTTCACCTAAAATTTTAATTGTCAAACTAAATCAGACTATGTTTAATCGCGATTAAAAAGGTGTGGAATAAAATTAGTTGATATGAACAAATTCACACCGAGACTTTGACTTCGGATGCAAAAACAGTAGTGTATTTTTTTCTTTTCTTTTGCATATATCTCGAAAACGGTGAGTCCTATCGCAAAAATAATGAAAATTTGGCCCCCCTTTATAAAACCCATAAACCCCTATGACTCAACATGTAGGCACCAAAAAAAAAAGTACCAAAAAAAAGGTACCAAAAAAAAGGTACCTACATTCCATATAAAACACGTTGAAGCTGCCCCCTCCCTGCGCCCCTCCAGCTCTAAAAGATATTTGACCCGGTAACGACAGCGATGTCGGTGAACAAAATATGACAAGCCTGTCACTTCATAGTGATTTCGATAGTTCCATTTAAAGCCACCGGGTCAAATATACTACAGGCACTATACCACGCGGAGTCACGATTGTCAAACTCGATTTTAGTTGTGTCAAAATTGTTATTAAATTTAGAGGTTTTTTTTGTCAGAATAGCTCTAAGATTCTCATAGCAAAAAGTAAGGAATTTTAGTGATAGTTTAGTAAGTTTAGTTCGGTGTACAACAGAATCGGCACCATTGTCGACCGAAGTCTTCGGACGACCGCGAGGTTCATTTTTCAGGTCGAAATTTCCAGAACGGAAGCGAGCAAACCAATAACAAGAGGTGCGTTGGTTTGTAGTGTTAGCTCCGTAAACGTCGTTGATGTTGCGTGCCGCGTGTGCCGCGTTGCTGCCACGACGGTACTCATATTCCATAATTACTCGAATTTTTAACGTATCCATGATGACGAAAAAGATTGAAATGCGATGAAAATGTAACACTAATCAATAAACAAATGACTACTTTTGGAAAAAAAAATCCATGTTTTTAAAATAAAATTAATTTGAAATTAGAATTCTTAGCCAAACAAAAATTATTTTGATTTGAAATGGCCATTACTGCAGAACGGCAATTTCATAGGTAAAGACCTAATATAAATTTTTCAATAGGCAGATAACTATTATCTGAAGAATAAAATGTGACAGTTTGACATATTTTCATTACAAAAGCTGTCAAACCGCCATATTTATTCCTCAGATAAAAATTATCTGAACAATCAGCCCTAAATCGAGCTAAAATAAACTATCGACGGTCTAAAAGTTCCTAATGCTTGCTAGCCCTAAAGCGTCAGCAGTATGTGTGGACACCGTCTAAGTTACGAACGCCTGAGTAGTTACTTATAGTCGAAACCACTGGTTGCAAGTTTGCTACTGAAACAGAAGTTGGCAGCCTGCAAATTAATAAGCTGGCATGCATAGCATCATAAACTTGGTGTCAGTTGGTGTGTACTTAGAGTAGCAGGCAGCAAATCTGACTAGACTAGAAGCTGAAGCTGAACCCGATTTAAAATGTAATATCAATGATAATTATCTAAGTAAGTCTGTGTCATGGAACCGTGTACGATTAATTATTTCAACATACATATTTAATTATTGTACGATGATTAGAGGTACGCACGGCTACAGATCAAGCTATACATTTCCAGTATAAGCTCATCACGCATTTCACGGATTTCCTTATAATGAGAGGTCAGTGTAAACTGGAAAAGTATAGCTTGATGTGTAGCCGTGTGTACATACAAGAAAATATTTTTTTTGAGCGCGGGGATAGAAAATAAAATTGTTGCCATTTCAATAAAATGTTTTGGTATTTGGTTGGTACTTCTGAAAATCTGCAGCGTTTCAGGTTTCAGTTCCGTAAATAACAACATATCTAACTTATTTTTAGTTCAATTATCCCACAAAATAGTTAATTCATTCTTAACAAAATAATTAATTAAGGTTCCATGAAATGAAAATATTTCATCGATTGTATTCTGTCATTGTATTAACACAAAAATGATTTAAAAATTGATACTAAACATTCACAAAAAACACGACAAAATATTGCAGAATGAATGATTGTCAAATCATTGGGTTGTCAAAGTGCTGTCAATTGACGATTTGACAAATCGAATTTATTTAGTCAAAAAGGAAAATGTTATCGGATTTGTGATTAAAGTTCTCACCTCACTTATTGCAATAGTATGAAAGTTTTTGGAAGTGATAACATGTTTACTCATGAAGATTATTGAGTGATAGTATTAATGGCCGATTTACCGAATGGCTGGGTTCAGCTGGTAAGTTCGATTGACCCTTCCTATTTATTTATCGGGATTCGTTTCGCAGTTGTTTGTGTGCCTGTATTGTCTTCCTTGAACTCTATAAATTGGATCAATTGTTCAATTGAACGGGCAAGGTACTCTATATTTGTTTTGAAATTCAAATGTAATAATTGTGTACTGTTGCACTAGGCGTGTTTATAATGTAGTTAACTGATTTTTGAATCAATGGAAAAGTATCATTTGGTCGCAGGGTTAATAATTCTTACTTTAAAGCTAAGCAAAGCAAGCAAATTGATTGCAGCTAAATTATTTCTCATCTAGGGAAAGCTTACAAGTTCTGATTCAAAGTGTAAAACAAAAATTCTGGGAGGTCAACTAAAGTTTTTATTCCAGGTACCTCTCTGAAGGCTTCCAAGTAATAATTGAGAAGTCATCGAAGGATGCAAAATGCTCTCTAAAAGATATTCAGTTGCGTTTCTTGTGCCCTGATGACCTAGAGGAGGTTAGTATTAATTAACACAACACCCGACCTGTCCAAAATAATGTTTGACCCTGTGAGCTAGCTAATTTAAGTCATAGTACTTTTGAGTGTGTCCTGCTTGTTTACATGGAGTTTCCCATATTTTGCAAGTATACAAACTTGTAAATCAAAAGTATAGTTTAATTTAAATACTTACGTGTGTTTTTATAACAAACCAATTAATGAATTTGTATAATGTTATTCTATTGCAAATATTGTTTTTTTTTTCTCATGGGTTAATCCATATGAGTAATATGTTTAGGTACAGATGATGAAAATTATTTGGATGAGCAACCAACGTGAATCATGTACTTATTTATTAGTGTGTTGCTAAACAATTGAAGTTATAACCAACTTCAGCAACATAACTTATGTACATTATTTATTGCAGTCAGGACTCAAAAACCATTATTTCTCAGTACTTAACTTTAGTTTTCTGTCTCTATGAATTTTAATTCAGCAATGAAGGTCAAATAGTCTTTCATGTTTAATACTCATTCATTATGGGATTTTATCATCATATTATTTCAGTTACCTACTGTGTTTTGAGGTCATAGTCATATACATGTATATTTTCTAATGACATGACTGTATACATAATTCAACAGCTTGTAAAATTCTCACAAACTTCAACAGTTGGGACATTCTCACAATTTTCATATTTCAAACAATGAGATACTGGATAATCTTATTGACAAATCTGTGATACAATAAATGAAAGAGTTCAGAAACATGAAGTTGATTGTAATGACAAGTGTTTGCTGCCACATTATTAGGTCAGACCTTCAACACTACTCTGACACTAATAAATCTTTAGTTTTACCACATGACTACAAAAAAATATATTTTACCAATTATGCCAACATGAAGCAATGTATTGTTACCGTTTTTCAGGTGAGATCTCTCTGCAGAGATTGGTTTCCAATAGAATACCCTCAATCATGGTATGAGGACATAACTTCTTCAGAGAGGTTTTTTGCTCTAGCCGCAGTGCACAAAAGTGAGATTATAGGCCTTATTGTGGCCGAAATAAAGCCTTACTTGAAATTGAATGCAGAGGACCGAGGAATACTTTCAAGATGGTTTGCCTCAAAGGACACGCTTGTTGCTTACATACTGTCTTTAGGTATTTTTTTAGTTAATTTTATTTTAGATCAGTAAAGAACAATGACTCATAGTTCATAACTAATTATGTTACACTAAATAGCACTAATTGCTTTAACAAGCAGTAGAGTTGAAGTTCCACATTAAGCTAACACTCTCAGTTATTCTATGTATATTATTATTTCTCTTGTAATTACATTAACAATTAGTGGGATAATTAAGCTATAAATATATGGGGTGTGACAGTGACCGTACACCTAATCCCCACTTAATTTGATGACATTACAAAAGTGATCAATAGTCATCATGTAAGGGTATCGTGTGTTTCTCGCTCCAGGAGTGGCGCGCTCGTTCCGGCGCTCGGGCGTGGCGACGATGCTACTGGACGTGCTCATCAACCACTTGGCAGGGCCAGTGCCGCAGCCGCCTCATGAGCACCGTGTCAAGGCCATATTCTTGCACGTACTCACCACCAACAAAGAAGCTATACTTTTTTATGAACACAGAAGGTGAGTAGTGCAGCTAGCTGTTCTTTAATTCATGTCTACGTTTGCTTGATGTTAAGAAGCTTTATTTTAAGGATAAGCTATAAATATCTAGTTAATCTAATTCTTCTCTTGTCATGGCCGATCTGACATAGGTATTGTGTGAATGGATTAGTCCGCGCGTTTAGTAAACAAACCTAAGTGCGCCGAACGCACCAAAGTATTGTCATTCTTCTTTTATATGTAATCTACCCCAATAATGTTCCTAACTCAAAATACATTTCATATTATTGTTACGAACAGTAAGTTGGTAGAATTTTCTACTTGATTTAATCCTGACAAAAATCTTTTTTATGAAATAGTACCTAATGTACTGCCATGATGAGTAATGGATATTGTACCCGAAGTGTTTTCACAGTTGTTGAATGTCACGATGACGCGTCTATTGACTTATATGACAGTTACGTAAGGTCCACGGTGAAACCACGCTCATGTGTAATACGACAATCTCTTATTTTTATCTTTACTGGGAATCTGAGATAGGTACCTATGCCCCATATTGTATCAACTTACAAATATTTCGAAGATCGACAGACTGATACAACATCATTCTGTTTATAAATTCATCTTCACACTGATTCATATTTCTCGGATCAAATATAGCAGAACAATCGATACATAATTAAATTGAATGCCCTGTGGCATTAGTACCACTATTGTACATTAACATTAAAAAAATAAATAACGTTTAAGATGGATTATGTAAATGCATATTTATTATTGTCGCGAATCATATTTTGATCAAGATACAACCTGACACTGACCTGCAAATTGCAAAAAAGCAAGAAAATTTGAATTTCGCGGGGTCTATTCATGATAGGCTTGAACTTAACTTCATAACTATATGAAACAACAGGATAATGCGGCAGCTCTAAGAACTTATTTCAGTTTGGGAAAGTTGCATTGATAGGTACCTATTGAAGAAAGATCATTCTCAATAATATATACCGCTGTTCTAATAATGTTAAGGGCTGATTGTTCAATAGGTTGATAACTTTTACCTGAAGAATAAATGTGACAGTTTGACATATTTTCCATATAAAAGCTGACAAACCGCCATATTTATTCCTCTGATAAAAATTATGTGACTATTGAACAATCAGCCCTAAGTGAAACAAATAAGGGCTAATTTTTCAATCGTCAGATAACTTTTATTTAAGGAATAAATATGGCGGTTTGACAGGTTTTGTATAGAAAATAGGTCATTCTGTCATATTTATTCTTCACGTAAAAGTTATCTGACTATTGAAAAATTAGCCTTTAGTATAACAAAATAATCCAATAGCCTAATCGGCGGAAACGTATCTTATCTAAAATTATCAGATTGTAGTTAAAATAAGTTATGTAATTTAGGGCTGATTGTTCAATAGGCAGATAACTTTTACCTGAAGAATAAATGTGACAGTTTGACATATTTTCAATACAAAAGCTGTCAAACCGCCATATATGGCGCCATAAATGCCAAAAAGCTCAAATAACAAATGCAACATAAAATGAAAAACAGCGTAAGTGTATTTTCTAGCTAAATATTGACTGGATTAAGTTAAATAATATTTTTTTTTTTTTATTTTTATTCAGAAAGGAACTCCAACAAAGGATACACATTACATGCATTATTATACAAAGTAGGTACTTTGAAGATTTGTGCTCCTTCAGTTATAGGAGAACACATCATGCATACATCATCATTTTAAACATAGTTAAGAATTGTATGAGTTTAAGTAGTTAAACACAATCAAATTTAAATCAAAAAAAAATTAAACAATATTAAATTAAACAATACATGAACATAAAATTAAATTAAACATTTGGAGTTAAAACACGGGTTAAATAGTAAACAATTGAAGAGTAAAATTAAAAAAAAAAAAAAAAAATTAAAACATTAAGATATTCTAAAACACAAAAACACAAAACACAAATAATACAATGAAAGAGGCAACAATGAATAGGAACTATAAAGAGCAATTATTAACAATATAACATGATAAATGTGTATTAATAATTGCTCTTTATAGTTCAAATAATAATATATAAGGTAACTAATACACATTTCTAAATAGCTGAAAGTTCAGACACGTATTTGATAAGTACAGCAGAAGTTATTTAGTTTTTTCGCTCTCCTGTAAAATTTGCCATATCGAAGTTACGCGGTATTGTCTGTTGTTAGTTACGCGGTATTGCAGTATCAGCGACGATATTTATTCCTCAAATAAAAATTATCTGACTATTGAACAATCAGCCCTTATTGTACTATTTCGCTTGTCATGCCATGGAATTTGCCGAATAATTCAACGTTTTTTATATACGTAGGTACCGAAATAGATAATAATAATCATGTTTTTATTTGCTGTTCGATATTTTTATTTATTTACTACGAAAGAAATATTTCAAATCTCGTACCGGTTAGGTATTATCTTGCTTCTTCTTTCCAAACAATTCTTTAGAGCATACATTATGTACGGGTAGGTTTTAGCGTTTAAACTCTTGTTTTATGCATTAATGTAATTATATTGCATACTAACGTATGGTCTACTTTTGTTGGTCTTGGCTGTCATTCGTGGATTTTTGACAGTCGTTACGGGTCGTCAGAAGCCCGAAAGTCTGACAACCAGTCTTACCAAGGGGTATCGTGTTACCCAGTTAATGGTTTGTGAAGGTCAGATAGGCAGTCGCTCCATGTAAAATACTGGTATTCAGCTGCATCCACTTAGACTGGAAGCCGACCCCAACATAGTTGGGAAAAGGCTAGGCAGATTGATTACTGCATACAGGGTCAAATTAAATTAGCTAGCGAAACGCCGCAGACGTGATGGTATCGATATCTAAACACGACAAAATATATATAAATAAAAATAAATAAACATATAAATAAAAAAGATTTGATGATATTTTTGTTGGGTCAACGACCACTGGTGGTGTTGTTACTTGAAGTATGAGTTGAGAAACCTGTTTTTTTTTTGTTTTATCGCGTTTAGTTATCGATACCCAATTACCCATCATGTCTATGAAGATTATACAAAAAAAAAACAGATTTTTTTTTTACAGATTTTTTAACTACACTACGGTTGACGACCCCAAAAAAAATCATCAAATTAATTATTTTTTTGTTTTATCAGATCTACGAGTATACCCATTACGTCTGCGAGTTTCGCTGGCTAATTTAATTTGACCCCGTATTTTAATAATAATAATATAATTTATTTCTTAAAAAGAGGTAGTCTGTTACGAAGTAGAATGACAACTTAGGAATAGTTTACATCTGAGATGAGTGATACAAGTTTACGATCTGATATCCTAGCGAGGTTACTTAGTAGCCTGTCTTAAGGACAATCAGCCCTCATTTCCCGAAAATGGACAAAAGATTGCTTAAACTGTTACATAATTATTATCATACAAAACAAATTAATAAAAGTGGGTGCCCGCGCGTGTGTGAAACGTGGGCGTGCGTGTGTGTGTGTACTAAGAGTTACTTCTTTGTTGTAAGAAGGGATTCGGTATCATCATAATTTTTGATAGAAAGAAATTCAGCATTCCGCTTTTTGCGTGTTAACTTACAACATGTTTGCAGTGGAATTGTTGTGTTTATTCTGTTATTATTTATTTTCAATCTAATTACATTATTGAAGGATCGCACGCAACCGACCATTTACGGTTTCTCCTCCTATGTATTACAATAGGGAAGGAAACACCTTCCGTTAATTCATTTTCGGAAACAGATATTTATCATGCTTCCTTTATTTATTATACAGGTTATTACCTACCTACGTAAACATGACTACTTACGAGTAGTCATGTTTACGTAGGTAGGTAATAACTAGGATTTTTGTAACAAGAATAGATTAAATTGACTTTATTGTACGCAATAAAGTCAATTTAATCTATTCTTGTTACAAAAATCTAGTATAGTTGAACAAGCACATATGATGAACGTTAACAAGTGACGCATAATAAGTAGTTACTGATAATTGTACAATTTCTATATAGGGTGACTGGTAATTAGTGACCGATACCTAAACACATGATTGTGCTCATGATAACAAACAACTTTTACTATGGGACTAAATCTGAAATCGCGAAAAAAAAATCAGCTGCTTCCTACATTTTGACGAGTTATGCGAACATGAATGTATGGGGCAGCTGATTTTTTTTCGCGATTTCAGGTTTGGTCCCATAGTAAAAGTTGTTTGTTATCATGAGTATAATCATTGTGTTTAAGTATCGGTCACTAATTACCAGTCACCCTATATATTATTGTTCATTTTCAAATATTGTGAACGTTGAATAAGCACCTAATTGGCTCCTGTAGATAATTTCGAAATAAATACTTACTCAGCAAATTGTACCTACTTTCTCAGTTGAACTCATCTTGTTTCGGCCGGTACCTATATACCTACTGCATTCATGCATTCTTTGGCAAAAGTAGGTACAAAATTTCGCAAAGATACATAAACAATTTGTACCTACTTAGTACAGTAAATTGTTATTTCGTTCTAGCGTGTACCTACGTTATGTCAAGTACCTATAATATTATCCACATCATATAAGTAAGTACATCTACTCTATGTTTCCGTTTTATCTACGTCTAAGCCATGTTCGTATATTTATTTATCTTATCTTATAAATTTAGGTTATTTTTCCCTTGACCCGTATAGTAATGAAAATTACTAGCGAAAGTTATATGATGTAACTTCAATAAATGTAGTTTTCAAAATATTAAGTTCTTACTTAAAAACCTAACGACTTTAGAAGTAACCTTAACGACCTTTGATGCATACTTTAATTCATTTTAAATTAAACTAGCAGTAGCTAGTTTAATTAAAAAGCTAGCGAAATAAATAAATCGCTTCAGTCGACTTTTTCGGAATGAACAGCATTCTGATGAAGTAGACTGTAAGACAGGGGTGTAACAGTTTATTTCCATGTACAATCACCTGGCTGCTATTTTTCTCAATCTACGAATCGAACCCGGGCAAATCACCCAACATTCGTACTAGCGGCCACCAGACCTTGAACTATGGAGTTTAAGACGCAGATAAGTGCCAACGGCCTTGAGTGGTTAGCTTGCGTGTTCTGTGCTGAGCTCATGCAGCGCGTCGCACGTATGTTCGCCCAGTAATTATTTATAAGACTCCCCCGTCGGAGCGCTGTCGCAAATTAGACACATTATTAATTGATTATACATAAAACAAAAGGTATTATACTAAAACATGTATAGGTACTAAAAGATAAATAATTAAATTATCTTTAAAATGGTGAAGGTTACATAAAAATACGCTTGGGTTTACTAATGTTTGCCATAATTTAAAATGCAATAATTTCATATACCATACTTCTTGTATTTGCCATAATTTCATTGGAAATAACGCTTCAATTGCCATAATCGTGAAATTACATAGAAATTTTCACTAATTCCGTTGGTCATAATCGATCATCAAGTGACACACACACACACACACACACACACACACACACACACACACACACACACACTAGTAGTCGTTGTCTTGTAGTCGTGTGACTACAGATAAAGTCTCATTAGAATTATAATTATGGAATAGATTCAACCTCGAGAGGCAATGTTTTTATTTTAAAATACTTTACAAATGTATGATAAAATTCTACCAAGTTAGACAAGGGCTGCAAATACAGAAAGATGTTGTATTTTTCCGGACTGCCACGCAACTGAAAGAATGCACATTCCTACATCAATTCCTGTGAGTTTTTAATGTGATTTATCTTTTTATGTTGCCCAAAACTGACGTATCTGTAACTTTCACCTTAGAAAGTGTACATAGGATAGTTTAATTGTAGAAAATGGAAACCATAGGTACCTCAAAACGTTATTTATTTTTTTTTTGTTTGTTTTTTTTTTTAATGTTATGATGGTTGTTATGCAGTGCGAGCAGCATAGCAATTATGCTGTTTACTTAGTAACTGGGTCCTTATGTCCTTAGAATTTAGGTTCTTTTTTTCTGTTTTTTAAAAGTGGAGACCTGTTATTGGCTTTCTGATTAATGTACTGTCTTTGATATGTTTGTTTTAGCTGTAAGTCTCCCATATTATATAAATAAATAAATACCTAATAATAAATTAATGTTTCTAAAATAGTGGCATCAATTTGAATATATTTTTTAGATATCCAATACTATTAAGATTTTAAAACACTCCATTTTTATAGTCATATTTGATGTCCATCATGGGCCTAGGACACTATGTAGAGTGGGCATTCCCCTTTATTTGCTATTTATCATTTTTCAATATTGTCGTTTTCCATAACATTTATTCACCATAACATTCATTTGCCCATACTAGCACAACAATGCAAGTTAAATACAAGCGCCTGCAATGTTCATGTTATGGTCATGTTAAAATGACTAATTTCTAGGGTTAGGGTTTTCGTCAGCAGGTCGACGGAGCCCCGCTGCGCGAGGTTCCTATTTCTGTCTGCAGGGCTTAAAGGAACCTAAACAAACCGAACTTCGGGGTGCCCCTGACGTCGACCGACTAGGGTAAGGGTTTTCGTCAGCAGGTCGATGGAGACCCGCTGCGCGAGGTTCCTATTTCTGTCAGCAGAGTTTACAGGAACATAACCAAACCAAACCTCGGGGTGCCCCTGACGTCGACCGTCTAGGGTTAGGGTTTTTAATTATATTAAATGTTGGTTATGTCAAGTATCGATTATGTAGTGTTACTTATAGAAACTAATGATTATAACACATATTACTATGGAAACTTATTTTATGGCAAATCAAATTTATGACTAATAAGTTAATATAACAAGCGTTATTAGTATAAATGATAATAGTTCAAGTAAATATTATGAGGGGGGATGATTACGGAAAAAAATTATAGTACAAATAATTTTATGGAAAACAAGACAATACCAATATAAACATAAGTATTCTAAAATATTCACATATTCAGTTATTAAAAAAATGCTCTAATTTGACATATATTTTTTCCAAATCATTAACACGACTCGTTTGGACGCGATCTTCAGTTTAATATAAATGATACCGGTAAATGTTTTGTTTTGTAGATTCCGTCTCCACTCGTTTCTGCCGTACTACTACTCGATCAAGGGGCGGTGTAAAGACGGGTTCACATACGTGTACTACGTGAACGGCGGGCACGCGCCGTGGGGGCTCGTGGACTACGTGAAGTACGTGGCGCGCGCGGCCTGGCGCGGCGGCGGCCTGTACCCCTGGCTGTGGGGCAAGCTGCGCACCGCGCTCACCATAGCCTGGCACAGGTAGTGGCCCCCCCGGCCCCGCGCCTCACAGATACTAACTTGTTCAACGTGCACTCTATAGTGTATATACCGTGTGTGATAGCTCACCATCGAGGCCGTGCCTCGGTTCAGTGGTTTCGTCAGTGTTCGGATTGATTCCTATGTAAATACCTAGTCCAGAAAATTGTATTTGCGATTACGTGTACGGCTGGCAGCGTGTGGCATGTCTGTTACGTGGTCGAATGTGTGTGTATACAGCCACAGGTTCAATGTTCAGAAATACAGTAACTTCTAACAAGCTAGTTATACGGAATAATTTCGATAGTTTCTAATCTAGATTTACTTTGTCATTCTTCAAGCATGTTTAGTTGAGGTTGAATACGTCCGTTGAACAAATATAACTCACCCAACCTTAGATGTTGGCACTTTGTAAAAGGAATTGTTATTATTTGTACTATTGTAGTTGTTAAGTTAAAATATTTTGCAATTGTGTTTCTAACTCTACGCATTCCGTGAGATATATCGCATCATGAGAATTGGAAAACTTTATTGATTTGGTTTACAATTTTGCTACGTTTTCAGAAACTTCCACAAACGTAGAAGTGCAGTGTGTAAGCAGTGATTGAACGAGAGAATTTATCAAATATCACTAAGTTATGGATTATTTATAGAGAGCACTTGTTTTTATACATTGACGTGAAGCCAAATTTGATTTTTGCACAACAATAATTAAGAACACGATCACTGTGCAAATTTTGATATTATACGTACAGAAATACCAAACATGACCAAACTCGAACAAACATCGTATCCCAAGGGACCGTCAATTTGGCTTCATAAATATATTAAACTGACAAAGTTATTTGTGATATTTTTATTACTCAAAGCTTTAAATTTAATAATTCATTGTATTTTCATATTATACGAACAAAGAATTGACACATTTTTACACGAGAATATAATTTGGTTTAAAATAGTTGCGTTTGTTTGAGTATTAAGGACGGCATCGAATGCTACAGAAATACAACAAAGTGTCACGTGCCATGATATACTGCCAAGATTACTAAAGTAAGGTGCCTGTGTGTTCAATGTAAGACGTAATGTACGGATAAACAATAATATTGTAACAATAACATTATTATTTATGAGCAATTATCGGCTATACGAGAGCAATGCGAAGTAGAGCGGAGAGCCAACGAGGGCGAAACAGTTATCAGTGTCCATTCGTATTTGGTGGATGCAGATCTCAGTAGCAATCAGCGGATAAAGTAGGCATACATACAACTTGTGTTTATAAGCATGTTATTGTGACATAGCGTAGGCAAGTGCCTACTCGGTGCAGTCATGGTTAATTGCTTTGATATTATCAGACCTTTGACATTTTCGCGGAGTCACATGATACGGTAGTAGAGATAAACCATTCTAAAAATGAACGTCCCTTCACAGCGGTTACACTCAAATGCATAGAAGGTGTATAGACGCAATACATATCTCATTCATCCATTCATTCATTAATTCATCATCAATTCATTCATTCATTCATCATCATCATCATTTCATTTTTTTTTTCATTCATCCTCTCTCTCTGGTCTTTGTCATTGGTTGCTCAGTCACCAACTAGGTAAACTAAATAAATACCGTACAGAGTAACATACATAAAAATAGACACAATGACACTGATTTTTTTTATGCAAACTGCTCCTACCCGATTTGCCCAAACGTTAAACAGCCGGATTTTTCGGCCAACTAGTGTATAAATGACAGGAACGCGCGACAGAGCGAACGTGTCGTTCCATATAAAGCGCATGCTCCCCGCCATACAATGTTGGTATCAACATTGTATGGCGGGGAGCACGTGCTTATAGGGCAACTAATCGTGCGATCAGTCCAGGTACCTAGACGGATCGCACGATTAGTTGACGTCTAAGTACGGCGACGAGTCCATGTTGACAGTGAAGTCGCCGCACGCACGAAATAATCACGTTTTGTGGAGGGGCGTTCATTTTTAGAATGGTTCATCTCTAGCAAGGTTAAAGCAGCCTGTAATGTCAATCAGAGTTTTGTTTGCCTGTCTCGACCGAGCTGTTTTAAGGCGCGTTTACATTAGGTCGGCTAGGCCGTTTTCGGCTGCAACCGTATTTGGTCAACGACTAGTGTTGGGCGTCTTGTCTCACTCTGTCACTGACTAGTGTAAACAGGTATTCGGTTGGCCGTATTCCGGGTGACGAGACGCCCTTATTGTCAGAATGCGGTCGCCGAATTCGGTGATTCAACCTATATAAACAATCCAATTCGGTTAACCGTTCCGGTTCAGCGGTCGCCATATATGGTGGCCGTAAACGCGCCATTACGGGAGGGAACCATTATAAGTGCAAATACCTAAGTAGTAATTATAATGTGCCTTCAATTTATTTTATTATGAAATAAAGCATTCAGACCTGAATACGCAGTAATAATGCTGATATCTGTTTTGACCCGGAGAGTACGTCCATTGTTAACGCTTCTCTAGTGTATGATATAATACTCTAATACTACACAATACCATAGAAACTTCTATAGGTTACTGTAAATTAAAAGGGCTAGTAATTTATGTAAATAGTTTTTTATCGAATTATTATAAATAGGCATTGTACAGACTACGAATAAGGCGAATTTACAATTAATATTATCAAAAGAAGGCTGTCGTATTCTTTATGTGACGTCTCCAAGTCTTGTGAAGTATTACAGTAAGATATTTACAAGTGTGTTCAGTTTATAATGTTTCTTGTATTACCTTCAATTTATGAACGTGTAAAGCAGTCTCTCCGATACATGGCGTTGATTACAATAAGTGACGTGAGCCTTAGAGAGGCCTTTTCTCTCAAAGCTTTTAATTAAATTTACACTATCTAGCCGATAAATGGTTTTAATAAATTAGCTATCTGTCAATCGTGTATATTTTGGGCACTTCAGAACAATTTATTTCTGCATTCAGTCAAACCCGTGTACGTAGTTTTAATAATGTACTCACATGAACCAAAGTATTTTGATATCCTAGTTTTGTTATCACTCATACACTCGATGTTCTATTATTTTTAAATTAAGTATTAATACAATTAATGTTTATCGTTAATGTGAAAATTGAGTATTATTATTTGGACCATTTTTAAATTATTTGTATAAATTCAAAAAGCAGTCATGATAGTTGACTACGTTTTGTAATTTGTGATATTATCAACAGTTAGATAATTATTTCGAATTATTTTCTAGAGTTTTGCAAAATTGTAATAATAAGGTCGACATTGTGTGTTAAATTGTCCTTTTTCTATAATATAGCACGTTCCTAATGTTAAATGGACATTTTACGTTAAAATTCTATGTTTAATACTCTAAAATAGGAAAAGATTTTAGCTTCCAAATAAATATCATTGTTGACTAAATAGTATTTTTCTTTGCATACCCTATAATGGTTTGAAAAGGTTTTAAGAGAAACAATCCATAACAATTTCAGAAAATGTTTAATTTTAATAATTGCTTCATTTTTCATCAACTATGCTGTACAAACTATATCGCTTACATTAGAATTAGCAATTAATAATTGCACGTAAAAAAACTTAACAAATAGGTTTCTTCAACTTTTCGATTGGAATGAACGATTATTACAATAAGTAATATTTTACAATATTTATAACTCTACGAAATGAAAATCTATTCAACAAGCAGTCACAATCGCCCAATGATATGTTAAAATTATTTGTATATAATTTTAATGTTATTGCATTCTAAGTATTAAGTTCGCGTCGTGTGTGGGGCGGGGCGAGTGCCGTGTCGCGTGCCTACGCTAGGGGTCGGATGGTCGTGCTCTGTCGCATCTGTCGTGGCGCCCTCTATCGCATCAAGCAAGAAGCGCCCTCTACACACTACATGACTAGGTTGTCTCTCTCATTGGCGCCGCCCTTGTGGTTCTGGCCCTTGAAGTCTTTCAATCTAATAGGCGATGACTCGCTGCCGGAATCACCCTGAAACATTATCATTGTGATCATCTTCAACAAAGCGGTATGTAAACGGGATCAGCTGTCCATGGGACCCTCGATGACTACTACAGTGAACGGTAGACGGGACCACAGTTCGTTGTTAAGAAACTAACGTCACTACTGCCTACCCACCTATACGGCGCGTGGGAAACTGTAATATATAACTACGCAGTAGCTTGACACTTTAACTGAATGAGAAACGACTGATTAATTCCAATTTGAAAAGATAATCGCTACGATGATTTTACGAAAGCCTAAACCATTTGGCTCCATCTCTTTCTCGTTCTGCGTTAGATGTTACGGTTTGTGGAACACTTACGTTAGCACCGAGCGAGGTGGTCTCCTGGAGTAGCAGCTCGCTGTCGGTACCTCGGGACTCCTTGTTCTTGAGGATGGAGCGCGAGCGAGAGTCGCCCTCTAGCGGCCAGCCGCCGCCGCGTTTGTTGCCGTTCTTACCTATTTACACACATTCACAAAATATCGTCATTAGTAAGTGGCCTCTGGTTTATCTAGAGCCCTTTGTGTGGTCGGTTGGGTCCGAAACCACAGACGCCTTCGTCAAGACACGCGTTGCGTAGGTATAATTGATATTGTATGTTAGGTAGATCTAGGCATCCTATAAGAAGAGTGAGGCGTGTTTTCTTTATCAAGTATATCCTTCTTACATCTTCTAGTCATGAAATAAAGTCCAATATTACTAGTTTTTTTTTAAAATTCAAATTGTCTTTCACATATCTCGGGATGCAAGTGCACCCAAGGACAACCCCCTGTTGGCGTAGGACTATTGCAGGTTATGGAAACAAAGATACTGGGTTTGGGGATTTGGGTTTGGGTGGCTAAAGTGAACTGGTTATCTAGGACTATGGAGAGATTATGGCTCCTGTGTGACCAATGTTTTATATAAAATATACAGATAAAGCAGGGGGTGCAGGGGGTGACTTGCACACTCAATAATAGGCCCCCGCAAAAGGGTAGCTAGCACAAAGTCTCTTAGCGACAAGGGGCAACATGTCCTGAGGTGCGTATGAGGAGTGGAGAGGTATTCCACGGCTATCAGGACAATCCCGGAAGTACGGTCAAGGTCCCTACCAGCATTTTACTGGAATACCTACCTACTTCCTTCCTCCGATACGTTTACCCTTGCAAATCACTCAAGCCAGCCAGTAAAGGCAAGAATGAGGTGGGAGCTCTGTTCCTCATCAGTGTTCACTCCAACCGCCCAATAAAGGCAAACTAGAGGCGAGGAACAAGACTTCTCCCGGGAGATAGGGTCCGTGGGGTTTTTACTGCCCAACAGCTCGCTACATACTGCACTGCGGGTTTATGTATCTCTCTTGGTCTGGCTCCACACCCTAGACCTGTTTCGGCAAAGTAACTCTACCGACACAGTCCTAGAGTTCAGGAGCGTGTATTTATTTATGTATTGCATAATATGGGGTTTCTTTTTATTATTATTACCTACTAGCTGACCCGACAGCCTTTGTCCTGTCCAAATTTCAATACTTAATTCATACAAACCAACTTCAAATTTTTCTATTCATAAGAACCTTCCTCTGACATCTACGAATATTTGAAAATAAAAAAAATTGCCGAATTGGTCCAGTCGTTCTCGAGTTTTGCGCTTAGCAATTTAGCCATATATTTTTATTTAATACTCAATACCTTTATTTGCATTCCACGTGTATTTAGGTGGTAACTTAAAATTATTTGCTAACACTGTGGACCCTGTCGGGCCCTGATATTTATTTACCTAGATGTGCAAAATACAGCCTCAAATAAACCCCTCTCGCTTCATACACTCTATGAGTTGAGTTTGTCATTAGGCTTGAGTGAGCATGACAAACTCATGAGTTGCAGTGGCCCCATACGACATCGCCACCCATCACCCATAGTTTTACAAAATGGATTAAAATTAAACCAATTAGATTGTTACTAGATAGTTATCAAACCACACTTCAAACATTTCGTCGTTATTCATTCGATAAAAGACAGTGTGAAAGAGCACAAATGATTGGTATAAGCTCCGCACCTATAGACCGTTCACGGTTATTTTACCTCTGATTTTGCATCATTTTCAAAATCATAATGATCTTTATTGTTGATGCAATAAGGTTGCTTTTGGGTTGCTACCATTGTCAAGTCTGTCATAATCAGTTAATCACAGTGATTTGAGTTGCAATAAAGTTGCTATTGGTTTGCTGCTGTCAGAGCTGTCAGAGATAAAAAAAAAAAACTGTGCGGTCTGTGCCTACCTATTTTATGATTGATTTGATTACCTATTCCCAAAGATCCTATAAAATAGCAGGTAAAACCAATAAAACGTATAAGCATAAAATGAGTGATCCGACAGCACAAGCAAAGCCAGCCCTAATAAGTCCAATCAATAAAGGAGTTGTAGTGTGCGTGAGCGGGACCTAAGCGATTCTTTCAGTTTGTTTCACTTAGTTCAGGGAGCTTAGCAAGTGTACCTACATACTCTAAAAATCCTGACGTCTAGGAGGTGAGGCAGACTGGGGAGCGGGGCACAAAGTTCCCACTTTTGGGTTTTTCGCTTATATCTCAAAAACGGTGCGTCGTAGGAAAAAAATCTAATACCAAATGAAAGCTCATGAAAATTCTCTACAACTTTTATTCTATAAACTTTTCGAATTTCCAATACAGAATAGAGAACATTTTGGAAAAAAGGATTTTGACCAAATATTCCTTCATATCGCCTAAGGCCTAAACTATTATCATTTTAATATATAATTATACATTAAACTGTTATCTATATTGTGTAATTATACATATGCCAATTACGTTTTCATCCTCTTAGGCCGTGAGGGCTGGCAAAGGTTCTTTCTCCATGGCATCCTCATCCTCAGTGGTGAGTGGTTCTTGCTGAAGGGCTCTACATCATCTTCATCGTTGTCCACAACAACAGACACGCCGTTGAGGCATTTCCATTGGCAATGTGCAATGGAGGCACGCCGCAGAACAGTTCAGCATTGCAATCACATTTGCGTTACTACCACAATCCTTGGTGCAGCGGGAAAATATAGTTTTCAGTAGGACCTCCGGTGCTGGTGAATCTTCTGTTGTTATTGGCACCAGGGTGTCTCCTACATGTTTCCACCTTCTTGAGGGGGCAGCTGTTTCCTGAACCACTGCTGCAATTGGAGGCAAATTGACCTCATGAACGACTGGAAGTGGTACTGGTTGAGGGAGTCTTGCTCCGGAGGGACGGTGGACTCGGGGATGTCCGCCGGCCCCCATCCAGCTGGACCCGAGGCGGCGGCGCGTAGTGTTCCGCGCGCGCCCCTATTGGACGTTGCGGGGGGAGTCCTGCACCTCACTCCCCTCGCAGGCCTGAGGAGGCCCGCAAATGCGGGCCAGCACTAGCCGGGGATCGTGGAAGGCGCCCAAGTTCCCATGATCCCCGGTGCAGGTGTGGGAAGGGAACACCGGGGTGGTTTTTAGTCAGTAAGAGTCTGACAGACCCCTCCGCTCACCCCAGGGCGGGGGACATCCATGAGGATTTTCCACCCCGGCAACAAAAAAAACAAAAAAAAGGTCAGTCTTGCTGGTGACCGATACCATTAGAGGAAGCACATCTTCCCAGCCTCTTCAACCTCACCGTGAGTGGAGGATGAGTTGTAAAAGATCACTGCCACTTCCTTGATGATTTCTGACTTCAAGTACAATTTTGAGAAACCCACCTTTCTGAAAGTAGTTACAAAAGTTGACGCAGCCGGTAAATGAATATAAGAACAGGATGTGTTCAAATCCATGCTGCTTCATCTCTTGGGTGGACAGTGCAATTGTTTTGGTTTTCCCTCTGCCGGGTTTCAGCAGCAGGATGTCTTGGGTAGGAAGAGTGGAAGCTATCAAAAGGACAGCGAGGTCCACATACTCACCAACGACAGCCACAGAACTATGAGTGAATTGTTCCACGGCAATCTACACGATAAGGACGGCATCATCATCGGTGGCCTGGAGAGTGTGTGTCCCATTCTCCTGAAGCTTTGTCTGCTCTGTTTGCTTTGTGCTTTGTTTGCTTTGTAAAGAGATGAACTGAATTTTGTTTGTTAAGTTTGGACAAACAAAATTTTGTCACTGGTATCGATGTGTTCCATGTCAAATTGAATTCAGCCGGCCTCCTCAGTCTGTATCGTCCGTCGCTCTGTTCTTGTGACTGAGTTGAGTTTATAGTTTAGCTAATTTTCAAATCAGCTAATGCCCATCACTAGTATACAGCTGTATCCGTTTAGACTGGAAGCCGACCCCAACATAGTTGGAAAAGGCTAGGCGGTTGATGATGTAATGCCCATCACGCTGAATAACTTTTGTTATCACTTTTCCGGAGCGTGTAGCTTGAAAACGTTGGGAATTTGAAATAAGTTCATAAAATAAAAGCAAAATAAAATAAAATTTTATGAGCTTTAATTTTATACTCGTACTTAAAGAAAATTTTTCCCTACGACGACGCACCTTTTTGAGTTATTAGCGAAAAACCCAAAAATGTGAACTCTGCCCCCATACTCCGGCTCACCTCCTAGGCGTCAGGATTTTTAGTATGTTCACTCCCTAACAAGTTTCTGAAGGAATCGGTTAGGTCCCTGCTCACGCACTACACCCCCTTTTGGGCCATTCGTTGACTGAACTGTAGTATAGGTACTGAGCTCGTGTTTGTCAAGGAATGTTTCCTCGTTTGTGGAGTCGTAATTTTTTTTTATTTCGGTATGGATTTTGTAGACAAGGCCTAATCTTGGATACACTACCTATTGCTCTGAAGCACTAGTGTATCGTAGCAGATGGCGCACCTCAGTGGTTGCATCCTATCAAAAAGTTTTCTGGTTAACTTACTGTTATTTCCACTGGACTGCAAAGCGTTTTAAAATATAAGCTTACGTATAGTGGTAGGTAGTTACGTATTTAAAATGAGACGAACCAAAAAGGATGTGATGATTAATGATCCTCGTAGCTATCCCTCTCGGCGGCTTCCTCTCTTCCTCCGTCCAGTCCTGTGGGACAAACGATCATGTTCGCGTTACCCACATGACCATTGAAACAAGCATCGTTAAACCATGAAGGCAGTCAAACAACTCATGCAGTTAGAACACATTGAATTAAGTATTAGTCAAACTGTGTCTACATCATGCAAACATGACGACGGACAAGGTAGGGAAGACGAGGATATTCGGACACACTACTGAACCATTTGTCAAAAGCCGGAGCCGGTGAGCGGCGCTGCGGGTCGCCATCGCTCACCTGTTGGAAGCGGGCCTTTCTGTGTTTGGGCTTGGCGTCGTCGGCGGGGGGCTCGTCGAGTGGCTGCGGCAGGCTGGTCCGCGACGCGTCCAGCGGCCGCACACCCGCCACGGGCGCCGCGCTCGGCGCTGTCGGCACGCCCGCGCCTGCAAGGCTGGCTCGCGAGCCTCGCGGCGAACCTTCGCCCTGTGAACCTTTGGCACACAACACGCTTCCATCCCCAGATGCACTCCTTCGCACTCCATTAAAGTCAGCATTCACCCCGCCCCCACCCCCACCCGCGCCGCCACTGCCGCTACCGTCCAGAGGATTCACATACAAGTTTGATGAGTCGTTCTCGCATGCGATGTCGCCCTCTGAAGGAAAAGGGTGCGTAAGGCATGATGCAAATGTATCTGTAACGTAAGACATAATACGTACATGGAGCCGCACACGACCACATACGGTGTATGCTGCTCATGTACACATATCATACAGTACGCATGGTTACAGTGGGTAGGTACATGAATTGTGTGCCGAAAGGACATCGACGTTACAACAGTGAACGAATAAGGACAAGATTGTGACAAATAATTGATCTGATTGTACGTCTACGGGTTGATTGCACATATAAAAATACATTAAAAGAAAACTAATTATTTTGAATTAAAAAAGACAGTATTAACAAGTCTTGTAAACAACAGAGTAGGTAGGTAGGTACCAATAAAAATCATTCTGCTTAACGCTTTAGAAAATCAGTTTTTTTCTGTCCTGTTATTTACAATATAAGGAGGTTATGTAGGGTTCCATATGTGTAGGTGTGTACCTGGGCTGTCGAGGCTGTTGGGCGTGGCCTCGGGCAGCGCCTTGGGCGCGGGGTGCCGCGCTAGGCACGCCAGCTCCACGCACACCGGCTGCCGCAGGTCCGACGTTGACATCGGCATCAGCTGCTCCGCGTCAATGAACTCCTTATAGCCCTACACGAAAGTGTTACACGCACTATTATCTCCGTTATGAAGAATCCATCATATGTGTCATATCATTCCAATCTCACTTTCTGAACGTTTACACTTCATTAACAGTGTACCTACTGAAGATTTTCTAGGACTAAGATTGTATGTTTTAGTTTTGGACGCTATCAAAATGGAATTACCTACTAAGTTGACGAAACAAGTGTATTTTTGACAAAATTTACCTTCAAGGGTCCTATGTTAATAAAATGATTAGCTGCAAACATTTAAACCGAAATAAAGAAATCATAAACCAGCGGATGGGTAGTTAATAAATTATTACACTTATCTAAAATAATAAGTAAGTAAATACTTACAGGTTAATGCTAAATGGAAATATTGTTATTAGTAAAGTAGGTATTACATACATCAAATAATAATAAAAAAATCGCATAATTAGTAATTAATAATGAGGCGTCTACAAAATCATGAATGCGTTAGTATCTTAGTACCTTGAACGTGCAAAAACAACATTCAAACTCAGAAGGCAGCTGATCCAAGTCAAGCTGTTTGTCAGCCATCTTCTTTTCCTAGAAAAAGAGAAATCATTAGTAACTAGTTATTCTCGTTCCTGGCCTAAGGTTAGAGAATATAGTAGTGAGTCAGTCCAAACCGTCGACGAAGTATCGCTTTGATGAAATTAATGAAGTCGGCTAATGATACGGAAATGCAAGCGGTGATCGCCGACGGTTCATGGTAGTTTAAATCAGTGATGCGTTTTAAATTTGACTTTTACAAACAAGCTACTATGAGAGTTCTACGATGATTAATTATCCGGCAACGAGTGTTAGCAAAGATGTAAACATAGGTGATATCTTACTGGTGTAGGTTCAGGATTTATGAGCAAGCGTTTCTCCGGCGAGCCGAGCCCCTCGTTCGAGTAACGACGCTCTTTCTGAGGGCTGCTCTGAAACTGTTACCTACAGTGTTAGCGGAAAGCTTATAGCTGCGATGTGACTACAGCTTCAAAAGGGTCCGTCCAAAGCTTAAAGCGGAAATTATTAAGAATATTGAGTCTCCCCCTCCTCTAGCGCACTGCTGATATCTGCTGAAGCAAAAACAGATTGTGTCGTGAAATTGCAAAACTCAATGACTAAGTAGTATTATAATATTTGGCAGAAAAAAATACTGAGTAAAGGCGTGTTGGAACTCACCCTGCAATAGGCAAGATCATTGTTGGACGTACCCATACGGTTGTGAGCAAGTGTTATTACCTGGCTGGGGTCAGTACTCTGAGGCAGCGTATTGATGATGGAGTGTTCGTACTGTTTGTAGCAGCCGGTGGTGGCCGGGGCCTCGCCCTCCAGACTAGTGGCGTCCGCCTGCGACAAGTTGTGTCCTGAAGACACATACCACTGTGAGTAGCGACGTATTCCATATGGTTCACTATTGTCCCCGTATATTTATTTATTTATTAATAGTATGAAGGAACATTTAAAACATGACAAAAATAACGGCGTGAACTACACAACACACATTCCACACGAACAGTACAGTACACAGAATCCAGCGTCCTCCGGATACACACATCAGACAGTCCACAGAAGAGGAATGTTAGTTCTAAGAAGCGTTAGGCTTACGCTGACAATGTAATCGACCTTAGATTATAGTCTTCGTCGCACATCGCTAGCTACACGCGACGCGACTCGACCCCGAGTAACAGACTTAACATAAAGGGGTCGAGCGTGACCACTGTGAGAGTGGCAAGTTGCTCATCGGGCGTCGTCTCTCGCCTCAATGAGGACGCACTTGTCACCTGAAGACAAGGAATAAAAGACTCTGAGTGCACCTCGTCGAACCAACGAGTGAACATAGCTGTAGCTGCGATGTATCGTGAACTGTTTGGTTTGATTCAAGATGTCTGCGAGTCCGGAGAGCCATATCGATGCGACGTGCACACATTCAACATTCATTGCATCCAATAAACACAGACACTGTTTGAGCACGAAAGGCATGCGTGCACAGTGAACGATACAGTTAACGTGCATTCCGAGCGAGAGACATATGACATGGACAAGCGGCAAAGCGAGTGGTCTACGCGATACTGACCTGTGTCAACGATGACGTCGATGAGGTCCATGCTCTTGGCGAACGCGTCCCGCAAGTTAATATGGTGGAAGGAAACGATGGAGCCCTCGCGCTTGGCGCGTTCGAGCGCCTCTCGTCGCTTGAGCGCCTTTTCGCGCCGCATCTGGTTCTTGTAAAACTCGGCGAAATTGTTGACGATAATGGGGATGGGTAACGCAATTACCAACACGCCGCAAATACAGCAAACTGAGCCGATGACCTTGCCCAACGGGGTCGTGGGGTAAATGTCACCGTATCCGACTGTGGTCATGGTGATGCCGGCCCACCAGAACGTTTCCGGAATTGAAATAAATTTAGTTCCCGGCTCTTCTTTCTCAGCGAAGTATGCCAATGAGGAGAATATTAGTACTCCCATGGCAAGGAACAACATGAGCAATCCGAGCTCCTTATAGGAGTTTCTGAGCGTGAACCCGAGCGACTGTAGCCCGGTCGAGTGTCGGGCGAGTTTGAGGATGCGCAATATTCGCATGATACGGAAAATTTGCACGACACGCCGCACATCTTGAAACTGATCAGTGGCGTTCTTATTTGTTTCGAGCAGGAAGAGAGATACAAAATAAGGCAATATAGCCAGTAAGTCTATCACGTTCAGTCCACCCTTGAAGAACTTCCATTTGTCCGGCGAAGCACTAAACCGCAGCACGTACTCGAGCGTGAACCACGTGATGCACACCGCCTCGACCATGGCCAGCTGCGGGTTATCCATGGGCGCGCCCTTGTCGTCGTACACTTGCATCTGAGGTATCGTGTTGAGAGTGAGCCCTATCGTGGACAGCACGATGAAGAGGATCGAGATGACCGCGATGACCTGCAAGCACGCATCAGTGAGCGGCGAGCGGCGGGCCTCGAAGACCCGCGCTCGCCGCCACCGCGCTGCCACACTGTGCAACTAAGCCTCGGTACCTAGTTATATGCCACATGTGTCAGATCGGTCAGTTATATGCCACATGTGTCAGATCGGTCAGTTATATGCCAGTGTTTATACAGAACTACTCTTCCTACATGTTTGTACATCGGTAGTATATAAACTACTTAAATATTTGTAAGATATGTCATTAGGTATGTATTTACAGACAAACGGTAAAAGCCAATATCGTATGTAACAAATGTCTTAATAGTAATCTTAAATTTTGGTGTAGAAATAACATCTATTCGTGTGACTATGTTAGTATATAGTGTTGTGTGGTCTCGGTGTAGTTCAGTGGGTAATTTATATTAATAAGTGTGGGTGAACGGACGCGCGTCCGAGTTCATACTATGTAGGTATATGCGCCTAGAGCAGGAGGCGGCACGAAGCAGACGCTCGTCCGTCCATCGCCCGCATTGCTCGGTTAGTCGGATCAGTATCACGAAGCGGAAGCGCTGGTGGAGTAGGAGCAGAGCGGGAGGCGAGCGGGAGCCAGGAGCGGACAGGCGGGGGAGGGGGACGCCGGCGGGCGGCGCCACGCCGTGGTGGGAGGCGGCGCGGGCGCAGCACGGCGCGTGCCGGACCCCCGGGGGGCCGCGTCCGGCGCGCGCCGGCGCCGTCCCGTGCCACCCCGCACGCCGGCTACTGTGCGCCGCCTCAGCGGCGGCTGGTCACATCGCGTAAGCCCATCCCATCTTTGCAACTTTGCGACAACAATTAAGCTTTGTTTTTATTAAGTTCCCTATTGAGAACTTTCGACGTGGCTGTGAACATTTATAAAATTTATTGTAATAAAATATTATTTACAATCCTGAAGATTGCCGTGAATTGAAACATTTGACTTGATAGTAAGCATAAAATACTTTTTGCAGCTTTTAAAAGAAGTTAACAGTATTGGAGCAAAAAAAAAGTTACAAATAAAAAGTAGTTTTTTTAGAAAACCTTAACTTTACACCAACTAAAAAATAAAAGTAGTAGTAGTTGAGAAAAACTCCTTTTCGTATCGTTAATTAATCATGACCATCACGGCGAAGACGGGCCTGTGTAGACCACAACACAATAAATGACTGCACGATCAGTGTTATCACAAAATAATGTTAGCACAAAACGCAATAACTAATTCTGCAGAAACTATAAATTCCGAGTCTTGTGTTGTAGAATACTGTGTCATAAATCTTACAACAAAAAAAAAAACATAACTTGTTTAAAACTTAATGCAGTATAACTATAATTAGGTATACAATAATTAATAAATACATAAGTATGTAGAGCCAAAAATACTTATAATAAGTACATAAATAAGTATGCAATGCATTTATGCACCTGTAAGCAGTGTTTGCTGAACTTTCGTGTGGAATAAAATAGATAGAAAGAACAAAGATGTTACATTACTTATAATAACTTGCAAGTATATAACAAATAAAAGGGAAGGAATATTTATACTATATTAATTTTGTACTTACATACGCAAGGTTGCACCGCTGTTGTCGAAATTGAAATACAAAGTAGAATAGTAACGCTACGAAGTAGGCTGAAAGGAGCTCAAACAACACAATATCGATTCGACAAAAGCGATCAAAGGTTACGATCACAAACACAATACAACATTCACATGGAACACACCACCACAATCCATTAAACGACAACGAACAAACTGACTTGCGACACTGAAGGAGGAGCCAGCGATAGATGTTATTCATGCACCACAACACAACACATATAAATATAAACTCTTATACCAAGCTTGTTTCCTAAATGCATTTATTCAAGAAAGCTCAGTATTGAAAGTGTCAAATCCTTGAAACAAACTGTAGCAAAGTGAAATGTGTACGGATTACGAAACAAGCCTTATATGTAGGTACATTTAGGAAGTAGGTGTTTGTATATACCATTATATACGTAAAGTATTTCATATTTGTATGTGTAAACAGGATGTCATACAGTGGTGGAATGAAAGTGGACAGTAGATACAGAATGTTTTATGTTCATGTACAGTAGACAGTACTTAGCGAGTGTGCTTTCAGTGCTTAGTGTACCTAGACTTATTTGTGAGAATAGATCATTTGAAAAGTGAACTTAATAAGTACAAAAAAACTACTTCTGCAAATATCTACCAGTAACAGTACAAATCTTGCGCACATGGACATTTCAAGAGCCTTACTCAAAACTCACAATTCACAAAAGCATCTATCTAAAATTTAACTAGATTTAGAAAATAATACTGTATTCTATAACCCTTAAATACTCTTACACTAAACTATCCTCGGCAGCTTTGCTAGAGTGGCAGGGTTAATAATATCGGTAACTTGTTATTATTTTTTTGAATACGGCGCGATACGTTACCCTGGCTGCGATACTGGTGGTCGGTTTCTCGAGGAGGTCCCAGAGCCACTTCTGGTACTGAGCGCATGTGCCCTGACCGAACTCCTCCTCCTCCCGCTGTCGCAAGCTCTCGGCTTCCTTCCTCATCTCCTCGTGCACGTGCTCCTTCCGCTGGTGGTACTTGTGCTGGCAACACGATTCCAGGTACAGTTCGTCCACGCCCCAATACTCGAGATCGTCGCTAAATGCCAACACACACATTTCATCAACTAAATGTAACTTTCCAGTCCGATAAAAATTGAGTATTGAACTGAAGCTCTTCGGGTGCCTGGAAAAATTAAAGAGCTATGTTGAAATCCAGTTCTGGGTAAAGTACACACGGCTACACATCAAGCTATAGGTACAATTCCAGTTTACACTGACCTCTCATTGCAAAGAAATCCTATACAATGCGAGATCAGGTTATACTGGAAATGTATAGCTTGATCTTTAGCCGTGCGTACATAAGGTATAATTGCCATAAGTATATGAGAATTAATAAACACGATGTAAAAAAACAAGCCCAATTGAACGTTAAAAGTTAAAATAAGTAAATACCTAAGCATTACCGACTAAGGACTATAGTAGGTACTCATTCATGTCTACTCTTGCAGCGGGGTATGGAAAGACATTACTTACTTATTTTTTTTTTTATTAATTCCTAATATAGAGGAAACTTTTCTCCATCAAGGAACTGCAATTGTTTTAAAACAGTAAGCCGACGTTTTTTTTTATTAATTCCTAATATAGAGGAAACTTTTCTCCATCAAGGAACTGCAATTGTTTTAAAACACAGTAAGCCGACGTACGCACGGTCGTAAGAATATCGCGGCGATTTTCTTTCGCGCATTGGATTTTCAACGCTCTGCTTAGCGACGAGAGTTGAAAATCCAACAGTGTGTATTTTCGACGCGCTAGAATGCACTCTATTGTTGTTAGGTTTGATTCTCGAAGCTCGGCTCAACACCCAGAGTTGAAAATCCAGTGCGCGATAAAATCCCGCCGTGATATTTTTACGTCCGTGCGAACGTCGGCTTAAAGGTTCTGATGACGGGACACGCTATAAATACCAAAAACAGCGTACCTATCGAAAAAATATTCATTGTCTTGTAATGAGTAGTCGTCACATAGTTCCGTGATGGCCTCATGCGTGTTGCAGTCCCTCAGGCGGCCGAGCCTTGTGTGCGGCAGACGCTCGAGCGTGCGCCAGAGCACCTCGTGGCGGACGCCACCCACGTTGATGATCACTCGCTTGCTCAGCGCCTTCGCGCGGAGCATCATAAACGGCTCCGGTGGTAGCGATGACATCGACCTGCAAAGGGTATTTGTTGGTTGCAGTAAGTCAAAGATGATTATTTCTTTGATGAAGTAGACTGATACCACAAGATATCCATGTGAATACTATTCATCTCTATGTAAATGTAGCTATAGATTAATTTTATTCACATGGCGATCTTGTCATTTATTAACCGACGAAAAAAAAGGAGGAGGTTCTCAATTCGACACGTATGTTTTTGTAATATAAAATTGTAGCGAAGATAAAACTATAGATAGGTACCTACGAGGTCTGGGAACGATTCTAATGCCGAAAATATATTTTGATCTGCATTTATCTATTGATTTTAAAAAATGATACAGTCAGCAAGGAAATGGCCAATTTTTACAAAAACTTTTTGATGCCAATCGATCCTGTTTCAGATAAGGATAAAAAAACTCCATTGAACCGACTGAGGTTTAGTGCTAGGAAAGTCAGAAATCGCAAAAAGCTTTTTTCCCCATACATTTCGTAGGAAAAGAGACTCGAACTTTATTATGATGGAAAGACTGATATTGGTGCCGATTCTGTTGTACACCGAACTAAACTAACTAAACTATCACTAAAATTCCTTACTTTTTGCTATGAGAATATTAGAGCTATTCTGCAAAAAAAAACCTCTAAATTTAATAACAATTTTGACACAACTAAAATCGAGTTTGACAATCGTGACTCCGCGTGGTATAGTGCCTGTAGTATATTTGACCCAGTGGCTTTAATTGGAACTAACGAAATCATTATGAAGTGACAAGACTTGTCATATTTTGTTCACCGACATCGCTGTCGTTACCGGGTCAAATATCTTTTAGAGCTGGAGGGGCGCAGGGAGGGTTCAGCTTCAACGTGTTTTATATGGAATGTAGGTACCTTTTTTTTTTGGTACCTACATGTTGAGTCATAGGGGTTTAAAGATTTTATAAAGGGGGGCCAAATTTTCATTATTTTTGCGATAGGACTCACCGTTTTCGAGATATATGCAAAAGAAAAGAAAAAAATACACTACTGCTTTTGCATCCGAAGTCAAGGTCTCGGTGTGAATTTTAGTTCATGTCAACTAATTTTGTTCCACACCTTTTTAATCGCGATTAAACATAGTCTGATTTAGTTTGACAATTAAAATTTTAGGTGAAAACAGTCAAATTCAGAATAGCAAAATTGCCATTTTCACTAAACTAATAACTCCGTACAATCTTAGTCCTGTCAAACTAAAATGTAGTTAAGTTTTGTCACTTTAGTCAATTTCAGAATGGGAAATCGTCGTTTGACAGGAATAAACTAAATTTTAGTGATTTTTAGTCTAGTTTATAGGCATTTGTGACAAGAGAATCGGCACCACTATCTATCTATATATATCACTATATATATATATATATCACATTAATATTATAAAGGCGAAAGTTTGTGAGTGTGTGTGTGTGTGTGTGTGTATGTTTGTTACTTCTTCACGCTCAAACGGCTGGACCGATTTGGATGAAATTCGGTATGTAGACAGCTTATAACCTGGATTAACACATAGGCTACTTTTTATCCCGGAAAAATGTAGTGCTCCCGTGGGATGAGCAAGAAATTCAAATATATTTGCTACTCTTTCAAACTCAAACGCCTCGACCGATTTTGACGAAATTTGGTGTGGATTTAGCTGACACTCTGGATGAACACATGGGCTACTTTTTATACCGAAAACATAGAGATAGAAAGAAAAAGTATTTATTGTGACTAGCACAGGAAGATCACCAACCAAACAAAAAACACACCAGTAAAAGTTTAAAAACAAAATTAAATAATCACACTATCACATCACACTAATATTATAAAGGCGAAAGTTTGTGAGTGTGTGTGTGTGTGTGTGTGTATGTTTGTTACTTCTTCACGCTCAAACGGCTGGACCGATTTGGATGAAATTCGGTATGTAGACAGCTTATAACCTGGATGAACACATAGGCTACTTTTTATCCCGGAAAAATGTAGTGCTCCCGTGGGATGAGCAAGAAATTCAAATATATTTGCTACTCTTTCAAACTCAAACGCCTCGACCGATTTTGACGAAATTTGGTGTGGAAGTAGCTGACACTCTGGATAAACACATAGGCTACTTTTTATACCGAAAAAATAGAGATAGAAAGAAAAAGTATTTATTGTGACTAGCACAGGAAGATCACCAACCAAACAAAAAACACACCAATAAAAGTTTGAAAACAAAAAAACAAAATTAAATAATCACACTATCACATCACACTAATATTATAAAGGCGAAAGTTTGTGAGTGTGTGTGTGTGTGTGTGTGTGTGTGTATGTATGTTTGTTACTTCTTCACGCTCAAACGGCTGGACCGATTTGGATGAAATCCGGTATGTAGACAGCTTATACCCTGGAAAAACACATAGGCTACTTTTTATCCTGAAAAAAATGTAGTGCCCCCGTGGGATGAGCAAGGAATTCAAATATATTTGTTACTCCTTCAAACTCAAACGGCTCGACCGATTTTGATAAAATTTGGTGTGGAAGTAGCAGACATCCTGAATACACATAGCACACATGAGCTACTTTACATCTTGAAAAAATGTAGCGTTTCCGTGGGATGAGCAATTTTTTTGTGAGTACTTTTCTCACCGATTAAATAATACACGTTTTAGTGTATCTCATAAACCGCGGGTAACACCGCGGGGCGCAGCTAGTATATATATATATATATATATATATATATATATATATATATATATATATATATATATATATATATATATACATATATATATAATAACAATAGAAGTCCTGACTGACTTACTGACTGATTGACTGACTCATCAACGCCCAGCCCAAACCCTTGGACCTAGAGAGCTGAAATTTTGCACAGAGGTTCCCTTTATAATGTAGACAAGGAATAAGGAAGGATTTCCCGGTAGGATATTCCCGTGGGATATTTTCCGACATCCACGCAAGCGAAGCCGCGCGGGAGAGCTAGTCTTCTATATAAATAAAAATAGAAGTCCTGACTGACTGACTGGCTGATTGACTGCCCAAACCCTTGGACGTAGAAAGCTGAAATTTTGTACAGAGGTTCCCTTTATAATGTAGACAGGGGATAAGGAACGAATTCCCGGTAGTACGTTCCCGTGGGATATTTTCCGACATCCACTGGCAGCCACTGGCAAAAGCTATAGTACTAATATATTATTATGATTTTTCGTAGAACGTACACAGAAAAACATGAAGTTTAGGCCTTTTCTCAAACTCAAACTCAAACTCAAAGCATTTATTTCAATTAAACCAATTACAGGCACTTTTGAATTGTCAAGGGGTCGGTCAGTCAAAAAGATGAAGCTAGGCGCCCATTCCAAAGCATAGTAGGTACCTATGGAGAAGAACGGGCAAGAAACTCCACGGACACTCTTTTAAATCAAGATATGGTTACAAAATAATGGTTACATCATTCATGTTGAAATTTTACATGTGAGAACGATGCAGAACCTTAAAAGCGTCCTTAAAAAAAAAACAATTTAAATTAAATTAAAATAAGCCGTGGCCGCTAAGGTATGACCAGCCTTCACTGACAGCGCTTGTTCACGAACCTGACGCATGGATTAGCTAAATGATCCAACACGCGCCACCATCAGCGAGACATTAGAGTTTCTGTCATATATGATTATAATAAAAATAAATATCTACAGTTACGTGACTGTTAAAGAGAAATTCCGTGTGTTTACAATCTACTGTCAAGAACATTATTTTAGTGATAGCCGTTCGTCAGGAATACTCTGTTAGATGCATCAGTGTATCAGTGTCGTTCCATTAGGTAGTATATTATGCAGGGTGAGTTGCAGCTGAAAATCAGCATCAGGTGGTCCCCCCTTGTGTTGTCATGTGACAATATGCTGAGCTGAGGCCCTTTTGGCATTACAATCTTTGTTTTATGTTTTATAATTAAGTTATAGTTATAATTATGTTTTAAGGTGTATTTATTTTTTGCTGTAATGCCAATTAAACGCATTTGTCTTGCTTTCTTTTCTTTCTTTCTTTCATTCAAGAACGCAAACATTAATAATAAAATTCACTTAAAACGAAAAACTCAAGCAATGGGAAATTGCTACATGAAGGTTGCGGGTGTGGGTGGCCCTGGTACGGGCAACTGAAGGAACATGGGTGGGTTTTAGTCAGTAAAAGACTGACACGCCCTCCTGCTCTGCCCAGAGCGGGAGAAGTCTTTTGATGATTTCCCATCCACTAAAAAAAAAAAAAAAAGGACGAGTGCTTCTCACACGGACAACTGTAGGTACGTCGCTCGCTCAAGCGTCATCAGTCCTGACTCTCTGTATATTTTTGACTGCTAACAAAAATACAATACAGGGAAGTTTTATAAAAATGTGGCTGTTATTTAGTAATTGTGGTGTCTTATGACTTTCACACGAACGAAGTCGCGGGCAGAAGCTAGTTTTAAATAAAGACAACTTTTTGCTCGAAGTGAATACAATAATATGTGACGAAAATTTAAAGTATGTGGCTTTCTTTAGTTTCTGCCTACCCTCATGGCAAAAGGGCGCGAGTATATATATATGTGACAAGAATAGATACAAATAAATTCATTCAAAAGAAATGTCTAACAAATGGACGTACCACACTAACTATAATAGGGTAACACTCAGACGGAATTCCCCGAGCGCGCACGAAAAATCAATCCGCAGCGAGGGAACTGCAACGGGTCGGTATTTTGCATGGCTGGAATATAACGTTAGGTCGCGCTGCCCGATATGTGCAATTTCGCAGAAATTTTAAAAATATCGAAATTTTCGAACGAATTTTGCCTCGTCCAATTTAAATGTAGGTACAGATATAGCCTAGTCTTGATACATTTCCAGGAACATTAGTGAGGGTGTTTCACGAGGGAAACGCGCTCTACAGCCTCCCTAAGTGAACGCTATGAATTAGAATCTGTGCCGAGATAGGCAGGGTATAGTCGTCCCATAGGCTTTCAACTTACATAGTGAACGCAAAGGTACTCTAATAATGAGCATCAGCATTCGTTGTGAAATGAAATGAGATCATACTTAGTATAGAGTATACTTAAGTTTAAGAAAGTAAATTGTACACAAATAAAAAAATCAAAACCAATCTCCTTAGCCTTTTCCCAACTATGTTGGGGTCGGCTTCCAGTCTAACCGGATGCAGATGAATACCAGTATTTTACACGGAGCGACTGCCTATCTGACCTCCACAATCCAGTAACTGAGTAATACGATATCCCTTGGTAAGACTGGTTGTCAGAGTTTCGGGCTTCTGACGATCCGTAACGACTGTCAAAGATCCACGAATGACAGCCGGGACCAACGGCTTAACGTGCTTTCCGAGGCACGGAGGAGTCTTGGTATGAAAAGATGGTCACCCATCCACGGATAACCCCGGCAAGCGTAGCTTAACCTGATGGATCGACCTGTGCGGCTGTTATTCCTTAGCACAAATAAATAAATAAAACATTGAAATTAAATCTATATAAATAAATAGAGAAGTCCTGACTGACTCATCAACGCCCAGCCCAAACCCTTGGATCTAGAAAGCTGATATTTTGCACAGAGGTTCCCTTTTTAATGTAGACAAGGAATAAGGAAGGAATTCCTGGTAGTATGTTCCCGTGTGGTATGTTCCGATATCCACGTGGGCGAAGCCGCTGGCAAAAGCTAGTGTTACATAATTTAATGCTTTTTCATATTTATCATGCAGGGTGTAAAAAGATCCATCACATAGCCGAAAACTGCGCGTTCTGTACAACAAACTAAATAACATTGAACGACAATTTTAGATAGGTGGGAAACGATTTTTGTTTGTGGTGTGAAAAATTGCTGTTTCCGGCAGCGCGATACCGCACAGAAAACATTGTGCTTATGGGTGCATGCAACGGTACAGTTTAATTTAAAACTGGTTTTCGTTAAAAAACGTCAGATGAAGTTGGAACTTTGACCTTTAATGTCTCCGTAAACTTAATGGTCCACTACAAAAAAATAAAAAGAACAAGTTACTCTGGCTTCGTTGAGCGTCTTTTTACACCAGTTATAATCTTGCAGGATGTAGGTACTCCTACTACTTACCTACTAACATTTAACCGTTTGTCTTAGCACCAATATTTTCTGTCTGTTGTTCAGTGGCGATGGTACAGGCTTGTGGACTGCTTCCTAGGGTACTTCCCAAGCGCTCAAATATTTTATGGTGAGCAAATAAAACTATCATAGTAATATTGTGGATTTTCTGTTTAGCTTTCCTTCACTTCTATGCTATTCTTCTTTTTTGGAGCGCTTGGGAAGTACCCCTTCCAGCCACGTCCTAACCAAAAGCGATCAACGGGCGAAACGTGATCGTCGCGTTCATAGCCCTTTCTTTTTTCGGAAAACCGGAAGTCGCTCTGTCGGCGCAACCACGCGTTCCAGTGCACCGAACAAAAAGTTACACATGATGGCCGGCCCAGCTTTGTAACGTTTAACAAATGAAAGTACCTGGAGTGCGTCCGCTGGAGATCGGGCGCGGGCGCGGGCGCCGGCGCCAGTCCGCGGTCGAGCGGCGCATCCTGCGCGGGCGCCGCGAAGCCCATGGGCGCGCGCGGGGGCGAGTCGCCCACGTGCCAGCGCGCGGCGCCGCGGCCCGCCCCCTCGCCCCCCATTCCCGCTAGCTCATGGTGGCTAGCGCCGTCGCCTCATCGGCTCCGTATAGTGCACATGTGCTCCAGGAATCTGAAAATAATAACATTTTCCGGTTAATGAACTGCTATCGTCAATCGATATGCCTAGCCTTTTCCCAACTGTGTTGGGGTCGGCTTCAAGTCTAACTTGATGCAATGCATATCAGTATTTTACAAGGAGCGACTGCCTATCTGACCTTCAGTCCTTCAGAACCCAGTTACCCCTGAACTGCGACAAAATGCTAGAAAATTATTGGTTCATAGTTTATTTATTTATTTAGGATCTCGAACAAAAGATATATACAATACATGATACATAAATATTATCAACATCAGGTATCAATTAGGTGTACACCTTCACTTAGAGGACACCGCATGCACAATAAAGTTAACAACAAAGCTAACAACATTAAAATATTAGTAGTTAATCAGTCAAAATTAAGGCTGACTACGGTCACCACGTAACCCGTAGAAATCTACTGCGGACCTACCGACTCGACCAATAACCTATCTTTGGCCGCTATGATCATCGACACTGACTTAATGCAGCAACAAAGAAAAAAATAACGTTAATTTACCCTTCTAGCCTTCTACGCAGTCCGCACCCAGAGCCTCTACGCCGTAGGCCTCGGTGTAGCTACGCCGTAGCACAGTCTACAAATGACTTATAATCACGTAGCGAAACCCTCTCCTATTTATTGTCCAGTCTATACTGCTTTGTGGGCTTCTTCATTTAAATATTAACATCTATAACTATACTAATATAAATTATAAAGTAGTCAAATTAGTAGTTTTGTATGTAGGGGGTAATCGTTGAAACTACTGATGCGATTCCGAAAATTCTTTCACTAATGGGAAGCTATAGCTACAGTATTGCCGAATGCCATAGGATAGATTTTATGTTTAAACAATAAGTATCACGCGGACGAAGTCGCGGGCAGGAGCTAGTAATAAATATGAAAGCCGATTAGCCACACCAGAGCCTCTACGCCGTAGCGTCGGCGTAGCACAGTCTACAAATCACTTATTTTCACGTAGTGAAGACCTCTTCCATTGATAGTCCAGACTTGACTATTCTGTGGGCACTGGGCACCTTCATTTAAATTTTAACATAACAGATATATACTGCTATAATACAATTTGAACTTTTGAGGAATTAAAAAATTTACCATCATCATCTCCCTAGCCTTTTCCCAACTATGTTGGGTCGGCTTCCAATCTAACCGGATGCAGCTGAATACCAGTATTTTACATGAAGCGACTGCCTATCTGACCTCCACAACCCAGTTTCTGGGTAATGTGATTCCTCTTGGTAAGACTGGTTGTCACACTTTTGGGCTTCTAACGACCCGTAACAACTCTCAAAGATCCACGAATGACAGCCGGGACCAACGGCTTAACATGCTTTCTGAGGCATGGAGGGATCTTCGTAAGTAAATATGGTCACCTATCCACAGACCAACCGCGGCAAGCGTAGCTTAACCTGGTCGATCGACACAATTTCAAAATGATTTTTTCAAAATTAAACAACCAAAAAAATTACCAATATTCGATATACTCTTCATAAATCAGGGATAAAGTACGTAAATCTGTAAGGGCGGCTAAGCTGACACAAACTAAAATGTGTAACGGCTACATTCATTGGTGTCGAGCGCTGAACAACATCCCTTTCGAATTCCCTACCCTTGACCTCCCCCTAATTCGTTTTTGGTAGACGTCCTGTCTGTCCGATCCAGCAACCTTTTATGCTCTCAATACTTATTTGAACAATTTGTATTCAAAACGATTTTTTTTTAAAGAATACTAACAAAAATATGGAACATGTGTCTGAAGTAAATAAATGAGTAAAATAAAATAAAAATAATAATCATTTTTTAATATTCTCTTTAACAAGTTAAAAAGTCTCAATGAAAGGCACTTGAATTGTGATTTGATTTTTCAGCCAGGGTTGTGGAATTTTATTTGACTTTCAAGAATTCGTGTGGTTGGAAGCCGAAAATTATCCAATTGACGTAGTAGGTACTTATATTTATTGTAGCAATAATAAAAATAACAAGTTCCCACTGCTGGGACACAGGCCTCCTCTCTGTGGGAGCCGCTACTCCTCTACGCGGGCCCAGTGCGTGTTGGTAGATATCACATGTCGTCGAATTTTTGGTTCTAGGATAAGCCGGTTTCCTCACAATGTTTTCCTTCACCGTTTTGAGCTGCTCTCAAATGGTGATGAAATAATTGACATACGTAAAACGCCTGTTGGAGTTCGAACCTCGCGGATGTAGTTCCCCCACAGTATTTCAAGTAAACTTTCGTGGCAAGACTCGTCGCTTCGGCGTCGTATCGTTATGAAACCTACTCACTCACAAACATTGATGGATTACTTCCGTAGACCCAACCGTCAATGTTTTAAGGTAAACTAAGCCGGTACCAATTCGAGATTGAGACCATAATGATATTAGTTCGTCTCATGCTGATGGGGTAGGCTTCTTCTGCTGAACAATGGTGGACCTTTTTGACCGAGCGAGTGGATTGAAGGGACACTGCTTGAAGTCTGGCAAAATTTACTTTCGGCTGTCAGTTTGTTGCAACTCCTCTACAAGTTGTATTTTATAACCGATCTGGATGAACCTTGGTATACAGGATTTACGACTTTATAGAATTTTTTGTCCGTCAGGGATTTTTATTGGAGGGGTACTTCCTCCAAAAAGGGGCTACTGGATATCTCCGCCTTATGAGATCCGATTTCGATGATTCTTTTTTTTTTTTAAAGGAACTTTAAGCTGGTCTGATGAAAAAGAAAAACATGATAAATATCCCATTCTAAATAACTTCAGTGGTTTAATAATTGTTGCAAAAAAGTTTGTGCTCGCGAGGTGTACTCGTCGCAGAACTATAGTTTAAGCTAAATGTGTTTCGCTAGGTCTTCTTAGGGTTAGTCAGATAGGAAACACCGAACTAATCTACATAGTTAAAGAATTAATGTGTTTTATTAAAGATTCATAATTGATCATGGCTAGGTACTCCAAAAACTAGTTTGGCCTACAGAATTAAAATAAGAAAAATCAACATTGTGTTGCAATGTTGAAAAGTATCAAACAAATATTACTTTACGCTTAATACAGAACCCCAAACTTTTATATCAAAACTAATATCACTGAGATTGTCGACCAAAAGAACCATTATAAAAGGAAGGAAGGCAGTCTCACGAAAAACAAAAGGTTATTCACCCCGAAAACGGTATTACAAGTTCAGCCAACCGATGGTAATTTATATGATATCGTTTGCTGGAAGTTCGCCGTGGTTCATAATGTATTTTTGTACATAATTCCAAATTCTCAACTAAAATTATTTCAATTAAAGTTCGGTACTCTTTACTTAAACAATGTAAAGGTAAGAGTTCGTGTTAACGGTTTGATTACAAAAACGACAAAAGCCATTATCATTTGTATGAAAAATCGTACAAAACAAAATGAAACGACGTTAGAAAACTGTCAACTTACAGTACGGCACGAAACACTATGTAAAGCACTTCAACAAAGGCGATGCTATTAAATAATAAATTCGTGGCAGTCCAGCCGCATCGATCGGCTGTAACTTTACGGCAGCTATTCCTTGAAATATCACGTCTGTAGCCGCATAGAATATATCAATACTTACTGAAACAAATACTCAGCAAGCACTTGTAACTCGTTCTCCAACAGAATAGAAAATTTAAAACAAATAGATTGAAGTGAAACACATAAATAGTTGCTTTCATTTTGCTATCTACGTAACTACATTCTCTTGGCAGATTTAGAGCAATTATGAATGTTTGCGTTACTATTTGACTAAAATACACCTACGTAATGTAGATGCTCGTAACACAGAAATAATATTTCATTTCATTCAGTTGAACATATTGGACCGTGTGACGACACTTGAAGCTCAACAAGTTTTTTCATAACACCTGGTGCCGCGTAATATAGGTACCTATACTCAATTTAATGCACAATGCTTACGTATTGTATAATATACAAAGTCGCAAAAAATCTCATACAAAAATGTCTCAAACGAAAAGCTCGCCCGTCTCTGATCCCGATGTTTGAATAACAAAAACAAAAATCATTACGGGGGGGGGCAGGGTAGGATAAACAAGTTCAGATCCTAATTTACTATTCATTCGGAGCCGTCATAAAACTACCGAAGTAAATAAGTCTGGTAGGTATATATTTGCTAGAGACTCCGAGAGCATTGAGAGTCGGTGGGTGGTCAGCAATCGATTGCTGGCTCGCGTGGCGCGCCCCGCGACCCGAGCTTATCAAGCCTTCTGACCGACCCTAATCTAATAATAGACATCATGGTAACGTCGTCGTCGACGCAAACGTTATTTGTCTACCCTTTGTTTGGATTCCAGTTTACAAAACATTGATACAAATTACTGTAATCGATATCGTAGGGCAGACATCGACATCAGAATCAGACATCGATGTAAGCTTAAAGATTTTCAGTTTTAATACATGCATTAAATTATTTTTTTAAATCCATCGACGTTCTCTTTGAAAGTTTGAAATTGCAATAAAGTCTGCAACTATAAACCTGGTAATAAAACTCAGACAGTACGCGAACTACGAAACATTTATAAAAATTTTGCTATTTGAAGAAATGTTTCCGTTTCCGCTATTTCCGTACAAACTGTAAGAGGAAAATAGGTAACCTAGTTTAAGGTTCGCGTAATAACGTCACTTGGCTGCCGCCTCTGCATTACTGTAGCTTTTTAACACATTTAGAGGACCGTTTCCAGTTTAAATGGTGGAATAATCACAACGACTGCGAGGTGAAACTGCGCGTTTCTTATGAATCCATCTTTTCAACCATCCGCCTGTATATAAACTCATTAGCAAATATAAGTTCTATTCTTGGAACGAACAATTTTTCCACTGGGTTCCACGTGGGGCCATTTTTATAATGTATGTATAACGGTGGCGTAAATAGCCCGAAACCCATCGAATAAAAAAAGCAATCTGAGGAAAAAAGTACATAATCAAATAGACGAGCCACTGAAATTCAGCTTAAGCTTGCATGCCCACATTTCTGAATATAGGTATAGGTATTACTACTATATCACACTGGTATTTGTCGCTGAATACCACACCAACGGTAGCTTGCAGTGTGTTTTTCCAGACTTTGACACTCAAAGCGAAAGAACTCCTGCCTATTAAAAGTTTAAATAAGAAAAGTAAAACAAGGAACTTTCTTCACATGGTCGGACATACTGAACCGACCGCTCCGACGCTGACAACTGACAAATGAGGTATGCATTCAATTTGCCAAGTAAAACTTAGGGTTGCTAAACGGACAGAATTTATAAAGATTTTATTAAAAATCGCTCCGAGTTAAGCTGCGTACTGACAAGTTGCTATTAACCAGGTAAGAACTTACACACATAGCAAAAAAAGCTTTGGAGCGTGCTCTGCAATATTATTTACGAAACCATATTTTCATTCTACGCACTGCTGCTGCTTTGTATACCTACTATGAAATAAAATATTCGTTACCAATTTACTTAAAATAACCTCTTTTATGCGTATAGGCATGAAATTCCATAACAATATTATTGAAATATTGCTGCGGGACCCAATGCGGGGATCGTAAACATGATTTTATATGATATGTTGGACGTGTACTCCAGTTATGTAACTATTACGAATACAGCTTGAAAGGAATAAAAGGTATTCACAATAAGGGTATATATTTTATCTCAGTCAACCCGGAAAACTAGAATGTCGAACAAAGGCCTCTCGATAATGAACTCAGCCCGATACTGTCCACTGTTGCACAAAGACCTGTCACAAGTTGAGCCTAACTTTTCCATACAGCTTCTAGTTGTGCACTACAAAGAAATTGCGATATTGCCATAATCATAACATTTAGGAGGGTTTGTAATCGTGATCTCACTACCAAAGTTCAGCTGCAGCTCGCCCCAATGTAACCCCTAATAGCTTTTATAGCGCTCATGGGAACAGATGTGACAACCTAACCAAGCTGGCGACATTCTCCTTATAATATAATATGATAAATAATATGTTTGTCACCATAAACACAATAACAAAGATATCCTTTCAGCGCGACCACAAAAGCGTCCACCCAATAAGAACAAAGTAGTATCTTGTACTGGTAATGGGTCGGTTGCGGCGAAACTTCTTATTGGCCTATATACCTACCTACAACTAGAATATAGGTCACGTGACGTTTATATCCGGAGCCAGCCATTATCTCGACGCCACTCCGTCTGCGAGGCCTACCGTCGCACAGACCTACTTACAATTATATCTACCGCAATAGATATACATACCTGACGAACAAATAAACTGTTTCGAATATATTATGAGTTGAGTAATTCTGTTACTTTCTGTATTTTATGTAAGGCAAGAGCGGGATGGAACTACGTAACTGCTTAATAGGCTTGCTTGGGACGAGGGTGGAGACTGCTCCGTATTGATCTCAAGTCGTGAACGGGACAGCCGCCGCCACTAGTAAATAAGCCAAAGCTTCGCAAACTTTTATCATCGCCTTACTAGTTTTATTTGCACGCGTCAACAGCGCCGCATACACACATAAGTACACATACGCGCTTCACTAACTCGCTCTCTTTATGTGAAAACGCGACTATTGTGCGCGATAAGATTGTAAGACGTTAGACGTAGGGAATGGCAAGAGACCCTCTGCCAAGTTTGCGGAGGGCGAGAGTGGTTGTTTACTTACGCTCGAGTGGATATAAATCCTTCTTTATAAAATAAGCCCCACTGGACCGCAGCTCCAAGTCGTTTGTTCTTTACTTTACCAGGCAGGTAACAACAACAAACCACTAAGCACACAGCTCTGATCACAACACCAAAAACAGTACAATGCAGTCAATTAAGGAGGCTGCGCTAAGGTAGCCTACGAAATTCAAATTTTCTTACGTTTTTTGCAATTTGCAGGTCAGTGTCAGGTTGTATGTTGATTAAAATATGATTCGCGCCCGTAACTATTATTGCTTTAAAGAATTATAATCATAACAACTCCATAAGTTAGAATTGACATCAAATCTCATGATTTCATGAAACAGTCATTCAATATATGAACATAGAGAGTTGTATTGATGGTTTTTATGATTATAATTCTATAAATATATATTTGATACGGCCGCAAATCATATTTAGACAACAACCTAATACTGACTTGTGAATTGCAAAAAAACGTAAGAAATTTTAAATTTCGCGGGCTACCCTGGCGCTTTCGCCTTAACAAAACGTACGTTACGCGCGCATGTGTTGTGTAATCATATCGGTTACAATCGTACTGACCTACGTAGTATAACATTCAAGCTTCCAGAAGCGCAATGATTGGTCTGTAGCATGGTCGTTACACGGCTGCTACGAGGCGTAGAGCGCAACCGATTCGTAGCAGGGTGCTACGCGCTCCCGTAACCTCTGACCTTTATAGGCGCGCCCGCGCCGCCCACCGGCCCGTTCTGGTTAATGTAGCCCCCACAACCCCTCTACGCTGAGCTTCCAGTAATTGAATTCAGAGCACATGTGCATGAATAAACCATTTTAATACCAGCCTTTGAACGACACCCGCATAATACCTGGCTACAACGGCTAATAACCTTTTACCACCTACCATAATATCGAAAGATCACCCAATAAATGTTACTGCATCAATGATAAACCATTCGCAACACATAAGCAGTACCATCGCGTAAAATGTAGCAGGCTATTAAATTCTCCAACGGGTAATGTGATTATAATGAATTCCGATCGAGCGCCAATTACGGGTGTATGTATCATGTTTTAAATTGGTAGTCATTTTGCCTCTATCCTGCAAGGGAACTGTTATTATGTTGTTACGCTTACACCCATGTCATTGCTACTTCGAATATAAAATTAATGCGTTCAATAACGAATGCAGTAGTTTTATTGGTTCTCCTAAATGATTTCGTATCTATAACGGCGCAATAAATATTATATGAGCTTTGTATTTAACATTACAATAATGATAAGATAATGGTTATTTAGATAAGCGCAGCATGCGAGTACAAAGGAAAGCTTTCCGAATGATTCAGCATTATCAGTTCAATCTAAACTTACACAGCACACACTATCACGCCACGTTGGCGTAGGTAGCGGTACCTACCTACATACACCAACATTACGCTTATTTTATTCTGTGTGTTCACTCGGAAGTTCCAAAGAGGGCAATAGAATAAATTTTCTGCTCCATTAAATTGATTTGAATTACAGCAAGTGGCTGAAGAACTAATGACGCCAATTACCACATTGTTTATCTGGCTCTTTACAGCGCCATTCACGTACAGTAGGTAGTCAATAAATTATTATAAGTATAGACATATTAGGCGCAGTTTACACTGGAGCTGAATATTACACTCGCGTACAATAATCATTTATATTCATAACATGCTGTATTGCCAATATTTTGTTTTTTAGCTGGGCCTCGTGACTTCGTTCGCGTGGAAGTCGTAAGATACACAATCAATCTGCCTAGCCTTTTCCCAACTATGTTGGTGTCGGCTTCCAGTCTAACCGGATGCAGCTAAATACCAGTATTTTACATGGAGCGACTGCCTATCTGACCTCCACAACCCAGTAACTGGGTAATACACAGAATCGGTGAGGGAAGAAAATGTTCTCAACAGCTTTCTATCCCACGGCACAAGTCGGCAGCTTTTAGAGGCAGTTTTCACTACGCAGCTACTAAATGCTGAAACAACATCCCTCCTCCCATAAAGTACAGTAAAAGTTACGCGACATTCAAATTGAAACTCAAAGAATTTTTATTAAACCAGCAAAAAGATTTTGATAATGTTCGAGCCGACATATCCGCCATATAATGCAATTTATTATTTTATCATTTTTATAATACCAATTTTATCAGTTTTATTTTTATTATATTGAATTATTATTGTCTTGTGTTCATAATTTTAATAAAACCACATCAAAATACTTTTGGTAGTTTATAAAGTGTAATGCAGTCTCATGATTTTGCTATGTAGGTGATATTTATTAGATATAGTTTTATTATTATTTTATTATTTTAATGTGGTAATATTGATATTGGGTATTTATTATTAGTGTTTTAATTAATCACAATACAACACACACACGCATGCATGTCATATCATTTCATTTTAATTAATTCTCTTAAATCTTGTGTTAATTATTTAGATTATTCTAACCTTAGATTCTAGCGTATGGCACTCGTGGGTTGCAGCTGAAAATCAGCGTCAGGTGGTACACCTTGTGTTGTCATCTGACAATATGCTGAGCTGAGGCCCTTTTGGCATTACAATCTTTGTTTTATGTTTTTTTATAATTTTAAGGTGTATTTATGTTTTTTATAATTTTAAGGTGTATTTATTTATTTTTTTGCTGTAATGCCAATTAAACGCATTTTTCTTTCTTTCTTTCTTAATACGATACCCCTTGGTAAGACTGGTTGTCAGACTTTCGGGCTTCTGACGACCCGTAACGACTGTCAAAGATCCACGAATGACAGCCGGGACCAACGGCTTAACGTGCTTTCCGAGGCACGGAGGAGTCTCGGCATGGAAAGATGGTCCCATCCACGGACCAACCCCGGTAAGCATAGCTTAACCTGATGGATCGACCCTTGCGGCTGTTATTACTTAGCCACGAGCTCCTCTCGTAAGTCTCGGAAGTCGTATGATACACGATTTATTAAAATAACAGCCACATTTTAATAAAACTCCCTCGTGCCCCGACCCGCCGCGCCGCGTTGCATCGCCCGCCCACGCAATTACTTCGTTTTCGCTTAGCGTTCTTTCAGATTTTTTCTTTTTGCTCAGCTCCAAAGAGTCGTAACGTAACGTTAAATAGCCTATAGAATCCTCGAGAATAGGGCTAGCAAAGGAAAAAAGAATTTTTTAAAGCCGACTTTTTGTTCACAATTTCAAGGGTTTTATTTTTTACGCGGATCTCTATTTTTTTTTTCTAAATAAAAGTAGCTTAAGTTACTCCTTATAACATCAGCTACCTGCCAGTGAAAGTCCTGTCAAAGTCGGTCCAGCCGTTTCGGAGATTAGCCGGAACAAACAGACAAACATTTTAAAAACTGTTTTTTTTTTTGTTATGAGTACCGTATAAGTATACTTCATAAGCTGTTATTTTGACATTCAAACAGACACTTCAATTTTTTTTTTTATGTATGTAGATTTTCATTCAACTAAGTACTAAAATATTTTTGAATTGTATAATGTATTTGTATTATTTGTTGTTGTTTCCAAAACCGTTATAATCGTATACTTTAGGTTTGTTGTTCTATCCTTTCATTAAACTGTTTAAATACTGTATCATACCGTAGACATGGTATTAAAAACATTTTACTCCTAAAATAGCACTTAGTGCAAGCATAGTAAACATTAAAATCATGCATACTATGCAAAAGGGAACCGCTCCTATTGCCAGTTATTAGAGGAGGAGCTATCAAGAACATTAATAATACAGTCACTCTCGTAAGTAATATAATTTAAGTAGTAAAATTAAATAACAAATCGCAAATAAACAAGAAAACGATGTCAGAAACAGTTTGGTGCGAGTTTTAACATTGGAAATATTTTTTCGATCGCTCTGGTATGGGCCTTATTTTCAAGAACTAAGTTATTTCTAAGTCACTAAAGTTAATTGAGGTGTCAAAATGTTTGTATTTACAAGGTCTAAAATCAATCTGCCTAGCCTTTTCCCAACTATGTTGGGGTCGGCTTCCAGTCTAACCGGATGCAGCTGAATACCAGTATTTTACATGGAGCGACTGCCTATCTGACCTCCACAACCCATTAACTGGGTAAAACGATACCTCTTGGTAAGACTGGTTGTCAGACTTTTGGGCTTCTGACGACCCGTAACGACAGTCAAAGATCTACGAATGACAACCGGGACCCACGGCTTAACGTGCTTTCCGAGGCACGGAAGAGTTTCGGTATGTAAAGATGGTCACCCATCCATGGACAACCCCGCCAAGCGTAGCTTAACCTGATGGATCGACCCGTGCGGCTGTTATTACTTAGCCACGAGCTCCTCTTACAAGGTCCGACGACTTACTTACTCTTACGACCTTACAAGGTCTACAATGAACAAAAAAGTAAAATTGCATTAGTCAAATATTTCTTTAAAAAATTAAAGGGAAATGGCTCTAAAATGGTGTTATTTTTAGGGTCCCTAATACCTAATCCAACATCTAGTCTTTATTTTGAATATTTAAAAAAATCAACATCTTCAGAATGTTTATAGCTCCGACTGTTTTCGAAATTTAAAATATACTACTACTACTACTACTACTACTACTACTTACTTTTGGAGCTATGATGATTTTCAGATCTAGGGTTTGATCTGAGCGCGCGCGTGTAGCAACACTTTTGTGCTAATTTGAGTTCTATGCGAAAGGCGTAATGTGCATGTGTGTTACCACTGATGTGCGGTCTACCGTACAATAAAGCTGTGTGTGAAACCCTCTGTATTTTATGTAATAAATAAGTAAATGTTTCAAAAATAAAGATGAAAGTAAATATACATGTTCGTACATTTTACAAAACTGTTAGTGTATATGTATATGTAGAAGTAATACTCCCTAGATTATTATAGAAAATACAGATACCTATTAATGTAGGTATCTGTAGTGTTATTCTGTAAATATCTCACCGTGAAAACATAAGTGAAGTGATCTTAAAGTGAGCTGTCAGTAGTGTCAACCCCTAGCATTATGTGGAATGACGGCTCACTTCACGCTCACTTCACCTGAGTTATCACGGCGAGATGTTTACAGAATAGCACTACTGTATTTTTATTTTCTATAATAACTAAAGTAAAATGTATAAATATTCCTACACGTTAGTTTTCCGTGGCTTAGTAATAACCACCGCACGGGTTGATCAATCAGGTTAAGCTACGCTTGGCGCGGTCAGCCCGTGGATGGCCATCTTTATATACCGAGACCCCCCCAATCCCCCATGCCTCGGAAAGCACGTTTAGCCGTTGGTCCCGCTGTCATTCTTGGATCTTTGACAATCGTTACGGGTCGTCAGAAGCCCGAAAGTCTGTCAACCAGTCTTACCAAGGGGTATCGTATTATCCAGTAACGGGTTGTGGGATCTGATAGGCAGTCGCTCCATGTAAAATACTGGTATTCAGCTGCATCCGGCTAGACTGGAAGGCAACCCCAACATAGTTGGTAAAAGGCTAGGCACATGATGATGATGTTTGTTTTTTATTTATTACCGAACTTCATTTTCAATGCTATTTGAAGGTCATGTGGTGCATGAGATCTGTGAATTTTTATACCTATTCGATTACGTTAACGTTTACATAAGTCAATATTATTTATATGAATTAAGTTTCTCCCATCTTGCACCTCATGCCCTTGCACAAGTGAGGACTTAATGGCTGCGTCAGCGAACGGTATTCGCGTTGCTGAATTTTAGGCCAAACAAGTTTAAAAAATTAACCGATTTAAAAAAAAGGAGGTTATCAATTCGACACGTATGTATGTAATATATAATAATAATACAGCTATAACTTGCACTGAAATACAACCTTGCGGAATCGGAAGTGCCGTACTACAGGTATGTGCCCGACCCAGTTCTCGAAAATGGAAATATCACATTGTACTGGGATCGATCCATCATCACTGAAAGGACTATTGTTGCCAATAAGCCTGATATAGTGGTGGTGGATCGAACAGAGCGGCGCACAGTGATTATTGACATAACGGTCCCGCATGACGGGAACCTCGTGAAAGCCGAGAAAGATAAACAAATCAAGTATCTTGACTTGGCTCGCGAGGTTGTCGACATGTTTGATGTGGACTCAGCGATCATTGTGCCGATAGTCGTATCAGCCAATGGCTTAATCGCCAAGAGCCTCGACCAACATCTAAGGAGGCTCTCGTTGGGCAGCTGGATTAAGGGCCTGATTCAGAGAGCGGTACTTCTGGACACGGCGCGCATTGTTAGGAGGTTCCTCTCTCTGGAGCCCTAACCGTCGGTAGCTTGGACCCTGTTCCCGATACCGGTGGGCTATACTATGCTTTACTATGTTTTATATTTTTAAATGTTTTTTTTTTTTATTTCATGTTTTTATAAAAAAATATTTAAAAATGTGAAATATATGTACATAAATGGAATAAAGGAAATAAATACAGCTATAATATAGATAATAATAATAATACAGCAATAGCAAATAATAATAATAGGTCTTTACCTATGAAATTGCCGTTTTGTATGAAAAAATTTAAACGAATTTTTTTCATGCATTTTTTATTTGTATTAATCGAAGTAATCACCCATGCTATCAATGCATCTTTGCCAACGCAGTGGCAGTTTATTGATGCCCTTCTTAAAGAAATCAGCTGGACGGGAGGCAACAAATTCTTCAAAGGCATTTTGTACTGCCTCTCGGGTATTGAATTTTTTTCCCGCCAAGAAGTTATCCAAATTCTGGAAAAAGTAGTAGTCTGTAGGCGCAAGGTCTGGTGAGTAGGGCGGATGACGGAGAGCTTCCAACCCCAGTTCTTGCAACTTGGAGACCGTCTGCTGTGCAGTATGAGGTCGCGCGTTGTCGTGCAGGAGCAGCGGAGACGAGCGATTGACCAATGCTGGTTGGAGATGTGCCAGCTTCTCCATCATTGTGTTCAGTTCTTCACAGTACACATCTGAAGTAATGCTCACCCCGTTTGGTAAGAAGCTGTGATGAATCACACCGGCGCTAGACCACCAAACAGTGACCATCACTTTTCTAGGGGTAAGTTTTCGTTTAGGGCATTGTTTAGGTGCTGAACCAGGATCCAACCATCTTGTTGAGCGCTTGCGGTTATCAAACAGAATCCATTTTTCATCGCAGGTAACAATGCGGTTCAAAATTCCTTCATTTGTGTGTCTGTTGAGCAGTGCAAGGCACGTCTCGACGCGTACTTCGCGCTGGCGATCATTGAGTTCGTGGGGCACCCATTTGTCAAGCTTTTTTACCTTGCCAATTTGACGCAAATGGACCAATATTGTTTTGACGCTAACGTCGAAAGCTGCTGCTAATTCAGCCGTAGATTGTGTATCATCAGCTTCCACGATCGCCTTTAATTCGTCATTGTCGACCAAAGTCTTCGGACGACCGCGAGGTTCATTTTTCAGGTCGAAATTTCCAGAACGGAAGCGAGCAAACCAATAACATGTGGTGCGTTGGTTTGTAGTGTTAGCTCCGTAAACGTCGTTGATGTTGCGTGCCGCTTGTGCCGCGTTGCTGCCACGACGGTACTCATATTCCATAATTACTCGAATTTTTAACGTATCCATGATGACGAAAAAGATTGAAATGCGATGAAAATGTAACACTAACCAATAAACAAATGACCACTTTTGGAAAAAAAAATCCATGTTTTTAAAATAAAATTAATTTGAAATTAGAATTCTTAGCCAAACAAAAATTATTTTGATTTGAAATGGCCAGTACTGCAGAACGGCAATTTCATAGGTAAAGACCTAATATAGTAGAAAGATATATGTTTTGGTAGGGTATGTGGGTATAGCAGAGGTGTGAGAGTAGTGGAGAGATGTAGTAGTGTTAGTATAGGTATTCATTGCAGTTCCAATAATATTACATACATGTATGTTTTTTTTTTGTATGTATGTTTGTCCACGCATTTCTCCGAAACTATTTATCAGATCGTTACCATTTTTTTATTAGCTTACATATAGTTCCAACTTAGGGAACAGTGTGAGTTTCATCAAAATCGGTTCAGTAGTTTTCAATATATGAACCAATACGTGTAAGTGTGACGGCCTGGCTTATTGATACGAGCTACGGGTGTGGTGTCAAAGAGAAAACATCTCAAAACCTTGCTTAAATTCTATTAGTGCAATATTTATAACAAAACTACTTATTACGAGTACCTATAAACAAATATTACAGTTTTTACTTAAAACTAAAAAAAAATAAAAATTAAACCGACTTCAAAAACAAATTAACTCAAAATTATGAAATACCTAACTTTATTTTCGGAAGTCGGTGGCAAAAAAATTAAAATATTTACAAATCTCAAGACAGCGACTTCCGAAATTAAATTAATTTTATAATTTCGAGTTTTTGAAGTCGGCTTAATTTTTTTAAATAATTTTTTTATTTCGTGTTATTTTTGCCATTGTGTAGCTTTTTATCAGTGAAAGAATGTTCGTAATCAGTACTTCCAGATATTACTTTTTACAAAAAAACAAACATTTGTACCTTTCATAATATTTTTTTCTATATATTGTATATACTACCAGTTTCTGCCCGCGACATCGTCCGCGTGAAATATACGTCCCCCTCCCCCGACCCACCACGCCGCATCCCATCGCCCGCGCTATTACTTCGTTTTTGCTTAGCATTGCTGCTCGTTGCTCCTGAGGAGCCGAGCTAAAAGAAAAAAAGTCCCTCAGTCCTAAGGCCCTTAATAGCCTACAGCTTCCAAAAGAATTAGGCTATCCAATGCAAAAAGAACTTTTCAAATCCGACTGGTAGTTCCAGAGTTTAATACTTTGGGTAAAAATTAGAGATTAGAAATTAGAGATTGGGAATTTTCTTTTTCAAAAATAAAATACAGCTTATGTTGCTCGCTGATAATGTATAGCTTTAAACAGATGAAATTATTTTTTAAATCGGTTTTTTATTTTTTGACTTTATCCATTACAAACAAACATACAAAAAATCAATTTTTTTCTCTTTATAATACTCGTATTATATTAGTTTACATATATTAAAGAAATCGATTAATTCAGCTACTTATTTGGAGGCATAACTTTCTAAATGAGTAATGAATGGAGGAGTTAGGCGGTAAAATTTATAAGACACAAAAACCAGTAGATTTTTTAAATGATCTAACTACATATTTACTTTTATGTTTAAGTTAAACAAAACGTAGGTAGTAAGTACTGGTGGGCAAAAATGCTTAAAGAGTTTAAACGACATTGCTGCAGCAGAGATATCTCTGCTAATTCGTATTTATTGTAGTTTGCAGAGCAAACAGAAACCGCGGATGTTGAATGAATATCAAATATTTGTAGTAAGGCACTAGCTTTGAGCGCTAGGATACTTATAGTAAGGCACTAGCTTTGAGCGCTAGGATACTTATAGTAAGGCACTAGCTTTGAGCGCTAGGTTACTTATAGTAAGGCACTAGCTTTGAGCGCTAGGATACTTATAGTAAGGCACTAGCTTTGAGCGCTAGGTTACTTATAGTAAGGCACTATTTTTGAGCGCTAGGATACTTATAGTAAGGCACTAGCTTTGAGCGCTAGGTTACTTATAGTAAGGCACTAGGTTTGAGCGCTAGGATACTTATAGTAAGGCACTAGCTTTGAGCGCTAGGTTACTTATAGTAAGGCACTAGCTTTGAGCGCTAGGTTACTTATAGTAAGGCACTATTTTTGAGCGCTAGGATACTTATAGTAAGGCACTAGCTTTGAGCGCTAGGTTACTTATAGTAAGGCACTAGCTTTGAGCGCTAGGTTACTTATAGTAAGGCACTAGGTTTGAGCGCTAGGATACTTATAGTAAGGCACTAGCTTTGAGCGCTAGGTTACTTATAGTAAGGCACTAGGTTTGAGCGCTAGGATACTTATAGTAAGGCACTAGCTTTGAGCGCTAGGATACTTATAGTAAGGCACTAGCTTTGAGCGCTAGGATACTTATAGTTAAAATGTGTACAAAAAAGTTAAAGTTCAGGACGAATGGACGAGAAGTTTTTTTATTATTTTTTCGTCGTAGGTAAAGAATAATTTACACTCAATTAAAGGAAATTACATTAGTTCAGTTTAAAAAACAAAATTAAAAGAAAGAACTTCGCCTTACTCAACCATAATCCTGATATTTCCATAATTACTGTTGTCATGTAGGTACTGCCTAACTCGGTCCATTTTAAGTAGGATTAATGTACTTAGGTATTAGAAACACTCTAACACTCCTCATTATGGACAAATCGACGTTTTTATGTTTGTGAGTAATAAAGAAAGTCGAAGTACAATTTTCAGTCCATTTTGGGGTGTCACGCATGTAAAGTGGCAGTGGCTGTCACATGTAGTTATTGACACACGCACGCACGTCGAAAGCATTTTAAAAATGTATGTGAGGTGGAAACGTTCCAATAGATTTCATGATAAGGCACACTGCGCGGCGTCGTATTATGTAGGTATTACAAATTGTGGCATTTCACAAGATAATTCTGTTAACTAAACTAACTAAATATATGTTTGGTTCAGGAAGTAACAGAGAATCCATTAGTTCTTCAAGGCAAGCAATTATGTTTAGGTTGATTTCGGCGCTAAATAAACACATGCCACACATACGACAAGGATAAACCAAGTAATTATGAAATTAACAGAAAGAAGTGCGCGGCGCGGGCGCGGTGGCGACGCGTGACAGTTCGCGCGGTACTCTCGCGTGACGTGGCCCGCTACATTTAGCACGACCAGTGTTTTTGGCACGACGCACGATGTTCTTCCCGTTTGTCTCCCGCTCCTCAGCCCACCACGCTCCAGAACGTTTACTACGCAGGATGACAACGGAATCAATCATAATACTCGTAAGTATCTTTAGAGGATCTTCAACTGGGTGACTAAGCCCGACCGACCGAGTCTGCGAGTTTGTCGTAAACAATACTTAGCCTATTTTATGATTCTTTGTTCCGCCAGTGCCACTTAAATGTCCGTGTATCTGCTTTTATAATGTTGTTGTTGCGAACATTTATACTGTGGCTGTGTAAATTAATTTTGAATAAATAACTACTGTGTACAAAATGTCAACCCTTAAAACGATCTAGGCGGAGATCGTGACCGTCCCGGGGGTAGAATTTACGGTTGCATGAAGCCACGTTGCGTGCTCGAATTCAGAGAAGGGGAACTTTTTACAGTCCAACAGAACGGTCACAAAAGAAACAGACAAATAGTCGATTATACATGGGCAGCCGGGCCCGACCGTCGTTAGCCTCAACAGGTTACTGTCTTTGATCACACGCTAATGAGGCAGCCTGCCTACTTATTAAATAACTCAGAAACAAACTGTTGATTCACGTTTGAATCAGGAATCAGGCAGATTTCCAACCGTATTGAAATTAGGTTAAGAAGTTTTTATTAGGGTTTACTTGCGATGATCGAACGTAAGCTGGACACATGTAGGTTACAGATGACAACTAGATTGTTCAAATTAAAGTTTTTATCTTTATTCATACTACAAAGACGTAACTTTGAGAACTGCCATCAGATCTATAATCGGGGAAGTTATTGCTCATCATAAATGTGTCTTACACGTGTACAACTAATTACCCAAGCTATGTTAAAGTCCATCGACACCGTCTTACGACATGTTGCTCTCCAAATAACATGGATACGTGTGGCGCCGGCGACGTAGGTCAAGACGAGTATTTTCGTCCTCGCCTTGATACAGGGCTACCGCATATCATACGCGGCAGTTTAATATTAACTATACCGTCATTCGCGAAGCATGCCGATATTCCGATTCCTATTCGAACTCCAATCCCACTGACAACTTCCAGACAAGTAATGCTCACTTATAAAAAGCAGCGAGTCACGTTGAACGCGGCGCCGATGTTTTATGTCTTAAATCATCCGATATCAATCTTCCGAATAAATGTTCGTTTGCTTCGTAGATCATTTTAAAACTTTCCATGATTAAAACCATGAGATTAAACGATTAAGCTTTGTCATAGATAACGGCAAGGGTGAACGGTTCCTATGCGCTCGATCCGGCTCGAGACATTGACCTATCTATTTGCCCGACAATCGGCATTAAGAGCGCGTACAGTGCTATACATACGTAGTGAGCTATTACGAATATATGCCGAGTGGAGATATTTTTGCCGAGCAGCTGTAGCGTGCGACCGCGACTCATCTGGCACATCCACGCAACGATCGACAAGCTCGCGAGTACAACAGTAGTGAACTCGCAAACTTTCCACGTAAACAATACACATCTACTTTAATGTCACAGTGTGATAAATAATGCCACGCTAGTTATCCCTGACGGCACCTCCACTCAGGTGTACTCACTATTTGACAATGGCACAGCAATAAGAAGCTTGTTCTGACTTCTGATTCGAGGTATCAGTAAATTGAAGAAGCTTTAATAGTTTTACAAATTAATCAGCCCTTTAAACATTGTCGGTCACGGTTCAAATTAAAAGTGCATTGCGATTCATTAAACAATTGCTTCTTTCTGTAATATTGCTCTCCTCACATTTTCTGAGAATTTACAGCTTTAGAACATTTTTATTCTGATTACCTAAATGTTTATTAATGAGTGCGAATCCGAGTGCAAATGAACGCTTTTAATGTAAATATGGTGGAGGTATGGTATAAACGCATTCAATTAGGTACGTGTCGATACATCAATGCAAGCCTAATATAAGTGGTTTCTTGCATTATCTTGGTTGCGGAGGTCAGAAGTCAGGTGCTCTGTGCAAAATAACTTAGCTAAAACTATTAGGAAAATTTGTTAAACCTAGAGCCTTTTTCTAAACGCATGAATATTTACATGAATATTCAAAATAATAATTAAAGATTGCTTATACTTAGTTCAATATTACTCAATAAATATTCTGTTTTCTGTTAATATCATAATTTCAGCTTCATGTTATACCTACTGGGAGATTTCCGTCAATTGCGCAGGCGACGATACTGGGGAATCTGCTCTCTCGCATTCACATCTTAACCTTTGTTTATATCCACACAAAGGCTCGCCGAATTGTTCATTCTTTAACGCATGGCATTTTATTTGTAAACATGGTTATTATTAATCCATCAATGGATACTGAAGTATGTCCAACACGGACCAATATGTACGTACATGGCCCTTAAGCGGTTGCCGAGTAACCTGTCATTATTTATGCCCTAGCTGTATACGTATCTATACGTTATACGATGAAGGCGGAACGGCGTAATACCGAGGGGACCGCTTTGTGCTATATTTCAAAGAAATGAACACAAACTATAACTCGTTCAGACTTTTATCTCTGAGGAATGCGTTAATACGAGCTACAGTGCTGTCTAACGACTCAATCTCATAATCGGGTTGGCTTTTAAATTCTTTACTACCTTAATTAACCAGAAGCGTGTTATTCTAATTTTAGGCACACAACATTATGCTCACAATGTTAATAATTTAGTTATAAACATTTCGTGGTTGTAGAATATGATTTTCCAATAAATTACAACTGTATTTATAACACTATAAAATAGATTTTACGCCGTCCGGTCGTAAACAATTGTATGACCGTAATTGAATTTATTTGTAGCAAAATACACTAAAATTAAATGTATTTTGTAGACATGCTGATAGATCCACACTTTAGCTGGTAAAGAATTAAAGAATTCCTTGCTATATTTTGGGCACAACCACTTGGACATGTTTAAATAAGCAATTCTATTCCGACGCAACGCAACCTAATAGCAGATGTGTATGTTTTGGATACATTTGTTTCCCCTACGCGAATCGTTTGAAAACAGCAACAAACAGTGACGTACTACCACTGACAGCATTCATTTGTTTCTTGTATATTACGCCGGCGCCGCCGGTGCCGCGGTGTGTGTCCAGTCGGTTTGGCGGGGTCGATTGACCTAGCAATAAATAAATATTTACAATTTGGAAGTCCATAATACACAAATATATACTTACGTAAAGTATATTATTGAAAAATATGGTACAGTAATCACAATTATCGTTCATTTTTCATCCACTGTACCTACCATTTCCAAATCAAGATAAGGAAAATAACAAGTTTTTCATTATGTCAGCAGGAAAGGTAAACGAAAATTGTACCTATGTAGGAAAGAGTGCTTGCTGGTTTTTTATATTATAGATTTATATCTTGAACCTTCAGAAAATACTTAATTCAAGATAATCAGTAAAAAAAAAATCACTTCGTAAAACGCTTCCGCCAATTTTTATCGCGTTAAGTGTTCGTGCGATTTCAAAATTATACTGCTCGTGTACCTGCTTGCGCATGCTATATGCCGGTTATTAATAATAATAAGAATACCAGCGCTGCGACAGTTTATTTTATATATCGCAGCATCATGCTGAAATAGGAGCCTAGGCCTCGTACAGGATTTTTTAATATATTTTTTTTTTTATACTTACTTTTATCATTGTGTTTTAGTTTAGAACTTAGTGATATTCCTGTACAAGTCACAATTAATACTTTTTTCTTTATTTCTTTAATTGACATCTTTCTAAACGATTAAAGAATTACTGACACCTCTAACAAAAAAAAAAGCCTACGTAGAAAATCTTAGCTTACTCACGATTACTGACCTAAATATCGTTATTGCCAGGAACTGCTTTCCAAACATGCAAACCTGAATAAGTACCAAATGTGAGGACTTAATAATTGTAATCATATTTTTTTTTTTTATAATCAATTTTAAATGAAATGTTGGTGGTTATTTAAATTAATGCTACTGAGTTATTGACATATAATTTATTTATTAGTGATATTGATACATTTATAACCGACGAAAATAAAAGGAGGAGGTTCTCAATTCGACACGTATATTTTTTGTTTTATTTATGTATTACCACGCATAACTTTTTACAGAGTCGTCCGATTTGAAAAATTTTTGTTTTATTCGAGAGGTTATACATCAAAGTTGGTCCCATATAAAATTGATTAACTTTGCTTGGGTAGTTTTTGAGTTAGCTTCAATAATATGTATTTTTTCCCTACTTTTATATGGATGATGTTCTAGTTTGTTTTGCAGTGGTATTAGAATTTGTGTTGGGTAGGTACCACAACTAAAAAGTGAAAAATAAAAACTTTTTTACAAAAAAATACAACCGACTACCAAAAACAACACTACAAAGTGAAAAAGAACTTTAATTTCGGAAGTCGTTGGCAAAAAATGAAAATACATTTAACCAGACACCGACTTCCAAAATTAAAGTTATTTTTCTCTTTGTAGTGTTGTTTTGGAAGTTGGTTGTATTTTTTTGTAAAAAAGTTTTTTTGATGTGTAATGAATTTTAAACATGAATGTAATGTTTTTGTTTTTTTTATTATTTTATTTCTCATCACTATCATTTTCAACACAACGTATTTTTAACCGACGAAAAAAAGGAGGAGGTTCTCAATTCAACACGTATGTTTTTTTTTTTAACGTATGACCACGCATAACTTTTACAGAGTCGTCCGATTTTTGTTTTATTCGAGAGGGTATACATCAAAGTTGGTCCCATATACCTACACTTTGCTTCGGTAGTTTTTGAGTTAGCTTCAATAATACGTATTTTTGCCCTACTTTTATATGGATGATGTTCTAGTTTGTTTTGCAGGTAGTGGTATTAGAATTTATGTGGGATACAACTAAAAAGTGAAAAATAAAAACTTTTTTACAAAAAAATACAACCGATTTCCAAAAACAACACTACAAAGTAAAAAATAACTTTAATTTCGGAAGTCGGTGGCAAAAAACGAAAATACATTTAACCAGACACCGACTTCCGAAATTAAAGCTATTTTTTACTTTGTAGTGTTGTTTTTGCACCAGGGGTCTGCACTCAGCCCTTACCATTTCGTGCTGATAATGGATGCTCTTTCTTCGGATATCCAGGAAGAGGCTACCTGGTGTATGCTTTTCGCCGATGACATTGTGCTGGTTGCTGAGAGTGGCTTAGAGGTCCAGAGCAGATTGGAGGTGTGGTGGAAAAGGCTGGAGACCGTTGGCCTGAGAGTAAGTCGGACCAAAACAGAGTATTTGTTTTGTGATTTTGATGGTCTCTCCGGTCCTGTGCCCATATCTCTTGCCGGAACGCCCTTACCGATCTGCTCCGACTTTCGGTACCTCGGGTCGCTTGTCCAAGGGGTTGGCGAAGTAGACCGAGACATAACGCACCGGATCAACTCAGGATGGATGAAATAGCGACAGGTTACAGGAACAACTTGCGACCCACGGATGCCCCTCAAGTTGAAGGGGAAAATTTACAAGTCCGTGATAAGGCCTGTCGTACTTTATGGATCGGAATGCTGGGCAGTGAAGAAGACGGATGAAAAAAAATTGCATGCAGCGGAGATGAGTATGTTGAGATGGATGTGTGGAGTGACGAGAATGGATAAAGTGAGAAATGAGTATATAAGAGGAAATTTGAAAGTGGCGCCAGTGACAGAAAAGTTGAAAGGAAATCGTTTGTCTTGGTATGGGCATTTAATGAGGAGAGACGAAACGCATGTGACTAAAAGAGTGATGAATATACATGTTGATGGATGGAGAGGCAGAGGAAGGCCAAAGAAAAGATGGATGGATTGTGTGAGGAATGATATGAAAGAGAAGGGAGTGAATGATAGCGTGACGGTTGACAGGGGAGAATGGAAGAAGAAAACATGTTGCGCCGACCCCAAATAATATGGGATAAGGGCAGGAAGATGAGTGTTGTTTTTGGAAGTCGGTTGTATTTTTTTGTAAAAAAGTTTTTTTTTATTATTTTATTTCTCATCACTATCATTTTCAACACAACGTATATTTTTAAGAAATAAATGACTTGTGAAATTATGATATTAATTAGAATATATTAATTATATCATTTTATGTGAAGACGATGCACCTAGAATAAAATTACTATACCACAGTAGATAAAAAGAATTAAAAATTCTTCCTTCAAGAGCATATCTAGAGGGCAACACTGAAAGAGACTTAATTTGTAATCCGTGCCCCGACACGGGCCATGGGCTGCCGTCACCGCGCGTCTCATAAAGACTCCAATTTAATGGCTGTCAATAATGGCCAAGTTTACGAGCTATCCTACCAATTTACGGCATATTGGCAAGCAGCCGATATAGTGCGTGTCCATTGTCTCACGACAAACGATGGTTGCAATATTAATTGTAAGTGGAAAACACCCACAAACTAAAACCACCATTATACTCTCGGTTAAATTTATTAGACATAAAACGTAAAAATTGCCAATTGCATTCACTAAGTGATGAAATTTAAAATAGTTGTTTATACATTACGTCGATAAATAGCCAATGCTCACACTCAAACACCTACTTTAAATTTCATCACCTTCCGAATCACTAAAATTATCTACAGAATTCCCGATTAAAATCCAGTTAATGAACGTCTTAACTTCAGAGATCGAGTTACGAAACAGTTTACTGTTTAAATTATACACGAGCATCGTTTAAATCGAGTTTGTTAGTGTAAGTGAACGAGACAATTGCCGCCATCTAAATATTGTGTAGACGATCTCTGGTAGTGAGCGAGGGACTGTAGGGTGACTCTGAACACCTGGCTGCGCTACCTTAGCTAAAACGACACCCACAGCCATTTATATACAGTAAACAAACACTCAGACAGTGACCTGATATTTTAATAGTTAAGGCCTCTCAGATCTCCGAACATTTTTAGTTTATACCGAACCCAGAAGATGAATGACTACTGGTAGTCACAGAATTTAAAAATATACCTACCAACTTAAGCTTTCAAAAACTGGCTTGCACAAAAGCAGTCATTAACGGGGCTCCGGAAAAGAGCTACGATAATATGTAAAAAATCGTAGCGGTGGCTCGTAGCCGTAGCGTCGTAGCCTCGTAGGCTTTCGTAGGCCTTCGTAGACGGACAGTTTAAATTTCCACAAGTAGGATACTGCGTTTACAAAATATAAGGCCAGTCGCCACACGTTGTACTATACGGTAGACACGTGATTTATGTTCTAACTCTCTCTAAACATCTTTATGGCTGTTCGTTTGTCAGACTTGTGTGTTACCGGAGTAAACCTAGTAAATTATACAGAGAATGAACTTTTGAGGATGACTAGCACGTTGTGCCAGATTAAAGTAAGCCATAAATTATATGCAGTTAAATGATACGGCGCGACTCGGTATCTTTTATTGACGGGTGTTCGAAGCTTCGAGCAGTTCGAGCACATAATTGATGAATGACCGACCGGGACGAATGGGCGCCTGACACAATGCTCAAGGTGTTACTACTGTATTGTTACATAGTAGTCCATTACGGCGTTTCTGTTACACTTTATATTTAAAGGCTACATAAAAACCGCAATGTATTCGATGGAAATCGAGTTGTACAATTTGGATTACGTGTGGTAGTGCTGGCCGACGACAGTGTACGTCAGTAGGTATTGAACAAAACGTATCACGCGCACACTCTAGTGTGTTTGCTTACGTTCACGTCGAATGATCTGCATCTAATGTACCGAAGCTCTCAACTCTATACAATACAGCTTTACGAAATTTGTTCAAATTTTAACGACCACCGCGTGGCAACTTTTGTATTTAGCACAGATAGGGAGGGAATGCTATCAGAAAATAATAGCAAGAAAAATATTTGGATGTTTATCCACGGAATAATGGTTTAGTTTGTATGTTTGCCAACAATTACACCCTAATTGACAGCTATAAAGCCAACGTAAAAAACAAAATGTTTTTGTACATTTCCATTTAACTGTTTTTTACACTTTTCACGAACTAAAGTTTGGCTTCGGTTTCGTTTCATTCACTGTGACTGACGCGGACGTATTGCTCCAGAATAATTTATGTGCGAATGATGTTGATACTTTAATATACGGATATTCGAGTACATTTCGATGATTTATAATGTGTACATAAAATAAAAACTAAACTACTGCTTAAATAAATAAAACTTTGAGAAACTTGACGTCAGAAAGCGAAAGGTCGTCGGACCCAACCTTGCCGCAACGAACATCAACAAAATGAATCTTGAAACTAATAGATACGAACTCGTTAAGGCAAATATGAAGGCCAGGTTAAATTCGGTTTAAGTTTATCATGATTACAAAATGCATGATATAGCATCTGCAGTATAATTTAATTATAATGCATCCTGTATTATAAAGTGCGCTATATTCGCCCCTTTAACATCAAAGAAACTCGATCACTCCGACATTGTAAACACAACATCGGCATCCCACCGCGATGCGAGTGCGCCGCGAAGCACATTTTCTTAGAATATGAACCGACTGGTTCCCTGTTCCGTTCTCTACAAAATTAACCGTCTCACTGTTAATCCGACGCTAATAGAGCCGACCTTGACAGTCGTAAATATTTATATCAGGGTTTACGATGGTCAGTGTGAATGTCTTCTAATTTTAACAAAATTTTAAGATGAGACAAGATTGGAAGTTATGTAAATAGTGGGGACAGATGCGCGACCAATAATATTAGTGTTCCGGGTCTGTGTCGCTGTCACATTTCACAGGCGGGTCCCACTGTAAGTAAGGATGATGCTACATGACGTTTGATAGGACAGTGTGTCAAATATCGGCTTGATTTTATTTTCATACGTTATCCTAGTAAGAGCAAGAAATAAAAATGTCTGTTTCTGTATTTGTATCCTTTCATTGAAGAAACATGTTTTCAACTGAATGTCAGCTTAGTGTCTGTTACATTACAACTACAAAGACTATTTAAAAATCCTTATTCTAAAATAGTACATTTTGATACAAGTGGAGTCTGCAATAACAAATGTCCACGTGTATCAAACGAGGTTTTTCAATACACTTTTGAAGAAATAAAATAAAATAACGAAAAATATTTTTGTCATGAATTATTAGGAAACTATGACTTAAATTTTCTTTTTTTTACGCGCTTTGCTTTCGCCAGGTTGAAGGAGAAGCAAAGGTACAAAGCCGATAAACAGCCTAATATGAAAAATAGAAACTTTAAATATTTTTGAGTTTAGTACCCAATTAATTGTTAATTTGTTCATTAACGTTTTTTTTATTGTAATAATCATGGTTTTTGATGATATTCTATTTATAAAAATTATTTAAATATTCAAAAAATATTAACGCCGTAAAGATGCATTATCTCTTTGCCGAGATTTAAAAAAAACATTCACCTCCGAATAGAGACGGTGTGAATAGAGGCATTGAACCAATTTGGACTAAGTGTAGTAGTTTTTGTTTTTTTATCTGTGGCAATTTTTATTCCCGTACACGTGATGGAAAATGAAAAATCGCACGCGTGTGAAATACATTGCATTGTGAACCTAATCGTAGTGCGATAAGAACCAGTTTTTGAGGAAGTGTATTGAAAAAATACAAATACGAACTATTTGTATAAAAGCTTGTAGAAACATGAATACAGAAAAAACGAGCTCGTAAAAGCCATTTGCACTTAAAGAATGTCGCCGTAGCGTTAATCATTCCCATACATGTCAGCGTTGAATAGAACCATCCCTTTACGTCCGGTCGAAGCGATTAAGGGGATAACAATAAAATATAGCATAGGATAGGGGATAGGTTGGCTGCTGGATAGTATATCCAACTGAATATTTATTTAGATTAGACTGCAATCACCAATGCTTCAACAAAGAATGATCTTTAGAGCAATATCCTTCTGGATCATTCATAGCAATCATTTATGGAGATCTCCATATTAAGTCGATGTGTTCAAACTGATGGGATTGTGAAAAATTACCATGCTGCTCATGGTACGGAATTTAACCTAAATGAGGCCACGCTTCAGCCAATCAATCGTTAATTAAGTGTCATGGTGTTTGATGGGCTGCGAATAGGTCGTTAGTCAAACGAGAATGAACCTTTGCTATCAATTTGGGCTTCAGATATTAGATACAATCAATAAATTATGAATGCCTAATGAGTCTCATACAAACGAACCTCCAGCATTCAATATGTTGGATATATTAATGAGATTTGGCAGAAAGATGGAAGATCAGATTGACGTTTACATGAATCTCAAAAAAATGTAAGAAAATATCCGGAACCAGAAACGGAACCAATTTTTTGTTTTTCTTTTCATTCAGCCATTTTCCTACGTCCGCGCCGGCTTCTAAAGGAAATAGTTAATGTAAACACGAGGCCGGAACTTGAATAGGGCGGCACCTTAATTGCTTCGCTCATGTAGTTTCGATTGGTGCCGTAAAGTTTGTACCTGGCCTCGTTAGTCTAGTGATCTAACCGCAGAATGAATAAATACCTACTGTTTTAGCTTCAAGTGCCTGAATCCACCCTGCTATAGCAGGGTTCATAAACGTGGATATATAATGTTATAGAAATGTCGCAGGCAGAGTGTATGATTCGTCATTATACATAAGACCGTCGTCCGATTAAAAACCCTCGCAGTTATGTAATATGCCGAAGGAAAATTGGCAACTCGTTCAATTGTTATAATTTCGACATTGATTGCTATTATACGTTCAGTCGGAACTGTGACTTACCACGCGCGATCTGAATTGGTCGCAATAACTAAGCACCCCGAACAAATGGGTTAGGTTAGGTTAGAACTGTGACCAACCGCGTGCGAGCCGAGCGAGCGGTGCCGCGGCAGTGGCCGGCGAGAGCCTTGAGAAATAGAACTAAATACTTCAATTTGCCGCGGCATTTTGTAAACGGTGTTGGAATTGTCCATCAAAATAAATGTTGTGGCATATATTAGGTCTTTACCTATGAAATTGCCGTTTTGTATGAAAAAATTTAAACGAATTTTTTTCATGCATTTTTTATTTGTATTAATCGAAGTAATCACCCATGCAATCAATGCATCTTTGCCAACGCAGTGGCAGTTTATTGATGCCCTTCTTAAAGAAATCAGCTGGACGGGAGGCAACAAATTCTTCAAAGGCATTTTGTACTGCCTCTCGGGTATTGAATTTTTTCCCGCCAAGAAGTTATCCAAATTCTGGAAAAAGTAGTAGTCTGTAGGCGCAAGGCCTGGTGAGTAGGGCGGATGACGGAGAGCTTCCAACCCCAGTTCTTGCAACTTGGAGACCGTCTGCTGTGCAGTATGAGGTCGCGCGTTGTCGTGCAGGAGCAGCGGAGACGAGCGATTGACCAATGCTGGTTGGAGATGTGCCAGCTTCTCCATCATTGTGTTCAGTTCTTCACAGTACACATCTGAAGTAATGCTCACCCCGTTTGGTAAGAAGCTGTGATGAATCACACCGGCGCTAGACCACCAAACAGTGACCATCACTTTTCTAGGGGTAAGTTTTCGTTTAGGGCATTGTTTATGTGCTGAACCAGGATCCAACCAACTTGCTGAGCGCTTGCGGTTATCAAACAGAATCCATTTTTCATCGCAGGTAACATTGCGGTTCAAAATTCCTTCATTTGTGTGTCTGTTGAGCAGTGCAAGGCACGTCTCGACGCGTACTTCGCGCTGGCGATCATTGGGGTCGGGGGGCACCCATTTGTCAAGCTTTTTTACCTTGCCAATTTGACGCAAATGGACCAATATTGTTTTGACGCTAACGTCGAAAGCTGCTGCTAATTCAGCCGTAGATTGTGTATCATCAGCTTCCACAATCGCCTTTAATTCGTCATTGTCGACCAAAGTCTTCGGACGACCGCGAGGTTCATTTTTCAGGTCGAAATTTCCAGAACGGAAGCGAGCAAACCAATAACAAGTGGTGCGTTGGTTTGTAGTGTTAGCTCCGTAAACGTCGTTGATGTTGCGTGCCGCTTGTGCCGCGTTGCTGCCACGACGGTACTCCTATTCCATAATTACTCGAATTTTTAACGTATCCATGATGACGAAAAATATTGAAATGCGATGAAAATGTAACACTAATCAATAAACAAATGACTACTTTTGGAAAAAAAAAATCCATGTTTTTAAAATAAAATTAATTTGAAATTAGAATTCTTAGCCAAACAAAAATGATTTTGATTTGAAATGGCCAGTACTGCAGAACGCAATTTCATAGGTAAAGACCTAATATTATATAGTGACAAGGCAATTTACATTTTGCCTTCGGCATATTTCAAAAACTGCGAGCGTTTTTAAACGGACGACGCAGTTTGTAAAAATCGGAATCATACAAATCGCCTGCGACAGATATACCGAAGTTATAAGGGTTGACTGGTAGGTAATGTCTTGTGGAATTAAGTCCGCCTACGTAGTACCTACCAGCAGCTGTACACGAAGTTTAAACAAATAATATACGGTGACTGTCCACGTTTCTATTTTCCTACCAATTCTTGAAGCCAACTTTAGACACGAGAGGCATCAATGTCATTGACTGAGTGTTATGATGACGTAACATAGGAGAGCCTATTTCCAACAGACATTTTAATGTATTATAGACTGCATTGATGCCTGTCAATACAAGTAAGTTAAGAAAAACCAACAAAGCTTTGAATCAACGCACTCATTTGACTTTCCAACATTGAATATGACTTCAAAAATGTATAAATTTCTTTCTTCGTTCCAAGTGTTGGTATCCCACACATACATTTGTAAGTATTTTTACAATACGCATAGGTACCGAAAACGTTAAGTGGACTGAATCTTGGCATTTCACAACAAACAACGAAACATTTTTGTTTTTTTTAAAACGTGTGTTGTTCCACTCTGTGTTATTATTAACTCATGCATTTATCTTTCGTTGTTTTTGACCGACTTCAAAAAGGGTCCCGAATTTGGTGAAGAGGTAATAGCAAGTGCACATTTGTGATGATGTTTAGGTAATGATAAATACCTACTATCCTTCGGACTTGCTCAACAATGTAGGTATATTTTTCAACCCCCGACAGAAACAGTTTATCGTGTGCATCTGTTTATCTGTCTGTGGCATCGTAGGTCCCAAACGACTGGAATCGATTTAGATTTTTTTTTTCTTTTGTTTGAAAAGGTGACTTGATCGAGAGTGCGATTCATGAAAATCTATTCTGCCGTTCGATTATCAGCTCTTTTCTAGATGAATGGATGTGAGCATCTTCCACAAGTCTGATCGAGTCGAAATTTTGTATTCTGTTACTTCAATGATATTAAATTAACATAGTAACCTTGAACTGATGCTGCAGCATTACCCGGAATTTGCAAGATACCCATCTTCCTCACTAACTTACAGCAGAGGTATCGTGTTTGGGCTCATCGAAATGCTCTCAATGAATAGGTTACAGATGGCAATCAGGATTTGATGATGGAGTAGCAAAAAAAAATGAAAGTTTTGTGTCTGGGTTTTTTAATTTTACTTTAACTTGTTCTAGTGTTTTTTTCTGATCCTCTCAAATACATTTTGTACGGACTTTTTTTTAACTTGTAAGGATTCAACTAATCCTAAAACAATTTTATAAAAGGCAAAAGAGTGTCCATAGTTTAATGCTAAAACATAATCAGTTTATTTTCTAATTTAAAAAAGTGAATATATGACGTAGGTAGAGGATGAAAGTGTATATTGTGTGTCAAGGGAGCTTGAACCATGTAACATCCATCCAATCGCTCTATGTTACTTTAATGAACATTTATCGTTGAAACCACGACACGACGATTACGTACTCAATTAGAAATATTTACTGCTATTAAACATTGCTAGTAGGGAAATGAGTTATTGCTCTATACTTACGCGTCAGCTGTGTTTGCGTTCAAATACTTTGTTGTTTCTTATTTTCCACGGCGTTTTGTTGGTTCTTAAGCTTATACAAAGATGTATCTATTTATTTTTAACCGACTTCAAAAAAGGAGGTTTCTCAATTCGACCGTATATATTTTTTTTATGTGTGTTCGCGGATAACTTCGTCGTTTATGAACCGATTTTGATGATTCTTTTTTTGTTGGAAAGGAGATATCTCAAGGGTAGTATCATAATAAGAAAACCAGGATCTGATGCTGGAATCCCAGAGAAATGGAGGGGAAACTTCAACTTTTATAGGCACACCTATAGCGATTTGGGTATTTTTTATAGTAACTCGTGCATTTGCTCCCGGAAAGCACCATTTCGTGAAGTGGAACTGATGAGGAAGACTACAGATGGCCATCGGAACTACTCAGTAATACGTATTTCACGGGTTGCGATTCGGTTATTGCTAAGCAATTTATACTCATAGAATACATTATGTTGAAGTGGAGCTGATGCTGACTTCACCATCACTTCCAGTTCTCCTATTTCCTTACTGGGAGAACTCCTTAACAATTAACGTCCTTGTATCGGGAAAAGCAATATTTTGTAAAAGGTGATGAGCAGTTGACATTAGGCTATTGTAACTTAGATAAATTACAGACTGCCCCACTAAAAAGTGAAAAATAAAAAACTTTTTTACAAAAAAAAAAACAACCGACTTCTAAAAAAATACTACATAGTGAAAAATAACTTTAATTTCAGAAGTCGGTGGCAAAAAGCTAAAATACAGATCCAAAGACACCGACTTCCGAAATTATTTTTCACTTTGCAGTATTTTTTTGGAAGTCGGTGGTTTTTTTCGAAAAAAAGTTTTTCAAGTGACTGAATAGGACGCTACAAGATATTTATTCAACCAATGAGGATTGGAACTAATCTGTCTGAAACACCTAAATATTAAAATATCTACACACTAACATCTAAATAACAATTAATTTGCATCGATACACTTTCAGGTTGAAGGTTAGTAGTTTCAGTCGCCCACTGTTTGCCAATGACCTTATTAAGTTCAGTGTGATAGAGAGTGGGTCCATCGCCATTTATCAGGCGACTCCTATCCCGGCCTATAACCAAATACTGTCTATGAAAAAGCCCCAATTACACTTTGTCCGCCCGAACCGAGCCAAAACCTTTAAAGTGGTAACGATCTGAAACTAGGCTTACGATTGAACCGGTATTATGTAACAGACGATATTCGAACGCTCGATCCTTCTTATAAATCTTTCAACGTATCCTTTCCCTAAACAATGAAATTATTTCAGGCGCAAACGATTTCTCAACATTATGTTCAATGTTTTCAGTTCAGTTCCCCGGATACTCCTTAAATAAATATATGCATAAAATACACATCAATACACGATACATCAGTTTCTGCAATCTAAATATAATTTTATCGCGAATGAATCACTATTTATATTCCCGCGGTGTAAAATGAAAAGTTCAGAATAAAATATCCAAATGATTAAATATTTTTGAATGTTTGAAATCCTACACGATATACATTGAATGTTATCATTATTCCTAATTCTAAGATGCAGATACTGACGTTTAGAAGTAACAAAACGTTCACGTTATCCTAGCAGTTAAGTACTTATCGCTCCAACAGCATTCTAATTGTTCAATGATACTCAGACTATCTAGATTGCTTTGTGTGATAGAAAAAGTTGCAACAGGATTGCCTAGTGTCCAACAACGTGCCGTTTTCAATTAATATAACGACGTAATAATGCCACAAGTTTTAATAACACCAAGAAATTGAAGTGGCGTGCAATTAAAAGGGACGACGCGACGAACAAAACAATACCCACAAAGTAGTGCTAACAAAAGACACGATCGTTGAATAAATTCACTTTTTCAATGAAACAGAAATAGAGGAATTTAATTCTTATTTGAGCCAAAGTTCAATAAAGCTTGAGTTTATTTTCACAAATCACTGGGGCGTTAGACTACGTTTTGAAAGAAATATTAGGGAAGTATCGTCGGAAGTGAGCTGACTCCGCCTGGCACGTAGCCAGGTCTAGCAGAGTTCCTGTCACACACTTCAAAACTACATTTTCACACAGCTTTACGTTTCATACAACTTCAGATTGCCGGAACTTTAACTAAATTAGAGAAAGTCCCACTCGAAAAAATTACGTCTTTACTGAATGTTTTACCACTAGTAAAGTACGGTCAAGTTTCTTGAGGAAAATCGTACCCTTAGGAATAGTAAAGTGTAGATGTTGAATATAAATTCAAGAACTTTGTCACACGACATCCCGAGCTACCGTTAAAACAAAAGACTGCCAAAGATATGCAGCATTAAAGCAGGACTTTGTTCTTTTTATTTACATGTTGACGATGTGTTTACAAACATTACGATAACGTTACCTTCTTTCTGTATCTTCTTGTCGCATATCGTTCTATTATTTATCTATCTGAGTACACCATCTAGTACCTACTATACATATTTTAAATGCTCCACCAATTTAATGCTGCTCTAAAACGCTGCATAGTTTTCTTTGTTCTCTGTGTCACGTCTCGCAAGCGAGGCAAGCCGTAGGACGCTTTCCGCTCGAGTTAACGTGGCTTTCCATTTGTGACGGACCGCGCCCGGAAAAAGTAATTCCGTTTCATAAAACCGCAGCTCAAAGGGGCATTTGAAAGTTAAATTAAGTGGCGGTCGCTTTACAGTGTCACGATATAGCTCTATAGTTCGAAAAGAGATAATCACGGCCCAGTTAGAGTTGTTGAACTATTGATCGAATTATCGACACCCACGTAGAGTTTTAACCACCTATAGTCATATTTAAGTGTAGACATCGGACTTATTAGTGACTCAAAATAATATTCTCAAAAAGATTCGATAAGCTGATTGGTAATAGAGTAAGTAGTTAATCCTTTTTGTTTATATTTTCATGCTTTGTAAAAGAAAGATCAATACCTATTACGTAATTATATATTTATGATGCAACGATATTACGGTTATTATAGAGCACGATTTATTTATAATGTAGGTATCATCAATCTTCGCACGCCACAATTGCGGTAGGCACGCCACAATCGCGGCGATAAATCCCCTCTTTGAGAAGTGGTTGGAGAGACGCCACGGCATCCTCACCTTCAACCTGACGCAGGTCCTCACCGGACACGCTTGTTTCGGGAGGTTCCTGTTCCGGATAGGGCGGGAGGAAACGCCCGGACCATTGTGAGGATCGCCTGGAGGACTCGGTGGAGCAAGCCAGGCAGACCTCCACCGAATGTGGAGGTCTGCCCGGCTTGGGCGAAGCACCGCCGTGTCCTCGTGGTGGCGATCGGCGGCGGCGATCTCTCGCTTCCGAACCTGGTCCAGGCCATGGTACGGAGCGAGAGTACATGGGAAGCCGTCACCTCCTTCTGCGAAGCAATAATGCTCGCGAAAGAGGAGGTGAAACGCGTGAGAGAGAGGCAACTTTTGTGCCCTCACGCCCCTAGTCGCCGCAGGAGACACCTCGGACGTCGGGAATTGATAGCCGATACCCGGCCACCGTAGGCGCAAGCTTGCGGACGGCGAGCAATTGGTAGCTCACCGTCCGGTAACGACCAGGCCCGGGTCGACGGCGCTTTATGTTTCACGCGCGCCTCAATGAGATGTCAGCATTGATGGGGTCCGATAAGGCCGATACCTGCCAGGGTTGCGGGTTGATCGAAAAAGATACCGTGGCCCTGGTACAGGCAACTGAAGGAACACGTGTCAGTAAAAGTCTGACACGCCCTCCCGCTCCGCCCAGAGCGGGAGAAGTCATTGATGATTTCACATCCAAAAAAAAAACCTACGTAATTATATATTTATGATGCAACGATATTACAATTATTACCTATAGAGTACGATTTATTTATAATGTATCATCAATCTTCGCCTACGCATGCAGTTATAATTATCATCACTTCATCAGCTAATGATTAACACTGTAGAACGTTAATCTCTTCAGATAGTTTGCCGTCGGCAGTTGAAGCAATGCGTGACGATACGTAACTGACATAATATTGAATATGATCAATATACATGTATATTCGTGCCGCCTCACTTGGCTCAACACAGCTTTTGTATCGTATAAATTCGGGTTCAGTGACTCATGTACTTGTTATGAACCTAGCAACTCAACATCGGCTAATTTGATATTAATGCTTTTAAATCTAATTACATTTTTCAGCTTTGATCAGTCCCACGATACATATTAGATACTTAATCAACTGTTCTATTAGTATACCCATTATATGATTTTTAATCTGGTTTTAATCATGGGCCATTTTTTTAAGTGAAATATTATTTTGCTAATATTGTAGCCTAACATTAAAATAACATCAGCCAATAAGTACTAATATTGCCTTCTTATCATATTTAATCAAATCCAATCCAAACAATAGAGCACGCAAGTTGCTCAACAGCGATCGACCAGCCGGAGCCTGCTATACATAGCCATGCGGATAATTTTGAACTAGATAATACAGCTACGTCACCTACTTACTATGCGAGTCATGACTCTAATTAGTGCTCTGAAAGCCGCAAGTGACGCAACGAACGCATCAGCGCGGCGGCCAAATGTGAGGCCGTAATGCAATGCGTGCCGCAGCGCACCCGCAGAGAGTTTAGCGGTGACGTGGCCCACAAAAATACACCGTCAGCAAGTGAACCCACCCCGGGCGGGCCGGCGCAGCAAGCTGGTGACCTGCCAGCCTGGCCTGCCAACTGGGTGAACAGGCGCAGCCGACTCCACAATCGCTCATAGCATAACGTAGCAAAAATATGTACCTACCTACTTCAAACGTATAACATACCTACCTAACAGTTTCAGCGAATAAAACTAAATTCATAAATCTTCTTTCGGAAGCTCTCTTGACGTTTCATATTATTTAAATACCTACGATGTTTACAGTCGTAAAACTTTTTAAGCTTACTGTGTGTATTCAATTTTTATTTATTTTTATAGTAACTGCGTATAAAATATTAGAGCAGCTTCAAATTGACGAGATGTCGGCAACTGGCCACGCCATGCCACCCCTTCCGCGGCGAGTGCAAAATGTCAACACTGAGTTGACGTGTTCCGACATTTCAGTATAAATTGAATAGAAAAAGCGAATTATATTTAAATTCACTTTGCAACTTTCAGATATCACAACCTACTCGTACATCAATTTCCTACAGATAGAGATAAACACAGTAGAAGATCATTCAAAGTTGACGTGTGATAGGCGCCGAGAATGCGTTCCACCAATTGGTACTTTGCATGAATAAACGTGAAAGATCATCGTTTAGCGATGGCAAACTCGAGCGGTAGCGGAAAAGGGTAATAAATTGTTTAGCTCGACTCGTATCTGAAGTGAAACATCACCGAAGGCTTTCTGAAATAGGTCACGGACTCGTTGGCTGGCGCCAGCGAATAACAAATATCTTACCTTACCAACTATAGGTACGACGAAATACTACATACCTTGGCTTGTAGAGCGAGGCCTTCCTAAAACTAATTAAGTGGAAGTTCTGTCCCTTTGTGACTTCCCTGTTGTGACACTTGCACTGCGCATGTGTACTCCAACTTATCATCAGCACAGATCTCCTCCTACGTCTTAATATTAAATCCTTGCTGGGGGATATTTATTAGATTGCTGACATCTGCTCTCTAAGGGGATTAAACTACCTCATATCATCGAAACTTTTCCTCCGTGATGAAGAGACTTACTATAGGAATATACAGGGTGGAATTTTTTAATGCCACCTGAAGGGAAAGTACTCTTAATACTGTAGATAGAAAATTTTACTCAAAGAAAACATTCCTTTATTTTTGAATAGAAAGAAAACTGCATTCAAAGATTTTCGAAAATTCGCTTGCCACACTCGGGAATCGAACCGACTAAAATCTGTAAAAATTACACCCTGTACTTTTATTGCATCGATCGTTAGGATCAATTATAAGGATGAAATCTCTCTAAGAAACTTGATAAATTAAATGACAGGAAAACCATGAAATCTTAAATTATTTTAATTATTTACAAAAAATGGTAACCAGTGTTATAGTCCAGATTTCATGGATTTCCTGTCATTTAATTTATTAAGTTTCTTAGAGAGATTTCATCCTTATAATTGATCCTTAAGATCGATGCAATAAAAGTACAGGTTGTAATTTTTACAGATTTTAGTCGGTTCGATTCCCGAGTGTGGCAAGCGAATTTTCGAAAATCTTTGAATGCCGTTTTCTTTCTATTCAAAAATAAAGGAATGTTTTCTTTGAGTAAAATTTTCTATCTACAGTATTAAGAGTACTTTTCCTTCAGGTGGAATTACAAAGTTCCACTCTGTATATGTCATAAATATTGGTATAGTCAGCGTCAAAAATATCGGGACGAACAGACTGTTCAAAATGATCTCAACAACTAGGTAATAAAATTAAACTTTATCTCAATTGGATAAAGTTTTTGTCAGAATGACAGTTGAGTACTGTCTTCATTCTTAAACATTTCTTGTGTCATTGAGTTAATATTTCATTTTCATAGTTGCCTTAGATCATTTTGTACAGTCTGTTCGTCCCGATATTATTGACGCTGACTGTACTTACCTCTAATACAAATAGGGCTACTTTCATCCTAAGGACTTCAAACATGTTTTAGGTACACACTCGTGTACGTACCTACCTAAAACATGATTCGTTGAAGCAATAAAAACATCATTATTTAACATCTCCAAAATTAATATTTACTGTTCATAACCATAATCAATCATTGGGACATGGACAAATAACACTTGTGCGGAATAATCCCATCGATTAATTAGATGTGTAGATACCAACATTACTGTGTTATCAGTTGTTAATGGTGTGATAACAAAACGCTTGGCTGTTCACAGACAGGCAATCCTGTGTTATCAACTGCTCTATATCTGAATCAAATGAAGGTATATTAAGTACAGTTACGACACAGCACTGAATTTTCAAAGCTGAGTATCCACTATGTGCTCGCACCTACTGCGCTCCGCGCATCTGCTTTGTCGTACTGGCTAATTTTATGCAAACAGTTGTTGCGAGAACAAAGTAGATCTATCTATATATCTATATTTATGCTTATATTATAGCTGAAGAGTTTTTCACGCGGACGAAGTCGCGGGCAAAAGCTAGTACTAATAATAAAGCTGAAGAGTTTGTTTATTTGCATGTTTGAACGCGCTATTCTCTGGAAATACCAGTTAGATTTGAAAAAATGTTTTTGCATTTGTTAGCCAAATTCTTGAGGAAGGCTATAGGCTATTTACATCACTCTAGGGCCCTTAGGAGCCGAGCAAAAAGAAAAAAGTAAGAAAAAACGCTAAGCAAAAAAACGAAGTAATAGCAGCGTGGGCGGGCGTTCGCGTTGCGATGCGATGAGGTGGGTCAGGGGAACAAGAAATATCACGCGGACGAAGTCGCGGGCAGAAGCTAGTATAATAATAATATAAGAGTTAAAATGTTGCTTAAAGTTTATTATTACAAGCTTATTTAACTTGCAATGTTCGTATGTCAGTTGTCCTTTTCTAATTTGCAAGTTTTTGTCTCACTTCCCGGTGTTTGATTGAGCTGAAATTGGGCATACGTATGTAAAATCGGTGACAATGCCATATTATTTTGGTACCAAGAGCTGATCTGATGATGGAGCCGGAAGGTGGCCACAGGAACTCAGTAATAAAACGACGCAACCCTATCGAGTTTGGGCTCGTTTGATTCATCTTGGCAAGGACCTGGTCTTAGATGATATCCAGACTAATAAAAAATTAAAAAAAATACACTTGTTATAAGTTTAAAGTTATAAACCTTTAATGTTCAAGTACATTAAAATTCGATATTCCAAAGAGATGTCACACGATCCTCGGAGCGCGTGGAAAATGTGGTATTTTCTAAATGCATGATGAAAATGATTTTCTGATATGCATATCCAAATAAACTATATCGGGAACGTTTAATGCGCTCCAGTTTGTGTTTGCAACACGTAACTAGTAATGTTCAGTGTTTGAACAAGGTTATCATGGAACTGAAATTCATATAAGAACATAATTCTGAAGTTATTGGATCGTAATCAGCCTCTAATGTTCCCACTGCTGGGACACAGTCCTCTCTCCGAGAGGGAGTGGGCTGTAATCTACCACGCGGGACCAGTGCGGGTTGGTAGATTTTATATGTCGTAAAATTTTTGGTTCTAGAACAGGTTCGGTTTTCTCACGATGTTTTCTTCACCGTTTTGAGAGCAGTGCAGCAGTGGTGATGAAATTATTTACACAAAGTATAGCACCTGCTTGGGTTTGAACCCACGACCTACAACTCGTAAGTCGGGGCCTTTACCACTGGGCTACTACTGCTCTCGTTAATCGTGTGATATAGTATAATATACAGGGTGTTTGGTGCATCGTTAGCCAAACGGAAATTTCGAAAAGGAGGGGTCATGTGCTATCACCTCAAGCCCCAAAAAAAAAACTTGGCCCCACGGGATTTTTATGTTAATTTTTTATTGTTATTTTTGAAAAAGCCCTTTTCGCCTTTGAACTTGAATAAAAAAAGTTATTGGTATACCAATAACATTTTTAAAAATTTGGAGCGTATAGGCTCCAAATTGTTTATTATTGTAATGTGTAATATTGTACGGTTCTATCAAAATTAAAATCACTTGCAGATAAAAACTGTTATCTCCCTCTTATACAGTAGAAGTGCATGTCGGCGCATCATCGCCGTCCTAGCTGGAGTCAGTCATATTGGTTTGCACCAATATATCACACAAATATCCCTGCAAACTGGTTGAGCTGGATGGTGCTGATCCAAGCGTCATGTTCGTGAACGGGCGCCGTCCGTCAGTTGAGACTGGTCATCTCATAACTGCCAGGGCTTATGTTGAACTGCTTTTAAGTATTTTTTTCTTTTTTTTACATTGTTCTCACATGAAGAACAATGTACCCCGGATGTTGTATCTTTATTTAAAAGTGTCCGTGGAGTTTCTTGCCCGGTCTTCTCCATAGAGATCTACGTTTTGGAACTGGGCAACTAGCTTCAACTTTCTGACTAACTGATCAACTCTGTCAATTTAAAAGTGCCTGTAATTGATTTAATTCGTTTGAGTTTCATTTTGAGTTTGATTTAGCAGGAAAATATTTAAGAGAGCACAAATAAAATACCTTACTTCAACTCAGGGTGTTTATTCCACGAGCAGTGAACAAAGAATGTCTTTCTATTTATTTTTTTTGGTCTGGCATTTCGTTGTTGACCATGAGAGGTCGAGACTACTTAATCGGACAATCCTGTGGGTGCTTTAAGCGAACTTAAAGCCTCCAGCCAAGGCTTAAAACTAATTATAAACTAAGCGACTGCACGTCAAGGGCATCGCCTGTGGGGTACGGACCTCGGCTTAGGGCGTTGCTGGGGGGAGGACAGCAAGGGGGGATATTCTGGATCATATCTGATAATTAGATATATAGGGGTTTAAGGCTACAGGCTCAGCTACGCCACCAGGTGGCACATCTTCACCGATCAAGGGACAGGGGGGGATTTACGAGGAGATCATCGACGCGAGGGACCTCGCCTGCGAGGTCGGCTTGCAGATTTGAGTTTGCGTTTGCAAACTGTACTGGTGGCCCTACTACTTTCCTCGAGGAGGGTCATGCATCGGGGTCAGAAAGAACATGGCTTGGACGGCGGACTTTACTGAAAGGACATAACAAGTGGATTCGACAACCAGAGGGTTGCGTTGCGATGTTACGCGGTGGTATCCTAAAAACGCTTGGAATTGCGATTCAAGAATTGATGGATAGTGGGTATTTTAAGGTCAAGGTGGAGGTTTACGTTCTGAACGAACCAAACAACCCATTGCCTTTCGGAGGAAACGGTTTTGGAAGGTCTGCATTCTTTTTCTTTATCGCATTACAACAGTTTTTATACACAAAATAACCGCATACATGATTTCATGAAATCGCTAGATTTGTGGTCAATTCTAGCTTATGGAGTTGTATTACTGATTGTAATGAGTCTGTAAAGCCATGTTAGTTACGGCCGCGACCATATTTTAATCAACAACCTGCCACTGCCCTGCAAATTGCAAAAAACATAAGAAAATTTGAATTTCGCGGGCTTACTTAGTGGATTCTCCTTAACTGTACAGGAAATTACATTTTAAATAATTCAAGCGGATGTGTCAAGATAAATCCTTATTACCAACATTAAGACTTTACATAGGCAAAGTCAACCGGAAACTACAATATTTTAAATAAATCAAAAGGAAGTAACAAAATAGAAACTTCGGAATAAATTCAACCGGAAACAACAATATTATAAATACTCAAAATAAAAACTTAACATGACTTAACCGGAAATACAAGTATTAATTCAATAAATAACATGGAAGTCAGATTAGGTACAAAATAAACTTGAAAAACCATTATGAGTCAATAAAAAAACTAGATTTTACTTGCAAGTAATTTGGATTTTGATAGAACCGTACAATAATTAACATTGAAGTTAAAAAAAAATAGGAGGCTATACCAATAACTTTTATTTTTTTAAGGCTGAATTTTGGAATATTTTCAAAAATAATAATAAAAAATTGATATAAAAAATTCCGTGGGACCAAGCCTTTTTTTGGTTCCTGAAGTGATAGCACGTCCTATCCGCCATTTCCATTTGGCTAACGATGCACCAAATACCCTGTATAATTCCGAAGTTCTAGAAGACATTTTGTCTTCCTCCGGATCAGCGTAGATAACTATTGTATATATATAAAATTATAGTTGGGACAGGAAAGTAAAACCTCAGGATAAGTCAATTGACAACAAATTCTTTGGAGCTCCAATTTAAAGCTATTATAGTAGCATTTACATACTTTGAAAGCGTTTGAGTAGACGATAGGACAAGTAGGCATGTATTATGTTCTTTTACTAACATGACCAGCCCTTTGTTCCGTTCTGCTATTACTAACATGACCAGCCCTTTGTTCCGTTCTGCTAAGCTGCTAAGCCTAAGTCATCAACGAAAAGAGCATTCTGTGTTCCCCAAAAACCGTATTCATTTAAACCACATACCATGAGTTTTGCAAACAATGATCTCACCCACTCGTATTAAATTGAAGTCGGTAATCGAAAACTCTCATGACGCTAGCTTTATTTACGGAGATTTTGTTTTTTGTTTTCATCGAACATATTGCTAAATGTATGCAAAATGCTCCCACTATGTGTATCAATGATAATTTTGCTCACAAGTGTAGAAGAGACGGCAATAGTTTCGACTGGATTTTAATTTTTATTGTTGGTGACAGAAATGGATCTCATTTAAATTCGGTCACACTGAATAAACATAATGTAAGTACCTCAATCGAATACGCTAAAAATCCTTGATAATTTCGTATAAACAGCTATTTGGCACTCGTCCCCGTGTGGGATATTAACGAGAATACCCTCACTCAGCGCTCATCGGCAATTAACGGCATTAGAGCTTGTTTGATGAACTCATTAATAGACGCGAACAAAATTGTATTATTATATTCTAAATATTTTAAAGCCTTCAATCGCCTAACAAGAAATATTGTAAATAAAAATGTCATCTTCCTTGTTTTTATTTAACTTACCTACTTTCCTGTCTTCAAATCATTTTAGGTCAGGAAAATGGAATAGAAATCGTTAATAAGATGGAGAGGTGTTACAAAAATTGGTATGCAGGACTGCGTCCCCATTATGTGCGAAGCGTGCTGTGCACAAAGATAACTCTAGCACTCTCCCGGAAGCGCTTTCAGTAAAAAGTTTGAACATGAAGTAAAGTTATTTACTTAAACATGAATAAAACTCTTCAAATGCGTTGTGCCAACGACATAGTCTCAACCATAAACAAGTTTTTACATACTTTTATTGAGAATAATAATTTTAGCCAATAAGAACTTTATAGATTTGTAAAAGCGCTTATAAGTTGCACACCGTTTATAGTCCTTCCAGAGGGAACAGTTGAGAATCGAGCAATAAAACGCTGCGTTCGTGTAAATTACTGTTCCACGAAGGTACCTGAATATTAGTCACATAAAACGATTAATCGTAGCAGAATTAATCGTTACGGTTAACCGTAACAGGATTAATGGTAACGGTTAAAATGGCGGTCCTTAACAAACAAACACAGTTTATGATAAACAAGTGGTGCGCATGCGAGGATGGCGTCGACAGCTTCATGCGACTCTTCGATGTGAGTGGCATCCTGGTGGGCTTGTAATGTGGCCGGGTTATGGCGCTTTGTAGATCGTATCAGATAATATTCTGTGATATTCGGTGCTGCATTAAGAATCAGAATGTTGTTATTTTTTTAAAGCAGTACGTTTTTTTTTATGGAAATTTAGGTATTAAGAATGAATTTAAATGGTAAAAAAATCCTTTTTACGATATTAAGGGCTATGTCCGTGGGTCTGTCCCACTATCACCTCTATGACATCATTTGGCCTATGGAATGATAATAAGCTTACAATACCTAACGCACCTAGGTACATAATATGTAATTATGTTAGCATGTACTAAAATTGCAATAAGTATAATGCGTTATCTATTACCGTGTCAAACTATTATCATTTGATAACCTATAAGAGGCGTAGATGACTTCTAAAATGATAATAAATTCCTGTGTCAGTCAGCAACAACGCAGATCTTTCATACAGTCAGCGGAATAAGTTGCTGCTGTAAGTTGTTCTATTTCAAAATAAAAACTGATTTATTATAACAGCGGACATATTTTCCGACATCAGCGCGCGGCTTCGCCCGCGTTGATGTCGGAAAATATCCCACGGGAATGTTCTACCGGGAATTCTTTCCTTATTCCTTGTCTACATTATAAAAGGAACCTCTATGCAAAATTTCAGCTTTCTATGTTCAAGGGTTTGGGCTGGGCGTTGATGAGTCAGTCAATCAGTCAATCAGTCTGGACTTCTCTTTTTATTAAAAAGCACCTATACCTACTACAGGTAAGTTTCTTATTTTTCAATTAATATTTCTTGTGTGTAGGTATATCCTATAGTGTGAGTAGTGAGTAATCATATGAAATAGTGTTTTCATTCCATCATCGCGTTCACCTCTTACAAATTGGTCATTAAGTAGTTCGCAGACATCAATAGGGAAGTGATAACATACATTATCAAACCTCTAATCTTTATTAGTGACGTGCCCATGTATGTGTTTGTAGCCACAAACAAACACTTTGCACTACATCCAATGAGTTCCTTATGAAACAGTTCGACTGTTGCACCGGCTCGCGGCTGGCGTCTGGTTTATCTCCACGGATCTACCCGTAAATTATTGGCAATCGATTTTATGGCTTTACATTGTCTTAGAACACTCCATTTCGAACAGGTTCGCCACTTCGCAATCATAAATTTTTATTGCAAATTTTTATGTTTACAAATATTTTTAGATTGGCATTCCAATTTGTAAACATTTGTAGAATAATTATTTCATGAATTGAGAAGTGCGAAGCTTCCTAATCGATAATGTGGTGTGTACCTATGGCAATTACTAAACGCTAGGATAAGCGGCGTGTTTGGGCTAGGCAGCCAGTCGTTTGCCACTGGGTGAGGAGTGCAAGCGAGCGTGGGTCGCACAAAGCCGCCCGCCCTTTGTTCTCGCCGCTCGCAACCGGCACGCGATCAATATTTGCTCTAAGTCCAAGATATACACTTTTGTCCGGTGTAAACTCACTAATTTACCTGCCCAACTGTCCCACTGAGTAGCCCCACTAATTAACTAATTATTTTTCTCTGTAGGTTTAAAAATAAAACTTTGTCACCCTCAGCGCTCACAGACCCGTTCGAGCTACAAAGCGAGCTTTGTCTCAAGTTCGGTAAATCTCATTTAGGAGTCAATTAGCTAGAGTGATTTTTATTGAGGGAAACTCAGCCCTCCCACCATAAATATACGACACTAATTTAAGTTCCTAAGTAGTGAAAGTGGTTTATTGCCGTGAAAATATAACTTTAGCATGGGTAGGGGAACTTTCACAAGTTCTAATGTATTGAACATGGCTTGGTTAGTGTAACAGCATAATTTTCCAAATTAAATCAGTGTATTCGTATAAATCATAAGTTTCTTTATCGTTACGCGAACGCGGATGAATCTCATGAAATCTATTCATAACAAATCAGTCCAAACATTAAGTTTGTTTACGCAACACGTTAAAAAACAAAGTGCAAATAGGTATTACTGAGAGTGAAACAGTGGCATTCTAAATGTTACAATAACACGAAATAATTGTGTATAATAATAATAATTAAATATCCACATTAAATATTTACATAACATAATCGTCTATATTTCTAATAGCTCTGAAATTCTCGAAATTACTGCTATTGTACGCACAGCTACAGATCAAGCTATACTTTTCCAGTATAAGCTGATCTCGCATTGCACAGGATGTCCTTACAATGAAAGGTCAGTGTAAACTGGAAATGTACAGGTTGATGTGTGGCCGTCTGTACTTCAAATTCTGTGATTATATTTTGCTCCTGACTTCTCTGTATATAAACTGATTATAAAGTAAATAAACAAAATAATATAATATAACAGAGTGGTTGTCTACGTAAACGATACAACTCACAGAAGGTCTACCTACATAGATACACGAGACGCTGAAACACTCAACATAGGTAAGTTTCAATATAAGATCGACACCGTCGTCTGCGAAACTACAAACATTTGACGATTTTCTTTCGATTTAGAAGTATTTAGGTCTTTACCTATGAAATTGCCGTTCTCAGCATTTCAAATCAAAATAATTTTTGTTTGGCTAAGAATTCTAATTTCAAATTAATTTTATTTTAAAAACATGGATTTTTTTTTCCAAAAGTAGTCATTTGTTTATTGATTAGTGTTACATTTTCATCGCATTTCAATCTTTTTCGTCATTATGGATACGTTAAAAATTCGAGTAATTATGGAATATGAGTACCGTCGTGGCAGCAACGCGGCACAAGCGGCACGCAACATCAACGACGTTTACGGAGCTAACACTACAAACCAACGCACCACTTGATATTGGTTTGCTCGCTTCCGTTCTGGAAATTTCGACCTGAAAAATGAACCTCGCGGTCGTCCGAAGACTTTGGTCGACAATGACGAATTAAAGGCGATTGTGGAAGCTGATGGTACACAATCTACGGCTGAATTAGCAGCAGCTTTCGACGTTAGCGTCAAAACAATATTGGTCCATTTGCGTCAAATTGGCAAGGTAAAAAAGCTTGACAAATGGGTGCCCCACGAACTCAATGATCGCCAGCGCGAAGTACGCGTCGAGACGTGCCTTGCACTGCTCAACAGACACACAAATGAAGGAATTTTGAACCGCATTGTTACCTGCGATGAAAAATGGATTCTGTTTGATAACCGCAAGCGCTCAGCAAGTTGGTTGGATCCTGGTTCAGCACCTAAACAATGCCCTAAACGAAAACTTACCCCTAGAAAAGTGATGGTCACTGTTTGGTGGTCTAGCGTCGGTGTGATTCATCACAGCTTCTTACCAAACGGGGTGAGCATTACTTCAGATGTGTACTGTGAAGAACTGAACACAATGATGGAGAAGCTGGCACATCTCCAACCAGCATTGGTCAATCGCTCGTCTCCGCTGCTCCTGCACGACAACGCGCGACCTCATACTGCACAGCAGACGGTGTCCAAGTTGCAAGAACTGGGGTTGAAAGCTCTCCGTCATCCGCCCTACTCACCAGACCTTGCGCCTACAGACTACTACTTTTTCCAGAATTTGGATAACTTCTTGGCGGGAAAAAAATTCAATACCCGAGAGGCAGTACAAAATGCCTTTGAAGAATTTGTTGCCTCCCGTCCAGCTGATTTCTTTAAGAAGGGCATCAATAAACTGCCACTGCGTTGGCAAAGATGCATTGATTGCATGGGTGATTACTTCGATTAATACAAATAAAAAATGCATGAAAAAAATTCGTTTAAATTTTTTCATACAAAACGGCAATTTCATAGGTAAAGACCTATTATAAATGGTAAAAACCTTGCCCACGGATTCAGTCGTGCGGTAGTTAATAGCAATCCCCCTCAGATGCTGCACCTGCTCCCCGCGTTTTCTCCCCTCCCCTCCTCTTATTTTACACAACTTTTTGTGCATTCATTGACTAGAGCCGACATTGCTGTTCAGGGTGTCGTGAAATAAGGACACGAATACCGGTACAGGTGTGATGTTCCAGTAGAATAATGTCTTATATGACAAGAGCCCTTCACAAATTAAATCAGTTTGTTGCATAAATAAAATAAAAAATACTATCGCAAAGCATTTCGCAAACCAAGCAAGAGAAGATGTTTGAAATGAGAAAATGCACTCATACGAGTAACTCAAACCACCGATTAAATTACCTAACAGCGAGTTCCGTGGGTTTGTCATTAAATCCCGGACCGGCGCCGGATCGGTCACGTCACCGCTACATAGACGGCTGGAAAATAGCCAAATGTGGCACAGGCCACGTTATGTACTGGCTTCGGACTAGATACGTACTACCTTGACATTTAGGCCAATTTAGACACATAACAGTTTTGAACTTTTGACATACATAATATTATATCAGTTTAATCTCGGCCAATAAAGATATATAATAGAGACACGCATGCAGGCAGACTTCTAAAAGGAAACTCATATTCCTCCCTTCCGTTCTTAGTTTATTTAAATGAACTTGGTGGACTTCATTTATAATCAGCCTATAATATTCCCACTACTGGGACACAGTTCTCCTCTCGGTGATAGGGATTGGATCGTGATCCACCACGCGGACTCCAGTGCGGGTTGGTAGATGTCAGATGCCTTTGAATTTTTGGTTCTAGGACATGCCGCTTTCCTTACGATGTTTTCCTTCAATGTTTTGAGAGCAGTGGAGATAAAATAATTTACACAAAGTAAAGCGCATGTCAGGGTTCGAACCCACGACCTACAACTCGTAAGTCACGGCCGTTACCACTGGGCCACTTCATATATGAAGTCAAAATTGTCATAGCTACATGTTCGAGTTGATATGTTTGTCTATTTTACTAGTAGTGAGTTTCAGCATAGTATTATTACGCATGATTGCATGAATGCAGCACAATGTAAAACCATCCCCCGTCAGTAAATCCGATTCTATAATCGGATTACACACAGCACATCACGCATACACGCATAGCACGCATCATTCGCGTTCTATGGCCTATGCCATAGAACGCGAATGATGCGTGCTATGCGTAGCATCGGTCAGCTTACACAAAGCTTACAATCCAACAAGCTAGTATGTAAACCAAGTTAATACAGCCCAGTTAATAGGTATTTGCATGTTGACCGCAGTATAAAAAAAAATACGATCATCTCTACAATCCTTTGCATTTTCCAAATACTTTACGATCCATTATACAGGCCATCCACTCTGGGCCATCTCAATGAATAACCCTGCATATTATGATTTTTTTTAAAAACCTTCCTAAGCCGAATGAATACCTGCGTACGGGTATACCGCCGTTTGCCCGAATTTTATTTGCCCTAATATCATTTGCCATAATAGTCAACAGCCATAATATCATACGACATAATACTCATTTGCCCTACTCTCATTTGCCATATTAGTCACGTGCCAGAATCATTGTTTCCCATAAAGTCACTTACCATTACATCATTTGTCATAATCATTGTAAGCCCTAATTATCACATGCCCTAATTATCACATGCCATAATTATGATATGCCATAACATAATTTGCCATCGACATCGGGTGTGTAACGGTTGTTTATATCAAGAGAAATTGGATGCAATTGGGACTTTAGGGCACCCCGACTCGGACAGGTTAGGTTAGAAGCCTCCACCTCTCGCCATCCCCTTCGTGGTTATTTTTTTTATAAACCACACAGAAGTAGGAGCCCCGCGAAGCGGGGCTCCGTCGACCTAGCCCACCATCAACCATGCACAGAAAAAAAAACCATGCACAGAATAAATAAGTTTATTCTTATTATACCAAACATTGCGTACCCATCGACATCGACAGCCAGAAAGCTAATAAGTAGGTAAGTATTAGAATTAAAAACAAGTTTAATAATCAAACTATATAATTATATTAAATATTTGTCTAATACTTGTTATGCCATTTAAATATTATGTCTAATAATTATTATGGCACATAAAAATAAGGCAAACAATACTTATGGCATTCGTATCTTATGGTATCTAAAATTCGGGCAATTAAAAGTATGTCATATGTCTTTTAGGGCAAATGAAACATTCGGGCAAATGAAATTCGGGAAAATGATGATTATGGCATATAATCTTCGGGCAAACAATAGACAACCCTGCGTACGCGCCAACATATTAGCAGGATAGCCCAACGGTAATCCTAAGGTTAAATACCAAAGACCAGATACTTAGTTGCGCTTGAGTACTACCTAGGTCGTGGGTTCGAAACCAGGCAGGCGGTTTACTTTGTATAATAATTTCAGCACCACTGCTCTCAAAACGGTGAAGGAAAATATCGTGAGGAAACCGATATGTCCTAGAACTAAAAAATCGAAGACATGTGACATCTACCAACCCGCGCTTGGCCCGCGTGTTAGATTACAGCCAACTCCATCTCGAAGAGAGGAAACCTGTGTCCCAGCAGCGAGAACATTAGGTATAGACTGATTATATCTAGTATATATCAATCAATCTGCCTAGCCTTTTCCCAACTATGTTGGGGTCAGCTTCCAGTCTAACCGGATGCAGCTGAATACCATTATTTTACATGGAGCGACTGCCTATCTGACCTCCACAACCCATTAACTGTGTAATACGATACCCCTTGGTAAGACTGATTGTCAGACTTTCGGGCTTCTGACGACCCGTAACGACTGTCAAAGATCCACGAATGACAGCCGCGACCAACGGCTTAACGTGCTTTCCGAGGCACGGAGGAGTCTCGGTATGTAAAGATGGTCACACATCCACGGACTAACCCCGGCAAGCGTAGCTTAACCTGATGGATCGACCCGTGCGGCTGTTATTACTTAGCCACGAGCTGCTCTATATATCTAGTATGAATGAGTACTACATCAAATCCGAGAAAATACTGTCGGATCGATCTGCTAGTAACCAAGTACTCTCACTTGTAAGAAAACTTATTCAGAATTTAATCACTATTACCTTCGTAACTTTGTAGGATTATTTATTGGTCTCGTGTATAAATGTCACCGTATAATTATGAACTTCGTTAGTTTATAATCTATCTCGTGAAATTGTAAAATGTCGATAAATTGTGACTGTACCATACTGCTTACAATATAATAACGTATTAATTTTCGATAGTTTATATTCTATCCATTGCAAACCATCAAATTGTAAACGAATCCTGCATTTACCGACAGGGTTCACACTGTCCGATTTTATCACTCGTAAAATTGTGAATCGTCCCTGATTGGTAGATCTTAGCAGTAGCTCGTTCTATGTTCATAGAGTGAAAACAATCAGAGGAGTCAAATAAAGGCACATTTAATTGTTTGAGGTCACGTATGTCAATCAATACATTTTTTTTAATAAACATTATTAATAAGCAATAGGTAATAATGTAAGTAGGTACGTTAATAATAGTATAACTTAGGTTTTGTTCAGCGAATAACAGTTATTTACGAGTATCACTGAAACTTCACTTGTTTGTTTAATCGTAGTTTAATTTTACTATTAAATGTAACTCTATTATAACATTTATAACTTTTAGTTATTTTCATCACGAAAACTATTAAAAACCACAAAAACCTCTATTTGTTTATGTTTGGCGACAGACGAACCAATGACAGCGGATGACCATCTGTCATTCGCCATACAGCCAAAGATTGCGGCGCGAAACACATGACGTTCAACCAATCAGCGCGCAAGGTGCGTTCCGTCGCATTAATCTGTATGATGCCAGTTCACAATTTGACGGTTGGACATATTATAAACTATCGAAAATTAATACTTTATATTGTAAGCAGTATGGTACAGTCACAATTTATCGACAGTTTACAATCCCGCGAGATAGATTATAAACTAACGAAGTTCATAATAATTATACGGTGACATATACATATTTCCCGCAGCTTCGCCCACGGATGTCGGAAAATATCCCATGGGAAAGTACAGTCAGCAACAAAAGTCGATTAACACTTGAATTTTCTAAATCTTAATTATTAATAAAAAATACTTCATTAAAATCGGAACGGATGTAAATTTTAAAGCAAAATAAACTCTTAACTAATAAATGAAATGCTAAAAAACAGGTTATCGCATCATTTTGTGTTAATTTAGATGATGTCAAAAAGTAGCAGTGTTCACCGACTTCTGTTGCTGACCGTTCATGTGACGTACATAAGGCCGTCCGATATAACTGTACAAACTCAAATGGCTACGATATATCGTTACCGTGTATGGTGGACTTAAAGCTCCCAGTCAGCATGATTTTTACGACATCTGCAACAATCATCGTCATATTTCAGCCAATTTACACCAAATCAAGAATTATACACTGAACCACTCCATCCATTGGTGAAAACCGACTGACCCGACCGATTGGTGACTTAATTTATTATTCCAGTCACGCTCTAATAACAAATAATTTTTGACTGAGTGTCCACTCATTCAAAAGTTATTTGTTGTAATAATTGCGTCGTAAAAACGACGAATGAAATAAAGACTGAATGTTACCTCAAGATACGAACTATGACTATTTACATTTCCAATCACTTAAATCTCTTAAAAAGAGGTAGCTACACAAAAAAAAATGATATTATTTATGAATTTTAAAATCAACCCCTATTTTACCCCCTTAAGGGGTCACTTTTCAAAATCGCTGTACCACATATTTTTTATTTCCTACCAAAAGCATAAATTTGAATTTTCATATCCATATAACTTAACAAATGCTGGGTGTCCCATACAAACTTTCGTCCAGTATATCACCCCCTGTAGGATTATTTTTGAAGACAAAAAAAAATACAACCGACTTCCAAAAACAACACTATAAAGTAAAAAATAACTTTAATTTCCGGAAGTTGGGGTCTGGTTAAATCTATTTTCGGTTTTTGCCACCGACTTCCGAAATTAAAGTTATTTTTCACTTTGTAGTGTTGTTTTTGGAAGTCGGTTGTATTTTTTTGTAAAAAAGTTTTTATTTTTCAATTTTTAGTTGTGGTATCTACCCCACACAAATTCTAATACCACTACCTGCAAAACAAACTAGAACATCATACATATAAAAGTGGGGAAAAAATACATATTATTGAAGCTAACTCAAAAACTACCCAAGCAAAGTTAATCAATTTTATATGGGACCAACTTTGATGTATAACCTCTCGAATAAAACAATTTTTTTTTCAAATCGGACGACTCTGTAAAAAGTTATGCGTGGTCAAACATAAAAAAAAAATGTATACGCGTCGAATTGAGAACCTCTTCCTTTTTTTTTGTCGGTTAAAAAGCAGCCTATGTCCTTCCCCAGCATGCTATCTATAGCCTTGCAAAATTTTATCGCAGCCATGCAGTTTTGAGAATTTGAAAATCAACCCCTAATCACCCCCTGTAGGATTATTTTGTAAGACAAAAAGTAGTCTATACCTTTTTATCGAAATCCGTGCAGTTTTGTGAATTTTAAAATCAACCCCTAGTTTGCCCTCAGGGGATGATTTTTCAAAAACGCTGAACCACATATTTCTTTGTTTCCTACCAAAAGCATAAATTTTAATTTTCATATCCATTGCTTAAGAAATACTGGTTTTCCCATACAAACTTTCATGCACTACATCACCCCCTATAGGATTATTTTTGAGATAAAACAAAAAGTAGCCTATGTCCTTCTCCAGGATGCCATCTATAAGCCTCGCCAAATTTTATCGAAATCTAAGCGGTGGTTTAGGCGTGAAAAGCTAATAGACAGACAGAGTTACTTTCGAATTTATAATATTAGTATGGATTTGAAAATGAGGAGAGACGAAACGCATGTGACTAAAACAGTGATGAATATACATGTTGATGGATGGAGAGGCAGAGGAAGGCCAAAGAAAAGATGGATGGATTGTGTGAGGAATGATATGAAAGAGAAGGGAGTGTGATAGCGTGACGGTTGACAGGGGAGAATGGAAGAAGAAAACGTGTTGCGCCGACCCCAAGTAATATGGGATAAGGGCAGGAAGATGATGATGATGGATTTGAAAATGTTAAGAATGATTAAGTGTATAATATTTAATGAAAACAAAAGCTTCCGGACGTCTTTCCTGTGTTAGTTGTTTTGAAAACTTATTTGACTTACAGCTGTCAGGAATATACAAAAGCTCTGTAACAAGCTGGTCAATACAGTTTGCAACCAGATTCTACCAGAGCGATCCGGATATCTAATAGTATTATATTCAGTTAGTCGAAATATGGTCTAAATGCTTCTATTATTAAGTTATACATCTACGTCACTTACTACGTATGCTTTGTGTTTTCATTATGACAGCTCAACACCGATGCACTACAAGTAATAAATCCTTGTATGAAAGCAAACAGTACAAAGGAAGTACGCGTTTCTTTTAGTTTTATAATGATTTATTGGTATTTTTTTTTAATCTGATACAGTTTAATATTCTCTAGAAGTTGTACAATGTTAACGCCTTAGCACATCTCCGCCGCGAAACCATAGCAGCCAAACCGCAGTAGTTCAATTCAACTGGCTCGCCCGATGTTCCGTTACAGCGAAACATCGTGCTGTTTCACGGTTTCGCTGTTTCGCGGCGGAGATGTACTAAGACCCTTAACGCCTTATTTATTACATTCAAATTTTCCGGTAAGCTTTTCACGATTAATTTTTTTCCTAAGAAGAGAATCAGTCAGAATCTATTATTTATTTGAGTCAATCTGCCTAGTCGTTTCCCAACTAAGTTGTCGGCTTCCAGTCTAATCGGATGCAGCTGAATAGATACCGTCATGGGCCAGTACATGAGAGTATTAGATAAAAAGCAATTCATAAATAACAGTAATCGTTAATTAGTTGACTAAACATGTCTATACAGCGAGGATTAGCTATAGTGTTCTGTAGTCGTAAAACGCTGTAGTCGATGTAGCACGTGACATACAACTATAAACATCGCTGTGGGTGGTTATTACAATGAAGTGTGAACTGATGTATTTATTACTTTATTACTATTGGGCAGACTATTTTGCAATATTTTCGTACACTACGTATATTTCAACGAATGATGAATGTGAAATGAATCATATGACATAATGCACCACGCAACCTTGTCGATAGTTCAGCTTATGATTGACTACGATTGTTCACTGCTCAGCCCATAAAACCCCCGCATATTTATTTTAATGGGATGGTATATTGATATGGGTTTCTCACAAGTACAATTAAAACCTATGTACCGAATATATGTGGCTATTAACTTTTTGAATTTATTGCTACCATTAGCTTGAGGTTTATTAGAATAACTTTTTATATTTCACACATTACACATGCTGAAATTTTTGTGAAGTTATTAACGGCACGTGCTCGCTCCATAATTATAGTAATTACATTTACGGGGAAAAAGGAAATGAAGAGCAGAAAATTTATTTATTTCATTTTATTTTTAATTGTTTTTTTTTTTTTATTTTTTTTATTTTTTTTTTTTTTATTATTTATTTCGACTTAATTGTCGATAACACATCGAGTGCTTCACGGTAATCATTTGAATAATAGCATTTTCTGTAAAGAACAGCGAAGGATACTCGTATTACAACGCTCGAAAGAGAATTGTGAGTCAGGGCGGGTGACGCTTCCTCATGGACGCAAAAAAAAAATAACTTAGAAAAGAAATCAAAGAAATGTTAATTGCCGCTATTACCTAGACTAGACGACAAGTCTAGAAAAAAGAGATAATATCTTCTAGCACTAGCGCTTTCTTTATCCCACATAGGAGACCTACTAGCACAAATAAACAAGAACCTATTTCATAAGGACTCCGAAAATAAAGCCTTTTGGCAAACAAGATAGTAAGTCATGGCTGCCTTGCTGGATATTTGCCAGCCACAGCCTCCCCGGGAACTTTAGCAAGTCGGCTAACAGAAATTACACATGATACACATAAACATGGTACACATAGCATATTGAATTTTAACATAACTTTAGAGCACCTGAAGTCCGGCCAAATAATGTAGATAGCTACAGATTATAATAAATCCACCTTATAACAGAAATTATGAGATTACAGAGTATTTTAGTTGTATTAGTGTCGCCTTTCACCCACATAATATTTCTACCTACGTATTACAACGCCTCAGCCGGATTAGCGAAGTTTGTAGAACCTCCGTCGTAAAAGATAAGTCAATCGTTCTCTTCATGTTTCCTCGTTCTTGTCAGTTACTGATCTTCTTTGGTCTCGCATATAATATTTTCGCAGAAGCTTAACGACGCGACGCCGACGGGGAAGCAGATTAATTACGTTTTGTACTTGACATATTGACATTTTCCTTATTTACATGCCTACACTCAGCCAAAAACCCGTGGGGTACCTAATTGCGTAACACACATAAAATAACAACTGATCGCAATATCTTTCATTTTGACAGTTCAGCCACGTTCATTGCGTTATTTGCGTTGTTGAGCAGAGGAATTATTCAAAACTATGAAGCAATGGATTAGGAGTTTCCTTCAAAACCCTCGAATTGTGATTGAAAGTGTGTTACCCCGCTGGACCCTATACGGCTAGGCTGATATACATAATATCTAATATATTAATAATAATACCAGCCTGTTATTGTCCCACTGCAGGGCAAAGGCCTCTTCTCATACAGAGAAGGCACGAGCATTGATCACCACGCTTGCTCAAGTTGGGTTGGCGATTTCAGACTTATATTAACTATAAACTCTAGGTTTCCTCACGATGTTTTCCTTCACCGATGTCAGTAATGTAAAAGATAAACTCAGAAAGTACATATGAATAGAAAAAGTCACATTGGTACTTGCCCGGATTTGAACCCACAACCTCGTCCATGAGAGGCGAGGCCTTAACCACTGGGCCATCACGATATATATTTACATAATTTAAATAATAACATGACTGGGTAAAACAACAGTTTAAGTTAGAGACGATCATCGCTCTTTCCGTCTACAAGAGGTCTATTGACGTAGTTAGCCATAGATAATGGATGAAGTGTGCTGAACACACATTGTCATGTACCTACTGTACAAAGTAGTACATAGTTTGTCTGTCTGTGCGCAACGTGTCATGTATTTTACACCATCCACCAGGAAATACGGCCGGAAACATGTCGCGATTCCTGCTCAGAGATATGATCATACGATATGATATGGTGTTTGATTTACATCAGAGTCTTGTGCCAAAACTATTGGGCTTTGTATTTTATGGTTGCATTAAAAAATGTGCCACGAAAATAGTATATCCCTTATAAAAATAAGGGTTAAAAAATTTGGCGGAACAGATTTTTCCTTGATATACCTCTCTGATGTGTTGTGTGAATGTTTTCTTTTGTAGCTAAGAAATACCAAAAGCTATTGCTGTAAAATTCCGTAATTTCCAAATGAATGAGAGTGCCTACCGCGTGCGGAACACCGAGATGCCAATAATACCACGCATCCGTGTGGGAAGCAAGCACAATATGTCACACACAGCGCCTCCATCTTGCACGATTAATTCATTGCAGAGTTACGCTAACTCCCCGTAAGCGGAACTTTGCAGAGTAGTCTGTTTATCTTTGTATTTACGAATCTCTACGTTCACTTCAAAGACGAAAGACCTATTTTTAGTCCAAACCACACTCTAATAATAACAAATAAAACTGAGGTCTACTTGAAAGAAAAATTCACATGACTTTACTTAATTAAGAGCTGACAGTGGTGAAAGTCCGTGGAGGAACTAACCTTTTACTTGTAGTGACGTAGAGTGATGTTTATGTAATACTTAGTGAAACAAAGATCCAAGTAAATATAGTTAGTTAGAGGGAGACCAAAGAAAATATGGATCGATTGTGAGAGGGATGAAATTAATAAAAAGATCGAGAATGATAACATGACGGCTAACGGACCAGGGGAGAATAAGAGAACACTTTTGAGCCGACACCTGCAATTAAGTAACATGTGACAAGGGTAAGCAGAAGGAAGTTTTCGCTTAATCCGTGCATGTTTTACAGGAATACCTTTAAAAAATATCTACTTTTGTGACTAAATTTACCTATATGTGCCAGGTGCCTATAAACTGAGCTGACGCAACTCTGAATGTTATTATACCGGTTACCCAAGCATACAACCTTATAACATGTTTACTTGCAAAACTTTCAGCTTTATTAGTGTAAAATTCTAGTTATTCCAGGCAGGTAGTATTGTAGCTGTATTGCTGTACAGTGTACTCAGCTAAGTGTTTACTAATGAAACTGATCAATAATAGATAGCACGCCGCCAGCGACGTAAGACGTTGGATCAATATTGGTTTACGTTGGTATTCATGTATCTAAGTTGCACGGCGTGTGTCACGGGATCCGGAGCTTTTTCACGAAGGCAAATGTATTTGGCTGTTATACCTGTTTTGTTATTTTCACTTAAGGAGTGTTTATTCGTAGACAAGATAAAGTTTTCCGCTAGAGCGTTTAAAAGGCGAATATTTACGGGAAAAACATGTTACCTAATATTACATTACAGTACCCTACCTAGATGTGGAAATTGGGAAATCGTTTGTCCGCAACCAAAATTAAATACATTCTAAAGTTATTTATTATTCATAGTGCTAACTTACTTATATACATTATCATATACATTATAGATGCGTAAATGCGATCCCTTGTAAAGAGGGTCGAAAAAGCGAACTAATGATTTCTTTTATACTTTCCGAACGTGCCTCCCCGACCGGCTGGCATATAGGATTCCTGCTTTATCACGGCCGGTGTAGCTTCCATTACTACTAAATGCACAAGAACATCATAATTTTAGATAGCCACCGCTGCGATATCGTAAATGATTCCAGCGTTTAACATTTATTTATACCACAGTCTTGATAACTGAATACTTTTTGCTAGTCTGACATAAATAATACTCTGATAATATGAGTTTGTATTTCTTTTCTCCGTTTGTTACAGGTGTGCATTTATTTGCTAATAATGGACCGACAGCCATGTTTTATAGCCCCAAAACTGGCCTCTGATTGGCGATCATGTCCCATTAAACCTTAAGTTTACTCAGGCCTGAATTTCGTATAACCAGCACCGCGGTACCTCTTTTAATATAATTTTGTGAAGCCTTTTAATTGGTTTTCTACTTTTCAGTACATATCGAAAGTTAATTCAATAGTGGTTTAATTAATCTACTTCCTTTAAAGCGTTTTCAAGAGCCAGCGAAAGCCGTTAAATCCATTGTAAGTAAAGTCCACATATAAAAATAACACATGTAGGTACATATGTGTTATTTTTGCTGTAACTGTATGCGAAGGTTTTGATAAATAGAGTGATGAGAGTGACAGATGAGAAAATATGGGATGTACAGGCAGGATTTAGAGAGGGAATGGGCTGTATGGATCAGAACGTCCTACTAAGTTGCGTAGCCGAAAAACATCTGGCAAAGCACTAGAAAGTCTACTGTGCTTTCGTTGACTTGGAGAAGGCCTATGACAGTGTGTGGAGGGAAGAACTGTAGTCGAATCTATCCATATTATGTACGGTGTGGACTGGCGCTTGGTACGGGCACTGAAATTTTTATTCAAGGATTCCAGTGCTTGTTTTAGAATAAATGAAATAATAATATAATACACGAACTGGTTTTGCATCTCTAAGGGTTAGACAGGGTTGTGTAGCGTCACCGTGGCTGTTCGACTTGTACATGGATAGTTGTCAGACAGATTTGAAAGAGGATCAGTGTAGATTGAGGATGAATGAGTTGCCTGTCAAATGTCTTCTCTACGTTGATGATAGCAAGTACCTACTACTGGTGACTGTGATGGATGAAGTATACAAGATAAAAGGGATGAATATAAATGTGAATAAGACGAAGGTCACGATGTTTGAAAGAGAAGAGGATGCGTATCAGTGTGTAATGTAAAAATAAATGAAAAGAATGTGGAGCAAGTTGTTTGTATATTTGGGGAGTCTGTTGACAAGGAGAGTAAATGCGGGAAATAAAGTTAATGGTCCTCTATATTCCATTGTGACCAACCAGTTGATGTCCAAAAAGGCTCGACTGGCTATTTACAATGGTGTGCTGGGACCTACGATTATGAATGGAAGTGAATATTGGATGTGGCAAGAAGCACGAAAGTAGAATAAATGCTGTGGAAATGCGTTCCTTGCGAAGCATGTGTGGTGTAGTTCATTCATAGTCATGAATGATAGGCTGAGGAATTATGTGATAAGGCAACGATGCGATTTTAAAGAATATGTAGTGACAAAAATTGAAAAGAGTATGATTAGATGGTTTGGTCATGTTGAGAGGATGAATGAAAAGCCTAACATAAGTTATTTACAAGGCAGACATGAGTGGAAACGCCGGGAGTGGACGCCCTAGGACCACATATAGTGACCTTATTGGTGATCATGTTCTTCAGAAATGTCAGGTGCTCAGTACCTACTCGCAACCAGCCTGCCTGGGTGTATGACCAGATGTATGAACGTAAACGAGCCTAACGTACCTTTAAAAAAGGATTATGTTATGTGTATGGAGAAAGAGGCTTTAGTCGATCGGAAAATTAGTAGAAATTGCAAAATACATATAAAGTTCAAACAATTTGCAAACCGGGTGCAAACTGCCCGCACTGTAGCGAATAGTTTCCTTCTTATGCTAATTATCTTCAGTACTGTTGTACCCTACCATTGCAAAAACTGTAGCTTGGTTTAACTTGTGATAAAATTACACTAATCAAAAACCTTTCACACAGTCTATTAATACAAGTTATATTCATACAAATTAAATAGTTTTTACCATCAATGTGGCTCTCACATCTGGTGACATATTGGAAACTATTATAATTAGAGGATGTTACACATAATAAAAAGTAGCGTCACGTATAAATTATATGAATCGCTCGGTCGCATTTTTCTGCATACTTAGATTTACAAAATTGATTCTTTTGGTCCTTTGATCCATAATTCGAAGATTTAGTCCGGTAAATATTGTAAAATAGATAGATTTGTGTAACAATATTTACATAACTAACATTTAAACTTTTTTAGAACAAATTATATGAGTTTCATAAAGACAACATAGAAGAGCCATTATTGCCAAATACAGAGTTTTCAAAAAAGTTATCAACTATACGTGCAGTCTGTAACTTAATAATCCGAATTATATTGTTGTATATTACGTTATTAAGCAAATAATAGCCCGTGCACGCAACCACCTCCGTGCAAACAATGGGAGCTTCGGTGAAGTCGGTATTTGTTCAAAGGAATTTGTTGATCGAGCGAACACTTACTAACTAATAGTGGCTGCTACTCGTCCGACGGTTCCGAGTACCGAATAACGAGATACAAGACTTAGAAAAATTACTTACCAACAACAGATCTTACGAATCTCTACGTAATTTTTAGAAAATGTGAAAAAGGAACGAATAGGTAGTACAACCGCTCTTTTCACATTTTCTTGAAATCTACCTAGATGTTATTAGTTATCAATTTAGTATACCTAATATACATGTAGGTATTAACGAAACCCAAATATTATGCTTCTAAGGATTATCTAAATACATATCTAGCAATATAAGCTCTACAGCTCACAATAAAAACTAACGTAGGTACATAAGTACCTACTTCTCGCATATTATTCTACGAATACCTATATAATTCATATTTCCTCGTAACGCATAAAGATATATTTATTTAAACAACTGATTTTGCTTTGTTACACTGCAAGATTAAATTAAACAAAATGCCAGCACTCGACTCATATAAAATGCCGAGCTTCACAAAAGCTTTCAATTTGGCAAACGTTGGGATACTGTTTTAAAAGTTCACAAAAAGCTCTAGACGAAAAACTGACACATAAAATTAATACTATTAGTATTTGATAATAGTTTGACAACAGCCTATAACTTCCAACTGTTTCACAAAACGTCATCGGAAATCTTCATTCTTTTCAGTCTGGTGGCACCGTGGCATTACAAACTAACACACATCCTATTTTCTCAAAATATCTTTAGAAAATAGCAGAAAATAAAATTGTCCCATCCTATTGCCAACCGTTGTTGCCGAATGTCAAAGTTGCGAAAATGGGTCACCGGATGGAATAGATGCCATGCAATGTACAACAATCGATGCAATTTCACCTTTGTATTCCTCATAAATACATAACTATACGTCGCCAGAATCTGCCAACGGCACTTGTGGATGCGATTATTTTTGTTTCAGTATCATTCGTAATTCGTGCTCACATTCTTATCTATGAAAGTGTTCAATAACAAACATTCAGCGGCGTTTAAACAGTTTTGAAACATTACATATCCATTACCGAATAATAGTTCCCATTCATTACGATCACTGGAAATGTTAATGATGAATGAAAGTGAGATGTTTACCTGCCGTTGTGACCTTGAGGGGTAAGAGACAATGAGGAGCGTAGTGTTCGCTATCGATCCTGGAGCCACGTGCTTGCCAAGAGTTGAATCACCAGCGCTGATGAGGCCAGGATTACGTGAAGGTGTCACAGTTGCACAACGAGGATTTAACACACTAGTAGTTGGGAAGTAACGCCGGGATAAGAGCACGAGTGGTTTGACGTGATAAGGATGTTCACAGGGTTGTCGGGGTTCGCGCGCGAGTGATGATGTCGGTGCGGCAGGCCGCGGGTTCGGGAGCGCGTGGCGCTGATCGTGCGGGGGCGCGCGGGCGTCGGGCGTCGGGCGCGGACTGGCCGAGCGTCGAGCCGAGTGTTCGGCCGACTCGGCGACGCGCGCTGCCGCTATTTGCGCCCACTGCGCCCGCTTGCCGCCCGCCCCGCCCGCACAGAGCTTTCTCTGCGCAGCGCAACAACAAACATTTCTTTATTCCACCTGTAACTGTTTTCGATAGCTTGCATAAAAAACATAATGATAGAGCTTCATTTACGTAACGTGTGCTGTGTATGACATAGTATACTCGTATGTGCGTAAAAACGCAGAATATAGTAGATATCTTGATTTTTTTCTAGGGCGGCAATTTACTTTAATAATGTACGAGTATGTAGGTAGGTAAGAAGAACTTCGGCTCTAAGTAGGTATCTGAAGATGATGAGGGAACCTATGGCCGTTAATTATACAGTATGGTACCGACACCATGTGAAAAAAATTAAACTACTAGTAATACTTACTGGTCCACAGAAGTATAGCAAAATTAAATGTTAAATTAAAAACCGTAAATTAAAAAAAAAACTTTTTCAAACAAAATAAATATCAAAATGAATTTAGTAAAAGTAATCACTCTGTTTAGACAACCGTGCTGGCCACCTGCGGTGCACCACAGTGCCCATCCATTGTACGCCAAACAGGTTCTTTTTTGTTTGCACAAATGTTTAAGGATTCAAGTTCACTGACTCATTGACCTAGTAATCCAATTCCACAGTGTTCCAATTTACTAAAAATCAAAACTCTTCTTTTTGACCTAATTACTGGACCGATTTCGTCAATTTTTTGTATACGAGTATCGTCAGCAATGACGATATCAAGTATGCGGTTGGATTTATTGCATAGATGTGAGTTCCATACCGTATATAAACAACGCTGACCTATAGGGACGGTCAGCATCGAAAGTCGATCAAAACTTCTGTTTTTTTATAAAATCATAACTTTTTTGCAAAATGAGTATTTGCAAAGAATCGTATTAAGTAATTAATAAGCTTTGAAATTTAAAAAAAAACTACAAAGTGAACAATAACTTTAATTTCGGAAGTAAGTAGGTGCCTTTGGTTTTGTAATTTCGTTTTTTGCCACCGACTTCCGAAATTAAAGATATTTTTCGGTTGTTATTTTTTATAGAAAAGTTTTTATTTTTCACTTTTTAGTTGTATTACCCCACACAAATTCGAATACCACTACCTCAAAAGAAATTAGAACATCATCCACATAAAAAGTGAAAAAATACGTAGGTATTATTGAAGCTAACTCAAAAACTACCCAAGCAAACTTAATAAATATTACATGGTATGGGACCAACTTCCCGAATAAAAAGAGAATCATTCAAATCGGACAACTGTGTAAAAAGTTATACGTGGTTATACTCGTAAATAAAAAAATATGTGTCGACTTGTGAACAACCTCTTTTTTTTTCGTCGGTTAAAAAGTGTGTAGACCGATCAATATTTAGTTACCTACATTTGTTCTGATTTTCTTTCTTATTGTGCTCTTGCCGACTGTAGGTACCTACGCAGGATGAGAAAGGAGTGTAAACTTCACCATCAGTATTTGGTGCAGATAACACACCTATCAAAATTGTTTTAAGAGCCGTTGGTTCCCGTTTATCCAATAAGCCAAGGAATTTCTTTTCCTATTATGTATGCAATGCAGTGTAATCATATCGCTGATTATACGATACCTGTACGATTGCTAATCAGTATCATAGAGGTACGTAATCAGTCATTCAATGCCATGCGGTTCTTAGAATGAAACGGCAGGTATATAAGTGAAACATTTGTGAAAACTGAAACAGAATGACCTCTTACAAAGAGCAATTAATAGGGCCGTTTAGATCTAATTATACTTTATTGATCTATAAGGTAAGTAAGTCCAAGAATACACCAAGTTATCGACCTTAGCATGAATTGCACCTCTGACTACACGAACTACATCGCCACCACTTCACGGCGGGCCTTAATTGCTTTTTAGTTAACTATTTATTATTGCACATCGTTGTAGTATATGTCTTTACATAAGATGTAGCATAAGATGAATAATTACTTGACAGACAATTTCATACAAAATGAGGCTCTTTTTTTAAATTATTTGGTGAATAGGAAAGGTGGATAATGGGTATATAAACATTGTGAAACTGGATACTGGTACCTATACTAGCTGTTCGTGCCCGGCGTCGTCCGGGTGAATTTCATGTCTCAATCTCCAGTGGTTTAGGCTGTGTGTTGTCTGTTTTCATACATCCAAATTTCTAAAAATTCCTTTCAAATTTACGAAAATTCCGGTGAATTTTCCAAAAAAAATCTGTCATACAAACCTGGTTCTGGTACAAATACCTACAACAAAACAAAAAAAAGAATTAGCTAAATAGGTGCAACCGTTGTTCAAACAAGTACGACTTTTATAACAGCGCAGTCGCACGTATCTTGCGTGACTGTCTGACTGACTGGCTGTCACTCACTATCGTGATAATTAGCTTATAAAAAGTGCTGGAGATTTTACAAAAAGTTTCCCAAAACTCTTGCATTTGTGAATATGGAACCGCACTCGGAAAATCAGAGATTCCTTTGAGAGGCAAAAATTCTTTTTGAATTCTGCATCTCTCGTCTCAAACGGTTCGACTCGCCATGGGGCTCGAGTTCGAGGTGCAGCAACAGCAGCTTCAGCTTCATCCACAAGCTCTGGGATAAAATTAGCGATGAATTCATCCATAATAACAGTTTAACAAAACGTCGTTATGTACATTTTACGTTAATTTGTTTGATAATGTCAATTTTGACAGTTGTTCCAACGGAGATTTCATATCTCCATACCTTACGACCAGTCGTACCGTAATATCTCGCTGGTTTGCGATCGAAACATCTATGTATGGAGATCGTTAGAATAGCAATTTTTCGTTCTCGACCGAGATAAGCGGTTTCTTGACTGATATTTCGACCATGGAGATAATTTCCATGCCGCCGGAATTGATGCCCTGGAAGTGATGCACGTATACATCATTCGGCAATTGATTATTATTTAAGAGATTGTGCTTAAAAGTAGGCACATGCAAGTGTTTTGTTTGTAGGTTACCTTAGATAGTTTACAACTCTACCGTGATTTTTGCGGAAATTGGCCAACTTTGGGTTTCTGAGAAACTGAAAGACTTCGCCAACTTTGACTTATTGAGTGGTGGAGAATAGTTAGGTATTACGAGTAGTAAAGCATAGCGGCCAATTCGCAATTTTTTCTTATTTATATAAATGAAACTAAAATTCCGAAGCCATAAAATGCGCGACTGCATTTTTTCGAGCTCGTGGATTGACTACTGTACGAGGGCGGCACTGAAAATTTCGGGAATCAAGGAAGTGACACAACATTACCATTTAAAAATGTATTTATTGCTTTTCGAAGTATTCTCCGCGAAATTTGACACATTTTTCCATACGATGGAACCAATCATTGAAGCAACCATTCCATTCGGAAGTTGGGGTCTCCAAAATGGCCGTTTTGTAGGCGTCCACAGCTTCTTCAGGTGATGAAAATCTCTGACCACGCAATTTATTCTTTATTTTAGGGAAAGTATAGAAATCATTAGGGCTTAGGTCGGGGCTGTACGGCGGATGGTCTAATAATTCTATGTTTTCTTGCTCTAAAAACTCTTTTGTTCTGTGCGCGGTGTGAGAACTCGCATTGTCGTGATGGAGGATGATGCGGCGGTTGCAGTTCTCTTTACGGAGTTCAGAAACGACCTGTGGCAAACAAATGCTAGCATACCATTCTGCATTAACCGTTCTTTGTCCCTCAAGAGGAATAGTCGCAACATGGCCGGTTTTGGAGACAAACGTGGCCACCATTTTTTTTGCAACACTCCGTGAACGAACAATTTTTGTTGGCTTTAACTCATTTTCGAACACCCAAACTCGTGACTGGTTTTTTGTTTCGGGTTCGTACGCGTATATCCAGGATTCGTCACCTGATACGATGTTGTATACAGCATTTGAGGATCCTGCGTGGAATCTTTCGAGAGTTCTGACGCACCAAGTGACGCGAATCGCTTTTTGCTCTTCACAGAGCGAATGCGGTATCCATCGGGAAAACAACTTTTTTACACCTAATTGTTCATGCAAGATTATTTGTATTTTACTCATGCCAATTTCTAAAGTTGCCTGAATTTCGGGGTTTGTCACATGTCGATCTTTCTCAATCAGCTTACGCACAGCATCAACGTTTTCTTGGGTGACTGCAGTTTTTGGACGACCTTGACGGGGATCATCACTGAGCTTGACACGTCCACGTTGAAATTCAGTAAACCAGCGATAAATTGTGGTTTTGGATGGGGCTTCAACACCAAATGCAGTAATCATCCGGTCAACACACTGTTTTTGTGTTAAACCACTTCGAAAGTCATAATAAATCATCGCTCTTGAATATTCTCGAGTCAATTCCATTTTCTCAACGACTAAACAAGTTTGACAAAACCTTGTGACAAGACCGAGAATCTTTTTTTAAATAAATAAATGGTATTCGATTTTTAAAACCAAGGAGTTTTCAATTAAAAAGATTTTAATATGACAGGAACAATGGAAATATTCCATTCCCGAAACTTTTAGTGCAGCCTATGTACTTAATTGAAATGAAAAATATGTAATAATGTCTTAAACGTTTATAGTGGCCTCAGAATTTTGACCTTACTAGAGGAGACCGAGGGGAGTAGAAACAATTTTTACATTTTACTTCATACACAAAATTTTACGAACACAAATCGTATGAGTTTAGTGCCAATCGATAGTTCATTTCTTACAGTTCCAAATATCTAACACAAAGAACGTGTTAGTATGAAGTATGTGATGAAAAATCAAGTCATTTTGTTTCAACTCCCCTCATACAGAGGTAAGTTAATATTAATTCCTATAAGTGAAGGAGTACACCTACTTAATACCTGATGTTCCCTTTATTTATGTTTCATGTATTGTGTACATCTTTTGTTGGAGATCCTAAATCAATAAAAAAATAAATAAATAAGTTGAAACAGGGGTCGAGGTGAGTTGAAACAGTTGATATTTGAGTAGAACTGAGAGTTGTAAATTAGAAACGACAATAATATAATTTAAAAGTAGTTGTATAATAAAACATTCATAACATACTTAACGATATTTTGTACTGAACTACTCCCGTACCTCAAAGCTGCATCACGGAGACTTTTCTGACGCAATGTTACTTCTTCTGCAGCGAGCTTGTATATTTTGCGACTCGCCAAACCTCAATTAGCCTTTCTTTTATAATCAGTAGATCTATTGAAACAAAATTATCAAAAAAAAAAAACAAACCTTACCGTATTAGCAAATCACCCATAGAAAACCTAAGCGAGGTGAGTTGAAAGTTGAAACAGTCAAAATCCCCTCAGTGAGAAAAATCCTCCCAGTCATTACACAAATAAAAACCTAGAAATAAAACACAAAGAAATTAGTTTTACCAGCGACATGATTTCACTCGTTAGCCAATGAGCATTCGAAACAAACAACCCAAGCCAAAATATAAACGCATTATCAAAATACAGGTATCATAAAAAAACCTTTATAACTTACTTTTCACTATTTTTGCGACGTGGCAGCCACAACGACACAATCAGGCGACTTGAGTCACGGACGCAAACTATTGAACCTGCGCATGGCGGGAAGCGGCTGATTTGCGACGGGTTCAGCTCGCTAACGGTTTTAAATTCCGCGAAATCAGTGCTGTTTCCCCTACATTATACCAGAATAAACTTTAGTTCATAAAAAATTAAAATTTCATACTCAAAAGACTCAAAATAAACGAAATTACAACTGCCAAATTGCTACATAACGCGATGCGTCGCCGTGTTTCAATCACACTAATATTATAAAGGCGAAAGTTCGAGAGTGTGTATGTTTGTTACTTCTTCACGCTCAAACGGCTGGAATGATTTGGATGATGTTTAGTATGTAGATAGCTTATACCCTAGATTGACACATACTTACTTTTTATCCTGGCCTACGTGGGTGAAACCGCAGGGCGCAGCTTGTGTAAGTATAATGTCAAAACGCAATTTCATGATAGGCCTCATAGAGTACCTACCAATTAAACAACTCTAAAATTCAGATTCTATTGTTACTAGAAAACTTAATTGTTACTATTTCAATTCATGTTTGGCTTCTTAGGTTTTTTTTTTTTTATTGTCTTGATGTTACGGAGCAAATTATTCTGAAAAATTCAATTAAAGTTTAATTTATTAGTTAATGCAATCTTCTCCTTCTTTTTGTTTCGGTTGATTGACTCGTGCATGAAAGAAGTCTCCCCGAGTCCCCGAGTGAGGTAATAAATATCTTTCTTACAATTCTGAACTCCCGGTGCATCCTGGACAGCTAGCACTAAGTAACGCAGTGTCTAACTAACTCATCTTTTCACCACGATGAGTCAAAGTCAAAAACGATAATTTCGAATCATATATCGATAATTTTCGATCGAAGTTCGATAACGCACGTTATAATACTTTGCACACCTATCGAATGAGAGCTAGACCGGAAAAAGTGTTTTCAATATACTTCCTCGAAAACTGGTTCATATCGCACTACGATTAGTCACAATGCAATGTATTTCACACGCGTGCGATTTTTCATTTTCCAACACGTGTGCGGGAATAAAAATTGCCACAGATAACTTAAATAAATAAAATAAGTAAAATTCTTTATTGAACAAAAAACACAGTATGACAATAACATTTAGTGCGATAATACCTACATTAGTAAAATACTGTGTCGTAGGAATTAACGCCCACCTCAGGAAAAGGACGACAGCGTTCTAGAATTTATACTAAACACAGGAGATAGATTACAAACTAGAATAATAGGTTAAAAAAGTGAATATAATAATAATAACCCCACCACCGTATCTCTACGTTGACGTCGTGGTGGGGCTTGCGCGCTCCGAACTCTGGGTCTGTGCCGGTGGAGTTTACTTTGCCGTAACAGGTCTAGGGTGAGGAGCCAGACCAAGAGAGATACGTGAACCCGCAGGGCAGCATGTGGCGAGCTGTTGGGCAGTAGCGACCCCACGGACCCTATTTCCCGGGAGAAGTCTTGTTCTTCACCTCTGGCTTGCCTTTATTGGCCGGCTGGAGTGAACAATGACGGGAACAGAGCTCCCACCTCATTCTTGCCTTTATTGGCCGGCTTGAGTGGAGATTCGCAAGAGCAAACGTGCTCGGAGGAAGGAAGTATTCCAGTAAGTGCTTGTAGGGATCTTGACCATCTTCCGGGCTCTGGGATTGTTCTGAGAGCCGTGGAATACCTCTCCACTCCTCAAGCTCCTCAGGACATGTTGCCCCTTGTCGCTACGTCAATATGTGCTAGCGACCGTTTCCGGGGGCCCATTATTGAGTGTGCAAGTCACCCCCTGCCAATTTATCTGTGTATATTATATAACATTGGTCAGGCAGGGGACATAGTTCTTCCATAGTTCAAGCTACCCAATCCATGTAGCCACCCAAACCCATAGGCCCAATGTGTTTTGTTTCCATGTTCTGCAATAGTCCTGCACCAACCGTGGGTTGTCCTTGGGTGCACTTGCATAGTGCATACAGGGATAATCGTCGGCTGGTGCCTCCTCGTCATTTAAAATTGTCTAAGGAGCCTCTGCGAGTTGGCTTCGGCCCCTCGTACGCCTTCCAAAGGTCCGGGACCCCAGGGTCCCGAGATAAGCCAAAGACAAATAATAATAATAACCCCACCGCCGTATCTCTACGTTGACGTCGTGGTGGGGCTTGCGCGCTCCGAACTCTGGGTCTGAACCGATGGAGTTTACTTTGCCGAAACAGGTCTAGGGTGAGGAGCCAGACCAAGAGAGATACATGAACCCGCAGGGCAGCATGTGGCGAGCTGTTGGGCAGTAGCGACCGCACGGACCCTATTTCCAGGGAGAAGTCTTGTTCTTCATCTCTGGCTTGCCATTATTGGCCGGCTGGAGTGAACACTGATGGGAACAGAGCTCCCACCTCATTCTTGCCTTTATTGACCGGCTTGAGTGGAGATTCGCAAGAGCAAACGTGCTCGGAGGAAGGAAGTATTCCAGTAAGTGCTTGTAAGGATCTTGACCATCTTCCGGGCTCTGGGATTGTTCTGAGAGCCGTGGAATACCGCTCCACTCCTCAAGCACCTCAGGACAGGTTGCCCCTTGTCGCTACGTCACTATGTGCTAGCGACCGTTTCCGGGGGCCCATTATTGAGTGTGCAAGTCACCCCCTGCCAATTTATCTGTGTATATTATATAACATTGGTCAGGCAGGGGTTATAGTTCTTCCATAGTTCAAGGTGCCCAATCCACTATAGCCACCCAAACCCAGACGTTACACGCAATATGTTTTGTTTCCATGTTCTGCAATAGTTCTGCACCAACCGGGGGTTGTCCTTGGGTGCATTTGCATAGTGCATACTGGGATAATCATCGGCTGGTGCCTTCTTTTCACTTAAAATTGTCAAAGGGGCCTCTGCGAGTTGGCTTCGGCTCCTCGTACGCCTTCCAAAAGTCCGTGACCCCAGGGTCCCGAGATAAGTCGCGGGTAGTTCGAAAGAGATACCGTGGCCCTGGCACGGGCAACTGAAGGAACACGGGTGGGTTTTAGTCAGTAAAAGTCTGACACGCCCTCCCGCTCTGCCCGGAGCGGGAGAAGTCATTTGATGATTTCCCATCCACAAAAAAAAAAAAAAAAAAAAAAAAAAGGGTCCCGAGATATGTCAAAGACAATTCAAATAATAATAATAATAATAACCCCACCGCCGTATCTCTACGTTGACGTCGTGGTGGGGCTTGCGCGCTCCGAACTCTGGGTCTGTGCCGATGGAGTTTACTTTGCCGAAACAGACCTAGGGTGAGGAGCCAGACCAAGAGAGATACGTGAACCCGCAGGGCAGCATGTGGCGAGCTGTTGGGCAGTAGCGACCCCACGGACCCTATTTCCCGGGAGAAGTCTTGTTCTTCACCTCTGGCTTGCCTTTATTGGCCGGCTGGAGTGAACACTGACGGGAACAGAGCTCCCACCTCATTCTTGCCTTTATTGGCCGGCTTGAGTGGAGATTCGCAAGAGCAAACGTGCTCGGAGGAAGGAAGTATTCCAGTAAGTGCTTGTAGGGATCTTGACCATCTTCCGGGCTCTGGGATTGTTCTGAGAGCCGTGGAATACCTCTCCACTCCTCAAGCACCTCAGGACATGTTGCCCCTTGTCGCTACGTCACTATGTGCTAGCGACCGTTTCCGGGGGCCCATTATTGTGTGTGCAAGTCACCCCTTGCCAATTTATCTGTGTATATTATATAACATTGGTCAGGCAGGGGACACAGTTCTTCCATAGTTCAAGGTACCCAATCCATGTAGCCACCCAAACCCATAGGCCCAATGTGTTTTGTTTCCATGTTCTGCAATAGTTCTGCACCAACCGGGGGTTGTCCTTGGGTGCATTTGCATAGTGCATACTGGGATAATCATCGGCTGGTGCCTCCTCGTCATTTAAAATTGTCTAAGGGGCCTCTGCGAGTTGGCTTCAGCCCCTCGTACGCCTTCCAAAGGCCCGGGACCCCAGGGTCCCGAGATAAGCCTAAGACAAGAAATAATAATAATAATTTATTTGACATTGTTACAATTATTTCTTAAAATTAGTTTTAACATAATTAATTATATCTGTAACTGTTGGTGACATTCATTTTTTATATGCGGTGGTCCCCAAACTAGGCGGGGCCTGTATCTTGGGGACCTGAGTTGCGATACATAGTTCTATTTTTAGCGGGTGTGGACATGGTAATGAGTAACTGTAAACAATGGTCAAGGCTTAAAACTAAAGAATAACAAACAATCAAAGTAAGGTGTGGGTGTATGTGCGTGTGGAGTGTAGTGTGTAGGTATGTGGGTGTGTCTGTGATGTTAGTGAGATTCCGAGTGTGAGTTATGTTATGAGAATGAAGTGTAATAATATAATATGTATGCTCCTTTACTTTAGCAAGTAAGTACACTCCTTTATAACTGAACATGTATGCTGAGTTTGCAATATACCTCATATGCGTTTTTATAATATTTCAGTTAGAGTCAATAAATAGTGCTTAACAGATGTGGTTGTTTCCTTGAAACCACTCATTAGGAACCCCAACATTACATGGCGACCCTGCCTCGGGACTTTGCCAAGGGGATTGTTAGTGGTTCGATTAGAGTTCAGTTTTCAGCATTTAATTTCAGCATATCTCAATAGTACCTACAATGTGCCAATCAAAAGTGGAAAAGGAAGAAGTTTTCCTCAGTCAAAACGCGGCTGGAGGCAACAATGACGCCACGTTGAAAGAAATTGGTGGCCATGTGGAACGGCTTAGCATGGTGACCTACGTTGTTCTAGCAATTATTGGAATCATTGCAGTTTATGTTGGCCTTCGGATGTACAAGAGCTGCCACCGCACATGGATCCAGCAGGAAATTGGGATGAGTACCATGCAGAGAATTAGATCATCCATCAGAGGGCGCACAGAAGGTACCGGGAATCAGTAGTAATCCTGTGAATAGTGAAAGTGTGTGTAATCAATCATCTTTTCGAAAAATCATCAGTGAGTGAACTAGTTACGCGGTATCATATTTCATAACGCAAAAACTTAAAGGCGCTAAAATCATGCGAGGACATTCAGCCATATGAAACCAAACGGAAACAAAATGCAACGTCGGACTTTTATTTTCCACTCATCGCATTTATGTAGAATGAGTTACATCTAAGCAATTCTATTATTACATTAGATTATTATAATATGGTTGATAAGTTGGAACAAAATTATTTCTTACTAGTAGAAATACGTAATTATTTAGTAAAAAAGGGACAAGCTAGATATAAAGGTGATGTAATTCCAACAAAGTTAGAGCAAGCAAAAAGCGCATACGAAGCCAGTCGTAAAATATTTTTATTGTTAGAAAAAAGTAAGGATACTAATTTAGCATTGGTAATAGAACTTTATGAGAAAATTAAGCAAAAGTACGAGGAAATAGATAAATTGTGTATTTTTCCCGTTACAGTAGATTTAGGAAAAATGGATTTCGACCTAAAGGTGGCGTGTAGTTTGATTCCGGTAATGGACGGTGTTGAGGCCACCACCAAGCGCCTAATAGACTCCGTGGAAATGTATGCTGGCATGCTGGACGGACCAGGTAAAGCATTATTAATTACTTTCGTTTTAAAAAGTAGGCTGAATGAGTCTGTAGTTATTGACACTGCCTCTGTCCCCGCTCTTGTAGATAGGATGGACGACAGCTTTTTTAAAAACTGGAGGGAAAATACCTGTTGATAAAACAAGGTTAAAAACATGGCAAATAACAGGGATAAGGATGTGCCTTGCACTATACGAGTAAATCAGTTTGGCAGGGATGCCATCCCAACCCACGGCACAGTTAAGTTTCAGTGCAAGGATGAGACGTTCAATTTCCTCGCCATCGGTGTGTAAGACCTACAAAGTTGCTTGGTTACGATGGCTTAAATGGGCGGGAGAGCATAGAATTAACCCAATGTTAAGTTCAATTGATGATCTTGTGACTTATTTAAAAAAAAGTTCAATTGATTCAAACAATATTTTTGCTGCTGCATTATTACTTCTTTGTTCTGGTAGACGAATACACGACCTGACTCTGCTCTGTGTTGATTCAGAACATTTGATTATGTCTACTGATAATATAGTCTTTTGGCCAGTTTTTGGATCCAAGACCGATTCTGCAACTTATAGGCAATCGGGGTGGAAATTAACAAAAAACCCAGATAACAGGAATCTTGACCCTGTATAATGGATAAAACAAACTATATTCTCAAGTATAGACGAAGTTTGGCTTCATGCAATAATTTATTTATAAATATTAGAGGTCAAGCAAGACCAGCCTCGCGAGCAGGTTGGATTAGATCTCTTTTATTAAAAGCTAATATAATAGCGACCCCCGGTAGTTTTAGTTCCGCTGTTGCATCCAAAAGTTGGTCCCAAAATCTCCCAATCGATAACATTTTAGCTAGAGGTAACTGGAGAGCTGAAAATACTTTTACGAAATATTACAATCGCCAGGTTATGCCAACTGTCTTTGATTCGGGTACTATTGTTAATTTATTTGATCCTGTTAATTGATTGCAGTGATTAGTTTGAATTGTAGGAAATTATTACTGCAAGTACAGAGATTTAAGTAAGTAGATAATATTCTAAACCATAAATTGTAAGTCCTCAAGAGACCGTTATTTTTGTTTTTACAAGTGCTTGATATACTCTGTAAATTACTTTATTTCATTAATAATAACTGTGAATTATTATTATATTTTTTTTTGTCGTTTGACTAATAAATAAAAATTGTTATTATTTTCCAAAATGAATTTTAATTTGAATGATATGTAAATATAACTCCCCTCACCTCTTTAGAGTTCATATACACATTTCTTAACTTGTATTCCATAAACACTGAACTATATCTACGCATTTTGATCATACTCACATTGGCGTTCTTCACCACCAGGCGATAACAAACATGTCTCAAATAATTAAGCTTCGAATTTACGGTCAAGTTATTTAATAGGAGCGTTTTTCCTGAAATAAAACGCATATAAAATTACTTATCTAAATATGCCTAAATTCGAAGCTTAATCAATCAATCAATCAATCAATCAATCAATAGTTTATTTGTGAAACATAGGTATTTTACATGCATAGGTGTTTACATAAATAGGAGGTGCGCTATGTTTTGTCATAATTAAGACATACAAATTTATAAGTGACACATTAGGTGTCATTAGAAACTGTATCTTAGAAAAAAATAATATTTTAAATTAATTAAAGACATGAAAAGAAAATACAATAAAATCAATAAAAAAAAAAAAAAAAAAAAAAGAAACAAGACTTCTTCTTCTTCTTCTTCTGTCTTAAGAAAGTTTCTGCCTGTTGATTTTCAACGCAATGAGCAAGAGACTCGAACGCTGTTAGCGACGAGCCCCCCAGGTGGTGAAAGAGAGGTAAAAGGTGGGGATATGCGAAAGAGAGGGATATATAGGGTAGAAAGAGTAGGGAAATAAGCGGGACCACAGTGTTGCTATCTCAAATAATTAAGCTTCGAATTTAGGTAAGAAATTTAATATGCGTTTTATTTCAGGAAAAACGCTCCTAATAACACCAGAAATAAGGACAAATTACTTACTCCATTTCACCGGCTTCATAAGGTTCATAACTCATTTGTTAGGCTGGGTATAACTTTTTTTTAACAAACTACCCTCTTCTTTGCTAGATTTGCCTTTTAAGTGTTTAAAACAACCTTTGTTCGAAAGCATACTCAATGATAGCATATTCACTCAATGATTACTTAAACGATAAGAATAGTTGGTCGCTGTGATTAACTCAAGACAATGTCTATGTTCTTTCTCCAGAATTACCTTACCTAATGACAGGTTATAAGAGTTCCTAAAATTGTTTATTTTATTTGACAAATAATATAATTTTATGTTTTGCGTTGCGTAAATTATTTTGCATACTATTGTATAGAATCAAGTTCTTCTAACTGAACAGACAGCTGTGCTGCTGTGGAGTTTGTTGCGCCACTTCTTCTTCCCAGCTAAAGCACTAGGAAGTGGTGAAGGGCGGGCGTTTTGTGGGGACTGTCTATGTAATTTTGACGTTCAGAAAGTGCTGATTCTCAGCCTAATTTGAATAAATGACTTTTTATTTTGAACAAATACTAAAAAACAGAATAAAATAAATATTTAAGGGGACTCCCATACAACAAACATGATTTTTTTGTTCGTTTGCCCGATATTGATAACGGCAACAGGTAGACGCTTGGAATATTCACAGAATATTTAGTTATTATATTCACTTTAAAAATAAATATTTAAATTAAAATGAGACAAATATTTAAGGGGGGTTCCCATACAAAAAACGTGTTTGTTTAGTGCCGTTTTTAGTGTTCCGTACCTCAAAAGGAAAAAACGGAACCCTTATAGGATCACTCGTGTGTCTGTCTGTCTGTCCGTCTGTCACAGCCAATTTGCTCCGAATCTAATGGACCGATTAAGTTGAAATTTGGGCCACATATGAATTTCAGTGACCCAAACACGGACGGGTAAAGTAAATAAATGAATTTTGAATATAGAGGTCACTTTTGGGGGGCAAATAAGAAAATTAAAAAAAAAAGTTTTGCAAACTACACCATGTGGCATGTCAAATGAAAGGGCTTACTATGAGGGTCTCAAAAATATTTTTTTTTTATAATTTTAAAATAAATTGTTTTAGAGTTATTTAAGAAAATAGACGAAAACTGACCATTCCCCCTCCCCCTTATCTCCGAAACTACTGAGCCTAAAATTTTGAAAAAAATACAGAAAATTGATCTTTACCTATAGATTACAGGAAAACTTATAAGAAGTATGTGGTCTTAAAATAACATGGTAAATCTATCAATATTGTGAGTACAAACTTACATTTACAGTTGGAATGTATGGGAGAACATGTTTTTCAACTACAATGTTAAGTTTGTTCTTAAGATAAATTCATCCCAACTACGGAACCCTTCATTGTGCGTGGTCCGACACGCACTTGGCCGGTTTTTTATAGATAATGGTACGGAACCCTTCGTGCGCGAGTCCGACTCGCACTTGGCCGGTTTTATATCGATTACGATGTTGGTCCCATGGAGAAAATTGAAAGAAAGAAAGAAAGAAAGAAGGAAGAAAGATGTTTGTTATTGCATTCGAGGCGGAATTAACACCCAAGCCGTAGGCGAGGTTGTTTTTGAGCCGAGAACTGCAATAACAAATGTCCACGTGTATCAAACGACGTTTTTCAAAACACTTTTGAAGAAATAAAATAAAATAAAGAAAAATATTTTTGTCATGAATTATTTTTTATTAGGAAACTATGATTTAAATTTTCTTTTTTTTTCGCGCTTTGCTTTTGCCAGATTGAAGGAGAAGCAAAGGTATAAAGCCTATAAACAGCCTAATATGAAAAATATAAAATTCAAATATTTTTGAGTTTAGAACACAAATAAATGTTAATTTGGTCATAAACGTTTTTTTCATTGTAATAATCATGGTTTTTGATGATAATCTATTTATAAACATTATTTAAATATTCAAAAAATATTAACGCCGTAAAGAAGTATATCTCTTTGCCGAGATTTAAAAAAAACATTCACCTCCGAATAGAGAGGACCGTCTCGCGCCAGTTTCATTTTGGTACTTGGCACCGGCAAGTACCAAAATGAAACTGGCGCAAGACTGTGTTAATAGAGGCATAGAACCAATTTGAACTAAGTATAGGTATAAGTTATCTGTGGCAATTTTTATTCCCGCACACGTGTTGGAAAATGAAAAATCGTACGCGTGTGAAATAAATTGCATTGTGAACCTAATCGTAGTGCGATATGAACCAGTTTTCGAGGAAGTGTATTGAAAAAAAGTTTTAAAACTTTTGAGTGACAGATGACGAGGTGTGACCGAAGTAGGTGACCAACAGAGAGAAAACTTCATGCGCAATGATAGGTGCACACTACATTACATACTACTACCTACAAAGCGCGACAGTACAAAACCTAGAAAAAAACTACAGATTTAAAAACTGCCTATCCACTTATCTATTACGCATGGCTTAAGAATGGTATACCTAATTCTTTGGGAAAATTTCGGGGTTTACTTGACAATGCCATAAGTTGTAGACTGCATTTTAGGAAACTAGACATTCTAACTATGACATCAATTTATATTCTAGAAATCTGTAAATTCGTTATACAATATCCAGAGAACCTTCGTCAGGCGGAAGGTGAGGACGCCGTGGCGCCTCTCGTGGCGCCACTCCTCAAAGAGGGGACTTATCGCCGCAATGGTGGCGTGCCCAGCGCTGGGTTGCGACAATCATACTCTCCATGTCGCCATGAGATCCCGCCGGAGCTCTGTCCGCTGTACCGTGATTTCTCGCGGCAGCGGAGTTACGCCCCGGCGTTTCGCCTCCTCGCACATAAACATGCTATGTGTTAGTGGTTATTTAGGAAAAAGTGTTTTAAATGTACTTATGTGCCCGATTATCTTCAACAAAATACCCGATGGAATAAGAAACGAATCCATTCCACTGTTTAAAAAGAAATTGACATTCTTATTATTTGTTAAATGTTATTACTCTATTGGTGAATTTCTAAATGATTTAACTTTGTAATTACCTAGTTAATCCTGACATCTTTAAATCTTTATTTTTTTTAATTGAACATTTATAATCATTTTCATATTGACAGTAGGTATTTTAGCCTATTAATCACTTGTATTAAATGTTTGCATGCCTAATAAGTATAAGGTAGACTGTATATAAAAATAAATAAATAATAACTTTATTTCCAATTTTACAATTTGCGCCAATGAGTTAATTCTATGACAATATTCTTGCATAAATCACTGATGAGCCACTACTGATGATGATATGTAATGAATATAAAATGTAATGTATAGTAGAATGTAATGTATATAACTTTGTCATAATTACCACATTTTATAATAATAAGTACTTTAATTTAACATTAATATTTGCGTGCCTAATTTAAGGTAGATTGTACAAGGATCACCCATTTTGCTGTTAGGTACATCTTATTTTATGTACCTACAATCTGTGCAAATAAATTTTTACTTGCTTACTTACTTACTAGTCGGGACACGTAACAGCTGGGTCGATGAAATTGCGGGACGCAGCATCATGTCCGGTTCAGTCAATGCTGTTCCGCACTGATTGCGAGAAGCGGGCTTCTTCTTTCGTTTTTTCTCGACTTTGACGAAGCCATCTTTATCGTTCTGTCCTGTTACCGTTGGTAAAGTGCTTCGGACAGGTTCGGGGGGCCCTTGGGCACGCTTTCTAGGCTTAGGTTGCCGCTGAAGCTTATTGGGAGCTTACTTAACGGCAGCAGAGTAAGCACGTGCATATGTTGACGTGCTGATATTCCGTTCCATTTTTGCTCTACCTACTAGTAGATCAATAAGAACATTATTGCGTTAGCATAATTTTCTTATTTTAGCAAAACTTTAGTAGGAAACTAAAATTTAAACTTAAACCTAACTACTCCAAATTATGAGATTTTTATTGGGCTTAACAGCTATTATGTCCATATCACGAGTATTAGTGGTACCAATTATTGTTTTGCTGTCGTTGCTACGTTCGTTGTTACATTGTTTCGAGTCCGCGTAATTCGGTGTGAAGTGTTTCGTTGTAACGTGCATTCGTTGTTCCGTGATTCGTTATCAAATGCTTTCGTTGTAATGATATTCGTTGCTGCGTGCTTTCGTCATTATGTTATTCGTTACTGCAAACTTTCGGCACTGCGTTATTCGGCGTACCAATTTTCGAGGTCACGTAGCGCACTCGTGCAACCGTCTGCGTCTGCCTAACACCCTGGACTGGGAATGGGTACTCTATAATTTTAGACTTCTTCGTGTTTGATTCGTATCTGGCAACACTGATTTTTGTATGTTGTCAAACCATGGAATTACTATTTTATTTAGGGCTGATTTTTCAATAGGCAGATAATTATTAGGTCCATGCAGATATAACGTTTAGGTACCTGAAGAATAAATGTGACAGTTTGACATATTTTCAATACAAAAGCTATCAAACCGCCATATTTATTCCTCAAATAAAAATTATCTGACTATTTAACAATCAGCCCTTAAAAATATAATAGGTTGGGGAAAAAGTTTCTTCGCATTTTTTAAGAAAATTCAAAACATTTTTTAATATACATTATTTACATTTATCTAAAATATGTAGGTACCATTTTGTTCGATAACTTTTTGCCATCTTGTAGGTAGGGACATGATCCCATTGCTATAGAAATTTTGGGACTTCTGATCAAAATACCGCGACAAGTGGTTTTAGCAGTCCTCTCGTGATGTTAACCTGACACTGCCTAAAGAATTCTGAAGAAATCGAAACAGGTGGAAATCTGAAGGTGCAAGGTCAGGACTATACGGCGGATGCATTAACACCTCCCAGCCAAACTCTCTTAATTTTTGCTGAGTGGCTAAAGATGTGTGAGGTCTAGCGTTATCATGATGAAAAACCACACCCTTTCTGTTGGTTAATTCCGGCCGCTTTCTCTCAATTTCTTGCTTTTATCTCATCAGTTGTTCGCAGTAGAGTTCAGAATTGATGGTCCTGCGTGGTGGTAACAGCTCATAATGAATAATGCCCTTCCAATCCCACCACACACACAGCATCACCTTGTTGTGAGTTAACCCGGGTTTCGCCACAGTCTGTGAAGCCTGACCGGCCTTTGACCACGACCTTTTTTCGTACGTTCTTGTCGTACGTGATCCACTTTTCATCACCAGTTATCAGCTTCTTCAAAATTGGTTCGGTTTCATTAAGTCGTAATAAAGAATCACAAATGAGTACACGGTTCATTAGGTTTCTTTCAGTGAGCTCGTGAGGTACCCAAATATCGAGCTTTTTTGTGTACCCAGTTTTTTTCAAATGCGCCAAAACTGTTTTGTGGTCAATTCCCAGTTCTTCAGCTACGTCGTAACTACTGATATGCCGATCTTGCTCCACTTTTTCAAAAATGGCATCCATTTTATCCGTAATAGGGCGACCAGAGCGACGTGCATCTTTGACATCAAAATTTCCGGATTGAAAACGCTTAAACCAAATTTGTGCTACTCTCACAGACACTTCACTGGGTCAATAAAGATCACAATTTTTTTTCGCGGTTTGCGTTGCATTTTTACCTTTTTTGTAGTAAAATTTTAAAATGTATCGAATTTCTTCATTACATTCACTCATCTTGACAGTACGAAAAACAAATGAAAATCACACATTTTCCTAAATTGAATTTGGAATTATGTTCTTTAAAATTTAAACTTTCAATGATACCAAAACCAGCCAGATACAAATAGTATAGCCAAAGAGATTTTATTTTAAGTTCATACATACTATAATGCGAAAAGACTTTTTCCCCAACCTAATAAATAAGTTTGCAAACTGAGTTTGCAAGGTTCCATGTGTTGAGTTTGACACATCATGTGTCAAACTCAATCAAACTTCAAACTAGAAGTGTGCCGTACTGGGTCCAAATAGTACGAGTATTGAAAAATACTTAACCCAAATACTTATTCCGAGTACATATGAAGTATTTACTCAACTTCAGGTAGGGTTTGCGTACGTGTAAAATCCGGCCAAGTGCGAGTCGGACTCGCGCACGAAGGGTTCCGTACCATTATCTATAAAAATGGCAAAAAAATCACGTATGTTGTATGGGAGCCCCCCATAAATATTTGTTTTATTTTAATTTAATTATTTATTTTTAAAGTGAATATACGTGGTGACTGGATCTGGACCCGCTATAGCAAATTCGCATATAGAGGAGGTCATAGTCTAATTATTAGACGTTACTTTCCCTAGCTAAAGTTTTCTAGTTTAGGAGATAAGTATTTCATTTTTTTTAAATGCAAATTTAGTACCGTTGAATAGGTGACGAACTAGAGAACTAACTTAGATTAAAATTAATTATTGAAACACCGTAGTTTTCTTTTTCTGGTTGAATTTGATCGTAGTTTTTGTTCTAGTATTTTTTTTTTAGAAGTATTTTAATCACCAATGTTTACGACTATCAACAAATAATAATAAAACTACTAAAATAATGGAAAACAAAAGTTATGAATGCTTGAAGGTCAAATTTTGGAAAAATCTCAATGAAGTATCAAAATTGACAAAATCTCCCAAACTTTAAAACTTTAGCTAGGGAAAGTAAGGTTCAATAATTAGTAAATGACCACCTCTATATGCGAATTTGCTGTGGCGGGATCAGATCCAGTCACCCTGTATAACTAAATATTCTGTGAATATTTCAAGCGTCTACCTGTTGCCGTTATCAATATAAAAGAAAGAAATAAAAGAAAGATAAATATTTTATTTGGGACACGCACAGGAATATCGAGCAAAAACGAGCGAAAAAAATCACCTCTGTTGTATGGAAGCCACCTTAAATATTTATTTTATTCTGTTTTTTTAGTATTTGTTGTTATAGCGGCAACTGAAATACATCATCTCTGAAAATTTCAACTGTCTAAATATCACGGTTCACGATTCTGCCTGGTGACAGACAGACAGCGGAGTCTTAGTAATAGGGTCCCGTTTTACCCTTTGGGTACGGAACCCTAAAAACGAACGAAACTTATCGTATCGAATGGTCCTTCCTTCCCACCGCGTATCGATTACGTGGTATAACGTCTCTCTCATGCATCTAATTATATTGTGTCAAATTAAAATGTATCTTCTGATGAATTCATTCATTTTAATTTTTGTGCTACACACAACTAAGATTTGAGAACTTAAGGGGGAAGCACCAGGACAGCCCACGAAATTCAAATTTTCTTACGTTTTTTGCAATTTGTAAGTCAGTCTTAGGTTGTATGTTGATTAAAGTATAGATTCGCTACCGTAACAAATATGTACTTACAGAATTATAATCATTAGAATCAGTAATACAACTCCTTAAGTTAGTATAATCCTCAAATGTCAAGATTTCATGAAATGGTCATTCAACAGGATTACCTGGTCTTAAAGAGTTGTATTGATGACTTTAATTATTATAATTCTGTAAATACATACTTGTTACGGTCGCGAATCAAATTTTGATCAACATAAAACCTAATACTGACTTGCAAATTGAAAAAAACGTAAGAAATTTTGAATTTCGCGGGCTACCCTGGCGCTTTCGCCTTAACATCTTCACTGTTTGAGGGGTAAAATTTCGCATAAAGTACGAATACCATACGCGTCGTACCGTACTAGGTACGACCCAGACTAGAAAAATACCTAGTGCGCATAACGTCTCAGGTTTACTTCAAACTGTGAAAACTGTCAATGTCACAATCTGTGGTCACAATCACAATGTCAGTCAATCACAGATTCGCTCGCGCCTGCTCGCGCCTCTCTAGTACTGATTGTGAAAACTTTGTTTTCCTTTTATTACACTCATTTAAAATACAATGTGATGTAGTGTTCTCGTTATTAGTTTAGTTATACTTTTATCGTTACTTATTATAATAATCGTATCAAAATGGCTAAATGGAAATTAACTCGCCAAAATTATGGAACTGAAGAATACACGCTATCGGAGGGCGAAAAAGTAACCGTCGGCAGGGGTATAAAAAACGTTATATCGCTTTCAAGCGTAGTAATATCCAGAAATCACTGTGTAATACATGTTCAAAGCAATAAAGGACTCATCACAGACTTACAGGTACTTATATCATACTTTTGTAATAACAAAAATATTGCCTTTATTTTGTGCAGGTATTAGCTAAAATGTTCGATTTTCAGCCTAGTAAAAAATATCTAGTTAGTTACTGATAATTATGCCAAGACTTATTAAAGAGCTTTTAAATAAAAGCCTCTACATTGCACTACTCAACTAACAACAAAATTGAAAATAAAGTATCATAAATCTAATATTATAAATGCGAAAGTGAGTTTGTTTGTTTATTTGTTACGATTTGGATAAAAGGCACATGGGTAGACCATGACCTGGATTAGGACATAGGATACTTTTAAGACACATTCCTGTGGGATAATTTCCGACTTCCATACAGGCAAAAGCTAGTGCTGTATACTTTTAGAAATGTCATGGGATATGTAGGTACCGCCCCTATGACGACCCACTGACCTGTATTACTCATATCCTTAAGAATCATATTTACATGCTTAAGATTATTTAAATCTGTATCGCTACATTACTAAAATTAAATGCCTAGTTCAGTGCCTGCTGCATCCACATTATGTAGGTACTATTTCATGGTAGCCAGGTTGATGACTCCTGGTGTTATTAGAGACAGCTTTAAGATTTTGAAGAGAGGGTGGGCAAGTCCTGTCAGCTAAAATGTACCTATATTACAGTCTGATTTTTAATTTGACGGAATTCCGACAGCTGTAATTTTTTGACACTTCAGATATCATAAACCTTTTCTGTCTTTTCCTTTTTATACATTTTAATGACTAGAATTTTTTGGATATAAAATAACAAAAAATATGGAAGACAATGAGATCAAGTAAACTATATACTTAACAATGTAAATAGTGTTTGTTCTGTGCATTTAATGCACACTAACTAAATGTTAATTTTATATGGCTAAATGGAGAAAAGAGTAAAAGAATATATTTTGTAAACTTAAATATTTATTTAGGTATTGTTATCACTAATGTCATCATTGTTGTCTGTCTGTAGTTACAAGAAGCAAAGATTTTACAAACAAAAAGTATTCCTAAAAAAGGTTTGTAACCTATGGATTAGTGGACAGGGATACCTGTGAAAGAAAAATAATTACCTTACTAATTATTGTAACTTCAACTTCAATACTTTGATAATAAAAAATCTGATTACCATTTTAAAATTATCAGTCAATTTTTAAGTGTTTGTTTTTCTAATTGAAACCTTAAATTCAAGAAAGTTTTTTTTTTTTAATTTTGCTTAAATGCAATCCGTTCTTATTAGGACCGTTTTATTATCGGCAAAAATGTCAGAATTCCGTCGAATTAAAAATCAGACTTTAGGTACCTACTGTTCTGTTCAGTCAAATCTGCTGTGACTACATCAATGAACTGACCACCACCAGACATTGATGGTGGTATATAAAGAGAAAAAAAAATTGTAGACAATTTTTATTAACTTCGTCAGTCAATGACTTAAAACTTGAAGCTTTTTTGATTAAGGGGATGCGCTGAGATAGCCCGCGAAATTCAAATTTTCTTGAGTTTTTTAAAAATAAAAATCTAACGAATCTGCACAAAATTAAACTTAGAGAGATGTATTGATGATTTTGATGGTTAAAATTATGTAAATACATATGTTTTACTGTCGCATATCATATTTTGATCAAGATAGAACCTGACACGGTCCTGCAAATTGCAAAAAACCACAAAAAAAAAAAATTAATTTCGCGGGCTACCACAGCGCATCCCCCTTAATACATTGTGCATAAATATTCCTGATAAAAAAAAACTTAATTTTCTAGAGTTCTAATGGAGTATATGTTGGCTCCACCAAAATACCACCCAACACCCCATATGTGATACAAGATTCAGATGTAATTGGATTAGGTTGGACAATGGGAGCACAACTAGTCGACATACAAGACAGTGAAAAATATGTTTTCAAATTCCTCAAAGAAAAATGTGGAAAATCTCTATCAAGGATAAGATTTCAAGATGAAAATGAACTAGATGAAATTGAATCAAGAATTGCTGAATTGGATTGCCTTGTGAATGAAGAAAAATCCACAGATATAAAGGAAACTAACAAGGCACCTGTAATTAGTAATAAAATGCCACTAAAGCGAAAAATAGACAATAATTACATTAAAAATCTTATAAAAGAAGAACCCAAAAGTAATAATAATAATCATGGTAATGAAATTGTAAATATATCTGACAGTGATAGTGAGCCTCATGTCATACCACTTGAAATTGGTGCAAAAAAACCAAAACTAGAACCAATATGTGAAGACCAACCAAAACAAATTCTTAGAGATACTGAAATTAAGATTGAAAATGATTTGTTAGAGTTTGAGGCTTTTAATGTAAAACAAGAGTATCTAGGATATGATGAACCAATACCGATTGATAGTGAAAGTGATAGTGAATCTGAGCAATGGCTAATGCGACTATCCCAAAGTTCACCTGGGAAACCTTTTTTGAAAATTGCAAAAGCCCCTAAACCAGAAGCCTTACAAGAAGACTCCTACAGTCAGCTGGATGATTTTTTGTGTACAAGTGATGCAGAAGATGATGACGAAGACTTTGTTGATGATTTAATATCCTTCCCTATTCAACATCCAAGTGATGACATTCGTGAAGTACCAAGTACAGTAAATACACTACAAGATAAACATCAACAACCTTCAGTTGAGGATATTGATTCTGATGAATTCTTTGAGGACATAATTTCGCTCAAGCAGCCTATAACTGAAAAAGACACTAGAACCGATGAAGTTGATGGGTACAATATTGAAGATATATTAAAAGAAGCAGATAATCTTATAAAGTCACCTATAAATGATTCACTAAAGAAGGCACAATTTGTAGAACCTGTTTCATTGAATAAGGCACTTCTTATAGAACCTGATTTACAGAAAAAGGCACAATTAACAGAACATGATCCATTGAAGAAGACACAAATGATAAACCCTATTGCCCTCTTACCAAAGACTAAAATACCAAATCGTGCTGTTATGGAAAGTAAGTTCTTAAATTATAACTTTTTTTTTGTTCTTTTATAAGACAAGCTTATATTATTGTTTTTTGGGGTAAGATAAGATGGATAATATAGAGTGCTTAACCATTGTCATTAATTTAGTTTCGAGTTTGTATGCTGCATGTATAGAAAATGTTTATATTTATGATTTTTTCAGTAAAACCAAGAAGCTCTTCTTATAAGCATAGCAAAAATAAATCTTCATCAAAACGACCCATTTCTAGCTCTCAAAAGGAAGAGCGTAAAAAAAAACTTAAGGAAATAGCCATCAAGGAAAAGGAAGAATTACAACAAAGTAGAGATCCTATAGGAGGCGACAAACCAGTATCAACAAATGTGAAGGTTACTACTTCAAACCGTGGAGCATTTTTAACAGATACTGCACAAGCAGTAGTCAATCCAGTGAAAAGAATAGAACACACACGTAAAAGTAAGGACAAAAATAGAGAGACCTCACCAAAATCAAAAGATACAAGAAATAAAGATGTTTCTGAAGACCTTGAAAACAAAAGAAAAGAACCAGAAAAATCCAACAAGGATAAAAGTAAAAAAGACTCTAAGTTGAACAGAACTAAAGATCATAGCCAAACAGAACACAAATCAGACAAAACTTCAACAAAACCCCTCGAGAAAGAAACAAGGGTGCCTCTCAAGAGTTTAAAACCATTACCAGATGGTGAGGATACTTATTCTGGAAAGCCAGTTTCTAAAGTGGGTCCAATGCAAACTGGTAAACCCAAAAAAAAGGTGCATTTTTCAGAAACAGGACCCCAGGTATTAGTTTTTGAAATTGAACATGGCAATAAAATGAAAAAAACTAGTTTGGTGAAAACAACATTGGTTGATGTGCGTCAGGCACCTGTGTTTTCATTAGAAAAAATAACGCTAATGAAAATTCTTCGCTGGAATCCTCAGTGGTTGAATGAGCAGTTGAATTGCAATGAGCCCCCTCCCATTTTGGGTCACAATAACCCACCTATGTCTGTTTTCCACTCATTTGTGAATCACAATCAATATGTGCAGTAAGTAGCTTTTTAATATGAAATTATAAGTTGTGCATGTTCCTATTTTTCCAAATATATACCATCGCGAAACTTTGCGGTGAACCACTTTTCGACCTTATTACTAAAGCAATAAGGTTGAAAAGTGGTTCACCGGAAAGTTTCGCGATGATACATGTCCTCAATGCTATGAGGGAACTACAATACTTTTCTTTTTAATCACTACCATTTCCTGGTTTACCTAATTTAAATGCTTTTGCGGCCCCATAATGATGAATCATATAGCAAAATTATGTTATCCCTAAATAGTAGGTATGTAGTGTCAATTTGGGTGATAAAACAATGAATTCTCGAAAACAGATGATAAAATAATGTATTTCAGACAACCCTATGAAATTTGACCTATATTGCCCATTGGTATGCTAAGTATATCAGCTCACAGCACGTTTGTATCTTTCAGGTTAGTTGGTGATTTACTTCTAATGGAGATTTGGGAATGTTTAACAATAGCGTACATGAAGATGCGCAATCAAAACAATGGAATGGAAATGAGAGTGGAGTCACTGCCGCCTATACCACCACAGGAACGATGCCTTGAGCTATTCAGCCTTAGTGTTAATAGTAAGGTTTTTACAATTAAATAATAAATCTGCCTAGCCTTTTCCCAACTATGTTGGGGTTGGCTTCCAGTCTAACCGGATGCAGCTGAATACCAGTATTTTACATGGAGCAACTGCCTATCTAACCTCCACATCCCAGTAATTGGGTAATACAATGCTCGCCAGACTTTCGGGCTTTTAACGACTCGTAACAACTGTCAAAGATTCACGAATGACAGCCGGGATTCACGAATGACAGCCGGGAATGTTTGGGCAAGGAATATTTCAATCTATTTAGAATTCCAAATTCAAATTAATTTTATAATCAGTTGTTCATTTGTTTTCCTGCCATTCGATTTATTGAAATTTTGACAGGATGTCTGGCGGGTCAGCTATGTAGTATTCTAAAATAAAAATCAATTGCCCAATGTATGTACGCGTGTCACTTCAGAACGGATGCACCTATTTGGCTAATTCTTTTTTGTTGTATTTGTAATTGTCAGGACAAGGTTTGTATGAAAAAAACTTCTACACAGTTTTTTATTACAGAGTCAATTTACTAACACTACTGTACTAAATATGTGGAGATTTGATACAAGTAGGTAATACGGGCTGGTATCCGCAACTCCACGACAATGCGAGTATTTTGCGTATGATAACAACCCATTATCCCAATTTATTTGGGGTCAGCGCAACATGTCCCTTTCTTCCATACTTGTCTATTAGTCATCATTTCGGTAGTCACTCCCTTTCTAGCCATATCATCTTTCACACAGTCCATCCTTCACTTCTTTGGTCTTCCCCTTACTCTTATAGCTACCGACATTCATACTCAAAACAATTTTTTTTTTTCAAATTAATTGGCTCCAATGAATTGTTTTAATTTTTTTGACTTTTTTACTTTAAATCTATTCCGGTATTTTACTTTTGAGCAAAAAATCGTAGTTCAATTCTTAAAATATAAATTAAGTTTTCCTACACAATTCAAAATGTTCTCAGCTTGCGCCTTCGGAAACTTCGCGCGTTTACATTAGAATATTCATAGCTAAGACAGGACAACGTCTGTCGGGTAAGCTAGTATATTATATTATATAGTGTGATAATATCTCCTGCATAGTTGTGCAGTATCCATGAATATCCGCCGTGACTAAAGTTCAGTTAGGAGGATAATATTTTATGTTTTTGATATGTCATCTCTGCGTGCCCATACGGACAAAATAATAGCCCACTTCCGTCACGTGTCTCATCTATCTCATACACATACAAAGAGATAAAAGAGTTACAATGACGCTTGTTGTCCCAACACGGCACTTAATAGCCTACTAAGTTGGTCCAATTGCCTTACAGTGGGACAATAATAGTAATAAACAATTCGGGTTCGGGGCGAAGATAAAGTTTTGTAAAAATATCTGAAAGTGTGCACAGCCCAGTTGACGGTTGACAGACACCTCACATCTCAACGACAAGACTGTGTCATTTGTTTTTAAGGAAGCTTCTAGAATCTTATAGAAGCTTCGACTCGCCCTTATTGGCCGAGCGGGTACGAGAGGCGTTCCCGCCAGAAGCGTGCGGATTGTAGCGGGAGCGGTTAGAATATGCATTCGCGTTATAACTGGTATTATTATTATTTACTAGCTTATGCCCGCAGCTTCGTCCGCGCGGATGTCAGAAAATATCCCACGAGAACGAAAATGTTTCCTTATTCCTTGGCTACATTATAAAGGTTAAACTTTGTGTTACTAGTTCCTTACTCATACTGACTAAAAAGAGGGTACTTTTTCAGAGAATTCATTTTTAGGGCTTTCTCCTAGGAGCTGCTGACAAGAGATAATTAAATAGATATAATTAAAAACACTTATTGTGTTATGTTTAATAAGGCAGAAGTTACTTTTTAACCGACTTCAAAAAGGAGGAGGTTCACAATTCGTCGGAACATGTATGTTCCCCGATTACTCGAAGATGGCTGGACCGATTTGGATTTTTTTTGTTTTATTCGAGAGGGTATACATCACAGTTGGTCCCATATAAAATTGATTAACTTTGCTTCGGTAGTTTTTGAGTTAGCTTCAATAATACGTATTTTTTCCCCACTTTTATATGGATGATGTTCTAGTTTGTTGTGCAGGTAGTGGTATTAGAATTTGTGTGGGGTAGGCTCCACAACTAAAAAGTGAAAAATAAAAACTTTTTTACAAAAAAATACAACCGACTTCCAAAAACAACTACAAAGTGAAAAATAACTTTAATTTCGGAAGTCGGTGGCAAGAAACGAAAATACATTTAACTAGACACCGACTTCAGAAATTAAAGTTATTTTTCACTTTGTAGTTGTTTTTGGAAGTTGGTTGTATTTTTTTGTAAAAAAAGTTTTTATTTTTAGTGTCAGCAACTTATCCCTTCAACTGTCAAGTTACTGAATACGATTAAAAGTCCTAGTATAAGTTCAATCCTAATTTATGAGAGTAGATAAAGTAGTGTATGGAACTGTACATAACTAGGGTATTAAAACACTCGTGTGATACTATTAAAAACCTCGCGCCGCTCATTATGCAACAGTTTCATAAACTATTATTATAAAACTACTGCTGGTTTCCTTTTTAATATTAATTACTCAATGTTTATTTTTATAGTAGCACTAAATTTATGTTACGAAATACCTAATACTATTAATGAATTTACTTAAAGTTACCCTAAACGAACTATAACAATCGAATCCGATAGTGAATTGAAGGGTTGTTAAGGTGTATAGATGCCTCGATGACCTTGCGCATCTGGGCGGAGCTTAACCACCACCCCCCTTCATACGTAAAGGACGCGCGGTGGCGCGCTACACTAAAACAACGATCAAAGAATATGCAGGGACGCAGAGATGCGCACCTAAGGCGGCATTTTTGCCTACGATTCCAGACGGGATTGGCGGATGCAAGGCTGACATTTGTACAGATAGATACAAGTTACGCAACTACTTTAAGTTTTTACGGGACATTATTTTTAGCAGTATGTGGTTATAATAAAATACAATAGAGCTACTTGAATGATAGCACTAGACATTAGGATGTACCCACGGTTACATATCAAGCTATACATTTCCAGTATATGCTGATCTCGCATTATTTCCGTACAATGAGAGGTCAGCTTATACTGGAAATGTACAGCTTGATATACAGGGTGTCCAAGAACCTGGCGTCCAACTGGATTCCCACGATGCCCCAAGTTCTAACAGTACTCAGAAAAATATTTTAAAAAATCCACCCCATGTACTTACAGAATTATACTGATTTCAAAAAAAAAGGGGAAATGAGCACCCTGTGACATACTTTTGAATGCTGTGACTGCTAATGCTGATAATTTCGATATTTCTTGGAGGTTTTGTAATCTAGGGTATTGCTGTGTCTAAATAGAATGTAAAAATAATGTACTTATTGTACCATTTTAAAATAAAATATTATTTTAACTAAAGGTGATATGGAAAACTATTGAATTTCGCAACTTTGACCGACTGTAGTGTAAAAAAAATGTACCAAAATAGTATGGCAAGTGACGTCAAATTTTGACGCGTTTATTCCTCTTTTTAAAAAGGTATAATACTTACACATTAATTTGAAAAAAAAAATTTTTGATAATATTTTTACTCAACAACCCAATTTTTACGATGTCTAACAGAATTCTTAGAAAGAAAAATTTACGACGAATTGAATCTAACCTCTAAAGAATTACTATTGTATGCTCATAAAAATAACAACAGGCCTCTCAAAAAACAGGTTAGACCGTAAGGGACGGTATGTGCATGCATCTCACCATAGTGATTCGTTATTACAACAGGAGGGAGCAAGACAGAAACTATCTTTGCGATTTGCTGGTTCTTCTTTATGGTACCCCATTATTCAGGTAAGAGTGAGGGAGAAAAAGGTTAGAGGTGCGAGTGAGATAGATAGTGACGCTATCTGGGATCGTGCTATTTAGGATAACAGTACGGTGTACGGTCAGTACGCGTCACTGCCTCCTGCCGTTACTACGCACCTCTCTCTTATTGTTACCATTGATCACGTACTACGATTTAAAGCTTTGTTTATTGGACTCGATTACTCTTTGTGCTCTGGACTTTGAAACGAACTCTTTACGACGACCTTTGCCTGTGTTTGGACAGTTTGTGTTTTGTGTGTGCTACCATGGCGACCTACACTCCGCAAGAATACGCAAATATGCACTACATTTATGGAGAATGTAGAGGTAATGGACGAGCTGCAGCGAGACTTTACAGAGAAAGGTATCCGAGGGCTACGCGATATCCCGACCATCGAGTTTTCATTAATGTGCACAGATCACTATGTGACGGGCGGTCCTTTTTAAGGAGAGTGAGAGCTTGTATTGCCGCGGGTGGTCAACATTTTGAACATTTATTGTAATAAAATATCTTTAAACTAACATTCTTTGCTTTTATTCTACTGGGAACCCATCTACCTGTGTGTATTTCCTTCTTGCTCACTCTTGGAACCGAAGTAAATAATAGTAGTAACATAACAGTTTCTAAGATAAGAAAGGGTCCGACAGTTACCGTTAGTAGGTAGGCACTTCGTAAAAATTGGGTTGTTGAGTAAAAATATTATCAAATTTTTTTTTTTCAAATTAATGTGTAAGTATTATACCTTTTTAAAAAGAGGAATAAACGCGTCAAAATTTGACGTCACTTGCCATACTATTTTGGTACATTTTTTTTACACTACAGTCGGTCAAAGTTGCGAAATTCAATAGTTTTCCATATCACCTTTAGTTAAAATAATATTTTATTTTAAAATGGTACAATAAGTACATTATTTTTACATTCTATTTAGACACAGCAATACCCTAGATTACAAAACCTCCAAGAAATATCGAAATTATCAGCATTAGCAGTCACAGCATTCAAAAGTATGTCACAGGGTGCTCATTTCCCCTTTTTTTTTGAAATCAGTATAATTCTGTAAGTACATGGGGTGGATTTTTTAAAATATTTTTCTGAGTACTGTTAGAACTTGGGGCATCGTGGGAATCCAGTTGGACGCCAGGTTCTTGGACACCCTGTATAGCCGTGTGTACCATTTTGTATAACAATCTATCTAACTTTTTTTCAAATTTTACCATGATCGGTTCAAAGAAGTGATTTGTAACTTTTTTTTAGAATAGAATAAAATTATATTTGCACAAACTGTAGGTACTTATATACGAGGGGGGATCAAAAAGTAGTGAGAATGAGATAGATTATAATGACTATTGATAACTTAATAATTATATAAATATTTTTTTACTAAATATTTTTCTACATAGTCTCCGAGTCTCTCTACACACCGAGTCCAGCTCTTTTCCAAGACTTCAATCCCTTTCAAAAAAAAAGTTTTGTCTTGGTCCTGCAAAAAGCTCTCCACGGCATCCATCACCTCGTTATCGTCTTCGTACCTGTTTCCTTTTAAGTATTCTTTCAATTTGGGGAACAGATAAAAATCGCTAGGTCTGGTGAATAAGGGGGGTGGTCAACCAATTCGAAGCCAGCTTGCTGAATGGCAGCCATCGCAACTGCCGACCTGTGCGCGGGTGCGTTGTCGTGATGAAACAGCACGCCCCTTCGAAGTTTTCCTCTCCTTTTCTCTTTGATGGCATTCCTCAACTTAGGAATTAAAGCTGCATAATATTGGCCTGTAATAGTGGTTCCACGCTCCAGGTAATCAATCAACAATATCCCTTCTGAGTCCCAAAATATTGAGGCCATAACCTTGCCAGCCGATGCCACGGCACGAAACTTCTTCGGGGTCGGTGATGATGGCCGTTTCCATTGCGAAGATTGCTGTTTTGTCTCGGGATCAAAATGATGGACCCATGTTTCGTCCATTGTTACAAAACGAGACAAAAAGTTTTCAGAATCTTCTTGAAACTTGTCCAACAATATTTTCGAAATGTCAAGTCGATTTTGTTTCTGACTGTCGGTTAACATTCACAAATTATGAAGCGCCTTGCTCATAAATTTTAATTATTACAATTTATTAATTTTATTTTTTACATGTAATAGCTAATTAATTACTGCTTAATTTTGCTTAATTTTCCCAACATTGTATCTTTTTTTTTTTAAACTAGTAACATGTGGAAACGTAGTGGATTGTACATTTATTTATTTTTTCATTCGCGCAAAAGTCCAGTCGCGGAAATGTTTTGTCGCGCAAGTGTCGTTGGCGCAAGTGTCCGTTCGCGCAAAAGTCCAGTCGCGGAAATGTCTTTTCGCACAAGTGTCTCGCGCAAATGTCTTTCGCGCAAGTGTCCTGCTACCTTTAATGTTTAGGTACTACTGAATTTTTTTTTTGTTTATATTTTAAAATTGTTACAATAAAAAAAGTATTTATAAATGCACATAAAAAATAGTCGACAATAAAGCGCCCACGCGCGCAATCGAATTCGGCCCTCTGCAGCGAGCTAGTCTATAAACGCACACTACTACAATAAGTTCGTAAATATGTTGCCCTAACACATACGTATGAGCATATCGGTCGGAGCAGCGAGCGACACAACTCTCCCGTCTCAATGCTAAAGCAAGACTGCAGCCCGCGCCCGCGCAGAGCTCCTCTGAACCTTTATCTCAAAATGGGAACATCTTTGCAAATGTTGATTGATTCACAAAAGCTGTTATATATTTGTAGCACTTCTAACCACCAATTTTTTAGTGTTAAAACATTTCCAATAACCAAAGCCGTTTAGTAGGAGTAGGGATATTAGCCAAAGGATAGCGCTTTGGGTAAATATTTTTTTAAGGTAAAAGTATTAGCCGTACGAAAAAATCCTGTTAAGGAAATGTTGTTTATCAATCTATAGCAAACATATATTTTTTTCAAATCTTCTAACCAAGCCGTTAATGAGAAGTAGGCTTTATAAAGTGACCGTGTTACGGTACTAAACGAGAGTAAGGCCCTTAATAGCTGTGCTGATCTCGAACTCGGATTCGGATTAGATGCAGTAAACAAACGCTCTAAAGCCCTGGTTCACTAGAATGTGTGGAAAGTTACTCATAGTTTTAATTTTCCCTTTATCTTGTATATTTTAATTGATTTTACTTCAACTATTTTATTTTCCAGTTTCTGTTCCTGCCTCAGCTTCAAAAACAGTTCCAAGAGTAGGAGAAGTACTTCTTGTTTCTTTTGGACCAGAACAAGCTAAAAATCAAAGATTCTTCTTTGTACACAATGTGAGATGTCTGCCATCACCTTCAAGTGAGTTTCTTTTGTATATTTCGTTCAGATACCAGACCATAGATAATGTGGGCTCACTCCTTTTGAATAGGCTGCAAAATACTTAGACAGTTGATAAATTGATTATGCTCTTAGAATAAAATTACAATATTTATTGTTTAGCGAAACAATGGCGTTGACATGACATAGTCAATGACGTTCGCCCGATCCTTAAATGTTTCGTTTTAAATACATATTATTATTGTAGATATGATTCACCTGAATGATAGCTTTTGGTCACGTAATCCACTATCTACTGCCGCTGGAGCATACGTGACTGTACATCCGTTGGGTTAGGTAACTAACTAAAGGTAAACAAATCGTAAAAAGGGTTTTTATAGATGACACTTTCTTGTTTAAAAATACGTTATAAGTACCCAAATTAAATTTACTATAGATTTTTACGGGAGTTTCCTCTTTTATTAATGTATGTTAAATTTTATCATTAAACACTTGACCGTTATTCGAAGCATAATTAAACTATTGAGATAGGCTGAACCATGTTTCCTGTGCCTTTTTTCCTTACGTTTCTAGCGATATAGCTCTGTCTCGCTCTCATGACGTCACCAGGTCAGAGAGGGGAGCGCATTTTTGAGCTCGCGCGCTCGGTCTTGTTCATTGGCGTTCTTTTCCTTGCCGGAGACGGTTGCTGCTTAGCAGGTGAGTTATCTATATTTCTTTTTCACAACCGTCTATATTTTTCCTTTCGACGAAAGTTGGCATACTTACCAATTTACAATTTTTATTAAAACTGTTTCTAGTGAATGATTTGATAATACAGTGAATCAACGTTGATATTTTCAGAATTTAACGGTTTTCCGTTCGCGTGTTGTTTATTCTTTTTCTTTTCCAGTGTGTGTAATTCAATTGTTTTCAGTATAATACCGAATATGTAATGGATAAAGAAATAACGTTGATTTCGCAAGATAAACCGGTCGCAGGTCCTTCGAATACCGCTAATAATAGATAATCTAGTGCCAAACGGATGCGTTCACATCCGAACAGCAGCAGTAGTAGTAGCTCTGATAGTAGCGATTCTAGTTCCAGTTCATCTAGTTCTTCTGACCATAAGTCTAAACATGCGCGTCGCCGTCACCGTAAGGAGGGGCAAGCACAAGCATCGCCGCTCGGAGCGTAAAGTGAAACATAATATAAATAATAGTATACCGCTGCCCGACGACGCCCTTTCCCTTTTCACGGAGGATGATTTAGAACTGGAGGGTAGTAGTCTTATAAATAATTTAGATGTTGAAACTAAGCAGGAACCGGCTGTTCCAAAGACAGACGAGCGTTACTTGAACATTTTAAGAGAAATTCAGTTTTAAATCGTATAACCATAGCCCGGGTTTCGTCGAACTCGAGGCAAACGAGATCAGACCACGGTATTTTAAAACAAAAGGAGAAGGTACTTTGTGCATTTTTGACATGGATCCGAGACCAGAGAGAATTAACTTCGAGGCTATAAAATAGTTGAATGACATTTTCACTTCTGGTGAGTTCAGAAGGTTTCGGCAGACCTATTGCAAATGATTTGCGGCCATAGTGCTGAATCTATACAGATGCGCAGAGTCAGCATAACTAATGCAGTTCGCGATCCCTTAATAAAAGCGGCAATAAAAGGAAATACCTCCATCTGAGGTTAGCTTATTCAATTCTTAGCAGTTAGTTGTTGCATTAGAAAAAGCTGGCGGTATCAAAAAAGCCTTCTGGCCTGCTTCTAGATCGGCTGGTACATCTACAAAATCGGCTTATGGTAATACCTCAACTTCGCAAGTTGGAAAATGGCTCAAACGTCCCTCGCATGGGCAATATTCAGTTCCACCCTCACAGGGTAAGAACTATAACTCAAGCATGCCTTCACAAGGCTGTAAGAACTGTAACGTCCCCTCGCAGGGTGGCTTTTTGCAGCATAATATACAGTGTCCTTCGCAAGGACCAGCACATGCGTATATACGTCCCTCGCAGGGGCAATATTCAGTTCCACCCTCGCAGGGTATAGAACTATAACTCAAGCATGCCTTCACAAGGCTGTCAGAACTGTAACGTCCCATCGCAGGGTGGCTTTTTGCAGCATAATATACGGTGTCCTTCGCAAGGACCAGCACATGCATATACGTCCCTCGCAGGGGCAATATTCAGTTCCACCCTCGCAGGGTATAGAAATATAACTCAAGCATGCCTTCACAAGGCTGTCAGAACTGTAACGTCCCCTCGCAGGGTGGCTTTTTGCAGAATAATATACAGTGTCCTTCGCAAGGACCAGCACATACGTATTGCAACTATCCTCAACAGGGTAGTGGCGTAATGGATAGAGGTTCCTTTCGCTCCCGCGGGGCAAAACAAACCCAAAGATACCACGCTCATAAACGTGGCGGAAATAAGCGAAGGTCATCACCTTCAGGCTTAAATGCCAAAAGAAGTAAATATTGACATGAAAATATTTCAAGCCGGTCAGTTATCGAATTTCGTCGATCATTGGAAGGAAATGCAAGCACCAGATTTTCATCAAAAACTTTTGCCAGTTTGACAAATTGGATTGCCCAAATTATGAGAAGCCAAGGTGTGAGAATATTAGTATTTCTCGACGATTTTCTTTTGGCTCACCAAGACCCAGCAGTTCTCGCAGGCCATGTAAGTCTTCTCGTAAAAACATTAAAATATCTGGGTTGGCAAATAAATTTCGAAAAATCTATCCTAACACCAAAGAAATCCCTGGTTTACCTAGGAGTACTGTGGGATCCTTGGCTAAACCTCGAACGTCTGCCAAGGGAAAAAGTAACCTCATTACTAGCGAAGATTCGCGAAATCGTAGATTTGCGGAAGACAAACCTAAAGAAGTTGCAAAGAGTAATAGGAGCACTAAACTTTGCGAGTTTTGTTGTCCAAAGAGGGAGATTGCACTATCGAGCTCTATTGAAATTCCTAAACACACTACAATTGGACAATTCTGTCAAGGTATACACTGTACCTGCAGATGCAATAGGCGACCTACAATGGTGGAGCCACAATTTACAACATCCGTCAATTCTACACCACGCACCAGCGACTAAAACGGACGCCTCCGACTTAGGCTGGGGGGCCCAGATGGACAACCAGTCTCTATGGGGAACGTGGTCCCAGAACGAGAAGAATTGTCACTGCAACGTAAAAGAAATGTTGGCAATATTGAAGGTTTTTCAAAGTCATCCAGTGTATCTGAGTTGATCTACGGTCACCATACAATGCGACAATCGCACGGTAGTAGCGTATCTCCGTCACGCAGGGGTAACCAAATCCTCGCGATTGATGGACATAACATACGACCTGTTTTGTTTGATAGATCAGTACCAAATTCATATCAATGTGTACTACATTCCGGGGAGGTACAACAACCATGCCGATAACCTATCGCGGTTTCGCCAGGTCCCCGAATGGCATCTGATACCCGAGATTACCAAGATAATATTTTTAAAATGGGGAATTCCCCAAGTGGACCTGTTTGCTTCCAGCAACGGTCACGTAGTCCCTCATTACGTGTCGAAAGATCAGAACGACAAACAAGCTGTAGCCCACGATGCATTCTCGATTGCTTGGAAATTCGATCTGGCATGGGTGTTCGCACCCCCGTTCCTGATTCCCAGGGTTTTTGAGCTACCTCAATCGGGCATCAGGAATTTACTTGATATAGTAGCACCGCGATGGGAGAAAGTCTTTTGGCGCGGAGGTCTCAAAGCCTGGGCTCTGGCCCCACCGTTCACAATACAGAACCTGAACAAAGTATTGATCGATGTGACAACGGGACTGCCACCTCCTCGCGTCCAGGATCTAGTGTTGGAAGTTTGGAAATGTGGGGGTGGACACATCATTTAGGTAAGTGGAATAATTCTCAGATAGATCTTTTGAAAAGTTCTTGGCGCGATTCTACCCTAAGAACTTGCAAACCTGCATGGAACCGCTGGGTTTCGTGGTGTAGAGTCATATTAGCCCTAAGAATCCCTCAGGATCTGACCTAGCTCGTTTTCTGGCTGATCTGCATTTAAAACATAAACTGTCTTATAATACAATATTGTTACACAAGTCTATGGTCTCCACCCTTTGTAATAATGTAAATGATTCAGGTGTTCTAAGTAATCATGCTTTGGTGTAACATATTTTGAAATCGATTTCAATCAAAAACCAATTGTTTCTAAGTTACCCGTGTGGAATATTGATGATTTTGTATGTTTTCTTGGCGTTAGAACAATAAATCATGACTACATTTTTGATGTTTCGAGTCAAGCCGCTGCCCTCTTAGTACTCTGTTCTGGTAGGCGTATTCATGACTTGACACTCCTAATGACCGATAACGATAATTTGGACCCCGTATACTGGGTTGAACAAACTGTATCACTGCTTTCCACTAGACGTCAGGAAGCTAAATGTCCTAACTTGTTTGTCACCACGGCTCGTGCGGCCTCACGAACTATTATTGCAGGCTGGATTAAAGCTCTAATGCGTCAGGCAGGTATTGTTACTAGTCCTGAGTGTCCCTTCCGCTGTTGCTTCCAAGAATTGGTTGGACAACTTCCCCATGGAAGATATTATGGCTCGGGGAAATTGGAGGTCCTCAAACACTTTTAATCGATTTTATAAACGACAGGTTTCGGGCTCTTCTAGGAGTGACAGCATTACTACTCTATTTAAACCTGTCTCATAGTGAATTATGTTGATTTATTGATATTTTGTTGAATATTTTCAAACACATCTTTTCTTTTTTCTTGATCTTTCCCTACACATTGGCGTTCGTCATGAGCGTCACCAGGCGATAACAGACAATATCTCAATAGTTTAATTATGCTTCGAATAACGGTCAAGTGTTTAATATCGGCGTTTTACCTGAAATAAAACGCTTATTAAACTACTTACCTTATTCGAAGCATAATATTAATTTCTGCCAGGTGACATAGTCAATCATCCAATGAACAAGACCGAGCGCGCGAGCTCAAAAATGCGCTCCCCTCTCTGACCTGGTGACGTCATGAGAGCGAGACAGAGCTATATCGCTAGAAACGTAAGGAAAAAAGGCACAGGAAACATGGTTCAGCCTATCTCAATAGTTTAATTATGCTTCGAATAAGGTAAGTAGTTTAATAAGCGTTTTATTTCAGGTAAAACGCCGATATTTATTCTTAAACTACTCTTCGTAGATGTAACTGCTTGACCACAATTTTTTGTTAGATTTGTAATAATAATTTGTTTTGTAATCTGTAAAAGTGTAAAGAGCCCAAGAAGATACATACAACGAATTATAAAGTTGCTAAATTGAAGAGTACATCTGTGACGTAACATGACAACTGGAGTGACAGGTATTACGTTTAGTCGGTTAACCAGACACGTGGTTTTTTTTGTTTACCTTTAGTTAAATACCGAACCGAACTCGATGGACTACAAGTTTGTCTGGCAGAAGTGGCTGATTGCGATAAGACCGACCAATGTATTACCATAGTTGTAGAGTTTGTTTGTATTAGGTTGGGGAAAAAGTCTTTTCGCATTATAGTATGTATGAACTTAAAATAAAATCTCTTTGGCTACCCTATTTGTATCTGGCTGGTTTTGGTATCATTGAAAGTTTAAATTTTAAAGAATATAATTCCAAATTCAAATTAGGAAAATGTGTGATTTTCATTTGTTTTTCGTACTGTCAAGATGAGTGAATCTAATGAAGAAATTCGATACATTTTAAAATTTTACTACAAAAAAGGTAAAAATGCAACGCAAACCGCGAAAAAAATTTGCGATGTTTATGGACCCAGTGCAGTGTCTGTAAGAGTAGAACAAATTTGGTTTAAGCGTTTTCAATCCCGAAATTTTGATGTCAAAGATGCACGTGGCTCTGATCGCCCTATTACGAATAAAATGGATGCCATTTTTGGAAAAGTGGAGCAAGATCGGCATATCAGTAGTTACGACGTAGCTGAAGAACTGGGAATTGACCACAAAACAGTTTTGGCGCATTTGAAAAAAACTGGGTACACAAAAAAGCTCGATATTTGGGTACCTCACGAGCTCACTGAAAGAAACCTAATAAACCGTGTACTCATTTGTGATTCTTTATTACGACGTAATGAAACCGAACCATTTCTGAAGAAGCTGATAACTGGTGATGAAAAGTGGATCACGTACGACAAGAACGTGCGAAAAAAATCGTGGTCAAAGGCCGGTCAGGCTTCACAGACTGTGGCGAAACCCGGGTTAACTCGCAACAAGGTGATGCTGTGTGTGTGGTGGGATTGGAAGGGCATTATTCATTATGAGCTGTTACCACCAGGCAGGACCATCGATTCTGAACTCTACTGCGAACAACTGATGAGATTAAAGCAAGAAGTTGAGAGAAAGCGGCCGGAATTAATCAACAGAAGGGGTGTGGTTTTTCATCATGATAATGCTAGACCTCACACATTTTTAGCCACTCAGCAAAAATTAAGAGAGTTTGGCTGGGAGGTGTTAATGCATCCGCCGTATAGTCCTGACCTTGCACCTTCAGATTTCCACCTGTTTCGGTCTCTTCAGAGTTCTTTAGGCAGTGTCAGGTTAACATCACGAGAGGACTGGCAAAACCACTTGTCGCAGTATTTTGATCAGAAGTCCCAAAATTTCTATAACAATGGGATCATGTCCCTACCTACAAGATGGCAAAAAGTTATCGAATAAAATGGTACCTACATACTTTAGATAAATGTAAATAATGTATATTAAAAAATGTTTTGAATTTTCTTAATAAATGCGAAGAAACTTTTTCCCCAACCTATTATATCCATGACAGAATGTGTCATAAACTGCGATTTGACTATTACTAGCTGCGCTCCGCGGTTTCACCCGCGTAGACCGGGATAAAAAGTAGCCTATGTGTTAATCCAGGGTATAAGCTATCTACATACCAAATTTCATTCAAATTGGCCCAGCCGTTTGAGCGTGAAGAAGTACCAAACACACACACACTCACAAACATTCGCCTTTATAATATTAGTGTGACTAGCTGGGCCCCGCGGTTTACCCGTGTAGACCGGGATAAAAAGTAGCCTTTGTGTTAATCCAGGGTATAAGCTACCAACCAAAACACACCACAGCCAACAACTAAACCAGCTACATACCAAATTTCATCCAAATTGGTCTAACCGTTTGAGCGTGAAGAAGTAACAAACATACAAACACACGCACACTCATAAACTTCCGCCTTTATATTAGAATGATATTCCTTATTTTATTTTTATTATTTTTTTATCTGTTCAAAATTTAGTATATTTTTTATTTCCGTTTCTTTTTAATATACTTACTTACTGTTTGTTTTCCCTTATGAAATAAAAATAAATAAATAAATATTCTTAAATGGTTATCATTTTGCAGGTAACAGACACGCATTCTACAGTGTATCTCTTCATGCTACATTTGCGGACAAATTGAAGTCGTTAAAGATTGGGGAATTAATGATAGGCAGGAACTTGGCTTACATCAATAAAGAATTACAGCTGTTTGAAGCCATGGAATATTTGGCGGGGTCCCCCCTTAGTGATGCGATACTGAGACCAGAACCACATCACTTTATCAAGAGTCAACAAAATCAAACACAGATTCGAAACTCTCAGGTTTCTATGTTACAATTTACCGTCTTTTTTATGCTTGGGTGATAAAGAGTGTACAATATCTACTGTAGATCATTTGCTAATGGATGGAAATGGGTGGTTATTCCAATTTTTTTGTGTACTGGTGCATGGATCCCAAAATGTTTTAGTCATAAGCTCATCAACTGTTTTTTAGCGTAAAACAAATGAAATGGACATGGGGTAGAAAAAAACCGGCCAAGTGCGTGTCGGACCACGCACAATGAAGGGTTCCGTAGGTAATTAAAAAGAATTTATCCCAAAAACAAACTTAACATTGTAGTTGAAAAACATGTTCTTCCATACATTATATACCTACGTCACGGTCAATTCTCGAGCTGCAAATTTAAGCTAGTAAACCGAAAATAGTTATTTGTTATGCAAGGGTGCAAAGTTTTTTTTTTTAGCGCGAGTACTTGTATTGAAACCTGAGCAAGCGAAAGATTGTAGAATTGAACCACGAGCGAAACGAGTGGTTCAAATATAGAATCCTGAGCGTAGAGAGGGTTTCAAAGGTACGAGACGCAGAATAATTTTGCTGCTGAGTGAAACACACAACTTTTCACCTCACTACAGCGAGGAAAATGCTAGGTGCAAGAAAAACAGCTTAGATAATATATTTAATTAGTGTTTAGTTTATTTATTTTAAAAATTAAAAGTAAAATTACTACTATTTGTAATATTGAAAGTAATTTTTTGTTTTGGAACTGTTATGCTTGTGTTTTTCACTTGTGTACTACTAGGAAATTATTTGGCTTTGCGGAACATTGCTCAATTTCATTGGATTCTATTGTGAATGTTGGAGACACAGACGGATTGGCAGGAGATTCAAAACGAATTTCGATCGTGCTTTCTTTGGACGTAGGTCAATTGAAGGACGAGTCTTAGGTTCTGGGCAAGACTGTTTTAAAGTTCCAACAATGCCCTTTTATATTTTTGACTTGTTTTCTATATTGTTTTTTTTATCCCATGCCCATTTAATTTGTTTTACACTAGAAAAACACGCAAATACTTAAAAAATCGTCCACAAAATGCACGCGTTTTTATCAAAAACTTTGACAGGTAACAAACATACAGCGCCATCTTGCGGTGAAGCTTCCGGGAAACAACCCCATTGCATTGTATAAGTTTTTTTGTTGTATTTTTTTCCTATTTATAGTTTTAGCTACTAAAATATAAGTGATTTGGTCGTAAGCACTGTTAACTTATGTTATAAATAAATAAATTGCGAAAAATATTTCAGCCGTCCCATACATTTGGGCCGAGTAGGTATTGAAGTCTTCTATGGGACAGTTGATAATTTATTTTAATAAACGGTGTTGGTCCCATGGAGCAATTGTTCAGTTTGATGGTCTGTACCCTGAAATTTGACCACACCTTTCTGGTACATCCCCTGTATCTATAACATAGCAGTGCAATGCACGGTCGAGTACGGACGTGTTTGCGCTGCTCGATACGAATATTATATTCACGTGTAGTGCGGCTTTAGCCGCTGCCCGGTTTACATTGCTATGAGTTCACAACCGCTCATACCTAACGAGGTCTTGGCATTTATCTACCATGTCATCGACTACATGGACGAAGTCAGCATCTTGCAGATCTGCAAGTCCAGTTTCAAGGAGGAGGAAATCAGCGTGCCAAGCTGCTGCTGTTCCAATCGCTCGGCAAAGTCAAACAGATGCAATCCCGCCGGAGGGATGGTGGCCTGAAGTGTGTGCTGGACATCATCACATGATTGATGAAGAGCACCGACCCGGACGACGTGCCCGCTTTTGTGGCGAAGGAGCTAGCTACATAAGTTACCCCCAGTCACATTTGACCACGTCGACGTCACCAGGTTGCTGAAGGACATTACCAACTCAAGGCGAGCCTGGCCGAGGTACAGTCCAAGTTGGAGCTACGTGCCGAAGTAGAGTTGTTGCGCAATGCTGTTAAGCTAAATGGGTCACCTGATGCCTCCAACGTGAACACACGTCGCGGAGCGGGAAACGCATCGGCAGTTTTGAGTCGGCGAGCTCCACTGCGTCACCCGCTGCTGATATTGCACGCGTTGCAACATGCGCCACCGCCGTCACTGACTCGATGCCTGTCGAAGTAGTGACTCATGTAGGTACGTCGACCCCTAAACGTGCCTATTCTGCTATCGTCGCCACGCACAAACCTGTGGCGCAGACCAAGAAGGGGGATAAGAAGAGCTGCTGTGAACCTGTCGATAGGGCTTCGAAACAGCTAGGCCCAGATATGGGCACGTCTGACAAGGATGCCATCGTGAAAGTGGAGAGGAACAAGAGGAAGAAGCCTCCTAGTCGGAACCAGTGCGGGACCGCGCTGGCAGGACCCATTATGCTGCGTCCGGCAATACCAACGACGCAGCTCTATGTATCCCCGCTACATCACACCACGAAGGTTGAGGAGATCGTGGAGTATGACCAAGCGAAGACCAGCTGGACCTTAAGGGTCGAGAAGTTGGCGTCGCGCCACAACACGAATCTCAAGTCGTTCGTGGTGCGAGTTCCGACTCAATATATTGAGACCGAACAATCAAAGAAGAGTTTTAGCCGAAGGGTGTCGTGTATCGGCGATTCCGCGGAAGGCTACGCGACACCACGCAGAGCAATATACGACGCCGTCACTTCGTGTACAATTTATTAATATTTTTGTGGTTTTTATAAATATGTATGATAGTCTGTAAAGTATTTATGTTATGGGTCAGTGTTACCCGAAATAAATGATATATTATTATTATAACAAAAACAACCAATTTAAAAAAAAAACTGATTTATACTTGTAAAAGGCAATCAATCAGCTGAATATCGCCAGAAATGGTTTAATTAAGTACATTATACAAGTCTGTTTATTAACACAGCCCTGTATAATGTGTACCATTGGTCCATCGTGTGTTGCAGTGGACAGCGACTCTGAACCCGAGTCAGCTGACGGCGGTTAGTTCTTCAGTGTCCGCCGCATTGAGCGACAAGCCCTCCATACAGATGGTTCAGGGACCTCCCGGCACGGGTGAGTAATACCAAAAAATATCCTACTACTTAATGGGTGCAACTACTAACTTTGCGGTCGAGCGATGACATCAACCGTTCAGATCCATGGTAGGCTAATATTAGGTCTTTACCTATGAAATTGCCGTTCTGCAGTACTGGCCATTTCAAATCAAAATAAATTTTGTTTGGCTAAGAATTCTAATTTCAAATTAATTTTATTTTAAAAACATGGATTTTTTTTTCCAAAAGTAGTCATTTGTTTAATTATTAGTGTTACATTTTCATCGCATTTCAATCTTTTTCGTCATCATGGATACGTTAAAAATTCGAGTAATTATGGAATATGAGTACCGTCGTGGCAGCAACGCGGCACAAGCGGCACGCAACATCAACGACGTTTACGGAGCTAACACTACAAACCAACGCACCACTTGTTATTGGTTCGCTCGCTTCCGTTCTGGAAATTTCGACCTGAAAAATGAACCTCGCGGTCGTCCGAAGACTTTGGTCGACAATGACGAATTAAAGGCGTTTGTGGAAACTGATGATACACAATCTACGGCTGAATTAGCAACAGCTTTCGACGTTAGCGTCAAAACAATATTGGTCCATTTGCGTCAAATTGGCAAGGTAAAAAAGCTTGACAAATGGGTGCCCCACGAACTCAATGATCGCCAGCGTGAAGTACGCATCGAGACGTGCCTTGCACTGCTCAACAGACACACAAATGAAGGAATTTTGAACCGCATTGTTACCTGCGATGAAAAATGGATTCTGTTTGATAACCGCAAGCGCTCAGCAAGTTGGTTGGATCCTGGTTCAGCACCTAAACAATGCCCTAAACGAAAACATACCCCTAGAAAAGTGATGGTCACTGTTTGGTGGTCTAGCGCCGGTGTAATTCATCACAGCTTCTTACCAAACGGGGTGAGCATTACTTCGGATGTGTACTGTGAAGAACTGAACACAATGATGGAGAAGCTGGCACATCTCCAACCAGCATTGGTCAATCGCTCGTCTCCGCTGCTCCTGCACGACAACGCACGACCTCATACTGCACAGCAGACGGTCTCCAAGTTGCAAGAACTGGGGTTGGAAGCTCTCCGTCATCCGCCATACTCACCAGACCTTGCGCCTACAGACTACTACTTTTTCCAGAATTTGGATAACTTCTTGGCGGGAAAAAAATTCAATACCCGAGAGGCAGTACAAAATGCCTTTGAAGAATTTGTTGCCTGGGAGTCCAGCTGATTTCTTTAAGAAGGGCATCAATAAACTGCCACTGCGTTGGCAAAGATGCATTGATTGCATGGGTGATTACTTCGATTAATACAAATAAAAAATGCATGAAAAAAATTCGTTTAAATTTTTTCATACAAAACGGCAATTTCATAGGTAAAGACCTATTATTACGGTAGATAGTTTTTATTCGACATAAAGTCAAATCATTTATTTCAAGGAGGCCATTAAAAGGCACTTTTGAATGTTATGTTTACAATGAAAATAGAACTGAAAACCATACAGTTTTCAATTTGTAGGTATAGCGATCGATGGTCAGTTAGAAAGAAAGAAAATACGTTTATTTGCGGTAAACAAGAGTACACGACGCAAAGAAATAAGTTAATAAGTTGTTCATCGGTCGATGGTCGATTGTTGTATATCGACCATCGATCGATATGTTAATCGATACCGATCGATGGCAACACAAATAATGTACTATGATCATGACTACTGATTCTGTTTCACAGGAAAGTCCAGTGTAATTTGCGCGATCGTCATGACGTACTTCTATAACGAGAAAGTCAAAAAGCAACAGAACAGAGGGAAAATATTAATCTGTGCCACAAGCAACGCCGCGGTTGATGGACTAGTCGTTAGATTACTGAAGCTGAGGCAAAGCTTGCCCAAACGTAAGTAACAAACAAGTTGAGCAATTAAAAAAATATTACTTGATACTTAAGTATTGTTTTTTTAATTGCAATTTTTTTCTTTTTTGCTATTTTTTTTTTTTTTTACTTTCTATCCTGGTCTACGCGGGTGAAACCGCGGGGCGCAGCTACAATTTCTTTATTTTGCCAAATAATCAGATATAATGATTATTTGGCAAAATAAAGAAATTGTTAAGTTAAATAGTTGTTTTTGAAGAAAACTTATGTGTGAATTATGGAATGACTAGCTGCGCCCCGCGGTTTCACCCGCGTAGACCGGGATAGAAAGTATTCTATGTGTTATCCAGGGTATAAGCTATCAACAAACCAAATTTCAACCAAATCGGTCCAGCCGTTTGAGCGTGAAGAAGTAACAAACATACCAACACACACACTCACGAACTTTCGCCTTTATAATATTAGTGTGAAGTGTGATAGTGTGATTCGTTATAGTTGAGTAAAATAAATACTAACTAATATGAGTTTATTTGTTTGTAACGCTTTCACGCCAAAACGGCTTCACGGATCTGGATGAAATTTGGCACATGGGTCGACCATGACTTGGATTAGGTCATATAGGATACTTTTTATCCCGGTTGTATGTTCCCGTGGGATAATTTCCGACCTCCACGCGGACAAAAGCTAGTATGAAAATAAGGCAGCGTAGCTTTTGTTAACCGACTTCAAAAAGGAGGAGGTTCTCAATTCGTCGGAACCTTTTTTTATTTTTTTATGTATGTTCCCCGATTACTCGAAGATGGCTAGACCGATTTGGGTTTTTTTTTGTTTTATTCGAGAGGGTATACATCACAGTTGGTCCCATATAAAATTGATTAACTTTGCTTTGGTAGTTTTTGAATTAGCTTCAATAATACGTATTTTTTCCCCACTTTTATATGGATGATGTTCTAGTGTGTTTTGCAGGTAGTGGTATTAGAATTTGTGTGGGGTAGGAACCACAACTAAAAAGTGAAAAATAAAAACTTTTTTACAAAAAAATACAACCGACTTCCAAAAACAACACTACAAACTGAAAAACTTTTTTACAAAAAAATACAACCGACTTCCAAAAACAACACTACAACGAGAAAAATAACTTTAATTTTGGAAGTCGGTGGAAAAAACCAAAATACATTTAACTAGACACCGACTTCCGAAATTAAAGTTATTTTTCACGTTGTAGTGTTGTTTTTGGAAGTCGGTTGTATTTTTTTGTAAAAAAGTTTTTATTACAATACGTAACACAAGGACACAAGAAGCAGTAATATTTGAATGTGACACTTTAGTAATAGTAGAGGTCGTCAACATGACTGAAGGTTGCGTTCATATTTCTTCAGTTTTACTAGCATCTATATTTCGGGTATTCCCGACAAGATTCCAGCTTGAACGGAGGTATTCAATTAAGTTCGATCAATGAATCAGCTCAGCCCATCGCAGTCCACTGCATGGCCTCTCCCAGGCTGCGCCACAACTCTCTGTCCTCCGCCTTCCGCATCCAGTCTGTTACAGCCACCTTCTTAAGGTCGTCGGACCATCTAGCTCGGGGGCGTCCCACACTACGCTTGCTGATATGCGCTCTCCACTCCAGAACTCGTCTGCTCCGCCGGCCATCGCTCCTTCGACAAACATCGCCATTGCCACTTCAGTTTGCTTACTCTGCAAGCTATGTCGGTTACTCCGGTTCTTTTCCGGATAACTTCATTCCTGATGTTCGATACTAGACAAAAAATTATCAATTTCTGGGCGTTTATTAAAATCCGCATGTTGTTACTATTAAATGGCAGCGGAACGGTTTCGCATGGTGCGCGTGGGCCGCGTGGAAGCCATGCATTCTGATGCGGCCAACATCAGCTCGCAACAACTGGCGCAGCGCGACCTGGCCAGGATGCACTCCGAGCAGCCCGCCGCGCCCGCCGGACTTAACGAAGAGGTACTTAATAGTAGATTATTCTCCAAGAGGATAAAGCAGTGTCTTATGACACGGGGGCTATATTGATTCGCTCAAGATGAAGACACCTTTATCTCCGAGGAGAATAGTAGGTACGCTTTTAACGCTTTCTGCAGGATTAGTTTTCGAATAAGTTCTTTTTTGGTAAAAGTTTTTATACGATTTTCAGTTGAGGTTCCAAATTCAAATCACTTAATGCCAGTGGGTTAAAATGAAATTCAATATAATACAATACTATTGCCCGGCTAGACCATGAGTCTTTAATGAGGAGAGACGCTGCCAGTTTATCCCGCTAGGAGTCGCTTAGTCGCTGGTGTTGTTTACCTATCAAACACCATATTTTTTTAGGGTAGCGCGTTTACTTTTTAGTATCCCTGAAAACCTTTAAAAGTTGGACAGCTGACGGCTACCAGCGATAATGGCGTCATCTATAATTAGCTTTGCCTGTTCCTTCCCATTACTTACTTTATGTTAGGGTTGCATGACATATAATTTGAGATCATCGAGCATGGTGTGAAAATATTAACCAATTCTTCTATCTCCCTCTCCTTCAATCCCACTAATAAACAGGCGAGAAAGCGCATTACACCACCTGTACATCGTTCAAATGAAAAACTGTTCCGTAAAGCCCTGTTTTTGGTATCAATGGTTGCACAACATAATTTTGTGTTGTTGGCAAAATTAATGACAAAAAATTATTTTCTTGAATTTCATTCACAATTTCACGTGTAAACTTCTATTTGCAAGATGCATGATTAATTTCATAAAAACTTTCGTGTCGTGTCGATTTTTGATAAAAGTAATCTCGCGCAGCTAATTTCACTATCAAATGCGACGTGAAACGAGTGTCGTGAAAGCACATTTGTACGACAACATTGTACATTGCAAAATACAGCTTTGATGCTGACGGGGCCATGATTTCGATGATACTATCGATATCACGATGCTAGCTATTATGCGAAACAAGTTGCACTGTATTAAAACTAATTTTGTGAAATTAATTTTACCATGCATGCAATTATAATTAACACTCAAAAATGTATAACAGAGTATAACTTCATCAACTTTTTAGTTCAAATACCTTAATGAGTCCTTTTATTGCAGCTTCTGCATGTTGAGGCAAAAATAAATATGTGGAAGACCCAGGAAAGAGACGCGAAAGACCCGGCACGAATGGCGTACTGCCAGGGACGAGTCGCTGACCTCGAAAGAAGAATTACTATGGTAAGTTATTTTATTTATTACTAGTGACTCGGCCCCTGCTTTGCTCGGGTGCAATCTACCGATATATAGGCATGTCAAAACATAGATGTCGAACGGTGCTTCAACTAAGTTAATTATAAATGTTTTATACAATTAAACTGTTGGAGTAAATGCTCTAAATGATGGTGAAAACCGCACCAAATCCCTTGTGTAGTTTAGAAGAACTAAGTGGTCACACAGACAGACATGATTAGAAACTTTTTTATACTATGTAAAGATACCCTGGACACACACCACATTCACGTTTAACGGTAGTGACTTGAGTTATACTGTATCTATACTCGAATTCAGGGAATTTAGTAGGTAAATACCTTCCATTGCACTTGCCCTACTTCAGCGTTATGTATTCTAAGTTGACTTCCGTATTTATTTAGTTATTTATTTCACACATAAATATTACATTTTTGGTTCCTAAGTGTCATAAGTAACATCAAGATAACCTTGGTAAGAGTTGGGAGTCTATGCTGGGTTCGGGACCTGGATGACAGATCTCCAGTCTCACACTCCGTAAACAGGACAGGAGTTCCAAGAACTTAGTGGAAATCATTTAATTTTTAGGATACAAAAAAATAAGGGAGGTGCGTGTGTGTCTCTGGAATAGTCTAGAGTGGGTTGTGTGTTTGTGAGTGCAATGTACTACAGTGGCGCAGTGTGAAAATATGAGGGAGGTAAGCCGCTTGGGCGGAGCACCGCCGTGTTCTCACGGAGGCGATCGGCGGCGGCGATCTCTCACGTCCAAACCTGGTCCAGGCCATGGTGCGGAGCGAGAGTGCATGGGAGGCCGACACCTCCTTCTGCGAAGCAGTAATGCTCGCGAAGGAGGAGGCGGAACGCGTGAGGGAGAGGCAACAGCCGCGCCCTCGCGCCCCTAGCCGCCGCAGGAGACGCCCTGGGCGGCGGGAATCTATCGCCGATTCCCGGCCACCGTAAGCGCGGGCTTGTGGACGACGAGTAATGGGCAGCTTGTCGTCCGGTAAGGACCAGGCCCGGGTCGACGGCACGTTGTGTTACACGCGCGCCTCAAAGAGCTGTCAGCAGTGACGGGGTCCAATAGGGCCGATGCCGCCGGGGTCGCGGGTAGTTCGAAAGAGATATCGTGGCCCTGGCACGGGCAACTGAAGGAACACGGGTGGGTTTTAGTCAGTAAAAGTCTGACACGCCCTCCCGCTCCGCCCAGAGCGGGAGAAGTCATTTGATGATTTCCCATCCACATAAAAAAAAAAGGGAGGTAAGCCGGACTGCCGGAGCAAAAAAGACCTTACCTACGTTTATTTAACTTACAACTCCCAGTAAGCCATTGATGTTTATCGTAAAGGGAAATATTAAAATGTTTGAAAAATCCATCGCGACGTTTGCAATTTATAGTCATATCTGGGCGAGCAAGGCCTAGCTTAATTATATGTTTTTTTATTTTCAAAGCTTAACCTTGAAAAGCATGTTGCCTCACAAAGCAAATATTCTGTCACACAACAGTCTATAACTATTAATGCCGCCATGCTAATCCTACAAATTAATTACTTTTCAAATCTACTCTAAATTAAATAAGTAAATCTACTTTCCCCAAATACACTTCTGGACACATCTATTGGCCCACCTTAGAGTTTAGGTTTCGATGGCCCCTACCGAAATATGATTGCTAGATTGAACAAAAACTGTTGATGCAGTTTTAAACCTGATACATTTTACCATCTTTTTCGATCGTATTGTTTTAAATTTGAATTCAGAATACCATACGACATGGAGCTACGCCTAACAAGTCGGATATGCACCTTGTTAAAGGCAATTGATTTTTGAATAAAAAACATGTTTTATCAAATAAAGGTTTAATTTAATAACGCGTGTTGCCTCCATGGGCATCTACCACAGCTCTCATACGATTAGGCATAGAGTTTATCAACCGCTCTATGAAATTTTGAGGGATCATCTCCCATTCCTCTTCTATGGCAGTTTTCAACTCCTGCATCGTCTGGGCAACTGGCTGACGAGCCCTAACACGTCTTTTTAGCTCGTCCCACATGTGCTCAATGGGGTTCATGTCTGGGCTTCTGGCTGGCCAGTCCATAACTGTGATGTTCACATCCCGAAGATATTCCCTGACGATGCCGGCCGCATAAGCTCTTGCATTATCATGCATAAAAAGGAAATTTGGGCCCACATAGTCCGCGTATGGTATCACGTGAGGTTCTAAGCACTCACGAATGTACCTTTCAGCATTTAATGTTGGCAGCCGTGGTCCTGTAACAACCTCAAGTTGAGTTTTGCCGCTCGCGGATATACCGCCCCAGACAGTCCATGAGCCACCGCCATAAGCAACCCTCTCTTCAAAGCAGCTTGTGCGAAACGCTCTCCCTTACGTCGGTAGACCTTCTTCCTTCCATTATTGCCATGTAACACAATTTTAGACTCATCAGAAAAGAGTACACGGCTCCAATCTTGCTGTGTCCAATTTAAATGACTGCGTGCGAAATGAAGGCGCGCTGTTCGGTGGGCTCGCGTTAGTTTGGGGCCATTAGCTGGCTTGTGTGGTACCATATCGCGTTCTTTTAACCTTCTCCGAACAGTTCGAGTGCTCACAGATACTCCGTGGAAGTCGCGAAGTTGGTTTTGTATCTCAATGGAGGTAAGGTGACGATTTCTCAAGCTGGTCGTCACGATGAATCGATCCTGCCTTTCAGTTGTGACCCGAGATCGTGGCCTTCCTTGGCGACGAACAAAGCCGCCAGTCTCTAGGTACCTCCGATAAACATTTCGGACCGCAGATCGACTTAAATTAAGTTGAGCACTCATGTTTCTTTGGCTGTGTCCGGCCTGAATAAGTGCCACAGCTTGGGCGGCGACTTCAGGTGAAGTATCCATAGATTATTGATAAAACCTCACCTTAATGTTAAGAATAAGTAATGTTTGTTGCAAAACCAAAGATATCAATCACTTTTTCAAGAATTAAATCCAAGTAAACCAATAAAACCAAGTTTTCTTAGTATTCGATTGTTTGATATCAACAAACAGGCTCCAAATTGTCTTTTGTTTCTTTAAATTCTGTGTTCGAAATTCAAAAAAAGACTATTGAATTAAATTGTGAATGTGCCAGGTTCAAAACTGCATAAAAACTTTTTGCTCGACCTAATATAAAATTTTAGCTAGGACCAAACGAAACTGAAAATACAAGGTGGGCCAAAAGATGTGTCCAGAAGTGTATCTAATTACAACGTACTTTCACTACACACACAAAACCTATGTAATAATCACTGTTTACCAACAAACAAATTCTAATTGTTACACTAATAAATTCAATGAATCCAACGAAAAAACTACAAATGTAAAAAAAATAACAGGTGATAATAATAATGCGATTACTACGTCATTAGTCAACACCCTATTTATAAAAAAGTACTCTGTGGTCAACACACAATAACGAAAATGTCTGGCGAGCGAGATTGAATGAGCGGCGATTGAACGATGTGTTCAGTTGACACGTTCACACGAACACTTTCGAAATTCAGCGAATGGACCGATAGCTCTATATTGTGCCATAAGGGTTGACCCACATCTGTCAGCACGGAATCGCCTTTTTTCGTGCTTTATCCTTTTCTATCTCTTAGGATCATCATTTCCTAGAGCGATAAAGATAGAGACCGCGCGGTGGAATCGGCGATGCGCTCGACACCACGGCCAAAATGGCTGAGAGGCGCTGGAGTGCTGACGAGTGCTATCGAGCGCGATACCATGCTTCCATTGCATTGCATGATCGTATTCGACAACACTCAACGGCGACGGCGTGCGATCTTACGCTGAAGCACGCGAAAGCACGCTGCAGCACACACGGCATAAATGCTGTTCCGTGCTGACAGATGTGGGTCAACCCTAACTCGGTCGAATTTCGGCTTATCGCTTGCATTAAAACCCAGCGTGTCACGTGACCTGAAGTGACGTCAGACAAGTTCGTATTGTATAGAAATGTATTCGCTCTTTAAGCTGGCAGCGCCTGAGGGATATTTCTTAGCAAAATGTTTTCAAAAATGTATTATTAGGTAGGCGCTAGGCGTTTTGTAATGTTTTAATTTTATGGTGTATTTTATACCTACAGTGTGATTATAATATTAGGTCTTTACCTATGAAATTGCCGTTCTGCAGTACTGGCCATTTCAAATCAAAATATTTTTTGTTTGGCTAAGAATTCTAATTTCAAATTAATTTTATTTTAAAAACATGGATTTTTTTTTCCAAAAGTAGTCATTTGTTTATTGATTAGTGTTACATTTTCATCGCATTTCAATCTTTTTCGTCATCATGGATACGTTAAAAATTCGAGTAATTATGGAATATGAGTACCGTCGTGGCAGCAACGCGGCACAAGCGGCACGCAACATCAACGACGTTTACGGAGCTAACAGTACAAATCAACGCACCACTTGTTATTGGTTTGCTCGCTTCCGTTCTGGAAATTTCGACCTGAAAAATGAACCTCGCCGTCGTCCGAAGACTTTGGTCGACAATGACGAATTAAAGGCGATTGTGGAAGCTGATGATACACAATCTACGGCTGAATTAGCAGCAGCTTTCGACGTTGGCGTCAAAACAATATTGGTCCATTTGCGTCAAATTGGCAAGGTAAAAAATCTTGACAAATGGGTGCCCCACGAACTCAATGATCGCCAGCGCGAAGTACGCGTCGAGACGTGCCTTGCACTGCTCAACAGACACACAAATGAAGGAATTTTGAACCGCATTGTTACCTGCGATGAAAAATGGATTCTGTTTGATAACCGCAAGCGCTCAGCAAGTTGGTTGGATCCTGGTTCAGCACCTAAACAATGCCCTAAACGAAAACTTACCCCTAGAAAAGTGATGGTCACTGTTTGGTGGTCTAGCGCCGGTGTGATTCATCACAGCTTCTTACCAAACGGGGTGAGCATTACTTCAGATGTGTACTGTGAAGAACTGAACACAATGATGGTGAAGCTGGCACATCTCCAACCAGCATTGGTCAATCGCTCGTCTCCGCTGCTCCTGCACGACAACGCGCGACCTCATACTGCACAGCAGACGGTCTCCAAGTTGCAAGAACTGGGGTTGGAAGCTCTCCGTCATCCGCCCTACTCACCTCACCAGACCTTGCGCCTACAGACTACTACTTTTTCCAGAATTTGGATAACTTCTTGGCGGGAAAAATATTCAATACCCGAGAGGCAGTACAAAATGCCTTTGAAGAATTTGTTGCCTCCCGTCCAGCTGATTTCTTTAAGAAGGGCATCAATAAACTGCCACTGCGTTGGCAAAGATGCATTGATTGCATGGGTGATTACTTCGATTAATACAAATAAAAAATGCATGAAAAAAATTCGTTTCAATTTTTTCATACAAAACGGCAATTTCATAGGTAAAGACCTATTATATTATTTACACTGACTGACCCCATTTTTCAAAAGGGAAGCCGGTAGGAATCGTGTTATACGGTGTTTTCGCCACCTCACGCCCACGTCCACGTCCATTTGTAACAAAGAGTTTCTAAAAAAAGTTATGGTAACAATGGAATTTGAACTTTATTAGTATGATATTGAGTTTTTGGTTCCAAAACTTGTATTATCATCAGAGATTTCGAACTTAAGTTTAGGTATAGTTTTCTTTCGCTCGCAGCTGCGGTCAGGCACCGGTCGGGGCTGCAGTGACGGGGTGCGTCCCGAACAAGTCGCGCAAGTCGAGCGACGCATCATAGAGGGCGCCGACATCGTCGTCACCACGCTCGCCAGCGCACAGAACTACAAAATGAAAGGGTTGGTGTTGCCATTCATTCTAATTATAAAAGAAAATCCAGGAAATGTTGACAAGACAACTGAATTGACAAGTGAAAATGTTAAAATGAGCTTTATGATAATGTAATGTAAGCCAGTTTGACATTTGCACTTGTCAATTTAGTCTAAAAAATGCACTTTAATTACCTAATATTCTCGTCATTGTTTTGATCAATATTTTCATTACATGATAATAATTAACTCTTCACCTTTTTTTTCTTCTTCTTCTTCCTTTTTTTTTCTATTTTTTCTTCTTCTTTTTTTCTTCTTCTTCTTTTCTTTTTCTTTTTTTTTTTTCACTTTCTTCTTGACTTCTTGTACCTACCTAGTTATTAAGTGAATGATGTGGTCGCCTATAATTGGAAGCGCACATTTGTGTTGTCCGTATCTGCAATAAATTAAGTATGTAATTGTGTAGCCTCTGTTGGCGATCCATTAAATAAATAAATAAATAAATAATAAATAAATTAATTGTTTATCAAATTAACTACTAGCTTAAGTTTTCCTTTTTTAAATCACAAACGTCATTCTTTGACAGTTGTATGAAATGGTTTTATCACGGTAAACTGACGCAGTGTGGCAATTTGATAAACAATTAATTTCTCTGACCGTACATCTAGCCTTTTCTAATTTTACATTTAAATTGTAATGTAACCGTAATTTATTATTAACACAACGCCGCGTGTATCATTTTTAAATCTTAACAGGTCATCCTGAACTGCAATAAAAAAAGTAACGAATGTACCAGATGGAATGTGTAGAAGAAATCTTTGAGGCCCATTAATGACTGCATAGTCAAGGAGATGTCATTGTATTCTTTCGAATTTTAATTAAGTATGATAAGAACGTCGGTCAGTTTGAAAGAATACGTTTCCTTGTATACAGTGTCATTTTTAGAGCCTCACAGGTTTTCTTCCCAACGTTCTATCTGGATAATAAATCATCTCAGAACGTATGTGTCACCTTATGATAATGAACTTCGCTAGTTAGTAATCTATCTCGCGTGATTATAAACTATCGAAAAATTGTGAACTGCAACAAACCATTTACCGCATTATTTTTCGATAGTTTACAATCTATCCATGGCAAACCGACAAATTGTGAACTGGTATCATACTTGCATGCGACGAACGAACTTTGCGCTAATACAAAATAGCCAAGTACTTGTAACTGCGACCATTTGGTCGGGGTGGGGTACCCTGGCTTAGTTACTGCGACCAATTCGGCTACCGCCAAAACTTATCAATCAGGGACGGTTCACGATTTTACGAGTGATAAAATCGGAAAGATTGTGCACCCTGTCGATAAGTGCAGGTTCGTCCACAATTTGACAGTTTGACATGGATAGATTATAACCTATCGAAAATTAATACGTTATATTGTAAGCAGCATGGTACAGTTAACAATTTATCGTTAGTTTACAATCTCGCGAGATAGATTATAAACTAACGGTGTTCACAGTCATACGGTGACATATACATCAAAATCCGAGTTGGTCCTTGTACACGTAATGTATTTATTGCAGCCTAAAACGTCGCATAGCGCTATGTATCATAGACGAGGCGGGGCAGGTGATCGAGCCCGAGACGCTGATACCGCTCACGCTTGACGTGACGCGGCTCACGCTCATCGGCGACCCGCAGCAGCTCCCTGGGTTTATCTGTTCTCAGGTTTGTACAGTCGCGGCCAAAATATGTTGTAAGGTGACGAACATATTTTGACGTATAGTGGAACGAGCAGACAAAAATATTTGTCTGCTCGTTGCACTGTAGAATCTGCTTTACCGACTCAGCATTATACAAGGTGTAACTTAAATAACGCACAACCTCTCAAGAGGTCATTGTACTCATCATTTCACCACATCACAGTACCCGTCCTAACTATGGTACATTGAGCTTCAGCAGGAGACTTTAACGCATATTTGAGTGACGGGAGACGACGCTCTACTCGTGTTCGCTACTCTGCTCACTCGAAGTGCTATATAAAGGTCGCGTTTTACGAATTGACATGAGTTTAATTAGCTTAAGTCTGGGCTGTTCTTAACCTGTTGGCATCCCTGGGCACTTTAGGATACTGGAGAATGGAAAATCCAGGATGCAAGAGCGAGCGAAGTGAGCTCGAAATTTGTAACACGCTGCCCCTGGTAGCCCTTAGCTACGACGCTGGCAGTAAATACGCCCCATGAATCGCGGGGCCCTGGCCACTAGCCCAAAGTGGCCAATGGAAAAGACGGCCCTGGCTAAAGTACATTACACAAGAGCAAGTGTGTAATAAAGGGTATTCGTTTATTACTTACATTTGTTAATGCTTTTCTTCCAGAGGGCGAAAAAGCATGGCCTTAACGAGAGCCTGTTTTCCCGTCTAAGCTCATGTTCGGAGCACTGGCCGGGCGCCAGTCCCGTAGTGCTGCTCAACCAGCAGTATCGCATGCATCCGGACATCGCCGACTATCCTAGCAAAGCCTTCTACGACGGCAAAATATTGAGCTTCCCGCCCAAAAGACCGAATATAGATATTCCACCATACAATATTATTAGTATTTCCAGTGGAGATAAAGGACAAGGTAAGCTTATTATTATGTAACTAGCTTCTGCCCGCGACTTGTCCGCGTGAAATTTCATGGTCCCCCGACCCACCCTGTCGCATCGCATCGCCTGCCCTCGCTATTACTTCGTTTTTGCTTAGCGTTTTTTCTGACTTCTTATTTATTTATTTTTTTGCTCGACTCCTAAGGGTCTTAGTGTGATGTTAAATAGCCTTCCTCAAGAGTTGGGCTATCAAATGCAAAACGAATTTTTCAAATCAGTCGGGTTTTGCATCTCCAGAGCTTAGCGCGTTCAAACAGACAAAAAAAAACTAACTTCAGCTTTATTATTAGTATAGATGAGAATGACGTAATGTTTCTTCTGTATCTAGTAGTCGCTTTCAGCCCGTAGAAACTATTGTGGAGGTATAGGTAAGTATAAAACAAAACCGGCTAAGTGCGTATCGCCCTGGCACACTCATGTCTGTGGAATAAAATGTTAAAATATACGAGGTAGTTGTACAGTAGTTGACGGCTACATGCTGAGACTTTTTACACCCTGTATGTGTTTTGTTGTGTGCGCAGGAGCATCGGGCGCCAACGATATGGAAGCGTGGGGCGTGTCTCGCCTGGTGCTAGCACTTCACTCTTCGTTACGGTCCGCCGGACTCAGGCTGGCCGTCATCACACCGTACAACGCGCACAAGGACCTCATCAAGAGACACCTTAGGACTTTACAACTGTAAGTCTTTACTAATATTCTTGACATTTTAGCTGTTTCATAATGGGGTTGCTCATTGCGAAATTAGTTTCGTTTAGCCATCTAACAGTCAGTAACTCGAACGAAAATTATTACAAAATTGTCAAGCGCGTGTAACTTCTGTAATTGGTTCAATGATTTATCAACAGTCAATCGCATCTATGAGGTTGTTTCCCGGAAGCTACGGCGCAAACGAGCGCAGTGTGTTTGTCACTTGTGAAAGTCATTTTAAAGACAAAGCGTCCAATCGGCGACAAGAAAAAAAACTTAGCACTATCTCGCGGCAAAGTTTTCAGCAAGGAACTCCATATACAGCTGAATGAAAAACACTAAAATTTAGCGCCATCTACGCGATAGTTCCGCGTATTTGCGACTGGACAGTTATCCCCCACTGATTTGTGTTTAATTTCGACGCGTCGATAATTTTCGTTCTACACACTAGGCGTACGTTTCTTACCTACCTAATTACACCTAACCAAAGTATTCATTCGCTGCGAGAAAGCGCTGTCTCTTGTCTTGTCGCTGATTGGTCGCTTTTTGTGACAGTTACAAAAGCGCCCTCGTGTGGCTAAGTTTTCAGAGAGTGACCCCTAAAGTTACATGCTCTGTGGTAACCCCTTTGAGAAACGTGTAGGATGTTGCATTTTATCTGATAACAGGCCAAATACAAAAAGTGAAGTGCCAAACGCTTTTGAATCATGTCCGACATGTTTCTGTTTTCCCGATTTATCCAAGATTGATTTTAATTGGTTTTCGATTGTATTTCTAATTGATTTTAATTGTATTTAATTGTATTTTTGAGTGCATTGTAATTGTATTTTTGGTAGTAACATTGCTTGGCGTTTTATAGGTTAAAGTGTTAGTTACGTAATTTAGAATAAATAAATTTTAAAACAAAAAATAGCTGAACCGCTCCAGCCGTTCTCAAGTGATGCATTTACCAACGAACAGCATATACAGATAATGTAATGCCTATCTTTTACACAGGACCGAGGGCCAGGTTGAGGTGAACACAGTGGACAGCTTCCAAGGCCAGGAGCGCGACGTGGTGGTGGTGTCCCTGGCGCGCTCGCAGGGCGTGGGCTTCCTCACGGACGTCGGCCGGATGAATGTCATGCTCACGCGCGCACGCCATTCTCTACTCATCTGCCTCAACCATAATGCGTTGCTTGTAACTATAATTTATTGTTATAGCATATCCTTTATAGCGACATCCAAATACTGACGCTACAATAACACTAAAATCTTTGAAGAAACATGAAAATCCCAAGTCCCGAGCTCGCTTCGCTCGCTCTTGCATCCTAAGTTCTCATAGCCTTTTTACTAAGTCGAGATATGATGTGTGATTTTTTTAAATATCATATCACTACTAGAGTTTGCGCGACCACTCAAGTTCGATAGACGCGGCGCTACTGTCTATGTCATTGCATCACATTGCATACAGAAAAATATAGTTCCACAATTTTCCGCGGGCCTTCTTTCGAGGCGCGCACTCTAAGTACTGAAGTTATTTTGAGGCATGACAAAAAGCATCATCTTGATAAATAATAGTTAGGGCATTTTTTATCAAATAAAAATTAAGAAATTCACGCCGGTAATACAGTGGGCAGATCAGATACTGTGTCAAATATTTATGATTAAACTTTTCCGTAAACATACATTGACCTACTGCAGATTCGTAGTACTTTACGCACCATACTAGGTATGGCCTAGTGCAGAGAAATACCTAGTGCGCGTACCTGTTCTAGTATATACGCTTCATGTCTGAATTCGTACATTATCTGTGGTAAACTCTCCGGGTACTATTGTTCTGTGGAGGTAAAATGTCAATTATATTGTGTAAATAAGTTGCATTTTGTGAAAGTTTTAAATCTTTTATCTCGAAAACTATGTTTCCGGGGTGTGTCATTCTACAAAAGTGTTCTACATTACATGTTCCATTAAAATTTTTACTTGAAAGTACCAACACGATCTTTTCCAGGTACTTACATAATTAACAAAATGCTTAGAACTTAATGTGTTTCAATTTCTTCCAGAAAAATCCTCAGTGGAAAACGCTTTTTGAAGATGCGCAACGAAGAAACATGTTTAAAGTTCTCCCACATAAAATGTGCCAACCAATAACGCCAGCACAGGTGCCCAGCGATAACATTCTAGATGTCCTGTTCAAAAATCATAACAATCAACATTATCGTTAATTCCGTCATAAAGTTATTGAGATTGAGAATGTTTATCTTCATCTGTCAGATTGTTTGTTATTGTCAATTTTGTACTATTTTTTGTATTTTGTTGCCTCCGCGCTTAGAAAATGGTGATTGCGTCGTCCACCGATGATCGGTTTATGAAGTAGCTTTGTACTTACACTAAACAATTCAAGATAATTTAAATAATTGATGCCGTGCCGTATGCTGCAGGATTGAATCATTCGCTACAAATTAGGCCAATGCACACCTTAAGGGGGATGCGCTAAGGTAACCCGCGAAATTAAAATTTTCTTACGTTTTTTGCAATTTACCTGCAAACTGCAAAAAACGTAAGAAAATTTGAATTTTGCGGGCTACCTTAGCGCATCTCCCTTAACGACTCGACTCATAAAGCATTGAAATGTGAGCTTTATATCGTGTCATATACAGTAGAATTTTCGAAAATAAGTGGTAGTAGTTTATGATTCCATCTCACTGATGTGTTAATCGCAGGCCACACTGGGAACGAAGCGAAACGAAGCTAATTTCGGTTAGCTTCGCTCACGTAGCTAACGCATCTTATCATTCTTCGGTTCGTAGTTCGCAGTATGATCCGATATGAAAAGATGTGGTAGCTACATGAGCAAACTAAACGAACTTAGCTTCGCTTCGTTCCAGTGTGGCCTGCGCTTTAGTAAATGCAGGCATACTAAGCAGGACAACAGTGTCAAAAACAACTCTCTGATTTGAAAGATGTCTTTTCGTTCTTTGAAGTAGGTTTAATAGAAGCTGTGCTTGTTCACTGGTTCAAGGCATTGGATGACATTAGGTACTAGTTTTGTAATAAGTTTAATATGTGTATAATTTTAGGAAGTTATTCTCTATTTTTTTTTCGTGTAAGTAATTTGTTGTTAAGAAGTTTTCTACCAAAATTGTAAGTGACGGAGTTTTAAAGAAACACTACCATGATTGAATAATGTAGAACTGACCAATGAAAACTATTGCAATTTGGTGTTTTACGACAGTCATATACGATCAAGTTAATTGTCCAATTTGCACGAGACTTGAAGCTTGATCCAATTCCTAATTCGCCCTTACAGGCGCCACAAACGATCAAGCTACAACCGTATTAGGATCTTTTGGCGCGTGGCCGAAATCGGAACTAACGCGCCTCCATCATGTTGTTTTTTTTTTTTCAATACAATTTGTGATAATTTCGTAGATTTACCAACAACGCCAATGTCGCCCTGTTATATCAGGCGCCAAATGATCCTTGTTCTCTTAAAATAGTTCAATGTGCATGATACGTCATTTGAAACCACCATAGTTTATATCGTGTGCGCACAGGTTCTAGTATATGAAGCTGGATGAATGATCAACTCGGCAGAATCGAAATTCTAGTCTTCAAGTGCACTTGTCATGCAAATTGGCATTGGTTATTCCGGTTTACTTGATTAAACCTCAAGTCTTATGCAAATTGGACGATAAACTTAAACGTGAAAGGCAGGCCACCTACTCGAGTAGGTTGAGTGCCGCTTTTTCCGTTTAATTTCATAAGACTGATAGCTATAGGCCGACAACTTAGTTGGTGACAGTCCCATGGTCCTAGCGGGTGAAGGACGCGGGTAAAAACAAATGACGCACACACGACCGCACAAGGAATTGCAATTGCAGATTTCTCTATGAAATATTTCGTGATTTACTTCCGCTGAACGAAATTCAGGCATGAAACGATTTTAAATATAAGTAGGTATTACATTTATTAGCATTTCAAAAATTTAACTATGTAAGATTTGCGCCCACGACTCTGCCCGTGTATAAAGTATAAACATTGAATAGTAATAAAATAACATATTAAAAACCATAATACATTTTGCGGGTTACACGAGAGCGCAGCCACCAGACTATTTCATCCTGCTTCAATTACGCATTTTGTGTCTTTGGATAGTATTATCATGTGCACAATGTGATAGTATTATTATGTGTCTATCTGAGTGCACGGGTTGCAGTCTGTGACGACTGCGTGCGACTGACGCTCTCGCCGCCCGCATCCTTGTAACCAGCCCCGCAGCGCGTCCCCTGTCGCCCGCGTGAACCATGAGACTGTCACCAACGAAAAAGTCGGCCTATAGAAGGCCCAGTGCAGGACTTGTATGATGCTTTAAAGTGTGTCTAGATCTGTTAAGTCTAGCTGTTTCTTATTTGATGTGGAATCACATATTTAAGTCAGTAGGATTTAGTGCTTTAACTACGTAGGTATGCGTTTATTAAGGATTTATAATTCTAAAAGGTCTATCTATTCATACATGAAATATCTTAAGGAGTTATTGTGATCATCATTATGAACAACCTTTACTATGGGAATAAACCTGAAATCGCGAAAAAATATGGACTCGTCAAAATGTAGGGAACAGCTGTTTTTTTTTTCGCGAAAAAACAGTGCTGCAGTGCTGTGTTGTTTGTTTTTTTGTGTTTAGTCCGATAGTAAAAGTTGTTCATAATGATAAGTACAATGACACATGATTTCGAGTTTGAATAGATGACATCTTGTACGGTCAGCAACAGAAGTCGGTTAATACTGCTACTTTTTGACATCATATAAATTAACACAAAATGATTCGATAAACTGCTTTTTTTTCGTTTAACTTTTAAGAGTTAATGTTCTTAAAATTTTAAGTTTTAAGTTCTGTTCCGAGTTTGAATTAAATATTTCGCTTAATAATTAAGATTAAAAAACTGGAAAGTGTTAATCTGCTTTTGTTGCTGACTGTACAGAGTGGTAGGCAGAGGGTTAGCCAAACATGGGGGGTTCGTAGGTAGACCATTTAGGAAATACATAGGTATTTAGTTTGAAGACCCTAAAGGTTCACTTTTTTTAATAATTTTTTTGTAGTTTTCCAAGAATTTAAAAAATTGTAGCTTTTAACACCTGTAACATTATAATTTCTTTTACATGTGTCTGAAGTTTTTTTTTTTTGTATGTTTTTGGTATTTGGAGCATCCTTGGTCTAGCAAAGTCTATGGTAGATGCAAATATTTAGTTCGAACGAGAAAAAAACTCATTAGGCCCAACTTTAACTCCTTAACTAAAAAATAAAAAAAATAAGAGGGATCTTTATGGTCTTCAAACTAATCAATGGCTATATCTACGAACCCCTCTATTTGGCTAGCTCTCCGCCTAACATCCTGTATAGTTACATATATAAGTACGCATCGACTAGCGCCAGAAGCGTGCTTTGCTGAGATCGCATCGTTTCTAACGCAAGTTGAAGTTGTTTTTTTTAGATAGGTACGATTAATTAAATTTACACCAACAGAGGCGCAGCGGACCTTTCTTTTACCGTACAGGCGCACGGGTATAAATTACCTGTTAATTAGGTATTCATTTTCATAATAATATGTACAATATTTCTAATAATTAACGATAAACCATTTTGCCTATTACTGCTTTAACATTTAAAATAACACCGTCTTAGAAATTTGAGCCCTGGTCTTTGCGTTCAAATGTGTGTTAATACTATTATTCGTCTAGTTTATGTATTGTCTTTACGCCGAAATCGTTGACTCGTTAATCGTTGGAATCGTTGTTCTTAACAATAAAAAAAAACAATTTGTAAATGTGATAACATCATTCAGAGCTAATAGGTGAAGTCCATTACTTACTCTTTTAAAGAATGAGTTGTAGTGTTTATGTACATACATTATACATAAGGCTTAGATTTACTACATTTACATAGTCAATAAAAATGATTTTATATTGTTATATTGCGTTTCAATGAATCAATCAATCTGCCTTAGGCTTTTCCCAACTATGTTGGGATCGGCTTCCAGTCTAACCGGATGCAGCTAAGTACCAGTATTTTACATGGAGCGACTGCCTATCTGACCTCCACAACCCAGTAACTGTGTAATACGATACCCCTTGGTAAGACTGGTTGTCAGACTCGGGCTTCTGACGACTCGTAACGACTGTCAAAGATCGACGAATGACAGTCGGGACCAATGGCTTAACGTGCTTTGTGAGGCACGGAGGAGTCTGTGTAAATATGGTCACCCATCCACGGACAAACCCCGGCAAGAGTAGCTTAACCTGATGGATCGACCTGTGCTGCTGTTTATTACTTAGCCACGAGTTTCAATGAATATTGTTGCCATATGTATATTCCGGATTACTGTTGATGCTAATTTGAGTTTTTTTTAGAGTCTGAAAAGACGTTAGTTATCGATATATTATATAGTTTCTTTGATATTTATTTGGAATGATGCGATATCTTGTTAAATTGCTATGTTGCCAAAAGTCGACATTATGCGTGTAGCACTTATAATTTACTCAGTTTTCAGGTTTTGGGTAATCTTGCAATATTTTTCAGCTTGCTTGGTAAAATGCGAGACAAAAATATTGATGAAATGCTGTCAGCCTTAGAAGACGGCTATCTTTCTGAAGACAACAATGATATAGGCGATGACAATGAAATCGATTACTATAGGATCCAAAGGGAATTATTGCACGAGCTGGAGAATAGTGATGTTGACTACCATGAAGATGAAAATGGTCCAGATGACCCTCCCCTAGTTGGCGAAGAGCATCATGAAGTCCCTTCCACAGAACCTGTACCAGGACCTGCGTCTAGCTAGACAACCAGTTGCAGGTATTCTCGGTGTTGCAACTTGGAGATCACGACGTAGGGATCTTATATCTGGATTGGAATGAGGATTGTATTACTTTTTTAGAAAACTCAGATCTTTCCTCAGACGTTTTAATTAAAAACTGCAAATTACCAACACAAAAAGACTAGGTACCTGAAAGACCTCGAGGGTCTTATGAAGAGCAAGTCGCCAACCATGAAGGCGTGGACATTTCAGTGACCTGTTGGAAAGATAACAAGCTTGTTACATTGGCTTCTACGTAATTATGTCGGCGCTGAACCAGTAACTTGAGTCAGCAGATTCGACAAAAAAAATAGGTGATCAATATCCTATGCCCGAAAATAATCAATGATTATTAGCTTTCTAAAAACGATCTATTAGATCGACGCCTCATGTGAAGTCATGTGTGCTTTATAATCCTTGATTATTTTCGGGCATAGGATATTGATTGCCTTCTTTTTTTTTTTGTCGTATCTGCTGACTCAATCTACTGGTTTAGCGCCGACATACGTAAAAGCCAATGTATACCTAACAAGCTTGTTATCCTTCCAACAGGTCACTGAAATGATCGATTAGCAGAGGCGGCGTAAAGCGTGTGCGACCGCCTACGGCCTCGCGGTCCGAGAGACCTCGCGCCTCGAAGCCTAGCTTTATGCATTACTTAAAAGCCGTGAACACGACGAAAAAATTGTACTTGTCATAAAACGTTAAATATATTGACATAAGTACCAAATTCGTTTAATTTTTTTTTAGTTTAGCAAAATTTGCTGGTGTTGCGTTTCTATCCCGGGGAGTCCCCGCCGGCCAGAACTGGGTATTCCCATTCTTGTTTTTTGTTCACGTGCGTTACTTTTACGCTTCTCAACGGCTAGAAAGCTAATATCGCACACGCCACGCAGTGTTGCGCCGCACGCTGTACCTACGTGTGTGTTATTATTTCGTATTTTTGACAGTATTTGATGTGAGAATAAGTGTGATACATTGTTTGGAAACGTTTAATATACTTATTAAATAAATAGGTAGTGTTTAAAGATCGGCCCGGTACCAATTAATAAAAACCATTGACCTACCAACAGTGGCGGCGTTAGGTGTCGGCGAACGCTGACGGCCTCGCAAAAAATTTTTGCAAGTTATTAAAAGTTAAGTTAATTCGTATTTATATCCCCCTCGGCCCCCGGTCCCTGGGGGCCGCCCAAATCTCGAGAAGTAGAAACTTAATCAAATCTCAAACAAGGTGAAAACATGTTCAGTAACAAAGAGGCAGTTTGTAGTTGGAGGCCTCCCTACGTATGCAAAATATTATTATAAACGTAACATGCAAAAATTTTCGAACTCGGATCGCTCGCTCTTCCATCGCTAATTTTCTTCATTTTCGAACTTTTTTTTGCAGAAAAGTTTGAAAATGAAGAAAATTTGAATACCTATATGTTTTGTTTTTTTTTTTTTCAACCTATGCAGGTTGAGCAAATAACTCTTATTTTCTTAAGAAGAACATCTGAGGCTGGGTGCTAAAATTTTCGAGCTCGCTTCGCTCGCTCTATATTCTTCTCGTACTCGAACCCTTCTGCATAAATCATCAACGACAAAGTATCTCCTTTTTATGTATACATCGTGTCGTTCAAATTTCGGGGTGTGATACAGAACATCAAACCGAGCAACTTTCTCCATCGGACCAACATCGTAATCGCGAAAAAATTTTCAACTGTCCCATAGAAAACTTCAATACCTACTCGACGCAAATGTATGGGACGGCTGATAATTATTTCGCGATTACGATGTTGGTGCCATGGAAAAAGTTGTTCGACTTGATGGTCTATACCATACACCCTTAAAGTTGACGAGGATGCAAAACGACACGTTGTATAGTCAAATGAAAACCTTACCTTTTCGAGCTGGCTACGCTCGCTCTTGCGTTCCGCATTCTTCTAATTCTCAAACTTTTCTGTATAACTTAATAAAATATCTCCTATTTGTGAAAGAACGTTGAAAAGACAACCTAAATAAAACCATCCGAGGCGGCGTGATAAAATTTTCGAGCTCGCTTCGCTCCCCTTGCATCTTACTTCACAAACTTTTCTGCATTAGAAATAGCGGCTGGTGTTAGATAAGACTTAATCTCGAAAAAATTCTGTGTAGCCTCACAGATTTTTTTCCAGCCGTAAAGTTCGTTATTTTCATTTGTGTTTGTTTATGACATTTTTGTCATCATTTGATTAGCAATAAAACTCATATACCCCATATACCTAACTGATACATAGTGTATAATTCAGCTCATTCAAATTAACGTTTTTCTATCGACTGGGAAAATAAAGAGGCCTCGCAAAGCTGATGTGGCCCACGCGACGTCCACGTTTTGTCTAGCGCCGCCACTGTCGATTAGAATAAAAAGTAGAAAATGGTACATTCGTTTATTTTACCACATGACTGATATGGCAATTATAAACTCATGGGTTTAATATATAAAAGCCAATATCCAAAGGGGAAACTACAAAAGTCTTAGTTTGGGTGACTACAGATCCGACTTGGCAGAGGCTGTATGTAATTACAAAAAAAGTGCCGAAAACAAAGAGGACAAACCCTCCTCCAGTAGGTAGTATTGATAAAAAACTGGAAGCAAAGAAATATCATGGACCTATGAAAGCCGTCCCACCTAAAGTTAATAGGACTGATGGAATTGACCATAATGAACGGAGATGTGCTTCTAAAAATAGATGCAAACTACCAGGATGCAAGAGCTACTGACGCACAGAATGCACAAAATGCAAGGTTGCTTTTTGTCACCCATGATAGAAATCGCTTTGCTGCTTTCCATTCATAAATACCCAAAGTATATAATTATTAGTAATTAAGTAGACCTCTCCTTGAATAGCACATTATATGTGAGCGTCAAGATGAAGGGACCAGGTCTTGGATCGCAAATCAGCCTACATAAAAGTTTAATACTAATAAATCTACTATTTGCTACCTATGCAATATTGAGATCCAAGACTTGGTCCCTTCATCTTGACGCTCACCATTCTAAGCATACTGTTGCCAAATGGCAACATACTGTTTTTTTTTTTAAATATACTAATAAGTTTGACTATGATTTTTTAAATTATTTTTCCTGCCACCTGTACATAATACCGTAAGTACCTAATAAGATTTTTTCATTAAAAAAAAAATCATGCTGGTAAGGGATATAGAACTATAAGTCTGTAACCACTTTATGACATACAATGTCACGACTACCGTTATAACAGTCAGAAGAAGTTGTCGTAAATGTAAGACTAACACTGGCATGGCCACCGTCAGGGATTTTAATTTTGATAACATAAATAATTTGTCACTAAATAGTCGAAATTTTGTCGCCAAACATCAGAATTTGTCGGCCACTGGTTATAAGGGTTCATAGGTGGCCGATCTGGAGAGCATTCTCCTCGGCTTGGCCACATTTATATGTCAAAACCTAGGCCACCTAGCGAAGATCTGTTTTCTCCCTGGTCGCAATTTGTCGCCAAGTCACAGATTTAGTCGGGTCTTAGTTTAGAAGATATAATGAGTTCAATTTTTAAGTATAGTCCAAGAGCTAGATCGATAAGTTTTCGATAAAATCTTTGATCTAGCTCTTGAACTATACTTAAAAATTGAACTCATTATATCTTCTAAACTGAGACCCGACTAAATCTGTGACAGCGAAAAATTGCGACTAAATTTGGTAGAAAACAGATCCTCGCTAGGTAGCCTAGTTTCAAAAGATATAAATGTGGCCAATACCAAAGCTGAGGATATGATCTCCATATCGGCCACCTATGATGAATCTTTATAACTTTTGAACCAGTGACCGACAAATTCTGATATTTGGCGACTTTCGACTAATTAGTGACAATTTTGTTTATGTTATCAAAATTAAAATCCCCGATGATGGCCATGCCAGTGTCAGTCCCACCATATTATAAGTCCTTTCATTTTTTATATAGCACACGGTACAGTTTGAAAAACTTTTGTTTTTAATTTTTTCCCCAAAAGTGGACCCAATAGGTATTCAAAATTAATTTATTTACGTTACACGTTCGTGTTTGGGTCACAGAAATTCATAATATGTGTACTAAATTTCAGTAGATTCGGAGCAAGACGGACAGACAGACACACGAGTGATCTTATAAGGGTTCCGTGTTTTTCATTCGGACGTACGGAACCCTAAAAAGTGCTGCAATCAGTTTGCCAGCATCATTAAGTACCCACCCCCCATGTAAAACCTGCGTCCCTGAGTAGCAGACGTGATGTGGAACTGAAGATGCAATGCAAATTACCTACTGATGGAAAACCCAATAACACTGCCCGACCTGGGAATCGAACCCAGGACCTCATCCTCAGCAGTAGTGCAATGTGTGTGTGTGTGTGTGTGTGTGTGTGTGTGTAGTGTGTGTGTGTGTAGTGTGCTCTTTCTTTCTTTCTAGTGCTTGCGACCACTAGACCAACGAGATGTACCTCCCTAAAAATATTTCTCGGCACACATGGTGACCCCCTCCCCCCAATCATGAGCTGTGACCGCGTCTGCTTGGCACTATCTATACCTAACATAACGTCACGCCGACATTCCCCGAGGGGGTTAGGCAAAGGTGTACCTATAGTATACCCAACATTTCGTAGTCCCATGTAATAGTAGTAGGATTGCCATCAACTGGGCACAAATCCAGGCTCCGGGCTGCTACTGAGAAATTGCAGATGGAAAAACCCAATAACACTTTGCCCGATCCGGGAATCGAAACCAGGAACTCATGTTAAAATGTAAATGTTGTCATGTTGAATAAACGTAGGTATTTTCTTTCTTTTCTTTCTTTCTTTTATGTTCAGCAGTAGCGCTCGCGACCACTAGGGCAACTATTAGAACGTGTAGTTCTATTGAAGTCGAAAGCGCCAGGGCTGCCCGCGAAATTTAAATTTTGTTACGTTTTGTACAATTTGCAAGTCAGTATTAGCAGGCCAGGCGCACTCCGCATTTTAGGTATGAAGTTACAAGTTTGCGGCGGGCTCGACTTGTCGACCTAATTCAGTAAGGGCTGCCGCGCGCCGGGCGGGGCGCACTTTTGTTCGATACTCACTCACGCGCCGCGTCGTCAAAGAACACAACCCTATCGAGTCAGAAGGTATACGAGTTACGCGATAGAAAGAGAAGCTACTTCTAGGTGAACATAACTGTAGGTAATTAACGCTGTGCGACCTGAATTGCACTTTATTGTCGTAGCAAGTCGCTATTTACTTAAATGATTTTGCGGAGTGAATCTTCTGTAGTTGTACTATTATGTATTCTGTGGTATTAGGTTGTATGTTGATCAAAATATGATTCGCTACGTAACAAGTATGTATTTACAAAATTATATTAATTAATGTCATCAATACAACCCTTTATGACCAGATCTTATTGAATGACTATTTCATTAGGTCTTTACCTATGAAATTGCCGTTCTGCAGTACTGGCCATTTCAAATCAAAATAATTTTTGTTTGGCTAAGAATTCTAATTTCAAATTAATTTTATTTTAAAAACATGGATTTATTTTTCCAAAAGTAGTCATTTGTTTATTGATTAGTGTTACATTTTCATCGCATTTCAATATTTTTCGTCATCATGGATACGTTAAAAATTCGAGTAATAATGGAATATGAGTACCGTCGTGGCAGCAACGCGGCACAAGCGGCACGCAACATCAACGACGTTTACGGAGCTAACACTACAAACCAACGCACCACTTGTTATTGGTTTGCTCGCTTCCGTTCTGGAAATTTCGACCTGAAAAATGAACCTCGCGGTCGTCCGAAGACTTTGGTCGACAATGACGAATTAAAGGCAATTGTGGAAGCTGATGATACACAATCTACGGCTGAATTAGCAGCAGCTTTCGACGTTAGCGTCAAAACAATATTGGTCCATTTGCGTCAAATTGGCAAGGTAAAAAAGCTTGACAAATGGGTGCCCCACGAACTCAATGATCGCCAGCGCGAAGTACGCGTCGAGACGTGCCTTGCACTGCTCAACAGACACACAAATGAAGGAATTTTGAACCGCATTGTTACCTGCGATGAAAAATGGATTCCGTTTAATAACCGCAAGCGCTCAGCAAGTTGGTTGGATCCTGGTTCAGCACCTAAACAATGCCCTAAACGAAAACTTACCCCTAGAAAAGTGATGGTCACTGTTTGGTGGTCTAGCGCCGGTGTGATTCATCACAGCTTCTTACCAAACGGGGTGAGCATTACTTCAGATGTGTACTGTGAAGAACTGAACACAATGATGGAGAAGCTGGCACATCTCCAACCAGCATTGGTCAATCGCTCGTCTCCGCTGCTCCTGCACGACCTCATACTGCACAGCAGACGGTCTCCAAGTTGCAAGAACTGGGGTTGGAAGCTCTCCGTCATCCGCCCTACTCACCAGACCTTGCGCCTACAGACTACTACTTTTTCCAGAATTTGGATAACTTCTTGGCGGGAAAAAAATTCAATACCCGAGAGGCAGTACAAAATGCCTTTGAAGAATTTGTTGCCTCCCGTCCAGCTGATTTCTTTAAGAAGGGCATCAATAAACTGCCACTGCGTCGGCAAAGATGCATTGATTACATGGGTGATTACTTCGATTAATGCAAATAAAAAATGCATGAAAAAAATTCGTTTAAATTGTATCATACAAAACGGCAATTTCATAGGTAAAGACCTATTATTTGAGGATACCTAAGGAGTTGTATTACCGATTATAAATCTGTAAATACATTATGTGTTACGGTCGCGAATCATACTTTAATCAACATAGAACCTAATACTCACTTGCAAATTGCAAAAAACGTAAGAATATTTGAATTTCGCGGGATACCCTGGCGCGTGTGGCTGACACTGGCATGGCCACCATCAGGCATTTTAATTTTGATAACACAGAAAAATTAGTCCAAATTTGCCGCCAAATATCAGAATTTTTCGGTCACCGATTCAAAAGTTATAAGGGTTCATAGGTGGCCGATCTGGAGAGCATCTCCTCAGCTTGGCCACATTTAAACGTAACATCCGACTAAATCTGTGACTGGGCGAAAAATTGCGACTAAATTTGGGAGAAAACAGATCCTCTCTTTCTTTTTTCCTCTTTTCTCTTTCTTTCTGATCCTCTTAATTTTTTAGATATAAATGTGGCCAAGCTGGGGAGACGCTCTCCAGTCGGCCATCAATGAACCCTAATAACTTTTGAACCAGTGACCGACAAATTCTGATATTTGGCGGCAAATTTCGAGTAATTAGCAACTCATTTTCCATGTTATCAAAATTAAAATCCCTGATGGTGGCCATGCCAGTGTCAGTCACACCACTGGCGCGGCTTGTGTTATTGTCACTGCGAATCGCGTTAGCTCAGTCTCCTCAAAAGGAAAGGTTCCTTTATGTTGTTCTTATAACGTGAGTTTTTATGTAGAAGGTAGATAAATAAAACATAGTCTTTCTGTGATAATTTTGTTGTTTGTTCACTTAAAAATTGCGCCATAGTAATATTTCACTAGTCAATTTTAAACGGAAGTACTTATTAAAGGTCTCCAAATGTTTTCTACCATTTTCTTTGTAATCTCGAGTTCCAATCTCTAGACTTCCATATTTTTAAATAATTTTCTATAATATTTTTTTCTCATAATACATAAATGAACCAGAATCTTCACAACCACGACGTTATTCTAAGAAACAATACCCTCTATAGATTTAAGTTTCAATAATTGTTTTTTATTTTGTTCTACTCTAGACACAAAACAGTATTGTTTCATAGAATCGTCACTATTTTAGTTAATCACGTAAGTACACTAAAATATTCAAACTGGAGAAGGAAATCTTGTCCAGCACCCTAATTGCGTAACACATTATCGATCGGAATTGGTTTCATTTTGAAACAAATTGCTAATCCATTACTTCATATGTTCGAAAAATTTGTCTGCTCAACAACGTAAATAACGCAATGAATGTTGTTGATCTGTCAAAATGAAACTAACTCCGATTGATAATGTGTTACGCAATTAGGGTGCTGGTTTTTTTGTCTTCAATTTTTAACAATGTGTGAAAATATATTATAATTTACTACAGTAACTATTTCTCAAACATAATCATTTTTATTAGAGATAATTTTCTCTAAATCCAAATAAAAGTTTAATACCTTTTTACCTGTACCTTTAAGTTTCGGTGACATTGTACTAAAACCTTACTGGCAGTATTTTCAAGGTAATTTTAACAGAATTTATATAATTTTGACAAATTAAATAGTACAAGTAATGTCAAATAATTGCTGTCGATTTAATGGAACAATTAAGCATTATTTTGTAAAAAATAAAACTAAAAATGTAATTACAATTACCCTCCGAACAAAGCTATGCCCTCCATTAACAATATGAGTTCAGAACAAGATACACATGAGCATACAATACAATTGTATTGACATACATATCTTTTTTCTATAATATATACCAAATAAAGAGGATAGGTACTTAATTCAAAGATATTAATAAAGTTAATATGAAAACTAATGAGTACCTGTTTATATACCATGGTGATAAGAGATATAACTACATATGAAAAAGGTAACAGTAACTAAACTAAAACATAATTACTCTCAGTCATGTTTCCATTAGGTACATATCCTATTATGGGTGTCCACAAAAGAAATCTGTAATAACAATTTGAGCAGTGTAAAATAAACTCATTTTATAACAGCTGCCCTAAATAGTTCCATTGAAAAAAAAAATATATACATTGAAATGTAAATAAAATTACACATTTTTTATTATATGTATAGATAGCTTAGAAGATCACGCTATCAATGGCTTAGGGGTTTAGCAGTTGCAATAGGGCTGTTCTCAGAACCATGTTGAGCATGAATGTAGAGAAATAAAAGTTAATAAATAATAAAATGCACTATATCATAACAGGTTCCGCACCCATTGCTTATCTCCTAGTACAACAATAACAGCTTGGTAGCTCTCAACACTCTCGCGGGATAAGCAGATCTAGCTATTATTTTCTTTAGCTTCCAGATCAGCATGTTGAAGTAAATGATTGCATGGAAAATTCTATACTTTATAAGGCTTGTTGTTATAAATAAGTTTAAGTCATTATTTCTGTTACTTTTGTTTGCGCCAATACCAGTCAATTATCCTTAATACAATAGAACTTAACATTTCATTAACTACTTGCAGAAATAAACATTTCGACTGCAGTAGAAAAACTTGCAAGCTAATGTTGGTATCGCTTAGATCACAATGTTTATAATTTAGCTATAACTATTAGATATTAACATCTTATGAGGTCACTATTTGCGGTTACGGGTAAAGGCTGAAACTGGCAGTAATTACTCATCTTTATACTTAATTTTTAAATATCTGTCTACTACAAATAATAATAATACTAACTTCCATAAATTGCTCAGTTTAGACTGTATGGCGGTAGCAAACCGATGACTCCAAGAAAGTCGGAACTGTAACTATGTTTCGTATTCATGAAGGCTTATTAAACTATGAATTTAAGTCCATATGCTAACTATTTACACAATCAAGTGGAACCAAGCCGGCCGCGGGTCAATGATGCCTGGGGTAGTGGTGACCATTATTACTGTACCTGTAATAACATACGATTTTCATTTAGGTAACTCAAGTATACATTTGTAAACATTACATATTCTTATCTCAGGAGTTTTAATGAATAGACTTATTTTATTTAATAATTACCTGTTAAATCGTTTGTACTTGTTGTTGTGATGCTTATTGAAGTGGTGAGATTGTCGCTCGTTGCGATATTTATTAAAGTTTCCGCCCCAATGTGGCTTATTCTGTTTCTCCTGAAAAGTTGTACTTTTATTTAATTGGTTTAAATCCAGAGATACGCCTGCAATAATAATTGCTACTTCATGTATTGGAGTAAATTAAATGAAACAGTTTAGCCTTGTAAGTTATTCACTAGAAATAGCGTTGGGCACACGATGGCGCCTTGCAGTAAACTAAAGCTAAGAGAAAGGTTAGAGAATAATAAAAATTTGGTCATAGTATTCAGACAAAAATGACTCTTTCCATAAGTTTCCATACAATTTGAAATAGGTGTACTTAGTGAAATGCCTTTGTGAGGAAAATTAATTTGCTTCTTTGAATTTAAGTATCAATCAAACAGGGTGTCCCAAAAATTAACAACAAAGCCGGAAACGGGTGACAGTTGGTGAGTTAATAGAAAAATATTTAAAAAAATTATAGTATACAGTACATTTTTTTTCAGTACCTACAGTCAGTTTCAGTTAGGTGATGTAATCATTTTGAGTATGTACATAGTTGGGCAAAACAGACAAAATTTCTTTAAAACTGAGGCAGTTGTGTTTTAATTCCAGACTGCAATTTAGAGAAGGATTATTTAGGGTTACATCACAAAAAAAGTACTAGTAAGATTTTTTAAATATCACCAAGTTGCCTATCCCCTTTTCCGGCATGACGTTGATTTTTAAATATCACCAAGTTGCCTATCCCCTTTTCCGGCATGACGTTGATTTTTAAATATCACCAAGTTGCCTATCCCCTTTTCCGGCATGACGTTGATTTTTGGGATATCTTGTATATGTATTTCGTTCTATTTACCTGGAAGGGATTGTAACCATTTCTGCTGTTGTTGAAGCGATTATTATAGTGATGGAACTTTTTCACTTTCTTGTTGCGCCCCCGATCCATTTCATCCGAGGCGTCGAGAGCTCGCTTGCGTTCATCTCGTCGTTCTTCGAACACCTATAGTGGAAGGAAACTTGTTATTTATGTACTGGAACGACCCTACCACAGGGCGAAAGGAGGCGCCGAACAAAATAAAATCGACATAAATAAAAACTACTATTTGGAAATAGCTCACCTGTCGCGAGAGAGCGCTGTGGTTCCCGTTCCAAGAGGAAACGGGCGCGCCGTAGCCGCGGTGCGAGACAACCTGCAGATGGCGCATCGTGTCCAGCGGCGCGGCCACAGCGCTGGTTGCAGTACTGCTGGAGCAGGCGCCCGCGCCGGTCGCGCCGGGCGCGGCCGCTGCGCCGCTCCGGTCACTCAGCGGTGACATGCTACTCACGCTTGTGTTAGGACTTTGATCGTTTTCTGCACGTCGCTCCTCCTTTTCTTTTACTCTGAAAAAGTAATTTGAAATAATATTAGATACGATGGTTTCTCAAATGTATAACTTTGACTTTGTGTTTTTGATAAAGTGGTGTAGCAAAAAGATTGAAATACATTGGATCGTTAATTGCGTAGGTGTATCCCCGCACGTACTTTTTGTTGGTGACGCCGTTGAGGCTGGGGCTGAGCAGCGGGCCGCTGTTCTCGCTGGAGACGGTCCAGGCGTGGTGCATGCTCTTGGTGGTGACGACGAGCGCGCGAGGCGACTCGCAGCGACTGGGCTTGGGCCGGCGCCCGTCGTCCCTCCTCGCTCCGTCATCGTTCAATCTATCGTTTCGCTCATCTCCACTTGATTCAGAATCATACGGGACCAACCTCGATCCCGTGCAGCCGTTCCTCGGCGAGAGACCCGATGAATCACTCCTGTTCATTTGCTCCTCCAATTTCTCTAAGGGGGATTTAGGCGTCTTGACTAGCTTGCTAGTTGATGCAGATTTTTCCACTCCTTTTGCGTTTATGATGGGTCTGAGATCAGACTCACTTTTGGACAACTTGGGTTTTACTTGGCTCTCATCACCATTCTGCCGTTTGATTACAAAACTTATCTTCTTATCTTCATCTACTTTATTGTCATGTTTTTCTATGCCGTTCAGAATCTTGAGTGGCTGGACAATTTTCTCAACTTCGCCATTTTGTTTTACAACCCATGGCTCAGAATTGGAATTATTAGACTCTGTTGACTTTCCAAGTGTGCTATTTAGTATTATAGGCTTGATATCAGGTTTAGGAACTTCTACTGAAGTGCTATTTAGTAGAATGGGCTTTCTCTCGTCACTTCTATAGAAAGTTAGTTTTAAAGGACTTTTGTCCCTATTTAGTATATTATCTGGCAACTGTGGGCCATACACAACACTCGAGGAAGACGCCGCGGAGGTGGACGCCTCTTCAGTATTGTCTTTTTCAAAGAACATAATATAGGCATTTGTGCCCAGTACAGCAGACAGAGGTAAAGGTCGGACGCAACTATCGTCAAATTGGTAATAATTGCTATTTGGTGCTTGTCCTATAGCAGTGTAATGACCGCAATTTTGCGATGGTCCGAGATGAGTGACTAAACTTACTAGTTTATATGACTGAAACAAAGGAATGCTTTTTAAATCATGTTCAGAGTTAATTCCCTCATAACTAGTCAGAATAAAAAATAGTTTTCTTATTAATGATTTGCAAATATTTATAAACTTACCAACTGTTGGTGACTTTTGTTGTACATATATTTGTTAAGGGTGATCTTCTTTCTAAATTGCACATGTTTGGAGAGCTTGCCTCCAGCTAATGAGAACCGTTTCAATGCTATGCAGAGAACCATAGGGGCGCGCTCGACGAAAAATTGCTTGGTGGCAGATACCTATAAAAAAAATTAAGGATAATGTAATGATGATAATGGAAGCACTGAGGATTTCTGAATTATTCGATTTTAGATGGCTCCATGACAAAGGCTCCCAACACATTAATCTTGTCGTCTACTCCACCATGTAAAAAATATAACTTACCTTTTTATTGCATGCCTCACATTTGTAACCTAAATCTTCTAATCTTTCACGAGAAAAAAAAGAATCTAATGCTTCATCTAGCGTTGAGTGTTTTCTTATATCTAACAGTAAGTCCTGAAAAAATAACGAAATTTTAATTACATATAATTTAATTAATCAATCATTTAAGTACCAATTAGTTCAAAACACTGATAACATCACAACTGCCTATAAGTTGGTAACAACATAAATTTAATTTGTCTCACACATGACAGTAGAAAGTATAAGTTACCTGAAAATGCTGATAGGTGGTGGATAGATGATGGCAAGCAAGACACCGGACGGTAGAGCGTAAGTACCCACCAAGAATCTGATTCAACGGTGTAGTCTCTTTACTGTACTGTTCGAATTTGTCATGGTTGACAAACCGGTTTAAATAGCATTTTTCCATTGCCTCCACCAAATATCTAAAACAGAATTAAATATATTTCATTATAACTAGGTAATGTATGGATAAAAATACATAAGATGAACAGTTCCATTGAATTAACTATTAGGTTGGGGAAAAAGTCTTTTCGCATTATAGTATGTATGAACTTAAAATAAAATCTCTTTGGCTATACTATATGTATCTGGCTGGTTTTGGTATCATTGAAAGTTTAAATTTTAAAGAACATAATTCCAAATTCAAATTAGGAAAATGTGTGATTTTCATTTGTTTTTCGTACTGTCAAGATGAGTGAATCTAATGAATAAATTCGATACATTTTAAAATTTTACTACAAAAAGGTAAAAAAGCAACGCAAGCCGCGAAAAAAATTTGCGTTGTTTATGGACCCAGTGCAGTATCTGTGAGAGTAGCACAAATCTGGTTTAAGCGTTTTCAATCCGGAAATTTTGATGTCAAAGATGCACGTCGCTCTGGTCGCCCTATTACGGATAAAATGAATGCCATTTTTGAAAAAGTGGAGCAAGATCGGGATATCAGTAGTTACGACGTAGCTGAAGAACTGGGAATTGACCACAAACCAGTTTTGGTGCATTTTAAAAAAACTGGGTACACAAAAAAGCTCGATATTTGGGTACCTCACGAGCTCACTGAAAGAAACCTAATGAACCGTGTACTCATTTGTGATTCTTTATTACGACGTAATGAAACTGAACCATTTTTGAAGAAGCTGATAACTGGTGATGAAAAGTGGATCACGTACGACAAGAACGTGCGAAAAAGGTCGTGGTCAAAGGCCGGTCAGGCTTCACAGACTGTGGCGAAACCCGGGTTAACTCGCAACAAGGTGATGCTGTGTGTGTGGTGGGATTGGAAGGGCATAATTCATTATGAGCTGTTACCACCAGGCAGGACCATCGATTCTAAACTCTACTGCGAACAACTGATGAGATTAAAGCAAGTTGTTGAGAGAAAGCGGCCGGAATTAATCAACAGAAGGGGTGTGGTTTTTCATCATGATAACGCTAGACCTCACACATCTTTAGCCACTCAGCAAAAATTAAGAGAGTTTGGCTGAGAGGTGTTAATGCATCCGCCGTATAGTCCTGAACTTGCACCTTCACATTTTCACCTGTTTCGGTCTCTTCAGAATTATTTAGGCAGTGTCAGGTTAACATCACGAGAGGACTGCCAAAACCACTTGTCGTGGTATTTTGATCAGAAATCCCAAAATTTCTATAGCAATGGGATCATGTCCCTACCTACAAGATGGCAAAAAGTTATCGAACAAAATGGTACCTACATACTTTAGATAAATGTAAATAAAGTATATTAAAAAATGTTTTGAATTTTCTTTAAAAATGCGAAGGAACTTTTTCCCCAACCTATTATACAAAAAATTTCATTTGTTACCTTAAAAATTCATGTGCATCCTCTTGTCTACCTGGGGTGAGGTGTCTGCAGATGAGACGAAGCTTGGAATACACCTGCCAGGGTTTGATGGGTGCCCCACCACTTTTCTGTGTAGCCATTAATGTGGCACGCATCCCACATATTACACATGCTTCTGAAACATTAATTCAAGTACTGTTAACACATTATAGTTGCTCTTTATTATCAATATCAGCCTAAATTATCATTATATACAAATATTTTTTTTTTTTTTAATATAAATATTCTATTAAAGCCAATCAAATTCTTATTAACAGAATGAAAAGTTTTAATTTACAATCATTTAATTGACCAATATGGTGGTCCACAATGTTAGTGAGAAGCTAAAATTGTAACATTATAATGCAAAAAAAATCTGTTATGTTAATGTTATGTTAATGTTAGGCAAGGTCAGTTTTGTAATTACATTGCTAGGCAAGTTTACGAGTAACAGTTGAGGATTAGATTACAATATTGTTTTACTCAATCAAAGTTAACCAAACATTATAAGAATATGTACAAATAAAAAGAGAAATCCGTTTATAAGCTCACCTTGTTGATTACATTTCTCAGCATGGGTCACTTCCATGACGAGCCAGTTAGCAAAAGCAGGCACATGGAACAGAGCCTGCAGGGTAGAATTCAAATAGCATGTGTTACCCACATTTTGCATGCCGGCACCAGCTGCCCATGCATTTTGCCATCCCAAGTGAACTTTTTCAACAGGAAATAAAATCCTTTTAGGTTTGGGCAAGCCATCTTCAAGGTTTTTGTTGTTTTCTGAAACATTAATAACAAATGATTTTAATATAATTTCAAACAACCTCGACTTGTATATTAATTTTGATAAATAATATGTTTTTTTTTTCCTGGAATGATAAACAAAGCACTTCTAGGGCAAACTAAGCTCTTCACTATTTTTGATTATTGAAAAGGTTAGTAATCAATTGAGTTTATTTACTAGTATTTGTTAGTTGTCATAATATTTTCTTATAATTCTTGCACTCTAGCATGGTGCGGGTGACATTTGACGAACTGTTTGTTTTCACTCTTGAACATTATCGCAATTTACAATCATGATTTAATATTTTACCTGCATCCTAAGTATCATAATCGTAAAATAAGGATTCAATAATAACTGTAGTAAATTAAATAAATTATCCTGCCAAAATGTTATTATCTACAAATAAAATCAAATTTAAAGAAAAATTAAGCAAAGTGGCATGTAACATAACGCCATAGACATGTTTAGTGATGTGATGTATTGCTATTATGGGTTTTTATCAATAGTCAATATTTTTTATAGAAAAAGAAGTTTACTGTATGTATTTTTTAATTTTTGTTGTTAGACATCTATAGAGTTAAATTAGCCGAAAAAATTATATAATGAAAAAAAAAATTTTTTTTAATAAATATTGGTACTGCTTTGAATGTGATTTTTTAATGTTTTGTATTAAATACTTATTAACCGACTTCAAAAAGGAGGAGGTTATCAATTCGTCGGAACCTTTTTTTTTTTATGTATGTTCCCCGATTACTCGAAGATGGCTGGACCGATTTGGATTGTTTTTGTTTTATTCGAGAGGGTATACATCACAGTTGGTCCCATATAAAATTAATTAACTTTGCTTTGGTAGTTTTTGAGTTAGCTTCAATAATACATATTTTTTCCCCACTTTTATATGGATGATCTTTTTCGAGTACTTTGTTTTGCAGGTAGTGGTATTAGAATTTGTGTGGGGTAGGTTCCACAACTAAAAAGTGAAAAATAAAAACTTTTTTACAAAAAAAATACAACTGACTTCCAAAAACAACTACAAAGTGAAAAATAACTTTAATTTCGGAAGTCGGTGGCAAAAAACGAAAATACATTTAACTAGACACCGACTTCCAAAATTAAAGTTATTTTTCACTTTGTAGTTGTTTTTGGAAGTCGGTTGTATTTTTTTTGTAAAAAAGTTTTTTTTTAAAATAAATTTCATAATACTAAGATATATCAAAGACATCTTTCAAATTATTAGGAGAACGAGATTTTTGCTGTATGAATCATTATCAATAAAATTGAATTGTGCATATTGTCACTGACCTAGTCATGCCATACTGACATGTGTCACCCGCACCATGCTAGAGCGCAAATCTATAGTCATTCCTACACTGTAAGAGATATTTAAATAATTTGTGCCAATGGGGTTGACCAGCTCTGCCCACAACTCCCTGTTTTATAGCATTTTTTTAGTTTCAATAGTAAAAGTACACCATTGTTATTCTAGTAATTAGTAATACACTGTTGGCTTCCCAGTATGTTATTTAACTGAATCCATTCAGACATAACACCATAATAAATTCGCAAGCATTCATCATTATCTATTAGTAATATTTACTAATAAATTGTAAACAAGGATAAAGTAATATGTATGTACAACCATGAATGTTTTACTCATCATCATTCACAGACTACTATGCATTTACAATGCATAGGCTGCAGAGCTGCAGAGTAAATTACAAGAAAAACACTACAATGACCATGTCAAATAGTAAATATTTAATTTAAAATATACATGTAAAATGTTAGAGTTAGAACCTGATATAATACAAGTACATTGTAAATTACACACAAACAATTGCTTCCTAAATAGGTACGTATTATAGCTTTCTTTCATTGGAATTATATTATCAGAATTCGTTCAATGATTCCATGACGTTTATTGACAAGAGACCATAAGATATAACCTCTAAATTGCTCTTATCGCGCATGTAGATAACAAACAAACCTACACTATTTTCAGTATCAATATCATGTAACTAGTTACCTGATGCTTGGCCGGCAGAATTACACTCTTTTTTCAGCAGTTTACTATCATGCACTGGTTTTTTAGGTCGTATCACCACGTACTTAGATTTCAGTCCGTCGAGAACATTGCTTTGATAATCACCAGACTCTTCAAACTCAATCTTGGACAGAAGCACGCTTTTAGCGGATGAATATAGTCTGCTATCCAATAATGAGGAACTTTGAGATTCGTCTGGGGTAAGAGATAAACGCAATGCGCTAGTTACGGGATCGCAAATGGAAGCGGGCATTTTACCTCCAAAATTGCACTATCACGATATCAAAGCACAAAGCACTTCATAATTCAATTTACGAGTTCATATGTAGCACAAACAGATATTTAACAGAACGTCTTATAGTAACCTCGTAAACATGTGTATTTTAAATTATTGGGCTATAAAAAGGAAAACGAAACGAATCAACTTCGACTGGTCCACGCACGACAACCCGAAAATGTTGCCATGCTAAAAATAAAAGGAGTTTATTAGAAAATCAAGAGGTAATGATTATAACCAAACCAATGATCCACGATAACTATAATTGTCGAATTTGGTGGATCACCTAGTTTTCTACAAATGCTTCAAAGCACAGACGAAGTAGTATTCTTCAAAGGTTCTTTATTAATAATTGGTCCTAATGCTATATTTATTTTAAACCCTGTCATTTGCCCTTTTGTCGCAAGGCCACAAGCCACAAGCTACTTTGATTTTTGCAAAACTAACAAGCGGCAGCTAGTACTTGCAAGTCCATTAACAAAGCAAATGCCCTTTCCACACTAAGTTTATAGTAAAATCACGGTTTGTCAGTCAAGGATCGAAAAGCGTTTGGAGCCGGCATTAAATGATCGGGCGGCCACCGCCAGCGCAGCGACGCGACGCTATCCGTGCTATATTTTATGCGTAGGCCTATGCCTCTAAATAGTCCATTCCAGCCTATGAATAAGTATTATGGCAGAAACAGACTTATAACACGACACGCCACGCGACGGCAACTCATCTCGTGACGCACAGCTTCGTCATTTGGCCAATAAGAACGCATGACATGGCGTGGCGTCGGGTGTTACAAGTATGCTGAGGCCTTTACTTATTCGTAGATGCCAGCGCTGGCCTGATAGTGCGACTAGCGCCTGCATAACTGGCATGGCACCGAGGTTAAATGGCCCGTGGCAGCACCGTTCAAACCTGCCAGGCCATCATTTGTGCAATCATGATTGTTGGCATCTAAGGTTTGAGTCTACACTCCTACCAACTTATCTGTGAAATAGCGAAAATTGGAACTATGGCCGTCATGTTGAAATGTCTTCGATTGTGCCGACGCATTCGATTGTGTCGACGCATCGACGGTGGCATCCTCTTTCAGTTCGCAGATAAGTTGGTAGGACTGTACACAGCTACCAACTTATCTGTGAAATGGCGAAAATTGGAACTACGGCCGTCATGTTGAAATGTCTTCGATTGTGCCGTCGCATTTCATTCGATTGTGACGACGCATCGACGGTGGCGTCCTCTTTCAGTTCACAGATAAGTTGGTAGGACTGTATCTGTGAGCTGAAAGAGGACGGCACCGTCGATTCAGTGTTGCAAATTAATATAAGGTGCCCAAAATTGAGTAAGTTTTCAAGAAGGAAATTTCACATTAGACATAATCGTTTAATAAGAATTACAGTTTTTACAAATTAAAAACAATGATACTTAAATAAAAATAATAAAATAAATAAAAAGAATTTGATAATTTACAGTTACGTAGGTACGCTAACAGTTTAGTCTCTCAGCAATAAACAATGGCTATAACTAAAAAGTAATCCAATGAAATGGAAATTCAGCAGATAAAATATTCCACGGGGGGGATACAACTTTCATTTAATGCGAAGTTAAGTGGGTACCTACCCTGCAAGAGGTACCTGGATGTCTAGCATTTAGTTATGACCGTACCTAACCCCTAACACCAGACTTGACTAATTATAATTAGCAGTGGTACCTAGTGGCAGTGTAGTGTAATAAAAAAAAAAACAAATTGCTTTACAATGATTTATTGAAAACCAGGTTTACAGTAATTGTGATCTTTAGATGAACCTGCATACACAACTTCATCCTGGTTGTGAGGCCATACTCCGCTTATTTCCGTACCACTATCATCATTATCACTATCGCTTTCGGTTTCAGTGTCACTTACCACTTCTATAATAAAAGGTTTATCTAAATACAAATCATGTTTTAAGTATTCTCCTTCTAACCTGCGAATGTGTTTACAATGCTGTGCCCACTCATGAACTGTAATAGCGTCAAAAGCTTCTCTAACTAGGCGGGGAATTTCAGCATTTTTGTGCTCAATATTTACATCAGCAACTTTTCTTTTCATTGTGCTTCATATAAGTTCAATGGGATTGAGATCACAGTGATAAGTTGGTAAATATAAGCATTTGTCTATTGTCTTCTAAATTTTTTTCAATCTCATATACAGGTTCAGGTTTGTTTCTCTTAATTATTTCTAAATGCTGAGGTTTAGTCAAATTCTCTCCGAAGTCAATTTTATTTTGGGTCAACCATAATTGCATATCTTGTTTTAAGGAATTCGTATTTGGGACTTTATTCACACAAATACGGTGATAAGGAGCATTATTCATCACTATTATGGATGGCTCTCGTAAATTAGGCACAAGTTTTTCAATAACCCACTTTTTAAAGTTAGTACTATTCATCTCGTCATGATAATCACCACTTTTTGTGTTTGATTTAAACACAAGTAGTGTATTTGTAACAAATCCAGTATCTCCTCCCGCATGAACAGGTAAAAAATAGGTGAATAGGTTGGGGAAAAAGTTTCTTCGCATTTTTTAAGTAAATTCAAAACATTTTTTAATATACATTATTTACATTATTAAGTATGTAGGTACCATTTTGTTTGATAACGTTTTGCCATCTTGTAAGTAGGGACATGATCCCATTGCTATAGAAATTTTGGGACTTCTGATCAAAATACCGCGACAAGTGGTTTGGCAGTCCTCTCGTGATGTTAACCTGACACTGCCTAAAGAATTTTGAAGAGACCGAAACAGGTGGAAATCTGAAGGTGCAAGGTCAGGACTATACGGCGGATGCATTAACACCTCCCAGCCAAACTCCCTTAATTTTTGCTGAGTGGCTAAAGATGTGTGAGGTCTAGCGTTATCATGATGAAAAACCACACCCCTTCTGTTGATTCCGGCCGCTTTCTATCAACTTCTTGATTTAATCTCATCGGTTGTTCGCAGTAGAGTTCAGAATCGATGGTCCTGCCTGGTGGTAACAGCTCATAATGAATAATGCCCTTCCAATCCCACCACATACACAGCATCACCTTGTTGCGAGTTTTCCCGGGTTTCGCCACAGTCTGTGAAGCCTGACTTGCTTTGACCACGACCTTTTTCGCACGTTCTTGTCGTACGTGATCCACTTTTCATCACCAGTTATCAGCTTCTTCAAAAATGGTTCGGTTTCATTACGTCGTAATAAAGAATCACAAATGAGTACGCGGTTCATTAGTTTTCTTTCAGTGAGCTCGTGAGGTACCCAAATATCGAGCTTTTTTGTGTATCCAGTTTTTTTCAAATGCGCCAAAACTGTTTTGTGGTCAATTCCCAGTTCTTCAGCTACGTCGTAACTACTGATATGCCGATCTTGCTCCACGTTTTCAAAAATGGCATCCATTTTATCCATAATAGGGCGACCAGAGCGACGTGCATCTTTGACATCAAAATTTCCGGATTGAAAACGCTTAAACCAAATTTGTGCTACTCTCACAGACACTGCACTGGGTCCATAAACATCGCAAATTTTTTTCGCGGCTTGCGTTGCATTTTTACGTTTTTTGTAAAAAATTTTAAAATGTATCGAATTTCTTCATTAGATTCACTCATCTTTCTTGATCTTGAAAAACAAATGAAAATCACACATTTTCCTAATTTTAATTTGGAATTGTGTTCTTTAAAATTTAAACTTTTAATGATACCAAAACCAGCCAGATACAAATAGTATAGCCAAAGAGATTTTACTTTAAGTTCATACATACTATAATGCGAAAAGACTTTTTCCCCAACCTAATATCTTTGCCCTTTCGATACAGGCTCCAATACTCCGTCTTCACCCTCTCCTTGCCAACATTTACCCGATGTATGCGAAGAGTGAATATAGGTCTCATCTAAATAAATTATGGGCCGGGGCTGGGGAGATTTATTGTTTTTATCCACTGCATGCAAGTACTTAGCTCTCCAAGCTGATATTTCACTACGCTCCATAAGAACCTTCCGATTGGATTGAGATTTTTGAAAACGAAATCCCACCTTGTGAAGCAGCTTTCGCGGACTCTCTCGCTGTCCTGTGTAATTTATTTCTGTCTTTAAGACCTCTAGAAGCTTTTTAACAATAGGGACTTCTTTTGTAGCAGAATAAAATTCATGTACTTTCCTCCGTATAACTCCCATGTCAAAATCATCAACATGCACAAATCCACTTTTACGTTTTCTCTCCTTGCCTGGTGTCCGAATTTTTGTACCAGTTTCTTCTGCTGCGTGCCCTTCCTTAACTATTTTTGAAATTAGTCCTTGACTCACACCTGAAATATAAGATAATAAAATAAATGTTAGTAGAAATTTGAAATCTGGCAGGTTAGTTTGCTCACTCACTTAGCCAGGTTACCTATTAGATGTACGTTACCGTTACGCTAACCTGCAGCAAGAATAGAAACGAATATTTCGTGGACTTAAATAACAAGTTTAATAATAAGTTTAGACGACACGGTTGGCGCAGTGGTTGAGCGATTGACTGCTGCGCAGCATGTCGCGGGTTCGATTCCCGCACGGAACAAATATTTGTACGACCTACAAGTATTTGTTCCGAGTCTGGGTGTTTTTCTATCTATAATATGTATGTATTTACAAAAAAAAATGTATATAAGTAGTTTATCAGCCATCTCGTTCCATAACACAAGCATTAGGTTGCTTAGCTTGGGGCTAGATGGCGTTGTGTGATATGTCCAAACATATTTATTATTATTATTATTATTATTAGTTAAGTATCTGGTAATTTATAACAAGAAAGTTGACAACACTAACCTGTCGCTGCCGAAATTCGTTTGTATGTTTGATTAAATGGAATAATCGGAGACCCCGCCCGAGCTTCTTCGTCAAAAAAGGTTTTAACCATTAGAATAATGTTTCGAGCATTACTTTTAATAGCTTTCGGCATATTTAACTTTATAAATTCAGCAATATCACGACAAAACAACCAGAGAACCCGAATGTAGTAGACACTGACAATCGAATGACATTTAACATGACGGCCGTACACTCCATCGACGGTGCCGTCCTCTTTCAAACTCAAACTCAAACTCAAACTCAAAGCATTTATTTCAAATAAACCAATTACAGGCACTTTTGAATTGTCAATGGGTCGGTCAGTCAGAAAGATGAAGCTAGTTGCCCATTCCAAAGCGTAGTAGATCCCTATGGAGAAGAACGGGCAAGAAACTCCACGGACACTCTTTTAAATCATAATATTTTTACAAAATATTGGTTACATCGTTCAAGTTGAAAATATACATGTGAGAACAATGTAGAAAGACGTGCACGTTAAAAAGCGTCCGTAATAAAAAGATAATAACTAAAACAACTAAATTAAATATTAAAATTAAAAATAAGCCATGGCAGCTAAGAGACGACCAGTCCCAACTGACGGCGCCCGTTCACGAACATGACGCATGGATCAGCACCATTTAGCTCAACCATTTTGAAGGGAACTTAATGATCCAACACACACGCCACCATCAGCGAGACATTTGAGTGAGCATGACATACTCTCAACCGCCAGGGCACACTCAAGTCAGTGAAAGACGTACCCAGTAAAAGGTAGCTTAATAGTAGCTACATAGTGCTCACACGTGCTATGCAATTATATAATACTAAGAGATTGAATCTAAACAATGCAAAGAAAGTTTTCTCTCATCTTAATCTTCAGCAGGTCCAACAATATATCCGAATGCTAATCAATTAATTAATGCGTCCTTGTGGAGCAGGACAAGCATTCAGCCAAGCATTTTTGTCAGCGATGTAATCCCCCAACTTATAATATGCCTGGCTGCATAGTGTGCGTTTTATACAAGATTTAAATTTCCTTTCATTCAGCTGGAGTATGTGGGGAGGTATTTTATTATAACATTTTAAACAGTACCCCATGAAGGATGAGTCTACTTTAGCCAGTCTGAAACCTGGTTGAACTAATTGGTCCCTATTTCTAGTCCTATAATTGTGTCCTTCACCTCTTTTACCGAAAAGATTTAGATTTTTCCTTACGTACATGATGTTTTCGTAGATATATTGACAAGGTACCGTCATGATGTTAATATCTTTAAACAGTTCCCTTAGAGAATCGCGCCTGCGGAGGCCATATATTGCTCTGATGGCTCTTTTCTGCAGAATAAAAATAGACTCTATGTCTGCAGCCCGTCCCCATAGTAAAATACCGTAAGACATAATACTATGAAAGTAACTGAAATAGACCATCCTTGCGGTGTCTACATCAGTGAATTGACGGATTTTTCTCACCGCATATGCTGCTGAACTTAGCCGTCCTGCAAGAGATGTTAAATGCGGACCCCATTGCAGCCTTGAGTCGAGCGTGATCCCCAGGAAAACAGTTTTATCGACGAATTCTAGTTTCTCTTTATTCAATACTATGTCACAATCAGTACTTTTAACATTTGGTAAAGCAAATCTTACACATTTAGTCTTTTTCCCATTTAATACTAAATTATTAGCAGTGAACCAATTATGGATCTGCAGTAGGGCGTTATTTACGTCGTCAAGATTTGATGCACGTCTATTTATCTTAAAAATTAAGGATGTGTCGTCAGCAAATAACACCATTTGTGGTTGGTTTTTTAATAAATGGGGTAGATCATTAATATATACTAAAAAGAGGAAAGGACCCAATATCGAACCCTGTGGAACACCCATTTGTACTTTTAGACCGAGTGAATTGACACCATTTATTTGAACTTGTTGCTGTCTATCATTTAAATAAGATTTTACTAAACTGAGCGCAAGTTTACCTAGTCCGTAATGCTCAAGTTTCAAGAGTAAGGTTTCGTGATTTACGCAGTCAAATGCCTTGGAGAGGTCACAAAAGATTCCTATGGCATCTTGGGCCTCCTCCCACGCTGAAAATATGTGTTTTAATAAAGTGGCACCCGCGTCAGTCGTGCAACGTCCTTTGGTGAAACCAAATTGCTGATCGTGCAAGATTTGGTTGGTGTTGTGTGTTGTTGTTTCAGTTCACAGATAAGTTGGTAGGACTCATCATCTTCCTGCCCTTATCTCATATTACTTGGGGTCGGCGCAACACGTTTTCTTCTTCCATTCTCCCCTGTCAACCGTCACGCTATCATTCACTCCCTTCTCTTTCATATCATTCCTCACACAATCCATCCATCTTTTCTTTGGCCTTCCTCTGCCTCTCCATCCATCAACATGTATATTCATCACTCTTTTAGTCACATGCGTTTCGTCTCTCCTCATTACATGCCCATACCAAGACAAACGATTTCCTTTCAACTTTTCTGTCACTGGCGCCACTTTCAAACTTCCTCTTATATACTCATTTCTCACTTTATCCATTCTCGTCACTCCACACATCCATCTCAACATTCTCATCTCCGCTGCATGCAATTTTTTTTCATCCGTCTTCTTCACTGTCCAGCATTCCGATCCATAAAGTACGACAGGCCTTATCACGGACTTGTAAATTTTCCCCTTCAACTTGAGGGGCATCCGTGGGTCGCAAGTTGTTCCTGTAACCTGTCGCCATTTCATCCATCCTGAGTTGATCCGGTGCGTTATGTCTCGGTCTACTTCGCCATCCCCTTGGACAAGCGACCCGAGGTACCGAAAGTCGGAGCAGATCGGTAAGGGCGTTCCGGCAAGAGATATGGGCACAGGACCGGAGAGACCGCCAAAATCACAAAACAAATACTCTGTTTTGGTCCGACTTACTCTCAGGCCAACGGTCTCCAGTCTTTTCCACCACACCTCCAATCTGCTCTGGACCTCTAAGCCACTCTCGGCAACCAGCACAATGTCATCGGCGAACAGCATACACCAGGGTGCCTCTTCCTGGATATCCGAAGAAAGAGCATCCATTATCAGCACAAAGAGGTAAGGGCTGAGTGCAGACCCCTGGTGCAAGCCGACAGCCACATCGAAGCTGTCAGTAGTGCCCACTGTAGACCGGACTTGGGTACTGCATCGACTGTACATCGCGCGAATCAACTGCACATACTTCCCTGGTACACATTTTTCCTTAAGTGCCCACCACAAAACTTCACGAGGCACTCGGTCGTATGCCTTTTCGAGGTCAACAAATACCATGTGCAAGTTTTTATGCGCACCTCTGTATTTCTCGCACAGCTGGCGGATAGCAAAGATGGCATCTGCTGTTCCTCGACCAGGCATAAAACCGAATTGGTTTTGCGAAATTTCACTCTCTTCTCTTAGTCGCCTTTCAATAACTTTCTCCCAAGCCTTCATACTATGTGACATTAGCTTTATTCCTCTATAGTTGTTGCACTCCAGCACATCACCTTTGTTTTTAAAGATGGGCACCAGCGAACTGTTGCACCATTCGTCAGGTATGGCTTCTTCCAGCAACAACTTATTGAAGAATAAAACTAACCACGTCCATCCATCTACCCGTAATAACTTCCATACTTCGACTGGTATTCCATCCGGACCTATTGCTTTACCATTCTTCATCCCATTAACTGCTATTCTCACGTCATCCATACTAATCATTCTCATTAAACTCTCATTTACTGGTTTATTCTCAAGCACACCACTCCAGTCATTCTCCTCATTCATCAGTCTTTCAAAATAGCCCTTCCACCTATCCTTAATTTTCTCATCATCCGAAAGAACTGTTCCAGTTTCATCCCTTATACACTTAATCTGACAGACATCCCTCGTCTTCCGCTCTCTAGCTCTAGCAAGCCGGTATAGATGTTTTTGGCCTGCTGGATTATCCAGTGTGTTATAAAGCTTGTCCTGGGCCTTTGCTCTCGCTATGGCTACAGCTTTCTTGGCTTTTTTCTTTAGAGCATCATACTCACTCTTTTTTTCTGCTTTCAAACTAACGTTCTCATTTTCTACACTCTGCCATTCCTTGAACTTTCTCTTCTTATCCTGTAACATATTCTGTAATTCTGTCGACCACCACCATGTATCCCTATCTATAGTACCCTTTCCTTTCGTCTCTCCCAAAATATATTTCGCTGTACTTAGGAGTACAGCCCCGCCATTTCATTCCAACATTCATTTACACTTCGATAATTCATGTCCCCCATATCTATCATTTTATCCACCACTCGCTCTTTAAATTTCTTTGCACACACATAAGTTGGTAGGACTGTACTCGTAGTTCTAATTTTCGCCATTTGTGAAATGGCGAAAATTAGAACTACAGATAGGAGTAAGTTGGTTGGAGTGTACTGTGTCAGGGTGCGTTCCGAGTTGCGCTGTTATCCATTTGAGAGTGCTTTAAACTCGTTCCGAATTAGCGAACGATGTCCCGTGCGTGAATCTGACTGGCTGCCCGTGCCCGTATTTGTCTTCTGTAAGCAAATGTACTCTGTGGTATGTCTGTGTGGCTGTCAAACAAAATGTCAGGCGTCGCTTTCATTTAATTTGTCAAAATTTGTATATATCGATTTGGATTTTGATATAAAAATTCGGCGTTTTTAATATGTCATGATAGTTCTTAATGTATTCTGTTAAATTAAATTAATTACAGTAATAATGAATTTTTTGGCCGGACAGTGTTTTATGATTTTAGCAGGTCAGAATGTTTACCATATTAATTTATTGAAGTCATTTCTGATTATCATTACTTAAACACTTATTTTGCATACCAAATATGTATTTTTACTAAAATGACTTGAACTAAATATGTTTCTATTTAAACAGCGTTCAATATTATCTAATGGTGTATCTCTAATATGTTTCAGTACTCTGTGTGGTTTCGTCGTCCAGAGTTTTAGAATTAAGTGATAAATTCGTGGATATAAGTAATGAGGGTATGTGGTTTGTGAAGTTCTACGCGCCATGGTGCGCCCACTGCCGAAGGATAGAACCTATTTGGGCCCATGTGGCTCAATCGCTCTTCAACAGCCCTATAAAAGTGGCAAAAGTTGATTGCACTAGGTTCATGGCAGTGGCGACGCATTTCAAAGTCAGAGCATACCCTACAATCATGTTGTAAGTAATAATTTAGCGGGATTGAAGAGTTCATATAAAAATAGCACATTTTAAACTCATTTCTTACCTTCAGTATTAAAGGTCCCTATCACCATGAGTATGTTGGAGAAAGAGTCAAAGACGAGATGGTCAATTATGCCCTGCGCATGTCACAGCCTGCTGTTCAGAGACTGTCACAAGCTGACAGTCTTGGGTACCTGAAGGAAACACACCCAGTCTTCTTTGGATATGTTGGCAAACAACAAGGACCATTATGGGTAATTTTAAAATCATTTTAAGTTGCTGTAAACCTGCTTTAATTCATTTGACTAATTCCTATGCAAGAATATTATTGAAATCCATCTTTACGACTGTCAAGTAGTTGTATACTTTTGTTATTGTGCTCAAATAGTGTTTGTGTCTTAATAAATCTAATTAGCCTTGGCCATTTTATGATAAAACTAGCTTTTGACCGTGGCTTCACCCACGTGGATGTCGGAAATTATCCCATGGGAACCGACTACTGGGATAAAAGTATCCTATGTGTTAATCCAGGTTATAAACAATCTGTGTGCCAAATTTCGCCCAAATTCGTTCAGCCGTTTTTGCGTGATTGAGTAACAAACATCCAAACACAAACAATCACATTTATAATAATAGTAGGATAAATAAAATAAGTAGATTTCCTTAAAATTGTATCATCATAATCAGCTTATAATGTTCCCACTGCTGAGACACAGGCCTCCTCACAAAATTGTATACTACATACTAATAGTACCATCAAAACTAAAATCACTAGTCGAATGGCAATAAAGACATTTAATATTACATATACCGAAGATTATTAGAGAACTGCGAACAAGCTTGTTTCAAAAGCATCTCAGAGTGTGGCTTATCGAAAATTGTTTTTATACTGTTACTGAATTCATGAATTCTAGGGCAAATGTGAGATTTGCATGACATAAATTCAATTTGACATTTTTATTTTATATACATGGCATTTTAATCGTTTTACAACACCAGCCCACTCCATGTATCCAATGACTACTATTCATTCATAATAAAAAATATATTTGTGAATATTTGAATAATTATAAATATTATAATATTATACATTATGACGAATGACGTACCTAGTTTGAAACACCCTGTACGAGCAAACGCGGTCCAACTTTTTTCTCTTTTTCCCAACAAAATCGACACATCCGTTTGTACGAGACCTTCGATCAATTATTGATCGAAGTACGAGACAATAGTTCTACAGAGTAATAAATTACCCTAATAAACCAGACATGAGCTGTCGAAAATTTGTCAATTCATTCAAACCAGATGTTGAAACAAAATGCATTGGATAACCAAACAATCACTAAGGTGAACAGTATAAGGGACTTGGGTGTTATCCAGGACAGTAAACTCACATTCGAAATGCATATTGATGAAATCGTAAAGAAAGCGTCCAAGTCCCTAGTTTTCATAATAAGATCATCTATTTGCTTCAACTCTCTAAAACCACTTGAAAGTATTATACTGTTCATACGTACGCAGCCACCTTGAATACGCATCTCAAGTGTGGAACCCAAAATATGACGTGTATAAGTCAAGAATAGAAAGCATTCAGAAAAAGTTTTTAATATACTTAGATTATAAGACAAAACAATGCTCAACGGATTACACTCATCGTTGCAAAAGATACCATTTTCTACCACTGGAAAACAGACGCCATGCTAATGACATTACATTTCTGTTAAACATTGCCAATAGTTCCATCGATTGTTCCCAACTTCTTTCCAAAATATCACTCCGAACCCATCACGTAGGTTTCAGGCAGCGGCCACTTCTTCACATTCCATTCGCATCCACCAGCTACCGACGGAATGCCTTCTTCTGACGGACGTAGCGCAGAAAGCTTCAATAACCTTCCCTCTCTTTTAGATGTTGATCTATTTAGAACCAGCCCTAGCCTAGCACATTAAGACGAACTATAAATAAAGAATATTTTGATAAAGACCGCAATGAGTAGCATTACTACTAGTACTAATAAAGATTTTTTATGTTTTATTTAAAAGAAGAATATGTTTTGTTTTGTTTAGAAAAAATTGTTTAGTTATATAAGGAGACTTTATTTTTAATTTTAATTTTTGTATGTTCAATTTCTTTTTTTTTTATTTTAGGTACATAGTTTTTAATCTGTGGAAGCTTATAAATGGCAATTTTAAGCGATATTGTACATAATTTACCTCTAAAGATATTAGACTGTAAGCTTTCCGAAAATAAAATAAAATAAATAAATATTTTATTCCTAAAAATCGCAATAATAGACGTGTGTATTAGAAATACTACTCTGTTTAACCAATTATACAGGGTGTTTGGCAGAACGTTGAACATACGAAAATGGTGGATAGGTGGGGTCATCTGCTACTTACTCAGCCCTAATTTATTTGGCCCTGGCCCTCTGGATATTTTAAATTTTATTTTTTTTGCTTTTTTCTAGTTTCACCACTTTCTTAACTTTAAAGTGTAATTTTTATAAAAAATGGGTAAAACAGGCAATACTTTGTTTTTTTTATTTAATCTTTAATGTTGGCAGATTCTTATAAAATTATTGTTTTATTCAGATGTTAGCTAGAAAAAAAGTTATGAGTCCTCAAACTTACAGAAAGATGTAAAAAATTACTTAAATCTTAATTTCAACTTGCATTTAAAAAAAAACAAAAAATGATTGAGGAGTTCCAATTCTAGCAAAACATCCCTAGTGTGTGACCTTTCTAATGGTATGTAATTTGCTTTTATAAAAAAAAAACTTTAAGAGTTATTTCATAATTTTATCAAGTAGGAAATTTTTGACGAAACTCTACCTTTACGGAAAGTGAAATGTTTTGCGAAATTTAACACTGCAAGGTTCGTAAAATTTAAATGATCGATTAAAATTATGTAAGTTCTTGAATTAAGTACAAAGAAAATAGCTGTACCAGTTAGGAGCGAATAATGAAACAATTAAATAATTTTAAATAATTTATTTAATTAATAAATTACAGATGTTCGAATTGACGCCCTTCATTTACAATACAGGCGCGGCATCTACGTCTGATTTCTACAGTTGTTGTACGCAGCAGCATCTCCTGTCACATAACTTCGAAAGCAGCATTAATTCGATTTATCAAATCTTCTCGACTTTCTACTTCTGTAGTGTAAACTAGTTACTTTGCTCTTCCCCACACGTAAAAATCGAGCGGAGTGAGGTCGGGCGATCGCGGAGGCCAGGGAATTGGTCCTCCCTGCCAATCCACGAATTTGGGAAACAATTATCCAAATGTTCACGTACAATCAGACTCCAGTGAGCTGGGCAGCCATCGTGTTGAAAGACCCGCAAACGTCTGATGACTGGGTACTCGGCAATTGGGATAACGCTCTTGATAAATCCTTCGTGCTTCACGCGAATTAGCATTAGCATTAGGTAAAAGCAGCCATTTCTTTACCAATAACAACAGGTAACAATAATAACAAAAAACTTAACTAACAGTTTACAAAACTAGTGATAACAGTTTACCAGTGAGGAATACGCGGACATGTTGTTAGCGTATGGAAGCGCTAATGCTAATTCGCGTGAAGCACGAAGGATTTATCAAGAGCGTTATTCCAACCGCCGAGTACCCAGTCATCAGACGTTTGCGGGTCTTTCAACACGATGGCTGCCCAGCTCACTGGAGTCTGATTGTACGTGAACATTTGGATAATTGTTTCCCAAATTCGTGGATTGGCAGGGAGGACCAATTCCCTGGCCTCCGCGATCGCCCGACCTCACTCCGCTCGATTTTTACGTGTGGGGAAGAGCAAAGGAACTAGTTTACACTACAGAAGTAGAAAGTCGAGAAGATTTGATAAATCGAATTAATGCTGCTTTCGAAGTTATGCGACAGGAGATGCTGCTGCGTACAACAACTGTAGAAATCAGACGTAGATGCCGCGCCTGTATTGTAAATGAAGGGCGTCAATTCGAACATCTGTAATTTATTAATTAAATAAATTATTTAAAATTATTTAATTGTTTCATTATTCGCTCCTAACTGGTACAGCTATTTTCTTTGTACTTAATTCAAGAACTTACATAATTTTAATCGATCATTTAAATTTTACGAACCTTGCAGTGTTAAATTTCGCAAAACATTTCACTTTCCGTAAAGGTAGAGTTTCGTCAAAAATTTCCTACTTGATAAAATTATGAATAACTCTTAAAGTTTTTTTTTTATAAGAGCAAATTACATACCATTAGAAAGGTCACACACTAGGGATGTTTTGCTAGAATTGGAACTCCTCAATCATTTTTTGTTTTTTTTTAAATGCAAGTTGAAATTAAGATTTAAGTAATTTTTTACATCTTTCTGTAAGTTTGAGGACTCATAACTTTTTTTCTAGCTAACATCTGAATAAAACAATAATTTTATAAGAATCTGCCAACATTAAAGATTAAATAAAAAAAACAAAGTATTGCCTGTTTTACCCATTTTTTATAAAAATTACACTTTAAAGTTAAGAAAGTGGTGAAACTAGAAAAAAGCAAAAAAAATAAAATTTAAAATATCCAGAGGGCCAGGGCCAAATAAATTAGGGCTGAGTAAGTAGCAGATGACCCCACCTATCCACCATTTTCGTATGTTCAACGTTCTGCCAAACACCCTGTATTTCAGATCGCCGTGAAGTAAAATCATTATTATTGTCACAAAAACATGCTAAATTTAGTAGGTGAAATATGATGAACGTGTTATTTATGTGGTGTAAGATCTGTATAAATATCATATTTTAGGGAAATAAATGAATCTATCTATCTACCATTTAGTTTAATAAAACAGACATTAATTAATAAATTAAGTGACAAACAAACAATTTTCCTCATTGTGCATTGTTACAGGAAATGTTTACACTACATGCGGAGAAGTATCAGCCCCACACATGGTTTTATGCTATGTCACATGATCTGTTGAAGAATGATGTTAAAATACCTAATGAAACTGCTGTATTTGTTTACAAAGAGGATGAAGCCTACTTTTTTGAAGGTATGTAAGACGGAAATAATCATAATTGATTGCAAAATATTTGATTGATTATTACGTTAGCTTACCTTGATTTACAGCAAATCCATCATTAATTGAAGACAGAGAAACCTTAAATGTAACACTGGATAAATGGATTAACTCGGAGAGATTTGGGTCATTCCCAAAGGTCACTCGATCAAACATACATGAATTAATGGATATCGAAAAATATATAGTTATTGCTATTGTCTCTGAAAATAAGTTGAATGAAATTACTCAAACAGAGAGAGACTTCAAAGATATGATTGAAAACATCGTCAAGTAAGTATTTATGTAGATAATCTTAAAAATGAGTAAATTCGTTTTGATAGTGATTGTATTTTTCACAATCATTTTCTATTATGTACGACATAAATAAGCATAATTAATTAAAACACAACGGGCAAAAGTGGTCCACATGTCAACCACTAATGAGACCAATGTCACTGAACCAGGAATAAACAAAGGAATAACTCCCATAAAAAAATGCTGTCAGTAAAAGGTTATACAGGCAAGGTTAAAGTTATAGTTATAGATTTGGACCAAGCCATACCCAGGTTTACCCAACATCCTTTCCATTTGATAGCTTATAGTTTTTTTTTAAAACAGGAAAAGAAAACGGGACCTTCATGACAGATTTCAATTTGGTTGGATGGGAACTCCTGACATCGCAAACTCAATAGCTATGTCTGAACTAACAACACCGCACCTACTGGTCCTCAACTCCACTACAGGCCACCACCACATGCCTGATGACGACCCAGTGCTCATGACACCTGAAGCAGTTTCAATCTTCCTTGACCAGATACATAACCAAGTAGCACCGGTAATTCATACAATTTTATAGTTTCCCTAATTCATACCTTGCTCCCGATTGTATAGATATTCCAACGCGCTCTAAAATCAATAGGTATAAAAATACGCACCGCACTTGAATATCCACATTATTTATTTAATTTTATCGTTACGAAACTTATCAATGTTCGTGATTGTATATTATGTCACGGCTAAGGATGGGTGTACGCTAAACTTAACCTTATTTTCGAGGAAAGGCTAACTTAAGAGGGAGAGGTTAATTTCTTTCATCTTTAGCCAGCTAAACTTAATTGTATCCATACCCCTTAACTAAAAATCAAATACGTAGCAACTGAAAATGGCTAAAAGGTAGGTTAGGTTAAAACTGTGACCACAGACCGCACTATCCGAGCGGTGCTCGGCAGCGGTCGGCGAGTGCCAGGGTCCGTTCACGCACATAAGGATGTAAGGTATTGGGAATGTGATGATTTGCGGCGAAGGGTACGCGTACTCATGCGCTGTGCTCGCGAGTCGACCGAATATTCATTAGCTGTTGCTTTTAGGCTAAGATGAAATCCGTTATGACAAACACTAGCTCTTGCTAGCGGCTTCGCCCGCGAGGATGTCGGAAATCATCCCACGTGAAAGTACTACCGGGATACAAAAAAAGTAGATCAAGTGCTATTCCAGACTTTTATCTATTCTGTGCCAAATTTCATTCAGATCTGTTCAACCGTTCTGGTCTGATTGAGTAACAAACATCCATCCAAATCCAAACTTTCGTCCAAAGTCCATTTCATTAAAGAAGTCCGTGGAACTAATTTTGACAGATGGGGAGATCGGCCATGTTGTCGTTTGTCGACGTTATCAAGGTGCGTTTGTTGTGGTAGATATTTTGTGAGTTTATTATTGGATTAGTGCGTTTTATAAGGTTTATTTACGATGCCAGAAGTTGTAAAAAGTGCAGGTCGAGAAATGATAATAGGTCTTTACCTATGAAATTGCCGTTTTGTATGAAAAAATTTAAACGAATTTTTTTCATGCATTTTTTATTTGTATTAATCGAAGTAATCACCCATGCAATCAATGCATCTTTGCCAACGCAGTGGCAGTTTATTGATGCCCTTCTTAAAGAAATCAGCTGGACGGGAGGCAACAAATTCTTCAAAGGCATTTTGTACTGCCTCTCGGGTATTGAATTTTTTTCCCGCCAAGAAGTTATCCAAATTCTGGAAAAAGTAGTAGTCTGTAGGCGCAAGGTCTGGTGAGTAGGGCGGATGACGGAGAGCTTCCAACCCCAGTTCTTGCAACTTGGAGACCGTCTGCTGTGCAGTATGAGGTCGCGCGTTGTCGTGCAGAAGCAGCGGAGACGAGCGATTGACCAATGCTGGTTGGAGATGTGCCAGCTTCTCCATCATTGTGTTCAGTTCTTCGCAGTACACATCTGAAGTAATGCTCACCCCGTTTGGTAAGAAGCTGTGATGAATCACACCGGCGCTAGACCACCAAACAGTGACCATCACTTTTCTAGGGGTAAGTTTTCGTTTAGGGCATTGTTTAGGTGCTGAACCAGGATCCAACCAACTTGCTGAGCGCTTGCGGTTATCAAACAGAATCCATTTTTCATCGCAGGTAACAATGCGGTTCAAAATTCCTTCATTTGTGTGTCTGTTGAGCAGTGCAAGGCACGTCTCGACGCGTACTTCGCGCTGGCGATCATTGAGTTCGTGGGGCACCCATTTGTCAAGCTTTTTTACCTAGCCAATCTGATGCAAATGGACCAATATTGTTTTGACGCTAACGTCGAAAGCTGCTGCTAATTCAGCCGTAGATTGTGTATCATCAGCTTCCACAATCGCCTTTAATTCGTCATTGTCGACCAAAGTCTTCGGACGACCGCGAGGTTCATTTTTCAGGTCGAAATTTCCAGAACGGAAGCGAGCAAACCAATAACAAGTGGTGCGTTGGTTTGTAGTGTTAGCTCCGTAAACGTCGTTGATGTTGCGTGCCGCTTGTGCCGCGTTGCTGCCACGACGGTACTCATATTCCATAATTACTCGAATTTTTAACGTATCCATGATGACGAAAAAGATTGAAATGCGATGAAAATGTAACACTAATCAATAAACAAATGACTACTTTTGGAAAAAAAATCCATGTTTTTAAAATAAAATTAATTTTAAATTAGAATTCTTAGCCAAACAAAAATTATTTTGATTTGAAATGGCCAGTACTTCAGAACGGCAATTTCATAGGTAAAGACCTAATATTAAAAATGAAGGAGTTCTGTGAAGCGGAACACAAGAATCACGGTGTTTTAATACCAATAAACAATGTTCGCAAGAGAGTCGCCGCCATGACAGGTAAATTTTGGGGCTGCCATATACAGATTTTTCCCGATTGATTTCTTACAGATTGGAATTAAGTTTTTTTAATGCATGATTTTTATTATGGAAATTTTTAAAAGGAATTAACACAATACAACAAAACATTGTGATAACTTCAACAATAAACTTATTCAACAATAATGTAATTAAATACAAAAATATCATTCAAGCTTGTTCATTTTATTGCAGGTGTATCAGAGAAAACTGTAACGAGAGTTACAAAAGAAGGCGCAACAGCGGCGAGTACTTTTTCGTCACCCCAGGGAAGAGTCGCCCGCATGCCAAAAATCTCGACTTAGATGGATTTGATTTGTGCGCTATACGGCAAAAAATTCACAGTTTTTATGTTGTGCGGAAGGAATTACCAACATTGGCTAAATTACGTGCAGCTTTGAGAGAAGACATAAATTTTCAAGGAAGCATCACAACATTGCACCGTATATTGCAAAGTATCGGTTTCAAGTATAAGCGATGCCAATCAAAACGTAAATTACTTATGGAACGTTATGATATTACCGCATGGCGTTCAACATATTTGGAGAGAATCCGAAGAAATCGCAATGTGGAGAAAAAACCTGTAGTATATTTAGACGAAACCTATATACACAACACTTATCATGCCAAAAGTTGCTGGCAAAGTGAGGATGAGCCTGGGATGTTCGTGTCAGAGTCATCAGGGAGTCGTTGGATAATTGCTCATGCGGGAACTGAAAATGGTTTTATTAATGGTGCATTGTTAATGTTCAAATTCCAATCCAAATCCTCAGATTACCACGATGACATGAACTCAACTAAGTTTTTGAAATGGATGAGTGAAAAAGTCATTCCTAACCTACCTGAAAGGTCACTTGTGATAATGGACAACGCTCCGTATCACTGCACTCAAATAAATAAAGCGCCTACAATGTCAAGTATTAAACGTGACATGCAGGAATGGCTGCGAGAAAAGGGAGTATATTTTGAAGATACTTGGACAAAAGCTGTATTATTTGAATTAATTAAACAAAACAAAGGTCTACCTACATATGCCGTGGACGCATTATTAAAATCTCACAATCATGAATTGCTAAAATTGCCGCCTTACCACTGCGATCTAAATCCGATCGAAAAAATGTGGAGCCTTGTAAAGAGACGGGTAGCGGATAAAAACGTGGGCCAAGATCCAAAAGAAATTGCACGCCTAACAGAAGAGGCTTTTGAGACTGTTAAAGCGGAAGATTGGGCAGCTCAATGTAAACATGTACAGCATTTGGAGGAAGAATATTTAAAAAATGATGGTCTTATGGATGAAGAAATGGATCGATTTATTATATCCACGGCTAGTGATAGTGAAACAGAATCTGATTTTGTTTTTGTTTTTGACAGTGATCATAGTATGACCGATCATAATTATTCAATAAAACTTTGAACAAAACTTTTAAATTATACTCGTGATAACGGATCGCGTATTACGCGGCGTCCTAGGTGGGCGGTTCAAAGCGAACGCGATTATGAAGCGATGACTGGCGAATTCAATGCGGTGCGGTGCGACGCGGCGGTTTTGTCCTACGAGCGCGCGAACTATCAACGCGCCTAAATAAGTTTTCACTTCAAAAACGCCGGTTCCACATCCAGTTCGCGCGAAAATATCAAGCAAACTGATCGCGTTCGCTTCATTTCGCGCCGCTCCGCACCGCACCCCACGTGCGTTTGGTCACGTAGGCCACTTCAATAGGTTTCGACTGTTTGTTGTTTTCGCGCCGCGCCGCGCCGCTTCGCTTTCGCGTCTAGATCGCTCACGCAGGACGCCGCGTTATACGCGGTTCGCCGCCGCGTCGTTCCCTACTCTATAAAGTGGGCGTTGCCGAGCCGAGGTGCGGGAAGGGTTATACAGGGTTATTGGTAAAACACCAGCAACCTCTTAAGGGGTCATTGTTCTCATCATTATGAACAACTTTTACTATGGGACCAAACCTGAAATCGCGAAAAAAATCAGCTGCACCCTACATTTTGACGAGTTTGATGTAGATAAATGTACTGAACAGTTGATTTGTTTTTCGCGATTTCATGTTTGGTCCCGTAGTAAAAGTTGTTCATAATGTTGAGTACAATGACCCCTTAAGAGGTTACTGGTGTTTTACCAATAAATCTGTATATTATTAGAACGGTTATTTTATTCAGCTGCTTCCGGTAGTACGTTCCCCTGGGATAAATTCCGACTTACACGCGGGCGAAACCGCGGGGAAAAGCTAGTTTATAATATTTGTAGGAATGTAGGAATTAGGATTAGCGTCTCCTCGAATGTAAACTTAAGTTAAGTTAGGGTATATTTCTACACCCATCCGTAGTCGTAACATATTATACATACTTTAACTTTCATCTTCTGACTGAATATATCTGTTTCTCCCACAGACATATGGAGGCAACAGTTTGCCAGTACGTTTCTACAGAGGCTTTTACGAAGCAAGGACCACATTGACGAATATGTGGCGCGGGAATCCAGTATTAACGGCGCTAGTGTTCGGGCTACCTCTCGGCTTCTTATCTCTTATATGCTACTCAGTGTGCTGTGCTGATATACTCGATGCAGAAGAAGAGGAAACTGCAGGTAAATTATCTACTTGCGTGGTTTTAAAAAAAAAGTTTCGAGAGGCAGTTATAATTGTAAAAGAAGCTTTGGTTACTGAATTTTGGTTTGTCCTGCAATCAGTATCAATCAATAAGATCCTCATTATAAGACGTGCATCTGGACTGAGGGCCCATTTTTTAGTCTTGCTAAACAAATTGACTTATTAAGGATATTAGGAACTCAACCACTGATTTTAAGACCAACACTGTACCAGTACTTATTGCGAATAAATGATTATGATTATGAATTAGTTAAAAATAGTAAAAACTTATGAACAAATGACTTGGGCTCGCAATCCAGAAGATTGCTTAAAGTGGCATAGCATAAATCTCAGAAAGTACTACATCTGTGTTAATAATTTATATTTTAGAAATTAGTTAAGATTTTCTTAAATCTTTTAAGAAATTTCCAACTCGCTAGAATATGACGTTACAGATTTATGGCGGTTTATCTGGGGCCGTCAGTTCGTTAATGTCTGTACTGAGGAATCTACAAAACATGAGTTTAACTGACGAAATACATAAACATGCCTTTTATTTGTTAAAAAGAAATAATGGCTCAAAAGTTATTGGTTGAAAAGTAAATTAAAGTAGCATTTTCTTAAAACGTTTTAACTGAGAGCCCAATATTTTCGGCTTTATTGACTGACTAGGCTTAACCTCGTAGACGAATACAAATTAGATAAAGTTTTTTTTACTTTATTTTTATATAAAATTTAGCTTTTTCCTAAGTTCTAAGCTAAGTCGGAAATTATCCCAGGGGAAGCAGCTGTGAAACCGCTAAGCTATTTGCTTTATTGAAAGCTGAATAAAATAACCATTCTTATAGCATTCAGGGTTATTGGTAAAGCACCAGCAACCTCTTAAGGGTATAATTGTACTCATCATTATGAACAACTTTTACTATGGGACCAAACCTGAAATCGCGAAAAAAATCAGCTGTAGAGTACATTTATCTACGTCAAAATGTACGGAGCAGCACATTTTTTTTCGCGATTTCAGGTATGGTCTCATAGTAAAAGTTGTTCGTAATGATGAGTACAATGACCTTAAGAGGTTGCTGGTGTTTTACCAATAACATTGAATGATCCCTCCCGCACCTCGGCAACGCCCAGTCTAAAAACTTTTTTACAAAAAAATACAACCGACTTCCAAAAACAACACTACAAAGTAAAAAATAACTTTAATTTCGGAAGTCGCTGTCTGGTTAAATGTATTTTCGTTTTTTGCCACCGACTTCCGAAATTAAAGTTATTTTTTACTTTGTAGTAAAAATACAACCGACTTCCAAAAACAATTTGGAAGTCGGTTGTATTTTTTTGTAAAAAAGTTTTTATTTTTCACTTTTTAGTTGTGGTACCTACCCCACACAAATTCTAATACCACTACCTGCAAAACAAACTAGAACATCATCCATATAAAAGTGGGGAAAAAATACGTATTATTGAAGCTAACCCAAAAACTAGCCAAGCAAAGTTAATCAATTTTATATGGGACCAACTTTGATGTATACCCTCTCGAATAAAACAAAAATTTTTCAAATCGGACGACTGTAAAAAGTTATGCGTGGTCATACATAAAAAAAATTTAAAAAAAAAAACGTGTCGAATTGAGATCCTCCTCCTTTTTTTTTTCGTCGGTTAAAAAGTAGGGAACGTCGCCGTCGCCACGGCGGCGTCGAACGGATCGCGTATTGTATTTTTATACTCGTGATAACTTCGAAATAAAATACAGTATATATTTATTATATTAGTATATTTATTTTACTGCTACATAAATACCCTTGATTATAAAACTATTTAGGGCTGATTGTTCAATAGGTTGATAACTTTTACCTGAAGAATAAATGTGACAGTTTGACATATTTTCTATACGAAAGCTGTCAAACCGCCATATTTATTCCTCTGATAAAAATTATCTGACTATTGAACAATCAGCCCTTAGTTGAATAAGAATTAATAATACGATACGAATGTAACCAACTTTTGTTTATACCGGCGATATAATTAAATTTTAGAACACAAAATAGTTAGATATATTCCCTCGCGGACTTTTTGTTGGGAATAATGAGTATTTTAATCATGTAGTACATAATTTTTATGTATCATAAATAGTTTTCTCAGCGCACGCGAAATAATGAATTTTATAGGCAAAATTTTGCTACTTTGAGTTACATTATTGCAATTTTCTTAAGGATCTCTATTTTTTTGAAAATAAATTATAGCCTCTGTTACTTCCTGATAATTTGACTTTCTATTGGTGAAAAAATGGTTAAAATCGGTAAAGTAGTTTCGGAGCTTATTCGGTACAAACAAACAAAAAAGTCTTTCCTCTTTATAATATTAGTATAGATTTACATATCTTCCGTTGTTCTAAACGTCATACTTTAAGTCGACGTTCGCACGGACGTAAAGATATCGCGGCGATTTTATTTCGCACACTGGATTTTCAACGCTTTGCTTAGCGCCGAGAGTTGAAATCGCAACAGTGTTTTTTCGACGCGCTAGAAATACTCGGCTCAACAACGAGAGTTGAAAATCCAGTGCTCGATAAAATCCCGCCGCGATATTTTTACGTTCGTGCTACGTCTCGTCGGCTAAGAGAAAATGCATTTTAATTCTATATAGGAGCAATTTTTATAGGGTGACCATGATGTTTGTTCTTCGTAAGTACATAATAGAAAAAATCAAAATAAGTTTTGTAAAGCGCAGTCGGAAAGTCATTTTCTAAGCCATTTATTTATAACTTAAACTCATATGTAACATAAAAATATAGGTAAGAAACATAAAAAAAAAAATCTATGGTTGGGTGATTGTTAATGAGAAAAGAAAAATTGCCAACTTTTTTCTGATAGCTGTTAAAATAAACAGATTTAATCCGGAAAAAAAAATGTTAAAAGACGAAACATTATTAAATATTCATATTATCCTTTGAATCATGTTTGTTTTCTTTAACTTCAAAATCAGAATCAGTTACCCCGTACGAAAGAGAATGTAAATAAACAGGTTGTTCTTTTATACTATTACAAAATCTTACCATCAAATCATCATAGCAGACCTGTTTACAAAACCATGCCCCTTGTAATGACCGAGAGCAGCCGGTTGCAACGCAGGAACATCACTAACGCGTAATAATTTGAAAAATTTACCTTTTAAACTAATTGTTTCGGGTAGGTCCTAATCAAATGAGAGAGCTTATAACTAGCCACAGAGTACATTATAATATACTAACTAGCGATGACCGCCATGGTCATCACTAGTTATAAGCTCATCAGACATTTCAAACATCAAATATATAAGGTGTTAAAAAATTAACTCTAAAAACTCTAAGGAGTGGTTTAGACTATCTATCAATCCATCTTTTACTATAGGATCAACTTTGAAATCTTGAAAAAAAATCAGCTGTTCCATAAACTCACAAACTCAAAGCATTTATTTCAATTAAACCAATTACAGGCACTTGAATTGTCAAAGAGTCGGTCAGTTAGTCAGAAAGTTGAAGCTAGAAGAGTAAAAGTTATTCAGCTCGATGGCCTAAAAAATAAATATGGCACCTCTTAAAGTCTTAAAGTTAATTTTTTAACACCTTATATGCTTAGTCGTTTAAAAAAATACCTTCTATGAGGGTAGATCTGTATCTACCCTCATAGAAGGTATTTTTTTTAACTATATCCGTCCTATAAAACTAACAAAATCATATCTACCCTACAAAATTAGCTCCTACGGAAAAATGTAAAATACATTTCCTCTAAAAGTATGGCATTTACAAACAACGGACGAGATGTAAAATTTTAGTAAAAATATAGTAAAAAAGCTTCATCTAATTTGTATTCATCTTAGAGGTTGAGCCGAGTCAATACTCGTAAAGCCGAAAATATTGGGCTCTCAGTTCAAACATTTTGAGAAAATTCTACTTTTATTTACTTTTCAAGCAATAACTTTTGAGCCATTATTTCTTTTTAACAAATTCTCATAAACGTTTAACTATAAGATATAAAAGACATGTTTATGTATTTCTTCAGTTAAACTCATGTTTTGTAAATTCCTCAGTACAGTACATTAATTAACTGAGGACCGAGGAGGCCATAAATCTGTACCGTCATATTCTAGCGAGTTGGAAATTTCTTAAAAGATTTAAGAAAATCTTAAGTAGGTACACAATTTCTAAAATATAAATTATTAACACAGATGTAGTACTTCCTGAGATTTATGCTATGCCACTTTAAGCAATCTTCTGGATTGAGAGCCCAAGTCTTTTGTTCATAAAATTTTTAATTCTGGACTTTTGCATTAAGTTTTTTTTTTTTTTTAACAAATTTCCTTGTCTCGATTTGTTTCACAAGAATTAAAAAAATGGGCCCTCAGTCCAGATGCACTTATCACATAGTGGGGTAATTAATTTGCGCTATGTGATCATTACTGTAGTTGTTTATTATATTTATTTAAATAAAAAAACAAACAAAATACCCAGCCGGCAATAGAGTCCAGCCTATCTGACGGCGCGGGCGGTCTGTGCTCCAGAGGCAGAAACCTCGTAGAAATAAGCGTCGTGTCAAGAAATTCCAACTGCTTTATGACGATGACAATCAGTGACCCCTTCTTTTAGATGTTACTCGAGGCCATTGGCCCGCCTTCACGAGCAGTCACCAGTATCGGAACAACAACAGCCGAGCCTCTACCCGTTGTCGTTATACCTTATTGATGAAAATATTTTTGTTTTCAGAAACACACGAAAAGAAAGACTAGACACCAAAACCATCAAGATCGTAAATCGCCAGTTTTAGTATTTTTACAACATTGGAAAGATATACGCGTTTTTTTTTATGCTATCATAGTAATTTTTGCTTTTCCTATATTTATATTGCTTAGGTCTGTGATGTGGCACATTTTTCAATGTTTTGGTTTTAGTTAATTACCTCGCCATTACCGTTACTTTGTAACGGATATTTTCATTATTAGGTTTGGTTATACATGAAAAATTAATTGGTTACACATGTAACAATAATTTATAGTACAAGATTTAATTAAATAATTGTTAGCCTGGGAATGGGGGGGGGGGGCGAGGAGCTTATAAGTCGACAAATGAGCTTTGTACTGTGTTTTTCATGGCTCACTAGATGAGCGTCTAAATGGTGAGTGGTCTGCCGTAGCAGGCAACGGACCGCTGTAGGCTTTCCTACCGCTCACGCTTTCAATATTTAAGCCGACCACCCTAACCCACACCCACTCTCACCAAGCCCAGGCTTTTAGATAGATACCGGGGGCAAGTTTACCTTTTAACCCGACAATATGTTGAAGATGTTGACTGACTAACATCTCTTGATACCAGGTACAGTTATCCCACGAAACGACACGCGCTTTACTTGTGTTTACCAAGTGCACAAACACGCTGTGAACGTGTGAGTACGGCTGCGTCCTATATAAAAGCTATCGTCACTTTTTGTTCGGTGAACCTGAAAGCGTTGTCGCGCCGACCGCGACAGCGGGCGCCTTCAAGTTTTCCGAACAAAAAGTGACATAAGGAGGCGATGAAGCGACGCGACGATCACTTTTAAATAGGACGCGGGGTAAGCGCAGGAGCTCTCGGTACCGACCGAGAGTCCGAGACAATGGTGAAGTCGGAAGCCTGTGTGTGTTATGTGCTAATGCTACTCGTTTTCACCAGGGAGCGTACAACCCCGGTTAACAGTTAAGTCTTTCGAAGGGGTAAGCCGTTTATGAGGTTACCTTTATCATGTGTAATTCGTTGAATGGGTTTTAGCCTTGAAACCCAGTAAAAGGTAGTAGGTCCCAGTAGTGTCCGCCTTTGTACATTTTAAGTGCGTAAAGTTTAAATAAATAAATAAAAGGGTTATCCCTTCAATATGGATAACCCATTGAATGGGTTCTATTCTTGAAACCCAGTGAAAGGGAAACCCTTCATTAAGATAACCTATATAATATAAGGGTTTAGTTCGGGTTACCATATTAGCTAGGTATTTGCAACGTATGCCCTTCATCGAGAAATCATATTACACTGCTCCGAGTCGGAGCAAAACCCTTGAAGTGAAACCCTTTTTACCCACATCGTATGGGTTTTTGTTTAACTGCTTAGAAAAACCCTATCGAAAAACCTTTCAATGGATAGCCATAATGGTCCCGTAAAGCCGTTCAAAAGGGTTACCTACATCGTATGGGTTTTTGATTAACTGCTTAGAAAAACCTTTCAATGGATAACCAAAATGGTCCCGTAAAGCCATCCAAAAGGGTTAACTACATCGTATAGATTTTTGATTAACTGCTTAGAAAAACCCTATCGAAAAACCTTTCAATGGATAACCAAAATGGTCCCGTAAAGCCATTCAAAAGGGTTACCTACATCGTATGGGTTTTTGATTAACTGCTTAGGGTTAACTACATCGTATAGGTTTTTGATTAACTGCTTAGAAAAACCCTATCGAAAAACCTTTCAATGGATAACCAAAATGGTCCCGTAAAGCCGTTCAAAAGGGTTACCTACATCGTATAGGTTTTTGATTAACTGCTTAGAAAAACCCTATCGAAAAACCTTTCAATGGATAACCAAAATGGTCCCGTAAAGCCATTCAAAAGGGTTACCTACATCGTATGGGTTTTTGATTAACTGCTTAGAAAAACCCTATCGAAAACCCTTTCATTGGGTAACCAAAATGGTCCCTGGTTTTCACGCACACATTCACGTGTTTGTTCCACAGAACCATATATTCCTAACGGAGGTTTGTATATACACCACTTGGTAAACACAGTAAAGCGTGAGTCGCTTCGCGCGAGATGAAAATACTATACCTAATAGTGAGAAATCAAAATCAAGGTTTTTTTTTTTTCTTCAAGGACTTTAGTTTCTTATCGTCTGTCATGGAAGTAATTCCTTAAGTGAATCATGTTTATCTCGCTTTCTAGGTATTGTTTTGAGATCTTATTTTTCATCTTTTTTTACCAAGTATTATAACTAAATTAAATTTAAACATGATGTCTTAATATTAATAAACGTTGTTTTGTAATCGCTAGTCTATTTATTATGAATTAGAAAGTAATTCCGAAGCAAGGTATTATACCAAAGATTACGAGGATACATCTACTACTTTTAGCAGAAAGCACATAAAGCACCTACACTAGGTTGCTAAACATACAAATAGTCCTTTTACAGTTATCTTACCTCTATCAGCAAAAACCCAACAGCAACCATAATGCAACGAAAATAAAATATCATTGTGATTTTGACAGGCCTGTCTGTGGCAGCAACCCAATAGCAACCTTATTACAAGGAGAATAAAGATCACTGTGATATTGATTGATGTAAAATCGAGGTAAAATAACTGTGAAACCTACATATTTATGGAGCCATTAGTTCACAGTTTCCAATACAAACAATTTAAACTTGTTTGGTAAGCAAATTGCCTCTACTTACTTTAGTCTGTAACAAATAACAACTGCCATTCTTTGTCAGTCGTCGTATGAAATGGCGCACTTATATCAACCTGCTCAACATTCCAGTTCCCCTACTGTACACTAATCTATTTTGAAATGGCTTGTGTTGACGCTAAACAAATTATACCTCAATAAACTTAAATGGTGGTATTGTGGATTTAAATAAAATTATTTGATTATTTTATAAAACTTTTATTTATTCTTACCTACAAAAATAAGTATGTTACTGGAGCAATGAGCTTAGTGTGACTGACACTGGCATGACCACCATCAGGCATTTTAATTTTGATAACACAATAAATTTGTCGCTAATTAGTCGAAATTTGCCGCCAAATATCAGAATTTGTCGGTCACTGGTTCAAAAGTTATAAGGGTTCATAGGTGGTCGATTTGGAGAGCATCTCCCCAGTTTGCCATATTTATATCTCAAAAACTAAGTCACCTAGTGAAGATCAGTTTTCTCCCAAACTTAGTCGCAATTTTTCGCCAAGTCACAGATTTGGTAGTCTTAGTTTAGAAGATATAATTGTGTTAAATTTTTATGTATAGTCCAAGAGATATTAAAGATTTTGTCGTAAACATTTCTAGCTCTTGGACTATACTTAAAAATTTAACTCAAACCGACCGACTAAATCTGTGACTTGGCGAAAAATTGCGACTAAATTTGGGAGAAAACAGATCTTCGCTAGGTGGCCTAGGTTTTGAGATATAAATGTTGCCAAACTGGGGAGATGCTCTCTAAATCGGCCACCTATGAACCCTTATAACTTTTGAACCTGTGACCGACAAATTCTGATATTTGGCGACAAATTTCGACTAATAGAATAGAATAGGAAGCGTTTATTTCGACCAACAAAGGATCATAGACTTAAAAAATGCAAAATTTAAAAGTAAAACAAAAGAAATAAAATACAATTAACATGAACAACGAAATTACAGATCTCAATTGCTCAGTATGTGAACCATACATACAGCAATGGTTCAGGTACTGACAATCGAAGCACTGCGCGAACGCCCTTAGGATGCCGTTGGAGCTAGCCCGAATTAGTGACTAATATTTTGTGTTATCAATCAGGGGTATCGTATTACCCAGTTACTGGGTCGTGGAGGTCAGATAGGCAGTCGCTCCATGTAAAATACTGGTATTCAGCTGCATCCGGTTAGACTGGAAGCCGACCCCAACATAGTTGGGAAAAGGCTAGGCAGATTGATTGATTGACTTTGTGTTATCAAAATTAAAATCCCTGATTGGTGGCCATGCCAGTGTCAGTTAGTCACACATGAGCTTACACAATGATATTTGAAAGGCTACATCTTAGACAGTTCCTCAATATACAGAGCCATTCGGATTTGTTCTACGTGGTTTTTCAACTGGTTGTACCAGACTGCATATTTAGTATAACAGCTATCCCAATTATTGTCTACTTGATCATTTATTTGAGGATATCTTCTACCCTGATTATTGACAGTATTATTTATCTTACTCTTGTTATTTATTGATTTCTTATTACTAGCTTTCTTTATTGATTCTCTTGAATCAATTTCACTACTAGACGAATCTGATTCACTTGAACATTTTTCACTTTCTTGCTTACTGTACACTTTTCTTTCCCTTAGTGGAGGCTTATTCTTGTTTCCAGCCTGTTTATATCTAGTACTGTTTGATTTCTGTGGATATTGTTCATTTTCGTGAACATTTAAATATGTGGAATGTGTTTTCTTTGGTTTAAGATTATTACTACATTTTTTTGATTGAAAAGATGTTGGAAGCCCTGCATCTAACAATGCTTTATTTAAGACAGATTCATCAAATTCGTCATCACACAGTCCACTGTCTACATTAGCCCCTTGTTTCTCTTTATTAGGTGCCCCATTCATGATCATTTTATTATGAGATTCAAAATTTGTCTTGTATGCTTTATCAGGTTTAACAAGTTCCTTTTCACTTGTCGTGAGATTCTGATTGTTATTTAAAAGTTTGATTTGGTCTCTTAGTTTTTTCAAGGTGCCTTCTATTTCGGAGTTTATATTTAGTTTTAGAGGAGCATTGTTATGCATGTTCAAGGTTGGTACACATTTGGCTTTGGATTCTGCTTTTATTTTGTCGCAAGAAGGATCACAGTCATTTTCTTTATGCAATTTAAAACAAGTTAATAAATCATTGAAGGATTCTATTTCACTTTCATTAGTCTTCTCAAATGACTTGCATAATGTTTCAAAACTTTCAGTTTCATCGGCACACTTCTTCACATCAGCATTTCCATTTGTTAATTTATTGATTAGCTCATGGCAGGCATCATTATTTTCAATATGTTGGTATATTAATGAGTCTTGGGAGGAATCACACTCATTATGATCAAAATTTTCTTCATCCCAAAAGTTTTTTAGGACTAATAATTCATTAATTGATTTAATATTTTTTTTAAATTTTGTCTCCTCTTGTCCTTGACTTAGTATAGTAACAGCAATACCATAAGATCCAAATCTACCAGCCCTTCCAATTCGATGTAAATATGTTTGCCAGTCATATGGTGGCTCAAAATTTATGACTAAATCAATATTAGAGGCATCTATACCTCTTGCTGCTAAGTCTGTAGATATTAATATTCTGCATTTATAATCTTGCAACATTTTTAATGCATCCAAACGATCAGTTTGTTCCTGTTGACCGTGCAATTTTTCTGCAGGCCATTTTTCAAGTAGAAGCATCTTGTACAAGTCCCTAACTCTAACTTGATAATTACAGAAAATCAAACATTGCTTAAAGTTCTTTTTAGATAATATTTTGAGTAGTTCATCAAATCTGTTCTGTGTTTGCCTAACAATATTAGAATTGCTCTTTACAATACTAACTAATTGTTTGATTCCCAAGAGAACAGTTGTACTGTCAGGGCAAATATGTTGAGCATTTTGGACATATTTACTCATAACAGACTTTAACAATTCAGGATATGTGGCACTACTCATAATGACTTGCTTTTCTTTAGGTAATACTGAAAAAATATAGTTAATATCTGCCTGAAAACTTTTATCCATTAATTTATCTGCTTCATCAAGAACCAATAATCGCACAGTTGTTACATCAATGTGATTTGCTTGAATTAAATGCCTTAGCCGCCCAGGACTGCCAACAAGTATATGCACTTTATTTTTGAATTTTATTATGTCTTCTTGTAAAGGTAGTCCACCTATTACAACTTCAACATTTAAACCTGCAACAAAACTTTTATTATGATTTATGTGTTTACATACCTACCATTTTGATTGGACGAAACAAAAAACAGAAATATGTAAGCAGTATGTTTTGAAAAACAAGTTTGAGTGTCTGCCTGAACAAATATTCAGTCCATCTAAATAAAGCCCATACGATAATCAGGGCAGGTCAAGGTGGAAATTAATAGCTGCACTACAAGAGTGCACATGGTACAAAAACACTTCACCGCCCCAGTACTTACTATTCCAATTGGAACCAATTTGAGAAATGACATCACATATTTGAGCTGCAATTTCTCTTGTAGGTGCCAAGATAACAGTTTGCAAGCCTTTCTCCAAGTTCAATTTCTCCAGTGCAATAACTGTAAAAACAGCTGTTTTACCAGTCCCAGATTTAGCTTCGAGTAAAAGATCTAAAATAAAAACACGCACGCATAAATTAATTACCTATATGAAATCACGTGACTTGAGTATTCTATAATCCTTTGAAATTATTTTCATTATTTAGTTGTTATCAGTAGCTACCTAATTCCAGAAGAATCAGAGTAGTTTTTGTTCTAAGCTAAAAGCATATCAGTGAAGTTAACCTATTGAATCCCTAGTAATGAGACACAATATTGATTACCTATTGTGTCTCGCTCGATATCGCGACCTCGGGACTCAAATGATTAAACTACGATCTGAAGATTCTGAGCTCAAATTCAACTGAAAATTGTTGGTTTAAGAACGTCAAAATAGAACTGGCACATCTTACCAAATCCACATTTCCCTAAAGGTATACCGTGTAACTGAATTGGTGAAGGTTTGTAAAATCCGCAATTAGTCAATCCTTCTAAAGTACTGGGTGAAAGCAGCATAGTGTCGAAGGTAACATCTTCCGATATTTGAACATCTTGAGTTCTTAATCCTTCTTTAATATTGTGGGCAAGAACCATGGTTAAAATACACAAATAACTACTTGTGTTAGAAACTACGAGACGTATTCACTGAGCTTGTTATTTTTCAATCATAAAATCAAAAATTCAGAATTATCCCAGTCCCTGATTGGTGATTTTTAAATATTCTGAATTTCCGTGAAATTTGTCTGCTAAAAGGGTAAAAGTGTCAAAGTCAAAATTGACAGGTGCAAATGTCACACTATTTCTAAATATATATATATATTTCTATTTCACTATTTTAAAGTGTATGAGGCATGAGGAGAATCGGCACCAGTATGAAACTATTGTACTATTTAAACAACAAAGTTTTATTTGTTGTTTGGTTTTATTTTTTTACTAATTCCACAGGTTATTTGTGTAAACAACTAAACAAAGGGAAGCTACGCCAAAATCTATGTGTGGACCTGAGGTTTTAAAATAGCCGGCGACTAGTCTCTGTGTACCTAGCATAAAAACTCAGATTTGCACAGATCCAGAAAATGAAAGTTCTGGTTTATGAGATCTGAGTGTGCATCCACACTGCTACCGACCCTGTACCATAACCCTCCTTCAGGAGAGTAATAGGTCCACCAGTACAGTTTGCAAACGCAAACCACCTAGATGTATAGACGCCAGCACATCCAGCTACTACAATCTGTCACTTTAATAGATTTTCATCTTATTAGGTTAAAGGTTGATTGGGAAAATCACTTTTTCTGCTGGCGTCTGTACATTCCGACCTCGCCACCGAGATCGTAATCGTAAGAGCCACTTCACATTTTTAAAGAAAAATAATTATTATACATGTCGTGGATTCTGTACGAAACGTCAAGTTGTACCGATTTGGGTGTGTTCGGAAACGGGGGTTGGCATCACTGTGCGAGCTGTCAATGTCATTTTGAGTTTGCGGGGGAAAATATCGGTGACAGATGACGGCTGTCATTCAAGGTCCTGTATATACTTGACTTGACGAGGACTTCGTGATTAGACACCGAACTGCACGGACATGCGCTACCAACCTCGTCGCGTTCCGATACGAATCCAGTTCCATCCGATTCATGTGTGCTACTTTTTAACCGATTGTTTGTTAAATCGAACTAATTACAACTGTAGAGTGCATATTAAGTCTTATTTCGGTGACAACAATGGAAGACGACCAGTCCGGCAACGAACGCTGACATTCTCCTCCGACATAAATGTATTTTGGGTAGGTTTGGTGTGAAAATATGTTTGGCTCACATCTGAGTCATAATTTTATAGAAATTATTCCCAATTATCGCGAGCAATAGCTAACAATATATATTTTTTTGAAATGTGCTAATTAAGCCCTATGAGGAGCTCGTGGCTAAGTAATAACAGCCGCACGGGTCGATCGAAGGTTAAGCTACGCTTGCCGGGGTTGGTCCGTGGATGGGTGACCATCTTTACATACCAAGACTCCTCCGTGCCTCAGAAAGCACGTTAAGCCGTTGGTCCCGGCTGTCATTCGTGGATCTTTGATAGTCGTTACGGATTCTCAGAAGCCCGAAAGTCTGACAATCAGTCTTACCAAGGGGTATCGTATTACCCAGTTAACGGGTTGTGGAGGTCAGATAGACAGTCGCTCCATGTAAAATAATGGCATTCAGCTGCATCCGGTTGGAGTGTAGCCTTAGGGGCGCTATGGCGCGAGGACTAGAAACATTTTCGAATTTTTTTTTTTTTTTTCGGAAATTTCCCAATTTTAATACAGAATCGGGTTGACCTTGACCTTAAAAACCATTTAGGTCCTGAGAAGCATGGCCCTGCGACGCACCGTTTCCGAGTTAGCTTTCTAATTTTTCTTTTTTTTACAAAACACTTATATTTCGAAAATGGTATGATGGTGGTGGTATATTATTAAGTATACAATATATATACAGGTACAAGCATTTACATATATAATATATATATTTTTTTTTAAATACCAAAATATGAAAAAAAATATATAGGTTAGGTTAGGTTAAAACTGTGACCTTCTACGCACGAGCCGAGCGAGCGAAGCGAGCGGTGCCGCGGCAGCGGCCGGCGAGTGCCAGAAACGACTAGATTATATAAGCCATTTTAAGCCACCCTTCGCTTGATTGAAAGCAAAACAGATGTGGGCCCAGTTTACCACTATCAAATTTTAAAAGGGGTAACTGGTCCGCGGGCCCAGTTCCATAGTGGGCCGAATGACCCCAAACCCGTTTTTTTTACATCATCTCATGGTTTTCGACTAGAGCCACAATTTCTTTCCAGAAAAGATTTTTATCCGAGCTACCATTTAGGAAACAGAGCGTTTTATATAAAATTAAAATACATTCGGAGGCCCATAATTCGGAAACGGTGCGTCGTAGGACCATGTGTCTCAGAACCTAAATGGTTTCTATGGACACGGTCATTATAGTGCTGCCATAAAAATGACAAATCTGTTAAAAAAAATCTCCGAAAATTTGACTGTCCTCTGCTCCTAAGGATACGCAAGCTGAAAGATCGACGACACTAGGAAAAAATTTTCAACTTTTTTATTTTTCCAATATTTCACGGGTTTTATAGACATCATCTCGTGGCTTTCGACTAGAGCAACAATTTCTTTCCAGAAAAGATTTTCATCCGAGCTACCATTTTGGAAATATAGAACGTTTTACATAAAATTAAAATAAATTCGGAGGCCCATAATTCGGAAACGGTGCGTCGTAGGACCATGTGTCTCAGAACCTAAATGGTTTCTATGGACACGGTCATTATAGTGATGCCATAAAAATGACCGAAATCTGTTAAAAAAAAAATCTTCGAAAATTTGACTGTCCTCTGCCCACGCGCTCTGTGGATACGCAAGCTGGAAGAGCGACCGACACTTGGAATAATTTCAATTTTTTTTTAAATTAGAAAGCTCCTAACTCGGAAACGGTGCGTCGCAGGGCCATGCTTCTCAGAACATAAATAGTTTTTAAAGTCAAGGTCAACCCGATACAACAATAAAATTGGGACTATTCCGAAAAAAAAAAAAATTTGAAAATTTGTCCAAAAAATTTTTTTTAACTAAAAAAAATTTTTTTTGTTTTCTTTGCTGCTCATAGTGCCCCTCTAAGCCTACACTCCAACTCCTAAAACTCCGCCCCTAAGACGACCCACTGACCCTGCATCCGGTTAGACTGGAAGCCGACCCCAACATAGTTGGGAAAAGGCTAGGCAGATTGATTGTGCTAATTAAGCCCTTTCATTTGATACCCAACACGGCATGATTAAAAAAAATTTTTTTTTAGTTCATCACTTTGTCCTCTAGAGGGCGCCATATTCAATTCAATGTGACGTCACATAGCCTATAACCAGCGGACGATCAAGACGCTTCTAATGATACCTCATTTGTCAAATTACGATAAGTAGTTTAGAAGTTATGAGGGAACAGATGTATACATATACCCTCCTTTTTGCTTCGCCGTAGTCGGGTAAAAACAAAGTCGGGTTTGTTCGAAAACATATAACTCGAGAACGGCTGGACCGATTTTCATGGTTTTTTGATTGTCTTGATTTTCATGGTATTTGTCTCCGTCCCGAATCGCAGAGTAATATTAAAAACATTGGAAAATTAAAAAAAAATATGAAGAAAATTCATTTTCTCATACATGTAATAATGCAGGCAGGGCAATGTCTGTCGGGAATCTTTCATTCTATCTATTATTCCAAATTCTAATTAACTTTATAATCATTTGTTTGTTTGTTGTTTTGTTTTTATTGTTCATTTGTTTTCCTGCCGTTCGATTTATTGAAATTTTGACAGGACGTCTGGCGGGTCAGCTATGTAGTATTCTAAAATAAAAATCAATGGGCTATATAATAATAAAAAGATAAAAACATTATTTTACTAAAAGGTAACATAACTAAAACTATTAAAAAACTAAAATATGGCGTCGAAAAATTCCTCCGCATCGCTGTCGACTGGTAAAGTACCCAAGAGACTGGCGGCATTGCCACGTTGTATGGCAATGCTAAGCCGCTGGCCAAGGTAAAAGCCAGCCCTTGGGTCACGGGAAGTGTCAACCAGCCGTTTGGAGATTTCGTTGAACAAACTATGTGCACTCGGACCCCACGGCCCAAGGGTTTCAACCCCAAACGGCTCGAAAATATAATTACCGATAAGGTATAAGGTTATTATACTTCCGCCGCTTGAGGTTTTCCGCAGCGGCAGCAGCAGCGGCAGCAGCAGTGCCAGCACAGCACGCAGAGCCAGGAAGATGGGATGGCGCAAGAGTATCGACACACGTTGCGTCCCACACTAAAGGCCTTCCCAACTTCCATGGAAACAAAGACATGCCGTCCGGTCTCTTGCCATCGTTGCGTGCCAAGCCATTGGGTTCTAATACAGCTGGAACGCCGACGGTGACAAGGGCTCGTCGGATGATGTCATTGATGTTCGCGTGCCGAGCTAAGCGACCCGCACTTCGGCTACAAGACAGGCCGTGGTGTCCGAGGCTGTTGACAACTTCGCCACATTGACAGCGATGAGGAGAACAAGAAGGAGCACCTAGTCGCAGGGAAGCAGCGAGGCGGAAAGTAGTGTCGTCGAACAAAGTGCCTATGTTCGACGACGGTAGTGCATGAAGCCACAGACCCGACTCACACTTACCCACAGCCAGCAGACGCGCACGCTCCGCAGTAGTAGCAGACGTGTCAAGTAAATTGTTTTGTACTACTCTGCAGAGCGGCTCATCCCACCGTCTCTGGGAAAATGGATTGTCGGGTGGGTCTGAATTCGGACAAGCGAGTCTCCAGGCATCTATAGCCTCGGTAAAACAAGGCACATCAAAATTAACCAGTGTGGAAGCTAGGATTTTCCTGATTAATTTATCTGTGCCGTGGACCGAGGATATGAATGCCGGTAAACTAATACTAGAAATTTTGCGGACGCCGAGGCCTCCCATACGAATGGGAAGAGTAGCTTGTGCCCAAGCGTGGTCGTTCATGGCCACATTTAAGATCGAAGTTAAAGTTTGTCGGATAATTTTGTCCATTTTATCTAAAAGGTGAGTGTGCTTCCATAAATGGGAAGCGCGAAGGAAATATGTTAATTTAGGGCCGACACAGCAGTAACGGATTAATGTTATGGCCGAGTGCATGTTAATTTGGAACAATCTTTCCGAAACGTCATTGAAATTTTGAATGTTTTCTTCAATAAAAACAGGAAAAGAATTTTCATAGATAGGAGACCCAAGGAGACGAAGAGAGTTTTTTTCAATAATTTTGATTTCCGGGGCTATTGCGTTAAATTTGGGAAGCGTTAGATGTCTATCGGTACCGTCCGCTAAGAACAGTTCACATTTCGAAAGGTTGAGATCAAGGCCAATGGAATAAAGTTCATTTTTTAAGAATTGAAGGTCATTTAAAACAGTTTCTACATCGCCTCCCAAGGTTCCGTCATCAAGATACCAAACGTTAAATTTGGAATTTAGCTGTCGAATAATTGGGTGAATGGATAAACTAAAAATCACTGGCCCGAGGGGGTCACCTTGTTGACAGCCAACAGCAGATTCCAGAAGGTTGTCCCGATACAGTAATTTAGAAGGGTGTCTGTAACATTGCCAAAGGAAACTATAAATTTGGGGTATTTCTTTTCTAGTTTCTGCCAGCAAGGTGTCCCTATTAACAGAATTGAAGGCAATCAAAAATCAATTGCCGAATGTATGTACAGACGCCAGCAGGTCAAGCCACCCGAAACTCTCAAATTTTCCCAATCAACCTTGAACCTAATACTCTAGCAATAAAGATAAAAATCTATTAAAGAAATTTGACAGATTGTAGTACGAGTAGCTTGATGTGATGGCGTCTGTACATACGCGCATCACTTCAGAACGGATGCACCTATTTGGCTAATTATTTTTTGTTGTATTTGTCAGGACAAGGCTTGCATGAAAGGAACTTCCACACAGTTTATTGTTTCAGAGTCAATTTACTAATACTACTTTACTAAATATGTAGAGATTTGATACAAGTAACAACCCACTATCCCAATTTATTTGGGGTCAGCGCAACATGTCCCTTTCTTCCATACTTCTCTATCAGTCGCCATCTCGGTAGTCACTCCCTTTCTAGCCATATCACCTTTCACATAGTCCATCCATCGCTTCTTTGGTATTCCCCTACTCTTATAGCCATCGACATTCATACTCAAAATATATTTTTTTTCAAATTAATTGGCTCCAATTAATCTTTATCATATTTTTGACTTTTTTATTCCGGTATTTTACTTTTGAGCAAAAATCGTAATTCAATTCAAATTAAAATATAAATTAAGTTTTCCTACACAATTCAAAATGTTCTCAGCTTGCGCCTTCGGGAACCTCGCGCGTTTACATTAGAATATTCATAGCTAAGACAGGACAACGCCTGTCGGGTCAGCTAGTTAAAAAAAGTGTACAATAATCTGGAACTACAATACCTCATTTATAATATTAGGGGTTAAAGTATGAAATTGCCACAGAAATTGCCGATTTTTACTGAAAAATAGAAATTCGTTTTTTTTTTAAATCAAAGTAATAACCATTATTATCTATACATTGCTGCCATCTAATAGGAAGGTCATATAAGCCTTTGCGATAGAACTCTCGTGATCTAGATTCGACAAACTGTGTGAAAGCATTTAGTACTGCCTCCTGGGAAGAAAACTTTTTATCACGTAGAAAATTGTCCAAATCCCAAAAAAAATGTTGTTCGGAGTTCGGCACAGTAGACATCTGCCGTTATTACTTGACCAGATCGGAGCAAGCTATAGTGAATAACAACATTCTGAGACCACCAAACAATTACCATCACCTTTTTAATGGTAAGCTTTGCTTTAGGACACTGTTGCGGCGTTTGACCTGGGGTCAGCCATTGCATTTTTCACTTACGGTTATCGTAAAGAATCCACTTTTCATCACATGCCACATATCGATCCAATATTCCTTCATTTCTGTATCGATTCAACAAGGCAACACAAGTTTCAACACGCGTTTCTTTTTGCAGATCAGTCAAATCATGAGGCACCCATTTCTCATTATTGATTTGACGCAAATGAGTCAATATTGTTGGTAAGGTAACGTTAAACCATGCCGCTAATTCCTAGGTAGTTTGGCTCGGATCGGCTTCCTCCATCTCTTTCAAATTCATTGTTATTCACCTGTGTGGGCGGTCTTCCACGTGGTTCGTTCTTCAAATCAAAGTTTCCATTACGAAAGCGTTTAAACCAAAATCGCACGGTGCGTTCATTAGCAGTCCTCTCTTCAAACGCAACATTGATATTGCGAGCTGTTTCTGCCGCGTTAGTTCCGCGTCGGAACTCGTATTCAAAAATAACTCGAATTTTCGAAGTATCCATCTTTCTTCTCTAAGCTGAATAAAAAAAACAACTGAAAGTCGATAATCGAATGTTGAAAATTTTTTAAAAGAAGAACTTCATAGGTACCATCATCATTCTCCTGCCCTTATCCCAATCTATTTTGGGGTCGGCGCAACATGTCCTTTTTTTCCATACTTCTCTATTATTCGTCATCTCGGTAGTCACCCCCTTTCTAGCCATGTCATCTTTCACACAATCCATCTATCGTTTCTTTGGTCTTCCCCTACTCTTATAGCCATCGACATTCATACTCAAAACTTTCCTCACGACATTTTCCTCACTTCCAACTTCATAGGTACCATGTGAAAAAAAAAAAGTTTCACTCAAAAATCTCAAACCATGAAGGTTCTATGTCAATTCGAAGTTCCTAATACAATAAACGGCAATTTTTCATACTTTAACCCCTATTATTAGGTCCATGCAATACCTACTAGCCCTCTGTCACTGTCAGTGTTATTATCTGTAGTGTTATATAGGTCCATGAGTGTAGCCCACCTAGACTCTAGCTATTTCGTCTGTGGACTCTAATTTATGGCTGACTATAGACAACAACACTGTCAGACTAGACGAAGTTTCTGAACGGATTTTTGTGAAATGGCGAATTTGTGATTCTTGTGGATCAATTTATTTTATTTGAATAATATTTTTTTATGGAAAATATGCAGTATTGTGAAACATTTGATTGTGTGCATTGTATTTAAAAAATGCTTATCGGTTACTGAATCTGTTCTTATTATGATATACGAAACCAGTTGATTGCATTTTTGTCAAGTCTTAGGTTTCCTCGCGAAACAAAATCTACATAGGTAAGCACAGTTTCCAATTTTGTTATGCATTGCGCTGTATTCGTGTAATCTGCTTGAATTATTTATTTCTTATGAAATTCTTTTGGTTTGCCTGTATTACAGACATAGTTATGTTCATTCTAATTCATATGTAGGTCATGAAAATAATACACAAATAAAGTATATATACCTACTGTGTGTTCTCACTTGTATTTACTATTGTGATACTAGACAAAATGGTATTAACACCAGCTCCTGCTGTTCACCAAGTTATGGAAATCCTATGAGTCCCATGTAAATCTTTCAGTAGCTACAGGACAAATTGTAATACTAAATTTTAATAGCTCTGACTTATTTTCACTTATTTTTATCCTGATCTTAATGTTTTTTCCCATCTGCAATGTCTAATAAGAACATGATTTTAGGATATAACTATGAATAACAACTGTGCTGGAGTTGGAGCAGGTGCTGTAGGTGGAGGTGCTTATGATGCTAAGATAGCAGGGTTGTATGATCTACTGGACACCCTGGGATCAGGGCACTTTGCTGTCGTCAAACTAGCTCGCCATGTCTTCACTGGTGAAAAAGTAGCAGTTAAAGTTATAGACAAAAGTAAACTGGATGATGTCTCTAAATCACATTTATTCCAAGAGGTAAGTTTCCAAAATAATCATAAAATTTTAAATAAATCTTTTTAATTTAATGAGTGAGTGAGATGTGCACTTTTGTGATAAAACTAATCAATCTACCTAGTCTTTTCCCAACTATGTTGAGGTCGGCTTCCAGTCTTAACGGAATGCAGCTGAATACCAGAATTTTGCATGGAGCGGTTGCCTATCTGACCTCCACAACTCAGTAACTGGGTAATACGATACTCTTTGGTAAGACTGGTTTCAGACTTTCGGGCTTATAAAGACCCATAACAACTGTCAAAGATGCACAAATGACTGCCAGGACCAATAGCTTCATGTGCTTTCCGAGGCATGGAGGAGTCTGGCTATGTAAAGATGGTCATCCATCCACATACCAGCCCCGGAAAGCGTAGCTTAACCTGATGGATTGACCTCCAAATAGCATTTGCAAATTTATAAATAAATTATAATTTAATAAAATTAATATGAACTTAAATGTGATATTGTCAGTGGTTTATTCTGTTTATTTCTTTGTCTTGAGTAATAAATGAGAGCATTCATTATAAAGGAGTAGGTCCAGGCATGGATACAGGGGAGGCGGGAAGGGGCAACGGGTGTAGTGGCCTGGGCCCTGGGATTCAACCAAACCAAATTTATAACTTATATTTAACTTTTTATACCTATAGTATTACTAAGATATAGATAAGTTACAGTTATCCTCGAAAAGGGGTGCTCATTGTTGAGTTTACAGAAAATAGGTGGAAGGTTTTTTTTTAAAAAGGGCTTTCACGAGAAATCCCCCCACCTTCAACCCCATAAATGTTTGCCCGCCTTGAGCAAATTCTGCTATCACCAAACACTGTCTGTTACCCCCTTCCAATTTTCATGTTGGTGCTACTCATTGCTATAAGATTGTGCTTTATTTTTCAGGTTCGCTGTATGAAGTTGGTACAGCATCCTAATGTGGTGCGGCTGTATGAAGTAATAGATACCCAAACTAAACTTTATTTAATACTGGAATTAGGAGATGGTGGCGACTTGTATGATTACATTATGAGACATGAAACTGGGTTATCTGAATCTCTTGCTCGTGATTATTTCCGTCAAATTGTTCGTGCAATTTCATACTGTCATAGGTACTATTAATGTTTTAATAATATTTATTGTTATTAATATTTAGTATGTGCAATTTCCTAACTATTTTTTTCCTTTCTTATTCAGGTTACATGTAGTGCATCGTGATTTAAAACCTGAAAATGTAGTATTTTTTGAAAAACTAGGTGTAGTGAAATTGACTGACTTTGGCTTTAGTAATAAGTTTTGTCCTGGTCAGAAATTGGAAACTTCATGTGGTTCACTAGCATATTCGGCCCCAGAAATTCTTCTTGGTGACTCATATGATGCTCCTGCAGTTGATGTGTGGTCTCTAGGAGTGATACTCTACATGCTTGTTTGTGGCCAAGCTCCCTTTCAAGAAGCTAATGATAGTGAAACATTGACAATGATCATGGATTGTAAATATACTATTCCTCAACATATATCAAATTCTTGTAAAAGGTATGATTTATGCAGTCTATTGTTAATAACTTGAATAATTTTTTTTGAACATACTTTTGCTTACTTTGTAAAGACACTGGTTTTCTTTATGCATTTATTTCATATAAGTATAACCAGAGGCCTTTGTCCAGCATGGGGATGATGCAGGCTAACAAGTAATGTAAGCTTGTTTACATTGATGACATTACTAATCTTGAAGGTCAACATATACTTGGACAAGTTTATGTTTATAGTTAATCTAGGTCATGATATCTTCAAATTTTTATTGGTTTTATTTCAAATTACAGGCTTATAGGAAGAATGCTAGTAAGGGAGCCCGAAAAACGCGCCACTCTCTCAGAAATTGCTACTGACCCGTGGGTTACAGCCGGTGAAGGGGTGACTGTGGAAGATTTTGATACACCTTTAGTGGCAAAAGAGCAGCTTTCAGAGGAAGATCGCTCAGCTATAGTTCAAAAAATGGTCAATGGCCCCATCGCTTCTAAAGAGGAGATCTTGGAGGCTCTAGAGAAAAATGAATATAATCACTTAACTGCCACTTATTACCTTTTGGCTGAAAGGAAACTTAGATCCAAAAGGTAAATCTTTGATTAAATCTTTCAAAACTTTTTGTTTTTTAAGGGTAATGCACGATGCTGCGATTTTAAACAAAAGAAGTGCGAGATATTTGAATGTTGATCGATTTCCGCAGGCAGGAGGCAACACTTCGCGCGCGGAGGCCCGAGGCGCTGAGCGTGGCGCGCGGTGCGCCGGCCACACCCACGCCGCAGCCGCGCTCGCTGCTGGCGCCTCCCACGCTATCGGCCGCGCCGCGCACGCCGCAGGACGTGCCGCCGGTAAGTCATATTGCACCCATTTTAGATTTGAAAACCGGCCAAGTGCGTGTCAGACTATGCACAATGATGGGTCCCGTAGTTGGGATCAATTTATCCCAACAACAAACATTGTAGTTGAAGAACATGTTCTCCCTTACATTCCAACTGCAAATGTAAGTTGGTCGACTATCACTCTTGTCAAATCTACTTAGCTGTGATAGTTTTCCTTTTAACTTCGTTATTATGTTACTGGGTTGTGGAAGTCAGATAGGCAGACGCTCTGTGTAAAATACTGGTATTCAGCTGCATCCGGTTAGACTGGAAGCCGACCCCAACATAGTTAGGAAAAGGCTAGGCGGATGATGATATATATATGTTACCGTAAATATCCGAAATCAGTAAGAACCCATTTTTACTAGTACATGCGTGAAGTACCTACCTATCTCTGAGAAAAAAATATTGTTGGGGGGACAAAAAAACTTTGTTAGGAGAGCCCACCATAGAGCACAGTCAGTAAGAAAACGTTTTTATTGTTACGCAGGAAGTTGTTGGTACAACAACGTTTTTAACAACAGCATGATACTACAACAATTTAGTATTGTCAGTGGAACTAATGACACTAACTATTACAACTTTATTTTGCCAAAATAACTATTCTGCCTTTGTAACCACTACAAAAGCTTTGCTACCATATCAAAGTTGTTCTATCTAGTTTTGCTCCTGCAGCAAACTTATTAAGTACCAGTAACCACCCTTATTTTGCTTCCCCAGCAAAGTAGCTTTGTCATTGTGTTAACTGTTACTTTGTTGCTCTAACAAAGTCTCTCTTTGCTACCCTAAGAAAGATAGTTTGTCTCTCTCAATTTTTTGTTGCTTAGGCATAGTCTAGCGATAATTAAGGAGCATGTGACTTGAAAATTAACTAATTTTACTAAATGGAATCAAATCTGATATTTTTTTAAAAAACAGCTGGTTTATAAATTTGGCATATATGTCGTGAGTCTTTCTGAAATAGCTGTTATTTTTTAACCGACTTCAAAAAGGAGGAGGTTCTCAATTCGTCGATTACTCGAAGATGGCTGGACCGATTTGGATTTTTTTTGTTTTATTCGAGTGGACATCACAGTTGGTCCCATATAAAATTGATTAACTTTGCTTCGGTAGTTTTTGAGTTAGCTTCAATAATACGTATTTTTTCCCCACTTTTATATGGATGATGTTCTAGTTGGTTTTGCAGATTATAATTTGTATTATTTATTGTATTAGAATTTGTGTGGGGTAGGTACACAACTAAAAAGTGTAAAATAAAAACTTTTTTACAAAAAAATACAACCAACTTCCAAAAACAACACTACAAAGTGAAAAATAACTTTAATTTCGGAAGTCGGTGGCAAAAAACGAAAATACATTTAACTAGACACCGACTTCCGAAATTAAAGTTATTTTTCACTTTGTAGTGTTGTTTTTGGAAGTCGGTTGTATTTTTTTGTAAAAAAGTTTTTTTCACATATAAAATTTGGTTACATAAAAATTAGTTCAGTTTCACGAGGCTACCTGCTCCTTAGTTATCGCTAGACCTAAGCAACAAAAACTTGAGAGAGACTAACTAACTATCTTTGTTAGGGTACCAAAATGAGAGCGGTGTAATTTATATTAAAAGAAAACATAATAATTTTTAAACATTTATTTGGTACCCTATAAACATGTCTCATATCACTAACGTACCTATATTCCATTTGTAATAAGATTAGACATTTAAATAAACCTTTTTTACAATACAGTTGTTAAACATGGCGTACTATCAGAGGCTATAATTATGATTCGAAAATGAAATTTTTTGCATAGGCATCTTTCTGTTACGCGTCGTGACTTTTTTTTACGAGCTCGATCATTTGTTTTGCAGTTGAGTATCAAATTGATAAGTCAATTTAAAAAGTTTAGCAAGAAGTTTTCATACATAGAATAAAACGGGATAGATTTTACACGAGGAAAAATGAATGAGTGCATACGTCTTAACATTGAATTGTCAAAAGTCTTTTAAATGGTTGTTTAACCTCTGATGCGTCGGGCCTCCTGTATGCGCAAGTGCCACAAACGTCAGTACATTTGGAAGTACTTGTTGATTTTTGGGCAAGCCTTCGAAAAAACGCAGATTTCGTTAATACATAGCCAGTTAAACGTTACATGTTATACCTTCCTGGCTTCGTTATTAGATTACCTAACTACTTATACCATTCATTATGCAAATACAACTGACCTTATCTAGCAACGATGCGTTAAGTTTTTGTTTTGATAATTTTCACTCACATAACCTTCAAACTTTCTCACATCACATCTAATCTACACAAACATTCACCAAAAAAACACTTTATTACGATAACACAATATCTGTAGAAACGATAAAACACCACACATTAACAACAATCCACTTATAAACAATAACTAAACCATAAAAACTATTTGTTTACGCAACGAAAAAATTTCGGCGCGAACTCCGCGCGGTGCTGACGGTAAAACTGACGGCGAAATATCGTTCGCGCAAAAACACTACGAACGAAATATTTAGCTATTAGCCAAAATATGTTTGTGGAACAATAATCTAACTACATAAGTGTATTTGAAACACTAAACAAAAATATTTATCATATAACATTACGTAATACGGCCATAACTAGCAAATTATGAACATTACAAAAGTTTCGTAACTTTTTCTCGACATATTTATAACTTTTCTATAAACTATCACTTCATACGAAATCCATACTTATTTCTCAGTAATTCTGTATAAACATCTCATAAGATTACTCATCGTTTCCTTCTTGAAAACATTTTTTCAAAACATAAATCACTCGTAAAACAACAAATATGGCCGCCACAGAAGCACTAATTTCTTTCTTTTTTTTTTCTTCCGTTTTGTTGGCGCTCCTGTTAAAATGTTACCAAAATAGGTCAAGCATGAATCGACTAATCGAATGATACAGCTAGATCGTGTTGCAAGTGCCAATAAATAGAAAATATTACCGTTCATTGACAACCATGCATGTTGACAGTTGTTATTATCCAATGGTGTAACGCCGACGTTTATAGGCATTAAATTTTATTATCCAATGGTGTTACGGCGACGCGCCAGAGGTTAATATATTTATTACCGGTTTTAATTTAATTAATTTCACATCGACATTTGTCAAAAATCGAATAGGCTGTATAGGCTGTTTTCGTTGTAAAAAAAAATATGTCCAGTTGCAAAAACGCGCTATTTTCTGAAAATTTTAATTATTGTGTGATAAATTATTATTTGTTTTTTTGTTAATATGAGTTCAAGTACAAGTGATGAAAAGGAATTAACTCCACCCGATATTTTATCTGAGGCGAAACTGCGCAAGATGAAATTTTGCCCCCAAAATCTCGAGAAAGATATTATGGCGACTTACGATAATTTTATTTTACGGAAAAAACAAAAGAAAACTAACTCATTTTCAGAACATGTTTTGTTAGCTTATTTTCATAATTGACTGGCAAATATAAACCATCTACATTGTGGTCAATTTATTCCATGTTAAAAACTACTTTCAAACATATTTAATTCTTTGATTTGTTTTTACTATTTCCCACATCTGTATTGAAAAACGTCGTGTGATACACGGGTGTGTATATTATTCCAAACTCGTGTCATTAAAAACCCTCGCCTTCGGCTCGGGCTTGTTAATGACAGCTTGTTTGCAATAACCAACTTTCCACCCTTGTATCACAATGTACTATTACAGACCGAACTGATTTTGACTTCTGTTTCAAAGACATAAGGATAGCAAAACAAGTGGTTACAATACCAACTGTATACTGCAGTTGCCATTTATCATGCCACCAACGCAATAGAAGTTGGTTGAACGGACTGTAAAAAAGGTTTATTTAAATGTCTAATCTTATTTCAAATGGAGTATAGATAGTTAATATGGTGTACAATAGATTCTTAAAAGTAAAAATGTTTACACTGCTTCAACAAAAAAAAAAAACAAAAATTGTCAACAAATTAAAAATATTTAAAACCTACTTCACCGTGGGGAAGTTTGGAATGGAGGTCTGTGTGTAGGTTTTTAGCCTTTAACTTTAAGTGAGCAAACTCTAAAATAAGTTAATAGTGCACATAATCTTATTTTTATCCAAGATTGAGCGCTATTGTTATGTTTATGTACATGTCAAGTTTTATAAAATAAACTAGCTTTTGCCCGCGGCTTCGCCCGCGTGAATGTCGGAAAATATCCCACGGGAACAAAAATCCTTCCTTATTCCTTGTCTACATTATAAAGGGAAACTCTGTGCAAAATTTAAGCTTTATAGGTCCAAGGGTTTGGGTTGGGTGTTGATGAGTCAGTCAGGCAGTCAGGGCTTTTCTTTTTATGATTATATTGATATAGCTTCTGCCCGCGACTTCGTCCTCGTGAAATTTCTTGTTCCCCTGACCCACCCCGTCGCATCGCATTGCCTGCCCGCGCTATTACTTACTTCGTTTTCGCTTAGCGTACTTTCTCACTTTTTCTTTTTGTCCCAGACTGATGTTTGTTAAATGTCTATAGCCTTCCTTTAAGGATTGGGCTATCAAATGCAAAAATAATGATTTAAGTCCGACGGGTAGTTCCAGAGATTAGCGCGTTCAAACTAACAAAAAAAGTGCGTGTACGTGTCAGCTCTGACGCACGACTGGAGTTTTCGCCTGTTTCTTGTGCCGTTCCGAGTTTCCGAGTTTCTATTTTTCAGTCATTTCTGTTGGGCTGGGTTTCCTCAATGAATCAGTGCTATACAAAAAGCAACTTTAAGGTGTAAAGGGACTTGTCCCCCCTTTTACCTCTTCCCCCTTTCCCTCAAATCCTCTCTCCTTCCTACTCCTCTCACCCTCCCGTATCATCCCCCCTCACCGCCCCCTCACTCTCCCCACCCCCCTCTCCCCCTCACCCCCACACCACAACCTCCCCTTCTCCCTCGCTTCCCCTCTCACACCCCCTTAACTACTTTCCCCTCCCTTTTACCCTCACCAACTCCTCCCCCCTCTATCCCCTCTCCACACCCTTCCCCTTCACTACACCCTCCTATACCTCTCCCCCTCCCTCCATCACCCTCCCCCTCACCCTCCTCACCACCCCCCTCACCCTCCTCACCACCCATCCCCTTTCTCTTCCCCTCACCACACCCTTCCCTTCCCCCTTTCCTTCCTCACCAACCCCTCCCCTTCCCCCTTTCCCTCCTCACCACCCCTTCTCCTTCCCCCTCCCCTCTATCCTTCCCTCTGGGGGAAAAACTATTAATGAATAACTTTATTACTTAGGTAAGTATCGTGCCAAGTTTCAAGTTAATTAACCAAATGAATGAAATTTTTCATATAAACTATATTTCCTGTTTTCACAGGGATTCTACAGGGATGGAATTTTAAAAAATCGTTTTGGATCAAACTCAAAGCATTTATTTCAAATAAACCAATTACAGGGACTTTTGAATTGTCAATGGGTCAGTCAGCCAGAAAGATGAAGCTAGTTGCCCATTCTAAAGCGTAGTAGATTCCTATGGAGAAGAACGGGCAAGAATACTTTTTGAGCTGAGTTTATTACATAACACAATAGAAATGTGTTTTTAAAATTAGGTTCCTATTAAATTAATATTATTTACTAGTTCCCCAAATGATTACATTTTTCAAAAAAGGATCTTCTCATTTAACAATATTAAAAATTTGGTCCTTTGTGAGAGAGAGAGGTAATAAAATGCGACAGCCCTCTTAAGGTTAGGTTAGGTGTACAGGCTTGTAAGCCTTTGAAACGCTACCTCCTCCTCCCCCAAATGCAGGGCGACGTAGTTATTTACGATGTGCCGCCGATCATTTCGCGGAAAATCCATGCCACAGAATAAAATATTTGCAGTTAATCAACTGAATTAGTTTTTCTTAGGTCGATTTTTTTTTCCTTACTTTTACATTTTATGGTGTCTACGATGTAGAGAACTAAGATTATTACTTAAAATGACATAAATGTGTTTTCACATTATCAGATAACGATACCAACCCGATTCAATACTGATAGGTATAATTATTATCCGCCCATGATATTAGTGAATATCGATGACCATCGCGACCCGAAAAACAACCACACTGCTAAATATCGACGTGTCGAAGTCGGCAGTGCGAAAGTTTGTTCAAGTGAAAGAATGCCCGCTACTCTCACCCCGCGCTGTGTCTCCGCCTGTAAATATCGTGCCGATATCGGTGTTGGGGTGTGTGAAAATCAGTTATCATGGTATGGGTTTGTGATGCGGAGAAATGTGGAAAATGTCGTCAAGAAAGTTTTGAGTATAATTCTGGATAGCTATACGAGTAGGGGAAGACCAAAGAATCGATGGATGGTCTGTCTAAAAGATGATGCGGCTAGAAAATAAGTGGAAGAACTACCGAGATGACGACTAATAGAGAAGTATGAATGAAAAAGTCATGTTGATTCAATAAAAAAAAAAAATTGGATAAGGGCAGGGCCAAAGAAACGATGGATGGTCTGTGTGAAGGATGATATGGCTAGAAAGGGAGTAACTACCGAGATGACGACTAATAGAGAAGTATGGAAGAAAAAGACATGTTGTGTCGAGCCCAAAAAATGGGGTAAGGGCAGGAGAATGATGATGATCGGTGTCGATAACAACACGACGATGTACGACAATATAGGTGACAATAACAACACGACGTAAAATCCAATTATTCCATTACTTCATTAGGCTGAATAGGAAACGAACATAGCAGATAGTTACTGATTTAACTATTAAATGATTATCATCACGCTATACCTTTATGGAGCTGAGAATGGAAAGATATCAATCATGGCATAATAATAACATAAGAACGGTTATTTTAGTCAACTTTCATCAAAGCAAATAGGTTAGCGGTTCGACGACTGTTTTGCAAACCCGTGGTTAAAAGTTCGGTTCTCAACTGTTGATATTTTTTCGATTCTTTTTTTACATTTTGTTATACTGTTTGATAGTTCGTAGAACTTACACAGAAAAACATGAAGTTTAGGTCTCTTCTATCAGCTATGGTTACAATAAAAATAAAAATGTGTTTAAAAATAACTGTGGTTAGCTGACAGTTAATGAGAAATCCCGTGTGTACAATCTACTGTTATATTTTTTTGCGCAAGCCGGGTTCGTCAGGAATAATCTGTAAGAATCACTCAGTGAATCAGTGTTGTGCCATTAGGTATTATATGCAGGAACGGCACGAACAGGCGTTTATTTATTCACTAAAAACTTCGCAAGCAATAGGAAATTGCTACTAAAGGCTGCGGGTTTCGACCTCGGGACGAGCTGCTTCTCAAACGGACAACTGTACGTCGCTTGCTCCCGCGTCACCAGTCCTAACTCTCTGTATATTTTGGCTGCTGAGACTACAACTACAAACGTAGTGTACAGGGAAGTTTTATAAAAATGTGGCTGTTTTAGTATATTGTGGTGTCTTACGACTTCCACGCGAACGAAATCGCGGGCAGAAGCTAATTAGAGATAAACATGGTTTTGCGGTAGTAAGGTCAAAGTTTAAAATTGCTATGGATCTACTGGGTATCAAAAAATCACAAAAAGTTAATTTTGATAGAAAATTTGATTTCTTTCGTTACAAAAAACTTGTGCAAAATTTTATGCTTCTAAACCCAACGGTTTAGGCTGTGCATTGTCTGTCAGTGAATATAAGAATTTTATCAAGTAGATAAGCCGTGTGCCCGATGGTATTTCCCATCGACATAAATGGTGAATTTCCATACAAACTTTCATCCATTAGTGGATGAATTTTCAAAAAATTAAGATTTTTATAAGTATGGGCTAAAAATGGTTGTACTGTTTTGCTTATGCTGTAACCATATTCTTTTGTTTTTGATGTTGACCACTGCTCATAAAGATCAGTAAATATTGACAACTAATGAAGGAACAATTACCGTACTTTATTGTCAAGGAACGTTCCTACTTTTAAAGCTATAATTTATCGAATCTGTTATTTTAGGACATCAAAATTAATTTAGTATATTTTTTAACCATCCCAAGACATGTCGGATTGCCGTCCCATAGGACTATTTACCTAGACAAAAGTGCAAGTATCAATAATGTTAAAAGTTACAAACTAACAAAGATTCGATATTCAAATTCAAATTCAAATTATTTATTTCAGACACGAGTCCATAGTGTTAGTATAACAGAATTACTTAAAGGCTAGTGTTAGTATAAGATACTATAGATAGATGTAGAGTATAAGATATGTCATCGACGAACTTACTTTGGAACATGGGCACCGAGCTATACTAGTATGTTCACACGGCGCTGTTTTTCAAGTATCTACGTAGGATACGATATTTTATAGTAAAATATTCAAAACTAAAAGTTGTTCACACAGAGCCAATACGATAAAATCATAGATTCTAGAAAAATAAAATGTGTTGCTAGCTCCGCTATTCGAGAAAATATCATTTCGATTTTATCGTGTTGAAACTAGAACACTTTTGTTTGAAACAGCAATTTTTTTCAAAGGACAATGCCCATTTTCTTAAGAGATTTCGGCCCCTAATAAAGATTGTCGTATCACGGTGTTCTCAATTTTATTTTGTAGGGAACAAAATTTCTTTTCATATTCTGCAAACAATTTTCATTTTTTACCCAGGTGTAGGAGAAATACCTATTACTTTTTCAGATGATGATATTGAGGTTATAAAAATGAATATCTTAGTCTGTCAAACCTATTTGAGTATAATCGTGATTTACGATTTTATTTGTTTTTTTATTTATTTTTGTTTTTTTTTTTGTTTATTTACGGTTAATATGAGGTTCATGAGAATGAGGTAGTGAGGTCCCTCAGCCTCACTAACACGCTTTTATTTATAAAAAATTGGGTCTGTGATAAAAACGCAAAGATTTAATACAAGGTGTAAAGTTTTAGGGTTTAATAAAAATATTTAATTAGGTATGTATGTTAAGGGATTATTGTGACGTAGACGAAGAAGGTTAATTATCGTTATAGGTTGCAATGTAGGTACCTATTCAATGGTATTTTTCTTATCAGGTTTAAATTGTTTTTAACTTTTTAATTCTTTTTATTAACAAGTAATAAAAGCTTGTTTTTAAATGGTTATTTTTTTTTCTTTTAATTTTATTTTTAACTTTTTAGTATTTTTGATGAGAGATTGACTACGGCGTAGTTCGTAGCGTGTAGCAGTGTTTTACCGTTATGTAACCTGTAGTACGCTCAAAATGTGTTGTTTTGAGCACTTAAAGCTGTATGTATTTTATATTTTAATAACTTTACATGTCAATTAGTTATGTAATGACTAGTTAGTTGTTTGTAACATTTCTCATTCTATTTCTCTTCTATTCTATTTAAAGCATCAATATTACACGGTTTTTTCGAAGTCAACTTTCACCACACCACCCATCAAAAAATGGTCCACCCATCAAGACGAATCAAACTCGACGCGGTTGTGTCGCTTAATTACTGAGTTCCTATGGCCATATTCCAGCTCCATCATCAGACCCTTGTTACCATCTAGCACCAAAGTACTCGTCAAGACGGATCAAACGAGCCCAAACTCGATGGGGTTGTGTCGTTTAACTACCGAGTTCCTATGGCCACCTTCCGGTTCCATCATCAGATCAGCTCCATGTCATAATCATTTTGCGTTGTCATCCGATTTACACATGCATGCAAAATTTCAGCTGAATCGGTATCCGGGAAGTGGATCAAATTTAACTTGCAAGACTACATTACAGACAAACAAACAAACATTGGGACAGGTGAAACTAAATAAAAACCTTGTAAAAAAATATCATCGAATTAACCTACGTAATATACGAGGGGGGATCAAAAAGTAGTGAGAATGAGATAGATTATAATGACTATTGATAACTTAATAATTTATTTTTCTACATAGTCTCCGAGTCTCTCTACACACCGAGTCCAGCGCTTTTCCAAGACTTCAATCTCTTTCAAAAAAAAAGTTTTGTCTTGGTCTTGCAAAAAGCTCTCCACGGCATCCATCACCTCGTTATCGTCTTCGTACCTGTTTCCCCTTAAGTATTCTTTCAATTTGGGGAACAGATAAAAATCGCTAAGCGCCAGATCTGGTGAATAAGGGGGGTGGCCAACCAATTCGAAGCCAGCTTGCTGAATGGCAGCCATCGCAACTGCCGACCTGTGCGCGGGTGCGTTGTCGTGATGAAACAGCACGCCCCTTCGAAGTTTCCCTCTCTTTTTCTCTTTGATGGCATTCCTCAACCTAGGAATTAAAGCTGCATAATATTGGCCTGTAATAGTGGTTCCACGCTCCAGGTAATCAATCAACAATATCCCTTCTGAGTGCCAAAATATTGAGGCCATAACCTTGCCAGCCGATGCCACGGCACGAAACTTTTTCGGGGTCGGTGATGATGGCCATTTCCATTGCGAAGATTGCTGTTTTGTCTCGGGATTGTTACGTCCATTGTTACGAAACGAGACAAAAAGTTTTCAGAATCTTCTTGAAACTTGTCCAACAATATCTTCGAAATGTCAAGTCGATTTTGTTTCCGACTGTCGGTTAACATTCTGGGCACCCATCTTGCGGAGACTTTTCTCATATTCAAAGATTGTTTCAATATGGATTGAATACTTCCATATGAAATGCCCGTTTCTTGAATTAAGTATCGGATGGTAACTCTTCGATCGCTCAATACAATTTTCTCGACTTTCGCAACATTTTCTTGGGTGACTGACGTCGATGGACGGCCGCAACGATGTTCGTCTTCCGTGCTCGTTCTCCCTACTCGAAATTGAGAAGCCCACCTTGCGACAGTGGAATAAGGCGAAGCAGACTCTCCTAATGTTGCCTCCAAATCGCAATGAATCTCTTACATCGTTAACTTTTTTAAACAGAGGTATTTAATAACGGCTCGCACTTCGTTTTTCTCCATTTTCGAGAACACGTTCCGACACGAAGCAAACAAATGACTACATTCAGAAAAAAACAAAAGAGAATCGAAGATTTTTTCCTTTATTAATAAGTATTACAAATATGTATCTGAGCTATGCCTGCCAGTATTTATTTTTTTTCTTACCAAGGAGTATGTCGTTCTCACTACTTTTTGATCCCCCCTCGTAATATTATATCAGACATAGACATTTACAGTTGATGACGGACCCCTGCCTGAACATAGGCCTTCTAAAAGGCTGCTAAAACTGAACTGTGAACGGGTATTCTTAAAAATATTTAAAGAACATAAACTTGCCAGTGTAGGCGTTACCCAGGACTGTGGAAAGATAAGCATTAGTTCGTCTAAGTTTTTAATAGATTAAATATTTACGTAACATAAGTAAATACGGAGGAATAAGTTCAAATCGACGAAAAACAAACAGTATGACAGCCAGCAATGCCCATTGATTTGACAGAAATCTTTGACAGTTTGACATTATGCGTGGAGCCAGTGTAACCAGGATTATTTATTTTGGTAATAGATTTACCAAATCGATTTCTTACAAATAATATTATTTACATAATTAAAAAGATAATTATAAACGCTGTTTAGGTTATGTATGGGAGGTATTAACCTGAGTGCTAACCACAGTAATGTCTGTGGTACTAACTTTTGTTTTTTAAAGAAACTAATCAGGTATGAATGTAGCGGAATATTTCTGACGGTAGGAAATGATATAAATGATAATTATGTGGGATTATGGGCGATAACAGACGCTCCAGTTGCTCTTCCGATTGTCAGATCAGACTATCGGAAGACGTAGCTGCCATACATTTTGTTCTACTCAGCACAGACGCACCGCTCCGATAGTCGGATCTGATCATAAAGAATATAGATCTTGTCTTTGGTCTTCCGACCGCAGACTTTTTTGGCGGGAACCAGACGCTCCGGTTTCTCTTCCGATAGTCGGATCAGGGCTGCCAGACGTACCTACGAGAAATCTAGTGCGTGTACGTGATTTTGCATTATGTGATTCTGAGAGATCGAGAGAGAATCTGACCTTTGCCTCTCTCTGAGGTCAGATGTGGATAATTCATACAAGTAATGTCTAATTATAGAAATTATGACATATTTTCTATTATGCTGAACTCTTTCAAATGTGAGCTACGGATTTTGTGAATTTTTATTTTTGTACGGTTTTATAACATCCAGAAACTGGCAACCCGAATCAGATCATACAATAGGATACGTGTGTGCCCACCCGTCTTTAAAAATGTGTCAGAAGGCAAAACCGAAGCCTGAGTGCAGTTAATCCGATTCGATAGTCCGATTTGACAATCGGAATGGCAACCGGAGCATCTATTCCGCCTCAGTTCTTCGCTATCGGACAGAGGACCACCACATCATTTCAGGATTGTACGTTGCTTCAAGCACCGCAGAGCTAAGACCGGTAGAATCTCCTAATTATAATATTATATGTCTGTGGGTAGAATATACACTCCCTCAAATTATAAATCCTTCCCGCCCGTCGTCTACTTAGCGCCTAATCGGTTACATGAGAGTGTTAGCTAGATTACGACGAGAGAAACAAGAAAAACTATTATTGTAGCCTATCTTCGGTCATTTTAGTCGGCGGATTCGTAAAATATCGATATTTTCAATCGACTACAATTATTTAATTTTAGTCTGTCGTCTGGCAACATTTAGGTTGTTTTAATGGCGGAACTACTAAAAATTCAATCATATATATTTTAATTATATTTTACAAAGCCAGGGTAAAAGAAATGTTGATAAAAAAAAACTTGAACATGTAAAAATACGACTTCATTTTTGAGAAGTAAATAGTCTTGCTTGACACGGCACCACTAAGGGGCCCACTGGTTGGCATTCTCCTTTCATTGTTGTTGCCAGAGTGAAAATTGTTTGTAAGTATACAACCGACAACCGGACACATTCTATATTTAAACATGGTGACAATGACAAGCTTCATAATTCTGCTGACTGACCGACTCCTTGACAATTCAGAAGTGTCTATAAATATTTTAATTGTAATAATGCTCTAATCACGCTAACAAATTCTTTATTTTTCTAGTCCTAAATGGCCATTACTCATTAATTATCTCAAATCTATTGCACCTTGACGAACTACTTAGCCAGCCAGACTTGTCGTGACAGCGCGAATCTGCTTTTGTGATAGCAGGCAGGTTATATTAGCAGCTGAATTTTCCAACCTTTCTTTTTTCTACTTATTTTGTTCTCGTTGATTGGTGTGGTCACAGCGTTCCCGGAAGTGCAGTATTGTTCGCGAAGAGGAGGACGACGAAGAGGGAGCCGTCGCTGGCGGCTGCGGAGCACGCGCCGTGGACGCGCGGCGTGGCTCGCGCTCCGAGGGTCGCCTGCACCTCGCCGCGCGCGCCGCTCACCCCGCGCCCCCCCCGCAGCGCCCTGCGCATCTCGCCGACAACCTCACCAAGGTCAGAACCCCGTCGCGCGCCCCGGCCTCGTCGCCCGACGACCGGAAGATGCGACCCACCGAATTGTACCTTGTCGCAGGTGAACTTGGATGACGAAGGGAGCGCGGAACCGACGGCGCGCGGTGCCCCGCCCCCGGCGCCCCCGCCCGCGCGGCGGCAGCGCCTCGAGTGTCGGCGGCGACGCGCTCGCGCCGGTTCATGTTCATCTTCGGATCTGTCTGACGACGACTCCGAAAAGAAGAAGAGGGCCGCGGAGCGCGCCGACGGACCGCCGGAGCGCGCGCGGCGTGACTCGCACGACGACTCCAGTGATAGCCAGGAGCGTGGAGGCGGCGCCGGCGCGCTGGGTGGGGGTCGCGGGGCCGCGCGTGCGCCCGCGCCCGCGCCGCCGGCTGCCGAGCGCGGCGCGGGCGGGGCGGCTGGCGACGGGCGCGCGGGCGGTGCAGGCGCAGCGGGCGGGCGGCGGCGGCGCGCGGCGCGCAAGGAGAGCCGGCTGCGCGAGTCGCGCTCGCTCAACCGCATCGCGGAAGTGGAGGAGGCGAGCGGGCCGCGCTGGGTCGGCGGCGGCCTGGTGGCGCTGTGCGGCCGGCCGCTGCTGCGCCTGCTCGCGGCGGCGCGGCCCCCGCCCGCGGCGCGGCGCCTGCACGGGCTGTGCTAGCCTCGCGCCGCTAGTAGCGCGCGCCACACATCCCGCCGACCGTCGCCCCGCGCCTCGCCGCGAGACCCGCTGTGGGTAGTTTTGGAGATTATTTATTACGCTGACGGTCCCTGCGACGGCGCCTCCGTGTGATCGACGACGTTTGATTTCCGGCTTTTAGTAGAAAGTACCGTCGATGGATACTTGTGCCCCGGGCGTCGAGACTTGAAGCGCGTCCAGAAAAAAGAATTATCGTCCGAGTTATCATCGAGTAAATAAGTAAAAGCTAACAGGAATTACAATATTATCTGAACGCGTGAGACCGCTGTCGATTTTATGCTGTTTGGTATTTGAAATGTTTCTACTCATTGTATTTTTATAGAAAATCCCAACAGGTAAACAGGGTTTCTAATGGTTCAGTTTAAGCGTAACATTCAAATTCATGAGTGGTAATGGCAGCGCAATGACGGAGGGTAACAAATTGTTTCACTTATTGTTTGTACATTCTCTATTGACTGATGCACATTCATAATCTTGTTTTCTTGGCGATCCGTTAGGCTAAACAGAGTTTTAAACAATTTTGTTAGAAAAATATGACCAATCGAAGACACCACAATATTGTTTTGTAACTTAATTATGACTTGAAAATATCAACTCGACTCTCAACTATCACACAGTGAAAATATTAAGTAAATTGTTTTTGATATTTCCCATTGTTACACTTTTCAAGTATCATGTAGCATTCAAGATTAAAAGCGAACTAGATATTATATTATAACTATCTCTCAATTCTGCAATTCATAATTTTCACCGAAAAGATAAATCATTTTATTTTTGAACGTTAGGTATAATCTGTAAAACAATCATTATTTTTAACCATCAGTGATGATGTCTCTTGTCTGGGCGCTTATAATTGCCGATAAATCTTAGGATTCGTTGAATTAACAAACACACTTGGCTATACTATACTAATAGTTGTCACTGCTGTGTACAATACGGCCGATGACTCGTGGCCGGTCTGCACATAGGCTCTCTGAACTTGCGCATACACTCACTCCCACTCGCCTCATGGAAATATCTACAAAAAAAAGGTGCATACCTACACCAGTACACCCTACAACTTATTCATAATGTCTCATAAAATGGCTGCCATTGCTAGGATAGTGTCAATCAAGAAACATAGTTGTTACTGTAACTAAAGTTAAATTGCTGTTTTCTAACATTTGCATGCAGTTTTAAAGGTAAACTCGTAATTGTCTCGCAAATCTCAATAATACAAAAGTAAACAATCTTTTGTCAGCAAAACTCGTCACTTAAGATGGCCGATATGGCACTTACCTACAGATGTCGCTACGTCACGACAAAATGTTGCCATAATGAGCAACAACTTAAATATTGTTGTCCCTTTTATCAAAACTTCGCATTCTGTATGGTATTTCACTCATATTTGTAGCAAATGTATGTATAGAATAAAGCGACGTCTCCATGTTTTCCTAGCTCAATGGCCCTCATGTCACCATTTTGGTTTCTAAAAAATGTTTTGCTCAAAGTTCGGACCGGCCATGATTTTATCAGCCGTATTGTACTGGCTTGTATCTATAGCAGTGTCGCTGCTGTACCTTGTCTTGATTTTCAGGAAAGTTTTTTGTACTCCAAATAAATATTTTTACATTTCTCTTAATTCTAAGAATTAGTCTGCCCATATCTAATTCTCAGTTTTTAAATATTGTCATACAGTGTCAAATTAAATTAGCTAGCGAAACTCCGCATATATATGTGATGGGTATCGATATCTAAACATGATAAAACAAAAAATAAATTTATTTGATGATGTTTTTTTTTTTGGGTCCTCAACCGCTGATAGTGACTTCACTTAAAATATCAGTTTAAAATCTGATTTTTTTTTTGTGTAAACTTCATTGATGTTTTAGGTATCAATATCTCAACACGATAAAACACATTTTATGACACTTCAAGAAAAAAAGAACTACCAGCGGTCATTGAGCCAAAAAACCGGCCAAGTGCGTGTCGGACCACGCACAATGAAGGGTTCCGTAGTTGGGATGAATTTATCTTAAGAACAATCTTAACATTGTAGTTGAAAAACATGTTCTCCCATACATTCCAACTGTAAATGTCAGTTTGTACTCACAATATTGATAGATTTACCATGTTATTTTAAGACCACAGACTTCTTATAGGTTTTCCTGTAATCTACAGGTAAAGATCTATTTTCTGTATTTTTTTTCAAAGTTTTAGGCTCAGTAGTTTCGGAGATAAGGGGGGGGGGGGGGGGAATGGTAAATTTTCGTCTATTTTCTTAAATAACTTTAAAACAATTTATTTTAAAATTACAAAAAAAAAGTATATTTGAGACCCTCATAGTAAGCCCTTTCATTTGACATGCCACATGGTGTAGTTTGCAAAACTTTTTTTTAAATTTTCTTATTTGTCCCCCAAAAGTGACCTCTATATTCAAAATTCATTTATTTACTTTACCCGTCCGTGTTTGGGTCACAGAAATTCATATGTGTACCAAATTTCAACTTAATCGGTCCATTAGATTCGGAGCAAATTGGCTGTGACAGACGGACAGACAGACAGACGGACAGACAGACACACGAGTGATCCTATAAGGGTTCCGTTTTTTCCTTTTGAGGTACAGAACCCTAAAAAAATCATTAAATATTTTTTATTTTGTCGTGTTCAGATATCGATACCCATCACGTCTGCGGAGTTTCGGTATCTAATTTAATTTGACCCTGTATAATAGAGCAGTGATAGTTTTGACCTTTGGAATATTTTAATGTTGTTTTCCAAGATTTTCCAGTCATTTATTGTACTTACTTTCTCTATTTCGTATTTTAGTACTACATACTTTTATAACATTTCACAATTTTGTGTTATTTACAGGACATAAATCATACAAGTGTTACTTTTAAGTTAGTTTGCTTTTATTTTGCGTCATGTTGGCCCGTCCGTATTAGAAAAAAAAGAACAATTTAGTATATTTCAAAGAATAGTAGTTAGTCTTCACTGTACCTCTGATATTGTTGTAAGGTTTATTGGTATATAAAAATGCCACTGCGTTTGGTAGAACTTATCTTCAATCGGAATTACCCCAATAAACTTTAATGAACTTTTTAGGGCTGTTGTTTGCCTTTGAGCTGGAGTGAAGCAACTGCGTGGGTGCGACTAGATATGTTTCGGGAAGTTCCTGCGTCGCATAGGTCGGGAGCGGACGCCCGCTTGTCATCACTGTGTGGACTGCCTCGAGGACACGGCGCAACATACGCTGGAGGAGTGCTCAGCTTGGGCCCAACAGCGCTGTGCCCTCGTCGCGACACTTGGTGCGGTTGATCTCACACTTCCAGCCGTGGTTCAGTCCATGGTTGGAAGCGAAAACGCGTGGGATGCAGTCGCCTCTTTTTGCGAGGAGGTGATGCATGCATGCAAAGGAGATGGCGGAGAGGGAGAGAGAGCGTACCTCTCCTTCCACCCGCACCAGAAGAGCAGCGGGGCGTCGAAGGGCGCTTCATGATCTTCGGCCACCATAAGGAGGGGCCTGCGGGCGGCGAAATTGGGGCGGTGCTGCCGCCCGAGCAGTCGGGCTCGAAGAGGTGGCACGCATGATAAGCGCGCCTTAATGGGAGGACGTGCGGTCGTGGGATCGGCCGCACTTGGTGATGGGGCCCGCTAAGCAGGGCGGGATGACACCAGTCGGGGGTGCGGTGAATGTACAAATATCTCCCGGGCCCCCAACTCATGGTGCTAGAAGGAACAGTGGGGTTTTAGTCGGTAGAAGTCCGACATAACCCTCCGTTGTTCCCAGACAGATGGATGCTCATACATGAGGATTTCCCCATGGAAAAAAAAGTGCGACTAGATCCAAAACGTTTAACTGCCTAGAGAGTGGACTCGCCGCATTCGAACTCTCGAAGCGACGCCGCAAGCCGCAGCCTTATATTAAGTTAAAGTACTAGACCTGTTGCTTCCATCGCCATCGTTGTAAATTGTAAAGGATTAAGTGCTACATATTATGGAATCCTCGACGATTGTCTAGAAATGCATTGCTTTCGTACGAATTGTACCACCTCTGACGAATGCATGATAAGTCGGGCGTCGGATCCCATATTCCCATATATCAGACTGGTTATTAGGTACCAACGCGGACATTTGCAGTGAACCACTTTTCGACCTTCTTACTATGGTAATAAGGTTCAAAAGTGGTTAACCGCAAATTTCCGCGATGGTACATGTTTGTAGCATATTTTCTACCTCTTATTATGACTGCATTATCATTGCAAATGATTAAAAATTGTTTTAAAAATGATTAAAATATACATAAGTTTGTACTGAGTGTTTATGATTGTTATAAACACAAATGGTAGAGTATAACTCTTGAAGCTAGACAAACCCGCTAGCGCTCAATCTGTGCAAAATATTTATTATTGTAATCATTCACGAAATCAACACATAGATTTGAGCGTATCCAGCGTTTGAAAAAGCTTGTTTACTTTGTGTACAGACACCTGCACTTACTGGTTAGCCCTTTTTCGAAGGCGTATTTCCACGCGTGCGGGGTATACCCAAGCAATGCAGGCGTCTGTACTTCGCTATCTCAATTGTGACTTTCAAGAAGTTTGACGCATTTCATAATTAATGTTAGTTACATTAGATTGTGAAAGGAAAAATTGTTTATTGATTTGTAGATTGTATGCATCTTTAGAATGTTTATTATTTTTTTTTAAAGTAAGTTAATGTTGTGTATTTAAAAATCTATGTACATATTTAAATTGTTGTAAATAAATAGTCTATCTCAAATATTACATAATTAAGTAACTTTTAGTTAATATATAAACTATAAAGCAATGTCGCATACAATATTTTACTAGGTTGACGTTGTAAAAATAACGATTGTGTATTGCACTTAAAAAGTTGGATCATTTGGCACTCTAGTGGTGCTCTAAGTTTGCAATAATTATACCCAGACCAAAGATTGTGTGTTAATGCATTTCCTATTCTTGTGCTGTTTGGTGCCAACTTAAATATAAATTGTATAATTATGGTAAAATTCAGATGCGTGTGTGAACCACTGTTTCCCTAGTATATTTTGTGTCGGTGCTTGTTATTTAAATAATGGTCGAGATTAATATTTGGAGATATTATTAAAAGTATAAAAGTAAAATCTAATACGACATTTATTTCTATTCAGTATAATATACTACACATTCGTAGGTACCTACGAATGTCATAACATTATTAGTTTCTTTTAGCATACAGATTCAATAATACATATATAATATCCTATAAACAACACGCACTTGGGACGTATATGGTCATTTGTAATCTGTAAATTATGCAATGTGGTCCGAACATAAGGGGTCCGAATGTAAAAACTTAGATTTTTTTGCTGACTTCCTGCATCATTCCCGTACAAAATAATTTTATGAGTGGATGAACGAAAGAATTGTTTAATTGGATAGACCTCTGAGTATTTACACTTTGAATACTATACTTTATATTTAAAATAATACGATAATTCTCGATTAAGAGGGCTGTCGCATTTTATCACCTCTCGCTCACACGGGACTAAATTTTTAAGATTGTTAACATGAAAAGATGCTTTTTTGAAAAATTTAATCAATTAGCGAACTAGTAAATAATATTAATTCAAGTAATAATAGTAATATCGGGACGAACAAACTGTTCAAAATGATCTAAACAACTATGAAAATGAAATATTAACCAATGACACAAGGAATGTTTCAGAATTAAGACAGTACACGACAGCTGTCATTCTGACAAGAACTTTAACCAATTGAGATAAAGTTTAATTTTCTTAGTTGTTGAGATCATTTTGAACAGTCTGCTTGTCCCGATAGTTTTGACGCTGACTGTACCTACATAATTTAAAAACACATTTCTATTGTGTTGTCTAATAAACTCTGCTCAAAACTATTATCTGTTTTTGAGATGAGTTTAATAAATGCCACGATAAAAATGAGTTTTTAATAATTACCTATATTAATATCATTTATTTTTTCGCTAATTGATTATATTCTTGAAAATTTGGTCCCGTGTGAGCGAGAGGTGACAAAATGCGACAGCCCTGTTAAAATATTGTGATTTAGTGGTCTGCTATTTCAGTGACTCGCTATTTCGTGTATATTACTACGAGATATTTAGCAAGAAATAGTCATGCCATTGTGAAAAGATAAGCCAGATTATCTGTTTGCCACTTGACCAGGATGCGCCGGAGAAACGTCGCTGAGGGCCTATGCACACGACGCAATGCCCGTGTCACCGCCAATGCGATGAAATGTTTGCGGTGCGGCGCCATAACGCATCGTGTGCATAGGCCCTTAAGGAGGCGCCGCCGCCGCCGCCGGAGCCTGCAGATGAGTTGTAATCTATTCGAAACATGAATATTATTTCAGCAATAGGATGTAGTTTTGATGTCAATTGCAGCTTGCATAAGAAATCGTCTACTCTCTACCGTCTACCAAAACAAATTACATCAACAAGTTCTCCAAATCAGGGCGAGCACAATAATGCAAAGAAGTTGATGCAACACCAGCTTGCTTAGCCGTGGCTCTTGTTGCTCGCCAATAAAGTCTGTGTATCGCCGCAAGACCGCGCTTTTATTTCATAGCATTTTTCGTAGTTACCTACGCGAGTAGACCTAATCCGTCTTATTACAAAACAAGGTTCATCTTCAAACCCAGGCTTAAACCATGGACCCTTTTTTGAATTTTGAGCTTTATTCTGACACGTTAAGATGTCAGTTTAAAACTGACAACTTGGTACCGGACTAAGTTGTCAGTTTTGTATAAAGAACTGTATTTCTATCAAAGCTAGGTTCATATTACAAAAACTGGCTCGATGGTTTAAACCATGACGAAGAAAAACCTCGTTTTGTAATAACACCGAATAGGTTAACTTTACAATTCACCAAGATACAAATTCCTTTCCGATTCGCGTTTGGGCTCATGGCAATGCGATCGCATATTTTGTGAGCAGGCAGCAGAAGACGGGGACGTAATCCAGGATGGGCGCTTAATCTATATGATCGGACTTCGATACATAAGTACTACACAATATTATCTACCCACTGTATAATTTGGCACTTGCAAAAAGAAGAATACCTAAAGACTAGTGTTTGACGATCAATAAAAAATGATTGAAATTATTATTTTTCTTTTTTGCTTAAAATTTTCTAGATTAAGTACCTATTTGTTAAGTAAATAGTTGGGTACCTACCTACACATTTTGTGTCGAGATTTGAGGATTAGATATACCTACACCACCCTAAACCTTCCATTCAAATTAGGGTACCCATTGTTCATAGCTACATGCAAACCTGGGTCAAACCACCCAGTTAAGGGGGATGCACTAAGCAAATAATGCACTAACACAAATTTTCTTACGTTTTTTGCAATTTGCAGGTCAGTGTCAGATTGTATGTTGATTAAAATATAAAGTTAGAATTGACCTACCTAGGTCAATTGCTACGTGTATTGCTGATTCTAATAATTATAATTCTGTAAAGCCATATTAGTTACGGGCGCGAATCATATTTTAATCGCTATACAACCTGATACTGACCTGCAAATTGCGAAAAACGTAAGAATATTTTAATTTCACGGGCTACCTTAACGCAACCCCCTAACACATTAACACATTAAAGCCGATCGGCCACCGCCAGCTAAACTGAGTTTAGCTCGCATAGTTGGGCCAGTTTTTCATACATGTGCGCATAACTGAGGAGCTCGCGGCTAAGTAATAACAGCCGCATGGGTCGATCGACCAGGTAAAGCTACGCTTGCCGGGGTTGGTCTGTGGATGGGTGACCATCTTTACATACCTACCGAGACTCCTCCGTGCCTCGGAAAGCACGTTAAGCCGTTGGTGTCGACGTGTCGGCTGTCATTCGTGAATCTTTGACAGTCGTTACGGGTCGTCAGAAGCCCGAAAGTCTGACAACCAGTCTTACCAAGGGGTATCATATTACCCAGTTCCTGGGTTGTGGAGGTCAGATAGGCAGTCGCTCCATGTAAAATACTGGTATTCAGCTGCATCCGGTTAGCCTGGAAGCCGACCCCAACATAGTTGGGAAAAGGCTAGGCAGATGATGTGCGCATAACTGAGCATGTATGGAAAATTGGCGAAAAACTGCGACTAAATTTTGGAGAAAACAGATCTTCGTTAGGTGGCCTAGTTTTTGAAATATAAATGTTGCCAAACTGGGGAGATCCTTTATCGGCCCAAGCTGGAGAGATGCTTTATCGGCCACCTATGGACCCTTATAACTGATCCGATGACCGACAAATTCTGATATTTGGTAAGAATTTTTTTTGTGTTATCAAAATAAAATCCCTGATGTGGGCCAAGTGGCCATGCCAGTGTCAGTCACACGTGTTTGTCACCTAAGGCCTCGTTTACGGACACGCGAGGCTTCAAGAGTTTTCTCCGTTTATGGCACACACGCGGTGGCGCTCGCGGTGTCATTAAGTATGTTATAAAGGAGTTAGACCTCTGCCTCGAATTTCGCGGGCAGAGGCGGCGGCGCGGGAGCGGCAGGATTTTATGCATAAAAACAAATGGACCGGACCTCGAAAACAGCGGGGCGGGACAATGCGAGACGCGCCGCCGCCGCCGCCGCCCCGCTGCCCGCGAAATTCGAGGCAGAGGCCATAAACCGAAGAAACCCGCCGCGTCTCCCGCTGCGGCGTCGCCCGTCGCTTCAGCCGCCACATGCGACGCTACAATTTAAACAAACGCGTGTAAAATCGCGTATCCGTAAATGTTCTCGTAGAACTCCTCCTAAACGGTTGGACCGATTTGGATTAAATTTTGTGTGTTATATATTTCAATGGGTTCCTGGATGGTTTGAAAACACCATTGGACACGGTAGATGGCGGCTGCTGTTGGTATGTCACCATTTGACAACATTACACAATTTTGAGCGGTATTTTTTATTGCCTAGCTAGAAAGAATAGAAAATTAAAGTTAACCGTATTTTTTTAATTTACATGAAAGACTATATTTTCCGTGCAATAGAAATGTAAATTTAAAATATCATATTTAATGTGGCGCTGCTTTTCCGGACAGGACGTCTGCCGGGTCCGCTAGTAAAATTAAATATTTATTGTAGATCTATTTAGGTAATGAATACAGCTTTCCTTTGGTAGGTTCAAATTAAAGAATAATTTTATATTTTTTTATTACACACCGACTAAATCTGTGACTTGGCGATTGATTCAGACGAACTAGCGACAAAATTTGAGAGAAAACAGATTTTCGCTAGGTGCTTTTGATATTCAAATTGGGCCAAGCTGGGGAGATGCTCCCCAGAACGGCCACCTATAAACCTTTGATAACTTTTGAAACCAGTGACCGACAAATCTCGACTAAATTAGCGACGCATTTTTTGTGTTATCAAAACTAAAATCCATGATGGTGGCCATGCCAGTGTCAGTCACACAATTGAGGCCTGTGATCCAGACGCAGATTAAAGTGCAATGAGACTTAAACCTTTATATACTGTTTAGGCGCCTAACTTGCTGAATGCGATTACACTTGTCCAAATTCAGTAACTTAGCCATTTAGAGGAAACTAAATTTAACAGTTTAAAAAAAACCATTTATGACAGTGTTATTTGATTTATTTATTTTTGCTAGTTATACATTGGTAAAAATATTTAATGCTATGAAACAATTTGACTTAGCATTTGGTTTGTAACATTAAATTCATGCATAACAGATGCATGGGAACTAATGTAATAATTATGTGTAGTTCCCAAATTGACAAGCTACTTGATAGGTTGTAGCCAATAAGAGATTGCATTACATGCATTAGTTACGTGTTTGAGACATTTAACCTGATGCAAAGCTTGGAAATGAACCAGTAGTACTTTATCTTATGTTCCTAAGAAATAAAAATTTCCTACAATATTTTACACTTGATCAAGTTAAACTATTAAAAAATTAAGCAATTTTCTGTCACATGAACTTGGTTACGACTAATTACAAAGAAATAAAAACATGAACCTTTACATTTTAGTTACGGGATACAGGATTAAAAATACATTATGCCCAGAAATATAAACAACAAAAATGCAGATAAAGTTTCACAAGAGGTCAGAAGAAAATGATTAGTTGTTAGCTTGGGCATAAGACCACTTACCTAAACCAAGACATCAGTAAAACTAGCCTTAATAATACCAAAAGCAAGTTTAACTTTTATAAAGGCCACAATAATTTAGGTAATATGATAAATAAATGGGTGTTACCCTCTATACGGGTAATTGAAGAGCTATATAAAATGAATTCTTACTTATTCACCCAATCTACAATTATTAAACCAAAGTATTCTTGCACAAAAGACTGACTCAGAGCACAATAAATGCAATTATACAAATCTAAGATACACACTAGCATAGTATTACTTAAGTTGAAGTAAAAATTATTTTTTATGCACATCATCATTGCTTATTAAGAAAATCAAGTGAAACACAATATTATAGAGTGTGGATTCAAGGTGAGAAATAGGTAGATTGGGTCTATTGAGAAAAGTTTTCTGAAGAGAAATTAGAAAGTGCTTCCCTCTGGTGGCTGCGACAGCTTCATGTTTTCCTTCAGTGTCATGAGACGTCTCAGTTCCTGCAGAACTGTCTTGATAGTGTAATCACGTTGCCATCTAGCAAGAATTGGAACTTGTCTATTATCCACCTGTATGAAAGAAGAATAAAATGTGTAACAAGTGTTATAAATTTATATTAATCACTTTTTATCATCAGTACTTACAAGCCCAGTCTGACTGTTCACACAGTTCATGTTGATTCTAGAAATAAAGCGAGCAGTTGGAGGTTCATCAGGGTATCTGGTACCACACTCAATTTTAAGTGAATACATCCTATTTTCATAAGGCGTCTGTAAAAGAATGTTCAATTAGACTGAATACAATAATACAAAATTTTAAACTTGTGTTAAAAATAACAGATTTTTACCCTAGGGGGGCCAATTATCATGCCAGTCCAATGAGTGAGGGTCATATCATCGTCACTCTCGAGTCCCCACGATATGGTGCCATCGCCCACTCCCTTTTGTCCTTGTTCAAGTTCTTCGAGAAGACGAAAGTTTCGAGGAACCACTGCCCAAAAAAGGAGTATGATTACAATAACGCAAGAACAAAGCTGTTGTAAAGCCAAATGAAATTATACACTGCTCACCACAAAATAAATCTTTTTAACAAATAAAACAAAAACTTACCAACGCCTGATGACGGATTCGCCATGATCACAATTTCACCGGCGCGCACTACCTAGCGAAAAAAGTGTATAGTTTTTAATGATTTAGTAAGCAGGCATTTACCATGCAAATCGTTTACTCGCTTTTTGCAGCTGAGCATCCAATAACTATTAATTATAATAAATGATGAAATGTATTCCCATTTATTCCTTGATTTTTTCACTCAAAGAGAAAAAGGAAGGTTAGTAGTTTTTTGTTGACTTTGACAAATGTCATTACTCTCTACTCTATGGCATAAATAGATTTTGACTCTGTCATCCTTGGTCTTCCTCTAACAGAATTTAATAAACCGGTGGCTGAAAGTGTGATTTACTTACTAACGAAATCACAATGGCGACTTTAGATGATGTATCTGGCATCAGTTCAATTAATTATCCAGATTTATCGTGTACTGCTAAATTGCTGCATTTGATGATTGATCGTCTAAAATCCCCCTATAAAAAACAAGGTGTCAAAGGGCCAACGGACCTATTTTAGATAGCCGAGCCGGACCGATCCAATCCACTGATATAAACCTATGGAGATGGCATATTCACCTATAGGAATAATAGTTACACAAATATCTGTCATATCGACACACACATGTCAAAAAGCGTTTTGTCTCTTTTTTTTTAACTAATCAAGAGCTGCATATGAAAAGAGAGACTGATATAAAAAATGTTTGTACAGTGCGCTGCATCAATTGGATACCCCAGTTGTATTAAACTGTACGTACGACTACAGAGCAAGCTATAAGTTTCCTGTATAAGCTGATCTCGCATTGTATACGACTTCCTTTCAATGAGAGGTCAGTATAAACTGGAAAATTATAGCTTCATGTGTAGACGGCAAGAACTAAATATGACAACACTTTTGTGTGACTTCAAAATCATGTTTATTGGTGATCGGTTGCCATGTTGATTTCCGATTGTTGGTTGTGGTCTTTTTGGTAGACGTGCTGTCAAACGGATGCTTGCTCTCTCTTTCACTCGCAGTAACAACGAGCGAAAGGCGGCCATGTTAGTGCCCGATTTTTGTAGGCATGCACGCTAATTTTATAGGTATGGCCGGTCCATAGGTTTATAAGTCACTGACTTAGCTCTAAACTAATAAAAACTGCGGACGCCAAGCATGGAACGGTTGACAATGGATATTTATACAAAGTAGTAAGTAGAAGAGCGGTGGCCGCACATAACGGCCTTAGTGACGGCTGTCATGACAATAATGACAGGGGGCAAAGGTTCAAATTGTTAGAATCGCCCTACCGCATCAAAGGATAGTCTAGCGAGTGACTATCTTTTGACGTTTATGTTTCGTCATTCTGACACGCAAATTGTCGTGACGTAATGACGCAGTGGCTTCTCTTGATTATCATGAAAACGCTGTTTAATAATGTTTGAGCTCACTCTGCTCAGTATGGATATTTTTTCTTATGACTAAGTACGATGAGGGCAAATCTAGTGATTTAAATCTTGAGGGGGGTTGACTTAATGTCAAATACTGGTAAAATTACGGCCGTCCGTCAGCGGTTCCGTCATATTATAATGTCCGTCATGAAAATCTGTAATTTTCATACTCCGCTCCCTAAAGGTTTAAATCGCTAGAATTGCCCTCACGCTACTTAGTCACGCGAAAAAGCTTAGCGATAAAGTGTCCAAACTGAGAAGAGAGAGCTCACATCACAGTGTCAGAGGTGTCAAACCGACACAGAAACACGACTAGAGTTCCACAAACTTAACTAACGAAATCATTTTGAAAAGTGACAATGTTTGTCATATTTTGTTCAGCGACATCGCCGCCGCCGCCGCCGCGCCGCCGTTACCGGGTCAGATTAGTTTGTGGCACTATATCTTTTGACGCGGTAGGGCAAATCTAATGGCTCCTCTACACAATCGGCGATCTTAGACGATAATCTGCGATCGCACGATTATGTGGAGGGCTTACTCGTCTGTAGTCACCGAACATCGTCTATGCTCGCCGTATGATCGCGGCGATCCGTGAGTTGTCGATTTTTCGAGCCGACATCATAGGGAATTTCGGCAAGTTGCATGCAAGCAAGTGTCCACACGATCCCCGATCATTAGTTCACCTGAGGACTGGGAGGACAGCGAAGCTAAGAATACGTGCTTGCGCCGTCTCGTGCTAGTTTTAAATTAATGCGATAATAATGGCTACTGGGTGGATAAATAACGGGACGTTCATAGAATTATATACCACAACAATTCAGAAATATGGAATACGAAACAGGTATTATTCATCTTGCCACTCAACAAATGACTACGGACGATCAACGTTATATTAGTACCTATCTTATATCTCTTTGTTATGCCTGCTCTTCAGAATCGGTGATGATCGTGTGATCGTCTAACGGCTGAACCCAATAAACTAACTGTTATATATTAATAAATACCTGGGCGACCAGCTCTACTCGGGTGAAAAGTTGAAAACAGAGGACCAATTTTCCCAGAAATGAGACATAGGTAGATCTATTTTGATTAAGCCTACCTACTTAAAAATAAAATTGAATTTGTAGGTTGTGAATTATGAAACTTCAAACTTATTTTTTCTCGGACGTCCACGAGGCATCATAATATTTTCTACAAAGCACATTTCAATGATTATTTAATTTGAACACCATTTGTCTAATCATTAACTTACGAACAAAAATAATATTATCTGTTAGTAGTTATCAATACGCGTTTTTGTGTTGGCGCCAAAAACGTTGGTTCGGTTCTCCATGTTAGTGGAGAGGCAAAAGAAGGATGCCCAAACAGCCTTGTCGGATTTGTATAACCATGTAAGTTTGTCATCAGTTCTAATTTCTCATGCAACCACCACATGTGCAAAAACTCATTAACCAGTAGGTGCCTTTTATCTACCTTTTAAAAACCAGTACCTATATGTTTACTTTATAAATAATAATAATCTACTGAGAGACAGCAATGAGGCTTTTTTTATGACGTTGATATTTAGTATATAATATATTATTTACATCAATAGATGGCACCTGGAAAAACTAATCGAGATCGAGATTAAAAACTATAAGAACGGAATTAAAGTACAGTAGATTTACAAGGACTTTCAATCAGAGGCCCGAACCCCATGCCCGTCGGCTACATTTGGCGCCCAACGTGGGGCCTCTGACGACACGTGCTTGCAAATTTTTTTTTTACGAAGCATTACGACGCAGTCCGCGTCTGTTCTCCAGGAGGAAGGCTTCGGTTACACGTACTTACCTACACGCGGGAACTTCGGAATCTGAAGCGCTACGAGGGCGTTTCCAGCGAATAAAAGTTCGCCACGAGGTTCCGTTTTCGTTGTCAGGATGCCAACGACACCAACGACGATGGTAACAAGAAATAAGAAATCCAAGAAGCAGGGAGAAGATAATGAAGATGAAACAGAAAAGGAAAATGAAACAGAAGAGGAGATGTTCACGTCCATCACCATGGACCAGGGTCAGTTTGCAACTCTGATGCAATCACTGCAGCAGAGTCAGGCAGAGATATTCGCGAGGCTCATCCAAGATGTTAGGACTTCGACACCGGCGCCTACTGAAGTGTCCATGTCAGCGCCCGCCGCGAACTTCTCAAAGTGCACAACTCGATTTAACGGATCGTCCGCTGATGTCGACGGGTTTATCGACGCAATAACAGTGTACAAGAACTGCCTTCAGATATCAGATGATAACGCTGTCAAAGGACTCTCCATGTTGCTAGTAGACTCGGCAGCATTATGGTGGCAGGGTATAAAAACCAGCACCACGTCATGGCCGGATGCTATGCAAAAACTAAAAAGTGCATTCGGAGAGCATCGCCCGCCATTTCGTATATATTTGGAATTGTTTTCATTGCGACAAGGTACGGACAAAACTGATTTATTTATTGCGAAGACGAGAGCGCTTTTATCGAGATTGCCACAAGAAGATCTACGTGAAAAAGTTCAACTGGATATGGTATACGGGCTTCTCGATCGTAGAATAAAAAAGCGGCTCGATCGTAACTCCATAACATCGTTCGACCAGTTACTGCACCGTGCCAGAGCGATCGAAGAATCGTTAGAAGACAGCGCATGCGACAAGACACCGGCACTGACGCCATCGAGCGCCAGTCACCAAGCGGCCGTCGCCGGCGCCCCTTCAACTTCGGCACCAAGTGATAAAAACACTCGCAGCAAAAGACTGTCGTGCAGTTACTGCAAGAAATGGGGACATGAAAAATCGCAGTGTAAAAAGTTAATAAACAATGATAAAAGTGATAACGTAAAAAGTGATAACGGGAAAAGTGATGATAGCGTAAACAAAAATAAAGCTATTCAATGTTATGGGTGCGGTGCCCCTAACGTTATAAAATCGAAGTGTGAAAAGTGCAAATCTAGTTCTCAAAACGCATTCTACTCGGTTACGACAACTAGTGATAGCGTAAATTCAAAAGTGCGCGGTTCCCGTAATCATAGCGTTATCGTGCGCGATGAATGCGCGTCGGGCGAGCCGACAGCCGCAAGCGTCCCGCCACCCGCGCCGGCCCCGCAGAGTACGTGCGGCCGCGCCAAGGTCGCGAGCGGCAGCGCTGCCCGTTGCCTAGCGACCGTCCGTGAGCGTAACGATATCGTTCCTCGCGGTCGGAAGTCGCCGGGCCCGCCTCGCATCGTTCCTGCCAGTACCACAGGTAACCCAGCGTCTTGCAACGCTGGGCGTAACTTAAAACTTTACTGTGATTGTGTTACTGAACTGCAACATACTAACGAGCGTTCTAATGTCGGTAAAAATGTGTGTTATAATTTCATAGGTTATAATAATAATAGAGACACTAAGTTTTCTGTAAATTCAACTGAAACCCGTTCGCAACACGGGCACGTAATTCAATCAGCTGATAACGATTATGTTGCCATATCATGTTGCGTAAACAATAATTCAAATGGTCAGGGTTTATTTAATGTTCAGTGTGATTGTTTATGTTTATGTTGTAATAGTGATAGCGTTGATAAATGTTTAGGATTATGCTCGGTAAATGTTAATAATAAAAATTGTAAGAAACGCCTCGCGTCTGCACAGGGTCGGACTAAGGGAGGTTCAATTAAGGGGGAGCCTAATAATAATAGACCTTTGATGCAAATAGGTATTTTGGGGGAAAATGGGACAGCGTTACTGGACACTGGTGCTAGGGGCTGTATTGCCGGTCACACACTTTTTCGCGTGTTAAAGGAAAAAGGCCATCCTTTGCAACAGTGCACTAGAAACATCCGCCTGGCGGATGGTTGCACGCGCCTGATGGAGGTGCTTGTTGCAGAGGTACAGGTGAAACTTTTTCATAAAATTGTGCCCACCGAGTTTATAATTTTCCCCGAAGCGAAAGATAATGAAACACTTTTAGGTATTGATTTTATTAACAGTGCCGGTCTCGTTATCAATTTTAAGCAGTGCCTTTGGCATTTTTCGGATAGTAGTGATCAAAAGTATAAATTGATTTTGGAAACTTTTTCACCTCGTCAAAATTCGTACGCCGCGATGAATGTTTTACGCGATGACGAGGGTGCAGGTTTAGAGGATCAGGAGCGTGAGGAGCTTGCCCAATTGCTCACGAATTTTCAGGATATGTTTAATTCGATTGGGGAGCCGACTCCATATGGAGAGCATCATATAGATACGGGAAATAATTTGCCGATAGCGACGCCTCCATATCGCCTGACACCTGCAAAGAAGGAGATCATGCAGCAAGAGCTTACCAAAATGTTAGCTGAAGATATTATTGAAGATTGTGAATCTGCATGGGCTGCGCCAGCCCTGCTAGTACCTAAACGTGACGGCAGTTTCCGGTTTTGCGTCGACTATCGAAAGTTAAATTCGATTACGAAGAGTGACGCCTATCCAATGCCGCGTATTGATGAACTGTTGCAATCTACTAAACGTGGACGTTGTCACATGAGTACAATAGATTTGCGATCTGGCTACTGGCAAGTGTCAGTTAAAGAAGAGGATAGGGATAAGACGGCTTTCGTGACCCCTTTCGGAACTTTTCGTTTTAAAAGGATGCCGTTCGGTCTGAAGAACGCGCCGGCTACTTTTCAGCGTCTGATAGACAGAATGCGATCTGGTTCAGCACTAAAGGACGTCACAATACTAGGATATTTAGACGATTTATTAATTATAACGCAGGGGGATTTTTCGAGGCACCTGGAAGACCTGCGAATCGTTTTTGAACAGCTGATGAAGTTCAAATTGCGTGCTAACCGAGAAAAGTGTGCGTTTGCACGAGAGTCGGTTAAATATTTAGGTCATGTGATCTCGCAGGACGGAGTCTCAGCTGATGAAAGGAAAATTCAAGCCATATTAGACATGAAAGAGCCGTCTGCACTGGGACACCTCAGAACATTTATACAAACATGTTCCTGGTTCAGGAAATTTATTCCCAAGTTTTCGGAGGTAGCAGAGCCACTGACAAGATTGACAAGGAAAAATCAACCTTGGATATGGGGACCACAACAGGCTGAAGCGTTCAGTAACTTGAAAAGGCTTTTGACGTCAGCGCCGATCCTCATACAGGCAGACTACTCCAAGCCATTCATCCTGCGCACAGATGCGAGCAACTATGCGATAGGCGCAGTGTTGCTTCAAGGTGAAAAGAATGAAGAACGACCCATTGAATTTGCCAGCCGTTTGTTATCAGCGGCTGAACGGAATTATTCGACCACGGAGCGGGAGGCTCTGGCGGTCGTCTGGGCAGTCGACCGTATGCGGGGTTACATTGATGGTCATCCAGTCGTTATAGCCAGTGATCACCAGCCCTTGAAATGGCTGCTGTCCTTGAAGTCACCTTCTGGTCGTTTAGTGCGTTGGGCACTAAAGCTGCAGGCCTATGACATCCGGTTTGAGTACACTCCCGGAAAGGTAAATGTAGTGGCCGACGCACTCAGCCGCCCTGTCTGTACAGATGAGTCTCGTGAATCCTGTGGAATATGCACTGTCATTATTGATTTACCTACGCGAGATCTCACGGAGCTACGTGCAGCACAAAAATCTGACCCAGATTTAATTAAAATTGTGAAGGAATTAGAGGATATAGAAGAAGTTGCGTCTCGCCGTTGGACAGAACGTGGTTATCTCATGGAACGCGGTATCCTTTATCGCTATAACCCAGATACAGACAACGAGTCGCCGCAATTAGTAATACCTGTAAGCATACGTGAAGGGATTCTAAGAGAATGTCATGATGCTCCAATTGCAGGTCATCCTGGTATAGAGAGAACATACCAGAAAATAGCTCAAAACTATTACTTCCCTGGCATGAGAAGAATTGTAACCGATTATGTAAAATCATGTTCCTCTTGTCAACGCTATAAAGCGACAAATGAAAAGCCACCTGGTCTGATTCAAACACCGATTTTAAACCAGCGCAATGAAGTCTTGGCTATCGACCTATTTGGACCACTGCCAGAGGGCGAAAACGGGGAAAAATGGATCCTGTTAGTGGAAGATACCGCGACAAGATGGGTAGAATTGTATGCTCTCAAAGAAGCAACCTCTGTCGCCTGCGCGAAAGTACTCATAGAAGAGTATTTCCTTCGGTTCGGCTTACCACGTCGCATTATTTCGGACAATGGTGTCCAATTTGTTTCAGCGGTCATGCAGAAATGCATGTTCATTCTCGGCATTACACAAGACTTGATACCCTATTACCACCCAGAAGCCAATCCAGCTGAAAGGAAAAACCGGGATATGAAGACCCAATTGGCCCTGTTGGTTGGTACGGATCACCCTTCATGGCCTAAGCAGCTACCGATAGTACGGTTCAGTATGAACAGCGCGGTCTGTGAAACAACAGGGGTTACTCCTGCATATTTGACGTTTGCACGTGAGCTGAGGTCACCGTTAGAGGTGTACAATGATCCAAGGGCAGTCTTAGAGAAGGATAATTTTGTACCACAGATCACTCCTTACCTGTCAAAATTTTTAAACTCCTTAAGTGAAGTCCGTGATAGAGTAGAAAAACTGCAGGACAGAAGGAAGACTTACGCTGATCGTTCGAGAAGAGTAGGAGAGGATTTTAAAGTAGATGACAAGGTTCTATTGACTACCCATCAGCTGAGCGACGCCAGCAAGTCAAAGACTGCTAAGTTTTTCCCTAAAAGGGATGGGCCATATGTTGTGAAGAAGAAAGTAAGTCCAACAACATACCTAATCGCGTCTGATGATAATCCTGGTGAGATATTGGGCAAATTCCACGCTAATCAGCTCACCCCTTTTCGAGGACGAGTAGATGAACGCGCTCAGCCAATGGAGCCAAAGAAAAAGCGAGGCCGACCTCGTTTACAACCTATTCGTAATGATTTTAATGTAGGGCTAGACCACGATCGAGGGCGTAATCGTGATCTAGAGGGGGAGTATGTAGCGCGGCAACCCCAGGACCATAGGTTTAATAATAATGTTGGTGCCACTGACTTGGGCGACCAATCACGCGCCGCGATTTCTCCCGCGCGCCCCGTTTCTGGCGCGGTTGTGGAGCAGGAGTCCCTCGCGGTCGCAGCGCCGCAAACAGCGCAGTCCAACCTCGATCCTTGTGCAACGCTACGCGTTTCAAGCCGCGCCCGGAAAGCGCCGGCCATCTTAGATCTTTAACTCTCTCATTCCTAGTAATAGTACGATTTCGAGTCTGTTACTCATTTATTTTCTTGTTTTGTTTGTGTTCTCAAGTGTATTGGTAAATTAAAGTACAGTAGATTTACAAGGACTTTCAATCAGAGGCCCGAACCCCATGCCCGTCGGCTACATAAGTTTATAAAACATTTATACACACACAGTTTTGAAGCTTTTTTAAGAGAGAGAAAGTTCTAAAAAAGTTCTAGTTAGACGCGGAGAAGGCCGATGGAGGAAAGCTGTGACCGAATGGTGGCTAAGGCACAGACGAAGTAGTTATTGGCTAAGGTTAGGCCAAAGAAACCAGAGGGGCAATTTCCATATTTTTAACGTTCGCAATCTCATCTCAGTCTCAATCTGTCAAAAATTGTATAGCGTTTACATTTTTGACATGTGATTGTCGCTGGCATATGAGATAGCGATTTGAATTTGAACGTTTTTAGGTACGAGAATTGGCCTTCAGGGACAAAAGCGCGATGGGTTGATGATATCGTCAAAGTCGCGGGAAACACCCTGGATGAGGGACGCACTGAACCGAGAAGTATGTCGGAAAAATGGGGAGGCCTACACCCAGCAGTGGATGATTCCGGGCTGAAATGATGATGATGATGACTACGAGACTCTAAAACGATGTGATAGAAAAAAATGTATTTACAATGATCGAGCCATTATACTCTTTGTGCACACAGCATCATAATGTAACAACTACATCAGTTGTGAGGTGGGTGGACATTTTCTCTCGATATTTGAGCACTTGAAAAATGAAGTTTACGCACGGACTTGAAAAAACGTTTTTTTTCTAGTCGACATTTTTTTAAGTGGTAACACTATTCTAAAAATGACATTTGTATAACCTTAAATTCAGAATTCAATTTTGTTTGTTAGATGGGCAAAATCATCTTTGCATAACTTTCACTTATTCAATGCTTTAGCTAACTGTATTCCATGACGCTGCAACTACTACGCGTCATACGTAATTCATTTGTATTACCAACTGAAAATTCTTCAAATTATTTCGGTCGCCATTGTAAGTTCTTACGTAGCGAATACCGTTATTCGGAGCGGGGGTTGAGACGCGCGAGGGGGGTACGTATCAGCAGCGCCGTTGGAGCGCGAGTTCACTCTGTCACTCGGTCATTACGGTATTTCTGTACAGCGCGTCCTACATTTGCGATCGTGAAAGAAAAAGTGACAATGCCCGAAAACAAACAGTTTCAGCGTCTTCCCCGATTCGTGGTGCCCAAACATTACGATTTGGAATTAGTGCCAAATCTGCAGGAATTCACATTCACTGGAAAAACAGCAGTGAAAGTATCGGTAAGTGTAAATTTCATCACTGACGATGCAAAAAAAAAATCGTTTCCATGTGTCTCGCTAATCTATTGCCTTTTTAGATTTTGAGCTCAACGAGTGAAATACTGCTAAATTGTTTGGATTTGGAGCTGAAAAATGTCAAGTTACAGTATGAGGATGGAGTTACGGACTCCATCAGGCCGACCGAAGTCCGGCTCAACGCAGCCGACGAAACTGCGACCATTGTGTTTGATAAGCCACTCGAGGAAGGCGACGCGACGTTGCATTGCGAGTTCACAGGCGAGATCAACGACAAGATGAAGGGTCTGTACCGCAGCAAGTACCTGACGCCAGCTGGCGAGGAGCGTTACGCTGCAGTCACGCAGTTCGAAGCAACAGATGCTCGGCGTTGCTTCCCGTGCTGGGATGAACCTGCCATCAAAGCTACATTTGATATAACTCTTGAGGTGCCTGCTGACCGAGTAGCGTTATCCAATATGCCTGTCAAGGAAGAGAAACTTACTGGTGAAAAGAAGAGGATTCATTATGATACTACTCCTGTAATGTCTACTTATCTTGTAGCCTTTGTTGTGGGTGAATATGACTATGTGGAGAAGAAGTCTCGTGATGGTGTTTTAGTAAGAGTGTACACACCTGTGGGAAAGAGTAAACAAGGCATATTTGCTCTGGAGGTGGCAGCACGGGTCCTTCCATATTATAAGGAATATTTTGATATAGCCTACCCCCTGCCAAAGATTGACTTAATAGCTATAGCCGATTTCTCTGCTGGTGCTATGGAGAACTGGGGTTTAGTCACATATAGAGAGACTTGCCTGCTAGTGGACGAGGAACACACATCAGCTGTCAGGAGGCAGTGGATAGCTTTGGTAGTAGGCCATGAGCTAGCCCACCAATGGTTTGGAAACCTTGTCACTATGGAGTGGTGGACACATCTTTGGCTAAATGAAGGCTATGCCTCTTTTGTCGAGTTCCTCTGTGTCAACCATCTTTTCCCAGAGTATGATATTTGGACTCAGTTTGTCACTGAAAATTATATCAGGTATGTTATGATTTATAAGATTGCTAGGAGTGCTGTTAGAAACACTGCACTATCATACAATTCTCACATACATTATCTTATGTATCATTTGTATAAATAATGCATGCATGCAAGCATCACCTGCTGATTTAATATTTATCTACAAGTAGAAAGGTGTAACAGTTACTGTAGAACAAACAATTACTTGAAAAGGATTTATTTATCATTTCTTTGTTTGTGAGAATGTTTATCTCATATTCTTTGGATGTTTGCCAGATATGTAAACTGATGTAAAGTCATTCACCTTGTAAATACAAGAGAACAATAGAATTTGTTTAATCACCGACATCACTTCAGTGCTCATTTATTATGTATGTATGATTGACCTACATGAGTTTTGAAATTTCAGAGCATTAGAATTGGATTGTTTGAAGAATTCACATCCTATAGAAGTTCCTGTAGGACACCCATCAGAAATTGATGAAATATTTGATGATATATCTTATAACAAAGGTGCATCTGTAATTCGCATGCTGCATAAATACATTGGTGATGATGACTTCCGTAAAGGCATGAACATTTATCTCACTAGACATCAGGTAAATTATGTTCATATCTTTTATTGTTATTTTTTTAGGGTTCCGTACCTTAAAAGGAAAAAGCGGAAACCTTACAGGATCACTTGTTTATCCGTTTGTCTGTCTGTCAGGAAGACCCTTTTTCTCAGGAATGCGTGGAGGTATCAAGTTGAAATTAATATCAAATAAGTAGATCTATGGTCCCTTGGAGTTCTTAAAAAATCAAGCTTCTAATTCTATGCAATAAAACAATATGGTCATTGATGCGATATATTTTGATACTCGCAAGTAAATCAAAACCGGTACTTCCCGCTGTCCTAGAATCATGAAATTTTGACAGTCTGTCAAGACCCTTTTTCTTAGGAACGCGTGGAGGTATGAAGTTGAAATTAATACCAAATACGTATGTCTATGGCCCCTTGGAGTTCTAAAAAAATCAAGCTTCTAAGTCAATAATACAGGCATTTATGCCATATATTTTGACTCGCAAGTAAATCAAAACCTAAAAGGTACTTCCCGCTGTCCTAGAATCATGAAATTTGGCAAGAAGCAAGGTCTCGAAAGAGGCCATATACTAAATTTTGCTATTTACGTGATTTTACAGAACTAATACCGCCATAAATATGTAATGTCATATTCTACAGATTTGGGAATTTCTTAAAATATTTAAGAATTTCTGAACTAAATTCTTAAATAAAAATTATTAACCCAGAGATAGTACTTACTGAGATTTAGGCTATGCCACTTTATGCACGCGTCTGGATTGAGGGCCCAAGTCATTTATTTGTAACAGTTTTAATTCACGTTTAAGAAATTCATGGGCCTTTGCTTTAAGGGGCTGCATTACCTCAGATTGCGAAAATGGAGCCAGAAGGTGACACCCTAGAAGGCGGCTATGGGAATTCTGTAATAAAACGACGCAACCCCATCGAATTTGGGGTTGTTTGATTCATCTTGACACGTTTAGTACTTTGGTTCTAGGGCCTCATGAAGAATTAAGCTGGTCAACTAATTATATAAAATAAATACATATCTATATTAAAAATATCAAATTTCAGCTTTTTTACATTAGATAGTTTGCTAAAAATAGGTTGGTACGCTTTATTTCTTCGACCATATCTACAATTAAAAAAATAGCAAAAGTAAATATAAACACACTCATTATTTAATTGAATTCCGCTAGATTGTCGAGTTACAACCTCATTTTATATATACTAGTCTATGGTTACAACTGCTTGACGTTTCAAGTGAATATAGACCGCATAATATAAAATGTTCCCTAAATTGAAGTATTGAAACATTCAAAAGGCGTTACTCAACTTAGCCGCATAATAGTCGATAAAAAATAGAGGCGTTAAGTGCTTGGATGAAGAGCACCGTTCGCCACTGTCACTTGATATCCACTTACTGTGATAGGCAATACCAATGTTAAGAAATTCTCAGTTGTCATCAATGTTTGGTGTACAGCTGAAAGCCAGCTAGTTACTGAATGAAAAAGATAGCCCTGCAGTTAGGTACACTAGTTGGTCCAGTGACAAGTTGTGATAGACCATAAAGACATCCTGAGATGTCTTCATGAAAACGCGGTAATGACCGTCTGCCGTCTGCCAATTCGATTGGTTCTCCAGTCAAATTGGCATCGGTGCAGAGACTCCAAAACAGAGCAGCAACCGAATTGCGTAACACATTATCGATCGGAGTTGGTTTCATTTTGAAACAAATTGCTAATACATTGCTTCATATGTTAGAAAAAATTGTCTGCTTGACAACGTAAATAACGCAATAAATGTTGTTGAACTGTCAAAATGAAACCAACTTCGATTGATAATGTGTTACGCAAATATGGTGCAGGGTCTCGATAGAGTCATAAGATTTCTCATAATCCATAAACGCAAGACATAGGGGCCGATTATACTCGGCGGACTTGTGTATAATTTTTCGAAATGTGGTCTATATGGTGCTTTAAGCCGGTTGCAGACCGAAAACTAAGCTATGCCAAGGCTAAACTAAGCTATGCCAAGCAAGCTAGGCTAAGCTAAGCTAGAAATAAATAGCGTGCACACCAACAGCTAAGCCAAAGCTCAGTACGTACAACAAAGAACACTGGACAGCACTGGCGAAGGATGTGCAAAGGGTGTGCGGGGTAGCGGGAGGGGCTTAGCTTAGCTCGTGTAGCTGCGCATCGGCATACACAACTAACTTAGCTTCGCATATTTTAGTTAGCTCACATAGCTTAGTTCGCATAGTTTGCGGTCTGCACACAAGTATGGAAAACTGCGTCAGCTATGCGAGCTAAGCTAAACTAACTTAGCTTAGCTCTTGGTCTGCAACCCGTATTATCCTCCTCGAAAGCTGGCCTGCTCTGGTGGCTGAAACTCGTCGAATCTCCGCGCTACTTTTACTATGGCATCAAACCTGAAATCGCGAAAAAATCAGCTGTGCCTTACATTTTGACGAGTTATGCGAACATAAAAATAGGGAACAGCTGATTTTTTTTCGCGATTTCAGGTTTGATCCCATAGTAAAAGTTGTTTGTTATCATGAGTACAATCATGACTGTGTTTAAGTATTGGTCACTAATTACCATTCACCCCACAGTATATTAGGTTGGGGAAAAAGTCTTTTCGCATTATAGTATATGTATGAACTTAAAATAAAATCTCTTTGGCTATACAGGGTGTCCCGTAAATAAAGGATAACCTTTTAAGGGGTTGTTGTACTCATCATTATAAACAACTTTTACTTTAGGACAAACCTGAAATCACGAAAAAAAATTCAGCAGTTCCCTACATTTTGACGAGTTATGCGAAAATAAATGTAGGGAACAACTGATTTTTTTTTCGTGATTTCAGGTTTGGTCCCATAGTAAAAGTTGTTCATAATGATGAGTACAATGACTCTTTAAGAGGTTATCCATTATTTACGGGACACCCTGTATATACTATTTGTATCTCACTGGTTTTGGTATCATTGAAAGTTTAAATTTTAAAGAACATAATTCCAAATTCAAATTAGGAAAATGTGTGATTTTCATTTGTTTTTTGTACTGTCAAGATGAGTAAATCTAATGAAGAAATTCGATACATTTTAAAATTTTACTACAAAAAAGGTAAAACAAGCAAACAAACAAAAACAAGCATTGCCGGTAAAGTTGTTTAAAAAACAGATTCGAGATTTATTAACAGACAAGTATTATTATAATATAAATGACTTTTTGAATGACACTATTTGACATTTTTTTTATTTTATTTTATTAATCCTTAAATTTTGTGACATTTTAATTATTAATTTATTTTACTGACGTATCAATGTTTATTACTGACTATTATGTACCTACCCTCTTAGATTGTCACTAATAATTTGGTTTTTATTTTGTAATTTAGTTTTTGATTTTTTTGTAAATTTTATAAAGGGAAATGCCCATTTGATAAAGAGGTTTTGGCCAAGTGACGCCCACGAAAGAAACAAATTAGAGGCATCAGGGTTGACATCATAGATAAAGATACAAACACTATTTTTTACATAGAACTCAGTTGGACTTTTAAAAATCATAGTATAAAAATTCAAGGTTAATAAAAAAAAAGACATACATAAAGATTTCCGATTTTTTATTCGTTCTCATTTAAATATATGACGAGCACGTCATCTAGAAATTGGGCTGGGGGATTTATATTTGATTGAAACCTTGCCCAGCCCAAGAACCACACAATTGTCATCACGTGGGCACAACACCCTACTGTCCTCCGACCAGATATACAACTGCAACAATATTGTCGTATTGCTTCTAATCCAGTTTCGTCATTCTTAACAATAATGTAAACGAAATACTTTTTTCTACTTATATGTCGGCTTTTGATTCGCCCTCTAATTAAAATGCTGTTATTAGCTGAAGGAAATCCTTCTAGAAGACTGGTATTCGTTTCTGGGCACACTTCAACCCTATAAGAACCTTGCGCTCTCATATGCTCTCCATAATAAGAGCGTGCCTGTTTTAGCTGATAAGTTCCACATGCAAATAATATTAAATCATTGTAAGTGAGTTGGGGAAACTCAGTTATGTTTTCTCTATCTGCATCTATGTTCACGAATTGTGTATGCCTTCGATTTAAATGATTGGCTTCCACAAAATCAGCTAAATGATTATTAACATAAATAAATCGTCTAATATTTTCTAATATTAAACTGGCATCTGGTCTGTCTCGTATACGAAGATGAAAACGGTTAATTATTGAAGCGGCAATGGCAAAATCAACCATTATGTGTTTTGAAGCATTATTAAAAAACTCTTGCCTAAATAATTTAAAAGAATGTTTAAAAATACCATTAACCACCTCAACAATCCATCTACATATTGTTACACATCTTGTTTTATTAGCTTCTAGTGTACACAGTTGGGTTTCATCCGCTTGAAGGGATGAAGGCGTGTGGACGGAATAATGACATGTTCCTTCTAATAATGGCACTGAGTCTCTAAAGCCTCTATCCAGAATAAAAACATCATCAGCCTGAAAGTATTGTCTCATGGGACTGTTTTCATCACGAAATTCATTTAGCATTATTTGTGCGTCTGAGGTAGTTGCTGGATAGGGGCCCAACACATCTACGATGTAACCATCACAACAGACAATTAAAAATGGCTTAACAAGGTTCCTATATTTGTGAAGTGAATAAGTGTTTTTCTGATATGAATAATTTGGACTTTTTTGTATATAAATGTAGGTACCATCTAAAATAACAATAGGCTTTCTTTCTTCGCCTCCAAAAAGCCCATTTGGAATAATGAGATTTCTAGATGAGATTTCCTCGCGACTTATATGATTTAAACCAAGATGTTGTGGCACAAAATCTTGGTTTAAGAGTTCCCTCACTTTTCCCATAAGTCTTTCTAGGGTACTCCTAGGTATGCTTAATAATGAAGAAATCCGTTCGTCACTGTCTCCAGTCCTCAATTTCAATAAATATGCTGCAAGAGCAGTTTTGCCTCTGTGCATAGCTGATAATCTTGGTACTTCTCTAATTATATTTAAGATATTTTCTACTGATAGGCCAAACCAGTAATGAACTACTGAACTGTCCATATTCTCAATATTTTCAAAGTCTAAATGAACTGACTGTGACTGTTTTAATAAATCAGTAAACTCTTCTATTTGTCTTGCTGTGAATGTATGGATTAGGTTTTCCACTCCAGTTAGCTCATTTCCAAAAGTATTTGATTTATGGTAACTACATATCCTATTTGTTGGAGAAACATAATAATTAAAATCAATGAACAATCTTGCCCGTAAATATGCAGGCACTGTAAGCCTCTCTGGTTGATTGCATCTAGGATAAAAGCAATGCTGCTGGCTGATTGGGGCCCTGATATAATTTGGCAGATATATAGTTGCTTCAGGAGCTGGTTCAGCTATGGTACTAGTTTCTACTGTATCTAATTCTTCACTGCTGGACGCTTCGGTATTGCCAGTTTCGTTATGAGATGGTTCTGTGAGAACTGGTTGAGTTGAAGTAGATGCCTGTGTAAACTGAGGTATTGCACGTCTTGCTCGAGTCCAACAAGTATGGCAAACCAGATCTGTTGAGGCTAACTGAAATTAAACAACAAAAAAAAACATTAAGAACATAAAATGATTCTTGCTGTTATACTCATATTTATACATACAATTTCATTCAGTGCTTGCATATTAAGAAGTTAATATTTATTTAATTATAGGGTACCAGAAGCCTTATATTTTTTAATTAATAATACATAACATACTGCTCATGTCTAAGTAATAACAGCCGCATGGATCGATCCATCAGCTTAAGCTACGCTTGCCAGAGTCGGTCCATGGATGGGTGGCCATCTTTACATACAGAAACTCCTGTGGGCCTTGGAAAGCATGTTAAGCCGTTGCTCCCAGCTATCACTAGTGGATCTTAGACAGTTGTTAGGGGTTGTCAGAAGCCCAAAAGTCTGACAACTAGTCTTACTAGTACTAACTGGTCTTACTAGTACTAACTAGTCTTACTAGTACTAACTAGTCTTACTAGTACTAACTAGTATTACCCAGTTACTGGGTTGTGGAGGTCAGATGGGCAGTTGCTCCATGTAAAATACTGGTATTAAGCTGTACCCGGTTAGGCTGGAAGCTGACCCCAACATAGTTGGGAAAAGGCTAGGCAGATTGAATACATAACATATTAGGTTGGGGAAAAAGTCTTTTCGCATTATAGTATGTATGAACTTAAAATAAAATCTCTTTGGCTATACTATTTGTATCTGGCTGGTTTTGGTATCATTGAAAGTTTAAATTTTAAAGAACATAATTCCAAATTCAAATTAGGAAAATGTGTGATTTTCATTTGTTTTTCGTACTGTCAAGATGAGTGAATCTAATGAAGAAATTCGATACATTTTAAAATTTTACTACAAAAAAGGTAAAAATGCAACGCAAGCCGCGAAAAAAATTTGCGATATTTATGGACCCAGTGCGATGTCTGTGAGAGTAGCACAAATTTGGTTTAAGCGTTTTCAATCCGGAAATTTTGATGTCAAAGATGCACGTCGCTCTGGTCGCCCTATTACGGATAAAATGGATGCCATTTTTGAAAAGTGGAGCAAGATCGGCATATCAGTAGTTACGACGTAGCTGAAGAACTGGGAATTGAAAACAAAACAGTTTTGGCGCATTTGAAAAAAACTGGGTACACAAAAAAGCTCGATATTTGGGTACCTCACGAGCTCACTGAAAGAAACCTAATGAATCGTGTACTCATTTGTGATTCTTTATTACGACGTAATGAAACCGAACCATTTTTGAAGAAGCTGATATTGGTGATGAAAAATGGATCACGTACGACATGAACGTGCGAAAAAGGTCGTGGTCAAAGGCCGGTCAGGCTTCACAGATTGTGGCGAAACCCGGGTTAACTCGCAACAAGGTGATTCTGTGTGTGTGGTGGGATTGGAAGGGCATTATTCATTATGAGCTGTTACCACCAGGCAGGACCATCAATTCTGAACTCTACTGCGAACAACTGATGAGATTAAAGCAAGAAGTTGAGAGAAAGCGGCCGGAATCAATCAACAGAAGGGGTGTGGTTTTTCATCATGATAATGCTAGACCTCACACATCTTTAGCCACTCAGCAAAAATTAAGAGAGTTTGGCTGGGAGGTGTTAATGCATCCGCCGTATAGTCCTGACCTTGCACCTTCAGATTTCCACCTGTTTCGGTCTCTTCAGAATTCTTTAGGCAGTGTCAGGTTAACATCACGAGAGGACTGCCAAAACCACTTGTCGCGGTATTTTGATCAGAAGTCCCGAAATTTCTATAGCAATGGGATCATGTCCCTACCTACAAGATGGCAAAAAGTTATCGAACAAAATGGTACCTACATACTTCAGATAAATGTAAATAATGCATATAAAAAAATGTTTTGAATTTTCTTAAAAAATGCGAAGAAACTTTTTCCCCAACCTATTATGATGTTGTAATAATAATAGGTCTTTACCTATGAAATTGCCGTTTTGTATGAAAAAATTTAAACGAATTTTTTTCATGCATTTTTTATTTGTATTAATCGAAGTAATCACCCATGCAATCAATGCATCTTTGCCAACGCAGTGGCAGTTTATTGATGCCCTTCTTAAAGAAATCAGCTGGACGGGAGGCAACAAATTCTTCAAAGGCATTTTGTACTGCCTCTCGGATATTGAATTTTTTTCCCGCCAAAAAGTTATCCAAATTCTGGAAAAAGTAGTAGTCTGTAGGCGCGAGGTCTGGTGAGTAGGGCGGATGACGGAGAGCTTCCAACCCCAGTTCTTGCAACTTGGAGACCGTCTGCTGTGCAGTATGAGGTCGCGCGTTGTCGTGCAGGAGCAGCGGAGACGAGCGATTGACCAATGCTGGTTGGAGATGTGCCAGCTTCTCCATCATTGTGTTCAGTTCTTCACAGTACACATCTGAAGTAATGCTCACCCCGTTTGGTAAGAAGCTGTGATGAATCACACCGGCGCTAGACCACCAAACAGTGACCATCACTTTTCTAGGGGTAAGTTTTCGTTTAGGGCGTTGTTTAGGTGCTGAACCAGGATCCAACCAACTTGCTGAGCGCTTGCGGTTATCAAACAGAATCCATTTTTCATCGCAGGTAACAATGCGGTTCAAAATTCCTTCATTTGTGTGTCTGTTGAGCAGTGCAAGGCACGTCTCGACGCGTACTTCGCGCTGGCGATCATTGAGTTCGTGGGGCACCCATTTGTCAAGCTTTTTTACCTTGCCAATTTGACGCAAATGGACCAATATTGTTTTGGCGCTAACGTCGAAAGCTGCTGATAATTCAGCCGTAGATTGTGTATCATCAGCTTCCACAATCGCCTTTAATTCGTCATTGTCTACCAATGTCTTCGGACGACCGCGAGGTTCATTTTTCAGGTCGAAATTTCCAGAACGGAAGCGAGCAAACCAATAACAAGTGGTGCGTTGGTTTGTAGTGTTAGCTCCGTAAACGTCGTTGATGTTGCGTGCCGCTTGTGCCGCGTTGCTGCCACGACGGTACTCATATTCCATAATTACTCGAATTTTTAACGTATCCATGATGACGAAAAAGATTGAAATGCGATGAAAATGTAACACTAATCAATAAACAAATGACTACTTTTGGAAAAAAAAATCCATGTTTTTAAAATAAAATTAATTTGAAATTAGAATTCTTAGCCAAACAAAAATTATTTTGATTTGAAATGGCCAGTACTGCAGAACGGCAATTTCATAGGTAAAGACCTAATATTAGAAATCCCACGTAACAAATATCACTTGAAACGGTAGAACTTAAAATGTTATAATAGCACTCACCTGCCGTGGTATAATCCATTCTGCAATTATAGTTCTTATTTGTATGTCTCTTGTGCCTGTATTACTTTGGTATAAATTATGAAAGCGCCTTCTTAATACAGATTGACCACAGTTTACACATATTTGTCGATGCCCAACACTTCGTTCTTGTGGAGTAGAATGCTGTTGTGCATTCCTTGCCAACATCCAACATTGATGACACACAAGACTATTATCTGAAACCTATTCACATGCTGTCATTAAAAGAATTTATACCTATTAACATGCTGTAGCATCAAAAGGGCTGTATGTATGTATAATCTACCCGTCTAATCACACCGGTCTCTTGATACCATTTGAGATGATCATACTATTCATTACTTATATCACTTATGTGGGTGAACACAATGGGTTGAGACAAAACAAACTACAATTATTATTTCTATGCTTTCCTTGACACTAACCAACCGAATTATTAAATTCAAACTTAGGTTACGTAGCTATGCAATATAAGTTGCTGAGTATGTAACGTATATGTTTTTATAGTAGATACTTACTTGTTGTGGTGCAATCCATTGCTGAAATATAGACCGAATTTCCACATTGCTCAAGGTAAATCTCTCAAGTCTTCGTGTATCCACGCCACAGTTGACACAGAGATAGCTCTGTGGTAAGCTTATAAGATCATGTGAAACAGGTTCCATATTCGCGTCAGGTCCTTCGTGAGAAACAGGTACGGTATCCATTGGCAAGCCGGTGTCGTCGAGAGAGGCGGGTACAGAATCCAATATAAAGCCAAGGTCGTCATCGGAAGCGGTTACAGGGTCCATAATCGTAATCAAAGTCGTCGGAATATTAAATAGAAAAACGCAGTAAAGAAAAAAATCACGAGTGGCAAGAAAACAGCACCAAACAAAATGTGAAATGTCAATGTCAATCAGTTGTCAATTACGATTATTATTGACGTAGGGATGTCTTTAAGAAATCGATTTATTGAAAAATCTATAGTTTTGTAAAACTTGACACACGGAATCGGTTAAATGGATCGTATTTAGAAGCCCGAAAATAGACAAACATTTTTTTTGTCTCTAAAGAAAATAAAAGCGAAACAACTACATAATGTCAAAAATAGATTTTCCTAAATACGTATTTTTGGTAACCGGTTTTAGTGTATCGTTTTTTCAGTAAATGTTGTCATCCCTACTTTGACAGGTTTGACCAACGACCGGAAGTGTAAATACGATTGAGTTTCTTGATTAAATCCGCTTATAATTCCGGAGGTTTCAATACAAATAAGTACTAGCAATATTTTAGTTACTAAATGGGTATTTTTTTTGTATTTGTCACATTGATGGGCAAAACATGGCCAAGAATAGGCGTTTCCCTTTGTACGCCTTACGGGTGAAACATGTACGTACAAAATATAAATTAATATTGTGACATGCGTATACATGCAAATTATGCATGCAGGATGCATAATTTGCATGTATACGCATGTTTTTGACAAATAAAATGATCTTTATCTTTATCTTTAAAAATGCAACGCAAGCCGCGAAAAAAATTTGCGATGTTTATGGACCCAGTGCAGTGTCTGTGAAAGTAGCACAAATTTGGTTTAAGCGTTTTCAATCCGGAAATTTTGATGTCAAAGATGCACGTCGCTCTGGTCGCCCTATTACGGATAAAATGGATGCCATTTTTGAAAAAGTGGAGCAAGATCGGCATATCAGTAGTTACGACATAGCTGAAGAACTGGGAATTGACCACAAAACAGTTTTGGCGCATTTGAAAAAAACTGGGTACACAAAAAAGCTCGATATTTGGATACCTCACGAGCTCACTGAAAGAAACCTAATGAACCGTGTACTCATTTGTGATTCTCAATTACGACGTAATGAAACCGAACCATTTTTGAAGAAGCTGATAACTGGTGATGAAAAGTGGATCACGTACGACAAGGACGTGCGAAAAACGTCGTGGTCAAAGGCCGGTCAGGCTTCACAGACTGTGGCGAAACCCGGGTTAACTCGCAACAAGGTGATGCTGCGTGTGTGGTGGGATTGGAAGGGCATTATTCATTATGAGCTGTTACCACCAGGCAGGACCATCGATTCTGAACTTTACTGCGAACAACTGATGAGATTAAAGCAAGAAGTTGAGAGAAAGCGGCCGGAATTAATCAACAGTAGGGGTGTGGTTTTTCATCATGATAACGTTTTACCGTCACACATTTTTAGCCACTCAGCAAAAATTAAGAGAGTTTGGCTGGGTGGTGTTAATGCATCCGCCGTATAGTCCTGACCTTGCACCTTCAGATTTCCACCTGTTTCGGTCTCTTCAGAATTCTTTTCTTTAGGCAGTGTCAGGATAACATCACGAGAGGACTGCCAAAACCACTTGTCGCGGTATTTTGATCAGAAGTCCCAAAATTACCGGTGGTCAGGAGTACTGCTCCTGAGTCAAGCCCTTGACCCAGTCGCGCAATATTCTATATTATTACTGGTATGGCAGTCTAGTGTCCTCCAAAGTGTTAACAAAATATCAGCCATTTATAAACTTGCTCATAATCTTATAGTTAGTCATTATTGTGATATAGGCATTATGTTCCGTTTAATATTGTAATGATAACATTATGTACATACATAAAACTATAATTATTATTTTTTGTTATTTTTTTTAAGTATTTTTTTATGCAAACATAATTATGTACTAGACTATCTAACCTGTAGGGACAGCACATCCTAACTAATATTATAAATAATCAAGTGAGTTTGTTTGTTTGTTACGCTTTTATGCTAAAACGGCGGAACGGATTTGGACGAAATTTGGCACATGGGTAGACCATGACCTGGATTAGGGCATAGCATACTTTTGATCCTGGTAGTACTACTAGGATAAAATGTAAAAAAGTTCCCATGGGATAATTCCCGACCACCACGCGGGCGAAGCCAACGCGAAGTAATTAATAAACAGTAAAACAACAAATTACCAAAATCAAAATAAAAATTAAGTCAAATTCAGATATTCATTTCTACTGTTTGTATTTCCAGTACAAAAACACATTCACTGAGGATCTATGGGCCGCCTTGGAGGAAGCTTCTAACAAGCCCGTTGGAGCTGTAATGTCCACATGGACCAAACAGATGGGATTCCCTGTTGTTGAGGTTGGTATTGCAATTTAAGAATCATGTATTCATGTATGCCTGGAAGAGATTGCAGAAAGCGATAAGGCCGCCCATTGTATATTTTGTAGTGTTTGATTATGTCTTTTTTTTGTTATGTATTTTTGTGGTGTACAATAAAGTATATATAATATATATTCACTGCAGTATGATTTGTGATGATTGCATTTCATTACTCAGTTCATAGATGGATTTTTTTTTCTCTCATTCTGCACCGCGGCAATCTTTGAACACAACATTATGCCACTGCTTTATCTGATACTTGTATCTGTAGTGCTATTCTGTAAATATCTCACCGTGAAAACATAAGTGAAGTGATCTTAAAGTGAGCTGTCAGTAGTGTCAACCCCTAGCATTATGTGGAATGACGGCTCACTTCACGCTCACTTCACCTGAGTTATCACGGCGAGATGTTTACAGAATAGCACTACTGTTTCGACTTTTTAGCTTGGTGAGACACTTCTCAGGCTTCTCATTCCATCCTATTTTTTTTTTTTTTTTTTGTGGATGGGAAATCATCAAATGACTTCTCCCGCTCTGGGCAGAGCGGGAGGGCGTGTCAGACTTTTACTGGCTAAAACCCACCCATGTTCCTTCAGTTGCCCGTGCCAGGGCCACGGTATCTCTTTCGAACTACCCGCGACCCCGGCGGCATCGGCCCAATTGACCCCGTCACTGCTGACATCTCTTTGAGGCGCGCGTGGAACACAACGCGCCGTCGACCCGGGCCTGGTCCTTACCGGACGGCGAGCTGCCCATTACTCGTCGTCCGCAAGCCCGCGCCTACGGTGGCCGGGAATCGGCAATCGATTTCCGCCGCCCAGGGCGTCTCCTACGGCGGCTAGGGGCGCGAGGGCGTGGCTGTTGCCTCTCCCTCACGCGTTCCGCTTCCTCCTTCGCGAGCATGACTGCTTCTTTTCATTCCATCCTGACGAATCTATCTTTGAGGGTTGGGACACTATGTCTCTTTACTTTAATCTTCTATGTTGAAGGCCTTGTTTTTCACTGAATGATTTCAGCCTTTTCTAGTAGTTGGAGCTATATTTTGCTATCTTCTGTTTGACAACATTTAAGTCATGATATATGTTCTTATTACTGATGTATTGAGGTAAGGGATGTTAAAGATAGTCCTCAGTGTTTTGGTTTGGTATCTTTTCAGTATCTCCATATTACTAAAGCTGTATGCCGTAGGTCCATATTGGTTTCAAGATGGCGTTATGCCAACTTGCTATGTGTGCTCATTTATTAGTGTCGTCCTATTAACCAGTACATATTGCGTAGTTTTTAATCTAGTTACTTCCGCTTTGTCCATTCATATGTTTTTACCATGCAGCTTTCAGCCTTCGATCCAAATGTATGTCCAAGTATTTTGCATGGTCATCTTGCGGTATTTCTTCATTGTATAATCGGCGGACACGTGTCTCTCCTGAGAGTAAACGTCACATGTGTTGATTTACTTCGATTTGCGTGAATTCGCCATATTTTAAGCCATTCTTCAATTTTGTCAATGTAGTGTTGTGGGTGTTCTGATGCGGTTGCTGGATTCGTGTGTGTAGATAATAATGCTATATTGTTTGTTGCAATAGTAGTCTGGTCTGCTGTTTGTAGGTCAGCAGGATATAATATGGTGTAGCTGTATAGAATCGGTCCCAGTATACTTCCTTGTGGTACTCCCGATTTGATCTATGGGCACCTAGCTTCAACTTTCTGACTAACTGACCGACTCTTTGACAATTCAAAAGTGCTTGTAATTGGTTTAATTGAAATAAATGCTTTGAGAGTTTAGTTTGATCTCATGCAAGTCGGAATGTTCATCATGGAACTTTACTTCAAAACATTGCTTGCTGAGGTGGTTCATTTTATTGTGATAAAACGAGTGTGGTAGCGTCTTTTTGACTTTGTATCCTCATGGCCACAAATTGTCTTCCAACTTCAAAAAAGGAGGTTCTGTATTCGACCCGTAAGTATGTATGTATATTTGTATATATGTATGTATGTTTGATTGTTTGTCCGCGATTTTCTCAAAAACTAATGAACCGATTTTGATGATTCTTTCACTAACGTAATCTACATTCTTTCAGGAAGGTTTTAGTATATAATAGATTATATAATTATTCTTATGTACGAAGTTATATACATAAATGCACTGTATTTCCGGCATTTCTAAGCGAATTTTGATGATTCTTCTTTTGGTTCGACTTGGGCTTACCTACCTATGTAATTGTATATTCAACTAAAAATGGAAAAATAAATTTACTTTAAAAAAGTAAAAGCCAACTTCAAAACCAAAAACAAATAAAATAACTTTCATAAAACACTAACAGCTTCTGAAGTCGGTGTCTTCAATTCTTCAATGCACTTTAGCTTGACACCGACTTTAGAAGCTGTTAAGTGTTTTATGAAAGTTATTTTATTAGTTTTTTGTTTTGAAGTTGGGGCTACTTTTTTTAAAAGTAAATTTTCCTAAATTATGTAAGGATGGTGAAGAAGGATTTTTTTAATATTAAAACTGTTCTTATTTTAGGTGAGCTCAGAACAGCAAGGGCCACACCGACTTCTAAAACTGACACAGCAGAAATTCTGTGCAGATGGTAGTCAAGGCGGAGACACACTTTGGATGATACCCATTACAATCTCAACACAGGAACAACCTTCAAAGGTAGGTTTATAGTTCTAAACTATATTTGCTTTTGCTTATTATCCCACGGGGATAAAAAGTCTTATCCTGTCCTTACCCAAGTCATCATGGTCTATCCATATACAAAATTTCATGTACAGTGGATTGCATCGTTTTGACTACGAAAATTAAATTGAGTTTTATAAATGAAAAATGAGTATTTTGATGAAATATTCATGTTTTAAGGAAAATAGACCACAAGGAATAATATTTTTAATTGGTTTCCTAAAAATTGTCAACTAGCCTATTGTATACCATAACTAGCCATGCCATTTTCATGGTGCTCTAGCATCTATGTGTGGTCAACTGATCACTGATCATGCTCAAATACTTATTTGAGGTGTTTACATTTCAGGTAGCTTTATCTACTGTATTGGAAAAGAGAACACAGAATGTTGTGTTGAAAGATGTCTCCGAGAGCTCATGGGTCAAGCTTAACCCTGGCACAGTAAGTTTAAAATGTTGGTTATTTAAAAGAACAAACAAAATCTGCAAAGTATGACGACATTACTGCCAGTGTCCAAATAAACTTAGCTAGAATAGCCAACTTTAAAGTTATGCAGTAGTGGTACACTTCACAGAATTTTTGAACAGAATTGAATTTAGTTAATCAGGCGTTGCAAAAGTAATATATACATACATAAACTCTTGGCTTTTTCCCCATGAAGGAAACAGAACGACATCTGCGAGAATCCTTACATACTCCTTTTTGCAAAAGTAAGAGAGACTGTGTAAAGAGTATTTTATATCACTTCAGGTTGGCTACTACCGCACTCGTTATCCCGCGTCGATGCTGGCGCAGTTGGTGACGGCAATCCGCGACGGCTCGTTGCCGCCACTGGACCGGCTCGGCCTCCTCGACGACTGCTTCGCGTTAGTGCAGGCCGGCCACACGCAAACCGCAGAGGTATATACATAACTTAATCACAAATTAAAATTTCTTTCAGGTATTGGTAATAGTTTGTGTAAAAAATACCTTTTTTGTTTTTCAGTCTTTGAAACTTATTGAAGCCTTCACCAATGAAACAAATTTCACAGTGTGGTCTTCAATCTCTAATTGCCTATCGAAACTGAGCGTCTTATTCTCGCATACACCTCTGGACAAGCCCTTGAAAAACTATGGTCGCAAGCTGTTCTCGAATATCACTCGACGTCTGGGTTGGGACGCTGAGGAAAAAGAGAGCCATCTCGACACATTGCTTAGAAGTTTGGTGCTCAACAAAATGATTAGCTTTGAAGATCCAGATACTATTAAAGAAGCAAAGAGTCGGTAAATAATATTTTCCCTACAATTCCTGCTCGAATTCCAAAAATAAAATAAAATGTTCCAATATCTTCATGATTAATTTGATGAATAGTTATTTTCTCTTATTTAAATAAAATTATAGATTTAAGCGATAAATTGTAAATTTATTAACGAGAAAAAATCTCTTTTATTAAAAAAACTAGCTTTTGCCAGCAGCTTCGCCCGCGTGGATGTCGAAAAATATGCCACGGGAACGTACTACCGGGAATTCCTTCCTTATTCCTTTTATACATTATAAAAGGAACCTCTGTGCAAAGTTTTAGCTTTCTAGGTCCAAGGGTTTGGACTGGGCGTTCATAAGTCAGTCAATCAGTCAGGATTTACTTAGATTAGAGTGAAAGAAATGACTTCTGTCTTTTTTTATTGAAGAGCTTTTGCCACGCGATTTTGTTACACTATTGACATAATAATTTGATGCAGTTTCGAGAAGCACCTGTCGGGCGCGTGCACTCTGCCGGCGGACTTGCGCTCGGCGTGCTATCGCGCGGTACTGGCGGACGCGGACGAGGCCACGTTCCAGCGCTTCCTGGGCCTGTACCGCGCCGCAGACCTACACGAGGAGAAGGACCGCATCAGCCGCGCGCTCGGCGCCGTCAATGACCCTGCGCTGCTCAACAAAGTGCTGGAGTTCGCTATCTCGGTAAGCATCCGGAATAGGCGCTCCGCAGACGGCGGACATTTTGACCGCGAATGAGCGCGAGCAAGAGCATCGGTCTTTTTGTCCTCCGTGTACGTAATTGCATAGAACGTTTTATCGTCGCGGACAAATTGTCCCAACGTCTGGTCTGCGCCATAATGGAGGCGTAGCGACCGCCGTCGGATACGTGATCACTGATCACACACAAACGTTAGCAGTCACTTACCGCAACGAACACGTGTATTTGTGGGCGGAAGCGTCACACACCAAAGAGTGAAAGTGGAAATTCATCACGTACGTGCCTGGTTGCAAAGCCAGTGATCGATAAAATTATTCAAAACAGTATACCGGTAGTTTGCGAATATTAGACCAATGCGAGAATGGTGTTGGTAAATAAGAAATCCTAAGCCATCTTTTTCACTTTTACAGGATGAAGTGAGGTCCCAAGACACCGTCTTCGTAATAGTTTCGGTAGCAGTCAGTAAAAATGGTCGCGATCTCGCTTGGCAGTTCTTCAAGGATCACTGGCAGCAATTCATGGATCGGTATCAGGTATGTTTTCATTAATGATTATTAAATTCTCAAGTAAATTTTGGCGTTTTCGCTTGTATCGATTAAATAATGACAACTCGTACTCTATTTTGTTAATTACAGGGTGGCTTTTTACTCGCCCGACTGGTAAAGTCAACAACGGAGAACTTCGCGTCGGAAACGAGTGCGCAAGAGATCGAGCAGTTCTTCCGCGCGCATCAGTCCCCTGGCACGGAGCGGTCGGTGCAGCAGGCGCTGGAGACGGTGCGGCTCAACGCGGCATGGCTGCGTCGGGACCTCGCCTCCACCACCACATACTTACAGTCCTACCATTGACCACACCCGGTACATCCCCTGTAACTTTACGATTCTAAGCTTATTTTATCGATTAAAACATAACCTGCCGCCGAATTTATTACTAATTTGTTATTACCGATAGTAAATTATTTGCAGGACCAAATGACACAAGACTGAAAACTACAACGAAATCTACAGTAATGTTTCATCTAGCATTATTTATTTTTAAATACATTATGAATTATATAGTCTACTGAGCGGACAGTTGACAGATTAGTCCAACTGTTTCAGTGTGCTATATTTTTAATAGTTTACTTTAAAATTGTTATAATTATTGACTATAGATGACTGAAGAATGTCGATCTGTTTATTTCTAGATAAGATGCAACAGTTTTATGAATTAATTGTATTTGAGTCGACGAATCGTTGCTAAATTTGATAGTGAAACTGTAGTTTTGTTAAAAGTTATTGTAATTGGTCAAACATATACACTTATTATGAAAGTTAGTAAAATTTTATATCTAGAAACTTTACTTTCAAGAGCTGCATTGATTTTCAAAACCATTATGCATTTGTTTTTGCTAGAAGTTAGTGCATAGAGTTGTTTACACTCAATATTGTTGCAGAATGAGCTATACATACATGTCTTTACACTGCAGTAGTTTAAATTTTCTAATTTGACCTAATTTCTATTAATCAATGCTTATCGATTAAAAATGGCTATCGCTTGAGACGTAAGTTAATTACACTAGGGTGTCGAATCACCACACTAGATGTCTACTCAAATGTGGTACAGGTGAATTCGTATTTTGCGTCAAGTTCAATATTTTTATTTTTGGAACGTGTATTTAATTTTTGTTGAACATGATGAGTGTTTTACTGCTGAATGCATTTTTATTTAGTTTCAGTTCTGTTGGACCAAGTAACATTTTGGTGTGTTCTTACAGACACTCATGGAATTGTTTGTTTGTTTTTTTTTTTTTTAAACAAAAATTGCGTTAAACTGAATGTAATTTATTTGGGGATATGATTAGTTCAAGACGCATTATTTTATTTGTAGAAAGTTGCTAAAAGAAAAAAAATTGTATAAAAATTAGTAGCATTATTTTAATTGATCATGCCAAGTCCAAAATAAAATACTTAAAATAACGCTACTAAAAACTTGTTTGTTTGTAGGTATGTAAAATAATGCATGTTCAAATCATCCCAGTTTATTTATTTGTTGACATGCAAGCTTAGTCAAAATTGTGATTTTGGGGCTATAACAATTTAAAGTTACCATTAGCGTCACATTTGTTGTCATCACTAATTTGTTTTGTAAGACTGTGTTATCGCAATAAATCGTACAAAATAATATTTTGTTTAAATAATAAAATCCATTGGACTCAAATACAATGTCTGCCTCAAAGTGCCACACAGTTGTTGCACAGTGACCAAGTTATCCGATTTCACGGAACAGTAACAAGAGACTGCGTTCCATTGACACATACAGACTCACGCCTTCTGCCTATGGGGTAGGCAGAAACTATAGAATACCACCTGCTACGATCCAACCTTCAGTTTTTTTTTTTTTCATTTGCGCTCATAGGTACATCTGCTCATTCTTCTGCATTATATCTAAAATGTAGTATAATTAAATTAAAACACTTTATAAAACAGTACATCTATATTGCACTATAACATCTCACTGAGTATTGTACAAATCGTGTATTGTTATTACGAAAATGGATTATACTAAAATACAAACATTACACAGTGATGCCAATTAAGTAACTAGCGGGTGCATTTCACAACACAATCTAATAGGTACACAAGAACAGGACATGAGCAATCCTTGTAACACCAACATTACAATATATAAATAAAACAGACTTAAATCAATCGTTTGGTAGAATCGACACTTTAGAAATTGTATTTAGAGTACTAATAAGACAAACGGCGGCGGCCTATCTGGCGTTTAACATAAGCATTGCGTGTGCACTACCTATATGTATAATATTCAGAATTTTACATAGTCTATAATTTAGTTTGATGCTTTTAAATCATGTTAACTATTAATAATTCGTTTTCTTAAGTCACACAATGTGAATATTATTATTGCGCCTTGTTAAACTATTGTGTAAACTAGTAGTTCGAAGTTGCTAAGATTGGGCGAGTCAACTCGCTTCCTCAAGTACAATTTAAGTTACCGAGTATAATACATAGGTCTCTATTAGGTATTAGGTATCTATTGCTTGTACGTAATATACATAATCATTTTAATTACAACCTTTTATAATGCAGAAGTCAGATCTTTCAACAACATTAAACTTCAGTATTACATAATATACTTATTACCATTATTTATAATTATTATGTACAAAAAAAAAAAAAACATTTACACATTGAATGGTTCACACACATATAAACAAATCCGAGTAAGGTACTATAGGGGTGTTGACATTCAACAGATAGTGTTTGATACGATTGTATCAATATAATACAAATCTTAATACTAGTTACTGTTAATATTGTACACTTTACCTTCACTCACTGCAACATACGTGTTTGGAAAATAAATGTAATTCTTTAGGTTTTGAATGGATTCCACATTGTGTTTCCTTCACAAGTAAACTGGTAAATCACAATGAGAGAATGATGTACTAAAGACATACTCGTAAAAGTATTTCGAGTTTCAGTTTAGCAGTCATTTTCCAAACATTCTGTATGACTAAATCGTAACTAATCATGCCGAGGTTTATTGCTTTATAACTAATATATTACTGCATTTGCAGTAGTTTTGCGTAAATTGACAAATTCAGCAACATCTCTATAGATACCATATTCCTAAGAATGAAGGCAACTTTAAAATATTATAATAGGTACTCCTAATTATAATTATGAAACATTCCATTCTTACTGTGGACGTTGTCTTATTTATTAATTGCTTCAAAATATTACCTTTACTTTACTAGTTAGTAACAATAGGTACCAAACCAAAACATTTATTCTTATAGTTTAAAATAATACTGCTTATGAACTCATCATCATGATTAGTTTTTTTTTTTCTGAGCAGAAAAACCTTTTAGCTGCATAGGAATATTAAACATTAAGCCTACAAAAATGGGAGATCATTTTACATACACGCGAATAGATTTCCTTAGGAATAATTAACAATAGATCTACTAGAGACCGACTAGTATTCTACTCATCTGTTCTTTTTTTATCTAATTTACTAATTTCACTAACCTACTCACAATCATTTAAATATCGGCGTTTTACCTGAAATAAAACGCTTATTAAACTACTTACCTTATTCGAAGCATAATTAAACTATTGAGATAGGCTGAACCATGTTTCCTGTGCCTTTTTTCCTTACGTTTCTAGCGATATAGCTCTGTCTCGCTCTCATGACGTCACCAGGTCAGAGAGGGGAGCGCATTTTTGAGCTCGCGCGCTCGGTCTTGTTCATTGGATGATTGACTATGTCACCTGGCAGAAATTAATATTATGCTTCGAATAAGGTAAGTAGTTTAATAAGCGTTTTATTTCAGGTAAAACGCCGATATTAAACCACTTGACCGTTATTCGAAGCATAATTAAACTATTGAGATATTGTCTGTTATCGCCTGGTGACGCTCATGACGAACGCCAATGTGTAGGGAAAGATCAAGAAAAAAGAAAAGATGTGTTTGAAAATATTCAACAAAATATCAATAAATCAACATAATTCACTATGAGACAGGTTTAAAAAGAGCAGTAATGCTGTCACTCGTAGAAGAGCCCGAAACCTGTCGTTTATAAAATCGATTAAAAGTGTTTGAGGACCTCCAATTTCCCCGAGCCATAATATCTTCCATGGGGAAGTTGTCCAACCAATTCTTGGAAGCAACAGCGGAAGGGACACTTTCAGGAGTAGCAACAATACCTGCCTGACGCATCAGAGCTTTAATCCAGCCTGCAATAACAGTTCGTGAGGCGGCACGAGCTGTACCTCTCGTGGTGACAAACAAGTTAGGACAGTCTAGTGGAAAGCAGTGATACAGTTTGTTCAACCCAGTATACGGGGTCCAAATTATCGTTATCGGTCATAAGGAGTGTCAAGTCATGAATACGCCTACCAGAACAGAGTACTAAGAGGGCAGCGGCTTGACTCGAAACATCAAAAATGTAGTCATGATTTATTGTTCTAACGCCAAGAAAACATACAAAATCATCAATATTCCACACGGGTAACTTAGAAACAATTGGTTTTTGATTGAAATCGAATTCAAAATATGTTACACCAAAGCATGATTACTTAGAACACCTGAATCATTTACATTATTACAAAGGGTGGAGACCACAGACTTGTGTAACAATATTGTATTATAAGACAGTTTATGTTTTATATGCAGATCAGCCAGAAAACGAGCTAGGTCAGATCCTGAGGGATTCTTAGGGCTAATATGACTACACCACGAAACCCAGCGGTTCCATGCAGGTTTGCAAGTTCTTAGGGTAGAATCGCGCCAAGAACTTTTCAAAAGATATATCTGAGAATTATTCCACTTACCTAAATGATGTGTCCACCCCCACATTTCCAAACATCCAACACTAGATCCTGGACGCGAGGAGGTGGCAGTCCCGTTGTCACATCGATCAATACTTTGTTCAGGTTCTGCATTGTGAACGGTGGGGCCAGAGCCCGGGCTTTGAGACCTCCGCGCCAAAAGACTTTCTCCCATCGCGGTGCTACTATCAAGTAAATTCCCGATGCCCGATTGAGGAAGCTCAAAAACCCTGGGAATCAGGAACGGGGGTGCGAACACCCATGCCAGATCGAATTTCCAAGTAATCGAGAATGCATCGTGGGCTACAGCTTGTTTGTCGTTCTGATCTTTCGACACGTAATGAGGGACTACGTGAGCGTTGCTGGAGGCAAACAGGTCCACTTGGGGAATTCCCCATTTTAAGAATATTATCTTGGTAATCTCGGGTATCAGATGCCATTCGGGGACCTGGCGAAACCGCGATAGGTGATCGGCATGGTTGTTGTACCTCCCCGGAATGTGGTACACATTGATATGAATTTGGTACTGATCTATCAAACAAAACAGGTTGTATGTTATGTCCATCAATCGCGAGGATTTGGTTACCCCTGCGTGATGGAGATACGCTACTACCCTGCGATTGTCGCATTATATGGTGACCGTAGATTGACTCAGATACACGGGATGACTTTGAAAAACCTTCAATATTGCCAACATTTCTTTTACGTTGCAGTGACAATTCTTCTCGTTCTGGGACCACGTTCCCCATAGAGACTGGTTGTCCATCTGGGCCCCCCAGCCTAAGTCGGAGGCGTCCGTTTTAGTCGCTGGTGCGTGGTGTAGAATTGACGGATGTTGCAAATTGTGGCTCTACCATTGTAGGTCGCCTATTGCATCTGCAGGTACAGTGTATACCTTGACAGAATTGTCCAATTGTAGTGTGTTTAGGAATTTCAATAGAGCTCGATAGTGCAATCTCCCTCTTTGGACAACAAAACTCGCAAAGTTTAGTGCTCCTATTACGCTTTGCAACTTCTTTAGGTTTGTCTTCCGCAAATCTACGATTTCGCGAATCTTCGCTAGTAATGAGGGTACTTTTTCCCTTGGCAGACGTTTAAGGTTTAGCCAAGGATACCACAGTACTCCTAGGTAAACCAGGGATTTCTTTGGTGTTAGGATAGATTTTTCGAAATTTATTTGCCAACCCAGATATTTTAATGTTTTTACGAGAAGACTTACATGGCCTGCGAGAACTACTGGGTCTTGGTGAGCCAAAAGAAAATCGTCGAAAAATACTAATATTCTCACACCTTGGCTTCTCATAATTTGGGCAATCCAATTTGTCAAGCTGGCAAAAGTTTTTGGTGAAAATCTGGTGCTTGCATTTCCTTCCAATGATCGACGAAATTCGATAACTGACCGGCTTGAAATATTTTCACATCAATATTTACTTCTCTTGGCATTTAAGCCTGAAGGTGATGACCTTCGCTTATTTCCGCCACGTTTATGAGCGTAGTATCTTTGGGTTTGTTTTGCCCCGCGGGAGCGAAAGGAAAAAAGAAATACGCATGTGCTGGTCCTTGCGAAGGACACTGTATATTATGCTGCAAAAAGCCACCCTGCAAGGAGACGTTACAGTTCTGACAGCCTTGTGAAGGCATGCTTGAGTTATAGTTCTTACCCTGCGAGGGTGGAACTGAATATTGCCCCTGCAAGGGACGTATATACGCATGTGCTGGTCCTTGCGAAGGACACTGTATATTATGCTGCAAAAAGCCACCCTGCGAGGGGACGTTACAGTTCTGACAGCCTTGTGAAGGCATGCTTGAGTTATAGTTCTTACCCTGCGAGGGTGGAACTAAATATTGCCCCTGCGAGGGACGTATATACGCATGTGCTGGTCCTTGCGAAGGACACTGTATATTATGCTGCAAAAAGCCACCCTGCGAGGGGACGTTACAGTTCTGACAGCCTTGTGAAGGCATGCGTGAGTTATAGTTCTTACCCTGCGAGGGTGGAACTAAATATTGCCCCTGCGAGGGACGTATATACGCATGTGCTGGTCCTTGCGAAGGACACTGTATATTATGCTGCAAAAAGCTACCCTGCGAGGGGACGTTACAGTTCTTACAGCCTTGTGAAGGCATGCTTGAGTTATAGTTCTTACCCTGCGAGGGTGGAAATGAATATTGCCCGTGCGAGGGACGTATGAGCCATTTTCCAACTTGCGAAGTTGAGGTATTACCATAAGCCGATTTTGTAGATGTACCAGCCGATCTAGAAGCAGGCCAGAAGGCTTTTTTGATACCGCCAGCTTTTTCTAATGCAACAACTAACTGCTCAGAATTGAATAAGCTAACCTCAGATGGAGGTATTTTCTTTATTGCCGCTTTTATTAAGGGATCGCGAACTGCATTAGTTATGCTGTCTCTGCGCATCTGTATAGATTCAGCACTATGGCCGCAAATCATTTGCAATAGGTCTGCCGAAACCTTGCTGAACTCACCCGAAGTGAAGATGTCATTCAGCTTTTTTATAGCCTCGAAGTTAATTCTCTCTGGTCTCGGACCCATGTCAAAAAAGCACAAAGTTCCTTCATCTTTTATTTTAAAATACCGTTTAACGAAGCATAGGCCCTCTCCGAGTAACTTAAGTGTTTTAGTGTGTCATAGGGTCTGATCTCCTCGTTTGCCTCGAGTTCGACGAAACCCGGGCTATGGTTATACGATTTAAAACTGAATTTCTCTTAAAATGTTCAAGTAACGCTCGTCTGTCTTTGGAACAGCCGGTTCCTTAAGCTTAGTTTCAACATCTAAATGATTTATAAGACTACTACCCTCCAGTTCTAAATCATCCTCCGTGAAAAGGGAAAGGGCGTCGTCGGGCAGCGGTATACTATTATTTATATTATGTTTCACTTTACGCACCGAGCGGCGATGCTTGTGCTTGCCCCCCCTTACGGTGACGGCGACGCGCATGTTTAGACTTATGGTCAGAAGAACTAGATGAACTGGAACTAGAATCTACTACTGCTGCTGCTCGGATGTGAACGCATCCGTTTGGCACTAGATTCTCTATTATTAGCGGTATTCGAAGGACCTGCGACCGGTTCATCTTGCGAAATCAACGTTATTTCTTTATCCATTACGTATTCGGTATTATACTGAAAACAATTGAATTACACACACTGGAAAAGAAAAAGAATAAAAACACGCGAACGGAAAACCGTTAAATTCTGAAAATATCAACATTGATTCACTGTATTATCAATAATTATCATTCACTAGAAACAGTTTTAATAAAAATTGTAAATTGGTAAGTATGCCAACTTTCGTCGAAAGGAAAAATATAGACGGTTGTGAAAAAGAGATATAGATAACTCACCTGCTAAGCAGCAACCGTCTCCGGCAAGGAAAAGAACGCCAATGAACAAGACCGAGCGCGCGAGCTCAAAAATGCGCTCCCCTCTCTGACCTGGTGACGTCATGAGAGCGAGACAGAGCTATATCGCTAGAAACGTAAGGAAAAAAGGCACAGGAAACATGGTTCAGCCTATCTCAATAGTTTAATTATGCTTCGAATAACGGTCAAGTGGTTTAATAATAATCAATAATAGTTTTGCGCAAGTGTTGTAGAGAAAAGAAACGCAACATTTTGAAGCAATTATTAATGAGTCAACGTTCAAAAGGGGTCAGTGACAGTTCAGATTTTAATAATAGTAGGATTTCATCTACTAAATACTCATGTCTCTTCCCCTTCGTATCAGATGTATGTACCATCAGCATTAAATATATGCAAAAATATTCAACTCTCTTTTATTCAAAATATAAAATATTCTAGCTTACAGAAATACTTATTTAAATATTTTTTACCGTTTTAAACGGTTGCAAAGTAGTTACAGGAGATATACTTACAGGAGAGGCAGCCAGTTGGAATATTAAAATTGTTTAATGCTGACTGTACTAAGTTATTATGTCAAGTACAGTGAAAGAACGTCTTTACTTACTTGAAATACAAGTAAAATACGTTTTTATTATTTCGGACGGTATTTATTCGGTACAGCTTAATGTTCATAATGTGTTGCGACTTTGCGAGCAAAGACCGCTGCGTGTAGTGACAGTCAACATTGCTTCCTAAATAGTTTCAACTGTGCACAAAGTTGCAAAAAGCATGAAACATACAATGTGCACTGGGCAAAGTTGATACTTCATGGGAAGCTACTTAGCTAGTACTTGACCCAGATCGCGGTCTATGTTCGTAATACAATTCTAACACAAATCACGTACCTATATAAAATTAAAAAAAAAAATTAAAAAAAATTAAAAATTCCGATTTATTATGAGCATTACATAAGCATATGTCTTATATAACATCTACATCGCAATATAAGTCATTGCTCATTGCATGCAATCATTACCCGAAAACAATAATAATTACAAGTTAGATATATAAATGTTTACATTAATAATAAATTATGTAAACAAGTTACATTTCTAAAGTTCTTAATCTGAGCAATCTTAATTTGAATAAGATAGTAAATGTTATATGGAATTGCTAATGTATGCTATTTGCAAGTAACAGTCTAAATATGAATATATAATTACAACAACAGGTAAAGATTTAATATTTGTATATGTGATTATATACTGCGACTTCTGTACTATACCTACACTATTCACCTAGAAACAATTTATTAATTCCACACTTTTACTGAAAATCACATTACTCTACAACTAATCTAGGTTTCATGAAGTAGTTTGCAAAAATTAAATAATAAATAATTAAAATAAAGAACTGACTAGAGACAGAGATAGGTACATAAAAAATTGTGAGATAGTCAAATGAAAATAGCTGCTCGATAGGAGATTGGTCTTTCATCATTTCATGCCACCTATTTTTGAATTTTCTTATTCTTAATTTTGTGAGAGCAGAAGAACTCGAGATTTTCTCAAATGATTTGTCATTGAATATTCTATTTATGTTTAAATAGTTTCAGCGATTATTCTGATCAGAAACCGATTTGACGCTACTGTCAGGGCTTCTTCAAAAATTTTGCAAACTAAAATTTTCAATTTGAGTCACAACTCTTATAAAACGAAATAATGCGCAGAATGGAAAAGGAAGTCTCTTATTAGTAACAGACTAACTTGTAAATTGCAGTATTTACAAGAATTAAAACAGGATACAGGAATACTGTTTTAGATAAATTACAATGCCGGAATAGTATTTGTATAATTGAAATGTACATTGTAGACATTTATTTACATAATTTATATCAAACATCAGATAAACGATATTGAAATATTAAAATTTTCATATCGTGAATTATTATTATTCTTATTAGCAATCTATATAAATTACATTTAACTAATGGACATGACCAAATCGTATGATTTGATTTATGATTTTTTTTTTTTGACACTATACATAAAATCACACAAATTATCTAATAAACGCTTTCTTACAATAATTTAAAGTATAATAATATTTTCACATTATATTTTTAGGTATTAAACGTTGTTACTTTTCGGAAACTATAAATATATAATGTACGGTCATGTACTTATCTCATGTTGCTGGGAAATATAGTTTATTAATTAATTTATAATTAATCATGTAATTTATTTAAGTAAATGAATCATTTCTTTTATAAAAGGTTTAATACACTTTAATCTTAACTCATAAATTATGAAGTCAAGTCGGTAAGTATATAGTTATAGTTCTTTACAACGTTTGTGAAGACAGAACATGTGTTAGTTGGATATAGAACATGCCAACAAAATATGTACAACCCCGATGGAGCTTTGTCCGATAGAAGATGGAGACAACATAAGGAGTAAGTTTTATGTTCTTTGGGCTATTGTCGGCCATAACTATGTTCAGCATAGATTTAGAAGTCACAAGATGATTGATAGTGATCCGAATCTTAATAATATATATTTTTGAATAATTCATCTGGACATGACATCACACAATTTGAGCAATCATTGTTTAGGAATAAGGGAGGTCGTAAATAACATAAAATCTATACTTAAGAGAATAGAGATCAAAACACTCACTAAAGAAAAATTATAAAAAATACAAAACTTTTGAATAATACTCTAATAGGAGCGATAGAAACTAACAATCAAAATTGAAATTATTAATTTTAAGAACGTGTTTAATTGGTGGGGATGTCGCTTATAACTACAGCTTCTCCATTTGTCTGAAACTAGGGCTAGAAGCGTGAAGACTTGCTTTTACGAAAATATAATTCGCTGCTGTATTGACTGACAGTCGATGGTACAACTCGAATGTTACCACTTACCACGTTGCGCAACGTCTGCATATCAAGCTATACATTTCCAGTTTATGCTGATCTCGCATTGTATAAGATTGCCGTACAATGAGAGGTCGGTTTCTACTGGAACTGTATAACCATGTGTACAGTCAGGGAAATTAATTGTTTATCAAATTCACTACATAAAATTTGCCGTGATAAAGCCATGTCATACAACTACTTCTTTTTAGCGTGTCGATGACAAAAATAACTTTAAAAAACAATATATATGTAAATATATGTAAAGTTTTTTTTAAAGTTTGGCCCAAAATTCAGCAACTCGAATAGGTACCGTTCGCTGACGCAGCCTAAAATTAGGTCCTCAGGTGTGCAGGTGACCGGGCATGCGATACGAGATGGGATGTGAGCCATTTTCTGTGGATCTTTCTTTCATACAACTGTTTGAATAGACGGAAAATTTAAGTTAGTAGTCAATTTGATAAACAATGAATTTTCCTAATTTTATCTGCACTACAAACTCCGTACGGTATGTGGAGTTAGATGTCGATAGTCCGTAACGTAGCTGAGATGATAACTTGCAACGAAAACACACAGCTGCTATCTCTCTATAATCTTAATATTTTTCTCATCTTTGAAGCTCATAATGAACTCGTACTCTTTTTTTGAGCGACGCATTTTATCAGAATATTTTAAACAATATACCTAGGGTAGAGAGTATTAAAAATAAAAGTGTTCTAGTGATTTGCCATGTACGGTCAAGAAGCTAAAATGTTAAGCAATTTTCACAAACATTTCTTTTTCAAATAGCAGGCACATGTCATCTTGTCGAACTGTCATTTGCATTTAAAATGTTTCCGACTACGTAGGTATTAGTCGGAAAAATAATAAGGCGCAATTAAAAGTCCACCTTACGGTGCTTATCATTTTAATTCCTTTACTGTACATAGACACTTTTTATTATAATTCTGAACTGCTTTATTTTTACTGCAGAGTCAGAAGGCGACTGTTACGAATCGGATCAACACTACAATTTATAAAAAAGATTGCACTGTAACTTCAGTGCTTAGTGCAAACTACTATTTATTGTGTAGCTAATTTAAAATAGCATAAAATGCGATGTATGTAACGTGTAAGAGACACAGTGTATTTATTTACCTTAAATTCGGTAAACAATTAATCTTTTTAAACGAAAATCACGAGTTTTCGGTACAATAACACTCTTATGAACGTTTTGTTTTTTTTGTAAGAAACACTTTCGGTAAAATAAAATCAAAAACTGTTTCGACTAATAAAAAAAAAAACACATAATTTCACAAAAAATTGAAATCACAGTTCGCTATTATTTGTTTACCAAATAAGGCAAGTGAAGAGGAATACACTTTAGGATAAATGCGGTTTTCATAAAACAAGACTATTGTAGCTTACTCTATGATGAGGCATCTCGGTAAGTGTTCGTGCAGGTAGTCGAAGAGTTCGGGCGACGCGCCGGGGCAGTTCGTGAGCTCGAGTTCACGCAGCTGCCGCAGTTGTATGAGGCTCGACAAGCCGCCCGACGTTAGTAGCGGACACCCTAGTAAATTAAACAAGGTTTTTTTTTCAATTTGCAATGCCTTATAGTAATAGGTTGGGGAAAAAGTTTCTTCGCATTTTTTAAGAAAATTCAAAACATTTTTTAGTATACATTATTTACATTTACCTAAAGTATGTAGGTACCATTTTGTTCGATAACTTTTTGCCATCTTGTAGGTAGGGACATGATCCCATTGCTATAGAAATTTTGGGACTTCTGATCAAAATACCGCGACAAGTGGTTTTGGCAGTCCTCTCGTGATGTTAACCTGACACTGCCTAAAGAATTCTGAAGAGACCGAAACAGGTGGAAATCTGAAGGTGCAAGGTCAGGACTATACGGCAGATGCATTAACACCTCCCAGCCAAACTCTCTTAATTTTTTCTGAGTGGCTAAAGATGTGTGAGGTCTAGCGTTATCATGATGAAAAACCACACCCCTTCTGTTGATTAATTCCGGCCGCTTTCTCTCAACTTCTTGCTTTAATCTCATCAGTTGTCCGCAGTAGAGTTCAGAATCGATGGTCCTGCCTGGTGGTAACAGCTCATAATGAATAATGCCATTCTAATCCCACCACACACACAGCATCACCTGGTTGCGAGTTAACCCGGGTTTCGCCACAGTCTGTGAAGCCTGACCGGCCTTTGACCACGACCTTTTTCGCACGTTCTTGTCGTACGTGATCCACTTTTCAACACCAGTTATCAGCTTCTTCAAAAATGGTTCGGTTTCATTACATCTAATAAAGAATCACAAATGAGTACACGATTCATTAGGTTTCTTTCAGTGAGCTCGTGAGGTACCCAAATATCGAGCTTTTTTGTGTACCCAGTTTTTTTCAAATGCGCCAAAACTGTTTTGTTGTCAATTCCCAGTTCTTCAGCTACATTGCAACTACTGGTATGCCGATCTTGTTCCACTTTTTCAAAAATGGCATCCATTTTATCCGTAATAGGGCGACCAGAGCGACGTGCATCTTTGACATCAAAATTTCCGGATTGAAAACGCTTAAACCAAATTTGTGCTACTCTCACAGACACTGCACTGGGTCCATAAACATCGCAAATTTTTTTCGTGGCTTGCGTTGCATTTTTACCTTTTTTGTAGTAAAATTTTAAAATGTATCGAATTTCTTCATTAGTTTCACTCATCTTGACAGTACGAAAAACAAATGAAAATCACACATTTTCCTAATTTGAATTTGAAATTATGTTCTTTAAAATTTAAACTTTCAATGATACCAAAACCAGCCAGATACAAGTAGTATAGCCAAAGAGATTTTATTTTAAGTTCATACATACTATAATGCGAAAAGACTTTTTCCCCAACCTAATATTTATCAACGTTCGTGGTTATAAATCCTTTCGGAAGCCGGGTCAAAAGGTAAGGTTTAACACAGTAAAATGTGTTGCGCTTTCCCCTTAGCTACATACAGCCCCTATTCACGGAAACAATAGGTACTTGCATATCACTCTTTCAGCAAAATGTTTAAGTTTAGCAGAAATCCAATCGTTTACCATGAATATAGGGCTGAGTGTTGAAAGACCCGATTTTCAAAAACCCGCAGGTCGACTCGTGAAATGTCCGTAGTAATCTGTAGATTGCCTCTAGAAAAATCCGTTGTTCTACGAACATTTTTTTTTAAAACTACACGAGAGCAATAAAATCGCACACCTTGACTTTTTTTTGTTAAGGCAGTTTTTTTCATGAATCTGAATAAATATTTTAAAAAAACACTAATTGAAAGTCTACCTCATTACCTTTCTAATGATATCAAATACAATGTAAAAAGTACCCATAAGAGGTTTTACGCCACAAAACCCAACAAACGGGTAAAATTACCCAATTTCGCTTAAGAAATAATGAAAATCAAACTCAAAATTCTTGATCAAATTGTTTATTAATGAGGTGTATTCCCTCCCCTAGCCTTTATTACAGCTCTTAATCGATTTTTCATGGACCGTATTAATTTTACGATGAAATCTTGTGGTATAGCGTTCCACTCCTCTTCAATGGCAAGTTGAAGCTCTCGGAGGCCCGTAGGAGCAGGGCTTCTTGCTCGAACTCTTCTTTTTAGCTCATCCCAGACATGATCAATCGGATTGAGATCACGACTGCGAGCTGGCCACTCCATCGCGGTGATTCCAACGTCTTCCATGTAGTCGCAAACTGTTCTAGCGACATGCGGTTTGGCGTTGTCGTGCATTAGGAGAAAATCTTCTCCCATAAGCCACGCAAGCGGCCTCACATGTCCATCGAGCACTTCTTCGACGTATCGTGCAGCCGTCAAACTTCTCGATCTCGGGTCGGTATTCGCAGTATGTAGTATTTCGAGTAATTATGGAATATGAGTACCGTCGTGGCAGCAACGCGGCACAAGCGGCACGCAACATCAACGACGTTTACGGAGCTAACACTACAGACCAACGCACCACTTGTTATTGGTTTGCTCGCTTCCGTTCTGGAAATTTCGACCTGAAAAATGAACCTCGCGGTCGTCCGAAGACTTTGGTCGACAATGACGAATTAAAGGCGATTGTGGAAGCTGATGATACACAATCTACGGCTGAATTAGCAGCAGCTTTCGACGTTAGCGTCAAAACAATATTGGTCCATTTGCGTCAAATTGGCAAGGTAAAAAAGCTTGACAAATGGGTGCCCCACGAACTCAATGATCGCCAGCGCGAAGTACGCGTCGAGACGTGCCTTGCACTGCTCAACAGACACACAAATGAAGGAATTTTGAACCGCATTGTTACCTGCGATGAAAAATGGATTCTGTTTGATAACCGCAAGCGCTCAGCAAGTTGGTTGGATCCTGGTTCAGCACCTTAACAATGCCCTAAACGAAAACTTACCCCTAGAAAAGTGATGGTCACTGTTTGGTGGTCTAGCGCCGGTGTGATTCATCACAGCTTCTTACCAAACGGGGTGAGCATTACTTCAGATGTGTACTGTGAAGAACTGAACACAATGATGGAGAAGCTGGCACATCTCAACCAGCATTGGTCAATCGCTCGTCTCCGCTGCTCCTGCACGAAAACGCGCGACCTCATACTGCACAGCAAACGGTCTCCAAGTTGCAAGAACTGGGGTTGGAAGCTCTCCGTCATCCGCCCTACTCACCAGACCTTGCGCCTACAGACTACTACTTTTTCCAGAATTTGGATATCTTCTTGGCGGGAAAAAAATTCAATACCCGAGAGGCAGTACAAAATGCCTTTGAAGAATTTGTTGCCTCCCGTCCAGCTGATTTCTTTAAGAAGGGCATCAATAAACTGCCACTGCGTTAGCAAAGATGCATTGATTGCATGGGTGATTACTTCGATTAATACAAATAAAAAATGCATGAAAAAAATTCGTTTAAATTTTTTCATACAAAACGGCAATTTCATAGGTAAAGACCTATTATCACGCCTGTAGTCCCCGAAGGGTTGGACAGAGGTGTACCTATAGTAACACCCACATTTCGCCAGTTATGTTTAAGTCCCATGTAATAGGGGCGAGCCTATTGCCATCAACCGGGCACAAAATAATCCAGACTCTGGGCTGCTACTGAGAAATCCAGATGGAAAAACCCAATAACACCAAACCAAACACACCAATAACCAAATAAATCTAATAAATCTAATGGAAATATGTCCAAGACAGAAAAAATCAATAGTTTCATCTGTTCTTAAGTTTTGCGCACGGATTTTTGCGAAGTTGGGAAAATTCAATTTGATGGCGTTGGGAATGAGTCTCTAAATCAAATCACGCTTTCGTTTACTTTGCGCAGTTTAGTTTGGTGCAGATAGCGCGGCACATGGTCAGGTAACTTATTAGGGTTCCGTACGTCCGAATCAAAAAAACGGAAACCCATTCGTGTGTCTGTTCGGCTGTCACAGCAGGCCAGGCGCACTCCGCATTTTAGGTATGAAGCTACAAGTACGCGGCGGGCACGACTTGTCGAGCTAATTCAGTGGGCTGCCGCGCACCGGGGCGGGCTCACGCGCCGCGTCGTAAAAGAACACAACCCTAACGAGTCGGAAGGTATAAGGTTACGCGATAGAAAGAGAGGCAATTTCTAGGTGAATATAACTGTAGGTAACTAAATAATAACCAAAATTAGGATCACTACACAAAAGACTCATTCATGAAGCTATTGTTCTATGTCATCTGGTAAAGGGTCAATGACCAGCACCGTTTTCTTTTTGTTCATCGTTTGTTTATTGTGCTGACCCAGCTGTTAAGTAGCTTCATGAAAAAAAAAACTCGAGAAAAATACAGGTGAAGCATCAATATGCATTTGATTGAGTAAACTTACCGGCCAAAGACAAGAGCTGCAGCGATCGCATGCCACACAAGTGTTGTACTCCGAAGTCGCGCACTTGAGAACACCAGCGCAGGAACAGGGCGACCAGGGACTGCATCGTGCTGATGTAGCCCACGCCGATGTCCGTTATATGGACACATCTGTAGGCAAAGTGAAGTCTTTGTTCACATAATTGCAAGTCATGATCATGCTAATGTATCTTATGTCCAGTACTTGGTCTTATAAAGTCTCAAATTTGTGAAAAGTTTATGGTTCATAAGATTCAAAAAGTTTATTCACGTAAACGAACGGTCAAGCGCGAGTCAGTAGCAACACTTGAACTGCAACGAAATAAAGGAGCTGTCTGCGGTTGACGGTACGTACAGATATACCAAGATAAGTTTACGCTACGGGAATCATTGTCTGTCTTCTGACATACAAACGCGCGAATGGTGAGATGTAATATAGAGCTAATCATCGATGTATAAAAGGATACGCCTTACCGCGTCAAAATATGATCACATTGTGCCTGTCACACAATGACGTAGTGAATTGTTGACTGTACCGTCAGCATACTCGTTTCGAAAAGGGTACTTAATTTTAAAAGGAGGTTCTTTTGAAATAATAAAATGTTTGTTTATAAAGACGGTATCAAATATTTTAAATTATAATAATATTAAAAGGGACATAGGATAGATAGATAGATGACCTGTTAGGACACATATTATACAGTTAGTCCTGTGGGATATAACATAATTCATGGTGTGATAATCGTTTGCAATTCGTACAAAGAAGCCGCAATACTTTCCCTGGATTCCCTCGAAGTGCATGAGTAGAATCTTCCGTTATTCCGTTTATCCACCCCAAAAATCCACCCTAAGATGGATAAGCGGAAACATATGTCCGATAATTCACCCTAGGCCTATAAACTAACTAGGCCTATAACTATAAACGGAATTTATAGGCTTAGGGTGGATTCTTGGACATGCGTTTCCGCGAATTCACCTGTAAGTGGATTTGTTGGGGTAGATAAACGGAATAACCCGAGATTCCATCTGCTCATGCACGTCGAGGGAATCCAGGGCAAGTATTGCTAGAAACGCAGTGCGGCTTCGTTGTATGATGTAACCGCCATACTTCCTGCATTCATATTTTAAGTTTTTTTGACAACGCTACAATATATTCTTATCGTTCGTTGTCATGGGAACGTAAGATATGTCATCATCCGTCGTAATAATAGGTCTTTACCTATGAAATTGCCGTTTTGTATGAAAAAATTTAAACGAATTTTTTGTTGCATGCATTTTTTATTTGTATTAATCGAAGTAATCACCCATGCAATCAATGCATCTTTGCCAACGCAGTGGCAGTTTATTGATGTCTTTCTTAAAGAAATCAGCTGGACGGGAGGCAACAAATTCTTCAAAGGCATTTTGTACTGCCTCTCGGGTATTGAATTTTTTTCCCGCCAAGAAGTTATCCAAATTCTGGAAAAAGTAGTAGGCTGTAGGCGCAAGGTCTGGTGAGTAGGGCGGATGACGGAGAGCTTTCAACCCCAGCTCTTGCAACTTGGAGACCGTCTGCTGTGCAGTATGAGGTCGCGCATTGTCGTGCAGGAGCAGCGGAGACGAGCGATTGACCAATGCTGGTTGGAGATGTGCCAGCTTCTCCATCATTGTGTTCAGTTCTTCACAGTACACATCTGAAGTAATGCTCACCCCGTTTGGTAAGAAGCTGTGATGAATCCGCTAGACCACCAAACAGTGACCATCACTTTTCTAGGGGTAAGTTTTCGTTTAGGGCATTGTTTAGGTGCTGAACCAGGATCCAACCAACTTGCTAAGCGATTGCGGTTATCAAACAGAATCCATTTTTCATCGCAGGTAACAATGCGGGTCAAAATTCCTTCATTTGTGTGTCTGTTGAGCAGTGCAAGGCACGTCTCGACGCGTACTTCGCGCTGGCGATCATTGGGTTCGTGGGGCACCCATTTGTCAAGCTTCTTTACCTTGCCAATTTGAGGCAAATGGACCAATATTGTTTTGACGCTAACGTCGAAAGCTGCTGCTAATTCAGCCGTAGATTTTGTATCATCAGCTTCCACAATCGCCTTTAATTCGTCATTATCGACCAAAGTCTTCGGACGACCGCGAGGTTCATTTTTCAGGTCGAAATTTCCAGAACGGAAGCGAGCAAACCAATAACAAGTGGTGCGTTGGTTTGTAGTGTTAGCTCCGTAAACGTCGTTGATGTTGCGTGCCGCTTGTGCCGCGTTGCTGCCACGACGGTACTCATATTCCATAATTACTCGAATTTTTAACGTATCCAGATGACGAAAAAGATTGAAATGCGATAAAAATGTAACACTAATCAATAAACAAATGACTACTTTTGGAAAAAAAAATCCATGTTTTTAAAATAAAATTAATTTGAAATTACACTTCTGGACACATCTATTGGCCCACCTTAGAGTTTAGGTTTCGATGGCCCCTACCGAAATATGATTGCTAGATTGAACAAAAACTGTTGATGCAGTTTTAAACCTGATACATTTTACCATCTTTTTCGATCGTATTGTTTTAAATTTGAATTCAGAATACCATACGACATGGAGCTACGCCTAACAAGTCGGATATGCGCCTTGTTAAAGGCAATTGATTTTTGAATAAAAAACATGTTTTATCAAATAAAGGTTTAATTTAATAACGCGTGTTGCCTCCATGGGCATCTACCACAGCTCTCATACGATTAGGCATAGAGTTTATCAACCGCTCTATGAAATTTTGAGGGATCATCTCCCATTCCTCTTCTATGGCAGTTTTCAACTCCTGCATCGTCTGGGCAACTGGCTGACGAGCCCTAACACGTCTTTTTAGCTCGTCCCACATGTGCTCAATGGGGTTCATGTCTGGACTTCTGGCTGGCCAGTCCATAACTGTGATGTTCACATCCCGAAGATATTCCCTGACGATGCCGGCCGCATGGGCTCTTGCATTATCATGCATAAAAAGGAAATTTGGGCCCACATAGTCCGCGTATGGTATCACGTGAGGTTCTAAGCACTCACGAATGTACCTTTCAGCATTTAATGTTGGCAGCCGTGGTCCTGTAACAACCTCAAGTTAAGTTTTGCCGCTCGCGCATATACCGCCCCAGACAGTCCATGAGCCACCGCTATAAGCAACCCTCTCTTCAAAGCAGCATTGTGCGAAACGCTCTCCCTTACGTCGGTAGACCTTCTTCCTTCCATCATTGCCATGTAACACAATTTTAGACTCATCAGAAAAGAGTACACGGCTCCAATCTTGCTGTGTCCAATTTAAATGACTGCGTGCGAAATGAAGGCGCGCTGTTCGGTGGACTCGCGTTAGTTTGGGGCCATTAGCTGGCTTGTGTGGTACCATATCGCGTTCTTTTAACCTTCTCCTAACAGTTCGAGCGCTCACAGATACTCCGTGGAAGTCGCGAAGTTGGTTTTGTATCTCAATGGAGGTAAGGTGACGATTTCTCAAGCTGGTCGTCACGATGAATCGATACTGCCTTTCAGTTGTGACCCGAGATCGTGGCCTTCCTTGGCGACGAACAAAGCCGCCAGTCTCTAGGTACCTCCGATAAACATTTCGGACCGCAGATCGACTTAAATTAAGTTGAGCACTCACGTTTCTTTGGCTGTGTCCGGCCTGAATAAGTGCCACAGCTTGGGCGGCGACTTCAGGTGAAGTATCCATAGATTATTGATAGAACCTCACCTTAATGTTAAGAATAAGTAATGTTTGTTGCAAAACCAAAGATATCAATCACTTTTTCAAGAATTAAATCCAAGTAAACCAATAAAACCAAGTTTTCTTAGTATTCGATTGTTTGATATCAACAAACAGGCTCCAAATTGTCTTTTGTTTCTTTAAATTCTGTGTTCGAAATTCAAAAAAAGACTATTGAATGAAATTGTGAATGTGCCAGGTTCAAAACTGCATAAAAACTTTTTGCTCGACCTATTATAAAATTTTAGCTAGGACCAAACGAAACTGAAAATACAAGGTGGGCCAAAAGATGTGTCCAGAAGTGTAGAATTCTTAGCCAAACAAAAGTTATTTTGATTTGAAATGGCCAGTACTGCAGAACGGCAATTTCATAGGTAAAGACCTAATATTTATTTTAGAAATCGCAATAAATTTGAAAAAATGTACTTGCACATGGAAAGTAATTAATACCTTTAGCTTTATTTGAATTTTTCGAATTGTTGGTACATTTCCTGGAGGCACAAGAGGGCATTTTTATACAGCTGTCTGTGTTAAAAACAAGAAAGTTCCTCCGATATGTCACGAACTGTGACTAATGAGCAAATGAATCGGAGTGTGCGATGTCGTTCGTCTTAGGGACACTTCTCGCGCGACGTAAGTAGGATGAGGGCACATCTCTCTTGGTTTGTTAACCTGACATTGGTGTTTTTTGAGTTGGGAACATTGCTGTTCAATCGATGAAACATAAAATAGAATTGCAAAGTCTATGCCCTGATATGTAATCTGACCCAAAAATGAAGGAACGGAACATGTATATCCATCTCTTTTACTCTACATTACGATACGTAATACTTTCTTATCTTTGAATTTTATAACATGATATTTAATATTAATCGTATTGTACTAAATCTCAATTCGTATTTAGTTTATTGATTGACGAAAACATAAAATTGGAAAAATAATAGGTTGGGGAAAAAGTTTCTTCATTTTTAAAGAAAATTTAAAACATTTTTTAATATACAATATTTACATTTGTCTAAAGTATGTACGTACCATTTTATTCGATAACTTTTTGCCATCTTGTAGGTAGGGACATGATCCCATTGCTATAGAAATTTTGGGACTTCTGATCAAAATACCGCGACAAGTGGTTTTGGCAGTCCTCTCGTGATGTTAACCTGACACTGCCTAAAGAATTCTGAAGAGACCGAAACAGGTGGAAATCTGAAGGTGCAAGGTCAGGATTATAAGGCGGATGCATTAACAACTCCCAGCCAAACTTTCTTAATTTTTGCTGAGTGGCTAAATATGTGTGAGGTCTAGCGTTATCATGATGAAAAACCACACCCCTTCTGTTGATTAATTCCGGCCGCTTTCTCTCAACTTCTTGCTTTAATCTCATCAGTTGTTCGCAGTAGAGTTCAGAATCGATGGTCCTGCCTGGTGGTAACAGCTCATAATGAATAATGCCCTTCTTGTCGTACGTGATCCTCTTTTCATCACCAGTTATCAGCTTCTTCAAAAATGGTTCGGTTTCATTACGTCGTAATAAAGAATCACAAATGAGCACACGGTTCATTAGGTTTCTTTCAGTGAGCTCGTGAGGTACCCAAATATCGAGCTTTTTTGTGTACCCAGTTTTTTTCAAATGCGCCAAAACTGTTTTGTGGTCAATTCCCAGTTCTTCAGCTACGTCGTAACTACTGATATGCCGATCTTGTTCCACTTTTTCAAAAATGGCATCCATTTTATCCGTAATAGGGCGACCAGAGCGACGTGCATCTTTGACATCAAAATTTCCGGATTGAAAACGCTTAAACCAAATTTGTGCTACTCTCACAGACACTGCACTGGGTCCATAAACATCGCAAATTTTTTTCGCGGCTTGCGTTGCATTTTTACCTTTTTTGTAGTAAAATTTTAAAATGTATCGAATTTATTCAATAGATTCACTCATCTTGACAGTACGAAAAACAAATGAAAATCACACATTTTCCTAATTTGAATTTGGAATTATGTTCTTTAAAATTTAAACTTTCAATGATACCAAAACCAGCCAGATGCAAATAGTATAGCCAAAGAGATTTTATTTTAAGTTCATACATACTATAATGCGAAAAGACTTTTTCCCCAACCTAATCGGTGTTATTACAAAACGAGGTTTTTCTTCGTCATGGTTTAAACCATCGAGCCAGTTTTTGTAATATGAACCTAGCTTTGATAGAAATACAGTTCTTTATACAAAACTGACAACTTAGTCCGGTACCAAGTTGTCAGTTTTGTAAAACTGACATCTTAACGTGTCAGAATAAAGCTCAAAATTCAAAAAAGGGTCCATGGTTTAAGCCTGGGTTTGAAGATGAACCTTGTTTTGTAATAAGACGGAATATGTTTACGTTTTTTATTGTAAGTATTCATTTCTAGACAAGCTTCTGCCTGCGACTTCGTCCGCGTGAAATTTCTTGCCAAACCCGTCGCATCGCATCGCATCGCCTGCCCGCGCTATTACTTCGTTTGCGCTTAGCGTTCCTTCAGACTATGTTTATTTTTTGCTCGGCTCCCAAGGGCCCTCGCGTGATGTTAAATAGCCTATAGCCCTCCTCAGGAATTGGGCTATAAAATGCAAAAATATTATTCCAAATCCGACTGGGGTAATTCCAGAGATTAGCGCGTTCAAACAAGCTTCCAAAAATACAAACTCTTCCTGTTTGTTCCACCGACAATATTGAAATAATAAATCGAGACGGTCATCAATCCGCGGAAAATCTCGCAATTCAGAAAAATGACGTATTTGCATAACGCCATTTATGTCTCAATGGATAAAACATCCGCACTAAGCATGTTCTATGCTCAAGAACGGTATGAATGAAAGTTATTTTACGTTTTAATAGTTTTCTATTATCTCCGAAACTGTGTGACCAATTATTGACATACTGTAAAGGCCAAATCTTATCTCCATGATGTCCTTGTGATCATAAAACAACTTATTTTTGATAAGGATTAATATTTTGTTCTTTAAATAATCATCCAAACGTAAGTATGTCAAAAAAAAAAAAAAAAAATTAAAACGATAAAAGAAGTATAAAAGATAGAAATATAGTGTTGCGGACTTTTTTGTACAATTATTTAAGACGGACCAGCCGGTCTATTCTGTAAAAATCTCACCGTGAAAACTTAGGTGAAGTGATCTTAAAGTGAACTGTCAATAGTGTCAATCCCTAGCATCAGGTGGAATGACGGCTCACTTCACGCTCACTTCACTTAAGTTATCACGGTGAGATGTTTACAGAATAGCACTACTGGTTACCATACATTGTTTTCAATTTTAACCAACCGTTTAGGCGGCGCAAGCAAATAATTCTGTTTTAAGAGGTATTTATTTCCGACTTGCTAGATATAAATTGTGACAGCTCAGTTAATATGTATGATATAAATATAATTTATAGCCTATAGCACTCAGGAATAATGTAGCTTTCTACCAATGAAAAAAAATTTAGAATTGGATCATTAGTTCCGGAGATTACCGCTACATACAAACAAATTTTACCTCTTTATAATATTAGTATAGATTAATGTTCACGACTTATTGCCTGTTGATGTAGCGAATTTTCACTTACGTTGAACAATATAAAATACAATAAGTTATTAGTACCTCATAACGTCAATTTATTTTGACATTACTTACACGTTTAACCCAGAATTTTGCGACTACTCTCCCAAACGGTGGGTTAAATATTTAGAAGTTTAACTCTAGGTTTACCTCTAACTCCCAAGAGTTACCAATGGCGCAAGATGAATTATTTGATTAACCCTGAATTACCTGTTAACTCAGTTACCTAAGATAACCCACGAAAGCGCAAGTGGACCTTAGAAGCTTTGCCTCTGTGAGGGTAATACTACAGATTAATACAGATGGGACACTCCGCAAAATCATTTAAATAAAAAGCGACTCTTGCGACACAATAAAGTGCAATTCAGGTCGCACAACGCTTCATTACCTACAGTTATATTCACCTATAAGTTGCTTCTCTTTCTATCGCGTAACTCTTATACCTTCTGACTCGTTAGGGTTATCTTCTTTTACGACGCGGGGCGTGAGTATCGAGCTAACGTGCGAGCCGGCTGGTGCGCGGCTGCCCACACTGAATTGACCCAGTGAGATGAGCCCGCCGCGTACTTGTAGCTGCATACCTAAACTGCGGAGTGTCCCATCTGTATTAATCTGTGGTTATACTCTGTAGCGCAACGTTCGTGCAAATTCGGAAACACGAATATTGTCGACGCGCATGCCATTTTTCGTTTAACTGTAAAGCAGTCGCGTCGAGAGTCAAGAAACGCTTGGCCTTTCAAAATTACTACCAAACTCGTAAACAATAAAATCATATTTCAAGAAGATTCCAACCGTTAGATAAATAACATGAAAATAAGGGAAATCTTCAACAATACCAAAATTTTTCATCTCATTACCTATCCAGTGTAAGTTCCTCAAGATGGTTGAGATCGCAGGCGATGTACTCGAGCGCATTATCAGTGACGCGCGGACACCAGCTGAGGTCGAGACTGCGCAGACGCGGGAGATTCTCAGCCAGTAGTTCGACGCCTTCGTCTGTCACCTTGCTGCACCCGCTAAGAGATAGCACCGTCAGGTTCGGTAAGGAATGCACTGAAAATAAATGAGGCCATACTTATAGTCGAGTAATATCGGAGTCGTATGATAAATGATACCTAGTTTGTAAATTGATTTAAAATAACACTTTTACAAGTATTTTTTTATTATCAAAACTAATGAGGTCGGTGTTTCCTAGCCAAATACTGAAAAGAAATACCTAAACAAACTCAGAAGCTCTTAGGCTCTCATTGTGTCACTCGTATGTAAAATTTCAACATTGTAAAATTGTAACAGTAATTTAAATGGTGTGCATAATAAAGAGTATTCTATTCTATTCTTAGATCATATGAGGATGATGTAGGTTAATGTTTGAGGTGGTATGCAGATTACTTGCCGTCATGTGTACCTATTTCAAATTTTAAAAAGGGTTTTTATGACGATAAATGTCAAGTATAGCTATGTAATTTATTGTGTCCGTAAAATGTCAGTAGGCTCCCTTCTGAGTAGTGCTTCTATAGCCCCCTTTAAGAATATCAGGTATTCTTGTATAAATTCAGATTATTTTTATTATTGTGTTTGTATATCTCAATTTTATTACCCCCAAAGATAGAGATTTAAAGGACTTGATGCAAAAATATAAAAAAATAAAATATTTCAAATACCGACTCCGTAAATTCGTGTTTGCACTTCTCGTAAACATGCTAATACCAACTAAAACCAGGTAAGTCCTAAGGGCCCTTTAGGCGCCCGGCTTGTGACCCTTGACCTTAATACACACGCGAGGCGGCCGGGATCGACCCAATATAATTGGGTATTGTCTTTCTTAAAATAGAATATACAAGTATTCTGTTAATTACGAATGAAATAAATGTGCTATATATTGTTTGACTCTAGTCAAGCTCCTCTAGGAGCTCGTGGCTAAGTAATAACAGCCGTACGGGTCGATCCATCAGGTTAAGCTAGGCTTGCCGGGGTTGGTCCGTGGATGGGTGAGCATCTTTACATACCGAGACTCCTCCGTGCCTCGGAAAGCACGTTAAGCCGTTGGTCCCGGCTGTCATTCGTGGATCTTTGACAGTCGTTACGGGTCGTCAGAAGCCCGAAAGTCTGACAACCAGTCTTACCAAGGGGTATCGTGTTACCCAGTTAATGGGTTGTGGAGGACAGATGGGCAGTCGCTCCATGTAAAATACTGGTATTCAGCTGCATCCCGTTAGACTGGAAGCCGACCCCAACATAGTTGGGAAAAGGCTAGGCAGATTGATTGATTGGATATTGGCAAAAACAGCAGCCTGGTGAGAATCCTTGTAGGGCTTTCTGTAGTTTCCTCAATAAGCAAGCAAGTTTGTATTGGACTGACAGTTGTCACGTGGAACAAAATACAGTACCGAATAATTCTTACCAATATTAACAACGCCATGATTGGTCAGCTCCCAACAGCTGTGCAGACGCAGCACACTGAGGGAAGCACTCTGCTTGGGCGAGAAGTACCCCAGTGCGGCGTCCGTTACGTGATACGCTTGCAGAGAAAACTCATATAGGGACGGCAGCAGTTGTGCTACTGCCCCAACCTGCAAAAATTTAGTTAATATTTTATGTTACATTACAGGTACATGAATATGGCCGCATGTTACATGCACCGTATACAAGCGCCATAATTAAGAGCGATAAGATGCGAACAGCGTACGCTTATTGAGAGGCCTAATACGCGACACGTGCTTAGCCTTATGACTAGGCACGAGGCACGCTTCACGCGTTGCGTTCGCCACCCATTGTGTGTGCATGTAAGTCTTAGATTGTTATGTTAATACCTTCATGGAAAATCTAATAAAAACCAGGCCAAAAAAATGTGTATGGAGTATTCTGTTAGTCTTGCATGGGTTCTACATTGACTTACTGGCTACAGATTGATTGAAGCCATAAGATTTAATGTGTCATTGTTCAATTCAAAAATTATTATCACCTATGTTCTGCAGTAGCTGCTTCATTGAAAAAATGGTACTTACTGCTTCATCAGCTATGTTAATGCAATCAGTAAGCGTGAGTGAGACAATTCGTGGAGTTAGGCATGCCCACAAACCAGCCTCGGTTATTTCATTGCATCCAGTTAGTTCTAGCTCAAAAAGAACCTAAAAAAGATTGTTTTTCTAAATTAATTTGCCAATCATAATATTCCAAAATTAACATGCAGATGATAATTTATCATTCTTTTTAAAAAGATGGTCTGATAATTTAACTGGCCTTAAGTGATTGTAAACCCAAAAGTTGTTTTTTTTTTTTTTTCATTAAAATTAGTAATTACCTGAAGGTGATCCAAAACAGCTTCCAGTCCTCTGTCAGTTATTGTACATCCTTTTAAACCAATAGCGTGAATATGATGGGCTGACACAGGGAATTGTCTTATAAATTCATTTATATCATCATCGGAAGCTGAAACCAAGACTATTCCACGAATACCCCTCCTGACTAGAGAATTGTAGAACCTCTGCATACAGCAAACTGTAGCAGAGCGTAGCTCTCGGCAGTCGAGGACCGCCACGAGGCCGGTCCACCAGCGCGGCGACGAATACAGGATGTCACGCCATCGAGTGCACACTTGCGCAAGTGATCTTCTATCATTGGCATTGAAGTATAGAAAAAACTTTTCTAGAAATCTCTCGTCTACTACAAATTGACTCCAAGATAGAGGCCTGGGTGAAGGCCTGCGGCGACGCGGGACTCGGGGCGCGGCGGCGGCGGCGGTGGCCGGGCCGCACAGAGCGTTTGCCACGCGCTCCACGACGCCGGGGGAGCGCTTGCGTCCGCGCAGACCCAGCCCGGTGATGCGGCGCGACAGTTCGGCCGAGGCTCTCTCTACGACGCCCTGCGCCGACACTGATGACATCTTCACCTTGACACGGCGAATAGTGTCCGCCGCCGGCCGGCCGCCGCCCGACCCTGCGCCTCCCGCGCCGTGCTCACAACCCGCCACCGCGCTACTGTATACACATTAAAATACTGTCAACATTTTATTGGTAAGATGATTGGATGCAAGAAATAGACAGTGAACGGAATTTCAGAAATCCAAATAGAACAGTTTCCACATAAAAATATTGTATAGTGAATAATAATTTAAAATCTATGCGTATCCATAATAAAAGTTATGATATTTTCTAACTGGCTGATCAGTCAGTTAGAAAAATGTCCATTCTTTATTATCCCAATTGATTACTGCTTGCAATAGGTATCACAATATTCCAACAGGTTAACAGAAGTTACTGTATTAAGACTTTCAGAAACAACAAAACATGAGTTTCAAATTCACAACCTCTTGTTTGCCAGTTGTGCAGCAGACTTGGCTGAGAGAGTGATAGTGCTTATTAATATTTTGTGAGACTTTGATTGATCTATTTCTTAGATTTTAATAGGGCTAACTAGATACTCAAGATTTCTTGTAACCAAGTCAGCCTATGAAACAAAGATGTTGCTAACAGATGATCCTTATGAATGCCATATTCATCTTTTTTATTCTACACTATTATTACATTACAAGCTGAGAAATTTCCCCACAAACTTTCATGCCCTGTTTAACCTCTTCAAGGGATGTATTTTCAATAATCCTTCCTCCTTAGTGCTCACCTTTTTCTATGGAACTTGTGCAAAGTTTCATGCTTTTAAACCCAGCAGCATTTGCAGCTGTGCATTGTCTGTTATCTATTAGTGAATTAATAAATCAAATCAAATATATTTATTTCGGATTATTTATTTATTTCCTTAAATGAATTTGAGGTTTTAATTAAAAGTGGGAAACAATGCAGTTTCTATTTCTAGCTCTTACATTAGTAAATTCTGTTCTATTCTAGATGAGTTGTGGCTTGCAGCACTTGACATAATTTGTTCAGTATCTATTTAATTCATATTTTCCGAGTTTCTTAAAATCAGTGTTTTTTTTTTAAGTATTTATTTCCACAAATTCAGGTGTTTAACGAAACTGTGAGAACGCGATTTCTATGGGAACCTGTGCCTACTGATAGTACTGATAGTACTAGTCCTAATGATTTTTGAATATTCTATGTAAAATTTCTTGGTTTACAGAAATAAATATATCAACTATTTAACTAATATCAGGATATTTCACATCCTATTGTGTATTCAATTTATTTAGAAATAAGTTACGCTTTGATTTTGGTCAAAACATCGTATCGTTTTCGATAGCCAATTCTCACGCCCTCGTGCGAAATAAAACAATATTGTAGTGTATGGATAGTAACAATGTGGACCAATTACTAAAGTTTATCACCATTATCAGTTTTTATTAAATAATTTCGAAAATATAAAAATAAATAAAAAAATCGATGCGCTTCGAATTTTACCTTTATGTCCTTTTCTGAACAAAGAAAAACCATCGTTCGATGTCTGCACTCTTGAGTTTTAGTAAAACTTTTAAACTATTCATTCAACATTGAAAATATAACAGGATCTTTGAAAATTATTAAGAAATCGCACGAGAAAAATAATTTATGTACAAAAACGCTCACGCTCACACGAACGCACTACTAGTGTTGTCCAGTGTCACTCCGTCTGTACGTCATTCAAAATTCATGTCAGTTCACGCATGGGTTCGGATTTTCGGATCTTACTAAAATATGCCAACTTTAGTCATCTGGAAAAAGCTCAAGAAAGCGCGCCAACATCTCTCATCATCACCGGCAGGCGGTCATTAATTAAAACAGTTTTTATCTGTTCTTATGAATGACCGCCTACCGGCGCGGCGGCGGCGGGCTGCTAGCGGCAGCGCCTTCTTTAGGAGTATATTGGACAAAAATACTATGCGTTAGTAAGATCTACCTTTAAATCCATAGACACAATTCTATTTTTTTTAATCCTAATTTTGTTGATTTTTCTTTGATATTTCTGTCAGATGTCTTTTCTGACAACTGACAGTTTTTCGTTGGTTTTGTGGTGATTGGGTGATTTCATGTTTTGTTGCGGTCGCTTGTGTATCCGTCCGTTGGATTTGGTAACCTATAAATAAAACTTGGCCGCCGAGTCTGCGAAAATAATTAGAAGAAAATACCAATAATTCAAATATAAATTGTGTAATGTTGTAAACATACGTCTATTTTCGATTAAAGCATTAGTTTCTTGATATAATTTAGAATAAAGTAAGATAACCATGGAGTTCTTGGAGGCTATGCCAGTTACTTTCAAAGAAATTACACCAAATTACAGTTTACCCGAAAAGTGGAAGGAAATTATCTTGAATACAGGTATTTACTATATTCTCCATGATTGTTTTCACAATATTGCTGTACATTTAAATCATCAGTGCAGTGCTTCATAATAAACTTCTTACAGGAGGTACCCATAGCACTTTGCAAGACATCAAATTGCCGCAGAAAGCTGGTGGATATTGGTACAAAGATTCCAAAAAGGTCTACACCCGAAATCGTTTTATTTATTGGTGAGTTTGATATAATTTGGAAAAGAAACACAAATATAACCATCTAACATGTTTGATATAAGTGGTTTGTAATGGGTTTGTTGTTTGTCCAACATGTAATAAGATCAAAAGTACTATGTTTTGTCACCTAAGGACTATGAAATACTTGATAAATGCATAATTTTACTTGAGAGTAATTTTGAGTAAGTATCTATAATGGTAAAATAAAAATAAACCATACTTTTACTTTCTAGGCAAACAACATCAGATGCAATAGAGCTATCTGAAGCATCCTTGGACATAAATCTATCGTCAGCTAACTTGAGATGTAAAGTAGCTCCAGGCACCCCTCCGCTGAGCAGTATCACTGTGTATGAGAGAAGTGTATCCCGAGATGTGGTCATACTAGCCGCCACTGTCTCATCCGTACACAGACTGATATTCCCACACCCAGGGATATTAGATAAAAAGGTAACACACTGATCACTTATTATATTTTATTTTTGTTTTGAGTAAAGTAAGAATAGTAAAGAAAACACTTGCCATAAAAACATACAAGTTTTATTGCAATGAGGGTAGCCAATCAGTGTCTGGGAATGTTTAATTTAAAAATTCAAGAGAGATATGCCCAATATATTCTGAGATAGTTTGATTCAGTTATAAATCCCTAGGCTAAGCTAATGATTTTGTTAGTTTCCTTTTTAATATAATTATTGTTTTGTTTTCATTTTCAGTCAACATTTGGATCACTGAGCAGTTCATCTCCATCAATATTTCATGATACAAGTTCTTTAAATAACCCAAACAATTACTATATTCTCAATCAATATTCTAATGCAAGTAAGTATTTTTATGCATGAAATAAATAAAAATATTTCAGGCTACAATGGCCCATAGACATATACCTTACAAACTAGCATATTGACGGTGAAGTGCCAATATCTCTTATGTGACATTTTTAGAGAAATTAACTTTTTATTGTTTTGAAGTTAGAGGTGTTATTTGCATGTTTTAGTGAAGTCTTCTAAGTGAATGTTTTGTTGCAACAGCATTAAATTAAAATGTGGAAATACCTCCCAACTAAAGCAACTTGTCTATTTCAGTTTAAGTAAATTTTTGACTTTGTTAGTAAGGTGTTATTGGCACTTTGCCGACAAATTATTTATAGTATAAAATAAAACTTGTGTTAACAAATATAGCTAAAAACTATGTTAGTAGCACTTCACTAGTTTGTCCTTGTACTGTTTTGTGGTACTAGTCACCGGAAGTGACGGAATACCACGTCCTGTGGCTAAGAGTCTTCTTCCATGACGACAGACAGATAACTATTCGGTACTCGCACCACAAGCGCCTTGAAGTTGACGTTGTGGTGTGACTCCAGTATCTGCACCCTCGGCGTGTACCTTGTCTTCTAGCGCACGTACTCCACGATGTCCTCCGCCTAAGTGGAGTAGTGCAGGCGGTAATGTACACCGGTGTGTTCATCTTTGTGGCACGCAGGCTCACTTCAGGCTCTGTAGGAGCTTTACCGCAGCGGTTCTTGTTCGTTCGCGAGCGGCGTTTCTTCCTTTGCGCTGTCACGAAACCCTCATCATCGGCCCTATTCAGCGCCTTTTCTGGCATAGGCTTCATACTTGGTGCATTAGCATAGCAATCAATCCTGTACCCATAGTAGGTGCCTACTTATTGTAATATTTCACTATTGCTGCTATAGGTCTAGCAGCAAAAATAAAATGTAAGTATTACACAGTTACCATCTAGCTCAGGAGGAGCCAGGGTATTCATTGAAAATATAACACCTATATGTCAATAAAACATTTTTGTTCTACCAGCTACAGGTGTCGCTCACACTTGCGCATCCCTGTTACGAGACAATGGAGAAGCAGTATTTGCACTTGCATTTGGCCACGGTGGTGAAGGAGGTCTGTTGCTTGTCAAATTGCCAGTTACTGGGTCTGCTGTTACCACTGTGTTGAAACGAGAGTCCACTGTACCGAGGTTCTTGTCAGGCATCACGGGGGCTCTGAGGTATTTACTTTAATTATTTTAAGCTAGCTTTTGCTCACAGCTTTGCCCGCATGGAGTTCGAAAATTATCCCACGGGAACATACTACCAATACCGGGATAAAAGTATCCTATGTCCTTATACATGTCTAAAATTACATCCAAATCAGTTCAGCTGTTATGGCGTGACAAGGTTACAAATAGATTACTTTAGAGTACTTTCGCATTTATAATATTAGTATGGATGTTATTATAGACCTAATCTACTGAACAAATAAAAAATCCTTTTTCTCAACCTATCTTTTTTCTCTTAAAATCTAAATTCAGACTACAAAACGTGTTTGGTTTTAGGGGAAAAAGTAGCACAGATGGAGTTGAAATCTATGGAGTGGTGTTGACCAGTGGTTTAGCAGTGGCAATATGTGGCGACACCTGCCTTCGAGCGTGGCCGTTGGATGAAGGCGGGGCGCCTATCGCGGTGTCCACTCCACTTTCACAGACTTTGGTCAGACCGAAGCCACCGCGTAAGACATTTTAACCTTAATTTTGATTTTACTTTTTTATCCTTGCTTTTGTTGCAAAACACTGGCTTATTAAAATACTGTTAACAAATTTCAAACTTCTAATAATAATTACTAGCATCTGCCTGCGACTTTGGCGGCGTGGAACTCAACTATACCATATAACATGCGTATGGCACTCGGAAATAGTGTAGCTCTCTATTAGTGAAATCATTTTTGTAATTGGAACAGTATTTCCAGACATTAAATCTTACAAAAAAAAAAAAACTATAACTGTGAGGTAAAACAGTGTCGTCTTCATACATGAGAAGAAGAAGAAGAAGCAAGGAATTACTTCATTTAGTTCACACCAACATTTGTGGACCTACGGAGCATGAGTCACTTGCTGGTTCCAGATACTTCATACTATTCATATGATATTTATCTATTTCATCAAATATAAAAGTGAAGAAATATAAAACTTTTGCTTTAAATTCTGTAAATCATCTAAATGTTTTGCAGAATTTAAAGCAAAAGTTGAGAAACAAACAAATAAGAAGATAAAGATATTGAGAAGTGATAATGGTTGTGAGTACTGCAGAGAATTTGATTCATATCTCAAGAAGGAAGGTATTGTTCATCAAAGAAGTAACCCTTATACCCCAGAACAAAATGTGTTATCAGAAAGGAATAATCAAACTATTGTAGAGAAGGCTAGGTGCTTATTATTTGATGTGAATAAAAGAGTTTTGGGCGGAAGCAACCAATACTGCAGTTTATTTACAAAATCGTACCGTGCTTCCTGCATTAAAAGAAAAAAACTCCATATGAAATCTGGACTGGGCGTAAGCCAGACATAAGTCACTTATGAATATTTGGTAGCAGTGTGATGGTCAATTTGGCTAAAGAAAAACGCTAGAAATGGGATAGAGAATCTGAAAAGCAGATACTTGTGGGCTATCCAGATGACATCAAAGGCTACCAAATATATAACCCAAGAACAGGACAAGTGACAATAAGCAGAGATGTTATTGTCATGGAAAATGAGAAGAACACAGAGGTCAGTATACCAATTTCTGAAAGTGGAGAAAACTCATGTTCAGTGGGGTTCAGTTCAAAACCAAGTCCAGAAGCAGAAACCGGAGACGAGGGTACACTATTTGACAAAATATTAGATGGGTCAGATGACTCATATATTCCTAGTGAGTATAAAGATGCTCATGATTCACCTAAGCAGCATGTTACTCGTAGAAGCAGCAACAGAATCAGAAAGAAGCCAGAACAATATAGGATGTTAATGTGTGTGTTCCTGAAGAAGTATTTAATGATGCTATTGGAATATCTTTAAAAGAAGTTTTAAGGGATCAGATAATTGACAATGGTTATCAGCAGTGAAAGTAGAACTTCAGAGTTTTAGGAACAACGCATGGGAGCTAGTGGATATGCCAACAGATGACAAAACCATAGTGAAGTGTAAGTGGGTGCTAAGCAGAACAGTGATAATAGTGTTTGTTACCATGCTCGTTCAGTAGCCAAGGGCTACATGCAGAAGTTAAATATGAACTATACAGAAACTTTTTCACCTGTGGTTAGGCATTCAACTTTAAGGTTATTGTTCACATTATCTGTTAAACTTGGTCTGGATGTTACACATCTTGATGTTGTTACAGCCTTCTTGAATGAGGACCTTGAGGAGACAATTTATATGGAAACACCAGAATACTTATTAGATTCTCAAAGTAACAAATCTACTATACATTTAAAATATATAGTGTTATAAATAAACAACAGATAGCGTTACTCGTATCTTATTTTGATATAAAAATTAACGACTACAGTGGACAGCATGTTTTTTTTTTCAGCCCATGGACACATGTTGCAAAGAACAATTGGATCGGATGGAAGCGTGATACTGGTCGCCTATTTGTCTTTTCCAAATGAGTGCGAATTCGTAGTTATGAAAATGCACGACGGAGGTTCGGGAGGCGTGAGGTTTTCGCATATAAGCCGTATATTTGGGCCTCAGGTATATATTTTTTTAATCATTTATTTTACCATTTACTTTTATTATGTTCAGTGTCTTATTAGTTCAATTTGTTTTGTAGCTGGACCTCCTTGATTATGCTATTGGTTATGGAGATGGAAGCAATGTAATTTGGGCCCTGTGGAGTCAACCAGATGGCGATACTATTATTACGAGTGAGTATTCTGACATTTTCAGTTTTTAAGCCATGACATTGTCAACGACGACTGTCGCAGACGCAATGCAGACCCAAAAAAGCACAAAGCAGAGGATTTGTTTTTGACATTGAAACCTCATAAAAACGTCCAGGAATTCGTTTGGTTACTGCGTTGATGTTTACACGATTTAACACTTAATTGCATTGAAAATAAAATGTATTATTTATGTCAACAGTAAAGCATCTGCTCTGCACAGATTAAGAGGATCTGAACTTCAAATGAAGTAGGTTTAAATGTTTATTCTTCTCAGGTGTATTTGTGGGCGCCGAAGCATTTTGGCGTGCGACGGCAGGTCGCGAGGCGGCTGGCCCACTGCCCGTTCTAGGTTCACACCAACAGTACCGCGACAGACTGCTCGCGCCGGGCCTATTCCCGCCCGCTGTCATCAGAAAAGCGCTTGTGGTACGTATATCACGTCATCCATACTTAGTATAATAACAAAGTCAGTTTTCGGGTCAATTTGTGTGACTGCTTAGATCTTCTCTATTACACAATGGATTTTGAAGCGATTTTCACAGTAATTTAAAGCATTTATTCCGAAAAGTTTATGTGTTTTATATATTACTAACTGCACCGACAGACCTGTCCTGTCCAAATTTCAATAATTCATACAAAATTGCTACAGAAAATGCACTATCAGTTTTCACGAATTTTCCAATTTTCCCGGCAACTTTTCTAATTTTTCTTTCTGATATTTTGACGCCTCACTGGTGGTATTTTCTTAACAATGAAATAAACCCAGACTGAAGGCAATTTAATGATAGATAACACAACGATAACACTGAGAAGATCTTTCTTTGCTATATAATATATCGATTGGTTCTCTGTCGGATTCGAAAATGGATCGAAATCTTATTCCGGATTCGAAAATGTTTCGAAATGAACCTATTTGGCGCGGCAGACGTGATCTTATATTTTAATTTTATGTAAATTGCTAATTTGTACAAATGCGTCCCCTGTACGCATAGCTACAGATCAAGCTATACATTTCCAGTATAAGCTGATCTCGCATTGTATATGATTTCCTCACAATGAGAGGTCAGAGTAAACTGGAATTTTATAGCTTGATGCGTAGCCGTGTGTACACGGTACTGTGTTTTTCTTTCTTTCAAAATAATTAATTCGTTGGCAGATCTACAACCGTACATGGGGCAGTAACGACACGGGCGGCGAGGGCGACCTCGGCGACGCGGCCGCCAACGCCGTGCAAGCGCGCCTGCGACACCTCACTGCGCGCACCGCCTCGCCAGACCACGCGCATCTCATGCACAAGTATTTATTAGAAATCTGCATAAACTCGCGCCTTTTTCCCTTGAGGGTAGGCAGAAACAACAGAATGCCACCTGCTCGAATTTTACATACTACTTTTGCTTCGTTTACGTTCATACATCTGGCCATACACACACGCCGGTTGAAAGTACTACGAGGCCTTTCTGAAGAACAATGTTATTAGTAATCTATTTGATGATAATTTGATTTCGTGGCAGATCTGGGGTGAAATCAAATTTAAACACACGGATTAGCATTTCCCTGTATTTCTATCTCTTTCTGTCACTAGCGCGCAATAGCGCTTTCAATACCAATGAGTGCTCGCAAGCATCCGCTTGCGAGCGGACTTCTCGTTCTAGCGAATGACGCCTGTAAGCCTATATCAGGTTCTTCACTTTTTGTTAATTTTTGCCGTTCATTCGGCATCGTTCACTAGAAGTGAATCGTCTGAACACAAAATGAATCAAAAGTGAAAAATTTGTTCACTAGTAAACGATAAATCCAACGATGTTCTCTCGACTCGGCATCATCATCATCTATCACATGCCTACCGAATGATCAAAAAATGAAATGAATGGTGCTGATGACCGTTCACTCCTATAAAATTTTGTCTTTGTCGTGTGAACGTGGAATGAAACAAGAATGAACCTTCACTCGTGTGAAGCGTTTGATATCCGGTTAAGAGAGAATGAAATAGAGATACAGACAAATGCTGATTCGTGTATGATTTCACTCTTACTAATCAGAGTCTTCACCAACTTTTATTTCGCAATGGTTTCAGATGCTGGTCAGACTTGTACAGTTGGTGCATGCAGTATATGGAGAGTTTGCAGAAGCCGCTCGGGCTCATGGTGTCGAAACAAGTAAGTAATAATCAAATGTATAAAATAAATAGACCTCAATTTATCCGTGTTTTATTTCAGTCTCTAAAATATTTATGTTGGAATATTGCTGTTTCCAGTAATTCCTGTTCATGTATACGCAAAATGCAGTCGCAATATTATTGATTTAGGAATCTGATGTGGAATGCGGTTGGTGGTGTGCTGTGGTGCGTCGTGCCGGGATATCGCTCATCTGTGAACTGGAGCCGCTCGAGAGGATGATGCTGTCACCGGATGTACCAATGCTCGATGGTGGTAGGTTGAGAATTTTGTAGTTTTGCAATTATAAAAGCTGTGCATTTGCGATTTTTGAACACGCAGGATTTTTTTTAAATAGAAGTCTACCATACCATAAATGCTTAGTCGTTCCAATGCGTTTAGGTGGATCCGCAGTGGAATTGGCGAAATTTAAATTTTCTTGCGTTTTTTGCAATTGCAGGTCAGTGTCAGGTTGTAATCTTGATCAAAATATGATTCATGATAATAACAAAAAAAAATGTATTTACATAATTATAACCATAAGAATCATCAATACATCTCTCTCATCTAATCTATAATCTAACTTACAGAGTTGTATTGTTGATTCTGATTCTTGGATCATATTTTGAAAATGTAGATTGGTCTTTACCTATGAAATTGCCGTTCTGCAGTACTGGCCATTTCAAATCAAAATAATTTTTGTTTGGCTAAGAATTCTAATTTCAAATTAATTTTATTTTAAAAACATGGATTTTGTTTTCCAAAAGTAGTCATTTGTTTATTGATTAGTGTTACATTTTCATCGCATTTCAATCTTTTTCGTCATCATGGATACGTTAAAAATTGGAGTAATTATGGAATATGAGTACCGTCGTGGCAGCAACGCGGCACAAGCGGCACGCAACATCAACGACGTTTACGGAGCTAACACTACAAACCAACGCACCACATGTTATTGGTTTGCTCGCTTCCGTTCTGGAAATTTCGACCTGAAAAATGAACCTCGCGGTCGTCCGAAGACTTTGGTCGACAATGACGAATTAAAGGCGATTGTGGAAGCTGATGATACACAATCTACGGCTGAATTAGCAGCAGCTTTCGACGTTAGCGTCAAAACAATATTGGTCCATTTGCGTCAAATTGGCAAGGTAAAAAAGCTTGACAAATGGGTGCCCCACGAACTCAATGATCGCCAGCGCGAAGTACGCGTCGAGACGTGCCTTGCACTGCTCAACAGACACACAAATGAAGGAATTTTGAACCGCATTGTTACCTGCGATGAAAAATGGATTCTGTTTGATAACCGCAAGCGCTCAGCAAGTTGGTTGGATCCTGGTTCAGCACCTAAACAATGCCCTAAACGAAAACTTACCCCTAGAAAAGTGATGGTCACTGTTTGGTGGTCTAGCGCCGGTGTGATTCATCACAGCTTCTTACCAAACGGGGTGAGCATTACTTCAGATGTGTACTGTGAAGAACTGAACACAATGATGGAGAAGCTGGCACATCTCCAACCAGCATTGGTCAATCGCTCGTCTCCGCTGCTCCTGTACGACGGTCTCCAAGTTGCAAGAACTGGGGTTGGAAGCTCTCCGTCATCCGCCCTACTCACCAGACCTTGCGCCTACAGACTACTACTTTTTCCAGAATTTGGATAACTTCTTGGCGGGAAAAAAATTCAATACCCGAGAGGCAGTACAAAATGCCTTTGAAGAATTTGTTGCCTCCCGTCCAGCTGATCTCTTTAAGAAGGGCATCAATAAACTGCCACTGCGTTGGCAAAGATGCATTGATTGCATGGGTGATTACTTCGATTAATACAAATAAAAAATGCATGAAAAAAATTCGTTTAAATTTTTTCATACAAAACGGCAATTTCATAGGTAAAGACCTATTATTATGGTGAGAAATAAACCTTTATCTTATCTTATCTTTTTAAATGTAAATAAAATAAAGGAATAAAAAATAAAGGACTGTCGTCGACATTATCCATGTACGGTGTGGACTAGCGCTTGGTACGGGCACTGAAATCTATAGACAAGGATTCCCGTGCTTTTGTAAGGATAGAAAGGCATACACGGACTGGTTCTGCATCTCAAGGGGTGTTAGACAGTGTTTTGTATCGTCACCGTGGCTGTTCAACTTGTGCATAGGTAGTTGTCTGACAGATTTGAAAAAGGGTGAGTGCGGATTGAGGACGAATGTGTTGCCTGTTAAATACCTTCTATGCAGATAATCAAGTTCTACTGGCATGGTCAGTAGAATAGTTGCATGTTATGGTGTCTGTGGTGGATGAAGTATACATATAAGATAAAAGGAGTGAATATAAATGTGAATAAGACGAAGGTTATGCTGTTTGTAAGAGAAGAGGATGTGTGTGTCGATGTGATGTGAAAATAAATGAGAACGAATGTGGTGGGAGCAAATGAGTTTGTATATTTGGGGAGACTGTTTACAAGAGATGATTGACTGTTTAGAACAAAGATTAATGAGTCCCGACTGTCATTTGTAGATCTTTGACAGTCGTTACGGGTAGTCAGAAGCCCAAGTCTGACAACCAGCCTTACCAAGGGGTATCGTGTAACCCAGTAACTGGGTTGTGGAAGTCCGATAGGCAGGCGCTCCGTGTAAAATACTGGTATTCATCTGCATCTGGTTAAACTGGAAGCAGACCCCAACATAGTTGGGAAAAGGCTAGGCAGATTTGAATGATGTGATAAGGCAACGGGCGCAATTTACAAGGCAGATGTGAGTGGAAACGCCGGGCGGGACATTTATTATAGTGATGTTCTTCAGAAAGGTCAGGTGGAAACGAGGCAAAAGATGTATGTAAGGATCGTATAAGGTGGCGTTCTGTGTTCGGTGGGAAGAAGACGTGATTTATGTATGAGTTTAGTAAAGAACTTTCCTATTCTTTTATTACAGTATTTTATTCTATTTATTAAATCAACTTATTTTCTTCACATATCTTTTTTCTCTAATTGAATTCTGACATGCTGTCTTAGGATTAATTAAACTACTTGATGAGGGCAACAAATACCGACATATTAGGTTGGGGAAAAAGTCTTTTCGCATTATACTGGGTGTCCCAGAATAATGTGTACAAACTTAAGGATGTGGTACAGACAATCAAACTGAACAACTTTTTCCCGGGGACCAACATCGTAATCGTGGAAAAAAAACAGTCGTCCCTTACAAAATTTCAATACCTTCTTGACCAAATGTATGAGGTCGACTGTTTTTTTTTTTTACGATTACGATGTTGGTCCCCGGGAAAAAATTGTTCAGTTTCATGGTCTGTACCACATTCTTAAGTTTGTACACATTATTCTGGGACACCCTGTAGTATGTATGAACTTAAAATAAAATCTCTTTGGCTATACTATTTGTATCTGACTGGTTTTGGTATCATTGAATGTTTAAATTTTAAAGAACATAATTCCAAAATCAAATTAGGAAAATGTGTGATTTTCATTTGTTTTTCGTACTGTCAAGATGAGTGAATCTAATAAAGAAATTCGATACATTTTAAAATTTTACTACATAAAAGGTAAAAATGCAACGCAAGCCGCGAAAAAAATTTGCGATGTTTATGGACCCAGTGCAGTGTCTGTGAGAGTAGCACAAATTTGGTTTAAGCGTTTTCAATCCGGAATTTTTTAAAAGATGCACGTCGCTCTGGTCGGTTATTACGGATAAAATGGATGCCATTTTTGAAAAAGTGGAACAAGATCGGCATATCAGTAGTTAAGAAGAACTGGGAATTGACCACAAAACAGTTTTGGCGCATTTGAAAAAAAAATCATCCTGTGTTCCCCTGCTTTTAAAAATAAGTTAATCCTATCCAATTAGTACATTAACAATGACTCATCCTGGTAACAAATCCTGTTTTTTCCTAGGCCAAAATGGCTGTTCTTCTTTGTAAGCAGCTTCGTCTGCGCCGTTTTCGTCGCGGACTTCTGACTTATGCAGCGGACGGCCTTAGTAAAACTGGCACATCGTAGCTTATGGACGGTTTGTTTGATTAAGGTGGTGAAACAGGCGAGCTCTCAGCGGACGCGGTTCGTGTAGTAGTAGCAGGAGCGCGCTGGGAGCGAGCCGCGGCTGGTGCAGCTGCTGAACTAGAGCGGCGCTTGTTCGCATGCGCCGCGCCACAACACCGTCTGCTGCCGAGGCTGCTGCACCTGCTGCTCGCGCCCAACACGCAGGCCCAAGACAACCCCGCGCCCGTAAGTGTTAGTATACTACTTCTTAACACATACAAGTAGTGTGTATGGTTTGTTCCTAAAGTATCTGATGAAAGTATCGACAAACCCTGTTCAGATTAAATTCTTACACAATCGCTCACTAAAGGGCTAAGTAATGCAATCATCAGATTCTGTATTAAGGCGCGGTATTAGCTCAATATTCACAAAAAATGGTTTCTTGGATTGTCGAGTATGACGTAACGCAATTAAACTATCCGACGCAAAAAATACAGTGGACAGGGAAGGGTTTAAAGAAACATTTTAACCCAATATAATAGTAAAAAATAGTTTGATATTCCCAATAAAACAATTGGAAGTTGCTCCACAAAAATAAACTTGGCGTCGAACATCTCTGTATTTTCAGCGATAAGGACATTCTTTTTTTTTAAGAATTTAATAGAATTAGCATTGTTTTAAAACTAACCGGAGAATTATTTCATTTATTGTGTATGTCTAAAATAAACTCGGAAAATAAATGCACATTCGCAGCTTTAGTCACATCTCGGCAACACAAATATTATTTTCAACCTTATTTCAAGCCAGCTAGTGGTGACAATAGATTACGCGGTTGTGTGCCGTTTAAAATCGTAGTCAGTCCGCGTCGGTTTCAACTTTATATCTCAACACTTTAAAAAAAAATTGTTTGAATAACATGATTAAATTGTAATTGAAAAATCATCTCCGAAAATTGAGGTTATAAAATTAACCTCAACTGTCAAATGAAAAACATCTTTAAGGCGATTTAAGATTAGAATTTCGGGTTTAAGTATTGAAATAATCAAACCAAAGCAATGAATTTGTAAGTGGCACTACAGATTGGCATCAACAGATATGTTTTCTGGTTCAATTTTATTTCCATCAAATATTTTTGGAACAGACTATATGTCTACCCTAATACAATAGAACTGAGCGTTATCGAGTTAAACGCTCTCGATTAACTCGATAATGCTCAGTTCTATTCCCATACGATAAATAACTTTTTATTTCAGACTCTAACGCCGCATCAGATAGATGACCTCACGTCAATTCTGGAGCCGATCAAAGACCTACAGAGTGCTGTGCTCGAATTAAACGATGCACTGAGATTGGATGTGCCTGAAATTGATACGACCAAAAGTGAGTTACTATCTTTTATATTTGTGCAAAATCAAAATCTCAATCTGCCTAGCCTTTTCCCAACTATGTTAGGGTCGGCTTCCAGTCTAACCGGATGCAGCTGAATACCAGTATTTTACATGGAGCGACTGCCTATCTGTCCTCCACAACTCAGTCACGGGGTAATACGATACCCCTTGGTAAGACAAGACTGGTTGTCAGACTTTCGGGCTTCTGACGGCCCTTAACGACTGTCAAAGATCCACGAATGACAGCCGGGACCAACGGCTTAACGTGCTTTCCGAGGCACGGAGGAGTCTTGGTATGTAAAGATGGTCACCCATCCACGGACCAACCCCGGCAAGCGTAGCTTAACCTGATGGATCGACCCGTGCGGCTGTTATTACTTAGCCACAAACTCCTCTATCTTTTCTATCTATACATTTACATATAAATTAAAGTCGCTTTTCGTATCTGTCTGTGTTACCGCGTCGTTCTCCTAAACTTCGCAACGGAGTTTGATGCGGTTTCATCATCATTTAAGGAATTTATTTTGGTAGGTTTTAGTGCATTTATATTAAACTTACATATAATAAATAAATCTTATCAAGTCGTAAAACTGTGCGAAGCAGGGGCGGGTCACTAATTCCATAATTAAAATATTATTTTCTCAGATGTAGTAACGAACCTGGTAGTCTCGTGGAATATGACAGAAGAACAAAACTATTTTATAAATGTATATTATGTTTTCGCAGATGATGAGGAGGACACGGGCGAGTATGACGGTCTGTTAGCGAGCGATCTCGGTGTAGCCATAGTCACTGAGGCAATACGGCAGATGGCTGAGATGAGGTATGGAAACCTTCAGTTCACTACTTAAAACTTATTGCTTCACATCTAATAGGCGACTAATAGAATGTGCTAACGTAATTTTTGACATGGTATGTCATAGCACCGCACTGTTAGCTTTGTACGCAAAAACAAAATAAAACATAGTGACACAGATAAGGGGCAGCCGCGAGCGCATGACCCTTAGAGCACTTAGCAGTTCTATTCCGTCATCCCACAGCGCCAAATGTTTCCTAAATCCAAGTTTTTTATTATAACATTTCTACTTTTAATTAAATCATTTAAAAATAATTAAACAATCTTTTTTTTTTCAAACCTTCAGCGAAGGCATGGCCTAACTGTACGCAAAACGCCGAAACGTGTGCGTAATACATCTTAAAGCAGCTTAATACACCTCCTGTACAGTATTTTTATCTCACAAAGTGACACGCGATTTACTTGATTACCAGGATTACAAACACGCTGTGAATGTTTGTGTGTGTGTGTGTGAAAACGAGTAGCGTCAGCACATAACACACCATGCACAGACACTTCCGACTTTGCCATGGTCTCGGACGGTACCGAGTGCTCCTGCGCTTACATACACATTCACAGCGTGTTTGTACACTTGGTAACCACATATAAAGTGCGTGTCGTTAAAATACTTCACTGTATAATCATGTATGTGTCCTCAGGTCCCGCGTGGTCCGCGGTGCGATGTGCGCGCTGGGCGCGTGGCGCGGCGCGGGCGGCGTGCCGGGCGCGGGCCACTGCGCCGTGCACTGGCAGGCCTACCGCGCGCTGCTGTGGCTGAGAGCTGCTACTCTGCAACCGCAGTATGTTACTATTTAACTAATCAATCACGAATTCAAACTGTTCATTCAAATAAATGTGCATGCTAATTTAAAGCGTCGTATTCATTGTAATCAAGAGCTACACAATATTGTTTCAGCTAGGTACTATCAACGAAACGGACGCCTTTACAGTTGCTTTTTGTATACACTGGTTCATTGAAGAAACCCTCCCCTATGATCCTTTGTTCTCGTAAACAATAGAATGTCGGAACGGCACAAAACATTTTGCAAGCAAAATTATTTCACATTGTAAAGGCTTTTGTCGATGGTGCTTGTTTTTGTGTTGCGTTTGTGTCCATTATCTATTCTATATTATCAAGGGTATGTCTGATTCAGTCAGGTGACAGTCGGATTATGAAAGATGATTTATAAAATTGACTCATTTTATGTGTATAGGGCGGCTGGATCATCAGAAGCGTTCCGTCTAAAGCTAAGCGCGTTAGGCGCAGAAGTGGGGGGCGCAGAAATAGGCGGAGCTTCCCGCGGGGGTGCGGTGTGGGCCTACGTGCGCGCGGCAGGCGGCCGACGTGCGCGCGCTCACCTGCAGGCGGCGCGCGCTCCTACTACGTGGCACCAGGCACTACCGCTATTAGCGTATCATCTTGCTCATCAACTGTATCCTTTTATTACACTATTTCGTACTTGTATAAAAAACATCCTTTTAATTGAATCTGTTAAAGTAACTAAATGAGGAAAATATTAAAATAAGAAGAGAAAGAGAAAAACACTATCAAATCTAACACCACGTCAATACATTTTATCTCACGCAATTGTATTTGCGAACTGCACTATATTAAAATCAAAGTCAAATCGTATATTTCAATTAGACCGTTAAAAGGCACTTTTGAACGTCACAAACACAGAAGATTTGAATCTAGTTGCCCCTTGCAAAAGGTAGTTTCGTGTAAAAAAGAATGGGTAAGAAACTTTATAGTTACCTACTCTTTAAAAAAAATGGTTTTACAATATTATTTTGTCTACAATAGTTACATAATCATGTGTAAAGAGTAAAATTGTGTTTCTAGAATAAAATTAGTATACTAAAATGAATAAGTTAGTATTTGCAAATTAGGAATAGACATCAACTTTATACTTGTCAATATTTTTTTTTTTTTTTACCTTGGTTACAAATATAGAATCGTTAAACGTAATAAAATGAAGAAAATCAGTGTTTTAAATAAAAAGAGACAATAAAATCGAATCGGGTGTTGGTCCAGCATAATAGTTTATGCAAAATAGACGCAGCTAACGCCGTGTCAACGCGTCTTATCTCTTCTAACCAATACGCGATCGAATTCCTTTTGCGAACTGTAGATTAGGATTTAAACGTTATTACGACCAAATAACTATCCTGAACGCAAACCAGCTGGGCAGTAAGCGGAGGCTTCGAATTCAGTTGGTGGCTGGCCAGTATCGACCAGCCGCGTCTGGTACAGAACTACGTCAATATGCTGGAGCCCTGGTGCGAATGGAACGCCTGCTCACGTTAGTAAACAAATTATGTTCTTATAAATTTTCCTATCAGTAAGAAGACGAACTTCCATACAAACTTTAACCCCCTATTTAACTCCTTTGGGGGGTGAATTTTCAAAAATCCTTTGTGTAACTAAGGATCTTTTGGACATAATTTCATGCTTCTCAACACAGCTGTTTAGGCAGTACGTTGTTTGTCAGTGAACGAATGAATGAATTTAATATTTTTATTGTAGATTTATTTTAGTCCTTTGTTGTCTCACTGAAGGGTGGGCTAGCCTTTCAAATTTCCACTACTCTCAGTCTCGTCCCGCCATCTTCGCCCGCCATGATGTCTCAAATCTTCAATTAATTTTTTGAGTCATTACCTCACTAGCTAAGATTTGTAGCAAACCACAACATACATATAACTAAATGGAACTAATAGTAAGGAAGCTATGCATAGGCCCCGCAAGTTGGATTTACGATCTGGTGAATGTCGAGGGAATCCGTTGGAAGCGGGAAGCCACAACGATCATTCCTAAGACTGATCGTGGCGTGTGGCAAAGAGTGGGGAAGGCATATGGTCCAGCAGTAGAAGTTTTTCGGGTGAAGAGTTCAGTTATAAACCGTTTAAGGTGACTTGAGATGTTCTTATTTTCGCCAAAGTTATCAAAATACGGCAGTGCTTTTTGCACGTTTTTCGGGATATTAAATTTATTCTTCTACAAGGTTTATCCTCAATCCGATTTTTTCACTGACTGGTGAAACTCTTGAGCTAGCCAGACATTTTTTTTCGTGGCTACTTTACTTTAAGTTTTCTATATAAACTTATCCAAAACCCATAACGCGATTTCCTAATGCTGACCCTTAAATCATTGTACTTACAGGTCAGTTCATCCTCGGTCTCGCTCTACTCGACCAAGATGACGCTGAGAACGCATACACCGCGTTCTGCAAGGCCGCTAAGGGCGTGAGCACTGAACCGTTCTTGCGACAACTAGTAGCCGCACCAGACGCCCGTCTCACGCAGCATCAAGCCCTCGTTCTATATTATATGAAGGTTTGTATCAATTATTTTAGGAAACAAAAAAATTGGAAAACCATTTACGCAAGTTTCGATAGTTTCATAAACTTCAGTACTTTTTTCTAAGTCGAGTGTTTAAACTTTAAAATAAACTGAACTTCGTCCTTATATTTAAATTAAAATGGCGACAGATACAAATTTTACATTCGGTACTTTTTTCAGGTTATAAAATTGTTCGAAATACATGACGCGGGCGCATGTGTAGTTCGTCTCGCTGAAACTGCCATCAGCATTGCCGATAAGGACGATCCGAACTTGGTGAGTAACCTTAAATGAAAAAAAAAACATTGAAAATGGAGTGGTGAATCATAACCACGGTTTCCTTTAGCAATTGTTTTAGTACTATCACAGTATAAAAACATACAATAGGACGACACCTTTGATCTCGTGGTAAATGCCGACAACGTCTATGCATTGTCGCAACAGCTAGGGTTGTCCCAAGTAAACAATATTAATTAGGGTAACTGCTGTAGTAATTGGCCACGCTTTAGTAATTGTTGTTTTGGTCCTTTTCATTCATGAGCTTGCTTGCATTAGCTTGTTTCTACCTCTTTTTTAATGAGTTGCCAATTACTAAAGACTGACAATTACTATAGCAGTTACCTTAATTAAATTGTTTATTTGAGGTCAACGTCGTCATCAACATTATTGTTATAAACGACATTTGAGTGCCTGCTTATTTCTTAAGTTTTTCTTTCTAATTATTTTATTATTTTTCCCTGTAATTTATTTTTTAACCGACGAAAAAAAAGGAGGAGGTTCTCAATTCGACACGCATATTTTTTTTTTTTTTTATGTATGACCACGCATAACTTTTTACAGTCGTCCGATTTGAAAATTTTTTGTTTTATTTGAGAGGGTATACATCAAAGTTGGTCCCATATAAAATTGATTAACTTTGCTTCGGTAGTTTTTGAGTTAGCTTCAATAATACGTATGTTTTCCCCACTTTTATATGGATGATGTTCTAGTTTGTTTTGCAGGTAGTGGTATTAGAATTTGTGTGGGCTAGGTACCACAACTAAAAAGTGAAAAATAAAAACTTTTTTACAAAAAAATATAACCGACTTCCAAAAACAACACTACAAAGTGAAAAATAACTTTAATTTCGGAAGTCGGTGGCAAAAAACGAAAATACATTTAACCAGACACCGACTTCCGAAATTAAAGTTATTTTTCACTTTGTAGTGTTGTTTTTGGAAGTCGATTATATTTTTTTGTAAAAAAGTTTTTATTTGCGTCCTCGAAAGCAATGGAAGAATAACGAAAAATTAAAAAAAAAATTCGTAGCGGCCATCTTGAATTTTGATTTTGACCCCTTTATCGTTATCAGCGACCTCAAAAACCATGAAAAGACACCAATGTCAAAAAAAAAAACAAAAAATAATAATAAAATAATTTAAAAAAAAACTTGGAGATAAACAAGCAGGCACTCAAATGTTACGTATGTCGTATCTCTGTATTTTTCTGTGTAAGTCTTACATAAATTAAATGATGAATCTAATCTCGGTATCATTCTGTAAAAAATTGTATAGCGATTACCTACATTTTTAAATATGGGAATTAGCCTTCAGAACTGTGTTTTGCTCGCAGGCGATGTTCCAATGGGTGGTGTTCAAGTGGCACCTGCAGGGCGGGCGCACGGCGCGCGCGCTTTGCGCGGCCGCTGCCAACCCCGCGCCGCACGCGCGCCATGCCGCCGCCGCCACGCTGCTCACCACGCTCGGTACGACCATACACACCACATTTACTTACTCACTTGCAGAGCGGGTGCACGGGCGAAGCTAGTTATCCCGGATGCGCATTTTCTCATAACTCTATGCCTTTCTATAGCTCAGAAAGTCAGAAATATTAATCGATGAAGATTGCCGAGGCGCATAATTTTAATCGTCGGTACTGTATTATGCTATTACCAATACGTGCTCGTTGCCTATCCCATTCCATACCTATCTTAAAATGTAACAATTTAGCTATTCTGAAACACATGACATCATCGTTTTTATCATTTATCATTGTTATAGCATCTCGTCGGGAGTTGGGTGCACTGGTATCTTGTTCTGCGTTGGCTGGTGACGCCGAGCGCGCGGCCGCCGCTCGCGCCAAGCTACACGATGCTCATGCGCATAACCCCTACTACGACTTCTTGTATGCGCTGCATGTGTCACGACACCATTATAGAAAGGGTAAGTTTGATACGATGCAGTTTTTATTATTTTATCTGTTGTTGATTGCAAAACAAAAAAAAACCGGTCAAGAGCGAGTCGGACTCGCGCACCGAGGGTTCCGTACCATCATTTATATGTAATTTTTGTTGATGATTTCTGAAAAACTGTGCTATTTAGAGACATCGTTTTATTTTTCCTGTAATCTATACATAAACTTCTATCACATAGAATAATTTCAGATCTTTCTCTATGCAAACTTCGGAAATAAGGGGGAGGGGAACGGTATTTTTTTTTTAATTTTTCATCAAATGTCGAAAACTGTGCGGCCTAAAAATAAGAAAAAAAAAATCGTTTGAGAATGTGCCAACAGCGCTCTTTCATATGATACCCCACATGCCTAAGTCGCCCCACTTCGAATTTCTAAGTGCAAAAAAAACATATATTTAATTTTTTTCTTATTTGCAAAATAGTTGGGCAAACTTCATCTAAAACTGTTCCAAATTTCAAATTGATAGCATTACTTAGATATCCGGCTGTGACAGATAGACTGAGTCACACCATAAGGGTTCCTTTTTACCATTTTGGTACGGAACCCTAACAAAATGATAAATGGTTTTATTTCTGTAAATAGGTTTTTACAATTGCTTTTACACGTCAATCATAATAGGTTGGGGAAAAAGTTTGTTCGCATTTTTTAAGAAAATTTAAAACATTTTTTAATATACATTATTTACATTTATTTAAAGTATGTAGGTACCATTTTGTTCGATAACTTTTTGCCATTTTGTAGGTAGGGAAATGATCCCATTGCTATAGAAATTTTGGGACTTCTGATCAAAATACCGCGACAAGTGGTTTTGGCAGTCCTCTCGTGATGTTAACCTAACACTGCCTAAAGAATTCTGAAGAGACCGAAACAGGTGGAAATCTAAAGGTGCAAGGTCAGGACTATACGGCGGATGCATTAACACCTCCCAGCCAAACTCTCTTATTTTTTTCTGAGTGGCTAAAGATGTGTGAGGTCTAGCGTTATCATGATGAAAAACCACACCCCTTCTGTTGATTAATTCCGGCCGCTTTCTCTCAACTTCTTGCTGTAATCTCATCAGTTGTTCGCAGTAGAGTTCAGAATCGATAGTCCTACTTGGTGGTAACAGCTCATAATGAATAATGCCCTTCCAATCCCACCACACACACAGCATCACCTTGTTGCGAGTTAACCCGGGTTTCGCCACAGTCTGTGAAGCCTGACCGGCCTTTGACCACGACCCTTTTCGCACGTTCTTGTCGTACGTGATCCACTTTTCATCACCAGTTATCAGCTTCTTCAAAAATGGTTCGGTTTCATTACGTCGTATTAAAGAATCACAAATGAGTACACGGTTCATTAGGTTTCTTTCAGTGAGCTCGTGAGGTACCCAAATTTCGAGCTTTTTGTGTACCCAGTTTTTTTTCAAATGCGCCAAAACTGTTTTGTGGTCAATTCCTAGTTCTTCAGCTACGCCGTAACTACTGATATACCAATCTTGCTCCACTTTTTCAAAAATGGCATCCATTTTATCCGTAATAGGGCGACCAGAGCGACGTGCATCTTTGACATCAAAATTTCCGGATTGAAAAAGCTTAAACCAAATTTGTGCTACTCTCACAGACACTGCACTGGGTCCATAAACATCGCAAATTTTTTTCGCGGCTTGCGTTGCATTTTTACCTTTTTTATAGTAAAATTTTAAAATGTATCGAATTTCTTCATTAGATTCACTCATTTTGACAGTACAAAAAACAAATGAAAATCACACATTTTCCTAATTTGAATCTGGAATTATGTTCTTTAAAATTTAAATTTTCAATGATACCAAAACCAGCCAGATACAAATAGTATAGCCAAACAGATTTTATTTTAAGTTCATACATACTGTAATGCGAAAAGACTTTTTCCCCAACCTAATATTTTAAAACTAGATGAGATCACAGTCACTTAAGTTCTGAGATTACTGACAAACGCGTGCACTGACTGAACAGGTCCATTCAAAACTGTGTGGTTCTTTCCTCAAAAGAGCATTTCAGACACCAATCTGCATGGTCTTCACATGATATATCTGGACTTAAGGACGCTGTTACAAATGGGTAGTCAAATCAATACTTGTTTACACAAAAGTATGTTTATTAAACAAAATGCTTTACATTCTTATTTTTTTTTTTTTTGCCCAAACTGTTGATAGATTTGCATGGTACGATTCTGAACTATAAATATAATTTTATAGTAATAGTATTTATTTGCATAAAACATGGTATAAATGGTGTTACAATAATTTACAATAAAGATCTTACATGTTTTGCCAGAATTGTACTTAGCATGCATATGTTCACTTAATACTAACATGAGGATTTGTTATCCATAAATTCTTTAAGACTATAGACATTTTTCGAGTTTAACCAGTCAAACAATTTTCTCTTAAATAATCTGGAGTTTAAGTTTTTTATGCTACTCGGTATGTTATTATATATACTAACACAATTATATAAGCAGCTTTTATTATATTTAGCAAGCTTGGGAAGATCATGCAGAACGAGTCTCTGTGGATCACGCCGGCTCCTTGGATTAATATCATTGGCTGATATAAACAGGTCTTTATTTAAATAGGTACATTTTCTCAATAAATGTACCGAAGTAAAAATTTTCACGCCGGTACAATTATTGAGAAACTGTACCTATCTAAAATTATATTTATAGTTCAGAATCGTATCATGCACATCTATCAACAGTTTGGCCAAAAAACATTTTAAGAATGTAAAGCATTTTGTTTAATAAACATACTTTTGTGTAAACAAGTATTGATTTGACTACCCATTTGTAACAGCGTCCTTAAGTCCAGATATATCATGTGAAGACCATGCAGATTGGTGTCTGAAATGCTCTTTTGAGGAAAGAACCACACAGTTTTGAATGGACCTGTTCAGTCAGTGCACGCGTTTGTCAGTAATCTCAGAACTTAGGAGGAGCTCACCGATTCGACGAATCCAGCTAAATAATTGTTTTTGGATATGTGAATAAATTCACAGCAGTAGTAAGTTAAGTAGGCTTTACAAGTTAACGAGTAATAGTAGACCAACTTACATTTGCAGTTTGAATGTATGGGAGAACATGTTTTTCAACTACAATGTTGAGTTTGTTCTTGGGATAAATTCATCCCAACTACGGAACCCTTAACACGCACTTGGCTGGTTTTTATTTTTAAAATTACCCTTTTATCGCAGTATAATCAAGTAAATACACACAATAACCTGCAAATTTTTCAAGAATTTAACGTTAAAGTTTTTATTCAACTTTAATTTAACAGTTTTAGTATGGAACCCCAAAAAAGTTCAAAAAAAAAATAAAATAAGAAATGCAAAGATTCTTCGAAATAATAATTTGTTACAAATGTATTCAAAGTACAATAACTAATTTGCAATATCTTAAATCACAGGACTTAGGACTTAGGATTAAGTCTTGTAAAAAACCTCCTCTAAAATCCCAGAATCATAAACATGACGATTACGTCATGTTTATGATTCTGGGATTTTAGAGAAGGTTCCCTCTATGTTACCTACTTCCTCAAGTTTAGGTAAATATACTCTACCTATTCCTCTGGTGAAGAGAAGCAATTCTCGTATTTTAAGAACGTTCGCATTATAATCTCAATCGTAATACAGGGTCATTTTAAATTGGCTAGCTAAACTCCGGAGACGCGATGGGTATCCATAAACAAGATAAAAAGATTTGAAGTTTTTTTGGGAGGTCAACAACTGCTGTTAGTTGCGACTTGAAATATGAGTTGAGAAAAACTGTTTTGTTATTTTTTATTGTGTTAAAATATCGATACACATCACGTCTGAGAAGTTTACAAAAAAAAAAAAAAAAATTGAAAGTGATATCTCAAGTGACTAGAATATCTGCGGTCGATGCCCCTACAAAAAAAATCATCAAATTAATTAATTTTTTGTTTCATCATGTTTAGATTTGGATGCCCATCGCGTCTGCGGCGTTTAGCTAGCCAATTTAAAAAAAAAACCTTGTATGTTAAAATACCTCTAATTTACCTACATTTTTGACGCCAGTATTCTTCGAAGGGTTTGGTAGATGTGTATCTATTGTAGAGCTTGTCCACTCTAAAATGACGCGCCCCACTACTGCATTTACCGTAGTATACAAAACGTAGTGGGGCGCGTAATTTCAGAATAGACACCCACTTTTAACGAGCGTACGTTTTTGAACGTTTTTAACTACGAGAATTAGTCTTCTGAGCTCATCACTTGTCTCGATATACAGGGTGTAAGGGACAGCCCTCCGCAACCTAACAGGTATATTGAATCATATTCCACCGGAAAATAACTCAGGCTTTTGTTTTTTTTTTTTTTATCGTTTTTTCATTTACACTCCATTTATGTAAATAAAACAGCTAAAATCAAAAAATCAGCAATGGATGTTGAAATACTCGTGAAACTAACGAACGACGCGTGAAATGGCGCGGAAGGCTCGCTGCGCTCCCGTTCGCTACGTGCGTTTTGCCGGTAATAATTTCATGTACCGGTCATCTTAGTATGATATACTGAATTCACCCCATCTGTGTGCGGAGGGCTGTCCCTGACATCACCCTGTATACTTATTATATATACTTTGTATTGATGGAGTGTTGTTTGATATAGCGGCGGCAGTAATGTACGAGCGCGCGGCTCGGTGCGGCGCGGAGCGGGCGGGGGGCGCGGCCGTGCGGCGGCGCTGCCTGGGTGCCGCGCTCACGTGCCTGCGACTCGCACAGCCCGAACACGCCTTCCTCGCGCGCCCGGCCGCCCAGGGGAAGCATCTGCAGGTATACTACACTAATAATACTCCTCATCTTCGTACCCAAGTAGGCTGCAGCAAGGACAACCTCCACAAGTGGGGGTTCATGGACGGCTCAGATCTCCGGTGTTTATGCGGTGTCTCTCCACAGACATGGCTCATCTCCCATCTTGCACCGCAAGCCCGGTCACCTGCACACGTGAAGACCTAATGGTTACGCGTTGCTGAATTTTGGGCAAACAAATTTATAAAACTGTATATGTTTTGTTTCGAGTTATTATTGCCATCGACACGCTAAGAAGAAGAATAGTGCTAATGACCGAATCATCCTCATCGTCATGGATGAGGGAGATGTTATAGTGCACAAAATTAAATGTGTACTCAAACACAGGTGCACTCTCTCTTCCCTCACTCTCAGTGTCCGATGGGACGGCATCGTCATCACTCTCGGAGAGATCAGGCGCAGGACCAATGGCGACACGTGCTTTCCGAGGCACGGAGGCACCGCCAACTTTCAATCTCTGGGCTGTTACTGAGAAATTCACACACAGGGGCAAACAGTACACAGCCATTCAAATCGCCTGATATTGATAAGTAAATCATTTACGAGTCCATGGACTCCATGATCACTATTTGACTTTGTCAGCGCTTTTATAATATAAAACTGTGGCTGTAAGGACGATTTTCGTAATTCCGGCGGAATACATTGTTATAAATAAAATAAAATTTATTGAAATATTAAATTTACTAAAAAGTGTACATTGTAGTTCTGTAGTTAATATTAATCTTGATATATAATCTTCTTATATATAAAATTCTCGTGCCACAATGTTCGTTCCCGTACTCCTCCGAAACGGCTTGACCGATTCTCATGAAATTTTGTGAGCATATTGAGTAGGTCTGAGAATCGGCTAACATCTATTTTTCATACCGCTACTTTTTATCTCGGTCTACGCGGGTGAAACCGCGGGGCGCAGCTAGTAGTTTTATAATAATCTGGATAAAAACCATGGTATATCAAATATAAAATTACAATTGCAAAAAAAAATAATTCTGAAGGTAATGTAGTGCATTGCCCGATCTAGGTTTATTTTAAACCTGTGTTTCAGGCTACAGAACCTGTGTTCTCACATGTATAATTTCAACATGAATGATGTAACCAATGTTTTGTATATTTTGATTTAAAAGAGTGTCCGTGGAGTTTCTTGTCCATTCTTCTCCAAAGGAACCTACTACGCTTTGGATTGGGCAACTAGCTTCATCTTTCTGACTGACTGACCCCTTGACAATTCAAAAGTGCCTAAAAATTTATTTAAAATAAATGCTTTCAGCTTAAATTTGGCTACTGAAGTGCTATTGATCGTACAATACATAAATTAATAGTCAATCATAAAAGGTACAGTCAGTAAAAAAAACACTTATTTTACCAACTCCAATAAGTTTTTAAAAAAAAATCTTTCGACAAACACGAAAGTAAAACGAGCCACAAACAAAACATCGGCCATTGAGATTTTTCTGCATGTTGCAGTATAAATCAAGCAAATTGTTGCAACTACTCAAGCTTCACCTCAGAAAAACTAAAATGTTACCATATATTATCGTCGACAGGTTATCGGGCCCGAGGAATTGGCCGCAGAGCTTCGGGAAGAAGACCCTGACTCGTTGGACCCAGTGCAACAAGCTTTACTTAGTAAGTTAATCATGCTATTAAAAATCTGAAATTCATTCATTCGCTGGCAAACAATGCACAAACTAAACTGATGGCTCTAGAAGCATGAAATTTTCTTTTTGTAACGAAAGCGATTACTAAGGAAGAATGTTTGAAAATTCATTGGTTAAATAATGGGGGATGAAAGTTGTCATGGGTCATTTTTAAAGAAAGTAACGTAGAAGTTGTTACTTGTTGTTGTTGTTGGTTCTCGTATCATCGTTTTCTGGAAACTCAAACCACTTGGCTGTCCGCGCGGGGCGGCTGTAGTAGTCCGAAGTGTCCAGCCACGCGATCGGAATTTCTCCACGCATGCGCGCCGTGCCATATCCAACTTAAAGCTTATTATCTAGTAAACTACTGCATCTATACCAAATTAAAAAATACTTGTGTATAGCTGAAACTACACAGAATCGACATGTAAAACCTAAATTACAACAACTAGTCCAAAGTACTTTAAAAAAAAAGATAAACTTGAGAATATAGGTTGAATTTCAATAAAATATTTGTTCTAACCATGTTTTGTTTTGGTTTGTGTAATTTACATATTACGAACAATATTTTAACAGATTATTTAGTAAATCATATAAAAATGTAACGAAAATGCCGCCGACGCGCAACATACGCAATGGCCACTTTTTTCATGTCGATATTTTTGTTTTAAATAGACGTGCAACCTATGACATCTATAGATATTCGTAAAGCTTGAATCTTGAGGATATTTTCGATATATTACAATAATATATTCGTAAAGTGACTACCTTACAAAAACGTTTTAAAAGGAACGAGTCAGTTGGGCCTCATCTGTTGCCCAAACTTTCAACCGGAAAATAATTTGGGCAACATATTATGTAGCCCGCGGACAGTGAAGTGGCTGAGTCTCCGAAAATTTGCCGATGCGAAATCCCATTGGGCACACTAGCTTGTATCGTAATAAATTGACAGAAATTATTTATACACAAACTCACGCCTTCTTCCGTTCCGTGTTCTGGTGGCGTCCTGTAGTTTCTGCCAACCCCTTGGGGGTACGCTACCTGCTACGATCCTTACATATCTCTTTTTGCCTCATTGACGTTCATACATTATTTTGGTCATACACGCACGCCGGTTGCGAGTACTACGCATCTGACCTTTCTGATGAACATCATCAATAAGGGTGTATCAGAAAAGTGTGGGATATCATATACATTTGGGTCGAGATGAAGTTTTGTACGGGGCAGCTGACATTTTTTTCTCGATTACGATGTTGGTCCCATGGAGAAAGTTGCTCAGTATGATGGTCTGTACCATATCCTTAAATTTGACTACACCTTTCTGGTACAGCCTGTAAATGTCCTTGAAATAATTTATAAGCTAATCAACTATAACTAACTATAATTATAGAAGGCGATAACATAGATTTTGACGCGTTATACCCAAGACTGAAGGACGCCGATCCAGAAACACTACTGACAGTCCTAAAGAGGGCTATAAGCACTGGCCAGTTCCTACCACACTGGTTCCTTCAAAGATACATGGTAAGTAGTGTTTAGCTGATTTACTCTAGATAATAGTTTTATAGACGAAAACTAACATAAAATATCGCTTGTATTAGGTCTTTACCTATGAAATTGCCGTTCTGCAGTACTGGCCATTTCAAATCAAAATAATTTTTGTTTGGCTAAGAATTCTAATTTCAAATTAATTTTATTTTAAAAACATGGATTTTTTTTTCCAAAAGTAGTAATTTGTTTATTGATTAGTGTTAGATTTTCATCGCATTTCAATCTTTTTCGTCATCATGGCTACGTTAAAAATTCGAGTAATTATGGAATATGAGTACCGTCGTGGCAGCAACGCGGCACAAGCGGCACGCAACATCAACGACGTTTACGGAGCTAACACTACAAACCAACGCACCACTTGTTATTGGTTTGCTCGCTTCCGTTCTGGAAATTTCGACCTGAAAAATGAACCTCGCGGTCGTCCGAACACTTTGGTCGACAATGACGAATTAAAGGCGATTGTGGAAGCTGATGATACACAATCTACGGCTGAATTAGCAGCAGCTTTCGACGTTAGCATCAAAACAATATTGGTCCATTTGCGTCAAATTGGCAAGGTAAAAAAGCTTGACAAATGGGTGCCCCACGAACTCAATGATCGCCAGCGCGCAGTACGCGTCGAGACGTGCCTTGCACTGCTCAACAGACACACAAATGAAGGAATTTTGAACCGCATTGTTACCTGCGATGAAAAATGGATTCTGTTTGATAACCGCAAGCGCTCAGCAAGTTGGTTGGATCCTGGTTCAGCACCTAAACAATGCCCTAAACGAAAACTTACCCCTAGAAAAGTGATGGTCACTGTTTGGTGGTCTAACGCCGGTGTGATTCATCACAGCTTCTTACCAAACGGGGTGAGCATTACTTCAGATGTGTACTGTGAAGAACTGAACACAATGATGGAGAAGCTGGCACATCTCCAACCAGCATTGGTCAATCGCTCGTCTCCGCTGCTCCTGCACGACAACGCGCGACCTCATACTGCACAGCAGACGGTCTCCAAGTTGCAAGAACTGGGGTTGGAAGCTCTCCGTCATCCGCCCTACTCACCAGACCTTGCGCCTACAGACTACTACTTTTTCCAGAATTTGGATAAGTTCTTGGCGGGAAAAAAATTCAATACCCGAGAGGCAGTACAAAATGCCTTTGAAGAATTTGTTGCCTCCCGTCCAGCTGATTTCTTTAAGAAGGGCATCAATAAACTGTCACTGCGTTGGCAAAGATGCATTGATTGCATGGGTGATTACTTCGATTAATACAAATAAAAAATGCATGAAAAAAATTCGTTTGAATTTTTTCATACAAAACGGCAATTTCATAGGTAAAGACCTATTATTTCCCGCAGAGATAGGCAGACCTGCATATTAACAACTATATTTCGCCAGTTACGTTCGTTACTATGGCCCTAAACCTAGTATTAATTCGGAGAAATTCATTCCAGAGCAAAATCCAATAACACTGTCCGACTTGGGAATGGAACTTAGGTTTCCATGTTCAGCAGTTAGCGATCTGTAGAGTCTAGAGATCGCTCACGGTCGGATCGGTCGCGAGTCACCAAATGGCGGGCCGCGGTCCGGATCCGGCCCGCCGACCTATTTTGTGCGCACCTTTAAGTAAACAGTAAAATTTATAACTAAAACTTCAATCAATCAAATCAATTTATTCGTCATAAGTGTTGGTACAAATTTCGGTCTTAAAATAAATAAATATACAGATCCATAACACAGTCCTAATAATGCAACATGCAAACATTCGGGTTTATAGATAAAAGTACTTAGTTACTATTATAGGCATAATTCAGCAAAATTAAAATTGAGAAATTGATTATATTGTTAGATACATTAAAGATACATTTTAAAAAATACTATTAATGTCCGAGGGATGGTGTTATTTATTGTTCAATCTCTTATTAAATCTGAGTAGAAGTTCTTTTACCCCAACCATACTTTGAGACACTTTGCAAATTTATTAGCCGGTAAGTTTTTAAATATACGAGTACACATTGCATAACTATTCTTATTGTATAATACTGTCCTAGGAATTATGGGCAAAACTATTCTCTGTTCCTCAACTCAGCCTATCGCAGTCCACTGCAGGACATAGGTCTCTCACAGGCTGCGCCACAACACCCTGTCCTCAGCCTTCCGCATTCAGTCTGTTACAGCCACCTTGTTAAGGTCGTCGGACCATCTAGCTGGGGGGCGTCCCACACTACGCTTGCCGATACGCGGTCTCCACTCGCAAGACTCGTCCGCTCCACCGGCCATCGGTCCTTAGACAAACATGGCCAGCCCCCTGCCACTTCAGCTTGGTTACTCTGCAAGCTATGTCGAGTACTCCGGTTCTTTTCCGGATAAATTAATTTCTGATTTTGTCCTTCAAAGAAACTCCGAGCACAGCCCGCTCCATAGCGCGCTGAGCGACTTTGAATTTGTGGACCAGCCCGACTGTCAGTGTCCACGTTTCGGCACCGTCTGTCGTAACGGGCAGAATTGAAGACTTTAGTCTTCGGGATAGGATCTAAGAAGATTTGAAGTTTTCCAAACGCTACCCAACCCAACTAGATCCTTCTGTCGGCTTCTTTCTCAAAGTTGTGTCTACCGAGCTGGATGACTTGCCCTAGGTGTCTACCTAAGGAGAAAGAGTATGTCTGTGGAGAGTAGTAGTATAGATAGTTCAGCCCTTCACAACTTCGGGAAGCGACCCTTCGATGTGGATTGGACTAGCCAAGACATGAATTGTACATGACTTTCGTCTTGCCCAAATTCGCGAGAGGCTCCGTTTAGGCTGTGCAGCATCTGGTCTAACTGTTCCAGCGTGCGTCTCTGCCAATATGACGTTGCCATCGGCAAAGCGAACGTGTGAGATGTTCGCCGTTCACGTTGATACCCTGTCCAGTCCAGTCCAGCGTCTTGAAGACGTCCTCCAACGCATTGGTGAATAGTTTCGGGGATACCACATCCCCATGACTCACTCCTCTGAGCAGTTGGATGGGGCTGGTTTTCTATTTCTGGATCTGGACAGTCATCGTGGCAGCGTCATAGAAACGTCTCAACACTTAGATGCCAGTCAATTCGACATTGTTGCAGAGAGGCCAGAACAGAACATATTTCGATGGAGTCGAAGACTTCCTCGTAAGCCACAAACTAAAACATGATCTAAAAGTGGAGTTTTAGCTTGCACCAACAACAGATAGTTAGTAGAAGTAAAGTCCATTTTTCACATTAATATTATGATTTTTGTTCATTACATATTTTTTTTTTATTACTTACCTACTTTAAAAAATATTCAGGTTTCTTTTCGTTTTATTTCTTCATTAATATTTTTAATATATTCAGTTTGGCAGACTTTATGTATGTTATTGTTTAAACAATTTTTTTTAAATTTATAGTTTTTTTTTTTTTTATAAAGAATAGGTACCCACATAATGTGGATTACAGATACCTAATAAATGTAGAAATTTTACATAAGTTGACACAATGGGCGGTCTTTTAGAGACAACCTTTAAATGGATTAAAGGGAGGAGAAAATACTGCAGGTAGTATGTGGTGTGCCATTTACATATACGATAAATAAATTAAAAATGTAAGTGCTAGGACTGACCTGACCACATAAACCTACATGAAACCATCACATATGCTTAGGAGGCGGACGGCGCAGGCTGCGTGCGCGCTCTCCTAAGCGGTGGGCGCGCGGCCGAGGCGGGCGTGCTGTGCTGCGCCGCGATACGTCGCGCGCTGCACGTGCTGCTGCCGCACTCGCCTGCAGCTCCGCGCGCCGCACCTCTCGCCCTCGCAGACCTACTGCTAGCGGAACTAGCGCACCACATCGCCGACCCTTATGTGCAGCAGGTAAGAATAGCTATTCAATTCATCTGTAATTTAATCTCATCTTAACTTAAACAATTTACCCCTTATTTATAAACGTTGCTTGAAGTTTAAGGGGGTTGCCCTAAGGTAACCCGCGAAATTCAAAAATGGATACCCATCAGTCTGCAGAGTTTCCTAACTAGTTTAATTTGACCCTACATAAATGCATTACAGAATTATAATAATTAGAATCATCGATATAACTCTCTTCACTTCCTTCTAGACGCTTTAACGTCAAATGTATGGTTAAGCAGACGCTAATCATGACTTTAAGCAACATTTTTATACAGGCTGTATCAGAAAGGTGTGGTCAAACTTAAGGGTGTGGTGCAGACTATCAAATTGAACAAATTTCTCCATGGGACCAACATCGTAATCGAGAAAAAATTATCAGCCGTCCCATAAAAAAAAATATAATAAAATATTTTTCTTTCTTTCTTTCCATACATTTTGGGTCAAGTAGGTATTGAAGTTTGTCCTATGGAGATTCAGTTTAATTATTATCTGTACCACACCCTCAAATTTGACCACACATTTCTGATACTACCTGTATAAGGGGGTAAATTGGTTGTTGTTAGTTTGGTCAACTAATAAGGACAGGCTTTCAGAAACACCCATTTTCCGTATGACAAGCTCAAGTCTGTAAATCTTCCCAAACGTGGTACAGTCAACCGCACGTCCATGGTAACAATTTGATATTGTCAGCGTCTTTATGCCGGAACAGTTAGGGCGGGTTTCGTAGTTCAAGTGATACCACTGACGTTCACCTTGCCTGAATGTTCACGGCTATGTAAGCCATCGTTAGTTATTTATAAATGGCATCTCGCAGTTGACCACTAAGGGTCGAGACTGCTCAACCGGGCGTTTCCTGTGGGTTCTTTAAGCGAACTTAAAGCCCCCGGCCAGGCCTAAAACTAAGGTAAATTATTAGTCGACTGAGCGTCGCTAATAATAATATGACAGCCAGACGGGGCAGGCTGGATCATAACGGGGGGGACAAGTGCTACAGGCTCAGCTGTGCCCCCAGCTGGCACAGCTTCACCGAGTAGGGGATAGGGGGGGGGGGGGGCGGTTACGATTGCGACCTCGGCGGCGAGGTCGGAATGTATTCCTGGGTGGTCTACGTTTGTAAACCGTACTGGTGGCCTTGCTACTCTCCTGAAGGAGGGTTATGGGGTCATCAGGGTCGGTGAGAATATGTCGCGGACGGCGAGTCTTACTAATTTTAGAGGGGGCATAGCGCGCGGTCTCGACAACCAAAGGGTTGCGATGCTTCGCGGCGGCATCAAAGAAACGCTTCGAGCCGCGCTTCAAAAATTGATGGATCGTGGGGATGTAAGCCATCGTAGTCTAAGGCTCGTCTTAATACTCGGTAATGCCCCCGGGCATCCATCCAGAGAGTCCATCGGGCATGAGGCGAGTCGCTGCGCAATAAGTTTCGTATGTCACCGGGGGTGAGGGATGGGGTACTGCGCAGCGCGTAACGCACTTCAAAGCCACCATAAAGTTTGACGCGTACTGTAATAGATAAACGAGTTCTCTCACCCGCAATGTACTAACCATTTGTCAGCAGAAACTCGTCACATCGGTATTAGGTATTAATATAATTTTAGATATTGTACTTGTGTCTAGTATAGTCTTTGATTAGTTAGACCATCACGTAAACCACACTACAATCACAATAGTGAACAAAATGGCTGCTTATGTGCTTGTGATAAATGCTACAAATATAAGCCATGTCACTTGCGGCCCTATTACAAAGGGCAACGAATGAAGTTCTACAAATTCACTAACTGCCACTAATTGGTGAGAAAAGTGCTGGATGTCGTTTTAAATGTTATCGATAAGGTCAAAGTCCATTAACTTTCATCACTACATGAACGTGCGAAATTCATATTTTCATAGATAATCTTGATCGTTGACCTGGGGCTGGGAGTAAAAAAAAAAGTCCATTTATTATATTTTTCCACCACACGCGCATATCGTAAACAACAAAGATTAGGTACAGTCACATTGTAAAAGTATGCATACTTTTAGCTAAATCAATTGTGTTCTCCTGAATTAAATAGTAAAGTGTACGCAGATACAACTCACAATTTCAGTTGCTTGTTAGTAATCAGAAAAGGACTTATAATATTCTCTAAATAGAAGCATACTTTTGCACTTAACAGGGATGATGCCCGAGTATAAAAAAAAAAAAAAATTAGTCCGGCAGTTAGATACTTAATAAAAAAATATTAGACACATATTTTTTGTTTTATCATATAAATAAAAAAACCCGCCAAGTGCGTGTCGGGCCACGCGCAGTAATAGGGTTCCGTAGTTGCACAATGTACTGCCAAACGCCGCCCGTCGTTATTAGTACTAAGAGTCGTAAAAGTGTCTGAGCTAAGCTGCGGACGGACAGACGGACATAGCGAAACTTTTAGGGTTCCTTGTTGACTACGGAATCCTAAAAAACGAGTCGACTCTCTTTTCTGATCATGCGAAAACATAAGTGTCGGGTCGATTATTTATGACAAGCATTTATCGACAATTAGTGTTACTATTCATTAATCCCTTATTACAAATAACAAAAGTAAGAGTTTGAATGAACTATTGACCTATATAGTTTGACCTCATTTGCTAGTTTCGTTTCTAATTTTTTTATTTTACAGCAAAAATGTTATCGTTATGTTTCAGGTTTACAATGATTTAGACGACCTAGTAAAGGAGTACACTACAGTTGTGATAAGGATTTCCGAAGATATGAAACTGGCTCGATTGGAACATGCTGTAAACTAGTGTAATTATTATTATTAATTAAATAAAAAGCGCTTTTTATCAAAAACTCGTTTTATTAACAAAACAATAAATACAAAACGTTTTACTCCTTCACCTCCTTTAAAACCATCTTAGCATTAATATCTTACACCATTAAACATTATTTACTGACCAAAAATCATCATTACGTCACACCGTGACGTAAGTGATGTTATGGTTTATTGAACTAGGAAATTGCCTCTAAAGCCATGTTTTCATTCTCACCTCTGTTCACATGCAAGCTAACGTGGAAATTTTCAAATAGCTTATATAAATACAATATTTGGACACGGACACAGATTAATACAGATGGGACACTCCGCAGTTTAGGTATGAAGCTACAAGTACGCGACGGGCTCATCTCACTGGGTCAATTCAGTGTGGGCAGCCGCGCACCGGCCGGCTCGCACGTTAGTTCGATGCTCACTCACGCGCCGCGTCGTAAAAGACAACCCTAACGAGTCAGAAGGTATAAGAGTTACGCGATAGAAAGAGAGTCAACTTATAGATGAACATAACCGTAGATAATGAAGCGTTGTGCGACCTGAATTGCACTTTATTGTGTCGTAGCAAGAGTCGCTTTTTATTTAAATGATTTTGCGGAGTGTCCCATCTGTATTAATCTGTGACACGGATACGGTCAAACTTTTGTAAAATACCGAAATGGTTACTTGTGATAAACGTTTCAGTCCACAATTTTATTTTACACATGTAAGTGCAACAAAAGCGCGGTATTGTCAAAATGGTGCAATAGGCAGCGTCGTAGCAATAGTAGAAGCCATAGAGTACATTATTATTACAAAGCTTAAAAACGCTCTTAGAACATTATAATGTATTTAATATTATACCACACTTGTCCATTGATACTGTAAAACAAAAAATAATATAGTATGTTCCCCACTACATACGAAAAAAAAACCTAGCTAAAGAGCACAAAATATTTTTCAATCAGTCTTCTTCAAACCTTTTTGTGACCTTTTCTGATTTCAAGGGAACTTTGATAATATTGTTAGTTCTTTTTGAACTTGAATTTATACATACATACAAATGGCTTTCCTAATAACCTCGACATAACACACTGATGTTAAGACAGTCAAGGTCGCTCAATCTACTTAGGTATATAATACTTAGGTACCTACATGGTAATCATGTGTACATTAGCACTACTGTGTCTAATTTTGCGCCTAAAATAATAAATCGCTAAATATAGCAAGTATTTTATAACTTAGTGCTTTTTTCATGAGCGAGTTTTTGCACATGTAATTTGGCACATCTTGACTATCTAATTAATCGATCGAAGAATAGGTTTTGTTTTAAAAACAAATCAATTTAAGTACAGATTGCGGCAAGTAAGTTGGAACCAAAATGGCGGTCGTCGGCGATCTGTAATAGGAAGGTACACTTTTAATTACACATACAAATGCAAATGTTTGTATAACCTGTAACAGGTGGGGGGCTTACGTGCCGCGATCTGTACAGAAATTTGTATTTGTATGTGTAATTAGAAGTGTTCTACAAATCGCCGACAACCACCATTTTAGTTCAACTTACCTACGTGCCGCGATCAGAACTCGGTAGAGTCTCGATACAAAACGAGCCAAGCTCAAACCTTCGAGCCAGTTATTGTATTCTAAACATTATTCCTGTTCCGACGTAGTTCTTAATACAAAAACTGACCTTAGAATTTTGTATTCTTAATATAAATTGTCATAAAATTAACGGTTTAGGTTAATTAACCTTGGTTGGTTTATTTCTAATTCCCATACTGTGATGCCTAAATACGCGACCTTGTTTTTTCGTAACATTGCAATAAACAACAAAAACTGGTTTTGGTTTTGTGTTTGTTAAATTAAATTCCCACATGTTGTTATGATCTCAGTTAACGTTTCAATGCCTACCCATTCTTACTCTCATGATCGTTAGTACTAGTCGGACAAGCTTTTCGTAAATGATAAACATAAGAGCAGCTGTCATGATTGTTTGCATTAATTTAGCTTCTAATCCACGGAATGCTAGTAAGGGCTTAGACTTCACATCTCTAAACAGAGGTTTTAAACTGGCACCAGCACGAAGCCTTGATTGCACCAATTGAAGTGGATAGGTCAATGTTGTGGCTACTGCTTTTGCAACAGCACCTACAAGAAATGCTGAAAAGGTATCAAACAGACCCCTAGACACTAGATGCCTTTTTAAAGCTTCATAAACCATAAACTGAATTGCTGGATTTGAGACCAGCAACAAAGAGGGCACTGTTCCAGACCATAGTCCCTTAGCTCCTTCCTTATTAAAAAGATCTATAAGTCCTTCTGTCAAGCTATTGTAGGACGTCTTTTCCAGCTTCATTCTAGTGTTGACAACCCATAAAGGCGAAGTGAGAAGCACGTTTATACTGCCAGCAATTAAACCAAACATCAAGTCTTTCAAAGCAGACGTTTCTTTGGTCTGCATTTTTCGCAAACCATGGAATGTATAAAAATATACAAAATTGGAAACTGAGAGTGACTGTAAAACAGGTGCCAAACCACGGTATAAAGACTCCAAGCCTTCTTCACTCGCCAACTTCAATAGGAGCTCAAATGATGATCCTTGTAGTTTATTGGAATCTTCAACTGCAAACAAAATAATAGCAATATGTGAGTGTTAGTGCAAATCCAGGGTCAAAGGAAAACAAGAAAAAATTGAAATTCAAACACCAAAACATGTTACCAACAATATTACCTATATACTCGTATAAAATGATAAACTGACTGACTGGGTGATATATCAACGCAAAGCCCAAACAGCTGGGTCTAGAGATTCCAAATTTGGCACGTATGTTCCTTATGAGGTCTAGAGGTGTACTAAGAAAGGATTTTTCAAAATTCAACCCCTAAGGGGGTGAAACGGGGGTCCAAAGTTTCTATGAAAAATCTTTTTCCTTGAGTTAATATGTAGTCTTGAAACTTGGCATGAATCTAAGTAAATTATGGTTTTTGTGATTTTTCGTTTTTCTAAACTACCCTCTAAAGGGATTGGAGGGTGTCAACGTTTGTATGGAGGAATTTTAACGCGCGGTCCGATTAACTCGAAATTTTAACGCGCGGTCCGATTAACTCGAAACTCGGCATTTATACTTGAGACCAAAAATGAAGAATAACGTGTATCAGGGTTTTTCGAAAATCTACCCCTAAAGGGGTGAAAAGGGGTAGTCAATTTTACAGGGCAGGTTTTACTGCGGGGATTGATTAACTCGAAAATTGGTGTAAATAATCTTTCAGTCAAGTTACGGAAATATCCAAAACGATTTTTTAAAATTCCATCCCTGTGAAATCCCTGCGAAAACAGGAAATATAGTTTATATGAAAAATTTCATTCATTTCATTAATTAACTTGAAACTTGGCACGATACTTGCCCAAGTAATAAAGTTGTTCATTAATAGTTTTTCCCCCAGAGGGAAGGGAAGGAGAAGGGGTGGTGAGGAGGGTGTAGTGAAGGGGAAGGGTGTGGAGAGGGGATAGAGGGGGGAGGAGTTGGTGAGGGTAGAAGGTAGGGGAAAGTGGTTAAAGGGGAGTGAGAGGGGAAGCGAGGGAGATGGGGAGGTTGTGGTGTGGAGGTGAGGGGGATGATAGGGGAGGGTGAGCGGAGTAGGAAGGAGAGGTGATTTGAGGGAAAAGGCGAGAGATAAGAGGGGGGGACAAGTCGCTTTACACCTTAAAGTTGCTTTTTGTATAGCACTGATTCATTGAAAAAACCCAGCCCGACAGAAATGACTGAAAAATAGAAACTCGGAAACTCGGAACGGCACAAAAAACAAGTGAAAACTCCAGTCGTGCGTCAGAGCTGACACGTACACACACTTTTTTGTTTGTTTGAACGCGCTAATCTCTGGAACTACCCGTCGGACTTAAATCATTATTTTTGCATTTGATAGCCCAATTCTTAAAGGAAGGCCATAGAGATTTAACAAACATCACTCTGGGACTCTTAGGTGCCGAGCAAAAAGAAAAAGTGAGAAAGTACGCTAAGCGAAAACGAAGTAAGTAATAGCGCGGGCAGGCAATGCGATGCGACGGCGTGGGTCAGGGGAACAAGAAATTTCACGAGGACGAAGTCGCGGGCAGAAGCTATATCAATATAATTATAAAAAGAAAAGTCCCGACTGCCTGACTGACTCATCAACACCCAACCCAAACCCTTGGACCTATAAAGATTAAATTTTGTACAGAGTTTCCCTTTATAATGTAGACAAGGAATAAGGAAGGATTTTTGTTCCCGTGAGATATTTTCCGACATCCAAGCGGGCAAAGCCGCGGGCAAAAGCTAGTATATATATATATCGTGCGTATCAGCGCCGCGCCAGTCCTGCTTTCTACTGTAGAGGACAAAGGGTGGACATCTGGGGACTTATCTGTTGCTCCCTAAGGATGTAAAAATTGATACCGACCGTCGCTTTTTCGTTTTTGTGAGTGACATCTCGCAGTTGACCACTGGGGGGTCGAGACTGCTTAACCGAGCGTTTCCTGTGGGTGCTTTAAACGAACTTAAAACCTCCGGCCAGGGCTTATAGACTAAGGTAAAATATTAGGCGACTGAGCGTCGCTAATAATAGAGCAGCCAGACGGAGCAGGCTGGATCATGATGGGGGGGTTAAGTGCTACAGGCTCAGCTGTGCCCCCAGCAGGCACAGCTTCACCGAGTAGGGGATATGAGGGGGGGGGGCGGTTACGATTGCGACCTCGGCGGTGAGGTCGGAATGTATTTTTGGGTGGTTTGCGTTTGTAAACCGTACTGGTGGCCTTACTACTCTCCTGAAGGAGGGTTATGGGGTCATCAGGGTCGGTGAGAATATGTCTCGGACGGCGAGTCTTACTGATTTTAGAGGGGGCGTAATGCGCGGCCTCGACAACCAAAGGGATGCGATGCTTTGCGGCGACATCAAAGAAACGCTTCGAGTTGCGTTTCAAAAATTGATGTATCGTGGGACCGACCGTCGCTGCTGCGAAAGCCCGTTTTATAGTCGGCAATGCACCCAGGTGCCGAACTGGGTGGATATGGCGCCGCGCCGCCGCCAAATTATGTAATACGCCGTGATAGTAAACGTCTAGATAGCCGAAATACATAAAGACGCTGTTTTCTATTACGGCTGATTGACGTTCAGCCAAAATGTATTAAGGCTAAATAAACGTACCTACGCCGCATTGTGATAGCGCATCGCGTTCTACAATGCGGCTGATCAACGTTCCACCGTAATACAATTTGGCGCGTCGCTTTGTACTTTTTAGTTCCACGTTCTACAATGCGGCTGATCAACTCTCCTCCGCCATAATACAATTTGGCGCGTCGTTCCAAAATGGTTAGGTTAGGTTCGGTTACAACTGTGACTAACCACGCGCGAGCCGAGGATGCAAAGCGCTACTTCTAAGTTGATCACAGTTAGGTATTTGGCTTCATTACCCTATATTTTGATCTTTTTGCAATAGGGCTAAAGGTTGGCCGCCGTTTTGGCGAACGTGTCATAACAACGTTTTGGCTGAACGTCAATCATCCGTAATAGAAAACAGCGCCTTTATGTATTTCGGCTAGACGTTTTGTATTACGCCGTATTATATAATTTGGCTGCGACAGATATAGGTAATACTAGTCCATACGTCCTGCACTTTATGATATGTCATGTTTCGGCACCGTATGTGTACCGAAACGTGGACACTGACAGTCGGGCTGGTCCACAAATTCAAGGTCGCTCCGCGCGCTGTGGAGCGGGCTGTGCTCGGAGTTTCTTTGAAGGATAAAATCAAGAATGAAGTTATCCGGAAAAGAACCGGAGTAACCGACATAGCTTGCAGAGTAAGCAAGCTAAAGTGGCAGTGGGCTGGCCATGTTTGTCGAAGGACTGATAGTCGGTGGAGCGGACGAGTCCTGGAGTGGAGACCGCGTATCGGCAAGCGTAGGTAGTGTGGGACGCCCCCCAGCTTTAGATGTACCGACGACCTGAAGAAGGTGGCTGGGACAGACTGGAGCCGGACGGCGGAAGTCAGGGTGTTGTGGCATAGCCTGGGAGAGGCTTATATCCAGTAGTGTACTGGGATAGGCTGAGTTGATTTAATTGATTGATTGATTGAGTCCACCTAAAGTATTATGATGATTTTATATCTGACTAGTTTGCTCAGGTAGGTAGGTATGTTATGAAGGCGTATAATCCATTTTTATAATGCATTCATGACTTGTAATCAATGAAAATTAAAAAGAAGCTAATTTAAATTCGTTTTAGGAGTATTTTCCTAGGAGCTAGATGCAGAATGAATACCTACTAACTTCGTGTAATAAACACGATGTCATCAAACTTTACCACACTTTATTTACCTACACACACCTTACACAGCTTAGGCTATGTTTTTTGGCTTGAAGATGGCATTAAAGATACAGATAGAAGTGATTGGTGGAAAATCAGCAACGCAACAACGCAATTGGTTTTTTTTCAGATGTTTCCAAAACATTGTACAAGGGGGATACTAAAGGAAGTACAAGACATTAAATGTCTCAACAAAAACTATTATAGTAGCGCCACTAAAGAAGTATCCTTCATTCTGCTGTTGAGGAATAAATAAAAACAGAATTTCCGGTCACCAGTAAATAAAACATCCGTGGCCGGACGTTTCATGGTAATAAAGGTAGGTACCTACCTACTTGAATAGGTTTTACTTACATTACATTTAGGTACTTACTACACATGTTTTTACTACTTACCTACACTACATTTTATAAGACATAAGTACAAAGGTTTTTTTTTTATAGCTATTTGTAACTGGTTGAATTACCTTGTATTCTTGATCTTAATGTGTCCAATGGGTAAAAAACAGCCATGCCGACTACGCTGCCCTGAAATAATCGATATAATGAATTATGTTTCCGCATGTTTTATGGATATCTTTATACCTACTGTTTTAATAAATTACGGATAATTTTCAAGTCGTGTGTTTAAAAAAAATTAGTCATTATCATTTATGTACGTACCGTAGCTCCTGCAATAGCATGCACTAGATTTTCGTAACTGAATAATGATGGTGCCATTTTTACTATTATTATAAACTGCAAACCACTCAAATTAATATAAACATCAATCGAGATTCATCGCACTTTGACCCTGCCCCCGTTAAATTTCCTTGAAAATATATTATTCTAAACAACTTAAAATTACACGACCACCACAATCAGCGGAACACACCACTGTACTGATCATAGATTAGATTAGATTAGATCATTAGACAGAATGAACTGCTGATTGCTGAACAAGAACAACGAATGAAACTGCAGACTGTAAGCACCACGAAGTCTGTGACATCTGTGGTCTCCCTCTGATACTGTCAAAGTTTTGACAATATCAAGGCGTTCGACAATATTGACATTGACGTTTCATTATCCGAGTCTCGATATTAGTAATCTGTGGTCTGTCCGATGTAGTCCACCGCGACCAGCCCATTTTATTTTATTTTTTGTAAATTGCTTTCAGAAAGCAGCAAAGTTAGGAATAATATATCGCCAAAATCCATGTTTTTAAATGAAGCCTCACTCCCCTAAAGAGTACCGACTGACCAATGTCCGTTGTCAGATTTTTTCATTAATTCATTAATCAATCATATTTTAGGTAATAATATTTTTTTAACGTTGTTTTTATAAAATCAGCGAGGCTATTATTATCTTGATGCAAGTGGCTTGTTTTGTTGATTAGCTTCACTGACCTCTATTGTACAGCGTACTTGTACAATAGAGGTCAGTGATTAGCTTACAACAGCTTTTATCAAGTATTTTATAACTGATACACTCATCTGAGTAACTGGGGTGTGTTCAGAACCTCAGGGTGCGGTTGTTTCTTTGTTTATTTAATCTCTCGTATGTTCGGAACGATCACGGTTGTTTAGTAACCTCAAATGATATACTCTACTTAGTTTGTGTTTGTGTAAAAAAACGAAATCACCAAACATGCGGCGGCGCCTAGCAATTATTGTGCTGATGCTGCTGCAGTTATTTCCAAGTTACACGGATATCATTGAGCCGTCTTCTTTTAAAATAAGCATAAATTCATCTTCCATTTTCGAAAAAGGCTTTCTTGAATTTCTTGACCAAACTTGGAAAATAGGTAATTTGGCTAATATTGAAAGAAATGCCAAAATGTATTAATGAATTGAACAATCACTGACCTTAGAATCGGCAATAAACGTCAGATAGACGTCAGTGTTTTCTGACCATCAATTTTGATGGTTGAAAAGTTGCAACCGAGTTGCAATAGGGATCGGATGACAACTGGGTAAAAAAAAATCGATTTAGTCCATCAGCCAGATAATAAAAAAAGTATTAGACACGCATTTTCTGCTTTATCATATTAATAAAAAAATACTTATACAACACGCAGCAGTTGGGGTGTGACGTCACTCCTACATATAAAAACTAGCTAGGCGTGACGTCATGCCATATTTTAACTCAATTTATAGCCGTAATCTTTTGATTACGTAAATAAGAACAAATATGTGTCCAATATTTTTTATTAACCTACAAGACGGACAAAAAAACATTTTTTAGTCATCATCCCTATTCTCAGAGGTTCGGAACGATCGGTTGCGCTAACCAGTATTATAAAGTCCTCTGTGAACCGAACGCATAACCGGAGGCAAAGCCGGAGGTGCTCGGAGATCTGTTCGGAACGCCGCGCGCCGCTAGTACGAAAAGTTGCACTTGGAGTGTAGCAAAGCCTACTATAGTATACTGGCTAGAGTAGTAGTAGAGTTCTGAACGCACCCCAGCAGTTATCATCAGTCATGCAAAAAAATACAAACTACATAACTGATGACTAGGCAGCATGGTCCCTGACCCTAGCCTGTTCCATAAGGAAGAAAAAAAAAATCATCAGCTGTCACTGTCAATAAGTAAAGTTGTCGTTGTTGTTGTGTTGTCTGTCCACAATAATTTCCAACGAAGCTTGGAATTGATTATAAACGATGAAGATCTTTATGTCGGAAGATAATCTTTGTGCTCAGAACTTATTAAAACTAGTGTCTCATGGAAATGCCATAGTTGCTGAGATATTAAGGCTAAAGGATCATAAACCTACTGCTTATCTGTAAGTTCATTACCTTTCTTATTTATTTACTAAAGTGTTGTTTGCTTCTCAGTAAACAAAAAAATAGTATGTAATTGCACAATCATTATTATTATGCAAATCTCAATTGAAATAAATAATGGAAACTTTACAGATTAGAGAGTAGAGAAGCTCTTCTAAAGTACCAGGATGTCATAGTGGATTTCAGTTATTTTAAAGTATCAGATGCTCAAGAAAAGAAAATTAATGCTAGCCCTGTAAGTATACTTTATAGCTATTTACATAAGAAAAGATTAAGTGCATTATCATAATTTAAAAAACAACACCTACTTTGTTTGGCTAAAAGTTATTGTCAAACTGCACTCTTAAAATAAATTAAATAATTTTCAGAAATTGCAAGATTTGGATGATGAGTTAAAAGAAAAATACTTGGAAATAATAAACAGATTTTATTTGCTTTTTGAGAATATTTATCAATATGTTATTGATTTGAACTCATTTGTGGAGCAGTTAAATGATAATACCTTCATCCAGCAAAATATTGAAACAGTACTAAAAGATGTAGAAGGTAAACAGCTTTTGGTAAGTAACACTTGTCTTTTCTTGTAAGAAACAGTTTCAACAAAGTTTTTTCACTTTTTATCTAGGGTGTGAGTTTGTTTGTATGTATATTTAGGGCAGCGCTACCAAGATACACCTAAGGTCTATGAACAATGGAAGTTCAATTGGAGGAGTACCTATAATGCTTTTAAAACTAAATTCTTAAACTTTCAGTGTGAGAGTTTATACTTGTATGGAGCAATGCTTCTGTTATGTGACCTTTACATTCCGGGTCCAATGAGGGAAAGACTTCTTGTAGCATTTTATCGCTACAGTACAAGCCAATCACAATCAAACATTGATGATGTGTGCAAACTTCTCAGAGATACTGGCTATGATCAACATAATGGAAGAAGACCTGCTGATTATCCTGTGGAATACTTTAGGTGAACTTGGTTTCTGGATAAATTAATTTTAATATAATAATTACTATTTATTGTTTACTTACAATATGCTGTATGAATATTTCAGCCGTGTCTACATTCGTCCTGAATTTGTTGAGAAAGTTGTAGGAAAACTACGATCAGAAGATATTTATAATCAACTAGCAGTTTACACCATTCCAGAGCATCAAGCATCAGCATTGGGCACACAGGCCAGTATGCTTGTAATCTGTTTATTCTTTACACCACATTATCTCCATGCAGATACATCCAAAATGAGGGAAATTGTTGATAAGTTTTTACCCAGTAACTGGGTCATTCCAGTTTACATGGGTGTTACTATGAATATTATAGATTATTGGGAAAATTTCAAAGCAGCTAAATCTGCCCTTATCAATACATGTAATGGCAAGATGATCAAAGAGATATTTGCTAAAAGAGGTGGATCAGTACCAATGCTGACAACTAAAACTCACCAACTACTAAAAGAAGGAACACTCACTGATGATTTTGTATTGGATAATATAAGCAAAATCTTAAATCTCTTGTTAAACTCCAATCTAGTTTTAAGGTGGCTTCTTTTGCACAACACTGATGTGACATTTTATGACAACAACAAAAAGAGTAAACAGCTTAAAGATCTGGTATTGAAGGAATCTAATTATGAACCATTGAAAATCTTGGAACTGTTAATAAGTACAGCAGAGCTGGAATTAAAAGTCAGAGAGATATTAAACAAATTGCTTGATAATAGAGAGTCTTCATGGAATATGAATAAATCTCTCGCTATTGAAGCTGTAGACAGTCTATCTGAGCTTTTTTCTGGAGCAAAACCTGTCGCGAAAATACAAGAAAATGAACAACTGAAACTTTGGTTTGATAACATTTCTAAACAAATAGCATCTCTAGGTGAACCAAGTTCATCAAAATCAATTAAAAAAGTAACTCAACTATTACAAGCTTTAGATGAAGTAGAAGAGTTTCATGGCATAAAAAGCACTTCAACAATTGTTCAGTATCTATTTGATAGTAAAGATGCATTGAAAAATCTTTTGAGAGCTGCTTCCTTGAAAGAAGATTCCTTGGTTACTTTAGAAACAATTGCAGACGTCAGCTACGCTTGGTGCACAATAGATTTGTACACAAAGCATATGCAAGATAGCATTAAGGAGAATCCAGCTGTTACCAGCAGACTTAGAGCACTTTTCCTAAAGCTCGCTAGTGCAATGGAGATACCACTGCTCAGGATAAATCAAGCTCACAGTGATGACTTAGTGTCAGTATCACAATATTTCAGTAATGAACTGATTAAATATATTCAAAAAGTATTGCAAATAATTCCTGAAATGGTTTTTAATATTGTTGAAAAAATAATTGACTTACAAACTTGGGCAATAAAAGAAGTGCCAACTAGGTTGGAAAAGGAAAGATTAAGGGATTATGCACAGTTAGAAGACAGAATGGAAGTTGCCAGACTAACTCATTCTGCGTCTACATTCACAACAGGTTCATACATATTTGGCTCTTATTGTAATATAAAATAAGAGCGGGAATACACATGCCTGTAGCTTGTACAAAACTATGCAAGTACCTGGCATGCCATTATGCTGGTATGTGTATTCTCGCCCTTACATACAGCACTCCGTAATAAAGATCTATTATTTTTAGGAATTTTGGACATGCGGTCTACATTGGTAGGTGTAATAAGAGTAGACCCCGCGGAATTGTTAGAAGACGGATTACTAAAAGAGTTAGACAGACATATCAGCAAGAAGTTTGTAGAGTTTTTAGAACCTCAAGGGAAGAAGTACCAACCAACTGCAAGTAATTTGATGTCGCGACTAACGAAGCTGGCTGAAAGTATGGATGGCTACAGACGATCTCTAGAATATATTCAGGATTATATAAACATCCATGGTTTGAGAATTTGGCAAAAACAGGTATGTGTTCATGCTCATTGCCAGGTGCAGTCAATTTGCCCCACATTTTAGGGAGTGAAATGATCTTGCAACGCGTCGAGACAATGTTGCTAGCACTCGCATAAGTTCTTTATGTTTTTAGATAACAGCGATCATTCATGAGAGTGTTGCCAAGGAGATTAGTTTTCGGAAAGGAGTTACATTGTATAGTCCCTCAGCTGGCTTCATGGGGAGTCTAGCTAGGCAAATACCGCATTTAGTAGATGCGAGGTTCGTATAACTATGATATATATTTAAAAATATATATTAACTCTTAAAATGTCGATTGTACACCATGTGTACAGATAACAATAGAATTTCAATTGTGTCTGCTAATTGGCGCGCGACGGGTTAAATTCTTACGATAAATATAAGTACCTACTAAAATTATTTTTGTGTTTCAGAATCTGTACATACGTTAACATATGCGCAGCCTGGTACGATGTAAAATCTCAAAATGAAATATTAAATAACAAAACCTTCGGAAAATTAAATGACGCTATTGGAGTAGTGGGGCTTCATGGGTTAGATACCTTATATGGTTTTATGATCAAAAACCAAATGCAAAATGTACAAGATGTATTTAGACAAGACAAGATGCTCTTAGGGAATATGAGTGCCGATATGAAAGATATGGATCAGCTTGTTACTAAAGGATACAAAACATTCCAACAACTATCAGATGTGCTGGTTTTGATAGGTACTTTGCAGATTGTAAGAAGACATATTGCTTATCAGTTGAATACTAGTTGCAAATTTGACTCTGCGCAATTGGAGGCATCACTAAGGACCATGAATGAGTAAGTGATACAGAGATTTTTCAGTGCCTACACGTGTTGAAGTTGAACTTTTTCAAAGACAGCATTTAGGAAACAAAATTAGCTAAATAAATTCAGGATTCCCATAATGCCATAAAACGTATTAGTGGCATGAAACAACACGTAATTTATCAGGGGTCGGAATAGGTAAAGGAAAAAAATAAAGAGTGACAAAAATAAATAGAGAGAGAGAGAGTAATAAAAATACCTAAACTTCGAGGAAAGAAGTAACAAGAGTGAATAATACCTCCTATAAAATCCCGGAATCATACACATGACGATTAAATCTCGGGATTTAAGAAATTGCGAATTATTTATTGGACTTTGAATACATTCATAACAAATTAAATATTTATACTAAATAATCACAATTCTGACCTTTGGTAATTATTGAAGCTAATTAACTTTTAGGTCTATAATTAACGAATTGAAGATATCAACACATGCTGAAACGCAACCAAAGGTATCGTCGTTACTTATGCAAAACCTGGAAGAGTATTTGGTGAGATGTGGGATCTATGAACCGTACGATAAAATCTACGTAAAACATGCGCAGGAGTTGTTGAATGCTGATATGGGACGCATTCTCGTTGCACTGTTAATTTCGCAATTACCAAGAATGCAACTATGTTACACAACAGGTACTAATATTTTTATGATACCTACTCGTAATTGCGCTATTGCGGCTTTCGTGTTTTCGCAATATACATATATTTTTAAAGTATGGTAATTCAACCATATCCACGTCATGTCAATTCTACCATATGATCATGGTTTTTCCGCCAAACCCTCGTAATAATAATTCCATCATCCTCGTTATTTACATAACTTGTAAAATATTTAACTAGTTGAAGATGTGAATTCTCGAACTATGATGATGTCATTAGGTAGCATTGTTGTTTGTTGACGCTATTAATTCAAATACTTACGTGTTATCACTCTGAATTTCCGTATCTCCAAGAAATACCAATAGGTACAATAGAACATCTTTTCAAAATAAATTGTCGAACTGCGCATATAGTGATATTCACCAATCAAAAGCTCTTATGGCACTTGGCATCCAAGCTACTTGCATACTTTTGTGCAAGTTACAGGCATGTGTATTTCCGCCCTTACGTTTACGTTGACACAGGTACAGTATAATAATTATAGTCACGAGAACTGAATAGGTCTCCTTTATAACATGCGATGAGAATGTTTCAATTATTGAAATATTTTATACTTGCTTAAAACATTCATGACTGCATCTATAAAATTAATTACTAGCTTCTTTCCGCGTGAAATCTTGTTCCCCGACCCACCGCGTCCCATCACCTGGCCGCGCCGGCCCACGCAGTGGGGAAGGCAACTGTCAAAATGGCGCTGTCGTAGCTAGTTCCCAACACAAGCTATTAATACAAGGCATAAACTCAAAACTCAATCTCAAAGCATTTATTTCAAATAAACCAATTACGGGCACTTTTGAATTGTCAAGGGGTCAGTTGGTCAGAAAGATGAAGCTAGTTGCCCATTTCAAAGCGTAGTAAGTTCCTATGGAGAAGAATGGGCAAGAAACTACACGGACACTCTTTTAAATCAAAATATTGTTACATCATTCATGTTGAAAATATACATGTGAGAACAGTGTAGAAAGACATGCACGTTAAAAGCATCCGTAGTAAAAAGATTAAAACTAAAAACACCAGTCTCAACTGGCGGTGCCCGTTCACGAACATGACGTATGGATCAGCACCATTTAGCTCAACCATGAGGTGGTTTTATTTTAATTTTGCGAAAGTGACGCGTTGTTGTGTTCCTAAATACTCCGAAATTGGAGTCCACCATTTCCCGAGAGACCCTAAAATTAGATGATCGTGGATTAAAGCTATTCGTAAAGATTAAAAAAAATAAATAAAGAGTTCGAAACATTTATAAGAAAGTAATTATGAGGAAATATTTAAGGTTGTAAATTCCGACACTCATGTGAAATACTTGATTAAAAATATTTAAATAACCGAAAATAACGAAATAGTGAAATAAAACCCAACTCATGAATGATCGAAATGATAAATTTATTATAGGCCATAGGGACCTAGCTATGATCACGCCATCTATAATTAGCATTGTCCGACCTTCCCCATTACTTCGTTTTCGCTTAGCGTTCTTTCTGCTTTTCTTTTTGCTCGGCTCCTGAGGGTCGCAGCGTGATGTTTAATACTTTCCCTAAGAATTGGGCTATCGAATGCAGAAATAATTTTTCAATTCCGACTGGTAGTTCCAGAGATAGCGCGTTCAAACAAACGAATTCTTCAGCTTTATTACCTATATTAGTAGATTGCTGGCTTTTTAATTTCTAGGTGACCTAATAACGAGAAGAACAGGAGACAACATAGATGGCTACCCTCTGCTGGTGGGGATCTACTCTCTGTTACGCCAAAGTAAAAGTGAAAATGTCGATATCTTTGTTGATTCCTTATGCACATATGTGAGGTTAGTAACTTGATTATGAATTCGTCCTTATAGCGGACCCTAGATGATCATGCGGCATGACATGCGTTACGTGCTGTCATACATGCATGACCGTTTAATTGTATTGATTGATGCGAATGACATGCAACGGGGTAAAAAAAAAACTAAGTATTTAGTCCGTCAGACAGATAATAAAAAAAAAAAAATTTTTATTATCTGACTGACGGACTAAATACCGGACTTGGTTTTTTCCGGTCGGTCGGAGGGTCGAGTCTAATAAGACTCGAATATTTTGCTTTATCATATTAATAAAAAGTTACTCAGATAAAACGCATTAAAGTTGGGGAGTGGGGGCTCGCTACGTCACAACCATAACAAACTACGTATAAAATCTGGCAAGGAGTGACATCATGACACGTTTTAACTCAATGTATCGCCGTAATAAAAATAAAAAAACCGGCCAATTGCGAGTCGGACTCGCGCACGAAGGGTTCCGTACCAATCAATCTGCCTAGCCTTTTCCCAACTATGTTGGGGTCGGCTTCCAGTCTAACCGGATGCAGCTGAATACCATTATTTTACATGGAGCGACTGCCTATCTGACCTCCACAACCCATTAGCTGGGTAATACGATACCCCTTGGTAAGACTGATTGTCAGACTTTCGGGCTTCTGACGACCCGTAACGACTGTCAAAGATCCACGAATGACAGCCGGGACCAACGGCTTAACGTGCTTTCCGAGGCACGGAGGAGTCTCGGTATGTAAAGATGGTCACCCATCCACGGACCAACCCCGGCAAGCGTAGCTTAACCTGATGGATCGACCCGTGCGGCTGTTATTACTTAGCCACGAGCTCCTCTGGTTCCGTACCATTATCAATAAAAACAAAAATCACGTTTGTTGTATGGGAGCCCCCTTAAATATTTATTTTATTCTGTTTTTTGGTATTTGTTGTTATAGCGGCAACAGAAATGCATCATCAGTGAAAATTTAAACTGTTTAGCTATCACGGTTCATGAGATACAGCCTGGTGACAGACGGACAGCGGAGTCTTAGTAATAGGGTCCCGTTTTACCCTTTGGGTATGGAACCCTAAAAAAGAAAAAATATGTGTCCAATTTTTTTTAATAACCTACATGAGACGGACAAAAAGAATTTTAGTCGACATCCCTATTCTACGTGCTACGATAGGGTCCATCATGCAGCATCACGTAAACGAATGTCATGCCACATGATCGTCTATTTATAGGGTCCGCTTATCGTAGCACGTAGTTTGCATGTCATTCGCATCAATCAATACAATTACACGGTCATGCATGCGTGACAGCACGTAACTAACGCATATCATGCCGCTTGATCGTCTAGGATCCGCTTATTGCTTTTGGGCGTTCAGGGGCAAAATGTCCAATTCTCAAAATTACCAAATCCCAAAATCTCCAACTTCCAATATTTAAAATCTTTGAGAATGTGGTAAATGTGTTCTCATCAAAGCGCTTTTTAAAACATGTCATCATGATGTTGATGATGTTGTCATGTCATGTGTGTTGTGCTATGAATGACAAACAATAAATACAAAATACTGAAAGAACTTCGTAAAGGTAAACACTCGCATATGTTATAGATATATGACAACATAGCTTATTTACCTTTACGAAGTTCTTTCAGTGGTTTAAATTTATTGTTAGTCATTCTTATGCCTTAAAAAAGCGCTTTGATGAGTTATAAATGTGTTCATACATTTATAACTCATCAAAGCAACATTTACCACATTCTCAAAGATTGGACATTTTGGGAATTGGACATTTTGACAATAGGACATTTTGACAATTGGACATTTGGACAGTTGGACATTTTGACACCGCTGGACATTTTGCCCCTGAACGCTTTTGGGTAGGTACTTACTCAATTTAAAGTTTACAGGTACAGTGTTTGAGCCCTAACCCTGCGTCCTGCCGCGCAAATACGCAATCGTTTACCTTGACTAAGCGTCCTAACGCGCGAGTATGTCAAATTCATATACCCAGCGTCCCTGAGTAAGTGCCCCGTTAGTCTCGTGGTCGCAAGCGCGAATGCAAGACCAACGGAGCAGGCGGCCGGGTTCGATACCCAGGTCGGGCAGTGTTGTTGGGTTTATCCATTAGGAATTTCTCAGTAACAGCCCGGAGTTTGGAAGTTGGCGGTGTGACACCCCCGTGCCTCGGATAGCACGTTACGCCGTTGGCCCTGCGCCTGATCTCTCTCCGGTCGTGTCGGATTGCCGTCCCATTGGACTATGACAGTGAGTGCACCTGTCTGCGCACACAGTTTTGCACTATAATAAATCTCCCGCGTAGATTGTGGCTGCCATGGCCGAAATTCGGTCTGGACTATTATTATTCTGCGTCCAAACCAAAAGCGATCGTCGCGCGAGTAAGCGATTACGCGATCATTTCATGAATCGTGACTAGGTACATACGCGACTAGATCGATCGCGCGAGTTGTCATATTCATATTATGAGTACCTACCTGGTCGACAGAGTTCTGGTCGGGTGAAAATAGAGAAAACGAATTTTCCCAGATCTATACGAGACCTAGCTAGATCGATTTTTCGCACCCCGTAAAGGCCATAAACCCATATTGCAACTTTCAGTGAAATCGTTAGAGCCGTTTTCGAGAAAGTGATTACAAATATTGCTTGCTTATTGGTCACGGACTAGAAAAAAATTTTTTTTTTTTCTAGTCCTTGTTAATCGTAATAGGATAAACGAGCGCGTCAATCGCGTACTCGCGCGGGTTGTTTTCGGCCTTATTGCATAATTTTTGAATTATCTAATCAAAATTTTCTCTAATATTTCAGAATAAAACATGCAGAGTCATCTAATGATGGTGCTGCCATTGTGAGGATATTGCAACTATTTACAGAAACATTCAATTATCCTTTTGACAAACTTGAAGATAAACTTCCTTTAATATTGCTCACACATACTTTTCAAAAGTAAGACTATAAAATTAAGAGCTTGGAAGTAATAAAACAACATGGTTAACATTTATTATGATATATTTTCTATTGTTATATAAAGGTACATAATATATTATATTTAACTTTTAATGGTTTTATTTTTCTTGAAAATGCTCTTCTTATTATTTTTCACTTTAATATGATGCTGCTCTATAATAGTACTCGCCCCAGTTGGCACACTTACTTATAATTTTGTCTTGCAAGTTCAGGATTGAACTGTGAATTGTATTTTGGTTTCACTCCAGTATCTTTTTTAATTTCTGTATTTAAAGGTTTATGCAGACCCTTCAAAAACAACTCAGTCCTATATTTTTCTTGTTGCTCACGTTTTAGTCGAGCTTCTCTTAATTTTTGTAATTTTTTTTCTTTATCTTCAGTTTTGTCTTTTTTGTGTTTCTTTTTCTTAAGTTTATGTTTTTTATCAATGGTAATATGTTTCTCTGTTTTTGTTTCAGCATTAGATATGGCATTCTTTTTGTTTTTATAAGTATTATCATGAAGATGTTTAAATGCATTCATTGGATCAAGCATCTGCTTTTTTTTCCAACTTACTTCTCCATTTTTCTCATCAGGCTCTTTTATTTTTGGTTTACCATCCTGATCTTTCAAGACTAACTTGTCATAGGTATCTTTAATATTACTCGATCTGGCGGCCCCTGCTGTCTCTGGCGGTACTTCATACCAATTCTTTTTACCAAGTGCCTCATTTGTGTCTTGTCCAAGATATGTCAAGTAACCAATCTTTTTCTCATATTCTTCCTTCTTTTCTTTTACATCCTTGTCATGTTCCTTATTGGTGGTTTTTACAGCATCCTCAAAATTTGCAAATAAGTTTATATGTTCAACAGTTGCTTGTTGTGTAGGCTCTATTTCTGGCTCTTTAATGCTATATTCCTGTAACTTTTGCTTGGTTTTGTGTTTTAGCACACTAAGACGTGCCTCACGGTCAGCTTGTTCAACTCTCAAATTTTCCTGTCGTTCTTTTTCTGCAGCTTCAGCTTCATCTTTCCTTACTCTGGCTATGTTCTCTTTTGTTCTTACATGCCATCTATAAACAATATCATAATAAAATGAACAATTATAAAGTTCAAGTAAAACCGCACTGGTGAAATCTCATCTCACCATTATGTTGTCACATTATTCCAATTATTATAAACTTCACAAAGAATATAATATTAGATTAGACTGGATGCTTTTTGTTGATCCATGGATTAGTTGGACATTTGGATGTAATGAAAGTCATCTCAAAAATCAAAGGATTTTAGGTATAATGAGTATGATGCCTAACCATTACAACACACATAAACATAACATCATGCCCGTATGGGTTAGCCAGAGGTGTGCCTATAGTACACCCATATTTCGCCAGGAAAAATCCAATAACACTGCCCATCCCGGAAATCGAACCCGGGACCATGGTCGGCAGTAGTGCTTGCAACCACTAGACCAATGAGGCAGTCCAAACCATTGCAACATAGTGTCCAATCTCTTATCAGACAGAACTATTGTACCTCTGCAGCAGCGCAAAGATTGATTACAAACAATTGATTGTACTTGAAATGATGTTCTGACTGCCAAATTCCGATAGGGGTTGAAAACAAAAAGTCTGAAGAACCATTTATTAATTGGATGCCCAGAAAGTATTTTTAAATCGTAAGTGTGTACCTTTTCTTTGGAAGGATATTCATTCTAAAAATATAAACAACCAATAACTAATTGTAAAGAATTACAATTATTGATTCACCACAAAATCGCAATCACAAGCACAAACAAAACAAGTACTTATGTCAAAATTTGACACTTGCTTGAGTAGTTGTCTTGACAGTGACACTTTAGTGATGTACATTTATATTTGGTTGGATACGGCTTCACGGACTATGATGCCATATCGTGATCGTAACGGCGCGGCATCAGCACCGAAATGTATGTGTAATGTACGTATTCACGTTAACATTCAAACAAACTAAGCGTTGGACGTAAAGTTTCTTTTGCATTACCAATGGATGCACGGAAAGAACGATCGTGAAAAGGAGAACACTGATCTGTAGTGTGCAGACGGTCAAAATTGCTTGACATTCCCGAAAAAATTACGTGCTTATCAAGCAATTTTGACCGTCTAGGGACCCCATTAGGATTTTGACCGAATTCGGTCGTAAAGCGATCGCTATCTATGTCGAGACTGCAGGCCCCTGCTATGTAAACCGGAAGTCTTGGACCTGCTGGACCCATAGAATTAGTAAGTACTTTACGGTACACTAGCTTTTGCCCGGGGCTACGCCCCCGTGGTCGTCAGAAGATCCCAAATCACGTAATTTACTGGGATAAAATGTTTCTTTTATCCTGACCCATGTCATCTACTACCTCTGTACAGGTACCAAATCTGTTCAGGCCGTTTAAGTGTAAAATGGTAACAGACAGACAGACATAGTTACTTTATGTAAGTTTGGATTACATTTACAAGGATCACGTTTTATTTGATTTTAGTCGAGTATTTTATTACTTGTTTGTCATTTGTCGTAGTAGTTTCTCGATGGGCAATCTCTAGTGCGCGTAATGTAATGGACGTACAGACGCAACGCAAAGCAAACTTTGTCTTTATTGAATTTATCTTTATTTTAAACTAGGTAATTGTTGTTGGTAGGTTTAACATCTTGAAGTGAAACTTGAAAATAAATATTTTTAACCTGATTTTGTGTAGACTGCATGGCTCTTATCGTTTGCATTCGTCAACATAATTTAGGTTATCCCTAATAAAAGCAATAATAAAACCTATTCATTATTTTAGTGACGGTACTGGCAAAATGGAAGCTGTAGAGGAACCTCCTCTTCATAACCCTCCCACGGATGGTATGAAAATAACAATTATATTTGATGAAAAAGACGAAAACGCCGTGGCTTCGGTAGCAACGGATGTATGTCACAAATCAAACGGTGTCGCGGATTCGGAATCTGCAGAAGTAGCTGCAGTAGAAAGTAACACAGCACCCAGCGAAGACAGTAAATGTGAAACTGAAACATCGGCAGCAGAGGTGAAGATTGAGGTACAAGAAAATATTGAAGATACGGCGGTATCTGCTGTGTCTAAAATTGATAACACGACAGATCTAACCATTAGCACCGCCGAAAAAACCAAGGATCCCACTGATGATCCCTCTCCCATTATTGCAGAGTCAGTGAAAGATGATGTAGAGGACATAGATAAAAACAGTGGTACAGAAGGAATCCAATTAGAAGAAACTGTCATTGAAGACAGTATTGTTGAACCACTCTCAGACAGAGTCACTTTTCAGACTGAAATTTTAGTTGAAGCTAATGATAATGAGGTGATTGAGACTATTACAGAAGAGACAATTATTGATGATCAGGACTCCAATAATTTACTTAGTGGACTTGGTCAAAGTATTGAATTAAGTGAAGCTTTACGCTCATCGGATGTTACTGATAGTGTGGAAAATAATAATTGTGCCGTTAGACAGGAAGTTTTCAATAAAGAGGAACTGTTGGACATCTTGGAGGGGAATGATGAGGGACAGCCTGAAACCATACTTCCACCGAACTTTGATACAAGCTTACATTCAAAAAAGATTTTAGAAACACAAATAGCTTTGCAACAGCTTTCAAGATTGAAAAGAACTACAAAAAAAAGGAATGTTGATCGACTTTCTAGAAACAAAAAAAGTGATAAAATAGTAAAAATTGAAAAAGAAACAAAATGCTATAAAGCCGCAAAAAGCGACAAAATAATAAAAAGTGATAAAACAGCAAAAAGTGATAAAGTAGAAAAAGTGGTCAAACAAGATGAAAAAGAATCAGCAGAAGGTAAGCCCGAGGAAAATATAGTCAATGTACTGGTTAAAGAGTGGGATGACGAAGAAGCCTCTGAAGCTGATAAATCCAACAAGTTGCAGGAGAGTGAACCCTCCTTAGAAAGTACTGAAGAAGTTGTGAAATCACAAGAAGTTGTCACTAAAGACGAAGAGGAAGCATCAGTTCGGACTTCCATTGATTCATCATGTGAAGGGAAAACTCCAGCTTTAAATAAGAGCAGTGATGAAGGCCAACCACAACGGAGACTTGGTAGAGTTATAAAGAAAAAGGTTATATTTGATCCTGATAATCCTGACACTTTCACAAAAACTAAAATTGTTATTAAAAGCAAAGAACCTAGTTTGGAAAAAGATATAACTCCAGCTAAAAAAATTAAGACTGAGCAAACTTTCCAGACGGGTGGCAAATCATCTTTGCCCAAAAACTTGCAATGGAAAAAGCCATCTCCAAAAAATTGCAAACAAAATAAGCGGTTGACTGAGGTTGATAAATTATTGATGGATGAAGGAGCTGTGAACATGATATATCAGCTAACCCCTGAGGCACCAAAGGGTAAAAAGAACATGAAAACCAAAGCTGAATTTATAAAAAAATTACAGAGCTCTACACCTGACTCGAAAGAAATGAAATTTCGAGAAAGGAAAAAAGAATCAAAGTATGAAGAAGGAGAAGCTAAAAAAATTCTTGGTGGTAAGCACAGGTCCTCCCTGAGTAGTTCAGTCAAATCACCATCGGTTTGTGAAGACTTTGAGGCTCACAGTGCTGATGATTCTATTATCTATAGACGGCACTCATCAAGTTCTTATTCGAGCTCGTGCATGAGTCCACGACGGTTGAGTGATGTGGAGGCAAGTAATCAGGGAGGGTCAGGTAAACCTCCACATGTTGCTCAAACTGATGATCAAAACCAGCATGGTACTATCGTCAGTAATCGCCCAATAGCTGAGATGTTCATGTCAGACCGCACAGATGCTGGCCGAACAGACACTATAAATAAGGATGACTGCATGTCTATAAAAGAAAAATTAAATTCTAAGTTAAATCTTGCCTTAAATAAGAGGAAGCGCGACAATTCCAAAGCCGATAAACCGTCAAAGCTAAAAAAAGTTATAAAAACTGATGAAAAAACAACTGTAAATAGCGAAGATTTTAAATACTTGTCCATTAACTTTGATCAAAGATTAGCTGAAATATGTGTTCAGAAACCAGGGTCCAACTGTAATATTGAGGTAAGTGTAATAATAATATCACCTTCGTGTAATTTCAAGAATACAGTCTTCTTCTTTTCAGAGTTGATTGAATATGTATTATTTTTCCTTGCAGATAATAAAAGAGCTAGAAAAAGCCCTAAAATTGGTTGAATTAAGGAAAGACATATCAGTGACCCTATTTTCATCTGAATGTGGGACTACATATTCAGATTTAGACTTAAGACCTTTGGTGAATGATAACATGGAAAAATCAACAAATTTTGCTTATGAAATGGCAGAATCTATTAGGTAAGTTGTAAAAATATCTAAAGAATTAAATTAATTATGTCAAGAGAATGATATTATTGCATTTCACATAGGTTGCATTATATGATTCCAATAATATTCAAATGCAAGTGTTTGTAGCTATGTTGCAAAGGACCAGGCCCTAAAGATAAGAAAGCTATGAATAATACTGATACAGATGTGCAGTTCACACATAGTGGTGAAACTCTATTTCTATTGGAAACCTTGTTGATTAATTAATGAGCAATTTATGATACTGCCTTGTAGCTCTGATCAGTCGATCTCATAAATAAACCTGAGTGGGTTGGCATAAAAGATTTCAACAATGTTTCAATATCTTTCTTGAAACAGCCCCTCTATATTATGGCAGTTTCAGAATTTAAGCTTTTAAACATTTACAGATCCCTTTTACAAGCAGTGGAACAGCATAGCAAGCTGTTATGCTCAGGGATGAGTGGTCGATGTTCCGGTATTGGCCTGGCTCTGATCGGCCTAAGCGACGTGGCGCTGGCTTCGGAGCGAGCCAGCTTCGCCATTAGCCCCAAGTCACATGCATCGGTGGCGCCGATAGAGCCTGGTGTATCAGCGTTCACTACATATAGACTTCTGTCTCAACCTCTTGTAAGTGTACAGTCATTTTTATCATACAAATGAAAACATTGTTTATAAAAAGAAATAATAAAAAAAATCTTTATTTTAATAACTAAACACTTCAAATTAATTTTCTGTTCTACTTTAATATAACTTAAACTACTTATTGCAGTTAAACGACTTGGTCGTTTTTGGACGTCGGTTGACTGCCTCTGAAGCTTTGCAAGGTGGTTTGGTGAGCCGCAAACTTTGGCCTGAAAATTTCAACGAACAAGTTCGCACTATCGCTAAAGATATTGCGGCTCAACCCGCGCAAGTAAGTTAATAATCTTCATAACTGTAGTCGTCTTCTATGCGTTGGCAGTAAGCTTTCCACCCTCTCCCTTCATAAAGCAGTTCCGAGATGTACGTATGAGTTATGCCTCCGTTGTGCACACATATGTGGTGTCTGGGGCAGAGACAAGACTGGTACAGAGCGTTTAGATCGTAGTTGACGTTTCCACAAAACTCCCCAGTTTTGCATAGTGGAAGTGACGAACAGCGATACCTACGATTGGTATCCTCACTAGAAGTAAGCTTCCAGTAGTTGGGGTTCCGACAGCGGCAACTAAACGTTATGTTTGGTGGGACAAGCTGTATGTTCACATGATGCATTTCTTCAAGCTCATCGGGATTCATACGTTGGTAGGTCGTGACCACGTTAAGGGCGCTGTCGTTCATGGTACATTCTGGCCAATTAGTGACAGGCTGGCAGAACTGAAAGCCAAATAACACTTTAGATTAAAAACATGTTGCAATCCTAACTGATATTATAAAAGCGAAAGTGAGTTTGTTTGTTTGTAACGCTTTCACGCTAAAACGGCTGAACGAATTTGGATGAAATTTGGCACACGGGTAGACCATGACCTGGAAAAGGACATGGGCTACTTTTTATCGACATACCACGCGGGCGGAAGCTAGTAGGTGATAAAAGTAAGTTAAAATTAAATACCTGTAAGCGGTAATATTTACCTGTAAATGAGCTCGGTTGTTCAGTTCAACGAGGCTGTCGCTGTTGGCGCGGGTATCGCAGCGCATGCGGCGCGCGCACCGACACAGCCGCACAAGCGCAGGCGCGCGCCAGTACCACAGTATTAGCGCAGAACACGCCTGTCGTGGATTGCATGACGGCAAGCTGCGTTCACTCTCCTCCTAAAACACGGATGTTATAATGATTTTTGCAATCGACAATGACGGGCATACTGAACTAATACAAAAAATACAAAAAGAAACTGTTGAACAAAACTGCATCTTACGACACCCACATTAAAGCTCAGATTTGTAGTGGTAGACGTATTTAATTATTGTTATATTTTTTTTAGTATGCCTTGTAACATTATAGAGAGAGGGAGAGGTATCAGTTCTGTAATTGTCTTTTAACTTCGTATCGTACAATCATCATCATTCTCCTGACCTTATCACAATCTATTTGGGGTCGGCGCAACATGTCCCTTTTTCCATACTTCTCGTATCGTACAATATCACTATTAAAGGTCACTTACAAACAGTTACGCGACTTTACATTTTGAAAGATTATGTAGACTGGTAGAGTACTCACGAGACCATAATAGTACAAAACAGGCTCGTCGTTGTCATCACTCGGCTCGACACAAGTACATAGCACTAATAGCAATAGTACGTTGAACCACATAGTAAAATAATTACTACTGTAATGCATACTTAACTCTCTTAACATAGCTGCTTATAGGTCGTAACCCATATCGATAAGATAACCTTGTAACGAGATATTAACTCAAGTGGATTTGTTTCAATTGAATTTAGTATTGTATGTAGTATCGTGTAAACTGCAGCTATTTAACACAAAAAGGTCCCTTCACAATATTAGGGAAAGCTGCAATGAGATGAGAATCATCAATTCTTGACCTTTCTGAAGAACATCACCAAAGAGGTGTCTTTGGTGATGTTCTTCAGAAAGGTCGAGTGCTTACCTAATACTCGCACCGGGTGTGCGTGAATGACCAGACGTATGATCGCAAACGCAGCAAAAGGATCGCTGCAGGTGGCGTTATGTAGTTTCTGCCTACCCCCATGGGAAAAAGGCGTGAGTTTATGTATGTTATCATTCTCTATATTCGGGTCGGCGCAGCATGTCTTCATCAATGCATCTCTAGCTGCCATCCTTAGTAGTCATAGTTGTAATAAGAATAGATACCCTGAATAAATTCCAGCTTTATTTTTTTAAGTAATTGAAACTGATTCATACCTTTTTCCACCCTTTTGGACACTCTTTAGGCTGTGAGTACATTATTCTTTTGTTATATTTACAGAATATCTGGCTAAAAAAGCAACTACTGAATATGAAGAAGAGCGGGTCAGAGTCTACATTCCTGACGCAGTTGGAGAAGGAGCGAGATCTGCTGGTCGAGTACTGGACCTCGGTTGAAGGACAGGAGATCTTACGTGCGACGTACAACGTTTAAACTTTTATTATTCTGTTACTAAACAACAGTAAACGATATTAATTTCACAATAACCTTTTATTCATGTGTTGAAACTGTTTATAACAAAATACTACAACTGGTTGAATTGACTTCGGAATAGATTTTCATTGCAACAAATAACATTTTGGTTGTTAATTTAATAACACAATTCATGAATACTAACTAAGAAAATATTAGCATATCCAACGTATTCTTTTGTCATACATAAGGGCAATGGCAGAACATTTAATAGTTGACAAATTGTCAGACTGACATCAAAATTACTGTAAAAATTTAAAATTAGTATGCGCCCTGCGAATGTATAGGGGTTAGGTATTGTGTAAAGACTGCTATTAATGAGAGGGTAGATAAAAAAAAGTGTGAATGCATACAAAGTTTATTTAGAATGATTTGATTTGTTTACGGCAGATTAGATCCTTGGTGTTAATTATCTTTGTGTGTGTGTGAATTGAGTGAGCACCCTAAATAAAATTAATAATATATACTAGTCATTTAGTAAAAGGTGTGAAACAATTGTAAAAACAATCTTACAATTTGTAAAAAGATAAAACATGAGATATATCAGTTAATGAATGCTCACTCAGTTCGCACATACGACCACCCTGAATCTCAGAACGTATGAAGATTTCATGTAAGATTTATGTACTACTCTTTAGTAAAACCTTTATAAAGTTGTCGTTTTAGATATCAATCGCCAAGGGCCGTATAAAAAAAAATTACAAATACTTTCATATGCTCACTCAATTCACACACTTTGAAAGGACCCGATTTCTTATGAACAAACCATAATTTCATTTTGTTATAAATCTTGTTTTATTAAAAGGTATACACGTGATTTTGTAAAATACAAAGCGAACCATAAATGTAGCCCGTTTTGTAATAGTTAATTAATATAAGTGCTCACTCAATCCACACAATTCTGAAAAGTTATAAACGTTAATATCTTTGAATTTATAAGGATTAGAAAGCTATAAATTGCGCTAGTTTTAGTAAAGAAAAGTTACTAAAGATTTGCCATTTTACATTTAGTACTCTCAGTTTACTCTAAAAGATATTCAACTGTTTGTGTTTCAATGAAAATCTGCCTACTGTAGGGTTGTCACGCAGGACCGTGTCCTTCCTTCATACTAAGTGTCTATCTGGGCATGCTTCGATTTGTTTGTGCACAGACCCACTAAGCTGGGACTGAATATATTACTAATTTTAATATGGTATCATTTTTATTAGGTCAATTATAAATATGCATAGATAGGTAATGCTACAAAAATAAATAAATAAAACTTAACAACCGATAATCAAAATGTAGCTTCAAGAGTCTAACATAATTAAATATGCATAGATAGGTAATGCTACAAAAATAAATAAATAAAGCTTAACAACCGATAATCAAAATGTAGCTTCAAGAGTCTAACATAATCTCTCGGTATTTGCGAACGCAGCCTTATCCATATTTTGTTAATTTTACTAAACTACCCTCATAATAATATGCACCTAGTTTCGGATTATTCAATCCTGTTTGTTTGTTAAGTTTGTCATTTAACATTAATCGTATTATTATTGTGTGGCATACGTAGTACAGTGCAATAATGTACCTATTATCAATGTTATTGTTTTTCCTGGTGACTATAACGTAAGTATATTTAGCTAATAAATAACAATATTTTGTTCTTTTTTTATTTGTTCAATGCAGTTTTTACGGTTTCGTAATACTTACTACTATAAAAATTAACTTTTGCATTACAGAGTAATAATTGGAAGAGGTCGCAAACCTCTGATAAGTTTCGAAAATCAGAAAAAAATATTTCTTAAACATGCTGAATACTTACAAGCTCCCAACATTAAATATAACGACCCAATATTTTCTAAGATGTCTGAAGAACTTGAGAATAAAATGTCCCCGATGGCATTATACATATCACTGAATCGTCATAGAAGCCGTATATTTACTTTGAACGACGAAACTTCGAACGCAACAATTTCAAATGAGGTGCCAATATCCGATTCAGGCTGTGCGACTCCACTATTACAGTCGTCATCGTCGGAAAAAGAGAACAGCAGTGTTGTTGTGAGTGATGATGAATGCCAAACATTTTCTTTCTATCTATATTATCTATATTATTATTATTATGTTATCTATATTTTCTTTCTATTTTTTTTTAGTTTATTCACGATGTTGTAAAACTTTGCCTTGGTCAATATGATGGTGAGATAGGTGATTATCCAACACTAAAATCTAAGTTAGATCAATTATTACACGACGCTACACTTGATGGATTAAATTCAGATAGCAAAAACATTGATAAAAATAATGAATTTGATGACCCAAATAATAACGAAGGCTTAGAATTCATGGATTGGTTTAACAGTATTGTCGAAGAAACTAAAAAACTAAATCCAGCTCTAGATATTAACAAAAATGCTTATTACTATCCGCCATTTATTCCTACTTTTAAAAGAATATTAATGAAACTACCTTTGTGGTCTAATTTATTGAGATTTCTTTTTGAATCTGAAAATAAAGCACCGTCCTCTTCAGGAATAGAAAGTTATTTTAAAACTTTAAAACATCTTGTATGTAAAACAAAATTTAAAAGATATAGAATTGATGAGTTCTATAAGCTATATGCGGAATATTTGGAAGGGGAAATGAAATCTGCATTATGCGCCCTAGATCAAGATATTATAACTAAAATTAATCCTAAACGGAAATCGATGAAAAGAGTAAAACTATTAAATCCTAAAAAGCAGAAAATTTATAAGACGGTTTACAGGCGCTCTATTACTGAAGATTCCATTTTTTCGGATCAACCCTCTTATGTCGAGAACTGGAAAGGAGAAGGTAAAATTAGTAGATCAAAACCAAACACGACGGTAAAATACATAAGAAATGGCAATTTATGTTCATCTGTTTATATCAACGGTGAATATGTAAATCTATTAAACACCTGTGCCTTTGATTCTGTTATGTATTTGTTTGGTATCGAGTATAACGAAAACGAAAAATTTAGAAATATTATAGATACTTTTGATGAAAATGAATCTATTCCGCATTATGTAAAATGTCTAAGTGACACCAATTCCAAAGATGATGATTTAAATAGCCTAAGAGCAAAAATAATTATAAAATATGTTCAAAAGCCAATAACCACTAATTCTAGCACTTACGATGTCGCCTGTAATGTTGCTCGTATCTATGAACATTTTCTTCTGGATTATTTCACTAGCTCAATTTTTACAAAAACGTGTACCAATGTATTGTGTTCAGCAAACGTAATTAAGAGAAATAACGTGTTCTTACCTTTAAATATAGATATGATTAATATTTTTGATATCAGCCTATTAGAAACAGCTATTTCTTTGTCGGAAGGTGAATCAAAATGTGCGTCATGTGAGGGAGTAGCAACTAGTTATTATATCATTTCAAATGTGATTTCTTTTGATTTGAATGGCACCAACGCAGTAGCGCTAAGTAAAGTGCCCCGTACAATTGTACTTAAAAATAAATTGTATAGAAGTATTGGTGCGGTCGAATTCGTAGCACCTTTAGATTTAACAGGCATTGGTCATTATAAGAGTCATTATTTATCAAACGAGAAATATTTTTGCTACGACGACAACTGTACTAATATCCACGAAAGTACTGATCAAAATATTCTGTTGCACTCTTTAAGCTACATCCTGATCGACAACGATTGTTAACCCAAAAATCTAAATTTGTAATTTTTTTAATTAAACTACATTATGTAAATAAATGGTTTCAATCAAATTCGTATATCATTGACCTTACTGTAACATCCCATGTTAGGTCCTACTGCTGACCTCGTAGATAAAGGTCATTATAAAATAAATAAAATTTTAGTTCAGCAAAAATGTCCTGCGTGACAACCCTACAGTATGGCAGATTTTCATTGAAACACAAACAGTTGAATATCTTTTAGAGTAAACTGAGAGTACTAAATGTAAAATGGCAAATCTTTAGTAACTTTTCTTTACTAAAACTAGCGCAATTTATAGCTTTCTAATCCTTATAAATTCAAAGATATTAACGTTTATAACTTTTCAGAATTGTGTGGATTGAGTGAGCACTTATATTAATTAACTATTACAAAACGGGCTACATTTATGGTTCGCTTTGTATTTTACAAAATCACGTGTATACCTTTTAATAAAACAAGATTTATAACAAAATGAAATTATGGTTTGTTCATAAGAAATCGGGTCCTTTCAAAGTGTGTGAATTGAGTGAGCATATGAAAGTATTTGTAATTTTTTTTTATACGGCCCTTGGCGATTGATATCTAAAACGACAACTTTATAAAGGTTTTACTAAAGAGTAGTACATAAATCTTACATGAAATCTTCATACGTTCTGAGATTCAGGGTGGTCGTATGTGCGAACTGAGTGAGCATTCATTAACTGATATATCTCATGTTTTATCTTTTTACAAATTGTAAGATTGTTTTTACAATTGTTTCACACCTTTTACTAAATGACTAGTATATATTATTAATTTTATTTAGGGTGCTCACTCAATTCACACACACACATTATCTTTTAGTCCTAGAAAATTATGTTATGTTATAGAAGAAATTGTTTATGTCCTTGTTTTAGATTTTTATGAGTTTATAATTTAAGGGTTTATTATAGTTTTCTTTTGTTCAGCCAAAGTTCGCATTTACGGCTTTATTTACAAACATTTTGATAAATTGTGTAACTTTATTGAATCCTGCGACACTACATTTTATTACACATAGGTACGGTCATCTAGGAAAAATATAAAGAATGTTAATAAATAAAGCAGTCAATGTTATTTCAGAAAATGCGTCTGTCCTTGGTTATGTGTATTGATCACACTTAGTATTTATTCTTCATCCCATGTTTGTATGGAAACTAAACTGAATATTAAAATAGTACATTCTTGAGTTGTTTGAAATCAAAATAATATTGCTGAAATCTTTCTATATTATGTATTCATATTTATAAGTATACTTAGAGATAATTTATTTTTGGTTGAAATAAAGTGCCTTTTATGATATCGAAATCTATTATATATTTTGATTAAAAACTTAAAATGTACTAAATAAATATATAAAATAATAATTAGAGTACCGACCATATGAATGATTTTTGAAATGATAATTGGTGCATAAGACATCACATGAATTCAATGTTACGGCCACGTTGACGACACACCCCAACTAGATGTATAATTTTTAAGGCAAGGAGTTGTATACTGATGATCAGAAGCAGCGTGAGCAGGTTATGTGCATGAGATGTACTGTAACAGATATGTTGCACTTTCACCGCATACTATAAAGATTTGTGTGGTTGGCGAATGACGTGAATAGTATAAAACTTGTTATTCGAGCACGATTAGATGTGTTAGTTGATAAAGATTACTTTGGAATGAAATGATGGATGTGTAAATACTTCGTGGTGAAAAGGGTTCGACGAAAATGTTTAAATATTATAAGTATCTCGATTACTTTGATCTTGATTCAAATGAAGTGAAATTGTGTACATAATGGGTTTAATGTTGACGGATTTAATGCTTTTTAATTGATGTGACACCTTAATCTTTAATGATACGGTATAGGAAATCCACCATGTGTTATTTTGTAGTAGTTTAATCGGATGAACGACACTGAACGAGTCACAATAGAAGATTTTTATTGTTATTACGTCTGGGGGCGTTTAGTGACGCAAAGTGTTAAATGTAACATGTAGTTTGAGTTCGACCAGGCTTGCTGGTTCACTGATGTGCATCATTTAACTTTACAATATTCATTAACAGCTCTTTAGTGTCATTAGCAAATCGCTTGGAATATTTCGATTTCCGTCACTATCTTTCGCAAATATAAAAGTGTTGTATTTGTGATGTCACAATGTTTCATCAATGTGTTGTCACGATATTTTAACGTTAACTTCTTGGTAAAATTGCTCTTTCGTAAGGTTCGTATTTCTATATATATTATGTATACTACGATTTAATTTTCAACTTCTTTGTAACAGTGTGTAAGTATATTTTAAAGAAAACGGTAAACAAGATAATTTATGATGCTCTTGCAAGTGATATCTTGTAAATTTACACTTTACCCTACATAAAACTGTATATATCATTTTGGATTCTCAAACAATATAAAATCAGGATAGAAGCATAGGTAATTGTTTTAATTATATGTTTTCAAAAACAAATAACTCTTTCTTTTCATTTGGACAAAACACCTTTATTTGAAATAATTACTGCATCCATAATGTAGTTAAGGTCATATAAATTATGGGTTAAATAGTTTTAAGTCACAGAATTATGTCACATCAGAGCATGTGAATAGTGTAATTATAATAATATTAAGTACTGTAACATGTCTTTTATTTCTTAACGTAATTTTTTACAGTCAAACAAGCTATTTCGTACACAACTGTGTATAATGGCTAGTTTACACAGTGCGAGCTAGCGTGAGTCGGCCTACCGAGTAGCTGCAGTGCAGCAACTCGCACTGTGTGGACGTATCATACGAGTTACTCGCACTTGCGAGTTGGCAGCCGAATAACTTATAAATTTATTGTTTTTTTGCAAGCTAGCGTGCGAGTCGACTTACAGAGTAGCTGCAGTGTAGTAACTCGCACTTGTGCTTACAAGTGCGAGTTACTACACTGCAAACCAAGCTACTGCAAGCCGAGCTACTGACATGTTTGTACACAGTGCGAGCAAGCTGTATAGTCAGTAGCTCGTACTGTGTAAACAGCCAAGGCACGTCGAGTTACTGATATGTGAGTACACAATGCTGTCTACTGTCTAGTCAGCAGTTCGCACTGTGTTAACCAGCCATAACTTCCTTGTTTTGTTATCGTGCGAGTCGGCCTACCGAGTAGCTGCAGTGCAGCAATTTGCACTGTGTAAACAGCCAAGGCAAGCCGAGCTACTGACATGCGAGCAGCAGTCTACCGTCTATTCAGCAGTTCGCACTGTGTCAACCAGCCATTACTCGCACTTACCGAGTTGGACAGTAGCTCGTAACTTAATTATTTTTTTTTGTTTTCACTCATCTGCTCGCCATGCGAGTGATGGCCCTGTAGTCGTTGTTGATTTTAAAACTACATAATGTACCTAGCGCTTATTTTGATTGATCTGTATGTGGTTGGATTTGTGTAAGTACAAATAAATAAAACCAGATTTATGTTAGATACACTTTAATATGACTACTTATCACACTTTGTCTGCTACATTAGAAATAATGGGCTTAGGTCTAGATTTGAATAACAATTTCTTTTTGACAACAGCCTTCACTTTATAGCTTGTTTTGTCTTCCACAACAACTTTTTCGATCACCGCCATCGGTTGGTCCAATTTCTGCTCTTTGCCATTGAGGATGTGGTGGCCGAGAACTAAAACTGGTTGTTTGTTTCTATTGCTGTAATGCAGGTCGCCGACCACCTTAGCTTCTGTGATTTCCTCCTTTTTCGTCTGAATGAGACCTTGAAGCTCAACTATCGCCCACTCTGGTACTCCGTCATTTTCATTTTTACTGAAAAAGTTGGAAAGCCTTCATGAAAATCAATCACAAAAATTGTAGTGGACAGGGACTAAATGAAACAAATATGGAATGGTGTAAGAAGAATTTATTGTCATAGTCAAAGGGTAGCTTGATTATTTTTTTAATATAATGGCATAAGCTTCTGAGGAATGAAGTAAAATCATGAATATTTGCAATATCAAGAGTTTCTATAGCCTAAATGTGTCTACTACACTATGGTACATGAATCATGAAATCATGTTACATGGTACTCGGCCAAAAAATTTATCGTAGGAACGACACTAGTGTTGTCAGCGACGTACACGTACAGTGTAGTGGTTAGTATCGGAACTTCTTGAAGAGCGGGTGCTTCTGCGCGTTGTTGTGGCGCCTGTGCTCGTAATAGAGCGCGTCGTCGGCGCCCGCCAGCGACGACAGCGCGCCGGGCCGCCGCGCCACGCCCATGCCGCCCACGCCGCCTTCGCGCTCCTCTTCGCATTCCGTTTCTGAGGCTGCCAGCACCTGCACAAGGAGAAACATTCTTAAATAATACAGCATAACATCACGCCTGCAATCCCTGAAGGGTAACGCGGAGGTGTACTTGTAGAACTGTCTAGTCTTTTACTTCTTCGTCTGTTTTCCAATTCCTTTCTTTATCCAGTCAGGACACATTAATACCTTTTGAAGCTACGGTACTGAGCAGACTATTGCATAGAAAACTACATTTAATTACTTAATATCAATAGTTCAAAATAGCATACACCTTTGAAGTATGTCGAGATGACATATCTATACTTATTATAAAATAAAGTCGCTTTTCGTGTCTGTCTGTGTGTCCGCGTTGTTCTTCTAAACTACGCAAAGGATTTTGATCAGGTTTTCGATATCACATAAAAAAAAATATTCCGGAAGGTTTACATGTTTATTACATTAATATTTAACTGGTATGTAATATAGAAACCTTCACGTTTTGTCAAGTCGTAAAAACCGTGCGAAGCAGGGCCGGCTCGCTAGTGAAAAATATTTAAGGTGTGGCATAAATAGTGGTCCAACGTTAAGGGGTCGCTACACCGTATATTCACCTATCACATACTACAATTTGAACCATTTTGACATTACGACGAAATATAAAATGCTGAGTCGGTAAAGTAGTTTCTATCGCACAATGAGCAGACAAAAATATTAAGGTGACGAACATATTTTGGATGTGACTGTACACCAAAGTTGCTTTTGAATAAAATAAAAAAATATTTGTTCTAATTAGACTGCAAACAGCACCATTATTTTGTTTGATGTCGTACAGTTAAGATAACTGTAAGTAGTCTGTTTGGAAAGAGAGCCGGGCCGTCATGGGATTTGAGGGCCAAGCTGTGCTTCATTACCTTTTTTGTTTAGCGAGCAGCACAACGAAACGTTAGTTCACATTTTGGCCACGACCACAGAATACATAATAGTAAAAGTACAGATGATTCTCTCCGCAAAATTATTTAAATAAATAGCGACTATTGCTACGACACAATAAAGTGCAATTCAGGTCTCACAGCATTAATTACCGACAGTTATATTCACCTAGAAGTTGCCTCTTTTTCTATCGCGTAACTCACCTGACTCGTTAGGGTTGTGTTCTTTTACGACGCGGCGCGTGAGTGAGTATCGAACTAACGTGCGAGCCGGCCGGTGCGCGGCAGCCCACTGAATTAGCGTTGACAAGTCGAGCCCGCCGCGTACTTGTAGCTTCATACCTAAAATGCGGAGTGCGCCTGGCCTGCCACGACGGCGGTCTCTCCAAACAGACTAACACTCTTGTACTTCGAAAATCGCCCATACTGCCTCAAAATAAAGGCGCTGTCAAAGTCAAACTGTTACCATAGACGTGCGGATGACTGTTCGAATAATTTAATAAATGGTCGCGGTGTTAATTTTAATACCGTATCTTAAACCAGTACTAGAAAAACTTAGGCTGTAAATAACTTTTGAAGTAAACATAAATAAGTAAGTTGTACATATGGCTACAGATCAAGCTATACATTTCCAGTTTACACTGACCTCTCATTGTAAGGAAATCCTATACAATGCGAGATCAGCTTATACTGAAAATGTATAGCTTGATCTGTAGCCGTGCGTACCTGAATAAGAAAATAGTAAAACCGGCCAAGTGCGAGCCCGACTTGCACACGGAGGGTTCCATACCATCGTACATATTTAAAAAATCGTATTGAACACTACATATTTAAAAAAAAAAATACTTCAGTTTAAAAAAACACGTTTCTTATATTTAATTTTTAACTTTATTTTATTATTTTATATACCGGCAATAGAAATGAACAATCTGTGAAAATTTCAACTGGTTTTCATTACGGTTCATGAGAGACAGACGGACGGTCGGACACACAGCGGAGGCGAGTAATAGCACAGTCTATATATCCGACGAGAGCCCGAGCTACATACGTAGTTCGCTGAACAGGCTTCGTCGGACGACAGTATGATGAATGATGAATGATGCGGTAATAGGGTGCCGCAACCCTAAAAAACGAGTCCAAAAACAAACCTGTTGAAGTAGCATGCCCTGTTCCTCTCGTGTGCCGTAAAATAAGTCCGGTTCCGTATCCATTCCTTTTAGTTCTGTGATGACCTGAAAATACGTTGATAAATTAAGAGGATATTATGGAAGCGTGGTTTAGCTCGGTGTGTAAGTGAACTGACGTTATGGCTGTCTAGTTTGACGCGAGAGAGATGGAAGACTCACGCGCACCGGAACTAGACGCCCTTCGTTTAAATGTAGATTTATGACAAAAAATAATTTTTAGCTTAGTAAATTCTTAAAATATTTAAATACCTTCGATTTAAAGCAAATTTTATTGCACAATAAGGAAATGATTACGTATAATCGTATAAAACGGAAAATAGACTGTACTACTTTGGAATTTTTTTTCTACCGAAAAAATTTCAAGTAGACAATATAGTCAAACACACGGAAAATCTAAATGACTTAACCACAACAACATTTGGTTTTAAGGGAATTTTAAAAAACACAAAATTATCGTTGTACTTATCCGTATGTGACTTAAAAATCTCAACAACCGGATTTAGTGTCATGGTTGTAATTATAACATACCAAGTTTTTGAATGGATTCATAAGTTTACAATAGGAGATCCCACTTACCTTGTAACTGTATCCTTGGTTGACGAGAAACCGTTGTCTCTTGCGGCTGTAGGCCATTTCAAGCGTGTCCTGTGACACCAGCGTGTAGAAGAAAGCGTTGTATTCCTCCGCTAAGGCTCCTTTCTTAGCTCTCAATATACGACCTGCAAAATACCATTCGATTGAGGTTAGCAATTCGTAAGCACTTTTTAATTAAAAAAACCCAACAGCAAATAAAAAGTTCAAAACAAGCTCACAGGCGTGATCAAAGTCAGCTCTGTCTGCATAGTAGTAAGACTGCTCTTATGCGCAGGAGTGTTTTCTGCATGGCTCCCATTATTTATAATAAGTTACCGAAAAGTTGGAGGGAGCTTAATAATGTACAATTGAAGAAACAACTTAACTCATTTCTAACTGACAAAGCATATTATAATATTAAAGAGTTTCTGACAGAACCATTTATTTTGACATAGATTTTATTAATTATTTTTATTTACTGTTGACATATATAATTTTATTACTGTTTGCTAAATTCAAGGTAAATTAATGATATTGACTTGACTATTAAATTAATAACAATCATAATTATTCATATTTGCACGCCATAATAAGTGGCAAACATGCCTGAACTAAACCTATTGTTTTTATTGTTATCCTGCATGCACGTTTTTATTCTTGTATGTGTACACATATTTGAGCAAATAAATTTATCTTTATCTTATCTTTTATATTTATCACGCAACAGTCGGGTTTTTTTCTACCTTTTGGTATTTTATATTTTTCGAATCCTCTTCTAAAACCCGCCATTTGATTTTATAGGGCGTATCAGAAAGTTGTGGTTAAATTTAAGGGTGGTAGTGGTACAGACCACCAAACTGAAAACTTCCTCAAAACAAATCCATCAAGCCGTTTAGATGCTTCAAGGTTGTAAACTTCACACATTCAAATATACCTAGTTCATAGATACGCGTGAATAACATAACCTGTCTGTCCTGTCGCACAGAGACAAAAAGAAAATAGTTAAGTTTTTGTAAGTTTACCTAAACGTTGAGCTTCCTGTCGACGGGAACCGCCGTGAGATGAAATTTGAATCAAGACGTTTGCTTCGGGTAAATCAAAACTGGTATCGGCGACTTTACTGACGAATATCGTGTTCACTTTATGGTTAAATTTGAAGTTCTGCAATATCTGAATCCTCTCGCTTTGCGACGTGGGTCCGTAGATGTATGGCTTGTTCATTTTGACGGCGTAGTGTCGAAGGGCGAATACGTTATCTGAGAATACTATGGTCTTGTCACCGCGTCGCTCGTGATATCTGACAAGGAACTGACAAGCGCGGAATTTTGATGGATTCATTACGTACAGCAACATTTTCTTGTTTATCCTGGAAATAGATGAAACTAAATAAATTAATTTCGAGAATTAATCATTCTCCAGGTAGAATTTCCTTCACGGTGGCCTTATCAACGGAGACTTGCTCACTCAGCAGATATTATAACTCTCATACCCTCACTCTCATAATCACAGGAGATGGCATCCAACGCGACCGATCGAGTGCAGGAGGGACGGCTTTTCGTGTTCTCCGAGAACTATTAAATAAGGTACTATCCTATTATCCGAGAGAAGCCTAGATTTTTAGTAACATGAAGTGTTGAGCGCTTACTTCTGTATAAGATATTCCCTGTAGAACTCGGGCGTCATGGGGCACCACACCTCGGCACACTGCACGCGCGCGATGTACCCGTTCGCTTGCAACTCCAGCCAGTTCGCTTCGTATAACTTCGGGCCGATCAAGAAGTTCAGATCGGCGATCTTATCGTCCTCTCGAAGTAGTGTGGCGGTTAAACCTATAATTAAGAGATAGTGTAAGTCCGGGTGGATGATTCGCTAAGCTTGTTTATTCATAAACATTTAAATGTAACAATTTGAGAATTCTACTGAGTAGTATAAGTTCACATTTCTGCTAGTTTATCGTCTGAAAATACTGCCTTAGATCTACAGCGCCTAAGGGACCGTTCCTCGATCGACCATCGATTATTTTTGAGGCGAACAAATTGATTGGTCGACGCCGATCGACCGCAATATAGTAGCACCTTAAAGGCGACACCCGGTTTAAGACTCCCCGCAGACTACAGACTTTCTATCGGCCGATAGATAATGTATAGTCTGAACTGTATAGATAGAACTGTATAGTCTGTTCCAAAAGTATCTGATACAAATGGATCAGAAGACGTATCTGTGGATGCCAATTTGTACCGCAACTTGCAAATTGATTGCTTTGATTGAATGAAATGCACCGACTCCGTGGTGGTTTGACCAGATTCGATTGCTCGAATGAAACCAAACATTGGGACTAGCCCCCGGAGCCTCATGGTTTTTCATAAGGCTGCAGAGACCATTGCATATCAAGGAGTAGACCGGGGGCGCGGTAATGGTAGGGAAGACCGTGTCCATTAGATATGGAAGGATTATTAGAGCCGTACCAGATGTGCATCCTACAGTAGACAAAACTTACTATTATTGATTGCTTTGTTTGACCTGGGGCCGTACTATGATGTGAAAAAAGATCATGGATCCATCATGGTTCCAGTGTGAGAGAGAGACGGAGCTATATATGACCTATAGCACCATCCTTTTTTCAAAACGGAACCATTATGGATCCATGATCTTTTTTCACGTCATAGTACGGCCCCTGAAATTCTAATTTTAAATTATTTAAAAGATGTTTTTCAATTTCATAGCCACAATTTTCGTCGATGACGTGACCTTTACTTAAATAATTATTTGCCCTGTTGTGGGACAGTACAGGCTAGTTAGATTAGATTAGGTTTATATAATGAAAATGTGTTTGACAGATAAAGTCGAAACTTTCTAAATACAGTTTCACTAATTCCCTTTAGATTGCGTAAAAATTAAACCTGTTTAGGGTTTGTTTACACTTTCATTAGATACATTTGGAACAGTACAGTAACAGTTCCTGACATAATACTTGGTTACCTAGCTTGGCATGCGAGTGCACTATAGTGAGCACTCGTCGGAACATCTTGGCGGGGATGGTGTGCACCTCGTCCAGCACCACGAGGCCCCACTCCTGCGCCTGCAGCCATTTCATGGTCTGCTCCGCCTCCCACGAGCGACGCTGGCCGTGAGTGATCATAGAGTATGTTGTGATTAGGATGCCTGCGCCCATCGGCTTGTCTTTGGCTTCTGATGTGAATCTGTGAGAGAGAAGAAACTTGTAACTGATATTTTTCTTTATACTTTTTGTCTTTGTAACTTTAAGGTGTATTGCAGCGACAGAAATACCAGAAAACACATTCCAGAATGTTCCGAAGCAAAGCATCGTTCGGGAATTTGGATGATTAGCGTTTAATTTTTTTAGTTAGTCTAATGCCGGGTACAGCTTGGTGAAACGTAACATGCAATGTAACACAAAATAGTCGTCCTAATGTATTCAATACAACATGAAATGTAACATAATAACTAGGCAAATTTATATCAACGTGTGTTACATTATTTTCATGTTACGTTTCATCAAGCTGTACCCAGCATTAGTTTCTTATTTATTAGACAGACGCGATTGTAAAACATTCTGCCACCTTTTATATTACATTATACATTATGCACATCGCTTAGGGCACGACTATACCTGCAGATCATGCTGTCGTCTGCCGTGGACCAGCACTTGAACTGCTGCTTCCACTGTTCCACCGACACACCGGAATTGCACAGCACCAGCGCGCGCTTGCGCACTGTGCACACCGCCGTCACGCCCACCAGCGACTTCCCCGCGCCGCATGGCAGTACTATTACTCCCGAACTGTAGAGAAAATAAATCAATAGTGTAAATTATACAGGACTTCGTAAAGCCCAAGAACACCTGCCTCCCGGTCGTGAACTGCAGTGGCTTATGTGGAAATCACTGAATCGATTGCGTACCCAAGTAGGCAGCTGCAAACATCATCATTCTCCTGCCTTTATTGCAATCTATTTGTGGTCAGCGCAACATGTCCTTTTTTTCCATACTTCTCTATTAGTTGTCATCTCGGTAGTCACCCCCTTTCTAGCCATGTCATCTTTCACGCAATCCATCCAACGTTTCTTTGGTCTTCCCCTACTCTTATAGCCATCGACATTCATACTCAAAACTTTCCTCGTTCCTCCGCATCACATGCCCATACCATGACAACCGAATTCCGCACAATTCTTCAGTCACCGGTGCCACTTTCAAACTTCCTCTTATGTACTCATTTCTTATTCTATCCATTCGTGTAACACCACACATCCCTTTTAGCATTCTCATCTCAGCTAGGCCGCTGCAAACATAATATAACAAAATGGGGCATTATAGATTCATCCAACATCCAGTGCGATTGCGGTGCTCTTGAACAGACTATGCCCCATCTGCTAGTGTCCCAAATGTCCGATGCCCTGCACTCTTGACGATCTGAACAACGCCTCTGACGCCGCAATAAATGCGGCCACCTACTGGGCCCAAACAATATAAGAAACATAGATGTAGCATCGAAACGAAAAGAAGAAAGACAGGGCCTTTATTAATTAACAAGCCGTGTACCCGACGGAATTTCCCATCGGCTAAAATGACGAACTTCCATCCCCTATGTACTCGTTCAGGGATGAAGTTTCATAAATCCTAACTTAGTGCTCACCTACGTTATATACGGAATTCTCTTCAAGACCCAGCAGTATGAGCTGTGCGTTTTATCTTCACTCATGCAATACTCATAGGTAGTTAGTTACCTACGAGGGGGGATCAAAAAGTAGTGAGAACGACATACTCCTTGGTAAGAAAAAAAAAAATACTGGCAGGCATAGCTCAGACACATATTTGTAATGTTAAAAAAGAAAAAAATCTTCGATTCTCTTTTGTTTTTTTCTGAATGTAGTCATTTGTTTGCTTCGTGTCGGAACGTGTTCTCGAAAATGGAGAAAAACGAAGTGCGAGCCGTTATTAAATACCTCTGTTTAAAAAAGTTAACGACGCAAGAGATTAATTGCGATTTGGAGGCAACATTAGGAGAGTCTGCTCCGCCTTATTCCACTGTCGCAAGGTGGGCTTCTCAATTTCGAGTAGGGAGAACGAGCACGGAAGACGAACATCGTTGCGGCCGTCCATCGACGTCAGTCACCCAAGAAAATGTTGCGAAAGTCGAGAAAATTGTATTAAGCGATCGTTGAGTTACCATCCGATACTTAATTCAAGAAACGGGCATTTCATATGGAAGTATTCAATCCATATTGAAACAATCTTTGAATATGAGAAAAGTCTCCGCAAGATGGGTGCCGAGAATGTTAACCGACAGTCAGAAACAAAATCGACTTGACATTTCGAAGATATTGTTGGACAAGTTTCAAGAAGATTCTGAAAACTTTTTGTCTCGTTTCATTACAATGGACGAAACATGGGTCCCATCATTTTGATCCCGAGACAAAACAGCAGTCTTCGCAATGGAAACGGCCATCATCACCGACCCCGAAGAAGTTTCGTGCCGTGGCATCAGCTGGCAAGGTTATGGCCTCAATATTTTGGGACTCAGAAGGGATATTGTTGATTGATTACCTGGAGCGTGGAACCACTATTACAGGCCAATATTATGCAGCATTAAATCCTAAGTTGAGGAATGCCATCAAAGAGAAAAGGAGAGGGAAACTTCGAAGGGGCGTGCTGTTTCATCACGACAACGCACCCGCGCACAGGTCGGCAGTTGCGATGGCTGCCATTCAGCAAGCTGGCTTCGAATTGGTTGACCACCCCCCTTATTCACCAGATCTGGCGCCTAGCGATTTTTATCTGTTCCCCAAAATTAAAGAATACTTAAGGGGAAACAGGTACGAAGACGATAACGAGGCGATGGATGCCGTGGAGAGCTTTTTGCAGGACCAAGACAAAACTTTTTTTTTGAAAGGGATTGAAGTCTTGGAAAAGCGCTGGACTCGGTGTGTAGACTCGGAAACTATGTAGAAAAATAAATTATTAAGTTATCAATAGTCATTATAATCTAGCTCATTCTCACTACTTTTTGATCCCCCCTCGTATATAATACAATGATAAAATTCGAATTGAAAGCTCCTTGATCGAACAGAAGTGTACTTTAATAGAAAAAAGTTATTTTATAGCATTATCTTGAGGAAGTCTGTATCATAATAAAACTTTTTAATTTTATTTCATTTGTACCTTGTACTTGCATAAATCATAATCATTAAACATTGGTTGTTTCCACGTACCGGGCCCGACCATTTCCGAACATCTTCCGAAGGCTCTTCTCCTGGTAGGGGCGGAGCACGGCGGTGGGTTTCAGGTCTATGTTGATGTCAGGGTTGATGGTGTCGTTGCGGAAGTCATACTCCGCCAGCAACGGGTGCTCCAGCTCGATGCAACGTTTTTGTATTACCTGTAACGATTAGAATGGGAAGTCGTCACTTGTGCCTTGTGCCGAAAGGGGGCTATAAATGGGTTATCTCACTAGAACTAATTGTATGCTGTTGGTAATACAATTATTTAAATTCTACCATTTTTACTTGTGCGTGTGCTGAAGTACCCCATTCTATCTATGTTCTATAATGGTGACTTTGTATCATGGCCTTTGACGTTCGACTGCTAAATTTGAGGAAACAGATGCCATACATTGTTGTACGAGCTGCAGTAAAGTTGTACCGCAGGAACTATAATTTATCGAATCGATCGTATTTTTATAATCTGTTGTAAGCAGTCACAGGCGCCATCATAAAGTGCCACTGGATTAACAAGATGACTAACATAATAAGCCTATAATGTTCCCACTGCTGGGACACAGGCCTCCTCTCGGTGAGAGGGAGCGGGCCGTAGTCCACCACGCGGGCCCAGTGCCGATTGGTAGATGTCGGATAGTCTTCGAATTTTTGATTCTAGGACATGCCGGTTTCCTCACGATGTTTTCCTTCACCGTATTGAGAGCAGTGGTAATGAAATAATTTACACAAAATATAGCGCCTGTCTGGGTTCGAACTTATGACCTACAACTCCGATACCACTGGGCCACCACTGCTCTCCAAACAATGACTAATGATGAGACACAATTAAACATTATCTATTGTTGCGAGTCCACTTTCTGTCTTATTGGTGCCAACGCGCATCAACGGATAATGGATCCAACTTGGGAATAAATCGATGCGCCTATAAAAGAAACCGGTTTGGATTCGCCTCCATTATAGGGTAGGATAGTTCTTACGAAGAACTTACTTCAAATAAATTTGTAATTAACACTTTATACATAGTTAAAACTGCAAAAGCTACTTCAAGCATGAATATGACGGTCAGTGTACCTCAATCTTATCAGGATCGACTTCGAAAGCGACGGCGGTGTTAGCGGTAATGTCGGTGACCTCGTCGTCGTCATCTTCCTTGTCCAGCTGCTGGTAGAACTGGCTGATGTCGTCCGGAACTGCTCCGTTAGCAGCTGGCGGCTTGTCGCTAGTCTCGCCTAATGAAGTGCAGTTTTATTGGTATGATATAAACATTGGTACACAAAGTAATATGATTCATGATTACATATTGTTCCTATACCCTTGTAGATATGTCGTTGTCGTATTCAAATTTAAAGGTGTGGTACAGTTCGTTGATGTCGCGTTACAATAGACTCCTATAGGGATACGTCATAATCCCTAACTGGGTTAAAAAACTAAATACAGAACAGTTTAAGAAAACATGTTAATGAATTTTTAAATGATAAATCGCTCTGAAGCTACTAACTGAATCAATTCTATATTTTATTTTTAATGGTATGACTATTGACCTAATTTAATTATTGTTTTGTTTAATATTAATGCTAATTGTTGATTTATTTATATTATTATTCTTTGTATTTTTATTTTGAAATGTAATGTAGTGAAATGTTATTGTCTTTTGACCTAATTTGTACACCAGCCATGGTCAAACATGTTGAGCCAAAAAATACCCTGTAACACCTATAATAAGCATCATGCCATGTATATTATCTACACATGTTTTTGCAAATAAATTAATCTGAATCTGAGTCACACTATGTTCAAAACTTTTATTCTTACAGGGTGATATCAGAAAGGTGTGGATAAATTTAAGAGTTTGGTACAGACTATCAACCTGAACAACTTTCTCCATGGCACCAACATCGTAATCGAGAAAAAATTATCAGCCCTCTCATACATTTGGGTCCAGTAGGTATTGAAGCTTTGTACGGGACAGCTGATATTTTTTTTTCGAATACGATGTTGGTCCCATGGAGAAAGTTGTTCAGTTTGATGGTCGGTACCAATCAATCTGCCTAGCCTTTTCCCAACTATGTTGGGGTCGGCTTCCAGTCTAACCGGATGCAGCTGAATACCATTATTTTACATGGAGCGACTGCCTATCTGACCCCCACAACCCAGTAACTGGGTAATACGATACCCCTTGGTAAGACTGATTGTCAGACTTTCGGGCTTCTGACGACCCGTAACGACTGTCAAAGATCCACGAATGACAGCCGGGACCAACGGCTTAACGTGCTTTCCGAGGCACGGAGGAGTCTCGGTATGTAAAGATGGTCACCCATCCACGGACCAACCCCGGTAAGCGTAGCTTAATCTGATGGATCGACCCGTGCGGCTGTTATTACTTAGCCACGAGCTCCTCGATGATGGTCGGTACCATACTCTTAAATTTGTCCACACCTTTTTAGAAACTCAAAACTTTTAATTCTTACAGGGTTAGTATCACCCTGTAAGAATTAAAAGTTTTGAACATAGTGTGACGTATCTCTGTTGGAGTCTATTGTAACGCGACGAACTCATTACATTATATAAGCTTGTTGCGAATTGGATGTGTGGTTGGACCAACCTGGTTTAAGAGCAGTAGCCGATTTATCAGGCAGTGCGGATGACAAGAAGTCGTCATCGCCGTCCCGTCGCAGCCTGCACTGTTGGATCACTGGGTCCTTCAGCAGCTTCTGTAGCACTTCTACGTGTTTACTCTCCACTAAATATCTATAACAAACACACTGATAACTGACACTGATAGTATCACATATTATAAGTTAAAATCCCTTTTCGTCTCTCTGTGTGACCGCGTCGTTCTAAACTACGCGACGAATTACGATGCGGTTATCACCATCATTTACCGACTTCAAAAAGGAGGAGGTTCTCAATTCGTCGGAACCTTTTATTTTTTTTTATTTATGTATGTTCCCCGATTACTCGAAGATGTGGCTGGACCGATTTGGATTTTTTTTGTTTTATTCGAGAGGGTAGATCACAGTTGGTCCCATATAAAATTGATTAACTTTGCTTCGGTAGTTTTTGAGTTGGATGATGTTCTAATTTGTTTTGCAGATAGTGGTATTAGAATTTGTGTGGGGTAGGTACCACAACTAAAAAGTGAAAAATAAAAACTTTTTTACAAAAAAATACAACCGACTTCCAAAAACAACACTACAAAGTGAAAAATAACTTTAATTTCGGAAGTCGGTGGCAAAAAACGAAAATACATTTAACCAGACACCGACTTCCGAAATTAAAGTTATTTTTCACTTTGTAGTGTTGTTTTTGGAAGTCGGTTGTATGTTTTTGTTTAGTTTAGAGAATTTATTCCGAATGGTTTATATATTGAACATGAAACCGTGCGTGGGATGCTAGTTTATTTATAAATCCCTAGCTTCTGCCCGCGACTTCGTCCGCGTCCAATTTCTTGCTCCCCGTCCCACCCCATCGCATCGCATCGCCCGCCCGCGCTATTATACTTCGTTTTCGCTTAGCGTCCTTTCTGACTTTTTATTATTTTTGCTCGGCTCCTAACGGTCGTAGCGTGATTTTAAATAGCCTATAGACTACCTCAAGAATTGGGATATCAAATGCAAAAATATTTTGTCGAATCCGACTGGTAAGAGATTAGCGCTTTCAAACAAACTCTTCAGCTGTGGCCAAGTAATAACAGCCGCACGGGTCAATCCATCAGGTTAAGCTACGCTAGCCGGGGTTGGTCTGTGGATGGGTGACCATCTTTACTTACCGGGTCTCCTCCGTGCCTCGGAAAGCACGTTAAGCCGTTGGTCGCGGCTGTAATTCGTAGATCTTTGACAGTCGTTACGGGTCGTCAGAAGCCGAAAGTCTGACAAGCAGTCTTACCAAGGGGTACTGGGTTGTGGAGTTCAGATAGGCACTGCTCCATGTAAAATACTGGTATTCAGCTGCATCCGGTTACACTGGATCCGACCCCAACAAAGTTGGGAAAAGACTAGGCAGATTGATATTGATTGAGCCCAGTAGGTGGCCACGTTGAGTGCGGTATCAGTGCCTTTATTTAGGTCATCAACGATGCAAGCGCAAGGAAAGTAAAACTCAAGTATACCTAAGTATATTATGAAGAAAAATAAGATTTTCGTGAAGAAGTCGTTAAATGCCAGATTATACTTTTCTAGTTTTGAGTAAATGATTTTGTAACTTAATTTTTTTTACCATTTGGGATGTAGTGGTATGTTTACCCACACATGCACGCCACTTGCGAGCTTATAAGTATCTAAGACGTTCATCGTCACGTTGAGTTCGAAGTCACGCGTTGTCACGACAACACATATTACATAGTCGTTTACTAACGGCTACTCGCGTCAATCATCATATATATCATTTCATACTAATCATCATAAGTAATTGTACCGTGTTTAGTTGTAGTAAATACGTTATTAAATTCATAGTGTAAATCTGAATGGACATTTAATTTCTCACTGTAGAACCTACATCACGTCCCAACAAAAGTTCAATATTGGTGACCCCGACGTGAATGAAATAATACGGTTTCATACTTTGACCCGCGAGTGCAATTGCGTTCAATACAGACGTAGATTTTGTTTGTATTGTTACTGAACTATTTTACAAACCTTCAAAATGGTCAACCCTAACACTGCTGCTGCCGCTGACTATAAAGTTACCATCGATCCTGAGCACACAGCCGCCACGGCTGCCGCCACACCTGGTAGTGTCAACGCACCTCAGCAAGCTGGTCCGTGTTATACCATAGACCAGCACCAGCCGCCAGAGACGGGGGCGATCACCATCAACTCCCGCATCGCCGACTTCTGGGCAGCGCGTCCACGACTGTGGTTCCATCAGTTTGAGGCCATAATCGGTGCACAAAAAGCAGGTGACTTACATAAATACCAATTAGTTATAGCTAAGTTAGGTCGAGACGAATTGGGTCAAATTAGTGACATTCTCGAGAGCCCACCCGCAAATGGTAAATATCAAGCACTAAAGGATAGGTTAATTTCGGCATATGAAGAATCCGAATCCAAGCAATTACATACATTGCTTACGAAAGTCGGGCTAGGGGATCAACGACCCACTCAACTCCTTCGTAAAATGCGAGAACTCGGAAGAAATAAAATTCCCGAGGACACGATCAAAATTTTGTGGTTAGATCGCCTGCCTCAAACAGTCCGCGCAGTAGTCACGGTCTGCGATGTTACGTTGGACAACGTCACAGCAATTGCTGATAAGATCACGGAAACTTCACGGCCATCTGAAGTCTGCTCTCTAAATCCGGTCGCTATCCCTAAACAATCAACAGATCAACAATTTAATAATTTAATTAAACAAATTGGCGCGTTAAATACAAAAATTAGCGATCTACAAAACACGCGCCAGAGGAGTCTCAGAGTGTCAGAGGAGGAAAATAGGAGTCGTGGCATATATCAGTCGCGATCACGGTCACGATCACGCTCTCGGTATCTTGACAATCAAAATAGATACAGGCGTCAAACAGCGCAACCGGGAGACAAAGATTACGAGTGCTTCTATCACTATATTTATGGGGATAACGCCAAGAAATGTGGCGACGATCAATGCATCAAAAATGCGTTAAACTAAAGCCGACACCTGCCTTGGCGAGTGTAGGTGTCGAAGGAACATATCGCTTGAGCGTCACCGACTGGAAAAGTGGTACACATTTTCTTATTGACACCGGCGCTGATATTTCAGTTATTACCTATAAAAACGTGAATCGTCAACCCGCCGATTTTACGTTATTTGCTGCTAATGGGACCACAATCAAAACATATGGGACTCAGAAAATGACTTTGGACCTTGGCTTACGCCGAGCTTTTACCTGGGAATTTGTCCTGGCTGATGTACAGCGATGCATTATTGGGGCAGATTTCCTAGCCAAACATCAATTGCTTGTTGATCTTCACGCAAAAAAGTTAATTGACAAAGTCACTCTACTCTCTAGGAACACTAACGTAGAAGATGCCTCAAATATACCTACAATAAAGGTCATCGACTCGGATAATAAATATCACTGTATTTTAACAGAGTTCCCAGACCTCACTAAGAGCGAGTGTTTCAAGGACCCACCCAAACACAACGTAACGCATCATATATGTACTCATGGCCCACCTGTTTACGAAAAAGCACGTCCACTTAACGCTGCAAAATACAAAGCGGCAAAGGACGAATTCCAGCGAATGGTAGATTTAGGAATATGCAGGCCGTCATCCAGCCCATGGGCAAATGCTTTACACGTCGTTCAAAAGAAAAACGATGAATTACGCCCGTGCGGTGATTACCGTCGTTTAAACGCAATCACCGAGCCCGACCGCTACCCGATTCCTCGTTTAACGGATTTTACATACATCCTCAAAAATAAAAAAGTTTTATCTAAAATTGATATTCGACGTGCTTACCATAATATAAGCGTCGCACCCGCGGACATACCGAAAACCGCAATAATAACTCCATTTGGTCTGTTCGAGTTTACGAAAATGAGCTTCGGTCTGAGAAATGCTGCACAGACGTTTCAAAGATTCATCAATGAAGTTTTGAAAAATACTCACAATACGTTTTGTTACCTGGACGATATACTTATTGCTTCAGAATCAGAAGAATGTCACATTCATGATCTCAAAGAGGTGTTCAAGCGACTTAGTGAATTTGGCGTCACAATCAACACGTCTAAATGCGAATTTGGGAAATCCGAACTTACATTTCTCGGTTATCGCGTTAGCTGTGATGGCATACGGCCGGACGAAGAAAAGGTCAAAGCTATCAATAACTATCCGCAACCCGAAACCATCGAAGAACTGAGGCGCTTCCTCGGTCTTATAAATTTTTACCGAATGAGCATTCCTAATGCCGCCGACACTCAAACTATTTTAGACAATTACTTACACAACGCTAAGAAAAAAGACAAGACTAAAATCGCCCTGCACTTCAGTCGCCACATGACGTTTTTGTTTCGCCCAAAACAACAGCGTTAGCACCGGTTGGAACCAAATCGACCTCACTTGAGAAAACTGAACCATCTGTCACTACAAGATCGGGTCGCGTCGTGAAAAAGACCGTGAGATTTGCCATCTAAAACATTTTTTGTCGCCAGTCCCAAAGTCATAAACATATCAAGTGAGAAGTGCGGTGAAGTGTTGTGTTTTAAAATAGACCAACAAAACAAACAATTCTGTGGCGTTCTCATACTAATTATATCAACTTGTAACATATTTATTTTTGTGTTATCGTTACCACTTAGTTAAAACTTAAGTTTAAAACCTTTTTTGTTTAAGAACCTTTTGTATCAAGTAGTTACATTATGACCAATGTATTTTAATTTTTTTTACAAAATGACTTAAGTTTAAGTATCCATTTGTCTAATGTTGTTTTTATATGCCTCATGTTAGCGTAGAGTCTTATTGTTTATTAATTAAGAGTTAGGTATAAGTTATACACTTTTACACCAAGCCATTTTATTAGGTATTTGCAATGTTATTATGTTTACACTTTGCTCATTGTTTTTCGATAATTATTTGTTTACCCTTTTATTAAATTATCTTTATCAAAGGGGGGAGGACATGTAGTGGTATGTTTACCCACACATGCACGCCACTTGCGAGCTTATAAGTATCTAAGACGTTCATCGTCACGTTGAGTTCGAAGTCACGCGTTGTCACGACAACACATATTACATAGTCGTTTACTAACGGCTACTCGCGTCAATCATCATATATATCATTTCATACTAATCATCATAAGTAATTGTACCGTGTTTAGTTGTAGTAAATACGTTATTAAATTCATAGTGTAAATCTGAATGGACATTTAATTTCTCACTGTAGAACCTACATCACGTCCCAACAAAAGTTCAATAGGGAGCTTCATTCATTTGTGCTTGGGCACAGAAACAATACATAATATTAGGTCTTTACCTATGAAATTGCCGTTCTGCAGTACTGGCCATTTCAAATCAAAATAATTTTTGTTTGGCTAAGAATTCTAATTTCAAATTAATTTTATTTTAAAAACATGGATTTTTTTTCCAAAAGTAGTCATTTGTTTATTGATAAGTGTTACATTTTCATCGCATTTCAATCTTTTTCGTCATCATGGATACGTTAAAAATTCGAGTAATTATGGAATATGAGTACCGTCGTGGCAGCAACGCGGCACAAGCGGCACGCAACATCAACGACGTTTACGGAGCTAACACTACAAACCAACGCACCACTTGTTATTGGTTTGCTCGCTTCCGTTCTGGAAATTTCGACCTGAAAAATGAACCTCGCGGTCGTCCGAAGACTTTGGTCGACAATGACGAATTCGAAGGCGATTGTGGAAGCTGATGATACACAATCTACGGCTGAATTAGCAGCAGCTTTCGACGTTAGCGTCAAAACAATATTGGTCCATTTGCGTCAAATTGGCAAGGTAAAAAAGCTTGACAAATGGGTGCCCCACGAACTCAATGATCGCCAGCGCGAAGTACGCGTCGAGACGTGCCTTGCACTGCTCAACAGACACACAAATGAAGGAATTTTGAACCGCATTGTTACCTGCGATGAAAAATGGATTCTGTTTGATAACCGCAAGCGCTCAGCAAGTTGGTTGGATCCTGGTTCAGCACCTAAACAATGCCCTAAACGAAAACTTACCCCTAGAAAAGTGATGGTCACTGTTTGGTGGTCTAGCGTCTAGGTGGTATCACAGCTTCTTACCAAACGGGGTGAGCATTACTTCAGATGTGTACTGTGAAGAACTGAACACAATGATGGAGAAGCTGGCACATCTCCAACCAGCATTGGTCAATCGCTCGTCTCCGCTGCTCCTGCACGACAACGCGCGACCTCATACTGCACAGCAGACGGTCTCCAAGTTGCAAGAACTGGGGTTGGAAGCTCTCCGTCATCCGCCCTACTCACCAGACCTTGCGCCTACAGACTACTACTTTTTCCAGAATTTGGATAACTTCTTGGCGGGAAAAAAATTCAATACCCGAGAGGCAGTACAAAATGCCTTTGAAGAATTTGTTGCCTCCCGTCCAGCTGATTTCTTTAAGAAGGGCATCAATAAACTGCCACTGCGTTGGCAAAGATGCATTGATTGCATGGGTGATTACTTCGATTAATACAAATAAAAAATGCATGAAAAAAATTCGTTTAAATTTTTTCATACAAAACGGCAATTTCATAGGTAACCTATTAGGGGACCTATTAGTACCTACAACTACAGCAAAATCATTTTAATAAATAGCGACTCTTGCTACGACACAATAAAGTGCAATTCAGGTCGCACAGCGTTAATTACGTACAGTTATCCAGAAGTTGTCCGTTTCTATCGCGTAACTCATAGACCTTCTGACTCGTTAGGGTTGTCTTCTTTTACGACGCGGCGCGTGAGTGAGTATCGAACTAATGTGCAAGCCGGCCACCGGCACACTGAATTAGCTCGACTAGTCAAGCCTGCCGGCGTGATTACAAAAGCCTGTTGATTTCGGCCAGGTACCTGGCCCAACCGCTCGGGCTTTTAAAGTAGACACCCTCACTTTAAACCCCAGAGTGTTTCGGCCAGTCAAGGGGCCGAAATCAACAGGCTATTAGAGTAGATCAATCAGTTTACTCCGACTACAAAAGCCCGAGTGACTCCGCCAGCGTCTTTTTGTCTCTAAGCCGACGACGTTCGCACGAACGTAAAAATATTGCGGCAGGATTTTATCGCGCACTGGATTTTCAACCTCGGTGTTAAGCCGAGCTTCGAGAATCTAACCTAACAACAACATCCAACCTAACAACATCATTTTCTAAAATTAATAAAATAAAATAATCCCAGCGCGTTGAAAAAACACACTATTGGATTTTCAACTCTCGGTGCTAAGTAGAGCGTTGAAAATACAGTGCGCGAAATATATCGCCGCGATATTTTTACGTCCGTGCAAACGTCGGCTTGCAGGGAATTGTAGTGCAGGTATGTTTACTCTAAAAACTTTTTTACAAAAAAAAAACAACCGACTTCCAAAAAAATACTACAAAGTAAAAAATAACTTTAATTTCGGATGTCGGTGTCTTTTGACCTGTATTTTAGCTTTTTGCCACCGACTTCCGAAATTAAAGTTTTCACTTCGTAGTATTTTTTTGCAAGTCGGTTGTTTTTTTTTGTAAAAAAGTTACACTTTTTAGTGGGACAGTCTGTAATTTATCTATGTTACAATAGCCTAATGTCAACTACTCATCACCTTTTAAAAAATATTGCTATTCCCGATACAAGGACGTTAATTGTTGAGGAGTTCTCCCGTTAAGGAACCAGGAGGACTGGATCTGATGGTGAAGTCACAATCAGCTCCACTTCAACATAATATGTATTGTGACGATCATAAATTGCTTAGCAATAATCGAATCGTAACCCGTGAATTAAGTATTATTGAGTAGTTCCGATGGCTATCTGTGGTCTTCGTCATCAGTTCCACTTCACTAAATGGTGCTTTCCGGAAGCAAATGCACAAGTTACTATAAAAAATACCCAAATCGCTATAGGTGTTCCTATAAAATTTGAAGGTGTCCCTCGATTTTTCTAGGGTGCCAGCATCAGATCCCGGTTTCCTTATCATCATGGTACCACCCTTGGGATATCTCCTTTCCGACAAAAAAGAATCATCAAAATCGGTTCATAAACGACGAAGTTATCCACGAACACACATAAAAAAAATATAATACGGTCGAATTGAGAAACCTCCTTTTTTTGAAGTCGCTTAAAAACCCAGAGCGTTAAGCGAAATTTAATGCATTAAGGTGAAAGTGCCAGGGTAGCCCGCGAAATTCAAATTTTCTTACGATTTTTGCAATTTGCAGGTCAGTATCAGGTTGTATGTTGATCCGAATATGATTCGCGTCCATAACAAATCTGTATTTAAAGAATTATAGTCATCAAAATCATCAATACAACTCTCTGACTTCATATAATCCTAATGGATGACTATTTCATGAAATATTGACATTTGAGGATTATACTAACTTAAGGAGTTGTATTACTGATTTTAATGATTATAATTCTGTAAATACATTTGCTACGGTGGCGAATCATACTTTAATCAACATACACCCAGACACTGAGCTGCAAATTGCAAAAATCGTAAGAAAATTTGAATTTCGCGGGTTACCCTAGCGCTTTCCCCTTAAGCAAGAGTCGATTTGCAGATTTTAAAACTCTTAACAGTCGCAATAAGGTGGGGATTAAAGTGAGGGTGTCTACTATAAAAGCCCGAGCGGTTGGGCCAGGTACCTGGCTGAATTCAACAGTCTTTTGTAATCACGCTAAAATAAAACGCTGACTTTAATAGCCTGTTGATTTCGACCCATTGACTGACCGAAACACTGGGGTTTAAAGTGAGGGTGTCTACTTTAAAAGCCCGAGCGGTTAGGCCAGATACCTGGCCGAAATCAACAGGCTTTTGTAAACACGCAGCCCGCCGTGTACTTGTAGCTTCATAACTAAAATGCGGAGTGCGTCTGGCCTGGCTTGAGTTGGCTAGATTTTTAACAGACGACAAAAAGGAAGAGGTTCTCAAGTCGACGCGTAGGTATATTTTTATTTACCTAAAACCACGCATAACTTTTTACAGAGTAGTCCGATTTTGACGATTATCTTTTTATTGAATAGGTTCTACCTCAAAATTGGTCCCATTTATAAAAACAACGAATGAAGATCAATCAAGCTGCCAACATTTTACGCTTTATAATTTGTTTGTTTGTTTGACGTCGACGAGCTTAGAATTAGTGGTTTTTATTTTTACCCGATTACGGCGAAGCAAAAAGGAGGGTTATGATTTTGACCGGTATGTAATTATGTATGTACCTATGTTCATCTGTTTCCTCATAACTTCTAAACTACTTATCATAATTTGACAAATGAGGTATCGTTGGAAGCGTCTTGATTGACCGCTGGTTATAGGCTATGTGACGTCACATTAAATTGAATATGGCGCCCTCTAGAAGACATAATGAACTAAAAAAAATATTAAAAAGCAGGAGTCACACGTCATGTTTAGGGGCATAAATCGAACAGATTACGTGCGACTTCGGATTTTTAATTTGTCTGACTTTTCTAATTTGCGATGAGAATAATAAGAATAAATTTAAAAACTAAAGTTTTTAAACTTACTTTTTTCGGTTTTCAATTTATTTTTCCATTGGTTTAATTTATTGTTGATAAGGTTTTTTTTTAAGCTGCTGTACAATCTATGGGCACAGTTTCATAAATAATATACATATACTCCATCGGTTTAGGTAATTAAATAAATGTAAACAAAAACAACCACATATCTGGTTAACCGATTAAACATAATACCTGTCAGTTATACTCTTCAATTTAGCAACTCTATAATTCATTGTATAACGTAAACCGATGGAGTATAGATTCAGTGATCTTGACTCACCTATTGTGTTTGAGCACAAGCTTCACCTTGCCATACGACAGCGTACAGAGCTGTATGAACTCTATGATGCCGGCCGGGACAGCGCACTTGCTGAGCCTCTGTAGGTACTCAATAATGTCATTGGTTTGTAAGCCCACGGACACCGCGGCGTATAGACTGTATGCCGTCAGTTTGTACTCATGTATGTGTTGAGGCCTAAAAAGAAATAAGAGAAAGTATATCATGGAACAAATGAATTGTTTGTAAAGTATATATGGTCGGTTCCAAAAATATCTGAAAATGTAAACAAATAGATCAGATGTTTTCCATTCGACAAAATTGAGTTCATTTTATAATCTACTTTTTTAATTAAAATTGATTAAGTAATGTTATCAAACAATAATTGTTGCAAAAAGTGGTTAGATATTGTGGTGGTGTGGTTGAAACATTCTAAATACGGATGAATAAATTACTAATTCCCTTTACGAAGTGATTACCTAAGAATTTAACCGGAACAGGGTTTGTTTACACTTTCGTTAGATACTTTTGTAACAGACTATATATACCTAAAAACATTATAATTTTAGATTCCTAACAGAATATTTTTAATTTGTACCAATAAGATTGTTTAATAACTACAAAATAAATACATACCGACACACAGGCTCTGCAATAGCAATTAGGAAATCATGAGCATGTTTGTACACCGGTGAGAATGCTTCCAGGAATATGTGACCATTTGGTGCTACCCATAATGGACGACTGGAATTGTCAGTCTTCAATGCCATTTGACTTCTAGAATTTGAAAATATACACTATCATTAAACACAACTGAGATTTACAGCAAAGTTGCTATGATTACCAAAGAACATGCAAGAATTAATGTCAAGGAACATTGTCTAGCGTACCCTGCCGACTTATTAATATTTTACCATACTATGAGCTATTCTTATATAAGAGAGAAAGTCAATAAACATAAAGAAGTATAGAAACAGTTTCAACCTATAATCTTTGGCACCAAATTCATCCTCAGGCACTTGATCATTTTTTTCCGCATCCTGCATGGCAGCACCAGGCACACCCACAATCTCTGTGTTGTCGTCATCCACTAGATCTATAGTCATTTCTTCTTCAACTTTCTTTTTCTTACCTAGTGCGAAAAATTTGAATATTATTCCAATTCACCAATTTGAAAAATACATGTCAACTTGTTGGCATGAAAAACATTTTCCAATCATTATAATAATTTTAAGCTTTAATTAATATCTTATACTACAAATAAGGCTTCTCATCAACTACAATATATGAGGGAATTTCACCATCCATTAATATGCTAGGAATAAGATTAAATATTGTATATATTTTATAGGTTGTAGTTTTGATCAATTCCAATGTAATTGCAAAGGCTTAATGAAATCATAGCTCACCTGATCTATCACTTCCTGTTCTCGAATCATATTTTTTAAACTTCTTTGGAGGTCCCATATTTCGGGCTTAATTTGTTTTTAAAGATAAAGATATTTTTCTTTAACTTGAAGAATTAGCACTTCTCACCAACACCTAAAAATTAAGACTTTCAGGTGAGGACCCTTGATAGCATTATTATTTTAATGTTAAAGTAGTACAGAATATATTGGACCCTTATGTTGCAAGGAAAATTCAATAACTTACCAGAAATGCATCAAAAATCACTACACAATTTTGAAATTTTTTTTTTACTTGCCAGTTTTTTTTCAACTTAACGGCAAAATTACTAGATACAAAACGCTGCAACGTAATTTGCTGTCATATATTGAAATATACTATGTTTAAATTATAATAATTTGTTATTTTCTTTTCTCAGGAATGTGTTTACCAGAATCAGATTTCACACACACACAATCACAAATAATCACACTGACTTTGACGACGTGACGTCAGAGACACCTGTCACCTTGACGCTTGCTGTCAAATAACGTTAGGTATTGCCATATAACCATATTGTTAGAATCTAAGCCGACGTTCGTACGGACGTAAAAAAATCGCGGCGGGATTTTATCGCGCACTGGATTTTCAACTCTCGGTGTTGAGCCGAGCTTCGAGAATACAACCTAACAACAACAGAGTGCATCCCAGCGCGTTGAAAATACACACTGTTGGATGTTCAACTCTCGATGCCTAAGCAAAGCGTTGAAAATCCAGTGCGCGAAAAAAAATCGCCGCTATTTTTTACGTCCGTGCGAACGTCGGCTTATAGTACAGAAACCGTTTACAGCGATCGATAAATGAATGTTCGAAAGTTCAATAGGGTATTACACCCATTTTTGGAGTGTCTCAATTAGATTCTATAGTGCTAATAAGTCACTAAAAAAACACAAAATTTTTATTCAATCGATAAGTGCCATAAAAATGCATTTAAAATTTACATTTTCAAAAGTGTTTGTTTACACAGCCAACTGACGTTATGACCACAGAGCAATATAGCATTGAATTTAAAAATTTATATTGTTACTTTATGAACTACAACTAACATTCCCGACTGGTTTTTGCATAAGCTATCTAAATAATATATTTTTCGATTTTTTCTCATATAAACTAAAATACCCCATTGTAACGTTGTGCTTGTGCTTTGTGCACTGCGAAGTGTGGTCTAACCACGGTGCTGCTCAATTCTTGTTATAATATAGTATACTAGTATAGTTTATTATAGTATAACGGGCTGTGTCCGCAACTCGCGGGTCCAAGTGCGTATTTTGCGTATGTTATAATATGCTGTGCGGCCTGTAGGACAACTGGACACAGGCTATTCCCAAAAGCCAGCCAACACCAACACATCATAATAAAAGACATACTTATTTCAAGACTTAAAACAGTGAGGCTGAGGAGTCCCTCAGCTTTGAAAAATTTGAATTTACTTTCTTAAATCTGCAAGGGAGCAAAACATGTAAGTTACGTGATGGATTGGATCTTGGAAAATTGTTTACGAATAATAAATGTGCGTGGCGTGGCGTTACAATAGTTTGTTTTTATGTTATAAGCTAAAACGCCAAACGCCGAATCAATCATAGTCTGAGTCTGTCTGAGGCTGAGGATAGAGAGTTCGAGTCTCAATCATAATAATATCATATAATTCTTCTGTGCCTGTGTTTGTCACTTAACTCCTCCTAAACGGCTGGACCGATTTACCTACATGAAATTTTGTGTGTACGTACAGACGCCAGCAGGTCAAGCCACCCGAAACTGTCAAAATTTCTCAATCAACCTTGAACCTAATGTTTCAGCGTTAAAGTTGAAAATCTATTAAAGAAATTTGACAGATTGTAGTAGCTTGATGTGCTGGCGTCTGTACATATTTCAATGGGTTCCTGGATGGTTTGAAAATACAATTGGACCCGGTAGGTGGCGCTGCAGTCGAGTTTTAGGATCGTCGCAAATTCGAAATGTCGAAATTTCGAAAACACAAAACGAACGATAACGTAACAAAGGTATTTTCCAAATCATCCATCAATAGATCTCAACCTTCTTAGAACTATAGAATAAAATTGTAATTGTATTGCATTGTATTGTATGCTTGCTCTTCACAATCGGCGATCATAGACGATTACCTGAAAAACTAAACTACTGAACGGATTTCAATAAAATTTGGCATGACGATAGATGGTATCCTAGGGAAGGACTTAGTCCACAGAGCACTTTATAATACTGGTAACTTAGTCGACGTTCGCGCAACGTATAAATATCGCGGCGATTTTATTTCGCGCACTGGATTTTCAACGCTCTGCTTAGCGCCGACAGTTGAAAATCCAACAGTGTGTTTTTTCAACGCAGAATGCACTCTGTTGTTGTTAAGTTAGATTCTTAACACTCGGCTCAACAGCGAGAGATGAAAATCCAGTGCGCGATAACATCCCACCGCGATATTTTTACGTCCGTGCGTACGTCGGCTTATGCTACTTTGTGTCTCAAAATAATCCTAAAAGGATAAAGGATGAACGTTTATGATCACCGATTGTGAACAGGCGCCGTAATAAGGTTTGAACAGTTTGTTTTTGTTTACAAAATAATATTTTTTTTAGGTTATAAACCGTATAAACATTATTGAATACTAACCAGTCAATGTATATTTGCATGTTCTTGATACTTGTTTTCGCCGTTGTATATCCAATTGAACTACGAATAAGAACACTCTTATTGAAAATTATAATCCTGGACAAATTCTCCGATTATTTTTTTGCGGATGATCAAGATCAACGTTGATACTCGCTCGATGATGAATCTTGGTTTGACAGTGTTTGTCTGTCAATGACTGTCATTATCTGACATTACTACTCACTGTTTGTGTTGCCAGCAACCAGCAATCGGTTAATCTTTAGTTATTGTTCCGAGGTTAATCTCGTGGTTGAGTTGGCTCGCAAATTCCTTTCAAAAGAGGACACAGAGTCCGTGCTACAGTCATAGAGATACTACAAAGAGGATTAAGGCACTAACTACACTTATTCAGCTTTTGTCCATAAAAAACACCAGTCATGGAGATATAATATATCGATATGCGAGCTGCTTTCCGCGACATTTCTCCATACAAAACTAGTGTTTTCTATGGGCAAAAGCTGAATAAGTGTAGTTAGCTAGCCCTAACAGTCAAAACTACTCCAGGGACGTAGACAGTGGGGGGGAGTTTGGGGGTTCAAAAAGAATCTCAATCCATTTTATCTCCATTACAATTTTTTTTTTATGTAGGTATGACCACGCGTAACTTTTTACAGAGTTGTCTGATTTGAAAGATTTTTGTTTTATTCGGGAGGGTATACCTATGTCCCGAAGTTGGTCCTATGTAAAATTTATTAACTTTGCTTGGGTAGTTTTGAGTTAGCTTAAATAATACGTATTCTTTTCCTATTTTTTATGTCGATGGTCTCATTTCTTTTGCAGGTAATGGTATTCGAAATTGTGTGGAGTACACACGGCTACACATCAGCTAAATATATCCAGTTTACACTGACCTCTCATTGTAAGGAAATCCTATACAATGCGAGATCAGCTTATACTGGAAATATATAGCGTGATCTGTAGCTGATGTTGTGTGTTTATTGTGTAGGTATCACAAATAAAAAGTGAAAAATAACTTTAAGTCGGTGGCAAAAAACGAAAATACAAAAACTTCTTAACAAAAAAATACTACCGACGTACGAAAACAACGTGAAAAATAACTTTAATTTCGGAAGTCGGTGTCTGGTTAAATGTATTTTCGTTTTTTGCCACCGACTTCCGAAATTAAAGTTATTTTTCACTTTGGACTTTTTCCTTTTGGAAGTCGGTTGTATTTTTTTGTAAATAAGTTTTTGTTTTTCACTTTTTAGTTGTGGTACACACGGCTACACATACCCAGTACACAGTACTCATTCCCAGTTTACACTGACTTCTCACTGTAAGGAAATCCTATCCAGCTTATACTGGAAATTTATAGCTTGATCTGTAGCCATGCGTACCCCCACACAAATTCTACCTGCACAGGAAACTGGAACTTTATCCACATAAAAAGTGGGAAAAAATACGTATTATTGAAGCTAACTCAAAAACTATCTAAGCAAAGTTAATAATTTTTTTATGGGACCAACTACGAGGTAGGTATACCCTCTCGAATAAAATAAAAAATGTTCAAGTCGGACAACTCAGTAAAAAGTTATGCGTGGTCATCATACATAAATCGTTGGTCAAAAAGGAAAGAAACCGACATCCGAAATGAAAATTATTTTTCACTTTGTAGTGTTTGATTTGGAAGTCGGTTGTTTTTTTTTTTTTTTTTGTAAAAAAGTTTTTAATAACACTGAATTGAATGAATTCCTGTAACTTAGCATTCTCCGAGGTCCCACCAATCCCAGACGGAATGCAAACATTTTCGAGCTCGCTTCGCTCGCATCCTACTTTCTCAAGCTTTTATGCATACCTAAGTCGATAAAGTTTCTTCTTTTTCTGTATGAACGGTCAAAGAAAATCTAACTTATTCGAAGCGGGGTGCTAAAATTTTCTAGCACGCTACTGCTCCAACATTCTCAAACTTTTTTGCATAAGTCGATAAAGTTACTTCTATTTCTGTATGAATGGTCAAAGAAAATCTAACTTATTCGAAGTGGGGTGTTAACATTTTCGAGCTAGCTTCCAACATTCTCTAGCTTCATTCTCAAACTTTCTGCATAAGTCGTTATAGTTATTTCTGTTTAAACGGTCAAAGAAAAAATAACTTATTCGAAGCGGGGTGCTAAAAATATCGAGGTTGCTTCGTTCGCTCTTGCATCCTATATTCTGCATAGCTGCCCCATTATCCTACTAGTGGCCTTAAATGGACGGCCCTGTTTTGGTCATTATTGCAAAGTGGCGGGAAGAGAGAAACAGGGCTTTATTGAAGTTGATAATAACAGCTCTTCATCCAAGGTTAGACCTAATAAATTCAGTAAATTATTTAATAAAGTATACGTTCCGCAAAAAGAGCTAAAAACGATGTATTAGAAATCTGTCGGTAGGTACTCTTTATATTTACCTTCTGAAATCAGAAATTCTTTACCTTTTATTAAAAAGTTGGCAGCATTAACCTTCCCCCGAAGTGAATTCCTGGCTATCGCCCTTGGCCCTGTACCTACCATACCTAATTACACCAGCTTGCTACTAATCTGTGAATTACACTGCAACACAAGGGACAATCGAAGGCGCGACTCGCGGTTTCGATTTGGATTCCATTGTCACTTGTCGCGGCCCGCGACGCACGCTGAAGTTGATAACCAAATGGCTAGTGGGTCGTGCTTAAAGGCAGAATTCAAGCCTACCTAATATCTATGAATAAGAACTTAGCAGTAGCTTATCGAAACACAAAGCTAGTGATGTCCCACAATCGGGAAGAACCTCCCTTGTCTCTATTCAACTCTATCTTGATGTAGGTACAGCATGTCTATTGGTGTCATTGGTCCCAGCCTTTTCGCCAGGGTATTTGCCACGGATACTGTGCTCTATTTCTTGCAGGCAAACCTCGAGTTTGATCTTGCCTATTGTACTGTCAATGATCATTTGTGACTTAGAACAGCTGTTCCTTTCACTTAGGTTGCGGGCTCGAAATCAGCGGCGAGGAGCGGTGGCCAAGCGGGGCGATGGCGACGGTACAAAATTGTTCCACCAGGCAGCGCCGCCACCATCTCTTTCGTGCCTGCAGCCTTAGAGTACCAACTGTGATGGGCATGTCTAGAGGTCCGGAGGAGCTAGGAACAGCCGCTGACAGTCATTTAGCATCGAAATTAAAATTATTTAGGTACCTACCTAACTCTAAATACTAAAATAATTACTGCCGCTTCTTATAAGTAGGTAAGTACATGTTGTATGTGCTTTTCCCTTGCAAGTGAATGAGGGAAAAGTTTCTTTCTTGAAATATTGAGGTAACAAGAATGCGTTAACTATGGAAAATCCTAACAAAACTGCCGGGTACTGGCTGTTATCCAATTGGGTAAGCATAAGTGTGATGTATAGGTACCTACAGACAGACGCCTGCATTTATTGGACGGGTTATTAAACAGTCCGGTAATTTTCGCGGTTCACCATTTTCAACCTTATCACTAAGGGTATAGGGGTTAGAAGTGGTCAAACAACAATTTACGTTTGTTTTAATTGGTACCGCACATTAGTGGTAACAATTTGACGTTCACAACACCTTTATGTCGTAGAAATAAGAGCGATTTTCGTAGTGCAAGTGTTAGCCCTGATTTGCGGATGTCTGAACGCACAGTGGCCATAATGATGAAGTATCCATCCAAAACATGTCGAGTTTCCAATAATACTGCCGACTTGAAGATCCAACCGGGACTCCCAAGACATGCTCAGCGCGTCTGACGAACAGAATACTAGATCAATAGGATGGATTATTGTAGAATGAAAACCCCGAAAACATCCTAACTAATATTATAAATGCGAAAGTGTTTTTTGTTACTCTTTCACGCTAAAACGGCTGAACGGATTTGGATGAAATTTGGCATATGGTTAGACCATGACCTGGAGAAGGACATAGGCTACTTTTCATCCTGGATCGTAGACGAAGTCGCGGGCAACAGCTAGTACATAATAATGCCGCTGTAGGTTTTGCACAACGTTGTTTCCGACAAACTTCTATTTCGAGTTAGGTTAGTAGAACCCAGGATGGGATAGGTTACCTAGTGCAGTCAGGTAATCGGTCCATGCTTTGGTAAAACTGGGCGTTGCCAACCAGGTATAGTGGCTTATTGTTGTGGTCAAAGAACGAACGTTTTATTTGAATAATTATCTAACTTGTGTCCCAAATGTCATCGGACATTTGGGACACAAGTTAGTTCCCTGCACCCTTGACGATCTGAACAACGCCTCTGACGCCGCAATAAATGTGGCCACCTACTGGGCCCAAACAGTGTATAAACGAAAAGAAGAAGATCTAACTTGTGTGATACGGTACCGTCCCAACAGCTCCGCCACTAACTTTGCCGACTGACCAATCAGCGCAAAGTTTAATTGCCCATCAATATTTCATTTGTGGAATTTGGAAATGAAAATCGTTGTTCATTATTGGTAGGTCATAATTTAATGCAGTTTTCTTTTATTATTAAACATTTGCTTCTGCTTTTACTTATTAATATGACAAATGGAATATTGTTTGATATCTAGATTAAATATCTATTCTGTGAGACTATTTAAACAACTTTTATATTTCCATCAGCATTTTGTACGATTGCTAAAATAGCATTTTTGACACTAATTATAATTTTAAGGCAACAAAAAGACATGGCGGCACATAATAAAATGATAAGCTGCTTTAGGTATTAGAATACTTGTGACCGTAAAATAAAAAACAAAAATATAGAAATAAGAAAGTAATTTCTATATTTTTGTCCTGTTATGCAGAATACTGTACAACTCGATCATAGGGATGATGTTAAATTAATGTCTCTCCATAGCAATGAGGAAACGCAATAGAGAGATTCGTTTCATGCACATTGTCCGCTTTAATGTCATCATGTGTGTGATGAACAGACCCCTCTATTTTAAGGTGTAGGCCACAACAATAGTTTCTTATAGATTTATATTTAAGTATATACAAATAGTTTAAAATAAATACTAAATTGTCTTTCAATGAACTATTTATCAATCGCCATATATAAACATCGAAGACAAACAATAAATACACAAAACAAATCAGTTTTAAGTAATTATAATTACTTATTTCTTTTAATATTTTGAACATTACATTATGTTTCAGTCCGTAAAAATGGCCGCGTGTAGCACTCCAATGCTGTCAATGTAATAGATTCAATAAAATGTGCAAACTTTTGTGCCATTTTACTTAACGATACAGACAAAGGATTGTTCGCTTCATACATGACATACGAGACAACGCACACGTTCACACTCGCGATAATAATGCACTACACTATCTCTTAAGTAACAACAACGTACTTATGTTATAGGTATTTGGAAAATAGGGCACATTTCAATTTACTTCCTTTGTTTGTATTGTGCTGCATACAATTCCAGACAACGTTATAAATACGTGAACATCCTCAAGCTTTCATAAATAAGTTATAAAACATTTTTGGGATAGAATCAAAGTACACAATGACATACTACATGTGTAGCGACTAGAATTTAACATCTAAATTAATATAATATCTTTAAGTGTTTCTCATCGTAAGAAGCTTGTGAAAATTGCTATATTTATAACATTTAAAAAGTTACATCTATTGCACCATTTTATTGTAAAATACTTAGCGTCCAGCATTGCAGCTAACTAACGGCAAGTGTTAGGCTTAAGACCCGTAATTGTATTAAAAATCAACACTTTTTGACATTATTATTATGTACAGGAAAAATACAAGTGTTCACTGCAAACTATCGATTTAATTATGGATGATGAGGCGAGCCCATTTACCATGCAATGGACTAAGACAAACGGTGTTTCTCTTTGCAAGTGTGTCAAACAATGCTAGCACAGTATAATAAAGTGTCAGTATTACATCTGACGCGTATATATCTACCGAGCGGCCGCAGGTAATTAATTCAAGGTCACTGCCCAGATGAACTACTGTAGCTTTATTATTCTGTGATGCTAGGACAAAACACCGTTTAACTTCATCTGTTGGTGATATCATGGATAGTGAACAAGTTAATGACTGTCGTGACACTTTAATAACGGCCAGCAAAACATATTCTGCATACTGCGGTGACCATGTAGTACTAACATGTCGTACAAACATCAGGTAGCGACTTGTGGTCACAACAATATGCAGGACGTGCTCTGCCGACCGAATAATATAAATAATAAACAGCTAATTTATAACTAATTCATTTAATTTTTTCTTTTTATGTCTATTTTCTAATGAGATTTCTATTCATCTGCATTTTAAATATCAGTCACTAATCGATTGTCAATTATTGTCAGCATGACTAGGTATCGACACGTGCGCCGCGCACCGCTCAAGTGCGCGTGCGCGGCGCCTCACTACAGACAGTCGCGGTCGCGGTACTGGATACAGACATACAAGGACTACAGGTAGACAGGTGGAAGCAACTAGTACAGTAAGTATTATCGAGAATATTTCAACATAAATATGGAATGTAGCAAACACTCAATTGAAAAGACCCCCGGGTTCTGGCGTTCGGCCATAATTAATCTAATAATATTAAATTAGAGACAATATTTACAATAAAATAGTAACTATGCAACGTAAATTAATATTCCTTGCGTTTACTGTACTGATATGCATCCTTTACATACAATTATAAATAAATATAAAAGTTGTTTAAACACAGATCTAAAGCTGCTGGATAGAAATTAAACTTTAAAATAGGTCACTTAAACATGAAACTGTACACTGCAAGACATCAGCACATCGTCGACCGACCCCCGGCTAATACACGATATCATCGAGGGCGGCCCTCGAAAGATTCATTAAATATTATAATATACCTTTAATCGTTTCTATCTGAATTAATTTCACCTAAGACAACATACTTCAACGTAGACTTTATAACGTTATATCTTTTTACTTTATCTCAGTCTTAGTGTTCGCGAAACTCTTAGACGGCGCGAGGAACACGGGCTCGCGGCCCGGACGCGCGGCGCGCGGTCCCGAATAAATAAATACCAAGTCTATAATACTCCGGGACGCGCGTGCACCGGCGAGTCCCGTCCCGATAATGGAATGTAAGCGTGATATGGTCTCCAGCCCGCGTGCTCCGGCGCGGCGTCACGCGTCGGGCGGCGCGCGGCGCGGCACCATGACGCAGGGCGGGGGCGCGGGCGCGGCCGGGCGCAGGCGCACCCACCAGCGCGTGGCCTTCTGCAGCAGCCCGTCCTTCTTGCGCCGCGCCGCGCCCGCCTCTGCGCCCAGCGCCCACTCCGGCACGTCGCTCACGCACTTGTTCGGTGGAGGCTGGAAGCTGCTTCTCGTCAGCTCGGCTTGCTGCAATGCCAAAGTTCAACATCATTCACGTGTTTGTACGTTCAACTAGACAATTTTGCTATGCTTGGTGGTAAATTATTAAAGAACTGTCTATAAGCAAACCTATATCAGCTGATCGGCACGAAAGTGGTTGCTCAGCCCCGTAGCATGTAAGGCTTTAGCATCAACACAATATACAGATTGTTAAAAGTTGAGCTGCAACTGATGACAGATCCGGTAGACCTAAAGGCGAGTTTTGTTAATATTATTGGATGACGAACAACCCGATGGCCTCCTGAGGGCAATTTGTCACCATCGCTTGTCCTTATTACTATGGTAATAAAGTTCAAAAGTGGTTCACCGCAAATGTTCGCGATGGTACATATGCAACACCGATATAGATTAATTACTAGCCCATTAACAATGACTTATATGGTTCAAACTAAAACTGGCTAGGTGGCAGAAAAGGTATGGTGCTCTTTATTAAAAGTATTTTATGAAAATCTAAACAAATGGATCAGAAATAGTAGCTATGGATGGCAATTTGTAGTGCCACTTATAAATTGAGTGTTTTGACTTGATTATTTGAATAAGAACTTAAACCCTAGATTCTAATTGTGAATCGGATATGTTTTTCATTTTACAATTGAGATTAATTTTATAATCTCAATTTTAGTCAATGATTTTTTAATTATTCAAACAATATTTGTAAAACAATAAAATTGGTGAGATTTAAGCCCGAAAGTCTGACAACCAGTCTTACCAAGGGGTATCGTATTACCCAGTAACTGGGTTGAGGTCAGATAGGCAGTCGCTCTATGTAAAATACTGGTATTCAGCTGCATCCGGTTACACTGGAAGCCGACCACAACATGACTGGGAAAAGGCTAGGCAGATGATGATGAAGTGGTTGTATAAAAAATTAACCTTATCAGGTTTTTATTTTACAATTTCATCAGATAAGTACTTTTTAAAATAGCACTTCTTCGTAGTTCCTTCTCAAAAAGCTCTACTACTAAGGTTGAAGTCCTCGACTCCTCGAGTGAAGTCAGAGTGAAACAAGAGGCGGTATAGTGCTTACCTGATAAGGGACTCGTAGCTGTAGATGCACGTCCTGTCCGTACTCGCCGTCCGGCAGCTGTATGCTCGGCGGCAGACCGAGGCGCTCGGCGGCGGCGGCGGACCGCGCGCGCGTCTCTTGCTCCACCATCTCTTGAAGCCGCCCCACCATCGCCTGCAACCTTTGCTGCTTCTCCCATTCCCTGGAACATTACAAACGATCTATTAGTACCGTGTCTTCATATACAGGCAGCGGCGGGCTTCCGGCCTAGGTAGGCAACCAAGCAGATGGAAAAAGCCCGCGCGCATGTTTAGGTACTTATAGTTTTTTTTTTCTTAAATGACGGTCGATGTATATTTTATGAGGTACGCAGTGCTTACTTGCCTTTATGAACTGAACACGGCATGTATACAGGCAAAATAATCAAGAGGTGCTTAAAAAAATATGGAACAGCATTTATAAATGGAGGAATGGAAACGACGCCGTGGATATGACCCAGCGAAGATGGCGAGACGAACTTGGCTGCTTTATGAGAAATTGGATCACAATAGCAGTAGGAACTGCAGCGGGAGGCGTCCACCCAGCAGTAAGACCGTATGGATTTAGTACCTACACCCATATTTCGTCAAGCATGTCTTTAGTATAGTTGTTTGTTAGTTGTGGTATTTGCGCAGGATCAGGAGGATTAACATTCTTACTAAGAAGGTGGAATAAGTATTTCTATTTTTGTGGGACAAGCTCACAGGAGTGAGGAAAACGTCGTGAGGAAAGTTTTGAGTATGAATGTCGATGGCTATAAGAGTAGGGGAAGACCAAAGAAACGATGGATGGATTGTGTGAAAGATGACATGGCTAGAAAGGGCGTGACTACCGAGATGACGAATAATAGAGAAGTATGGAAAAAAAGGACATGTTGCGCCGACCCCAAATAGATTGGGATAAGGGCAGGAGAATGATGAAGCTCACAAGACCTTTCTCAACGTCTGGAACTCCTGCGAGCCTAAATCTAGTGGCGATGGCGACAAACAGAATATCGGAAATAGTCTTCCGACTCAAATCCGAATGGACGGAAGGACGCACCGACGGACAGCAGAATCCTAAAAAAAAAGTTGAAAGGTTGAAGGTATACTTACAATGTGGAATGGTGATGTCTGTGATCGTGCCGTAGGCGCCCCCCCGGCGCGCCCAGCCGCTCCATGCCCGCGCACCCCGGCACTTGCACCGAGAGCATCTGCAAATCACAACACACTACTCTCACTTATGTGGTTATCCTCGGGGTTAATATTTTATCACTATAACTACTACTTTTATCAATTTAATAAACATCTTAAATTCTTTCATTCACTGACAGATAAGGCACATCCTTAACCACAAGGTCTAGAAGCATCAAATTTTGCACAAGAGTTTCATAGCGAAAGTGAGCACTAAGAAAGTATTTTTGAAAGTTAACCCCCTTCATTTATTAAGGAGTTAAATAAGGGATGAAAATTTATATGGAAGTTGTATGGAAGGCGGGCACACGGCTTGTATGGTAGACGCCCGTAACGAACAAGTCGCCAGCATAGTTACTAAGGGGGGGATTGGCTTTCCAGGACAGGCAAGACCTAATTACATGATAGGTAAGTGAGTGTTCTACAGTACGTATCTGCCCAAGCCTCACGTTATTAGGCCTACAGCTGTGACGGCTGTGCGTTTGGTCACAGCTAGGGCTTAGACAAAGGCATTGTTCACTTTATGGCCAAGTATGGCTACTGTATTGACCTATTTACTGGAGCTAAATTATTTAGTTTATAAAGCTGATTACAACTTATTATGTATCAAAGTTGTATACCTAGTCACTGATTTGTTACTACCTTTTGTCAACTCAACAAACTTTCTGTTGACCTTTGAACAGTGCAGAGAAAATATGATATGATAAATGTGTGTATTACATTTTATCCTTAAGCAAAAAACATTACTGTTTATTTATCCCAATTAGCATTCAGATTTAGAACACAGAGTTCATTATAATACCTACTCTCATTAAAGAGGATTATGTATATTTTATCTAAACAGGATACTGTGCATTATGAATTGGAGTTAATTTTACCTCAAGTAATAATGTAATTCTAAATGGGCCAATTTGCAAATGATATGTGCTGTTATTAAATAAATGAATTATTCTAAATTGAACTTAATCTCCATTGAAATAAAGTACTAAATTCATAATAATTTCGAAATATAGAGAATTTCAGTTTGAGACACAAAAGAAACTCATTCAGCAACTAGAGATTTTGTTTATGATGTGCGATTTTTAATGCTTCATGAGATTTGTTTATGCTCAGCTGTGAGTACTACTTTCTTTCATCAGCACATAATGTTATGAACAAATTTTGTGAAAAAAAAAAAAAAAACTATATCTTCTAGATAGTAAAATTTTTGATTTTAAATCGATTCACAGAAACTACATAGGTGAATAATGTCTTTGGTGTTGATATAACTTAATAAGAGTAAATTACATGGCTTGGTCGGCCTGTGCTTAATAAAATCAAATTATAGATAATTAAATAATGGGGGATGGTTGCAAAATATTAGGGAAACCTTTTGCTGTAACGGCAGTGAACCTAATCATTTATCTATTTAATGTTTCATTGCACTGTTGGTGTATGCCAGCCTCATGGTTTCAATCATATTCTCTGTCCGTCTAATGATATTTCATCTCAGACCAAATAAAAAACCAAGACATAGCACTTCCAACTGTGATGTGAGGCCGGTTTTGTAAACATGTGTGCTCTTAGTGAGGTGTAGTTTAGTTGGTTTGTAGTTAATAATAATAATAATAATGGTGCCTCCTCGTCATTTAAAATTGTCTAAGGGGCCTCTGCAAGTTGGCTTCGGCCCCTCGTACGCCTTCCAAAGGTCCGGGACCCCAGGGTCCCGAGATAAGCCAAAGACAAATAATAATAATAAGTTTGGTGTAGAGTGCATGTGTATGTATGCACAGAGCGAGGTGTAGTTTTGGGCATGCTTCACTATAATGGTTTTTTATTTGGTCTGACTATTTCATACTTATGTCATTATTGATGTGAGAATTGTGCTTTCCTTATTGACTACAACATTTTCCTAAAATCACAGATAGCAATTGGCAATTTCTACAGATTTTATGGACCTTAAATCTTAAAATAATAAATCTTTTGTCTTTACCACCCCTTCATGTAAACCTGCCTGTAGCAAGTACCTGAATATGTAGCCTTTCTACCTTTATAAAATATGTAGCCTTTCTACCTTTATAAAATATGTACCCTTTCTACCTTTATAAAATATAACTCTTAGATATATTTCTATGAATTGTGATAAGTATAAGATATTGATTACCTATTCCAGTTACAGACTTGATTGACTAGCATAGTGTCTGCATTATAGAATATTATCATGTTTTGTTTAGTGCACAGTGTTTATTTCTAAAATAACCCATTGAATGACATTTTACTTAGTTTTAAACTATTTTGTTTTACTGTTGATCAACATTATTTTGTTTCTTTTTATGTATCGTATACAAGATAATGGTATAACAGTACTCAGTAGGTAAATCATATGTTTTAAACTCTGCTATATATTTGGAATAGTAAACAAGTATTTCGGTATTGAATGAAAGGTCAATGCTCTGCCACATTCTTTTGTTTGGATGAATAATCAGTTATCAACGGAGAAAGGTGTTTTTGTATCACATTGTGTTTCACAAATACAAACTAAAATTTTGATAAGAATAAACATAAAATACATCATTTGAATGATTATAGTTATCTAAATCAAAATATTACTTGAAAAGGGCAATGTACTTAACAAAAATTAAATGTTAAAGAACATTGAGAGCAAGCAATTGGTTATCTTAATAGTATGCCACTGTTTTATGTCCTATAAACATAATTATGTTCTGCTGAATCCAGTTACAGTTTGCTTAAGGCAATCAGGAATACATCAAAATAACATTACATTAACAGATTAAGAGATTTATTTAATTAAACAATTAATTAGACCACCATCATTCATCTTATTTAATTAATTAGATCATCTGACTATAAATAAAGATAAATTAATTATTACTATTTTGTTTAATTCACTGTATTATGTAGTTAACAATGCTAAATCAGGTTTTTAATATGGTAAGAATAATAAGATAGTGACATGTTTAACTTGTTCTGATCACTTAACATTTAAAGTATTCTATGTGCATAATTTTGACTGCAATTAAAATTTTATATTCATTTGTCTATGTAGCTGCTAAACATACTGATTCTGTATCAGTGATAACAAATAGATCAGAAAATGCACAGCGCAGTATGTTCTCGAATAATATTCCTGCATAAGAAATAACCTAAAAACATGATCATATTAAACATGTATAACATAGTCTGTCACTGATAATTTTACTTAAAACTTGCCTTTATAGAGTGCTACTTAGTTTCTCTTTAGATTCTGCAATATGATAACACAAGCCTATTGAAATGTCATCAGTATCACCAACAATTTTTATAGATTACCAACATTTTTATCTTTTTGTTTCCACTTTCCTTATCAAGATAACAAATATAAGTAAACATTATTTATAGGAGAATGGTTTTAATACTCCCCAAGGTGATAAAACTGAGAAATATCCATAACCAAAGTAGGTACTTACTACATATAGAATGTAGATTAAAGGCAAGCTATGATCCAGAAAATGCAACTTCAATGTGTTTCTATGGTGCAATGATAAATGATTTACTTAGTACTTATCATTGTAGATTAAGAATACTATTAGTCTAAGCCAATTATTATCTTAAAATGCAATTCCTTGCACAAAATACCTAACCTTTTTGTTGTGTTATGATTAAGACTCTATTTTTTTAGACTCAATATTGACACATTCTTTTTATGAATGCTTTAGGTACTATCTACATATTATTATCTAGAGTATGAATGAAAGACATTAAGATTACCATGATTTTAGCAACCTTTGAGTATACCCACTGTTTTTGATGAGCATATTTCCAAGTAGTGCACATATTATCGAGTTGGCATGTCACGACTATGATACAGCAAGAGGTGATTACGGAACTGTCTGTCATGAAAATTTATTTAAATTCACACAAACAACGTCTGGGTGTGACGTCGCTATCGGCGCGCCTCTTATCACTTGGCACGCTCCCGCCGTCTCGCGGCCATCCGAGTCGCCTCGGGCCTCACTCGACTCCAGTACAAACATTCTTCTATTCTGTCCATATTGCACATAATATTTACTAGCTAACGCTTGAAAATTTCGCACTGCTATCAAGCCAAAAATAATGGCAACTTGTTAAATGATGTCTACAATTATTATAGTTGTACTAGATTATTTTTGTAGCCAAACTATATTATGACTATAAACAACACTACTTACTATTTGAAACAGTGTCGTCCACAATTTTTGTAGGTTTTCCACCTATGGATGACAGTTAGTGATGTGCTTAAATCCAAATTCGATGGCACACTAATCGAGTCACAAATAAGTGAATCGATCATGAACATAAAATAATGTTCCGTTTGTTAATTACACTACACAGTCACTGACATTGCGTTTGTTTTGTTGAAGCTGTAAATATTTTAAACAAAACCATCACAGGGCACTATAGAGAGATTAGCGCGTTTACAATAATTAACTATCATTCACTAATAAATAAAAATATGTTATTCAAGGCATTAACACTATAAAAATAAAATTATTAATTAATTAAAAATAACGTATAAATTCCACTATCGCGTGTTTTGTAATGGAGTTTCTTAACTCCTTTTTTCATATTGGCAGAAAGACGCCTGCCATCGAGCGAGTCTTGTTGTTCAATGACGCGGACGGACGCGGCGCGGTGTTCGCAGTCGCGTAGCGGGGAGGACGGGCGGGCGGGCGGTGCACCGGCTGCCCCGATGTCGCCGCACACTAACGAGTTTGTAGTGTGTAACATTGCTCTCACACATACAAATAATCTGTCTAGTTCACTTTGTGTGCTCAATCGGTACTTCGGTAGGTGCGATTATACGATGTAGCAGTGCGAGTGAGTGTGTTCGTAGATTATAGTGAGCGTACCGTGTGTGTGCATATGAGCTGGCACACATGTAAGAGAAGCTCGATTGCTGCTACCGTCGTAGTTGTTATATATGCGCACCTATAACTGTAATAGTGAGCGATGACGCGTTTGTCGGCTCGCGAGACGAGACGGTTGGCATTGCTCAATGATCGAGTTGTAGTCATAGAATGTACGTAACCAATAATCATAAGTGCACGATTTTTTTTGTATAGGTAATTAAAATGTAGTTTATGCACTTAAGTAAATAATGAGCGAATAAAAATAATTGAGAAAGTTAATTCAGGTTAAGTAGTCAAGGTAAGATTATTTCTTATAAATTACTTTTCCACAAAATTTGTCAAAAAAATAATTACTTATGAAGAAAAGTAGTGGACAAATTTTAATAATGATTTCAATGTGTAAGTATGTAGGTTCAGAATCATGAGAGGCTCACCAGTTACGAGATTTTACCCATTAAAATGCATTTTTGAAAGCCAAAATTTACAGGAAATAGATTATTGAATGTCCTATAGGTACATACCCAGCTACCTAGGTAGAGGTGCCTAACTACATAGTGTCAGGGAACCAGAAAATTTCTTAAAAAACCATTATGTTCAGCTCCGGTTTCTTTACATCATTTAGGTTCTAGAGCTTCACCGTTTCTTATAGACCAGGCACAGGTGGAACTGGGTGCAGATCCTAGTCAAATAAGTAAAGGCAATGGTGAAGAGTATAATTTTGTAATATTAAGTCACAGTGTGTACGTATAATATTGGTAAATATGACGATGTGTAAGATAGTGATGACAACAACTCACGGGGTTGGCGTCGGCGGCTGTGGCGGTAGCGTGTCGGCGGCGCAGGTGCGGGCGGGCCAGCGCGCCCGCGGCCGCACACACCAGCACAGCGGCGCCAACGCATGCGCCCGCCCACCACCACTCTGAAAAAATATACATTACAAATTAAACAAAAGAAAAAATATAAAACGAAATTTAATTTCATTGATTACCTATCATCTTAAAAAATCGATTTGGTGAATTTGGACATCACTACTGTCTGTAAAATGTCATCGATCTATTTATGACAGATTTTCCAAAAGATTAACTAAACGTTAAAAAATTACATCTATAAATTTTCGTTTTAAATAAATTATTAAACCATTTATATTTATTTTCAGGTAACAAAGACCCATAGATACATACCTTAACCTAAGTATACATACCTAATACACTTCTGGACACATCTATTGGCCCACCTTAGAGTTTAGGTTTCGATGGCCCCTACCGAAATATGATTGCTAGATTGAACAAAAACTGTTGATGCAGTTTTAAACCTCATACATTTTACCATCTTTTTCGATCGTATTGTTTTAAATTTGAATTCAGAATACCATACGACATGGAGCTACGCCTAACAAGTCGGATATGCGCCTTGTTAAAGGCAATTGATTTTTGAATAAAAAACATGTTTTATCAAATAAAGGTTTAATTTAATAACGCGTGTTGCCTCCATGGGCATCTACCACAGCTCTCATACGATTAGGCATAGAGTTTATCAACCGCTCTATGAAATTTTGAGGGATCATCTCCCATTCCTCTTCTATGGCAGTTTTCAACTCCTGCATCGTCTGGGCAACTGGCTGACGAGCCCTAACGCGTCTTTTTAGCTCGTCCCACATGTGCTCAATGGGGTTCATGTCTGGGCTTCTGGCTGGCCAGTCCATAACTGTGATGTTCACATCCCGAAGATATTCCCTGACGATGCCGGCCGCATGGGCTCTTGCATTATCATGCATAAAAAGGAAATTTGGGCCCACATAGTCCGCGTATGGTATCACGTGAGGTTCTAAGCACTCACGAATGTACCTTTCAGCATTTAATGTTGGCAGCCGTGGTCCTGTAACAACCTCAAGTTGAGTTTTGCCGCTCGCGGATATACCGCCCCAGACAGTCCATGAGCCACCGCCATAAGCAACCCTCTCTTCAAAGCAGCATTGTGCGAAACGCTCTCCCTTACGTCGGTAGACCTTCTTCCTTCCATCATTGCCATGTAACACAATTTTAGACTCATCAGAAAAGAGTACACGGCTCCAATCTTGCTGTGTTCAATTTAAATGACTGCGTGCGAAATGAAGGCGCGCTGTTCGGTGGGCTCGCGTTAGTTTGGGGCCATTAGCTGGCTTGTGTGGTACCATATCGCGTTCTTTTAACCTTCTCCGAACAGTTCGAGCGCTCACAGATACTCCGTGGAAGTCGCGAAGTTAGTTTTGTATCTCAATGGAGGTAAGGTGACGATTTCTCAAGCTGGTCGTCACGATGAATCGATCCTGCCTTTCAGTTGTGACCCGAGATCGTGGCCTTCCTTGGCGACGAACAAAGCCGCCAGTCTCTAGGTACCTCCGATAAACATTTCGGACCGCAGATCGACTTAAATTAAGTTGAGCACTCACGTTTCTTTGGCTGTGTCCGGCCTGAATAAGTGCCACAGCTTGGGCGGCGACTTCAGGTGAAGTATCCATAGATTATTGATAGAACCTCACCTTAATGTTAAGAATAAGTAATGTTTGTTGCAAAACCAAAGATATCAATCACTATTTCAAGAATTAAATCCAAGTAAACCAATAAAACCAAGTTTTCTTAGTATTCGATTGTTTGATATCAACAAACAGGCTCCAAATTGTCTTTTGTTTCTTTAAATTCTGTGTTCGAAATTCAAAAAAAGACTATTGAATGAAATTGTGAATGTGCCAGGTACAAAACTGCATAGAAACTTTTTGCTCGACCTAATATAAAATTTTAGCTAGGACCAAACGAAACTGAAAATACAAGGTGGGCCAATAGATGTGTCCAGAAGTGTAATATAGTAACAATTTAACATGGTTACATTATTGTTTTACATGATGGCATGGTTTTGTTATGCGAATGCGTTCTATTGTATGTGAAATAATTTCATTTACTGTATGTATTTTGGCGCACACTTAGAAAACTGCAAACGTGGTTTATCATGGCCCAGGTAGAAAGTTTTAGAGGTTTCATTTTTATATAACTAAACTACGCCAGGATCTGAGTGACATGACTTAGGACGATTTGCTATGAGGTAACGAGTTACCTCATAGCAAAGAGCTCATAGAGCGAGCTCTGGCATTATTTCTGCTAGAATACGTTCAGGAATTTGATGATTTTATTAGGTCCATTATGTACCAGTAATAAGTACATACCTATACAGTTAACCATCTGCCAGTGGCTAAGTACCTACTACCAGTCGATAGATCGTGAGACGGATAGCGGGTTAACAAAGGCTAACAGACTAACTGCATGGTCTATTGAACCATCAGCGGCCAGTAATGGGAATGGCTACCCATTCCATTGTCGTAAACCTTTAGCTGCATCAAACGGTTTGATGCAACTAAAGGTTTCCGTCAAGAATGGTCGAGCAACGAGCAAGACAGCTCCCAAAACAGCTCCTTCTGAGAAACTGATAGGTTTAGTCAGAAGTTCTGACTAATCCTATCAATTTCGGTACTTAGGTAATTATGTGTTTCAACACTCATACTTACATAAATAGTAGATTATAGAAAAGTGTCAATAAAGCCTCATAATGCTCCGTAAAGCTTCATACACACGATGCAAGATCTTGCCCGTGGCATGTAATAAAATTGAAGCAACAAATGTCTTGCATGGTCTAATCTAAACACTGTTTAGAGACAGGCAATTAAATCGCACCATGTAAATCAGGCTTTGGGCTTCGTCTAAGATGAAAAATGTAAAATCTGCTGTCACTGAATCTATAAGAATAGTAGTCCCGTATAGTGTTGTGTAGCCACAAAGCCACAATGGTACAATATACAATGGTTCGATCATAGTAGTCACAGGTAGAGCTTGTCACACTACCAAATGACGCGCCCCACTACCGCATTTACCGTAGTGTACGTATTGAAATTTAAGTAGTGGGGCGCGTCATTTCAGAGTGAACAAGCTCTAAGTCGACGTAAAAATATCGCGGCTATTTTTTTTCGCGCACTGGATTTTCAATGCTCTGCTTAGCGCCGAGAGTGCAAAATCCAACAATGTTTTTTCGACGCGCTAGAATGTACTCTGTTATTGTTAAGTTGGATTCTCAACGCTCGGCTCAACAACGAGAGTTGAAAATCCAGTGCGCGATAAAATCCCGCCGCGATTTTATTACGCCCGTGGGGACGGGGGCTTACGGACGATGCGCGCGACGCGACGTTTAAAATGTGGTAGTGACACGTGACTACACTACACAGCGTTTAGTTTTGACGCGCGGACTGTGGGACTGATTATCGCGATGATGGACGTAGGCCGTAGGTGTAGCCACAACTTATCGCGGCAACGCAACGCGGTAAAAATAACACAATAGATTAGGTACGCACGGCTACAGATCAAGTTATACATTTCCAGTATAAGCTGATCTCGCATTGTATAGGATTTCCTTACAATGACAGGTCAGTATAATCTGGAAATGTATAGCTTGATGTGTAGCCGTGTGTACCTACTTATTAAATTAATATTATTTACTAGTTCGCTAATTAATAACATTTTTCAAAAAAGCATCTTTTCATTTATCATTTTTCCATTTTTAGTTGATTATACAATTACGTAAGTACGCTCAAGACGAACGAAAAGAAGAATCATCAAAATCGGCTTAGAAATGCCGGAGATACAGTACATTTATGCATATAACTTCGTACATAAGAATAATTACATAACGTATTATATACTAAAACCTTTCTGAAAGTATGTAGAATACGTTAGTGAAAAAGAAAAAGAATCATCAAAATTAATTTATCAGTTTTTGTGAAAATCGCGGATAAACAAACATACATACATACGGGTACAGAACCTCCTTTTTTGAAGTCGGTTAAAAAGCAATGCGCATGCGGTGTTGCGCTGTGCTAGCCCGCGAAATTAAAATTTTCTTGTGTTTTTTGCAATTTGCAAGTCACCATACCTATAATACATACATTCATCTGATTTCTGAAATCAGACCAATCTGAAGGAAATCTAACTCAGAAAGATGTATTGATAATTTTTATGGTTAAAATTATGTAAATTCATATTTTTTACTGTCGCGAATCATATTTTGATCAAAATACAACCTGTCACTGACCTGCAAATTGCAAAAAACGTAACAAAATGATAATTTCGCGGACTACCTTAGAGCATCGCATTATTTAGTAGAGCTTGACATGCGCAATTTATGAGTCTGTGTAAAACTAGATGTAAGGTAACAGCCGAACAATACGCTACACGTGTCTGACTCATGAAACTGCAGTCTGAAAAGTATCTACATATAAATAAATTTGTATTAGGTACTTATGCAAATACAGATTTTATGAGGTTAAATTGATGGGAAATCATTTCGCTCGTATCTCTTGATGCAAATGCGATTAAAAAGAGGTAAGTACCTACCTACGTCAGCATTAGTTCCTTGATTAGCTATACCTATACCTATACTAAAGTAGTTATCTATAAACAAAGACAATTATTGATTTGAACTCAATTAACACTCTATGTAGAGATATTAAAACCTAAATTGAATCGGTAGTCTGGGTTTGGACGCTCGATCGAAAACACCCAAGAATCTGTCGATTTTAAAGGTCAGTGCGGTTATAATGAATGTATCCTGATCAAAGGTGACTCTATAAAGAAAATAAAGTCATGAAAATACTTTATAAAATATACCTACTTCATTTTTGTAGGTAGGTACATAAGCAGGTACACTAATGCATTTGCATCATATAATTTAATGAATGCACATGCATGCATGCCGAAGTGTTATGTGAAGCACTTGGTCACGCAATTTGTGTCATGCGACGTTTATTTTGTAACGTAGAGGCAGTTTTTCATACATGTGCGCATAGTTAGCGGTGGACGCACGTGTGAAAAACTGGCTCAACTATGCGAGCTGAACTAAACTAAGTAATTTAGTTTAGCTGGCGGTGGACGATCGGCTTAGTAGTTAATTAAACAAGAAACAGCGTATAGGTATTAAAGCAGGTTATGTTCTCCTTATCCCTGACCACGGAATAAATAATAGTATACTAACGTACCCTGACTTCAACTAAGCTGAGGTTCCGTTCCCGCAATCAATGCAAATGCCCCCTACTTTTTCATATAGGTATTCATATCCCCCTATTTTTTGCAGTGATAGGCTTTTTTTTTGTTTATGTGGATGGGTTAGTCATCAAATGACTTCTCCCGCTCTGGGCGGAGCGGGAGGGCGTTTCAGACTTTTACTGACTAAAACCCACCCGTGTTCCTTCAGTTGCCTATGCCAGGGCCACGGTATCTTTTTCGAACAAACCGCGACCCCGGCGGCATCGGCCCTATCGGTCCCCATCACTGCTGACATCTCTTTGTGGCGCGCGTGAAACATAACCCGCCGTCGACCTGGTCCTTACCGGATGGCGAGCTACCCATTGCTCGCCATCCGCAAGCCCGCGCCTACGGTGGCCGGGAATCGGCTGTACGGATTCCCGCCGCCCAGGGCGTCTCCTGCGGTGACTAGGGGCGTGAGGGCGCGACAGTTGCCTCTCCTTCACGCGTTCCGCCTCCTCCTTTGCGAGCATAACTGCTTCGCAGAAGGAGGTGACGGCCTCCCATGCACTCTCGCTCCGTACCATGGCCTGAACCAGGTTCGGACGCGAGAGATCGCCGCCGCCGATTGCCTCCGCGAGAACACGGCGGTGCTCTGCCCAAGCCGGGCAGACCTCCACTATATGCTCCACCGTGTCCTCCGGGTGATCCACACAATGGTGACACCCAGGCGTTTCCTTCCGCCTTATCCTGAACAGGAACCTCCCGAAACAATCGTGTCCGGTGAGGACCTGCGTCAGGCGGAAGGTGAGGACGCCCTGGCGCCTCTCCAACCACTCCTCAAAGAGGGGATTTATCGCCGCAATTGTGGCGTGCCCAGCGCTGGGTTGCGACAATCGCACTCTCTATGTCGTCATGAGATCCCGCCGGAGCTCTGTCCGCTGTACCGTGATTTCTCGCGGCAGAGGAGTTCCTCCTCGCGCCACTCCCACACGTGCGCTAGGACTGCAGTGCAGCGATAGCCTAGTTGTGTGACCGTCGGACTGCCAAGTCATATGTCTCGAGTTCGAAACTTCGAACCCAAAGGCACGCACCTCTGACTTTTCAGATTCATCTGCGTAAGTATCTAGGTATAGTATTTTTATCATTTGCTTAAAAAATGTTGAAGGACAACATCGTGAGGAAGCCTGAGAGATATTTCTCGACGGCATGTGAAGCCAAGTCAGAGGCCATGGGCACGACGGTATAAAACTCACACACACACGAAAAAGAAAGAAGACTTTTAATAGGTATGTTTAAACATATTTAAAAATCTTCATAAATCGGCACAAATATCAGTAAAGAAATAGCTTTACATTTGTTACATAAACAAACAAAATACAAACGCGATGTGTCATGCTGACTAAAAATAACTCTCGTGCTGGGACTGATTATGATACAACATGTACGATTAAACATCAGTATGGACTTTAATTAAGTCATAGTCGGTAATGGTGCCGATTCTTTTGTCACAAATGCTTTTAAACTAGACTAAAAATCACCAAAATTTAGTTTATTCCTGTCAAAGACGATTTCCCATCCTGAAATTGACTAAAGGGGCACAACTTAACTATATTTTTAACCGACTTCAAAAAGGAGGAGGTTATCAATTCGTCGGAACCTTTTTTTTTTGTTTGACAGCATCAAGATGGCACCGAGCTATTAAATTTATTGAAAATGGCAATTTTGCTATTCTGAATTTGAAAGTTTTTTTTTTTAAATTTTGATTGTCAAACTAAATCGGACTACTTATTTTTAATCGCGATTAAAAAGGTGTAGAATAAAATTAGTCGTCATGAACCAACATCATCATCATTATCATCATTCACACTAACATCTTGACTTCAGGAGCAAAAATAGTACTGTAAGTATCTTATTTATGGTTCCGTAAAGTAAAAAACGGAACCTTTGTAGGATCACTCATCTGTCTGTCTGTCTGTCACAGCCAATTTGCTCCGAATCTAATGGACCGATTAAGTTGAAATTAGGTACACATATGAATTTCTGTGTCCCAAACACGTACGAGTCAAGTAAATAATTGAATTTTGAATATGGGGACACTATTGGGGGGCAAATAAAAAAAAAAAGTAAAAATTTTCACTTCGGTACATTTATTGAGAAACTATACTTATCTAAAATTATATTTATAGTTCAGAATCGTACCATGCACATCTATCAACAATTCGGGCAAAAACGTTTTAAGAATGCTAAGCATTTTATTTAATAAACATACTTTTGTGTAAAAAAGTAATGATTTGACTACCCATTTGTAACAGCGTCCTTAAACTTACACACCAGCTGATCGCTAATGTCAAATTATATGTCATGCAAACCTAACTTAATGCAAGTCAGTAGCCGATCATTAAGTCGACGTTCGCACGGACGTAAAAATATCGCGGCGATTTATTTTCGCGCACTAGATTTTCAACGCTCTGCTTAGCACCGAGAGTGCAAAATCCAACAGTGTGTTTTTTCGACGCGCTAGAATGTACTCTGTTATTGTTAAGTTGGATTCTTAACGCTCGGCTCAACAACGAGAGTTGAAAATCCAGTGCGCGATAAAATCCCGCCACGATTTTATTACGCCCGTGGGAACGGGGGCTAAGGGTCGGCTCTAGGAAATCATGTTATGGGTTTTGAATAAGTATATATAGAAAACATAAAGTACTAGCCGCAAAAAAAAACGTATGGCTAGCTCAAGAGTTTCACCAGTCGTCAGTGCAAAAATCGGATTGAGGATAAACCGCTTATACTTGGATGATTGTCAAAAATGTATTTTCGTTTTTGCCACCGACTTCCGAAATTAAAGTTATTTTTCACTTTGTAGTGTTGTTTTTGGAAGTCGGTTGTATTTTTTTGTAAAAAAGTTTTTATTTTTCACTTTTTAGTGGGTCTGTTTATAATTTGTATAAGTTACAATAATCTAATGTCAATTGCTCATCACATGTTACAAAATATTGCTTTTTCCGATGCTGGGACGTTAATTGTTGAGGAGTTCTGCTGGTAAGAACCAGGAGAACTCCTCAACAACCACTCACCACACGCATTGTGTGACGAGCGGAAATTGCTTAACAACCATATTAAAGTAATCGAATCGCAACCCGTGAAATATTTATCATTGAGTAGTTCCGGTAGCCATCTGTGGTCTTCATCATCAGTTCCACTTCACCAAGTAGTGCTTTCCGAGAGCAAATGCACGAGCTACTATAAAAAATACCCAAATCGCTATAGGTGTGCCTATAATATTTGAAGAGTTCCTTCGATTTCTCCAGGATCCCATCATCAGAACTGGATTTTGACAAAAATGGGACCATTTGGGAAGTATACCCTTTCCAACAAAAAAATATTTTTTCAAATCGGTTGGCAAGCGACGGAGTTATGCGCGAACAAACATAAAAAAAAAAAATACAAACATCCGAATTGAGAACCTCCTCCTTTTTTAGAAGTCGGTTAAAAAATTGAGTACCTATCACTAAAAAGTGCAAAAAGCACTGCCGGATTTTAATAATTTTGGCGTAGATATGAAGTCACCTAATTTACTGTTTTTCCACCACCTAACATTTCTAACCACCTATTTTACTGTTTTCCATAACATTACATGATTTCGGAAAAAAATATATATTTTAGAACAAATCTAACTTCGACGAGAGTTGTATTGATGGTTCTTATGGTTATAATTTTGTAAATACCTATTATGTGTTATAGTCACGAATCATATTTCGATCAACATACAACGCTGACACTGACCTGCAAATTTGAAAAAAATAAGTAAACATGAATTTCGCACGAATTCTTCAAGATCAAAGGAGTGCAACATCTGTAATTATATTCTGTGCTATTATGGCGTTGCTGATATGAGACTATCAAAGTGAAATGACATGCACCTGATCCAACCAATAGAAAATTATCTTTTTTGTGCTCTCAAACCTCTTATCTGATTCTGATAAGATCGATAGCACACCGTTCTATTAATACGTACGTCTGTAATGCATGCTGAAGTCTCAACATCATTTTTTCCAAATCTGAAGCTTTGGGGTGATGATCATTGCACGTAGTTAGCAGATTGGACGACAAACAGAAAGTAGCTGGTCTTTTCTTAGATTTAAGTTCAGCATTTGACACGGTGGATCATAAATTACTGCTAGAAAAACTTGAGCACTACAGTGTCAGGGGTAAAGTATTGGCAATTCTCACGTTATATTTAAAAAAACAGTCAAGTGCGTGTCGGACTCCGCACAATGAAGGGTTCCGTAGTTGAAAAGAATTTATCCCAAAAGCAAACTTAACATTGTATTCCCAAAAAAATTTTTTTTATGTGATAAAACTACAAATTACCGATTTTCGGACTTTTTCCTTTACTTGTGAGGGAGACCTTGCGTCATGCCAAATTTCATGATTCAAGGTCAACAAGAAGTACCCTATAGGTTTTGATTTACTTGCGTGAATCAAAATATGTCGCATAAATGACCGTATTTTTTTACTGCGTTGACTTAGAAGCTTGATTTTTTTTAGAGATCCAAGGGACCATAGACCTACGTATTTGATATTAATTTCAACTTGATACCTCCATGCGTTCCTGAGAAAAAGGATCTTGACAGACTGACAGACAGGCAGACTGACAACGAAGTGATCCTATAAGGGTTCCGTTTTTTCCTTTAGAGGTACGGAACCCTAAAAACAGGAAGATGTTCGTGGAGAACAAAGCAGTGGTGTCACAGACAAATTCCACAGATAAAAATTGTCCAAGTGAAGAAACATACAGGTCCCAATTGTCTCCTCTGCACACTGGCGTACCCCAAGGCTCCATACTGGGTCCGATATTTTTTATCACGTTTTTTAATGACCTTATACAACACATGAGGGAAGAAGCTGCGGGATCTCTCCAGCTTGTGGTGTTTGCCGACGATACCAATGCAGTTGTTTCGGCTGACAATATACACGCTCTTAATTCCATAGTTAATCAAACCTTAGATATCTTCCACAGCTGGTTTGCTATTAACAGTCTTAAAGAGAATAACCAATGTAATACTTTTCGTTCCACTTCCAATAATAAAGATAGCATTAACTGCGTCATAAATGGAGAAACAGTGAATGTGGTCCAGGTGGTTAAGTTTCTGGGTACACTCTGTATACAAGTGGGTTTCAGAAGAAGCTTAAACGGTTCTTGTTAAATAAGTGTCTATATTCTATTAATGAATTATAAATTAATTCAGAAGTCGAAAGTAACATATTTTTATAGACTTGAAATGAAAATTTTATTGAATTTTATGAATTGACTAAAAATATAAAAATTAATGTCATACTATATAAGTATGACATTAATTTTTATATTTTTTATTATTTTTAGGGTTCCGTACATCAAAAGGAAAAAACGGGACCCTTATAGGATCACTTCATTGTCCGTCTGTCTGTCTGTCTGTCAGTCTCAGGAACGCGTGGAGCTATCAAGATGAAATTAATATCAAATACGTCTATGATCTCTTGGAGTCCTAATAAACTCTATCTTCTAAGTTAATACAATAAAAAATACGGCCATTTATGCGACATATTTTGGTACTCGCAGTAAATCAAAACCTATAGGGTACTTCCCGTTGTCCTAGAATCTTGACATTTGGCAAGAAACAAGGTCTCACAGCCCAAATAAAGGAAAAGTCCGAAAAATTGTTAATTTGTAATTCAATCACATAAAAAAAATTACACCACTATCAGTCTGTCATGACCCTTTTTCTCAGGGACGCGTGGAGATATCAAGTTGAAATTAATATCTAATACGTAAGTCTATGATCCCTTAGAGTTCTAAAAAATTCAACCTTCGAAGTCAACGCAATAAAACAACTTTTTTACAAAAAAAAAAAACTAATTTTGTAGTATTTTTTTTGGAAGTCGGTTGTTTTTTTTTTGTAAAATGTTTTTTATTTTTCACTTTTTAGTGGGTCAGTTTGTAATTTATTTAAGATAGAATAGCCTAATGTCAACTGCTCATCACCTTTTACAAAATATCGCGTTAATTGTCGAGGAGTTCTCCTTGTTAGGATGGTGAAGTCACTATCAGCTCCACTTCCCCATATGCATTGTGACGAGCATAAATTGCTTGGCAACCATATTAAAGTAATCGAATCGCAACCCGTGAAATACGTGTTATTGAGTAGTTCCGATGGTCATCTGTGGTCTTCCTCATGAGTTCCATTTCACCAAATGGTGCTTCCCGGGAGCAAATGCACGAGTTTCTATAAAAAAAAAATACCTAAATCGCTAAAGGTGTGCCTATAAAATTAGAGGGTTTTATTCGATTTCCATGGGAACCCCTCATCAGATTCTGCCTTGGTGACAGTGAGACTACCTCGAGAGAACACACTTTCAAAAAAAAAAAAATTCTAAATCGGTCCACAATTGACGGAGAAATCGGTGAACATACATTAAAAAAAAATATACGAGACGAATTGAGAACCTCCTCCTTTTTGTTTTTTGAAAAGTCGGTTAAAAATACGGCCATTTTGCGACACATTTTGTTACTCGCAACTGTCACAAGTAAATCAAAACCTACCTATAGGGTACAGGTTCAGGTAGGGTACAGGTTCAGGTAGGGTACAGGTTCAGGTAGGGTACTTTAGGGTATCAACTTCCCGTTGACCTAGAATAATGAAATTTGGCAAGAAGCAAGGTCTCCCAGCACAAGTAAAGGTAAAAGTCCGAAAATTGTTAATTTGTAGTTTTATTACATAAAAAAAATTTTTTGGGATCCATTGTTAAGTTTGTTTTTAGGATAAATTCTTTTCAACTACGGAACCCTTCATTGTGCGTGTTCCGTCACACACTTGGCCGGTTTTTTTTTGGGATTACAATTTTCTGTTTGTTTTTGGGATAATTTATTTTCAACTACGGAATCCTTTATTGTGCGTGGTCCGACACACACTTGGCCAGTTTTTTTGTATTATTCTTATTTTTATTCTGATTTTAATGTAATTTGGATAATTGTAATGATTTAAGTATGGATTGCATGCATGATGGATTGATGATTCTTTTATATTTAGTTATAGAAATTCAGACACGATGTAAAATTGTTATTGAATAAATGAGTTTAATCGAATTGAAATTGAATTTACTTATTCAAATACTAGCTTTTGCCTGCAGCTTCGCCCGCGTAGAGATCGGAAATTATCCCTCGGGAATGTAGTACCGGAATAAAAAGTATCCTATGTCCTACTCCAGGTCATGGTCTACTCATGTGCCAAATTTCATCTAAATCCGTCTCCGTCCAGCCGTTTTAGCGTTGTACATCCAGCCTTAACAATCGTCACGTAAGGCCGCAACACTGTCAAAAGTGTGACAGTACATGAAAATATATGACACAGGAACCTACTAAGACTTACAAGCCTAACAGTCCCTACGACCCTAAGCCCTACAGCCCTAACCTATCATATACCTAATATGTGATAAATAAATATATAAATAAGTTCAGGATGTCTGCACCATGCGACCTAAGGTTACAGACGGATAGTGGACAGGATTCCAGGTTCGGGAAGGGTACACTCACTGCCAGTCCCGCGGACTCACGAGACTGATCAGAGATGGCTAAAGGTGTATTGGCCATAGTGAGGGGTAATGAGACAAGAATATAAAATTCATATCTGATTTATTTACACTATGTTACCGCTTATATAATACTTTTTCTTGACACACACTATTATACAAAATCTTTGTGTTTTGTGCGTGTAAGATGCAACCAATCGTTAATGTAACTGGGCCGCGCGAGTGCTGATTCAATGTCCAAAGGTATAACGTTGAACAAACGTGAAAGCATAAAAAACAAACTTACTTTGGCATTTATTGTATTAGTTAGGATTACAGTCCCCTCTTTGAGGAGTGGTTGGAGAGGCGCCACGGCGGCGGCGTCCTCACCTTCCGCCTGACGCAGGTCCTCACCGGACACGGTTGTTTCGGGAGGTTCCTGTTTCGGATAAGGCGGGAGGAAACGCCCGGGTGTCACCATTGTGTGGATCGCCCGGAGGACACGGTGGAGCATACAGTGGAGGTCTGCCCGGCTTGGGCGGAGCACCGCCGTGTTCTCACGGAGGCGATCGGCGGCGGCGATCTCTCGCGTCCAAACCTGGTCCAGGCCATGGTGCGGAGCGAGAGTGCATGGGAAGCCGTCACCTCCTTCTGCGAAGCAGTAATGCTCGCGAAGGAGGAAGCGGAACGCGTGAGGGAGAGGCAACAGCCGCGCCCTCGCGCCCCTAGCCGCCGTAGGAGACGCCCTGGGCGGCGGGAATCGATTGCCGATTCCCGGCCACCGTAGGCGCGGGCTTGCGGAAGACGAGTAATGGGCAGCTCGCCGTCCGGTAAGGACCAGGCCCGGGTCGACGGCGCGTTGTGTTCCACGCGCGCCTCAAAAAGATGTCAGCAGTGACGGGGTCAATTGGGCCGATGCCCGATGCCGCCGGGGTCGCGGGTAGTTCGAAAGAGATACCGTGGCCCTGGCACGGGCAGCTGAAGAAACATGGGTGGGTTTTAGTCAGTAAAAGTCTGACACGCCCTCCCGCCTCTGCCCAGAGCGGGAGAAGTCATTTGATGATTTCCCATCCACAAAAAAAAAAAAAAAAGGATTACTTGTTTAAATATTGAAAATGCGTACAACACGATTTTATGAGCGCACACCGCACTGTAAATTCGATGTCAATTTGTTTTAAAGTACTTACGTCAGTCTCAATTTTTTTTTTCTTTTAATTTTTTTTTGTACCTATATGTACGTTTTTCTTTTCTTTTTTTGTTTTTTGTTTTCATTAATGGCATCTTGTTTTTATATTCATTTAATTAATTGTACTTTTGTGTGTTGTGCTATATCTTTTGCACCAAATAAATGTTTTATCTATCTATCTATCTTATTAAATTGTTCAGCAATGACAGAGAACGGGACATCGCATCGCCCTGAATAATTAACACGTTTACAAAGACAAAGAATGCATCGTTGTAAATATCAGCCGCATAATTTGCAAGGATTTGGCTCAAGTTCTGTATTGGTACCAAGAGGGTATTTGGGAGACCTATTTACAATTAGGGCGGTTTGGGTCACCTTAGTAATTTTAGGCCTCGTAAAAATTGGCTCTTAAAATCTAGCTCCACACATTAACAGTTGGCCTGCAGTTGGCCGGCAACGGTCCACCACAGAATATAAATATACCCCACTGCTGGCGGACTGCCTTTTTTGACAACGTAGATGTGATACACCATCCTACTGATGAATCTCAACTAACTTTCTCGCCAAGCACTGGTTGATGGCTGGAATGACATCTATTTATAAACATTTTCGAATTCATTCGCAGGTCGCATTTTACCACTTTTACTTCTAATCAACATAAAATTGTGTAGCCTGCCCTCCACGTGGCTCTTGGAGGCTTGAAGAGTCGCAATTTATTGACAACTAGCTTTTGCCCGCGGATTAGCCCGCGTGGAGGTCGGAAATTATCCCACGGGAACGTACAACCAGGATAAAACGTATCATATGTTCTAATCCAGGTCATGGTCTACCCATGTGGTAAATTTCATCCAAATCCGTTCAGCTGCTTTAGCGTGAAAGCGTAACACACAAACAAACAAACTCACTTTCACATTTATAATATTACTAGCTGCGCCCCGCGGTTTCACCCGCGTAGACCGAGATTAAAAGAAGCCTATGTGTTAATCCAGGGTATAAGCTGTCTACATACCAAATTTCATCCAAATTAGTCTAGCTGTTTGAGCGTGAAGAAGTAACAAACATACAAACACACACACACACACTCACTCACTTTCGCCTTTATAATATTAGTGTGATGTGATACGAGTAAGTTGGGGTCCGCTACACGGCAATGCTGACCGTGTTGTTCAGTCGTAGCGCGGGAATAAAGTTGAACGTACGAGTAACTTCAATGAGAGTTTACGTGGGACCTCCCTATTCCGAAATCATTATAACAAAATCTTGCTCTAATAATTATTTTATTAACAAGAATATAATTATTATCAGTAGGTACTACATACTCAGGTGTACTAAAAAGCGCGTCATTTGGCCTACGTTATTTCTTGAAGTTCCAAGAAACAAAAAAAAAAAATTAAAAAAAATACGAGCAAAAGCTGTGTGTCACATAATATCCTAAAACAAAATTTACTTTAAAAAATGTAAACCGACTTCAAAAACCAAAAAGCAATAAAATAATTTTCATAAAAAACTTAACAGATTCTGAATTCGGTGCCAATCTAAGGTGCATTGAAGAAGAACAGCTTCTTCAATGCACCAATGCAAATGCACAGTTTTTTATGAAAATTATTTTATTCGTTTTTGGTTTTTGAAGTCGGTTTTTACTTTTTTAAAGTAAATTTATTTTATCATTTTTAGTTGAACTTACATTAATATATAAATTACAAAAGCCCAAGACAAACGAAAAAAAGAGAAAAAAAATCATCAAAATGCCGGAAATACAGTTCATTTATGCATACTCGTATAACATCGTCGACAAGAATAATTACCTAAACCTACTAATCACACTAATATTATAAAGGCGACAGCTTGTGAGTGTGTGTGTATGTTTGTTGCTCAAACACGCAAAAACGGCTGAACGGATTTGGATGAAATTTGGCACACAGAGATAGTTTATAACCTGGATTAACACATAGGATACTTTTTATCCCGGTTGTAGGTTACCGTGGGATAATTTCCGACATCCACGCGGGTGAAGCCGTGGGCAACGGCTAGTGTATTATACAGGGTGTTTGGTGCATCGTTTGCCAAATTGAATTGGCCGAAAGAAGAGGTCATTTGCTATCGCTTCAGGCTCAAGTACTCATTTTTGGCCACACCGGTTTTTTTATTACAACTTTCTAATTTTTATTTTGAAAAAATCCAAAACTCAGCATTAAAGCTTAAATTAAAAAAAAGTTTTAAGTGTAGTCGTCAAATTTCATTTTTATTTACATATGTACTGTTGTATGGCTCTATCAAATTTAAAATTACTTGCCAGTTACATCTAGTTTTTTTTTAATAAATCACAAAGTTTTTGGAAAAATAAAAAATGAACTTAAAACTCAACTTTAAATAGCTATAAAAAAAAAACTAAAAGCGATCGGGATCTTCGAATTATTTTAAAAAGTTCTCTAGTCTATCCCCTTTCCAACGGTATGCAATGTGTTAAAAAACTCTTTTAATATCTTTAATAATTAGCTAAATGTGTAGTCGAGACACATCAGGCTGATATTGGATATTACGTTTAAAACACTAGTTTTCGCATAAATAACATACTATTAGTAGATAGATACTGTTATCTCACGTCTTACGTAGTCTCTTATCTCGTTCTTACATAGGGAACTTTCCTCGAAATTGAAAAAAAAATACATTATTACAAAAATAATCATTTATTAATAAGTAATTTAATTACATACTAATCTTACAAGTCTTGTTCAAACTGTCTACCACTATTGCGTATGCACGCGCGACATCTTCGTCTTATCTCAACTGTAGTGGTGCGTAAACGCATTTCTGCTTTGATCGTCATGAAAGCCGCCTCAATGCGTTGGACTAAATCATCTCTTGTCTCAACTTCCGTGGCGTAGACGAGTTCTTTGGCCCGTCCCCAGACGTAAAAATCCAACGGAGTTAAGTCTGGAGAACGTGGAGGCCAAGGAATAGGGCCATCCCTCCCAATCCATGAGTCCGGGAATGCATCATTCAAGTACTCCCTGACGGTTATCCTCCAATGAGCGGGACAACCGTCATGTTGGAAAACAAAAGACCTGTCTTCACTGAAAATTGGCAAATCAGCTAATAATAAGGGCAACTCTGTTTGCAGAAATTCTAATTCTTGTAAGATTAGTATGTAATTAAATTACTTATTAATAAATGATTATTTTTGTAATAATGTATTTTTTTTTCAATTTCGAGGAAAGTTCCCTATGTAAGAACGAGATAAGAGACTACGTAAGACGTGAGATAACAGTATCTATCTACTAATAGCATGTAATTTATGCGAAAACTAGTGTTTTAAACGTAATATCCAATATCAGCCTGATGTGTCTCGACTACACATTTAGCTAATTATTAAAGATATTAAAAGAGTTTTTTAACACATTACATACCGTTGGAAAGGGGATAGACTAGAGAACTTTTTAAAATAATTCGAAGATCCCGATCGCTTTTAGTTTTTTTTTTATAGCTATTTAAAGTTGAGTTTTAAGTTCATTTTTTATTTTTCCAAAAACTTTGTGATTTATTAAAAAAAAACTAGATGTAACTGGCAAGTAATTTTAAATTTGATAGAGCCATACAACAGTACATATGTAAATAAAAATGAAATTTGACGACTACACTTAAAACTTTTTTTTAATTTAAGCTTTAATGCTGAGTTTTGGATTTTTTCAAAATAAAAATTAGAAAGTTGTAATAAAAAAACCGGTGTGGCCAAAAATGAGTACTTGAGCCTGAAGCGATAGCAAATGACCTCTTCTTTCGGCCAATTCAATTTGGCAAACGATGCACCAAACACCCTGTATTATACTAAAACTTTCCTGAAAGTATATAGATCAGGTTAGTGAAAGAATCGTCTAAATTGGTTCATTAGTTATTGAGAAAATCCTGGACATACAAACCTCCTTTTTTGAAGTCGGTTAAAAAATAGTAGGCAATGCAGTAGACGAGTCGTAACTTTGCTTTGATGCTTAATTTTTTCGTAGCGTTACGTAGCACGTGCGTAGACGTGTCGTAGCAACGTAGATCTAAATATCGTCAGTGCACTGCTCATACGTATACGTAACCACGCTTCAAGGCTCGAAAACGTAGTCAAACAAAAATATATTATCCATTTTATGTGAATAACGATGCTTTATTTTCGTAATCAATGTCAAAACATTAGTTATAAATTCTTAGGTTAATGCAGTTTCGCATTATGTGCCATTCTATTTTTGCTGGAGAGTTTGTTTGCGTGGTTGGGCTAAATTTAGCAAAGCTTAATCAGAATATCTTTCTTGACGGCCGACTGGAGTAAAACCGAGCGCACGTTTTCAAAACTTAATTGTATGGTATGTACAACATACTTTGTATGGGCTATATTATAAGGAATGCGTAGAACGGCGTAGCACGTAAAATTATGCTTGTATAAATTGTGAATGCTTCAAAAACTATTTACTAGTTTTTTTTTTTAAATATTATTGATTTGCTATTTATCAAAGAAGGTATTATGTAAGTATTTCTAATTAGTAAAGAGAGTGTCGTAGAGTTGTGATTTCAATTATTTTGGCTAGTTCTATGAGGAATTACACCGACGAAGTGTGTTCCTTCGTTTAGGTGGAGGAGACATAATGTAGATGCCGAATATGTAATAGTATCAATGCCACGAGGGATGCGTCACTCGCGTCTGTCTAGCGATTAGTATCCGCGGGCCGGATCTCGTTCAGCAGGAGATAGCGCGGCCGCGGGTTACCGTCGGCACGTCGGTTGAGGCCAAAACAAACGGCATGTGGTCGCGCGTACTCAACAAAAATTCGACATCGTTCGCCCAAGAATGCACAGTGCGGTTATTTATAGAGGTTGGGAGGAGCGCGGGGGCGGCGGCGACGTCTGGTGTCGGTCTGCCGGGGCCTGCCGCCGATCACCGAAATAGCTTCTCCAGCTGGCGGTACCTGGCCACGTGGCTCGAACTCTCTCGTTGAGTGCTGGCTTACCTGCCTGAGCCTTGTCAGCGAGCACTCCACGCCATGTCGGAGCTAGTGTCGTAAACGCAGCGCGCCACTAGCCTGTATGCCGACATTTCTGATAATATTACACCTTGACGAGGTTGAATTGAAACACATTAACGCGAAGGGCCCACGTTGACGATCGACTAGACTGTATTGTGGTGCCAATTGTGTAATTGTAATTTGTAGACAATCAGACGGTATCGCAGAGTCAATCATAATGCGTGGTCGACTGGTCGTATTGAACTGGTTCGACCAGAACTCGATCGTTTCTGAAGCCCTGAGTGTTCACGAGTAGAATAGTTTCAGTAGACTATATAAAAATAATGTATTTCGTAGCTTACAAACTGACCAAGGTGATAGCAGTCGGGTCTTAGGGTTGATAAAATCGGAAAGATATGAAAAAAAATGTATTAAAAACATCAACGCCGTTGTAGCCGCCTGCGCCAGCGTAATCGCGATACAGTCCATGAAACTAGTTTAAATTCAATGCAAGTGAAGCATTCGAATATCATAAATCATTATGTAGGTACATAAATACATTTCTTATCAGTACCAGACGATGACTGAAAACATGGCGGAGAGACGAAAACACATTTTTAAAAGTTTGACACGTTTAGTGCCCTGACGGCTGGGAGTACGGAGGGTGCCAATTATCATCACGTTGAGCATCAACTATCTGTGCGTCGCAGACGAGCCGTGCTCTGTACCTACCGTGTAATGCGACGTTCAATGTTATACCTGTCTTATAGCTGTGTATGTTAGTGCCGCAAGAAGCTTATCATTATGGATCGACGTGAACTTGTCTGTAGTCTGGTATGCTTTCTTCATCGCCACTTAGACCACAAATTGATAGAGATTTAGGATTTCTTATAGAAATTCCAATAAAAACAGTAAACACATATTTCATTTCGTTATAGATTGTCTAATTATAATATTATATAGCATTACATTATGTATGTAATATATAGTGTTCCCACTGCTGGGGCACAGGCCTCCTCTCTGTGAGAGGGAGTGGGCCGTAACCACCACGCGGGCCCAGTGCGGGTTGGTAGATGTCACATGTCTTCGAATTTTTGGCTCTAGGACATGCCTGTTTCCTCACGATGTTTTCCTTCACCGTTTTTGAGAGCAGATGTGATGAAATAATTTACACAAAGTAAAGTGCCTGTCAGGGTTCGAACCCATGACCTACAATTCGTATGTCGCGGCCGTTACCACTGGGCCACCACTGCTCTCTTAAATATTACACTGTATTATAATTTTATACTGAGGCACGCTCAAAACAGTCTGCCTCGTGTGTTTGGGCCTGTGCTAGATTAATCTACGAGTTATTTAGCTCTGTGTCTTATCGTGTTCTGCGTGTTTTCCTATGTCTTGAGTCATAACTAATAATATTATGTGACTAAGTTAATTGCAGCCATGATTAAATATGAATCGAATATGCGATCGGTCTTACTTTTAATTACCTAATTAATGTACCTACATAGATTGCAGAATTAGCTCTATGTTGGTGAATCTGATAACTTGATGTACGAGTAACTAAGAGTTTTTTTTTTCATATACAATTTAAAGTACCTATTAATATTACTTATATCAATATGTGTGTAACTGATAATACTTATAATTAGCAACGCAGCAATCACGTCAATGGCATGCGAAGCGCGACCCTTGTCTATTTGAGAACATCCATGTATTCATTTAAAATAATGATCATACAGTTTACATAATGTATAATATCTGTCACAATTTATGAGGAGTTTTAAATTATCAGTAGGTATATACGATAGCGCTCAATCAAACCGTTTAAATATGCACGCTTGCGTATTCGCACGTGTAGGACTAATGTTATAATACCGAAGAAATCTCCAAGTATTCATAAAGACGTATTAAAATTCCAAATCCCTCGTGGATTTGGGGATTAGTCAGAACACAACCAACATACCTTCGCTTACGGGAGCAATCTTTTATATTTTGTAAAAGACACATTCTTATCTATAACTTACATTTATCAAGACGTACGAGTACCTTGAACATACTTTAGATTTGTATTTTAGTTGTCTGCTACGAAGGAATATCGTCATTATCACACTTTGTAGTTTTATGTGCCAAATTTTAATGATTGGTGGCTAGGTGACTACAGAATCCCTTAATTTTGCAGCATTGTGTCACCCGAACCGACTGAACTGTACCCCTTTACCGAAAGACTTCATTCAGTACGGTGTACCTTGTCCAATCATTGCGTGACTTCTTGGTTATCTATGCGACACTTGTAGACAGAGATACGTTACTACTTCTCTCTGCGTTACAAACACTGTGGGAACTGTTTCACTTCATTGACTCTACTCAGACGACGACCAGCTAATGTACAGCCGCGTTTTTATTGTCATTATCACGCATTTGGCTTATATTTATCTTGTTTTATCTTAATGAATAAACCCAAATATTTGAAAATAGAACAGTACTGACCTACATAGGTTCAACAATTGTATAATAATATTATGTCGCAGTTTCACAACGATAAGTGAACTCTTGTGCGCAGTATGCACACAGAATAGTTTCATTCAAAACTATAAACTACAAAGTATACAATGTATGTATTGCTGGTATACAGGGTTTTCAGGGCTGGATATTGACGCACAATCTGTTACCAAGGATTCAGTACATGATTCTGAACCCCCCTGCATTGAAATTGTTAGTCGGTTATTAAAAAAATTTTAGCTTTCCATACATTTTGACCGCGTCGATATTGCACTTTTCTATGAAACAGCAGATTTTTTTTGAGTACCGACGAAAATTTTCCTGGGTCTAAGTGTTGAATTCGTGGCAACAGTTTGCGCGTCGATGCCACCCTGAATATAACGATACTCTCGTAAAGTCTCGTAGCGTCCCAGAAAAAGATCGTAAAGAGCGCGCCGAATAAGTACAAATATGTGCAAAATTCTAAGCCCTATTTGATAAGGGGGTGGCCTGGGTGTGGGGGGAGGCTGGGGGCCGTCTAGACGCGGCGTAATTAGGAAGAGCGTAGGCAGGCGCGGACGGGCCCGCCCGCCCCGAACCTTGCGTCACCTCTAATTAATATAACAGGTAAATTACGTATTCTGGGTGCTAACAACACTGGTTTTACATTCAACCTGTCACACACAGTAAATGGTCCTAGGGGTTTCCTATTGCTAGTCTGTTTAAACTCTATTCATTCTTATAATGTAGCTTCAACGAGATAGACAGTTCAGAATAGGCGCAGAGACTAAATTAAACTAATAGAAATGGATGAAAAAGTTCTTAGTAACCTGTGGTAATAGAGTACCTGACGACAGAGTTCTGGAGCATCGTAGCAGCATGAAGGAAATTTTATTTGTCTATACTTGTTACGTCGGTTTTTGCCCCGAAACGGTTCAACGACGTGTCTCGCGGATTTCGACTTGTTTATCTCACTATTTCTCTGGCATATGTACTGCTCCTATTCATGAGTAAATAAACTTTATGTAATGAATCTTCTTAACGTTGCGTTGATGATAATGTAGAACAGGATGCATTAAAAGTGGACGTCATTTTATGTATTGTAAAGATGTTATTAAATTGTTTGACAAAAAGCGCAATGACTGAATTACTGAACTATTTAATTTAACTAGTAATCTAAAAATAAACAAAAGTATAACTTCGTAAATCCGCAATAAAGGTTGTTTTAGATTGAAAACCAGACTTATCTCTATTATTGTTATTTCCGTATTTGCTGAATGTTCTAGATCTGTGACTCGAGGTATTTTCTCTGTTCATTATTATTGCGTTGTGTATCAGGTGACGTATGACTAATTATAAGATTATAAACGTGCAAAAGCGGTATTCAATTCTATATCTACGAGTAAGTATCTATATATTCGAATCCTTTGTTACGTATTTGACATTACGAATGCCAGAGAATTGAAAAAAAAAAACCGGTCAAGTGCGTGTCGGACAACGCACAATGAAGGGTTCCTTAGTTAAAAAGAATTTATCCTAAAAACACACTTAACATTGTAGTTGAAAAACATGACCCACCACCTAGAATCATGAAATTTGACAAGAAGCAAGGTCTCACAGCACAAGTAAAGGAAAAAGTCCAAAAATCGTTAAATTGTAATTTTATCACATGAAAAATTTTTTTTTGGGATAACTAAATAAAATAAGAATATAATTGACCGTGTACGTTAGTACTTACTATTATTTAATCTGTGCCGTGACGTACTTATAATGTATCTATATATATATACACGTACATGTAAGTATGGGAGAACATGTTTTTCGATTACAATGTTAAGATTGTATTTGGGATAAATTCTTTTCAACTACGGAACCCTTCATTGTGCATGGTCCGACACACACTTACAGGTATGGAACCCTAAAAAACAAAACGGATTGAAAATCAGAAAGAAAATTTATTTGGAATGAAGATTTATACCTACGCAAGCTGAAGTGGTAGACAGACGATAGACTGCATAGAGCCTGCCTAATAGGTACACCTATTGGGGTAGGAAGACATCTGACGACCACAAACTGTGTGTGGTGTAGCGGCCGCGGGTGGCCAAGAGGTACTAGAACGATCACGATCCGAACTGAGTGCGCCTTCAACATCACCAGTCTTTATAGTAGTCATATTTATATTAATACATTTGTAAAATTGAAATGAATTAATGCAAATTTTAAAATCAATGCTACATCTAAGTGTGTCGTACTGTACCTACTCTATCCGACTGAGCTAGATTGCAGTTCGGCTGACTTTACTGGTCAGGATTTATTGATGTTAGTGTAGCCAACTACAATTCCCGTACTTTTTCGAACCAAATTTGTGACTTCGACTTCGGGCTTCAGGCTTTATCATTTAGGTTACGTTGAAGCTACGTTACTGAATATGGGCAAGGATGGTAGCACTGAATCAAGTTACGTATCGTTGTTAGCTTTGTCATAACTTTACTTCGAGTTTATTGTAAGGGAGTTGGGCATTAGCTACCAAATGATCGGTTGGGTTAGGTCAGCTCTATAGGAATTAAGGTACCTTTGTTGTTTTAGCAACCCTATTGCGAAACAATAACCGCGTACTGTCTAACAAAACCACGAATCAACACGCTGAAAACACGCCATTATATTGTGTAGCTACAGGCTAGTGTACACAATGTAGGACAAGACATAATGTTGTTGTCACACTGCCTACATACCTATAGATGATACACGCGCGTGTCATTGTCATTCGGGACGCTGCGAATGACACTATGTTGAAGGTCATTACAACAGAGGATGTGCGGAGTAATGGTCGTGTTCCTCTGCGGAGCGAGCGACGGCCGCGGTGAGATGCTGTTAATGTGAGTTGTTTGTCAACGTCGTCCGCGAGGACTGGTGCCGCCGGTCGCCGTTCGCCGGTCGCTAGCTATAAATAAATAACATAAGCAGCGTACCACGTCATCGCCGTCACCTCGCGCGAATTACGGCCGCGCAAACAATCGCCATTGTCTATGTGAATGCACCGCCACGCCGCCGCCGCCGATGTTATTCAGGGACGTAAATGCATTTAGGATGAATGGCGTGTGTCGTAACGTTTTGTTACGTTGTTGATACGTTTGTGTTGTCTGTCTGCCTTTGACGAAATACGTGCGGCTTTATTGAGTTTTCATTTGTTGTGTCAGCTGACAAACTTGCTGTATTACTGTCTTAATAAGTCATTAAGAAATTGTGAAATTGAATTGAGAAATTGTCATTGACTGCCACACTGCCACTGCAGACACACGGTGACCGCAAACGATACATTTTCTATTGAGTCTGTTGTCTGGCAGTCAACGTGCTGCTGTAGATGTAATGACGTTATTTAATATCGCTATAATGCGCAATAATCAGACGTACCTACACGGTAGAATTTTGACGCGCGAACAGAAATTACCATCACCATCTGGAAGACAGGATATTTACAGGCAAGTAAGTGAGTAGTCGTTTATATGTCGGGAGCCGCGACTAGTGGCGGTAAATAGCAGGTTATTTGTATCGATCCCGCGGCCCTCCAACTAAATCCTTAGAGTACGACAACATTATTGCGAGGAGTGAGTGGAGTGACTTCTTACTACGAACCGGCTTTGGTGATAAATTTATACATGGACTCTATCAAGGTTGACAAATCTTTACTTTCAGAACATTGTGTAGCATATATCATTGGTTCGGCTGTATGTTTCGCATCATTTTGGTACTGGAGGATTGTTTATTCGTCATTACTTATGAGATTTTCTCGTAGAAGAATGTTTTTTAAATACGTTGTTAAAAAGGCTTTATTGTCTGTATGCATTTCATTCGTCTATACTGACAGAGGCAACCTCTATGACTTGCTCTATGGTCGACTTCCTTCCTGAATGGCCGTCTCCGTGATCTCCGTCTACCATATTGTGACTACTAATAGTAATTTATTTAATCCATGTTAATTCGACCCTAATTGTGACGTAGGTACATGTGCTCGTATTTGGTGAACAAATAAAGACAGACACAAACAAGTTTGGAATCTTTTTAGGATTCCGTACCTCAAAAGGATAAAAACGGAACCCATAAAGGATCACTCGTGGTCTGTCTGCCTGTCCGTCTGTCACAGCCAATTTACTCCGAATCTAATGGACCGATTAAGTTGAAATTTGGTACACGTGAATTTCTGTGACCCAAACATGGACGGGTAAAGTAAATAAATTAATTTTAAATATGGGGTCACTTTTGGGGGGCAAATTAAAAAAAGTTTTGCAAACGGTACCGTGTGACATATCAAATGGAAGGGCTAAAGGGACTCAAATATATTATTTTTATAATTTTAAAATAAATTGTTTTAAAGTTATTCAAGAAAATAGAAGAAAATTGACCATTCCCCCCCTTATCCCCGAAACTATTGAGCTTAAAATTTTGAAAAAAATATAGAAAATCGATCTTTACCTGTAGATTACAGGAAAACCCTATAAGAAGTCTATGGTCTTAAAATAACATGGTAAATCTCTCAATATTTTGAGTACAAACTTACATTTACAGTTGGAATGTATGGAAGAACATGTTTTTCAACTACAATGTTAAGTTTGTTCTTGGGATAAATTCATTCCCAACTACGGGACCCTTCATTGTGCGTGGTCCGACACGCACTTGCCCGGTTTTTTATTTCTTTGTTCCACATGTCAAGCCTCCTAAACATCGTGGCGGCCTGGTTGTCTGCTGTTGAAGACTGCTGCAAAACATTTGCTCATCATATTTTATGTTCTAGTAGATCTTGATTCTTCGGACTACGGGAGTTTGGTTTAATTAATATTTTCATACATTGCCTTATATGATCACTTTAATGACATAGAACCCAACAGTTCAAAGGTTCCAACCAGTCCACACAAAATATTCATACTTTATAATATTCACAGTTACATTATTCATTATTGTATAAGTTACAGATTTGCTTTACCAAATCATAATCTCCAACTTGAGAAGACAGATAACAGAATAGGTCACGGTCGGAGAAATCAGGTTAAGTTCTTGAAACAAACATCATCATCATCTTCCTTCCCTTATCCCATGTTACTTGGGGTCGGCGCAACACGTTTTCTTCTTCCATTCATGTCAACCGTCACGCTATCGTTCACTCCCTTCTCTTTCATATCATTCCTCACACAATCCATCCATCTTTTCTTTGGCCTTCCTCTGCCTCTCCATCCATCAACATGTATATTCATCACTCTTTTAGTCACATGCGTTTCGTCTCTCCTCATCACATGCCCCATACAAGCCAAAAGATTTCCTTTCAACTTTTCTGTGACTGGTGCCATTTTCAAACTTCCTCACCCAACTCAAAACCCATTTCTCAACCCACTCATTTCTTACTGAAATAAACATGCTAAGTTCATTTATATTGTGTGTTATCATATAATAGGTAGGTACATATGTATAGGTACACATACATTTACAATACAGATGTCAAGGAAGTAGCATTATATCAATAATAATTTCGCGTAACGAAAATATCGTAGGCAATTACTCAGGTGGAAATCCTTTCATCGCATATTGTTGCGTGTTCCTACTTCCTTAAACGTGTGTGCACATACTTTTACAAAATCAATTTGAGGTCGAGTATGCAATATCGATTTTGCGCAGTGAGGTGCTGACTATGGGCTATGGGCGGCGACACGGCGCGGCGTGGCGGTGGCGGCGGCGCGGCTCAGCGCGAGTGGCGCGCAGCGGCCGCGTAGGGGTGCAGCAGGAATGCGACGCGGCCGGTCGCGCCGCGCTGCGCCGCGCCGCGCCGGTTTGGGACGATACCCGCGAAACTTACTAGTATATCTGGAAACTGGAAAGCCGCATAATTTGGCAGAACTTTAATTAATGGACCTGTATTCGACTCTGTTGTTAGCAGACCAGTTCTTCGAAAAAGGACTCATCATCATCATCTGCCTAGCCTTTTCCCAACTACATATGTTGGGGTTGGCTTCCAGTCAAACCTGATGCGGTTGAATACCAGTATTTTCCACGGAGCGACTGCTTATCTGACCTCCACAACCCAGTTACTGGGTAATACGATACCCCTTGGTAAGACTGGCTACTGTCAGACTTTCGGGCTCCTGACGACCCGTAACGGCTGTCAAAGATCCAGGAATGACAGCCGGGACCAACTGCCTATCTTGCTTTCCGAGGCACGGGTGGAGGGGGTCTTGGTATATAAAGATGGTCACCCTTCCATGGACCAACCGCGGCAAGCGTAGCTTAACCTGATTGATCGACCCGTGTTGCTGTTATTGCTTAGCCTCAAGCTCCAAAAAGACCTACGGACTATTATTGAATTAAGAAGATATCCTATATTTGGCGTGTGAGTCATGATGTTTTCTATCTTGGACGCGATAATATGATGGAAAGGTCGCTGGCTCTGACCGCTGCTCATCGCGTGAACGACGATTTACGCAGCGCTGTCAGTGCGGTAGTGGTTGTCCTACGAGTATGCGTGTCCGGGAGTGGTCGCCGTGCGTGTGGGCGTGGCACTCGGCGGCACTCGGCGGCACTCGGCGGCACTCGGTGGCACTCGGTGGCACTCGGTGGCACTTTCTCCGTGCATCAGGCCGGTGAGCTGGACACTGGCGTGCATATTTCCCCGTCATTTTTGCGCGCGCATGAGGCCGCAAGCGCGGTCTCGATTGTTTTCGTCGTGTTTCGCGGGTTATTTCGGGCGTGTGCGCTGTGGCAGCGCAAGCCACTCGCGCACGTCGGACTGTCCACAACGCTACCACTACAACACTTGATATTCGATCGTCGATGTAGTATATTTTGATAGCAAGCATAGGTATTCGTGTTGAAAATGTTTAGGGACATTCTTAAAGCGTTGATTTATTAGCATATATAATCTTTTGCATACTAATAAATAATGTTTGTGTTTGACCTATATGACAACGTGTCATTTTGCATCCTCGTCAAATTTAAGGGTGCGGTATAGACCATCAAACCGAACAACTTTTTCCATGGCACCAACATCGTATCGCGAAAAAATAATCAGACGTCCCATACATTTGCGTCGAGTAGGTATTGAAGTTTTCTATGGCACATATGAAAATTGTTTCGCGATTACGATGTTGGTCTCATGGAGAAAGTTGTTCGGTTTGATGTTTTGTATCACAACCTGAAATTTGCCGAGGATGCAAAACGACACGTTGTATATGCACTTGCATATACAACGTGTCGTGTACACACCAATGGTGGGTATTTACAGATGATAGAGAATGAAGACGTTTTCTTTACGATTACCTTTTTGATTACCTACCCATGACTATTACAGCGCATCCGACCTAATAGTTTTGAATAAGTATGTAATCATTTTAGATGAATCAAATGAGTCAAGATGAACTTAGTTCAGATGAACTTAGTTCATCTTGACATCCCGATCCACCCAAATTCTAATAATACCTTCAGTAGAATTTTCCATGAAAATACAATTTCTACATTTTATGTCCGATAGGACAAAAGATAGGTTATTTTCTTTCAATACAATTGACACAAAATAAGATATTATTTTGTGTCAATTGAATTGAAAGAAAATAAAGAAAGAAAAATGCGTTTAATTGGCATTACAGCAAAAAATAAATAAACCTTAAAATTATAGAAACATAAAACAAAAATTGTAATGCCAAAAGGGCCTCAGCTCAGCATATTGTCAGATGACAACACAAGGTGTACCACCTGACGCTGATTTTCATCTGCAACCCACGAGTGCCATGCGCTAGAATCTAAGGTACAGTCAACAGCAAAAGTAGATGATCAAAATCAGAAATTCAATACTAATCAAAACTGGTCACGAATATATGGCAGCTGTACTAGTAGTAAATGTTTTGTATAATTTAAAATCACATACTTCTGAATCACTTCGACGCCACACAGCTCTGACGCGAACTCCGTTAATTAGTATTGAATTTCTGATTTTGATCATCTACTTTTGCTGTTGACTGTACCTATTGCTTATTCAGATTCCTCGTAAATTAGAGCCAATACAAGATTTTAGAAATGTATTTAAGAAACCGAAAATTGGGATATGCCCAAATATTCTCTAGACTTTGTAACTTGACACCAACTTCGTCAAAACCTATTCGAGGATTTCATTGCCTTTCCTGTGCCGTCGGGTAAACAGAGGTCACGATACACTAAGCTAATGTTTCATGACTAGTATCGAGGATTTCCTGACTACGCTTTATGTAACTGTTAACCGGATTCAACAGATTTTGGAGCTGAGTTTATTATTTTATGAACATCTCATAAGTCTGAGTGCGAACCGTTGAGCCCAGGGGTAGCGGCGGTCGTAGGTCGCCGGTAGAGGCCGGGCTCGGGCGTCGGCCCCGCGACCCACTTCCTCCCTCACCCCCTGCCCCCGCGAGCTCGCCCTCCTCTGTCCCACACTCCTTTATCACAGTGATAACAAGAAGTCGGCCTGCTCCTGCACTAGCCCGCACCAACTCGGTGCGCAAGCACCAATCGTTATCATCTGCTACTTGTTACAATTTACTTAGTATACACTTGCTTATTTACATAGTTAAACAGAAAAACAACTGCACGCGTATAAAAATCTGATCCGTATACCTACTAAGAAGAGTTAGCACAGCATTCATATCGCGAATACAATGACGTCACCTAAAATATCTCGTGTGTTGTTGCGATGACCCAACTCAAAAGCGGGGTTACCAGATTTTTTACTCGTGTCTAACATGAGCTGAGATTTATCTAAGCTACTTTAAAACCTGTCTTGGTTATTTGGATTCAAACGATATTCGAAATGCATAATTCACATATGAACGATGTAATAGTGCAACATGGCTGACCTTTCCGTGAATCTGAAATCGCGCGTCGCAACATACGCGATAGTGGGCGAATATTTACAATCGATCGGAGGGTATCTAATCGATTGGTTTAAAGAGTAGTGGAGGCATTGCTCGTGTTGCTGGTGTAAATATTGAGCAAGGTGTGGAGAGGCACTGGCGCGAGGGCGATGCGACAGAGGCTATGGTGTCGCGGTTGGCAGAGGGCGACGGCGGCTGTGTCTGCCAGCGGCGGCGCGTCGCGTTCGACGACCTACCGTCTCAAGGCCGCTCTTACACGTGCCAGTCGTGCCACCGGGCGCTTCCTGCCGCCGCCATAACAAATCGCTCCCCGCCCCACACCCTGCGCCCAGCCCATCCTTCTCGACCAAGTGGGTCCTACTACCTACGGCTACGCACGCATCTCACCAAATCCTTGATTCTCAGAAGAGGTTTTTCCCTAAACCAATCATCCAATAGATTTAACATGATTTGAGATGCTTCAGAATTGAGACTTCGACATAATAAACTTTTACCTGATTCCTGATGAAAATTGTCTTCGAAATAAATTATTACGTGAAACGAAAATTACACAATGTGCCGCTGACAGCGATGTTTTAATATTAAATTCATGGAAATATGTTTTATGCGAATAACAAAACATAATCCACCTGTGCTGAATGTAACACAGTGGACGCCGATGTGGTATGAATTACATAAGCATTAAAAAGTAAGATAGGTACTTTTGTTATTCGATCGAGTTAATCGAGTATCTTCGGCTGACGACGTTGTTCGAGTAACCTAATTATCCTAAAACTTCATTCGAGTTACGTCGTATAGCTACGCGACATTATAGATACTAGGTACAGTATTTTTTTTTTTTTTTTTTTTTTTTTTTTTTGTGGATGGGAAATCATCAAATGACTTCTCCCGCTCCGGGCAGAGCGGGAGGGTGTGTCAGACTTTTACTGACTAAAACCCACCCGTGTTCCTTCAGTTGCCCGTGCCAGGGCCACGGTATCTCTTTCGAACTACCCGCGACCCCGGCGGCACTAGGTATAGTATCACCTAGACTGTTTAGAATAAAAGATAATATAATATGATATGTAGTTCATTTGAGAATCTAATAAGTTGTGATTTACTAGTGATACTTGACACTGCACTGTGAAGATTAGTATCGGTAGGGATCGCGATACTTAATGGCAGTAGAACTCGTCTAAGCTGAAATGATGCGGTTCATAACTTAAATTAGTATTACGTACGAACGTACACTACTGCAAATGCAGTAAGTGGGGCGCGTCATTACAGCTTAAACGAGCTCTAATTAGCTGTAAAGGTTCGTATGACTAAATCATAACAGTGTTTATTACATCGTAGTGGTTATAATTAGAGAAAAAGAGGTATAATAATAAAAGAGCCTCTACAAGTCACAGCAGGTACTCAGAGATCGTCCAGCGCACCCTGGGCAGACAGAACTGAACTTTGCTACTTTATTACTGAGCTTAACATCCTGTAGCATGTGCTTAAGTATCGTTAACTTAATCACTCGAAGACCGAGGAACTCTTCCCATATAACGACGTTTTAAATGTTTAGTTTTGCCAATTTTAGCACGAAAATATCAAAAAATGTCATATTAATAGGTACCTACCTAATGATGTGGTTACCTAAGTAATAATAAAATGTAGCAGAAGGTTAAACCCATAAACGCCCCCGCACCTCCTACACGTTGACTGAATTCTTAGAATATGTGGGTATACAGGTGCACACCCATACACTTAGCTAATGAGAATTACTTCCCAACATTAGCTATTGATGCTCACCCGTCCCTCAAGATGAGTACCATTGTGTAGCTATTTGCGGACACACATTAGGAACAATAAAACCTTCGATATAAACATGCCAAATGCCGATTCCGATTCCAGCGATGCATTGAACAGCTAGTGGCTAAGTAATAACAGCCGCATGGGTCACGGGACGGTCATTAGTTTAAGTAAACTACGCTTGCCGGGGTTGATCCATGGATGGGTTTACATACCGAGACTCCTCCGTGCCTCGGAAATCACGTTAAGCCGTTGGTCCCGGCTGTTATTCGTGGATCTGTGATAATCGTTACGGGTTGTCAGAAGCCCGATAGTCAGACAACCAGTCTTACCAAGGGGTATCAACCCAGTTAGTTTAATAACTGGGTGGTGGAGATCAAATAGGCAGTGGCTCTATGTAAAATACTGATATTCAGCCACATCCGGTTAGACTGGCAGCCGACCTCAACATAGTTGGAAAAAGGCTAAGAAGACTGACTGCATTGTGTTTGTAAATCGGAAAAGTAAGTAACCTTTGTATAAATTATGCTTCTCCTAACATAACAAAGGTTACATAGATCTGTAAATTTTCCAGAATTAATAAAAAGGATATTTGCTTGGCGAGATATTGTTGCGCTGAAAAACCGTAGCGCGAAGTGCCACGTGACTTCATATTTTTTTTACTTCTCATTGGCTCTATAACCAACACAGTGCTAATTATAAGTTAATTTTAATGAAGAGCAAAAACGTTCATCATCTTCCTGCCCTTATCCCATGTTACGTGGGGTCGGCGCAACACGTTTTCTTTTTCCATTCTCCCCTGTCAACCGTCATGCTATCATTCAGTCCCTTCTCTCTCATATCATTCCTCACACAATCCATTCATCTTTTCTTTAGCCTTCCTCTCCCTATCCATCAACATTTATATTCATCACTCTTTTAGTCACATCAGTTTCTTCCCTTCTCATCACATGCCCAAACCAAGTTAAAAGATTTCCTTTCAACTTTTCTGTCACTGGCGCCGCTTTCAAACTTTCTCCACGCACGCACGCACGCATTTCTTACTTTAGCAAAAACGGTCATCAATCCACAAAAAAAAACTTAAAAAATATTTTAGACCACAGAATGTGAAGAAAGTTGTGTCGTGGAACAGGTTTTATTCACGCTGGATATATGTGTAATAAGAGAAACATCGAGAAACATTGAGAAGTTACATAAGTCTCATCATATAAATTAATAAACAATAAATGCAATATGAATTTGGCAGAATCATCCCAGCGCTGATTTGCTGGATTCGTTTTCTCCTCTAACTATCGTTATTTCTTATTATTATTATTATTTGGTTAAACACACTAGCAGCTAACTAGCTGATGCGTGTGTATCAAATAGCTTGGAGATATTTAATCTGTCCAGTCGATTCTTGAAGCAGTTCAGTGAGGGAGCTGTCACAACATTTTCCGGGAGCCTATTCCATGCAGTTACGACTCGGTTAGACAAGAATTGCTTCAAAGGCTTTTTCTTTGATAAATTTTCCCATAACTTTAGGGAATGCCCACGCAAATGTTTGTGTTGTTTTATTCTGTTACGAGTACGTACTATAGGTCGACCTCTGGCCAACCCTTCGGGAAACAAGGCGTGATGTCATGTTTAGTTTGTCTATCGAAATACTCGAAAAAAAAAATAATACATAGACACCTATCTACCTATCTATGTATTAGTATTTTTTTTCTAGTTTTCTATCCCATAAGTCGCACCTGTCATGTTTTGTCTCTGCATCACTCTGAGTATGACTGGTACAAAATGCCTCAGGCGTTAAGTCCGCCTTTGTACAGTTTTTTTTTCTAGTGCTTGAAGTTTTAATATTTAAATAAAAAAAAATGGTTGTAAAGATGGCGATGGTGCCAATAACCTCGATGAAACTGAAGTTAATCGCTGAAAGTAGTCACAGAGGGAGAGGTGTGGTGTGATAAACTAGGGGAGGCGGTTATCGTATGATGTCACTCCTGCATTGCCCAGAAAAGGTGGTATGTATAAGGTAGTAATCGTGCCTGAGTTGCAAGGCGCGCACACACACACACTCACACAGGAAATGTACGATGCGTGTCTGACATGACCGACATTAGAAACCATGTTGAAAGTCATCATCTCATGTGCATGTCGCAGCCAACTGGTTTAATTAGCCGCTTAGTTCGGTTAACTAAACGGCTAATTAAACCTAGTCTTTGGAAGTAGTGCTCGCCAGCCGCTGCCGCAACACCGCTCGCTTCGCTCGCTCGGCTCGCACGCGGTTAGTCACAGTTCTAAAGGTGCTTCTAAACGGGCAATATTTTACTGCAATATGTGGCTGCAACATGGTTGCCGGCAACATTGCCGGTAACATAATGATATATTGCAGTACCTGACCCTGCCATAGATTTGTCAGCCATAAGCTGTATTTAAAATGTTTTCCAGATGGCCGAGCAATAGTTGCCAATGAAGGTGTAGCCCGTTTAGGAGCGCCTTTACCCTATCTAAGCCATTTGGCCTGGGTGCCCTAGCGTAGTTACTGCGACCAATTCGACTCGCGCGTGGTTAGTCACAGTTCCAACCTAACCTATAATTGAATATCATTCAGGCCGCTAGTTGAACGGCCGCTGTTTAGCTAAAAGGCTAGGCGGTTAACTATAAGGCTAATTAAACCAGTTGGCTGCGACATGTACATTATACCGGTACCCGGACGTACATCGATACAGCATGTAATTACTGCTTGACAACTGAAATTAATATGGTATTAATAAAAAAAAAATCTGGGTTGCTATTGAAAATTTTCTACAGATTTCATCCTGACCCAAGAAAATTCAATCCCAGGGTTATATCTAGCTGCCTTTGTAGCTATAGCTACTAGTAGTATTGGTCTAGAACTCTAGACCAATAATTAAGGAATAAATCACCAAGTCAAAACATTCGTCTGCTACACAGTTGCATGTTGCAACGAACCGTCGTAGCACCGTAGCGTGCTACGTGCTACGAGCTACGGCTACATGTCACTTTAGTGAAAATCCTTTTTTAAAAGTGTAGGTGATGGTCTGCAGCAGGGGTAGCTCGGTATTTATAGGGTTGAGTTTTAAATTTATTAACTTTTTGTTACTCTTTGTTCAAGAATTATAATTATTGGTAAATACGAGTACTCACATAATTATTATTTTGGAAAGCAGTCACACACACACACACACTATTTTTCATAAATATAAAGGTATAGTTAAAGTAGGTGAATTAATTTAGTGAAAAGTTCATGGTTGCAAATACCATTCACTCTTTTTGTCTTCTCACACAAAATAACAGGAAACAGTCAATTTACTCACTTCAAAACTGGGTATCGAATGCTTACTTTACACTACACGTATCGCTTTGTAAGTAGTAGACGCATCAATCAAGCGCATACGCATAACGTGAGTGAATACATTCGAAGAACATACTTCAAAGAGGCTGCGAGTAGATACCAGCTAATTTTGGGATCGTTTGAGACTTTGTAGTACACATGCGTTGAAGTGAAGTCGATGCAACATACTTAAGTATTCTCAAAGACCGAACTCGTAAGCACTGTTTTGCTTTGTGTTAAATGTGGTTTTGGTGCTTTACAGTGTAAAATAATGTCTTGGTGGTTGTGAACAAAGTTGTTTATGTGGTTTATCATTTGTGGAATTAAAGATCGAGGTCATTGCAAGCGTTGTTTCATGTTGCTTATATAGATGGTATACAAGTGTTAAATAATATCTTAATCAATCTGCCTAGCCTTTTCCCAACTATGTTGGGGTCGGCTTCCAGTCTGACCGGATGCAGCTGAATACCAGTATTTTATATGGAGCGACTGCCTATCTGACCTCAACAACCCAGTAACTGGGTAATACGATACCACTTGGTAAGACTGGTTGTCAGACTTTCGGGCTTCTGACGACCCGTAACGGCTGTCAAAGATCCACGAATGACAGCCGGGACCAACGGCTTAACGTGCTTTCCGAGGCACGGAGGAGTCTCGGTATGTAAAGATGGTCACTCATCCACGGACCAACCCCGGCAAGCGTAGCTTAACCTGATGGATCGACCTGTACGGCTGTTATTACTTAGCCACAAGCTCCTGTTAAATAATATCCTAGTTGGTATAAAAAATAGTTTATAATTTTTCATGTTTAGTTGAACTACGTGTCACGCGTTACTTTGGATTGAAAATGATTTCCTTCTCACACCTAATAAATCATTAATAAATAAATATATCACCCCGTAACCCATACCCCATATGGCTTTCTGATTAATGTACTGTCCTTGATCTGTTTGTTTTAGCTGTAAGTCTCCCATCATATTATTTAATTAAATAAATAAGTTTCCGGGTACTGAAATGAAAACAAAAGCCTACAAAATGAACGTAGAAGTAGTTTTCCCGAGTTACAAAATCACCTTAGTATTGAATGAAGTCGGTCCTACAGGAGATGAAATTCCTTAGCATTAGGTTAGGACAATATCAATTGGCAAACAAAGATTTGTTGCGACGATAAGTAAACTTACTCCTGCTTAGGTAAATTATTTAAATGACTACTTATTACATAAGCTAGATAACGTTATAAATAAGTGTCTATTCGTGGAGAATATTTATGTAGCTTGTTGATCTTATCTCTATTTATTAATTTGCTTATTTTATTCATGGCTTCACATTTTAAAAGTGTTGAAATGTAACAGCACGATAGTCCTTTTCATTAAAATAAATAAGATATTTCTATCTTGTTTATTTAATGAAAAAGACTAGGAGGAAGGATTTTAAAAGTCTATGTTTCATATTTTCTTTTTAATAATCCTAGTAATTAAACTGAAATGTAATATCTGTTTTTCAGTGAATTGTATAATCATACTCTTAATAAACTATTAATAATAAATTATTATTCAATAAAACCGACAAACGGCAATCTGACAATTCGTAAACTTTACAAGTTTTTTTTACGTCGAAAAATATGTCAATTTTGTAACTTATTGTCAAATAGGTATGTCGCATTGTCAGTTACATCAAATAGGTTATAAAATTTATGATTTCGCGAGGTTGTGAACTTACGACCATGAGATATGTGTCTATTTATCAGAATTTAATTACTTACTCATTTAATAACCTTTTACGCTGAATAACAACATTTCTTTTGTGTGATTAGGGAGTCAGCTATGATAAGTGTATTTCAAACCGGAACTGATATTGCTTGACATTTGTTATGCAGGCGAGGAGATAATATCTACCGAAATACTAATCACATAAGCCTCTAAACATCCTTGATGCAAATGTCGTTCGTGTATTATATTATGTATTTGCTATACAAAGAGATAATCTTAAGCGGTTTAGCACTTTAGCAGCTATGACGAGGCAGTATATCTCATAGTCAAGAGTACCAGTATAATTACAACATCGTGTTTGATTAATAACTACACATCAATCATTATAAATTCAGTGCTTTGTGACATTTAAATTGTTTACTGAAAATCTTTTAATCTGAGGCCTTAGATAGAATAGAATAGAATAAACGTTTATTGTCTCCAGTATTACAGCTAGTAGTAGTGGTACATACACAAAACACAAAACTATAATACCGGAAGCAAAAGGTTTAAGCGTCAGCATTATGCTTAGGTCCCCTGGCGGGTTGCTAAGCGCTGGTTTTCAGTTTAAACCATTGACTCCTGTTTAAAAAAAAAATAAAAAACTTTAAAAAAAAATAAATACAACCGACTTCCAAAAACAACACTACAAAGTGAAAAATAACTTTAATTTCGGAAGTCGGTGTCTAGTTAAATGTATTTTGGTTTTTTTCCACCGACTTCCGAAATTAAAGTTATTTTTCACTTTGTAGTGTTGTTTTTGGAAGTCGGTTGTATTTTTTTTTTAAAAAGTTTTTATTTTTCACTTTTTAGTTGTGGTACCTACCCCACACAAATTCTAATACCAATACCTGCAAAACAAACTAGAACATCATCCATATAAAAGTGGGGAAAAAATACGTATTATTGAAGCTAACTCAAAAACTACCAAAGCAAAGTTAATCAATTTTATATGGGACCAACTGTGATGTCTCGAATAAAACAAAAAAAAAAAAAAAATCCAAATCGGTCTAGCCATCTTCGAGTAATCGGGGAACATACATAAAAAAAAAGGTTCCGACGAATTGAGAACCTCCTCCTTTTTGAAGTCGGTTAAAAAAGAGATACATTTAGCAAAAACGCATGCTCGACGATGCAACGATGCATTTACCTATCTTGTGGTTTGGTATGTTACCCCTTGCAACGTTTTATATGTAGCAGATTATGTGGAGAGGATTGATTTCTTACGTAGTGCTCTATCCAACCCTACAGTAAATTTACATTTACACCCAATGCGAGCAATTGCGCATGATTAAAGAAACAATTGACTGTTTATTGTTAATTGAAACTGAAATCGAAAGGAAAAGTTTCAGAAACAATAAGTAGATACTAGAAAGTTTAGATTATTCAATCAAGCGTAAAGTTCCTTGCTAAAGCGGAAAATATCAGCCATTATTATTATCTACTTACGTACTTACTGACTGAAGTGGAAATGATAATTGGATAATATTTGATCTCGGGTCTATAGGAGTGATTACGTCGGCAATTTCAGAGTATCGATACAGCTTTGTTGATATTGTTGGAGCTATTGACGTACACACTACACATCCGACGTACACTTGGACATTGTTAATTCTAATTAAATAATTTGCGTCAAAGATTCGCTTTGATTATACAAATGACAGTTAAATAATTTATACATATCTACGTATTCAGAACTACCGTCAGGCAGTAAACATTATTAGAATATTTATCGTTAGACGTGTTAAAGTTATAGGATTGGTATGTAACATGCGTTGTGACTAAGGAATAATGCAGTATGTTATGTCAAATTACAAGTACATAATTATCATTATGTTATGCTCATGATAGTTTGTAATAACTATTCCTCGCTCATATAATACTTTCACCGTTGTTTATTGTACCTCATTATATTAAATAGTAGCCAATTAAATTGATAAAATTATCGCTGTTACAAGACCTTAGACATTGGGTCTTATTAGTGAGCGGCCTAATTAGCAAATTGAATCACGCTTCAATATGCCTATCGGTATTATTTGCATGTGTGTTAACTTGTATGTACACTTATCGTCTCTTATTGCCTCTCTGTGACCTGTCTGTTCGATATATCTTCATTTTATGGTTACGATTCCGAGAAACGCGATTCAATTGTTTTGTCTTTGTCGATATCTTGTGTTGTTCGGTACCTATAGAAATAATGAGTGTTGGCTGTGTCGAGAGGGGTCGGTTGCGCAGTGCGTGTGGCGAATTTGGTGAGGCGTTAGAGTCGGGGAGGCAGCCGACTTGGGCAGGCGCGCAGGGTGACTGAGGGCGAGGGCTGGCAGACGGAACCTTCGCTCTGATGACCCACATCCGTGCCCCGCCGCGCCGCCGCGCCCTCAAACACACTTCTTACTACATTCACCGTCTCAATGAAAACGGTATTATAGGTACTCCTGAATTGTTAAAGAAAATAGAATGAAAGGCGGTGTAGTTGTAGTGACGCGAGCATTATTTAAAAAATATTCAATCTTACATTTTACTATAATTATAAATGCGAAAGTTTGGATGGATGGATGGACGTTTGTTGTTACTCAATCACGCCAGAACGGCTGAACGAATCTAGATGTAATTTGGCACAGAGATAGACTACAGTCTGGAGTAGCCAAAGCCTACTTTTTCTCCCGGAAAAATGTACGGTTCCTGTGGGATAATTTCCGACATCCACGCGGGCGACGCCGGTGGCAAAAGCTAGTAAAATAATCAAATTAAAATGAATGAATGAATGAATAATGTGAAGAGTCGAGATACGAGAAGAATATATTGTAAATGTATTAAGGATAAGAAACTTGTACCTATTATATATTTGTGGAACTTGTATATATACACCAAATTAGGAGAACATTCTAAATTTTAAAATAATCTTAAATTAAATCGTAGCCACAAGCACTTACCTAATTAAAAATATCGTTTGGTAAATATTTATGTTAGCCACATCCATTGCATTGTTTGTTTTCTACCTACTGATAATAATGTTATCACAGTTATCAGTTCAAAACACCTACTTAGTGACTTCAGTTTCATGTCTGCATGGTATGTTGTGTACAGCAGTACATTCCTTGTATGTTTTGTGTCATACACGACGTATGTATGACACAAATACTACATAATACATAATAATGGCACATTTAATTAATTTTGTTTTTTTTTTCCTGTAAAGAATAATGTTGTCCTTATATTACACCTTTATTTTAAACAGTATCGCAGTTAGGAAATCCCCCATAAAATTCGTTCAAAAAAGTAAAATTGAATTAAATGTAGGTATTATTTGTTTGTTGTTGTGGTCTGTTGATTGTCACGTGCTGTATCGACAGTAAAATTGATAATACGTTGAAGAGGAGCTAAACACCGGTCTTGCGGCAGAGTTGAGGGTAGCGGCGCGGCGGCGTGGGCGCAGGTGTACTGACCGGGGTGCGCGGGCGGCGCGGGCGGCGGCGGCGGCGACGGCTCGGTGGAGTTGGTCGGCGCGCTCGCGCAGGCGGCCGCCGACGGCGCATCTTCCGCGGCGCGGGCGGGGGGCGGCGGCGACGGGCCGGGGGGGGGCGCGCAGAGTGCGACCAGCCGCAGCAGCGCCACGCACCACCACCAGAGCACGGCGGCCAGCGCGCGGGCAGCGCGCCCGACGCGGCCCGGGGCCCTCTCGCGACCGAAATACGCGCACCGTTGACTCGTGCACCGGCGAGCTCGCTCCCTCACCCGGGTATTCGTGCGGCGTCGGGACGGCTGGCGAGGCGACGCGGGTGCGCGCGCGCGGCCACACGGCGACTGGGGCGCCGTTCCCGAGAGCGTACGACCGCGCCCGAACCCTATTTCGGGAGCGACGCTCCGCGCCGCTGCCACCGCCCGCCCGCCGCACGCTGCCAATTTTACGCGAAATTGCGGGCGGGCGGTGATGCGATATGTACCACGCCGCGGCCACCTGCATCTGCGGCACCAGTGCGCTGCTCAATAACATTCTGCGAGGATTTGCCTTTTTCATTGAGAGGGTTTTTTTGCGAGGAGGTGTTGAGGGCGCGGACCCGCACGTCGCCGCTCCGCCACCGCTCCACACGTGCGCCACCCGTCTACTCAAAATAGTCGGCGGCGAACGTGCTGCTGGCCCGTGTCAATAGATACAATGTCGCAGCTATTGGCAAGGAAACAGAGACTCGCACTATCTCACTGTCTCGCGCTCTCTGTGTTGTGAATTCTTATGCACGGTTTATATTTAGACGTAAAATTATTTCTGATATAGATAGGTGTTTGACATTACGTTGAACTCTCATACGTCGGGAAGCTCCACCTGTATAAATATTCTGTGCCACAGGAGCGTAATGTTTGAAATGTTATTTAGCGAATCTTTCATCTAAATAACTACAATACGGCGAAACAACGAGACACAACATAATTAATTGAATAGTTGCAAAAATATCATTGTTTTATCACAAGTTACAAGCTGATTAGGAAATTGGGACAAATAAATAGTTTACAGGAGTAGATTATTTAATCGATATGTAAATACGTATGTTTTGCTAATAGGTAAAACTTGGTATTTGTTGGGTTTTAAAAATGCAAATATAAAGATGTTTGAGTTTAATGAATTAAAGATGGGTATAGAATGTGTACCCATTGAAACTTTAACCTAGTAAAATTCACTTAAAATGGAATAATATTTATAGGTACATTCTATATTTATTCATATAAGCAGAGGTTCAGAGATTGCAGTTTCTCCATTTTGTATTTAGAGGCTGCAAAACGTAGCTCCAAAGGATATCAGAATCAGTTTTTATTTATTTGTCAGAATGTAGATTAAAATAGTGTTATGCCATTAATTTTATTAGTTCTGCACCCTAGTTGCGTAACACACTATAGATCGGAATCTGAATTTTGAAACAAATTGCTAATCCATCGCTTCATATGTTCGAAAAATTTGTCTGCTCGACAACGTAAATAACGCAATGAATGTTGTTGAACTGTGAAAACGAAACCAACTCCGATTGATACTCGTAATGTGTTACGCAATTAGGATGCAGTTCATCAAATGGTAACTACTAAGATACCAGGTTTTTCAAACTGTGATGTGTTTGACTATGATTTGTGAACGTGACTGCCGCTGCACTTTTTTGATGCGCCTTCAAGAACCTGATTGGCGATAGAAAGTAATTAATGTATGCTAATTACTAATCTATCTATACTAATATTATAAAGCTGAAGAGTTTGTTTGTTTGTTTGGCTGAACGCTCTAATCTCAGGAACTACAGGTTCGAGATGAAAAATTATTTTAGTGTTGGATAGCCTATACGCTATCACGCTACGACCGATAGGAGCGGAGCATCAATGAAAAATGTTGCAAAAACGGGGAAAATTTATTCCTTTTGAGAGCTTCTGTTGCGTGCGCTGCGTAAACGGTTAAAGTTACGCAACAATCATGTACTTATGACTGAATTGTTTTTCTCAAAAAGTTCTAAAAAAAGCTCGCGATAACATAATGACAATCTTTTAAGGTTGGCTCACTATAACTTATTTAGTGGTTAAAATGGCAGGAAGCGAAGCGCGAACGCTAAGCGAAAACGAAGTAATATTTGCGCGGGTAGGCGATACGATGCGACGGGGTGGGTCGGGGAATAAGAAATTACACGCGGACGAAGTCGTGGGCAGAAGCTAGTGACAGTATACAAAGGTTCTGCTTCAGTTGGAAATTCTGTCATCATATATCAATTTTTAAGGTTTGCAGGGTGGTGGCTAAAGTTTTAAGGTTTGCAGGGTGGTGGCTAAAGTTTTAAGGTTTGCAGGGTGGTGGCTAAAGTTTTAAGGTTTGCAGGGTGGTGGCTAAAGTTTTAAGGTTTGCAGGGTGGTGGCTAAAGTTTTAAGGTTTGCAGGGTGGTGGCTAAAGTTTTAAGGTTTGCAGGGTGGTGGCTAAAGTTTTAAGGTTTGCAGGGTGGTGGCTAAAGTTTTAAGGTTTGCAGGGTGGTGGCTAAAGTTTTAAGGTTTGCAGGGTGGTGGCTAAAGTTTTAAGGTTTGCAGGGTGGTGGCTAAAGTTTTAAGGTTTGCAGGGTGGTGGCTAAAGTTTTAAGGTTTGCGGGGTGGTGGCTAAAGTTTTAAGGTTTGCAGGGTGGTGGCTAAAGTTTTAAGGTTTGCAGGGTGGTGGCTAAAGTTTTAAGGTTTGCAGGGTGGTGGCTAAAGTTTTAAGGTTTGCAGGGTGGTGGCTAAAGTTTTAAGGTTTGCGGGGTGGTGGCTAAAGTTTTAAGGTTTGCAGGGTGGTGGCTAAAGTTTTAAGGTTTGCAGGGTGGTGGCTAAAGTTTTAAGGTTTGCAGGGTGGTGGCTAAAGTTTCTCAGGAATCGGAGGGACTATGTTGCTTTGAGAATTGACGCTCATCATTGATGACATTAGAAGGAGATCTAGAATAGAATACAAGAGAATACTAGAGACCACGGCTATAATTCTGACCCAAAAACGATCTACTTTTCCGACTGCAATTATTTAAAAAAAAATGTTATTTTCTCACTCAAGGTGGGAGAAGTATGGGTTTTTATATAACAGGCATAATCTATTGGACAAAGTTCTCCTTCCAGATAGCGGTACAACTCAAAACCAGCTAGAGCTGCAGACGGTTGTGAAAGCAATAACTATTAAGATTATTATTGTATTGGGTCGACGAGTAATAAGATCGCAGTGGATATTTCTATATTCCTTTTATTTAATACATTTAAGTTACATTACCTTTTGACGAGACGTAGGAAGAGACAAAGAGAAGGAGGATGTAGGCACAGACAATATAGGTTGTACAAGTCTGTACGATCTCCTTTGAGTAAATTCTAACACCCCACCTCGATTTTAACTTCTTCAGAATTGAAATCGTTATTATTACAATGACGAAATCAAATGTTACTTATCTGTTAGTACATCTCAATGTCTCAAACAAAACTTTAAAATTAAGTGTCTACAAAATAATAATTTGTGTTTCATTTAACTTTGTTAATAACTACACTTAATTTTATCATGAAATTTCATTTTACAATATCAAACATGTACTCTTAACTCAAACAATATACAACTTAGTCTTTAGAAAATTAAGTTTTTCATTCGAAAGTGTTTTAGTCAACAAATCAGATAAATTGTTGTCAGAACTAGTGAATTCAACTTTTATAACTTGCTTAATTACTAGGTCTTTAATAAAATGAGTTTTAATATCAATGTGTTTTGCTCTCTTGCTATTTTCATAGGATTTTGTTAATTCAATAGCTCCTCTATTAACAGCATCAACATGGCACTCGACAGACATGGCATAGATTCAACACTGAGAGGCTGGATCACCAACATGCTCAAAATGAGAGCTGTGCAAGTGCATACCTTAGCGGCCACGGCTTATTTTAATTTAATTTAAATATTTGAATTGTTTTTTTTTTAGGATGCTTTTAACGTTCTGCATCGTTCTCACATGTGAAATTTCAACATGAATGATGTAACCATTATTTTGTAACCATATCTTGATTTAAAAGAGTGTCCGTGGAGTTTCTTGCCCGTTCTTCTCCATAGGTACCTACTATGCTTTATGCCTAGCTTCATCTTTCTGACTGACCGACCCCTTGACAATTCAAAAGTGCCTGTAATTGGTTTAATTGAAATAAATGCTTTGAGTTTGAGTTTGAGTTGAGTGACGGTGAACGATACTACAAGGGCCATCGTGGCAAAGGGCTGCCCGCAAGGTGGCGTCCTCTCTCCGCTACTATGGAACCTGGTCGTTGACAGCCTCATCAAAACCCTCAATGACAAAGGATACTTTACTGTGGGCTATGCTGACGACATAACCATAGTAATAAATGGCACCCATGAAAATACCCTATGTAATCTCATGCGCCAAGCTTTGAAAATAGTAAAAGACTGGTGCAACAAACACCAACTATCGGTGAACCCTACAAAAACCGAGCTGATTCTCTTTAAAAAAAGAGGAAGCTGACTACATTACAACTACCGCGTTTCTTTGGAACTACCCTAAGCCTATCAACTGAAACCAAATACCTGGGCATCTTTTTGGACAAACAGCTGAATTGGGCGAAACATACCAACTAAATCATCACAAAAGCCAGTATATCCCTGTGGCAGTGCAAGCGACTGCTCGGCAGGAATTGGGGGATTAGCCCCAAGGTCACCTACTGGCTATACACCACAATAATCCGACCAATTATCACATACGGATCACTGGTCTGGTGGCCCAGGACAGACCTGAGTACAGCCCGAAAGGATCTTGAGAAACTGCAACGGTTCGCTTGTGTAGCAATAACTGGTTGCATGAGAACTACACCCACTGCTGCTCTACAGGCAATGCTTGGACTGCCGCCACTACACCTCATCGTGCGTGAAGAGGCGGCCCTAGCCGCCTTTAGACTCAGTTTAGCGGGAACACTGAGCAAGGACTCTAGAGTTAAGCACATACGCATAAAAGAGGATGCGATCAGGCGACAGCCAATGATGGCATCACCATGCGATAAAGCCCCGAAACAACACTGCTTTCAGAAGCATTATAACATAATACTCACGGAAGAACGGTGTGATTACTCAGGCCCGCAAGAGTTGAGAGTATACACCGATGGATCAAAGACCGACTCCGGAACCGGGGTCGGAGTCTTCTCATACGACCTTAACATTAACATATCCAGTCCGCTTGGAGTATTCAACACTGTCTACCAGGCGGAGTGTGTGGGCATCATACAAGCGTGTTATGCCATAGAAGCCAGGAGAGTTACGGATACCTATATACAAATACTCTCAGACAGTGCCTCAGTACTCCAATCCCTACAGAAAAAGTACTTTACCTCGAGATTAATACTAGAATGTCACGATGCACTCGAACGAGTAGCGGTAACTAACCGCAACACAGTGACACTGCAATGGATAAAAGGACATAGCGGATCACTTGGTAATGACGCAGCGGATGAACTTGCTAGGAGAGCATCCAGCACGTCTGTCTGTGGATCTGAGCCGATCGTACCCATTCCCTTCAACCAGTTACGCAGGTGGCTACAGGAGTTCACCCATACACAAGCGGAGAGTTGGTGGTCCTCGACATCAGGTTGCAGGCAGTCCAGGGAGGCCATCCCGCTGGTACGCTTACCAGGCGATTATTACGTCTGGACAGGAACGGGCTGCGCCTGGTGATGGGGACCATCACTGGACACTGCTCATTAAACAAAGACTTCCACACAATAGGAATAACGGACAGTCCTCTGTGCAGGGCCTGCATGGAGGCTGAGGAAACCGTTGCGCATGTGCTTTTTGAATGCACAGGCGTCACCCAGATTAGAACAGAAACTCTCGGAATATCCCGATCTTTCATAGATGTTCTTAACAAACCCGGAGATTTGATTAAATTCTGGAGGGAGGTGGGCTGGTTGGAATAAACCCCCGACGGCCGCCATGGCCCACGCACAATGGTCTACTAAGTGCGGAAACCAAATCCTTTAACATAGAACATAGCTCCTCTATTATCCATATACAATACACACTTTAAATCTTTCTTTCACACTCTCTCTAGTACTAAAATCACAGAATAATCCTTTTACGTACAAAAGATCACATGCACTCGTCGCAGCTGCTACGTATTCAGCCTCAGCGGTTGAAAGTGAAACACAACCCTGTTTTCTGGATAACCAAGCGACAACATTTCCGTTGTAAAGAGTATAGTAAACTCACGCAAATAAGTGATAGTCCTAATTTCGTGATAGTCCGTTTCGTTAAGTTTTAACAAAGGTTTCGATTATTAGCTATATGTTTTAAAATAGTAGTCCTAAGTAAGATTACTATCCTAATTACTTATTGTAAAAGAAAGACTGCTCTATTTTCCTAATTGAAATAAAAAAGAAGATTTTACTAAAGTATCGAAGTTTTATTACATATTTTGTTTTATCACGAAATTGGATGAGTTCACCCTAATAGACCCTGTTACACTTTTCCTATCGGTATGATTACCTGCCCAGTCAGCATCTGAAAATGTCTCTGCCAAATTGCATTTTTCTTCATGTTTCTTGTACAACAATCCAACATCCATAGTCTTCTTTAAATATTTTGCTTGAATCCATAGACTTTTAGTAGGTTTGTCAAGATATTGACTCAGATATGATGTAGCAAACGCTATGTCTGGTCGTGATACAGTTGATATATACATCAAACCTCCTATTATTTGTCCGTATGGGACATCTTCAATTTCTTCATGCGAGTTTACTTGGAATCCTTTGGTTAGTGGTGTACTTACACCATTGCAATCACTCATTTTAAACTTTTCTAACATTTTCATAATTTGTTTTTCTTGTGTTATCTTCAAGGTTTCATTTTTTCTCACTATCTCCATCCCTAAAAATGAACCATTTCTTATTTCTCCAAAATTCTTCACATTAAATTCCCTTTTCAAGTCTTTTACTGTATTTTCCAGATTTTCATTATTTCCAATTAATTATGTCATCCACATAAATTATCAGCCAAACATTAATTTCTTTTCCGATGTATAGACAAAAATCGTTTCGAGATCTTTCGAATCCTTCGTTAATTATGTAGTCATCAAATCTTTGATTCCAACATCTAGGACTTTCTCTTAATCCGTACAGTCCTTTGTTTAGTTTTAACACTTTATTTCCTTGTACCTCTTGTTGTTGTAGATGTACCAACTGTATTCTTAAACGGAAAATTGGAGAGTGAAGTTTATATTAAACCACCAGAAGGTATAGACCTTCTGGTGGTTTAATATAAACTTCACTCTCCAATTTTCCGTTTAAGAATACAGTTGGTACATCTAATTGCCTGATCTTCCATGATTCTTGTACTGCGTGTGCTAGTACAACTCGAACTGTTGAAATTCTTGCAACTGGTGCATAATTCTTCCCAAAATCTTGTTCTTCTATTAGTTTATATCCTCTTGCTACTAGTCTTGCTTTTTGAACTCCATTTTCTTTTGTGCGAAATACCCATTTTGCATCTATTAACTGTTTTCCTTTTGGCAGTTCTGCCTCAGTCCATGTTTTCATTTTATTATGAGCTTGTATCTCATTATCTATTGCTTTATTCCATCCCTTTTGTAAAGCTTCCTTGAAAGTCACAGGATCATTTTCACTCATTAAACAATATGCTATATAAGCATCTTCAAAATTTTCTGCTACTTCATCCTCACCTAGTTCATATTCTTTAAGGTGTTCTGGTTTCTTAGTCACTCTTTGTGGTCTGTTAAATTGTTGAGGTTCATGTACTTCTGCCCTGATTTCTACATAGAAAAACAGAACATGAGAACATTCTCATGTTATTTTTTTTGTATTTTATCTTCTACTTCTCGTCTTTCCTTTTCTTCAGCCTCACAGTCTTCTTCATAGTAGTATTTATTTATGTCTCTTTTCTTGTCTTTCTTTGTGTATTTTATGTCACACTCGTTGAATCTTACATCTCTGGAAATTATTATTTCATTTGTTTCTGGATCCCACAATCGATAACCGTTATTAGCATATCCTAACATTCTTAATTCCTTGGCTCGGTTGTCCAACTTATCTTGTCTGGGTATAATGACAGCCCACGCTTTACTGCCAAATACTCTCAGTCTTGATAGATCTATTTTTTGTAGCATTACTTCTTGTGGTGTTTTGTAGTTTATGGCCGATGATGGACATCTATTCAATTGATATGTCGCACATGCCATAGCTTCTGTCCACAAATATTTCGGAAGTCCAGTTTCATTCAGATGAATACGCGCTCTGTTGTATAGTGTACGATTCATTCTCTCCGAGACTCCATTCTGTTGTGGTGAGTATGGCTGGGTATAGTGAACCAAAATTCCTTGATATCTGCAGAATTCTTCAAATTTTCTGTTCTTAAATTCTCCTTCGTCATCACATCTAACTTTCTTTACTTTGACTTCATTTTTATTTTCTAGGTTTCTGATATAGTCGATCAAATTATCCGTTGCTTGACTCTTGTATTGTAGAAAGAATGTTTTGCAGAAATGAGAATAATCATCTATAATAACATGAAAATATGTATAACTCACCTTTTAACCCTTGGTGACGGACTGGTCCCGCTATATCTATATAAATCAATTCTCCGACATGAGAAGACCTTGGTCTCTCTATTGGTGCAAATGGTAGTCTAGTTGACTTACCTAACATGCATGGATCACAGGGTTCATTGCTCGATGGCAGATTCATCATCCGTAGACTCCTTCTATTTAGGTGTCCTAGCTTCCTGTGCCAAATGTTATCCGTGACCTCAGCGCTGTAGCAAACCTTATCACTCATTAGTTTTAAAATAAACAATTTACCAAAACAAAATCCTTGTATACATTCATTTGGATTTGCCTTATAGATTTTTACACTTTCTTTATTGAATTTTACTTCATAATTGTTTGCTACTATCTTTTTCACAGATAACAAGTTAAATTTTGTATTTTTAACTATCAACGCCTCAAAGTTTACAGTTTCACTATTATACTTCATTTTAATACAACCTTTCTTTTCAGCTAATAAGAAATCCCCATTCGCTACATATATTTTGACAGGTTGACTTACCTTTTGTACATTTGACATATAATTCTCATAACTTTCACTTATAATGTGTTCGGTGCAACCCGAATCTATTACCCACCTACAACAACAATAACAAAACAACAATTGCAACAATGATCTGTCAGGACCCGCAGATAATAGGTCTTTACCTATGAAATTGCCGTTTTGTATGAAAAAATTTAAACGAATTTTTTTCATGTATTTTTTATTTGTATTAATCGAAGTAATCACTCATGCAATCAATGCATCTTTGCCAACGCAGTGGCAGTTTATTGATGCCCTTCTTAAAGAAATCAGCTGGACGGGAGGCAACAAATTCTTCAAAGGCATTTTGTACTGCCTCTCGGGTATTGAATTTCTTTCCCGCCAAGAAGTTATACAAATTCTGGAAAAAGTAGTAGTCTGTAGGCGCAAGGTCTGGTGAGTAGGGCGGATGACGGAGAGCTTCCAACCCCAGTTCTTGCAACTTGGAGACCGTCTGCTGTGCAGTATGAGGTCGCGCGTTGTCGTGCAGGAGCAGCGGAGACGAGCGATTGACGAATGCTGGTTGGAGATGTGCCAGCTTCTCCATCATTGTGTTCAGTTTTTCACAGTACACATCTGAAGTAATGCTCACCCCGTTTGGTAAGAAGCTGTGATGAATCACACCGGCGCTAGACCACCAAACAGTGACCATCACTTTTCTAGGGGTAAGTTTTCGTTTAGGGCATTGTTTAGGTGCTGAACCAGGATCCAACCAACTTGCTGAGCGCTTGCGGTTATCAAACAGAATCCATTTTTCATCGCAGGTAACAATGCGGTTCAAAATTCCTTCATTTGTGTGCCTGTTGACCAGTGCAAGGCACGTCTCGACGCTTACTTCGCGCTGGCGATCATTGAGTTCGTGGGGCACCCATTTGTCAAGCTTTTTTACCTTGCCAATTTGACGCAAATGGACCAATATTGTTTTGACGCTAACGTCGAAAGCTGCTGCTAATTCAGCCGTAGATTGTGTATCATCAGCTTCCACAATCGCCTTTAATTCGTCATTGTCGACCAAAGTCTTCGGACGACCGCGAGGTTCATTTTTCAGGTCGAAATTTCCAGAACGGAAGCGAGCAAACCAATAACAAGTGGTGCGTTGGTTTGTAGTGTTAGTTCCGTAAACGTCGTTGATGTTGCGTGCCGCTTGTGCCGCGTTGCTGCCACAACGGTGCTCATATTCCATAATTACTCGAATTTTTAACGTATCCATGATGACAAAAAAGATTGAAATGCGATGAAAATGTAACACTAATCAATAAACAAATGACTACTTTTGGAAAAAAATCCATGTTTTTAAAATAAAATTAATTTGAAATTAGAATTCTTAGCCAAACAAAAATTATTTTGATTTGAAATGGCCAGTACTGCAGAACGGCAATTTCATAGGTAAAGACCTAATATTAAGATATAATATAACTAAGCATTTTGATGCATTAGTGACTAAAGCAAAAAAATCCTTTATTCAATTATTTATTTAATCACTTATCCTTCCCCTCTCCCTCCTCAACACAAACCTCCTCAATGACAAACTTTATTACTTGCTTAGGCAAGTATTTGTGCCAAGTTTCAAGTTAATTACCCAAATCAATAAGATTTTTCATATAAACTATATTCCCTGTTTTCACCCCCACAGGGGTGGAATTTAAAAAAATCGTTTGGCATGTTTCCGTAACTTGACTGAAAGATTATTTACACCAATTTTCGAGTTAATCAAGCCCCGCAGTAAAACCTACCCTGTAAAATTGACTACCCCTTTTCACCCACTCAGGGGTAGGTTTTCGAAAAATCCTGATACACGTTATTCTTAATTTTTGGTCTCAAGTATAAATACTGAGTTTCGAGTTAATCGAAAGTTAGTTAGTTAGGTAGTCGGTAGTTTAGGAAAACTAAAAATGACAAGTTTTATAATTTACTTAGATAAATATTCATGCCAAGTTTCAAGTTTATTAACTTAAGGAATATGATTTTTCATACAAACTTTGGACCCCCGTTTCACTCCCTTAGGGGTGAATTTTGAAAAATATTTTCTTAGTGCACCTCTAGACCTCATAATCTACCTTTGTGCCAAACTTCATCTTCGTAGGTCCAGTAGTTTTTGAGATTTCGTGATTAATCAGTGAGTGCATGTATGAATGAGTGACCTTTCGACTTCGTCCGCGTCAAATTTTTTGTTCTCCCGATCCACCCCGCCCGTCGCATTGCATCGCATGCCCGCGCTATTACTTCGTTTTTGCTTAACGTTCTTTCTGACTTTTTGGTCGGCTCCTAAGGGTTCTAGCGTGATATGCTAGAGTGCTATAATGGAAACTTTGTTCAAAATTAAATACTTGTGATACGTTATTCACGTATTTATTTGGATAAGGATTAATACCATGTATAAGAAAACACCTTCGCAAATAATTCATTATTTTACAAATACAAATTCGATTACCATTAAAAAAGTTATAGTGAGCCAACCTCAAAAGATAGACATAATATGCTATCGGGATTTTTTTAAGAACTTTTTAAGAGGAACAATTCGTAACTTTCACCGTTAACGCAGCGCACGCAACTGAAGCTCTCAAAAGGAATAAATTTTCCCGTTTTTGCAACATTTTTCATTGATGCTCCTATTAGCATAAAGCCTTCCTCGGTAAATGGGCTATCCAACGCTAAAAGAGTTTTTAATTCGAACTAGTATTTCCTGAGATTAGTACGTTCAACCAACCAAACAAACAAACTCTTCAGCTTTATAAATTAAGTATAGATAATATGAACTTAAATATTGAATTAGGGCAACCTGTAAAAATATATTGTAATAGTAAGGCTTACCAAACATAAAAACTGAGTTTGTCGTAGAGCTTAATTTGATGTTAAAAGTTATCTGTAGCCCGATCGTTACCAAACTTCACACGATTCCTTTTAATTTACAACTGGTATTCTGAGTTTTCTAGGTTTTGGAGTATTAGTGTGTTTGAACGACAGCGATCATTAAGCGTTTTTCAATTAACTACTCAACAGCGCTACTTTAATTATGTAACGTCAGGGAAATTAATTGTTAAGCAAATTGACTAGGTACTAACTTAAATTGTCATTTTCAAAATTTTCGTCATGGGTGTCGTTTTCATTGTTTTCGAGGGTGCTAAAGTCGATAGTGAGATAGTGAGGTCAAAATGTAAATCCAACATGGCGGCTCCGAAAATTTTGTTTTTGTTTTAAACCATACGTGAGAAGGAACTTCGTTCCTGACGGGGATCCCTCGACCGCACACGTCACGTTTTGACACACCTGTAAAAATATGCAGAATCCTACACGAAATGAGGCCTCCTGGAAGGCTTAATTATGCGAAGTTTGTATCATGGAATGCACACACTTACCGTAGTGGTAAAAAAAGTAATTACCTACATACTTGCAGCTCCTCAATAACCACGGAAAATATTAAGGGTTTTCATACAAAGACTTGTATGAAGTCAAGATTAAGCAAGATTGATCAAGTTTCACAAGGAGTGGCAATGTGCCGTCACGGACTGTGCTACTCGTACGTCTAGGTGCAGGATAATATCCCTTAAATATGTTACTGTTTGGGGATAACCAGATTTTACGTAAATATGAGATACTTTAGCATTCTCACTGCACTTACACATAAGTACATAACAGGCAAAGATTTTAAGCAGTGCGCAAATTTTCACAGGGCGTTCTTCCCATATATGAACAGCGTTCCCTATGGAACCAAGTCTGAAATCACGAAAAAAAAAACAGCTGTTCATCACGAAAAAAAAAATCAATTGTTCATATTCATAGGTAGAATATAACACCTTGTGAAAATTTGCACACAGATTAAAAACTTTTCCTGTATACCTATCTATCTATACATATTTGGTACAAAACAAAGACGCGTTTCGTGTCTGTCTGAGTGACCGCTTAGAGTTTCTAAACTACACAGTGGATTTTGATGCAGTTTTCGCTATCATTTAAAGCATTTATTGCGAAAGGTTGATTTGACTTGTTGCCATTGCAGGGTCGCAAGTTATACAATAACTAGCTTCTGCTTGCGACTTCATCCGCTTGAAATATTGGCCCCCGACTCACCGCAACGCATCGCATCGCCCACCCGCACTATTACTTCGCTTTCTGACTGTCTTTCGTTTGGCTAGGCTCCTGTGGGTTGTAGCGGGAGTTTAAATAGCTTATAACCTTCTTCAAGAATTGGGCTATCAAACGCAAAAATAATTTTTCAAATCCAACTGATAGTTCCAGAGATTAGCGCGTTCCAACAAACTCTAGTTTTGTTATATTAAGTACTAGCTTCTGCCCGCGGTTTCGAACGCGTGGATGTCGGAAAATATCCCACGGAATGTAATACCGAGAAATCCGTCCTTATTCCTTGTCTACATTATAAAGGGAACCTCAATGCAAAATTTCAGCTTTCCAGGTTCAACCGTTTGGGCTGGGCGTTGATGAGTCAGTCAGTCAGTCAGTAGGTATACTTTTCTTTTTATATATTGAGATAGCTTCTGCCCGCGACTTCGTCCGCGTGAAATTTCTTGTTCCCCCGACCCACCCCGTCGCATCGCATTGCCTGCCCTCGCTAATACTTCGTTTTCGCTTAGCGTTCTTTCTGATTTTTTTCTTTTTGCTCGGCACCTAAGAGTCCTAGAGTGATATTAAATATGCCTATAGCTTTCCTTAAAAATTGGGATATCAAATGCTAGCTTGTCCGACGGCCAATTTTTAGGTATTAGATACAAAAGTTACGTAAAAATATTACTCAGTTATTGTGGAAATTGACAGATTTGCGTCGCATAAACAAAACTATTATTGAGCGGTTTCTGGTCATACTGTAAGGCTTCATGTCCACGACGCTGGAGCCGTACCGGCGCCGGACCGCATATTTGTTTATGTATACGATTGAAAACCGCACAGGCGCCGCACAGTAGCCGCGCCCGCCGGAACTGCGTGTACACCGCTTTGATTCTTGAAATAGTAAATCAACGATCACAGTTCAGTAATAATAGGGGAGGTGCTGCTCGATATTTGCGACAAATTTTATTGGTACCTATAACGGAATAAATGATGAAATAATGATTAATATTCATTAATCATGCATGTGAGAGTCAGCCGGTGCGGCTCCGGCGTCGTGTACATGAAGCTTAAGTCGACTCCTGGCAAAAGATATGCGGATGATATTCTTAAGTAGGTAATTTACTATTACATGAGACATAATTGGCGAAATAATGGTATACTACGAGTACACCTTTGCCTACCCCACTAAAGAATGCAGCCATAATGTTATGTTATACTAGTTAGTGATATCCTAATGCGTTACCGATTCGATTTCTTATAACTAGTTAACGACTTTATTTATGAAGAACTTTTAATCGATTTTACACATTGATATTTTGTTTTAAAGAAAAATGTAAAGATAAAATAGCGTCCATGAAGTATTGCATTTTTACTTCTATGGTTGCCTGTCAATAAATAAGGAACTTCATCGGCGTGCTTATGGCAAAAGTAAAATGAATAGTTGGAAAGATTATACATCGGGTTTATTGACAGTTTGATTGATTGTTGTATTTTGACAAGACTTTTAATTACATTGAAGCGCTGAGCAGACAGTGGACAATTTGTCCGCGGACATTTTGGAATCATATAGAAATTCTAGTAGTGCTTGTGGCTAAGTAATAACAGCCGCACGGGTCGATCCATCAGGTTAAGCTACGCTTGCCGGGGTTGGTCAGTGGATGGGTGACCATTTTTATATACTGAGACTCCTCCGTGCCTCGGAAAGCACGTAAAGCCGTTGGTCCCGGCTGTCATTCGTGGATCTTTGACAGTCGTTACGGGTCGTCAGAAGCCCGAAAGTTTGATAACCAGTCTTACCAAAGGGTATCGTATTACCCAGTTACTGGGTTGTGGAGGTCAGATAGGCAGTCGCTCCATGTAAAATACTGGTATTCAGCTGCATCCGGTTAGACTGGAAGCCGACCCCTACATAGTTGGGAAAAGGCTAGGCAGATTGATTGATAGAAATTCTATTAGTCTATTTGTCTTACGTATGCTTTATTGCATTTACCAATACGTTCTATCGTCGCGGACAAAGTGTCCGCGGTCAAATTGTCCATCATCTGCTCAGCACCTGATTGTCGCTGAGATGAGATTGAGACTTGAATTTTTTTTCAGTTGGTACGAGAAATGGCCTATAGATATTCTCTGTTACAGGTATGGTAGGACTAGGAAAGCTTAGAAAGTGTGAAGGTGGAATGTGCTCATGTGACATCGCAGGCAGCGCTAGGCGGCGACGCGGCGGCGCGGTCACTGCACTGAGGTCGCGATGCACCGGAGCATGTGGCCACTTCGCGCCCCCGCACCCCCGCACCCCGCACCCTCGCGCCACCAGAGCCTTGCGATCAAGACATGGGAGAACAGCGAAAACATCTGGAGAAACAACCCAATCTCACCTATATCCCCGAAGGTTTGGGCAGAGGGGTTTAAAAACCTACAAGGCCTATAAAAAATGTTCCTCTTTCAGGTACGTAGCCTATTAACCGCGGACAAAAATCCAGACTCATGGGTGCTAAAAAAATCCTGATGGAGAAACATTACATTTTGTATGTAAGTTGGGACTTAAGACACTCAGTAGTCCCGCGGAAATAATGAAGGTGTAACTTAAATAACGCACAACTTCTTAAGTGGTCATTGTACTCATCATTACGAACAACTTTTGCTGTGGGAAAATCGCGGAAAAAAATCAACTATTCCCTACATTTTGTCGAGGTATGCGAACATAAATGAAGGGGACAGCTGGTTTTGAAGAGTATGAGCATACTTAAAAGGTTGTGCGTTATTTAAGTTACACCTAGTATAAATAATAAAACTTTTTTCCAAAAAAATACAACCGACTTCCAAAAACAACACTACAAAGTGAAAAATAACTTTAATTTCGGAAGTCGGTGTCTAGTTAAATGTATTTTCGTTTTTTGCCACCGACTTCCGAAATTAAAGTTATTTTTCACTTTGTAGTGTTGTTTTTGGAAGTCGGTTGTATTTTTTTGTAAAAAAGTTTTTATTTTTCACTTTTTAGTTGTGTACCTACCCCACACAAATTGTAATACCACACCTGCAAAACAAACTAGAACATCATCCATATAAAAGTGAGGAAAAAATACGTATTATTGAAGCTAACTCAAAAACTACCGAAGCAAAGTTAATCAATTTTATATGGGGCCAACTGTGAAATAATAAAAACCCTCCGGAATAAAATAAAAACCATCCAAATCGGTCCAGCCATCTTCGAGTAATCGGGGAACATACATAAAAAAAAAAAAAAAGGTTCCGACGAATTGAGAACCTCCTCCTTTTTGAAGTCGGTTAAAAATAAACTAGATGGAGTCTTTATTTCCTATCTGACTACTCCTTAGAATAAATGGTGAAACATATTCATGACATTTTTTCAGTCATCCGCTATGCTTGTATCTTCAGACCTCTTGGTCCACTCGCACCGGTTACTTTAAATTTTCATTAGCACGGCGGATCGCCGCCCGCCTCTCGCCGCCCGGGCGCCGACGACGTCTGCAATTACATTTCGCAATTTACAAATTGTCTTTTTATTTACGATGTATGCTTTCGTGAACACTTGCTTTATCCTCAACTTACTTTAATTGTTTCTTTGTTTTAATAATATTTAAATTAACAATTTTATATTTTCGAAATAATATTTTTCCAAGCGGTTAAAAACAATTTTGTTTACTTCTTTTAATTGAATAAAAATTATCGAAATCTTATTAATTTCATTGTAAATCCATTAATAATGTCAATCACAATTAAATCAGGAAATCGAAATTATATAATTTGGGATAATTTTTCGTCTAGCGCGTTGATGTCTTTTGTTCTATTGACGATTTCGGTAACTTTATTAATTGAAATTAAAGCATAACAAATTAAAGACTACGTTGTTTTATTATGTTTGGCATATAGAAATACATGTTTTTCTCAAAACTAATGGCAATTACAGGAACATTGAATCAAGTTCTACGACTACTACTTTACAATGTAGAAAATAATTGCGTTTTTCTTGGTATTAGAAATACATGTTATTCTATTGGAAGTCTTTTCGAAAACCGCAAAACACGCCGACAGATTGTAAAGCAGCTGTAGAGTGTAAATGAGACTATGATTAGACATAATAAGCACGTCTGCTGCACCTACAACGTGTGGTGGACCTGAGCAACACGCGGCCGGTTTAAACCACTGACACTGGGCCGCTTTATGGCACTTGATTATGAAGGATTTGTAGCAGCATTTTGATCGGTAATCAACACCAAGTCGGATGTCCAGTTGTGTACCGACGCGACGTCTCACGCTTCGTCTTGCATTATATTATTATGGTTTAATGTCTAGGAGTTTGGTTTCAGTAGGACTACGACTGCAAAATGTCTAATCTTATCTTTAATTCCTTTATTTTGGTGTTTATTATGCATTTTCTGACAAATCTCATCAGATTATAGTAACTGAAACGTTAAACTTCATCTTTGTTTAGGACTAGCTTTTGCCCGCGGTTTCGCCTGCGTGAAGGTCGGAAATTATCCCACAGAAACGTACTACTGGGATAAAAAGTATGTTTTGTTCTAATCCGTGTACCATGATCAGAGGGCCAATTCTCGTAATTAAAAACGTTCAAATTCCAAGTCGCAATGTCAGCCAGCGACAATCAAATGTCAAAAATGTAGGCAAACTCTATACAATTTTGACAGATTGAGACTGAGATGAGATTGCGAACGTTGTTATAAAAATACGGGAATTGCCCCTCTGATCTCATGTGTCAAATTTCATCCAAATCCGTTCAGCCGGTTTAGCGTGAAAGCGTAATAAACAAACAAACAAACAAACTACCTTTCTCATTTATTATTAATTGGTTACTTATAACTTAAGAGCATGTTAACATAAAGTATTAAGTACAACTTTTCAAGTGCGAATATTTTGCTAAAGACTGTGCCAAGCCCGTAAGTTTCAGAGTTCTAGTCGTAACCGCGTATGGCTGTTGGTGGCAGGTTCACTCTTCGCACCAAGCGGTGTCGGGCGTCTCCGGAGCCACTCAACTAAGTCCGCCTGCAGCCTTTGTTAGGAATTCGGAAGTTAGAGCCTCATTTTGTGAAGTATGAGGCATACTAGGTAAAATAAGCTCCGCGGTATACTTGAAAGATGGTCTCTTTTGTAACTTATGTTAAAAATCACGCTATCACTTATTGTCCACGACGCGCGACGCTTCTCTAATGTGACGTGTAACAAACTCAAATCACCAATGAGTCGCCAGAATATTTAGTAGTATTTTAATGGTGATTCGCACACGACGCGATTCACTAACGCATTATTAAGAGGCCTATTACATTTCGACCGTGATTTTTGCGGTAAATTACCAACTTTGGCGTTCTTATTCTGAGAAACTGACAGACTTCAACAACTTTGACTTATTGAGTGGTGGAGAACAGTTATCAGTATAGTTTATAGCAGCCTCGATTTTCGCAATTTTTTCTTATATATTTAAGTAAAGCCAAAATTCCGAAGCAAGCTTTTCATAAAATGGGCGACTGCATTTTGTCGAGCTCGTGGATTGAACTACTGTAGGTACATAAGCAAATTAAATAAAAAATATATTATAATATCTCTTAAATAGTGGTTTAGTTCATAGTGGCCTTAGAATTATAAAATATGTATGGTGTTCGCTGTAGGATCCACGGTTGATGGTGGCGCTCGCACATCTGTCACATGTACGGCACTGATGAAATAAGACTGTGCTGACGTCACAGTCAGGCTTACAGCGTTAGGTATATCTGCGTAAAAGAAAGAAAAAGAAAGAAAGAAAATACGTTTATTTGCGGTAAACATGACGCAAAGGACAACAAAATAAAATAAACAAAGTAAAAAGCAAGCGTAGCGTATGTCTATTCGTTCAGGTTTTGATGTTTTTGCCTACTGCCCGCGAAGTTAAAGTGACAATCTCAGCGTGACAACGTCTCACATACGTGGCTGTTCATCATTCAATATTGTCATCATGACCACTGCTTTGCTATGCCATGCTATGCTTTTAGTGTAAACAAAGCCTTAGGCTCGCGGCCTGCTGCTATTGTTCCTCTGCATGATGTGCCGAATTCTCATTATATTAAGTGTTAGTTTTATTTAACTTATTATATTTATATACACTAATTAGCTTCTGCCCGCGACTTCATCCGCGTAAAATTTCTTGTTTCCCCGACTCACCCCATCGCATTATTCGCATTGCATCGCATCACCTGCCCGCGCTATTACTTCGTTTTCGCTTAGCGTTCTTTCTGACTTTTTTTCTTTTAGCTCAACCATAACGTGATGTTATATAGCCTATAGTCTTCGTCAAGAACTGGGCTATCAAATGCATTTGAGAGACTAACTCTTGAGGAAGGCTATAGGCTATTTAAAATAAAAAAAGTCAGAAAGAGCGCTAAACGAAAACGAAGTAATATTAGCGTGGACAGGGATGCGATGCGACGGGGTGGGTTGGCGGAACAAGAAATTACACGCGGATGAAGTCGCGGGCAGAAGCTAGAAATATTATAATTATGATGTCAGAACAATCTAATAGGTATTTGTAAATTGCTGTGTTGTGAGATGTATTTTTCGGGATTTTTTCCATTTCTTTGTGTGCACACTGCACGAGAGAACAAAATCTAGCACCTTTGTATTGTACTATAGATATATAGTCCTCTTCACCGTATCCGGCGACAGCGACCCAGACTATGTCTCTTTCCTTTCGTGAGCTCTCTGATGACTGGCAAAACCAAATTTGGTCTTGAATACCCGGTCACACCGTGTACAGAAAAGCTGATCAGCATCGTTGTGGCTATAGGTATAGGAGGGTTTTGGGCGACTTTTGCGCATTTGGTGGTTCTTGTCTAGGTCTTCAAGACGATTTGTTTCAAAGCATTCAGTGGCTTTGCGGATTGAAGTGCGCCACCTCTCCCGGTTCCGAGCAAGCTCCTGCCACCGATCAACGGGTATGCCACAAGTCATAAGGTGAGGTTTGAGAACGTCTTTGTAGCGCAGGTATTGCCCACCCTGTGCACGTTTTCCTTGGGCGAGCGAAGTATTGTACTATTATGTGTATGGTACGTAAGTTTCATGGCAGTTGACAGGCGGGCGGCGGCGTCGGTGAACTTGCCAACCGGCCTTTGTCCCAGGCACCACAGCATCAATTTGTGAAGTGTGGAGCATAATCTACATTCTCTAAAGTAGATTTTGCTTCGCATTTAATAAAATGGATGTAGTTTTTACTAGTCACCGTAAAAACACGGCGGTCTTATGATGACTGAAATATAAATGTTATTGTTTCAGAATGGTCTGAAAATCAGCACTTTTTCAACGTTAAAATAACAATAGCTACCAGGTGAAGATGTGATGAGCTCGATGCCTTCAGATAAGATTGGTCTTTTCAAGATCGCGACGAGTGACAGCGAGAGAAAAAGACTATTTGTCTACCGCACTGGGAACGGGACGTCAACAGATGACGGCGCCGAAGTACGACAGTACATTTACTATGGCGCTGTCATCTGTTTTCTCTTTGACGTCCCGTTCCCGGTGCGGTAGACAAACAGTCTTACACGGGCTTTTAAAAATAACTAAACTTTCTGCAAGTGTTGTGCTTGATAATAAGTCTTTACCTATGAAATAAATTTGATATCAATTAAATGTAACTTATGATGTGAAAAAAAAAAAAATATAAAAGTACGTCAAATAACCCGCCCCTAACCGTTCCTGGCGCAAAGGTGCCCATAACACTTGCAGCGTTGCCACGTTGTATGGCAATGGCTAACCTTTGCACCAAGAACGAGCCGGAGCGGGAGTCACCCGTTTTCTGACAAAGCTATCTCACCAATGAGCTTCTTGGCCTCAGTGCCCCAACAACCCATGGTCTCAACATTTTTCATACAAAACGGCAATTTCATAGGTAAAGACCTTAAGATGTTTTATGCTCACATATTGTTATTGTGCTTTTATTGTAATCTTCTTTAAATAAAGCTGTTTACTCTACTGCAGACGACGTATTAGTCATCTCCTTGGTATGAACCTATGTATTATTTAAAGAACTCAAGTCTATTGAGTATGTTCGTGTCATTGTGATAACGGCTACACATGAAATGTATGCGATAGTTGGCAAAGATATTTGCTATGGTACACTTATTGCGACAGAACGAATTTGCTTAAGGCAAGAATCCAGTGAAAAATTCTTTTTTCACTGGATTCTTGCCTTAAGCATAGCATAGAGCATTGTCAAGATTGATGCAACCTGGCTCTCTCGAATGAATGTTCATAATTTTTAACGAATTGCCCAATGTGACTGCCTGCAGACCGTCACAAAAACCGCAAAAATTTGTTCTGTCTGAATATTCAGTTTTAAAACATTTTACAGAATATAAACATGCTCCAAGCTTAAGGCAAGCGTAAAACAAGTCGATCCTTTCCCAATTGTGTTTTCTACAATCCATTCTTTATTAGTTTAAAAAAAAAATAAAAAAAAAATAAAAAAGTTTATTGCATATTAAAAAACGTACACGGAAATGAGCTCTTGACTTCCAAACTAAGTAGGACTTGTATTATGCATGTAAGTATTAGGTGCGTGAGAATGTCGTCGACCGTAAAGGAAGTGTTGCCTTTTGTTTGAGCTGTATCGAGCGAGTTGCAGTAAAGAGTGGGCAGTGTCGTGTAATCAATTGGAGTTATCTGTTTACGTGTGGAGCGTCGACCTCGCACCCCCGGGCCCCGCGCCGCGCCCCCCCTGGCCCGGGCGCCACCGGGGCCGGCGGGCCTGCCGCGGCCGCGCTTATCGCTCGTCGTGCACCCGGTGTTCCGCTTTGTTCTCAATTCCACGCTGACTTTGTACACACATATACGTAATTAATTATATGCTAATAACATATTTTGCTATAGTCTGGGTGCCATCTGAGTATTGAGGTGCAATATTTATATAAGATGTAATATTTAGTAGAGATTAAAAATAGTAAATTCCAATTAAACCCTGACTCTATTTTCGCAGTATGTGCATACATACATGGGTAGGTAGAGTAGACACTACATTATAAACGTTGCGTCTATTTCAGTTTATGTTCAGGTATGGAAAAGCTTAATAAGCAGTAATTGCATACCACATTATAATTATGCGCTCCAGGAATTTTTGACAACCCTACCTATGCTATTACAAAACCCGATATAGGCACCAACAATAAATACCTTGTCATAATATAGTCTCAATCACATCATCATTCTCCTGCCCTTATCGCAATCTATTTGGGGTCGGTATGTCCTTTTTTTCCATACTTCTCTATTAGTCGTCACCTCGGAAGTCACCTCCTTTCAAGCCATGTCATTTTTCTCTCAATCCATCCATCGTTTCTTTGGTCTTCCCTTACTCTTATAGCCATCGACATTCATACTCAAAACTTTCCTCACGACATTTTCCTCACTTCATAATCACAATCACAAGCCTGCAGAATTATAGGTGGTCATGTTATTCGGCCAATATGTTGTAATTTATTTATTCACACACAAATCCAATTTAAGTTTCAACATTATCACTAGAAATAAAATGAGCTTTGATAAAGATTTATATATCTTGTAAATGCCATCAGTCTCTCTCGTATCGTCCTTCCAGACGAATTTTATTATTTTATGCATAATTTTATAATATTATTATATCTCGAAAGTTAACATAACACTCTTATGATATGATGTATTTTATCTCCGACTGTCTGTGCTGTGTTAAAGTTTTATTGGTGTCGTCTAGCTTCTCTAGTCTAGATATACCAGCCGTCTAGTAAATTGTAACCGTTGGAGACGAATAGAAGAAGACTAGCCTTTACCAGCGGCTTCGCTTTCACGATATTTCCCACAGGTATCGTGCATTTTGTCGAGATAAAAAGTAGCCCCATATCAGTCGGTGATAATGTAGCTTTCTTTCAGTGACAGAAATTAGACATTACTTTTTACGAACATACAAACAATACAACTTTAAACTATACATCTCTCTTTTTACTTTACTTCAATGTTTTATGAAATTCATGTGTGGTTGAGATTTTCTGGAGAAAAATAAACATTTCTTTAGCATTAATATAAGTCTAAGAGATTCTTCACTGCGCAATTCAAAAGCGATACATTGACCGACCGGTGTTGTGATGCCCCCACACTGTCTAGACTAAATGAAATGTTAATAACAAACTGATTGGAACAGCCAATTAAATTAATGTCGTGGTATTTATTTCGACATGCAACTCCGAATTCTTCTTCATTTGATTTGCCAATCTTCGGTTCAGTCGTCATCGCTTTGTAATGCTCACCTATATTCTGTCCTTGTTATTGTTAACCCCAATTCATAATTTCTCACCGAGCGATAAATCTTCGTTGCTCCACCAATATAATAATACATTAAATTTATTATTATTATCCTTTATTTCATTTACATTTCTAAATATTTTTATAAAAAATAAAATAAAAAAACGATTTAAAAATATAAAAAATTGTAGCCCACCGGTATCGAGAACAGGGTCCAAGCTATATTATTATTATTTAAAAATTTATGACGTTTAACAATAAGTTTTTTGACGTTAGAGCTGTTTATTTCAGTCATTGTTGTCATTTTAATCCTGCGCTTAAAAAGCTAGTAAGTTGAAGATCAAAAATGATGTGTTCATCATCTTCACTGAAAGTTTTACCCGCCACAAAAAAGACACACCATATACGGTCAGCAACAGAAGTCGGTTAACACTGCTACTTTTTGACATCATCTAAATTAACACAAAGTGATTCGATAAACTGCTTTTTTCATTTAACTATTAGGAGTTAATGATCTTAAAATTTTAAGTAGGTACTCCTGTTCCGATTTGAAAGAAATATTTTGCTTAATAATTAAGATTAAAAAACTGCAAGTGTTAATCGACTTTTGTTGCTGACTGTACCTACTTAAAATGTGGTTCTTCAGGAAAAAAAAGAGTGTGTTTCGACTTTCGAGGATGTACAGATGCTACATAATATAATAATAATAATAATAATAAACCATTTATTTCAGGCGACACGGCCCATAGATAAATACCTTAACCTAAAAATACATATTTGAATATAAACAAAAACTAAACCAACTAACTAAACTAACTAACTAATATACAATTATATGTACAGTAACGTACACCTTGCGGGTCGCATTGCATTGCAAGTTTAGCAACCCGACCGACGCCTTGCTGCGGCGACCGCGACCGCTGAGAAAAAAACCAACGAGCTTCCTGGCTCCTTCTCGACCATCCGCCTTCGCAACTTGATACAATGTATGTACTCTATACTCATACACATCTGTATATAAAGTTTTTTGTGCTTATTTTACAAGATTACCGACCTTTACTGTGAGCGTGTGTCGATTCGGTATTTTAAAACGTTTACATTTAATTTAACACATCGCGTCGTACCTATTAGTTTTTTTTGTTTAGCAGACTTGCCAGGAGATATCGACGAATTAAAATATGAACTTGAATTTCACATCAAAAGTAATAATACCCTGAATTTAGTTTATTTCAAGTACGTAGGGTATTGACCCCACCCGCATGAAAGGTTACAAGAATTTGCAAACCAACCACAGCAGCAACTTACTTTTTTACGAACCGACCTTTAAAAACCTTGAGTCATTAAATGCATATTTTTAAAAAGATGCATTAGAAACACGTAGGTAATGCAATGTCCGTCTGAGAGGCAGAGGTCAGCGTCAGACTGCACAGTGCGCCTGTGTGTGTCAGTGAAATCGCGCGATGCACCGCGCGGCTGTGTGCTCGTGGCAGTCGCGCGGCGCAGCCTCCATGCGTCTGCGGCCTGTCTAGACACCCCCCCTCCCCTGCCGCGCCGCCTGCCCCGCTCTGCTGTGGTTAACACTACTTGCTAACAATTTCATTTGGTCAGGCTTTAATAATTATAATCCTATGTGGTTTCGTTGTAATGTAATAGTGCACAATGGATCATGTAAAATATCTATTAAACGTGTTATGAAATAGTTGTTTTTATTAAATTCCAAAACTTTTTTTTTTGTTACATAACGAATGCTTTTTGGAGTTAATAATTATTTGGAGAACACTTCACAAACGGATCGGAAAAAAACTTAAAACTAAGTTTAAGAGTGTCAGACCCAATAAACATTGATAATCAGAATCGCGCACTGCATAACTAAGTACTTACAAAATTATACATTTCAGCTTTCACAAAAACATATCCAAAACACCGTAACGGACAACTAGTTCTTTAACATTCCAGATTTATATCTTATTCTAGTTAGGTACCGACTATAATTGCCGAGATCTGAACATAAAACACAAGAATTCTTTTTTTTGTGTTAATTTTCGATACAATTTATGATCGCAGCCGGTGATGAGGATGAGGTAGCTGGTAATCTGTGTAAGAATCCGAGTACATGTAATAAGTGTTGCTGTTATTAGCAATGGATCGTAAACACGTCATTACAAGCATTCCTGAAAGCTCTAAAGTTCACACATGCGTGACTGCAAGATATGCTGCTTATCGCGCGAGACTTGGCGGAAAGCAGGCACGTTAACACAACTGTATGCTCACAAATATAACGAGACATAATGAAAGTGAAAGAAATATGTTGGTTGACTTATTTAAGAATTTAAAATTTTTGTGTTTTAGGGTTCCGTACCTCAAAAGGAAAAAACGGAACCCTTATAGGATCACTCGTGTGTCTGTCTGTCTGTCTGTCTGTCTGTCTGTCTGCCTGTCTGTCTGTCTGTCTGTCTGTCTGTCTGTCTGTCTGTCAGTCTGTCCGTCTGTCACAGCCAATTTGCCCCGAATCTAATGGACCGATTAAGTTGAAATTTGGTACACATATGAATTTCTGTGACCCAAACATGGACGTAAAGTAAATAAATGAATTTTGAATATAGAGGCCACTTTTGGGGGGCAAATAAGAAAATAAAAAAAAAGTTGTGCAAACTATACCATGTGGCATGTCAAATGAAAGGGAGAGTCTCAAATATATTTTTTTTTAGAATTTTAAAATAAATTGTATTGAAGTTATTTAAGAAAATAGACGAAAATTGACCATTCCCCCCCCCCCCTTATCTCCGAAACTACTGAGCCTAAAATTTTGAAAAAAGTACAGAAAATAGATCTTTACCTATAGATTACAGGATAACCTATAAGAAGTCTGTGGTCTTAAAATAACATGGTAAATCTATCAATATTGTGAGTACAAACTTTTACAGTTGGAATGTATGGGAGAACATGTTTTTCAACTACAATGTTAAGTTTGTTCTTAAGATAAATTCATCCCAACTACGGAACCCTTCATTGTGCGTGGTCCGACACGCACTTGGCCGTTTTTTTTAGCACTTTGATTAATAGTTATACTTATCAGTTATCTGAAACAAACTTCCAACTTTGCAACTTAAGGTTATAGTGTACTTGGAGGAAAAACTAAAAGCTTGTCAAGATTTAGGATTTAACTAGCTTCGCCGCACGGTTTCATCCGCGTAGACCGGAATAAAAAGTATCCAGGTTATAAGCTACCAAATTTCATCCAAATCGGTCCAGCCGTTTGAGCGTGAAGAAGTAACAAACATACCAACACACACACACACTCACTAACTTTCGCCTTTATATTATTAGTGTGAGTGTGATTATGCACGTATTAATTACGCATTAATCAAAGCAACAAATGCAGTGTCTACGTAATGTTGATACTCAATTTTAAGTACACCAGCTACCTTTGTGTGTTTAATCCTTTATTTTACAAGCTCGGCAGGGTGCAGACGGGCAAAAAGGTTGAAGTGAGCGTAGAATGAGATTAGTCTCGGGACGGCATTGCGAGTTGCAAGCTGCGCCGGCCACCGCCCGGCACCCGCTCCGAGCAACATAATAAATAAGAGGAGTCGATACAATGTTGCGGTGTACTCCGTGTACCTATAACTATGTAGTGAGATAGCTATAAATAGATGTGGAGGTTCGTGTGGTGTGACCACCTGCCGCGGGCTGCCGATGCCGTGCACACTCACGGGACGTAACCTCTACGCAATGTTACTTGTTATGATTGGTTGGCGGTACCCCAGGGATCCTACTAGTATTATAAATGTGAAAGTTTGTTGCTCAATCACGCAAAAAGGCTGAACGGATTTGGATGAAATTTGGCACACAGATAGTTTATAACCTGGATTAATACATAGGATACGTTTTATCCCGTTAACAGGGATAATTTCCAACATCCACGCTGGCGAAGCCGCGGGCAAAAGCTAGTTAGAGAATAAATGTAAATGAACATTTTAAATAAGGCACCCTGCTGAAATTGATAATGTTTATATGTTTACAGTGAAGAAGAATATGAGACTTGACTTTGAAGTGTACCATCTCATTTGTAAGCACTAAAAAATAAAAAATAAGGATTGGGGTAGTGCCAACTCGGTGACGGATGCTGGACCGGCACCACATAAAGAACATGACGGAAAAATAAGGATTCAAGACGTAGCAGATTCAGCGATGTTTTCATACAGGCTGATAATGATTTTACCGACTTCATGTAACAGAAACACATGAGTCTGTAATAAATTGGATTTTGCAGTTTGTACAGCACTTATATGCCACTAAGAAAATACATAATCCTAACTAATTAGTATAATTATAAATGCGAAAGTGAATTTGTTAAACGCTAAAACGGCTGAACGGATTTGGATGAAAAATAACAGTTTTATTTAAATACGTACAATTACGTACGGATAATTACTGAGCTCCACGCGGGCGATGCCGCGGGCAAAAGCTAGTAGGTACAATAAAATTACCTAATAGTTGTCCAGTGTTAGTCACCAGACGACAGACATGTTTGGTGTACACACGTCAATCACTTTTATCGGAGCAGACTGATAACAGCTCATTGCTCGAGTTCGTCAGCATAAGGAAAATATTGCAATAATTTAGCAGAATTTCGTAGCAGAAGGAAATACTTTTTGCAGAATTCGGCCTCCAATTCTGATTGTTTCGAGGAAAACCGTACAGCTAGACAAATTTATAGCTTCCAAAAGAACAAGCCGAGCCGTCTGACATCAATTTCTGGGAAGTTTAAAATAAAAGACACATCAGCGTAGACCTAGACTAAACGTAAAATACCTGCGGTGCGGGTGAGTCAGTAAAAATAGTCGGGTCTCCGACTACGTAATTTAGAATTAATAGTCGTCTGACTATTAATTTTAAATTACGTCACGTAATCGTCGATTGTATCGGGAGCCCCGTTTCGGTGTCTGAATAAATATGTGAAAGCGGTCGAATAGCTCACCACCTCCTGGAACAGACGTCTAGACACATACTCATAGATACGTGCTGTTAAATAGGCGGGCTTTCCCCTCGCCACAAAAACGATGATGATCGTGCGCGTGCGTCATTGCACTGCAACAAGTCATAAAACAACCTAATTGTAACCAAATCCAATTGGAGTGATTGCGTAATGGTGTCCGTGGATACAGCGGAGTCCCGTCTAGACGGATCGCAACACCACTGGAACAAACCGGTCAAGAGCGAGTCGGACGCGCGCTCCGAGTGTTCCGTTCCGATTTCTGAAAAAGTGTGCTATTTAGAGACATCGTTTTATTAGGGATCCGTATCTCAAAAGGAAAAAAAACGGGACCCTTATAGGATCACACATCGTTTTATTTTTCATGTAATCTACACATAAACTTCTATCACATAGAATAATTTCAGATTTTTCTCTATGCAAACTTTGGACAACGGAGGAGAACTTCAGAGACATCGGAGGGGAATGGTATTTTATTTTACATTTATAATCAAAAGTCGAAAACTATGCGAGATAGAAAAAGAATGTTTGAGAATGTGCAAACAGTGCTCTTTCATATGACATCCCACATGCCTTAGTAACCCCACTTCGCATTTTTGAGACCCCCTTTCAGTCCCTGTTGCAAAAAAAAAAAAACATGGGTATATATTTTTGTTTCTTTCTTATTTGCAAAATAGTTGGGCAAGCGTCATCTAAAACTGTTCCAAATTTCTAGTTGATAGCATTAGTAGTTCTTGAGATATTCACCTGTGTGACAGACCACAAGGGTTCGTTTTTACCATTTTGGTACGGAACCCAAAAATAAAACGATAACTGAATAGACAAAAATTAAACAAGTGTGTTTATTATCAAAGTGTTTTGTAGTTGTTTATAACAGGCGAAAGCGGATCCAATTTCATTTGAAATGTAATGCTTGATTTTTTTTCATTAGGTAGATAATTCGCACCTATAACGTTGCGCTCTACTTTGGCAATTTTATATCCATAATAAGTTAGAGATTTAATGAACTTATATTTGCAGTTCACACTAAAAGCCCGGGTCAAACTCATGAACCTGTTTCCGTCGGTTACCTGAGCGTGAATGCTGAAACACATGAACGACACTTCATGTATTACGTACGAGTATGTATACTTGATGAGTTTGTGACCCAAATCCCGCACTCTAATTGCGTTACACACCATAAATCGGAATCTGAATAATTTTCAAGCAAACTGCTAATCCATTGCTTCATATTCGAAAAATTTGCCTGCTCGACAACGTAAATAAATAAATGTTGTTGAATTGTCATAAAACTTTTTTACAAAAAATACAACCGACTTCCAAAAACAACACTACAAAGTGAAAAATAACTTTAATTTCGGAAGTCGGTGTCTGTCTAAATGTATTTTCGTTTTTTGCCACCGACTTCCGAAATTAAAGTTATTTTTCACTTTGTAGTGTTGTTTTTGGAAGTCGGTTGTATGTTTTGTAAAAAAGTTTTTATTTTTCAATTTTTAGTTGTGGTACGGTCAGCAACATAAGTCGATTAACACTACTACTTTTTTACATATCGTATAAATTAATACAAAATGTTTTGACTATCTCCTTTTTTCCTAAAATACCTAAGAGTCTATTAGATCTTAAAATTTTACTTGTGTTCCGATTATAATTAAGATTTAAAAAACTGATGTGTTAATCGACTTTTGTTGCTGACTGTACCTACCCCACACAAATTCTAATACCACTACCTGCAAAACAAACTAGAACATCATCCATATAAAAGTGGGGAAAAAATACGTATTATTGAAGCTAACTCAAAAACTACCCAAGTAAAGTTAATCAATTTTATATGGGACCAACTTTGATGTATACCCTCTCAAATAAAACAAAAATTTTTCAAATCGGTCGACTCTGTAAAAAGTTATGCATGATCATACATAAAAAAAAAAAAAAAAAAAAAACATACGTGTTGAATTGAGAACCTCCTCCTTTTTTTTTCGTCGGTTAAAAATGAAACATATTCCGATTGATAGTGTATGTTACACAATTAGGGTGCTGGTCAAGTGCAAGGCGGGAACTACAATAATAAAATTTCAGACCATCTTAAGTTATTTTAGTAAAACTGTGTTATGTTATATGACCATAGTTATGACCCTTCCCTGACCAAACGTCTTCAACGTTCGGTCCTTCTCTGTCCCGCCGCTCAGTCTAGCTCTGTCCCGCTCTCACACGCCCCTTTATCATAAAATTCAAATTATTTGAATTATTTTAATAAAAATAGAATAGCGATCTTTGTATATAAAACGTGAATTATTTGGATGACGCATGCAATCAATAATGTTAGTTACTTTTTTAAAAGGAGATTTTAAATGTATTTATCACTACATAGTACAAGTCGCTTCCCGCTGTCTGTCTGTCCATATGTATGCTTAGATCTTTAAAACTACGCAACGGATTTTGATGCGGTTTTTTTTAGTAGATAAAGTGATTCAAGAGGAAGGTTTATATGCATAATATAGTAGAGAAACACTGATAACTTTAGAGGTTTATAATGTGATGTCGTAAATAAACACATTTTTTTGCGCTTATATTGCAATCGCTGGCTGAACCCTACGAGATAGATCAAAAAAATGTTCTATAGTACAGCAGTGATATTCTGTACAAATCTCACTGTGAAAACCTAGGTGAAGTGAGTTGTCATTCTACCTTATGTTAGGGATTGACACTATTGACAGCTCACTCCACGCTCACTTCACCTAAGTTTTCACGGTGAGATTTGTATAGAATAGCACTGCTGTACACCTTAAAAATGTATACAAAAAAGTCTGTGATAGTATATGTCTATCTCTTAGGGATAACCCTTTTTACGAGAAATAATGGCTTATTTACGAAGCGATTTTAGGCAATACAGCATTAATCTTTATCCAATTAAGTACCTTAAATACATTGTGCATTTAATATAGATCAAGATGGCCCTTTACAGCATGTAATTTAAAGGAATATTTTCGAAGATATTACAGATTTAAAATTCGCACGCGTTTATCGGAGCTAAGTCCCCCGCCGCGTCTATCTGTCTGTATGTTCGCTATGATCTCAAAAACTACTGAACGGATTTTCGTTCAGTTTTCACTAATGGACGGAATGATTCATGAGGAAGGTTTAGGTGTATAATTCATTATGGTTTTTTGTGAATTGGCTGAAATATGACGATGATTGCTGAAGATGTCGGGAAAAATCATGCTGACTGGGAGCGTTACTGGCGTGCGCGTTACGATAGTAGGTACGTTTCCGTGGGATTATTTCCGATCTCCACGCGGGCAAAGCCGCGGGCAGAAGCTAGTAACACAAAAAACAAATAAGAACGTGCAATGTGACGATAGGATGTCGAACATTAATAATGTGCTTTTAGGAATGACTGCTGAATGTCACTTGTCACTTGAATGTCCGCTGTCAGAGTATTTTTTTATTTTTTTTACGCTGCTTATAAGTCACCGAGGCTACTATAGCAGCTTTGTCATGCAAATGGTTTACTATTAGTTTATGAGTTAATAGCCTCTGAATAACGCACTATCGCAAGGTTTTGGTTGGGGTTACGCCTTAACTATGTAGATGTTTTTTACTTTTATAAGTTACGGGATACTTTAAAGCATTATGTTTTATTCTTATTAGCTTAGTTTTATTACACATGCATCGGTAGAACGAGTGACGTCGTTAATAAATAACAGTCTGACGTTGCGTTGGCTGTCTGTTGGGGCATCAAACTTTCAAATGGTTACTGCAAATAAAAGTTTGCATTTTAAACACCTAGGTAGACATTGGATGTACCTAGTTGCTTTACCTTAGCAAAAACAAATCGAGCATTCCAGTGGTACCTACCTCGGTCAAAATAGACGGCTAATATTTAGGTATTATAGTAAAGTATCCATCTTTCTTGTCTAAGCTGAATAAAAAAAACAACTGAAAGTCGATAATCGAATGTTGCACATTTTTTAAAAGAAGAACTTCATAGGTACTCGTACCATGTGAAAAAAGTTTCACTCAAAACTCTAAAACCATGAAGGTTCTATGTCAATTCGAAGTTCCTAATACAATAAATGGCAATTTCATACTTTAACCCCTATTATTAGGTATCAATTTCCACGTAATATTTTCCAAATTGACGGCGTCTACGGCGGCCTGCGATATATTTTGCGACGTACGTAGCCTTTTGTTTTGGGTTAGTGCTAAGAGGCGGACTAATGATTGTCCTCCAGACGTGTCGTAATCACGACTTTGGTCCGACGCGCACTTGTATACTATTACTAATATGCGTACATTTATTTTTGTCCTTATTAACAACTGCGATATTCGAGAGGGCAAGGTCAATGTCACCGTTTGTTTTTTGTCAGTTTGGTTTAAATTATTCAAACTTCAAAATTAATTACAAACCGATACCTTGGAATAACTTTGGACTTATGACAATGTGTTTTTAAACAATATGCAATACAACTGAAATGTGTTTTTCAATGTCATGAACGTGATAGGCAAGCAGAGGTTATTGTACTTTACATAAGATGCAGATTACATGAAGAACTTGCAATGTATGTAGCTCATTAATGTGCACTTTGATTTCAATTAAGATTTCTGCTCCTGAAAAATCGTGTCTGCAGGAGGCAGTTACTCCACACAAAAATAAAATATCAGATTCATTTGAATTTTCATTTTCTACCAAGAGTCATCATCTACTTATTATGAGTAATATATTGAGTTATTTGTTACTTGTAGAGTTTATGTATAAAATAAGTAAGAGCATATAATAGTCTATACGGGCACAGATCACGTGTCCACGGTTATGTAGGTACTGGCTGCAGTAGGTAGACGCGGCCGAGCCCGCCCGCCTGTATTAAAAATTCGTCTGCGGCCTGTCTAGACGCGCTCCGTTTACATTGTGACGTCATCACGTGCCACCAACCCACCAGCTCACCACAAACATCCATTTAACTTATGCATCTAGCTCGTATAGAATTAGGGATTGATTTCGGCGTCTGAGAATAATGTACCTATGTATTATGTATTTTTTTGTTATTATAAGTCCGCTTAATACATTCCGAGTGGCCGGTGTCTAGACGAATGTTTTGTGTACTATTGTAATTTTCGCCTGGTGTATGTGTGATGAAATACAGTTCGATGAAATGTTACATCGGTAATAGACAGAATTTCATCGAACTGTATTTATAACTTTATAACTGTATTTATCGAGGTACAATAACAAAACATTGTACTAAATTGTTGATGCTTGAATTTTTTTTTTTCATTTTTTCTGTATTTATGTGCTTGTATTGAATGCATAGATTTGAATTTATGACCATAATGGGCTACTATGTCTAGGCTAAATAGTTATTCGGAAAACGTCACTGTAAATTTACCTAAACTAATAATTGAATGATTATTCATAGTCATTCAAAAGTCAGACACGTGCAAAATCAACAAGGAAAATAATTTTCAAACAAACCGTTTCGACCACGAAATACCTCAAGTAAGGTTTCATGCACAATATTACATTTCTCATTAAAGTTTAGTTTTAGTACACCAACTGAATATGACTGCAAGACTATTTCGTCTCTAAAATTTAAATGGCCATCAGACTGGCTGGTTAGGAGCGTAATAAACTAAGTATTTTGATTTGAATTCGCCAACAAAGCACTTTGCTTGCATGATGAGCATAGTTCTCATATAAAATACAGTCATGACTAGTTTACAAGTCGTGGTAAGTCGCTTGATAATTTAAACTCTCTAGACACCTCTCGTCTGCGAGTCGACGCTCTCTCCCAGTTGACTGCTAGCTAAGTCGCTGCACCTCTGTGCATACTGCACAGTTTGCGAATACCTAGCTTCTCTTATTAGTGTTGTGTCTACAAACGATGCTCAGTTTTATAGTCTCTATGTCTGTTACGAATAAAAAAATAAATGATGACTGATGATTTATAAGGTTTCAGTCTTCAGAAATCTAATAGGTAATCTACAGCCACAGTCGACGTAATTGCGGAGCCCCGTCTGAAGAAGAAACCGAGACGACTTTTTGTAAGAAAATTAGATAGCATAAAAAATAACAAAACCATTTCGTCTTACGCCCCAGGTAATAGCTGTAACTAAAGCCGATTCTACAAATGGTCAAATACACAAACATTAAAAATTTGTTAAGCAATAAGGAGGCTGTACCTGGGCACAGAATTCGAGAAACGTATTTTCTTTCTTTCTTTTCTTTCTTTAGATGTGCCTGAAATGTCTTCATTTTAAATTCCATTATCGTCGAAACATTCGAATACATAAATATATACCTACTGCTAACATTTCGCGTTAATATTATGACGTACATACATACATAATGTTCACAGACATGGATGCAATGGATCACCTATTAAAATCTAATTTAAAATCGTTATGGCTCGTGTCTGATATGAATCTCCAGACATGATTACATTCATTTTTATTATTATTCACAGCGTCGTGCAGAGATGACGATTGTAAAAACCCAATGGCATTTGGTGCAAAATATATGGTGTGTCAATCATTAATGTTGAATGCACATTTGGCTGTTCGCTTTTTGTGCGGTAGACAAATAACAAGAGCATATGCGCGGCTTAGCCGAGGAGGATGGTTCGTCTAGACATACAATTCATATTCGTCTTTCCCCAGACCGATCTTGATCGGCGTCCGTAAAAAATATTACAGTCTCGTGGTGCTGCGGAAAACAGAGACGCCATTAACAGCTGTAAACTGTTCGACAGTTTGCGTTCACACACTGCACAACTTTACCTACATGTTTGATTGCGAATTTTGCTCTACCATTGTATTCAACACACAGTACGTTTACAAAACTTGTTATTTTTCATAAATACTTTGTTTTCGTCTTAATATGAAATTCCCTTTGATGTTACCTGTACCTAAGTGATCCATGCATGAAGTGACTCATCTAGATATTTCTACAGAACTTGAAAGTTGATCCAGATAAAGCAAGGCGGTGACAAAAACCCAGTCTTCTTTTCATATATCTTCGTCATGCTCATATTACCCCTGTCAGTAAGGTGGTACAAATATACCAATAAGTATCGCAATATTTTTATACTCCCTATCAGAAAAGGTTTTGATTTCAATACAGACAAACGGTTATTTAATCCACCAGAATCCTTAATAAATAAAACTTTCAAACGAAGTTTTATTTATTAAGGATTCTGGTGGATTAAATAACCGCTAAAAATACTTTGAGAGGTTAATTTCTTTTTTTTTGTAAAAAATAAAACCGCGTTGGCCTCAATCAAATAAGATGAGGGAGGAGACTTAACTATATAATTCATAAATTGTTTGACATTTAGTACCTACCTGTCATAATTTTCATAAAGTCTCTGCATAGCCTAACCTTTTTTTTTTATTCTGGGGTGGAAAGTCCTCATGGATGTCCCCTGCCTTGGGGTGGACGGAGGGGTCTGTCAGACTTTTACTGACTAAAAATCACCCCGGTGTTCCCTTCCCTCACCTGGACCGGAACATGGGAATTGACATGGGTATTTGTGCGCCTTCCACGTTCCCCGGCAGGTGCCGCGGCCCGCCTTTGCAGGTCTCCTCAGGCCCGCGAGGGGAGTTAGGTTTAGGACTCCCCCCGCGACGTCCAATAGGGGCGCGTGCGGAACACTACGCGCCGCCGCCTCGTGTCCAGCTGGATGGGGGTCGGCGGACGTCCCCGAGTCCGCCGTCCCTCCGGACCTGTTTACGGGGGCTGGTAGAGGGCGTTGTCCGCCCTCCGCCGACGCCCGGTCCGCCTTCTGCGGATCGGTAGAGTCGTCTCGATCTCCCTCTCCCTTTCCGCAGGCTCCTTCTGCGAAATGACGGTTTCACTGAAGGAAATCACCGCATCCCGCAACTCGGCGCTCCCGACCATCGAACGAGCGACGGCCGGCAGCGGCAGGTCAGCTCCGACCTCTGCTACGAGAGCACGGCGCGGCTCCTCCCATGCGGCACATTCTGCCAGTGTATGCCAAGCTGTGTCCTCCCGACAGTGGACGCAGTGATGGCACCGAGCGTCCGGCTCCCTGTTTATGCGACACAGGTACTTCCCGAGGTAGCCATGCCCCGAGAGCACCTGCGTCGCCCGAAACGACAGTGAGCCGTGCCTCCTTCCGAGCCATTCGCCGAACACTGGTCGGATCGCCTGGACGGTAGTGAGGCTGGCAGTAGGGCGCAGAAGCCTGTCCCTCCATTCCGTCACCAGGACCTCGCGGAGCTGTGACCGACGATGCTCGACCTCTCGCTGCATCGGTTTACCGCCCCGCGTTCGCACCTCGTCACGCCATCGGTACAGTGCCGCGAGAGCTCTTGCCTCTAGGTCCCAGGACGGGGATTCGGCCAGTGCACAAGCCGCCTCGTAGGAGATCGTGCGATAGCCCCTGGTAGCTCTGACGGCCATCGCCCTCTGCGGTTTTCGGTATTGCGATGCCGCCAGCCGTCAGATCAGATGCCCACACCGGGGCCCCGGGCGGTGCTCGGGCGTCCCAAATTGGGAAGCAGCGTTGCGAGCGCACCTGCCGCGCCCATCAACTTGGGCGTCAGCCGCCGAAAGTGGGGGCCGAAGTCCCACCGGCTGTCGAGCACCAATCCCAAGTACTTCATGGTTGACTCGACAGCGATTCGAGCCCCTCCGACCACAATGTGTGATCCCGGCGGCGGCGCCCGTCGGGGGTCATGGAATGCGATGGCATTCAACTTGTTGAGGGCCACCTCCAGGCCCACGCGTCGGATGCACAGATCCGTCCCCTCTCTGCACTGCCTCGCCTAACCTAACATAACTGTATAGCCACGAATAAAACCTAATAATTAAACATTTGTCATAATTGTTTAATTTAACCACAATGTCATCATGATGATCCGACCAATCACTTTTGCTACAAAATAGGAATTTCATTATGTTAATGCTTATTGTAATAAATTATAATGAAATTATTTTATAGCGATACAGCCGGCAGTTACTACTTTTATGTATTTACTGGTGTACAATAAAGTATATTATTTACTAGCTCTTCCCGCGCGGCTTCGCCCGCGGGGATGTCGGAAAATATCCCACGGGAACATCCTACCGGGAAATCCTTCCTTATTCCTTGTCTGCATTATAATTATAAAGGGAATTCTGTGTAAAATTTCAGCTTTCTAGGTCCAAGGGTTTGGGCTGGGCGTTGATGAGTCAGTCAGTCAGGACTTCTCTTTGTATATATGTATATTTATATAGATATAAATATAAATCACACTAATATTATAAAGGTGAAAGTTTGTCAGGGTGTGTGTTTGTATGTTTGTTACGTCTTCACGCTCAAACGGCTTGACCAATTTTGATAAAATTTGGTATGGAGGTAGCTGACACACTGGATTTATACATAGGCAGTAGCCTAAAAAGTATTTTATCTCGGTCTACGCGGGTGAAACCGCGGGGCGCAGCTAGTAAATAATAATAATTATTTCTTAAAACACGTTCAATTATTCAATGACGAATTTTTAAAACCTGCATCTTAAAAGTAGCTGTGTTGCATCGCGTCCAGTTTTCCAGTTGATCTCGAAAGTGGACGTACGTAGTGTTCAGGCTGGTTCATTATGTTATACTTGCTTAGTGTCTGGCAGGTGGTAGGTATGTAGGGTTGGTCGGTTGGTCGCAGCGGCCGCTGCACCTTGTGGTGGAACTGGTCGGTGGGGGCGGGAGGGGCGCGGGGCGCGGGGCGGCTCGTGGCTCATCGACCTCGGCGCGAGCGCTTCCACGGCGGCGCCCGCGTCGCGCAAAAAAGCGCCTAACCCAAATTTCGGTAGCCGTCTGGCACGAATGCACGATCTCTCCCGACGTCGTCGGTCGCGTTGGGCGGATCGCGGGCGCAGCAATTCGGCTGTATGTAATCAGCACGCGTGCGCGAGACTGCAGCGGCTTTAATCAAGCGGTTAGTCACGCTCGTGTCACACTTTTCTTTATCAACAATTGTTTTGCTACCAATAACAAAACAAACAGGTTATCCATACTAGATAACGAATAACCCTGCTTCTATTTGGTCAATCACTCGCTGCAGCTTGATCATTAAGAACACCAATCTAGAGATAGACTCAATCTTTACCATTATGTCATCATAACAATAAATATGAGTGAGTTCGTAATGAATTTGACTGATACGTATCTTGATTGCTATAGGTGGGTACTCGTATTCTAGGAGATCATCAGCACATATTGCAAACTGAAGAATTGTTTAAAAATATATAGGTACCTAGGTACAATTGTTGTAATCTTGAATAGATCACCAAGATAATGAATAATGATATAGGGAGTGGGGGTAAGTCGGATTGGATTTTTGATTAGATAAACAGTAAAAAGGAATATCGCAAGAAGACCCGTTCTCAATTTGTTTATAATAGTTAAACAGTGTTGATTTGAAACTGTTGTGAAACAAAGGGATTTAAGTCAAATGCATAAAACTATGTTTAGGGTAAAAAAGTTGGTATAATCAACTTGTTTCTATAATGTTGACAGAAATCTTTTTGAAACAATATTTATGTAAAAAAAGGTTAATAAAATTGGTCTTAAGAAAAAAATATGTAGGGGAAAGGTGAAATTAATGTCGAAGGGGTAAGATAGATAAATAGAAACAAGGGGTAGATATAGTGACTAGAATCATATTCATGGTCATTATGCATGTGTGGTGATCAATAAACCCTCTGTTACATAGCTTGAAAATCAGTTAAATTCAAAAATCGCTTTCTAAATACAAGATAAAATAATTTATCAAATAAAATATATCGATCTTACCCCGTTGACACGACAGGCAGTCTGAGGTTCTCAAAATGTTATGATAAGATATTTAAAAAAAAATCATGCTCATGACTCTGTTTTTTATCTTACCCCCACTCACCCTACCTACCTATTTATAGTTTTCATGTACTCATCAATAACTCATTTTTGAAAATAAAATTATTAGTCATAATTTACTGAATCGAAATTGAGTAGGTACTGAATCAAATATTGGTTGTCTCTTCTTTCAACGTATTATAAACATTTACATAAAAACATTATCTACGAGTATAGTAATGAAATGAAAAAGGATTGCTTTATTCATTTATGTGCTTTGGAGTTGGTCTCTTTTAATGATTTGGGCACCTGAACATTACTGTCCATTACGAGTACATACTCATCGAAAACCGTACCAATTTACTACGCCAATATATTTAATGACGTCAGTGACGTCGATGTGGAAATTGGAAATACCTAAAGGCCATACCAGTCTGCTTGTTTAAAGAGCAACAGGAATCTATGTCACCATTTCACAAATAAAAAATGAATAATTGGTTGATTTGTCACAGCCATCACATACATCTTACAAATTAAATAAGTGTACTGCAATGCCATTTTATTAATTAATTACGTAATTATTACTTAAACAATGCCAGCTGTTTTTAAAACTACAATTTATTAGCATATAAGTAAGCTTCCGCGTCCTTCAACTCATGCGTAACAGCTGATAACAATAGATACCTTTTTGATAAATTTCTTATCACTTCCACGAAATAGCGTGATATTCGACAGCCAGATATAGCGTGACACTCATACCATTAGAGCTCGTCTAAGCTGAAATGAAACTTACCCCTAGAAAAGTGATGGTCACTGTTTGGTGGTCTAGCGCCGGTGTGATTCATCACAGCTTCTTACCAAACGGGGTGAGCATTACTTCAGATGTGTACTGTGAAGAACTGAACACAATGATGGAGAAGCTGGCACATCTCCAACCAGCATTGGTCAATCGCTCGTCTGCGCTGCTCCTGCACGACAACGCGCGACCTCATACTGCACAGCAGACGGTATCCAAGTTGCAAGAACTGGGGTTGGAAGCTCTCCGTCATCCGCCCTACTCACCAGACCTTGCGCCTACAGACTACTACTTTTTCCAGAATTTGGATAACTTCTTGGCGGAAAAAAATTCAATACCCGAGAGGCAGTACAAAATGCCTTTGAAGAATGTGTTGCCTCCCGTCCAGCTGATTTCTTTAAGAAGGGCATCAATAAACTGCCACTGCGTTGGCAAAGATGCATTGATTGCATGGGTGATTACTTCGATTAATACAAATAAAAAATGTATGAAAAAAATTCGTTTAAATTTTTTCATACAAAACGGCAATTTCATAGGTAAAGACCTATTATTATACAAATTTAAGTAGTGGGGCGCAATTCCTATGTGATCCCTTGACTAACTAACGAACGATTTACTAAATGATTGATTAACGCTTCATACATTAAGGCGAAAGCGCCAGGGTAGCCCGCGAAATTCAAAATTTCTTACGTTTTTTGCAATTTGCAAGTCAGTATTAGGTTTTATGTTGATCAAAATTTGATTCGCGACCGTAACAAGTATGTATTTACGGAATTATAATCATTAAAGTCATCAATACAACTCTTTAAGACCAGGTAATCCTGTTGAATGACTATTTCATGAAATCTTGACATTTGAGGATTGTACTAACTTATGGAGTTGTATTACTGATTCTAATGATTATAATTCTGTAAATACATATTTGTTACGGTAGCGAATCATACTTTAACCAAAATACAACCTAAAACTGAGTTACAAATTGCAAAAAAACGTAAGAAAATTTGAATTTCGCGGGCTGTCCTGGCGCTTCCCCCTTAACGATGCGAGGAAACCAAGCATTATCATTTATCTCCAAGTGACTATCTAGACGTTTGTGATTGATAAAAGATATGTAAATAATATCTTTTTGAGCTAGACCATTTTTTGCGCCTTCCATTTTGGCAATCAGCTAAATTAATCGAGTTTTCTTTCAAGTCGATAAAATTTTGACGGCGAATTAATATGATTAATTATTATTAATACGAGTAATTAATACTTAATAACCTTTAGTGTTAAATTACAATAGTAAGTAGTTTATCAAGTTTTTTTGATCGGTTAGTATTTGTTTGTCTTTTCATCTTCTTGGTCGCGTACTTCATTACTGAAGGTCGTTTCATATCTTTAGTCTGATTTTTTTAACAAACGAGTACCGAACATTTTGACTGCGTTGCTATTGGTCCACGTAATCAACATAAAGTCCGTTCCACACAAACCAAACGCTGTAGTTACATGTACATTAAGTTGAGTCATCGAGTACCTGCACGACGCACGTGTTTTAGTGAGTGAACCAGACGATATTGTTTGAGCGTGAGTCTTGGCGGACATAGGTATCTCCTGTATTGTAAATTTTAGAAGTATTCAATATGAACGGGCCTTAACAATTTCAAAACAAAACAAAGGCGTTGGCCCCACCCATCTCACTCTGTCAATATCGCAAATGTGCGAGAGACATAACTCAGTACTCGTTTGTTAAAAAAACAGACTATAGAACGTCTTTTCATATCTAGAAGGCATTAACAGTTGCCTACGATAGGTAAGAATTACCTATCACGACTTGATGAGTTTTATAAAACGCACACTAAGGTATACTACCAACACTTGCTACTTCGGAATTAATTTATTCATGGTGAAACATAAGTCCTGATCTAAATGCGTTTGTAGCTCTTACCCGCAACTCCGTATTTCTGCGTATTGTCAGATTGGCGTACCCTTTTGTAAGACAATCTTACCGTATCTATATTACTTTACTTGATTTGTATGGACCATAGAGATTATAAAGATATAAACATAGATATGAAATAAATATGCCCAACTTGGTTTCACATTAATAATTATATTATATTTATATTGAGTAATAATAACATTTGAAAACACAACAACAGTCGTTGTGTAAAGTAAATAGTAAATCATAGTACTCACGTTAAGATTAGACATTGAGGTGCGCACTCCTCAGTCACTCGAACTCGACTGCCCGCTTGCTTATATTTATTTATTTATTACGTATGGCATCTCGCAGTTGACCACTAAGGGTCGAGACTGCTCAACCGGGCGTTTCCTGTGGGTTCTTTAAGCGAACTTAAAGCCCCCGGCCAGGCCTAAAACTAAGGTAAATTATTAGTCGACTGAGCGTCGCTAATAATAATATGACAGCCAGACGGGGCAGGCTGGATCATGACGGGGGGGACAAGTGCTACAGGCTCAGCTGTGCCCTCAGCTGGCACAGCTTCACCGAGTAGGGGATAGGGGGGGGGGGGGGGCGGTTACGATTGCGACCTCGGCGGCGAGGTCGGAATGTATTCCGGGGTGGTCTACGTTTGTAAACCGTACTGGTGGCCTTGCTACTCTCCTGAAGGAGGGTTATGGGGTCATCAGGGTCGGTTAGAATGTGTCGCGGACGGCGAGTCTTACTAATTTGAGAGGGGGCATAACGCGCGGCCTCGACAACCAAAGGGTTGCGATGCTTCGCGGCGGCATCAAAGAAGCGCTTCGAGCCGCGCTTCAAAAATTGATGGATCGTGGGGATCCTGAGGTCAAGGTGGAGGTCCGCGTTCCGAACGAACCAAGGGGCGCCCGTTATCCTTCGGAGGAAACGGTTTTGTAATGTCTGCATCCGATGCAGATAGCGGGGTTTGGCGTGTGCAAATACCGAACCCGCATACGTCATGATGGGACGAATGCACGCAGTGTAAATGCGCAATTTGCACTTAAGAGATAGTTTGCTGCGTGCATTTAGAACGTAATGTAGTCTACCGAGGGCAAAAGCGGCCCGTGAACGTACCAGCTTAATGTGCTCCGCAAAGGAGAGGCGTTGATCGAGAGTCACCCCCAGATATTTGGCTCGCTTCTCCCAAGGGATCGGCTTACCAAACATGGTGATTGGTCGGGGAATGGAACGTGAGAAATACGGTTTCAAAAAGAGAACCGCTTGACTCTTGTCAGGATTGACCTCGATTCTCCACCGACGGAACCAGCAGCCGAGGGTATCGACTGCTGTTTGGAGGTTACGGGCTATCACGTTTTGGTCACGTCCCGAACAGTATATGGCCGTATCGTCTGCAAACAGAGCCAACTGAGCCTTTTTACTTTTCGGGATATCGCTAGTAAATAGTGTAAAAATAAGAGGAGAAATTACGGAGCCCTGTGGGACCCCCGCGCGAATCGGGTGGGTGCCCGCTTGCTTGTGCAACAGCCGTTTTTATACCCCCCCACTCAGTGGTGGGAGTAATGAATCACACAACACGTGCGTTTGCAGTTGCAAACGCACGTTTCGTTTTACGGTGAGCACAAGCATACCAGGTTTTACATTTATTAATTTTGGCATCCTATATTTAATTATACATCAATATATTCTATCCTATAAATAAATAATACATTCTGACAGTATTGTGGTGGTATTCCCATAAAAAATGCTTACCAAATGAAATCCCTTAAAAATAATAACTTCGTTGTAAGTAAGCACAACTCTGCAGTGATTCGGGTTGTGTCCTGTGTCACGCAGGTTTATTAATATTTCATACACAATAATGCAAGGCATAAAAGAAAAGAAGTAAAGAGCAATTCATGAATCCGCGAATAAATGCTTACCTACTATGATCTCCAAGTGATTTACTTTGACATGTTTTTTAGGGTTCCGTACCTCAAAAGGAAAAAACGGAACCCTTATAGGATCACTTCGTTGTCCGTCTTCTGTCTGTCTGTCAGTCTGTCAAAACGCTTTTTCTAAGGAACGCGTGGAGGTATCAAGTTAAAATTAATATCAAATACGTAGGTCTATGGTCCCTTGGAGTTCTAAAAAAATCGAGCTTCTAAGTCAACGAAATAACAAAATACGTCCATTTATGCGACATATTTTGATACAATAAATCAAAACCTATAGGGTATTCCCGTTGACCTATAATCATGAAATTTGGCAAGAAGCAAGGTCTCACAGGACAAGTAAAAGAAAAAGTCCGAAAATTGTTAGTAATTTTATCACATTAAAAATTTTTTTTTTGGATTACAATGTTAAGTTTGTTTTTCGGATACTTAAATTATTTTCAACTACGGAATCCTTCAATGTGCGTGGGCCGACACGCACTTGGCTGGTTTTTTTTTACTTGTAATGAGGACTGATCAATCTGAAGTTCTAAACAGAGGAATCTGAGCCAGTTTGATCTGACACATGTGGTATAATAGTACCTACACACGAAACGATGAAACTATTTAGGACACCTGTATCGATTTAGATCAAATCCTAAACGGGTCTGAAGGCAGAACTGTTGAAGTCCCATCAGTGATAATGATAACTTCATAAGATATGAGTAAATGTTCCAAAATATTCTGATAATGACAGGGTGTAAGGGGCAGACCTCCGCAAACCAATAGGGTGCATTCAGCTCCTTATTTTAAATCATATTACACCGGAAAATTTCTTTCCGGACAGTTTTTTTAGTTAAGTAAGTACTATTACTTTATTTCGATGTAAAATTGCATTCTCTGTACCTACTCGTATACAGCACTCCGTTTATGTAAATAAAACAGCTAAAAAAACGGCAATGGATGTTGAGATACTCTAACGAACGACGTGTGAAATCAGCTGTTCACTTTCTGTCTAGCTACAGAGTTCATCGAACTCACCGCATACCTATTACCTACCCCTCCCAACCAGTAACAGATGCTCCGATTTATGCACAAAAACACAAACAAATCAGATTTATTGGATTCCCATAAAGTTCCTGAAATAATTCATGTAGCGGTCATCTTAGTATGATATACTGAATTCACCCTATCGCTCTACGGAGGGCTGTCCCTTACTGCACCCTGTGTAGTAATACAAGTACCTACGGTCAAACGGTAAAAGCACCGTTGAATCAGAGAATAAACCCCCGTTCGCGCGGGCGTAATAAAATCGCGGCGGGATTTTATAGCGCACTGGATTTTCAACGCTCTGCTTAGCGCCGAGAGTGCAAATTCCAACAGTGTGTTTTTTCGACGCGCTAGAATGTATTCTGTTATTGTTAAGTTGGATTCTCAACGCTCGGCTCAACAATGAGAGTTGAAAATCCAGTGCGCGAAAAAAAATCGCCGCGATATTTTTACGTCCGTGCGAACGTCGACTAACAAATGCTCCACACAATGGTGGGGTGGTGCACAAAAACACAAACAAATCAGGTTTATTGGATTCCCATAATGTTACTGCACCCTGTGTAGTAATACAAGTACCTACGGTCAAACGGTAAAAGCACCGATGAATCAGAGAATAACTCGAAACCTGCTGAATTAACCAACGGTAACATCCTTTTCCTCATGTAGATAGATGTACCTACTATGTAGTATTTTTGGTCACGAAATACCTACTTACGTACCGTCTTGGAAATACCCGAATAATAATTAATTGCACCTTTGTTTAAATACCAACACGATTAATGGTAGGTACGCATTAGCGACATAATTAAATTGGACTAGACAGGTACCTATATACGCTGATAACAATGCACGTAGTAGGTGTGAAGACTAGACGATAACGATGTTGCTGATATGATAAGACACACACATACATACGTCGTTACATGCACATACGTGTACGTATATCACATATGTGAAGTTAACACATTTACAATCGTTGTAGTATACAGTCTAGGTATCAATTTTTCAGTTTTGTAAATCTGCAGTAGAATAGATATCTCATAATCAAACAATAACAATGTTATTACATGTTTGTTTTAAGCATGGTTTTCAGTTTTGTAAATCTGCAGTAGAATAGATACCTCATAATCAAACAATAACAATGTTATGACATGTTTGTTTTAAGCATGGTTTTCAGTTTTGTAAATCTGCAGTAGAATAGATACCTCATAATCTAATAATAACAATATTATGACATGTTTGTTTTAAGCATGGTTTTCAGTTTTGTAAATCTGCAGTAGAATAGATACCTCATAATCAAACAATAACAATGTTATGACATGTTTGTTTTAAGCATGGTTTTCAGTTTTGTAAATCTGCAGTAGAATAGATACCTCATAATCAAACAATAACAATGTTATGACATGTTTGTTTTAAGCATGCTTTTCAGTTTTGTAAATCTGCAGTAGAATAGATAGCTCATAATCAAATAATAACAATGTTATGACATGTTTGTTTTTTTTTTTTATTTTCCATTTCCTTATAGAAAATACTTTTACGAAAAACAGTATATAGGGCCGCTTGCGTGGCCGGCCACACTCGCGGGGCGCTGACTAGTGCCGTCTGCCGGCCCAACCAATTCGACATCCAATCAATTCTTACGTGAAAACGATAAATAATACAAAAAATACTGATAATGCGAGATCGTTAACCGATTTACAGGGACTTCTCAATTTTGATCAGTTCAGCGATGCCGTCGTACATCTCCTTGACGGCGTCGTACTCGGTGAGTCCCATGCGCCTCTTGTTGGAGATGTCGTAGACGCCACCCTCAGCCTCGGTGTGCTCGCCGCGGGTGCCGCGCACCTGCAGGTGGTATTTGGATGCGATCTCCTCCAGCTTCGCCTTGTCGGCCGCCAGCTTGGGCAGCTTGATGTGCACGGACGCGCGCACGGTTGTGCCCAGGTTGGTGGGGCAGAAAGTCAGGAAACCGAGCCTGTCATCATGGGAGAAGGGAACACGCTTCTCAATGTCATTGACAGCGGTCACCAGCCTCTTGTAAACCTGCTTCAGGTCACCGCCCATCTGCCTGGAGATGAGACGGAGGTGGTTTTAAGCATGGTTTTCAGTTTTGTAAATCTGCAGTAGAATAGATACCTCATAATCAACAATAACAATGTTATGACATGTTTGTTTTAAGCATGCTTTTCAGTTTTGTAAATCTGCAGTAGAGATAAACTACGATAACATGGCGCGCCCCTCCAAAATTCAAAACGTTTGAGAGTATTTGTGAAAGTATTTACAATGCAATCCGTGGATTTGTTTTTGTTTGACGGCCGTCTCATTACGCACACATGCGTTGTGAATCTTGGTGGTGCATTGTAAATACTTTCACAAATACTTTCAAACGTTTTGAATTTTGGAGGGGCGCGCCATGTTATCGTAGTTTATCTCTAGAATAGATACCTCATAATCAAATAATAACAATATTATTTTAAGCATGGTTTTCAGGGCGTTAGCGGTCCCGTAATCTACCGTAGTATAAAGAAGAATTGATTAATTGCAACAAGAAGCTACATGTCTTAGTTAAAGGATGACTGACAATTAGCTAGCGTTCACACGGACGTAAAAATATTGCGGCGAGATTTTATCGCGCACTGGATTTACAACTCTCGTTGTTGAGCCGAGCGTTGAGAATCCGACTTAACAATAACAGAGTACATTCTAGCGCGTCGAAAAAACACACTGTTGGATTTTCAACTCTTGGCGCAAAGCAGAGCGTTGAAAATCCAGTGCGCGAAAAAAAGTCGCCACGATTTTTCACGTCCGTGCGAATGTCGACTTAGTGACCGATACTTAAACATATTATTGGACTCGTGATAAAAAATAACTTTTACTATGGGACCAAAACTGAAATTGTTTAAAAAAATCAGTTGTTCCCTACATTTTGACTAGTTATGCGAAAATAAATGTACTAAACAGCTGATTTTTTTTTCGCGATTTCAGGTTTGGTTATAGTAAAAGTGGTTTGAGGTTTGTTTGTTGTTTGTAATCATGTGTTTAAGTATCGGTCACTAATCACCAGTCACGCTAGTACCTAATTCTATCTATGTCACGATGTAGGTAATATTTTATAGTTATAGACCAACAGTATTGGCTTTCGAGCTATGTTAAGTACTTCAACAGCTGCAGGAGACTTAATAACGAAAATAAAAACAAATATTGATAAAAGAAAAATATGGATCTTTATTGATTTAAAAAAAGCATTCGATACCGTAAAGTCATCAAAAGTTCATTCAGAAACTTAATAACATAGGTATCACAGGCAGCGCCCTCGACATGTTCACATCATACTTACAGGATAGGCGACAGTAGTTAAATTAGACGATTTCACTAGCTCGGTTCAAAACATTACGTATGGCTGTCCCCAAGGCTCGGTTATTAGCTCACTACTTTTTCTAATCTATATTAATAATATCAATAAAATAGGACTTAAAGGACACTTAACTCTGTACGCAGATGACACATGTATATTTTATTTCAAGAAATCTATTCATAACATTATAGGTAACGGGCGCACAAAATGACCTTGACCTGCTGAACGAATGGCTAAAATGTAATTTATTATGTTTTTTTGTGCCAAAAACAAACCGTTACCGCAGTTCACACAACTCACAATAGATAAAGAAGTTCTCAAACGATCAACCTATAAAAAATATCTAGGATTACATATAAACGACAAACCACAGCGACATACTAACTTGGATACTTCACATCAACCATATCAAAACAAAGTTAATGTTACTGGCAGTTACTGGCAGCGTTACGTAAAGTTTCAAACTGCATTTCAAAAAAAGTACGTAAAATAATATTTATCTCTCTGATTAAACCTCATCTTGAGTATTTAGTTTAGCTATGGGGGTCAGCCGCGAAAACTTGCCTCGACCCACTACAAAGAACATAAAACAAAATTATAAAAACATTATTTCAGTATCACTATTTAACTCCGACAAGAATACTATATTACAAAAAAACAATACTACTCAATATAATTATTTAATATACTTATTTATCTTGGGTATGGTAGGCTATACAAAATTAGAAATTAAGCGTGAACTTGCACTAGCCACATACCTGTTCAATGTTATAAGAGGAAAAATATCTAATATAGACATTCTGCAGTCGATTATGTTGTGCGTGCCCAACGAGTATGTAAAGAGGCGCCGGCGGCCGCAGCTGCTGGTAGTGCCGAAAGCGCGCACCAATCTTCTCCGTCGTGCTCCGCTAACGCGTGCGTTGTGCACTCTCAACACGGTAGCTATGAGCTTGGACCTCTTCTCTTGTACACTGAACGACTTTACTATAGTAACCTCTAGACTGCTATGTTATCCAGATCTGCCTGTGTATTGATATAGTTAGTAACTAAGTACCTAGTTTTAATATTTTGTTCAGTTTTCTTTTGTTATGTACCACTCTATCAATTTAGGTTAGCCTGTAAAGATAGGATGTGATGTTAAATAAATAAATAAATAAATAACTCATCTTTACAAATACTTGCGTCCTTATTAAAAAAATCATCACCAAATCTGTTCAATCAAACATACAACTACGTATGAGAAATATAACATACAACGTAAGGAATAAAAACAAAATCCAGTTACAACCAGCGCACGCTCGCACTAATTATGGCAAAAGAACAATATTGGTTGAAGGAGCAGGACTATTGAACAGTTTACCCGAGGATGTAAAAAAATGTGACAATATAAACACATTCAAACGCAGATTATGGCAATACATCACAATATTTGAAATAACATAAAACGGAATATGCTAATAATTGTCTCCAGCACCCTAGAGGTAACTAATGTTAATAGTACCTACTAATTATAATTAATCACATAGGTATCTCATTTTAAGCGAACTGTTGTTTTTTTATGTTCTTGTGAGAAATAAAGTTCTTTAAACCCATTCGCCTGCCAACCAAACTATCAGCCTTGCAGTTTGGATGCGTTCTTCTCAGTAGAATTGGAAACATACTAGTTGGTGACTAAAGAGATCCTAGTTACTTTAACAATGGGTGGTTCGGGCCTTTAGGCCTTTGAAACGCTACCTCCGCTTCTCCCAACTGCAGCGCGACGTGTTTACGACGCGCCGCCGATCATTTCGCGGAAAATCCATGCCACAGTGTAAAATATTTGCAGTTAATCAACTAAATTAGTTTTTCTTAGGTCGATTTTTTTCTTTAGTTTTACAGTTTTTAGTGTCTTCGATATCTTTGGTGTGATCGAAGATTATTATTGATTCTAAAACAGGTAAAAACGGTAACACGTCCCCTTAACACACTAGTTATTATACTCGCGACTTCGTCGGTCCCGGCTGTCATTCTTGGATGTTTGACAATCGTTTCGGGTCGTCAGAACCACAACCTGCAGTCTCACCAAGGGGTATCGTATTAGCCAGTAACTGGGTTGCGGAGGTCGATAGGCAGTCGTTCCATGTAAAATACTGGTAGCCAGCTGCATCCGGATAGACTGAAAGCCGACCCAAACATAGTTGGGAAAAGGCAGGCAGCTGATGATACTCGGTAAGTTGGCATCTAGGCTGACTATTGTGATGCCATAGGGCTAATAGACAGAAAAAGAAGGAGGAAAAAGGGTACACAAAAAAGGGTACCAAAGGGTAAAGGATACCTTTTCGTCGTACATTCCTTATTCATCAACATATTTTTTAGGCGATGCACGCGCACTATGGGTATAAGCTACTATAAGCATATATCACGACTTGATAAGTTTTATAAAACGCACACTATCAACACTTTGCTACTTCAGAATTAATTTATAATTTATTCTTGGTGAAATTATATGGGGTTCCTACAAAAGGCAGATGCTCTTCTATTTTGACAACAAGAAACAATTGAACACCAAAACTAAGCTCAGAAGATGGGGACCAGTCCAGATTCATGGTAGCTCGCATAATATTCTGAAGATGCTTCAAAACTTATTTGAGACTCTAATATGGTGAGTAAAGATTACATTTCAAAACATTAGTAGTACCTACCTCTTGTATATTTTGCGATCGTTTACTAAATTGATGTAGTACGTATTGATTGCAGATAAGGTTGTCTTTCCAAACGAAGCGTGGAGATAACTCAGCCACATCAAGTTTGGCTGAAATGTTTTATCTTTGTTGAATCTTTTGGGTCCTGAGCTGTTGCCAGCGACTTCATCTGCGATTCAGGTTGAAAAGTATTCTATGACCTTTTTCAGGTCATGGTCTACAAAGATACAAATCCGATCAGCCCTTCTAGCGTGAAAGCATAACAAACAAACTCACTTTCGCATTTATAATATTATTTAGGATAGCATAGGGTATTATGTGTTTCGCGAAGAATAAATCCTCATCACCTTGCGTGAACTATAGTGGCTATACAAACAGTTGCAATTAAGAATCGCCTATTATACCTACTTTCATTCTATTTCAATAAATATCCGTCTATAGAGATTTCCTATTTAGGGTTGTACCTGCACTCGTTCGAGACAAAATCGATAATCCGAGCACCGAGTGCAACGTATTCACAGGACTATCGTGACCGCACAATGTTCCTATACATCATTGTCTGAATTAAATTGAAAATGTTGCTTTGTTTAAGTCATATACCATTATCACATGACTGTGCCCGCACTGCAGTTTGCAGTGATATTATATCTTCATCAATTTATCTTTTGATGTAAGATAAAACTAATGCCCTTGTATAGTACGTTATGTTTATACTAGGATTCAACTTTATAGGATCCATCCATAAAAATAATTTTATAAAATCAACTATCACACTTAACTGGTGGGTCTGGGTACATCGATATGATCCTCTATTAGTTTGGACACCGCTCAACTGTTCTATTGACTACAATCATGTTATTGACTGGGGGGTCCATGCGACACACATATTTCAACAGTGACCATTACAATCATGTTATTGACTGGGTCGGGTCCATGCGACACACATATTTCAACAGTGACCATTACAATCATGTTATTGACTGGGTCGGGTCCATGCGACACACATATTTCAACAGTGACCATTACAATCATGTTATTGACTGGGTCGAGTCCATGCGACACACATATTTCTACAGTGATCATTACAATCATGTTATTGACTGGGTCGGGTCTATGCGACACACATATTTCAACAGTGACCATTACAATCATGTTATTGACTGGGTCGGGTCCATGCGACACACATATTTCAACAGTGACCATTACAATCATGTTATTGACTGGGTCGGGTCCATGCGACACACATATTTCAACAGTGACCATTACAATCATGTTATTGACTGGGTCGGGTCCATGCGACACACATATTTCAACAGTGACCATTACAATCATGTTATTGACTGGGTCGGGTCCATGCGACACACATATTTCAACAGTGACCATTACAATCATGTTATTGACTGGGTCGGGTCCATGCGACACACATATTTCAACAGTGACCATTACAATCATGTTATTGACTGGGTCGGGTCCATGCGACACACATATTTCAACAGTGACCATTACAATCATGTTATTGACTGGGTCGGGTCCATGCGACACACATATTTCAACAGTGACCATTACAATCATGTTATTGACTGGGTCGGGTCCATGCGACACACATATTTCAACAGTGACCATTACAATCATGTTATTGACTGGGTCGGGTCCATGCGACACACATATTTCAACAGTGACCATTACAATCATGTTATTGACTGGGTCGGGTCCATGCGACACACATATTTCAACAGTGACCATTACAATCATGTTATTGACTGGGTCGGGTCCATGCGACACACATATTTCAACAGTGACCATTACAATCATGTTATTGACTGGGTCGGGTCCATGCGACACACATATTTCAACAGTGACCATTACAATCATGTTATTGACTGGGGGGTCCATGCGACACACATATTTCAACAGTGACCATTACAATCATGTTATTGACTGGGTCGGGTCCATGCGACACACATATTTCAACAGTGACCATTACAATCATGTTATTGACTGGGTCGGGTCCATGCGACACACATATTTCAACAGTGACCATTACAAGAATGGGTGTACTATACAGGGTTAGTTTTCAATGACCAGCCAAATTTTCACAGGGTATTCAAAATCTGCCTAGCCTTTTCCCAACTATGTTGGGGTCGGCTTCCAGTCTAACCGGATGCAGCTGAATACCAGTATTTTACATGGAGCGACTGCCTATCTGACCTCCACAACCCAACCCATACCCAGGGTATTATACCCGTGAATATGAACAACTTTTACTATGGGACCAACTTTAAAATCACGAAAAAAAAACAGCTGTTTCATACAAAAGTTCAATACCGACTTTACCAAAATGTATGAAACAGCAGATTTTTTTTTCATGATTTCAAAGTTGGTCCCATAGTGAAAGTTGTTCATAATCATGGGTAGAACACCCTGTGAGAATTTGGCTGGTCATTGAAAACTAACCCTGTATATGATTTTATGATAATTGCTATTAAGTTAAGTATTCGCAAGCTAAATCATTTCATTATCATAGGTACGGCAACAGAAGTCGGTTAACACTGCTACTTTTTGACATCATCTAAATTAACACAGAATGATACGATAACCTGCTTTTTAGCAATTCATTTATTAGATAAGAGTTAATTTTCTTTAAAATTTACATCTGTTCCGATTTTAATGAAGTATTTTTCTCAATGATTAAGATTTAGAAAACTCAAATGTTAATCGACTTTTGTTGCTGACTGTACCTACTATGTCTAGACTTCGGCTTCGCTTTCGTTCGTCGGCATTTGACGAATTAGTCGCAATTTTTGGTTTGGCTCACATTAGTAGGTTCAGATAGGTAGGTACCTACTTATCATTATTTTAACTTATTTGAATTTGTGTGGGAAAAAACTTGTTGGAAATTCGTAACAATTAACGCTTACCATCCAATTAGGCGCATTTTTTACGTTCCTTACGGTAGACAATAGCGTCCAAATTATAGATTGCACATAGCTTACCTATAATTATATCCATTAAATAAAATACCTCTGGGTCTGTCTGCGCATTTTACATAACTTATCTCAACAAATGAATGAATCGGAATTTCCCGCAGCGGGTGGCGCCGCCAAGCGGCAGCTCCCGGAGTCAGCGCAGAATTAGTTCTAGGTACAGTTTCATAGACAGAGTTTAATTACATAGCAGACAATTATGCGCCAGACAGACGTGATAACTCTGTCTAGGTCATTTCGTTTGTACAATGAGAGCTAAAATAATTTGAGCATTGTAGGTACATTACTACTTACCAACGTGACCAATGTTTTTACTGCACAAACCTACGCATATTGTTTACTAGAGAGAAATCTTCAGAGAAAATCGCTAAGTTTGTAAGAAAATGATTTAACTACATTGATTGTTTTTTCTTTATTGTGTAAGTACTAATTACAAACCTTTACAAAATTTATTGTAACAGGATATTGCACTGATCTGTATGACGCACGAAGCCATCGACGTTCGCACGGACGTAAAAATATCGCGGCGATTTTTTTTCGCGCTCTGGATTTTCAACGCTCTGCTTAGCGCCGAGAGTGCAAAATCCAACAGTTTTTTCGACGTGCTGGGATGTACGCACATTTGAAAAGTTGAGCTCGCAGTGCATCGCTTTTAGACTGTAAGCCGACGTTCGCACGGACGTAAAAATATCGCGGTGATTTTATTTCGCGCACTGGATTTTCAACGCTCTGCTTAGCGCCAAGAGTAGAAAATCCAACAGTGTTTTTTCGACGCGCTGGGATGCATTCTGTTGTTGTTAGGTTGTATTCTCGAAGCTTGGCTCAGCACCGAGAGTTGAAAATCCAGTGCGCGATAAAATATCGCGGTGATTTTATTTCGCGCACTGGATTTTCAACGCTCTGCTTAGCGCCGAGAGTTGAAAATCCAACAGTGTGTTTTTTCGACGCGCTAGAATGCACTCTGTTGTTGATAAGTTGGATTCTCAACGCTCGCCTCAACAACGAGAGTCCAGTGCGCGATAAAATCCCGCCGCGATATTTTTACGTCCGTGCGAACGTCGCCGTCGGCTAAGTGTCCACACACACTATGCCGAAGGTACGCGACTGAAGTTCCGCGGCTGATTCAACAACAACGTAATTTGGCATCGTAATTTCGGTCGTAACGTGTCGTCAGTAGTTCGAATAGCATTGCAGGCGCAATCATGCCGAACTTCGGTCGCGCTACACTTACCTACCATTAGATCGTCAATCAATCTGCCTGACCTTTTCCCAACTGTGTTGGGGTCAGCTTCCAATCTAACCGGTTGCAGCGGAATACTAGTATTTTATATGGAGCGACTGCCTATCTGTCCTCCACAACCCAGTAACTGAGTAACACGATACCCCTTATAAGACTGGTTGTCAGACTTTCGGAGTTCTCAAGACCAGTAACCCGTAACGACGACGAAATAACGAGCTTTGTCTAAAAGCTCGTTATTTCGTCGTCGTTACACACACACAATACGTGATAGCCACCTCCTATGTCTAGTAGGAGGTGGCTATCACTTGTCGTATGTCTTTCACACCTCTAAAGAGAACTAACATTTATTAACATATTGTATATATACAACATGTTGTTTTGCATCCTCGTCAAATTTCAGGGTGTGATACAGAACATCATCGCGAAAAAATTTTCAACTGTCCCATAGAAAACTTCAATACCTACTCGACACAAATGTATGGGACGGCTGATTATTATTTCGCGATGACGATGTTGGTGCCATGGAAAAAGTTGTTCGGGTTGTATACTACTGTGTACACTTATGCGTATGTAAATTGAGTAGGCCAAAGTCTTTATCTTATATTCTACGTAATACTCACAGGAAGTGATAATGTAAAGAATTTACTTATGATAACAGTTAAATTTTTCTTGTTTCAAATTCATCGTCTTTCCAAACACAACCATTGGAACTGGAAAATAGATTCATTCAGAATTGTATTGTAGCCAGATTGTTGTATACAGGGTTAGTTTTCAATGAGCAGCCAAATTTTCACAGGGTGTTCTACCCATGATTAAGAACAACTTTCACTATGGGACCAACTTTGAAATGACGAAAAAAAAATCAGCTGTTTCATACATTTTGGTCGAGTAGGTATTGAACTTTTGTATGACACAGCTGTTTTTTTTTTCGTGATTTTAAAGTTGGTCCCATAGTAAAAGTTGTTCATATTCACGGGTAGAACGCCCTGTGAAAATTTGGCTGGTCATTGAAAACTAACCCTGTATATTGTCAAACAGGTCTACAACAAACAAATACGATCTAAGTATAGGTACTTACCTGATGAAAAATGGTTACTGCTGCTTTGTTATTGAAACCTTCGACAGCAAAATATTCGTCGATCCGTTTAATGGTTGAGACAGATTTTTTTAGAACTGCAAAGCTTTCGATGCTGCTCAAACAGCATTACTGCGTTTTAGTTTTAGGGACTATGGTGACCAAGTGATAAACCGGAGGGTTTGGAGGGGGTTGACGGAATCGAAGGGATCCCCCTTCGACCTTTTTCAGGACACAGCTCTACTAACTATTTAGGGCTGATGTCACCAATTAAAAATGCAATCAGCACATTTAAACTGCGTTCAAGATTTGTCAGTGTCAATATTCCTCTAGAGCTCGTCTTACCTGAAAAAACGTGTCCCATTACCGCATTTGCCATAAATTTAAGTAGTGGGGCGCGTTATTTCAGCTTAGACGAGCTCTACAATGATGAGATGATGATACTGACAGCTCTTGTATCGCTTTCAGTTTCATTGGTGAAGTTCGCCCTAAGTTACTTTACTAATGATCAGTTTTATTATCCTGCAGGCGGCCCTTAACCACGAAACTGTTGATTAATCTGCACATTACGTAACAGATTTTATTTTATCAACCTACTTGATATACCACCACATACGTGGCCCGGTTCATTGACCTAAATGGGGGTAATAAGAGGAGGCTGAATTTCATTATAGTCTACAATTTATTACTTTGCTTACGTAATGAAAGTACATTTATGGGGACATGAATATGAAAATCGTTGGTCATGGTGAATGGCCGGGTTTGTAATAAAGTATGTTATAAGTACTTGTTGTGAAATCTGTGGACAGGACACAGATACCTACACAACAAAAAGTAAGTTTAAAAACTAAAATCCGACTGCTGAAAAATCAAGCTCTAAAAAGTATGAAACAATAAAATTAATATTCTCATCTGAAATTAGAAAAAGACCGACAAATTAAAAATCCGGAGTCACACGTGTTCTACCAACTTGACGTGTGACTCCGGATTTTTAATTTGTCGGTCTTTTTCTAATTTCAGATGAGAATATTAATTTTATTGTTTCATACTTTTTAGAGTGTGATTTTTCAGTAGTCGGGTTTTGGTTTTTAAACTTACTTTTTATTTAAATTATTTTGTTGTTATAACTCCGTCACAAAGTATTTGCAGAGCCACTTTACATTTTCAAAGAAGAAGAATAATAATTATATAATTATGTATTTTAGGTAGGTTTGGGGAGAAAATACCTATGTTTGGCTCACATCTGAGGCGTGATTTTAAAGATTATTCTCAACTATCGGGTGCTTGCAAGCAAACCCGCGAGCGACAGCTAACAATATAAACATATTATTTTTGAAATGTGCTAATTAAGTCCTTTCATTTTGATACCCAACACAGCATCATTAAAAAACATTTTTTTTTAGATCTTCTAGAAGTCTAGAGGGCGCCATATTCAATTTAATGTGACATCACATAGCCTATAACCAGCTGACGATCGAGACGCTTCCAAAGATACCTCATTTATCAAATTTTGATAAGCAGTTTAAAGTTATGAGGGAACAGATGAACATACATACATACATACATAACATACTTACATTCGTACATACGTACATACCGGTCAAAATCGTGACCCTCCTTTTTGCTTCGCCAAAGTTGTAAAAATGTTGGTCATGTCTGTTGCAGACAGATGGTGAACAGAGGATGAATGTTTTTGACATCTCATGTCGGATGGAGGCTACACCGGCCGCCGGGGTCTCGGGTAGTTCGAAAGAGATACCGTGGCCCTGGCACGGGCAACTGAAGGAACACGGTTGGGATTTAGTCAGTAAAAGTCTGGCACGCCCTCCCGCTCTGCCCAAAGCGAGAGAAGTCATTTGATGATTTCCCATCCACAATAAAAAAAGGCTACACCGAGCATGGTAACGTTTTCAGAAAATGTAAAAAAAATGTCATATTTGATTGAGTCACAACACAACACAATACACGCCTTACTAAACTAGCCTTTGATTTGTAAACCGACATATTTCTTTATGCTCAATCGCACTCCGACCCACAAGATACAAGCCCTGCTTAGTTTGTGGGTCAACGGTGAAACCTTGCATTGTTGTGATGTACAAAGTTAAATTTGTGATTGTGTATTCTGTCATCAGGTCATCACCTTTTCTTTTGCCAATAAAACTTTTTGTATTTTTTTTTTTTTTTTGTAGTTTGTATCGAATATCTCGATATTCAATATTAAGGCGACAATAACCGACTTTTAATGATTTTAAATTGAAGATCACGTCATAAACGAGTAGTGTTAATGATTTGGAAAAAACATATGTTAAATTAAGTAGAGCATCTTCTTAATAACTTAATACGTAAATATTTTAGATCATGTTTATATTACATAGTGTAATTAATTTGTAAAGTTATGTCTAACGCGGATAAAAAACTGAGAATCACGCAAAAACTGTCAAGCGTATTTTTTATTAAATCTTCACCATTTCATAATTATATATTCTAAAAGATATTTTCTTTTTTTTCATCTTTTATTACACGTGTTTTAATAAAATAGATACCTTTTGTTTTATGTATAATAAATTAATAATGCGTCTAGTCTAATTAGGGACAGCGCTCCTTGATGGGCAAGTCCTATTACTGGGTGGACGCAAGACGCGTTGCGTGTGCGCAACACAAAACACGTAAGCTAACCACTCAAGGTCATAGGCATATATTTGCGTCTTAAACATTAAAAAGTCTTGCCAAGCGACTGAGAAAAGCAAGAAGATCTAGAGAAGAAGAACATTTCACATTAAGTAATTCACGTCCTTTTCACTTTGATCGTGTATTGTTTTTGTAAAAGTCTAGAAAGTTAGCAGAGAGTAAGTTGTGTGATGAGTTGATGACATAAAGTTAAGCTCCGAATATATTATACGCAGAATGGCTGAAAACTTTGGACTACGTAACGAAGTAATTTAATTTATTGATGTCTACCTAGTACAGACCTACCGAAGAAAGGAATAAAGAATTTGCATTGTTCTTTTCAATTTATCCATACTAACACTGTTTGTCAACCGTTCAACGTCAACGGGACGTCAACGAGAAACGAGACTATTCATACCGAACGTGTCGTCCCGGTGATGGGTCATTATTACCTCGCTACTTCATCTCGTTCTCGTTGACGTCCTGTTAAACTCCCGTTGACGTGGCGGTGGACAAACTGCCTTAGATCGCGTTTTGCAGTAGGCTCCGGTGGAGGCTGTTTCAAGCCATTTTGTTCGTTCCTAAATCTATCTATATCACTTCAGAATGGTTGCACCTATTTGGCTAATTATTTTTTTGTTGTGTTTGTAATTGTCAGGACAAGGTTTGTATGAAATAAAATGTTTGAAAAGTTGCCGGGAAAATTGGAAAATTCGGGAAAACTGAAAGTGCCTTTTCTATTGGAATTTTGTATGAATTATTGAAATATTGACTGGATAACGTTTGTCAGGTCAGCTAGTACTTATGTAGAGGGCGATGGCCGTCAGAGCTATCAGGGGGTATCGCACGATCTCCTACGAGGCGGCTTGCGCACTGGCCGGATCCCCGCCCTGGGACCTAGAGGCGAGAGCCCTCGCGTCACTGTACCGATGGCGTGAGGAGGCGCGGGCGCGGGGCGGTGAACCGATGCAGCGCGAGGTCGAGCATCGCCGGTCACAGCTCCGCGAGGTCCTGTTGACGGAATGGCGCGACAGGCTTCTGCGCCCTACTGCCGGCCTCGCCACCGTCGAGGCGATCCGACCAGTGCTCGGCGAATGGGTCGGAAGGAGGCACGGCTCCCTGTCGTTTCGAGCGACCCAGGTGCTCTCGGGGCATGGTTGCTTCGGGAAGTACCTGTGTCGCATAAACAGGGAGCCGGACGCTCGGTGCCATCACTGCGTCCACTGTCGGGAGGACACGGCGTGGCATACAGTGGCAGAGTGTGCCGCATGGGAGGGGCCGCGCCGTGCCCTCGTGGCAGAGGTCGGAGCCGACCTGTCGCTGCCGGCCGTCGCTCGTTTGATGGTCGGGAGCGCCGAGTCGTGGGATGCGGTGATCTCCTTCTGTGAAACCGTCATTTCGCGGAAGGAGGCTGCGGAAAGGGAGAGGGAGATCGAGACGACTCTCCTGACCCGCAGAAGGTGGCCCGGGCGTCGGCGGAGGGCGGACAACGCCCTCTTCCAGCCCCCGTAAACAGGTCCGGAGGGACGGTGGACTCGGGGACGTCCGCCGGCCCCCATCCAGCTGGACCCGAGGCGGCGGCGCGTAGTGTTCCGCGCGCGCCCCTATTGGACGTTGCGGGGGGAGTCCTGCACCTCACTCCCCTCGCAGGCCTGAGGAGGTCCGCAAATGCGGGCCGGCACTAGCCGGGGATCGTGGAAGGCGCCCAAGTTCCCATGATCCCCGGTCCAGGTGTGGGAAGGGAACACCGGGGTGGTTTTTAGTCAGTAAAAGTCTGACAGACCCCTCCGCTCACCCCAGGGCGGGGGACATCCATGAGGATTTTCCACCCCGGCAACAAAAAAAAAAAAAAAAAAAAAAAAAAAGCTAGTAGGTACTTATGTAGTGATTATTAAAGCTAACATCTTTTTTTGTTTATATTATTTCGTTTCAATCAAGGAAACAGCATCATCCTCCGTCTCCTGATGAAGATAATTAGAAAAGAGTGAAGCCTAGTGTGAAGAGTCACAGTTTACTAGTTCACTTTACTTTCGGTATAGTAGGTACACCTGTGCCCAACCCTACGGGGAAAACAGGCGTGATGTTATGTTACACAAACGGCTACATATCAAGCTATACATTTCCAGTATAAACTGACCTCTCATTGTACGGAAATCCTACACAATATGAGGTCACCTTAATTGTAAACTAGCTTTTGCCAGCGGCTTCGCCCGCGTATATGTCGGAAATTATCCCACGGGAACCTTCTACCGGGATGAAAAGTAGCCTATGTCTTAATCCAGGTTATAAACTATCTGTATACCAAATTTCATCCAAATCCATTCAGCCCCTTTTGCGTGATTGAGTAACAAACATCCAAACATACAAACTTTCACATTTATAATATTAGTAGGATATATAGCTTGATATGTAGCCGTGTGTACGGAAAACTAATTAATGGGAAACTGGTAACGTAAGTTTCCCATTAAGTTGGCTAGTGATGATGCTCAGCTGATACGATAACTGCTCGGGTGACAGCAAATGAGTGTCAATGCGCCCGTGTGAAATATCCGTAACCGTACCAATCAACGTTTGCTGAATCCAACGAATATTTGATAGAATTATTGATGCTGCTAGAGATGATGATGTGACATAAAGGCCATCTTCATTATCCAAACGTATTTTATTCACCTCAGTCGATAGATTTTGAAGATGTTGCTTGATAAATGAAAATTGTTGATTCATGATGTTTTCATTACGACGTATGATATTAAATTCTGATTCTAAAATACTTGTCTGATTTTTGATAAGTTTTTGAAGATGTTCTTCATTATGACTAATCTGCTCGATGTCACTCTTGTATTGTTCGGCAAACCTCTCGTCCAGTACACCGAATAATGAATTAGCAATATAACCCAACCCGTTTATTAGGCCTCTTTTCAGCCTCTTCGGACTTTGGTATTTAAGTAACATATCATAGTGTTCAATTTCGCTAATCTCGTGCTCTAACTGAAGAATGATACTCTGATATTGTTTACTTGCATGGGTGTTGCATAATGACTTGATATGGTCGACGTAACCTTTGATATCGGATAATCCTTTCCAATAGGCCGTCATGTTGTAGTAGACAACTAGACGCCATTCGTCCTTGATGTACTATAGATTAGATATTCTATCGAAGTATATAGCTTGATTCTGTTTTAATGACGTCACATTATACGGTACCTGATTTGGTATATTTTGCGCTGAAGTAGATGATAATAACATAAACAATAGTAATAAGAAACTAGTGAACAGGCTCTTCAATGATACGTTGTTGCGAGGAAGTCGCTTTCTCTTGCTTCGCTCGTGTGAACTGTCTTGATTGACATTTTGATCCTGTGTTTCCTGTGTGTCCTTGTTTACTGGTAGCAACACAAGTCTGGTGACAGGGCGTTGTATGATATTATTCTTAGTTTTTAAACTGACTACCCTTACATAGCCATCCTTTCCTGGATGAACTGCTTGGATACGTCCTAACGCCCACTTGCCCGGTGGCAAGTTTTCGTCCTTGATAAGAACGACGTCATCGATTTCGAAGTTTCTACTTGGCTTACGCCATTTTGATCTAGCCTGCAGTTGCTGAAGATATTCGCTTGACCATCTTTTCCAGAGCTGTTTGTTCATTGATTGAATGAGTTGCCACCTTGTTGATTGATTCATGTGATCTGGATCCTTCTGTGGCCTAGATAGAAGTGGGCCACCGACCAAGAAGTGTCCTGGCGTAAGAACGTCGTCGTCAGAGCTCTCTGTCAACTGACAGAGAGGCCTTGAGTTCAGACATGCCTCGATTTGATGTAGTAGCGTAGTAAACTCCTCGTAAGTGAGTTTCTGATCGCCAATGATACGCTTTAGATGATATTTGAGGCTTTTCACCGCAGCTTCCCAAAGGCCGCCTGCACTTGGCCACGCAGGAGCATTGAAGTGCCACTCTATGTTCATGTCATTGATGTTATTGAAGAAATCGGTGTTGATGGTGGCTATAATCTCTTGGTACTCCTTCTTAATGATACGATTGGCCCCTACGAAATTCGTGCCATTGTCACTATACACATGACTTGGCGTTCCACGTTGGGCCGAAAACCTACGAAAGGCTGCTAAGAATGCTGGAGTACTCAGATCGGAAACTAGTTCCAGATGAACAGCCTTGGTACACAAACAAACAAATACTGCTATATACCCCTTGACTGTTTTGATTCCACGTCCCTTATTGGCCTTCAACTCGACGTGTCCGGTAAAATCGACACCGGTGTGAGAGAAAGGTCGTGATGGGGTGACTCGTGGCTGTGGAAGATCGGCCATGATTTGTTGATATTGTGTTTGACTGAAGCGCTGACACTTAACACATGATCTCAACTTCCTCTTGACAGTACGGATTCCACTGATTATCCAATATCTGTCTCTGATGTATGAAAGTGTCAGCCGTGTGCCTCCATGTAATGTGGTAATGTGAGCCTGATCAATGATTAAATCGGTGAGACGACTATGACTTGATAATATAATAGGGTGCTTTGATGAGTCGCTGATGCATGCGTTTTTGAGTCGTCCACCCACTCTAAGGATACCGTGCTCGTCTATGAAAGGATTAAGACATGATATTTTGCTTCTAGGATGCACGTGTCCCTTTTGATTGATAAATGAAATATCTTCATGAAATTGATGTGATTGATCATCTTTAATAATGATATTCAATGCATTGTCCATCTCTGATGACGTCAATACATCCGTTCTTGATGTGCGTTTGTCTCGTGATTGCGTAATGAAACGAGATATCCAAGCGATAATTTTTACAATGCGAGTTAATGAACGGTAATTCTGTAATAACTCGTGTATGAATGAAATATGATTTTGATATAAGGCCGTGTTTACACTAAGCTTCTTGGTCTCCAAATCGGGTGATTGATATGAGATGATAGGAAGGGTACTGTGTTCGAAATTGGTTATCCATTTCGGACCCTGCCACCACAACGGATGACTTGATAACTTCCGTGATGTCAGACCCCGAGTAGCACAATCTGCAGCATTCTCTTCTGACCTCACATGATGCCAACATGATGATGGAATGATACTAATTATTTTTATAATTCTGTTAGCTATGAACTGCTTCCACTTCTTCACGTCACCTTTGATCCACCCTAAAACTATCATGGAGTCTGTCCAGGCGTAAATCTCGACATCCTGATTTGATAAGGATTCCATGACCTTCTTGATAAGTTGAGATAGCAGTAGTGCACCACATAACTCTAGCCGTGGCAATGATACCTTTTTTGCCAAAGGTGCTAACTTCGTTTTTGCTACAGCGATTGTTGATGTGAACTCGCCCTTATTGTCTTTAGCTACTACATATACAACACATGCGTATGCTTTGTCGGAAGCGTCACAAAATCCATGGATTTGATATGATTGGTTTGTGTTACCAAGATGACGTGGTATGATAAATTGATCTATGGTGTTGGAGTCATTCTTAAGCTGAATCCAATCTTCTTGAACCGATTGTGAAACTTCTTCGTCCCACGACAAATGTGATGACCATGCATTTTGAAAAAGCAGTTTTGCTCTGATTGATAATGGTGACAGCCAGCCTAAGGGGTCAAATAGCTTTGAAATTTCCGAAAGTAGCTGTCTCTTTGTGACGCGTTTATCATAATGCTGTAATTGATTTTGAAAGCTAAAGCTATCCGTTGATTGGTTCCATCTTAATCCAAGTGTTTTTCTTGTTTCCGAACACTTGAAGTCTAATGGATTATTGAGTTGGTCAGGTGATAGATCTACCAGTAGGTCCGGTACGTTACTGGACCATTTCCGAAGGTTCATACCAGCACCCTTCAGCATCTCAATGAGTTGATGCTGAAGCTCCCTGGCTTGATGAATGGTATTTGCTCCACTAAACAAATCGTCCATATAGAATGATTGACTTAATGCTGACGCAGCTAGTGGATACTTGTCGGCATCGTCTACAGCCAGCTGTTTAAGTGTTCGCATGGCTAAGTATGGGGCGGCCTTAGTACCGTACGTCACGGTGGTAAGATGATATTCATTGAGTACTTCCTGAGATGATTGCCGCCAAATGATTGATTGGAGATGACGATCTGACTGTCTGATGAATATTTGCCGAAACATTTTTTCTATATCCGCCGTGATAACATAACTATAGGTTCTCCAGTTTAAGATGAGTGTCATGAGGTCCTTTTGAAGATTCGGTCCGCAACACATGATATCATTTAGGCTTTTGCCTGATGTAGATTTCGCCGACGCATTAAAAACAACTCTAAGTTTTGTTGTTGTTGAATCTAATTTCATTACGCCGTGATGTGGTAGGTAGAAGGCACGTTTTGATTCGTCGACATTATTGGCAATACACATGTGACCCAGTTGTTGATATTCAGACATAAATGTTTTATAATTTTCTGAAAATGATTCATTATTGCACATTTTTCTTTCCAACTGTTTGAATTGTGCAATAGCCTTTGATTTAGATGATCCAAGCTGATTTTCATATTCGGGTTTCATGGGTATGCCAACCTCGTATCTACCAGTGTCCAAACGACGAGTAGCTTGCTGATAAAACTCTTCACAATACTGCTCTTCGTTGGTAAGAGATGTTAATGATGTATCAACGTCCTCTATCTCCCAATATTTTGATAGATCTGATAAGTCATTCGTTACAATATGACAATTAAATGTGCGAACGTTGCCAGACAGGATCCATCCGAGTGTCGTCTGTTGCGCAATCGGAGCCTGTGCTGGACCTTTGATGAGACCGTCCATGATGATTTGAGAATAGATACTCACATCCAAGAGAATATCAATTGGCTTCGACACGTTGTATTCGGGATCTGCTAATTGAAGATGCTGGATATGAGACCATGATTGTTTTTTGAATGGTATACCAGGCAAGGAGTTAGCGACCTTTGACAGAACTAGTGCTTCTGTAGTAAATTGATAGTCACCGTAGATTGATTGACAGTCGATTGATACCCGTCCTTTGCTTTGCCTAGCACCGGCACCTATTCCAGTTACTGATGCGTTGTATCTTCGACGTTGCAACCCTAACCGCTGTACAGCGTTTTCCGATATTAATGATATTTGTGATCCCTGATCTAAGAGAGCCCTAAGGGTCACATAGCTGCCATCAGAACACCTGACATTGATGGACAGCGTGGTCAGCAATAACTCTTCGTCATCTCCTGCGACATGATTAACATTAGGTTGCTTGTTTGATGATTTTGATGACGAAGCGGTCGTTGCAGATGATGATGATGCTTGAGAAGCAGATTTTGATGATGGGACACATGCTTCATGGAGTATTGTGTGATGATCACCTTGACAGGTTTTGCAACGTTTTGTCGAAGTGCATTGACTTCCATCGTGACTGAATAGGCAATTTCGACAAATATTTGAGTTTGTCACCGTCTTTAATTGCACGTCTGGTGTCATATTCATGATTTTTTTGCACGAAAACAAATTGCGAGCGTGATTTGAATTGCATACAGAGCATTTTGAAGTTTGAGTAATGATGGCTTGATAATTTTTGTTAATGTAACCTTTATAAATGTTTTGCTTATTAGAGTTATTTGTGGTCTTTGATTGATTTGGGTTTCGTTTGCTTGATGGTGAGGGTTCCTTATCGTTTTTATGAATGGGCTCAAGAGCGGTAAACTTACTCTCGAGGAATGCCATTAACTCGTCCAACCTTGGTAGATCACGAGGTGTCCTACGTGATTCCTTGTAGTCAGCATAAGTTTCTGGGTCCAGCTTTTTGCACAATAAATGAACCAACAACGGATCCCACGTATTTGTATCAACGCCGAGATTGTGAATCGCGTGAATACATTCGGTTGAGGTATCATACAACCTTTTGATTTCAAATGCTGATTGCTTCTGAATGTTGGGTTGATTGAGGAACATTTCGATTTGATTCGTAAAAAGAACTTGAGAGTTGTTGTACCGATGTAATAAGATCTCCCACGCAGTATCATAATTCTCTGATGAAATATGGAGATGATAGATGAGGCGTTCTGCTTCACCCTTAAGTTTTCCCTTAAGGTGCTGCATCTTCTGAGCTTTAGTGATAGAGTTATTGTTATGAATTGTCTCCATGAACAAGTCATAAAAGGTTGGCCACTGTATGTAGTTCCCGCTGAACGACGGTATTTCAATGTGCGGAGTTGATTTTTCTAAGTGAGTCGTTGATGAGATTTTCCTATTCAACTCACGTTTGATAGCTTTGTAGGATGATTCATGATGATTAAACTCCTCGTCGTATGATATAGCTCCACCAGCTAGTATATGATCGATTTGCAAGTGTTGAACATCAATAACTGCCCACTTAGCTTGAACGTTTTTGAGCTCATCTTCTAGTTCCCATTTATCTATTATTTGATCAACTTTGATGCCCTTGATTAGTCGATTAAAAGCCCTAAAATTAGTGCGTTGCAATGATAACAATTCGTCTAACTTTCCATCTGGTTGAGTAGATTTTGTTGATTTGCCGTAAGTCGATATAAGATTACGAGTTGATTGATAATAGTCTTTACCCTTTTGATATATGTTGTTAAGGAAATACTCAACCGCCAAATTTTCATGCTCAGATATTTTTTGGTGATTTTGGTCGAACTCTCCCCAGAGGTTGTCTAACGTCTCTAACCGTTTCTTCAAGTATTCGGCATTCTTGCGAGAATCCGAGTCTTTGTTAAAGTTCACCTTGATTGTAGTGAAATTGGCGATGATTTCAGATTGACGGGCAAAAATAGTTTCCATGATGTAGGTAAAGGAACAGTCTTACTTGGTTAAATGATGATCCACGTAGCTGTCTGCACCTGATAATGCTCCCGAAGAGGTTGATAGTGGACGCTGAACCCTCGCGCCGCCCGATGATGAGCTCTACAGAGCCCGAGGATGTTGATGTCACGCCGTGATATGATTACCGCGACTGTGCTGTTGACCTAAGCTAGATTTGCTCAAGTCAAGAGTGTGCTTCACTGAATGAGTCCACACTGGTTTGATCACAGAACCTTGAGTCCGAACCGTGCCTCTGACCAGCACGCGCGCTGCGTCAAAGTACCGCGACGAGGTCCTGCACGAGGTGCTCGAAGGACCAAAATAAATGTAGGGGGCGGCCTTACACTTAATGATATGATAACGGGGCGATTCTATTGGGATGATGAAATAAAACCGACCGCTTTGAATGTTCGAAAAACACTGATTTAATTAAATATATTTTTACATATTATTTGCAATAATAGGTACAAATGCTGTGTGTGCAGAATGCACGGCGCGTAAGTCGCTAAAGTAATGTACGGTTCCGTACACCGTGTGTACCTAGTTCACTTTACCAATAGAAGACTGTGATTTTCGCCGATGAAAATTCTTGATAGACTATCAACGGCCGCCTTCCTTTCTTTTTTTTATCATAATCATCTTTCTTCTAACTAATAGTACTTACTTATTATGGTGACCTTTGATGGGCATGACCCGGAGTATCTATTGACAAAGTTCACACTCAAATCACAAAGTCGCTTATAGTATTTATTCAATTACGTCGCTTGTCTATGTCGTAGACTTTGTAACGTGTCTAGACTTCACATAACATCTTGGCGTCATAAAATATAACAGATCAAAGACCTCGATTCACACACGTGTAACATAAACCAAACCATTCACATGAAAAACATACGTAGCGTGTCCATGGCGTAACTATATGATATGCTTCTAAAGATATTATATAATAATAATTCTCGAAGGGGTTGGTAGAGTTGTAGAGGAGCTTTTAAAGCTCGGACACATTATACTGACGATGAAGGAAGGACAGAGCAATCGCAGGTGAGCCTATTGCAGGCTTCAACTCCAAACTCGTAACTGCAACTGAGAATTATCTAAAGGGAAAACCCAACAATTTTGTCTTGATATCGAACACGCTACGTTCGTCTGCCGTACTTCCGACGCTGTAAAGGCTCCCACAGACAGGCGTGACGTGACTCCGATAGAACAATTTCCTTGAAGTTTTCACAGAATTTGTACCAAAAGAGTTGCGTTGCTTCTGCCTGCGGGAGCCTTTAATGCAATCAAATTCGCCTATTTTGACAGTTTTAGTCTTGTGCAATGTCATTTATCGTGAACCCATAATATAGGTGTATACTTACTCAACGATTAAACCTCTTGGATAATTCATTTTATACGGATACCTCTACATCAGAATCTATGAAACCGTCTGGCTTCATTGATTTCTATCTTCAACAATCACCGGTTTCCTCTCTATCTCACCGCGAATCAGTTTTAACCACAGAGCAAGTGGTTGTTTTTTGCCCGTTTGAGTCGGATCCTAATCATATGACTTGTTAATTGCTATGTTATATGTTATTTATACTGTGTCCAACACATGATACAGTGTCCGCTACTGTTTTTAATAAAAACTCCGCCTGGCTTCTTTGCACTTTTTTACGGTGAATCTATACAAGATTTACTTATATGTATGTTTTGGCAATGCACCTGTAGGTTTTATGATGAGGTCACATACCGACAAATAACATCATGACTGTATTCCCCGAAGGGTTCGGCAGAGATTTACCAATATAGTATGAGTATTAGGAAGTCGTTGATGAAATTTTTCAAGGACGTCAGTGCCAGATACCGACTGATTTACGAGGTGTCGTACAGAACCTACTTGAGGAGCTTGTGGCTAAGTAATAACAGCCGCACGGGTCGATCCATCAGGTTAAGCTACGCTTGCCGGGGTTGTCCGTGGATGGGTGACCATCTTTACATACCGAGACTCCTCCGTGCCTCGGAAAGCACGTTAAGCCGTTGGTCCCGGCTGTCATTCGTGGATCTTTGACAGTCGTTACGGGTCGTCAGAAGCCCGAAAGTCTGACAACCAGTCTTACCAAGTATTACCTAATTACTGGGTTGTGGAGGTCAGATAGGCAGTCGCTACATGTAAAATACTGGTATTCAGATGCATCCGGTTAGACTGGAAGCCGACCCCAACATAGTTGAGAAAAGGCTAGCAGATTGATTGTACAGAACCTACTTATAACTGCACTGCTGGCAGGATCCCTGACATTTCTACGTACAATTTTACTTCGGGATTGGGTAAATCTATTCGTTCTAGTACAAATTGCACTCCTTAATTTTATGGAACCGAAATCATCGTTGGACATTGCATTTTGAAATCCGTTGCTCGCGTTTTGTTACTGACATGCGCTTTACCATTCGTATAATAAGGTTTTCGGACACAACTTCTTCCAATACCTAGTTTGACATCAGAGTTAAAACTACTTACTTACCTCTTTTATAACGTGTTACGGTTATTTATGTGTTCGAATTTCGATTCGTAAATGTCTTAATGTCTCTTTCTCATAGCTCCATTTACACGGTACAATCACAGGTACAAGTTACCGTGGCATACCATAACATTGAAGGGCAATTAACTGGCACTGTCTAAACAACACGTATAGTCGGGAAATTTGAATCATGACCCACTTTGGCGATAAATCGTTTGAAACCGTCAAAATAACAAAGATGTCCCTTCTTTATAGTGCGTGCCGCACTTAGGACGTTTTAAATATTAAGCAAGCTATGTCAATACGCAAAGAGTATTTAACCACTCGTCTTTGTCAATACGGGTCGGAGATCTATGCAATTTTAACCTTTGTCATCACTGTAATAGATAATGTTTTAGATAAAACATTAATAATCATATTTTGAATCCAAACTTTTTGGAATTAACTATACCTCAGAACAAATGTTTTTTTTTTCAAAACCATGTTCCGAACTCTTTCGATTTTAAAAATGACAAAGAGTCACAAAAGTCACTTAGAAATTGGTGTCAAATAATAATTGGAACGAAGTTCCTTATCGCGCGTTGTGAAAGGGGGCTAGACGGAAAAAATTCTCCCGAAAAGTTGTAACGACACTTTTTGCTATAGTAAGCTATTGTAAGCTGTGCGACGTGTGCATGTTTCTCTGTCTGTCTCTCTCTCTCTCTCTCTCTCTCTTATAGAAAGCAAGCCAAAGCCAGATATAACAAAAAAAAAAAAAAAAAAATTATTACAATTCCTTCACTAATTAATCGAAAGGAACTTCGTTCCATCCGGGTGCCCTTGACACCTCTCAACTATTTTCTATGAGAATATAAAATAATTCGTTTATATTTACATCGTATAATGGCAGAATAAAGAGCTCGGATAATAGTTCTCAGTGAGCAAGGCTACGGTATACGAGAAATGTCTCCAGAGTTAATTATATCTCGAAACACAGTGAGGTCCTGGATCAGGCGATCTGAAGAAGAGAGTACCCTGGAAGATAGATGACGACATAATCAAGACGTTCGTCAAATTACGAATCAACAGAAAACCGACATGCGTCATCATTACGAAGAACATCCTAAGCTGTTTACTCCCACTGGGTGTTTTGCGGCACGTTACGACATTTGTCTACAAACGATAAGAAATCATTTGCTCTCTACTGGACTGCACTATAGACATCACGCTAAGAAAGTCGACTTGCAAGATTAAATTTTGCACGTGAATATTTAAACTTTGACTGGACTAACGTTATCTTTTCAGACGAGAAATCTTTTAGATCTCAGCACGGTCGCATAACCTTGTGGCGTTACAATAACATACGATACGCCGAGGCTCACGTACTCCCGAATCAATTATCTGGCCGAATCTCAGCTAACATGTGGGGATGGATGGGAACCGGAGGTGTAGGAGAGCTGGTTCAGATTTCTTCTCATGCGATGCAATGGGTTATGTGGATTTATTAGAAGAATCTATGTTACCGAAGACAGTGCGAACAGTTTACCCGCGAGAAGAAGTTCCAAGCTTTTATTATGTTCACGATAACTGTAGAGTTCATACGGCCAGAGTTGTGTCTAACTGATTTAGCCAGCATCCAGAAGTTACGCTAATTCCCTGGCCGTCTAAATCCCCAGACTTAAATCCAATTGAAAATTTATGGGGACTGATGGTCCAAATGTGGGATAACAGAAACGAGAGGACATAGCAAGCAATTGAGCAACATTGCATGGAATTTGGGATTATTTATGAGAGGAAGTGATATTTGCAGTCGCTTTATTGGATCAATGCGTTCGAGACTATTGGCTGTTATTGCAATTAATGGTGGTTACACTCGATATTAACTATTGTTAAATAATAATGGTTCAACATTATCATTTTTATATTTTTTAAGCGTTTTACTTCCCCATTTCTTATTGTTGCCTTAACGCACTTTGCAAACAAAATTCAGTGAAGATACTCGTATAGGTATGCAAAGATGGCGGAATCTCGTTTGTAGCACATTTCAGCTGAACGCGTGATAAAATAAATAATAAATATTAGATTAAAAACATTGATTTTAGTACGACAATGCGTACGCATCGTATTTATTTTGGGTATGCATTCAGCTTTATACCGCACTTGTGTGTAAAAGGTCTTAACAAACATGGAGACTGCAAAAGATAATTCTCTTTGTAATTAAATGGCAGATAACAAGGTCGCGCGGTCGTTACCATGGAAATGTATGTTTACGCGAATGTCGACCTAATTGTATTTGAATGTCTGTAAGAAAATAGGCTTACGGTGGGTACAATAAGTCGCATGCGATTTTAATAAATGGAAAAACTTGCGTAAACTATTGTGTATGCCATTTTTATGGAATCGCATGTGTGTAAACATTTGCAAGGAATTCTTGAATGGCAATAAAATTGAACGTGGTTTATGGCATGCGATTATTGCTCTTGAACGTTTCAGAAACTTGCACCGTGTAAACTGAGCTTTACTTTAAAGTGCATTTTTTAATCTCGGAGACTAAATTGACAACATTATCCTCATCATAAAGGTCATTATAACATTTTCACTTGTCAATTTAGTCTCCGAGAGTAAAAAAAACAGACCATAGATGCCAAATGAAACCGAAATCGTTTCAGCTATAGGTATTATAGCCACCTTCCTAGACCTGGCATGATTTTGGCTGCTCGATCAACGTTGAAATATTCCAACTAGGATTTAATTATAAATGATTGCGCACCTACTGATTTAGACGAAATAAGTTTGCTTCCTAGAGAGGAGCTCGTGGCTAAGTACGCCTAATTACTAATAACAGCCGCATGGGTCGATCCGTTGCCGGGGTTGGTCCGTGGATGGGTGACCATCTTTACATACCGAGACTCCTCCGTGCCTCGGAAAGCCCGCTAAGCCGTTGGTCCCGGTTGTTATTCGTGGATCTTTGACAGTCGTTACGGGTCGTCAAAAGCCCGAAAGGAACTAGCAAGGGGTATCGTGTTATCTAGTAACAGGTCTGATAGGCAGTCGCTCCATGTAAAATACTGGTATTCAGCTGCATCCGGTTAAACTGGAAGCCGACCCCAACATACTTAGTTGGGAAAAGGCTAGGCAGATTGATTGATCTATTGCTTCCTAGTGCAACTTAGTACTTGCCTAGTTAGGTTGTCAACATGGATTGGGTCTCATTACTGTAAGTGTCAGTGAAGAGAATTGTCTATTGTTGTCGCTAATAGCTGATGGTTGGGCGTGTGATGATAAACAGTAAAAGTAATTCTATTTATGTTTCACTCTTAACCTTTCATTGCATGTAGGTAGGGATCTATTTATATGTGATGTCTCATGGTCCCATCGTGGCCCCTCACGCCACAACACAGCGTGTCGTGGTAAAGGGGTGTCATGTGTCGTCTATATGGTCACCGTCGATCGTTATCGTCGAATGCATCGGTACAGTGCAGCAATACCGTTTGAAAAGATAAGCTGCTGATCGAAACAGTCAGTGCATAGCTGTCGGGTGGCAGACGTGAGCGCGGGGGGCGCGGGGGGCGCGGCGCGGGGTGGAGGGCGCGGGGCAGGCGCCCGTCTAGACGCTACGTCACGCGGCCTCGCGATACCGCGCCGGTAAACAACAATGTGCACTGACCGAATATGGCACCCGGCACGCCGAAGCGGTCACCGGTCACCCGTGCGGCCCACTGCTGACGACGCTGCACATCCCGAGCTGCACTTGCACCACATTGCCATCAGATGCTCGTGGTGGTAACGCACTCCGCAGCACAGATGGTTCCATCGACCAACCCGCTCACATCATACAGGCAGGCATAATATGGTACCCGTAGTAAACAGCCGTGGTTTGAGAATGCCCACCAGAGTAAAAGAAACGTTCATTCATAAGCAAACATACTTACACGAACTCTTACGAAGAGAGTTCTCTTACTACGAACGCGTACTTATTCTTAAAACTTTGCTTCGGGTTACGTCTATTAGTAAAACAAATAACAATTTGTTGGTGCCTAATGAATGAATCCGTACGTGTACGTACTGGAAGTCTTTGTCGCGTCAATAGAGGAATGGCTAATGAGTCGGGTAGTTACGACTCGATCGTGGAGGTCGTTGAGATGACCATCTGTACTTCAGGTGACCGCTTCAACAATAGCGACTGATTTCGATTATGAGTTCAATAATATTGTAATACCATGTAATACAGATTATTCCACCTTTCAATTTATATCGATTTTTACATTTTTAAGGTTTAAAATTTCTTCAGAGTAACACTAGATAGATTTACTTATCTACTCGAATGGCATTAAATTTGGGAAATTATTAATCGCACATCAGAAAAATATTCTTACATCAAATAGGTACCTACTTACTTTACATCTAATAATCTACTTACATCTACACCAAATCAATGATTGCACTACTAATTAACTAATTGAATATCAAAACTTGTACAAATAATAATCATTATTTTATACATTAATTTTTGTCCAAACTCACAACAAAAATATTAATTACTAGCACTTCCCGCGCGGCTTCGCCCGCGTGGATGTCGGAAAATATCCCACGAGAACGTATACCGGGAAATCCTTCTTTATTCCTTGTCAACATTATACTCATAAAGGGAACCTCTGTGCTAAATTTCAGCTTTGTAGGTCCAAGGGTTTGGGCGGGGCGTCGATGAGTCAGTCAGTCAGTCAGGACTTCTCTTTTTATTTATATATTAGAACTGTTCATCAATAATAAGAAATGCTCATCTAATAAACTTATTATTGCGGTACTAGTTATCTAATTGAATATCAAAACTTGTACAAATTATAATTATTGAGCACCCCGAATTTATTTATACATGTTTTTGATGTACAAACAGTATTTTTGATGTAAGTAGTCTGTTGGGAAAAATTGGTAATTTTTGATGTGCGTTTACCCATTCAATTTTAGGAGTTAATCACGTGGCAATTATTCCCTTCTCCCTTGTGTGAGTACGTGTCATCCTCAAATAGTATTGGCATGAAAGCGAGCACAAATTACGTTAATTAGTTTGTGAAAGTCCCGCATGACCGCATGATACACTTTATTGAGCATTAAACACGTAACACGGATGCATCAAATTAGTACCTACGCAATTCCTTTCATAGAATACTCAATGAATTTCAATTTACATTGAGCAGGTAACGTGATGTAAATCCAGTGAGCCACGAGCTGTTCACTTTGAGCGTTTTGTAAACATCTAAAAAGACTGGCCGCTTTAGTTGGCTCGCAGTGTAATATCGCTTTCAGTCCAAACATTCATATTGTTTTGGGTTCGTCTACACTACAACTGTTTGTACAAAACGACGATAGCGTTCAGAAAATGTCTGCAGCTTATCTTGTTTATATGCGTTATCTCTGACACACCTAGTTACCAGACATTAGGTACATAGACACATACCGCGTACGCAGAAAAATTAAACAATGCGTGTCAATTTGCTATTTTTGGATCGAATAAGGATAGTCGAGTGTTGAGGTTAATTGATACTTTTCCTTACGGAAACGAAATTCAGGACCGTGAAGAGTTTATTTACGACTACGTTTTATCAGACTTGACAGAGAGAAGCCCGTAATCATGGTATTTGTAGGCGGCGACACAGCGTCCGCTTGTGCACCACTATTGCGTACCTATATAAATTCAGCGCTTTATGTTCGTACGTGGCATGATAATAACTCATGGTGTCGTAACAGTAACGCAATGGAAGTTTCCATTGCGTTACCCTGATGAATACATAAGCACAGTCATTATAAAACCTTTCATGAAATGTTCATTGAAAGCTGAACAAATTTCACCACGTAGCGCTTATTAGCATCAGTTTTATGTAACAATGCTGAATTGTTAAACAAAGCAAGCATGTGCCGGAATGTAGGCCGCACAGATATATAACTTATGTGTGACAATAGAGTCACTTTGCTCTCACATCTAAGCCACTAGCCACCGCTCGTAAATTACTTTACAAATGCGGTGCCCGACATGAGACGTGTACCAGATCTTGTTTAGAATAGTCCCCTCTATGTTGTTGACTGGTGAACTGGTGGAGTCCCTAGTACCTATCCTATCTATACAAAGATTTGAGCTAAAGAAGGACGGCCAAATCATACCTGACGACGAGGCGGTGGTGTACAGATATGCCATATACCTATATGAAAAAATCCATTATTTTTTAAGGTCTTAAAAAACATAAGAAATAGATATTTAAGTGGCCAGAAAAAAAAGATATGCACATTGTTTTGTTTATAGCATAATTTGCAAATTATTTAGAATAACATGTTCAGAACGCACCTATTGACGATTCATTTTGCTTAAGAAATGATTTAGTACTCAAAGAATATTCACGTTTTTCTGAATAGTTACTATATGTAATTCACTTCTATATACTTTTGTATCAAATCAACTAGTGTTGTTTTTATTATGTAATGGATTCTTGTCATAAAAATAATTATGTAGGTCAAAATAATAATAATAAATATAAAATAATAATAAAATGAAATAATAATAATGTAATATGATAATTTATTTTACGTAGATGTAAGCACTTTGTATCTCATTTTAAGTGAAGTGTTATTTAAGTTCTTATGAGAATAAAATTCTTTAAACATAAGTAGGTCCATAGTATCAGCATTTTGTTCAATTGTGTACAACGGAACGTCATAATATGTCAATCACACGGGGATCATTCGCAATTTCGTATTGTTGTTATTGTTAATGTGAATATTACGATACGTACTGTACTGTTTTGGATTTCCTTCTGTTGTTTGACCTTGGCATTGTTTTACGGACTGATAACTACCGCTTAGCTTCACCGCTGTTGGATAAAAACTGTGTGTCGTCTGCCTAGCATTAAAGCGACTTATTTATTTATTCTAACCTCAAAAGTGTTTTTTGCATTATTAAAATATCTTGGCTATTTAGATATTATTTTAGAACGGGTTGGTGTTTACTACATTCAAAAAATCAATTCTCACTATAATTTGTTTCTGTACACTGAAAATAAAACTCAGGTCCAGCTGCTATAGAAATTTGGCCGATGTTCTTTGTATAGGTTGTAATAGGTAGTTCAAGGTTGGAATTCTTTGTGCTTTTGCAATTGTGGAGAGCGCTAACTGCTGTGATCAGGAGATGTCGCAATAGTGATCGCGTCTGTATTGCATTGTTTGAATCTTCTTGTGACCGCTAACTCAGAATTCTTACCTCAATCAATCATTTATTTGACATTTGTATGTTAGAACTTTAACATTAAAATCAAATGATGCAAATGTCAAACTCAATAATTATTATAGAGTTTGATATTTGCATCATTTGATTTTGCGAAGCCAGCGATTAGGTATTAGCTTCGCTTCAGCGTTACTTAGGTAATGTGCATTATTAAAGTGATCCTTACGGATTTCTTTCTACTTTCACATTGTCTGGCAATCAGTTTCTAGACTGTCTCAACCGTCTGCTTCGTGTCTGGCCGTTAGCAGGAAGTACATCGTAATATTCAGCATGATAGTGCGAAATTACGATTCAGTTATTTATGTAAATAACGTATTCTGTGACTACCCTGACTACGTTTTTTGTTTTTGTTCATGCCCATATGTTTGTTGCAAACTAAAAATACTTACTTCAATTGTTGACAAGACAACATATTACAAAGTACTTGCAATCGTAGATATATAATTATACATACCTACGCCTTATTGAGAGGTTGATTACAATCTTGATAATTTATGCAGACATAAATGAGTGTGCGAAAAGTAAGGATTAATTTTGCAATTTGTATACTCGTACCTACACATCACAAATAATGGCATTATTAGCAGCTAAGTGCCTACATCAGTATATTTATTTTCGCCAACCGATATCTCGACTTCGTAAAAGGATCAAATAGTGAAATCTAAGTAGAAGACAACATTGGGATTTTTGATCTAAAACAAACCGGCCAAGTGCGTGTCGAACCACGCACAATGCAGGGTTCCGTAGTTCAAAAGAATTTATCCCAAAAACAAACCTAATATTGTAATCTCAAAAAAAAATTGTTTTATGTGATAAAAATACAAATTAACATTTTTCGGTTTTTTCCCTTACTATACCTTGCTTCTTGCCAAATTTCATGATTCTAAGACAACGAGAAGTACCCTTTAAGTTTTGATTTACTTGCGAGTATCAAAATATGTCGCTTATACCATATTTTTGTTATTGCGTTGACTTAGAAGCTTGATTTTTTAAGACTCCAAGGGATCATAGACTTACGTTACGATTTTAATTTCAATTTGATACCTCCACGCGTTCCTGAGAAAAAGAGTCTTGACAGACGGACAACAAAGTGATCCTAAAGGGTTCCGTTTTTTCCTTTTGAGGTACGGAACCCTAAAAAGATCAAAAGACCCTCTTTACTAGCTTGGAAGTAAAAATGGGGCACGCGCTCGTAAATTGGGACAATGTTAATTAAGAAGGGTGGCTCCCTTCGCTAGCAACCGGTTTGGCAGACGACCGAGTAAAAAATAATAAAAGTAATTGAGGTGTCTGCTAACCCTGTAGACGTTGCACCTGGATATAACATGTAGTGTTTTTATTGATATCTACCTAATAGGTAGGTACATAGTTATAATAATAATATCTTCTTGATAAGGCGTTAACCTTAGATCTGCAGGCTATTTGCATAACGTACACACATTCACAATAGTTTCCATAATCTATAAGAAATGTATAGCTAGATCGATTTTTCGACGGCATAGTCGATTCGCCAAAATCGACGTTTCGACTCGACATTTTTAAATATTTTTATTTTTCGGTGTCGACTCGCCCGAAGTTAATTTGTTTTTGGGTGAATCGACAATTTCACATGATATTAAATAATAAGTATCTACGAAAAATTAATAAATTATTCATTAGATTATAGGTAGGATAATTAACTTGAAACTGTGAAAATAATATATTTAATTAATTATCACCTAAGGAGGAAGCGCTAAGGTAGCCCGCAAAATTCAAATTTTCTTACGTTTTTTGCAATTTGCAGGTCAGTATTAGGTTTTAAGTTGATTCAAATTCACGATCGTAACAAACAAGTATTTACAGAATTATAATCATTAGAATCAGTAATACAACTCCGAATCCTTAAAATTTGAGAACATTTAATGTCAAGATTTCATAAAATAGTTATTCATTATGGTAATATGAACGATATTGATGATTTTAATGATTATGATTCTTTAATGAGGTTAAGATCTAGAAGGGTAAGGTTGAGGCTAAGGTTAGGTTAAGGTCTTGAATCATATTCAGATCAACATACAACCTAATACTGAACTGCAAATTGCAAAAAACGTAAGAAAATTTGAATTTCGCGGGTTACTATTGCGCATTCATCTTAAAATTATATTTGAATAAAGATAGGTAGGTATGTTTGATTAATTTACGTGTTTAATTTTATTTTTCTTATCAACACTTATGTGCGCTAATGTACGTTTTACTTAACTTTCTAGCATAAAATTCAAAACGTGTGAGTTGCATAAACGTATTTCTGCAATTGTCGATTCGTCCACAAATAAAGTAATTTCGAGCAGTGAGTCGACACGGAAAACAAAATATTTAAAAATGTTGGTTTTTCCGATTCAGGCTAGTAAAATTGGGCGAATCGACTACTAAGCCGATTTTTCACCCCCGTAAACCTCTAAAATGCAACTTTCATTAGTGATAATTAATTTGTAGTAGGTATAGGATAGGATGAAGAGGCATCGTTTATTTGAAGAAAAAATGGTAATTTCACGAAAACCCAATGGATATTCTTGGACTGTCAAAAATACGGAAGGAAAATAGGTTCAGTAAATTGTCTGTTTATTTCATAAATTTTATTTAAATATGTAGGTACTTATGGTACCTACCGGGTAATTGATACCGTCATACCTCAATCTGCCTAGCCTTTTCCCAATTATGTTGGGGTCGGCTTCCAGTCTAACCAGATACAGCTGAATACCAGTATTTTACATGGAGCGACTGCCTATCTGACCTCCTGGGTAATACGATACCCCTTGGTAAGGCTGGTTGTCAGACTTTCGGGCTTCTGACAACCCGTAACAACTGTCAAAAATCCACGAATGACAGCCGGGACCAACGGCTTAATGTGCTTTCCGAGGTACGGCGGAGTCTCGGTTATGTAACGACGGTCACCCATCCACGGACCGACCCCGGCAAGCGTAGCTTAACCTGATGGATCGGCCCGTGCGGCTGTTATTACTTAGCCACGACCGTCATACCTTCCAATTATAAATACCAAACAATGTGCAGACAATGTCAAATAATAAACTCATCTGCATTCTATCTATTATTATATATGTATCTAACTTACTAGGTACTAAATTCTCCAATATATGTAACTACTCGTATTACGTATCTGTGCGTCTATTAAACACTCGGAATAACAAACTCATTATGTTAGAATTTTCGACGTTATTATGTCACTATTCTGTAAAAATACTGTGAGCTAAATCAAGGACCTAATGCTTCGTCAATATTATGGCAAATACGCCTACCTATTTATAAAGCACGTCATGTTTCAATCAAAATAACTAAGTAGGTAATACATACATTTGTAATTACATTAGTTGCCTTTGTGAGGTTTGTCCTAAGCACTTAGTTAAATTAATAATCAGACATCAAAAGTAGAATATTGGTTTGTACAGTGTATTTCTTTTTTACAATTATTTTAATAAGTTGACATCCTTATACTTTTAAGTAAATGAGAAATATTAGTATTTAGGGTGACTGGTAATTAGTGACCGATACTTAATCACAAGATTGTACTCATGATAACTAACAACTTTTACTATAGGACCAAACCCTGAAATCGCGAAAAAAGAAATTAGCTGTTCCCTATATTTTGACGAGTTATTATGCGAACATAAATGACGGGACAGCAGATTTTTTTTATACGGCCGTATCAGAAACGTGTGGTCAAATTTAAGGGTGTGGTACAGACCATCAAACTGAACAACTTTCTCCATGGGACCAACATCATAATTGAGAAAAAATTATCAGTTGTCCCCTACAAAACTTCCGAACCAAACTATTGGGAAGGCTGTTTTTTTATCCCTTACGTTTGACCACACCTTTCTGATACATCCTGTATATTTGTAATCACGTTCTCAAAAACGGCTCTAACGATTTCGATGAAAGTTGGAATATAAGAGTTTATGGAGGCGAACAATCGATCTAGCTAGGTCTCAAATCTGGGAAAATTGTTTTTTTCTATTTTCACCTGAGGAGAGCTTCGGCCCCTAGGTTTGCTAAGTAGGTACCTAACTTCCATTAATTTCATTATTTTGTTCGAGGATCGGGACGATACATTCGCAAGGCGGTCAGCAAAGCCTTGATATTATTGAAACGTGTTATTCAAAGTATTTGTAATCTCTTTTACAAACAATTGGACATGAAGAATTTATACTTTCTTTAGTGCTGTCGGAGTTAGGTATTTGCTGTCATTCCAAGTACCTACCAATGTTATGGCTACGTACGGCAATCTGAAAACAGTTTATCATCCAATTGTATAGGTTATCATGCAGGTAACATAGTTTCGCTAATAATGCAAATACCTACATTTCCTCCTATAGATTAAAATGCGGTATTATAATTATTCATTTCATGACGCAATTAACGAAGTCAATCTGTGATAAAAATAACACTGAAGTGATAACTGATAAATAATCTTATTTCCGTAATGATTTGTCATAAGTAGCTACTTACACAAATATAATCACAAGTCATTTCTTCACGGGATACGTCTTTTTTGAAAGAAGGGTGTAGCGCGATGGATAAATAGGTCTAAACTCTACGTCTAGGTAAACACAAAATTTTGAATAAATAAAGTAAACTTACCTACTATAAGATCTCTTAATGCTACGGCTACATTGTAACGATAAGACGAACAAAAAAAATACATACTAGACTACATAAAAGATAGCTTGATCTCTGCGACATATTATGTCAAACTGACATTCCTAGGGTTGTCCGGATATAAAATATTGTCGATACAAATTATCGACGTTTCTTACTATTATCGATGCTAACGTAACATATAATTGGGTTTAATTTAATTACAAATGTTACTAAATTAAAGTAATATTTTAATATAAAATACATTTATTCTCTTAAAGGAGTACCTACACCCCAAATGTTACATGAGTAGGTGAGAAATTGGATTTTAAAGTAAATCATCATCTGCCTAGCCTTTTCCCAACTATGTTGGAGTCGGCTTCCAGTCTAACCGGATGCAGCTGAATACCAGTATTTTACATGGAGCGACTGCCTATCTGACCTCCACAACCCAGTAACTGGGTAATACGATACCTCTTGGTAAGACTGGCTGTCAGACTTTCGGGCTTCTGACGACCCGTAACGACTGTCAAAGATCTACGAATGACAGCCGGGACCAACGGCTTAACGTGCTTTCCGAGGCAAGGAGGAGTCTCGATATGTAAAGATGGTCACCCATCCACTGACCAACCCCGGCAAGCGTAGCTTAACCTGACGGATCGACCCGTGCGGCTGTTATTACTTAGCCACGAGCTCCTCCGTACAAACTCCTCCGTAAGTATAAATGTAAATAATGTTGTGATATTAAAATATACAATAAAATTAAAAGATAAATTAATTTTAAATTAGATTTTAATTTATCGATAGTTTATAGTCTGTGGTCACGATGATTCATCGCTCATCACTAATTAGGTCGGCATGCCCATAAATTATGACATTGACAGGTACTGTCTGTACTATTATGAAATTCAGGACTTCATAGGCGTGTTTTTACTGACAGCTGTCGCAGAGATCAAGCTATATTTTATGAAGTGTACACTTCGCGCGGCGCTCTCTCTCCCGGGGTGTCCTGTATGAGCGACGAATTCGACGCGACGCGACGCTGCGAACGCGACGAACGCGATCAACTCAACGGCACACCCTGCTTGTGGCCTATATGGCAGTCAGCGGCGAGACGCGACGTAACGCGTCTTGTTTTGTGGGCGACCAGACGCGACACCACGAACTACGAAATGGATGATTGTGTTTCTTTGTAAAAATATTATATTTGTTTTCTTTGTTTGATTTTTACGATATTTTTTTTAAATGTCTGTAAGTACTATAAATATGAACTTTCAAGCAAAATTGTACTGTACTTCTCCATGATTCGAGTAGTAATGATGAAAATCACGTAGGAAATTTGTCGCTTGTAGCATCGCGTCGCATTGTATAGTGACGTGTTGCGTCGCGTCGCGTCGTATTCGTCGCTCACGCAGGATTCCCCGTCCGCTCGATGACGCGACGCGATGCGACGATGGCGACGGCGACGGCGACGACGTCTCGCAGTGTAACAGAGCGCGCGAAGTGTAGTTCGCTTTATCGCGACAATGTAGCCGTAGCATTATTAACTCGTCGCATGTCGGGTTACCGAAAAATATTAAAAAGCCATCTGTCTGAACCAATGGGGTTCATACGACAAACAAAGACATAAACAGAAAGTTGTCGAAAAAGTAGTATTTGTTTTTATCAATGTCCGGAACAGAAATTGTCCACGGTTGCTGCGTCCGTCACTGTCACCACGATCACCTAATTATAATTAGAATGATATCTAGTCATAACGAGCAATTAATTTTATGACTTAACAGCATGGCTTATCTGTATCGATAACCATTAACCATTACAGCAATTAACATTACAGACGCCGTAATCTTGAAAACGATAGTAGACAGTTTCAAGACTATTGCATCAGACTTGAAAAAAGAGCCACTCGATTATGTACCTACGTATCATGTACATTACCGTCGTTACGCTAACTTACTTTCATGTACTTACCATAACACATTTGTAGGCAGTTAGAATAAATGATTGCACAATTAGAGGCAAAGGAGGCGCTCTTCACGTTAATAATGCGTTGCGGTCAATTTAACATTCACATTACCTTGCGATGCGATACGACGACGCCGCGACGGTGTCCGAACTCGAAGAAACGGGCACACCTGTCTAGACGCGCACACTTCGACACATAGTTAATGACACAAGGTGAGCGACACAATGCATCTTCAAACCGCACTGCAATAATCACGAATCGAGATAAACAACCTGACTATATTTAGAAATATTCTGCACAAAAAATATCATCTGGTTGGTTATGTTTATTTACATTATGTATGGTAAATGGTTGGCTAATCTAACGTTATTCGTTGTCTCGTCTAGCATGATTAATTAGAGAGAGAATTTTGATTATGTTAATCAAAATTCCATTTCCTCGGAGCAAAATGAATGTCAAAATGTTAACTTGTCAAACGTTTTGAACTGCTAAACGTACAGTGATTACACGCTTCCATGTTCTTACATAAAAGTTAAACCGTGAAGTCGTAACAATATCTTAGGTGACACATGTAATAAAACTTGGTCTGAAGTCTTTACAATCATTCGCTTGTGTTTTAAGACGAGATATGTAGGTATATTATAAAACAAAATTATTCTCAGTTTTGATATCCTACTTTAGCAACTCTTAAGACTGAGTATTTTATGAAATAACGCCTCCGAAAGTTTTAAAGTAGGAGTACCTACTTAAAGAGCCACGAGTGGTACTTACGACTGGCTACAACAAAAAACTTTTTCACAAAAAAATGCAATCGACTTCCAAAAACAACACTATAAAGTGAAGTGAAGTGAAGTCGGTGTCTGATTAAATGTATTTTCGTTTTTGCCACCGTCTTCCGAAATTAAAGTTACTTTTCACTTAATAGTGTTGTTTTTGGAAGTCGGTTGTATTTTTTTGTGAAAGTTTTTATTTTTCACTTTTTAGTGGTTCACATGTGCTAACCTCTTCACAGCGTACCGGCGTGATGTTATGTTATGAACTGGTGTTAACAATAGACAGACATGAGATTTCAGCAATCCCAGTCCATTTGCTATCATTTATTGAGGAGTTCCGTTGCCTATCTCAGAAGTTCTTCATCAGATCTTCACCAAATTGAAATGGGACCACTCCGAGAAAGTACTCTTCCAAAAACTATCCAAATCGCTTTAAGTGTGCCAATAAAATTGGAAGAGTTCTCTCTACTTATTTCTCCAAGATCCCATCATCAGATCCTGTCTTGATGATCATCGGACCACCTGGGAAGTATAGCCTTTCAAACAAAAAAAAAAAAAAAATCCAAATCGGTCCAGCCATCTTCGAGTAATCGGGGAACATACCTACATAAAAAAAAAATAATAAAATAAGTAAAAGGTTCCGACGAATTGAGAACCTCCTCCTTTTTGAAGTCGGTTAAAAACATAATAATTATGGTACGATTTTGAATCTGTTGATGTAACGCTCCTAATTTAATTTCAACCCCATCAATTTGTTCGCAACAAGCAAAACGTGAAATTACTTCATCATTCTTCAAAATCTAAAAAGAATTACGAAAAACGCGTAGGTACCTAACTAAAACATTGTTCGTCACAATATTTTAAAAATAGAATAGTGTACGCGCGAATGAGTGCAGATTCAGTCGAGTTAGTAACCGTTGTTTCATTGTTTAGTGTCATGGTCAACTGTGACCAGTGAACAGTATGAGTAGTTAAGGAAGCGGCAGCCGGCCCTGGCCGCGATACACACTCGCTCATTCATTCACATTCACTCACAAAAAAGAACAATCAATATAACGATACGGTACGCCTACGAAAGTTTCACCCATACACCGCTTATTATACTTACTAAAAACTAGAATGAATCTTATTTGCATATAAATTAAACATCCATGATCCAACTGACTTTTAACAGAAAACACTACTTGCACTTTAAGAAAATCGTTTTCCATTTAGGGTACAGTTCAGGGTACTTTGAAATAAATGCAATTTTGCCATAATTATGTCGATAAAATATTATTATTAATTAATTGTTTGCCAATATCTTACCGACTTGACTTTTACTTAAATCCATATCTCTTACCGACAAGCTAACTGTGCATATTATGGAAAGTCGCTTCGGCATGTGTCCCGAATTACATAGTAGCAGACTGCAATAAAACTGTAGTCTAATCCCACCTTTGTCTAAATAATCTACTTCCTGTCGAGTATCCAGCACGTCCGCTTTCGCCCTCAGTGTATGGAATCTAGCCAGACCAGACGCCACGCTCCGCTGCCTGAGAAAAATGTGTCTACTAACATAATAGCTGCAATAGAAATAGTTCTAGAAATCACATTCAGCTAATATAGCTTTATGACAATCTAATTTTTATAAATAACTAGCTGCGGCCCACGGTTTCACCCGCGTAGACCGGGATAAAAAGTAGCCTATGTGTTAATCCAGGGTATAAGCTATCTACATACCAAATTTCATCCAAATCGGTCCAGCCGTTTGAGCGTGAAGAAGTAACAAACATACACACACACGCACACACACACTCACAAACTTTCACCTTTATAATATTAGTGTGATTGATGTCTACTTTTGTCTTAGTAAGACTTGTGCGTAACATGCCTACGTTATTCTGAAAAAAAAAAATACATTCAACAGGAGTCATTTTCCTCTGTGATTCGTGTTATTATTAAAATAATTATGCTTTTGTTTACTTACATTTTGCTGGATGTTAAAACATGGAAGCGCATCATTCATCCAAATCATCTGAGTTTATTTTTCGACTTCAGTCCTTGGTACGGTCCCTGGTACATTTCAAATGGCTTATATTGGTACTTTATGTAATCTGCAATTCTGCAGTTATTCCGCTTTAATTCATGAATAATTACTTGGGAAATCTTACCTGAAATACAGACTGTCTTCTTCAGACTTCACTGTGTTTTCACGTTATCACCCCAAAACACGGTGTGCGCCTAATTTATTGCTCTTCGATATTAATTAATTTTAGAGTACCCTAAAAAAAAAACCTAACCCCTATAGAATAATTTACATGATTCATTTTCAAGGCTGTCATTGATGAGAGAGTCTTATCCGTACCTGTCTATCACATTATCATATCATATAATTTCCCCAACTCAGACGATTCCTAAATTCAGTTATTATAACTTATAATGCAGGTATAACACAATGACTAATTTTTACAAGACCATGAAGAGTCACGTAAGTAATAATAATTACGTATGTTTGTCAAAATTAGTTTGAACAGGTAAAATAAACTGCATAATCTAATCGCTAAAATCAGTTTCTTTACAAAACCCGAACACCTTTCGAATTCGTTCAAATGACGTAGACAGTAGAGATTCGATTGTTTGCATTCGATTCGTTCGACATCTAGAGTGACGACGTGACAATGAAGTCACGTGAGGCTTGCGACACATGGTAGGCGCCAGACGTCTAGACGGCCCGACGCGTCACCTGAAGGCTCTTCAGGAAGGCCGCCAAAATTCCTCTCCCCAGCGCCGCCGCGCCACCGCCGCCGCCCGCGCCTCGCCGAGACGGCAGGCGGCCTACTTAGGTACCTATATATATACGGTACAGTTCACACAAATCAACTAGGTAGGTAGGTACTATAATACGTACTATACAAAAAACATTACTGTAATCCGTGGCTTTAATGGTTTTCTGTTGATTGCTCAGACCACTTTTAATCCTGAAAGCCGTTCGTGATTCTTTTATTTAGGTTAAATGCTGTAGGCTGGTACTTACTTTAATAAAATAAACACCTACGTACGTTGTGTTTTCGATATCCTGATGAAAAGTTCTTATCAGTTATCTAATGTGTTTGGTTACGCATTGGAAAAACTACTCTACGTAGGCCCTTATGAACACGGAAGTTTGTTAACAGTGCTACGTTTTACTACGACATTCATATTTATAAATATTATGTCTACGTTTTATTCCTATGATTATTCAAATTGCAGACATAATTAAGGAATCTTTTACAAAAATGTAGTTTTTTAAATAAGGTCATAGCTAGATATAGCAATGTCGTGCGTAAATGCTAGTAGAATTTAAATTACGAATTTCATTATGAGACTTTCTTACGAGCCTTTTCAAGGGTACACGAAGGGCCTTTTTAATTTAAGCCCAAAATTCACACACTAACATTCCCACAGTTTAAAATTATTTGATAACTACAGTTAATTGGTATGATGTAATATTGCGAATATTTAAATTTGAAACATTCTGTAAGATAATAATTTATTGTCCGAAAATAAAATCACTCGGTCTGCTGAAAGTCGTCTGCTGAGCTGAACATTTTACAATGTTACGTCATTAAATCTGCGAGACTTGTCTGTTTCTGCTTTATTAAAATGCATGGTTTTACGATTCCGTATCTAATGTACCGCAGAAGCACCTATGTGTGTTTTACTCTCAGATTATTCTATAATCTGAGGTTTTACTCTTATGTTTTCGCTGTTCCTAAGGTCGGGTCTATACAGTACACACGTAAATAGCTTTTTCAAATGCCCTGTTGGTCCTTTGAAAAGGATTGAAGACAATTTTACCCAACTACATACACTTCTTAACAATAAGAGGATTCTTTTTGCTACGCCATATACAGTGTGGCGTAAATAGTGGTCCAACGTTAAGGGGTCGATACACCGTATATTCAGCTATCACATACCACAATTTGAACCATTTTTTTTCCTAGGGCTCAAAATACATTTTTATTTACATTTGCATGTGATAGCACATGCATTTCACAGTTACAAACAAAATTAAAAAATAATGCATTTAACTGGTCGACCGAGCTCTGCTCGGGTGAAAATAGAGAAAACGTATTTTCCTATATATGAGGCCTATGTAGATTGCAGACTCTATGTAGATATATTTAGTTTAAAGTACTTACATACCAAAATTATTTGTAGGTTGTGAATTTTGGAAATTGAAACTTGTTTTTCTCGGACGTCCACGAGGCATTATAATCTTTTTACAAAGCACATTTCAATGATTATTTTATTTCGACACCATTTGGATAATCAATAACTTACGAACAAAAAGAGAATAATATATTTATTATCTCTTAGTAAGTAGTTGTCAATACGTTAAGAAAGAAAGAAGAAAGAAAGAAATAAAATACGTTTATTTGTGGTAAACATGACGCAAAGGACAACAAAATAAAATGTTGGCGCCAAAAACGTAGGTTCGGTTCTCATGTCAGAGGAGAGGCAAAATAATTATGCCCAAACGCCTTGTCGGATTTGTAAAAGTAAAAAAAAAGTAAAGTAAAAAGTTTATTTGTCACAAATGATAGCATTCACAAGAATTTCGTACATACATACAGTTTTGCTTCAGATACTGAAACTGATAAGTACCCAAACTAAGCCAGGGCTTGTATTTTGGAAATCAGTCTTCAAATTTGTAACACCTTGTAAGCTTGTCATCAGTTCTAATTTCTCATCAAACCACCAAATGTACAAAAACTCATTAACCAGTAGGTACCTTTTAAAAACCAGTAATAGATACTGGTTTACGTTTAACTTTTATAAAATAAGAATTTAATAAAAAAAAAAAAAATATTTTTTTTTTTTAATTAAGACCATTAATTAGTCCATTTGGGTTAGTATACAAACAACTTATAAACTAATGTTAGTACTTAAATCTACCAGAAGTAATTGTTTTAATTTATACATCTACATGCACTCAGTGGCATGTAGGCGTATCCAATGCCCCAGCATGGGGCTGTCCCACCTGTCCGCAATAACCGTCAGAATGCTGTTGGGGCTGGCGCGAATCCGGCTCATGATGGATACGCAGCGCTTACGCATGAGTGCAGGAAACCCATCTATTCCCGCCTCTGCAAACATGCCCGAAGCACTGCAGTAGTGCGGCAGCCCCATCAGCACCTTGAATGCGTTATTGTACTGTACGCGCAGAGCGTTGTATGAGAGACAGAACCGAGACTTTTTTACGACAGTTGAGATTCAGTATTCACATCAATAGGTGGCGCCTGGAAAGACTAATCCAGATCGTAATTAAAAACTCTTTGGTCTTTTGTTAAGTTTACGAGTATGATGGAGCTTATTTAACTCGTCTTGCGCTAATTAGCAGACACGATATAAATTTTATTGTTATCTGCACACATGGTATACAATCGACATTTTTTTTTTCAAGTTTATAAAACATCTTTAGATATCTACACAATTTTGGAGCTTTTTCTAAAATAATGAAAATTAAAAGTTATAAAAAAAGTATTACGCAAATGCTGAGACGAGTATCATCAGTTCATCACATCTGTTGACATCGATTGAAAAATATAATCTTTTTTATATTTTGAAAAAAGGAAATTAGTTTATATTTTAATCTCATCTGAAAATTAATTTTATTAACCTCTGAATAAAATAAAAAGGGACTTGAATCTATAATTTCGCTCTCAAAGTTTAATCTCCAGATAAACTCATTATTTTTTTTCACTGGTCGTTACTGGTTATTGAAGAAACGTTATCTCTTTCGTTACCTATTTTATTTGTGGGTAACTGGAGTAAATTGAGAGAAATGTTTTTATTCTTGATCTAATTGTTCCGAGAATTTAATTGAATTTATTAGTGTATTAAGTAAGTATCTGCATATCCACTTAGATTTGAACAACAATTTTGATTCGTAACGTGTAATCGGTGTAATTACGGTTAGACGATTTAGTGAAACTATATGAATGCACGACTCCTTAATCCATAATTAAGTGATCGATTCCTTCTTATGAGACCCATAAGTCATCTGCCTAGCCTTTTCCAGTCTTACCGGCTGCAGCTAAATATCAGTATTTTACATGGAGCGACTGCCTATCTGACCTCCACAATCCAGTTACTGGGTAAGACGATACTCCTTGGTAAGACTGGTTGTCAGACTTTCGGGCTTCTGACGACCCATAACAACTGTCAAAGATCTACATTATGACAGCGAGCGAGTATAGCTGCCAACAACACCACCATTGTGAAAAAATTTAATAAGTCAGGAGATATCATAGGGAGATATGGAACATTTTGGAACATTTCCTATGCACACATTTTTAGTCCGATGTTGTTGAATTTTTTGTATAAAAAAAATCAACACTACCTAAGGATCGAAGCTATAGCAGTTATCGCTAAAACCGGCCGTTTTTGGCGTTAACTGCTATAACTTCGAACCTAGGAGGTTACGGGGGATGCACTAAGGCAGCCCGCGAAATTCAAATTTTCTTACGTTTTTTGCAATTTGCAGGTCAGTGTGAGGTTCTATGTTGATGAAAATACGATTCGCCTCAGTAACTAATATGACTTTACAGAATTATAATCATTAGAATCAGCAATACAACTCCATAAGTTTAAGTTCATAAGCCCTCAAATCTCATGATTTCATGATATAGTCATTCAATGTAAAATATGAACATTGATGATTTTTATGATTTTATTTCTATAAATAAATATTTGATACGGCCGCGAATCATATTTAAATCAACATACAAACTAATACTGACATGCGAATTGCAAAAAAACGTAAGAAATTTTGAATTTCGCGGGCTACCTTAGCGCAGCGCTGGCGCTTTCGCGATTGAAACCACAAGCCATAAAAACCACACATTGATGACTAAACGACTACATTGTAAACATTAAAGATAAGTATTCCCCGGTTGAATTTCTTCACTGCAATTACAAAAGGTGACCTCATTAGTGGGTAGACAGAGCATGGCATAGCTCAACAAACATTAGCGCAGACAGAGTGAAGCAATGCAAACGTAGCGTATCAAAGGTATCGAGTGATATCGGCGCTGATAACGAAGCCTGAAGATAATCGTCGGCAGACAAATATTTTGTGACGACACACCACTCGTAGGAATTGCTATTATTTATTTACGAATCGAACACTGTATTCACTTGCTCTTTTTGTGACTAAAGGAAATTATTAAAATTTCCCGTTTCTGAAAAAGTTCGACTATTTATTTACTTTTTTAACCGACTTCAAAAAAAGGAGGTTACTCAATTCGATCGTATATTTTTTTTATTTGTGTTCGCGGATTACTTCGTCGTTTATGAACCGATTTTTATGATTATTTTTTTGTTGGAAAGGAGATATCCCAAGAGTGGTACCATAATAAGGAAACCAGGATCTGATGATGGCATCCCAGAGAAATCGAGGGGAACCTTTCTAATTTTATAGGCACACCTATAGCGATTTGGGTATTTTTTATAGTAACTCGTGCATTTGCTCCCGAAAAGCACCATTTAGTGAAATGGAACTGATGAAGAAGACCACCGATGACCATCGGAACTACTCAATAATACGTATTTCACGGGTTGCGATTCGATTATTGCTAAGCAATTTATGCTCGTCACAATTACATATGTTGAAATGGGGCTGATGGTGACTTCACCATCAGTTCCAGTTCTCCTGGTTCCTTAGTGGGAGAACTCCTCAACAATTAACGTCCTTGTATCGGGAAAAGCAATATTTTGTAAAGGTGATGCGCAGTTGACATTAGGCTATTGTAACTTAGATGAATTACAGACTGACCCACTAAAAAGTGAAAAATAAAAAACTTTTTTACAAAAAAAAAACAACCGACTTCCAAAAAAATCCTACAAAGTGAAAAATAACTTTAATTTCGGAAGTCGGTGGCTAAAAGCTAAAATACAGATCCAAAGACACCGACTTCCGAAATCAAAGTTATTTTTCACTTTGTAGTATTTTTTTTTAAAGTTTTTTAAGTACCTACTGCAAAAAACTTCAGTCTGCCAGTCTTTTATTTGATTAAAAATGCAGCGAGTCTACACCTATCAATTATGAATTTGACGTTAACCAAGAACTCTTTTATAAATAATATATATTTTTCCACGACCTAGTGTAGGAGGATGTATGCACGCTTGCGTTTTGAGTTCAGTTGATCAACGCAACGGAAGTAAACTGAATCGTGTAAAAACTTGATACAAGTAACTCTGTTATAACTTTATAAGGTGTATCTTTTTCTATAATGCCAATAAACGCATTTTTAACCGACGAAAAAAAAAAGGAGGAGGTTCTCAATTCGACACGTATGTTTTTTTTTCTTTCTTTATTTCTTTAACTACCTATTATTGGAATTATCAATATAGTATCAATTTAAAGGATTTTATTTAAACTTGCGGCAAAATACTTTTTTTAGGGTTAGTACGAGTAGGCCGTACTATTATATACTAACCCTAAAAGAAGTATTTTGCCGCAAGTTTGTGGTGGTGGCGTTAAGAAGTCATTTCTTTCATACCGGCTGAAAATCATAACAATAATAAACTTAAACTCTAAGCATATAAACCAATTACAGGCACTTTTGAATTGTCAAAGAGTCGGTCAGTTAGTCAGAAAGTTGAAGCCAAATGCCCATTCCAAAACGTAGATCTCAATGGAGAAAATCAAGAAAGTAATACAACATCCTGGGTACATTATTTTTGTTGCTTCTACATGTGAGAACAATGTAAAAAAAATTAAAAATACTAATATTTTTCCCATCTCAGCGTCATCAGCCGATGTCCTAACACACACTTTGTCCTCCATTCAGTCGTAGCAGTATCAGTACACATGGTCTGATAATAAGAACTATTAACCATTAGATTATGCTTAACAAAAACTTAAATTCAAACCTGGACATATTTCCTGACTGCATGTTTGACCATCAACCCGATAACACAGCTAGCACCCTAATTGCGTAACTAACTATCGATCAAAATCGGTTTCATTTTGACAGTTCAACAATATTCATTGCGTTATTTACGGTGTTGAAAAGACAAATTTTTCGAACATTTATGAAGCAATGGATTAGCAATTTGCTTCAAAATGATTCAGATTCCGATCGATAGTGTGTGTTAATTAGGGTGCAGGGTCCGATGGAACAAACTCAGAAGTGATTTGTCGCAACTCAGTAAAACTTACACGAGAAGACATTTAGACCGAATATGTAGGTAGGTACCTACTTCTAAGCAGCTTCCACATGAAATAAAGACTTTGCGAAAACGATGAACGATGACTCAGGAATTGAGCATAGTCTGCATACTGCATTATGTGATATGTATATATATATATATATATATATATTATATATGTTATAGCAGTTCGAAAAATTTGTTTTACAATTAATGCCAAACTATTAAAACTATTTTTGTTACCAGTGTCGTGTAGTCGTGTGTGTGTTTGTAGTAGCATACTCGTATCATCATTGCATTTATATAAATATGTCTATTTTTAGTCTACGAATAACCAGACATGATTATTAGCAGCGGTAATCTTCGCTCGACACGTTTTATTTGGCAAACACGAGACAGCGACGGCGTCGACTGTTCGCAGTACAGCGAGAAACCAATTTTTAAGCTCTTCAAATGTTAAGCGGAACAGTAATTATCAGCTTAGGCAAACAAAAAGTTTATGGAAAGTCTCAACACGTCTAGCCAAACAGATGAGAATTATTTGTATTGATAAATATGTATTAAAGTCTGCAGTGAAATCTTTTTAATAAACTATGTAGCTGTTGCCCGCGACTTCGTCTGCGATCTATAGGATGAATAGTAAGTTATAGCCTATATCTTTCACCATGCCACGGTCTACTCATGTGCCAAATTTCATCCAAATCCGTAAAAGCGTAATAAAAAAACGAACTCACTTTCGCATCTATAGCTTTTGCCCGCGGCTTCGGCCGCGTGGATGTCGGAAAATATCCCATGGGAACGTTCATAAACAGACAGACGCAGCGGGGGCCTATCTTTAGTTAAAATGTATTATGCCAGTCACGCTCTAATAGCAAATAACTTTTGACCGAGTCGTTCAAAAGTTAATTATTGTAATAATTTCGTCGTAAAAACGTTGAATGAAATAAAGACTAAATGTTACCTCAAGACACAAACTATGACTACATTTCCAATCACTTAACTTAAAAAAAAGTAGGTACACAAATATTTTTTGTGAATTTTAAAATCATCCCCAACTGCCCAAGACAAACGTAGCCTATGTCCTTCCCCAGGATGCTATCTAACCTTGCCAAATTTTATAGAAATCCGTGCAGTTTTGTGTATTTTTTACTGACGAAAAAAAAAAGGAGGAGGTTCTCAATTCGACACGTATGTTTTTTTTTTTTTATTTATGCGCATAACTATTACTTACATTACGTATTTTATACGCATAACTTTTTACAGAGTCGTCCGATTTGAATAAAAATTGTTTTATTCGAGAGGGTATACCTCAAAGTTGGTCCCATATAAAATTTATTATCTTTGCTTTGGTAGTTTTTGAGTTAGCTTCAATAATACGTATTTTTTCCGTACTTTTATATGAATGATGTACATTTATATATTCTTTTGCAGGTAGTGGTATTAGAATTTGTGTGGGGTAGGTACCACAACTAAAAAGTGAAAAATAAAAACTTTTTTACAAAAAAATACAACCGACTTCCAAAAACAACACTACAAAGTGAAAAATAATTTTAATTTCGGAAGTCGGTGGCAAAAAAAGAAAATAAATTTAACCTGACACCTACTTCCGAAATTAAAGTTATTTTTCACTTTGTAGTGTTGTTTTTGGAAGTCGGTTGTGTTTAAAAAAAAAAGTTTTTATAAAATCAACTCCTATTCAGCTTTTTTGAAAAATTATCCCCTAAGCCCCCTTAGGGGATAAAAACAATCAATCATCCCCCGATGATTTTTTAAAAAATGAAAAAGATGAAAAAGCTGATCCGCAAATTTCTTTATTTTTAAATTTTCATGTCCCTAACTTAAGAAATGCTGGATTTCCCATACAAACTTTCATCCCCTATATCACCCCCTGTAGGCTTCTTTTTGAAAAAAAAAGTTGCCTATGTCCTTTTCCAGGATGCCATATACAGCCTTGCCAAATTTTATCGAAATCTGTTCAGTGGCTTAGGCGTAAAAAGGTAACAGATAAACAGACAGAGTTACTTTCGAATTTATAATATAAATAAGTATGGAAGTATGGATTATTATGGATATTTCGCGATTACGATGTTGGTCCCGTGAAGAAAGTTGTTTAGTTTGATGGTCTGTTATGTTCCACAACACACCCTTAAATTAGATTGCCATCGACGCTAAGAAGAAGAAGAAGACACCCTGAAATATGATCACACCTTTCTTATACATGCTATACAAGGTCAAATTAAATTAGTTAGTGAAACTCCGCATATATATGTAATGGGTATCGATATCTAAACAAAAAATGACAAAAATAAAAATTATGAGACGTTATCTTTTTGGAGTGAAATGACCACTGGTACTGTTGTTACTTGAACCCATCACGTCTGTGAAGTTTACATAAAAAAACCGGCCAAGTGCGTGTCGGAACACGCACAATGAAGGGTTCCGTAATTGAAAAGAATTTATCTCAATAAAAAAAGTGAAAACCGACTTCAAAAACCAAAAATGAATAAAATAACTTTCTTAAAAAAACTTAACAGCTTCTGAAGTCGGTGCCAAGCTAAAGTGCATTGAAGGACTAAAGACACCGTCTTCAGAAGCTGTTAAATGTTTTAAGAAAGTTATTTTATTCATTTTTGGTTTTAGAAGTTGGTTTTTACTTTTTTTTAAAGTAAATTAATTTTTCCATTTTTAGTTGAATATTCAATTACATTTAATAAGTAAGCCGAAGACGAACGAAAAGAAGAATCATCAAAATCGGCTTAGAAATGCCGGAGATACAGTATATTTATGCATATAACTTTGTACATAAGACTAATTACATAATGTATTATCTACTAAATCCGTCCAGAAAGGATGTAGATCTCGTCAGTGAAAGAATCATCAAAACTGGTGCATTAGTTTTTGAGAAAATCGCGGACCAACAAACATACATACTTACATACATACATACAGGTTGAATACAGAAGCTCCTTTTTTTTGAAGTCGGTTAATGAAATCGGTTAAAAACAAACTTATCAATGGATCTCAAAACCAATTTTTTTTATGTCATAAAACTACAAATTAACAATTTTCGGACTTTTTCCTTTACTTGTGCTGAGAGACCTTGCTTCTTGCCAAATTTCATTATTCTAGGTCAACGGGAAGTACCCTGTGTAGGTTTTGATTTACTTGCGACAGTTGCGAATATGAAAATGTGGCCGTATTTTTATTGCGTTGATTTAGAAGCTTGATTTTTTTAGGATTCTAAGGGACCATAGACTTACGTATTCGGTATTCATTTCAACTTGATATCTCTACGCGTCCTTGAGAAAAAGGGTCATGACAGACTGACAGAGTTGAAAATTATTTTTATATGATAGAATTACAAATTAACGATTTTCGGACTTTTTCCTTTACTTGTGCTGAGAGACCTTGCTTCTTGCCAAATTTCATTATTCTAGGTCAACGGGAAGTGCCCTATAGGTTTTGATTTACTTGCGAGTATCAAAATATGTCGCATAAATGGCCGTATGTTTTTATTGTTTTTATTTACGACACATTTTGATACTCGCAACTGTCGCAAGTAAATCAATACCTATGTTTTGATTTACTTGTGACAGTTGCGAGTATCAAAATGTGTCGTAAAATGGCCGTATTTTTTTATTGTGTTGACTTAGAAGCTTGATTTTTTCAGAACTCTAAGGGACCATAGACTTACGTATTAGATATTAATTTCAACTTGATACCTCCACGCGTTCCTGAGAAAAAGGGTCTTGACAGACTGACAGACAGACAGACAGACGGACAACGAAGTGATCCTATAAGGGTTCCGTTTTTTCCTTTTGAGGTACGGAACCCTAAAAACAGATTTTTAAAGTGATATTTTAAGTGACTACACTACCGGCCGGTCGATGACCGCAAACAAAAAATCAAAAAAATAATTTCTTCATGTTTAAATATCGATACACATCGCGTCTGGGGAGTTTCGCTAGCTAATTTAATTTGACCATGTACTCGTATACAGACAGAGGAGCTTGTTTGTGGCTAAGTAATAACAGCCGCACGGGTCGATCCATCAGGTTAAACTACGCTTGCCGGGGTTGTTCGTGGATGGGTGACCATGTTTACAAACCGAGACTCCTCCGTGCCTCGGAAAGCACGTTAAGCCGTTGGTCCCGGCTGTCATTCGTGTATCTTTGACAGATCGTTACGGGTCGTCAGTACTCGTCAGAAGCCCGAAAGTCTGACAACCAGTCTTACGAAGGGGTATCGTATTACCCAGTTACTGGGTTGTGGAGGTCGTATAGGCAGTCGCTCCATGCAAAATACTGGTATTCAGCTGCATCCGGTTAGAATGGAAGCCGATCCCAACATAGTTGGGAAAAGGCTAGGCAGATTGACTCGTATACAGACAATATCACATTCTACACTGAGTAAACACTTCATATAAAACCTTGTATCAAAATTGCAACAGCAAATATGCAGCACAATAGGTATGTGTCGTCACGCCCCAGACAACCTTACAATGCTATCGAAGAATCTCGCCATAGTTAGGTTACCTCGTTTCCTATTCAATCTCGCCGACTCATATCATATCAGTGACAGCGGTATTACCGTCACGACTCTCGCTGATAAGCATCCAGGCTAGGTACCTACTTCACAGTCTATCTCTATACGAATGTTATGTTCCCAATTGTGAAAACTTTCATTATAATTATCTTTGACACATTGTAAGCAGCACCCCAATTGCGCAACATACGTACTTTAAATCCAAAGGATTTTGAAGGTAATTGCTATTACTTAATCCATTACTTCATATGCTTGAAATTTTGTATGCTCGACAATGTAAATGACGCAATGTATGTTGTTGAATAGAGATGATGAATATAATCATAAGATTACGGCGATACATAGTTAAAATAGTATAAAGCATGACGTCACGCCTATGTAGCTTTTATACGTAAAGTGACGTAGCGAGCCCCCACTCCTCAACTTTAATGCGTGTTATCTAAGTAATATGATAAAGCAAAAAATACGTGTCTAATATTTTTTTATTATCTTAATCTGACTGATGGACTAAATAATAAATAAATATATAAATATGTTTTTTTTTTTTTAATAAATATATGTTAAATATGTTTTTGGACATATCACACAACGCCATCTAGCCCCAAGCTAAGCAACCTAATGCTTGTGTTATGGTAACGAGATGGCTGATAAACTACTTATATACATTTTTTTTTTTGTAAATACATACATATTATAGATAGAAAAACACCCAGACTCGGAACAAATACTTGTAGGTCGTACAAATATTTCTTCCGTGCGGGAATCGAACCCGCGACATGCTGCGCAGCAGTCAATCGCTCAACCACTGCGCCAACCGTGTCGTCAAATAGAATTTCTTTTTTTACCTAGGCATCATCCCAGCACTCGTAACTGCGTACACTCCTATCAACTTATTTGTGAAATGGCGAAAATTGCAACTACGGCCGTCATGTTGAAATGTCATTCGATTGTGCAGACGCATGTCATTCGATTGTGTCGACGCATCAACGGTGCCGTCCTCTTTCAGTTCACAGATAAGTTGGTAGGACTGTAACTAACTATCAGTTGGAATCAGATTCATTTTGACAGTTCAACAATATTCATTGCGTTATTTACGGTGCGGTGATGAGAAGACAATTTTTTCGAAAATATGAAGCAATGGATTAGCAATTTGCTACAAAATGCTTCAGATTCCGATCGATAGCGTGTTACGCAATTAGGGCGCTGTTGTCAAAATGAAAGGCATTTTCATTTTAAGTGTGTTTCGCAATTACCGGCGTGTCGAGTAGGTGGTTTTCCTGGAGGAAAAGAAGTGAATTCGATCCAGAATAACATGTAGATGATTCACAAGATTCACCAATCTTGTTTGTTTTCAAATATTTTTGTTTGAATCAATTAATTACTACATGCAGCTTGGTGTAGATGCTAAAAAGGCTTGCTGAAAATCATTATGTAGGAGATACATACCTAATCAAGGCTATGTAATAAATGGCTGCAAACTTTTAAATTAATTTAACTAAACCCAATCACCCAGTGGGTCCCGCTTAATGGCAAACGACATCGCGGCAGACCCAGACGGAGATGGCGGGATGAGCCAGCCTCTTTTATAAAGACTGCTCCTTGGCAGCTCTGGACAGAGAGAGGTGGAAAGAGGCTACTAAAAAAACGCAATCAACTAATGGAACTATTATGTTATGTTAGTCTTATGTATTAAGTAATCAATAATGATAAGCTCAAAATTTACAAACATATTTAGATGCGTTCATGGGTTCCTTTATCGATACTGAACCTAGCCCTAAACTATGGCACGCAATTTCTTTAACACCCTGTATGATAAAAATAAAAAAGGGGAAGAGCTCAAAGGGCATCAAAAAATTCGTCCGCAACGCTGTAAATGGGAAAAGTGCCCAAAAGTCTGACATCATTGCCACGTTGGATGGCAATGCTAATTCTTTGGACTAAAAATAGGCCAGCCCTCTGGTCCCGCGAAGAATCGACCAACTACTAAAGAAAAGAAAGTTAAATCAATAAACCGGCCAAGTGCGTGTCGGACCACGCCCAATGAAGGGTTCCGTAGTGGTGATTAATTTATCCCAAGAAAAAACTTTGTAAAAACACGCAATTTCTTTAAAACCCTGTATACTTGTGCTTAATATATATATTTTAGTGTTAGCTTGTATATGTAATTAAGATTTACTTGCTTTGATAAAGTAGACTAATAAATATAAATGATTTTAGATAGCTTAAGTGCGCATAAACATACAATAGATATAAATTATGTTGCTAACCGATTTTTCCGGTTTTTTACCTAGTCTTCCTACGATAGTAATTAGGTGAGGTTTAGATCATTCATTATAGTTACAGGTAATAATAGGTACATATTAGATTTACTGGTTATCGCTATTAATAAAATGTTGTTTCATATTCTGTTCGTTTACGACTTGGTCGTAGAATATGGAAAGTATTTTGTTATTCGTTTTGTCAGATATCAGCTCGCAGACATTGTTATGGAAAACATATGATTAAAATCTGTAGGTAAATATTTTTTTTATATGTAGAACAATGATTGAATAAATGATTAAATTATTATTTCATGAAACTCAACTATAAATACCGACAAGAGCTAGTTAGTAAGATAAGTCTGTAGATACAATACTGTTTGTTTAAAGCGTGTCTAGTCTAGCCGGACTTACGGGACTAATTTCCGGACGATTACATATAAAACAATCTAATAATAGACAAGTTTATCGCAGTTTTCGTATTCTAAGAATCTAATCAATCTGCCTAGCCTTTTCCCAACTATGTTGGTGTCGGCTTCCAGTCTAACCGGATGCAGCTGAATACCAGTATTTTACATGGAGCGACTGCCTATCTGATCTCCACAACCCAGTAACTGGGTAATACGATACCCCTTGGTAAGACTGGTTGTCAGACTTTCGGGCTTCTGACGACCCGTAACGACTGTCAAAGATCCACGAATGACAGCCGGGACCAACGGCTTAACGTGCTTTCCGAGGCACGGAGGAGTCTCGGTATGTAAAGATGGTCACCCATCCACTGACCAACCCCGGCAAGCGTAGCTTAACCTGATGGATCGACCTGTGCGGCTGTTATTACTTAGTCACGAGCTCCTCGAGAGATTCGAAGAATCTAATAATAGACATTATTGTCTGCTTTTTTAGACAGATTTGAAGTTTCACGCGTTGAATGTGGGGTTACCTTAGCGTATGGCTAAAGGACGTGCTACAGGAGGAACTGTCGACGAACGAAGTTGTGCTTTGATCAAACGAACCGCCATGAGAAGTCGTCAACGATTATTGTCAGAGCTTTGCTGGGCAAGCTTTTTAAGATGCGGGAAACTTTTGCGCATCAGGTCACCGACATGATCATTTGGCAGCAGAGCATGCACTACAGGTATGTAAAGCCTGGTTTTAATAACTAGTTAATTTAGTTCTGAAAAAAAAAAGATATCATATTGATAATTTGTAGAAAAACTATCCTGAAAATGGCAGCGTTACAGTTTTTACACAATGACTACTAAGTACTATTCCAACGTATGTTCGAGGCCGATGTATTTTAAGTGTGACTGACATTAATTTCTCGCTTCATGCACACTGCGTTTTAATTATGTATATTACATGTAGATCGTCGTGGTGTGTAGTTGCAGTCAGGTGATTACGAGGTGTCACATGCCACGTAAACATGTCGGTGGTCAGCGGAGCGGCGGCGGCGGCGGCGGTGGCTCGGCAGACGGTGGCGGTGCGCGCTGCGGGCACGACGAGGCTGACTCACGCGCCCGCTGTCTGCGTATTGTTTGTTGCTGCCGGAGGCGGCCGAGCCGCGAACTTGGCGCGCGCCCTCGCCCCGACCTTGCCTCGACACGGATTTATTGATGCGTCACCACGAGACACGACGCATGCCGCTTGACGGCTCAACTCGACCTACGTGCCGATACGTGCGAGTTGCGTTGCTCAGCGGAACTGATTCAAATAGCGGTCCAACAATTTGTTCCCCAGGATTATACCTACTATTGAAACATTCGTGATTATTTGAATTGCGCTATCTTGTTACAGAAGACATAATTACGACGTTGACAATGGGCGACGCAATTCGTGAGACAATTTATATAATGACGGAGATTATCTTGTATAAATTGTCATGACCCACTTGTGTTGTTCTACGATTGTATAGAAATATACAGGTTTCATAATAAGTTTTGAATATTTATGTAATCTTATCGTACAAAAAATAAAATCACGGCATTTTTGTCAAGCCATTTTTTTTGCATTACATTATTTAAGATGTATAACATTGCAATTTCACATCATTAACCGACTTCAAAAAGGAGGAGGTTCTCAATTCGTCGGAACCTTCCCCGATTACTCGAAGACGGCTGGACCGATTTGGATTTTTTTTTGTTTTATTCGAGAGGGTATACATCACAGTTGGTCCCATATAAAATTGATTAACTTTGCTTTGGTAGTTTTTGAGTTAGCTTCAATAATACGTATTTTTTCCCCACTTTTATATGGATGATGTTCTAGTTTGTTTTGCAGATAGTGGTATTAGAATTTGTGTGGGGTAGGTACACAACTAAAAAGTGAAAAATAAAAACTTTTTTACAAAAAAATACAACCGACTTCCAAAAACAACACTACAAAGTGAAAAATAACTTTAATTTCGGAAGTCGGTGGCAAAAAACGAAAATGCATTTAACACCGACACCGACTTCCGAAATTAAAGTTATTTTTCACTTTGTAGTGTTGTTTTTGGAAGTCGGTTGTATTTTTTTGTAAAAAAGTTTTTTTTTTCGAATCTGAATATAATGATAGATACGAGTACCTTTTGGCAACAAATATGAAATGGAAGCAGAATGTTTGGTAGGTATCTCTATCTATAAATAAATATATCTACTTATAATAGGTAATATCTTTCCCATCCAACGTAAGGAAAAAGGTCACCTACTTAAATGTCAGCTAAGTATTCTTTTCTTAACAGGAATTAAACGAAGAGTATTTTTAGTTTTACCTTCCTGCTTTTATAAAATTGCACTAAGTACTTACTTTAACACTCAGCCAATTCAAATCAAATCTACGAAGCTGAGCCAAGTCCAATTCACGAATAAATGTAAAAGTTGTGAATGACAAAACCATTTAAAAACAATATTTGGTTGGGAAAATAAAAGTTGCATCGGAAGTATCATTCGTAGTCAGTCTGCAGGCAGGTGACTGCGCCATGATTGCGACACGACAGGTCCGATGTTACGTCGGACGCCTGACGTCGCGTCTTTCGGGAAGGCCGCTGTCAACACCACTCTACAAAAGCCCGAACACGTCGATATTAGAAAAATGTGACGGAAATTAAAGCCTAGAATTAAAGATTAGTATTTTTAATCGCGGTTAACTAGGTGAATATATCGGCGGTTATATCTCGTGTATTTCTTTAGATAAAACTTGGATATGTCTGAAATTCAACTGACAGATCTTACTAAATTCTAGATTCCGCCCAAGTTGAGAGTACATTGTTTATTTACAAGTTATACACGCACTCTACTAAAACCTAGAGACGTGTGAACCCAGACATTACCGGAAAGTATGCACCGCGGCACGCCTTCTGCTGAACGTACCTATTATATGTATAATATAGTTCTACAATCTACGGACCACGATACGCACGCGGCTACTGCCATGCTCGCGGATTAATGGCACATAACCATACAGTGTCGGCAGCGGCCCGATGATATAATAGAAGCGATGTTAAGCTTTCTGTTGTGTCTATGGAGCGTTGTACGATGAAAATGGAGAAAATTCAAACAAACAAATATTCATATATATCCCAACCAACTATATGAATGTAAAAAAAAAACTAACAGGCTGGATAATTAAAGCCACACATACACATATACTGAGTCACTCCTACAACACATGAACTAACATACACACACCCACCCCCACACCACTCACGAATTTTAGTCACTTTCACATCACACCACTTCACTCACATCACATCACATCACTCTCACACTTTCTACACCCCCACACCCCTCCTACTTCACAAGCGAACACACATATTATTAGGTTGGGGAAAAAGTCTTTTTATCATTGAAAGTTTAAATTTTAAAGAACATAATTCCAAATTCAAATTAGGAAAATTTTCATTTGTTTTTCGTACTGTCAAGATGAGTGAATCTAATGAAGAAATTCGATACATTTTAAAATTTTACGACAAAAAAGGTAAAGGTAAGGTATGCAACGCAAGCCGCGAAAAAAATTTGCGATGTTTATGGACCCAGTGCAGTGTCTGTGAGAGTAGCACAAATTTGGTTTAAGCGTTTTCAATCCGGAAATTTTGATGTCAAAGATGCACGTCGCTCTGGTCGCCCTATTACGGATAAAATGGATGCCATTTTTGAAAAAGTGGAGCAAGATCGGCATATCAGTAGTTACGACGTAGCTGAAGAACTGGGAATTGACCACAAAATAGTTTTGGCGCATTTGAAAAAAACTGGGTACACAAAAAAGCTCGATATTTGGGTACCTCACGAGCTCACTGAAAGAAACCTAATGAACCGTGCACTCATTTGTGATTCTTTATTACGACGTAATGAAACCGAACCATTTTTGAAGAAGCTGATAACTGGTAATGAAAAGTGGATCACGTACGACAAGAACGTGCGAAAAAGGTCGTGGTCAAAGGCCGGTCAGGCTTCACAGACAGTGGCGAAACCCGGGTTAACTCGCAACAAGGTGATGCTGTGTGTGTGTTGGGATTGGAAGGGCATTATTCATTATGAGCTGTTACCACCAGGCAGGACCATCGATTTTGAACTCTACTGCGAACAACTGATGAGATTAAAGCAAGAAGTTGAGAGAAAGCGGCCGGAATTAATCAACAGAAGGGGTGTGGTTTTTCATCATGATAACGCTAGACCTCACACATCTTTAGCCACTCAGCAAAAATTAAGAGTTTGGCTGGGAGGTGTTAATGCATCCGCCGTGTAGTCCTGACCTTGCACCTTCAGATTTCCACCTGTTTCGGTCTCTTCAGAATTCTTTAGGCAGTGTCAGGTTAACATCACGAGAGGACTGCCAAAACCACTTGTCGCGGTATTTTGAACAGAAGTCCCAAAATTTCTATAGCAATGGGATCATGTCCCTACCTACAAGATGGCAAAAAGTTATCGAACAGAATGGTACCTACATACTTTAGATAAATGTTAATAATGTATATTAAAAAATGTTTTGAGTTTTCTTAAAAAATGCGAAGAAACTTTTTCGCCAACCTATTATATCTTTGTAAAATAGAAATAAGAACCTAGTTTTTTTATCACCTTTTATCCTACCTAAGAAAGAGCGGCGGCAGCGTCTTCTAACACAGGCATTTTCTGCTATATCAACTATGGTCAGAAATAAACATTTTTGTGTTTGTTTTTTTTTTTTTTGTATACTTAGCACGCTTTTTCAGAAATTGGAAAGGAACCCACAGTGAGCGAGTCTGACTCGCTCTTGACCGGTTTTTTTTAGCAAACAACTTTTGAAATTAAATTTTAATGAAAACTTATTTAATAAATTTTCATTCCGACCATACCATGATACTACTATTAGTATCATGGTATTTTTAGTATTTAATTTAATTACATAAATAGAATATGGCTTTTTACCTACGGAAATTTATCGTAAACATGTCTTTCCTGTGTGCCTCCGGCTTACATTATAAATGTAATATTTAAATATAGCACGGTGGTTGCCATGGCCCATGGGTCAACCTTAACCCTACAAAGATAACTCTGACGGGTCACTCTCTTATTGCCTCAATCACAGTAAAACGTTACAACTTCGGTGCAGGTTCCTTTCAGTTTGCGACCACGTTGAACTTGGCCCCATTTGGATTCAATTCGGTTGAGGCCTACGTACGAGTACGTTACATTTTCTACAATTATTGTGAGTTACTGAACTAAGCTTGTACTACTCGAATGTTTGTTTATCATGCAGCGTTTTGTAAACCTTAAGCCCGGTTTCCACCACGAGCGGAGCGGACCCATTAAGGACTCCGTTTAACTCGCAAGAGTAAACTGCATACTATTGGACTATTTTTGTTGGTGGAAATACAAGTATGCAGTTTACTCTTGCGAGTTAAATGGAGTCCTTAATGGGTCCGCTCCGCTCGTGGTGGAAACCAGGCTCATGGATTTGCTTACAGGTTTTGTAAGCCATCAAGGTTTAGCCTTGTAGGTTTTACCTAATATAAAGTCTAGTACCTACCTACTGATGTTTATTCTACACTGCTTGTGATGCCATCTCTGATGGTACCGGTGAAATAACTAACTACATCGTCAACAACTAGAGAAACACATACTTATAGAAGTTTAGAGAAGCTTTAAGTATGTCAGCACATCTTTTAACCGACTTCAAAAAAGGAGGTTCTGTATTCTACCCGTATGTATGTATGCATGTATATATGTATGTTTGTATGTCCGTGATTTTCTCAAAAACGAACGAACCAGAAGGATAGAAGGTGGTGGTGGTGGTGGAAGGTTTTAGTATATAATAACTTTCATAAAAAACTTAACAGCTTCTGAAGTCAATCAATCTGCCTAGCCTTTTCCCAACTATGTCGGGGTCGGCTTCCAGTCAAACCGGATGCAGCTGAATACCAGTATTTTACATGAAGCGACTGCCTGTCTGACCTCCACAACCCAATAATACGATACCCCTTGGTAAGACTGGTTGTCAGGCTTTCGGGCTTCTGACGACCCGTAACGACTGTCAAAGATCCACGAATGACAGCCGGGACCAACGGCTTAACGTGCTTTCCGAGACACGGAGGAGTCTCGGTATGTAAAGATGGTCACCCATCCACGGACAATCCCGGCAAGCGTAGCTTAACCTGATGGATCGACCCGTGCGGCTGTTATTACTTAGCCACAAGCTCCTCACAGCTTCTGAAGTCGGTGTCTTCAATTCTTCGCACCGACACCGACACGACTTCAGAAGCTGTTAAGTTTTTTATGTAAGTTATTTTATTCGTTTTTGGTTTTGAAGTCGGTTTTTAGTTTTTGAAAAGTTAATTTATTACAAAGTAAGTTCTGTTGTTAGCAGTCTTCGACATCCGGTGACGTTGATGCCAAACCACTCTTTTATGTTTGTAATGAATGAAGGTAAGTTAAAAATAAAGTTATCACTATATTAGCGTAGAGGTTACGTCAATTGGGGCACAGTTTACATAACATTAAATCATGTAAATTGGAGTCAGTCCACACTTCAGACAGACTCGTCTGGTCTTTTATTTTTAGAAGTTCTAGTTATGGCTCGTCGTTTCGTTTTAAAGGTCGTAAAATGTTTAAATGAGATGGTCATCGTCGGTTTAGCGCTCCGCATGCATATTGCGACTGAGTGCACATTGCACGTCGATGTACAAACTTTGAGATTACGAGTGCGACGTCAATGCACGGATTATTCGAGAAGAGTGAATTGATGTAGGTACTTAAGTGTGGGGTGAGGGGTGCGGCGCGGGGGGGTGCACGCTGCATTCGATGCACCACGGTGTACAATGCACCCGGGCCCCCGGGGCGTCGCCCTGCGCCCCCGCTGGCCATTGCCACCGATTTCACCAGCACTTACGAAGTCTTTACATTGCGTTATCCGATGGACATGTGAAGAGAAATCTGCAAACGATTATCATTTAATAAATGTCTGCAATGCACCACAGTGTATTCATAAAAACAGATTATTGGATGCAGCTTTTCAACTCTATATATACGATTCGCCATTGATATTTCAAGGCATCATGAGGAATTAGAGTATCAGTCAATAACAATCTTGTATTGAATACCTACTTAAAAGTCAAATATAAAAACAAATGATCATGACGATGGTACAAGTCAACAACTCCACAGTCTTTTTCTGATTTCTTCAACATTAATTACCAGTTCAGTTTAAAGATATTTTTCTGTGCTCTGTTACTGCTTAGTTCTAAGTATTAAAAGTACCTCATCTACATTTTTCAATCATACATCTCTTTCAAACCAGACTATGGATTGTTGAAAAGTTAACTGTTCTATACGTATGCATCTATTACAAACTAAGAGAAAATTGCTATTCGCTACATTAAAACTTGCATATCAACATATAAACGAACATTAAATGTTTCTCAAGTAGGCGTCTACTTTGTAAAAGATACGGTTTACAGCACTTACAGTAATAAATCTTAGCTGAAACTGAAACGATCCTTACTGGAAAACAATTTGCTAAACCAGAAGACACACCAAATAAAACCAGCTCTCTGACTGGTCCCTGTAGGTAAGTCCTGTAGCGTTCCTTTCCGGCTGATTTATAGACCGCTTCTAAATGGAGCGCCTAATGCTGCACTCCGCCTGTGGAGGCTTTAGTTACGGTACCGGAACAACGTAGGTACCTACTACCTACTTCCTTATTTCATCATTATTAAAAAACCGGCCAAGTGCGTGGCGGACCACGCACAATGAAGGGTTCCGTAGTTGAAAAGTATTTATCCCAAAAACAAACTTAAGAGGCCGTTAGAATACTGTATTTCTATAAGTTTTAATGCACAATATGAATGATCATTTCAATTATGATCTAATGTATGAGCTACTTTTTTATTATATAATTTTGATTAATCGACCTAAACCGACTGTTTTGTGAATTTTTGCTGGAAGAGGTTAAGAATATCACATATTTAGGAATCGTTTTGACGTCTTAAGGGTATGAAAAAATTACAATGTATTGTTGTGAAAGTCTTCTATACAATATATGAATCACTTTTTACCACTTTCATATAAAATGTTTGATTAAAAAAATATTTAACCTAGTCAAATTTTGGAGAAAATGCGCAACGAATTGCTTTTGATTTCGGCTACATATAACTCTCCTTAATAAAATTAAAACAAGAGTAATAAACTTCAGTTCAAAATCAATCCATTTCTTAAAAAAAAATGCAAAATATTTAAAACATGGTATTAAAAAATATTTTAAAACAACCTAATTCTCGCATTATAAACTCGACGCAAAATAAATAAAAACCGGCCAAGTGCGTGTCGGAACACGCACAATGAAGGGTTCCGCACTTGAAAAGAATTTATCCCAAAAACAAACTTAACAATGGATCCCAAAAAAAAAAATTTTTTATGTCATAAAACTACAAATTAACAATTTTCGGACTTTTTCCTTTACTTGTGCTGGGAGACCTTGCTTTTTGCCAAATTTCATTATTCTAGGTCAACGGGAAGTACCCTATAGGTTTTGATTTACTTGCGACAGTTACAAGTATCAAAATGTGTCGCAAAATGGCCGTATTTTTTTATTGCGTTGACTTAGAAGCTTGATTTTTTTAGAACTCTAAGGGATTATAGATTTACGTATTTGATATTAATTTCAACTTGATATCTCCACGCGTCCTTGAGAAAAAGGGTCTTGACACACTGACAGACTTGAATATTTTTTTATTTGATAGAATAACAAATTAACGTTTTTCAGACTTTTCCCTTTAATTGTGCTGTAAGACCTTGCTTCTTGCCAAATTTCATTATTCTAGGTCAACGGGAAGTACCCTATAGGTTTTGATTTATGTGTGAGTATCAAAATATGTCGCATAAATGGCCGTATGTTTTTATTGCGTTGACTTAGAAGCTTGAATATTTTAGGACTCTAAGAGACCATAGACTTACGCATTTGATATTAATTTCAACTTGATACCTCCACGCGTTTCTGAGAAAACGGGTCTTGACAGACTGACAGACAGACAGACGGACAACGAAGTGATCCTATAATATAAGGGTTCCGTTTTTTCCTTTTGAGGTACGGAACCCTAAAAAGTAGCTCATTCATTACATCATAATTTAAATGATCTTTCTTGTTGTGAATTAATACTAGAAATACAGTATTTTAACTGTAAAATTACGTCTTTAAAATCACGTAAATAGCGAAATCAGCAAAATTTTGTATACTTAACATAGTTATCCCAAAAGAAGTTTCTTATGTTATAAAATTACAAATGAACAATTTTCGGACTTTTTCCTCTATTTGTACTTTGAGACCTTGCTTCTTGCCAAATTTCATTATTCTAGGTCAACGGGAAATACCCCATAGGTTTTGATTTACTTGCGAGTATCGCATAAATGGCCGTATTTTTGTATTGCGTTAACTTAGAAGCTTGATTTTTTTAGAACTACTTAGGGATCATAGACTTCCGTATTTGATATTAATTTCAACTTGATACCTCCACGCGTTCCTGAGAAAAAGGGTCTTGACAGGCAGACAGACACACGGACAGACAGACAGAGAGACAGACGGACAGACAGACAGACAGACGGACAAACAAGTGATCCTATAAGGGTTCCCTTTTTCCTTTTGAGTTCGGAACCCTAAAAAACAAATGAATACTTACCTTGGCTGTCGTAAGGACGTCGACGGAATTTTTCGACTTTAATGTAACTTCTAGGCTCACGCTTAATAACATTTCTATATAAGGTAATATGACAAGCTTATAATAAGTTCCTTTCATGACGGTGAATGGTGTGGACAAAATTGTGAAATTCGAGGTCAACGGCCTGCGGCCAGGGACTCAGAAAATTGTAAAAAGACGCTTTTAAAACATTTTTGTGCATATTTGACAAAGCTTACGAAGTTGCAATGCACTTCGTGCTCGAATATGCGCAGTAATAAAAAGGCTCGATTTATCGTGCCCTTTCGTTATGGTCAACATGTAAAATATTTGACGGTAAATAAATTACGTGATAACTTTTTTATACTGAATTTATTGCCAAATGAATTATGCAATCTTACTATACATGGGACAGTATAATCCGCTTTACTGATACATATTTTCGTGATATAAAAACAGAGCTTGGAAATAAAGTTTGAATAATTATATTAAGTTTTGAAATCGACCCTGTTTCCGATTTTTTTTCCATCGAGCAAATTACAATTGATCGTGTTTCAAACGGATAGATTGCCTAAAGCAAGGATATATCTATTACATATTATATTTTTTTCAGGACCTAAATACACTAATTTGACCGTTTAAAATTGATTCTAATACAGGTAAAAACGGTAACACGCCCCCTTAAATATAAAAGGTACAGCTAGATTATAGTTGACGATAAATTGAAAATTGTAAAACAATCACTGATGAAAACGATTTTTAATCAGCAAACAAAATGATAGAACAGGTTTGGTTCAATGTTTAAAAGAAGGTTGTGTATTCAAAATTAATTACTTATCTTATACAACATGCCCCAGAATTAACGCACTACCTCTTAAGGGGTCATTTTACTCATTATCATGAACAACTTTTACTATCGGACCAAACCTGAAATCGCAAAAGAAATCAGCTGTTCCCTACATTTAAGTTTGCATAACTCGTCAAAATGCAGGTCCGGAATAGCAGATTTTTTTTTCGCGGTTTTAGGTTTGGTCCCTTAATAAAAGTTGTTCATAATGATGAGTACAATGACCCCTTAAGAGTTTGTACGTTAATTACCTACCTATTAAATATTTATTAACGATAAATTTAATGGCTTTAAAAGCAATCTATGTCTACAAATATAAACAAATAATCCTAAGAAATGGTTCTTGAAGATTATTCTGAAAGATATAGTCGTAATTTTTTTTTAAGTCAATAATTAGCATGTTAATAGGCTGGTAATTAATACAGTAGCTTGTGGTAAATACAGACTGTCTGGTGTCAACTAGGGTTTATTAAATATTATCGGTCTTATTACAAAACGAGGTTTTTCTTCTGTCACGGTTTAAATCATCGAACCAGTTTTTGTAATAAGAACCTAGCTGTGATAGAAATACAGTTCTTTATACAAAATTGACAACTTAGTCCGGTACTAAGTTGTCAGTTTTGTAAAACTGACATCTTAATGTGTCGGAATAAAGTTCGAAATTCAAAAAAGGGTCCATGGTTTAAACCTGGATTTGAAGATGAAACTTGTTTTGTAATAAGACGGTATAAGTTTATTTTTGTTAAACAAAGAAGACACGAATGTCTTAGTTAAAACTTGACTTTTACCGAGACCTCTTTTTACACCGGTACTCGTATATAATTATTTGTAGTGTAAAATTCGTCAAAAACTAGAAGCAAGCACTTCACCCTGATCTTTTGCATAATTATTATTAGGTAGGTAGGGGAAAGGTGTACGAGATGATTCACATAAGGGAGAATGCTTGTAGTTTATATGATATTCTACTTAGCGCGGATGTAAAAACGTATATCCATAGTAAATTTATGTGTCTTATTGTTGTCATACTCAAAATTGTAATTTTTTAAGATGTTTTATTATTATTTACCACATTTTTAAAACGTTGTCAAAGGATCATCTTGTACACCCCGGTGTCCAAGATGATCTTTGCGGTAGGGGCAAGATGATCCCAGGATCATGTTGCCCCCCTGCCATGTCGGGATTATCATAGGTTCTGGTAGAATTACCTAAATAAAACCATAATCAGGGTTTACTATATCTTTAATTAAATGAAATCAAAATATCCTATTATAGACCTAATGAACCAGTCTTATTAAATAACAGTCAGTCTCAATTACAATTAAATTTCTAGAAAACAATCATCACAGAGATCAGTCGTATAGTCGTAAGTAAAGTTTTAACAAAATTAAACATTCTTCTAAAGTAACTAAACTTATCTTCTAAAACAAATCTAGTAAAATAAATCTCGCTATCCAAAATCAACATTTAAGAAAAATAAGAAACAAAAACTAATCTAGTAAAATAAATCTCACTATCCAAAATCAACATTTAAAAAAATAAGAAACAAATAAAATTTCTTCACTACCTTTAACAAAGAAATAAATCTAGATTAGGCTCAAAAAAAAAGAACAAAAATTATAGTTCTAAGCGTCTTTTTCCTGGCGTTGTATTTCTACACCAATCGCATGTAAACTCATCATCATCGCTATCTATCCCTGCACAAGCTTCATGGCCCCATCTTTGGCATCCACAACATTTAATCCATCCCTCGCCCCTATCGTCTTTGGAAAATGTTTCCGTACAAAAAAGACATTCTGCGTCTTCTTCTTCTTCAGACGACTCTGACACAATATTCTTCCTTTTATTTGACATTCCTTTGCCTACTCCCTTCCCTTTCTTTTTAGGATGAGTTTTTTTTTACATTTTGTTGTTTTTTATTTGTTTTTCTATTTTCCTTTTCCGTCTTTTTATTTCTTTCTTCCTCTAAATAATTTTTGTATGGCGTGCTAGTTAATATTGATGTGTCTATTCGTTTTCTCTTAAGATGGCTTCTTTTACCCACAATTTTTGGCAATGGATGAATTTGGGCTGGTGTAACATTAAAAGGTTCATATTGACTATCTTCAAGGATGGATGGCGATACATTTGAGTTGCGTGCGTAGCTCGTAGATGGTAAAGGGGACAAAGGACTGCGAAATGAAAAATTCATATCATTAACAGGAGTTGGTGACGGTGTTTTATTCTGCAAATCTATGCAGTCCTGTAATGTGAGGGTTTGTGGTGAGGGATCATTTGAGTTGACCTATGTTTGAATCCGTTGTAGGCATTTCTACTACACTGGAGTCTTCATTAAATTCCATTTCTGTTGTTGCAGCAGCGATAAAATCAGCTTCGGTGAACACATCCGGGTTGAAAGGATATATGCCGGTTTTGGCAAACCCATTGATGGCATTTAATGGGACTGCTGCTTTTAAATAAGCCTCTCCAAAAATCTTTGCAATCTGAAATACAGTCACTGGTCTGCCAGGATTGTTGTTCATCCATTTTTCGAGTGACTGATTGTGGTAAATGCTCAAGGGATACATCAAGCTGACGTCTAAAGGTTGCAGTTTATGGGTGCAGTGTGGAGGCAGACAGACAATAGTAACGTGATTTTCTCGAGCTTTTAAAATCAATTCCAAATTTTTTGTGTGTGAAAGGTGGCCATCTAAAATCAACAGCACTGGGTCCTCCGCAGATGGTTTCGTGTAGCTTAAAAAATGGTCAAACCATTTGGTAAAAACTTCTAGATTCATCCATCCAGATGAATTACAGGCCCAGGCGGAGCTTGGCGGTGCGCCATCTATTAGTTCCATCTTCATACGAACCCTTCGAAAGATAAACATGGGTGGTATAAAAGTTCCAGAAGCAGACATACAAATTACAGCTGTTGTAGTCTCCCCCCTTTCAGCTGAAGTAACTCGTGCTACCTGTTTACGTCCAGTTGTTGCAAACACCTTTGTATTTTTGGTAGGCACCGTAGAAATGCCAGTCTCGTCAACGTTATAGATACGGTGGCATGGATGGTTTTTCGTCTCTTGAACACATTTTAATGTGGAATAAAACTTATCTACCACTGGTTTATTAAAGGCCCGTGCTCGAGCAGTAGAAGTGGATTCAGGTGCCCGAAGCGCTATATCTGGATGCCGCTGACGGAATCCTCTTAGCCAATCATATCCTGCTTTTTCTTTGTTGAAAGGGTGGGTGATATTATTTTTTACTGCAAGTTGATATGCTAACGATACAACATCTTGTCGTGTTAATCCGTACATTCTCGTCTCCATATCTTTAATGTGCTTCACGAGCTCAATTTCCTGTTCTGCTGTAAAAACTGTTTTTTTTCCACCTAAATATTTTATTGCACCGACAGCCACTTTATTTTTGCCTTTAGCCCGCCTTTTTAGTGACATTACAGGCACTCCAAACTGTTTACTTGCTGTTCTAAATGGCATGCCATTTTTAACAGCATCCAGCGCTTTGAGCATGGAGTCTTCCGACCACAACCCGCGGTTAGTTTTCCGTTTATAATTACGAGGCATGGTCTAAAACAAAATAAAGTATTTTTTGTTATTATTTGAAATCTACTACAATTTTTTAATAATGCAGGCAGGTCATACTAATTAAGTCATATATATCTGAAAAAATACATAAACTAAAACGTAATAACATACCTACAAATGGTTAAAAAATATCCCCGTAATAGTAGGTATGATTATGCTACCGGTGTACAAGATGATCCGCGGGGATCATCTTGTACACCGGTAACATAATCATCTTGCCCCAACATAAACTTTTTTATTCAATGTTCGATATCATAACCTATGTGGTTTTAACTGTTACCATGCTATTAAAAAAACAAAATAGAGCAATATCCAAAGCTAACTAATACAATAGCCTCAACAATTAAGTACCTAGAACACATTAGACATAAACTTAAAGTCAACCTTACCTTAGATCAAAGTCACGTAATTTTTGTTTTCTTCCTCAAAAAATTTGATTGTCACTCACGACGCCATTACGTTCGACTGAGGCGGGGGAATATCGGGGACTACATTTTGCCAATAAAAACAACTAGATGACGCTACTGGTTTCGTTGCAATCTGAAAGGATCATCTTCCCTCAACGGATCATCTCGTACAACTTTCCCCTACTTAATAAAAAATTAAAAAAAATAATAAATATTTATTTCCAAAGTAGGTACAACAATTTCTTAAACTAATAACAGTAAACAGTACTAACAGTACTTAAATGTATCTAATAATAATTATGCATAAGATTCTGTATATATACAGAATTCTTCTGTCATAAAATATACAACGTGTCCAGGGTGTGGGTACAGAACATCAAACCGATAACTTTCTCCATGGGAACAACATCGTATTCGCGTAAAAAATTTCAATTGTCCCATACACAGGTCCCATAGAAAACTTCAAGCTCGACGCAAATGTATAGGACGGCTGATTACTTTTCACGATAACGATGTTGGTGCCATGGAGAAAGTTGTTCGGTTTGATGGTCTATACCACACCCTTAAATTTGACGAGGATGCAAAACGACACGTTGTATAAGCATTTACATGCATCCTCATTTCAATAATAGCTTAATAAAACTTTTTTATTTCTCGTCTTCATTTGAACACCGACGGCGAAAGTCAACGGTAATAAGGTATTTCCAGTAGGTAAGTAGTGTAGGTACCGAGGACGAATTTTATCAAAGAAACTGGACGCGATCGACACATCTACTGTGTCTAAGCCGCGTTCAAGATCTGTCAGTGTCAACTCATCATTGTTGTGGAATCTTGACACTGACAGCTCTTGAACGCGAATTAGATGTGTACTTGTGTGTGTGTGTGAAATTCACACTAAAAAGAAAACAAAGAGGCTATAAAAAATAAGCAATAAGTACATGACGCCGGAAATGTGTCGTCGGAGCGTTAAGATGGAAGTCCTGTTCGGGCAGCGCCGCGTGAAAATCCACGCGCGACGCCGGATGCGCGCTAAAACACCAACCATGTAGTTCTATCGGCACTCAGTAGGTCCCCCCACACCTGCATACACCTTTACCCCTCTGTTCTCCTTATTATTGCATTTTACTCTGTAGCTAGTAAAAATATTATTGAAATTACGTTTTGAATCATAATTAAAATAAAAAGTTCGATTTGAAAGAGTTCTTTCTTTTTCTACTCCTTTAAAAACAATCTTCATTGACTTTCCGAAATGTACTCTCTCTCTCTCTCTCTCTCTCTGTGAAAAATACTCTCTTGTCAAGCAACAGGTTTTAATGATCTTTAATTTGAGCCAGCTGCCAAAAATACGTATGAATAAGTTATTTACTAGGTTTCACATGTACCTAAGCAAGAATGATGGGTAGGTACTCGTAGATACTACCAAGGATCACATAGGCATATTGTTGATTTTAAGAAAAGCGTCAAATTAAAAAAAAAATGCATAAATGTTTTAAAAGCGAGACCCAAATGCAACCGGAGAAATCGAGATAGGTGCCTCTATCAGTCACTATTGACTGATTGAAAATACTGAAATGACCTCAGATCAACAAAACAAGGAAGATGGAGCGCCGCGAATATCAAAAGTGAAGCCACAAAACCGTGCTCCTGCAAGTAAAATACACGCTCACGCACACAAATCTTCCTTTTTTTGTTGACCTGAGGAAATGATAAATAATGAAAGTTTAGTCAAATTAGTTACTGCATTAAGAATAAGTAAGTAAGTATACCTACTGCTGTTTTGTTGACCTTGGTTGTGATAGTTGCATCGCAACGTCATTCAAGCAACCTCCGTGACTTCAAGTTCACACCTTGAACCATAACCGTAACACTTTTTTAATAAAGTAATACAACACGCATAATGGAATGACAAACATTAATTTAAAAAGTAGGTGTACCTATGCTTGAAACGTCAAAGTCACATTCATGTGTCATAAATGTTGTATTTGATTTACAAAGAACTCCAATAAGACCTGCACATTTGACAGTTCAGCAACATTCATTGCGTTATTTACGTTGTCGAGCAGACAAATTTTTCGAACATATGAAGCAATGGATTAGCAATTTGTTTCAAAATGAAACCAACTCCGATTGATAATGTATTACGCAATTAAGGTGCAGCACCCTAATTGCGTAACACATTATCAATCGGAGTTGGTTTCATTTTGACAGTTCAGCAACATTCATTGCGTTATTTACGTTGTCAAGCCTTCGATCAATAATAGCACTAGTGCTATTATTGATCGAAGTGTCAAGCAGACAAATTTTTCGAACATATGAAGCAATGGATTAGCAATTTGTTTCAAAATGAAACCAACTCCGATCGATAATGTGTTACGCAATTATAAATAAATAAATAAATATGTTTGGACATATCACACAACGCCATCTAGCCCCAAGCTAAGCAACCTAATGCTTGTGTTATGGTAACGAGATGGCTGATAAACTACTTATATACATTTTTTTTTTTTTTGTAAATACATACATATTATAGATAGAAAAACACCCAGACTCAGAACAAATACTTGTAGGTCGTACAAATATTTGTTCCGTGCGGGAATCGAACCCGCGACATGCTGCGCAGCAGTCAATCGCTCAACCACTGCGCCAACCGTGTCGTCAAAAAATTAGGGTGCAGTATTTTGATTCGGTCCTGTAATTCAAATATCTTTTAGTTTTATAGGTATTACATGGTTTCATCAAAATTCTATTCTTTAGAATCATTAAAGTTGGCTTGCCAATAAATCAATAGTCGCTTTATCATTCACAATTAATTCTGTCCACTCCGAAATAACGCGCCCCACTACCACGTTTACCGTAGGGTACGGTGGGGCGCGTCATTTCAAAGTGGACAAGCTCTACACACAAATCTTGTGATTTTACAAAAATTACTCGTACAATTTATTATGGAATTATTTTAAATGATAAAAAAATAACGGACGACTTTGTCATGTCTTACAGTATGTCATTGAAACTAAAAGCCGATTATAACAATATTTTTTTGTCTGAGGTTATATAAGGTGTTGTATTAGCTACCGATACCAAAATTATCTATCTTTCTTATCTTTATTCATTTAAGTATCTTGGTCATGTGCATTGTTCAGCTTTGACGAAAATGTATCGTAAACGCCGCGAGGATGCGGCGCGGCGTAGAGACTGCGTAAAAGCGGTGTTGTAGCCGCGTATGCGCCGCGTCGTAGGCACCGCGTCGTAGGCACCTCATCGTAGGCGCCGCGTCGTAGTCGCGTAGTTGTAGTGTCATAGCCGCGTAGGCCTGGCACCGTAGCCGCGTAGCGTCAGCGTAGGCGTGGCGCAAGCGCGGCTTATGCAGTGGAGTGCCTAGAACGCGCGCTGATGATACTGCTAATTAAAATTGCAATACATTTTATTTCGGCCCCAATTGATCCGTTATTACCTCAAACAAAACAACACAAACGACAAACAAACAACAAACACAAACGATTCTTCTCTCGATTCTGACACAACTGGTTTCACGTGTTGAGAATTTGAGATATGTACTTCAATTTCCCCGTGTGTACTGCACTTACTTGTGTACTTATATATACATATTAATAAAATTAATATAGATAAGCCAATAAAGAAATCATGCGTCCATTTACTGCGAACTGACTTCTGAAAATAGGATCCAAATCAGTTAAACGTTTCGAACAGACAGACAGATGCTGTAGGGGACATTGTTTTATCTAGCCATGTCTACAAACAAATTAATTCAACGGCGCACCTAGAGGGAATGTAGCTGCGGGACGGGTCGATAAACATAATTAAAAGTTGAATGTCGGCTGCAGTCTGCCTGCAAAAAGTGATCAATGTTATTGAGTGGCAGCCGTCGTGCTCACCTGGTGACGTCACACCATGAGCAGTGCCACCGAGACGACGCGCAACGACCGCTGTCCTTGCGGTGACACTAACCTCGTACTTTTGATTAGTCCTAACTTGTGTCGAAACCTGCACTGACAGTACCTACTGAGAAAGTCACTTTCATGTTTCAGACTAGTCATACGACATCTTGTATTTTTTAAGATATAATAATCTCGCCAGACCTAAGAAAATAATGAGTTACTTGAACATTAAAGCACATCATTTTAAACCATTCTTCTTTAGAAGGATTAAATTAAATCATATGAGTACTCTTATGGTAATAAAGAATCTCAAACGTTTTAAGCCTCAAAGTGATCGGCGGTCTCCCGCCCGCCGCCGCGCTGGTCGATTTATTTTGTCAAATTTTAATTTTTCAGCTGAAAATGCCCATTTAATATAGTTTGGTGATTGAACTATGCACCTATAATTAATTTTCACTTAACAGGGATTTGAAATACATCAGATAGCTAAGGTTATCCTAATAAGATGCTTAGCTACAAATGCTCATAGATTTTTGATATGAAAATTCTCCCTAGTTTCAAATGAAATAAAATCACCTTTTCTGCCACGAACATTATATTTATCCAAGCTAATAATTAGGTTCAAATTCATTGTTATTATGATCACCAATATTAATATCCCCATCAACGTTCATTCTTGTGGACGTTAGACCATATTTAGCAGACGTCGTACCTGGTTGACACGTCATTTATTTGAAGCGATACCATAACATTCCAATTTTGAAAAATGTTGCAAAAGCATAAAAGTAAATGAATCATTTCGAATGCCCAGCATAGCTCAACCGGTCTCGGTGAGATAATTACTGAGTAATACTTATGAGCTTTTAATTTTATCTACCTGTGAAAATATATGGTTGCGGGGAGCGCGTGGCGCGCTGTTAGTGCAACATCGGGTTGCAGCTTAGACAGATTAAAGCAATAGACAAGTCACTAAATAGTAATAATAATGAGACAAGGACACACTATTAAGTCCAGGCATTAGACCCAGTAGCAAGAGTAAACGAGACAGCAATATATTTTCTCTCTCTCTCCGTCGCGTACGCAAACTTTTTGTCTGACAGCCGTTTTGTATGTAATAACCCCCAATTGTATGTAATAACTGGGGCCTACAAAATGGCTGCCGTGGTACGACTTCTTTGGAAAGTATTACCCGACTATATTAAATTAGAATGAGTTTAAAAGTGACTGTCAGAGATTCTCGCTATCTTCTAAGGTATACACTGATAGATAATATATACAATTCCCTATCGACGAGTTGCAGCAGCGAGCAGGGGGCGCGCAGGTCGGCGGGTCGCGCGGGCGAGGGCGCATCGCTTGCAGCGCCCTCTGTGCCCTTGCGGACGCACGGTGCATGCACCCTATGTACTAACACTACAGCGGCTAACCGTAGGACAACTCCGACTTAAAGTACTTTTTTTTGTATTTGTAATTAATATGTGTGTGTGTGCCTGGTACGGTAGGTATTTAGTACACAACAGTTTTGATTGATGAAGTTTTCACCCTTTATGAAACACATCTCCTAAAGAGGTGTGTACCCTTGGTTTTTAGATCACTTCCAATTTATACTTACACATTTCAGTACCTGTTGTTCGGTTAAAAATATACTTTACAAAATACGAATGTATTTTGCACACCTCCAAGATGAATGCTTGCAATATTTTGTGTTCGAGTACAAACATATCCATCTTAGTTATTCTTTTCGTTCGTCGTTCCTCTTGCACTCGATACAGTAAATAGTTCAGATTATTCGGGGTTCGAACTCAACATAATCCATCTGTTGTGAGTAAAATTCAAGTTGAGCCACATTCCTCAAGGATTTCCTCAATTAAGAATGGCTCAACTCCAATGTATGTAAACCTACTTTGCTTTCCTTTTATTTTGCGTTTTAAGGCCATTTACCTCCATTCCCTCACGTAAGGATGGTTAATGAAGAAATCGAGTAGTTGTCCTACTAGTTTTCCTTGTCTGTGGCCATGCATCGGCCCTCAGCCCCTCCCCGCCTTCGTACGCCCTCCCTCCTCCCTGGCCGGCTCCGGTATACGCTCGCTCGTCGTGATGCTGCATTTTAATAACGTTTTTGACTTACATGTCCAGCCGAGCCGGGAAAACCGTTGTTTTTCTTATTTCATGTCATTCTCTTTATTTTGAGTCTTATAATTTATTTATTTTTGTTTAAAGTATGAAATTTTAATTTCTTATGAAGTGACGTTTATTCTGGTATAAACTTTACGTAATAATATTGATGTAGTAAGGACAATTTTACCGTTCATTCTGAGCGTTTTTAGTAGTTTTATGGTATTGAATGGGATTTTTCTTATAAATATTCCATACATATTTCAAAAATCTGAGCCCGCTATGAAATTAACAACTTTATGACATATTAAATATATATTTTTCATTTCATTTGCTTAAGTACAGTAGTTCAATCCACGAGCACGGAAAAATGCCATAAGTAACGCATTTTATGAAAAACTTGCTTCGGAATCTTGGTTTTACATAAATAAATACGTACCTAGATGAGAAAAAATTGCCAAAAGTGAGGCCGCTCTAAACTACACTAACTAATAACAACTATTCTCCACCACTTAAATAAGTAAAAGTTGTCGAAATCTTTCAGATTCTTAGAAAAAGAACGCTTTGGCGTTCTTTTTCTAAGAATCTGAACGCGTTGGTCATTTAACGCAAAAATCACGGTCAAAATGTAATAGGCCTCTTAAATCCATAATGTCAATCATTCTGCCTAGCCTTTTTCCAAGTATGTTGGAGTCGTCTAACCGAATGCAGCTGAATACCAGTATTTTACATGGAGCGACTGCCTATCTGACCTCCACAACCCATTAACTAGGTAATACGATACCCCTTGGTAAGACTGGTTGTCAGACTTTCGGGCTTCTGACGACCCGTAACGACTGTCAAATATCCACGAATGACAGCCGGGACCAACGGCTTAACGTGCTTTCCGAGGCACGGAGGAGTCTCGATATGTAAAGATGGTCACCCATCCACGGACCGACCCCGGCAAGCGTAGCTTAACCTGATGGATCGACCCGTGCGGCTGTTAGTACTTAGCCACGAGCTCCTCTACAATCACCGCTCTTCTCAAAGTAAATAGCAAAGTTCATAAATCACCATCCTCGCCATTTCTGGAGAACGCACTGGTTGTAATAACACCTACCATCAGATATTCTACGTTTTCTAGCTCTACCTACTGATTTAATTAATATTCCTAAGGTTAAAAGGAAGTAAGATCATATAACGTATCCCAGGTGAAGTGAACATTGTCGCGTGCGGTCACGGGCACACTTCGTCGTGTTGCAATCATAGCACGTTCTGCAAATTGATGTCAACGCCTCTTTGAACCTTCGCTTCACAAATTTAATTCAGTATAAGTACAACACTCTTGTATGCGTCTGCGCACAATACCTATTCAGATTTATTGAAGAGCTGAATCGGTAATCGACTATCTGGCCGGTCGGTAACCCTTCATTACCAATGCGCTGCCAAAGGCTCGTACTCGTATTATGAAATGAACAAAAAAGTCTTTGTTCTCGAACTTGTCTTTATAAATACTTACCTTCTCAAACTTTTTCGAATCTATAGATGTTTTTGAAAGTAAGTAGCTGGCACTCAATGTTTTCTGAAGTTATTTATTTCGGGAAAACAAACAAATACACAAATATCGTAATAAACAAGAAGTGAGAATAAAAGAGATTACATAAATGTGTAGCTCACGGGTCACGGCGTTATCCACATCTTAAATACTACATAATTGTTAATGAACTATTTGCACACGAGTGAAACTTAAAAGGTTAAATCTAAAGAAAATTATAAAATGAAGAGAAAGGAAAGGATTTTTTTTTTTTTAATCAAAAAAGGCGTCTAGACTTTAAATTTAACAGCTCAACATTCTTTAGGCGTGAATTAGAGGAACATGAAAAAAAAAAAATATTTTACACAATTTATTCTTCGTTTACAATCATAAAGAATTTCTAGAAATAAACTGATCAATAAATTGTTTAGCAGACTCCATATTCTGTATAATTTGTTTGAACTCCTTAAATTTAACAGCTCAACATTCTTTAGGCGTGAATTAGAGGAAATATTATGGTTATGACAGGAACACGAAAAAAATATTTTACACAATTTATTCTTCGTTTACAATCATAAAGAATTTCTAGAAATAAACTGATCAATAAATTGTTTAGCAGACTCCATATTCTGTATAATTTGTTTGAACTCCTTCGATAAAGCGAGTATTTTGTGAATCGACGCTTCTGGGATACGGCTACTCAGTCTGCGCAACGCTTCCTGTTCCCTTTTAACATCTTGCCCAATTTCATTTTGTATCGGATGTAATTGCGTCACATAGACGTCAATAACATCAGGATCATTTAATTTTTCGTCCAGCTCCTCAAACATGCTAGTAAAATTATTTTCGATACTTTCTATGATTTCATCTATTGTAACTTTTATTAACTCGTCTACGTAATTAGTTTCAGAATCTGTTATGTTTTCTATTGGTATAACAGGCGACTCTTCTACTTCTACTAATCCGCCATCGAGTAAGTCAAATACATCTGTAATAAAATAATACACAGATTAAGTTTAGTGTAATAATCTTGTCCACCGTGCACCGGTCCCCTATCAGATTGTCAAATAGTGGGCCCCTATTTCTGTTTGAAAGTAACAAACCTAAGTCACAAAACAATTTAAAACAGTCTGAAATTCAAACTTTTTATGAGACTATAATGGACTACTACTATCTGTATGACACTTATTATACCAATTTCATGTCATAATGTGTACTATATTTTCAAATCTACTTACTGCGTTTGACCCTTTGATCCATATTACAGTTTATGCAATATTGCCGATATTCCTCCAAGTCGCGGAGCAGTCCAATTCGTCTGAAGCTAATTTCAGCAGCATTTTCCATTATGTTATAAGTTTTGGAGGAAATGTTAACGTGTTTTAAATCATTGACGAAATGATGATAATCATCTTGTAGACTTAAAATATCATACATTGTCATACCAAACTGTTTTACTGCAGCTTCTTTTAAATTAATTTTTAATTCTGTAATATTTTGTGCATACATCTTATCTCTAATTTCAAGCTGCTGATTTAAACTTTCGTCATATTGCGCTTGTAGCTCACTTAGCTTCTTAATAATGTTATCATTAAGATCTTTAATTCTAACACAATACATGACGGCAGGTTGTGAAACAATGAAGGGATTGTTATCTATCTTATGTCCAAACCCTGAAAAGTTTAAATAATTATTTAAGAATTTTCAAAGTGCACAAGATTTTTTTGCTAGTCGTTAACAATACAAAACTTTACGTACTGTTTTCGATGCCAATTTCTTCACAGTTAATTTTACACATGTTTTTATACTTTTCTAATTTATTAAAGATAATAGCAGAGTCTTTTACAACATTGTTAATGTTATCTTCGAGGGTGTAAAACTGTTCTAACTGAGTCGCAGTCTCCTCTACGTCTGGTTCTAGTTTTTGGCGTAAACGAGCCATATCGTGCAGTATGTGAAGCATATGTTCCGGACGGTCATTAATTTTTTCCTGGAATTCTTGTAATTCACCCATATACTTTTTAAACATTTCTTCCGCGACAGGGTAGTAACTTTTTACTAAATTTTCCTTAATTTTTAATACACCTGCCTTGTCTTCAATCAAATATTTTATATCGCTGTGACTTATCAAGCTGTGTTCTCCTTCAGGACAGATTTTATTAAAATTATTCAGATTGTCAGTAGGATATTCAACCGAATATTCATCAGAATATGATTCTGAAAAAAAAACATACATCAAATCAAGGAAACAAGCAATTTGAATATTTGATGTTTATGGAATAAAGTTACTTTAATACTCTACCATCATAACTGGTGTTCATGGATTCTGTACTGTCAGAAGAGGCCCAACAATGATATTTGTTAAAACAGAATGAAGATACTGTATTTTTCAGAATAAAAAAGACAACAACGTGTTTAGGAGTAAACATGTTTCTAAAACTTGTAACACTTTGGCCTGAATGTTTAAACTCCAATCGTATATATTAGGTATACGGGACTCATTAAAAAGTAGAGAATTTATAAAATGCATACGTACATACTTACCGATTTTTTTACGATTCTTACACCTACCTTATCTATATGTCTGTGGTAATTAAAAGTAGAAACACGACGCTGTATATCAAAAAAAAACAGCCAAGTGCGTGTTGAACCACGCAGAATGAAGGGTTCCATAGTTGGGATGAATTTATCCCAAAAAAAACTTAAAACTGCAGTTGAAAAACATGTTCTCCCATACATCGTCGTGCGTCATACGTCACTTCTCCAACAGCAAAATTACCTAAGTATTTAATCACAAAACAAAAAAAAAATATGATAAAACTACAAATTAACTATTTTCGGACTTTTTCCATTACTTGTACTGTGAGGCGTCTCTCCATTCTGTACAAGGCCAGGACGTAAGGGTGTGAAACTAATCGCGTATTGATTAGACATCACTTTTACTAAGATCTTCCAATCTATGCAAGAACCTACGCAAATACTCGCGTATACACGATTTACCTACCTACCTACCGACGATTACCAACGGTTTAACTACCTTATTCCATAATATACAGTGCCAGTACGCATACGGACTAATCGTGTATATGTCGCAGCCAACTGGTTTAAACTGTGGCTGTCACTTGTCAGGCGTAAAGTGATGTAGTTAATATAGTCGTCCACGTTACAACACGTCCATCAATACCTGCAAAACAAACTAGAACATCATCCATATAAAAGTGGGGAAAAAATACGTATTATTGAAGCTAACTTAAAACTACCCAAGCAAAGTTAATCAATTTTATATGGGACCAACTTTGATACATCAAAGTTGGTCCCATATAAAATTGATTAACTTTAGCCTTTACCCTCTCGAATAAAACAATTTTTTTTTCAAATCGGACGACTCTGTAAAAAGTTATGCGTAGTCATACATAAAAAAAAGAAAAAACATACTTGTCGAATTGAGAACCTCCTCCTTTTTTTTTCGTCGGTTAAAAAAATAGCATTAAATGTCCACGCGAGCAGTTTCCTATGGCTGCGTTTTGGCCTTGTATAAATTGGAAAGACGCTACTGTGAGACCTTGCCATTTCATGATTCTAGTTCAACGGGAAGTGCCCTATAGGTTTTGATTTATTTGCGAGTACCTACCAAAATATGTCGCATAAATGGTCGTATTTTTTTATTGCGTTGACTTAGGAGCTTGATTTTTTTTTAGAGCTCCAAGGGACCGTAGACCTACGTATTTGATATTAATTTCAAAATGATACCTCCATGTGTTCCTGAGAAAATGGGTTTTGACAGACTGACAGATGAACAAAGAAGTGATTCTATACTTAAGGGTACCGTTTTTCCTTTTGAGGTACGGAACCCTAAGAATTATGAAGTAATAGGTAACAAAATTAGACGCAAATAATAAAAATAACACAGGTCACATTATTTGGTTTTCTAGTGTAGATACCTATTAAACCTTTTATGTAAAAGCTAAGTTTCATCAGATCTATAGGTACCTATGAAAACAATAGTCTAATGTTATGGTCTGAATGATCCTAGAATAAAGGTTTTTAAGTCAAACGCGAATGCATTGCCGCAGCCACGGTCACAGCACGTCATTACTGAATAAAGTCTAACGCAGATTGGGGCGCGCGCGCCGCTATCCTACGCTACGCAAAATTCCTCCTTCATCACTTTCGTACGTTTTCTATGAACACACACAACACAACAGGCGGGCCTCACCGCACTTTTTTGTATGGAAAAAATGCGATGTGCTGCGGCCCATTGCGGCTCTAAGGCTGTCTGTCCACTGAGGCGGAGCGAAGTTGTGGACTGCGTTTGTCCATTGACGCGGAGTGAGGTAGCGAGTGGAGCGAGGGAGCTGGGAGCACGCAATGAGTAATTTTTGAAGCGGGCGCAGCACTCCGCGGCCGTTTTTTGCACCGCTTCCCCGCTCCATTTTCTGCTCCGCGTGCTGCTGCTCGTGCGTTTTAAACGCGGAGCAAATCATACATTTTAAATATATGATTTTTAAATTTATTTCGCAAATCACCACCGAAGCGGAGCTTAGATTCTATTGCTTAATCACACAAACACCCCCCCCCCCCCCCCCACACAGCTCCGCTCCTCTCCACTCTTATCCGCTCTATTGGATAGGCAGCCTAATGTGCGCTTGGCTTAGTAGACGTCTCTCCGTGTCAGGTGCAGCCGACCTCGTATGGTCGCCATGCTGTCTGCTGTCTAGAGGACACGCGGTCAGGTCGACCATCAATTCACATTAAACGTCACTGAATTCGACACTGAAATCTAAGTCAAATAAACACCGTTAGCTCAGAAATTGTTTTCAATAATATGCATTTACCCGTAGTCATTTTCATTATGGTGATTGCGCTCCGGATTCGTATAATTTCCGAAATCAGACCAATCCGGGGGAAATCTAACTTAGAGTGATGTATTGATGATTCTTATGGTCATAATTATGTAAATATATATTTGTTATTGTCATAAATCATAATTATCATCAAAATAAAACCTGAGACCGAGAAACCGCAAATTGGAAAATAAACGCACAAAAAATTATATCGCGGGCTACCACTGCGCAATCACTTTGAGGATGCGTTGTCCAACCTCTTACATAATTTCGGATTTTACGACTTGCACGGGTTGGACGGACGGACGGCATTTAATGAAACTTAGGTACAGAGTGTAATGACAATATCATAAATATTTAATTAAACATCTATAGATGAAATTAGGATTACCTATCGAATTCAATCCGATACTAACAAAGAATCACTAGGCACACTAGATGAAGCAACAAATGATACATTGAGATGGAAACATCTTATTGAGTGACTCTGTTTCATGAACTGCTGAGAACGGCGAGTTGTAGACTAAATAAACATGAAAGCACGTAAATATTTCCTCGTCTGGACTGCCTTAAGAAATCAAGACGCAGACAGTAAAGGTAAACACTACAATCATTACAAGTACTTACCTAATACCAGTTCTTTGCAGTTTACATTAGAGTATTTCATAAGTAGGTTGCTACTTATTCGATTCATTTTAAATAAAAAGAAGTGAACATTGTTTTTTAGACGGACCGTTGTCCGTCTAAAAAACAATGCTCACTTCTTTGCTTCATTGCTTCTTCTTTTAAAATCATCATTCATCATTTTTTCATCTTCTTTTACGAAGTGATCATATAAAGATTTCGTTTTTTTCTTTTGAGGTACGGAACCCTTATAGGATCACTTCGTTGTCCGTCTGTCTGTCAGTCTGTAGAGACATTTTTTCTCAAGAACGCGTAGAGATATCAAGTTGAAATGAATATCAAATACATAGGTCTGTGGTCCCATATAGCTCTAAAAAAATCAAGCTTCTAAGTCAAAGCAGTAAAAAAATACATAAGTCATTTATGTGACATACACACATCAAAAGTGTCTAGGGATCAAGCATTTTTATGCGGATTTCTTGAGATTGAGATGTGGCTTTGTAATAAATTTATGATTTTATAAATTTATATGGATCCTTTTTGGTGCATTTCATAATTTGAATCAGGAACTGTGAATCAAATTCGAGTAAAAGATGAAAATCAGCTGTCAATATTTTCCCTATAAAAACATACAACGCATTGAAGACATTATTAGTGCTACTGTTTCCCTACTACTGATTAAAACCAACGTTATTATGGAGCGGCGACGTCATTTAAGCAGGGAAGAAATGCTCAGAGCCGTGGGAATGATAGAAGCTGGTTCCCGGCAACGTACTGTGGCTTTAGCTCTGAATACAAGTCAGAGTGTTATCAGTCGACTTTGGACACGTTACCGAAGCACTGGTACCGTGGCTGAGCGCCATGGAGGACGGTATCGCTGCACCACACGGAGACAAGACCGATACATTCAAATCTTAACTCGAAGAGCTCCAACTATAACCGCCATGATGTTAGCCGTGAGGCTTCATCACTCTTCAGGGAACTTAATTAGCGACCAAACAGTCAGAAACCGCTTGCATGAAGTGAACCTTCATTCCCGAAGACCGCTACGGGTACCACCTATAGCAATGCACAATCGTAGGATTCGATATCAATGGGCTCTTGAACACAGAAATTGGGCAGAAGAACAATGGCGTTTCGTGTGCTTTTCTGATGAGTCTCGTTTTGGTATGAGACCGGATACAAGACGTATACGACACTGGAGAACCCCTGGACGCCAACAGCGATTAAAATCCTGCCAGGAAGTCCATCCTTATAGTGGTGGAACCATCATGGTATCGGCGGGTATTTGGATCGGCGGAAGAACTGAGTTGATTTGGATCAGAGGCAACCTCAACGCTCAAATTTATGCTGAGACGATTGTATCAGACGTCATCGTTCCTCTACAAGTGCAAATCGGTCCCTTATTTCAGTTAATGCATGATAATGCACGACCGCACACCGCAAGAGTTGTAAGACAGACTCTCGCCGCAGCTAACATCAATGTCCTGCCCTGGCCTGCTCAGTCGCCAGACTTGAACCCGATTGAGCATGCATGGGATATGCTACAGAGAAGAGCTCTGCCGAATATGGAGGGTATCCAGTCGCAAGAAGACCTTTTTTTGTTGTTGCAACGAACATGGGCGGCCATTCCACAGCGTGATTTGGATGAACTCATTTTGAGTATGCCAAACCGATGTTCTTGTGTTGTTAGTGTTCGCGGTAGAAACACGGATTATTAATTGTTTAAGTTACCCAATAAAATTTTAAAGAAAACTGTTATTTCAGTCTTTTTTTCGAACTTTAATGTTAGTGGTTCAAATGTCAAAAATCCCTTTATTAGGAAAATGGCAAATTTCTTTATTAATGCAAAGGTGACTTGGTTTATCGTTACTGTGACAAACGAAAACACTTTATTTGATGAATCCTTAAAGAAAATTTTAATTAATATCAATCAGGAGAAAAGTTATTGCAAAAATATATGTTGATCCCTAGACACTTTTGATGTGTGTATTTGGATACTCGCAAGTAAATCAAAACCTATCGGGTAAGTACTTACCGTTGACCTAGAATCATGAAATTTGGAAAACCCAGAATTTGAAAAAGTCCGAAAATCGTTAATTTGTAAATTTATCACATAATTTTTTTTTTTTTTGGAATTACATACTTTGCTATTGGATTGACTGACCGTGACGCAATGTATTATGTATGGGAGAACATTTTTCAACTACAATGGTGCCGATTCTGTTGTGCACAAACTAAACTTAATTTAGGCTATTGCTAACTTTTTCTCTCTATTATGACAAGAAAGGGACGGAAGTAAATTAGAGCTGTCAAATTAGTTAGAACTAATTTTTCCATAGACATTTAGACGACACGTAAAAACATGTCGACTAAAAACACGGTGAAGCGCAAGGCGTGAACTAGTTTGACATCTCCAACTTAGTTCATAGCTATAGCCGTCCTTTTCTCGCGCTGCCTGTTAGTAAAAGATAGCAATTCTCTAATTTTAGTTTAGTGCGTTCACAAGAGAATCGGCACCAATGTTAAGTCTGTTTAACTACAATGTTATAAATTCTTTTCAACTACGGAACCCTTCCTTGTGAACTCGCACTTGACCGGTTTTTAGTAATAATAATTAGGTAATTACGAGAATATAAATTCAGATTTTTAGAAGGTAAGGATTTACAAATCTATTCATTTAAATAATCGAATTTCTTTCGGATACTAACGTGCTTTTCTTGAGGAGAGAGGAGCTCGTGGCTAAGTTTTAACAGCCGCACGGGTCGATCTATCAGGTTAAGCTACGCTTGCCGGGATTGTCCGTGGATGGGTGACCATCATTACATACCAAGACTCCTCCGTGCCTCGAAAAGCACGTTAAGCCGTTGGTCCCGGCTGTCATTCGTGGATCTTTGACAGTCGTTACGGGTCGTCAGAAGCCCGAAAGTTTGACAACCAGTCTTACCAAGGGGTATCGTATTACCCAGTTACTGGGTTGTGGATGTCAGATAGGCAGTCGCTCCATGTAAAATACTGGTATTCAGCTGCATCCGGTTACACTGGAAGCTGACCCCAACATAGTTGGAAAAAGGCTAGGCAGATTGACTAACGTGCTTTTCCGATGCCTGTATTCGCATAGTCGCGTGTGCTTTTTTTTCGGGCGTGGCGCTGCGCAAACTCTGCGTTCTATCAGCAAAATTTCTAGCCGAATATTAAAACAGAAATGTGTGGCTGTAATAAAACTTACAGCAGTGTTAACTCCCGTTTGCGCGGCGACTTTGCGACGCTAGAGCTGCTACGCCGCTACGCGTAATTTGCGCGGAGTCTACGAGGTTTCTACGCGACTACAACGCCTACGGGCTACGCTGGTCATACGCTCAGGGCAAACACATTCATAGGATTAGTCTTAAGTTTAGTATTGGCTTTGAAATTGAAATTTATTTATTTACCAGAATATAGGTACTTATATAATAAGATGGTAAAATTATTTTGGTCTCACTATATTCGACTTATCAGTCGTGCAAATATTTTAAGTAGTACATGCATAATAATATCATTAAATTACATCAATATCATTCGTCAGTCATACACATTACAATCATAGTAAAATTGTCAGTCTTGATTAGGTACATTACATTATAATGTTGTCATTATAATATTTATGAATATTATGATGTGCCCGATGGGATTTCACATCGGCAAATATGACGAATCGAAAAAAAAATCGAAACCTATACCTACCAACTTTTATCCCCGGTTGTGAGTATCAGTGAATGAAAAAATTTTAGATTTTTATTAGGGTGAAGTAAGTAGGCAACTGAAAAAGCAAATGAAAATAAAAATACTCTACCAACTCCTGGAAGGAAAGACTCGACTCGAATAAATGTTAAGCAGAACGGTCGTAAATTGAACGGTCTGTAGCAGAAGTAAGTACTATGACACTGCAAACGAATCGAAAGCTCCCGAGAGAACTAAATTATAAAAGTTCTCTAAAATATCGTTAAGTAGTAGGTATAGGTAAGTTGTTATGAGATCGGGTCACGAAGAGAAAGGTAATTTTGAACATGTGAATATTCTGCAAATATGAAATCTTAAATCAAGTACTTAAACAGAAGAACTAAATACATAAAACAATACAAGTTTTCAAATCAATACTATGTAACTAGACGTTATTGCGTGTATTTAACACGACTTTCAGCTTCATTTATCGAGTGTCGAGACGAGAAAGGAAGGGGTCGCGAGGGTGGCGAGGGGGTCTCGAGGGGATCGCGATGACGTCGCCCGGGGTCAGACGGCGGCGTTCAAGGTTAAGGCCACCCCCCACTTCCCCTCCAGCCGCACGCACGCCCTAATGATACCTATACACAACCCACTGACGCACCTGCACCCTGCACTCAACCCTCTGCATGAGCTAAACATAAATTCAAAGCTGTATTTTTGCTGTGTCATCGTCATCAATAACTTCGTATTTATTATAAAAAAAAACTGGCCAAATACGTGTCAGACCACGCACAATGAGGGGTTCCGTACTTGGGATGAATTTATCCCAATAACAAACATAACTTTGTAGTTGAAAAAATGTTCTGCCATAAGTACTTCGTTTTGTTCTTTTTAGTTTTTTTTGTTTTTTTTTTTAAGTACTTTCTTCTTTAAAATATTAGTGTGACTAACACTACACTTACACACATTCTACTAAAGGCTTCCTCTCCTGTATACTGCGCCACTCTTGACATCGTCGTCTGTTGCAACCAATGTAAATTTCATTTATGTGAGAATGCAGGTATCCATAACACAAGTTAAATCTTTTTTTGGATACCAGAGTTCATACTATTTTTGTATACGCATGGTTTAATAAAAAAAAAAATATTTACTATTTATTATTTGTACATCGATATAGTCACGGTCAATTCTCCAACTGTGAATGTAATTGTTTGTTATGGTAAAAGAAACTATGTAATAAAACTACAAATTGATCGATTTTTGGACTTTTTCCTCTACGTGTGCTGTGAGGCCGCTTCTTGCCATGATTCTTGTTCAACAGGAAATACCTGCCCTAGTAGGTTTTGATTTATTCGCATATATTCGCATAAATAGCCGTATTTTTTATTGCGTTGACCTAAAGAAGCTTGATTTTTAGAGCTCCAAGGGACCGTAGACCTACGTATTTGATAACTTTATACCTTCACGCGTTCTTGAAAAAATGAGAAAACCGGTCTTGACAGACAGACGGATGGACGGACGGACGGACAACGAAACAAAAACGAAAAATCTAACTAATGATACAACTAGTGATAAAAAATTGCTCTCTAAGTAATGTTACCTACTTTGATTGAACTTGGACAAGCTAAAAGCTTTTTAAAAAGTGTAAAAATGCCGATTTTTTTTCCCAACTAACACTTTTAGCCGTCTTTTCTTCACATCATTGGCATACCTTACCATTTCAAAAATTCGCCCCGTAGGATGCCTACACAAAATGACGGATGACATCATGTTGCCTTATTATGCTATCAAGCCGTCACCATACCGTTTTATTTACAGGTATAGTTCATAACTATTCCTAGGACATATCATGTCATGCGTTAGGGCCATAATTTTTTTCTATGTCGTTATGTTCTGAATTAGCAACGTGACTTGTTAGGAATGACAATAGATTATAATGCATTTATATTTTTAATTTGCATTAATAAAAGTGTACGTGTATGTAGGGTAAAATTTGGCTAACGTTAGTATTGGCATTGCAATTACCTGTAAAATAAAATCTATAATTTTGTATTAGTTTATACTGATTTAATGAGCATCTGTCTATAATTGGACTTTTGATCGTATTCAGTAACGTAGACAGTTGAAGGGATAAGTTCCTGACAGTAAACATTTAAAAAACCCCCAACGTAAAAAAGAAAAGCGAACATTTAATAAGTCAAAAATAATATACCTATCGTTGAGCCATCAAATTCGATTGAGTAATACCTACCTATATAAATTTTAATTACAGAAATTGATAGTTTGCTCATCGAAATGGCGCAATAATGTCGCGGTGGTGTATCGCTGTAAGTAAGACCCTTCATTTGATTGATTATACATATACGGTACCCCGCCGCGATATTATAGCGTCATTTCAATGAGCAAACCTTATCGTGCCATCCATCAATTTCTGTAAATAAAATATATGTAAGTAGGTAATATTCAATCGAATTTGATGGCTCAACGATACCTACCTACCACCAACGGTACCTATTATTTTTGACTTTTTAAAAATTTAAAATAATTTTTGCGTTGGGGTTTTTTTTAATTTTATTTCAAACTTTTTAAACAATTTAAAAATATAGAAATGCGTTGTTAAGTTGTTGTTTAGTTGAAATGTTAAGTTTCTCTTCTGTTCTGTGGTTTCTCTACACTTGTCCTGATGCCACCATCGTACTGTAAATATAATTAAATACTGATCAAAAAAACGAATCCAAACACCACATAATTTAGTGATCTACTATTTTTTTTTTCAAGAGTGTACTAGTGTGCTGTATATCCTGGCTGCAGCATCACCTCATCCTGTTGACACCATTGCATTGTATGTAGAATTAAATACTGATCAAAGCGAATCGAAACACGTCATATCTGCTATTATTTTTTTAAGTCTACTAGTGTGCTGGATATCCTGGCTGCAGCATCAGATCAAGAATTACATAATGATATAGCGGTTAAACTTCTAACACCCCTCTTTTTGCGTCAGGGTTAAAAAGGAAATGAGGTGAAAAAAAGAATTGAACTACCTTGATGTGCTTATAGATTTAATTGAAACACGTTATATTCGTTTATGTTACCATAATAAACGATAAGTAATTTAATAAAAAGTAAGTACAAAAACTAAAACCAGCCGACTATTGAAAAATCACGCTCTAAAAAGTATGAAACAAGAAAATATTCTCATCTGAAATTAGAAAAACTCAGACAAATTAAAAATCCGGAGTCACACGTAGTCTGTTCGATTTATGGGCCCTAACATGATGTGTGACTCCGGATTTTTAATTTGACTGTCTTTTTTTATTTTCTGATGAGATTATTTTCTTGTTTCTTACTTTTTAGAGCATGATTTTTCTGTAGTCAAGTTTTAGTTTTTATACTTACTTTTTATTTTGGGGTTATAACTCCGTCACAAAGTATTTGCAGAGTCACTTTACATTTTTAAAGAAGAGTAATTATTATATATGTATTTTGGGTTTTTTTAGAGAGAAAATATGTTTGGCTCACATCTGAGGTGTGATTTTAGAATTTATTCCCTATTATCGGGTACATGCAAGCAAAGCCACGAGCAATAGCTAACAATATATATAAATATATTTTTGAAATGTGCTAATTAAGCCCTTTCATTTGATGCCCAGCATGGCATCATTAAAAATAATTTAGTTCATGACTTTATGTCCTCTCGAGGGCGCCATATTTAATTTTTATAGCTATTATTGTTTAATTAATTTTTATAGCATATTTAGCTTTTATAGTTAGGAACTGCCGTGCAGTTTTAGTGAAGCCACTTTGGCATATTTTCAATCAGTGTTTAGCAGCGTCATATTTTCCTGAACGTTGGAAAATCACACGGGTGGTACCGGTACCAAAGGGTAGCGGGGGATCGGATATAAGTGGCTCTAGACCGGTGGCAGTCCTGTCAGCACCGGCCAAAGTTTTTGAGTCAATAATACATGGTTGCGTATTCGATCAAGTGTCCAGCTTATTTTCTGACGCTCAGCATGGATTTCGGCCAGAGCGCAGCACGACCAGCAATTTATTAAACTTCATGTCTTATGTGATCCCGAATGTGGATGCGGGAGTGCAAGTCGATGCTGCCTACTTTGATTTTAAGAAAGCTTTCGATTTAGTGGATAATGACATCTTATTATCAAAGCTGGCAGCAGTCGGATGTACTCCTAAACTACCTCGGGTCTTTGCTGACTACCTGAGAGATAGACGGCAGTTTGTGGATTATGCGGGATTTAAATCTGAGCCTTATTTTACTAGATCGGGAGTTAGTTAGGGAACTAATTTAGGTCCATTACAATTTATTATTATGGTAAGTGACCTGCCTGATGTTGTCAGGGATGCCACCTGTTTATTATTCGCAGACGATCTGAAATTACTAATGGCTGTTCAAACAGAGGCGGACTGTCTCAGATTACGAAGAGATATAGACAGAGTGGTAGAATGGAGTAGGAAAAATAAACTATTGTTCAATGTACAAAAATGTTCAGTCATAACTTTTGGTAGGATGAGAAATCCGATACGTCATGGATATGAACTAAATTACTCGGTAATAGATCGTAAGGATGATGTCCGTGACTTGGGGGTGCATCTTGATACTGAGCTGACATTTCGTGAACACATTACATCGGTTTGCAAGAAATCTTATAGAAGCTTGGATTTTATACTTCGTAGGGCAGTAGGCTTTAGGAATATAAAAGCTATAGCTGCTCTGTATAACGCACTGTAAGAACACAATTAGAGTTCAATGCGGCTGTATGGGCTCCACATGAAACCAAATATGTCCTAATACTGGAGCGTATACAGAATAAATTCACACGGCACCTGTATATGAAACTATACGGAGTCTATGTTTTCTATCCATTGATGTACCCAACCCTATTTGTGTTAGGTATGGTTGGGTACAACAAGCTGGAAACAAGAAGGGATTTGGCACTTGTTACGTATATTTTTAAGTTACTGCGTGGTAAGATCTCTAACCCGGGTGTGCTAAAGGATGTGTGTCTGAACGTGCCTGATAACTACGTGACGCGGCGTCGTCAGAGACCGCGGTTACTGGCGGTGCGTCGCGGCCGGACCAACCTGCTGGGTAAAGCACCTTTGACGCGCGCCTTGCATACACTTAACGAAATCGCGGAAAGGGTAGATTTATTTTACTGTTCTCTGAATAAGTTCACAAAGATTACATGTGTTATGCTATACTTAACTTATTGTTACTTTAAGTACTTATTGTTGCTTTACTTATTGTTAGAGGCCACGCTACCGATTTGGGGCAACCTGTAATGTTAGTTGTGTTGGGAATAATAAATAAATAAATTAAATAAATTTAATGAGACGAAACATTATATCCAAGATGATCAAGACGCTTCCAACGGTACCTCATTAATCAATTTATGATAAGTAATTTAGAAGTTATGAGGGAACAGATGAACATACATACATACCTACCGGTCAAAATCATAACCCTCCTTTTTGCTTCGCCGTAGTAGAGTAAAAATGAAAATTAGTTTGCTTCGAACTGTCAAGTTACTGAATACGATTAAAAATACAAGCTTATATATGGTATTTATCCCTTTTTTTTTTTGGTACCTCCATGTTTAGTTTTAAGGGGTGTATGGGTTTTATGAAGGGGGGCCAAATTTTCATTATTTTTGCGAGATATAAGCAAAAGAAAAGAAAAAAAAAGATACAATAGGTACTGTTTTTGCACTTGAAGTCAAGGTGTTGGTGTGAATTTTAGTTCATGCCAACTAATTTTATTCCACACCTTTTTAGTCGCGATTAAAAATAGTCTGATTTAGTTTGACAATCAAAATTTTAGGTGAAAAAACGTCAAATTCAGAATAGCAAAATTGCCATATTCACTAAATTAATAACTCAGTGCAATCCTAATGCTGTCAAACTAAAATAAAGTTAACTTGTGTCACTTTAGTCAATTTCAGAATGGGAAATCGTCGTTTGACAGGAATAAACTAAATTTTGGTGATTTTTAGTCTAGTTTAGAGGCATTTGTGACAAGAGAATATCCCATTAACCAGATAATTATTATTTCACTTATTGAGTTGCCTTCGGTAAACTGGTAGTCTTTAAACAGACTCCGGACCCAGGTTGGCCGAAGCAAGGTAAACCTGTTCAGATGGAGATTCAGAGTGTAAATATGAGGTGCTGTTCTACAAACGATGGGACACTTCATGGGCGTACCCAGCTTTTGGCCCAGGGGGGGTCAAATTAGAAATTTCTTAAGCCGGGTCCCCCAACATGTTTTCTTTTTCACCTCATCAGTCTACTCAATGTCCTCGGCAAAATCTATGAGAGACTTAATTATAAGTGCCTCAGAGATTATGCCGAGACAAAGGGCCTAATTCCTAAAGAGCAGTTTGGTTTTCGAACCCAAAACTCTTGTGTAAAACAGGTCCACCACATCAACGAATACATAAGCGTTGGTTTCCAACGTGGTTCGATGACGGGTGCAGTTTTCTTCGATATAGCGAAAGCGTTTGACAAACGCTGGTACAACGGTTTATTATATAAGCATTACAAACTCGTTGTACCAGATCTTCTCGTGCTCATCTTACGAGACTTTTGTCCTACCTACGATAGCGAAAACGCTATCCTGGCCCTCTTATCTGACGAAGACAGCTGCGTGGATGGCAACTCTCGTCTTTCCCTCATAAGTCCGAGAGTCTCCGAGGAAAGATTGGACACCTTACTTTTTCGCTGCGACGGGAATAGTCTGCGGGATACGTCACGTAGTGCTTTGACCACCTCGTCGGCTTTCTCGTCAACAGTGCCTGTGGTTTCCAGTAGGGCGAATCGATTTTGTAGTTCAAAAAGTTCCAACTTTTTAGATCTTAGAGCGGCCTGGAGCTGCGTAGGTCGGAGAGGTCTGGCCCTTAGCATGCAGTCGCTTGATTTATAGACTAATAAAGTCAGATTTATGGCTACGCAACGCGCTTTTTTTCTAAAATTAATGCATACTTTATTGAACTTAGTTGTAAAGAAAGTACACGACGACGACGATGACTACGTGACGTGACTCTAACATAACTTTTTTCGACAACATTACTTAGGCATACAAAATCCAGGGAGGGGGGCAGCTGCCCCCCCGGGTACGCCAATGGGACACTTAATGTCCTGTGTATTGTCAGATGCACGTTAAAAGAACTGATGGACGCAAGTGATGGCGCCAAACATGTACTTAGCCGAAATCTGGGCCAAAACTATTTACATTCCCATCAGCATGCTAAGAAGAGAGATTTCAGTTACTTCATGGGATGCATTATAAGGCCTCCACAAGTGATGATACTGTGGCGGCATCTACATCGCCACATGCGAACTACGCATTTCAATGACATGACGTCACGAAAATCCTGCATCGCGCAATCAGAGTTTACCGCGCGACTAGCATATATACAACGTTCCGACACCAATCGTCGGGCAGTAGCCCACCAGACACCACACCCGTCTGGTCGGAGGATCCTCCCTTTTCAATGGAGACTTTACACCCTGTTCCTCATGCCTTTATTCTACTATACTGGCGAAGCTCGTGTCGAGCCAACCAGAGAATAAGTTTATTCAAAGTAAAATGGTTACAAAGTAAATATTGAATTGCAGACAAACCATGATGAGTATTAAAACGTGAATGACGGGCGAAAACGACGTAGCGGTGGCGTGGCGGCGACGTTGGCAAATTATCAATCGTCGATATTGAAAAATTCAGCAATGTCGACTGCAACTGCTGTTCTCTCACTCTTACCCGCACGCTCTTCTATTAGCGTGAGAAGGTATTAGTATCGATTCCGTTTGAAGATATAGGAAGGTATGCCGTACCTACAGAGCGTGCACAACTTTGTTCTGGCAGACTGTCCGACGTCGCAGACGAAATGCTATTAAGTGACGTCACTGGCTACCTTGTGTAAGGGGACTCGACGTAATAGCGCATTGCCGCCCGGCGACGCCGCCGCGCGCCCTCCGTGCGCGGTGTACCAAGCTCGTTATGTAAGCACGCATTTAATAACACATTCATTTTATTGTTAATGTCTCTATTGTTTCAGCATTCAATTACGACTATGCTTTGTCAGCGGATCGAACTCGTTGGTGGCGTGGCTATTTAGTTACATTATTTATTTAGTTTATTTATTTAGTTTTATTAATTTAGTTTTTATTTATTTAGTTTTTATTTATTTAGTTTTTATGTATAGTGAGGTTCTCTGCCCTTCTCTTCTTGGGGTTCTCTTCTCTTCTCTGCCTGAAAATTGTTTGCCAGATTTTTTCTTGCCAACTAACGTTTCGCAGAATTTATTTCGCCAAATAATCATTTGCCAACATAGCATATAATTTTGTTTTACTTCACAACCTCACAGTTACCAACTGGATGTTTGGTCTGCTTTTCATAATGACACTTTTTAAAATGCCAACTTTCAAGTAGTAGAATGTTTTACTTTTACAAAAGCGATTCACTTCTGGCACATCGCCGGCTGCTGCAGCGTCATGCTCGCTTCACTCGCTCGGCGCGTGCGTTGTTTGTCATACTTTTTTTTTTTTTTTGACTTAGAAATGCATTACGCATCCCTGCTCGTGGGGGACGAGACGGGGTATGTGGGACTCCTGTCGGACTGACAGTATACCCCCTAAAACTCAGCGGTGTTCCCACATCGCCGTGATGGGAGGGCCATGGGAAACCGGCTAAGCCTTTACTTCCACAACCCTTCCGGCGCATGCCCGCCTAGCTGGCGGGCCCCGCATGCCCCCCCGAATGGGGGGCTACGGGAATGACCGGGAACACCTGGCCATTCCCGTCCGACACTGGTGGGGGCCTGTGCAATACAGGCAAGGATGCCCCCCACACCCGTTGCCTGCTGGCCCCCACCTGGGAGGAGTCGGAGATGACTATCAAACTGACGTCTTCTTTGACCCCTCCTCCGCCTTCGGAGCGGCGCCGCGTGAGGGTCGTCCTCCCGCGCGCGCTCCGCCGCCGGCCAAATTTCGGCCGCAGAGGATAGGGAGAGCGGCCAACGTCATACCGACACTCCTCTTCCCCTGCGGCCCCACCGCGTCCGCCATCAAGCGGTGGCGGCCCCGTCAAGGCCGCGGAAGGTAGGGAGAGCGGCGCACCGCAATACCGGCACTCCTCTCCCGCCCCGGCCTCCAATCCTCAGCCGCGATGCCTCCCATAAGACACCGCGGCCCGCCTCAGTTGCGGTGTCGCCCAAGCGGCCACCGCAACCTACCCGCTGGCCGCTACGTCGTCGGCTTTCCAGGAAAAGCCCTGACGAGCGGCCCCTCCTCGGGTTCCTCTTCGCTTCACCGTGGGTGACCAAGCCACGGCTACTGAGCCCCCCCCCCCCCCCCCGCCTCGACAATGCGGGAACCCTCGGGGGGGTGCGGGAACCCTCGGGGGGGAACTTAACTCAACTGTTTCCTTTTACAAAAGCGATTCACTTCTGGCACATCGCCGGCCGCTGCCGCGGCACGCTCGTTAGTTTATTTTTTATCATTATATCAATGTATGAAAACGGAACTGTTACACTGACAAAACGTCATTCGTTTAACAATAATTCTACCAAATGAAACGTTGCCACACAAAAATTTGCTAATCGTTAGTTGTTAAAGTGAAACATCGGCGAAACGTTGGTTGGCAAGTGATAATCTGCCAAAGAATTTTCGGCGAAAAGCCAGGATACCGTATAGTAAAATAGACGATACAACGAAAACGAGCGAACGATTATAACGTAAAATTTGATTTGAGGGCGTATAGATATTATGAAAAAACTACTGGATGTATTTATTCAAAATAAAGTGATTTCAATTCTGAAATAAAATACCTATCCATGTATGGTAACAATTTTGCCATTTTCATACTCCGGGAGCTATTTATTTAAGCCCAAAGATGCGTTAAAATTAGTGTTGAAATATGGAAGTTTCGACGCTCATAACATCCAAACCAACTTTTTTTTCCGATACTGGCTTCCTTAAAGGGCTTAGATAATTAATTTATTGTTTAAATTCGAATGCGTGAATGACGAGATAAATTGAAATAATTTTTAGTTTTGAACGTAGGTACAGTCAACAAAAGAGATATCTATGCAGGGTATCACATCACATCACACTATCACACTAATATTAGGTCTTTACCTATGAAATTGCCGTTCTGCAGTACTGGCCATTTCAAATCAAAATAATTTTTGTTTGGCTAAGAATTCTAATTTCAAATTAATTTTATTTTAAAAACATGGATTTTTTTTCCAAAAGTAGTCATTTGTTTATTGATTAGTGTTACATTTTCATCGCATTTCAATCTTTTTCGTCATCATGAATACGTTAAAAATTCGAGTAATTATGGAATATGATTACCGTCGTGGCAGCAACGCGGCACAAGCGGCACGCAACATCAACGACGTTTACGGAGCTAACACTACAAACCAACGCACCACTTGTTATTGGTTTGCTCGCTTCCGTTCTGGAAATTTCGACCTGAAAAATGAACCTCGCGGTCGTCCGAAGACTTTGGTCGACAATGACGAATTAAAGGCGATTGTGGAAGCTGATGATACACAATCTACGGCTGAATTAGCAGCAGCTTTCGACGTTAGCGTCAAAACAATATTGGTCCATTTGCGTCAAATTGGCAAGGTAAATAAACTTGATAAATGGGTGCCCCACGAACTCAATGATCGCCAGCGCGAAGTACGCGTCGAGACGTGCCTTGCACTGCTCAACAGACACACAAATGAAGGAATTTTGAACCGCATTGTTACCTGCGATGAAAAATGGATTCTGTTTGATAACCGCAAGCGCTCAGCAAGTTGGTTGGATCCTGTGGTTCAGCACCTAAACAATGCCCTAAACGAAAACTTACCCCTAGAAAAGTGATGGTCACTGTTTGGTGGTCTAGCGCCGGTGTGATTCATCACAGCTTCTTGCCAACCGGCTGAGCATTACTTCAGATGTGTACTGTGAAGAACTGAACACAATGATGGAGAAGCTGGCACATCTCCAACCAGCATTGGTCAATCGCTCGTCTCCGCTGCTCCTGCACGACAACGCGCGACCTCATACTGCACAGCAGACGGTCTCCAAGTTGCAAGAACTGGGGTTGGAAACTCTCTGTCATCCGCCCTACTCACCAGACCTTGCGCCTACAGACTACTACTTTTTCCAGAATTTGGATAACTTCTTGGCGGGAAAAAAATTCAATATCCGAGAGGCAGTACAAAATGCCTTTGAAGAATTTGTTGCCTCCCGTCCAGCTGATTTCTTTAAGAAGGGCATCAATAAACTGCCACTGCGTTGGCAAAGATGCATTGATTGCATGGGTGATTACTTCGATTAATACAAATAAAAAATGCATGAAAAAAATTCGTTTAAATTTTTTCATACAAAACGGCAATTTCATAGGTAAAGACCTATTATTATAATGGCGAAAGTTTGTGAGTGTGTGTGTGTGTGTGAAAAACATCTCACTTTACGGAAGGACCCTAAAAAAAAATTGTTTTCATGATATTATTTTACCACTTTGCAGGCGTGATGAATATGTACATCCATGCTAAATTATAGCTTTCTAGTATTAAGTCTCTGATCTAAGCTGCGGATGGACAGACGGACGGACACAGCGAAACTATAAGGGCTCCTTGTTGACTACGGAACCCTGAAAAGTATTACAAGGAAAACATAAATAGTTAGCAGTTATTTGAAAAATTTAATTAAATATTAAAAGTGATTGTTTCTACTACTGAAAGATGACATTGTTCATCATCCCCAACTATGTTGGGGTCGGCTTCCAGTCTAACCGGATTACATGTAACTGAATACCAGTTTTTACATCGAGCGACGGCCTATCTGACCTCCACAACCCTGTTAACTAAGTACTGGGTAACGATATACCCCTTGGTAAGACTGGTTGTCAGACTTTCGGGCTTCTGACGACCCGTAACGACTGTCAAAGATCCACGAATGACAGCCGGGACCAACGGCTTGACGTGCTTTCCGAGCCTTCCCATCTATGTTGGGGTCGGCTTTCAGTCTAACCGGATGCAACTGAGTACCAGTATTTTACATGGAGCGACTACCTATCTGACCTCCACGGCCCAGTAACTGGGTAATACATACGATACGTCTTGGTAAGACTGGTTGTCAGACTCTCGGGCTTCTGACGACCCGTAACGACTGTCAAAGATCCACGAATGACAGCCGGGACCAACGGCTTAACGTGCTTTCCGAGGCACAGAGGAGTCTCGGTATGTAAAGACGGTCACCCATCCACGGACCAACCGCGGCAAGCGTAGCTTAATCTGGTCGGTCGACCGCGTGCGTCTGTTATTACTAAGCCAGAAGCAAAGATCCGACTCTCTTGTTGTATTTAATTGTAAAAGTTTCATAAATAATAATAATTACACAGGTAATTCTTGTATCAACAATGAATAAGATCTGCTGAAATATATTTCATGATATCAGTGACAATCTCTGGAACTGTTACATGATTTTAGAGAGTCATGAGTCAGTAGTGAACCGCCGCCGCCGGTCGACGGATATGAGTCCTTCCTCCGCGCTATCGGCCGGCACTTTTGTTAAATTAAAATGGATGAGGTTTAAAGTGGAGCGGTCGTAACTAACGGTTGGCGCGGCGACGTCTGTGCCGATTGCGACAATCTGCCACGCGGTAGGAAATAGGACGCGTCGCCGCCGTCGCCCGGCCGCCGCGCGCCGGCCACGACGCGTGGGGTCGCGCTCCCTCGCCTCGTCACCCAACCTGACTCCAGACTAATAAGGACTATCTACACTACAGCCAAATCTCTTACTGGTTTATAGTAGTTTACCACTAACGCTGCACTTGCCGCTTGAAGTCGGTACGACCACGCTCATTGCAAAAGAAAATATAAAAAAAAAATCTTTACTCTAGGTAGGTTGAATCCTTAATTGCTCAAATGAAAAGGCTTTTTAAAATAAAACATAATCTAATTTTTTACTCAAATAGATTACGTTGAACAGAAAATAAGAAAGTCATAGCAACTTGTAGAGGTCCTTAATTAGACACTAATATTATTTTAAGATTGTTTTCTTTGAATAGAAAACTGTTTTCCTCCATTTTCTTCAGTTTATGAAAAAGTTAAATCAGGTCTTAATAATGAGCCCTGTAGCATTCTAGCCAGAATGATAGCAAATTAATTTTTGTATTCGTTTTGTTTATTCGGAGTGTTTGTTGCATGCTGAGATTTATGTGATTTATCTTACTACTGTTATAAATGCGAAAGTTTGGATGGATGGATGTTTGTTACTCAATCACGCCAGAACGGCTAAACTCATCCGGATGAAATTTGGAACAGAGATAGATTATAGTCTGGAACAGCAGATAGGCTTCTTTTTATCCCGGAAAAATCTACGGTTCCCGTTTTCGACATCCACGCGGGCGAAGCCGCTGGCAAAAGCTAGTTCCAAATTATTTTCCTTCCTTCCTTATGGAAGATAGGGGGAATGGGTTCGTTTTCAATAATAGGCTCTAACGAGTCATGCGCCGCACCCTGTCAATGCCTACTCTATTTGCATGCAGTCTTTCATTTTCTACTCTAAACCTAACTTGGTGAGCCAGCTAGTCTATTATAATAATACAACTTCTTTTTATTATTTTGCGTTAATATTAGTGCGATGCAAACTTAGCGTAAACTGAAAAGACTGAGCTATAACTAAAGAAAAGAGCTCAACCTTTCTGTAAACCCCCATTCGCACGGCCGTAATAAAATCGCGGGGGGATTTTATAGCACACTGGATTTTCAACGCTCTGCTTAGCGCCGAGAGTGCAAAACCCAACAGTGTGTTTTTTCGACGCGCTAGAATGTACTCTGTTATTGTTAAGTTGGATTCCCAACGCTCGGCTCAACAATACAACGAGAGTTGAAAATCCAGTGCGCGATAAAATCCCGCCGCGATTTTATTACGCCCGTGCGAACGGGGGTTTATAGGTGTAGCCTGCATGGGGTGTCGTGTTGTACCGTTGCGTACGGAATTGGTTCGAGTGGAACCTTTCCATTGAATCTATCAATATTATTAGGTAATGAGTAATGAATGACTAAAGTTTAGTTATGCTTCTGAAATATAAAAACAGTCGTAAAATATTATATTCCTAATAAAACAAAACATGACAATAACAATTTTATGAAAGGAAAACACGTGTAACATAACAATTGATTAGGTAGGTACTTTAAATCGGCACGCACTTAGCCAGACACCAGACACTACAAAACATTAACAGTACCACAGTATAATAATGACACAGTATTTTATCTGGGCAGTGACCTTGAATTACCTACGACCGCTCGGTAGATAAATACGTGTCCAGCATAATAAGCCTGTAATGTTCCCACTGCTGGGACACAGGCCTCCTCTCGGTAAGACGGAGCGGGCCGTAGTCCACCACGCGGGCCTAGTGCGGATTGGTAGATGTCAGATAGTCTTCGAATTTTTGATTCTAGGACATGCCGGTTTCCTCACGATGTATTCCATCGCCTTTTTTGAAAGCAGTGGTGATAAAATAATTTAAACACAGTAAAACGCCTGTCGGGGTTCGAATATATTAACCTACGAGCCTACGACCTACAACTCGTACCCAAGTCGCGGCCATTACCACGTGGGTAGATAAATAATGCTCGGTAGCTAAATACGTGTCCATCCATGCGTAACTGCCGCGCGCTCGAACTAACGTAACTGAGACTGACTGAGATTTCGAATCGCGTCGTTTCAGCCGTTTTCTATGAAGATAAAGTACCTACTGTATCATTATCATACTGTGGTAGTACATAAGCGAGTTATCAATTACGGCTGTCTGGCACAACAGCCAGATTACCAGGTCAGTTTTTACAGTTGTTTTCGCCAAAAACGGATTGGAAGTACATTAATGAAATTAGTTATTTGGTTTGGTTACTATTAACTTGGAATTAAAGCCAATACATTGCTGATATCTGGAAGATGTGTGCTCTATTTACACCTTCATTTAATACTGGCCTAGTTATTTTTGTCAAACCCTAGTCTAGTACGTTTTATGATTATGAAAAATCTGAGTGAACCTTGTAAAATTTGGTTAAATTATATTATGTCGTCGTACTCTTATTTATTACTGGCTTCTGCCCGTGACTTCGTCCGCGTGAAATTGCTTGTTCCCCCGACCCACCCCGTCGCAATACGAGGGGGCGTTTTTAAGTTCGCGGAATGGGGGGGGGAGGGGATAACAATAGGTCATTATCGGGATGGCCACAACTTCAGCCACTCAATATTAGTATAAATACCAGGTTTTATCTTAATTGGATCATCATATTCTCACCGACCCTGATGACCCCATAACCCTCCTTCAGGAGAGTAGCAAGGCCACCAGTACGGTTTACAAACGTAGACCACCCAGGAATACATTCCGACCTCGCCGCCGAGGTCGCAATCGTAACCGCCCCCCCCCCCCCCCCCCCCCTATCCCCTACTCGGTGAAGCTGTGCCAGCTGGAGGCACAGCTGAGCCTGTAGCACTTATCGATGACCTCGCGATCCTACTTGGCTTGAGTGACTTCGTAATTATTGCGGGTGATCTCAACGCCAAGCATTCCGCTTGGAATAGCAGTGCAACCAACACCAGAGGCAAACGCCTATTTGACCTTTGTTCCCTTTTAAATTTCGACGTCATTGCCCCAATGACTCCGACTCACTTCCCCGGTAACCCTGACCACCGCCCGGATGTACTTGATGTAGCGCTTCTAAAGAATGTCAATCTTCGATTGGACTCTATAGAAGCGATACATGAATTAAACTCTGACCACCGACCAGTCGTCGTTAAGCTGGTCTCCCGCCTTGGTCACTTTGACCCCACCCAACTCTTACCTACTAAAAAAGTGACGGATTGGAGGAAAGTAAGCGATTGCCTGAAATCCTCCTCTTCCCCCCACTTAGATTCCATCCCCGACCAGTTTGACTCTATCGCTGACACGACGGCCGCGATCGACTCATTTACGGAACACGTACAATCAGTCCTGAACGATTATTCAAGGGAAGTTCCTGTGATGGAAGACCATCGCTGGAAGTTGCCGGACGATGTACGTGAGCTGATAAATGAGAAGAACGCGGCTGTCCGTGCCTACAGCAGCTTTCCTTGTCGTGCGAACAAAGTCCACATGCGTTATTTACAGAAATCTGTAAAGACTCGTATGGAGGATCTGCGTTCCGCTAGCTGGGATAAGATGTTGAGCGAATTAGAGCCAAACCATCTTGCCTTCTGGCAACTCCAGAAGAAACTCACGTCCCAACCGACCTCTATGCCCCCCCTAGTCCACCCCGATAACACCATCGCGTTTGACGATGTCGATAAGGCGGAATGCCTTGCAGACAGTCTCGAGGCGCAATGCACACCGAGCGCTCTACCGGTTGACCAAGCTCACCTCTCTGAGGTCGACGCGGAAGTCGAACGTAGAGCTTCCCTTCCTCCCGTTGAGGACCCTGATTGTCCCCTGCCCCCCGTCACGCCGGACGAGGTGCAGGAGATAATCAAGGGTCTAAAACCCCGCAAAGCCCCTGGCTCAGATGGACTCACCAATAGGGTGTTCCAACTGTTCCCAGCAAATTTAATTATGCTAATGACCATCATCTTCAATGGTGCCATGAGCAATAACATTTTCCCCCAAGCCTGGAAACAGGCCACCGTTATCGGTATACCTAAGCCCGGCAAGCCCAAGAGCGAGCCCACTAGTTACCGCCCCATTAGCTTGCTCAATGTTCTCGGCAAGATCTATGAGAGACTTATTATATTTATAAGCGACTCAGAGACTATGCCGAGACAAAGGGCCTCATCCCGAATGAACAGTATGGGTTCCGAACCCAGCACTCCTGTGTGCAACACGTTCACCGTATCGTCGAACACATAAGCGCTAATTTTCAGCGCAGTTTGATGACGGGCGCGGTCTTTTTCGATATAGCGAAAGTGTTTGACAAAGTCTGGCACAACGGCTTAATTTATAAGCTGTACAAACTCGGAGTGCCTGACCGTCTCGTGCTCATCTTACGAGACTTTTTGTCGAACCGTACTTTTCGTTACCGTATTGAAGGGGCACTTTCTGCCCCCCACCCGATTCGCGCGGGGGTCCCACAGGGCTCCGTAATTTATCCCCTTATTTTTACCTTATTCACTAGCGACATCCCGAAAAGTAAAAAGGCTCAGTTGGCTCTGTTTGCAGACGATACGGCCATATACTGTTCGGGACGTGACCAAGGCGCGATAGCTCGTAACCTCCAAACCGCAGTCGATACCCTCGGCTGCTAGTTCCGTCGCTGGAGAATCGAGGTCAATCCTGACAAGAGTCAAGCGGTTCTCTTTTTGAAACCGTATTTCTCACGTTCCATTTCCCGACCAATCACCATGTTTGGTAAGCCGATCCCTTGGGAGAAGCGAGCCAAATATCTAGGGGTGACTCTCGATCAACGCCTCTCCTTTGCGGAGCACATTAAGCTGGTACGTTCACGGGCCGCTTTTGCCCTCGGTAGACTACATTACGTTCTAAATGCACGCAGCAAACTATCTCTTAAGTGCAAATTGCGCATTTACACTGCGTGCATTCGTCCCATCATGACATATGCGGGTTCGGTATTTGCACACGCCAAACCCCGCTATCTGCATCGGATGCAGACGTTACAAAACCGTTTCCTCCGAAGGATAACGGGCGCCCCTTGGTTCGTTCGGAACGCGGACCTCCACCTTGACCTTAGGATCCCCACGATCCATCAATTTTTGAAGCGCGGCTCGAAGCGTTTCTTTGATGCCGCCGCGAAGCATCGCAACCCTTTGGTTGTCGAGGCCGCGCGCTATGCCCCCTCTAAAATTAGTAAGACTCGCCGTCCGCGACATATTCTCACCGACCCTGATGACCCCATAACCCTCCTTCAGGAGAGTAGCAAGGCCACCAGTACGGTTTACAAACGTAGACCACCCAGGAATACATTCCGACCTCGCCGCCGAGGTCGCAATCGTAACCGCCCCCCCCCCCCCCCCCCCCCTATCCCCTACTCGGTGAAGCTGTGCCAGCTGGGGGCACAGCTGAGCCTGTAGCACTTATCCCCCCCCATTATGATCCAGCCTGCCCCGTCTGGCTGTCCTATTATTAGCGACGCTCAGTCGACTAATATTTTACCCTAGTTTTAAGCCTGGCCGGGGGCTTTAAGTTCGCTTAAAGAACCCACAGGAAACGCCCGGTTGAGCAGTCTCGACCCTCAGTGGTCAACTGCGAGATGCCATACTTAACTAACTAACTAACTAACTAATTGGATCATTAGTCTTTGAACTATCGTCAAGCAAACAACTCAATTGGGAAGAAAGTGTGAATTATGGAAAAAATCGAGTACCTTGACGTAATAAAGTTCTTTACCAAGCAAAGAAAGTCAGTTCAAAATATACTGGAAGAGATGGAATCCGTTTACGGAGACTCTTGCCCAGGTAAAACCATGGTTTACAAGTGGCACAGTCTCTTTAAACAAGGCAGGACCTCACTTGAAGACGACCCACAGCCCGGACTATGATCGAGGTGACTACTCCGGAAATCATTAAAAAAGTCGAAAAAATAATATTGGAAGATGCCAGATTAAAGAAGAAACAGCTTGCAGAAATGGTTGGAGTTTCGGATACGACAATTTTCAAAATTCTACACGATCATCTTGGCATGACAAAGGTCAGTGCAAGATGGGTGCCAAGAATGCTCAGGCCGCCTCAAAAACAACACCGCGTGGAGTGTTCTCGCACGTTTTTGGACCTCTGTAACGAAGATAAGGATGGGCTATTAAGTCGAATTGTTACTGGAGATGAAACTTGTGTTCATCATTATGAACCTGAGTCGAAACAAGACTCTATGCAGTAGCACAAAAAAGGCACACCACCACCCAAGAAGTTTAAAGTGTCACAATCGGCTGGAAAAATCATGGCAACAGTGTTTTGGGATTCAGAAGGGATCCTGTTGACCGATTATAAAGATAAAGGCGTTTCTATAACCGGAGAATACTATGCTTCTATCCTCGAGAGGTTGAAAGAAAGCATTAAAGAAAAAAGGAGGGGTAAATTGACCAAAGGTGTCCTTCTTCTTCACAAGAGCCGTGTTGCGTTGGCTGCCCTGCATAAGGTGGGCTTCGATATTTTAGACCATCCACCCTACAGCCCAGACCTGGCTCCCAGTGATTATTACCTCTTCCCAAAACTGAAAAAAGAACTTCGTGGGAAGAAATTTTCAACTGATGAAGAAGTAAAGGACGCGGTTTCAGCTTATTTTTCGGACAAAGACAAAGCATTTTTTTATGAAGGTATACATAAATGCTAATTGAAAGATCTGAAAAATGTATAATGGCAGCAGGTGAATATATTGAAAAAGAAAAATAATTTAGTATTTTTATTTTCACTTCTCACCTTCTATTCCGCGAACTTAAAAATGTACCTACGTACTCGTATATCGCCTGTATGCGATATTACTTCGTTTTCGCTTAGCGTTCTTGTTGACTTTTTTTATGTTAGGGTCGTAGCGTGATTATAAATAGCCTACAGCTCAAGAAGTGGGCTATCAAATGCAAAAAGAAATTTTCAAATCCGACTGGCAGTTCCAGAGATTAGCACGTTCAAACAAACAAACAAACTCTTCAGCTTTATTATTAGTTTAGAGTCTAATGTTATGTTACTACTTTACTACATGCCAATCAAAAGAAAACGCACATACGATATGATATAAGTACGTTAAAGGTTATATAAAGCAATTCATATGATCAAACAAGTATATCAAATCAATTCAATAGTAAAAGCATAATCATCAAGTCTTGAAAATAGGCGCCTAGGTATATAAATTTACATAATGCAATTCGTCTAGACTAGACGAAGTGCGCTCGCCAGGCGCGTGCCGAAAGGAGATCGTCTAGAGGTGAACCGAGTCGTAATGCAAGTGCACTTCGGTATTGAGAGAACGCAGTGACGACCTACCATTCTACCTACGTAGCTCTTTTACACACGCATCAATGTTACACAACTAAAAAAAAAAAAAAAAAAAATTTAAAAAACCCCCAAATCAAAAAAGAAAAGCGGACATTTAAAAAAACTTTTTTACAAAAAAATACAACCGACTTCCAAAAAAAACACTACAAAGTGAAAAATAACTTTAATTTCGGAAGTCGGTGTCTAGTTAAATGTATTTTCGATTTTTGACACCGACTTCCGAAATTAAAGTTATTTTTCACTTTGTAGTGTTTTTTTTGGAAGTCGGTTGTATTTTTTTGTAAAAAAGTTTTTATTTTTCACTTTTTAGTTGTGTACCTACCCCACACAAATTCTAATACCACTATCTGCAAAACAAACTAGAACATCATCCATATAAAAGTGGGGGAAAAATACGTATTATTGAAGCTAACTCAAAAACTACCAAAGCAAAGTTAATCAATTTTATATGGGACCAACTGTGATGATCCAAATCGATCCAGCCATCTTCGAGTAATCGGGGAACATACATAAAAAAAAAAAAAAAAAAAAGGTTCCGACCAATTGAGAACCTCCTCCTTTTTGAAGTCGGTTAAAAAGTCAAAAATAATACCTATCGTTGAGCCATGAAATTCGGTTGATTTTATCAATTACAGAAATTGATGGATGGCACGATAAGGTTTGCTCATTGAAATGGTGTATATGTAATACTGTCGCGGTGGGGGGTACCGTATAAAATATGTAGATAGTCAATCACGTGAAGGGTCTGACTTACTTATGCTGCTGCCCGTGTCCTTCAAACTAGGAAAATCCTGTATCTTGAAGGACAGTCTTCTTTAATGGGTTTAACACGTTTTACAAAATATTTATATTTATTGAGTGGGTTTAATGATTAATTGTGAGGAGTGTTTGTGTGAGTGTGTTGGTAGTGTGGGGTTAAACTGGTTGGGGTTTGTGTGTGAGTGTGGTAAACTTAGTAAAAAAAAAACCGGCCAAGTGCGTATCGGACCACGCACAATGAAGGGTTCCGTAGTTGGGATGAATTTATCCCAAGAACAAATATAACATTGCAGTTGAAAAACATGTTCTCCCATACATTCCAACTGTAAATGTAAGTGTGTAACTGTGTACTAACAATATTAAGAGATTTACATGTTATTTTAAGACCACAGACATCTTATAGGTTTTCCTGTAATCTACAGGTAAAGAACTATTTTCTGTATTTTTTATTTTTTTATTTTAGTTTCAGTAGTTTCGGAGATAAGGGGGAGGGGAATGGTCAACTTTCGTCTATTTTCTTAAAAATAACTTTAAAACAATTTATTTTAAAATTATAAATACAAAAAATGTATTTGAGATCCTTAAAGCCCTTTCATTTGATATATAACACGGTATAGTTTGCAAAACTTTTTTTTTTTATTTTCTTATTTGCCCCCAAAAGTGACTCCCATATTCAAAATCCATTGATTTACTTTACCCGTCCGTGTTGGGGTCACTGAAGTTCATATGTGTACCAAATTTCAACTTAATCGGTCCATTAGATTCGGAGCTAATTGGCTGTAACAGACGGACAGACAGACACGAGTGATCCTATAAGGGTTCCGTTTTTTCCTTTTGAGGTACGGAACCCTAAAAACAATCTGTCGAGGAAGTGAAAAATTTGGTATTTTAGTCGTTAATTCGTGGTTTACATGAGTTCCTCTGTCATCATTCTCCTGCCCTTATCCCAATCTATTTGGGGTCGGCGCAACATGTCCTTTTTTTCCATACTTCTCTATTATTCGTCATCTCGGTAGTCACCCCCTTTCCTAGCCATGTCATCTTTCACGCAGTCCATCCAACGTTTCTTTGGTCTTCCCCTACTCTTATAGCCATCGACATTCATACTCAAAACTTTCCTCAAGACATTTTCCTCACTCCTCCGCATCACATGCCCATCTGTATAGTATAGAATAGTTTACATTAGGTACAGTTTACGTTAAACGATTAGTATTGTTTACTTTTACGCCGTGGTATCTTTAGTTTATGTTTCTATTATTTGTCTGTAGTCTCAACTGATAACGAATATCTTATAATCTTCTAAACACAGGTAGTCTCTCGCATATACGCGTTGATAGCTGCGCCACAATATTTTACTTTTGCAGCTATCTTCGTGTCGTGTATTCTTCGTCTACCTAAAAAAAAATATGTCAATAATATGTATGTATGTATGTAATATGTATGTGTATATGTCTATATATATATATATATATATATATAGGAACAATTTTTAGGTATATATCTTATAACTAAGTATACGAGAATTCCTAAAAAAGGCTCTACTGATATACAGATAGATCTTGTAATCTCTAATACACAGCTCTCACAGTCTCTCTCAAAGTTAAGTTATACTCGTAAGTACGCGAGATAATCAAATCTTTAAACTAAGTAAGTATAGGTACCTACGAGAATTCCTCAAAAACCAAAATACATTTAAAAAAATTGTCGTTTCAATTAATGTCGTGTAATCAACGATTAGCATAGTTGCCAATTAATTAAACTAGCCTCCTACACATGTTAGTTCCACTTCTAGTGTCAACAAGCTCTCAGATATTACCTACGATGAGTATGACGAAGGTAAAATAACGTGTTGTTTTGCACTGCAGGTGAAAACTGTGAAAAGCTCTTTAATCTGCATTAATATCGGACTGTTCAGCACTACCACCCATTCACAACAATATCCGTCATGTACCTCTTTTGTATTTTTAGCTTTAGATTAGATGACGTCACGTCGGTGGCGATAGCTGTTTGTCTAGTCTAGACAGAGCAGCGGAGTGGCGGAGTGGCGGAGTGGAGGACAACAGACGAAGCGTGCCGAGCGTCTGGAGGTGAAGCGAAGGCCTCTCCATTGCCTTTTACGACTAAATGCATTCTGGACCGTCTGGCCGCCTAGATCCTAGACGACAGAGAGTTCAATAACGTTATATTTGCCATGCTCACTTATCGACGTCAGTTTCGTGAAATGGCACGTCTCTATTTTTTCGTCTTTTTTATAAAAAGCGCGCCAATCTTTGCAGTTATTTACCTACTGTTTTTTTGTTTTCAGCAGGTCACAATAACGTTTAATACATTTAGAAAATGATAAGGATTTTTCAGGAATTTGCAAACGATTTTAATTACAAACATTCACAGTGCCACAAATCCGCTCATTAGATACAGTACCCTGCCTGATAACTTAGAAGCGAAGCATCGTTTTAAGTTAATCGATGGCTTAAGGGCAATTAGCGAGCACAGTACCTACACACTTGTACAACAGACGGACGGACGGTAATATTAATTAGTGGCGTGTACAGAGTACCGAGGGCGCGGGCGGCGCGGCCAGCGTCTAGACAGCCTACGGCCGCCTCCCACGCGTCGCGTCGTGCACCGCGAACGCACCCCTTTGTCACAGACTTCAGTTAGCGTACCTACACTCGAACCTAACTCAAATATTTAGCTTTGTTTAAATCATGACGAAGCATTATACTTTGCTCAAGATGCAAATTGGCTTAAAAGTGACGTGTTTTTCCCTGACGTCCATAATGTAAATGACTAATCATGACGATGGCTTGTATATTTAATCTGTTATTAGAGTGACAAAGGATTATTGAAGTACTAGCTTTTGCCAGCGGCTTCCCCCACGTGGAGGTCAGAAATTATCCCATGGGAACGTACTACCGGGATCAAAAGTATCCTATGTCCTAACCCAGGTCTTGGTTTACCCAAGTGCCAAACATCCAAATCCGTTCAGTCGTTTTAGCATCAAAGCGCAACAAACAAACAAACTCACTTTCGCATTTATAATATTAGTTAGGAGTAGAATAATAAAAAATGCATAAACTAAATCCCAGAGTTGTAGCCAGCTACCAGACCCAGTTACTATATTTTTCAGGCGACTGTTTATGTCTGTTATGAGTGCGTTTTACGAGTAACGTCGTGAAATGACTGTAACTTCCAACCCCATCATAACTGCGACCTAATTAAATCTGCCTAGCCTTCCCATCTATGTTGGGGTCGGCTTCCAGTATAACCGGATGCAACTGAGTACCAGTATTTTACATGGAGCGACTGCCTATCTGACCCAGTGACAAGTGACAACCCAGTAACTGGGTAATACGATACCCCTTGGTAAGACTGGTTGTCAGACTTTCGGGCTTCTGACGACCCGTAACGACTGTCAAAGATCCACGAATAACGTGCTTTCCGAGGCACGGAGGAGTCTCGGTATGTAAAGATGGTCACCCATCCACGGACCAACCCCGGCAAGCGTAGCTTAACCTGATGGATCGACCCGTGCGGCTGTTATTACTTAGCCACGAGCTCCTCCTAACCGCGACCTATTTCCTAAAGGAAAATGCACAATAGGAAAATGGTACAACATGTCCCGTAATATTAATGCAAACCCTCTTAAGGGGTCATTGTACTCATACCTCGTTATCTTATTATATTGTATCTGTTTGTTTCCCAAATAAAATAAAATAATTACGAACAACTTTTACTATAGGACAAAACCTGAAATCGCGAAAAAAACTCGACTAAATGTATGAAAAAGGTGATTTTTTTTTGCGATTTCAGGTTTGGTCCAATAGTAAAAGTTTTTCATAATGATGAGTACAATGACCCCTTAAGACGGACCCTTAAGACCTTCAGAAATAAGGGTTGTTTAGACTGTTACTCAGAAATATTAATTCAGCAGCTAGCGAAATGACGATACCTTCATTTATAAAAAAAAAAAAAAATACTTTATTTCGGACCAAGGTCCAGGTGGATGACGACGAGTAATGGGCAGCTCGCCGTCCGGTAAGGACCAGGCCCGGGTCGACGGCGCGTTGTGTTCCACGCGCGCCTCAAAGAGATGTCAGCAGTGACGGGGTCCAATAGGGCCGAAGCCGCCAGGGTCGCGGGTAGTTCGAAAGAGATACCGTGGCCCTGGCACGGGCAACTGAAGGAACACGGGTGGGTTTTAGTCAGTAAAAGTCTGACACACCCTCCCGCTCTGCCCGGAGCGGGAGAAGTCATTTGATGATTTCCCATCCAAAAAAAAAAAAAAAAAAAAAGGTCCAGGTGGATCAAGATCCATATGATGTATGTGGTGTATATTGTGTGTATGATGTGTGTGTTTGTGTGTAAATTGTTGTCCTTGATTTATGATTGAATCCACTACCCAGACAAGATAACTGTATCATAGCACACCTAGTACAAAAAATGCCTGCATTTAGCAACAACAAAAATTTAGCCTAGACGCCTCGCCACACAAACTGAGTGCAAATATTTGTGAGCAGCATGTTAACGTTGAGAGTTGACTGACATGTATGACTCAGTAAGTGTATCGTTCGGAAAATACTTTTGAAATTACGATCATTTAACCTTGCTTCATGTAGACACTACTAGACATTTCGTATTTCTCAGTAAAAATTTTTCATTGGAAAAAACCGGTCAAGAGCGAGTCGGACTCGCGCACAGAGGGTTCCGTACAATCAGCAACAAAAGTCAATTAACACTTGCAGTTTTTTTTTTAATCTTAATTACTAAGCGAAAATTTAATTCAAATCGGAACAGAAGTACCGTAAAACGGGGTGTATAGAAATTGCGGGGTGAATAGAAAAAAAATCAAGAAAGTTTTTAATGTTAATATTTCAGTAGTTTTCGTTGAAGAATTTTAGTAGAATTTTAAATTTGAATACAGCAACATTTTTTCTTTGCGTTGGCAACAATTTTTAATTGTCAAAATTGACATTTATCCTTCAAATTAAATTCAAAGTCGACCATCTGTGAACGTGTTTTATTCAACTGCCGAAACTCTTGATTTTAGGTCTGAAAAAGTTGTGATTTGTGCTGTTTAATGTGTTTATCTCATTAGGTGTACGATAAATTATAAAAATACAGTGAAGGTAAGTGAGAATCCGTTATTAAACTTCAAAAAATTGTTAAAATCACAGTATATGTAAATTTATTGTATAAAAGGGGTCAATAGAATCTATTGAAGGGTGAATAGAACTCTAGTATGGGTTTAATGGAAACCTAGTAGGGAATAATAGAAACGACTAATGTTTGAATAGCAACTAATGAGGGGTCAATAGAGATAAATAAATAGGGTTGTCAAAAACTGTTAATAGAACTTAATACTACTAATAATGTATGGAGCTGTAGATTTAGTGATTGATAAATAAATAATATTTTTAACGTGATTATTTTCATTTACATATACATACCGCCGTATTCAACATGCCGCGTGTATATAAACCCGATCCTACAAAGAGTGTTTATTACTTTTATGTTATAATACTGATTCTTCAAAGTCATAACGTTGATTATTTGTAATACCTTTGATATAATACTTGTTAAGTTCAAAAGATTTATAGTTGTTTATTTATAAGCGACTTTATGTATAAGCGACTTTTAATCCAGAAAAATGTTTTTAAATTTGTTATTTTATTTAATTCAAATAAAATACGCATAAGAAGTATACATTGATTAATTTATTGAAAAGAGATAACATTCCGTAAAAATAAAGTCGTTTAAAATACAAACATACCTAATTATTTATGTTAACAAAAACACATAAATAGTTTAAATCACAAATTTTGAATTTCATTTACCATTTACATACCAAAACAATTTTCAAATACACGACCTTTCATTTTTGCATGTTGGTTAAGTAATTTTTGGCAGCCCTAACAGTTTTTCCATTCACCCCTTTATGCATTTCTATTGACCCCAGTCGTCGGGTGAATAGAAATGATACATATTTTATTAAAAATCTGAAAAACATTTGCTTATAGTTAAACAAATATTGTTTCAGCTGTTTCTTTGTGGTACCGGACATGATATTAAAATAACCTGTGGTTAAAAAAAAAAGTAATAGACAACAAATTCTTAGGACAAAGTTGAAAATCATTGCTATTCACCCCGTTTTACGGTACTTATAATTTTAAGTTCTCTTAACAGTTAAACGAAAAAAAAAGCTGTTCATCGAATCATTTTGTGTTAATTTAGATGATGTCAAAAAGTAGCAGTGTTAACCGACTTCTGTTGCTGACCGTACCATACATCATAATAGGTATGTAATTTTTGCTGAAGAAGTGTGCTAATTAGACATCGTTTTTTTTCCTGTAATCCTAACTATCCTAAGTTCCTAACTAATATTTTAAACGCGAAAGTAAGTTTGTTTGTTTGTTACCTTTTCACGCCTAAACCACTAAACCGATCATCCTGTTTTACATATACATTGTCATATGTACAGAAACGGACTGAACTTTTCATCCCGAAAAAAGTACTTTTCCCGAGGAAAACAACAATAACGTTCGTTGAATAATAGATGGCGCCACATGTTTTTCGAATCATGATTGGATTCTATTATTACAAGCAGAATACAACCCGAATTGATTGTCAAATTCTAAATTAACGTGAGCGGAGCCGCAGGCAAAAGCTAGCCTTTACATAAACTTCTATCACATATAATGATTTCAGACTATGCAAACTTCGTAGATAAGGGAAGGAAACGGTATTTACTACGAGGGTCTCAAATATATAATTTTTTTATAATTTTAAAATAAATTGTTTTAAAGTTATTTAAGAAAATAGACGAAAATTGACCATTATCTCCGTAACTACTGAGCCTAAAATTTTGAAAAAAAAAAATAGAAGATAGATCTTTACCTGTAGATTACAAGAAAATCTATAAAAAGTCTGTGCTCTTAAAATAACATGGTAAATCTCTCAATGTTGTGAGTACAAACTTACATTTACAGAGTTGGAATGTATGGGAGAACACGTTTTTCAACTACAGTGATAAGTTTGTTCTTGGGATAAATTCATCCCAACTACGGAACCCTTCATTGTGCGTGGTCCGACACGCACTTGGCAGGATTTTTTTTCATTTTTCATCAAAAGTCGAAAACTGTATGCGGCCTAAAAAAAGAAAATGTTTGAGAATGTGCAAACAGCGCTCTTTCTTATGATACCCCACATGCCCTAGTAATCCCACTTCGAATTTTTAAGACCCCATTGCAAAAAAAAAAAATCTTTCTTATTTGAAAAATAAGTAGTTGGGCAAACGTCATCTATAACTGTTCCTTTCAAGTTGATATCATTAGTAGTAGTTCTTGAGATATCCAGCTGTGACAGACGGACAGACAGACAGACTGAGTCCCACCATAAGGGTTCCTTTTTAGCATTTTGGTACGGAACCCTAAAAAGAACCAAATCTCCAATTTGCGTATAAAAAACCTTAAAAAACTTCATTTCAATTTCAATTTTTGAACATGAATGAATGATTGCTACATCAGTATTCAGATTCAGAGGTATCAGTGAATTGCGTGCAGTTACTATACTGTTTACGTTTATATTAGGCGGCGTCTAGACGCGGGGGCGTACGCGCCCAAAGGTTAGATAGGAACGGGCCTTTTCTCCACGACCCTCAGTGCCGTTGTATGCGGAATTAGGTCACGCACACAAACCTAGCTTTTTACCTCAGAAACAAGCGTAGGACGCGTAAGACCGAATGAAAATGAAAAAGCGGCTTTCATAAAACGTTTTCTCCATTTTCTTCAGGAAAATATGACGTTATTTATTTTATTCTTCTGAATGGATACATCTAAGTAAGTATTATAAAATGAAAGGTAATAAATGAAATGAATATGCAGAACGATATTATAATAACAATAAATCGGGTGGGTGAAGATACAATGTGGTACAATGAACATGAACAGACGTCGTCTGACCCGACAGCGGCACAGACGGGTGTTTCCGCTTACGATTTTATCGAGTTATAAAATAAAACCTGAACACTTATAGGTCAGTCCCATTGAGTTGCTTTTGATATCAGTGCAATAAAACGTCACGTCGTCGTTGTCGTAAACGTCTAGCTTTTATCAGCCGCTCCATTCGAGTGTATTGAACGCAATGACCCGGTAATACCCCTATTTTTCAGGCGAACAATCATGAAAAGATAGTTCAATGAAAATATTTTCAAGTTTTAGGTAATCTGAAGACCATTAAAGGTATCTACAATTGCTATTATTTTTTAGTTTCTATGTTGCATCATTCAACTAATAAGAATTATCACTACATATTTATACAACAAAATCCCCCGACGCGTCTGTCTGTCTGTATGTAAGTATGTTCGCGATGATCTCAAAAACTTCTAAACGGATTTTCATACGGTTTTCACCTCTTTTATATATTCTGTGGTAACCAATGGACGGAGTAATTCATGAGGAAGGTTTAGATGTTAAATTCATTAAAGTTTTTTTGTAAATTGGCTGAAATATTTGTTTGTTTAGGATGTCGGAAAAAATCATGACGACTAGGAGCGTTGCTGGCGTGCGCGTTACGATACTAGTACGTTTCCGTGGGATTATGTCCAACCTCCACGCGGGATTATCATATCCGTAAAGTTCAAGGTATTATTAACAAATAATTTATAGACTGAACTTAACGTTTTGTCACGAGAGATTTATTGAGTAAAACACCAACAAACTGAACTGCGAGACGCTCACTGAAAAAAAAATATGTGCAAATGTGTATCATGTATCTGTAGTGTGTGTATACTTGTATAGGTCTAATATGTGTTACTAACAGCGTCTAGACTTCGTTTAACACGAGCTTGATTCTGTAGATATTAACACAACCATCATGTACCTACGTAGGTATGTATAGATACAGTATTAACTTTGACAGAAGGTCGCTCAGGTCAGGCCGCAAAATCTGTTTTCAAACCAATTCAATATATATAATATTCAATAGAATTAGATCCATTCTCGTTATTAATTTACCCACCGATACTACTTACCGACGATAATTGGGAATTTCAATGAAAACTAAATTTATTTGACTTTTCTGTTATATAGTAAGTAGGTAGGTAGGTGGAAAAATAAACCTGTGATGGAAGATCCTTTAGTGAGCCCGAGTCGACAGCTTCTCAGCTATCGTACGAAAGAAAAGTGCGTCTCTGCTCGCCAGATTGCGTGGCAGTAGCAACTGCCTCCTGAGGGTGATAGCTGAGCTGACACGCTTGATGAGAGCCCCATTATGGGACATCTCATCAAGACAACACTGTCTGTTGTAGTGTATAAGTACTAACGTAGATTATAAGATATAGGTATTGTTACTAACATCTTTTAAGTATTGTTTTTTTTTAAGTTTTATGTATTTTTGTGGACCTTTTAGTTGTCTTTTACATAAATAAATAATAAATAAAGGTCTATTCAGATAAAAGCAACAAAATACGCTGTCGCGCTCGGTAGCGATACTGGTCTAATGTGACTATGTCATACGTCTTTCTACATTCTTCTCACGTATATATTTCATCATGAACGATGTAACCAATATTTTGTAAAAATATTATGATTTAAAAGAGTGTCCGTGGAGTTTCTTGCCCGTTCTTCTCCATAGGGATCTACTACGCTTTGGAATGGACAACTAGCTTCATCTTTCTGACCAACTGACCCATTGACAATTCAAAAGTGCCTGGTTTATTTTAAATAAATTGGTTTATTTGAAATAAATGCTTTGAGATTGAGTTTTGAGTTTATGCATAAAGGCTCCTACCAACATTCGCGACACGCGACGCAAATCGTACGCGACACGTGACGAGCGGTGCCTTTGTGTCGCGTGCGATTCGCGTCGCGTGTCGCGCCTGTTTGAAGGAGCTATAAGGTGGACCAGTATAGCTACCGAGCGCGACAGTGATCGCTTATATATGAATAAGCCTTAATCATCTGGGATCTCTCTCTCATCAAGTAACCTCAATACAATTTTATCAATTCGTATTTCTAAGTCTTATGAGAGCTGTCGCATTTTGTCACCTCTCTCGCTCGCACGGAACCAAATTTTTAAGATTGTTAAATGATAAGATGCTTTTCTGAAAAATTTAATCAAATAGTGAAATAGTAAATAATATTAATTTAATAGGTAGGTTACCTAATTATTAACAACACATTTCTATTGTGTTATATAATAAACTCAGCTCAAAAAGTATTATCTAATAAATAGTAATAATAATAATTGTTAGTAATTGTTTTTGTGAATCGTAAATGTGTTTTTTTCTGAAATAAATTATTACTAATGGAAAAGGAAATTAATGGAAAGGAAATCTGTTTTTGAGATGAGTTAAATAAATGCCACAATAAAATTGTGTTTTTAATAATTACCTATTAAATTAATATTAGTTCGCTAACTGAAAACATTTTTCAGAAAAGCATCTTTTCATTTAATATTCTCAAAAATTTGGTCCCGAATGAGCGAGAGAGATGACAAAATGCGACAGTCTTCTTAAAGCTAGCACATCATTTAGGTACAAGGAACAAGTGGGTTCTTATTTGATAAATTACAGTGTATTGACGCTGGCGTAAACAGCTGCCTACGTCACGCATAGATTTTATAAGACTGAAAACTTATTGTTAAGAAGGAACCTACCAGGTCAATTCTATAAGTGAAGTGAGCTGTCATTCCATCTGATGTTAGGGATTGCCACTGTTGACAGCACAGAACACAGTCACTTCACATATGTTTTCACGGTGAGATAATTTACAAAATAGATCGGTTGTAGTGCTAACTTATGTGAAGTGAACTTGAAGTGAGCTGTCAATAGCGTCAATCCTTAGCATCGGGTGGGACGTCAGCTCACCTACATAAGTTTCCACGGTGATATTTTTACAGAATAGGTCGACTGAAACTTGTGAAAATGATATCACTACAGTTAGATACGTCCTCCTATTTAGTCAAATAAGATAAACGCTCTTAAATACTTAAAAAACATACTGCATTTACCTACAGTCTAATTCTTTGATGCAGTTATTACATGAACTAGTTCAATATTATGTAGCGAAAAGATTAAATGTCTGTGACTGATAATACCGTAGCTGCTACGTGTAGTCTTTGAGAGCGAACGTTATCGTTATCATTGTGTGGAGTGTCTAGACTATATGAAGTAGCTACTTACTATACTTACGAGTATATGCAACAAGTCTACGGCATTTACTGACATAACTGTGGTACAGATCTCCAAGGAAAAGTGTGCGCTTCGACAATCATCGTCTTTCTCCGGAAATACGACCGCGCGATGATAAGATCTGTTACAACCATGGATGTACTTGTCTATTTTGTATTACCAAGATTCGAAATTTAAGATTAAACGAAGAGCAACCGGAGTAGGTTACGCGACAGAGAAAGAACTTCACTGAAATGCGAGAAAAGTGAGAGGTGCACTACTAAAAAGCATGGCAGTACCCGCAGTACAAAATTAAGTTTAAAAAAGTAAAAACCGACTTCAAAAGCCAAAAACGAATAAAATAACTTTCATATAAAACTTAACAGCTTCTGGTGTCTTTAAGTCTTCAATGCGCCTTAGCTCGGCACTTGGTACCGACTTCAGAAGCTGTTAAGTTCTTTATGAAAGTTATTTTATTCGTTTTTGGTTTTAGAAGTCGGTTTTTACTTTTCTTAAAGTAAATTTATTTTACATTTTTAGTTGAATTTACAATTACATAAGTAAGCCCAAGACGAACGAAAAGAAGAATCATCAAAGTCAGCTTAGAAATGCCTGCGAATACATTTATGCATATAACTTCGTACATAAGAATAATTCCTGAAAGTATACAAGATCACGTTTGTGAAAGAATCATCAAAATTGGTTCATTCGTTTTTGAGAAAATCGCGGACAAACAAACATTACATACATACATACGGGTTGAATACAGAACCTTCTTTTTTGAAGTCGGTTAAAAAATTAAAAGCTTTGCCTGTGTGGGGAGTTTTGTGTTACAACTTTAGTGTTAATTCGGAAACACAAAGATTATCGAAGCGCATACCTTTTCTGGTTGAACTGTACCTAAGTACCACTCTCTCTACGTTACCTATAGGTCTTCAGCCTAAGTTTGTAACAAAGCAAACTTTGTAAAGAACCTTATTCTATGTTCGTACTGTAGCTGCGCGGCTTTGTTTGGTGTCGACCGGAGGTTACCTTGTCCATGTTCACTCAAGTTGCTGGGATTTCCATACATACAGCAACCTTTGTCGAACTAAGTAGCTACACGTTTGAGGAAAATTAATTTTCCTCGTTATTTGAATAGCTTTATAAGATTCGACTGCTATAGATTGGAAGGCACACCAGCCTTTTCATCTGCTATTTGTACCTAAAAAACTGCGTTAAAAATGGAATGATTTCTGACATTATAATGTCAGAAATCATTACCTACATTTTTAACGCATTAGTTTTAATTAGCGCTAATTATAACTGTTCCACACGTTGTGTTATGTTTGTCTGCACTTCATGTATCGCGGGATACATGAAGTGCAGACAAAACATAAAACGTAAATTGTAAACAGCAATGCGCTGTCTCAGACATTGTTTACTAATTTGAAGCAAAACATTGCGAATAGAGTAAGTCGTTCGCAGTGCAAACTGTCTGCCCTTCCGTCGCCCTTTGTCTGCTGTCTAGGCTGTCACGATATTCTAGTAGGTATAGGTACGCACACTCACACCGTTGCCTACCATGGACCTTTGAGCCCACAGACACACTGAACTAAATTGTGTTTTAAACACAGTTGCGAATCCGTACTAACGAGAATATTGATGCCTAATGCGTCACGTACACGTCATTATCGTCAATTCTCATTTCTATTATATTGTAAAATACATGTTCTGCATGCTAATGACATGATTGATGAATGAAAAATGAGATAATGACATTATTTTCACCTAAGATTTTTTCCCATTTCTTCGGAAAATGGCTAGTTGGCTAGTTGACTCGTAAGCTCACCCTAATAGGTAAGTTCAACGGCTAGTTGATTAATAGGTAGTTAGTATAAAGATCTTTTTAAACTAAACATCTGTAACTTGTACCTACTTTCTGTGCAAATAAAGAACTATTATATTCACCCGTTCAGTTTTGCGATAAGGTAGGCGTAGCAATTAGTGAAAACTCGTAACTTTGTAAGATGTGATGTGATGACCTGTCTTATGAAGTTACGAGTTTTCACAAAATGATACCTACAATCGTTAATTTTTAAAAAAATCCCATGCATAAACACTAACATAACAAGCAAATAACTAATAAGTATGGTATTTAGTATATTCACTCCGTAAATAGAACCTACACATCGGTCACAAATTTCAATAAATTAAAAGTAGAAAGGAAAGGACGTTTAAATTAAACTTGAACCAGCACAAAAATAAGGTTAGTAAGCGTTAGTTTAGGGCGCCGTAGGTCACATCTTTTGACCTTTTAGAATAGAACCAGCTTTTCCATTCGCATAAGGCACCAGTCCCACCGCCGCGCCGCCGACGAGGAAACGACTACATAGAAGACTATTTTCTTACTCAAGAAACATACATAGGATTGTACCTACATCCCGTGTCCGTAAAAGAGATATTTGATATTAATAGTTCTGTTGATCGCTGACTGCCTCTGCCGGCGAGTAGGTACTTGTTTGTCGCAGTGACAAGACAAGAGCTGTCAAAGAAAGTGCCTCCTATTCGCTTAGCGACGCTTGCTTTGCGGGCAGATCACTCGCTGAGAAACTCACGCTTCGTATTATCACAGTATAATAATTATACAGTAGTTTATCTGGGCAGTGACCTTGAATTAATTACCTGCGGCCGCTTGGTAGATAATACGTGTCCGTCCGGCCGTAACTGCCGCGCTCTCGAACTAATGTAACTGAGACTGGCTGAGATATCGAAGCGCGTCGTTTCACCATTTTCTATGAAGATAAAGTACTGTATCTATCATTATTATAATGTGGTGTAGGTATTATATACGCATACCAGCGAGTAATCGCAATCGCTCGTCGCCGGCCGTCGCGCCCTCGCTGCTAGTTGCTAACCCTACTCGCTTCTCGTTAATCGCCAGCGGTGGGACGTGTGCCTTATTGCGTAGGTAAATAAAAGTAATATGCTTGAGAAAGTTTATAGATAGGCTGTCTGGTCTAGACGTCCCGCCGAACGTCTCGCTTGACACAACCCAGAACACGGCGCGCGGCGCGGCGGCGGCGCTAACAAAACTTTGAATTTGTAATTGACGTTGCTCTTGCGAAATAAAGCGAACGAGACATACCACTAGGTACTTTACGATGGAATGTAGACTGAGGGTTTAACAAGATATTCAGTTAGATTTAGGTACGAGCTCTACATACCTACCTACGCAATCCAGCTATTTACATTCAAAAGGCCTTTCGCTGAAAACTTACCAACCCTTATAAATAAACTAAAACCAATCTAGATTTATTGCTGTTAAATGTCATTAATTAATTGTCGTGAAGTCTACAGAACATGTGTGTGTGAACTGAGGGACCGAACTGGAATTCGCAAAATTTTAATCCTAGGATTTAGTAAAACTCTTAAAACAATTGTAGAACGAATCTGGGAATTTGGAAACAAATACATTAGAAACTACAGCTCATAAAGTGTGGTCCCTCAGTCCTCACACACCATCAGCCAGATCTCGGAGAGTATCTTAAAAATGAAGGTTTTGTGATTACAGACATTTAGTAAAGAATTAGTAAAGGTATTTACTAAATTAGAGAACACAACGCATTCAAGATAAAAAAAATATAACGACAAAACTGTGGTCCCTCAGTCCACACAAAAAAGGTAAATATTTTAGTGAATATTACCGAATTAAATAAATAAAACTGTTCTTTTTCTACTTAACGATTTAGTAAAAAGTCTTAAACGACTTTGTACTTAACATCAGTTTTCCAAAAAAAAATTTTTTTTTTAATTTCCCAATTTACTCTAATTTTTGTGGCTTTAAGTTGCTACGGAGAATCACTAACTCCTAAGTTACAGGAACTTACACCTAGTTTAGGAGTCAAAGTGTTTAAATATTGACCTTTATAATAAGCCATAATATGTGTTTAGTCATTAGGTTATTATTATGGGAATTTTTGGTGAAATAAAGAATTATTTATTTATTTTATTTATTTATTCCTACTGGTGGAAAATCAGAAGTTGTCATTGTTCGTTCATTTGGTTAATTACTCTAGGTACTTACCTACTTCTTGAAAGGATCTACACTTCTGGACACATCTTTTGGCCCACCTTGTATTTTCAGTTTCGTTTGGTCCTAGCTAAAATTTTATATTAGGTCGAGCAAAAAGTTTTTATGCAGTTTTGAACCTGGCACATTCACAATTTCATTCAATAGTCTTTTTTTGAATTTCGAACACAGAATTTAAAGAAACAAAAGACAATTTGGAGCCTGTTTGTTGATTTCAAACAATCGAATACTAAGAAAACTTGGTTTTATTGGTTTACTTGGATTTAATTCTTGAAAAAGTGATTGATATCTTTGGTTTTGCAACAAACATTACTTATTCTTAACATTAAGGTGAGGTTCTATCAATAATCTATGGATACTTCACCTGAAGTCGCCGCCCAAGCTGTGGTACTTATTCAGGTCGGACACAGCCAAAGAAACGTGAGTGCTCAACTTAATTTAAGTCGATCTGCGGTCCGAAATGTTTATCGGAGGTACCTAGAGACTGGCGGCTTTGTTCGTCGCCAAGGAAGGCCACGATCTCGGGTCACAACTGAAAGGCAGGATCGATTCATCGTGACGACCAGCTTGAGAAATCGTCACCTTACCTCCATTGAGATACAAAACCAACTTCGCGACTTCCACGGAGTATCTGTGAGCGCTCGAACTGTTCGGAGAAGGTTAAAAGAACGCGATATGGTACCACACAAGCCAGCTAATGGCCCCAAACTAACGCGAGCCCACCGAACAGCGCGCCTTCATTTCGCACGCAGTCATTTAAATTGGACACAGCAAGATTGGAGCCGTGTACTCTTTTCTGATGATTCTAAAATTGTGTTACATGGCAATGATGGAAGGAAGAAGGTCTACCGACGTAAGGGAGAGCGTTTCGCACAATACTGCTTTGAAGAGAGGGTTGCTTATGGCGGTGGCTCATGGACTGTCTGGGGCGGTATATCCGCGAGCGGCAAAACTCAACTTGAGGTTGTTACAGGACCACGGCTGCCAACATTAAATGCTGAAAGGTACATTCGTGAGTGCTTAGAACCTCACGTGAGACCATACGCGGACTATGTGGGCCCAAATTTCCTTTTTATGCATGATAATGCAAGAGCCCATGCGGCCGGCATCGTCAGGGAATATCTTCGGGATGTGAACATTACAGTTATGGACTGGCTAGCCAGAAGCCCAGACATGAACCCTATTGAGCATATGTGGAATGAGCTAAAAAGACGTGTTAGGGCTCGTCAGCCAGTTGCCCAGACGATGCAGGAGTTGAAAACTGCCATAGAAGAGGAATGGGAGATGATCCCTCAAAATTTCATAGAGCGGTTGATAAACTCTATGCCTAATCGTATGAGAGCTGTGGTAGATGCCCATGGAGGCAACACGCGTTATTAAATTAAACCTTTATTTGATAAAACATGTTTTTTATTCAAAAATCAATTGCCTTTAACAAGGCGCATATCCGACTTGTTAGGCGTAGCTCCATGTCGTATGGTATTCTGAATTCAAATTTAAAACAATACGATCGAAAAAGATGGTAAAATGTATCAGGTTTAAAACTGCATCAACAGTTTTTGTTCAATCTAGCAATCATATTTCGGTAGGGGCCATCGAAACCTAAACTCTAAGGTGGGCCAATAGATGTGTCCAGAAGTGTATTTTCGTTAGTGGTTTTTATAATTCGATTCAAACTTAATGGGGGCTCGGAAGTTAGCTGCGAGTGCAGACCGTGCAGTACTTAGGTACAAGCAAGTCAACAATAATTTTGGCTCCATTTACTTAAGCTCGATTAAGTTTTTTTTTTAAATTTAAGAATTAAGATTTTTTTAAGATTTAGCTCTTTTAAGTTTGAATCGTAGGTACTTTATGTGCTTTAACTGCACTCGCAACTAACTTCCGAGCCGCCATTATTAAGACGCGGTATCAGCTCAATATTCACAAAAAATGGTGTCTTGGATTGTCCAGTGACGTAACGCAATGAAACAGAGAAGGGTTTAAAGAAAGATTTTAGCTGAATAGAATAGTAAAAAATAGTTTGATATTCCCAATAAAAAATTTGGAAGTTGCTCCACAAAAATAAACTTTGGCGTCGAACATCTCTGTATTTTCAGCAGTAACGACATTTTTTTTTTAAGAATTTAATAGAATTTGCATTTTTTTAAAACCAGAAAAATCAGAAAAATCTAAAGAAAACCCGGAAAATAAATGCACATTCGCAGCTTAATCACACCTCGGGAACACAAATATTATTTTCAACCTTATTTCAAGACTAGATTACGCGGTTGTTTGCCGTTTAAAATCGTAGTCAGTCCGCGCCTTAAGTTTGAATCGAAAAACAAATGAATGTTAAATTGTTGTTGGATGGCAACCAGTCGGATATCGTTCAAAGTGAAGGCACGTGAACATATTCGTATAAAGTTGGCAGAATCATCTCAGCGCTGATTCTTGCTGGATTCTTTTTCTCCTCTACCTATCGTTATTTCTCCTGACAAAGTTTATTCTGTTTGTATGTATGTATATATGTATTTATTTATTAGTATTTATTCTTTTTCGAGTTATCTATCCCTTATGCTGCACCTGCCATGTTTTCTCTCTGCATCACCCTAAGGTTGACTGCTAGAAAATGCCTCAGGCATTAAGTCCGCCTTTGTACAGTATTTTCTTACTTGTGCATGAAGTTTTAATAAATAAATAATTCATTTGTTTAGTAATACCAGAGTACCTACAATAAATCGCAAATCAATGCAGTGTGAAGTTGCCTTGCGTAGAAGTTTCAATATATTATTATGAAGCCAGCTTATACGGGTTTTGTTAGCGATGTTGTTGGGTACAATCAATCTGCCTAGCCTTTTCCCAACTACGTTAGGGTCGGCTTCCAGTCTAACCGGATGCAGCTGAATACCAGTATTTTACATGGAGCGACGCCTATCTGACCTCCACAACCCATTAACTGGGTAATACGATACCTCTTGGTAAGACAGGTTGTCAGACTTTCGAGCTTCTGACGACCCGTAACGACTGTCAAAGATCCACGAATGACAGCCGGGACCAACGGCTTAACGTGCTTTCCGAGGCACGGAGGAGTCTCGGTATGTAAAGATGGTCACCCATCCACGGACAACCCCGACAAGCGTAGCTTAACCTGATGGTTAGACTCATGCGGCTGTTATTACTTAGCCACGAACTCCTCGATGATGTTCGGTACACTATCCTACTAAAACCATGCCGTTTCCTTTTGAGAACCTATTAAATATTTCAACGAACATTTTGGTGTTTCCCCTTCCTAGATTCGTACCTATCTACTGAAGGCACGACAATAATTAGCTATAGGTAGGTATAAACAGTTACTAGCTACTGCCTAACTACCTACGAACGTCATAACTCTAAAAACATGTTTTCGATTGCATGACATCAAAGGATTGAATAAACTTCCTTCACCGTGACTTTTGATTGTTAAATACCTATTAATAATTTATTTTTATTGCTTGATCGATTCCATTCATCACCCAAGCAACATTCTGCATAAGGAACCGAAGGGTCGGTAGCATTATGTAGTAGTTTCGAATACTTGCAAGAATACAGTTTAGTTCTTTCAACGTTAGCTATAAATACACTGAAATTAATATAAAATGGAGGCCGCATCAGCACCTGCTCCGGCTACTGTAGGTGGTCGCCGCGAGCCTTCTACTGATCCTGTCAAGGCCCAGGGAATATTGTAAGTGTTTGCTATTACAACGCAACTTTATAAATCCTTTTTGTTTTTGTCCTGATTAAAAATAATTCACATACACAAACGTTCTGTCAGGGTAAAACATTTCACAATATGTTGTCCTCAAGTCGTAAAACTTTTCTAGTTTTAGTTGAGAGGAAAATTATTAATTGTTTTATTTGGTGCTTATGTTAGAGTCGGCATCTAATCTGACCAGCGCATACGTAGGCTACCTACATATTCGTCCATAGATCATATCGCTTGACATATCATCAAATCCGGGAACCGGGATTCTGCTGAAGTAGGTCTAAAACACCTACCAAAACCACATAAGTTTTGCAGCCGGTCTAACCAGATACCGGGTATGCGGATATCAAAGATAGGTAGTTTCCCGTAATTGGCTTACGGCAGTCCTACCTAAATGATGGTGGGCGGACTGAAACGGAAAGCCGAGGCTAAAAATAATAGTTTTTAAGTTTGTTGTATAAAATATGTATTAGTTTATAAGTAGTTATTGTTTTAATACTTATAATTATATAAGTATTATATTTTATGGGTTATAAATTCCTGAAATAAAAGATAATTAAATTAAATAAACTATATACGAGAATAGCTGATAGACAAAGGATCATGGGCAAAAATATATGAAGCCTGGTACTCGGTCCAATAGCCATAATATATATATCATTGGAAAGGTCTTTTTACAAGGATTAATGATAACTGAGTCGCTTGTCTCCATTTGCTGTCGGAACGGAGTTATTTTGTGTTAAGTATTTTTTTTTGTTTTTGTTTAATTTTGTTAAGATAATGGTGATATTATATAATTTTCTTCTATAGAATCCTATGTTTGTTGATTAATAGATACTAAAATGAATAAACACTCAGGAATAAAAAAAAAATAGAAAAAGTAAGAAACGTTATTTATTTTTTTAAACATTATTATCAACAATAATGACATCGTTGAGGAACGCTGCAGGAGCAGTGAAGCCTACATGTCTGGCATATCCTAGATACCACACGATTGAAACTATAATGAGCACAAGTGCCGATTGTTCGTCGTCCGGTCAAACACGTGCAGTAATAATTGCATAAAATGTTATGGATATTGGTTTCGTTTTCATTAACATTGTTTTTTACTAATACATAACAATAATAAGTTCTTGACCGTACGTGACGCGACTGTATGCGTCCGCGTAAAAGCCAGGCATCTTCGTTTATACCATATTCATTTAAATCTTGGAGTGCGCTTTCTCTATATACTTGTAGAATGTATAGTCCATTTGATAAATGCTCGCTGCAGTATGATCGGGCTAGCTTCAGTTGATAGGTGCCCAATGAAAGTAAAATAATCTGTTCTTCCGTCAGTAGTGGGAAGTTCTGTATTTCGTGACTTTCTATTCTTTGAAAATCCGCTCTTCGGTTATTCAAATGTTTTCTTTCAACATAATCATAAAGTAGATTCGGGGAATCTATTTTCTCCCTGATTATGTTTAGGAAGGCCTCTGCGTGAATGTTGTCATCGATGAGTATGTGGAAGTTATTAAACATAGCTGCGGCGATTTTAAAATCAATGAACATTTTTGGTAGTGTTTTATTAAAATATTTTTGCCGCAAAAGCCTGAAATCTCGTTTGAACCTCTCGTTCACCACTTCCACTACCCACCGGCATAGTGTAACTGATCGAGCTTCATTACCTTGCTCAGTAGTTAGCTGTGTCTCCCATCTGTCTTTAGATGGTGGAACGTAGGATTCATATCCCCATGCTTCGATAGCATCTAAGCTGTCCCGGAAGCCGCGATCTAATATGAAGACATCGTTCGGTTGAAGAAAGCAATGCAATGGGTTTTCTCCATCATTCATTATATCACTCATGATGTTCGCATCAGTCTTAGTGGCAGCGTATGGTCCCAAAACATCGATTATATAGCCATTGGAACACACAATTAAAAACGGCTTCAGCAAGTTCTGGAACTTATGCAAGCTATAAGATAGACGCTGGAACAAAAAGTTCGAGCTTTTATTGATATATATATATATAAGTCCCATCGCATATAACGATAGCTTTATTGTTTTCTTCATTGCCAAATAACCCTCTTGGTATAGTGAGGTTCTTTTCTAAAACGTCGTTTCTATTCATATGGTCCACTCCCAAGTGTAATATTACATATTCATTCATGAGGCATTCGCGCACAATAGTTAGTAAACGTTCCAGTTTTCTTCGTGACATATTAAATAACGTCGCTAGTCTTTCATCTGAGTCTCCGGTACGTAGTTTCGTCAGATATATGCCTAACGCAGTACGAGGCTCCTTGCACCTCCCACTTAGTGAGGGTGTTTGTTCTAATATGGAATCAAACTGTTCGCATTTGCGTCCTGTCCAAAAGTACATATCCTTGTTGCTTAAAGCACCTCTTGTGTTGAAATCTAGCCTAGATCCACGATTTAAAGCCATTCTCAACATGTCACAAACGTCCCTAAATTGTTGCGCATTGAAGTTATGTGTGACATTGCAGAATTGAGGCAGCTCTTCCCAAGCATTGTTTTCAAGGTGGTGTCCACATACTCTAGCACCGTCAGGAATATATAACTTAATTCACAGAAAATGTGAATCTTGATCGTCTCTGGTATTCGATGGCGGGTTGCGTTTTGGCAAGTGTTAAAGATACAATGCCCTGGAGTGTTTGGAGCTCGAGTGTAGTCTGGAACCTGAAGCTCTCGTACATTCTGTTCTACTTCTGGTATGACAGGTGGTTTTCCTACAACGTTGTCAATTCTCTGCCAACATCGGTGACACACACGTCGTGTGTTGTCGAACTCTACCTGAAAATGGTAGAATACGATCTTGCTGATGTTATGTTGTATTTTTATGAAAACATTTAAAACAATGCGGTATGTAGGTATTTAGGTCTAAAGTCATGGCATACTTGTATTGTTTTCATATTTTAAGTAATGCAAGTAAAAATATATCTTATGTATAGCCGATGTGACGGCTTAGTGAATAGATAACAATAGCAAACACACAATAGGTGGTCAGAGAAGTGTTTTAATAAGAAGAACTATAAACGTGCGAATTGAGTCATAAAAGTATTAAAGGATTGTGGGAAAGCTGCACAAGTCATTACTGATATAAAGGGATGCCGCTCGGAAGCAGGTAGCTAGTACTGCACGTGTTTTTTTTCTATGAAGCGAACACCCTTAGCTACGGACCATACAGCCGCGCTACATAGAAAATAAACACGTGCAGTTGGTAGTTTGCAGCTCGGTTCGGAAACGCACTTTTACACACAACACTAGAGTAGTTCAATAAGACCTGTAAGTGCGAGCAAGAGGTCCGATTAAAATGATTTAGGGCTCAATTCGCACGTTTGTAATGGCTCAGGTATAAAAATATAACAGACAATAATAATATAAACAAACCGCTTCTAAAAAGAAAAACTGAAGCTGGTGAAGTTCGAAATAGTTTAATGAAGTATATACTAACCTCCAAAACGGCATGTTCTCGTATATAAGCCACAAACTCGGGGTGCATTCTTGGAAGATCATCAGTTAAAACATGCTGTTGGTATCTAGCATGATGTAGGCCTCGCCGACACATCACACAGTTGCGATTTTCTTCCATAACGATGTTCTAAATCGATAAGCACTACAATAGTCCACAACACTAGCCAAGATAAACGTTTGTAGCGGGTAACAATGTCCAAAAGGGGCGCCGGGGTCAGTGATGAAAACGGTATAACAAAGTACTAGGTAGAATAAACAGCTGCGGAACGCCGTTTCACGCACAGAACGATACAACGACTAGTGAATGTCGCGGCACAAAAGGCTGTCCACTGGCACAGCGCACCACCTACCCCACTCCGCGGCTGGTTCCCTATCCCCGAGGCCTATAGTCACCGTTGTAACAAAAAACAGAAATGTTAAAGATAATACTAGTTTTTATGTAAAAAAACATATTTTCAAAAGTCTTCACCATTATCATATCATATCACGATATGGTGCATGAATAGTAACACAATAGACGTATAAAAAAAGAAGGACTCCGCGCCACGCATATCGAAAGTGAAGCACCGTACCGATCTATGTGTGCGTGATATGAGTACCTGCAAAGACGCCGTCGCTTGTGTCACGTAATGGCGTCCGGTTGGCATACTATGATGTAAATGTGTGCGCGAGGCGTGTTTGTACAAACGGTCCTGGCATACTTACTGTGCTTCACTTTCGATATGCGTGGCGCGGAGTCCTCCTTTTTTTATGAGTCTATGAGTAACACAATACATTTCTCGTTTTAAATAATGTTGTTTTACATTGTTTTTTTCGTATTTCAACCATGATAGGTAAGTAATATTATCGTACTTGCAATTATGATATTAACTAAAACTGGAACTTTTGGGGGCTTGCCGTGGTTTTCAGACAAGGATTTGGGACATGTCGCCATAGTAAATATTTTTCCTGATTAAAAGACCTATCCAATGACACCACAATGATTGCTATTGGAGCGAGTACCAAAATGCCCATTCTCCTTTGTATAGGTAATTACCTACCTACCTTATCTATCTTGATTTTTGCCCGAATGAATTCCCGAAGCAAGAGGTAGGTACTTACTTATTTATTAAATAGATTTCATTGGATTGTACATAGTTACAATACAATAAAATCTATTGACGAGGACCAGGGTCCAGGTTATCTACCCAGGTTTTACCTCGTCTTCGTTATTTTTAAGCAGATTTTAATGAATTTTTTTGTGAAAAAGGTTTAAAGTTACTTACTTACCCTTTTCACAAAAATAGCCATTCAGCTTCGGCTAGTTGGGTCCATCTTTTTCCTCCGTAAAGATGAAGAAACTCGTAGGTAGAAAATGGAACTCCTCAATTAAAAAGACCACAACATAGTTAGGTACTTACGATAAGAAAATAATTGCTAGCGTTTCTCACTTCCTACCTACATAATTTTTCAGAAATTCAGTTAACCGAAAATCTAAATCTGCAGCGAAGCTCTGGCCACAAAGATGGTACTTTTATAGCAAAATTAGAGAAATACAAGAAGCGGAAGCGCAGAAATGCGGTGAGTAGCGGACGCGAACTTTACTTTTACATCTTCTAAGGTTCGGCTCCCCTTAGATAAGTAATTAGGTAACATCAGTTCAAAAAATATGTTCAAGATTTAGCACCCCTTCTAAAATATTAAATTCACTGACAGACAAAATTTCATGCTTCTAGTTCCAACGGTTGGTTTAGGCTATCCTAATTCCCTGGTTTGATAATTCCAATTTGAAATTGTGCACAAGAATTCCTTATGACTGGTAATTAGTAACCGATACTTAAACACATGCTTGTACTTTGCTTGTAAGTACTCATTATAACAACTTTTACTATGGGACCTCACCAAACCTGAAATCATATACAAATGTACTCTGTGCCTGAAATCACGAAAAAGAAATCAGCTGTTCCTTACATTTTGACAAGTTATGCGAACATAAATGTAGAGAGCAGCTGATTTTTTTTTTCATCATAAACAACGAAAGTGAGCAGTAACGAAGGATTTATGAAAATTCATCCCCTGAAAAGGTTAAATAGGGCATGAAAGTTTGCATGGAAGTTCTTCAATTTGCCGATAGCAAATCCCATCGGAGGCACGGCTTGTAGGTATTTATTCATAATATAGGTATCTACCTAACTCTAAATTACCTACGGCATGTTCTTTTTTGAAAGCAGTTATTCCATATTATTACTCTTCTTCTTCCGTCCCTGGTCCCTTTATCTGGGGCCGGGTCTCCTCACTTTCCAACGCCAAGTGATTCTATCTTGGGTTATCGGTTCTGGCTTTTGGGCTTTTATTTTGGATTTTTTTTTATTGGGCTTTTCAGTTATTCCATATTACTATGTTTTCTTTACTAAGTTTGTTTTGTATCGTGACAGGCATGACAGTGGAAGAATATCGTGCAGCCTTGCAATCACACAGCAGCCAACTCGAGCCCAAGCAGTATCCAGTAGTAGTAGATCCGTCTCCATGGCCCTTACCACCCACTTCAGCAGGTAACTTTACCTACAGGTAAACCAGAAAAGGCAAAGCTTAGGTAATCTTCGTGTTTCCGAATTAGCACGAACGTTGCGCCGCGCCGCAGGTAATCCCCCACAGTGCAGAGACAATGCTGCTAACTTTTGTATTGCCGGGTTTTTGCACTTTTTGGAATTTCATAGAGTTGTTTATCTATAATTTTGTAATGATGGTAGGTTATACAAAATAGGCAAGTACTTCCATGGTTGTAATACAGAAACTTTTCTTAGGATGCTTGTAGACTACCGTGCTAAGCGCTATTTGTAGCGAAGCCTCAAACAGCTATAAGGAGTACCTACCTACTAGGCCGACATGGGACCTAAGAACTTCCGCAGACTACAGACTTTATATCGGCCGATAGTTTGTTCGGTTTCATAATTAGTATAAAGAGTATGCAAGTGCGCATGTTATACACACATCTTCATACTGATTAAGAAACGGACCAAACTATCGGCCGATAGAAAGAAAGTCTGTAGTCTGCGGAGGCTTACTCCTGCAGGGAATAAAGGTGTGAGGTTATATTACGAAAGCCAAGTAAGAAAGTAGCTAGTATCTTGTGGTAGGATTGATCTTTGGGTCGATGGCAATTGCTTCACAGAGCTGTTGAAATGTGGAGGGCTACCAAGAAGACAAGCTACATCAAGTGACATCAACTCAATCCAAACTCAAACTCAACGCATTTATTTCTATTAAACCATTTACAGGCACTTTTGAACTGTCAAGAAGTCAGTCAGTCAGAAATATGAAGCTAGGCGCCCATTCCAAAGCGTAGTAGGTACCTATGGAGAAAAATGGGCAAGAAACTCCATGGACACATCATTATGTTGAATTTATAATTAGTATGTGAGAACGCTATAAAAAAGACGTACACGTTAAAAGCGTACAGGTAGAGTAGCAAACGGAAACAAAAAAAAATACCAGTCATGAGGACTGGCGACAGAAGTGAAAACTCTGAAACACGCGAACCCGTAAGTTTTCCCCCTACCAAAAATCGCTAGACGCGCCTAAAAAATTTTTCACTACAAAAACAATTCCAAACTAAAATAATTAAAATAAGCCGTGGCAGCTAAGAGGTAACCAGTCCCAACATTTAGCTCAACCATTTTGAAGGGAGCCTACATCCACAAAGTTATCCTATGGTAAAATAAACTTGAGAGAAGTTGGTGTAACAGAGGGAAGGAGAAGTAACTAGGTAAGAGTAGAGTTCTATTCGTGAAAGTGAAAAACTATAGGTGCGGCATATCTTTGTTACATAAAGCAATCGCAGACACCATAAATTAAGAAAGTTAATTAGAACTTTTAAGTTTTCGGGTGATAGCGAGATCCCAAGTCCTTGAGTGTGAGCAAAGGTGACCGAATCGAGCTTAGTCGCAGAACGAAAAAAGTTAAAAGACTACAATATAAAAATGTTAAAAGTCTACAAGATATTTTAGAAGAAAAAAAAATATATAACTTTCCAATTGAAACATTTTTATGAAGCCAAGTACAACAGTTTAAAAACTTTTTTCAGCTATGATCGGGCGACGCGCGCAGTGCCCTCTGGAACGCTTCGGTCGTCTGGTGAAAACCGACCGAGATTATCCGCTCCGCCCACCATTAAGACCCGGACAAATTTACGACCCTTACAAGCAGACAGTTGTATTCTTAGGGTGCGTATACCTTCACCATCGTTTGTATTTTAATGGCTTCAAAGTTAGATCTCGTAAATTATACGTGCTAGTTTTCGAGTTATTTGTTTCTTTGTAACAATCATTTTACGCAGATCTTAATTTGTTTGTACGGTCAGCAGCAGAAGTCGGTTAACACTGCGACTTTCTGACATCATCTAAATTAAGACAAAATGATTCAATAAACTGCTTTTTTTTCGTTAACTGTTAACAGTTAATGTTCTTAAAAATTTAAGTACTTCTGTTCCGATTAGATTTAAATATTTCGCTTAATAATTAAGATTAAAAAACTGCAAGTGTTAATCGACTTTTGTTGCTGACTGTACCTAATGTAGGTATTGTACAAGATTTACAAAGGCATCGTTAGTACCTAGTAGGGACTAGACATTTTTTTTTTGGATTGGCATCTCGCAGGTCAACCTAGGAGTTTGTCGGATGCTCAAATGGGCTTGCCTGTGGGTGCCTCAATAAATTAAGGCCTCCAGCCAGGGCATAAAAACTCAGCGACTACGCGCTAAGGGCACCCCCTGTGGGTATGGACAGCAAGGGACAGGTTGGAGCGAATTAAGTATAGTAGTCGCCCTATAAAGGTTTACTTAGCAAGGTACCTACAGTTTTCTTTCCACCACCATCCTTTCTCATTGAATGGGTCATGGGATGGTTACTAATGTACAGTCAGGTAAATTAATTGCTAAGCAAAGACACCCTACGTCAATTAGCCGCGTTATAGCAATCTCAACGTGAATCATTTAGCTAATCCATGCGTCAGGTTCGTGAACAAGCGCTGACAGTGAAGGCTGGTCATATCTTAGCGGCCACGGCTTATTTTAATTTAATTTTAATTTAATTGATTTTTTTTTTAGGACGAACGTTCTGCATCGTTCTCACATGTATAATTTCAACATGAATGATGTAACCATTATTTTGTAACCATATCATGATTTAAAAGTGTCCGTGGAGTTTCTTGCCCGTTCTTCTCCATAGGTACCTACTACGCTTTGGAATGGGCGCCTAGCTTCATCTTTCTGACTGACCGACCCCTTGACAATTCAAAAGTTCCTGTAATTGGTTTATTTGAAATAAATGCTTTGAGTTTGAGTTTTACAACTATCAAAAATGACAGTTGTGGTTTGAATAACGTACAATAGGGTCCGCCGTCCATATTGTTATTAAATATTGAACACGTATTTTTATTGTTTTACGTTATCAAAAGATTACGGTTATTCGAGTTAAAATGTGGCATGATGCCACACCTTGCTAGATTTTAAACGTAGTTGTGACGTAGCGAGCCCCCACTCCCCAACTTTAATGCGTTTTATCTAAGTTTTTTTTTTTATTAATATGATAAAAAAATACGTGTCTAATGTTTTGTATTATCTGTCTGATGGACTAGTTTTTTTTTTACTCATACTTCAATTTGCTTAACAATTAATTTATCTGAGTTTACCTACTACTGTGATACCTACGTAAAACGCAAAAGCTGACACCTTTGTTGATTTAGTTACGAAATAAGTCAAAACAGACTGAGTTCCACTTTTTCCAATTCTTTTACGTTCTTGTGATATTCGTTAAGACTATTTCCAGGAGTGTCGACGGAGATCCGATATCATACAAGTTACCACCGTCGCGATGTGAGATGACGGACGAGATGTGGGCGCGTCCGCAACAGCTGACCGTGTCGCCCCTCGGATGGGACAACTTAGAGAGAATCATGAACGAGACTGAATAATTATTAATGACGATCTCTTTTGTAACTAAATTAACTTTACCAACTTTAAAAGGTGCTTTAGACCATCAAACTGAATAACTTTTACAATGGGACCCACTTTGTAATCGCGAAAAGAAGCAGCTGTCCCATACAGTTTAGAACAGTAGGTATTAAACTTTAGTATGGAACAGCTGTTTTTTTTTTGCGATTTCAAAGTAGGTTCCATAATAAAAGTTATTCAGTTCGATGGTCTAATCTAAAGCACTCCTTAAAGTTTGTAAAGTTAATTTTGATACACCTCTAAAGCAACATTTTTATGTTTAATCTCCTACAATGTAGGTACATTCTCTCTGTTCTAAAATCTTATTGCAAAGATCTCTTAAACTTCTTACGCACGTTTTTAACCCTTTCTTTACACAATAACGATACTTCAAATATCCTTTATTCTTAGTGTTTTATTGATCCCACTGTTAACTGTAAAGAAATTATATTTCTACCTGAATAATTAATCAAAGTTCGGCAAGAGACTGCATTTGTCAGACTGTTTTGAATGTAATGAACAAATAATTTGGAAAAATGTGATCTGCTACAAATTATCCATTCCCGGATTAATATTATTAGGATGTAAGCAATCTGTGAACAATTTAAAAATAAACACAAACTTAAACGTTATAAATGTCATTTATTTACATCATATGTGTCCGTGTCTCTTCGTAGCGGCGATAGGCGGCAACTGTGAGACGATGTTTTCGGGCAACACTTCTAGCGAGACAGCTTCATCCTTGTCGAGCCAGTGGAAATCAGCCAAGTACTGAAACAATAAAATAACCGTAGTTTAAAGTTTACCACTGGCAGGCTACAGGACAAAATCTCATTTACAAATTACAAGGTGGAAGATTCGGAATTTCAATGGGGTTGTTTCCCAGAAGCTTCGTCGCAAGAAAGCGCTGTGTATTTGTCACTTGTCAATGTCAGCTTGAAGACAAAGCGACCAATCGGCGACAAGAAAAACAGCACCATCTCGCGGGAAAGTTTTCAGCAAAGAACTCGATTGGCAGCTGAATGAAAGTAACAAACATTTAGCGCCATTTACGCGGAACTAATTTTTACAGTTTTCTACCCCATTGAGGCCGACATTTGTTGCTGTCGTCCTTCTTGCATGCTAAAACAGTAACTAGCATAGTTCCTGTCTTGTGGATGTCGTGACCAAACTTGAGCAAAGCATAGCCGAAGAATTATTTCGGAAAAGGTTTTGCAAATACAACAAACAAGCGTCCGTAAATGGCACATTATAAAAAGTTAGTCAATGCAGAGCGTTTGTTGCTAACCTCTATGTGTCATATTGACGCCGGGATACTGTAGCATGTAGGTATTCATTATTTTCGGGTATGGGAAGCATATTCAGTTAGTTATTCAGGAGTGAATCATTTTTTCAATTATCAGTAAAGCTATGGTTGCCTAGAAGAGCGGTGGCCGCCACATAGCGTCCGCAATTTACCGGCGAATGACGTCACTGAAACGTTACTTATGAAGGTAAGTTGGTGTGTTTTCCTAGAGAGCGCTTTTTGACACCGTTAAGGCCTCTGCCTCGAATTTCGCGGGCAGCGGGGCGGCGGCGGCGGCGGCACTTCTCGCATTGTCCCGCCCCGCAACCGCGCCGCTGGTTTCGAGGTCCGGTCCATTTGTTTTTACGCATAAAATCCTGCCGCCGCAATATTCGAGGTAGAGGCCTAAGTCAAACCCTGCTGCAATCATTTTCATGACGGCTGTCGCTGGCCGATATTTGGCGGCCACAGCCTCTTCTATAGTCTGTTTTTTTTTTTTAACAAACGAGTACTGAGATATGCCTCTCGCACATTTCCGATATGGACAGAGTGAGATGGGTCATTGGTCGGGGTGGGGCCAACGCCTTTGTTTTGTTTTGAAATTGTTAAGGCCCGTTCATATTGAATACTTCTAAAATTTACTGTACAGGAGACGTCCGCCATGACTCACGCACGTCACGTGCGTCTGGTTCACTCACTAAAACACGTGCGACGCGCAGGTAGTCGACGACTCAACTGAATGTACATGTAACTACAGCGTTTGGTTTGTATGGAACGGACTTTGTGTTGGCAATTGGCAACGCAGTCAAAATTTTCAGTACTCGTTTGTTAAAAAAACAGACTATAGAAAACCGTAGCTTAAACCTTACACATTTACAGTATTCTGTTACAATAAACGTATCCCTGCTCAATTTTTTGCGTGTCGTAGCGTCTATTGCGTTCACTAACTTGTTTCATTGACACTATTAGTCTAATTTACCATAGTTTTGATACTCTTCCAACAAGGCATAGAAATACAATATAAGTTTGGGTAAAGCAATGATAGAAATCGTGAAATGTAAGGTAGTAAACCGTATATATTCTCTCTACCATTTATTTTACTTTTGACATAAGCATGCATGAAGTTCCTTATTTATTGACAAGCAACCATAGACGAGAAAATATGGACGCTAAAGTAAAATAAATGGTTTGAAAAATTATAATGGCCTTTATGATCTTATTGATAGTATTAATTATTAGTAACAGTGTTTTGTTTATAGCGCGCTGTTTAGATAGCATTTTTATCAATTCAACAAAAAAAGGAAGCTTATTAGAAATTGTGCTCACCTTAATGGGTACGATTTTTAGAGCAACGTTCTGACTGCCAGGTTTCGATTTTCTTTTAGCGACAGGTTCAGCGACCTCCTGAAAGTAAACAAAATACCTATGATTAACGCAAACCCGCTTAAGGGGTCATTGTACTCATCATTATGAACAACTTTTAATAAGGGACAGACATTTTGGTCGAGTATGTATTGAACTTTTGTATGAAACAGCTGATTTTTTTTCGCGATTTCAGTTTTGGTGCCATATTAAAAGTTGTTCATAATGATGACTACAATACTTTTATTAAGGGACCAAACCTGAAATCGAGGAAAAAAATCAGCTGTTCCCTACATTTTTGTTCGCATAACTCTTCAAAATGTAGTGGAGAGCAGATTTTTTTTCGCGATTTAATCGTTGGTCCCATATTAAAAGTTGTTTGTTATCGTTATCACTAATTACCAGTCACCCTATACAAGATGTAACATAAATAACGCACAACCTGTTAAGGGGTCATTGTACTCATCATTATGAACAACTTTTACTATGGGACCAAACTTGAAATTGCGAAAAAAAAATCAGCTGCTCCCTATACTTTGACAATTTTGATGTTGATAAACTGAACAGCAGATATTTTTTTTTCTCGATTTCAGGTTTAGTCCCGTAATAAAAGTTGTTTGTTATCATGAGTACAATCATGTGTTTAAGTATCGGTCACCCTATACATGTATGTCTAGATAGAGCGCGCTCTGCAAAAGAACTAAAACAAACAGGCCAACTGACACAGCATGCGTGACAGCTGACGTCTTACACTCGCGCCAGTCATTGTGCTTTTCTAGTGAGCGTGCAAAGTGCAATCGACGAGTTTTCGGCTTTTACTGTCTATCTAGACATATTTATACCTTTGCAAAATACATTGAAATAAATCTAGATGTAACAAATAGCTTTATTTTTACAAGGTATTACACTAATAACCGGGTATCAAATAGTTTTATCGACTGTTTGCAATGCCTAGTATCGATAGTTGTTTTAAACCATTTTTGGCTTGGTTAGTGGGCTATGTAGTTCGGATACAAACAGGTAGATCGACAAAGATGGTAATTTTCCCTCACTGGACATTTGGTCTCCTGGTAGAGGATGACATGATGATCTGCGACTTGAAGGCATTAATTTGTCCAGGACACAATAACTACATAAAGTCAGGGAAATTAATTGATAAGCTAATTGACCGTATATCCAAAAAACACAACTGTTATTCTTTGACAGTTTTATGAAATCAATCAATCAATGTCCCTAGCCTTTTTCCCAACTATGTTGGGGTCGGCTTCCAGTCTAACCGGATGCAGCTGAATACCAGTATTTTACATGGAGCGACTACCTATCTGACCTCCACAACCCAGTTACTAAGTAACACGATACCCCTTGGTAAGATTATTTGTCAGACTTTTTTTGGGCTTCTGACTACCAGAACGACTGTCAAATATCAACGAATGACAGCCGGAACCAACGGCTTCACGTGACAGTTGAATGGAATAGCTATCAGCCTATAACGTTCCCACAGCTGGGACACAAGCCTCCTCTCTAATAGCTAGAACACGGCGAATTGACTAAGGTCAATTAATTTCCCTGATATACATCATTTTCGTATTTATTTGTAACGAAAATAACCTGTTTAGCAGTTTTCTCCATGATCCACAGCGAGGTTTCGTCTTGGAACAGCACGGCGTCGCGCGTCGGATGCGCGCTGACGGACGACACGGCCGACCGACGCGACAGCCATTCGGGAGGCAGCGCCGAACCCGGCCATTTTGTGAACCGCTTGTCTTTTAGCTCATATTCTACTATCTAAAAGATGAATAGACATAATTATGAGAATGTTTTGTTTACTGTAGAAGCTGAAAGTAAAATGCACAGGTAACTGGAGATTCCGCACTATTCTATGGAATGTCCGAGAGACGTTTGTTTATTTTTTGTTGGAATTTTTGGAATCGGACAAAAATTACCGTTTATAGTGTCGGTTTTTTATCTTTCACAAATCTCCTGCCGTGTAAACAAAAAACCACGTGGCTGGTTAACCGCCTAAACGTAATACCTGTCACTTCAGTTGTCATGCTACGACGCAGTTGTACTCTTCAATTTAGCAACTTTTTATTTTGTTGTATAACGTTTTCATTGTTTACCTTTATTTAATTACCTAAACAGTTGTACTCTTCAATTTAGCAACGTTATACAACGAATTATAAAGTTGCTAAATTGAAGAGTACTACTGTGTCGTAGCATGACAACTGCAGTGACAGGTATTACGTTTAGTCGGTTAACCAGATACGTGGTTTTTTTTTTTGTTTACCTTTATTTAATTACCTAAACCGATAAAGATCGTTAGTATTTATAAGTAAGTATGCTATTTTTACAGTCATTTTGGCATTTACTCATAACAATTGACAATGTGTCAATTATTTTCAGTATTTTTTTATTATTATTAAATATTTTTATTTAGGTAAATATAAAAAGTAAATGGAAAAACAATAGTATATTTTGATTTAGATTTAATAAAATAATCACGAAAAACCTCTAGAAAAGCGACGTTGCCAGCCCGCGTGGGATGAACGCTCTTAAGAATAATCGGGAATGTCGAGCTGGGGAGTTTGTTGAGCCACTTCTTGCCAGCTAAAGCACTAGGAAACGGTGAAGTGCGGGTGTTTTGGGAGATTGTTTTAGGTAATTTTGACGTTCAAATAGTGCCGATTCTCAGCCTAATTTGAACAAATTACTTTTGTTTTTGCTTGTATCTTTATGAACCAACGTCGGGTCATAAAACATTCGACGGGAGTTTTTTATGTCCGATTTTGTCAAATACAAAATGTACTGTTATGGTCTGTGCACAGATCGCAGACAGTGAAGATGCTGGAATTTATGATGCATTAGTCAGATACATAAGAAAAGGGTCAAATAGATAAATACATATATAAAATATGCAAATGGTGTAAGTATGTTTGTTTAGTTCTAAAATGACACTGCGGTTTGACTTACCTTCTGATCAACATACGTCACAATGAGGTTTTCTCTTTGACTATCAACAGTGAGTGCCGACGGCACGCACTGGTACTTCGGTAGACTGACGTAAAACTCGAACTTCTTGCTTGTGTGTGTCCAAACGGCTATGGAGCCAAGAGTGTCCGCTACCACTAAATATGTTACGCCCTTTGGACTTGTTTGGGAAATGTAGAGGTGTAATATTGACTTGGCTTTCAAATCTGTAACATAACACTATTATATTATTATTTTTATCTTGTTAGCCTATTTTGTGCCTTTATTATTAAATATTATAATTTCGCCTCGTTGGTCTAGTGGTCGCAAGCGCTACTGCTGAGCATGAGGTCCTGGGTTCGATTCCCGGATCGGGCAGTGTTATTTGATTTCTCCATCAGGAATTTCTCAGTAGCAGCCCATCAGGAGTCAGGATTTGTGCCCGATTGACGGCAATAGGCTCGCCCGTATTACATGAGACTTTAACATAACTAGCGAAATGTGGGCGTAGTACAGGTACACCTCTGCTTAATCCTGCGAGGAATACAGTCGTGTTGTTGTTTTGTCGTCATATTTTTTTTTATATGTGCCAAACACCTGTAAACTTACTACTCTATGAGTACAAAAATATTACTTTCCTGTCCAAAGCCTTCAAAAGAACGGCTAGGTATAGGTTTGACTGAGTTTAAGAGAAAGTGGCAGTAAACAGTAGTACTTTAGGCTGCCACCTGAATACCCAACAGCACTTCAAAGTTACAAATAAAAGAAACATTATTACTCACATTTTTCTAAAGAGATAGTCTGCACAGGCGTGGCTCCGGCTTCCGGGTCCACCTGTAGCACGTGCAGGGTGCCGGCGGTGTGTGCCACCAGCGTGCAAGAGTCCTCTGTGAAGGACACGCGGTCGCACCCGCCCTCAGGCAGGCCGTTGATCAGCACTTTAGAAAGAGATATGTTGGACTGCTCTTCATCCTGCAATTACATTCCTTGTTATTTACGGGGAGGATTTTACTATATGGCTAGATGAACTCATTTGGTATAAACGGTGTAATCTTTAACTTGAAACTTGGTCCGAATATTTATCTTTATTAATAATTAAGAACGTAACATTAATTTTTGACCACTACTTTTTATAGGGGTGGAAGGGGTGTGTGAAATTGATGCGGACAAAGTCGCGAGCGAAGTGCTAGTAGGGAATGTCATGGTTGCCCATTTGATTTCATTTTTCTTGTAATTTGATGAACCCATGCATACTTACAGCATCCAATTTGAGCATCCTAACATCACTGGCTGTGGAATACACGACCAATTCTCCGTTAGGCGACAGTGCACAGCATCGTATTTGCTTCTTCTCTTTAGTTTGAATAGACACTAACTTCACAGGCTTCTCTGTCAGTTTCAAACTTTGTTGCTGTGCATTTTCTGCCTTAGCTCTGTTGATTACATCAATTGTAGAATCTTGTTCTAATTCATTGTTTTCTGTTTGATTGCTATCTGGTTTAGTGTTAAAGTTAGTGACCAACACATTACCGTTGTTGTTGGTTGCGTATGAGCCTAGTTTCCATACTTCTAAGTGACTGCTATACCTGCAAAATGAATTGAGAAAATTGGAAAAAATCCTAAAAGTTACAAGCAGTAAAGGACTTGATAACACACCTCTAAACTTTTATGAAGCAATCAAAAGAGGTTTTATCAGAGTTGAATGTTGTTATTGTAAAAAAAAGCCCCTTTCATGCGAGTCCCATAAAAAAAGTTACCTCAAAAGTAGTAATTTCTTTCGACTGCAAACTGAAGACCTTGGCGCTGGTATCATGGGCGGCAGCCTCATCACCCACTTCGGAGGATAGCTCGAGAAAGTGAGGTAGCCATCAACACCAATTGAGATTAATTTCTCACCATGAATTACAAGTCCTCTGAAAATAGATATCAAAATTAAATATGTCCTTAAATTGATGTAATGGACAAATACATTAAGGAGACCATGACCTCTAAGTTTGTTTTAACCATTTCTTCTCAGATATCAGTCGGCTACGAAATGCCGGCGTCATCTAGTCTAGTAACATTATTGACCAAAAAATTAACTTATAAAAGTAAGTAAATAAACATCATTTCAAATCATTTCATCATAATCTGGGGGCACAGCGGGGACCCTCCAAGAGGGGCCAAAAACAAAAAGCAGGGGCACTACCTAACTTTTCTCGAAGCGTTTCGTCGTATTTTCAAACCCTCATAGCTTTGGCCTGAATAATGCTAGAGCTCAAATTCTTAGGATAAATGTGGTTATCAGACTTATAAAACACACTTCATTTGATATGAAAGCTAGATTAGTATGTATATCGCAGCCAATTGGTTTAATCAGCTGTTTAGTCAACCGCCTAGCACTTTCACTAAACGGCGCCGTTCAACTAGCGGCCTGAACAATATTCACCCATTCAATCAAACAGCTAGGCAAATTACATAGATCGATAATGTTTAACTACTTGCCAAGCCCAGACATTTAAATTAAATTATTTTCTGCCACCTGGCGCTGAAGTCCACACATAATTATGTCGTCAACAAGCCACAATATTTCTGATGCTTCTCAAACTTTGCGTTTTCGCAAAACCCAATCGGGGCATCCCGACCCGTAGCGGCTGAGGCAGTAAGCCGAAGCTGAGGGGGTGAGTACAGATGGCCTAAGCATCAGCCAGCCAGTTCATTAAAATTTATATTAGACGTAACGGCTGAAAATCATTCAGGTTCGCTAGTTGAATGGTGCCGTTTAGTGAAAAGTCTAGGCGGTTAAGCAAACGGCTAACTAAACCGGCTGCAACATGGACATAAACAATGAAGAAGAAACTCTTTATTGTTGGCTATGAAGAAAGTAACTGCCTTTTTTACCTGACTAAGAAGTAGGGTTATTTTAACATGTATGTGTAATATCAGCACAATATCACTTCTACAATAATAGGAAATAGAAAAACCCCCTACAAAAAGTAATGAAATCTCACCAAAAACATTTCATGTAAAGTGGGTTGCCAAGACTTACATAACGGTTTCACTGTTGTGTCTTAATTTCATACCACAAGCCCATACGAGGTCTGTGCGACGGCCAAGCCAAGCCGTACGTTTCAACCAAGATGTAAGGTTTGTAGAGTTAAGCTTTGTAAGAGCTTGGCTCTACATTAGATTTGATAACTTTTTAAAAGTGAAAGCGCTATGTAAGTCTTGGCAATCTTTTTTCATAATAAAATTATTTTGGTGGGGGCAGTCGCTCCATGTAAAATACTGGTATTCAGCTGCATCCGGTTAGACTGAAAGCCGACCCCAACATAGTTGGGAAAAGGCTAGGCAGATTGATATTATGTTTTACATGAAACTAGTCCGATGAAACAAGGAAAGGAGTACCTGACATCATGTTCATGAATATTCCTCTGCACATTCTTCACCCACTGAGCCTCAGTCTGCTTTCCATTGTACTTGTTTACTTTGATAAAGTTCATGATGACGGGATCCACTCCACTGCAGAACAAACTCTTCTCATCGTCTGACACAGCTATTGACAGTATATCTGCTTTGTGAGTGGAGTATGATTCAAGCTGAAATAAAGCAGTTAAATAGCATGGTCATCAAGACCACAATACTGTGGCAATTTGCTGGGCATTTTTAATTCAATTAGTGTGAGTTTGCATAGGCATATCTTTGTAAAGTAAAGGCGAAATCTGCATGTTTAATGGACGCAACATACTATAATGGCTAAATCATTTAGGGTTTCTCATTAAACATGTGAAAGTCTACTTTAAATAGGCATCCAAATATATTTAGTAGTGATCTATGTGCATTATATATTATACCATACTGTGGTATTATTAAAATTAAAAGTTACAATATTAATATCCTTATATTCGTCTTACCTGATCACCAAGAGTGCTGTCCCAAAATATAAGTCTGCCTAGACTGTCTCCAGACACAATAGTGTTATCTGAGAGTATTCCAAGACACCACACTATGACCTCTCTGCCTCGTCGACTCACTGACATGCGACTTATTGCATGTCCAGTCTCCACATTCCACACACGTATTGTGTTTATTGAACCTGAAATATACAATTTGTTATTTGTAGATTATAGACTTCCTTCAGTTATGTTTTTGTTGCATTATTGGGTACTGGCTATAGCGAGTGGTAGTAATTTTGTGGAACATAAACAAAATATACACGGAAAATACAGATAATTTAATTTTTACAAAGATCCCATAAATCCATACCTGTAACAAGCACATTTCCTGTGTTGCTAAATTTACAACACAATATTCTGCCTTCCTGTTTATCAAATAACTTGTTGTAAATGATCTCATCAGTATCTACACTGTACAGGTTCACATATCCTTGCTCAGTGCCCACTGCTACAAGACTGTTATCAGGATTCACGTCTAGGCACCATGCTGCATAGCCTGTTAGCAACACTGTGGTTTTCAGACATAATTTATCTAGATCCCATTCAATCAAGGCGCCCCCGAGACCTGTTGACAGCAGCCGATCCTTCACCCAACCAAGTGCTTCCACAGAACCATTCTTCACACCAGGAATGAACTTGACGAGATACGGCGCATAGTTTAGGTCCCATATCTCAATAGAAGCATCTCCGCTGCAATAACAATCAAAATAAACATTAATTTCTTAAAAATTACAACATAAACATTGCATTATTTTGATTGAAAAATTACCGCGCAATAGCGATGTGTTTGCTAGATTTATTAAATGAAACACAGTTGATCGGTTGCGGTTTCGGATTATAGTAACGAACTCTGTGCACTTTGCTAGCCATTGCAAGAACTATTTTATTCAAAAAGTAATTAGAACTTTAAAATCACATGCAGAATACACAACACATAACCTCCAACCAAAACTGTGACCAAAATTACACATGACAATGACATTGACAAGTATGACAAGATATAGATATTGACAGTCTAACCGCTCAACGCTCTGACCAGTCTGACCAAAAGATTGTCCGCATGGAATTAATAAGTCCTACTTGATAGAGTTGACTCCTGTTGTTCAGTTGTTGGTGTAGTGCGTAGTCAGTACGGTATTTTAAACTCCCACAGACAGGCGCGACGCGACGGTACGGTGGGTCGCGATTCTAGCAGAATAATTTCCATAAAATTTTCATTGAAATTGTTCTAATATAGTCGCGTCGCGCTAACGATAACGCTTCGCGCCTGTCTGCGGGAGCCATATCTTGGCAAACATGAGGTGTGGTTATTAAACATATGCAGTAGTTATTACTATTCATATAATTTTGCTTTACACAATTTTATTTTTAATTCTATTTGTGTAGTAAAAGTGCGTTAAACATAGTAAAAACACGATTTTTTTTTGTGTTGTGGAACAGCATGGTAACGTACTGAAGCTTTAAATCTGAGTATCCAAGTTTCTATTAGTTAAAAAAAAAAGTAAAAATCAAGTTTCGGGGATTGCCATTGCAGTACGAGTACATATTTTCGTCAAAAATCGTGATTTATTATTGTATATTTGCCTAATATAGTATCAAAAGATTAATTTTTGTATAATGGGGGACGGTCAAAGTGAAACTAAACCGTTATTAAGGGATGGTAAGTATCTAATTGGTTTATTGTTTTGACAGCTGATGATTCAACTTAATAGTTCTTGTGATTTTTGTTGCTAAACAATGGAGTAAGATGATTCGAAGCAGCCGCTACGTAGTTCATCGAAATGCCTGTGTTGTGCAACAGATTTACCAGTTATTATATGATTGGTTACGTATTTCTAACTTCATTTAACACGCGAATGTAATGTTTTTGTATGACAGTGGAGGTAAATGTCAGCACAATATCTCCTATCGGACCTGACGAGCTCCCTCCACCGTACCAGCAAGCGGGAATGCCGATGGTAACATGCCGCGTGTGCCAGGCTATGATCGACATCTCAGGGAAGAGAGAACAGCATGTTGTCAAATGTTCAGAATGCAATGAAGCCACGGTAAGTAGTTGAAGCCAAACTTGTTAGTTTTTTGCTGATGAAACTTCTAGTCACAAGTAAGTTTTGTTCAAAATGCCTCACTTATCATGACTATCTTATTGATTATATTGTAATTCCTTTCTTTGTTTATCAAAGTTTTGTTTGTTCTTGTTACTAATCAGTTCACTGACTCGTAACACTGCAGATTATACTTTACTTCATATATGAATATTTTATTTGATCTGTTTTATTTTTTCAGCCTATAAGGAATGCTCCACCTGGCAAGAAATATGTGCGCTGCCCTTGCAACTGCTTGTTAATTTGCAAGTCATCATCACAGCGCATTGCATGCCCCCGTGCAGACTGCAAGAGGATCATCAACTTGGCCCCGTCACCTGTCACTCCCCCTGTGCCAACCTTGCCTGGCATGTGCAGGGTCATTTGTGCTCACTGTCAGGACACATTTCTGGTATGTACAATCACAAGAATAAAAATCTACATGCTTAGCATAATACCTAATTCACAGGTGATTTTGCCATAGAGTTGAGCCATTTAAACATTGAAATATATAGAAACAGTCAAACCAAAATAGTTTGTGTTAAAGGTCTGTCATTCTGTCTGCACCTCATTATTTCAAATTAACTACATTTTAGAATTATAAAACACTGGCTGTTGCCTGTGACTACATTTGCATTATAGGATGAAAAGTAGCCTATGTCCATACCCGGGTCATGTGTGCCAAATTTCATCCAAATCCGTTCAGCCATTTCAGTGTGAAAGCGTAACAAACAAACTCACTTTCGTGTTTATAATAATGAGTTAGGATTCACCATTTCAAAAGGATTTAACTTAAAGGCCAAATATTCTTGCTTATGATTTCAATAATAATTTCTTATTATCCAATTATTTTTTTTATAATGGTAACCAACTGCTATCTAGACATGCTGCCAAGACTGTAGGTATACACCCTAATGCATTTTGTTACCATTGTTAGAAAAGATTACAATTAATAGCAATTAATATTACATAGCAACAATGAATTAGTGTATCTAGACTAAATAAATAGTAAAGTCACCTTCCCAGTATTGAATTAACATGTTTTCAATAATGAACATTATTATTTATGACGCCTTTTTACTGCGACAAAAGAAACAACTGCAATATGCAGAAAAAGCTATAAATTATTATTTCTATGCATAAAATATTCTAGCCATTAAAATAAACCGTCAACAGTTGTAGAACCAGTGTTGATGGTTTACATTGTATCTAATCAATTCTATGCATGTAAATTTTTTATCTAAGAGACTACTGTGGTAATCTAAAGTACTTATACAAGTTCAGTAGTTTTAAAAACTTTGACTAATGACAACAACTACTTGACTAGTCACTATAATAATATTAACCTTATCTGGTTATTGACACAAATGCAAAAATACAGCTCTTATTGTGAATACAATCTTACAGACTCGTTTTAACAACTGTTCTACACTCAGGTTGGTAAATATTTATCACGTTTCTTAATCTTTATTTATAAACATTTCTAATTGTCCCAATGAAAATGCCCAATGCAAACCGCATTCGGCATTTTTTGTAGATTTAGCAGTGCAGTACACATTTTGTGTAAAACTTCATTGAATTTGTCCTCCTTTTTTTTTGTGGATGGGAAATCATCAAATGACTTCTCCCGCTCTGGGCGGAGCGGGAGGGCGTGTCAGACTTTTACTGACCCACCCGTGTTCCTTCAGTTGCCTGTGTCAGGGCCACGGTATCTCTTTCGAACAACCCGCGACTCCGGCGGCATCGGTCCTATCGGACCCCATCATTGCTGACATCTCTTTGAGGTGCGCGTGGAACACGACGCGCCGGAATTTGTCCTCTGAAGTATTCTTATTCCTGTTCTGTTTTTTTTATTCAAACCAATTTCCATTCATAACTTATAATATCAACTTATGTACAGGGTCACAATTAAATTAACTAGCGAAACTCGGCAGACGTGATGGTATCGATATCTATATGATAAAACAAAAAGAAATTAATTTGATGATGTTTTTTTTGGGACATCAACCGCCGCCGCGCCGGTACTGTAGTCATTTAAATTATCAGTTTATAATCAGTTTTTTTTTGTGTAAACTTTGCAGACTTGATGGGTATCGGTATCTCAACACGATAAAACAGATTTTATCAACTCACACTTCAAGTAACAACACTACCAGTGGTCATTGACGTCAAAAAAACATCAAAACATTTTTATTTTGTCGAGTTTATACCTACCCATTACGTCTGCGGAGTTTCGCTAGCTAATTTAATTTGACGGTTTAAACCGGGGTATACAGGAGTATCGTATTACCCAGTCACTGGGTTGTGGAGGTCGAATAGGCAGTCGTTCCATGTAAAATACTGGTATTCAGCTGCATCCGGTTAGACTGGAAGCCGACCCCAACATAGTTGGGAAAAGGCTAGGCAGATTCATTGATTGTATACCTGTTTAAACCGGGTCAAGTGGGCGTGGATGGCCAAATCCAAAACTAGAGGAATAGGGAAAGGTACTCGAAAGGAGTCTCTTTGCTGAAAACTTAAACTGCATCATAGAATTTTTGAAAAGTCAATATTTCTAGCTGGCAATCGAACCCGTTGATTCCGCTAATAAGGATCGAATTCTGGGAAGTAATGACATACGGCAAAGTAAAGGAAAGAGCTCATTTTTAACAAAAATACTTTTTTTATTTTTCTTATGTTACCTACCCATTAAACCTTCATCAGGTTAAGCTACGCTTGCCGGGATTGGTCCGTGGATAGGTGAATATCATGCCGAGGTTCCTCCGTACCTCGGAAAGCACGTAAATCCGTTGGTCCAGGCTGTTATTCGTAAACTTTTGACAGTTGTGATGGGTAGTCAGAAGCTCGAAAGTCTGGCAACCAGTCTTACCAAGTGGTATTGTGTTACCCAGTAACCGGGATGTGGAGGTCAAATAGGCAGTCACTCTATTTAATATACTGGTATTCAGCTGCATCCGGTGAAGCCGACCCTAACATAGTTGGGAAAAGGCGAGGCAGATGATGAACTTATAATATTAACATGAATAAAATAATAAACTCTAAAGGGTACATTGTAGGTACATAAGTGTGATCTCATTAGCACTGTATTAAGTGCATCAATTAACCTACTTGTTGATAATAATAGCATTCAACCACAAAATGTCCTTAGCATTTCTATGGCATCGTTAAATTGGTTTAGAAATATAAAACCGACACCCTCAACATGTTTACAATAAAAAGAAAGTTTAAATCTAAAACCCGACTACTGAAAAATCACGCTCTAAAAAGTATGAAACTAGATAATATTCTCATCTGAAATTATAAAAAGACAGACAAATTAAAAATCCGGAGTTACACTCACACGTAATCTGTTCGATTTATGCCCTAACATAACGTGTGACTCTAGATTTTTAATTTGTCGTCTTTGTCTTTTTCCAGATGAGTATATTTCTTGTTTCATACTTTTTAGAGCGTGATTTTTCAGTAGTCAGGTTTTAGTTTTTAAACTTAGGTACTTTTTATTTAAATTATTTTGGGGTTAAAATTTCGTGGTAAAGTATTTGCACAGCCATTTTACATTTTTAAAGAAGAATAATTATTATATGCTAGCTTTTGCCAGCGGCTTCGCCTGCGTGGATGTCACAAATTATCCCACGGGATCCATACTTACATTTTTCCGGGTTTAAATGTAGCATATGTGTTATAATTTACAAATTTCATCCAGATCCATCCATCCATCTAAACTTTCGCATTTATAATAGTGGTGGTACCTACCTAAGATGATTTTGGGTAGGTTTGGACAGAAAATCTGTTTGGCTTACATCTGAGGCATGATTTTAGAAATGATTCCCAATTATCGGGTGCATGCAAGCAAAGCCGCGAGAAATAGCTTATAATATTTTTTTTTTTAATGTGCAAATTGTGGCGATTAACTCCTCTTTAAATGTTGTAACATCACTGCGATGGTGACACATGTCTATGGGATTTTGACAGGAACAGGAAAATTATTTTCCTGCTAATTAAGCCCTTTCATTTGATACCCAACACGGCATCATTAGAAATATTTTAGTTCATGACTTTGTCCTCTAGAGGGTGCCAAATTCTATTTAATGTGACTTCACATAGCCTATAACCAGCGGACGATCAAGACGCTTCTAACCATACCTCATTTGTTAAATTACGATAAGCAGTTTAGAAGTTATGAGGGAACAGATGAAGCATGATACAGACCGGTCAAAATCATAACCCTCCTTTTTGCTTCGCCGTGGGGACCCACTACGGCAAAGCAAAAAGGAGGATAAAAAGATACAGCATTCTTATATTTTTTATTTATAATAATTATAACAAAGTATCTTGTCTTCCATTAGTGTGAGTATGAAAGCGTCATTTATGTTCCTAGTTTGATAAGGCAAAACATTATTATTATCTTCACTACTATGACACATATTTTATTAGATATACATAGATGCTTATAGATACGCAGTTCGTTACGGTCATTGACTTGAGATAAATATTAATTATGTAAGGTATAAAAGAAAAAGTATGCTTAGATGGTTTAGTCATGTTGAGAGGATGAATGAAAGCAGTAATAACAGCCGCACGGATCGATCCATCAAGTTAAGCTACGCTTGCCGGGGTTGGCCCGTGGATAGGTGACCATCTGTACCTACATAACGAGACTCCTCCATGCCTCGGAAAGCACGTTAAGCCGTTGCTCCCGGCTGTCATTCGTGGTTCTTTAATAGTCGTTACGGGTCGTCAGAAGCTTGCCGGGGTTGGCCCGTGGATACGTGACCATCTTTACCTCGCAGCAAAACACGACGCCGACGTTACGTGTGTAATTATAGTTATAATAAGATTGATTAATATGTGTGTTTATTATTGTTTTTAAGATAATTTTGTGTATTTTATCTATGGACCTAGTTGCCTGATAATGAAATGATTATTATTATTATTTACCTACATAACGAGACTCTTCCATGCCTCGGAAAGCACATTAAGCCGTTGTTCCCGGCTGTCACTCGTGGTTTTTTAACAGTTGTTACGGGTCGTCAGAAGCCCGAAATTCTGACACCAGTCTTACCAAATGGTATCGTATTACTCAGTAACTGGGTTAACAGTCGCTCCATGTAAAATACTGGTATTCAGCTGCATCCGGCTAGACTGGAAGCCGACCCCAACATACACACATCAAAAGTGTCTAGGGATCAAGCATTTTTATGCGGATTTCTTGAGATTGAGATGTGGCTTTGTAATAAATTTATGATTTTATAAATTTATATGGATCCTTTTTGGTGCATTTCATAATTTGAATCAGGAACTGTGAATCAAATTCGAGTAAAAGATGAAAATCAGCTGTCAATATTTTCCCTATAAAAACATACAACGCATTGAAGACATTATTAGTGCTACTGTTTCCCTACTACTGATTAAAACCAACGTTATTATGGAGCGGCGACGTCATTTAAGCAGGGAAGAAATGCTCAGAGCCGTGGGAATGATAGAAGCTGGTTCCCGGCAACGTACTGTGGCTTTAGCTCTGAATACAAGTCAGAGTGTTATCAGTCGACTTTGGACACGTTACCGAAGCACTGGTACCGTGGCTGAGCGCCATGGAGGACGGTATCGCTGCACCACACGGAGACAAGACCGATACATTCAAATCTTAACTCGAAGAGCTCCAACTATAACCGCCATGATGTTAGCCGTGAGGCTTCATCACTCTTCAGGGAACTTAATTAGCGACCAAACAGTCAGAAACCGCTTGCATGAAGTGAACCTTCATTCCCGAAGACCGCTACGGGTACCACCTATAGCAATGCACAATCGTAGGATTCGATATCAATGGGCTCTTGAACACAGAAATTGGGCAGAAGAACAATGGCGTTTCGTGTGCTTTTCTGATGAGTCTCGTTTTGGTATGAGACCGGATACAAGACGTATACGACACTGGAGAACCCCTGGACGCCAACAGCGATTAAAATCCTGCCAGGAAGTCCATCCTTATAGTGGTGGAACCATCATGGTATGGGCGGGTATTTGGATCGGCGGAAGAACTGAGTTGATTTGGATCAGAGGCAACCTCAACGCTCAAATTTATGCTGAGACGATTGTATCAGACGTCATCGTTCCTCTACAAGTGCAAATCGGTCCCTTATTTCAGTTAATGCATGATAATGCACGACCGCACACCGCAAGAGTTGTAAGACAGACTCTCGCCGCAGCTAACATCAATGTCCTGCCCTGGCCTGCTCAGTCGCCAGACTTGAACCCGATTGAGCATGCATGGGATATGCTACAGAGAAGAGCTCTGCCGAATATGGAGGGTATCCAGTCGCAAGAAGACCTTTTTTTGTTGTTGCAACGAACATGGGCGGCCATTCCACAGCGTGATTTGGATGAACTCATTTTGAGTATGCCAAACCGATGTTCTTGTGTTGTTAGTGTTCGCGGTAGAAACACGGATTATTAATTGTTTAAGTTACCCAATAAAATTTTAAAGAAAACTGTTATTTCAGTCTTTTTTTCGAACTTTAATGTTAGTGGTTCAAATGTCAAAAATCCCTTTATTAGGAAAATGGCAAATTTCTTTATTAATGCAAAGGTGACTTGGTTTATCGTTACTGCGACAAACGAAAACACTTTATTTGATGAATCCTTAAAGAAAATTTTAATTAATATCAATCAGGAGAAAAGTTATTGCATAAATATATGTTGATCCCTAGACACTTTTGATGTGTGTAGTTGGGAAAAGGCTTGGCAGATTGATGTGAGTGGAGACGTCGAAGAGAACGCCCTAGAAGGATATCAAGGAAATAAATTATAGTACCTTATAGGTGATGTTCTTCAGAAAGGTCAGGTGCATCGTACTCGCAACCGACACGACGTGTGTGTATGACCAGATCTATGAATGTAAACGAAACAAAAGCAGTATGTAAGGATAGTAACAGGTGGCGTTCTGTAGTTTCTGCCCATAGACATAGAGAATGGATGGACTGAGCGTTCCGTAGTGCAGTGGATACAGACCGAAAAGCACGAGAGAGACTTAGAGTGAATTTGCGACCAGTAGTTATCTCTTTCTAGAATTATGATTGTCCAAATGATGTTTTGACTATAATAACCTACCCATGAAACGTGTTACGTTATACCTATGAAATTGCCGTTCTGCAGTACTGGCCATTTCAAATCAAAATAATTTTTGTTTGGCTAAGAATTCTAATTTCAAATTAATTTTATTTTAAAAACGTGGATTTTTTTTCCAAAAGTAGTCATTTGTTTATTGATTAGTGTTACATTTTCATCGCATTTCAATCTTTTTCGTCATCATGGATACGTTAAAAATTCGAGTAGTTATGGAATATGAGTACCGTCGTGGCAGCAACGCGGTACAAGCGGCACGCAACATCAACGACGTTTACGGAGCTAACACTACAAACCAACGCACCACTTGTTATTGGTTTGCTCGCTTCCGTTCTGGAAATTTCGACCTGAAAAATGAACCTCGCGGTCGTCCGAAGACTTTGGTCGACAATGACGAATTAAAGGCGATTGTGGAAGCTGATGATACACAATCTACGGCTGAATTAGCAGCAGCTTTCGACGTTAGCGTCAAAACAATATTGGTCCATTTGCGTCAAATTGGCAAGGTAAAAAAGCTTGACAAATGGGTGCCCCACGAACTCAATGATCGCCAGCGCGAAGTACGCGTCGAGACGTGCCTTGCACTGCTCAACAGACACACAAATGAAGGAATTTTGAACCGCATTGTTACCTGCGATGAAAAATGGATTCTGTTTGATAACCGCAAGCGCTCAGCAAGTTTTTTGGATCCTGGTTCAGCATCTAATCGGAGGCTCTACTGAGCTCCTCCATAGTCTCAGCCTTGGATTACTATATCGTCGGCAAATCGAAGGTCAGTGACGTACTCGCCATTGATGCTGATGCCTAGCCCTTTCCGTCCAGAACCTTGAAAACATCCTCCAGTGCAGTGGTGAACAGTTTCGGAGAGATAACGTCTCCCTGACGTTAGCAAGAGACAAGAGGCTATAGTACTCTTTAGTAATGCACTTCGAGGCTTCCTGTTTCTTGTGGATATAGTATGCCCCTGTCCTTTTGCATTCTATTATACTTTGGTATCTGAAGCAATAATAAATAAACGTAAAATTATATGTTGGTAAACATTAGGTAGGGGCCGGAAGGTTCTGGAGTGGCGACCGCGTACTGGAACACGTAACATTGGAAGGCCTCCCACAAGTTGTAGCGATGACCTTGTGAAGGCCGCAGGAATCCGCTGGATGCGGGAAGCACGGAGCCGGTCGAAGTGGCGGTGCTTGGGGAAGGCCTATGTCCAGCAGTGCACGTCTTTCGCCTGAAATGATGATGATGATGATGAAACATTATACGTTATTATCTCGTTATTATGTACTTACGTAGCTATTATTGAAAGAAGATTTTCTTTCTCCTCTAGAGTATAGTTAGGCGTTCTCTTTTTCTTATCTCTATCCATTTTAATTGGTATAAAACAGAATTCCAATAAAACTTGTGTTTATTTACTTTCAGTTTGACATTCACGATTCAGTTCATAGAAACACGTCGAATTGCTAAAATATACATATATATTAAATTGCTAAAATATGCATTAGCAACGCTAATAACATAAATTTGTTGAAATTATGCCGTTATTTAAAATTCACTTACTTTTTAAGTCTGTTTTAAATTTATAAGAATAAAATGAAGTAATATTATGAGTTTTTGAATAGTACCGGTTTTTGAAAGTAAATTGGAACGTGTTAGCTTTGATCAGGAATACTTAAGTAAATGATCAGTTGATTATGGTTTGACGAAATTCGATTTTAACTTGTGAAACGCAAAAAACTTAAGCGCATACTTATGTATTTGAGAATAACCAGTTGAGATTTGCTACTTTTCTCAAATCAGAAACTGGGTGACAGTGATCCATATTTATGTTAGTAATCAAAGATTAAAATACAAGCCACAATATAAAAAAATAAATAACTGAAGTACATAAAATCAAATTGTCAATTGATCTCAAATTGTAACTGTCTCAATTTCTCGTGTGAAGAAAAAAATATTGATAAAAAGAATTTTTTTAGTCTCGAACCTAAGCCAGTAAAATCTTGAAATAAAAAAAAATTGTAAATTAAACAAATAACTACTTACTTTTTGTTTTATTAGTCATTGTAATTACCAATGTTTTTCCTATTAATTAAAATTGGAACACTGCGCCTTTGTTATTACAGGCTTGCAGAAAAGAGACAGGTATTGGCCGCATATCGCTTTGTCTCTTTCTAGAGAGTGGTCACTTTTGTGAGGCTAACGCTTAGTCCATTGTCTATGTCTATTTCTATCTACAATCATGGGAAAAAGATGTGAGTTTATGTATTCGTATATGTATGTACCATGTGTAATTTTTTTGTTGGTGGTGTTCCAGTATCAGCTGCTGAAGAACGCGCCGGTGCGATGTCCGCACTGCCGCAAGGTATCGTCGGTGGGCGCGCGCATGGCGCGCGTGCGCGGCGCCATCTTCGCGGTGTTGTCACTGGTGTTCCTGGCCATCGCGCTGGGCGTCACGCTGGGCACGCTCTCGGCCGCTAAGAGCCACGGCGGCGGCGTCTACGTCGCCTACGTCGGCGGCTTCTTGCTAGCGTTTATCCTCGGCAGTCGAGCTGTCTACTACTTCGCTATGAAAGTAAGCACTATTGAGGGCCCTATGTAAGTCGTCAAGTCACTCGACTATGTGATAAAATTTGTATGACTAGAAAATATATTAAATTCTAGAAAAAAAAAATATAGAAAATTCTCAATTCCATATAGCATTGTTATAAGAGCTTGGTTTGCCAAGTGTATTTAAACCATCTCAATATAGAGCCGAGTTTGTTCTATTTGATGATTAGTTGGCGTTGATATTGCGATAAATGTACCTAATTTAATCTTGGGAAGAAAATTATTATGTTATTAAATCGAATAAAGTGTAGGTAAGTTATGCCCTATTCTTAAAGCAGTGGATGATGCCATTACATACGAATAGTTTAATCTTGTTGGATACATATTTGACAACAGTGTTGTATTTGGGATTCTAGTTCATCTCTTGCAATTATGTGTTAAATAGTTTGTTGGTATGTATTTATACTGCAATGTATAAGCCTTTTAGGGAATCTCAAATACTTATGCATGTCCTATAAACTAATAACAGTTTGTTTCTTACTCTACATCTCTAGCATTGCTCATCAGTGGCAATAATTAATTTTATTATAATTCACAATATAAAAAGGAATGTAATTATTATAATTTGTATTTAACGTTAAATAATCAAAATTTAGAAAAGGGTATTATTTATACAGGGTGATATTATTTTGCCTTTTAGGTTATTTTACTTGCAGATTTTTTATTATAATTGAAGTTGTCATGATATTCAGCTTGAAATTCTGTCTATAAATAATATGTAGCAATTTGTAAATATTTGTATTTTCTAAAAACCTTCCGACATAATTGGACATGAAAATATGATATATCAGTATTTACGTTAGTTTTAATTATTATTTATTGCGATATATCAGAAATGCTGCTGTAGATGGGTAATTCTAGTCTACAGCGAATTTGTCACAACAGGTTATAAAATATTTTTACTCATAGCATGTCTTTGTAATAACCTAAATTGAGATATACTATTACATAAAATCATGTATCAAAGAAACTTGCTTAAGATATTTCCATATTTAAATGAGCCAAGTTTAAAGATTGTGAAGACTTCCCAAGGCTAATTGTACCGAATCGTATAAAAAGTCGTATAAAATAAATGCAAATATGTATGTTGCCTAACTTTTAGAATTGTAGACTGACTTCATTGATAGATTACTAAATGAATTCTAAATAGCTATCAAACATTCGTCGTCACTCATTCGTGTTGGTTTCATCGCGTCATTCCACTATCAACGTTGTTGATGTAGATCCGTAACACGCAGTCCAAGGGCAACAAGCACATAGCATTGAGCGAGCTGTGAAGTCCCAAACAACAATATTTAGCTACTAAACAAATCATTACTAACAAAATCACTCATGAACAAAAATTAATTTAAGATAAATCTACGAGTACGTAATTATAATCCACAAAAATAATTTGGTGCTGAATTTTATAAAGCTTAGATGAGTGACGGTGAAGCCTTACATTTGCTACAGCATTCCTCGTATTGATAGTACATGGCGTGTGCTCTAAATAAAGATAATAACCCATTCTTTGCAGTCGGGTAAAAAACAAAGATTTTTATAGCGTACACGACTACCACGACTTTACTGATTTTTTTTCGGTACCTATAATTGAATAACCACCCAATAGTAAGCCACTATTAAGGACGCTGTTACAAATGGGTAGTATGTTTTATGGCCGAATTGTTGATAGATGTGCATGGTACGATTCTGAACTATAAATATAATTTTAGATAGGTACAGTTTCTCAATAAAGGTACCGAAGTAAAAATTTTCATTTCGGTATTTTTTTTGTGGAACTGTACCTACCTAAAATTATATTTATAGTTTAGAATTGTATCATGCACATCTATCAACAATTTGGCCAAAAAACATTTTAAAAATGCTAAGCATTATATTTAATAAACATACTTTTGTGTAAAAAAGTAATGATTTGACTATCCATTTGTAACAGCGTCCTTAATGCAGAAGTAAAAGTTTGAAAAATACTTACGCGATAATGATATTTAAAATTATGTTCATAGCAATTTTATGATTCATTTTGCTAACTTAGTGTTACTTTGTCATGGCTGGTGTGTAGATAGGATTTCAATGTCGAGTGTTTAAAAGGTCTGACTAGCAAATATTTGTGTTACTGCATTGCAAGTGGCTCGAATTTGTATTAACAAGTTTGGAATATATAGACAGAAGAAATCTTGAAAAAGACATTTGGCTACGCCTGTCCATTCGTTTAGTTTGAGTGCGTAAACTGAAAACTATAACTTCGTGGTAATTATTTTCCATAAATATTTGCGTATAATTATCGTATTCAATGTGTGTTTAATTATGTAAATATTGAACACGATGAACAGGAAAGTCGGGTTTTCGTTTACACGCTGTATTATGACGTGCACAAGTATCTGTACCTATTATTTTATCTTTTGCATTCTATTCTTTGTTTTGTTAATTTTTATTTAAACAATTTATTATTATATCGGAAGGTAGTAAGGGCTAGCAGTCACTGTTTGTGTTATTATAATTACATTGTATAATTTAACTATAATAATCAAACAATATGTGCATTAAGTCTTAGAATTTAATAGTACCACCATATAATAATACCATGTATAATTGATTATTAATTATTTCATAAAATGTTAATGCTTTACACATGTATTTGTAGTTATAAGTCAAATAAATTGTACCAATCGACATCTCATTTGATCTTCCCTTTAATTTTATACCACCACCACAGTTGAAGAAAACTACAATAGAATAATGTATGTATTTTATTAATAATGATAACAAAATAAATTTAAGGTAGTTACATTACCGTAGGTACATAATATATTAAAAGTAGGCGTATTTACCAATATTAATATTGAGAACCAATAATAATCTAAGAACTTATAAATAACCGTGCGCTTATGTTATAATTATGACACATTAATATTCTTTCGAAAACGTTGTGATAAAAGGAAACATTTTAAGATACCTTGAATATGGGTATGTTACGTAGGCTGGTACGTACAGTGGGCTGCATCAATTGGGTACCCCAGTTGTATTAAAATTATAATACAACTGGGGTAACCAATTGATGCAGCTCACTGTACCTACTTTGTACATTAATATAGTACTTAGGTGTTTTGTACCATTTATTGCAATACATTTTTAGTACTTACGTATGTACTTTAGGGAATACGAGAGATACAATACAAAAAATACTATCATTTTATGACCATTTCAATTTTAAAAATACATTGAAATTTTTAAATAGTTCTTAAAGAATCTAACTCTACACACGACTAGACGAACAAATTAGACAAAAGTAGTAGTGATAAATATCGGGAAAACCTTCCGATTTACTCTAATTATTAACGTATAGGTACTTTCTAAGGAAGGAATGTCTTTCGCACAACATACAAAGCATTCGATTGTTAAATGCATTAAATCTAGTACCATGTATGTACTTAAGAAAAATTACAATCATTTTCGTACTTATTGCAAAAAGTTTTATTAATGCATAGAGAAGCTTTCAAATGGTTTTTCTGAAGATAAGCGTTGGGTAATGTTCTTGAATGACATCAACAATAAGCCTCGTTTACACGAGGAGAGTTACTCGACCGTCGAGAGGCGAGAATGGCCATGTGAGAGTCGAGACTAGTAGGTAAGAATCGCAAGGCGATTGATTGCACTCATGTATTTAAATATAGAACGTATTTATTAGGTACCATCGCGGACACTTGCGGTGAACCACTATTGAACCTTATTGCCATAGTAATAAGGTCGATACGGCGATGGTACAGTCAACAAAAGAGATATCTGGGCAGGGTATACTAACATATTTGTATGTGAATTGCTTCATGTTCAATTTCGTGATAATATACAATTTTGTGTTGGTGTGTTACAATGTATGGCAAAAACAAAGTAATATAATATAAAATTGAACATGAAGCAATTCACATACGAATATGTTACTCTACCCTGCCTTTTGTTGACTGGGTAGACATTACAATGAGAGCGCGAAAACAACGTACGCACGGCTACAGATCAAGCATTCCAGTATAAGCTGATCTCGCATTGTATAGGATTTTCTTACAATGAGAGGTCAGTGTAAACTGGAAATGTAGGTATAGCTTGATGTGTAGCCGTGTGTACAACTATTTTGCTTTCGCATCCCGAGTCTCGCCTCTACTGTTAAGAAATTGTCCTAAACACAGATTAGCACTATCGTTGTCTTATACAATTGTATGTCTGTCCCTGGTTAAAAGAAGTCATCAGGTTTGAGGATTCGGACTCCCGGGTATATTAAAACGTTGTAACTGTAAGCCGTGTGAACATGTTGGTGGTTAATGGGACTTATTGTAAGAGTCCTTGTGCTGATAGCCGGACACATAGCCCGAGGCTTCGACGAGGTCCTTCCTGCCCGCGATTCCCTTGCCTTTGCCAGTCTCGTCGAACCGTTGCTTGTGGGACCCCGTGTACTTGCTGGTGTCCGTCAGACGGTCCACAGCTGCTGCAGCCGCTGGAGATTTGGTCACCTGCAATTGGTAACAGTCGATAAGTAAGCTTTTTAACACGCTTTTAACAGCTTCACTTGGAACTAACTAACAAACAATGTAAAAAAATCTTGGAAGTAAATTTTAACCTACTTATCGAAATTAAACTTTGTATGTATAGGGTAACTGCTATAGTAACTGGCCACTCATAAAAAAGAGGGAGAAACAAGAAGAAGCAACCACGTGAAAGAAAAGGATAAAAGAAATTTTTCGTCCTTTTCATTCATGAGCTTGCTTGCATTTACCTTGTTTCTGCCTCTTTTTTATGAGTGGTCAGTTACTAAAGCGTGGCCAATTACTATAGCAGTCACCTTATGTAGTTCGGATGGCGATACTCTAATTTGGTATCTTGGAGCTGATCTGATGATGGAGCCAGGAGGTGGATAGTATTTTGAATTTTACATCCAATGATTAATTTAAAAAGCGTGGAGCGCTCTCTAATTGTTTACTTTTAATTAATTTAAACAAAGCGCCACGCTTTTAAAATTAATCGTTGGATGTAAAATAAGTGAGAAGCTGCATAAATAGGGAGATTGGTTATGCGAACAGAACAGCCACGTTGCGCTATCATTTCATATAACAGAAAAATGTAGCATGGCCGCTTTGAGCTGACCTCCCCTAAATAGTAGGTAGGTAGGTACTTTCGCTATATTCAAGAACATTTAAATTTGTAAAAGATGCAAGATCGTTGTGTGACGTAGAGTCGAATAGCACGACGTTACTGACTAGGTGTACGTCGAGAAAACTCAAGGATTTTTAATTTTAACGTTATGGAAGATGGCATGCATCAGTTTAAATAAACGCTTCGATAAAAACTTACATGTGATGTCAAGCCTGGCTGTCCACAGCTTGTGAGCTTCTTCTTAATTTCTTCCAACTCTACCTTTTTACTTTTAGCGAGTTCTTCAAGGAATTTCTGATAGTCATCGATACCAAGCTTCAGAGTCTTCAGCTTCTTGAAGTGAATCGCGGTATCTGTAGTTGTGATCTTCTTTCCATCGATCACCTTTGCTTGTTTCATCCATTTGTCACTTTGTGACAGAGTTATCGTTTTGCCATCTGATTTGATATCTCCGAATTTGGAGAATGTTTTGAACGCGTCCTGGAAAATTAAGAAGTAAATACCTAAGTAGATCAGATCAAAAGCGGTATCTATACTCCATCGGTTTATGTAGTTTAATAAAAGTAAACAAAAAAAACCAGGTGTCTGGTTAACCGACTAAACGTAATACCTGTCACTTCAGCTGTCATGCTACGACACAGTTGTACTCTTCAATTTAGTAACTTTAAAATTCGTGGTATACCTTGCTAATTGAAGAACACAACTGTGTCGTAGCATGACGACTGAAGTAAGAGGTATTAGGTTTAGTCGGTTTACCAGACACGGTTTTTTGTTTACCTTTATTCAATTAAGAAGGTACCTAAACCGATGGAGTAACCTAGGTATCTACACGGACAAGGAACCATTTTATTGTCTACAACCATTGTTCCATAATATTGTATCCACCGTACAGATTCAGATGCAGAACATAATAGGTAGGTCTTATACAATTTATTTTACAAAAACAATGTTCACAAGCTTCGATCAATTGATCGAAGTTCACAAGTCTGATAGTTCCAGAACAAGGTAAACACAACGACGACATATCGATGGTGGCCCAGTGGTAGATAATGGCCGCGACTTACGAGTTGTAGGTCGTGGGTTCGATCCCAAGCAGGCACTTTAGTTTGTGTAAATTATTTCATCACCACTCCTCTCAAAACGGTGAAGCAAAACATCGTGAGGGAACCGGCATGCCCTTAGAACCAAAAATTCTAAGACATGTGACATCTGCCAACCCGCACTGGGCCTGCGTGCTATATTACGTTCCACCCACTCCCTCTCACAGAGAGGAGGCCTGAGTACCAGAAGTGGTAACATTATTGATGCTGATTAGGTGAGCCGACGATGGACGATTTTTCCGCGGGCAATTTGTTTGCGACGATAGAACGTACAGAAATCGATTCAATATAACGCACACGGAGGACAAAACGAGCGCGCCGGGCCGCGCGGCGCGGCGGCCGCGCCTATAGCTTGCAAGCCTTGTTGCCGAATATGCCCGTCGTTAGCGGAGGGTGGGGAGGGGGGTCGTCTACCGTATTTGAAAAACTATTAATTGAATTCTAGGACGACTTGATTTTATGGGCCCAGTCTTTGCGCATGCAAAGCCCCACCTCATCCATAGGATGCAGACCCTTCAGAACCGTCTCCTCCGAAAGGTAACGGGAGCCCCCTGGTTCGTTCGGAACGCGGACCTCCACCTTGACCTTAAAGTCCCGACCATCCGTCAGTACTTGAAACGCCTTTCCAAGCGTTTCTTTGATTCCGCCGTGAAACATCGCAACCCCTTGGTTGTCGAAGCCGCTAGCTATGTCCCCAGTAGAATCAGTAGTATCCGCCGTCCGCGACATGCCCTCACTGAACCCGATGACCCTATCACCCTCCTCCAGGAAAGTAGTAGGGACACTAGCACAGTCCAACACAAACACAGATCTACATTCCGGCCTCGCCGCCGAGGCCCACCGCGTTTAAGACCATCTAACGTAAATGTAAATTCATGTCCCTTGATCGGTTTAATCGAGCCAGCTGGTGGCGTAGCTGAGCCTGTAGCTTTAAACTCCCCTGATAATAATAATTCCCCTAACTTGATCCAGCCTATTGCTTTGCCTTGTCTATCATTGGTCAATGACAACGACTCCCTAAGCCGAGGTCCGTACCCCACAGGGGGTGCCCTTAGTGCGCAGTCGTTTAGTTTATAATTTAGTTAGTATTTTATGCCCCTGGCTGGAGGCTTTTGAGCTCGCTTAAAGGCACCCACAGGATAGTCCGGTTAAGTAGTCGAGACCTCTCATGGTCACACTACGAGACGCCATTCCAAAAAAAAAAAAAAAAATAATAAACTTGATTTTATAAATACCTACACTCTTAGCAAAGTTTATCTTAGCCAAATCAAAGTTAAGATATTGTATACAACTATTAGATTTAACCATGATCTGTTTGGCTGCTTGGGCAGGTAGGGGTTGGGGGTAGGGTAACCAAACCGAGGGTCCTATACCTAGTTACCTATTTGAAATACTCAAATGATTACCTTTAGCGAGATCGCTTCAGCTTTGGCCGTTCCGTTGGTTGCGCCGGGAGCGGTCCCGTTCTCTAGCTTGACGTCCTTCACTTCCTGCGTCACCTGCTCCACCGCGGCGTCTACCTGTGCACCGTCCGACATCTTGCTTTATTTATACTGAAAAAAAGAGAGAAAATTTATTAATTTTTACTGAGGATTTTGCGATAGATACTTAGGTTGTTTGTTGAGTAGCAGGGGAAGTTTTTCGATGAAATAAAATAGTTTGCTCGGCCTACTACACCCTAATTACGTAACACACTATTGAATCGGAATGTGAATCATTTTGAAGCAATTTGCAAAATCCATTGCTTCAACCGTTCGAAAATTTGTCTTCTCAACACCGTTAATAACGCAATGAATGTTGTTGAACTGTCAAAATAAAACTTATTCCGATTGATAGTGTGTTACGCAATTAGGATGCTGGAGTGTTATTCTGAAGAAGTCTGAAACGTTTGTTTGTAAGGTAAGTGGTGAAGGGCGGGCGTTTTGTGGGGAGTTGGGGACTGTTTTATGTAAATTTGACCTTCAGAAAGTGCTGATTCGCAGCCTAATTTGAATAAATGACTTTTGATTTTGATATTAAGTAGGTAGGTACCTAAGTAGGTATTGCATCATTGGTCCTGACTTCTGAATTGAACTAGGAGTTCCTATTGCCACGATGTTAAGCTCTTCCAGTTTCCTTTTTCATGCATCCTACATAACAGTGCAAACATCTATGTAAATGATTAACGCATAGCATGTTGGTAGGTAGGTTGGTAGGTAATTGGGTAGGTACCTACCCCAATTGATGCAGTCCACTGTACCTACCTACCTACTGCTCATTCTCTTGTTTGATACTTAGGTATGTATTTTCTTTTTATTTAGGTATTAGCGAAAACAAACAGTGACACATTATAACCCCTTCGACGCTTTTTAGTCAAATACGACACCGCTTTGCTCCACAGCTTAACTGCAAAGCCGAGTTATGTCAATGTATCGTTAAAACTCTGCTTGTAATAGGTAACAGAGGGCTTAGTGCGAGTTTTTATACTTACTCGATCGCGTTTACGTTAACGTTACGTTACGTCAATTTGTATAGAATAATTGCGATTCCCACTATAGTCACCAGACGGCGCGGCGCTTACTCAATTTCAGTACAAATTGACGTTTACTTTAACGTGATCGAGTAAGTATAAAAACTCGCACTAAGGCCTCTGGTATAGCGTGTTACCAGCGTGATAGGCATTACGCGTTTCATCTTATGTCTCCAAGTGTCGAATAATACATATCTAGGTAGGTACTTACCTAGGTATGCAAATTGCAACTCCAAATGACTAGGATCCGTGTAATGAAATGGAAAAAAAACATTCATAAATCATAATTATGGTGGTCAATTAACACTATTGCAGTGGATCAGGATGATGTCATCCATAAACATCCAAACATACAACGGTCTATATCTATCGTATCGTAGGATAACGCGACTCGTAGTGGCTCACGTTCGAATGCTAAAAGCGGCAATTACATCACTGACCTTGCCGACGAAACGATTTGCCGGCAACTTGCTGTAAACATCAGCTGAGATTGTTTCCAAACTTGCCTTAGGTATGTAGGTATGTAAGTGCTTAGATAAACTAGTAGCCTACTCCTACATCTCTTCAGATTTGTCGGTAACACAAATAAAAGTTTAAGTATTACCTAGCCGTTTTATTCAAATAAGGAAATGAGTTAATGCCAGATTTGGCGTCTGACCTCGGTGGCCGGTCTAATCCTGAAGACAATGTGGATATAAACACAACAAATTCATTAATCACTCCTTGACAAGCTTGTGGGGGCTCAAGAGGAACAATATGCTATTACACCTCCGCTGATTTGTTACAGTGGGTGCTCGCCTATTATATCTAGACTAAATGATCTGACCTACACATGCTGGAGATCAAGGCTGATCATAAAATAGGACTTGATTTGTTCCAGGACTCGATGAATCACTCAAATTCGAAATAGATATCTGCGACCCGCGAAAATCAATCGTAATGAATGTCATTAATAGGTCGACCTAGTTGCTTTTTACATAATTCTTACCCATCCGAGTTATGAAGTATATAACTGCGTGGCTATAAAAATAAATAATCGTTTAGGGGTTCGAAGTTTGCATATAGGTAGGTATTAAAGGAGCGCCCTTGACTGATATTAATTGTGAGATTGTGACGCCTTTGTTGATTTTATTGAAAGTTAAAAAGTCGCAGTGCGTATTCCATTCCAATAGGTACCTAGCACAAGGACAAGACGTGTCTATTTGTAAAAATAATAATTTTAATGTTATGGCGATGTGTAAAAATAATGGCAAAGTAGCAAAGGAAGTATTTGAATAACAAAAGTTGTTTTGTCTATACCTAGGGAAGGGAGGTAGGTAGGTAGGTACCTGCTGTTAATTCCATAGCAGGATATACGCACATTAACTTTATAGATACAGTAGGTAGGTACTGCATTTATGTCAGCCGTACATACAATGGAGGTCGACAGCTTGGTGCCTTGGTGGCACCTCTCCGACCTACTTCTTGCTTTAACCCATATTTATTACAATTCCCGTCACAGCTCTGCATGCGCGCGGTCTGTTTACACTGAGCTCATAGCTGCACCGCCCTATTCGTACATAAAACAGAGTCACAGAAGACGTGCCTTTTGAAACTGCAACTGCATCACTATCTAGAAAACCATATTATACCTACCGTACGTAATAAAATACTGATAAAATTAACAACACATGTAGCGAGCTATCTAATCTTATCAAGGCAAAAAAGAAAGGACATCAAAATTATGAGTTATTTGACTTCCATGTGTTTTTGAAATTTACCCAGGTACAAAATTATAATTCAGGCTTATTAGGTACGTTACCATAAACAGTAGGTATGGTGAATCCAGGAACACGACAACTTTGAAAGTAGGATCTACTAATTTAAATATTACATAAGTACCTACTTAGTTACGTAATTATGTTCCCGTACAAAATAGCATGTGTCCTAGTGACCGAGGATGACGTCACCCCATCACCATTCGCAATAAATGCCCCCAGCAATGAGTCATTCTTATAAAAATATAAGCATTCGCCCCTATAATAATTACTAGCTCGCATAATTTAACTTTCCCCTTAGACATATCTATGGTTTCTGTGGGCTTCCTTCGTGTGACTAAAACAAATCACACGTTGGAAAATTGTGGAAACGGGTTTTAGAAACTTGACTGGTGAATACCTTAGAGATAAGCCCTAGGTTCCTATAGACAGAACTGACTGACTAGTAGAACTGTAGGAAATACTACTTCAATGACGTTCAAAGACGTATCGTCCTTCCTTAACATAATTATATGCTTTGGTCGAAAACGGCACAATAGGAAGGCAAGTAGGTAACGCAACTCATTGCGCTACGTTCATCTTCGGACGTGATTTGTGTGTCTAATGAGTTAAGACACACATAACATGAAGCTATATTTACTTGAGAATGATGTCATGTTTGAGATGACAGACGTCTAGTGGTCAAGTCAATTATTTTGTAAGCAAGCTGCAAAAGATGCTTCGTGGTTCTCTCTTCTACTTTGAGATTCTGGAGTTCCCCTGGGTTTAGTAAACTAGACTAGGTACGGTTACTGGTGATATCCAGTTAAATACCAAGTTCCAAATTGGAATTGACCCGATATAGCTAAAGGGCTACGTTTGCTCTCCAAACAAGTTCACAGAATTTGAAAGTGTCACTTGTGACCACACCCTGTAGCGGATATTTGACACCTTGTGCTTTTGGCCATGAACTTTTTGTTGTTTATTGTGTGTCAGGTTTTAAAACTAACATATTTACAAAGTTAAAAGCTTCAAGGCTTTCTTTGACTCAATAATTTAGTAGTTATTTCTAGTAAAACACCTCAGGTGACGGTGCAAGGGGCGGGTGGCACTGAAATAACAAGGCTAGCTTGCTGCAACTAGGTAGCTATTAAATTTGGTTGTTTGAACATCTAATTAGAATTAGTTTACCTATTCCAAAATTACCCAGCTAGGTTTCAAGAATCAAAAATAGTCTGATAATGTAGGCTAGGTAAAACACGCTGCTAAGCTTGAGAAACGACGATTGAAATTTACTAAAGCCATCTAAAACTGGAAAATAGGGGCTCCATTAGGCGTGACTTGTCGTGACCTTTCTAAATTCCACACGGAGTGCGGCAAATCAGATATCGCCCCCCTGTTAATAGCAAGGAAGTCTTGTCTGGCCGTGGCAATACGAAACGAACCATCGAACGAACGAACAAATAAAAGGGGTTTCGAGCTTCTTAAAGTGCATTTTTCTTTACTTGACTTGATGAAAACACACGCAACTAAGTTAGTGTTGTGAATTGTGATAAACCATGATTGGTACCTAAACGTTTAAGTTTCGGTGCTTGGGGGAGGATTATATCCATACCAGCAGTGTTGTTGAAGGAAAGAAAACTTAGGCGATAATTTTATGCAAGAAACGTTAGTTGTCTACTTATGTTTAAAACAATTCTTAGAAAGTTACTCTACTAGGTCCGTCTTATTGTAAAAACATAAACATTTAATTTCACAATTAACAGGACTGTCGCATTTTGTCACCTCTCTCGCTCATTAGGGATCAAATTTTAAGATTGTTAAATGAAAAGATGCTTTTTTAAAAATGTAATCAATAAGCGACATAGTAAATAATATTAATTTAATAGGTGGGTACCTAATTATCAAATCACAGTTCTATTGTGATAGCTAATAAACTCATATCAAAAAGTATGAAGTAGGTTCTATGGTTCTAACCTATCTGTTTTTGAGATGAGTTAAAATAAATGCCACAGTAAAAATGTGTTTCTAATAATCACCTATTAAATTAATATTATTTACTATTACATTTTCAAAAACCGGCCAAGTGCGTGTCGGGACACGCGAAGTAATAGGGTTCCGTAGTGCACTTCGCCGCCCGTCGATATTCGAGCGTAAATATTATTAATATAGAAATCATTATTAATAACAATGTTATGATTTTATTTTTGTATATTTTGAAATGGTTCATAAACTTAATATTTCAGAAACGGATCCCTAAAGCGAAAAATTGTTTTCACAAACCAGCAATATATTTGAAAGACACATCCATCTTACCGTTCCTTGTATTTACATTTACGAAATCGCAAAATTTGTTAAAATTAACTATAAACTCTTTGAAGCGAAAAACAATTTTAACAAACGAAAAGTCACACAGTATTTATTAGAAATCCCTGTACCTAGGATAGAACTATTCAGGCGCAGTTGTGTGTATATGGCGCCACTTATATATAACTCACTACCTATCTGGATAACAGAACTACCTTACAAAAAATTCTGCGTGGTTTTGAAAAAATGGTTGATATCGCATAGTTTTTATTCAATCGGCGAATTTCTCAACAAAAAATCGTGCCAGTCCTACCACTTCAGGAATGCATTGTAGTCAGTTTTAGTTAATTTAAGTTCCTTTGGTAATTACCTTGTCGCTACTTACCTTACTGTTTAGATATGTAGTGTGTAATTTTAATTCAAATTGGTATTGCCTTGATTTTAATGTTATTTTCGTTCATAGAATTCTGTTATTGTGTCTATAATTTTATTGTATGTTAACTAAATATTTGCATGCCATCACTGCATGGCGGAATGTGTCTTCGCACTATATTTTATATGTAACACCTTTTGTACCCACCACATTTTATGCAAATAAACGATTTTGATTTGATTTGATTTGATCCAATAACACCTCACACCATGGGGTAGACGAGACAAAGAAAACATCCCAACTTTACGTGTAGGTACAGAAGGTAGCCTAAAAAATTTTTTTTTTCATGATTTTATTTTACCACTTTGTTGGCGTGATGAATATGTATATCCATGCCAAATTATAGCTTTCTAGTACTAAGAGTCTCTGAGCTAAGCTGCGGACGGACGGACAGACAGACGGACGGACATAGCGAAACTATAAGGGTTCCTTGTTGACTAAGGAACCCTAAAAAAGCATCTTTTCATTTAACATTCTTAAAAATTTGGTCCCGCGTGAGCGAGAGAGGCGACAAAATGCGACAGCCCTCTTTAATATGATATAGATAAGAACTTGTTGAACACACACATAGTTTGACAACTTTATAGCGAACTACCTTCACATTAAAACTACAAATGGAGGGAAATCGGGAAAGTGAGGTAGCGTGCGAAAAACTAGACAGAATGTGAACGGCCTTGCTAGTTTCTATATTGGAGCTGATAGCTAAATGTTCTGCATAAACTTTCCCAGCTGTCTACAATGCTAGACCAAGCTTGTTTTATCGGTAGATATCTATATTACCTGCCTCCCTATATTATGGTGGTGTATTCATCATCATGTTAGAACTTTTGCGGATGTTTTAAATCGTTTAGATTATAATATGGGCTAGGTACATATTTAATTTAAACGATTTAAACATCAATTTACGAGGTTTAGGTACCTACCTATAAGTAGGTATTGACCAACCTAGGCCGGTGTCAATAACTATTTATAATTATTACCTATACGTAGGTAAATGATGTTAAAGAACGACATACCTACTTACTACGAGTAGTAGGGTAGGACTTTCACTGACCGCAAAGCAGACACAATATCCATGAAACTTACTTACAGATGTGGTTCATGGGCTAGGGAAAGAGAACAAGTAAGATAGGTAAGATACATACATAGGTACGGTCAGCAACAGAAGTCGGTTAACACTGCTACTTTTTAACATCATCTAAATTAACACAAAATGATTCGATAAACCGCTTTTTTTTCGTTTAACTGTTAAGAGTTAACGTTCTTAAAATTTTAAGTAAGTACTTCAGTTCCGATTTGAATTAAATATTTCGCATAATAATTAAGATTAAAAAACTGCAAGTGTTAAGTAATCGACTTTTGTTGCTGACATTACATAGGCAAGATATTTTTTTTCAAAATGGTTTTATAACACATTTCTCAATAATTGAAGCTGATCTCGCATTGTATAGGATTTCCTTACAATGAGAGGTCAGTGTAAACTGAAAATGTGTTGCTTGATGTGTAGCCGTATGTACTTATTACTCGTGGTCTTGCCAAACATAATTAAGACTAAGTAAACAAATGGAGGTAAGTATAATTTTATACATTGTTATTTAGCCCAGCTGATTATACTTGGAAGATAAGACGTAGGTAATTCGTATTATGGGCTAGGTCTTCAGTCCAGTCTGTCGAATCTACTTACTTCATTTATATATTCGAAGTACCTACACTACTAATTACTACGGCGGATGAATTATGTAATAAAAAGTAAGTTTATTAAAAACTAAAACCCGACTACTGAAAAATTACGCTCTAAAAAGTATGAAACGAGAAAATATTATTCTCATCTCAAATTAGAAAAATGTCGGCAAATTAAAAATCCGGAGTCACACGTATGTAATCTGTTCGATTTATTGAGAATATTTTCTTGTTTCACACTTATTTACCACTTTGTCGGCGTGATGGATATATATGTATGATATGTACTCGTAAATCCATAGCAAATTATAGCTGTCTAGTACAAAGAGTCTCTGAGCTAAGCCGCGGACGGATGGACAGACAGACGGACGGACATAGCGAAACTATAAGGGTTTCTTTCGGATGTCGAAATCTTCCGCATCGCATGCATCTCGACCTGATCCCGAGAATGAGGATTCCAGAGCCACCTTAACCCGCCATTTCACGGAAGACCTGCCAGAAATCAGCCAAAACGAAATCAAGGCGGCTCTTAGACAGCTTCAAAATGGAAAAGCCCCTGGTGAGGATGGGATTACGATCAAACTCTTGAAAGCGGGATGAAGTCCTGAACTGAAAGAGCTTCGGGAGCTCTTTATCTCTGTCCTGTTCTCTTGGAGACTGCAGAAGCGTGGTCGTTCTTTTCTTTAAAAAGGGGGATAAGACCTTTTTAAATAATTTTAGACACATTTCACTCCCCACATAGATAAGTTGTTTTTAAGAGTCGTTACGAATCGTATAGTGCGAAGACTCGACGAATTTCAGCCACCGGGTCAGGCCGGATTTCAGGAGGATACAACACCATAGACCACATCCACACAGTGCGACAAATTAAACAGAACTCCGAAGAGTATAATCGTCAGGACTATGAGAAAGCTATTGACTCAATCGAGACTTGGTCTGTTTTGGAATCTCTGCAGCGATGCCAAGTCGATTGGAGATACATTCAAGTGTAGAGATATCTATATGAAAATGCGACAATGGCCGTCCAAACTCAGGACCAGCGAACTAAACATCATCCCACTGCGTCGAGGAGTAAGACAAGGGGACGTAATTTCCCCGAAATTGTTCTTTAACGCTTTAGAGGATGTGTTTTTAGACGCTGAACTGCAAGGGAAGGACGCGGCGATAACATCAAGGGCGAGCCTACATCTCACACTTCTTGAGATTTGCAGATAACATCGTCATCCTGGCTGAATCGCTGCAGGACTTGCAGCAGATGCTGGACGGCCTAGTTGATACTTCTGTACCTATGCATTGGTCTCCGGATGAACTTGGCAAAACTCAGGTTATGTTCAACGAACACGTTACCCCGGGACCGATTGCTGTCAATGGCGGTGCTCTCAAGGTTGTTCGAGAATACGTTTACCTCGGGCAAACTCTGCATTTTGGTAAGAACAACTTTGAGAGGGAGGTTATCAGAAGAATTGAGCTGGGCTGGGCAGCGTTTGCGTCTTCAATCAGTGCGTCCTGCCTGTTAAGACTTACAGAGCCGAAACGTGGACACTCACGGTTCGGCTGGACCATAAATCAAAGTCGCTCAGCGAGCTATGGAACGGCTATGCTTGGAGTCTCTTTCAGGGATCGAATCTGCAACGAGGTGATCCGACAGAGAACCAAAGTTGTCGACATAGCTCACAGAATAAGCAAGCTGAAATGGCAATGAGCCGGCCATATTAGCCGTAGAACCGATGACCGTTGGGGTAGACGAGTTCTTGAGTGGAGACCGCGAATCGGCCAACGTAAGATAGGACGCCCTCTGGCTAGGTGGAGCGACGATCTTCGCAGGGTGGCTGGTAGCAGCTGGATGAGAATTGCCGAAAATCGAGCTGAATGACGTGCAAAAGGAGAGGCCTATGTCCAGCAGTGGACTGCTATAGTCTGATGATGATGATGTACCAACTTTCGTTGGTGACATACCCACAACTAATAATGTCGAAAACTTGACAATCCCCAAACTATGTACGTACTTCTAAATGTAGTCAACCTAAATAATACATAATAATAATAAATAAAGGGGCTTGCGGCTGAGTAATAAGTTATCAGCCGTACGGGTCGATCGATCAGGTTAAGCTTCGCCTTGCTGCGGTTGGTCTGTGGATGGATGACCATCTTTACATACCCGACCGCTTCGTGCCTCGGAAAGCACGTTAAGCCGTTGGTCCTGGCTGTCATTCGTGGATTTTTGACAGTCGTTACAGGTCGTCAGTAGCCCGAAAGTCTGACAACCAGTCTTACCCAGGGGTTTCGTATTACGGAGTGGAGGTCAGATAGGCAGTCGCTCCATGTAAAATACTGGTATTCAGCTGCGTCCGATTAGGCTGGAAGCCGACCCCAACAAAGTTGGGAAAAGGCTAGGTAGATGATGTAGGTACCTTAATCACTAAGGCATTTAACACAATATACACTAAACGCTTCTCACCAGCTATTGTTTCCATAAACGTAACATGTTCAAATATGTTATGTGTATTAACTACATGAATGTAACCATATACAAGCGTTAGCGCTCTTTGTTTGCTTGGTTACCCTGAAACAAGCTAAACACGACATTTAAGAAAAGACAAGACATGTAAATAAATATGCAGATACTTCGGTAGCATAGTTTTCAACGTTTTTGGGAATACAAAAATGGTTTGTGTGCCCCAATTCCTGAAAACAGGATGCATCTTCTAGAACAGAAACTGTTGCAAGATTGGTAATTGTGATCTGAATGTCTTTCATTGTTCTACATATCTAGGTATAGATATACCTAATTACTTACCTAGGTATGCTGTGACGATGCCCTAATAGGTCATTTGCTACAGTTAATAAATGAAGATGAAAAATAAATCAGGTAACAAACTATCACAAAAAAAACCGGCCAAGTGCGAGACGGACTCGCGCACGAAGGGTTCCATACCATTATCTATAAAAACGGCAAAAAATCACGTTTTAATTATTTATTTTTAAAGTGAACATATACCTTTTGGGTACGGAACCCTAAAAAATTAAGCATTTGTGGAAGTTTAATTTCAATAAAAAATATTAATAGGTACTTACCTACGTAAGTAGGTAATCAGAGAATTTACTGAACAAGCGACGATCATAGGCAAAAACTATTTAATTATCTGACCACATCACTATTTCGTGGAAAATTATATGCTAACAAACAAAAAAGTCAAATAAATATATGCGCATTTTCTACAGCAACATCGTATTGGTACTTATCTAGATGATATCATCTCCTAACATAAACTTCAAACTGGCTTTCAATAACGGCTTGGCCGTGTTGTCAATATACCCATAGCAACTATGTAGACCTGGGCCGATACATTTGCATTTAGAAATCTTTTACTAAGTACCTACTACCTACCTATATAGTTTTGTACATAAATAATAAACAAAATACTTAAGTATTTACCTACTTACAGGATACTTAGGTAATTGTATGTTGATTTCATCGAAAGTAGTAGGGGTAATTTAATGTAGCATTTTATTTAGGTATGTCAACAATATTTTATCACCGTTATAGGTACTTAAATAAGTTGATTTATTAGTGAAATAGATCGCAAATTAATGCAATCAATTTAACATCCAAAAAATAAGTAGGCAGGTTAATCCAGACTATGGATAGGTTAGATACGACGCTGACACGCACCTCTATGACAATGTTTGTTACGGAACCTCGCAGCTTGTTGAGTGATTATCAAAATGTTTGCGTAGTTTGGTGTTGACGAAGGTTGTACCGACTACCGTGACTATTACTTGTTATCACATAATTGGACGTTGAATTTTGAGTGCGCCGATACTTACCTACTACAGATAAAGTGTTTATCGCCAGGAAACTTTTTAGCGTTTAATCACTTATTTATGGTTATCGCAACACAATAAAATTAAATACATCCAAATTATGAATGTGATGCAAGAGCTATGGAAATATTTTTAGTTTTGATTGATGGATAGCTAACTACATTTCCGCGACTGTGAAGCTAAAAATAGGTGCCTTTGGAGAAAATCGTGATAAAATGCTGGAAATCTAGATGATATTATAAAACCAATAGGTACGTATTATTTCAGAAACAGTGGATAAATTTGGGAGCTAGACGTGCAAGGGGATAGAATATCACCCCTCAATATAGCCGAAATATGTCACCCCTAACGCTTTCTTTGTTTTCCTAAAACAAACGGGGCGAGACCGAGATGGACTCTCGATAACACTCTGAACCTTGTAAGACAACTATAATAGAGCACATAAACCTATTGGTGTTTACCAATAGGTTTATATGCTAAATACAGTTTTGTAGGTAAATATTTAGGATACTACAAAAAAGTCCATAAAAAATATCGTAAAATTAGCAGGGATTCTTTTGGATTTCCACCTTTTCCGAGAGGAAATCTTCACTTACGGGATGTTCCCGTCTCTTAAGCGCAACGATTGCGCACTGATATAATTTTAGAAGATATTACATCAATAATAAAAATAAATATAGACTCACATCAATGTTTCAGGATATGAGTGAAATAAAATGAGATCACATGAACTAGCGTGTGCGGAGCGAGCGCTATTCGTGACGCGTGTCTATCGCGGCTGCACCGATACTGGCGCGAAACAGAGGGGACCGAATGTTGACAAGCCGAGATGCGCGGTGAATTGCGATACTGTACTACGCATGCGCTGCAAACGTACCGTCATACTCATACCTTGTCTGCCGTCTCGATGGCTTTGGCCCAATATACGCCCCATGAAGCGAACGCACACAATCTTATAATCCCTAATAGCGAGCAGTTACCGCATGGAGTTATAATCTTGTCCCAAATTCATTTGTGGGTTGGTATTCTAATTTAAGCCGGATATCTTACATGCCTACCTAGGTAACTACTATTATAACTTATAAGTTAGTAATTCATACTATCGATAGAAAATAAATACGTACAATCAGCAGCAAAGGTCGATTCACATTTTAATTGTTTTTTAACCATCTTTCCATTTTGAGGGTTCCGTACCTCAAAAGGAAAAAACGGAACCCTTAAAGGATCACTTCGTTGTCCGTCTGTGTCAGTCTGTTAAGACCCTTTTTCTCAAGAATGCGTGGAAATGAATATCCAGTTGAAATGAATATCAAAATACGTAGCTCTACGGTCTCATGGATCTCTAAAAAAAATAAGCTTCTAAGTCAACGTAATAAAAAAACGACATATATTTTGACACTTGCAAATAAATCAAAACCTACAGAGTACCTACTTCCCGTTGACCTACAATCATGTTTGGCCAGAAGCAAGCTCTCACAGCACGAGTAAAGGAAAAAGTCCGAAAATGCAATAAAAAATACAGCCATCTATGCGACATATTTTAGTACTTGCAAATAAATTAAAACCTACAGGGTCATGGGCGTACCCAGGGGGGGGCCTGGATTTTGTATGCCTAAGTAATGTTGTCGAAAAAAGTTATTTTAGAGTCACGTCACGTTGTTGTCGTCGTCGTTGTGTACTTACTTTACAATTAAGTACAATATATTATGCATTAATTTTAGAAATAACCGCGCTGCGCGGCCGTAAACCTGAGTTTATTCAGATCTATGAATTAAGCGACTGCATGCTAAGGGCACCTTCTGTGGTGTACAAGCCTCGGCTTAGGGCGTCGCTGGGGGGAGTACAGCAAGGAGGGGCAGGATAGATCATATCTGGATAATTATTATCTGCTTCAGGCTCAGCTACGCCACCAGCTGGCATTACTTCGCCGATCAAGGGTCGAGGGGAATTGCGAGGTCGGTATGTTGATTTGTGTGTGTAAACTGTACTGGTGGCCCTACTTTTCTCCTGGAGGAGTGTTATATGGTCATCGGGGTCGGTGAGAACATGCCTTGGACGGCGGCCTTTACTGATTTTAGAGGTGATATAACTAGCGGATTCGACAACCAGAAGGGTTGCAATGTTTCGCGGGAGTATCGAAGAAACGCTTGGAATTGCGTTTCAAGAATTGATGGATAGTTGGGATTTTTAGGGTTCTAGGTCTAGGTATTTAATTCCGAACGAACCAAGGAAACGATTTTGTAAGGTCTGCATCCTATGGATGTGTCCGGAGTTTGCGTGTGCAAATACTGAACCCGCATAAGTCATGATTGGGAGAATGCACGCTGTGTAGATGCGCAACTTGCACTTAAGTGACAATTTGCTACGTGCATTCAGAACGAGACTGCTTTATGTGCTCAGAGGTGATCATCGAGGGTCACACCTAGATATTTGGGTCGCTTCTCCCAAGGGATCGGCTTGCCAAACATGGTGATCGGTCGGTGGGGGGGGAGATCGATTGAGACGCGGTATCAATAAGAGAACCGCTTGAATTTTGTCGGGATTGACTTCTTGATTCTCCACTTCCGAAACCACGCGCCGAGTTTATCGACTGTGGTTTGGAGAGTGGAGAGATCGGGTCTTGGCGTTCGCTGGCATAGTAAATGGCCGTATCGTCTGCGAACAGAGTCAACTGTACCTTGTTACTTTTCGGGATATTGGTAAATAACGTGGAAATAAGTGGAGAAAGCACAGAGCCCTGAGGGACACCTGCGCGAATGGGGTGGGGAGAGGATAGCGCTCCTTCCTTACGACAGCGAAAAGTGCGGTAGGACAAAAAGTCTCGTAAGATGAGCACGATCTGGCATACCGAGTTTGCAAAGCTTATAATAATATGTACCTATAATAAACCGATGTGCCAGACTTTGTCAAACGCTTTCACTGTATCGAAGAAAATAGCACCCGTCATCGAACCACGTTGGAAACCAACGCTTATGTGTTCGTTGATTTGGTGGACCTGTTGTACGCAAGAGTGATGGGTTCGAAAACCAAACTGCTCGTTAGGAATTAGGCCCTTCGTCTCGGCATAATCTCTGAAGCGTTATTAGCGCTTATAGGTCTCCCATACATTTTGCCGAGGTTATTGAGCAGACTGATGAGGCGAAAAAAAAAACATGTGGCATGTGACCCGGCTTAAGAAATTTCTGACTTGCCTCCCCCTGGGCCAAAAGCTGGGTACGCCCATGTACAGGGTACCTACTTCCCGTTGACCTACAATCATGAAATTTGGCAAGAAGCAAGGTCTCACAGCACAAGTAAAGGAAAAAGTCCGAAAATAATAAAAACTTTTTTTTGCGATTACATTACAACTTACATTTGTAGTTAGAGAATTGACCATGACGTTTAACGATGTATGAGTTTTTCAACTACAAAATTAAGTTTGTTTTTGGGATAAAGTCACCCTAACTACGGAACCCTTCATTGTGCGTGGTCCCGGCACGCGTACTTGGCCGGTTTTTTTTAAATAAAATTGGATCTGATTCTCTAAATAGATGCAAGATGTTCGGAATAATACAAACTATTGATTATTACCTACATTACATTAGCTGCTGAAAAGCAATGTATCGAATCGCTAGAGTCATTTAGCTAAATGTTTGGTAAAAATAAGTGTTAACTTATTTCTGACCTGACAACTGTCGTTGCTGATGGTACGGTCAGCAACAGAAGTGAACACTGCTACTTTTTAACATCATCTAAATTAACACAAAATGATTCGATAAACTGCGTTTTTTTCGTTTAACTGGTAAGAGTTAATGTTCTTAAAATTTTAAGTACTGCTGTTCCGATTTGAATTAAATATTTCGCTTAAGGCGAAAGCGCCAGGGTAGCCCGCGAAATTCAAAATTTCTTACGTTTTTTGCAATTTGCAAGTCAGTATTAGGTTTTATATTGATCAAAATGTAATTAGCGACCGTAACAAGTATGTATTTACAGAATTATAATCATTAAAGTCACCAATACCACTCTTTAAGACCAGGTAATCCTGTTGAATGACTATTTCATGAAATCTTGACATTTGAGGATTGTACTAACTTAAGGAGTTGTATTACTGATTCTAATGATTATAATTCTGTAAATACATATTTGTTACGGTAGCGAATCATACTTTAATCAAAATACAACCTAAGACTGACTTACAAATTGCAAAAAACGTAAGAAATTTTGAATTTCGTGGGCTGTCCTGGCGCTTCCCCCTTAAGGGGAATGCGCTGTGGTAGCCCGCGAAAATCAAATTTTCTTGCGTTTTATGCAATTTGCAGGTCCGTGTCAGGTTGCATTCAAAATATGATACGCGGGAATAAAACATATTTATTTATATAATTTTAACCATGAAAATCATCAGGTCGGTACAGCCAGCAACTTTTGTTGCTGGCTGTACCGACCGAGAAAACTGAATGCTATGATTCAAACACCTTCAACGTTTGTTGTGTGCTTAATCTTTCGTATGCGGCTAATTACAGTAACAATTAAGGTAGATCCGCAGTGGTAGTCCGCGAAATTCAAATTTTCTTGCGTTTTTTTGCAATTTGCAGGTCAGTGTCAGGTTTTATCTTAGATTTATTCTCTTTTGATCTAATTTATGAAATCAGATCAAAAGAGTACAAATCTAATTTTGAGCGATGTATTTATGATTCTTGTAGTTATGTTGTAGATAGTTGTAGTCATGAACGAATTAACCACTGGACCCGACATAAAATACAAATGTATGAAAACTGGTTCAATCAAGTGGAGCATAACGCACACAAAGATTTTATTACATTATTATAAACACAGATACAAAATTCATAAACATTCACTCATTTCTAGTGCTTGACCGTAGCCGCTAAAATGTACACTGCATATTGCGCTGTGTTTCGTTGGAATCCAGGTTCCATCTCTACGAACTGCTTCTACCCACTTTCTCTTCCGAGAAGCGTCACTAGGAAATCTAAAATTTCGTGTAATTTATGTGTTAAAATAAAAGTATCATTTATTATTATTGCAGTGGAATAATATTCCAAAGTATATAAATTTTGTATAAAATAAAATAAAATATTTTAAGTACACATACTATCTAATTATAATTTTTGCATTTATAATATTTTTATTTAATTATTATTATAAATTTATCGAAAAGAGCTCGTGGCTAAATAATAACAGCCGCACGGGTCGATCCATCAGGTTAAGCTATGCTTGCCGGGGTCGGTCCGTGGATGGGTGACCATCTTTACATACCGAGACTCCTCCGTGCCTCAGAAAGCACGTTAAGCCGTTTACTGTCCCGGCTGTCATTCGTGGACCTTTTGACAGTCGTTACGGGTCGTCCGAAGCCCGAAAGTCTGACAACCAGTCTTACCAAGGGATATCGTATTACCCAGTTAATGGGTTGTGGAGGTCAGATAGGCAGTCGCTCCATGTAAAGTACTGGTATTCAGCTGCATCGGGTTAGACTGGAAGCCGACCCCAACATAGTTGGGAAAAGGCTAGGCGGATTGATATTTTTTATTGATGATTCTTGATTATAATTATGTACATCGGCAAACTTCGTGTTTCGTCAGTCGTCGGATTTCTATCAGTTGCCCTTTGCACTTGGTTCAGACCGGACGCTCACAATCGACTTGGAAGTATATAGAGTTGTTAATACTCTAATTTATTTCAAAAATTGGAGGAAAAGCTGCTTAATTCTGACGAAACACGAAGTTTGCCGAGGGACATTAAGAAAATAGTTGTACTGTAAATACATATTTGTTATAGTCGCGAATCATATTTTGATCAAGATACATGCAACCTGACACTGACCTGCAAATTGCAAAAATGCAAAAAAAAAATAGAATTTCGCGGGCTACCACATTGTGTCTCGCGTAGATCCTCTTTTCCGGCAGTCGATGAGTTAGGTCCTTCCTTACATAGTGCCTGTGCCTAGTGAGCTCAATAAAACTTTCATGAACGATGTAAATATTTTATTAAAAGCAACATTGTACATGATATATTCCACAACTGTAATAAAATATTAATTTATCTGTATACAAATGAACACATACAGTGACGAGTCAACAAAGCCGTTTTAAATAATATAAAACTTCTTATAAATAAATTAAGTTTCGTTATAGTCCGATACGATAAAACCTTACATTATTGTTCTACAGATAGGCATTCAAGGATCCCTTAATATTCGATTTAAGTTCTCACAATCTTTACCTCAATGATAGGGAAAACATAGGGATAGAAAAATAAATAAAATTACATTTAATGTCACTGGGACTATGCATGGGGTAACATAAATAAGGATGCATTAACTTTGTCTATGCGTTATGTAAATAAATAGTATTAATATACACTTGAAAATATCTTATAGATAATGATATAGATACTGTACGCTAATATTAATATTTGCAGTAGGTAAATTAATGTTGTTAATACATTATCAAGATAAAAAAGAAAGATAGGAACCGATAGTAGACCAATCTAGTTTTTAAAATATGATTGACGTGTAAGTGTTTGTACAAATCTACTTACAGAAATAAAATAATTTTTCAGACAGCTGTACTTACAAGGATCTTTTGTCGGGTGGCCAAAATTGGAACTAAAGCCGCATTGTTGTTTCAATACATTTCACAAATGTTTACAATCAGCATAAGCATTTAAACTGGGGGGGGGGGGGGGGGGGGCTGTTGCTTTCGAGCGCCAAAAGATCCTTGTACAAATTGGATTTAAAATGACACGTAAAGTACCTTGCACGTAGCAGCACGTTGCAGTACAGTTCCGAGACCTTGCTGCACACAAATTATGTAAAAGGAGATTTGAATAGAGATCGAGACATGAGTGACGTCAGTCTCAGATACGAAGCTACATGACGAAGTCAAAGAAAATCAATTGGAGACATATCCCCAATTGATTTTCTTTGACTTCATTATTACGGCTCGGCAGTTTTCGGCTTCGTTATTCGAACGACAAGTCGAAGTATCAGTAGTCGGTGCTGATCTCTATTGATTGAGAGCCGTAATAACGAGCACCTTTGCAATTGCAATCGCTTCTGGTACTATTTTTAAGGACGCTGTTACAAATGGGTAGTCAAATCATTACTTTTTTCCACAAAAGTTTGTTGATTAAATAAAATGCTTTGCATTCTTAAAATGTTTTTTGGCCAAATTGTTGATAGATGTGCATGGTACGATTCTGAACTATAAATATAATTTAAAAATAGGTACAGTTTCTCAATAAATGTACCGTACTTTTTACTTCAGTACATTTATTGAGAAAATTTACCTATTTAAAATTATATTTATAGTTCAGAATCGTACCATGCACATCTATCAACAATTTGGCCAAAAACATTTTAAGAATGCAAAGCATTTTATTTAATCAACATACTTTTGTGGAAAAAAGTAATGATTTGACTACCCATTTGTAACAGCGTCCTTGATGCGCCAATTGTTAAGTATTTTTTTAAGGGTGATCCGTCAATGTAACCCGCGATTTTTTTTTTTTTTTACGTTTCTTGCAAATTGCAGCGCTGTTTTAAGTTGTATGTTGATCGAAATTCAATACGGGGCAATTGTGATATAATAATGACTAAATTATTATCATTTAAATCATCAATATAGCTCACGAAATTATATTGCTTGCAAATAAGACTATTTTGTGAAAATATGAACTTCACGAAAAAATTTCGACATCTTAAAGTCCCACAACGTAGAGATCTCCTCTTCTAACATATAAGCGTATTGGAAAAACTGCAATCTTTCGCAATGTTAAGTCTGTAAGCGTTGATGCGCGCCTATGGAAAAGCTGAATATACAGGCTGTATCAGAAAGGTGTGGTCGTTAAACTGAACAACTTTCCTATACATTTGGGTCGAGTAGGTAATAAAGTTTTGTATGGGACAGTTGATAATTTTTTCGCGATTTCGATGTTGCTCCCATGGAGAAAGTTGTTCAGTTTGGTGGTCTGTCTGTACCACAGCCTTAAATTTCACCACCTTTTTCTGACATATGCTGTATAATCGAATATATAAATCTATACTAAAACGATTTCGATTACAGGTGTTACAGAATTAGGGTGCAGTATGAACCAAAACGATATTAATTGGAGAATTGGTCTACGGTGTCTAAAGGCTAAGGTGCTGCTAAAGTGTTGCTACATTCAGCCGTTGATAGATTTTAGGTGTAGTAAACTCGCTACAAAATAATAGGTCCCTTTTGACAGCCCATATTGTTTCATATGCCAAAGAGAGACAAACATAGCTGGACAAAGAGGGACTCCCGCATGTAAAATCGGACATCTTATATTGACCAAACTTTAGATGTTAATGATTTTCTAATACACTACATAATTTATAACAAACGAACATAAATCAAGGCCCCATTAATATTGCTCTACTTATTCAAATTTATCTATAGCTATGTAAAAAAATCACAGATTAATAAAAACACAGTAAGCGCGCTGGTAACGACATGAGTTAAATTAAGCTAGATAATTAAATATAAAACAAATCTCTTATCAGATTGTGCTAGTTAAACGTTGTACTTATCTAATGCATTTTCTATTTTGAATAGTATTTTGTAACTTAATAATATATGTGTGAGTACACTGCTTATGTGTAAGCCTTGCTTTAGAATTGACCTATGCTTTGAACATTCTACTGTAATTGTCTACGGTTTTGTCTATGGGTTTTGGTATTATGCTATAAGAGAGAGGAGGTCGCCTAGCTTAGGTAGGACCACGTCGGGTAGAGGGGGAGTCTTGTCTGTGCGCAGTTTCTCCAACTCTCTTGTGTTAGTGACGCCTGACATGACTAGCAGCGTCTGGAAGCCGCAACGCACGCCCAGCTCGATGTCAGTATTACATCTGAAAAAGCATAATAAATTAATGGCAGGATAATTTGACAGGTCTACATCTACAACAGCGCCCCCAAGCGGGATAAATTACGAGAATCGTAATCCGACAAAAAACGAATGAACGGAAATTGTATACCCATCTCTTTTACTCTACATTTCGATACGTAATACTTTCTTGTCTTTGAATTTTATAACATGATATTTAATTTTAATCGTATATGTGGTTTCCAAGGAGATTTAGTTTATTGATTGACGATAATGGCAGGATAATTTAACACGAAAGTATTTGACAAGTCTACATCTACAACAGTGCCACCAAGCAGGATAAATTGCGAGAATTGCTGCCATTGGGTTACTAGTCATAGCCTAGCAGCGTTTATTAATTTAAATAAATGATTTATATAGTGTATTTTTTTTAAAATAAAAATCTTGATTTAAATCAAATAATTCTTTCCATAAAATTTCATGTATTACTCAGAATTATAATAATCAAATCAGTTACATAAAATTAAAATACTTATTCAAATGCAGTTTTCATTTATTAAGGGGGATGGCAAAGGTAGCCCGCGAAATTAAAATTTTCTTACGTTTTTGCAATTTGCAGGTCATTCAAAACATTAACAAATATGAATTTACAGAATTATTATCATTATTACATCTCTCTGAGTTAGAACATCTATGTACCATTATCACCCATATTTGCAAAGTAATAAATGATTGATTGATGATCTAAAATTTCATGAAAAAGTAATTCAATACTTTAATTTGAATTTAGAGAGATGTATTCATGATTCTACTGATTTTATAATCAGTAGAATCAAACAAATAACTTTTTTGAATATATATTTACGTAAATATATATTTCTCAAGTTTGTAAAGTCAAAACCTACAATTTGCGGTGAAAATTAAGACAAATTTATAAAAAAAAAATAATGTCATGATTTATTTGAAAAATCTGCAAGAAAAAGAAATCGTGATTTTTATCAACCCTGAAGCTAAGCTCAAACTGTTGAAGCGGAGGAGGAGCTGACTCGAAACGGCGCGCAAATTCGGTGTAAAACTTTTTTTTTCAGTTGACCTTTATCTTTACTACATAGTGTTCAAATTTGTTTGAACTTTCAAGGCAATGAATGGCAAGTACGGCTACATGCGAAATCTCGCGATAGTGCATGCGTTGGCGTGATTTCAATTAGCTACTTGTGGTTATTGTGATTTATGGTTATGGCTTCATCAATGTTACATGATTTTTCCAACATCATTGTAGAATAGGTATACACTTGTGTAGTTTTATAGGTTGAAACTTTTGGACTAAAAAATAATAATTATGCAACAGTAAAATACCATACCTATCTCCAATCATCAATGTCCTTGCAGGATTCAGTCCACAAGACTCCAGATACTTCCTCACATAGCTATGAGGCTTCCCAAGAACCAGAGCTTTTCTCTCTGAACAGGTTTCAACAGCTCTGACCAACGTGCCGGTACCAGGCACTACAATAGACCCAGCTTTAGGAAACCTTTCATCAGTATTTGTTGCTATAAACAGACATTCTTCAGATGCGAGGTAGGAGGCGGCCTTCATGAATTTTGGGTAACTGACGTGTTCATCAAAGCCGACTACCACGGCGCCAACCTCAGGGTCTAATTCTGATGGCTGCATTGACTTAAAATCTGGTTTTACATGGTCTGGCTGCAATGCGAAAGATTAATTGAATCAGTTTGAATTTATTTTAAAAGCGAATTACTTAATATAAAAAATATTTGTGGAATCGAAATGCATGTTTGTTTTTTCCAAATCAAGATAAGTCATTAAAAACACTACTAAAATAACGTTTATATAAATAATTGATTTCTTTTATATCCCACCAAGTCCACTGACATGTGTTTATCAAAGTCAAGCACGTCCGCGAGGACCAATCAGCGTTAAGTATGAGGTCTAAGATTGCTGCCTTTTCCACGAGTTATCGGGAGTGAAGCCAGCAAATTCAAAGTTATTTTTTAGGGTTCCGTACCTCAAAAGGAAAAAACGGAACCCTTATAGGATCACTCGTGTGTGTGTCTGTTTGTCTGTCTGTCTGTCCGTCTGTCACAGCCAATTTGCTCCGAATCTAATGGACCGATTAAGTTGAAATTTACTATAAATGAATTTTGAATATAGAGGTCACTTTTGGGGGCAAATAAGAAATTTAAAAAAAAAGTTTTGGAAACTACACCATTTGGCATGTCAAACGAAAGGGCTTACTATGAGGGTCTCAAATATATTTGTTTATAATTTTAAAATAAATTGTTTTAAAGTTATTTAAGAAAACTGACCATCCCCCCCCCCCCCGTATCTCAGAAACTACAGAGCCTAAAATTTTGAAAAAAATACAGAAAATAGATCTTTACCTGTAGATTACAAGAAAACCTATAAGAAGTCTGTGGTCTTAAAATAACATCGTATATCAATCAATATTGTGAGTACAAACTAACATTTACAGTTGGAATGTATGGGAGAACATGTTTTTCAACTACAATGTTAAGTTTGTTCTTAAGATTAATTCATCCCAACTACGGAACCCTTCATTGTGCGTGGTCCGACACGCACTTGGCCGGTTTTTTCATATTCCGGTACGTTTCGTTTATATTAATCATCAGTAAAGTATGACTTTAACCTGATTTTTTAGTTTAATTTGTTTCCTCGCAACTGTCGATTGGCCTCCTAGAGGCCGGTAACAATAGAGATTTTATTGTGTTTCTAACATACTTGGTTTCATAAAAAGAAATACAAAGTCATTTGAGGCCAAAACTAAAATTATCCTTTACAATGCTTTGGTGCGTTCTCATCTAGAATTTGCTAGAATAGAATACCAAGTAGGTATACTGTACGTTCGCAGCGTCTCGAGAATATCTAGCGTGCGTTTACAAGCCATATTGCTTACATGTCCTCAAGAATATCCCATACATGTCCATATGAACAACCTTTGGCTTTCTTTCGCATTGAGTCGCTTCGTAATTGTCCTGCGGTCCATGGTTTTTCTTTATAAAATTGTAATTGGTCAAATAGAATGCCAGCAATTGCTTGAAAGTGTCATGTTGTTGTCTCATGCACAAGTACCCTTCCTAGACAGCCCTAGACTTTTTGAACCGCCCACCTATAGAAATAACACTGGGAGACATTCGGCAACAGCTAGAATGTGTATTCAAATTCAACAAACTCCATTCAAAACTACCTGATTTGGACGTGTTCTTTGGTTCCGAAATTCAAAACCCTCTTGGCCAGTCATTGAACCATTTACATGACAAACAACATTTACATGACCAATGTCATACTTAGTTGCTTATTTTAGTTAGTATTTATGTACGTATTTTATATCTTTATTGGTATTTGTGTAAGTCAGTTTTTTGTTCTCTTTTAGACTTAAGCCAAAGCTGTTTAGTTTATAATTTTGTTTTTCATTTTAATTAATAATTTTAATTTCATATAATACGAAATATAATTATAATTTACGAAATTACGAAATATAAATATAATTTACGAAAGTTTAGTTTAGTTTTATGTGAATGTCGTGTACACCTGTAATTGGTATTACATAAGAACCCATACCTGTTAACTTTTAGTACTTATATGTATAATGTACAATGCCTAAGCTGTTGGCGTACCTATTTTATTAATTAAATAAATAAACAGGTTTGAAGGTTTAGGTATACCTACTTCCTTACTACTTACTTTTTATTTCTATTCTAATAAACACAATCTCCTTCCTACATGAGTGATTGTATAATAAAAAACATCATAACTTAATAATCTATAGCCAAAAACATATTTTTTTAATTGCCATTTTTCACTAAGAGTGGACATAACGGGTTTTAATATTTAACTCTCAGATCAACAAAAAAAGGAAGATGGAGCGCCGCGAACATCAAAAGTGAAGCGACCTTTTTATCTATGTGTGTGTCTACTGTCTAAGTGATGCCATTTGTTAAATTGTTTCCCTATAATTTGGGGAATAATATTGTATGGGTAATCATATCGAATGGGGAAATTTTAAATCATTATTATGGCAAGCCTCGCACTTTATGTCACTGCGTTCGTTCGTTGAGGTTTCTTGTTCCAAGTAACCTACAACTCATAGTTTATTTAATAACAAAAACGATGTTATTTCAAGTACTTACAAGTGAAAAGTGATTCCGTGAGACTTTATGTGATTTGCTCAAAACAATTTCACAAGTTTTCACTACACATGGAGGCATAATTCTATTTTTTTAACTACATTAAGTAGACGACGCACGACTCGTCACGTACTAAGAGCGGTGAGCGTGGTTTTAGTTGAATGTGTGTGCGTGAGCGTGTATTTTACTTGTAGGAGCACGGTTTGTGGCTTCACTTTTGATGTTCGCGGCGATCCATCTTCCATTTTTTGTTGATCAGAGATTGAACTACACAAATTAAGTCTGCCTATGAACCACTACTGTACATGAAATTTAAATAAATAAATGCACTAAACATTATTTTGCTAGTGGCAAAAAACAACAAGGTTGGATCCATTTGATACTAATAGGTGTATAATTTTAATATAATAAGTCACTCACCCCAACACCAATATGTCTAATACCAACAGCTTTCAATTCCTCTCCAATGCCATTGGATCCCAGTAAATATACCTTCTTGGTGAACCCAATACCTTTCAGGTAATGAGCTACTAAATATGCAGTTGAGAGGATTTCTTCCTGCAATTTAACAAAGGTTTTCAAAACATAGAATATAAACAGGATGATTTTTTTTAAGCTAGTTTGTGTACATTTTAATTTGGGTCCTCGAGAAAAACTGAAAATAACCAGGGGCTGAATTTTAAAGAAAATGACGTAAAAATTGAATACAACAAAAACAAAGTGACATTATTGTATTTTTTAAAGTGACACAAGTTCCTGAAACTGTTCAGCTGTGCTCAGATGAAGTGGTATTTTAGATAATTTCTAACAATTTTAGACCTATGATTGTTACATGATTTAATTTGTGATAGGATGTAGTTGTAGAGACAAAGTATGAAAGAAAAACTTATTGAAATAAAAAAGTTATACCTCCCCATTTAAATGATTGTTGTTGTGGCTGCTCTAGCCCACAGGTGTAGGTAGATTATTTTAGACCTCAGCAATAGTGAAAGAAATAGAGAAACTGTCTCAGGCCTCGTTTACGGAGACGCGGGGCGTCGCGCGTCGCGTTGAGCGGCGCGGCCTGCACTAAATTCAAACGTAGGGCGTTCTATGAGAGCGTTTACAGAGAAGCGATTTTACACGCGTTTGTTTGAATTGTAGCGTCGCATGTGGCGGGTGAAGCGACGGGCGACGCCGCGGGAGACGTGGCGGGTGACGCAGCGGGAGACGCGGCGGGTTTCTTCGGTTTAACTTCTTTATAACATACTTAATGACACTGCGTACGACACCGCGAGCGCCGAGCGCCACCGCGTGCGCCGTTCGAGCGCCACCGCTTGCGCCGTTCGAGCGCCACCGCTTGCGCCGTTCGAGCGCCACCACTTGCGCCGCCGCGTTCGTGTCATAAACGGAGAAAACGCTTGACACTCCGCAGCGCGCCCCGCGCACCGCGCCGCCTGACCCCCGCGTGTCCCTAAACGAGGCCTTACGCTATTTTTATTAACATTGCTGAAAATTTTAATTATTCTTTTTGTGTCCATATAATGATAAACTAATTTATTAAAATTAAATTACTAGAAGACCTTACCTGACTGGCAATAAAGCCCAGTTGTGTAGCTTTGCTAGCAAACTCACTGCGGATTTTAGTAGAATTGTTTGTCACATAAAATATTTTCTTTCCTAACTTTCTGAAATGGTTCATAGCTTCCGCTGCACCGGCGATAGCATTGTTATCAATCCATAGTACACCTAGGACAATCATGATTGTTAAGGAGATAAAGAAGTAATTAGGTGTTATAGACTTACAGTGAACTGCATTATGGGCCGAGTTGATTGGTTTGTCTTAAACATTAATTGCTTTATATAGCAATTACCATCAGTGGGTGATAAGTTGAGACCTGAGCGCGGTTGAAATATAAAGATTTAAAAAGTCTGCGTTTTTTCTTAACACAGCCTGTGGTACTCGGGTATACAGCTATATTATAATATCAAAATCTTTATATTTAAACCGCAGAACAAATTTTATATAAGGGTACACATTATATATATATATATATATATATATATATTTGAGGACTGGGGAGGGGGGGAAGTGTAGGAAATGCCTAGTTATTTTTAAATAATTTTTTTAAATCTTATTTTGAGGTTATGTTTTGTTAATTTTTTTTATAACATTTACCTGATTTAAGGGGAGAGGCCATTCGACGTGGTCATAGTCGATAAAGCCCCGGTCGACGGATCCCCGCGAAGCGGGGCTCCTATACCTGAGTTATACCTGAGTGGTTTAAAAAAAATAACCATGTAGGGGATGCGATAACGGGATTTATAACCTAACCTTTCCGAAACGGGTTACCCCAAGTCCCGCGCACGGTTCGCTCGGTCTTGCATCCGAAGTTCTCATTGTCTTTTTACTAAGTCGAAGCTTAATTTACATTTGATAACTTATATAAGTAGCTTAGATAGCTTAGTTTTTTTTTTTAATAATAAAGGTTTTTTGTCATAGCTTATTATTTTATTTCCGAAAGTATTTATTTCCTAGATTTGAAACTTCGTGAGATTAGAAGATAGTAAGTACTTTGCACACAAAAAAAATTGAAGAGTCTACTACAAGTCCCTTATCTAAAAGACGAGCTTAAACCGCGCTCAGGACTCAACTTATCGCGCATGTTTCTTACGAAAATAGCAGTTTTACCTTTCCTGAACATTGAGGCGAAACCAAAAGGAAGCTAGCACATTGACATATCATTAAAAAAAAACAATAGCAAATAGACACAAGATTTATCTTACCATCACAATCAGTTAAAACTGTATCAAAGGAGTCTAAGAACTCTTGAACTTGATCTTTCGTTGCTTCTTGAAGATTGAATACCGCTGACTTATACATGGTGCCAGTTGTACTGAAATCTCTAAGTTTATGCGGCACTATAAATTTACCATATAGTTTAGGACAATACAAGGTGTTAATTTTAAGGATTTGATTAAGCAATTTATGCATTACCGTTTATGTCTACAACTGTACTCCACTGTCACTGCTGTACTCTGTGCTGAGCAGAGGGCTCAGGGGGCACTCAGTCAGGGTAGGTCAAATGCAGTCAAATTGAGTCAAATGTAGCCCATAGACTACTATTATTGTCAGCCTGTCAGCTCAGCTGGGCTGGTCTCTGGTCTAGTGTCAGCCCACAGATGTCAGCTCTCAGGATGCGCTGTGGTAGCCCGCGAAATTAAAATTTATTATTAGCCGTCCTTCCACGTTAGGAATTGATATTAGTGACAGCTCATGAGCTCACTTCACCTTTTTTCACCCGACTGCCCCAGAAGGAGTAGCTTGTGGCTAAGTAATAACAGCCGGACGAGTCGATTCATCAGGTTAACCTACGCTTGCCGGGGTTGGTCTGTGGATGGGTGACCATCTTTACATACCGAGACTCCTCCGTCCCTAGGAAAGGTCCCGGCCATGGACCTAATTAGGTCCATGGTCCCGGCTATGTAAAAGTACTCTGTGGTCCCGGCCATAGATAATACACTATCTAAAGTAATATAATAGGTTGGGGAAAAAGTTTCTTCGCATTTTTTAAGAAAATTCAAAACATTTTTTAATATACATTATTCACATTTATCTAAAGTATGTAGGTACCATTTTGTTCGATAACTTTTTGCCATCTTTTAAGTAGGGACATGATCCCATTGCTATAGAAATTTTGGGACTTCTGATCAAAATACCGCGACAAGTGGTTTTGGCAGTCCTCTTGTGATGTTAACCTGACACTGCCTAAAGAATTCTGTAGAGACCGAAACAGGTGGAAATCTGAAGGTGCAAGGTCAGGACTATACGGCGGATACATTAACACCTCCCAGCCAAACTCTCTTAATTTTTGCTGAGTGGCTAAAGATGTGTGAGGTCTAGCGTTATCATGATGAAAAACTACACCCCTTCTGTTGATTAATTCCGGCCGCTTTCTATCAACTTCTTGCTTTAATCTCATCAAGTGTTCGCAGTAGAGTTCAGAATCGATGGTCCTGTCTGGTGGTAACAGCTCATAATGAATAATGCCCTTCCAATCCCACCACACACACAGCATCACCTTGTTGCGAGTTAACCCGGGTTAAGCCACAGTCTGTGAAGCCTGACCGGCCTTTGACCATGACCTTTTTCGCACGTTCTTGTCGGACGTGATCCACTTTTCGTCACCAGTTATCAGCTTCTTCAAAAATCGTTCGGTTTCATTACGTCGTAATAAAGAATCACAAATGAGTACACGGTTCATTAGGTTTCTTTCAGTGAGCTCGTGAGGTACCCAAATATCGAGCTTTTTTGTGTACCCAGTTTTTTTCAAATGCGCCAAAACTGTTTTGTGGTCAATTCCCAGTTCTTCAGCTACGTCGTAACTACTGATATGCCGATCTTGCTCCACTTTTTCAAAAATGGCATCCATTTTTTCCGTAATAGGGCGACCAGAGCGACGTGCATCTTTGACATCAAAATTTCCGGATTGAAAACGCTTAAACCAAATTTGTGCTACTCTCACAGACACTGTACTGGGTCCATAGACATCGCAAATTTTTTTCGGGGCTTGCGTTGCATTTTTACCTTTTTTGTAGAACATTTTTAAAATGTATCGAATTTCTTTATTGGATTCACTCATCTTGTCAATACGAAAAACAAATGAAAATCACACATTTTCCTAATTTGAATTTGGAATTATGTTCTTTAAAATTTAAACTTTCAATGATACCAAAACCAGCCAGATACAAATAGTATAGCCAAAGAGATATTATTTTAAGTTCATACATACTATAATGCGAAAAGACTTTTTCCCCAACCTAATAGATGGGCCACTCAGGTTTTCGTTTTGTAAAAAGTGAGTACTCGATCCTAGAGATAGCGCTGCATGTCCTAATGTCTCCTTACCTAGCTCACTAGATGGCGCTTTTAGGAGTTTTTGTTTCTAGTATTAAATCCCTAAACATTGTATTGAAGAATGAATGTTATTTTATTTGTGGAATAAATTAATTCTGTGTAATAAGACTATGACAAATTCATATTCTAGAGGAAATGTAGAATTCGAAACATACACATAAGAATTTACTTATTTCACAAAATAAATAACAAACATTCTTCAAAATCTTAAACTATAAATGCCATCATCAAGGGACATACCTATAAATGAAACGGAATAAAATGGTAGATAGAAATGAAATAATATTTATTTAAGAAAACAAGCACAGTCTAAGTTGTAAAAGAGCATAAAACAGATCACCAGAACACACGAACACACGACACAGAAACAACGAACGAAACTGTACATTAATTTATGAAGTGTATTAACAAAAATAATAATGACGATTTGGAATCAAAATTAAATGGAATAAATAATAATTCCTAAAATATTGTTCAGGAATATGAAATTTGAACGAAACAGAAGAAATGTTTACAAAAGTCAACGGTACTGACTGTTCCTGTCTATCATCATTTACGTTTAGTTTCAATTGTGAAAAAGGTTTTATTTATTTTGCTACTATATTTAATAAATTTATTTCTAATGCAATAGTAAAATAATCAATAATGCTTATTTATTATTATTTATTTTGTATAGTAGCTATACTTTTGTTGTAGATACTAAGGTAGGTAAAAGTAGCTCTATCTATCTGCTAAAATGTAAAACTATGGCCAAAGTTTCCGTTCCTTTTCCTTCAGACGGCAGCATTGTCTATGAATATTTTGTTTGAAGTCAATGTATGGAAGTTTCACCCCCCTGGTCCCGGCGTAGATCTTTGACAGTTGTTACGGGTCGTCAGAAGCCCGAAAGTCTGACAACCAGTCTGATCATAGGGTATTGTATTACCCAGTTACTGGGTTGTGGAGGTCAGATAGGCAGTCGCTCCATATAAAATACTGGTATTCAGCTACATTCGGTTAGACTGTAAGCTGACCCCAACATAGTTGGGGAAAGGCTAGGCAAATTTATTGCCCCAGAAGGAGGGTAACGGTTTTCGAGAGTACCTAGCTATGTATGTATGTATATTTCATATCTTTAGAGATATTTGTGTGTCAGTTTTTAGTTTTTTAGACTTGAGTAAGTCAAAGCTGTTTTGCTTAGGTATAGATAAGTTTTTCATTTTAATGAATTATAATATTATTTTTAATTTGATATAATTTACGAAGGTTGCTTTGTTTTATGTGAATGTCGTGTACACCTGTTATTGGTATATACATAAGAACTCATACCTGTTAATTTTTACTATTTAATGTACAGACGCTAGCACATCAAGCTACTACAATCTGTCTTTACACTCCTACCAACTTAGCTGTGAAATGGCAAAATTTGGAACTACGGCCGTCATGTTGAAATGTCATTCGATTGTCAGTGTCTACTACATTCGGGTTCTCTGGTGGTTTTGTCGTGATATTGCTGAATTTATAAAGTTAAATATTCCGTAAGCTATTAAAAGTGATGCTCGAAACATTATTCTAAAGGTTGAAACCTTTTTTGAAGAAGAAGCTCGGGCGGGGTCTCCGATTATTCCATTTAATCAAATATACAAACGAATTTCGGCAGCGACAGGTTAGTGTTGTCAACTTTCTTGTTATAAATTTCCCGATACTTATCTAATTATTTAAGTCCACGAAATATTCGTTTCTATTCTTGCTGCAGGTTAGCGTAACGGTAACGTACATCTAATAGGTAACCTGCTACAGTCCTACCAACTTATCTGTGAACTGAAAGAGGACGCCACCGTCGATGCGTCGACACAATCGAATGACATGTGTCGGCACAATCGAAGACATTTCAACATGACGGCCGTAGTTCCAATTTTCGCCATTTCACAGATAAGTTGGTAGGAGTGTAAGTGAGTGAGCAAACTAACCTGCCAGATTTCAAATTTCTACTAACATTTATGTGTGGCTGACACTGGCTTGGCCACCATCAGGGATTTTACTTTTGATAACACAAAGATTTAGTCGTTAATTAGTCGAAATTTGTCGCCAAATATCAGAATTTGTCGGTCACTGGTTCAAAAGTTATAAGGGGTCATTGGTGGCCGATCTGGAGAGAGCCTCCCCAGCTTGGCCACCTTTATATCTCAAAAACTAGGGCACCTAGCGAAGATCTGTTTTCTCCCAGATTTAGTCGCTAATTAGTCGGTATTAGTCGCCAAATATCAGAATCTGTCGATCACTGGTTCAAAAGTTATAAGCGTTTCCAGGTAGCCGATCTGGAGAAAATCTCCCAATCTATATCACAAAAACTAGGGCACCTAGCGAAGATCTGTTTTCTCCCAAATTTAGTCGCTAATTAGTCGGAATTTGTCGCCAACTCATAGATTTAGTTGGTGTGTAATTAAAAAGATATTAAAGAATTCAAATTCTCCATACATTGGTACAACCAAGTCCATATTTTAAGTAGTTTCTAGAAAGTATCTATGATGTTCTTAAGGTGGAATATTTGTTTCGATTTATATTAATATGAAGTTATTCTATAAGTAATTAAAATTTAAATCCACCAAAGGAAAGCTGTATCATTACCTAGAAACAGATCTACAATAAATAGAATGTAATTATTTATTGAACAAAATGTGCAGTCGCTGGCAGATAGATCGCTGCGCTCCGTTTCATTTAAGGTAAGTAAGAAAGAGATATATGCGCGTGTACAGACGAGCTACTTAGAGCGAGTTGCCCGTGACGTAAGTTAAAGCTAGTTTACAGTGGAATTTATTATGAATAGTTAGGAACTGGTGTAATAACGGTTTTGTAATCAATTAATATGGGTATCCGTGTAAGTGTGCGTTTCGTATGTATTTTTCCTTATAAACATAACTGTGTAAAGACAAGATAAACAGAAGAAGAATTCTAACGTAAATTAGAGCCTAACGTTATAATTTGGTAAAACAGTTGCATGCGACTGTACATCTTGACACCAAATAGACCAAGAGCAAGGTTTAATGTTTTCAAAGAAATTTAAGCCACTCCAACCTAGTAAGTTATAAAACATAAAAACATGTATTTAATTGACAATTTGTATCTCTCTGACATTTCTAAGGAGTTTAGACCAATATAACTAGAATTATATTACACATTATTAAAAGAAATATTTTTTCTTAGCAATTTTTCGTAAATTCTTCGATCTAGCTCTTGGACTATACCTTAAAAATTTAACTCATTATATCTTCTAAACTAAGACTCGACGAAATCTGTGACTTGGCGACAAATTGCGACTAAATTTGGGAGAAAATAGATCTTCGCTAGGTGTCTTAGTTTTTGTGATATAAATGGGGAGATTCTCTCCAGATCGGCTACCTGGAAACGCTTATAACTTTTGAACCAGTGACCGACGGATTCTGATATTTGGCGACTAATTTCGACTAATTAGCGACTAAATCTGGGAGAAAACAGATCTTCACTAGGTGCCCTAGTTTTTGAGACATAAAGGTGGCCAAGCTGGGGAGACTCTCCAGATCGGCCACCAATGACACCTTATAACTTTTGAACCAGTGACCGACAAATTCTGATATTTGGCGACAAATTTCGACTAATTAACGACTAAATCTTTGTGTTATCAAAAGTAAATCCCTGATGGTGGCCAAGCCAGTGTCAGCCACACAACATTTATTTTATTATCTTATATTTCAGGTGTGAGTGAGGACTTATTTCAAAAATAGTTAAGGAAGGGCACGCAGCAGAAGAAACTGGTACAAAAATTCGGATACCAGGCAAGGAGAGAAAACGTAAAAGTGGATTTGTATATGTTAATGATTTTGACATGGGAGTTATACGGAGGCTTTCCTCCGTCCGTTTCGCTTTTTAACAGTAGGGACCTCATTTTAAGCACAATAAAATTCATGTACTTAACCTTGAAGCTTTTTAAAGCTTCTAGAGGTCTTAAAGACAGAAATAAATTACACAAACAGCGAGAGAGCCTGCAAAAGCTGCTTCACAAGGTGGGATTTCGTTTAAAAAAATCTCAATCCACTCGGAAGGTTCTTATGGAGCGTAGTGAAATATCAGCTTGGAGAGCTAAGTACTTGCATGCAGTGGATAAAAATAATAAATCTCCCCAGCCCCGGCCCATAATTTATTTAGATGAGACCTATATTCACTCTTCGCATACATCGGGTAAATGTTGGCAAGGAGAGGGTGAAGACGGAGTATTGGAGCCTGTATCGAAAGGGCAAAGATATATTATTGTTCATGCGGGAGGTGATACTGGATTTGTTACAAATGCACTACTTCTGTTTAAATCAAACACAAAAAGTGGTGATTATCATGACGAGATGAATAGTACCAACTTTAAAAAGTGGGTTATAGAAAAACTTGTGTCTAATTTACGAGAGCCATCGATAATAGTGATGGATAATGCTCCTTATCAGCGTATTTGTGTGAATAAAGTGCCAAATACGAATTCCTTAAAAAAAGATGTGCAATTATGGTTGACCCAAAATAAAATTGACTACGGAGAGAATTTGACTAAACCTCAGCTTTTAGAAATAATTAAGAGAAACAAACCTGAACCTGTATATGAGATTGAAAAAATTTTAGAAGACAATAGACACAAATGCATATATTTACCAGCTTATCACTGTGATCTCAATCCCATTGAACTCATATGGAGCACAATGAAAAGAAAAGTTGCGGATGTAAATATTCAGCACTAAAATGCTGAAATTCCCCGCCTAGTTAGAGAAGCTTTTGACGCTATTACAGTTCATGAGTGGGTACAGCATTGTAAGGACGTTCGCAGGTTAGAAGGAAAATACTTAAAACATGATTTGTATTTAGATAAACCTTTTATTATAGAAGTGGTAAGTGACACTGAAACCTAAGCGACAGTGATAATGATGTTAGTGGTACGGAAATAAGCGGAACCACTGTACTTTAGCACCCGTCTTTTTTGTATAGTAACTATTTTTTTTTGGGTAGAATAGACCCTTTTTAATGTATTTTTGAAAACCCCAAAGTGCGCAAAAAAAAAAATTTGCCGCGGAATTTTTTTTTTTTAAGTTTATTTTGAAACGTCTCGAAGGTCAAGGTCACATAAATATAAAATTTTTGTACTTGGGCGTGGTCGACGGAGCCCCGCTTTGCGGGGCTCCTATTCCTGAGTGGTTAAAAAAAAATAACCATGACGATGGGGATGGCGGGGTCTAAAAGACCCCGCCATCCCCTTCTAAACTAACCTGTCCGAGTCGGGGTGCCCCAAGTCCCGAGTTCGCTTCGCTCGCTCTTGTATCTTAAGTATTTAGTGTGATAGGTTAATATATAATAAATAAATAAACTTTAGATTTTTTTTCTCAAAAACTAGTAGTTTGCGCAGTGTAATATTTTGCGAAAGTGTTTTGCTCGAAAACATCAACACGCTATAAAATTGTGAAGTTTCGGACGCGCGTGAGTTCTATTTTGTTGGGTAACTAAGTTTGATTTTCTGAAACTTTAGATTTTTTTCTCTCAAAAGCTAGTTGTTTGCGCAGTGTAATATTTTGCGAAAGTATTTTACTCGAAGTCATCAACACGCTATAAAATTGTGAAGTTTCGGACGCGCGAGTGCTAAAGTACAGTGGAGCCAAATAAGCGGAGTATGGCCTCACAACCAGGATGAAGTTGTGTATGCAGGTTCATCTATAGATCACAATTACTGTAAACCTGTTTTTCAATAAATCATTGTAAAGCAATTTGTTTTTTTTTTTATTACACTACACTAGCACTAGGTACCACTGCTAATTATAATTAGTCAAATCTGGTGTTAGGGGTTAGGTACGGTCATAACTAAATGCTAGACATCCAGGTACCTCTTGCAGGGTAGGTACCTACTTAACTTCGCATAAAATGAAAGTTGTATCCCCCCGTGGAAGATTTTATCTGCTGAATTTCCACTTCATTGTATTACTTTTTAGATATAGCCATTGTTTATTGCTGAGAGACTAAACTGTTAGCGTACCTACGTAACTGTAAATTATCTAATTCTTTTTATTTATTTTATTATTTTTCTATAGGTATAATTGTTTTTAATTTGTAAAAACTGTAATTCTTATTAAACGATTATGTCTAATGTGAAATTTCCTTCATGAAAAGTTACTCAATTTTGGGTACCTTATATTAATTAGCAACACTGAATCGACGTTGCCGTCCTCTTTCAGTTCACAAATAATTTGGTAGTACTGTACCTGATAGAAAGGAAGCTGTCAAAACATGTATGTGGACGTGAGATTTTGAAATCGCCAGCGACTAGTCGTGTGTGTACCTAGCATTAGACGATGTATCGACATACATCCACAATGGAACGCACCCCTGATTTCACTGTGACTGTGACATTAATTAAGTCAACTGTAAATGTCAGAATTGGCAGATACGAGGGCAGCACTCAGCAGTGCAATAGCTATTCTGAAGTCGGGTTTTGTTTATTTTCATTGCAACAATAGTAAATTAATTATAAGTATATTATTGTGGAAAGTTAAATGAACTGTGAAACTACACACACTGAAATTTTAGAACAATTGACTTATAAAATCGCCATGAAGCGAAAGTGAACGTTTCAAAATAACCATCAACCTGGGTAGGAAATTAAGAGTTTGATAACAATCTGTTTGGACTTTGAACACAGTAGACTTTGGACACAGAGGACTTTGAAACTGCTAAATATCAAGATGGATATTATAGATACTATTATTGAAACTCACCAAGGTGGTATTAAAATTGTTCAATACAATAAGCCCAACAAGAAAAATGCTATAGATGGAGTGATGTACAAGCGAGTGATAAGCATACTAAATGATGCAGCTACTGATGATAATATTTCTGTGATGGTACTCACGGGCACAGGAGATTTTTATAGCAGTGGGAATGATTTCTCTAATCCACCGGACTCTAGTACAGGCAACCAGTTGAGTATTCTCAAAGACTACATCAACGCGTTTATTATGTTTCCAAAATTACTGATTGCGATTGTTAATGGACCAGCTATTGGCATAGCTGCCACCACTTTAGCACTATGTGACCTAGTGTTTGCTTCTGAGAATGTAAGTTTAACAAACATTATCCAACCTACCTAAACCTACTGTAAACTACCTAATAAATTTTCTGTTTCAGTCATACTTCTACACTCCATTCTCAAAGTTGGGCATTGTAGCTGAAGGGTGTTCAACATTTACATTTCCAAGAATCCTTGGAGTAAGAAAGGTACCTAAATGAAACTAGAAGTTGTTCAAGTAAAATTAGATCAGAATATTTTTTTTAATAACTATGTTCATACATAGTTATTCAAAATAATGGTATTCAGCTGCATCTGGTTAGACTGGAAGCCGAACCCAACATAGTTGGGAAAAGGCAAGGCAGATTGATACATAGTTAAGTATTCAAAAAATTCAGCAAAAAAAAAATCATCTAGCTTGTCCCATTCCACTATATTTTACTTACTTAGTAATATTTTGTTTAAAATTCCAGGCCCTTGAAATGTTACTATGTAACTACAGGATGCCTGCCACAGAAGCACTGGAGTATGGTTTTGTGAATTATATTTATAAACCAGAGGAGTTACAAAGTAAAGTTTGGGAAAAAATAGTAGAGGTGTCAAAGCTTCCCAAGTACTGTGTGACAGCCACTAAGAAACTTTTGAGAGATGCTGTGAGAGGAGAACTGTTGAAAGCCAATGATAAAGAGATTGATGAGCTCAATACTATTTGGTTGAGAAATATGAAAAGCAAGATATAATATTTTTTAATTCAAGTTATTTGCGTAGCTGTTTCCCCAACTATGTTGGTGTTGGCTACCAGTCTAACTGGGTGCAGCTGCATGAATAATATAGTAATAAAGTAATGTTCAAGTACATATTGCAGTAATCTTCATTCATCATGATTTTCCTGCCCATTACCAATTTAATTGGGGTCAGCGCAACCGCAACATATAACAATCAATACTATTTTATAGAAATATCATAGTGATCAATATCACATTGCGTGGAAAAGGAAGAGTAAGGCGTCGTCCTAATTGGGTAACTATCGTGCGAGCTAACGATGCGATTTCGTCGCGCGATGAAAATGATCCTGCGATGGTCCAACTGGTGTTCTAATAGCTCGCGCGATACCGCCCCGTCCTTAACTGCAAACGTGCCATTTGAATATTGGCTGTTTACAGAGATGCACTGTTTTTACTGTCTGGCAATATTACTTTGAAAATCTGTATTTCAAAAGCGCCAGAATGCCATCTATCTCTGCCAAATTTTATCGAAATCTGTTCAGTGGTTTAGGCGTGAACAGGTAACAGACAGACAGACAGACACAGTACTTTTGAATTTATAATATTAGTACTTATGACAGACAGATAGGCAGACAGAGTAACTTTCAAATTTATAATAGGTATTATGGATGCATTGTATACGTATCAAGAAAGAAGTTGTTTTTTTTTTTTTTACATTTTTAACGCATTACATATTTTACAATTCATAATAATCTATGTTACGTTTTTTTGGTGGAACGGAACGCGAACTAGAGACGTGTCGTTTTCGAAAATGCCGGAAGTGATCTCAAAAGCTGTGTGAATAAATCTTTAAGGCCATTTGCTGTGGTAGCCCGCGAAATTCACATTTTCTTGTGTTTTATGCAATTTGCAGGTCCGTGTCAATTACAGATATATTCTTGAAGCATTTGAAACACTTCTGTTGATTTTAATAGCTCTTTAAATGCATTTAACGTTAGCTGTAAGCAAATAAAATAAACAAGATTATATACTTAAGAAAAAAATGAAAAAAAGCTGAATAATTTGACTTGACTACAATAAAACTTAACTATTTATGTGATTATAAACTCTAGTCTGCATTTCACGAATGTGCGTCAATCATTCCAATTTATACCTTATTATGGTGACATAAGAGTCACATGTCGCGCGCTCGTGAACAGCATTTTCTATAGTATTTGATTATGAACAGTGCGGGGCACTATACACCCTCAGAAGTAATAACAATACTTAAAACTTCTATTGTGTCTTGTTCAGTGTCCTTCAACCGATTAGATTAATAATTATACTCTGTATTATTTTTACAAGTACAAAAAGTAGTGAAAAAAAAAAAAAAAAAAAAAAAAAAAAAGTAGTAGTGTGCTTACAAGTAGGTATTCATAGTCGGAATACTTTAACTTTGAAAGTCTTTATTTGAAAAGACAGAATCAGAAATCATTCCCAGTGTTATTATAATCAAGATAATAATGTACATAGTACTTAGATTTATTTTGTTATACATCATCACAGGTCTGTCTGTAGTTGCAGCCTAACCCTATGGGAAAATGGCGTGAGTCTATGTACTATGGACAAAACTTAAGCATGCTCACTTAAGAAAATATTCCTGTGAGAGCGCAGCTAGTGACAAACGAACATTGTGCGATCAAGTCGTGAGCCGTGCTATGCGATTATCGCCTTTGAGGTGATCATGCGGAACTTTGGCCCATAGTATGTACTCGTATGTAGGTATGTTTTAAAATATTGTTATATTTAGATACATATTAATATAAATAAAACAATCAAAATATTACGAAAGAAATTATTTAAGTACTGTAAGGTTGTGGAGTACCTCCTACCGATGTAAAATCGCAGCAGGTGGCGTTCTGTAGTTTCTGCCTACCCCTATGGGAAAATGGCGAGTTTATGTTGTAAGTTAAAAAAAAAGTTTGTCTTTTATTCCCTTGAAATTATGGAGTTGTTACTTATATTTCAGTTTTGGAGTATGTTCAATAAACTTGTTTTATCAATTTTGTGATTTTATTTAAATCTTTGTGCAGTTATTTCGTAGCAGTAAGGGCGGGCGGTTAGAGGAGCTCGTAGCTAAGTAATCACAGCCGCACGGGTCGATCCATCAGGTTAAGTTACGCTTGCCGGGGTTGGCCCGTGGATGGGTGACCATCTTTACATACCGCGACTCCTCCGTGTCTCGGAAAGCACGTTAAGCCGTTGGTCCCGGCTGTCATTTGTGGATCTTTGACAGTCGTTACGGGTGGTCAGAAGCCCGAGTTTGACAACCAGTTACTGGGTTATGGAGGTCAGATAGGCGGTCGCTCCATGTAAAATAGTGGTATTTAGCTGCATCCGGTTAGACTGGAAGCCGACCCCAACATAGGAAAAGGCTAGGATGTTTGAAGGGCGGTCGGTTATCCTAATCCAAAGGGTAAGGTAATAAGGTACGTACCTAATACACCTGTTTAGTAGGTAGGTACTTTAGTCAAATATAAAGGCACAGACAACTGAAGGAACGCGGGTGGGTTTTAGTCGGTAAAAGTCTGACACGCCCTCCCGCTCCACCCAGAGCGGGAGAAGTCATTTGAAGATTTCCCATCCACAAAAAAAAAAGTTAAAATGATGCATTAATTATAACTCTAAAGAGAGATCACAATAATTGGAATACACTTACCTCTTACCGCCGCCGCCGTGTCAATAAGCTGAACCAACTAGATTGTATCTGAAAAAAAAACAGGCGTTTGATCACCTACACGAAAGTGCACATTTACAGTTATCAATTAGAATATAAATAATTCCAAAAATGTCTTCGGTCAGTTCGAGTACCGCTTCGTTATCGGAATTCTTTCGTCCGATCAGACCGAAAGGTTTGAGATCAAAGGATCTGAGTAACACGCGGCTAAATCTATTGAAGAAAGAAATACACACAGAATTGCACCTGATACCGTTAAGTAAGTACCTACCTACCCACAGACAGGATAAGTAGTACCTACCTAGCTGAGAACTTGAGAAGTCCTATAGATTAATATCCCAGACGCTTCTGTAAGAAAATTCCCAGTTACGTAGATACAGTCAACAAAAGAGATATCTAGGCAGGGTATACTTACTAACATATTTGTATGTGAATAGCTTCATGTTCAATTTTATATACATTAGTTTGTTTTTGCAATCTTCATTGTAACAGACCAACACAAAATTGTATAGGTATTGTCACGAAATTGAACATGAAGCAATTCACATAAAAATATTTTATTTTATTTATTTGGTTCACCAACAATTGAATAGGTACACTGATACAAAGATATGAGATACATCCAAAATACTTATAGACTAGAGTACCAATTTCTAACAGGTAAGCACACCATGCATTACTTATTTGATGATAAATATTGGGCGCCTAGGTGAGTTCTTATACACACCGAGCATAAATATGTTAGTATGGGTAGGTATACTACCACAGCCCCTACAGCAGCACCTACAGGGTTGTCTAGATGTCTCTTCTGTTGACCCTACAGTCCCAGGTTGTTCATATTGTTCCTAGTAAAAGAAGACGGGCCTCATAAGGAGACCATTCCGAGGTTCAGGACAAGCTATAATTATTATGTTGAAGTCAAGAAATACCAATAGCTCTAAAATAAGCGAGTAGTTTCACTAGGTACTGCTTAGGCATCACTTTCGGAGCCGTCCCTGAGGCGGATTAAAACCAGGGACCATTTTGGTTATCCATTGAAAGGGTTTCCGATAGGGTTTTAATAAGCAGTTAATCAAAAACACGACGTAGGTCTTAAGCCTTTTGAATGGACCATTTTGATTATCCATTGAACGGGTTTTTCTGAGCAGATAAACAAAAACCCATTATGATGTGGGTGACCCTTTTGAACGGCTTAAATTAAGTAGGTACTTACCTAGGTAAGCCGTTCAAAAGGGTTACCTACACTTCAACTCTTTTAAAAACGATAACAGCGTAACATTCCCACTCGGAGCAATGTAATTAATATGATCTCTCGATGATGGGCATACGTTGCAAATAGCTAATATGGTAATCCGAACAAAACCCTAATATTACCTATATAGGTTATCTTAATGAAGGGTAACCCTTTCACTGGGTTTCAAGTAAGTACCTACCTATAGAACCCATTCAATGTTTTATTTAATTGTAGTGGGTTAGCTTAAAAACTTAAAACCCATTCAAGGAGTTAGGTATACATGATAAAGGTAACCTCAGACGGCTTACCCCTTCAAATGACTTATCTATTAACCGAGGTTGTACGGTCCCTGATTAAAACGCTGAAAATCACAGTCTAATTGCAATTTGTAGACGAATTATACGAGCAGCTGCAGACCGACCCTGTGAATGGGTTGACGACGGCGAAAGCTCACGATTTGCTAGCATACTATGGTCCAAATACTCTCACACCTGCTACGGAAAATGGATGGCCAATAGTGCTATTCAAATCGCTATGTACAGGTACGTTTGCTGCTGCTGCATCAGAAATAAACATGATAATTGAATATTGCATTGCGCGTGTTTTGTTTGTTCAAATATTTAGAACACTCTTCTAATTTGTTAGGAAAACATGTTATGGTTTATTTCAAGCTAAAATATGATCAGCAGATCCGGCTTTATAGCCCACTTACCTACCTACGGTCAAACGCACTTGCATTAGATACATAATAGGTACTTGAACCACGAACTTACTGCTTTGAAATAGAGACGCTATCAAAGTCAAATTGTTACTATGCACCTGCGATATTGTCACCTGACAAAGCACTTAATTGTTTGTTCTTTTCTACCTAGGATTTTCCATATTAATATGGTTGGGCGCACTGTTATGTTTATTGGCTTACGTCATAGAATCGGCAACAAAAGCAGTCCCTGCCACTGATAACCTTTATCTCGGCTGCGTGTTAATTGCCGTCGATGTCATATGTGGGCTCTTCAGTTTCTATCACAACTATAAAAGTACTAAGGTTCGATTTGTTATTATAGCTTGTAAAATACCTTACATTATTTAATGAAGTAACTAGGTAAGCATAGTGCATCTGCTCTATTGTGTTATCTACTGAGGGCAATAGGTGTAAGCACCTAGAATTCGAACCACCCACCGTTCAGAGGAATTATCTAAAACTAGTATACCGATACCTAAGTACACACGGGCTACATATCAAGCTATACAGTTCCAGTATAAGCTGAACTCTCGTTGTATGGAAATCCTATACAATGTGAGATCAGCTTATACTGGAAATGTATAGCTTGATATGTAGCCGTGTGTACCATCGACCTAAGCTATACGATGATAGGTATTATTAGCTACATAGGTACGGTCAGCCGCAAAAGTCGATTTACACTGCTACGTGTACCTACTCTACTTTTACACAAAATTGACATCATATAAACTGACGAAATTATTCGATATCTAATGTGCTTTTTTGCATTTCATATAACGCCTAAGAGTTAATATTGTTCACTTTTTATTTCTATTCCAATTTTAATAAAATATTTTGCTTTAATAATTAAGATTTACAAAGTAATAATCGACTTTTGTTGCCGACTGCACGAAAAGGTCCATACAAATCTTACGTCTTCCTAATACATAAGTGGTCCTATTTTTAGTCACAGCATAGATTACATATGTTATGTACCTATGTAAAGTAGGTATCTACCTACCTAGTAGTTAGAACGTAGACTGTAAGTGGAGAACACCAATTTTATTGTTGCCGCCCACGTTTGTCTCTGGAAAATAACTGAGCGGTAGTTTCATATCCTGTACTGTAAAGTATCACGCCTCCATCATTCTCCGTTCCATTTCAGATAATGAAGACGTTCAATAGTATGATACCGACTTATGCGAGCTGTGTTCGAGATGGGGCGCTAAACTCTGAGACACCAGTATGTGACATCGTCAAGGGCGATATCGTGCACGTTCAGGCGGGCGATATTGTGCCAGCAGACATACGCATTATCGACAGCAAGGGATTCAAAGTAATTACGCATCGTCGAAGCATTATCTCTGTAACAGGCTCGTGCTCATTCCGTGCGAGAATGCACGTGTTCTGCTCTAGTTCATAGCATAGTAAAGATTATCTATTCGCAGGTTGATAACTCCTCGTTGACTGGCGAGTCTGTGGCAGTAGCTCGAAGTAATACTGACGGACATCAGAACATCCATGAATCGGGAAATGTTGCTTTCTTTTCGACTCAATGTGTGGAAGGCTGGGCATTGGGTAAACTTTTTGTCTACCACCTAACAAATACATACCTACTTTTAGATAGTTTAGAACTGCATGTCGTAGGTACCTACTGCTATAATGACAGCATTACAGTTGTTAGAAGCAGAGATACCTACGCAACGATAACCAAGACCAGAAAAATTGCGAATGATGTTTTCCATCTTTCGGCCTAAGGGGGCTTTGAACTTAGGTACGTAATTTATGTAGGTACCAGCTAAATGTATGGGAGTGAGGAAGAGCCCAGGGATTGCAATCCAGGTCCAGAGACGGGCCGCTGCCCTACACGGCCGCCACGTACGGCTATGTTAGAATAGTAACAGATATAAAGCACTTGAAGTGTAGTGTGATGATGTTGCAGGTGTCGTATTATGCTGCGGTGACCTGACTGCACTGGGTCGTGTGGCCGGCTTGGCAGCGAGACTGACCCCGGCCACCTCACCGCTGACGCGAGAACTACGTGGCTTCATGCGCTGCATGTCCATATGGGCCCTAAGTCTCGGCTTGTTCATAGCTGCGGCCTCCTTATCCCTCGGTTATCCATTTATGCAGACTATCATATTCGTGATCGGAATAGTTGTCGCTAATATACCTGAAGGTAGGTGCCTAATTGAAACGATTATTGTAGCCTTTAAGGAAGAATTTCTCTCCGAGGTTGGTTTTTCCGAGAATTGAAGAATTTGGATCCCTATATTCCCTTTCTTGATGTTTTAGGTTTGCAACCAACTGTCACAGCATCCCTAACTATAACTGCTCAGCGCATGGTGAAGAAGAACTGCCTGGTGAAGAACTTAGAGGCCATAGAGGCGTTGGGCGCATGCACAATTATTTGCTCCGACAAGACTGGCACACTCACAGAGAATAAAATGATCGTGCAACACATATGGACATGGAACAGAATCTTTTATGTGCAAGACTCTGATTTTAATAGTAAGACCACATTATTTTAAAGAAGCGGCCAAGTGCATGTCGGGCCACGCGCAGTACCTAATAGGGTTCCGTAGTTACACAATAATACGAACTAAGATGAGGGCTTTTTGTTGTTTCATGAATATTTGACTATTACTCGTAAACTTGAAAAGCCTACTTAGCTGTGATAGTTTTACTTTTAACTACGTTATATACAACGTGTCGTTTTGCAACCTCGTCAAATTTAAGGATGTGGTATAGACAAGCAAACCGAACAACTTTTTCCATGGCACCAACATCTTAATTGCGAAAAAATAATCAGCTGTTTCCTACATTTTGACGACATAAGCGATCTTAAATGTAGAGAAGAGCTGATTTTTTTTTCGCGATTTTAGTTTTGGTCCATATTAAAAGTTCTTTATAATGATGAGTACAATGACCCCCTTAAGAGGTTTCGTGTATGAATAGATACACCTTATACAACGTGCCGTTTTGCATCCTCGTCAAATTTAAGGGTGTGGTATAGAGTCTATACTATAGACCACAGAACAGAAAAAACAGTTTTTTCTGTTCTGTGCTATAGCCCATCAAACCGAACAACTTTCTCCATAGCACCAACATCGTAATCGCGAAAAATAATCAACAGTCCCATACATTTGCGTCGAATAGGTATTGAAGCTTCCTATGGGACAGTTGAAATTTTGTCCCATGGAGAAAGTTGTTCGATTTGATGTTCTGTATCACACCCTGAACACACGTTGTATACCGTGAATTTTTTCACCCATCCAAACCTAACCGTTTAGCTGGCGGCGGGGGGGACAAAATTTGTACTTTACAGCTTATATTTCAGAAACGGATCCCTAAATTAAAAAATTGTTTTCACAAACCCGCAATATTTTTGAAAGACCCATCCAACAATACCCCACACCATGGGGTATACGAGAAAAAAAAACATCCCCACTTTACGTACCTACCTATACGTAGGTACTAAAGGTATTACAAAAAAAATTATGATATGTATCTATGCCATATGATGAATATGTATATCTATGCCAAATTATAGCTTTCTAGTAATAAGTCTCTGAGCTAAGGTGCGGACGGACAGACGGATGGACATAGCGAAACTATAAGGGTTCCTTCTTGACTACGGAACCCTAAAAATGGACTTATTTTAAGTATTAGTTAAGTGAATTTATTTTATCGTATCCCGTCTTTACTTCAAGTATCTGATAGGTACATACTATAGGTAGGTACCTAATTTTAATAGGTACTTACCAGCATTAAATGCGTAATTAATTAGTACATAACCCGTTAATTAACCCCGTATAGTTAGTAGACAAGTAGGCAGTTGGCACTGCCTATGCTTTATAATAAAATTACGCTGCTCATAAGTGTAAATATTCCATTTGCAGGTGCAGTACAAAACAATCACGGTAAGATAAAATACACTAAGTATTTGATAAAAAAATAACATGGTCTCTACTATACCTAATCCGTACAGACTAAAGATCTTTGTGTGTATCTTGCTTCACCGTCATCTGCCTCAATCTCAATGTTCAGACGAAATGGATTCTCTTTTCAGCCTACGACTATTTGAAAATATGTGGTGCATTGTGCAGTAACGCAGAAGTTAAGGTTGGTGGCGGAATTCGCGGGGACGCGTCTGAGGCTGCCATTTTAAACTTCCTATTCAAATACAACGATCCTCTCGGCATCAGGAACAATTTTCCCAAAGTAGCAGAAGTACCCTTTAATTCTGTTAATAAGTTTCAAGTAAGAATGCTGATCATACCTTTACCTGCTGGCAATTCGCAAATACAAACTTTTCATCCATTATTAGGTTCTGTAGGCCTACCTGTAAGGGCAGTACGAAACATGCCTTAATGATATTACCGTGATATTCAATGTTGTAATTTCCAATGGTTTATTTACAATCCGGTACCTTCGCAACCGTTCTAGATACAATCCTCCTTCATCAAGGACCGTCCTTTCCCCATTTGGAAAACCCAGCAAGAATTTGCACTTCCATAAGAACTCAGGATTCCCTTGCGGTTTTCCTTATTATGTAGGTAATTCTATAACTTATATCCGCACTTCGACTAATATAACTGGTTGACGATAATCTAGATAAAAATAGATACTAAGTTTGGATGACACATTTAATTATTTATACAAATATAGGTCAGTGTGCACCTCGATACTTCATCGGCGCAATTTATAGTTGTGATGAAAGGTGCGCCGGAGATTATATTTGCTCGCTGTCTCACCGTGGCTACCGACACCAAAGACATAAATTTGACGAATGATATGAAAAAAACTGCTGACACGGTCACTGAAAATTTAGCCAACACTGGTCAGTATGTACGTCTGAGCTTGTAGGTACTGTCTGTTGATTTTTCGTAGAAATGAATGTGCTGCGTACCGTAACAAATTGATTCCCGCTAAGTATGAATCTTTCCTGTCGCTATTAATTTGCAACAGATTCAATTTAGTATAGTGTTATAGTTCTTCTCACACTAATGTGCGTATTCACAGAATGGCTACAAGTGGTCCTACCTACCTAACTACATTGTACAGACGCCAGCAGGTCAAGCCAACCGAAACTGTCAAATTTTCCCAATCAACCTTGAACCTAATGCTTATGCGATAAAGATGAAAAATCTATTAAAGAAATTTGACAGATTGTAGTAGCTTGATGTGCTGGCGTCTGTACCTAACAGCATCCTGGGTAAAATACACAGATAGGTACTACGTCACGATACGATCTACCTTTATTTACTAAGGCATGTTAACCAGTTTGTTGTAGTTTCAGGCTGTGGAGTCGTAATGAAGTGTCTATTCATTGTTTACATCTTTGGGTCTATCTACACACAGTGTCTAGGGATCAAGGCACTTTTTAACAATATTTTATTGCCCTAATGAAATTAATGTGTAGAAATAGATCGACGAAGTACTCTCTCTGCTTTTGCATGAATAACGACTTTTCGCCATTTTTACTTATGCTGGATTTTTCACCTTGGTTAATCCTGACATTAATATGTATTAAAAAGAAAAGTTTTTAAAGGTTTTTATTGAGTAAAATAAACAATTAGTAGTCTGTATTTCCGCCGTTAACTGCTTAGAAGAACCCTATCGAAAATCCTTTCAATGGGTAACCAAAATGGTTATAAGTCGACTTTGGACACGTTACCTGATTACTGGCAGCGTGGCAGAGCGACATCGAAGACGAGCTCGCTCGCATGCGAACAAGATCGTTACATATAAATTACTGCTCGACGAAATCGTACAATGACCGCGATGATGTTGGTTACGAGGCTTCACAGCTCTTCAGGGATGTTAATAAGCGATCAATTCATAAGAAATCGCTTGCATGAAGTCAATCTCCTTTCCCGAAAGCCGCTACGTGTGTCACCTATTGAGCCCCGCAAGCGCAGAGCCCGACTACAATGGGCTTGTGAACACAGAAATTGGGCAGAAGAACAGTGGCATTTTGGGTGTTTTTTTGACGAATCTCGCTTTGGTATGAGGCCAGATACGAGACGTACATGGTATTGGAGGATCCTTGGACACCAAGAACGTTTAAAATCATGCCAGGAAGTCCATGCATACAGTGGTGGAACAATCATGATATGAGCGGGTATTAGGATCAGTGGAAGAACCGAACTGATTTGGGTTAGAGGCAATCTCAGTACTTACACAGATTTGCGCTGAAACGATACTATCAGATATTGTCATTTCTTTGCGGACCCAATTTGGTGCTTCAATTCTGCTTATGCATGATAAATTGATAATGCACGTCCACAGTCTGCCAGAGACGTTGCAACACTCTTGCTGCAGCTAATATCAACTTCATGGTCTGCTCAATCGCCAGACTTGAATCCCATTGAGCACGCATGGGATGTGCTTCAAAGAAGAGCTCTGCCAAATGTGGATGCCGTACACACTCCAAAAAATCTTTTTAGCCTGTTATATCGGACCTGGCGGCCAATCCGCAACGTGTTTTGGATGAACTCATATTGAGTATGCCGAAATCGCTGCGATTGTGATATAGTTACGCGCTTTTAACCGCCCGACTTCATATCAGTTGTCGTGCCCCAAGCGCCCGGCACAGTAAATTGAAAAATCTTTTTGGTAGAAACAAGCCTAATGAAATGAAAAAAAGCAGATTATAGGAGCTTATTTGGTCGTAAATATACGATCCTGGCGAAATGGACACGAAAATATTTGTCGGATTAATCTGACGTAAGCGGTTAAAGGGTTAATCAAAAACTCATACGATGTAGGCAACTCTTTTGAACGGCTTTAAAGGACCATTTTGAATATCTATTGAAAGGTATTTCGATAGGGTTTTTCTAAGCAGTTAAACAAAAATCCATACGATGTGGGTAACTGTGGTGTGGGTATCCATACGAGGTGGGTTTAAATTAAGCCGTTCAAAAGGGTTAAGCGTCAGCTCTCTTGAAACGATAAAAGCGTAACATTCCAACTCGGAGCAATGTAATATGATCTCTCGATGATGGGCATACATTGCAAATTGCTAATATGGTTACCAGTACAAAACGCTTATATTATATAGGTTATCTTAATGAAGGGGTAACCCTTTCACTGGGTTTCAAGTATAGAGCCCATTCAGTGGTTTATCCCTGGGTTTCAAGGCTAAAACCCATTCAAGGAGTTACACATGATAAAGGTGCTGCCTGCTTATAACACTCGGCGTAGTGGCCAGAGCGATTGCCACAGCACGTTGCCGAGAACCAGCTTCCAACATTTCCACGGCTCTGATCAATTCTTCTCGGCTCAAATAACATCTTCTCTCCATAATAACGTTTTTTTCTATTGATTCCACTCAAAAGTATGGCAGAAATTTCACTGATTTGGTCTTAAACCCGTTGCAGGATTATATAGGAATACGACTTTACAGAAGATTTTCATCTTTTGACCGAATTTCAGAAACTATTCCTTTTTCAAATGACGTTTACTAAAAAGTATCCATAGGAGTTACAAAAAATATAATTATAAATCCTGATTTTTAAATAGCAAAAACGTGCTTGATCCCTAGACACTTTCTATGTGTGTATATTATTATCGGAGACTTCAGTTTACACACTGTCTAAAAAATTACATTCGAATAACATTTCACGCTTAATTTCAAGGTGAAAGAATTATGGCTTTTGCTGATCTTATCCTGGATTCAAAGCAATACCCATTACACTTTCCATTTGATACGGATAATATTAATTTTCCTGTGACGAACTTACGTCTGCTTGGAATGATGGGTCTCATGGACCCACCTCGAGAGGAGGTTAGTTACAATCGATTTGAGTAGGTAGGTACGTATAACTAATTTTGCCAGTTTAACCTGTACCTACACCCTTGTTAATGAATTGATAAACGTTACACCCTGGTGTAATGTCAGTTTTCCCGTACGGTTTTCGTAGTTCAAATTTGGCTTACTTTACTCCACGTTTATTAATAAGGACTTTATAGTTTTATGCTTAGGTAAGTCCAGGGAGTACATAACGTAACAGGTTAAGACCTACTTCCTGGACTTACTAACTTTAACGAATAACCCGACCTTGACCAACAGGCATTCGGTAGCGCTAAACCATCGACATTTAAGGATCTAAGCTGGTACTAATTAAGTGGCTTGTCTATATCAGGTGCGTACAGCAATAGGGCGCGTGCGCGATGCCGGGGTGCGGGTGATGATGGTCACTGGCGACCACCCAGCCACCGCACGCGCTGTGGCGCTGAAGGTCGGCATCGCCACCAGCGAGAAATGTCATGTTGTCACTGGCAGCGAACTAAGAAGCATGACCCCAGAATTATTACATTGGACGCTTGATAAACATTATGAAATTGGTAAGTTAAAAATATATACGGTAGCTACATACCTACATAATATCAATCAATACAAGTTCTGACTCACTGACTGACTCATCAACGCCCAATCCAAACACTTGGACCTAGAAAGCTGAGACGGCTAAGGAATTCACGGGCGGACGAAGTCGCTGGCAAAGTGCTAGTGAATAATAATCTATTTATACAAATAAGTAGATACTCACACAAAACATCCTGAATCTTCAAATCATCTGTGCTATAAAGTGTTTGCAAGAACTTCTCCGACACAAAAGCTTCAAATAGTGGAGGCTTGTCAGCGAGAAGGCGGCGTGGTGGCGGTGACCGGGGATGGCGTCAACGACGCGCCCGCGCTCAAAAGAGCAGATATCGGCATCTCCATGGGCATTACTGGATCTCAGGTAACTTCTAATCAAGTGTTAATGTAAGATGTTAAGATGGGTAGTTACTTAGGTACCTACTCAATTTCATTCACCTTTCTTTACAGGTATCCAAACAAACAGCAGACATTATTTTGATGGACGATAATTTCGCTACCATCGTGATAGGTATCGAAGAAGGAAGGAGGATCTTCGACAACCTGAAAAAATCAGTTTGCTACATACTCATTTCTAACGTACCCGAAGTCGCCCCTGTTTTAATGTTTATCTTGTGTTCGATCCCTTTACCGTTGGGTAAGTGTAGGTAGGTACCTACTACCTATTTTATAGCTTGCAATAGTCTTTAAAATCTTATTTATGTTGAAGGTGTAATGACCATATTGTGCGTAGACCTGGGCACGGACATGTGGCCGGCTGTGGCGCTGGCATACGAACCTGTCGAATCTGACGTCATGACGCGATCTGTTCACCACCGTGGCCCACTCGTCTCCGCACAAATGTTGAGATTAGTGTACGGACACTTGGGTCTCATTGAATTCGCTGCTGGTATGTACGCCTACTTCATTGTCATGGCTGAACATGGTTTCTATCCTGCAGATTTATTTGGTAAGACATAATAATGATTAAAACAGACTTTTCAAAATAAACGAATAGGTAAGTACCTATAGAATAAACCCTACTTGGTGATCTAGGTGTAAGACAAAGGTGGGACAACGAAGCAGTGAGCGACTTACCGGATTCCTTCGGTCAGGAGTGGTCTTACGTGGAACGTAAAGAGGTAGAGCGAGCTTCCCAAGCGGCGTACTTCGTCGCCGTGGTACTCACTCAAATGATGAATGGCGTCATTTGCAAGACCAGATATAACTCTTTGTTTCATGTCGGTAAGAGTAATGGAACTTCTATAATTAAACGTTGGGCTGCTGCCAATGTTAAAGCTCAATAATTCTTAGATAAAGCAATCAAAAAGAATATTTGTCGGTGATTTCCAGGAATGAAGAATAAAATTTTGAATATGGGACTTGTATTTGAGCTATTACTTTCATGCGCCATTTGCTACACACCTGGATTAAATAATTTTTTCCACACTTATCCTCTGCGACTAAGATGGTATTGCCAGTTATTTTAATTTATATTTTGGTTTTGTCTGTAATAACACGACTGTAGTGTTATTAAAACAGAGTTTGCTTACAGGTGGTTCCTGGCTTTACCTTTCTGTTCTTTCATGTTTGCCTTCGACGAATTTAGAAAGTACTGTATTAGAAGAAGACTTTTTGGTGGATGGTACAATAGATTAACGTATTATTAATGTTGTTATACCTACTTAATATTAAATACCTAATGATAAAGTTTCCTGTTCTAATTTAACAACAATAGTCCATCCATGACTACTCTGCATCCGCTGATAACTGGGATATTTTTAGTTTATAGATATAGGTACGTAGGTACTATATATAGGTATTACTAGCTTAAGTACTTATAACTGGATCGGTACAGTATCTATTATACTTATTATAAAACTAGCTATTGCCAGCGGCTTCACCCGCGTGGATATCGGGAAATATCCCACGGGAACGTCCTACCGGGAATTCCTTCCCGAGTCAGTCAATCAGTCAGTCAGGACTTCTCTTTTTATTTATATAGAAGATAAAGATGCTTATCGCTTTTCGTGTAAGTATGTCTGTCTGGTCGCCCTGGGCGGCGGGAATCTATCGCCGATTCCCGGCCACCGTAGGCGCGGGCTTGCGGACGACGAGTAATGGGCAGCTCGCCGTCCGGTAAGGACCAGGCCCGGGTCGACGGCGCGTTGTGTTCCACGCGCGCCTCAGAGATGTCAGCAGTGACGAGGTCCAATAGGGCCGAAGCCGCCGGGGTCGCGGGTAGTTCGAAAGAGATACCGTGGCCCTGGCACGGGCAACTGAAGGAACACGGGTGGGTTTTAGTCAGTAAAAGTCTGACACGCCCTCCCGCTCTGCCCGGAGCGGGAGAAGTCATTTGATGATTTCCCATCCACAAAAAAAAAAAAAAAAAAAAATTAATTATGTCTGTCTGGTCGTGTTGTTCTTGTAAACTACGCAACGAACTTGCGGTTTACACTATCATTTAGAGAATTTGTTCCGGTAGGTTTATATGTACCTATAGTACATTAATATTTAACTTATTATAAGTAGTACCTGGGCGACCGAGCTCTGCTCGGGTGAAAATACAGAAAACTAATTTTCCCAGATATGAGACCTACCTAGTTCGATTTTTCGCCCCCCTACTTTGCAAGTTATATCGAAATCGTTAGAGACGTTTTCGAGAACATCATTACAAATATATATATATATATAGGTTTATATATATACAAAAAAAAATATTGCTCGTTTAATAGTATAAGGATAATATAGAACCCTTCATGTTTTGTCAAGTCGTAAAAACCGTGCGAAGCAGGGCCTGGTCGGTAGTACTGCATAACGCGTTATAGAAATTCTAAATAAAACAAAAGCATCCAGAAATAAGAGTTTACTGGATTTTTTACTTTACATTTTGATCCCACACATATTCAGATCTTCAAATAATACGAGTTAAACAGTTAAGTACCTAATTTAATGAGCAAAAATAATCTGACATATCAGGATCAGGTCACATTAACAACATCACAATAGTTTAAGGTCAGTGCACGACTACGGACCTTGGTTTCAGGAAGTGAGCGGACTCTAGGTATTTTTGTGGTCTTAAGTTATACATAAAAATAATAAAATTAACAAATTGTTCATTTAACACATGATTCAAGATAATTTATATCTCGTCAAGAGGGCCGTATACGAAATTTTTCCGATTTCGCTGATTTACGTGATTTTTAACCGACTTCAAAAAAAGGAGGAGGTTCTCAATTTGGTTGTATTTTATAGTTAAAATACTGTATTGCTTTATGTTTAAATGCACAATAAGAAATATCATTTCAATTATGATCTAATGGATGAGCTACTTTTTTATTTTGCGTAGTGTATTATGCGAGATTTTGGTTTTTTAAAAGATTTTTTATTACCAATTTTTTTTTTAATTTGTTGCATTTTTTTTTTAGAGAATGGACTGATTTTGAACTGAAGTTTATATTTGTTGTTTTAATTTTATGAACGAGAGTTCTAAGAAGCCGAAATAAAAGCAATTATATGCCAATTTTCTCTAAACTTTGACAAAGTTAAATATTTTTTACTCAAAAATTTTATATGAGAGTGGTAAAAAGTGATGCATACATTGTATTTCACAAGAATACATTGTAATTATTTCATACCCTTTAGGCTTCAAAACGGTTCGTAAATATGTGATATTCTAAACCTCTTACAAACAGCAAAAAATCACAAAATAGTCGCCGGTTTTAGGTCAGTTAATCAAAATCAAATATTAAAAATAAAAAAGTAGCAAATTCATTAGATCATAATTGAAATGATCTTTCATGTTGTGCGTTAAAACATAAGTTTTCTATAAAGAAATACAGTATTTTAACTGTAAAATCACGTAAATCAACAAAATCGACAAAATTTCGTATACGGCCTCTTAAAACGTATTTTGGCGCATTTTCACTTCCTGAATAGGAATGTTGTTTTTAATTCCTCTAAAGCGATTGATTGCTCCAAGCAATAAGTAGGGAATAATGCCTTTCAATCGCTTTCAGAGACTTAAAACTTTGGATTGATACAGTCACACAGCAATGGCAATTATCATAACTATCAAAAACAATTTTAGATTAAACATTGATATTTACCGTCGACATGAAATGCGCTTGTAGACATAGGAATGATTTGACTTAAATTATCCAAGTACCCATTCAGATAAGGCACGAGTAAATAAGAACTATATTAATCCCTTCTTTAAGAGTCATGATTCTAAACTAGTAAGCATGTAGTTTAATTCATAATAATAACCTATAAATAAAGAGTAACAGATCAATTATAATTTTAAAATATTTTGTTCTAACACATCGTCATTCTTTTAATTACTGCTTTGATGGCTTGGCAATAACTAAAATGGTGTCGATATAATACCTATCACAGCGCAACTATTCACTTCAAACAGTGTTGTTTGATTGTTTCTTTGATAAATCGGTAAACAGATCTTTGAAATACTTAGGTACAGGCTCGTCATATGACAAACTGCAAAGTTATGAAACAAACTATCTCGAGCAGAACCTGTATACAGTTTCAACTGTTTCAGCCTCAATTTTTGGTTAAAATGCTGACCTGCTGCTCGTCACTTGAGCCCCGCCATTTTCTTCAGCTATCCTTATGTAACAAAAGCTTTCGATAAACTACTGTTTGAAGTGAGATAGACAGCAACTGCTCACCTACTACCCACATTTTACGCACGCAACAATTGACAGATTGCTTTACAAATACAAACAACGACAGCGTATTTTTATTAAAAACTACAGTAGGTAGATAAAATGCATGATCAATCAATTAAATTAATGCTAAAACTCATTAATAATAACTCATCTGCGTCTTAATTAAAATATGGAGAGTAGATAACTAATAATATTAATAAATATCAATATAATATGAAAATATAACGCCTATTTACATTACTATCATAATAACACTTTTAGATAAACGTTTTGCTTCCTATCCTTACTGTCAGGCAAGTTTGATATGACCCATAATTATCTAAGACAAACAAGCAATAATATGTAAGTAGTCTTTGAACTAAATTATTTAAAACGATAAGTACATAGTCCACAATCACTAATAGGTAGGTACTTACACATGTACAAAATTTGGCTCAATTTTACGTATTTTCTAAAAGTAAGTAATAAGTTTAAAAGCTATAGACTTGAAAATTGTTTACAATAAGCTCCGATATACCTACTCATAGAAAAATTTAAATAATCTAAGATTCACGAAAAATCACTAACATTTACAATACTCGTAAGTAGTCCTATAAAAAGAGAATTTACTGCCTTTTAAGATTTTTTGTGAATGCTAAAAGATTTTAGAATAGGTAATGGAGGCACCCCCGTATTTAAATTGCCTTCTTGTCGCTAGTTTATTAAAACGTGTCAAAACATCATTCTTAATGCTTATATGAATAACAAGATTATTATTTTAAAATCTCGGAATTTTAACTATTCGTTGAAATTCTTTATCTTATTCTGATTCTGGAGACTACAGATTGTGATTAACAACACATATTACTATTAAATTGATCCATTCCAGGGTATTATAGTCTTTTCTTATTATAATATAGGTAGGTACTAAAAAAATCCCTTCACCATTTACAATTTGAGCGTAGAATTTTGAGCTAACTTGGGAATTGCATTACATCGCTTAGTTAACAACGAAATTTATGTATAATCAAATCATATTATTTACACCGTCGGCGAATTAAATGATGAGCCTATAATTCGGATATGTTCGTAATTGGTGTTGATACATACCTACTTATGTTATTTGTCAGTTGTTGCACATACGCGCGGCGAGGATTGCATTAAGGTTAGGCTGAGTTCGCATGTCAGCTATAGAATGTCTGGCCTTTATTAACGCCTCTTCACGAATAACTTCATCTTGAAGAATGCACCCAATTATTTTAGCTACAATTGTCGACGGTGGAACATGAGGATTCCCTGAAAACGTACAAACTGAACTAGATATCTTCGATCTTATTATAGTGTCGGTAAACATTAAAACAAATAAGTACATGCATTTGTAGGTACTTCAGCGTATTATTGTTTATTTAGCACAATGGTAATTTCCTCTCTAAGATTTAGGTGTGTTCCTATTTGGTCCATTACCTACTAGAATATTAATACACTTATAAATATTTTCCCGCTTATAAACGAGACAAATTAAGACTGAGGTAAGTAAGTACCAGATAAGACACGGTTTTAAAGTACCACGTTCACGGTAATTTGGCATGTACAGCTAGCGTGGCGTCCTGCTCAAAAAATGCCGTGAGTGTGGAACGAATCATGAAGAATAATTTCGGCGTCACGCCCGCCAGCCCACAGGTCTGCGTAATCCACGGCCTCATGCTATCATTCCAATATAAACCTAATAACAATGACATACTTAGCAGTGACATTGCAAGGACTTCACTATTTAGAGTGATGCCGGGATGAAGCCGTGAGTGGCCTACATTTTTTATGTAAGCCTATTGGAGTCGCGTCAAAAATGATCGTGCCATGAATTATATTTTAGTGACCATTTCCAATAAAAATAGGGTAGGTATTTGACAAATTTGGTGATGACAAGTTCTTTAAAAGTAGTTGACAAAAAAACAAGAAAGACTGGTATTGCTAAATGTTTCTAACACAATCTTAATAAAACCTAATCAAGTATGTACCCTATTTTTTATCTTTTTTATCTACATCCAAAGTTGAAGAACTAAATAAATATTATATAACTAAATATTCTCATACTTTTGCTCTTAACTAGCCACTACGACACAGACACCACAATAATGCTAGGTAGGTACTTACTGCACTGCAATCTCAGGAACTTGATATGACCTATGACAACTCGCAGAAACGGGTTTCATAAAACGGCATACAGGCGTGCAGTGTTCTGTTAGTAATTTTATTAAAATTGTTAGTGTTGTTAATATCAACTCCTTCACCAAATAAACCAGGAAAATTAATAATAATAAGGTTAATAATAAAACCAATGATCGGTATTACGTGAGCTATTTTTATATTATTTGAAAAGGTATTTATTGCAATCGCCTCGCGCCGGAGTCCGGACTATTTCAAATTTCAAAGTAGCAAAAGATTATAGATTTATTATTTTTAGAAAACTAGACTATTCCGTTCGAACTAGCGTCGCGCGCCAGTTTTTTTATCATACTGAAATTATAAATCTAAATAATTATGTACATATTTTACCTGACTGTTTCGGATATGCGGTAACCCATGGAAAATATTTTAAATAGCTCACATAATTTTATTAGATTCGCTGTTAACAATATAATGTATTTATAAATAAAATATGATATTATTACGAGACACAATGCCCTGTGTTCCAAGGTCAGTAAGGTTAAATAATGTTTATCCCTGTGAATTACTGAAATCTAAAAATAAATATAAATTATTAAATGTGTTATTTTTGTTAGTGTGCGTCGGTCGATGGAGAATTTGTACTAGCAAAATTTTACGCTTATAATAACATCTTGAACCCGGAATTAGGGCACATGGCAGTTTTTAGTTGCGCGACACTACGTCACTTCGGCAAATCCGATTCAGAATATTTTCATTCATAATACGGGCTTCAAAATTTTTAATAAGTAAGTAAGTACCTACATTATTTCTAAGATTTATATAGTATTTTATCTATTATAATTTTTGAATAAATATTTATTACCTACTAGCTTTTGCCCGCGGCTTCGCCCGCGTGGAGGTCGGAATTCTCTTACGAAAACTTACTGTAATACCGTGATAAAAAGTATCATAAAATTGTCCTAATAGCTTAAGGCGCGGTATTAACTCAATATACACAAACATTGGTTTCTTGGAGTATGACGAAACGCAATGAAACTATCCGACGCAAAAAATACAATGGACAGAGACGGTTTAAAGAAAAATTTTAACCGAATAGAATAGTAAAAAATAGTTTGATTTTCCCAATAAAAAATTTGGAAGTTGCTCCACAAAAATAAACTTTGGCGTCGAACATCTCTGTATTTTCAGCGATAAGGACATTCTTTTTTTAAGATTTTAATAGAATTAGCATTTTTTTAAAACTTTAACCGGACAATTATTTAATTTATTGTTATATTCTGAATAATGTAATAAAACCCGGAAAATAAATGCACATCAGCTTAGTCACATCTAGGCAACACAAATATTATTTTCAATTTTCAACCTTATTTCAAGCCAGCTGATGGTGACAATAGATTACGCGGTTGTGTGCCGTTTAAAATCGTAGTCAGTCCGCGACTTAAACAACGAATAAAATTTGTGGATGGAAAAGTCGAAAGCAGAAAGAACTTTGTTTGGACTAGTTAAGAGATAAACATACTAAAATTCCTTACTCCTCGGAGGTGAGCCGGGGGGGGCTGCACAAAGAAGGTCCCGTTTTTTGGTTTTTTGTTATCATCTCGAAAATGATGTTTCGTACGAAATTTTGTTGTACTATAAATCTGATAAAATTCTCTACAACTTTGTTTTTTACTTTTTTTATCTATCTCCAATCGTTGCCTAGAGCTCCGTAATCGGCCGATTTTCAAAAATGTGTTAAATTCTCTGTAGCACACAATACGAATTTGCCAAAATCATTTATTATTGCTCACCAGCGTTTTCTCCAGTCAGTATCAAAAGTCAAACCAGACATTTCCTCCCTTCCATGGAGCACTCTTTCCGTACTTACCATCAGGTCCAGGCTTGGCTTGGACAAGACCTTTCACCTGAAATATGGGGATGGAAACGGAATGAAAGCAACCTCCTGGTCCCTGGCGGCGAGTGATTAAACAATTCATTCTTAATATTAATAGTTATGAGCGCTATCACAATTTCTCTTGTTTTTGAGCGTTTGACTCGAGTTTTGATATGTGATTGTGGTTTTGTTAGAGCCACAAAATTAAAAAAAAACATATGCCCAAGAAAGCTTGATTATTTCTCTTGGGAGTGTTCTAAATAAATATTTCAATTTGTTTACAAAAATCAGTAAAAACCTTGTCTCTGCAAAGGATGTTTCATAAAATTTTACTTTTGGACATGTTTTGATGCTTTGTTACATCGAAGATATAATAATTTAATCATTTAAAAAAATGTCCTTGGAACAAATGTATCTTCAACTTTGGAGTGCTCAATTCAGTTTTTTATGTTTCATACAGTAATACACCAAAAATAATTCCGTAAACCAGAGAGTTATTGACAATTTTTCGTCCGAAATTATATTTTTTATCTACGAATGTATAATCCAAATTCATACAAAATGTATTTAATAAATAAGGTTACTATGTTACCTAGCTTGATAAAAAAAATAGTCTATTTAAAAGTAAAATAATGTTTAATTAATTATTGTATGCAGTGCTAAAAATCAATGTAAATCTCGGGACACGCGGTCTTTAGCTTTAGACGCCGACGCATCGCATTATGTAGCAATTTAGCAGTTGTGATTACGTTTATTTTGAGTCATATAATAATTATTTTTTTGTTTATAGTGTGCAATTTCAATTTATGAAAAAATCACGTTCAAAATGTAATAGCGCCCATAAATGTAAATATATATGGGCAGGAGGAACATTTTTTTAATTAGATATGTATCCTGAAATCTACGGTCGTAGCTGAGAAAAGTTATGAAGCAATGTGTGACTGAAAACGTAAGAGTCAATCTGCCTAGCCTTTTCCCATCTATGTTGGGGTCGGCTTCCAGTCTAACCGGATGCAGCTGAGTACCAGTATTTTACATGGAGCGACTGCCTATCTGACCTCCACAACCCAGTTACTGGGTAATACGATACCCCTTGGTAAGACTTCTGATGACCCGTAACGACTGTCAAAGATTCACGAATGACAGCCGGGACCAACGGCTTAACGTGCTTTCCGAGGCACGGGGGAGTCTCGTTATGTAAAGATGGTCACCCATCCACGGACCAACCCCGGCAAGCGTAGCTTAACCTGATGGATCGACCCGTGCGGCTGTTAGTTATAACAGCCACCATGTGTTCTAGCTCGTGGCTAAGTAGTAATACTTAGCCACGAGCTAGAACACATTTTTGAAACTCGACCATTTTTCGAAGCTTATAGCTAGGCAAACAAAGTTGTAGAGAATTTTATCAGCTTTCATTATATACTACAATAAAATTTCGTACGACGCACCGTTTTCGAGTTGCAAGCAAAAAACCAAACATTGTGCCGCCCCCCACCCCCCTCGGGTCCCCTTTTGAGCACTCATCGACCAAATTATAACCCAGGTCATGGTCTACCCATGTGCCAAATTTCATCCAAATCCGTTCAGCCGTTTTAGCGTGAAAGAGTAACAAACAAACTCACTTTTTGATTTATAACCCTAACTTCTAACTAATATTATAAATGCGAAAGTATGTTTGTTTGTTACGCTTTTACGCTAAAACGGCTGAACGGATTTGGATAAAATTTAGACATGGGTAGACCATGACCTGGAATAGGATATAGGATACTTTTTATCCCGGTTGTATGTTCCCGTGCGATAATTTCCGACCTCCACGTTGGCGAAGCCGCGGGCAAGAGCTAGTATTATATAGTTAGGATTATTATTCATGGTAGCTTTACCTAGAGAAGTTAGTGTTAGGTATAAATAATAGTAAAAATATTAGGGACTATATTTCAAGGTTGTATAACAAAGAATATGTAAGGCAAATTAATGTGGCCTACAGACATAAATTTATAATAACTAAGTTCTACTTTATCATGTAAGAAAACAAGTTTTTTATATTAGTTTAAAAATTCTCCATGAACAGACTTTAGTGCAATGGCATGTTAGTACCAAGTACCAACTTATTGACCCATTTGGAATCGTAATAGACACCACTTACCTGTAAGACCTCTATATCCAAATATACCGCAGTCATGCATACGCATTGAATGCTGCTCGTTTTTAATGAAATCTGCCGTGCTTATGCCCTTGAGCTAAAAAATATTTTAAACATTAGTAAATAAAAAGTAAGCAATTGCAGTTCATAAAGAAATCAGTGTTTTATCAGAAGTGGTTTTAAAATATTATAATTTAGTGAAAATAGACAACACTAACTTTAGATGGAGCTAAAAATCTGTCAGGTATCCTTTGCAATTTCTGCTGCTTTTCACTTGGCCCAAAGCCCAGAGCAAGCAAAACTGACTCAGCATCTACTTTTCGAGCTCCCAAAACATTCAAAACTGAGCTGCCACTTGATCCACTGTTATCAGACTGAAAAAAGGTTACATAAAATAAATTGTAATACAAACAGCTGTTAATAAATGAGATAATCATGAACACCGAGGTTCTGTATTTCCGCTATAGTTTGCAGGTGACAGTTACCTGGAGAGAATGATCCCTAAACAAAGGGTTTTTAAACTTTGGAGAATATCCCTCTGATTGTATAGAGTGGTCCCGCTGCAGTCTCTTAACATTTGTTCTCTGGGGAGTACTAGTCAGTAGTGCTATATCAAGTGATTTCCTTTTCCATGCTTCTTTTACAGGAATTTCTAAGTTTTGGTCATCTTCCACCTTTTCTTTGATGGGTTCTATGACTGTGTTTTCAGTCACTGATTCTTCTGCCTTGCTGTCATCAGACTTGGGCTCAGTGATCTTCACCTCTTCACTGGTGTTTTCAGTCTCAGCTGCTGTGTCAGCTGGCAAGGAATCCAGCCACTGTTGCACCGGACTACTGCGCCGCATGTCGTCAATCACGCCACTTAACCAACCTCTAACTTTCCTTTCTATTATTGTTGACACAGACTCATTAAATGTATCTACAAAAACAATAATTGTATTATAACACCAAAACTAAGTTAAAATCTTGTTATTGGTGATATTTGCACTTATTTTAAAAGTAGGTAAATGCATCTACAATAAAATTAATAATTGAATTGCTTATTAAAATAAACTTACTACAGAATTGTAAACACTAAATAATGTAATATGTACATTTATGAACCTTAAATTTTGGTTTCAACAAATACTAAAAACATATTTAGGTCTGACCATAAATAAAACAAACACTAAACAGCTGCTAAATCAAAAGTTCATATTCTTTATTTATAGTATTTGTACACTGATATGTAATTAGTTTAAGGAAATATTAAAATAATTTGGATATCCAATTTAGCCTAACCTACCTTTAAGGACATATTAAACAATACTCGAGCCAAAATTAGCATTTATTACTTTTACACCAAAGTACCTAGAAATGGCAAAAAGCAATGATTTGCGTTAGTTGTATTGATTTAATATTTGGAAATAGATATTAGTGCTTGTTTATGATAACTCTATCAAGAAAAACACTACGGTAATGTAGCTGGTGAAACCAACCTTGCTTAGGATCCATCTCCAGTCAAGGTAACGCTGCATGCAATACGAGGAAGTTCATGAATTAACGTGCAAGATGCGTTCGATGGTCACAAATACTCTTCTAGCATCTACATTTTTCCAGAAACGAAAATACTGTACGTGAAATATATTCATGACTTACCTTGAATTAAACTAATGTTTTTGAGTCCTTCAATATTATTCAAGCACTGATTACATAAATTTGATTACCAACAATAATTTTCGAGATACTACTTTTCCAGTTAATTTACGTCTGATTTAATCATTTATTCAATTTATTAGAAGAATACGTATTTATTTTGCACTCCGCCGATAGTCGATAGCAATTACAGTGACATAAATCTGCTGCCTGACTGACTGACGTTCAGTATTGGAATCTGACATTTCCATGACACTGACGCTTTGACGCACCGTATGGCGAATCTTGGGATACCACTTATAAATAGTAAAAACAATAGTAAAAATGATGGCGCAGGGGCCGTAACTACTATGACGTGAAATAAGATCATGGATACATTGCGGTTCTAGTGTGAGAGAGATACAGAGCTATGTACGACTTATTTATTTATTTTAAGGAGAACCAACAGCTATAACAGATAGATAACAATTGAATATAAAACATAAAACCTTATATCACCATCCTTTTTTCACAACGGAACCATGATGGATCAACGATCGTTTTTCACGTCATATTACGGCCCCAGCTATGGAATCAGCATTGGCATTCAACGTAGCAATGCCTCGTTGCCACGTTGCGTCAGCTGAATTGGTCTAAAATATGTCTAGATGAATTAAAAGTATGTAGTTATTATTCTTTAGGTACTACAGGACCTACATATTAGGTCTTTACCTATGAAATTGCCGTTCTGCAGTACTGGCCATTTCAAATCAAAATAATTTTTGTTTGGCTAAGAATTCTAATTTCAAATTAATTTTATTTTAAAAACATGGATTTTTTTTTCCAAAAGTAGTCATTTGTTTATTGATTAGTGTTACATTTTCATCGCATTTCAATCTTTTTCGTCATCATGGATAAGTTAAAAATTCGAGTAATTATGGAATATGAGTACCGTCGTGGCAGCAACGCGGCACAAGCGGCACGCAACATCAACGACGTTTACGGAGCTAACACTACAAACCAACGCACCACTTGTTATTGGTTTGCTCACTTCCGTTCTGGAAATTTCGACCTGAAAAATGAACCTCGCGGTCGTCCGAAGACTTTGGTCGACAATGACGAATTAAAGGCGATTGTGGAAGCTGATGATACACAATCTACGGCTGAATTAGCAGCAGCTTTCGACGTTAGCGTCAAAACAATATTGGTCCATTTGCGTCAAATTGGCAAGGTAAAAAAGCTTGACAAATGGGTGCCCCACGAACTCAATGATCGCCAGCGCGAAGTACGCGTCGAGACGTGCCTTGCACTGCTCAACAGACACACAAATGAAGGAATTTTGAACCGTATTATTACCTGCGATGAAAAATGGATTCTGTTTGATAACCGCAAGCGCTCAGCAAGTTGGTTGGTTCCTGGTTCAGCACCTAAACAATGCCCTAAACGAAAACTTACCCCTAGAAAAGTGATGGTCACTGTTTGGTGGTCTAGCGCCGGTGTGATTCATCACAGCTTCTTACCAAACGGGGTGAGCATTACTTCAGATGTGTACTGTGAAGAACTGAAGACAATGATGGAGAAGCTGGCACATCTCCAACCAGCATTGGTCAATCGCTCGTCTCCGCTGCTCCTGCACGACAACGCGCGACCTCATACTGCACAGCAGACGGTCTCCAAGTTGCAAGAACTGGGGTTGGAAGCTCTCCGTCATCCGCCCTACTCACCAGACCTTGCGCCTACAGACTACTACTTTTTCCAGAATTTGGATAACTTCTTGGCGGGAAAAAAATTCAATACCCGAGAGGCAGTACAAAATGCCTTTGAAGAATTTGTTGCCTCCCGTCCAGCTGATTTCTTTAAGAAGGGCATCAATAAACTGCCACTGCGTTGGCAAAGATGCATTGATTGCATGGGTGATTACTTCGATTAATACAAATAAAAAATGCATGAAAAAAATTAGTTTAAATTTTTTCATACAAAACGGCAATTTCATAGGTAAAGACCTATTATTCGTAACCGTCGCGAATCAACATACAAGTTACAATTTACAACCAGAGCTGCAAATAGCAAAATTCAAATGATCGTGTTTCATCATCATCATCCTCCTGATCTTACCTATTCCAATTTTAATTTATAGCGGCGCAGCTGGTCCTCTTTTTCCGGACTAGCTCAATGGGGATGGTCGGCAAAGCTAATTGTAGATAACGTGATCATAGCTAGGTCCCCTAGAAGGCCTGTAATACATTTTCGTTAATTCATGGGTTTGGTTCTAATTCACTATTTCGTTATTTTCGGTTATTTCAATATTTTATCAAGTATTTGGTATGGAAAATGTCGAACATTTAAAACCTACCTTATGAATGGTTAAATATTTCCTCGTAATTTTTATTAAATCTTAATTTTTTTTTAATTCTTTACGAATACCTAGCTTTAATTTTAGAGTGTCTTGGGAAATGGTGGACTACAATATCGGAGTACTCAGGAACACAAGATTTTCATTTACACTCCTACACAACTTATCTGTGAAATGGCGAAAATTGGAACTACGGCCGTCATGTTGAAATGTCATTCGATTGTGTCGACGCATCGACGATGCCGTCCTCTTTCAGTTCACAGATAAGTTGGTAGGATCAATACATTATATGCCTGTCCATAGACTATGGATTGCGCCTTGACACAATCCCATCCACATTGCCAGCCTAGCGGGAACCGATCACTTTTTCGGAATTTTTTTGTTCGAATTTCATTTTACCGAAAATTATTGACCGACGTCTTTTTTGCTATATGCATTATTTGACATATTTTTAAATCGTCGAAGTATCATGTGTCATAGGTATTATTTTACTATTTTACCGAACTATATTTCGCCGATTTACAAAATAACTTTTTGCTATTGGCCGAAGCCTCTTTTGTTTTTTTTTCATTTGCCAAATGATTTATTTTGCCATATTTATACCACACCGAAACAACATTTTACGGAATATTATTTGGTCACAAATATATAGCCGGTTACTTGGTAGCATTTTCAATATGAAATTAAATTATTGTCATAAAAAGTCAATATGTTGTACAAAATTTTGTGACAGAAACGAATCGCTGCAAAACCGACTTCATGCAGTCTTGTCTGCCCTACCATAGAGTGTAATTTAAGCCCGCGTAGGCGCGGAGGGGTGGGGCGGGCCGCGAGCTGAGCAGCAGGTGGTTTAAAGGCCTGCCGCCGCGGCTGAGGCTGGCTGGAAAGCCGGCCAACAAGCCGTAGCCGCTGTGGTCAGCGTTCAAACCATCTGCGACGCTCGCGTGGGGCCGCCCACACCACGCAGCGCCGCCGCCGGAGCTGTGACATAAACAATGCTTGCTGCATATTGCATGCCTGCTTGCACGCTGCATGTCTGCTTGCACGCTGCATGCCTGCTTGCAAGCTGCATGCCTGCTTGCACGCTGCATGCCTGCTTGTACTTGCAATGTTCGGAAACATAATACTTACTTCGAACAAATGTTATTTCGGCTAACTGTAACTTCGGCTTCGGTAAAAAGTTTTTCGACCAAATGAAACGTCGGATTAATGAAAAAAATCGAAGTCATAATAAGGTCAACTGATACAGTGGCAAACGTGACTTCGATGAAGTAAAAAAAAAAAAAAACGAAACGAAAATAGTTGTAAAATTTTAGGTGAAATGAAATTCGGTCAAAATTAAATATTTTTCGAACTTCTGATAGTTAACCCAGCCTAGCGCGATTGCGATTGCGACGAGACGGGCGCGAGAAACCGCCGTTTGCGTCCTTAAGCTGTAGTGACCATAGAAATATAAAACTTATATTTAGGGTGGTGACTATAGTCACCACCAAGGGGGGCGCACGGCCCGAGCGAGTTAGTTCCTGTCCGCTCGTTATGGCCGCACTACTGGCCTAGTCAAAGACTACACTAATATACTGGCTAGGCCTAGTCAGCAAGCGACCTAATGAGCGGGTGGCAGGGGTATCAAACCAGTTTAGGTGCAGTTTAGTCTTGTCGCTCAGCGTAAGCCCGTCTGCAAACATTTTTATTGTAAAATGACGGTAAATACTGAAGTGGGCATTTATAATGCGTTTCAATCTAAACTAGCTATATGGCAAAGGAAACATCCACACCATATTAATCGCACGCACACATAGTTTGATTGCGCTTACGACAAGAGTATACATAATATAATTTGGATTCTTTATTAATTACATTATTACATATTTGAAAAGTAAAAATAGAATTTTTATTTTCTTTTCTAAAACTGTTTTACTGTATTGATCATCTCCGTTAGCTTAGGTACCTGTTTTAGGCCCACCTCCCTTGTCCAGCCTGGGGATCAAACCCTTTAAGCCTCGTATCCTCTAGCTAGGCAATAATTGACGCGCAACACGTGACGCTCAACATGTTCAGTAACGTTGCACAACAGCGCGCGAAGTTGCCAGCTGGCACGCAGTATGACGCGCGGCTTGTTGTTTATGTCCGCGCAACATGCAGTTGATTACCCTATTATATTATACTGTAGTCTTTGCAGTTGATCATCAAATGTTGTCGAGTGGAGAGTTGGAGACGTGACACGCAGAAATATCCGTGTGGTGTAATGAACGAGTGCTCAAATTAATTGAACTGTACCAAAACTATGAATGTTTAAGGGATACTGCTCACCGAGAATACAAAAATAAATTAAAAAAACAGGATGATTTTTTTCTTTTTGATGCATTTTTCGATAAAATTCCAATTCACCGCCGCGACATTTTATCGACGATTGATCATGCGTAGACAGACAACGTTGCTAAACAGAAGTTCCGCGCTAAATTTCTACATGTTGAGCAACATGTTGTGCAACATGTCGCGCGCCAAATGTTGCCTAGTGGATACGAGGCTTTACCCTATACAGGCTCGGTTGCTGCGCTTCGACTAAACCTCCGGGTACATATTCATATAACACATTGACGAGTTTTTTCTTATAGGAACTGAATTTAAATGCATTCCATTATTAATAAAAATAACGTATATTATAAATAAAGAATATTTATTTTTCTATAAACACATTATCCTTTTATATCATCAATTGCTGACATCATTATAAATCGCGGATCGCATTGGGCTTTCGTCAACGAAGTCGAGTGCATGGATGGAGAAGAGTTAGCGGACTTGCCGCAGCCGACGCGCGACGCGACGCCGAGACGAAGCGCCCAGCGCGCGCGGCTCCTTAGCTAAACAATTTGTGCATCGAGGTTCAGGTAGAGATTACTTTAATCGCTAAATCACATTTGGACACTAATATACATGTATAACTACGTTCAACAAGTGTCAATATTGAGCAGTACGAGGGGGGCCGCGGGAGCGCGCGGCTCGGAGCCTGCGTCACGCCGGCCCGTACACGCAGTCGCCGCGGCGCGCACCCGCCGTCTCCTCGCCGGGTAGCACGGCGGCGCGCCGCCACTGGTCGCGCACGCGCTCCACGTGCTGCAACACGCGCACCACGTTCATGCCGGCCAGCTTGCGCACGTCCTCCTCGCTCCAGTCGGGGTCGCGCAGCAGCTCGGCCAGCAGGTGCGGGTAGCGCGACACGTCCTCCAGCCCCTCGGGCGGCGCGTCGATGCCGTCGTAGCCCGCGCCCAGCCCCACGTGCTCCACGCCGGCGACCCTCCGCACGTGGTTGATGTGTGCCACCACGTCTTCTAGCGTGGCACGCTCCCCACACGTTACTAGTTTGGCATAGAAATTTATCATGACAACGCCACCGTTCGCAGCAATCATGCGAAGTAAGTCGTCAGGAACATTTCTACTCGAGTTGCATAGGGCTGCAGCTCCTGAATGCGAAAATACTACAGGCGCTTGTGACATTTCTAAAGCGTCGCGTGCTGTCTCTTCTCCCGCATGCGACAGGTCTACAATCATGCCGAGCCGATTCATTTCGCGGACGACAGCTCTTCCAAATTCGCTGAGTCCTCCTGCGGTGCCCGCAGCTCGTGCCCATCTGGTGTCACACGTATGTGTTACTGTTAGATATCGAGCACCGAGTTGGTAGAAAGCCCGAAGTACGGCAAGCGAATCTCCAAGAGCGTGCCCGCCCTCCACACCAATAAGGGAAGCGATTCGCCCGTCACGATGTGCTTCCAGAAGTTCCCCTGCATCGGTCACTAGCGCTAAGTGCGCCGCATTCAATTCTACTATACGCTTTATAACGTCCATCTGTTCGAGAGCTAGCTGAACTGCGTCGCGATCTCTCGCACCACATGGCACGTACGCTGACCAAAATTGAGCACCGACCTGGCCGAGTCTCAAGCGCGGGATATCCGTGTGCGACCAGCGCGACCGCGCCCAAGGTTCAATTCCGTCGAGGCCGGCACTCAAATTAAAGTCACCAATTTTATTATGTAAAAACTTTCGTACGTTCCACGCTAAGTCATTGTGACCGTCAACCAGTGGCGAGTCTCGTAGCATGCGCCGAATAGTAGTGAGTCGTTGTTCCGGAGTAGCGCGTCCACCACCGCCGAGCGCGAGGGGTAGCGCCAGCGCGGCGCCGAGCGCGGCCAGCACGACCAGCGCCGCGAGCGCGATGCGCCAGCGCGGTCGGCGTGGGACTGTCTTCTCGTCCGAGCTTCCCGACGCCGACGCAGAGAGCGAGTCAGGCGCCCAGCGGCCGCACCGCTCGGCCACATCCGGCAGCGGGCCCGGAAATGTCATACCTTCTGGAACTGCGGCCTGTAATTAGAAAAACATAATGTTACCGATTTTGAAAGGAGAGTTAGAAAAGGGGATTAATATTTTATGAACTGTTCACCCGTTTTCGACTTGTAAATCTTTCATTAAGGGTGAGTTGCACCATCTTACTTTATCAATAACAAACATCGCACCTTCAGTTAAACAAAAATTGGGTTGCTCCATTTGGCAGTTTGTTAGCTGAAGTCATAACTTTAACTGTTAATCTTAACCACCCACGCTTCGCTGTAAATATCTGTCACTTTTGTCAGACGCGTACCTACCCTGATAACTCTGCTGATGAATACGACGTGCAACACATTTCACAGTACCTAACCGTTTAAGTCAGCGTTACAGTTATTGTCAAATTTGACATAAACCTTTAACTACTATATAAGGTGCAACCCAGCCTAAGTATGTTAAATAATATTTTTGTTTACAGAACCTATTTTAATTATCTATTAATGCCATTATGTATGTACAGTCAACAAAAGAGATATCTACGCAGGCAATACTAACACATTTGTATGTGAATTGCTTCATGTTCAATTTCGTGAAATTATATAATTTTGCGTTGGTGCGTTACAATGTATTGCAAAAACAAAGTAATATAAATAAAATTGAACATGAAGCAATTCATATACCTACCTACAAATATGTTAGTATACCCTGCCTAGATATCTCTTTTGTTGACTGTTTTTGTTGTCAAAGTTAAATGAGATGCTTATGTACATAAGCATCTCATTTAATTTCTACCTAATTGTAGGACTCGGTTAGGTAGGTACCAATTAGGTAGGCAATCGTATGTTAACTGTAATTTTTTTTCAGCACAAGTATGTAATGTTCTGTTCCAAAACTATTTGATAAAAGTGTAAACAAACCCGCGGTTCAGAATTAAGTTCCCTTTAGAAAATAATGGTTTCAGAGCAGAGGTGGCCCATTGGTAATGGCCGCGACTTACGAGTAGATCGCAGGTTCGAACCCAGGCAGGCGCTTTACTTTGTGTAAATCATTTCATCACCACTGCCCTCAAAATGGTAAAGGAAAACATCGTGAGGAAACCGCCATGTCCTAGTACCAAAAATTCAAAGACTTGTGACATCTACCTACCCTTACTGGGGCCCGCGTGGTGGATTACGGCCCACGCCCCATCACCGAGAAGAGGCTTGTGTCCCAGCTGGGAATATTGTATAGGCTGATTATGAATGGTTTAATTCACTAAATAAGCAACAAATTCATTTGTATTTTGAAGGATTCAATTTTAATCTTAACACTTTTTCCAAAAATTATTGTTTCGTTATAACATTATAGAGCAAGATCCCAGGGCCGCCAGACCTTACTTATTTTCTGATTAACAAAATGTACGGGATATAGTAGTGCTAGCTTGTGCCGATGGCCACTTTATAGGTATCAGTACTAAAGTTACATAAAAATATTAGGTACTCACTTTTCTTAAAGTCTGACTGCTGATTTTTATGTAGGTTGTACAGAATATCTCTATACTATTAAACGAGCAATATTTGTCTATATATAAATATTTATTATACTTGTAATCACGATCTCGAAATCGGCTCGAACAATATCGATGAAAGTTGCAATATAGGGGTTTACGGGGGGGGGGGGGGGGGGGGGGGGGGGGGGGGCAAAAATCGATCCAGCTACGTCTGGGAAAATCCGTTTTCTCCGTATTTTAACGCAAGTTACAATAGCCTAATGTCAACTATGTATTGTGACGAGCATAAATTGCTAAACAATAATCAAATCGCAGCCCGTGAAATACGTATTATTGAGTAGTTCCGATGGCCATCTGTGGTCTTCCTCATCAGTTCCACTTCAGCAAATGGTGCTTTCCGGAAGCAAATGCACGAGTTACTACAAAAAATACCCAAATCGCTATAGGTGTACTTTTAAAATTTGAAGGTTCCCCTCGATTTCTCTAGGATGCCATCATCAGATCCTGGTTTCCTTATCATGGTACCACCCTTGGGACATCTTCTTTCCAACAAAAAACGAATCATCAAAATCGGTTTATAAACGACGAAGTTATCCGCGAACACACATACAAAATATATACTCGTAATATAACAAACCAAACCTAACCAACCACCACCACCAATCCTAATATACGGTCGAATTGAGAAACCTTCTTTTTTTGAAGTCAGTTAAAAAGATTCAGTTCGTAATGTCGCCACCGCCGTGCCGCCTACTTTTTATTCGTGAGGTTGAAAAATGTTCGTTAAGTATTTATATTTTTTCAATTTAAGAATAAAATTAAACCTATTCGATACTTTTTTTTAGAACTTTTAATTTACATTTGTCTGAAAAAGCTACAAAATTGATGTGGAGTATATTTCCTACACCGGAAATGGTTTACAAATATTATTGCCAGTATATGAAACACATTCGGCATTGATTTAGTTTCATTTCTACTCAAAAACGACTAATATTCGCGTGGCGCCACGCGGCGATTCCGGGCACCACCGGTGCTTGAGGGGAGATGTTTTAAAAAACTTAACAAAAGACCAAAGAGTTTGAGACTGTATTTTAAAAAAAACTTGTCTTTTGATAAATCTCGATTACTTTTTCCAGGCGCCATCTATTGATGTGAATACTAAATATCAGCTGTCCTAAAAAAGCCTCATTGCTGTCTCCCATTTAATTAGTTATAAAATTTAAAAGTAAACACTTAGTAGGTACTGGTTTTTAAAAGGTTAATGAGTTTTTGTACATTTGGTGGTTTGATGAGAAATTAGAACTGATGACAAACAAATGGTTTTACAAATCCGACAAGGCTGATTGAGCATCGTTCTTTTGCCTCTCCATTGACATGAAATGAACCTAACCAAACTAACGTTTTGGCGCCAACAGAAACGTTAACGTATTTTTTTTTCTTTAATAAAAAGAACTAGAGTTCTTAATAACTACTTAATTACAATCTAGCCTAATAGACTAATAAGCAATTTAACTCTAAATTATTATTTTACGTGATAAATTTTGTTATGACTAGAATAGTGTCAATTTGCACTTTTTCACAATTCCGTAGCACTTTCTTAGAGTCTGATAATATTAATAAAAACACTTTGTTCATGTGTCATATGTATAGCACAGCATTACTATTATTCATTCACACTTTACACTAACTCAAATGGTTTAGTTCTCTTTAGCCTGCGCACTATGTTCGTATTGTCTAGCAGCTGAATTGCGTCGACAATCACATGTCCGTGAAGTCTGTGTTCGTGGGCTTCAGCAAATTTTTGGATGATGGTGGTGACGAGTTCCATTTTAAGGTCGCGGTGGAGGTCGTCATTTCTAATGTACCATGGTGCATTTACAGCATCCCTGAGTAGGTACTTTATTTTGGAATTGTTGGATTATTTTAACGTTGCTTCGTTTAGTACAGCCCCAAAGTTGATTACCATACGTCCAAATTGGCATAAGAATATGCTTGTATAATATCATTTTATTACGTATGGATAGTCAGGATTTCCTTCCAAGTAACCAATACATACTTTTATAACGTATGTCGAGTTCCTGTCTTTTCTTTTTGACGTGAGATTTCCAGCGCAACTTGGCCTCAAGAGTTATGCAAAGGTATTTGGCTGTATTAGCATAAGGCACTTGCATGCCATTTATATAGACTGGGTGGTAATCGCAGTGTTTGTTAGTGAAGTCAATATGTATTGATTTTGACTCATTCAGTTTGATCTTCCACTTTTGTGTCCAGTCATAAACTCTGTTCACAGCAAGTTGAACTTTTTCTACTGCTTCTTTGCTTCTTTGCCAGCACATCAAGCTACCCCAATCTGTAAAATTTTCCCAATTGAATATGAACCTTATTTCTTTGAAGTATAGTTTAAAAATGTATCAAAGAAATTTGACAAATTGGGGTAGCTTGATGTGCTGGCCTCTGTAAATACTAACACTAGGTAACACTACTGTATCCCATAGGTACATTTTGTTAATCCTAACTAAGTAACAAGTAGGTATTATGAATGATAAAGTGAGTTTGTTTGTTACGCTTTAATGCTAAAACGGCTGAACAGATTTAGATGAAATTTGCCACATGGGTAGACCACAGCTGGAAAAGGATACTTATTTATCCCGGCCCGGTACGATCTCGTAGGATAATTGTCGACCTTCCCGCGGGCAAAAGCTAGTCAGAAAATAACTAAGGTCTGGGATCTTGGACTATTATAAAATTGTAATTGAAAAATTATCGACGAAAATGGACTAAGTAAGTTGATTTAAAATTAGAATTTCGTGTATATTTATTTATTTATTTATTTATTTATTTAACATGTGGAAAACCAACAGCTTAACTTATAAACAATAAATATACTGAAATAAGAAACATGAAGCCAATTACAGGTTTTCACGGCTAGCAATACAGTAATTATAATAAGAGATCTTACACACGACAAGATATCAAGAAAAGATGAGCACCAATCGTCAAATCGGCACCGCCAAACATAAGGAATAGATTACAAAAAAAATTAAATAAAATAAGAAACAGAACTATTATTAACACTAAGAATTAATTTTGAAAAATTCCAGGTTCAGCCTATTGCGTACGCTTGAGCCTTTGGTTGAAAACAAGTCAAAAGAGAACTGCTTGCATAGGTCATTAAAGTCTTTACTCACTCGCACTAAATATGAGTTTTGCCTGTAGTTGGAAGAAGACAACGGAATAGCTATAGGAGGATTAAATCTGAGAGTTCGCTGGGGAACATTAAAGTACAGCTTACGTAGAAGCTGCGGACAGTCCACCTCATTTGATACAATTTTGAGCAAAAATGTACAATCAGCCAATCGACGACGGTCAGTAAGTGGTTGTAGGTGAAATTTCCTGCAGAGATCCAAATATTCACAACTGTGGTATGGTATGCGCAAACGATAGCACAGAAACCGAACAAATCTTTTTTGTGCACCCTCTATGCGATCAATGTGCACGCCATAACGCGGGTTCCAAATTTGAGAAGCATATTCTAAATGACTTCTCACAAATGAGCAATACAAAATCTTAATAGTTTTTACTTTCTTAAAACACGCAGCTAGTCTCATAACAAAGCTTTGGATGCTTTAGCCACTATTTGCTCAACGTGAACATTAAACTGAAGTTTAGAGTCATGATATACGCCCAGGTCACGAACACCGCCACATCTCTGCAGTAGCTGACCTTTCAGCTTATAGGCGGTATGCAGTGGAAAGCGTTTTCTGCTAAACGAAATTACTGAACATTTAGTAGGGTTTAGGTCTAATTTATTGACGCGACAGTATTCATCAAGTCTTGATAGGTCAGATTGGAGAGCATCCATATCACTAAATGATGATATAGAAGAATATATCTTCATATCATCAGCAAAACAAAGAAGGTTAGAGTTATGGAAACACGTGTCAATATCGTTTACGTAAATAATGAAGAGTAACGGGCCTATCAGGGAACCTTGGGGAACACCACTAGGAACCGAAACCCAGCTCGAAATGTAGTTGCTGACAACTACAGCTTGAGACCTGTTATCCAAGTAAGACGAAAACCAGCGAAGTAGGTCACCTCTAATACCGATGTTAAATAGTTTTGCTTTAAGTAAGTCATGATCAATTCTGTCAAACGCTTTACTATAGTCCGTATAAACGACATCAACCTGCGCCCCTTTGTCCATACTAAGTGTTAAAAAGTCATTTAGCAAAGCTAGGTTGGAGACTGTTGAACGACCCTTTAAAAACCCGTGCTGTGAAGGACTAAAAGATGAACTAAGTGCTGCGTAAACCTGATCATAGACTAATCGTTCAAAAACTTTAGCCAGTATACACAGTTTGGAAATCGGTCTATAATTAACTATTTCGTTTTTGTGGCCTTTTTTATGGACTGGTGTTATAAAGGCAGACTTCCAAATATGAGGCACCGTACAAGTTGATAGAGATTTTTTAAATAATAACGATATCGGTAAGGCAATAGTTTTAGCACAACCAATCAGGAACACAGGTGATAAATGGTCCGGGCCTGCTGATTTTGAGGGATCTAGTTTACTAAGTAGCTTACCTACGTCATCAATGTTAATTTCAATGGAATGAATATCGGAGAGTATATTAGGATTAGAAGTAGTTTGGGAAGAACAATTACCATGGGATGGGTCAGAGTAGCTGCCAGGGCTGAGAAACGTAGAATAAAAGTGAGAAGAAAAAGCATTGCAAATGGACTCAGGGGAAGACACTGTCACGTCATTATATTTAAAATAGCTTGGCAAGACATTAGACTTTGATCGCTGCTTAACAAATCTCCAAAAAGATTTCGGGTTTTTTTCAATTGAAGTTTCGGTAGCTGCGATGTAATTGGAGTAACATACCTGTTCAAGATTTTTTACCCTTTCACGCAAATGTTTGAAAGTCACTTCGTCAGAGAGTCTACCATACAATTTAAATTTACGTAGATATTTAGCCTTCTCTTTCAACAAACGCTTAAGTGAAGGGGTATACCAGGTTGGATAAGAGCTATGAGAGACTGATATTGTAGGGACTAACCTACCTCGAATATCAGCAATAGTGTCATAAAAATATTTTATAGCGTCATTAAGGGATTTGTCAACAAAAATATTCTGCCAATCAACTGCTGATATTTCTCTGTTGATGGCTACAAAGTCTGCTTTATTAAACAAGTACCGGGTATAAGGAGCGGGCTTTAAGTACTGATATTCCACAAAATTTACGTTAACGCAAAGTGCTGGGTGATATTTATCAACAGGAGATAGCGGCGTTAGACATTCACACACTGAAACAAAATCATTACACAGAACCAAATCCAAAGTCTTGCCATACTCATTTAATATTGCGTTGTATTGATTAAGCCCTAACACTCGCAAATCATCCGTAAGCATTAACTCATCACCACCATTTAGGTTCGTAGGAACTAACATGTTACTATCAAGTTGCCACAAGATCCCACTCAAATTAAAATCACCAATGATTAAGTACTTGTCATTCGGATTGCTCAGCACTGATTTATGTAAGTTACTTAAAAAATTAGTTAGTTGATCAGTGAAAGAATAACCCTGGTTTTGTTTACATAGGTAAATGGAACAGACATGCAACTTAAGGTAGTTTTTATTATTAGGCTGTCGTAAATTCAATGTTACCCACAAGTCCTCAGCTGATGAATGAAACAAAGGTTGCGGAACCGCAGAGATACACTTGCGGACGGCTATCAATACACCACCCCCGCGGGTCTGACCCGTAAGACAGTAGTTCCGATCGCGACGCCACACCATGTACTGATCACCAAATAACTCAGTGTCAGTGATTCCTTCCACTAACCAAGTTTCGGTTAAAGCAATAATATCAAACTCAGATAAGCACAATTGTCGATAGAAATTTTCGGTCTTAGTACGGAGGCCACGAACATTTTGGTAATAGATACGCAGGCTTTTATTTTCATTCAAAGCCATTGGTAAATTAAATAAGATATAGCAACAAAATTAACGACTACACAATATACTCGTACATACAACCATAAATAATTAAGTATTGAAATAATAACAACCGCAGTGTCAATAATAAACAACCAACTGTAACCATAACGAAGCACATTAATAAGAATCAGTAAAATTATTTTATAAGTAGTCAGGTAAACAATGAACTTAAAAATTATAAAAAATAAGCGGTAATTAGCAACCTCTTCATTCCTAGCTATGCGAAGAGGCAGGCAATAAATACGTTCAATAATGAGTGCGAGCGAGATAAGCATACATTGCAATGTTCTAATGAATTGAACAGCGCGATAAGCAATACAAACACAAGGTGACGAAGCATAAAGCAGAGCAGTGGTGCTAAACCTTTTACAAATATTAATGAAGTAAACAAATAATGAATGTAGAAAATAGTAAACATAACATAACGCTACATTCTCTGATGGGCTTGGCAGAGGTGTATAGTACATCCACGTATGAATTGTAATAAAAATTATGTTAACACGATTCCGACTAAAATATGACAAGAGAAATATTAGACTGTACATTAATTTTATTTGTTTAAATCCCTATCCCTGGATATTATGAGGACAGCTGACCCTTCTTGCTTACGGACATGAATCTTCCCATGTTTGACCCATACATGTTTGAAGTTCTTTTCTTTCGCCAATACTCGGGTTTTGTTAAGCAGTTTTTTGGAGTCAGGGTTGAGGTGATCGTTGACATACACTCGGTTAGAATGACCCATATATCCAAGATCACAGGCTGATAACGTTTTCAAAGAGCGAGCAGCCGCAATAAAATCCTCTTTGATGTATCTATTTAAAAAGCTCACCACAATTGACTTATCCTTAGAGTTAAACAAAGGGATCCTAGATATATAGTTAACCTGGGTCTTTGGAAATGTAAAGCCAACTTTCTCACTTAACTTGCCCAAAATGTCAAATAAGTTCTCATCCCTTTTTAGTGGTATGCCCTTAATTTCTATGTTGTTCAATCTAGATCTCTGGTCACTAGCAGACAGTTCCAGTTTGATGGAATCAACATCAGATTGTAGGGTGAGGACTGAATCCTGCAGACGCTCAAGACTGGTGATTCTGGTTTCAATGCCGGCCAGTTTGGTATAGAAGTCATCTATGCGTTTCCCTTCAAATTCGAAACTAGTTTTGAGATCACGAAGCTCTTCCTTCATATATTTTACATCTTCAGACAGCGTAGGCAAACCAGCCAGCTGAATCTTGAGATCTCGAATCTCCATCAGGATAACTTCCAGTGATGCTGGTTCCGGAGTCGGCACTGGAGAGGGGGACGGCGATGGAGTCGGGGAAGAGGATGCTGATATTTTGCATTTCGAGCATCTCCATAAGGCCCTTCTATCCAATCCAAGCCGTCTCCAGCCAGCCTCAGTAATACCGGCACATCCATAATCAAGGTGCCTCTTGCAGGACACACACTGAACACCATCATTGAAGTCGACATTACAAGCACCACACTTCGTCATAGCAGCGGATTGATGACAAACGTTAAAATATTGAAAGCAACTGGACGCGCAAAAAATGGATAGCGAGTGCGAACGAGCGATCGACAACACGCGTGCACAACGTACGAATGATCTCAGTGAACTGAAATATGTAGGTATTCAAATAATCCAATCATAGCACTCAATTTGTAAGTGGGACTACAAATTGGCATCCATTGATAAGTACGTACGTTTTCTGATCCATTTTTTTTTACTTTTTTTCAGATACTTATGGAAGAGACCATGAAGACTGCAGTAGGTACAGCAAAGCAACCGAGTACTAGTAGCAGTTCGCTCCTCGGTATTTAGTTGCTTCTGCTTGCAAAAGTGACCTAAAATATGGCATTTTGGGGCAGTGAGCAGATTTTTTATTTAGCTATACTATGTGTGACCTAGGACCAACTCTACGTTGTGATACCCGAGCATGACAAATGTCCTCCACTACAAAGAAATAACCTTTTATACCTAAGTACAAATAGCTACATGCGCTTCTTCGCCAAACTTCCTACATTCTGTAGTTAACCATGAGAATGTTTTTCATCATCATTCTCCTGCCCTTATCCCAATCTATTTGGGGTCGGCACAACATGTCCTTTTTTTCCATACTTCTCTATTATTCGTCATCTCGGTAGTCACCCCCTTTCTAGCCATGTCATCTTTCACACAATCCATCCATCGTTTCTTTGGTCTTCCCCTACTCTTATAGCCATCGACATTCATACTCAAAACTTTCCTCACGACATTTTCCTCACTCCTCCGCATCACATGCCCATACCATGACAGCCGATTTCCGCACAACTTTTCAGTCACCGGTGCCACTTTTAGACTTCCTCTTATGTACTCATTTCTTATTCTATCCATTCGTGTAACACCACACATCCCTCTTAGCATTCTCATCTCAGCTGCATGCAACTGCTTTTCATTCATCCCTTTTGTGGCCCAACATTCTGATCCATACAAGACAGCAGGTCTAACCATTGTTTTATATATCTTCCCCTTAAGTTTAAGGGGAATGCGGGAGTCGCAGATTGTTCCCGTGACCTGCCGCCATTTCATCCATCCAGTGTTAATCCTATGCTTAACCGTCCGATCTACTTCGCCATCGCTTTGCACGAGTGAACCGAGATACCGAAAGTCGGAGCAGACTGGGAGAAGCGCGCCATCAAGCGCTATGCCTCCAGAACTGGAGAAACCGCCGAAATCGCAGAACATATATTCAGTTTTGGTTCTGCTGATTTTCAAGCCAACATTCTCCAGTTTCTGTTGCCATTTCTCCAATCTGCTCCGAATCTCAGGTAAATCTTCACCGACAAGAACAATGTCATCGGCAAACAGCATGCACCAGGGTGCCTCTTCCTGTAGATTCGATGTCAGAGCATCCATAATCAACAGGAAGAGGTAAGGACTTAAAGCCGACCCTTGGTGCAAGCCAACAGCCACATTGAACTCGTCGGTATTCCCAGCAGCCGAGCGGACGTAGGTACGAGATTGACTGTACATAGCACGAATTAACTCTACATACTTCCCGGGCAAACCTTTCTCTTTCAAGGCCCACACTCAATGTTTTTGTAAACCTTTATTATATTGAGGTAGCTCTATCAATAGGACGAAATTAGACATAATGTACAACATACTTCGTTACATTATACAGCAAACAAACAAGCAAATTCAACAAGTAAGTAAATCCAGTTGGGTATGCAAGAAAACACCTTACATAGGTGACTTATTACAACGCCGCCCGTCTGTCTTATCCCACATCATGTTTTCTGATTAAATATAATCTTGCAGACGCGAGGCGGTTAAAGTACAATGGATTTAAATGAGTGACACATTTACGTTGCTACGGCACGCGACTTAACTAAGCGTTAACATATACATGCTGTATATTCATGAACGCCGTAATTAATTTATAGCTAACTGCCAAAAGAGACGTTACTCGCATTTACGTGACTGTTTGTTTGTCAAATGTTTGGCAAATGGATGGACCCCACGCGATAAACAATAAAAGGAAATCCGCCCGCAGTTTTCCCACGAATTTTTCAGCGCGTTTTGAAAGGAGAATATTGTAAGCGTTCATAACAGTCGATCCAGGCGTGACAATAATTTGCCGCGTGTTCAATTATGCAAGGGGCACACACAGTTAGAGGACGAGACTGGGGAAGGGGCGCAGGGTGAGCCTGAATAGCATCTGACCCATTTCCAGAGCGAACTGGCGCGAAGGCCCCCAGTCGCCTGGATTTCAATCTTAACTGAAAACCTCCTTTCTAATTACGATTCTCATATTTTGCATTCTATCTATACTCGTTTTTAGGGTTCCGTAGTCAACAAGGAACCCTTATAGTTTCGCTATGTCCGTCCGCAGCTTAGCTCAGAGACTCTTAGTACTAGAAAGCTATAATTTGGCATGGATATACATATTCATCACGCCGACAAAGTGGTAAAATAAAACCATGAAAAAAATTTTTTTTTCAGGTGCCTTCTGTACACAAGTGTTCTGTGTGTTGTTGTTTGTGTTGTGTTCAAGTGGGGATGTTTTTTTTCTCGTATACCCCATGGTTTGGGGTGTTGTTGGATGGGTCTTTCAAAAATATTGTGGGCTTGTTCAAACAGTATTTCGATTTAGGGACCCGTTTCTGAAATATTAAGCTTTAAAGTGCTAATTTTTGTTAGAGTCAAGTGTCCCCCTCCTGCCAGTTAAACGGTTAGTTTTGGATGAGTGAAAAAATACACGATAGTGGTATATATAACGAAGTTAAAAGGAAAACTATCACAGCTAAGTAGGCTTTTCAAGTTTACGAGTAATAGTCAAGCAACTTACATTTGCAGTTGGGATGTATGGGAAACCATGTTTTTCAACTACAATGTTAAGTTTGTTCTTGGGATAAATTCATCCCAACTACCTACCTTTCATTGTGCGTGGTCCGACACGCACTTGGGCGGTTTTTAGAGTTAGATATTGTTTACTAGCAGTCTATTGAAAACCATTTTAAAAAAAAATGTAGATGTACCTACTAATAAAGTTGATAAATTACTAATTCTTTTTACCGTCTATTATTACAATACACGCCAGTTATTGTGATCTTGTGACAATACTTAAGCTTTCTAGCAAACTTAGTACCACAGCCTAGTATCTATTTTAAAACCTGCATACAAAAGTTGGTTCCAACCTAGTCAATATTCAAATTACCACTAACCTAGAACCCTTACATTGGAATTGAAATTATGGATTGGCTTAATACTCCTTGTTCTACCAAATGTAAAGCGTTCTTACCGTCCCTTTTGCCACGTAAACAAGTCGTCCGCCATGGTGATCTTTCAACGTGATTCGTGCGTAAGATGTGCCAATTTCAGGCATTATATTCCAACATTCACATTTATACTCTATTGCACTATGCCAAGTGCTATTGCTACATTGCGCTATTTGTATTCAAGATGAGGCCAATGAAATCTTTTATCTATTATACTATATAATATATAGCAATCTATTTAAATATAATGGATATAAAGATAAAATTGTACTTCGTTCGTCTAGAATAGATTGATATTACTGTAGAAAGGCATGGTGCGCTACGAAATAGATTTCTAAATCCATTAAATCTGTGTAACAGCCCAAGTGCCATATATTACCCATCTACAGTGATTGTTTAGCAAATTAACGACTGTCGGATATTACTTAGTGGGCACGGAAACTATCGGAGTTCATAATTGATTAGCTTTATTTGTAAACACAAAGTTATGCGAGTCATTTGAAGTGGTCTTTATAGCTCCCCGATCGTAGCATTCCCGACTATCGTCGAGACTCAAAGTAAGACTTAACTTTTAGTTTCGCTTTCCCCAAAGGATTCAACGTTTACTTGCAGTTAATGAATACGGGAATACACAAATTGGACTAACTACCCGTATACCATTAGTCAGACGTTCTAATTCCTGGAACTGGCACCGCTATGTCAAATAATTATAATTACTTAAACACTGGTTTTCTGAATTAATATTAGATCTTGAGAAAAATACAGAGCTCAGACAACAATGAGTAGGTAGGTACTAAATGTCGGGATTCAAAGTCATTGACCGGCTTCATGAGAACCGATGTAAGACGAAAGACGAAGGTCATCAAAGTTGATTAGTGTTCAAAAATCCAAATAACATCGCCATTACACATTAAAATTAAGCCGCATAATTAATGATCATGTAATTTAAATAAGATAATAGTAATTTTTACTGGGAAATTGCGAGGAAAATCGCGAAAACATAGTCGGTGGGGCGAGGCAGGTGCGGGGGCGGAGCTGCATCGATTCGCTGCATGCCAGACAGCGGGATCGCGGGCCCGGAGTAAGGCCCGGCCGCGGCCACGGCTCACAGGCCACGGCCCACCACCGCGGCTGCTGTGGCCCCCACTGGCTCCCGCAAAGACATAATGTTGCGTGAAATTTGCGCCCCCATTGTAACCTTACCTACAACTAGCCGTCGGTCCGTAACGCTTTATGGAGCACGGACCTGGATGCTATATGGACCGAGTGTGAATCACACACGTGACGTGCCATGATCCAATATGTTTTATTGTGTTCTTTATAGTTTCCTATCATTATCGTTCTATTAAAAAACATGTTACTTCACCCTGATCTCGAAAATATAATCTCTAAGACGCCATGGAGTCTGCAGTGGTTACTGTATCTATAGGTTTTGGATTGAAGAAAACGACTAGTTTGAATCGTGAACATAATTTCTGATGTTTCATAGGTAACTAGGATTATTAATACCTTTGAAACTGAATAATTGTGTCATCATAGAATTATTCAGTTTCAAAAATAGTGGAATGCAATATGAATGACATTCAACTGCCTGTTTCTTCTTTTTCGCGGGTCACGCTAGGTCGCAACGCAACGGAAGGATTCTGATATTCTACTTACTTAGTTTATCATTAAAATTACTACCAAATCAAGGCATGGCTTGAGGACAACATTGTATGATGCACCTTAACCGTTATTATAGTAGAGGAGGTACCTATGACCGTCAGACACAAGGCAAAGTTCATAATAGACTTGTTTCACGGCAGACGAAGCCGCGGTCTGTCGTACTCGTAACGCGATTGAAGTAAAACTGCATTATTGTGGCGAAGCACAGCACAGGTATGAGAGGCGTGCTTGTGTACAATCAGTTAATACGTTGTTGGATTTTGTGAAAGTTAAGAACACTTATGAAAGGCTTAAATATTATATGTTCTTGTTATTTGGAGAGTAACAAAATGTATTTTTCTATTCAGATTGCCTTAGTTTCTCTTTTTTATTAGAATAGAACAATTTGAACGCGTCATTACTATCATAATTCTCGTGTAAAGTTCCACGGCTAACATCGTCTTGCTACTCCGAGCGGATGTTTGATTAGCAGTCTCGCTTATATATCAGTATCTACATAGTTACATAGTAAATTTCAATTAAGTTCATTAATTGTTGAATCGTTTCAAACTAAGTGCTTTGTGGCTTCCGCTATACCTACGTATCAATGTAATCGGCTTGATCTGCACTCGGTTTATACTGTATCAAGATAAGGATCATAAATAATGATGATGGAATAAATCGATAATTACTGTAAAGTCAACAACTAGACAGAAAGGTTCAGATTGACGGCCTACCGGTCAGTTTAAAGTAGTACGTAAAATTAATAATTAATACTACAAGTCTCGTTATCGGGTTCATGGTAATAGGCTCGCTCCCTTATTTCATGGGATTGGTGAAATGTGGCTGCACTATAGGTGCGCCTCTATCTAACCCTTTGCGAGGATTACAGGCGTGATTTAATCCAGCTGCCGAATTAAAAATGTATATTTAATTAAGCACCAAAAATATTAAAACTTATGCTTACATCAATTATTTAAATTAATAGAAAGTGTTACTGAAAAGTAGCAAAATGAGTGTTCAACAACCATAAATTGATAAAAACAAACAAATAATTAATTAATTTGCTCCTTAGGCTGTTAACAACTCAGATTAAGTTTTATCAAAATAAATTTCAAAACAATATCAAAATATTGATTTTCTCAACATCTCGGTGACGCGTGTTTTGTACAAATACACATAAATAACACCACAATACGGGATCTACACTGACACGTCTGACACAAATCACATTTCCGAAACAAACGTGGCGGAGTCGGAGCGAAAAGTATCGAGTGTCGAGCGATATATGCATTACATATAAATAAATTCATTTATTTCAGGTAACTAGCACCCATTGCCAGACATGTAAAATAAATCAAATAAAAATATTTAATAAAATAAAATAAAATTAAATCAAAATAAATAAATCATTCAATAAAAAGATAAAACCTCTCCGTCTCTCTCTTCCTCTTATAATTTATTATAGAGGAATGAAGTATATTTTTTTAATTCCTTTAAAAAAGATACAATCATATTTTTTTTGTCTCTTCTTGCTTACAATCTGTCTCTATTGTGATACGTAATTTTTATGACGTGTTTATTCTATGTATATGAATTTATATCAATTGCCGAATGTATGTACGAGTAAGCGCATCACTTCAGAATGTTTGCACCTATTTGACCAATTATTTTTTTGTTGTGTTTTTAATTGTCAGGACAAAGTTTGTATGTCTGATTTTTTGGAACGAAGTTCCTTATCGCGCGTTGTGAAAGGGGGCTAGACGGAAAAAATTCTCACGAAAAGTTGTAACGACACTTTTTGCTAGCTGTGCGACGTGCGCATGTTTCTCTGTCTGTCTCTCTCTCTCTCTCTCTTATAGAAAGCAAGCCAGATATAACAAAAAAAAAAAACTAAAAAAAAAAACTAAAAAAAAAAAAAAAAAAAAATATTACGATTCCTTCACTAATTAATCGAAAGGAACTTCGTTCCATCCGGGTGTCCCTTGACACCTTGCAACTTTTTTTTTTTTAAAATTCACCGGAAAAGTCGGAAATTTGGATGGTATTTTTGTATGAAAACAGACAACATACAGCCTAAACCACTGGAGATGAAATTCACCCGAGCGACGTCGGGCACAAACGGCTAGTATAATATAAACAATGTCGCTTTTCTGTCTGTCTGTATGACTACGTTGTTCTTCTAAACTGCGCAACAGATTTTGATTCGGTTTTTATTAACGAGTATATTTCGGAAGGTTTACATATCTGTATAATCCATTAATATTAAACTTATATGTATATAATATAGAAATCTTGTTGTTTTGTCAAGTCCTAAACCGTGCGAAGCAGGGGCGGGTTGCTTGTATATAATAGTTACATCGTAGTGGGCTACAGCTACAGCTAGTTCTGAGCACCAGGTTGTGGCTTTTGGAAACCGGCGGGTACCAATTTAACTATTTGAATATATTTCACTATCTACTTTTTAAGTTAACCTGAGACTGAACAGATTACGGTGAAATATAGGACATGTCATGAAGAATTACAAAAGAAACAGTAGAGGTTTAAGACAAAAAATCTCATTGGTACAGTCAACAAAAGAGATATCTAGGCAGGGTAGACTAACATATTTGTATGAGAATTGCTTCATGTTCAATTTTATATAAATATTACTTTGTTTTTGCAATACTCCTACATTGTAACACACCAACACAAAATGGTATATTGTCACAAAATTGAATGCAAATATGTTAGTAGGTATACCCTGCCTAGATATCTCTTTTGTTGACTGTACCTACGTAGGATATGTATACAAAAAGAAGTTTCTACGAAAACGCAAAACTAATAGATTGCTCCTAGATATAATTATTATGTTTCTGTGGATTGTTTTCATATTCAATGCATGTGTTTAAATCATCATCATCATCATCAGTTCATCTGAAAGACGTCCACCGCTGGGCATAGACCTCCGCTAAGCACCGCCACTTAGACCAATTCTGTGCTTCCCGCATCCAGCGGATTCCTGATTATTTAAAACTAGATTTTTCCTGCAGCTTTGCCCGCGTGGAGGTCGCAAATTATCCCACGGAAACGCACTACCGGGATAAAAAGTATCTTTTGCCGTAATCCAAATCATGGTCTACCCATGTGCCAAATTTCATCTAAATCAGATCAGTCGTTTAACGTGAAAGCGTAACAAACAAACAAACTCACTTTCGCATTTATAATATTAGTTAGGATAGCTTCTACCCGCGACTTCGTCCGCATGAAATTTCTTGTTCTCCAGTCCCACCCCGTCGCATCGCATCGCCTGCCCGTATTTTCGCTTAGTCTTCTTCCTGACTTTTTTCTTTTCTCTCAGCTCCTAAGGGTCGTAGCGTGATGTTAAATAGCCTCGAGAATTAAGATATCAAATGCAAAAAGATTTTTTCAAAGCCGACTGTCAGTTCCCGAGATAAGCGCGTTCAAAACAGTCAAACAAATATAAAATTATAATCACGATTAAAATACCACAACGAATGACCGTTTAGTAATCATATTTTAATGTACGAACAAAATCGACTATTCAATTATTAAAATAGCTCTTGATGTTTAATGGTGGTTAGCTCAAAACTTCATTAACATCAATATTTTGGTTAACACCAATTTACATTCGTATTTAATCAATGACCACCGCAAACAATATTAATAATATTCGTAGTAAGCAAATTAAACAGTAATATTTGATTTTTCGTAGCACTTTCGTAGACGCCCTACGAAATCGTAGCACTTTCGTAGACGCACTACGAAATCGTAGCTCTTTCGTAGACGCACTACGAAATCGTAGCATTTTCGTAGACGCCCTCAGAAATCGTAACGCTCTTTAGTAGATGCATTACGAAATCGTAGCTCATTCGTTGACGCCCTCCGAAATCGTAGCAATACTTTCGTAGATGCGCTACGAAGAGTTTAGCTCTTATGTTGTCGTGCCGTAACCGGGTTTCATGTTGGAACTTACTTAAATTGTAACAACTAAATGTACACATGAATGCAATAAAGAGTTTTGAATTTGAATTTGAATTACGACGAAAATTAGGAAACTAATGTTTTAATTGATTTTTTTCGTAGCACTTTCGTAGATGCTCTAACGAAAACGTAACTCGAGGTAACTTTACTAGTTTACTTCGATTTAGTGCTACAATTTACAATAGTTTATTTCGATTTATTGCTACGTTTTTTAAAACAGTGAAATTAGTAAACTACATGACATGTTTTGGCTGACATTTTATTTTTCGTTGCACTTTCGTAGACGCGCAAAGAAAGCGTAGCACATCGTCTTATTTACGTCAATTTATTGCTGTGGTTTAAAAAACGATGGAATTAAATTTTTTACTAACCTCATGATTTGGTTCCTCACCTCAACCCACCCTTTGGTTGTTTATCTTCCAACCTTACCCCGTATATTGTAGCGGTCTACGAATATTATCGCACTTCGGCACATCATTGAATGGCTAATCGTAATATGAAGATACGATTAAATATCCGAAAAGCCCGTCATTCTATGTGTTCATTTAGAAGGTTGGAAGGTTGAAAATGTCTATTTTGGAAACTCCGTGTGAAAAGCAGTCGTGTCGATAAAAACTCTGACCAATTTCTCTAGCCAAACACACAATTCATTACAAAATAGAGGGTATTTCCACGAAAATTATTTGTCACATAAAATTTACCTAAAAGTAACATACTTCAGAACAAAGTAGCTGCTTATTGCCCAAGGTACATTTTCGCCTTCCGTAGGCATCTAAAGCGACGTTAAATTTAATACATCCCAAGCGCGTGCTATACGTGTAAATAAGGTATAAGTATGACATCACATTCTTGTATAAATATTCGCCGCTGGCGTCATTGTTTTAAGTAAATTCTCTTTTGGATGACCGAATTTTTCAACTAGGTCATCCCTTAAAATTAGATGGTCCACGCGGACCCTCATGAGCAAACCGCTGCTCTAATGTTCACAAAGATAGCTCAGATCGATATCACAATATGGACCGTCTGTTCCGAACAGTGCAAATAGCGAGTTGACAAGGGGAAAGATAAAACTTCCAAGTAAGCCAGGAGACCACTTTGATGACGGCAATACATAAACAGTGATGCGTGAACAAGGCAATATTTTCAACGTCAAGTTTCCCCTAATATCTAAGTACACTGAAAGGAACTCATAAAAAGGTTCCAGGAAAATATTTGTTAAAAACGGTGAGCGCGGTGCGCCGTTTACTCGCCATGATTAAGGAAGAGATATCTGATGTTTTCCTTCCTTTTGGACCTACCTCTTACCTGTAGGCTGTATAAACGTTTCTCTCCACTCGAACATAATTTATTAGAAATAGGTAGGCAAACTAAAATTACTACTATTATTTCTATATATAGCTGCCTATCCCCGAGTCCTTTCCTGCTCTATGTGAATGACCTATGCGAGCAGTCAATATTTAGCTATGCAAACGACACTTAAATTTCATGGAGAGACCTGGAACGCGGCACGACAAGCTGCAGAGACAGGCGTACGTAAAATAAATCCACTGGCTGGAAGTTAACTTACTAACACTTAATATTTCGAAAACATCTTTTCTGCAATTTACTTTCGCCAAAACTAAACCTTCAATAATAAGCCTTAAAGCACACTCCTATAATCTCTCCAACAACAGTCTTCCATGCTCGTGTCTTCCAATTAAACAAAAAAAAAACAATTAAAAGTACCTGAGTGTATTCCGGATGAGGGACTAAGCTGGCGTCCCCACATTGCGCAAAGTGCCTCCCAGGTTAGGAAACGTATAAGGGCGTTTTTGAAGATACTTCGGCAAGTGGTCGACTTTAAGCTTCTCCGAGTGGTGTATATAGCACCAGCACAGTCAATCGTAGGTTACTGTGTTACGGCATGGGGAGGTGCATGTAAAACCTATGTGATACACCTCGAGAGAGCCCATAGACCTTTGTTAAACGTCATGACCTTCAAACCGTACCGGTTTTCTACAAAAAATCTGTATGAAAGCTGTCAACTACTTACAGTGAGACAACTATACCTCCTCAATCTCATAATGAAACAGCATGAAATAACTCCGGTAAATCACGCGCTGTCAAATTTAAGACCGCATCCAGTCGATGGCAACATCTATACCTACTTTAATAAAGGTAACAGAATTCTCAACTTCAACCCACTAACAAAAAATAAAACTGAGATAAAACTAAACACATAGCTACAAACACTAGATTACTAACAGACGGAAAACTTAAACTTAAAGAACATACACGTGATAATTAAATAATGATGTAGGCAAACAAAATCAGATATTTAACCTAAAGTCCAATCACCAAGCACAACCACTCAATACACACAAAACACAACAAACACACACATACACACACCACTCAAGAGCATGCATGTACTAAATTCCCTTCGTTTTATGATATGTTTTAACTTTGTTGCATAAATTGTTAATGTTCCAAAATCTGGTAACACAGGTATCACCTACCTCAGGAGTTAGTCGACGTTCGCCCGGATTTAAAAATATCGCGGCGATTTTTTTTCGCGCACTGGATTTTCAACGCTCTGCTTAGCGCCGAGAGTGCAAAATCTAACAGTGTGTTTTTTCGACGCGCTAGAATGTACTCTGTTATTGTTAAGTTGGATTCTCAACGCTCGGCTCAACAACGAGAGTTGAAAATCCAGTGCGCTATAAAATCCCGCCGCGATTTTATTACGCTCGTGCGAACGGGGGTTTATTGTTAAGTTGGATTCTCAACGCTCGGCTCAACAACGAGAGTTGAAAATCCAGTGCGCGATAAAATCCCGCCGCGATTTTATTACGCCCGTGGGAACGGGGGCTTAGGGCTTCAATTGAAAATGTTACACCTTTTTTTATGTCAAAAAACATTTTTTTTTTTATTATTTTACTTGAATGAAAACTTAAGTCTTGGTAATTGCTAACTAGCTATATAAATATACATATATTATATTTGCTCAGGCAGGCGTTATACCTTGTATAAATTATTTCATCACTTCTGATCTCAAAAACGGTGAACGAAAACATCGTGAGGAAACCGGTCTGTCCTAGAACGAAACAATCGAAGACATGTTATGCGAACTACGCATCACACTGACATGACGTCACGAAAAAATCCTGCATCGCGCAATCAGAGTTTACCGCGCGACTAGCATTTATACAACGTCCCGACATCAAACGTCGGGCAGTTGCCCACCAGACACGACACCCGTCTGGTCGGAGGATCCTCCCTTTTCTACGGAGGATGAGTGAACTTTACACCCTGTTCCTCATGCCTCTATAATGTGACATCTAGCAACCCGCGCTGGGCCCGCGTGGTGGATTACACCTACTCCCTCTGACAGAAAGAGTACGCCTGTGTCCCAGCAGTAGGACAATTATAGGCTGCATGATTTATTATAGATGTATATATCTCTAAATATACTTAGGTATAATTAAGTAAATTGGTAGTACCGGTAACTATAGTTACCGGTAGAAAGATGACGGTTTTTCAGAGAATCGAAGTGTTGATCATTCAACAATATTATGATAAAGTTTTAGATGTAAGTTTGGATACAAAACTATATATACCTACGTTAAGTTTCGACAAAATAATTATTCCTTATTAAGTTTAATTTAATAGATAACCTTAAAGATTGTAAAAAGTTTGTTCGTAAAGATTATTCACTATGTCGTTTCATTTAATGGTTTAATATATTGTATTATAGAATTACTGTGATAATCCTAACACTTGCTATCTGTTTTAAATAAAATTCAACAGTCTAGTACGCGGCGCTACTATTTACTACTACTACTATTTAAACGAAAGGTTTGTAATCAGACAGCTCTAGTTCGATTCATGTTCTTACCATAGAGTGATACATTATCGAGCCAAATACAACATATTGGTGCCGATTCTGTTGTGCAATAGCAAAACTTAATTTAGGTTATTTCCGTCTTTTTCTCTCTATTAAACCAAGAAAGGGACTTCCATGCATGTATTGTTGATAAATCACGGCGAAGTTCATGGCATTAAACTAATTTGACATCTCTAAACCTTCGGCCACACCTGAGTGACCAAAGCGTCTGCGAAGCGGGAGCGTCAGTCGCGTGACGGACGCTGCCCATGTTATGTTATCTTATGGCGCCTAGCACACCTGCGTGACCGCGACGCGGGAAGACCGCGTTTGCAAAGCGGGACGCAGTTGGACGCACGCGTCTTGTGGTCAGACGTGTGTAGAGCTTGTCTACTCCGAACAAAGCGAGAATTTTATAAATAGTTACTATCATTTGTACCATTTATGATGTTAATAGCCGATGCCAACCCTCAAATATCATACAATTTTCGTGATTAAAATACCCGGCTTTGCATAAAAAAAAGTGTGTGTGTCAGCTCCGACGCACGAATGACGAAAACAAAGGGCCTACGGTCCTTTCGTCAGGCGACCTTCTATTGTTAGACAACAATTTAGGTGTTAAACTAAGCTATAGACGTGCGGCTTCAGTGACTATTCACTAAAAATGAGGTTCGCGGTTCGCGCGCGCAGGTGTGCACGTAAAAGTTTCGCGTTGTAGACGCTCCAGGTTCGCGTCCCGCATCCCGCTACTTGACGCTCAGGTCAGACCGGAGCATTACTTAGTCCATATTATGTGGTTCTTATATGTACTTGTCAGTGGGTGCTTATCGGTGACCGTCGTAGACAGACTATTTACGGTCGCCGTCCTTTCTCGGGATGTCTGTCAGTAAAAAAGATGTCAATTATCTAATTTCAGTTTGTGAACAAGGGAATCGGCGATTACATATGTATACACTTGAGTGGTTTAAGGAGGAGCTCGTGGCTAAGTAATAACAGCCGCACGGGTCGATCGACCAGGTTAAGCTACGCTTGCCGGGGTTGGTCCGTGGATGGGTGACCATCTTTACATATCGAGACTTCTCCGCGCCTCGGAAAGCACGTCCCAGCAAAAAGCAATAATTCGTGGATCTTTGACAGTCGTTATAGATCGTCAGAATCCCGAAAGTCTGACAACCAGTCTTACCAAGGGGTATCGTATTACCCAGTTACTGGGTTGTGGAGGTCAGATAGGCAGTCGCTCCAAATAAAATACTGGTATTCAGCTGCATCCGGTTAGACTGGAAGCCGACTCCAACATAGTTGGAAAAAGGCTAGGCAGATGATGACACTTGAGTGGTTTAGTCTGACACTAGATTGAACCATTAGGATTGTTTGGAACCATAACCGAGATAAATCTGATTCTAATGTTTAAACGATGATGCTTAGTAAGGATTAATGTCTTCACAAATTATGCTAATGAAAGGCACAAGTCTCTAAGTAAGCCATCTGCCATTTAGCTGCCTCGGGATCCAAGTGTCGTGCATGGCCACTTGTTCCCAGGTGTGAAGGAGGCTTTACGACACAAGTCTGAGGGAACACGCTCGTTAACTATTAGCCTTCCTATTAGCTAGCATATTAAAGGTGTCAAGAACTGTATTATTCTGTGCCTTACTGCAACAAACTATTTTGGGCAATTATCATTTAAGAATCGTTCGTGTACGAGCAGACTTTATAAATATTTATTCATAAAAGTTGAAGTGAAATATGTAACTGCTGAGCAAAGTGGAGGTGAGTGACAAATCTAATTTGAACTTAGTAAGTATATAGTAGTATATGATTATTTTCTCTTTCATGACTTAGTTAGGAAAGTATTTATTAAATAGTTATTTTCTTTGATTTATTTTGATCCATAAAACAAACGTCGTTGTATACCTACTTGGTTTTAAAACCCAGTTAATCTGTGGTCCACATTGGAATAGTGTATTTCCAAATATACGTGACCAATTTAATCAGATATTCAATACCCGCTCACCGGAAATGAGACCGAGTAACAGATAAAAATAAAGCTGCGAGTTTAAATGGAAAATACCAAACTGTATCTGTTCGAAGTTTAACGCGGCTATATAAAATAATTGTTGGTACATTAAGTTCGTACAATATAGAACTAAGTAATTTCGATGAAGCTAAGTAAAGTTCATAACTAAAGTGCTACTTGCTAGTCACACATATTTACATGATTTTATGTTAGAGGAAGATAAACATCGAATCGTAACGTACATGTTTTACAAACTCTATATTACGCCCTCAAATCTATTCAATTTTATGCTTATGCTCCGTCTCGCGTGTATTTCGTAGGAATAAAATAGGGGAACTTGGAAAGAATTGTGGCGGTAAATCTTTTTAGTGCAATAAAATTGAATGCCGACTGAATTGAGATGTAAAGTAGAGAATTGTCCTGGTGGGCCGAAACGAACTCACACGTGACAAGTTTATGACCCCACAACCTAATGTGCTGCAATAAAATGTACAAATAGGCCATTATTTTATAATGCTTTTGCTTATTCAATTTATCTAAGTCCGTTGCACGACGTAGAGAAGTAACTCGTAACGATTCTTTATTAAGCATCCCTTTTCAGTAAAAATACCAAATTAGCCTTTGCATTTACCGTATGCGTTCTTCTGACGTATTTACTGCGTTAACGCCGCGTCAACGTGATGTTAGTTTCCTATACTCTCGCCTACGTGACACTAGCGCAGCATTAACGCGACGTCAGCCTACATTGTAACAACAACAACGCGTTTTAATTAAAAAAGGTAGGTACTACATATCTTTTCAAAACAAGCGGCGCTATCTTGTTAGAAATACATAGGCTGCACTAAAAGTATCGGGAAGGGAATATTTCCATTGTTCCTGTCATATTAAAATCTTTTTAATTGAAAACTCCTTGGTTTTAAAAATCGAATACCATTTATTTATTTATTTAAAACAAGATTCTCGGTCTTGTCACAAGGTTTTGTCATACTTGTTTAGTCGTTGAGAAAATGGAATTGACTCGAGAAAATTCAAGAGCGATGATTTATTATGACTTTCGAAGTGGTTTAACACAAAAACAGTGTGTTGACCGGATGATTTCTGCATTAGGTGATGAAGCCCCATCCAAAACCACAATTTATCGCTGGTTTGCTGAATTTCAACGTGGACGTGTCAAGCTCAGTGATGATCCCCGTCAAGGTCGTCCAAAAACTGCAGTCACCCAAGAAAACGTTGATGCTGTGCGTAAGCTGATTGAGGAAGATCGACATGTGACATACCGCGAAATTCAGGCAGCTTTAGACAATGTCTAAAGTCAAATACAAATAATCTTGCATGAACAAGGTGTAAAAAAGTTGTTTTCCCGATGAATACCGCATTCGCTCTGTGAAGAGCAAAAAGCGGCTCGCGTTACTTGGTGCGTCAGAACTCTCGAAAGATTCCACACAGGATCCTCAAATGTTGTATACAACATCGTATCAGATGACGAATCTTGAATATACGCGTACGAACCCGAAACAAAATACCAGTCACGAGTTTGGGTGTTCGAAAATCAGTTAAAGCCAACAAAAATTGTTCGTTCACGGAGTGTTGCAAAAAAAATGGTGGCCACGTTTGTCTCCAAAACCGGCCATGTTGCGACTATTCCTCTTGAGGGACAAAGAACGGTTAATGCAGAATGGTATGCTAGCATTTGTTTGCCACAGGTCGTTTCTGAACTCCGTAAAGAGAACTGCAACCGCCGCATCATTCTCCATCACGACAATGCGAGATCTCACACCGCGCACAGAACAAAAGGGTTTTTAGAGCAAGAAAACAGAATTTTTAGACCATTCGCCGTACAGCCCTGACCTAAGCCCTAATGATTTCTATAGTTTCCCTAAAATAAAGAATAAATTGCGTGGTCAGAGATTTTCATCACCTGAAGAAGCTATGGACGCCTACAAAACGGCCATTTTGGAGACCCCAACTTCCGAATGGAATGGTTGCTTCAATGATTGGTTCCATCGTATGGAAAAATGTGTCAAATTTCGCGGAGAATGCTTCGAAAAGCAATAAATACATTTTTAAATAGTAATAGTGTGTCACTTCCTTGATTCCCGAAATTTTCAGTGCCGCCTAGTACCTAATAATGACTAATTGAGAAACTGCCTTTACAGTTGTACTATTAACCGAAAGAAAATCCATTAGATACCTACCTATCTATTACAACCATTAGCTAACTATGTATAATAATGTAACAAAATAAATATAGCGAACGGATTATATTGTGAATAAGGCAACGGATTTGATAATTAATGAACATAATAAAACCAAGTTAGGTTAATCGGATTGAGGAAGCGCCGACTGAAAACAACGCATAACCGAAGACAGATTGCGGTGAAGAATGTTGGCGCTTGGCGCTGCCGTCACGCGGTGCCTCCAACGCTACGCATTGCTGCGACGTGTTTGTGTTACCTTTACAGAGACCTATTTATGCTTAGGTATTTACGGTGAACATTATTATGTCGATCCTATCTTATGTCAAGGTATAATTAGATCTGCTATAAATGAACATAGACCTTTCGTGCGTTAGGCGTGAATATCACATAATATAAAAAGGTACACAATTTTCTGAACAGTCTTCATGACTAACAGTTTTCAGTTTCGTACATAATGATTGAAAACATAGTGTATTATTTTTTTTTTTTTAATTGAAACAAGCTTTTATTAGGTCAAATCAATCGAGCCCAAACTCGATAGGGTTGCGTCGTTTTATTACTGAGTTACCATGGCCACCTTCTAGCTTCATCATAAGATCAGCTCCATGTTATAATAATATTGTCATCCGATTTACATTATGCATGTAAAATCTCAGCTCAATCGGAAACCGGGAAATGGGTCAAATTTATCTTGCAAGATTAGATTACAGGCAGACAGACAGACAGAACCGGGACAGGTGAAACTAATTAAAAGCTTGTAAAATACGATTCAAATGAAGAATACTGCAATACACAGACAGAAAAATAAACCGCCCTGAACAATATTGGTCTGAACAATGTTGGATGTGGTTTTGGAATACCTAAAAAAGTTTTAAAAGTATGAAAGTTTGGAAACTTCCATACAATTTACTTTATCCATACTAGTTAATATTATTTAAATGAGAAAATAATGTCTGACTGTGTAGGTACGTTTTCATACCTAAACCACTGAACCGATGTTTATGTAGCTGGCTATGGACTTGGAGAAGGACATCGGCTATTTTGCAGCCTGGATATTCACAAAAATAAATAAACAAATTAAGTCCCTCTACAGTGGCACTCATCCTGATGCCGCTAATTTATGTATTCACCTCGCGGCGTCCAGTTTAGTAATTTAAGCAAATTAGATAAAAAGCAAGCCTTTTTCCGTAAACCCTTTACTTGTATGTTCTTTGTCCGTAGCAGGGTGAGTTGGGCTGCGAGCAGTATAAAGTTTAATATAAACGTCAAGTGCACCGCTTGACGCCCAACAAAGTTATATAATTGTGAGTAAAGATCAAAGTGAGCAATAAATTATTCTTTAAAGACTCGCGTAGGTATAACATGTAAACCTTTATTTTGTATGTAATTTTTTGACGTTTTGTGTTTTTACAGTACAATTAACCTTTTTTTAAAATAATGTAGTAAAGTTAAAATGTTCACAAAATATATGTATTTGGTCAACCGGTACTCCTGCTACCATACAATACTTAAAATAGATATCTTCTAGAAAATAAACGTTTTTAGAATAGAGAAGAGAGACGTGGACGGACCTCTACGTACTATAATATAATGTTATTTTACCAACGAAAAGTTAAAGATCCGGTTAGATTGCGGCTTACTGTACGTCCGGAAGAGAACGTTAGCTCCAGGGGAAATTAAGAAACCAGCCAATGTGAGCGATGCCTCAGGAAAAGGTAATGTTTTTAGAGAAAGGAAGCCTACGTTTTTGCAATGCTAGCGGTACTTCAGAGAAAGAGAAACTCATAGGTATAGGAATGATTGAAAATAGTTGAATTAGACTAGGTATTGGTTGGTTTTGTTGATCAAAGTTGATTACGATGGCTATTTCGGCCGCAAATTATATCTAACTACCTATTTATATACATGTCTATGATGGCCCTGATTAGCAGTTTACGGGCGTCAGCCAGTAAACTGCTAATCAGTATAAATAACTAAGTAACGATACAAACACTGATCTGATAAAAACATTGAATTAAGTAACTACAAACAAACATGCACGTTCATAGATGATTAAAAAGTTTGCACTACTTTATTTTGTGAGAAATATCTCACAAAATAAAGTAGTGCAAACTTTTTCCAACCAACCCAACCAACGAACTTTTATTTTTTCTTTTTTGATCCAATAGGATCTAACTAAGCAACATGAAACATGGATAACATAACACGAGAATGATTGCAAAATAACGATGGAGTTTTAACGTCTACTCTTTCTTTTAATTTTTAAATGTCTTGATTAAAGTATTAGGCATGGTTCACATCACAATATCTGAATCTACAAAACAAAAATCTGTAAAACAAAAAATTAAGCTTGAAAACAAAGTAAAACTAAAACGAGATGAATGAGTTATTTATATTATGATAACTTCACTTTAACAAACATCAATGTTACATAAATCACAAGTACAAACCGAGCACTACGTTATGCAGTTGAAGTGACATAATACGAGCACTACAAACAAATCAGCGTGAAGACGATCCCTAGCGGACCGCGGCAAGATCATGCGGGAGAGGGCCGGAAGCCGGAGGATGCAAGCGAGCAGCGCGCGCGGGCGAGCGGCGCGGAGAACACGTACGTGGGCGTGCGGAGAGGTGAGCGCGCGGCACAGGCAGGCGTGCGCCGCCGGCGCCACCTGGTAGTCCATATAGTTCCCGTAGCCCATGTGGTCGCAGGTGCATTGACAGGTCTCGATGTGCCGTCGCAACTCCAGCTCGATCTCCCACGGCGGCTCCATGAGCGCGTTGAGGCGGGCGGGCGCGCGCCGCGGCGTGCCCGCGCCTCCGCGCGCTGCGAATGCGGCCCCGGGCCGGGCGCGGGCCGCACCTGCGCGACGCCACCTGCCTCCCCGCCCCCCGCCTGGCGCGCTCCACCATACACCGGCGGCTAGCGCGCGGAGGCGCCGGCGACGCGGCCCTCGCAGCGAGCTTGGGGACCTACCCCCGATGAGCGGCGAACCGCGGCTCGCGCGGACTGTCGCGTGTCGGCGCGCATAGCGTGGCGGCCGCCTGCCGGCTGGGGAATGCCGCGCCGAGCTCGGCCGGGCGCGAGGCCCGGGCGGCCCGGCCGCGCCGGCGCCCCGAGCTCCACGTGACAGCCCTCGCGCCCCTCCCTCCCGCCCCGCCCCCCCCGGCCCGGCCGCGCGCGACTCTCACCGCCGGACACGTCTTTCAGATGCACAATCGTCAACCATCAATTAACTCTGCGAAGTAGGTACATTACACGGAAATTGAATTTCAGATTAAAAGGAATACCGACTCGCAGTCTCGAACGTCGGAAACCTGATTCACTGAATTAGCGGAATAGTTTTCAGAAGCGTTTGAGAACTCAAAACATTGCATTAGGTACCTAGTAAGGTTAAGGTTTTGTTAAGGTTTAATTGACCTGGGGAGGGGTAGGGGGGGCATAAATCTAGAATTATCTGTATAAACACAACCTCTGTTCTAGCAAAGAGTGGAACCTACAGCTTTTGTTTCAGGGAGGAGAACTACACTCAGCACTGCTGGGTGGAACAGGGCTGCCAATGTTGACACTTATAGCACAGTTTCAGGAAGAGCAAGATAAAAAGGTCTTCAGAAGCTTACAACGCTAAATAATAAATACTTGGGTTTTTTTCTTGAATATATATTTAATACTTAATCCTACAACTACTTCATAATAATGTAGGTACCATAATGGCATAAGAATGATAATGAATACGACATAATTTTATCCATAATAAAGTGTTATCTGCCAGTTTACTTATCAATGCGGTTCTAAAGTTAAATGTGAATCTCGTGTCGCGGTTTGGTTCGCAAGTATTTGACACACGCAACTCAGTGTTCCCACAAAGCATGTTACAATTTCATAACTGAAATTAGTTTTACGGTAGAACGCCTGTTATGAGTGTAGATATGTAACTTATGTGATAACTGACTGAAATAAAAGAGTAATATGCATCTTAGCAGAATGTATTTTAATAGTAAATTGACATTAGGACTCTGCTGGATGTGTGAACGTAAACGAAGCAAGGAAGGATTCCTAACGTCGGGAAACAAGTAGGTACCTATTTACCTCGTAAAAAGGAATATCGCGAGAAGACCCGCTCTCAGTTTTGTTTATAAGGAAGGATTCCTATTGTAAGGATCGTAGCGGTGGCGTTCTGTAATTGTTGCCGACCCCCATGGGAAAAGGCGTGAGTTTATGTATGTTACACACACACTCACACACACATACACTAATCCTAGAATAAGAGATAATCATTAGTAGGTATGTTTTTTTCTGGTTTTATATAACTTATCGCATTTGTGTACGAGTGCATATGTCCTCAGAAGGGGTGATGGAGACCTGGTGTCCGGAAATACAGGCCTTACGCCTGGCACCTACTTAGGCACCAGTCTCCCACAGTGTAATTAAAAATACAGGCCTTACGCCTGGCACCAGCTTAGGCACCAGTCTCCCACAGTGTAATTAAAAATACAGGCCATACGCCTGGCACCAGCTTAGGCACCAGTCTCCCACAGTGTAATTAAAAATACAGGCCTTACGCCTGGCACCAGCTTAGGCACCAGTCTCCCACAGTGTAATTAAAAATATTATGTGTTCTTGTTTATGAGTGTAGGTGTACATTATTTTACGTACATCTTTTGTGATTACTGATAAGAAAATAAATAATTTTAATGCATCGTTTGAAACTTAGCTGCAACACACAATACTTCTAACGGAATAATTCCAACAGAACTTGGAATAATTCCGAAAATCAAATTATTTTAGCAATTGAACGATTGAAATGATGCATGCTATCAGACGAACGAAGATCACTTACGTACTTACGTTATTACTGGCTGGTTGTCAAACCACAGCAAGTGCGAGTGACGAGACCCTGTCAGCCAGTATGGTTGTGTTCCAAACATATCGAACGGTACAATACTACAACTATTAATAAAGTGTAGTAGTCCAGGAAAAATAGATCGATTTGTATGGAGTAGGTTGCAATAAATGCTCTTTGGGTGATAATTCAAAATTAAATAGCTGAAATACATAAATTGACAGTAATCTCCGATATTTTATTAATATGTATTGAGTAAAACACAACTTGAGTAAAACAGTAAAAACACAGCTTTAGATATTTCTCAGGTTCCTCCGCCCATATGACCACAAAATTGCCACGAATGCTTAATTCAATAACTAAACTATTATTTCGAAACCAATTTACTAAAGAGACTTTAATGCAATCTCAAACCCTATTTTTACTGTACTATAGGTACTTCAAGGAGAACCGTACGTAACGTGTAGGCTGCAAGTAAGCTTTCAGTAAGCGCACTGATTTTAGGTCAGCTTTTGATTCTATATGTTACTTAGTTGCTAATTCCATAATTAGCAATTAAATCAAGCAAAAAAAAATCAAAAGCAAGCATGCAAATCTCAAGCAAGTTGAAAATAAAATCATTATTTTATTTACCAACGGTGGTAAAAAACGAAAAGTATTTTTCTTATAACAGACAGTTGAATACTAGGTACTGAAAATAATTTCAATTAAAATTATTAAAATTTTATTTCAATAGAGCTCTTTTGCAGTTGATATTTTATAATAAAATTATAAATTCAATATATATATTCCGAATCGTACCTTATCTACAGTCGTCAACTCTGTAATCGTTAAGCATTCGTCTCTGTGAAACCCGTTCGACTGAAGCATCATCTGTACAAAATTCTTAAGTATCGTCATTTTTATTAACGGAATTAGGACGCAGGTGGAGACTGGAGCTGAGAGGCTGTATGCGTGCGCAGCGGCCGCGGCTGGGGGCGCCGCCGCGCGCGGCAGTCGGCATGAGGCGCGCGCGGAGTGTCACCGGGCCCTTGCGCCGCGCCCACCCGGCCTCGGGCGCCACCTGGAACGTCCAGGTACCTCCAGCCTCCACCAACTAACCTATCCCGTCGTCTGCTAACAGGCCACATCCCGTGCTACATCCATGTAACCTCAGACCGCCCTGACCCCTGGGGCAGATAGGCTCTGAGTCAGTGTACTGTATGATTACAGTACCTCGTGAGTATGATCGTTGGAAGCTGGAACTCAACAGTTGGCCGAGGACTTGTTGCACGATGAACTCTGATCTTTGAATACATTAAAATGATTACCATCTACTTAAATATCGTTTAGAATAAGAATATCTATATTTTTACAGAAAATTGAAAATATAAATAAACATCGATATAATAATCAGTTGACAATGATCTACTACGTAAATAAATAAACATATACAACGAATTATGCAAATGTGTTCATAGAGCTATACATTATGTGTGTAGTCAGTCATGTATGTTTGCATCATAAAGTTGGTTGATATGCTCGTTTATGACTATGTCCACTGATCACAACATTACAATGGTTCCAATCTACATTTGGTTAATATTCTAGTATGTATACATATTTATTTTGGTGAATCGTGAGACTACGTCGTCGGCGTTAAAATATGTGTCGAGTACGTGACAGCCGCGCGTGAAATCCGCGCGCTCTCACATATTGTTTTCAGTTTCAGTACGCCAATACTTACTTGTTTTACTTTGTTTACGTAAAGTGAAACCAAATATATTGTGTGATATGAACAAGAATAACTATGCACATACATAATTATAATGCCCTTCTCACAATAAATAAATAAAATAAATAATGTAATCGAAACGCTACAAAACAAAAGCCAATTTTGTTGTTGTTTTGACTAACAAACCATACTAAAATCTGTGTTTCTCTATTCTCTCATGATTATATTAATTTGCATAACTTACACAGTTTTGTTATTGTCGTAGAGCTTGCCCGATGATTTAATTTTAAAATGAGATCGTCGACTTCGTGTCTCAGATTATTAGGGATCATAACCTATTATTCTGTATGAGATGTTTATGTTATGTGTAAATTTGTTCTGTTCAGGTGGTGAAGGGCAAGATGAGTTCCACATGTTTATGGCACGCTTGTCGAGCGCTGTCAGCTGGCTTGTTGCTGATGCTGCTGGGAGCCGCAATGGCTGTAATAGGTAACAACATCTCTCATTTCTCTAAACAAATTACGGAAAATTAAACGCTGCGCAATAGTTCCTAAATTAGACGTCACTTCAAACTTATTTATTTGCATTGGTGGCGTCGATGTTTTGAGTTAATAAAGTGCTCGAAAACAAACAACTGGCTTGACTGTCGGACCGGAAAAGTTAAGGAATTGATTGAAATCAATAGTTGAACTCCCACTGAACTTATTATGCTAACCATGTCAATAAACATTATATTTTTTAAACCTGTCTGACATTATATTTACACTGTTTGACATTATACGTACTTAATTAAAACTGTTTAGCAATGGACATAAATTTCACTTCAAATGTTAATTAATAATTCGTAATTCTTTGTATTTGTATTTATATTGCATGTGTATATATTCAACACAATGTAAATTGTTTTATGAATAAATGAAATGAAAAATGAAGTGAAAATAAACAGAAGTTGCTGCTCGTGGCCTCGCGTAGTTTTCCTTGTTTGAATGCAAATTGCATGTAACACTTGAATAATGTGCTTTTATTGAAATAAAAACTGCTAGTAGTACTTAATTCTAATTACATTGTTGTGTGATATTTACACAAAGCTGACCACTGACACTGCTGGAAGGACAATGATGTTGTGTCGTGTGTTACATTAAAACCAATGCAGGGGGAAAAAATAAAAGCACACAGACCCTCACGTAAAAAACTAATATCTTCCCCCATCCCATTCGCCCTCCTCTATTCTGTTGCTTCTTCCATGATGTAATCGAGGTGAATCTCGATCTTAATCAATTCAATCAGGGGAATTTATTTGCCTCAATCATTACATTAATTTACCGCGTCGCGAAATCGGAAAAGGGATGTAGGTAATTGAACTCATATCGCATTGACTAGCCAGAATTGCTTGCATCTGTGTGAGGACGTAATCTTTATGTAGGTATTGATTACGGTGAATTTTGAAAAGCGACATAAAATACATTCGGAAACAATCTGTCTGCACAATTCGTTAAGCAAAAACAAAAACTTTATAATATTAACCTACATGCCATAGTGTTACATTTGTAACTTCTAACTTTTTATAATATTAACCTACACATGCCATAGGTTTAATTGTAAAATAAACGTTATTAATAACGTTAACGTTTATAATCAACTTTTCCGCTTCTATAACTTCTGCGTAAAGTTCAGTTTCATTGTACTCTTGAATCAGTAAAGTAATGTGAAAAATTCTCGACACGAAGAATCGACACACCTCACTCCATAACAGTAACCAGACCGCAAGGTACTACAGAGAGGCAAGCTCTTCAGAAGTTAAGTAGGTATGCCACAGGATTTACATCCCATGTTCCTAGACAGGACAAGAGTGTAATTTATAAAAAAAACACCGGCAAAGAACGAGTCAGACTCGTCCGCCGAAGGTGTAGGTACGGAACCTTCGGCGGACGAGTCTGAGTTTTGCATGGTAGGAAATAGTACATTTTGATACAAGTGGAGAATTTTTGTTATGCATTCGAGGCGGATTTAACACCCGAGCCGTAGGCGAGGTTGTTTTTGAGCCGAGAACTGCAATAACAATACACTTTTGAAGAAATAAAATAAAATAACGAAAAATATTTTTGTCATGGATTATTAAGAAACTGTGATTAAATTTTTTTTTCCGCGCTTTGCTTTTGCCAGGTTGAAGGAGAAAAACAGCCTAATATGAAAATAATATGAAAAATAGAAAATTCAAATATTTTTGAGTTTAGAACACAAATAAATATTAATTTGTTCATAAACGTTTTTTTTATTGTAACAATCATGGTTTTTGATGATATTCTATTTATAAACATTATTTAACTATTCAAAAAATATTAACGGCGTAAAGATGCCTTAACTCTTTGCCGAGATTAAAAAAAAAACATTCACCTCCGAATAGAGACGGTGAGAATAGAGGCATTGAACCAATTTGGACTAAGTTTATGTACAAGTTATCTGTGGCAATTTTCATTCCCGCACACGTGTTGGAAAACGAAAAATCGCACGCGTGTGAAATATATTGCATTGTGAACCTAATCGTAGTGCGATATGAACCAGTTTTCGAGGAAGTGTATTGAAAAATAATTTTTCTATTTTCAAAGTTACGTTTTCACGATTTTGGCCCGAATAACTAAGTTTGTTGGTAAAGGGTTTTTTCCGATTACTAAAAAAAGCGGCAAGTTCGAGTCGGGCTCGCACTCGAAGGGTACCACCGTACAATATTTAACACAACATATTATTTAAAAAAAAAACGCATTTCTTGTATGTAAAAAAAAATTAAAACCAAATTTAAAAAAAGTTTAAAAAATAAAATACTTAGTTTTTTTTTTGTTATCAATACAATTGGTTGTTATAGCGGCCACAGTAGTACGTGACAATCTGTGAAAATTTCAAGTATCTACCTATTACGGATCAAAAGATACAGCCTTGTGACTGACGGACGGACAGCGGAACCTTAGTAATATGGTCCCGTTGGCACCATTTGGGTACGGAACCCTAAAAAACTTTTTCATTTAGCAAACTTCGATGATATGGGATAATGGAGGTGGATAGTGGAACTTTTCAGTGGCTTCTAGTAAACCTCTCGAGCTTGGGCTATTATGATTCGTTTTGACGAGTCCATAAATTGGGCTTGGTAACGAGGGTGCAGGAGCAAGGAGGAAGGAGGTGTAATGGTGTATAGTGGAATTCTTCAGTGGATACTAGTAAACCCTCTCGACTCATATGATTCGTTTTGATGAATCCAATATATTACACTTAGAGTCGAGGGTCTGATGACGAGGCCAGGAGGTGGATAGTGGAACTCTTCAGTGGTTTCTAGTAAACCCCTCAAGTTTCGGGTCATCTGATTAATTTTGATGAAACTTTGTATGTATATGTAGTTCGGATGACAATACTATAATTTGGTATATTTGAGCTGATCTAATGATGGATCCAAGAGGTGATTAGTGAAACTTTTCAGTGACTTCTAGTAAACTCCTCGAGTTTGGGCTCAATTACACGGTTTAACCAGTTCAGTAGATTGGGTTTGGTAACGAGGGTCTGATGATGGAGCCAGGAGGTGGATAGTGGAACTCTTCAGTGGCTACTATTAAACCAGTCAAGTCATAACTTCCTTGACTTTAGACTTATTAACTAAGTCTATATAAATTAAAAGAGTAGTCCTGACTGACTGACTGACTGACCAGTCCAAACCCCTTAGGGTTTGGACTGGGCGTTGATGAGTCAACCTAGGGACTGGGCGTTGATGAGTCAACCTAGAAAGCTGAAATTTTGCACAGAGGTTCCCGTTATAATGTAGACAAGGAATAAGGAAAGAATTCTCGGTACTACGTTCCCGTGGGATATTATTCGACATGCTAGTGAAGAATATAAGTACTAGACTAAAAAATTAAATGTATACCTAGTTTAAAACGTGGAGCGTTTTGTAGTATACTTTTAATTAATTTAAACAAAGTGCCTCACGCTTTTTGAATTAATCATTGGACATAAAAGAAGTCAAGATGCTGAGGTACGCACTTATTTTTAACTAATACAAGTCAAGTTACCCCACTATTAAATTTCAATCCCCTAAAATGTCAGGCCAGCGTGCAGCGGGCCTAGACAAAGTAACATTCGATTAGCCATGACGCTTGTAGAAAAGCTGAAAATGTATGGGGATGACATTAAAAGCTATCGAAATGTCACGTGATCATATGTGATCGTATGTCAACGGATCGACAGCATCCAACGATAACTTCCATAAAGATGCGTTGATAGCGATTGAGGAAATAGAAATCGCTCCGAAGCGAATGCCATTTGTCTAGGCCTACAGGTCAATCCATCATAAAAAAGTAAGTTGGAGTTTCATTTCCTACGAATGTATGGAAAAAGTTTTTTGCGATTTCTGACTTTTTTAGTGCTCAAACCTCAGTTGGTTCAATATAATTTTTCATCCATGTAAGAAACAGGATCGATTGATACAAAAAAAGTTTTTGTGAAAACTGCTCATTTTGTTGCTGACTGTATTTTTTTTTTCAAAATCTGTAAATGCGGATCAAAATTTCTCAAAAGGTTAAGGACAGTCTCTTAAGTCCGTTTTCCTGTAGCTATAACAGTTAAAATACCTACACTTATTCCCCCGTCTCAACGATTCACCCCGTGTAAGTAGTACTTAGATGTAGTAGAGCAGTAATAGTAGATGGACAAGCATTATTTAAAACCGTTCTAAATTTCAAGCCGATATAGCAATACTAGTTTCTGAAATAAGCATCTAAGTCGGACACCAGAAGAAATCGCATGATGTGTTCCTTTTTTAACCGACTTCAAAAAGGAGGAGGTTCTCAATTCGTCGGAACCTTCCCCGATTACTCGAAGATCGCTAGACCAATTTGGATTTTTTTTTGTTTTATTCGAGAGGGTATACATCACAGTTAGTTCCATATAAAATTGATTAACTTTGCTTTGGTAGTTTTTGAGTTAGCTTCAATAATACGTATTTATTCCCCACTTTTATATGGATGATGTTCTAGTTTGTTTTGCAGATAGTGGTATTAGAATTTGTGTGGGGTAGGTACACAACTAAAAAGTGAAAAATAAAAACTTTTTTACAAAAAAATACAACCGACTTCCAAAAACAACACTACAAAGTGAAAAATAACTTTAATTTCGGAAGTCGGTGGCAAAAAACAAAGTACATTTAACTAGACACCGACTTCCGAAATTAAAGTTATTTTTCACTTTGTAGTGTTGTTTTTGGAAGTCGGTTGTATTTTTTTGTAAAAAAGTTTTTTTTATCATTTAGGTACGGAACCCTAACAATGATATTCCTCAGAGTATGCCACGTTAAGTTTTCAATACTTGCCTTTTTATCGCTCCGGGCGACGTTACCCGTCAGTAACAAAGCGGCAGGGGTTGCAAACACATGTGTACGGTATATACGTGATGCAATGTGTGTGTTGCGGGTAGGCAGCGCTTCCTGTCGCGCACGTGACAGCTGACGCTTCCGGCTGGAGCCCCGGCCTCTCGCGTTGTTCCTTATTATTGACGGGGCCTCCATACAACCGTCCCGGCTATTGTTGCTGCTGCGATCCATTTTCTGATTGCTGTACTCTTGTAGTCTCTGTAACTTTTTGACAATTATATGGGAATTATGGCCACAAAAGGGTTGAATGAAAAGCAGTTGCATGCAGTTGAGATGAGAATGCTAAGAGGGATGTGTGGTGTTACACGAATGGATAGAATAAGAAATGAGTACATAAAAGGGAGTCTGAAAGTGGCACCGGTGACTGAAAAGTTGTGCGGAAATCGGCTGTCATGGTATGGGCGTGTGATGCGGAGGAGTGAGGAAAATGTCGTGAGGAAAGTTTGGAGTATGAATGTCTTTTATCCTGTGTATATATTTATATCTTAATAAACAAATAACAGTTACTTAATTAATGTTAATGTATATGTAGACAAGCCGCAGGGCCCCGATGGGATTTGCCATCGGCAAAAATGTCGATTTTCCATACAAACTTTCATCCCCTATTTAACCCATTTAGGGGATGAATTTTCAAAAAGCCTTCATTAGTGCTCACTTTCGCTATAGGTACAGGATTATTTTAAATTGGCTAGCTAAACTGCGCAGACGCGATGGGTATTGATATCCTAAACATGACAAAAGAAACAATTATATTAATATGAGGTTTATTTTTGTGGGGTCATCAACCGCAATTATTGTAGGCTGCACTGTTTTTTTTTTTGTGTAAACTTCACAGACGTGATGAGTATCAATATAAAACAGGTTTTTCTCAACACATACTTCAAGTAACAACACCCAGTTCCAAAGAAACCGGCCAAGTGCGTGTCGGACCACGTACAATGAAGGGTTCCGTAGTTGAAAAGAATTTATCCCAAAAACAAACTTATGAGGCTGTACACGAAATTTTGCCGATTTCGCTGTATTACGTGACTTTACAGATATAAATTTATAATAGGTACTGTATTTCTATAAGTTTTAATGCACAATATGAATGATCATTTCAATTGATCTAATGTATGAGTTACTTTTTAGGGTTCCGTAGTCAACAAGGAACCCTTATAGTTTCGCTATGTCCGCCCGCAGCTTAGCTCAGAGACTCTTAGTACTAGAAAGCTATAATTTGGCATGGAAATACATATTCATCAACACAATGCTCAACAATACTCAATACTCAATTTAAGTACCTCGGCCATGTTGTCACGGATTGTCTCTCGGATGACCAGGATATTGATAGAGAGGGCAGAGGTTTGGCAGCCAGATGCAATATGCTCGCCCGCAGGTTTGCACGGTGTACTAAAGAGGTAAAACTGACTCTATTCAGAGCTTATTGCCAGTCGTTCTACTCGTGCAGCTTGTGGGTTAAGTATACGCAGAAGGCTTACAACGCTCTGCACGTTCAGTATAACAATGCGTTGAGGATGTTGTTGGGGCTGCCTCGATTTTGCAGTGCGTCACGTATGTTTACGGAAGCGAGGCTAGACGACTTCTTCTTCTTCTTCTTCTATGCGCAAGCGTTGTGCGTCTATGCTGCGGCGGTTCAGAGGTAGTCCTAACAAGATCCTTGCTACATTAGCGGACAAAATAGATGGGCCGTTTATCAGGCACTGGGTGGGTAGACATGTGCGCACAGATATCCATGTCACCAATTAATTTGTTTTAAATAATTACTAACATTTAGGCTTAGGCTGTAATAACACTATATGGATCTATGGTCGGAAATAAAAATTTGAATTTGAATAAAATCATAGAAAAAAAAAATTATATCTTCTGTACACGTAAAGTGGGGATGTTTTTTTTTCTCGTCTACCCCATGGTGTGGGGTGTTGTTGGATGGGTCTTTCGATTTAGGGATCCGTTTCTGAAATATGAAACTTTAAAGTGCAAATTTTTGTTAGAGTCAAGTGTCCTCCCCCCGCCAGCTAAACGGTTAGTTTTGGATGGGTGAAAAAATTCACGGTAGTAGTATATATAACGAAGTTAAAAGAAAAACTATCACAGCTAAGTAGGCTTTTCAAGTTTACCAGTAATAGTCAACCAACTTACATTTGCAGTTGGAATGTATGGGAGACCATGTTTTTCAACCACAGTACACAATATTAAGTTTGTTCTTGGGATAAATTCTTCCCAACTATGGAACCCTTGATTGTGCGTGGTCCGACACGCACTTGGCCGGTTTTTTTATTTTTATTAATCGACCTAAACCGGCGACTGTTTAGTGAATTTTTGCTGTAAGAGGTTTAGAATATCACATGTTTACGAATTGTTTAAACTTCTAATGGGTATGGAAAAATTACAATATAAGTATTTGTGTGAAAGTTGTATAAACAATGTGTGAATCACTTTTTACCACTTTCCTAAACAACTTTTGAGTAAAAAATTTTATATGAAAATGGTAAAAAGTGATACACACAGAGTTCTAAGTAGAACTCTCGTTCATAAAATTAAAACAAGAGTAATAAAATTCAGTTCAAAATCAATCCATTTCTTAAAAAAATGCAAAATAATAAAAACATTTGGTATTGAAAAATCTTTTAAAACAACCTAATTCTCGCATTATAAACTCGATGCAAAATAAAAAACTTTTTTACAAAAAAATAAAAACTTTTTTACAAAAAAATACAACCGACTTCCAAAAACAACACTGCAAAGTGAAAAATAACTTTAATTTCGGAAGTCGGTGTCGGTGTTAAATGTATTTTCGTTTTTTGCCACCGACTTCCGAAATTAAAATTATTTTTCACTTTGTAGTGTTGTTTTTGGAAGTCGGTTGTATTTTTTTGTAAAAAAGTTTTTATTTTTCACTTTTTAGTTATATACCTACCCCACACAAATTCTAATACCACTATCTGCAAAACAAACTAGAACATCATCCATATAAAAGTGGGGGAAAAATACGTATTATTGAAGCTAACTCAAAAACTACCCGAGTAAAGTTAATCAATTTTATATGGGACCAACTGTGATGTATACCCTCTCGAAATCCAAATCGGTCCAACCATCTTCGAGTAATCAGGGAACATACATAAAAAAAAAATAAAAAAAAAAGGTTCCGACGTTGAAGTCGGTTAAAAAGTAGCTCATTCATTAGATCAGAATTAAAATGATCTTTCATGTTATACTTTAAAACATATAGAGAAATACAGTATTTTAAATGTAACGTCTGTAAAATCACGTAAAATAGCGAAATCGGCAAAAAGTATACTTAACATTCTACCATTGTTATCACAAAAAAAGTTTTTTAACACGCATTATTAGCTTCACCTGTATGTATGTTTGTATGTAACGGAATCTTTGAACTAGATTTTTACCCACTTTAAATGGTCAGATTAATTCGAAATTTTGCACACTTATCAGGGCCCGATGACAATACAATAATTTAAAAATTTTGTCCCATTATCGTGATCAGAATCAGCAGGATTAACGATTTCCTTCCGGAGAGGCAGCCTGAGGTCACATAGTGTGTAAAGAGAAATGGTAAACGACTCTGTCAGCACTCAGCATCATATCATTAAAGGCAGACTAAATATAATAAATATAAAATAAAATATAATACTTATATAAATAAAGAATAAATTTTACCTAAAAAATTGAAAAGTAAATTATAGCATAAAAAAACAAAAAAAAACGAGAAAAAAAAGCGTGTGTGTGTGCCACACGCTTTTTTTTTTAACTCTAGCTGTAATTCGAAATAGAAATAGTAACATATCTTGGTAAAAAATTAGAAATATTAAGATATTTTGGTAATACATATAAAAATACAACAAATAACATCGAGCACCCCACGTTTTTTTAAAAGCTTTTATTTAACTTGCAATGTATGTATGTTTGTTCGGGTGGAATCTTGCTACTCAATTTTGAAGCAGATATCTTCAACCGATTGAGCTGAAATTTTGTATACACGTTTAGTTTGGATGATAATACACGATAAGCTGTGTGACGTCATTCTAAATCCAATATGGCGGAACATCCAAGATGGCGGAATAGTTATTTTTTATGCACTTCTACAATAAGGGTATCAAATGAAAGGGTTTGTTGAGAGTAACTCGAAAAATAATGTGACGTCATTCTAAATCCAATATGGCGGAACATCCAAGATGGCGGAATAGTTATTTTTTATGCACTTCTGCATTATGGGTATCAAATAAAAGGGCTTGGCGAGAATAAATAGAAAAATATTCTGACATCACTCTTAATCCAATATGGCGGACTTTTGAAGTTTTTTAAGCTTTCCTCTACGGGTATTAAATGAAAGGGTTCGTTGAGATTAAAAATGCAGGTAGCGATAACTAAAAAGTAAAAAATAAATTAAAAGCAAAAAAGCCTTTTTTAAAAAAAGCTTTTATTTAAATGCTCTATAAAAAAGAAGAAAATAAAATTTTCTTTTAAAATTTTAACTATCAACTTATCACCTAATTATACACAATTTATATGATCATAAAAGCTTGTCGCGCGATTTATTTGTGTAAATAAACTAGTACCTATTTAATTGAGTAACTTAATATGCTAAGTTTATTTTTTTTTAAATTTCAGTTTAATTAAATACTTATAGGTACTTAAGCAAAGCTCACGACAAGCTTTTATGATCATATAAATTGTGTATAATGACTAATGAGGTTATAAGTTGATAGTTAAAATTTTAAAATAAAATTTTATTTTTGTCTTTTTAGAGCATTTAAATAAAAGCTTTTTTTAAAAAGGTTTTTATGCTTTTAATTTTTTTACAATGACATTAATTTTCTCGATGATCACTTTTTTCTTATTTGAAAAAAATATTTTTTATAGTTCACTTTAATGGTATTAAAGCGCGTTTTTTTGTTTTTTTAAACTACTTATTATTTTTTATGTGATAAAATTACAAATTAACAATTTTCGGAATTTTTTCTCTATTTGTGCTTTAAGACCTTGCTTCTTGCCAAATTTCATTATTCTAAGTCAACGGGAACTACCCCCTAGGTTTTGATTTACGTGCGAGTATCGCGTAGATGGCCGTACTTTTTTTATTGCGTCGACTTAGAAACTTGAGTTTTTTAGAACTCTAAAGGAGCATAAACCTACGTCGTATTTGATATTAATTTCAACTTGATTAACTCCACGCGTTCCTCAATAGCTTTGAGATAATAAAGTTTACCATCACCTCACTGCCTCATTGGTCTAATGGTCGCAAGCGCTACTGCTGAGCATGAGGTCCTAGATTTGATTCCGAGGTCGGGTAAAGTGTTATTGGGTTCTTTTATCTGGAATTTCTCAGTAGTTGTCCAGAGTCTGGATTTGTGCCTGGTTGATGGCAATAGGCTCGCACCCTATTACATGGGACTTAAACATATCTAGCGAAACCTCTTTACCGCTGCCAACCCTTCGAGGAAAACAGGCGTGTATTTTTATATATCTATATCTTCTACATACTTAAAAATCAATTGCCATACAATTCTTTTTTCTAATTAGATTTTTTTTTTTTTTTTTGCGACTACTTACGTATAATATCTCGAAAATGGCCCGACCGTTTTGAATATTTTTTTTTTGTTTTGTTCGCCTTATTACTGGGGTTGTTTAGGAAAAAAGAAAATTAATAAAATAAAATCGAAAAAAATTGAAACTTTGTCTCACGTGGTACGAAGTTCACCGGGTCATCTAGTGTGTCAACAATATTTTAAATGATATGATATTAATTGCTATTAAACTAGATGATACTATCATTGTAGTGTGTAATAACTAATAAAGTTGGTCGTGCACTGTTACAGGTTACTACGCCGACACGCTGTCGGTGGCGCAGGAGGTGCGTGGCAACTCCACCGTGTCCGTGAAGGACGAGGCGCGCGGTTTCCACCTCAACAACCTGTCCTACGCCGGACCTATCGTCATGGGCTTCGGAGGTAACCCAACCAAACACTTGTGAACATGCCTTGTTTAATAACGACACTGCGAGTTCAGGCTACATCGTTTTTAGCCCAGTAAAATATTAGGTAATGTCTGCGATAGTTAAGATTGGGTGTGAGAAGTTCATTACGATATCTGTCTTACGCTTAAGTTACCTATTGTACTTAGTCGACTTTTTACACATTATTACGAGTAATTCTAATGATAAAGATAATCCCAGTGAGAATTCGTCACTAGGATTTTTTCCCAGAAAATACTTATCTTGAATCTAACCACTATCACAAGAGTTGGACTCTCATAATATTTGGAAAAAATCTACTCAGTAATCCTTAAGGCGAGTAGTGCTGCCAACTAGCGCCGCCATTGCGGAAAAATCATAAGTCTGGAGATATTGAAATTTCCTATGCTCATATTTTTAGTCAGATGAGGTAGGTCAGATGAGTTCAAAAAATTCTACCTCATGTAACTAAAAATGTTCCATATCTCCGACTTTGATTTTTTCTCAATGGCGGCGCTAGTTGGCAGCACTAGGTACTCGCCTTAAGTAGCACATTCACGATCAAATATGCATGATGTAAAACCATTAGAAAGTCATTGCGATGTACTAACTCTTAACTCATTGTAATGTACCTATATAAATACAAATTAAATGCTATCGGATTTTAATAAGCCCGTAATGAAATTTTGACAGGACAACGTCTGTCGGGTCCAGTAAAGTAAAAAATAGTTAAAAATTGCCGTAAGTTAGATAAAACGCTTGGCAATCATTTTAATTTTAAATACCTTACGTTACCGAGGTAAGAGTTAAATTGCAATAACTCATTAATGGTTACGTCATTCAAAGATCGTGAATGTCCTATTATAATTTGTAAACGTTTATAGGTTTCATCGTGGTGGCAGCGTGCGTGATGACGTTTGAAGCGCGTGATAGCGCTGCGAAGGTGACGCCGGCGCGACCGCAGGTAGGCTACCAACCTGCTTGTCCACACTTTTCATTTGTCCAGCCTTTGTTCTATAATCTGAGTTGTCCAGACTGTTTAATTTTTTAATTGTCTGGTAAAATATTGCTTTTCTAGACGGACTATTGTGACACCCTATGTGCCTTACTCTCAAAAGTTCAAATTGAAATCAAGAATAGTGTACAAAAAAGGGTATTTATTCAAAACCACTATTGCTCTCAAATCGGTGAAAGAAAACATCGTGAGGAAATCGGCATGTCCTAGAACCAAAATTTCGAAGACATGTGAGATCCACCAAACCCCGCACTGATGGGCTCGCGTGGTCTATTATGGCCTTCTGGCCGCAATCTGAAGATTGCTGAAATTATCTTCTTTAAATAACATTAGAAGTTAATAATACTGTTTAAGTAAAGTAAGTAGAGTCTATGTCACCATCTTTAAAACTTATATTAAATATTGTTAAGAAATCTGTTGTCCTTTAATAGGAATTGTAAGAACGAATGCCGACTGTGATACAGGTTTGTCCTAGGACAGGCAGCAAACTTTGTGTTACTTACGTTATTTCTAAGATTTACACTGTATTTTAACGGTTATTATTTTTGAATAAATATTTATTATTATCTATTTTTCAACCGTATCCGCAGGCGATGCCGCGGCCGCTGCCCAGGCGCGGGCCGGCGGCGTGCGCGCCCGCGCGGCTGGACACGCTCGGCGTGTACCGCCTGCCGCACGTGCTGCCGCTTCCGCACGCGTTGCCGCTCGCGCCGCTGCCGCACAGTAGGCATCACCGACCCAGCCATCATAGGTACGACGCTTAACACATTTAGAACCAGTTTCTCGAACGGATTATCGTAAACATAATGTGCGTAAGCTACTGTGATTGGTTGAATGATTTATCAACAGCCAATCGCAGCAGTTTACGCGTTAATACTCATTAATTTGGTGCCAAATTAGATGTCAATAGCGGTCATTCCTTCCCCTTTTCCTAATATTTAAAACAATAAACTTTGTATCGTTTTTATTAGTGAAAAAAATGTTGACACAAAATACGATATATTTCTATTAAGGATGTTAACTGATTTTATTTCTGTTTTTGTAGTTTTCGTAGGTACTATAAATAAAGGTAGGAGGTTCAATAACCACTATTGTCATGCTAAAATGCACCTAAACCAGCTGTTTGCAATATCCAATGCTCACGCCCGACCGTTTTTAGGGCAAGTTTTAATTGTACGTCACGCTCAACCAAATGGAACGTGTGCTTACTCTATTCTATCAAAGGTTTAATTTCATCTCAATTTAATAAAAAAAAAGTGCGTTAATAAAACGTGTAAGGGCTGGCCTGAACAAATGATTTACTTTATAAATATTATACAATGCTAAATAGTAAGCACGCGCCGTTTGTAAGACCAACAATAAAACAGACTGTAGATATCAACCCCGTAGCTAAGCTATTTGTCGCTTCAACGCCTGCCACGATCACTAAACTATTCATGTCATTGCTTACCGTTCGGCGGAGCGAGAACCAACACTCGTGTTAACAACTCGCAAGTACACACAACACGCTGTACGTTACAAGAATACAGATGCATGTGAGGTTGTCGCGTACATAGGAGCGAGCGATTAGGATGGATAGACTTACGTGTTTGCTGGCACCGGAAGTCAGGTGGCATGCACTGTGAGATAATGATATACAGCCGCCTCTGGTTACTCCAACACACTTGACAAAAGACTAGGACGATGATGAGGGTAGTCAGTGTATGTGACACAGAGTTGCTGGAGAGAGAGGGAAGATTCGCGCTCGGTTTGGCTCGGCGCCCGACCTGCATAGCGCGAGCGCCCGCGCCGCCATGCCGGTGAATGCGCTACGCCGGCCGCTGCGCCGCTACGCGCTCTCCGTAGACGAGCCCCCGCAGTCAGCCGTTAGGTAATGTTCACATACATCACTAACGCTATTGTTCGTAACCTTCATGTATATCATTTCCGCTTAGTAATTACCCTTTAAAACCTAGCTTGTAATATGTTTTTTTCTGTCGTTTATTTAAATTGTTTCATGAAAACGCTTCCTTCTATCCTTTTGTACAAGAACGAAGGAATTAAAGCGGATCGCACACTCCAACGCGCGGTGCAATGGGTTACCGGGACAAGGAACCACGCGGAAATGCCTCTATAAATACAAAACGGAGCTACTTGAATACAACTAATGACGGCAGCCTCACTCCCCCGCGTGTTGTGCAGTGTGAGATCAGTCAAATTGATACAAAATACAATATTATCTAAATGCAGTCACGCATTGAGAGGATATTGTCTTTTGTAGTGTATATTTATTCGGACTGGTATATTGGTCGCAAGCGCTACTGCTGAGTATGAGGTGAAACGTGTTAATATGGTGCCGACTCTGTTGTACACCGAACTAAACTAACTAAATTATCACTAAAATTCCTTACTTTTTGCTATGAGAATCTTAGAGCTATTCTGTAAAAAAAAACCTCTAAATTTAATAACAATTTTGACACAACTAAAATCGAGTTTGACAATCGTGACTCCGCGTGGTATAGTGCCTGTAGTATATTTGACCCGGTGGCTTTAATTGGAACTAATGAAATCACTATGAAGTGACAGGCTTGTCATATTTTGTTCACCGACATCGCTGTCGTTACCGGGTCAAATACCTTTTAGAGCTGGAGGGGCGCAGGGAGGGGGCAGCTTCAACGTGTTTTATATGGAATCTAGGTACCTTTTTTTTTGGTGCCTTTTTTTTGTACCATTTTTTTTTGGTACCTTTTTTTAGTACCTTTTTTTTGGTACCTACATGTTGAGTCATAGGGGTTTACCGGTTTATGGGTTGTGACAAGAGAATCGGCACTATTGGGTTTTTTATTAGAAATTTCTCAGTAGTAGCACGGACTCTGGATTTGGGCCCGGTAGAAGGCTCGCCCCTACATGGGACTTAAACATAACTGGCGAAATGTGGGTGTAGATAGGTACTACATAGGCACACCTCTGCCGAACCCTTCGGGAAACACAGGCGTGATTTTATGTTATTTATTCGGTGGTTGACTTGTTAGCGCCAGCGCAGCTGAGTCGGAGTGCGGCTCGCAGTCGTCCCTAGCGCTGGACCTGCACGGCAGCGGCGCATGCGCGGGCATCACGCTGCGTGTGCGCGACAACACGCGCCGCCGCCCGCTTGCCAGGCAGCAGCGCCTCAGGGACGACACTGTACATCGTTAGTATAGTAATATCTTTATACAGTCAGGGAGGTTCTTATACTTATTATTAAAAAGGTTAGTCGAAACGAAGATACTGTTTAGTTGAACTATTAAATGTTCTGGCTGTTGTAGAAGCATAGGAAGGCGTAACAGCAACGCGCACAGGAGGTCAGATGAATCTGATTCTACCTTTAAACTCTGTCAATGCTGATAAAGGCGTTTTATACTATCTACTTTGGTGATTTTTTCTAACTGTGCGCTTGGAGCGGTCAAAAACGTTAGGTTAGATGATTGAATTCAACGCATGCTTACCTCCTCAACGCCCGCCGCCGCCTCTCTACGGTCTAAATACACACTCGTACTTCTACACACTTCTGTCATATTATTCGTTACGTTTTATTATTATTTTAAAGACATACACTGTAATATTTTGACGTTGACAGACGCACAATTAGAACAATCAGGCTATATGTAATGGCTAGGTACTCATTTATGTCTTTTCTTTTTTTCAGCAACTCCTGTGGCAAGTATAAACAACATAAATAATATAGAAGACTCCACGTTCAGGTAATTATTTTTAATGTGATTGCATATTTTACGCATATGTACGTCGCTCTATTAACGGGGTCTTGATAATCCCAAACATACCTCAGCGGCTCTGGTGACTTAAATAGTATACAATGAAACAGTATAATTAAATAATAATTAATTATATTAATAATAATAATTCTAATTCAATATAACTATCTTATTCAATGTATGCTATCATTTTAGAACGGAAGAGGAAGACGACGTAAGTAAAAACCGAAAAAATATAGAATCGTTGCACTTATCTGCCCACCATACACTAAAGTGCAGTAACAGCAAAATCACGATTTCGAGTAAAACGCATTTAAAGTTAAGAATTGATTTTAAAAAATCAACAGAATGTATAAGCAAAAAAATTTGAATGCAGAAAGGTTGTAAAGGCATAGGTTCACACGTTAAAGCAATAAAAAAAAATATATCTTAATAACTGAATTTATTATGGCCATTTATTCTTTTTGGTGCCTATTACTGCATAGCCTTTTTTGTAAAAAATACCATTTTAAACTTAGTAAAATGCAGCAAAAAGCCCTATTACTGCGTTTGGATCAGTTATTTTGTCAAGAAACCCAACTAACATGCAGTAAGGTCAAAAAAATACTGCATTTTAGTTAGTTTTTTAAGAAAAAAGTGTTCAATTTACTAGTGCAGTAAGAAAAACAGCTAGTTCACATTTTAAAGACCGTTTATTTCTTATTATTTAATCACAATAATTCAACTCACTTATGTAAAATTTACATATCAAAAATAAAAAAAAAACATCTAATTAATAAAGGACCCTGCGCAGAATGCACAACCTCCTTTGACAGTTTTCTCTTAATATTAACATTTATTTTATTCAGTTATATTATTCAGTAAATTAACAATTAGTTTAATTTACTATAATTTGTTAAACTTGATCCCAATTAAAATGCAGTATTTAAAACATTAACTGCACTTTAGCTAGGAATAATCATATCTGTGTCATTATGCTATCCAAACTAATCTGCAGTAATGCTGTATTTTACTGCGTGTTAGTCAGTTTATAATGATAAAAGAATGTTAAGTATTCACAACTAAAATGCGACAAGCTTTGATTTTACTGCATTTTAGTTGGGAGTTCGTGACAATAAATTGTATTTTCTTAATTTGCAGTAAAAATAGCTTGTATGGCGGTAAATTTTACTGCGTATTAATTTTTTTTTTAATTTTTTTCCAGAAATATAAAACTATCTAAAGAACTGTAAAATTATATTGCTTACTGCATTTTAGTTATGAAACCTTAAAATTTAATCTGCAGTATAATTTATACTGTATTTTAGTTGGGAAATCACGCCAAATTGTTAATTTTTTTCGTTTGCAGTAAGTGAAAACTGTTAAATAAAAACCATTCTAATAGTCTTAGAAATAAGTAAGTTAATTCAATAGAAAGCTTAAGAAACCCGCTTTCAGAATCACTAATAAAACGAAAAATCACAAAAGGGCTGTTACTGCTCTTTAGTCTCTGGTGGGCAGTTATGTGTGGAGCACGTGGAGCGCGCGAGCAGCGCCCCGCCCGCGCCCCCCGCGCCCCCATCTCCACCCCCCTCGCCGCACCTCGTCGTGATGTCACCCTGTCTGGACACCGCCACCCCGCCGGAGACCTGCATCACCATCGAACCCTCGCAAGACACTTCAGAAGATCCCCCTCTCACTGACCAATGAGATCAAGCTCGGTCTCGCGCCGACGAGACACTCCAAGATGTCATAAAACCAGACGACTCTTATTGATACAGTTTTGTATGAATTATACAATTCTTTCAGTTACTTTGAAAGAACAATGTGTTGTACAAACAAATGTACATTAATTACTAACCGAGTTTTCGATGTGTCTTCATATAATTGACGACAATTATTATCTATTTTTTAGACCCACTATTGTAAAGTAATATAATTGGTGTACCTATGATAAGAAATTTTACATGTATGAGCTAATAAGGCAGAAAGATGTAGGCCTATCAGTTGGCGAACTATATATCTTTCATTCTAAATATTATGGTGCCGTAGCAAAAGAAGGATACCTATATAATGTTTTAAGATGATGTATAAATAAATGTATTCATTTATTAGAGTTTGAACTGGTAACCAATAAGAGTGTGAAAAACGACAAGATGAAGAGTATGCTTAGTTACCATAACATATTTAAAGACAGATATTACATTCTTGAACGATTTTCTCAAACAAAAGCTGCATGCACATTTACCGTAGTCACTAACTATTCTCCGTAGCACCTCGTAGCACCTCGTAGCACCTCGTAGCACCTCGTAGCGTCGCGTAGAATTGCGTAGCGTCGTGGTTAATGTTAACCGTCGTAGTTTTTGAACGAGGTACGGTGACATTGTGATGGTGCCGAGGGTCTATGTATGCACGATGTCTCTTCTCCATGCGCAGACGACAAGTTCCAGAAAAGTTGATAGCAAAGGATACCATAACCTACCATATACAATCACAGATAGATCCTATAATATCTGTGATTGTACCGGATTAAAATAAACCGCGGCATCTGTGGGTAAAAAAGACATCGTGTGCATAGTGCTTAATTTGAAACCATCTGATTCATAAGTGTGATAAATACACGGTGCACATATGCCTTATGATCCTGTCAAAATTTGAAACCATCTGATTCATAAGTGTGATAAATACACGGTGCACATATGCCTTATGATCCTGTCAAAATTTGAAACCATCTGATTCATAAGTGTGATAAATACACGGTGCACATATGCCTTATGATCCTGTCAAAATTTTCACCTACAAAAATATTACAAAATAACCTGTAAGTTCAACACTTGTCGTTCTAATAAATAACATAAGATTGTAAAACCATAATCAATTGAATAATTAAATCCATTTTAATTTATCATCCGTTGTTAAATTAAAAGACTGATAAAAGCGAATTTCATAAAAAAAAAACACATAATTTTACAATAAAAACACCATTATAACGTTAGACACGACTGTGGTACAGTCAGCAACAAAAGTCAGTTAACACTGCTACTTTTTGACATCATCTAAATTAACACAAATGATTCGATAAACTGAGTTTTTTTTCGTTTAACTGTTAAGAGTTAATGTTCTTAAAATTTTAAGTAGGTACTTCGGTTCCGATTTGAATTAAATATTTCGCTTAATAATTAAGATTAAAAAACTGCAAGTGTTAATCGTCTTTTGTTGCTGACTGTACGTATATTCTCATTGCGTCGCAAGCATAAAATTCCACCTAATAATATCGTAATCATTAAATCGTTATATGTAACTGGTTAAATAAAAGGTTTGACGAAATGTAACTAATGTTAGTTCTTTTTAAATATGAGTGGTTATATAGTGGTCAAGTTTAGAAAATTAAAAGGGTTCCGTTTTTGGCAACGGAACCCTAAAAATACCCTCATTAGGGCTTTCATACAGTTAGTATTGTGACAATGTTCTATCTGCTCTATCGTTATGCAGCGCAGTGGGAAAAGGTGGAAATAATCGAGACTGTGTAAAAAACAGATAAGTACGATTCCTGATGCCTACTTATACGTATCTGTTGTATAACAGATTAAAATAACATCTCGGTATGACTTAAAAATACTGTTATATTATTATTTATTATGCATAAACTGACAAAAACACACAGATACCTACGTGTATCGTACCTACTTTGTAGTTTGTACTAAATAATTTATTTTGTGTAAGTACATAGACAATCCATAATTCTATACTTAATATTATAAGTACCTGGGCGACCGAGCTCTGCTCGAGTGAACATAGAGAAAACGAATTACTACGGTACGGTAGGTACAGCAATAAACCTACCGCAAAATAATTAAATAATCCTAATATTACTGAATATAAAAAAGTTGTTGATGTTTAAAATGCACGTTTTTAGGCAAATTTACCCCAATTTCTAAAAAAGACGTATGTATTAGCCACATCAGAAAACACGCACGTAAGTTATGGTGGTCAAAAACGAAACAGAACTAGTCACCGTAGCCGAAACCGGCATGGCATGTATTAAAATCTCTCTATCTTATAATTAAATTAAAGTACATACATTATAACATGTTTGATAAAAGATTGCACCTATACTTCCTTTGATTACTTCCTTACCACATGGATGTATAAATTAGGAAGATATGGTTCGCGCTCCTCGACGTGAACCGCACAAATTGTGTTAAACGCACACAATTGACCTTAGTCACAATCGAACTGGCGTTTGTGTAGCAAGATAAAGTAAAATTACTGCAATCGTTTTAATAAGCAGCAACAATGGTTTCCTGTGTTTTCAAAATGTGCAGAAATATTTCAAAAACCAAAAACAAGTTCCACGGGATTACTTTTCACTAGTAAGTACAGCCAGCAATGTTAATGACTGTGATCACAGATGTGCGAGTTTCGGTGCATGTAGTCGTGCGCCAAGACTAGGTTTTAGTGATTGCGATGTTAGCGCGTTACATATCTTCCTCTAATATGTCAATGGATTACAACTAACTATTAAGTTTATAAATATCCTTACCCACAGCAAATTATATATACTTTTATGAGCACGAATTTCTAATAATTTGTGCCACTCAATTCTTCGGAATTCGTCTTGAGAAACATAATTTAATAAGGTGATTGATTATGTTGGAATATAACATTGGAATAGGCATAATATTATACTTACGGAGAAAAATATAGGTAGGATAGAGAGGGAGTTGGGTGACTACATTGAACCTTGATTATTACGTCCAACATCTATACCTACATTACTCATCATACAGGTATTTTACGTAATGAATGTTTGACGAATATGATTTTATTTTACAATTATATTAATTGTGAAAAAAGAACAACACAATATATTGTGAAGATGATAATATAATAATTATTGTAAAAAACTCGCTGAAGGCCTAACCTGAAGTACATTTGCGTTTTTAGTTAAGATAATGGGAACGTTAGTTAACGGAAAGTAGTGTTGTTGATGTGATTTATTGTATGTATAAAATGCGGCGTACTTAGCAACCAACTACGGTACCTACTTTGTCTAATACTCAATACTTTCTAATCCCTCTAGATTGCGCACCTCCACAATATGCAGATTCATTTTAAAACTACTTACACAAGTCTAGTTATTTGCTCATGTACCTACTTATAAATATAAAGTAGCCTATTTGGATGGAGCCTCATTTAAATTGACATTCTCAAGATTGTTCTTAGGCATTACAGCCTACTATGGAAAAAACTACAGGAAGCAAACAATACCTAATAAAAACAATTATATTCATATGTTTACACATACACCGTGTTTTTCGTTGTCTGTCTGTTTGTCAGTCTGTCAAGACCCTTTTTCTCAGGATCGCGTGGAGGTATCAAGTTGAAATTAATAACAAATACGTAGATCTATGGTCCCTTGGAGTTCTAAAAAAATCAAGTTTCTACCATAACGCAATAAAAAAATACGGCCATTACGGCCGACATATTTACTCGAAAGTAAATTAATACTTATAGGGTACTTCCCGTTGACCTAGAATAACAAAATTTAGCAAGAAACAAGGTCTCACAGCACAAGTAAAGGAAAAAGTTCGACAATTGTTAATTTCTAATTCTATCACATAAAATAAATAGTACATTTTGATACAAGTGGAGAATTTTTGTTATTGCATTCGAGGCGGAATTAACACCCGAGCTGTAGGCGAGGTTGTTTTTAAGCCTAGAACTGCAATAACAAATGTCCACGTGTATCAAACGACGTTTTTCAATACACTTTTGAAGAAATAAAATAACTAAAAATATTTTTGTCATGTATTATTAGGAAACTATGATTTAAATTGTCTTTTCTTTTCCGCGCTTTGCTTTCGCCAGGTTGAAGGAGAAGCAAACGTATACTCGTATTGCCGATAAACAGCCTAATATGAAAAATTGAAAATTCAAATATTTTTGAGTTTAGAACACAAGTAAATGTTAATTTGTTCATAAACGTTTTTTTTATTGTAATAATCATGGTTTTTGATGATATTCTATTTATAAACATTATTTAAATATTCAAAAGTATTAACGCCGTAAAGACGCATATATCTTTATTCACCTCCGAATAGAGACGGTGTGAATAGAGGCATTGAACCAATTTGGACTAAGTATAGGTATATAAGTTATCTGTGTCAATTTTTACTCCCGCATACGTGTTGGAAAATGAAAAATCACACGCGTGTGAAATATTAGGTAGGGGAAAAAGTCTTTTCGCATTATAGTATGTATGAACTTAAAATAAAATCTCTTTGGCTATACTATTTGTATCTGGCTGGTTTTGGTATCATTGAAAGTTTAAATTTTAAAGAACATAATTCCAAATTCAAATTAGGAAAATGTGTGATTTTCATTTGTTTTTCGTACTGTCAAGATGAGTGAATCTAATGAAGAAATTCAATAAATTTTAAAATTTTACTACAAAAAAGACAAAAATGTAACGCAAGCCGCGAAAAAAATTTGCGATGTTTATGGACCCAGTGCAGTGTCTGTGAGAGTAGCACAAATTTGGTTTAAGCGTTTTCAATCCGGAAATTTTGATGTCAAAGATGCACGTCGCTCTGGTCGCCCTATTACGGATAAAATGGATGCAATTTTTGAAAAAGTGGAGCAAGATCGGCATATCAGTAGTGCCGACGTAGCTGAAGAACTGGGAATTGACCACAAAACAGATTTGGCGCATTTGAAAAAAACTGGGTACACAAAAAAGCTCGATATTTGGGTGCCTCACGAGCTCACTGAAAGAGACCTAATAAACCGTGTACTCACTTGTGATTCTTTATTACGACGTAATGAAACCGAACCATTTTTGTAGAAGCTGATAACTGGTGATGAAAAGTGGATCACGTACGATAAGAACGTGCGAAAAAGGTCGTGGTCAAAGGCCGATCAGGCTTCACAGACTGTGGCGAAACCCGGGTTAGCTCGCAACAAGGTGATGCTGTGTGTGTGGTGGGATTGGAAGGGCATTATTCATTATGAGCTGTTACCACTAGGCAGGACCATCGATTCTGAACTCTACTGCGAACAACTGATGAGATTAAAGCAAGAAGTTGAGAGAAAGCGGCCGGAAATAATCAACAGAAGGGGTGTGGTTTATCATCATGATAACGCTAGACCTCACACATCTTTAGCCACTCAGCAAAAATTAAGAGAGTATGGCTGGGAGGTGTTAATGCATCCGCCGTATAGTCCTGACCTTGCACCTTCAGATTTCCACCTGTTTCGGTCTCTTCAGAATTCTTTAGGCAGTGTCAGGTTAACATCACGAGAGGACTGCCAAAACCACTTGTCGCGGTATTTTGATCAGAAGTTCGAAAATTTCTATAGCAATGGGATCATGTCCCTACCTACAAGATGGCAAAAAGTTATCGAACAAAATGGTACCTACATACTTTATATACGAGTAAATGTAAATAATGTATAATAAAAAATGTTTTGAATTTTCTTAAAAAATGCGAAGAAACTTTTTCCCCAACCTATTATATTGCATTGTGAACCTAATCGTAGTGCAATATGAACCAGCTTTCGAGGAAGTGTATTGAAAACATATTTTCAAGTCTGTCAATCTGCCAAGGCCTTTATCTCAAGAACGCGTGAAGGTATCAAGTTGAAATTAATATCAAATACGTCATAAGTCTTTGGTTCCTTGAAGTTCTAAAAAAATCAAGCTTCTAATTCTTCTTCTTCAAGCTTCTAATTCTTCTTTTTCTTTCTACGACATATTTTGACACTCGCAAGTAAATCAAAACCTATGAGGTACTTCCCGTTGACCTAGAATAATGAAATTTGGCAAGAAGCACGGTCTCAAAGCACAAATAGAAGAAAAAGTCCAAAAATTGTTAATTTGTAATTTTATCACAAAAAAAAAACTTTTTTTGGGATTACAATGTTAAGAGGCCATCTAAATTTTGTCGATTTCGCTATTACGTGATTTTACAGACGAAATTCTACAGTTAAAATACTATATTTCTATAAGTTTTAATGCACTACTTTTTTACTTTCCGTCGAGTTTATAATGCGAGATTTAGGTTGTTTTAAAAGATTTACTAATACCAAATGCTTTTAATATTTTATATATTTTTTTAAGAAATGGATGAACTGAAGTTTATTAATCTTTTTTTAATTTTATGAACGAGCGAGAGTTCTACCATTTCTCTTTACGCACGCTTTACCTCAGGCTCCCTCCCGAAATGAAAAGCAATTATTTGTCCACTTTCTCTAAAGTTTGACTAAGTTAAATATTTTTTTACTCAAAAATTTTTGAAAGTGGTAAAAAGTGATGCACACATTGTATAAACAGCTATCACACAAATATATTGTAATTTTCCATACCCATTAGAAGTCTAAACAATTCGTAATATGTTATAATCTAAACCTCTTACAGCAAAAATTCACAAAACAGTCGCCGGTATAGGTCGACTAATCAAAATAAAAAAGTAGTTCATATATTAGATCGTATTTGAAATGATCATTATACAGTATTATAACTGTAAAATGACGTAAGCCAACGAAATCGGCAAAATTTCGTGTACGGCCTCATAAGTATGTTTTTGGGATAAATTCTTTTCAACTACGGAGCCCTTTAGTGTGCGTGGTCCGACACGCAGTTGGCCGGTTTTTTAAGATGTTATCGGATTATTCTAAATTAAACTAAGTTCAATCGTGCCAAAGTGTAGCTTAAGTACTTACTTTCGATAAAACCTATATTTTTGTGAAATATTTACATGATGGTTCCATCACTGTATAAGGAATGAGTCTAAGAATATGAGATTGTGGGATATCTTTCACACAAGTTTTGGCATAATTTAAAGATAATTTGAAAGAAGCAATTTTAATGATTGATTCCGTAGCTAAAATAAAAATCAAAGATTCAATTTGATCTCTGTTAAATTAAGTAAACGTTTTCTCTAAAACAGAATAATTTTATGCAACGTTATTTTTAGTAAGTAGGTATAATAGGAAAGCCAAAAATAATGATTTCAAGGAAACAACTGGCTTAGTTTTTCGTCAAATATACCGAAAACAGTTTAATCATTATAAAATATAACGAGGTATTACGCTTCTGAAATCTATAATTTAAACACTGATAAAAACAATGTAGGTATGTAATGTATTTATATTATATCAAAGTCATGGAAAAAGTTGTTCGGTTTGATGGTCTATACCACACCCTTAAATTTGACGAGGATGCAAAACTACACGTTGTATATTATCATCAGCTTTATGCCACAGTAAGATTACACGTAGCGGTACTGAGATTTGGGGAGTGGAGCTAGTCATGAATAGTTGTGAAAATCGATTACTCCGACTATCGCACAAACAAATCAAACAAACAAATCTACAAAGGAGGCGTTTCAATCTTGAACCATCTCTTAGGCAAACATGGTGAGTATCTTAAAAGAATGGACGATTCAGTCCTGTTCTGACTGATCCGCAGAAATGTTAACTGTACTTTTATATTATAAAAACTTTAAAGGCGTTTTATACTGTAATTGCATAGAATTCTTGTATGTAAATAAGTACTTAAATAATTATTTTATAAAATTAGCAACGTGTACTCAATCCAAATGGTTGTTGTGATGTCTATTAAAATTGTTGATTATTTAGGTATTTTGTGTTATTAGATCCTTCCATTACCCGATATGCATTTACACTGCGATGCAAGGTTCCCGGAGGTCTAGCAATAATGTTTAGTGACCAATATTTTGTAACAATAATATTTTGATTTGAGTGTCCGTGGAGTTTCTTACCCGTTCTTCTCCAAATAGGAACCTACTATACGCTTTGGTATGGGCAACTAACTTCATCTTTCTGACTGACCGACCCCTTCACAATTCAAAAATGTCTGTAGATAGTTGGTTTAAGTATTTGAAGTAAATGCATTGATTTTGAGTTTTGAATTTGAACTCGATAGTCGACAGTTGAAAAGTAGGTAATAACTACCGTATGTATACCTACATTATTGTATGCTATGTAATAAATAATAGGTCTTTACCTATAAAATTGCCGTTTTATATGAAAAAATTTAAACGAATTTTTTTCATGCATTTTTTATTTGTATTAATCGAATTAATCACCCATGCAATCAATGCATCTTTGCCAACGCAGTGGCAGTTTATTGATGCCCTTCTTAAAGAAATCAGCTGGACGGGAGGCAACAAATTCATCAAAGGCATTTTGTACTGCCTCTCGGGTATTGAATTTTTTTCCCGCCAAGAAGTTATCCAAATTCTGGAAAAAGTAGTAGTCTGTAGGCGCAAGGTCTGGTGAGTAGGGCGGATGACGGAGAGCTTCCAACCCCAGTTCTTGCAACTTGGAGACCGTCTGCTGTGCAGTATGAGGTCGCGCGTTGTCGTGCAGGAGCAGCGGAGACGAGCGATTGACCAATGCTGGTTGGAGATGTGCCAGCTTCTCCATCATTGTGTTCAGTTCTTCACAGTACACATCTGAAGTAATGCTCACCCCGTTTGGTAAGAAGCTGTGATGAATCACACCGGCGCTAGACCACCAAACGTTGTTTTATTCCGAGCGCACACACATTATCGCCATCCCTTCTTTTGCCTATCAAAAGTAATGTCATCACTCTCGTTTATTCAAAGATCAGTCGCCCGGTGGGGCTCGTCGACGATGAATCTATGTAATTTTTTTGCAAATTGGTGCAATCAAATTTACGTGATTTAAAATAATTGTTTACAGAAAAGTTAGTAGAAGTATAACAAGATAAAGCATTTTTTTAATACTTGTGTTGAATAGGTATTTAGACTGTGTGAATCAATGAACTAATTTTACAGGAATTCAATAGCAATATGATGATGATATATTATTACCAATTCCTTTCCACCCTTGTATAACAATCAACTATTAATTGTCATTTACTCGTACCAAGGCAGTGAATGGTGCTCGATGAAACGGTGTTGGAGTTATATATATCAACATCCATTTTTAGGGTTTCGGACCTCAATAGAAAAAAAAACGGAACCCTTATACTTATAGGATCACTTCGTTGTCCGTTCGTCTGTCTGTCAAGAACCGTTTTCTCAGGAACGCGTAGAGGTTTCAATTTGAAATTAATATCAAATACGTAGGTGTACGGTTCCTTGAAGCTCTAATAAAATCAAGCTTCTAAGACCACACAATAAAAAAATACGGCCATTTATGCGACATAGGTATTTTGATACTCGCAAATTATTCAAAACGTATAGGGTAGTTACCGTTGAACAGAGGGGCAATTCCCGTCTTTTTAATAACGTTCGCAATCTCATCTCAGTCTTGACTACATTTACACATACTACATTTTTGACTTTTGATTGCCGCTGGCATGAAATTACGACTTGAATTTGAACGTTTTTAGGTACGAGAATTGTGAAATTTGACAAGAACCAAGGTCTTACAGTACAAGTAAAGGAAAAAGTCCGATAATTGTTAATTTGTAGTTCTATCGCATAAAAAATATAGGATGTATTTAACTTTAGTTTTGATGAAAACAGCTCTTAAATTGCATGTCAGCACTTTAATATCATAATAATCTATAAGTTAATATTATCACTTTAATAAACACGAACCAAATTTACACAATAAATATTGAAGTAATAATTTCATAAACAATTAAAATACCATAAATAATAAAATACAATTAAATTCATTCAATCAATTTTAAAGCGAAGCGTATTTATAGTGGAAACCATTATTTTTTTTTCAATTAATTTTAAAGCTAAACATTTTAAAGTGTAAAATATTATTTTTAGAGTTCGTTTATATTATATTCCCCAAAAATATTTCTTACACTTTTTTGCGATTACAAACTTACATTTGCAGTTGGAGAATTGACCGTGACGTTTATCGATGTTCATTTTAAGATTGCCGTTACCTCCCATCCCACTTCACTAACCTTCGACCAACCTACCGCCCGCTCAGTTCCAATAGCAGCGTGATATCGGAACTGAGCGGGCGGTTGAAATGAACGGGGCTATTTCTGGGAGAACATTTTTTCAACTACAAAGTTAAGTTTGTTCTTGGGATAAACTAATTCATCCCAACTACGGAACCTTCATTGTGCGTGGTCCGACACGCACTTGGCCGGTTTTATATAAATATAAAAGAGTAATTACTTAACAATTTTTAAATTCATGTAGAACATACCTAATTAATAAATATTTTAGTTGTTAATTAAATATTTTGTATTATTTGCTACTCCACGGTTCGCTATGTGCAAAAATTTCATAGACCGAGATAAATTGACGTTACTTAGCACGCACTTTTTCTTAGATATGTTTCCATCTTTATCTTGCATTTTTAGTTTGACAGTTGTGCGACATTGACAAAAATAATGCTTAGCCAAAGCCCGTGCTAAGTAAGTAACGTTTTTAAAATCCGGTCAGTGATATCGTTAGTTCCAGTTTTGAGCGCTGCTGGTTCAGATAAGTTTGTGGCGGCGACCGACCGACCACGGATGATGGAACTGCCATTCCCCGCTTGCGGGGAAAATAAGCCACTTTACACTACTATTTATTTTCAAGGTAGGGCCTTAATCGGCTCATTAGATTCGGAGCAAATTGGCTGTGACAGACGGACAGACAGACAGACAAACACACGAGTGATTCTATAAGGGTTCCGTTTTTTCCTTTTAAGATACGGAACCCTAAAAAATGGTGGGGTGCTACACCCCGTACCAAAACCGTACCTCACCCATTGTCACTAAGCTCAAATATTTTGAGTTCATTATTATCTTTTATCTTTCTATGCCGCATTCTTATAACTTTATAATATACTGCACGACATTTGGCTCAATCCTCGGCCTGTCTTATCCAGCTGCTACCATACAATCGACAAGCTAGAGCGACTATCTTCGCAAGATCGTTGCACTACCTACTAGCCGATTCGTATTCTCCACTCAAGAAGACTATCCCCAGGGTCATCAGTAGTATAATAATGGTCGGCCATTGTCTCTCAGCTTCCTTATTCTGTTGTAGGTATATTCAATGATTCTATTTCATTAGTCCACTGTAACCAAGAACTCTTATAAAATAACTACATATTACAACAACTACCTACACATGTATGAAAATCCACACACACACAGATATATAGGTAGATAGTTGTTGTTTTATGTAGGTAAACAAAACACACACACAAACTTTCGCCTTTAAAATTAAAGGCGAAAGTTTGTGTGTGTGTGTGTGTGTGTATGTTTGTTACTTCTTCACGCTCAAACGGCTGGACCGATTTGGTTGAAATTCGGCACATGGGTAAACCTGGATTAGGACATAGAATATTTTTTATCCCGGTTGTATGTTCCCGTGGGATAATTTTCGACTTCCACGCGGGCGAAGCCGCGGACAAAAGCTAGTTAATTATAACTGATAGTGTGGGGCTTCCTACATGCCCTATAAATACATTACATCCACATTATAGGAGCTTTAAACACATTACGAACTATATCAACAGAAATCTCTGCCCGTATGTGAGCCAAATCTCTACTAATCCTATCAAAGGTGGCATAGCGGATTATCCATTGAATCTGGTTAGGATCGTGTGATATAAAAGTAAAGCGCGAGCTGTAGCGGACAGCAGTCAGTCAGTGCAGTGGGCGCCAGGCACACTACCGAGGACTGCTCACTCCTTCCCAACATTCATTGAACATGTATAATCATACAGAAAATTCTTACTATGATGCGCACTTTGCACCTTTCAAGTAAGTAACATTTTAAGATGTGTTTACTATTTTTTACTCTGAACCATTGTTATTTTTGAATGCTGACGATTGTCCAGGTCGGGGGGGCCGAGTGGCGTGGAGATGCTGGGTGAGGGCCTGACTGGGGACGACCTGGCCGCGGTGCCGGAGCACTGGCTGACGTTCCCGGCGCCTCCGGCCAGCGCGCACACTGCGCTTGCGTTGCTTTACACATTCTTTACTGCAGCCGCTTTAGTCGGAAATGGACTAGTTATTTTTATATTTTCCACGTTAGTTTCATCATTTATGTACAAGGCTTTATATCAAGCTATACATTTCCAGTAAAAGGTGATTTTGTATTGCATAGGATTTTTTCGTACAAAGAGAGGCCAGCTTATACTGGAAATGTATTAGGTTGATATGTAGCCGTAGGTAGTACCTGTGAGGCAACTCCCGTCGTTTTAAGAGCGTTTGCATACTAATCTCAGTCTCAATTTCTCAAAAATATCTCTAATTAACTGCCCCGACAGACGGTGTCCTGTTGAAAGTTCATACAAAAATCCCATAGAAAAAGGACATAATTTAGTTATTCCCAATTTGTTAATTTTCCGGTAATCTTTCAGATTTTTCTTTCCCTAAAAACCTAATACGGACTCTTCCGAACATTTTAAAACAAAAAAAAAACAAATCAGTCCAGCCGTTCTCAAGTGATGCACTTACCAAATAACAGCATCTCATTTTTAGGGTTTCGTACCTCAAAAGGGAAAACGGAACCCATAACGCGTCGCGCGCTAATTAGCAGACACAATAGAAATTTTACTGTTATAGATCTGCACACATGGTGTGCAATCCACATTTTAAGAGTTGGATCACTTCGTTGTCCGTCCGTCTGTCTATCTGTCTTTCAAGACATTCCATTTTCTCAGTACCGCGTGGTAGTATCAAGTTGAAATTTAAATCAAATACGTATTTAGGTCTACGGTCCCTTGGAGCTCTAAAATATCAAGCTTCTAAGACAACGCAATAAAAAAAACTGCCATAGGTATTTATGCGACATATTTTGACACTCGCAAATAAATCAAAACCTATAGAGTACCTACTTCCCGTTGACCTAGAATCATGAGATTTGGCGAGAAGCAAGGTCTCACAGCATAAGTAAAGGAAAAAGTCCGAAAATCGCTAATTATTACATAAAAAAAATATTATCACATAAAAAAAATTGCGATTACTTACAAACCAAATCTTCCATTGGCAGTATTGCAGTTGGAGAACGTTGGAGATCGTATGGGAAAACGTTTTTCAACTACCTACAAAGTTCTTGGGATAAATTCATCCCAACTACGGAACCCTTCATTGTGCGTGGTCCGACACGCACTTGGCCGGTTTTTATTTTTATAGATTTTACCAAAATTTTTGAGAAGTTTTTGACATTGATTTTCGCTGAGATGAGACTGCGACAGGACTAGATTTTGAACTTTTCTAATTACGGGAATCTGACAGCTGATATAATACCTATTTAAAAAATCCTCCACTTTTCTACTACCTACTTATATTAATTTTATTTTCAGAACAAAAAGCTTGAGAACCTCGAGCAACCTTCTAATTCTGCAACTAGCTATTTTAGACTTCATAATGATGGCGAAAGCTCCAATCTTTATATATAATAGTGCAATGCGAGGCTTCGCCAGTGGATCTATCGGTTGTCAAATATTCGCGTTGATGGGCGCGTACAGTGGCATTGGCGCCAGCATGACCAATGCTTGCATCGCCTATGACAGGTAAAACACAAAACTAAGCTGATTTTCTGTAGATTATAACTTTATACATACTTACAAACATAATTATTTATATTATAACGTAGATAAAGTCACGCAGGAGGTAGGCAATATTTATTACTGTCCGAGTTTATAACCTGATGTAACGATTCAGGCATTCCACAATCACTCGCCCCTTGGACGGGCGATTGTCCCGCGGCAAAGTTCTACTGATGATGGCATTTGTCTGGATATACAGTACACCATGGGCTCTACTACCACTCTTCAAAATCTGGGGCAGATATGTTCCTGGTATGTTCATCTTATACTATTATTATTGTCTGCTTTGATATAATAATTCCTAACTGCTAATACTTTTATTTCTGTTCTTATTTCAGAAGGTTATTTGACGTCTTGTACGTTCGATTACTTGACGAATACATTCGACACTAAATTATTCGTTGCGTGCATTTTCACCTGCAGCTACGTGTTCCCCATGTCGATGATCATATATTTTTACAGTGGAATCGTGAAGCAGGTGTTTGCACATGAAGCTGCTTTAAGGTACTTTCTTGAAAGTAAACTGAGTGTAACGACGAATAGATAACAAAATGGAAACATAATGTCCATGTCACATGTCCCGTAATTAACGCAAACCCTCTTTAGGGGTCATTGTACTCATCATTATGAACAACTTTTACTATGGGGCCAAACCTGAAATCGCGAAAAAAAACTGCTGTTTCATAGAAAAGTTCAATACCTATTCGACCAAAATGTCTAAAACAGCAGATTTTTTTTCGCAATTTCAGGTTTGATCCCATAGTAAGTTGTTCATAATGATGAGCACAATGATCCCTTAAGAGAGTTTGTGTTAATTACGGGACATCTTGTACATGTTCTAGTGTAGACATAGTTGAATAAACAATGCGAATGTGATTTTTAGAGAACAAGCAAAAAAGATGAACGTGGAGTCACTTCGAGCTAACCAGAACGCGAGCGCAGAATCAGCCGAAATCCGAATAGCTAAAGCAGCTCTCACAGTGTGCTTCTTATTTGTAGCGTCATGGACACCTTACGGCGTCATGGCGCTTATAGGAGCTTTTGGAAACCAACAACTTCTTACGCCTGGGGTAAATATTTTAAAAGACTTTATCTACTAGTCTCTAACCTTTCTTTCGTTATAAATCAATTTAATTTAAATTAGCAGAAAATGCAATTAATGCAGTATATTAATGTAGTTACTTACGATCTTCTTCGAAAAGAAGAATAACGTAGGCACTTACCTACATAATTAACAACAAAATATTCTGAATTTTATATAGAGTAGCCGAGATTCAATTCTCGCATGAGAGTCGCTGACTTTGAATCTGTCCGAGTTTATGAATAATTATAACCCCCATCAGCATGAATTGAAACCTCTTCAGTGTTCTTTACTGCCGTGGGCTATGAGGCTAGGATTTACTCGTAGGAGGCACACTCGCCACATCTCATCGGTACCTATTACAATACATATTGCCTGCACACACCTAGTGTTAGCAGAACGTCACCCTTTGCTGCGTGTCCAGTTTTCGATAGACCCTGATGTTTTGCAGAGGCGGATTTGCAGTCTTGGCCGCCCTTGAGGCCCCAGACCATGTAGTAAAAATAGGGACCAGGCGCCCCTTTCTCAGCACCCATCTTATAGACTGTATAATGAATTTACTGCATTGCCAACGTTTTGTTCTCTGTGTATCGCGATTTCAGGTTTGGTTCCATAGTAAACGTTTTCATAATGATGAGTACAGTGACCATGAGTACAGTGATATTGGTCAATAACCAGTAACCCTGTATATACGAGTGATTTAGGAAGATTATTGTTATACGATGCGATGCAGTGCGGCGCGCCATAATGTGCGCGAGTCTTTAGAAAATTTAAGTACTTTCAGTTATCTCTTATTACATCAGTTTTTTGTCAGATTGGCCGCCCCTAATATCCCAGCCGCCCTAGGCCTGGGCCATTAGGCCTAAGGCACTAATGTGCCTTAGGGCAAATCCGCCTCTGATGTTCAATCCCTGTCAATTAATGTCCTTTCATGTTTAAAATCTTAAGGTGATTGAGCAGTAGTAGCCCGCGAAATTAAAATTTTCTTCCGTTTTTTGCAATTTTCAGGTCAGTATCAGGTTGTACGTATTTTATTTATTTATTTTATTTTATCTCACTAAAAAGTATGTATTGTTTTCTTAGTGGGGAGGAGAAACATTTTAAATTTTATTTTGGTTCATTTATGTTTTCATCCAGAATAATTAGGAAACCATAATATTCATATCCGAAGTTTGTCTTATTTGGTTAGAAATATCAGAACGATTTTTCGCTCTTGCAAATATATTTAATGATTCGCGGCTATAACAAATATGTAGGTATTAACATAATTTTAACCATAAGAACCATCAATACCTACTCACTAATATCTTTCTAAGTTAGGCTTATTCCAAAATTTCCGAAATCACAAAGCTAACTTAGAAAGATGTATTGATGATCCTTATGGTAATAATTATGTACATACATATTTGTTATTGTCGCGAATCATATTTTGATCAAGATACAACCTGACACTGACCTGCAAATTGCATAAACGTAAGAAAAATTTAATTTCGCGGCTATTACTGCGGATCCCCCTTAAGTGATTTTTTTTATACACAGGTTACAATGATTCCAGCCGTGGCATGCAAAGCAGTTGCCTGTATAGATCCCTGGGTTTATGCAATCAGTCATCCGAAGTACAGGTACCTAGATACTAAAACAAGTGTATAATTTAAAAAAAAAGAGCAAGCTTTTATTAGTGTAGTTAGTTATTTATTTATTTATATATACTTTATTGTACACCACAAAAATACATAACAAAAAAAGACATAATAAAATACTACAAAATATACAATGGGCGGCCTTATCGCTTTCTGCAATCTCTTCCAGGCAACCTTAGAATGGACAGTGATTTGCCTGGATATGAAATGGGGCTGTCTTTGGTGCAAATAATAAGTGCCTACTTACAATATATACATAACCTAAAAAAATAGATACATACATAACCTAAATAATAGATACATAAATACATACATACTAAATATAAGCAACGAAAACAAATGAAGACTAAAGATATTTACAGTTACGTGAACACGATCACAACGACAAATAATGTTCCTTTACGAGCCTTTTAAACATAGGTAACGACTAGTTATCATCTAGGACCTTGTCAAAACGAATCAATCGAGCCCAAACTCGATAGGGATTGCGTCGTTTCATTACCGAATTCCCATGGCCACTATCCGGCTCCATCATCAGATCAGCTCCATGTCTTAATAATATTGCATTGCCATCCGGTTTACATATATGTATGTAAAATTTCAGCACAATCAGAAACCGGGAAACGTTGGGCTCATTGGGTGGTTTGGGCCCACTAGTAAACGGTAACGTTTATTGTTCATATTGCACATAAAAAAAGTGATCATCTTATTATAATTAATAGACCAAAAATTATATAAAAATCTAACCGGAATAATGAAATAACAGTAAAAAGTGTTATGGCAAAAAATTCGTGTTTATTTTAGGTTTATTTTAAAGTGAAAAAAAAATATTTTATTACGGTGCACACACACACACACACACATAATTAGCCTGTAACGTTCCCACTGCTGGGACACAGGCCTCCTCTCAGTGAGAGGACGGTGCACGGCGGTAATAATATCGGCTTTAAATTCGTTTAAAGAGAAAATTGGTACAGTGAACCTGTTTTTAATGCTATTATATCGCGTAACTTAGTATAAAAATCACCGTAGAACGAATCGTAATTAATAAGCCCGTTGTAGATGCTTTGTGGCCCTGTGTTTATCAGTTTCAATCAGTTTGACACTGATTGACAACATTATTGTTTCCGATTTTTTCCAGCTAGTTATTATTCGATTATTGATAGTATTTTTATTCGAAAGAGTTTATGAAAATCGCATCTGTAGGTACTGTGAAGCCTCGAGCCTCACAGTAGGAGATTAACTGAAACTACTAAATAATACCAGAGGGACTCTTATTTATATAGGGCGATGCCCTCTGTATTTATAGCTTCAGAATAATAATTATAAAACACTCCCACTAAATTTAGTTCTTTGCCGAGCCCTGACCAGATTCTTTCTATTTTTTTTCCTCCTGTCAAGAAAACCAGGATTGTTTTCTTGACAGAAGATATTCCATATTTGAAATGATCGAATGTCAGCCAGCATTATATCAACGAGGCTTGATCATAGCATCAATCCTTACAGTACATACCTACAATGCTTAACACAGTCGCTCAGCATCGACCGCGACTAAAGGCGCTGTGATGGACCATGAACAGCAGGTTCCACCGAAGAACAAATGCGATGAGGACGGCTTCATCAAGATGGAGGGAAAGAAGAGGAAGCTTACTTATCGCAACCAGTGTGGGACGGCACCGGCTGGATTTAAAGTGTTGCTACGTCCTGCAGTACCGACGATGCAGCTGTACGTGTCTCGTTTGTGTGTACGTGTCTCTACGAAGACTGAGTACATACGGGTGAAGACCAACTGGACCTTGAGGGTGCAAAAGTTGGAGGCGCGCCATAACACCAACTTCAAGTCGTTCGTGGTGCGCGTTCCGACTCACCATTGGGTGACCCTCCTCAGGGAAGAGTTTTAGCCGAAAGATATGCTGAATCGGCATTTCCGCGGCCAGCTACGCGACACCTCGCAGCGTAACACGACGCCGTCACTTCGTGTGCTTTAAGTTTGTTGCATAAAATATGTTTAGGAATTGAAACTCGGTGCTGTTGTATTATATTTGTATTTGTACCACAGCACAATATCCAAACGACGACAGTAACATTATCTATATACACAAACACAGGATAGGAATCTAGTTGAATAATCACACGGAGATCATTATAATATTTTACATTCAGATTCAAAATCCTAGTCACTTGTTTTCTGTCGTGATACATAGAGAAACCCTCTAGACCAACTAGTGTTGTCAGAGAACTAATAGTGGGAATCATAGATATTAGTTAGGTTCGCCACAATACCCCCCTACGGAGAAGAACAGGGTATACACACAAAGAAAATAAAAGATAAAAATTATAAATCTAGAATGTCCCTAAATTTAACCCGTCTGCCAGATCTGGTGGTGATAGTGCCTGACGGAGATGCAAGAGTTGGCGAGAGAGAAGTTGGGTTTGACGAAGGAGAAACTGGAACAGGAACTGTAACAGGTGGTGAGGAAACCAGTCCAGAGTCCAGGTAAGCTGGCTTAACAAGATGCGGTATGGGCCAGTGTAAGGAGGTTCAGAGGCCGTCGAAGAGTGTCATCACGGAGTAAGACATGGGTCGACATCGCCAAATCTTTCAACACGAAGGTCGAGCGTGTCGTGAGGCTGGAATTGAACGTAAAATTTCCATCCGGCAACTCCGTGACGAAATGTGCAATGTCTTTTGTGCTCCTGGGTCCTTCCGCTGCCATGATTAGTTCTCCAGGAAGTCAGAGAGGTTCTCCATAGACCAGTTCAGCGGACGAGGTATTCAAGTCCTCTTTGAGGGCGGTCCTCATGCCAAGGAGTACTAGTGGAAGTGCCTTGCTCCACGTTTGGGAATGACACATTAAAGAAGCTTTTAGTTGGCGGTGCATGTGTTCTGCCATGCCATTTACGCACGGGTGGTAACTGGTTGTACGAATCCACTTTGTTGCGCACACGTTCATAAGGCGACGAAATAAGGCAGATTCAAACTGTAGACCCTGGTCGGTCGTCACAGTACTTGGCACCCCAAAACGGGAAATCTAACCAGTCACCAGCGTGTCTGCCACTTCTTCCGCCGTGATACATGACATAGGCCACACTTCGGGCCAACGCGTAAATCTGTCAACCGCGGTCAGACAATATGTGAAATTGTCTGAAGGTGGCAGTGGTCCTATGATATCAATGTGGAAATGACAAAATCTGTTTGATGCGATCGGAAAAGACATTAGCGGTGCAGATGTGTGCCTGGTCACCTTGCTGCGTTGGCACTGTAAGCATGACTTCGCCCATTGTCGACAGTCGGTGTTAATATGAGGCCATACGTATCGCTCTGCCACCAATCGTAAGGTTGCTCTCACGCCTGGGTGACTGAGACCATGTCGTCGATCGAAAGCTGCTCGACGGTAAGGTGAGGTATGGGCGAGGTCTATCTGTCGATGTGTCGCAAAGTATGGATGTGTTGGTTCCAGGGACAACAATTTTCTTCAATTTCAAAGAAGTAGATGAACCCACCTCTTTGAGTTCTTCGTCTCTCTCTTGTGAGTCAGCAAGAGCTTGGTAGTCCTCCTCTAATGAAATGGATTCAACCCGCGACTTTGCATCTGCGACTACGTTGTCGGAATATCGGTGGTAAATTGACTAATAAAAGTTAGTTGGTCGAGTTGTGTTGGTGGAAGCTTGTCTCGACGCTGCGTGAAAGCATACACCAGGGGCTTATTGTCAGTAAAAATTGCTGCGTATTGCACTTCTAGTATGTGACGAAAGTGTTGAACGCTCTCGTACACAGCTAGAAGTTCCCTATAATAAGCAGGCCACTGAGATTGTTTCTCGGTTAGCTTCTTGCTGAAATATGCTAAGGGTTGCCAGTTACCATCGACTTCGTGCTGTAAACATGCACCTATGTGCAAGCTGGACGCATCGGTAAAAAGACCTAAAGGGGCTTCACTATTTGGGTGTGATAAAGTAGTAACATTAGCAAGGCTCTTCCTGCAGTCATCAAAACATTGTTCGAGCTCAAGCGTCCATGGAAATGGTTTTGCGCCTTTGCTGTTAGTTGCAGCGACTGCGTCAATTAAAGGTGCCTTATACTTGGCGGCGTTAGGCAAAAATCTGCGGTAGTAGTTAACCATACCCAAGAACCTACGCACACCTTGCACGGTCTTAGGGAGAGGAAAATCCACTAAAGCGCGGATACGGCCTTCGGGAGGAAAAGTGCCTGCAGCATTAATACGGTAACCTAAAAACGTTACCTCGGCTGCCCCAAGTACACACTTCGCCGGGTTGATGACCACTCCATACTGGTGCAGTCGGCTAAACAAGAGCCTTAAGTGTTCAGCATGTTGCTGGGGATCTTTCGAGTACACGAGGATATCATCGACGTACGCGAAACCAAAATTAAATACCCGCATAACTTCGTCAATGAACCTTTGAAATGTTTAACCGGCATTTCTAAGACCAAAGTTCATGTAAGGAAATTCAAAGAAACCAAAAGGTGTGATTATGGCTGTTTTACAAATATCATCAGAATTCATTGGAGTTTGCTGATATGCTTTTACTAAATCTAGGGTACTAAAAACTGAGCAACCAAACATGTTGTGGCTAAAATCCCCTATATGGCGGACAGGGTAGCAGTCCGGAATCGTGCGGGCGTTCAATGCACGGTAGTCACAGCATGGACGAAAAGTCTCGTCTTTTTTAAGTGCGAGATGTAGCGGAGAGGACCATGAGCTGCTGGAAGGTCGAGCGGTGCCTTCACGAATCATCTCCTCGAATTCATTCTGAGCGGCTCTAAGCTTTAATGGGGCAAGGCGACGAGGTCGCGCTGTCACAGGTGGGCCATCGGTAGTTTTTATAAAGTGCACTGTAGTTGTGCTTCACCTCTTCAGGCGCGCCAGGAGGACGTGATATGCTCGGAAACTCGTTCAAAATGTGCGAATATGGTGAGTCAGGTGATTGAATGAGTTTAACGCTGGGTTGGTCAACTGAGGAGAATTCAGTTTCAGCTGACAACCCTGTTTTGCCGTCTCACAATACAAATATCAAATATTAATATTATTATTATTATATTATTAATATTATGTCAAATATTTGTACGACCTACAAGTATTTGTTCCGAGTCTGGGTGTTTTTCTATCTATAATATGTATGTATTTACAAAAAAAAAAAAAATGTATATAAGTAGTTTATCAGCCATCTCGTTACCATAACACAAGCATTTCGTTGCTTAGCTTGGGGCTAGATGGCGTTGTGTGATATGTCCAAACATATTTATTTATTTATTTATTTATTTATTTATTTATTTATTAATCTTCCATGAGCACAGTCTGGTAAGAGGTGGTAATGAGACAAGAAGTCTGAACCAATTATTGAAGTTCCTACTTCTGCGACTATGAATTTCCACACAAAATCGCGTCTCAAACCTAAATTCAATTTGAGTTCGACCAGACCAAAAGTGTTTATTTTAGTGCCATTGGCTGCTAAAATTTCATATGGAAGTGGCTGCTTTTTACCCTGGGAGTCGCGCGTCTCAAAGAGATGTCAGCAGTGATAGGGCCGATGCCGCCGAGGTCGCGGGTAGTTCGAAAGAGATACCGTGGCCCTGGCACGGGCAACTGAAGGAACACGGGTGGGTTTTAGTCAGTAAAAGTCTGACACGCCCTCCCGCTCCGCCCAGAGCGGGAGAAGTCATTTGATGATTTCCCATCCACAAAAAAAAAACAGGAAGGAAGTATTCCAGTAAGTGCTGGTAGGGATCTTGACCACCTTCCGGGCTCTGGGATTGACCTGATAGTCGTGGAATACCTCTCCACTCGGGTTGACTTTAGTATCCGGTCGCATGAAAATGAGTGTGACAGTGGTTGAAGGTGGTTGAGGTTGGGTCCCTGATTATAAGTTATCACTCTTATTAAAAGAACCTATCCTCCTCTATCCTTGATCTTCATATTTTTCGAGAATTTATATTAATTGTTTCTAACCTCTAATTAGATAAATAATGTAATGAAACGTTAAAATGGGCGGTTGACAACCAAATCTGTATCAGTATATTGTCTGTGGTGCAAAATGTCGTGTAAAATTGAAGAAACGGAACGTAAAAAAGAACTGTATGTTAGTGTCATTTGTATTCGTTCATTCCTTTTCTTTCTGAGTTGCGTGAATGTGTTTTCTGAGCTTCGTAGTGTTTTTATTGTGGTTTTATTCGACGACTTTGGCTTATTCGAGGTTAGGTTACAATAATTTGTTTTTCTCAGGAATTGTGCGTTCCCTTTTCATGGGAGTGGTACCAGGGGGGGGGGCCTTCCCCTCCCTCTCCGACTCCTCCCCTCTCATTTTCGTGCGACCGCAAAATAAAGCTTAACCGCCATAGTCCTTTCATAGTTCTAGGTAACCAGTCCATTAGAGCCATCCAAACATATATTCCAATATTTTTGTTTCCATATCTGGCAATAGTCCTACACCAACCGGGGATTGTCCTTGGGTGCACTTATGCATAGTGCGGACAGGGATAATCGTCGTCGGCTAGTGCCTCATTTCCTTAAAAGCGTCTAACGGGCACGGCCTCTGTGAGTTGGCTTCGGTCCCTCGTACGATTCCAAAGGTCCGGGACCCTGTCGTAATAATATGTCATTTTAAAATATAATAATAAAATATATAATAAATAAAATTAAAATAAAAGCTTGTAATAGATGTTATTAAGTTATGACGACGAAACTCAAAACTGCGTGAAAATAAAAAAAATACAAAAAAAAATATTGATAGCATTGATTGAAAAATTGTCTCTGTAACTGACCTACAAGGTCTATGATTACAATCTACCCACAGTAACACAGGATGGTATTATTTTACAAAAAGATCGGATTCAATTCCTGCCTTCTAACTAGAAGCTTTTCAATGAAAATGTTAGAATTCTCCAAAATCTTAAATCGAACTTTGCTGCTTAAAATACAAAATATTTTGAATGCTCTCCAGCTTTAGGTAATTAAAGTTTCGTTTCACGCGCCCTCTGCCATATCAAAAACTCTACATATAGATGTTACCAAAACCCTATTCACATTTTTACAGACAAGAACTGCAACGTCGCATGCCGTGGTTGCAGATACAAGAGCCGGATGACACCGTGTCCACTGCAACCAGCAACACGGTATCTAACGCCCCAGCTGCAGCACCTGCCTAAACATTATCATCATTTTCATATTTTAATTTAAGCTCAAAATGAAAAACACTGTTAGGCAAAAAGGAACTAGAAAATGTAGTGCTATTCTGTAAATATCTCACCGTGAAAACATGAGTGAAGTGATCTTAAAGTGAGCTGTCAATAGTGTCAACCCCTAGCATCAGGTGGAATGACGGCTCACTTCACCTGAGTTATCACGGTGAAATGTTTACAGAATAGCACTACTAAACTTATATTTTTGTGGTTATTTAATAAATATTATAATTCTATTGGGCGTCAAGTCAATAATGTGCAAAGAGATTTCATACTGGCTGAATCTTGACGAGGATACACATGGCATGTAGGTACACTTAAGTACTTAGGGGTTGTAAAATTGCATTCCATTACCTAAGACTAGCGGGGGGGGAATTTATAATAACAATAACATCTAAGGGGCTTCTGCGAGTTGGCTTCAGGCCCTCGTAGGCCTTCTAAAGGGATGGGCCTGGACCCTGTATGTCAAAGAAAATTTTAATAATATTACTAAAAAATCTTTCCATAAAAAACATGGATTCTTCTTTTACCTATGCAACGACGACGGCATGTTTAACGGACTGAAATATTATTATTATCCAATTAAGTATTATACCTCTATGTATATCTCAATTGTTTACATGCAATACAGATGATCAAGTCAAAGATTTTGTTTATTTTATCATTAAAGTATGCTTGGGGGTGATGGATGAAAATGTTGTAATGGCCCAGTGGTTAGGACTTGCTTGCCTCCCATGCACGAGGTAGTGGGTCAAATCCAGTAATGTGTGGGTAATTACCAATACGACATAATTAATTCATATAAGTAAGTACCTACATGTAGGTAAGTACTTTCTGAGTTTATCTTGGACATTAATGACATCGGTGAAGAAAAACATCGTGAGAAACCTGTGCCTTTATATGGGACCAACTTTGTGGTATACCCTTTCAAATGAAACAAAAAATTTTCAAATTGGACGACTCTGTAAAAAGTTATGCGTGGTCATACATAAAAAAAAAAACATACGTGTCGAATTGAGAACCTCCTCCTTTTTTTTCGTTGGTTAAAAAGCCGCACGCGGGTCAATCGAACGTAATAGTACTACCCTTGCCGAGGCTGGTCAGTGTACGGGTGACACTCTATTACCAACATATCGAAAACTCTCGTCGACGGCGAGGACGCCGGCCGCCGGACGGCTTAGGACCTCGAGGGCCAGCGGCCTCTGAAAGGGCCCCAGCTCCCGGCGGAAGTGTGCAGCGCATGAGATGGACGCGATCCGTTAATGCGAACGTCATGCGCTCATACTATGGGTATACAGAAGGGGGAAACAATCTGACCGCGTACCGTGTTCGGAATTTGGATGCTTTCTCTTTTTCAGGTGCATGAGCCAGCTGTCAACGTTTTGGCACAACGACTGTCGGATCCATCCAGGGTAATCATAATGTTGGATAACACTGTACTTGATCGCCTGCGAAATGAAATACAGAGTAGCCATGTCATTGCACCCCCGTCGCAGACTGTTATACTCGTAGTACCACCGCAGTCCGACTCAAACCAAGCTGACAGGGCTACAAACGTAAGTACCTACCTAATGAGGAATTTAGGGGTGCTTTGGAGGGTGCGATTCGGAAATATCGATTCATGTCGCCCGAACTTAGACCACGCTTACCTCGTTTGCCCATACATACAAAAAGCGCTGGTGGCGGCTCTGGATTCGCAGTTATCAAAATATTTTGAAGACTGCGAAGACCTCGCCGATACTCATTCCATTCTGTACTGTGGGGGCTGTAGTTGTAGCGGGCATGTCGTGTAGTTCATGTCAAATTTGGTAATGACTCTAGAGCTACACGACTGAAACCAGCCGTACCAGCTTTGCAGTGCAGAATTGAGCATCGTATTGGTGGGGCCAGAGCCCTCATCGGCAAACTAATCTGCTTCAGGGAAGGCAATACTCGGCCTATAGTGATGCGTTTTGTGAGACAGGCGTTCTCGGGGACTGATATCAGCGCATCGACTTCCTGAAGCAGAATGTGTATGTATGGGGAACCGTATTCGTAGGTATAAGCGGCGAGTAGACCGATACACTCAGAAACTCACAATCGCTTCTTCCAGAGCGATAAAAGTTAGGTTTATAGAGGTAGGGAGCAACCGGACCAAGGTGTGGCAGGACACGCACCTGCAGGGCGATTATTATATGTGTTCTTTCTGGCTCAGTATCTGGCCGGTGACTGTCAGTCACACCGAAGGCGATTAGGTTCGGGAAGTCGAGCGAATCTGCGATCCAATACCGGAAATGGGGGCTATTTCCATCTGCCCTCAAGATGTAGCTCATGCAGTCCGTCCGTTGCCCAATTGGAAGTCTCCAGGGTTGGACGGGCTGCACTACTTCTGGATTAAATGGTTTCTTGGGTCGCACGCTCACTTGGCGGCTCAGTACCAGTCTACTTTAGAGTCTGGTTCGCTACCCCAGTTCCTTACGACAGGAGTTATCCACCTGCTCCATAATTCAGGTAGCACCGCGGAACCCAAAAATTATAGGCCGACCACGTGTTTACCGTCGGTCTATAAAGTTCTTACATTTTGAGAGCTAAAATTAACAAACATATAGACACCAACTCCATCATGTCCGTCTCTCAAAATGGATGTAGGAATGGGTCCCGCGGTACTAAGGAGCTACTCCTCAGTGATATGGCCATTAGCCAACAGATTTGTCGTTCCCGAACGGATCTGTCGAAATGTTGGATAGACTATAAGAAGGCCTATGACTCAGTGCCACATACATGGCTCATGAGGGTGCTGGGATTTTATAAAGTAGATGCAACTCTGCGCACCTTCCTGATGTAGTATTTGGGGCAATGGAGGACGGTCCTTCGCTATCCAGGATGTCGAAATATCACACAAATAGCGAGCCGATAAGGATCGAGCGAGGCATATTTCAAGGCGATAGTTTGAGTCTGCTTTGGTTCTGCTTATCCTTGAATCCTCTAAGAACACTGCTGAAGGATTCAGGTCTAAGCTATCGGCTGAAGAGAGGTGGGCACGTTATATCTCACTTTCTCTATGTGGATGACCTAAAACTCTTTGCCCCAACAATTTGCAAGTGATGAAGCTAGAGCTACGGAAAGTAACTGAAACTTTCAATAGCACCATCAGGATGAAATTTAGTGTGGACAAATGTGTGATCACGCATGTAAAGCGAGGGGAGATTGTGGAATCCGTGGGAACCCAACCCTCGGATTCCATAAACCTTAGAGCAGGGCCGAAGCTAGGGGGGGGGGGGCATTGGGGGGCATTGTGGGGCAATGTCCTACCTTTAAACACTGTAACCCTACCTTAAGAAAACATCATTTACTAAGTTATGACGGAAAAAAAATTACTAGCTTATAGTGACATCTAAACGATTCCGAATTACCCATGGCATCTTACAATCATAATATATTAATTCTTTATTCTGCTCATAGATGGCATTTGATATATGTGCGAGATTATTTCGTATTGCAGTCTATGGAACAGGGATTCCCCTAGCCTATAAAATCCTAAAGACGTTCGTTTTGACCGCATGTCGCATGGCATGTTTTATTGTTTTGTGAGAATAATAATTAGGTATATAGTAAAATAATTGTTTGTTTATTGTTGTCAACTGCAGATTGATTGATTTTGCGATGGATATACGGGCTTTCTTTAGCAAAAAACGTTGAGTTGAAGAGAAAATTGACCACGAAGAACCTCATTCCTCGCAACCTCGCAACAGATGGAAAACATACGACAAAATTTAAGGGGGTGTTCTACACATCAATAAGTACTTTTCAATGGGACCAACTTCGAATTCTCAAAAAATAATTCGACCTTATACAAAATGGTCCAATCGGGTATGTAGGTAGAAGCGGGATACGGAGGGGTCGAATTTTTTTTGGGAATTCCAAGTTGGTCCCATAGTAAAAGTTGTTAATATTGATGGGTAAAACACCCCCTTAAAGGAGGGTGGCAAAACTGCATGTAATTTGGGACTCGGTTAAAGGGGTAGCATACATAATGGAAACTTATAAATATTTTGAGAACGTTAAAAAATTAACAAAAAAGCAAATGGAAAGTAAGTTATAGATGCTGGGAGAAAAAAGATATCTTTGAAAGTTCAGTATCTTATGCTGAAGCGGATAAACTTTATCCACCAGTAACTAAATCATATGCTGATACACTTTTATCTTCTCCTTCCAAAAAGTTTGCACATACCCCATCAATCTCTTCACCTAATAGAATGCCTGCTTCAAGTAGCTATAAAAAGACTGTCTTCCTCAAACCACGCTCCCCTCCCAAATCTGTACAAGGACATAATAAAGAGGCTCACAATGCCATTATTAAAGATTATGACATTCCCCAACCATCAAATGGTTGTGCTCTTTCTAATAATAATAAAAAAAACGACACAAATTTTTCCATAAATGATTTTCTTTCTGCATTACACAATCTTCTTTCTCAGTTCAACATTTCACCGTCCAACGTTGCCCCGTCTTTCAATGTATCTCAATCCATTCATAATGGACAACACATCCAAAATAATCCAGTGGAACTGCCGCAGTCTAGTAAACAAAAAGAGTGATGTTAATCTTTTAAACAAATATGAGCCATTTGCCTTTGCCTTTGCAGAGACTTGGCTCAAATCTAATCATATTTTAAAAATTAACGGTTATTTTACCATTAGAGAGGATAGATCTGATGGGTATGGTGGAGTAGCTATACTTAACAAGAATTCTATACCTTTTTCTATCATTACCTTACCTCCTCATAGTGAGGAAATTTCAATTGTAGCTATTAAAGTACATCACACTTGTCTTGTTTCTATTTACATTCCTCACCCTACCTCTTCTGTCCTTCAAGAGATGAATAATCTCTTTTCTTCTCTTCCAAAGCCTTTCTTAATATTGGGGGACTTTAATTTCCATCACCAATCATGGGGTTGTTCAACTTCTAATTGTTATGGCGATGAATTACTAGATAACACACACACATAACACACACACACACACACACACACATAACACACACAACACACACACACACACACACACACACATAACACACACACACACAACACACACACACACACACACACACTTACATAACTTATGCATCTTGAACTCGGAAGCTGCCACACGTCGCTCAGATTCCACTCAGAACCAAAGTGCAATCGACCTTTCTATCTGTTCTCCAAACTTAGCCTCTTCATTAACTTATATGGCATGCTCTAACCTCTACTTATGGCAGTGATCATTTTCCAATAGTTATTTCTTATCCTCTTTCAAAACCAAACGCACCATTAAGGAGATCAAACTTAAAACATAAACTACCTAATAGAAATAATAATGACTGGGACAAATTTAGGAACATTGTTGACAGTAAGCTTCGCTCCTTGCCTATTATCTCTGATGGCAATGAAAATAGTTGTCCTGAAGCTTTAGTACTTATATTAATTGCAGCGGCAGATGAAGTTTTTCCTGTAAAAAATAACAATATTAATACAATTCCTTCGTCTCCATGGTGGGATTCAGAATGCACTGAATTGGTTAAAAAACGTAAAGAGGCTGAATACAATTATAACCTTGATATGTCTGATATTGATTTTGAAATCGTCACCAACTTAATTAATGAAACTTGTAAACTTTTTAAGACGAAAAAATTTGAATCTTGGCGTAATTTTTGCTCATCAATTTCTCCAAATACTCACCCTACCACTGTCTGGCGCAATATTCGTAGATTTAGGTCCATTTATAACAACCCTTCTCCCATCCCTGATTCTTTATCCAGTGAATTTTTAGATAAATTAGCACCGCCTTGGGTACCGGAGGAGATTATTAACCTTAGCCTGCCTTTCGTATCCAATAACCAAGATATTCATACGACACTAAATCTTCCATTCACTCTCACTGAATTAAAGGGTGTTATTCATATAACTAAGGATTCTGCACCAGGCATTGATGGCATCCCATATTCCTTTTTTGCTAATTTAAATGATGACGTCCTCATTTATTATTTAAACCTTATTAATTCTATCATGAATACAGGAAACATCCCTGTTGAATGGAAAATTGGAAACGTCCATCCATCCGACCATCATCATCGTCGTCCGGCCATTCCTTAAACCAAATAAAACCCCATCTGATGTTTCTTCATATCGTCCCATAGTTTTGTCATCAATTCTGATGAAATTAACGGAGCACTTAGTTAAAACTCGCCTAGAATGGTATGTGGAAAGTAACAGTCTTTTGGCAGAATCACAATATGGTTTTAGAAAAGGTAAAAGTACAACTGATTGTTTAAGTATTTTAACATCGGATATTCGATTATCCTTCTCTAATAACCATTCCACCATTGCAGTTTTCCTTGATATTAATGCAGCTTATGATAATGTTGTATTATCAGTTTTACTAAATAAATTAAAAGCCTTACAGGTTCCATTGATTTTGTCGAATTTTATTATTAATATTCTGACTGAACGCTCTGTTAACATAATAATAGGTGATCACGAGGTATCTCATCTTGTATGGAGGGGTCTGCCACAGGGTTCTGTGCTCAGTCCCCTTCTATACAATATTTACACTTTTCATCTAGAGTCGTCTATAATTACTAACCATGTTAAAGTTCTTCAATATGCCGATGACTTATTATTATATTCTTGAAGCCAATCTGTTGAACAAGTTCGCTGTGCCATCAATTCTGCTTTATCTACTTTGGAGTCATGGTTACATCTAAGCGGTTTGAATTTATCCACGTCTAAAAGCGCGGCTGTTTTATTCACCCGGAAGAGAAATATTCCCTTAGTAAACCTGTTTTATAAGGATATACCTATTCCAGTTATAGATACATTCAGATGTCTAGGTATAATACTTGATTGTAAATTAAGTAGTGTTCCTCATTGTGATTATATTGTTAACAAATGTGAAAATCACCTAAACATGCTTAGATGCCTCTCTGGTGTGTGGTAGGGTGCACATCCGTTTTCGTTGAAACTTATTTACAACGCAATTATCAGAAGCACTCTGGATTATGGATTGTTCGTTTTAGAACCTGGTACTTAGTATCATGGCTTTTAAAAAATTGGATCGTATTCATTCTAAAGCATTATGCATTATTTAGGGTGCCATGAAGTCTAGTCCCATTAATGCTCTCCAAGTTGAATGTGGGGAAGCTCCTTTACATCTTAGAAGACAATTCTCATCAGACAAATATTTGTTCCGGATTCTTCAGTTCTCAACTCATCCTCTCATTCCTAAACTAGACTCTTTAGTGTTGCAGATTGAATCTTCAGATTACTGGTTCCATAAACGTGCTCCTTGTTTAGTTATAAGCTATAAAAAAATCCTTTCACTTCTCCTATTCACCGTTCCAATAAACTTCCCATATTTAACTGTAGTTATGAGAGTTTACAATTCAGCCCCATCATTAAATTTAACTGTGTACATAGTAAATTAGATCCCGATTGTCCTAAAAGTTTTAACAATTTCCTTGCTGATCACTTAGAATATCACCATATATTTACGGATGCTGCCAAGCGTTCTCCGATGGGTTGTGTTGGGATAGGTACTTACCATTCTCAATACAACATCGTACAAAAAATAAAACTGCCTCCGGAGAATTCTGTTTTTACGGGGGAATGTTTCGGTATTTTAAAAGCCATCGAATATACTCGTGTTTTTAAGCTCAAAAAAACTATAATTTTTGCTGATTCTCAAAGTGCTCTTCTAGCCATCAACAAATCCCCTTTTGAACACAAATTGCAGTTGCCAATCATTTATTTAATACGAGAATTTGCGTTCAGAACCATCTCTGAAGGTAATACTTTGCAATTTGCGTGGATCCCGGCTCATGCCAATAAAGTGGCTGATACACTCGCCGGTGATGCGGTGAGGTGTGGGAACTTAGCTCCTTATACAAATTTCAGCATTGATCTTATGATCCTACCAAAGACTTTTCTTTGGGACACCTGGAAGGTAGCTTGGGATATCGGAAGCAAGTCAAAGGGTCGTTATTTTTCACTAATTCAACCCGATGTTCCGGAAAACCGTGGTTTGGCAGGGCAAAGTTTGGCAAGATGGAGACCTCTGTTTTAATACGGATGTGACTGTGTCATGTTTGTTCTCCAGCCCATCTTGCCAAACTTCATATCATCGACGACCCCATGTGCTTGTGTGGCACAGACGTAGGCGACCTAAACCACATTTTTTTCTCCTGTCCTTTATATGACCGTTCTTCTTTTCTTAGTAACCTCTTGTCCCTCAGTACTCCTTTTCCTACCTCAATAATTTCTTTACTTTGTACAAATAGGTAGCTTCCCTGTATATAAATCTATAGTCTCATTCATTATTTTATTCAATATTAAATTGTAAAATTTCGTCATTGTAATTTGATCATTATCATTATTTTATCACCTTTATTATACTGATTCTATATATCCATCCTATCCTAAATCCCGTTTTAATTAAATCATTGTAATATCTTCGTTTCCCTACCTTCGTTTGTACGCTCTAAGTTTGTACGAACTAAACTTGACATTAGCTAAATGCACAAACCGTGCGAAGCCAAAAAAAAAAAAGTACAAATTGTAAGATAATTTTGTCGTAGACACAATAATTTGGACCGAACAGGAAATTCGATAATTTAAACTTTTAGGAATTGAAACTCGGTCCTGTTGTATTATATTTGTATTTGTACCACAGCACAATATCCAAACGACGACAGTAACATTATCTATATACACAAACACAGGATAGGAGTCTAATTGGATAATCACCGGAGATCATTATAATATTTTACATTCAGATTCAAAATCCTAGTCACTTGTTTTCTGTCGTGAAACATAGAGAAACCCTCTAGACCAACTAGTGTTGTCAGAGAACTAATAGTGGGAACCATAGATATCAGTTAGATTCGCCACAACACCCCCCTACGGAGAAGAACAGGGTATACACACAAAGAAAATAAAAGATAAAAATTATAAACTCAAACTCAAAGCATTTATTTCAAATAAACCAATTACAGGCACTTTTGAATTGTCAATGGGTCGGTCAGTCAGAAAGATGAAGCTAGTTTTTTTTTTTTTTTTTTTTTTTTTTCTGGCTTCGCACGGTTTGTGCATTCAGCCAATGTCACGTTTAGTTCACAGGTCAAGGTAGGGAAACGAAAATATTATAATGATTTCCAAACGGGATTTAGGATAAGATGGATATATAGGATCAGTATAATAAAGGTGATAGAATAATGATAATGATCAAATTACAATGACGAAAATTTACAACTTAATATTATTTAAAATAATGAATGAGACTATACATTTATATACAGGGAAGCTATTTGTACAACGTAAAGAAATTATTGAGGTAGGAAAAGGAGTACTGAGGGACAAGAGGTTACTAAGAAAAGAAGAACGGTCATATAAAGGACAGGAGAAAAAAATGTGGTTTAGGTCGCCTACGTCTGTGCCACACAAGCACATGGGGTCGTCGATGATATGAAGTTTGGCAAGATGGGCTGGAGAACAAACATGACCCAGTCTCATCCGTATTAATACAGAGGTCTCCATCTTGCCAAACTTTGCCCTGCCAAACCACGGTTTTTCCGGAACATCGGGTTGAATTAATGAAAAATAACGACCCTTTGACTTGCTTCCGATATCCCAAGCTACCTTCCAGGTGTCCCAAAGAAAAGTCTTTGGTAGGATCATAAGATCAGTGCTGAAATTTGTATAAGGAGCTAAGTCCCCACACTGCACCGCATCACCGGCGAGTGTATTAGCCACTTCATTGCCATGGATTCCAGCATGAGCCGGAATCCACGCAAATTCCAAAGTATTACCTTCAGAGATGGTTCTGAACGCAAATTCTCTTATTAAATAAATGATTGGCAACTGCGATTTGTGTTCGAAAGGGGATTTGTTGATGGCTAGAAGAGCACTTTGGGAATCTGTAAAAATTATAGTTTTTTTAAGCTTAAAAACACGAGTATATTCGATGGCTTTTAAAATACCGAAACATTCCCCCGTAAAAACCGAAGTCTCCGGAGGCAGTTTTATTTTTTGTACGATGTTGTATTGAGAATGGTAAGTACCTATCCCAACACAACCCATCGGAGAACGCTTGGCAGCATCCGTAAATATATGGTGATATTCTAAGTGATCAGCAAGGAAATTGTTAAAACTTTTAGGACAATCGGGATCTAATTTACTACGTACACAGTTAAATTTAATGATGGGGCTGAATTGTAAACTCTCATATCTACAGTTAAATATGGGAAGTTTATTGGAACGGTGAATAGGAGAAGAAAGTGAAAGGAATTTTTTATAGCTTATAACTAAACAAGGAGCACGTTTATGGGACCAGTAATCTGAAGATTCAATCTGCAACACTAAAGAGTCTAGTTTAGGAATGAGAGGATGAGTTGAGAACTGAAGAATCCGGAACAAATATTTGTCTGATAAGAATTGTCTTCTAAGATGTAAAGGAGCTTCCCCACATTCAACTTGGAGAGCATTAATAGGACTAGACTTCATGGCACCCGAAATAATGCGTAATGCTTTAGACTGAATACGATCCAATTTTTTAAAAGCCATGATACTACCAGGTTCTAAAACGAACAATCCATAATCCAGAGTGCTTCTGATAATTGCGTTGTAAATAAGTTTCAACGAAAACGGATGTGCACCCCACCACACACCAGAGAGGCATCTAAGCATGTTTAGGTGATTTTCACATTTGTTGACAATATAATCACAATGAGGAACACTACTTAATTTACAATCAAGTATTATACCTAGATATCTGAATTTATGTACAACTGGAATAGGTATATCCTTATAAAAGAGGTTTACTAAGGGAATATTTCTCTTCCGGGTGAATAAAACAGCCGCGCTTTTAGACGTGGATAAATCCAAACCGTTTAGATGTAACCATAACTCCAAATTAGATAAAGCAGAATTGATGGCACAGCGAGCTTGTTCAACAGATTGGCTTGAAGAATAAAATAATAAGTCATCGGCATATTGAAGAACTTTAACATGGTTAGTAATTAAAGACGAGTCTAGATCAAAAGTGTAAATATTGTATAAAAGGGGACTGAGCACAGAACCCTGTGGCAGACCCCTCCATACCAGATGAGATACCTCGTGATCTCCTATTATCATGTTAACAGAGCGTTCAGTCAGGATATTAATAATAAAATTCGACAAAATCAATGGAACCTGCAAGGCTTTTAATTTATTTAGTAAAACTGATAATACAACATTATCATAAGCTGCATTAATATCAAGGAAAACTGCAATGGTGGAATGGTTATTAGAGAAGGATAATCGAATATCCGATGTTAAAATACTTAAACAATCAGTTGTACTTTTACCTTTTCTAAAACCATATTGTGATTCTGCCAAAAGACTGTTACTTTCCACATACCATTCTAGGCGATTTTTAACTAAGTGCTCCGCTAATTTCATCAGGATTGATGACAAGACTATGGGACGGTATGAAGAAACATCAGATGGGGTTTTATTTGGTTTAAGGAATGGCAACACCATTTGACGTTTCCATTCAACAGGGATGTTTCCTGAATTCATGATAGAATTAATAAGCATTAAATAATAAATGAGGACGTCATCATTTATATTAGCAAAAAAGGAATATGGGATGCCATCTATGCCCGGTGCAGAATCCTTAGTTTTATGAATAACACCTTTTAATTCAGTGAAGATTTAGTGTCGTATGAGTATCTTGGATATTGGATACGAGAGGCAGGCTAAGGTTAATAACCTCATCCGGTACCCATGGCGGTGCTAATTTATCTAAAAAATCACTGGCTAAAGAATCAGGGATGGGACAAGGGTTGTTATAAATGGACCTAAATCTACGAATATTGCGCCAGACAGTGGTAGGGTGAGTATTTGGAGAAATTGATGAGCAAAAATTACGCCAAGACTCAAATTTTTTCTTCTTAAAAAGTTTACAAGTTTCATTAATTAAGTTGGTGACGATTTCAAAATTAATATCAGACATATCAAGGTTATAATTGTATTCAGCCTCTTTACGTTTTTTAACCAATTCAGTGCACTCTGAATCCCACCATGGAGGCGAAGGAATTGTACTAATATTGTTATTTTTTTCAGGAAAAACTTCATCTTTCTGCATCTGAAAATATATAAATCTACAGGTAATGCATTATAGCACATAAAAATTCTCTTTGGTAGAACCTGCCCATCAAATGTAACAACTATGGATTGGGATGGTTTCCAAATTGTTGTACCATCAACAGTGGTTTTAAAATTGAGGCGTCTGACTTTTAAGATTGGCCCGCAACCTATAGGTACTGTTATGTTATCAATAACCTCCTCCGGAGACCATTCCGCAGGAACACCACGCACTAAACCCATTCTGGTAACATTAAAAGTAGGTATAAAAGCTTTGTAATTATATGTTTCAAGACTATTATGTGTAATAAAGGAATTTGCGTCCAGAAAATTCGAAAACGATAAAGAAATTTTATTGCGTCCGATTTTTTTGACACTCCCGTTGATTATGTTTTGGAAGGCATTGTGTTTTAGGAACTTGCCAAAAGTGATTGGGTGCAGTGTCGATCCATCGTCTGGTGAAATAATATTTTTTTGTACATGAATGACAAAAGGCGCGCTGTCCGTTTTGTCGTATGTTTTCCGACCTATCTGAGTGGAAACAACTGATGGAGCAGGGATATCGGGCATTTTGTTACTAGTACAAGGTATTTCGTTAGTGGCCATTACTTCAGGGCAGTTGGGTTCTGATGCAGTAAGTTCTGCCATGCAACCACAACCCGAAGACGCGGAACCGTGGTTTTTTCGGGTACGGCGACGCTTATTGCAGTGCTTGCACACATGCACACGACTCCGTTTTAAATGACGAGCTGAAGTCGACCCATCGGTATCCATGCCCGATTCATTAGAGATGATGGTAACAAAATTGCCAGCCGGGGGAATCAAATCCCCCGGATCCGGCGGGTCTTTCATACCTATTCGTTTAAATAACTAAAAAAACACTTACCACTACCGATGAAAATATTCTACACTAAAATTAAACTAAAAGTAAAAGAAAATGGAACACTAAAACTACGACTACTGATCTTATATTTAGGGTTTTTTAAATTTATAAAAATTATCTCAAAAAAAGGCGTCCGTCAAGTACGAAGTTTCCCGCGCTTTTTTCATGAAGCTAGTTGCCCATTCCAAAGCGTAGTAGATCCATATGGAGAAGAACGGGCAAGAAACTCCACGGACACTCTTTTAAATCATAATATTTTTACAAAATATTGGTTACATCGTTCAAGTTGAAAATATACATGTGAGAACAATGTAGAAAGACGTAACGACATGTGAGAACAATGTAAATCTAGAATGTCCCTAAATTTAACCCGTCTGCCAGATCTGGTGGTGATAGTGCCTGAAGGAGACGCAAGAGTTGGCGAGAGAGAAGTTGGGTTTGACGAAGGAGAAACTGGAACGGGAACTGTAACAGGTGGTGAGGAAACCAGTTCAGAATCCAGGTAAGCTGGCTTAACACGGTCTATGCTGACCGTAGCCTCTCTTCCATTCATCTCCAAGGTAAGGGTTTTATCCCTTCTCCTCAGGATGCGGTATGGGCCAGTGTAAGGAGGTTGCAGAGGCCGTCGAATAGTGCCATCACGGAGTAAGACATGGGTCGACATCGCCAAATCTTTGAAAACAAAGGTTGACGGTCGAGCGTGTCGTGAGGCTGGAATTGGACGTAAAATTTCCATCCGGCTCCTCAACTCTGTGACGAAATCTGCAATGTCTTTTGGGCTACTGGGTTCTTCCGCTACCATGATTAGTTCTCCAGGAAGTCGCAAAGGTTCTCCATAGACCAGCTCAGCGGACGAGGTATTCGAGTCCTCTTGAGGGCGGTCCTCATGCCAAGGAGTACTAGTTGAAGTGCCTTGCTCCACGTTTGGGAATGACACATTAAAGAAGCTTTTAGTTGGCGGTGCATGCGTTCTACCATGCCATATGCGCACGGGTGGTAACTGGTTGTGCGAATCCGCTTTGTTGCGCACACGTTCACAAGGCGACGAAATAAGGCAGATTCAAACTGTCGACCCTGGTCGGTCGTCACAGTACTTGGCACCCCAAAACGGGAAATCCAACCAGTCACCAGCGTGTCTGCCACTTCTTCCGCCGTGATACATGACATAGGCCACACTTCGGGCCAACGCGTAAATCTGTCAACCGCGGTCAGACAATATGTGAAATTGTCTGAAGGTGGCAGTGGTCCTATGATATCAATGTGGATATGACAAAATCTGTTTGATGCGATCGGAAAAGACATTAGCGGTGCAGATGTGTGCCTGGTCACCTTGCTGCGTTGGCACTGTAAGCATCATGTCGGGGTCACCAATTTAGGAATTGAAACTCGGTCCTGTTGTATTATATTTGTATTTGTACCACAGCACAATATCCAAACGACGACAGTAACATTACGAGTATCTATATACACAAATACAGGATAGGAATCTAATTGAATAATCACCGGAGATCATTATAATAATAGGTCTTTACCTATGAAATTGCCGTTTTGTATGAAAAAATTTAAACGAATTTTTTTCATGCATTTTTTATTTGTATTAATCGAAGTAATCACCCATGCAATCAATGCATCTTTGTCAACGCAGTGGCAGTTTATTGATGCCCTTCTTAAAGAAATCCACTGGACGGGAGGCAACAAATTCTTCAAAGGCATTCTGTACTGCCTCTCGGGTATTGAATTTTTTTCCCGCCAAGAAGTTATCCAAATTCTGGAAAAAGTAGTAGTCTGTAGGCGCAAGGTCTGGTGAGTAGGGCGGATGACGGAGAGCTTCCAACCCCAGTTCTAGCAACTTGGAGACCGTCTGCTGTGCAGTATGAGGTCGCGCGTTGTCGTGCAGGAGCAGCGGAGACGAGCGTTTGACCAATGCTGGTTGGAGATGTGCCAGCTTCTCCATCATTGTGTTCAGTTCTTCACAGTACACATCTGAAGTAATGCTCACCCCGTTTGGTAAGAAGCTGTGATGAATCACACCGGCGCTAGACCACCAAACAGTGACCATCACTTTTCTAGGGCTAAGTTTTCGTTTAGGGCATTGTTTAGGTGCTGAACCAGGATCCAACCAACTTGCTGAGCGCTTGCGGTTATCAAACAGAATCCATTTTTCATCGCAGGTAACAATGCGGTTCAAAATTCCTTCATTTGTGTGTCTGTTGAGCAGTGCAAGGCACGTCTCGACGCGTACTTCGCGCTGGCGATCCTTGAGTTCGTGGGGCACCCATTTGTCAAGCTTTTTTACCTTGCCAATTTGACGCAAATGGACCAATATTGTTTTGACGCTAACGTCGAAAGCTGCTGCTAATTCAGCCGTAGATTGTGTATCATCAGCTTCCACAATCGCCTTTAATTCGTCATTGTCGACCAAAGTCTTCGGACGACCGCGAGGTTCATTTTTCAGGTCGAAATTTCCAGAACGGAAGCGAGCAAACCAATAACAAGTGGTGCGTTGGTTTGTAGTGTTAGCTCCGTAAACGTCGTTGATGTTGCGTGCCGCTTGTGCCGCGTTGCTGCCACGACGGTACTCATATTCCATAATTACTCGAATTTTTAACGTATCCATGATGACGAAAAAGATTGAAATGCGATGAAAATGTAACACTAATCAATAAACAAAGGACTACTTTTGGAAAAAAAAATCCATGTTTTTAAAATAAAATTAATTTGAAATTAGAATTCTTAGCCAAACAAAAATTATTTTGATTTGAAATGGCCAGTACTGCAGAACGGCAATTTCATATGTAAAGACCTAATATTTTACATTCAGATTCAAAATGCTAGTCACTTCTGTCGTAAAACATAGACAAAACCTCTAGACCAACTAGTGTTGTCAGAGAACTAATAGTGGGAACCATTATATTAGTTAGGTTCGCCAGTAACTTTTGGAGTTGGCAACACTGGTAATAATTGTCACACAGCACACAGTGTCACTTCAATACTTCATCACTTGTCTTGTCAGTGGAAAACAAGGAAACGGAAAATTATTAATAATTCATGTTCGTGAAGTCAACTCATTGGATATTGAGTTAGATTTGTTTGATATCTAGCATACTGTTAAAATAAAACAATTAAGATACATGAAATTAGAGTCCCCAGCCTAATAAAACATTAGTCAATATGAAAAACAGTGATTATCATAATATCAAGTGGTAAATAAATACATTCAGTGTCCGTCATGGATAAACTAACCGTAATATCAGGAACATTATTTATGGCAGCCGATGTTTTCGCCATAGTAAGTCTTGCAATGCCTGACTGGATAATTACTGAAGTTGGAGGTAAATACCTACTACTGAATGCACACCAATACACATGCACATTACGACCTTGGTTAATAAATTATTGTTTAGATTAGACGAAGGTAAAGTAATAAGTATATATACAAACAATACAATTGATTTTACATTAGCTTTTTAATGAAGCAAAAGTATTTTGTCCTTTTTTGTAAGCAGCATCTTAATATTACTGTACTTAATTTGAGTATCACTGAGTATGGCTGTAATAATGTTGACTTTGTTTTTGAAGGTTATATAAAATTATTGGTCAATGGAAACTAGCTGGTTTTGTCAGTTGCTTGACCATCGTGTGACTGATACACTGGCATGGCCACCATCAGGGATTTTAATTTTGATGATAACACTAAAAATTTTAATTTTGATAACAAAAACTTTGTCACTAATTAGTCGAAATTTGCTGCCAAATATCAGAATTTGTCGGTCACTGGTTCAAAAGTTATAAGGGTTCATAGGTGGCCGATCTGGAGAGCATCTCCCCAGCTTGGCCACCTAGTCAGTTCTTAGTTTAGAAGATATAATGAATTCAATTTTTAAGCAACTATGCTTAAAAATAAAACACAACTATACTATATAACTCTTTGATCTAGCTCTTGGACTACCAAGAGCTAGATCAAAGAGTTTACGATAAAATCTTTGATCTAGCTCTTAGACTATACTTAAAAATATCTTCTAAACTAAGACCAGATTAAATCTGTGACTTGGGGCGAAAAATGCGACTAATTAGCAACAAAATTTAGGAGAAAATAGATCTTCGCTAGGTGGCCTAGTTTTTTTTTTTGAGATATAAATGTAGCCGAGCTGGGGAGACACTCTCCAGATCGGCCACCTATGAACCCTTATAACTTTGAACTAGTGACCAACAAATTCTAATATTTGGTGGCAAATTCCGACTATTTAGCAACAAATTTTTTGTGTTATCAAAATTAAAATCCCTGATGGTGGCCATGCCAGTCAGTCACACTTGACCACCTAGTATGGAAAGTTCAGTCTGTACAAATATAGTAATTTCCAAAGATAGAAATAGAGATAAGAATGATAATGTAAAGTTAAGCTGTCACTGCTTTTTATTTTGACAGTGTTACTGATTTTGTAGTGGTATTCCAATACTGTTTAACTATTGTTTTTTTTTTTATTGCCATTCATATTATTGCCCTCTCTTATATTCAGGTGACACAAGGCTTGGTTTGATGTGGTCCTGCATTACATTGTACAACCGACCGCAAGTCTGTTACACCCCTGATCTACAGCCTGAATGGTTACTTGCTTTAATTTGCATATTTATTGGATGCATATGCATAACCACTACTGTGATACTTTTAGCATCCAGTCATTTTGATAGAAATGTGATACCATATGCACGATGGGTTGGATTTGCAGCAAGTATGATGACCAATTGAATGTTTTCTGAATGATCATTGTAACAATATTGTAATAAATTTATTTTTTATTGTTTCTCTTTTTCAGTGGTAGTTTTTTGCCTAGCAGCTGTAATATTCCCAATGGGATTCCATGTGGATGAAATTGGAGGTCAACCATACCAGCTACCAAACAGCCACCAAGTTGGAATATCATACATCTTATTTGTTCTCTCTCTCTGGATTACTGTGATATCGGAATTATTTGCGGGAAAAGTGTGCCTGCCTCATTTTTAGTACAGATAATAATGCTAAAGTATAATGTTTAAACTTGTAAGATATACATTCCATATTTATGTTTGTTGTGTAAAATAAAATATGAAGTATTTCCCATTTTTGAATTCTGCACTCATTAATGTTCTAATGTCGCACCGTCGACCACCACCCTAAAAGTCCTGTGGGAGAGAAAGTCGGAGACCACCCTAACAAGTAACAACGCGACGGGGCGCGTCTGATGTGGCGAGCTTATAGATAAGGCCGTCGTGCCACACACGGTCGAAGGCCTTCTCCATGTCGAGGAATACTGTCACTGCATACTACTTCTTGTTTACAGCAGCTGCGAGAAGGTGCAGTACCCTCGACAGCTGAAGCGTCGTGCTGTGCTCCGCCCGAAACTCGAATTGCTCCGGACGTGGCAGGAGATGTCGCAGCAGGGGTGCTTCGAACACCTTGGAGACTGTCGGCAGCAGACTACCTAATAGGCTGATAGCCTTCAGAATGTTCTTTCCCGCCTTGGGCAGCATGATGACGCACCCTTCCTTCCAAGTGGCGGGAAAAGCCCCCGTGCGCAGTATCGCCGTGAACAATTGCGCCAGCGCCGCTACCCTACGGTACGGCAGGTGGCGCAGGTACCTATTGGTGATACCGTCGGCACCTGGGGCCTTCCGGGTCTTCGTGTTTAGGATGGCGCGTGTGACTGCGTCAGGCGAGAAGAAAATGGGATCCTCTTCGGGAGCTATCGGCGCGGCGTCGCGATGTAGTCTCCCAGGTATTGCTCGACTGCCGCGACATGTTTTTAGTTGCTGGTCGGGTTCGGTTGGAACTGACGCTCCAGGTGCTCGGTGAAGACCTCCGCCTGGTCCACCGCTACATATCTATCTGAGCGCCCCATCGCTGCTAAGCAGCGGGCGCACCGGGGCTGGGGTATTCCTGAAAGAGCGGCATAGTTTATAAACAGACTGCCAACTACCTGTAATGGCGTCTATTCGTTCTTTCCAGTCTGCGGCGACCTGAGCCATAAGCTCGGCCTTCACCTTCTCCGCGATACGGTTGAGCTGCGTTTTTAAATTGGGGCATCTAAGTTGTTGCCCCTGCTTGCATAGGCGCCTCTTCCTTCACGGTGATCATCGCTTTAATGTGGGTCGCCAGGGGCGGCAATAGCACTCTCCTCTGCGGCTGCGTCGTTGTCGCCGCTTCTAAGGCGCTTTCGATGCAAGCAGTGACGTCATTCGCTGTCTGGTCTACGTCCGCAGAGGTAACAATAGGCCGAGAAGGCGTGGTGGGCTCTAGCTTCTCTTGAAAAATCGTCCAATCCGTTGATCGGCGTGGCGCTACGGGCTTCAGTTGGGTAATATATTAGGTTGGGGAAAAAGTCTTTTCGCATTATAGTATGTATGAACTTAAAATAAAATCTCTTTGGCTATACTATTTGTATCTGGCTGGTTTTGGTATCATTGAAAGTTTAAATTTTAAAGAACATAATTCCAAATTCAAATTAGGAAAATGTGTGATTTTCATTTGTTTTTCGTACTGTCAAGATGAGTGAATCTAATGAAAAAATTCGATACATTTTAAAATTTTACTATAAAAAAGGTAAACATGCAACGCAAGCCGCGAAAAAAATTTGCGATGTTTATGGACCCAGTGCAGTATCTGTGAGAGTAGCACAAATTTGGTTTAAGCGTTTTCAATCCGGAAATTTTGATGTCAAAGATGCACGTCGCTCTGGTCGCCCATACAATATTACGGAGCAATATTACGGATAAAATGGATGCCATTTTTGAAAAAGTGGAGCAAGATCGGCATATCAGTAGTCACGACGTAGCTGAAGAACTGGGAATTGACCACAAAACAGTTTTGGCGCATTTGAAAAAAACTGGGTACCTACACAAAAAAGCTCGATATTTGGGTACCTCACGAGCTTACTGAAAGAAACCTAATGAACCGTGTACTCATTTCTGATTCTTTATTACTACGTAATGAAACCGAACCATTTTTGAAGAAGCTGATAACTGGTGATGAAAAGTGGATCACGTAGGTACGACAAGAACGTGCGAAAAAGGTCGTGGTCAAAGGCCGGTCAGGCTTCACAGACTGTGGCGAAACCCGGGTTAGCTCGCAACAAGGTGTGTGGTGGGATTGGAAGGGCTTTATTCATTATAAGCTGTTACCACCAGGCAGGGCCATCGATTCTGAACTCCACTGCGAACAACTGATGAGATTATAGCAAGAAGTTGAGAGAAAGCGGCCGGAATGAATCAACAGAAGGGGTGTGGTTTTTCATCATGATAACGCTAGACCTCACACATCTTTAGCCACTCAGCAAAAATTAAGAGAGTTTGGCTGGGAGGTGTTAATGCATCCGCCGTATAGTCCTGACCTTGCACCTTCAGATTTCCACCTGTTTCGGTCTCTTCAGAATTCTTTAGGCAGTGTCAGGTTAACATCACGAGAGGGCTGCCAAAACCACTTGTCGCGGTATTTTGATCAGAAGTCTCGAAATTTCTATAGCAATGGGATCATGTCCCTACCTACAAGATGGCAAAAAGTTATCGAACAAAATGGTACCTACATACTTTAGATAAATGTAAATAATGTATATTAAAAAATGTTTTGAATTTTCTTAAAAAATGCGAAGAAACTTTTTCCCCAACCTATTATAATACCCGATAAGACGACGAGTACTGGCTAATAATCTGACTGTAACTCGTCGTCTATCACTTGTTGGGTGATCTGGCACTGTAGCCCAGGTTCAAATGAGTCGCGGGCGGCTTATAGCAGGCATAAATATTAATATCCTTGCCGGCTATATGTAGCTGCACACCCAGCGCGTAGAAAGTGCTGAGCGACGGCAAGAGGAGTTCTTGATGGACGACTCTTCACCTCACTTTTACCGCCAAACTACGATAGCGGGCGTTCTGAGCCGACCTTCCAGCCTTCCTGTAAACAAGGTAACCTGGATACCTAACGCTATCTTCGGGCCCTAGGAGCATCTCGCTTATGAGCGCCACGTCGATATTCTGATCCCGAAGGAGATGGCGGAGGGGGGCGATCTTTTCCCGTAGACCGCGGGCGTTCCAGTGTATCATCCTTAATGACCTAGCCATGATAGAATATCAGAAGGGTGGCCAGGGCATCAAGGATGATGACCGTTTCCACATCTTGACCCTGCCTAATCGCCTTGATGAAATTCATAAGTAGTTTGATGGCGCAGGTTATGAATTCTTGTTTGGTAGTAGTGGGTTTGGCGCCGGCCAGTGCCACCACTTTTCTATCTGGTGAACTTTTTTGGTTCCGACTTGACGGTACGCTATGCGGCGCTAGCTGTCGATTCGACAATGTTATCAGCTTGCGCCCTGTTTGAGGCAGGGTCGGCCTTAGGGAGACTTTTCCCTTACCCTTCCCCCCGCTTCTTTTCTTCCTCCTCCGCATTAAGGAGGTGGCTTGGTTCCGATCTGTGGGCGCGTTATGCGCCACCATCAGCGACGTACCTGTTGAGCCTATTCTGGCATCACTTGCGGCCTCTCGGTGGCCACATAAAGTGACCGTGATGGCGGCATTCCCCACCCGCTTGTTCCTTATCTCGTGTGGAACACGGGGTACTTTGTATGGTACGTGGGGTGCGGGCCACCGCAGTTGGCGCAGGTGGCCGGCACCTCCCGTGGGCGTGGGCAGTCACGTGCTGCGTGCTCCTCCCCGCACCGCACACAAGCGAGCGGGCGTTGTCACTGGTGCGAGCTGTCTGAATTGTTGCACCAGTGGCACTGGGCGGGCCCACGTTTGCCCCTCCAAGCCTCTATCACAGTCTATACATCTTACAGTCGTCCGACGAAGCCGTCTAGACAGGGCAATCGTACGGGGTATGAGGCGCGAGACGCGAGACCGAGCTGCATACTTCCACCGAGTTAGTAGCTCGGTACATAATTTTCAGGGCTACCGTGTTGATTTTATTATTGTTTTAATTTATTATTATTTAATATACCGGATGACTTTTTTTACCGTCTCGAAAAAAATAGGGTAGGTATATTCAGTGAACGGAAATAAACATGGAAGCATTTCTTCAACGAAACTAGGCGCGAATCTTGACACAAAAGCCGAACAAACTCACACAACGAAACCCCGTCGCTGATTAGTCAAACCATATAAAGAATATTTATTACCACTTAGGATGCACAGCCAAAAATGGACCTTACTTCCTGACTATTTGGGTTTAAATTAGCTTGTAACGTATAGGCCGCTAACGACATTTCTACGACGCCACGTCGTCTGCCGGGATGTTTTATGTAATATTGTGCAACGCAAATAATTAAATCGTGTTATTGATGGTGTTATTGTACGTATTATAATAAAGAATTATGTTAAAAAGATATGTTTCATGAACCCTAAGGCAACAGTTGTTCTAAGGACTGTAAATAGAGCAGTGTTTAGGGAATAATAGATTTAAGTACTTATGCTAAAAATGTGGTAGGTAAATAAAAAAAAAATGTGTGGTCTATTTTTAATTTATTAGATAAGTATCACAATTTAGGTGCATTTTTTGAGCGAGCCTTTTATCGCTTTGGGCAAATTTGGAGCGAAGAGCTCTAAAAGCTTCCTCAGTAAAGCCAGGGTTTGCATCAATCGCCTGAGGGGCAATTCCCGTATTTTTATAACAACGTTCGCAATCTCATCTCAGTCTCAATCTGTCAAAATTGTATAGAGTTTGCCTACATTTTTGACATTTGATTGTCGCTGGCTGACATTGCGACTTGGAATTTGAACGTTTTTAATTACGAGAATTGGCCCTCTGATACCATTTGGATAATGTTGAGGGATGAGGCAAGCATAATTTAAATTGTCTACGGACGTAGTTGTAACCAGACGGTGAGTAATAGTTAAGGGTCAGGGCAAATTTTTTGACCGCTTGGGTAAATTTAAGTACAGTTCTCTTTCCCTTTGCATTCTGCTTTTTTTTCAGCATCGAAAAAATATCACCCGAAATTTCAGAAAGTGAGGTTTCAGAATTCATATCTACAAACTTATTCTTCTTTAGAGCTGTGGTTACGTCTTTTAGTGATATGCATTTTTTTAATAGTCTTTTATTTTGTCGCTTTAGGTTTCTTATTTTAGACAACCTTTTTTCAGAAAGTAATGTCTTTCTCTGAATCAAAATTTTCAGCCTATGCGTTTTTGGCGTATTTAGAGCCGATTCAATGTCAGAAGACAAAATGTTTAGGAGTACCGCATCTTGTATCAAGAACTTTTGAATCAGTTGATGACGATAACTGTTTTTGTCTCCCAAGATCTTCTGCAGCAGCATCAATTAGTACACCGAACTCACACCCACAGCTTGGACAGGCCACCTAAAAGATAAAAATACCAACTGAACGATCAGATTTTTACAATTTTTTTATTATAAATTTAAGTTTATAATTAAAAAGAGTCAAGATCTCTAGATGTCTATTAATTATACCTACCAAGTGACGTTTTCCTGATTTGGAGGATATTTGAGGATTGGGTATTTCAATAACATTTTCCCTCACAGTTATCAGTTGCTTAACATTAACATTTTCGGGTGTTAGAATCGACTGCAACGTTTCTGGCGGAGTCGATTGAACTGGTTTTTTAATCGAAAAGACCATCTGAAATCATATGTAGGTTTTTAGTATGAAACCTTTAAAACACGAGGTGTAATATTTTTACAAATACTATAGCCTTATAGAAATATCATTATCAAAGAATCCATCTTACCGTACAAATTGGAATAGCGTTTGTTTTAAGCTTCGTGTATCCTTTTTTTGTCTCATAAAAATCGTCATTTCTAAAATGAACTGAGCATATCCTTGTCTTTTTACTTGGGCTCCATTCACTCTGCTGTCTTTCTAAACGAACAGCTTTCGTCCATAGTTCTCTTTGAGATGGATCTTGCGGAAATCTAAAAGAAAATATAATGAATTAAAGTAGCATAAAAAAACGTGTGTGGTCGGGGGACCATCGCCAGGAACGATGTTCCTTATCACGTGTGATTTAAAACAAAAACAAAATTTTCGCTGCCGCCATCTTGGATTTTAAAACATCAAAAACGATACCCATGACTTTAAAAATTTTGACAGCCGCCATTTTTTTTTATGTCAACTTTTTACCTACAATAACTTAGTATATTTTGCATAATGCCGTCCCCACAAAAAATGGTGTGTGTTGGATCTTAGATTGTAATCAAAATCATAAAAAAAATCATTCTTGTCAGGTAGAAAAGTGAATTGCTTGGTTAGCATAACGTCATCCCCATAGATTTTGTGGTATAATTCATTTTTAATAGAAATATAATATATAGCGATGTACTTACACGTGAAAACTAATCCCAGCATTCTTTTTATGCACGTGTGATTTATTGATACACCACTTTACTACACAAGAAGGCATTTTAAAATATTTGTCACGCAAAAACCGATAAATAAATATTCGACCGCCGCTGTTGCCGGCTGCAGACGAACTAATAGCGTGCGCGGCGGCGGCGCAATCGGTAAGCCCCGCCTACCTGGGCGCAATCTGCGTTGGGTTATTTTTTAGAGCTAGGAATGCTTCCATGTTTATTTCCGTTCACTGGGTATATTAGGTGAACGGAGTAGAAGCGTATGACCACAGATTAGGTAGAGATGCTACGCATCGTATGACATAACTAGTTTTTTTTTTAATACCTTAGTCACTTAAAAATATCTAAGTATCAAAAATACTACAAATTACTAATACTTAATAATACTACTAATACTTAATATTATTAATACTTTTCATTTTAGAACAATAAAAACATAAAAATACTCCTTTAAAAATATCGAAATTCAAATCATATGCAACCTGCATTATGATTTGAATTTTGTTTTTTTTTTTTTAGGCTTCTACTCCGTTAACCGAATATACCCTATTTTTTCGAGACGGTAAAAAAAGTCATCCAGTATGTACACGGAAAAATACAGAGATACGACATAGTAACATTTGAGGGTAGCAGGACACTTACGCGAAAGATACTTGTGCGAACCCACTTGGGCGAAAAGACATTTCCGCGAACGGACTTTTGCGCGAAAGACACTTGCGCGACAAGACATTTCCGCGATTGGACTTTTGCGCGCAATACACTTGCGCGAATCCACTTCCGCGTCTGGACATCTTCATAACATCACGCCTGTATTCTTTCAAAGGGTTGGGCAGTGATGTACAGTACATTTTTATTTATTTTTTCTTATTTATGGATACAGAATAATACATTTGAGTGCCTACTTATTTTATTAAGTTTTTTTTTCTAATTATCTTATTATTTTTTTTATTTTATTTTATTTATTTTTTTTTTTCGACATAGGTGTCAATTTTCATGGTATTTGAGGTCGCTGAAAACGATAGTGGGGTTAAAATGAAAATCCAAGAAGGCGGCTGAGAAAATTTTCAAATTTTTCGACATGGGTGTCATTTTCATGGTATTTAAGGTCTCTGAAAACGATAGTGGGGTCAAAATGAAAATCCAAGATGGCGGCTGCGAAAGTTTTCTAATTTTTCGTCATGGGTGTCATTTCTGTTGCTTTTGAGGACGCCAAAGACGAGCTCAAAATCAAAATGGATTTTGACAAAAAAAAATTGATTGTTTCGCAGTCGCCATCTTGGGATTTTGATTTTGACCTCACTATCGGCTTTACCGTTCTCGAAAACCATGGAAACGATACCCATGACGAAAAATTTGTAAATTTTCGCAGCCGCCATCTTGAATTTTGATTTTAACCCCGTTATCGTTATCAGCGACCTCAAAAACCATGAGAATGACATCCATGTAAAAAAAAATAAACTGAAGAGAAAAATAATAAAATCATTAGAAAAAAAAAACTTGAGAAATAAGCAGACACTCAAATGTCGTTTATAATAATAACAATGTTGATGACGATGTTGATCTCAAATAAACAAATTCATTAATTAATATCGTTTACTTGGGACAACCCTTGCTGATGCGACAATGTCTAGACGTTGTCGGCATTTACCACGAGATCAAAGGCGTCGTCCTACTGTGTGTTGTTATACTGTGCCTCGTATCTTGACACCCCGCATGTACAGTCCAACTTATCTGTGTACTGAAAGAGGACGGCACCGTCGATGCGTCGACACAATCGAATGACATGCGTCGGCACAATCGAATGACATGCGTCGGCATAATCGAATGACATGCGTCGGCACAATCGAATGACATTTCAACATGACGGCCAAAGTTCCAATTTTCGCCACTTCACAGATAAGTTGATAGGAGTGTACATGAATACAGTGGTGTCATAGCTAACCCGGACATCTGGCGTCTTCTTGATGATTGCGTAGAACACGCAGCCAGGTCTTTCTTGCGCCCCCTTTATGTGGCGCACGTAATCCGGCTGGTATCCCAGTGTCCGGAGTTCCTCCTCTATCTCCTTAGTCTGTATCCGCCGGCAGGCCCCATATGGCTACTTCGAGGTTGTTCTCCGCTAGTAGCGAGTAAGCGAACCACGAAATGCTGCTTTCCTTCTCCAGTCCAGTCGAGTATCGCTGGACCAGCCTATATTCGTCCTCGGACTCTGGAGTGAATCGAACACCCGCCCCCTATGGACGGGCATTGGGTGGCCGGCCCAGCTTAGCGGCGATGTCCCGGAATTGCCTTACACCGCTGGCAACCCTCTATTTATATGACGAGGGAAGCTCTAGAAAGTTCGAGAACATTCTAATACTTACGGGAATTATCTACGCAGAATGCTATGCTGCAAAACGACGCTTAAAAAACTGTCGCCAGAGCTGAATCCCCAGTGTGTCGTACTTTGAAGATGCTCAACGCCCTTCTGACTGCCGACCCTGAATGTGATCATTGTGTGGTATTCTGTGAGAGGAAGTATGCAACTGTTCCATGTTAGTTAAATTAAACAAAATTATTAATACTGATCTTGTTCTTTTCTATGTTCAATTTCTACTTGTGGTTTCCTATCCTTTAGGTATTATGCAAACCATTCATGAGCTTTTCCTCGTATTCCTATCCCATGTAACTTATCTAATAGTATTTTAAATTGAACCTTCACCATATCGAGCAGCATTCAATTTTTAAGTATAGTCCAAGAGCTAGATCAAAGATTTTATCGTAAACACTGACTAAATCTGTGACTTGGCGAAAAGTTGCGGCTAACTAGCGACTAAATTTGGGAGAAAACAGATCTTCGCTAGGTGGCCTAGTTTTTGAGATATAAATATGGCCAAGCTGGGGAGATGCTCTCCAGATCGGCCACCTGTGACCCTTTAAACTTTTGAACCAGTGACCGAAAAATTGTTATATTTGGCGACAAATTTTTTGTGTTATCAAAATCCCTGATGGTGGTCATGCCAGTGTCACACCACATCCACTAACAGTCGAAGTTTTAGGCTAACACAATCTGAAATACAGTCGTGCCAGCATGAAACAGAAGAACATTTCAGTAGTACCAACAGAAATAACATAATTATCCTCGTGGACCTACTGACAGGACAAAATAGGTACTTGCACGAGAAAACACCCAAAAAATCGTCAGCTCGACAACGTAATTTTTTACAATCAATTTCTATTATTTTTTTTGTGTTTCGCAATTACCGCGCTGGTTTTTGATCACTTATATTGTGTAAAGTGAAAATGAAACAAACTAGTAAAACCAGAATCATTTATTGAATATTTCGCGTGCTTGTACCCTTTACCGGTATCTTCGGTTAGCGTACTTTTAAAAACAATTCATAATTATGAACACAGATGAAACTTCAAATAAACAAAATTACAATATGTACAAAAAAAACGTATGTGATAAACGTTAAAACTTAGGTCAGTTCAGTACTAATAGTCTTCTGCAAGTCTTTTATCACTTTACACTAAAAAAATGTTCCGTTTATATAATCCCACTTTATTTGATGCATTTATATCCTGTAGTTCTTCTCCCTGGCAATGTCTTCAATGTTCAATCCATTTCTGCTGTACAACTGAATATGCGGCTTTTCATTGAGCCTCCTCATCCTAGCAAAGCGCTTAAAATTAAGATGTTATTATGTTGAGCGATGATAACGACTGGCTGACTGGCACGCAGCAAACAGAATGCAGCTTGTTACATCACCACGCAACAACACGCTAATAAACTAGGACGGATATCGAATACAGAATGTTAAATGCCTGGAAGAGCTGGAAGACTGGCCTTGCAATCTAATGTGGATTGATCGCTGTCAGTATAAGAAAGTGGGTATTGACTTAAGAATTCAATTGCCTTAGAGCTTGAATCAAACGCCAACTCTCGAATGATGAAGTCCACAGGAACACTTTGTCTGTAGCTGCACATATAAAGTAAAAGTTAATAAAACACGACCAGCAATGCTGGCAGGTAATAATGGCTTATAGTAAACGAACATGAATACCAAACCTATAATGTGCCTGGTTATATAGATGTAAGGGATGGTGTAAAGAAAAAAAAAACAGCCTGTTATCAGCTTAAACTTTTCAATATTATCCAATCAGAAGATTCACGAATTAGCTATAGCGTAATGTTGTAAGGCCACAGTACCGAGCTGCTGATTTATCACTTTTTTTGTGCACTCGCAATACAGTAACTTTCACACGATAACGGTCGCTTCCATGACACTGGCAAAAACCTACTGCCAGGCAAGCAAGTGCGAATTTCTTTGTGTGCAAATGTCTAATGTCTTGTGCAATAATGTCGCTAAATATTAACAACAACAGATTACAATTCAATTACTAAGGCCAGCAGTTCAATTACCTACTATAGCCAGAAACCAAACGATGTTTTAAATTCGTTTGGTTTTGTTTAGCATTAAATGCATTTTGTGAATAGTAGTGAAAGTGGGCCTAAGTCTCGTTTCTGAATGTCAGTCTATGACTCATATTTCAAAACCTTACTCAAAACTCAAGCATAACCTAAAACTAGTGTATGATTGAAATTAGTTTTAAGTAATGCTTGAGGTGTGAGGTTCTGAAATAAAGCCTCAGTACACTTTACTCAAGTTCAGGTCAAGCTTAAACTATGCGTAAATTTTAAACAAATGACTCTTTTTTTGATACTTTAATCGAATTAGCTGGAATTGGCATAGAGGTAATAAATCCCAGTAACGTCATGTGATGCAGTCACACGGTGCGAGTAACAGCACTAACTATGCTAGCTGCGTAAACTAGCCTTTACTCTTGCGTTTGCGATTCTTGTTATTTTATCGTTATGAGTAAAACAGAGGATGATGTAGTTTAAACACACCATCCCTTACACCCTGTATAACGCCAATTTGAAAACCCTTATGGATGTTTCTAAATTCATGGATGGATGGAGTTTCTCTTAATAGTCTGCAGTAAAAAAGGAACATGCTTACTACTAATACGCCAACGTCATACAAAGAAAAAAAATCGTAGTAAAACTAAGAACTCGTGGAGCGATATTTACCGGCGCTGTACAGGCGATTTTTGAAACTGGCAAACACTGGAAACTGTCGAGTCAGAGAAACTACCTAATTAAATATATTAAACGAGTGAGAGAAATTGACCTTTGACTGAACAGCAATAAACGTTACCACCTACTGGGCACAAAATGTATACGTATGCAACATGGATGTATGTACGCACGGCTACAGATCAAGCTATACATTTCCAGTATAAGCTGATCTCGCATTGTATAGGATTTTCTTTCAATGAGAGTTCAGTGTAAACTGGAAATGTATAGCTTGATGTGTAGCCGTGTGTACCATCGAAAACGAAAAGAAGACCAGTGATGTGGGAACTCGTTATAATACCGCGGCGGGCGCGGGTTAATATCGCTTCATAAGTTCTTAGCCTTAAAAGCGTTTTTACGTCATGAGTAAATGATTATGAATGATGCGGCTTGGTGGCTGTGAATCGGCTCTCGTATTTTAGGCACGGATTCTTGTTAAGAGGCCGTATACGAAATTTTGCCAATTTCGCTGATTTACGTGATTTTACAGTTAAAATACTGTATTTCTATAAGTTTTCATGCACAGCATGAAATATCATTTCAATTATGATCTAATTAATGAACTACTTTTTTATTTTGCGTCGAGTTTTTAATTTTTTTTTCAGGAAATGGATTGATTTTAAACTGAAGTTTATTTCTCTTGTTTTAATTTTATAACGAATTCGTAGCCGAAATCAAAAGCAATTCTTTGCCCATTTTCTCTAAAATTTGACTTAAATATTTTTTTACTCAAAAATTTTATATGAAAGTGGTAAAAGTGATTCATACAATTCTTTCAGGGGCAAAATGTCCAATTTTCAAAATGTCCAATTCCCAAAATGTCGACTCCCAAAATGTCCAATCTTTGAGAATGTGGTAAATGTGTTCAATAACTCATCAAAGCGCTTTTTTAAGGCACAAGAATGACAAACAATAAATTCAAACTACTGAAAGAACTTCGTAAAGGTAAATAAGCTATGTTGTCATATATCTATAACATATATTTACCTGTACGAAGTTCTTTCAGTATTTTGTATTTATTGTTTGTCATTCATAAGCATAACATTCATAAGTCTTAAAAAAGCACTTTGATAAGTTATTGAACACATTTACCACATTCTCAAAGATTGCACATTTTGGGAATTGGACATTTTGGGATTTGGACATTTTGAGAATTGGACATTTTGCCCCTGAACGATACAATTGTATAGACAACTTTCACAAGAATACATTGTAATTTTTCCATATCCTTCAGACGTCAAAACGATTCGTGACATGTGATATTTTAAACCTCTTACAGCAAAAACTCACAAAACACTCGACGGTTTAGGTCGATTAATCAAACATAAATAAAGTAGCTTATCCTATATGACCATAATTGAAATGATTTTTCAAATCACGTTAAATCAGAGAAATCGACAAAATTTCGTGTACGGCCTAAGAAGTGTTATAGAAAAAAATGGAAGGTCAAAATATTGAAAAATGTTATTAATCACCCCAGATATAGTATTTTAAATGAAAAAAATACAATGTAGGTTCGACATTATTAACTAAAATAGGAACTTTTTTTTCAAAATAACTTAACTAAATGAAATTTTAAGTTTTCTGCAAAATCGACCTCATGACTTCTTTCGAATTTCGCAAGGCTTCTTGCACACGCGCGACTGACTCACAACAAATGTTAATTTCTAGCTGAAGACGTGTTATGATATATGTGCGACTAGTATTCAGCATTCAAATTAATACATAATTATTTCAACAGCAATTAAAGATTTCAATTGGAAATCCTGAAAAAATCTGAAGTTAAAATAAAAACCGCACTAGCCCTAGCAAAATCATTGACATCTTAGAAGAACTATTACCAAGCGCTTCTAACTTGCTTGCTATTTGTTTTATTGCTACGATTATAATAGGTCTTTACCTATGAAATTGCCGTTTTGTATGAAAAAATTTAAACGAATTTTTTTCATGCATTTTTTATTTGTATTAATCGAAGTAAATACCCATGCAATCAATGCATCTTTGCCAACGCAGTGGCAGTTTATTGATGCCCTTCTTAAAGAAATCAGCTGGACGGGAGGCAACAAATTCTTCAAAGGCATTTTGTACTGCCTCTCGGGTATTGAATTTTTTTCCCGCCAAGAAGTTATCCAAATTCTGGAAAAAGTAGTAGTCTGTAGGCGCAAGGTCTGGTGAGTAGGGCGGATGACGGAGAGCTTCCAACCCCAGTTCTTGCAACTTGGAGACCGTCTGCTGTGCAGTATGAGGTCGCGCGTTGTCGTGCAGGAGCAGCGGAGACGAGCGATTGACCAATGCTGGTTGGAGATGTGCCAGCTTCTCCATCATTGTCTTCAGTTCTTCACAGTACACATCTGAAGTAATACTCACCCCGTTTGGTAAGAAGCTGTGATGAATCACACCGGCGCTAGACCACCAAACAGTGACCATCACTTTTCTAGGGGTAAGTTTTCGTTTAGGGCATTGTTTAGGTGCTGAATCAGGATCCAACCAACTTGCTGAGCGCTTGCGGTTATCAAACAGAATCCATTTTTTATCGCAGGTAACAATGCGGTTCAAAATTCCTTCATTTGTGTGTCTGTTGAGCAGTGCAAGGCACGTCTCGACGCGTACTTCGCGCTAGCGATCATTGAGTTCGTGGGGCACCCATTTGTCAAGCTTTTTTACCTTGCCAATTTGACGCAAATAGACCAATATTGTTTTGACGCTAACGTCGAAAGCTGCTGCTAATTCAGCCGTAGATTGTGTATCATCAGCTTCCACAATCGCCTTTAATTCGTCATTGTCGACCAAAGTCTTCGGGCGACCGCGAGGTTCATTTTTCAGGTCGAAATTTCCAGAACGGAAGCGAGCAAACTGTAGCCACCACGTTTTGACACTCCGTAAAGAAACAGTGAAAACAACAGTTCTGAAAAGAACTTGTAGCCATCACTGACCAGCACGTTTTGACACTCCGTAAAGAAACACTGAAGCAAACAGTCCAGAGAAGAACTTTTGGGTCTGCTAGAGAAACAGTACAGCGGTACGGGAACTGCGGCACACGCCGCCGTCGGACAACGCCGCACACGACCTCACTGGACGCCGCCTCGATGAATACTGGTGCACAAACGTGTGCCACCTATATTTATAAACTTCGGCGTTCCGAGCGGCGAGATGCGCTAGCGCGCGCCTGCAACGACACATTGCGGAACAAACGGACAACAGGGTGCTGTGATCTGATTGGTTAATACTTGTACATAGGCAGTAGTTATCCTAGTTTGTAAATAGATGTAAATAGTATTTAAGCTGACACAAACCGAAATAAATTCATTCGTTCCACATCTTGACTGGAGTATTATTCTGCCTACCTACTTCGAGACCTGCAAAAAACCAATAACAAGTGGTGCGTTGGTTTGTAGTGTTAGCTCCGTAAACGTCGTTGATGTTGCGTGCCGCTTGTGCCGCGTTGCTGCCACGACGGTACTCATATTCCATAATTACTCGAATTTTTAACGTATCCATGATGACGCAAAAGATTGAAATGCGATGAAAATGTAACACTAATCGATAAACAAATGACTACTTTTGGAAAAAAAAATCCATGTTTTTAAAATAAAATTAATTTGAAATTAGAATTCTTAGCCAAACAAAAATTATTTTGATTTGAAATGGCCAGTACTGCAGAACGGCAATTTCATAGGTAAAGACCTAATATATACGTCGCAGCCAACTGGTTTAATTAGCCGTTTGATCAACCGCCTAGTCATTTCACTAAACGCCGCCATTCCATCAACGGCCTGAATGATATTCATTCAGCCATTCAATCAAGCTAGGCAAATTACTTGGATCGATAAATGTGTTTACGCAAAACCGAATCGGGGCACCCCGACTCCACGTAGTCTTTTGGCTGCTACCCCTAGAGTGTATATAAAAATCCGGAGGCGCGAAGGGATGGCAGCTCCCGCTCGCTATAGCTCACCTCCGCAGCTTCGACCTGCTGGTCGCCGGGGGTGCCTATGCTTTTTTACGTAAGGGCGAAGGGATATCACTTCCCCCAGCGCCGGAGACGTTGCAGAAGCAACTTAAAAGTGTTTTGAGGTTAAGTTAAACCAATTTGTTTATCTCTAGAATGGTGTGTTAACGTGTACACTGTAATTTTAAATTGAAATGAAATAATATATTCAAATGACCTACCAAAATACCCTTTTGCATGGCCCTATTGTATAAATGGCCTAAGCATCAGCCAGCCAGTTAATTAAATGTTGTATTATACTTATCGGCTGAATATCATTCAGGTAGTTGATTGAATGGCGGCGTTTAGTGAAATCGCTAGTTGGTTGACCAAACGGCTAATTCACCCAGTTGGCTGCGACATCTATAATAGGGATGATGACTAAAAAATTTTTTTTTGTCCGTCATGTAGATTATTAGAAAATATTGGACACGTATTTTTTTCTATTTTTTTATTTTTTTATTATCTGACTGACGGACTAAATAGAATTTCTTTTTTTTATACCCAGGCATCATTCCTATTGCAGGGTGTATCAGAAAGGTATGGTCAAATTTAGGAGTGTGGTACAGACCATCAAACTGATCAACTTTCTCCATGGAAACCAACATGGTATTAAGAAAAAAATATCAGCTGTCCCGTACAAAACTTTAATACCTACTCGACCCAAATTTATGGGATGGCTGATAATTTGTGCTCTATTACGATATTGGTCTCTACAGAAACTACACCCTTATGTTTGACCACACTTTTAATACACCCTGTATATCCTATACTATTAGATGAGCAATATTTGTATACATATATTATATATATATTTGTAATCACATTCTCAAAAACGGCTGTAACGATTCCGATGAAACTTGCAATATAGGGGTTTATGGAGGCGAAAAATCGACATTTAAATAAAATATATAAAAATTTTTTTTTTCTCTATTTTCACCCAAGCAGAGCTTGGTCGATCAGGTACTACAAAATATTGGAACTTCATTGAATTAGAGCGATTTTTAAATGTAAGTGAATACTACTCTCAAACTGCTCATATAACTCTGTCCCTAATTACTTTACTGTTGTCTGTCTTACATACTCCTTTCGCTACCTACAAAACGCGGAGCGCGGAGGGCGGAGCAAATACTTGAAAACACGAGTTTGCAGTGCCCGTTATTTATGCCGTAAGCCCGTACTTGTAATAATAACCCTAAAACTCAGCACCGGATCCAAATTTAAATGTAGGATGATAAAAAAATAAAGGACGTACGACTTTATGATGTATCTCAGGTATTGCTTGCGTTCTCGATCAACAAACCAATCCATGAGATATCCTGCCATCAAAGGAGCTGTTTTATATAGCAAGAAAAATCTATGCAGATTTCCGGTGGCCCAAGCACGTCTTGTTTGGAGTGCGTGTTTGATACACTCATTTTCTCTATCTTCTTTTGAAAGAAACTGAAATATTGTGGTTAAATCTGAAAAAGAAAAACAAGATTAAATATACAAACCTTTAAAAATTACAGTATAGCATGTTAATGAAAGAATAACATTATGAATGTCTTTACATTATGAACAGTTTGAGTTTGCCAGTATAGTATGTAAATTAAAGAATAATTTATAATGAATGTCTTTACAAATAAGAACTCCTTCATTGTCAAGTACATTGAAAAGCTATAATTACACAGCATAATTATGATTTAATCAACCAACAAAACCTTTTTTTTTTGGGTAAACAAGCATAGCTGCATAAAAACAATAATCTAAGATTTCGTCTTCAGCACTGAAAAATAAATACAACATACCTAAGGTATTTTTAGTAAAAATATAATACAGTATCCTGTATGCTGTAAATTCCGGAGCATTGGATTTGCTGTCAGGCAATTCACTGTATAGCATTTTAAGTTGTGTCTGGCATTGATTGAACTCTTCATGATCACCTTTCTCTAGAGCAATTCGCGCATGCGTCTCATAAACTTCAACAGTGAAATTGTCCCGTATTCCTTGTACCTGGAGAAAAAAAATAATATTAAGTATAACAATCATGTTACTTCAACAATGTTTTAGGAAGTCCGTTATGTCATGGTAAATACAAAGTAATACAAATGTAATTTATTTACCCTTTACATAATAATCTTTAAGGGGACTACAGGACCTAAAGCGTAAAGAGAGAAAAGCGCGATGAAACTCTGGTAAATTATTGCAAAATATGAAGCAATTATCTATGTACAAAAAATCTATTGAATGGATTAAAAAATTAAAACACTATCATGTTAATATGTTGCTTGTAGAATAATCTGACAAAAATTAAAATGATTGCATATATTAGTATGGTTTTTAGTTGTTAAAAGAAATTTTTATAGGTATTGTATCAAATAGCATATATCCTGAAGAATATCATATATTTTTCTGATTTTGTATTCTGCACTGGATCATATACTTTTAGGCATTATAAAACTTGCATTTAGGTCCTGGAGTCCCCTTAAAAAGAATCAAAACCCAAATATTTTATTTCACATAAACCTAGATGGGCACTTATGAAAAGTCAGAAGCTAGGTGCACGGATGCAATTGGTTCTTTCTTATGGAGAGGAACGGGCAAGAAACTCCACGGTTAAACAATATTAAAAGCCAATGACCAAAATGTATGGACTAGTTAGATGGTTCTTCTTAAGCATCCTGTATTATATTGTACTAAACAAAAGTATTGCTGATAAGAATCAAATACTGCAAAGGAATATCATGTGTAATCAAAGGAAGTGACAGTTTTTTAAATTTTGATTTTTCTGAATAAAATGTTTATCATGTTTTCAATTGCAATTATAGTTAAAATCCTAGCGGAAGAGCGGAGTCTCCTAACACAAGCTTTTCCTGACAGCTGGATCGGCAGGGATGGACCCATCCCTTGGCCCGCTCGCTCCCCAGATCTGACCCCGTTGGACTTTTTCGTGTGGGGCCGGGCCAAGGAACTGGTGTATAATAATGAAGAAATAAACACTAGAGAAGAATTGTTAGACAGAATTAATTTAGCGTTTGAAACAATGAAGCAGGAGATGATGTTGAAAATAACGACTACAGAAGTTAGAAGACGGGGCCGTGCTTGTATTAGGAATCACGGGCATCATTTTGAACATGAAAAATAAATAATTTTGATTCAAATGTTGTTTTAATTAGTCTGCCTAAAATTTTAAATTTCTCCCTCAAATTGGTTTGTAGGTCCTAATTTCAGTAATATGTAAGGTATCCGCATAAATGATACCTCAAAAGAAAGAGCGATTATCAAGCATGTCTTCAAAAAGGTTTGAAAAAAAAAAGCTCCCTCCGTTTATTTTTAAATTAAGGTTTAAAAAACGTATTGATACAAATAAAAATTTTTTTTGAACTTTAAATGTCTGTAAAAAAAATATTTAATGACACAGAAGTCTAAAACATGGTTTACTTGTTTGCTTACACATTACTTTAATTTAATAAATAAAAAATGAATTCATTTATCATTCAATTTGGCCATAATTATGCAGTTTACATAAAATTTTGGGAATTTCCGAAAAAAAACTTAAAACTTAGGTTAAAAAAAATTGGCAAGACTTCGTCCGAGACAACCATGGCTTAAATGGTTCTAAATTGTCTGTACTATCTTCGCCTTAAAGCTTTGCACCCATCTTCCAATCACCCTGTATATATACGAGGGGGGATCAAAAAGTAGTGAGAACGACATAATCCTTGGTAAGAAAAAAAATAAATACTGGCAGGCATAGCTCAGATACATATTTGTAATATTAATAAAGAAAAAAATCTTCGATTCTCTTTTTTTTCTGAATGTAGTCATTTGTTTGCTTCGTGTCGGAACGTGTTCTCGAAAATGGAGAAAAACGAAGTGCGAGCCGTTATTAAATACCTCTGTTTAAAAAAGTTAACGACGCAAGAGATTCATTGCGATTTGGAGGTAACATTAGGAGAGTCAGATGAGAGAAAACTTTCTTTGCATTGTTTAGATTCAATCTCTTAGTATTATATAATTGCATAGCACGTGTGAGCACTATGTAGCTACTATTAAGCTACCTTTTACTGGGTACGTCTTTCACTGACTTGAGTGTGCCCTGGCGGTTGAGAGTATGTCATGCTCACTCAAATGTCTCGCTGATGGTGGCGTGTGTGTTGGATCATTAAGTTCCCTTCAAAATGGTTGAGCTAAATGGTGCTGATCCATGCGTCATGTTCGTGAACGGGCGCCGTCAGTTGGGACTGGTCGTCTCTTAGCTGCCATGGCTTATTTTTAATTTTAATATTTAATTTAGTTGTTTTAGTTATTATCTTTTTATTACGGACGCTTTTTAACGTGCACGTCTTTCTACATTGTTCTCACATGTATATTTTCAACTTGAACGATGTAACCAATATTTTGTAAAAATATTATGATTTAAAAGAGTGTCCGTGGAGTTTCTTGCCCGTTCTTCTCCATAGGGATCTACTACGCTTTGGAATGGGCAACTAGCTTCATCTTTCTGACTGACCGACCCATTGACAATTCAAAAGTGCCTGTAATTGGTTTATTTGAAATAAATGCTTTGAGTTTGAGTTTGAGTTTGAGTCTGCTCCGCCTTATTCCACTGTCGCAAGGTGGGCTTCTCAATTTCGAGTAGGGAGAACGAGCACGGAAGACGAACATCGTTGCGGCCGCCCATCGACGTCAGTCACCCAAGAAAATTGTATTGAGCGATCGAAGAGTTACCATCCGATACTTAATTCAAGAAACGGGCATTTCATATGAAGTATTCAATCCATATTGAAACAATCTTTGAAAATGAGAAAAGTCTCTGCAAGATGGGTGCCGAGAATGTTAACCGACAGTCAGAAACAAAATCGACTTGACATTTCGAAGATATTGTTGGACAAGTTTCAAGAAGATTCTGAAAACTTTTTGTATCGTTTCGTAACAATGGACGAGACATGGGTCTATCATTTTGATCCCGAGACAAAACAGCAATCTTCGCAATGGAAACGGCCATCATCACTGACCCCGAAGAAGTTTCGTGCCGTGGCATCGACTGGCAAGGTTATGGCCTCAATATTTTGGGACTCAGAAGGGATATTGTTGATTGATTACCTGGAGCGTGGAACCACTATTACAGGCCAATATTATGCAGCTTTAATTCCTAAGTTGAGGAATGCCATCAAAGAGAAAAGGAGAGGGAAACTTCGAAGGGGCGTGCTGTTTCATCACGACAACGCACCCGCGCACAGGTCGGCAGTTGCGATGGCTGCCATTCAGCAAGCTGGCTTCGAATTGGTTGACCACCCCCCTTATTCACCAGATCTGGCGCCTAGCGATTTTTATCTGTTCCCCAAATTGAAAGAATACTTAAGGGGAAACAGGTACGAAGACGATAACGAGGTGATGGATGCCGTGGAGAGCTTTTTGCAGGACCAAGACAAAACTTTTTTTTGAAAGGGATTGAAGTCTTGGAAAAGCGCTGGACTCGGTGTGTAGAGAGACTCGGAGACTATGTAGAAAAATAAATGATTAAGTTATCAATAGTCATTATAATCTATCTCATTCTCACTACTTTTTGATCCCCCGTCGTATATTGTAATTTCAATATTCAGTATATTAAATGTATTTGTGGACAAGGACAACACTTCAAATAGTTGGTTGGTTTCAAAGGTTGTGTATGATCAAAGATACTCACTGTTAAATCTTGCCTGATTGATTTCAATTGATCACAAGCATATCTGTAATCTTGTTTGTCAATCCATCTCTCTTTGACATTTTTGAGGGAATTTCTCAATACTGGCACAGGCCGGACCTCACACGGCTCTGGCGCTTTAGTTAGTCGTAGGAATGACTTTTCAATATATGAGCAAGTCCCAACTATGTGCATGTTATTGATTTCATAATCGCCTTCACAATCCTGGATAATAGACCTTCTTGCCGTTGGTTCCTGTTTGTTCTTGATTCCACCCTGCAAAGAGCTTGCTATGGAAGGGACATTAGCTACAATATTACCAAATCTCTCAGCTCGTTTGAGCAGTTTCTCAGCATTACCCTGAAAATCTTCAACAACAAATTGGTCAAGTGAAGGTTTCTTTTTGTTTGAATTTTTTTGATATATTTTATCTATTTTCTTTTGGTCTAAAGACAGTCTATCTTTAACTTTCTGACGTCCCTTGCCCTTAGTATTTTTTTTTTCTTCAACCTCGTCACCAGAAGCAGAAGAAGCACTGAAATTAAAAAGAAAAATACTTGTACTTGCCAATCCAAATTTAGCTAAATTATTTAGGTCCCAGTATATATGGGCTATGTAGTACAGTCAACAACACATCAGTGGTAACAACTTGACATTGACAGAGCCTTTATGTCATAGCAGTAGGGGTGATTTTTATGGTGCATTGTATTTGTATACTGATGTGCACGTGAATTTTAACTTCATGTTGTGGTGAACTATGGGGTGGTGCATAGTGTATTTTTAACCGACGAAAAAAAAGCAGGAGGTTCTCAATTCGACACGTTTTCTTTTTAATTTTTTTTTTATGTATGACCACGCATAAACTGACGACGACGACGACTGACGACTGTAAAGTCGTCCGATTTGAATTTTTTTGTTTTATTCGATTTTTTTTTTGTCCCATATAAAATTGATTAACTTTGTTTGGGTAGTTTTTGAGTTAGCTTCAATAATAGGTATTTTTGCCCCACTTTTATATGGATGATGTTCTAGTTTGTTTTGCAGGTAGTGGTATTACAGTTTGTGTGGGGTAGGTACCACAACTAAAAAGTGAAAAATAAAAACTTTTTTACAAAAAAATAACTTCCAAAAACAACACTACAAAGTGAAAAATAACTTTAAATTCGGAAGTTGGTGGCAAAAAACGAAAACACATTTAACCAGACACCAACTTCTGAAATAAAAGTTATTTTTCACTTTGTAGTGTTGTTTTTGGAAGTCGGTTGTATTTTTTGTAAAAAAAATAATATCTAACTTCCACAACAACTAAGTTGCGGGTCAGTAAATATTATGGCATGATCAACATACAAACTTTTACAGGATCTGCAATTCATTAAAAATAAATAAAAATATCTGAATAAACAAGGTAGTGTATCAAGATAAACATACCTCAGCCTTTTTCTAGGAGGGCTCCTAGACCTAGATCTGCTCCTAGAGCTAGGGCGTCTTCTGCGCTGTGGAGAGTTCTTATGACTGCTAAAGCCTCGAGCACTTAACAAGCCCCTATTTTTGGGATGTTCCACAGCATTTTCTAACTTTTGATACAAACTTAAAGTACCACGAACAGGTTTAACTGCCAAATTATTTCGTTCACTATGAACACTTGGAATTGGTTCCTCATCCCAATTCCTAGTCCATATCTCATCTTTACTGGCAGCAGCTGTGATTCTTCCTTTTAGGCATATATCAATTTGATCACGATCAAAACCAGATTTACATTTTACATAGCAACGTTTGATATATCTCCCCAAGCTTTCAGGCCAAGAGCCTGTAAAAGTTGATTTGAAAAAATTTGAAGAATTATTATTTTGAATGCTTTCTTCATGGTCTACATTTTCAGTTTTAATCAAATTGAGCTCTTCTGGTTCTGGTGGTTGAGGTATATCTTCTGTTGCCAATGGAGGCGGCAATGGCACATCAAGTGGTGGAGGGGGAGGCTTAGGAATGTCTGGAGGGGGAAGTGGCGGCAGTGGAGGAGGATGGTCTGGCAGTGGAGGTTGAACATCACTTATGCCTTCTATTCTATCTTCGTTAAATCTGTTGTTGTTAGGCTTCTTGCGTTTCTTTTTAGGACCATTATTGTTCGAAAGGAGTGGATTTTCATTAAGAGCTATGGGTGCAGGTTTCCTTATGTTATTGAGATTAAACCTGATAGGAGGTTGGTTAAAAAAGGGGCGATTGGTGTCAAGGGGCGACATTCCAAGCAAAGGTGTGTTTGGCGGCGGCTTCAAGAATTGAGGATGACTAAGATCCAGGTTCTGGTCCTTGTTTTGGTGAAATTGATTAGGATTATTAGAAAACCCTCCGTTGTTGTTGGCCATTTGGTTGAAATACTGGTTATAATACGGTGGATACATACCCCCGTGATATCCACTGTATTGGTGGTACATATTGTAGAGCCAGGGATTATGATTATGATTAGGTGGTAGACCACTTACAGTTTGAATCGGAGGTTCTTTTGAGCTATTATCAGCCATTATTATTTATAATAGCGTAGGTATATATTCACTATTGTTGATAAAGGTAAACGGATAAAATCTTAAAAATATCTAGCTGGTTGACCTTTGACAAAATGGCGATGGCGACATGTTAGTCATTGATAATCCATAACAACACCTTCTTTCTTTCTTGTCTGAAACGGCGGTATTATCCCGTCAAAATCGCGTATCTTTATTCCAAATTACACTTTCACTTCACAGTATGGATTGGAATAAAAAAAAATTGCTAAAATGCACACCCTTATTACTTATATAGTGTATTATCTATGCAGCACAGCAGCACACCCTAATAATAGAGTCGAGAAGGCACAGACCGTCTGTGTCTGTGACAGGCAGACGAAGTAGTATTCGAGAAGAGCACACAGAGCAGTTAGAGCATAGACAGCTAGGAGCTAGAGCAGTGCCAGGCATAGACTATACACTAATATCTATGCCAGGTATGTAGATGAGCGTTTTTCAAATTTTTTGACCCATGTACAATCATCATGACCATGGATTACAAACTTCAATATTTTTTTTTTTTTTTCATTTTTTAATGCAACATGTGTTATGTCAAAACAGAAAATTAAAATAGAAGTAGATTCTAATACATAAATATATTGAAATATGTACAGAATTTTGATAATTTAAACAAATGTGACGAGGGTCCCCCCATTTTAACGATGTCCCATGCATACCTTGCTAGCTTTGGAGTACCCATCCATAAAATGTATTAATCAAAATCACCGAAAAACTATTTTATTTATTTTTTAAAGTTTTTGTAAATAAAATAGTTAACAGTTTTAATTCTACTTTAGAACAAAATTATATGAATAATTAAATTTAAAGTTTGTCCACGAATTCCAGGTATACCGGAATTCCCATTAAGTAACGGTAGTTTTTGGCATTTTACGGAAAAAAATACTAAATTGGGAGCATTTTTTTTGGTCTAGCAACCCTTTTTTGACAGATTAAAATCATTTCCGGTGCCATTTTAAGTGTCTATGGTTGTTTTAATTGTTACTTTCTGTTGCGACGTGACCTCGGACCAAAATTGTGTTCCCGTAAGTACTGTATTTTTTATATGTTTAAATGTTATTTTGAGATGAAAACTTCTTATTTTTAAGTGGACAGAGTATTTTAAGAACATTTTAGACAATGGGATTCATCGAATGTAAAGTATTTTAAGTTCTAAATAGATTATGTTGTTTAAAAATGTGCTTCCGTAACGTCATGTTCATAACGTTAAATTCATTATCATTACATTTCAAAATTGATGTTCCGGTTGCGTAACGGGTCATTTTTTTTGAAAAACGCTCAGATATGGCTACATATCAAGCTATAAATTTCCATTTTACAGTGACCTCTCGTTGTAAGGAAGTCCTATAGTCCTATACAATACTGGAATTGTATAGCTTGATCTGTAGCCGTGACCCGAGACCTTTATAAAAAAAAGTACTCTATGGTAGCAACCATAGATATTTACATTTTATACAGGGTTACTGGTAATTCGACGTATATCCGTCAGGGGCTGATAAGGGGGCCAAGCCGACAGTGGCTAGACGAGAGATATTCAAACCGATGGATTGGGAGGGGAGGGCCAATTCCGTGGCCAGCATGAAGCCTTGACATCACACCACTTGATTTTTACGTTTGGGTCATATGAAGGAATTAGTTTATGTGACCCCAATAAATTCAGTCGAAGAACTTCGACAGCGAATAATAAACGCGGCGCAACAGATGAGAACAACGTTTACATCAAGAGTGACGAAAACTGAAGTTAGGAAGAGAATTCGCACCTGCATTCGTAATCGAGGGGCTCATTTTGAACAAGATGTGTAAATTTTTTAAAATTTGATGTAAATTTTTTAATGCATTTTATTTCATACCTGATGAAATTCAAACACATGCCATGCCACGAATTATGTATTTTAAAATTGACTTTTATACCTTTTTGGAAAGCTTACAGAATAGGCAAGATGTTTTAGTTATTTGTACGATTAATGTCATAGTAATTTTTGTGACGAGACAACATTTTTGAAGCGTAAAATGAAAATATTAATAAGATATTATTCTGAAATCGCTCTTTATTTTAATTATTTTGTTAAATTAAGTAGTTTTAATTATGTCCATAGCTTAATTGAAGTGCCAGCTACAACATCATTTTTAATGGTACCTATTCAAATATATATTTCTTTTTTTATTTGGAATTAAATGTCAAATTTTGGGTAAATATCGAAAGTCTTAAAATTCAAATATCTCGAAAACTAGGTATTGAATTTCGGCCACACATATGGGGGGTTCAATTTGTTGCATTTTGGCCCCCTTATCAGCCCCTGACGGATATACGTCGAATTACCAGTAACCCTGTATAAACTAGTCTATGATCTTTACCTCAGAACAATAACTAAAGCATTTATCATGCTTTAATTATTCTGAGATCTCTACTATGTAATCCACAGAGCATAAACAAAAAAAAACATTTATATTATTATTATTATTTATTTATAGTTAATTAAAACGGTTATACACCAATTACAATAATTAACCTAGAAACACAATACTAATATTGTAATATCTACTACATACTTAATAAATAACAGTGGAAATTCTCTCATACTTTCTCTCGCAAAACTTTAGACACACTCGCTTTATCTCTCTCCATTCATCGGCAAACAGATCACAATCAGGATTGACTGCCGGGCATTGAGGGCTTCCAGAGTCCGACACACCGGCGACTCTCCTCTAGCGACCGTACGACATGCTGGCCGAGCAAACAATTTGTGCCTCTTACTGTGGCGGTGACCTATATAGTTGCCAGGCACATATAATTGACAAAATAGGTTATGTAGCTCAGGACAGTCGATAAGCCCTCTGAGGGTTTTGCAGGCTACCGCAATCTGATTCAAACCTCGTCTAACTTCCAAGGAATTGTAACCCAACATCCCAAAAAGGTAATTCGTTGGGTACATGTACGGAAAATACTTGTGCACTTTTTTAAACAAGAACCTTAAAATTAAAGTCTTAAAATTCAAATATCTCGAAAACTAGGTATTGAATTTCGGCCACACATATGGGGGGTTCAATTTGTTGCATTTTGGCCCCCTTATCAGCCCCTGACGGATATACGTCGAATTACCAGTAACCCTGTATAAACTAGTCTATGATCTTTACCTCAGAACAATAACTAAAGCATTTATCATGCTTTATATGAACCAAACACTTACAAAATCAAACCTGCCAAACTGCAAGACAGTTAATCGAAGACTACTATAGTATTCTGGCTACAGACGACATTTTGCGCCCATTTAATGTCAATTCAATCACGAATCGAATCACGATTGATGTTGATGTCAATGTGACGTGCCGTCACACGTCGGAAACTCAGTACGTCATCACCTTATCGTCACGTCTCTGACCTATTAGTGTGCATCCACACTGCCGGCCTAGCGCGGTGGCGACGACGGGCGCGAAATATCAAACATATGAAACCGCCGTTTGCGGCCATAGTGTAGTGACTAAGGCGGGCGCCTAGCGCGACGGGCCCGAGCGAGATAGCGCGCGTAGTTTTCAAACGTTCCTATCCGCGCGTTATGGCCACACTACGGGCCTAGTCAGCAAGCGCGGATGGCGGGCAGTGATGCCAATTTAATGCTTTCGATAGTACTAGATTTGATGCATTTTCTGTTAACATAGTGCTTAAAAAATCGATCTAGCTAGGTCTCTTAACAGGGAAAATTCGTTTTCTCTGTAGTTTAACGCAACAAAAATCGGTTCGTAATGTCACCACCGCCGCCGCTATGCATACTTTTTACTCGTGAGGTTGAAAAAAGTTCGTTTTGTTTATTTTTTTTCAGTTTAAGAATAAAATGAAATATATTCGATACGTTTTTTAGAGCTTTTAATTTTCATTTGAAAGCTACTAAATTGTGGCGCATAGATGGTGGCGCCACCCCCGAATATTAGGCTTTTTGCGTAGATATGAAACTAAATCAATGCCGAGTATATTTCTTACACCGGAAATGGTTTACAAATATTATTGCCAGTGTATGATATACAGTCGGCATTGATTTAGTGTCATTTCTATGCAAAAAAAAAGGCTAATGTTCGCGTGGCGCCACGCAGTGATTCCGGGCAACACCGGTGCTTGAGGTGCATGAAAGCGAGATTTTTCATAAACTTAACAAAATAACCTATTTGAATAAATAAATTAGATAACCAGGCAAATCAAAGCACTCAATGTCCGAGCAGATCGTGCAATTTGGAATGAACAAATAAATAAACTAGCATTGTTTAATTGTTTACTAAGGAACTTGAGCGGACAGGTATGGCTTTATTATTCCCATAACATGTATTTCAATATCATTTTGTATTGTTGTAAGTTTATACGTTATATTTTTGTAAGTTTGTATCTTCTCTGGTGATTTTAGGTGACATTTTACTCAGGATGTAGTCAAACGTTGATACGGGCTATCTAGTAAAATTTTTTTTTTACTAGATAGCCCTTAGTAGTACTTCTTAGTAGTTTACAACACCTGAAATACGTCATAAACGGTACAACCAACTATCCCCTAAGTAGTCTGTGGCTACAACAGATCGCTCGTCACTGTGGCCACCGCAAGCCCCCGTCGTCACGCCCGCCTTAGATCCTAGTGGATCCTAGTCACCGCGCATTCACTGTGGACGTACACTTAGTCATGGACCATATTAGCTTGCTACATATGATATCTGATCTGTGATATATAGATATTTGTGGTCACCAATGCAATACCCATGGACCTAATATATAAACTATAGTTTTATAGTATATCATTAGGTCCATGACAATACCAGACGCCACAGACTACTTAGGGATACTACGTAGTACCCATAGAAATATAAAAAACAGGAGAAGTGACATGGGGGCGTGTTTGTGTCCACGCGTTATGCGCACGCTGTGCCTTTACTCGCCAAATGGCCGTCTCCGCGAACTAGTACGCTTTCGACCGTGGTCACGATAAATTATAAAAATGCCGTGTTCTTCAGTGGTTTCCTGCAAAAACCGAAGTGATATTAAAAACTTCGTATCTCACGGAATCACTTACCATATGTAATTAAAAGTATTTTACTGTATTTATCTTTAAAATCATAAAAAACAACAAATCGTAAAATATTTCTTGCTTTTACTACGTTATTTTTGTTTTCAAATATCGCAGCGGCTGTACTATTTTTGCAGCAAAGACATTGCTCCTTAACCACTACCTTAAGTATGTCGCTAAGCGACTGGACAAGCAATGTAAAAATAACAAAACGATACTTTATTTACGCGGAGCGTCGCATAGTACAGCCGCTGCGTCTTGCGGCGAGATAGTGATGAGGTTAAGATCCACTAAAGTAGGCTATCGATAATAATGTCGATTGCGCAGCGAATATTATATTGCTATTATAGTTTATTTTTCAATTTGTCAACCGTTTTAGCCCGGTTGGAACACTTGAAAAGATGACGTTTAAGTACGGTTGGAAAACCTTTGAGAATGTAAAATAATCTTTTTTACTGTTTTTCATTATTTTACCTAGTTGAGAAATGCATAACCAACGGTCGTAAAGTAAGTTTATTAATGTTTAGGTGGAGTGTTTTAGGGTTTAAATTATCGCATCTTCGTGCTATTTCCTTACTATTTTTTGGTTTTGGTATTTTACTTCCGCTAAAGTCTTTAACTATGCACCACAAGATTCGAATGCGTTGTAGTAATCGGTATGGTTCAGATAAAATATTAGTGATTTTTGCTTAAAATAAGTCAACATATTCATGCTATTTATTTGTTATGCATGAGTATGGCATGTGTTTGTTTTCATATATTTAACTATTTCTTAACTAAGGGTTTTTTTTTTAATAACAAAAGCCTATTCGCCTGTTGCCTGCTACCTGCTTACTCATCGTGAGGTTAAGAAGTATAGACCGCGCGGAACTAGTTGATCGCGCCTTAGGTATGTGAGCGGTGGGATGGAGGAGCGGGGGCGCATTACTCAGTACGTGCGTTGCGAACCGCCGCCTCACCCCTGTCTCAGCGGCCAACTAGTTCCTATAGACTATATAGACTATAGCTTAAGATACTTATTATGTAAATGATAAATAAGTTCATAAAGTACCTTTTTAGCTTCCCAAAAGATACAAATACAAAAAAATAATGGATTGATGCCACAGGAAGGCCACCTAACTGGTTCCCAACAAAATGTAGCACCATATGCTCAATTCACTTTAAGGCAGAAATGTTCCAGCCTCTAAAGAAAACTCGCAGGCTTTTTGAATGGGCAATCCCAAAATTAAGAGTACGTCAAGTACTGAACAAATACCTCCACTTTACAGGTCAGTGAGTAAACACATCATAACAGGGTTCAACAATTCCTATGGTTTCACAGCCTAAACCAACTTAACCGGATTGTTTTAATTTATTGATTCGTGTTTTTTTTTTAATATACATTTTTTTTTTATTTAAAATATATAATACTTTCTGGACATATCATTTTTTATTTTATTTTCAGGACCCCAAATTTTTCTTGTACAGTAATAAATGGAAGTATCGATAACTTTCCGATTTAGTCAATCACTAGCGTATATGTAAAACAAATTGCTTTTTGCACAACACAATAATAGCGCCAGATGTTTTTGTGTGAGTAAGTTGTACGGTGCATGGTAAATGCACGCTGTGTGTGACGAGTTAAGGTTTATAATTGATTGTGTAGTATGTTCTGATTTATGAATTGCAAGTGTGTGCGCGACTTTGTATCTATTGCTTTTAGTGAACTACATGTGTAGTAGTGGCGCGGTGGTGGGGCCAACCTAGCGACATCGGGTTCTGATACATTTTCAACTACCGGGCATATCTCCTTCTTTCATATATCTATGGTAGTACCCTAAGTAGTTGGTTGGTAGGAGTGTATCTCTGGATGGTCCTAACCACATAATACTAATCTGTGGTCCTAACCAAAGAGTAAAGTAAGTACCTATACAGAGAACAACAGTAACAGGAAACAATTTTAACAGAATTAGCTGAGATAAACTCGGGAAGCGCATCAACGTCGGGAACGAGTTGACAAACAACAAACAATGGCCGAAAATCAAAAATGGCAACAATGAAATGACATTGATGTTTATTTGACAAACAAGACAAGATGGCTGCAGTTTTTTTTATCACACCAAACCTCAGATGTCGCTGTCGTCTATAGAAATTGATGACAGTGTTAAGTGTGCTACCCACAGACTACTTAGGGGATACTACGTATGTGCTACCCCTGGTCCTAACGGCAACACTGACCAGACGTCAGTCATACAATTTTTTTAAATGATCGTCAAAATAAGTTTGAAATAATGGTTAAATACCAATAAATAAAACAAATTCCAACTAAATCAAGCGATTACTAGTGGTAGTGACTAGTTTTGAAGATCTCAACAAAGAAGGTATTTGTTATCTTTTTCATAGCAAGATTATTTTTCAGAAGTAAGAATTTCTGGGTTTTATGCCTTTTACTTTTAGACATTTTTATTAACTAATTAATACACGCTCTTTTTTACAGATATTCTATAATTACCTCGCCTAGTAGATGATGGATTTATTAAAAACACCGTCTGTTCAGTCTTTGTTTGACTCCGACTTGGAATCAGTTGAAAGTCTTCAGTATTTGGATTTGGATATTGAAGAGGTGATACTAAATTGTTAACTTATTTCTTACTCACTATTATATCTTTCATACATTGATCTGCAAAAGTCTAATACGCCACAATTTACATACCTAAATTAAATAAATTTTAGATTAAATACATAATTTGCATTTTACCACTTTACAGTATAGATACATTATAAAATTATCGCCTGTTACGCCCACCTCTCGGTTTTATGACCCTCATTAATCAACTGTTTCAGATTCAAATTGGTTTTATACTGAGTTAGTGAACCTAGTAATTATTAAGTGAAAATCTGAAAAGAATGTTGCTGGGTAATAATTATTAATCTGTTACTTACATTATAATATTTCCAAGGTATTGAAGTCAGATTATAGTTATCTATGATTTTTTGTTCAAAAGTTAATGGAATACTTGAAAAAATCGGCTCTTTGCAAAAATCCTGCACTATTGCAAAGGACCAGATTTCTGGAAAATAACAATGATTTTCTTATTCATTTTAGCTTTTTTTCTCATAGGTGACTCTTTATAACCATTATGAGCACTGATTAGCTACATTCAGGCAATGTTCTGGCCAACTAGAATAAAGATGTTATAATTTTATAAAATGACTTATTAGCCAATCAGCATTCAAGTTTCCAATTATCCTAAACAAACTGGGATTTTTGTAGCAATCCTGATAAATTGTGTGGAAATAGTTGCAAGCAACAGCGAGCATGGTTTTATCTTATTGAGTTGAATACAGAAAAAAGTGACCACATTAAAGTGGTGTGGGATGAATTATATTTTGGTTTCTACTGCTGCAGGCTTTTTGCAGAAACTGCAAATTCTCATTTCCAGAGTTTTGAGAGGAAGTTAGTTTAAACCAGTTTAGCCAGCCCTATATATTTATTCCAATTGAACTGTTATTTTTAATCGAAAATGTACCTGTGTAAACCAGACATAATTTTCAGCTGGATGAGATTGAATATGCATTGCCAGCAAGTGAGGCACCAACATTAGCTGAAGTATTATCGACTGAAGAGGAAGTTGTTAAAAACAAAGAAATCAAATACATTGAAGACCCTGTTGCTTGCTCTGCATTACAAGTGGAATTTTTACAAGGTGTATCACAACAGCTTTTACAAGCACAAGTATGTACCTATTGTAGTCCAGTAAAAATAGGGTTTGAGATTGCATTAAAGACACTAGTAAATTGGTTTTGAAATAATAGTTTAGTTATTTACTTAAGCATTCATGGCAATTTTGTGGTCATATGGGCGGAGGAACCTGAGAAATACCTAAAATTGTGATATACGATATACCTATGAAATTGCCGTTTTGTATGAAAAAATTTAAACGAATTTTTTTCATGCTTTTTTTATTTGTATTAATCGAAGTAATCACCCATGCAATCAATGCATCTTTGCCAACGCAGTGGCAGTTTATTGATGCCCTTCTTAAAGAAATCAGCTGGACGGGAGGCAACAAATTCTTCAAAGGCATTTTGTACTGCTTCTCGGGTATTGAATTTTTTTCCCGCCAAGAAGTTATCCAAATTCTGGAAAAAGTAGTAGTCTGTAGGCGCAAGGTCTGGTGAGTAGGGCGGATGACGGAGAGCTTCCAACCCCAGTTCTTGCAACTTGGAGACCGTCTGCTGTGCAGTATGAGGTCGCGCGTTGTCGTGCAGGAGCAGCGGAGACGAGCGATTGATCAATGCTGGTTGGAGATGTGCCAGCTTCTCCATCATTGTGTTCAGTTCTTCACAGTACACATCTGAAGTAATGCTCACCCCGTTTGGTAAGAAGCTGTGATGAATCACACCGGCGCTAGACCACCAAACAGTGACCATCACTTTTCTAGGGGTAAGTTTTCGTTTAAGGCATTGTTTAGGTGCTGAACCAGGATCCAACCAACTTGCTGAGCGCTTGCGGTTATCAAACAGAATCCATTTTTCATCGCAGGTAACAATGCGGTTCAAAATTCCTTCATTTGTGTGTCTGTTGAGCAGTGCAAGGCACATCTCGACGCGTACTTCGCGCTGGCGATCATTGAGTTCGTGGGGCACCCATTTGTCAAGCTTTTTTACCTTGCCAATTTGACGCAAATGGACCAATATTGTTTTGACGCTAACGTCGAAAGCTGCTGCTAATTCAGCCGTAGATTGTGTATCATCAGCTTCCACAATCGCCTTTAAGGCGAGGTTATTCGGGCCTGTAGGCCTTTGAAACGCTACCTCCGCCTCCCCCAAATGCAGCGCGACGTGTTTATTTACGACGCGCCGCCGACGATTTCGCAGAAAATCCATGCCACAGTGTAAAATATTTGCAGTTGATCAACTTAATTCGTTTTTCTTAGGTCGATATTTATTCCTTAGGTTTACATTTTATGGTGTCTTCGGTGGTCTGAACTAAGATGATTACATAAAATGTCGTGAATTTGTTTTCACATTATCAGATAACGATACCAACACGATTCGATAGCGATAGGTTCAATTATTACCGGCCCCATGATATTGTTGAATATCGATGACCATCGCGACTCGACAAACAAGCCCACTACTAAGTATCGACGTCTCGAAGCCGGCAGTGCGAAAAATTTTGCTCAAGTGAAAGAATGCCCGTTACTCTCACCCCGCACTGTCTTCGCCGGTAGATATCGTGCCGATATCGGTGTCGGTGTGTGTGGAAATCGGTTACAATGGTATGGGCATGTGATGCAGAGAATGAAGAAAATGTCTGGAATGTTTTGATTATGAATCTGGATAGATGATCGGTGTCTTTCGTTGACTACGACGATATAGGTGACAATAAAACACAATGTAAAAGCGAATTATTCCATTACTTCACTGGGCGGAGCAGGAAACGAATATAGCACATAGTTTCAGATTTAACCTTTAAATGATTATCATCGCGCTAAATCATTATGGAGTTAAGGCTTAGCGGATGGAAGGATGTCAATTGTGATATAATAATAACATAAGAACGGCTATTTTAGTCAACTTTCTTCCAAGCAAATAGCTTAGTGGTTCGACGACTTCTTTGCAAACCTGTGGTTAAAAGGTCGATTCTCAACTGTTGATATTTTTTTCGATTCTTTTTTTACATTTTGTTATACTGTTATTTGATAGTTCGTAGAACGTACACAGAATCCATGAAGTTTATTCCTTTTATATCATCTATGGTTATAATAAAAATAAATATCAATGGTTAGCTGACAGTATTATTGAGAAATCCCGTGTGTACAATCTACTGTTATATTTTTTAGCGATAGCCGGGTTCGTCAGGAATAATCTGTAAGAATCACTCAGTGTATCAGTGTTGTGCCATTATGTATTAAATGCAGGAACGGCACGAACAGGCGTTTACCGAGTATTTATTCACTAAAAACAAAAAACTTTGCAAGCAATGGGAAATTGCTACTGAAGGCTGCGGGTTTCGACCTTAGGACGAGCTGCTTCTCAAACGGACGACTCTCTGTATACTTTGGCTGCTGAGACCACAACTACAAACGTACTGTACAGAAATGTTTTATAAAATATGGCTGTTGTTTTAGTAGGTATATTGTGAACGAAGTCGCGGGTGAACGCTAGTTAGAGATAAACATGATTTTGAGGTAGTAAGGTGAAAGTTTCAAATTGCAATGGTTCCACTGGGTATCAAAAAGTCACGCAAAACTTAATGTTAATAGAAATTTAATTTTTTCGTTAAAAAAAGATCTCTTTTGCAAAATTTCATGCTTCTAGCCCAGCGATTTAGGCTGTGGATTGTCTGTCAGTGAATATAAGAATTTTATCAAGTAGACAAGCCGTGTGCCCGATGGTATTTCCCATCGACATAAATGGTGAATTTTCATCCCCTATTTAACCCCTTTAGTGACTGAATGAAAAAAACAATAAGATTTTTATTAAGTACGGGCTAAAAATGGTCGTACTGCGTTGCTTCTTCTGTAACCATATTCTTTTGTTTTTGATGTCGACCACTGCTCATAAAGTAAATATTGACAACTACATATGAAGGAACAATTGCCGTACTTTGTTGTCAAGGGACGTACCTACTGCTACAGCTATAATTTATCGAATCTACTATTCGAAGACATCAAAATTAATTTAGTGTATTTTTAACCGGCCCCGCTCATGTCGGATTGCCATCCCTTAGTACTATTAGCCTAAAAAAAAATTGCAAGTATCAATATGTTAAAAGTTACAAACCAACAAACATACGATAGGTACGTCATCGACTAACTTGCTTTGGAACATGGGCACCGAGTGATAGGTACGGTTACCGCCTAACCAGGCTACGTTCACACGGCGCTATTTTTCAAGTGTATAGAATACGATATTTTATCGTATACAGTGACTTTTTGTACTCAAAACTGAAAGTTTGTTCACACAGCTAAAACGATACAAGAAAATAATCTTTTCGATCGACAATTTTTATCGTGTTCATGCATTAGGTCATGTTAGTATAGCACTTTTGTTGAAACAGCTCGACGAAATTCTCTGGCAGAAAATCGTCACGTAACGAAAAAACGTTTAAATGCCCCCTACATGCGACTTTGCTTTGTCTCTTTCTATCATATCTTGAAAAAGACAAAGAGAGAGAGGACAAAACGACGACAGACGAGGACGGAGAGGGGGAAAATTTTCCAATTTTACTTCATGGGTGTCGTTTTCATGGTTTTCGAGGGAGCCAAAGCCGGTAGGGCTTTGGCTGAAGTTAAATTGAAAATTCAAGATGGCGGCTGTGAAAATTTTGTGTTTGTGTTTTAAATCATACGTTAGAAGGAACTTCATTCTTGACGGTGGTCCCCGACCGCACATTTTTATTTTTTTCTAATTTTAATTGTTGTTGCCAGAGTGAAAGTTGATTATATTAGTATCCAACCGACAACCGGATACATTGTATTTATACATATTATGTGTAATTAATGTAGGATATGGTAGTAGCGAAGACAGTTCGATGGAGAGTGAAATAGTAATATGGATGAATCTGATGAAAAAATCTTAGAAAAATGTGTTTTATAACTTCTTCATAAAGGACCACGATAAAAAATTATACTACTCGCGCCTGACTATAATTTTATCGATAATAATTTGCAATGTGTCTTAACACTATCGTAAGATGACAATTAAACGTCATCATACCACATACAAATAATCACATTTTCGAAAACGATATTATGAATTAAAACTATAATATAATTACGAGATATTTTTTCTAAGCTGTCGCAATTTCATATCTAATGTGTTCTTCTTTTATTTGAATTTTTTGAACAACTGCAGAGAGAGCGAATTTTTAAAATTTTTGACACAGGTCCAACCTCCATGACGTCCCGCAGGACTCTGATCGCGAGCGGATTTAGCCAAATTGACTAATTTTGAGTTTATTTTAAAAAAAATCTATTAAACTCAAAAATCCAACCGTTAAATTCCCTCCGAAATACGATTACCTTTCGATACATGAAATTTTCATATAATTTTATGCTGTAATTAGGAAATGAAACGGAAAATGGTTTTGAAATCGACCATGTTTCGGATTTTTTTTTCATCGAGGAAAGTACAACTTATCGTGTTTTGAACCGTTAATTTGCCTGAAGCAAGGATGTATCTATGGCATATATTTTTTCAGGACCTTAATGCACTAATTTGACCATTTAAAATTGATTCTGAAAACAGGAAAATTCGGATAACCCCCGTTAATTCGTCATTGTCGACCAAAGTCTTCGGACGACCGCGAGGTTAATTTTTCAGGTCGAAATTTCCAGAACGGAAGCGAGCAAACCAATAACAAGTGGTGCGTTGGTTGGGTGGCTTGTTATTGGTTTGCTCGCTTCCGTTCTGGAAATTTCGACCTGAAAAATTAACCTCGCGGTCGTCCGAAGACTTTTACCCTCGAAAGCCATGAAGTCGATACCCATGACAAAAAATTGATAATTTTCGCAGCCGCTATCTTGGATTTTCACTTTGACCAAATTCTCAATTTTTTTCTTTGTCTTTTAACTTCACACCACTGCAAGCTAGTAACTAATCATCGACAGTAATGATGAAAATTATCCTTTACAATTTCCATTTCAATGTTCCTTTTATGTTTAAAAATTCCCACATTTGTAGGGAGGGAGGGGGTTTGTAGGGTTTGGGGGGTTTGTTTTTGGGGGCTATGCTCTGGTATTACACGTGTGTTGCACACATACGCAAATTATATATGTTTTGAGGAGTATATAATGTTCTGTGAGCGTGGCGCTCACTCAAACACGTACAAAAATTGGCTTCAAGTTTTACGTTGCGTTTTGTATTGAACACGGAGTCTGGACATTCTATAATCTAAGTGAAGAAGGTTGTTCGCAAACTTACGTGTCTCAGCGGCTAAATGTGAGTCGTTCAACTGTCCAGAGGACTTGGCAACGGTATCAAGAGACCGGTCCGGGAAGAAATCGATGCACAGGCATTAGATTGACCTGCACAGTCGCCAGACTTAAACCCAATTAAACACGCCTGGGACATGTTATAGCGAAGAGCATTGAGGGATTTTCCGCCCAACTTGACAACAGAAAAACAACTTTTCAAACTTTTACAAAAAACTTGGGACCGCATACCCCAGCAAGACATTGACACCCTAATTTTAAGTCTGGAAAATCGTTGACGTTGTGTGATTAATGTTAGAGGAGGCAATACCGATTACTGACTCAGATTTGATAAGATTTTTATTCATTTAATTCGATTTTACAATTTTATAAGAATAAGGGCTGATTGTTCAATAGGTTGATAACTTTTACCTGAAGAATACATGTGACAGTTTGACATATTGTTCAATAGGATGATAACTTTTACCTGAAGAATACATGTGACAGTTTGACATATTGTTCAATAGGATGATAACTTTTACCTGAAGAATAAATGTGACAGTTTGACATATTGTTTAATAGGATGATAACTTTTACCTGAAGAATACATGTGACAGTTTGGCATATTGTTCAATAGGATGATAACTTTTACCTGAAGAATAAATGTGACAGTTTGACATATTGTTTAATAGGATAATAACTTTTACCTGAAGAATACATGTGACAGTTTGGCATATTGTTCAATAGGATGATAACTTTTACCTGAAGAATAAATGTGACAGTTTGACATATTGTTCAATAGGTTGATAACTTTTACCTGAAGAATAAATGTGACAGTTTGACATATTATCTATACAAAAGCTGTCAAACCGCCATATTTATTCCTCTGATAAAAATGATATGACTATTGAACAATCAGCCCTAAAAGGATTTTGTTCACTCAGTGATTTTCTATTGGTTAATTAATTTAACACTTTTATTAATAAGAAAAACAAAACCGCATCGTGCTGTTAATATTTAAATATCGGCCATAAAATTATCTTCAGTTCTTCCATTTACAATCATAACAAAATTTTTATAATTTTCTAGATAATGAAATGTTTAATATCCCTAGATTGTATTGATGTGTGTATACGAAACACACTTGTTGGTGTAGATTCTACACCAACAAGTGTTTTTCGTATATTTATGCACGAGCGCTGCAAAAAAAAAAATTGTTATCGAGTTAAGTACGTATGACTTATGATTATGACATAAATTGTAAGAAATTTTCTTTAGTTTAATTTTGTATATCAATGTTTTATCGTAAAATGAAAGGAGATATTGTCAAAAAACTGCTATTAGGCGCCATTTTTCCAATATGGCGGCCGCCAAAGATACGAGGTGTCAAAGTAAAAATTCGAAGAGAGCACGTCGAACTCAATAAAATCACCAATTTTGAAAACTCCCGGAAAACTTTCCAGGTAAAACTACCAAATGACTGGACTACTAACTAATATTATAAATGCGAAAGTGAGTTTGTTTTTTTGTAACGCTTTCACGCTAAAACGGCTCAACTGATTTGGATGAAATTTGGCTTTTTTTTTTTGGGGATTTGGATGACCATAACCTGGAAAAGGACATAGGCTACTTTTTATCGACATACCACGCGGGCGGAAGCTAGTAGATTTATAAAGCGTTTTAGTTTTTTATGAATAAGGGGGTTAGTCTGTATATTGGGGCTCGTACGCTGACTTTTCGCCAATGATGTTAAAGTCAACATGATACTAGCAAAAAAAAATGAGGTAAATGTAAATAGTATATTTCATTACAAGTTCGGAAAGGCTGTCATTGCAGAGTTCCGACAAATGTCTACCCGAGCCGAGGCGCAGCCGAAGGCGAGGGTTGACAGTCGGAACAAGTTGCAATGACGGTTCCGTACGTGTACTGAACGACTATTTTTAATACAGTTGCGAAAAAATTAAGCAATTTAATAAAATAATAAAAACACAATAAACTCGACTATCATCATAAACTCGACAAACATTTCATTCTTATAAAAGTTATAATTCACATATACATTGACATTGGTACAGTTTTTTATACTAACTGGGGAAGTTTTAGGTTGCATATTTACTGTTTGAGACAAACTATTATTAATTTCGTATGATTGTTCATGTATATTTGTCACATAATGGCGTTTGCTAGTTGATGGAATTGGATCTGATGAATTATCATTGTCAACGAAGGTAGATGGACGAACGTTCTCTTCAACATGTGAGAAAGACGGACTGGACCTTAAATTAACGGATTGTGTGATTTTTTTCCCAGTTTCTAGTTTGTTGTTTAATGAATCACCAATATAGCTTTCTGCAACTTTGTCTGATTTCCAACCTCCTAGTCGCTTTAAGGACGTCAAATTGGCTCCTGAATCTGCCAATAATTTATTTATTTATTTATTTATTAAAACTTTATGCACAAGTAAAAAAAATACCGTACAAAGGCGGAACTAAATGCCTGAGGCATTTTCTACCAGTCAACCTTAATAATGTAGCAGAGGTCCTCCTGAAGCTGTGCCCAGTATAATACTCAGCATCCGGCAGACCGAGAAACGTAGCTATTTCTTTTGGCATATTACCAAATTTGTTTATCCCGATTGTTTGAGCTGTACACTTCCCTTTTTGGTAATTTTGAAAAAATCGGTCGGTTTTTCCTTTTTGGGACCGCTGATTCATATATTTTTGCACTATTCTAAGAAAATCTCCTTCAACAACAAAGCTTCTCGGTATCTTATTTTTTGTGTTCGGAATCTTGTGCATTTTTCTATGGGCTTCAATATCTTTTAAAGTAATATTGGCTAACTCCTCTCTGCGGCAAGCTCCAACAACGCCAAAAATCAGAGCAACCTACAAAAAAAGGGATTTGATTAATATTTGTTTTAAATAATGTATTGACTGTATTTTGCGATTTCGTAAACTGAATACTAAAGAAAAATATAAGTACTTATTAATAAATTACCTTTGTGACTAAATAACGATCATCGGGAGCTTCGTTCAAAAACCTTTCCACTTCATTCGATGTTAATATTTTTGGCTTTTTACTTGTAAAACCGTCTGATTGTCGTTTTAAGAAAGCATTTAATTTTGGGTATTCACTTATATCCACGTTGTTCCTTATTTTCAGCATACTTTTTATCATCGAAAACCTCGACCTTATCGTAGAAGGTTTTAATTTTGCTGAGAGTTCGGAGAAGTATGCCAACATAACATTTTCTGAAAAACTATTTGCTTTTTTCTTTTCTCTCCACGCAATAAATTCGTCATATGTAGATTTGTAGCGACTTTTTGACTTTTCCGGTAAAATGTTCTCTGAAGCATTTTGTGCAATTATACTGAGTTCCGGTGGTGTTAATTCAAAAAAATTAAGGCCGAAATTACTCATTTTGTGCAACAAACAACCAAACTCGCAAAGAAAATTTCTAGAAAATGGCGCCAACCGTAGAATATAAGAAGAGATTTTTTTTTTCTTCACCTATTCTGGTAGGCAAAGGGAACTATGCCCATACAGCCAAGTCTTCAGTAGAATTTTTTTATTGATATGAAATGAAAATGAAATTTAATGAGATGAAATGAAATGAAACCTAACCTAACTCATTCAATCAAATCATTAAATCTGATATAGAAACAAATTAGTAGCTTCTTTTTAGAAATATACGTATTTGCATGAATCATAAAAACTTCTATAATTTTTTTTTTTAGTAAAAACTTCATGGTTGTTTTTTCTTTTTAATAGACATTATTTTGACAGTTGGGAAAGAGAACGCACGAGTTCGGGAAAGGTAAAAAAAAAGCACGAGTATGTAATAGCCCACATCCCGAACGCTATACGTCCCTGCAATACGCCACTTTTTGAGCAACTGTATTAAAAATATATTTGTGTTTGTTTTACAGGAAAGATCATCAGCAGGTGCTGCAACGGCGCTGGGTGTTGGAACCGAGACAAAGTTAACAGTAGGAACAGCACATGGTCACCTACTGTCATTTCATGAACAAACATTGAGATGGGTCTGTGATTTAAATACTGACCGAGGAGCAGTGTCATGTTTGGCATACAATCAAGACTGCACTCGACTCCTCGCTGGATACGCGAGAGGGCTTATATGTCAGTACGAAAGTGTACGTGGAACTATATTGAGACGCGTTGCTCTAGGTGGGGAATTATGGGGCACCTTACGTGTCACATGGGCTGGCACATCTGGACTGGCCCTAGACACGGGCGGATCTGTATGGTTGATCAAGTTTTCCCGACCTTTAGGAGTGCGATCTGCACGTTCTTCTTGCCTGTTCTCCGGTGCACGAGGAGAAGTAGTAGCGATGGCGGCTCGGGACGCTCGCATTTTGGCACTAGCAACGCTGTCGCGCGTTATTATAGTAGCTGGAGGTCGGGCAGCGGGACTACGCCTCACTGGTCCTCCAGACACTCTTCCTGTCCTAGAATGGAGTGAAACAGACGAGCGAGTATTAGTATGTGCTCGTTCGAAAACTTTGCAATGGCTGTCACTGACCATCACCGGTTCATCTATATCTCTGAAACCAATCCAGAGGGTCGAATTGGCGACAACTCCCTTATGGCTTGGCTGGCTTGGAGGTAATCTCGCTATTTTCGACGCAGATGAAAATCTAAGATTGTGGGGAGATGACTACGATAAACCCTTAGATCTTTCACATATGGAACCGGTCTACGCCTCTGCCTTTTTCAAGGTATGTATTATGTTACTGACTATTCGCAAGGTACAATTATTCAATACACTGACCAAAAAAGTTTTGTGCCACTGAAAATTACTTGTTTGCAATTCATTCTCTCTTCTTGAACTTCAGACTTCAATTATCATTTAGAATAACGCTGATACCATACGCGCTGATACGACGCAGGCGAACGAAAGAAAATATCTGGCGTATTAAATTATGGCAATCCTGTCACAAATGTTTTTTCTTGCTCAATCTGTCTATGGATTGCGTTATAGCAGTGAGGCCTTATTTTGTACGATGGCCGAGTTGCCAAAATGTCTAAATGTAGTATATTCAAGACTTGAGCCCGGCAATGTCAATACATGGCCGGGCTCAAGTCCCCTGAAACAATTTTCAGGGGCATTGGACCGATGGACGCGTATCGCGAGCGATGTGCACGGCCGGCGTGAGTGCTCTAGGAGGCGCGTGCGTCTCGGCCGGCGCGCTGTCGGTACTGGGTCGGCGCGGCATCGTCCGAGTACGACCACGTCACCTACTCGCGAGGGCACAGGCGTTCTTGTCTTCAGGACGGCATTTGAATGCATTACGCTTACTTTGTTCTACCCAGGGAACTGAGGCGAAGTCCTTAGCTTATCAGGTTATAGACAACATTTCTGACAAACCACACATCTTGGGTAACAAGCAAGTTGCTGACCAAACTGTCAAGTTATGTTTAAAGTATAAACTAAGGTTAGTTCCATTTAATTATATTGTTCCATATCAACATAACCTATGCTTAGTTATTCTTATTATTCTAAGCAATTATAATCTTTTATAAACGATTAGGGAGGAATTGTGGACTCGCTTGTGGGAACAGTGTTCTGACGAAAAAGCCTTCGTAGAAGCATTAGGCGACGCGGCATCCCGCGGAGAGTTATCGACGGATGAGTTGTCTCCCTCACCAGACTCTACGCAGGTGATTTATGCATTTGGATCTTTTTTTTCGACTTACGATTGGATATGAAAGTTATAATTCTAATTCACACGTTCGTTTCTTCAGGCACTGATTGAGAAACTGGCGGATTTTGAGCCGGCCTTGGTAGAGCGCGTCATAGCATCGTTGCCGCTAACATCCATCGATCCTCACCGTGCAAGTGTCCTCACAAGAGAGAAAGGCCTGTGGCGAGCGGTCGGCGCCATCGCTGCAGCACTCGGTAACACCAAGTTACCTATACTTGAATACACAACCATACATAAATTTACATGTATTACCATTATTGTAGTCTTCATATTTACGTGTAATACGAAAGTAAGTAGATGGTTGATTTTGTAATCAACTATTTATTTTATAGATAGTGCAATGCACGATGACCGCCCCACTATTTCTCCTAACCGTTTATAGTATATGTGTGCAAGCTTCCGCCAATTTTTGAGTGTTATCGGTATACACTATAGTTAGTACACGGTAATTAGTGTGTACCGATAACACTCAAACATTGGCGGAAGCTTGCACACATTTACTATAAACAGTTAGGAGGAATAGTGGGGCACGTCTTCGTGAATTGCACTATCTGTAGCGTTATGTACTATCGCGGATATTTGCGGTGTACCAGTTTTGAACCTTATCATCATAGTAATAAAATCGAAAAGTGGTTCACCGCAAATCCGCGATGGACAAGATTCCAAGACTTAAGTTGATTTTTAAAAGACAATTTGTAATAAAACGGCCCTAAATAATTACGGCTGCAATGGAATTTGAACTACGAAATACTCTTTGATAACATTGCGTTAGAAAGCGTGTTTGGAATAGTACGTTTAATGCGGTCTCTTAGACGGTTAAAATTGCTTGACAAGTTTATTTGTTTAGTTTAAAATAATTGTCCACAACTTCTAGTGTAGGGTCTCCGATCGTCATGAGAGTGGATGTTACATGGGCATTTGACATGACCTTCGTTTTATCCATGTTGATTTTAAGACCCACTCTTACGGAAGCTACTGCCTCTATATCGTCGGCAAACCGAAGGTGAGTGATATACTTGCCATTGATGTCGATGCCTAGCCCTTTCCAGTCCAAAATCTTGAAGACATCCTCCAGTGCAGCGGTAACGGTTTCGGAGAGATAACGTCTCCCTGTCTCTCTGCAGAAGAATAGGTTTCGAGGTTATTGGTTATTTTTGTTATTATTTGGACGAGAATCCCACAAATCCTTAGTATCCATACATTTCTAATAAGAGAAGATATTGTTCGTTATCCATTTCAAGATTACGTCCAGACATGAACCATGACGAATGCTGACTGCGAATGCCGTGCGCTCAACACTGCCGCGCGCGGCCCTCGTCCATTCAGAGCGCGGATAGCCGCGCGCGACAGTTACGCACGGACGGATACGTATTTATCTACCGACCAGCCGTCGGTAATTAATTCAAGGTCATCATCATTATACTCTGCTTGTAGCGAATAGCAGCCTCAAGCGCGGCGAAATTTTCGTGACCTAGGCATAACAATTAAGAACTTAACAAAAAAAGTTCCATGAAAGTCCTGCCACCACAAAATTTGTTACACTTTTTGAGTATTTATTGGTCTTATTGCTCTCGACTATTTCTTTTACTCCTGTCATTATCGAATAAACTATAATAATTACCTCCGTTTGATGGCAGTGCGTGCTAAGCCTTAGAATAGAATAGAATTGAATAGAATATATTTATTTGCTTTAAAACATGGTACGTTTTATTAACACTTTGCGAGGGGTGCCTGCCGTTTTGCCAAAAAGATTTTGACAAAATTTCATTACCCAAACAAATTTTAGCAACCTTTTTTTATACCATTGCAATATTTCGAATGATTTTAGTACGCATATTTTCATTTGGTCAAATTTTTACTTGGCAAAATATTACTAAGTATAATGTCATAACAGAATTTGGTCTTTAATAAAATGATTTATTACAGCAAACAATCTTCAGACAATAAACGTTTGGTGAAATGATTTGTTAAGACAAAAAATATTAAGGCAAAAATAAGATTTTTAGACATTTGACTTGCTGGTTAAATTTGATGTCTTTTGCGTACTTCTTTGTAAGTTTTTGTGCTTGAATTTGTCTGAAACAAGACAAATAATAATAATAATAATAATATGTTTGGACATATCACACAACGCCATCTAGCCCCAAGCTAAGCAACCTAATGCTTGTGTTATGGTAACGAGATGGCTGATAAACTACTTATATACATTTTTTTTTTTTTGTAAATACATACATATTATAGATAGAAAAACACCCAGACTCGGAACAAATACTTGCAGGTCGTACAAATATTTGTTCCGTGCGGGAATCGAACCCGCGACATGCTGCGCAGCAGTCAATCGCTCAACCACTGCGCCAACCGTGTCGTCAAAAACACAAAACACAAATTTATGGTTACTTGATATTAGTTTATATATGGAAGTAGTTAGAGTAGGTTAATTATTTTTTAAAAAATGGTTAGGTTAGGTTAGGTTAAAACTGAGACCTGCGCACGAGCCGAGCGAGCGAAGCGAGCGGTGCCGCGGCAGCGGCCGGCGAGTGCCAGACACGACTTGCATTAAAAGAAAAAAATATATTGTTTTTAGTAGGTTATCGGGAACTCAACAATTTAGATTAGGTTAATTTCTTCTTTAAAAAGAATGGGTAGGTTAGGTTAGGTTAAAACTGTGACCTCCTACGCACGAGCCGAGCGAGCGAAGCGAGCGGTTCCGCGGCAGCGGCCGGCGAGTGCCAGAAACGACTTGCATTAATAGAAAAAAGAGATTGTTTTTAGTAGGTTACCCGGAACTGAATTATTTAGATTAGGTTAATTACTTATTTTAAAAAAATGGTTAGGTTAGGTTAAAACTGTGACCTACTACCTACTGTGCCAGGAACGACTACATTATATAGAAAAAGAAGAGCACACATTGAGCGCCATTTATGATTTACCTCCTACCCACTTAGTAGTTCACATTTTTGTCATTGAAGTTTGACTGAATAGGAAAGGGTGAATTGAAAACTGACGATACTAAATAAGTATTTGGTTTATTTGATTTTGCATAAAAACTGTTATTCCAAATGAAATATTTGACTAAATAAAAAATGTTAGAAGTAATAGTTGGTAAACAAGTTATAGTTTAAACGTTCATTTGCCAAACATTAGGTTTGCGTTACAACTTTTTGTGAATAGATTTTTTGCTAAGTAATAATTTGGCAAATGAAATTATGCGAAAAATTTTTTGGGAAGTGAAAATTTGTCAAATTCCTTTTGGTCAAACAAGGGAGACCCCTTTGCGAGACAGTAATGCTTACTGCTGGTCTGCGACTGTTTGAGTCGTTGTAGTATCCGTTGCTGGGTATTCCCATTGGTGTTTTTTTCCTGTATATTGTAATTCCTTGTTTCTCAATTTTAATTGTTCTCTTGTTCTGAATCCTTAATTTTTAGTAGCGGTATCCATTTTTTCGTTTGCTGACATTTTCCCGTATATTCTTTTTTTGTCCTATTACTGTTTACTGTTTCTGCTTTCACTATTCTTATTGTTTTGTTGTTATCTTCTACTCTTTCGTACCACTTATTCCTGCGGGGCTTGTTGAGGGTTGGGGTTCTGCTGGGAATTCTTCTCTTGGGGGTTGTTGTCTTTTTGGTTCGTTTTCCATTGTAGTGTCTGGTTTTCATTTTGCTGGCCGCGACACCTGCGGATCAGGTTGGCTCGGAGTGCTTTATGTGTTGGTGTCGTTGTTTCTGCAGACGTTTCATAAACATTTGCAGTGGTTCTGAAATGGATATGTTGGTTATTGTATATTTTTTTATATTTGGTCTGCATACCTACGTCTCCATTGCCGGAGCTCCTGTTACTGTGTATTTGTTGGTCCATTTGTATTTGTCTACTGACAGTCCTACGTAGTTGGTGTTTGGTTGGGCTTTATCGAATTTGCTCATTAGTAAGTTTGTACCGTGTGATACGCACTCTAGATCTATCGATGTTTCGACGAGAATGTTTAGTAACGCGTCTTCTAATGTGCCGTCTATCGTATCGTGTCGTGTGTGTCGTATGAGCGGTACTATGCTTATTCCTACGCTTCCCATGAAATTTTTTGGTGCGTTTAGGTAGTAGTAGACTTGTAACCTAAGGTAACGGTCACTCTTTAACCGACTTCAAAAAAAGGAGGAGGTTCTCAATTCGGCTGTATTTTTTTTTAATGTTTGTTAAGTACCTCAGAACTCCGTCATTTATAAACCGATTTGGAAAATTATTTTTTTATTTGAAAGGATATACTTCCAGATTGGTCCCATTTTTATCAAAATCCAGTTCTGATTATGGGATCCTTGAGGAATTGCGGGAACTCCTTAAAAATTATATTAGGCATACATATAGCGATTTTGGTATCTTCATCAACAAATCAAGCATTTGCATTCAGAAAGTATCATCTGGTGAAGTGGATCTTATGAAGAAGACCACAGATGGCCACGGGAACTTCTCAACGATAATAAGTATTTCACGGGTGGCGATAAGATTTATTTATTTATTTATTACAAAATCCACAGCTCTTTAACAATTTTACTTAAATAGATAAAACCAATCTTACAGCCAATTATGGATTTACAATTTATAGCAACACTGATTAGATGCATCAGAACAACAGGATGACATGCTACGAGTAGAACCATCTAAGCAAGCATTTCAAAGTGTGTGCGGGGATGTGTGTGTGTGTGTGTGTGTGTGTGTGTGTGAAGTGTTATAGTAGTGTATGGATTCTTACATTTGAATGTAAAAATGGTAATAGAGTTGACTCTATTTAGAAATATTAGTCAAATCGTCGCATACAGAATGTTTGCTACCAATAGTTTCCTGAATGTACCTTTTTTGGTGTTAAAAATATCAAGATGAGAAAATTTCTTATTAAAGTTTCTTAATATCCTACTAATGACAGAATTTTGAGCGTAGTTTGTACCACTGCGCGGTACATCGAATAACTGTGTGTGCCTAGTCCGTCGAGACGGAACACTCAATCTCAGAACTAGATCACTTAAAGCGGTACTCTCAATCTCCCCACTACATATATTATAAAGAAAAAGCATGTCCAGAATCATACGTCTGTTCTCCAGTGGCAGCATACTATGAAGTTTGCATGCTAGCAGATAATCCTTGGGCTTGAAACCAGTGCGATAGTTCATATATTTAACGAATTTGGATTGTATAGATTCTATTTGCTGTACATAAATTAAGTAGTGAGGATTCCAGATGTTACTGCAGTACTCTAAGATACTGCGTATGTACGCATAATAAAGTATTTTGATACAATTTATGTCAGTGAATAACTTACATGTACGCATAATAAATCCAAGGTTTTTGTATGCCTTGCCGACGATATAGGACACATGCTCCGAAAACAGAAGTTTTGAGTCCAGGACGACGCCAAGATCCCTAATAACATTACAACGCACCACATTGCCACCACTCAAATTATACGTGTAGTTAATGAAGTTTCGCTTCCTAGTAAAGGTTACAGTCTGACATTTACTTACGTTAACATTGATTCTATTCATACTATAATAATTAGATAATCTATTTAAGTCGCTTTGTAGCCTCTCACAATCATGCTTATTTCCAATAGTCATAAAAATCTTGGTGTCATCAGCATACATCAGAAACCTAGCATCAAGAACATGTGCTCCTATATCGTATAGGTAGGCAGAGTATAACAGAGGTGCTAAAATTGAGCCCTGTGGTACCCCAGATGGTATGGTTACACAATTAGACCTTACTCCGCCCAATGTAACAATTTGTGATCGATTCCTAAGGTACGACTCAAACCATCTGAGCAAGTTGCCGCGAATTCCAAGCTCTTGTAGCTTACGCAGGAGGATGACGTGATCCACACGGTCAAAAGCTTTTTCAAAGTCCGTGTAGATCACGTCAACCTGTCCCCCACCATCCATATCACGGACAATAGTTTCGAGAAACACTGCCAAATTGGTATTAGTAGAGCGACCTCTAATAAACCCGTGTTGTTGTTGAGGAATTAATTTAGATGTGGTAGGATAAATAACGTTATGGACTATTTTCTCCATTATTTTCCCCAAGACATTCAAAATTGATATGGGACGATAATTATCTATTGAATTTCTACAACCTTTTTTATGAATGGGAACAATGTGAGCAGTTTTCCAAATAGTTGGACAGTATCCCTCACGAAAACACGTGTTAACTCTTAAAATGTCGATTGTACACCATGTGTCAAGATAACAATAGAATTTCAATTGTGTCTGCTAATTGGCGCGCGACGGGTTAAAAATATAGGTAATTGGAGAAGAGAGCGATTCAGCACATTTAACAAAGAAAAAAAGGGGGTATATTGTCACTTCCTGGACCCTTTGACGTATCTAGATTCTGCAGGAGTTTTAGAACACTCGCACCATCAATGGTCAGGTTGTGTAGTGTGTCGCCGTATGATTCACAGTCAGTAGAGAAAGGAGTGTACGCTCCGAGCCTACTGCTAAAATTCCTATAGAAAAAATCATTAAATGCATTACATATTTCGGTCTCGTTATTCAATTGATTATTTTCATACGTCATGTATTTAGGATAACTATTTTTGTCTTCTTTCTAGATTTAACGTACGCCCAAAATTGTTTCGGTGAAGTTCTTATGTTCTCTTGTGATCTATATAAATAATTTTTATGACATTTCTTTTGCAACATTTTTTGTCGATCCCTTAATAAAGCGAAAGTAGCGTAATCATGGGGATTTCCATATTTTTTCCATTGCCCGTGCACTTTAGACTTTTCCTTAATAACGTTAATTAGTGCTCGACTGTACCAGACAGGGTAGCTATAGGTACCTCCGATAGTGATCTCTGGCACATATTTATCAATAAGTGTATTAATTACTGAGTAAAACATGTCTATTATATGATCAAGCTGTATATCACTACTACAGACTTTACCCCAATCATACTCTAATAATTCGTTATTAATGGCTTCATAATTCCCTTTCCTATAAACATGTTTTTTAAAAAAACCTCAATTTCAAGGGAGGAGTTAAGATATCTGTAGCGTTAATAACAATAGCAGGGTGAAACGCGTCTTCCGGTACCAATGTACAGTTCGATTTTATAACAATGTTAGGGAAATTGGCAAAAACTAAATCCAGCGTATGACTGTGAGAATTAGTGAAAAAGTTAGATTGATTGAAGCCGCAGTACAACATTGCATTAATTAAGTGAGACGCGGAGTTTTGTACCTCAACGGCGCCTTTCTTTAACACTATAGGCTGTTTACCTGTCCAGTCAATACAAGGTAAGTTAAAATCGCCCGATATGAGTAAATAATCATTAGGGTTCCGATCAATTACTTCAGATAAAGCCTGTGTTAACAATTGAATACGTTCCGGTATCGCACGATCTGGCGGCAGGTAAACAGTCGCGATGTGCAAATTACGCTTTATACCCAGCACTCGAGCGGGAATAGTTACCCAGATGCATTCAAGGTCAGTACGGTCCCACTCGCTGCGTACGCGCGCTTGCAGACGTGAAGCACAGGCAATCATTACCCCGCCGCCTAGCGAGCCGCGATCGCGTCTAAACAAATCATAAGTATCATTACTTAGCTCAGAGTCTGAGATGCCGTCATGTAGCCAGGTCTCGGTAAACATTAAGATGTCACTATTTGATAACAAAATATTCTCATAAAAAGTATTAGTTTTAGTGCGCAAACCCCGCACATTTTGATAGAAAAATTGTAAGTAATTAGTATTACTCTTCGCCATTGCTAATTTTTGTTTGCCGCAATGATTCATAAAATATTATAGTGACATCTAATTTCGAGTGACCGACACGACTGAGTACACTACGACACCTATGTATACCAATTAAACGTATGTATCCAGATGAGTATAGTGATAGTAATAAACTTTGAATGAAGGCGACGTATGCTAAGTATGTTATTATTATTGATAAAATAATTTGTAGTGTGTAAGGTTTTGTAAAGTGTTGTGTTAAGGTTAAGCCACAGAAATGAGTAATCATGAAGTAGGTGTTTGAGTATGGATGATAATAGAAATGCAAAGTGGTATTTATCTTAGTTAAAACAAAACTTGATAGAAAATTAATACAGAGTAACAAGAAAACAATGATTATTCCTAAACAACATTTTTTAGATCTGCCTCTGACAAAACAAGAATATGCTGAGAACCATCCATCCCTCCTTACATAAATTCGACAGTTTTTTGTCCATATGTATTTGTAGTTGAGTTCGTTAGCTTTGACCTTGCATTGTTTCAATAGATTTTTGTTATATTTGGTCAAGTGTTCATTGATATATATCTTAGATTTCGGGGATGTCGCTGTCTGAAAACCTAAGTCATGCAGATTGATACCTCGCAGCTTCCGTGCTGCAGCCACTATTGCGTCTTTAGTGCTGCGTTGCTTGAGTCTTGCGACAATATTCCTCGGCAGTTTAGAGTTATTATGCTGCTGTGTTTGGACTCGGTGAGCGAAATCGACGTCATCGCTTTTTATAGGAACTCCAACATGTTCGGCCATCTTCAACACCATGTCCACAGTTTGCTCCTCCTTATTCTCAGGTAGCCCAGAGATCTCAATGTTTTGTAGGCGAACCCATTGATCTTGACGCACCTGCTCGATCTCCAGACGACGCAGGCGCAACTCAACGTTGTGAAGGCTGTTATTGAGTGCCTGGTTTTCCTCTCGCAATGCTTTTAGCTCAGCATTATTGGATACAATATGTTTCATGACGTCATCATATTGAGAGCTAAGACTTTTCGAGTTCAGTCATTTGTGTTTGCATTTTGTGAAACTCTGGCGTTAACATATCGCGAATGATAGTAGGTAGCTCTGTACGTATAACATCAAGCAGTTCAATTGAAGCAGCAGAAAGACTGCATTGAGGCAAGTCCAAAGGCGTACTTGCTTTCCTTACGGTCACGTTTTGTGCTTGACTACAGTCCGCTACTTGCTGTTCCATAGATTTAGCTGCTGTATCCTGACTCTTTGATTGACCCTTGTTGCATTTGGAACATGTCCAGGACTTAAGGGTAGTCGCAGCGGCATCGGCTGTTAAGTTAGCACAAAGCAGATGATAGTGATTACCGCAGAGTTTCTTTGAGCACGTTACCTTATCGGCCGCTGCTATAGAGGTTTCACATTCGTTGCATTTATTCATTCTTTTACTCATGATGGGAAACGGGTAAGTTTGTTGGAGATGGTAGGTAGGTTGAAAATATTTCTTCGTCGAAAATGATATGCAACCGGTACGAGTGTCCGCGACGCCTCCCGAACTCCTCGCTGTTATATTCGTTGTCAAGACAAGGATAAAAAATATGTATCCGTTTCTTTTACTCGCGGGGGTGAGGGGCCACACACTGCACTACGAGTGCTCACGAATCTTCCCGATCTCCGCGCTGTTATAGTCGTTGCCAAGACAAGGATGAAAAATATGTGTCTGTTTCTTTTACACGCGGGGGTGAGGGGCCACGCACTGCAGCAGCTGCTAGATATGCTTGCGATCAACAAACACTGCACTTTAGAATTTATGTACTCAGGAATAATGTTTATAATTGCGTTAACGGAGATGCACAAACTATAAGCGAAATCGACAACACGTCTGTATTCTGAGCAATATCACCGTAGAGATATCTCGATTAAGATAGTTAAGGAACTATGACAAAGCTTTAAGTAAATGGTTCTGATGAAAATGGTACCGTCGAATCGATCTGATGAAGATGCCGGAAGGTGCCTACCTTCCGGCTCAGTACCGGAACTCAGTAATAAAACAATGTATTCTAGCCGTGTTTGGGCTTATTGGAATTGTTATGAGGTGCACTCTGGCTGTATATGATTTTAATGGTAATTATATGCCGCTTCAAATTGCGCTACTTGAGTTGTATGTTATGTGTGGCCTTGATTGTCAGAAGTCAGTTTTCGTAGCCTCGTTATCTTTGTCAACATAAAACTACGCCTTCCAAACTTCTGACACAGCTTAGCGTGACGTATATTTGCTTTTTTGCGAAGTTTTTATTTGAGATGGTCGCATAAAAATATCTTGAAGTTCTGATGAGTGGCTTTTGAGTTAGCTTCAATAATTTGATACCAATTTTTCCCACATAGTCTATGTGAATGACGCTCTAATTTATTTTGCGGAGTGGTATTCGAATTTGTGGTAGGCACCACTAAAAAGTGAAAAATAAAAACTTTACAAAAAAAAAAAAAACAACCGACTCCCAAAAAAAACACTACAAAGTGAAAAATAACTTTAATTTCGGAAGTCGGTGGCAAAAAACGAAACTAAAAAACCAAAGACACCGTCTTCCGAAATTAAAGTTATTTTTCACTTTGTAGTGTTTTTTTTTTGGGAGTCGGTTGTTTTTTTTTTCGTAAAAAGTTTTTTATACCTTTCCTTTCGCCATGCAATTCACTTTATTATTGCATCATCTATATGACGTCATCGTATAAGGCCTTCACCACTAAAGGTGGGTTGTAGGTTTGGTGTGTTAGGTTGGTTGTGTGTGACGCGTTAGTGCAGTGAAAGGCCAGTCTTCTATGTATATGTCGTATATTGTATATAGATAATCTAGTAGTAGTTGTGGTAGTAGTATTTGACGTGTAACCTAACCGAACGGTCACTCTTCTATACCTTCCCTTTCACCATGCAGTTCACTTTATTATTGCATCATCTATTATGACGTCATCATATAAGGCCTTCACCACTAAAGGATTCATTTTAGGATGTGGGTATTCAAAAAACATGTTTGATGTGTATACAAAAATATTTCAGTAATATTTTCGTATTTTATACGCAATGACTATAAATTCCTTTGATCTAAAATAAGCGGCTTATAGTTATTGTTCACACTCTCATAGGTAATTACGGGATAAAATGAAACGTTAAAAACATTTTGGTAAGTCCTTACTTCCCGTTAAAAATGGCAAGGCGGAAGCTATGAATATGTATTGTTTTTTTTTTGAGAATTATGTTACGCAAGTAATACTCAATTAATAAATCCATAATAATTTAGATTTAAATTTTAAAATCTTATTGTAAACTCTTAAATCATGAACATTTATTACCACCATTTTATACCAGAGGGCATAAATTAGAGATGTCATTTGAGTCGGGGGTTTTATTAATTTTAAAAACTGTCGGTTCTGCCGAAAACAAACGATGAAGCGTTTGAACGTTCTTAAACTATGCGTGTGATAATGTGCCTCGTGCCGCAGGCGGCGGCGGCGGCGCGATGCGCTCACTGGCGGCTCACGTGTCAGCGCGCTGCGGGCGCGAGTGCGCGTGCGAGTGCGCTGGCGGCGCGCTGGTGCTGGCGGCAGCAGACGCGCTGGCAGGACGCGGCGCCGCAGGCCGCGCGCTTCCCGCGCATGCGCGCCCCTCTGCCCGCCACGACGCGCTGCATGCCTTACTCGCTACCGTAGAGGTAACTATGCTGCTAACTATGCAAACTAACAACTAACTGTGCTATGAAAGCACTTTTCAGCACGATTCCTACCGGCTTCGCTTCGGAGGTTCGCATCACGCAACTACCGCTATTGAAAAATGGCGTCTAAATAACGACAAAATAATCATTTTCCGAGCTACCTGGCGGAGTATAGATAACACAAGACACAAACAAAAAAACGCTGCACAAACTATTTCGAACACACAAGTGTCTATGGTCGCTTCCGAGATAGGTAGTTGTCGCAGCTCGAACCGGTGTGTGGCCACGAGCAGCCCGCCGCCTTGCTTCCGACCGTCCGCTCGATCACATCTTAATATTTGAAGGATATCAAATGGTCCAGAATAATAGCAATATTCAAGGTATAATGGTGCCGATTCTGTTGTGCACAAACTAAACTTAATTTAGGCTATTGCTAACTTTTTCTCTCTATTATGACAAGAAAGGGACGGAAGTAGATTAGAGCTGTCAAATTAGTTAGAATTAATTTTTCCATAGACATTTAGACGACACGTAAAAACATGTCGACTAAAAACACGGTGAAGCCGCAAGGCGTGAACTAGTTTGACATCTCCAACTTAGTTCATATCTATAGCCGTCCTTTTCTCGCGCTGCGTATTAGTAAAAGATAGCGATTCTCTAATTTTAGTTTAGTGCGTTCACAAGAGAATCGGCACCAATATCAAATTACTTAACTTACGTGACACCTGGTAGGACTATTGCACATCACGACGGCACTAGCACTAGCCACTTGAACATCCACTGAGCAACTGTCTCGAGACTGTGAGATGTCGCTACGCCCCGCAAGGGGCGTGGCGTGCGGCTCCAGGGCATTGCCCCCCGTCCGCGGACGCTATACTGCGGCCCGTAACTACGGGCCTCTCATTTTGTTTCCCACTGGCAGTGGCATGTATGGACGTGCTGCATTAACACGCCCATGCAAACAGTAGTCTGTATAGGTATACGTAAGCTCGTCACGAGATATGCATACTGCCGCTTTCTTCGCCGTGTCCCGGCGGTCAACTCCTACCGGGTGGAACACGCACCTACGTGTGTGTAGCCCAGCAGAGAGCGACCAGCGACAGAGACACGGACTCGACGTTCCCACGGATGGGCTGGATGGCTCCCGCCCGCCCTACGTTCAGAGCTAGCCGAGCCTGGCACGGGTTAGGGAGACCGTGTTCTGAATGTGTGGGTGACATTGAATTGTGTGACGTCACCCAGGTATCTTACGCGAGTCGCCGCCCGCACGGCCCCTCAACGTGTGTTTCTGCGCCTGTTTAGAGGTGAGTGACTAGGGTTTGTCACGTGACACGCCTAAATACGCACGCATCACGTGGCAGCGTATGTTATATGTGGTGAAAGCGTTAGTGTCACAAGTGAACCGCGTGTAGCCGGGAGCGACTCACTTGGAGGTCAGTCCGGTTTAGGATGGGGTCATCGTCCGCAAGTAAATTGCGGGGCAGGGGCCTCGCGTCGGGAGGGCGCGCATGCCACGGCGCTATCAGCTTGACATGGGGCCAAGCAGACGCGTCGGCACGTGCGAACATTCCCTTCGCTTGGCGGCCAACAAACTCGTTCAGGCTCTCAATCCCGAGGTCGCGGTGGAGCACGTCGTTCCTCACGACGCAGGGCGCGTCGACAATCGTCCGCAGCGCAAGGCTCTGCTACGCGCGGAGCAACTTCCGGCTGGTCTCGCTCGTGAGGACGAACCATGCGGGGGCGGCATAGGTCAAGACTGGGCGAACGTACAACTTGTACACGCCCAACTTGACATTATGAGGGAGGCAGAATGAGAGCATTGGTCTGAACAGGTTGCGGGCGACCCTACCTTGTGCGGCGACTCTGCGGACGTGTGGGCCCATCGAGAGCCGACGGTCGATGGTCACACCCAGGTACATGAACTGGGGCGCCCAATCGATGTCGACTCCTTGTAGCTTCAGGGGTGGCGGGAGGCGCGCTCGTCCCATGACTAGCGCCTGCGCCTTCCCCACGTTCACCGACAGCCGCCACTTAGACAGCCAGTCGGGGAGGAGGTCGAGGACGCGCTGCATTTTGACCGCCGCGTACTTCACATTCATCGAAGAAGCGATATACGAGGCGTCGTCGGCATACAGCGCGAGCGTCGTCTCTGCTGTAGTGGGGATGTCGTCCATGTATCGTGAGTAACACGCAGGCGACACGCAGCTCCCCTGGGGTACGCCCGCCAGCACAGAGTGGGCGCCCGAGAACGCGCCGTCGACCACCACACGGAACGTCCTGTTAGAGAGAAAGTTGGAAACCACCCTGACGACGCGACGGGGCGCGTCTGATGTGGCCAGCTAATAAAGAAGACCGTCATGCCATACGCGGTCGAAGGCCTTCTCCATGTCGAGGAGTACTGCGACTGAGTGTTCCTTCTTGTTGTGTGCAGCTGCGAGTTGGTGCAGTACCCTCGACAGCTGGAGCGTCGTGCTGTGTTGCCTCGAGAACGTCATTACAATCCTTTTTATATCCTAACACATCCCTTTCCATCAAACATCAACTGACAGTATAGTACCAATCGTTTCAAACAACCTATTATATTAAAATAGCTATTATATTAAATAAATTCTTAGATATACTACAGTTACTATTAAATATTATTTAATTATTTATAGTAATAACATATACGATTTTTACAAATTAAGGGTGGTATATTTTGTAAACACAATAACTAATCAAATTAGATACTTCTATATTGGTCTCAAGCTTCGTAAATGTGACAGATGTCATTATCTAAAGGTGGTTTTACAATGATTCAATGCTTTTAATCACAACCGAACCAACTTCAGAAATCAAGGTAATCTCGAGTATTTATTTTTAAATATTAGACACAATAATAATTACATTTATCTAACACGTGCGATAATTTACTACAACTCTCAAAGGGGATTAACGCGACTTCAGTTCTTTGAGGAGATCACTTCTGTGTTTAGTGATGCATCACCATGTCTTAGGACTGTAGAACGCTGGTATTTACAATTTCAACGTGGGCACTCTAGCTTCAGTGACAAGCCACGAGAAGGTCGATGCCGAGAAATGGGGAAAATATCGTCAGGAAAGTTTTGAGTATGATTCTGGATGGCTATACGAGTAGGGAAAACAAAAGAAACCACCAAAGAAACGATGGATGGTCTGTGTGAAAGATGATGTGGCTAGAAAGGAAGTGGAAGAACTACCGAGATGACGACTAATAGTGAATATGAAAGAAAAAGACATGTTGCGTCGACCCCAAAAAAATTGGGATAAGGGCAGGACCAAAGAGACGAAGGATGATCTGTGTGAAAGATGATATGGCTAGAAAGGGAATGACTACCCAGATAACGACTAAGAGAGAAGTATGGGAAAATAAATTTGTTCAAAACTTAAACCTATTACATTTATTTGAAATAAGTTACTGGCAAAGAAGAGAGACAAGAAGAAAAGACACGTTGCGTCGACCCCAAAAAAAATGGGATAAGGTCAGGAGAATGATGGTGATCGGTGTCGGTCGCTGTTGGTCAACGATATTGGTGACAATAACAACAGAATGTAAAAGCGAATTATTTCATTACTTCGCTGGGCTGAATAGGAAACGAATATAGCAGATAGTTACAGATTTAACCTTCACATGATTATTATCACGCTATATCTTTATGAAGCTAAGGCTTACAGGATCGAAGGATGTCAATAATGACATTATAACATAAGAACGTATATTTTAGTCAAATTTCATCAAAGTAAATAGCTTAGCGGTTCGACAACTGCTTTGCAAACCCTTGGTTAAAAGTTAGATTCTCAATTGTTGATGTTTTTTGCGATTCTTTTTTTACATTTTGTTATACTGATTGATAGTTCGTAAAACGTTCACAGAAAAACAAGAAGTTTAGGCCTCTTCTGTCATGTATGGTTATAATAAATATAAATATTAGGTCTTTACCTATGAAATTGCCGTTCTGCAGTACTGGCCTTTTCAAATCAAAATAATTTTTGTTTGGCTAAGAATTCTAATTTCAAATTAATTTTATTTTAAAAACATGGATTTTTTTTTCCAAAAGTAGTCATTTGTTTATTGATTAGTGTTACATTTTCATAGCATTTCAATCTTTTTCGTCATCATGGATACGTTAAAAATTCGAGTAATTATGGAATATGAGTACCGTCGTGGCAGCAACGCGGCACAAGCGGCACGCAACATTAACGACGTTTACGGAGCTAACACTACAAACCAACGCACCACTTGTTATTGGTTTGCTCGCTTCCGTTCTGGAAATTTCGACCTGAAAAATGAACCTCGCGGTCGTCCGAAGACTTTGGTCGACAATGACGAATTAAAGTTGATTGTAGAAGCTGATGATACACAATCTACGGCTGAATTAGCAGCAGCTTTCGACGTTAGCGTCAAAACAATATTGGTCCATTTGCGTCAAATTGGCAAGGTAAAAAAGCTTGACAAATGGGTGCCCCACGAACTCTGATCGCCAGCGCGAAGTACGCGTCGAGACGTGCCTTGCACTGCTCAACAGACACACAAATGAAGGAATTTTGAACCGCATTGTTACCTGCGATGAAAAATGGATTCTGTTTGATAACCGCAAGCGCTCAGCAAGTTGGTTGGATCCTGGTTCAGCACCTAAACAATGCCCTAAACGAAAACATACCCCTAGAAAAGTGATGGTCACTGTTTGGTGGTCTAGCGCCGGTGTGATTCATCACAGCTTCTTACCAAACGGGGTGAGCATTACTTCAGATGTGTACTGTGAAGAACTGAACACAATGATGGAGAAGCTGGCACATCTCCAACCAGCATTGGTCAATCGCTCGTCTCCGCTGCTCCTGCACGACAACGCGCGACCTCATACTGCACAGCAGACGGTCTCCAAGTTGCAAGAACTGGGGTTGGAAGCTCTCCGTCATCCGCCCTACTCACCAGACCTTGCGCCTACAGACTACTACTTATTCCAGAATTTGGATAACTTCTTGGCGGGAAAAAAATTTAATACCCAAGAGGCAGTACAAAATGCCTTTGAAGAATTTGTTGCCTCCCGTCCAGCTGATTTCTTTAAGAAGGGCATCAATAAACTGCCACTGCGTTGGCAAAGATGCATTGATTGCATGGGTGATTACTTCAATTAATACAAATAAAAAATGCATGAAAAAAATTCGTTTAAAATTTTTTCATACAAAACGGCAATTTCATAGGTAAAGACCTATTATGAATGGTTAGCTGACAGTTAATGAGAAATCCCGTGTGTACAATCTGCTGTTATATTTTTTACCGATAGCCGGGTTCGTCGGGAATAATCTGTAAGAATCACTCGGTTTATCAGTGTTGTGCCATTAGGTATTATATGCAGGAACAACACGAATAGGTTTTATTTATTCACTAAAAACGAAAAACTTCGCAAGCAATGGCAAATTGCTGCTGAAGGCTGCGGGTTTCGACCTCAGGACGAGCTGCTTCTCAAACGGACAACTGTACGTCGCTTGCTCCCGCGTCACCAGTCCTAACTCTCTGTATATTTTGCCTGCTGAGACCAAAACTACAAACGTAGTGTATAGGAAAGTTTATGTCCCATGTAGAAAGTTGTTCAGTTTACACCCTGCATAGAATGCTGAATCGGATTCAAAATATGTTTTAATGGCAGCAATTCTCGCAAATTATCCCGCTTGGGGGCGCTGGTGTAGATCTGTCAAATACTTTCGTGTCAAATTATCCAATCATTATCGTCAATCAATAAACTAAATCTCCATGGAAACCGCTATAGTTGTCATGGAGATTTAGTACACAACGATTAAAATGAAATGTCATTATAAACAAAACCAAAAACATGTCATGTTATAAAATTCTAAGACAAGAAAGTATTACGTATCGTAATGTCGAGTAAAAGAGATGGGGTATACAATTACCGTTCATTCATTTTTGAACGGATTACGATTGTAGTAATTTATCCTACTTGGGGGCGCTGTTGTTGATGTAGACCTGTCAAATACTTTTCGTATCAAATTATCCTGCCATTCAAATAATACGCGAAAAATGGTCTTACTTTTTTCCTTACACTGTAACCATATTCTTTTGTATTGATGTTTCCAATCGCTCATGAAGATCCGTAAATATTGACAGCCACATGTAAAGGAACAATTGCCGCACTTTATGACCAATTAGTAGTAGTAGGTACGTCACCTACAATTATTGAATGTATTATTTTAGGACATCAAAATGAATTTAGTGTATTTTTTTAACCGTCCCCGGACGTGTCGGATTGCCGTCCTATTGGACTATTTACCAAAACAAAAGTGTCATACATTGTAACTAATCTTCTATCCTAATGAAATAATAGGAAAATTATACTCGAAACAAAATATAATTTAGAAAATAAAATAAAAAATACAGAATTTATTTTAAAAAAATTAACCTACCTAAACACACTCCAAATCCAATTCCAATTTATAGCAGCGGTTCCGTCATTCCATCGATGATTCTTCCAATGTCAAGGTTAAAGGAAACAAAGAGTATTATACGCTGAGGCTGACCGGTTAATTAGCCTGTAAGATTTAATTAAAACTGGATCTGTTTGAGTCGCCTGGATGGGGCTGTGATTCCTTTTTTAGTCTCCACCACGTTTTTCTCCACATCTCTTCGTTCTTTTCAGTTTTTTTTTCAGTTTTTTCTCTCTCCTAGAGTTGAAGTCTTGTTCATCCAAAAAACTTTTTTTACAAAAAAATACAACCGACTTCCAAAAACAACACTACAAAGTGAAAAATAACTTTAATTTCGGAAGTCGGTGTCTAGTTAAATGTATTTTCGTTTTTTGCCACCAACTTCCGAAATTAAAGTTATTTTTCACTTTGTAGTGTTGTCTTTGGAAGTCGGTTGTATTTTTTTGTATAAAAGTTTTTATTTTTCACTTTTTAGTTGTGTACCTACCCCACACAAATTCAAATACCTGCAAAACAAACTAGAACATCATCCATATAAAAGTGGGAAAAAATACGTATTATTGAAGCTAACTCAAAAACTACCGAAGCAAAGTTAATCAATTTTATATGGGACCAACTGTGTAATCGGGGAACATACATCGAATTGAGAACCTCCTCCTTTTTGAAGTCGGTTAAAAAATGCGACTTGTCAGTAATCGAAACGGCCAGAAATACAAGTATTCGTTCAAAAACCTCTTCGATGAATTCTGAGAGCATGTCAATTATTATTATAAATCTAATTTAGGATACAGTTATTCAGTAAACAATCATAATTATCTATAAAATACAATATTTGAGCTAACATATTGATAAAAATAATTTAAATTATATAAATCAAAAGTAACCTTCATAGACTAAGCTAGTGAGAAACTCTATGAGAGAAAGTTTAGAAGAAAAGGTAATGACAGCTTGATAGCCTGACAGTGTGTGTAACATTGTCATAACATTGTAAAGAAATAAAAATAAAGAAAACAAATCGTTTTAGACCGATTCGCAAAATACTAATGCAAAATCAAAAAAGGAGTAAGTATGTTAACAAATAAAATAAATAAATAAATAAATAAATATGATATATACATATATTAATGAATGTAAAGTGTATGTAAAATGTCTGTAGTACGTAGACACTATCGGTCTTATTACAAAACGAGGTTTTTCTTCGTCATGGTTTAAACCATCGAGCCAGTTTTTGTAAGATGAACCTAGCTGTTATAGAAATACAGTTCTTTATACAAAACTGACAACTTAGTCCGGTACTAAGTTGTCAGTTTTGTAAAACTGAAATCTTAACGTGTTAGAATAAAGCTCGAAATTCAAAAAAGGGTCCATGGTTTAAATCTGGGTTTGAAGATGAACCTTGTTTTGTAATAAGACGGTATATTTCTCCATCGACCCCGAGAACATTTTTGATCTATAACAAAAATTTTGTAAAGGTAAAAAAGTATTACAGCATTCACAAAACGTACATACTTCATTCAAACACACCGACATCTTACTTAGTTAGGTCAGGTAGGATTCACATTCAATGATCACTACTTGACCTGATAAGTCAATAACAGTAGGCTTATTTTCGGAGTTGTAACCGCTCATGTCTAAACCATTAATAAGATGAAAAATATAAAGATTTTTTTTATTTAACAAAGGCTTATTTTTATGGAGTTTTAATCCGCTCCTAATCAACTTTAGAATTCATCCAATCAACTTCAGCAGTTGACGGTGACAAATTAGTCATACTAACTTGAAAAGTTAGTGAATATGAAAGGTTAGGTAAAATAATCCTAAAAGCAGTTTCATAAAAATATCTTTTCATATTATTTTGTGCTGTAAATAGGAAATGAAACGAAAAATGGTTTTGAAATCGACCCCGTTTCAGATTTTTTTTCCATCGAGCAAATTACAATTTATCGTGTTTCGAACGGGTAGATTGCCTACAGCAAAGATGTATCTATGACATATATTTTTTTCAGGACCTAAATACACTAATTTGACCGTTTAAAATTGATTCTAAAACAGTTAAAAACGGTAACACGCCCCCTTAATAATACCTCGGCCTCTTGCAACGTATCTGACGAAACTTATACCTAGTTTGGCCTTTTTTTTTGTAAGATATTTCCGTATTTCTAATAAATGTTCATATAATTCGATTAAATCGTCAGCTATAATACAATTAACTAAACAATATTATTTTAAAAAAAATGTTGCACCAGAATATTATTTCATTCATTTCAATTTAATTTATTCTAACTTCAGGCACAATCATTCAATGCGCCGATAAAAATGCTGAGTTGGAATTCTACTTACTACGGTACCTATTGTGGTTAGCAATTTATTTTTAGAATTTAATATTATAACATACTTTTAAATCTAAGATTGTCAATACTCGTACGCGTAAAAACACTGAAACACACCCTTTTTCTTTTACTTATTGAACACCTGTATACTCACAAATCTTCTCTCGAAATGAATTGACTGCACTCAAACATCTTCAGCGTGAACTTGGTCTCTTCTTCCGGATAAACGATGTCGCATCCTTCTTATAAATGCAGAATCCACTTGCTGGTCTATCCATTTCTTATGTTCTTTCGCCATTTTCTTGTACACACAGCGTCAGTATGTGCTAACCCCTCAAGTTTTAAAATGTTACACTGCTACGAATAATCTAAAGAATACTTCAAAAAAAGTTCATTGTTTTGACTTGGATTCGACCCAATAACATCATCATACTCATACTTTTCGGCAGTTTCACGAACTCATCGAGCCCATATGAAATGAAATGAAATTGTTATCTACTATCGTCCGAGATCTGGGATTTCGCTACACCTCTGTCAGGGGGTGCGGCAAGCGGTTACGGCAACGTGTTGCGTCCGCGGGAGGAGTCCCCCGACAACGACCGACACCAATCATCATCATTCTCCTGCCCTTATCCCAATTTTTTTGGGGATCGACCCCAACTTGTTCTAGCCTTATCATCTTTCACACAGATCATCCATCGTTTCTTTGGTCTTCTATTACTCGCATGGCCTCCAGATTCATAATCAAAACATTCCAGACGAGATTTTCTTTATTTCTCCACATCACATGCCCATACCATGATAACTGATTTCCACACACACCGACACCGATATCGGCACGATATCTACCGGCGAAGACAGTGCGGGGTGAGAGTAACATTCTTTCACTTGAGCAAACTTTTTCGCACTGCCGACTTCGAGACGTCGATACTTAGTAGTGTGGTTGTTTGTCGCGTCGCGATGGTCATCGATTTTCACCAATATCATGAGGCCGAAAATATTTGTACCTATCGGTATCGAATCAGGTTGGTATTGTTATCTGATAATGTGGAAACAAATTTACGACAATTTATGTAATAATCTTAGTTCACTCCACCGTACACACCATAAAATGTAAACCTAAGAAAAAAAAAATCGACCTGACAAAAAATAATTAAGTAAGTTGATCAACGGCAAATATTTTACACTGTGGCATAGATTTTCCGCGAAATCGTCGACGGCGCGTCGTAAATAAACACGTCGCGCTGCATTTGGGGAGGCGCAGGTAGCGTTTCAAAGGCCCAAAGACCCGAATAACCTGGTCTTAACTAAAGTAGATGGCGGTTCTAACTGTCTCCTCACTGCCCAGGATTGTCCGAGTGCACGAAAGTGAGCATGAACGAACGATGACAGCGCGCGCGTTCCGGCTCTTACTTTTTTATTTTTTGTAATTTTGTGTCCGGACCCACCCATTGCGTTCTTGGTTATGTGTAGCATATTTTTGCCAAATACCGTGACGTTGTATCGGCATTACGATCAAAGTTACTCTGTGGTTGAAAAAAAGTATGCGGCGAGGGAGGCGCGCGCGGGGGTTCGTTTTTTTACCGAGATTATTGTCCGTATTTTAAAACTTTGGAAGAACAAAGTTAAATATTATGACGTCATTTGATTATTTGACACATTTTAGGCCAAAAAAAATTTATTAATTGTTTTTTATTGGCGGTAATATAAACAAATTGTTTTTACTTTGGGTATTGAAAAAAAAACTAGGTCATCTATTGTTCTAAATCAAAATTCGTAATCTAGCCTAGTCACTTTAGGAAACAGTAATTAGTTGAATTCATACAATTTTTTTGTGTACAAGCCGTGTAAGAAGAAACAATAACAAACTAAGCAATAAAACAATATCATTAATAGAGAAGAGGGAAATGTTAAAGCATAATCGGATAGAATATAATATAATAGATAAATTGGTTAAACGAAACATAAGAAAAGACGTTAGAGATTGTAACACTAACATGATTAAATCAGCTTTAATAAGTAAGACTTCTTTAAGATCTGCCAAACAGGGAATCACGAAGGGAAAAACCTGGATTTCAAACCTCAAAGACGAAAATGGGAAAAAACAAGGTAGCTCAAGCAAAATTATCGACATAGCTACAAAATTCTATAAAAATCTATACCATGATCAACACAAGCAGTACAAACACTTCATTTATTATTGCCCTGATTCTGTTGATCCTATCAGTCCCTACGAGGTTCAAAGGGCTCTTCGCGAGATGATAAAATAAAAGCCCTGGGACGGACGGAATAACTACAGAAGTTTTAAAATTAGGGCGAAACGTTCTCATACCTCACATCACAGCTTTTTTCAACACCATCTTACACACCGGTCAAATTCCTTCTGAAATGTGCCACTCAAATATAATATTACTTCACAAAAAAGGAGACAAAGCTGACATCTCAAACTACCGACCCATTAGCCTCATTTCACATTTATACAAACTGTTTATAAAAGTAATAGAAAACCGTATCGCTTCGACGCTAGACCTTCACCAACCTCCCGAACAAGCTGGATTTCGTCCCCATTTCTCCACAACCGATCATCTCCATACCATTAATCACGTAATAGAAAAATATAATGAACTTAACAAACCGCTTTACCTAGCCTTTGTGGACTATGCCAAGGCATTCGACAGCATAGACCATCAGTCAGTTATTAATGCCTTGGAGTCTCAAAACGTTACGCACACTTATATTGATCTCATTGACAGCATCTATCGAAGTAGCTCTGCGAACATCAAGTTACATATTTCCGGTCCAAATTTCAACATAAAAAAAGGTATTAAACAAGGAGATTCACTCTCACCTAAGCTGTTCACAAGTGTACTGCAGGAGGTTTTTAACAAGTTGCCTGATTCGTGGCAGTCACGAGGTATAAATGTTAGCGGCCACCAGCTAACAAACCTCCGTTTTGCTGATGATATTGCACTATTCTCCACATCATCTTCAGAACTTGAAGAAATGCTCCAAGATCTGAGCACAGCAAGTCTTGAGGTTGGACTTTCAATGAACAGATCCAAAACACAGGTCATGACCAACAGCATAAAACATAGGGTCGAAGTGGACGGACATGTGTTGCAATATGTCGATGAGTACACATACTTGGGCCAGATAGTGTCTTTCAACAATAGACAAGACCAGGAAGTCGAAAGACGAGTCCAAAATGCTTGGAAGACCTACTGGGCCCTTAAAGAACACATGAAAGGTAGTCTTCCTATAACACTTAAAAGGAAACTCATCGACATGTGCATCCTGCCTGTTCTAACCTATGGTGCACAAAGTTGGTCACTTACTGAACAACAAAAGTCCAAACTCAAGATTTGCCAACGGACAATGGAGCGCAGCATAATGGGCGTCAATATGCTGCCATTGGACTAATTATTATTAGTTGAATGGTTGCACAGGCTCTTCTTAATTTGAATTTTGGCTGATATTAAGGTCCCGGAGAAAATAATAGGTCTTTACATATGAAATTGCCGTTTTGTATGAAAAAATCTAAACGAATTTTTTTCATGCATTTTTTATTTGTATTAATTGAAGTAATCACCCATGCAATCAATGCATCTTTGCCAACGCAGTGGCAGTTTATTGATGCCCTTCTTAAAGAAATCAGCTGGACGGGAGGCAACAAATTCTTCAAAGGCATTTTGTACTGCCTCTCGGGTATTGATTTTTTTCCCGCTAAGAAGTTATCCAAATTCTGGAAAAAGTAGTAGTCTGTAGGCGCAAGGTCTGGTGAGTAGGGCGGATGACGGAGAGCTTCCAACCCCAGTTCTTGCAACTTGGAGACCGTCTGCTGTGCAGTATGAGGTCGCGCGTTGTCGTGCAGGAGCAACGGAGACGAGCGATTGACCAATGCTGGTTGGAGATGTGCCAGCTTCTCCATCATTGTGTTCAGTTCTTCACAGTACACATCTGAAGTAATGCTCACCCCGTTTGGTAAGAAGCTGTGATGAATCACACCGGCGCTAGACCACCAAACAGTGACCATCACTTTTCTAGGGGTAAGTTTTCGTTTAGGGCATTGTTTAGGTGCTGAACCAGGATCCAACCAACTTGCTGAGCGCTTGCGGTTATCAAACAGAATCCATTTTTCATCGCAGGTAACAATGCGATTCAAAATTCCTTCATTTGTGTGTCTGTTGAGCAGTGCAAGGCACGTCTCGACGCGTACTTCGCGCTGGCGATCATTGAGTTCGTGGGGCACCCATTTGTCAAGCTTTTTTACCTTGCCAATTTGACGCAAATGGACCAAGACGCTAACGTCGAAAGCTGCTGCTAATTCAGCCGTAGATTGTGTATCATCAGCTTCCACAATCGCCTTTAATTCGTCATTGTCGACCAAAGTCTTCGGACGACCACGAGGTTCATTTTTCAGGTCGAAATTTCCAGAACGGAAGCGAGCAAACCAATAACAAGTGGTGCGTTGGTTTGTAGTGTTAGCTCCGTAAACGTCGTTGATGTTGCGTGCCGCTTGTGCCGCGTTGCTGCCACGACGGTACTCATATTCCATAATTACTCGAATTTTTAACGTATCCATGATGACGAAAAAGATTGAAATGCGATGAAAATGTAACACTAATCAACAAACAAATGACTACTTTTGGAAAAAAAAACCATGTTTTTAAAATAAAATTAATTTGAAATTAGAATTCTTAGCCAAACAAAAATTATTTTGATTTGAAAAGGCCAGTACTGCAGAACGGCAATTTCATAGGTAAAGACCTAATATTAAAATGCTGCCTCACACCGTTGTAGTTTGAAAACATTATATAAAATGGAACATGTTTTATATTTGTTCTGCACTGAGGCATCACAAATGTGCCTAAACGACTGCTCTGGCGTGGAACAGCAAGTTGAATTCTCTCCAGCAAACCTTCACAATCTACGTGGTTCTTGATTAACTTGAACAAGTACTTTTTGAAAACTCATCCCCTAAGGCACCTGAGAAGTTGCCGATGGGAAATGCCATCGGGCACACGGTTGCACACTTGTTCTCATATAAATGTTGATGTTTCAGAACGAGAACGGGGGACGGTCACCTTTAAAAGTGATGGTTGAGCACGACGCGGCCGCGGCCGTGCGGCTACTGGAGCAGAGCACTCGCGACCCTCCCTTCGTGGGCCCCCTCGGCAAACAAAATAGGCTCAGGGTCGCCCGGGCATTGCTCACCTTTGCACGAGAGTTACCAGTAAGTATTCTTATTTTTATAACGCAGCATTGGTAGAAACGTTCACGTGTAATAATAATAATAGCTATTCCTACTTACAAGAGCAATTTTAAAGACATTCAAGTGTTTGATACGATATAATACTGCGCTTTTAAATATTAAAATTTCGTACTTTTGCTAAGTAAAAACCAGCCAAGTTCGTGTCGGACTACGCACAATGAAGGGTTCCGTAGTTGGAATGCATTTATCCCAAAAACAAATTTACCATTGTAGTTGACAAACGTGTTCTCCCTTAATACATGATCAATTCTCCAACTGCAAATGTAAGTTTGTACATACATACATAATCTCACGCCTTCTTGCCATGGGGGAAGGCAGATACCTACTACAGTAAGTTTTTAATTGCAATAAAATATTTTTTTATGTGATAAAACTTTTTCCTTCACTTGTACTGTAGGTCAAGTAACCTAAATATGTAGTCCAGTAACCTTGTCGCCTGAAAGGAAAGGTACTTGCGTCAAATGCGGTAGTTCTGATGTTTTGCTGACTTGTTTATGATGTTGGCCCAATGAATAGTCCGAGTTTGAGACCTCGAGCGCCGACCGCAACCTTGTCATAAATCGAAAAAAACCTCGAAATTTTCGCCTTTATTTCAGTTTTGGCGATTTAAGCCTAAATGACTAGTTTTTCGAAAACCTACGCAGTACGTTCTTAAGGCGGGGATAGCCCTAAAAACGTCGTTTTGTATTGTGTTTTATTCGTAGATAACACAGATTTAAATTAAAAAAAAAAAAAAAATACTTATTCACACTTCGATCTAGATATTTCAGCCGTCCGATACACGATTACTTGCACTTTACTGCATCCAATTAAATCGCAAAGACAAGTCTAATTATGATCTTTAATCTTATTTCATTTGAGTTACATTAGGCTTAGAACAATCAAACTTGTACCATAATAAAGGTCGTAAAAATTTTAAGATAAAACGGCCGTCATTATGTGAAATATTAAAATATATGTACCACTAATTCCAGCATCAATTGTTTTCACCTTTTCAAGCGCTCGCCCTGAGCCCTTTAGTCCCGAGCGGAACGTGTCGGAGGTCGGACAGGTGCCAATTTTTTCGAACCCGCCACCCCCGCTAATTTCTATTACCGGCTGAGCCAAAAATAGCTTATAAATGTACCTGTCTATAAGTTTAGTTTTTAAATTGTTGTAGTAGATTTTATTAAAATAGATTTTCAAACCACAAATATGCATCTGTATACAACAGTGGAATTTAAACCCTATGCCGATGTAAATAAAGACGTCACGCGCACAAAAGCTTTATTGGTTTATTTTTCTCGCGGCATAGATTTTCCAATGGCATCAAGTGTGTAAAACAGTTGAATTTGAACCCTACACTGGAGTTTATAAAGCCGCCTCACGCGCAAATGTTTGGTTTACTGTTTTCAAATCTCAAATAGGTAGGTCACCCCACTGCCACAGAATAAATACTGGAATACTTTTCAGTGGCGCAGTGTGAAAATATGAGGAGGGAAGCCGGTAGGAATCGTGTCATACGGTGTTTTCGCCACTGATACTTTTTAATCTAAGAGGTCCCCCGACTAATTTTATTTATCTGTTTAGTCAGGGAATACAAATTGTTTTTTACTTTTTAGTTCGATTTTTGGCAGGGCAGTCGTGTTTTTTAATTTTTTTTTTCTCAAACTTTAGAGCGTTTTACGTTCCAAAAATTACGCTGTATTACACATCAATGTTATGTAGCTGGACATCACTAACAGCACAATACAGTCGGTGGTGTCGTGGGGAATAGTAGTTTCTGTCATTCCCGACGACACCAGCAGTGGTATCGCTGTCGTGGGGAATGAACGGAAAGTAGAATGGCGCGCGGCGCGTAGTTTTGAATCGTACGGGTATTTACGAGGGGGGATCAAAAAGTAGTGAGAACGACATACTCCTTGGTAAGAAAAAAAATAAATACTGGCAGGCATAGCTCAGATACATATTTGTAATATTAATAAAGAAAAAAATCTTCGATTCTCTTTTGTTTTTTTCTGAATGTAGTCATTTGTTTGCTTCGTGTCGGAACGTGTTCTCGAAAATGGAGAAAAACGAAGTGCGAGCCATTATTAAATACCTCTGTTTAAAAAAGTTAACGACGCAAGAGATTCATTGCGATTTGGAGGCAACATTAGGAGAGTCTGCTCCGCCTTATTCCACTGTCGCAAGGTGGGCTTCTCAATTTTGAGTAGGGAGAACGAGCACGGAAGACGAACATCGTTGCGGCCGTCCATCGACGTCAGTCACCCAAGAAAATGTTGCGAAAGTCGAGAAAATTGTATTGAGCGATCGAAGAGTTACCATCCGATACTTAATTTCCCTTCTAGTGAATTACTCAATCTGACTCAAGATCCGTATGAGTCAATTTAGTTAACAACTACTTTGCTGGAATCGGCGCAACACTTGCAAATGCAATAATAAATGGACAGGGTGTAAATCAGTCTAGCTCATCAACCAGTTGTTGTATATCTCTGTCACCGAGAGACTCCATGGCGTTATTTGCCACTGACTGTAGGGAGATTGAAAGTATTATTGCAAACTTGAAAAATGACTCTGCGACTGGTATTGATGGTATACCAACACTGGTGGTAAAGACTGCAAAGGAGAGTTTGATCCCCCCACTTACATATATGTGTAACCTATGTTTGACCACTGGCGTCTTCCCAGATGTATTAAAGAGGGCATTGGTGCATCCTATCCATAAGAATGGAGACAGAGACAGTGTCGGAAACTATAGACCGATATCAGTGTTGCCTGTTATTTCCAAAATTCTGGAAAAACTTCTAAATTCCAGACGCACTAAATTTCTGCAACATAGCAACATTATTGCACAAAACCAATTTGGTTTTGTTAAAGGCAAATCTACAGAAGATGCAACTTTGCTTCTTACAGAAACTATTGCTACCAAACTTGACAGCAATAAAAAAGTTATTGGGGTCTTTCTTGATCTATCAAAGGCCTTCGACACTGTCTCTGTACCCCTACTGCTTGCTAAAATGGAATCTGTCGGTATACGCGGAATTGCACTAGATATGTTTAGGTCCTACCTCTCAAATCGGACTCAGTGTGTTAGATTGGGTAACCATACAACTGCACTAGCCTCTCTTTCTTTTGGGGTTCCACAAGGTAGTGTTTTGGGGCCTACACTATTTCTTCTGTACATTAACAGCTTGTGCACGAAACAACTACCAAACTGTAGCATTGCCACATATGCTGACGACACTGCGTTGATTCTACATGGATCGAACTGGAAAGAAGCCCAGCACTATACTGAGCATGCAATAAAGGTGGTAATGTCATGGCTCAACGATAACCTTTTGACCCTAAATTTAGACAAGACGAGATATATCACCTTTTCTCATCGCACTCACACTCAGCCCTCTTCAGAGTTCGAAGTTAGTGCACATTCATGTGACTTGCGCAATAGCTGTAATTGCCCTAGACTAATCCGTGCTACTACTATAAAGTACCTGGGCCTCATTATAGACAGCTTGCTAAATTGGTCACCACATATTACCCAGATGACTGCTCGTATAAGAAGACTGATTCCAATTTTCAGAAAGCTTAGGAGGTCTGCTGATCTTGAAACTCTGTTATGTGTTTACTATGCCCTTGCCCAGAGCTTACTTCGGTGCTGTATTGTTGTTTGGGGTGGTATTGGCAAGACTACTCTACTCTCTCTAGAGCGGGCCCAAAGGGCTATCTTAAAAGTTATGCTAGGGAAACCACGTAGATATAGCACAGATCTCTTGTATAGTGAGAGTTCGGTACTATCCATTAGGAAGCTCTTTGTGTTGTCTACTATACTCCGTAAGCATATAAATTTTGCATTTAATCCGATCTCTAAACGCAATAAGACAAGAGTTTGTTCTATCCCCCCTTACCGTCCAACACTCGCAAGACACCAGTACTACATTATAAGTAATAAATTGTATAACATAGCAAACCGAGCCAATAACATTTATGAACTTCCTACCAACAAATGTAAGGATAAAATACGAATTTGGCTATTACAACTAAACTATATACAAACGGAGGAAATTTTAAACAGTTAACACTACACACTTTCACTACACATAAATTTACTCATCCACACACACACACACACACACACACACACACACACACACACACACACTATACCATATGGTAACGTATCTATGTCTATTCAATGTTTAACTAGGTTTAATTATATTACAAACATTTGATCTACAATGTAAAGATATGAAATTTATGTACAGAGTGGAAGGCGCTGACGGCTGTGACACAGTTCATACTACTACGGTCGTCAACGTATTCTCTTGTTTAATGTCACCCATTGTTGTCCCATATTATCCTTAGACTAAGAGATATTTGTAACATTTAGTGATGGAAATAAACTATTCTATTCTATTCTAATTCAAGAAACGGGCATTTCATATGGAAGTATTCAATCCATATTGAAACAATCTGATGATTGATTTGATTTGATTTGAAACTTTTTGTCTCGTTTCGTAACAATGGACCAAACATGGGTCCATCATTTTGATCCCGAGACAAAACAGCAATCTTCGCAATAGAAACAGCCATCATCACCGACCCCGAAGAAGTTTCGTGTCGTGGCATCGGCTGGCAAGGTTATGGCCTCAATATTTTGGGACTCAGAAGGGATATTGTTGATTGATTACCTGGAGCGTGGAACCACTATTACAGGCCAATATTATGCAGCTTTAATTCCTAAGTTGAGGAATGCCATCAAAGAGAAAAGGAGAGGGAAACTTCGAAGGGGCGTGCTATTTCATCACGACAACGCACCCGCGCACAGGTCGACAGTAGCGATGGCTGCCATTCAGCAAGCTGGCTTCGAATTGGTTGACCACCCCCCATTCCCCAGATCTGGCGCCTAGCGATTTTTATCTGTTCCCCAAATTGAAAGAATACTTAAGGGGAAACAGGTACGAAGACGATAACGAGGTGATGGATGCCGTGGAGAGCTATTTGCAGGACCAAGACAAAACTTTTTTTTTGAAAGGGATTGAAGTCTTGGAAAAGCGCTGGACTCGGTGTGTAGAGAGACTCGGAGACTATGTAGAAAAATAAATTATTAAGTTATCAATAGTCATTATAATCTATCTCATTCTCACTACTTTTTGATCCCCCCTCGTATGATCTTCGTGTCAGTCAGATTTTAAATCCATCTTATTCACAAAAATAAATAAGTATACTTATTTTTATTTATTTTAACTGTTCAAGTTTACAATGCATACCTAATTTATCTAAAACTTTAAAAAATACTTTCTAGAAAAATAAAACAAAATAAACTTATACTAATCAATTCAAGTTTATCTACTGCATTGCTCTATTCTGTGACGCAACTTAGTACCTACTCGAGTTCGTGAAGTCATGAGCGGTTGGCTTGGCGCGCGCGTCTCCCGCGCATCGTAATTTATTACGTATCGCTACTCCTTGCGGAGACTACGGTTAACGTTAAATACCTACGGCGCTTGGGTTATGCTCGCCTTAAAGTAGACTGGTTGTGCTACAATATGAGACTAAAACTGTCTCTGTAGACCCAATAGTTTCCGTGATATAAAAGCCTTTCAAAATTTATAATTTTTTTTTAAGTTCGCAATATTTTGTTATTTTAAGTATATGATTTCTTGCGGCCGCAAGAGGGGTTGTGGGAAGGCGTGCAGCTGCAGGAAGGCAGGGACGAAATGCTCATCAGTCTCCAGGCACTGCAGCGGGGCCCCCCTGTAACAATGTACCGGATGTTGCAGTAAAAATTGACTTCGGTTCCCCAGAAAGCGACAAAAAGCGTAGGTACCTACCTGCTGCGTAAGTATTCGAAAAACTAGCTTCCTTTAAGCTTAAAATTGCCAGAAACAAATAAAAGCGAAAATTTTATGATGTTTTCGATTTATGACAAGGTTGCGGTCGGCGCTTGAGGTCTCTAACTTGGATTATTCATTAGGCCAATATCATAAACAAGTCGGCAAAAATCAGAACTACCGGATATGAAGCAAGGTCTGAAGCTTAAGGTTACTGGAGTAAATAGGATTTGATGTATTTGCAAGTACGTAGGTACATTTTTAAGTTCGCGGAATGGAGGGTGAGAAGTGAAAATAAAAATACTAAATTATTTTTCTTTTTCAATATATTCACCTGCTACCCTTATACATTTTTCAGATCTTTCAATTAGCTTATGTATACCTTCATAAAAAATGCTTTGTCTTTGTCCGAAAAATAAGCTGAAACCGCGTCCTTCACTTCTTCATCAGTTGAAAATTTCTTCCCACGAAGTTCTTTTTTCAGTTTTGGGAAGAGGTAGTAATCACTGGGAGCCAGGTGTGGGCTGTAGGGTGGATGGTCTAAAATATCGAAGCCCACCTTATGCAGGGCAGCCAACGCAACACGGCTCTTGTGAACAGGTGCGTTGTCGTGAAGAAGAAGGACACCTTTGGTCAATTTACCCCTCCTTTTTTCTTTAATGCTTTCTTTCAACCTCTCGAGGATAGAAGCATAGTATTCTCCGGTTATAGAAACGCCTTTATCTTTATAATCGGTCAACAGGATCCCTTCTGAATCCCAAAACACTGTTGCCATGATTTTTCCAGCCGATTGTGACACTTTAAACTTCTTGGGTGGTGGTGTGCCTTTTTTGTGCCACTGCATAGTCTTGTTTCGACTCAGGTTCATAATGATGAACCCAAATTTCATCTCCAGTAACAATTCGACTTAAAGTCCATCCTTATCTTCGTTACAGAGGTCCAAAAACGTGCGAGAACACTCCACGCGGTGTTGTTTTTGAGGCGGCGTGAGCATTCTTGGCACCCATCTTGCACTGACCTTTGTCATGCCAAGATGATCGTGTAGAATTTTGAAAATTGTCGTATCCGATACTCCAACCATTTCTGCAAGCTGTTTCTTCTTTAGTCTGGCATCTTCCAATATTATTTTTTCGACTTTTTTAATGATTTCCGGAGTAGTCACCTCGATCGACCGTCCGGGCCGTGGGTCGTCTTCAAGTGAGGTCCTGCCTTGTTTAAAGAGGCTGTGCCACTTGTAAACCATGGTTTTACCCGGGCAAGAGTCCCCGTAAACGGATTCCATCTCTTCCAGTATATTTTGAACTGACTCCTTGCTTGGTAAGGAACTTTATTACGGCACGGTACTCGATTTTTTCCATAATTCACACAATTTTATTCCCAATTGAGTTGTTTGCTTGACGATAGTTCAAAGGCGAATGATCCAATTAGTTAGTTAGTTAGTTTTGTATGGCATCTCGCAGTTGACCACTGAGGGTCGAGACTGCTCAACCGGGCGTTTCCTGTGGGTGCTTTAAGCGAACTTAAAGCCCCCGGCCAGGCTTAAAACTAGGTAAAATATTAGTCGACTGAGCGTCGCTAATAATAGGACAGCCAGTCGGGGCAGGCTGGATCATAATGGGGGGGATAAGTGCTACAGGCTCAGCTGTGCCCCCAGCAGGCACAGCTTCACCGAGTAGGGGATAGGGGGGGGGGGGGGGCGTTACGATTGCGACCTCGGCGGCGAGGTCGGAATGTATTCCTGGGTGGTTTACGTTTGTAAACCGTACTGGTGGCCTTGCTACTCTCCTGAAGGAGGGTTATGGGGTCATCAGGGTCGGTGCAATGATCCAATTAAGATAAAACCTGGTATTTATACTAATATGGAGTGGCTGAAGTTGTGGCCATCCCGATAATGACCTATTGTTATCCCCTCCCCCCCATTCCGCGAACTTAAAAACGCCCCCTCGTATCAAAATATGTAGCATAAATGACCATATTTTTTATTGGGTTGGCTTAGAAACTTGGTTTTTTAGAGCTCTAAGGTACCATACACCTACGTATTTGATATTAATTTCAAATTGATACCTCCACGCGTTCCTGAAAAAAGTGTCTTGACAAACTGACAGACAGGCAACGAAGTGATAATAAGGGCCTTTGTACACGCTAAGAATAGTCACCGGGCCTACGCAAGAATTCGTGTGGTTTCTACACACGAACTGTGCACACTGCCACAAGAAGAAATTCTTGTCTGCGCTAGACACGACGCGCTCCGTGTTGCTGCGGTATAGGCAGGGGCGAGGTAGGTGTGTTGGTTCAGGTTGTTAGTGTACTAGGCGATACCAAAATAAATAGGGGGCATTTTCGTAACCATTTATTTCATTATTACAGCATGATGTATGGATTTAATTTTTGGATATTATGTTTATTGACTATTTGATTAATTCTCTGACTGAAGGAAAACGCAATTGGTTTAAAAATTTACTCGACAGGATTTAATTCCAAAAAGACCTCTACTTTTTATTTTTGTTTGCTTTTTTTATTATTTTATACATACAATATGCAATTATCATTTTTTATTGCTTCTTATTTAAAACTAATAACAGACTTGACTAGTGCAGCCTACCATACCCTACGCACAACTACCCGAAAACAATGTTATCGTGTACACGTTTATATTTTTCTTGTCTTCAGCAGACAAGACAAGTTTTCGTGCCTATGTCCGACAAAATTACTGTCGTGTACATAATAAATTGGTCCTGTCTGCTGCAGTCACGGTGAATTTTCTTAGAAAAACGGAACCTTTAGGCTGCTTGTCGAGTACAACTCGACAAGCGGCCTAAAGGTTCCGCTTTTTCCTTCTGAGGTACGGAACCCTAAAAATCAGTCTGACCAAGGTGTATCGGGTTACCCAGTACTGGGTTATGGAGGTCAGCTAGGCAGTCGCTTCATGTACCAATACTGATATCCAGCTACATCCAGATAAGACTGGAAACCGACTCCAACATGGTTGGGATAAGTATAGGCCGACACTAGGTACAGAATTACAAAAAAAAAAGAAACACATTTATTAGGTACTCAATGTTTATGCTAACCGTATCCGGTGCCGCTGTGAGCTGTCACATACATGTGTACGTTTAACGTAGTCTTTAACGGTACCAAAGGCCACGCGCGTTCGTGAAATGCAATATCTTCACGTGTTTACTTTTTTTGTCTTCACATTGTTTTTATTTCAAATAACAATCTTTTCAGGCCGCAGACGACCGTGTAGAGATTCTGGAATTTTTGACAGGGCAATTGAATTCAGGTGCTCTGCCGACCGACCAAGAAGTAATATACAGCCTTCGAGAACTGGCCGCAATCACTAATTGCGAGCGAGCCGATCGAGCGTGGCTCGCGCTTCTTACCAGAGGACGCATGCAATGTGAACGTCTAGACGAGCAGTACAGCGCAGCCGACCAACGCCCGCGCGTTTTATGGCGCATCGATGCGACGTTAGGTCGACATGAACGCGCACTTACAGAGTTTTTCAATATAATGACACCGTCCAATGCCGACATAGACGAGCTCTTTGAGTACCTTCGTCCTCTGGTGGAAGCAAACGACGACGTGAGTAAATTACTCGAATCATACATTCCGGCGCTCATCAACCTCCGACCGCGGGCGACGGCCTGCCTCGCGGGCAACCACCTCTCCGACGCCGGGGCGTCGATCCTGCAGTCGATATCTAATGAGCAGGTCATCGAGTTCGGCCAGAGTCTCCTCGAGGCGGGTCACCTGCGGGGTGACTCAGCCACTGCGCATTTGCGAAACCTTTGTCGCCACCGTCCCAACGACGTACAATCTTTTCTGGCGGATAACGTCGGTCTCGTACGCCCGGAAGAGGCGCTGGCTATAGTCCGGGCGGCGGGCCCGCCCGAAGCCGAACCATCTTGTCTCGAAGCTGTCGGCGACCCGAGCGCCGCCCTCGATGCGATCCTACGACTCGCTGCCGCAAACGAAGACGAGCGGCTCTCTGCGCACTGGGTGGCCGCGGGCGGGGCGCTGTGCGCGCGCGCCGCGCCCGGTCTGCCGCCCGCGGCCGCGGTCGACCTATGGACGCGCCTGCTGCGCTTGGCGCGCACGCCGCCGCCCGCGCTGCTGCTGGAGGCGGCAGCCTATCTGCCTGCATCCGAGGCGCTGCGCGGCGCGTCCGTGCGCGCGGCGCTGGCACTGCTGGCGGTGGCAGCGGGGCAACGCGCGTCGTGGCAGTGCGCGGGGCGGGCGGCAGCGCGTGAGGCGCACGCAGGCCTGGCGCGTGCGCTGGCGGCGGCGCGGCGCGGGCTGGCGGTGCGCGGGCGCTGCGTGCGTTGCACGCGGCGCCTGGCGGAGTGCGCGACGCGCACGGGCCATTGCGCGCGCGCCACCCACGTGAACTGCGCAGCGGAGGCATGCTGCGGGCAGTGCGGGCGGCGCATAAATGCAGCGGAGGTGACGCTGGCACCGCGTGTGCCGAGGCGCCGCTCCTCGCCGCCACACGACTTTGAGCTATTGCTGGTAGCTCCGCCGAGACCCGATCTCGAGGGTGCGTAGTGGTAGCAGCAAAACGTACCTACTATGGGTACGATCAGTGTAGCAATATGAATGACCAAACTACCTTCGCAAGTTGCATCGAGAAGATTTGTATATTATAGAATGTATTTACGCAACTGAGTAAATGTGTAACGGGCCGGATACGGCTAGTTCTATTCTTAATTTAATCACAATGTACAGATATTGCAAGAATAGTATGCTCTTGGGGAATCATCGTCATCTTTGGAAATACGAACGCGCGCAATAATGAGTTAGAAACACGAAGATTACCGAAGCGCATACCTTTTCTGGTATAACTGCAGTTAGTTAATTGGATTGTTTTCTTAGAACTTAGGTACATTTAACTATTTAAGCAAATAAATTATATAAGTACCGAAAAAAATATATAGCTTACCTAAATGATAATTCTTTTACTTCTTTTCAAGAGATCTAGGGGATTGGAAATATAGTCAGTCCTATCTTTATTTCACTAAAATTGGCCCACTGTCAAATGTTATTATAATTTAAGACACAACGATAAATTATATGCGTGTGGTATGAGGCCCACTTAATTAAAACTCTTTGAAAATATGCTTAGGATTTAGTAAACATTCCCAAAGAATTGTGAAAGTTGGAATCAGATTTTATGAAAGTCAACTTTGCGAGTTATGGACTGTAAAGTTGGGCCCTCAGTTCTCACATAGAGGATTGAGGGCCCACCCGTACCTGATAAACTGTGGACACTACAGAAAAAGTCTTTATGCCAAAATCTAAGCTAATACCAAACAAAATTACACTGTCCTACTTAGTATATCTTCGTTCAAAATGGGCCCTCAATTCTCATAGACGTAACAGTTTACTACGCAAATAAAATGAAACCATTAACTTTACAGCTACTGTTTGAAATCCTATATGCTACTAAATAAATTGTGAAAATTTGTGAAAGCAAGAACAGATCACCAATTCTTGTTGTTTGAAAGTTATGACCTTGATAAAATTCGGGCTCTCAGTCCTCCATTTTATTTTGTTTTCGTTGTAATACGCTTATCGTATGAAAGATAAGACAAATACAAAATAGTCTCTTTTTGTGAAATAAATTGTGCAACAAATTCAATACTTACCAGAAAGAAATTATAAGACCCTTTATTGTAAATGAAAATCGAGTTTTATTTTTATTCTCTGAATTAGGAAATAGGGCGACCACAATACGGTATTTTACTCTATATGAGAAAAAATCTTAGGCAAAAAGCAGTCGCAAAATGTTAGTTTTTGTTCATAAAATAACAATAGGTATTTTAAAAATTCAATTCAGTTTTCAGTTTTTTTTAAATCTGTTTTCTAACACCATGAAATAGTAGCCGCCATTTTATTAGGTCTTTACCTATGAAATTGCCGTTCTGCAGTACTGGCCATTCCAAATCAAAATAATTTTTGTTTGGCTAAGAATTCTAATTTCAAATTAATTTTATTTTAAAAACATGGATTTTTATTCCAAAAGTAGTCATTTGTTTATTGATTAGTGTTACATTTTCATCGCATTTCAATCTTTTTCGTCATCATGGATACGTTAAAAATTCGAGTAATTATGGAATATGAGTACCGTCGTGGCAGCAACGCGGCACAAGCGGCACGCAACATCAACGACGTTTACGGAGCTAACACTACAAACCAACGCACCACTTGTTATTGGTTTGCTCGCTTCCGTTCTGGAAATTTCGACCTGAATAATGAACCTCGCGGTCGTCCGAAGACTTTGGTCGACAATGACGAATTAAAGGCGATTGTGGAAGCTGATGATACACAATCTACGGCTGAATTAGCAGCAGCTTTCGACGTTAGCGTCAAAACAATATTGGTCCATTTGCGTCAAATTGGCAAGGTAAAAAAGCTTGACAAATGGGTGCCCCACGAACTCAATGATCGCCAGCGCGAAGTACGCGTCGAGACGTGCCTTGCACTGCTCAAAAGACACACAAATGAAGGAATTTTGAACCGCATTGTTACCTGCGATGAAAAATGGATTCTGTTTGATAACCGCAAGCGCTCAGCAAGTTGGTTGGATCCTGGTTCAGCACCTAAACAATGCCCTAAACGAAAACTTACCCCTAGAAAAGTGATGGTCACTGTTTGGTGGTCTAGCGCCGGTGTGATTCATCACAGCTTCTTACCAAACGGGGTGAGCATTACTTCAGATGTGTACTGTGAAGAACTGAACACAATGATGGAGAAGCTGGCACATCTCCAACCAGCATTGGTCAATCGCTCGTCTCCGCTGCTCCTGCACGACAACGCGCGACCTCATACTGATCCCGCACCCCTGATACTGCATCCCGTCCAGCTGATTTCTTTAAGAAGGGCATCAATAAACTGCCACTGCGTTGGCAAAGATGCATTGATTGCATGGGTGATTACTTCGATTAATACAAATATAAAATGCATGAAAAAAATTCGTTTAAATTTTTTCATACAAAACGGCAATTTCATAGGTAAAGACCTAATACATTCTTTAAAACATAAAAATAGTGTCGGGTATGTAGGGGTATAATAGTATAGCTACTGATTGTATTGTTTTACATCTAAGTCACATTGTAAATTTATGTATCTGCTCGGGTGTTTTCCAAAAGGCCTTAAAAACAGATAAAAACAAGCTGCTTTTAAAAAGAACAATATCGAAGATTTAGCCAACTACAGGCCGACAGCCTTAATTCCTGTTTTCTCTTATGTCATATAAAAGATAATATAATAGGTCTTTACCTATGAAATTGCCGTTTTGTATGAAAAAATTTAAACGAATTTTTTTCATGCATTTTTTATTTGTATTAATCGAAGTAATCACCCATCCAATCAATGCATCTTTGCCAACGCAGTGGCAGTTTATTGATGCCCTTCTTAAAGAAACGGGAGGCAACAAATTCTTCAAAGGCATTTTGTACTGCCTCTCGGGTATTGAATTTTTTTCCCGCCAAGAAGTTATCCAAATTCTGGAAAAAGTAGTAGTCTGTAGGCGCAAGGTCTGGTGAGTAGGGCGGATGACGGAGAGCTTCCAACCCGTTCTTGCAACTTGGAGACCGTCTGCTGTGCAGTATGAGGTCGCGCGTTGTGCAGGAGCAGCGGAGACGAGCGATTGAACAATGCTGGTTGGAGATGTGCCAGCTTCTCCATCATAGTTCTTCACAGTACACATCTGAAGTAATGCTCACCCCGTTTGGTAAGAAGTTGTGATGAATCACACCGGCGCTAGACCACCAAACAGTGACCATCACTTTTCTAGGGGTAAGTTTTCGTTTAGGGCATTGTTTAGGTGCTGAACCAGGATCCAAGCAACTTGCTGAGCGCTTGCGGTTATCAAACAGAATCCATTTTTCATCGCAGGTAACAATGCGGTTCAAAATTCCTTCATTTGTGTGTCTGTTGAGCAGTGCAAGGCACGTCTCGACGCGTACTTCGCGCTGGCGATCATTGAGTTCGTGGGGCACCCATTTGTCAAGCTTTTTTACCTTGCCAATTTGACGCAAATGGACCAATATTGTTTTGACGCTAACGTCGAAAGCTGCTGCTAATTCAGCCGTAGATTGTGTATCATCAGCTTCCACAATCGCCTTTAATTCGTCATTGTCGACCAAAGTCTTCGGACGACCGCGAGGTTCATTTTTCAGGTCGAAATTTCCAGAACGGAAGCGAACAAACCAATAACAAGTGGTGCGTTGGTTTGTAGTGTTAGCTCCGTAAACGTCGTTGATGTTGCGTGCCGCTTGTGCCGCGTTGCTGCCACGACGGTACTCATATTCCATAATTACTCGAATTTTTAACGTATCCATGATGACGAAAAAGATTGAAATGCGATGAAAATGTAACACTAATCAAGAAACAAATGACTACTTTTGGAAAATAAAATCCATGTTTTTAAAATAAAATTAATTTGAAATTAGAATTCTTAGCCAAACAAAAATTATTTTGATTTGAAATGGCCAGTACTGCAGAACGGCAATTTCATAGGTAAAGACCTAATATATTGGACGTTATAGTTATATGCTGATAATATTATCGCATAACGCTGTAGCCTCGATGCTGCCATAACTGAAATACCTGTTTTCTTCCCGAATATCGATAGTAGAGGACGATGATCAGTTTTAAGGATAAACGGTTCCTGGCGTCCGTACAGATATTGGTGAAAATATTTGACAGCAAAAATAATGGCTGTCGCCTCCTTCTGAATCTGACTGTAGTTTTTTTTCACTTGTTGACAATGACCTTGAGGCGAACGCCAGCGGTCGCTCGAGATTCGTGCGCTCGCTGTCGCGCTGCGCCAGCACCGCGCCTAGACCGGCCGGGCCCGCGTCCACTGTCAACACCAACTGTGCTGCGGGATCAAAATGAGCTAGCACTCTTTCTGAAGATAGCTCGACCTTTACACTATTGAATGCACGTTCGTGACGTTCACCCCACTCCCACTGCGCTCCTTTACGCAATAATTCATGCAGCGGGTGTAACTTAGCAGATGCATTCGGTATGAAATTACGATATTAGTTAATTATTCCTAAAAATCGCTTAACTTCTGTGACATTTGTCGGTCGCGGCGCATTTGTAATAGCTTCGGTTTTTTTTTTCACGTTCGTAATCCATGTCTATCTATAATGTAGCCTAGATAGGTGACACTATCTTGTAGGAAACAACATTTTTCTTTATGTAATTTTAAGCCGGCTTCTTTCAATCTATTTAGTACTTCGTTTAGCCTGATAAAATGTAATAGTCTAGTCGGCGCTGTTACACAAACGTCATCTAACCATATGCTAACACCTTCTATGCCAATTAATAATGCTTCCATAGCTCTTTGAAAAATGGCTGGGGCATTTGCTAAACCATACACAAGTCGCGTATATTTGAAAAATCCTTTAGATGTACTTATCGCGGTCAGCTCCTGCGACGATTCGTCCAGGACAAATTGGTTATAAGCATTACTTAGGTCTAGTTTGCTGTAACACTCCCCTCCACCTAACTTGGCAAAAACCTCTTCTATTCTAGGCATTGGGTATTTATCTATTTCTAAATCTTTATGTAATGTTGTAATATCCAATGTAATGTAATGTTGTGTTGTAATTGTAATATCCCTAAACCTATCAGTCTATCTATTTCCTCTTCCACCTTACCCTTTAAGGCAAAAGGCACAGAACGTGGCTTAAACATTTTTGGTTGGGTGCCTTCTTTTAAAACTAGTTTCACTTCAAATTTGTTGAACCTACCTACTTAGTTCGTCAGTAAATAAGTCGGAGTATCTAGATAAAAGTTGCTGCACTTCTTTCGTGTCGGACTCAGTTATGGACTGAGTTTGGATGTTATTGATATCCGAAGTGAAGTATATCCTAAACCTCGACATAAAATCTCGTCCCAGTAATCCCAGGCCTCCGTTCGGCAATACAAATATCTTAATATCATCGGTATTATTTAGGTACGTTACTCGACCTTGAAAATATCCCTGGGGCGTGATTTTATGGCCATTGTATTGACACATTTTTAAGTTAGATTTTATCAGAGTTCGATTGGAAAAATATTTCTTGTAAAGCGTCTCGGAAATTACACTAGCCCCCGACCCTGTATCCAACTCCATATCTAATCCTACTGAATCAATCAACACATTTATTATTATCGGCGTGTTACTAACAAACCTTACGTTATATAGCTCGCATTCCTCGCAGTCACTTTGCTCCAACTTTATTTCCTCCGTGTTCAAACAATGTAATCTTGATTCTCCCTTTTTAGCACTACATATTTTTTTTAAATGACCTTTCACGCCACACACTTGACACCGATAGTTTTTAAAACGACACTTTTCAGCATCATGGTTTCTGAGACCGCACACTGTACACCGACGATTTTCCTCGGAACTGTTGTTCGAGCTGCGGGTGGCCGCGGCAGGCTCGGCGCGCGCGCGCTGCCCGCGCTGCCCGCTCAGCCGGTACACAGGTTCTTCCTTGATCTGCGTGGCCTTGACGGTTGTCGCCGTGGCGTCAACTACTGCAGTGGCCCCGACTCGAGCCAATCGCGCATACGCAGCTTGTTGAGCTACCTCCAATGCCTTAGCAAAAGTGAGTTTACTGGCATCCTCTTCAAACAGCCGGTCACGTTCCCGACACGGTGCAAGCCCGAGTATGAAACGGTCTCGCAGCAGCATATCCAATGCCTCACCAAACTCACAGTTAACGGCTAAACCTCTCACACGAGCCGCCCAATCTTCGACGCTTTCGCCATCAGATCTTCTCGCCTCGTAGAACTTCTCTCTATCAGCAAAAACACAACGTCTCGGCGTAAAACTGGCACGGGATAGGGAGACGGTGTCATGAGTGTGAGGGTGACATTGAACTGTGTGACGTCACCCGGTGTCGTACACGTGTCGCCGCCCGCGCAGCGCCCTCAGTGTGTGAGTTCTAGCGCCTGTTTAGAGGTGTGTCTGGGGTTTGTCACGTCACACGCCTAAATTATCCTATACTCAATACTATTGAAAATAATATTAAATTGTAATTGTAAATTAATACTCAGTATTGAAAATTATCCTAGCACGCATCACGTGACAGCATATATTGTATGTGGTGAAAGCGTTAGTGTCACAAGTGGGCCTCGTGTAGCCGGGAGCGGCCCACTTGGAGGTCAATCCGGAGCGGTGATGGGGTCATAGTCCGCAAGCAAGTCGCGGGGCAGGGGCCAAGCGTCGGGGGGGGGGGGGGGGGGGGGGCGTATGCCAGGGCGCAATCTGCTTAACATGCGGCCAAGCAGACGCGTCGGCACGCGCGAACATACTCTTCGCCAGGCGGCCCACGAACTCATCCAGGCGCTCAATCTCGAGGTCGCGGCGCAGCACGTCGTTCCTCACGAAGCGGGGCGCATCGACGATCGTCCGCAGCGCAAGACTCTGCTGCGCGCGGAGCAACCGTCGGCTCGGCTCGCCCGTGAGGGCGAACCATGCGGGGGCGGCATAGGTCAAGATTGGGCGCACGTACAACATGTACACGCCTTAACTTAAGCCGATGCAGGAGGCGGGACGAGAGCACTGGCCTGAGCAGGTTGCGGGCGACCCTACCCTATACGGCGACATTGCGGACGTGTGGCCCCATAGTGAGCCGACGGTTGCTTGCCAGGTAAACCGCCAAGTACTTGACCCGGGGCGACCACTCGACGTCGGCTCCTTGTAGTCTCAGTGGTGGTGGCAGACGGGCGGATCCGGAGACCATCGCCTGCGTCTTACCCACGTTCACCGCAGCCGCCACTTCCACAGCCAGTCGGGAAGGAGGTCAAGGGGGCGCTGCATTTTGACCGCCGCGTACTTCGCATTCAGCGAAGTGGTGATATACGCGGCGTCGTCAGCATACAGCGCGAGCGTCGCCTCCTCCGTTGTGGGGATGTCGTCTGTGTATCGCGAGTAACACGCAGGCGATACGCAGCTACCTTGAGGTACGCCCGCCAGCACCTAGATAGTGCGCCGTCTACCACCACTCGGAATGTCTTGTTGGAAAGAAAATCAGAGACCGCCTAAAGACGCGACGGGGCGCGTCCGACGTGGACAGCATGTGGATAAGGCCACCGTGCACGGTCGAAGGCCTTCTCCATGTCGAGGAATACTGACACTGTGTACTCCTTCTTATTCATCGCAGCTGCCAGAAGGTGCAGTACCCTCGACAGCTGGTGCGTCGTGCTATGCTCCGCCCGAAACCCGAATTGCTCCGGACGCGGCGCGATGTGGGGTTGGAGATGTCGCAGCAGAAGTGCTTCGAACACCTTGGAGACCGTCAGCAGAAGAGTGATCGGCCGATAGCTCTCCGACTTCAGTATGTTCTTTCCCGCCTTGGGCAGCATAATAACGCGCCCTTCCTTCCACGAAGCGGGAAAAGCCCCCGTGCGCAGTATCGCCGTAAACAGGTGCGCCAGCGCCGCTACCATACGGTACGGCAGGTGGCGCAGCACTGTGTTGGTGATACCGTCAGCACCAGGGGCCTTACGGGGCTTCGTGTTTAGGATGGCGCGTCTGACTGCGCCAGGCGAGAAGAAGATAGGGTCCTCTTCGGGAGCTATCGCCGCCGCGAAGTAGTCTCCCAGGTGTTGCTCGACTGCTGCGACATGTTCGTGGTCGCTAGTCGGGTTCGGTTGGAACTGACGCTCCAGGTGCGCGGCGAAGACCTCCGCCCGGTCCTCCGCTACATATCTTAGCGCCCCGTCGCTGTTGAGCAGAGGGCGCACCGGGGCTGGGGTATTCGTGAACTGGCGGCATAGTTTAAAGACAGACGGCCAGCTATCCGTAGTGGCGTCTATTCGTACCTCCCAGTCCGCGGCGGCCTGAGCTTTGAGCTCGGCCTTCACCTTTTCCGCGAGACGGTTAAGCTGCGTTTTTAAAGTGGGGCATCTAAGTTCTTGCCACTGCTTGCGAAGGCGCCTCTTCACGGCGATCATCGCTTTAAGGTGGGTCGGCAGAGGTGGTAATAGCCCCTGCGGCTGCGTCGTTGTCGCCGCCTCTAAGGCGCTTTGGATGCAAGCAGTGACGTCATTCGCCGTCTGGTCCACGTCCGCGGAGGTGACGATAGGCCGAGTCGGTATGGTGGTCTCTAACTTCTCCCGAAACATAGTCCAGTCCGTTTTACGACGTGGCGCTATGGGCTTCAGTCGGGTCGGCATACCCGATAAGACGACGAGTACAGGCTGGTGATCCGATTGTAACTGGTCGTCTATCACTTGTTGAGTGATCTCGCATTTTAGCCCCCGTGGACTACGATGTCCAGCACGTCCGGCATATAGGTATTGACGTCTGAATAGTGTGTGGGCGTCTCTGGGCCGGACACCATATAGCCGAAGGCTTCCGCGTCCGCGAAGAGCCGTCTCCCCTCCCTCGGTATTCGTAAGTAGAGAGTTCCACGCTGGGTGCTTGCAGTTACAAGTCCCCGGCGAGGATGGTGGCGTGCAGTAGGGCCCGCAACTCGGTAAAGTCGAGGCGGGCCGAGGGCGGCTTGTAGCACGCGTAGATGTTGATGTCCTGATGTCCTCGCCGGCCACATGCAGCTGCACACCCAGCGCGTAACACGTGCTGAGCGACGACGAGGGAATTTCCTGATGGACGACTCTTCGCCTCACAAATACCGCCAGACCACGATAGCGGGTGTTCTGTGCCGACCTTTCGTCGTTCCTATAAACGAGGTAACCCGGGAACCTAACCCTATCTTCGGGTCCCAGGAACGTCTCGCTTATGAGCGCCACGTCGATATTCTGATCCCGAAGGAGATGGCGGAGGAGGGCGACCTTGTCCCGTAGGCTGCGGGAATTCCAATGTATCATCCTCAATGGCCTAGCCATAATAGAGCGTCAGAAGGGTGGCCAGGCCATCGAGGATGACCGTCTCCACATCTTGACCCTGCCTTATCGCCTTGATCAGGTCCATCAGAAGCTTGATGGCGCAGGTTGTGAACTCCTATTTAGTTGTTGTGGTTTTAGAAACTACCTCACCACAAAATTTACAACAAATCTTGGCTGCCATACGACGTTACCTATTGGTCAATTTTGACCAATACCTTTTTTTTGTCCATCGTTTGTGTATGGTTCTGACTTAGCTGTGAGTAGCTTCATAAATGATTTTTTTCAGAAATATACTCGAGTGGCGTGACCTTTTTTTTCTCGTTCGTTTTAATTTCATCTCTGCGCTACAGGCAGGTCAAGATGCTATTAATAAATAATAACGTTTAATGAAATTGAAATATCTTTATAAAACCATAACGCAGAACCGTATAGGTACCTACGTGTGTCAAATTAATGTCGTCATTGAAGCAAAACGTATAAAGAAATAAATATTGTACCTAAAACTTAACAAGCACATTCTGGGTACGCTCGTTCCATCCTAGATCTCATCTGCCTATCGCTTTCCATCAGGTGAGATTAAGGTCAAGAGCCGAGTCATTTCATAATAAAAAAAAAAACCAATTTATAGTAATTTGCGTGGAATTTTAAGTTTCGTAAATAGGTACAGAATTTACACTTGCGTGCAATAAAATCGATTCACCCCATTCTCTTCGATTTGAAACGAGATAATTTAACAAGTTTAATTAACAATAACCTAATATATTGTGTACTAAAACCTTCCTGAATGTGTGTAGATTACGTTAGTGAAAAAATTATCAAAACTGATTCATAACTTTTTGAGAAAAGCGCGAACTTAAAAACATACAGCTCGAATGAAGAACTTCCTTTTTTTCAAGAAGTTTATTGCATATTAAAAAACGTACACGGAAATGAGCTCTTGACTTCCAAACTAAGTAAGTATATTCAAGTAGTAGTAGTGTGTGTAGTTTGTAGTGTATTCAAGTTAAATGCTCAATAAACGAAAAGTAATAAACAAAATTAAGCTTATGTCAACTTCACTGTGACAAAAAAAATCTCGCAGTTTTTTTCAAACAAAAGTGAGTGATGAGAACATCTGAAGAATCGAATCGCTCTTTTCAAGAATATTGCTTTTATCAAAGTATAGGGTCTGTGTAAATAAACTTTATCTTACCTACCTTCACATAATAAAAAACAATTAAAATATACATTAACATCTTTGAGCTATCTTCTCTCAAATAGAGAGCATGGGGTGGGCCAGTTTTTTTGCACGCAAGTATGGCTAACCTTGTTTATACAGGGTGTCCAAGAACCTGGCGTCCAACTGGATTCCCACGATGCCCCAAGTTCTAACAGTACTCAGAAAAATATTTTAAAAAATCCACCCCATGTACTTACAGAATTATACTGATTTCAAAAAAAAAGGGGAAATGAGCACCCTGTGACATACTTTTGAATGCTGTGACTGCTAATGCTGATAATTTCGATATTTCTTGGAGGTTTTGTAATCTAGGGTATTGCTGTGTCTAAATAGAATGTAAAAATAATGTACTTATTGTACCATTTTAAAATAAAATATTATTTTTTTTAAAGGTGATATGGAAAACTATTGAATTTCGCAACTTTGACCGACTGTAGTGTAAAAAAAATGTACCAAAATAGTATGGCAAGTGACGTCAAATTTTGACGCGTTTATTCCTCTTTTTAAAAAGGTATAATACTTACACATTAATTTGAAAAAAAAAATTTTTGATAATATTTTTACTCAACAACCCAATTTTTACGATGTCTAACAGAATTCTTAGAAAGAAAAATTTACGACGAATTGAATCTAACCTCTAAAGAATTACTATTGTATGCTCATAAAAATAACAACAGGCCTCTCAAAAAACAGGTTAGACCGTAAGGGACGGTATGTGCATGCATCTCACCATAGTGATTCGTTATTACAACAGGAGGGAGCAAGACAGAAACTATCTTTGCGATTTGCTGGTTCTTCTTTATGGTACCCCATTATTCAGGTAAGAGTGAGGGAGAAAAAGGTTAGAGGTGCGAGTGAGATAGATAGTGACGCTATCTGGGATCGTGCTATTTAGGATAACAGTACGGTCAGTACGCGTCACTGCCTCCTGCCGTTACTACGCACCTCTCTCTTATTGTTACCATTGATCACGTACTACGATTTAAAGCTTTGTTTATTGGACTCGATTACTCTTTGTGCTCTGGACTTTGAAACGAACTCTTTACGACGACCTTTGCCTGTGTTTGGACAGTTTGTGTTTTGTGTGTGCTACCATGGCGACCTACACTCCGCAAGAATACGCAAATATGCACTACATTTATGGAGAATGTAGAGGTAATGGACGAGCTGCAGCGAGACTTTACAGAGAAAGGTATCCGAGGGCTACGCGATATCCCGACCATCGAGTTTTCATTAATGTGCACAGATCACTATGTGACGGGCGGTTCCCCAATCAAGTAGCTGGTGAAGGACGACCCGTAAATGACTTCATACGCGATGAAGTTTTAGAGGCGGTGTCGGCAAATCCAAGCATCTCTGTGCGAGGAATAGAAGCTGATACGGGGATACCGAAGAGCACAGCACACAGTATTCTCCAAAAAGAAGAATATCATCCGTACCACGTACAGCGAGTGCAAAGTCTTTTACCTCGAGACTATCCGAGCCGAGTCGCGTTTTGTGAAACAATCCTGCAAAAACATCGAGAAGACGAAAACTTTATCGACAAAATTTTGTGGTCAGATGAATCAACATTTAAGAAGGATGGCTACATGAACCTACACAACTTGCACGAGTGGCATGTGGAAAATCCGCACTTGATGCGAGAAGATAGATCCCAGTACCGGTTCAAAGTGAACATGTGGACCGGTATTCTCTGTGGGAATATTATTGGTCCATTTGAGATGCCCGAGAATTTGACTGGCGAATCATATTTAAATTTTCTTCAAAATGATTTGCCAAACTTACTAGAAGAGACCCCACCAGATATGTGGTTCCAACACGACGGCTGTCCAGCACATTTTCGCGTATCCGTTAGAGAGTTTTTGGACGAGCAATACCCGAACAGGTGGATTGGGCGATCAGGAACAATCCCGTGGCCAGCCCGCTCACCTGACGTAAATCCGCTGGATTTTTTTTTCTGGGGAACTATGAAGGAGCTCGTTTATGCGAAGCCCATTAATGACATCGCTGACCTTCGTGAGAAGATAACACAAGCAGTGCAGGTGATACGTCAAAAAAGTTACTCGCGAAACATAAAGCGGTCCTTTTTAAGGAGAGTGAGAGCTTGTATTGCCGCGGGTGGTCAACATTTTGAACATTTATTGTAATAAAATATCTTTAAACTAACATTCTTTGCTTTTATTCTACTGGGAACCCATCTACCTGTGTGTATTTCCTTCTTGCTCACTCTTGGAACCGAAGTAAATAATAGTAGTAACATAACAGTTTCTAAGATAAGAAAGGGTCCGACAGTTACCGTTAGTAGGTAGGCACTTCGTAAAAATTGGGTTGTTGAGTAAAAATATTATCAAATTTTTTTTTTTCAAATTAATGTGTAAGTATTATACCTTTTTAAAAAGAGGAATAAACGCGTCAAAATTTGACGTCACTTGCCATACTATTTTGGTACATTTTTTTTACACTACAGTCGGTCAAAGTTGCGAAATTCAATAGTTTTCCATATCACCTTTAGTTAAAATAATATTTTATTTTAAAATGGTACAATAAGTACTTTATTTTTACATTCTATTTAGACACAGCAATACCCTAGATTACAAAACCTCCAAGAAATATCGAAATTATCAGCATTAGCAGTCACAGCATTCAAAAGTATGTCACAGGGTGCTCATTTCCCCTTTTTTTTTGAAATCAGTATAATTCTGTAAGTACATGGGGTGGATTTTTTAAAATATTTTTCTGAGTACTGTTAGAACTTGGGGCATCGTGGGAATCCAGTTGGACGCCAGGTTCTTGGACACCCTGTATAGGTCAGCCGCAGCCCTACGTAAACATGGCTATTTAAGAATGTTAGATTTATCTAGGACCTAGGTAAATAGCTATTTTTGGAATAAAAAGATCTCGTCAAAGGGTTTTTTTTTTTCAAATTACCTAATAAGTAACTGAATGTTAAATTGTAAGATTATTTTACTTGCTATATTTGCGTTCAGAGTTTAGCAAACTTAGCATATCATTCCAAACTTACCCAAATACTTCTGTTTATGTTGTCTTTACACAGATAAGGAAAAATATATAAAACGCACACTAATTTATTACAAAACCGTTATTACTCGAGTTCCTAACTATTCATAATGTGTTCCACTGTAAACTGGCTCACTTTAACTTACGTCACGGGCAACTCGCTCTAAGTAGCTCGTCACACGCGCATCTATCTCCTTCTTACTTACCGTAAATGAAACTGAGCGCAGCGATCTCTATCTGCCAGCGACTAAGTGCACTTATGTTCGATAAATAATTTCATATATTTATTGTAGATCTGTTTATATGTAATGAATACAGCTTTCCTTTGGTGGGTTCAAATTATAGAATAACTTTTCGAAACAAGCATTCCACCATATTTACATAGATACTGTCTAGAAACTATTTAAAGTATTTTGTACTTGCTTGTACCAATGTATGAAGAAATAGAATTCATTAATATCTTTGTAATTACACACCGACAAAATCTGTAACTTGGCGAAAACTTGCGACTTTTGGGAAATAACAGACCTTAGCTAGGTGCCCTAGTTTTTGAAAAAAAAAAAATGGGTCACGTTGGGGAAATCCTCTCCCCAATAATCTTTTGAACCTGTGAACGGCAAATTCTGATATTTGGCGACTGATTCCGACTAATTAGCGACTAAATTTGTGAGAAAACAGATCTTCGCTAGGTGTCCTAGCTTTTGAGATTCAAAATGGGTCACGCTGGGGACTCTCCAGCTGGGCCACCTATAAACCCTTATATCTTTTGAACCTGTGACCGGTAAATTCTGATATTTGGCGAAAAATTTCGACTAATTGGCGACAAATTGTTCGTGTTATCAAAATTAAAATCCGTGATGGTGGCCATGCCAGTGTCAGCCACACATCGCCCTCTTAAAAGGAAAGGTAAACATTCAGATGAGAATAACAGCCGATAAATAAAAAAAGATTATTTTTGCATATTTTTTTATTTTTCATTACGTTATTTTAGTTAGGACTACTTAGTATACCTAATAGTCAAAAATCAAATGCACACATTAAACCAAATCAAAAATTTTAACATAAGTATTATTATAGGTAGTGTCAGAACAAAAATGTTGACCTTATTATTATTTCCACTGACAACAAAATGTAGGTATATGCCATCAATATGACTATTATTGATTTTCACATAATCGAAACAGATTGTATTTTCACCCTGAAGCGTGAGTCAACGCGTGCTCATTTGAATATTTGCGTGGCTTTTTTCTACATTTTTTTTGTTGTCTTGAAAGCTGGTTAAGCCCCACCTAGAGCGGGAGAAGTCATTGATGATTTCCCATCCATTCATGGATACCGATATGGAACCATTTACGGCAAAATATCGCAAATATTTCTATGAAAAAACTATGAGAATTTTCGTCTCTAGTTATGAAGTTAGTTTATATTAAACGCTAGACAATTCCTCACTAACTAGGTAGGTACATAAATTGGTACCTACTATACTATTTTTTAAACTTCTGCTTAATGTATTAAGTCCAAGCCGGCTAAATCCAGTCGTAACCTGCAAACGGTAACAACACTTTATAAGTAGGTACCTAATTTACATTCAATTTGATATGAATGTAAACAAACTTTAAATCGCGACCGTGGGCGGTCAATTGTAGTAGGTAGGTTATTAAATGATTTGATTGGATGAATCCTGAAATCTTAATTTTAAATCACCTTTATCACCACTTCCATCCACACATTTGTATTACCTAAATTACCGAAGGATAATAAATCACTTGAAAAGTGAGGTGAGGTTACGTTATCTTACTAATGATTTAAGATTTTTTTTTAAAATTAGATATTTTTTATAATGCTATGTAAATATTGTTGGAAAAAGTGGTGACTAAAAATTCAGATGTTTTGTTTATTTTTTAGAGATTGTTAAAACGGAATTGTAGACATTTCTATCAAATTCTATTAAGACTTAGGCGTTCGTCCTAATATAAAGCGATGGTCGCGCGAATACGCGATCACTTTTTGTTCGGAAAACAGGAAGGCGCCCTTTGTCGGCGCGACCACGCGTTCCGGTGCACCGAACAAAAAGTGATCGCGATCGCGAATTCGCGCGACAATCGCTTTATATTAGGACGACACCTTAAGTTCTAACCAACTGTAAGTATTCAGTTTTAGCCGGCTAAGAGTCAGTAGGTACATGCGTGACGCTGCGCGCACTATCTAAATATTATAATTTCAGTGAAAGCGCGGAATTAAAAGAACTACATACATAATTATTAAAACATCGAAATACGCCAAAATGGCACGCGGCTGTGTTTACTGACCCTAAATCGTAAAGCTGATATCAGACCACCTTCACTCGAGTGAATTTTCATTTTTGTTTCTTTCCACGTTCACACACGACACCTTCGATTAAGAATACACTATATTCAGCAGATTAGCACCTCAAATACGGCCGAAAACAAAAGGCAATGTGGCCTTATGGTGTGTGATCGAAAATCTAACAAGCACCAATCACCAAAATTTTTTTCAAACCAATTGTCTAATATAGTTTTTTATTAATTAATATATTTGTAGGTAGGTACTTATTTAAAAATGACTATTTTCAAGCTTCAAGTGATCTTTTTTTATATTTTTGCCAATGACAAAGTTTAATGTTTAGGACATTAATATATCTCACAAACCTAATTAACCATTATATTCGGGCATTAAGGTTGATAATAAAGCGAAGTTATTGATAATTATTTAAAAACCTTTTTATATTTTTTTTACCTAATTAATTAATAAGAATAACAATATAATATCAACTTTTTTCACTTTTGAACAATTTCTTATTCAGACGTTTCACTTCCGAGTGAAAGATGATGATAAGGGCTGATTTTTCAATAGTCAGTTATCTTATCTGAAGAATAAATAATTATGACAGTTTGACATATTTTCTATACAAAAGCTGTCAAATTGAAATAATTATTCTTCAAATAAAAGTTTCTGACTATTGAAAAACTTGCCCTAAAAGATATAAATGAACAGTAAGTAAAGCGTCTGACATCAGCTTAATTGTAGCTGCACTTCAGCTAGTACCTACAGCTCCCGCCAAAGGACGACAGAGGATCTTAATACATTTCATTATAAAAGAAAGAAATGCTGTTCTCTCCGAGCATGATTAGTAAAAATTTACCTTGTTCAGCGGTGAATACGCAGCGATATTTGTAGTTGCTCCTATGGCGATGCCCGAACAATGAAATAATTGTATACTAATAATTGTATACTTTAGGGCTCTTGTCTTGTCGTGGAGAACAACCATTATTTAGATTAGGTACGTTATAATCATTGACAAACCCTCCACCGTCCGTCGAAGGGATTTTACACAATCTGCAATGACTACTTTGTTTTCAATATACCTACGTAATTCACTGTTAACAGTGAATTACGTTGATATATTCAATGTAATATGTTCTGGCCAAACTGAAGCGACTCCGGCGCAGGATGCGGGACAAAATTCGCTCGCGCCGATTGTCAAACTGGCGCGTCCTGCCATCCCGCGCGGGATTCACTGTGTGGCCAGAGCTTGAAAGGTAGACAAATGACTTCTATATTTTAAACGAGAGCTCTTATCGGATTTCCTACAAAGCTATTATTTTTTTAGACAAAATATAAAAAAAAATTACATCTCATCTGTTTAAGTACGGTCAACACTTTTATACCGAAACTATACCAAAGACCTCGATAAATTCTTGTACATTATAGGCTAGTGTAAGTATACTATTTACATAATTCAAAACAAAAATCTTTATCAATACCTACATGCAAGTTCAGCCTGGAATACACATGCTCTGTATTAAAGAACAAAACCAAAATTTTTCGAGCAGATGCTACTTAGTAGTAGCACATTATTAGCACCTGCATATACGAAAAAGTATGAGTACTATGCGCAAACACGGAGACCATGCTGTAAGTGAGCATAAGTAAATTAGTAGCAAACAAGTATGCTTTTAATTAAAGCATGTGTATTTCAGCCTTAATACTGTAGTACAAAAATAAATAAATGTAGTTTAATTGGAACCCTACAAAAACTAACGTTATTTATTTTTATACAAGGATTGTTTGAAAATACCTTAAATATATTAATTATGTGTACTTATTGCAAATATTTTTTTAAATTTTGCTTGACTATAATAAAATTAATATAAATTGTTACACTGCATACTAACTTGCAGCTAGCAGTTAGCAGATCACACACTGCGACGCAGCACGCGGCGCACGGAGCCGCCGTTTTTACGCCCGCCTTACATGATTAGACAAACTCGCATTGGTCATCAGGAGCCCCGTGCATGTGCGACGAGCGTAAAACTTGCTCCGCACGAGACGCGTCGCTGTGTGTGTTCGATCCCGCTTACCGACGACGTCTTGTGTGTCTAGTTTGAATCGTGTAGTATCGCGCTTTAATTCGCCGCTAGTGCACAGGAAGATCTCTAGATATGTCAACCATATTTGCGGGATTGTTTATAGCGAATTTTTACTAATCGTTGTAATGATTGTGCCATTCCCAATTAATCTTAGGCATACTTTCACCCGGTTTCTAGAACGAACATTTTTGACGTGTCACGTGGGATCCGATTAGCTGTTGTAATAGGCTAGTTGACAGTAAGAAAAATACCCTATTAATTATATTTTCTAAAGGATGTTATTGAACGCGAATCAGAGCGCGACACGCCATTACTTGCAGATGACTGTTTCAAATCTAACTATAAGTATATAATAAGTAAATGAAATGCTGTTCGTATTTAAGCGCCACTTGAGAGCGGCTGGACCGGTTTGGATTTTTTTTTATTTTAAAATGCTCGCAATAGTCTGAATTAGGTTATTATAAAAAAAACATAGAATAAAAAAAGTTTAACAACTTAGTGCAAGCTGCCGACAAAGGTAATGGTGCGCTTTGCAGCACAACATTGTTTCGTGTTTTTCCCGACCATGAAGCACAAAAGCAAATCGTAATTAATTACTAATTACAGATATTTCTGCCCGTCGCCGCCAGCTTGGACCGCGCTGCACCCTAATTGCGTAATACACCTGGAACAGCATTTTGACAATATTCATGACATTATTTAGGCAATCGTTGTTTTTATGCAAAAGCACTCCTTTTACTACTTCCAGCGCATATTTTATAGACTGGCTGGTACCTATTATAAATTTTACTTTTTAGGGTGCGTACACATAAGCACGCATTTTTTCGGCACTCATACTTTATGCCTCTTGTCACATTTTCACAATTACCAAATACGCCGCGCACGCTCAGCGCTCGAATGGCAACTTCGATGCGTGTTTGATAATTACGAATAATAGGTACGTTATGACGAGGGGCATAAAGTATTTGGCGCGACTGCAAGACGCGTGCGTGATTCAAAGGCTGCTCGAACGCGATTAGCGCGCGATGAATTTCGTGTCAAATGAACTCGTCCTCAGAATTTACCACTGGCTCTACGTCACAGCAAAATCATGAAAATATTGTCTGTCCTATACGTACATATTGAGCCTCGTAATATTAATATGTATCTTAATAATAACTTGAAGCCTGGGACAGTCATTTGTCTACAGATACGAACATGGATTCGACTCTCCGCCACTGTACACACATACATGAATGATATAACAATGTGGAAAAAGCAATACATTTTTAAAAAAATAATTTCTGCTATTTTAATGAAATTTAACATTGCTAAAACCTTATATAAATGATTAATTTGGTACATAAACATACCATTCCAGAAAATAGAAGTTTAAAACTTCATTACTCAGCATTGTCGTAACGCACTCTGTAAAGAAGAAGAAAATAATATTATTTAGCAAGTTTTAAATTCCATTGCATAAATTCATAAAAGTAAGATTGCAATGATAGTAATATTGGAAAGTAGAGTGGAAAATATATATGACAGGAGCATGCTTATCTACTGGATGGGCTATGAATTTGTAAACTTTTAAAAATGAATAGAATGTGAAGGCGAGACTAAGTGTCTAAACACACTATGCCGAAGTTACGCGACTGAAGTTCCGCGGCTGATGTTACGTTCCGACGTGTTCGGCTGATATGACACACCATAAGTGCCGAACTACGTGGCGGAAATTCAGTTGCGGAACTTCAGTGTCTTCGCTATAGTAGCGTCGTGTCGTGTTATCTAAACAGGCGGACAGACAGACGCAAAACAAAGTGATCCTGTTAGGATTCCGTTATTACTTTTGAGGTGCGAAACCCGAAAAATGGACTATTTTACAGTAATAGCAATTGCAGAGGCTTTAGAAGAGGACAAATACAGAAAAGAATATTGGGTGCACCCATTGAATTCTACGTGACTACAAGATGGCCAGTTTCAACGTTATGCAAAGTACAGAGCCCATCCCGTTCATTTTTTCAAGTATTTTCGGATGACAATACAGCCTTTCGACGAACTGTTATTTCTAATCAGTAACAACATTTTGAAAAGATATCTACTACATTCAGAGATTCCATTTAAATATATAGAAATAGAGCCATGTCGTTACATAAATAAGGAGCACTTTCGTATTTGCAAATAAAAATACTTTGAACTTCCAAGGATTTTTTCGCTGATACGATTATGCTCATTTTTTACAAGACAACACGAATCAATTTCCCATGCTTTCACTTTCTTTGCTTTGCACGAATCAATTTCTCAAATGGATGAACCACCAAAATACTAAAATACTTATTTTAGTATTTTGGTGGTTCATCCATTTGTTTAATCCAAATGAACTGACTGAAAAAATTAATGACATAAGATCAATAATTTATCTTCACTATTGCAATCTATATCACAGAATAAATAATAGCACAAGTACAGAAGGTTTACTCCGAAAAATCAGTTATATAAATAGCGACTCTTGCTACGCTACGACACATTAGTGCCATTCAGGTCGCACAGCGTTAATTACTGACACTTATATTCACCTAGAAGTTCCCTCTCTTTCTATCGCGTATACCTGACTCGTTAGGCCTGTCGTCTTTTACGACGCAGCGCGTGATTGAGTATCGAACTAAAGGGCCCCACATATTACAAAGTTGGCCTGCAGTCTCTGGTCCTATCAGGCGGCCTGCCGTCCAAGGCCTGCATAGACCACACACTACAGCGATTATAACCTGCCATACACTACAGCCGGCAGTTACCCTACACACTTATAAGTTTATAACATAACTTCAACATGCTTAATCGATATCGAATGGAAAACATCGTAATCGCAGTGAATTATTATATTTAAAAATAATAACCAAATTAGAAAACTCGCAAAATTATTTTTGTCGGTAATTCGAAATAGGCGCTAAATTGGCAATACTAGGCGCCGCCGGCCCACTAACAGGTTGCTCGATTTGGCCTTGAGATCTCATACTGTCCGGCCGATACCTGTCGATGCAGACCTGCTGCACCGGCCACTGGCCACATACTCTCAGATCGCATAGGCCGTCATTGGTCGTCAATCCAAAACCTTAAAAGGAACTGTGAGTCTGTGATCTATAGCAATAAACTGACAGGCTGATATCCGCCGGCGGACTGTAAATGAGTGCCCTTTACGTGCGAGCCGGCCGGTGCGCGGCAGCTTACACTGAATTAGCACGACGACAAGTTGAGCCCGCCGCTTACTGGTAGTTTCATACCTAAAATGCGGAATGCGCCTGGCCGGTCTGTACTGAACACAATACTGTTTCCCATTGCAGCCGTGGCATAAATTTTTATAGCACCTTATATGCTAGGAGAAAATGGCCAACTCTTAGCTTTATACAAGTAGCAATTTCTGTATATGAGATCCGTCAAGGTAGCCCGCGAAATTAAATTATTTTATTAATTATGGTACATGATAAAATATACAGAAGTTTCAAATTCCTAATTTGTTGAATTGTTGCGATAGAGCTCGTACAAAAATGGTCTAAAACTGACAACTTTTACGGCCCCCTATTTCTTCATTTTAGAAGATAAAATATATATATATATATTTGTACTCTATTCGATGACTTCTAGACAATGACACCCCACAAGCTAGGTTAAAAAAATATTTTTTTACAAAATGAAAAGTAAAAAAATATTTTTTTACAAAATGAAAAGTATGGGGACCACCCCCTTTAATGTTTAATTGCACTTTATTTGCTGTTAAAGCCGTAATAGAAATACACAATCTGTGAAATTTTCAACTGTCTACCTATTACGGTTCATGAGATACAGCCCTGTGACAGACGGACGGACGGACAGCAGAGGCATAGGTTTGTACGCTCAATATTGAGACTAGCTAGAATGCTCGCGGCTTCGCCCGTGTGGATTTCTGATTTCATGGGGGTTAATTTTCTTGCGCGGACCATAATTATTTTTCTAAAATAAACATAGCTTAAGTTACTCCTTATAACATCAGCTATCTGCCGTCAAAATCGGTGTAAATTCGTTTGGGAAGTTTCCAAAACTTGACTCAAAGATTACTTATACCATTTTTTGAGTTAATCAAGCCACGCAGTAAAATCCTCCCCTTAATATAACATATAAAACCGTTAGTTTAGATGATTCTGAACCCGGCTCAGTGGGCAGCGTGGCTCAGAAACGTCAGTTTTATGGGAGTCCATTTCTGTTATGTCAAAAAAAATAAGCAGATGGTTCTATCACAATATGTCTGATATTAAAAATGTGCATAGGTGCAATGATGTATTACCTTTAGATGCGTTACCCGCGCTCAATTTTGGCAAAGTAAATGGAAGGTAATTGCCCGACTTGAGATTAGTCGGGCACCATCCAGTGTCCTGGCGACACGTCACTGTCACTCGCAATTTGCAGCAATTATTAGTGAAGAAAATGCCTTCCTGTGTTTAAAGACGATGTAAAAATCATACTACTACTGTGAGAGAAAAGAAAAACGTCTTATTTCATGCGTAAGTACTGTATTTTTTTATCATAACATTTAAAACGTTTTTTGTTTTGTACTTGTACCGCCATTTTTCCGCGAGCGCCCGAGCGGGCTCGTGAGTACTCGTGGCTAGGGGAGAATGGGGCAACTACTTTTAGGTACCTGATATTGTTTGATATAAAATCATGTCATCCAATCCTGCATATTAATTACGTGTTATGAATATTGTTAGAAACTCTTTCTTCGATAGTCGGATTTCCGGAATCATTTTTAGATATTAAATTTGATAAGACATTCATTATGATTAAATTATTATCTGTATTTAAATTTAATAACAATATTTAAATACTTTTTTCATTAATATTAAAATTAAGAGTTATCGCACGCACTACTTCCGGTTGTACCACCACGTTTTATGATAAATATCAACCTAGGTTATTTCCGGTAACAAAATAACAAGTGGTGGGAAGTAGTGCGCACGATCGGTAGTCAGTCGACGTTGAACAGTGTTGAACAGTGGAAGTGTAAGTGATTTTGCAGAACATTTGAAGTGTAACTTGAGTGTAAGAAACTTAATAAATATTTGTATCCTGACAAAATTGTTTAAAATTACCCTGAGCTTTAATAGTTCAGAAGTGGTATATAATCGGGATAGCGATCAATAATCGCCCTCGGTGAAGGACTGAACGCCCATAAAAGGTACGTACAATGTTAAAGTTGAATTAGGTATATCTAAAATTATTCAATTGGTTAGTTTTATTCGCTTTCCTCTAGAAAATGGAAATGCTTTTCTCCATTTAACGATGTCTCAAAAGAAGAACATTTGATCGCTGGTGAATGAGTAATTAATAGCATTCTAGCTGAACTGGTGATATGTATATATTTTTTTTTTCTTTTTTTTTGTTTTCTTTTCTTTCTTCTCTTTTGTCTAATATATTAAGATAATTAAAATATTAGAAATATTGGTAAGATTATCATAGGTAAATATTAAATTAAAGAACATTAACTTTTGGTAATTTATTCATTTCTAGTGATCATGACTCGCAAAAGAAAGTCTCGACAACATACAAGAGAGTCATACGACTCTTCACCAAGTGGCTCAGAGCCTGCTGTGCGGAGACGTCGCAAAACTCGCCGCAACCGTGACAAGTCGAGTGAATCGAGAACGAGCGAGTCGAGAGATCGCAATGCACGTCGCAGCAGTCGTGGTTCAAGGCGCCGTGGTGCGGCGCGTGAAGCTACGCGTCATGCATCGCCTGATGCGACGCGTGTTGCTACGCGTGATGCGTCGCGATCGCGCCATGCTTCGCGGATGCGTGATGCGGAGCAAGCTGCGACGCATGATGTGTCGCGTGACGGGGCGCGTGATGCGTCGCGATCGCGTGATACGTCACGGATGCGTGATGCATCGCGATCGCGCCATGCTTTGCGGATGCTTGATGCGACGCGAGCTGCGACGCGTGATGCGTTGCGTGATGGAGTGCACGGCGCGTTGCGATCGCGTGATGCGTCGTGGGTGCGTGATGCGCCGCGTGATTCGTCGCGTGATGGTGCGCATGGCGCGTCACGATCGCGTGATGCGTCGCAGTTGCGGGATGCGGTACAGGATGCGACTCGTGATGGTGCGCACGGCGCGCCGCGAACGCGTGATTCATCGTGCAGTCGTGACATGCCACGAAGACATAGTCAAGATATAGCGAGAGCATCGCGTTCGGACACTACACCAGCAGCAGTGGTGAGCCCTTTTGATTCTATAAAAGATGCAGATACTAATACTAACATTTTAGTTTCGGTTTTTAAAGAGTTCATGCAGACCATGAAAGCAGACGGGGGTAGTGAACGTTTTCCGGTTTTTAATGTGATACCAGAATTTGATCCCAATAAGCGAACTCAAACGATAGAAACATGGTTAAGTAAAGTAAACGAATGTGCTCAAATTTATAATTGGACCGAAAAGCAGACTGTTCACTATGCTCTTCCTAAATTAGCGGGATTGGCTCAGAAATGGTATCAGGGCCTACCTAGTCTTCTGTTTTCATGGGCTGAATGGCAGAGCAAATTAAAATTGGCATTTCCAAGTGACCAGAACTATGGTCAGCTATTAACGGAAATGCTTGCTTGTAGGGCTGATTTTGGAGTGTCTTTAGAAGAATATTTTTACCAAAAGGTTGTTTTATTGAATCGCTGTAATATACACGGTAAAAATGCAATAGATTGTATCTTGTTTGGAATTGAGGACAGGTCTGTCAGAACAAGTGCAGAAGCCGCACAGTTCACGGAACCTGATAAATTATTAGTTTATCTCAGGAATATAAGAACTACAAAGAAGTTAAACAAGCCAAATTCATCTCTGCGGGCAGGCAACACTGATAGCAAACAATCTAACACATTAAAAGGAGTTCAAAATGATAATAGTAACAATAGGAACTATAGGCGTACAAAATGCTATAATTGTGGTGAAGAGGGGCATCCATATTTCAAATGTAAATTACCAATCAAGCGTTGTGATAAATGTTATCAAGTAGGGCACTTAGCTGATAGCTGTCCAGGCACCAAATAATCTACTAATAATAAAACAGTTTTAAGAATTTCAAAAGAACCAGATAGTGACTCCAAATATTTTAAAACCGCTGTCGTGAATGGTCTGAATTTTGATTGCTTCATAGACTTCGGAAGTCAATGTTCTATGTTGCAAGAATCTGCGGCTAAGAAATTGGTTAACTCATGGTCGGTATCAGAACTACCTGTATTGAAAGGTTTTGGGGACAGCGTTGTCAATTGCTTAGGTAAATGCAGTGTTGAGATAAAAGTAGATTCAGTCACTGCTACGGTAGAAACTCTTATCGTTCCTGATAAATTATTACAAGTTCCTTTATTACTGGGACAGACATTCACAGGAACAAGAACATATTGTGGTTCTTAAAACTAATAACCAGCTTAAGATAACCACGAGTATAACTAAAAACGTATTGGTGTACGTTGATAACTCGCTTATTATACATGGGTATACCCCAGTCAGTATTTATACTAAACCAAGGTATTCAGGCGACTTATTTGTTGAACTTAGTTTTTGTCAGAATGCTCATAAACAATATGAGATTATTCAAAGTGACAAGTGACTAATGGACAAGGAACGATTGTTGTTAAGGGCTTAAACTCTGGGTTTGAATTGCTGAAAGACACTTTACTGCTCCGGGCCCTTCCTTTAAGTGAAGTACAGACACTAAATATTGGCAGAATAGAACACTGTCCAGATAATACAGTAACATCCCAAATTAAAGCTTGCATGATACAGGTGGACGACAATATCGGATCTGATCATAGAACCAAATTAACTGAGTTGCTAAATGACTTTAGGGACTGTTTCGCCTTTTCGGTTAAAGAGTTAGGGTGTATAAGTGGTACAGAAATGAACATAAACCTTAGTGATACCACGCCTGTGGTATACAGACCTTATCGATTATCCCATTCAGAAAGGCACGTAGTTCGCGAAATGGTAAAAGACTTGTTTGACTCGGGAATAATTAGACAGTCATCATCAAATTACGCATCCCCCATCGTATTAGTACGCAAAAAGACCGGTGACTATCGTCTTTGCATTGATTTTAGGGCACTAAACAAAAAGACCGTCAAAGAACATTATCCTCTACCCCGTATAGATGATCAGTTAGATAATCTGTCAGGTCATAAATATTTTACTTCCCTCGATCTCGCATCCGGTTATTATCAGATTGCAATGGCAGAATCGGCAAAACATTTAACAGCTTTTGAGACCCCAGATGGTCATTATGAATTTAACCGCATGCCCTTTGGGCTAGTAAATGCGCCGTCAACATTTCAAAGAGCTGTTAATAGTGTTTTGGGGAACGCGAGATTCAAGGAGGCGTTTGCTTACATGGATGACGTAATTATACCATCCAGAACAATAGAAGAAGGGTTGCAAAGACTACATGATATACTGAGCCTTTTCCGGTCTTCCGGGATAACACTAAATTTATCAAAATGTAATTTTTTGAAACAATCCATAGATTATTTAGGTTTTGAAGTTAGTGAGTCCGGAGTAAAACCAGGCAAAAAGAAAACCGAAGCCGTAGACCAATTTCCCAGACCAACAGACCAACACAAGATTAGGCAGTTTGTGGGATTAGCGAGTTTCTTTCGAAAGTTTATAAGAGGTTTTTCAATTATCGCGAAACCACTAACACAACTTTTGAAAAAGGACTCTAAATGGAGTTGGGGAGACGCAGAAGAATCAGCATTTTTAAACCTAAAAACAGAACTTGTTAAACGACCCATTCTCTCATTTTATAATCCCGAATTCGAAACACAGTTGCATACAGACGCGTCTAAAGTCGGGGTTGCCGGAATCTTGATGCAGAGGCCAAATAAAGAGATATCTTTTAGTGCCGTAGCATTTTACAGTAGACAGACATCCCCTGAAGAAGCCAAATTCACATCTTACGACTTAGAAACACTAGCTGTAGTAACGTCGCTTCAGAGATTTAGAGTATATTTGTTAGGTATTAATTTCACAATTGTTACCGATTGCAATTCTCTCCGTGCAACCTTTGAAAAAAGAGACATACTGCCAAGAGTTGCAAGATGGTGGAGCACCATACAAGAATTCGACTTTCAAATAATTTATAAACCAGGCACAGGTATGGCTCATGTAGATGCTCTGAGTCGAAATCCCATTTCATCAGAAATAATAGAGTTACAAGTAAGACGAATTGATACAGATTGGGTAGCCACGGTACAACAAAACGATCCTGAGTTACAAAGAATTATTGCTATATTAAATGATAAAGAGAATGACAATATTATAGAAATTAAAAATAATTTTGTTGTTAAAAAGGGACTATTATACAGGAAAACAGATACTGGCGATCGTTGGGTTGTACCGAAAGGCGTTCGGTGGCAAATTTTAAAGTCAAACCATGATGAAATTGGACATTTCGGTCTTGATAAAACCTTAGAAATAATTAAAAATAATTACTGGTTTGCTAAGATGAGACGATTCACTAAAAAATATGTTCAGTCGTGTTTAGAATGTGCCCACTCTAAAATACCAACTGGGAAAAAGTCAGGCAAATTGCATCCCATTGAAAAGGTTGAACAACCATTTCATACCATACATATTGATCATTTAGGTCCTTTTGTTCGAAGTAAGCACAAAAATGCATACCTGTTATTAATTGTTGACGCTTTTACGAAGTTTGTGATAATTGTTCCTGTTAAAAGTACTAAGTCCGTCCATTCCATCAGAGCAATTAAAAACTATTTTCACACATTTAGTGTTCCAAAACGTGTTATTTCCGATAGAGGTACCTCATTCACTTCTAAAAGTTTTCAAGATTACTTAAGTTCATTAGGTATTAAACATGTAATGAACGCTGTAGCGACTCCGCGGGCCAATGGCCAAGTCGAGCGATACAATCGAACTGTTTTATCAGCATTGACAGCTACTAATTATGGCAAATCCGAAAATGAATGGGATGAACATATTTCAGAAATTCAGTGGGGACTTAATAACACACTTAACAAAGGTACCGGGAAAAGCCCTGCTCAGGCATTATTTGGTCTTAATTTAGTGAGTACCTCAAATGCGTTATTACAGCTTAATGTTACAAACGACACAGAAAGTTCGGCCACTTCGTTAGAGGACACTAGAAAAGAAATTTCAGAACATATTAAAGAAAATCAAGACATGCAAAAAGAACGTTTCGACAAAGCTAGGAAAGAAGTCAATTATAAGATAGGAGAACTTGTAAGGGTAGAAAGAGATGTTCCATCAGTAGGAAAAAGTAGGAAATTAGTTCCTAAACTTAGAGGACCGTATCGTATTGCAGAAGTTCTTGATAACGACCGATACGTAATTGAAGATACACCACTATCTAAAAAGGGAAATAGAAAATTTAGCGGTATCTTTTCAGTCGATAAAATCCACCCCTGGGTAGTTTTTAATAGATCGGATTCAGATTCTGAGGTGCCGGAAAATGAAAACACAGACTAATTTAAGATTGATTGGTAATGAAGCTATTATATTAAAGTTAAGTCTAATACCTTATCTGAGAATATGTCCGAGGTCTCAGCTAAGAGAGATATTAAGGATATGTATGAGGCCTTGATATCTTAAGTTAAGTATGTATATGGTGTCTGTAGCTTATCTGAGAATATGTCCGAGGTCTCAGCTAAGAGAGATATTAAGGATATGTATGAGGCCTTGATATCTTAAGTTAAGTATGTATATGCTGTCTGTGGCTTATCTGAGAATATGTCCGAGGTCTCAGCTAAGACAGGTGTTAAGAATATGTTTGAGGTCTTAACATCTTAAGTTAAGTGGCTTATCTGGGAATAGGTTTGAGGTCTCAGCTAAGACAGGTGTTAAGGATATGTCTGAGGCCTTAACATCTTAAATTAAGTGGCTTATCTGAGAATATGTCTGAGGTCTCAGCTAAGACAGGTGTTAAGGATATGTCTGAGGCCTTAACACCTTAAGTTAAGTAGCTTATCTGAGAATATGTCTGAGGTCTCAGCTAAGACAGGTGTTAAGGATATGACTGAGGCCTTAACACCTTAAGTTAAGTGGCTTATCTGAGAATAAGTATCAGGTCTCGGCTAAGATAGGTGTTAAGGATATGTTAAGGCCTTAATATCTCAATTTTAGTCTAAAGTACAAGTAGTTTAAAGAAAATAACACAAATAAGCTGAGTATATTTTACTATTTTCATTACGTTCATTTTTGTTTTTGTGTGAGAATTAATTTTCCCGGGACGGGAAATGTATCAGGAAAGGCCGACTGTTAGAAACTCTTTCTTCGATAGTCGGATTTCCGGAATCGATTAATCATTTTTAGATATTAAATTTGATAGACATTCATTATGATTAAATTATTATCTGTATTTAAATTTAATAACAATATTTAAATACTTTTTACATTAATATTAAAATTAAGAGTTATCGCACGCACTACTTCCGGTTGTACCACCACGTTTTATGATAAATATCAACCTAGGTTATTTCCGGTAACAAAATAACAAGTGGTGGGAAGTAGTGCGCACGATCGGTAGTCAGTCGACGTTGAACAGTGGAAGTGTAAGTGATTTTGCAGAACATTTGAAGTGTAACTTGAGTGTAAGAAACTTAATAAATATTTGTATCCTGACAAAATTGTTTAAAATTACCCTGAGCTTTAATAATATTACTTACCGTTTTCCATTTATTTTAGTTTGCCTAGACGGACTGATGAGGGAAAAATGGTTAAAGATAATTAGGACTCCAAGGAGTGATGATGATTGGATGCCAACTAGGTATTCTACGGTCTGCTCGGATCATTTTGAAAGCTTGAGTAACCATCCAAACATACAATACTTTCACACTTATATTAACAATTCGCCCCGGCTTGACGGGGGTACAATAATTATGTTGTGTGTGTGTGTGTGTGTATTTATATTCACATTATTTATTTCGAAAATAAAATATTTTACGATCACATTGTCTTGTTTTATTATTTTAATTAGATACGTACTACAAATCCGAAATATTAAAAAATATATATATTGCTTCTAAAAATTTTAAAGTTTAAATTTTGTCAACACGAGTAAAATCGAGTGTTCACTTTGCCCCAAATTCCTCCGACTGCTGCGAACCACGCTCGCGCGCGCCAATGAACATGCGGCAGTTAGTGACGTAACTAAATATGTATGTTCATCTCTTTCTAACAACAGGTATTGGCATGGCTCTTTCCTTTTCTTCGCGCACAGGATGATTGTATGTACTGGTATGTAGCTACTTCATGGCTTGCGCCGTTTTTGAGTACACTAATGTTCGTGTATGACGCGTCTATTTATAATACGTCACTGCATAGGTGTCGTAAATTTATTACGAAAAAGTTTGTTTTCAGACATTTTGCGCGTCACATGTGGCGTGAAAGCATTTTCAAGAATGTCAAAAATTTAACCGACCTGTCTCATAGCAACCTGGTTCAATTTGTTTTTAAATCTTTTGTTTAGTTACCTGTGATACCAAAAACCTGTTTTCAGAAATTTTTAATGTCACCTATAATTAGAGATGGGTAACCACCCGGGTAAAAACCCAAGCATGTGTTAAAACCCAGTTACCACCCATTTCCACCCGGGTTATCACCCATTTCTGTGGGTGAAAACGGATTCCGTTAGTTTAATACATGCAGGACACAACGGGTGGTACGCGGGGGGTGCGGGAGGGCGCAACGCACGCGCCGAACATTCAGGGATTCCCGTGCGTCCCTCTCCCCTACGCCCACCCCGTATCTTACACGACGTTTATTGTTCATTCACTTTGTCGATCACTGCATTGAGTGCACGTATATAATTTGAGTTTTAAACCACATTTCGTCATTTTGCTACTCTGTGATTTGGATTATAAACCTCACCATAATTGCATAACACACTATCAATCGGAATCGGTTTCATTATGATAGCTCTACAATATTCATTACGTTATTTACGGTGTTTTGAGAAGACACATTGTTCGAGCATAGGAAGCAATGGATTAGCAATTTGCTTCAAAATGATTCAGATTCCGATCGATAATGTGTTACGCAATTAGGGTGCTGTTGACCTTCGCTTGTATAAATTGACACCGATTAGATTCTGAAGTGGATTTACAAACATTTTCCTGCTTTTACGGAAGGACTTAAGTAAGTGTTATGCGAGCCAACTAAGAATAGGATCGCGATTGCTGCCAACTTCACACGATAGCTGTCAAATTAGCACGCTTTGGTAATGAAGTTCACTAGTATTGCGGAACAAAATGGCGTCTTGACAGTAAGGTGAGTGGGGGTAAGATAAAAAACGGGGAAAATTAAAAAAAGTACAATAACGCCGAATATCAAGGAATTCTTTTAATACTGGCAATATCCTTGTACGAGTAGACACCATTTTGTCTTGCCCCGCCCCGCAGTCTGCGTTAGTCGCCAAGTGACAGCGCGCGTGTTTTTTGTCAATTTTCCGAACGGACACATTTCCAGCGTAAAAATGAGTTTTTTAATCTTACCTCGCTTGATGTATCTCCTTACACAGGTAAGTAAAAAACATTTTGGTTTTGATATTTATAAATATATTTGAAATTTAATATGCTCTCTATAATGATAATTCGTATATTTCACGTATTTTAAGATTTATGGTGCTTTTCAAACTTTCACCTGCAAAATTTTACGGGGTAAGATGATAACATAGTATTTTTTTTTAATAAAAACAAATATAATGTACGCTACATGGTACTAAATGAAACCGGTGTTTTATTTATCGACCCGACTAAGACTTTACAGTCATGAGCATGTTTTTTTTTTTAATATTTTATCATATAACATTTTGAGAACCTCAAACTGCCTGCCATGGCAATGGGGTAAGATCGATATATTTTATTTGATAAATTATGTTTTCTTGAATATAGAAAGCGATTTTGGAATGTAACTGATTTTCAAGCTATTTAGGTTATAGGAACAAGGTTTATTGATCACCACATATGCATAATGACCATGAATACGATTCTAGTCACTATATCAATCACCCCTTCGACATTTCATCTTTCCCGTCCATATTTTTTTCTTAAGACTTTATTAACCTTTTTTTTACATAAAATATTGTTTCAAAAAGATCTGTCAACATTATAGAAACAAGTTGACAAGTTTTTTACCCAAAACATAATTTTATGCATTTGACTTGAATCTCTGTTTCACAACAGTTTCATCAACACTGTTTATATAATCAAAAATCCATTCCGACTTACCCCCCACTCACCTTACTATTCTTATTTGGCTCGCATAGTACTTAAGTATCTATCTAACCTAAGCAGAAAGATTTTTTTGTGACTGGAAAGAAATGTTTCAAATTGTGGTACGTGACGGCTGAACATACGGTGTATCGGCCCCTTAACGTTGGACCACTATTAACGCCACACCCACCTTTCTGCTTCCCATAGCATGGATACCTATCATCTACACTCAGCGGCACGGAATCATGGCCAAGCGCTAATCTCGCGATAGCAAAAGTTTTAAGTGTTTCTGATGAATGTTTGTTGTGCAGGTATGTCAAAAAATGTTTACTTTTAGTTCAAGAGGGTAATCCATTATGTTTAAGTGCACCACAACGAAACTTATAATTTACAGTTGAATCGGGTCATTTGAGCGACTAAGTTCACGTTTTAAATTTGTGCGTTGTGAAAAGTTTACTGTTCGGTTTTTGAATTATTGTGATTTTATGCTTTTAATTCAATAAGTAAAGGTGCTTTAAAAGCAATAAAAATGCCTCTAACACCAGCACAGGTTTCACAAGCCGTTGCGTTAATTAACCAAGGGCTGACACAGCGTGAAGTTGCTATTGCTCTTAACGTACCACGGTCATCAATGCAGTATGCCCTTAAAAGATACCAGGAGACAGGCCAGTACACCCGCAGGCCAGGCAGTGGAGGCGTAAGGTGCACATCGGCCCGAGAAGACCCGCTTTATTGTCCTGGAGATTTTGAGAAACCGCTACCTGACCGCTGTTGAGATACGCCAGCGGCTTCAAATTGTGAGAGGCGTTAATGTTAGTGAGCGTACGGTGAGAAGACGAATGGAGGAAGTCAATTTAAAAGCTTGTAGACCAGCACGAGGTCCAGAACTTCTCAGACAGCACCGAGTAGCTCGACTTCACTTCGCACGAGAACACGTTAACTGGACCCATGAGCAATGGGCTAGAGTACTGTTCACAGACGAGTGTCGAATAGCTTTACGTTCTCCAGATGGTCGAGAACGAGTGTGGCGAAGAAGAGGAGAGCGGTTTTTACCCATTACTACCACTCAAACAGTGAGTTTCCATGGAGGCTCAATAATGGTATGGGGAGGTATAAGTTCCGACGCACGTACAGAGTTGGTTATTGTCGATAATCGGCTAACAGCTGTTCGATACATCGAGGAAATTCTTCAGGAACACGTAATGCCATATTCGGGGTTCATTAGAAACGACCAATTCCTCCTAATGCACGATAATGCACGCCCACACGTTGCACATTGCGTTGAAGAATATCTGGAAGAGGTTGGCATACAATAATTGCAATGGCCAGCTCGTAGCCCAGACTTAAACACAATTGAGCATATCTGGGACATGCTCAAAAGAAAGATAAAGTCCAGCTCCAACCCGCCGGAAACTAAACCAGCTCCGAACTGCAGCGCTGGCCGCTTGGCGCAGTATACTACAAGTTGATGTCCGAAACGTCATCCATAGTATGCCAGATCGAATGCAGGCAGTTATCAGGGCTAGAGGAGGAAACACCCGATATTAAAACATATAGACAATAACGAAAAAGACCTTATTTTTTATTTTGTACTGTTTTTAAATATATAGTGAAAAATTCCTAATGTCAGTGAAAGTGCGTGATTTTAAAAACTGATTTATTGGTGAGGTAATCTTTTTATTTCTAAGTTCTTAAAGCATAAGAGACACGTACTAAAGCCACTTACCCTTAATTTATTGTCATAAATGCAAATACAATTTTTTTTATGCAAATAATCAGCAAAATCACGAGTGGCCAAGTTTCCGTGCCGGTAAGTGTATCAGGATCAAGATATTCAGATATAAATTACGCCAATAGTAATTACGTACTCGCTGCGCCGGTGAAGAGCTTGTAATACCTCAGCTCAAATTCATATTTCGCCCCAATTTCCCCGCGCCGGGTATCACTCTATCTCACTCGCACCGTCAAACAGATTCAGTTAGCGTGAACTATGCTGTTTATGGACTAGGCTTGGTAATCATTGATTAAACCTATAATATATATATATTATTTTACGAAATATTGCAAATCGATTATAAAGTACTATTAGAATCGACGTCTTCTGGAAAGGTAAATGAAAATATTTTGAAAGTTTAGCTAATTAATGTATAATTTAACACACAACATAACATCACGCCTTCCCCGAAGGGAATTTATAATTTAGCTTATTTACCAAGGTTGGTATCGTACGTACAGACGTCCAACCAAAAGTATATGCTTCGGCAATCATCGTCTATCTTCGAAAATAGGAACGCGCGATGATGAGAACTATTACAGAGCTGTTGCAACTACGGAAGTACTCGTCTATTTTGTATTACCATGGTTAGAAAATTAAAGATGAACATCTCGACGCCCTATGGCTATCAGTGATACTCGTTGCTTATGACGTCATCCTAGTTAGTCACTGAAGATAGCCGATACGAAACTGTTTGACAGTTAATCGTTAAACACCTTGCCAAGTGATCATCACTATGAACTGTATGAACTGAATATGTAGAGGAGCACGTGTCCTTTGCTTCCAAGTAGTTCTACTCTAAGAAATGTATTACCAAATTTACTAGTTTTGCCTCACATCAGGTTTAAAGTAAACTTAAATATTATTGGACAACTAAATAATACACTGATAAGTAATTAAATTACACATTGTCTATGAAAACATCATTAAAGTGACATTGACATTATATTATGAGGAATATGTAGGTAATTTATTTCGTTTGTTTCCTGTATACTTAAATTGTCTTATTATGAATGGCTGTAGTTTCAACAGTTCTGCAGTATTCACTTTGTAATTAATATACAGTAAAGATGAGGACTACTGCTAGGTATCATAGGTTGCGAATTCACGATTCCATACAATTTTCTCGATACAAAAAAATCTTAAAGTTACCTCTAAACCGTACAATAAATGGAGAATAATCAATCTTTCAAATTAGGTCATGAAACTTTACAGGATAATAGAACTATGTATAATGCAGGTACCATAGGTTCGTTTTTATTTTTTAACCGTTTTATTTACTGTAAAAAGATGAGATCAGAAAAATCAAGCTTTATAACCATTCACACCTGGAACCGCCCTGCCGCCCGGCCCCCGGCAGGACCCCGATTCAGTACTTGTCATTACCGTTTCGGCTATCAGACGGGGCACCCGTATCACTTCGCTTGCGCTCATAAGTCCCGATTGACAACGTTTTATGTTCTGAATAAATTAAATATTTATGTAAAATGAAATTTAGAGGTAAAAACAAGGCACCCGTATTTTAACTTTTTCCGAATTTTGTAATTTTCATTCATAAAAACATCTTTGAAATCAATGTCAAAACATTGTCAAACATTTAAGAAGGTAAACGTACCTATTTTAGACAGTTTCCTATATAATATTTAGCAAAACCGTTTTACATTCATAATTTCATGTAAGAAAATTTTGAATTAGAAGAAAAAAAATTACAGTCGGCATGAAAATGGGCAATGTTCACAAAAACTTTTTTTGATATCAATCGATCCGGTTTCTTATAAGGATCAAAAACTCTAACGTTTGTAAGTTTGTATGTAGTATCTTCGTAACTTCTGATCCGATTCCGAAAATTCTTTCACAAGTAGGAAACTACAGTATTGCAGAGTGTCATAAGATATAATTTCACGCGGACGAAGTCGTGGGCAGAAGCTAGTACAATACACAGCGAAAGGAACTTTGTACCGACTGGTGTCCCACGATACCTCTCGACTTTTTAGGGTTCCGTACCCAAAGAGTAAAACGGGACCCTATTACTAAGACTCCGCCGCTGTCCGTCCGTCTGTCTGTCCGTTTGTCACCAGGCTGTATCTCATGAACCGTGATAGACAGTTGAAATTTTCACAGATGATGTACTTCCGTTGCCGCTATAACAAATACTAAAAAACAGAATAAATTAAAATAAAACAGAAACAAACGAAATAAATTACCTACATATTCCTCAATGTCACAATAATGATCTTTTCCTAAACAATGTATAATTGTGTAGTCAACTAGAGATTACTATTTAATATTAATATTTAATATTAATATTATTGCGTATCTCTGTTGACAGTTCATAGTGATGGTCAATTGGCAAAGTGTTTAACGATTAACTGTCAAACAGTTTCGTATTGGCCATCTTCAGTGACTAACTAGGATGACGTCATAAGCGCCGAGTATCGCAGATAGCCACCGTAATACATTTTGACAGATGTTTTTGTAGCGATACGTAAAATATTGCGATTGTATAAGCTTAGTGGACATCAAATTTGTTAAGTAATGAATGCAACATTGTCTTTATTGGTAACATTCTGTAAGTGTTATGTCAAAATGACGTGTGTATTAAATGTTCTCTCTGCCCTTTGCAACGTATTACAGTCAGTAACTATTTTTCACTCCGTTGTTTTATTATTAGTAATCACAAGTAACCCAAACCTAATCATAAATCTTCAAAATTGATCATCATTTAAACTCGCTACAAAATAATAGGTCCCTTTTGACAGTCCATATCGTTTCATGTGCCAAAGAGAGCGGGATAGCAGGGGGGGGGGGGGGGGGGGATAGCGGGATAAAGAGGGACACCCTCATGTCAAATTGGATGCTTAGCCTAAGCAGTTAAATGGGTATGTCATTATTTAGAAGGGCGTAGAGGTGTTCATCTTTACAGACTTTTACAGCAAAACATATCCAGGACATGATCGCCTTAAAAGAAGGATTCAGGATTACTTCATTTTGTGAAGAACAAGATCAAGATGATATGGAAAACTATGTTGTGCATACATGGATAGGGTTAAACAAAGCGCAGTTCCATCAAATGTTTAATGAGGTTCCTCAGTTATTAGAAAAATCTAGATCAGCAGCATATTTAATTAAGCTTCGAACTAAGGATTCTGATGAGAGGTTTATTAAAAGTCTCTAGGCAAACTAGAAAAATGGTTGCACCAAGTAAGAGATCTGCTTTATGAGTATTTTGTACCTATAAACCTAGGTTTACATCATATTAAGAGTCTACCGAGCGCGCAGTGGCACCCTCGTCGTTTGTTTGGTTATTTCATTTATTTTAGTTTTTACTAATATAAATCTAATATATAACGACAACCTAATAACGTGTATAGTCTTGTGGAGCACAACGACTCCTGCTTATTTTCTGCATTATCATTCTAAAATAAAAGAAATAACCAAACAAACGATGAGGGCGCCACTGCGCGCTCGGTAGCCTCTTATTAGGTAGCAAATAGTGGAAAGAAATCTGTCAATACCTAACACATTGTAATGTTTGGTGGAACATAACATTACAAAAAAATGAGACCGCCAAAATCCGCAAAATGTTCAGTGATGGTTTGATAATATTGAAGCTATCAATTTACACCAATTTCATCTTTTTACAAGCAGGCCCAAGATTATATCAGTCTTCTTTCGACCTAATTGGTCCAACCAAGCTCATTATTGGTAACTCGGAGCAAATTGGCTGTGACAGACAGACAGACGGACAGACAGGCAGACAGACACACGAGTGATCCCATAAGGGTTCCGTTTTTTTAATTTTGAGGTATCGAACCCTAAAAACGCATATATTACCCAAAAATGTATTCATTTAAATCACAAAATTTTACATTCAATTCTTAAAGCTGTGACAGACGGACAGACAGACAGACACATGAGTGACCCTAGAAGGGTTCCGTTTCTTTCATTTTGAGGTATCGAACCCTAAAAACGCATATATTACTCAAAAATGTATTCATTTAAATCACAAAATTTTACATTTAATTCTTAGTCTATCAGTGGTATTTAAGTTGTGTCACTGTAAAAAAAGTCGAGAGGTGTCGTGGGACACCGGTTTGTACAAAGTTCCTTTCGTTGTATATTGTGTACTAACTTCTGCCCACGACTACGTCTGCGTGAAATTATATCATACTAGCATAAGCTAGTATCCCGGCGAAGCCGGTAAATATCCCACGGAAACGTGCTACCGATAAATCCTTCCTTATTCCTTGTTTACATTATAAAGGGAACCTCTGTGCAAAATTTAAGCTTTCTAGGTCCAAGGGTTTGGGCTGGGCGTTGATGAGTCAGTTATTTAGTTAGTCAGTCAGGACTTCTCTTTTTATTTATATAGATAGATGACACTCGGCAATACTGTAGCTTCCTACTTGTGAAAGAATTGTCGGAATCGGATCAGTAGTTCCGAAGATTACCCCTGCATACAAAGTTTTCTTAAATGAAATTATGAATGTTGCTGCGTTTTGCTAAATATTATATTGGAGACTGTCTAAAATAGGTACGCTTACCGTCCTAAATGTTTGAAAATGTTTTGATATTGACATAAGATTACGATTTTGAACCATTTCAAAGATGTTCTTATGAATGAAAATGACAAAATTCGGAAAAAGTTAAAATACGGGTACCTTATTTTTATCTCTAAATTTAATTTTTCATAAATATATTTATTCAGAACAAAAAACGTTGTCAATCGGGCCTTTTGAGCGCAAGCGAAGTGATACGGGTACCCCGTCTGATAGCCGATGCGGTACTGACAAGTACTGAATCGGGGTCCTGTCGGCGGCCGGGCGGCAGGGCGGTCGAGGTATGAATCGTTATAAAGCTTGATTTTTCTGATCTCATCTTTTTACGGTAAATAAAACGATTAAAAAATAAAAACGAACCTATGGTACCTGCATTATACATAGTTCTATTATCCTGCAAAGTTTCATGACCTAATTTGAAATTTTTCATTGAATATTCTCCATTTATTGTACGGTTTAGAGGTAACTTTGAGATTTCTTTGTATCGAGAAAATTGTATGGAATCGTGAATTCGATACCTATGATACCTAACAGTGGTCCTCATCTTTGCTGTATATTAATTACAAAGTAAATACTGCAGAACTGTTGAAAAACCAGCCATTCATGATAAGACAATTTTCGCAATCTGAGGTAATGCAGGCCCTTAAAGGACAAGAATAATAAACTTGAACTCACCTCTGACGCTGACCACGCCTTTTGCTCAAACGGCGTCCAGATGAAGGGTCCTGCAATGTGAAGCGATTTGTAGTTTCTGGAGCCACTCTCAAGTTCCGAGAATCTACGGACCGAGCCTTGCTCACCTGTTTATGAAAATGTTTCGTTTTTAGGTAATGTGTTTTTTATCTATGGCCAATATATTAGATATGGACTTACCTTATCCATAAATTTCTTTATCAACTCAGGGCAATTTAAGTTGTTTTCTGGTTCCCAAGAATCAAATTTACTTGACCACCCTTTCCAATGAATGAAGAACTCCCTGTTTCCATTCTTCTTGTGGCGAACCTCTAATATGCGATCAACCTAAAATAAGGAAAATGACTTTGTGAAAAACAAATTACTTACTTGCATATTCCCTATATGCATGTAATTCGTTTTTTCAAGGTAAATGCGCAGGAGTAGCCCGCGAAATTCAATCTTTCTTGCGTTTTTTTTTGCAATTTGCATGTCAGTGTCAGGTTGTCTCTTGATCAAAATTATGATTCGCGACAAAAACAAACTATAAGTATGTCATATTTATAACCATAAGAATCATCAATACATTTCCCCAGGCTAGTGCCGTGTTTCTTTCGATATGGGCATCAATTCCGGTGGCATAGAAATTATCTCCATGGTCGAAATATCAGTCGAGAAACCGCTTATCTCGGTCGAAAACGAAAAACTGCTATTCTAACGATCTCCATTCACAAATTTTTCGATCACAAACCAGCGAGATATTACAGCTGATCGTAAGGTATGGAGATATGAAATCTCCGTTGAAAAACAGTCAAAATTGACATTATCAAACAAATTAACGTAAAATTTACATAACAACGATTTGTTAAACTGTCATTATGGATGAATTCATCGCTAATTTTATCCCAGAGCTTGTGGATGAAGCTGAAGCTGCTGTTGCTGCACCTCGAACTCGAGCTCCATGGCGAATCGAACCATTTGAGACGAGTGATGCAGAATTCAAAAAGAATTTCCGCCTCTCAAAGGAAACTGCTTTTCCGAGCGCGGTTCCATATTCACAAATGCAAAAGTTTGGGGAAACTTTTTGTAAAATCTCCGTCACTTTTTATAAGCTAATTATCACGACAGTGAGTGACAGCCAGTCAGTCGGACAGTCACGCAAGATACGTGCGACAGCGCTGTTATAAAAGTCGTACTTTGATAGTTTGAACAACAACAACACGTATAATTTAAAGCAAAGTAGCGTTATAGACTTATCTGCGTTCTTATTTTTTTTATATCAATTGATATACGTCAGAAAAAGGACGCTACAATAAAACTATTCGACCGATCAAAAAACATTCTTTTGTTTTCGAATTCTGAATTCAAAAAGATGAAAAAGCCATTTTTTTTTATAATTGCGGGAGGTTTGCAAACGATACGACTTAAAAGGCAGCCCTCGTAGAAACACAATATTCTAAAATAATCTTTTATAATGTTTTAGCTTTGATTTGATAAATTAAACATACGTCATTATTACTAAAAAAAGAAAAACGTGGTGTAATCGATTACAATCAAAGTGAATCGATAAAAATGGAACGTCTCTTAGCCCACGTTTCCACGGACGTAATAAAATCGCGGTGGAATAAAAACGCATAGCGCGATTTTTTCCCACCTTCAACAGTGTACGAACGAGCGTTAAAAAACCACATCGAATTGATTCTTCGTGAAGTGCGGTGATTAGCGGTAGCCATTTGTGAGGGCAGGAGACCACAAAGAAAATGTTGAATGCATCATTTAGTAATTAACTTGAATAATTAATTATTTAAAAGGCCAATTTGTGACGCCGTACAATTATTTAAGGAAATATCGAGAATAATTATAATATTTAACAATTAAATCGCATGTTTATTCTATTGTTTTTTTCTCAAATGAAACCCGTTTAATGTTTACTTACTTTGTTTAAGTATAATAAATCCACCCACTCCACCTACCTATGCTGTAACTATTTTAGTACTAATATATCCTTATTATAGGTCCTACCTAATATTCGCGTACCTGCGTTATCATGACGTCCGATAACTAACTCCAAATGAATTGCTTATTATTCCAGTTTTATTTACCTACGCGTTTATCGGCTTGGCATCGCCGTGCGCTACGGCCTTGAGCATGCGGCACGTCCGCACTCTATGAGCCGGCGCGCCGTACTGGCCAGACTAACAGTATAATAGAATGTACTGTGCTGACCAACGCGCGCGATTTTTTCGCGTCCGTGGGAACACAAATACAGATCTTCGTATGTCGTATTCATTCTACGCTCAACGCCGAGCGTTGAAAATCGAACACCGCGCGCTCGCGCTGAATCGCGGTGGGAAAAAATCGCGGCCGTGCGAACAGATGTACAGCTTTCTGTTTGATCAATTACAAGCGCGCCACGCGATTTTATCCCGCCGCGATTGTTTACGTCCGTGCGTACGTACACTTAGTCGACGTTCGCACGGACGTAAAATTATCGCGGCGTTTTTTTTTCGCGCACTGGATTTTCAACGCTCTGCTTAGCGCCAAGAGTGCAAACTCCAACAGTGCTTTTTCGACGCGCTAAAATGTACTCTGTTATTGTTAAGTTTGGTTCTCAACGCTCGGCTCAACAACGAGAGTTGAAAATCCAGTGCGCGATAAATCGTGGTACTTTACATTCATTAATACATGTATATATCATACTTCTATGATTTTGCATTAATATTTTGCGAATCGGTTTAAAACGATTTTTCTTTAATTTTCATTGTTATGAGACTTATCTCAGGCTGTCAAACTATCATTACTTTTTCTTCCAAATTTTCTCTCATATATTTTATTACTAGCTTAGTATATGAAGGTTACTTTTGATTTATATAATTTAAATTATTTTTATCAATATGTTAGTCCAAATATTGTAATTTATAGATAATTATGATTGTTTACTGAATAACTGTATCCTAAATTTGTTTTATAAAAATAATTGACACGCTCTCAGAATCAAGCGAAGAGGTTCTTGAATGAATACTGATATTTATGGCCGATTCGATTACTGACAAGTGGCATTTTTTGAAAGAAAGTCTTCTGGAAAATCTCTAAAATACGACGTGGTGAAAAATTTTGATACGAGACGGGGCTTTATAAGCTAGGACTACCAGATTCCGAAGCTTTTTCGATCCTAAATTCCGTGAGAAAAACATCTAGGTGACAAGAAATCAAAACTATTATACCCTACTGCTTGACTCGGGGTCTCCGTGCTGAGGATACCGACCCGTGCGTGCTTCTTTGGATTTATCAGGCCTCAGCGCTGACGAGGCCTGATATCTGGCCTGCCCTGGTGGCCGTACTTCACCTTTTTAACCGACTGCAGCGAAGCCCAAAAGGAGGGTTTATTATTATTAAAAATCTGTGTGTGTTAGGCAGGGAAGTGATTTTTTTTACTATATTCCTAATATTAGGTCTTTACCTATGAAATTGCCGTTCTACAGTACTGGCCATTTCAAATCAAAATAATTTTTGTTTGGCTAAGAATTCTGCTTTCAAATTAATTTTATTTTAAAAACATGGATTTTTTTTTCCAAAAGTAGTCATTTGTTTATTGATTAGTGTTACATTTTCATCTCATTTCAATCTTTTTCGTCATCGTGGATACGTTAAAAATTCGAGTAATTATGGAATATGAGTACCGTCGTGGCAGCGCGGCACAAGCGGCACGCAACATCAACGACGTTTACGGAGCTAACACTACAAACCAACGCACCACTTGTTATTGGTTTGCTCGCTTCCGTTCTGGAAATTTCGACCTGAAAAATGAACCTCGCGGTCGTCCGAAGACTTTGGTCGACAATGACGAATTAAAGGCGATTGTGGAAACTGATGATACACAATCTACGGCTGAATTAGCAGCAGCTTTCGACGTTAGCGTCAAAACAATATTGGTCCATTTGCGTCAAATTGGCAAGGTAAAAAAGCTTGACAAATGGGTGCCCCACGAACTCAATGATCGCCAGCGCGAAGTACGCGTCGAGACGTACCTTGCACTGCTCAACAGAGACACAAATGAAGGAATTTTGAACCGCATTGTTACCTGCGATGAAAAATGGATTCTGTTTGATAACCGCAAGCGCTCGGCAAGTTGGTTGGATCCTGGTTCAGCACCTAAACAATGCCCTAAACGAAAACTTACCCCTAGAAAAGTGATGGTCACTGTTTGGTGGTCTAGCGCCGGTGTGATTCATCACAGCTTCTTACCAAACGGGGTGAGCATTACTTCAGATGTGTACTGTGAAGAACTGAACACAATGATGGAGAAGCTGGCACATCTCCAACCAGCATTGGTCAATCGCTCGTCTCCGCTGCTCCTGCACGACAACGCGCGTCCTCATACTGCACAGCAGACGGTCTCCAAGTTGCAAGAACTGGGGTTGGAAGCTCTCCGTCATCCGCCCTACTCACCAGACCTTGTGCCTACAGACTACTACATTTTCCAGAATTTGGATAACTTCTTGGCGGGAAAAAAATTCAATACCCGAGAGGCAGTACAAAATGCCTTTGAAGAATTTGTTGCCTCCCGTCCAGCTGATTTCTTTAAGAAGGGCATCAATAAAATGCCACTGCGTTGGCAAAGATGCATTGATTGCATCGGTGATTACTTCGATTAATACAAATAAAAAATGCATGAAAAAAATTCGTTTAAATTTTTTTCATACAAAACGGCAATTTCATAGGTAAAGACCTATTATTTTGTTTACGTGTCTATTCCCCTTTTGTTTTAGTAGATTCGTTACACACCTTCAACAGAGTGTTCGAACGAGCGTTAAAAATCTACTTCGAACTGATTCTTCGTACAGTGCGGACGTACGACGGGTTCCGTAAAATTATTAGCGGTAGCTATTCGTGAGGCTAGGAGACCACAACAGAACCAAAAAAATGTTGGATACATCCCTTGAATTTGTATAAATATTATTTAAAATGCTAATTTTTACACCATACAATGATTTAAGGAAATAATTATCCTGAAATTTAAAAAATATAGGTTTAAAGAATTTTATTCTCATAAGAAATTAAATAACAGTTCACATAAAATGAGATACAAAGTGCTTACATCTACGTTAAATAAATTATCATATTAGGTTGGTGAAAAAGTCTTTTCGCATTATAGTATGTATGAACTTAAAATAAAATCTCTTTGGCTATACTATTTGTATCTGGCTGGTTTTGGTATCATTGAAAGTTTAAATTTTAAAGAACATAATTCCAAATTCAAATTAGGAAAATGTGTGATTTTCATTTGTTTTTCGTACTGTCAAGATGAGTGAATCTAATGAAGAAATTCGATACATTTTAAAATTTCACTACAAAAAAGGTAAAAATGCAACGCAAGCCGCGAAAAAAATTTGCTATGTTTAAAGACCCAGTGTCTGTAAGAGTAGCACAAATTTGGTTTAAGTGTTTTCAATCCGGAAATTTTGATGTCAAAGATGCACGTCGCTCTGGCAATGGCATCCATCTTATCCGTAATAGGGCGACCTATTACGGATAAGATGGATGCCATTTTTGAAAAAGTGGAGCAAGATCGGCATATCAGTAGTTACGACGTAGCTGAAGAACTGGGAATTGACCACAAAACAGTTTTGGCGCATTTGAAAAAAACTGGGTACACAAAAAAGCTCGATATTTGGGTACCTCACGAGCTCACTGAAAGAAACGTAATGAACCGTGCTCATTTGTGATTCTTTATTACGACGTAATGAAACCGAACCATTTTTGAAGAAGCTGATAGTTGGTGATGAAAAGTGGATCACGTACGACAAGAACGTGCGATAAAGGCCGGTCAGGCTTCACAGACTGTGGCGAAACCCGGGATAACTCGCAACAAGGTGATGCTGTGTGTGTGGTGGGATTGGAAGGGCATTATTCATTATGAGCTGTTACCACCAGGCAGGACCATCGATTCTGAACTCTACTGCGAACAACTGATGAGATTAAAGCAAGAAGTTGAGAGAAAGCCGCCGGAATTAATCAACAGAAGGTGTGGTTTTTCATCATGATAACGCTAATGCATCCGCCGTATAGTCCTGACCTTGCACCTTCAGATTTCCACCTGTTTCGGTCTCTTCAGAATTCTTTAGGCAGTGTCAGATTAACATCACGAGTGGACTGCCAAAACCACCTGTCGCGGTATTTTGATCAGAAGTCCCAAAATTTCTATAACAATGGGATCATGTCCCTACCTAAAAGATGGCAAAAAGTTATCGAAAAAAATGGTACCTACATACTTTAGATAAATGTAAATAACGTATATTAAAATAAGTTTTGAATTTTCTTAAAAAATGCGAAGAAACTTTTTCCCCAACCTATTATTTTGTAAATAAGAACTGAACATACTGAGGGCGCTGTCTGTAATACCTATATTACTCAATTTCTGTAGCAGCTTTTAATGGCTTACCGTATCGTAAGCTTTTTTTTAGGTCAATGAAGATTCTTCACAAGGTTCTTTTGATCAATATGAGTTTTTATTTTAGTTATTAAATCTACTGAGGCTTTGAGAGTACCGTGATTTATGGCGGAAACCATATTGCTGGTGAATTAAGAATTTTTTCTCAGTCAAATACGCGTTTAGCCGGTTGTATACACTCGTTCGAAAATTTTTGAAATAACGGGTAAGACTGACACTGGTCGATAGTTGCTGGGGTCAGATCTACTTCCAGATTTGTAAATCGGAGGGACCAATTTTAAGTGTCGGGGAAAATACCTCGCATTAAACACATATTTATACAGTTGGTTAATCTTTCAATAATTATATTTTTAAGACATTTAATGGCTTTCGTGCTGATACCGTCCAAACCTGTACTAGTACTGCCATCAAGATGGTCAATAATTTTAGATATTTCATCAGTGTTACATGGGGAAAGCTCATTCAAAGTTATGTCATGTGTGTAATTACTGTCGTACATGAGAATATTGCCTGTTTATGTGGTACTCGTTAGGTATTCGTTAGCCAAGTCCGCGCCTATTGATGCAAAAAATGAATTAAAAAATACGTTATAAATTATCAATTAAATAGCATATATAGTATACTGTATTTTTGAGGAGCTCGTGGCTAAGTAATAACAGCCGCACAGGTCGATCCATCAGGTCAAGCTACGCTTGCCGGGGTCGGTCCGTGGATGGGTGACCACCTTTACATACCGAGACTCCTCCGTGCCTCAGAAAGCACATTAAGCCGTTGGACCCGGCTGTCATTCGTGGATATTTGCTGGCAGGCTGACAGTCGTTACGGGTCAACAATACAATACAATACAATCAACTTTATTTTTCTCACCACAATTTGTATATATATTACTGTACATTGATCAGATTCGACACTGAATACACAATTCAGATAAGTAGGTATACAATATTGTGGGAGACTGGTGCCTAAGCTAGGCTCGTGGCCTGTGTTTCAGGACACCAGGATCCCAACCCTTTACATTTTCATTTTGTAAATTATGCATTCCAAGCGCGCTGACAGAATGTAGTAAGGAATCAAACAATATTTATTTTGATTAAAATTTAAAGGTTAAGAATGCGAGACGAATGATAGTAGATGTGTAGTATGATGAACAACAACAACCAACAGAAGCCCGAAAGTCTGACAACGAGTCTTACCAAGGGGTATCGTATTACCCAATTAATGGGTTGTGGAGGTCGATACGCAGTCGGTCCATGTAAAATACTGGTATTCAGCTGCATCCGGTTAGACTGGAAGCCGACCCCAACATAGTTGGGAAAAGGCTAGGCAGATTGATATAGTATACTGTATTTTCCCAAATTAAAGCAGTTTAGTGTTTACTTACTTTCTTTATGATAAACTCCACCCATATACATATGCACAGAACTGTTTTAGGAATTCATATTATAGGTAGGTAGGTACCTAATATTGGAATTGGAAACATCGGAGAAAAATAATAAAACAAAAACATCGGGCAAATATCTGATATCGATATTATGAAAATATCGATATTTGTAAAATAAAGTGAGTGCGTATACTGCGTACCTACCTACGCTACTTTAACCGATATTGTCCAATGAAGTCCGATAACTAACTTCAAATAAATTACTAATACTTACTTATAATTACTAAACTAATTACGTAGGTAAATAAAGCATTGTAATAATCAGGGATATGGTTTATTTACCTACGCATTCTTCGTCTCAGCATCGCTGTGCGCCACGGCCTTGAGCATGCAGCACGTCCGCACTCTACTAGCCGGCGCGGCGGCGGCGTGCCGTACTATATATTCAATGTACTCTGTGACCGTACTGACCACCGCGCGCGATTTTTTCGCGTTCGTGGGAACACAAGTAAAGAACTTCGTATGTCGTATTTATTAAACACTCAACGCCAAGCGTTGAAAATCGTACACCGCGGGATTATAAATCGCGGTGGGAAAAAATCGCGGCCGTGCGAACAGATGTACAGCTTTCTGTTTGTTCTATTCGCCGCGATTTTTTACGTCCGTGCGAACGTACGCTTAGCCGACGTTCGCACCGACGTAAAAATATCGCGGCGGGATTTTATCACGCACTGGATTTTCAACTCTAGTTGTTGAGCCGAGCGTTGAGAATCCAACTTAACAATAACAGAGTACATTCAAGCACGTCGAAATAACACAATGTTGGATTTTGCACTTTCGGCGCTATTCAGAGCGTTGAAAATCCAGTGCGCGAAAAAAAAATCGCCGCGTTATTTTTACGTCCGTGCGAACGTCAACTTAGAAGAGATTATTTTCTCCGTTATAAATCTTTCTCTATGGTCTACCAGAATACGTTTTTTTGATAGTATCGAGATTTGAACCAGACATTCATGCGGAGATTTGAAATAGATTTATCTCCATGGTCTGATATCTAGCTCGAGCCCGGAATTGAGGTCCAGATCGAAACACGGTAAATCTATCTAGATCGGATGGGGAGTGCCACCCCTAATTATTTTCGTAATTTCACTACTTACAACATTGTATAGCAGTGCACTTTCATCTAATTTTTATCGATATGTCTGTACTGCTAAGTGTCCTAGTAAAATGGTTCTGCGACATCCAGATGGATAATTATGAAGAAATTATAAGGATTCCGTTTTAGCCATTTGGCTATGGAACTCTAAAAATCACCCTGTATATACAGTTCTATTATACTTGGACTTTTAATCGTATTCAGTAACTTGGCAGTCCCGAAGCAAAATAATTTTCGTTTTTAAATTACTGATTGTTTATATTATGGTATAAAATAAACGAATATAACGTGCGTCAATTAAAACAAGCACATCAAGGTAGTTTCGCTAATTCTTTTTTTCACCTCGTTTTCTTTTTATTGTCAGGTTATCCCTTCAAATGTTAAGGTACTGAATACAATTAAAAATCCAAGCATAAAATGTTAAGGTACTGAATACAATTAAAAATCCAAGCATAATAATTGATTGTTTCCTTACTTCATACTCAGCATTTTCATCAGCATTACTACCATCCCAGTCATGTTTGGCCCTTTTAGCAGGGACTTTGCTTTCTTTTTTTGCTTTCCTTTTATTATTCTTCTTCTCTGGTTTACTTTCTTTGTTTTTAGAATTCTCTTTCTAAAAAAGAAAAACAAATGTAGAAAACACATTAATTTTTTTTTCAAAAGTGAGCATTCTAATACGTAGTATCCTCTTACCTCATCATTATACTTGCTAATTAGTTCAGGACATGATAAGGTGTTCTCAGGTTCCCAGGTATCATTGTCAGCAGAATAACCCTTCCAACGTATTAAGTAATGAAGTTTTCCTTTGATCTTCTTGGAGTCAACCACTTTTTCAACCTAAAATATTTGTGCTATTTAAAATTGGCTACAAACAAAGTTCACTTAAAGTCATCTAAAATCTAAGATTAAATATGTGGGGTGAAATGGTAAGTAAAGCAAGCATTTGATTTTTTGTTCTAATATTTAAGAATGATTAAAAAATAACATTTAGTCGAATTGACCTCCTCCTTTTGGAAGTTAGTTAATAAAATAAAAAATATCCATCCCTCTAATCCATAAATATGAAACTAACTGTGCCTGTCTTTCTGTAAACTTTTCACACCTAATTAATTATTTAGGCATTAGTCAAATTTCATAACGATTGGTAATTTTGAAATAAATAACGGTAAAGTTGAGGATTATTTGTTTGATATTTTATCATTTTAATATACGCAGTGATACTTGCGCAATAAAGACGTATTTAACGACATATCATTCATCAAAATCGGTTGAGCCGTTGAGTAGTTAGGTACTAGCAGACATAGGAACGGTCGTGCATACATACAGGTCAAACACATAACCTTCTTTTTGGGCTTCGCCGCAGTCGGATAAAAAAGAGGAATTACGCGGCGACAATTTTCCAGAAATTCGTGGGTCGCAGGATAGTGTCCAGTCATTTAATGCAATCGATTTAAAAAAGCAGTTTTAAGGCCCGTTGACAAGCGCGACGCGACGCTAGTAGAACAATTTCTATGAAAACTTAATGGAAATTGTTCTACTAGAATCAACTAGAATTGCGTCGCCGCGTCATGCTATCGCGTCGCGTCGTCTGCGGGAGCCTTATGGAGTACCTAGATATTTTATTTTTACTAAAAAAGGGCTCGTTCCAGCACACCATTAATAGACCCTTTGCTACATTGTCTACTGAGCATAAAATAATAATAAAATATAACTGTTTACAAACACAAATATTACAAACCTCGTACTCCTCTTCGGCGACATTTTTCTCCGATTTCTTTTTTTTAGACTTGTTTTTTGCTTTGCCTTTTTTCTGAGATTCTTTGGTAGTACTTGTCGAAACATCCTCATTTAGTTCGACATTTTCAGTCAATTCTGATTCTGGCTCTTTCTCATCTGGGTCAGCTTGGCGGTCGGCGTCGTCGGCGTCGGCATTGGCATGCTCATCATTATTAACCGACCCATTCGTGGATGATATCACATCATCATCCTCTCTACGACTCTTTGATATCTTACGCATAGTGGCGATATATTTCGTGACAATAATAATATTATACGTATGCAATAAATTGATGGAGGGAAAATCCGTGATAGGTACTTACATGCAGGCACGCTAGCTTGGCTTGCTAACAAAAACACTATGCCCGGCCCAGAAAATGTTGCAAGTAGTAACGAATGAACTATTATTATATTGTCTATGGAAGGAAAAAAGGTATGGTGTTCCAAAAGTATCTGAAGAAAAATACAAATGGATCAGAAAAGAAATTTAGAAAATTAGATTAAATTAAATTAGATCAGAAAATTAGCATTGCCATACAACGTGGCTATGCCGCCAGTCTCTTGGGTACTTTACCAGTCGACAACGATGCGAAGGAATTTTTCGATGCCATATTTAATTTTTTAATAGTTTTAGTTATTATAATTATTTAATTATTTTAATAGTTTTTTTTTTTTTAGTTACTTATGTTAGGATATAATTTTGTTATTTTTAGGTTATGTTTATATTACATTTAAATAAACTTTTATTAAACATAAAATTGATTACTTAGCAAAAATGTAACTATGAATGCCTATTTGTAGTGCCACTTACAAATTGAATAAGCACAACTTCTATTATCTTTTGTGTTACCAATGGGGACAAGTAAGCTAAGGGATTCTCTGCTAAGGGGGATGCGCTGTGGTAGCCCGCGAAATTCAAATTTTTTTGGGTTTTTTGAATTTCGCGGGCTAAAAAATTCGCAGATCCGTGTCAGGTTGTATGTTGATTAAAATATTGAAAATATGAGACGCGGCCGTAGCTAATATGGCTTTACAGAATTATAATTATTAGAATCAGCAATACAACTCCATAAGTTAGAATTGACCTCAAATCTAGCGATTTCATGAAATCATGAGGTTTGAGGTCAATTCTAACTTATTGAGTTGTATTGCTGCTTCTAATGATTATAATTATAATTAATTAATTTGAGCCGTTTGGGGTTGAAACACTAGGGCCTTGGTCCGAGTGCTCATCGAGTTTTTCGGGACATCGCCAAGCGGTTGGTCGTTTCTACACGGGACCAGAGGGCTGGCATATTTTTAGCCCAAAGAATTAGCATTGCCACCCAACGTAGCAATGCTGCCAGCCTTTTGGGCACTTTTCCCATTGACAACGAAGTGGACCAATTTTTTGATGCCCTATGAGCTCTTCCCCTTTTTATTTTTTATTATACAGGGTGTTTGGTGCATCGTGTGCCAAATTCAAATGGTCGACTGGGGTGGTCATCTGCTATCCTTTCAGACCCATAAACACTCCTCATGCCCGGGGGATTTTTTTCATCGACTTTTTATTGATTTGTATGTAAAATACCCAAATTTTACATACAAATAAAAAAAAGTGTAAGTCGTAGACTGTGAATTTTAATATTATATAGATACAGTACTTTTAAATTCAAAATTAGTGACATTAGCCATCTAGTTTTTTTTTAATTTACTCGCAGTTTCGGACTTGAATTACAGCTATTTACTTACATGGCTATAAAAAAAAACCATAAGCGACCGGGACATGGACTGAGCTCTCGTACCAAAAACACGAGCAGAGAGAGATATGTCATACAGAGGCTGTTTATCCCTTTCTAATAGGGTGACCAAACATTTTTATAACAATCAGGAAAATTCGTTTTGAAAGAGAATTTGGGTCCGGTGGACATTAAGTGATTTCAAATTATTGTTTGTAATACAAAAACTCTGCGCTACAGGTTGCTCCAAAATGCTAATTTAGAAAATCGTAAATAAATCAATAAATAATAACGTTTAATGAAATCAAAGTATCTTTAAAGAACGAAAATGCGGAACCATATACGAATGTTGAATTAATGTCGCCATTGCAGCAGCACGTTGGATAAAAACTATACATACCTATCGAAATACTTTTTTCGAAAGCTTCTTATTTGAAACTGAACATTGTTGTGTTCTATGTTGGTTTTTAACCGTGCACCTAGTATCTACCCATGTTTTTGAGGAAAGAAGTTATGATAGCTAGACTACAATATTGTTGAGACAAGTCTTGTGTCGATTCATCAAATATGATCACGTACATGATACGTGGCTTATGAAGTAGGCAAGGGTGCATGTAGAATCTCGTACGGGAACATGGCCCTTTCTTGGTCTTTGTTTCGTTTGCTCTATAGAGCTGGTGTTTAGGTATTTAAGGGAAGCAAAGGGAAATAAAACTTAAGTGTGTCAAAAATCAAAATCAAAAGTTATTTATTGAAACTAGGCTGAGAAACAGAATCTGATAATACAAATTATAAAACCAATATCCTTACTATTGGAAAAAATTATGGTACCTACATTAGCATTCAACCCTCATCGAGATTTTGCTATATAATAATCTGCCGGGTTGAAATGAAGGCTACACACCACAGAATTTTTAGTAATTGTTTATGATTCGGGAATTACATCCTGGTTGGATTTTTGCTTAATTTCTTCTTTCGATGGAATGCTGTAACCAACATAAAAATTATGTTATTTCAATCACGCGATACATAGGTATAAATTGTATTTTCGGCTAACATTAATAGTTTTAATGAGAAATACACAAAAGCTTTAGCGTCTTCCGTCTACGAAACGTCTAGAGCATGGTCACACTACTTAGACTCAAAATTGTTATTAAATAAAATCTTTGTTATTCGGATCCTTACCTGTGAAATGAAATGCCATACAACCAGCATATGATTCACTTTTACATCTCTTGATGCAACACTTTCTCACCATTATTTTTACTATTTAAATTGAAAAAGAACTGCCATGAAACCATTGCTGTCAGATTTCAGTGTTACCAGAGTAATTACACACATCAACACGGTCTAGGGCACGGAGTAGAGAATGAATGAATGAAAATGAAAGAATTCATTCTTTTCTCCATGGTCTAGGGATATTTTTAAAAAAGCGAATTACTATCAATGTGTTAATTATTTATGTGACATGTATATATTTAAAAGATACGTTATTTAATATTCTACCATTTTTTAATAATGGTTAAGGTACTTAGATTAAAATTTCTGGATTTTATGGAAAAAAAATGAAGCATAGACGGAAACCGTATATGAATTAACTTTTAATTTGTGAGTAAAAACTGAAAAAAATAGAAAAATCATTTAATTTTTGTTTATAAACTTGAAGTTACTCGTAGTAGTCGAGAAAGCGCCCATGATGTTCATAACACATCGGCAACGATTCGCCATGCTCAGAACAAGGTTGTCAATGTCTTGCTGCGGAATATTGTCCCATGTCCTTCTGTGGTGCGCAAAAAGTTGATCTTCTGTAGCCAGATTTTCAGGAACTTCCTTCAGAGCTCTTCTTTGCAGCATATCCCACGCATACTCAATGGGATTTAGATCTGGCGATTGAGCATGCCAGTCTAAGGCCCTAACATTGTGTGTATGTAACCAAGCTGCTACCGTTCTCGCCGTGTGTGCCCGGGCATTGTCGTGCATGAGCAGGAAATCTTGCCCCATTTGTGTTCTGTGGGGCAAGATTACGGGCCCCAGCACCTGTTGGACGTATCGTTCTGCCACCATATTGCCCCGCACCCAAACGAGATCCGTCAGTCCTCCAAGACGAATTCCTGCCCAAACCATAATTGTTCCTCCTTGGTATGGGTGAACTTCCTGAGGGTTCTGGAGACGGCTCCATCGTCCAGGAACTCGCCAAACACGCGTCCTTCGTGAATCTGGATGGAAGCCAAACCTGGATTCATCCGTGAACAGCACATTGACCATTGCTCACGGCCCCAGTCCACGTGGTTCCGAACCCATTCTAATCGTCGTCCACGATTGCCTCTCCGTAAAGGTGGGACCCGGAGTGGTCTACGAGAGCGTACATTGCTTTCAAGCAGTCGCCTTCTTACAGTTTGGGCACTCACAAGCACTTGGTGTTCCACTCGCAGCCTTTGGACCAATTGAGTCGCCGTTGCATTGACCGGATGATTTCTGCATTTGGTGATGAAGCCCCATCCAAAACCACGATTTATCGCTGGTTTGCTGGACGTGTCAAGCTCAGTGATGATCCCCATCAAGGTCGTCCAAAATCTGCAGTCACCCAAGAAAACGTTGATGCTGTGCGTAAGCTGATTGAGGAAGATCGACATGTGACATACCGCGAAATTCAGGCAACTTTAGACATTGGCATGAGTCAAATACAAATAATTTTGCATGAACAATTAGGTGTAAAAAAGTTGTCTTCCTGATGGATACCGCATTCGCTCTGTGAATAGCAAAAAGCGGCTCGCGTTACTTGGTGCGTCAGAACTCTCGAAAGATTCCACGCAGGATCCTCAAATGCTGTATACAATATCGTATCAGGTGACGAATCCTGAATATACGCGTACGAACCCAAAACAAAAAACCAGTCACGAGTTTGGGTGTTCGAAAATGAGTTAAAGCCAACAAAAATTGTTCGTTCACGGAGTGTTGCAAAAAAAATGGTGGCCACGTTTGTCTCCAAAATCGGCCATGTTGCGACTATTCCTCTTGAGAGACAAAGAACGGTTAATGCAGAATGGTATTCTAGCATTTGTTTGCCACAGGTCGTTTCTGAACTCCGTAAAGAGAACTGCAACCGCCGCATCATCCTCCATCACGACAATGCGAGTTCTCACACCGCGCACAGAACAAAAGAGTTTTTAGAGCAAGAAAACATAGAATTATTAGACCATCCGCCGTACAGCCCCGACATAAGCCCTAATGATTACTATACTTTCCCTAAAATAAAGAATAAATTGCGTGGTCAGAGATTTTCATCACCTGAAGAGGCTGTGGACGCCTACAAAACGGCCATTTTGGAGACCCCAACTTCCGAATGGAATGGTTGCTTCAATGATTGGTTCCATCGTATGGAAAAATGTGTCAAATTTCGCGGAGAATACTTCAAAAGCAATAAATACATTTTTAAATAGTAATGTTGTGTCACTTCCTTGATTCCCGAAATTTTCAGTGCCGCCCTCGTATTGTATTATTAGATCCATGGACCGGTCTTCCAACTCCCTCAAAAATTCTTTAGTCTATTCTCTTGTTAGTGATGTGCCACATGCCATTAAAAATCTTTTTACTACTTTGTGAATTTTCTAGAATTGTGAATCGAATCGCAAAATACTAAATTCCAAATTCTAAAGAAAAAAAGTCTTTTTGCGTTATTGTTACTCGTGAAACAGATAAAATTTGTCTTCTCCCTCTCGCGAAGTAAAATCTATCTTCTATCTCTTTCTTGCATAGCGTAAACTAGTTTGAATAAACGACGAACTGCCGCGCCGTCAATCTGTCATTATTTTAGTCGAGACATCACTGCCTCTTCTACCTGACATGTGTGCTAGTTCACCGTACTCCGCGACTTTATCATTTTGTTACTTCGTTTTTTTGGTTTTTGTTACGTTTTAACTTTTGGTGTTATTGTTAGAACTTTGTTGACTTTTTTGTTGTTGCAATGGCGACGTTCTCTAACGAAGAATATGCTGACATCATGATGGCTTATGGAGCCGCCCATGATGTCGCTCGTGCAGCGCAACGACTTTACCAGGAATGCTTTCCTGGTAGACGATTACCTGGCCGCAGAGTCTTCCAAGACACCATACCGACGCATACGCGAGACTGGCAGTGTCACTTTTCATGAACCAAGGGGCCATAATGTGCGACAACGATATTGTGTGCAACATTAGTTGAAGTGGACGAGAGAATACTGGCACTTTTTGAGGAAGATCCTACAAGAAGCATTAGAAATGTGGCAGCACATCTTGATATTTCAATATGGAAAGTGTGGAAAGTTCTTCAGCAAAGCGAAAAGCAGCCATTCCACTACACTCCGGTGCAAGGTACGTAATTTTAAACTAACTTTAAGCCCGTAAACGCTTTGTTTGACGATGCCTTTGTTTAGCAGGTAATGGGTATGGTATGACGCCACTTCCAGGTAGTGAATCAGTTAGCCCATACAGGCGGTCCGCCGGTCCTTAAAAATCTTATTGTGCAATTATTAACTGCTCATCAGGAATATAAAAGAGTTTCTTATTTGTAGGTCTTGAGGGTGGCGACTTTGACAGACGAGTGGATTCTGTCGGTTTATGCTACAGACGGATATGGATGATCCTAATTTTTTTAAAAGATTACTGTGGACGGATGAATCCAAATTTACCAAAGAAGGGATCCTCAATCTTCACAATCTGCACCACTGGACAAACAAAGCGGAAAACCCACGTGTTTAAACACATAAATCTTTTCAAAGGAGGTTTAGTGTAAACGTTTGGGCAGGAGTGATTGGGAATCAGGTAGTTGGACCGCATTACCTGCCCGATAACCTCAATGGCGATAACTATTTGGAGTTCCTTCAAAATGACCTGCCCGAATAAGTGTCCGAGGTGCCCGTATTTCCCGCGCATTGGCGTTTGACTGTGAGGGAATATCTCGACGATGTGTTCCCCAATGCGTGGTTTGGTCGCGATGGCCCTATTGCATGGCCGGCACGTTCCCCAGACCTAACTACGCTAGTGTGCGTCCACAGTGAATGCGCGGTGACTAGGGCCTAAGGCGGGCGCGACGGCGGGGGCGTGCGGTGGCCACAGTGGCGAGCGAGCTGTTGTAGCGATTATGACGTATTTCAGATGTTGCAAACTCTAAGTACTACTAAGGGCTATCTAGTATAAAAGAAGTTACAAACTTACAACAATACAAAATGTTATTGAAATACATGTTACGGGAATAATAAAGCCATACCTGTCCGCTCAAGTTCCATAGTATATGTAATCTATTTTTAAGCAATGAGTTAACAGAAAATGCATCAGATCTAGTACTACCGAAAGCACTAAGTTGGCATCACTGCCCGCCACGTAGTGAGGCCATAACGCGTGGAACATTTGAAAACGATGTGCGCTATCTCGCTCGGGCCCGTCGCGCTAGGTGCCCGCCTTATCACTACACTATGGACGCAAACGGCGGTTTCATATGTTTGATATTTCGCTCTCGTCGTCACCACCGCACTAGGCTGGCACTGTAGATGCACACCTAGACTTCTATGTCTGGGGACGTGCCAAAGAGCTGGTATACGCCACGGAGGTTCCGACTAGGGAAGTACTACTTCATTGAAACGGCGTTCAATAAAATTAAGGAGGAAATGCGACTTCGTACAACAACTGTGGAAATACGAAATAGATGTCGGGCCTGCATTCGCAATAGAGGCCAACAATTTGAGCAGAATATGTACAAAATTATTAAATAAATGTTAAAAATGCATTTTTTTATTTCTGGTACCCAAAGAGAGATAAGAGACAGTTTTTACCTTATAAGAGTGAGATAAAAGATTTAATAAGTTTTTCATTATATTTATGGTATCATTGAAGCAAAAATATTTTTTTAAATCATAATTTGAAATTTTGTATTTTATGACTCGATTCACAATTCTAGCGAATTCACAAAGTTGTTAAAAGGTTTTTATGGCATGTGGTACATCACTAGCAAGAGGATAGACTAGAGAATTTTTGAGGAAGTTGGAAGATCCCGGTCGCTTTTGTTTTTTTTTTTTTATAGCCATGTAAATAGCTGTAACATGGACAGCTTTAATTGAAATCCGAAACTGCGAGTAAATTATAAAAAAAAAAAAATAGATGGCTAGTAGTGTCACTAATTTTGAATTTAAAAATACTGTAATACAATTCACATCTAAATAAAATTAAAATTCAGAGTCTATGACTTATACTTTTTTTTTTATTTACATTTGAATGTCAAATTTGGGTGTTTTTTTTGATAAAACAATAAAAAGTCGAAGAAAAAAAATCCACAGGGCATGAGGACTGTTTAGGGCTCTGAAAAGATAGCACATGAACCCAGTCGACCATTTTAATTTGGCACACGATGCCCTGTATACTTGTACATAATATATATATATTTTAGTGTTAGCTTGCATTGTAATTAAGGTAAATAATTATGTTATCTGTAAATAAAAGATATTGTAGTAACACCTAGTAGAATATAATATAGCCCTATGTAGGTGGTATTTTATAATTCTGTAAAGCCATATTAGCTACGGCCGCGTCTCATATTTTTATCAACATACAACCTGACACTGACCTGCAAAATGCAAAAAACGGAAGAAAATTTGAATTTCGCGGGCTACCTTAGCGCATCCTCCTAAAGTCGTTAGTCCCGGCTGTCATTCGTGCACTAGGAACTTATATCCAAACTTTTGTTGGTTGGATATAAGTTCATTGTTCGTGGATCTTTGACAGTCGTTACGGGACTTCAGAAGCCTGAAATTACCTATGAAACGGGTTCAATGAAACGTCTGGTCACTTGTAAACACTCAGTTTATTTCAGCACACAGAACATTGTCTAGAAACTAGGCTTAAGTAGGTACGACGGTAAATACCACTACACGGTACGTTCCCAGCAAGTTCGTGCCGCGAGATGCGTCGCGAAACAAGTAGGATGCGTCACCGCGGGGCGCGAAGTGAGGGGCGTCTAGACTAGGCGAGCTCTTCCAATGCGTGGAAACAGCGGCGCGTTAGCGCAGACTGACTGTTCGATTTTTATTTTTATTTTTTGGAATGGCATCTCGTAGTGTGACCATGAGAGGTCTCGACTACTTAACCGGACTTTCCTGTGGGTGCCTTTAAGCGAGCTCAAAAGCCTCCAGCCAGGGGCATAAAATACTAACTAAACTTATAAACTAAACGACTGCGCACTAAGGGCACCCCCTGTGGGGTACGGACCTCGGCTTAGGGAGTCGTTGTCATTGACCATTGATAAACAAGGCAAAGCAATAGGCTGGATCAAGTTAGGGGAATTATTATTATCAGGGGAGTTTAAAGCTACAGGCTCAGCTACGCCACCAGCTGGCTCGATTAAACCGATCAAGGGACATGAATTTACATTTACATTTACGTTAGATGGTCTTAAACGCGGTGGGCCTCGGCGGCGAGGCCGGAATGTAGATTTGTGTTTGTGTTTGTGGACGGTGCTAGTTTCCCTACTACTTTCCTGGAGGAGGGTGATAGGGTCATCGGGTTCAGTGAGGACATGTCGCGGACGGCGGATACTACTGATTCTACTGGGGACATAGCTAGCGGACTCGACAACCAAGGGGTTGCGATGTTTCACGGCGGAATCAAAGAAACGCTTGGAAAGGCGTTTCAAGTACTGACGGCTGGTCGGGACTTTAAGGTCAAGGTGGAGGTCCACGTTCCGAACGAACCAAGGGGCTCCCGTTACCTTTCGGAGGAAACGGTTCTGAAGGGTCTGCATCCTATGGATGAAGTGGGGCTTTGCGTGCGCAAAGACTGGGCCCGCATAGGTCATGATAGGTCGAATGCACGCTGTGTAAATATGCAACTTGCACTTAAGGGACAATTTGCTGCGTGCATTCAGAACGGAGTGTAAACGGCTGAGAGCAAAGTAGGCCCGCGAACGAACCTGCTTTATGTGCTCTGAAAATGTTAAATGACTATCGAGCGTCACACCTAAATATTTGGCTCGCTTTTCCCAAGGGATCTGCTTGCCAAACATGGTGATCGGCCGAGGGGGGGCGGTGAGCCGATTACGCCGTCTCGTAAAGAGAATGGCTTGGCTTTTATCGGGATTGACTTCGATTCTCCACTTTCGAAACCACTTGCCGAGGGCATCGACTGCGGTTTGGAGGGTGCGAGCGATCGAGTCAGGGCGAATTCCCTTGGAGAAAATGGCCGTATCGTCTGCGAACAGCGCCAACTGCGCCTTTTTACTCTTCGGGATATCGCTGGCGAAGAGGATGAAGATAAGGGGGGAAAGCACAGAGCCCTGAGGGACTCCTGCGCGAATAGGGTGGGAAGAGGAAAGTGCTCCTTCAATACGATAGCGAAAGGTGCGGTTTGACAAAAAGTCTCGTAAGATGAGCACGAGACGATCTGGCACACCGAGTTGGTACAGCTTATATAATAAACCGTTGTGCCAGACTTTGTCAAAAGCTTTCGCTATATCGAAGAAGACAGCACCAGTCATCGCACCGCGTTGGAACCCAACGCTGATGTGCTCGACAATACGGTGGACCTGTTGCACACAATAGTGCTGGGTTCGAAAACCGAATTGCTCGTCGGGAATGAGACCCTTTGTCTCGGCATAATCTCTGAGACGCTTATAAATAAGCCTCTCATAGATTTTGCCGAAGACGTTGAGCAGACTGATAGGCCGGTAGCTAGAGGGCTCGCTCTTAGGCTTGCCGGGCTTAGGGATACCGATAACGGTAGCCTGTTTCCAGGCGTGAGGAAAGATATTATTACTCACGGCACCATTGAAGATGATGGTCATGAGCATAATCAAACGGGCAGGGAAATGTTGGAACACCCTATTGGTGATTCCATCTGAGCCGGGGGCTTTACGGTGTTTTAGACCCTTGATTATCTCGTGCACCTCGTCAGGAGAGACGGGAAGCAAGGGATAATCAGGGTCCTCAACGGGGGGAAGGGAGGCTCTACGTTCGACTTCAGCGTCAACCTCAGAGAGGTGGGCTTCGTCTACTGGTTGAGAGCTGGGTGAGCACTGGGCCTCAAAACTATCGACAAGGCATTCAGCCTTGTCGATATCATCGAAAGCGATGGAATTGTCTGGGCGTACTAGGGGGGGCATAGAGACTGTCTCTGAGGACCTAAGTTTCCTCTGGAGATGCCAGAAGGCCTGATGAGTTGGCTCGAGCTTACTCAACATCTTGTCCCAACCGGCGGAACGCAGCTCCTTTATGTGTTTCTTTACAGATTTCTGCAAATAGCGCATATGGACTTTGTTCAAGCGGCAGGGAAAGCTGCTGTAGGCACGGACAGCCGCGTTCTTCTCATTCATCAGGGCACGCACATCGTCAGGCAGCTTCCAGCGATGGTCATCCACTGCTGGAACCTCCCTCGAACAATCGTTCAGGACTGATTGTACGTGCTCCGTGAATGAGTCGATCGCAGCTGTCGTGTCAGCGAGAGAGTCAAACTGATCAGGAATAGAGTCTAGGTGGGGGGATGAGGTTGAGAGGGATCGCGGAGACATATGCGGGGGGCCAGATTTAGGATCACGGGACGATGATCGGACGTTAGTTCATGTATCGCTTGTATAGAGTCCAACCGAAGGTTGACATTCTTTAGAAGCGCTACATCAAGTACGTCGGGGGAATGAGCGGGGTCGTGGGGATAGTGAGTGGCAGTCATTGGGGCAATGACATCGAAACCCAAAATGGGACAGAGGTCGAACAAGTGTCTTCCTCTAGTAGTGGTGGTGGAACTATTCCAGGAGGTATGTTTGGCGTTGAGATCGCCCGCTATGATAACGGAGTCACTCAAGCCGAACAGAATGGTCAGGTCGTCAGAAAGGGATTAGAAATCCTCTGAAGTGCGGGGGCCGCGGGGGGGGAGGTAGACCGATACGAGAGTGATCGGCTGGTGACCTGTCATGCCTAAGCGGCAGACAGACACTTCTAATCGCGAGAGAGGGGGAGGGCCCATAGGGATGCAGTATAGGGACGATTTATAATAAATCATAGTACCACCCTTGTGACACCGAGACCTGTCATAGCGAACTATGCGATCATTGGCAATCGACGGATTTCGGTGATGGGGCTTCAAGAACGTTTCCTGTAAGAGGAAGACGTCGATATGGTGATCGCGGAGAAAAGTGGTGATCTCATCGCGTTGGCCTGCAAAGCCATTCGCGTTGAAAAAGCCTAAGTTTAATGATCGGGGTTTGATCCTAGCTATGATTCCTTTATCCATTATTGATTTGAGTTGTTGGAAAAGGAATTCAAAGCTTGCGTAATCTCGGGATACGGTTTGAATATATCAATGATCCTGGGCAAATCGCCGACATTCCTGGCAGCGGTTAGCTCAAGAGCCATTTGTCTAGCGCGGGAGACTGACTGTTCGATTTTTTTTTTTTTTTTTTAAATGGCATCTCGTAGTGTGACCATGAGAGGTCTCGACTACTTAACCGGACTTTCCTGTGGGTGCCTTTAAGCGAGCTCAAAAGCCTCCAGCCAGGGGCATAAAATACTAACTAAACTTATAAACTAAACGACTGCGCACTAAGGGCACCCCCTGTGGGGTACGGACCTCGGCTTAGGGAGTCGTTGTCATTGACCAATGATAAACAAGGCAAAGCAATAGGCTGGATCAAGTTAGGGGAATTATTATTATCAGGGGAGTTTAAAGCTACAGGCTCAGCTACGCCACCAGCTGGCTCGATTAAACCGATCAAGGGACATGAATTTACATTTACATTTACGTTAGATGGTCTTAAACGCAGTGGGCCTCGGCGGCGAGGCCAGAATGTAGATCTGTGTTTGTGTTTGTGGACGATGCTAGTGTCCCTACTACTTTCCTGGAGGAGGGTGATAGGGTCATCGGGTTCAGTGAGGGCATGTCGCGGACGGCGGATACTACTGATTCTACTGGGGACATAGCTAGCGGACTCGACAACCAAGGGGTTGCGATGTTTCACGGCGGAATCAAAGAAACGCTTGGAAAGGCGTTTCAAGTACTGACGGATGGTCGGGACTTTAAGGTCAAGGTGGAGGTCCGCGTTCCGAACGAACCAAAGGGCTCCCGTTACCTTTCGGAGGAAACGGTTCTGAAGGGTCTGCATCCTATGGATGAAGTGGGGCTTTGCGTGCGCAAAGACTAGGCCCGCATAGGTCATGATAGGTCGAATGCACGCTGTGTAAATACGCAACTTGCACTTAAGGGACAATTTGCTGCGTGCATTCAGAACGGAGTGTAAACGGCTGAGAGCAAAGTAGGCCCGCGAACGAACCTGCTTTATGTGCTCTGAAAATGTTAAATGACTATCGAGCGTCACACCTAAATATTTGGCTCGCTTTTCCCGAGGGATCTGCTTGCCAAACATGGTGATCGGCCGAGGGGGGGCGGTGAGCCGATTACGCCGTCTCGTAAAGAGAATGGCTTGGCTTTTATCGGGATTGACTTCGATTCTCCACTTTCGAAACCACTTGCCGAGGGCATCGACTGCGGTTTGGAGGGTGCGAGCGATCGAGTCAGGGCGAATTCCCTTGGAGAAAATGGCCGTATCGTCTGCGAACAGCGCCAACTGCGCCTTTTTACTCTTCGGGATATCGCTGGCGAAGAGGATGAAGATAAGGGGGGAAAGCACAGAGCCCTGAGGGACTCCTGCGTGAATAGGGTGGGGGGAGGAAAGTGCTCCTTCAATGCGATAGCGAAAGGTGCGGTTTGACAAAAAGTCTCGTAAGATGAGCACGAGACGATCTGGCACACCGAGTTGGTACAGCTTATATAATAAGCCGTTGTGCCAGACTTTGTCAAAGGCTTTCGCTATATCAAAGAATACAGCACCAGTCATCGCACCGCGTTGGAACCCAACGCTGATGTGCTCGACAATACGGTGGACCTGTTGCACGCAATAGTGCTGAGTTCGAAAACCGAATTGCTCGTCGGGAATGAGACCCTTTGTCTCGGCATAATCTCTGAGACGCTTATAAATAAGCCTCTCATAGATTTTGCCGAAGACGTTGAGCAGACTGATAGGCCGGTAGCTAGAGGGCTCGCTCTTAGGCTTGCCGGGCTTAGGGATACCGATAACGGTAGCCTGTTTCCAGGCGTGAGGAAAGATATTATTACTCACGGCACCATTGAAGATGACGGTCATGAGCATAATCAAACGGGCAGGGATGACTGTTCGAGCCGCGGCGGCCCTTTATATACGCGAGGTGGCCTAACGTGGTGTGCGTGAGCGTCGTCCCGACACAGCAGTGTTGTGTGGCGCGTGGCTGTAGGCGGTCAGTGGTGCTATACCTATATATAAAAAAGTACTCTGTGTCTGAAATTCTGACAACCAGTCTCTTACCAAGTGGTATCGTATTACCCAGTTACTGGGTTGGTGAGGTCAGATAGGCAGTCGCTCCATGTTAAATACTGGTATTCAGCTGAATCCGGTTAGATTAGAAGCCAACCCTAATATAAGTAGTTGGGAAAAGGCTGGGCAGATTGATCTGCTACTATCCGGATTTGGCTGAAATTTGACAGATAAGTAGCCTGGTAAAGGACGCTACTTGTAGTCTGGATCGCAGACGAAAGTCGATAACGACGAGGTCTTCAACTCCGGTCAGGTTATTCCTCTCGTACACCTTTATCATAGCAGTTATCGTGCCCCCAGCGCGAGCGCCCGGCACAGTAAATTGAAAAATCTTTTTGATAAAATACACAGTAATAAAATAAAATAAAAGAAACAGATTATAGGTGCTGTGGTATTTGGTCGCAATTATACGACCATGGAGAAATGGACACGAAAATATTTGTCGGATTAATCCGACGTAAAAATTACCCTAAAGGGGGTGATAAAGGCTACGATAAAGAGGATGAAAGGTTATTCAAATTCAAAAATATTATTTCGAGCGAAGACTCATATAGGGTTAGTAATATTGTTCCTTAAAAACTAACACCTAGTAAACAATACGAAACGATGATGATCGCCAATAGAGTGTTTTGTCTTTGATTGAAAATTTGACATTGACAATTGTCAATGTCAGAGAATTGTCATGACATGACAATTCTTTCTTTTCTTCAAGTTGTTCATTCTCTAATCTTTACCGTGCGCAACACTTTAATGTTATAATTCCTAGATAGGTTATAGCATAAATGAAAGCTAAGAAGATTCTAAAAATAATATCCATGGTTGACCTTTGATCAAAAGAAACATATATTTGCTGACATAACTTACAGCCTTATTTATGTTTGTTAGTGAAATTCGCAAATAAGTGTTTAAAGTGCAAATGAAAATCTTCAAATCATGACAAGCCGAGGAAGTTTTCAAAGCGCCCGAATGAACTTTAAAGTGCAAAATGAACAACTTGAAAGTAAAGGCACCAAGCCAACCCGTGAAGAATCAACAATACTAGAAATTTTTGTTCTAATGATTGTGCACATTTGTAAAAAGATATTGTTCTTCGACACCAATTTAAAAATAGCTGTATATTTAGGAGCTCTCTTTCTACTATCTATTGTTGCAGACGTATTGACATTTCCCAAAACATACTTCTCGAGGAGTGACAACATATTTAATCAATATTTCGTGAAAATTGGATGGTTTTGGACACTGTTCATGACTGTGCCTTATGTTTTATTGACATCCTACACAACATGCTGTGGAAAGAAAAGAACAATAGCAATGGCTCATTTATCTAGACTACTTGTTGCCACTGTGTTTTGGTATATGTGGACATCTGTTTTCAACATGATAGAAACTAGTTATGGGCGCTGTAATACTAAAGTATATGACAACAAAATATCATGCTTAAAAAACGGGCATTTTTGGAATGGGTTTGATATATCTGGCCACTGTTTTATTCTTATTTATTCAAGCTTGGTCATGATAGAAGAGGCAAAAGCAATCAATGGCTGGGAAAGAATAAAAGACTACATAAGAGATGAAAAGTATGCTCGCAGTATTAATGACAAGTCTGCCAGTGTTAATCCTTTGAAGAATATTTCTAATGATGAATTAACTATTTTAAAAATTTCATATGAAAATTTCACACCATATGTAAGAGGATTTTTTATAGCCATTGCTTTGTTGCAGTTGTTATGGGATGTAATGCTTGTTTCAACAATATTATACTATCATATCATGGTGGAAAAATTTATCAGTGGTGTTATAGCAATATTGACTTGGTTTGTTACTTATAGAGTATGGTATACCATACCAAATATTTTACCTAATTTACCAGGAGAAGGTTTATTTAGATACAATAATAAGAACAAACCTGTACCTGCTACACCAGTGTATCGAAAGAGAAGTTCTACAAATGGCAAACATTTTATGGGGATGCCAATTAACACCAACCAAGATACTGAAAACACTAAAGAAGAAGCCAGATAGTTTACTAGGATTGTATTTTAAGGTATGGGTATTAGCATTATGTAGTTTGGGGATAAATCTGTTGGGAATAAAAGATTTTGAATCTTTTAAGTCTACAGTAGGTATGGTTTATGGTTGGTAATTTATATAAATCTTACATATTTAAGTAAAAATAAATAATTTGTATCTAATTTAATTATATTTAACAACATTGGACACATTTTGTCAATTTATATTGTACTGAATTTCATTTTAGTCTGCTGGCCAATAATTATTTGAATTTGGAACCTAAACCATAAATTCGTATGAAACTTAAAAAAAAAATATTTGAAAATCTATTTTCTTTTAATATCTCACTGGTGTGAAAAGTAGACTTCTCAGGGATAAAGGTGTCTTGGTCTCGGGCTGAATCCCTCGCTGCACTCAGGAATCTAATCTTAATACTCTGAACTTGGGTTTCAATATGGCACCCATGACAAAAGACTATTACTTTAGCCCCTGTGAATAATTTACAAATGTGTAACTCCACAACCTAATGAGTATTTATTTAAAACCTATTTTGCATTTTCTCTGTTTCTGTGTGTGATGTAAATACAATTAAGGTGTTCACGGACTAGAAAAAAAAGGTCTCTGCGCCTCGCATATCGAAAGTGAAGCACAGTATGGATGCCGAGACTGTTTGTATAAACATGCGCCTCACGCACACATTTACATCATAGTATGCCGACCGCCATTATGTGACATGACGGCGTCTTTGTCAAATCATGCACACATAGATCAGTAAGGTGCTTCACTTTACTTGTGGTGCTTTACTTTGATACGCGTGGCGCAGAGTCCTTTTTTTTCTAGTCCGTGTTTGTGTTTTATATATTTTTATGTTTCATATTATTTATTTAAGTATATCAACTGTAGTTTCATTATGATCATACACTATGATTTTGTAATGAATATGGGTTTTGTAATTTATTCCTCGTCAAGGGTGTTAAACAGGAAATACATAAACCAAATTATTAGGTTTATGTCACTAGTTAGACAAAAAGAAAATACTTAAACATTTATGTTATCAGTTTAATAAATATCTAATAAATAATACTGTTTTATCGTAACTACATTATTATTCTTGATGTTTATAATTTATTGATTCTATTTAAGTACTTACATGGGATCAGAAACAGATCATAATATTGCCGCCAAGCGGCAACCCAGCCATAGCCAGCTTGCCCGGCGCACAGTGGGCTGATAATCGATCTTCATAGACTTAGGTATCGTCTAATGATCAATTTATTGATATTTTAAATTTGTTTTTCTTTGCTTTATAGCACTTGGTTGAGAAATGTGTAAAAAAGGACATATTTCGACTTTCGTACAATTGCCACTAATTTACTTTGGTACTTATACCCCTTATTTTTCTGCATTTTTTGACATATTGACAAAATGCTCGCACGTGTTAAATTTTGGAAGAAAAAAATATTGTTTATAATTGACATTAGGTACTAAATGATTAGAAAAGGATTATAAAAATTATATGATCATAAATGGAATAGCAATCGATTCAACATAACAACTAACAACAAGGTACAGACGCCAGCACATCAAGCTACTACAATCTTTCAAATTTCTTTAATAGATTTTCATCTTTATTGCTAAGGCGTTAGGTTCAAGATTGATTGGGAAAAGAAAATTTGACAGTTTCGGGTGGCTTGACCTGCTGGCGTCTGTACATGGTAATTAAATTATCTAAAGATTTTTGTAATTTATTGAGAGTAGTTAGATAATGAGATCTAATGCCCTCGGTATCTAAAATTAGAAAGATAGATAGATAAAAAAATTATTTGGTGCACACTGTATAATTAGATGAATATAAAAACAAGGTGCCAATAACAAAAAAAAAGAAGAAAAACATGCATATACAAATAAACGTGTCACTATGACATAAGTACTTAAAACTACAAACTACTGCTTCAACTTATGACTCCATATATTGATACCCTTCCCTGCATTGTTTTATAAAGCATTCATTAAAATACAAAAAAAAAAAAATGTGAATGACTGACTGTTAAAAAGAAACTTAAACAATTAAAAATCTTAAATAAATGAAAAATATTTAAACAAAAAAAAAACATAATTAAAGCTACAAGCACCCTAAACATCTATATCAGATTCATTAGAATCTGTGTCATAATAATTAATGTCACCAATGTCGCAGAACTCTGTAGGTATCATCCTGTTGCTTCGGCTCAACAATTAAAAGATCCAAGGTTTCTTGCCTCGTCTTTGTTTTATGTTGAGCACTGCATCTTGCATTATTGACCGTGTTGCAGAAACTTAAGGATCTGAAAGTCAGAAGCATCCATGTTCATTATATCCTCATTCGTGCTAGTCTTTATTTTACGTGAATGGTGCTCTCTGTATCTGCGAAAGTCTTTGTTACGCGCTTCAGATAGATTTCCAATCAATATACAATGGAGTTTTTGATGATATCAGCTCCGTGAATCAACAATTTATGTACTGTTGCTGACATATAGTATCAATTATAGAACTGTAGGTATATCTCTGCGGTCGTACGGGTATAAGCTCGAAATTTTTCAACATCGATATTTTCACCTGATGTAATTGCTTGTAAAATAACTGCGAATCTGCGCACTATTTCTTCATCCAAGCCAGTAATAACTGCTGCATTTCCGTCATTTGTTGTCCCTGATCCCTGCTTCACGATATCTTTTTCCCATATAATTAATTCCTTTTCAACTGTAGCAATTAGTTTTAAGGGAACAAAAGTCGTCATAAAAATGGCTTCATCAATTTTTCCTTCTTCCATTTTTACGAGGAATTAAACGCTTAGTGTTCCAGCAGATACAGATTGGCTAGTTAAAGGTGCTTGATACTCTGTAATGGCATCCTCTGCAGCTTGTTGCGGAACAACACAAGATGGCCAATTTACTGTAAGCGCCAACCAGTCTCCGTATTGTTTCTTAAATGTTTCAGAGTTTCCTTTGGCATTCTTCCATATTTTTATGACAGCTTGGCTGAATCTTCAACAAAATTCCTTTAAAGTATTGCTGTCTTCTTCCGAAAGATTTAAATTAACTGAGACACACCAGTTTGCAGCAATGCAAGATAGTTATCCAACTTGCCAGACTGCTTTAAAATAACATACAAGTCAAGGTTATGAACTAAATTCACTTGTCCCATTTTAGAAAAATAGGTAATCACTCTGAACAAACAAAGTCGATTGAAAATTGTACCTAATGCCTAATGCACACGATTTATGCACAAGGTTTGAAAAAGATCTCACTGTTTAACAATCCTCGTTATTAAATTACAAAAAATATTAAGAACATTAGATCTCATTATGATAGACAATGGCCAATGGATCATAAGATCTCATTATTTAACCATTCTCGTTATTAAATTACAAAAAAATATTAATAAATTTCCATAAAATTTGTTATACTTAACCGGTAGCTATTATATTTCTGTTCATATAGGTAATTTATTTATAACCATTAAGTGCCTAACGTCAATTATAAACAGATTAAAACCTTTTTATATTCTAAAAACACATTTCATTTTTTTCTCCCAAAATCTAACACGTGCGAGCATTGTGTGATTTTCAGCCCACTGTGCGGCGGGCGGCATCTGTGAGCGCGTGTGGCTGACACTGGCATGGCCACCATCAGGGATTTTAATTTTGATAACACAAAAAATTTGTCGCCAAATATCAGAATTTGTCGGTCACTAGTTTAAAAGTTACAACGGTTCATAGGTGGCCGATCAGCACGCTTAGCATGACCGCCATAGAAACAGATATTGTCTACGGAAGAATAGACAAAATGGCAGATAGTAGAAATATTTCTACGCATTCTACGCGTCTAAGCATGGCAATCTCTCATTTTGTCTATTCTTCTGTAGACAAAACCCGTTTCTATGGCGGTCATGCTAAGCGTGCTGGAGAGAATCTCCCCCGCTAGGCCACATTTATATCTTAAAAACTAGCCTACCAAGCGAAGATCAGTTATCTTCCAAATTTAGTCGCAACTAGACTTGAGTAACTCCGGAGCGATTCGTTCCGATGAACTACTCAAACACTGAACGAACTGAACTACTGTGCGGAATTATCGTTCCACAGTTCACCGGCTCATTATAATCCCGCGTCTCTAGTCTAAGCCCGCGTCAGTGTGTGGGTAGGAACGAGAGCCCTTTGTTGTATACGTCACCAACTCAACTCACCACATGCACTTAGTTGATAATTTAGATTTAAAATATATACAGTGTGTCCGGACATGGACTAGCGAAAATTAAGGGGGTGGTACAGACGATCAAACTGAACAACTTTCTCCCGGGGACCAACATCGTAATCGTGAAAAAAAAATCAGTCATCCCATACAAAACTTCAATACCTACTCGGCCAAATGTATGGGACGACTGATTTTTTTTTCACGATTACGATGTTGGTCCCCGGGAGAAAGTTGTTCAGTTTGATCGTCTGTACCACTCCCTTAATTTTCGCTAGTCTTTTCCGGACACACTGTATAATGATACTGATTCGTTATCGCATTTACCACACTGACAATTATTGTTTAGCTTTCTTATTATTCGATATTCTAGAGACGTTAACTATTTTGGTCTCTATTTCATAAAGCAATACCTAAGTTTATTTTAGATTGACATTCTATTTTATGCAACTTTGTTTACGTTATGAGGTCGTATTTTTTAAATTGGTTAGAGAGGTTTAATATTAATTCATATTAGTCACTTTAAGTGCCAGTCCTAAGCCTGAAAAAAGTATGAAGGGAAATCGAATCTATTTAATAACTGAATTTCATAGGTGACGTCTCTTATTGTTATAGTTCACAGTTTATGAACGAATAGCTAAACAAGTTCCAAATCCGGACTCTGTCGAAAACATGTCTATGCCACAGTTCATTTCGCTCTCTGAATCAGTAGTAGGTACTGTACTATACAACCTACCAAGTCAAGGAGCGAAACGAACTGTGGAACGAGTTCACTTCACGGAACGAGATTTGATGAACTAGATCCATTAAGTAAACGACAATGCCCAAGGCTAGTCGCAACTTTTCGCCAAGTCGTAGATTTAGTGGGTCTTAGTTTAGAAGATAAAATGAGTTCAATTTTTAAGTAGTATAGTCACTAGTATAGTTTTAAACTCATTATAGGTATTTTCTAAACTAAGACCCCGACTAAATCTGTGACTTGGCGAAAAGTTGCGACTAAATTTGGGAGAAAACAGATCTTCGTTAGGTGGCCTAGTTTTTGAGATATAAATGTGGCCAAGCTGGGGAGACGCTCTCCAGATCGGCCACCAATGAACCCTTGTAAATTTTGAACCAGTGACCGACATTCCGATATTTGGCGGCAAATTTCGACTAATTTTACATGTTATCAAAATTGATATCTCTGTCAGATACATTGACAGAAACAGAGATATCAATGTTTTTAAGCGATGTTTCGCCAGTGCAAACGCGCGGTCACCCACGCAATGAGTAGGTACCTAATGAATGACAGACTAAATAAATTCTATATTTTGTGCTCTAATGCGCGATTTAGTTACACGTAAGTACCGTAACCTGCACCTTAATTGCGTAACACTATCAATCGGAATTGGTTCATTTTGACAGTTCAACAACATTCATTGCGTTATTTACGTTGTCGAGCAGACAAAGTTTTCGAACATATGAAGCAATGGATTAGCAATTTGTTTCAAAATGAAACCAACTCCGATTGATAATGTGTTACGCAATTAGGGTACAGACGCCAGCAGGCCAAGCCACCCGAAACTGTAAAATTTTCCCAATCAACCTTGAACCTAATGCTTTTGCGATAAAGATGAAAATCTATTAAAGAAATTTGACAGATTGTAGTAGCTAGATGTGCTGGCGTCTACGTCCTACTTTGCACCAAAATTTGCTCCAACTCTTTTATTTACTTATTCCACTATTTTTTCAATTTTGCGTAAATTAGTTCTGTGATTTACTAACACAAAAGTACTATGGAAGTTTGACATTTGGTAACGTTGCTCCTCAATTTCTTTGCACAAGTTTGTCGTATATTTTTCAATGGACTACTTACCTATAGTTTTAATTTGAACTTTTTACTTTGCTCCGATAGAAGAGGATAATAAAAATCGGATATGTTAGAAAATAACCTTTATTTACGAGAGATCAATTAAAAGGTACAGTATCAGTACGTAAAATCAGATTATATACTTTTTTCGGAAGTGGAGCATTTTTACCACCCTAGGAGCAAAATAGGAGTGTGCGTCAAAATGACGGGATCAAGTCACCAATCTAAAATGTATCACATTTAAGTGTTTGTACTATTTGTACCCTAAACAAGACATTTGTACCTCTAAAGGTAAAGGAAGTATGGCAATACGTCCCTGGCCCCGCCGACCTGGAAGCGCTACTCGGGAGGCAGGTAATTCACACCCCAAGACTTAGTACTTACGTACAGGTAAATACTCGATTTTTAATACAATTGTAAGTGCCAAATTAAAGTTATGTGCTTAAAACATTGGTCCCGCCAATTTGATGATTCATGCTATCGCTGAATTCATATGAACACCGTTAGAGCTCGTGCAAAATCAAATGTGCAAACTCAGTACGTCATAAGTACATGAACGTGTGTAATTTTCATATTCATAACCTAAGTACATCCAATGGCTATATGGCTATTTGGCTTACAATTATTGTATTGGAAATTGAGTATAGTCATAGGGTGTGAATTACCTGCCTCCGAGTAGCGCTTCCAGAAGGTCCCGCCACTTTGACGTCAAAGTGGTGGGAGCAGGGACGTATTGCCATACTTCCTTTACCTTTCAAATGTCTTGTTTAGGGTACAAATAGTACATAATTATGTAGTACAAACACTTTAATGTGATACATTTTAGATTGGCGACTTGATCCCGTCATCTTGACGCTCACAAATAGGACCAGGTTACGGTACTTGATATTTTGAAAATATTTGTTTTGATTTCGTACATTACTGAGTAGGTATAGTCAGGTACCTACCTATTAGTTTAGTGTATAATTTTTTTAAAGATATAGATGATTGCAACAACAACGCCGATAGATGCAGCACCGGCAGCACCCAAATATGCTGGAGGTTGTGACATAACAATCATTTTAAGATGAACTGGTAAATTGGGTATTGTTTTTTTGAAGGATTCTCGCTGTTTCACACGATTGTAATAGTTTTCTAATAAAGGACGTTTTCCTCCCTCCCAATATCTACCTTCATAACCAAGTTCCCAAAGACGTTGAAGGAGAATTGCTAGATTAATATCAGCAATACTGAAGTTTTCACAGCACAGCCAGTTACCTAAAAAAAGTATCAAAAAATTTATAAGTAGGTCTATTTGGAATATAGCGCAATATTAATTATTGTGAAAAGTAATCCTTCTATAAAAAAAAAAGCGGCCAAATACGAGTCGGGCAACCAGGGTTCCGTAGTTGCACAATAATGCGAACTAAGATGAGGGCTTTTTGTTGTTTCATGAATATTTAAATGTAACTTGAAAAGCCTACTTAGCTGTGATAGTTTTCCTTTTAACTTCGTTATATATTGTATACTACTACCAAAGTATATGTATGACTGTCCTACTACCGTGAATTTTTTCACCCATCAAAAACTAACCGTTTAGCTGGCAGGGGGAGGACACTGACTAACAAAAATTAGCACTTTTAAGGCTTAATATTTCAGAAACGGATCCCTAAGTCGAAAAATTGTTTTCACAAACCCGCAATATTTTTGAAAGACCCATCCAACAACACCCCACACCATGGGGTAGACGAGAGAAAAATTTTTTTTCATGAGTTTATTTGTACTAAGTCTGAGCTAAGGTGCGGATGGACAGACGGACGGACATAACGAAACTATAAGGGTTCCTTGTTGACTACGGAACCCTAAAAACCGGTCAAGTGCGTGTCGAACCACGAACAATGAGGGGTCCCGTAGTTGGGATAAATTTATCCCAAGAACATAGGAAGGTACTTAACATTGTAGTTGAAAAACATGTTCTCCCATACATGCCAACAAAAATTCCCATACAGTTCACTGTAACAGTAGAGTTTACTGTTCCAACTGGACAGTTAGAAGGTTGGAACAGTGAATTTCCAATTGGTTCAATTCCAACTATTGTTCTGTAACTGTTGTTGTTACAATTTATGTTGAGAAAATGTATGTGGCGGCTGATAATTTTTTCTCGGTTACGATGGTGGTCCCATGGAAAACGTTGTTCAGTTTGATGGTCTGTACCACACCCTTAGGTTTGATCACATCTTTCGGATACACCCTCTGTACGAGTCGTTTTTTTTGTTAAGTATTTATTATTATTAAATTTTACAAAAAAAAAAAAAAAAAAATATTAGGAATCCCGCAAAACCGTTTTCACGGTTTGTCTGTGGGAACGGAACAAACGGTATTACAAAAGGTATGTTATTAATGCGGACACTTAAATTTCACATAATTACTTAATAAAGTATACAATAAAAAAGTGTACAATATATCTTTCACACCCCTGAAAAAGAACAACTTAAGCAATTTGGCAAATTTACCTTTATTCTCCCGACTCCTAATAATAGCAGGCAACTGGTTGAAAATGTATGGTACTCTTTTATCAAGCGTTCGGTCGCCAAAATAATTCCTTATTCTAGTACAGACGCCAGCACATCAAGCTATCTGTCAAATTTCTTTAATAGATTTTCATCTTTATTCGCTAAAGCGTTAGGTTCAAGGTTGATTGGGAAAATTTGACAGTTTCGGGTTGCTTGACCTGCTGGTGTCTGTACATCAAATTTACCTGCCGATACCATCCTAGTTGAGTGGTTATGGGAAACTAACGAGTGACGCTCCCAGTTGCCATGATCGTTAACCAGAAGTAGGTATTTATGTTTTATGCTAATTGGAAGAATTTTGAAAATTTTAAATAACTTATAATAATCATCTTTACATTTGTTTTTACGAGTAGTTTTCTTACTTACTAATAATTTTAAAAATCGAATTTGCTGTGCTTCTAACTTTTCTAAATTACTTTTAAATGTGAGTCCATAACAGTCAAGCGCGTAATTTAATATTGGGTCAACCAATTGTAGATAAAGACACTTAAGAGTATTACTTGGCACTTTAAAGCTTAGATGGTAGAATTTACCGAGTAATATTCTAAGTTTATTACACAAATACTCAATGTGGTTTGACCATGAAACGTTCTCGTCAACTTTTACTGCGAGGTATGTTACACATTCATCGCGTACAATAGGTTTACAATTACATTTAACATAGTTTTTATGAATGCACGTAAATTCATGTGTGTACAGTGGAGGTGGGTCGCTTGGTGGTAGTAAATATGGTGAGCGTATCACAACTAGCTTAGTTTTATCCGCGTTCAGGATTATCCCATTGTCTTGCAATTGTTTTGCATCCTCGTCAAATTTCAGGGTGTGGTACAAAACATCAAACCGAATAACTTTCTCCAGGGACCAGCATCGTATTCTCGAAAAAAATTTCAACTGTCCCTTAGAAAACTTCAAAACCTACTCGACGCAATTGTATGGGATGGCTGATTATTTTTTCGTGATTACGATGTTGGTGCCATGGAGAAGTTGTTCGGTTTGATGGTCTATTATACCACACCATTAAGGTTGAACTTTAAGACATTTTTTTTTTTTTTTGGGGGTATTACTCCACTGTTTGGCATTGTGCATCCAAAGTTAGACATGATATCGTTTTGTCTCATTATTAATTTTGAGTTTAAGGAAACATAATAATAAAATAAAAAGCCATTAAAAACTTGAGCTAACAAAGATTAGGGTTTCTCGCTAATTTTAACGCAACTTTGGGCGTAAATAAGTAACAAAAGAAGTGTAAAATCTCCAAAACAAAATCGTCACCGACAAAGCTCAATTATCGAAGATTTCAATAAACTTTATTTGTAATTGTTTTATACAGTGGTTTTTTCATAAAACTCTTTTGTCCAAAGGCCTTTTCGTAATTTTTTACGCGCTCGTTTGTCCTATGAATATCGTGCATTTTACTCAATAATGTTCCCCCCGCGCGGTGCGGAGGGAAGACGCTCACGCACACACATGCACTTTGCGGCCTATATCGTTCGTATGTTTGTATAGTAGACTAGCGCTATTATGTTATTATCATTCGTACGTACGTAAACACTACATTGACCCCGGCTTGACTTTGGATTTCGATACGAGTACTACTTACTTTATCTGTCTGACTTCACACGCTGAAATTTGAATTACGTATTTACAAGCTTTTATTTAGTTCACCTGTCCCAATGTTTGTCTGTAATGTAGTCTTGCAAGTAAAATTTGACCCACTTCCCGGTTACCGATTGAGCTGAAATTTTGCATGCATGTGTAAATCGGATGACAACGCAAAATTATTATTACACCGCAGTGGTGGTGCCAGTTATAATGTATGCTGCCAGTGCTTGGGCACCGGCTACAAACAAAAAGGGGATGCGGAAGCGGCTGGACACCGTCCAGCGGGGTTTTGTGCAGAAAATAGTGAAGGCGTACAGGACAACATCGCTGAACTCGGCCCTGTTACTCTCTGAACTGCTTCCTCTGGACCTTAGGTTCCGGGAAGCAGCCTCTTTTTATGAAGAGAAAAGAGGATACTCCCGGAGAGTGACAGGAGACCGAGACATCGAAATACCAGTTCCATACATGGAACTACCACACCCAGTCAGCCAAGTTTGTTTACAGTTCAAAAGCGTGGTGAACGGTGCAGAGATGGACCAGCAAGAACTCACAATCCCAAAGATCTTCACCGACGGAAGCAAAATTCAGGGCAAAGTCGGTGCAGCACTGAGCCTTTGGGAAAATGGGGTGGAACCCAAAGCCCAAAAGTTCAAACTGGATAATTTCTGCACCGTTTATCAAGCCGAACTACTGGCTCTTCACGAAGCCTCGGAGCTGGCCTTGAAACATCCCTCAGCCGTTGTCCAGGTCTATTGCGACTCTAGATCAGCCCTAGAAACCGTCACCCGAGGTGTCTCACTCCATCCCTTAGCATTTAAAACGCAAAAAAACATCCAGGCACTGAAACTTTGCGGGAAATCCCTACAGCTGTTCTGGATTAAAGCACATGCGGGAATGGAGGGGAACGAGAGGGCAGACATGTTGGCAAAAAAGGCAGCAATAGGCAGTAAAAAAAGGCCCCAATACGACGTGTGTCCGGTTTCATTCGTCAAGCGTCAAATCCGAACGGAGTCGTAACTACAAAATTTTTTCTCCCTGACGCAATTGCAGCCTACCATACTAGTCCGAAAAATTGTGCTCAACCCAGTCATAGTACATGTGCTTACAGGGTATGGCGGGTTCTCCGAGTACTTGAATCGCTTCAAGTGCAAGGAGAGCCCGATGTCCCTGTGACCCGTCTAAAAATGAGAGCATCCCACATTTGCTAACAGAGTGCCCTATATTCGCGATAAACAAATATAACCTCGAATCCGAAATAGATATGGAAATAAAACTAGACAACATACCTACAATAATGGGAAATTCAAAACTAAGAAAAAAGTTTTTAATTTACTGTGAGGAAATTGCGTGTAAAGTAATTAAAAATAATAAAGTTTAAGAAAATAGATATACTATTATGTATTACCAGAATACACAAAAAGTAATCGCCATGAAATGAAAGATTTAGAAATGTTAAAAATTTTGTCTTTTCAAACCTGAGTTGTCAAAATTTAGCTTTAAAATGTAAATAAGAAGATGAAATGTATGATAAAATTGTTATTAGTAGTAGCTGCACTGAATTCAAAGTATTTTTACTGTGGGTTAGGCATTGTATATCAATGGGGTTAGGTGATATTTTGTGGAATTCGTTTGTTTCTCAAATATTTTCTATTATATCATGAAAGTTTTGATTGAAAAGGGCTCTGATTATGTCAGAGGGACACTTGTAAGGCAGGAGTGTGGTTTTAGCCGGTAAGAGTCCGGCACTGCCCAGACTGGCTCATAAGTGAGGCAGCCTGGGCGTCCATGAGGATTTCCCACTCCTGCCAAAAAAAAAAAGAAAAAAAAAAAAGATGGCCATAGGAGCTCAGTAATCAAACGACACAACCCCATTGAGTTTGGGCTCGTACGATTCGTCTTGACGAGTACTTTGGTGCTAGATGGTAACTAGGGTCTGATGATGGAGCTGGGAGATGACCGTAGGAACTTAGTAATTTAACGACACAACCCCATCGAGTTTGGGCTCGTTTGATTCGTCTTGACAAGTACTTTGGTGCTAGATGGTAACCAGGGTCTGATGATGGGAGCTGGAAAGTGGCCATAGAAACTCGGTAATTAAGCGACACAACTGCGTCGAGATTGATTCGTCTTGATGGGTGGTGGTTTGGTGGACGTGAATATGGTACTATTACGTATGAAATATGTATGCTTCAGTGCGAGTTGGCAAGGCATGATAACGTTTGTTTGTTTATATTAAAAAAATATAGAGGGCCAAAAAAAATTTTTTTTTGTTAATTTCATCATAACTTGAAAATAGATCTATAGAAATAGATACATCTGATTAAAAAAATGAAAATGTTGATATGATAAATAAAGACAGCTGATCTCACGTATATTGATGCAGTTTACTAGGGATCAGCAGATTTTTTTTCACGTTTTCAGAGTTGGCCGCATAGTAAAAGTTAGTAGGTACTTTCATCACGTAAAGCACAAAGTAGCTACGTACGCACGGCTACAGATCAAGCTATACATTTCCAGTATAAGCTGATGTCGAATTGTATTGGATTTCCTTATAGTGAGAAGTCAGTGTAAACTGGAAATGCATAGCTTGATGTGTAGCCATGTGTACGTAAGCGGCGGCGGCGGGTATTTTATACGTGAAGTATGTCCCATGACACATGACATGACTAAAAAATCATGCTGCGAAAAAATTATCAGCCGTCAAAAACAATTTCCGTCGAGTAGGTATTGAAATTTTCCATGGGACAATTGAAAATTTAAAAAAAAAAACTACCCATCACGTCTGCGGAGTTTCGCTAGCTAATTTAATTTGACCCTGTATTACTTACTTACTTGGTTTATTCTATTTGCTTGCGAAATAAATTCTTTCGTAAGTACTTACCCTAATTTTGCGTACACTAACACAGATGACGTACTACCTACGGAGTCAACGACTTGTTCGGCGGAGAAAGTAGCTAAACAACGTGTCGTTTTGCATCCTCGTCAAATTTCAGAATGTGATACAAAACATCAAACCGAACAACTTTTTCCATGGGACCAACATCGTAATCGCAAAAAACTTTTCAACTGTCCCTGTGTTTGTGTTGAATATGTTCTGTATCACACTGAAATTTGACGAGGATGCAAAACGACACGTTGTATTATGTGGGAAATTTCATAGTTTACCCAATAGAATATTATCTGCATTCTGCCTAGTAGGTACACACGGCTACACATCAAGCTATAGGTACATTTCCAGTTTACACTGACCTTTCATTGTAAGAAATCCTATACAATGCGAGATCAGCTTATACTAGGTAGGTAGTCAACATAATATTAATTTTTCCTTTACTTTATTTAACTGTAAACATAACCTAAAAATAACAAAATTCTATACTAACATAACTAAAACTATTAAAAAACTAAAATATGGCGTCGAAAAATTCCTCCGCATCGCTGTCGACTGGTAAAGTACCCAAGAGACTGGCGGCATTGCCACGTTGTATTTCAATGCTAAGCCGCTGGCCAAGGTAAAAGCCAGCCCTTGGGTCACGGGAAGTGTCAACTAGCCGTTTGGAGATTTCGTTGAACAATAAATATTAATATTCCAGTTTACACTGACCTCTCATTGTAAGGAAATCCTACACAATGCGAGATCAGCTTATACTGGATAAGTATAGCTTGATCTGTAGCCGGCTTGTACTTCCCGAATTCTCGGAATTTCGGCGAAAGGGCAGCGAGCGCAGCGCCAGAATGGGGTGTATGTGTGCGTGTGCATCGTGTAACGTCGTTTCCGTTCGGAACTATTCGGAACGGCGTTTGTGTGCGTGTACTGCGTGTAGCGCCTAACTGCTCATCACTGATACTATATCTGTCGGACACGATGCCAAGTGAGATAGCGTGCGTTTTGGCCACGCCTAGCAGTGCGTTCGTGTCCGCGGCTAGTTGCACCTTAAAGACGAGGATGCAAAACGACACGTTATACTACTACTGACGTGAATTTTTTCACATATCCAAATACAACCATTTAGCTGGTTTGGGGGGGCTTGATTCTAACAAAAATCAGCACTTTAATATTAGGTCTTTACCTATGAAATTGCCGTTCTGCAGTACTCGCCATTTCAAATCAAAATAATTTTTGTTTGGCTAAGAATTCTAATTTCAAATTAATTTTATTTTAAAAACGGATTTTTTTTTCCAAAAGTAGTCATTTGTTTATTGGTTAGTGTTACATTTTCATCGCATTTCAATCTTTTTCGTCATCATGGATACGTTAAAAATTCGAGTAATTATGGAATATGAGTACCGTCGTGGCAGCAACGCGGCACAAGCGGCACGCAACATCAACGACGTTTACGGAGCTAACACTACAAACCAACGCACCACTTGTTATTGGTTTGCTCGCTTCCGTTCTGGAAATTTCGACCTGAAAAATGAACCTCGCGGTCGTCCGAAGACTTTGGTCGACAATGACGAATTAAAGGCGATTGTGGAAGCTGATGATACACAATCTACGGCTGAATTAGCAGCAGCTTTCTATGTTAGCGTCAAAACAATATTGGTCCATTTGCGTCAAATTGGCAAGATAAAAAAGCTTGACAAATGGGTGCCCCACGAACTCAATGATCGCCAGCGCGAAGTACGCGTCGAGACGTGCCTTGCACTGCTCAACAGACACACAAATGAAGGAATTTTGAACCGCATTGTTACCTGCGATGAAAAATGGATTCTGTTTGATAACCGCAAGCGCTCAGCAAGTTGGTTGGATCCTGGTTCAGCACCTAAACAATGCCCTAAACGAAAACTTACCCCTAGAAAAGTGATGGTCACTGTTTGGTGGTCTAGCGCCGGTGTGATTCATCACAGCTTCTTACCAAACGGGGTGAGCATTACTTCAGATGTGTACTGTGAAGAACTGAACACAATGATGGAGAAACTGGCACATCTCCAACCAGCATTGGTCAATCGCTCGTCTCCGCTGCTCCTGCACGACAACGCGCGACCTCATACTGCAAAGCAGAAGGTCTCCAAGTTGCAAGAACTGGGGTTGGAAGCTCTCCGTCATCCGCCCTACTCACCAGACCTCTCGCCTACAGACTACTACTTTTGCCAGAATTTGGATAACTTCTTGGCGGGAAAAAAATTCAATACCCGAGAGGCAGTACAAAATGCCTTTGAAGAATTTGTTGCCTCCCGTCCAGCTGATTTCTTTAAGAAGGGCATCAATAAACTGCTACTGCGTTGGCAAAGATGCATTGATTGCATGGGTGATTACTTCGATTAATACAAATAAAAAATGCATGAAAAAAATACGTTTAAATTTTTTCATACAAAACGGCAATTTCATAGGTAAAGACCTATTATTACGCCAACGGATCCCTGAATCGAAAAATTATTTTCTTCAAAGACCCGCAATAATTTTGAACGGCCTATCTAACGGTACCCAGTACCCACACCATGGGATAGACGAGAAAAAAATATCATCTCCACTTTACGTGCAAGGGAGGTCAATCAATCTTCCTAGCCTTTTCCCAACTATGTTGGGGTCAACAAGGGAGGTACCAAACTAATTTTTTTTTTTCATGATTTTGTTTTACCACTGTCGGCGTGACTAATATGTATGTTTCCCGTGCCAAATTACAGCTTTTTACTACTAAGAGTCTCTGGGCTAAGCCGCGTAGGTACAGACAGACGGACATGGCGAAACTATAAGGGTTCCTTGTTGACTTGAACTTTAGAAGACAAAAATTAATTTAAAAACTATCTGAACTTTTAAAGTTGGACAGAGAAAATTACCATTGTGTGCCATTAACCTAATTGATCTTTACGATTTTCAATTACTGTTATTCTAATACTCGTAAACTGTGTACCTATTGAATACTTATTACTGTATTTACCGCTTCATATCTAATCTACTTTGCAAAATGATCCATGGTTTTGTTCCTATGGTTTATAAAATTAGTATGTTATTATTTAGTAATATGTCTTGTTTTACCACTTTTAAATTCAAGCACCTACAAGGTGGAGTTGCGCAAAATTTTAAAAATTTTCATCATGGGTGTCGTTTTCACGGTTTTTCGAGGGTGCTGATGATCAACCTTTCGGGCTTCTGACTACCCGTAACAACAGTTAAAGATGTACAAATGACAGCCGGGACCAATGGCTTAAAGTGCTTTCCGAAGCACAATGGAATGGCAAAAGTCTTGTCTCAATAACAAATTCTATTTTTCTCTAGTCACAAATGGCCATTGTTCTTTCAAGATGATAGCATTACCTAGCAGTTCCTGAAATGCAGCTGTGACAGATAGACGAACGGACAGACGAAGTCATACTTTATGGGTTCCTTTTTACCATTTTGCAATGGAACCCTAAAAAACCCGATATGTTGGCAGAATTGAGTTTAACTGGTCATGTCAGCTTTAGATACAATACATTTTATTATAAACACTAAAAATGTCAATAGAAATAATTACAATAGATATAGACATAAAATTACCTTCAGGTTGTTTTTTCAATTGTTCTTCAACATGAGTCAACACTTGATCAATAATTTTTAGAACTTTGGAGTACTCTTCTTCATTGGTTATTATTCCATGTTTGCGGTCTTGTATCTCAGCTTTGTAAAGTAATATACTTCTTGCTTTAGGGTTTTCTTCAGCCAGTTTTCTTAGATTTGAAGAATTACCTAAGTCTCCACCTAATAAACCAGGTACATACTGATTATAATCAATTACATTGGATAGATAAGGTAAGCTTATATTAGTATATGTATATGATATCAAATTAAAAAAAGGGAAAAAACCCATTTCCATTTTTGAATGACACAATAAATTATGTCCTTCCAGGAAGAAATCAAAGTGAGTTTTGAAAAAATAACCAATCTGAAAATTTTACATCAACATCAAGGTTGATGTAATACTTTAATATAGGTTGGTTGCCCTTAATAAAACACACACACCTACTTACTTTTAAGTATTTCACGAACCGGCAGAATAAAGGGTAACTTAGGAGTACCACTCAAATGGGGGTGAAAAAATGAACCAACTGTAATCAAGCCAGCTGGTAGTGCTTCTAACATCTCACGGAATCTATTGATATTATCCAGCACTTTACTCTCCGCAGACACATTTATCAATGGTGTTAATTCTAAAAATCAAAATAAGTCATGAGAATATAATTTCTTTACATAAATGATTTTTTTTTATTTTAGAAACAAACCTGGATCTAAATAAAATTCCAAGTAATCCAAAATTCTAGTGGAGTCCGGTATCACTTCATTTTTAACTTTTAATACTGGGATTTCCCCACGAGGGTTAATATCCAGAAACCATGACGAATACTGCTCGCCTTTTGTTATGTCCACAATCAAAGGCTCAAAATCAATATTCTTTTCGTAAAGAGTCATGAGAACCTGTAAGATAATTACATAAAACTTCAGACTAAACAATCCTCGTTTGGAGACAAACAATATCAATAAAGAACTCTGCCCCTAAGACGACCCACTGACCAAAGAGGGTAAGCATGCTCCTATCTCCTAAATAAAAGAGCCCGGGCAGAGCCATAACGATCTCGTACCCATTAATAAAAAATTATGTAAAAAGTAGTAAAAGGTGGGTCAGTTGTGGTATGTAACTACAACATATTATATGAAGCACATTATACTATTGATAGCTTTAAATAATGAACAAAAGAAATCGGCAACAATAACGAAGGAGTCCAACCAATGTCTTACCTTTTGTGAGTAGAAGCTGTAATAATTACAGTAGAGGTTTATGTTTGATGATTTTTTCCCGGCATTTGCATTACTATTAAATGTTGGTATTGGTATTTTCTCTAAATATTTTTGAACACAATGCATTTTTACAAGTAATAGATGCCAAAAACAACACTAATCTAAACCAGATAAATAATATACTACATTCAAATAAAAAAACTACACCAATTCTTCAAACTTCTACGCGGTTTTTTCGCCTTCAAGAAGTGCTACCAACATTACAATATTAAAATCAGCTGACTGACAGTAGCCAGGCAGAAAGTATCCGCCGGAAATTCCGTTTAAAAAAGGTTAAACCTGACTTCATACATCACATCATTCACCACGTTTATTGTGGTGTTTTTCGTACTACAGTATTATTATTAAATAATTAAGTATGTACCTATTAATTAACATTATTTACTAGTCCTATAACTGATTACATTTTTCAAAACACCATCTTTTCAATCTTAAAACGCCATCTATATGCTTCTTCGGTATCCTTTCGCAAAAATTAAGAACAGATGAAAATTTTATTAATTTTTCCTGTGACTTCAGTGCCTTGGACATTTCTACTAGATTGATTTGGTTTTGTTTTTCTTTGTCAACTAAAAACTAGTTTTAAAGCCAGTGCAGCTCCAAATTGTCAAATTATATCTTTAAAAATTAGTCTGTAGGTCTGCGGATTTCTCGAGGCTTACTACTTATGGGTTTCTACGGACGAGACGATACAGCAGCGTTAGCGTCGCTCTACGGACTTTTAATCACAGATTAGTAATATGTAGCAAGCACAGATTAGGTAGAGATGCTACGCATGTAGCAAGCTACTTTTAATAATCGGATCTGGCAATGGCAACACTCATGAGTGAGACTGTGAGAGAGTGAACGAGTGAGTGCTTGATTTCAGTGTTGCCAACTCAGTGGATTTTCCACTAAAACTGGTTGTTCCAACCCCCGTTTTAGTGGCGAAATATTGCTTTTAGTGGCTGGTGGATTTTTCTAGTAGTGTAATAGACTTCAGTTTCAATTACTGAAAATGCTATCACTCATCCACTAACAAGTCACTAACAAGTTTCGACTGCCTTATTCTAATGCCGGTATTGATTTGAGACACTAGCAAGGCTGTCTTTAAGACAGTAGTCGGGTAAAAGGAGGGTTATGATTTTGACCGGTATGTATGTATGTTTGTATTGACACTAGTAAAGTTTAGCATTAAGAATGTAATGAAAAACAATCAGAGGAACAGAATGAAGTTAAATCTTATAACTGATATATTAATTATTATACTCTGTGAATATGAAATTCCAATATTTATATCAAATCGGTACTAAAGAATCGTATATTCAACCTAAAACCGACGATGATGGTGCAGACAAAATCATCTGAAGAAAACGAACTATGTAATTTAGAATAGCAGTTGATATTGAGTAACTTTTTATTCTTGTCTTGTTGATTTGCTAATTGTTACCATATATTTTATTACGTAATAATAAAGAAAATGAATTAGGTACTTATTATTACTTACTGTTTTCTTTCGTAAAAATTAAAAATTGTTTAGTGGAAATTTTTGCGGTTATTAGAGTAGGGCCGTTTTTTGTTAGTGGTTTTTTGGTGGTTTTAGAAGTTGAGTCTGGTGGAGAGCCAGTTTAACTGTTGGCAACAAACACTGTCTTGAACAGTGTTGAACTTCGTTGTGAATTTTGCGAATGAACAATAGATAGATTTGGTTGTTTCGTGTTATTTTTATTTTGGATAATGTTAAAATAAATAATACTTATTAATGTTCTTTTAAATATAAATACTATGCTTATAATTAAGTGTTGGCATAGTAATTGATATTGTTCACAAAATAAATTCACAATAACATACATTGAACTGAAAATGGAGGTCTCCAACAACACCGACGCCGTCAACCTTGGCGTTGGTGAAGTGGAAGCAGAAATTGGCGAGGAATTAAAACAATTAGAGGAAGGAAAAGATTTTGATACACGGAGTGAAGTGACTAGTACATCTTCAAGCGAATCGAGTACGCCAAGTATTAGTTCAGTTAGCACTAAATCCAAAGAGAGACGCGCAAATCGTAAACGAACCAAGTCAGCAAGCCATTCACCTGTACAAAATAAACGACGATGCCTCACAAGCAGCAGCAGCAAAGTAAAGACATACGATTACATGACTAAGCTGAATTATCTGTTCAGGGACACCCGTTTCTTTTTGATAAAATCTAACAATGCAGAAAATATAACATTGTCGAAAGCAAAAGGTGTGTGGTCTACACTGCCACAAAATGAAGCCAATTTAAACCAAGCCTATAGGGAATCCAGAAATGTGCTATTAATATTTTCAGTTAAGGAAAGTGGCAAGTTTGCTGGTTTCGCACGTTTAGGCAGTGAATCACGACGAGATGTTGCCCCTATATCATGGGTGCTACCACCTGGTCTGTCTGCCAAGGTTTTAGATGGTGTCTTCAAAGTGGATTGGATTTGTCGAAAAGAGTTGCCTTTTAGTAGTACCCTTCACTTATATAATCCATGGAATGAAGGAAAGCCAGTTAAAATTGGAAGGGATGGCCAAGAAATTGAGCCTAAAGTTGCTGAAGAATTATGCAGGCTCTTTCCAGAAGATGAAGGCATAGAAATGACTCCAATACTTAGAAAATCCAAGGAAGCATCAAAAAAGGGCTACTTGAAAAGTGGTGGCAGTTACAGGACATATCGTGCTCCATTGTCATCTAGAGGATCAAACTTTAGAAACCGCTTAAACACATCATCTAGGAGTAGGAGAAAGATGTTTATGTCTCCAAGGAATCGTATATCTTCAAGCTCTTATAAGCGCCGCTCTCCATCACCATACATGAGAGAGCGTTTACCAATATGGTTTGGACGGAATCGTGAGGGTTATAACAGTAGTAGCACTGCAGCTGAAGCATATGTAGCTGAATATATGCGATCAATGCATCATCAATTGCCGCCATTGCCTTATGTGCCCCCGCCTGGATTTAGTGGTACACTTTCGACTTATGATGGAATACCTCCACCACCACCACCACCTCCTCCGAGATACTATGACATAGCTGAATATCCTCGTTCTGTGTTGGTGTATGATAAACGGTCATATGAGCGCTCGGTGGATGAGTTTCTGTGGCGTACTACTGATCGCTCTCGTGCTCGTAGTCGTGAACGTGAATCACACAGATCATACCGTGATCGACGATGAAACTGTGTCAACCCCTAATGTATTGATATAATATCTGATAATTAATTGCTAATAAAAAATTGTGTTTGAACTTTGAACTTTATTGATGAGTAAAATAATCTTGAGTGTTGTGGTGAACTATGATAATAATGATCTTGAACTTTACTGGTATAAATTTGGACAGTTTCAATATATTATAGGTTAATGAAATGGGACTTACGAAAAATAGGTACTATCAGTGAAGTTTTACATATTTATTGTAAGAAATATCTATTTACAGGGTATAATTATGATGAAAAGTAGTGATGAGTGTTGTTTTCAAAACTTTACCATTTCTCTTACTTTGATGTAGTGAAAGTGTAACATTAGCCAAATCATAATAATTATCATTATGTAGTTGTGAACTACATGATTGTATTCTTGGGTAATGTTACAGAAATTTTTAAATAGTTATAACTAATTTTGTACAACTTAAAATGGTTGTGTAAATAACTGTGATATATGAAATTTCCACCTATTTTATCTGTTATACTATATTATACACTATTGCCGAGCCTGCTTTGGCAATTATACATATCAACCAAAGAAATAGATTCCAAATTTGCATTTTAATATATTTAATGGAAGTATTATTCTTATGTTTTGAGTTTGTCCAGCATCATATTTCATACCTATTTTTTTTTTATATCAAACCAGTTGTTAACTATGATTGGTTTATTCTTTGCTATTTTAATCATTATTTCAATAGGTACTATTGGATTGGAGAGTTGATGGTCCCAGTTCTAAACTGCGTTCTGCATACCGTAGACCTCGCAAGCAGTTTTTTTCAACAAAATTTATTTAAAAGGGGATATTTACAATGTTTTTTTTTCCATCAGATCTTCACCAAAAAGAACCTGCGAAATCGGATCCCATAAGGCGGAGATATCCAGTAGCCCCTTTTTGGAGGAAGTATCCCTCCAATCAAAATCCTCGACGCCAAAAAAATTCTAGAAAGTCGTAAAATCTGTATACCAAGTTTCGTCCAGATCGGTTGTAAAATACGACATGTAGGTAGAGGAATAGCAACAAACTGACAGACGAAAGTAAATTTCGCGACTTGAAGCAGACGCTTCGCTCCACAGAACACATCGCTAGCTCGGTCAAAAAGAAGTGAATAACTAACTATGATAGGATTGATAGGGCTAGGTAGGTACCTACCTAGCAAAAGGATTTAGGTAGGTACTATAAGCACAAGACAACGAGCAGACGGAAAGATTTATTAGGTCTTTACCTATGAAATTGCCGTTTTGTATGAAAAAATTTAAACAAATTTTTTTCATGCATTTTTTATTTGTATTAATCGAAGTAATCACCCATGCAATCAATGCATCTTTGCCAACGCAGTGGCAGTTTATTGATGCCCTTCTTAAAGAAATCAGCTGGACGGGAGGCAACAAATTCTTCAAAGGCATTTTGTACTGCCTCTCGGGTATTGAATTTTTTTCCCGCCAAGAAGTTATCCAAATTCTGGAAAATGTAGTAGTCTGTAGGCGCAAGGTCTGGTGAGTAGGGCGGATGACTGAGAGCTTCCAACCCGAGTTCTTGCAACTTGGAGACCGTCTGCTGTGCAGTATGAGGTCGCGCGTTGTCGTGCAGGAGCAGCGGAGACGAGCGATTGACCAATGCTGGTTGGAGATGTGCCAGCTTCTCCATCATTGTGTTCAGTTCTTCACAGTACACATCTGAAGTAATGCTCACCCCGTTTGGTAAGAAGCTGTGATGAATCACACCGGCGCTAGACCACCAAACAGTGACCATCACTTTTCTAGGGGTAAGTTTTCGTTTAGGGCATTGTTTAGGTGCTGAACCAGGATCCAACCAACTTGCTGAGCGCTTGCGGTTATCAAACAGAATCCATTTTTCATCGCAGGTAACAATGCGGTTCAAAATTCCTTCATTTGTGTGTCTGTTGAGCAGTGCAAGGCACGTCTCGACGCGTACTTCGCGCTGGCGATCATTGAGTTCGTGGGGCACCCATTTGTCAAGCTTTTTTACCTTGCCAATTTGTCGCAAATGGACCAATATTGTTTTGACGCTAACGTCGAAAGCTGCTGCTAATTCAGCCGTAGATTGTGTCATCAGCTTCCACAATCGCCTTTAATTCGTCATTGTCGACCAAAGTCTTCGGACGACCGCGAGCTTCATTTTTCAGGTCGAAATTTCCAGAACGGAAGCGAGCAAACCAATAACAAGTGGTGCGTTGGTTTGTAGTGTTAGCTCCGTAAACGTCGTTGATGTTGCGTGCCGCTTGTGCCGCGTTGCTGCCACGACGGTACTCATATTCCATAATTACTCGAATTTTTAACGTATCCATGATGACGAAAAAGATTGAAATGCGATGAAAATGTAACACTAATCAATAAACAAATGACTACTTTTGGAAAAAAAAATCCATGTTTTTAAAATAAAATTAATTTGAAATTAGAATTCTTAGCCAAACAAAAATTATTTTGATTTGAAATGGCCAGTACTGCAGAACGGCAATTTCATAGGTAAAGACCTAATAAAAAATAAAAATCTTCCAGGATTTCATTCTGAACGAGCCAAGGGGATCCCGTAGCCGTTAGGAGGAAACGATTTTGTAAGGTCTGCATCCTATGGATGTTTCGAGACTTTGCGTGTGCAAATACTGAACCCGTACCTATAGGTTATGATTGGGAGAATACATGCTGTATAGATGCGCAACTTGCACTTAAGTACATGCATTCACAACAAGCCTGCCGTATGTGCTTAGAGATGCTGATTGAGGTCACGCCTAGATATTTGGCTCGCTTCTCCCAAATGATCGACTTGCCAAACATGGTGATCGGTCGGTGGGGGGAGATCGATTGAGACGCGATTTTAAAAAAAGAACCGCTTGACTTTTGTCGGGATTGACTTCGATTCTCCACTTTCGAAACCACGTGCCGAGTTTATCGACTGTGGTTTAGAGAGTGCGAGATATCGGGTCTTGGCATTGGCCGGAACAGTAAATGGCCGTATCGTCTGCGAACAGAACCAACTATGCCTTTTTACTTTTCGGGATATCGCTGGTAAATAACGTGGAAATGAATGGAGAAAGCACAGAACCCTGAGGGACACTTGCGCGTATAGGGTGGGAAGAGGATAGCGCTCCTTCTATACGATAGCAAAAAGTGCGGTAGGACAAAAGGTCTCGTAAGATGAGCACGAGACGGTCTGGCACACCGAGTTTGTAAAGCTTAAGTAATAAACCGTTGTGCCAGACTTTGTCAAACGCTTTCGCTATATCGAAGAAAACAGCACCCGTCATCAAACCACGTTGGAAACCAACGCTTATGTGGTCGTTGATGTCGTGGACCTGTTGTACGCAAGAGCGTTGGGTTCGAAAACCAAACTGCTCGTTAGGAATTAGGCCCTTTGTCTCGGCATAATCTCTGAGGTGCTTATAAGTCTCATAATGATGAGGCGAAAAAAAAAAAACTGGTGGTGTGGGTTTTCTGATTTGCCCAATGGGCCAAAAGCTGGGTACGCCCATGGGTACATCTGTACACACGGCCGCGATTTTTTATCGCGCACTGGACTTTATACCCTCGGTGTTGAGCCGAGCTTTGAGAATTCAACAGAGTGCATCCCCGCGCGTTGAAAAAACCCACTGTTGGATTTTCAACTCCTGAAAATCCAGTGCGCGATAAACAATCGCCGCGATATTTTTAAGTCCGTGCGAACGTCGGCTACTTGTGTTCCCACGGACGCGAAAAAGTCGCGCGCGTTTGTCAGTACTCAGCAGTACGGCGCGCAGGCTCGTAGAGTGCGGGGTTGTTGCATGCTCAATGCCGTGGCGGATAGCGATGCTGAGACGAATGATGACTGAATAACACCTCCGATGTTTCCAATTCCAATATTAGATATGTACCTACCTACCAATAATATGGAATCCTAAAATAGTTCTGGGCATTTATGTATATGAGTGGAATTTATCATAAAGAAAGTAAGTAAAAAAAAAACGGAATTTAATTTGGGAAAATCTAAATATAAAAGAAGAAACTGACTGACTGACATATCAACGCAAAGTCCAAACCGTTGGGTCTAGAGATTCCAAAGAAGGACGGCCAAATCGTACCTGACGACGAGGCGGTGGTGTACATATATGCCATATACTCGTATATGATAAAATCCATTATTTAGAAATAGATATTTAAGTCACCAGAAAAAAAAGATATGCACATTTTTTTGTTTATAGCATAATTTGGAAATTATTTTGAATAATATGTTCAGAACGCACCTATTGACGATTCATTTTGCTTAGGAAATGATTTAGTACTCAAAGATTATAATTATTCACGATTTTTTGAATAGTTATTATATGTAATTCAATTCTATATACTTTTGTATCAAATCAACTAGTGCTGTTTTTATTATGTATTAGATTCTTGTCATAAAAATAATTATGTTGGTCCATAGTAAGTATCAGCATTTTATTCAATTACATACAACGGAACGTCATAATGTGTCATCGACGCGCGCCATTGATTGACAGTGTCAATCACACGGGTGTCAATTTGACACCCGGCGGCGATCATTCGCAATTTCGCATTGTTGTTGTTGTTAGTGTGACTATTGTGATACGTACTGTAATGTTTTGGATTTCCTTCTGTTGTTCGACCTTGCATTGACTGTTTTACGGACTGTAAAAACTGTGTGTCATCTGCCTAGCATTAAATCGACTTATTTATTTATTCTAACCTCTAAATTATTTTTTTTTAATTATTAAACTATCTTGGCTATTTAGATATTATTTTCAAACGGGATGGTGTGACGGGGTGGTGGCGGGACTACATAAAAAAATAAAATCTCACTATAATTTGTTTCGGTACACTGAAAATAAAAGTCAGGTCCAGCTTCTATAGAAATTTGGCCGATGTTCTTTGCCACGTAGGTTGCTTATGAGGTTTAGGGGTGAACTAAGAAAGGATTTTTCAAAATTCACCCTTTAATGGGGTGAAACGGGGGTCCAAAGTTTGTATGAAAAATCTTATTCCTTGAGTAGACTTGAAACTTGGCACGAAAAGTACCTAAACTATAAAGCTTTTCATTTATAGTTTTCCTAAACTACCCCCTAAAGTAAGATTGAGGGGTGTCAAAGTTTGTCTGGAGTAATTTTAACGCGCGGTCCGATTAACTCGAAATTCAGTATTTATACTTGAAATCAAAAATGAAGAATAACGTGCATCAAAGTTTTTCGAAAATCTACCCTTAAGGGGGTGAAGAGGGGTACTCAATTTTACTGGCAAGTTTTACTGAGGGCTTGATTAACTCGAAAATTGGTGGTAATAGTCTTTCAGTCAAGTTACGGCAATATCCCAAGCGGTATTTTTAAATTCCACCCTTGTGGGGGTGAAAACAGGGAATATGGTTTATATAAACCATATTCCCTGTTTTCCCTGTTGTATAAAATATCTTATCCATTTAGTTAATTAACTTGAAACTTGGCACAAATACTTGCCTAAGCAAGTAATAAAATTTGTCATTCATAGTTTTTCCTCCAGAGGGAAGGGTAGAGGGTGAGGGGAAGGGGAGGGGGTACTGAGGAGGGCAAGGAGGAAGGAGAGGGTTAGGAGAGTGTGAGGGGGAAGGAGGTGGAGAGGGAGAAGAGGAGTTGTTGAGGGTAGATAGAGGGAGAGGGGAGACCGGTGAAGGGGGAGGTTAGTGGGAAGGGGATGCGGTGAGGGAGGTAAGAGGGAGAGGAGGATGGGATGGGGAGGGTGAGAGGGGGCGGTAAGGGGGTTGAAAGGGGTATGAGGTGGGAAAGAGTGATGGGTGAGAGGGGGTTAGAGAGAGAGGAGGAAGGGTGAGAGGGGGGGCGACGAGTGTCTTTAAACCTTAAAGTTGCTTTTTGTATAGCACTTCATTGAAGAGATATTGGGTTGAGACTTTGGCATATTGATTGGAGGAGGATAGGAGGTTGTAGTGAGTGGGGAGGGTATGGAGGGGGGGTGAAGGGGGAGGAATTGACGAGGGTAGAGGGGAAACGTAAAGCGGTGAAGGGGGTGTGAGAGGGGGTAAAAGGGGGAGGTTAGCGGGATCTGGATGTGGTGAGGGGGGTGAGAGGGAAAGGGAATCGGGTGGGGTGAGGGGGCGATAAGGGGATGATAGGGGAGGGAGGTGAAGGGCAGATTAGAGGGAGGAGGGGGGGTAAAAGGGGAAGGGGATGTGGTGAGGGGGATGATAGAGGAGGGTGGGAGGGAAGAGGATGGGGATGAGAGGAGGAGGGGTGAGAGGGGGCTTAGAGGGAGACGGGGAGGGATGACGAGTGCCTTTATACCATAAAGTTGCTTTTTGTATAGCATTGATGCATTATAGAAACCCTGCCAAACTAAACTGACCGAAAAATAGAAATTTGGCACAAAAAACAGGAGTAAACTCCTGTCTGCGTCGGAGCTGACACACACTTTTTTTGTTTGTTTGAACGCGCTAATCTTTGAAACTACCAGGCGGACTTTAATAATAATTATTTTTGCATTTGATAGCCCAATTCTTTAGGAAGGCAATAGGCATATTTAACATCACTCTAGGACTCTTAGGTGCCGAGCAAAAAGAAAAAAAGTCAGAAAGAACGCTAAGCGAAAACGAAATAATAGCGTGGGCAGGCAATGCATCAGCACCAAGGAATTTCAGAATTTTGGCAGAAGCTATGTATCTATATAAATAAAAAGAGAAGTCCTGACTGACTGACTGATTGACTGACTCATCAACGCCCAACCCTAACCCTTGGACCTAGAAAGCTGAAATTTTGCACAGAGGTTCCCTTTATAATGTAGACAAGGAATAAGGAAGGAATTCCCGGTAGTACTTTCCCGTGTGTGTGTCTTTGGATCTGTATTTTAACTTCTTGCCACCGACTTCCGAAATTAAAGTTATTTTTCACTTTGTAGTATTTATTTGGAAGTCGGTGGTTGTTTTTTTTTTGTAAAAAAGTTTTTTACTTTTCACTTTTTAGTGGGGTAGTCTGTAATTTATCTAAGTTACAATAGCCTAATGTCAACTGCTCATCACCTTTTACAAAATATTGCTTTTCCCGATACAAGGACGTTAATTGTTGAGGAGTTCTCCCAGTAAGGAACCAGGAGTACTGGAACTGATGGTGAAGTCACCATCAGCTCCACTTCAACATAGGTATTGTATGAGCATAAATTGCTTAGCAATAATCGAATCGCAACCCGTGAAATACGTATTATTGAGCAGTTCCGATGGCCATCTGTGGTCTTCCTCATCAGTTCCACTTCACCAAATTGTGCTTTCCGGGAGCAAATGCACGAGTTACCTACTATAAAAAATACCCAAATCGTTGTGTGCCTATAAAAATTGAAGGTTCCCCTCGATTTCTCTGGGATGCCATCATCAGATCCTGGTAGGAAACCATATATCATGGTACCACCCTTGGGATATCTCCTTTCCAACAAAAAAAGAATCATCAAAATCGGTTCACAAACGACGAAGTTATCTGCGAACACACATAAAAATATACATTACAGGGTTACTGGTGATTCGACGTATATCCGTCAGGGGCTGATAAGCGGGCCAAAATGCAATAAATTGAACCCCCCATATGTATGGCCGAAATTCAATAGTTTTTGAGATATTTGAATTTTAAGAGTTTTTCGATATTTAGGTACCCAAAATTTGACATTTAATTCCAAATAAAAAAAAATACATATTAGGTCTTTACCTATGAAATTGCCGTTCTGCAGTACTGGCCATTTCAAATCAAAATAATTTTTGTTTGGCTAAGAATTCTAATTTCAAATTAATTTTATTTTAAAAACATGTTTTTTTTTTCCAAAAGTAGTCATTTGTTTATTGATTGGTGTTACATTTTCATCGCATTTCAATCCTTTTCGTCATCATGGATACGTTAAAAATTGGAGTAATTATGGAATATGAGTACCGTCGTGGCAGCAACGCGGCACAAGCGGCACGCAACATCAACGACGCTTACGGAGCTAACACTACAAACCAACGCACCACTTGTTATTGGTTTGCTCGCTTCCGTTCTGGAAATTTCGACCTGAAAAATGAACCTCGCGGTCCTCCGAAGACTTTGGTCGACAATGACGAATTAAAGGCGATTGTGGAAGCTGATGATACACAATCTACGGCTGAATTAGCAGCAGGTTTCGACGTTAGCGACAAACCAATATTGGTCCATTTGCGTCAAATTGGCAAGGTAAAAAAGCTTGACAAATGGGTGCCCCACGAACTCAATGATCGCCAGTGCGAAGTACGCGTCGAGACGTGCCTTGTACTGCTCAACAGACACACAAATGAAGGAATTTTGAACCGCATTGTTACCTGCGATGAAAAATGGATTCTGTTTGATATCCGCAAGCGCTCAGCAAGTTGGTTGGATCCTGGTTCAGCACCTAAACAATGCCCTAAACGAAAACTTACCCCTAGAAAAGTGATGGTCACTGTTTGGTGGTCTAGTGCCGGTGTGATTCATCACAGCTTCTTACCAAACGGGGTGAGCATTACTTCAGATGTGTACTGTGAAGAACTGAACACAATGATGGAGAAGCTGGCACATCTCCAACCAGCATTGGTCAATCGCTCGTCTCCGCTGCTCCTGCACGACAACGCGCGACCTCATACCGCACAGCAGACGGTCTCCAAGTTGCAAGAACTGGGGTTGGAAGCTCTCCGTCATCCGCCCTACTCACCAGACCTTGCGCCTACAGACTACTACTTTTTCCAGAATTTGGATAACTTCTTGGTGGGAAAAAAAATCAATACCCGAGAGGCAGTACAAAATGCCTTTGAAGAATTTGTTGCCTCCCGTCCAGCTGATTTCTTTAAGAAGGGCATCAATAAACTGCCACTGCGTTGGCAAAGATGCATTGATTGCATGGGTGATTACTTCGATTAATACAAATAAAAAATGCATGAAAAAAATTCGTTTAAATTTTTTCATACAAAACGGCAATTTCATATGTAAAGACCTATTATTACAAATGAACAATTTTCGTACTTTTTTAACCGACTTCAAAAAAGGAGGCTACTCAATTCGACCGTATATATATATATATTTTTTATGTGTGTTCGCGGATAACTTCGTGGTTTATGAACCGATTTTGATGATTCTTTTTTTGTTGGAAAGGATATATCCCAAGAGTGGTACCATGATAAGGAATCCAGGATCTGATGATGTCATCCTAGAGAAATCGAGGGGAACCTTCAAATTTTATAAGCACACCTATAGCGATTTGGGTATTTTTTATAGTAACTCGTGCATTTGCTCCCGGAAAGCACCATTTGGCTAAGTGGAACTGATGAGGAAGACCACAGAAGGCCATCGGAACTACTCAATAATACGGTATTGTGTTGTTTTCCATAAAATCATTTGTACTATTATTGTTTTCCATAATCGTCCCCCGTCATAATATTTACTTGCACTATTATCATTTAGACTAATAACGCTTGTCATATCTACTTATTAGTCATAACTTTTATTTGCCATAAAATAAGTTACCATAATAACATGTGTTATATTATAATCATTAGTTTCTATAATTAACACATTACATAATCGATACTTGACCTAAGCAACATTTAATATAATTAAAAACCCTAACCCCCCCTCGTTCCCCCCCCTAATTCCTAACCCCTAATTTTGCATGAAATAAAGTGGCCCCACTGTACATTAACACCCGATGTTTTTAAGTTTATTGTTGATGAATCATTTGGTTTAGATTAGAACAGTGATCATTACCTCTATTGCTGGTGAATAATTTGGGTTAGGTTAGAACAGTGACCATTACCTCTATTGCTGGTTAATCATTTGGGTTAGGTTAGGTTAGGATAGAACAGTGACCATTAACGCGCGAAGGCGAGCGAGCGAAGCGAGCGTGCCGCGGTAGCGGCCGCCGAGCGCCAGATCCCCTCTATTGTTGGTGAATCATTTGGGTTAGGTTAGAACAGTGACCATTACCTCTATTGCTGGTTAATCATTTGGGTTGGTTAACATAATCATAACATCAAAATTACAGGCGCTTATTACTGAACTAGCATTGTTGTGCTAGTATGGGCAAATGAATATTATGGTGAATAAATGTTATGGAAAACGACATTATTGAAAATGGAAAATATAGCAAATAAATTTATGGATTAAAATTATTATGACACTTGATCGATTATGATTTATGTTATGACCAATGAAATTAGTGAAAATGATTTTATGTCATTTCATGATTATGGCAACTGAAGCGTTATGTCTAATGAAATTATGGCAAATGAAAGTATGGCATATAAAATTATAGCATTTTAAATTATGGCAAACATTAGTAAACCCAGTAATACTTTTCACGGGTTGCGATTCGATTATTGCTAAGCAATTTATGCTCATACAATACATTATGTTGAAGTGAAGCTGATAGTGATTTCACAATCAGTTCCAGTTCTTCTGGTTCCTGGGAGAACTCTTCAACAATTAACGCCCTTGTATCGGGAAAAGCAATATTTTGTAAAAAGCATTAGGCTATTGTAACTTAGATAAATTACAGACTGACCCACTAAAAAGTGAAAAATAAAATACTTTTTTACAAAAAAAAAAACAACCGACTTCCAATAAAATACTACAAAGTGAAAAATAACTTTAATTTCGGAAGTCGGTAGCAAAAACTAAAATACAGATCCAAAGACACACACACGGGAACGTACCCGGGAATTCTTTCCTTATTCCTTTTCTACTTGTTAAAATTTCAGCTTTCTAGGTCCAAAACAAAAAAAAAAAACTAAAATACAGATCGAAAGACACCCACTTCCGAAATTAAAGTTATTTTTCACTTTGTAATATTTTTATGGAAGTCGGTTGTTCGTTTTTTGTAAAAAAGTTTTCCTTTATTTGTGCTGTGAGAGCTTGCTTCTTGCCAAATTTCATTATTCTAGGACAACGGGAAGTACCCTATAGGTTTTGATTTACTTGCGAGTATCAAAATATGTCGCAAAAATGGCCGTCTGTTTTTATTGCGTTGACCTAAGTCAACGCAATAAAAACAGACGGCCATTTTAAAAAAGCTTGAGTTTTTTAGGACTCCAAAAAACCATAGACTTACATATTTGATATTAATTTCAACTTGATACCTCCACGCGTTCCTGAGAAAAAGGGTCTTGACAGACTGACAGACAGACTGACAACGAAGTGATCCTATAAGGGTTCCGTTTTTTCCTTTTGAGGTACGGAACCCTAAAATATGAATTTTGCAAATCCGTCTATATACCTACATACCCATATACTTAGGACGAAGTTATGCCCGAAAATACATTAAAAAAAATATTTAAACATCCGAATTGATAACCTCCTCCTTTTTCTGAAGTCGGTTAAAAAAGTAAAAACCGACTTCAAAAACGTAAAACGAATAAAGTAACTTTGGGATATGTTTTTTTTTATGAAAGTTATTTTATTTGTTTTACGGTTTTGAAGTCGTTTTTTACTCTTTTTAATGTAAATTTTTAGAAGATTTTTTTATTTTATATGTCTATAATATCAGAATGAATTGCAACTCAGGCCAGCGGTTAGTCTAGTAGGTATGTATCAGTCTGTTGTGAGTGCACGTTGTACGAGTAAGTGCGTGTTGGTAGTCGGTACACGCCGCTGCCGCCGCCTGTCCGTCGTTATTCGAGCGTAAATATTATTAATTTAGAAATCATTATTAATAAGAATGTTATGTTTTTATTTTTGTATATTTTTACATGGTTCATAAACTTATATTTACTACCTGTACAACACCCATTACCATGGAGTAGACGAGAAAAAAAAAAACATCCCAACTCTACGCGTACAGAAGGTACTCTAAAAATTTTTTTTTCATTGTTTTATTTTCCCACTTTGTCGGCGTGATGAATAATGTATATTCATGCCAAATTATAGCTTTCTAGTACTAAGATCGAGTCTCTGCACCTTAGCTAGGTGCGGACGGACAGATGGACGGACATAGCGTAACTATTAGGGTTCCTTGTTGACTACGGAACCCTAAAAACCGGCCAAGTACGCGTTGAACCACGAACAATGAGGCGATCCGTAGTTGTATATCCATGCAAAATTATAGCTTTCTAGTACTAGGAGTCACACAGACGGACGGACATAGCGAAACTATAAGGGTTCCTTGTTGACTACGGAACCCTAAAAAACACAGAAAATAATCAAGGTTGGTGTACTTAATTAGAGATCATGTCAAGTTGCTCATGTGTGCTCTCGACTCTCGATATCAGGGATCCGTGAATGTTTAGTCCTATTATGTAACAGGACATGGGGAGGCTCGTGGATATTGTAAGTAGCTAGCGCAGCGCAGGCGCGAGTCCGGATGGCGCGCGGGGCGGCGGGGGTGAGGGCGCGTCAGTCTGCGCTCGGCGTCTGGAGGTGCTTCGCGCTTCGCGCCGCGCCCCAAACAGCCGGAGCGTGGCTCGGGGCGTGGCGCTTACGTAAACACGCGTGGCACACAGCTCGTGTCGCGGGCGGCGCGGTGCCGCGCCACCGTCCGTCCTCGAACGACCCCATGTTGGCCCGCGCCGCCTCCTAAGTTTATGTGGATAGCAGCGCGCAACTTGCCGCGCGGCCGCCGCTGCCACTGTCACCACCGCCGATCAACGCGCTTATAGGTAGGTACTTCGTTATCTTATTACTTACATAAAATAGATAGGTATGTTTGTATATTGTTTTCGGGACTGGGCAAGAACCAAATATAATTGATAACTTACCTAAGTACTTACTTACCAATTGTGTAACTTATAAAAATAAACAGCCATCTAACAGACCCGCTTTATCCCTTTATAAACGTATTGAGCTAAGTACAGGTGCATAATGGGTGCATACGATGAGCGCTAAGTGGCCGCTTCATCACGTTAATAATACTATCAGCTTCTTACTGCTTTACAATCATGTGCATGTATGTTATGTACGCACGGCTACAGATCAAGCTATACATTTCCAGTGTAAGCTGATCTCGCATTGTATAGGATTTCCTTACAATGAAAGGTCAGTGTAAACTGGAAATTTATAGCTTTATGTGTAGCCGTGTGTAAATATTGCATTTCTAATTTAAAATACAGTGTTTCTCGTAACTTAATTACACTACCTATTTATTTGTCTTATTTGTGTAAGTACCTACTCGATGTAACGGGTACCTGCCTGTGGTAACTATATTTTATTTTTATTTTATTTTATTTTATTTGGGAAAACAAACAATCGTACATTATATATTATATCTAGATACACAGTATGCTATAAGTAAATGTACAATCCACTACGTTTAAATAAAAAATATATAAAATTATGAAACTATCTATACACATAGGAATGGTAGGTATAAGTACCTATACATATTTTTTAAACCAAATAATAGAGGTGTACGTGAAATAAGTATTTAATTGCCTAGTGGTTTGTTGGGTATTTATTTATTTACCTACAGCGACTGTTGTGCATTGTGTAGGTAGTTTTACTAGTAAGACGGGCGATCCAAGCGCGTATTCTATAGTAATGTCGTATTTTAGACAAACATGCCACGTACCTACCTACCAATGCGATTTTTATATTTTCTTTCAGTACCTAGGTACAATCTGCCTAGCCTTTTCCCAAATATGTTGGGGTCGGCTTCCAGTCTTAACCGGATGCAGCTGAATACCAGTATTTTACATGGAGCGACTGCCTATCTGACCTCCACAACCCATTAACTGGGTAATACGATACCCCTTGGTAAGACTGGTTGTCAGACTTTCGGGCTTCTGACGACCCGTAACGACTGTCAAAGATCCACGAATGACAGCCGGGACCAACGGCTTAGCGTGCTTTCCGAGGCACGGAGGAGTCTCGGTATGTAAAGATGGTCACCCATCCACGGACCAACCCCGGCAAGCGTAGCTTAACCTGATAGATCGACCCGTTCCGTGCGGCTGTTATTACTTAGCCACGAGCTCCTACCTACTTACTTCAGTACCTAGGTACCTCCTCAAAAATCATCAAGTTATATCAAGACTCCATTACTTAGGTACCTACCTTGGATCTGCAATGCTTTCATTGAATTTATAAAGTACCTACTAACTACACAGAATAAGTACTTCTGCCCGCGACTTCTTTCGCGTGAAAGACACCACAATATACTAAAATAACAGTCACATTTTTTATAAAACTTCTCAATAGATTACATTAATTTGTAGTTTTGGTCTCAGCAGCCAAAATATACGTAGGTATATACAGGTGTAGGTTATTACTTTCTGTAGAGAAAGTCAGGACTGGCGACGTGGGAGCAAGCGACGTACAGTTGTCCGTGTGAGAAGCGGCTCGTCCTGAGGTCGAAACCCGCAGCCTCCAGTAGCAATTTCCCATTGCTTGCGAAGTTTTTAGTGGTTTTTTAAAGACAGCCTGCGTTCCTGTATATTATCATAGTACCTATTGGCACTATACTGATACCTACACTGACTGTTGCCTTCTTATAGATTATTCCTGACGGGTTGGGCTCCGCTCGCCCCTTGGATCTTGCCCCTTTCGATCGAACGGCTATCACTAAAATAATTACGTAATACATAGGTACTTAATAAGTATTAGATTGTAAACACGTGGGATTTCTCAACAATCACCTAACCATAGATATATATTATTATTATAACCATAGATGACAGAAGAGGCCTAAACTTTATGTTTTTTGTGTACGAGTATGTCCTACGAATACGAATAGTATAACAAACAACAAAGCTGACTAAAATATTCACTTTTATAATAATAGGTTGGGGAAAAAGTTTCTTCGCATTTTTTAAGAAAATTCAAACATTTTTTAAGATACATTATTTACATTTATCTAAAGTATATAGGTACCATTTTGTTCGATAACTTTTTGCCATCTTGTAGGTAGGGACATGATCCCATTGCTATAGAAATTTTGGGACTTCTGATCAAAATACCGTGACAAGTGGTTTTGGCAGTCCTCTCGTGATGTTAACCTGAAACTGCCTAAAGTATTCTGAAGAGACCGAAACAGGTGGAAATCTGAAGGTGCAAGGTTAGGACTATACGGCGGATGCATTAACACCTCCCAGCCAAACTCTCTTAATTTTTGCTGAGTCGCTAAAGATGTGTGAGGTCTAGCGTTATCATGATGAAAAACCACACCCCTTCTGTTGATTAATTCCGGCCGCTTTCTCTCAACTTCTTGCTTTAATCTCATCAGTTGTTCGCAGTAGAGTTCAGAATCGATGGTCCTGCCTGGTGGTAACAGCTCATAATGAATAATGCCCTTCCAATCCCGCCACACACACAGCATCACCTTGTTGCGAGTTAACCCGGGTTTCGCCACAGTCTGTGAAGCCTGACCAACCTTTGACCACGACCTTTTTCACACGTTCTTGTTGTACGTGATCCACTTTTCATCACCAGTTATCAGCTTCTTCAAAAATGGTTCGGTTTCATTACGTCGTAATAAAGAATCACAAATGAGTACACGGTTCATTAGGTTTCTTTCAGTGAGCTCGTGAGGTACCCAAATATAGAGCTTTTTTGTATTCCCAGTTTTTTTCAAATGCGCCAAAACTGTTTTGTGGTAAATTCCCAGTTCTTCAGCTACGTCGTAACTACTGATTTGCCGATCTTCCTCCACTTTTTAAAAAATGGCATCCATTTAATCCGTAATAGGGCGACCAGAGTGACGTGCATCTTTGACATCAAAATTTCCGGATTGAAAACGCTTAAACCAAATTTGTGCTACTCTCACAGACACTGCACTGAGTCCATAAACATCGCAAATTTTTTTCGCGGCTTGCATTGCATTTTTACCTTTTTTGTAGTAAAACTTTGAAATGTATCGAATTTCTTCGTTTGATTCACTCATCTTGACAGTACTAAAAACAAATGAAAATCACACATTTTCCTAATTTGAATTTGGAATTATGTTCTTTAAAATTTAAACTTTCAATGATACCAAAACCAGCCAGATCCAAATAATATAGCCAAAGAGATTTTATTTTAAGTTCATACATACTATAATGCGAAAAGACTTTTTCCCCGACCTAATACTTATGTCATGATTGACCGCTTAGCTCCATAAAGGTATAGCGAGATGATAATCATTTAAAGGGTTAAATCTGTAGGTAACTATCTGCAATATTCCAACCTTTTGGCTCGTCTTTTTAAATCGCTAGATTTAAGTTCAATTCTAACTTATGGAGTTGTGTTGCCGATTCCAATGATTTTAATTCTGTAAAACCATATTAGTTACGGCCGCGAATCATATTTTAATCAACATACAACCTGACACTGACCTGCAAATTGCAAATAAAAAGTAAGTTCAAAAACTAAAACCCGACTAATGAACAATCACGTTCGCCAGGGTTGGTCTGTAACCTATTATTAATATTATTTACCTCCACTTTTACTTATTTTTCACAATTTAAACATATTTATTTACTACAATATGACATACATACATATTTGTAATGTGCTCGTCAAGACCTTTCTTTTGATACCAAACATGTCAATATAATTTTTTTCGAGGTCAGAAATTTACGTGTAAAGTCCACCATATTAAATTTATTGAGAATTTATATAGCCTATGTCACCCGGACCATTATTACGAATCTATTGATACCTCTCATTAAAATCGGTTCAGTAATTTAGGGGCTACGGTTACATGCCGTGCCTCGGAAAGCACGTTAAGCCGTTGGTCCCGGCTGTCATTCGTGGATCTTTGACAGTCGTTACGGGTCGTCAGAAGCCCGAAAATCTGACAACCAGTCTTACCAAGGGGTATCGTATTACCCAGTTACTGGGTTGTGGAGGTCAGATAGGCAGTCGCTCCATGTAAAATAATGGTATTCAGCTGCATCCGGTTAGACTGGACGCCGACCCCAACATAGTTGGGAAAAGGCTAGGCAGATTGAATTTAGGGGCTACGGTGGAACACACGTAAATACTTACATACACTTATATACATACTTACATACACACATAGACTGTTAAAATCATAACCCTTCCTTTTGGCTTTGCCGTAGTCGGGTAAAAACGTAAGAAAATTTGAATTTCGCGGGCAACCTTAGCGCATCCCCTTAAGTACAAGTACATACATACCTGGGCGACCGACCTCTGCTCGGGTGAAAATAGAGAAAACGAATTTTCCCAGATATGAGACTTGTAGGTCCATCTATTTTGATTAAAGTACCTGCATTAAAAAAAAAAAAAATTGTAAGTTGTGAATTTTTAATATTAAAACTTGTTTTTCTCGGACGTCCACGAGGCATTACAATCTTTTCCGCAAAGCACATATCAATGATTATTTTATTTGAACACCATTTGGCCAATCAATATCTTAGGAACAAAAAGAGAATAATATAATAAATGTTAGTAAGTAGTTGTCAATTACGTTAATGTTTTTGTTTGTTGGCGCCAAAAACGTTGGTTCGGTTCTCATGCCAGTGGAGAGGCAAAAGAGAGATGCCCAAACAGCCTTGTCGGATTTGTAAAACCATGTAAGTTTGTCATCAGTTCTAATTTCTCATCAAACCACCAAATGTACAAAAACTCATTAACCAGTAGGTACCTTTTACTAACATTTTAAAAATCAGTACCTATGTTTTATGTTGTAACTTTTTGTAATAATAATTTAATAGGATATTTAGTACCTATTCACATCAATAGATGGCGCCTGGAAAAACTAATCCAGATCCAGATTAAAAACTCTTTGGTCTGTTATGTTTATAAAACATCTATACTCAATTTTGGAGCTTATTTAACCGTAGAGTTCCTAAGCGCCCCCAATTGGACCCGAACACACGAAACTCCGTCGGCTCTCTATCGCACCTCTAAGTTGATTTTGTAAATATTTATTATGCTACCTATCAAATCTTATGTGCGTTAATTATAACAGTTGGATAAAAAACTCACATATTAACGCCTTACAGAACCTCACTGAAGACTGAAGCATTACTTATATGATTGGTTGAAACTAGTTTTAAGTAATGATCGAGTCTTGAGTGAGGTTCTGTAATACGGGCCTTTTTTTTTTTTTTTTTTGTGGATGGGAAATCATCAAATGACTTCTCCCGCTCTGGGCAGAGGCGGGAGGGCGTGTCAGACTTTTACTGACTAAAACCCACCCATGTTCCTTCAGCTGCCCGTGCCAGGGCCACGGTATCTCTTTCGAACTACCCGCGACCCCGGCGGCATCGGCCCAATTGACCCCGTCACTGCTGACATCTCTTTGAGGCGCGCGTGGAACACAACGCGCCGTCGACCCGGGCCTGGTCCTTACCGGACGGCGAGCTGCCCATTACTCGTCGTCCGCAAGCCCGCGCCTACGGTGGCCGGGAATCGGCAATCGATTCCCGCCGCCCAGGGCGTCTCCTACGGCGGCTAGGGGCGCGAGGGCGCGGCTGTTGCCTCTCCCTCACGCGTTCCGCTTCCTCCTTCGCGAGCATTACTGCTTCGCAGAAGGAGGTGACGGCTTCCCATGCACTCTCGCTCCGCACCATGGCCTGGACCAGGTTTGGACGCGAGAGATCGCCGCCGCCGATCGCCTCCGTGAGAACACGGCGGTGCTCCGCCCAAGCCGGGCAGACCTCCACTGTATGCTCCACCGTGTCCTCCGGGCGATCCACACAATGGTGACACCCGGGCGTTTCCTCCCGCCTTATCCGAAACAGGAACCTCCCGAAACAACCGTGTCCGGTGAGGACCTGCGTCAGGCGGAAGGTGAGGACGCCGTGGCGCCTCTCCAACCACTCCTCAAAGAGGGGACTTATCGCCGCAATTGTGGCGTGCCCAGCGCTGGGTTGCGACAATCGCACTCTCCATGCCGCCATAAGATCCCGCCGGAGCTCTGTCCGCTGTACCGTGATTTCTCGCGGCAGCGGAGTTACGCCCCGGCGTTTCACCTCCTCGCGCCACTCCCACACGTGCGCGAGGACTTTTGCCTCCAGATCCCATGGCGGTAATCCGGCAAGGAGGCACGCCGCCTCACAGGAGACCGTGCGGTATCCCCGGACTAGCCGGATGGCCATGACCCTCTGGGACGCGTTCAACCGGCGGGCTGGTCGCAGCCTCAGGGAACGCGCCCACACCGGTGCCCCGTAAAGGGCCATGGACCGCACGACCCCCGCGTAAAGCCTCCGGCAGGAGGCGTTTGGACCCCCCAGATTGGGCAGGAGCCGCTTCAAGGCAGCCCCGGCCCTCTCCAGTCTGGGAGCCAAACGTCGGAAGTGCTCCACGAAGTTCCACCGGCTGTCGAGGACGAGTCCCAGGTACTTCATCATCGACTCAACCCCGATGTGAACCCCTCCTACCGTTATTTGGGAACCCGACGGTGGCGCGTTCCGAGGACCATGAAAACACATGACCTCGGACTTGTGCAGGGCCACCTCGAGTCCCAACTGCCGGATCCTCTCTACGATTGTCGCAACCCCGCGTGTCGCTAGTTCAGCCGCCGCCTGGTGCGACCTCCCCTGCGCCAGGACCAGCGTGTCGTCAGCGTAACATACAACGCTGACGCCGCTAGGGAGGTCGGCGCGCAGCACCCAGTCGTACCCGATGTCCCACAGATGTGGCCCCAGGACCGATCCCTGTGGGACACCGCACGACATCTCTCGCCGGTTCCACTCTCCCTGATGACCGGGGTAAATGACGGCCCTGTCCGTCAAATAGGCCTCGACCACTCGACGGAGGTGGGTTGGCACCCGGTGATACCGGAGTGCCTCCCTGATGCAACTCCAGGGCAGGGTATTGAAGGCGTTGGCGATGTCTAGAGACACCGCCAAGACGACCCCACCCCGGGCCACAGCATCCCCCGTCGTGAGGGCTCGCACGCGCATGATGGCGTCCACCGTAGAGCGCCCCCTGCGGAAGCCAAACTGGCTCTCCGCCAAATCCGGCCCCTCCTGCACCAGCCACCCGACGAGGCGGTCTGCAATGACTCTTTCAAAGAGCTTGCCCACCTCGTCGAGCAGCACGATGGGCCGGTAAGCGGACGGAGAGTCCGCAGGGCGCCCCGGCTTCTTAATGAGGACCAGTTTCCCTGTCTTCCAACGAAGTGGGAACTGGCCCCTCTCCAAGCATGCGCTTAGGAGCCCCCCTAGTCGAGGCCCGAGAGCCCCAAAGGCCAGAACCCAAGCTCTTCCTGGCAAGCCGTCGGGTCCTGGGGCGGTATTTTTGGCACTCAGCCTACGTACCGCCGCTCTCAGCTCTACCTCGGTCACTTCCGGGGCATCGTCGTCGTCGTCGGTGATGTGATCCGCATCGGGCACCGCAGGAGGCGGAGCCATGGGCGGGGGTGTAATACGGGCCTAAGTCTTTCATATTTATCACGCAAGTTTGCTAATTTACCTTTACTTATAATATCCAAGTCTGGAAATGCAATAATCGCCATTTTGATGACAGTTGTGGTCGAGGCTAGAAAACATAAAAACTGGGGATTTCGAACATCCAAACTGCACCACAGGGGCAGTTAATCAGCATGGGAGGCCGTCACTCCTTCTGCGAAGCAGTAATGCTCGCAAAGGAGGAGGCGGAACGCGAGAGGGAGAGGCAACAGTCGCGCCCTCGCGTCCCTAGCCGCCGCAGAAGACGCCCTGGGCGGCGGGAATCTATCGCCGATTCCCGGCCACCGTAGGCGCGGGCTTGCGGACGACGAGTAATGGGCAGCTCGCCGTCCGGTAAGGACCAGGCCCGGGTCGACGGCGCGTTGTGTTCCACGCGCGCCTCAAAGAGATGTCAGCAGTGACGGGGTCCAATAGGGCCGAAGCCGCCGGGGTCGCGGGTAGTTCGAAAGAGATACCGTGGCCCTGGCACGGGCAACTGAAGGAACACGGGTGGGTTTTAGTCAGTAAAAGTCTGACACACCCTCCCGCTCTGCCCGGAGCGGGAGAAGTCATTTGATGATTTCCCATCCACAAAAAAAAAAAAAAAAAAAAAAAGGGGCAGTGAATCATATATCATTTAATTGTTTGACGAATTCATCCATTGTTCAAGGTAATTAAGTAGTGGTAATGAAGGTTTTTGATAGTTATCCAAAGTCCAAGTTTCGTGCCCATCGCGTCTGTTTACATTTTCACTTTTCACGAATATCACACACACACATGTAAATACGACTTAAAATGTGACAAATATTATTCAAAATATTATAAACAACATGAAAATGCCCACATCTTAACGTAATATACAAACACGGGTCCAATAATACGTAATATTCATTACCTACCACTACTCAATTTGTGTTCAAAATCGCCGACTTATTGTTCTTATTATTGTAACTAGCTTCTGCCCACGACTTCGTCCGCGTGAAATTTCTTGCCCCACCCCGTCGAATCGCATCGCATCGCCTGCCCGCGCTGTTACCTACTTCGTTTGCGCTTAGCGTCTTTTCTGTTTTTTTTTTCTTTTTGCTCGGCTCCTAAGAGCCCTAGCGTGATGTTAAATAGCCTATATCCTTCCGCATCGCCTGCCAGCGCTATTACTTCGTTGCGCTTAGCGTTCTTTCCGTTTTTTTTTTCTTTTTGCTGGGCTCCTCCTAAGGGCCCTAGCGTGATGTTAAATAGGCCTTCCTCAAAAATTGGGCTATAAACTGCAAAATATTTTTTTCAAATCCGACTGGGGTAATTCCAGAGATAAGCGCTTTCAAACAAACTAACAGAAAAACAAACTTTTCCGCTTCTTTCCACCGACATGTTAAAATAACAAATCGAGAAGGGTCATCAATTCGCGGAAAATCTCGCAATTCAGAAAAATTACGTATTTGCACAACGCTAATATCTATGGGTAAATGGATAAATCATCCGCACTAAGCATGTTCTATGCTCACTGCGGTATGAATGAAAGTTATTTTGCGTTTTAGTAATTTTATAATATCTCCGAAACTATATGACCAATTGATATACTGTAAAGGCTAAAGATTGTCAAAGTTGTTGGTCAAAGAAAATCAAATCCATTGCAGGAGCGTTTTTTTTAAATTTGGAACATTACAACGCTCCTGCAATGTTGTATGAAACGGCGTGCTGGGGTTATTAAATACTCTTTGATTGGATCTCTTTTATCATTCTTGGCATACCAAAGTCTCTTTGCTTAGTACCTACATATTGCGTTCACGTGGCTGTACAATAAACAGTCCTACCAACTTATCTGTGAACTGAAAGAGGACGGCACCGTCGATGCGTCGACACAATCGAATGGCATGCGTGCGTCGGCACAATCGAAGACATTTCAACATGACGGCCGTAGGTCCAATTTTCGCCATTTCACAGATAAGTTGGTAGGAGTGTAGCCATAAATGCGTTTGCCTTTCGGCACAGATGATAAATAGAAAATTGGCAGCAGCTGATACATACATACTTAATAAATATAAATTTAATAATTAAAATGAGTTCCAACGGTTCAGAGTGTAATGAAGATTGACTGTACTCCACCAGATTTAAGATCAGAAGCCAAAATGGCAATGGAAAACCTGCTTCCAGCGAAGTCAAAAGAAAAATACATGAAAGTATATGAAAATTTTATGATTTGGAAAAACGAGAAAAAAGTGAACATTTTCTCCGAAACAGTATTTTTGGCGTATTTTAATGAGATTGCTAAAACTAAAAAGCCATCTACATTATGGGCAATTTATTCCATGCTGAAATGTATAGTTCATGTAAAAAATGGCATTAACTTGAAAAGTTATGGAAATTAAATTAAATGTTGGTATAATATACAAATACAAATACAAATATTCTTTATTGTGGTACATAGGTAAGCAATAAGTTGTTACATGTTTCCGAAATTGTACACAGCTATGACCCGCCATAATGGCATACAATAATTTTAAAGTGGGTAACATTTTAAGAGATTAATAATAATATAAATAATATATATATTAATATAATATTATTAATAATAATATAATATTAATATAAAAAGTATGTTTTATTTCCCTGCATTCTTTTGAGAAAAGCACTATATATGCCTCGGTGGAAATGGCAATTGCCTATTTCACGGCCTTTGCAATAATCTACTATTATACCACTCATCAGAACTTGAAGATATGCGACCATCTCAATTAAAAACTTTGCAAAAAGGCAAATATATGTCGCGCTAAGCCGTGTCAGAAGTTAGGAAGGCGTAGTTTTACGTTGACGGAGATAACGAGGCTACGAAATCTGACTTCTGACAATCAAGGCCACACATAGTACATACAACTCAAGTAGCGGAATTTGAAGCGGCATATAATTAACATTAAAATCATTTACAGCCAGAGTGCACCTCATGACAATCCAATAAGCCCAAACACGGCTAGAATACATTACTGAGTTCCGGTGCCTAACTTCCGGCTTCTTCATCAGATCGGTTCGACGGTACCATTTTCATCAGAACCATTTATTTAAAGCTTCGTCATAGTCGCTTAACTATCTTAATCGAGATATCTTATCGCCACCCGTGAAATACTTATTATCGTTGAGAAGTTCCCGTAACCATCAGTGGTCTTCTTCATCAGTTCCACTTCACCAAATGCTACTTTCTGAATGCAAATGCTTGATTTGTTGATGAAAATACCAAAATCGCTATAATTTTTGAGGAGTTCCCTCAATTCCTTATGGATCCCATCATCAGAACTGGATTTTGATAAGAATGGGACCAATCTGGAAGTATAGGTACCCTTTTTTGAAATAAAAAAATAATTTTCCAAATCGGTTTATAAATGACGGAGTTCTGAGGTAACAAATATAAGAAAAAAAATACAACCGAATTGAGAACCTCCTCCTTTTTTTGAAGTCGTTTAAAAACTGGTCCCTCAATCCTCACACCTCTACTAACATGTGCGTGTGTAGAGCTGCTTGACGAAAGGAATATCACAAAGTCTAGTGTACCTATTTAACTTTTCGTAAAAAATGTCTACTAAATAAAAATAAAAAGTAAGTTCAAAAACTGAAACCCGACTACTGAAAAATCCCGCTCGCCGCGGTCGGTCTGTAACCAATTAAATTAGTATTAATTTAATTGGTTACAGACCAACCGCGGACCTCCACTTTTACTTATTTTTAACAATTTAAACATATTTATTTACTTAAACAATATGACATATTTGTATATACATTTGTAATGTGCTCGTCAATACCTTTCTTTTGACACCAAACATGTCATTAATATGTCAATTTTTTTTTTCGTGGTCTGAAATTTACGTGTAAAGTCCACCATATTTAATTTAGGGAGAATTTATCTAGCCTATGTCACCCGGACCATTATTACGAATCTATTAATACCTCATTCATTAAAATCGGTTCAGTAATTTAGGCGCTCCGGTGGAACACACGTAAATACATACATACTTACATTCATACATACTTACCTACATACATAAGACTGCTAAAATCAGAACCCTTCCTTTTGGCTTTGCCGTAGTCGGGTAAAACAGAAAACTATAATTGTGAATTGCTTTCCTCTTAGCTGAGATAATATTATTTTAGTAATCCTATGAAAATAGACAGAGTAGTGTCACCACACAAATAAACAAAATGTAGACAGTACTATTAAACTTTATTTAACTATTTTAGTAAGTAGTAGCACGTAAGTAGTTGCCGACAAGGATAGACCAAAGCCGGTCTATTCTGTAAAAATCTCATCGTGAAAACATAGGTGAAGTGATCTAAAAGTGAACTGTCAATAGTGTCAACCTCTAACATCACGTGGAATGACGGCTCACTTCACGCTCACTTCACCTAAATTATCACGGTGAGATGTTTACAGAATAGCACTACAGAACTCGCATTTATCGCAGTGAAGTGACATTGAAAAGTCAATGTTGTTTTAATAGTGTAATTCCGTAGACAGTGTTTTTGTCATTTCGTTAATTATTATTATTAGTTAAAACGGCTACTACTAACCAGTACTAGAATTAAGTAGGTGTGTAGTGCTAGTGATCCAAAGAGTGCCGTGCGTGCCTACGTTTACCGGGATCGCGTCCAGTGCCTAGATATTTCGTAGATATGTGGCCATACGTTGCATCTTAAAAATGGAGTACTGTTAAACATAGCGTTTTTTGTAAGTTTCATTTTTTGTTATCTTACCAACAACCTGAACAGGTACACTGCCTTACATGGATGTGAAGTGTGTGGGTGCTCTGCCTTATGTACTGTTACATGGTACGGTAGCACCTTCCTGTAACATGACACAGAAAAAAAATTAGCATTTTCTACATGTGACTCAGGCTGGCTGGACAAATCTTCAAAATAGCTCGCATTTAACTAGGTCAATAGGGCACTTTATGTGACGGCTAAACACCCTTATTTCAGAATTTGTAACGCTACGGAATCTTAGATAATAGCTCGAAAACGTGTCCAGCCAGCTTGAAAAACCACTTTTCGCTAGTCTCTCAATCTCGGTAACGGAAGTGATTTTGACGACTTTTTGCATATCAACGGGCGTCACATAAATTTGTAATAGGCATCGAGCTAAAAGTTTTGTGATACGTACAGCGGTTTAGTAGAAAAATGCAAAAATCTGTGTCCAGCCAGCTTGAATTTACGTATAAAACTTCTGGCTGGCGCTTCCGAATCTCAATAACGGGAGCGTTTTTGAATATGGTTCCTTTACTAACATTTAGTGACGCAATGTGTAACAGTAATAATGTTTGATTTATGACGTCACGTGTAAGGGTTTACGAGAAATCAATAAAAACTTAATGTCCAGCCAGCCTGAGTTCAAGCTGGCTGGACACATGTATCTCTGCTGCCTGATTATCTACGGCTTTCGAAATGTGTTCAAAATTTTGTGACTGGGACGATAATGATAACCTGAATTTGTGACGGAGAAACTTTGCATAGTTTCAAAGATATTGATCATTTAAATTTTCCCATACAAACACCGTAGTAGGGTTACCAATATTGTAGGTTTTATTTAGGGTTATGTATATTTTAAGGTGTTTTCTTTAATGTATATTTTAACGAAAATCCGTGTATTGGTGATACTAATACGAACAACTGTAGGTATTTAAATCAATAGAAGACAAAAGTGTAGAAGTGAGGAAGGGAGGGTAATTTTTTAATGTTATTGATTATTTACGTGCAGATACCTACCCTTTTTAACCGACGGAAAAAAAGGAGGAGGTTCTCAATTCGACACGTATATATATATATTTTTTTTATGTATGACCACGCATAACTTTTTACAGAGTTGTCCGATTTGAAAATTTTAAGTTTTATTCGAGAGGGTATACATCAAAGTTGGTCCCATATAAAATTGATTAATTTTGCTTGGGTAGTTTCTATGTTAGCTTCAATTACTTTACATGGATGATGTTCTAGTTTGTTTTGCAGGTAGTGGTATTAGAATTTGTGTGGGGTAGATACCACAACTAAAAAGTGAAAAATAAAAACTTTTTTACAAAAAAATACAACTGACTTCCAAAAACAAGACTACAAAGTGAAAAATAACTTTAATTTCGGAAGTCGGTGGCAAAAAACAAAAATACATTTAACCAGACACCGACTTCCGAAATTAAAGTTATTTTTCACTTTGTAGTGTTTTTTTTTGGAAGTCGGTTGTATTTTTTTGTAAAAAAGTTTTTATTAGTAGGTAGGTATTGGTGTTTTTCATGGTAAGTACATAGGTAGATATTGTGTCAGGATAACTAATGCTCTAAGGTATTTGAATGAAAAAATAATGTTTGCTGTAAATAAAATCACATTTATTTATTTGTACTTATACAGCGTTACAAACGACGAAAATGACGACGATCAACTCCATTTGCGCTTCAGTAACCCCCGCCTTGTACCACAACGTTGTTTTTACCGCCGCCCTAAGTGTTTGAAGCGCAAATGAAGTCGGTGGTCGTCATTTTAATCTTATATAGCTGAATATACTAAAATATTCTTTAATACCTATTTATAAAAGAGAATTATTACACAAAATCAATCACAGCATCAATATGTAATAAATTGCGTAAAAAATGTATTTAAAGTTAAACGTCGGAGGACAAAATAACTGTGAACGGAATGTAGTACTTCCATGATAGCTGATGTTGGTGTCGCCATCTATTGCTTAAAGTTGGTACTACTAGGACAACTGGTCGAATCTTTACTCTTATTTAGGTTGTCTTACCACAGATAAATTAATAGTTGTCTTACTCTGATTAGTGATTACACTTCGAAAAGTACATACAATGCCGACTGTCGAGTTTATTCTCAGTTACCTAAGATAATGAACTAAACGCGAAATACAAGTGGGCTCTCTTTTGCAGCGCTGGTAGTCAATTATTATTTTGAATTAATAACACATACATGCATGCTTTTTACTGCGGGAAAACCTTTTATTTCCACGGGAAAATCAAATACAAAGCAGACGTGGCTGCTACCGGCCGATTAGTCGATTAAAAAGATTTATGTAAAAATTATGGTCACCTCACAATATTAATGGATGTTTGTATGGGAAAATTTAAATGATCAATATCTTTGAAACTACGCAAAGATTCTCCGTCACAAATTCAGGTTATCATTATCGTCCCCGTCACAAAATTTTGAACACATTTCGAAAGCCGTAGATCATCAGGCAGCGGAGATACATGTGTCCAGCCAGCTTGAACTCAGGCTGCCTGGACATCCGGAGCTGCCTTGAAGCGGCTCCTGCCCAATCTGGGGGGTCCAAACGCCTCCTGCCGGAGGCTTTACGCGGGGGTCGTGCGGTCCATGGCCCTTTACGGGGCACCGGTGTGGGCGCGTTCCCTGAGGCTGCGACCAGCCCGCCGGTTGAACGCGTCCCAGAGGGTCATGGCCATCCGGCTAGTCCGGGGATACCGCACGGTCTCCTGTGAGGCGGCGTGCTTCCTTGCCGGATTACCGCCATGGGATCTGGAGGCAAAAGTCCTTACGCACGTGTGGGAGTGGCGCGAGGAGGTGAAACGCCGGGGCGTAACTCCGCTGCCGCGAGAAATCACGGTACAGCGGACAGAGCTCCGGCGGGATCTCATGGCGACATGGAGAGTGCGATTGTCGCAACCCAGCGCTGGGCACGCCACAATTGCGGCGATAAGTCCCCTCTTTGAGGAGTGGTTGGAGAGGCGCCACGGCGTCCTCACCTTCCGCCTGACGCAGGTCCTCACCGGACACGGTTGTTTCGGGAGGTTCCTGTTTCGGATAAGGCGGGAGGAAACGCCCGGGTGTCACCATTGTGTGGATCGCCCGGAGGACACGGTGGAGCATACAGTGGAGGTCTGCCCGGCTTGGGCGGAGCACCGCCGTGTTCTCGCGGAGGCGATCGGCGGCGGCGATCTCTCGCGTCCAACCCTGGTCCAGGCCATGGTGCGGAGCGAGAGTGCATGGGAAGCCGTCACCTCCTTCTGCGAAGCAGTAATGCTCGCGAAGGAGGAAGCGGAACGCGTGAGGGAGAGGCAACAGCCACGCCCTCGCGCCCCTAGCCGCCGTAGGAGACGCCCTGGGCGGCGGGAATCGATTGCCGATTCCCGGCCACCGTAGGCGCGGGCTTGCGGAAGACGAGTAATGGGCAGCTCGCCGTCCGGTAAGGACCAGGCCCGGGTCGACGGCGCGTTGTGTTCCACGCGCGCCTCAAAGAGATGTCAGCAGTGACGGGGTCAATTGGGCCGATGCCGCCGGGGTCGCGGGTAGTTCGAAAGAGATACCGTGGCCCTGGCACGGGCAGCTGAAGGAACATGGGTGGGTTTTAGTCAGTAAAAGTCTGACACGCCCTCCCGCCTCTGCCCAGAGCGGGAGAAGTCATTTGATGATTTCCCATCCACAAAAAAAAAAAAAAAAAAAAAAAAAAAAAAAGGCTGCCTGGACATTAAGTTTTTATTGATTTCTCGTAAACCCTTACATTTACCGCCATAAATCAAACGTTATTTATTACTGTTACTTATTGCGTAAAGGAACCATATTCGAAAACGCTCCCGTTATTGAGATTCGGAAGTGCCAGCCAGAAGTTTCATAAGTAAATTCAAGCTGGCTGGACACAGATTTTTGCATTTTTCTACTAAACCGCTGTACGTATCACAAAACTTTTAGCTCGATGCCTGTTACAAATTTATGTGACGCCCGTTGATATGCAAAAAGTCGTCAAAATCACTTCCGTTACCGAGATTGAGAGACCAGCGAAAAGTGGTTTTTCAAGCTGGCTGAACACGTTTTCGAGCGATTATCTAAGATTCCGTAGCGTTACAAATTATGAAATAAGGGTGTTTAGCCGTCACATAAAGTGCCCTATTGACCTAGTTAAATGCGAGCTATTTTGAAGATTTGTCCAGCCAGCCTGAGTCACATCTTTAAAGCTTAATATTTCAGAAACGTATCCCTAACTTGAAAAATTGTTTACACAAACCAGCAATATTTTTGAAAGACCCATCTAACAACACCCCACACCATGGGGAAGACGAGAAAAAAAAAACCACCCCACTTTACGTGTACAGAAGGTACCCTAAAAAAATTTTTTTTCATGATTTATTTTACCATTTTGTGGTCGTGATGAATATGTATGTCTGTGCCAAATTATAGCTTTCTAGTACTAAGAGTCTCTGAGCTAAGGTGCGGACGGACATAGCGTAACTGTAAGGGTTAGTTGTTGACTACGCAACCCTAAAAAGCGTCTCGCGTGGATCCTCGTTCATACGAAGGGATATTCAATAAAGTTTAATAGTACTGTCTACATTTTGTTTAATTGTGTGGTGCCTGCTGACACTACTCTGTCTATTTTCATAGGATTACTAAAATAATATTACATTTTTTACTAAAAGTTAAGTACACGAACTAGACTTTGTGATATTCCTTTCGTCAAGCAGCTACACACGCACATGTCAGTAGAGGTGTGAGGATTGAGGGACCAGTTTTAAAAATCGTTATTATTCAAATTACGTCGATATTTCTGCTGCATGTTTTTTTTTTAAAGAAACGTTTTAAGACTTTTACTAAAACGTTAAGTAGAAAAAGAACGGTTTTATTTATATAATTCAGTAATATTCACTAAAATAACCTTTGTTGTGTGGACTGAGGGACCACAGTTTTGTCGTTATATTTTTTTTTTATCTTTAATGCTTTGTGGTCTGTAATTTAGTAAATATCTTTACTAAATGTCTGTAATAATAAAACCTTCATTTTTAAGATACTCTCCGAGATCTGGCTGATGGTGTGTGAGGACTGAGGGACCACACTTTATGAGCTGTAGTTTTTAACGTATTTGTTTACAAATTCCCAGATTCGTTCTACAATTGTTTTAAGACCTCTACTAAATCCTAGGATTAAAATTTTGCGAACTCCAGTGTGGTCCCTCAGGTCACACACACATGTTCCTCATGCCTCAATACTTACTTGTCATGTGCACCGTGTGCAGTGTGCACGTACCGTAGTTTGTTGGCATTGATGAAGTTGTCGCATGCGTGGATGTACATGGGACACCACCAAATTCAATCCCTTTCCCTGATTCTGCATCGTCGGTTTTTTGTTTTTTGGTAAAGAAAAACGCACTTATGCTCTTTTGTCTTTTCCTGTCTTTATCACATAAAATTTTAGTACAGTAATATTACTTGTAAACTACACAGAACTAAGTAGGCTGCAGAGAAAAGTTTATTTTAGTTTACGTAATTATAACAAGCGCATGAAAAACTCGGCCGGCTACGACCTGTCGCGAACTCGCGACCTGACTCACAATACGCTGAGACTCCCGCGCTGGCTGGCCCGCACCCCGCCCCGTCCCGACCCACGCTTTCCCCCGACCGTACCGATCTCGCAAACGATAAAGCTAAATCTTCTTTCATTTGCAAGTGCGTGAGAGGGATGCAACATGCAAAGAACAAAACTCGCAATTCCAGCCAGAAATAAACAAGAGTTTCACTCATGTTCTTTGTTATTTTATTCATAACTAGCTTTTGTTCGCGGCTTCGCCCGCGTGGATTTCGGAAAATATACAACGGGAACAAAAATCCTTCCTTATTACTTGTTTAGATTATAAACGGAACGTCCTGTGCAAAATTTCAGCTTCTTAGGTCGAAGGGTTGGGGCTGATGAGTCGGTCAGTCAGTCAGGACTTTTCTTTTTAAATATTATTTATTTATTTATTCTTCGGAAAGCTTACAGTCTAATATCTATAAAGGTATGCTATGTACAATGTCGCTTTCAATTGCCATTTAAAAGCTTCCACAAATTAAATTATTGAGATAGCATCGCCCGCGACTTCGTCTGCGTGAAATTTCTTGATCCCCCGACCCACCCCGTCGAATCGCATTGCCTGCCTGCGCTAATACGAGTAATAGGGGTTAAAGTATGAAATTGCCGTTTATTGTAATAGGTTGGGGAAAAAGTTTCTTCGCATTTTTTAAGAAAATTCAAAACATTTTTTAATATACATTATTTACATTTATCTAAAGTATGTAGGTACCATTTTGTTCGATAACTTTTTGCCATCTTGTAGGTAGGGACATGATCTCATTGCTATAGAAATTTTGGGACTTCTGATCAAAATACCGCGACAAGTGGTTTTGGTAGTCCTCTCGTGATGTTAACCTGACACTGTCTAAAGAATTCTGAAAAGACCGAAACAGGTGGAAATCTGAAGGTGCAAGGTCAGAACTATACGGCGGATGCATTAACACCTCCCAGCCAAACTCTCTTAATTTTTGCTGAGTGGCTAAAGATGTGTGAGGTCTAGCGTTATCATGATGAAAAACCACACCCCTTTTGTTGATTAATTCCGGCCGCTTTCTCTCAGCTTCTTGCTTTAATCTCATCAGTTGTTCGCAGTAGAGTTCAGAATCGATGGTCCTGCCTGGTGGTAACAGCTCATAATGAATAATGCCCTTCCAATCCCACCACACACACAGCATCACCTTGTTGCGAGTTAACCCGGGTTTCGCCACAGTCTGTGAAGCCTGACCGGCCTTTGACCACGACCTTTTTCGCACGTTCTTGTCGTACGTGATCCACTTTTCATCACCAGTTATCAGCTTCTTCAAAAATGGTTCGGTTTCATTACGTCGTAATAAAGAATCACAAATGAGTACACGGTTCATTAGGTTTCTTTCAGTGAGCTCGTGAGGTACCCAAATATCGAGCTTTTTTGTGTACCCAGTTTTCTCAAATGCGCCAAAACTGTTTTGTGGTCAATTCCCAGTTTTTCAGCTACGTTGTAACTACTGATATGCCAATCTTGCTCCACTTTTTCAAAAATGGCATCCATTTTATCCGTAATAGGGCGACCAGAGCGACGTGCATCTTTGACATCAAAATTTCTGGATTGAAAACGCTTAAACCAAATTTGTGCTACTCTCATAGACACTGCACTGGGTCCATAAACATCGCAAATTTTTTTCGCGGCTTGCGTTGCATTTTTACCTTTTTTGTAGTAAAATTTGAAAATGTATCGAATTTCTTCATTAGATTCACTTATCTTGACAGTACGAAAAACAAATGAAAATCACACATTTTCCTAATTTGAATTTGGAATTATGTTCTTTAAAATTTAAACTTTCAATGATACCAAAACCAGCCAGATACAAATAGTATAGCCAAAGATATTTTATTTTAAGTTCATACATACTATAATGCGAAAAGACTTTTCCCCAACCTAATATTAGGAACTTCGAATTGACATAGAACCTTCATGGTTTGAGATTTTTGAGAGAAACTTTTTTCACATGGTTTCACATAAGAAGTTCTTCTTTTAAAAAATGTGCAACATTCGATTATCGACTTTCGTTGTTTTTTTTATTCAGCTTAGACAAGAAAGATGGATAGTACTTCGAAAATTCGAGTTATTTTTGAATACGAGTTCCGACGCGGAACTAACGCGGCAGAAACAGCTCGCAATATCAATGTTGTGTTTGGAGAGGGGACTGCTAATGAACACACCGTGCGATTTTGGTTTAAACGCTTTCGTGATGGAAACTTTGATTTGAAGAACGAACCACGTGGAAGACCGCCCACACAGGTGAATAACAATGAATTGAAAGAGATGGTGGAAGCCGATCCGAGCCAAACTACCCAGGAATTAGCGGCATGGTTTAACGTTACCTTACCAACAATATTGACTCATTTGCATCAAATCAATAAAATAAAAAAATATGAGAAATGGGTGCCTCATGATTTGACTGATCTGCAGAGAGAAACGCGTGTTGAAACTTGTGTTGCCTTGTTGAATCGATACAGAAATGAAGGAATCGAAAAAAAAAGGATCGAATTGTGACATGTGATGAAAAGTGGATTCTTTACGATAACCGTAAGCGAAAAATGCAATGGCTGACCCCAGGTCAAACGCCTCAACAGTGTCCTAAAGCAAAGCTTACCAATAAAAAGGTAATGGTAACTGTTTGGTGGTCTCAGCATGGTGTTATTCACTATTATAGCGTTCTCCGATCTGGTCAAGCAATAACGGCAGATGTCTACTGTGCCGAACTCCGAACAATGATAGCAAAACTAGCAGTGAAACTGCCCCGACTCATGAATCGATCTTCACCATTATTGCTCCATGATGACGCGAGACCTCATACAGCACGAGAAACCGTTTTAACTCTACAGGTACTGCAATTAGAAACCATTCGTCACCCTCCGTATTTGCCAGACCTTGCTCCAACGGGCTATTATTTTTTTTCGTGATTTGGACAATTTTCTACGTAATAAAAAGTTTTCTTCTCAGGAGGCAGTACAAAATGCTTTCACACAGTTTGTCGAATCTAGATCACGAGAGTTCTATCGCAAAGGCTTATATGACCTTCCTATTAGATGGCAGCAATGTATAGATAATAATGGTAAATATTTTGATTAAATAAATAGGTTAAATTTAAAAAAAAACGAATTTAAATTTTTCAGTACAAATCGGCAATTTCATACTTTAACCCCTAATACTTCGTTTTCGCTTAGCGTTGTTTCTGACTTTTTTATTTTTGCTTGGCACTGGTAAATATGCCTATAGGCTTCCTTAAGAATTGAGCTATCAAATGCAAAAATAATTATTTAAGTCTGCCTGGTAGCTCCAGAGATAAGCGCGTTCAAACAAACAAAAAAAGTGTGTGTGTCAGCTCCGACGCACGACTGGAGTTTACTCATGTTTTTTGTGCCATTCCGAGATCCAGACTTCCTATTTTTCGGTAATTCTGTCGGGCTGGGTTTCTTCAATGCATCAATCTAAATCTATAAAAGAAGAAACTGACTGACTGACTGACATATCAACGCACAGCCCAAACCGATGGGTCTAGAGATTCCAAACTTGGCACGTAGGTACCTTATGAGGTCTAGGGGTGCACTAAGAAAGGATTTTTCAAAATTCACCCTCTAAGGGGGTGAAACGGGGGTCCAAAGTTTGTATGAAAAATCTTATTCCTTGATCTTATAGACATGAAACTTGGCACTAATATTTATCTAAATAAATTATAAAGTTTGTTATTTTTAGTTTTCCTAAACTACCCCCTAAAAAGGGATATAGGGGGTGTCAAAGTTTGTATGGAGTAATTTTAACGCGCGGTCCGATTAACTCGAAATTCAGTATTTATGCTTCAGATCAAAAATGAAGAATAACGTATGTCAGGGTTTTACGAAAATCTACCCCTGAAGGGGTGAAAAGGGTTAGTAAATTTTACAGGGCAAGTTTTACTGTGGGGCTTGATTAACTCGAAAATTGGTGGTAATAATCTTTCAGTCAAGTTACGGAAATATCCCAAGCGGTTTTTTTAAATGCGGCCCTTGTGGGGGTGAAAACAGGGAATATAATATTTTATTAATTTAGTTAATTAACTTGAAACTTAGCACAAATACTTGCCTAAGCAAGTAATAAAATTTGTCATTCATTGTTTTCCTCCAGGAAAAGGTAGAGGGGTAGTGGTGAGGGGAGCAGGGGAGGGGGTGGTGAAGAGGGGAAGGGGGAAGGGGAGGGGTTTTGAGGAGGGCAAGGAGGAAGGGGAGGGTGTGGTGAGGAGGGAGATGGGGAGGATGATCAAGGGAGGGGGAGAGGGATAGGAGGGTCTGAGGGGGAAGGAGGTGGAGTGGGGGAAGAGGGGGAGAGGAATAGGAGGGTGTGAGAGAAAAGGAGGTGGAGAGGAGGAAGAGGCGGAGAATAGGAGTTGTTGAGGGAAGAGGGAGAGGGGAAACCGGTGAAGGGTGAGGTTAGCGGGATGGGGATGCAGTGAGTGGGGTAAGAGGGAGAGAGGGATGGGGATGGGGAGTGTGAGGGTGAGTAGGGGTGGTGAGAGGGTTGAAAGGGGTGAGAGGGTTGGTGAGAGATGGGAAGGACATATGGGTGAGAGTGGGTTAGAGGGAGAGGAGGAAGGGTGAGAGGGGGTTAGAGGGGGAGGGTGAGAGGTGGGGTGACAGGATGGGGGCGACGAGTGCCTTTACACCTTAAAGCTTCTTTTTGTATAGCACTGATTCATTGAAGAGAAATTGAGTTGAGATTTTGACTGATTGATTGGAGAGCGGGGATAGGAGGTTATAGTGAAGGGGAGGGTGTAGTGAGTGGGGAGGGTATGGAGAAGGAGGTGGGGGGGAGTACGCAAGGGTAGAGGGGGAGGGGGAAACGGTGAAGGGGATGTGAGAGGGGGTAAAACGGGAGGGGGAGGTTAGCGGGAAGGGAATGTAGTGAGGGGGTGAGAGGGAGGGGAATGGGGTGGATGAGCGGGTGAGAGGGCGCGGCGAGGGGGATGATAGAGAAGGGTGAGAGGGGAGGAAAGGGGAGGGGGTGAGAGGAGGATTAGAGAGAGAGGAGGAGGGGTGAGAGGGGGTAAAAGGGGGAGGTTAGCGGGAAGGGGATGTGGTGAGGAGTTAAGAGGGAGTGGTGAGGGGGATGATAGAGGTGAGAGGGGAGGGACGGGGAGGGGGTTGATAGGAGGGTGAGAGGGTGCTTGGAGGGAAACGGGGAGGGATGACGAGTGCCTATATACCTTAAAGTTGCTTTTTGTATAGCATTGATGCATTGAAGAAACCCTGCCTGACAGAAATGACCGAAAAATAGAAAGTCGGCACAAAAAACAGGAGTCAACTCCAGTCTGCGTCGGACTTAACACACACTTTTTTTGTTTATTTGAATGCGCTAACCTCTGGAACTTCCAGACAGACTTTAATAATTATTTTTGCATTTGATAGCCCAATTCTTAAGGTAGGCTATAGGCATATTTAACATCACTCGGACTCTTAGGTGCCGAACAAAAAGAAAAAAAGTCAGAAAGAACGCTAAGCATAAACGAAATAATAGCTTGGCAGGCAATGCATCAGCAGTAAGGAATTTCAGAAATTTGGCTGAAGCTATCTATCTATATGTATAAACAAAAAGAGAAGTCCTGACTGACTGACTGACTGATTGACTGACTCACCAACGCCCAGCCCTAACTTTTGGACCTAGAAAGCTGAAATTTTAACAAGTAGACAAGGAATAAGGAAGGAGTTCCCGGTAGTACGTTCCCGTGGGATATTTCCCGACATCCACGCGGGCGATGCCGCGGGCAAAAGCTAGTGATATACAAAAAGCAACTTTGAGGTGTAAACGCACTCGTCGCCCTCTCACCCCTCCCCCTCTTCCTCTAACACCTCCTCCTCTCCCTCTAACCCTTCTCACCCCTGTCACCCTTCCCTATAACCCCCCTCACCGCTCCCTCTTACTCCCTCACCCTCCTCATCTCCCTTTCCTGTAACCTTCCCCTCTCACACACCTTAACCGCTTTCCCCTCCCCCTCTACCCTCCCTTTCTCCATACTCTCCCCACTCACTACACCCTCCTATCCCTCTCCACTTTTTCCCGCTCTCCAATGAATCAGTCAAAAGTCTCAAGTCAATCTCTCTTCAATAAATCAGTGCTATACAAAAAGCAACTTTAAGGTTTAAAGGCACACACCCACCTCTCACCTCTCCCCCTTTCACCCCCTCTCACTTCACTCCCTCTCCCTCTAACACCCCTCTCACCTTCAAAGCAACTTTAAGGTTTAAAGGAACACACCCCCCTATCACCTCTCCCCTCGCCTCTCCCTCTAACCCCCCTTTCACCCCTTCTCACTTTACCCCCTCTCTCCCCCTCTCATCCCTCTCTCCTTCCCACCTCTCACCGCAACATCTCACTCCTGTCAACCGTCTCACTGCTCCCCCTCACCCCGTCACCCTACCGACCCCTCACCCTTCCTACACCTTCCCCCTCTTACCCCCTCACCACACCCCCTTCCAGCTTACCTCCCCCTCCCCCTCTCACACCCCCTTCCCCGGTTCCCTTCCCCTCTATCTTCACCAACTCCTCCCCTTACCCTCGCCACCTCCTACACCCTCATTACACCCTCCTATCCCTCTCCTCCTCCCTTCATCATCTTCTCCTTCTCTCTCCTCACCATCCCTTCCCACTTTCCCTCCTCACCACTACCTCCTCTTTCCCTCTTCCCTTCCCTCTGGGGGAAAAACTATTAATGACATACTTTATTACATGCTTAGGTAAGTATTTGTGCCAAGTTTCAAGTTAATTAACCAAATGAATAAGATTTTTCGTATAAACTTTATTCCCTATTTTCACCCCCACAGGGGTGGAATTTTAAAAAATCGTTTGGTATCCCGTAACTTGACCGAAATATTATTACACCAATTTTCGAGTTATTCAAGCCCCGCAGTAAAACCGGCTCTGTAAATTGACTACCCCTTTTCACCCCCTTAGGGGTAGATTTTCAAAAAACCCTGATACGCGTTATTCTTCATTTTTGGTCTCAAGTATAAATACTGAGTTTTGAGTTACGTTAACGCGCGGTCTGATACCGCGCGTTAAAATTCCTCCATACAAACTTTGACACCCCCTATATCCCTTTTTTGGGGGTAGTTTAGGAAGACTAAAAATGACAAACATTATAATTTACTTAGATAAATATTCGTGCCAAGTTTTTTCATACAATCTTTGGACCCCCGTTTCACCCCCTTAGAGGGTGAATTTTGAAAAATCCTATCTTAGTGCAACCCTAGACCTCATAAGGAACCTACGTGCTAAATAGTAATAATCTCTAGACCCAGCGGTTTGGGCTGTGCGTTGAAGTATGTACTGTGATGGAATCTCCACAATAAGTACACAAAAATATATTAACCGTACATGCAAACGAACATGGTGATCTATTGTTAGTATTCAAAGCTACTGCAACGATAGGATTGATTGGGTTGTTTCAAGTGTAGGTACTTATTAAAAAAATATTTCAGCATCAAGAGTGGAGATGCAGACGCGCACAGCGCTGATGGCGCTAGCGGCGCTGGGAGCGCTGACGGCGGCGGCGGCAACGGCGGCGGCAGCGGAGCGGGGTAGCGGCATCAAGGTGGGCGGCGGAGGCGCCGGCGGCGGGGGGGGCGGGCGCGACGCGGGGCGCGGCGGCGGAGTGCGCGTTGGTGGCGACGGGCTGCGACGCCCGCGCACCTCGCCCGCACCGCCCCCGCCGCGCGCTCCTTCGTCCATCACAGCTGCGCTTGTCGTGCCACATAAAGCCTTTGGCACTCGTGATTACACTAAGGCCGAGAAGGCAGCGCTGTCGAAATTGCCGCGTAAACTAAAACTCTTCTCGCACGTGCGCCTAAATATTACGCTTTCTACGCAAGGCTTGACGCCTAGTCCTATGTGTAAGTGATAGTATCTTGAAGTACTCTTAATGCCTAGATAACTTCATATCTTTCTTATCGTCATTACAAACGCTGTCATTTCTAGTTTACTAATTTCTGAACGCTTTCAGCTATCCTGGATTCGCTATGTAAAGAATTTCTAGCAGTCAATGTGTCTGCTATCCTCTATCTTATGAATCATGAACAATATGGCCGTTCTACTGCCTCTGCACAGTATTTTCTACAACTCGCCGGCTATCTTGGCATACCGGTAAAACATTTTATATCTATGCATATTTTGATATAAAATCATACATAAAAATCATATACACTTCTGGACACATCTATTGGCCCACCTTAGAGTTTAGGTTTCGATGGCCCCTACCGAAATATGATTGCTAGATTGAACAAAAACTGTTGATGCAGTTTTAAACCTGATACATTTTACCATCTTTTTCGATCGTATTGTTTTAAATTTGAATTCAGAATACCATACAACATGGAGCTACGCCTAACAAGTCGGATATGCGCCTTGTTAAAGGCAATTGATTTTTGAATAAAAAACATGTTTTATCAAATAAAGGTTTAATTTAATAACGCGTGTTGCCTCCATGGGCATCTACCACAGCTCTCATACGATTAGGCATAGAGTTTATCAACCGCTCTATGAAATTTTGAGGGATCATCTCCCATTCCTCTTCTATGGCAGTTTTCAACTCCTGCATCGTCTGGGCAACTGGCTGACGAGCCCTAACACGTCTTTTTAGCTCGTCCCACATGTGCTCAATGGGGTTCATGTCTGGGCTTCTGGCTGGCCAGTCCATAACTGTGATGTTCACATCGCGAAGATATTCCCTGACGATGCCGGCCGCATGGGCTCTTGCATTATCATGCATAAAAAGGAAATTTGGGCCCACATAGTCCGCGTATGGTATCACGTGAGGTTCTAAGCACTCACGAATGTACCTTTCACATTTAATGTTGGCAGCCGTGGTCCTGTAACAACCTCAAGTTGAGTTTTGCCGCTCGCGGATATACCGCTCCAGACAGTCCATGAGCCACCGCCATAAGCAACCCTCTCTTCAAAGCAGCATTGTGCGAAACGCTCTCCCTTACGTCGGTAGACCTTCTTCCTTCCATCATTGCCATGTAACACAATTTTAGACTCATCAGAAAAGAGTACACGGTTCCAATCTTGCTGTGTCCAATTTAAATGACTGCGTGCGAAATGAAGGCGCGCTGTTCGGTGGGCTCGCGTTAGTTTGGGGCCATTAGCTGGCTTGTGTGGTACCATATCGCGTTCTTTTAACCTTCTCCGAACAGTTCGAGCGCTCACAGATACTCCGTGGAAGTCGCGAAGTTGGTTTTGTATCTCAATGGAGGTAAGGTGACGATTTCTCAAGCTGGTCGTCACGATGAATCGATCCTGCCTTTCAGTTGTGACCCGAGATCGTGGCCTTCCTTGGCGACGAACAAAGCCGCCAGTCTCTAGGTACCTCCGATAAACATTTCGGACCGCAGATCGACTTAAATTAAGTTGAGCACTCACGTTTCTTTGGCTGTGTCCGGCCTGAATAAGTGCCACAGCTTGGGCGGCGACTTCAGGTGAAGTATCCATAGATTATTGATAGAACCTCACCTTAATGTTAAGAATAAGTAATGTTTGTTGCAAAACCAAAGATATCAATCACTTTTTCAAGAATTAAATCCAAGTAAACCAATAAAACCAAGTTTTCTTAGTATTCGATTGTTTGATATCAACAAACAGGCTCCAAATTGTCTTTTGTTTCTTTAAATTCTGTGTTCGAAATTCAAAAAAAGACTATTGAATGAAATTGTGAATGTGCCAGGTTCAAAACTGCATAAAAACTTTTTGCTCGACCTAATATAAAATTTTAGCTAGGACCAAACGAAACTGAAAATACAAGGTGGGCCAAAAGATGTGTCCAGAAGTGTATTTTATGTATGGGATAAATTCAGATAAAAAGTTTTTTGTATCTATAGGTTATTGCGTGGAACGCAGACAACAGTGGTCTTGAAAAGCGAGCGTCGCATGCGTCGTTGCGGCTGCAGCTCGCTCCTTCAATAGAACATCAGACGTCGGCCATGCTGTCTATCCTAGAACGATATAAGTGGCATCAATTTAGTGTCGTTACTTCAGCGATAGCGGGCCATGACGATTTTATACAGGCTGTGCGTGAAAGAGTAACAGCCCTGCAAGTATGTATCCAAAGAAACAAGTAGTAGTATTAAAAATGAAATTTAAACAAGTTGGTATGATAGTGACACTCGTGTGGCGGAAAAATAACTGAGGTTTTCTGTAGTCTCCGCATATTATTTATTAATATTAGCTTCGGCGTCTGTATAAGTAATGTTATGCGTTTTTTTAAATCCTTTTATGTACATATATATTATAACAAGATTTTATTTACACACAGGATCGATTTAAGTTTACGATACTGAATGCAATCGTGGTGAAGCGGTCTTCGGATCTGAACGAGCTGGTGACGAGTGAGGCGCGCGTCATGTTGCTGTACGCGACGCGCGAGGAGGCCGCCGAGATCTTGTCGGCAGCCGGTGACCTGCACCTCACCAACGAGAACTTCGTATGGATAGTCACACAAAGTGTGCTCGGCTCCATGCAACAACCGAACAAGTTTCCCGTTGGAATGCTCGGTATGAAATAAAACATATCTATACCTACAAATATTGTAAAGCTGAAGAGTTTGTTTGTTTGTTTGGTTTAACGCGCTAATCTCAAAAACTGCTGGTTCGAATTGAAAAATTCTTTTAGTGTTGGACAGTCCATTTATCGAGAAAGGCTATAATATACGCTACGACCAATAGGAGCTGAGCATCAACGAAAAATGTTGCAAAAACGGGGAAAATTTATTCCTTTTGAGAGCTTCAGTTGCGTGCGCAGCGTAAACGGTTCAAATTACGCAAAAATCATGTATGACGGAATTGTTCCTCTTAAAAAGTTAAAAAAAAAAAGTCCGCGATAACATAAATATGTCTGTCTGTCGACCGGCCGCCCTTACGTGACACGACGGCGTCTTTGTCAAATCACGCACACATAGATCGGTACGGTGCTTCACTTTCGATACTCGTGGCGCGGAGTCCTTCTCTTTTTTACCCGACTACGGCGAAGCAAAAAGGAGGGTTATGATTTTGACCGGTATGTATGTAAGTTCATCTGTTCCCTCATAACTTCTAAACTACTTATCATAATTTGACAAATGAGGTATCGTTAGAAGCGTCTTGGCCGTCCGCTAGTTATAGGCTATATGACGTCAAAAACATTGAACATGGCGCCCTCTAGAGGACATAAAGTCAAGACCTAAAAAAAAGTTTTTTTTAAATTATGCCGTGTGGGATATCAAATGAAAGGGCTTAATTAGCACATTTCAAAAATATATATATTGTTAGCTATTGCTCGCGGCTTTGCTTACATGCACCCGATAATTGGGAATAATTTCTAAAATCACGCCTCAGATATGAGCCAAACATATTAGGTACAGGTAGTCAAACATATTACCTATGAAATTGCCGTTCTGCAGTACTGGCCATTTCAAATCAAAATAATTTTTGTTTGGCTAAGAATTCTAATTTCAAATTAATTTTATTTTAAAAACAATTTTTTTTCCCCAAAAGTTGTCATTTGTTTATTGATTAGTGTTACATTTTCATCGCATTTCAATCTTTTTCGTCATCATGGATACGTTAAAAATTCGAGTAATTATGGAATATGAGTACCGTCGTGGCAGCAACGCGGCACAAGCGGCACGCAACATCAACGACGTTTACGGAGCTAACACTACAAACCAACGCACCACTTGTTATTGGTTTGCTCGCTTCCATTCTGGAAATTTCGACCTGAAAAATGAACCTCGCGGTCGTCCGAAGACTGGTCGACAATGACGAATTAAAGGCGATTGTGGAAGCTGATGATACACAATCTACGGCTGAATTAGCAGCAGCTTTCGACGTAAGCGTCAAAACAATATTGGTCCATTTGCGTCAAATTGGCAAGGTAAAAAAGCTTGACAAATGGGTGCCCCACGAACTCAATGATCGCCAGCGCGAAGTACGCGTCGAGACTTTGCCTTGCACTGCTCAACAGACACACAAATGAAGGAATTTTGAACCGCATTGTTACCTGCGATGAAAAATGGATTCTGTTTGATTACCGCAAGCGCTCAGCAAGTTGGTTGGATCCTGGTTCAGCACCTAAACAATGCCCTAAACGAAAACTTACCCCTAGAAAAGTGATGGTCACTGTTTGGTGGTCTAGCGCCGGTGTGATTCATCACAGCTTCTTACCAAACGGGGTGAGCATTACTTCAGATGTGTACTGTGAAGAACTGAACACAATGATGGAGAAGCTGGCACATCTCCAACCAGCATTGGTGAATCGCTCGTCTCCGCTGCTCCTGCACGACAACGCGCGACCTCATACTGCACAGCAGACGGTCTCCAAGTTGCAAGAACTGGGGTTGGAAGCTCTCCGTCATCCGCCCTACTCACCAGACCTTGCGCCTACAGACTACTACTTTTTCCAGAATTTGGATAACTTCTTGGCGGGAAAAAAATTCAATACCCGAGAGGCAGTACAAAATGCCTTTGAAGAATTTGTTGCCTCCCGTCCAGCTGATTTCTTTAAGAAGGGCATCAATAAACTGCCACTGCATTGGCAAAGATGCATTGATTGCATGGGTGATTACTTCGAATAATACAAATAAAAAATGCATGAAAAAAATTCGTTTAAATTTTTTCATACAAAACGGCAATTTCATAGGTAAAGACCTATTATTTTCTCTCCAAACCTACCTACCCAAAATACATATAAATATAATAATTATTCTTCTTTAAAAATGTAAAGTAGCTCTCCAAATACTTTATCACGACATTATAACCCAAAAATTATTTAAATAAAAAGTAAGTTTAAAAACTAAAACCCGACTACTGAAAAATCACACTAAAAAGTATGAAACAAGAAAATATTCTCATCTGAAATTAGAAAAAGACAGGCAAATTAAAAATCCGGAGTTACACGTCATGTTAGGGCATGAACCAAACAGATTACGTGTGACTCCGGATTTATATATTTGTCTGTCTTTTTACAAGCTTTTATTTAGTTTCACGTGTCCCGATGTTTGTTTGTTTGTCTGTAATGTAGTTAAGCAAGTTAAATTTGATCCACTTCCCGGTTACCGATTGAGCTGAAATTTGGCATGCATGTGTAAATCGGATGACACCGCAAAATTATTATAACATGGAGCTGATCTGATGATGGAACCGGAAGGTGGCTATAGGAACTTGATAGTTAAACGACACAACCCCATCGAGTTTGGTGCTAGATGGTGACCAGGGTCTGATGATGGAGCTGGAAGATGGCCATATGAACTCAGTAATTAAACGACATAACCCCATCGAGTTTGGGCTCATTTGATTCGTCTTGACAAGTACTTTGGTGCTAGATGGTAACCAGGGTCTGATGATGGAGCTGGAAGATGGCCACAGGAACTCATTAATTAAGCGACACAACCGCGTCGAGTTTGATTCAATAACGGCACAGCTGAAACAAGAATGCTCCCGATTGTCTTGTCTTGGGCTTCAACTGTGCACAAAATGCAGGGAACTACTGTAGATCATGCTGTTATTTATCTTGGTTCCAAATTATTTGCTGCAGGTCAAGCTTATGTGGCTTTAAGCCGAGTTCGGTCTTAAGCCAGTCTTCAAATCGAAGAACTTGACTGCTCCAAGTTGACTTCTAAAAAACCGTGTAATATTGACGCCGTGTAATATTGATTAAATGAAATGAATAGAATGAGAAATTTTACAAACAACTCACCAGTCATTACATAACTAATTGATATGTAAAGTTATTAGAATATAAAATACATACATCTTTAAGTGCTCTAAACCAACACATTGTGAGCGTACTACGGTTACGTAACGGAAACACACTGCTACGCGCTACGAACTATGCCGTAATCAATCTCGCATCAAACATACTAAAAAGTTAAAAGAAAAATTAAAAGAAAAAAAAAACTATTTAAAAACAAGCTTTTATTACTTGTTAATAAAAATAACTAAAAAGTTAAAAATTATTTAAACCTGATAAGAAAAATACCATTATATAGGTACCGATATTGCAACCTTTAACGATAATTAACCTTCTTCGTATACGTCACAATAAGGGAGAGGAGAGGGGGGGTAGGTGTGGATGTGGAGAGGTGGAGGGGGGTGAGGGGAGGGGTTGGTGAGGGTGTGGAGAGGGGGGGTGGTGTTATTGGTGACGTACAGGTGAAGGGGAGAGGGTGGAGACGGTGTGGTGACTGGAGAGGGGGAAGGGATAGCGGTGAGGGGGGTATGAGATGGGGTTGGGGGAGGTAAGCAAAATAGAGATGCGGTGAAGGGGGTAAGAGGCGAAAGGGGAGGGGGTGAGAGGAGAGGGTCAGAGGGTCAAACCAACTAACCACCTGTATATTCTTGATCGATGATATTTGCCAACAAAATAAATTTTTCTATTGACCAAAACAGCAATGTTTTACCGACCCGACCGTTTAAATGATAGCCATAAAATATTATTTAGGATTAGTTACATAATAGGTTGGGGAAAAAGTTTCTTCACATTTTTTAAGAAAATTCAAAACATTTTTTAATATACATTATTTAAATTTATCTAAAGTATGTAGGTACCATTTTGTTCGATAACTTTTTGCCATCTTGTAGGTAGGGACATGATCCCATTGCTATAGAAATTTTGGGACTTCTGATCAAAATACCGCGACAAGTGGTTTTGGCAGTCCTCTCGTGATGTTAACCTGACACTGCCTAAAGAATTCTAAAGAGACCGAAACAGGTGGAAATCTGAAGGTGCAAGGTCAGGACTATACGGCGGATGCATTAACACCTACCAGCCAAACTCTCTTAATTTTTGGTGAGTCGCTAAAGATGTGAAGGTCATGCGTTATCATGATGAAAAACCACACCCCTTCTGTTGATTAATTCCGACCGCTTTCTCTCAACTTCTTGCTTTAATCTCATCAGATGTTCGCAGTAGATTTCAGAATCGATGGTCCTGCCTGGTGGTAACAGCTCATAATGAATAATGCCCTTCCAATCCCACCAAACACACAGCATCACCTTGTTGCGAGTTAACCCGGGTTTCGCCACAGTCTGTGAAGCCTGATCGGCCTTTGACCACAACCTTTTTCGCACGTTCTTGTCGTACGTGATCCACTTTTCATCACCAGTTATCAGCTTCTTCAAAAATGGTTCGGTTTCATTACGTCGTAATAAAGAATCACAAATGAGTACACGGTTCATTAGGTTTCTTTCAGTGAGCTCGTGAGGTACCCAAATATCGAGCTTTTTTGTGTACCCAGTTTTTTTCAAATGCGCCAAAACTGTTTTGTGGTCAATTCCCAGTTCTTTAGCTACGTCGTAACTGATATGCCGATCTTGCTCCACTTTTTCAAAAATGGCATCCATTTTATCCGTAATTCACATCAAAATTTGCGGATTGAAAACGCTTAAACCAAATTTGTGCTACTCTCACAGACACTGCACTGGGTCCATAAACATTGCATATTTTTTTTCGCTGCTTCCGTTGCATTTTTACCTTTTTTGTAGTAAAATTTTAAAAGGTATCGAATTTCTTCATTAGATTCACTCATCTTGACAGTACGAAAAATTAATGAAAATCACACATTTTCCTAATTTGAATTTGGAATTATGTTCTTTAAAATTTTAACTTTCAATGATATCAAAACCAGCCAGATACAAATAGTATAGCCAAAGAGATTGTATTTTAAGTTCATACATACTATAATGCGAAAAGACTTTTTCCCCAACCTAATAGATAAATGCATACAAACAGGTTGAACTGACAAACTCCTTTTTTGAGGCCGGTTATTAAAAAGCAACAAAATCAAAATATCTTATCTATATCTATCTTATTAAAATTAATAATAGCACAGTCTATACACCATACAGTCGTCCGACGAAGCCGTCTAGACAGAGCAATCGTGCGGGATGTGAGGGGCGAGACGCGGGAGGCGCGAGACTGAGCTGCATACTTCCACCGTGTTAGTAGCTCGGTACATTATTTTCATGGCTATCGTGTTGATTTTATTATTGTTTTAATTTATTATAATAATTAATTTATGTACACGGAAAAATACAGAGATACGACATACTAACATTTGAGGGTAGCAGGACACTTGCGCGAAAGACATTTCCGCGAAAGACACTTGCGCGAACCCACTTGCGCGAAAAGACATTTCCGCGAATGGACTTTTGCGCGAACGGACTTTTGCGCGAAAGACACTTACGCGAATCCGCTTGCGCGAAAGACACTTGCGCGAATCTACTTGCGCGTCAGGACAGTTGCGCGAAAAAGTTGCGGAAATGAGATTTCTTCATAACATCACGCCTGTATTCTTTCAAAGGGTTGGGCAGTGATATACAGTACATTTTTTTTTTCTTATTTATGTATACAGAAAAATACATTTGAGTGCCTACTTATTTTATTAAGTTTTTTTTCTATTTATTTATTTATTTATTTATTTATTAAAACTTTATGCACAAGTAAAAAAATACTGTACTGTGTAATTATCTTATACAGTATGGAATTGACATCTTGGCAATCATTGAAAGCTCAAGTAATATTACTCCATAGAAGTATAGAAAAATTAAATAATAAATAAAAAACCGAAAATTAAAAAAGTTAAATTTTCAAACAAAATAAATATCAAAATAAATTCACTTAAAGTAAACACTCTGTTTAGACAACGTACCTTGACCCCAGGAGCGAAGAGTGGCAACGGTGCACGCGGGCGGCATGGCGGCTTTTTTGTCGGCGCCGGCACTTTGATTCGTTTGACAATGTGCGACGAAAATAAAATCCACTAAGTTCATTTGTACCGCCACGTGTTTATTTCGCGATAACTGAACTGAACTAAATACTTCAATATTACACATTAGTTCCAAAAAGAATAAACTTAAATTTTCTCATTTTCAAAGTGTCCACCACGTTTTTGAATGCACAAGTTACATCGCCGCACAATGTTATCCCGAAGCCTGCTCTGCAAATTTCGTTCAGGATCCAGAGCCATGGTTTTTAATTTGTCAAAGGGTTCTGCTCGAAATGTTCTAAGACTCGGTGTTCAAAAGAGGATGGAACGTGACGCGGAGCAACTCCTTCATGTGCTGATTTTCCCTGATCCTTTGGACAGCTCCCAGGATTGTCCGGACACTAGTAGGGCAGACGCGAGTTGCGTGAAAAATGCTGTTGTCTTGGCATTTTGTTAAAAAGACACACGCGAACACAAAAGTCAAGTGTCAATTTCACCTTAAAAAATGTATACAAAAAACTTAAAAACACAATTTACACACATACAGAGTCAAATAACTAATAAACTAATAAGTGTCCATTCCACTGATAAAAAATTAAACTAACTAAGCACTAAATTTACTGGTATTTGCTAATCACGTTTTGAAGCAATGCGCGCAAGTAGACGAAATCTCTGCGAAACACACACTATCCCGGAAGACTATCGGTGAACTGACAAAGCGGAACGCAACTTCCAAGATGGCGAAAAAATATTATAATGTAGGGCACATGGTGCAATTATCGTAATTAACGCTTATCGATAACTTTTTACACATAATTACTTTCTACCGAAACAAGGCATTAGAAAACAAGTATCTTTGTGTAATTTAAATATTTATTTTTAACAATTAAAAATATTAATTGGACATTAAAAATACGATTGAACAGTTTACGAAACTACCGTTAAGTTGGTGACTTCCTGAGTAATCCTGAGTATCAATCGGGTCTGTCGATCCACCGGGAGCCGGTCTGTAACTAACTATGTAACATGCGAAAACAATTCATAAATTGTTGTTGTTTACTTTATGCATTTTATCTCTAAATCTACTTAATAATATTTAATAAGAACACACATAAACAAAAATGCTGTTTAGCTTTAAATACTCAGGGCATAGTGGTTTTTAGAATTATGACAATAATTTTTAAAACACCATAGCACCACCTAAGTATTTAAAGCTAAACAGCTTTTATGATTATCTATCTTTATTCCTTTTAACAGAAGCTAATAGTCGATAACAGGTGTGCTTCCCTACGTGGCGCGAGCGCACCCCGCACCCGCGCGCCCCCCGCAATATTATTTCGCTGAATCGCCTTTGAAGAAAGCCGCGTGGCTTGTGCCGCTCTGTGTAAAGAAGCCGCCAAAAGACACCGCTGCCGATGTACACCCGCAGGAAATGTTGGCGCGTCCCAGTGATGGATTATGTTTGTGAAAACAAAACAAAGTTTCGACCATGGCAGGCCAAGGAAGTTGTTCAATAGGAAATTCCAAGTACTAGTATACCGAAAAAAAAAACCACATTAACATTAAATTTCATAGTCAGTCTGTACTGGTCTTGTGTCTGTGAGAGGTAGTGGGCCGTACCGTCACAGTATTAATCGAATGTGGGTGTCGTCGGGCGGCGCGGTCCGCGGCTGCGTCTCCCGTACACGCTTAGTTTTGCACACGCACTCAAACGTTGAATTATTTTTTTTTACATTAAATTCCAGCCTGTCGTGCAGGTGTACCGATTTTACATTTCGGCAAATAAGTAGAATAGGTACGTAACAGCGTCGTGATAGTTTGCACTGAGTGGCAACGTCGCATTTTAAAGGGTTCATTGAATCATTGACCTAGTGATACAATTCTACAGAGTGTTTAAATTTGTTCAAAATGAAAACTCTACTTTTTGACCTAATTACTGGACCGATTTCGTTCATTTTTTGTATATCGTCAGAAAAGGCGATACCAAGTGTGTCCTAGAAATTATTGCATATAAGCGGTCCCCATACTGTATATTTTTTTATTTTAGTTTATTTTTTTCGACATGGGTATCATTTTCATGGTATTTGAGGTCGCTAAAAACGATAGTGAGGTCAAAATGAAAATCCAAGATGGCGGCTGCGAAAATTTTCAAATTTTTGAACATAGGTGTCATTCTCATGGTTTTTGAGGTCGCTGATAACGAAACGGGGTTAAAATCAAAATTCAAGATGGCGGCTGCGAAAATTTTCAAATTTTTCGTCATGGGTATCGTTTCCGTGGTTTTCGAGGACGGTAAAGTCGATAGTGCGGTCAAAATCAAAATCCAAGATGGTGGCTGCGAAAATTTTCTAATTTTTCGTCATGGGTATCGTTTCCATGGTTTTCGAGGACGGTAAAGTCGATAGTGAGGTCAAAATCAAAATCCAAGATGGCGACTGGATCAAAATGGATTTTGAGCTCATCGGCTTTAGCGTCCTCAAGGACCATGAAAATGACACCCATGACGAAAAATTTGAAAATATTCGCAATGATTAAACATAGTTAACTAATGGTTGAATTTTGGCTAAATGTGTTTACCAAAATGCCATTAGTTACTATGTTTAACCACCATACAAACTTTGGAACCCCCTATATCCCTTTTTAGAGGGTAGTTTAGGAAAACTAAAAATGACAAACATTATAATTTACTTAGATAAATATTCGTGCTAAGTTTCAAGTCTATTAACTCAAGGAATAAGATTTTTCATACAAACTTTGGACCACCGTTTCATCCCCTTCTATTGTTTACCGCAAATTGTAAAAAGATGAGCCAGAAAGTTAGAATATTGCAGATAGTTACAGTTTTAACTTTTAAGGCCATTTTAATCAACTTTCAATGCAAATAGCGAACCTAAGTTAGATTTCCAACAGTTGATATTTTTGTGCTTCTTGTTTTTTTGATTTTGTTATATACTAATAGGTCTTTACCTATGAAATTGCCGTTTTGTATGAAAAAATTTAAACGAATTTTTTTCATGCATTTTTTATTTGTATTAATCGAAGTAATCACCCATGCAATCAATGCATCTTTGCCAACGCAGTGGCAGTTTATTGATGCCCTTCTTAAAGAAATCAGCTGGACGGGAGGCAACAAATTCTTCAAAGGCATTTTGTACTGCCTCTCGGGTATTGAATTTTTTTCCCGCCAAGAAGTTATCCAAATTCTGGAAAAAGTAGTAGTCTGTAGGCGCAAGGTCTGGTGAGTAGGGCGGATGACGGAGAGCTTCCAACCCCAGTTCTTGCAACTTGGAGACCGTCTGCTGTGCAGTATGAGGTCGCGCGTTGTCGTGCAGGAGCAGCGGAGACGAGCGATTGACCAATGCTGGTTGGAGATGTGCCAGCTTCTCCATCATTGTGTTCAGTTCTTCACAGTACACATCTAAAGTAATGCTCACCCCCTTTGGTAAGAAGCTGTGATGAATCACACCGGCGCTAGACCACGAAACAGTGACCATTACTTTTCTAGGGGTAACTTTTCGTTTAGGGCATTGTTTAGATGCTGAACCAGGATCCAACCAACTTGCTGAGCGCTTGCGGTTATCAAACAGAATCCATTTTTCATCGCAGGTAACAATGCGGTTCAAAATTCCTTCATTTGTGTGTCTGTTGAGCAGTGCAAGGCACGTCTCGACGCGTACTTCGCGCTGGCGATCATTGAGTTCGTGGGGCACCCATTTGTCAAGCTTTTCTACCTTGCCAATTTGACGCAAATGGACCAATATTGTTTTGACGCTAACGTCGAAAGCTGCTGCTAATTCAGCCGTAGATTGTGTATCATCAGCTTCCACAATCGCCTTTAATTCGTCATTGTCGACCAAAGTCTTCGGACGACCGCGAGGTTCATTTTTCAGGTCGAAATTTCCAGAACGGAAGCGAGCAAACCAATAACAAGTGGTGCGTTGGTTTGTAGTGTTACCTCCGTAAACGTCGTTGATGTTGCGTGCCGCTTGTGCCGCGTTGCGCCACGACGGTACTCATATTCCATAATTACTCGAATTTTTAACGTATCCATGATGACGAAAAAGATTGAAATGCGATGAAAATTTAACACTAATCAATAAACAAATGACTACTTTTGGAAAAAAAAATCCATGTTTTTAAAATAAAATTAATTTGAAATTAGAATTCTTAGCCAAACAAAAATTATTTTGATTTGAAATGGCCAGTACTGCAGAACGGCAATTTCATAGGTAAAGACCTAATATTTAAATATTATATGATAGAACGTACACAAGGAAGTGGTTTTAATTCAGCATGCAAGATTTATCCAATACATACTAAGGACCGGTTTGTTGATCCGTAGTTAACCCTACAAATTGACTTATAGGAAACTAGCTTTTGCCAGCGGCTTCGCCCGCGTGTATGTCGGAAATTATCCCACGGGAACCTTCTACCGGGATGAAAAGTATCCTATGTCTTAATCCAGGTTATAAACTATCTGTATACCAAATTTTGTCCAAAACAGTTCAGCCGTTTTTGCGTGATTGAGTAACAAACATCCAAACTTTCACATTTATAATATTAGTAGGATATCTATGCAAAATTTGAACAGAATCTATCCTGTAGTTTTTGCGTGATGCTGAAACATACTTTCAGGCAAACAGACAAAAAAGTAAAAAAAAAAAATTTTTTTCGGCATCAGAATCGCTCTCAGACCTCGCTAAACTTACCTACTTTGAAAAATCAATGTACAGTTTTGACTTCACTACGATTTTATTATATGTATAGATATCGTTGTACGTGACCTGTTTATTTTAATTAGCCATTAATGCTTGTAAACATCTTATTGAGAACTAGCTTTTGCCCTCGGCTTCGCTCGCGTTAATTTAGAATTTGGCAATCAATTCGGGTTGTCCTCTGCTAGTAATAATATAATTCAATAATGATTCGAAAGACACGTGGCGCCATCTATTATCATAAGAAAGTTATGTCCTCGGGAACAGTAATTTTTATTCGGGATGAAAGGTACCTATGTCCGTTTCTGTACACCTGAAAACGTATATTCAAAATTTCAGGATGATCGGTTCAGTGGTTTAGGCGTGAAAAGGAAACAAACAAACAAAAAACTTACTTTCGCATTTATAATATTAGTTAGAATGGGTCTAAAAAATTTTTCTTTATTGTTTTAGGCGTACATTTTGATACATCAAGTTCATCGTTGATTGCCGAGATAGCCACAGCGGTGAAAGTATTTGCGTACGGAGTCGAGTCATATGTGTCGGAACCTGAGAACATAAGGTATCCTCTGGGAACGCGGCTGTCATGCAGCGGTGCGGGGGCGGGGGAGGCGCGCTGGTCCACCGGAGAGCGCTTCTACCGCCACCTGCGCAACGTCAGCGTGGAAGGCGAAGCGGGGCGCCCGAGCATAGAGTTCACGCCGGACGGAGAGCTGAAAGCAGCCGAGTTAAAAATAATGAACCTGCGACCGGCCCTTGGAGAACAGGTGACACTTGCAACATTTTAATTTCTACTTGTAAAAGGTTATTCTCAGATACAGATAAAGATTACTTTTTATATCCAAATTCACAGTTGGTGTGGGAAGAAATAGGTACCTGGAATTCTTATCCAAGAGAAAGGCTGATTATCAAAGACATAGTTTGGCCGGGCGGCTTGCACACGCCACCTCAGGGTGTGCCGGAGAAGTTCCATATGCGAATTACGTTCCTGGAGGAGCCGCCGTACATCAACCTGGCGCCGCCCGACCCCGTGAGCGGGCGCTGCTCGCTCGACCGCGGCGTCATCTGTCGCGTGGCGCCCGAACTAGAAGTTGCTGGGTGACTGTTTATTACTATTTTATTATTATACTAGCCACCGATGCCACGTTTTTAACGACTTGACAAAATATCCAGTTTTCTGTTTAATACGTTAGTTTAATATTAATGTAATACATATATTATATTCACTTAAACATGTTTATTTATAATTGTTTACAAAAACAATAATATACAACAACAACAGCAACAACAACAACAACAACAACATTAATATTAAACTAGATAATTTATTCCGGAAGGTTTCTTCTGGAATAAATTACCTAAATGATGGTGAAAACTGCATCAACATCCGTAGCGTAGTTTGGAAGAAAAACGCGGTCACACAGACAGCCATGAAAAGCGTATATTATTTTTCGCTAAGTTATTACCTTAAGGACGCTGTTACAAATGGGTAGTCAAATCATTACTTTTTTTACACAAAAGTATGTTTATTAAATAAAATGCTTTGCATTCTTAAAATGTTTTTTGCCCGAATTGTTGACAGATGTGCATGGTACGATTCTGAACTATAAATATAATTTTAGATAAGTATAGTTTCTCAATAAATGTACCGAAGTAAAAATTTTCATTCCGGTACATTTATTGAGAAAATGGACCTATCTAAAATTATATTTCCACCAAGCCAATTAAGGCCAATTTAAGCCACGCAGTAAAATCCTCCCCTGTGAAATTGACTTCCCCTTTTCACCCCGTTAGAGGTGGATTTTCGAAAAACCCTGATACACATTATTCTTTATTTTTGGTTTTAAGTATAAGTACTGAGTTTTGAGTTAATCGGATTGCGCGATAATATTTTTCCATACAAACTGACACCCCCAATTCCCCCATTAGTTTAGGTAGTTTAGAAAAACAAAAACTCACCAAAAATAATTATAATATCGTAAGCTATTATCACTATACCGCAGCATTCAAAGATGCCTGAAACTGATTGTTTTGCTATGTCCGTGATTTCTCTAAACAGCAGTCCCACTCTAACAAAAATACATGTTCCACCTCTCTTTGTATTTCTAGAAAAGAAAGCAGCTGTACAAAAATTTGGGATGTACACTGAAAATTTCGGGAATCAAGGAAGTGACACAACATTACTATTTAAAAATGTATTTATTGCTTTTCGAAGTATTCTCCGCGAAATTTGACACATTGTTCCATACGATGGAACCAATCATTGAAGCAACCATTCCATTCGGAAGTTGGGGTCTCCAAAATGGCCGTTTTGTAGGCGTTCACAGCTTCTTCAGGTGATGAAAATCTCTGACCACGCAATTTATTCTTTATTTTAGGGAAAGTATAGAAATCATTAGGGCTTAGGTCGGGGCTGTACGGCGGATGGTCTAATAATTCTATGTTTTCTTGCTCTAAAAACTCTTTTGTTCTGTGCGCGGTGTGAGAACTCGCATTGTCGTGATGGAGGATGATGCGGCGGTTGCAGTTCTCTTTACGGAGTTCAGAAACGACCTGTGGCAAACAAATGCTAGCATACCATTCTGCATTAACCGTTCTTTGTCCCTCAAGAGGAATAGTCGCAACATGGCCGGTTTTGGAGACAAACGTGGCCACCATTTTTTTTGCAACACTCCGTGAACGAACAATTTTTGTTGGCTTTAACTCATTTTCGAACACCCAAACTCGTGACTAGTTTTTTTGTTTCGGGTTCGTACGCCAGGATTCGTCAACTGATACGATGTTGTATACAGCATTTGAGGATCCTGCGTGGAATCTTTCGAGAGTTCTGACGCACCAAGTAACGCGAGCCGCTTTTTGCTCTTCACAGAGCGAATGCGGTATCCATCGGGAAATCAACTTTTTTACACCTAATTGCTCATGCAAGATTATTTGTATTTGACTCATGCCAATGTCTAAAGTTGCCTGAATTTCGCGGTATGTCACATGTCGATCTTCCTCAATCAGCTTACGCACAGCATCAACGTTTTCTTGGGTGACTGCAGTTTTTGGACGACCTTGACGGGGATCATCAGTGAGCTTGAGTTTTTTTTTTTTTTCAATTAAAAAGATTTTAATATGACAGGAACAATGGAAATATTCCATTCCCGATACTTTTAGTGCAGCCTATGTATAACAAATCCTAATATCCAGTTTGTATGAAATGTTCTGTAACACAAATAACGTCTATAATAGTTCCTTTTTCGAATAATTCTACTAGTTTTATAGTCAGTGTATCTGATTTATTCATTAGTCCTGCTATGTTCTGATGTAGAATGTTAAGGTAGTTACAGAAAAAACTGAGAATTTATCTGTTGCGAAACGGTGCACAATTCATTTTCACTTTGATTTTGAGGGTGACAGTCAACTTCCGAGTGCGAAGCATTTAGGTTGCTTAGGCTAAAAATTAATTCTTGCAAATCGGATACAACAATCTCCAAACCATAGTTATTTACGTTTCCATAATGTTTGCTGTCCCTATCACAGTCATAAGGTAGATTAAGATTTGAGTCTACTAAATACGCATAGTTACATGTATTTACCATCCAGGTAAAGCAGGTTATTAAAATTTTCTATTCGTCTGTTAAACATTATGTTAGCATTGTTCATATATTTAAAAGTTGGTAAACAGCAATTTTTCTCTAATAAACTTATCAAGTTCGATGTAATTATGTGTTGTCCAAAAATCTTCCTCGCCAATATAAATAACACAATAGTGCGTAAAGTTTGGCATTTTTCGTTCAATTTTGTCAAGAATTTGTCGCAATCCACATGTTGGTTTACGATAATGACGGATTTCATAATTACATAAATTAGTTCTTTCAGCAATAGTATAGTGCTCCGATATTCTAATGTTAGTTATATCTTCAGTTAGTTTAGTCTTTGTTTGGTTTGGTATATTTGGTTTGGTGGTTTCAATCTATTAGAAGTTTCACTGCTTATTGGGCATATTTTGTGTTTTGCGGACGGTTGTTCTACAGCTGTTGTGCCTCGTGTGTATTGAGCTGTATTAGATGAGCTGACATTGCTGCTTTTGCTGCTTATAGTGTTATTTGTAGGTGAATATTGGTCTTTTTCAATACTTTGAATTGTCAGTGTTTGTTTCGATTTCATATTTTTTTTGGGCGACAACATTGGTGCTTTAATTTTTGCTGGACTGTTTACAATTTTTTTTTAGATATCATTTCTCTTATTAAATTCTTGATTTCTTTTCTTTAAGGCACTGTTTTCTATTGATAACAATTCAATTTCTTTATGTGCGCTATTTAATTGGGATGTTAGCTTAGCGATCTCGTCTTTTAATATTTTTATTTGAGGGACGTCTTCGTCTTTTGATATATCTGGCAAACTACTCGTACTACGTAACTACATCATCATTTGGCTCCGATTGCGTGCGCGTCCGCCGGAATGTTATAATGATTCATTTTGCAAGTTTAATACTAAACTCAGAACTAATTTGGCATGTTGAGATTCAAACTCGAGTCACTGTGTTTCTTGGTATAGCAGGTTGTGACGCCGCTAGGTCAAACGGTACCTATACTCTAAGATTTGATGAATTTGGTGGTGGTATTGTGATCGTAGGACAAGGTAATTATTGTTTGATGTGAATTATAGTACGGTCAAAAGATGTCTCTGAATTCAATATTTATTTAGTGTCTGCTCTGTCAACATTGTTTTGAGGTTGGTAACATTTTTATTAGTTAAGTTCGTTCGTTCGTTCTTGATTCTGTTTTCGTCGTACAGTTTCAATTTCAAATAAAAAACGAAACCCTTTTTGTGATATTTAGGAAATCACTAAGTCCGTGAATATGACGAAAGATATTCAAGTCTAAGGCCCGTATTATAGAACGTCACTCAATACTCAAGCATTACTTAAAATTAGATTCAAGCCTTTTGATTGGTTGAAATTAGTTTTAAGTAATGCTTGAGTATTGAGTGACGTTCTGTAATACGGGACTAAATCTGCATCTGTCATCTGTATTGAGTCAGAAATGTCATGGTATGTTATAGTACGTACACAAATAACTTACGATCGTCCTGTACCTCAAATATGCAAGTCACTCTTTGGGTAAACTAATATCACCACTATTCCAGTTATTAGTGCACTATAGCCGTCGATAACACTGCCACAGTTAGTTTATGTGACTAGTTTCAGATTGATACCTATTACACAGTCCGTTAATTAACTTAACTATTTGTTTTATTTATTTTAGTAGCTGTAAAATTCAATCCAATGTTTACGTGTCAGTGTCACTTTGACAATGATCTAAAACTCCAAACAGTCACTTGTTGGTATAGTATCTTTTAATATATTTAATTTGTGTAGTCATTGTCACGGAGACAACACTCGCCGTCGTAGTACTAGTAGCTGCTCTCTACGTCGTAGCGGCACGCTCCGACGTAGCACTCGTAGCTCTCTACGTCGTAGCGACTCGCTCCATCGTAGCACTCGTAGCAGCTTTCTACGTCGTAGCAGTCGTAGCTGGTCTCTACGTCGTAGCGACTCGCTCCATCGTAGCACTCGTAGCAGCTCTCTACGTCGTAGCGTCTCACTTTGTCGTAGCACTCGCAGTAGCTCTCTACATCGTAGCACTCGTAGCTGCTCTCTACGTCGTAGCGACTCGCTCCATCGTAGCACTCGTAGCAGCTCTCTACGTCGTAGCGTCTCGCTTTGTCGTAGAAGTCGTAGCTGCTCTCAACGTTGCGTTGTAGAGGCTCGCACTGTCGTGCACTCGTAGCTGTTCTTTACGTCGTAGCGTCTCCCTCCATCGTAGCCAATGACTACACAGCCTGTTGACTGCTCATAAGGCTTTCGACACATATTTGAAATTCCACTTATATTAGACTAGCTGCTGCCCGCGACTTCGTACGCGTGAAATTTCTTATTCCCCCGACCCACCCCGTCGCATCGCATTGCCTGCTCGCGCTATTTACTTCGTTTTCGCTAAGCGTTCTTTCTGACTTTTTTTCGTTTAGCTCGCCACGTAAAGGTCCTAGTGATGTTAAAAATGCCTACTTATAGACTTCCTTTAGATTTGGGCTATAAAATGCAAAAAGATTTTTTTAAAGTCCGACTGGTAGTTCCAGAGATTAGCACGTTCGTTCACCGCATCCCCTTCCCGCTAATCTCTCCCTCCCCCTCTCACCCACTCTCACACCCCCTTCAACACATCCCCTTCCCCCTCTACTCTCATCACCTCCCCCTCACCCCTCACCTATCCTTCCTCTCCCCTTACCCCTCCCCCTCTGACCCTTTCTCCAGGGTAGTTATGAAAAACTATTAATGATAAACTTTATTACTTACTTAGGCAAGAATCTGTGCCAAGTTTCAAGTTAATTAACCAAATGAATAAGATTGTTCTTAAAAACTGTATTCCCTGTTTTCATGCCCACAGACTCGAATTTAAAAAAATCGTTTCTTATGTGTCCATAACTTGACTGAAAGATTATTTTTACCAATTTGCGAGTTAATCAAGTGCTGCAGTAAAATCCTCCCCTGAAAAATTTACTACCCCTTTTCACCCAGGCGCGTCGTCGAACGGAACACGTATGGCATTTTTATAATCATGATAACTTCGAAATTAAATGTCCGATTCGAATAAATTAAAAAGTATTTTACTGCTACATAAATACCCTTGATGACAAAACTATTTATTTGAATAAGAATTAATACTACGATACGAATGTAACCAACTTTTGTTTCTACCGGCGATCCAATTAAATTTTAGAACACAAAAGCTGCTATTGTGACTTAACTATGATAGTCCATAGAACTATTATTATTATTACTAGCGTATAGAACCGACGCCGCAAACCAGATTTTTGCGCCATGCTTTGATGCCGACCGGCAGCAACTCATCTAGTCACTCGCACTATACGTTTTAAGCGGTCTAGCGCTGCATGTTTTATAGTTTGGTGAGACGATAGCTAATGTTTAAGCGCTGCAGCGCACAGCCCCCCCGGCTGTCATCCTGTTGTGACACTGTTTTTGTTTCGGATGTCCTCTCTATACGTAATACTTTATCTCAATGTGATAGTTAGATATACATATTACCTCGCGGACTTTTTGAAGGTAATAATTAGTACTTTAATCATGTAGTACATACTTTTTATGTATCATCAATAGTTTTCTCAGCGCACGCCAAATAATGAATTTTATAGGCAAAATTTTACTACTTTGGGTTAAGTACATTATTCCAATTTTCTTAAGGATCTCTAAATTTTTTGAAAATTAATTATAGCCTATGTTACTTCCTGATAAATTAGCTTTCTATTGGTGAAAAAATGGTTACAATCGGTCCAGTAGTTTCGGAGCCTATTCGGTACAAACAAACAAACAAAAAAATGTTTCCTCTTTATAATATTATTACTCGTATTATTATTAATTATTAATTAGATATTCAAAATCTTGCTTCATGAAGTGTTCCGTTATACATAAAATATCGTTCTCCATGTCTTTTTCTGCTAGTTCCTGTAAGCAAACTGTAAGGTTGGCTTTCGATATTTAACTCTGCTATATTTTGATGCACTACATGTAAGTAATTAGTCAGGGAAAAAAGTATTGTGCTTCTTGTTAACATCATCATGTTTGTCGCCTTCTTCATTAGTTTGTATGTCAAGTCTTCTTATGTCAGCAATTAAATGCAATATGTCCTTAGAAATTGTATGTAGTCCGTAGTTATTGATTCTGCCAGAGTGTTTATCGAACATACTTGGTCATATTTTAAATTTAAGTCACTGTCAATGACAAATGCAAGTTCATGCGTTAATATGTCAAGATGTAATAATGATTGAATGTCTCTTTTCTCCAATTACTTAGATCTGAATAATTCCCACAGATGAACGTTGGCGAGCATTATAATGATATTGTTGTGTTTAATAACTTGCAGTGCTTCACTCATGAACGATTATGTTGACATAATTGTCAGTGGTTTTAAAGTCTTCCTCTCCAAGTAGAATTATAATAATTATAATTATCTGATTAGTTTTGGTTGTAAGTCTTCTAAAAGCTGTTTTGTACCCCCACCAGCGCAGCGTAGCGGTGCGCTCCGGCGTCGTAGTGGCTCACTCCGCCGTAGCAGTCGTACCGGCTCGCTCCTTCGTAGCACTCACAGCAGTCGCAGGAGTTCTCTACGTCGTAGCGGCGCAGCTCCGTCGTAGCATCTTCTTCCGTCGTAGCACTCGTAGCTGCTCTTTACGTCGTCGTAGTGGCTCGCTCCGTCGTAGCTCTCGTAGCTGCTCACTCTGTCGTAGCGGGCTAGCGGCTCGCACTGTTGAGGCACTCGTCGCTGCTCTCTACATCGTAGTAGCTCGCTGCGTCGTCGTAGCGGTTTGCTCCGTCGCAGCACTCGTAGCTGCTCTGTACGTCGTAGGGTCTCACTCCGCTGTAGCACTCGTTGCCCTCTCTACGTCGTAGTGGCTCTACGTCGTAGCACTCGTAGCTGCTCTGTACGTCGTAGGGTCTCACTCCGCTGTAGCACTCGTTGCCCTCTCTACGTCGTAGTGGCTCTACGTCGTAGCACTCGTAGCTGCTCTGTACGTCGTAGGGTCTCACTCCGCTGTAGCACTCGTTGCCCTCTCTACGTCGTAGTGGCTCTACGTCGTAGCACTCGTAGCTGCTCTGTACGTCGTAGGGTCTCACTCCGCTGTAGCACTCGTTGCCCTCTCTACGTCGTAGTGGCTCTACGTCGTAGCACTCGTAGCTGCTCTGTACGTCGTAGGGTCTCACTCCGCTGTAGCACTCGTTGCCCTCTCTACGTCGTAGTGGCTCTACGTCGTAGCACTCGTAGTTGCTCTGTATGTTGTAGCTGCTCACTATGTTGAAGTACTTGTCCATGTTCTATATCGTAAAAAAATGCCGCTGCCGTCGAAGTTGTGACGCCGCATTCGGACTGCAGCGACTCGATATTCGGCTGCGCATTCTCGGCGGCATTTCTCTTCTTCATTTTTGCGATAGCCATTTCTTTCAAAAAATACATCTTATCGCTCTGTTAGAGACAACCAGTGACGGCACTACTGGTTTGCGGCCTGCGATCGACGCCCGACCGCAGCGTCAGGTGGCATTGTCACCATATACCTACGGGAGCGTTTTCATAGAGTTACATAGAAGCCAGTCATGTCGCTGCAGTCTGTCATTGCGATTGGGCCACGTTGCAGCTTGCGGTTATGGTCGCCTTCGGAGACAAATGTATGGTAAAAAAAAAAGAAAGAAAAATCTTTTACGTGGGACAAGCACAAGAAATACAAAAAATAAAAGAGGGAATATTAAAAACTATATAAAAAGTAAAGACCTGTGCAAGGCCAGAAAGGCTCCTATCTCAGTATAATGCTGCGATATTTAAAAATCGACTTTTCAATGCTCTGTGAGGTACTCTCAGTTTTAAAAATAAAATATTTTTTTTATTTAATACGCTTTTATATTAAGCTTCACCTGTATGTATGTTTGTATGTACGAGTATGTATGTAACGGAATCTTTGAACTCGATTTTTACCTAATGGTCAGATTAATTCGAAATTTTGCACACATAACAGGGCGCGATGACAATACAATAATGTAAAAATTTTGTCCCATTATTCTGATCAGGATCATCAGGATTAACGATTTATCTCTAAAAAAATTAAAAATAAATTGTAAACTAAACGTTTTTTAAACTATGTATAAGTAATTTTATGTTGAGGTAAATATTTAAGGTACCTTCCCCCCAGGGCCACTTCCACTTTCCACCCTCTGTCTGTCGATATCCGTCACGGCAGCGAAGTTTGGCCAGTTGATCTAATTAGATGTTGTATAACGTGTATTATAATTTAGTTTGGAGGCGGGTGCGGCGCACGGGAACAGCTCGTTGTACCAGTGCTGCAGCGGGTTCTGCATCGACCTGCTGCAGCAGCTGGCGGAGCAGCTCGGCTTCACATACGAGCTCGTGCGCGTCGAGGACGGCCGCTGGGGCACGCTGCACCACGGAAAGTGGAACGGTCTCATCGCCGATCTTGTCAACAAGAAAACGGACATGGTAAGCACTGATTATTTTAATAAAAAAAAAATAAATAAATAAAAGTAACAAAAAACAAAAAAATATTATATTATAATTATAATATATAAAAAAAATATATGAATATTTGTGTAACTTTTTATTAAAATTATTTTTGTACATTGTTAGTAGTCTGTAAGTAGTTCATTACAGTAACAATAATCCAAAACTAGATCGCTAATTACAAACCTCCACAATCTTTGGATTCATATTACATTGATGATTCATGCCTGTAGTTTAAAAATTCGACCTTAGTCAGTTCTCAGAAAGATACTCTGACATTCATAAGATAAAATAAAAATAGATAAAAAAGTCTGTTGTTACTATTACAGAAACTTGGTTTTATTTATAATTACTTTCGAATATACAATCTTAGTATGGATTATTTAATTACAGGTACTAACATCGCTGATTATAAATTCCGACAGAGAGGCTGTAGTGGACTTCAGTGTACCTTTTATGGAAACGGGAGTTGCAATTGTAGTGGCCAAGCGAACAGGCATCATATCCCCAACAGCTTTCTTGGAACCTTTTGATACAGCCTCTTGGATGCTTGTGGGAGCTGTAGCAATCCAAGCTGCTACTTTCTCCATATTCTTCTTCGAATGGTTGTCTCCCAGTGGATTTGACTGTTCAACTGGCAATAATTCGAAACGGGTGCCACAGAATCGATTTTCTTTATGTCGAACCTATTGGATTGTTTGGGCAGTACTTTTTCAGGTAAGTTACATAAGTTCATGACCTAACACAGAAGTACTTAAGGAACCCCTACAACTATTCGTGGATGTTTCCAAATAGCTTAGTGAACCATACAATTGGTAGTACACTCGTGCATAAACACTAACTTTGTTTGAACTTGCAGGCATCAGTGCACGTAGACTCACCCCGAGGCTTTACCGCCCGGTTTATGACCAATATGTGGGCTATGTTTGCAGTAGTGTTTCTTGCCATCTACACTGCTAACCTAGCTGCCTTCATGATCACGCGTGAAGAGTATCACGAGTTAAGTGGGTTAGATGACCCACGGATAGCGAGGCCTATGACTCAGCGACCGCCGCTGAAGTTTGGAACAGTACCATGGTCCCACACAGATGCGACCCTTGCCAAATACTTTATGGAGCCGCATTCGTACATGGCTCGGTGAGTTCTTACGTTTTCTTTCTACTTTACTATTTTGATTTTGCTTCACCTCCCAAACTTACACCAACGCACTGCATTACCATAGTTACCTATATATAATACTTTATTAATATGTCTATCACAGAGCTCTAATTTTCAAACTGTAGAAGTTTTAGCTAACTGGATTCTACATCACTTACGAAATGAACCAATGGGGTTAAAAACTGAAAGCTCGTCATAAATGGCAGCACTGTTGTTAGTTCAGAAACCTCCATTATTGTATATGTTGTGTTTACTGTTGTGTCGATCACAAATTAAACGAAAACTAGATAAAAATGTATGCGACTTTAAGTGTAGCCCAATTAAAAGACGAGCTAAGGAAAAGGGAAGCGTCTGTCACTAGTAATAAGCAGCTTTCGTGGAACGGTAACTAAATTATGAACTTTTAATTAAGTTTAAGTTTTTTGTTTAGCTTATGACAGAAATAACATGATCGGAGTTTAAGACCAACTCGAGGATCATCTTCTTACATTCCTGCACTGGAAAATTTCAGAGATGTTAATTCTACCACTGATCTAATATGATAAGTTAAACACACACTTAATATAATGTACTTACACAAGAGCGTGTTATGAAAACTCTCTGATTATGAAAAGAAACATCAATTAATTACGAATTTCTCCCATAATAGTCTTCAGCTTTAAAATGGATAGCACTGGTCAGCACATAGTTTCGACGAAATATTGGGTTTCCATTTTTCTTCGGAGAGCTTTCCTCCACACTTTCGTCTTTTAAGAGCTATGGGTCCCCGTAATTTTGCTGTCAACAGCTGAGCAACGGGGCATATTAATTAATTAAGCGTAAAAGAAGTCGCTTGTTTACAAAAAATAAATAAATAAGGATAGCTGTTAAATTCTTGGACTAGTAATAGTAGCGACATCCGAAATGTACACGTTGCAGTTTTTATTCCCATTCTTGATATAGGGTGGCATGGTATGACCTAACGAAAAAAATTTAATGTGTTCACTACGAAATTTTGAAGGTTTCAGTCGTCTTAAAAAAACGGCTGTAAATACTAAACCAATTTAATAGATTTTCCAAAGAATTAAATACAATCAATGTTGTGTTGTTGATAACTATTTATTCTACCTGCATTATTAATGATTCTTTTCAGATATAATCGCAGTACCGTCAGTGCAGGTGTCACGTGTGTGCTCACGGGTGAACTCGACGCCTTCATCTATGACGGCACTGTATTAGACTATTTAGTATCTCAAGTAAGTTATACTTGTTTCACCAAAATATAATATGACTAGACTGCCCATGCAAAGAAAAATAACTGCAATGATTAAATAAGACGTTAGAAGTTTTTAAGCACTAATAATGTCCTACAATAAGAAAACAACCAGCATCCTAATTGCGAAACACACTTTCAATCACAATCGGACACGACACGGCTGTGAAGGAAATTCAAATCTATTCTTTCAGTTTGAAAAATTCGTTTGCTCTACAACGTTATTTACGTAATTTTTGCAATGAACGTGGCTTTTTTTTTGTGGATGGGAAATCATCAAATGACTTCTCCCACTCTGAGCGGAGCGGGAGGGCGTGTCAGACTTTACTGACTATAACCCGCCCGTGTTCCTTCAGTTGCCTGTGCCAGGGCCACGGTATCTCTTTCGAATAACCCGCGACCCCAGCGGCATCGGCCCTATCGGACCCCATCATTGCTGACATCTCTTTGATGCGCGCATGGATCACGACGCGCCGTTGATCCGGGCCTGCATGGTCCTTACCGGACGGCGAGACACCTATTACTCGCCGTCCGCATGCCCGCGCCTACGGTGGCCGGAAATCGGCTATCGATTCCCGCCGGCCAGGGCGTCTCCTGCGGCGACTAAGGGCGTTAGGTTGCCTCTTCCTCATGCATTCCGTCTCCTCCTTCGCGAGCATTACTGTTTCGCAGAAGGAGGTGACGGCCTCCCATGCACTCTCGCTCCGTACCATGGCCTAGACCAGGTTCAGGCACGAGAGATCGCCGCCGCCGATCGCCTCCGCAAGAACACGGTGGTGCTCCGCCCAAGCTGGCCAGACCTCCACTGTGTGCTCCACCTTGTCACCCGGGCGTTTCCTCCCGCCTTAGCCGAAACAGGAACCTCCCGAAACTAACGTGTCCGGTGAGGACCTGCGTCAGGCGGAAGGTGAAGATGCCGTGGCGCCTCTCCAACCACTTCTCAAAGAGGGGACTTATCGCCGCAATTGTGGCGTGCCCAGCGCTGGGTTGCGACAATCGCACTCTCCATGTCGCTATGAGATCCCGCCAAAGATCTGCCCACTGTACCGTGATTTCTCGCGGCAGCGGAGTTACGCCCCGGCGTTTCGCCCCGGCGTTTCGCCCCGGCGTTTCGCCCCGGCGTTTCGCCCCGGCGTTTCGCCCCTTCGCAGCACTCCCACACGTGTGCGATGACTTTTGCCTCCAGATCCCATAGCGGCAATCCGGCTCTGGGACGCGTTCAGCCGGTGGACTGGTGGCCGCCTCAAGGAACGCGCCCACATCGGTGCTCCGTAAAGGGACCGCACGACCCCCACGTAAAGCCTCCGGCAGGAAGCGTTTGGACCCTCTGGTTTGGGCAGGAGCCGCTTCATGGCTGCCCCGGCCCGCTCCAATTTGGGAGCAAACGTCGGAAATGCTCCACGAAGTTCCACCGGCTATCGAGGACGAGTCCCAGGTACTTCATCATCGACTCGACTCTGATGTGAACCCCTCTTACCGTTATTTAGGAACCCGACGGTGGCCCGTTCCGTGGACCATGAAAACACATGACCTCGGACTTGTGCAGGGCCACCTCGAGTCCCAACTGCCGGATCCTCTCAACAATTGTCGCAACCCCGAGTGTTGCTATTTCGCAATGAACGTGGCTGAACTGTCAAAATTGCGGTTGATTTCTATTTTATGTGTGTTACGCAATCACCCCGCAGAATGATTTTATTTACATAATGGCGAAAGGGTCCTGTTTTGCTTAAACCATACATTTTTCTGGAATTCACTCTAACATTTTATATTTTCAGGATGAAGACTGCAGGCTTTTAACTGTAGGTGCATGGTACGCAATGTCCGGTTATGGATTAGCATTTACACGTAATTCTAAATATGTCAGTATGTTTAACAAAAGATTACTCGACTTAAGAGCCAATGGAGACCTAGAGAGATTACGGAGGTAAGTCAATAGTTTTATAAATTTTCATGGCATCACAATATGTTGAATATTGTTAAGAAATCAGTTGTCATAATAGTAATTGTAAGAACTCATAACTCATCATAATTTGTCATACATATGTCACCCTATAATTATGAACTTCGTTAGTTTATAATCCAACTCGTGAGATTGTAATCTGTCGATAAATTGTCACTGTACCATATTGCTTACAATATAGCGGAAGCTTAGCGATAATAAGTCACTCAGTTGATTTCTTAGTACAAATCGAATTACGTAGCTTAGCTCTGATTGGTTGTTGGTTTAGTACGTACGGTGAACGCCGTGTGGCGCCAGTATCGTTCGGTCGCCGCACGTGGACGGGGTCGTTGGGAGGTGTGCATATAGACTGGATCGAGAGCTCGAAGGGGCCGCACGCTGCCATCGAACCTATCAAGTTCACAGTACCTATACCTAGTCATTACTTCTGTATACTCTTCAGTAATACTCTTGCCACATCAGCATATTGGTTTGCCTGAGTAACCCACGCAAAGGAACCCTTACCACAGGGTCAGAGAGACGACCTACCTATCTCTGCGCCCACGTTCCCGGCGTCACACTTAGAATATCCCGCCGTCATCAGGAGTGAAGAAGTAGACTTCTTCACTCCTGATGACGGCTGGATATTCTCCGCGTAGCTTTCGTGGCGAATTTTTTTTTAGAGTAATCTTCAAATAAATGGACATGCATTTAAGATGCTGTAAAAATAATATATGCAATTAATTAAATAATATTGCAATAATATATGCAATATCAATACTTTTATACGTGCATAGAATCTATGGTGTCGGTGCTCCTTCGCGACAGGAATAGGCTAACCCGATGCAAGCACTTTCCGTTGTTGTCCTCTTTTCGTGTGTTGTAACTAGTTACGTGCCACGGGAAAAGCAAACAAGCTCCTCATTTTGCCAGAACTGGAATAAACCTCGCAGTTTTTGAGTACATAAGTGACTTAAAAATCTCACAAAATTAGCTAACCAAAATCTAATCACAGCTAATACTAATACATAAATGTACTGAATTAACTTAGTACCTAGTAAGTCGTCAACTTACCAACACCTACTTAATTAACTTATTGCCTAGTAAGTCATCAACTTACCAACACCTACTTAATTAACTTATTGCCTAGTAAGTCATCAACTTACCAACACCTACTTAATTAAATTATTGCCTAGTAAGTCATCAACTTACCAACACCTACTTAATTAACTTATTGCCTATTAAGTCATCAATTTACCAACACCTACTTAATTAACTTATTGCCTAGTAAGTCGTCAACTTACCAACACCTACTTAATTAACTTATTGCCTAGTAAGTCATCAACTTACCAACACCTACTTAATTAACTTATTGCCTAGTAAGTCATAAATTTACCAACACCTTTACTTTGAAGAGATATGATTGTATTTAATTACAGATATTGGATGACAGGGACTTGTAAGCCTAATAAGCAAGAACATAAGTCATCCGACCCCCTGGCGTTGGAACAATTTTTGTCAGCTTTCCTGTTGCTGATGGCGGGCATCCTGCTTGCGGCACTTCTGCTGCTGCTGGAGCACGTCTACTTCCGATACCTGCGCTCACACCTCGCCGCATCCAGTGCGGGCTCTTGTTGCGCGCTGGTGTCTTTATCTATGGGTATAAGAAATATTTATTGAGCTTTTTACAGTCTAGGCCACGCAGAAGCGCGCGAGTGAGTGAGAAGCGGGACGCGACTGTGCGCGTCTATTGTTTTAATGACTACGCAGTCCCCCGAATATTCGCGACATCAGTTTGTACACCTCCATCCAAGATCGTTTGTAACATAGTTGACACAATCAGCGCGAGCGAATTCGACGCGATTCAGTTTGGCCAGAGCTTTATTAAAAAATATTATGATACTAGCTTTTGCCCGTGGCTTCGCCCGCGTGGATATCAGAAAATATCCCACAGGAACGTACTGCCGGCATTAAAAGTGCCCTGTGTTAATCCAGGTACCTACCATAGATATAAGAAAGAAGTTTGTTGTTTTTTTATATTTCTATGTCCAGGTACAGTCAACAGCAAAAGTAGATGATCAAAATCAGAAATTCAATACTAATCAAAACTGCTGCAATAAAGAATTGAGAATTGGTCACGAATATATGGCAGCTGTACTAGTAGTAAATGTTTGGTATAATTTACAATCACATACTTTTGAATCACTTCGACGCCACACAGTTCTGACGCGAACTCCGTTCATTAGTATTGAATTTCTGATTTTGATCATCTACTTTTGCTGTTGACTGTACACATAAGGTTCTTGGATTAATACATAGGCTACTTTTAAAGTAATTTCTCGCACTGCTTATAAAGTATCCGAGGAGCGGCGCGAGGATTGATATACAACATCAGTTTTAGTATATGCGAAATCCGAAACACGTGTCTAGTATTTTTATGTTAAGAATCTATGTACAAAATGTCAAAACTGTATCATGAAAAATCACAAAGTTATAAGTTTGTTATGTTACCTGGTTTTCTGTACAAAAACATGATCACCACGCGGCGCCCGCTGTGCGCCCGTGCCTAGTGCCGCTCTGACCTGCCGTGAATTGTGTTCGTCGCTCGGTGTCCATATTGTAACCTTTTTTAAAGATTTTAGGGGCGAAATATAACACGGTATAAAAATTATTGGAATCGATTCAGTTATTTATTCTGAAATAACTATATTCAGGTTTCGCATATACTAAAAAGAATGTTGTATAATAGGGGTTAAAGTATGAAATTGACGTTTATTGTATTAGGAACTTCGAATTGACATAGAACCTTCATGGTTTGAGATTTTTCAGTGAAACTTTTTTCACATGGTTTCACCTATGAAGTTCTTCTTTTAAAAAATGTGCAACATTCGATTACCTATCGACTTTCAGTTGTTTTTTTTATTTAGCTTAGACAAGAAAGATGGATACTTCGAAAATTCGAGTTATTTTTGAATACGAGTTCCGACGCGGAACTAACGCGGCAGAAACAGCTCGCTATATCAATGTTGTGTTTGGAGAGGGGACTGCTAATGAACGCACCGTGCGATTTTGGTTTAAACGCTTTCGTGATGAAAACTTTGATATGAAGAACGAACTACGTGGAAGACCACCCACACAGGTGTCAAATTTCAACAATGAATTGAAAGAGATGGTGGAAGCCGATCCAAGCCAAACTACCCAGGAATTAGCGGCATGGTTTAACGTTACCTTACCAACAATATTGACTCATTTGCGTCAAATCAATAAAATAAAAAAAAAATGGGTGCCTCATGATTTGACTGATCTGCAGAAGAAACGCGTGTTGAAACTTGTGTTGCCTTGTTGAATCAGTACAGAAATGAAGGAATTTTGGATCGAATTGTGACATGTGATGAAAAGTGGATTCTTTACGATAACCGTAAGCGAAAAATGCAATGGCTGACCCCAGGTTAAACGCCGCAACAGTGTCCTAAAGCAACGCTTACCAATAAAAAGGTACCTAATGGTAACTGTTTGGTGGTCTCAGCATGCTGTTATTCACGATAGCTTTCTCAGATCTGGTCAAGCAATAACGGCAGATATCTACTGTGCCGAACTCCGAACAATGATAGCAAAACTAGCAGTGAAACAGCTCCGACTCATGAATCGATCACACCATTATTGCTCCATGATAACGCGAGACCTCATACAGCACGAGAAACCGTTTTAACTCTACGGGAACTGCAATTAGAAACCATTCGTCACCCTCCGTATTCGCCAGACCTTGCTCCAACGGACTACTATTTTTTTCGTGTTTTGGACAATTTTTCACACAGTTTGTCGAATCTAGATCACGAGAGTTGTATCGCAAGGGTTTATATGACCTTCCTATTAGATGGCAGCAATGTATAGATAATAATGGTAATTATTTTTATTAAATAAAATTGTTAAATTAAAAAAAAAACGAATTTCAATTTTTCAGTACCTACAAATCGGCAATTTCATACTTTAACCCCTAATATAATGATTGCTGGTGAATGAAAAACCCAAAAACCTAACAATAGTAACGGAATATATGACGGAACGGAACATTACCAACTTGCATGCCTTAGAAGGCAACTTTAAAGCGAAAATATAAATCCTCTTTATTCCTTATCCTTATATACCTATATTATATATATCCGTGGAAATTTCGAAAAAATTGTTAAGACTAAATGTTACTTCAAGATACGAACTATTAAAAAGAGGTAGGGACACAATTTTTTTTATATTATTTGTGAATTTTAAAATCAACCCCTAGTTTACCCCCTTAGGGGATGATTTTTCAAAAATGTTGTACCTACACACAGACAGACAGAGTTACTTTCAAATTTATAATAATAGGTCTTTACCTATGAAATTGCCGTTTTGTATGAAAAAAATTAAACGAATTTTTTTCATGCATTTTTTATTTGTATTAATCGAAGTAATCACCCATGCAATCAATGCATCTTTGCCAACGCAGTGGCAGTTTATTGATGCCCTTCTTAAAGAAATCAGCTGGACGGGAGGCAACAAATTCTTCAAAGGCATTTTGTACTGCTTCTCGGGTATTGAATTATTTTCCCGCCAAGAAGTTATCCAAATTCTGGAAAAAGTAGTAGCCTGTAGGCGCAAGGTCTGGTGTGTAGGGCGGATGACGGAGAGCTTCCAACCCCAGTTCTTGCAACTTGGAGACCGTCTGCTGTGCAGTACGAGGTCGCGCGTTGTCGTGTAGGAGCAGTGGAGACGAGCGATTGACCAATGCTGGTCGGAGATGTGCCAGCTTTTCCATCATTGTGTTCAGTTCTTCACAGTACACATCTGAAGTAATGCTCACCCCGTTTGGTAAGAAGCTGTGATGAATCACACCGGCGCTAGACCACCAAACAGTGACCATCACTTTTCTAGGGGTAAGTTTTCGTTTAGGGCATTGTTTAGGTGCTGAACCAGGATCCAACCAACTTGCTGAGCGCTTGCGGTTATCAAACAGAATCCATTTTTCATCGCAGGTAACAATGCGGTTCAAAATTCCTTCATTTGTGTGTCTGTTGAGCAGTGCAAGGCACGTCTCGACGCGTACTTCGCGCTGGCGATCATTGAGTTCGTGGGGCACCCATTTGTCAAGCTTTTTTACCTTGCCAATTTGACGCAAATGGACCAATATTGTTTCGACGCTAACGTCGAAAGCTGCTGCTAATTCAGCCGTAGATTGTGTATCATCAGCTTCCACAATCGCCTTTAATTCGTCATTGTCGGCCAAAGTCTTCGGACGACCGCGAGGTTCATTTTTCAGGTCGAAATTTCCAGAACGGAAGCGAGCAAACCAATAACAAGTGGTGCGTTGGTTTGTAGTGTTAGCTCCGTAAACGTCGTTGATGTTGCGTGCCGCTTGTGCCGCGTTGCTGCCACGACGGTACTCATATTCCATAATTACTCGAATTTTTAACGTATCCATGATGACGAAAAAGATTGAAATGCGATGAAAATGTAAAACTAATCAATAAACAAATTACTACTTTTGGAAAAAAAAATCCATGTTTTTAAAATAAAATTAATTTGAAATTAGAATTCTTAGCCAAACAAAAATTATTTTGATTTGAAATGGCCAGTACTGAAGAACGGCAATTTCATAGGTAAAGACCTAATATTAGTATGAATTATTCTTCTATAGGTAGTGTACTGCATGGCAGGATCTTCGCTGACAAGAACAAGAACATTAGTCGAGACATATTGAATTAAGTAATCATTGAGTCTAACAAGTTGGATGATTATCCGGTTACTGATAGTTTATTTAATTCTGTTGAACCCTTGTGGGACAAGCAGTTCCGAGAATAATGTGTTAATTCCTCATGGTAATTGAATAGATAAATAAAAGTTTTATGTTCTTGACAGGTCAATCCCTTACATTCCACGGCGCCGTCGTAGAGGCAGCGGCGCGTGGATTTGGAGAACGGAGTCATTGCCGCTCCGCAGTTTGTGCTGCACAGGTATGTGTGTACAGAAGGGTAACATTTTTTTTAAATTATGGTTACTAATAGCGATAATAACGATAATATATTGTCAAGTGGGACATAAACTCGTTCTAATGTAGGGAACAGATGATTTTTTTTTCGCGTTTTCAGGTTTGGTCTCATAGTAAAAGTTGTTTGTTATCATGAGTAGGTACAATCATGTGTTCAAGTATTGGTCACTAATTACCAGTCACCCAATATACGAAATCATTTTTTTGTGATGTAACGTTGACACTGACTGACCTAGGTGCAGGGGTTCTACTCGGTCGGTGTAAACCACCTGACGGGGAGTGAACCCAATGCTTTCGGATTCATCAGAATGGAACGGAATCATAGACTCGTCAACGAAAGTTACATGACGATAGAGTTGTGCTATTTTACCGGTCGATTACCGGAGAGTAATAGTAATTACAGAGAGTAGTTGGTACTATCTACTGCCTGCGAGACATAAAAAGAGTACTAGTGATATTATTGCTACAAGAAGAAGAGGATGATGACATTCATCAAACGAAAAATAAAAAGACAGAAAACGAATGTAGTATGATTGAATCGAGATAAACAAAACTATTGATACTAATAACGAACAAACAATTTTCATTAAATGTACTGACGCTATGGAAATATTTCGAATGACGAACACAGCGGGAACAGATGACATCACAACAAAAGTAGGTAATAAAAATACGTGTACCATATATAGGGTGACTGGTAATTAGTGACCGATACTTAAACACATGATTGTACTCATGATATATTATATTAAATTATAATTATTCATGTCAGATCTTTTGACCTTTTTTAAAAAGTGGCTTAACTATTGATTTTTTCAATATATTTCGAAACGTACCTTCCTCAAAGGACAGGCTTATATAACTCGGTGGTTGACATATATGTGTTTAAGTATCAGTCACTAATTACCAGTCACCCTGTATATATAGGGTGACTGGTAATTAGTGACCGATACTTAAACACATGATTGTACTCATGATAACACACAACTTTTACTATGGGACCAAACCTGAAATCACGAAAAAAAAATCTGCTATGCCCTACATAACTCGTTAAAATGTGTCGTGGAGCAGCTGATTTATTTTTAAACACCTGATTGTATTCATGATAACAAACAACTTTCCCAAAGAAACGATTTTTTTAATTTACTAAGTGCATTAGCCCTTTCATTCCAATAAGATATTGAGTATCTAACAAGAATACGCGCTATAACAGCTGTTAGTCGATTGACCCCGTTATTCTGATTTCTGTCTCATGTTACATGAAGGTACTACCGTACTGAGTAACAGTACTTAAGGCAGAGCACCCACACACTTTACATCCGAGTGTTCACGTTGTTACTAAGATAACAAAAAAATTAACTTACAAAAACGCTGTGTTTAATAGTATGGCCGCATAACTACGAAATATCTAGGCACCGAGCGCGATTCCGGTAAACATAGGCACACACTGCACATCAGAACATAGTACCCTTTGACCCATTCTGTATCACTGGCACTACACACCTGTACACACACGTGCTTAATTCTAGTACCGGTTCGTAGTAGCAGTTTTAACTAATAATAATAATTAACGAAATGACAAAAACACTGTCTACGGAATCACACTATTAAAACAACAGCGACTTCTCACTCGCCCGCGATGCGCCCACGCTAACGCGCTTCGTCAGCCACGGAGGAGTCGTTTACGTACGCACTGTATGTCACTTTTCACTGCGATAAATTCAAGTTCTATCTATGGTCTATTCTTGTCGGCAGCACAAGTATTACTAAAGTAATTACAAACAAAGACGACGACGACGGTGGTGCGGTGCGGATTTACGGACCGGGGAAACACGCGGAGCGCTCGGCGATAGCGGCGGGCCTCAAAGAGCTACTCCTTTGACATCGCCGCCGCCGCCGGTGACCGTATGCATCTCGCTTTATTGTTTATTTAAAATTATTTTGAAAACACATTTTTACTGCGAACTATTTACTAGTGTATTCCTAAAGAAATGCACATTTTGTACTTCGCTTATACAACCGAGCAAACCATTTACAAATTGTAAACAATAGATTTTACTGCGGCGGCGGCGCTCGTTCAATAGGTACGAGACTCATAAAACATCTGCTAATTTCTAAAAGTTATTATTTAAATGGGTTTTCCCAGAAGTAATACGTCGTCGTTTTGTGGAAATTCTGAAGAATCGTTTGTAATTAATTTAGTCATTCCGATGCTGCCGACAAGGTTAGACCACAGAACCCGCATTTATCACAGTGAAAAGTAACATTGAAAAGTACTGTTGTTTTAATAGTGTGATTCCGTAGACAGTGTTTTTGTCATTTCGTTCATTATTATTATTAGTTAAAACTGCTACTACTAACCGGTACTAGAATTAAACATGTGTGTGTACAGGTGCGTAGTGCTAGTGATACAGAAAGTGCCGTGCGTGCCTACGTTTACAGGGATCGGGCCTAGATACGTTGCATCTTAAAAGTGGAGTACTGTTAAACACAGCGTTTTTGTAAGTTGAATTTTTTGTTATCTTAGCAGCAACCGAACATGTGAAGTGTGTGGGTGCTCTGCCTTATGTACTGTTACACGGTACGGTGGTACCTTCCTGTAACATGAGACAGAATAATGGGATCAAGCGACTACAGCTGAGAGCACGCGTCGCGTGTATTCTTGTTAGATAGTCAATCTTATTGGAATGATTGTCATGCGCTTAGTAAATTAAAAAAATCGTTTCTTTGGGAATGTTGTTTGTTATCATGAGTTCAATCATGTGTTTAAAAATAAATCAGCTGCTCCACGACACATTTTGACGAGTGATGTAGGGAACAGCAAATTTTTTTTTTCGCGATTTCAGGTTTGGTCCCATAGTAAAAGTTGTGCGTTATCATGAGTAAAATCATGTGTTTAAGTATCGGTCACTAATTACCAGTCACCCTATATATACAGGGTGACTGGTAATTAGTGACTGATACTTAAACACATATATGTCAACCACCGAGTTATATAAGCCTGTCCTTTGAGGAAGGTACGTTTCGAAATATATTGAAAAAATCAATAGTTAAGCCACTTTTTAAAAAAGGTCAAAAGATCTGACATGAATAATTATAGACCAGTAAAGTTGATAGTACCGAGGGGGTTTGACACACTAGATTTGAAAATGGCACTGATTTCGCGGAACTTAAAACCGTTAGTGAGCTGGACCCGTCGCAAATCAGCCACTTCCCGCCATCCGTAGGCTCAATAGTTTGCGTCCGTGACTCAAGTCGTCTGATTGTGTCGTTGTGGCTGCCACGTCGCAAAAATAGTGAAAAGTATGTTTTAAACGTTTTTTTAAGATACCTCTATTTTGAAAATGCATTAAATATTTTGGCTTGGGTTGCATATTATATGTTTCGAAAGCTCATTAGCTAACGATTGAAATCATGTTGCTGGTAAAACTAATTTCTTTCCGTGTTATTACAAAAAAATGCTTAGTACCTACCTACTGGTTTAAACCAAGACTAAGGTAAAAGGTCTAGGATTGTTACGGTATTAAAGTTAGTACCAAGACCAAAATGTGTTCCGATTACAAAACGAAGACTATCCGAGGATCAGTTAGTACCATGGTTAATACCAATGAAGGTCTATGTATCTAAAATCTTCGTCACTCAATTCAAAAGGATTCACACGATAACGTTGTCTGTATGATCGCCGAGGCGTATCCAGCATATCTAAATCTTCCAAATCCATCAAGTTAATCATAGTAATATCCATTTTTAACGATTTGTAAGTAAAAAGACACAACAACGACAACTGACAACAACGCTAACCTCAAATAAATTAGTACCGCAGTTAGTCCAATAGATAAACTGGGGTTCTCCTTGGTTTAACTTTAGTACCATAGATACTTAGTTCATGAACTAGTGATAAACTTCATTTTTACCCGACTACGGCAAAGCCAAAAAGAAGGGTTATGATATTAGCAGTCTATGTATGTATGTAAGTATGTATATAAGTATGTATTTACATTTGTTTCAACGTAGCGCCTAAATTATTGAACCGATTTTAATGAATGAGGTATCAATAGATTCGTAATAATGGTCCTGGTGATATAGGCTATATAAATTCTCCCTAAATTTAATATGGTGGACTTTACACGTAAATTTCTGACCACGAAAAAAATTAGATTGAGATAATAATGACATGTTTGGTATCAAAAGAAAGGTCTAGACGAGCACATTACAAATATGTATCTAATATATGTTATATTGTTTAAGTAAATAAATATGTTTAAATTGTTAAAAATAAGTAAAAGTGGAGGTAACCACAAGAATAGCCCCTTCTCAGGTTAACTCTGAAGTGCCGTGTTTGACCGATGCGGTGAATGCTTGGAAAGTGGCTTGCCCGGATACGGTTTAGCCCGAGAACCCATCTTCCCAGAGACAGTGGGATGAGCCGCTCTGCAGGTCGGTACGGAATAAACTTATTAATACGTCCACCAATACTGCTGAGCGTGTCCGCCTGCTGGCTGTGGGTGAACAGGAATCGGACCTCTGGCTTCAGGCGCTACCGTCACCCATCTTAGGCACTATGCTGGGCGACACCATATTCCGGCTCGCTACATGTTTGCGTCTAGGTGCTCTTTGCGGGGCTCCATATCGCTGTCAATGTGGTGAAGGAGTCGACGACCTCGGATACCATGACTTATCCTGCAGCAAAAGCGCTGGTCGGATGGCACGGTGCGCCAGCATTAACGACATCATCCGTCGGGTTCTTGTCACTGCCGGGTGCCAGCTGTTTTAGAACCCAATGGCTTAGCGCGCGACGATGGGAAGAGATCACACGGAATGACCATTATGCCTTGGAAATTGGGTAGGCCTTTGGTGTGGGATGTAACCTCTGCCGACACCCTCGCGCCATCCTATCTTCCTAGTACGGCGGGCTGTGCTTGGGCGGCTGCTGCAGGAGCAGAACACCTCAAACGGCGCAAATATAATATAACAACCTTATTGGGAGCTATACGTTTGAGCCGTTTGGGGTTGAAACACTAGGGCCTTGGTGTCCGAGTGCTCATCGAGTTTTTCGGGACATCGCCAAGCGGTTGGTCGACTCTACACGGGACCAGAGGGCTGGCCTATTTTTCTATTTTTAGCCCAAAGAATTCGCATTGCCATCCATATATTTTAGTGTTAGCTTGTACATTGTAATTAAGGTAAATAATTTGTTGTTATATAAAAATATAATATGATAGCTAGATAAATAATATGGAGGTAAATTATATTAATTTAATTGGTTACAGACAGACCGTGGCGAGCGTGATTTTTCAGTAGCCGGGTTTTAGTTTTTGAACTTACTTTTTATATATAATAACCTTTTATTTAGTCATGGTTTAAACCTAGTAATAATCCCAGTACTAAATTAAGATCGCGTTTTGTAATAAGACGGTTTGTGTTTTACTTCTAGGTTTTTATTTGTGTCATTACCTACACACTGAGAGGATTTTTCTCACTGAGGGGATTTGAAACAGATTGTTTCAACTCACCTCGCTTAAGTTTTCTATGGGTGATTTGCTAATAAGGCAAGGTTTGTTTTTTTTTTTGATAATTTTGTTTCAATAGGCCTACTGATTGAGGTTTGGGGAAGTAACATTGTGTCAGAAAAATCTCCGTGATGCGGCTTCGAGCTACGCGTAGTAGTTCAATACAAAATATCGTTAAATATGATGAATGTTTTATTATGTTTTATTTTAAATTAATTATAACGTCGTTTCTACTTTACAACCCTCAGTCCTACTCAAATATGAACTGTTTCAACTCACCTCGACCCCTGTTTCAATTTCAAGCAGAGCAGCTTGAGCTTGAGAGCAGTTGAAACAAAATGATTTGTTATATTAAAGTTAATTTTTCATCACAGAATTATACTAACACGTTCCTGTGTTAGATATTTTGAACTGTAAGAAATGAACTGTCGATTGGCACTAAACTCATACGATTTGTGTTCGTAAAATTTTGGTAGCAAAACCAATATTTCTTTTTTGTGTATCCGAAGGATCTTTTCAGGTAATTATTTATATTATCTACCTATACCTGCACATTTTTATGCTAAGGTATATTACAGAAGTATTAGTTACGAGAGGTAATTCTACATAACTAACATGGCGATAAGGTTTTCCCATAAGAATTATTATTTATATATTACTAGCTGCGCCTCGCGGTTTCACCCGCGTAGACCGGGATAAAAAGTACTAGCCTGTGTTAATCCAGGGTATAAGCTATCAACATACCAAATTTCATCCAAATCGGTCCAGCCGTTCGAGCGTGAAGAAGTAACACACATACAAACACACACACTCACAAACTTTCAGCTATATAATACTAGTGTGATATATTATTTTTTATTATTACCATTTTTATTATTATTACTTTTTTTTAATGGTTTATCGTATTACCGTTTCAATTAGCTTTAAATCGTTCGTAGTTCGTCGTCATGTGTAAAGTTTTAATTGTTTGATCATTATTGTTTCGTACGTAGGTACCTATGTTTTGCTTTACGGCCGAACCCAATAACCTATTTTTAACCGACTTCAAAAAGGAGGAGGTTATCAATTCGTCGGAATCTTTTTTTTTTTTTTTTATTTTTTTTTTTTTTTTTTTTTTTTTTATGTATGTTCCCCGATTACTCGAAGATGGCTGGGCCGATTTGGATTATTTTTTTTTTGTTTGAAAGGGTATACTTCCCAGGTGGTCCCATGATCATCAAGTCAGGATCTGATGATGGGATCCTGGAGAAATAGAGAGAACTCTTCCAATTTTATAGGCACACTTGAAGCGATTTGGATAGTCTTTGGAAGAGTACTTTCTTGGAGTGGTCCCATTTCAATTTGGTGAAGATCTGATGAAGAACTTCTGAGATAGGCAACGGAACTCCTCAATAAATGATAGCAAATGGACTGAGATTGCTGAAATCTCATGTCTGTTTGTTGTTCACACCAGTTCATAACATAACATCACGCCAGTACGCTGTGAAGGGGTAAGCACATGTGAACCACTAAAAAGTGAAAAATAAAAACTTTTTTACAAAAAAATACAACCGACTTCCAAAAACAACACTACAAACTGAAAAATAACTTTAATTTCGGAAGTCGGTGGCAAAAAACAAAAACACATTTAACTAGACACCGACTTCCGAAATTAAAGTTATTTTTCAGTTTGTAGTGTTGTTTTTGGAAGTCGGTTGTATTTTTTTGTAAAAAAGTTTTTATCAGTAAAAGACAGATCGCTATTGGTGGTAGACAATAGTAATTAAATCTGTTCTTGAATGTCGTCCCACAATCATATAGGCTATCTGTCTTATAAAAACAATAGATAAATGGTTCTATACATTTCCCTCCCATGCGTTCCGTAAAGTGTACGTTCGCACGGACGTAAAAAATCGCGGCGGGATAAAATCGAGTGGCGTGCTTGGAATAGAACAAACAGAAAGCTGTACATCTGTTCACATGGCCGCGATTTTTTCCCAACGCGATTTATAATGCATTTTCAACGTTCGGCGTTGAGCGTTGAATGAATACGACATACGACGTCCTGTACTTGTGTTACCACGGACGCGAAAAAATCGCGCGCGTTGGTCAGCGCAGAGTACATTCTATACTGTTGGTCTGGTCAGTATGGTACGCCGGCTAATTGAGTGCGGACGTGCTGCATGCTCAAGACGGCATGCACGGCGATGCCAAGCCGAAGAATGCGCAGGTAAATAAAACTTTGGAATAATAAGTAATTTATTTGGAGTCAGTTATCGGACGTCATGATAGCACAGGTACGCGAATATTAGGTAGGACCTATAATAAGGATATATTGGTACTAAAATAGTTTCAGCATAGGTAGGTGGAGTGGGTGGATTTATTATACTTAAACAAAGTAAGTAAACATTAAACGGGTTTCATTTGAGAAAAAACAATATAATGAACATGCGATTTAATTGTTAAATATTATAATTATTCTCGATATTTCCTTAAATAATTGTACGGTAAGTTCTCTGTGAACTAAGTGCACGCAAGTGTAGTACAACGACGCGTGGCGCGCGATGTTTCGATTGCCTCGGTGGTGCAGCGCGAGCGCCATGATCGCCGCGGACCGCGAGCCCTGCTGGCAGGCGCTGCTGAGGAGCCGCGAGGCCGCCGCACATCGACCGGCCATAGGGGTGGCCGCGGTACAAGAATGGAACTACAGCCCCCTACATTTAAGGTGGCAGTCCCACCACACGCGGATACATTACATAATTCGCGCGTGTATGTGTAATGTGAATGTGTCTTATTTATTTATTACGTTTTAAGTGTGTATTTTTTTAAGTTGTACTTATGTGGATTTATATCTGGAAAATAAAAGATTTCATTTCATTTCATAAGTGATTGATTCCAAAACCACTTTCCGAGTCGATAAGTTCTGTTATCATTTCGGTTAACGTATTTTCACTTGAATCGGACATGTTTTATTTATAAGATTATTTGTATAGTGTTCCTTTAAAGGGTTCCGTACCTCAAAAGGAAAAAATGGAACCCTTATAGGATCTCTTCGTTGTCCGCCTGTTTATCAATCTGTCTGTCTATCAGTCTGTCAAGACTCTTTTTCTCAGAGAACGCGTAGAGGTATCAAGTTGAAATTAATATCAAATTGGTAGGTCTATGGTCCCTTGGAGCTCTAAAAAAATCAAGGTTGTAAGTCAATACAGTAAAAAATTACAACCATTTGTGCGACATATTTTGATACTGGCAAGTAAATCAAACCTATAGGGTACTTCCCGTTGACCTATAATCATGAAATTTGGCATGAAGCAAGGTCTCACCTCACATGTAAAGGAAAAAGTCCGAACATCATTAATTTTTAATATAATCGCATAAAAAAAATTGGGAATTCTAGGTTTTCAACTAAGTACAATGTTAAGTTTGTTTTTGGGATAAATTATTTTCAACTATGGAACCCTTCATTGTGCGTGGTTGACACTCACTTAGCCGGTTTTTTAAGTAAACATTGCTAAGATTTATACGTTTATCCCTGCAATTCGGAGAATAGACAACAAATAGCGGTCAACACTTTATTGGAACGCATATTTTGGCTTTTTCATACAAATAGTTATTCGTAGTAAGCGGTAGACCCTCCCATCAATAGATGGCGTAGGCCTGTAAGATTCCTTATTCTTTGATAGATTATTGGGACCATAGATTGGTTTTTCTAACTCTAGTATGCCAAAACTGGTGACAGATAGGTTATTGGGTTCAGCCGATAGTAGGTCTGTAGGTAGGTACTAAAGACTGTTTGTAGGCCGTATTAGCAAGATTCCGTTTGACTTTTTCTAATAGATACATAACTAATGTTCGTGAAAGTGTGAGACAAGGAAAGAAACCTTATAGTTGCGCGATGTCCCCCTGTTCGTCCGCCCGTAAGCCAACGTACGCACGGACGTAAGTAAGCAGTGTTGAAAATCCAGCGCGCGATAAAATATGAATTTGAGCTGAGGTATTACAAGCTCTTAATAGAGAAGAATAGAGAATGTACATAGAAGAATAGAGTTGCATTTGACGAAAACTGTTAAAAGTTCGTCATTTTCTTTATACTGGCGTGTTTTTCAAACATCATGGGGAAGTGTATCGTGTATCTCCACGATGTTTGAAAAACCCGCCACAATCCACCCGCCGCAATGCTTCGACTTCGAAACAACTGAAGACGTCGCGGGTGGCGCGGGCGGCGGGCGTCGAGTCGCGTCGGTCAACGTCGGTCACATGCGTCGGGTAGACGTCGCACGCGGAGAACGACCGTTCCCGGACATTCTCAAATGGAGCATAAGACGCCGCGCCGCCGCGCCGTCCGCCGCGGTGGGCGGGTGAATGCCACCGTGGCCTTACAAATTAGTTTGCCCGGTAAAGTGACTGTAATCGTGGACACGGACGTTTGTTTAGATATGGCGAGCGCGGCACGAGCGCGACATCGCCGTGGCGCGCGCGCGGCAGTTGGCGGCGGCGCTGGCGTCACACGGGCTGACCGCGCCACCGCGCCGCCTAGCGTCCGCGGGTGCGCTGCTGGCGGGCGGTCGGCACGACGCCACACACGTGCGCACGCTGCACCCGCCCGCCGATCTATTGCCCGAACTCGACAGGCCGCTCTCTTGCGGCGATTTACGCTCAAGGTAACTATAATAATAATACTTAATAAATCATTTTACTCCGTCATGCAATCCTGCATCTGCAAACAGTTTGTGCAAAAAACATGTGGCGTCCACACCTTGTCCACACCATAGTAAAAAGTTTGCGCTGTTAAAACGTTATATGCCTGTACCTACTAAGACACCTAGAAGAGTGTCACATTGCAAGGACTTTATGTCTATTAGGCTAGTCAACAAGTTACAAAACGTGTTAATTCTTGATAAAAGCTCCTAAAAATATGAGCGATAGCTCTCATTCGATTCGGAAAGACGTCTAGAAACATGTATCCCGAGGATGTATTACATAAAAATTGCAATTGTTGTTAACCAATTAAGATGAAAAAAAGTAAATATTTAAGAAATTTTAAAAAAAGATCCTTAAAGAGGAGGAAATTCCCGATGAAAAAGTCCCGATTCCCGAAACTCTATCTCCATTATTTATAATTTTTGTTTAACGCTGAAAATAGGGCTTCGTGAGGCTGTTACGGCATGCGCGGGTCGCTACTAAAAAGAGTGCACCAGATAAAATAATGTTATTTTAAAAATTTGAAAAAAATCAGGTATCATCTGAACACATGCTAGAACAAATCTCCGTTGGAAAAAAGTTATTAAGTCAATTTTTCAAAAAGTTATACAGATGTTAAATAACCAATTTTTTTCAAATCTCCATTTTTAGGGTTCCGTAGCCAAATGGCAAAAAACGGAACCCTTATGGATTCGTCATGTCTGTCTGTCTGTCTGTCCGTCCGTATGCCACAGCCACATTTTTCCGAAACTATAAGAACTATACTGTTGAAACTTGGTAAGGTAGATGTATTCTGTAACCGCATTAAGATTTTCGCACAAAAATAGAAAAAATCAATAAATTTTGGGGGTTCGTCCCCCCCCCTGTAACTTCTAAAATAAGAGAATGATAAACTAAAATGCCATTTTTTTGTTATTTTATTTTGAATTGTAAGTGACTGTGCTGTTGTGCTTATTATGAATAAATAAATAGAGCTAAAATTGTATTGTATTGTGTTGGGTATACCGCCGTTTACCCGAATTTTATTTGCCCTAATATCATTTGCCATAATAGTCAACAGCCATAATATCATACGACATAATACTCATTTGCCCTACTCTCATTTGCCATATTAGTCACGTGCCAGAATCATTGTTTCCCATAAAGTCAATTACCATAACATCATTTGTCATAATCATTGTAAGCCCTAATTATCACATGCCCTAATTATCACATGCCATAATTATGATATGCCATAACATAATTTGCCATCGACATCGGGTGTGTAACGGTTGTTTATATCAAGAGAAATTGGATGCAATTGGGACTTTAGGGCACCCCGACTCGGACAGGTTAGGTTAGAAGGGGATGGCGGGGTCGTGTGAGCGAGCGAAGCGAGCGAATAGACCCCGCCATCTCCTTCGTGGTTATTTTTTTATAAACCACACAGAAGTAGGAGCCCCGCGAAGCGGGGCTCCGTCGACCTAGCCCACCATCAACCATGCACAGAAAAAAAAACCATGCACAGAATAAATAAGTTTATTCTTATTATACCAAACATTGCGCACCCATCGACATCGACAGCCAGAAAGCTAATAAGTAGGTAAGTATTAGAATTAAAAACAAGATTAATAATCAAACTATATAATTATATTAAATATTTGTCTAATACTTGTTATGCCATTTAAATATTATGCCATTTAAATATTATGCCATTTAAATATTATGTTTAATAATTATTATGGCACATAAAAATAAGGCAAACAATACTTATGGCATTCGTATCTTATGGTATCTAAAATTCGGGCAATTAAAAGTATGTCATATGTCTTTTAGGGCAAATGAAACATTCGGGCAAATGAAATTCGGGTAAATGAAATTCGGGAAAATGATGATTATGGCATATAATTTTCGGGCAAACAATAGACAACCATTGTGTTGTTGTTGTTGTATTGTGTATTGTTGTAATTGTGTTGTATTGTTGTTGTGTGTATTGTGTATTGTGTTGTGTTGTATTGTGTTGTGTTGTATTGTGTTGTTGTTGTATTGTTGTGGTTGTGTTGTTGTGTTGTGTGTTGTTGTTGTTGTATTGTAAATTAACATATTTCCTTCGCGCTTCCCATTTATGGAAGCACACTAACCTTTTAGACAGAATGGACCAAATTATCCGGCACACATTAGTTTCGATTTTAAATATGGCCCTGGATGACCGAGCTTGGACACAAGCTACTCTTCCCATTCCTATGGGAGGCCTCGGCGTCCGCTAAATTTCTAGTATAAGTTTACCGGCTTTCATATCCTCGATCCACGGTACTGAGAAATTAATCAGGAAAATCCTAGCCTCCACACTGATTAATTTTGATGTACCGTGCTTCACCGAGGCTATAGATGCCTGGAGACTCGCTTGCCCAAACTCAGATTTACCCGATAACCCAACCTCCCAGAGACGGTGGGATGAGCCGCTCTGCAGAGTAGTACAGAACAATTTACTTAACACATCCGCTACTACTGCAGAGCGTGCGCGCCTGCTTTCTGTGGTTAAGTGGGAGTCGGGTTTATGGCTTCATGCACTACCGTCGTTGAACATAGGCACTTTATTCGACGACACTACTTTCCGCCTCGCTGCTTCCCTGCGACTTGGAGCTCCATGTTGTTCTCCTCATCGCTGTCACTGTGGCGAAGTTGTCAACAACCTCGGACACCACGGCCTGTCTTGCAGCCGAAGTGCGGGTCGCTTAGCGCAGCACGCGAACATTAATGACATCATCCGACGAGCTCTTGTTACCGTCGGCGTTCCAGCTGTATTAGAACCCAATGACTTGGCACGCGACGATGGCAGGAGACCGGACGGCATGTCTTTATTTCCATGGAAGGTGGGTAGGCCTTTAGTGTGGGATGCAGCGTGTGTCGATACTCTTGCGCCATCCCATCTTCCTGGCTCGGCGTGCCTTGCTGGTTCCGCTGCTGCGGCTGCAGACAACCTCAAGCGGCGTAAATATGTAACCTTATTGGTAACTATATTTTCGGGCCGTGGGGTCCGAGTGCTCATGGTCTCTTTAAGGATATCTCGAAACGGCTGGTTGACACTTCCCGTGACCCAAGGGCTGGCTTTTACCCTGGCCAGAGGCTAAGCATTGCCATACAACGTGGCAATGCCGCCAGTCTCTTGGGTACGTTACCAGTCGACAGCGATGCGGATGAATTTTTCGACGCCATGTTTTAGTTTGTGAATCGTTTTAGTTAGGATATAATTTTGTTATTATTGTAGATTTAGATTGATAGGGTTATTTCTGAATATAATTGCCATTGTTATTGTTTTATTGCATTATTTGTTGAACTTGCATGACACAGTAAAATAATAATAGTAAAATTAAACTACGTGAACACAGGAAACGGCGAATTAATTCATTTTAAAACTAGGTATTCGATGCACTAGAGTTTAAAAAAAGTCAAATGTGCAGGTGTGGCCATAAAGGCGCAACACAAGACTAGTAGCTGCATCGCAAAGAACGCTATATAAAATAATAGGTATACGAAAAACTGCCTATGCTGAATATAATATTATTAAGAAAAAAAAACCAGCCAAGTGCGTGTCGGGCCACGCGCAGTAATAGGGTTAAATATTATTAATTTAAAAATCATTATTAATAAGAATGTTATGATTTTATTTTTGTATATTTTTACATGTCTCATAAACTTATATTTACTACCTGTTTTACATAACTAAGAACGTTATATAAGTAATTTTTAGTGGAATTTGTACGAATTTTTTACTGTTCCAAGTACCTACATTTTACAAGTTGGTTGAACCAACTTGAAAAGCCTACTTAGCTGTGATAGTTTTCCTTTTAATTTCGTTATACATACTACTACCGTGAATATTTTCACCCATCCAAAACTAACCGTTTAGCTGGCAGGGGGGGGGGGGGGACACTTGACTCTAACAAAAACTAGCACTTTAAAACTTAATATTTCAGAAACGGATCCCTAAATCGAAAAATTCTTTTACAAACCCGCAATATTTTTGAAAGACCTATCCAACAACATCCCACACCATGGGATAGACGAGAAAAACAAAAACATCCCCACTTTAAACCCCCGTTCGCACGGGCGTAATAAAATCGCGGCGGGATTTTATAGTGCACTGGATTTTCAACGCTCTGCTTAGCGCCGAGAGTGCAAAATCCAACAGTGTGTTTTTTCGACGCGCTAAAATGTACTCTGTTATTGTTAAGTTGGATTCTCAACGCTCGGCTCAACAACGAGAGTTGAAAATCCAGTGCGCTATAAAATCCCGCCGCGATTTTACTACGCCCGTGCGAACGGGGGTTAAGTGTACAGAAGGTACAGTGGGCTGCATCAATTGGGTACCCCAGTTGTATTAAAATTTTAATACAACTGGGGTACCCAATTGATGCAGCCCACTGTACTTACCCTAAAAAAATTTTTTTTTCGTGATTTTATTTTACCACTGTCCGCGTAATAAATATGTATATCCATGCCAAATTATAGTTTTCTAGTACTAAGAGTCTCTGAGCTAAGCTGCGGTCGGACGGACAGACAGATGGACGGACATAGCGAAACTATTAGGGTTCCTTGTTGACTACGGAACCCTAAAAAGATTAATAGTATCTTCTTTGCACGAGTTTCGCTGTTGGTGGCATTAGCTACTGTTATAACACTCATAACCTCGAGGACACTTAAGTTAAGACTTCGATCACAGCACTCTCCATCGCACTTTGAATGGATAGAATAGTCTAAGCACAAGCAACCAGATGCAGCTGAATACCAGTATTTTACATGGAGCGACTGCCTACCGGACCTCCACCACCAAGTTACTGGGTAACATGATACCCCTTGGTAACGCTGGTTGTCAGACTTGGGCTTCTGACTACCCGTAACGACTGTCAAATATCACAAATCAATCACGAATGACAGCCGGGACTCATCAATCTTTGTTCTAAACTTAATAGTTTAATAATAATAGTTATATAGTTAAATAATAGTTAATAGTTATTTAGTTGTTATATAGTTTAATAGTTTAATGATCGACTTAATAGTCGATCATCTCTTGTAAACAATAAGAGATGATCGACTTAATAGTTACTACTGAATAGTCTCCCCAAATAAACAAACTCATTTGCTACATTCGTTATCATTTATTTTCACTTCACATCCACACACATCCTCTTCTCTTACAAACAAAACCTTCGTCTTATTCACATTTATATTCATCCCTTTCATCTTATATGCTTCATCCACCACAGTCACCATGACTTGCAACTATTCTGCTGAAGATGCCAGTAGAACTTGATCATCTGCGTAGAGAAGGCATTCGACAGGCAACACATTCATCCTCAATCTACACTCACCCTTTTTCAAATATGTCAGACAACTATCTATACCTATAGAAGTTGAACAGCCACGGTGACGATACAAAACCCTCTCTAACACCCCTTGAGATTTGGGTTATTGAAAAACTTGTGCCTAATTTGCAAGAGCCATCCATAATAGTGATGGATAATGCTCCTTATCACCGTATTTGTGTGAATAAAGTCCCAAATACGAATTCCTTAAAAAAAGATATGCAATTATGGTTGACCCAAAATAAAATTGACTACGGAGAGAATTTGACTAAACCTCAGCTTTTAGAAATAATTAAGAGAAACAAGCCTGAACATGCATAAGTATGAGATTGAAAACATTTTAGAAGACAATAGACACAAATGCATTTGCTTATGCATATTGTCTTCTAAAATGTTTACCAATTTACCACATTATCACTGTGATCTCAATCCCATTGAACTCATATGGAGCACAATGAAAAGAAAAGTTGCTGATGTAAATATTGAGCACAAAAAAGCTGAAATTCCCCGCCTAGTTAGAGAAGCTTTTGACGCTATTATAGTTCATGAATGGGTACAGCATTGTAAACACGTTCGCAGTTTAGTTAGAAGGAGAATACTTAAAACATGATTTGTATTTAGATAAACCTTTTATTATAGAAGTGGTAAGTGACACTGAAACCGAAAGCTATAGTCATATTGATGATAGTGGTACGGAAATAAGCGGAGTATGGCCTCACAACCAGGATGAAGTTGTGTATGCAGGTTCGTCTAAAGATCACAATTAGTGTAAACCTGGTTTTCAATAAATCATTGTAAAGCAATTTGTTTTTTTATTACACTACACTACCACTAGGTAATACCACTACCACTACCACTGCTAATTATAATTAGTCAAATCTGGTGTCAGGGGTTAGGTACGGTCATAACTAAATGCTAGACTTCCAGGTACCTCTTGCAGGGTAGGTACCTACTTAACTTCGCATTAAATTAAAGTTGTATCCCCCCCGTGGAACATTTTATCTGCTGAATTTCCACTTCATTGGATTACTTTTTAAATATAAGTAGCCATTGTTTATTGCTGAAAGACTAAACTGTTAGCGTACCTACGTAACTGTAAATTATCAAATTCATTTTATTTATTTCATTATTTTTATATAGGTATCATTGTTTTTAATTTGTAAAAACTATAATTCTTATTAAACGATTATGTCTAATGTGAAATTTCCTTCTTGAAAACTTACTCAATTTTGGGCACCTTATATTAATTAGCAACACTGAATCGACGGTGCCGTCCTCTTTCAGTTCACAGATAAGTTAGTAGGACTGTAGTCATTTTGAGAATTAGGTATTCTGCGCCTAAATCGTGTCGATGTTGTAAGCTTATGTCAAACCACGCCGCGGCAACGCGGCGAAGACGCCGCCCCGGGTATCCGCACACAACGCGAGCGCGGCGTGCACGCCGAGCTTCCGTTGCGTTATATAAGCGACCGGCCAGCCGCGTCCCCCTCACCCACTACCCGCGCCACCCGCTAGTGCCTCATTCAGTCACAAGGCGGACAGTATTGTGTTACACGCGTTAAAATAGAGTCTGATTCAGAGAGAAATTAATGTCGAAAAGTTTATCCAGGAAATACAAAATCGTCCGCATGCGGCGTTCGCGTCGCAACAACACAGCGTGCGTGCTGTAGATTCACCGCACGCTAGTAAAACGCGACGTACTCGCCGCGTTGTCACGGCGTGCGCACTTTACACACGCCGCACGCAGCGTTCGCGTCGTTCAGACGCTGCAGTAACGCGCGCGCCCGGCACACGCTCAAGTGGCGGGCCACTTTCACACAGAGCTAAACCACTGTTCGAAGTATCCTCTATGCCGCGCGGCGCGGCGGCGCGGCGACGCTTACACGCCGAACTTCCGTTGTGATTTTTCCACAATGTGTCGCTAGGCTTAGCTACGAGTCTCTGTTCTCGGATGACAAGGGATAGGGCTTACCCCGTGTAAGCATAGTTGCCGGCGATGAAATGGTAGTGGTTATTTTAATTACCTTACTAAATCATCGAGCCACCTGTCCGCCGATGTAGGTACATCGGCATCGGCGGTAGATTCATCTGTAACTCTAATTCTGTAATCTGTTAGTGTGTGGCTAATTCTGTATGAAACTAGATTTAGTCAACAATTTAACACAATTTATTAATTTAGTACCTACCTACCAATGATCTACCTACAGTCTATGTAGTACATTAATATTCACAATCTTTTCAGAGAACGGACGCGAGTAGAGATGGAAACAGTGCTGTGAGGCGTGTATAGCGCCACCCTATTTCAATTCCTGAAGGCTGTTCTTACACCAAGTTATACAAAACGAAATTAGTTATACCTAATGTTAAAATACGGACACATAAAAAAACGTTGTAATTATTAAATAAACTATTACAATTATTAAAACAGAGAGCTGGATGTAGATAGCGAAGCGTTGTTGTGGGACTCGCGCGCGGTGCAGGCTGGGCGCCGGGCGCGCGCCCCCGTGTTGTCTACTACAATAAATATATTTTTTGGACAATATAATGGGTTTTATTCATAGATATAATGGTTTTATTTTTTTTGTCATTGTTTGTATATTATTAGTTCATGGGTCTCAAAGATTAGTAACTTCTGACAAGTCTGTAGTCTTCTGAGAAAAAACATCCTTTTTAACCAAAGAAAAAAAAGGAGGAGGTTCTCAATTCGATACGTACATTTTTTTATTTTTTTTTATGTATGACCACGCATAACTTTTTACAGAGTCTGTTTGAAAATTTTTTGTTTTGTTCGAGAGGGTACCTACCTTATACCTCAAAGTTGGTCCCATATTAGCTTTGCTTGGGTAGTTTTTGACTTAGCTTCAATAATACGTATTTTTTCCACACTTTTATGTGGATGATGTTCTAGTTTCTTTTGCAGGTAGTGGTATTATAATGTATGTGGGGTACCATAACTAAAAAAATACAACCGACTTCCAAAAACAACACTACAAAGTGAAAAATAACTTTAATTTTGGAAGTCGGTGGCAAAAAACGTAAAATACATTTAACCAAAGGGGAAGCCCTTCGTACACGGAAAAGAGCTTTTTGTACATCTTTCCAGAGTATGGAGCGAAATTCCACAGCGAATAATAGGCAAGCTGATACTCAGCATGCCACGCCGATGTAGAGCCGTCGCTAATGCCTTGGGAGGTCTAACAGATAAAAAGTTGCTAGGCATTTTATTTTTTAATTTACTGTTATGTGGTCGTTATTTATTTTTTTATCTATAAAAAGTTTTCGTCGCTTTGTTACCATTTTGAATTTTCATAATAAATTATATTTTTTTCACTAACAACCCTTTTATTTAATCAAAGTTTTAAAATCTCTATTAAGTTACGCTTCTATTGCTAAAAAATGTTACATAAAAAGTATTAAAATAAAAATAATTACTATTAATACCCTTGTTCCCTAGACTTTGGTGAGTAGTGTATTTAAAATTCAAATAAATATGAGAAAGTAATTTGAAGCAAGTTGCTAAAAACCTATGCAAAACCGAATGTCTCCCACTTTGTTTTCAGTAAACTCATCAGTTATTATGGCAATTAAATACATTCGGATTTAGCCGGGTCAGGTTTACATGAAGAGCTGTCGGGAACCAAGGAAGACTAGTGATGATGATGATGATGATGATGACGAACTATTTAGTACGTACATAAATTACCGTTTCATTTTGACCGAACTTCAAAAAAAACGATGTAGATATTATGTATTAGGATCATAAGTACTCGTATGCTTAGTAATTTAAAAAATTTAGGTACCTACGGTTATTATTTTTGGCAGTGTAAGAATGAATATCATTGTAAATTCTATCGACGTTGAAATTTAGTGGGTCACGTCACTAGTCAGAATAAAATGAATGACAACCTACAAAATTTCGAAACGTCTTCTGTATACGTGTCCTTCTCTAACATCGTAGCGGCTCCATAAGGTCAAAATGAAACAAATATTAGGTTGGGGAAAAAGTCTTTTCGCATTATAGTATGTATGAACTTAAAATAAAATATCTTTGGCTATACTATTTGTATCTGGCTGGTTTTGGTATCATTGAAAGTTTAAATTTTAAAGAACATAATTCCAAATTAAAATTAGGAAAATGTGTGATTTTCATTTGTTTTTCGTACTGTCACGATGAGTGAATCTAATGAAGAAATTCGATACATTTTAAAATTTTACTACAAAAAAGGTAAAAATGCAACACAAGCCGCGAAAAAAATTTGCGATGTTTATGGACCCAGTGCAGTGTCTGTGAGAGTAGCACAAATTTGGTTTAAGCGTTTTCAATCCGGAAATTTTGATGTCAAAGATGCACGTCGCTCTGGTCGCCCTATTACGGATAAAATGGATGCCATTTTTGAAAAAGTGGAGCAAGATCGGCATATCAGTAGTTACGACGTAGCTGAAGAACTGGGAATTGACCACAAAACGGTTTTGGCGCATTTGAAAAAACTGGGTACACAAAAAAGCTCGATATTTGGGTACCTCACGAGCTCACTGAAAGAAACCTAATGAACCGTGTACTCATTTATGATTCTTTATTACGACGTAATGAAACCGAACCATTTTTGAAGAAGCTGATAACTGGTGATGAAAAGTGGATCACGTACGACAAGAACGTGCGAAAAAGGTCGTGGTCAAAGGCCGGCCAGGCTTCACAGACTGTGGCGAAACCCGAGTTAACTCGCGACAAAGTGATGCTGTGTGTGTGGTGGCATTGGAAGGGCATTATTCATTATGAGCTGTTACCACCAGGCAGGACCATCGATTTTGAACTCTACTGCGAACAACTGATGAGATTAAAGCAAGAATTTGAGAGAAAGCGGCCGGAATTAATCAACAGAAGGGGTGTGGTTTTTCATCATGATAACGCTAGACCTCACACATCTTTAGCCACTCAGCAAAAATTAAGAGAGTTTGGCTGGGAGGTGTTAATGCATCCGCCGTATAGTCCTGACCTTGCACCTTCAGATTTCCACCTGTTTCGGTCTTTTCAGAGTTCTTTAGGCAGTGTCAGGTTAACATCACGAGAGGACTGCCAAAACCACTTGTCGCGGTATTTTGATCAGAAGTCCCAAAATTTCTATAGCAATGGGATCATGTCCCTACCTACAAGATGGCAAAAAGTTATCGAACAAAATGGTACCTACATAATTTAGTTAAATGTAAATAATGTACCTATATTAAAAAATATTTAGAATTTTCTTAAAAAATGCGAAGAAACTTTTTCCCCAACCTATTATATTGAGTTCAGTTGCTATTTTAGCACTCCTTCTATACTTGTTATTGTTCTGAGGCCGATTTTCTTGTCACAAATGCCTCTAAACTAGACTAAAAATCACCAAAATTAAGTTTATTCCTGTCAAACGACGATTTCCCATTCTGAAAGTGGCCCAAAGGCGGCTGGCCCAATCACTACAGTCGGATCGGAGTCGCTAGGTGTAACCCATGAGTTACGTGCTGGTATGGCGGCTGGCCCAATCACTACAGTCGGATCGAAGTCGCTAGGTGTAACCCATGAGTTACGTGCTGGTATGGCGACTGGCCCAATCACTGCAGTCGGGTCGGACTCGCTAGGTGTAACCCATCAGCTACGTGCTGGTATGGTGGCTGGCCTAATCACTACAGTCGGGTCGGAGTCGCTAGGCCCAGGTAACCCATGAGTTATGTGCTGGTATGGCAGTCTATATTTTAGTTTGACAGCACTAAGATTGTACCGAGTTATTAATTTAGTGAAAATGGCAATTTTGCTATTCTGAATTTCACTGTTTTCATCTAAAATTTTAATGTCAAACTAGATCAGACTATTTTTAATCGCGATTAAAAAGATGTGGAATAAAATTTGTTGTCATGAAATAAAATTCACACCAACACCTTGACTTCAAGTGCAAAAACAGTACTGTATTTTTTTTCTTCTTTTGCTTATATCTCGAAAACGGTGTGTCCTATTCCTATCGCAAAAATAATGAAAATTTGGCCCCCATTTATAAAGGCCTTAAACCCCTTTACCTCAACATGTAGGTAGCAAAAGAAAATTCCATAAAAAACACGTTGAAGCTACCCCTTCCCTGTTAGGTGATCAAAATATGACAAGCCTTGTCACTTTTCCTAATGATTTCGTTTCACTCGGAGTCACGATTGTCAAACTCGATTTTAGTTGTGTCAAAATTGTTTTTTAATTTAGAGGTTTTTTTTGTAGAATAGCTCTTCTAAGATTCTAGAAGATTCTCATATCCAAAAGTAAGGAATTTTAGTGATAGTTTAGTTACTACATTTAAGTACATTAGTACAGTCCTACCAACTTATCTGTGAACTGAAAGAGAACGGCACCGTCGATGCGTCGACACCAATAGTTGACACAGTCGAATGACATGCGTCGGCACAATCGAATGACATTTCAACATGACGGCCGTAGTTCCAATTTTCGCCATTTCACAGATAAGTTGGTAGGAGTGTAATCTGTGAGCACGGACTTTTTTTCTATCTGTGAGTTTAGTTCGGTGTACAAGAGAGAATCGGAGAAAAGCGCGGGAAACTTTGTACTTGGCGGACGCGTCTTTTTTGAGATATTTATAAATTTAAAAACCCTAAATATAAGATCAGTAGTCGTAGTTTTAGTGTTCTATTCTCTTTTACTTGTAGTTTAATTTTAGTGTTATATATTTTCATCGGTAGTGGTAAGTTTTTTTTAGCTATTTGAACTAATAATGATAGACCCGCCTGATCCGGGGGATTTCGTTCCCCCGGCAGGCAATTTTGTTACTATTTCCAATGAATCGGGCATGGATACCGATGGGTCGTCTTCAGCTCGACATTTGAAAAGAAGCCGTGTTCATGTGTGCAAGCACTGTAATAAGCGTCGCCGTATCCGGAAAAACCACGGTTCAGCGTCTTCGGGTTGTGGTTGCATGGACTCTACTCTAGAACCTACTGCATCAGAGCCTAGCTGCTCTGAAATAATCGTCCCTAAGGAAACAACTAATACTTCTAACAAAATGCCCGATATCTCTACTCTGCCCTCAGTTGTTCAATCTCAGATAGGTCGGAAAACATACGACAAAACGGACAGCGCGCCTTTTGTCATTCATGTACAAAAAAATATTATTTCACCAGACGATGGATCGACACTGCACCCAATCACTTTTGGCAAGTTCCTAAAACACAATGCCTTCCAAAACATAATCAACGGGAGTGTCAAAAAAATCGGACGCAATAAAATTTCTTTATCGTTTTCGAATTTTCTGAACGCAAATTCCATTATTACACATAATAGTATTGAAACATATAATTACAAAGCTTTTATACCTACTTTTAATGTTACTAGAATGGGTTTAGTGCGTGGTGTTCCTGCGGAATGGTCTCCGGAGGAGGTTATTGATAACATAACAGTACCTATAGGTTGCGGGCCAATCTTAAAAGTCAGACGCCTCAATTTTAAAACCACTGTTGATGGTACAACAATTTGGAAACCATCCCAATCCATAGTTGTTACATTTGATGGGCAGGTTCTACCAAAGAGAATTTTTATGTGCTATAATGCATTACCTGTAGATTTATATATTTTCCCTACTGTACAGTGTTTTAATTGCTGTCGTTTTGGTCATACTAAAATTCAGTGTAGGTCCAAGCCTCGTTGTTATAAATGTGGCCAAGGCCACACTGGGGACAGTTGTGAAAGAGAACAAGAAAGTGCATCGTGTTGCCTTTGCTCTGGTTTTCACTATGCTACGAATAAGTCTTGCCCAGAATTTTCTAGGCAAAAATTAATTAAAACATACATGGCACAAAGTTCAGTATCTTATGCTGAAGCGGAAAAACTTTATCCACCAGTAACTAAATCATATGCTGATACACTTTTATCTTCTCCTTCCAAAAACTTTGCACATACCCCATCAATCTCTTCACCTAATAGAATGCCTGCTTCAAGTAGCTATAAAAAGTCTGTCTTCCTTAAACCACGCTCCCCTCCCAAATCTGTACAAGGATATAATAAAGAAGCTCACAATGCCATTATTAAAGATTATGACATTCCCCAACCATCAAATGGTTGTGCTCTTTCTAATAATAATGAAAAAAACGACACAAATTTTTCCATAAATGATTTTCTTTCTGCATTACACAATCTTCTTTCTCAGTTCAACATTTCACCGTCCAACGTTGCCCCGTCTTTCAATGTATCTCAATCCAGTCATAATGGACAACACATCCAAAATAATCCAGTGGAACTGCCGCAGTCTAGTAAACAAAAAGAGTGATGTTATATATCTTTTAAACAAATATGAGCCATTTGCCTTTGCCTTTGCAGAGACTTGGCTCAAATCTAATCATAGTTTTAAAATCAACGGTTATTTAACCATTAGAGAGGATAAATCTGATGGGTATGGTGGAGTAGCTATACTCATCAAGAATTCTATACCTTTTTCTATCATTACATTACCTCCTCATAGTGAGGAAATCTCAATTGTAGCTATTAAAGTGCATCACATTTGTCTTGTTTCTATTTACATTCCTCACCCTTCCTCTTCTGTCCTTCAAGAGATGAATAATCTCTTTTCTTCTCTTCCAAAGCCTTTCTTAATATTGGGGGACTTTAATTGCCATCACCAATCATGGGGTTGTTCAACTTCTAATTGTTATGGCGATGAATTACTTGATATAATAGACTTACATAACTTATGCATCTTGAACTCGGGAGCTGCCACACGTCGCTCAGATCCCACTCAGAACCAAAGTGCAATCGACCTTTCTATCTGTTCTCCAAACTTAGCCTCTTCATTACCTTGGCATACTTTAACCTCTACTTATGGCAGTGGTCATTTTCCAATAGTTATTTCTTATCCTGTTTCAAAACCAAACGCACCATTAAGGAGATCAAACTTAAAACATAAACTACCTAATAGAAATAATAATGACTGGGACAAATTTAGGAACATTGTTGACAGTAAGCTTTGCTCTTTGCCTGTTATCTCTGATGGCAATGAAAATAGTTGTGCTGAAGCTTTAGCACTTATATTAATCGCAGCGGCAGATGAAGTTTTTCCTGAAAAAAATAACAATATTAGTACAATTCCTTCGCCTCCATGGTGGGATTCAGAGTGCACTGAATTGGTTAAAAAAACGGAAAGAGGCTTGTAGGGGATCCCTACACTTAATGATATGATAACGGGGCGATTCTATTGGGATGATGAAATAAAACCGACCGCTTTGAATGTTCGAAAAACACTGATTTAATTAAATATATTTTTACATATTATTTGCAATAATAGGTACAAATGCTGTGTGTGCAGAATGCACGGCGCGTAAGTCGCTAAAGTAATGTACGGTTCCGTACAAGGCTGAATACAATTATAACCTTGATATGTCTGATATTAATTTTGAAATAGTCACCAACTTAATTAATGAAACTTGTAAACTTTTTAAGAAGAAAAAATTTGAGTCTTGGCGTAATTTTTGCTCATCAATTTCTCCAAATACTCACCCTACCACTGTCTGGCGCAATATTCGTAGATTTAGGTCCATTTATAACAACCCTTGTCCCATTCCTGATTCTTTAGCCAGTGAATTTTTAGATAAATTAGCACCGCCATGGGTACCGGATGAGGTTATTAACCTTAGCCTGCCTCTCGTATCCAATATCCAAGATATCTACTCATACGACACTAAATCTTCCATTCACTCTCACTGAATTAAAAGGTGTTATTCATAAAACTAAGGATTCGGCACCGGGCATTGATGGCATCCCGTATTCCTTTTTTGCTAATATAAATGATGACGTCCTCATTTATTATTTAAAGCTTATTAATTCTATCATGAATTCAGGAAACATCCCTGTTGAATGGAAACGTCAAATGGTGTTGCCATTCCTTAAACCAAATAAAACTCCATCTGACGTTTCTTCATACCGTCCCATAGTCTTGTCATCAATCCTGGTGAAATTAGCGGAGCACTTAGTTAAAAATCGCCTAGAATGGTATGTGGAAAGTAACAGTCTTTTGGCAGAATCACAATATGGTTTTAGAAAAGGTAAAAGTACAACTGATTGTTTAAGTATTTTAACATCGGATATTCGATTATCCTTCTCTAATAACCATTCCACCATTGCAGTTTTCCTTGATATTAATGCAGCTTATGATAATGTTGTATTATCAGTTTTACTAAATAAATTAAAAGCCTTGCAGGTTCCATTGATTTTGTCGAATTTTATTATTAATATCCTGACTGAACGCTCTGTTAACATGATAATAGGAGATCACGAGGTATCTCATCTTGTATGGAGGGGTCTGCCACAGGGTTCTATGCTCAGTCCCCTTTTATACAATATTTACACTTTTGATCTAGACTCGTCTTTAACCACTAACCATGTTAAAGTTCTTCAATATGCCGATGACTTATTATTATATTCTTCAAGCCAATCTGTTGAACAAGCTCGCTGTGCCATCAATTCTGCTTTATCTAATTTGGAGTTATGGTTACATCTAAACGGTTTGGATTTATCCACGTCTAAAAGCGCGGCTGTTTTATTCACCCGGAAGAGGAATATTCCCTTAGTAAACCTCTTTTATAAGGATATACCTATTCCAGTTATAGATAAATTCAGATATCTAGGTATAATACTTGATTGTAAATTAAGTAGTGTTCCTCATTGTGATTATATTGTCAACAAATGTGAAAATCACCTAAACATGCTTAGATGCCTCTCTGGTGTGTGGTGGGGTGCACATCCGTTTTCGTTGAAACTTATTTACAACGCAATTATCAGAAGCACTCTGGATTATGGATTGTTCGTTTTAGAACCTGGTAGTATCATGGCTTTTAAAAAATTGGATCGTATTCAGTCTAAAGCATTACGCATTATTTCGGGTGCCATGAAGTCTAGTCCTATTAATGCTCTCCAAGTTGAATGTGGGGAAGCTCCTTTACATCTTAGAAGACAATTCTTATCAGACAAATATTTGTTCCGGATTCTTCAGTTCTCAACTCATCCTCTCATTCCTAAACTAGACTCTTTAGTGTTGCAGATTGAATCTTCAGATTACTGGTCCCATAAACGTGCGCCTTGTTTAGTTATAAGCTATAAAAAATTCCTTTCACTTTCTTCTCCTATTCACCGTTCCAATAAACTTCCCATATTTAACTGTAGATATGAGAGTTTACAATTCAGCCCCATCATTAAATTTAACTGTGTACGTAATAAATTAGATCCCGATTGTCCTAAAAGTTTTAACAATTTCCTTGCTGATCACTTAGAATATCACCATATATTTACGGATGCTGCCAAGCGTTCTCCGATAGGTTGTGTTGGGATAGGTACTTACCATTCTCAATACAACATCGTACAAAAAATAAAACTGCCTCCGGAGACTTCGGTTTTTACGGGGGAATGTTTCGGTATTTTAAAAGCCATCGAATATACTCGTGTTTTTAAGCTCAAAAAAACTATAATTTTTACAGATTCCCAAAGTGCTCTTCTAGCCATCAACAAATCCCCTTTCGAACACAAATCGCAGTTGCCAATCATTTATTTAATAAGAGAATTTGCGTTCAGAACCATCTCTGAAGGTAATACTTTGGAATTTGCGTGGATTCCGGCTCATGCTGGAATCCATGGCAATGAAGTAGCTAATACACTCGCCGGTGATGCGGTGCAGTATGGGGACTTAGCTCCTTATACAAATTTCAGCACTGATCTTATGATCCTACCAAAGACTTTTCTTTGGGACACCTGGAAGGTAGCTTGGGATATCGGAAGCAAGTCAAAGGGTCGTTATTTTTCATTAATTCAACCCGATGTTCCGGAAAAACCGTGGTTTGGCAGGGCAAAGTTTGGCAAGATGGAGACCTCTGTATTAATACGGATGAGACTGGGTCATGTTTGTACTCCAGCCCATCTTGCCAAACTTCATATCATCGACGACCCCATGTGCTTGTGTGGCACAGACGTAGGCGACCTAAACCACATTTTTTTCTCCTGTCCTTTGTATGACCGTTCTTCTTTTCTTGGTAACCTCTTGTCCCTCAGTACTCCTTTTCCTACCTCAATAATTTCTTTACTTTGTACAAATAGCTTCCCTGTATATAAATGTATAGTCTCATTCATTATTTTAAATAATATTAAGTTGTAAATTTTCGCCGTTGTAATTTGATCATTATCATTATTTTATCACCGTTATTATACTGATCCTATATATTCATCATATCCTAAATCCCGTTTAAAAATCATTATAATATTTTCGTTTCCCTACCTTGACCTATGAACTAAACGTGACATTGGCTAAATGCGCAAACCGTGCGAAGCCAAAAGAAAAAAAAAAAAAAAAAAGAGAGAATCGGCACCTTTGTTTGACAACTGACAAGCAAGACAGGTGTCGTGACATTACTATTTCTCAGCCCAGCCAGCCGCCGGTGCCGGTGACTATTGGAAATTGCTATTTACTATTATTTGAATGTCATCTTGTGCTCGCAAACAGTTAATCTAACGTTATAAATTTAGCTTAATCATGTCCAAAGATATCACTGTTCTTACGCCAAATGGAAGGAGGCAAAAAGTACGCTGTACTCCTGATACAAGTATTTTACAGGTATCAAAAATTTTATTAATATATTTTTCATTGCATCTTTATACACTTTTTTAAATTTATCTTAGTTTAGAAGACTAAAATGAGTTTAATTTTTAAGTATACTTAGTCCTATTGGACTAAGTATACTTAAAAATGAACTCATTATATCTTCTAAACTAAGACCCGAATAAATCTGTGACTTGGAAAAGTTGCAACTAATTAGCGACTAAATTTGGGAGAAAACAGATCTTCGCTAGGTGGCCTAGTTTTTGAGATATAAATGTGGCCAAGCTGATGCAATGCTTTCCAGATCGGCCACCTATGAACCCTTATAACTTTTGAACCAGTGACTGACAAATTCTGATATTTGGTGGCAAATTTCGACTAATTAGCAACAAACTGTGTTATCAAAATTAAAATCCCTGATGGTGGCCATGCCAGTGTCAGTCCACGGTAGCTTAAACATAATAATTATGTGTTTGATTATAGGTGTTAGAAGATGTCTGCCTAAAGCAAGGTTTTCAACCTTCTGATTATGATTTAAAGCATCATAACCATATTTTGGATTTAACAACTACTATCAGGTTTTCCAATCTTCCCAACAAAGCTATGCTAGAAATGGTAGAGGCTGACAGGAAAAGGGAAGAATCAAATGTCACCATTGGATTGCAATTGGAAGATGGTAAAGTGATAATACTTCCAATAATTTCTTAATTTATTATTGCAATAATATTTCAAACAAACCTGTATTACTTATTAATTACAATTGACTAAAGAAAAAAACACTAGTTGGATTTTTAATTGTGATCTTGAAGAACTTGGCAGTTCCAAGCAAATTAGTGCTCGCCTACTGAGTAGTGAGTCTTGTTCTGTCATCTCCACTGTCATATTGTTGGCCACTGTTTACACTGCTTGAGAACCGCTGTATGGGTGTTTTTGCTTTATAGTTCATTTGGCTTTAGGTGAATCCAAAAGTACTTCAAACCAAATTGATTACTTCCTCCTTTTAGAAGTCGCTTAAAAATTTGAAATAAATTGTATAATAAATTCTTGATCATAATTTGAAATTCCTCCATTGCAGGTGAAAGAAGAACAGCAGATTTTGCACCCAACACATCATTATATGACTTAGTAATATCACTGGCCCCCGGAGAATTAAATTCATTGGAGCATCCAACTATTCTTTACATGCGTCAAGAAGTTGTGGGCGAAACTGCACTGCGAGAAAAAACCTTGAGGCAGTTAGGATTAATAAGGGGTAGAGCCATTCTCAGGTTGCTTGATAAACAAGCTGAAGCAAGGTAATCTCTGTAACACCCAAAATGTGATCTCTCTCCAGCGACACCAAAATCGATGGTGATCTATTATAAAGGAATATATTGTATGTTGAATGTAGGTAAGATGCTAATAGTGTATCTACCATAGATAGCGTTAAATGTGGTGTCACTGGGGAGCGTCCTCACTGGCAGTGGCACCTAGATTTTGCACTCCACAATGATATAAGCTACCACTTCCTATTGAAAAGCAATGTAAGAATGCTGTTTAATGGGTACTTACGTATTGATAAATAACATTATTATGTAGTAAGTACTTTTATTTATTTGATTAAATCTATACAAATATTATAAATTCGAAAGTAACTCTGACTGTCTGTATGTCTGTCTGTTACCTTTTCACGCCTAAACCACTGAACGGTGTTCGATAAAATTTGGCAAGGCTATAGATAGCATCCTGGGGTCGTCCCAGTCATAAACTTATTTTTCATAATTATCACTAACTTAAGAAATGCTGGGTTTCCCATACAAACTTTCCTCTATATCACCCCCTGTATGATTATTTTTTAAAACAAAATATAGCCTATGTATACATAGGCTATTTTTTGTCTTTATATTATTACTACTACTTTATAGTATTTCTTAAGTTAGTGTTAATTATGAAAATTCAAGTTTATGATTTTGGTAGGAAATAAAGAAATATGCGGTTCAGGGTTTTTGAAAAATCATCCCTTAAGGGGGTCAAATAGGGGTTAATTTTAAAATTCACAAAACTGCATGGATTTGGATAAAATTTGGCAAGGCTATAAATAGCATCCTGGGGACGTAGGCTACTTTTTGTCTTAAAAAATAATCCTACCGGGGGTGAGATAGGGGATGAAAGTTTCTATAGGAAACCCAGAATTTCTTAAGTGAGGGATATCAAAATTCAAATTTATGATTTTGGTAGGAAGTAAATAAATATGCTGTATGTACCTATTTGAAAAATCTGCCCCTAAGATTGATTTTAAAATTAACAAATAATATTAAAATGTTTGTATACCTACAAACTCAAAGCATTTATTTCAATTAAAATTACAGGCACTTTTGAATTGTCAAAGAGTTGGTCAATTAGTCAGAAAGTTGAAGCTAGATGCCCACTCCAAAACGTAGATCTCAATGGAGAAGAACGGGCAAGAAACTCCACGGCCACTCTTTTAAATCAAGATAAATAATACAACATCCTGGGTACATTATTTTCGTTGCTTCTACATGTGAGAACTGTGTAAAAAAAAAAAAAATACTTAAGAACAAGTGAAAATATAAAAATTAAAAATAAGCTCTGGCAGATAAGAGATGACCAGTCTCAACTGACGGCGCCCGTTCACGAACATGACGCGTGGATCAGCACCATCCAGCTCAACCATTTAGTAGGGAACCGAATGATCCAAGACACTTGCCACCATCAGCGAGACATTTAAGTGAGAATCACAAACTCCCAACTGCCAATAAACGGCCTATGGTACTCACATTCACAAAAATTTAAAAGCCTCTACCTCTTTTTAAGAGATTTTAAGAAATTGGAAATGTACCTAGTCATAGTTCGTATCTTGAGGTAACAATTAACTTTTGAACAAGTGGATACTCGGTCAAAAATTATTTGTTATAATAGTGTGACTGGCATAATAAATTTTAACTAAACAAAGTCTTCCCGCCGCGTATGTCTGTCTGTTTGAATGCGCTAAAGTCAAAAAGTACCGAACGGATTTTCATTTTCACCAATGGACGGAGTGACTCAGTGTATAATTAAGGTTTTGTGTAAATTGCTGACTGGGAGCTTTAAGCCCACCATACACGGCAACGATATATCGTAGCGATTTGAGTTTGCACAGTTATATCGGACGGCCCTATGTTTTAACATGTACGTTCCCATGGGATATATGCCGACGTCCACGTGGGCGAAGCCGCGGGTAAAAGCTAGTAATTTATAGATTAAGTCTACATTAGGTATGTTCGATCAACATACATTATAATAGATCGCGGTGGATTAAAGTGCCGTAGCTGGAGAGTATCACACCTCCCAAAATCATTGTACCTAAAGTCTTATACCTACTTTATATTTTGATTTACCTTATATTAATTTTATTTCTAGACAAGCTAATGTGTCTGCTTTTTATCGCCGACCAGTCATTGATGAGAAAGTTGGAGATGAGAAAAAAGAAAAAGAAATAAAAAAACAACAAACAGAAAATAACCCTGTTTCGGGATCTTCAAAAACAATTAAGCACAACCAAGATCAATCTCATAAGCTCGATATTATAAGTAAATATAAGGAAAGTGCTATCCAACAAACTTGTAATACAGAGAATAAAGAAGTTGAACATGGTGATTCTTCATCTCAAGAACAAGAGACAGCTATTAAAGAAGAATTGATAGACACTGATGTAAAAAAGAGCAATTCGTCTTTCTCTTCTCAATCAAGAGAATATTTAGAAAGGCGACTAAAGATTGAAGAAGAAGTCACTTTTGTAAGTATATTTATATATTATTATTGCAGTCCCAAAAAGAGAATGATTGAAATGGGCCCAGCTTGTCCAATACAATTGAAATATGGTACATTATGCATGTAATTATTATTTTTTTCTCTTAATCAATAAAGCACAGTAATATAGGTAAACCCAAGAAACATATTATACGTCAAATGTTACTACTGTTTATTGCTCAAAACAATGATTAAACTCCAACAATTTTGTACTACCTACAGTTCAAACATCCGTTATTGTCGCGGCCATACTGTGACCTTATAATTCACATTACTTACTGCTTCGTTTTTAGCCACAAATCATATAAATAAATTTTTCTTTTTTGTACTTTATTCAAGCAAAAATCGCGCTTACTGTAACTTATTTAGTGAGAATTTAAACAGTTTGCTAAGAAAAGCTTATTTAAAGATATTATGTATTCACATAGCTTTTGAGGTCAAAAACCGATATCTCTCAGTCGCCAAACCGTAGTCAATAATCTTGGCGCTTGGTTTGGAAAGTGGAGAATCGAAGTTAATCCCGAAAAAAGTCAAGCGGTTCTCTTTTCGAAACCGCGACTTAACCTTCCCCCTCCCCCGACCGATCACCATGTTCGGCAGGCCTTGTGAGAAGCGACTAAGCGAGCCAAATATCTAGGTGTGACTCGATGAGCATCTCTCCTTCTCAAAACACAAAGAAGGCTCGTTCGCGCGCCGCTTTTGGTCTCGGTAGACTCCACTCCGTTCTGAATGCACGCAGCAAATTGCACATATACAGAGCGTGCATTTGGCCAATCATGACCTATGCCTGTGCAGTTTTCGCACACGCAAAGCCCCACCATATACATAGGATGCAGACCCTCCAAAACTGTTTCCTCCGAAAGGCTACGGGATCTCCTTGGTTCGTTCAGAACGAAATCCTCCACTTACAAAAAACCCCACTATACATGAATTCATGAAACGCAATTCTAAGCGTTTCTTCGATACAGCCGTCAAACATCGCAACCGTTTGGTTGTCAAGGCGGCTAGTTATATCCTCTCTTAAATTAGTAAAATCTGCCGTCCAAGCCATGTTCTGACTGACACCGATGACCCCATAACGTAATTGTCTTCCCTGTCATTTGCTCGGTGAAGAAGTGCCAGCTGGTGGCGTAGCTGAGCCAGCTTTAAATTCCCCTGACAATAATAATTATCCTAATATGATCCAGTATGCGCAACCAATTTTGCGGACGTGTTTGGTCCTGGATGGCTGAGGCTAGGCTACGAAGGCTGTCAAATACTTGCCGTCGTAGGGGTTTTGTCACGAATGGTCTGGGAGTGGCTGTACTCACATCATCACAGAGTAACTTGATGGGACTGCCGCCGATGTTAAGCCTCTTTAGCTGAAGAGATATTTCCGACTGTAGAAGTTGCAACAGTTCCGGGTCTGTAGTTTGGGATTTTGCGAGTACCTCAAAATCGACTGGAGTTTGCAGTTTACTGACGCGGGACAATGTATCGGCGACGATGTTGTCTGTCAGTTGTGAACTGCGAAATAAAGTCCAGGTGTCTATACTGCCGCGGAGCACAGTTGTGCTTTCGCGGAAAGCGTATATCAATGGCTTGTGGTCAGTATAGACGGTGAAGTGTCTCGCTTCCAACATGTGGCGAAGTATTTTATACCTTCATAGATCGCAAGCAGCTCACGATCGTATGGCGAGTACTTCTGCTGTGCGGGGCTTAACGTGCGTGAAAAGAAGGCAAGCGGTTGCCACTGCTCGTCCCTGAACTGTTGCAGCACTGCACCTATTGCCAGATCAGACGCGTCTGTGACTAGGGCGACCTTTGCTTGATAGTCAGGGTGTGCAAGCAATGCTACGTTGCAGAGGCTGTCTTTGCACTTATTAAAGGCGGTGAGCGCCTCCCCTATTATTTCCACGGGCCTTTTACTGAGAATATTAGCAGGGCGTTAAGGGGACCTTAAAATTTTGCGGCTTTGGTAGAAACCGCCTGTAAAAGTTCAACATCCCTAAGAAACGCCTGAGCTTCCTAACGGTTTTAGACGTAGGGAAGTCCTTGATGGCTTCTACCTTTGACTCCAAGGGTCTGCATTGCATAAAAACACTGCATTTTTATGAATCGGTTTTCAATTGTTATTATAGCAAATAAAAAGCTGTAATGATGAAAAATCACTCTTCGATACGCCATCTTTTCTGCACTAGAGATTGGTTGCCATGGCCGAAATTCGGTAAATTTCTGCTGTGCTTAAAACAAAATCGTTTAAGTATACATATTATATTTTAATATGAGTAAATTCGAACTGACAGATATGCTACCGTCCCAAATTTTAAATAGGTTATTTTTAACAGACTTCAAAAAAAGAAGAAATTTATGCATTTGACAAATGACGTCGCACAACGCATTAAACACAGAAGTCATGATTAGGTAACAATTTAACCAACCGACAAAACAGAGTTACTTTCGCGTTTATAATATTGCTCCGACTACCGGCTATAAAGTCTTTATCAAATATTAATTGTGTATTAAATAAAAACAATTTACTTTTAGTTGGGAGCTCAAAAAGCAATAGCATTTATGCAACCAGATTTAGTAGAAGAGGATATTGACGATCTGCCAGATGACTTTTATGAATTAAGTATAGAAGAAGTACGAAGATTGTATCATGATTTACAGCAACATCGTATTACCCTCGAAAATACACCACTTCAAACATCAGCAAAAGTAATGGAAATTAAAGAACAGGTAAAATATCACATTATTGAAGTAATTAGGGAAATTTTTATGCAAACACTATCCGTAACTATGGAAATAGGCCCCATGAAGTTTCCAAATAATTAAAACTAATTTCGGAGAAAACTAAAACTGCAGTCCCATCTAAACGGGAACCGAGTTCCATGTTAAGCAACATAGAATCCGGTTCCCGTTTTACCAATTTATAATAGTAATGATTAAGATCAAAATAATACTGCTTGGGACCCTAACTTCTCTTCTCTTTTTTTTTCAGGCGTCTGTACAAAAGCTTAATTTATACAAGAATGTGGTGGTTCGTGTGCAATTCCCCGATCATATAATACTTCAAGGAATTTTTACTCCTACGGATACGATCGAAGATGTGACGGATTTTATAAAAGCGCATTTACGGAATCCAAACAAAAAATTCCATATTTGTAAGAAACTATTTAATATTATTAACCTCCGGAACGAACGTTCCTTAGTCAGTCTCTCGCTACAATATCCTAAAGTGGTTAGTACAACAAGGGACCTAGCGCCAACAGAGACCTAATTATCCGTTTCAGAATTCGACCGTAAGAGAATTCCTTTTCACGACAACTTTTCATGTTCTTCGGATGACAAAACGTAATGTTAACATTAAGTAAGAGCTTGTTATACTTCAGCTCAAATTCATATTTTGCCCCCACTTCGCCGCGCCGGGTATCACTATCCCACTCGCACCGTCAAACTGATTCAGTTAGGGTGAACTACGCTATTTATGGACTAGGCTTGGTTAAACTTGTTAAACTTATACCGTCTTATTACAAAACAAGGTTCATCTTCAAACCCAGGCTTAAACCATGGACCCTTTTTTGAATTTTGAGCTTTATTCTGACACGTTAAGATGTCAGTTTTACAAAACTGACAACTTGGTACCGGACTAAGTTGTCAGTTTTGTATAAAGAACTGTATTTCTATCAAAGCTAGGTTCATATTACAAAAACTGGCTCGATGGTTTAAACCATGACGAAGAAAAACCTCGTTTTGTAATAACACCGATAATATATATTATTTCACGAAATATTGCAAATCGATTTCAAAGTACGAAGAATCGACGTCTTCTGGAAAGGTAAATGAAAATATTTTGGAAGTTTAGTTTAGGGGCCGTGCACGAAATAGACTGATTTTGATCAATTTTGTTCATGGTTTGTGAGAAATTGAAAAAGAATTTATACAAAATTATTTATGATTTGAAAAGTCGAGTTCTTTGTTTTGCATGTGGCTCAAAGAGATTTTTCAAGTAAATTAAGTATTCATGGAAAATCACTAAAATTCGCAACAAGTTTTCCAAAAAATGACGCGAGACTTACGTTTGATCATCTTTTTACAAGAAACTGCTTTTGATTTTGAACATTAAAAAATCATCAACACCATTATATGGTCTACTTGTACGTGGCAGAAGCACGTTTTTCAACTTCGATACAAAATATAGCAGAAAAAAATGTTGAAATAACGTAATTGTCGGAAAACTTCTAGACAAATAAGTATTTTTTTCAATTACTTGGAGACACTTTTAAGAAATTAAAAAAGTGACAAATTAATCTTAAGTTAACCATATAATATAATCAAAATTTTATTTTATAAATAAACAATAACTTTATTTCGTAAATCAAAGGTAAAGTGACCTATATTCTCGACCGCGCAAAACCGTTCCCGTCTGTAGCGACCGGGTGTTCCCAGCGAGAGGACATAACACTTTGTGTCGCAGGCGCGCGCGTTCTACGTAAACATAATCCAGAAATTGTACGCCGACTACCATATTTTGATCCGGTAAGTATTTATTTTATTTTAAGTACTTTGCTTGTTTAAGAAGAACAGTAAAATGCATGCCTAGTCATAGTTAGGTATAGTTGTATAAAGATACGAGGTGTAACTTAAATAACGCACAAGTCACAACCTCTTAAGGGGTTATTGTACTCATCATCATTATGAACAACTTTTACGATGGAGAAAAATCGCGAAAAAAAATCATCTGTTCCCTACATTTTTGAACAGCCGATTTTTTTTCGCGATTTCTGGTTTGGTCCTGCGAAAATTCTCAAATTTTTCATCCTGGTCGTTTTCATAGTTTTCGAGGGTGGTAAAGCTGATAGTGACGTTAAAATGTAAATCCAAGATGGCGGCTACGAAAATTTTCTGATTTTTTATCATGGGTATCGTTTGCATGGTTTTCGGGGGTGCTAAAGCCGATAATGAAGTCAAAATGAAAATCCAAGATGGCGGCTGCGAAAATTTTCTAATTTTTCATCATGGGGTATCGTTTTAACTCTTAAAATGTCGATTGCACACCATGTGTACAGATAACAATAGAATTTCAATTGTGTCTGCTAATTAGCGCGCGACGGGTTAATGGTTTTCAAGGGTGTTAAAGCTAATAGTGAAGTCAAAATAAAAATCCAAGATGGCGGCTGCAAAATAAGTCAAAATTTTTGTCATGGGTGTCGTTTTCATAGTTTTCTGGGGTGCTAAAGTCGATAGTGATGTCTAAATATAAATCAAAGATGGCGGCTGCGAAAATTTTCAGATTTTTTATCATGGGTATCGTTTTCATGGTTTTCGGGGGTGCTAAAGCCGATAATGAAGTGAAAATGAAAATCCAAGATGGCGGCTGCGAAATTTTTCAAATTTTTCATCATGGGGTATCGTTTTAATGGTTTTCAAGGGTGTTAAAGCTAATAGTGAAGTCAAAATAAAAGTCCAAGATGGCGGCTGCAAAATAAATCAAAATTTTTGCCATGGATGTCGTTTTCATAGTTTTCTGAGGTGCTAAAGTCGATAGTGAGGTCAAAATATAAATCAAAGATGGCGGCTGCGAATTTTTTTAATAATACGTGAGAAGGATCATTGTTCCTGAAGGGGGTCCCCCGACTGCACGTTTTTAGGGTTCCGTAGACAACAAGGAACCCTTATAGTTTCGCTATGTCCGTCCGCAGCTTAGCTCAAAGACTCTTAGTACTAGAAAGCTATAATTTGGCATGGATATACATATTCATCACGCCGACAAAGTGGTAAAATAAAATCATGAAAAAATCTTCTTTTTTTTTGTTGTCCACCCCATGATGTGGGGTGTTGTGGATGGGTCTCAAAAATATTGTCGGTTTGTTAAAACAATTTTTCGATTTAGGGATCCGTTTCTGAAATATTAAGCTTTAAAGTGCTAATTTTTGTTAAGATCAAGTGTCCCCCTGCCAGCTAAACGGTTAGTTTTGGAGAGGTGAAAAAATTCACGGTAGTAATAAATGTAACGAAGTTAAAAGGAAAACTATCACAACTAAGTAGGCTTTCAAGTTTACGAGTAATAGTCAACGAACTTACATTTGCAGTTGGAATGTATGGGAGACCATATTTTTCAACTACAGTGTTAAGTTTGTTCTTGGGATAAATTTATCCCAACTACGGAACCCTTCATTGTGCGTGGTCCGACACGCACTTGACCAGTTTTTTATTTTTAATCCTTTTTGGTTCACCTGGAACGTTCTTAGCTAAACTAATTAAGACCCGGGTGACACTGTTGTCACAGGACAATTTCTGCCTACCGTGGCCGCTAGTTATATTTAGATTGTAATTATGTTTCATAGATATTTTTGTTTTGGTTTACAAAAATTTTTGTTTGACTAATCAATAGATTGAAAATTTTAGTGATTGAGCCCAACACTGCCTATAAGTTACTGGTATTAATGTATATTTTTTTTGTAGATCATTACCAGTGCATCACCAAAAAAAAGAGGACGAAACTTGGGATTGGCACGTTAAGATTAACGTGCCAACCCCAAGTTTCGTCGACCCCGACGCCGCCGACCGCCCGCCGACACCAACTTAGTTGGGGTCGGCTTCCAGTCTAACCGGATGCAGCTGAAAACAAGTATTTTACATGGATCGACTGCCTATCTGACCTTCACAGCCCAGTAACTGGGTAATACGATACCCCTTGGTAAGTCTGGTTGTCAGAGTTTCAGGCTTCTGACGACCCGTAACGACTGTCAAAGATCCGCGAATGGCAGCAGGATTGGTACGTATCAGACAAATTCTTGCAGAAAGTAATTCTAATCAAACTGCTACAGCTTTGTTTCAAGAACATGTAAGATTATACTTTCGATCAGTGCTAAGTCTTTATGTACTTTAAGTATTTACGAGTACATTATTATTTTCTGCAAAACCTCAAATCCCAGATAGAGCAACGGCACGACATTGAAAGGCAGACTATTTTGCAGGCGAAAAGCGCCTTGTGGTGGCTGGAGCTATGAAGATGCCTTTTGATGGCCTCAAATTTTAGCAAAGTCTGCAAGCGAAGGAATAATATAAGTTCTGCAGATCTAGTTAAAAAATTGCTGTGTAAATGCATTGGCTCAGCTGGAAAAACAAGGAACCTTGTTTTTTAACATAGCGGTCTGTTTCTAAATTTTACATTCCTAGACCCAGTAGTTTCGACTGTGCGTTGATGTGTGAGTCAGTCAGTTTCTCCTTTTATTTAGGTCACCTTATAATTATGAACTTCGTTAATGTAGTCCTCGTGAGATTGTATGTCGATAAATTGTAACTGTACCATACTGCTTACAATACAACGTATTAATTTTCAGTACCTAGTTCTCGTTCTAGTATCTATCCATGTCAAACCGTCAAATTGTGAACTGGCATCATGCAAATGAATGCGACGGAACGCACCTTGCGCGCTGATTTGTTGAACGTCATGTGCCCCGCGCCGCAATCTCTGTCATTGGTTCGTTTGTCTCAGGAAATAAACAAACAGATGTTTTGTGGTTTTTAATAGTTTTCGTGATGAAAATAATTAAAAGTTATATTAAAGTTACATTTAATATTTAAACAAACAAGTGAAGCTTCAGCAATAAATAACATAACCTAAGTTATACTATACGTAACGTACCTAGTTATTGATTATTAATATATAATTTTTTTATCTGTTTATATATCTCGGGACTCTGGGGTCCCGGACCTTTGGAAGGCGTACGAGGGGCCAAAGCCAACTCGCAGAGGCCCGTTAGACGCTTTCAATGAAATGAGGTACTAACCGACGAATATCCCTGTATGCACCCAAGGACAACACCCGGTTGGTGTAGGACTATTGCAGGATATGAAAACAAAGATATTGAACTATCGATTTGGATGGCTAAAGTGGACTGGTTATTTAGAACTATGAAAGGACTATGGCCCCTGCCTGATCAATATTTTATTACACGGAAAAAATGGCAGGGGGTGACTAGCACACTCAATAATGGGCCCCCAGAAACTATCGCTAGCACTTAGTGACGTAACGACAAGGGACAAGGCAACATGTCCCGAGGTGTTTGAGGAGTGGAGAAGTATTCCACGGCTCTCAGAACAATCCCAGAGCCCGGAAGATGGTCAAGATGCCTACAAGCACTTACTGAAATACTTCCTTCCTCCGAGCATGCTTGCTCTTGCGAATCTCCACTCAAGCCGGCCAATAAAGACAAGAATGAGGTGGGATCTCTGTTCCTCATCAGTGTTCACTCTAGCCGGTCAATAAAGGCAAGCCAGAGGCAAGGAACAGGACTTCTCGCTGGAGATAGGGTTCGTGGGGTCGCTACTGCCCATCAGCTCGCCACACGCTGCCCTGCGGGTTTCTGTATCTCTCTTGGTCTAGCTCCTCACCCTAGATCTGTTTCGGCAAAGTAAACTCTACCGGCACAGACCCATAGTTCGGAGCGCGCAAGCCCCACCACGACGTCAACGTAGAGATGCGGCGGTGTGGTTATTATTATTTATTTATTAATTAACCATTTATGTACACACAAATAAACAGACAAACAGAAAGGAACAGAAAAATACGTACAAAGGTAATGCTTATTTCAAAAGAAATCTCTTCCAGCATACCTGCGATAGGACAGAGTATAAAAAGAAACGTAGACAACGTGTGTAAGAGTAGAAGAGAAAATAAAATACATAAAATCCAAAACAATTAACTCATTAAATAATACATATAATAAATAGTTAAATACATACATACTACTAAAAAAAAACCACTACTAAAATAAATACCACTAAAATAACTAACAACTATGACGACGTGGAAAGATAGTGTTCTTTCATTCTTCTTTTAAATACTGCAATAGTTTGGCAGTCCCTAATGTCAGGCGGAAGTGAATTCCATAACCGCACCGCGTGGACAGTGAAGGAGTAGGAGTAGAAGTCAGTGGAGTGGGAAGGAGATTTAAGGAGGTTTCTAAGATGCGACCTGCAAGGCACATCAAAAGGACGGGCGTAGGAAAAGCGTTCCCTCAGATAGGAAGGCGTTTTAGGGTTGTGAAGGATGTTAAATAAAAGACATAATATCCGAGAGTTCCTGCGAAGTCGAATCCCTATTCGACTTCGCAGGAACTCTCGGATATTAAGTCTTGCCACTTGAGTATCTCGCGAAAGTTAGAAACGTGATCATACTTTTTAAGGTAAAAAACAAAACGAATACAGATATTTTGCAAACGCTCAAGTATATTCAAAAGCTCCTCAGTAGCATCCAAATAACAGGCATCAGCGTAGTCAATAATGGGCTGAATGAGAGTTTGAGCAAGGGAGATTTTGGTTTTCAAGGGCAAGAAGCTCTGGAGGCATTTCAAGGAATGGAGCGTGTAGTGCACTTTGCGACTGACTTGAGCAACATGGGCAGGCCACGATAAGTAGGAGTCCATGGTCACTCCCAGGTTTTTAACAGTATTTGCGTATTCAATCTGAACTCCATTCAGACAGAGTGGAGACAGCGACGCAACATCGAGCTTATTCCGCAAATACCTGCCGCCAATAATTATAGCCTGGGATTTCCTAGAGTTGATTAGCAGCCCAAAGGATCGCGACCACTCGCTAATCAAATCCAGGTCTCTGTTCATGGCACACACGGCAGCTTCCGCATCTTTCCTCAGGAAATGGTTGTAAAGCTGCAGATCGTCGGCATAGAGATGGAAGAAAGAAGAGATGACATTGGTGACACAGTTAATGAAAATGGAAAAGAGAAGAGGAGAGAGAACGCCACCCTGAGGCACCCTCGCAGTAAGAGAGCACCAGTCAGAAGAAGACTCGTCGAGACGAACCCGCTGCGACCGGCCTTTGAGAGTCAAACCAACTAATAGTACTTGAAGAGAAATTGAGAGATTTAAGGATCCCTACAAGGATGTCGAAATCAACAGAGTTAAAGGCACTGCTAAAGTCCAGAAGTACAAGTAAGGTAAGAGATTTGTGGTCCATAGCCCTGCGGATGTCATCAGTAACCTTCAAAAGAGCGGTGACTGTGCTATGACCAGGTTGAAAACCAGATTGAAAAGTACCAAAACGGCAGAAAGTTGCTGGTGAACAATATACTCAAGAACTTTAGAGAGATAAGGGAGAATAGAAATCGGACGGTGAGACAGGGCTAGCAATTTTGGGCCAATAATATTGTCCATAAAAAATATATTGATTGTGATACTTGATCTCAAACAATTAAATGAGTTCATTTCCTTTATTTGACTCATATGTTTGTTTTCTCTCATGGACACAGAACGAGCTACCGCTAAGACCGACTAATCAGGGACGGTTCACAATTTTACGAGTGATAAAATCGGACAGATTGTGAACTTTGTCGGTAAGTGCAGGATTTGTTTACAATTTGACGGTTTGACATGGATAGATTATAAACTATCGAAAATTAATATGTACATTGTATGCAGTAGGTGTGTTACAGTTAAAATTTATCGACAGTTTACAATCTCACGAGTTAGATTATTAACTAAAGAAGTTCATACACATATAGTTCAGTAGTGGTAGTAGTAGTATCATCTGCAAATTGGTCAGGTGTTGGAAGAAGAAGAGAAGGCTATCGATAGTGCATCTGAAAATGAGCAAGAACGTGAAGTTATATTGAGTGATCATGTCAGTGAATCAGAGCAAAGCGAAAACGAATCCAATGATCGATGGAGTAGTGATGATGAGGTCCCATTACAAAACTTTGGCAGCTCTTTTCAAAGTCATGGAAGACGTAATGAATCATTTTACCTCGGAAAGAATGGAAAAACAAAATGGTTCAAACAAGCACCAGACTCTAGGGTAAGAACTCGATATGCTAACATTGTGACAGAAGCTGCTGGACCTAGAGGGCCCGCTAGAGATGCAACGACATTGAGCGAAGTATTTTTGAGTATATTTTCAAGGGAAACTATAAATCTTATTCGTTAGAATACAACACACGAACAAAAAATAAAATAATAATAATAATATATAATATCCGTTAGAAACAACTTCCAGAGAGAACGTGATTGTAAAGTTGTATCTTATGAAGAGTTACTCACATTCTTTGGACTCCTTTTTATGTCGGGAGTGCTGCGATCATCGCATTTGAATTATCAAGATTTATGGGCCAACGATGGTACAGGAATCGAATTTTTTTCTAACACAATGAGCTGCAAAAGGTTTCTTTTTATTCTCAGGAGTTTACGTTTTGATAGCCGAGCAACAAGGGAGGAAAGGCAATCATTAGATAAACTGGCGGCTATCAGAGAGTTCTGCATTTTGATGAATGACAATTTTCAAAAATGTTATAGTATGTCTGAGAATGTGACCATTGATGAGCAGTTGCCAGGGTTCCGTGGTAGATTCTGTGCTGTGGTTTATATGCCTAGCAAACCCACCAAATACGGGATAAAACATTTTGCTCTTGTGGACTCCGCAACATACTATTTACAAAAATTTGAAGTTTATGTTGGAGTTCAACCTGATGGACCATTCAAACTGCCCTCTGATACCGAAAATTTAGTGAAACGATTGACAGAACCTATTTCTGGGACTGGAAGAAATGTCACTATGGACAACTGGTTCACCAGTGTTCCATTGGCCAAAGCACTATTGGATGATCACAAGCTTACCATGGTGGGTACACTGAGAAAGAATAAGGCCGAAATACCAAAGTGCTTCCTACCAGATAAAAGACGAGAGGAGACTTCTAGCTTATTTGGTTTCCAAAAAGACATGACTTTGTGCTCATATGTACCGAAACCAAAAAAAGCAGTTTTGCTTTTATCCACAATGCATCACAACGATAATGTTGAAGGTGACAAAAGAAAGCCAGAAATTATTCACTATTATAACAAAACGAAAGGAGGAGTTGACACAAACAACCAAATGTGTGCCAATTATAATGTAGGAAGACGTACCAAAAGGTGGCCGATGGTGATACTTTTCCACCTGTTCAATGTTACCGGTATCAATTCTTACGTATTATATAAAATGAAAATTGACTCCAATATATCCCGAAGGATGTTCCTGAAGCAACTAGCTGTCGATTTAGTCAAACCTCACCAAATATCGAGAGCAAACTTACCAATACTTCCGCGACCGCTGCAAAAACGCCTAAAACGGCAACATGAAAGTCAGGACCAAGTAACTGTTTCTGGAGCAGGCAGATCTTCTTCATATAAAAGGTGCCATATATGTCCGAGAACTAAGGATAGGAAAACAAAGACTAATTGCTCCAAGTGCCATGAACATGTGTGCAATGACCATATGGTAGTAGTCTGCCAAAATTGTAACTCAGAAAACTAGTGTTTATTAAAGTCCTTTTTTCTTGTTATTTTTTTAATTATATATATCAATAAGAAGTTTAAGAGATGAATAATGTGTAAGTCAAAATGTTCTCATAAATAAAAGTCTGATTTTGCATGTATTTCGTATTTTATTTCAATATTTAATTCTGGGGTGCAACACACCCCGCGCGACCGATAATGCAACTTTTTGGGTGCGCCCAATTAAGGGTTAAGCGATCACTACGCTCGCTCTTTAGGCGTGTGTGCGTGAAAGGTGCACACAAATATAGCATCGCATTGAATTTACCTAAACTCTATCGAGTGAATTTTGTGCACGGACTCTTAATTCATTTATAATTTAACACACAATACAACATCACGCCTTCCCCGAAGGGAATTTATAATTTAGCTTATTTACCAAGGTTGGTATCGTACGTACCTACAGACGTCCAACCAAAAGTATGCGCTTCGGCAATCATCGTCTATCTTCGAAAATATGAACGTGCGATGATGAGAACTATTATAGAGCTGTTGTAACCACGGAAGTACTTGTCTACTTTGTATTACCTAGGTTAGAAAATTAAAAATGAACACCTCTACGCCCTATGGCTATTAGCGATACTCGGTGCTTATGACGTTTATGAAACTGTTTGACAGTTAATCGTTAAACACTTTGCCAAGTGATCATCACTATGAACTGTCAACAGAGATACGCAATAGCCCTAGATGTACAGGAGCACGTGCCCTTTACTTAATCTCTAGCTGACCACACACCCAGCTAACTATTAATTAATTAATTTTAAGCAGGTGGCGATTGATGAACCATTACATTTCTCTGATCCTCGCGACCCGCAGGGCTATTGCGTATCTCTGTTCTTGTATTCCACAATTCTACGGTAGAACTAATGACAGTTTTGGTTCTGACTAGTACTACGTGTCGATTTATTCCCGAATAGTAGAACTAGTGAAACTTTTGGTTCCAAGTAGTTCTACTCTAAGAAATGTTTACCAAATTTACTAGTTTTGCCTCACATCAGGTTTAAAGTAAACTTAAATATTATTGGACAGCTAAATACAAACACTACACACACACAACACACACATACACACAAGAACACACTACACACACACACTAATACACTGAAAAAGATCATTATAGTGACATTGACATTATAATAGGTCTTTACCCATGAAATTGCCGTTTTGTATGAAAAAATTTAAACGAATTTTTTTCATGCATTTTTATTTGTATTAATCGAAGTAATCACCCATGCAATCAATGCATCTTTGCCAACGCAGTGGCAGTTTATTGATGCCCTTCTTAAAGAAATCAGCTGGACGGGAAGCAACAAATTCTTCAAAGGCATTTTGTACTGTCTCTCGGGTATTGATTTTTTTTCCCGCCAAGAAGTTATCCAAATTCAGGAAAAAGTAGTAGTCTGTAGGCGCAAGGTCTGGTGAGTAGGGCGGATGACGGAGAGCTTCCAACCCCAGTTCTTGCAACTTGAAGACCGTCTGCTGTGCAGTATGAGGTCGCGCGTTGTCGTGCAGGAGCAGCGGAGACGAGCGATTGACCAATGCTGGTTGGAGATGTGCCAGCTTCTCCATCATTGTGTTCAGTTCTTCACAGTACACATCTGAAGTAATGCTCACCCCGTTTGGTAAGAAGCTGTGGTGAATCACACCGGCGCTAGACCACCAAACAGTGACCATCACTTTTCTAGGGGTAAGTTTTCGTTTAGGGCATTGTTTAGGTGCTGAACCAGGATCCAACCAACTTGCTGAGCGCTTGCGGTTATCAAACAGAATCCATTTTTCATCGCAGGTAACAATGCGGTTCAAAATTCCTTCATTTGTGTGTCTGTTGAGCAGTGCAAGGCACGTCTCGACGCAAACTTCGCGCTGGCGATCATTGAGTTCGTGGGGCACCCATTTGTCAAGCTTTTTTACCTTGCCAATTTGACGCAAATGGACCAATATTGTTTTGACGCTAACGTCGAAAGCTGCTGCTAATTCAGCCGTAGATTGGTATCATCAGCTTCCAAAATCGCCTTTAATTCGTCATTGTCGACCAAAGTCTTCGGACGACCGCGAAGTTCATTTTTCAGGTCGAAATTTCCAGAACGGGAGCGAGCAAACCAATAACAAGTGGTGCGTTGGTTTGTAGTGTTAGCTCCGTAAACGTCGTTGATGTTGCGTGCCGCTTGTGCCGCGTTGCTGCCACGACGGTACTCATATTCCATAATTACTCGAATTTTTAACGTATCCATGATGACGAAAAAGATTGAAATGCGATGAAAATGTAACACTAATCAATAAACAAATGACTACTTTTGGAAAAAAAATCCATGTTTTTAAAATAAAATTAATTTGAAATTAGAATTCTTAGCCAAACAAAAATTATTTTGATTTGAAATGGCCAGTACTGCAGAACGGCAATTTCATAGGTAAAGACCTAATATTATGAGGAATAATGTAGGTTATTTATTTCGTTTGATTCCTGTATACTTAATAAAAAATGTTATTGAATAAAATAAAGTAATAATAATTAAACTTCAAAAATGTATTAATTTTTCTCCAAATTTAACTTATTATTAATATTTTAATTTTGTTAGCTTAGTTGTTAACATTTTTGTGCATGCTGTGGTCTCCTATAGATGAAGGAGTACCTAGTCCTACACGTACTTAATACCTTATGTTCCCTTTATTTATGTTTCATGTATTGTGTACATCTTTTGTTGGAGATCCTAAATTAAATTATTAAGTGTAATATGCGTTAAAAGGAAATTAACTAATTTCGTAATAAATAAAAAAAAAATAAGTATTTCATTCAAAAACATAAATATATTATTATTTTCTATGTCACTATAGTACTTTTTTCATAAATAACGTATAATTTAAATAACAGTGTTTTATTTAGGTGTCCAATAATATTTTGAACCTGATGTGAGGCAAAACTAGTATATTAGGTTGGGGAAAAAGTCTTTTCGCATTATAGTATGTATGAACTTAAAATAAAATCTCTTTGGCTATACTATTTGTATCTGGCTGGTTTTGGTATCATTGAAAGTTTAAATTTTAAAGAACATAATTCCAAATTCAAATTAGGAAAATGTGTGATTTTTATTTGTTTTTCGTACTGTCAAGAAGAAATTCGGTACTTTTTAAAAATTTACTACAAAAAAGGTAAAAATGCAACGCAAGCCGCGAAAAAAATTTGCGATGTTTATGGACCCAGTGCAGTGTCTGTGAGAGTAGCACAAATTTGGTTTAGGCGTTTTCAGTCCGGAAATTTTGATGTCAAAGATGCACGTGGCTCTGATCGCCCTATTACGGATAAAATGGATGCCATTTTTGAAAAAGTGTAGCAAGATCGGCATATCAGTAGTTACGACGTAGCTGAAGAACTGGGAATTGACCACAAAACAGTTTTGGCGCATTTGAAAAAAACTGGGTACACAAAAAAGCTCGATATTTGGGTACCTCACGAGCTCACTGAAAGAAACCTAATGAACCGTGTACTCATTTGTGATTCTTTATTACGACGTAATGAAACCGAACCATTTTTGAAGAATCTGATAACTGGTGATGAAAAGTGGATCACGTACGACAAGAACGTGCGAAAAAGGTCGTGGTCAAAGGCCGGGCAGGCTTCACAGACTGTGGCGAAACCCGGGTTCACTCGCAACAAGTTGATGCTGAGTGAGTGGTGGGATTGGAAGGGCATTATTCATTATGAGCTGTTACCACCAGGCAGGACCATCGATTCTGAACTCTACTGCGAACAACTGATGAGATTAAGGCAAGAAGTTGAGAGAAAGCGGCCGCAATTAATCAACAGAAGGGGTGTGGTTTTTCATCATGATAACGCTAGACCTCACACATCTTTAGCCACTCAGCAAAAATTAAGAGAGTTTGGCTGGGAGGTGTTAATGCATCCGCCGTATAGTCCTGACCTTGCACCTTCAGATTTCCACCTGTTTCGGTCTCTTCAGAATTCTTTAGGCAGTGTCAGGTTAACATCACGAGAGGACTGCCAAAACCAGTTGACGCGGTATTTTGATCAGAAGTCCCAAAATTTCTATAGCAATGGGATCATGTCCCTACCTACAAGATGGCAAAAAATTATCGAACAAAATGGTACCTACATACTTTAGATAAATGTAAATAATGTATATTAAAAAATGTTTTGAATTTTCTTAAAAAATGCGAAGGAACTTTTTCCCCAACCTATTATTTCGTAATACAAACCTAGAGAGGCTAACTCTAGAAAAATGGTTGCACCGAGTGAGAGATCTGCTTTATCGAGTATTTTGTACCTAGAAACCTAGGTTTACATCATATTAAGATGCTAACGAGCGCGCAGTGGCGCCCTCGTCGTGTTTGGTTATTTCTTTTATTTTAGTTTTTACGATTATAATAAAACTTTATAATATAAAGCTAATATTTGTAATAATAATAACGGATAGTCTTGTGGAGCACAACTACTCTTGCTCATTTTCTGCATTTTCATTCTAAAATCAAAGAAATATCCAAACAAGCGATGAGGGCGCCACTGCGCGCTTGGTAGCCTTTTAATAGGCAGCAAATAGTGAAAAGAAATCTGTCATTACCTAACACATTGTTTGGTAACTTTGAGGGAGCTGATAGGCCCATAGTAATGTTTGGAGGACCATAACATTACAAAAAAATCAGACCGCCAAAATCCGCAAAATGTCAGTGATGGTCAATATTGAAGCTATCAATTGACACCAATTTCATGTTTTTACAACCAGGCCCAAGATTATATCTGTCTTCTTTCCACCTAATTGGTCCGACCAAACTCTTTAGTGGTAATTCGGAGCAAATTGGCTGTGACAGACGGACAGACAGACACACGAGTGATCCTATAAGGGTTCCGTTTTTTTTTCATTTTAAGGTATCGAACCCTAAAAACGCATACATTACTCAAAAATGTATTCATTTATATCACAAAATTTTACATTTAATTCTTAAAATCTATCAGTGGTACCTAAGTTGTGTCATTATAAAAAAAGTCGAGAGGTGTCGTGGGACACCGGTTGGTACAAAGTTCCTTTCGCTTTATATTGTACTAGCTTCTTGCTAAGACAATTTTAGCAATCTGAAGTACTGCAGGCCCTTAAATGAATAGGTATGTTAAGGGAAATGTGTTAGGGTAGCTCGAAAAATTTAAATATTCTTACGTTTTTGCAATTTGCAGATCAGTATTAGGTTGTATGGTAATGAATAAAAAAAAATATGAAAAAACCCGACTGCGACTATAAAGTTCACTTTCAAGCAATCTAAGGCCTCGTCTACGGACCCGCGCGGCGTATATTCACTGACAGACAATGCACAGCCTGAACCGCTGGGTCTAGAAGCAAGAAATTTTGCACAAAAGTTTCTTTTGTAACGAATCAGGAATAAGGCCAAGATATTCGAGCGCAGTAGGCATTTAGCGATACCGCCCTCCCCACGTGGCAAGTCGCGCGATCGCGCAGTTCAAATGAACTCGCTGACTCCGCTCTGCAAAAATGTTTCGACACAGTCAAATGTTGCGGTACAGTTAACTTTGTTTTACGGAATTCATGTTAATATTTTTAGGGAAATATAAGTAAAACGTTATAAATAAATTTATAAAGCTACATGATTTATTTTAGTATCTACCTACAATTGTTTTTTTTTTTTAGTTTTCACCTAATCTCCTTTTCTTTCATGGCAGTTACAGCTTTTCCGCACTACGATTACGATCCGACACCGATAAATCCGGAATTTAATTTTTTGGAATAAATAAACGCCTGTTTGTGCCGTTCCTGCATATAATAATACCTAATGGCACAACACTGCATAAACTAAGTGATTTTTACAATTATTCCTGACGAACCCGGCTATCGCCAAAAAATATAACAGTAGACTGTGCACACGGGATTTCTCATTAACTGTCAGCTAACCATAGATATTTTTTTTTATTATATCCATATAGGCCTAACTTCATGTTGTTCTATGTACGTTCTACGAACTCAAACAACAGTAACAAAAAAAGATCAAATAACAGTAAAAAAAAAGAATCGCAAAAAATTTCAACAGTTGAGAATCGAACTTTTAACCTCGGGTTTGCAAAGCAGTCGTCGAACCGCTAAGCTATTTACTTTGATGAAAGTTGACTAAAGTAGCCGTTCTTGGGTTATTATTATGTCATGATTGACATCTTTCCATCCGCTAAGCCTTAACTCTATAAAGATTTACCGCGATGATAATCATTTAAAGGTTCAATCTGTAACTCTCTGCTATATTCGTTTCCTACTCAGCCCAATGAAGTAGACAACAAACGAACGGTGTAGGTCGTAAACAAAGGCCGACACCGATCATCATCATTCTCCTGCCCTTATCCCAATTTTTTTGGGGATCGACCTCAACTTGTTCTAGCCATATCATCTTTCACACAGATCATCCATCGTTTCTTTGGTCTTCTATTTCTCGTATGGCCCCAGATTCATAATCAAAACATTCCAGTCGAGATTTTCTTCATTTCTCCGCATCACATGCATGCCCATACCATGATAACCGATTTCCACACACACCGACACCGATATCGGCACGATATCTACCGACGAAGACGTGCGGGGTGAGAGTAGTGGGCATTCTTTCACTTAAGCAAACTTTTTCGCACCGCCTACTTCGAGACGTCGATACTTAGTAGTTTGGTTGTTTGTCGCGTCGCGATGGTCATCGATGTTCACCAATATCATGGGGCCGATAATAATTGTACCTATCGGTATCGAATCGGGTTGGTATCGTTATCTGATAATGTGAAAACAAATTTACGACATTTTATGTATTAATCTTAGTTCACTCCACCGTACACACCATAAAATGTAAACCTAAGGAAAAAAAAATCTACCTAAGAAAAACTAATTAAGTTGATTAACTGCAAATATTTTACACTGTGGCATGGATTTTTCGCAAAATAGTCGGCGGCGCATCGTAAATAAACACATCGCGCTGCATTTGGGGGATGCGGAGGTAGCGTTTCAATGGTCTAAAGGCCCGAATAACCTGGTCTTAAGTTGTTTGTTTTTTGGAACAATAGAAGCTTTGTGTCTGTGGGGGGTTAGCGCACGTTCGCACGGACGTAAAAATATCGCAGCGGGATTTTATCGCGCACTAGATTTTCAGCTCTCGTTGTTGAGCCGAGCATTGAGAATCCAACTTAACAACAAATGCACTCTGCATTCTAGCGCGTCGACAAAACATACTGTTGGATTTTCAACTCTCGGCGCTAAGCAGTGTGTTGAAAATCTAGTGCGCGAAACAAAATCGCCGCGAAATTTTTACGTCCGTGCAAACGTCGACTGTCGACGACTGTGGCACGACGTTGTTGGTGCTAATTCAGAAACACAAAGATTACCGAAGCGCATACCTTTTCTGTCTACTTTTACATTGTATGTTGTCTACTTTTATCGTCCTCAAAAACGAGAACGAGTAGATGACAGAAGAAATGGAGATTATCTCTTGTTGTGTCAAAATTTGAGAAAGGTGCCATGTTAGGGTTTTTCGAGAAAAATTCACATTTGTTAGAGCAAGTGGAGTATTTTATATGGTAGCGCTCTGGCGGGAAACGAGAAAATAGACACATCTTTTCGGTGCGAGAGTGGGTCTCGTGGCTCATACTAGCCCTAAATTCTGTTGGCTGCGAGTTTATAGATAATGATAATATATATTCATTAATATAAATATTATTTTGCAGTCATCACTCCTCTAAAAGAAACTCTCGAGCCCAAAATGACGTTACTGGATGCAAAATTTGTGCCTTGCGTTCACATGCATTTTAAGTGGATGGAGGAGGACAAGACTAAACAACCGTATCTGAAAGATGAGATATATCAAAAGAAAACGGCTTCAGACGCAGCTAGTATTTTAGCTTCCAAATACAGGTAAGATAATCACTACAACGACAACAAGCTAACGACAAGCTTAAGGTTTACTGACATTGCCGTGAGTCTGTTAAAGCTACGGTTTCCTAGAAGAGCGGTACCGACATATAACGGCCGTAATTTTGCGTCAAATGATGTCACTGAAACGATGTCTATAGAAAGCGATGTTGCCTTTTGCATGACGGTCGTATTTACAGTGTTCACCATTTTTCGACCGTGCTTTTTTTTCATAACGGTGAAAAACAAGTCACGAAAAGAATAACGATATTATTTACTAGCTGTTGCCCGCGACTTCGTCTGCGATCCGGGATGATAAGTAGCCTATGTCCCTAACCCAGCAGGGCTAACATGACAAGCACGAAAACACGAGATATCACGATTTGACGCCGTTTCTGACGTTTTCTGTTTGTATGTTTGTTACTAGGCTCACACATAGGCTACTTTTATCCCGGTTTATGCGGGTGAAACCGCGGGGCGCAGCTAGTGTAAAATAAACTTATGACTAAAGTACCTACGTATAATTAGGACTGCCATGTCATTTTTTTTTTGTATCATAATTTTGTCTACTCGTCGTACTACTACTACGGGTCGTTAGAAGCCCGAAAGTCTGACAACCAGTATTACCCAGTTACTGGGTTGTGGAGGTCAGATAGGCAGTCGCTCCATGTAAAATTCTGGTATTCAGCTGCATCCGGTTAGACTGGAAGCCGACCCCAACATAGTTGGGAAAAGGCTAGGCAGATTGATTGAATTTTGTCTACTCGTCTCGTCGTCAAAATCGACGACGACTAAACGAGAGAAGAATCGGAGATTATCTCGTGTTGAATTGTCAAAATTCGAGTTATCTTAAGTGTCATCTTAGGGTTTGTCGAGAAAACATCAAGTTTGACAGAACATTGTATGGCAGCACTGCTGTCAGAAAACGAGAAAAGCGTTGAGCTGTCATACAATTACTCACTCGAGAGCGAGTAATTGTCGCGTGTATCATGTTAGGCCTGCTGGTCATGGTCTACCCATGTGTCAAATTTCATCCAAATCTGTTCAGCCGTTTTAGCGTGAAAGCGTAACAAACAAACACAGTTTCGCATTTGTAATAGGTATGTATTAGTCAGGATTATTCACGAAGTTTATAGTATAAAATGTACAAAATATTTATAATGTAAATAATTCATTCTCCTCCATATGGCTGTTTTCTAAATACATAAACCATTGACGCTAATTTAATGTCGTCCATGATCCTTCATATACACATTTCTGTTTAAAAAGAACTTTCCACGTATTGTCACCGTTATGACGGCCGTCTTTTACTTCCGCTTTATGAGGCATCACTCTTCTAGGAAACCAGCTTAATTTTGGGACATGTTTAACTGACCACAAAACAATACAAGTGTGTGCGTGTGCGTTCTGTAGAATTACAGAACGAAAAATAATGTAACACAGAAATTACAAATGATGTACAATCAATAATCTAGCGTGAGCAAGGTTAAAAGAGTATAGACATTTATGTTATACACGTTATTTGATTCATTTATTTTTACCGTGGTAACTCTCGAGGCTAGAACAAAATATTTAATCAATCTGTATTGTTCCCTAGGGCACCCTCAAGAAGAAAACTAGAAGATGAAGCTCAGAGTTCGCAGAAACCTACAGCTTCCACATCTAAGAGTAGCAGATTGCCAAAATGGTTTAAGAATTGAAACTTAAAAATGTGTGTTGGTGTGGTGCTCTTGTCGCTCATTTCATACCTACAAAGTAATATCATTCAATCTCAATAATTGACCAACCAACTCATAAATAAAATAGTATAAAGCCTGGAATACACGTGCTATTAAAAAAAATTATAGTTTGCTTACTTATTTACTTACTTATTTATTTCATTTAAATAATGCATATTTACAATATTAAGGCTTAAACTAAAATGGTAGGTATATAATAATGGGCTTAACCTGAACTAGGATAAAGCTGTATCTCAGGTATCATAAGTGCAAATTAGTTTACAAAAATATTTCCTAAGATTGATGATAATACATAAATAATGAAAAACATAACAGACTAATGAAATGAAAACATTGAATTAAAAATAATATTTAACTTAAAATAACCAATAACTTTTCTGTGTCATCATAAGACAATTTTTGTAACCAAGTTTTAATTACATTTTTGCAATGTACCGTGTTTAATGCAGACATAGACAAAATTGCGTTTACTTTATTATAAAGAAATGGTCCTAAGAATATAAAAAATCTATACATAAAAGAATGCCTTAATCTATAATTATCCATACAGATGTCTTTACGTCTTTTATCAGTGACAACTCTATTGTAAGGCAATTTAGAGTGCTGTTTTAATAAAGTATTCATAATAAATAACTGCCGCACTGTCAGAACATTGCAAGATTGATATAAAAGTTGGGTCGGGAATAGGATGGATAGGATGCTATTAGGGTAGTATGCTCTCTGCGCGTTTACATATATATGTAAACGCGCAGAGCATAATATTATGCTAGTGAAAACACAAGCCTACTTCTTATTAGCACGCTCGAGTGAGATACACATGCTCGTTTGATGCTCCAACAATTACAAAGTCCTAACCAAAACTAACTAATCCATGGATCAAACGATTATTGACGTTGCGAAAAACTCTTCTGTGTAGCATTATAGCATAAAGTAGCATGCTTATTAATAACGCGTTCAGACTTGACGAGATGAGACTCCACTCGCGGGATGGTTATCACTAAAAAATAGGTCGGCTTGCGTTGCGGTTAGGAAGCGTGCTTGTTCACAAACATACTTGCTCTTCTTGTACCTACACACGTGCTACCTAATTGTGTGCTCCTACATAAGTGGCATCTGCTCGAATGTAGGATGCTTTTGAGTTTTGTTCTATTAAATAGAATGTGTATTCCAGCCTAAATTGTATGTGCATGGTGTACGTGACAATCTTTTATCATGTCGTGTCGATTGCAAGTATCATATTGATATAACCAACCTATCCTATATGTAGGTATATGTTAGGCTTAAAGAACGATAACGCTCATTGAGCGAAAAAATAGGCCACAGTGTGATCTGGCATCTTCAAAACAGCCACGACGCGATGTGATACTTATAATTTCGGCCACGACGACGCGTTCTGGCAAACAGAACGACTACAAAGCGAAATTCGTTTAGTAGCTTTCTTGATATTCAATCACAAGTCGTTGTTAATGGACCGATTAGGTACTTTTAAAATCGACATCTATTTTTCGCTCAACGAGCGTTATCTATCTTTGAGTCTAGCATAGACATATAGTACATGAGTAGTGAATAGTATTTTGTTATATAAATGATGCGACAATTACTATTAGGCACATTACCTTATGACAAAGGTGAATCTTTTTATGTAAGTAAACTAGGATTAAAAATATGTTACTAGAAAAAGTGAAATAAAATAAAGGTATGGCAACATAATATACCAGTGACCAGTTTTTTTTATTTTAATTAGTTAGCACGGACTAGAAAATAAAGGACTCCGCGCCACGCGTATTGAAAGTGAAGCACCGTACTGATCTATGGGTGTGTGATTTGACAAAGACACCGTCGTGTCACGTAATGGCGGCCGGTCGGCATACTATGATGTAAATGTGTGCGTGAGGCGTGTTTGTACAAATGCTCCCGGCATACTTACTTTGCTTCACTTTCGATATGCGTGGCGCGGAGTCCTTCTTTTTTTTCTAGTCCGTGTTAGTAGGTTCCTATTTGCTAACTAGGTATGATTCCCTACTTGAAATCCAATGACGTTAGATCAAAAAATAACAATTGCTTGAAATTGTTATCTCAAAAGTACCTACTTCAAGCTTGGTTATTAGCTTCCAAATTATTAGAAATTGAAATGTTTTTCGAAAAAAACAAAGTTTGACATTGTTTGTTTTACTGAACATTGGTTAAAGGATTACCAAATGCTAATTAATTATGAAAACTATAGTTGTGGGCAGTTGTTTTAACCGTAGAACTATATGCTGCGTGGATGTTCTCTAACCTTGATATAAAAATTCTTTAAAATCTAAGCAACATAATTATGACATAGTTGGTTTGACATGATATCAGTTGAACATTGCCTCGAACTGTCCTGTTTTGAGCTAGATAAGCATGTTGTTGTAGTGTGCGTGTACAGACCCCCTAATTGTCAGAAATTTTCTTTATTTGAGTCAATAATGGAAGATGTAGGTACTAGCGAAACTTGCAAATAGCTGTTTCAAACAAAAGTGCTATACTAACATGACCTAATGCATGAACACGATAAAAATCGTAATGATATTTTCTCAAATAGCGGAGCTATAGCTAATACAAGAATATTTTCTCGTATTGATATTGACTGTGTGAACAGACTTTCAGTTTTGAGTACCTACAAAAAGTCAAGTATACGATAAAATATTGTATTCTATACCTACCTACAATTGAAAAATAGCGCCGTGTGAACGTAGCCTGGTTAGGCGGTAACCGTATCACTCGGTGCCCATGTTCCAAAGCAAGTTCGTCAATGACGTTACGTATCTTTGTTGGCTTGTAACTTTAAACATATTTTTTTATTAGATTGCTGTACTAACATTTGACTGAGAGTTTAAAGGTTTGCAAATCCTCAAAATCATATATGGCTTACACACTGTGTGTACGTACATACCTACTTGTTCTACAAAGCAATAAATTATAAGTAACACTTTTGTGCGAGACTGTTTCAAAAAACGAAATGTTGTACTACAAGAAGGTTGGCACAATGTACTGTGCGGCCGCTTTTATGTAGTCATTCAAATTTGTTCGGTTAATCGTGTGATTTCTTTTCCTTTTTTTTCTTATATCTAAGTAGTTAGAAGGTTTTTTCAGCTGAAACTTTAAGGATAAATAATTTAATAAAAGTACTAATTATTAGTAAAATCATAATTACTGTCACTTAATAATAACTCATGTATTGGAGCGTTACATTATATCGTAGTTAGATTTAATTAAAATGGATTATCTCTCCAAGGAGTTGGAATAGAAACCTCTAATTTCACATGATGCATAGTGTTGATAAAGGGCACAAACCATCATAATTGGTAAGTTTCTAGTTTTTCATTGAAGCGCGAGGATCGATTTTAGGGTTTTTGAAAAAAAATATCTAATTTTCCAATGGTGTCGATTATAGAAAAAATAAAATTGCACAAATTAAGACCCACCGTAGTAAAAAAAAATCGTAGTTGTATGTCATGCCGTTTAAGAGATACAGCAATTTGCTAAACGTTACCCCAGCGGCATCTTGAATAACTCTGAAACCTTAAGACGCACAAATTATATTTTTTGGGCACAATTTATATATATCTAAGTAGCTAGTTTGTATTCAGCTACGATCACTGGTAAAAAAACATGCCCCTGCAGTAACGTTATTACAGCGGAATCTGTTTTTCGTGAATATCTTTGGATCGGCTGGACGCACAAATTATAAATTTCGGGCACAATTACACGAGATGAGGCACTAATTTCTGTCAAGCCGAAATCCTGAAAAGCGACAACATTCCGCTGGCGTAACGCACACGGGAAGTACCCTTTAAGTTCTGATTTATTTGCGAGTATCAAAATATGTCACTCAGTGCCTGTTTCAGCACCTACGATTAATAACTTCATTGGCAGTAATTTCATACAAATTCTGTTCCATTTTTTAATTTATTCGGTGAGTAGTGGCTATTCGGACATCGTCAATAGACTGTATCTATCTATCTAATGGTGTCTGGTGTTCTTAAGGCGGAGATTTCTTGAAAACTGTCAAAAAGGTGGTTTTTTAAAGCAGTGTATCTCATAAACCGTAAATAATTTTGACAAATGAAAAAAATATGATATTTTCAAGTCCTTTTCGCATACAGTGATGGAACTCAAAACATAATTAAACATACTTTAATGCACCAAAAAAATCTTCAATCATACCTCTTAATAATCTTTAAAAGCAGTTTATCCCTTCATAAACAACTATAATTATAATTAAAAATATACCATAAAATTTCAAATGCCAAACTGCATCTAGTGATGGATTAGTTTTTATTAAATAGTTAATTTCTAATTTTATATGATTTTATTTACACTTTTACGACATACGCTTGCTCATTCTCTTGCCGCCCGCACCGCGCCAGTGTTCTCCGGAACGTTGTTGAGAACGGACCTGTGTCGCTTTTCTCCGCAGTGGATTTTTTTTGTACAGTGAAAATAAAAATGGGAAATAAAGATAATAATGGGAGGAGATGGAAAGTTCGCTTAACTCCAGAATGTGCAAATTTTAGCACGAAAACGGTAAGAAACTAGACATGTATCTCAACTAAATAAAAAATTATAAAATAAATATTACATTATCTTTCTAGTGAATTAACTTACAACTTAGTAACAATGCCTATACGTAGAGTACTAGTTGAAATTGGTAATTACTGAATTACTGAATCACATCACCTGAGGCTTACGTAAGGCCAGAGTAATTTTCTAGTTGGGAGAGTGCTAGCTTCTCGATCGCGGGTTCGATTCCCGCGGGGAACTGCAACTTTAGGTGTTGTTTTTAGTTGGGCTAGGACATTGCAGCCCCCCCCCCCCCCCCCCACCCCCCGGAGGGTTCCCGCATTGTCGAGGCGGGGGGGCTCAGTAGCCGTGGCTTGGTCACCCACGGTGAAGCGGAGGAACTCGAGGCGGGGGCCGCTCGTCAGGGCTTTTGCCGATAAGCCGACGACGTAGCGGCCAGCGGGTAGGTTGCGGTGGCCGTATGGGCGACACCGCAACTGAGGCGGGCCGCGGTGTCTTATGGGAGGCATCGCGGCTGAGGATTGGAGGCCGCGGCGGGAGAGGAGTGCCGGTATTGCGGTGCGCCGCTCTCCCTACCTTCCGCGGCCTTGACGGGGCCGCCACCGTTTGATGGCGGACGCGGTGGGGCCGCAGGGGAAGAGGAGTGTCGGTATGACGTTGGCCGCTCTCCCTATCCTCTGCGGCCGAAATTGGGCAGCCGGCGGAGCGCGCGCGGGAGGACGTCCCTCACGCGGCGCCGCTCCGAAGGCGGAGGAGGGGTCGGAGAGGACGTCAGTTTGATTGTCATCTCCGACTCCCTCCAGTGGAGGCCAGCAGGCAACGGGTGTGGGGGCACCCTTGCCTGTATTGCACAGGCCCCCACCAGTGTCTGACGGGAATGGCCAGGTGTTCTCGGTCATTCCCGTAACCCCCCAGCCTGGGGGGCATGCGGGGCCCGCCATGCAGGCGGGCATGCGCCGGGAGGGTTGTGGAAGTAAAGGCTGAGCCGGTTTCCCATGGCCCTCCCATCACGGCGATGTGGGAACACTGCTGAGTTTTAGTGGGTATACTGGCATTCCGACAGGAGTCCCAGATACCCCGTCTCGTCCCCCACGAGCGGGGATGCATAAAGCATTTCTCAGCGTCAAAAAAAAAAAAGAAAAAAAAAAAAGGACATTGCAGGCCGATCACCCGATTGTCCGACAAGAAAGATGATACGTGCTGTCGGAGGAGCACGTAAAGTAATCGGTCCTGCTCCTGATCTCTAGCCGGTCGTGCCGGTCTACCTTCCCATCGGGTTATCAGAGTGATGGAATAGAGAGTACACACGGCTACACATCAAGTCATTTCCAGTTTACACTGACCTCTCATTGTAAGGAAATCCTGTACAATGCGAGATCAGCTTATACTGGAAAGTCATTTCCAGTTTACACTGACCTCTCATTGTAAGGAAATCATATACAATGCGAGATCAGCTTATACTGGAAATGTATAACTTGATCTGTAGCCGTGCGTAAACTTGTGTATTGCGCGCAAACTTTTGGGCACTATGTGTACAACCGCCGGTTGTCTGGTTTCAATCGTACTGGCCGCGCCCCGTGGCCGTATGTCGGTCGGGAGACCATTATACAAGGTCAAATTAAATTAGCTAGCAAAACTTCGCAGATGTGATGGGCATCGATATCTAAACATGATAGAACAAAAAATAAATGAATTTGATGATGTTTGTTTTTTGGCGTCATACCGTCGCGCGTCGGTAGTGTAACTAGTCACTTCAGTTTAAAAATGTGTTTTTTTTTTTGTGTTAACTTCACAGAAGTGATGAGCAAGTATCGATAATAAAACAATTTTATCAACTTCCACTTCAAGTAACAACACCTTCAGCGGTCATTGATCACGACACCAAAAAAAAAATCATCAAATCTCTCATTTTTCACGTTTAGATATCGATATCGATCATATCTGCCGAGTTTCGCTAGCTAATTTAATTTGAGCCTGTATTATTTTACTACTCATCACAATCGGACTTCTAAATACATGGTAATAATTAGGCCGGCCACATACAGTCGGAATTCTTTTTTGGAATTCCGTTTTGAAATATCGATACGGAATGTCGAAGGCAGCAAATCCTTACAAAATAAATTCGAAGGCAGAGCATTTCTAAAGGAGAACTACTTTAGGTGTGTGATAGATCCTGTATTTTTTATGGATTAGCTGCCTTCGAAAATTCCGTATCGATATTATGAAACAGAATTCCGACTGTGTGACGGGAATTTTCGAAGGCAGCTCGCGGGGCATTCTCAGCGCTAACGCCCATTTGAGCAAGGTCATCGACGCCAGCAGGTCAAGCCACCCGAAACTGGCAAATTTTCCCAATCAACCTTGAACCTAATGTATAAGTGATAAAGATGAAAATCTATTAAAGATATTTGACAGATTGTAGTAGCTTTATGTGCTGGCGTCTGTAAAAACAATCAGCTGTTCCCTAGGTTTATGTTCGCATAACTCGTCAAAATGTAGGGAATAGCTGATTTTTTTTCGCGATCAGTTTTGGTCCCATACCTACTAAAAGTTGTTCATAATGTACAACTATGAATAGGCAAATGAAACGACAATTGTGTATCTTTAAGTTAAGTTTTATTAGATTTTCGTAGTCCAATAAGTGGCCATTGATATTTTTTGCCAAGATTATTTTTTTATGTTCAATAATACATTGTACACTCACTGGTGCAAGAATCTTTTGACACCTAAATAACATTGGCAGGGGGCGTTGTTGGTACAGTCCTACCAACTTATCTGTGAACTGAAAGAGGACGCCACCGTCGATGCGTCGACACAATCGAATGACATGCGTCGGTACCATCGAAGACATTTCAACATGACGGCTAGTTCCAATTTTCGCCATTTCACAGATAAGTTGGTAGGAGTGTATTGGAAATTGTATTGAAAAAAAAAACAAGATGGCGGCGCTAGTTCCGATTGTCGCCACGCTGGCCACGCGTCAAAAGATCCTTATACCATAGACAACAACACAAAAAAAATGCCTTAGAAACATTTACTCTTTATAAATAGATAAAAATAAAATGGCATTTATTCACATAGCGCAAAAAAAGTAAAACTGAACAACATTTACTCTTTATAATTTTAATGTATTTTATAAAGTGATTGTCATGAACAAAACATCTAAAAGTTTTCATTTAAATGTTCGAGGGAAGTAGGTACCTACTTTCCTATCCTACTTTCACTAATTCGAAACAAGGGCGAATATTTTTTTTTTTTTGGGTTACTTAGTGTGCTCTACTCTTATGGGAGACATAACATTATTATCACAGAACAGATAACAGAGGTTAGAAAGGAAATAGTTTCTAATTAGAATAAAACGCGCGTCGCCGCTTATACCCCACTCTGTAATTTTGTTAAGTACTTTAAGTTTTGCAATATTTCACTTTAATTTCGGGAGGGGGGACGGGGTACGAATAGTGTGGACTTCCTATAAACATACATATAATAATGTCAAATTTACGGGCAATATTTTATTTTATTAAGTACATATTATTTTATTATAATTATTTTAACATGAACTTCAAGTTTTCTTTGGTTTACATACACAATACAATGAATAAAATAGTAGGTGTAATAAACAGATATTTTAATTTTACTGATAATTATCGCTTTTGTCTACAAACTACATAATACTATTGTAATAATTACAAAAATCACTTGTATTTTAAGGTTTTTGGACTTACCGGTGAAAAGAAATTTCTTCTAGGGCTACACTACACACCTGGCTTCTTTTCCGACATGTTATAATAGCGAAACACGACATCACACGGCATAATTATTTTTTTTTTCGCGGAGCTTCGTACGCTGTCACAGTAAGAGTGCGATTATTGGCCGGCAAAACAAATTTCGGCTGACATATGATCGTCTGATCACATGTGCGGCGCGTCTGCCCCGCCCACAAGGCCCTTCTAACCTCTTATCGGTTCTGTGATAATTTTAACTACTTATAAAATAACATTCCACAATAAATAGTTTGAATTTGAATAATTCTGCGTCACATATCACTGAAATATGAACTAGTATTATTGCAGTCTATCATTTAAACAGTAGGTAAGTAAAAAAGTAACATCAAATGATCAAGAGCTGATTTTTCAATAGTCAGATAACTTTTATCTGAAGAATAAATATGACAGCTTGACATATTTTCTATACAAAAGCTGTGAAACCGCCATATTTATTCCATAAATCACCACCACATAACCGTAAATTAGACATAAACATAGTTTTATAACCTGTATTTTTATTTTTTACACAGTACCTATATTACTAAGATATTATGTTAGGGATGGTTTTTATAAAAGGGCTTTCACGGCTTGGGAAATCAACCCCCGTCCCCCAGAGAGAAACATTTTGAGCGAAAACCTAGATCCACGAACCTGGGTACGCACGAGCGATTTTTCTCCCCGCGATTTTATTTCGCGCAGTGGGTTTTCATCGCTCTGCTTAGCGCCGACAGTTTAAAATTGATCCATGTGTTTTTTCGAGGCGCTGGGATGAACTCTGTTGGATTTTCAATGCTCGGCTCAACAGCGACAGTTGAAAATCCAGTGCGCATTAAATTCCCGCGGCGATATTGTTACGTCCGAACGAACGTGCGCTTCAAGTTAATTTTACAAAAACACATACTTGTTTACATTATGTTTAGAAACTAAATCTCGAACGCAGTTTTGCTGACACTTGAACGGTTCAAGTTGAACCACAAGGTTGACAACCAATGACACATTTGTTAAGTGAACACGATAATTATGTGTGTTTGCGACGATGCATAGGTACTTACTGACATTATTTTAGCAACATTAAGAAAAATTAAGCCTGAAAATAACAATAAAAATCCTTAATTCATTAATTCTACACTATGGTTTCGAATAGAAATACAGCTTAATTTCCAAAATATTACTGGTAGTTTCAAACACGCGTGGCGTGCATGTCAGCGGCTCTGAAAACTGAAAGTGAAAAGGGCCCCACACATTTACAGCGCCGGCGGAACATACATAGGAACGCCTGCCCGGCGGACTGTAAATGCGTTGGGCCCTTAAACATTGCAAGACTGCGCCAGCTCTTGGTTTTGGGTCAAAATGCTTTCTTCGTTTTGGTAAAATGAATTGTATGGTGTCCGTTATGCTAGCGTACACCAGAACTGCAACGAGTTAGTTTCTATGCCAAAAAACTCTGTGTAAATACTGCCTAATTACTGTAAAAATAAAAAAAAATCTTCCTCTTTAGTTTAGGAAATAAACACCATTTTCACTATGTACGCTAGCGTCACGATCAAGCTAGCGTACACATGGCCGTACTCGAAAACGGCTAATTGTAAAGCAACAGATTTGGACACAAAAATACTGTTCTAATACTTCTCCCGCTATGCAAAATTTCATAACGATTGCTCTTGTAGGAACAGAGATATTGAACAAGACTTTTCAATGACATTCGGAGCTGGCGTCATGGCAGCGTACACATAGTAGTTCTTATAGAAAGGGAACTTTTCTTGTAATGAATGCTATATATATAAATAGTGCGTGAAATTCTGCCTCTATTAGTGTAAATACTTTATGCGAATTCGCAGGGGAATAAGCAAAAAAACCTATGTTAAGTTCTAGGAACAAATATACTGACGTACTGTCGCGAACAAAATGAATTATTTGTGAAATTAAAAACAGAAATATAGCATTATTTTCTAATACACGTTAGCATGATGTGTTTTGACATAAATAAAATTAAAATGATTACATACTGTAACACCGCATTGCAAGTACGACATTGCACGGTGTTCGAAAACAGTGGCCCCTCAAGGAAACGACAGGGGCAGGCGCGCGCGCCGGAATTCACCCGCGCAACTACCCCTCCAAGAGCACTCGGCCGCCCGCTACGACAAGGGCAATACGTGCCGCGCGTGAGCACGTCCGTGATAATAATATTATCATCCCCGTAGAATGATAATACTAAAACCGTGTTGTGTATGTGTACCAAATAGTTGTGTAATTAATAATATTATATCAGTACGAAGACAATCATCACAGTCATTACATTACCTATTTATGTGCTTGACTGTAAAAAATTGGTTTGTGTGAAATGGAAAATTTTCTAATTCTAATGTGAAATAGACAATACGTTGTTCGCGCGTGCACAACTTATGGCAGCTCTCATGGTCTTTAAAAAGATGAGAACAATATCATTGCCGTTCACGGATTTAGTCGGACCCTGATGTGTTTAGAATTGTGGCAGTCAATTTATTAGGTAAGTTTACAAATTATTATTTTATGAATTACTAGCTGATGCCACGGCTTCGCCCGCGTGAAATTTTGATCCTGTTCCCGCGTCCCTTGGGACACGTTTCCCGGGATAAAAAGTAGCCTATGTGTTATTCCAGGTTCTATTCTACCCCTGTACCAAATTCCAGCCAGCCGTTAGAGCGTGATTGTGTAACAAACTACTAAACATCTTCACAAACTTTCACATTTATAATATTACTAAGATGTTGTCATTTTGATATCCTAACTTTGGTCATTTTAACTTTTTATCTTGAGTTTGTTCAAATTAAAATGAAATAATTTCATATCCGCTGCAGTGGTGACGGGAATTCGTGAAACCAAGTAAGAAACGCCGCGAACTGAACTTGGTTACAACAATTCCCGCGCACCAATTTGGTCGGGTCGCTTGAAAACAATCCTTTTTGCTTCCACATTACGGGGTGCCGACCAAATCGAATGATTTAGTCGATTGCAGTATTAAATTCTGCTCATTTCTATGTATGGTAACCCTAGGAGCGACACTCGTCTATGATTTAAAAAAATATTTTTTCTCTGTTGATTGTGTTGTTAAGTGCGGCGGTGTGCGTGGTCGAAGCGGTTGGCGGCTTTTTTCCCGTTTTTGTGTTTCTTGTGGTTTTTACGGGAATACCGGGTAAAAAAACTATTTGTGTGTGTTAACAAGAATATAAGCAATATGGATTAATGCAGGATTCAAGTCTGTAAGTGATTTAATTAGATAGTGCAGTGTTTAATGTCAACCGGTACGGCACAGAAATGGTTTGTTATTGTTTTGAGTGACGCATCATTCCAATAAGAATCTTGATGGATTATTGGTTTGATCATTGAAATATTATTACTTGTATGAATAGTCTGATTATTGAATAAAACATTAAAATCTATTTCAAAGTTTCTACGTATCAGATATAATTTAAAAAAAAATATTTAGTCCGCGTGTAAAACTTGCCGCGTCAACAATGTTGTCTCAACAACAAAGCACCTTTGAGCATATCTGTACCTGTACTATGAACAGAAATTAACAGGGTTTTTTACTTATTCCCCTGCGAATTCGCATAAAGTATTTACACTAATAGAGGCAGAATTTCACGCACTATTTATATATATAGCATTCATTACAAGAAAAGTTCCCTTTCTATAAGAACTACTATGTGTACGCTGCCATGACGCCAGCTCCGAATGTCATTGAAAAGTCTTGTTCAATATCTCTGTTCCTACAAGAGCAATCGTTATGAAATTTTGCATAGCGGGAGAAGTATTAGAACAGTATTTTTGTGTCCAAATCTGTTGCTTTACAATTAGCCGTTTTCGAGTACGGCCATGTGTACGCTAGCTTGATCGTGACGCTAGCGTACATAGTGAAAATGGTGTTTATTTCCTAAACTAAAGAGGAAGATTTTTTTTTATTTTTACAGTAATTAGGCAGTATTTACACAGAGTTTTTTGGCATAGAAACTAACTCGTTGCAGTTCTGGTGTACGCTAGCATAACGGACACAATTGTATGCTATGTTTTGTAGCTTTACGTGAATACAATTTTTTGGAACATAGGTTCAGTTCACATTATAAGCCGACGTTCGCACGGACGTAAAAATATCGCGGCGGGATTTTATCGCGCACTGGATTTCCAACTCTCGGTGTTGAGCCGAGCTTCGAGAATCCAACCTAACAACAACAGTGTGCATCCCAGCGCATCGAAAAAACACACTGTTGGATTTTCAACTCTCGGCGCTAAGCAAAGCTATGAAAATCCAGTGCGCGAAAAAAATCGCCGCGATATTTTAACGTCCATGCGAACGTCGGCTAATGGTTTCTTGTCCGTATCTGTGAATGTCCGGAGCGTAGTGTATCTTGAGATTCTCTGGTGTATGTTAACATTCACCAAGTTAGCTGGTGAATGATCGTAGTTTATACTATTCGTGACGATTTCGGTCAATCGCCAGTGAATGAAAGCCACGAGTTGGTGAATCTTCATTATGAAGATACTATTATAACTATTCTTGATTTAGAAAAAAAAATAACTGCAGAAACCTATGAGCCGGAATTTTAAGTCACAATTTGATTGTATTCTTTATATACAACATTATTTTTAGTATATGCGAAACCTGAATACAGTTCGTTCAGAATAAATAACTGAATCGATTCCAATAATTTTTATACCGTGTTATAGTTTGCCCCAAAAATCATTAAAAAGATTAGAATGTGGACACCGCGCGACGAACACAAGTCACTGCAGGTCATAGCGGTACGAGGCGCGGGCGCCGCGAGGTGATCATGTTTTTGTACGGACAACCAGGTAACATATCAAGCTTATAACTTTGTGATTTTTCATGATACAGTTTTGAAATTTTGTACATCGATTCTTTACATAAAAATACTAGACACGTGTTTCGGGTTACGCATATTGTACGGGCAACCAGGTAACATATCAAGCTTATAACTTTGTGATTTTTCATGATACAGTTTTGAAATTTTGTACATCGATTCTTTACATAAAAATACTAGACACGTGTTTCGGGTTACGCATATACTAAAACTGATGTTGTATATAATTCTTCTGTACGTGTGTATACCACTGAACTCCTCCTAAACGGCTGGACCGATTTTGATTGAAACTTTTTGGGTGTGTTTGAATGGGTCTATGGATGGTTTAGATTCACAATACGGCATTTTACTCTATATGAGAAAAAATCTAAAAATGTATTATTAAGATAGCTAAGGCAAAAAGCAGTCGGAAAATTTTAGTTCATGAAATAACAATATAAATTTTAAAAGTGAATTCAAAGTTTTCACTTTTTTTAATCGGTTTTCTAACACCATGAAAGTAGCCGCCATGTTATTACGTCATACGGATGTGAAAATTAAAAAGTGACAATGTCAACTGTCAACTGATCAGTGTGTAAAAAGTTTATGTTTGCACAGCCAACTGACATTATAACCACAGAGCAATATGGCGGCCACTGCGTCCAGCGTTTTCGCGCGAAATTTGAAAATGTAAAATTTCAATGCATTTTTTGGCACTTATCGATTGAGTCAAAATTTCGTTTTTCTTTTTGGGGCTTATTAGCACAATAGAATCTAATTGAGACACTTTTCAAAAATGGGTGTACCCAACCCAACCCAACCTTATTGAACCCAAGAGAAGAGAAGACAAGACGGTATTCTGTTCACGACACGTTGTGCACAATTTCTGAGCAATAACCTAAGCTATCAAAACCGGCCAAGTGCGTGTCGGACCACGCATAATGAAGGGTTCCGTATTTGGGATGAATTAATCCCAAGAACAAACTTAACATTGTAGTTGAAAAACATGTTATCCCATACATTCCAACTGCAAATGTAAGTTTGTACTCACAATATTGAGAGATATATCATGTTATTTTAAGACCACTGATTTCTTAAAGGTTTTCCTGTAATCTACAGGTAAAGATCTATTTTCTGTATTTTTTTTTTTCAAAATTTTAGGCACAGTAGTTTCGGAGATAAGGAGATGATCAATTTTCGTCAATTTTCTTAAATAACTTAAAAAAATATATTTTAAAATGATAAAAAATATATATATATATATATATTTGAGACCCTCATAGTAAGCCCTTTGATTTGATATGTCACACGGTAGGTATAGTTTGCAAAACTTTTTTTTTTAATTTTCTTATTTGCCCCTCAAGTGACCCCCATATTCAAAATTCATTTATTTACTTTACCCGTCCGTGTTTGGGTCACAGAAAGTCATATGTGTACCAAATTTCAACTTAAATTCGGAGCAAATTGGCTGTGACAGACGAACAGACAGACAGAGACACGAGTGATCCTATATATGGGTTCCGTTTTTTCCTTTTGAGGTACGGAACCCTTAAAACTATTAAGGCTTGCATGAATTCACGATAGTATTTCAATCATTAGTATTATCCTACTGATAGGATTTGCATGAAAGGCGCACAGATAGTTTATAACCTGGATTTACCTACCGCGATACTTTGTATCGCGGTAGGTCATTCCCGTGGGACAAATTCCAACCTCCACGAGGGCGAAGCCCCAGTAAAAAGCTAGTAATTAAAAAATCATAAATTAATAGAAATTGTATTATGGGAAATATTTAATTGATCCTCTAAAAACTAAATAACTTCTAAAGGTGATCGTCTTTTTAGGGTTCCGTAGTCAACAAGGAACCCTTATAGTTTCGCTATGTCCGTCCGTCTATCCGTCCGCAGCTTAGCTCAGAGACTCTTAGTACTAGAAAGCTATAATTTGGCATGGATATACATATTCATCACGCCGACAGTGGTAAAATAAAATCATGAAAAAAAAAAAATTATAATATGGTACCTTCTGTACACGTAGTGGGGATGTTTTTTTTTTCTCGTCCACCCCATGGTGAGGGGTGTTGTTGGATGGGTCTTTCAAAAATATTACGGGTTTGTGAAAACAATTTTACGATATAATGATATAATAAAATCTTCGTAAGTATGATCATGTGTCTGCGCACCGATTGCTTTTAAAATGGTTACCCATACGTCAGCGCAGAGAGCTGAGGGCTCTGTCTATGTTGTATTCCATACTAAATAAGCCTACTTCTCCTTCTTATCTGACTTCCCATGTTCAATACTTGTGCTCTGCCCATAGTAGAAATCTTCGTTCAACCAACAATCGTCTTCTACGATGTCCTTCTCACCGCTCTGGTTTTATTCATTCTTCTTTCTTTGTCCAGGCGGTATTTCTTTGGAATGCGCTCCCTCTGAACATCAGGATGGCAACCAGTCAGCTATCGTTCAAAATGAAGGCTCGTGAACATATTCGTATAAAGTTGGCAGAATCACTTCAGCGCTGATTCTTGCTGGATTCTTTTTCTCCTCTACCTATCGTTATTTCTCTTGACAAAGTTTATTCTGTTTATATGTATGTATATATGTATTTATTTATTAGTATTTATTCTTTTTCGAGTTATCTATCCCTTATGCTGCACCTGCCATGTTTTCTCTCTGCATCACCCTAAGGTTGACTGGTAGAAAATGCCTCAGGCATTAAGTCCGCCTTTGTACAGTATTTTTTTACTTGTGCATAAAGTTTTAATAAATAAATAAATAAATAAATAATGATCCGTTTCTGAAATATTAAGCTTTAAAGTGCTAATTTTTGTTAGAGTCAAGTGTTCCCCCCACCAGCCAGCTAAACCGTTACTTTTGGATGGAAGAAAAAATTCACGGTAGTAGTATATATAACGAATTTAAAAGTAAAACTATCACAGATAAGTAGGCTTTTCAAGTTTTCGAGTAATATTCAAATATTCATGAAACAACAAAAAGCCCTCTTCTTAGACCGCATTATTGTGCAACTACGGAATCCTATTCCTGCGCGTGGCCCGACACGCACTTGGCCGCTTTTTTAAATAAATGAGCCTCTTACTTTTCTGGCCTTTTTCCAAAGTCGGTCGCAATAGCTAAGCTAGGACACCCCGAACAAATGGGTTAGGTTGGGTTAGAACTATGAACTAGCTAGGACACCCCGAACAAATGGGTTAGGTTGGGTTAGAACTATGAACTAACTATTCCTGAATTACACCATCGAAATTGGTGATTGTCGACATTCACCGGTGCATCATAACATTCGCTAAGCTCGAACATTCACCTACAATCTACGCAGAATCCTTGATTTTTAGAATCCTTAATAGTGATTCGGTGATAAAATTAAGCATGAATTAACAACCAAATTATAGCTGTATAAATGAGGGTAATGTTCCTAACTTACATCTCATAGGTTTTATTGTTTCATATGATTCATTGGTACTACCATAGTCTCGGTGTTCATCGTAATATCTATTATCAGTGCAATTTTCAGCTTTGGCTAAAAATGAAGTAGCACTATTCTCACAGTTTGTATTTTGAATTTTCTGAAGCACTTCTGCTGCTTGATGATCTTCCGTTTTCTTGTCACCTTGACATATTTTAGACTCATTGTATTTCGTTCTGAATGAACCTCTTATTTGGGAAATTTGATTTTTCTTTTCTGTACAAGAGTTAATATGGCGTTGTAAACATTTGCTACCTTTTTCACAATATCCCTTCGCAAAATCTGGACAAATCTTTGTCTTTTCATTCAATTTAACGTGCAAATATGGACATTCTGCTTTAGTGCACGTTCCTTGTAAATAGAAATAACAGGTGGGCATTTTCTTTGTCGTTAAGTCATGAGACAGAAGACAGCCTTTGTCGTGACAAAGGCCTTTGATGAATTTTCGACAAATGGAGACGTGTTTTTTGTCATGTAAAAACTCACACCTCCCACGTGCATTTCTTAAACATTTTCCGAATTTACGGAATAAGGGGCAAGGTATATTATTTTTCTTTAAATTTCCTTTCATTTTCTTCACTCTTGATTGATGCGCTTGATTGGATTTATACAATTTTTTATGTGTGTCTATGTATATTTTTGTTTTGATTTTGTCTTGCTTCAAAGAAGATGCATTATTATGATTAATGAGTTTGAATTCAATATTTTTTCTATTGAGCAACATTGAATCCGAAACCTTTTCATTCATTGATGTCTGGAAATTCGTTTCAAAATGTGTCACATTATTATTTGTAACATTTTTATCACTATTTAGATTTCTTTTGATGTCTTTCCATGACACAGTTTTATACTTGTTTAATTTAAATGTGTTTTTAGTTGTCTCCAGCGCTGTTTCGTTTAATGGTTTATTAGTTACATTCTGCCTAACTAAACAGTAACGAGATTGTGCAATTGGCGCTGGAATAGGCGTTACTTCCTTGTACACTGATTGATGTTGATAAGTGGTTAATGAGTTATTGGCAGGACTTTGTATATCGGAAATACCATGATTATTGACAGAGGTCGAAATGCATTGGTTACCATCACCAACACTTCTAGATTTTATAAAATTGGGGTTAATGTAAATTTTGTTCTTATTTTGTATATTGCTTTGACCATTTGTTACAAAGTGTGAGAATTTTGGATTAACATGCATAGTGGCACTGCCGGGAAAATTATTTATCTGTGGCTTATTGAAATTCGGGTTAATATAAACCTTATTATTACTATTTTCCGGACAATTGATATTTAGTATCGCTTTTGATTTATTTTGAACAGCCATATCAACTCAATGAGTACTGAAAGTATTTATTGCCACTTTTACAATTAATTTTCTGTATTAATACAGTATCAAGAGATTTTTCTAGCTCCTGAGACAAGAGTTCGTTTAATACATCTAAAATACTATTAAGCTCAGATTTCTTATCTCCATTTACCCACAGGATACTCATATGGAACGACGGATTCTGAAAAAAAAGAATGAAAACAATATAAATTAACGTGCAAAACAGTCTTAAGTTGCTCAACTTTACAACAAATCTTAAAGCGCAGAAGCTGAAAACCATGCATAGAGTTGGAAACGTTTAATAATAAACTATTAAGAATGTACTTATACTATTAAGGAAAATACATTTAATAATAAGTATTCGAATCTCAGAAAGAAATGGGGATTTCATTTGTGTAGTAGGGACTGGCAAGAACAACATATCGGACGCGGCCGGTATGATTGTGGGTGGTTTGTCGGGAGTGCAGAATTAGTACTGCTTGGATAGTCGTCTTTGCAGAAATTTTGCTTTTTCACGGTATTGCGACGCACCCTGGAGCAAAAACCTTTGATCGAAAACTCTTGAGGTCCAAAATAATAGTGAGGTCCAAAACGATGTTGGAGCAACCTCTCGCCACGGGCTTTCCAAAACAACCCCATGTACTTACCTACGTTTAGCGCTTATATATAGTTTAGCAGAAAACTAAGCTCAAAGGGAAACATGTTTTCGACAAAATTAATTCTATATTTTGATTTTTCATATCATATTGTGGCATCGTCATCTTATAGCTATAATCCACTTATTTCAATCTGATTATCTTTGGGAAACCTATCTTTTTTTTTTTTTTTTTTTTTTTTTTTATCGTGGAGAAATGCTCATGCATACTGCACTACCACGGGGAGATAGTGCAGTTATGTGGGACTCTAACCCACTAAAACTCCACGGTGTCCTCCTCTCTGCCGCTTAATGGCGGGAACACGGGCACGCGTTAGCACTCATCCGCGAGCCCGCCACGGCTGTCCGTTACCGGACCCTCCTCTGGGGAGTACCTACTCCCCATCACCGGTGCACCAGAACACCTTGCACGCCGAGACCACCCGTGGGACCAAACCAGCACATGGACGCCAGACGACCCTGTGCCTGGGCACCCTTGGTCCCCCTGCGACGGGTCAGGTCATTGGCCCCGCCGCCTGCCAAATTTCGGCCGCAGAGGATAGGGAGAGCGGCCAACGTCATACCGACACACCTCCTCCCCTGCGGCCCCACCGCGTCCGCCATCAAACGGTGGCGGCCCCGTCAAGGCCGCGGAAGGTAGGGAGAGCGGCGCACCGCAATACCGGCATTCCTCTCCCCCTACCTAACCTACCTAACCTAACCTACTGATGATATCTATGAGCACAAGAGCACAAACACAACACTGTGGTATTATAATTTTACAAAAACTTTACTTTTGCCTGAGCCAAGAATCGAACCCGGTTATAAAAATGCATTTTAATTTGAAAAAATAAGATGCATTTTTATTTATTCTCCAAAATCGAGGTCATGATTCCTTTGACCACATTGCTGTGGGTAAGTACTAACGATTGTTTCGGATTTCCCCCCAATGTGCAATCGCAATAATTATCGTATAGGTATCTTTAACTATACATATTATAAAACAAAGTCACTTTTTTTATTTGTCTGTGTGGCCGCGTTGTTCTTCTAGAATACGCAACGGATTTTGATGCGGTTTCCACCACCATTTAGATAATTTATTTCGGAAGATTTTTATGTAGGTATAATTAAGTATTTGGCCGTCCAAACTCCACTAATGGAGAAGGATTCATAATTTATTTTCATTTATCCAGCTCAACATTAGAATAAATAGTGGGCAGTGAATGAGAATAAAATTTTATTTGCGTTCACTGGTAGTGGGACCATAAACAATAGACCATTTTTGTTTTTTTAATTATTGTAAGGTCCGTTTACACGGTGATGATCAGTACGATAAATTACTGTATTTGGATAAGAAGTAGGTAGTCCAAAATTAGCTTGCCAAATACCTACAAGTAAAACAAAAAGTCCTTTAACTATAATTGTTTGGTCATATTAGTAGATCGAGCTCGTATAAAGCCGGGGCGGGTCGCTAGTAGTGATATAATAGAGTTCGTAGGTACTGATTGATCCTTAAACAAAATTTCCTTTGTTACGTGTTTCTACTAACTGAAACAAGTTTCGCTAATGGCCGCCGAAAACAATAGGCACCAATTTTGGTCATTGGCTTTTAAAAAACGTGAATGTATCACATCCACATTTGGTGGCCCTAAAAAGAAAGAAAGAGAGAAATATATTTTATTTGAAAAGCCTTTATTACATTGTTCTGCCCTTCTACGTCCTTAATTTATTGAGTACTATACATAGAAAAACACTATTGCTCCTACTGATAGGTTATTGAACTTTAAAGTTTAAATGCATTCGCTATTCAAAAATAGTATGTGTCAGAATTGTGGGACCAAGTTAAGAATTTGAATGTTAAATATCTTTAAAAAATACTAAGAAGTATTTTATATAAAGAAAGAAAAGAAGAAAAATACATCTCTACACATCATCTCATCTATACATATCTTCGTCAGTTTTTAAATTGTTGGTCCTGCCATCCAAAAATATATTTATTTAATCAATTAATATTGTATCATTTCTCTACCAATACGTATACGTAGTAAACACTAATTTCATGCATTTCCCTAACATTGTCCTGTTCCTTATTTTAATAATATTGACACTGGCCGAATGCAAACAAGCTGCTAAGCCAATTCAAAAAAAAATAAAAACATGGTTGTTTTTATTAATTGTAGGTATCTTTCAATTATTGACCTAATTAAATGTAATCTATGATTAAGTGTCACAGGTTGTTCCATTGAGTGAGAGTTTGTTTATAAATAAATCTTATTGTAATCTATTTAAATCTTTATTTCATCGGCTACAACGCACGCTGCTGCAAAGTTATGTCGCACAGCAGTACGGTCTTGTGGTGTGGCCTCGCGTCGTCTAAGACAATTTATTTGTAGTAGGAAAGTAGGAATGAAAATTGTTTTAAATAATGTTAGAAGTTTTGATTTATTGACATATTTTTGACTTACCGGTGATATGAAAAGTTATAATTTTTTTTGTTGTGGTTTTTGTCATAGTTCACGCAACCGGCATTTTTGTCTTTAAAATTTACGACCGCACCCGAAGATAGCCGACCGCGGACTAATTCACTTCGGTCCAGCGAAGACCGTTCTCGGACCACGTTCGTGGCGACATTTTAACATGCCGTCCGCCCAATCCTTATACTCAGTAAGTCAATGTTCGTACACTATGAAATCCGAAGTAAAAATGTCTTTTAATGCGATTAATGTCCAATAAATAAGTAAAATTGTACGAACCTCATAGAATGTAGGCAACTGGAATTCAGTCAGTACATCATCCACTTTTTTTGACACATTTAGTAAGTGTTTATGTGTAAATGGATCAACATCAAGAGAAATAAATGTCCTTGTTTGATCTTCGTTACAATATACTTTTACTGCAGCAAACCCAAGGTCAAAACTGAAAGAAAAAAATTGCAAGTAAGTAGTGAATAGACGCTGTCGACATGCGTTCCTTCACTGCGAAGTATATTTGATGTAACAATTAATTAATGATTGATTGAGGAATGATGTATGTGATGACTGGTGAGACAATGTTGCGATGCGATGTAGTGCCAAATCTTGAACTTTTAGTTACAAATTAGTATTTATGTGGAACGGACGGGAGGGACGTTATTTGACTTTCCGTATATACTGATGTTAGTACTTGTTGATGTTCTTTATAAAGGTAAGGAGCGCCGTGCGTAGTCTCGCAACTGGCGTACATGTATGACATGTATGAACATGGACAACCCAAAGCGAGTATGTAAGGATCTAAACAGGTGGCTTTCTGTAGTTTCTGCATACCACCATGGAAAAAGCTTTAGCAATTATTTCAATTAAACTCATTACAGGAACTGTATAGCATCTACGTACTACAGAAATTTTACATCATATACTTACACTATACATTAATATATGTATCTTTATTTTAACTGTAAACATAACCTAAAAATAACAAAATTATATACTAGCATAATTAAAACTATTAAAAAACTAAAATATGGCGTCGAAAAATTCCTCCGCATCGCTGTCGACTGGTAAGGTACCCAAGAGACTAGCGGAATTGCCACGTTGTATGGCAATGCTAAGCCTCTGGCATAGGTAAAAGCCAGTCCTTGGGTCACGGGAAGTGTCAACCAGCCGTTTGGAGATTTCGTTGATATATTAGGTTGGGGAAAAAGTCTTTTCGCATTATAGTATGTATGAACTTAAAATAAAATCTCTTTGGCTACACTATTTGTATCTGGCTGGTTTTGGTATCATTGAAAGTTTAAATTTTAAAGAATATAATTCCAAATTCAAATTAGGAAATTGTGTGATTTTCATTTGTTTTTCGTACTGTCAAGATGAGTGAATCTAATGAAGAAATTCGATACATTTTAAAATTTTACTACAAAAAAGGTAAAAATGCAACGCAAGCCGCCAAAAAAATTTGCGATGTTTATGGACCCAGTGCAGTGTCTGTGAGAGTAGCACAAATTTGGTTTAAGCGTTTTCAATCCGGAAATTTTGATGTCAAAGATGCACGTCGCTCTGGTCGCCCTATTACGGATAAAATGGATGCCATTTTTTAAAAAGTGAAGCAAGATCGGAACATCAGTAGTTACACGTCGTAGCTACGTCAGATGAACTGGGAATTGACCACAAAACAGTTTTGGCGCATTTGAAAAAAACTGGGTACACAAAAAAGCTCGATATTTGGGTACCTCACGAGGTCTCTGAAAGAAACCTAATGAACCGTGTACTCATTTGTGATTCTTTATTACGACGTAATGAAACCGAACCATTTTTGAAGAAGCTGATAACTGGTGATGAAAAGTGGATCACGTACGACAAGAACGTGCGAAAAAGGTCGTGGTCAAAGGCCGGTCAGGCTTCACAGACAGTGGCGAAACCCGGGTTAACTCGCAACAAGGTGATGCTGTGTGTGTGGTGGGATTGGAAGAGCATTATTCATTATGAGCTGTTACCACCAGGCAGGACCATCGATTCTGAACTCTACTGCGAACAACTGATGAAATTAAAGCAAGAAGTTGAGAGAAAGCGGCCGGAATTAATCAACAGAAGGGGTGTGGTTTTTCATCATAATAACGCTAGACCTCACACATCTTTAGCCACTCAGCAAAAATTAAGAGAGTTTGGCTGGGAGGTGTTAATGCATCCGCCGTGTAGTCCTAACCTTGCACCTTCAGATTTCCACCTGTTTCGGTCTCTTCAGAATTCTTTAGGCAGTGTCAGGTTAACATCTCGAGAGGACTGCCAAAACCACTTGTCGCGGTATTTTGATCAGTCCCAAAATTTCTATAGCAATGGGATCATGTCCCTACCTACAACACGGCAAAAAGTTATCGAACAAAATGCTACCTACATACTTTAGATAAATGTAAATAAGGTATATTAAAAAATGTTTTGAATTTTCTTAAAAAATGCGAAGAAACTTTCCCCCAACTTATTATATATGTATATATCATACTCCTATATTGATTTTGCATTAATATTTTGCAAATCGGTCTAAAACGATTTGTTTTCTTTAATTTTCATTGTTATGACACTTATGTCAGGCTGTCAAGCTATCATTACTTTTCCTTCCAAATTTTCTGTCATAGTTTCTTACTAGCTTAGTCTATGAAGGTTACTTTTGATTTATATAATTTAAATTATTTTTATCAGTATGTTAGCCCAAATATTGTATTTTATAGATAATTACTAGCTGCGCCCCGCGGTTTCACCCGCGTAGACCGGGATAAAAAGTAGCGGTATGAAAAATAGATGTTAGCCGATTCTCAGACCCTTACTCAATATATGCTCACAAAATTTCATGAGAATCGGTCAAGCCGTTTCGGAGGAGTACGGGAACGAACATTGTGACACGAGAATTTTATATATAAGAAGATAATTGTTTACTGAATAACTGTAGCCTAAATTAGATTTATAAAAATAATTGACACGCTCTCAGAATTCAGCGAAGAGGTTCTTGAATGAATACTGATATTTCTGGCCGTTTCGATGACTGACAAGTGGCATTTTTGAAAGAAAGACTTCAATTCTGAAAAAAAAACTAAAATAAGAACGAGGAGAAAACAACGGACGTGGTGAAAAAAACATGGATACGAGGTTATATAAGCCATGACTGCCACATTCCCTGCAGCTTTTTCGAATCTGATTTCCAAGAGGGAAACTTCTGCGTCAAAAAGTCAGACTATATCTATTTATTGAGACGGTGTCTGTGAATATATCTTGACAACACATTCATTGCTGGAGGGACCCACCCACGCTGCTTTGGATTATCAGGCCTCGGAGCTGACGAGGCCTGACATCTGGCCTGGCCTAATGTCAAATTCAAGTTTCGCTTTCCTGTGTGAGAGTGTGTTAGGTAGGGAGGTGTTTTTTAATATAATTCTGTATTTTTTTTATTTTTCCTTTTAAATTATATTTTGTTTCAAGTCTATTTTTCCCTTTTATTTTTATTAGATTAGTAGATACGTTACAACTGTCAAGATCTCTGTCAGTCAGAAAGATAAATCTAAACGCCCATTCCATGAAGAAGTATGGGCATAAAATGGACACTTGTAATTTTATAAATCAACATCATGATAATTATTTTCAACTAAAGAATGTAGTGTGAATTATTGTAGGATACTTAAAAATGTAAATTGGCTGGTCTCGATTAGAACAAGAATGAATATTGTCCTTTGAAATAAAAACATTTGTCTTTAGCGCCTTTAATTTTTTTTTTTTATATATATATTTACATGTACGCACGGCTACAGATCAAGCTATACATTTCCAGGGCCCTGTTTAATAAACGTTACAAATTGTAAATTGTAATTGTATTTTACAATTTACAAATCTACAAGTTTCTGTTTAATAAAGAAACAACAAAAGAATACAACTTACAAATTTACCATGGTGGAAAACTGACAAAACTATAAAATTGTACTTACAATTTTACATATTTCTGTTTAACAAACATTTTCTCTTTACAGGTGTCAATTTATATATTTGTAAGGAAAACTTTTTTATTGAACGCATAATTTTGTAATTACAAATTTACATATTTTGTAAATTGTAGAACAATTCTAACAGGTGGACTCACCTTGTGTAAGAACTTAACAATTGAGTACCTCAATTTAATAAGTGAAGAAATATATTTAATTGTTATACATTAAAAAATGATTCTAACAACTAGCAGTGGAAGTAGTGACAGTAGTGATGATGAATAAATGAGTGAACGGCAACGGCGAGTTTTTCGTAAAAGGATTAACTTTAATTTTGATGTGACAGATTCTACGTTCAACGAAAAATTTCGGGTCAGCAAAACTACCGTCGAATATTTGATGACGAAAATCGGACCACCCTATCCAGGGCGTCGAGTTCGGTCTGAATCCATTTGAGTATGCCGTAAGAGTACGCACGGCTACAGATCAAGCTATACATTTCCAGTATAAACTGATCTCGCATTGTATAGAATTTCCTCACAATGAGCGGTCAGTGTAAACTGGACATGTATAGCTTGATGTGTACATCAAAACCATTATTATAATTAGTATAAATTACAATTTAATTATTAGGTACTATATAATAATTACATCATTCAATTATTATACTTAATTATCAACTATAATGATGTCCCACGCATTGGCTGGACCAACGAAAGGTTGTTTATTTAATCAACTTAACTTCTTCATATATCTTTTTTCTCCTAGTGAATTCAGACATGCTGTCTTAAGATTAATTAAACTACTCCATGAGGATTTAAAAGACAGCCATAGTTCATAATGCTTTAGTCAAATTTATTTTTGGGTACGGGGCCCATACAACATTACCCATTGTCCTTTGTAGATACAATATTGTCATCGAAACCTACAGGCGTTTTCTACACATGGTAAAAGTTTATTAAACAGCATTTGTAATGGTAATACTACTAATGTTTTTACTTGTATAATTCTTACATAATTGTAGGGTTTATTAAACAGCACGTCATAAAATTTACTAATTTGTCACTTATTTACAAAATTGTCGGATTGTAACGTTTATTAAACAGGGCCCTTATCTCGCATTGTATAGGATGTACTCACAATGAGGTCAGTGTAAACTGGAAATGTATAGCCGTATGTACCTACATTAAATGTACATGTAAATATATTTTTTTTTTTTCATGTAAATCTGAATACATGTGCATACATAAATTTTTTGCACATGTATAATAGGTAATGCGGGTAATATGGTAACCGCAACTCCACGACAATGCGCGTATTTTGCGTATGGGTAAAATATGCACACATGCCATGTACCTATTCAGCAGTCATAAACAAAAAAACACATTTATAAAAATTACAGATGCTGAAAACATTTGGCTGTAATTTGTATAAAAACCATCGTTTTTTTGCAAGCAATTTGTACTTTTTTCAACAAGACTGATCGCATGATAAAAGCGGAAAAAACAAAATGTTCCAATGGTTCCAACAAAAGAATAAAAAAATATTTTATTCTGAGACCTATGGTAAATAAACCGGCGAAGTACGTGTTGTACCACACACAGTGATGAATTCCGTACCTAGTTGTGATGAACATTTACGCAGGAAATGTATTGAGTATTTCCAGAAAAATCAAAGAAAAACAAAGTTATTTCTGTGGTTGTCACCGAAAAGATCACGTATAAATAAAACACAAAATATTAGTGAGCGTCAAGATGACGGGATCAAGTCACCAATCTAAAATATATCACATTAAAGTGTTTGTACTACATAATTATGTACTAATTGTACCCTAAACAAGACATTTGTACCTCTAAAGGTAAAGGAAGTATGTCAATACGTCCCTAGTCCCGCCACTTTGACGTCAAAGTGGCGGGACCTACTGGAAGCGTTTCTCGGAGGCATGTAATTCACACCCTAAGAATTAGTACTACATACGTACAGGTAAATATCTTATCTTATCATACATACCTGACAGATATCTATAAGCTACAACTACGAATATTAAAAGTAATTACGCTAAAACATATAAACAAGAAATTCAAAAACACCTCTATAAATATTGTAATGTTATGAATGTGTTCAATAAAGTAGAATTTTTTACTCTTGCGGAAGTCAATAGACCTGAGCTAACCGAAAAAACAAGACCTGACTTTTTGAGAACGATACCAATTAAAAGTAAATACATCCTACCAAAGTTCAATAACGTGTACGGCATGAGGATTGCAGAATATTTGGTACCATTTTTCCTTACTAAACTTCCAGAGGACTTGCAAATGTTATACAGGATGAGTTCGAAAAGTTATAAGTACAAATCCAAACGTTTTTTTACACAAAATTTCTCTTAATGCACCAATAAATTGTTATCATCATTATATAAATATTTTATGTATCATTGCAGTAATAAACATTTTTGTAAATGTAAATGAGCGGGGTCTCCCTTGTTTGACCCAAAGGAATTTGACAAATTTTCACTTCCCAAAAAATTTTTCGCATAATTTCATTTGCCAAATTATTACTTAGCAAAAAATCTATTCACAAAAAGTTGTAACGCAAACCTAATGTTTGGCAAATGAACGTTTAAACTATAACTTGTTTACCAACTAGTACTTCTAACATTTTTTATTTAGTCAAATATTTCATTTGGAATAACAGTTTTTATGCAAAATCAAATAAGCCAAATACTTATTTAGTATCGTCAGTTTTCAATTCACCCTTTCCTATTCAGTCAAAATTCAATGACAAAAATGTGAACTACTAAGTGGGTAGGAGGTAAATCATAAATGGCGCTCAATGTGTGCTCTTTTTTTTTATATAATGTAGTCGTTCCTGGCACAGTAGGTCACAGTTTTAACCTAACCTAACCTAACCATTTTTTTTTTAAATAATTAACTACTCTAACTACTTCCAGAAATAAACTAATATCAAGTAACCATAAATTTGACTTGTTTCAGACAAATTCAAGCACATACAAAGAAGTACGCAAAAGACATCAAGTTTAACCAGCAAGTCAAATGTCTAAAAATCTTATTTTTGCCTTAATATTTTTTGTCTTAACAAATCATTTCACCAAACGTTTATTGTCTGAAGATTCGTTTGCTGTAATAAATCATTTGATTAAAGACCGAATTCCATGATGACATTATACTTAGTAATATTTTGCCAAGTAAAAATTTGACCAAATGAAAATATGCGTACTAAAATCATTCGAAATATTGCAATGGTATAAAAAAAGGTTGCTAAAATTTGTTTGGGTAATGAAATTTTGTCAAAATCTTTTTGGCAAAACGGCAGGCACCATGACGATGATGATGGCGGCAGGATGAGCGGCTTGCCAGCACACAGATAAGCCCTGAGAGGTTTTCGTTGTGTGGCTAAAACCAATTGTACTTAATTAATACGTGTATTGGAAATAAATAAATAAATAAAATAAATAATAAATACTCAATTTTCAATACAATTGTAAGTGCCAAATTAAAGTTATGTGATTAAACCATTGGTCCCGACAATTTGATGATTCATGCTATCGCTGAAATTCATATGAAAACCGTTAGAGCTCGTGCAAAATCAAATGTGGAAACTTAGTACGTCAAAAGTACATGAACGTGTGTAATTTTCATATTCATAACCTAAGTACATCAAATGTATCTATCATTCATCGTTATCACAAATGAAATGGCCATGGACACATCTGTGCAGAAATGAAACAACCAAAATGATTATGATAATTATACAAGGTGTCCCTGAAGTCGACGTCAAGCCGGACTCGGGTGATAGGTCAAATCATAATAGTTAACAGAAAAAAAAAATCTGCTATGTATTTTAAAAATTACGGGCATTTATAATAAAATCGAGAAAATCTACTCCCTGTGACGGTATCTTACCTCCTGTTGCTACAAATTTTATTTTTTTTTTAATTTTCTTTTTATTATGTAATCCTGAATAATGCTTCTGAAAACTGTTGTTTAAAATTTACAGCCAACTGCTCCAGTCCAGAAGGAAATGTAATTTTTTTCCCAACCAAGTATTCAAAATTAATACTTTGCCCAATTTTAAATGACTGTACGCACGGCTACAGATCATGCTATGCACTTCCAGTATAAGCTGATCTCGCATTGTATAGGATTTCCTTACAATGAGAGGTCAGTGTAAACTGGAAATGTATAGCTTGATGTGTAGCCGCGTGTACCTACTGAAAAAAAATTAAATACATAGCAAATATTTTATTAAATATTTTCTGTTAAGTTGACCTATTACCCGATTCCGGCTTGACGTCAACTTCGGGACAGCCTGTATACGAGTATACAGTTGAAATTTAAAACATGCACCAAATCGCAATGGGAGATTGTACTCATCATTATGAACAACTTTTACTATGAAATAAACGTGCTGACTTCGCGAAAAAAAAACAGCTGTTCAGTACAGTATCTACATCAAATTCATCATAATGTAGGGAGCAGCTGATTTTTAGGGTTCCGTACCCAAAGGGTAAAACGGGACCCTATTACTAAGACTCCGCTGTCCGTCCGTCTGTCTGTCCGTTTATCACCAGGCTGTATCTCATGAACCGTGATAGTTAGACAGTTGAAATTTTCACAGATGATGTATTTCTGTTGCCGCTTTAACAACAAATAAGTACTAAAAAACAGAATAAAATAAATATTGAAGGGGCTCCCATACAACAAACGTGATTTTTTTGCTGTTTTTATAGATAAAGATACGGAACCCTTCGTGCGCGAGTCCGACTCGCACTTGGCCGGTTATTTTTTCACGATTTCAGGTTGGTCCCATAATAAAAGTTGTTCATAATGATGAGTACAATCTCCCATTTCGATTTGGTGCATGTTTTCAATTTCGTCCCCAATTATAAATGTTGCTTTTAGTGTTCGAATACCTGGCCGGCGCGGGCGCCGTCTGTACGCAGACCGCGCCCCGCCCCTTCGTAACTGGTTATAAAGTACGAATAGTAAAATAGGCAATACTATTACTAATATTATTAATTAACTGTTATTATCAAGCGCATTCAGAATGATGACACGGTTTGGTCGCAAAAAGCAGTATGGTTCGGTCGCAATCAACTTTCAACCCTCAAGTTCAATAATATTTTCTCACAACTTATAAAATACGGTTATGAGATAATTACCTCGTCAAATACAAACTACGTAAAGTAATTAGGGTTTCCACTGATCAAAATATAAATCAAAATCATTTAGATTGTTTGTTTCATTTCTGCATACACCTGTCCAATTCTCTAAAAATAAAATTTTCGACCTTTAATAATAAAAGATATGATACTAAAAAAAAAAAAAAAAAAAAAATAGTACATATGTAGTACAAAAACTTTAATGTGATATATTTTAGATTGGTGACTTGATCCCGTCATTTTGACGCTCACAAATATTAACGTAAATAAAAAAGTCACTTAGAGAAACATCATCATCTTTTTAATTATGGGATCCAACTACACCCCACACTCTAGCATCTTACTCGTATGTGCATCAATTTTTTTTTCATATTAACTCTTAAAATGTCGATTGCACACCATGTGTACAGATAACAATAGAATTTCAATTGTGTCTGCTAATTAGCGCGCGACGGGTTAAGTACATGTAATGGCAGTGCCACTTCTAATTATTTTTTTTATAATTTCCCTACACCATTATATAGGCGTGCACAGAATACATCTTTTCCAATTTTCATTGATATAGTTACAATAATCACCGAGTAAAATCGCTGTGTCATCCGTACCGACAGCCATCTGTCAGTCCAAATGACACAGCCCTTTCACTTCCATACATGACAAAATTATGAGTCCGCTACGTGACCTCGAAAATTGCTACGCCGGATAACGCAGTGCCGAAAGTTTGCAGTAACGAATAACATAATGACGAAAGCTCGCAGCAACGAATATCATTACAACGAAAGCATTTGATAACGAATCACGGAACAACGAATGCACGTTACAACGAAAAACTTCACACCGAATTACCCGGCCTCGAAACAAAGTAACGACAAAGGTAGCAACGACAGCAAAACAACCATTTAAAACCAAAAAATTGTTACTACTAATAATATGGACATAGTAGCTGTTAAGCCCTATACAAATCCCATAATCTGGAATAGTTTTGCTAAAATAATTATGTTAACGTAATAATGTTCTTATTGATCTACTAGTAGCTATAATGAACATAAATGGAATGGAATATCAGCACGTCAACACATGGACGTGCTTACTCTGCTGCCGTTAAGCAAGCTTCCAATAAGCTTCAGCGGCAACCTAACCCAAGTAAGTGCCCAAGGGCCCCCCGAACCAGTCCGAAGCACTTTACCACCGGTAAAAGGACAGGCCGATAAAGATGGCTTCATCAAAGTCGAGAAAAAATTAAAGAAGAAGCCAGCTTCTCGCAATCAGTGCGGAACGGCATTGACTGGACCGGACATGATGCTGCGTCCCGAAATTTCATCGACCCAGCTATTACGTGTCTCGATTACAATCATTACTCTACGAAGTTAGAGGAGATTGTGGAATACATCCGAATGAAGACCAAGTTCACCTTGCGAGTCCAGAGGTTGGGAGTCGCGCCATAAGATTAGGTAACTTCAAGTTTTTTGTGGTTCGGGTTCCGACTTCCGATCTAGAGATCTCCATAAAAGAGAGATCTTCATTTTTATGGTGTGCATAATAAAGAGTATTCTATCTATCTATCTATCTTCTTGGGCACTCTTCCTTGGGTTAGGTTGCCACTGAAGCTTGCTTAACGGCAGCAGAGTAAGCACGTGCATGTGTTGACGTGCTGATATTCTATTCCATTTTTGTTCATTATAGCTACTAGTAGATCAATAAGGACATTATTACGTTAACATAATTATTTTAGCAAAACTTTAGTAACTATTCCTAATTATGAGATTTGTATAGGGCTTAACAGCTAATTAGTATTATCCATTTTATGTTTTATATGGTTGTTTTGCTGTCGTTGCTATATATAGCAATGAATAATAATATAATGACGTACTTATATATACGTCATTACATTTTTTCGAGGCCGCGTAATTCGGTGTGAAGTTTTTCGTTGTAAACTTGTAACGTACATTCGTTGTTCCGTGATTCGTTATCAAATGCTTTCGCTGTAATGATATTCGTTGCTGCGTGCTTTAGTCATTATGCTATTCGTTACTGCAAACTTTCGGCACTGCGTTATTCGGCATAGCATTTTTCGAGGTCACGTAGCGGACTCCTCAATTATAAGTGTTTCAATCTTGCCATTAGGCTACAGAACCCAAAAAATAGTAATGTGATTTTAGTTTGATACTCAACGCATTTTAAAAGGATACATGAAGTGTAAGGATGTGAACTTTACATCTAATATGTAGTGAATTTCATAGCACAAGGCATCATACTGTACATACCTTTCAATATTAGTGAGGCTTTTGTGAAGTGATGAACTGAATGTTGATATCAAATGATACTTCAATACAAAAGTTTTAGACAAACTGATATGAAAATCATCACACCGATGACATGCTTCAACCTTTGTTACCACAGCTTCTTCCAATTTATCAATCAAATTGCAGACAGCATCTAATTGATTATCTAAAACATAAATAATAATTACTTAATATCATCAAAATAATGTATTCTCTTCTGAGAAAATGTACATTTATTTTAGTAATTGAATGATCCTACTTTTATTTGTTAGCACTTGTACTATCAAACAAGTAACTCTTGTCTTTAGATTCATTAAAATATTTAAGGTACATACAATTTACATAAACATAAGTGGCCCAGTTTCCTCTCACGTGAGGAAATGATCGAGATCTGCCACCATGTATCTGTGGATCATCTACGTGTATGTCGGAGGGCACAACTGGCACTTTGCTCAAATTAGGTGCAGGAAACTTAGGTCTGAAAGGACAAATTTTATTTATTTATTTATTTATTAAAACTTTATGCACAAGTAAAAAAAATACCGTACAAAGGCGGACTTAATGCCTGAGGCATTTTCTACCAGTCAACCTTAGGGTGGTGCAGAGAGAAGACATGGCAGGTGCAACATAAAGGATAGATAACAAGAAAATAACGATAAAATATAAGAATAAATACATAGATATTATATAATTACATAAATACATACATATATATATATATATATAAACGGAATAAACTTTGTAAGGAGAAATAACGATCGGTAGAGGAGAAACAAATTCCAGTTTTGTTAGTTATTTCACACAGCTAACCCAAAGAACATTCATGATCACAATTATTAGGTACGGAAACTAAGAATGTGAGTAACTAAAACAAGGACCGGGTTTAGTACCTTGTCTTACAAGTGGGTGGAAGGACTTTTATATAAGGGTCAATCAATCTGCCTAGCCTTTTCCCAACTATTTTGGGGTCAGCTTCCATTCTAACCAGATGCAGCTGAATACCAGTATTTCACGTGGAGCGACTGCCTATCTGACCTCCACAACCCAGTAACTGAGTAATACAATACCCCTTGGTAAGACTGGTTGTCAGGCATTCCGGCTTCTGGCGACCAGTAGCAAATGTCACAGAACCACAAATGACACCTGGGATCAACGGCTTAACGTGCTTTCCAAGGCTCGGACGAGTCTCGGTATGTAAAGCTGGTCACCCATCCATGGACCAACCCCGGTAAGCGTATCTTAACCAGATGGATCGACTCGAGCGGCTTGTTATTACTTAGCCACAAGTTCCTCGACTTTTACAAAGTTTTTTGATATTGTCTACCTGATTTATGGAGAAAGGGAGACCTCTCCCCTGTGCCACTCAAACTCAACGTGGTCGTAAACGATAGAGGCCCGGTCGACGGATCCCTACTTCTTAGTGGTTTTAAAAAAAAATAACCATGGGTCTGTTCGCTCACACTCTCAACCCTGCCACCCCTTCTAACCTAACCTGTGCGAGTCGGGGTGTCCCAAGTCCCGAGCTCGTTTCGCTCGCCCTTGCAACCGAAGTTCTCATTGCCTTTTTACTAAGTCGAAGCTTAATTTACATTGAGTAGATAGATTTTTGTATAATTTTTTTTTTTTTTTATATAAAGATTTTTTTGTCAGTTTGATATTTTTATTGGCGAAAGTATTTATTTCCTAGATTTTAAACTTCATGAGTTTGCTCAAGATAATAATTTTATGTACTTTGCACAAAAACACTTTGAAGAGTCTACTACAAGTCCCGTACCTATGTATAAGACGAGCCGAGTTGGTATTAAATTGGTGTCCATTTTATTAAGACGCAACATATTATATGTAGGACATTTGTAGTCCTAAAAACATGTACGTAAAAATAAGATTAGTTACTATATATTACCTATCAAATTCATTGTCTTTATTATCTGTTTCACTATCTTCTGAATTAGATCCATATTCATCACATAAATACGATAATGCTGACATAAGGTATTAGTAAACTTAACAACGATGCTATAAATTAAAATCACTGTACGTACCTCATGAACTAATAAAATAGCAACACAAATAGTCTACCACAGACGAAGTAGTATTTTATTTACTCTACAAAACCCCGATGGGCGATGCCTGTCATTCATAATGAATGACATAACATAAATGACATTGACCTGAAGTGAGGCAGGCGCTCGGCTGGCGTTTGCATTTGCCTTTTCTGTCTACGCATTTGCCAGATAGCATGGACCTAATATTAGGTCTTTACCTATAAAATTGCCGTTCTGCAGTACTGGCCATTTCAAATCAAAATAATTTTTGTTTGGCTAAGAATTCTAATTTCAAATTAATTTTATTTTAAAAACATGGATTTTTTTTTCCAAAAGTAGTCATTTGTTTATTGATGAGTGTTACATTTTCATCGCATTTCAATCTTTTTCGTCATCATGGATACGTTAAAAATTCGAGTAATTATGGAATATGAGTACCGTCGTGGCAGCAACGCGGCACAAGCGGCACGCAACATCAACGACGTTTACGGAGCTAACACTACAAACCAACGCACCACTTCTTATTGGTTTGTTCGTTTCCGTTCTGGAAATTTCGACCTGAAAAATGAACCTCGCGGTCGTCCGAAGACTGGTCGACAATGACGAATTAAATGCGATTGTGGAAGCTGATGATACACAATCTACGGCTGAATTAGCAGCAGCTTTCGACGTTAGCGTCAAAACAATATTGGTGCATTTGCGTCAAATTGGAAAGGTAAAAAAGCTTGACAAATGGGTGCCCCACGAACTCAATGATCGCCAGCGCGAAGTACGCGTCGAGACGTGCCTTGCACTGCTCAACAGACACACAAATGAAGGAATTTTGAACCGCATTGTTACCTGCGATGAAAAATGGATTCTGTTTGATAACCGCAAGCGCTCAGCAAGTTGGTTGGATCCTGGTTCAGCACCTAAACAATGCCCTAAACGAAACTTATCCCTAGAAAAGTGATGGTCACTGTTTGGTGGTCTAGCGCCGGTGTGATTCATCACAGCTTCTTACCAAACGGGGTGAGCATTACTTCAGATGTGTACTGTGAAGAACTGAACACAATGATGGAGAAGCTGGCACATCTCCAACCAGCATTGGTCAATCGCTCGTCTCCGCTGCTCCTGCACGACAACGCGCGACCTCATACTGCACAGCAGACGGTCTCCAAGTTGCAAGAACTAGGGTTGGAAGCTCTCCGTCATCCGCCCTACTCACCAGACCTTGCGCCTACAGACTACTACCTACTTTTTCCAGAATTTGGATAACTTCTTGGCGGGAAAAAAATTCAATACTCGAGAGGCAGTACAAAATGCCTTTGAAGAATTTGTTGCCTCCCGTCCAGCTGATTTCTTTAAGAAGGGCATCAATAAACTGCCACTGCGTTGGCAAAGATGCATTGATTGCATGGGTGATTACTTCGATTAATACAAATAAAAAATGCATGAAAAAAATTCGTTTAATTTTTTTCATACAAAACGGCAATTTCATAGGTAAAGACCTATTATATAAACTGGACTGAGCTCTCGTACCAAAAACACGAGCAGAGAGAGATATGCCATACAGAGGCTGTTTATCCCTTTCTAATAGGGTGACCAAACATTTTTATAACAATCAGGAAAATTCGTTTTGAAAGAGAATTTGGGTCCGGTGGACATTACGTGATTTCAAATTATTGTTTGTAATACAAAAATATTATAATTAAGCTTTTTTTATTTATTTATTTATTGCACAATGTACACACAGTTACAGGCTTTGCTTACAACTAATGAGTACATAACCCCGTTGGGGCGCAGCAAGATAACTTAAAACTAGAATATTGTTGTGTAATTTTATTACATTATTAAATATTTATACTAAATTGTATTGTATTATATTATCATTATATTCTGTTATTACTAGGTATTACATTTATAGTTTAATTATAATCTGTATATATTATTATCTAGTTACTTATATAGTGAAATAATGAAACCTTATACAACATGTTTCCGCCATCGCGACATGCCTTCAACACGCGGGTAGGGCTAGTGGCCAATAATCATAAAAATTAAAATAAGATAAAATAATTCGTAATTTGAAAAAAAAATATTAAAACAAACTAAATATCGGCGTTTTACCTGAAATAAAACGCTTATTAAACTACTTACCTTATTCGAAGCATAATTAAACTATTGAGATAGGCTGAACCATGTTTCCTGTGCCTTTTTTCCTTACGTTTCTAGCGATATAGCTCTGTCTCGCTCTCATGACGTCACCAGGTCAGAGAGGGGAGCGCATTTTTGAGCTCGCGCGCTCGGTCTTGTTCATTGGATGATTGACTATGTCACCTGGCAGAAATTAATATTATGCTTCGAATAAGGTAAGTAGTTTAATAAGCGTTTTATTTCAGGTAAAACGCCGATATTAAACCACTTGACCGTTATTCGAAGCATAATTAAACTATTGAGATATTGTCTGTTATCGCCTGGTGACGCTCATGACGAACGCCAATGTGTAGGGAAAGATCAAGAAAAAAGAAAAGATGTGTTTGAAAATATTCAACAAAATATCAATAAATCAACATAATTCACTATGAGACAGGTTTAAAAAGAGCAGTAATGCTGTCACTCGTAGAAGAGCCCGAAACCTGTCGTTTATAAAATCGATTAAAAGTGTTTGAGGACCTCCAATTTCCCCGAGCCATAATATCTTCCATGGGGAAGTTGTCCAACCAATTCTTGGAAGCAACAGCGGAAGGGACACTTTCAGGAGTAGCAACAATACCTGCCTGACGCATCAGAGCTTTAATCCAGCCTGCAATAACAGTTCGTGAGGCGGCACGAGCTGTACCTCTCGTGGTGACAAACAAGTTAGGACAGTCTAGTGGAAAGCAGTGATACAGTTTGTTCAACCCAGTATACGGGGTCCAAATTATCGTTATCGGTCATAAGGAGTGTCAAGTCATGAATACGCCTACCAGAACAGAGTACTAAGAGGGCAGCGGCTTGACTCGAAACATCAAAAATGTAGTCATGATTTATTGTTCTAACGCCAAGAAAACATACAAAATCATCAATATTCCACACGGGTAACTTAGAAACAATTGGTTTTTGATTGAAATCGAATTCAAAATATGTTACACCAAAGCATGATTACTTAGAACACCTGAATCATTTACATTATTACAAAGGGTGGAGACCACAGACTTGTGTAACAATATTGTATTATAAGACAGTTTATGTTTTATATGCAGATCAGCCAGAAAACGAGCTAGGTCAGATCCTGAGGGATTCTTAGGGCTAATATGACTACACCACGAAACCCAGCGGTTCCATGCAGGTTTGCAAGTTCTTAGGGTAGAATCGCGCCAAGAACTTTTCAAAAGATATATCTGAGAATTATTCCACTTACCTAAATGATGTGTCCACCCCCACATTTCCAAACATCCAACACTAGATCCTGGACGCGAGGAGGTGGCAGTCCCGTTGTCACATCGATCAATACTTTGTTCAGGTTCTGTATTGTGAACGGTGGGGCCAGAGCCCGGGCTTTGAGACCTCCGCGCCAAAAGACTTTCTCCCATCGCGGTGCTACTATCAAGTAAATTCCCGATGCCCGATTGAGGAAGCTCAAAAACCCTGGGAATCAGGAACGGGGGTGCGAACACCCATGCCAGATCGAATTTCCAAGTAATCGAGAATGCATCGTGGGCTACAGCTTGTTTGTCGTTCTGATCTTTCGACACGTAATGAGGGACTACGTGAGCGTTGCTGGAGGCAAACAGGTCCACTTGGGGAATTCCCCATTTTAAGAATATTATCTTGGTAATCTCGGGTATCAGATGCCATTCGGGGACCTGGCGAAACCGCGATAGGTGATCGGCATGGTTGTTGTACCTCCCCGGAATGTGGTACACATTGATATGAATTTGGTACTGATCTATCAAACAAAACAGGTTGTATGTTATGTCCATCAATCGCGAGGATTTGGTTACCCCTGCGTGATGGAGATACGCTACTACCCTGCGATTGTCGCATTATATGGTGACCGTAGATTGACTCAGATACACGGGATGACTTTGAAAAACCTTCAATATTGCCAACATTTCTTTTACGTTGCAGTGACAATTCTTCTCGTTCTGGGACCACGTTCCCCATAGAGACTGGTTGTCCATCTGGGCCCCCCAGCCTAAGTCGGAGGCGTCCGTTTTAGTCGCTGGTGCGTGGTGTAGAATTGACGGATGTTGCAAATTGTGGCTCTACCATTGTAGGTCGCCTATTGCATCTGCAGGTACAGTGTATACCTTGACAGAATTGTCCAATTGTAGTGTGTTTAGGAATTTCAATAGAGCTCGATAGTGCAATCTCCCTCTTTGGACAACAAAACTCGCAAAGTTTAGTGCTCCTATTACGCTTTGCAACTTCTTTAGGTTTGTCTTCCGCAAATCTACGATTTCGCGAATCTTCGCTAGTAATGAGGGTACTTTTTCCCTTGGCAGACGTTTAAGGTTTAGCCAAGGATACCACAGTACTCCTAGGTAAACCAGGGATTTCTTTGGTGTTAGGATAGATTTTTCGAAATTTATTTGCCAACCCAGATATTTTAATGTTTTTACGAGAAGACTTACATGGCCTGCGAGAACTACTGGGTCTTGGTGAGCCAAAAGAAAATCGTCGAAAAATACTAATATTCTCACACCTTGGCTTCTCATAATTTGGGCAATCCAATTTGTCAAGCTGGCAAAAGTTTTTGGTGAAAATCTGGTGCTTGCATTTCCTTCCAATGATCGACGAAATTCGATAACTGACCGGCTTGAAATATTTTCATATCAATATTTACTTCTCTTGGCATTTAAGCCTGAAGGTGATGACCTTCGCTTATTTCCGCCACGTTTATGAGCGTAGTATCTTTGGGTTTGTTTTGCCCCGCGGGAGCGAAAGGAAAAAAGAAATACGCATGTGCTGGTCCTTGCGAAGGACACTGTATATTATGCTGCAAAAAGCCACCCTGCAAGGAGACGTTACAGTTCTGACAGCCTTGTGAAGGCATGCTTGAGTTATAGTTCTTACCCTGCGAGGGTGGAACTGAATATTGCCCCTGCAAGGGACGTATATACGCATGTGCTGGTCCTTGCGAAGGACACTGTATATTATGCTGCAAAAAGCCACCCTGCGAGGGGACGTTACAGTTCTGACAGCCTTGTGAAGGCATGCTTGAGTTATAGTTCTTACCCTGCGAGGGTGGAACTAAATATTGCCCCTGCGAGGGACGTATATACGCATGTGCTGGTCCTTGCGAAGGACACTGTATATTATGCTGCAAAAAGCCACCCTGCGAGGGGACGTTACAGTTCTGACAGCCTTGTGAAGGCATGCGTGAGTTATAGTTCTTACCCTGCGAGGGTGGAACTAAATATTGCCCCTGCGAGGGACGTATATACGCATGTGCTGGTCCTTGCGAAGGACACTGTATATTATGCTGCAAAAAGCTACCCTGCGAGGGGACGTTACAGTTCTTACAGCCTTGTGAAGGCATGCTTGAGTTATAGTTCTTACCCTGCGAGGGTGGAAATGAATATTGCCCGTGCGAGGGACGTATGAGCCATTTTCCAACTTGCGAAGTTGAGGTATTACCATAAGCCGATTTTGTAGATGTACCAGCCGATCTAGAAGCAGGCCAGAAGGCTTTTTTGATACCGCCAGCTTTTTCTAATGCAACAACTAACTGCTCAGAATTGAATAAGCTAACCTCAGATGGAGGTATTTTCTTTATTGCCGCTTTTATTAAGGGATCGCGAACTGCATTAGTTATGCTGTCTCTGCGCATCTGTATAGATTCAGCACTATGGCCGCAAATCATTTGCAATAGGTCTGCCGAAACCTTGCTGAACTCACCCGAAGTGAAGATGTCATTCAGCTTTTTTATAGCCTCGAAGTTAATTCTCTCTGGTCTCGGACCCATGTCAAAAAAGCACAAAGTTCCTTCACCTTTTATTTTAAAATACCGTTTAACGAAGCATAGGCCCTCTCCGAGTAACTTAAGTGTTTTAGTGTGTCATAGGGTCTGATCTCCTCGTTTGCCTAGAGTTCGACGAAACCCGGGCTATGGTTATACGATTTAAAACTGAATTTCTCTTAAAATGTTCAAGTAACGCTCGTCTGTCTTTGGAACAGCCGGTTCCTTAAGCTTAGTTTCAACATCTAAATGATTTATAAGACTACTACCCTCCAGTTCTAAATCATCCTCCGTGAAAAGGGAAAGGGCGTCGTCGGGCAGCGGTATACTATTATTTATATTATGTTTCACTTTACGCACCGAGCGGCGATGCTTGTGCTTGCCCCCCCTTACGGTGACGGCGACGCGCATGTTTAGACTTATGGTCAGAAGAACTAGATGAACTGGAACTAGAATCTACTACTGCTGCTGCTCGGATGTGAACGCATCCGTTTGGCACTAGATTCTCTATTATTAGCGGTATTCGAAGGACCTGCGACCGGTTCATCTTGCGAAATCAACGTTATTTCTTTATCCATTACGTATTCGGTATTATACTGAAAACAATTGAATTACACACACTGGAAAAGAAAAAGAATAAAAACACGCGAACGGAAAACCGTTAAATTCTGAAAATATCAACATTGATTCACTGTATTATCAATAATTATCATTCACTAGAAACAGTTTTAATAAAAATTGTAAATTGGTAAGTATGCCAACTTTCGTCGAAAGGAAAAATATAGACGGTTGTGAAAAAGAGATATAGATAACTCACCTGCTAAGCAGCAACCGTCTCCGGCAAGGAAAAGAACGCCAATGAACAAGACCGAGCGCGCGAGCTCAAAAATGCGCTCCCCTCTCTGACCTGGTGACGTCATGAGAGCGAGACAGAGCTATATCGCTAGAAACGTAAGGAAAAAAGGCACAGGAAACATGGTTCAGCCTATCTCAATAGTTTAATTATGCTTCGAATAACGGTCAAGTGGTTTAATAATAAAATAATAACCACAATTAGGATGCAAAAGACTCATTCATGAAGCTATTATTCTATGCCATCTGGTAAAAAAAAGGTCATTGACCAACACCGTTTTTTTATGTTCATCGTTTGTCTATTGTCCTGAACCAGCTATTAATATATATCCATCCTATCCTAAATCCCGTTTTAATTAAATCTTTGTAATATCTTCGTTTCCCTACCATCGTTTGTACGCTCTAAGTTTGTACGAACTAAAGTTGCCATTGGTGCCGATTCTCTTGTCACAAATGCCTCTAAACTAGACTAAAAATCACTAAAATTTAGTTTATTCCTGTCAAACGACGATTTCCCATTCTGAAATTGACTAAAGTGACACAACTTAACTATACTTTAGTTTGACAGGACTAAGATTGTACGGAGTTATTAGTTTAGTGAAAATAGCCATTTTGTTATTCTGAATTGGACTGTTTTCACCTAAAATTTTAATTATCAAACTAAATCAAACTATGTTTAATCGCGATTAAAAAGGTGTGGAACAAAATTAGTTGACATGAACATGAACTAAAATTCACACCGAGACCTTGACTTCGGATGCAAAAACAGTGGTGTATTTTTTTCTTTTCTTTTGCATATATGTCGAAAACGGTGAGTCCTATCGCAAAAATAATGAACATTTGGCCCCCCTTTATATACCCCTATGACTGAACATGTAGGTACCAAAAAAAAAAGGTACTACATTCCATATAAAACACGTTGGACCTGCCCCCTCCCTGCGCCCCTCCAGCTCTAAAAGATATTTGACCCGGTAACGACAGCGATTTCGGTGAACAAAATGACAAGCCTTGTCACTTCATAGTGATTTCGTTAGTTCCAATTAAAGCCACCGGGTCAAATATACTACAGGTACTATACTAAGCGGAGTCACGATTGTCAAACTCGATTTTAGGTGTGTCAAAAGTGTTAATTGTTGTTGTGAGGTTTTTTTTTGCAGAACAGCTCTAAGATTCTGATAGCAAAAAGTAAGGAATTTTAGTGATAGTTTAGTTAGTTTAGTTCGGTGTATAACAGAATCGGCACCATTGGCTAAATGCACAAAACGTGCGAAGCCAAAAAAAAAAAAAAAAAAAAAACTTGTGTAGGTAGACTAGGTAGTCTATGAACTTGTGCTCGCTCATCCACTTCCACTAAACCAACACTGCGAATAAAATTGATTATCACAATATTTTGCGGCGGATAATATAACTTAAAATTAACTTTTAATACAAAAAAGAACAGTTTACCGACAAAGTATTGTTTGAAAATGTCAAGCAAATGTGAACTACCTGTAGAACCTGCCAATGATGATACCATACAGTGTTTGTTTTTTTCTCCTAAACTTGGTTCGGATTTATCATTATGGGAAGACTTATGTCTGCAGCTTAATAACTCTATAAAGATCTTAGCTAAAGATTATATTTGGCACCGAGATGAGTTTCAAGTCTATGCTCCAATTACTACTGATAGCATTACAGGTAAGTCAGTTACCACATCGAGTTATACCTATTAATATTTATACTCACTGTACGATATGTCTGCAGCTTAATAATTCTTTAACGATCATAGCTAACGATTATATTTGGCACTGAGATGAGTTTTCAAGTCTATGCCCCTATTACTATTGATAGCATTACAGGTATTGTAATATAATCAATGTAAGATTCAATAATCAGAATTCAGATGAAAAATTTGCACTATTGATTGATTCTATTAGTTTTAATTGCTAGATGTGATAAAAATATGTATGCATATACTTGCTACAGGCAGTGCTCTATTTTAATACATCATCATTTCAGCCGAAAGACATCCATTGCTAGTGTGCGTTACCTTACCTCAGCTAGAAAATATTGAGTATCGTCATTTGAATTTTATAGATAATTAGTAGATCAGCTTCTGTAATTTTACTGCAAATTTTAAATTTGTACTGCTAATAGTTTTTTTTTTAGTAATTTGACAAAAACAGTTCTGGCTGTGGTAATGCTACCATTGCCAGAAATTTTGTTTATTAATGAGTATATTGAAATAAATTTTAGGAGCTTGTGGCTAGGTAATAACAGTTGTACAGGTCAATCCATCCGGTTAAACTATGCTTACTGGGGTTGGTCAGTGGATGGGTGACTATCTTTACATAACGAGACTCTTTTGGCCTTGGAAACAGGGATTGTACAACCCCGGTTAAGAGTTAAGTCTTTCAAAGGGGTAAGCCGTTTATGAGGTTACCTTTATCTTGTGTAACTCCTTGAATGGGTTTTAGCCTTGAAACCCAGTAAAAGGGTTATCCCTTCAATATGGATAACCAATTGAATGGGTTCTATACTTGAAACCCAGTGAAAGGGTTACCCCTTCATTAAGATAACCTATATAATATAAGGGTTTTGTACGGGTAACCATATTAGCTGTTTGCAATTTATGCCCATCATCTAGATATCATATTACATTGCTCCGAGTCGGAATGTTACGCTGTTATAGTTTTAATGAGAGTTGCAGCTTAAGAAACAAGACTGACTAATAGAGGATTGGCTCAAGGTGACCCGTTGTCACCTTTATTATTTAATTTAGTGATGCATCAAATCTGTCGTCAAGTAAAAACCGTTATGGTATTGCAATACGCTGACGATTATGTTATATATTTTAGTGATAAGCAAATAAACAAATGCGAGCGATATTTACATGATGCCTTAAACTGTATAATCACATTGCTGGGTGAGATTGGATTGACTTTTTCCCCAACCAAATCTAATTGTTGTATATTTAGTAGGGGCCGAAGGCGAATATTACCTTCATTAGAAGTGTATGGTCAGCCGTTAGCAGTGGTGGATTGTGTAAAGTATTTAGGAGTTTGGTTGGATAGAAGTTTACGCTGGCGGAAACATATCAATGAGATTGTTAGTAAATGTGGAAAATATCTTAATGTATTAAAAGTACTGGCAGGCTCTTCTTGGCGAGTGCATACTAAACATATACGTAGATTATATATATCGCTAGTAAGAAGTCGACTTGATTATGCATGTTATTTGTATGATTCTAGTGCAAAAACACATACAAGCAAACTAGACAAATTACAAAACCAAGCACTTAGAATAGTAGGAGGTTTCATAGAAGCTCACCAATCCATGTGATGGAGAGTGAACTGCACATACCACCATTATTTTTGAGGAGAAAATATCTCGCATACAAGATAATCCTAAAATCATTGTCATGGTCTAATAATATAATTATACACACAATTTCAGAATTGAACTCCCTAACTAATAGTAGTTATTGAACAAATAAAAGAAAACCCCTACTGGCCACTTGCTTTAAAGATTTAGAACAATTGCAAATTATTACCTTGGATAGTCTTAAAATGTTCTCTTTAGATATTTGGGTATCAGCTTTACAAATTAAGGATATTATTAAAAGTGATTTGGAATGTGTAACGCACCCAAAAAAATGTTATAATCACAATGCTTTGGTACACGAAGTGGTATCTGAATTAGCTTCCAAATATAGTGAGTGGTGTAAAATTTACACAGATGGGTCAAAAAGTAAAGATGGGTGTGGAGCTGCTTTTTACTTTCAAAGTACAGGTTATAAGGCTATGTATAAAATTAATGAAAATATATGTATAATGTCTCTGGAACTCATTGCAATATACCAAGCAGTGTCATATTCACTTACTCAAAAAATCTAAATAAAGTAGTTATATTTACAGATAGCAAGAGCGCTTTACAACATGTGGCTCGATGCGCCTCTGGTTGCAGAGGTGCATCGAAAGCCTATGACATTCTTAAACTAATTCATTGCTACAACAAAGATGACATTAGGATTATCTTGCAATGGGTTCCAGCGCACATAGGGTTACGGGGCAACGAGGAGGCTGACAGACTGTCAAAACTGGCAGTGGAGACGGGCAATGTTACCTCATTTTTGTCTGATTACTGGGAATATTTCTCCAGGTTTAAGAGTCTGTGTTTCGACAATTGGAAAGAATATTTTAATGAAATATCCAAAGAAAAAGGCATTTGGTATAAAGTCATTCAAAACGAGCTACCTCGTGAGCCCTGGTTTAATGATAAATGTTTAACTAGGAGTTATGTTAAGTTAGCGATAAGACTTCGTTCTGGCCACTTTCCATCGGCAAAGTTTGCTTTCTTAATGCGAAAGGCTACATCGCCTAATTGTGAGACATGCAATAAAATTGAAGATGTGCAACATTTGCTGATGGAATGTGCTAAGAACAAGGATGAAAGGGAATCTTTGGCTAGGGAATATAAACTGAACATGTGGGATGTTGGACTTATCCAAAATATTTTGGCATACCCTAAAACCGAAAAAACTAAACGCATAATTTGTAGTTTGATGCAGAAGTTTAGGCAGTGATTCTCATTTCTATTTTCATTGTAGTGGTGGCGGGGATTTAAAGTGCTTGGTTGATCAAAAGAATGTTGAAGCAAAGATGTAAATACTTCCTTCTGAATAAAATATCTATTCCAAAGTATTAACAGTGATATAACTGTTGTTCTCGGCTTCTATTTCAGATTCTAAGGCGCGAGTAGCCGACAAGATTTCATATTGCTCATCGTCATATCTATTCATGTGTGTAGTACTTACTATTAATTACGTCAATAGAATTGTGCAGAATATTCAAATTGTCTAGTGGAATACAATTACCTGTAAAAGATGAGCGAAGTTACATGTGATTTAATGTTTTTTTTTATAAGCAGCTCGAAATTGTAAAACATTGGGGTTATTGTTATATCCACCATGTTTTCTGATAACCCGAAAAAAAATTACTTCTTCAGAAAACGCCTTCCCGCTTTGGTGGTATATTTATCCTCTTCGCGAAAATGCAAGGAATATACATAAGTATGATTGGATGGTAACCAGGTCTCTTCACTACGGTTGTTTTGGAGAAATGTTATCCATTTTTACCTATCTTTACGGCCAAAACGTGGAAAACTTTAATAAACAAAATGTAAAAAATTGAGTCTTACAATGCAATAATTATTTTTCATCTTTAATTTTTTATCTTTTTTCATTGAATAACCACCACAGTCAGTTCTTTTGTAAATATATGTTAGATTATTATTTTCCGCTATAAAAAGAATTTTCAGCTAATTCTACCTACACTTGTTACACAAATTGTCATATCTTAATTTTTATTTTTAATCTATGACAACTGATGCAACATGGCGTCCACCAAATGTTTTGATCGAATTAAATTTTTAAAATGAATATCCAATTCCTCACCGATGAAAAGTTATTGCTTTGCACTTCGCCGTATTAGTTAAATTATTAGTGCAATATCGTAAAAACACGACGGCATATTTAATGCGTTTGAACGTTTTTTCATTTAAAAACAAACCATGACTTATGCGCTCAAGAACTATCAAGCATCTGAGTGAAGTGCAGCCGGCAGACCGCACCTGAACGGAACGCAGTAGTGATATATATGGCGACTTCTCTAGTACGTTAGTACATATTACCGCAATGTCTTCACATTGCTATTGAATTCCTGTAAAATTAATTCATTGATTGCTCTGTGCTGATACCAAACGTTGCAGGTAGGTACTGTTCAGTTTTGGTTTTTTATTTCTTCCCATTTTTATCATTTAAATGTCGCCACGAAATAATAGTGAAAAAATAATGTTATATCGTTCACAGTCACAAGAATACGCACACACACAGTCTAAATGCCTATTCAACACTAATTGAATTAAAAAAATAATTTATCTTGATATACCTACTACTAACTTTTCTGTAAACAATTATTTTAAATCACGTAAATTTGATCGCACCGATTTGCAAAAAAATTATATAAGTAGATTCATCGTCGACGAGCCCCGCCGGGCGACTGATCTTTGAATATTTAATTAGTAAAATCATAATTACCGTCACTTAATAATAACTCATGTATTGGAGCGTTACATTATATCGTAGCCAGATTTTAATTAAAATGGATCATCTCTCTAAGGATTTGGAATAGAAACCTCTAATTTCACATGATGCATAGAGTTGATAAAAGGTACAAATCACCATAATTTGTATGTTTCTAAAGTTTCTCACTGAAGCGTGAGTATCAATTTTAGGGTTTTTGAATAATAATATCTAATTTTAGAAAATTAGATTATAGAAAAAATAAAATTGAACAAATTAAGCACAAATTAAGACCCACCGTAGTAAAAAAAAATCGTAGTTTTATCTCATGCCGTTTAAGAGATACAGCAATTTGCTAAACGTTACTCCAGCGGCATCTTGAATAACTCCGAAACCTCAAGACGCACAAATTTTATTTTTTGGGCACAATTAGGCACAAATGATATCTATCCAAGTAGCTAGTTTGTATTCAGCTACGACTACTGGTAAAAAAACATGCCCCTGCAGTAACGTTATTACAGCGGAATCTGTTTTTCGTGAATATCTTTGGATAGGCTGGACGCACAAATTATAAATTTCGGGCACAATTTCACGAGATGAGGCACTAATTTCTGTCAAGCCGAAATCCTGAAAAGCGACAATATTCCGCTGGCGTAACGCACACCGTGTATTCCTTTTCTAGGATACTAGGTCATATAGTCAAAAAACGTACACCAAAATGTTGAATCCCTATTTCATAAACCTAATAAGGTACACGATAAAGAAAAAGCACATTTTTTTCAGTATATCACCTTAACGTTATCCCAGCCAGAACTGTTTTTGTCAAATAAATAAAAGCTATTAGCAGTAGAAATTTAAAAATCTGCGGTACAATTACAGAAGCTGATCTACTAATTATCTATTAAGGTGAGTAGTGCTGCCAACCAGCACCACCATTGAGAGAAAAATTATAAGTCTGGAGATATGCAACATTTAGTTATTTCCTATGCTCACATTTTTAGTCATATGAGGTAGAATTATTTTTTCAAAAAAAACAACACGAAACCTAGGTTCGAAGTTATAGCAGATAACGCCAAAAATGGCCGTTTTTGGCGTTAACTGCTAAGGCTTAACTTAAGAGGTTAATCCCATTTAATGGGACATTCAGAGAAGCACCCAGATCTTTTAATTCATTCCAATCAAATTCTTCGTCCTTTATCAAGATGATCATTTTTTCGTGAATGGTCATCAAATTCGGCCGTGGAGCCAGCCAGCAGGCCATATACAGAAGATATTAGCTGCGTTCCTGGAACAGGGAGATTTTAAAAACTAATGTCCTTTTTCCGGTAGAATCCCGGAATTCCGGGAGAGTTGGCAACCCTAATCCCAGTCCTAACTGCATGCTAACAATTACCATAAATGTAACTTGTAAGTGTAATGTTAGTTAGGGTAGGTATTAATTGTTATTTTTAATTCTTACAGGACTTCCAAATCACCTTTGCAGTACTACTTGTTTTGGTGATAACCTAGAAGATGAATGGTTTATTGTCCATGTTATTTTTGAAATTTCCAAGCAATACGGAGACTTAATCATCCAAATGAAAGACAATGATGGTGATTTCCTTCTGATAGAAGCTGCAAACTTCTTACAATCTTGGGTCAATCCCGAAAACACTGAGAACCGAGTAAGTTATGAAAGAAAATTATTAATATGCTTGTTGCTTACTCACTAAAAATACTTTTTAGAGATCCGTCTAAAAGCCAATGACCAAATGTAAGGAGCAGTGGTGCTTATTCTTTTTTTGCGGCCATTTTTTGGAACTTTGATAAAAAAGTAAGTTTAATAACGAAAACCCCCCGACTACTGAAAAATCAAGCTCTAAAAAGTATGAAACAAGAAAATATTCTCATCTGAAATTAGGAAAAGACAGATAAATTATAAATCCGCAGTCAAAGAAAAAAAGGATTTATTGTGACTCGCACAGGAAGATCACCAACTATCCTAAAACACTATGCCTAACAAAAGTTGGAAAACAAAAAACGAGTCGAGTTTAAAACGTTTTCAAAATAAAATCCAAAAATCAAAATCAACACAATTACATTAATATCCCACTTGCTAATAAACTAAGATAATAAGACAAACCTGCACCTTAATTGCGTAACACACTCAATCGAATAAAACACAACAAATAAAACGGTATTGTTGTTTTCCATAAAATCATTTGTACTATTATTGTTTGCCATAATCGTCCCCCGTCATAATATTTATTTGCACTATTATCATTTATACTAATAACTCTTGTCATATCAACTTATTAGTCATTACTTTTATTTGCCATAAAATAAGTTGCCATAATAACATGTGTTATAATCATTAGTTTCTATAAGTAACACATTACATAATCTATACTTGACCTAAGCAACATTTAATATAATTAAAAACCCTAACCCCCCCTCGTAATCCCTCACCCCCCAACTCCTAATTCCTAACCCCTAATTTTGCATGAAATAAAGTGGCCCCACTGTACATTAACACCCGATGTTTTTAAGTTTATTGTTGGTGAATCATTTGGTTTAGGTTAGAACAGTGATCATTACCTCTATTGCTGGTGAATAATTTGGGTTAGGTTAGGTTAGAACAGTGACCATTACCTCTATTGCTAGTTAATCTTTTGGGTTAGGTTAGGTTAGGTTAGAACAGTGACCATTACCTCTATTGCTGGTTAATCATTTGGGTTAGGTTAGGTTAGAACAGTGACCATTACTTCTGTTGCTGTTTAATCATTTGGGTTGGTTAACATAATCATAACATCAAAATTGCAGGCGCTTTTACTGAACTAGCATTGTTGTGCTAGTATGGGCAAATGAATATTATGGTGAATAAGTGTACGTTACCCCAGCAAGAAAGTGTCTCGTAGAGTTATATGAGTAGAACGTATAATTGGTGCCTTATCTGCTGTAAATGTGCCCCCACATAAAAAATGTGTGCCCCCCGTCGTTTAGGAAAAAAACGGAAAAAACGATTCTTGCTGGGGTAACGTTTTTCTAGCAGGAAAATTCTAAACGAATGATCGCAGAGATAAAAATTGTGCATGGACAGAGAGCTTATATATGTGCCAAAATGTGCCCCCAAAAATAAAATCTGTGCCCCTTCAGGTTTTCGAGATATTGCATTTCCTGCTGGAGTAACGTTTTGATGAATCGTATATCTCTAAAACCATTGCATGTGCCCCTGTAGAATAAACATACACGAGTAGCTCTTAATGTGTGCCCCTTAGTGCCCCAATTAGATTTAAGAAATTATTTATAGTTTTCAAGTTATCGCGGTTTTATGAAAACCCGAAAAAACATCGCAGCGCTTAAATGAGACAAGGTATAAGTTCGCTGAAAACTGTATTCGGTCCTTCTTGACGCTAATAATAACCATACAAAGTTTCAAAACTATGCATGCGTTTTTGAATAATCTTGCTAAAAGTCAAAACGATGGTGTCATAACTTTGACGGCAAAATACAAGGAACCGGCTCAATCCCCGATGTGTAGGTGTAAACCAAAATCATGTGCCTTTAGTCAAAAATATATGGTGAAAATATTCAGCTTGGAATGTTTCGCATTAAGTAAATATAAACAAAAAACCAAAATATGTAAACAACGGCTGGTTATCCGACCAAATTCCAATGACTACTAAAAAGCGACTGATTCATACATATCGATGACCTTCTTTATTGGACGTATTATATTAGGTTGGGGAAAAAGTCTTTTCGCATTATAGTATGTATGAACTTAAAATAAAATATCTTTGGTTATACTATTTGTATCTGGCTGGTTTTGGTAACATTGAAAGTTTAAATTTTAAAGAACATAATTCCAAATTCAAATTAGGAAAAAGTGTGATTTTCATTTGTTTTTCGTACTGTTAAGATGAGTGAATCTAATGAAGAAATTCGATACGTTTTACAAGTTTACTACAAAAAAGGTAAAAATGCAACGCAAGCCGCGAAAAAAATTTGTGATGTTTATGGACCCAGTGCAGTGTCTGTGAGAGTAGCACAAATTTGTTTTAAGCGTTTTCAATCCGGAAATTTTGATGCCAAAGATGCACGATGCTCTGGTCGCCCTATCACGGATAAAATGGATGCCATTTTTGAAAAAGTGGAGCAAGATCGGCATATCAGTAGTTACAACGTAGCTGAAGGACTGGGAATTGACCACAAAACAGTTTTGGCTCATTTGAAAAAAACTAGGTACACAAAAAAGCTCCATATTTGGGTACCTCACGAGCTCACTGAAAGAAACCTAATGAACCGTGTACTCATTTGTGATTCTTTATTACGACGTAATGAAACCGAACCATTTTTGAAGAAGCTACTAATTGGAGATGAAAAGTGGATCACGTGCGACAAGAACGTGCGAAAAAGGTCGTGGTCAAAGGCCGTTCAGGCTTCACAGACTGTGGCGAAACCCGGGTTCACTCGCAACAAGGTGATGCTGTGTGTGTGGTGGGATTGGAAAGGCATTACTGATTATGAGCTGTTACCACCAGGCAGGACCATCGATTCTGAACTCTACTGCGAACAACTGATGAGATTAAAGCAAGAAGATGAGAGAAAGCGGCCGGAATTAATCAACAGAAGGGGTGTGGTTTTTCATCATGATAACGCTAGACCTCACACATCTTTAGCCACTCAGCAAAAATTAAGAGAGTTTGGCTGGGATGTGTTGATGCATCCGCCGTATAGTCCTGACCTTGCACCTTCAGATTTCCACCTGTTTCGGTCTCTTCAGATTCTTTAGGCAGTGTCAGGTTAACATCACGAGAGGACTGCCAAAACCACTTGTCGCGGTATTTTGATCAGAAGTCCCAAAATTTCTATAGCAATGGGATCATGTCCCTACCTACAAGATGGCAGAAAGTTACCGAACAAAATGGTACCTACATACTTTAGATAAATGTAAATAATGTATATTAAAAAATGTTTTGAATTTTCTTAAAAAATGCGAAGAAACTTTTTCCCCAACCTATTATCTAAGCTGTTGTCCGTACAGTTGCGTTCAAAAGTTTTGACATGATATATAATCCCTTTTATTATTAATTATGTCATCAACCTAGCACAAGAAGAGAATTAAATACGTATTAAACAAAAAAGAAAACAAATTACTGTATCGATTTTGATGAAATTTATAGAATTTTTTTTAAAGCATATACATGCTTTCAGATGAAAACAAAACAAACATGATTTAGAACATGTTTTGTAAAAAATAAATAAATAGGTAAAGTAATGAAAAAAATCCAAGTACTTGATAAGTGTACAAGTATTTTTAAATAAGTCAAAACAATGCCATTAAATACTTACCACCGCAGATCGTGCCATAAAATTCACCACCCCTACAACCACATAATTGTTATAAAATGCTTAATACGCCACTTTCAACCAACTTAAAAATAAGTAAACAAACAGTATCAGTGCAACCGCGTGACTCAACGTAACAGTGTCCTTGGCGTCATAACATAACTGCAACTGTTTACCAATACCAAGTGGCATGAAAAAATCCAAACTCACTTCTTAGTCAATAAACACTTCGTACCTATTATTCATAATAGAGCGACGTTACACGTAACTGTCTCTGTCACACTAACACCGTACGCGTACTAGCTGTCTCACTTTCTCCAAGCTAGACAAAGCGACTCCTTGCGACACGACGTCAGCGGATGCCGCGGGGCCAGAGATATATGCAGCGGTGTGGGGAGGCGAAAAAAGGGAATCTTCTATTAAGGTGAATGCTCCAACCAACCCGCGAAATTCAAATTTTCTTACGTTTCTTGCAATTTGCAGGCCAGTGCTAGGTTGTATGTTGATTAAAATATTATTCGCGGCTGTAAGACATATGTAGTTACAGAATTATAATCATCAAAATCATCAATACAACGCTCTAAGTTCATAAAGCTGTAGGAATGACTTTTTCTGTTTTTTTTTTGTTCCTACGCCTTTATGAACTTGGAGGGTTGTATCGGTGATTTTGATGATTATAATTCTGTAACTACATACGTCTTACAGCCGCGAATAATATTTTAATCAACATACAACCCAGCACTGGCCTGCAAATTGAAAAAAACGCAAGAAATTTTGAATTTCGCGGGCTGGTTGGAGCATTCCAATTAATGATGAAAAACTTGGTGTTAATTTATCTAACCTACGGCTTATCAACAAAAAAATACAAATACGGGGTTTATATTTATATACAAAAAAGAGCTACCTCTTTTTAGTAGTAGGTATTCATCACACATTTCATGAACTATATTTTTTTTAAACATCGGGACCAATCAAATTTTGGTTCAAAGACCTGGCAAATGGCAAATATCAGGATATTAACCATTTGCCATAGCTTTCGTTCACACATAAATTACTGGATGTATTTTTATGAAATTTAGAATGGAGAAGATAACTTACCTTGAAATAGCACTTAGGCTACTATTTATAATGTACTTAATCATGTGTAAGGTCATAGAAACAGCTAGTAGAATATAATCCAATAACAACTTTATTTTATTACTTATTACTTTTCTACTTCAGTGTACTCGGGCACAACACGTGTGAACCGGTTAGTGAGTAAAGTAAAGAAGGTCATCGATATGTATGAATCCGTCGCTTTTTAGTAGTCATTCAAATTTGGTCGGATAACCAGCCGTTGCTTACATATTTTGGTTTTTTGTTAATATTTACTTAATGCGAAACATTCCAAGCTGAATATTTTCACCATATATTTTTGACTAAAGGCACATGATTTTGGTTTACACCTACACATCTGGGATTGAGCCGGTTCCTTGTATTTTGCCGTCAAAGTTATGACACCATCGTTTTGACTTTTAGCAAGATTATTCAAAAACGCATGCATGAACAGTTTTCAGCGAACTTATACCTTGTCTCATTTAGGCGCTGCGATGTTTTTTCGGGTTTTCATAAAACCGCGATAACTTGAAAACTATAAATAATTTCTTAAATCTAATTGGGGCACTAAGGGGCACACATTAAGAGCTACTCGTGTATGTTTATTCTACAGGGGCACATGCAATGGTTTTAGAGATCTACGATTCATCAAAACGTTACTCCAGCAGGAAATGCAATATCTCGAAAACCTGAAGGGGCACAGATTTTATTTTTGGGGGCACATTTTGGCACACATAATAGGTCTTCTTAACCTATGAAATTGCCGTTTTGTATGAAAAAATTTAAACGAATTTTTTTCATGCATTTTTTATTTGTATTAATCGAAGTAATCACCCATGCAATCAATGCATCTTTGCCAACGCAGTGGCAGTTTATTGATGCCCTTCTTAAAGAAATCAGCTGGACGGGAGGCAACAAATTCTTCAAAGGCATTTTGTACTGCCTCTCGGGTATTGATTTTTTTTCCCACCAAGAAGTTATACAAATTCTGGAAAAAGTAGTAGTCTGTAGGCGCAAGGTCTGGTGAGTAGGGCGGATGGCGGAGAGCTTCCAACCCCAGTTCTTGCAACTTGGAGACCGTCTGCTGTGCAGTATGAGGTCGCGCGTTGTCGTGCAGGAGCAGCGGAGACGAGCGATTGACCAATGCTGGTTGGAGATGTGCCAGCTTCTCCATCATTGTGTTCAGTTCTTCACAGTACACATCTGAAGTAATGCTCACCCCGTTTGGTAAGAAGCTGTGATGAATCACACCGGCGCTAGACCACCAAACAGTGACCATCACTTTTCTAGGGGTAAGTTTTCGTTTAGGGCATTGTTTAGGTGCTGAACCAGGATCCAACCAACTTGCTGAGCGCTTGCGGTTATCAAACAGAATCCATTTTTCATCGCAGGTAACAATGCGGTTCAAAATTCCTTCATTTGTGTGTCTGTTGAGCAGTGCAAGGCACGTCTCGACGCGTACTTCGCGCTGGCGATCATTGAGTTCGTGGGGCACCCATTTGTCAAGCTTTTTTACCTTGCCAATTTGACGCAAATGGACCAATATTGTTTTGACGCTAACGTCGAAAGCTGCTGCTAATTCAGCCGTAGATTGTGTATCATCTGCTTCCACAATCGCCTTTAATTCGTCATTGTCGACCAAAGTCTTCGGACGACCGCAAGGTTCATTTTTCAGGTCGAAATTTCCAGAACGGAAGCGAGCAAACCAATAACAAGTGGTGCGTTGGTTTGTAGTGTTAGCTCCGTAAACGTCGTTGATGTTGCGTGCCGCTTGTGCCGCGTTGCTGCCACGACGGTACTCATATTCCATAATTACTCGAATTTTTAACGTATCCATGATGACGAAAAAGATTGAAATGCGATGAAAATGTAACACTAATCAATAAACAAATGACTAACTACTTTTGGAAAAAAAATCCATGTTTTTAAAATAAAATTAATTTGAAATTAGAATTCTTAGCCAAACAAAAATTATTTTGATTTGAAATGGCCAGTACTGCAGAACGGCAATTTCATAGGTAAAGACCTAATATAAGCTCTCTGGCCATGCACAATTTTTCTCTCTGCGATCATTCGTTTAGAATTTTCCTGCTAGAAAAACGTTACCCCAGCAAGAATAGTTTTTTCCGTTTTTTCCAAAACGACGGGGGCACACATTTTTTATGTGGGGGCACATTTACAGCAGATAAGGCACCACTTATACGTTCTACTCATATAACTCTACGAGACACTTTCTTGCTGGGGTAACGTACACGGTGAATAAATGTTATGGAAAACGAGATTATTGAAAATGGAAAATATAGTAAATAAATTTATGGATTAAAATTATTATGACACTTGATCGATTATGACTTTATGACCAATGAAATTAGTGAAAATGATTTTATGTCATTTCATGATTATGGCAACTGAAGCATTATGTCTAATGAAAGTCAATCAAATCAATCTGCCTAGCCTTTTCCCAACTATGTTGGGGTCGGCTTCCAGTCTAACCGGATGCAGCTGAATACCAGTATTTTACATGGAGCGACTGCCTATCTGACCTCCACAACCCAGTATCTGGGTAATACGATACCCCTTGGTAAGACTGGTTGTCAGACTTTCGGGCTTCTGACGACCCGTAACGACTGTCAAAGATCCACGAATGACAGCCGGGACCAGCGGCTTAACGTGCTTTCCGAGGCACGGAGGAGTCTCGGTGTGTAAAAAATGGTCACCCATCCACTGACCAACCCCGGCAAGCGTAGCTTAACCTGATGGATCGACCCGTGCGGCTGTTATGTCTAATGAAAGTATGGCATATAAAATTATAGCATTTTAAATTATGGCAAACATTAGTAAACCAAACAAAACACCTAAGTACATATAAAAAACACACCAATTTACCTACTAAAGATAATAACACAATAAGAAAAACCTAACCATACAAATAAAACGAAAACAGCATCAAAGACGAACAAACTTTTAAAACAATCTATTCTACTTTTTTTTATTTAAATAATCGAAACATTACTTGAAGCAAGAATTCTCGATTGTACTTCAAGCAAAATGAAAAGGACGTGCACACATGCGAGAGCGAGAACGTCGATAGGTCGTCCGGCCACCCCGCCCGTTGGCAAGCAACGACGGCGCGCGCGCTTTAGGCTGTATGGCTACTATAGGCAGAGAAACTCGATGTGTGCGTGAGAGTTCACCTTCGGGATCACGTCGTGTACGAAACGAAAACCGAACAGCTGAGCTTTATTGGTCGCGGCTCGCGGGCGCCTGGGCGCGAATGTTAGGTACTTTGAGACAATGATTATCCGCGGCGATTAGGTACTTTCATGGTATGTTGTGTAAAAACCTGTTTAGATAAAATTCTTACACAATCGCTCACTAAATGGAATTAGTAATACCTGAGACATCGCACGTAAAGTCTGTGGTAAAGTGAGGTTACGAAGGCGATTTTAAATGGTTTACTATGCAAGTACTTAATCAAATCAGATCATTTAATTAATTAATGGATTTGTAAATGGCAGGGCCCATATCTGTGCCATCACTAACTAAACCATACAAGTTCGAGGTGACCCGTTTGATTACATTATTATTTAGTGATTTCGATCCATTCCTTCATATTTTTGCGGGCTTAAGGCCGTCTAATATGCTGCAGTTGAGTAGATGTGTTACTACATGTTAAATTTAAACTTTTTTTTTATATAGTAAGTTGATAAAACGTTTCTTACAGGTTTTTTTATGGTATTCGTATAGGTAGGTACTACAACATTCTAGGCGTATTTAAGAGAACGAAATAAACTTATTTACAAATTAAGTACATTGATTGTTTACAAAATTACAAAAAATTTAGGTTGTACTTACCTCTTTAGCCATATCGCAGTAATTATTCAAAATGTCCACTGTTTTTTTCTAAACATAAACTAGCACGTCTTTGCAAATTGTTTGTTAAACTTCGTAGCATATCTCATTACTTTTTAAAACAGCTGTTTTGGATCACTTTGAGCTTCTTTGGTATAATGCCTACACTAAACGTTTTAGTTCGGCCCACAAATAAAAGTATAGGGGTGTTAGGTCTGGTGACCTCGTCGGCTAGTTCACAGGTCCACCGCAACTTATCCACTTATCACCGAATTCATCAGAGCACTATCGAGATACGCGCGTACAGATCGTTCGTAGTGACCTAGACATTCGTCGTGCTGGAAGTGGATGTTTCGCAGATAGAGCAGAGGAACGTATCATTTGTAGATACGTTATTCCTATCAAACGACCTTCGATAACTATCACCGGGGGCTGATGCACACGCGGAAACACACAATGCGACGTCACGCTGTGACTAATCGCAGGCGACTGGAGAGTGAGAGAAAGACAAATAAGAAAATACTGAAATGAGAAAGAGGGATGCGCGAGCGGCTCGTGCGCCTGCGAAAGGAAGGATATCAAAGAGGCCGACAGCACGTGCGGCGAGTACGACGAAACGACGATGAAACGATGGAATTCTGACAGCTGTAATTTTTTGAGACTTCAGATATCATAAACCTTTTCTGCCTTTTCCTTTTTATAAGTTATTTATACGACTAGAATGTTTTTGGATATAAAAGTAACAAAAAATATGCAAGAGAATAAAAGTAAACTATATGACAATGTAAATAGTGTTTGTTCTGTGCATTCAATGCACACTAACTGAAATATAATTTTTTTTTATGACTAAATGGAAAAAAAGAGTAAAAGAACATTTTTTAAATTAAAATATTTGTTTAGGTATCATTATCACTAATAATAACATCGTTGTCTGTCTGTAGTTACAAGAAACGAAGATTTTACAATCAAAAAGGTATTCCTAAAAAAGTTTGTAACCTATGGATTACTGAACAGGGATATAAAAAAAAATTACCTAACTTCAATAATTATTTGATAATAAAAAAATCTGCTTACCATTTTAAAATTATCAGTAAATTTTTAAGTTTTTGGTTTTTAATTGGAACCTTAAATTTAAGAACGTTTTTTTTTTTAATTTCGCTTAAATGCGTTCCATTTTTAGTAGGACCGTTAAATTATTGGCAACACTTCTGAAATGTCAGAATTCCGTCGAATTCAAAATCTGACTGTAGGTGGGTGGAAGGAAACGCGGATTTCTCTTTCACCCGCCAGGTCCATGGGAGTGTCACCAACGAAAAAGTTAGCCTATAGCAGTTTTGTAGAAATCAGCAAATCTCTTTATAAAGAAACTTAGTTATGCGGTCCCAAACGAAGAAAATAAGTTTTAAAATGGAAAAATATTTTTCTTATCAAGGTACCTACAGAATCCTCGAAGCGCGAGACCGACTCGCTCTTTGCTGGTTTTTTTTACATAATTATATTAATTGTGCGTTATCTTATATTTCAGGTTTTCATTTATGATCATCATATACATATAATACCACCAGAAGTGGCTACATTAGATGCCAAGTTGGAGTTACAAAAAGCTTTGAGAATTATTTATGAAACACCACAATTAACACAAACATCGGATGAAATACAACAAACTATCTTGAATCGTATAGGAAACTATCCTGAAAAAATAAACGAACATATTCATAAAGCTGTAGTGAAGTTGCCTTCCGACCTTGCGACATTATTGACACTAAAACCTTCTCTTGTTGCACCAATCGTCGATGCATATTGTAACCACGACGTTATAGATGCAAAATGTTGTAAAAACATAGACTTTGATGACTGTGTCATAACTGAAATAAAATTCACGAAATTTTTGTATGCTACATTGATTCATTCTAAACTTATTAATTTTGCTAAACATTTTGTTGAAAAGGAAAATGATAAGAAAAACGCCCTTGGTTTGAAATTAATGTGTGGGTATCAGATTATTATGAACAAGGTCTCGGAAACTGACCTATATTCATCAAAAGAATATTATCGGTTTCTCAATAGCTTAAAGCAAAATGGATATTTTAAGAATAATATTGAGGGGTCCAAAGAGTACAATTATTTGCTAGAAAAAGCACAGCATTATTTTTCTGTGGTGGAAAGCCCTGTAAGTTCTAATGTATCCCTTAAAATATCAGAACTGTTGGCATCAAATGACTTCAATATAGTAAAAAATTCACTAAAGAGCATGACATCAGTTGAACAACTGGGTTATGTAGATGATAATGAAGACTGGTTAAATATCCATCCAGACCAGTTAAATGAGTTATTGCAAATACGTTACGGTAAGAAATCTAAACTTAAAAATGATGATATCTTAACATCACAAAGAATAACAGAGGAATTGTCGTCTTTTTTGAAGCAAACATCAGATTTTGAAGGGATAGAACAGAACCGCAGAGATATATCCGAACAGGACAATATTTACTTTGAATCAGATCAGTTTGTTTCATGTATAGAAAAAATGCTAAAAATGTTAAGTACAGGGGCTAAAGAGGACACTGAAAGTGAAGGCAGTGAAGTCGACTTTGATAATATGTACTACGAAGATGATGAAAATGATGATGATGATGACTGCGATAGAGAACTTCAAGCAAAATTACAAAATGGCTCAACTGAACCTGTAGAAGAAAATAGAATTGTGCTTGAGAACATTATTCAGAGTATGAAAGAAGAAAAGGCATCCACGGGGCCGTCAAGCAACCTAATGCGGTCTCTGGGGGTAAGCAAAACTGAATTATTGGACTCCGATGATGATTAGCTCATAAAATATGACTATTATTCACCAAATCGGCTAAATATGTAAGCGTATGTAAGTTGTGCGAGAAATTAAACAATTTATTAAGATATCTCCGATTCCTTTATTGTTTTATTTAGAAAAATACCAAGAAATAAATTTTTATACCCCAACACCACTTCATCGATGCTCAAAGATGAGCATAAGCTCCTCCAGCCGTCACAATGGTTTCTCCAGTTATGTAACTGGCGTCATCTGAAGCTAAAAAGGCGACTGTGCTTGCAATCTCTGCAGGTTTCCCAAATCTTTTCATTGGCACTATAGACAAACTTTTTTCTTTACCTGCTTCAGAACTCGTGATCTAAAATTACAGAATTCGTTTTTGTGGGTTATCTCCGTGCAGCATTAGGCACATAAAAAATATCAAAATACTTACGGCAGATGCAAACTTCGTAGCAACTATCCCAGGAGCAACACAATTAACTCGGATTTTATCATGGACAACTTCATTTGCTATTGCTTTGGTCAGACCCAAAAGAGTTGTTTTACTGACGCTGTAAGGACCTAGCGGCTGAAAGCAAAAGTTAGCTATGAGTTTTTACAAAAAAGGTGAAATTTTACTATATCATTATAATAATTTATATCAGGCCTGGGCCCGCGTGGTGGATTACGTCCCGCTCCCTCTCACCGAGAGGAGGCCTGTCCCAGCCGTGGAAACATTATAGGCTGATTATGCTATATAAGTACCTACCTCCATTGGTTGATACCCTGCGATTGACGAAATAAATACGATATTTCCCCCACCTCTCTTAATAAGTTCGGGATATGCATCCTTAGCCAATTGCCAGGCGCTTTTCACATTGATTTCGAATATCTTGTCCCATATGGCATCGTCTGTCTAGAAATGCAATAACACTTTAGTCTTTGAAAACGTAGCTTATTTCGTGTCTTATTCAACCGATTTACAGTTTTGATTTTGACTGTGGCAGGTATAAATATAAAGGGTCAAATTAAATTAGCTAGCGAAACTCCGCAGACTATATTTAAACACGACAAAATGAAAATGATTTAATGATATTTTTAGGGTCAACGACCGCTGGTAGTGTTGTTACTTGAAATATGAGTTGAGAAATCAGTTTTTTTTTTATTTTATCGTGTATTTGTTTTTTTTTTTGTGTTAAGTTTACAAAAAAAAAAAAACTGATGTTTCAACCACACTGGCGTTGCCGACCCCAAAAAAATCATCTAATTAATATATTATTACTTTTTTATTTATAGATATCGATACCCATCACGTCTGCGGAGTTTCGCTACCTACCCAATTTAATTTGACCGGGTAATATTATGTACCCGGTCAAATTATTACATAATATTACTTACATATTAAGTATGGAAGTATCGTTACTTGCAGGAACAATTGGTGTCAAACGTGCCTAACTGACAAAATCCAACTTTTCAACAGCAGCATTTGAAAGGTTTTTTTTTTTTGTTATAAATGAACATAATTGTAACTTTTTTTTACGTAATATGGGCCAAAGTTCCATGATCACCTCAAACGCGATAATCGCATAGCACGGCTCACGACTCGATCGCACAATGCATGCGCTTTGACCAATAGGATGCACGAAGCGTATTTTAGTTGTGTTCGTATTAGTACAATGATGAAGACACACACTAGAAGTGTGCTATGCTCACTTGTTTGTGTTGTGAGACGATTTTTTTATGAGAACAGCCAGCGTGAGGTGAGCGTCAAAATGAAGGGACCAAGTCTTGGATAGCAAACCAGCCTACATAAAAATTTAGTCTTTCAGTTATTTAAATTAGGTACACCCTGTATCTCCCAAAGGTTGACCTGAAAGAAATTGCTGCTGAGCAGCGATTTGCATCATCCCACTGCTGGGCAAAAGCCCATGACTTCCGGCTCTAGCAGTTTAGCAATTAGAAAACAAGGTGCTTTTATTTCTTTTGATGTTTGAAACAGCTGATTATTTATTCGCGTTATTTGGGTTGGTTTCATTATGAATGTTGTTCATAATTTGGGTACAGATATGTCAATTTCACCTTGTTTGCAAATAAGTACAAAAAATATTTATTACTTTTTTTAAGTTTATTTTTAACGTAAAACATTTGCATAATCTAAAGGTAGAAAATAGGTACTAAATATGAACACTTCGAAAAACAAAAAAAAACTATCCATTAACATGTCTGGCCAAATTGTTGAATCGTCAAGATGGAGGGACCAACGTTTATGGTTGATATTTCTCAAACGATCCATGTTAGGGACAATCAAATTTCATATTTCTAAAGTAGAATTAAGGTATTGAAATACTATATAGGTAGGATACTCCTCCCATCAGCGTATCCATTTGGTCCCTCCACCTTGACGTCAAGATGGAGGGACCAAGGATTTTATTAAATAACTGCGTATACATTGAGGTAGCTAAAATTATTGCATAGGTAGCAAATAGTAGATTTATGGTATTAAACTTTTATGTAGGCTGATTTGCGATCCAAGACTTGGTCCCTTCATCTTGACGCTAACAGCGTGAGCTCTTTGTTATTGAATTGTATTGTTATTTTATTATTGGCAAGAAGTAGATAATTTTAGTACTCATATCTTTCCGCGTTTCCCTTAAACTTAAGGGGAAGATATATAAAACAATGGTTAGACCTGCTGTCTTGTATGGATCAGAATGTTGGGCCACAAAAGGGATGAATGAAAAGCAGTTGCATGCAGCTGAGATGAGAATGCTAAGAGGGATGTGTGGTGTTACACGAATGGATAGAATAAGAAATGAGTACATAAGAGGAAGTCTAAAAGTGGCACCGGTGACTGAAAAGTTGTGCGGAAATCGGCTGTCATGGTATGGGCATGTGATGCGGAGGAGTGAGGAAAATGTCGTGAGGAAAGTTTTGAGTATGATTGTCGATGGCTATAAGAGTAGGGGAAGACCAAAGAAACGACGGCGACGGATGGATTGTGTGAAAGATGACATGGCTAGAAAGGGGGTGACTACCGAGCTGACGAATAATAGAGAAGTATGGAAAAAAAGGACATGTTGCGCCGACCCCAAATAGATTGGGATAAGGGCAGGAGAATGATGATATCTTCAGTTTTACTTAGAAAATATATTATTGGTATTGCTGTATTTAATTAGTAGGTATAGTCTTTCCACAAAAATATAATAATTTGGAAATAAGAACTGTCAAACTACAATTTATATCTATTATTTCCACTTTAATATTTTCCTCTCTCTATCGGGTCTATAGATTTAGGTTATTTATGGACACTTACACTGCCTCCCCAATTTTCACCATATCCTACGTATACGCACTGTATTCCATTGGCAATAAGATGAGACATTTTTGAAACAAACCTTTTTTACAGTCCGTTCAACCGATTTAGACTTAACTTGAAAAATAATAGGTCTTTACCTATGAAATTGCCGTTTTGTATGAAAAAATTTAAACGAATTTTTTTCATGCATTTTTTATTTGTATTAATCGAAGTAATCACCCATGCAATCAATGCATCTTTGCCAACGCAGTGGCAGTTTATTGATGCCCTTCTTAAAGAAATCAGCTGGACGGGAGGCAACAAATTCTTCAAAGGCATTTTGTACTGCCTCTCGGGTATTGAATTTTTTTCCCGCCAAGAAGTTATCCAAATTCTGGAAAAAGTAGTAGTCTGTAGGCGCAAGGTCTGGTGAGTAGGGCGGATGACGGAGAGCTTCCAACCCCAGTTCTTGCAACTTGGAGACCGTCTGCTGTGCAGTATGAGGTCGCGCGTTGTCGTGCAGGAGCAGCGGAGACGAGCGATTGACCAATGCTGGTTGGAGATGTGCCAGCTTCTCCATCATTGTGTTCAGTTCTTCACAGCACACATCTGAAGTAATGCTCACCCCGTTTGGTAAGAAGCTGTGATGAATCACACCGGCGCTAGACCACCAAACAGTGACCATCACTTTTCTAGGGGTACGTTTTCGTTTAGGGCATTGTTTAGGTGCTGAACCAGGATCCAACCAACTTGCTGAGCGCTTGCGGTTATCAAACAGAATCCATTTTTCATCGCAGGTAACAATGCGGTTCAAAATTCCTTCATTTGTGTGTCTGTTGAGCAGTGCAAGGCACGTCTCGACGCGTACTTCGCGCTGGCGATCATTGAGTTCGTGGGGCACCCATTTGTCAAGCTTTTTTACCTTGCCAATTTGACGCAAATGGACCAATATTGTTTTGACGCTAACGTCGAAAGCTGCTGCTAATTCAGCCGTAGATTGTGTATCATCAGCTTCCACAATCGCCTTTAATTCGTCATTGTCGACCAAAGTCTTCAGACGACCGCGAGGTTCATTTTTCAGGTCGAAATTTCCAGAACGGAAGCGAGCAAACCAATAACAAGTGGTGTGTTGGTTTGTAGCGTTAGCTCCGTAAACGTCGTTGATGTTGCGTGCCGCTTGTGCCGCGTTGCTGCCACGACGGTACTCATATTCCATAATTACTCGAATTTTTAACGTATCCATGATGACGAAAAAGATTGAAATGCGATGAAAATGTAACACTAATCAATAAACAAATGACTACTTTTGGAAAAAAAAAATCCATGTTTTTAAAATAAAATTAATTTGAAATTAGAATTCTTAGCCAAACAAAAATTATTTTGATTTGAAATGGCCAGTACTGCAGAACGGCAATTTCATAGGTAAAGACCTAATATTTCGGGCTTTAATTTTTTTTTTTTTAAATTATAAGTTATTTTGAAGTGATTTAAAAGTGCTTTTCATTTTTTAAACGCTACATTACCTACTTACACCAATTGAACCACCCTTATTGCGTAACATACTTTCAATCACAATCGAAATGATTTTGAAGGATATTGCTAATCCATTGCTTCGTGTGACTGACACTGGCATTGCCACCATCAGGGATTTTAATTTTGACAACATAAAAAATTTGTTGCCAAATATCAGAATTTGTCGGTCACTGGTTCAAAAGTTATAAGGGTTCATAGGTGGCCGATCTAGAGAGCATCTCCCCAGCTGGGCCACAATTATATCTCAAAAACTAGGCCACCTAGCCAAGCCCAAGATCTGTTTTCTCCCAATTTTTAAGTATTGTCCAAGTGCCAAAAATTAGCTCATGGACTATACTTAAAAATGTAACTCATTATATCTTCTAAACTAAAACCCACTAAATCTGTGATTTGGCGAAAAATTGCGACTAATTATCGACTAAATTTGGGAAAAAAACTAGCCTAGCTAACTAGGGCCAGGTAGCCTAGTTTTTGAAATATAAATGTGGCCATGCTGGGGAGATGCTCTCCAGATCGACCACTTATGAACTTATTACTTTTGAACCAGTGACCGACAAATTTCAACAAATTTTTTGTTATCAAAATCAAAATCCCTGATGGTGGCCATGACAGTGTCAGTCCACAGAGTCTACACCATTCCTTCGTATGTATGTTCGAAAAATTTGTTTGGTCAAACACGCAAATAACAATTATAGCAATTAATGTTGTTGAACTGTAAAAATGAAAATCATTGCTACTGTTAGTGTGTTACGCAATTACCCCGCTGCAACTGACGATATTATAATTTTATAATTACCAACTTTGTGCCTCCCTCTAAAACCTACCTCTAAAATCGGCGACACTGCAGGATTAACTGCAGCATTGGACACAAGTATGTCAAAACCTCCGAATTTGCCTTTCGTCTGAAATAATAAATGATTATTTTGTCATTAGATCGTAAATATATCGTAAGTAAATCGTAACACATCATCGGTAATGCAGTCGCATAAATATAAATAATAAGTTCGATAAAAATAATATGTAGAGTGAATGGCATTAGTTCGACAAACAAGTGTGCAACATCTCAGTAGGTCGACAAGTCATGGTTCGACAGGTCGTTGGATGGACAGGTCATAAGTTCGACAGGTCACTCACCACCCCCTCTATTTCCCCCCTTCTCCCTCTCCCCAACCCCTCCCTCTCTCCTCCTCCGTCCATCACCCTCCCCCTCAGCCTTCTTACCACCCCTCCCCTCCTGTACCCCCTCACCCACCCTCTCAACACACCCTTCCCTTCCCCTTTCCCTCATCGCCACCCCTTCTCCTTCCCGGTCCCCCTCTACCCTTTCCTTCGGGGTAGTTTTGAAATACTATTAATGACAAACTTTATTACTTACTTAGGCAAGTATTTGTGCCAAGTTTCAAGTTAATTAATGAAATGAATAAGAATTTTCATATAAACTACATATATTCCCTGTTTTCACACCCACAGAGGTGGAATTTAAAAAAATCGCTTGGGATATTTCCGTAACTTGACTAAAAGATTATTTACATCAATTTTCGAGTTAATCAAGCCCCGCAGTAAAATCCTGCCCTGTAAAATGGACTACCCCTTTTCACCCCCTCAAGGGTAAATTTTCGAAAAACTGTGATTCACGTTATCGGTCTCAAGTATAAATGCTGAGTTTCGAGTAAATCGGACCGCGCGTTAAAATTCCTCCATAGAAACTTTGAGCCCCCAAATCCTCCTCAGGGGGTAGTTTAGGAAAACTAAAAATGACAAACTTTATAACTTACTTAGATGAGTATTCGTGCTAAGATTCAAGTCTATTAACTCAAGGAATAAGATTTTTCATACAAACTTTCATCCCCTATTTGAACCCCTTAGGGATGGAATTTCTAAAAATCCTTCCTTATTCCTCGTTTACGTTATAAAGGGAACCTCTACGCAAAATTTCAAGGTCCAAGGGTTTGGGCTGGGCGTTGATGAGTCAGTCAATCAGTCATTCAGGACTTCTCTTTTTATTTATATAGAATAGATAGAAGAAGATAGATTTAATGTTTATACTAATAAACGGTCAATCATTAACGGACACAAAACAGTGATTTTATTTCCTGTACACATCCCGTGTGATTTGTCCACCTACATAATACATCTCACTGTACGGAGTTAGTGCCCGTACATTTTGGTCCTTCGAGCCAGATTGCCACTATTGGAGCAAACAGTCCTGCAAGGCGCACCACATCGTACGGAGAGATTCCTTCAGACCCTGCGATCGCCACAGGAAACATCAACATTTGGTGGGTCGGAAATTACATCCTAACAATTCTACAGTGAAGTCAACATAGCTAACGTCCATCAACAATACGCATACGACGCATATATACAACAAGTATGGACGCTAGACAACAAGAACTTCTCAAGCGGCAGGGAATGATCGCAGAGGGCATCCGGAAAATTGGTATCAACTTCGGTAAGGATGGCCCCTGACTGCAAGAACATAACATACATCAGTGGTACCTCCAGGCCCACTGGAACGAGTTCGAGATGAACCATGGCGTGCTACAGGATGCCACAGACCGGACCGACATATACTACACTACAAAGGTGTACGACAGAGTCAAGTAGGAATACTCAAGCATCCAACATAAGCTGCAAACATGGCCTACCTGCACTGCGGAACCCGCGAGTCACCAAGGTGAACAGAACAAGAACATTGTAGTCCTTTCATAATCGAACGAGCTCAAAACTCAACTAGCAACTAACTTCAGAGCCTTCTCCCGTTTCACCCGCAACTTGAGTATTGCTGACATTATAGAGAAATGGGATATAGAAGACAAGCTTAGGTCAGGATCCTCGAATCTAGATGGAGGGTGATTGACGAAGTAAGTGTACTTCGTCAATATGCTCTTTAAGCTTTCGTCAAGCTGTCAGTGGGAAGCTCGACAACATTCTCGTCTTGAGCTTGAGTTTTCACAGTATGAAGAAACGTACGAGTGCACAAAGAGAGATCTTAGCCTCAAGTTCAACCTCGCTGTCTAACAACGTGACAGTGCGCCGAGGATCAAAATACCAATATTTTCTGGTGACTACGCACAATGGCCGACGTTCCTACATTGCGGCTATTATAGTAATCGGCTTAAGTAATACAGAGTAATATCAAAATTAAATCTGTGGATAAAACTCAATATTTGAATAGTGTGATAACCATGGAGAAAAGAATAAAGCGGAGATGCCGCAAGGCCTAATCTCTTTAGAAACAAGCGTCGCCTGAGTGCGGGTGAGAGGGGGACGAGGTACGGCGATGGCTACGCCCCACGATGGAAATCCCGCCCATTTTTTGTAACGCTATCTACCGGTGAAAGGAATTATTACAGTGAAACTGAACTAGCTATTTTTATTTTAGTTCGTCTACTGGCCACCATGGCGTAACACATCACGAAACATTGTTTTAGAACATTCTACGGGTATTAATATGGCGGGACCACATTATTTATTACCCAACTGCGGGTGAGGCCCAAAAGGTGGGTAATGGTGGTGTTCCCTGTTTGAAATTTAAAAAAAAATATAGTGTCATGTGGAGTATCGGGTATACAACATTCGTTTTTGTTTACCCTAAACCCGAAAAGGGGTCACTGTACTCATCATTTTGAACAATTTTTTCTATGGGACCAAGCTTGAAATCGCGAAAAAAAATCAGCTGTTCAGTACATTTTGACGAGTTTGATGTAGATAACTGTACTGAACAGCTGATTTTTTTCGCGATTTCAAGCTTGGTCCCATAGAAAAAATGTTCAAAATGATGAGTACAATGACCCCTTTTCGGTTTAGGGTAAACAAAAACTAAAGTTTGTTTAGGTAGGTAGGTAGTCAAATCAAAAAATTGTTAACAATCAATCTTTATTGGACAATGCTTATTGCTGACCACTAAACAACACAGTTTTATTTAACAGCGTTAAGACGCAAAGAACAAGACAGGATTCCAATGTGCTCAAGGGGAATGCAATTTCCTTTAAAGGAATCCTTTAACTCCGTGTTAATAAGAGTTTTTTTGTACCCCGCCTGAAACTGTCGCGCCGTAGGGTTGTTGTTTGTTCTTCCATGTGCCAATATTGCCAAAGAATAACTCAAGGTGATCCTGGCTAAACTTATACAAGGGCAAATAAATAAGTTCCTTTTTTTCTTGTACAAAACTTTTGTACAATCCTATTGCGCTGTCTATAAAAACGATGCCAATGAAACCAGTTTTTCTTCTTGACTGAATAATTTTTTGAGAACATGTTGCTAAATGCAAGATGTAATTTTTAGAAAATATTAAAAATGATAACGTTTTGGAAAAATTGCCTTCAAATAGTACTTTTTTGGTTCCATATTGTTTTAAATTTTTCGAATTTAGTATGTCAAACAAGTCGTTGATTAATTTTAAAAATAAAATTGTTCCAAAAGCTTCTTTGAAATAATTATGCCTTTCTCGGCAAGATTCTAAGGCTTTGGCAACACTTGTACTAAAAAGTTGACTTGCCAATTTAACTTTCATCTTTTCCCGGTGAAAGTTGATATGTCTATCCGTTAGTTTGTTTCCAATATTTAGAGTTTCTTTTTTCTGTAAAAAAAAAAAACAAATAAATTACATGAAGATAATACATTCGAAAAATAAAATAGGGTCTTGCTGGCATGAGGCCCACATTTTTATTTGTCAGTTAGGACCAACTACCTACCGTTAGATGGCGCACTTTTCTTATTTTAAATTCTTCTTGTTTCATGTATCAAGGTATGTAATTTATCTATAAAATAACTTATAACAATCTAAGTAAACTTAAGCAAGTTATTTGAGCCGAAAATTGATCATCGTATTATGCTTAGTTGTGATAAAAACACGGAGTTGTCAAGACTGGTTATATTGCATCTCTTCGACGACAGATGTCTCTAGCTACTAGCAAACGAGAAAATGTGTTTTAAAATGAAAATATACATTTTAGGGACTTACACGTGAAATGTTATGCCATCAATATGTTTCAGTTTTGATCCTGAATAATTTTTGCATCCAGCAACAGCGCACTTCATTATAAAAACAATATAACAAATAAAAAACCATTAAAATACAACGGACCCGAACGCGATGACGATTCACTCGAAACTAAGATTTGTGTCCCCGCCCACCTGTGACGTCTTGACCTTATTGATGGCGCACGACCTAATTGCCTTGCGGCATCTCCGCTTCTTTACCTTTTTATTGGTAAGCGTTGCTTTAGGACACTGTTGCGGCGTTTGACCTGGGGTCAGCCATTGCATTTTTCGCTTACGGTTATCGTAAAGAATCCACTTTTCATCACATGTCACAATTCGATCCAATATTCCTTCATTTCTGTATCGATTCAAGAAGGCAACACAAGTTTCAACACGCGTTTCTTTCTGCAGATCAGTCAAATCATAAGGCACCCATTTCTCATATTTTTTTATTTTATTGATTTGACGCAAATGAGTCAATGTTGTTGGTAAGGTAACGTTAAACTATGACGCTAATTCCTGGGTAGTTTGGCTCGGATCGGCTTCCACCATCTCTTTCAATTCATTGTTATTCACCTGTGTGGGCGGTCTTCCACGTGGTTCGTTCTTCAAATCAAAGTTTCCACCACGAAAGCGTTTAAACCAAAATCGCACGGTGCGTTCATTAGCAGTCCCCTCTCCAAACGCAACATTGATATTGCGAGCTGTTTCTGCCGCGTTAGTTCCGCGTCGGAACTCGTATTCAAAAATAACTCGAATTTTCGAAGTATCCATCTTTCTTGTCTAAGCTGAATAAAAAAAACAACTGAAAGTCGACAATCGAATGTTGCACATTTTTTAAAAGAAAAACTTCATAGGTACCATGTGAAAAAAGTTTCACTCAAAAATCTCAAACCATGAAGGTTCTATGTCAATTCGAAGTTCCTAATACAATAAACGGCAATTTCATACTTTAACCCCTAATATAATTAGGATAAAGAATTATATGTTATGTTATATTTTGTCTTATAATTTTATGCAAATGGATAGGGAACCCTCGTAAAAATCACTACCTACCCCGTATTTATTACTCGTAGGTTATACTCCAATAATAGACAAGTACCTAGTACCTACAAATAATAATATAGGTAACAAATACTTGCAGGATCTATACTTACGACATCAAATAAGTTTTTTCGCTGATCTGCGTTTCCTACGTGACATACAACGCCTTCAACCGTAATGCCTTCACTTCGCAAACTTTTGACTGCTGCTTCCACATTTTTTTCCTTTCTACTGCTTATCACAACAGAAGCTCCTTCACTACCCAGTCGCTTAGCTATAGCGTAACCAATTCTATAAAAAAGGACTTTAGATTAGAAATTAGAAACGACCGTTCCTCCTTATAATAAACTAGTTCTCCAGAACAGCAACAGCATGATCTACTCGAAACCAAAAGTCCGAAAATATTTTACAATAATACATTATTTAAACTTCTGCGGATATATTATCTAAACTTTCTTCTGCGGAAAATCTTAACACCGCGATTCAGAAAATGACCGACATTTGTTCAACGCCATCTATCAAATACAGTGGTTAACTCGAAGCTCGCTCTGCACACCCAGAGCACCTGCACCTTTGTAACTTACAAAGTGAAACCCAGTTTGATTTAAAAAAAATCGGCCAAGTGCGTGTCGGACCACACACAATGAAGGGTTCCGTAGTTGAAAAGAATTTATCCGAAAAACAAACTTAACATTGTACCTACTTAATCCAAAAAAAAAAAAAATTTATGAGTTATTATTACAAATTAACAATTTTCGGACTTTTTCCTTTATTTTTGCTGTGAGTCCTTGGTTCTTGCCAAATTTCATTATTCTAGGACAGGTCAACGGTAAGCACTCTATATTTGAATTGGTTTTGATTTACTTGCGAGTATCAAAATATGTCGCATAAATGGCCGTATTTTTTTTATTGCGTTGGCTTAGAATTTTGATTTTTTAGAACTCCAGGGAACCATAGACCAACGTATTTGATACCTATTAATTTCAACTTGATACCTCCACGCGTTCTTGAGAAAAAGGGTATTCACAGACTGACAGACGGACAACGAAGTGATCCTATAAGAGTTCCGTTTTTTTTTACTTTTGAGGTAGGAATCCTAAAAAGTTGTTATGATTAATAAATAGCATTGCATTCTTTATCACTCAGAACACCGCATCAGTTAGTAAGCTATTATCTTACATAGCTTCCACCCGTAGCTTCGCCCGCGTGGTATGTCGATAAAAAGTATCCTTTGTCCTTTTCCAGATCATGGCGAAGATATTCATTGAAAAGAAATGATGTAAAGGCAACTTTGTTCAAAATTAAATGCTTGTGATGAATAACGTATTTATTTGGATAAGGATTAATACCATGTTTATGAAAACACCTTCGAAAATAATGCATTATTTCATAACAAAGATTACCATTAAAAAAGTTATGGTGAGCCAACCTTAAAAGATAGATATATACTATCGCGGACTTCTTTTAGAACTTTTTAAGAGGAACAATTCTGTCATACATGATTGTTGCGTAACTTTAACCGTTTACGCAGCGCACGCAACAGAAGCTCTCAAAAGGAATAAATTTTTCCTGTTTTTGCAACATTTTTCATTGATGCTCCTCTCCTGTTGGTCGTAGCGTGATGTTATATAGCCTTTCTCGATAAATGGGCTATCCAACACTAAAAGAATTTTTCAATTCGAACCAGTAGTTCCTGAGATTAGCGCGTTCAACCAAACAAACAAACTCTTCAGCTTTATAATATTAGTATAGACTAGCTGTGCCCGCGACTTCGTTCGCGTGCATGTCGAAAAACAATAATGTGTCGCTTAGATAAGGTGTAGTACCTATCCTATATAAATCCTCCAATGTTCTCTAATACAGCCCTTTCGAATGTAGTCACTGCGGTTTATAATGACAAAGCGACGAAGTGTCAGTTTCATTTTTGAAAAAAAATAAATATCATGGCACCTGCTCATTAACTGTGCACCTGCCGTACTCGATAAATCGACTGCCCGTCTGTCGGAGTGTGCTGAAGTGTTATCATGGTGAAGAAGGATCACGCTTTAACAGCGCAGAACAGCGCGCTGTTCTGTGTAACCTTTGTTGGAGATCCAAATAAATAAATAAACCCGTCGTCGCACGCCAATTAGCAGACACAATAGATTTTTTATTAACAATTAAAAATCCCGTGTAAAAACTGAAAAGCAACCCATTTACCGAGTCCACCTCTGGTCATTTCGGATTTTAATTTCCTGATTTTCGTCCCAGCACCCCCAAAAACTATGAAGATGATACCCCCTTAACGAACATTTTGCACATCATTTTGATTTAAACCTCGTTTTACTCCCGAAAACCATAAAAATTACACCCCCGCTTTAAAATTAATACAGTATTTTATGTATGTGTCCCGTTAAAAAAACTTATTACAAAAACAATAAAACTGATTTCCATAAAAAATACTACAAAGTGCAAAATAACTTTAGTTTGGGAAGTCGTTAGCAAGAAATTACCGAAACTTTAAGGGTCCTTAAAAAATACTAATAATTACTACCTAATAATAGTGGAGCTCGTGGCTAAGTAATAACAGCCGCACGGGTCGATCCATCAGGTTAAGCTACGCTTGCCGGGGTTGGTCCGTGGATGGGTGACTAACCTTACATACCGAGACTCCTCCGTGCCTCGGAAAGCACGTTATGCCGTTAGTCCCGGATGTCATTCGTGGATCTTTGACAGTCGATACAGGTCATCAGAAGTCGGACAACCAGTCTTACCAAGGGGTATCGTATTACCCAGTTACTGGGTTGTGCAGGTCAGATAGGCAGGCGCTCCATGTAAATTACTGGTATTCAGCTGCATCTGGTTAGACTGGAAGCCGACCCCAACATAATTGGGAAAAGGCTAGGCAGATTGATTGTCATCTCTTTTTATTTGAAATTCTTTTAGCACCACTAATCAACCACCAATGGAAAGCGATTTGTATAACATTATAATCAATTACTTTTTCAAATAACACAGACACATTTACCATATGGACGTGATATTAAATTATTAGGGTTATCACATATATTCATTAGTAACCCTTTGCTTTGGTATCAATAGAGGTTGTTACATGTATGAACTTTTAGCTATACCTACACCGTAATGTAAATGTGTGCTCTTCTTGAATACTTAAATTCATATATCTTTTGATATATTGAAGCGATTGTGATGAAACAAAAACTAAATGTAACTCGAGTTACACACAATATGTGAGTATAAAATTTATCCATATTGGTTTTGTACTTTTTACGTGATACTGTAACAATAAAACCTCTCATAGACAAACAGACAAAAATTTAAAAATGGTAGAAATGGCATGTTGGTGATTCTTTAACACCGCAACTTTTATTTTTTAAATATTTGCAATGTACAGAAACGCCTCGTCCACAGATTTATTATATATATAGAATATGGAATAGAATATAGATATAGATAGATATATATATATATATAGATCGAAGATATAGATATAGATATCTATTCTATATTAATAATAAAGCTGAAGAGTTTGTTTTTTGTTTGTTTGTATGTTTCAATATGCTAATCTCTGGAACCACCAGCTGGATTTGAAAAATTCTATTTGCATTTGCAAAGACTATAGGGTATTTAACATCACGCTACGATCCTTAGGAGCCGAGCAAAAAGAAAAGATAAAAAAGAACGCTAAGCAAACACGAAGTACTAGCGCTGGCAGCTAATGCAATGCTATGGGGTGGGTCGGGGCAATAAGAAATTTCCCGCGGAGGAAGTCGCGGGCAGAAGCTAGTGTAGTTTATCTTTAGACAGGCACTGACAGACTGTAAGTGCACTTTTTGAAGAAATTAATAAATACTCTAGCAGTTGCAATATTATGATACCAATGATGTTTTTATAATGTGTCTAATAAATGCAGAATTTTCTCCTTTAAGATTTTTATTGTGTAAGTACATGCTAAGCAGGGTGAATTTTTGAGATGGGGCAGTTGGGGCAGGTACCTTAACCGTTCTAGCTACAGCAAAATGGTCTAAGGACTGTCCTTAACTTTTTGAGAAATTCTAATCTGCATTCAGAGACTTTGTAATTAATTTACAGTCAGCATGGTCAATTTTCACAAAAACTTTTTAGTGCCAATCAACCCTGTTTCTTTAAAGGAACAAGAACCGCGATCAGACCAACAGATGTTTGAGTAGGTACTAGTAAAGTCAGAAATTGCATGACTCTTTTCCCATACATTTTGTAGGTAATGAAACTTATACTTACTTTACTTTTTTTGATGGAAAGACTGGCCAGAAAGTCTCTTATGATGGTACTCGTACCTACCCTTACTGCCCTGTACCAAAAATCTACCCTGCAATATAAACATTGAAAAAATAAAGTTCTTTTTGATTCCCAAAACTTTGTCAAAATTACATGGTTATGAAACTTGACAGGCATTGGGGAACATGAAAAGGGAATTATTGATTACTCTAGCACTTCCCGCGCGGTTTCGCCCAAATGGAGGTCAGAAAATATCCCGGGTACACCAGGAATTCCTTCCATATTCCTTGTCTCCATTATAAAGGGAACCTCTGTGCAAAATTTCAGCTTTCTAGGTCCAAGGCTGGGCGATGATGAGACAGTCAAGCAGTCAGTCAGGACTTCTCTTTTTATTTAAATAGATCAACTGGTAAAACTCGGTAAATTATGTTAAGGTTTCTAATGTAATCAAATCTCTTTCTCGCTCCATTCCATTCATCATTAATTCCATTTCATTCCATCAATGCGCGCATAGGTAGACAATCAAGTAGGCGAAGACTGGCCTTTGACCACTGGATCAAACTTCAAATAATAATTGATAATCCAACAATGCAGATACGTAATTTTGTGTTTTTAGGGTTCCATACCCAAAGGGTAAAACGGGACCCTATTACTAAGACTCCGCTGTCCGTCCGCCCGTCTATCACCAGCACAGAACATAATACCCTGATCAGCAGGCTGTATCTCATGAACGGTGATAGTTAGACACTTGAAATTTTCACAGATGATGTATTTCTGATGCCGCTATAACAACAAATACTAAAAAACAGAATAAAATAAATATTTAAGGGGGCTCCCATACAACAGACATTATTTTTTTGCAGTTTTTATAGATAATGGTACGGAACACTTCGTGCGCGAGTCCGACTCGCACTTGGCCGGTTTTTTTTTTATTGCTACGATATTTTTAATAACGACTTAATAAGTGATCACTTGATAAGCAGGAGACAAAGGTCAAAACAATGATATTATATTGGGTCAAAAGATAATAACATACCCTTCAGTCGAGGCTGTAACTATTGCGACTTTTCCTTTAAACCTACCATTATGTACTTCCCGGGCACTTAGGTTATACGGGTTAAACTTAACCAAATTATTTGACTTTGACATAATTTTTTGAAACATAATAAAAAGTTTCAAGCAGTAAGCAGTAGGTACAGTACACTAGTATACTAGTAGTATACTAGTCTATGAGTACAGTCAGGTCAGTCAGTGTTGCTGTTAAGACCATCTAGTTTGTGGCTACATCAAAGAAGAAAGTTGCTAGTTTTGTAAATAAATTACTTTCGAAATTCCGCTAAAAGTGGCTAAAGTATTTTTGGCTTACTTTATCCTAGCCACTTGCACGTCATGTGGCACTACAGTGCCAAAATATTTTTTAGGGACTTACGTCATTGGTACTACAGTGCCAATATGAGGAATGTACGGAATGTATGAAGTTCTGGTTCAACTGCGGCTCTTTTCTACATTTTCTGTGGTTTTTAATACACAGAAATAATAAGAGATGGCTCTGAAACCAACTCTAGTTCATTTTTCACTGCTCTGTGGTTGGTACAACGAATTGAAGTCAAGAGTATTTTCGTGTGTGAGTGCGTGAAAGTGTCACTGTAATTATGTCGTAAATACTTTTGTTTTATTGCATATTTGTAATAATGTAATATATTACATTTTTCTAGACAATGTACACGTTATAATGGTGTATAATTGTCATATTCTTTTATTCTCCAAAGTTGATAAATTTACCAAAAGAATTTGTCGAGTGCCGTTTGTGTATGCTTTCTAACGATTTTTGGTTTGTTTACGAACTGTAGAAGTTATTTTGAAGAGAAATTACATCCTAATTTCATAAAAGTAAACTATCTAGAATAATTATTCATACGGAACAAAACAATCACGTTTATATTTTTAACAGATTCAACGAAATTAGTAAAAGGATACGCAGCGTTCAAGTGCCTGGCACTGCAGTCTTGTTTTGAACAATTTATTTTATCTACTTCTCATGAATCTAATAAAAATAATTTGCTATCATCTTGAAGGAAATATAGTCTACTTTATTTACAATTATTTATAAGTGTTACAGATAGCATATTTTAATCACGAAAAATAAAATTGCCTGGAAATCAGTAAAAATATTTACTTTTTAAGTTTAACATTTTTTTAATGGGTGGACATGTAGATTTGGAGCATATATTTTTATTTAAGTTTATTCTGTATACTCTAACGTAAACAAAGGTATTTTTTATTTTGAAATTGCTTCAATACTTTTCGTTTGGCAAACGTTTTTATCAGGGAAGATCCGCGACATTTTAGAAGCGCTGAAAATCGGTTGCGCCGCGACGTAAGTCCCACATGACAGCTCGCGAGCGCTGACGTGCGAGTGGCTAGTAATATAATTAAAATATACTATAGGGATGGGGATAAGTGGATTTAGTAAAGCAATATTTAATATTGTTGTTAAAAAAATATTAAAAACTGGTTACAAGTTTATAGCTAAAAACATTAAAATTACAGTTTTTTTTAGTAAAAAAATTAAAAATCAATTTGAAAGTTTACAATGTCATCTCGAAATTTTGGAATCTCATCGTTTATGGATGATGTTATGGATGGTATTTCAGTTGGTTTGACAGTTTTTGTGACTTTTGTTAAAACTTCAGGTGGAAAAACAGTAATTAAAGTAGGTTTCTAGTAATAATCTAAAAAGTAGCCAGAAGTAGCTAGATTCATTTTGGTGGCTAAAACAGATTACTATTTGGCTAAAACCGTCGAAAATCCGCTATATCTAGCCACAAAGTGGCTAAAACGGCAACACTGAGTACAGTAAGCTCACGGGCTCATGCTCACTGTGCCTAGTCACAGATAATATAATAATATGAATACCGGTGTGATACTACACAGTGTACTTTTCGTCCGTGCAGCCGCAACGTGATGATACTGATGATTGATAGAGTATTATCCGACGTACGCACGGGCATAGAAATATCGCGGCGATTTTTTTTCACGCACTGGATTTTTAACGCTCTGCATAGCGCCGAGAGTTGAAACCCAACAGTGTGTTTTGTTTTGCGCTTTCTGTTGTTGTTAGGTTGGATTGTCGAAGCTCGGCTCTACACCGAGAGTTGAAAATCCAGTGCGCGATAAAATCCCGCCGCGATATTTTTACGTCCGTGTGCACTTCGGCTTAGTCTGTCATCAAGCGAGTCGTGTCCCATGAAAAAGGCGGCAAATTCAAAAATCTTACAGGTACAGGTAGGTAGGTATATTTATATCAGCACTGTTATAGTACGCTGAAAACTTGTTTATTACTTGAATTTTTGTAGATAAAATTTTTTTTGGGTTTAAAAAGTGCATTTCAATGTAGGTATTTATTAGTCACAATCAGAACTAAAATCAGAATCTAGAAATGTTAATGCCTTCATATATACAGTTCCTATATTAACGCACGCAATGTGAGGTACAAACCAGTCAAAAATAAATCATCATTGAGTAAAGACGTTTGTTATTTTTTTCTAAAACACCGTTCCATTAATACTGTTACGTAGACGCTAATGCCATCTGTTATCGAGTAGCGGATCTACACGATACGTATTACGTAGACGCTAACGCCATCTGATATCGAGTAGCAGAACTACACGAAACGTCGATTCGTGGCAGATGTTTCTAGAACATTCTCGTAAGTACTAGAATGTTCTCGAATGATGTACTCGAACTTTCTAGAACTTACACTCAACATATAAATAGAGGGTTTAACAAACCGACACTTACAAGTCCCCACTTGCTCAGTAGTCAGTAGCGCCCTAAGCCTAGGTTCGAGTCCCACTATGGGACGCCCTTAGCTGTGCTACTTAAATATTATTTTGCAAGGCGAGAGGCCCATCTGGCCCCGCCGAGGCGACGCCCGGCTAAGTAATAGAGGCTCCCGGAGCCAATTACGAAAAGGTCCGTACCCAAAAAAAAAGAAAAAAAAAAAGGTGTACGGCAGTTCAGCTAGGAATGCGATACAGTGAACTACAGTGAACTACAGCAAACTAACAGCTAACTACAAGTGATACAGGTGATTCTGTTTAAAGTTTCTGATTACTGTATTTGTGATTATTTAAATATAGTGTCTTTTTGGTGTAAACTGGCTTAAATTTATTTATCCCGAACCCCAGCTTGTAACATTTGGTGTTAGAAGTAAGGGATAAATAATGCCAGTTTTACCGAAGGACGACACGAAGGGTATCCGTACCGAGTCAGCGCCAGCAGGAGGTGGGTCAGATCAGGTGGTAATCAGCCGACGACCCAGCCAGTTTCCGAAGTATCTGGAGTTCCTACAGCACCGGCAGCCAAGGATCTTTTTGCTCTGATGGTGATGCTGCAGGAACAGGCCCACCGACGTTAGGAACAGGCCGGCCGACAGGAGGAACAGGCCCGCCAACAGGAGAGACAGGCTCGCCGGTCGGAGAAACAGCTACAGCGCTACAAGGAGGAACAGGCCCGCTGACAAGAGGAACAAGTCCGCCGACGAGAGGAACAGGCCCGCCGGCTGGAGGAACAGCTTTGGCGTGACAAAGAGGAGCAGACCCACTGCCAGGAAGAGCTGATGCGCGTCATGAAAGATTTACGCGTGATGTTTGGCAAGGACTTGACAGCCGTGAAGGAGAAGGTTCAGCTACACGAGAAGCGTATCTCCGAGGCTGAAGTCCAGATCGCCGACATGGGAAAAGCGTTGGGAAATCTGAAAGCTGGAGACGGGACTGCGGCTTTTGCAGTTGCTGCACCTTTGGTACGCGGGTTTAAGGTGCCACCCTTCGATGGAACAGCTTCCTGGTTGGCATACAAAATCCAGTTTGAAGCTGTCATGGAAGCAAATGGCTGGACAAAAGGGCAGGCCGTGACCGCACTTGCTTTGGGCCGTTGTGACCAGGCCTTAACCATATTGGAGGCTCTCGGCAAGAATGTGACCTACGAGCGACTGCTTGAGGCGTTGGCAGCTGGATATGGTGACGCACACCTGGAACACGTGTTTCGTGCCCAGTTGAGAGATCGTGTGCAGCGCAGTAGTGGGAACCTGTAGCGATGGGCCCAGGAAATGGAAAGGCTGGTTCGAAAGGCGTACCAGTCTGCGTCTGCGCTCATCGAGGGGATTCTGATTCAAGCATTAATCCATGGTGTGCGGGAGCTGGAGTTTGGAGCTGCTGTTGGACTTGGGCGCCGTGGGGTGGTGAGGGATGCCTTGGCCCATGTGTTGGAGGTGGAGGCGGTGAAGTGTGGGCATCGAGACCGCCGCATCGGGGAGGTTGCGGCGTGGCCTCTGGGTGACCATTTTGAGTACGACCCTGGATGCTGCACTTGTGGAGAAGGAGGCCGTCTACGGTAGAGTTGCCCAAGGCAGGGTGCTGCCGGCGGGAAGTGTAGCCGGGAGGGATGGGCGGCTGATGTCGCCACCCAGCGGCAACGAGTGGACGCCGGGACTGCGGGGCTGGCGCTGGCTGGTTTAATAGAGCCCCAAGGATTCCTATCTCACAGGCCCGTGATGGGAGCAGCCTGAGCATCAAAGGTAGGAAAGTGCTACAACGACTCCCTAAGCCGAGGTCCGTACCCCACAGGGGGTGCCCTTAGTGCGCAGTCGTTTAGTTAGTATTTTATGCCCCTGGCTGGAGGCTTTTGAGCTCGCTTAAAGGCACCCACAGGAAAGTCCGGTTAAGTAGTCGAGACCTCTCATGGTCACACTACGAGATGCCATTCAAAAAAAAAAAAAAAAAGGTGTACGGCAGTTCAGCTAGGAATGCGATACAGTAAACTACAGCGAACTAACAGCCAACTACAAGTGATACAGGTTATTCTGTTTAAAGTTTCTGATTACTGTATTTGTGATTATTTAAATATAGTGTCTTTTTGGTGTAAACTGGCATAAATTTATTTATCCCGAACCCCAGCTCGTAACAATACGAAGAAAGTGAACCTTAAGAACATAAACATTGGTCCTTCGAGCCGGATTAATTAGTGAATGGAACGGCTTGCGAACTCGGCGCGTGAATACAATAGAGGACCGCATTCCTTAGATAAGGATTGAAGTTGTTTACAAGTAATTAGTGTGAATGTGAAGACTATTATAAAAACTTATAGAAAAAGTGGTTAAGACATTGCAACTGGATTGAACGTGTTTGTGCGAATAAAACTACATGGACTATTTATTTTAATTCTGCAAAATGACGTCACCAACTCCAGAACAGTCTAAATATTTATCTACTTTGGAAGATGTGGCTAGTATGATACAGAAAGCGCAAGTTAACATAAAAAAGTGTCCGAAACAGCGATTAACAGCAGGTTATGTTAAAGGGTGAATAAAAACCATTGAGGAATATTGGGATTCGTTCAAACAAACGCATAGCAGCCTTATGAAGTGTACACCACGAGAACAGCGGGGCGTGTTGCCTTACTTTCTTAATGAAGAATATTATACGTATGAAGAAATGTAACAAAATAACAACACTACGTGTGACAAGTATGGTATCAGAAGACAATGATTTATTAAGAAAATTCTGGGAAATCGAGACAGGTTTATACAAGAAAAGAAGAAGAGACCTGTAAAGAAATTTACAAAAATACAACTAAACGAGTGAACGGAAAATACACAGTGCACTTACCTTTGCGACAAGGAATAGAAGAGACACTGAAATTATGTGGAGATACGAAACAACAAGCTGTTTATAGATTCAAACAATTGGAGAAAAAATTACAAAATTCTCAGAGTTTAAAGTCAGATTATACTAAAGTGATTCATGAGTACATGGAAATGGGTCATTTGAAACAATCTGACCCAAACGATGACAACCAAGGTCTTAGCACAAATAATATAAAAAGTCCGTAAATTGTTAATTTGTAATTTTAACACATAAAAAATATTTTCAAGTATTTCAGTCTGTCAAGACTCTTTTTCTCAGGATCACGTGGAGGTATCAAGTTGAAATCAATATCAAATACGTAAGTCTATGGACCGTTAGAGTTTAAAATAAATTAAGCTTATAATTAAACGCAATAAAAAATACGGCCATTTATGCGACATATGTTGATACTCGCAAGTAAATCAAAACCTATAGGGTATTTCCCGTTGACCTAGAATAATGAAATTTGGCAAGAAGCAAGATCTCCCCGCACAAGTAAAGGAAAAAGTCCGAAAATTGTTATTTATTTATTTATATATACTTTATTGTACACCACAAAAATACATAACAAAAAAAAAGACACAAACTACAAAATATACAATGGGCGGCTTTATCGCTTTCTGCAATCTCTTCCAGGCAACCATAGAATGGACAGTGATTTGCCTGGATATGAAATGGGGCTGTCTTTGGTGCAAATAATAAGTGCCTACTTACAATATTATACTAAAATAGATACATACATAACCTAAATAATAGATACATAAATACATACATACTAATAATACAACATGTTAATTACATACATGTTAATTTGTAGTTTTATGCATCGATCACTAATAAATATTAGTGATCGATGGTTTTATGACAAAAATATTTTTTTTTTGGGATCCATTGCTACGTTTGTTTTTGGGTTCAATTCTTTTTAATACGGAACCCTTCATTGTGCGTGTTCCAACACGCACTTGGCCGGTTTTATACAAAAAAGTAGCAGGATTTAGCAGAATTTAGGCAAGCAGCTTGCACAATGTTCAATTTAAATCTGGTCACACTGATACTTACACAGACTAACTATATACTAGTCTATGTCACGTACTGTGGTCACGTACGTCGTGCGCCGCCGACGACTGACGCATAATATTATCATTACATTATACAGTATATTAATGGTAGACTCATAGAGTGACGGGAAGAACAAAAACAATTTTACACTCTATACAATAACCTCCGAGGTTTTTTTTTGTAGGGATAAATACTGTGGGTTGTTATATCTTTGCTAGTCCAAGACAGATACATAACATAAAAGTAGAAAATTTAGGCATGCACTTAATACTTTTATTATGATAACTAGACTGACTTTTTAGTACTTATTCATAATAATTCATTGATCAAAAATTTTATACAAAATGAAACATCGTTGACATGGCGTTTACTTTTCGAAAATATTATTATAAATATACAAAGTGTATAGTGGTATCAGTTTTACTTGCTTTTTTTATACATATTTTTATCGCAATTAGTTTATTCCCGTCTATAAATGATAATTTATTAAAAAAGAATGGTTATGTATCCACTGCTCGACAAGTGGTGGATGAAGTGTCGGCCAGGAAGAACAATATTGGGTATAGTGATGATGAAGACTTATCTTCAAATAATAAGAATCACAATAAGATCTTGACATATCTAAGGCTAGAAGAACTAGACTTCAAACCTCCTTGTGAAATAAAGAGCAGAGAAGCTATATCTGCAATTCACCGTGCTAAAACACAAAATTGCAAACAGCAAATTGTCAATAAAACATGCCTTATACAAAATGGAAATTTTTATTCAGAAAAATTACCTAATGGTTGCCTTCGTGGACAGACAACTTATGGGAAATACTGGGGATGCTACGCAGATGAAAAGAAATTGAGATTGCTTACAGGTTTCTATGGCAATTATGCAAACACTAATTCACCATCTGCATGTTTGGATATATGCATACAAGCTGGATATCTGTATGCTGGAGTTCAATATGCGTAAGTAACCACTTTTATGCTTACAACATATTAGTTCAGCTCCCAACATTGAAATGAACAAAAAATTATCTTTTCATACAAAATCAACAACACTTTTGCTATTAGGTACTTATGCTTGAGGGGCTCGTGGCTAAGAAATAAAAGCCGCACGGGTTGATCGATCAGGTTAAGCTATGCTTGTTGCGGTCGGTCCTTAGGTGGGTGACCGTCTTTTTACATACCGAGAACCCTCTGTGCCTCAGAAACCACATGTTAAGCCGTTGGTCCTGGCTGTCATTCGTGGATCTTTGACAGTTGTTACGGGTCGTCAGAAGCCCGAAAGTCTGACAACCAGTCTTACCAAGGGGTATTGTGTTACCCAGTAACTGGAATGTGGAGGTCAGATAGGCAGTTGCTTCATGTAAAATACTGGTATTCAGCTGTATCCGATTAGACTGGAAGCCGACCCCAACACAGTTGGAAAAAGGCGAGACAGATTGACTTGATGTTTTATGGATAGACAAGAATTAGTCTACGTGTGACTACTATGACGATAGTGTTTGTTTTAAATTAAATAATAGTCAAAAGAAAATATGGGCCACCTTGCCCAATAGAGTTTTGGGGTTTATAAAAATTTGTTGCACTAGTTTGTTCTTAGTTTAAGTAAACCAAGAGTTTCCATACTGCACCTAAAACAAAACATGTAATCAATATTTGTGACGATAAGGGCATTCGCAGCAATTAAAATTTAATTAATAAATACAATTAGTGTATTTGGGCACTTTTCCTGTTGACAGTGATGTGGCTAAATTTTTTGATGCCCTTGATCCTTTCCCTTCCTTTTTTATATACCATGTACATATTATTATGTAATCTGTTAGTTTACTACCTAAACTCCACCAAATAAAAATTTACAAACATAATTATTATTGATTATATTTTTCAGGTCAGAGTGTTTTTGTGGAGAGAATCTACCACAGGCTTCAGCTGCTGTTGCTGATCATCTGTGTGACATGAAATGCCCTGGAAATGTAACTCAACATTGTGGAGGTTATTTTACAATGAATATTTATGAAACTGGTTTATCTAGTAAGTTATTTTTAATTCTACAGTTATAATTTGAAACATAATCTTAATTGTAGTCAAATCAATACTTTTTTAGACAAAAGTATGTTTATTTAATGAAATGCTTTACATTCTTAAAATGTTTTTTGGCCTAACGGTTGATAGATGTTCATGGTACAATTCTGAACTATAAATATAATTTTAAATAGGTACATTTTCTCAATAAATGTACCGAAGTAAAAATTTTCACTCCGGTACATTTATTGAGAAACTGTACCTGTCTAAAATTATATTTATAGTTCAGAATAATACTATGCACATCTATCAACAATTTGGTCAAAAAAATTTAAAACATTTTATTTAATAAACATACTTTTGTGTAAAAAGGTATGATTTGACTACCCATTTGTAACAGCGTCCTTAATAAATGAGAAACAAAAGCACAAACAAGTAGACAAATTTCTTAAAAATTAGCCAAGTTATAAGCTTTCTAAAATTATCAGTTAGATGGCAAAATAACAAGCGGTTCCACGGCTTCTCTGTGGTGGTAAGTGGAAACTTCATTCAGACCATAGCCAAACATTATCCTTTGCACAGTAAATACATATTTTACAGTAAAGGGTATTTCAAAAACTTGTAAAGGGTTCCTATTTCCGTTGATTTATTTTCACATAAATCAACAAAATGTACAGGACACAGACAGTTGATTTTTTTCTGGGCTTTAGGATCGGTCCCATAGTAAATGTAAAGCCTGCTGTACCAAGGGTCAAGGTGTTGGGCCAGCTGATGGCCCAAAAAATCGGATCGCCAACAGTCGCTGTTTACACATTGGCGTATTGATCATTCTGCATTGGCACTTTGAAAAAGATGGATGTGGAAACTTGCATCGCTATCGAATCTCGGGAACGTAAATTTCACGCTCACCGCTAGGTACCTCCTACTGTCTTTGCTAACGAATAACATCGAACCCCAGGTATTATATACTAGCTTCTGCCCGCGACTTCGTCCGCGTGAAATATCTTGTCCCCCAATCCACTCCGTCTCTTGCCTGCCGGCGCTATTACTTTGGTTTCGCTTAGCGTTCTTTCTGACTTTTTTTTTAATTTTGCTCGGCTTCTGAGGGTTATAGCGTGACGTTAAATAGCTTTCCTCAAGATTTGGGCTATCAAATGCAAAAATATTTTTTCTAATCCGACTAGTAGTTTCAGAGAGCGCGATCAGAGTTCAGACAAACAAAGAAATCCTTCAGCTTTATTATTAGCATGTATTAGTCTATGCAACGAACTGAATAAAACACCAACGTGTGAACACTGTTTGCGGAGCGCGCTAAGGTCCTTTGATGTGTGCACGAAAAACCGGCAAAATTTGGTTGGCCGGCCAGCGTTGCTCGCCAACTACTGACATACGCCAAGTAGACCTCTACAAGTTGGCCCAATATGCTGGCCCTGAACCTGGGCCCATTGTGTACAGCGACCTTAAGGTCCAGTAGTAGTAGGCACGTTACACTTGCAGTAAGAGTCACAATATAAATATGGACAGTAGGGAAACTACGAAACGTACGAACCAGCACACAAACAGATGCGCGCATCGACGATACCCTTAAGCCACAATAAATATACTGAGAGCACCGCGACTGTCGCTTGGGGCCTCGTAGGTGCGCGCGTCTGTGTGAGTGTGCCGTTTCGACTGTTTCGTAGTTTCCCTACTGTCCATATTTATATTGTGATTCTCGCATAGAGCGACTTCCTGCGGCCTTCACAAGGTCATCGGTCCACCACGTGGGAGGCCTTCCGATTGACTTTCAGCCTTCTAATGAGGCCCATGAGAGCAATGCAATGGTGGCCCAATGGTAATGGCCCCGACTTACGAGTTGTAGGTCGTGGGTTCGAACCCAGACAGGCGCTTTGTGTAAATAATTTCTTCACCACTACTCTCAAAACGGTGAAGGAAAACATCGTGAGGTAACCACATAGAACCAAAAATTCGAAGACATGTGACATCTTCCAACCTGCACTGGGCCCTCGTGGTAGATCACAGCCCACTTCCTTTCACCGAGAGGAGACCTGTGTCCCAGCAGTGGGAACATAGGGTGATTATGAATGAGGCCCATTGTAAGCTACCACGTTTCAGTGTCATAGGTCATCACTGATAATAGGTCTTTACCTATGAAATTGCCGTTTTGTATGAAAAAATTTAAACGAATTTTTTTCATGCATTTTTTATTTGTATTAATCGAAGTAATCACCCATGCAATCAATGCATCTTTGCCAACGCAGTGGCAGTTTATTGTTGCCCTTCTTAAAGAAATCAGCTGGACGGGAGGCAACAAATTCTTCAAAGGCATTTTGTACTGCCTCTCGGGTATTGAATTTTTTTCCCGCCAAGAAGTTATCCAAATTCTGGAAAAAGTAGTAGTCTGTAGGCGCAAGGTCTGGTGAGTAGGGCGGATGACGGAGAGCTTCCAACCCCAGTTCTTGCAACTTGGAGACCGTCTGCTGTGCAGTATGAGGTCGCGCGTTGTCGTGCAGGAGCAGCGGAGACGAGCGATTGACCAATGCTGGTTGGAGATGTGCCAGCTTCTCCATCATCATTTATAATATAAACACAGATACAAAATTCATAAACATTCACTCTATTTCTAGTGCTTGAACGTAGTCGATAAAATGTGCGATAATTTCGTCGTAATCCAGGTTTCCTCTCTACGAACTGCTTCTACCCACTTTCTCTTCCGAGAAGGGTCACTAGCAAATCTAAAATTTCGTGTAATAAGTGTTAAAATAAAAGAATCGTTTATTATTATTAGTGTCAGGGGAATAATTTTCCAAAGTATACGTGTCGTTTTGCATCCTCGTCAAATGTAAGGGTGTGGTATAGATATAACATCAGCTGCCTGCCAATGAAAGTCCGACGTCAAAAACGATCGAGGCCTTTCGGAGATTAACCGGAACTAACAGACAGACAGAAAAGAAAATTAAAAACTGTTTTTTGTTATGAGTATGCACGTATGTACTTTCATATGCATTTAGTAAAAAGCTGTTATTTTTACATTACAAACAGAAACTTCAATTTAATTTATTTGTATAGAATCAGTACAAAAGTAGTTTGCTGCATTTGCATCCTGACGGTACGTAGGTACGTAAACCATATAAATGTTGTTCGTAATAAACAGGTGAGTGAGAGAACCCCTTAATTAAGAGCAAACACAAAGGATAAACAAAAACAAAGGTTAAAATATATTATTATGTCGTTTAGGTATTAATCTTTTTTCCTTATAAAATACATTTTTTAATATTTCTTAAAACATATTTAAAAAACATTTAAAAATTTAAAAAATAGCGGTCCGCTGGTGTCGGGAACAGGGTCCAAGCTATCGGTGGTTAGGGCTGCAGAGATAGGAACCTCCTCACAATACGAGCCGTATCGAGGAGTACTGCCTTCTGAATCTGGCTCTTGATCCAACCGCCTAACGAAATCCTCGAGAGATGATGGTCGAGGCTTTCGGCCATCAGGCCATTGGCCCTTACTACAATCGGCGCAATGACAGCCGAGCTCACATTCCAAATGTCAACAACCTCTTGAGCTAAGTCAAGATATTTTATTTATTTCTGTTCCTCAGCTTTCACGAGGTTCTCTTCATGTGGAATGGTAATATTGACAATCATTGCGCGGCGCGCCAATCGATCTATCACCACTATATTACGCTTATTGGCTACAATAGTCCTGTCAGTAATGATAGACCGATCCCAGTACAACGTGACATGGTCATTTTCGAGAACTGGGTCGGGCACATACTTGTAATACGGTACCTCAGACTCCACAAGCTTATATGTCAAAGCCAGTTGCTGGTGAATAATCTTGGCTACTTGGTTATGTCTGTGCAAGTACTCGCCGTTAGCCAGACGAGAACAACCAGAGATAATATGCCTGATGGACTCACCCGGACGGTGGCATGCCCGACACACGTTAACCGTCCCGTCCTTAATAATATGTCTCCGATAGTTATTCGTCAAGATAACTTCGTCCATAATTGCACAAACGAAACCTTTAGTTTCCCCGAAAAGTTCACCGAAACGTAGCCAGGATACTGATGCTAAGAAATCTACACCGGGCTCATGAAGACCCCGATAGAAGCGCCCGTGAAGCTCCTTGCTTTTGCGGTTGTCGCACTAAAAAAAAAAAAAGAAATAAAAAAGCCTCGACCCCCGCACTTCCGCGGGATGTACAGTCTCATCACCGACGATCGGCAGTGTACGGACCCTCCTATCCAGGCCGTCAAGTTCAGTCTAGAGTCCATTTGAGTATGCTGAAAGAGTACATCAAGACGGTATTACTGACGTTATTACGGACGGATGTACTCTTTCGGCATACTCAATGACCCAATCGTTGAAGGCGCGCACCTTGTTCCCGCCTTAAAGAAGACTAATTAATACCTTCTTCAGGCGACCAAAGAATCGCTCCTTCATCGATTGCTTCATGTCAGCAACGTTGATACCAAACGCTTCCGACAAACCCAAATATTTATTATACAGGGTGTCCAAGAACCTGGCGTCCAACTGGATTCCCACGATGCCCCAAGTTCTAACAGTACTCAGAAAAATATTTTAAAAAATCCACCCCATGTACTTACAGAATTATACTGATTTCAAAAAAAAAGGGGAAATGAGCACCCTGTGACATACTTTTGAATGCTGTGACTGCTAATGCTGATAATTTCGATATTTCTTGGAGGTTTTGTAATCTAGGGTATTGCTGTGTCTAAATAGAATGTAAAAATAATGTACTTATTGTACCATTTTAAAATAAAATATTATTTTAACTAAAGGTGATATGGAAAACTATTGAATTTCGCAACTTTGACCGACTGTAGTGTAAAAAAAATGTACCAAAATAGTATGGCAAGTGACGTCAAATTTTGACGCGTTTATTCCTCTTTTTAAAAAGGTATAATACTTACAAATTAATTTGAAAAAAAAAATTTTTGATAATATTTTTACTCAACAACCCAATTTTTACGATGTCTAACAGAATTCTTAGAAAGAAAAATTTACGACGAATTGAATCTAACCTCTAAAGAATTACTATTGTATGCTCATAAAAATAACAACAGGCCTCTCAAAAAACAGGTTAGACCGTAAGGGACGGTATGTGCATGCATCTCACCATAGTGATTCGTTATTACAACAGGAGGGAGCAAGACAGAAACTATCTTTGCGATTTGCTGGTTCTTCTTTATGGTACCCCATTATTCAGGTAAGAGTGAGGGAGAAAAAGGTTAGAGGTGCGAGTGAGATAGATAGTGACGCTATCTGGGATCGTGCTATTTAGGATAACAGTACGGTCAGTACGCGTCACTGCCTCCTGCCGTTACTACGCACCTCTCTCTTATTGTTACCATTGATCACGTACTACGATTTAAAGCTTTGTTTATTGGACTCGATTACTCTTTGTGCTCTGGACTTTGAAACGAACTCTTTACGACGACCTTTGCCTGTGTTTGGACAGTTTGTGTTTTGTGTGTGCTACCATGGCGACCTACACTCCGCAAGAATACGCAAATATGCACTACATTTATGGAGAATGTAGAGGTAATGGACGAGCTGCAGCGAGACTTTACAGAGAAAGGTATCCGAGGGCTACGCGATATCCCGACCATCGAGTTTTCATTAATGTGCACAGATCACTATGTGACGGGCGGTTCCCCAATCAAGTAGCTGGTGAAGGACGACCCGTAAATGACTTCATACGCGATGAAGTTTTAGAGGCGGTGTCGGCAAATCCAAGCATCTCTGTGCGAGGAATAGAAGCTGATACGGGGATACCGAAGAGCACAGCACACAGTATTCTCCAAAAAGAAGAATATCACCCGTACCACGTACAGCGAGTGCAAAGTCTTTTACCTCGAGACTATCCGAGCCGAGTCGCGTTTTGTGAAACAATCCTGCAAAAACATCGAGAAGACGAAAACTTTATCGACAAAATTTTGTGGTCAGATGAATCAACATTTAAGAAGGATGGCTACATGAACCTACACAACTTGCACGAGTGGCATGTGGAAAATCCGCACTTGATGCGAGAAGATAGATCCCAGTACCGGTTCAAAGTGAACATGTGGACCGGTATTCTCTGTGGGAATATTATTGGTCCATTTGAGATGCCCGAGAATTTGACTGGCGAATCATATTTAAATTTTCTTCAAAATGATTTGCCAAACTTACTAGAAGAGACCCCACCAGATATGTGGTTCCAACACGACGGCTGTCCAGCACATTTTCGCGTATTCGTTAGAGAGTTTTTGGACGAGCAATACCCGAACAGGTGGATTGGGCGATCAGGAACAATCCCGTGGCCAGCCCGCTCACCTGACTTAAATCCGCTGGATTTTTTTTTCTGGGGAACTATGAAGGAGCTCGTTTATGCGAAGCCCATTAATGACATCGCTGACCTTCGTGAGAAGATAACACAAGCAGTGCAGGTGATACGTCAAAAAAGTTACTCGCGAAACATAAAGCGGTCCTTTTTAAGGAGAGTGAGAGCTTGTATTGCCGCGGGTGGTCAACATTTTGAACATTTATTGTAATAAAATATCTTTAAACTAACATTCTTTGCTTTTATTCTACTGGGAACCCATCTACCTGTGTGTATTTCCTTCTTGCTCACTCTTGGAACCGAAGTAAATAATAGTAGTAACATAACAGTTTCTAAGATAAGAAAGGGTCCGACAGTTACCGTTAGTAGGTAGGCACTTCGTAAAAATTGGGTTGTTGAGTAAAAATATTATCAAATTTTTTTTTTCAAATTAATGTGTAAGTATTATACCTTTTTAAAAAGAGGAATAAACGCGTCAAAATTTGACGTCACTTGCCATACTATTTTGGTACATTTTTTTTACACTACAGTCGGTCAAAGTTGCGAAATTCAATAGTTTTCCATATCACCTTTAGTTAAAATAATATTTTATTTTAAAATGGTACAATAAGTACTTTATTTTTACATTCTATTTAGACACAGCAATACCCTAGATTACAAAACCTCCAAGAAATATCGAAATTATCAGCATTAGCAGTCACAGCATTCAAAAGTATGTCACAGGGTGCTCATTTCCCCTTTTTTTTTGAAATCAGTATAATTCTGTAAGTACATGGGGTGGATTTTTTAAAATATTTTTCTGAGTACTGTTAGAACTTGGGGCATCGTGGGAATCCAGTTGGACGCCAGGTTCTTGGACACCCTGTATGTAGCAGGATTATTGGAAAAAAAAACTAATCTTTGCGAAACTCCTAGGATTATTGCAAAGGATCCGATTATTGGAAACTAAGAAAGTTTGGTCTAAGGGAAACATTTAATTTCAAATACGTTCCAGATTTTCAGTCCTTAAAGATTAAACAAAGGGAGTATGGCAAAGAATAAGTGAGAAGTCTTTGCCAGACTCCCTTTATCCAATTTTGGTTTTCCTATTGGTAATGAAAAACCGCCAAAGGAAAGCCTATGACTCAAAAGTCTTATTGTGAACCATTGGTTTGCCCCTTTTCGGTCTTATACCATATACCTACCACTGAATATGTCAAATGAATGTTGTTAGACAAAATATTTTCCCTTGGGATAAGTTTTCTCCTAAACTGTAAATATTCGCTGTACATACATGTGAGTATTTTGGAAAACCCTTGCTAGCTAGGCCACCCTATATAATTATATTTTTTGTATTGGCAAATGTTAAGTGTTCATATTTTGATTTACAGCATTTACGCCGAGGGTACCTAAAACAACGAGCATTAAAAAAGAGCCCATTCAAATTGTGTTCCTATTGACGCTGAATGGGCGTGCATTGAGACAAGTTCATCGACTGATTAACGCTTTGTACAGAAGCAATCATTACTTTTATATACATGTTGATAAGGTAAGTCAGACAATTGCATCGTAGATTGGATTATTTATTCGGCTTTAATTAATGCATATTCCCTGCAAATAGGTAGGTATTTCAAAACATTGTTATTATCCAACATTCTGTTGGAGTCAAAACCAATGGGGTTAAAAACTGAAAGCTCGTCATAGGTTGTAGGTTGGTTGTGGTAGGTTGGCTGTTGATAGTCTAACTAGAAACCGCCATTGTTGTGTTGATCACAAACGAAAACTTAAAAAAAAACTGGTCAAGAGCGAGTCGGACTCACGCACCAATGGTTCCGTTCAGATTTCTGAAACAGTGTGCTATTTAGAGACATCGTTTTATTTTTCCTGTAATCTTTACTTAAATTTCTGTCTTATAGAATAACTTCAGATTTTTCTCTATGCAAACTTAGGAGATAAGGGTCGGTATTTTATTTTTACAATTTTTCATCAAAAGTTCAAAACTTTGCGGCCTGTAGGCCGCAGTTTTGAACAAAAAAAAAAAATGTGTTTAGTAAAAAAAAAAAGAAAAAAATGTTTGAGAATGTGCAAACAGCGCTCTTTCATATGATACCCCACATGCCCTTGCATTACCTTTTCATGGGAGTGAGGGCACTCCTCTCCACCCTTCCCACCTCACCCCACCCCCTCCTGCCAAACGATACTAGATTTCAACCTAAATTCGTAAGTAACTGTCTTTTACCTTTTCACGCCTAAACCACTGAATGGATTTCGATAAAATTTGGCAACGCTATACATGGCATCCTGGGAAAGGACATAGGCTACTTTTTGCCTCAAAAATAATCTTACAGGGGTTGATATAGGGGATGAAAGTTTGTTTGGGAAACCCAGCATTTCTTAAGTTAAGGATATGAAAATTCAAATGTATGCTTTTGGTAGGAAATAAAGACATGTGGTTCACCGTTTTTGGAAAATCATCCCCTAAAGGGGTAAACTAGGGGTTGTTTTTAAAATTCACAAAACTACACGGATAACGTTAAAATTTGGCAAGGCTACAGATGGCATCATGGGGAAGGTCATAGCCTACTTTTTGTCTTAAAAAATAATCCTACAGCCGGTAACATAGGGGATGAAAGTTTGTATGGGAAACCCAACATTTCTTAAGTTAGGGATTATGAAAATTAAAATTTATGCTTTTGATAGGAAATTAAGACATGAGTGGTTGAGAGTTTTTAAAAACTCATCCCCTAACGCAATAAAATAGGGGACGATTTTAAAATTCACAAAACTGCACGGATATCGTTAAAATTTGGCAAGGCTACAGATGGCATCCTGGGGCCTAGGGGTACTTCGAATTTTTAAGAAACCCTTTCAGTCCCTGTTGAAAAAAAAAACTTTCTTATTTGCAAAATAGTTGGGCAAACGTGAAATGGATCCCCGTAATTTTGCAGTCAACAGCTGAGCAGAGGGATACTTTTATTAATTCACTAGCTGACCCGACAGACGTTGTCCTTTCTTAGCTATGAATATTCTAATATATATTATATATATATACTTACCTCCAGCCTTTAATTTCTTACTAATAAAGTAAAGGCTGGAGGTAAGTATATCGAAATAATTTATACATTTAAATCATTATATTTTTATTAAAAAAAATACAAAATTAAAGGCAAAAAAACAAGACAATTTTCAATAAAATAAATTAAACTTTACGAAAACAAATGTTTCCAACAAACAAACAAATGGTTCAACCTAATACTATATATAGATATTAACAAGAAAAAAACAAAAGAAGTACAGAAAAAGTAAATTAAAGCAAAAATAACTAAATTACAAAAAAAAAAAAAACCTATTTTGACTATAATCCGAGTCTAACTCAGAGTCGGAGTCTAACTGAGACACGTCTCTAAACTCGAATTCAGGTTTTTGAAGTTTTGACAGTGTCAGTGTTTCCTCAAAGAAAGTTTCCTTTCTTTTTGCGTCCAAAATGGGTCTTGTTGATGAAATAAGTGGATTTGACGAAAGAAGGAAATTAAAAATATCCTCATTGGAACTCACTCTGCTCTTCTTACGAGAGTGGTGTTCCCTGAATCTTCTAAAATGCTTGTTCTGGGCTTCCGATGCCTGTTCCGAAAGATTGCAAATTGGAACAATTGCGTTGGAAGCAATGATATCAGCTCCATGAATAAGCACTTTGTGGACTGTTACAGACATATAGTACCAGTTATATAATGCCACGTATCTCTCAGCAGTCTTGTACGCATAATCTTTGCATTTTTAAATATTAACGTGTTCTCCTGATGATATTGTTTGTAAAATTATAGCAAATCTTCGGATTAGTTCTTCCATCTAGTCCTGTGATAGCTGCGGTTTTTTTCTGGAAAATCAAACAATATTCTGGCCGTGTTGCCATCGTTCCATGACCCTGCTTCACCATGTCAATTAGCAGGCCGAGTTCTGTTGTAAAGCGATCTTGAATTCATTTCTTCCTTGCGTCCTTTACATCTTGGTCAGTTTTTCCTTTAACAGCCCACTTTTTAATGTTCAATATGTAGGATATGTGTAAAAGGTATTCCATAACATTAATACGCGCATAAAGTGACGAAATTATAAACTACATCATGTCAGCTGATGTTGCTGTATTATATCTTAAATATTTAATATTAAAAATCTTTAGCGATTTTCTAAAAAAGCATCGAGCTTCTGGGCATTTCGAAGAGTATGTCAATAAATTGTAAATAATTGAAGGATTAATCACCTGAAAAAGAATTAGGGCCAATCATTCCATAGCGGAGATATAAGACTTTTTCATGCCAGCTCCATAGTAATTTTTAAATTAAAAATAGATAAGATATGTGTAAAAGGCATTCCATCATATTAACGCGCATCAAGTGAAGAAATTCCAAACTCCATCATGTCAGCTGATGTTGCTGTATTCAATCTTAAATATTTAATCTTTAGCGATTTTTATAAAAGGAATCGAGCTTCTGGTCATTTCGAAGAGTCTGCCAAAAAATTGTAAATAATTCAAGGATTAGGTAATCACCTGAAAAAGAATTAGGGCCAAACATTCCATGGCGGAGATATAAGACTTTTTCATGCCAGCTCCATAGCAATTTTTAAAGGAAAAATTCTGTGTGCGTAGTTTGCAATGCTATTCCATAATGTTGATATTTTTAGGCATGTATTTAGTCTTCCGAAATATCTTCAAGTCATAAAAGTGAACATTTGGGAAAAAGTATTATATGTCTATGAAAGTCGAATTTCAGCCTACAGTGCGCCGCCGCTACGCATACTTTTTACTCGTGAGGTTGAAAAAAGTTCGTTAAGTGCTTATTTTCTTTCAATTCAAGAATAAAATAAAACCTATTCGATACTTCTTTTTAGAACTTTTAATCTTCATTTGGCTGAAAAAGCTACAAAATTGTGGCGCGTAGACGGTGGCGCCACCCCGGAATATTAGGTTTTTTTGCGTAGAAATGGAACTAAATCAATGCCGAGTATATTTCCTACACCGGAAATGGTTTACAAATATTATTGCCAGTGTATGAAACACGTTCGGCATTGATTTAGTTTCATTTCTACGCAAAAAAGGCTAATATTCGCGTGGCGCCAGGCGGCGATTCCATTCACATGAACCAAACTAACATTTTTGGCACCAACAAAAACATTAACGTATTGACAACTACTAACAGATAAACTTTTTTTGTTCGTAATATTTATTAGTTCAAACAGTTATTTCGCTTCGCTGATATATATATATATTTTTTAAGTAGATACCATAAACAAAATAGATCTACCTACCTATGTGTCATTTCTGGAAAAATCCGTTTTCTCTATTTTCACCCGAGCTGATTTCGGTCGCCCAGGTACTAATAGGTTAAGCGTACAAGCTGCTTGTTTACAAAAAAAAAATGTACTTATCGATAAATTCTTGGACTTGTTATAGTAGCGACATCTGAAGTGAGCAAGTGTCAGTTTTTATCCCCATTTGATATTTATTTTTCATTTTACGGTTCCGTACCTTTAAAAAACCCTAGTTTCGCCAAGTCCGTCTGTCTGTAGTTTAACTCAAGAGACTCTTGGTATCTACTAAAATGTTTTAATTTGGCATGGATATACTAATAAGAAACAGTTTGCTTATTATTTCCCATTGACGTGTAGTTGATCGTACTAAGAGCTAGAAAATATTGAAATATCATAATTGAGCGAGTGGTTAAGCTACCAAACCCTAAAAGAGAACCTTTCTTAATAGTATTACTTGTTTGTTTCAGCGCCAAGATTATTTGCACAGGAAACTATCAGCCTTAGAACAGTTCCCAAATATTAAATTAGCCTCAAGTAGATTTTCTACCATATGGGGTGGTGCATCTTTGCTTAAAATGTTACTGGCCGCTATGAAAGATTTTATGGCGTTGGGATGGAAATGGGATTTTGTTATAAATTTGAGTGAAAGTGATTTCCCCATAAAGTCATTAGAAGAATTAGAAAACTTCTTGTCTGCAAATAAGGGTCTTAACTTTGTGAAATCACATGGGCGAGAAGTACAGAGGTTTATCAAAAAACAGGGCCTTGACAAAACATTTATTGAATGTGACACCCATATGTGGCGAGTCGGTGAAAGGAAGTTACCAAGAGGTATAGTAATAGATGGTGGAAGCGATTGGATTGCGTTGTCGCCAGAATTCGTTTCATATGTAGTGGGAAAACAAGATGAGCTCTTAACTGGATTGGATGTAATATTTCAGCATACTTTGTTACCAGCAGAGTCGTTTTTCCATACAGCATTAAGAAATTCTCAGTTTTGTGACTCGTATGTCGACAACAATTTGCACGTTACCAACTGGAAAAGAAAATTGGGGTGCAAATGTCAGTATAAACATGTAGTTGATTGGTGCGGTTGTTCTCCTAACGATTTCAGAACTGAAGACTGGCCGAGAATTCAAAATACTCAAGACCGACAGTTATTTTTTGCTCGCAAGTTTGAACCTGTAATAAATCAAGAAATAATAAACAGAGTAGAGAAATACATCGGATTTAAGGATCATTATTTGATGCAGAACTTAGAAGCATATTGGCAAAGTATTTATAATATAGAAGATTTGACAGCTAGCTCAGATGACTTAATATTAACTCACGCTGGAAGTATTGCTCGACATAACGCAAGAATCCTTTTAGAAGAAGGTTGTGGAATAGAACCCGATGAAATTATTGAAATTAATTCTTATAATCATGCAGATATTTATAAGGGAAATTTAATATTACATAAAGCAATTGTACATGATCACATAGAAATATTAATAGAGACTTGGTATAAACCTAAAAAACACATAGAATTAAATTTAGAAAATCCATACATAGATAATATTAAATTGTTTAAAGTAAGTTCTGACTATGATCAGAAAGAAATGACATTTAAAAACTTAGCAAATGTTCTAGGTCCTTTGTCTGAACCAGTTTTACTTTATGAATTTTCAGCTCAATTAGATACGAGTGAAAATTTGACTTTAATTTGGTTAGATCCTTCTGGGGCCATTGGTGATGTTAATATCATACATGTAGATGAAAACAATCTTACAAATTTTATAAAACCTAACTTAAAAGCACCGCTTTTACCTGGAATTTGGAAAGTAGGCTTATTTGAACAAAATAGAATAATAGTAGCAACTAAGTTTCTTATATCACCGCTAGAATATTTCTCTGGTAAGGACTTGTCACATCAAGAATCTAATATAATTCATAGTGGATCTCAAAATTCATACAAAAACTTTTCAAATATAAAACCAAAGAACTTTCTTCCTGGTTATGAAGAGAGTATATTGTTACAAAAAATGTCTCAGTCAAATATCCAGAGAATAAACCAAGATTTAAAAGAATGGATAGATGGACTTAGTTTAGAGTTTTATAATGTATTAGGTTCATGTATCATGATGAATAATGAAATCAAAGATAAATTAATATGTGGGCATCATAAATTTGAAAACTGTGTTTCAACACAGTGGAGTTCCTTATCACCGGATCCTAAAGGTACAATAGGAAAACTAAATAAGATAAATGGGCGAATGGAAAGAGTATGACAAATAATGATTTCGCAGTTTTCTTTGTTGTTTGTTTTATTGTTAAAGGTAAACTAATTTTGTAAGAATCTACCTGCCTAGGGTCTCGATGCACAAAAATTATTTTTCAATACAGTTGTTAAACATGGCGTACTTTCAGAGGCTATAATTATGATTCGAAAATTAAATCTTTTGCATAGGCATCTTTCTGTTACGCGGTCGTGACTTTTTTTTACGAGCTCGATCATTACTTTTGCAGTTAAGTTTTAAATTTAAGTCAATTTAAAAAGATTAGCAGCAAGGAGTTTTCATACCTTGAATAAAATGGGATCGATTTTATACGAAGAAAAATGAATGAGTCCGTACGTCAGCATTGAATTCTCAAAAGTCTTTTAAATGGTTGTTTAATATATTTAACTAGCTTGTTCCCGCGTGGATGTCGCAAAATATCCCACGAGAACAAAAATCCGTCTAAGTACATTATAAAGGGAACCTCTGTGCAAAATTTCAGCTTTATAGGTCCAAGTGTCTGGGCTGGGCGTTGATGAGTCAGTCAGTCAGTCAGTCAGGAATTTTCTGAAATTCCTTGCTGCTGAAATTTCTTGTTCCCCCGACCCACCCCGCCGCATCGCATTACCTGCCCACGTTACTATCGTTTTCGCTTAGCGTTCTTTCCGACTTTTTTTCTTTTTGCTCGGCACCAAAGAGTCGTAGAGTGACGTTAAAGATGCCGTAGCCTTCCTTAAGAATTGGGCTATCAAATGCAAAAATAAGTATTAAAGTCCGCCTGGTAGTTCCAGAGATAGGCGCGTTCAAACAAACAAAAAAAAGTGTGTGTGTCAGATCTGACGAACGACTGGAACTATTTCGATTTTGAACTAAATGTTTTAACATACTTTGAATCATTTCCGAAGGCTTCAAGCAGAGATGCTGCCGAAGAATTAGGCACAACCCACACTCGCGTACTGAAAGTGCTGAAAAAGTACAAGTATAATGTTATCTGAAGGTCGGTTGGTGCAAAAATTTCATCCTGGGGATTGTGAGAGCCGATTACAATTTTGTCAAAACATGCTGAGAAATTGACCGTAACCCAAATTTTTTGAGTAACATTGTATGGTCTGACGAAACCAACTTTAGCAATAACGGCGTGTACAATCGCCGCAACAACCACTATTTAATTGGTCTCGAGTGAATCCTGTTCGTGTTCATGAAACTAACAATCAAGTAAGATTTTCTAACGTTTTGTGCGGAACTATGAGAAATATGGTTGTGTTGGTCCACGTGTACGAAGGTCATTTAAACACTGTCAAGTATCTTGAAATACTGGATCTTTTAAGACCAGGTTATTCGGGCCTTTAGACCATTGAAACGCTACCTCCGCATCCCCCACATGCAGCGCGACGTATTTATTTACGACGCGCCGCCGACGATTTCGCGGAAAATCCATGCCACAGTGTAAAATATTTGCAGTTGATCAACTTAATTAGTTTTTTCTTAGATCTATTTTTTTTCCTTAGGTTTACATTTTATGGTGTGTACGGTGGAGTGAACTAAGATTATTACATAAAAGGTCGTAAATTTGTTTTTACATTATCAGATATCGATACCAACCCGATTCGATACCGATAGGTACAATTATTATCGGCCTCATGATATTGGTGAATATCGATGACCATCGCGACGCGACAAACAACCACACTAGGTACTAGGTGTCGACGTCTCGAAGTCGGCAGTGCGAAAAAGTTTGCTCAAGTGAAAGAATGCCCGCTACTCTCACCCCGCACTGTCTTCGCCGGTAGATATCGTGCCGATATAGGTGTCGGTGTGTGTGGAAATCGGTTATCATGGTATGGGCATGTGATGCGGAGAAATGAAGAAAATCTCGTCTGGAATGTTTTGATTATGAATCTGGATGGCTATACGAGTAAGGAAAGACCAAAAAAATGATATGATATGTGTGATGATATGTGTGAAAGATGATATGGCTAGAAAGAGAGTGACTACCTAGATGACGACTAATACGAGAAGTATGGAGAAAAAAAACAAGTTGCATCGACCCCAAAAAAATTGGGGTAAGGGATTGCGAATGATGATGATCGGTGTCGGTCGTTGTCTACGATGATAGGTGACAATAAAACACAATGTAAAAGTGAATTATTCTATTACTTCATTGGACTGAGTAGGAAACGAATATAGCAGATAGTTACAGATTAAACCTTTAAATGGTTATCATCGTGCTAAATTTTTATGGAATTAAGGCTTAGCGGATGGAAGGATGGCAATCATGACATAATAATAATATAAGAACGGCTACTTTAGTCAACTTTCATCAAAGTAGCTTAGCGGTTCGACGACTGCTTTGCAAACCCGTGGTTAAAATTTCGATTCTCAATTGTTGATATTTTTTTAGATTCTTTTTTTTACATTTTATTATACTTTAATTTGATAGTTCGTAGAACGTACACAGAAAAACATGAAGATGGGCCTCTTCCTTCATCTATGGTTATAATAAAAAAAAACTATGGTTAGCTGACAGTTAATGAGAAATCCCGTGTGCACAGTCTACTGTTATATTTTTGACGATAGCCGGGTTCGTCAGGAATAATTGTAAAAATCACTTAGTGTATGCAGTGCCATTAGGTATTATACGCAGGAACGCCACAAACAGGCGTTTATTTATTCCAAAAAACAAAATCCCGTGTTTATCGGTGTCGGATCGTAATCGTAGTGCGGAAGCGCTGCAACAGCCATGAAAGAAAAGGAGATTATGTGAAAAGTTAAAAAAAAAAACAATTGTAGGTAGATCCTACTTAATATAATATTATAAATGTGAAAGTTTGTATGTTTTGATGTTTGTTACTCAATCACGCAAAAACGGCTGAACGGATTTGGATGAAATTTGGAATACAGATAGTTTATAACCTGGATTAAAACATAGGATACTTTCATCCCGGTAGAAGGTTCCCGTGGGATAATTTCCGACATACACGCGGGCGAAGCCGCTGGCAAAAGCTAGTACTAAAATAAATTATGTTGCTTTATAAATTTATTTATAACGTTTTACTTATATTTCCCTAAAAACTAAACCCCCGAATATTAATATGAATTCCGTAAAACAAAGTTAACTGCACCGCAACATTTTTGCAGAGCGGGGTCAGCGAGTTCATTTTAACATCTCGATCGCGCTGCTTGCCACGCGGGGAGGGAGGTAACGCTAAATGCCTACTGCCCTCGAATATCTTGGCCTCATGCCTTATTCCTGATTCGTTACAAAAGAAATTTTTGTGCAAAATTTCTCGCTTCTAGTCCCAGCGGTTTAGGCTGTGCATTGTCTGTCAGTGAATATAATAATTTTATTATATCAAGTAGACAAGCCGTGTGCCCGATGGTATTTCCCTTCGACATAAATGGTGAATTTCCATACAAACCTCATCCTCTAATTATTAGTGCCTGAATTTTCTAAAATCCTGAATTTTTTTCTTTATTTAGTAGACTAAAATGGTCTTACTGTTTTCCTTACACTCATGAAGATCCGTAAATATTGACAGCTACATATATAGGAACAATTGCCGTACTTTATTGCCAAGTGACGTACCTACTGCTACAGATATAAATTATCGAATTTATTATTTTAGGACATCAAAATTTATTTAGTATATTTTCTAACCGTCCCCGGACATGTCGGATTGCCGTACCATCGAACTATTTACCAAAACAAAAGTGGCTTTAATGCAAGTATTAATAAATATGTTTAAAGTTACAAACCAACAAAGATATGTTACGTCATCGACGAACTTGCTTTGGAACATGGGCACCGAGTGATACGGTTACCGCCTAACCAGGCTACGTTCACACGGCGCTATATTTCAAGTGTATAGAATACGATATTTTATCGTATACTGTGTTTTTGTACTCAAAACTGAAAGTCTGTCCACACAGAGCCAAAACGATACGAGAAAATATTCTTGTGTTAGCTGTACCTCCGCTATTTGAGAAATAACATTACGATTTTTATCGTGTTCATGCATTAGGTCATGTTAGTATAGCACTTTTGTTTGAAACAGCTATTGGAATGAAATTCTCTGGTAGAAAATCGTCACGTAACGTAAAAACGTTTAAATGCCCCCTCCATGCGACTTTCTCTCTCTGTCTCTTTCTATTATATCTTGAAAGAGACAGAGAGAGAGAGGACGAAAACGATGACAGACGAGGACGGAAAGGGGAAAATTTTCGAATTTTTCATCATGGGTGTCGTTTTCATGGTTTTCGAGGGAGCCAAAGACGGTAGTGAAGTCAAAATGAAAATTCAAAATGGCTACTGTGAACAATTTGTGTTTTTGTTTTAAATCATAAGATAGAAGGAACTTCATTCCTGACGGTGGTCCCCGACCGCACATTTTTATTTTTTTCTAATTTTCATTGTTGTTGCCAGAGTGAAAGTTGACTATATTAGTATCCAACCGACAACCGGACACATTGTATTTATATTATGTGTAATTAATGTAGGATACGGTAGTAGCGAAGACAGTTAAGAGTGAATATAGTAATATGGTTGAATCTGATGAAAAAGTCTTAGAAAAATGTGTTTTAAAACTTCTTCATAAAGGACCACTATAAAAAATTATAAACTACTCGCACTTGACTATAATTTTATCGATAATAGTTTGCAATGTGTCATAACACTATCGTAAGACGACAATTAAACGTCATCATACCACATAGAAATAATCACATTTTCGAAAACGATATTATGAATTAAAACTATAATATAATTACGAGATATTTTTTCTGAGCAGTCGCGATTTCATATCTAATGTGTTGTTCTTTTATTTGATTTTTTATGAACAACTGCAGGGAGAGCGAATTTTTTTAAATTTTGACAGGTCCAACCTCGATGACGTCCCGCAGGACTCTGAGCGCGAGCTGATTTAGCCCGATTTACTAATTTAGAGTTTATTAAAAAAAAAAATCTATTAAACTCATAAATCCAACCGTTAAATTCCCTCTGAAATACGATTACCTCATGGTACATGCAATTTTCATATAATTTTATGCTGTACCTAATTAGGAAATGAAACGGAAAATGGTTATGAAATCGACCATGTTTCGGATTTTTTTTTCATCGAAGAAATTACAACTTATCGTGTTTTGAACCGTTAATTTCCTTAAAGCAAGGATGTATCTATGCCATATATTTTTTCAGGACCTTAATACACTAATTTAACCATTTAAAATTGATTCTAAAATAGGAAAACTCGGATAACCCCTCGTTAAGATGTGAGTTAAATGGTTTTCCCAAGCAAGAGCGAAACCAATAATTCTACAGCAAGGTGGTGCTCCAGCCTATAACAGCAGAATCACTACTGCCTACATTAATAACCATTATAATATCTGGATTGGTACAAACGGCACAATCAGATGGCCTGCCTGATCACCAGATGTCACCCCTTTAGATTTTTTTTGTGGGGATATGTGAAAATCAAATTTACATTAAATCTTATGCGAATGAAAACGAGATGAGAGTTGGAAGATCAGAATACGATTTATACCTATTCACCACAACACGTTATTAAAGGTTACTAGAAATGAATTCGTTAGAAGAATACATTTGTGTATCCAAGAAAATGGAGCCCATTTCGAGCAACTAATTAGTTAATTACCATTTTTTGTAAATAATTAAAATATTTTAAGATTTCATGGTTTTCCTTTCATTTAATTTATCTAGTTTCTTATAGAGATTTCATCATTTCATTGATCCTAACGATCAATGCAATAAAAGTACAGGGTGTAATTTTTACAGATTTTAGTCGGTTCGGTCCCGGGTGTAGCAAGCGAATTTTCGAAAATCTTTGAATGCAGTTTTCTTTCTATTCAAAAATTAAGGAATGTTTTCTTTGAGTAAAATTTTCTATCTACAATATTAAGAGTACTTTACCTTCAGGTGGCATTACAAAATTCCATCCTGTATACACTCGCGAGCAATAAACTGGAATAACTTCATCGCGCGTTACTCTATACATTTTTTACAATTTTTATGCAATGCACTATGGATTGTGGTATAGGTATCATTTGAAAGGTCATTTTGTTAGCTTTCAAATGATATCAAAAAGATTTACAAATAAATTTAATTTTCTACCTAAATTTAGGGAATTATTGCAATAGGTCGAAGTTGTGGACGTCTAAATGAATAGGAAGTAATATGAAAAGATAAAAGGTTTATTTACAATTTATGGTTTTTACACTTAAATATTTTTTGTTACGCCCCTGGCCCTAAATGACTGCCTGTGAACGGTTTTTCACTGTCCGAATGAGTTTCCTGATGGAATCCTGTGGGATTTCCTGCCACTCTTCGACTAAAGCAGTGTTCAGGTCTTCTATCGATGCTGGAGCTGGACATCTTCCTCGTCCCCGCCTTTTCAGCTCGTCCCACATATGTTCAATAGGATTCAAGTCAGGACTGAGGGCTGGCTAGTCTAGTGTGGGAATCCCGACTTCTTCCAGGTACTGTCTAGTCACTGCAGCGGTGTGGCAACGGGAATTACTGTGCATTAGCAGGAAATCTTCGCCAATAGACCCAGCGTAGGGGAGCGCATGGCCTAGCAGAATGTCGTTGATGTATCTTTCGGTTAGCCCCCTCCCCGACCTCCACCAGGTACGAATATCATCTCCGTTTTTGCTTCAATAGAAATCCCCGCCCACATCATATACGTACCACACCCCGGTATGCCACTGTTTCCGCAAAACGGCATTGTGCGAATCGCTACCCCGGTCTCCTATAGACTCTCCGTCGACGGTTGCTACCATGCAGGCACATCCTTGTTTCGTCCGAGAACAGGACTCTGCTCCATTGCTCCATATCCCAATCTAAGTGATCGCGAGCAAACTTAAGCCGGGCTTGTCGGTGGGCTGGAGACAATTTGAGTCCCGTGGCTGGCACGCGCGTCTAAGAGCCGACAACTTAGAGGGAAATACCACATGATAGGTACTGCATTTAAAATAAAGTCGTCATTTGATAAATCTCGATTCGTTTTTCCAGGCGTCATCTATTAATCTGAATAGGTACTAAATATCAACTGTCTTATAAAAGCCTCATTGCTGTCTCCCATTTAATTATTTAAAAAAGTTAAAAATAAACACTTATGTAGGTAGGTACTTACTGGTTTTTAAAAGGTTTAATGAGTTTTTGTACATTTGGTGGTTTGATGAGAAATTAGAACTGATGACAAACATAAATGGTTTTAAAAATCCGACAAGGCTGTTTGGGGTAATATTTATGAGTTCAAACAGTTATTTCGCTTCGCTGATATATTTTTTTGTTAAGTTGATACCATAAACAAAATAGATCTTCCTACCTGTGTCATTTCTGGGAAAATTCGTTTTCTCTATTTGTCGCCCAGATACTAATAACTAAGTACCTACCCAGTTATCTTCCAATTTTACACTGATTCATGAAAAAAAAAATTACGTGAAATTTGCCGAAACACCGTCGTTCCCCCAAGTGAGATTGGGTGAGATTCGGCTCAACATAAGCGCCTCACGTAATTAATGTACGTCCACATATGTAAAAACAGTCCTATTCCTAAAGTATAATACAATGACGTAAAGTTACATAACGCCTGTGATGTGTTGCAACTTCAGAGTAGGTATTGAGTTTCACAATTTTAAGTTTACGATAAGTTTAATTTTAAGTAAAGTTTGAAATAAGCGCATAATGTATTTTAAAATCAAACCAGCCATTCAATCATCCTCCGATTTTTCTGCAATTTTTCCTAAGAAACCCATGTTAAAATTGTGACTGTTTGTAATATGTAGGTACTATGGGCCAAAGTTCCGCATGATCACCTCAAAGGCGATAATCGCATGCACTGCTCACGAATCGATCGCACAATGTTCGTTTGTCACTAGCTGCGCTCTCACAGGACTATTTTCTTAAGTGAGCATGCTTAAGTTTTGTCCATAGTACCTACAATATGTCCTTTTCTTTCGTATTACTCATGAAATTTGGCAAAAAATAAAACGAGCAATTCCCAAATGATAAAAAGTTCCGTTATTTTCACCCCTTTTTTTTTCAGAGTTGCACGTCTCACATGATATTAGTTTAACACATCTTCCAATACCTAAACAAAAGGATAGTGATTGGTGACCGACCGAAGGTTCCAGTTACAGCCAAAAAAACAGGTTTCGGCCGGAGTTTCGGGTTCGGCTAGAAAGTGGCCGATCTTCGGCCCGACCGAAACTGCGGTGCTATTCTGTAAAATATCACCGTGAAAACTTAGAAGTGATCTTAAAGTGAGCTGTCAATCCATCTGATGTGAGGGATTGACTCTATTGACAGCTCACTTCACCTGTTTTCACGGAGATATTTTTACAGAATAGATTGGCTGGTGTATGAGGTTCGTGAGCTTTCGGTTTGATAGAATACGAACGACTTACAGATAGACAAACAGTAGACTTAGTAATGGGGTCTTGTTCCCACCCTTTTTGTACAAAACCCAAATAAACCGGCCACGTGCGTGTCGGAGCACGCCCAATGAAGGGTTCCGTAGTTGGGATGAATTTATCCCAAAAACAAACTTAACATTGTAGTTGAAAAACATGTTCTCCCATACATTCCAACTGTAAATGTAAGTTTGTACTCACAATATTGAGAGATTTACAATGTTATTTTAAGACCACAGTCTTCTTATAGGTTTTCCTGTAATCTACAGGGTGTGGCTGACATTGGCATGGCCACCATCAGATATTTTAATTTTGATAACACAAAAACCGGCCAAGTGCGAGTCGGACTCGCGAAATATATAATTATATATTATGTGAATATTTCAAGCGTATACCGGTTGCTGTTAGCAATATCGAGCAAAAAAATTACGTTTGTTGTATGGGAGCTCCCTTAAATATTATATGTCGCAGAATCAAACGGATTAGCGTTCACGTGCTCGAAGTTGGTGTCTGCCATGTTGCTTCTTTATCAATCAGTTCGCACGAGCGGTGCAGGCGCTGTCTCAGGAGTAAGAAGAGCTCGAAAATAGACAAACGCACTACTGACAGATACAACGTTGACATTGACAACCCTGACTCGAACTACTGATTTTAATGACAGGCGTTATCAATTTGATTAACCGACTAACGTATCTCAAACGCTAATAGATGGCGCTACTAGTACGTAAATAATCGTAATTTAATCGAGGAGCTCAGCGGCACTGGTGTCGGATGCTCGATTGATGGTAAGACTATCAATAGTATTAGTTATGCAGACGATATGGTGCTGCTGAGTCCCTCGATTGATGGACTCAGACGGATGCTGAAGATTTGTGAGAGGTACGCCACGTCTCATGGTTTAGTGTACAATGTGCGCAAGAGTGAACTTGTGGTGTTTAGGGTAAGTACTAAAAAGCCTAAGACAGTTCCTCCGGTCTGCCTTTATGGTGTACCACTAAATAGTGTCGCATTTTAAGTACCTTGGCCACATTGTGAATGAGGACTTGAATGATGACAGTGATATAGAAAGGGAGCGAAGAGCGTTGTCGATCCGATGTAATATGCTGGCCCTGCACGATGTACTTAGTAAGGAAGTGAAACTCACTCTTTTCAAGGAGTTTTGCCAGTCTTTCTACACTTGCAGTCTGTGGGTTAGACATACGCAGAGGGCCTACAACGTTCTTCGCGTACAGTATAATGACGCCTTTAGGGTGCTGTTGGGGCTCCCGCGTTTCTGTAGTGCATCGGGCATGTTTGCTGAAGCAGATACAGATACCTTTCAAGCTATCTTGCGAAAAAGAACAGCATCCCTGATGCGAAGGATTCGGGGGAGCACCAACAGCATTTTAAGGGTGATAGTGAATAAGCCTGATTGCCCTTTCCTGGGGCACTGGACCCGTATGCACTGCTGCAGGTCTAGTGCCGCGGGAAGCGGACATAGTTATAGGTTTTTAAATTAATTGTAGTTTTGTTTTATTTTATTTTAATGAGGATTGTTACTAACATAGTTTTATAAGTGTTACTAACAACAATATGAATCTTGTGTTCGATTTAAATAAATAATAATAAAAATACTCTGGTATAGTCTCCGACTCACTGAACCGAGAACCTGTTTACACAAACTAAAGTGATACCAACTCATCATCTATTTCGTCTACAATCTCAATTGTTACTTGGCCCTCGGTTATCATCCGAACACGGTTTTGAGTGTATTTGTAAGTAGGTACCTACGCTTGTTATCTAGATATCTCAAAACATAGGTACTGATTGCCATCTAACACTTCAAAAATTTGAAATGACCCTCTATACTTCACGTTAAGCTTAGTTTGATTATGCTCTTCGTTCTCAATAAGTACGAATTCACCTTTGCACTATAAAAACGACTTTAATCATAACACGCCGACTTCTCAATGCCTTCAGATGCTAATCTCCTAACATCATCAAAGTCTATAACGTCGTCATTGTCGTTAAATGAAGTGGACCTAATCTATCAAAAGTTCTAATGGACTCAACGGTATGGATGACACGACCACCAATCTCATTATTTGCAGTGATTACTTGACTGAATGTATGTCCCATCGCACACAAGTGGATGTAATCTACACGGACTACAGTAAGTGTTTTGATCACCTGGATCATGCTATACTCTTGCGTAAGCTATTATCTATAGATAACAGTGGAAATCTTTTCAGGTGTTTCTCGTCATATGTAGCCATCATATGTCAAACTGTTGTTCTGAATGGATACACATCCAGGACTATGTTTATCCCCTCAGGGATCGCTACTGGGACCCTTGATGTTCAACATCTTCATCAATGACGTCTCTTCATGTTTCTCGAACTCGACAGTTCTTTTGTTCGCAGATGACATGAAGATTCTAAGTGAAATTAGAACTGAGGAAGATGCTGAACATCTTCAACTTGATCTTGACAGATTTCAAGAGTATTGTGTCGCCAACCACTTGGATTTAAATGTCTCAAAATGCACACAATGCATATGCACGTTCACTCGCAAACCTGAACCTATTCTTTGATTACAAGCTATCCAAAACTTCAACATCCAGAGTTAGCATGATTAGAGATTTAGGCGTCACTTTTGACTCGAAACTTCTTTTTGACACACACATTGATAATATCATTAAAAAATCTTCTAAGGCACTTTGTTTCATCTTGAGAATATCAGCCGATTTTAAAATAATTAAAACACTCAAAATTCTATACTGTGCCTTTGTGCGCAATCATCTCGAATATTGTTCACCAGTATGGAATCCTATTTACGTTAATCGCATTGATGGTAATCAAAGGAAGTTTTTAAGGTACATTCAGTATAGATGGAACTATCACAGTCGCTTTAGGAAGTTCCACATTCTTCCACTAATCGAGCGGAGAAAAATTGCTGACATGGTATTTTTGTTCAATATAGCTAATGGTTCAACCGATTGTTCTTAACTGCTTGGCAAAATTGGACTACGTGTTCCATCCTTTACCTTTAGAAATCATCATCGTCCTCTGTACGTTCCCTCTATAAGTACCTACAGTGTATATATAGGTAGGCAAAACTTATACGATAAGAGCTAGCAGACCATACAACTCGATGTACATGTCAGAGTGTTGATGATCTTGATTTATTAACCACCAGTCACTAAACTAAAAAAAAACACTATGTAACCGCTTTTTCGAAGATCACTGACACTTCTCATATTCAATTTTTTTTTTCACCCAGTTCTGTTACTTCTCACTTTTTCTTACCTGTCTCCTGTTTCTTGTTCTATCCCAGTTTTGTCAGTGAAAACTTGTAATTGGCCTTCTTTTACTAATGTAATCCTATCTATAACCTAGCTGTAAGTTTTCTTAAGTTAATAAAATAAAATAACGATCTGGCACTGTATTATTATTAAGCTCTCTATAATCTATGCACATACGGTCTGATCCATCATACTTTTTAACCAAAAGGACCGGACCAGCTAACGGCGAACCACTGGGTTTAACTATCTTAGCTTGCAACAACTCGTTAACCCTATTGCCCATAATTCGACGTTCGTCCGGAGACAGTCTGTAAGGACGTCATTGCACTGTACGATTAGGGTCGATCAATCTTACCTCCAACTCACCAGTGTTAAAACGCATAGTAGGAAAACAGTTAATAAAAAAAAAGTCAGAGTAGGTATAATTCTAAGATGTTAACAAGGTTACGTCTTGTATCAAATGGTCAAATTGGGAATAATCGAAAATACAACGATCACTGCCATGTACCATAGTTGTTCGAATCAACCTTTAAAACTACTGCAACCAAAACTGCCAAGCTTACAGAAACCCTCGAATAAAATCTCTAACGCCACGGCTCTCCAGCCGACCAGGAATCGCATTGCTCTCATACATCCAGCGCATGGTCTCTCCAGACCCCGACCTCCGCCAGAGATACACGCGCATCGCGCACCCACGGACTTCTTGAGTTGCCTCAAGAGACACCGATTTCTACCAGGCTACGACTAGGTAATCACTACCTACTGGTGCGGTCGAACACAATACGGCTGATAGAATCCCTTACTCGACTTTCTATTACAACTTAAGCTTGCTCATCACTACTAAAATCACTATCTACTTCGATTCGTACATGACTTAATAGCACTACCGTTACGCTACATAAGATTTGTTCTGTGTTGAATACACGTGTTTGACCAATACCAATCCGTCAGCAGATTGGTCCGTACACAGAGGCTAACCATCTCAGCTGCGTAAGTACCTACTACCCCCGCAAAGGGCATGCTGCACTAAAAAAGCAGACCACATGTCTTCTTACATACGGACACAAAATAAAAATGTGTAGAAAGGGAAACCTCACAATTACTGACTATGAGTATCAACACCACCGAAGACTATTTTAATCTTAAAAAATGAAACTGAGTCTCGTCTAATTTACTTAACTATAGTAGAATTCAGTAGGTACTCAGGGACGACATGCAGTAATAACATGCAATGATTACCCCTGTATCAGAGCTGTAGACAGTATCCAAAATTTGCATTGTAAACCGGTTAGGCTATACCTAACATTTATTTATTTATTGCATTCATGTTGTTTGCAAGATGTTAGGTAGTATTTGTTTCAAACATGAACCCTTAGTAGGGTGCCCTAGTAGGCACAGCAACATATTTGCAGACATTGTAACCGTTCCTGCTGCTGTCTAACCAGGGCGCCTAATAGCTAAACTCCCTGATCAGAGAGCACTCAGTATCTTGAGTTTAAACAAAATGAAAACCGACTCGCCAGATTCGGATAACAGATCTGCAGCTAGCTTAATGATGCAGATATTCACTCGCTTCTCAACTCGGCTATTATCGGAGTCAGGCTCCTTATTTGGATAGCGTGTGTCGATGTGAAAGAAACAGGTCACCGTCGTCGATGCTATCTCCAAGACGCTGTCTTTGGCTGGTTGCGATCCCCTATTTCTTGAAAAGAGTCGCGAAATCCCCCGGTCGCCGTAAACCGTCCCGACAAACACTCCCCTGCTTCGCACAACGGGCACGACTCGGAAGCCCACCCGCGAGCCCGACCTCAAAGACGTACAAATGCGATGCCTCGCGCCCCGCTATCGGCTCACGAATCCTCAGGTACAACCGTGAAACGATCATCCACTTGCGAGATCGCATCCCGATCACTATTTTTCGAACTTAACCGGCACCACCTCGCCACGTGGTGTTGCCGAATCTCGAAAATATTCACTTTCCGTAGATACAGGAGGTTGGGAAAGCAGGTTGGAAAAATGCTGTTTCGATCCCACCGCTACTGTCGCAGAATCAAACGGATCCACGGTCCATGTCCTCGAAGTTGGGACACCAACTTCGAGCACGTGGACCGTGGATCCGTTTGATCCGCAGACATGCCATGTTGCTTCTTTATCAATGAGTGCGCACGACCGGCGCAGGCGCTGTCTCAGGAGCAAGCGTGTGTACTCTCTATTCCATCACTCTGATAACACGATGGGTCGGTAGACCGGCACGACCGGTGAGAGATCAGGAGCAGGACCGATTATTTTACGTGCTCCTCCGACAGCACGTATCATCTTTCTTGTCGGAGGTGATCGGCCTGCTGTCCTTTTTTTTTTTTTTGACGCTGAGAAATGCTTTATGCATCCCCGCTCGTGGGGGACGAGACGGGGTATGTGGGACTCCTGTCGGAATGATAGTATACCCACTAAAACTCAGCAGTGTTCCCACATCGCCGTGATGGGAGAGCCATGGGAAACCGGCTCAGCCTTTACTTCCACAACCCTCCCGGCGCATGCCCGCCTGGATGGCGGGCCCGGCATGCCCCCCAGGCTGGGGGGTTACGGGAATGACCGGGAACACCTGGCCATTCCCGTCCGACACTGGTGGGGGCCTGTGCAATACAGGCAAGGGTGCCCCCACACCCGTTGCCTGCTGGCCTCCACCTGGGAGGAGTCGGAGATGACTATCAAACTGACGTCCTCTCCGACCCCTCCTCCGCCTTCGGAGCGGCGCCGCGTGAGGGTCGTCCTCCTGCGCACGCTCCGCCGCCTGCCCAATTTCGGCCGCAGAGGATAGGGAGAGCGGCCAACGTCATACCGACACTCCTCGTCCCCTGCGGCCCCACCGCGTCCGCCATCAAACGGTGGCGGCCCCGTCAAGGCCGCGGAAGGTAGGGAGAGCGGCGCACCGCAATACCGGCACTCCTCTCCCGCCGCGGCCTCCAATCCTCAGCCGCGATGCCTCCCATAAGACACCGCGGCCCGCCTCAGTTGCGGTGTAGCCCTGACGAGCGGCCCCTCCTCGGGTTCCTCTTCGCTTCACTGTGGGTGACCAAGCCACGGCTACTGAGCCCCCCCGCCTAGACAATGCGGGAACCCTCCGGGGGGGGGGGGGGGGAGCCTGCTATGTCCTAGCCCAACTAAAAAAAAAACAACACCTAAAGTTGCAGTTCCCCGCGGGAATCGAACCCGCGATCGAGAAGTTAGCGCTCTCCCCACTAGAAAATTACTCTGTGGCCTTACGTAAGCCTCAGGTGATGTGATTCAGTAATTACCAATTTCAACTAGTACTCTACGTATAGGCATTGTTACTAAGTTGTAAGTAAATTCACTAGAAAGATAATGTAATATTTATTTTATAATTTTTTATTTAGTTAGATACATGTATAGTTTCTTACCGTCTTCGTGCTATATATTTTCGTGATATAATTTGCACATTCTGGAGTTAAGCGAGCTTTCCATCTCCTCCCATATTAATCTTTATTTCCCATTTTTAACCGACTTCAAAAAGGAGGAGGTTCCTTCTCAATTCGTCGGAACCTTTTTTTTTTTATGTATGTTCCCCGATTACTCGAAGATGGCTGGACCGATTTCGATTTTTTTTTTTGTTTTATTCGAGAGGGTATACATCACAGTTGGTCCCATATAAAATTGATTAACTTTGCTTCGGTAGTTTTTGAGTTAGCTTCAATAATACGTATTTTTTCCACACTTTTATATGGATGATGTTCTAGTTTGTTTTGCAGGTAGTGGTATTAGAATTTGTGTGGGGTAGGTACACAACTAAAAAGTGAAAAATAAAAACTTTTTTACAAAAAAAATACAACCGACTTCCAAAAACAACACTACAAAGTGAAAAATAACTTTAATTTCGGAAGTCGGTGACAAAAAACGAAAATACATTTAACTAGACACCGACTCCCGAAATTAAAGTTATTTTTCACTTTGTAGTGTTGTTTTTGGAAGTCGGTTGTATTTTTTTGTAAAAAAGTTTTTAATGAATAGAATAGAATAGGTTTTTATCCGTTATGTAGATTATTAAAAAATATTGTACTTACCTTTTTAATACGTAAAAAATTAAAAAACACGTATTTTTTAATTTTTATGCCGATACATTGAGTTAAAATATGGAATGAACTCACGCCTAGCTAGATTTTGTACGTAGAAGTGACGTAGCGAGCCCCCAACTTTTATGCGGGTTATCCTACGCTTTATTATGCACACCATTTAAATTACAGGTTACAATGTTCCGGATTTCAGTTAATTTTTCAGTAAAAATTTAGTTTTATAAATCTTTTGTTCTAGAAGAGCTACGTTCATGCTTGCTGGCACTCAAAGTCATCGGAATAATTAATTAGACTCCATTAACATTGATAATTTGATTTATTAATTAGAACTACGATAACATCATTTAGCGCCTGCGTCCTGCTGACGTGCGGTGCGCGTTTGCCGCCAAAACGCTCTGCGGGGCCTGACGGTATCCCAGTGTTTATTTTTAGAGACTGCCGTGCAGTGTTAATTGACCCGTTGCTACACTTATTCAATGTATGTATAAGGACCGGAAAATTTCCTGACCGCTGGAAACTCACTAGGGTTGTACCGGTGCCTAAAGGAAAAGGTGGTTCTGCACCCAGTGACTACAGACCGGTGGCGGTTTTATGTACTCCAGCGAAAGTATTTGAATCGGCAATTCACAACAGCCTGTATCCACAAATAAGCTCTCTGTTGTCTGACGCTCAGCACGGCTTTCGTCCTGGGCGGGGGACAACAGGGGGGGGGGGGGGGGGTTTACTGGATCTCATGACGCACATAGTACCAACGGTGGATGCTGGTCATCAAGTAGATGTGGCCTATTTTGATTATAGGAAGGCTTTTGACACCGTGGACAATGACATCCTCCTAGCTATGTTGGCAAGCGTCGGCTGCACACCACACACTTTGGCCTTTTTCGCCAGTTATTTAAGAGACCGATGTCAGTACGTTGACTGTAGTGGACAGTATTCTGAACCTTACTTTACAAGATCCGGGGTCAGTCAGGGTACTAATTTGTGGCCCTTTCTATTCATTTTAATGATCAACGACTTGCCGAATATAATCAATAAATCTATACCTTTGTTATTTGCCGACGATTTAAAATTAGTTCATGAAATAAGGCAAAATGCGGATCATGAGGCGCTGCAGCAAGATATAAATAAGGTTGTTGAATGGAGTTCGGGAAATAAATTATATTTCAACGTGGACAAATGTTCAGTGTTATCGTTCACACGTGCGCGCAATCCGAGTCACTGTAAATATTATATGGACGGAACACCGCTGCAACGCGTCACTGAAGTTAGGGACTAAGGCGTTCACTTCACTGCCGACTTACATTTTAGAAAGCATATCACCAGTTTGTAGGAAAGCATACCGCAACTTAGGAATGGTGTTACGTCTTTCTAACCAGTTTACCAAATTTTGTGCTCTGAGGGCATTATACGAAGCCCTTGTGAAAAGTCATTTAAAATGCAATGCAATAGTCTGGACACCTCATGAAATTAAGTACAAATTAATGTTGGAACGTATACAAAACAAATTTCTAAGATATAATGTATTTTAAACAGTATGGGGTATACCCTGGATATCCACTGCTGTATCCTACCCTATTTCTATTGGGTACTATTGGCTATTTTAAACTTGAGGTGAGAAGAATCATATAAAATTAGAAATTAACTATTTAATAAAAACTAATAAATCACTACTTACCTAGATGCAGTTTGGCATTTGAAATTTTATGGTATAGGTATGTTTAATTATAATTAAACATATACCATAAAATTTCAAAAAAGCAGTTAATCTTATATTATTATTATTATTTATCTTTAATCTTTAAAAGCAGTTTATCCCTTCATAAACAATTATTGTTTATGAAGGGATAAACTGCTTTTAAAGATTATTAAGAGGTATGTTTGACGATTTTTTTGGTGCATTAAAGTTCAATGATTAAAGTATGTTTAATTATGTTTTGAGTTCCTTCACTGTATGCGAAAAGAACTTGAAAATATCATATTTTTTTTATTTGTCACAATTATTTACGGTTTATGAGATACACTGCTTTAAAAAGCCACCTTTTTGACCGTTTTCAAGAAATCTCCGCCTGAAGCTACAAGTACGCGGCAGGCTCATCTCTCTGGGTCAATTCAGTGAGGGCTGCCGCGCACCTGCCGGCCGGCTCGCACGTTAGTTCGATACTCCTAACGAGTCAGAAGGTGTAAGAGTTACGCGATAGAAAGAGAAGCAACTTATAGGTGAATATAACTGTAGGTAATGAAGCGTTGTCCGACCTGCTACCTAATTGCGAAAAACATTTTCGTCATCCGAGTCAGTCTAATTGATTTGGCTTTGACTGCAGTTTGTTTTATTTTATGTCTTTCGAATTGCGAAACTACAATAGAGTGTGTAACCAACTCCAGTCTGTGTCACGTGGTTTGGAGACAGTAAAGAGTGAACGAAAAGCGACTAAAAAGGCAAATATTCGAATTGTGAAACTATTTTGACAGCTGGAAGTTGGTTTGAAATCAACGAGCAGTCGTTTTTCAAACAGAGGGCAACGTCTTGCCCGTAATAATTTTTGATAGCAATTTGTTTGCGATTTTCTCATAAAATCTCCATAATTTTTACGAAATTTTGTAAGTGAACAGCTTCTTGATAAATTGTGAATGTGTTTTTGTGTAGAACCGCAATTGACTGCAAAGATAAATCAATATTTTTGGTATTTTCAATACCGAGGCTATTTGTTGCTTAACGCGGAAAAGCAACGCCTCAAAGACGGGCTTATTAAAAGCCGCAGACTTTTGAAGAGTGCCTCAACTCTTGAGACTTTGTGAGGTAGTATTTCCACTTCTGCAACGACGTCGTAACTCTGCTGTACGCACAGACTTAAAGGCAAGGTAACATTTCTAACATAGGTTGGCTAATTCAAAGCATTATTTAAATTTTATTAAACCACTACCTTTTGCCAGCGGCTTCGCCCGCGTGGATGTCGGAAAATATCCTACGGGAACGTAATACCGGAAATTCCTTCCTTATTCCTCGTCTACATTATAAAGAGAACCTCTGTGCAAAATTTCATCTTTCTAGGTCCAAGGGTTTGGGCTGGGCGTTGATGAGTCAGTCAATCAGTCGGTCAGGACTTCTCTTTTTATTTTTATAGATTATCAGGCACTTTAACATGACAAGGAGTTGGTCAGTTATTCATAAAGTTGAAGCTAGTTGCCCATTCCAAAACTTATATCCTAATGGAGCGCCCCTAAGACGACCCACTGACCGAAATATGGGCAAGAACCTCCATGGACACTGTTAAAATCAAGTTATTACAAAGTCCAAGCAAACTCCGCCCTACGACGACCCACTGACCCCGGCTTTAAACATGTATCTTGAAAAAATGTGCTTAAAGAAATAACATCATTTTATTTCAGGGCTTCATTGGAAAAGCAGTACCTAAATATATAGAGGAAGAACAAGAAATGCTCAGTCTGAAGCATTTTATGTCAATATATTATGTAAGGACTGTTGAACATACATACCACCATCATCATTGTCATCCACAGCCCGCCTTCGCCCACTACTGGGCGTAGGCCTCTCTTTTCTTGTGGTAATCCAGAAAACATACCTACCACCATACATAGATCTATTTCCAAAACATTGTCTGTTCAAGGTAATATCAATATTATTTTCTATCTAAGAGTTGAATCTTCAAGGCTCAGACTAAATAAAAAACTAAGAGATTATACCTAGCACTGCAAACATTACAGTAAAGCATGTGCAAAACTACACCTCACTATGTGCATACACGCTCACATGCACATATTTACACCAAACTACAATAAAACTACACCTTACTATGTAGTGCACAAGTTTACGATACCTGAAACGTAAGCCTCACGTCACTGTTGACAGCACTGTCTTGGTTTTGTAATTAGTCTGAGCTTCAAAATGTGTGTTAAGCACAGCAACAATGTTAAACCACATATTTCTTGTTACTGGTGAATACAAAATATATAGGTAAGGCACCAATAAACGTAGGTACCATACATACCTACTACCTACCTTTATGAATATTCATTTACTTAGCAAATTATAACAACAAACTAAAGAAAGTATTAGGCAACTGAAATTAATTATTAATTGTTATTACATCTCTCAATAGATACCAGTTTATATTTTATATTAAAGCCATTAGCTTATCTCAGTAAATACCCACATCATTATTATAATATAGTAGTTTGCTAAGTACCTAGTGTTAGATAATACATAGTTAACAAATGCTTCCTCTCTCCTAACTCACTATTTAGCTGTGCCCGACAGGGTCCACATGATCTATTTATAACTTTACCAACTAAGAATACCTACATGTAGAATGCAATAAAAGTATTGAGTATTGAAAATAATATCCAAGTACAGCTGAAGTACCTGCTAAGTAAACGCTATCTAAATTTTTTCAATATATTTTATTGTGTAAGTAGGTACCTACTAGAAACGTGTATCTTGTCATAAACCTTTATGATGTCCTGTGTGAATCCTCGAAATCAGAGTAGCTTTGAAGGTGGTTTTCTAAATATTATAGTACTTATCTACTTCTATTTCTAATGTTTATTGTTAGTTTATGTAAACGTATTGCGCCAACCCCCAGTAACATGGGATAAGGGCAGGAAGATGATTGTTAGTTTATTATGGAGCCCTTCAAAATACTCTTTTGCATTGAATTGGTTTTGCTTGAAAGGTACTTAGCAATATACAGGTGTATCAGAAAAGTGTGGTCAAATTTAAAGATGTGGTACAGACCATAAAACTGAACAACTTTCTCCATAGGACCAACATCGTACCTAATCGAGAAAAAATAATCAGCCGTCCCATACACTTGGGTCGAGTAGGTATTGAAGTTTTGTACGGGACAGCTGATCATTTTTTCTCGATTATATTGTTGGTCCCTTGGAGAAAGTTGTTCAATTTGATAATCTGTACCACACCCTTAAATTTGATTACCCTTTCTGGTACATCCTGTACCTATATATCATAGGTTCATCTACCTTTTTGTCTGTTATCTAATAAAAATACTTGCCGAGGTTTTATAAGATCTTTCTTTAGGTACTTTTTAGACAAGTATGCTGCATCCATCAATAGACTTGCAAGGCACATAATCGTTGTTTATAGGTAACAGAATATTGTTGTTCTATAAAATTAATAGATTGTGCATTGAATTGTTTAAGGGATAAGGATTTACTTAAATTCTTTTCTTTATATTGCAGGTGTCAGGCTCAACTACATTATTCAAGCAGTACATAAATAATCCATGATGACTTCCACAGGAAGACATTAGAATACCAAGTTCCACCAATGCATACATTATAAATATTTGTTCTATTTCTTTTTGCCTCATGTCCAAATACTAAATGCTCTTGTCAGTGGTTGTAATTGTAATGATATAAATAAAACAGTTTTTTTGTTTACCATATTTTATTTCTACCTATTTATCTATACCTAATGAAAGTAATGAATGACAGTTAATTTAGCTAAACACCACTATTTTCTAAATATTATCACTAGAATAATCACTTCTTTATTTAATAAAAAACATAGTAAGTACTAGGTACTCAATTCTTAAATACTTCATAACAAGTTATTTTTATTTGTACCTTCATAGTTCATAATGAAACACTTTATAATTATTAAAGTTTACGCTTATCAATTAACACAATATCATATGTTTTTATATTGCTGTTGTGATGACAATATTTTATGAAAAATCTTCGTTTCTACTTTTGTACTTGGAAACTGAAGTAGTTGCAGAGGAGCTGTGCAGTGATGTCAAGTAAATAGCAGCAATGGGCGACATCATTTATGCTGCCTTCATATCTTCATAGGTGAACCATCCCGGGAACTCTCCTACAGTTTTAAAACAAAATCACATTATTTCTGCTCAAATAAAGTACATAAACATTATGTAGCAAACTAGGCCTTCATCAGCCCATGGCTGGACAAAAGCCACCGGCCTAGTCATTGCTGCCGGTTGTTTAGTTTCTTCAGGATCTGATTTTTCAGTCTCTAGATATTTTTATTTAACTGTAACACTAAATTAGTACAGTAAACATTAGTTAGATATAAATCTGCCTAGCCTTTTCTCAACTATGTTGGGGTCGGCTTCCAGTCTAACTAGATGCAGATGAATGTCAGTATTTACATAGAGTGACTGCCTATCTGACCTCCACAACCCAGTTACTGGGTAATGCAATACCCCTTCGTAAGACTGGTTGTCAGACTTTCGGGCTTCTGACGACCCATAACAACTGCCAAAGATCCTTAAATGACAGCCGGGACCAACAGCTTAACATGCTCTCCAAGGCACGGAGGAATCTCAGTATATAAAAATGGGTCACCCATCCACAGACCAACCCCGACAAGCGTAGCTTAACTTGATAGATCGACCCGTATGGCTTGCTTAGCCACAAGCTTTAAAACAGTTGGGCATACATAAAATATATGATGTGACTATTTTATTTGACTATGTAGAAAGTTCACTGATGTGATTATTAGTTTTTTAGTTATGGCCTGGGGAGCAAGTCTCCCGAGGGATCAAGTGTCCTGTTCCCATAGTAAGTTGCTACGCTTGTTTCTTAAATATGTGTCAAAAAGCTTAGGTACCTTCAATGATTTTTATAGAAGATCCATACTCAATAATGTTCATGCCTTGCCACCAACTTCTTTGTTAGAAAATCCCTCGCTATATATAATGTTGGTAGGGCAGTGTTCAATTCTTGTATTTTCAGCTTTAGCACCGTCTGTGAAAATATTATGATCAATGTTTCATAGTTAATTGTTATTCAATTAGTGGTTAATTTTTAGCATCTACTTATGTACAGGAATATCAACTACCTAACAATTATTTCAGTTGTTAGAATGTGAGGTTGACAGACATGTATAATAAATTAATTAACCATCAAAAAATAGTTAACCTTACTCATGGACGTATAAAAAAGTACATCACGTAAGTTGCTTGTCTACGCAACAAAGGAATGATTGTACGTATGTAGATTGACCAATAATGTACCTACAGCTCATTGATTTATAAAAATGCTACAGCTACAATAATCTAATGAGATAAGTACACACACACTACACAAATACACTTGACACTTCTACAAATCTACACACGTTATTTCTATATAAACTGGCTTACTTACTTGTAGGTAGTGATGATATCGAAATAGGCACTTTCGCTATTGAGCAAAACAGCCTTAGTCTTAGTGCACCTTGTACAAAGCCCTCATTTTATCATCAACAGAGCGCTAGTTCTTGACTAGAGAAATCTCCACTATAGGTAGATAGAGTAACTCCACGTGGTGACTAGTTCAATATTCATTATAGGCCCATGTTTCTTTATGAGATAATTTGTATTTGTATATTGAAAAATATAACAACTATTATTTTATTAATAATAATGGGAGGATTCTTTTTTTTTTTTTTTTTAATATTTTTTTATTCATGACCATAGATACAAGTCTTTCAGTCGCATACATAAATGGTAATATTACAATACAAAGGTAATAAGGTACGAGTTACACTTCAGTAAATAACATTAACATATTAATAAGTTTTTACATCAATAGTTTTGTTCATTATTACCAACTGGCCACCCTTTCGGGTTGCGTGGGTACATCTCAGTGATATTATGTTAACATCGTTATTTTCATACTAAACATACAAACCTAGACATTTAAATAACAACATTAATTAAATTTTTTCTATAGTATTACAAATATATTTATACAACACACTAAAATATTCCTTATTTTCTAACAAATCCTGAACGCGGCGGGGAACACTTTGTGACGGTTGACGTTCACTTTCAATGTCATTGTCATTGTCATTTAATTCACTCAATTCACTGACCAAAATCAAACGTTGAATGTTAAAACTTGAACACTGTAAGATAATATGATCCAAATCAGCATCCTCTGCTCCACAATGATGACATCGACTATTGTTAATTATGCGAATCCTATTCAGGTGAGCTGGTGTTAAGCAATGTCCCAATCTCATGCGTGCTATAATAGTTATAAATCTTCTTGTGATGTATTTGAAGTTATGATACCAAGGTTTAATCGGTAATTCATTTTGTATTTCAGCATACCATCTGCCTTTCGTTTCCAGGGTTATGTCCCAATACTCCTTCCATAAGTGTCTATTAAGTTTTTTAAAAAGGCTGTAGTAATCAGTGAATGGAACCTTGAGCAACTCCGATCGATCCTCATCATGATCTGAACGGGCCGCCGTGTCAGCTACCTCATTTCCACGAATGCCACTGTGTGAAGGTACCCATACAAATTCTACTTTAATATAGTTATCAAGTAGTTTTTGGATTATAAGTCTAATATTACAAATAATATAATTTAACTTATAAGAAATATTTACATTATGTAGAGCAGACAAAACACTTCTGGAGTCTGTAACTATCAAAATATTATGTACATTATTTACAAGACTATTTACATGCTGCAGTGCACAATAAATTGCATAGCATTCTGCAGTGAAAATGCTACACACCCTGTTTAATTTGATACATTTGGTGAAGTCTAGCTGTGGATCATAGAAAGCTGCATTTACATTATGGTCTGTTTTAGATCCATCTGTGTATATAATATAATGTTCTGGTCTATTGTCTTTAAACTGTAAAAAATCAAATTCATTGTGCACCGTGTCAAAATGGATTGCAAAGCTGTTAATAATACCATTATAAGGAATTTTGTATATAGGCCAAATATTGTTTTTAACAATATCTTGTGAATTCTTATTTACATGTCCAAATATTGTTGGCATTTCAGGTAGAGTTCCACCAACCAAGGAAGAAGCAGAAATGGCATTGGGAGGAATTGACTGTGAGATTTCAGGATGTATTGTTAGTTTCTTTAGTAAAGGATTATCATCTGATGCCATGACTTTTAATAAAAATCTCTCAGCCAACAACAACCTTCGTAATGTCAGGGGAGGTATACATGTCTCAACTTCTAAAGAATTAATAGGTGTGGAGCGCATAGCACCACAAATAAGTCTCAGTCCCATATTTTGAATTACATCCAATTTTCGTAACAAGGTGCTATTGGCATTCATGTAAGCTAAACTACTGTAATCAAAATGGCTTCTCACTATACTTTTGTACAGCATACTCATAACTTTGGGGTCAGATCCCCAAAAACTTCCTGCTAAATGTCTCAATAGATTAATACCTTTCAGTGCTTTGTTACTTATATGGTTAATATGTTCATCAAACTTTAATTTATCATCAATAATGACGCCTAGGAATTTGTGCTGCTTAACAACAGGAATTTCTACATTATTGTATGAAATTTTAATATTGCTAGGAGTATTTACATTTTTACTGATAACTAAAACTGAACTCTTTTCTGGACTAATTTCTAATTTAAGTTTACTATGGTAATATCTGTATAATTGAGACAAAGCCTTATTGATATTAGACATTGCTATATCTATGTTTTGATTTATGCTGTACAAAAGCAAGTCATCTGCAAATTGCAGGATATTTACACCTGGGACATCTACATATTTTAATATTTCAGAAGTGTATAAGTTATAAAGTAAAGGTGACAAAGTTGCCCCTTGCATTGTGCCTTTGTTGACAGTCCTAGGTCCATGCAATTTATTATTATATTTAACAAATACAGTTCTATTGTTTAAAAAAGAATAAAGCCATTTTAGAACATGACCAGGTATACCAATATCGTGAGATACTTGAATGAGTTCTTCTATATTTACATTGTCAAAAGCACCTTTTACATCTAAAAACACGCAGATTGCATTAGAGTGACTTAATTTAACCTGTTTTGCATCTGATAATAATGATACAAGGCTTTCAGAGCAACTTTTACCTTTTCTGAAGCCAAACTGTATAGGAGGAATTAAGTTTTGAGATTCAACAAAATAATCTAATCTTAACTTCAACATATTTTCAAAGAGTTTACCCAGACAAGATGATAAGGAAATAGGTCTATAAGAAGAAGCACTACCTACAGGTTTATTAGGTTTTAAAATTGGAATGACACACTGTGTTTTCCAAGACTCGGGTATTACTAATTCATTCCATAGTTTATTATAAATATTAATTAATGTTGTTTGTGCATTTAAATGTAATTTTTTTATTAACATGTAAGGTATGTCATCCAATCCCGGTGTAGTATCTTTCCTACTCTTTAAAGATGTTTTGAACTCTTCTATAGTGAAATTGTTCTTGAGAAATACATTTACATCATTTTCTGTAGCATTTTCGAACAAATACTCACACCTATTATCATCTATTTCAGTAGAATGTGCTAAGTTATCTAAAAAACTTGGAACCCACTCATCATTGATGTTTTTGTTTCGATTTGTTCCAATTTTTTTAAATTTTTTAATGTATCCCCATATCCTAGAAACTGGAGTTAACCTATTGAAGCTGCTACATAAATTTTGCCAAGAAGAAGAACTTTCTTCCTTCAGAATTATTTTCTTTTTTGCATCTAGTTTTTTATACCTTATCCAGTTTTCAATGTTGGGTTGAGAAAAATAATACTTTAATGCATCTTTTGATTTTGCGACAGCGTCACTACATTTTGTATTCCACCATGGTACTGGTTTTTTAATTGCTGTGTTTGCACCTAATTTTCGTTTTGGAATTGTTTTATTCCTTAAATCATTTAATGTTTCTATAAAATGGTTATATGCATTGCAAGGGGAATCATTTATTAAGTCCAAGTGGGAAAAACAAGTTTCTGATAGGCTATAATATTCGTCCCAATCTGCCTTGCTATAAATATATTTCTCTTGATCCACAGGAGGTGATGTGTCATACATAGATGGCTGAATGTTGATCTCAAGTAAGGTTGGAAGATGATAGCTACCCATGGGATCGTCATGAACATACCAGTTACATAAATGAGCTATTGAAGAGCTAACAAGGGCAAGATCTATCGCTGAAGCTTGTCTATTAGGATATGGAACAGTTGTTGGTGATCCATCATTCAAAATACATAAGTCAAATTCATCAATTATATTATATAAACATCTACCTCTATTATTATCACTATGGCATCCAAAGGCTATGTTATGAGCGTTAAAATCACCCATAACTATACAAGGTTTGGGTATGTTATTGATTATGTCCTTTAACTTTGCCGAGTCAAACCTGATACTTGGAGGGCTGTACACACAAAGTATTGCCATTGCTCCAAATTGTGTTTCTATAGTGATACATAAGTTTTGAATCGATTCTGAGAAGTGTGTATTAACTACTTTGTACTTTAAACGATGATTCACCAAAATGGCTACTCCATTGTGAGAATTTATGGAATTTTTGTGGATTAAATTATATGTGGGAAAGTGTGGAATTATAGAATTAGATTTGAACCAAGTCTCATTAAGAAGACAGATATCTATATTTTTTTCAATTAATAAATTTTGTAATAGGCTTCTTTTACTCTGTAAACTTTGTATATTATACTGTAAAATATTTAGATAATTATCCATGTTTAAATTAAATTTGATAAAAATATTTCTTTTATTTTCTTATGTGTGAGTGGTCCATCAGAGTCACTCTTGTTTCCTAATGCAACCAACGATTTAACAATTGCGTTAATTATAATATCATTATTTGCTACTTGTTTAATATCTAAAGTTTCATTAGTTTTAGCCTTATCAGTAACCTTGGGTAAAACAGGGAAAGATTTCTCATTAAATGTAGGGGTTGGTTTCACAACAGTGGCATACGATTGCTGCAGAAATTTTGCCTTTTTCTCTTCAATTTTTTGTTTTTTAATGGGACAGTCTCGTGAAATGGCAAGATGATTACCTGCGCAGTTGATGCATGTGATCTCTTCGACATCGCATTCTTTGTAGGAGTGACGACCAGCACAAGAAGAGCAGTTTTGCTCGCCTCTGCAAGTCTTAGCAGAGTGGTTAAATTTAAGACACTTATAACATTGCAATAGTGGTGGTATGTATGTTTTCACCTCGTATCTAAATAGTTGTATGTAGGCGTATTGCGGTAAAGATGTTGATGCAAAGGTGACAGCAACTGTATTCAGAGGCACTAATTTTCCTTCTACCTTACGCATGAATCTCTTAATTGATATTACTTCAGAGTCACACACTATATTTTTATATATATCTTCATTGGAAAGTTCTTTGGGCACAAACCTCAATACACCAATCCTTTCTGTCAGATAGGATGGTATGAATGCTTTAAATTTATTCCTCCACAGGAACTCTTCCATTTTTAGAAAATTATTGGCCGCAGTCGCTTTTCTAAATGTTACTCCTATTTTATGCGCATTTACTCTATGTACACCTAGGACTCCTTTAACATTGTCTGATATTAGGTTGGTGAGTGTGATAGGATTTTTATTCCCTACCTTCTCCTGTTCTGTCGACTCGACGTATACTATATATTCTGAACTCGTATTTTCTATAAACAATCTTTTATAGTTTGGTTTAGTAAAAATATTGTATTTATTTATAGAGTCAGAATTTCGAGTACCGGTAATTTTTCTTTTCTTCTTTTCCCCTGGCTCTGGCGGCTCCTCACCGCCACTGGTGACACTCATGGTGGTTCGAGGTCTTGTCAGAAGTTATTTATGTGGTATTTCCGTATAATTTTATATTTAATAAACTTTTTGCGAAATCAAAATTACCGCCTCGTTTGACTTCCCGCCAAAAAGTCGGGGAGGATTCTTCTTTATCAGTGTTGCCAACTTCTTTTTCGCTAGTCCACTAGCTAGCGGCGATTCTTCAAACTATCATAAATAAACTAGACAACTTTTTAATTTTATTTATCTTCCTATTACCGACGTTCGGTCACTGTTTTGGAGGTCCATTTGAAGATTTGAAAATGAAAATAAAACATAACATAGGTATGATAGTAAACATGGTTTTTTCATCATCCTGCTATAATATCACAAAATAATGAATGAAAAAGTTAGTAGAAGATGTTTGGATTTTTGTTAGACAGACAATAATGGCTTAGTTTTTTTTTATCCCGGAATTATGTTCCCGTGGGGCGATTTTTTCGAAATGACGTTTTTTTGGATCTCCACTCGGGTGGAGCCCATTCACACTACATTCGTCCCTATATTTGTCATGCTGAACAGTCTTTCCAAATCAGCGTAAATCCGCAAAGGTTTTGGTATTTGAAAGAAAAAATCGTAAAATTATTAACACTGGTTTTAGGCAAACAATAAAACATGCCATAATCGTGATAATATAACATTTTTTAGAGTTAAAAGTTTTGGAAATTGATTGTATTGTTTTTTACAATTTGAATTAAACTAACCACTAGACAAAACCACCAGCCACTAAAAGAAAAATTTCTCCGCCAGTAGGGGTGCCAAATCCCCCAGGTTTAGTGGAAATTCTACTAAGTTGATAACACTGCTTTTCTATGATATTTTCATTGGCTACAGATTATAAAAATGTGAAAAGAAAAACGTTTCGTTACCTATTTCAAATATGGTAGCTTTTGGTAGAAAGTGTTTTAAAAATTGTTTTTTAATTTTTCGGCAATGATTGAACATCTTTATTTATAAGCATTAGTAGACCATCAGTTGCAATTAAAACAAAATTAAATTATAGCACAATAATTCGGAAACAAATAATTCCAATATGATGAAACAAAACGCTTCAACGTTACAGATTAGGAGCAATTGGTTAGTACATCTCTATACAATTCTAATGGATTGGATTTTTTTTTATTTCACAATTCCAAATATGGAAGCCAGAACCGACAGGAGTTTGTTTAAATTGGGAATCTATTTCCGAAACAAACTGTGTTTCGCAATTAGGGTGCTGCACCCTAATTGCGTAACACATTATCAATCGGAGTTGGTTTCACTTTGACAGTTCAATAACATTCATTGCGTTATTTATGTTGTCGAGCAGACAAATTTTTCGAACATATGAAGCAATGGATTAGCAATTTGTATCAAATTGATTCAAATTCCGATTGATAATGTGTTTCGCAATTAGGGTGCTGAATTGCACTTTATTGTGTCGTAGCAAGAGTTGCTTTTTATTTAAATGATTTTGCGGAGCGTCCCATCTGTATTAATCTGTGATATTGCTTGAGCTTGTATTTGACCCTTAGTTACTATTACGGGATTCTGCCGTTTTGCCGAAAAATTTTGACAAAATTTCACTACCCAAACTTTTAGCAACCTTTTTTTATACCAATGCCTCAGATTATAGATCTATGCAATATTTGGAATGATTATAGTAGGTACGCACATTTTCATTTGGTCAAATTTTTACTTAGCAGAATATTACCAAGGTTTATGTCACTAATAAACTGGATGGCGGCGGTGTGTTGGTGGCATTTCTGCGAACACTTAAGTCATCTGAGCTTGATATTTCTGTTACTCAGACTAATTTACAATCTCGCAATTTTATTGAACACATCATCATAGAAGTGCCAAGTGCACTACCGTCCAAGCGTCATGTCATCAGTGCCGCTTGTGTACCTCCCAGAATGGCTACCTCTGTATATGAGCAACATTTTGAAGTCTTGCAGCAGGTGCTGAGTGACCCTAGTGTTGACTGTTTCTACATAATCTCCCAGAAATAACTTGGAGTCCAGCTGGACCTCTTATGGGCGGTGGGCTGGGTTCAGGTACTTCCATAACTTGTAGTCAGTTGAATAACTTAATGTCATTACTTGATGCTTTACAATATAATGTAGTGGCAAACACTAATGGCAAAATTCTTGACCTACTTATATCCAGCCACCCATGTAGGGTATCGGCTGCGTTGTTTCCTCTGCTTCCAATCGACACGTATCACCCGCCTTTTATTTGTGATATAAGTCTAAATGTAGATGTTCAACCTATGAAAAAGCGACTGATACAAAAATATAACTTTTACAAATCCGATTATGAGCACATTAACCGCAAAATTCAGGGTATTGACTGGACGGACCTTCTTGTCCCTTTGGGATCAGAAGAGGCACTGAGCGCATTTTACAATAAGATTGATGATGTAATTAAACAGCATACACCACTATCAGCATCCAGAATCGCTGGTTACCCGGTCTGGTATTCTAAAACATTAATTAGTACTCTAAATAAAAAACAAAAGGCATGGGTTAAATGGAAGAAATATGGCAACATTGCAAGTATGGCAACATTTTTCATAGTCATGAAAAATTTTCGCAGCAGAGAGCATTCTTAAAGGAAAATTGCAATAAATGTTTCTCTAAATACATTCAGTCGATTGAGGATAGTATACTTACATAAAAATATTAAGGATTTCTGGATCTACATTTCCAACCGCAAAGACAAACCCGATATACCGGCGAAAGTTCAATATAAAAACGACGTATCCAACGACCCTCAATCGATTTGCAACATGTTCTCTGATTTCTTTTCTTCCGTGTATGAACCTGCTTCATCTGCACTCTCTCAATGGGAGTTACCTTCTGAAACAGTGTTTAACGACATTGTTGTTTCCAACCTACACTTTAAGGAAGAATCGGTTTTGGCTGAACTGAAATCACTTGATCCATCTAAGGGTCCAGGTCCTGATAGGTTGTCTGCGTTTTTTCTTAGGAATACTGCTACTGCTATCTGTAGACCCCTAGCTATTCCATTTCAAAGTTCAGTCCCCTCTCGGTCCCTCAATCTCGGTGAATGATTGTGAGCCCATCCGTCTTGGAGAGAAACCTCTGATACGTTTCTCAGCTAAGCAAGTATGTGCAATCATTAACAACATGAAACGAGGCAAATCTCCAGGGCATGATGGGCTCAGCATTGAGCACCTGAGGCACGCGGGTGTCCATTTGCCTCGAGTCTTGTCTATGTTTTTCACAATGTGTATTAGTCACGCGTACCTTCCTGCTAATCTAATGAAGACCATCGTTGTTCCCATTGTGAAGAACAGGACAGGTGACATCTCGGACAGGGCTAACTATCGTCCCATTTCTCTTGCGACTATAATAGCCAAAGACTTGGACGGTATGCTTGATTCTTGCTTGGGTAGTTACATTAATCTTCATGATGCACAGTTCGGGTTTCGCCCCGGACTATCAACTGAAAGTGCTATTTTAAGTCTCAAGCATACCGTTTAATATTATAAAGATCGCGGTACGCCAGTGTACGCCTGTTTCCTTGATCTCTCCAAGGCGTTCGATCATGTTTCATATGATGTGCTCTGGAGGAAGATGGGAGACAGGGGTATACCAGCGGAAATATGCGGGCTCTTCCAGTACTGGTATGGTAACCAAGTCAATCAGGTGAAATGGGATGATACAGTGTCTGAACCGTATAGGTTGGAGTGCGGGGTGAGACAGGGTGGTCTGACCTCTCCCAGGCTCTTCAACCTGTACGTGGATGACCTGATAGTCGCACTCAGCAGCATGCGTGTCGGATGCAGTGTTGATGGGGTTAGAATTAACAACATCAGCTATGCAGATGACATGGTGCTGCTGGGTTCGTCGGCGGGAGCAATTAGAGAGATGCTTAAAACGTGTGAGACCTACGCTGCCGCACATGGTTTAAAGTATAATGTGAAGAAATGTGAGTACATGGTCTTTGAGGTCAGCGGCAAATGCCGTGGAGAAGGACCCGAGTTGGTTATGAACGGCTCACCAATTAATAGGGTGTCAACTTTTAAATACCTTGGTCACTCTCTTGCCGCTGACCTCAAGGACGATGTGGACATTGAGAGGGAGCGCAGGGCTCTAGCGGTCCGGAGCAATATGTTGGCCCGTAGATTTGCGCGGTGTACAGAAAAAGTTAAAGTAACGCTTTTTAAGGCTTATTGCCAAAGTCTGTACACGGGCAGTCTATGGGTCAATTGCACTAAGAGATCGTTGGATGTCCTGCGCGTCCAATATAATAATGCTTTCAGGATGTTGTTGAGACTGCCTCGTTACTGTAGTGCGTCGGCCATGTTTGCGCAAGCCCGCACCGACGGCTTCCATGCACTTATACGCAAGAAAACAGCGTCGCTACTGAGGACAGTGAGGGGCAGTCGAAACAGCATCCTGAAAACTGTAGCCGAGAGCCTCGGCTCTCCGATTGTGCAGCAGTTTGTGAGGAGGCTGATTTTTACTAACACTAGGCATTAAGTTATTTTTTGTATGTTACTAACACTATATGGATATTGTGTGTCCGAAATAAAATGATTCTATTCTATTCTCTATTCTATAATCTACAATAAATGTATCACAGGTGTTATGCCAACGGTGTGGAAGCAGGCTAATATCACACCTGTACACAAGAGTGCATCTAAGCGTAGTATTGAGCACTACCGACCTATTTCTATTTTATATACCTTGTCGAAGCTTTTTGAGAGACTCGTACCTACATAACGAATTGTACCCTATCCTATATAACACTATTATACAGCAACAGCATGGCTTTGTGAAAAAGCGGTCCACGACAACTAATTTATTGGTATTTTCTAATGATCTATTTAATAATATTGACAATCGTAGGTATACAGGTTGATGCAGTGTACACGGAAAAGCTTTTGACAAGGTGGATCATGAACTGTTGCTGAACCGAATAGCTTTCAATGGTAGGTACCTATTCGTGGTAATTTGTTGCGATGGTTCATTTCGTACATCACTAACCGTTGTCAACGGGTTGTTATTAACGGATATCACTCTCATGTTACTTATGTTACATCTGGTGTCCCACAAGGTTCTATTCTCGGTCCACTTCTATTCATTATGTTCATAAATAATATTGTTAACTGTTTCCATCATTCCAAGTTTTTGTTATATGCTGATGACCTCAAAGTATATAGACCTATTCATAGCATTCAGGATTGCTATCTTCTCCAAGAGGACTTGGATCGACTGACGGACTATTGTTGCACTAGTAAGCTCCATCTGAGCATTCCCAAATGCAACTACCTAAATTTTACCAAAAATAAAAACATCACAAGGTTCTCATATTCATTGTATAATGCTTTATTAAATAAAGTAAACTCGGTTCGTGATCTTGGCGTATTGCTTGACTCAAAACTCTGCTTGGATTTGCATATCGAACAAATCATAAATAAAGCTTATAAGATGTATGAATTTATAATGAGATCCACTGATGACTTTAAACGGGTCTCTTCGTACCTCTGCCTGTATAAAACACTAGTCCGTTCCCAGCTCGAATATGCCGTATCCATCTGGAACCCGTATTATGGTAAATACATTGACATGTTAGAAAAAGTCCAACGTAGATTTCTTCGTGTAATGCACTACAGGTGTCACAAAACTTATATAAAGTATAACCAATTGCTCAGTAAATACAAGCTTTTGACGCTCAGCTATAGACGTAAACAATTAGAGGTAATGATATTGTATAACATTGTTAATGATAATTTCGACTGTGTAGATTTAAATAATGTATTGTGCTATGCTGTCCCCAGAACTGTCCATAGACGGCGGGTGCGTGTGGGCAAACTCTTTGCAGTAGGTACCTGCCGATCTAACACTGGTCTACGTTCACCAGTTCGGCGAATGGCAGCAACCTACAATGAAGCATTCGAACATATAGATATATTAGGTTGGGGAAAAAGTCTTTTCGCATTATAGTATGTATGAACTTAAAATAAAATCTCTTTGGCTATACTATTTGTATCTGGCTGGTTTTAGTATCATTGAAAGTTTAAACTTTAAAGAACATAATTCTAAATTCAAATTAGGAAAATGTGTGATTTTCATTTGTTTTTCGTACTGTCAAGATGAGTGAATCTAATGAAGAAATTCGATACATTTTAAAATTTTACTACAAAAAAGATAAAAATGCAACGCAAGCAGCGAAAAAAATTTGCGATGTTTATGGACCCAGTGCAGTGTCTGTGAGAGTAGCACAAATTTGGTTTAAGCGTTTTCAATCCGGAAATTTTGATGTCAAAGATGCACGTCGCTCTGGTCGCCCTATTACGGATAAAATGTATGCCATTTTTGAAAAAGTGGAGCAAGATCGGCATACCAGTAGTTACGACGTAGCTGAAGAACTGGGAATTGACCACAAATCAGTTTCGGCGCATTTGAAAAAAACTGGGTACACAAAAAAGCTCGATATTTGGGTACCTCACGAGCTCACTGAAAGAAACCTAATGAACCGTGTACTCATTTGTGATTCTTTATTACGACGTAATGAAACCGAACCATTTTTGAAGAAGCTGATAACTGGTGATGAAAAGTGGATCACGTACGACAAGAACGTGCGAAAAAGGTCGTGGTCAAAGGCCGGTCAGGCTTCACAGACTGTGGCGAAACCCGGGTTAACTCGCAACAAGGTGATGCTGTGTGTGTGGTGGGTTTTTTTTTTTTTTTTTTTGTGGATGGGAAATCATCAAATGACTTCTCCCGCTCTGGGCAGAGCGGGAGGGCGTGTCAGACTTTTACTGACTAAAACCCACCCATGTTCCTTCAGCTGCCCGTGCCAGGGCCACGGTATCTCTTTCGAACTACCCGCGACCCCGGCGGCATCGGCCCAATTGACCCCGTCACTGCTGACATCTCTTTGAGGCGCGCGTGGAACACAACGCGCCGTCGACCCGGGCCTGGTCCTTACCGAACGGCGAGCTGCCCATTACTCGTCGTCCGCAAGCCCGCGCCTACGGTGGCCGGGAATCGGCTATCGATTCCCGCCGCCCAGGGCGTCTCCTACGGCGGCTAGGGGCGCGAGGGCGCGGCTGTTGCCTCTCCCTCACGCGTTCCGCTTCCTCCTTCGCGAGCATTACTGCTTCGCAGAAGGAGGTGACAGCCTCCCATGCACTCTCGCTCCGCACCATGGCCTGGACCAGGTTTGGACGCGAGAGATCGCCGCCGCCGATCGCCTCCGTGAGAACACGGCGGTGCTCCGCCCAAGCCGGGCAGACCTCCACTGTATGCTCCACCGTGTCCTCCGGGCGATCCACACAATGGTGACACCCGGGCGGTGTGGTGGGATTGGAAGGGCATTATTAATTATGAGCTGTTACCACCAGGCAGGACCATTGATTCTGAACTCTACTGCGAACAACTGATGAGATTAAAGCAAGAAGTTGAGAGAAAGCGGCCGGAATTAATCTACAGAAGGGGTGTGGTTTTTCATCATGATAACGCTAGATCTCACACATCTTTAGCCACTCAGCAAAAATTAAGAGAGTTTGGCTGGGAGGTGTTAATGCATCCACCGTATAGTCCTGACCTTGCACCTTCAGATTTCCACCTGTTTCGGTCTCTTCAGAATTCTTTAGGCAGTGTCAGGTTAACATCACGAGAGGACTGCCAAAACCACTTGTCGCGGTATTTTGATCAGAAGTCCCAAAATTTCTATAGCAGTGGGATCATGTCCCTATCTACAAGATGGCAAAAAGTTATCGCACAAAATGGTACCTACATACTTTAGATAAATGTAAATAATGTATATTAAAAAATGTTTTGAATTTTCTTAAAAAATGCGAAGAAACTTTTTCCCCAACCTATTATGTGCATGTTCTTTTAAAAGGTTTCGTAGCCTTTTGTACGAGGCACTTGAACTCGTAAGACTAATTATTTTTTGTTGCTGTTTTTTTTTTTAATTTGTTTCTATTTATTTTACAATAATAGTATAACTGTCACAAATGAACAGTTCACCTCCTAGTGATTAAGGTTTTATTTATTAATGGTAAACTGTGAACAGCGCTGTGGGCTACATTATTACTTAAGTTATTTATGTTTTTCTATTGTAATATTCCATTTTGTAGCTGTTTGTTGTTCCTACTTAATAAAATAAAAAAATAAAATGTCATTATGGCATTTGGTTTTTAATCAAATGATTTATTTCAACAAACATTCTTTATACAATAAACGTTTGGTCAAATGATTTGTTATGACAAAAAATATAAAGGCAAAAATAGGGTTTTTGGGAATTAGATAATTAAAAAATGCAATTTTATTTAGGTGTGTAACGTTTGAAATAATAACAAAAATTCTAATGATCAAAAACATAAAAAAAGCTTAAGTACTTCTGTTTTTTATTTAAATCTGGCTCGGGTCAGGCAGTCGATATGCAGCGTACCATCTATATGGTGTACTGTCGATACAACGTATTTTCGATATGGTATACTGTCGATACGGCGTACTATCGATTAGATTGCTGAAGACAATGTCATTCAAACCATACAGATTTCCCACAAAGACATTATACGAGTTATGCCGGGTATTTACAGTAAGACAACTTTTTATTTTCCAGATAATTAATAAAAAACACGTATGTACCCCATATGATCCAGGTAAACTTCGAAATAAGCGAACAACTCCGAACGTAATTGAATCTGTTAAATGTCACTCGGCTTTTGCAAGACGACAATACTCTTTTCTTTCTGTATACTTATATAACAAAATTAATAGAATCTTAAATATTTATCCGCTAACGCTACTCGAATGTAAACTTAAAGTAAAAAACTGGCTCTTTACACTTAATTATGAGGATGTAGAGAAATTAATAATTAATTAATTTTATTCTACAAAGGAACACATACATAAACATACCTTTCTTTCATACACCTACTCATACACAAAAACGAACGACCCACCCACACGTACACATACACACCTCCCACACACACACACACACACACATACACACAAACACACACAGCACGATATAATAATTTAAGAATGTTTTTCCGTATTTTCCATGTTTTTTCAATTTGTTGTTATTATATTTTATTTTATTTTGTTGTAGCTTCTTTTAAAATTGTATTTTGTAGCACATCTGTTTTGTCTATCCCTATGTTGACATTAGTTTATAAGCCAAATAAAATGGGAAAGTGCGCTGACTCCTGACATACAGGTACACCTAGTTCAGGAATCAGAGGCTTCAAACAAGTTTATGTAACCATCTATGTCAATAAAGAATTATGAATTATGAAAAAAAAAAAGAAAAAAAAAATGTCGATGTAGTGTACCATCGATTTGGGGTAATGTCGATTCATTAACCCGTCGATGGAAACGTTTTCGATACAGCGACCGTCGATGTAGTGACTGTCGATATTATGAACCAGACCCGGTAGGTAAGTACCTACGTAGTGTAATATAATTGATCAATTTACGGCAGAACCGATTTTTAAAAGTAAAATCATTTTTTCAATTCATAAATTGGCTTTATTTAAATTCTTTACAGTATCAGTTACTTACATTAAATTCTGCTAGAGGCTTATCTTATATTTAAATAGTTAATATCATAGTCATTCATTGCCTTTACTTTAATTTCGATTTAGATATAAAATCGAAGTAAGACTTGAGAAAAACTATGAACATCTCTAGGAACGTAATTGATATTGATATTAAAGTAAAAAGAGGTAGATATAGGTTATACCTACACCACAATTTTTGAAGATGGAATGTTGTATAGGTAACTTATTTACTTACCTACTAGGGGGCGTTTTTAAGTTCGCGGAATGGGGGGAGGGGATAACAATAGGTCATTATCGCTATGGCCACAACTTTAGAAACTCAATATTAGTATAAATACCAGAGGGCCAATTCTCGTAATTAAAAACGTTCAAATTCCAAGTCGCAATGTCAGCCAGCGACAATCAAATGTCAAAAATGTAGGCAAACTCTATACAATTTTGACAGATTGAGACTGAGATGAGATTGCGAACGTTGTTATAAAAATACGGGAATTGCCCCTCAGGTTTTATCTTAATTGGATCATTAGTCTTTCAACTATCGTCAAGCAAACTACTCAATTGGGAAGAAAGAGTGAATTATGGAAAAAATAGAGTACCGTGCCGTAATAAAGTTCCTTACCAAGCAAGGAAAGTCAGTTCAAAATATACTGGAAGAGATGGAATCCGTTTACGGGGACTCTTGCCCGGGTAAAACCATGGTTTACAAGTGGCACAGTCTCTTTAAACAAGGGAAGACGACCCACGGCCCGGACGGTCGATCGAGGTGACTACTCCGGAAATCATTAAATTAGTCGAAAAAATAATATTGCAAGATGCCAGACTAAAGAAGAAACAGCTTGCAGAAATGGTTGGAGTATCAGTTACGACAATTTTCAAAATTCTACACGATCATCTTGGCATGACAAAGGTCAGTGCAAGATGGGTGCCAAGAATGCTCACGCCGCCTCAAAAACAACACCGCGTGGAGTGTTCTCGCACGTTTTTGGACCTCTGTAACGAAGATAAGGATGGACTATTAAGTCGAATTGTTACTGGAGATGAAACTTGGGTTCATCATTATGAACCTGAGTCGAAACAAGACTCTATGCAGTGGCACAAAAAAGGCACACCACCACCCAAGAAGTTTAAAGTGTCACAATCGGCTGGAAAAATCATGGCAACAGTGTTTTGGGATTCAGAAGGGATCCTGTTGACCGATTATAAAGATAAAGGCGTTTCTATAACCGGAGAATACTATGCTTCTATCCTCGAGAGGTTGAAAGAAAGCATTAAAGAAAATAAATTGACCAAAGGTGTCCTTCTTCTTCACGACAACGCGCCTGTTCACAAGAGCTATGTTGCGTTGGCTGCCCTGCATAAGGTGGGCTTCGATATTTTAGACCATCCACCCTACAGCCCAGACCTGGCTCCCAGTGATTATTACCTCTTCCCAAAACTGAAAAAAGAACTTCGTGGGAAGAAATTTTCAACTGATGAAGAAGTGAAGGACGCGGTTTCAGCTTATTTTTCGGACAAAGACAAAGCATTTTTTTATGAAGGTATACATAAGCTAATTGAAAGATCTGAAAAATGTATCAGGGTAGCAGGTGAATATATTGAAAAAGAAAAATTATTTAGTATTTTTATCTTCACTTCTCACCCTCCATTCCGCGAACTAAAAATGTACCTACGTACCTACGTCTTTTTATTTATAATATGGTAAGTATCATTGATATCCATGTTTGATTCGGCACAGAAGCCAATCAAATGGATGTTATAGATATGCAGTGCAGGTCATGGTTGGTTTAGGTACCTACTAATGTGCCACATTTCCTCCAAATCCGTTCAGCTGATAATGGCGTGCTTAACAAACATCTAAATTTATTAATAGGTACAAGTAGGTACATACTTTGTAATTTTAAAAATAATATAGTAGGACACTGTTTTAAGCGTTTCATGTAGGTACACCTAGGTATAATCAATAGTTCATGTTATTTTATTGATAACTAGGTAGCAACATCTTTAAAAACTGTATACCTACCTATTTATAATATTATAGTGTTTAGTTACCCGTTGGATTTAAAAACTAAAATGTTAACGGACTTTCGTTGCCGACTGTCCTGTCGACCGCACGTCAGTGGTAACACTGATCTGACACTGACCCAATCGATTTATCAACAATTAATGCCTGTTGGGGTGAAAAGGGGAATTCACTTTGTATGAAAGATCCATAGACGTATAAAAAAGGCGGATATATTCTCGCTAACAAAAAACTGTGTCTATCGGAGTCAGCCAGCTCGCTGTATCTAGAGGCCCGGCACGCACACATTTCTCAAGAGATGCTGTATTTAGGTCAGGTCGGGTAAGAGGGACACCGGGGGTAGAGGGACTAGAGACCATAACTAGTAAACCGAAGCGTTTATGACTATGAACTTTCCGTCGATAAAACAGTGAAGGCGAAATAGTTTTTGGTGAAAAAAGAGTGCTGGAAATATTTTAAATGTAATGTAATGATACACGGAGAAAACTGTAAGTATTTCTTTTTATTAATCATTTTAATTTATAAACAACTACTAATATGAGTTTCTTTCGCTTGAAAATCCTAACCTCCAAACACAATAGCTGGGGTAAGAGGCTCACTATTCACGGTGAAAGAGGAACATATGTTTCTCTTCCCCCATGTCAGGGGTGACAAACATTTTGAATAATTTATAATTATAGGTAGATAAAATGAAAAGAATTGACTGACTGTTCTGTACCTACTAAAATTTTAAATTATAACTAAACTAGAAACTTCCCGCGACTTCGTCCGTGTGTAACTTAACTTTCCCGTAAATTGCCGTTTTATCGTATAATTTATAGACTGTGTTACCCAGGGACAATGCAGCATTCTATGTATTAAAGATTTTTTTAGTTTTTGAGTTAAATCATATCACAAACAAATAAAAAATCAAAACTTTTCTTTTTATTATATTATAATAGTTTAGATAAATAAAGTTTCGTGCGTTTTATATAAGTCCCTTTCTTTTTAATTGTAATATTTTGTTGTTGTTTGACTATTGCAGGAATGATATACATATATGATAAAACATGCCGTGAAAATATATAAGAAAATCTGATAGAAGCAGATATGATAATGATAAATTAAGTGAGGCTGTTAATGCAGTAAAAAATGGAACAATATCTGCATACGCCACATCAAAACTTTATAATATACCAAGAACAACAATTGCTAACCGTGTATACGACCACAAAGGTTTAAAATCCAAAACTTTAGGCAGGTGTACTGCATTGCTCACGGATGTGGAAGAAACGCTTGCGGAAAATCTCCACGTAATGGAAAAATCAGGGTTTGGGTGAACGCGCAAGGAAGTGATTGAATTGGTTGGCCAATACGTGGTTGAGAATAATATTAAAACTCCGTTTAAAGATTCCCATCTTTAAACGGAGTTTAATTCCCTGGAGAGGACTGGTTTATTGCTTTTAAAAATAGACATGGCCTTTCCGTTAAAAAACCCCAGGCCGTTGAACATGCGCGTAAAACTGCATGCAGACCTTTCGTGATCTACAGTTACTTTGATTTATTAGAGAAAACTATTTATGAACTGGGCTTACGGGATAAACCATCACATATTTGGAATCTCTACGAAACCAGCTTCAGCAAGGACCCGAATAAATCAAATGTTGTCGGTCGTCGAGGCTATACGTCTACAAGAACCATCGCTTCTCCAGAGAAAACTAATACAACTGTGCTTTTAGCATGCAATGCCGCTGGTGACAAAGCTCCGCCGCTAAATTATATACACAGGAAAAAATATCTGGAACGAATGGGTTTCTAAAGATGGGTTTCCTGGAACCGTTTATGCTGCGTCTGAAAATGGTTGGATGGAGGCGACAGTATTCGAAAATTTTTTTGCCAACCGTTGAAAATAAACGCCCTATTCTCTTGCTTTATGATGGTCATTCTACTCATGTGGGAATGAATATTATACAAAAGGCACGAGAAAACAACATAACGATTTTAAAAATCCCACCTCATACGAGTTATCTATTGCAGCCTCTGGATCTAGCGGTAAATAAATCGTTCAAAGACAAATGGGACATAGCGTTGGTCAAATGGCAAAGACTGAATGTCGGCAAGGTTTTACCCAAAAAAGAGTTTTTAACTATTCTTGGCCAAGTGTGGACTCAGATAGATTCCCAAGTATGTAAAGCAGGGATATACCCAATAAATAAAAATGTCATAGCTTAAGAGAAGTTTGATCCAGTTCAGTTAGCAGAATGGAAAAATGCGAAACAGCTAGAAAAAACACAAAATCAGCTTGTTAAACAAATAACCCCCAAAAAGTTGAGTGAAATCGCACTGACTGTTGTAAATGAAATATATATAATATATAATAATAACAGCAGGAAGTTCCTCAGTGTAATTTAATAGAAGCGTCACCAAAGTACGTTTTACACAGCGAAGAAAAAGCTGCTCCATTGCTCAATATTGAAAATGTTCAACAGCGTCCTAAAGTCCAAATTCTTGACAATCAGCGTGTATATACCAATGTCACATTTGAAAAGTTGCTTCTGAAAATGATTAAACCTGGAAAACCATCTTTGGCAACCAAAAGAACAAAAATAGCGACAGGCGCAGAGGTCATCACTCATGATCTTGTGTACGAAAGATATCAAAAAAAGGAAGCAGAAAAAAAAGAAAAGTTGAAAAAGCAAAAAGAAAAGAAAGCAAGTAAAGAAAAAAAGAAACCAACGGAATAAAGAGCGAGCACAAATAATAAGACAGCAGAAAAAAAGAAGGGGAGGAAAGGTGTGAGAACGGAGGTAATTATAAGCAGACTGATATACAGGTTTCGGGAGTGGATATGACACTACCAGGTCCATCAGGTCTTAACAAAATGAGGAAAATTAAAAGTGAGTCAAAAAAGAGTAAAACCATAAATTCTACAAAAAAAAATAATTTGACGAAATAAAAAACTCAGAAAAATATCATCATCCTCATCTACCAGCATATCTGATTGCATGAGCGTGCATGAGGATTCTGATATTATAGATTTGACCGATGAAGAACATGATATAACAAGAGATTTATACACCAACGAATTATTACAAAATTATGAACCCTGTAATGACAACAACAAGAGGATGAAATCTTTAGCATAGATATGGAAAGCAATGTGGTGAAGAAAGTTGGTGAGAATTTGGACAAGCAAAGCAAGGAGACAGTGAATTTTAGTCACACACACACACACAGTTACACACAGTTTACACACACACACAGTTTACACACACACACAGTTACACACACACACACACAGTTTATTTTTATTTATTTTTTTAGAGAAATCAGATGAAACTAATATGGTAGCAGGGAAATGTAACGGCGAATGGGATGTGCTGACAGAAGTGGAAAAAGAGTATTGTGCATTTAGTGACCAAGCAGTTACTGAGGGGAACAAGGTGACACATGAAGTCACTGGAATATCGGATGAGAGAAACCATGTGGTGGAAAAAGTTTGTGATAGTTCAGATGAGAGATATCAGGCGGCAAAGGAAGTTGGTGAGAGATCGCATCAAAGGAACAATAATACAATGACAAAAGAAGGTAATGACAAATGGGATGTGAAGAAAAATATACAAGAGAAAGAGAATTATAAAATAAATGACAATGTCTTGGTTCGAAACTTTATCAGGAAAAGGTGGGTGTATTATGTAGGTTACATAGAAAATATACTTTCTGGAAGAACTTTTACAAAACTTACAAAAAGCCACTGAAATTCAAACTCGCTAAACAACTTGATCGTGATACTGTTTAAGAATACTCATTGTCAAGAAAGTTCGCCTGCCTAAAAATCCTAGAAATTCCAAAGAATTTCTTTTGGATAAAGAAGATCATTTATATTTTTCTTAAATATAAAATGAGGCGCTGTACGCCAATATAATTGATTCAAGTGCCTTGCTTCAAAAATAATTTCACATATTTTATAATAGTTTTGGTGTTTTTTTTTTTATAATAGTCCGCCTTTTTTTATACGTCTATGGATAGATCTAGGTTTAGAAACTTGAAACTAGGCACAAATACTTCTTTAAGTACTTACCATAATAAATAAAGATCGTAATAATTAATATTCCAAAACTACCATTTAAAGGGGTGGAGGGAGGTTGAAGTTCGTAGGGGAAATCACGAAATCCGCGCGGACGAAGTTGCGGGCTAAGTGCTAGTCCTCTTATATGAAGCTGACTTCACTCACACAAAGATCTCGAGGCGAATACGAACGGTACCCATTATGTATAAAATGTTTACATTTTCATTTGAATTATTTGCTGAGTCGCTATTTTGATTAATCCATTGAAGTCTTCGTGCAAGTGAGACCTCCAAAATTTACATCTGCCCCACACAATGGCAGGATAATTTGGTGATGAGATTCCTTGAAATATTCTTGCTATACTTCTCCCAGAAAAATTACAATCTTTGTATACACATATGATAGATCGAACATCTGATATGATTCTCTCCACATCTAGGGGTCTTTCTTCTAAAGCCATATGAGCTGGTAAATTATCTCTTTCGAAATAGTTTCTAATAGTACTTTTTAACTCATTGGAAATTTTGAAGAGAATGTCGTTAGATAAAAGTATTTTTTCTGATGAATAATTTCCTATCTTGTGGAAAGCTATATTACATTCTTCTAACTGGTATAACCGCGCTTTTTCTTGAGAAACAACAGAATTATATAAATCATCCAAAATACTGTCAAGTTCTGTTGGACTAAGATCTCCTCTAGCTCTGATTCTAAAACCAAGAGTATTAAACTCTACTTTTAAATGAGATCTTTGCGAGGTCCCCGATTCAGTATTCCACTCTAAATTTTTTAATTGGTACTTAGTTACACCACTTTCCCAGCCAATAGCTGCTGCAATCTCGATGACATTGAATTCTAGGACACTACTAGTCATAATTCCAGGGTTTCTTTTATTCTCCAGTAATAGTGCCATTGCCAGAGGTCGACACGACTTTGCTGCATCATGTATTTTTTTCGGACCACCATAAGAAGAAATTTTACAGGTTATGTAAGCATTATTAAGAAATTTAATGTACTGCTTAGGATGGAGTTCAACGTAACATAACAGAGTAGCAATATTTTCAGAAGGCAAATCTAGTTCTTCTACAGTTGCATCTGTAGGAATTCCCACTTCATGACCCTTACAATAGTTACGTGATGAAACTGTGTCACATTTAGCACATTCACAAGGAATAAACAACTTCGAAAGTAATTTTCTTATTGTAGGTCTATCAATAGAGTTGGCATGTATGTGCCTTAAAATTTCATTTTTGTCACTACTGCCATTACTTAAAATTACATGGCAGTAAGCAAGTTGGCCATCCCTACCGGCTCTTCCAACTTCTTGCACATAAGATTCAAAACTGCTGGGCATGTTATAATGTATAATACATCTAATATCTGATTTGTTTATGCCCATACCAAAAGCAACTGTTGCAACTATTATTCTAAGTGTACCATCCATGAAATGTTTTTGTATTTTTTTCCTCTGTGCAGCAGACATGCCAGCATGGTAAGCTTCTGCAATGTAAGACATTCTTTTTCTTTTGTTCTTTTTGCTCTCCATGTTGACTTTACCAGTTTCTTGTAGGCAAGATCTTAGCACAGCTGCAACCCTTTCACACTCATCTCTTCTTATGCAATATACTATTATAGCATTAAATTGTATTATTTGTTCTGTTAACAAGTATGACACCAGAGCTTTATCTTTATCTTTTTCAATAGAAACTGATAGACATAGGTTATCAGGCAGGGCTGGATTCCTAATAACTCCATTAGCCCCATCAGGGATATTGATATGACTGATTATACTCTCTATAGTTGTCTGACTTGCAGTTGCAGTTAATCCCAGAATACAATTTACTTTTAATTTTTCTCTTAGAACCCGGCAAATCATAAGATAACTTGGTCTAAAATTGTGACTCCATTGTGATACACAATGTGCTTCATCTATACACGCAAAAGCGATTGGAGGGAGAGCCTTGAACAGACCTGATAATCCATTTGATGAATCACCTGCTATTAAGGCTTCAGGAGATATGAGAAGGATATTTAACAAACCATCTTTCAGACACTGCAAGATTTTACCCCTCTGTATCTGAGATTGATTTGTATGGTAACAACCTGCCTTTATGAATTCTGGGACATTCAACACTTGATCCTCCATAAGAGAAACTAATGGAGAAATGACTAATGTAATACATCGGTAATGTTGACCATAGAGATAAGCCGGAAGTTGATAACAAAGTGATTTTCCACCTCCTGTAGACAAAATGAGTAAAGTAGACTTCCCACACATAATTCGCTTTATAGCATTTTCTTGTCCAGGGCGAAATGATTGATGGCCGAATTTTTCAAGAGCCTGCTTTAAATCAACTGAAATATTTTCTTCATAATTATTGTACAGAGGTAAGATGCCACTGCCATCATCATCTGTTGATTCAGCTAACATTTTCAAAAAAGAATCCGGAATTTGACTAGATTCAAACATAGATTCATGTAATTGGTCAGTTATTGATTGAGTACTGCTAGATGGTTCAGATGTATGCATCTGAACCATCTTTTGCATATCTTCTAAAGTAGGAATATCATTTTCATTGTAACTATCTAGAGGCAAAAGTGTTTCTCCTTTATGTGATCTACAGTACCTGGCCATGTGCCCGGTTTCTCCACACTTAAAACATGCAACCTTACCAGACTCAGGAAATTCCATACCACCATGAAGACTCTTCTTACTTTTCCATAATTGTTTTTTATACTTGCTATAATTGATATTTTTCTTTCCTCGTACAAACACTTTTTTTTCTATATTAATTTTAACAAAGTTCTCATTTAACGTTCCAGACTTGATTTTACTGTCTAAACTATTGATTACTTTGGAGTCCTCAAGTTTGTCACAATCATCAACAGGATTAGCTTGCTTGAGCACATTGGAAATTTGCAAGTGACGAGGCTGTATATCTTTTTCTAAACCATAAGGAATATATTCTTGAATATCTAGAGGTTGTTGTTCTACAGTGCTGGCATTATTTTCGTTGCTTTTATGTTGATTCTTAGTCATATCCTTAGTCTCAGTAACTCGGACTCGTTCAACATTTGATTGACAAGGATGGTCTTGCAGAATATCTTTTTTACTTCCACTGTTAAGTTGATGCTTAAAATCTTCTCTGTAAACTTTATCTATTTTCCGCTTCTTCAGAGCAGGTTTCAACTTACCACTGACAATATCTTCATCTTCTGACTCACTGTTTTCTACATAATCACAGTGCTTTTCTTTGATATCCAAAACTTTTATGTTTCCTAATCCAAATTTTTCAGGCTCATTTGAATGCTCAGTTTCTTCTGCTACAACACCAGTGGCTCTATCAAGCCATGCATCATTTAATTGTCTTATCAATGGTTTTACTGTTAAGTCAGGTTTTCTGGATACATAACGAGTCATTGCAATATTTTTACTGATATTAATCCCTTCAGTAATTTTATATGAACAATGTAAGTCAGGATTAATATTTGATTCAGTATAAGTATTATTGTGTATAGGTTCTTGGTTGTTGTGTGTTTTTAGTACAGTCTGAAATGATTTGTTTTCACTTGTAGGCTGAGTTCTAGGTAATATAACCTTTCTTGGGTTTCTCAATGAAAATTTTCGATTTTGGAACAGTTTTTTGGATAGATTTTCAGTGAATGGAGGAAAAGTTTGACTATTTTGTTGGAGATCTGAATTTGATAATAACTTCTCTAACTCTTGGCCACTTGGTAGTGTAGGAATCTCCGGTTGCGGACTTGTAGACTCACTGGTGGTGTCTTCCAGCTGATGTGCAGGCTCTGGCGACATGATGGGCTCATCGTCAATATCACAAATCGACAGTGAGTTCTCAAGAGCGCTGCTCTTAAGTTGAAAGTATTTCTTGTATGCATATTTGATTTTCGCCGGTGCTTCTTTGATATCAAATTTCGTAGGTGTTCGACGATACTTTAACTTGAACTCCTTTTCCCAACTTTTAACTATGAGCTTACATTTCAAATAAGCTTTGTCTTTCTTTATTGTTTCAATAATATCCATAATACAATTAACTTTCGCTGGTTTTCCAATTATTTATTTCGTAAGGTAAGGATTTCAACTTTAACTTTTTATTGCAAGGATTTCCAGATTTCTTTTCATACGTATTCACTCTAAGCTTAGCTTGCTTGCTTGCTGAAGTCTGCTGCTTCCTGCTTGCTGAAAGTATAATTTTTTAGTCTTTGCTGCCCTGCCGTTTGACCACAGAGTACATTTGATAAGAGGCCATAGACGAAGTAAGTAGTATTGACTGACAGTCACAGATAACTATTTATACAGAGTTACTGGTAATTCGACGTACATCCGTCAGGGGCTGATAAGGGGGCCAAAATGCAACAAATTGAACCCCCCATATGTATGGTCGAAATTCAATAGTTTTCAAGATATTTGAATTTTAAGAGTTTTTCAATATTTACCCAAAATTTGACATTTAATTCCAAATAAAAAAAAATACATATTGGAATGGGTACCATTAAAAATGATGTCGTAGCTGGCACTTCAATTAAGCTATGGACATAATTAAAACTACTTAATGTAACAAAATAATTAAAATAATGAGCGATATAAGAATAATATCTTACCAATATTTTCATTTTACGCTTCAAAAATGTTGTCTCGTCACAAAAATTTCTATGACATTAATCGTACAAATAACTAAAACAACTTGCCTATTCTGTAAGCTTTCCAAAAAGGTATAAAAGTCAATTTTAAAATACATAATTCGTGGCATAATTTGTGGCAAAAAAGGCGTCCACCAAGTTCGAAGTTTCCCGCGCTTTTCCACACTATTACTTATGATGACCAGACTGTGACAGTGAGTCAGTGTTGCCAGTGGCAAATAGTCAAATGTAACATGAGACTGTTCAAAAATTAAACCCCCGTTCGCACGGGCGTAATAAAATCGCGGCGGGATTTTATAGCGCACTGGATTTTCAACGCTCTGCTCAGCGCCGAGAGTGCAAAATCTAACAGTGGGTTTTTTCGACGCGCCAGATTGTACTCTGTTATTGTTAAGTTGGATTCTCAAAGCTCGGCTCAACAACGAGAGTTGAAAATCCAGTGCGCTATAAAATCCCGCCGCGATTTTATTACGCCCGTGCGTACGGGGGTTAAGTGTGCGTCCACAGTGAATGCGCGGTGACTAGGGTCTGAGGCAGGCGCGACGACGGGGCGGGGGCGTGCGATGGCCAGAGTGACGAGCGAGGCCCAATTCTGTAACTTGCCACGAAGCAACACGCCATTGATACTCTATCGACACACTACAGACATTGTTTTGCCACTGTTGCAAAGGAGACGGGGATCTGTAGGCGAAATTGTAATAAGTTATTATATGGTTTTTTGCCAATGAGGTTGTTGGTGTGTGTGTGTGTTCAGAAGGTTTGGCAAATAAAAGAGCGTGTTCTCAGTTGGAGCTTTACTGAACGACTGTGTGTATACAAAGGTTGGGACTTAGAACAATCTTATGAGCTACGTCATACATAGGTATTGCCTAAGACTAAAGATGTTTAATATGCCTACGCGCTACAATCCTCCCCCCTTAGATTAGACTAAATTTTTATTTGTTACTCCCCAAAAGAATACAAAATTACAAACTTTATAGATGCTACAAAAGTTAACAATAAACAAATTGAGTTAAGGACCCTAATTGTTTTACTTATTCTAGGACGTTCACATTCCTTCCACCGCACATTGTTTACACTACACTATACGTTTGTTTGAGGTTTGCACTCGCGATATTTGCTTGTAGGTTGGGCATCCCGGGTGGTATGCCGTTAACACGTTGTGTGATCGCATGGCTGATTCTTGTTTCGACGGCGGCTTCGATGCGGCGCTTGCAGTAACACCACACCACGTAGAGTATACATAGGGTTACCGCTGTGCTGACTAGGATGACTGCGGCTAGCGACATCTTGTGGGTCATGGTAAGGTCTTCGTCATTCACCGAAGCCTTGTTGCTGGCGGCCGCGCTGTTCTGCGCAACAATGGTCGTTTTGCTGGCTGGCTGGCCCATGTTGTCTGACTGCTGACTGGTGTAAGTACGGCGATAGTGAGCGTTCGTTGACGTGTGGTGATTATGAGAGGTATACTGCTGATAACGACGTTGCCGGCAGCGGCTCACATGTCGAATCTCACGGTCTTCTTAACGATGCGGCCCGATTTCGTTGTAACCGGTGGCGTCGTAGTGTTTGCAGTGTCATATGAAGTCGTAACGTTCGCCGGATGTGGGACGGTGTCGGGTGGCTTTATTTGGGTCTCTTGGCGTGGGACCGACACATTATCAAAGTCTAATAGGTAAGCTGGTTTTAGACGATCAAGTGATACAGTGACTTGCTTGCCGTTACAGTCTAAAGTATAAAATTTGGGATGTCGCGTTATTACTTTATGTGGACCTTCGTACGGTGGTACCAACGATCGCCTAGCCTCATTTCTAACAAACACATGAGTGTTAATGGATAAGTCTTTATGAATGAATACTCTATTATTGTTGCTATGTAAACTTGAATGCGAGAGTCCGGGAACGGATGACAATGACTTAGTTAATAAAATTGTTTGATGTAGTCGCTCTCATTTATATTGGTTGTAGGCTTTGAATGAAATAGGTCGCCTGGGAGTCTGAGACTACTGCCGTATAAGAATTGTGATGGACTGTATCCCAGATCTAATTTAACTGCCGAGCGCAACCCTAGGAGTACTAGAGGTAATTCCCGTAACCATTGTGTACTATTTTCGCATTTTGCCATAATAGCAGCTTTTAAGGTACGGTGCAGTCTTTCGATCATACCGTTCGCCTTTGGGTTATATGCAGTTGTTCGAACTCGTTCGATACCGAGTCTTTTTAATAACTGCCGAAATAAGTCTGATTCAAACTGACGACCTTGGTCTGAGGTTATACGAATTGGACATCCGAAACGAGCAATCCAATGCTCTATGAACACCTTAGCAACCGTTTCGGCTGTTATATCTTTTACGGGTATAACTTCAGGCCATTTCGTCACCCTGTCGATAATGGTAACGCAATATTTGAAATCCTCTGCCGGTGGCAGTGGTCCTATTATATCGATGTGTACATGTTCAAAACGATTTCCTGTGTTGTCAAATTCACCTATCGGTGTTACTGTGTGGCGTTGAATTTTACATTTTTGACAGGGAACACACGTTTTGACGTAATTTTTTATGTCGGTATTCATGCTGCTCCAAAAATACCTTGATTTAACTAAGCGTTGAGAAGCTGCGACGCCGGGATGACTCATATCGTGTAGTGTTTTGATTGCGAGTTCCCGGAATTGTATGGGTAGATAAGGACGTATGTCGTTTGTTGATATTTCGCAGGCTATTTTTATATCCGAGTCGGGCATTGTGATTAATTTAAATTGGAGTTTATCATGTTTGCGTAGATTTTGTAATTCCGAATCGCTTTTTTGTAGTTCAGCTAACTTTTGGTAATCGAATAATGATGGCATGATAATCTCATCGATTCGGGATAATGCGTCAGCGACTGTATTTTTGTCACCTTCTATGTACTTGATGTTATCACAAAATTGAGAAATAAAGTCTAACTGTCTTAATCGTCTAGGTGAGTCTGAAGGCGACACCTTTTTTGATAGGGCGAATGTTAATGGCTTGTGATCTGTTAGGATTGTCAGCTGTCTGCCTTCTACCAAATGGCGGAAGTGTTTTATTGCCATGTATATTGCTAAAAGCTCTCTATCATAAGTACTGTATCTTGTTTGGGTGTCAGTGAGTTTCTTTGAGTAAAATCCTAGAGGTTGCAATTTATCGCTAACTCTCTGATTTAAAACTGCACCTACGCAAGTACCGGAAGCGTCTGTCATCAACACTAGTGGTACAGTTGCGTCTGGGTGTGATAACATGACTGAATTATTGATCATTTGTTTACATCGGCTGAATGCTTCTAATGCACTTTCGGTCCACGTAATTTCAGTTTTGTCGCGTTTTTTGGAATTATGTAAATACGCGTTTAGTGGTGCTTGAATTTCTGCAGCTTTCGGAATGTTTAGTCTGTAGAAATTCATCATTCCGAGGAAACGTCGGAGTTCCTCAATTGTTTTGGGTTGTGGATAGTCATTTATAAGTTGCATTTTCTCCGCACTCGGTTTTAGGCCCTTTGAATTAATGTGGTAACCTAGGAAGTTTAATTCAGATTTGCCGAATTCGCATTTGTCTGTGTTGATCGTTAAACCGTAATTATTTAAACGTTCCAAAACTATTTCCAAATGTTTTACATGCATTTCTTTTGATTCTGACGCTATAATTATGTCATCTAAATATGGAAATGCAAAATCTAGACCTTTTAATGTATTGTTTACAAATCTTTGAAAATCTTGCGCTGCGTTGCGTAACCCAAAATTCATTCTTGTAAATTCGAATAAACCGAATGGAGTTATGACTGCAGTTTTGGGGATGTCTTCGGAAGCCATTGGTATATTATGGTATGCTTTCCGAACGTCAATTTTTGAAAATATAGCTTTCCCTTTGAGTACGTATGTGAAATCAAGTAGTCTTGGTAATGGGTAACGATCGGGAGTAGTTTGTGCGTTAAGTCTACGATAGTCTCCGCATGGTCTTATTTCACCGTTTTTTTTATTAACGCATACAAGTGGGTTAGCCCACGGGCTATTCGAAGGTCTACAAATGCCTAATTGCATCATCCTCTCGAATTCTGCTTTGGCTACTTTGTATTTCTCCGGATTAAGTGGTCGTACTTTTTCATGAACCGGGGGTCCAGTAGTGTAAATATGGTGTTGTACATCATGTTTAGGATTTGTTTTAAAATTTTCCAGTTTGGTGATGTCGGGAAATTTTTGTAATATGAGATGGTATTCGTCGTTTATGTCGATTGATCGAATACTTGATTCGTCGCTATTTATAATGTTTGTGGCACGCGACATTAAAGTGAGTTTGTCTATTAGTTTCCTACCATGTAAATCTACTATTAGTTTGTAAGCAGCAAGGAAGTCAGCCCCTATAATTGAACGTTGAACATCGGCTAGTATGAACTTCCATTGGAATGGTCGACGTAAACCTAAGTTAACCGTAATGGTTTTTTCACCGTACGTTTTAATTTTTGAACCATTGGCTGCATATAATATGTAATCTGACGTGGATACGTTTTGCCTTTTACCGGCTAAAACTGACACATCAGCACCAGTATCGATAAGAAATCGTGCACCAGTTATAATATCTGTAACACATAAACGATAGGAATTGCTGACACCGGCGACATTGTGTATTTGACCCGGTGTCTGAATTAGTTTCCCGAGTTCTTTTTATTGCAGTTCATTGTGTCGCCGCATTTACGCGCATCGGTACCGTAAATGAAATGGTAAAAACACAGATAATCCGCATCACCTGGTTTTTCTTTTTGACTTAGGTATTTTTCTCTATTTTTTTTGGTGTTTTCGCGACTTTTAGAGCGTGCCCGGGATGTACCAGGGTCATAACGATCTCGGCTTCGCGACCTACGGTTGTGATGATTATTGGAACCGTTTAGTCTACTACGTAATTCTGAAATTTCTAGTTTCATTTGTTTTAGTTCGCTAACAATGATTTCGGGGATTGTTTGGTCTGCACTCGGAGTTGTTTTGGTGATCGGGGATATTTCAGACGGCCTGGTATTTTCCAGGATTTTGTCTGCAATTTTAGCTAAACTGTCGAGTTTTACCTCGCCAGTGTCGCATGCGGTAATAACGGCCCTAATTGAGTGTGGGAGACGACCTGACCACAATAATTTTAGAGTCTCGTCTGGTACCTTATTTTTACCTAAATCTCGCATACGCCGTAATAATTGAGAAAATAATCCTCTCCGATTCGATTCTGGTCTCCGAGTTCGATTTCGTTTAAGAGTTGGTTTATTTGTTTTGATTCCGACTCTTCATAAACCGAAATTAACCTATTTTTAAGGGTATCGAATTTATTATTTTCAGGCATGTTTTCAAGAATGTCACTTATATCACGTAACTCGTCAGGTTTCAGCCTAGCTATTAGAAGTTGACTTTTGTGCAGGTCACTTGCCTTTTGGGGATCCACGATGGCGTTGAATTGGTGAAACCAGAGCCTTGGCCGGTCTCGCCAAAAATCCGGTATCCTCGATGTGATGGAAACTGCCGTCATTTGCTGTGGTTGTGGCTGATCCAGGGTTGCTGTGACTGCAGGCTGTTGCAGAGCTGCAGACTGGTAACGCGGGTCGTTCATTTTCACGCGCGATAATTTCAGTCTCTCGGTTGCGATAACTTGAAACTCGATACGCGCGCGGACACGTACGGGTGTCACCACTTTGCCAATGAGGTTGTTGGTGTGTGTGTGTGTTCAGAAGGTTTGGCAAATAAAAGAGCGTGTTCTCAGTTGGAGCTTTACTGAACGACTGTGTGTATACAAAGGTTGGGACTTAGAACAATCTTATGAGCTACGTCATACATAGGTATTGCCTAAGACTAAAGATGTTTAATATGCCTACGCGCTACAGTTTAAAAAGGGTTATATTTTTCCATATCCAAATGCGAAAAATCAACCCAATTTACCATCTGGGAAATGAGAAATCCAAAAATTAAGTTTAGGTTACGATAAAATGGAATATCGATTAAATTATAATCGATTAACGTGGATTACAAACTATTTAAAAAAATGCTTTTACCAGATGAATAATTCAATTACCATAATCATAATAAATCATAAATCTATTAGAATTAACGTTTTAACAGTTTATAAAATAAAATATAGAATAGAATAGAATAGAATACTCTTTATTATGCACACCATTTAAATTACCATAAAAAAAAAATAAACAAATAATAATAAATAATAATAATAATAAACCACCATAATAATTTACCATTTAAATATCTATATAATAAGAAAAATCTTAGTCAATTCACGTTTACTAATCGATTTTTGTATATTTTTTAGCCTGTGCCATGGTATAATAATATTGTTTAAAAAAACCATGATCTGTGCTGAAATGACATGACCCTGCCAGTGACAGCTCTCGACCTTCACTCTATTAGCTAAAGGTGTGTCTAAACTGGTCCAAACGGAGAAACGAATAGTTGAAAATATTGTTGATAATATTGGTGGATAAAGTTTTTCCGCTTCAGCATAAGATACTGAACTTTGTGCCATGTATCTTTTAATTAATTTTTGCCTAGAAAATTCTGGGCAAGACTTATTCGTAGCATAGTGAAAACCAGAGCAAAGGCAACAAGATGCACTTTCTTGTTCTCTTTCACAACTGTCCCCAGTGTGGCCTTGGCCACATTTATAACAACGAGGCTTGGACCTACACTGAATTTTAGTGTGACCAAAACGACAGCAATTAAACCACTGTACAGTAGGGAAAATATATAAATGTACAGGTAATGCATTATAGCACATAAAAATTCTCTTTGGTAGAACCTGCCCATCAAATGTAACAACTATGGATTGGGATGGTTCCCAAATTGTTGTACCATCAACAGTGGTTTTAAAATTGAGGCGTCTGACTTTTAAGATTGGCCCGCAACCTATAGGTACTGTTATGTTATCAATAACCTCCTCCGGAGACCATTCCGCAGGAACACCACGCACTAAACCCATTCTGGTAACATTAAAAGTAGGTATAAAAGCTTTGTAATTATATGTTTCAAGACTATTATGAGTAATAAAGGAATTTGCGTCCAGAAAATTCGAAAAAGATAGAGAAATCTTATTGCGTCCGGATTTTTTGACGCTACCGTTGATAATATTTTGGAAGGCGTTGTGCTTTAAGAACTTGCCAAATGTGATTGGGTGCAGTGTCGTTCCATCATCCGGTGAAACGATTATTTTTTGCGCGATAGCGCGCCTTTTGTCATTCATGTTCACCACGTACACGTTTTACCGTATGTTTTACGAGCTATCTGAGATTGCACAACTGAGGGCAGAGTAGAGATATCGGGCATTTTGTTAGAAGTAGTATTTGTTTCGTAAGGGACGATTATTTCAGAGCAGCTAGGCCACTGATCTTATATTTAAGGTTTTTTAAATTTATAAATATTATTCAAAAAAGACGCGTCCGCGAAGTACGAAGTTTCCCGCGCTTTTTTCGTCCACCGACTTATACTGACATTGTGAACTTCTCGAAGCTCTTGTCCCAGTTGAACCGCATTCAGTTGCCGATTTCTTAAACACCTCGACACAAGAAAGCGGTCATCACGCTCTAATGTTCTGCGTCGCCCCGGGCCGAATGTAGCCACCGGTCTCTTGAAACCTCTGGTACACACGACGAACAGAGTAGCGGCTCAAATTTACTTTAACAAACCAATAAATTACTACATAACGATATTACAAAATATGGATTTACGTCATTGTCGTCAATTAAATGATTTTATTTTTTTTTATTTTTAATTTACCCCGAAGGGAAGGCTATAGTCTTTCGACCATATTGCCTAGTCTTACGTCCAAGTATCTTCTTTCGTGATAAGTTTTAACAATAATGTCTTACGTATTTTTTCATATTTATTTATTTAGTTTTCATAATCTGTTTATAGTAAGTCCATAAAAAATTCGTCATATCCATTTTTGTCAAATCCAAGGTAACTAAACGTCATTTTAGATTTCTATGTCAAGTCAAACGACTTGAACATAGGTACAATACATCCTAAATGTCAAATTGAAACTATAGCTTCTCCTCAAAAACATAACCTACAAAATACTAAGTTATTAACAATAATTTTAATAAAGGTTGAATTTAAATTAAATGTATTATACAATTAATATACATTAAAAAACACGAAATGTAACCTAAATATCATTTACAGTCTCTGTTAAAAATTTGTACAAATATATATATAAGTTGAGGCATTCATAGGTAGCTCCTGAATGCATTGCGGGACCCTATCAGGTTTTTTATAAATTTTTAGAAGCTCATCAGACAACATAAGGCGCTGAATGTTGAAAGACGAACACTCAAAGAAGATGTGATGCAAAGATTGGACTTTTTGTGATTGACAATACTCACAATATGGAGAGTTAACCATTTTAGGACGATGAAGATGATAATTTAAACGACAATGACCAAAACGCATACGACAAATAAATAAATAAAACTTTCTATTTATAAAACTGCTATTTCTGCAAAACCAAGGTGTGGAGTTTATTTGTTTATCTAGAAATGCATACAAAGTGCCTTTATTTTCAATCTGTGTGGACTGGTATGAATGTCTCCCCCACGATTGACACATACGCTGTCTTAAAAGACTAACAGCCTCTGTATGCGGTATGGAAACATTCATATCAGCATCAGCATTTGGAATTAGTTCACCTAGAATGACCTAGATCAACAATCTTTTTGGTCAGATAATCAGCCTTTTCATTTCCTGCAACGCTAATGTGTGAAGGCACCCAAACAAAACTAACTTCAATTTTGAATTGAGACAGTTCAATCCATAGTTCTTTTATTAGATAGATTAAGTAGTTAGTGTTAGCATGTAATTTATTATTCGCTAGATTTTTCAGAACACTCATGCTGTCACTTACTACAACCCACTTGCTATGACCTGAATTGCAATTTTTTATATGTTTCAAAGCACTCAAAATAGCAACAGCTTCAGCTGTAAAAATACTGGCATTTTTATCAATTTTTCGACCAAGACCTATATTTGAGGTTGGCTCAAAAATAGCGAAAGACACTGCACTATCATTTTTGGAACCATCACTATACACAAATTTATGATCTGACCACTCTGACAACAGTGCATCAACTTCCTCTTTTGAGGACAGGTCCTTTTTATTTTTCATAATTATATTTATGTCTGGAAATTTTGCATTATAAGTTCCTTGATAACCAGGCAGAATATAAGATGATTGATAAATGTTTATATTTTTAATGAAATTTATGAAACAATGAATATCCTGTAACATATAAAATGGCTTTACACCTAATTTAGAATTGGAATGCAACAAATTGTCCAAGAGACTATTATTAGTTACACTAAAAAGTTTTAGTATAAATCTTTCTTTTAAATGATTATTTAAAAGAAAGATTTATACTAAAACTTTTCAGATTCTTAATGGTGGAACGTTACATTCAATCTGCATTGCATTTATAGGAGCACTTCTGAATGCCCCAATGATAACACGCAAGCATTTATTTTGCGGGACATCTAGACTATATACAATTTTAGTATCTACAGCAAAACAGTAAAAACCATATTCAAAGTGACTACGAACTAAAAATTTGTACAGCAATAGCAAACTTTTTGGGTCTGCACCCCAATATGTACCAGATAATGATTTCAATATATTAAAACCTTTATTTGCTTTATTAATTACCTATATGTTTGGTATAATTATCCCAGGTTAAATTATATGAAAAAAGGACCCCTAAAAATTTGACTTCATGTGAATTGGGCAATGCACAATTGTTATTATTGTACGGGAGGCATATTATGACACTGTTTACCAAACACAACCACTTTGGACTTTGATGGATTGACATTCAGATCAAGATAAGAGAAATATTTACACAGATTTGACAAGGCATCATTGACTATATGAACAACCTGTGATAAATTGGTTCCAGAAGCATAAACAACTAAATCGTCTGCAAATTGTAAATTTTTAACTTGAGGCCCTAAAATTAAATTTAATCTACGTATATACAATATAAATAATAAAGGAGATAGTATACCTCCTTGACAAACTCCCAGCAATTCTAGAACCATAAAGATGTCTATTAAAGGACCATGAGTCAAATTGGGCTCAGTGTCCAACAGAGTTATAGCATAGGTACGCCGTTGTGAAGGATTTTGTTTGTACTAAAATTGTTACTATGGGCACCACCTTTAATTCCATTGCAGAAAAAAGATATGCACCTAAATAGGTTTTGTAGAAGAAGACAATTGTTAGGAGTCGTAAAACTTATTGAAACAATATACTCATTCTTAAAATGCTTAAAATAGTGGTAAACAATAGATGCGCCTGCGCCCGTGTGATTTACAACACTCTCCATCCCTTTCACACCTCCCGGACGCCTGCGCGGGCGCCCGTCTACTCTCAATCAGTCGACTCGTGATTCTCACGTTGTTAGCTGTGTTTCCGTGTATCCTCTCTTGTTCTGTGATTTACCGAACCTAGCTTGTTGTTTTGGACTCTGTTTATGCTTACGTATTGGTGCGCTTGGTGATTTATTTATTATATTAAACCTGTTAACTTGTCCTGGACTGTTTATGGACACTGATTTACCTACCTGTTTTTGCAATGGCTACCGAAGGACGGCGTTGTGTGTTGTGCCCACGTTCTGTTTTGCGACAACGGCGGCAAATTTTAGATGAACACTTACCAGAAAGACAACCCCGGTATGCAGAATATATTCAACAAAATGCGCTCACCGAGGTAAGTGTACACATTTCCTGTACACGGCACATATACTTGTTATAAATCTGTATTTAAAATGTCTGTCTGTCATTCTATCTGCTCATATTTTGAGAACTACTGAACCAAATTTAATACAGTTTGTTTCATTAATACATAATTATGGGCTACTTACCATCACGCTAAGTTATCGAAGGGGAAAACAGAGAGGTTAAATATGAGAGAGGTCAGGAAGAAACGGCCGTTTAATTAGAAATCCCATTCGCTATAAAAGTGGGACCTAAAAAATCCGACTTTTACGTGACCTGTGCTGCGGGCACAGCTATAGGCTATAAAAATCCCAAGGGAATGATCATCAAGTCTACGCGGACGGAGTCGCGGGCAAAAGCTAGTCAAAAATAAACCCAATAGTATGCCGCAGAAAGTATTTTATTTATTGAATGTTATTTTCAAATAGTCTTTACTTTTTTTTAGGTTGCGTTTAATAACATCCAAGCCACATGCCATCGGTGTTGGCAAGTAGTGCAAAATGCAGTTCGACAACAAGAACCAGAAATGCCACTACGTCAGGATGTCCAACCGGAAAGCTTACAAGAACCGCAAGGCCCACAAGAGCCGGGAATACCACCACAAGCAGAAGATCTACAAACAGTCGTTATTCCTGATTATATGAGAACGCCCAATGTTGCTTACCGTTGTATTTTTAATGGCTGCCCTAACGCAGAACGTCTTAGAATCCCAGTTACGATTAAAGTACATATTCTTTGTGAGCACCGCTTATACATACCTGAAAGTGCAAGAGTTTGCCAAGAACATCTGATGGGTAACGACAATTGGAACTTTTTGATTGATAATTGTAATGTTACGCATAACTTTAATGTACGTCAGATCACAGATATGACTAATATGCTGGTAAGAACCATTACCCAAGGCCAGAGATTTGATTTTGAATTAGAAGCTGCATTAACGGATAATGACTTATATTTTTGGACTGGACTAAACTTGCAACAATTCAATAGAATTTTAGAAGAGACTCCTTCTCTAGCACAAAGAAGTAATCGTCCACGGACTGTCCTCGGTATCTATATGACAAAACTAAGAACAGGAGAGTCAAACGAGAGATTGTCAACATTGTTTAATATATCTCGCCGAACACTGGAACGAAAACTTGCACTAGCCAGAGAATGTTTAATGAATGACTTCGTTAACAGACACCTTGGTATTGGCCATATGTCGCGAGAAAATATACTGCAAAGAAACCTGCTATTACCAAAAGGCTTGTTTGGCAACGAAGAAAATACAAAAGCCATTGTTATAGCTGACGGCACCTATATGTACATCGAAAAAAGCTCTAACTTTTTATTTCAGAGAAGAACTTACAGCTTGCATAAGTTTCAAAACCTTTTGAAACCTTTTCTGATGGTATGTAGTGACGGCTACATTATCGAAGTTTATGGTCCGTATGCGGCTACGGATTCTGATGCATCAATTATGAACAATATATTAAACGACGAGGAAAATCCTTTCCACTGGATGTTTCACCGGAACGATGTGTTCATCTTAGACAGGGGCTTTCGAGATAGCGTAGAAAACTTACAGGCATTGGGATATGAGGCACACATCCCACCGACAAAAGACAGATTCGAAACTCAATTGACCACAGTTCAAGCAAACAAATCAAGATTAATAACATTGTGTCGGTGGGTTGTAGAAGCTGTTAATGGGAAGTTTAAAAATAGATTTAAACTACTGCGACAGGATTATTTTAATAGAGCCTTGCCGCATTTATTTATTGACTTTAAAATTGCAGCCGCTCTTATTAACGCATTTTACAAGATAATGAACATGCAAATTAAATATTAAGAATAGCCAATGAAAGGCTCCATACACCAAATCTTTTGAACGACTATGTACAACTGAGGAACCTGAATAGACAAAGAGCCGCATTTATTACATTGGAAGCAAATCAGCTGGAAGACTTCCCTCGGCTAACAATAAACGAGATTTTCATGATATCGCTTGGGTCATATCAAATGGAACTTGCTAAATCATATTGCAGCGAACATTTACGCAATGGTTTATATACGATAGAAGTATGTCGTGAAAATGAATTAAATAATTTAGCAGTATGCAATATCCATCACCAAAATGTGTGGCTATTAAAAGGAAGGATACAGTCAAGACATGTTCGTGCACGTACATATTACGTATACATTCTGGTTAATAGAAACGAAATGGGTCGAGATGCCATCGCTCAGTGTTACTGCTCGTGTCTAACAGGTAGACGCACAGTAGGAAGTTGTGCTCATACCATTTCAATAATATGGTATCTAGGGTTAGGCAGGCACATACAATTTAATCCACCGGCAGGATATTTAGACGACATTATTATTGATATTGATTGAAATGTTAATAAAAATAATGTTAACTGTTAGCAGCTGTTTTATTTTTTATGTATACATTAAACCTGGAATTAAAACTAGTTAAAGATGTTCAATAACAAAACCTACAATGCCATAACAGCACTACTTTTTTGCAGAATTTTAGTTTATTTATGGTCGGAGAAAAATATTTATAGCAAAATAACCCCATGGATTCTTCGCAAAAATGAGTTTAAATCTTTATATTTAATGCTTTACAAGTATATACAAAGTGGTCTCATCTCTGTTGGTGGGTGAGCCCAGGCTTCATACATTTTTGCCCATGGTCCTTTAACAAATACTTTTCTGTTGCTCAGAAAATTTCTGATCCATATTATCATTTTTCCAGGAATCCCTATCACACTAATATTATAAAGGCGAAAGTTTGTGAGTGTGTGTGTGTGTACAACACATAGGCTACTTTTTATCCCGAAAAAATAGAGAAAGAAAGAAAAAGTATTTATTGTGACTAGCACAGGAAGATCACCAACTAAACAAAATAAAAACAATAATAAGAGTTTGAAAACAAAAATAAATAATCACACTATCACACTAATATTATAAAGGCGAAAGTTTGTGAGGGTGTGTGTGTATGTTTGTTACTTCTTCACGCTCAAACGGCTGGACCGATTTGGATGAAATTCGGTATGTACACAGCTTATAACCTGGATTTCCACACAGGCTACTTTTTATCCCGAAAAATAGAGAAAGAAAGAAAAAGTATTTATTGTGACTAGCACAGGAAGATCACCAACTAAACTAAAATCACAATAATAAAAGTTTGAAAACAAAAAAACAAAAATAAATAATCACACTATCACACTAATATTATAAAGGCGAAAGTTTGTGAGTGTGTGTGTGTATGTTTGTTACTTCTTCACGCTCAAACGGCTGGACCGATTTGGATGAAATTCGGTATGTACACAGCTTATAACCTGGATTAACACATAGGCTACTTTTTATCCCGGAAAAATGTAGTGCTCCCGTGGGCTGAGCAAGAAATTCAAATATATTTGCTACTCTTTCAAACTCAAACGCCTCGACCAATTTTGATGAAATTTGGTGTGGAAGTAGCTGACACTCTGGATAAACACATAGGCTACTTTTTATCCCGAAAAAATAGAGAAAGAAAGAAAAAGTATTTATTGTGACTAGCACAGGAAGATCACCAACTAAACAAAAAACACAATAATAAAAGTTTGAAAACAAAAAAACAAAAACAAATAATCACACTATCACACTAATATTATAAAGGCGAAAGTATGTGAGTGTGTGTGTGTGTTTGTATGTTTATTACTACTTCACGCTCAAACGGCTGGACCGATTTGGATGAAATTCGGTATGTACACAGCTTATAACCTGGATTAACACATAGGCTACTTTTTATCCCGGAAAAATGTAGTGCTCCCGTGGGATGAGCAATAAATTCAAATATATTTGCTACCTACTATTTCAAACTCAAACGCCTCGACCGATTTTGATGAAATTTGGTGTGGAAGTAGCTGACACTCTGGGTAAACACATAGGCTACTTTTTATCCCGAAAAAATAGAGAAAGAAAGAAAAAGTATTTATTGTGACTAGCACAGGAAGATCACCAACTAAACAAAAAAAAAACAATAATAAGAGTTTGAAAACAAAAAAACAAAAATAAATAATCACACTATCACACTAATATTATAAAGGCGAAAGTTTGTGAGTGTGTATGTGTATGTTTGTTACTTCTTCACGCTCAAACGGCTGGACCGATTTGGATGAAATTCGGTATGTACACAGCTTATAACCTGGATTTCCACACAGGCTACTTTTTATCCCGAAAAATAGAGAAAGAAAGAAAAAGTATTTATTGTGACTAGCACAGGAAGATCACCAACTAAACTAAAATCACAATAATAAAAGTTTGAAAACAAAAAAACAAAAATAAATAATCACACTATCACACTAATATTATAAAGGCGAAAGTTTGTGAGTGTGTGTGTTTGTATGTTTGTTACTTCTTCACGCTCAAACGGCTGGACCGATTTGGATGAAATTCGGTATGTACACAGCTTATAACCTGGATTTCCACACAGGCTACTTTTTATCCCGAAAAATAGAGAAAGAAAGAAAGAAAAAGTATTTATTGTGACTAGCACAGGAAGATCACCAACTTAACTAAAATCACAATAATAAAAGTTTGAAAACAAAAAAACAAAAATAAATAATCACACTTAATAATATTATAAAGGCGAAAGTTTGTGAGTGGTTGTGTGTGTGTGTGTATGTTTGTTACTTCTTCACGCTCAAACGGCTGGAGCGATTTGGATGAAATCCGGTATGTAGACAGCTTATACCCTGGATTAACACATAGGCTACTTTTTATCCCGAAAAAAATGTAGTGCCCCCGTGGGATGAGCAAGGAATTCAAATATATTTGTTACTCCTTCAAACTCAAACGGCTCGACCGATTTTGATAAAATTTGGTGTGGAAGTAGCAGACATCCTGTATACACATAGCACACATAGGCTACTTTATATCCTAAAAAAATGTAGTGTTCCCGTGGGATGAGCAATTTTTTTGTGAATACTTTTCTCACCGATTAAATAATAGGTACACGTTTTAGTGTATCTCATAAACCGCGGGTAACACCGCGGGGCGCAGCTAATTTGTAATAGTTCATGACATAAAAGTCAGTAAGTTCATTTACACTATTAAAAGCCCCAGCCACATCAAAGAATACTCCAACCAAATTATTATTCGCCACTAGAGTTATGTATATCCAGTTGCTAGCAGACCGATTTCTACGAAAACCAAATTGATTAGAAGGTAGAATATGATTTTTTTCAACATAAAACTCTAACCGCTGCTTCAACAATTGCTCAAATCATTTACCAACACAAGAAGTAAGTGCTATGGGGCGGTAAGAATCGGGACATAATTTGGGTTTTTCTGGTTTTAAAATTGGTAGGTACAAGACAATCCACTTTCCACTCTTGAGGTATAATATTATGTTCCCATAAAATATTCAGGACTTCTAAGAATATTTTTACACCAGAAGTGCTATGTTTTTTAAATAATATGTAGGTATGGCATTCCATCAAGACCATAAGTAGTGTCTCTTCGGGAGGAGATGGCAGATATTAATTCACTGATTGTAAAAGGATTAAGTAAAAAACTATGGCTGGAGTTAGTACCTACTGTCATCAAACGAAGAACTTGGGGTATGTGACACAAAATCTGGAGTGTATTTCTTCAAAAAATCAAAAATCCATGTGTCATTTTCATGATTGTTAAAATTATATGTTTTGTTATATTAGGTCTTTCTTTACCTATGAAATTGCCGTTCTGCAGTACTGGCCATTTCAAGTCAAAATAATTTTTGTTTGGCTAAGAATTCTAATTTCAAATTAATTTTATTTTAAAAACATGGATTTTTTTTTTCCAAAAGTAGTCATTTGTATATTGAATAGTGTTACATTTTCATCGCATTTCAATCTTTTTCGTCATCATGGATACGTTAAAAATTCGAGTAATTATGGAATATGAGTACCGTCGTGGCAGCAACGCGGCACAAACGGCACGCAACATCAACGACGTTTACGGAGCTAACACTACAAACCAACGCACCACTTGTTATTGGTTTGCTCGCTTCCGTTTTGGAAATTTCGACCTGAAAAATGAACCTCGCGGTCGTCCGAAGACTTTGGTCGACAATGACGAATTAAAGGCGATTGTGGAAGCTGATGATACACAATCTACGGCTGAATTAGCAGCAGCTTTCGACGTTAGCGTCAAAACAATATTGGTCCATTTGCGTCAAATTGGCAAGGTAAAAAAGCTTGACAAATGGGTGCCCCACGAACTCAATGATCGCCAGCGCGAAGTACGCGTCGAGACGTGCCTTGCACTGCTCAACAGACACACAAATGAAGGAATTTTGAACCGCATTGTTACCTGCGATGAAAAATGGATTCTGTTTGATAACCGCAAGCGCTCAGCAAGTTGGTTGGATCCTGGTTCAGCACCTAAACAATGCCCTAAACGAAAACTTACCCCTAGAAAAGTGATGGTCACTGTTTGGTGGTCTAGCGCCGGTGTGATTCATCACAGCTTCTTACCAAACGGGGTGAGCATTACTTCAGATGTGTACTGTGAAGAACTGAACACAATGATGGAGAAGCTGGCACATCTCCAACCAGCATTGGTCAATCCCTCGTCTCCGCTGCTCCTGCACGACAACGCGCGATTTCATACTGCACAGCAGACGGTCTCCAAGTTGCAAGAACTGGGGTTGGAAGCTCTCCGTCATCCGCCCTACTCACCAGACCTTGCGCCTACAGACTACTACTTTTTCCAGAATTTGGATAACTTCTTGGCGGGAAAAAAATTCAATACCCGAGAGGCAGTACAAAATGCCTTTGAAGAATTTGTTGCCTCCCGTCCAGCTGATTTCTTTAAGAAGGGCATCAATAAACTGCCACTGCGTTGGCAAAGATGCATTGATTGCATGGGTGATTACTTCGATTAATACAAATAAAAAATGCATGAAAAAAAATCGTTAAAATTTTTTCATACAAAACGGCAATTTCATAGGTAAAGACCTATTATTTGCTCATGAATTTCCATATGGTAGATTCTATATTGGCGTGCATCTGTTGAAAGTTTCGCATAGAGACATCCAACTTTTTTGACGTTCTGTTTTTATAATTAATTTTTTAAGTGCTCGTAGTCTTTTAAATTGAATATAAGTTTCTTCTGATGGATTATTTTTAAAATTTATGTAAGCCGTTTTGAAATTTGACACGGCCTCTGTACACTTTTGATTCCACCAAGGAAGGGCAGTTCTCCTAATCCTTTTTGTAGGACATGAGTGATTGCTGGTATTTTTATTGATCTTACAGTTTGGAATGGAATTAGCAGCAGCTGTATGTAAAATTGTACAAAAATGATGATATGAATCGAGAGGACATACATTAACTGTTTTGAAATCAAGTAATAATTCATCCACATTATTACTATACATTTGCCAATCTACCATTTTGTAATTTGGACAGGTCGGCAAATGTTCAGTACTTGAACAATCTCCACAGGAATCATTATTTTGACTATTACTAATCACTACTTTTATAATTGCAGGGATGTGATAACTACTACCAAGAGGACTATCATGTACTTGCCATTCACAATAATTGTGAATGGCAAGAAAGGCAAAGCACTTAATTATTAAGTGCCAATGATGAAGAAACCAAAGACAAATCCAGTGCATTAGGACGCCATGTTAGAGAGCCAACAGTTGTTGCCTGACCATTATTAAGCAAAACTAAATTATTTTCGTCAATGACTTCTAAGACATTTCGACCACGTGGAGAGTCAGAGCCACAACCCTAAGATGTGTGATGAGCATTAAAGTCCCCAGCAAATATAAAAGGACCAGGAATAGACTTCACCAATGAAACAAAGTTATCCTTACTGAAAGCTGGATTAGAATTTAAGGGACTATAGAAACTGACTATACTCATCTCCTTATTGATTTGATCTGTGATTTTTACACAAATATTTTGCAAAGAATTGTCGTAATAAGTGTTAATTTTATTATAAATAATACTTTTATGAATTATTAGGGCAACTCCGTTGTGTTTGTTACCTACCACAATCATTCCTTTCAATATTGTAATTTTTTATTTTAAAATTTTGATCCGATTTAAACCATGTTTCACTAATTATTGCAATGTGAATATTGTGTGTGTAGAGGAAATTGGTAAATAAATGTTTGTTGCTATTAAGACTTTGTGCATTCCATTGCATTATGTTTAAATTTGATATACCCATTATGGAGGTGAAGGAATTTTATTACTTAAATGTGTTTATAGGGACATCTTTATTACTAACTATTTTGGTAATTGTCTGTACTAATATATTTATAAATTTATCGGATTTCATTAAGTTATTAATTTGTACATCTATATTTTTTGCTGTTAAAGCTGGAAAAGTATTAATATTAAAAAGATCAGAGTATGTGGCACTTTTTGACTATTTTATTTTCTTCAATTTTTTGTTTTTTATAGGACAAGATCAGGAGATCTAAGCAAATATACAACCATGAAAAATCAAAATCTAAAAACACAACAAAAGCATATTTCTTTTTTTTTTTTTTTTTAGTTTAAATTATTACACATAATAAAGAAAAGGGTAAAATAATGCGTATTTTTTTTGTAATGAATTAATTTAGAAAAGTACCTAGCAAAAAAAATTTAAAATAATTTTACTCGTGTTTGGTGTAGGTACATTTGGCACACGGGTATTTTACTCTTACTTTTAAAACAACTTGTTTTATCGGATAAGTTAATAAAAAGAGGATGTCCGTTTTTCGAGGCAAAAACAATACTGTGCGTCGCCACTATTGTTCTAGAAGATCGCAAGACGGTTAACGCTGACTGGTATACCACTGTTTGCCACAAGTCATCACAGTTTCGAAAAAACAACTCAAGACGTCGTATGATACTGCACCATGACAATGCAAGTTCGCACACTGCCCGCGATACAAAGATGTTTTTGAGCACCCGAAATGTCGAAATTTTAGATCACCCGCCTTACAGCCCCGACTTGAGCCCTAACGATTTTTTTACGTTCCCCAAAATTGAGCAGTCTTCGTGGTCCACCTTTCAACTCACCCGAAGAAGCTGTTGACGCATACAAATCGGCCATTTTGACTAGCCCCACTTCACCACTTCAGAGTGGAATAAACATCGCGGAGATTTCTTTGAAAAGCAATAAATGGTACTTAATAATCTATTAGATTGTCTATACTTATTTCAAACGACACAACTTAAAAGGCACCCCTCGTATAGCCTATTTTTTTTCAAGATGGTAAAAAAAAGTCATCCAGTATACAGGGTTACAGGTTAAGTCGACCTATTCCCTTTAAGGGCATGTTCTTTACATTGTTTCTGATTGATTTGGCTATGAAACACCCTATCCTAAATCTAACCGTTTTCGAGATATTTGAAATTAATTGTTTTTTATAAAAAATACCCGATTTTTGTCTATCAGCTCAGATATTGTGAAACGTGTAAGTCTTATTATTACTGTTATTTATTTTTTACATGTAAAATAAGATGCTTTATGACCTAAATAACCAAGATTGTCCATAAAATTAATAAATAAGTCGTTGTAGATGATTAAACTTTCAAAAAAGTAATTAAAATTTAGAAACCTTAATTTTTGTTTAAGGATATCTAAAAAAAAAATTATGGCACTTGTTTTGCAGATGAGCTTAAAAATATCTACGTTTCATCAGCTATCCAACGAGGTATGATAATCTGGGGTTTTATCAAAAATGCAGAGCAAAACTTAATTTCATTGGCTACAGGGGAGGTAAAAAAAATACTAAATAAAACAATCGCTTAGTACAAGATGCTTTTAATAAACTATTAAAACTGTTAAATTTCTAAATTTCGTGTTCGACATGTCCGCCTCTATTTTGCACACATCTTCGCATTCTTTTTCGAAGTCCACTTTTAACAACACCAGTAGTTAAAGTTCTTCTTATTTCATTCGCCGCATTAATTATTTTTTCTCTCAATACCTCAACGGATGAAACTGGGTTGGGGTCACTGTATACAAGACTCTTCATGTGCCCCCATACGTAAAAATCCATGGGGGTTATGTCAGGACTTCTAGCTGGCCAGGGTAAAGGCCCACCTCGTCCAATCCACTTATTTGGATAATTTGTATCCAGCCATTCTCTGACACTTCTCCTGAAATGGGCGGGGCAGCCATCATGCTGATACCACATGTCTCTTATTAGATTTAGTGGTAAATCATCTAGTAAATCACTTAAGTCTCCTCGTAAGAAATTTTCATAGTGTTCTCCATTTAAATTATCAGGGAGAAAATAAGGCCCAATCAAATTATTTGAAATAATACCCATCCACACGTTGAGGCTAAATCTTCGTTGTGACCCCTTTACTCTCTTTTTGTTTGGATTTCTCTGTTCTTTCGGGGCCCAATAATGAGCGTTATGGTAATTGGTAATCCCATCTTTATCAAACTTAGACTCATCTGTCCACAAGATTTTTTTAAGGAAAGTCGGGTCTTCGAAATCAGCATTTAACATAAATCTGCAGAAATCCAATCTTCTCGCAGGATCTCCCTCTTCGATAGCATGTACCGGCGTATAATGGTAAGGGTATAGGCCCGCTGTGTGAACGGTAAACCATACCTTCCATTGCGAGAGTCCCAGAGCACGGGCAACAATATTAGTGGAAGTGGTTGGATCCAATCGAAATTGTTCCACTATCTCATTATTTTGTTCTTCGTCGTCATCAATCACACGTGGTCTTCCCAAGTCTGTACGTCGTCTTGAAACGGAGCCAGTTTCTCGAAGTCTTCGATAAACTCCGTTGAACACGCTCACATCCGGCACTCGACGGTCGGGATAGCGTATTATGTACTCATTGCGAGCATGCGCAGACACACAATTGCAGTATCCATAGCAAATTAGCATGTCAGCATATTCCTCATTCGTGTAGGCTGCCATCTTGAACAGTTCCGTATCACAAGCACAATCAGAATCCAGTTAACACGCACAGTAAGTCAGGAATCAGAAGAAACAGTCCAGAAACACAGCCAAGTCGAATAGAAAACAGAGAACAAAATAATATCGCATCTACCACGGACGAATCACATAAGCAGACTAACAGATTATTGTTGGATAATGATAACCAAACACAAAGCGCATTGTATTACCAAACCGGTTTCTTCACGTTATGTTTCCCACTCACACCTGCACAAAGCGTATAGTAAGGTATCTCGCTCACACTCACCGCATTAACCTTAAAGGACAATAGGCTAGGGTCTACTACCTGGGGGCTCGCAACTAAGTTTTTTCTATGACTGTTTTTTTTAACCCTAGATTATCATACCTCGTTGGATAGCTGATGAAACGTAGATATTTTTAAGCTCATCTGCAAAACAAGTGCCATAATTTTTTTTTTAGATATCCTTAAACAAAAATTAAGCTTTCTAAATTTTAATTACTTTTTTGAAAGTTTAATCATCTACAACGACTTATTTATTAATTTTATGGACAATCTTGGTTATTTAGGTCATAAAGCATCTTATTTTACATGTAAAAAATAAATAACAGTAATAATAAGACTTACACGTTTCACAATATCTGAGCTGATAGACAAAAATCGGGTATTTTTTATAAAAAACAATTAATTTCAAATATCTCGAAAACGGTTAGATTTAGGATAGGGTGTTTCATAGCCAAATCAATCAGAAACAATGTAAAGAACATGCCCTTAAAGGGAATAGGTCGACTTAACCTGTAACCCTGTATTTACAGGATAATTTTTAAGCAGTGCGCTTTTCACAGGGTGCTCTACCCATGAATATGAACAACTTTCACTATAAGAATAACTCTGAAATCGCAAAAAAAAATCAGTATTACTCAATCGAATTTGATGGCTCAACGAATGGATAGGTATTATTTTTGACTTTTTAAATGTTCGCTCTTTTTTGCGTTGCGGGTTTTTAAAATTTTTTTGAATACCAGCGGTTTATTTTTCGGTTTGGATATTTTTTCTATATAGAAAATTTTATGGAATCGTGGTTTCGTCAACTTAACATTAAATCTTCAACTTTACAATATATTTATTTCAAAATTAATGCTGCAGTATTTTAGACATAACGGAGGATCATGCCATTTGAGGTTATAGGCTCAACAATTGGCTGTAAATACATACCTTGCTGACCCGTTTTTCGACGTCTTAGTGGGTTTCAGTTTAGCTTTACACAGCACACACACAACACAGCATACACACACACAAACACACAGCACACAGCATTGTTCACGTTCAATACATTAAAACAAATATGTTAGTTCCTGTGAAAATTAAAACCCGAAAACATTGAGAGATGAAACTAACACTGTGATGTTTGTGCGAATCAAGTCACAGCATCTTTGCGTTTTCTTTTCCCATTCTACCTTGAAATACTTGATCGTAATGACAAAGGAGCACGGAGATCGCTGTATTCACCAATTATGTATGTGTGTTGTTGCATGCAAAGGAGGCGGCGGAGAGGGAGAGAGCAAACCTCTCACTCCACCCGAACCAGAAGAACAGCCGGAGGGCGTCGAAGGGCGCTTAGCGATCTCCGGCCACCATAAGTCTCTCCTTATGGTGGCCGGAGATCGCCTGCGGGTGGCGAACTTGGGGCTGAGTCGTCGCTTGACCAGTCAGACCCAAAGAGGTGGCACGCAGCATTCCATGCGCACCCTTATTTAAAGGCTTCCCTGTTTTCTAGGCGCTTAGAAGGTTAAACATCTATACTCTTTAGCCGTCGAGCCTAAGCTTCAAGAGCTTCGGCTCTCTAATCTTGTAATTTTATTTTAGAATCTTTTCTTAAACAGCTAAAAATCCTTGTTTGTGTGGAGTTTGATAAAGGCAGTTTTGGTCATAATTCAATTATAAGTATGCCCAATCAACGAAAAATAAGTTTTGAAGTCTTAAAAATAGTACCTTTTGGCACTTTTAAAACCTACCTTGTAAGAAAGCTTATCAAACAATCACACTTCACATACACACCTCCCTACACACACACTACACTCATAAACACATCCCTATTTACACAAACACAATCTTTCACTCCATCTGCTGTGTTAACAACCACTGTAAACTAACAGTAAAGTCACGGTTGTATTTTATAAATTGAAACCGTAAAATCTCCGACTCCTAAGATACAGGTCTGCGTACCTAATTTAGGAGGACGGAAAGCCGACTATAATTTTAAACTTGGTAGTACAACCTACTGTTTCCATATGCCATGTACCTACTGTGTTGCTGTTTAAAAATATATCATTTATTATTATTATTTTCGAGTGTGTTCTTCTTCTCAGCTCGTAGGCTGGTTTTAGCTACATTTACGGGCCAAAGCCAAGTAAATGCAGCGTGTGGTGTGTATTTAAGATGAGGGTGTGTTTTCTTCCTCTAACTGCATGAATTTCCTAACTATTCTACAGGTGTTTAAGATGGCTGCTTTCTGAAGGTTAATATAAACGGATTCTTCTAAATCTATTAATTTCAGGCTACGGAGAAGATGGTTGGGGATGACGCCTGTCGTGGAGAGAACTATCGGGATAACGTAAACTTTTTCTTGTCTCCAGAATCTTGTGACTTCTTCTTTAAGTTCAGCATATTTACTTATTTTTTCAAATATGGTTTTTTGTAGGTTATGGGTATTAGGAACTGCAATGTCTATAAGGTAAGTGATTTTTCTTATTTTATTCTGTAGGGTTATGTCTGGTATATTATAGTGGATAGTCTTATCTGTAAATATGGCGCGATCGTAGTACATTTTGTGTGTATCATTTTCTAGGATAGTTTGTGGTGTGTACTTGTAGTAAGGGGTATTAGAGTTTTGTATGAGACTGTGTTTGAGTGCTAGTTTTTGATGAATGTTTGCAACCTGGTTGTGTCTGTGAGTGTAGTCTGTCTGTGTGAGTGTTGTGCATGCTCCAGTTATGTGTTGTATGGTTTCTGATTGAATGTGGCATCTGCGGCATTTATCGTTTCTTGTGGTAGGGTCTTTAATGATAAATTTCCTGTAGTTTTTGGTGTTGATGATTTGATCTTGTATAGCTATGATGAAGCCTTCTGTTTCAGGAAACAGGTTTCCTATTTTAAGCCACTTATTAGATGCCACTATGTTAATATGAGTTTGTTCTAAATCATGGGGGTGTCTACCGTGAAGGACTTTCTTCTTCCAGTTTTCAATTTTTTGGTTCTGTGGGTCAGTGTTATTTGTGTCTTGTGTATTTTGTTCATTTAAGTTAAGTGGGGTGTAGTTAAAATCATTTTGAGAAATAGCTTTGTGTATGTCACTAGTGCGAGATTTAGAATAGAAGAATGTTTTTAGCCTAGTAATTTGTTTCTGCCAAAGGTGATGGATGTCGATTAGGCCTCTCCCTCCATTCTGTATTTTGATTGTGAGTCGCTCGATCGCAGATTTAGGGTGCAGGTTGTTGTGTTTTGATAGTATTGTGCGCGTGGTCCTCTCTAACTGTTCGATGTCAGTCTTTGACCACTTTATTACTCCAAATGAATATGTCAATATTGGTATGGCAAAAGTATTCAAGGCTTTAATAAGTTGCTTTCCTGATAGTTGTGTTTTGCAAACTGCGTTAATTCTCCTTCGATATTCGTTTCTTATTCATTTATTATTATTTTTGGTAAACAAGTTTTGTTTCTTAGCTATTTGGCTAGTTTAAGCTACATTAACGGGCCCAAGCCAAGTCAATGTAGCGTGTGTGGTGAATTTTTTATTACGAAGAATGAGTATTATGAGGAGATATTTCGTTTTCTTCAATTTGCATGAACTTTCTCACTATTCTGCAGGTATTTAAGATTGCGGCTTTTTGAAGAGTAATGTAAATTGAGTCTTTCAAGTCTATTATTTTAAGGCTATGGTGGAGGTGATTGGGTATAACACCCGTAGTGGATTATTATTATTATTATAAATGAATAACTCTTTGAAGTCTTTTACTGTCAGCTCAGCTCGATAAAAAGCATTAAATGTAGGGCTAAAAGGCTAGTCTTTTTGAACACTTGTATCACTCTTATTATGGTAAATTTAATTAAAACAACATTTCAACATTCCCATTGGCAAGTAGGTATATATTATTATAAAATTAATCGAATTTACAAAGATGGTAACCAAGTTTTTGTTCTTGAATATATTAAAAGTACTTAAGTACTGATATAATCACTTCTCGCGTTACTAATATCTATTCTGCTTATTAATCTAATATCTTCATGACCTTGAACATGTTATACAGACAGCGACACAAAACTGTTGTACTGTGCAATATTTCGTTTCAAGATGTCAGCACATAAGCCTAGCACTCTTTCAAACCTGAAAATTAAACAAACAAAATCTGAGTACATAGCTGAGTACATAGCTGAATATACAAACTCCTTACACGTTCCTTAAAGTCAAAGGCAAGCTTTTAAATATAAAAAAATATGTTTAAGCAGACGTTTAAGTAATATTATTTTTTTAAGGAAGGGGTTCTAAATAAATAACTTGTCTAAATAATTTTTTAACTGGAGATGTACCTAAAATGACTGAATCTGACCAATCACACTGGTCATAAAATATTGATGACCGGTAATTTATTTTATACTAGGTAACACTAACACAACATAACATCACGCCTGTATTCCGCGAATGGTTAGACAGAGTTTACACATAGTGCATCCAAATTTCGCTAATTGTGTGTGCTAATGCTGAGCAGGAGGTTGGGTGTTCTAAGGTACTCCTCTGCCCAAACCTTCGGGGAATACAGGCGTGATGTTGTATTATGTTCAATAAAAAAATTTTTACCGCTTTTTGTATGGAATCCTTTACCTAAACTTCATGTATGATATTACTTGCAGAAATTGATGATATAATTACTTAATTCATTATTTTACACTCTCAAAACATGAATCAGTAAAAACCTGCCAAGTGTGAGTCTGACTCGCGCACTGAGTCCTGGGTTCGTACGGTGAAATTAGATATTATTCCCGAAAATTTTGCTACCTACTTTGGGTTACATTATTGCAATTTTCTTAAGGATTTCTAATTTTTTGGAGAATAAATTATGACCTATGTTATTTCCTGATAATTTAGGGCCCGTAGTTTCGGAGCATATTCAGTACAAATAAACAAAAAAAAAAAAAAAAACTTTCCTATTTACCTATAAACTAACTTAACTTTTTTTTTAAACTACGGGCCCAATTTTATCCATTTTTTCACCAATAGAAAGCTAAATTATCAGGAAGTAGCAAAGACCATAATTTAATCTCGAAAAAATTAGAAATCCTTAAGAAAATTGCAATAATGTAACCCAAAGTAGCAAAATTTTGCCTATAAAATTCATTATTTGGCGTGCGCTGAGAAAACGATTGACGACACATAAAAAGTATGTATCTACTACATGATTAAAGTACTTATTATTACCTACAAAAAAGTTCACGAGGGAATATACCAAATATCATAGTTAAGTCACAATAATATTAGCAGCTTTTGTGTCCTAAAATTTAATCAGATCGCCGATAGAAACAAAAGTTGGTTACATTCGTATCGTAGTATTAATTCTTATTCAAATACATAGTTTTACCATCAGAGGTAATTATGTAGCAGTAAAATACTTTATAATTCATTCGAATCGGACATTTAATTTCGAAGTTATTGACTATAAAAATGCAATACGCGAACCATAGAAATATAGAACCGTACACCGCGCCGCGACGTTCATATTATTCAGATGTAAACTTTTTAGTATTAATAGTTGGAAACTTTTCCTTTTTAAGAAGTATCTAATAGTCGTTGTTTCCAGTTTATCATGTCACTGCATTACTTTTGTGACATCAGCAGGGCATGAAGTATTAATGTATTGTATGTTTAAGTGTTTTCATATACTGTGTGCTACATCGGACGCAGCCGGGACCGTGTGAGGTGTCATACCTTACAATGCTGAGGGAGCGAACTACGCCATCGTCTCTTCATTAATTAGGTCGATAGGTCAAGTTAGCATGAACATCCTCCAGTATTTATTATGAAGTATTAGGAGTGCTAGATATTTTTGAAAAACTGTGGTCGCTCCCTAGAGGGGGGGGGGGGGGGTGACTCGTGGAATAAGTTGTAACCAGCTTTGCTGACAGGGCGTAGCTCTTGCAAAGTGTGTCGAACCGACACAATACGTGAGGGCTCAATGTTTTCTAGACGTTGAACATGAGATAAGTTTTACGATGGAATTTAACCCCTTCTGGGCTGGCGTGAATTGGCACATTATATTGATTATTCGTAAGGGGCTCATCAATATTTTCCTCTGGGTTTTGGTTGACGAGGTTTAGACAGGACGAATGCGATATTTATGAGTGCACATTGGCACACCTTAATGTTAACTTGACTGACACTTAGCATAGTGTCAGGTTTTCGCGATTCGTATGTCCTGAGCTAAGCCTGTACATTGCAAGTATATGACCCCATATTGTAATAATATGTCCCGGCGTTAGGTAAAGTTTATCTTAGACTTAGGTAGGAACGGTTTGAGTGTTCGAAATAAAAGTCTTATTAGGAATTAGACTACGTCGATCCTTTTCTTCAAGGGTGGGCGGATCATGTAGAAGTTTGTTGCATAAGTCAACCTTAGCATGTTACTGGCAAACATTCTATCGTTCAAACGTCGAAGTACTATTGAAAAAGAGCGGTTGCTTTTGCTCAATGGTAAAAGTCAAATTCTAGTAGAGCTCCGCTTGGGCAGTGATATATTGTAAGTTGAAACTGAGTCTTAGTACTTAATAAAATAGCGGCCCTCGGCACTCTTACCTCCCGTCTACCTCTTTGATTTTTAGTGCAGCTACCCCCTGTGAGGTTCGACTCCTTACAGTACAAAGCTCGATTACCTCAATAGAGCTTCCGAAATAGTGGGTGTTAAAATGAACATGGATAAGACAAAGGGCATGTCAGATGCCCATGTAGCACCCACTTTCATGAAGATCGGAGACACTACACTCGAAGTTGTGGACGCGTATGTGAAATGGCTAGTTATGTATGTCCACCTTCGAGAAAGAGGTCAATCGTCGAATCCGACTAGACTGGGTAGCGTTCCGGAAGCTTCGCAATATATTCTCGTCTCACATACCGCAGTGTCTCAAGACGAAAGTCTTTGACTAGTGCGTGTTGCCAGTGATGACCTACGGCACTGAAACGTGGTCGCTCACAATGGGCCTTATTAGAAAGCTAAAAGGAGAGGGCTATGCTTAGAGTTTTTGGTGATCGAATCAGAAATGAAGAGATGCGCATGAGAACCCAGGTAACTTACATAGCCCGAAGAGTTGCCAAACTTAAGTGGCAGTGGGCAGCGCACATTGCTCGCAGAATAGAAGGCCGATGGGGCCGAAAGGTTCTGGAGTGGCATTCGCGTTACGGAAGACGTAACATTGGAAGGCCTCCCACAAGGTGGACCGATGACCTTGTAAAGACCGCAGGAATCCGCTGGATGCGGGAAGCACAAAACTGGTCGAAGTGGCGGTGCTTCAGGGAGGCCTATGTCCAGGACGTCTTTGGGCTAAAATGATGATGATGATAACACAATTTTTACCCGACTACGGCGAAGCAAAAAGGAGGGTTATTTTATATTACTCTTTAGATCAAGAACCATTTGGGACTTTTCGGCTTTATGGTGCAAAAATAATATTTATGCATAACTTAGGTAAAGTTCGTTGGTAAAGAATATTTTCTGTTACATATTCACCTGGCACGATCAAGCTTGACACATTTAAGAGACCCATCAGCGCGTACAGTTGCTGCCCGCGGTCTGTCTAGTAACAATGCAATCTCTCCGAAGTAATCCGAAGGCCCCAATCGACCCACTTCTACCGCAGATCCTTCCCCCTGGCCACTTCTTTGTTGAAGCACGACTGCAGTTCCTGCAGAGCAATTAACGTTCTTTTGAATAATTATGTAAACAGAAATACGGTTCCATGCATACACTTTCTGCTTCAGGAAGTCGATGCGCTCTGTGACACGGGACATATAGTCCTGAGGACTGACATCAGTCCCTGAGAACGCCCGCCTCACAAAGCGCATCACTCTGGGGCGAGTATTGCCCTCCCTGAAGCAGATTAGTTTGCCGATGAGCGCTCTGGCTCCACCAATACGGCGCTCAAACCGCCGTACCAGCTTGGCAGTGCAGAAGCTCTGCCAAGCTGGTACGGCTGGTTTCGGTAGTGTAGCCCTAGAGCTAAAGTCATTAGCAAATTTGACGTGAGCTACACGACATGCCGCTACAGCCGCGCAGTACAGAATTGAATGAGTAACGGTGAGGTCTTCGCAGTCATCAAAATAATTTGACTACTGCGAATCCAGAGCCGCCACCAGCGCCCTATTTTTGTTATGCATGGGCCAACGAGGTAAGCGTGGCCTAAGTTCGGGCGATATGAACCGATATTCTTGAATCGCACTGGGTACTTACGTTTGTAGCCCTGTCATCACTCCCCTCGTCAGCTTGACTTGTGTTGCACTGTGGTGGTACAACAACAGTCTGTGACAGGGGGGGCGATAACATGGCTATTCTGCATTTCACTTCACATGCGATCAAGTACAGTGTCATTCAACATATGATTACGCCGGATGACCCACACAGCTGGTAATTTATAATAATAAGTAAGTAAGTAAGTAAGTAAGTATATCATTTATTCTCTCTTCACAAAGCTGACTTAGTTAGTGTGTACAAAAAAAAAAAATGTTTCAGCTGTATTCCACCTTTGTGAGAGACTGGTGCCTGATATAGGTTTTTGGGAAAAACCTGTGTTACAGGTCACCAGGCCCCCTTACACGGCTAGAATTAGCTTTCACAGAGATACCGTGCAAGAGTCGAAGTTTAACAATATGCATAACAAAAAATTAAAGCTAAACAAGAGTCAAACAGTGTACTTGTTACTTTATCTGTGTTAAAGAAATAAAATAATAAGTAATAACAATAAGAAAAACCTAATTATAATTATGCAGAAGTTATTGAGTCATGTTGAGAGACGATAATAATATTTTTTTATAATTTTATATTATTATAATACGAAATAATAGGAAATACCTACTTAATACCTATTCCATAACTCTAAACTGTTAGCATTTTTGTACATAGCAATGAATTCACTGAAGTTATCCACTCAGCGAAAACTAAAAACTTTAGAATTATCGATGGATTTATGTAGAAAAAATATTATATTCCTACTGGACTACTAAGTAACTAAACCGAAGTGAAAATTTTTACTTCGGTACATTTATTGAGAAAATGTAAAAAATAAATAAATACAATAAGCTTTATTTTCTTTCTACAATTTTGTTTGACTTAACTAATTATTAATGATACAAATTTGACTCTTATAATGTTAGTTAGGTATATGTTTCTTAATTTCTATGTACCGTTATTTAATATATTATATACATGGACCGCTAGCAATTGCGGTGAAAGCCTCCTTCATTCGTTTCCATGCTATTCTGTCTGTAGCTACTCTACTCCAAATTTTACCTACTATTTTTATAATATCGTCGCTCCATCTCATTTGTGGTCTACCTTGTCTGCGCTTTTTGTTAAGTGGGTACCAATTGGTGGTGACTTTCGTCCACCTTGCATCTGGTGCTCTTTGGATATGTCCAGCCCATTTCCATTTCAATCCAAGTACCTTTATGGTCACGTCCTTTGCCTTGGTTTTTCTTCTAATTGTTGTATTCTTTACTTTGTCTTTAAGTCTGTGGTTCATATAGCTCCTTTCTATTCCTCTTTGGCACATTTTGATTTTTTCTAAGTTTCGTTTCGTCAGGGGCCATATTTGACAGGCATATGTGAGTGTGGGAAGTAGGCATGTTTCCATGGTTTTTGTTTTTATTTTGGTTGGCATTTTACTCTTGAATATTTATTTTACAGTCCAGTAATTATTCCAGGTAGATTTGATTCTTCTTTCTATTTCTTTTTCTGTGCAGTTTTTGAAAGTAATTAAGTGTCCTAGGTAGATGTACTCTTCAACGTATACTAGGTTGGTAGATGAAATAAATATTGGTGTTTTGTGTCTGTTTGTCATAAGTTTTGTTTTTGTTTGTTTTACTTCTAAGCCCACTTTTTTGCTCTCATCAAATAGCGACTCTCATAGACTGCATTTCATATGGGTCTTCTGACATGAGCACGATATCGTCGGCGAACCTTAAGTGTGACAAGTATTTTCCGTGTAGGTTTAGGCCCTTGTTTTCCCAGTTCATTGCTCTAACACCGCTATGAATATTTTAGGGGAGAGTGGGTCACCTTGTTTAACTCCTCTTTCGATTTTAAAACTATTTCCTGGTTTCTCGAGCATAATCCTAGAGTTACTATTTTTGTAAATAACCTTTATTATATCGATGTACTGTTTGTTAATGCCTTGCATTGATAGAGCTGTGAGAAATTGAGTCGAACGTTTTGCTGTAGTCGATGAAGCACAGGTATAATGCTTTGTCGTACTCGTTGTATTTTTCCAAAAACATTTTCAGGGAGTGTATGTGGTTATGGTAGAGAAGCCACTCATAAATCCTGCTTATTCTACTGGTTGATTTTCGTCTATTGGTTTTGGCAATCTTCTCAGTAGAGTTGTCGAGAATAGTTTGTAGAGATTGACATGAGACTAATAGGTCTGTAGTTTGATATTTGTTTCGGGTCTCCTTTTTTAAATAAAAGTACGATGTTTGAGCATGTCCATTGTCTGGGTATTTCCTTTTGATGTAGTATTAAATTGAATAGTGACTAGTGTTTCTTCCAAATATTATCATTTCGTTTGTTATGCCATCTGGGCCTGGACTTTTTTCGCACTTGAGTTTGTCGATAGAGTGTTAAATTTCCTATATACAGAATTCTGGTACATTGTCTGTATTTACAGGATTAGTTTGTGCTTCTTCTGTGGAATCGCTGCCTTTTTTATAAAGATTTTTATAGAATTTGTAGCTACTTTTATTAGATCTTTTCTATTTGTTGTAAGGTGGCCAGATTTGTTCTGTAGCTGATTCATAAGTGTTTTGGTTTGAATGGATGTGAATGTAATTTATATAGCACAAGGGTAGACCATGACTTGGATATTACATAGGATATTTGTTACTGTTGGGGCTTCAGTGGTCTTCAATGAAACTCCCGTATAGTGGTATAAACTGAATTTTATAATCAATATGCGGAGCGCACAAGTTCGCGACAGTGTTGAAAATTTCGATTGATAATCTATCTAATGACGGTGTAAGTAAAAGAAAAAATCCATAGAGAGCGCCTGGCTCTTTAGATTGCTAATCTACACGCACTGAACGTCGCGTCGTCACAAAGTTTCCACGGACAAAGACTTATGCGGGTGAAACCGCGAGGCGCAGCTAATATTAAATAATTTTACCTATAATCTTTGGATCTCATTAAGAGGGTACCGACCGCGCAGTAGCGTCCTCATCGTTTGTTTGGTTATTTCTTTTTCATTCTAAAATAAAAGAAATAACCAAACAAACGATGAGGGCGCCACTGCGCGGTCGGTACCCTCTTAAGTTTCTGCCTACCCCCATGTGAAGAAGGCGTGAGTTTATGTGAGTGTGTGTGTGTGTGTGTGTATTAAACCTATATTTAATTTATATTTTTTTTTATTAAATAATTATTCGCTGTAAACGTCTTTATATAAAATCTGCACTGTTTAATACTCAACACTGGGCTATTTTAACCTCAAATGGAGCGCTTGGACAAACTGGTCTATAAGGGCCGGTCCACACGATGCCATGAGGCTAGGGCGCGGCGGCGGCGGCGGCGGCGCCTGAGCGATGCCGCCGCGGCGGCACATCACACGTAAACTAGGCGAGACTAGGCCTGGGGTTGGACGGTTCCGCCGAAATGGCTTGTACCCATCAAACTACAATACTCATCGCCCACTGCGGCGTTCCCTAGGTAGTAACGGGGCGCCGCGCACCGTGTGTAAGTACGCCCATGCGTGGAAATCGTTGCGGCGCGCACCGCATCGTGTGGACCGGACCTTACAGGCTGTTCTAAAACAGACTTCTCTGACCTGCGGAGCCTTAATATAGGCTATTGATTCCTCGAGATAAACCCAGATGTAGACTTTAATAATTAACAAATTAGATCAGACTAGGTACAATGTACTCCGATCCACGCGTTCAGCAGTCGCTTCACTAAATTGGTTCGAAGAGTGTCCTGTCGAGGAAATCCTCGCCCGAGGAAACTGGGCGTCCCGGAACACTCTTTAGGTAATATCCTTGCATACTTATACACATCAATCTCAAATTGAAAATATTAATTCACATTGCTAGTTTTAAGTACGTGAAAAAAAATATTTTAATTAAAATTAAAATATATACTTATATATATATATATTTTTTTTTTTTGAAAGTTCCCACTCAAGTGCGAACTTTTGAAACGTCATAACTCATAACATAAGTGTACGATTCCAATTGGTTTCTTTTTTCACAAGTAAAGAAAAGAGCCGGCAAGAAACTCTTTTTAAAATAATTGACTTTTATATAAACTCACGCCATCTTCCCACAGGGGTAGGCAGAAACTACAGAACTCCACCTGCTACGATCCTTACAACCAGATGTATGAACGTAAACGAGGCAAAAGGAGTACTTTTTGCCTCGTTTACGTTCATACATCTGGTCATACACGCGCGCCGGTTGCGAGTACTACGCACCTGGCCTTTCTGATGAACACCACCAATATAATCACTATAATTGTCTTCCTAGGGAGTCCGCGTAGCAGATACGACACCGGCCGCCGTGCACACATTCGCCTATTGTCCCGTCATCGTCGTTTCGATGTAATTTTTAGGCTTTTTCCACAAATAAACGTCTTGCATACACAATGATTGCTCTGAAATATAACCACTGAGAGCCGGCAGACCAACTCGTTTCACATGTGGAGACACCATACTTCGAATAGGCACTAAAACTGACCATTTCTCTTATCGTTTTTTTTTTTCCACCAATGCAGTGACTTGCGCGCATCATAGCTCTGAAATGCAACCACTGAGAGCCGGCAGACCAACTTGTTTTATCTGCGGAGACACCATACTTCGAATAGGCACTAAAACTGACCATTTCTCTTATCGTTTTTTTTTTTCCACCAATGCAGTGACTTGCGCGCATCATAGCTCTGAAATGCAACCACTGAGTGCCGGCAGACCAACTTGTTTTATCTGCGGAGACACCATACTTCGAATAGGCACTAAAACTGACCATTCCTCTTATCGTTTTTTTTTTCCAACAATGCAGTGACTTGCGCGCATCATAGCTCTGAAATGCAACCACTGAGAGCCGGCAGACCAACTTGTTTTATCTGCGGAGACACCATACATCGAATAGGCACTAAAACTGACCATTCCTCTTATCGTTTTTTTTCCAACAATGCAGTGACTTGCGCGCATCATAGCTATGAAATGCAACCACTGAGAGCCGCAGACCAACTTGTTTTATCTGCGGAGACACCATACTTCGAATAGGCACTAAAACTGACCATTTCTCTTATCGTTTTTTTTCCAACAATGCAGTGACTTGCGCGCATCATAGCTCTGAAATGCAACCACTGAGAGCCGGCAGACCAACTTGTTTTATCTGCGGAGACGACTTACTTTGAATATGTACTAAAACTGACCATTTTTCTGATCGTTTTTTTTTTTCCGCAACAATGAAGTCTCTTGTAAGTGCTGTAACTCGAAGTTGCAACCACTGAGAGCAGGCAGACCGACATCATTCACATTAGGGGAATACTCTACAACCCATTGAAGTAAATCTAAGCGTATCCACGATCGTTATGAATAATCCCGTCACCTCTTAGATTATAACGACTGTCAAAGATCTACGAATGACAGCTGGGACCAACGGCTTGACGTACTTTTCAATACACTTCCTCGAAAACTGGTTCATATCGCACTACGATTAGGTTCACAATGCAATATATTTCACACGCGTGCGATTTTTCATTTTCCAACACGTTTGCGGGAATAAAAATTGCCACAGATAACTTATACCTATACTTAGTCCAAATTGCTTCAATGCCTCTATTCGGAGGTGAATGGTTTTTTTTGAATATCGGCAAAGAGATATACGTCTTTACGGCGTTAATATTTTTTGAATATTTAAATAATGTTTATAAATAGAATATCATCAAAAACCATGATCATTACAATAAAAAAAAACCGTATATGAACAAATTAACATTTATTTGTGTTCTAAACTCAAAAATATTTGAATTTTCTATTTTTCATATTAGGCTGTTTATCGGCTTTATACCTTTGCTTCTCCTTCAACCTGGCCAAAGCATAGCGCGGAAAAAAATGAAAATTTATATCATAGTTCCCTAATAAACAAAAAAAATATTTTTCCAAAAATATTTTTCGTTATTTTATTTTATTTCTTCAAAAGTGTATTGAAAAACGTCTTTTGATACACGTGGACATTTGTTATTGCAGTTCTCGGATCAAAAACAACCTCGTCTACGGCTCGGGTGTTAGTTCCGCCTCGAATGCAATAACAAAAATTCTCCACTTGTTTCAAAATGTACTATTCCGAGGCACGGAGGAGTCTCAGTATGTAAAGATGGTCACCCATCCAAGGACCAACCCCGGCAATCGTTGCTTAACCGGTTCAACTCGTGCGGCTGTTATTACTTAGCCACGAGGTCCTGTCGTATAACATAATTAATTGCACTGTAAAGGAGAGCATTACCTTCCACTATTATGTAAAAGTCGTTGCCAGGTTCACCTTGTCTAACAATGATTTCGCCGTCAGTGAATGATACAGGTTCTAAGGCGTCTGCAACCGTCAGACGCTCCCATTTCTCTAAACTTTCTGAAAAATACAGAAATATAAAGTATTGAGACCGAGCCTCTGTTTTGGTCATATATACATAAACTCACGCCTTCTTCCCATGGAGGTAGGCAGAAACTACAGAAAGCCACCTGCTACGATCTTTACATATTCCTTTTGCCTCGTTTCACGAAAAAAAAAATCTGCTGCTACCTACATTTATGATCGCAAAACTCGTCAAAAAAAGGGCAGGGGAGCAGATGATTTTTTTTTTCGCGACTTCAGGTTCGGTCCCCTAGTAAAAGTTGTTCAAAATTATGGTCTCATTAATACCCTAGTTTCGGGATATCAAAAAAAAAAAACCACGTATATCTGGTCATACATGCACTACGCACCATAGTACTACGCACCTATTTTGGTCATACAATTATATTACATATTTTGGACATATTTTGCTACGGCCACGTGGAAGAGTTGCTTATAGAAGTTGGTTTTACAGGTAGCTTCTCGGGGCCCGCTGATTATACGGTCGAAGCCCTCAACAATCCGTGCGACCGCTAATCAGAGGCGTAGTCATTGCAGTGATAGATAGAGAGATGCAGAGTCTAGCTCGACTTGGGGTGAAAACTATGATAGTTGCCTCTCATAGCTGGATCCACCCTCCCAAGAAGTTACTCAATACCTAGATTCCATTTTGGACCATGGCGATCTTACAGAATGACTGCCATTTCATGCCGACCGTATCTGCTAGTTAGTGCAGTTACATAAAAATACGCTTGATGGTTTTTGCGTGATTCTCGTTTTTTATTCGCGTTAGACATAACTTTACAAATTAATTAAACTATGTAAGATAAACATAATCCAAAAGATTCACATATTAAGTTATTAAGAAAATGCTCTAATTTAACATACATTTTTTCCAAATCATTAACACTACTCGTTTAGATGTGATCTTCGGTTTATAAAACTATCATTTCCCAGTCGGTGCAAGTTAAGAGTGTTTTTATTTTTTTATTATCAATAGACTCAATGAACTTTGAAGTCGTTTATGATCGCTTTTATAGCAATAAGTCCCATTTGTCACCCTATGTAAAACTTAAACATTTATATCTGTGTGCATGATAAAGAGTATTCTATCTATCTATCTATGAGTGCTTTAAGGGACTGATTCTCAACTGGTACCCATTTTCCTTTGACTTTTTGATAGCTTACACTGTGTCGTACTGCTGAGCAAAGGTCTCCTCTTTCTCTTTTCAAACCACTAAAAAGGTCATATTAAATAAGCTAGCGAAACGTCATAAACGTGATGGAAAAAAAAAGTTTTGAAAAAGATCTCTTTTGCAGGTCAACGACCGCTGGTATAGATAGTGTAGTTACCTAAAGGGTAAAAATTTAGTATCGATTGGCAGGAGGGGGGTGGAAGTGGAGGGGCGGGGGGGGGGGCTGACTTCCCTGGCAACACTCCCTTGATAAGGTAACGCTCCCCTCTTGAGAAAAACAAATCATGGTAACCTAACCTCAAAAAACTTTAAAGTTGCTTATACGAGGGCTGCCTTTTAAGTTGTGTCGTTTGAAATAAGTATAGACAATCTAATAGATTGTTACCATTTATTGTTTTTCAAAGAATTCTCCGCGATATTTGATACACTTTTGCATGCGTTCGAACCAGTTTTTAAAACATTTAGGTATTCCACTCCGAAGTGGGGGTAGTCAAAATGGCCGATTTGGTGAGCTGAAACGTTGACCACGAAGACTTTGCTTAATTTTGGGGAACGTAAAAAAATCGTTAGGGCTCAAGTCAGGGCTGTAAGGCGGGTGATCTAAAATTTCGACATTTTGGGTGCTCAAAAACATCTTTGTATAGCGGGCAGTGTGCGAACTTGCAATATCATACGACATCTTGATTTGTTTTTTCGAAACTCTGTGATAACTTGTGGCATACAAATAGTGGTATACCAGTCAGCGTTAACCGTCTTGCGATCTTCTAGTACAATAGTGGCGACGTGACCACCCTTTGCCACAAACGAGGCAAACATTTTTTTTCAAGTGCTCCGTGAGCGTATGACTTTGGTCGGATTTGGCTCATCTTGGAAGACACAGACAGTTGACAGTCGCTGAGAAAGTGCAGCCCCTTCACCCTTACGTAACAAAGGATAGGCACCCATGCCCACCTCCGCAGCTTCGGCTTGCTAGTCGCCGGGCAACTAGCCTCAGCGGCTACGGCTTGCAGCACGGGTGCCTATGCGTCGTTACAGCTGAGGCTGCCCTCCCTTTGCGCCTCCGGATTTTTATATACACTCTAGGGGTAGCAGCCAAAAGATTACATGGAGTTGGGGTGGCCCGATTTGGGTTTGGGACAGATTCAACCGATTTTAACCATGAAGCCGGGTTATACTAACTTACTTCTGAGCAGCATTTCTAGGTTGTTATAAAAACAATAAAACTATTTTTTTTTACGTTCCCTTCATCAACTTTGTATGACATTATTTCACAGACAATATACGATTTGGTTGTCAATCGCCCATTTTATAACGTTTCGTTTTCGCTTTTTATCTGATTTGAGGTTAGAATTTTTTTTTTATTAATTTCTCGAAAAATATGCATTACCATTGCTACCACTCTTATGCATAAGAGTGGTAGCGTTATAATCAGGGACCAAACCCCTACCAGCTTTAACCCCTTTTACCCTCATACAACTGCCAAACGATACTACGACATATACAGTTTTTTGTTTTTTTTTTTTTTATCCTATTTAGATAGCATCACATCTGCGGAGTTTCGCTAGCTAATTTAATTTGACCCTGTATATGAAGCTATAGAAAAAAATATACCTAGATAAAACATATTTTATTAATATCGCTTACCTAATATTGAGACACGCGACAAGAATTCATCGTACATACGTCTCTTCCTAATAGTGCTACCCATCAATATACGACGGTATGAGTCACGATCCAGGCCCCACAGCTTCAGAGAAGTGCGTGCGCGAACTGTGGCTGCTCTCGGTGTGCCGTATATCAAAGCCAGTTCGCCAAAACTGCCTCCTTCCCCAATAGTTGTAACAGGTTCCCCATTCACTAGGACCTAGATCCATAATAATTACCTATTGTATTAATTTAAAATACACTCACATTTTGCCAGTTAGGAGAGAACGGGGTACAGTGGACCGTGGGGCACAGTGGATCTACTTATATAACTCCTTCTCTATTTGTTACACACACACCGCACACCGATGAAACGGACATTCTGATAGTTCTCCTCCCGACCACCAGTGGCCTTGACGCTCTTGCTGTGGAAACACGTGTAGCCGCCATTTCGCCGCCCTTGAGTACTAAATCTATTTTTTTACCGGTATTCATTTAATGTTTTACACTAAAAACTATTTGATATTGTGTTAATATGATTAGATTTCCTAAATAATGATTTATTAAGCTCTCAAAATAAAGTGTGCGCTTGTCGTTTAGGTAAAGTTTATCGTAAAAATGTGATTCATTTTCAAATATGGCTTGTCGGGGAACAGTGGACTGTTTCACTCTGGGGTACAGTGGACCGAGGCCCACTATGTTGGTAAATGTTTCAGACTAACAACATAGTCCGGAACCGCACATGAAAAACTATTATTGGTCTCGTGAGTTGGGAACAGATGAAGGATGCGATCGATCTCATTTTGGAAAGAAATAAAATTAGGAAAGTTGCTGCACTAAAAACATTCCATACACAACTTTACAGAGATATTATAAGAAGCTTTTTATTTTATTTTTAAGTTTTGAGGATTTTGTGATTAAGAATAAGATAATTTTGATTAAAAGTATTGATTAAACAGATTAATTTTTTATTTAATATTTATATTGAAACAGTTCACTGTAACCCATTAAAAAAGCATGGTAATTCCATGTGTTGATTCACTGTACCCCACTACGATCCACAGTATCCCATATGAAGATCCAGTGTAACCCAGATGTGGGGTACAGTGGATCATTTACCAACTTTAAAAAAAACGTTTACTGCCAGAAAACTATTGATGTTATTGCTAAAGTTGAAATAGATTTAGGTAGCCAACATTCCGTTCTATCAAATGAAGCCGTAATTTTTTTAATTTATTGTTAAATTACTAATTTGAACAGATTATAAAAAAGTGATCCACTGTACCCCTCTCTCCTCTACTTTTAAGTACCATGTATGTGAGCCTTTTGCCATCAACCGGGCACAAAGCCAGACTCTTGACTGAAATGTCTTATGGAAAACACGCACAGCACGTTGCCCGACCTAGGAATCGAACCCAAGGGAGTACTATAAGTACACCTGTACCTAATCCTGCGGTAACCCTAATTCGGGGGTTATGTTATATAATTTTAAATTATTTCCTTACAAGTACAGGTTTTGGTGAAACTAAAGCTCACTCACTTCGACTTCTCCAGAATCAATAATGTAAAAGTTGTCTCCTTCGTCTCCCTGTCTGATGACCGTCTCACCAGGTAGACACTGGACTGGGAACATAGCATCAAACATGTCCGCTCGTTCTGATTCATCCAAATGGGTAAAGAGAACATTAGAAGCTATAGCACGTGATAGAGCACCCATCGTCTTGTAATCTTTTGGCACCACCTAAAAAATTAAAACTTTCCTGAATTCTGCAGCCTTCACACATTTTTATTAATTACTAGAACTTCGCCCACGACTTTATCCGCGTAGGTTTCGTATTTTCCCCTAAAAAATTCCACTACCTTTAAAAGGTACTCGTAGTTTTTGGAAATTAATGTTTACTCGCTTTATAATTTATTTACTATTATATTTCGACAAGTATTCAGGTACATTATAAAGTTTATTGATCGACGCGGCGACTTGAAAAGAAATAGAAATACATCATCTGCCTAGTTTTTTTCCATACAATAAGATCTATGTATCTATATACACAGTCTTGCCATAAATATTGTCACGAAGAAAAATTGTTTTTTTTATTGCTAATATTATTTATTACTTTTACAGTGTGTTAATTTAATACATAAATATAAAACAATTTAAAATATAAAAAGCTTATTCGAAGTGGTCTCCATTGGCTGCAATACAGTCCTTTAAACGTTGAGGCCAGTTATCAATAGAAGCACGCACTCTTTCCATGGGAAAATTCTTCACTGCCAATCGTATGGATTGTTTTAGGGACTCCAAATTATCTTGGCGTTTAGAGCAAGCCGTACTCTCTAAAACTGACCATAAATTATAATCCAGCGGATTAAGATCGGGACTAGACGATAGCCAGTCTTCAGCTCTGATGAAGTCCGAAACGTTCACTTCCAACCAAGACTGCGTGGACCGAGCTTTATGACCCGGCGCCGAGTCTTGTTGGAAGGACCATACTTGGTTATTGAACATGGTGTTGTTAAGGGGCTTAACTACCTTCTCAAGAATGGTATCTTGATACACTTGTGCCGATGTTTTGATACCTTTTTCACAAAAATATGGCTCAGTCAGTCCTTCATAGCACCCCCAAACCATCACTGAAGTCGGATAATGCCCACGTTGCACTCTGTCGACTAATTGGGAAGCTTCCTAAGAGCTTTGAGCATAAATACGGTCATTTTGTTTGTTAAAATGTTGCTCAATATAAAGAGTTTCTCATCCGTAAAAAAAATTTTCTGTGACCTCCCTTTGCGTACCGCTTCAGTAGTTGTTTCGATTTTACTACCCTATTCTTTTTTAAATTATCAGTTAAAAAATGACCAGTGCGTCTCTTATAGGCTGCAAGTCCTAAATCATCTTTTAAAATACGCGACATGTTTCTGGGTGCTATCTTCATCTCCCGAGATAAAATCTTTTGCTTTCGGACAGGATTTCTTTGACCACCTTTTTCGTACGAACACTACGTGGACGGCCAGATCTTTTTTTGCCACATACAGAGGTCTCATTGTACTTATTAATAGCCCGGTACACAAACATTTGACTAACACCAAGCGTATGGAGTTTTAAAAATTACATTTGGCTCCATACCAACTTTGTGTAATGCAATCACAGCGAATCGGTTCTCTTTATCACCCCACTCCATTTTAATATCGCAAAATATTGTACAATTTATTAGCGCCAAAATTAGAAAACTCAATGAACAATCCTATAGAAATGACAGATTCCAAATTCAAATGTAATATCTTTCTTATTTTTAATTGTATCAGTATTTATGGCCAGACTGTGTATAGGTTGGGAAAAAAGTTTCTCCGCATTTTTTAAGAAAATTCAAAACATTTTTTAATATACATTATTTACATTTATCTAAAGTATGTAGGTACCATTTTGTTCAATAACTTTTTGCCATCTTGTAGGTAGGGACATGATCCCATTGCTATAGAAATTTTGGGACTTCTGATCAAAATACCGCGACAAGTGGTTTTGGCAGTCCTCTCGAGATGTTAACCTGACACTGCCTAAAGAATTCTGAAGAGACCGAAACAGGTGGAAATCTGAAGGTGCAAGGTTAGGACTATACGGCGGATGCATTAACACCTCCCAGCCAAACTCTCTTAATTTTTGCTGAGTGGCTAAAGATGTGTGAGGTCTAGCGTTATCATGATGAAAAACCACACCCCTTCTGTTGATTAATTCCGGCCGCTTTCTCTCAACTTCTTGCTTTAATCTCATCAGTTGTTCGCAGTAGAGTTCAGAATAGATATTCCTGCCTGGTGTTAACAGCTCATAATGAATAATGCCCTTCCAATCCCACCACACACACAGCATCACCTTGTTGCGAGTTATCCCGGGTTTCGCCACAGTCTGTGAAGCCTGACCGGCCCTGGACCACGACCTTTTTCGCACGTTCTAGTCGTACGTGATCCACTTTTCATCACCAGTTATCAGCTTCTTCTAAAATGGTTCGGTTTCATTACGTCGTAATAAAGAATCACAAATGAGTACACGGTTCATTAAGTTTCTTTCAGTGAGCTCGTGAGGTACCCAAATATCGAGCTTTTTTGTGTACCCAGTTTTTTTAAAATGCGCCAAAACTGTTTTGTGGTCAATTCCCAGTTCTTCAGCTACGTCGTAACTACTGATATGTCTCTCTGTATATATCTTGCTCCACTTTTTCAAAAATGGCATCCATTTTATCCGTAATAGGGCGACCAGAGCGACGTGCATCTTTGACATCAAAATTTCCGGATTGAAAACGCTTAAACCAAATTCGTGCTACTCTCACAGACACTGCACTGGGTTCATAAACATCGCAAATTTTTTTCGCGGCTTGCGTTCCATTTTTACCTTTTTTGTAGTAAAATTTTAAAATGTATCGAATTTCTTCATTAGATTCACTCATCTTGACAGTACGAAAAACAAATGAAAATGACACATTTTCCTAATTTGAATTTGGAATTATGCTCTTTAAAATTTAAACTTTCAATTATACCAAAACCAGCCAGATACAAATAGTATAGCCAAAGAGATTTTATTTTAAGTTCATACATACTATAATGCGTAAAGACTTTTTCCCCAACCTAATATGTTACGGTAAGTGTGATTAATTTAAAATTATTAATAATTGTCTATCATTATTAATAATTACCGAAAACCGAAGTAAAAGTAAGAAATTAATCACATTTACCGGTGATTATTAATAATGTAACCTTAGTACCGATTTAAGAATTAATTTTCAAAGTTTACTTAGTATTTAAAGTTTATTAATTATTATAAATATATAATTCTAAATAAATTGCATCTTTTATTAACTATTACGTTATAATGAATTTTTTTTTTCAATAATTCAGTATCTATTAATTTAATAACACTTACCCACTCGTGTAATTATAAAGTTATTAAGGGAAATACTTTACTTATTTTTTAATTTTAATCTTATTTACACTAATTACTTCTTAACTAAATAAAAAGAAATGAATTAAATTTTGAATTATTTTTTTATTGAAAAATACCATTTCATACATTTATGAACGTTAAAATTTTAAAAATTGTTTAAGTTCAACAAGTTCTAATAGTTTCAATTTTCTTCTTCATCATCGTCTTCCAGTCGCTGTAAAATTTCAAATTCCTCTGTGTTCTCGTCTTCAACGACATTTGTCTCCAGTTCTTCCAGGATTTCGGGGTCAAAAGTACCGTCATCATTGATATCACTCTGATATGGTGAAGCATTAGACAAGCTTGCCCATTACACTGGCCGCAAGCTAATGAGCACTGCAACCCTGCATCCACATCGCGAACCACAACGATTCTTGCAGTTGCAGAATATTGTGTTAAGCAATTCCTCCGGAGCTGGTGGATTCATTGTCATAACAGGTTCCAGGAATTCATCACGCATTATCCAACCCCAATTCTGGGGTTCTAAATCATGCCCTAACCAAGTCTGAACTTGATAATAAACACGGTTGAGATGTCTCTTGTCCCAGATATAATTTTTAACATTTTAAAAGAATCTGTATGTTTACGGATTTCAATGAAGATATAGAGGCGTGAGGAACAGGGTGTAAAGTTCACTCATCCTCTATTGAAAAGGGAGGATCTTCCGACCAGACGGGTGTTGTGTCTGGTGGGCAACTGCCCAACGATTGATGTCGGGACGTTGTATATAATGCTAGTCGCACGGTAAACTCTGATTGTGATGCGTAGTTCGTATGTGGCGATGTAGATGCCGCCACAAAGATTTACTTAATTATTTTCTATTTAAAATGTAATTAAAGTATTTCCCTTAACTTTATAATTACACGAGTAGGTAAGTGTTATTAAATTAATAGATACTGAATTATTGAAAAAACATTATTAATTATAATTATAACATAATAGTTAATTAAAAATGCAAATTATTTAGAATTATAATAGGGGTTAAAGTATGAAATTGCCGTTTATTGTATTAGGAACTTTGAATTGACATAGAACCTTCATAGTTTGAGATTTTTGAGTGAAACTTTTTTCACATGGTACCTATGAAGTTCTTCTTTTAAAAAATGTGCAACATTCGATTATCGACTTTCACTTCTTTTTTTTATTCAGCTTAGACAAGAAAGATGGACTTCGAAAATTCGAGTTATTTTTGAATACGAGTTCCGACGCGGAACTAACGCGGCAGAAACAGCTCGCAATATCAATGTTGCGTTTGGAGAGGTGACTGCTAATGAACGCACCGTGCGATTTTGGTTTAAACGCTTTCGTGATGGAAACTTTGATTTGAAGAACGAACCACGTGGAAGACCGCCCACACAGGTGAATAACAATGAATTGAAAGAGATGGTGGAAGTCGATCCGAGCCAAACTACCTAGGAATTAGCGGCATGGTTTACCGTTACCTTACCAACAATATTGACTCACTTGCGTCAAATCAATAAAATAAAAAAAATGTGAGAAATGGGTGCCTCATGATTTGACTGATCTGCAGAAAGAAACGCGTGTTGAAACTTGTGTTGCCTTGTTGAATTGATACAGAAATGAAGGAATATTGGATCAAATTGTGACATGTGATGAAAAGTGGATTCTTTACGATAACCGTAAGCGAAAAATGCAATGGCTGACCCCAGGTCAAACGCCGCAACAGTGTCCTAAAGCAAAGCTTACCAATAAAAAGGTAATGGTAACTGTTTGGTGGTCTCAGCATGGTGTTATTCACTATAGCTTTCTCCGATCTGGTCAAGTAATAACGGCAGATGTCTACTGTGCCGAACTCCGAACAATGATAGCAAAACTAGCAGTGAAACAGCCCCGACTCATGAATCGATCATCACCAATAATGCTCCATGATAACGCGAGACCTCATACAGCACGAGAAACCGTTTTAACTCTACAGGGACTGCAATTAGAGTACAAAATGCTTTCACACAGTTTGTCGAATCTAGATCGCGAGAGTTCTATCGCAAAGGCTTATATGACCTTCCTATTAGATGGCAGCAATGTATAGATAATAATGGTAATTATTTTGATTAAATAAATATGTTAAATTAAAAAAAAAACGAATTTTAATTTTTCAGTACAAATCGGCAATTTCATACTTTAACCCCTAATATATTTACAATAATATATAAACTTTATACGGCGTGTTTTTAATGAGGACTACAGGTTGACCTCGAATGATACTCTAAATAGTTAAACACTGCGCGCGCTCTGCCCTCTATCTCGAAAATGGTTCAAGATATAAAAAAATGTCTAAACAAAAGTTGTATAGAATATATTCTTCTACAATATTTATTATACATACAAATAGCATAAAACCCATAGGAAACGAGGTATTTGCAATAAATGTGTAAAAAATTGATTTTTGACCTTGGAATATCTGTAGACGCGGACACCCTACGATAAGTAGATTTTGAGACAAGTTTTAGGGTGTCAAAATAAAGGTTTATACAAGTTTACAGCTGACTATCTCTCATTCCGAGATTCTTGCCCTAATTTCACAAATTTTCCTGGACTATGTGCTGGAAATCACACATTGAAAAAAAAAACAAACTACTGGAGGGGCAAGAAGACGACATAGGTAATTTTGTTTTAAACCACTAGGTCAAATTGAATAAGTTAGCAAAACTCCGCAGACGTGATGGGTATAACTATAAACATGACAAATAAAAAAAGATGATTTTCTTGAAGGTCAAGGTTCATTTAGAATTGTAGACTTGGAAGTATTATGAGGTTAGAAAATCCGTATTTTTTAGGGTTCCGTATGTCCGATTGAAAAAACGGAACCCTTATAGGACCACTCGTGTGCCTGTCTTTCTGTCGGTCTGTCTGTCTATCGGTGTGTCTGTCTATACGTCTGCTCCGAATCTAATGGACCGATTATGTTGAAATTTGGTACGCATATCAATTTCTGGGACCCAAACACGGACGTATTACTTACATAAATAAATGATTTTTTTAATATGGGGTCTCTTTTGGGAGCAGTTTTGCACACTGTACCGTACCGTGTGTATCAGATGAAAGGGACTGTGAGATTCTCAAGTATATTTTTTATGTATTGGAGAACATGTTTTTCAACTACAATGTTAAGTTTATTCTTGGGATAAATTCATCCCAACTACGGGATCTTTCATTGTGTTTAGTCTGGCACGCACTTGGCCGGTTTTTTTTTATATCGATACCCATTCCACCTGCGGAGTTTCGCTAATAATTTTAATTTGACCTTGTATAATGCCACGGTTTTTTATAATTCAGGTTAAACTTGCCTTCTTGACGTAGCTGGTAGCATCTTCCTCTGTAACTGGTTCAGCACTAATGCCGCCACGTCTGCGCGGAGGCTGTCCCCCTGGCACAGGCAGTGGTGAAAGTTCTCCGTCTGCTTCACCTTCTGATGCAGCTGCTGCAGCTTGTGCAGCCTTGACTTCATCCTTAAAAAAAATTGGTATTGAAAGCCACAAAGACTGAGCAAATTTGGCTGCAGACTAATTAAGAGATGTGATATAAATAAATATTGTATTTTTTATAGAAGGCATACATATACTAGATTTATTTTTATGAAATCATCAAATGGGCATTGTTCATATTTTTTTATATGTTGTAATTGAAAAACCATTTCGAGGAATAGCGTTACTGATCATTACGGACTAATTAATCTTGAAAAATATTTATATTTTATTGTTTTTTTTTTGATAAAATACGATTGACCTTGTTTGCCCTTCAAATTACGTCAGCTTTGGCCGTACAGTTTTGTATCGTTGCCTCAAAAAATAAAAAGTAAATGGCAAGTATTGTCAAGTGTTGTCAATCTGTCAAGTGTCAAATTATAATATAAACATAACCTCATAAGTATAAAGTTTTTACAATTGTTATTCCTGCGACTTGCCTCATAATCTCATATAAATCTCATTACATTATGTCAACACTCGACAACATTTACTATATTGGAAGAGTTATGGAATACAGGAAGCGCTTTGTTCCAACTTGCAGCAATAATAGTAATAATAGTCCAAACAAAATTTTTGTTCGTATTAGAGAAGATTTGCGAGAAAAGTGGTGTCATGATGTAGGCGTGGAATATTGCAAGGTTTATACAATGTATTGTTGCCAAGATCACTTTGATGTAAGTATTTCAGAAACTTTAGGCAGGTTTCGCGAGTCGGCTTTAACAAAAGTATCGCTCATTGTGGTTCAGGAAAATGAACAATAATGTCGTCACCTTAAAAACCACTTTGCGTTTAAAAGCTACCGTTTCGGTCAAAATTTCGAAAAATAAGTTGTAAATAGGTTAGGATAGGATTCGATTACGTATGACATCTATTGGCACTTTGAAAGATTTGAGATGGATGACGTTGTGTTGACAGATTTAAATTTTTAATTATATACTAGTGGGGCAACAGCACAATCTTTTGTGCCACTGATGACGTCACCTACATTGAAAATTTAAAATATTTTAAAATTCAATAAAAAAATAACTATTGAGCCAATCATCAAAATATTCAAATTAGTTTCTCAAAATGCTCTAAATTTTCAAAAAATTAAATAAAATCTAATGGTTAAAAATTTTAGACAATCCCCATTCTGAATTGACAGTCTCGGGGAGAAAAAGTATCTGGTTTAATTTTTTCAAGCGCCTAGAAGACTAACTAACAATCAATGTTTGACAATGTATATGGGGCAGTCATCACATGCATTGTGAACAATATGTCTACTTGCCTTCATACACAGGTTGGGTTTAGTCATATCTAGCGTATTATAAGTATTCAAAATACAAACTGTGATCCACTGTTATTTTAAATTTTATTATTAACAATTATTGCACTTCCAAAAGCCTAGGTAATGGTATATGGCCACTGTTATAATATTAGTATGACTGCATTAGACTTTTTCACCAACTTATCATTTAACAAACATATGAGTACTTATTTTAATACTTGAGGAAAATATACATATTACTGAAAGAAGTAAATATTGTCCTTAACAGGTACCTATTATTGTCCTTATTATGTTATTATTTGTTAAATATCTCACTAGGTTACAGGACTGTTAGTATTATTTAAATTAGCAATCCCACTGAAAACACCTAAATGTAGGGTTACCTTATCGACTTCGAGGTATTCCAGAAATGCACCAACCGGGGGTTGTCCTTGAGTGCACTTGCATAGTGCATACAGGGATGATCGCCGGTTGGTGCCTCCTCATCATTTAAAATTGTCTAAGGGGCTTTGGCAGTTGGCTTCGGCCCCTCATACGCCTTCTAATGGTCCGGCACCAGATTTGTCAATGACATTTTTTAAATAATACTCGTAATAATCGCCACTGTCGTATCTCTACGTTGACGTCGTGCTGGGGCTTGCGCACTCTTGAACTCTGGGCCTGTGCTGATAGAGTTTACTCTGTCGACACACGTCTAGGGTGAGGAGCCAGATTAAGACAGATACATAAACCCGCAGAGCAGCATGTGGCGAGCTGTTGGCCATTAGCGTTCCCGCGGACCCTATCTCCCGGGAGAAGTCTTGTTCCTCACCTCTGGTTTACCTTTATTGGCCGGCTGGAGTGAACACTGATGAGGAATAGGGCCCCTACTTCTTTCTTGCCTTTATTGGCCGGCTTGAGTGGAGATTCGCAAGAGCGAACGTGCTCGGAGGAAGGAAGTATTGAAGTAAGATTATGGTAGGGACCTTGACCATCTTAAGGGCTCTGGGATTGTTCTGATAGCCGTGGAATACCTCTCCACTCCTCAAGCACCTCAGGAAATTTTGCCCCCTTGTCGCTACGTCACTAAGTGCTAGCGACAGTTTCCGGGGTAACCATTATTGAGTGTGCAAGTCACCCCCTACCATTTTATCCGTGTATGTTATATACCTAACATTGGTCAGACAGGGGACAGTTCTTCCATAGTTCAAAGTAACCAATCCACTATAGACACCCAAATACAGATTCTAGGAAGTGATAGTGTAATAGTAGTATACAGGGTTACTGGTAATTCGACGTACATCCGTCAGGGGCTGATAAGGGGGCCAAAATGCAACAAATTGAACCCCCCATATGTATGGCCGAAATTCAATAGTTTTCGAGATATTTGAATTTTAAGAGTTTTTCGATATTTACCCAATATTTGACATTTAATTCCAAATAAAAAAAAATACATATTTAAATGGGTACCATTAAAAATGATGTTGTAGCTGGCACTTCAATTAAGCTATGGACATAATTAAAACTACTTAATTTAACAAAATAATTAAAATAATGAGCGATATAAGAATAATATCTTACCAATATTTTCATTTTACGCTTCAAAAATGTTGTCTCGTCACAAAAATTTCTATGACATTAATCGTACAAATAACTAAAACAACTTCTCTATTCTGTAAGCTTTCCAAAAAGGTATAAGTCAATTTTAAAATACATAATTCGTGGCATGGCATATGTTTGAATCGGCGCGGGGAGAGAAAGGGTCATTTGTATTTGTATGAAATAAAATGCATTAAAAAATTTACGTCAAATTTTATAAAAAAAATTATACATCTTGTTCAAAATGAGCAAGAGCGATTACGAATGCAGGTTCGAATTCTCTTCCTTTTTTTTTCTTTTTGCGTTGAGACGCAAAAACTTGGAACTGAGGTTCCAACTTCCACCAACGGCGACGATGCACTCGATACACTTTCTATCACCTAGCATAGTTAATATTCTGTTATTTTAGTCAACTACACCCTAACTTATTTTAAATGAGTAATTTGTCGAGAGATAACATTTTCTTGCGATGTCAAGAACGCGCGCGAAAAGAAAAAGTGACGTTCTGTGTTGCCACATGAGTTTAAATAATCATATTTAAAAAAAATATTTATATATTTTATTCCTAAAAATCGCGATAATAGACGTGTGTATTAGAAATACTACTCTGTTTAACCAATTATATTTCAGATCGCCGTGAAGTAAAATAGTGTATATCAAATAGACATAATGTTAATGTTAGATATTTAAATAAATACAAAATTATTGACTTTTAGTATAAGTTAAAGTTTAAATATATTTTGTGTACTTAGGGGAAAGGTATGTTGTATATAAAGTACCTACATACTTCGTATTGGGTAAGTTTGGGTTTATTAGGTTTTAAGTCTACCTTCCATTATATTATTGTTCCTACCCTACTCTTATGATACCCACTTGTATGTCTAGGCTACTTAGCTCAATACAGAAGTAACAATGTTTGGTGTTTTATTGAATACATAATAGTACCCATTCTCTTCTACCAGCTTCCAGCTTCTTCTTCTTCAACCAGCTATGCAGGTGGCTACATGAGTACACCCATACACAAGCAGAGAGTTGGTGGTCCTTGACACCAGGCTGTAGACAGTCCAGGGAGGCTATGCCATCTTTGAATGGTACGCTAACCAGGCGATTATTATGTCTGGACAGGAACGGTCTGCGCCTGGTGACAGGGACCATCACAGGACACTGCTCACTTAACAAACATTTCCACACAATAGGAACAACGGACAGTACTCTGTGCAGGGCTTGCATGGAGACAGAGGACACAGTTGTGCATGTGCTCTTTGAATGCATAGGCGTCACCCAGATTAGAACTGAAACTCTCAGAATACCCTGATCTTTCACAGATGTTCATAACAGACCTGGAGATTTGATTAACTTATGGAGGTAGGTGGACTGGTTGGAATAACCCCCGACGGCCGCCATGGCTCAAGTACAATGGTCCACATGAAGGACTAAGTGTGGAAACCAAATCCTTTAACATAGATAACATATAAACGCAGAAGTAAATCCTGTCTGCCTGTAACCTCTACATGCCTGTCTGTATTTGAATGAAATTTGGCACACGGATCACATGGGCAAAGCTGCGGGAAAAAGCTAGTATATATTAGGTGGTACAAGATGTCAAAATTGACCTTATCCTTCATTACATAATATGATGTAGATACTGCTAAGAAATTCTATCATAATTTACATTCTTTGTTTTTTTGAAAATTAACAGCAGACAACTTATTTGAGGTGTTTTACAAATTGTGTAAGAAATATGACAATGAAATTGCAGTCTATTGCAAGCAACAGCTTGTTACTTAACTAGTTAACCCGTGACTACAACTGCATGTATTTGTATTTCATCACATTTTAATACAAATATCCAGGATGAAAGTAGCCTACTTCCTTCTCCTGGCACCATACTACTTATCTGACAAATTTCATAACAATTGGTTAGGTCCGCATATATATATATGTATATATATGTATGTATTATTAGTTTGGAAGTAAAGTATGAAAGTTAAGCCATTGTTGGTCCCAGCTGTCATTTATGGATCTTTGACAGTTGTTATGGTTCATCAGAAGCCCAAAAGTCTGACATGCAGTCTTACCAAGGGGTATTGTATTATCCAGTAACTGGGCTGTGGAGGTCAAATAGGCAGTTGCTCCATGTAAAATACTGGTATTCTATTCAGCTGTATCCAGTTGGACTGGAAGCCGACCCAACATAGTTGGCAAAAGGCTAGGCAGATGATGATGATGATGGAAGTATGAATAAATTAAAGTAAATAAAACTAATCTGCTGATAAATAAAACTAACCTACTAATAAATAATACTAACCTACTAATAAATAAAACTAACCGGTCAGTAGGTCGTCTTAGGGACCTACTTAAACTTCTAACTGTTCAGCTTAAATTGGTTATCTATCTGTGGAGACTTGTTATTAGCAAATTGATAATATGTTGTGGTTAACTATTATTTGTAATTAGCCTGTAAGCCTTCCTAAGAGTAATAAAAATAAAGTTCCCCTAAAGAACAATGTCCACTGGTCCGCAACGGCCGCAACGCACGCACTGCACGCAACGGATTTCGGTTTACTTTGTATGAAGAATACTTAAAGCACTGCGTCCACTATCGGTACCACTCGCACTGAGCGAAAGGTTAATTTCTTCATACAAATAAACCAAAATCCGTTGCGTGCCGTGCGTGAGTTGCGGCCTGTGCCTGTGCCTGACAGTGCCTGTGTGCTGTGGTGGGCCTGAACCAGTGGACGTTCACACTAACAGTTTATGATCTGAACACCTTTTTCACATTTAGTTTATTATTAAGTAATCATAACTTTACTCACCCGTTCTAATTTTTGAAAATACTGTCTCAAAAAAGCCACAGGATTTTCAGGTTTGTTTACACATAACTGCACCACACAATCTTTTAATAATATCGAAATATTATGACTCTGAATGTAGCTTTCACACTCATGTAAACATTGTTCTTCTTCCATTTTTTATGCCACAATATGAAAATAAGTGTGTAACGTCATCAATAATACGATAAAAACTTTTTTTGTTAAGTATTTACGATCGGAGAACGGCTGTTATCAATAAAATAAAACTAAAACAAATTACAAATTATTATTGTAAAAATCTTGCTTCTTTTTCTTTCAAAGCTTTTTTTTTTCAGGAATTTAGTGACCTGGCTACTGAGGCCTTTAAGTGAGTAAAACTCCATTTACGCGGAGCAAGTTTATTGACTGTCAACACGTTTTTTTAGGGTTCCATAGTCAACAAGGAACCCTTATAGTTTCGCTATGTCCGGCCGTCTGTCCGTCTGTCCAACCGCACCTTAGCTTAGAGACTCTTACGCTTAGTACTAGAAAGCTATAATTTGGCATGGATAAGTACCTATACATATTCATCACAGAGTACTTTAACTATACTGAAAATATTCATCACGTGATCACGCCGACAAATTGGTAAAATAAAATCATGAAATAAAATTTTTTTTAGTGTTGTAATATAATATAAACTCCTTGGTCAATATTTAACATCGTAAAGAAGAAACTGACTTGTCAGGTTTGTTGTGTCATTATATCAATATCTTAGATTAATCAATATGTTGAATTTTGTTAAATAAAACCTAAATAATATCAATTACGGGTATATTCATTACTACAAGTCGATTATTTAACATAAGCATCACAACTGTATCAAATTAACCTATCAACTGTGGTTAAAAGTATAAAGCTCCATTTACACGGTACAAGTTTTTGGAACGTTATGGTCAGATAAAAATTGGGTCAGTACAATGACATTAAAATAATATCATTAAAATTAATATAATATCATTGGTTCAGTACCTATTAAATACCAGATCATTTAAAAAAATACAATATTAATGTTATGGCAATTTTAGGCGGTGCAGAAATTAATGTGCAGAAATCAAAACGTCTGACTGACCAGGCATCATGGAGTAGCTACAAGCGTGGAAACACATTAAAGATACTTTTTGGTGCTACTCCAGGATGCCCAGTTTGGGCCCTATTGCTCTCCTACATATTGTAGCGAAATAAAAATGAAAAATCAACAGTTTAACAAGTAGCTCCACTTTTAATTGTGAAACAGTCCAAAGAGAATACAATATAGCTATCTATATACAAAAATTCTTATTATTTACAGGGCAATTTTACAGGGCAGGTTTTACTGCGGGGTTTGATTAAGGTGCTGAGGAGGGAAAGGGGGAAGGGGAGGGGATGATGAGGATGTAATGGCGAAGGGGAGAGGTGGGTCAGGGGAGAGGGAGGGAAGGGGTGGTGAGGAGTTGAGGGGGGTAAGAGAGGAGGATGGGGAGGTGTAGGGTGACGGGGTGAGAGGGTAGGGAGGGGCATCAGAGGGGATGGTGAGGGGGAGGTGAAAGGGTAGGGAGGCGGAGGGGGGTGAGGGGGAGTTAGAGGGAGAGGAGAGAGAAGGGGAGGGGTGGGGGGGTGAGAGTTGCGTTGGAGGGACAGGGGGAGGGATGAGAGATGGGGTGAGAGGAGGGTTATAGAGAGAGAGGGAGGGGTGAGAGGGGGAAGGGGGACGAGTGCCTTTACAACTTCAAGTTAAACTGCTTTTTGTATAGCACTGAACATTCAACGCCCAGCCCAAACCCTTGGACCTAGAAAGCAGTTTAACAAAGAGGTTCCCTTTATAATGTAGACAAGGAATAAGAAAGGATTTTTGTTCCCGTGGGATATTTACCGACATCCACGCGGGTGGAGCCGCGGGCAAAAGCTAGTAAAGATACAAAATTATTCGAAAATAACAAAATTACAAATTCACCACAGACTACTTAGAGATATGAGATTCACCTAAACATGCAACACAAACTCTACAAGGCAGAGTCGATGCTAGCGACATCTATGTCGACCTTTGAGTTTTTCTGCTCATTGTTTTGTGTCCAAACTCCAAATAGTTTAGCTATTATTTTTGGAGGTCAGTGTTGCCAACTTAGTGGATTTTCCACTAAAACTGGTGGTTCCAACCCCCTTTTTAATGGCGAAATATTGCTATTAGTGGCTGGTGTTTTTTTCTAGTGGTGTAATAGACTTCAGTTTCAATTACTGAAAATGCTTTACCCGACTACGGCGAAGCAAAAGGAGTGTTATGCTTTTGACCGGTATGTATGTATTGACACTAGTTAAGTTTAGCATGTAATGAAAAAAACAATCAGAGGTACAGAATGAAGTTAACCTGATAAATTAAGAATTCCCTGTGAATATAAAATTCCAATATATAAAACAAATCAATACCGAAAAATCGTATATTTAATCTAAAACCGACGTTGATGATGCAGACAAAATCATCTGAAGAAAACGATCTATGTAATTTAGAGCAGGCAGTTGTTATTGAGTAACTTTTTATTCTTGTCTTGTTGATTTGCTAATTGTTACGTAATATTTTATTATGTAATAAAAAAAATTCGGAAGTCGGTGCCTGGTTAAATGTTTTTTCGTTTTTTGCCACCGACTTCCGAAATTAAAGTTATTTTTCACTTTGTAGTGTTGTTTTTGGAAGTCGGTTATATTTTTTTGTAAAAAAGTTTTTATTTTTCACTTTTTAGTTGTGGTACCTACCCCACACAAATTCTAATACCACTACCTGCAAAACAAACTAGAACATAATCAATAAAAAAGTGGGGAAAAAATACGTATTATTGAAGCTAACTCAAAAACTACCCAAGCAAAGTTAATCAATTTTATATGGGACCAACTTTGATGTATACCCTCTCAAATAAAACATTTTTTTTTTCAAATCGGACGACTCTGTAAAATGTTATGCGTGGTTAGAGATGGCCGTTTAAATGATAAGCAAACAATGAAGTAGTGTTATTTAAATAAAGCACATAAGCACACTTTTAATTTTAAGCAATTATCGTTATTTGCTTTTTCTTAAAATTTTAACTCATATTCGTGTTCTGAAAATTTTATAGACATCAGAGCCATCTAGTGTGTATTGTGAATTTGTGACAATCAATCTGCCTAGCCTTTTCCCAACTATGTTGGGGTCAGCTTCCAGTCTAACCGGATGCAGCTGAATACCAGAATTTTACATGGAGCGACTGCCTATCTGACCTCCACAACCCATTAACTGGGTAATACGATACCCCTTGGTAAGACTGGTTGTCAGACTCGCTCTTCTGACGACCCGTAACGACTGTCAAAGATCCACGAATGACAGCCGGGACCAACGGCTTAACGTGCTTTCCGAGGCACGGAGGAGTCTCGATATGTAAAGATGGTCACCCATCCACGGATCGACCCCGGCAAGCGTAGCTTAACCTGATGGATCGACCCGTGCGGCTGTTATTATTTAGCCACGAGCTCCTCTATTGTGAATTTGTGACAGAGACTCATAATGAATTTTATAATAACCGATAGACGGCGCATTATTCAATTTGAATCCATAGACGGACAATTGCTTTACGAGAACAGATCATAACTTAATGAAAATAAGATTTAAATTTATGTCTTTCGATTATTTCGTTAAATCGGGTTTCGTGAGTTTAAAATCCTGTCGAATTGAATATGCTTATATCGTATTAAAATTGGTTTTAACAGTTCACGTTTAATTTATATGGGTTATATCCACTTATTTCGTTATTTGCTTTTTTAAGTTTAGTACCTTTTCTTCGCGACCGTGGAATATTGTTTGCTGTTTTACCGTTCAATTTTCGTAGATTTTTGCGTGCGTGACCGTGTTTAAATTTACGTTTTGTGATTAAAACTTTGTTTATTATGACTGTAACAGTAATTATGTAAATATTTGTGTATAAAATAATTAGTGTACTTAAGTGTTTTTTCGTAAGTGCTTAATCAACTTATAAGTACGCCTGAATACCAGTAGAGAATTATGCATATAACTTATTATTAATAATTTATTACAAATACAAGTTTATTACAAGAGTACCTAATACCTAATTTAGTTCGATAATATTCAGACAGTCCTAAGCCTGCAAAGTACGAAGGGAAGTTCATTGAAATTTGTTAACGTTACGCAAACAACACATTTAACCATTTTTAATGTAAGTCAATAAAAAATAAGCAATTAAGCAAATAAGCAGATAATATAAGTGACTTTTGAAAAAAAATTAACGAATAAGTTCGTTTAAAGTTTAAAGCCGTTATTCACATCTCTATGCGTGGTCAACATAAAAAAAAAAAAAAAAATTACGTGTCGAATTGAGAACCTCCTCCTTTTTTTTTCGTCGGTTAATAAAGAAAATGAATGAGGTAGTCATTATTACTTACTGTTTTCTTTCGTAAAAATCAAAAAAATGGTTTAGTGGAAATTTTTGCGGTTATTAGAGTAGGGCCGTTTTTTGTTAGGTGGTTTTCTGGTGGTTTTAGAAGTTGAATCTGGTGGAGAGCCAGTTTAACTGTTGGCAACACTGATGGAGGTTAATACTGGTTGTGTATATGTTCTGTAGGTTGTGTCGTGAGTGGAGTGACGACTACTACTTTGACTTAATCTGTGGAAATTGTGGAATTGTGAGTGAATTCGGTCGAAGATGGAGGCCGCTGAATCTGAAGCCGGTGGTAAAACTCATTTGAATAATGTTTTATCAGACGAGGAAATCGCTAATTTACCTACTCTTGTTGCGGGGAAGATCAATGCATATATTGATTCAACATTTGAAGAATACTTAACATCCAAAGCGCTACATGAAACTAACAAGTCCCAGATAGGTAAGTAAACCGGTGTTTCGTGACGCTTTCTTTCAATGCTTCATTTTCCTTTTAACGAAATACTTGAAATCATTCCCTTTTTTTTTAATTCTAATCTACCTGTTTTCTTAATCATAATTACATAAGATTTACTTTGTTTTGTATTTCTTACTCATTAATATTGTTCCTGAAATTTATTTTCATTGTTTATAGTTATCAAGTAACCCTAATTTTCTACGTTTTAGATCAAAATTTTTCAAATCTTATTTCTATGTAGATCAGTAGGTAGTTGTTAAAACTAACTGTTTGTGTCGCTGATGCTCAATATTTACTGGTAACCTAAACATGCGGCTCAAATAGAACTTAAAAGGCTGGTAGGTAAGGTAGTTACTTTACCTGCCTACTCATACTTGATGAAGTGGTCAGTGGGTTGTCTTAGGGGCGGAGTTTAGGTACTTATTACATTTCACCTAAATCATACCTACCTGCTATTGAATACAATAAATGTTAAAAGTCCAAGTATTTGGGTGGTTTTTGAGATATAGAATCATTTATAAAGGACAATCACTGAAGAACGGTTTCCTGTAGCTACAATGATTGAGGTACCTGAGCCTGACCTTCCTCCAAATGTTATGCAAAAAAATTATTTTATATACATATACAGGGTGATAGGGAAATTCTACCCTTTACTTCTGGGATGTGATAGTGTGACCCATATGCAACAATTGAGCACCCTATAAAGCCTAGGCGAAAACTAATGGAATTTGGGAAAACAAATTATTATTTATTTTTGAAAATTACCCAAGTTTTGTCACTAAATAACAAAAATTTAATGGCCTTTATTGTCATTCCATTGGGTACAGTCAGCAACAAAAGTCGATTAACACTTGCAGTTTTTCAATCTTAATTTATTAAGTGAAATATTTAATTGAAATCACAACAGAAGTACTTAATATTTTAAGAACATTAACTGTTAACAGTTAAACGAAAAAAAAGCAGTTTATCGAATGATTTTGTGTTAATTTAGATGATGTCAAAAAGTAGCAGTGTTAACAGACTTCTGTGACTGTGACCGTACCTGATACTTTAAGAAATCTTTTGATATAACCAAATTTTCTTAAACATCAATCAGTTAAAAGTTAAGGTGATTGTATCTTGATAAAAAAATGATTTGCGACTATAAGAAATGTGTATTTACATAATTTTAACCATAAAAATCATAAATCTCTCGAAAGTTATATCAAAATACAACCTTACACTGACCTACAAATTGCACAAAATGCAAGAAAATTTTAATTTCGCGGACTACCACAGCAGATAAACCGGTCAGTGGGTCGTCTTAGGGGCGGAGTTGATAAACCTTAAATGCAGAAGTTTATTAACCATTTACAAAAATCGTACGTAATAGATAATATGGGCTGGTATCCACAACTCCATGTCAATGCGCATATTTTAGGTACAGGTAGGAAAATCGATTATTCTATCCACCCTAGGCTAGCTCCTCAAAGAAGGCCAGCAATGCCTTGGTGTTACTGACAACCACAAGGTGGGTACCTGGGTTACCGAAGCACTTTGCCTTATATGTGGGGACCGCCGGCCAGTTTAGAAGCACATGAGCTGCTGTCTCGTCGTCCTCCATGCAGGTTGCACAGCAGATTGTCATTGGCTCATATGACAAAGGTGTTTATTAAATGACCCCTGGCCAGTTATAGCTGCTGTAACTGTATACAGCAGTTGTATAGTTAGTCGGAGTACCTGTTTCGTGAGGTGGCAATCAATTGTAGGGAGTGCTACTTTAGCCTGTCTACACTCACCTTAGTCTGACCATAGTTTGTAATGTTGGTCCCTGGTGCGTTTCCTTACCACATTGCATATTACCCGAAGTGGAGTGGTGCGATGGGTTCTGGTCCCACTGGTGCCTTGTTCAACCCCCTTCTGTGTTGTCCAGATGGCAAGTTGAGACACCGCTTTTGAGTGGTTAGGTTAGGTTACTTATTTATGTCATCAGTGTCATCAATTATTAGCACGTTGATTGCTCACAGTCAAAATTTTGATCACTTGTCCCTTAGTTTGTGTCTTGTAAATAGTTTAAGAACAATACAAAACTAACAAAAATGCAAATGGTAAGTAAGTTATAGAAGTTGGTAGAAAAAAGATATTCAAGGTAGAAGATTATAACCTAAAATTAATCCAAGAGTACTTAAAGGACATTATTTAATACTAGCGTGGCTACATCGCCACATGCGAAGTACGCAACAAACTGACGATGTCGTCACGAAAAATCCTGCATCGCGCAATCAGAGTTTACCGCGCGACTAGCGTTGCCGGAGAGTAATATTCCGAAGTATTCCAGTCGTATTATTCGCGGAAGTATTCGGAAGTTTTGAGTAGTATTCGAAATTATTCGCCGAGCTAAGTACATGTTCGGTCACGCATAGAGTACATAAGTACTACAGTAGCATAAAAGTAGTAGCAGTAGTAGTAGTGGTAGTAATATTAACCTTTTGAACGCCAGAGCGTAAACGCATCGGCGCCCCTTCCACGCCAAGCCACAAATTCAGCGAAAATACCTACAAAAAAAATAGGGATTCCAACATCTTGTCGACAAGTTATCGAAAACCTATTAACCTTTTGAACGCCACAGTCGTGTATAGCCGACAAATGAAAACGTGCCCAAAACGCCACCGTCGTGTATAGACGACAAGAAAACGACATTTTTAATCATTGCTTTTCGTTCCATATTTTTAAATAAAATATTACTCGTTGCATTATTCTTTTATTTATTTTACCCTATTTAGTATCATACTATCATTAAACACCGGTTACAAAGTTCTAAACAACCTAAAAGCAGACATTAGAACTACAAACGAATAAATCAAATAATAATAAGGTACAGCACTAATTACCACCGATCATAATAATAAGTGTAGGAAATCACTAGCAGTCAGTCTCCTGTAGCGCTAATGACGTCACCGCTTGACGTCTATTCCCGACTGTGGCGTACAGGTCACTGTTTATGCACTTTTGCGTAGGATAGTAAATTATCAATCGATAGATATCAATTAGGATGTTTTACACAATTCTATAAAAATTATGCATTAGGAATGTTCAGATACGATTAATTGTCATTAAAAAATAATTGTCAAAGTAATAGTAAGCTACTTTTAATAAAATATTTCATATAATAGGTTGGGGAAAAAGTTTCTTCGCATTTTTTAAGAAAATTCAAAACATCTTTTAATATACATTATTTACATTTATCTAAAGTATGTAGGTACCATTTTGTTCGATAACTTTTTGCCATCTTGTAGGTAGGGACATGATCCCATTGCTATAGAAATTTTGGGACTTCTGATCAAAACACCGCGACAAGTGGTTTTGGCAGCCCTCTCGTGATGTTAACCTGACACTGCCTAAAGAATTCTGAAGAGACCGAAACAGGTGGAAATCTGAAGGTGCAAGGTCAGGACTATACGGCGGATGCATTAACACCTCCCAGCCAAACTCTCTTAATTTTTGCTGAGTGGCTAAAGATGTGTGAGGTCTAGCGTTATCATGATGAAAAACCACACCCCTTCTGTTGATTAATTCCGGCCGCTTTCTCTCAACTTCTTGCTATAATCTCATCAGTTGTTCGCAGTGGAGTTCAGAATCGATGGTCCTGCCTGGTGGTAACAGCTCATAATGAATAAAGCCCTTCCAATCCCACCACACACACAGCATCACCTTGTTGCGAGCTAACCCGGGTTTCGCCACAGTCTGTGAAGCCTAACCGGCCTTTGACCACGACCTTTTTCGCACGTTCTTGTCGTACGTGATCCACTTTTCATCACCAGTTATCAGCTTCTTCAAAAATGGTTCGGTTTCATTACGTAGTACTAAAGAATCAGAAATGAGTACACGGTTCATTAGGTTTCTTTCAGTGAGCTCGTGAGGTACCCAAATATCGAGCTTTTTTGTGTACCCAGGTTTTTTCAAATGCGCCAAAACTGTTTTGTGGTCAATTCCCAGTTCTTCAGCTACGTCGTGACTACTGATATGCCGATCTTGCTTCACTTTTTCAAAAATGGCATCCATTTTATCCGTAATAGGGCGACCAGAGCGACTTGCATCTTTGACATCAAAATTTCCGGATTGAAAACGCTTAAACCAAATGTTTGCTACTCTCACAGATACTGCACTGGGTCCATAAACATCGCAAATTTTTTTCGCGGCTTGCGTTGCATGTTTACCTTTTTTGTAGTAAAATTTTAAAATGTATCGAATTTTTTCATTAGATTCACTCATCTTGACAGTACGAAAAACAAATGAAAATCACACATTTGCCTAATTTGAATTTGGAATTATGTTCTTTAAAATTTAAACTTTCAATGATACCAAAACCAGCCAGATACAAATAGTATAGCCAAAGAGATTTTATTTTAAGTTCATACATACTATAATGCGAAAAGACATTTTCCCCAACCTAATATTTAAAATTTAAGTACCTTACTTACCCATCACTAGCTGTCGTCTCTTGCCGACTGTGGCGTGAGGAAGAACACTTTTTTACGGATTTCGATTAACAATTTTTAATGATTGTTTTTTCTAGTGAAATGTAACCAATAAATATATGTTTGTGCCATTTTACAATATTTCATTAATGTAGTTTTAAATAATAGGAAAAAAAAACAGAAAACTTAATTTAGTATATTTATTTTGTACTTTAAAAATGTCGTTTTCTTGTCGTCTATACACGACGGTGGCGTTTTGGGCACGTTTTCATTTGTCGGCTATACACGACCGTGGCGTTCAAAAGGTTAAAGTTTAACTATTCACCGCTAGATGGCGGTAATGCCAGTGACTATGTTACTACGCGTTCATTCATAAATCTGAGTACTATTCGATTTGAAAACTTCCGAATATTACTTTTCATCTACTTAGATAAGTACTTACGTAATAAGTTTTGTATGCGGTTTAGAAGTGATAGAGAGGTAAATACATAGGTAGATTAAGTACTGAGTTTATAAAATAGTTTAAGTAAGTATATAATATTCATTTCGGTTATACACTACCTAAGTACCTACTCTACAAAGGAAATATAAACTTTTGGTAAAACATCGTCGTGAAACGTAGGAACCCCTACCTACTTACATGATTATTTTTTTTTTTTTCCATTAAGTAGGTACCCCAGAATAATTAAAAAACCAAGACATAGCGCTGTTAAGTGAAGTGAGGCCGCACGTTTCGGGTTTCGTAAACATGTGTGCACGTAATGAGGTGTAGTTTGATGTAAATGTGTGCGTGTGAGCGTGTACGCACAGAGCGAGGTATAGTTTTGAGCATGCTTCATTGTATTGTTCGCAGCGCTGTCTGGGTTTTTTATTTAGTCTAGTAAACATTTTTACGAAGTAAACTAAGCTTGTACATATTGGTCCGATTCTCTTGTCACAAATGCGTCTAAACTAGACTTCCCATTATGAAATTGATTAAAGTGACACAACTTAACTATATTTTAGTTTGACAGCACTAAGATTCTGAGATAATAATTTATTGAAAATGGCAATTTGGCTATTCTGAATTTGACGTTTTTCACCTAAAATTTTGATTGTCAAACTAAATCAGACTATTTTTAATCACGATTAAAAAGGTGTGGAATAAAATTCATACCAACACCTTTTGACTTGTGCAAAAACAGTACTGGATTTTTTTTTTGTTTTGTTTATGTCTCGAAAACGGTGAGTCCTATCGCAAAAATAATGAAAATTTGGCCCCCCTTTATAAGACCCATAAACCCCTAAACCTCAACACGTAGGTACAAAAAAATCCATAAAGAACACTTTGAAGCTGGCCCCTCCCTGCGCCCCTCCATGTAGTTACAAGAAAATCGGCACCAATATCCGCACAAAATCGACACATTTTAAACTCAACCATACAAAAATAAAATATGTATACAAGTTAACACTAAATTATTTAAACTATGTACAAGTATATAATAATAATAAAAAAAGGGGAAGAGCTCATAGGGCATTAAAAAATTCATCCGCATCGCTGTCAGTGGGAACAGTGCCCAAAAGGCTGGCAGCATTGCCACGTTGGATGGCAATGCTAATTTTTTTGAGCTAAAAATAGGCCAGCCCTCTGGTCCCGTGTGGAGTCGACCAACCGCTTGGCGATGTCCCGAAATACTCGATGAGCACTTTGCGCCGTTTGAGGTTTTCTGCACCTGCAGCAGCCGCTCCAACACAGCACGCCGTGCTAGGAAGATGGGATGGCGCGAGGGTGTCAACACAGGTTGTATCCCACACCAAAGGCCTACCCAACTTTCAAGGCATTATGATCATTCCGTCTGGTCTCTTCCCATCGTCGCGTGCCAAGCCATTGGGTTCTAAAACAGCTGGCACCCGGCGGTGACAAGAGCCCGACGGATGATGTCGTTAATGCTGGCGTGTCGTGCCATCCGACCAGCGCTTTTGCTGCAGGATAGGCCATGGTGTCCGAGGCAGTCGACCGCACTGACAGCGATGTGGAGCCCCGCAAGGAGCCCCCAGGCGCAAACATGTAGCGAGCCGGAATGTGGTGTCACTCAGCATAATGCCTATGTTGGGTGACGGTAGCGCCTGAAGCCAGAGGCCCGATTCCCATTCACCCACAGCCAGCAGGCGGGCACGCTCTGCAGTATTGGTGGACGTATTAATAAGATTATTCCGTACCAACCTACAGAGCGTCTCATCCCACTGTCTCTGGGAAGACGGGTTCTCGGGCTGAACCGTATCCGGGCAAGCCACTTTCCAGGCGTTCACCGCATCGGTCAAACACGGCACTTCAGAGTCAACCTGAGAAGAGGCTAAGATTTTTGTGGTTAACTTTTCGTGCTGTGGACCGAGGAAATAATAAAATAATAAAAAATAAAATAATAAGTACCTCGTCACAAGTAGAAATGATCCAACACACACGCCACTACCAGCGAGACATTTGAGTGAGCATGACATACTCTCAACCGCCAGGGCACACTCAAGTCAGTGAAAGACGTACCCAGTAAAAGGTAGCTTAATATCCATCATTGTGTTCAGTTCTTCACAGTACACATCTGAAGTAATGCTCACCCCGTTTGGTAAGAAGCTGTGATGAATCACACCGGCGCTAGACCACCAAACAGTGACCATCACTTTTCTAGGGGTAAGTTTTCGTTTAGGGCATTGTTTAGGTGCTTAACCAGGATCCAACCAGCTTGCTGAGCGCTTGCGGTTATCAAACAGAATCCATTTTTCATCGCAGGTAACAATGCGGTTCAAAATTCCTTCATCTGTGTGTCTTGAGCAGTGCAAGGCACGTCTCGACGCGTACTTCGCGCTGGCGATCATTGAGTTCGTGGGGCACCCATTTGTCAAGCTTTTTTACCTTGCCAATTTGACGCAAATGGACCAATATTGTTTTGACGCTAACGTCGAAAGCTGCTGCTAATTCAGCCGTAGATTGTGTATCATCAGCTTCCACAATCGCCTTTAATTCGTCATTGTCGACCAAAGTCTTCGGACGACCGCGAGGTTCATTTTTCAGGTCGAAATTTCCAGAACGGAAGCGAGCAAACCAATAAGTGGTGCGTTGGTTTGTAGTGTTAGCTCCGTAAACGTCGTTGATGTTGCGTGCCGCTTGTGCCGCGTTGCTGCCACGACGGTACTCATATTCCATAATTACTCGAATTTTTAACGTATCCATGATAACGAAAAAGATTGAAATGCGATGAAAATGTAACACTAATCAATAAACAAATGACTACTTTTGGAAAAAAAAATCCATGTTTTTAAAATAAAATTAATTTGAAATTAGAATTCTTAGCCAAACAAAAATTATTTTGATTTGAAATGGCCAGTACTGCAGAACGGCAATTTCATAGGTAAAGACCTAATATTAAAGTGCTGATTTTTGTTAGAATCTTAAAAAAGCTTGACAAATGGGTGCCCCACGAACTCAATGATCGCCAGCGCGAAGTACGCGTCGAGACGTGCCTTGCACTGCTCAACAGACACACAAATGAAGGAATTTTGAACCGCATTGTTACCTGCGATGAAAAATGGATTCTGTTTGATAACCGCAAGCGCTCAGCAAGTTGGTTGGATCCTGGTTCAGCACCTAAACAATGCCCTAAACGAAAACTTGCCCCTAGAAAAGTGATGGTCACTGTTTGGTGGTCTAGCGCCGGTGTGATTCATCACAGCTTCTTACCAAACGGGGTGAGCATTACTTCAGATGTGTACTGTGAAGAACTGAACACAATGATGGAGAAGCTGGCACATCTCCAACCAGCATTGGTCAATCGCTCGTCTCCGCTGCTCCTGCACGACAACGCGCGATTTCATACTGCACAGCAGACGGTCTCCAAGTTGCAAGAACTGGGGTTGGAAGCTCTCCGTCATCCGCCCTACTCACCAGACCTTGCGCCTACAGACTACTACTTTTTCCAGAATTTGGATAACTTCTTGGCGGGAAAAAAATTCAATACCCGAGAGGCAGTACAAAATGGCTTTGAAGAATTTATTGCCTCCCGTCCAGCTGATTTCTTTAAGAAGGGCATCAATAAACTGCCACTGCGTTGGCAAAGATGCATTGATTGCATGGGTGATTACTTCGATTAATGCAAATAAAAAATGCATGAAAAAAATTCGTTTAAATTTTTTCATACAAAACGGCAATTTCATAGGTAAAGACCTATTATAAGCATTTGTGTCTATTGTCTTCTAAATTTTTTTCAATCTCATTGTATATAATATCTCTCTCTTGTTTCTCTTAATTATTTCTAAAAGCTGAGGTTTAGTCAAATTCTCTCCGTAGTCAATTTTATTTTGGGTCAACCATAACGGCATATCTTTTTTTAAGGAATTCGTATTTGGCACTTTATTCACACAAATACGGTGATAAGGAGCATTATCCATCACTATTATAGATGGCTCTCGTAAATTAGGCACAAGTTTTTCAATACCCCACTTTTAAAAGTTGGTACTATTCATCTCGTCATGTTTATATTTTTGTTTAGATAGATAATCACCACTTTTTGTGTATGATTGAAACACAAGTAGTACATTTGTAACAAATCCGGTATCTCCTCCCGCATGAACAAAAATATAATACTCCGTCTTCACCCTGTTTGCCAACATTTACCCGATGTATGCGAAGACTGAATATAGGTCTCATCTAAATAAATTATGGGCGGGGGCTGGGGAGATTTATTATTTTTATCCACTGCATGCAAGTACTTAGCTCTCCAAGCTGATATTTCAGTACGCTCCATAAGAACCTTCCGAATGGATTGAGATTTTTTAAAACGAAATCCCACCTTGTGAAGCAGCTTTCGCAGACTCTCGCTGTCCTGTGTAATTTATTTCTGTCTTTAAGACCTCTAGAAGCTTTTTAACAGTAGGGACCTCTTTTTTAGCAGAATAAAATTCATGTACTTTCCTCCGTATAACTCCCATGTCAAAATCATCAACATGCACAAATTCACTTTTACGTTTTCTCTCCTTGCCTGGTGTCCGAATTTTTGTACCAGTTTCTTCAGCTGCGTGCCCTTCCTTAACTATTTTTGAAATTAGTCCTTGACTCACACCTGAAATATAAGATAATAAAATAAATGTTAGTAGAAATTTGAAATCTGGCAGGTTAGTTTGCTCACTCACTTAGCAGGTTACCTATTAGATGTACGTTACCGTTACGCTAACCTGCAGCAAGAATAGAAACGAATATTTCGTGGACTTAAATAATTAGTTAAGTATCGGGTAATTTATAACAAGAAAGTTGGCAACACTAACCTGTCGCTGCCGAAATTCGTTTGTATATTTGATTAAATGGAATAATCGGAGACCCCGCCCGAGCTTCTTCTTCAAAAAAGATTTTAACCTTTAGAATAATGTTTTGAGCGTCACTTTTAATAGCTTTCGGCATATTTAACTTTATAAATTCAGCAATATCACGACAGACCAGACCATCCAGACCCACCAGAGAATCCGAATGTAGTAGACACTGACAATCGAATGACATTTCAACATGACGGCCGTAGTTCCAATTTTCGCCATTTCACAGATAAGTTGGTAGGAGTGTAGTTCCAATTTTCGCCATTTCGCAGATAAGTTGGTGCGAAATGCGATGAAAATGTAACACTAATCAATAAACAAATGACTACTTTTGGAAAAAAAAATCCATGTTTTTAAAATAAAATTAATTTGAAATTAGAATTCTTAGCCAAACAAAAATTATTTTGATTTGAAATGGCCAGTACTGCAGAACGGCAATTTCATAGGTAAAGACCTAATATTATGTTTCAGAATTCAAAATATGTAAGTAACTTTTCTGTAATACTTAATTACTAATTTTACTGTTGCAGGGGACAAAGTATCAACTTTAGAGGCTCAAATTCTTGAAGTCACGGCAAAATATGACGATGCAGTAAAAAAGTTGACAACTTCTGACGAAACCATTACGGAACTGACACATCAAGTTGAATCATTGAATACGGAATTAGAAAAGGCTCGAGATAAAATAACCCGCCTGGAAAATGAAATTATTTCTCTCAAAAGTTCAAGAGATGCTGCTGTTGATGAAAGAAATGACTTGACTCGAATATTACAAAGGCGAGATACTGAAATTGAAAGATTAACTTCAAGCGAATCTGCTATATCCCAACAATTACGTGCAGCAATAGATGCCAAATGTGAAGCCCTGGCATTAAATGATGAAATACAAAGCAAAGAGCTTTCCTTACAATATCGCGAAAAACGCATTGAGCAAGAAAGAACTTTACTTAATTCACAAATTGCTGGCTTGACGGAGGAAGTAAATCGGCTAACTTCCGAACTACAAACAGTAAGATTAAACAATACCAGCCGCTCAGTGAATTTAGAAACGCAGTTAGCTGAAAAAACGGAAGAGCTGAATGCTGCAAATGAAACTATAACTCAGTTAAATGATGTTAAAAAAAGTCTTAATAATAGAGCTGAAAGTCTTACTCAACGCTTGATGGAACAAAGAGAAATAGAAAATAAAATGACTGAAAATTACAAAAAAGAATTGGAGGCTAAAACTAAACTGACAGACTTATTCAAAACGATGCATGATGATGCTGAAGCTAAAACGTTAGAGTTGACTGAAGGAATTGCAGAATTACAAAAATTGCTGAATGAAGCAACTGAAAAGTATGGTGAATTAGAGACAAAATATAAACAGGCTGATTTGGATCATGAAGAATTAATGGAAAAGAAAAATGAAATCATAAGTTCTTTAAAGAATGAATTAGAACATGCAAATGACTTGTTAAAAGCTGCTAATGCTCAAAATCTAGATATGGCTTTAAGTGATTTAGCTCCTTCGGCAGCAACAGCTAGTAAACTTTTGAAATCAGGCATGTCTCTTACTCAGATATATTCTCAACTGGTTAAAGTTACGGATGAACTGACTCAAGAGAAGGAAGATAATAGGCGACTTAACATCACCATCAACTCAATTGTTCAGGAGTTGGAAGAAAAGGCTCCTCTACTACAGAAGCAAAAAGTTGAATTTGAGGAAGCATTAGAAAGTAATACGGCGTTGTCCCAGCAAATAGATTCTCTAGTGATCGAATGTAATAGACTTCGAGACGATTACAGTGAATCATCTAAAATTGCTAATCACTACAGTCGTGAAAATACGAAACTTAAAGGTGAATTGGCTGATTTAGGAAGACAAGTATGTTTCTTGTTGAAAGAAATAGAACATAGTCGTGGCGGTCTATTACCAAACGGTGATCATGATTCCTCACAAACTGCTTCTAACACAACAAATTCATCAGAATTAAGCTCGTCAAGAATTATTTCTAAAACTTTAGTAACATTTAGTGATATTCAAGAACTACAATCAAATAATCAGAAACTTTTACGAATGATTCGTGAAATGACAGACAAGCAAGAAGAATTTGAACGCCATAAAGAACAATTTGAGAGTGCATTTGAAATGCAGAATAAAATAGAATCATTGAAACATACAGTAGTTGAGTTAACTGAAGCTCAACAACGTCAAACTAAAATGGTAAACGGCCTTATCAGACAAAGAGACATGTTTAAGAAGCTTTACCATGATCATATGAAGGGAAAACGTCATGAATTGTCGGCATCGGAGATCTCAGAGTTGGAAAAGAGTGGAATATATTCAATGGACACTACACCTGAAAATATTACAAAGCATCCCATTCCAGAGGTATCTTCATTTGAAATAAAATACAAAGAAACAGAGAAGCAATTAGAAATGTTGAAGGAAGAATATAAAACTTATAAAGAGGAAAAAGTTACAAATGAAAGAATGTTATTTGAACAAATTGATAATATGAGACAGGAGATAGGAAAACTCACGGCTGCAAACAGTAAATGTGCTTCTACTTCAGAGTATAATAATGAGAGACTTAAAATTTTACAAATCAATATCACAACTTATAAGAAACAAATTTCTTCCTTAGAAGAAAAGAATAAAGCATATAATGCAACCATTGCTAAGCATGAAGTTTCTTTGCAACATTTAAGGGACGAAGCTTTAAATGCTCAGAGTAAACTTGCTACAGCTGAAATTCAACTTGAAAATTTAAAACTTGAACTCAAATTGCTTAAAGATGCTGAATTACGTATTCAAACTGAAAAGGAAATGTTAAACAGAGAAAGGCAGGGCCAATCCTTACTTCTAAAAAATTTGGAATTAATCAAAGCTAGTTTAGAGCGTGTAGAAACTGAAAATCGAGCCAAAATCGAAACAAGGTTAGATGAGGCTACAAGAGAATGTTCAGCGTTAAGAAGAAGACTTCAGGAGGAACAAGACCGGTTTAGAGAGTTAGCAGATCATCTGAAACGGCAAACGGATACTGCAGGAGAAAGAATGCAGGAAGAAAAAGATGCAGCCGATTCCTTAAGAAAAGAAATGACAGAAATGAGACAAGATTTATTAGAGAAAAGCAAGGCAAATGAAGAACTTAGTAAGAAGCTCAAAGTGGCCCTTTCTCCCAATACGGATGGCTCATATGATACTGTTAAGAAAATAAAGGATTTAGAAAATAAATTATCAGATAAACACGGAGAAGTTCAATCTTTCCAAGAGCAATTAAATGTAGCAAAAGAACATATAAAACAATATTGTGATATATCAGAGAGTGCAGAAAAAGAATTAAAAGCTCTTAATAGTGAATACGAAGCTTATAAAATAGAGACTGGAGGAAAACTGACCGACTGTGCCAGTAAACTACAGAGTTTAGAGGATAAATGTTCAGAGCTAGAAGCTGAGTTATCACTGCATGCTAATGGAGAGCATTCTACCAGCAACATTGCATTGAAAAATGAACTCGCTAATCTTAAAGAAGAATTGAACAATGCCTTACTCCAAGCAAATGATTATCGCACAGAACTTGAAGCTGCACGTGGCGAAATTAATAAGTTATCAGAAGCAGTACAGAATGCTGAAGACAAATATACACATGAAATGATTTTACATTCCAGTGATATACAAGTTTTATCTCATGTAAAAGAAGAATTACTAAAAGCCCAAAATCAAATAAATGAATTGACTGCTTTAAAACGTTGCGCCATAGAAGATTTGGAAACCGAAAAGAAATCTTGGCTAGACAGGCAAAAAATACTAATCAGTGAAAATGCCCAGCTAACTGAGCGCTTGAAAGACTTAAATGATCAAAATGCTCTATTACATGATCAAATACAAGCATTAGGTACACAGCTGTCAGTTACTCATGCCTCTCAATCACGATCAGAGAGCTTTAATGAATCTGGAAATGATTCCAATATTAACATCTCAATAAATGAAGAAGATGGAAAGTCATCAGAACAATTGTTCCAAATAGTCAAGTTTTTAAGGAAAGAAAAAGATATTGCCATGGCCAAATTTGACATACTACAAGCTGAAACTATGAGACTTAAATCGCAGCTGGAAATAGCTGAAAAACAGCTTGATAACACTAAATTGACTTTAGCGGCAGAGAGAGAAAATACAGAAGTGAGCATGATAACTGTAAATAGGCAATCAGATATTTTGAGAAAAGTTGAAACATTAAATGCCTTGACAGACAGTAACAGAATCTTAAGAGAAGAGCGAGACGTATTATCGTCTCGGGTCGAAGAGCTTGCAGCAACAGCCAAAGCAACGGAATCCCAGCTAGCACCATTGCAGGATAAAATTTCAGATCTTACATCGAAAAATGAAACTTTACAATCAGAAAATAATGCTCTGAAGGCAGATTGTGCGAGGTGGAGAACCAGAGTAAATGCATTAGTTGAACGTGCTAACAAAACTAGTCCCGAAGATTGGAAACGACTTCAAAATGAAAGGGAAACCCTAGCAAAAATGTTGACAAATGAAAAAGAAAACGTCAGGAAGCTAAATGAGGAACTCAGTGGTATTAAAGTAGAAAAAACGAAAATAGAGGAACAGTATTCGTTGCTATCAAGACAGCAAAATGCTTTAGCAGAGGAAAACAAGAAACTTAATGACGAATTGCAGATTCTTAGGGAAGATATGGCTCGTGTTACTGAAGAAGTCTCAAAACTTAGAGCTGAACATTCTGTAATCGTCGCCTCTAACTCAAAATTAACAGATGAACTGTCCAATAAGGATGCATCATTAACTGATATCAGGAATAAAGAAAATCAGATAAGAAAAATTGCTAAAAAGTACAAAGCCCAATATGAGGAGTTGATTAAAACAGTAGAGGAAGAGAAGAAAAAGAATGAGGGTGATGTTGCTGCTGCTGATGCCGCATTAACGGAAACTAATAAGAAATTCGAAGAACATATAGTTGAGCTTCAAGCGAAACTCGAAACTGAAAAGGTGAATACAGACAAATTAAAACAAGAACTAGAAACCCTTAGGACGGCAAATATGGAAAAAGAAGAAAAATCTAAACAAGTTTTGAAGCAAGCCAAAAGTAAAATTGTTCAACTAACTGAACTCAAAAATACGTTGAGCAGAGAATTAGATGAGTCCCGTAATAAAATAGGCGCAATTGAGCAAAGTACACGTGATGAACAGGATGTGAGATTGGCTCTAATAAAATCTCAATACGAGGGTCGTCTCTCACGATTAGAGAAAGAGCGAAGTGAAGCACAAGCAGAAAAGGCCAGAGAGGTGGAAGCACTGCATCAAAAAGTGACAATACTTCAGCGGCAACTCGCAAGTCAAGCTTCAGCGTCAAAACAGCAAGCAACCACTGAGAAAACTACTACAGATCCACCCACCGCTAATATAAAACCTATGGCCGGTGAGTAAAATTATGTTTATTAAACTGCTTGGTAAAACAATGACTAAAATGTATGGAAAAGTGTTGCCATTTTTTTTCTAGGCGGTCTCTTTAATAATTTCGTGCATTTTAACATAACTAGCTGTTTTTTACGATGCCACAACAGGGCTTAATCCGAAACGATGGGTAAGTAAAGCAAAGTGGTCAAAGGAACCTTGACCTCGATTTTGGAGGAAAAAAAACTACATTTTTAGTTTTTTGAGCTGCCAGAGCCAGGAATCGGACCCGATTTTTATTACAAAAACAGCACCCTGTATTACTGCATATAACTTAGCTAATATCAAAACATGTTGTGAAGAAATATGTGAGAAATTATCGGAAATAGCGTTTTTTTTTTTTTAATTTTCTGTGATCAATAAAAAAATGAAAATTACAGAAACTGGCACTACTTTTGATTTCACACATTTTCTTTTGCAGTATTTGATCCTTATCAGCAACACTAACTGAGTATAACAATACAGGATGCTTTTTTACAAAAAGGGTCAAGTTCGATTCCTGGCCAATCTTTTTCAAAAAACAATAAATGCAGTTTTATTTTCCTCCAAAACAGAGGTCATGGTTCCACTGCCTTTGCTGCACTTAGCTTTAGATTATTTTCATTAAAATAATTAAAAAGATCGTACTCTTGTGTACTTGCATCTCCATTGCTTCATAGAACACTCACCATACAACTTTTTGCAGCATTCTTTAAAGAAACTCAAAAAGTATATTGTTCAAAACACGATCATCAGGTGTAGCCCAGCAAAGTGTGACTGCGAGTCGGCGTGGTGGTGAGACACCATTAGCATCAATTCGTCCGATGGCTCAAGTGGGACCGACGGCTCCTCACGACGCTCACACGACAGAGTACATGCCGGCCTCGTCGTCTCGACCGCTCCCTAGAGCTGCCCTGGCAGCATCTACGGCGCCGCCAGAGTCAACGCAGGTTAGTGCAATATATTTTTTTTAAATTATACATTCATAACATTTCTCCAAAAACAAATTCGACTAAAAAAAGTGGAAAATATTTTAGGGATAGTACTCGAATATGAAAACTATTACTACGAAAACGAAAAAAAAAAAACTTTTCCATAAAAAAACCTTTAGATTAAAATATAATTATGGAACAACTATTGTGGTTGTAAAAGAAGAATAAGCTTCATAACAATCATAACTGAAACTGATTTAATTTAGTTCACATTTTCGTGTGTTTTTCAATACATTTCAGGACATGGATACCAGTGAGGCAGGCATGGGCAGTTCTGGTTCTAGTGACAGTTCAGCGCAACCTTCAACACATTCGCAAGCACCTCAACAGGTTCGTTCAATCAATCGCTAAACAATATTAACCTGCTTTATTAATGATAATAAACGGTTCTAAGAAATCTTCTAAAGCAAATACTAACTGTGCAAAGAAGAAAGGCAAACTCCCAAACAAATTTTTGTTGACATTTTTTTTGTGTCTGGTGTTGAAATAAAAACTTTTTTACAAAAAAATACAACCAAATTCCAAAAACAACATTACAAAGTGAAAAATAACTTTAATTTCGGAATTCGGTGTCTGGTTAAATGTATTTTCGTTTGTTGCCACCGACTTCCGAAATTAAAGTTATTTTTCACTTTTAGTGTTGTTTTTGGAAGTCGGTTGTATTTTTTTGTAAAAAAGTTTTTATTTTTCACTTTTTGGTTGTGGTACCTACCCCACACAAATTCTAATACCACTACCTGCAAAACAAACTAGAACATCATTCATATAAAAGTGAGGAAAAAAATACGTATTATTGAAGCTAACTCAAAAACTACCCAAGCAAAGTTAATAAATTTTTTGCGGGACCAACTTTGATGTATAACCCTCTCGAATAAAACAAAAAATTTTCAAATCGGACGACTGTAAAAAGTTATGCGTGATCAATTGATCATACATAAAAAAAAAACATACGTGTCGAATTGAGAACCTCCTTTTTTTTTCGTCGGTTAAAAAATGTGAAAATACATAGTTTGATTTTCTGGACAGTTTTGTCTTGAGTTATATTTTTATAGGAAGTGTGGAATTAAAGATATTCCAGTTTGAAGTTCTAGCTAGAGGTTATGTCTTGTCAACAATAGACCATAATCGAAAAAGAAATATAGAAATACCTACTTACCACTTAAAATATCATTGATAGAAATGCATTTTTACAGTAAAATAAACTACGGACTACGTATAAGTCTAGCCGACCGCGACGTGCGTAGGTCTGCCACATGGCCCACATGCGGCGTAAGTAAATAAATGTTCAGAAGAATACTACAACAAATAAACAACAACAAATTATTCTTATTCTTAATAATAATCTTAGCCATCATCATAAACAGACTTTAATGTCCCCACTGATGGGACACAGACCTCTCGGTGAGAATCAGGCCAGGCCAGGCCCAGCGGTTGGTCGGGCCAGGTGAGGATCGGGTCAGTTATAGATTTAAATGATTAATTATATGGTAGGGGTAGGCCATAGACACGTATAGATAAAAAAAAAACAAAATATATTTTTTAATATGTATTCCTCATCATCATTAATCACAATATCATCAAGAAAAATCTCGCGGTGCTACTTTGCTCTCTATGATATTAATTATAGATTGCTACATCTCAGTAGGGTTTTCTCTTAATATTTTGTCACTCCGTCTTTGAAGTGTTGAACAGCCACATACAAGGCACACATTTGTATGCCCACTTGCACTTTGCCCAGCTTCTTCACTGCCAGAAACTACTATATGCGAGTTATTATTAACTGCAACCATTGCAAGATCTCTGCATGCCTCGTAGACATAGTCATCTTCCAAAATCTAAAAACAAAAAGGATAATAATCTTAATACATTAGGTATAATGATTTATTAATATTTCGTGACCAATATAATTGATGTACCTACCTACTTATAATATTAGTACATCTCATGAATTACAATTGACAAGTTTCAACCTAGTTATTATAAAGCTTTAAAATAATAGGTCTTTACCTATGAAATTGCCGTTTTGTATGAAAAAAATTAAACGAATTTTTTTCATGCATTTTTTATTTGTATTAATCGAAGTAATCACCCATGCAATCAATGCATCTTTGCCAACGCAGTGGCAGTTTATTGATGCCCTTCTTAAAGAAATCAGCTGGACGGGAGGCAACAAATTCTTCAAAGGCATTTTGTACTGCCTCTCGGGTATTGAATTTTTTTCCCGCCAAGAAGTTATCCAAATTCTGGAAAAAGTAGTAGTCTGTAGGCGCAAGGTCTGGTGAGTAGGGCGGATGACGGAGAGCTTCCAACCCCAGTTCTTGCAACTTGGAGACCGTCTGCTGTACAGTATGAGGTCGTGCAGGAGCAGAGGAGACGAGCGATTGACCAATGCTGGTTGGAGATGTGCCAGCTTCTCCATCATTGTGTTCAGTTCTTCACAGTACACATCTGAAGTAATGCTCACCCCGTTTGGTAAGAAGCTGTGATGAATCACACCGGCGCTAGACCACCAAACAGTGACCATCACTTTTCTAGGGGTAAGTTTTCGTTTAGGGCATTGTTTAGGTGCTGAACCAGGATCCAACCAACTTGCTGAGCGTTTTTGTGATGTAGGAGTTTCTACGATTTTATTTTCAGGATTGTAACGGTATGAACGGTTCCTGAACCTTTTTTCATACGAAATACTAATATTCAGTTATTCAGCATTACTGATTGACGACACGGTTGGCGCAGTGGTTGAGCGATTGACTGCTGCGCAGCATGTCGCGGGTTCGATTCCCGCACGGAACAAATATTTGTACGACCTACAAGTATTTGTTCCGAGTCTGGGTGTTCTTCTATCTATAATATGTATGTATTTACAAAAAAAAAAAAAAAAAAAATGTATATAAGTAGTTTATCAGCCATCTCGTTCCATAACACAAGCATTAGGTTGCTTAGCTTGGGGCTAGATGGCGTTGTGTGATATGTCCAAACATATTTATTATTATTATTTTGTTTTTTATATTTATTTTCTCAGGTTGATAGAACCTGGTATTTTTAAAATCTCACGGGTGTTAACCAAGGTGAGATTTTAAGTTTGAGTAGATGGATTAGGTACTTTATACTGCATTGAAATTATTGTCTAAATCTAACTGTAGGAATTTCCGGACTATACGACATGTGTTTAATATAGCTGCTTTCTGAAGTGTGAGGTAAGTATATTTGGAAAGGTTTATTGCATTTAAGCTGTTAAATAACTGTTTTGGGATAATACCAGTCGTCGATACCACTATTGGGACTATGGTTACTCTGTTCATTTTCCAGACTCTGGTGATTTCTTCTTGTAGTTCTGTATATTTCCTAATTTTTTCCGAGATAGTTTTCTGTATATTATTAGTGTTTGGGACTGCTATATCTATTATGTATGTGTATTTGTTTACTTTATCAACAAGTGTTATATCGGGTCTGTTGTTATATATTGTATGATCAGTAATTATAGTACGGTCATAATATAATTTGTACGATTGGTTTTCTAGTACAGCCCTAGGTGAGTATTTGTAGTATGGTGTGTAAGGATCCTGCATGAGATTGTGTTTTGTTGCGAGTTTTTGGTGTATAATATTAACAAGTTGATTGTGTCTATGAGTGTAATCATTTTGGGTGAGTGTGCTACAAGCTCCTGTGATGTGTTGTATAGTTTCCGGCTTGCTGTGGCACTTTCTGCATAAATCGCTTCTTATTGTGTTATCTTTAATTATGAATTTTCTATAATTTTTGGTGTTTATGATCTGGTCTTGAATGGCTAGCATAAATCCTTCGGTTTCCGGAAATAATCCACTCAATTCCAGCCATTTGTTGGAAGCTTCTTTGTCTATGTGTGTTTGGTATAAATCATTAGGATGTCTTCCGTGTAGTTCTTTCTGTCTCCATTTTTTATGTATCTCTTCTATATGTCTAGCTTTATCTATTGTTTCAATATTGTCTTCGCTAAGGTTCAGTGGTGTATATTTTTTATCTATCTCTACTATTGTTTTGTGTAATTGGCTGGTATTTTTCTTCCTATTGAAAAATTGTTTTAGGTTTATTATTTGTCTTTTGTGTAAGTGTGATATTTCAATTAATCCTCTGCCCCCTTCTTTTCTGGACATAATTACTCTTTCCATTGCTGATTTGGGGTGGTGATATCTATGTTGTGTAAGAATTGTTCTAGTTTTAGTTTCCAGAGCATGTAATTCTGTGTTGGACCATTTTATCACGCCGAAAGAGTAAGTTAGTATAGGTATAGCATAAGTATTTATGGATTTGAATAAATTTTTACTGGCTAGGTACATTTTACATAATGAATGCAGCCTTTTATAGTATTCCTGTTTGAGTTTATCTTTAATAGTTTTATGCTCTAAAAGTCGTGCTTGGTTGTATCCTAAGTATTTATAAAGTTCTTCATTTTTCATTGCTTCTATTACTTCTTCCGCCTCTGTTGAGTAATTTCCTCCCACAATCTTACCTTTTTCTATATTGAGTTTTCGGCATTTGTCTAGTCCAAAATCCATTCTAATATCTTTCGAAAACGATGTTGTAATATCTAATAAACTATTTAGCTCTGTGTTTTTATTGGCATATAATTTTAAATCATCCATATAAAGTAAATGTGTTATTTGGTGTAATGTCGATCTATTGTTTTTGATGTCAAAACCTAGTCTAGATTCAGTTAATGCGCGAGAGAGTGGATTATTATTATTATTATTATTTATTACTTATTACTAGGTACAATGTTTATACATTGCTAGGGCAGTCGCCCATACTTCCATTTAGCCATGTCCTTTATGCAATTCCTAATTATGCCAAAACAAATTAGACCAAATGATAAGTAGTTATACTAATCTTTGCATTATGCCAAAGTATTATTATGCCACAGTATTATACCAAAAAATTTTATATCAAAATAGTTATGCCAAAGTATAATAGGAAAAAAAACATTAAGTATGCAAAAAAAGTGATCCCTGTTTTTAACCGACTTCAAAAAGGAGGTTATCAATTCGTCGGAACCTTTTTTTTTTTTTATTTTTTTTTTTTATGTATGTTCCCCGATTACTCGAAGATGGCTGGACCGATTTGGATTATTTTTTTTTTGTTTGAAAGGGTATACTTCCCAGGTGGTCCCATGATCATCAAGTCAGGATCTGATGATGGGATCCTGGAGAAATAGAGAGAACTCTTCCAATTTTATAGGCACACTTGAAGCGATTTGGATAGTTTTTGGAAGAGTACTTTCTTGGAGTGGTCCCATTTCAATTTGGTGAAGATCTGATGAAGAACTTCTGAGATAGGCAACGGAACTCCTCAATAAATAATAGCAAATGGACTGGGATTGCTGAAATCTCATGTCTGTTTGTTGTTCACACCAGTTCATAACATAACATCACGCCAGTACGCTGTGAAGGGGTAAGCACATGTGAACCACTAAAAAGTGAAAAATAAAAACTTTTTTACAAAAAAATACAACCGACTTCCAAAAACAACACTATAAAGTAAAAAATAACTTTAATTTCGGAAGTCGGTGGCAAAAACGAAAATACATTTAATCAGACACCGACTTCCGAAATTAAAGTTATTTTTTACTTTATAGTGTTGTTTTTGGAAGTCGGTTGTATTTTTTTGTAAAAAAGTTTTTATTCAACTACAATGTCAAGTTGGTTTTTGAGATAAATTCTTTTCAACTACGGAACCCTTCATTGTGTGGTCCGACACGCACTTAGGCCGGTTTTTTACATTATTGTATGGAACCCTAAAATAATAAAGTGCTCGTTTATAATGTTAGCGTTTTTATAGGCGGTGGCGATGGTGATGCCGCGTATCGAACAACCCAGTGGGGCTGCGTCCGGCAACGTGACGGGTGTGGCCACGGCGAGCTCGGCAGCGGCATCCAGTGTGCCAACGCCTGCCGCATCGGCACCTCCAATAACAGGTATAATTATATAAACAGTATATAGACACAACAACAGGCAACAGTAGTAACGTGCATAAACTTCCTGTCTTATCCTATACGAGGAACACGAGAAAAACGTCATGCTGAAAAAACGCTACGCAGCTTTTTATTTAATTTTGTTGGTACAGCTTATTTTAAAAGTCGTAGCTGAATCCAGTATGCAATTTAGATAAAATGTTTCGTTTAATAAAGTAAATTCTGTTAAATAGCAGCAACAGCAGCACCATCAACTTCTGGCCCGGTATCGCAAGCATCTGCTAGCGTGAGCACGTCTCATGCTCCTCCCGGCGTAAGCACTTCGCAGCCAGTGGCCGGTGTAAGCACGTCGCAAGCTCCGGCCGGTGTGAGCACGTCACACGCGCCACCTGGTGTCAGCACGTCACACGCTCCGCCCGGAGTCAGCACGTCCCACGCTCCGCCCGATGCGCGCCCACCCAAGCGTCGCTTGCAACAGCGACCGCTCGCTGCTAAGAGAACAAGGGTACAAGTACGTTATATGTCACTAGCTTCTGCCCGCGACTTCGTTTGCGTAGAAGCAGTAAGATACACAAACAATATACTAAAATAACGGCTACATTTTTCTGAAACTCCCTCGGACCCACCGCGTCACATCGCATCGCCCCCCCCTGATTTTACTTCATAGCGTTCTTTCCGACTTTTTTTTTTGCTCGCGTCCTTAGGGTCGTAGCGTGATCTTCTATATATATAAATATAAAAAAGAGAAGTCCTGACTGACCGACTGATTGACTGACTCATCAACGCCCAGCCCGAACCCTTGGACCTAGAAAGCTGAAATTTTGCACAGAGGTTCCCTGTATAATGTAACATTTTTTTTTTTTTTCTTTTTTTAATGTAGACAAGGAATAAGGAAGTAATTCCCGGTAGTATGTTCCCATGGGATATTTACCGACATAAACGCGCCCGCGTTTATGTCGGTAAATATCCCATGGGAACATGGGGCTTCGCCCGAAGCCACTGGCAAAAACTAGGGTATAATATTCTTCGTCAAGTATTGGGCTATCAAATGCAAAAATAATTTTTCAAATCCCACTGGTAGTTCCAGAGATTAGCGCGTTCTAACAAAAAAATAAACAAGCTGTTCAGCTTTATTATTGTACGAGGGGGGATCAAAAAGTAGTGAGAACGACATACTCCTTGGTAAGAAAAAAAAAATACTGGCAGGCATAGCTCAGATACATATTTGTAATTCAAAATAAAGAAAAAAATCTTCGATTCTCTTTTGTTTTTTTCTGAATGTAGTCATTTGTTTGCTTCGTGTCGGAACGTGTTCTCGAAAATGGAGAAAAACGAAGTGCGAGCCGTTATTAAATACCTCTGTTTAAAACAGTTAACGACGCAAGAGATTCATTGCGATTTGGAGGCAACATTAGGAGTCTGCTCCGCCTTATTCCACTGTCGCAAGGTGGGCTTCTCAATTTCGAGTAGGGAGAACGAGCACGGAAGACGAACATCGTTGCGGCCGCCCATCGACGTCAGTCACCCAAGAAAATGTTGCGAAAGTCGAGAAAATTGTATTGAGCGATCGAAGAGTTACCATCCGATACTTAATTCAAGAAACGGGCATTTCATATGGATGTATTCAATCCATATTGAAACAATCTTTGAATATGAGAAAAGTCTCTGCAAGATGGGTGCCGAGAATGTTAACCGACAGTCAGAAACAAAATCAACGTCATTTCGAAGATATTGTTGGACAAGTTTCAAGAAGATACTGAAAACTTTTTGTCTCGTTTCGTAACAATGGACGAAACATGGGTCCATCATTTTGATCCCGAGGCAAAACAGCAATATTCGCAATGGAAACGGCCATCATCACCGACCCCGAAGAAGTTTCGTGCCGTGGCATCGGCTGGCAAGGTTATGGCCTCAATATTTTGGGACTCAGAAGGGATATTGTTGATGGATTACCTGGAGCGTGGAACCACTATTACAGGCCAATATTATGCAGCTTTATTTCCTAAGTTGAGGAATGCCATCAAAGAGAAAGGGAGAGGGAAACTTCGAAGGGGCGTGCTGTTTCATCACGACAACGCATCCGCGCACAGGTCGGCAGTTGCGATGGCTGTCATTCAGCAAGCTGGCTTCTAATTGGTTGACCACCCCCCTTATTCACCAGATCTGGCGCCTAGCGATTTTTATCTGTTCCCCAAATTGAAAGAATACTTAAGGGGAAACAGGTACGAAGACGATAACGAGGCGATGGATGCCGTGGAGAGCTTTTTACAGGACCAAGAAAAAACTTTTTTTTTTAAAGGGATTGAAGTCTTGGAAAAGCGCTGGACTCGGTGTGTAAAGAGACTCGGAGACTATGTAGAAAAATAAATTATTAAGTTATCAATAGTCATTATAATCTATCTCATTCTCACTACTTTTTGATCCCCCCTCGTATTAGTTAGTATAGATTATCTACTTCGTCATGAATGCCTTTTACTTATTCAATGCATGCTTTGCAGATTGATCACTCTATATTTGAAGTCCTTTTGGATGCGAGTATTCGCCACTAGTTACGCGCCGCGTGCGCGACCCTCGCGAGAGAAGTGCTGTTTCTGAAAACCTACTTTACAAAAGGACTTTTATTGCTCTGTTGGTCTCGTGGTCGCAAGCGCGACTGCTAAGCGTGGGGTCTTGGGTTCCATTCCCAGGTCGGGCAAAGTATTATTGGGGTTTTCCATTAGGAATTTCTTAGTAACAGCCCGGAGTTTGGAAGTTGTACGTGTGACACCCCCGTGCCTCAGAAAGGACGTTAAGCCGTTGGCCCTGCGCCTGATTTCTCTCTCCGTTGTGTCGGATTGCCTATGAGAGTGATTGGACTATGAGAATGAAGTGAAGGAAGAGTGAGTGCACCTGTGTCTTCACACACTTGTGCACTATAATATCTCCCGCGTCGAAGGCTGGTCTCCGCTGAAATTGGGTGCCATGGGCGTTTAGTCTGGAGGACTTATTACATTCTAGGCAAAGAGTAGTCGAAAGTTAAAACTATGCCGGTCACGCTTTTGTCGTAGATGCACATTACCTGCATGTTAGCCAAGTTATTTTATGACTATAAATTGTAATAACTTTTACCGAGTGGACATTTAATTTTTTTTTTTCATTTATTTATATATCAACAATTTACATTGTGTTCGAAATTTACAAAAATACAGACAGACATTTCATGTGGACAAGTCGCGGGCAGAAGCTATCTATGTATAATTATATACCTACATACACATTACATACAAATAAATAAACTTGAAGTATCTGTAATGTCAAAATAACAGGTTTTTACTAAATTCATAGTAATCTAAGTATTACAGTACAGTCGAGTTCATTAATATATTGGCCCTTTCAGGCTTCAAAAATATATGAACGTCAAAAAAGTTCATAATATTGTGACAACTATAAGCAACATGAAATTGTGGTCAAGATTTAGATTCATTAATTCACATATTAATGAATCTAAATCTTGACCACAATTTCAATTTCAATTTGGCCAAAAAACATTTTAAGAATGTAAAGCATTTTATTTAATAAACATGCTTTTGTGTTAAAAAGTAATGATTTGACTACACATTTGTAACAGCGTCCTTAAGCTATTTTATTTTAGAAAAAATAATTAGGGTTCTGGGCAAGAAAATTAAAACCCATGATATACGACATCGACGCGGGCGAAGCCGCGGGATGAAGCTAGTTTAAGTATAACTTTAATTAGGTTACAAAAAAACAAAACATCGCCTAAAATCACTTGAGACCCTAGTCTCAATTCAGTACCCTCGATCACCCACAGTGATTGTATTGTTAACAAAATTATTCAATGAGCTTAAAATGTTTTAATATTTTATATTCGAAAAATCTAGTGACATCATATCAATTCTTATAATTAACATTTCCCCATTACTATCCCATATCGAATACCTGAATCAAAATAAAATCTTTCAGATAGAAATATTTTCTGCAAAGTTTTACGAAGAAACGAAAGCTGTGGGGGGATTTATTAGCTATTATTTTTGAAATATAATCAACTCTTTGTCTGTACTGAGCAGAACATTATCCATTGTCCTTTCGTTAAATACTAACAGTAATTAGCAAAAATATTTTGTTATAAACTTCTGTTTAATTTCTCGAAAACAATGACTGCTCACTTATTTGAGATGATTTTTGTATGGTTCAGGGATTTGAACGGTCAGTGGAAGTCGAATACCAAGTACCGACTTCGTCACGCTGCGATCAAGACGACGAGGGCGTCATCGTCGTAGACTCTGAAGAGGACGACGAGCGTTGCACTGGCACTATGTACAGGGTATGATTTTAGCCAAGCATCGATTAGTTTTATCCGTCACGGGAATAAGAAATTAAATTCCCACTTTTCATTATTCATAGGAGGGAGAGGAAGAAGAAGAGGAGGATATGGAGGAGGAGCAAGAAGTTGAGGCCGGCGAGGAAGAGGAGGAGGTGGAAGGAGACGACTCGGAGAATGCCGCCCGACAGGTAGATACAAATGTAATGGTGCAATAATGACTTCGATCACAGAACATCAAGACGAACTATCCACGTGGACAATACATGTAAGACGTAACTGAAGAGCGAAAACTAAGCTATAAAAATAGAAGTAGTCAAATAAAACAAGCAATTCAAAGTTAAGTTCAGCCATTTCAAAGTTAACAAACCGTCAATTCTAACAAAATGCAATCAAAGAAAAATTGTATTACAGTGGGTTTGACCAAAGAAGTTAAACCAAAACTTGTCCTGAGACTGAAATCGTTAATTATTCTTTAGTCAATGAACTTTGCCAAAACACCCTCCTTCTCTAAAAAAACTAAACTAATGGATCGATTTCCCTACACAGTAATACGCTCGAAGACAGGCATCGCCGATGTTGGTGATAAGACTGCGACGCTAAAATGAGACTCATACTTATGATTTTACCCCGATTTTCCTGATACGATATCAGGAAAATCGGGGTAGAGTCGTCACGCAGTAGGCGCCTGAAGACGGGCATCGTCGGTACGATGCCCGTCTTCAGGCGCGGTCGACGCGACAGCATTTTTTAGTCCTGGCTAAGTAGCCAGGACTAATAAATGCTGTCGCGTCGACCTAGACTTGTTCTTGACTGAAAGTATGGGACAGCGTGTAGGTTAAATAAATTTACAAAATCAGCGCACAGTTAAATAATTATGCTTGGGCGACTGCCTGACCTGCCTGAACAACTAACAAAACGGAGTGGGGTGCGCAGGTGGGTGTACACGTCGGTCGGCGTGGAAAGTTCGACAGGTGGTTAGAGTATGTTCAGAAAATCGTGTAAACAAAATATCACTCGGAAGTGTAAAATGTATGAATATCTGAATAACGATATTAAGTACTGTTCTCAATTCCGGAATAGGCTAGTTGCCAGTTTTTAGGAAACTGATTAAAAATGTTCATTGTGATCTATTTTCATCAAAATAATAACGTAATCAATACTATTTTTTCATTTATAAACTCGATTTAATTTTCGTAGTCAAAACGGGCACGCAGTAATGGCGGCTCGAGTGATGTCATCACAGAACAGATAAAAAACTTTTTTACAAAAAAAAAACAACCGACTTCCAAAAAAATACTACAAAGTGAAAAATAACTTTAATTTCGGAAGTCGGTGTCTTTGGATCTGTATTTTAGTTTTTTGCCACCTACTTCCGAAATTAAAGTTATTTTTACTTTGTAGTATTTTTTTGGAAGTCGGTTGTTTTTTTGTTGTAAAAAAGTTTTTATTTTTCACTTTTAAGTGGGTCAGTCTGTAATTTATCTAAGTTACAGTAGCCTATTGTCAACTGCTCATCACCTTTTACAAAATATTGCTTTTCGCGATACAAGGACGTTAACTGTTGTGGAGTTCTCCCAGTAAGGAACCAGGAGAACTGGAACTGATGGTGAAGTCACCATCAGCTCCACTTCAACATATGTATTGTGACGAGCATGAATTGCTTAGCAATAATCGAATCGTAAACCGTGAAATACGTATTATTGAGTAGTTCCGATGGCCATCTGTTTTCTTCCTCATCAGTTCCACTTCACCAAATGGTGTTGTCCGGGAGCAAATGCACGAGTTACTATAAAAAATACCCAAATCGCTATAGGTGTGCCTATAAAATTTGAAGATTCGTTCCCCTCGATTTCTCTGGGATTCCATCATCAGATCCTGGTTTCCTTATCATGGTACCATCTTAGGGGTATCTCCTTTCCATCAAAAAAATAATCGTCAAAATCAGTTCATTAACGACGAAGTAATCCGCGAACACACATAATAAAATAAGAAGTGAAGTAAAAGGCTTGTTTGCGTACTGGTAGTGCCATCTATTAGCGTTTGAGATACGTTAGTCGATTAATCAAACCGATAACAGTTGTAGCTGTATTTAGTCAGTAGTTCGAGTCAAGGTTGTTAATGTCGAAGCTGTCAGTGTCAATGTTGTATATGTCAGTAGTGCGTTCGTCTATTTTTGAGCTCTCTTGCTCCGGAGACAGCGCCTGCGCCGGTCGTGCGCACTGATTGATAAAGAAGCAACATGGCGGACACCGACTTCAAGCACGTGGACGCTAATCCGTTTGATTCTGCGACATATACACAGTCTTGCCATAAATATTGTCACAAAGAAAAAAAAAATTTTTTTTTATTGCAAATAATATTTATTACTTTTACAGTGTGTTAGGTTAATACATAAATATAAAACAATTTAAAATATAAAAAGCTTATTCGAAGTGGTCTCTATTGGCTGCAATACAGTCCTGTAAACGTTGAGGCCAGTTATCAATAGAAGCACGCACTCTTTCCATGGGAAAATTCTTCACTGCCAATCGTATGGATTGTTTTAGGGACTCCAAATTATCATGGCGTTTAGAGCAAGCCGTACTCTCTAAAACTGACCATAAATCATAATCCAGCGGATTAAGATCGGGACTAGACGACAGCCAGTCTTCAGCTCTGATGAAGTCCGAAACGTTCACTTCCAACCAAGACTGCGTGGACCGAGATTTATGAACCGGCGCCGAGTCTTGTTGGAAGGACCATACTTGGTTATTGAACATGGTGTTGTTATGGGGCTTAACTACCTTCTCAAGAATGGTATCTTGATACACTTGTGCCAATGTTTTGATACCTTTTTCACAAAAATATGGCTTAGTCACTCCTTCATAGTAACACCCCACCAAACCATCACTGAAGTCGGATAATGCCCACGTTGCACTCTGTCGACTAATTGGGAAGCTTCCTTAGAGCTTTGAGCATAAATACGGTCATTTTGTTTGTTAAAATGTTGCTCAATTGTAAAGATTTTCTCATCCGTAAGCTAAATTTTTGTGTGACCTCCCTTTGCGTACCGCTTCAGTAGTTGTTTCGATTTTACCACCCTATTCTTTTTTAAATTATCAGTTAAAAAAAACTTTTTTACAAAAAAATACAACAGACTTCCAAAAGTGAAAAATAACTTTAATTTCGGAAGTCGGTGTCTAGTTAAATGTATTTTCGTTTTTTGCCACTGACTTCCGAAATTAAAGTTATTTTTCACTTTGTAGTGTTGGTTTTGGAAGTCGGTTGTATTTTTTTGTAAAAAAGTTTTTATTTTTCACTTTTTAGTTGTGTACCTACCCCACACAAATTCTAATACCACTATCTGCAAAACAAACTAGAACATCATCCATATAAAAGTGGGGAAAAATACGTATTATTGAAGCTAACTAAGCTAGCTAAGCTAAGCTAATTATTATTTTGTTGTCCTTTGCGTCATGTTTACCGCAAATAAACGTATTTTCTTTCTTCTTTCTAACTCAAAAACTACCAAAGCAAAGTTAATCAATTTTATGTGGGACCAACTGTGATGTATACCCTCTCGAATAAAACAAAAAAAAATCCAAATCGGTCCAGCCATCTTCGGGTAATCGGGGAACATACATAAAAAAAAAAATTAAAAAAAGGTTCCGACGAATTGTGAACATCCTCCTTTTTGAAGTCGGTTAAAAATGACCAGTGCGTCTCTTATAGGCTGCAAGTCCTAAGTCATCTTTTAAAATACGCGATATGGTTCTGGGTGCTATCTTTATCTCCCGAGATAAAATCTTTTGCTTTCGGACAGGATTTCTTCGAATTCTTTCCCCTTACTTTTTTGACCATCTTTTTCGTACAAACAAATAAAAAAAAAAAAGTATAAGTCGTAGACTCGGAATTTTAATTTTATTTAGATGTGTATTACAGTACTTTTAAATTCAAAATTAGTGACCTAAACAACTGTGGAAATACGAAATAGATGTCGGGTCTACATTCACAATAGAGGCCAACAATTTGAGCAGAATATGTAAAAAAATATTAAATAAATATTAAAAATGCATTTTTTTATTTCTTCTTTCTTTGTTTTTTCAGGTATCATTTAAGCAAAAATATTTTTTTAAATCATAATTTGGAATTTTGTATTTTAGGACTCGATTCACAATTCTAACAAATTCACAAAGTTGTAAAAAGATTTTTATGGCATGTGGCACATCACTAGCAAGAGGATAGACTAAAGAATTTTTGAGGGAGTTGGAAGATCCCGGTCGGTTATGGTTTTTTTTTTATAGCCATGTAAATAGCTTAACATTTTAATTTTTTTTAATTCAAGTCCGAAATTTTGCGAGTATATTAAAAAAAAAAAAAACTAGATAGCTAATGTCACTAATTTTGAATTTAATTTTGGATGGATGAAAAAATTCGCGGTAGTAGTATAGGTATATAACGAAGTTAAAAGGAAAACTATCACAGCTAAGTAGGCTTTTCAAGTTAACGAGTAATAGTCAACCAACTACGGAACCCTTCATTGTGCGTGGTCCGACATGCACTTGGCCGGTTTTTAACCCGTCGCGCGCTAATTAGCAGACACAATTGAAATTCTATTGTTATCTGTACACATGGTGTGCAATCGACATTTTAAGAGTTAATAAAAAGTTTCTTCATTTTCGGTTGCAATGGAATTTGAACTTTGGCATGTTGACATTGCATGTGTGGTTCCAGAACATGATAGTTATCAAAGATTCTGAATTCAACTTTAGATCGATTGATTTGTTAGTGTGATAATGATTGTGTGTGGTTCAGGAGTCGCCGGCGCAGTCCCCGGAGGCAGGCGAGGAGGCGGAGGAGGGCGGTGGGGCGGCGGCGGGCGACAGCGAGCCGGCCGCGCCGCACCAGCAGATCGAAGCCATCAGCAGCGGCACTGAACGTTCGTGCTGATTTATTTCATTTGCGAGCCCTGTGCTCACTTACACCCATAATGCGAGGATTTCTCGCTAACCCTCTGGCTCAACACATTGTTCCTAAGTCCCAACCTAGTATGAACGTTACTTAGTAATTTGTGCTTGGCGGCCACGCGTTGAAGATCATGTCAATTAAGTGTAGGCAGAGCCTGTGAGGATGTCTGGCATAGAAAATGCCGTTTCACGGTAAAGAGTGTCTTCTAACATTTTTTCTTGTCATTGAAGAAGAAGATAAAACCAGGCAGAAGAAGATAGTGGGTTACGAACTTACGACACATAAAATACTTGCTGGACCAGCAAGTACACATATACTCAGTACCTAAAATGCTTATTTAAGACATACCTAGTTTCCAAAAATGCTGAGCAAACCTCCAACGTGTGGAACGACGAATCGGGTGCAGGTTTCCTTTAATGAAACCAACTTGGGCCGGCCAACCGCCAAAGCTTACGTTGGGGTTGGGACTGTGGGACCAATGCTATATTCCCCATTCCCACGTTGGCCTACTTTGGGATTTGGAGCAAACGTGTGGAGCCGGCCTTATTGATACGTAAATTGGATCAAGTTATGCCTAAGCGAACCAACCATTTCTCCATTTTTAGGGTTCCATAGTCAACAAGGAACACTTATAGTTTCGCTATGTCCGTCCGACCGCAGCTTAGCTCAGAGACTCTTAGTACTAGAAAGCTATAATTTGGCATGGATATACATATTCATCACGCCGACAAATATTTTCAGAAAGTGGAGCATTATCTCTTGGTGGCAACAACGGTGACGACGGCGACGACAGCATAGTGCCATCTACACCTACACTTTATGTACCGAGACGCAATGACGGGTAAGGACGAGATAAACTATGAAGTACCAGCTTTGAGCAGTAGGGAACCAAGAAAGTCCATATTGTGGACTTTCGCTATCACTATAATATTATAGAGAGTTATTGGTAGTTATTGACGGCTGCGACCGAGTCAGCGTAATGCTATTTCCAGCCTTAAGGTGTTAGGACACGCCAATGACGATGACGAGCTAATCTCATACATTTCGGGCAAGTGCCTAGTAAATATTACATTAAAATTATTTTCTGAAAATTATTTATCCCCTTTTTTGCCCTACAGTCTGATTTTTAATTCGACGGAATTCTGACAGCTGTAATTTTTTGACACTTCATCATAAACCTTTTCTGTCTTGTCCTTTTTACAAGTTATTTAAATGACTAGAATTTTTTGGATATAAAATAACAAAAAATATGAAAGAGAATGAGATCAACTAAACATTGACAATTTAAATAGTGATCGTTCTGTGCTTTCAATGCACACTAACTAATAATTTACGGCTAAATTGAAAAAAAAGAGTAAAAGAACATATTTTTAAAATTTAAATATTTATAATATTTGCTTTGATTTGATAAATTAAACATACGTCATTATTACTAAAAAAAAAAAAAAAAAACGTGGCGTAATCGATTATAATCAAAGTGATCGATAAAAATGGAACATCTCTTAGAAGAGATTATTTTCTCCGTTGTAAATCCTTCTCCATGGTCTACCAGAATACGGTTATTTGATAGTATCAAGATTTGATCCGGACATTGATGCGGAGATTTGAAACAGAGATTTATCTCCATGGTCGTGATATCTAGCTCGAGCCCGGAATTGATGCCCTGTTTCAAATCTCCGCATCAATGTCCGGTTCAAATCTCGATACTATCAAGAGACATTCCATTTTTATCTATTCATTTTGATTATAATCAGTTACGCCACGTTTTTCTTTTTTTTAGTAATAATGACGTATGTTTAATTTATCAAATCAAAGCAAACACATTATAAAAGATTATTTTAGTATATTGTATTTCTATAACTGTGTTTTTTTTTTATAATTACTGAAAATAGTAATTGCAAAGTAGCGTGATCCGAAACGCATTTCGCATGATTTGTGTCCTTTTTCTGACGTATAGCCATTATATAAAAAAATATAAAACGCAGTAATATATAAATCAATGCGCATAGCGCTACTTTGCTTTAAGTGATACATGTTGTTGTTCAAACTATCAAAGTACGACTTTTATAACAGCGCTGTCGCACGTATCTTGCGTGACTGTCTGACAGACTGGCTGTCACTCACTGTCGTGGTTTTTTTCGGTGTCGTAACTTTTAAAAAAAGTGCCGGGGGCTTTACAATAAGTTTCCTCAAACTTTTGCATTTGTGAATATGGAACCGCGCTCGGAAGAGATTCCTTTGAGAGGCGAAAATTCTTTTTGAATTCTGCATCACTCGTCTCAAACGGTTCGACTCGCCATGGAGCTCGAGTTCGAGGTGCAGCAACAGCAGCTTCAGCTTCATCCACAAGCTCTGGGTTAAAATTAGGCAACAATTCATCGATAATAACAGTTTAACAAATCGTCGTTATGTACGTTTTACGTTAATTTGTTTGATAATGTCAATTTTGCCAGTTGTTCCAACGGAGATTTCATATCTCCATACCTTATGACCAGCCGTAATATCTCATATAATACCAGTCTAGAAACCACTTATCTCGGTCGAAAACGAAAAATTGCTATTCTAACGATCTCCATTCATAAATTTTTCGATCGCAAACCAGCGAGATGTATAGGGTGACTGACAGTTAGACTGTACTCATGATAACAAACAACTTTTACTATGGAACCAAACGTGACATCATGAAAAAAAAATCAGCGGTTCCCTACGTTTATGTTCGCATAACTCGTCAAAATGTAGAGAACAGCTGATTTTTTTTCGCGATTTCAGGTTTGATCCCATAGTAAAAGTTGTTTGTTATCATGAGTACAACCATGACTGTGTTTATGTATCGGTCACTAATTACCAGTCAACCTATACAAGTTCGTTCAAAATGAAAAGATACTTTAAATACGAACTAAATAGTTCGTCATCATCATCACCAAAGTCTCGCTTGGTTGCCGACAGCTCTTCATGTATTAAACCTGACCCGGCTAAATCCGAATGTATTTAATTGCCATAATAACTGATGAGTTTACTGAAAACAAAGTGGGAGACATTCGGTCTTGCAAATGTTTATAGCAACTTGCTTCAAATTACTTTCCCATATTTATTTGAATTTTAGATACACTACTCTACAAAGTCTTTCACTACTCAACAAGGGTATTTATAGTAATTATTTTTATTTTAATACGTTTTCATATTTTGTATCAATAGAAGCGTAATTTAATAGAGATTAATTAATTCTTTGATTAAATAAAAGGGTTGTTAGTGAAAAAAATATAATTTATTATGAAAATTTAAAATGGTACCTACCAAAGCGACAAAAACTTTTTGTAGATAAAAAAATAAATAACGACCAGATCTACATTAAATTAAAAAAATAAATGCCTAGTAACTTTTTAATAATCTGTTAGATCTCCCAAGGCATTAGCGACGGCTCTACATCGACCTGGCATGCTGAGTATCAGCTTGCCTATTGTCATCTGTGGAATTTCGATCCATACAAGTACTCTGGACAGATGTGCAAAAGCACTTCTTCCGTGTTTAAATTTTCGGGAAGGTCACTGAACGCTCTTCTCCAGAGCAAATCCCACGCATGTTCTGTAGGATTGAAATCAGCGGACTGAGCAGGCTGTGGCAGGACTGATGAATGTGCTATATTGTTCTCATATACCACATTCATCATCAGCCTGGCTGTGTGCACGCGCATTATCTTGCTAGAACATAAAATCTTGGCCATACTGCTGTCGGTGAGGAATGACCATAGGTTTCTCAATCTCGTCAAAGTATTGTTCCGCATTTAAATTGCCTCGATCAAAACGAGATCAGTCTGTTCTTCCACCCAGGCGAATTCCAGCCCACACCATAATCATGCCGCCCTGGTACGGATGAACTTCCTGAGGATTCTGGAGTCGACTGGCGACTAGGAACTTGCCAAATGCGCACTCTTCTTGAATCGGAATGAAATCCAATTATTTCTGAATTTGTTCTTGTCATCTTTGTCAAGGATTCCTAAAACAAATTTGACAAAAATCAACTGTTTAAATACTTAACCGGTGGTTTAAATGTTGGTGGAATACAGGCCTCTAAGGATGATGACAGCACTCGCGCCGTCATTACTGTGTGCCCCGTTTTGACTACCAAAATTAAATTGAGTTTTATAAATGAAAAATTAGTAGTTTTTGTTAGTATTTTGATGAAATATTCATGTTTTAAGGAAAATAGATCACAAGGAACATTTTAATCGGTTTCCTAAAAACTGTCAACTAGCCTATTATAATTCACAAATTTATAAACCTGGTATGTAACAGTTTCATTAATATGAGACTAACTATTTAACTGTACTAGTACAAACTGTGATGAAGTATTGTGTGCAGGTTCGGCGAGGCGGTAGTGTCGCCGGTGGGAGGCGGCACAGGCGGCTCGGGTGGCGCGCGCTTCACTTTTGCAGAGGCGGCGCACCTGGACACCCACGCCGACCTGGCCGCCGCGCTGCCGCCCGCGCCCGCGCCGCATGCCAGCTCCGACTCGCGTCAGTATCAGTACACACTTCCGAACACATTTTTATATTTTCTATCATTGACGCAAACACCTTTGACTTTACGACACAAAATTATTGTCTCATAATTTAAAATCCTGAGTGCCTATGTCACACGACAAGCTCATGATTTTTTCATAATGTTGTGGTATCTGACCGAAATAACTTAAGCGTAGATCAATATGTTGATATTCCTGCTCATAGGGTCATCATTGTTTACTATTAAAACGGAATGATTATCCAACAGTAAGCGAACCCATGAGAACGTAAAATCTTTTGAAGAAATGAACAATTTAAATGTCGGGATGATCAATTTAGGTGCTGAAGGAGGCGAGACAAGAGACTGGGAGGAGTCACGGGTTGAAGAAGAAGCGACCGCTGTCAGTTCACAGGGCAGTGAACCTTCTTCCCCACATCAAGTATGTACCCATACAAAGCTATTTTTACCCGACGACAAAGCCAAAGGAGGGTTATGATTTTAACAGGCTGTGTATGTATGGTCATTTGTTCTCTCATAACTCTTGAACTACTCGTCGTATTTTGACAAACGAGGTGTAGGTGTCGTTGAAAACGTCATGTTGTTCCGCGGGTTATAAACTACATGACGTCAAAAAAAAACACAACATGGCGGCTCTAGCGGGTGAAGTGATAATTTATTTATTATGTAATGTATACATACGAGGGGGGATCAAAAAGTAGTGAGATCGTCATACTTCTTGGTAAGAAAAAAAATAAATACTGGCAGGCATAGCTCAGATACATATTTGTAATTCAAAATAAAGAAAAAAATCTTCGATTCTCTTTTGTTTTTTTCTGAATGTAGTCATTTGTTTGCTTCGTGTCGGAACGTGTTCTCGAAAATGGAGAAAAACGAAGTGCGAGCCGTTATTAAATACCTCTGTTTAAAAAAGTTAACGACGCAAGAGATTTATTGCGATTTGGAGTCAACATTAGGAGAGTCTACTCCGCCTTATTCCACTGTCGCAAGGTGGGCTTCTAAATTTCGAGTAGGGAGAACGAGCACGGAAGACGAACATCGTTGCGGCCGTACATCGACGTCAGTCACCCAAGAAAATGTTGCGAAAGTCGAGAAAATTGTATTGAGCGATCGAAGAGTTACCATCCGATACTTAATTCAAGAAACGGGCATTTCATATGGAAGTATTCAATCCATATTGAAACAATCTTTGAATATGAGAAAAGTCTCCACAAGATGCGTGCCGAGACAGTCAGAAACAAAATCGACTTGACATTTTGAAGATATTGTTGGACAAGTTTCAAGAAGATACTGAAAACTTTTTGTCTCGTTTCGTAACAATGGACGAAACATGGGTCCATCATTTTGATCCCGAGACAAAACGGCAATCTTCGCAATGGAAACGGCCATCATCACCGACCCCGAAGAAGTTTCTTACCGTGGCATCGGCTGGCAAGGTTATGGCCTCAATATTTTGGGACTCAGAAGGGATATTGTTGATTGATTACCTGGAGCATGGAATCACTATTACAGGCCAATATTATGCAGCTTTAATTCCTAATTTGAGGAATGCCATCACAGAGAAAAGGAGAGGGAAACTTCGAAGGGGCGTGCTGTTTTATCACGACAACGCACCCGCGCACAGGTCGGCAGTTGCGATGGCTGCCATTCAGCAAGCTGGCTTCGAATTGGTTGACCACCCCCCTTATTCACCAGATCTGGCGCCTAGCGATTTTTATCTGTTCCCCAAATTGAAAGAATACTTAAGAGAAAACAGGTACGAAGACGATAACGAGGTGATGGATGCCGTGGAGAGCTTTTTGCAGGACCAAGACAAAACTTTTTTTTTGAAAGGGATTGAAGTCTTGGAAAAGCGCTGGACTCGGTGTGTAGAGAGACTCCGGAGACTATGTAGAAAAATAAATTATTAAGTTATCAATAGTCATTATAATCTATCTCATTCTCACTACTTTTTGATCCCCCCTCGTACTTATCGCGTTTGGTATCCAATGTAAAGAGAAAGAGAGTTTGGTGTCTTAAAGAGTACTTTCGGGAAATATATTGGTTATCTATGTTTAAGTATTTATAAATATATATATCTTATGTTATGTTGTTGTTGTGTATATATATATATATATATATATATGTTTTTTTATCCCAAATATTGTAAAATTGTACATTGAATTACATTACAAAAACTACATCCTGTGCATAAAAATGGGACCAATCTGGAAGTATATCCTTTCAAATAAAAAAAGAATTTTCCAAATCGGTTTATAAATGACGGAGTTCTGAGGTAACAAACATTAAAAAAAAAATACAACCAAATGGAGAACCTCCTCCTTTTTTAAAGTTGGTTAAAAAGAAAGAACGCTAAGCGAAAATGAAGTAATAGCGCGGTCAGACAATACGATGCGACGGGGTGGGTCGGGCGAACAAGAAATTTCACGCGGACGAAGTCGCGGGCAGGAGATATCTCAATATACAGGGTGTTAGGTTAAACGAGGGACATAATTGAACGGTGTATAGTACTCATGAAAATTAACAACTTTTACCATGGAACTAATTGAAACTTGAAATATGAAAAAAAAATCTGCCGTCGTGCATATTTTTTTTTTTGTTTGTAGAGAATAGCTGATTTATTTGTTCATATTTCAGGGTTAGTTCCATGATAAAAGTTGTTCATTTTCATGAGTACTACACACCGTTAAAGTATATCCCTAGTTTATCCTAACACCTTGTATAAAAACAAAAGTCCTGACTGACTGACTCATCAACGCCCTAGTCCTTCGACCTATAAAGCTGAAATTTTGTACAGAGGTTCCGTGTATAATGTAGACAAGGAATAAGGAAGGATTTTTGTTCCCGGGGGATATTTTCCGACATTCACGCGGGCGAAGCCGCGGGCAATAGCTAGTAAAAGAATAAAAATAAAAACCTATGACATGACACAAATGACATGATTGCCATTACAACTACAGTAACAAATCTGAATAAATATCATATTCCTTTGATTTGTCACATTACATTTATTTGTTCACAGCATTTGATCCATACAAGCTACACTGTCGGTTAGTGCAATAATAAAAAGGGTGCTATTATTGTAAAAAAAAATGGGTTCAATTCCTGGCCGTCGCAGAAGCTTTTTCAATGTTTTTTTTTACAACTGACATGCTGAAACTTTGGATTACCGTGTTCTGTGCAACATTTTTATAATCATTTCAATGTCTTCATGTTTCAATTTCAATCAATATTCTCTGAGCCATTCTGACATACGATTACGAAGTCTAGCATTCAGATAAAACTTGGTGGTCTATTAGGTGAAACAACTTTATAAAAAGTGTCCATGCCTTTCAGCTTCCGTCTACGAATTATAAAAGGTAAAGAAATGTAATTCAAGCTCAACAACGGTCCCACGCAAAAGTGTACTTGTAATGCGTTCTAACACCATCCATGCGTCTCTTGAGCGCCGCCCCATGACTGAAGCATTTGATCCGCGAGCGGTACGGTTTCCAACTTTGTGATTATAAAATGTATCTATAAATCTAAAAAGCTGAAGAGTTTGTTTTTTTGTATGTTTGAACGCGCTAATCCCTGGAACTACCAGTCGAATTTGAAAAAACTTTTTGCATTTGATAACCCAGTTGTTGGGAAGGCTATTTAACGTCACGCTAGAACCATTAGGAGCCGAGCAAAAAGAAAAAAAGTCAGAAAGGCCTGTCTGACCTCCACAACCCAGTAACTGGCTAACACGATAACTCTTGATGGTAAGACTGGTTGTCAGACTTTCGGGGTTCTGACGACTCCTAACGATTATCAAAGATCCAAGAATGACAGCCGAAAGCGAAAACGAAATAATAGCGCGGGCAGGCGATGCGATGCGACTGGGTGGGTCGGGGAACAAGAAATTTCACGCGACCGAAGTCGCGGGCAGAAGCTAGTAAATAATATAGCTGGTACAGTAGCGGTTTTGAACTTTATCTGCTTTACTTGATGATTAGGGGTCGATATGCCGACTCCAATTGTTGGACTAGACCAAGTGCAGAGAAAGCATGGGGCACTTTATTTTATTTTAGTACATGGAGGACTTACAGTTAAATTTATAGTTATACCTTTTAGTTGGGGAATCATTTTCGCTTTAGTCACCATGCTTGGCACACTGGATAGGTAACAGTTTTCTTTTTTTAGTAATACTTAATATTTAATGTGATTATAATCGTCAAAAAGCAGGTGGCAGAAGAAGGGCGGGAAGCCGAAGCGAGTGCGCCGACGGGGGTGGCGCGTCGTGCTCACGCGCAGCCACATGCGCACTCTCCTCATTCACCACACTCGCAAAATCAGCGATGGATGCGCGCAGCAGGTACCTCTACTAATTAGACCTTTGTTTAGACCTTAATTCAATCTTTTACTTTTATTTAGTACGGGCTCATTCGATCAGACTTATTTGATGAATATGCTTGTGACACGAAAGAACACTGGGCGATTGTAATACTTCGTGACCCTCTCGGGCATTATGTCAAGCTAGCTTAAAAGATGTACAAGGTTTGTTTGAAACTAGCTGACCAGACAGACATTGTCCTGTCCAAATTTCATTAATTCTTACAAAATTCCTATACAAAATGCACTATCAGTTTTCCCGAATTTTCCAATTTTCCCGGCAACTTTCCTAATTTTCTTTCTGATATTTTGACGCCTCACTGGTGGCATTTTCTTAGCAATGGAATAAATCAATACTGAAGGCAATTTAGTGATAGATAACAACGATAACACATAGTTCTATAAACTACTATTGCGGGTATTTTTAAAAATAGCCGGTATAATAATATAACGTTCTACAACTGTTTTACTACTTTTTTCACAAAACAACAAATTTTTTTTTTCGGATGTCACAGATAAAACAATTTAAGAAACTGAACAAACTTAGTATGTAGAAAAGAATTTTATTTTTAACTTGGAAAGCATAACTAAAGAATATTCTTTCCCTTCTAAATCTACACTTACGTGGGCTGTTGCAACAATTGTTAGTGAAATGAAAAATTGTTAGAATATTAAAAAGGTTTATTTAAAACTTTTCTTTTTTTGAGGAGCTCGTGGCTAAATAATAACAGCCGCACGGGTCGATCCATCAGGTTAAGCTACGCTTGCCGGGGTCGGTCCGTGGATGGGTGACCATATTTACATATCGAGACTCCTCCGTGCCTCGGAAAGCACGTTAAGCCGTTGGTCCCGGCTGTCATTCGTGGATCTTTGACAGTCGATACGGGGTCGTCAGAAGCCCGAAAGTCTGACAACCAGTCTTACCAAGGGGTATCGTATTTCCCAGTTAATGGGTTGTGGAGGTCAGATAGGCAGTCGCTCCATGTAAAATTCTGGTATTCAGCTGCATCCGGTTAGACTGGAAGCCGACCCCAACATAGTTGGGAAAAGGCTAGGCAGATTGATTTAAAACTTTTCAAAATATTCCCCTCCAACCACAATGCACTAAGGCATTCGGGTGAACCATTCGAAACATTAAAAACATTATCGCTGAAATTCTTCGACGGCCTGTCTGTAGTGTTTAATTTTCGCACACGAAGCATTTTTAACTGTCGGAAATAAAAAAAAATCGCATGGAGCTAAATGTGGGCTGTGCAAAGGATGAGGAAACATTTGTACCCCCATAGTATCCAAATAGTCCATGGTTCTAGCAGCTGTGTGAGCGGGTGAGTTATCTTGGTAAAAAAAAATGCCACAGACACCACTCCTTGGTCGCTCGCTATTGAACTCCCCGAAAGCATGAGGCAGACAAACTTGGCAATATTATTCCCTAGTAACTGTTCTACGTTCTTCTAGCGGAATTACTGCTACTGGTTCACTGCGTCGAAAAAAGACCGCTATCATTCTTTTATTAACGCTCCGACCACGAACAACCTTTGTGGGAACTCGTCTTCTTCAAACACTCATTGCGTGCATTGTTGCTTCGTGAGAGGATCGTAGCTGTAGGCTGCGCCATAACACCCAGTGGTTACTTATACGAAATAAATGTGCTAAGAAATGATGACTGAAATATTGTAAATTGTATTAATTATCGTGCAGCTGTTTAAATATAATAATTGTATATTTCACAGACAGCGAGAGTGGAGCACGCGGCCGTGGCATGCGATCCCGTGGGCGACCTTCCAGAAGATCCCACAATTATATGAGGTTCTAAGTTTTTAAGTGTAAATTGTAAGATGTAAAATCCTATTACATCAAAAATTTCTTCTAATTCTAGTTATTTAGTAATTTTCACAATAAAAAAAAACTTTTAGTTGCTATTTCAACACGATCCACTTCCATTTACCTAATTATTAATACCTAGAAACCATTCTAAACTATCAAGATTTCGCCTATTTGAATATTACAATTAAAACGTCATTGGAATATTAAGACACCATTTAAAGTAGTTATTGCAGAACTGTAATTAAGTTTAATATTATGTATTTTTTTTACTTTTTCAGTTTTGATGTGTAATAATTTAAACTAAGCTATGTCATTGAGTCACCACAGGTTTGATACCGAAAATATTTGTTATTTCTAAATGGAAAATAAAAAAGTGCAGGTATATAAAATTGATGAATAAACGTGTAATACGTGGGCGGTTCCAAAAATTGTTAGTGAAATGAAAAATAGTTAGAATATGAAAAAAGTTTATTTAAAGCTTTTCAAAGTATTTACTCCCCTCCAACCTCAATGCACTTATGCATTCGGGTGAACCAGTTTTTCGAAACATTTAAAAAATGTATCTTGCGCGAAACTAAATCTGGGCTGTACGGAGGATGAGGTAACATTTGTACCCCCGAAGTATTCAAATAGTCCATGGTTCTACCAGCTGTGTGAGCGGGCGCGTTCAGAAACAAGCTCCCTAAATTTAAGGTGTTCATGCAGGATGGTGGAAACTGATCCAATCTTCAGTTCAGCCTGAATCTCTCAATGTGTAATGTGTCTATTCTCCTGCAATAGCCACTCTACCCTGATGACATTTTCATGAGGTACTGCAGTTGTAGGTCGGCCGGGTCTTGGGTCATCGTTTTGGTTCTCTCGACCACCTTTAAATTCACGAAACCAATAAGTAACTGTTGCAAACGCAGGAGCAGACTCCCCAAATGCAGTTTGTAAATTTTCTTGAGATTACTTGAAGGTTAACCCTCGTTAATCATCTTTAAAAAATCATAGCTCGAAAAGCTTCTCGCGAGACGTTCATTGATGCAAACAAGAGTGACAGATAATCTTTAAAAAAAATTAAAAAAGCACCTAATACCTAGGTGGCCAATGATTTTCACCAAGGAGATCTGTATTGAAATTAGCCGTCAATTCAAAATAGTTTCAAGAAAAAAGAGATTATATTTATTCTGTGGCTAACAATTTTCGGAACAACCTAGTATTTAATTAATAAAACAACATTTCATATAATATTTGAACGCTAAGCAGAAAGTAAAGAAAGTGACCGTGCTAACTACATGTTGTCGAAATAAATGGATCAAAAATTTATACCCTTTGTTTGCAATCATTTAAAGTATCCAAAAGACAAAAGATTCCAACTGTGTTTAAATTTTCCTAAGACAATTGAATTTTTAAATAACTATTAATAGTATTAAATAAATTGAAAATTATATGAATGTTTAAGTAGTTACTTTACTACCATATTCTAATATGATAATTTAATAAATTAGTTATAAGATCTTTCAACGCCAAGTGAATGTTTCGAAAATTTAAGCTTACAACAGATATTTGGACAATTTGTGACTTAGGTACATTACATAACATTTACATTTTGAATAAGGTGTATTGAACAAAACATAAATTTTGCTATGTCATTGTTGCATGTTATTATGTTATGAATTCTTAAAAGTCCTTCTCAATTTAGATAATATTTATTAAAACAAATAACATAGCAAGATATCGATGTTATTTCTTGTGCTAGCAATGGAATTTTACAACCCGATTAAATAATAATGTCGTAAATTCCAAATCTAGATTATACTTTGGGGGAAATATTATAACCAGAAAAACTTAATATTAAATGTGACACCGAATAATGTTTCTATCGGCGAGGCTGCCGCTAGAGCAGTATTCTCCGATGAATATTGTATTGGTAGGTACGATACGAACCGATCCCCTCCTTGGCCAGGGGTTGCTCTGAAAGGGAGATAAGCCATTAACTAATTTGCAAAAATGATTTTGAGTGGTAAAAGTTATTATTTTCATTTGTCAAATATATTAAACTCTAATTAAATATAAGTTGAAGAAAAAATGTTAGTATTATTTTGGATTGCGATTGACGAAAAGAAGTGAGGCCTTTCCTTCTTTTGATGTGTACCTAGTAAATGTACTCCCACGGATAAGGACCAGGCCCGGGTCGACGGCGCGGCGTTTTTCACGCGCGCTTCAAAGAGATGTTAGCAGTGATGGGGTCCGATAGGGCCGATGTCTGCCATTCGCGGATTGTTCGAAAGAGATACCGAGCCCCTCGCACAGGCAACTGTAGGAACACGGGTGCGTTTTAGTCAGTAAAAGTCTGACTCGCCATCCCGCTCCACCCAGAGCGGGAGAAGTCATTGATGATTTCCCATACAAAAAAAAAGGGGGCTTAGTCCTCAGCTGTCGCTCAGGTGTTTGTCAAAATAGCCAGAAATGTCGTGACGCCTTATTAAGGTGTCGATATATATATAAAACGATTCCAACGAGACAAGTTTATATACCTACAACTCGCATACAAAATGTTAAGGATATCGTCATTTTAATCGCGCGAGGTCACGTGGATGTACTTACCGCGACAGAAGCATCGAATTGAGCAAAATGGCCACGACAACTGATAAAGTGGTGGCCCAATGGTAACGGCCCCGACTAAAGGTCACCAATCACTATATAACCCCACCGCAGTAATGGCCCGGCACCGCCTCGAAAATATCATCCACCCGGTTGTCGCCAACGCGATAGTCGGCAAGACGATCGCTCGCTGCTCGCACGGCACCGGTCAGGTGACAGCTTATTCTTTGCGCGCCGCTCGCTAGTTGGTAGCTCACCGTCCACCCGCCAACGACTACATTTCAGCTTACAGACATGTTTTCGAATATAGTGAGTGGTGGTGGAAAGTCCAATTTGCTGTTGGTCCAATTCGCGGTTGGTCAAAAATTGACAATGTTTCTCTTGCATCCTATGTCGACGGCCTATTTCTTTGTAAAGGGTTTAAAGTAACCAAACTTAACCTCGGGGCGCCCTTCCCTCAGGGTCATTGACTTCAAGATCAAGGTCAGTGACCTTAGGAAAATAGAAGATCTTGTCTTTCGGAATTTTGACCTTAGCTTAAGGTCAATGACCCTGAAGTCAAGGTCAGGGACCTTAGGAGAATCACAGATCTTGACTTTCGGCATTTTTACCTTGACCTCAAGGTCAGTGACCCTGAGGCCAAGGTCAATGCCCTCGAGGTGTCCCATAGTGTTCCTCCCACCCTAATACTCCCACATACCACGGCTTGATTATTGGCTAAGTCTTGACAGGTCTTGCTTTAAAACTATTTTATTCTTATTCTTTGGCTTGTTGGCTATAATTCTACGCTTGATAGCGCGCTGATGCGCGCGCCCGTAGTTGCCCGTTCAAGAGTTATGAAGTTTAGTAAAATGAAAAAAAAAAAGTATGCTCGGACTTTTAATTAGCTGCAGTAAAATGACACTACTTTACTGTCATTTCGTTAAAAAATGTTCCCATTTAACAGCGAAATGACAGCAAAAATTACATTAGAAGTGTCATTTTACTGCAGCTGATTAAAAGACCCCCACTCATAGTAAAAGGTATTTTTTTATAATGATATCATAGGCAAAATACATTACATATAAGTAGTACATTTTCCCAATAAATGTAGGTACCGAAGTAAAAAATTTCACTCCGGTACATTTATTGAGAAACTGTACCTACATATCTAAAATTATATTTATAGTTCACAATCGTACCATGCACATCTATCAACAATTTGGGCAAAAAACATTTTAAGAATGCAAAGCATTTTATTTAATAAACATACTTTTGTGAAAAAAAGTATTGATTTGGCTACCCATTTGTAACAGCGTCCTTAAAGTAAGACCTGTCAAGACATGGCCAAATTTTAGCAGTTTCTGTTTCATTCCATACAACAAAATTAAAAAAAAAATCCGGGCAAACTATCAGTTTAAGAGAAAAAAGTTTCCTTACAATGATTCATCAAAATGACTGATCTTTCGATAGGTTTTTTTTTTAATGGAATTTGTAAAAAAATTCTCAATGTCCCTCAATACCTAGCAGTTTCGATCCACCGTATATTGTTGTGGCGACTAGCGACCTTCGGCGCTACCCGTGTGCAGAGAGTTCAAAATGTACGAAAAGAAAACTTTGTCCGCAGCTCGGTGGCGGCGTTTTGTGGCGTCTAAGGCCTCGTTTACGAAGACGCGGGGCGTCGCGCGTCGCGTTGAGCGGCGCGGCCCGCACTAAATTCAAACATAGGGCGTTCCATATGAGAGGGTTTACGGAGAAGCGATTTTACACGCGTTTGTTTGAATTATAGCGTCGCATGTGGCGGGTGAAGCGAAGGGCGACGCAGCGGGAGACGCGGCGGGTTTCTTCGGCTTAACTTCTTTTATAATATACTTAATGACACCGCGAGCGCCACCGCTTGCGCCGCCGCGGCGGGCGTGCCATAAACGGAGACATCGCTTGACGCCCCGCAGCCCGCTCCGCGCACCGCGCCGCCTGACGCTCCGCGTCTCCGTAAACCAGGCCATAGTGTGGCCTGTGTGCGGCTAATCCTACTTAGCTATAACTTGAATTTCATCATCGTCGACCGCTTCGTCAGAAAAATCAATAAATATTGTAGAATTTTTTTTTTTTTGTATATACGTAGGTAGGTACTGGCAGTCTACCACCTAAATTAGTTAGGGTACAAATACGATACAACTCAGCTCAGAACCAACCAAGTGACATACATATCTACTTAATTATTTTGTCTACAATAGCTAGCTATATGATGATAACGTCATGGCAACGACCATATAGCCCATGGGCTATATGGTCGTTGCGTCATGGTCATAAGAGTAGTAGCTAGATAATAATTTAAATGACTTAGGAAAAACACGACCTAGTTTTTCAGGATGTAGGTATCTATCAGTTATACTTGTTTATTTTCTACTACTGCTACCCAGTTCATCATGAAATAGGAATATTTTATGCCACCAACCCATGTCTAGTAGGTAAACTAATGCCAACTCCAAAATGGCCTAATCATGTACTAAGTACTCTCTCTAACCAACAAGTACAACATATTTGAGAATAGTCTGATTGAGAATAAAGTACACAGTGCGATTGCATTGCCAGTGGCGTGTAATAAGTTAAAGCAATGCCACAGGCAAGAAAGTTGCTTCGTATAAATGGTGCTAAGTGACAAGGGTCAAGGGAGTTGTGAATAGGTAATATTTTACAAAAATACTAATGTGTGACTATTTTATCATTGGAAAGATATAGGTAGTACCTAAAGAACAATAATAATAAACAGTGAGAAATATTGATTGTGCTTAAGTAGTTAAAGCTGATGTTTTAAAACAGAAATAATTGTATATGTGTGATTGTTCTGGCACTCCCGACTTGAACTTTCAGGTATATTCATAAAATATATTTGAGTGAAACACTTAACTTCAATACTGACTTACTGAGTTGGTAGGTACACAGTACATCTCTACTATTTAAAAGAAAACAATTTGTATTTATTTATGTTTATTGTTTTGATACAGGAATAATTACATGCCTAAACCAAACAAGAATTAGAAACATTGCAATATTTTCTCCATAAAGTGGTATGTAATATTATCATAACACAGTGTGAAAGTGCCAATAATTATAATAATCATCAATTTAACATAATACATCATAATACAGCTAAACCTTAAAATTAAGTTTCACCATATGGTCAGATAAATCAACACAGTACAATTAAAATAATGAAAATATCATGTTGGAAAGTTAATTTCCATAAACATTTTCATCAGAAAATGCTATATAAAGAAAGAAGTCTTCATCATGATGCTCTTGATAGAGAGATCCCATTGTGGCCGATGTCGGAGGAATTACATTGTTGACAAAGAAGAACAACGCATCCTCTGGTCGTAGATGAATACGTTTTCTGATCAGGAAATAGAATTGTCCGACTGTTAGATCGGATGGTACCAAATATTTCTTTTTGTCGAGGTCTCCAAGTCTAGCCTTCGGGGCTTTCTCAACAATTACCGGAACACGATCAGGATACTTCCTGCGAATTTTTTCGCCTTCAGTCTTTCTTTTTTCAAAAGAATGTTCTTCTTTATATTGGAATTTCATGTTGAGATGTTGCACACTCCACAATTTTCAAAATTATCACCAATAAAATTGGATCCGATATCTACTGCGACTTGTTTTTTGTTTTTGCGTTATATGATTAAGAAGCAATGACGCAATCAGCTGATATGACAAGCAATACAAAGCATTTTTCTCTTTTTTATGTTGGCAATCACTATTCGCTATTCCTTAAGCCAAATACAGACTTAAAACACTCAATACTGTCCTCTCGCAATCGAATCTCAGAAAATCGGTGTTCTACCTCGAAAAGAAAAAGAAATCGGGTCATTTCTTAGAGTAACGTACAGGGTGAAATTTTAATAGTTTTTATCCTCTTAAGAGGTCATTGTTGTACTCATCATTATGAATATAATGAAATTTACTGTGGGAATAAACCTGGCGAAAAAAAATCTGCTGTTCAGTACATCTACTTGCATCATAGTGTGCATCCACACTGCCAGCCTAGAGTGGTTGCGTTGCGACGACAGGCGCGAAATAACAAACATATGAAATTGCCGTTTGCGTCCATAGTGTAGTGACTAAGTGTGCGTTTACACTGAATGCGCGGTGACTAGGGTCTAAGGCAGGCGTGCGGTGGCCACAGTGACGAGCGAGCTGTTGTAGCGTTTATGACGTATTTCAGGTGTTGCAAACCATGAACGAGGTTTTGGTATTTTTAGGTAGCATGTGTCAACATTTGACTACATTTTGAGTAAAATATCACCTAAAATCACCAGAGAAGATTCAAACTTTAATTTATTTTGCTCCATAATTTTCTTGTTATTGTGCGATTACTGTGGTGTGGCTGTTTACTGTGCCATGTATCTGGTTTAGATTTAATCGTATTTATAAATACTTTAGTATTTACCGCCATTTTACAAAAAAAAAAAAAATGTTTGCAGACTCTCTTACGCCGAGCGACAAGACTGAACTGGTTTGATACCCCTGCCACCCGCGCAGTCGCTTGCTGACTAGGCCCGTAGTGTGGCGATAACGCGCGGATAGGAACGATTGGAAACTACGCGCGCTATCTCGCTCGGGCCCGTCGCGCTAGGCGCCCGCCTTAGTCACTACACTATGGACGCAAACGACGGTTTCACATGTTTGATATTTTACGCCCGTCGTCGCCACCGCGATAGGCTGGCAGTGTGGTAGCACACTAAGGCGGGGTGCCTAGCGCGATGGCCTCGAGCGACATAGCGCGCGTAGTTTTCAAACGTTCCTATCCGCGCGTTATGGCCGCACTACGGGCCTAGTCACACAGATTAGTATTATGTAGCAAGCTACTAGTCAGCAAGCGACTGGCAGAGATATCAAACCAGAACCAGAAACCAAAACAGAACCTCTTGTCGCTCGGCGTGAGAGTCCGCAAACATTTTTTTTTTTTTTTTGTAATGTGGCGGTAAATACTGTGATATTTATAAATACAATACAATCTAAACCAGATATATGACACAGTAAACATCCACACCACAGTAATCGCACAGTAACAAGAAAATTATGGAACAAAACATGGAGCTACATAAATTAAAGTTTGAGTCTTCTCTGGTGATTTTAGGTGATATTTTACTAAGGATGTAGTCAAATGTTGACACGGGCTATCTAAAAAACCGGTCAAGTGCGAGTCGGACTCGCGCATGAAGCGTTCCGTACCATTATCTATAAAAAAGGTAAAAAAAAACACGTTTGTGCCCCCATCAATATTTATTTTATTATATTTTTTAGTATTTGTTTGTGTTTTATAGCGGCAACAGAAATACATCAGCTGTGAAAATTTCAACTGTCTAACTGTCACGGTTCATGAGATACAGCCTGGTGACAGACGGACAGCGGAGTCTAGTAATAGGGTCCCGTTTTACCCTTTGGGTACGGAACCTTTAAAATACCAAATCCTCGCCATGGTTTGCAACACCTGAAATACGTCATAAGCGCTACAATAGGGGCCCAATTCTGTACAGTCCTACCAACTTATCTGTGAACTGAAAGAGGACGCCACCGTCGATGCGTCAACACAATCGAATGACATGCGTCGGCACAATCGAAGACATTTCAACATGACGGCCGTAGTTCCACTTTTCGCCATTTCACAGATAAGTTGGTAGGAGTGTAACCAACTTGTCCATAGTGTATCGGTTGTCAGTAGTGTCTCAACTGAGGTCTCAATATAATAGTTTTTGACATTTCGTATTCCACAAATTATCTATGGTCATTGACTTGCACTCCTACCAAGTTATCTGTGAAAAGGCGAAAATTGGAACTACGGCCGTCATGTTGAAATGTCATTCGATTGTCAGTGTCTACTACATTCGAGTTCTCTGGTTTTTTTGTTGTTATATTGCTGAATTAAATTTAAATACCTATAATATAAAAATTAAAGTTAAATATGCCGAAAGCTATTAAAAGTGATGCTCGAAACATTATTCTAAAGGTTTTTAGGAATTTAAACTCGGTCCTGTTGTATTATATTTGTATTTGTACCACAGCACAGTATCCAAACGATGACAGTAACATTATCTATATACACAAACACTGGATAAGAATCTAGTTGAATAATCACACGGAGATCATTATAATATTTTACATTCAGATTCAAAATCGCTAGTCACTTGTTTTCTGTCGTTAAACATAGAGAAACCCTCTAGACCACTAGAGTTGTCAGAGAACTAATAGTGGGAACCATAGATATTAGTTAGGTTCGCCACACCCCCTACGGAGAAGAACAAGGTATACACACAAAGAAAATAAAAGATAAAAATTATAAATCTAGAATGTGGAAGGGGAGTCAACGAACTCTACACCACCAGATCCAGGTTCAGGATCAAGAAAAATCTCCTTTCCCTCGTTGGTCATTGTGTAACTAACAAACTATATTTATCTCGCAAAACAAACCGCGCAACCCTAAGAAATGACTATAGCATAAATTATACAATACGCACAGCAGTAAAATCAAAGAGTTAAATAATCATCATGGAAAAAAATAATTTAAAATAAAAAGTACACAACCAATAAAAAATATACATGCAACACACGGGCAAATAAAATGAGTGCAAACAGTAGGAAAATAATAGGTTGGGGAAAAAGTTTCTTCGCATTTTTTAAGAAAATTCAAAACATTTTTTAATATACGTTATTTACATTTATCTAAAGTATGTCGATACCATTTTCTTCGATAACTTTTTGCCATTTTGTAGGTAGGGACATGATCCCATTGCTATTTAATTAATTGATTCGAGCCACGATCGTCCCAAGTGCCTTTTTCAAGGCAAAATATTTCCGTACGGAACATCGCTAAAACGTGTGTAGCTGCACTTTTGGCCCCTTACGGGTAAAATCCAGTTTCGTGGTCCTCGGTGGAAACCTTACGGTGCCAACGAAACCGAGTGGGGTGTTGACCCAACACACCCGCCGAACCCCTCTGGGGGAGGCAGTCAATTGGACGGGTCCCAGTGTTAAACGGCCTTGGGGGGTCTCCTAGTCAGCACTGGTGTACAGTTTTCCCTCCACAGTTACTCACCTAGTGTCTTTAGGGTGTGTCTACACCCTTCGCGCTAGACTGGTTAGGGTCCCGTCGCACAATAAGACTGGCGACGGGTTCACAAGCTTAGGGTTCACCAGTAGGTACTCACCTCCCTGTCGTCACCCGGCAGGGAAGGTTATTCACCCCCGGGCTAACCCGCCCGGGGAGCTAGGTGTTAGGCCTTGATTAGGATTTTTTTGGTTCTGCTATGTCAGCTGAGGCAAGATCAGCTGCATCAAGGAAGGGGTCCGTCCTTAAGGACCCGGACTCCTTCATTGAAGCACCACTGTCAATCCCTGACTTCCGAGCGAAAATCGGAGCAAAACTCGCTGAGTCACAGCTCAGCCCCCTCCCCCCTCTCCCTCTGCCCCCGTCTCAGACATCGCTAATTTTAGCGATGCTCTTGAGCCCACCCCGCGACTCTCCGTAGTCCACTATGTGCAGGAATCCCTTTCTGAGTCCGAGTCCATGGACACAGAAGGCATTCCCCCCCAGTCATCAGCATTATCCGGCATTGAGTCTGAGCACTCTGCTCAGGCTGCTCCCGCCTCCCCTTCTTCTTCTTCCGAAGACGACGGCTTTCAGCCGGTCCTAGGACAGAAGAAGAAGAGGAGGGCGAAGCAATCTAAAAAGTCGGCCCCTCCGCCCCCTGTCTACGTTCACGACAAGGCGAAGTGGACCGACGTGTCCAAATGGTGCACCGATCTTAGAATCGCGTCCACCAACGCCCGTTCTACCCAATAGGGTATTAAAGTAACAATTCCCACGTCTAACGACTAGGGAATTAACTAAACTCCTGAGGGCGATAGGTGTGTCCTTTCACATCTACTCTCTACCCGAGAAGCGTCAGACCAGAGTGGTGAACCGTAGGATCCCCAAAGAAATCCCCTTAGAGGATATCAAAGCCGACCTTCAGTCGCAAAATATCCCGGTTGACGAGGTCCATCGGATGCATCGCTCCAGAGGGAGGGATGCATACGACATGATCCTCGTTGTCTGTCCTCCCACTGAGGGGTACCACCCGATCAAAACCATCTGCAATCTCGTGGGCTTCGAGAAGCCCAGAAAGAATGGCACCGTTGGTCAATGCCACCGGTGCCAATTCTATGGGCATTCTCAGCGGAATTGCTATGCAAAGCCCAGGTGCGTCAAGTGCCTGGGTGATCATGGCACTTCCGAGTGCACTCGCCCACGAGATCGCACCGTATGCATCGAGCCACCCAGCTGTGTGCAGTGTGGTGAAGCTGGTCACCCAGCTAACTATCGGGGCTGCCCTAAAGCCCCTAAAAGTTCATCCCAAAAACTGAACAAGCGTGCGGACGCTCGTCAGCAAAGGGAATGCCCACCCAATAATTTTAAAATCCCTTCGTCCGAATTGCCTACGCGGCTAAGTCCCCAGAGACCTAACCCGTGGTTCTCAGGTCTCTATCAGCAGGCTTTTCCTGCTTTGGTGCCCACACAATCGCCCCCGGCTCTCATGTAACTTAGCATCCAATATAGACTCGCGAGATACTGTCTTGACAATAAGCTACATCTTAGCCTCTCTAAATGTAATTATATTAACTTTACTAGAAACAGATCTCCCATAAATTTTAAATATAAATTGTGTAATACGATGCTTAATAATATTTCATCTGTGAGAGATCTGGGTGTATTACTTGACAATAAGTTATCGTTAAATCTACATGTGGGAAAAATAGTAAATAATGCATTCAAGATGTATGGGTTCGTCATGAGGTCATCTACTGAGTTCAAGCGAGTTTCTACTTATCTTTACCTATATAAGACTCTTGTAAGATCACAGCTTGAATATGCCATTCCAATCTGGAACCCATTCTATTAGAAATACAAAGATGAGATCGAGAAGGTCCAGCGTAAGTTTCTTCGAGCCTTGCATTATAGGTGTCACGGGATATACTTGTCGTATTCTCAATTGTTACATAAATACAAGTTGATTACCTTGGAATCCAGACGCAAACTCTTGGAAGTTACTGTACTACATGCTATTGTTCATAGTGGATTTGACTCAATTGACCTCACGAGCAAATTATGTTATGCAGTTCCTCGCACCGTTAATAGGCGTAGTGTTCGTGCAGGTACTTTGTTTGCTGTCAACATATGTCGTACTAATTCTGGTTTGCGCTGCCCTATGCGTCGTATGGTAGATTCTTACAATCAAAACTTTATTGATTTTGATATCTTTATATGCTCAAAAGCTCAATTCAAATGGAATGTAATGAAACATCTATTTATTAATAATGATATTATTAATTAATGTTAGTCCTTTAATTTTAATATTTCTATTTTTTTTTTTGTTATATTGTTGTCTTTTATTTTTCTTCTTATTATTTATTTTTTATTGTATTATTATCGTATAATATTATTAATTCATTTTTTTTGCTCATCTAGTGGCACTCTTTACCATATTTGTTTTGTAATATGCGGATAATGTAGTGGGCCACAATATTGTTAACACTTCTTATATATTTTTTCTAAATGTTATATTTTATATTGTAGCTGTTTATTATCCCTCAATAAATAAAATTAAAATTAAAAAATCCTAAATCCCCTTGACACCCCAAAAAAAACCCGCGCAGGCTCCCAAGGCAGCCGTCACCACCGCCGCTAAGGCTACCCCGCCTCTAGCCCCTACCACCACCCCGGTGGCCGGTCCCAGTCAGGTTGACTCGTTCAACATTATCACTGGGACCTTCCTTACTTTCTACACCCCCCGTGCTATCCAGATGGCTAATGAGCTGACCGCTGCCACAAGCGCCGGCGATCTGCGCAGGATCCAAAACATTTATAATACGTACCCAGAAATTACGCAAGTCCTGATCTCCCTCTCCACTAAATCTAACCAGTAATAAATACAAAAATCATTGCTAGAGTTAAACCCCGATCCCTTAAACTAGGGTTTTTTAAGGCCAATAGCCTAAAAGGCCAACGCGATGAGGTCTCGACTTTCCTCCGCGACCACGAATTAGATATCCTCCTCGTACAGGAAACCTTTTTAAAACCCAGCCACCGTAACCCGTAAATTGCGAATTATCGCATAACTCGCAATGACAGGACTCGGTGCCACAAGGGCGGTACCCAGATCTATTATAAAGCCACACTTTATTGCATCCCTTTGGATCCCCCCCCCTCTCTCACGTTTGGAAGTGTCTGTCTGCCGCCTTGGCATGACAGGTCACCAGCCGATCACCTTGGTATCGGCTTCCCTTGCCCCCTTTTCCACTACAGAAAATTTCCAAATTCTTAACGATGACCTCGCTATCCTACTTGGCTTGAGTGACTCCGCAATCATTGCGGGTGATCTCAACGCCAAGCATTCCGCTTGGATTAGCAGTGCGACCAACACCAGAGGTAAACGCCTATTCGACCTTTGTCCCCTATTAAATTTTGACGTCATTGCCCCAATGACTCCGACTCATTTCCCCGACAACCCTAACCACCTCCCTGATGTAGGTACTTGATGTAGCGCTTCTAAAAAATGTCAATCTTCGATTGGACTCTATAGAAGCGATACATGAATTAAACTCTGACCACCGACCAGTCGTCGTTAAGCTGGTCTCCCGCCTTGGTCACCTTGGCCCCACTCAACCCTTACCTACTAAAAAAGTGACGGATTGGAGGAAAGTAAGAGATTGCCTGAAATCCTCGTCTTCCCCCCACTTAGATTCCATTCCCGACCATTTTGACTCTATCGCTGACACGACGGCCGCGATCGACTCATTTACGGAACACGTACAATCAGTCCTGAACGATCGTTCAAGGGAAATTTCTGCGATGGAAGATCACCGCCAGAAGTTGCCGGACGATGTACGTGAGCTGTTAAATGAGAAGAACGCGGCGGTCCGTGCCTACAGCAGCTTTCCTTGTCGTGCGAACAAAGTCCACATGCGTTATTTACAGAAATCTGTAAAGACTCGTATGGAGGAGCTAGCTAGAGCCAACCCACCTTGCCTTCTGGGAACTCCAGAAGAAACTCAGGTCCCAAAGATTTGCCTCTATGCCCCCCTAGTCCGCCCCAATAACACCATCGCGTTCGATGATGTCGACAAGGCGGAATGCCTTGCAGACAGTCTCGAGGCGCAATGCACACCGAGCTCTCTACCGTTTTTTTTTTTTTTTTTTTTTTTAATTCAAATTTATAGGGCTTTGTCGCACATGCGATTATGGCGCTTGACATAACAAAATCATACTAATTACAATTTTAACATAATCTTAGCATAGCTAGTTTGTAAAGTACTCTAGCTGCATCAGAAAGTGGCACAGCTAGAGCACTATTACAATAACCTATCTCTCTAATCCTACAATCTAAGCTATTTCTAAATTCCTCGTTGCGGACACACTCGGTTCATATGTGATAAACATCATCAACGGAATTAGTACAAAAATCACAATTACTAGTTGTTGTTTTTGCCATTAGGTTTATGAACTTATTACACGGAATGTGTCCGGAACGAAGTCTTAGTGCGATAACAGTATCACATCTATGTATGTTGAGAGGTCTGAATAGCGAGTGTATTGTTGTTTCGATTTAATTTAATTTTTTCAAGTCTTTTATTTTTATTTTGTCTTACGTTAAATTTTCAAAACAATATGTATCTAATAGATTCAGCTCATTTGCAAAAGAAAACAGTATTCTCATGGTGCTATGACGCATAACAGGGGAGAATGTATCATAGTAATCTACTCCTTTTACTTGGGTAAAACCCCTGGCAACCAATCTGGCTATAAATTTGTCGAAATTGCCATTTGCATCATACTTTTTCTTGTACAAAAAAATAAAGTTATCGATAAAGAAAGATGTCTACTTTCAAATTGACTTTATGGTCACTCGCCGGCGGGTAACGCAGCGAAACGCGCATAAGTACCTACTTATCAGCTGTGCGCTCGTTCGTTTTTCATTCACAGGCGTAGGTAGGTATTTCCGTGGGTTACAATGTAGGTAGATCGCTGAATTTATCAGGTTCGAACTAGACTTTTTTAAAATTAGGCCGCGAAGTGAAGTTTTGAAGAGTAATTCCAATTTTTCCTTCATACTTTCATGGGCTTAGGACCATCAAAATGCAGAAAATAAAGCAATTAAATTATGACACTTTTATAAACTTAATAAAATTAAAATGATTGACATTACATACATGCATACTTCTGCATTAAGGGTATTTAAAAAATTGGAATCAACTAAGTATTTACAATAATGTTCAATCAAAAATAACCTATTCCCTAAAATTATTAATTAAAAATAATTGCTTACCCTGCATGTCACTAATCACTGTATTTTACTAATTGTTCAAAATGAAGACCTCCTCTTTCTAGGCATAGACGTGCACGTTTAAATAAATTGCCATTTAGTTTGTTTAGAATACTAATGTTACTTTTCACTTCATCAAAAGCGTTAATTATCCTAAACTTTAGGTCATCTAGGTTTTGGGCCTCCTCTACATAAACCCGGCGTTTCACTTCTCCCCAAAGAAAAAAATCGCAGGGAGTAAGATCCGGGGACCTAGCAGGCCACGGTATGGGGCCACCACGACCGATCCAATTTTGCCCGTATTTTTCATTTAGGTAATTCCGTACCCGTATGGCGTAATGAGGTGGAGCGCCATCGTGCTGATAGTACAAATTACTATGGTAGCCTATCGGGACTTCGTCCATTAACTCTTCAATTGTTGTTTCCAGCATTTCTAAATACCTTGACCCGGTCAAGGTGCCGTCAATAAAAACGGGCCCTATTGTTTTATTTTTAATAACCCCAGCCCATACATTGGCGCTAAAATGCACTTGGTAATTCGACTCTCGCACCAAATGGGGATTATTGAATGACCACCAATGTTCATTATGTACATTGTACAGTCCCACACGTGTGAATAATGCCTCATCCGTCCACAAGGTATTGACTTCGCGGTGATTTAAAAGCCACTTGCATAAGGCTCGACGTGCTGCTGCATCTGGGTCATGGAGCTGCTGTACGGGCTGAAAGTGATATGGATTTAGTCCGGCTGTATTTAGCAGCTTCCATACCGCGTACTGGCTCACACCAAAGCGATGTGCCGCATCGTTGGTACTAGCTCTTGGATCTCGCTCGAAGAAATCGAAAATGGTTTCTTCGATTTCGACCGCCAGTCGAGGTCTGCCAGACCCTTGTGCGTGATTCGGGGTCCTGAACTGACCGTGATCAAGCAGCCTTTGATTGGCTGCTAAAATAGTCCTTTCATTAGAGACCGCGGGGTTAAGGATCCCATGGGCTCGCATTCGAGGTACGCTCTCCGTCGCATACATTCTGCGAGCTGCTCGTAAACTTTCACCACTTAATAAATACACTCGCACCATCTCATAAAACTCGCGGTTACTAAAGTTCGACATCGTGACCGGTAACTCACACGCGGCACGGGGGTTGCGAGCAACAGGCGGTTGGACGCGAGGTCACGATAGCGCATGCGATGAGCAGACTGTCGGAACTCGGGCGCCCGCCACCCGCACCACCACCACTCTGACCCGCCCGGGTTTTACCCCGATGCAACACCGCCACAGTATGAAGATAGTGTCCATATTTTGCTGATTTAGGCTGCCTGTCCACCGGAGCGGAGCGAGGCTGCGGAGCGGAGAAACGGAGAATATTAACCAATAGTATCTTATCTCCACTCCAGAATTTAGATTCTATTGGTTAATATTTCTCCGTTTCTCCTCTCCGCAGCCTCGCTCCGCTCCGGTGGACAGGCAGCCTAAAAGTCGGATAAAAAAAAATAATTAAAAAAAAAAACGTTTTGAACAAATAATGGAAATGTGTTCTATTACTGATACTGAACCTCCAAAATTTTATTGCGCACTCCTTAAAAAATATTCCTGTATAAAGGAATGCGTGCCTTGCCAAAGGTATAAAGCCAGCAACCGAAAACCAGCACGACTGCTACAAACCCCTGCCGTGTCACGACGATTTGAAGTAGTCTCCGTGGACTTGTTTGGTCCACTTGTAGAGACGCCTATGAAGAACAGGTGGGTACTGATTGTAGAGGACGTCTGCTCGTGCTGGGTGGAATTGTTTCCATTAGAGAGTGCCACCAGCGTCGAATCTGCTCAGACCCTCGCGTTTGAGGTGTTTCTCAGGTATAGAGTGCCACGCCGCCTTATCAGCGACAACGGCGTGCAGTTCGTGAGCGAGGTGATGCAGCAGGTGTGCCATGTGCTGGGGATCTGCCATTCACTTACGCCCTTTTATCATCTCGAGGCTAACCCCATAGAGAGGAAAAATCGAGACTTCAAACCTCAATTGGCTATGCTCGTAGGCCACGACCATGCCACGTGGGACATGCATCTCGCGGCAATCAGGTTTGCTATGAACTCCGCGATTACCAGTAGTACAGGGTATTCGTCGGCTTATCTAAACTTCGGGAGAGAGTTACGAGCTCCTTCCAATCGGAATACAATACAACGCAGAATCCTGCGATAGACATGAGGGCTATTGCAGACCACGACAACTTCGTACCCAGCATTACGCCTTACTTGAAGAAGATGGCTGCAAACCTGGACGAGGCCAGGGATACCCACGAAAAGGTGCAGGTCAACCAGAAGGAGCAGGCTAACCAGAAGAGAAGGCCATCACCAGAGTTCAAGGTAGGTGATCTTGCCTTGTTAAAAACACAGGGACCTAATGACGCATCCCGCGGACAAACCGCGAAGTTCATACCACGTCGTGATGGCCCATACAAAATAGGGACAATTATTATTATTATTATTTATTTAAATCGAACACAAGATTCATATTGTTGTTAGTAACACTTATAAAACTATGTTAGTAACAATCCTCATTAAAATAAAATAAAACAAAACAAAACTACAATTAATTTAAAAACCTATAACTATGTCCGCTTCCCGCGGCACCAGACCTGCAGCAGTGCATACGGGTCCAGTGCCCCAGGAACGGGCAATCAGGCTTATTCACTATCACCCTTAAAATGCTGTTGGTGCTCCCCCGAATCCTTCGCATCAGGGATGCTGTTCTTTTTCGCAAGATAGCTTGAAAGCTATCTGTATCTGCTTCAGCAAACATGCCCGATGCACTACAGAAACGCGGGAGCCCCAACAGCACCCTAAAGGCGTCATTACGCGTTAAGGCGTTATTAGGCGTCGCCTTAGGCGTCATACGCGAAGAACGTTGTAGGCCCTCTGCGTATGTCAAACCCACAGACTGCACGTGTAGAAAGACTGGCAAAACGCCTTGAAAAGAGTGAGTTTCACTTCCTTACTACATCGTGCAAACCTGCGGGCCAGCATATTACATCGGATCGACAACGCTCTTCGTTCCCTTTCTATATCACTGTCATCATTCAAGTCCTCATTCACAATGTGGCCAAGGTACTTAAAATGCGACACTCTATTTAGTGGTACACCATAAAGGCATACCGGAGGAACTGTCTTAGGCTTTTTAGTACCTACCCTAAACACTACAAGTTCACTCTTGCGCACATTGTACACTAAACCATGAGACGTGGCGTACCTCTCACAAATCTTCAGCATCCGTCTGAGTCCATCAATCGAGGGACTCAGCAGCACCATATCGTCTGCATAACTAATACTATTGATAGTCTTACCATCAATCGAGCATCCGACGCCAGTGCCGCTGAGCTCCTCGATTAAATTATTGACGTATAGACTGAAGAGCGCTGGGGAAGTCAAGCCCCCCTGCCTCACCCCACACTCCAAACCATACGCCCCAGACAACGCACCCGACCATCTGACCTGGTTGATTTGGTGGTCATACCAGTAGTCTAAGAGCTTAATAAGCTCATTAGGAAGACCTTGCTCCCGCAATTTCGACCATAAGATACCTATTATAATCAACCAGGTCAAATGCTTTGGAGAGGTCCAAGAAAGCAGCATATACAGGTGTGTTTCTATCAGTGTAGTACCTGACCGTGTACTTGAGCGCCAGAATAGCAGTTTCCGTAGACAGCCAAGCTCTAAAACCGAATTGAGCGTCATGTAAATTGAGCTGTCCAGTTATTCTCCGCTCAAGCACACCATCAAGCACCTTCGCTGTTACAGTAGCCAACGATATTGGCCTATAATTATCCTTGTCTGAGACATCGCCGGTCTTGTTCTTGACTACGGGCACAACTATCGTCTTCATCAGATCAGTTGGTAGATACGAGTGCCTCACACAAAGATTATACAGCATAGATAGGACTCTTGGGAGATGTGGACCGGCATACTGGAAATGCTCTATACTGAGGCCATCGTGCCCTGGAGATTTTCCCCTGGTCATCGACTGAATGATGTTCCGTATCTCCTTTGATGAAATACTAACCGGAACACCAGACAATCTACTCTCAGCTACATAACCCCGTCCCTCCGATTGAAGCCGCGAGGTCACTCCAAAATGCTTCCTAAACATATCCGCAATCTCCCCAGGCTCAGTAATGCCATTGACAGTATTGACATTGACAATTGTCAGCCCAACAACTTACATTCTGCAGAACGTGCAGACAGGTAGGGATTTGGGCAGGTATCACGTTTCGCATCTCACGCCCTTCGCCGGTCAAATAGAGCCACCCATTAGGGAGAAACGCCGACGTGGCAGGCCGCGCCGGTATTTGGACTAGCCCAACGGCGAGGGCGCCTAGTTGGACTAGAGGGGGAGGATGTAACGCGGGGTCTATGGATATAGTAGGTGCGGTGTTGTTACGCAGCCGCAGAGCCATACCGTGCGCGCCCCCTCCCGTCGCCCGCGCACCTCATGCCGGGAGCGCAGGGTACGGGACGCGGGCGGCGAAGGGAGGTAGCTGAATCGCTAACGAGAACGGACGTACCTAAACAAGGATCCTCCGCGAATTTCAATCTCGCGATGTTTTATAGCTTTATTATGATAAATTTACGTGTGTGTGATTGAGCTAATAATAGGTCTTTACCTATGAAATTGCCGTTTTGTATGAAAAAATTTAAACGAATTTTTTTCATACAATTTTTATTTGTATTAATCGAAGTAATCACCCATGCAATCAATGCATCTTTGCCAACGCAGTGGCAGTTTATTGATGCCCTTCTTAAAGAAATCAGCTGGACGGGAGGCAACAAATTCTTCAAAGGCATTTTGTACTGCCTCTCGGGTATTGAATTTTTTTCCCGCCAAGAAGTTATCCAAATTCTGGAAAAAGTAGTAGTCTGTAGGCGCAAGGTCTGGTGAGTAGGGCGGATGACGGAGAGCTTCCAACCCCAGTTCTTGCAACTTGAAGACCGTCTGCTGTGCAGTATGAGGTCGCGCGTTGTCGTGCAGGAGCAGCGGAGACGAGCGATTGGCCAATGCTGGTTGGAGATGTGCCAGCTTCTCCATCATTGTGTTCAGTTCTTCACAGTACACATCTGAAGTAATGCTCACCCCGTTTGGTAAGAAGCTGTGATGAATCACACCGGCGCTAGACCACCAAACAGTGACCATCACTTTTCTAGGGGTAAGTTTTCGTTTAGGGCATTGTTTAGGTGCTGAACCAGGATCCAACCAACTTGCTGAGCGCTTGCAGTTATCAAAGAGAATCCATTTTTCATCGCAGGTAACAATGCGGTTCAAAATTCCTTCATTTGTGTGTCTGTTGAGCAGTGCAAGGCACGTCTCGACGCGTACTTCGCGCTGGCGATCATTGAGTTCGTGGGGCACCCATTTGTCAAGCTTTTTTACCTTGCCAATTTGACGCAAATGGACCAATATTGTTTTGACGCTAACGTCGAAAGCTGCTGCTAATTCAGCCGTAGATTGTGTATCATCAGCTTCCACAATCGCCTTTTATTCGTCATTGTCGACCAAAGTCTTCTGACGACCGCGAGGTTCATTTTTCAGGTCGAAATTTCCAGAACGGAAGCGAGCAAACCAATAACAAGTGGTGCGTTGGTTTGTAGTGTTAGCTCCGTAAACGTCGTTGATGTTGCGTGCCGCTTGTGCCGCGTTGCTGCCACGACTGTACTCATATTCCATAATTACTCGAATTTTTAACGTATCCATGATGACGAAAAAGATTGAAATGCGATGAAAATGTAACACTAATCAATAAACAAATGACTACTTTTGGAAAAAAAAATCCATGTTTTTAAAATAAAATTAATTTGAAATTAGAATTCTTAGCCATACAAAAATTATTTTGATTTGAAATGGCTAGTACTGCAGAACGGCAATTTCATAGGTAAAGACCTAATAAATAGATATTTTAGAGCAGTGACTTTAAACCAGTCATTTCCAAGATGTCAAATCAAATCAAATCAAATCAAATCATTTATTTCTTTGCCAACATGGGTATATGGTATAGATGTTGTATGTATTAGAGTAAGTACTCCATGCTCTGCCGTCACATGGGCATGCAAAATTTACACATAATAAAGAAAATAAAAACATAAAAGAACATGCTCAATAACAATAAATTGGAAAACATTACCATATCAAATTTAAATTGCCAATGTCAAGGAGTATCCGTCAATAACTAAGCTAATGTCAATAAAGTAAATAATAGAATGTCAATAAAATAAACAAAAGTCATAGTCAAATAATAGTTGACAGTTTCAAATGTCATCAATATTATTATAAATCTGTAAATATTACTGGCCGTAAGGATTCCCTTGCAGATATTCCTTCACACTGTAATACACCTTGTCAGTTACAAATTCCTTTAGCTTCCGCTTAAATAGGTGTAGGTTGTCAATGTCTGTAATATAACAGGGCAATTTATTATAAATCTTGGATGTCATGCAATATACACTGGAGCCCATCAAATAAGTTCTACAGGGTACAGTCTGAATTTTATTTCTATATCTAGCACTTCGGAATGTTTCGTACAAATGCATATTACTTTTGACAAATACTGATATCTCATAAATGTAGAGGCTAGGTAAAGTTAGTATTTTGTGTTTTCTGAAATATGGTTCACAGCTGTCAGTGCTTTTAAGTCTACACATTGCTGTCGTTTGATTCAAACTCATACTTCTATTGGTACCTTTTTTTTTAGTACCTATAATATATACCTACATGTCGTGGAATACGATATCATTTAATAATAAGTTGTTGATTTGAATAATGTAGTACTGAGGTAGTGGTAAACGCCGTGACATCAGTTATCATTGTAATGGCGGCACGTGGATAGAGTCGTGTTGCAGAGTGGGGACTGGACTGAGCTCACTCACTTTGACTCGGGACACCAACCAAGACACTCGTCCATAACGAAACTGTCGGTTTACCATTATAAATTGTGTTTTGTGATCACGGTAAATAAAGTAAGGTTATAAGTGCCTTGGATTTTATTATTCTACGCAATGAACCCGATACCACCGAACCCAAACGGTTCTATTGCTCAGCCATCGCTGACGCCGTCATACATATGTATATACATGTAGGACACCGTTTTCGAGATATATGCAAAAGAAAAGAAAAAAATACTACTGTTTTTGCAGCCGAAGTCAACGTCTTGGTCCTTTTTAATCGCGATTAAACTTATTCTGATTTAGTTTGACAATTAAAATTTTAGGTGGAAACCAGTCAAATTCAGAATAGCAAAATTGCCATTTTCACTAAACTAATAACTCCGTACAATCTTAGTGCTGTCAAACTAAAATATAGTCAGTTGAGGTTGTGTTACTTTAGTCAATTTCAAAATGGGAAATCGTCGTTTGACAGGAATAAACTAAATTTTGGTGATTTTTAGTCTAGTTTAGAGGCATTTGTGACAAGAGAATCGGCACCAGTGTCAGGTTGTATCTTGATTAAAATATGATACACGACAATAAACAAGTATTTACATAATTTTAACATCAAAAATCATCAATACATCTTTCTAAGTTAGATTTCCTGCGGATTGGTCTGATTTCGGAAATTAGACGAATCCGCAGGAAATCTAACTTAGAAAGATGTACCTATATCTTGTAACCAGGATTATCCATCAGCTACTTCCGCTAAAATACAGCCTTGCGGAATCGGAAGTGCCGTACTATAATGTACACATAAAAAAAGTTTGTGATCACTAGCAAAAGCTGATATATTTTTTAAATTTAACTTTATCAACAATAAGCGTTTACGTTATCTCTTTTTTAAAATAGAAAAATACGCTGTTTGAAATTAAAAAATAAAACTTACAAGTCAGGCGAGCCGGCAGGCCAGTCTAACCTTGTGATGTCATATTCTCGGAGAGCAGCACTGACTCGTTGAGTTCGATGTCAACTCAGCCTATCGCAGTCCACTGCTGGTCAAAGGCCTCTCTCTCTCTCTCAGGTGGCGCCACAACACCCTGCCACCCGCCTTCCACATCCAGTCTGTCCCAGCCACTTTCTTCAGGTCGTCGGTCCATCTAGCTGGGGGCGGGACAGGACATGACTTTGGTATCCGGGCGCACGAAGTGAGGGGTTACAGTGGTTGAAGGTGGTAGGGGTTGGGTCCCTGATTATAACGTTATCACTCTAATTAAAAGATAATGCACGTTTTTCGAGAAATTAATACAAATTGTTTCTTTACCTCAAATCAGTTATAAGTGTAATTTCGTTACACTAATAACTGATTTGAGGTAAGTTGGTTGCCAATCGCCCATTTGAACGTTTCGCGTTCAAATGGGCGATTGGCAACCAAATCTGTCTGTACCAGTAAATTGTCTGTGGTGTAAAATGTGTAAAATTGATGAAACGGTACGTAAAAAAGAACTGTGTGTTAGTTTCATTTGTTTTCGTTCATTCCGTTTCTTCCAGAGTTGCGTGAATGTGTTTTCTGAACTTCCAGCATGCCGAAGCTGCAGAGGTGAACATGGGTGCCTATTCTTTGTTACGTAAGGGCGAAGGGGCTGCACTTTCCGCAGCGTCAGAGACGTGCAGAAGCAACTTTGTTTTGACAACAAGTGTTTTGAGGTTAGGTTACAATAATTTGTTTTTCTCAGGAATGGTACCAGGGGGGAGGGGGCATTCCCCCATTCCCCCCTCCTTCCCCCCTCGCTTTCGTGCGTCCGGATACAATTGAAACGTTATAATTCCCAATAGGCTCCATCAATCCGTCAGATATTTATATATTCAGGACATGTAAGGCTCCACTGTACTATAGCACCCGCGCGTCCGAAACATCGCAATTTTATAGCGTGTTGATGACTTCGAGTAAAACACTTTTGCAAAATATTACACTACGCAAACGACTAGTTTTCGAGAAAAAAAATCTAAAGTTTCAGAAAATTAAACTTAGTTACACAATAAAATTGATCACACGCGCGTCCGAAACTTCACAGTTTTATAGCGTGTTGATGTTTTCGAGCAAAACACTTTCGCAAAATATTACACTGCGCAAACTACTAGTTTCCGAGAACAAAAATCTAATGTTTATGTCAACCTATCACACTAAATATTTAAGATGCAAGAGCGAGCAGCGAAGCGAGCTCGGGACTTGGGGCACCCCGACTCTGACAGGTTAGGTTCACTAAATAACCACCCAGAAATAGGAGCCCCGTCGCGGGGCTCCATCGACCACGCCTTACTACAAAAATTTTATATTTACGTGACCTTCGAAACGTTTCAAATCGACCTTTTTTTTTTCTCTCGGCAATTTTTTTTTTTTGCGCACTTTGGGGGTTTCAAAAATACATTAAAAAGGGTCTATTCTGCCCAAAAAAAAATTGCTACTATACAAAAGCGACGGGTGCTAAAGTACAGTGGTTCCACATGAAACACTGTTGTATAGAGTAACTTTCATTCGCACTGAATATCCTTTTAAAAATTGTCCAAATCTAAGTTTTCAAAGTCGTCAGATTTAGGGAATACCCAAAACTTCATCAGATTTGCCGATTTGCACGCTCAAATCAATTACAGCGCAACTCTGAACGCACCTTTATGAATTACTGACAGGCTGGCAAACTGACACTTGACAGTGGCTGTCAGGCTGTGGAGGGGAAGAGTTAATAATTTTTTTTCGAATCACAAAGAATTTATCAGAATCGAAATTGAAAATCTTGAAATTGAGTAGCACGAAGTGATGGTTCTGGTTGAAAAGAGGAGTATTTAGTGTTTAGATAAAGTGATAACGGGTAATCTGTAAATGGAATTGGGAGAACACGAAAAAATCCGGGGTTTTGTGTTGTTTTTAATCCCAGTTCTTTCTATTGAGTAGGTAGAGAAATATCAAAATGAATGGAAGCGACGATAGTAACTGCCTTAAATTTGGTAAGTTGTTCAGATGGCTGTGAGGTGTGTTGAAAATAAAAAAACCTAAACTAGTTTTGTAATTTGAGTCTGCAAAACCGATTGCCACACATTTACTAGTTTCTAATCTGTGAATGATATGTTTACAAAAAAAGGTCTAGCTTTAAAAATCACTTCATACTGAACAATCCTTAAAACCTAGATATAACAATGGAATAGTTTATATTCAACATTATTGAGTCATAGATATACATAATTACTATTAGTATAAGTAAGCGTCAGGACCCCTGGACCAATAAAAGACATTTGATGTTTAGAAAATACCAAAATTTACTACCTTTTTGCTACTATTTGATACCTAACTTCAAATATTTAGTACCTCGACTGACAACGAAAAAAACATGTAAAGAAAGTGGTCATACATTCTGAAGTCAGGTTGTCTGGACCATTTTTCATCCATAGTTCGAGACAACGCAACAAATTTATCCCTTTGAAAATATTTACTACCTTTTTAGTAAACATATATTTTTTCAAATTTTTTGGGCATTACAGAAAAATGTTACATGAAAGATTTTTTTTTTTATAATGGATATTTAATTTGCCACTTCTAAGATATAGGTATATTTGCATTGTGGATTAGATAATCATACACTCTAATATACAAATTATATCATAATTACATTTTGACGAGTTATGCGAACATAAATGTAGGGAACAGCTGTATTTTTTGTCGCGATTTCAGGTTTGGTCCTATAGTAAATGTTGTTCATAATGATGAGTACAATGACCCCTTAAGAGGTCCAGAATGACATTTTGACGAGTTATGCGAACATAAATGTAGGGAACAGCTGTATTTTTTGTCGCGATTTCAGGTTTGGTCCTATAGTAAATGTTGTTCATAATGATGAGTACAATGACCCCTTAAGAGGTCCAGAATGCCTTAAATTTAACCTTGTATAAGCAGGGTGGTCTCACTTCACAGTGTAGGTTTCCAGGACAGGTTTAGGATTTTACATAATTTTTATATATTTTTTTAGTAATTAATAACATTATTGCTTATTCTGTAATGTTTGTTTGAGTGTGTGTTTGTATGTGTTGTTCTGTGTTGTTGTATGTGTGTGAGGGAGAATATACACAACTAACAAATTTTCTTTCTTACATAACATTTTCCTGTAATGCCAAAAAATGTTGAGGTAGGTACTAAAAAGGTATTACATATTTACAAAGAGATAAATTAGTTGTGTTGTCTCGAACTATGAAAAAAAAAATGGTCCGGACAACCTGACGTCAGAATGTCTGACCACTTTCTTTACATGTTATTTCGCTGTCAGTCGAGGTACTAAATATTTGAAGTTAGGTATCAAATAGTAGCAAAAAGGTAGTAAATTTTGGTATTTTCTAAACATCAAATATCTCTATTGGTCCAGGGGCCTGAACTCTTGACGCTTACTAGTATAAAGATGACCCTCTTGTTACGTATGTGTATCAGTCTTTATAAAATATATATTATCTGTGGTATTTCCGGATCCTGTTGTCTTGTCACCGACTCCGATCGCTCGTCATGCAATGGCTGAATACACGATACATAAAATAGTCTGGTCGTCTTATTTATTTATAATATCTGGCCACCCGTCGTAACATGGTGTCAGAAGATACAGAAGAAAAAGAAGTCACAAAAAACCACAAAAGTAAGTGCCGCAAACAGTCAAAAAAAAAAAAAAAAAAAAAAAAATTTCGAGTAAAACGTCGCCGCGTGGTCCAGCCCTAAAATGCCGGAAAATAAAAACGCAAATAATACAAGTTATCCCCTGCCGCCGAGTAATTTCAGCTTAGATATCAACAACTCGAACATGCCATTGGCTTGGAGAAATTTCAACACAAGTCTAGAGATTTACATGATAGCCAACAATTTAGAAGAACAACCAGACAAACGAAAGGTAGCCATTTTACTACAAATCATAGGCCCAGACGCTCTTCAGATATTTTACTCGTTTAACATACAAATTGACAAGATCACCTATAAGGATTTACTCGCCAAATTTGAAGACTACTTCACACCACGTGTCAATATTTCCGTCGAAAGACATAAGCTGTTCAACAGAAAACAAGGTCCAGATGAAGAAATTGAGACATATGCCACGGATCTCAAGAATCTAAGTATCCAATGCAATTTTGAAGGTCTTGCCGATGATATAGTAAAGGACATATTCTCATGGAACTTAAATTCATCTTGCTCGTACATCAGAGAACGTATCCTGATCGAGAAACCATCAACATTTGATGCCGCCGTCAGTCTCGCTAAAACACTAAGAAATACTAGGTTACAGGCTAAAGCTTTATCAAGCCAAGAAGTAAGTGTCGTTGCCAGTCGTCAATCGCATCACAGTCGCCAAACACATCGTAGTCAAGAGAGTCGCAATCAAAAAAGTCACAGTCAAAGAAGTCACAGTCGTCAAAGAAGTCATAGCCGTCAAGAAAGTCAAAGTCATCAGTCTCAAACAAGTCAAAGTCGTCAATCAAGTAAAGCATCGTCCAGTCAAGAACCTCAATCCAAACAGTCAACCAAGAATTGTTCCAGATGTGGTCAAGTTCACCGAACAAAATGTCCAGCCATAGGAGTCATCTGTAACAACTGCCACAAGCCCAATCACTTTGCCAAGTGTTGCCGCAGCAAACATGTGAGATCCATAGAAGAAGAAGAAGAAAGTACGGGTACTGATACTTATTTTCTAAATAGTCTTTTCACTAATGAGATTTCTGTCAGCAAAAAAAACCCTTATCATACAACTTTGTCCATAAATAGTAAGAATGTAGACTTTTTACTTGATACAGGTGCTGACACTAACATTTTATCATTTAACTCTTATAAAGGACTTAATTTGCCATTGAGTAGTTTAAAGAAAAGTAGTCACAAACTATCAACCTTTAGCGGTGAAGTATTACCGACTGTAGGTCAATGCATTCTGTCTGTCACACATAACAACAAACTATACAATGTTAATTTCCACATTATAGATATACCCTGTAGGAATATTATTGGTCGCAACAGTTGTGAGAATTTAAAATTAGTTAAAAGAGTCCATAATGTCCAATTTCATGAGTCACTCAATGTATCACAGCTTGACAAATATAAAGATCTCTTCTCAGGAATAGGTTGTCTTAAAGATTATGAATGTCATTTGTCAATGAAGCCTGATGCTGTACCGTCTATAGATGCCTGTCGTAGAATTCCATTCAGTCTCTTAGAACAATTAAAAGAAGAATTAGCCATGTTAAAAAAAAATCAAATTATAGTCAAAGTCGAGGAACCTACTGAATGGGTAAGCTCAATTGTAATTGCATCAAAGAAAAATGGTAAACTACGCCTGTGCATTGATCCAAGAAAACTTAATAAAGCCATTATGCGTCCTCATTATCAATTTCCAATTATTGATGAAATTAAATCCAGCCTCTCTGGTTCACAATATTTCACTACCCTAGATGCAAACAAAGGTTTTTATATGCTAAAGTTAGATGAAGCTTCCTCAAAACTATGTACATTCATCACACCTCAAGGTAGATATAGATTCCTAAGACTTCCCTTCGGGATAAATGCAGCCCCAGAACTGTTTCATTCCATCATGACAAATAGATTCAGTGATATTCCAGGAGTCAAAATCATGATGGATGATTTCCTAATTTACGGTCAAACTAAACAAGAACATGATTTTAGGTTAAAACAAGTCTTAGATAGAGCTAGAGAAATAGGAATAAAATTTAATAAAGACAAGTCTAATATATGTAAAAGTGAAGTCAAGTACCTAGGACACATCTTTTCTAAAGATGGTGTGAGAGTTGATGAAAACAAAGTGAAAGCCATTTGCAGTATGCCACCACCAACAAATGTCACAGAATTACAAAGGTTTTTAGGTATGGTTACATACTTAGGCTCATACATAGAGAATTTGTCAGATAAAACTTCTAATTTAAGAACACTTCTGTCTAAAGATAATGAATGGTCTTGGCAAGAGAGACATAATGTAGAATTTAATGAATTAAAGGAATGTATAACAAAAGCCCCTGTCTTGACATATTATGATCAAAATAAACCAATTACACTGTCAGTTGATTCGTCTAAAGATGCCATGGGTGCAGTGATTTGCCATGATAAACACCCCATAGCATATGCTTCAGCTTCATTAAGCTCATGTCAACAGTCATACTCTCAGATTGAGAAAGAGCTGTTAGCAATCCTATTTGGTTGTACAAAGTTTCACCAATATGTCTATGGTCGCCACACTTTAGTTGAAACAGATCACAAACCAATAGTATCGCTGTATAAAAAACCAATTTATAACATTCCACCCCGTCTTCAAAGAATAATGCTAAGATTACAACCATATGACCTGAACGTAACTTACAAACCAGGTAAATATCTTTATGTAGCTGATACTCTGTCTAGAGCAGCTTTACCAGAACAGTCATTACATGATCTAGATTCTGATCTAGATTTACATGTCAATTTAGTCATTAGATCACTGTCAGTTAGTCCAAATAAACTTAAATCTATTCAAGAACAGACTTCCCAAGACAATGAATTGTCACTCTTAAGTAAATATTGCATAACAGGTTGGCCTGAACATAAAAAATTGCTTCCAGACATACTTAGGCCTTATTTTCCTTTAAAAACCGATATACATATAATTAATGGTATTGTCTTCAAAAACAACAGTGTCATTATACCAGTAGCCATGAGAAAAGACATTTTGAAACAGATACATGAAGGTCACCAAGGTATTCATAGTTGCCAAAGATTGGCAAGAAATCTAGTATACTGGCCCAATATGTACTCTGATATAGAAAAATATGTTAATAATTGTCATAACTGTCTCACTAACAGACGCAGCAATTCCAAAGAGTCACTACAGCCCCATGAGGTAAAACCAATCCCTTGGAATAAAGTCGGAGTTGATCTATTTGATTTCAATTCAAACAAGTATGTCATAGTCGTAGATTATTTTTCCCAATATGTCGAGCTTGTAAAGCTAGCAGGTGGTTCTACTAGTAAAATTGTCATTAGTCACCTAAAGTCTATATTTTCCAGACATGGAATACCCAACATTCTAATTTCAGACAATGGTCCCCCATTTAACTCAAAAGAGTTTAATCATTTTGCTTTAGATTGGCAAATACAACATATTACATCAAGTCCCTATTATCCACGGTCTAATGGTCTTGTAGAAAGAACCATAGCCACGGTTAAAAACATATTAAAGAAATGTCTTACTGATAATACAGACCCTCATCTAGGATTATTACAGTATAGGAATACACCTAAAGAAAATATGTATTCGCCTGCCCAATTACTAATGTCCAGGACACTCAGAACTAAACTTCCAGTCTTAGAACAAACTCTGAAACCTAAAATACCTAACTACAGGTCTCTAACAAATAAAACTCAAATAAAAGTGAACAAATCACAGATCTATTATAATAAACATACTAAACCGTTGTCTTCCCTAAACATTGGTGATAAAATTTACTTCCAGAAACAGCCAGACAGTATTTGGACACCTGGTACTGTGTCAGACATAGGTCCACAGCCTAGATCATATACTATTGTCTCCCCGGAAGGTACTTTTCGCCGTAATCGCCAACATATCCTACAGCCAAAACATTCACCAACTGAGTCCGCTCCTAGTAGAAGAAGTTCACTTCAATCCCCATCAGTTCCACTTGACACTGATCCACCGTCGCCTTCCAATATACTGCCGTCGTCATCTCCATCTAATTATCAATCTCCTTGTACAAGTAATCCTGTCCAAGAATCTGAAACAAAAACAAACACATCACATACACCAAATAAACAAACTCAACACACAACTTATTCTTCATTCGGTAGAGCAATAATAAAGCCCCGAAGATTTTGAAAATTGGTCTAGATTAAGTTCTTAATTTGTACTTAGTTTTAATTTAATATACTAAATGTATTGTTTGTTGTACAAGCATTGTCAAACCTAATTTTGTTTTGTTAGTAGCTGTCAAAACTTAGTTAAGTCAATTTGATAGACGTCACTGTCAGAACTGTCGCAATGTAAATGTCAGTCAAGTCAACTTGTCACTTCTTAGAGATGTTCCGTTCCACTTAGTCTACTAGTATATAAGAATTTTGTTAATGTTAAAAAAAAAAAAAAAAAAAAAAAAAAAAAAAAAGAGTATACTTACGTACCATGTTCCACGTAATGATTCCATTTTCTTTTCTTAATAAGGGAGATGTTACGTATGTGTATCAGTCTTTATAAAATATATATTATCTGTGGTATTTCCGGATCCTGTTGTCTTGTCACCGACTCCGATCGCTCGTCATGCAATGGCTGAATACACGATACATAAAATAGTCTGGTCGTCTTATTTATTTATAATATCTGGCCACCCGTCGTAACACCTCTGACCTACTCTTTGTTACCATCATCATAGCATTATGTGGTTTTAGTCAATAAGACTCAAGCAGACCCCTCATCCATGAGTATTTCCACATGCAACACAAGGGGTAATTCCTCTGTCGATCTAGTTAAGATTAAAGGTAAGTAATTAGTTCTTATTATTGGAGCTAATTATGGTGTGTGGGGAGTAAGGAGGGAAGGTGTGTTGTGATTTCTATAAGTATGTCTAATTTTCAGAATTAATCCAAAGCCAGAGAGGGGGTATTATTTAAGTGAGTGTTTATTTTTATTTTACAGAATTGGATTGTGCTGTGTGTTTACAAAAATGTAACCATCCAACACAGTTACCATGTGGACATGTCTTTTGTTTCCTCTGTGTGAAGGTAAATATTGAAACCATTATTATTAGTATTATATTATTAGTTATTTCCGACTCGACACTATTTCTTTTTTTTTTTTTTGTGGATGGGAAATCAGCAAATGACTTCTGCCGCTCTGGGCGGAGCGGGAGGGCGTGTCAGACTTTTACTGACTAAAACCCACCCGTGTTCCTTCAGTTGCCCGTGCCAGGCCACGGTATCTCTTTCAAACTACCCGCGACCCCGGCGCACATTGGAACGAGTGTATGGGAGAGGTTGTTCGGAGAAAAAAAGTCTAATTTTGAAAAACGAATAATGCCATCGTATTTAGATATCAAATGCCATCAAAACTTGTACTAACGAATTTCTTTCTATCTCTCGTATTTCAGAAGTTAATTAAGAAAATGTGAAATTTTACTATGAAAATGACTGTATTGAGCTCTCTGCCGCCTGAGTCCGGCCTCGTTTCAAGTTGAGGCCTTTACTATCGTATTACGCATAGCAAAAGTTACATTTAATCCAAAGACACATGGTGCGCCAAACGTGCACCTTCTGACATACAGGTTGATTTATACATATATTTTTAACAAAAAACATATTTTTTCCAAAGTATACTGGTTTCGTTAGACATAAAGTAATAAGATTCACACATGGACTGTTTTGTGGAATAGGTATTAGGAGTATCGAATTATCGATACAAAATATAACTTTCTTTTAAATAGAACCCAATTAAATGTGATATAGGTTATTAAGAAAAGTGATTAGGGAAATTACTACTCAATGGTTTACACAGATAAATTACAGACAATTCAGAAATTTCTGCTTTGATGCTGCTAAGCTTTACGTAGATTTGTACCCATGGTATTACATGCCTTCTTCTCTTCATAAGCTTCTTATACACGGACCAGACATAGTTCAGAATTTGTCAATCATACCCATTGGATTTCTATCTGAAGAGGCATCTGAGGCTAGAAACAAAGATTTTCGAAAAAATAGAGAAGGGCATTCTCGAAAATGCAGCAGTATCTCATGTAATGAAGATATAATGCACAATCTTTTATTATCGTCTGATCCACTGCTTACAAGCATTCGTTCAACAATAAATAAGTCCGTAAAAGAGTCTTCTTTTGCGGAATTTTATGACCTAACAGATTCCGAAAAGAATGACACCGAATTTCTTGATGTCAATGTTTTAGCAAATATAGATTCCGAATCTGAATCGAATAATGATGATGAGGAGGATATATAAACTTTGATTTTAAAATGTTCTTAGGTTGTGGTTATCATAATAATAGGTCTTTACCTATGAAATTGCCGTTTTGTATGAAAAAATTTAAACGAATTTTTTTCATGCATTTTTTATTTGTATTAATCGAAGTAATCACCCATGCAATCAATGTATCTTTGCCAACGCAGTGGCAGTTTATTGATGCCCTTCTTAAAGAAATCAGCTGGACGGGAGGCAACAAATTCTTCAAAGGCATTTTGTACTGCCTCTCGGGTATTGAATTTTTTTCCCGCCAAGAAGTTATCCAAATTATGGAAAAAGTAGTAGTCTGTAGGCGCAAGGTCTGGTGAGTAGGGCGGATGACGGAGAGCTTCCAACCCCAGTTCTTGCAACTTGGAGACCGTCTGCTGTGCAGTATGAGGTCGCGCGTGGTCGTGCAGGAGCAGCGGAGACGAGCGATTGACCAATGCTGGTTGGAGATGTGCCAGCTTCTCCATCATTGTGTTCAGTTCTTCACAGTACACATCTGAAGTAATGCTCACCCCGTTTGGTAAGAAGTTGTGATGAATCACACCGGCGCTAGACCACCAAACAGTGACCATCACTTTTCTAGGGGTAAGTTTTCGTTTAGGGCATTGTTTAGGTGCTGAACCAGGATCCAAGCAACTTGCTGAGCGCTTGCGGTTATCAAACAGAATCCATTTTTCATCGCAGGTAACAATGCGGTTCAAAATTCCTTCATTTGTGTGTCTGTTGAGCAGTGCAAGGCACGTCTCGACGCGTACTTCGCGCTGGCGATCATTGAGTTCGTGGGGCACCCATTTGTCAAGCTTTTTTACCTTGCCAATTTGACGCAAATGGACCAATATTGTTTTGACGCTAACATCGAAAGCTGCTGCTAATTCAGCCGTAGATTGTGTATCATCAGCTTCCACAATCGCCTTTAATTCGTCATTGTCGACCAAAGTCTTCGGACGACCGCGATGTTCATTTTTCAGGTCGAAATTTCCAGAACGGAAGCGAGCAAACCAATAACAAGTGGTGCGTTGGTTTGTAGTGTTAGCTCCGTAAACGTCGTTGATGTTGCGTGCCGCTTGTGCCGCGTTGCTGCCACGACGGTACTCATATTCCATAATTACTCGAATTTTGAACGTATCCATGATGACGAAAAAGATTGAAATGCGATGAAAATGTAACACTAATCAATAAACAAGTGACTACTTTTGGAAAAAGAAATCCATGTTTTTAAAATAAAATTAATTTGAAATTAGAATTCTTAGCCAAACAAAAATTATTTTGATTTGAAATGGCCAGTACTGCAGAACGGCAATTTCATAGGTAAAGACCTAAATTTAATTGTTTTTTATTGCATTTAAATTGTAGTTTTTATTGTATTTTTAATTATATTTTTGGTAATCTTTGTGGTAGTAACATCGCATTGGCGTAAGCTGTTAAGGTGTTATTTACTTAATTCTAAATAAATAAATAATAAATAAATTTCTATGTGTGTATTATGATAGTAAAGACCACAAAGTAAAACAGTGCTGTTTTACTTTGTGGTCTTTGTGGTTTTTCTCCAATTGAGGGTGTGTTACGCAATTAGGGTGCCCTAATTGCGTAACACACCCTCAATTGGAGTTGGTTTCATTTTGACAGTTCAACAACATTCATTGCGTTATTTTCGGTGTTGAGAAGACAAATTTTTCGAACATATGAAGCAATGGATTAGCAATTTGTTTCAGAATGATTCAAACTCCGATCGTTAGTTAGTTACGCAATTAGGGTGCCGGATCAGATTCAGGAGGCAGAGCTCGAAACAGTAAAAACGTACATCACCCTATATATCAGAAGGTGCACGTTTCGTGCACCATGTGTCTTAGCACTAAATGCAGCTCTTGGTATGTGTATTATGGTAGTAAAGACCACAACTTGAAACAGGACCGGATTCAGGAGGCAGAGAGCTCGAATCAGTAGAAAAATACATCACCCTTTAAGTCAGAAGGTGCACGTTTGGCGCACCATGTGTCTTTGGATTAAATGTAACTTTTGCTATGCGTAATACGATAGTAAAGGCCTCAACTTGAAACGAGGCCGGACTCAGGCGGCAGAGAGCTCAATACAGTCATTTTCATAGTAAAATTTCACATTTTCTTAATTAACTTCTGAAATACGAGAGATAGAAAGAAATTCGTTAGTACAAGTTTTGAAGGCATTTGATATCTAAATACGATGGCATTATTCGTTTTTCAAAATTAGACTTTTTTTCTCCGAACAACCTCTCCCATACACTCGTTCCAATGTGCGCCGGGGTCGCGGGTAGTTTGAAAGAGATACCGTGGCAAGAATCTCCTCAGTTACTCTTTTAAAAATAATTGGCATAATCATAATCATAAATCTTGATTTATCTCTACAACGTTAATACAGGCACTAGTTAATAAATGCACAATCTTAGGGTGATTGTGCTGTGGGTGCCCGTGAAATTCAAATTTTCTTGCGGTTTTTGCAATTTGCAGTGATCTGCAAATGAAAAATGAAGTTTTGTTTGATTAAGATACATCTTAAACGTCAGTTCAAGGTTGTATCTTAATCAAAACATGATTCGCGACAAGAAGATCTATGTATTTACATAATTTTAACCATTAAAATCATCAATACCTATCTCTATTTGCTCCGGATTGGTCTGATTTTGGAAATCAGATGAATCCGGAGGAAATCTAATTTAGATGTATTGATGATTTATATGGTTAAAATGATGTATGTATTTGTCACTGTCGTGAATCATAAAACCTTACACTGACCTGCAAATTGCAAAAAAACGCAAGAATATTTGAATTCCGTGGGCTACCACAGCGGATCTCCCTTAAATAGAGAAAGGAGTCTGAAGTAGGAGGGCCCTGAGTTACAGATAGGGTTGCCAACTTTTTTTTATATCAAATATAGTAAGTATTTTCGAAGGCATTGCCAGCAAAAATAAAGAAAGAAGAAAGAAAGAAAATACGTTTATTTGCGGTAAACATGACGCAAAGGACAACAAAATAAAATAACAATTTATAAAACAAGTATTGGGGAAAATATGCGTCACATCTACGCAAAATAGTAGACTAGCTTTTGCCCGCGGCTTCGCCCGCGTGGATGTCGAAGAATAACCCACGGAACGTACTATCGGGATTAAACGTACCCTAAGTGTTAATCCAAGTAAACAATGTCTTCTCGCACTGCTTATACAGTCAAATAGTGATATAATAGGTCTTTACCTATGAAATTGCCGTTTTGTATGAAAAAATTTAAACGAATTTTTTTCATGCATTTTTTATTTGTATTAATCGAAGTAATCACCCATGCAATCAATGCATCTTTGCCAACGCAGTGGCAGTTTATTGATGCCCTTCTTAAAGAAATCAGCTGGACGGGAGGCAACAAATTCTTCAAAGGCATTTTGTACTGCCTCTCGGGTATTCGGGAATTTTTTTCCCGCCAAGAAGTTATCCAAATTCTGAAAAAAGTAGTAGTCTGTAGGCGCAAGGTCTGGTGAGTAGGGCGGATGACGGAGAGCTTCCAACCCCAGTTCTTGCAACTTGGAGACCGTCTGCTGTGCAGTATGAGGTCGCGCGTTGTCGTGCAGGAGCCGCGGAGACGAGCGATTGACCAATGCTGGTTAGAGATGTGCCAGCTTCTCCATCATTGTGTTCAGTTCTTCACAGTACACATCTGAAGTAATGCTCACCCCTTTTGGTAAGAAGCTGTGATGAATCACACCGGCGCTAGACCACCAAACAGTGACCATCACTTTTCTAGGGGTAAGTTTTCGTTTAGGGCATTGTTTAGGTGCTGAACCAGGATCCAACCAACTTGCTGAGCGCTTGCGGTTATCAAACAGAATCCATTTTTCATCGCAGGTAACAATGCGGTTCAAAATTCCTTCATTTGTGTGTCTGTTGAGCAGTGCAAGGCACGTCTCGACGCGTACTTCGCGCTGGCTGAGTTCGTGGGGCACCCAAATTGGCAAGGTAAAAAAGCTTGACGAATGTCAAGCTTGTTTACCTTGCCAATTTGACGCAAATGGACCAATATTGTTTTGACGCTAACGTCGAAAGCTGCTGCTAATTCAGCTGTAGATTGTGTATCATCAGCTTCCACAATCGCCTTTAATTCGTCATTGTCGACCAAAGTCTTCGGACGACCGCGAGGTTCATTTTTCAGGTCGAAATTTCCAGAACGGAAGCGAGAAGTGTTAGTGTTAGCTCCGTAAACGTCGTTGATGTTGCGTGCCGCTTGTGCCGCGTTGCTGCCACGACGGTAGGTACTCATATTCCATAATTACTCGAATTTTTAACGTATCCATGATGACGAAAAAGATTGAAATGCGATGAAAATGTAACACTAATCAATAAACAAATGACTACTTTTGGAAAAAAAAATCCATGTTTTTAAAATAAAATTAATTTGAAATTAGAATTCTTAGCCAAACAAAAATTATTTTGATTTGAAATGGCCAGTACTGCAGAACGGCAATTTCATAGGTAAAGACCTAATATATAGTATATAATATAGTAGGGTTGGCAACCCTAGTTTATAGATCACCCGGCTCTAATAAGCAGCTACGAGGGGGGATCAAAAAGTAGTGAGAATGAGATAGATTATAATGACTATTGATAACTTAATAATTTATTTTTCTACATAGTCTCCGAGTCTCTCTACACACCGAGTCCAGCGCTTTTCCAAGACTTCAATCCCTTCAAAAAAAAAAGTTTTGTCTTGGTCCTGCAAAAAGCTCTCCACGGCATCCATCACCTCGTTATCGTCTTGGTACCTGTTTCCCCTTAAGTATTCTTTCAATTTGGGGAACAGATAAAAATCGCTAGTCGCCAGATCTGGTGAATAAGGGAATAAATTCGAGGCCAGCTTGCTGAATGGCAGCCATCGCAACTGCCGACCTGGGCGCGGGTGCGTTGTCGGGATGAAACAGCACGCCCCTTCGAAGTTTCCCTCTCCTTTTCTCTTTGATGGCATTTCTCAACTTAGGAATTAAAGCTGCATAATATTGGCCTGTAATAGTGGTTACACGCTCCAGGTAATCAATCAACAATATCCCTTCTGAGTCCCAAAATATTGAGGCCATAACCTTGCCAGCCGATGCCACGGCACGAAACTTCTTCGGGGTCGGTGATGATGGCCGTTTCCATTGCGAAGATTGCTGTTTTGTCTCGGGATCAAAATCCATCATTTTACCCATGTTTCGTCCATTGTTACGAAACGAGACAAAAAGTTTTCAGAATCTTCTTGAAACTTGTCCAACAATATCTTCGAAATGTCAAGTCGATTTTGTTTCTGACTGACGGTTAACATTCTCGGCTCCCATCTTGCGGAGACTTTTCTCATATTCAAAGATTGTTTCAATATGGATTGAATACTTCCATATGAAATGCCCGTTTCTTGAATTAAGTATCGGATGGTAACTCTTCGATCGCTCAATACAATTTTCTCGAGTTTCGCAACATTTTCTTGGGTGACTGACGTCGATGGACGGCCGCAACGATGTTCGTCTTCCGTGCTCGTTCTCCTTACTCGAAATTGAGAAGCCCACCTTGCGACAGTGGAATAAGGCGGAGCAGACTCTCCTAATGTTGCTTCCAAATCGCAATGAATCTCTTGCGTCGTTAACTGTTTTAAACAGAGGTATTTAATAACGGCTCGCACTTCGTTTTTCTCCATTTTCGAGAACACGTTCCGACACGAAGCAAACAAATGACTACATTCAGAAAAAAACAAAAGAGAATCGAAGATTTTTTACTTTATTAATATATGTATCTGAGCTATGCCTGCCAGTATTTATTTTTTTTCTTACCAAGGAGTATGTCGTTCTCACTACTTTTTGATCCCCCCTCGTACTTGACAAATTAGGAAATGGCCATAAAAACTTAAATTATTGATGAGTTTACTTACAAGGCCAATTCCTTCTTTCACGGTCAAGACTGAGACTAAAATGACTACGTTCACGTAGTCTGACTGATAGCGTTACGCAATTAGGGTGCAGTACCTACCCTAATTGCGTAACACGCTATCAATCAGAATCGGTTTCATTTTGACTGTTCAACAACATTCATTGAGCTATTTGCGGTGTTCAGAAGACATATTTTTCGAACATATGAAGCAATGGATTAGCAATTTGCTTCAAAAGTATTCAGATTCCGACAGATAGTGTGTTACGCTATTAGGGTGCTGATGCCACTAATTAAGGACGAGTGTTTTTTTATTTTACAAGTTGTAAATACATTGTCTAAGCCCTTTGTCCACCGAACACCACAGGGACATCACGTGAATTTCGTTTCTCGTTGACGTTGTGCGGTAGACAAACAATGTAATGCCCCGGCCACACTACAACGTCATCGTCAATGCCCATAAACGCTTTAAACATCGCGATAGTTAAATTCTCGCCGTAAGTGATGGGTATCTACACCTACGGAAATCGCCCTTCGACGTGATAATGAACGGCGATGTCTGTATAATATGGCCTCGGCATAATATGCATTGTAAAACAAAAGATGTCGATTCACAATTTTTAAATATTTTTATTTTCTTAGTCCCAAGAGTCCCGACTCCCGACAGTTCCGACTCGTCATCGTCATCGGTACTTTTATTTAGTCTTTACAGTCATAATTTCATAATGAAAAGTTGCAATCTACATAATTCCTTAAGGGGGAAGCTCCAGGTAGCCAGCAAAATTCAAATTTTCTTACGTTTTTTTGCAATTTGCAAGTCAGTATTAGGTTGTATGCTGATTAAAGTATGATTGGCGATCGTAACATATACGTATTTACAAAATAATAATCATTAGAATCAGTAATACAACTCCTTACGTTAGTGTACCTAATCCTAAATGTCAAGATTTTACGAATACGAGTAATAATCGTTAATTAGGATTATAATTATGAGCTTAGAGAGTTGTATTGATGATTTTAATGATTATAATTCTAAAAATACAGATTAAATTATTACTTAGCTACGACCCCGATCCTATTCTATACTTATGTGTGCTGCTATGTGTAGGTACTTGTGCGTGTGTGTGTGTGTAAGTACTTACACATGTGTTGTAAATGTTGAAAAAATAACATAATTAATTTTATTATTCTACCACACCAATACAATTGTGGTTTTATATTTCAGGGTATTGCATTCCAAAGTAAAAAGTGTGCAATGTGCCGCGCAGATATACCTCCTACGTACTTGGATAATCCAATATTACTGGGGACATTGTCTGTTGAACAAGTAAACATCGATCCCACCCAAGAACTATACCAGTGGTTCTATGAGGGTAGGAATGGTATGTATAACAGTGATTTATTACTTTCAATACCAAGTTACTGCTGATAAAAAATTAACATCCTTGACAGCTTAAAAAATCGCACAAATGTGGTAGAGATCTTTCAGTTTAAAACTGCACGCCCCTCCACAAAAAATTCAATACAAACATTTTAAAAGTGTATGCATCAAGTACCTACTAGGTCGTGCAGTTTTAGACTAAATGAGCTCTACGTTTCGCATACTAGCCGCGGACTAGAACTCACTGGTGGGCGTGGCCAAAAAGCACGATATCTCGCTTGGCATCGTGTCCGACAGAGATAGAGATCAGTGATGAGCCGTTAGACGCTAGTCTACACGCACGTCTAGCACAAGACTAAATAAGGAACAGACGGCAAGCTTCCTAACAGAGTTTAAAATTCTTACCTACTTTCATAGGGCTGTCACTCGGTTATTGAAAATAAAAAACCGTGCAAGTGCGAGTCGGGATTCGGCAATGAGCAAGGACGGACGGTATCGATTTTGATGTGAGGCACATAATATAATTTTCTTTCTACTACGGTCACTACAAAACCGATCACAAAGGACGTATTTTTTGCTTAGAACCAAAACAGTGCAGAAATGTTATATGAAATCTCATGGTTGCACAGGATTTCATTAATGCACTGTTTTTTATTTAGATATAAATTTACCACAGAGGTTTAATGTCTCCCATTCAGTTTAATATAAAATGTATGCATTAGATCAAAAAGATACCTACTGGCTGAAAATAAAAATCGCCTGAATAAAACCGACTTGGTGAAAAAAAAAAATAATAATAAAGAGTGCGCATTTTGTACCACTGTAAAACTTTGATTCTTCATATTTAGCAAGAAAAGCTTAAAAAAATTGAAATAGACCGATGAATTCAACTCCAGAAAGTATAATAAAAAATAGTAATCAAAAAAACAAAAACCCGACTGCGGTAAAAAACTGAAAGGCTAAAAACAAGCCCATTTTAAATTAAATAAAAGTTGGAAGCAGGCGGTACCCATTTGAGTTCGAAAATATAATAAAAATGGAATGGGTCCCGCCTGCTTCCAACTTTTATTTAATTTAAAATGGGCTTGTTTTTAGCTTTTCAGTTTTTTACCGCAGTCGGGTTTTTTTGTTTTTTTAATTACTAAGTATTTTTTATTTCCAGTTTTTTAGTTTACAAATGTGAAAGATTTCGCAGACGATTTAGTTCTTGCAAGGAGTTTTGGTCGTCAGAGTTATTTAAAAGCTTTTATGGATCAAGTGCACAAAAAATAGCCAAGCTTTTTTTTTTACGTGTTTTTTTACAATTTGTCACTTTGAATTATTTTTAACCATATAAGTTGCACATATTTTTGTAATCACCTTTTAAAACCCTTCATTTTGATTTCCCACTCAATAGTATTAGAAGAAAAAAAAATTCGAACTTCATAATATGGCACCCTAAATCCGCCATTTTACTTTGTTTTTGATTTTAATGTAGCCAGTGACACTCGCGCTACCAAGACAAATCTAAAAACGTATAATTTATCCAAATCGGTTCATTCGTTTAGGAGTTACGAGGGAACAAAGAAACGGACATACACAAATACATACATACATACTTACATACATACAGGGCAAACACATAACCCTCCTTTTGGGCTTCGCCGCAGTTGGGTAAAAACAACTGCAAATGAAATTGATAATAACCTTTTGCCGCAAATGTCGCGGGATAAATAATTAAAAGCTTATGAAAATTTTAATAAGTGGAGAAACGAAAGACGTGTAAAATCACTGTCCGAAAGTGTGTTTATAACGTATTTGATTCCGGTACATTCAAGCGTCATGGTGGATGGAAATCGGACCAAGTAGCAGAAGGTTACATAGAGGAATCGGTACAAAATAAAAGTAAAATCACTCAAAACATAACAGAGTCAATTCATTTGCACCGATCAACATCACCACGTCTCCGTCTACTTCTCATGGAAATGATTTGAAATTGAACCCGCGTCTACCTGTATCGTCTGATTCTGATAATAATTATTATTCACAAATAAACCAAACGAATACTAGAATCACGGACTCGGACTAGAAAAAAAAAAAAACTCCGCGCTACGCATATCGAAAGTGAAGCACAGTAGGTAAGGACGGTTTGTATAAACATGCGCCTCACGCACTCATTTACATCATAGTATGCCGACCGCCATTATGTGACATGACGGCGTCTTTGTCAAATAACGCGCACATAGATCGGTAAGGTGCTTCACTTTCGATACGCGTGGCGCGGAGTCCTTCTTTTTTTTTCTAGTCCGTGACTAGAATAAATGTTCCTAGTAAACGTGCAAATTTCACTTTTAATAATTGCACATTTAATAATTGTGAGTTTTAAATGTTTGAGGACAAGATGAATTAAACTTTGTTTTCATTAAATTGTGTTTTTATTTTAACGGGGGGTTATCCGAATTTTCCTGTTTTAGAATCAATTTTAAATGGTCAAATTAGTGTATTAAGGTCCTGAAAAAAATATATGCCATAGATACATCCTTGCTTTAGGGAAATTAACGGTTCAAAACACGATAAGTTGTAATTTCCTCGATGACAAAAAAAAACCGAAACAACAATATTTCGGTTTTTTTACGGAAAATGGTTTTGAAATCGACAACGATTTCAAAACCATTTTCCGTTTCATTTCCTAATTACAGCATAAAATTATATGAAAATTGCATGTACCACGAGGTAATTGTATTTCAGAGGGAATTTAACGGTTGGATTTTTGAGTTTAATAGATTTTTTTTTAAATAAACTCATTATTAGTAAATCAGGCTAAATCCGCTCGCGCTCAGAGTCCTGCGGGACGTCATCGAGGTTGGACCTGTGTCAATTTTTTTTTAAAATTCGGTCTCCTGAAGTTGTTCAAACAAATTCAAATAAAAGAACACATTAGATATGAAATTGTGACAGCTCAGAAAAAATATCTTGTAATTTTATTATAGTTTTAATTCATAATATCGTTTTCGAAAATGTGATTATTTCTATGTGGTATGATGACGTTTAATTGTCATCTTACGATAGTGCTATGACACATTGCAAATTATTATCGATAAAATTATAGTCAAATGCGAGTAGTTTATAACTTTTAACTTTTTTATCGAAGGGAAATACCATCGGGCACACGGCTTGTCTACTTGATAAAATTCTTATATTCACTTACAGACAATGTATAGCCTAAACCGCTGGGTATAGAAGCAAGAAATTTTGCACAAAAGTTTCTTTTGTATCGAATCAGGAATAAGGCATAAGGCAAAGATATTCGAGCGCAGTAGGCATTTATTGTTACCTCCCTCCCCGCGTGGCAAGTCGCACGATCGCTCAGTTCAAATGAACTCGCTGACCCCGCTCTGCAAAAATGTTGCGTCGCAGTCGAATGTTGCGGTATAGTTAACTTTGTTTTACGGAATTCTTGTTTATATTTCGGGGGTTTAGTTTTTAGGGAAATATAAGTAAAACGTAATAAACAAATTTATAAAGCAACATAATTTATTTTAGTATCTACCTACATTAGTTTTTTTTTTAATTTTCACCTAATCTCCTTTTCTTTCATGGCTGTTATAGTGCTTCCGCACTATGATTACGATCCGACTCCGATAAACACGGGATTTTGTTTTTTGGAATAAATAAACGACTGTTTGTGCCGTTCCTGCATATAATACCTAATGGCACAACACTGCATACAATGTGATTTTTACAATTATTCCTGACGGGTTCCGTCAGGAGTAATTGTAAAAATCACTTATTGCCAAAAAATATATCAGTAGACTGTGCACACGGGATTTCTCATCAAGTGTCAGCTAACCATGGTTTTTTTTTTTATTATAACCATAGATGACACAAGAAGCCTAACTTCATGTTTTTCTGTGTACGTTCTACGAACTATCAGATAACAGTAAAACAAAATGTAAAAAAAAGAATCGCAAAAAATATCAACAGTTGAGAATCGAACTTTTAACCACGGGTTTGCAAAGCAGTCATCGAACCGCTAAGCTATTTACTTTGATAAAAATTGACTAAAGTTCCGCCGTGCCGTTCTTAGGTTATTATTATGTCATAATTGACATCCTTCCATCCGCTAAGCCTTAACTTTTTAAAGATTTAGCGCGATGATGATCATTTAAAGGTTCAATCTGTATCTAAAGTTATCTGCTATATTCGTTTCCTACTTAGCCCAATGAAGTAATGGAATAATTCGCTTTTACATTGTGTTTTATTGTCAACTATATCTAGTAGACAACGACCGACACCAATATCGGCACGATATCTACCGGCGAAGACAGTACGGGGTGAGATTAGCGGGCATTCTTTCACTTGAGCAACATTTTTCGCACGGCCAACTTCGAGACGTCTATACTTAGTAGTATGGTTGTTTGTCGCGTCGCGATGGTCATCGATGTTCACCAATATCATCGGGCCGATAATAATTGTACCTATCTGTATCGAATCGGGTTGGTATTATCTGATAATGTGAAACAAACTCGTGTTAATTTAGTGCCCTCGCATGCTCTCGGGCACTAACATAACACTCGTGCATTAATAATTCACTTTGCGCTCGATGCAACAATCTACTATAATTGGCTGCGCAATTAATTTCTGAGCAGCCCATTAAGACATTAATTACATTATTATATATATATATATATATTTTGCTGACCATAAGTTGCAAACCAACAAACCACCTATACCTATTCTTGATCGAAGATATTTGCCGACATAATACATTTTTCCATTCACCAAAACAGCATTGCTTACTGCCGGCACGGCACGGCGTGACATGGCAAAGGATTTTATAACTAATCAAGTTATTTTGAATCTTATTTTAATGAGTTTAGAATTCATATTACTTTATTTCGATACCACGATGCCGCGACGCGCCGCGGCATGCTGCGGCATGACGTGTCATGCCGTTTCATTCCACGGGATGCCGCGGCGCGCCATTGCATCCAGTGAGATGTAATGGGTCACTTTGTGTCGAGGAATTATGATTGCTAAGTTAGTTGAAATATGGTTGAAACTTGCGCATCGGCCATTTCGGTTACTGTCACAGAAACTTTATCTGTTCTGTGGTTACTGTGGTCCGGTCGGTGCGCGGGGGCAAGGGAGGGAGAAGTCGCACGTTTTTCTGTCTCTCACACTGATCGAGCGCGGCAAGAGATTAGCATGCCGCAAGATGCCACGGCAACACGGCATACCGCGGATGCCGTAGCGCAACGTGCCATGCCGGCAGTGAGCGCCGGCCCTTAAGGATAGCCATAAAATATTATTTTAGATTAGTATTATACATTATATCTTAATAATAGGTGTAACCTATGAAATTGCCGTATTGTATGAAAAAATTTAAACGAATTTTTTTCATGCATTTTTTATTTGTATTAATCGAAGTAATCACCCATGCAATCAATGCATCTTTGCCAACGCAGTGGCAGTTTATTGATGCCCTTCTTAAAGAAATCAGCTGGACGGGAGGCAACAAATTCTTCAAAGGCATTTTGTACTGCCTCTCGGGTATTGAATTTTTTTCCCGCCAAGAAGTTATCCAAATTCTGGAAAACGTAGTAATCTGTAGGCGCAAGGTCTGGTGAGTAGGGCGGATGACGGAGAGCTTCCAACCCCAGTTCTTGCAACTTGAAGACCGTCTGCTGTGCAGTATGAGGTCGCGCGTTGTCGTGCAGGAGCAGCGGAGACGAGCGATTGACCAATGCTGGTTGGAGATGTGCCAGCTTCTCCATCATTGTGTTCAGTTCTTCACAGTACACATCTGAAGTAATGCTCACCCCGTTTGGTAAGAAGCTGTGATGAATCACACCGGCGCTAGACCACCAAACAGTGACCATCACTTTTCTAGGGGTAAGTTTTCGTTTAGGGCATTGCTTAGGTGCTGAACCAGGATCCAACCAACTTGCTGAGCGCTTGCGGTTATCAAACAATCCATTTTTCATCGCAGGTAACAATGCGGTTCAAAATTCCTTCATTTGTGTGTCTGTTGAGCAGTGCAAGGCACGTCTCGACGCGTACTTCGCGCTGGCGATCATTGAGTTCGTGGGGCACCCATTTGTCAAGCTTTTTTACCTTGCCAATTTGACGCAAATGGACCAATATTGTTTTGACGCTAACGTCGAAAGCTGCTGCTAATTCAGACGTAGATTGTGTATCATCAGCTTCCACAATCGCCTTTAATTCGTCATTGTCGACTAAAGTCTTCGGACGACCGCGAGGTTCATTTTTCAGGTCAAAATTTCCAGAACGGAAGCGAGCAAACCAATAACAAGTGGTGCGTTGGTTTGTAGTGTTAGCTCCGTAAACGTCGTTGATGTTGCGTGCCGCTTGTGCCGCGTTGCTGCCACGACAGTACTCATATTCCATAATTACTCGAATTTTTAACGTATCCATGATGACGAAAAAGATTGAAATGCGATGAAAATGTAACACTAATCAATAAACAAATGACTGCTTTTGGAAAAAAAAATCCATGTTTTTAAAATAAAATTAATTTGAAATTAGAATTCTTAGCCAAACAAAAATTATTTTGATTTGAAATGGCCAGTACTGCAGAACGGCAATTTCATAGGTAAAGACCTAATATATAAAACAAAGTCGGGTTTGTTCGAACACTTATAACTCGAGATCGGATGGACCGATTTTCATGGTTTTTAAGGTTCCGTACCTCAAAAGGAAATAACGGAACCCTTATAAGATCACTCGTGTGTATGTCTGTCTGTCTGCCCGTCTGTCACAGCCAGTTTGCTCCGAATCTAATGGCCCGATTAAGTTGAAATTTGGTACACATATGAATTTCTGTGACCCAAACACGGCCGGGTAAAGTAAATAAATTAATTTTGAATATAGAGGTCACTTTTGGGGGGCAAATAACAAAATTAAAAAAAAAAAGTTTTGCAAACTATACCGTGTGACATATCAAATAAAGGGTTTTACTATGAGGGTCTTAAACATTTTTTTTTTTATAATTTTAAAATAAATTGTTTTAAAGTTATTTAAGAAAATAGACGAAAATTGATCATTCCGCCCCATATCTCCAAAACAAGCCTAAAATTTTGAAAAAAAATAGAGAAAATAGAGCTTTACCTGTAGATTACAGGACAACCTATAAAAAGTCTGTGGTCTTAAAATAACATGGTAAATCTATCAATATTGTGAGTAAAAACGTACATTTACAGTTGGAATGTATGGGAGAACATGTTTTTCAACTACAATGTTAAGTTTGTTCTTGGGATAAATTCATCCCAACTACGGAACCCTTCAGTGTGCGTGATCCGACACGCACTTGGCCGGTTTTTGATTTGTTGTATTTGTCTCCGTCCCGAATAGCAGAGTAACTATTAAAAACATTGGAAAATTGACGAAAAAAAATATGAAGAACAATGACGTGTTATAAATAGACGCGTCATACAAGAACATTAGTGTACTCAAAAACAGCGTAAGCCATGAAGTAGCTACATACCAGTACATACAAGCATACTGTGCGCGAAGAAAAGGAAAGAGCCATGCCGATACCTGTTGTTAGAAAGAGATGAACATACATATTTAGTTACGTCACTAATTGCTGCATGTTCATTGGCGCGCGCGCGCGTGGTTCGCAGCAGTCTGAGGAATTTGGGGCAAAGTGAACACTCGATTTTAAAATCGTGTTGACAAAATTTAAACTTTAAAATTTTTGGAAGAAATTTATATATTTTTTAATATTTCGGATTTGTAGTACGTATCTAATTAAAATAATAATAATAATAAAAAAAAATAAAAATGTTTATTTCTTCACTTAAGGATATAACTATGTTAGGTTTGGAGTCACCTTTTAAGCAAAGATTTGCTTGTATTAAATAAAACAAGACATAATGTGAATATAAATACACACACACAACATAATGATTGTACCCGCGTGAAGCCGGGGCGAATTGTTAATACATATAAGTGTGAAAGTATTGTATGTTTGGATGGTTACTCAATCTTTTAAAATGATCCGAGCAGACCGTAGAATACAGTAATCATCGGTTTTGGAGATTTTACACTTCGTTTAATTACTTTTTACACCCAAAGTTGCGTTAAAAATAGCGAGAAAAACGAATCTTTGTTGGCTCATAACTTTTGAATAGCTATGGCTGTTTCCGCACTGACAATATTAATAATGAGACAAAACGATATCATGTTTAACTATGGATGCACAATGTCAAACAGTGGAGTAATATACCCCCCCCCCCCCCCGCACCGAAATTCGTATGGAGAAAATGTATACTGGTTCCACCTTACGGGAAAAGGGCTACATCCTATTAAGGGTGAGTTACTTCTTTAAAAGTGACTCCAGTGAGGAAATGTGAACACTGGTGAAGACATTTAACAAAAGATAGTTAGCGTTAGTTAACGTTATGTCATATTGTAGGTCACCTAACCATGGATGGATTTAGATCTCTTCAAAAGATGTAGATTGTAACATGAAAATAATTTAATTTTCATTGCTATGGATAGTCTGTACATCCATAGCTACTTTATAGGCTTGTATATTTGAGATTTATTTACAAAATTTTGACTACTTACTCCATAGCAAGTCATACCTACCTACTGTAACCGAGAGTTTATGAGTATCAACGCCAGCACTTGTTTTGATAATAATATTCAATTTCGATTTTTTTAGGATGGTGGAAATATGATGAACGTAGTAACTTTGAATTGGAAAGTGCTTTCAATGCTGGAGATCCTGATTGTACATTGCTGCTTGCTGGAACTTTATACAACATAGATTTTCAAAGCATGACACAGGTCAGGCGAAGCGACCAAACTCGGCGTCGTCGAGTGCGACGAGATACGCCAATGTTCCCGTCCAAAGGTATACCCACATTTCGCCAGTTTTGTGTAAGTCCCATGTTACATAACATCACGCTGCCAGTATTCCCCGAAGGGTTAGGCACATGTGTACACCCATATCTCGCCAGTTCGGTATGTTTAAATTCCATGTTTTACGAGCCTATTGCCATTTACCGGGCATAACTCCAGGTTCCAGGCTGCTACTGCAAAATTGCTTATGCAAAAGCCCAATAACAAATAGCCCAACCTAGGAATCGAACCCACGAAAAACGAAACTGCATCAAATGGCATCATAAAAATAAAACGTGAGAATTAACGTTTTTCTAGCTGACTGTGCCTACCATTTTTCCAAATGTATTGAATGCAGTTAGCAATTATTCAAAAAGTTAAGGGCAGTCTCTTATGAAAGTTCTTCTGTAGATGATTATTTATTTCCTAGGAATAGCTGGAATAAAGACTGACGATACTAGTGGAGGACAAATTAAAAGTGATGATGAGGAATCTCCTGATGTTGTACATGTACCAACTGAAGATGAAATCATAGAAATTAGTGATGATGAAACGAATGTTCACATTGAGCCGGTTCTTACTCATCAAGAAGATGTCAATAACGTAATTGAGAGAATTAGGTAAGTAAATAAATAATAAAATACCAGCCTTTTTGTCCCACTGCAGGGCAAAGGCTCGTACAGATAAGTCGTGAGTATTAATGACCACGCTGTTCAAGTCGGATTCGCGATTTCAGACTCATAACTTGTAAGTTTTTCAATATAGCCCGTGAAGTTTCCCTATTCGACCCCCTTAAGGGTGAAAATTTCAAACACCGTTAACACATGGATGTTGTCTTCCAACCAGAAACATATATTTAATTTCATTCCTCTAACTTTGAAAATGAGAGATTTCATACAAAATCTTACACCCTTTTAATCCCCTTACGCTGTATGTCCACCGCAATGGGAACGGTACGTCATCGAGAAAAAAATTACGGCGCCGAAGTAAGCGAAGTAGCGCCAGTACACTTATTATGGCCGAATAATGTCGTTGACGTCCCGTTCCCGGTCTGGTGGACATTGACTGTTTGTCCACCGCACCGGGAACGAGACGTCAACGAGAAACGAGATTATTCGGCCATAGTAAATGTACTGTGGCTACTTCGGCGCGGTAAACTGTTTATCCGTTGACGTCCCATTCCCGGTGCAGTGGACAAACAATGCAGTCTTAGGGGTAGAATTTCTAAAAATCCTTCCTTAAAAACCTACCCCGTTTAAAGAACTTTGCAAATTTCAAGATCGTAGGTTTAATAGTTCTTGAGATTTCGTGTTTAGTCAGTCAATGTGTGGTGCTTTGAGATGATTTATATACATAATAGGTCTTTACCTATGAAATTGCCGTTTTGTATGAAAAAATTTAAACGAATTTTTTTCATGCATTTTTTATTTGTATTAATCGAAGTAATCACCCATGCAATCAATGCATCTTTGCCAACGCAGTGGCAGTTTATTGATGCCCTTCTTAAAGAAATCAGCTGGACGGGAGGCAGCAAATTCTTCAAAGGCATTTTGTACTGCCTCTCGGGTATTGATTTTTTTTCCCACCAAGAAGTTATCCAAATTCTGGAAAAAGTAGTAGTCTGTAGGCGCAAGGTCTGGTGAGTAGGGCGGATGACGGAGAGCTTCCAACCCCAGTTCTTGCAACTTGGAGACCGTCTGCTGTGCAGTATGAGGTCGCGCGTTGTCGTGCAGGAGCAGCGGAGACGAGCGATTGACCAATGCTGGTTGGAGATGTGCCAGCTTCTCCATCATTGTGTTCAGTTCTTCACAGTACACATCTGTAGTAATGCTCACCCCGTTTGGTAAGAAGCTGTGATGAATCACACCGGCGCTAGACCACCAAACAGTGACCATCACTTTTCTAGGGGTAAGTTTTCGTTTAGGGCATTGTTTAGGTGCTGAACCAGGATCCAACCAACTTGCTGAGCGCTTGCGGTTATCAAACAGAATCCATTTTTCATCGCAGGTAACAATGCGGTTCAAAATTCCTTCATTTGTGTGTCTGTTGAGCAGTGCAAGGCACGTCTCGACGCGTACTTCGCGCTGGCGATCATTGAGTTCGTGGGGCACCCATTTGTCAAGCTTTTTTACCTTGCCAATTTGACGCAAATGGACCAATATTGTTTTGTCGCTAACGTCGAAAGCTGCTGCTAATTCAGCCGTAGATTGTGTATTATCAGCTTCCACAATCGCCTTTAATTCGTCATTGTCGACCAAAGTCTTCGGAGGACCGCGAAGTTAATTTTTCAGGTCGAAATTTCCAGAACGGAAGCGAGCAAACCAATAACAAGTGGTGCGTTGGTTTGTAGTGTTAGCTCCGTAAACGTCGTTGATGTTGCGTGCCGCTTGTGCCGCGTTGCTGCCACGACGGTACTCATATTCCATAATTACTCCAATTTTGAACGTATCCATGATGACGAAAAAGATTGAAATGCGATAAAAATGTAACACCAATCAATAAACAAATGACTACTTGTGGAAAAAAAAATCCATGTTTTTAAAATAAAATTAATTTGAAATTAGAATTCTTAGCCAAACAAAAATTATTTTGATTTGAAATGGCCAGTACTGCAGAACGGCAATGTCATAGGTAAAGACCTAATATATATTATTTTTATCCTAATAATACTGTAGAAAAGTATCGATGAAAATTGATTAACGGGTCTTGCCGAATTTGCCTGTTTTAAATCGATGATCGTCCCGCTGATATATCATTTATTGACAGTGACTACGATAATCTGCCATTTTTAGGGTTCTGTTGTCAATAAGGAACCCTCATAGTTTCGCTATGTCCGTCCGCAGCTTAGCTCAGAGACTCTTAGTACTAGAAAGCTATAATTTGGCATGGATTTACATATTCATCACGCCGACAGAGGTAAAATAAAATCATGAAAAAAAATTTTTTTTGGGGTACCTTCTTTACACACGGCTACACATCAAGCTATAAATTTCCAGTTTACACTGACCTCTCATTATAAGGAAATCTTATACAATGCGAGATCAGCTTACACTGGTAAAGTATAGCTTGATCTGTAGCCGTGCGTACACGTACAGTGGGGATGTTTTTTTTTTCTCGTCTATCCCATGGTGTGGTGTGGGTTGGATGGGTCTTTCAAAATTATATTGCGGGTTTGTGAAAACAATTTTTCGATTTAGGGATCCGTTTCTGAAACATTCAGCTTTAAAGTTCTAAATTTTGTTAGAGTCCAGTGTCCCCCCCCCCCCCCCCCCCCCACCGTGTCAGCTAAACGGTTAGTTTATCTAAAACCCAGCTAGGGTCAAAAAATTCACGGTAGTAGTATATACCGGGTGCGGCGATTGGACTGTCCGTATGTGAAAATGAAATATTTCTGTTAATTTTCAATATTATACACTTTTGCCATGTGAAAATAGAAAGTTCAAAGTTTTATTATGACTTATTCCTAAGGAATAAAACCACCTTTAGACTACTAAAAGCTGAAGTCTCTTTCTGAAAGAAGCGCAGGCTGCTCGAACGACGTTGTCACTCAAACAATTCCATTCTCGCGTAAGAGTAACTTCGAGCGCTTCCAGCGCAGTGTGATTTTTAGCACAGGCCCTGGCCTGTAAAACACCCCAAACAGAAAAGTCCAGCGGATTCAAGTCGGGCGATGACGACGGCCACATATCTCGGTCGATCGGCACTGGAACGTTTGCTTTCAACCAATTTTGCGTTCCAATTGCTCTGTGTGATGGTACCGAGGCTTGCTGGAAAGTCCAACGCTCAGAACCGAATGTGTTGCGTGCCCACGGCATCAGCCCAGTACTTTGTCTCGATAGATTTGTTGGTTTATTTTGACTTGGTTGCGACCCATTGGAAGAAAAAACCGGCCAAATGCGTGTTGGAACACGCACAATGAAGGGTTCCGTAATTGAAAAGAATTTATCCCAATAAAAAAAGTGAAAACCGACTTCAAAAACCAAAAGTGAAAAAATAACTTTCTAAAAAAACTTAACAGCTTCTGAAGTCGGTGCCAAGCTAAAGTTCATTGAAGGACTAAAGACACCGTCTTCAGAAGCTGTTAAATGTTTTAAGAAAGTTATTTTATTCATTTTTGGTTTTTGAAGTTGGTTTTTACTTTTTTTAAAGTAAATTTATTTTTCCATTTTTAGTTGAATATTCAATTACATTTAATAAGTAAGGCCAAGACGAACGAAAAGAAGAATCATCAAAATCGGCTTAGAAATGCCGGAGATACAGTATATTTATGCATATAACTTTGTACATACTCGTAAGACTAATTACATAATGTATTATCTACTAAATCCTTCCTGAAAACATGTAGATCACGTCAGTGAAAGAATCATCAAAACTGGTTCGTTAGTTTTTGAGAAAATCGCGGACCAACAAACACACATACTTACATACATACGGGTTGAATACAGAACCTCCTTTTTTTTGAAGTCGGTTAAAAACAAACTTGTCAATGGATCTCAAAATAATTTTTTTTTATGTAATAAAACTACAAATTAACAATTTTCGGACTTTTTCTTTTACTTGTGCTGTAAGACCTTGCTTCTTGCCAAATTTCATTATTCTGGGTCAACGAGAAGTACCCTATAGGTTTTGATTTACTTGCGACAGTTGCGAGTTTCAAAAAATTTTTTATTGCGTTGACTTAGAAGCTTGATTTTTTCAGAACTCTAAGGGACTGTAGACTTACGTATTCGATATTTATTTCAACTTGATATCTCCACGCGTCCTTGAGAAAAAGGATTTTGACAGACAGACAAACTTATTTTTTTTTTATGCGATAGAATTACAAATTAACATTTTTCAGACTTTTTCCTTTATTTGTGCTGTGAGAGCTTGCTTCTTGCCAAATTTCATGATTCTAGGACAACGGGAAGTACCCAATCCGTCTTATTACAAAACGCGATCTAAATTTAGTACTAGGATTCTTACTAGGTTTAAACCATGACTAAATAAAACGTTATTATAAAATGAAGTTTATCACTAGTTCATGAACTATCCATGGTACTAAAGTTAAACCACAGAGACCCCTAGTTTATCTATTGGACTAACTGCGGTACTAATTTATTTGAGGTTAGCGTCGTTGTCAGTTGTCGTTGTTGTGTGTCGTTTTACTTACAAATTGTTAAAAATGGATATTAATAGGATTGATTTGATGGATTTGGAAGATTTGGATATGCTGGAGACGTCTCGGCGATCTTATAGACAACGTTATCGCGTGAATCCTTTTGAATTGTTTGACGACACGGTTGGCGCAGTGGTCGAGCGATTGACTGCTGCGCAGCATGTCGCGGGTTCGATTCCCGCACGGAACAAATATTTGTACGACCTACAAGTATTTGTTCCGACTCTGGGTGTTTTTCTATCTATAATATGTATGTATTTACAAAAAAAAAAAAAAATGTATATAAGTAGTTTATCAGCCATCTCGTTACCATAACACAAGCATTAGGTTGCTTAGCTTGGGGCTAGATGGCGTTGTGTATGTCCAAAACATATTTATATTTATTTATATTTATATTTATATCAATATTTAGAGAAACGGAACGTTGCTTCAAATAAATACTATACGATCTTGGTACGAACGAATGAAAGAATGTCATTTTTGTTTCTTATCTGTGGTTATTTTAAAAGCATGGACCTTCATTGCTATAACCATGGTACTAACTGATCCTCGGATGGTCTTCGTTTTGTAATCGGAACACATTTTGATCCTGGTACTAACTTTAATACCGTAACAATCCTAGACCTTTTAGTCTTGGTTTAAACCAGTACTTAAGCATTTTTTTGTAATAAGACGGTATAGGTTTTGATTTACTTGCAAGTATCAAAATATGTTGCATAAATGGCCGTATGTTTTTATTGCGTTGACTTAGAAGCTTGAGTTTTTTAGGACTCCAAGAGAACATAGACTTACGTATTGGATATTAATTTCAACTTGATACCTCCACGCGTTCCCGAGAAAATGGGTCTTGACAGACTGACTGACAGACAGACAGACAGACAGACAGACAGACAGACAGACAGACAGACAGAAGACAGACAGACAGAAGACAGACAGACAGACGGACAACGAAGTGATCCTATAAGGGTTCCGTTTTTTCCTTTTGAGGTACGGAACCCTAAAAACGAGCGGAGAACGGCCTTTTTCAGACACCGCCGCCCAGACCATGATTTGGTCGGCTCCTTGGCGTCGAGTGACTTGCAGTTCCTCTGAATGGTCGCTGAAACGTCCCTTCAACTAGACACGGTAATTTTGTTTGTTTAAAAACTGTTCAATGCAAAAATTTTTCTCATCTGAAAACACCAAATTAGGAAGCTCGCCAGAGTCGAGCAAGCGAATCAGCTCTTTCGATCGATCCAACCGTTTGCTACGCTGTAAAGCAGTGAGTTCCTGAGAAAGGTTTTTTTTTTAATGGTTTGACTTTAAGCTTTTCCTTCAATATGAGACGAAATCCTGAGAGATTGAGATCCTGCGTGAGCTGGTTTGCTGAGCGCGCTGGATTTCTGTCTAATCGATGACCTTTTCGACAACTGCTGGCGCCGTTGCAGTACAGCGTCGTCCGCCACCGTAGCGTTTCTTAACGTTACTCTTACCAGTTTCATTATAACGTTGAATAGTGCGATGCACAAATTTTTCGTTCAATTGATGATTTGGCAGCGCTCGATGTATTCCGATATTCGATTTTCCCTCCAAATGAAGAGCAATCACTGAATTTCGTTTTAAATCCATTGTTCTAAATTCGAATGTATTTCTCTCACAACAGAATCACTTCAAATGATGATAGAGAACATGTCAAAGACCAACATTTGAAATTTTGGCGACGTTCGATTCAGTGGTTCGAATTTTAAAACAGATAGTGACGGACAGTTCAATCGCCGCACCGGGTATAAAGAAGTTAAAAGTAAAAGGAGTTTATCATAGCTAAGTACGCTTTTCAAGTTTACGAGTAATAGTCAACCAACTTTTAAAAGTACTTGGAAAAGTAAAAATTTCGTACAAATTCCATTAATAATTACTTATAAAACGTTGTTAGTTGTGTAAAACAGGTAGTAAATATAAGTTTATGAACCATGTAAACTAAAAATATACAAAAATAAAATCATAACATTCTTATTATGAGTTCTAAATTAATAATTTTTTCGATCGAATAAGACGGGCGGCGGCGTTTGGGTGGTTGCATAACGAAGCAGGTTACAGATACGGACGGTCGGTATAGATATGTGTCATTACCGATTGGTACGGATAAAATAGCCTTATGCAAAATTATGAGCTCGTTCATAAACAGGTTGAAACTTGTCGGTACCGACTATCTGAGTACTGTATGGTCTTCTGACTTCTGTCCTCGTGAAATGGACGTGGATTGCGAAGTTTTGATAGCATTGGTATTTGCTAATCCACCTTTGTGGGACAAAAGACACAAATTACACAGCAACAGAAATGTGATTTATAAATATTGAAAGGAGATTAGTTTAGAAATGAAACACCGACTGACCTTTTTTTAGGGTTTCGTGTCTCAAAAGGTGCTTATAGGATCACTTCGTTGTCCGTCTGTCTGTCAAGACCCTTTTTCTCAGGAACGCGTCGAGGTATCAAGTTGGAATTAATATGAATTACGTAGGTCTATGGTCCTTGGAGCTCTATAAAATCAAGCTTAGAAGCTCAGAACTCAGCGCAGCAAAAAATACGGCCATTTATGCGACATGTTTTGATACTCGCAAGTAAATCAAAACCTATAGGGTAGGTACTTACTTCCCGTTGACATAGAATCATGAAATTTGGCAAGAAGCAAGGTCTCTCAGTCTATGTAAAGCAAAAAGTCCGAAAATCGTTAATTTGTAATTTTATCGCATAAAAAATTTCGTTTTTCCCTTCAATGTGCGTGGTCCGACACGTACTTGGCCGGTTTTTTTTTATCTCATACTTTATTATTTCGTAATAAATATTGTTACGAATTTTAATATAGTATTGCTATTTACCTAATTCCAAATGTCATCGAAAAATCCCTGAATAGATATACAAATTATGGATAGCTTTTTCGTACATGATGTTACCTGCACAAGCTCCCCACTACTGACGCTTGCCAAGTCTCATCTTTCGTGGCACGGTCTGTTTTTTTTTTTTAATGTATGTTCACGCATTCTTTTTACAGAGTCGTACGATTTTAAAAATTCTTTTATTCAGGAGGGTATCCTTTGAAGTTGGTTCCATGTAAAATTTATTAACTTTGCTTGGGTAGTTTTTGAGTTAGATTCAATAATACAAGAATAGAATAGAATGCATTTATTTGTCAGAATATTGTACAAAGCTGTTATGTGCATTATGAATTACGATCATAATATTCTGCCGCAATCCGATTAACTCAAAACTCAGTATTTATACCTAAATCCAAAAATAAAGAATAATTTTTATCAGGGTTTTTCGAAAATCCACCCCTAACGGGGTGAAAAGGGGTAGTCAATTTCACAGAGAAGGATTTTACTGCGTGGCTTGATTAACTCGAAAATTGGTGTAAATAATCTTTGAGTCAAGCTATGGAAACATCTCAAACGATTTTTTTAAATTCCACCTCTTAGGGGTGAAAACACGAAATACAATTTACATGAAAAATTTTATACATTTGGTTAATTAACTTGAAACTTGGCACAAATGCTTGCCTAAGTAAGTAATAAAGTTTGTCATCATTCGTTTTTCAAAACTACCCGTCAAAGAGAGGTTTAGGGATGTCAGTTTGTATGCAAGAATTTTAAAGCACAGTCCGATTAACTCGAAACTCAGTATTTATACTTTTGACATGAAATTAACATAAGATTTTGGGGTTTTTGAAAATCGATCCCTGAAGGGGCATAAAGGGGTAATTATTTTTTTTATTGGAGCATTTGACTGCGTAGCTTGATTTATTCAAAAATTTTTATAAAATAATCTTTGAGTCTTTGTTATGGAAATGAATCAAACCAAAATCCAAACGAATTTTCAAAGTTCCACTCCTGTGGGGGTGAAAAGAGGGTATACGGTTTATATTAAAAATCTTATTCCTTTGGCTAATAAACTTGAAACTTGGCAATATTTGCTTCAGTAAATAATAAAGATTGACACTTTTAGTTTTTTAAATACAACCCCTCACAGATTATATTTCAGGGGGTGTCAAAGTTAGCAAGGAAAATGTTTAATGCGCTGTCGGATTAACTTGAAACTCGGTACTAATATACAGGGTTACTGGTAATTCGACGTATATCCGTCAGGGGCTGATAAGGGGGCCAAAATGCAACAAATTGACCATATGTATGGCCGAAATTCAATAGTTTTCGAGAATTTTAAGAGTTTTTCGATATTTACCCAAAATTTGACATTTACTTCCAAATAAAAAAAAAATACATATTTGAAATGGGTACCATTAAAAATGATGTTGTAGCTGGCACTTCAATAAGCTATGGACATAATTAAAACTACTTAATTTAACAAAATAATTAAAATAATGAGCGATATAGGAATAATATCTTACCAATATTTTCATTTTACGCTTCAAAAATGTTGTCTCGTCACAAAAATTTCTATGACATTAATCGTACAAATAACTAAAACAACTTGCCTATTCTGTAAGCTTTCCAAAAAGGTATAAAAGTCAATTTTAAAATACATAATTCGTGACATGGCATGTGTTTTAATCGGCGCGGGGAGAGAAAGAGTCATTTGTATTTGTATGAAATAAAATGTATTAAAAAATTTACGTCAAATTTTATAAAAAAATTTACACATCAAGATGTGTAAATCGAGGGGCTCATTTTGAACAAGTTCAAAATGAGCCCCTCGATTACGAATGCAGGTTCGAATTCTCTTCCTAACTTCGGTTTTCGTCACTCTTGATGCTGATGTCGGAGGAGAATGTCAGCGTTCGTTGCCGGACTGGTCGTCGTCCATTGTTGTAGCCGAAATTAGACTCAATATGCACTCTACAGTTTTAATTAGATCGATTTAACTAACAATCGGTTAGAAAGTAACACACATGAATCGGATGGAACTGGATTCGTACCGGAACGCGGCGAGGTCGGGGCGAGGTTGGTAGCGCATGTCCGTTCAGATCGGTGTCTAATCACGAAGTCCTGACCTCGTCAAGTACAGGAACCTTGAATGACTGTGGGATGTCGCTACGCCCCGTAAGGGGCGTGACGTGGCGGTTTCGGGGCGAAGCCCCCCTCCCGCGGATGCCGTACGGCGACCCGTTACCACGGGCCTCTCATCGTGTTCGCCTCTGGCGAGTAAAAGGTTGGGCGCGCTGCATTTTCGCGCCCATGAAAATAGTGTCTCTATCTGTGTCCGTAAGCTCGTCACGACATATGCATACTGCCGCTTTCTTCACCGTACCCCGGCGGTCAACCCCTACCAGGTGGAACCCCCACCTACATGGGGGAAGCCCAGCAGATGGCGACCAGCGACAGGGATACGGACTCGACGTTCCTACGGATAGGGTGAGTGGCTCCCGCCCGCCCCACTTTCAGAGCTAGCCGAGCCTGGCACGGGGTAGGGAGACCGTGTCATGAGTGTGAGGGTGACATTGAACTGTGTGGCGTCACCCGGCGTCGTTAACGAGTCGCCGCCCGCGCAGCGCCCTCGTATGTGAGTTCTGGTGCCTGTTTAGAGGTGCATGTCTGGGGTTTGTCACGTGACACGCCTAAATTATCCTAGCACGCATCACGTGACAGCGTATGTTATTTGTAGTGGAAGCGTTAGTGTCACAAGTGGACCGCGTGTAGCCGGGAGCGGCCCACCTGGAGGTCAGTCCGGCGCGGAGATGGGGTCACCGTCCGCAAGCAAGTCGCGGGGAAGGGGCCTAGCGTCAGGGGGGCGCGTATGCCATGGCGCAATCTGCTTGACATGAGGCCAAGCAGACGCGTCGGCACGCGCGAACATCCCCTTCGCCAGGCGGCCCACAAACTCATCCAGGCTCTCAATCCCGAGGTCGCGGTGGAGCACGTCGTTCCTCACGAAGCGAGGCGCGTGGACTATCGTCCGCAACGCAAAGTTTTGCTGCGCGCGGAGCATCTTCCGGTTCACCTCGCTCGTGAGGGCGAACCATGCTGGGGCGGCATAGGTCAAGATTGGGCGCACGTACAACTTGTACACACCCAACTTGACCCGATGCGGGAGGCGGGACGAGAGCACTGGTTTGAGCAGGTTGCGGGCGACCCTGCCCTGTGCGGCGACTCTGCGGACGTGTGGCCCCATAGTGAGCCGACGGTCGATGGTGACCCCCAGGTACTTGACCCGGGACGACCACTCGACGTCGGCCCCCTGTAGCCTCAGAGGTGGTGGCAGACGCGCGGCCCCTGAGACCATCGCCTGCGTCTTACCCACGTTCACCGACAGCCGCCACTTAGACAGCCAGTCGGGGAGGAGGTCGAGGGCGCGCTGCATTTTACGCGCCGCGTGCTTCGCGTTCAGCGAAGTGGTGATGAACGCGGCGTCGTCGGCATACAGCGCGAGCGTCGCATCCTCCGTAGTGGGGATGTCGTCCGTGTATCGCGAGTAACACGCAGGCGATACGCAGCTACCCTGCGGTACGCCCGCCAGCACCGGGCGGGCGCTAGATAGCGCGCCGTCTACCACCACTCGAAATGTCCTGCGGGAGAGAAAATCAGAGACCACCCTAACAACGCGACGGGGCGCGTCCGACGTGGACAGCTTGTAAATAAGGCCGTCGTGCCATACACGGTCGAAGGCCTTCTCCATGTCGAGGAATACTGACACTGCGTACTCCTTCTTGTTCGCGGTTGCCGCCAGAAGGTGCAGTACCCTCGACAGCTGGAGCGTCGTGCTATGTCCCGCCCGAAACCCGAACTGTTCCGGACGTGGCGCTATGTGTGGTTGGAGATGTCGCAGCAGGAGTGCTTCGAACACCTTGGAGATCGACGGCAGGAGAGTGATCGGCCGATAGCTCTCCGGCTTCAGGATGTTCTTTCCCGCCTTGGGCAGCATGATAACGCGCCCCTCCTTCCACGAGGCAGGAAAAGCCCCCGTGCGCAGTATCCCCGTGAACAGGCGCGCCAGCGCCGCTACCATACGGTACGGCAGGTGGCGCAGCACTGTGTTGGTGATACCGTCCGCACCAGGGGCCTTACGGGGCTTCGTGTTGAGGATGGCGCGTCTGACCGCGCCAGGCGAGAAGAAGACTGGATCCTCTTCGGGAGCTATCGGCGTCGCGAAGTAGGCGCCAAGGTGTTGCTCGACCGCTGCGACATGTTCCAGTTCGCTGGTCGGGTTCGGTTGGAACTGACGCTCCAGGTGCTCGGCGAAGACCTCCGCCCGGTCCTCCGCTACATATTTCAGCGCCCCGTCGCTGCTTTGCAGAGGGCGCACCGGGGCTGGGGTATTCGTGAAGTGGCGGCATAACTTGTAGACAGACGGCCAACTGTCCGTGGTGGCGTCTATTCGTACCTCCCAGTCCGCGGCGGCCTGAGCTCTGAGCTCGGCCTTCACCTTTTCCGCGAGACGGTTAAGCTGCGTTTTCAAAACGGGGCATCTAAGTTCTTGCCACTGCTTGCGAAGGCGCCTCTTCACGGCGATCATCGCTTTGATGTGGGTCGGCAGAGGCGGTAGTAGCCCCTGCGGCTGCGTCGTTGTCGCCGCTTCTAAGGCGTCTTGGATGCAAGCAGTGACGTCATTCGCCGTCCGGTCCACGTCCGCGGAGGTGACGATAGGCCGAGTCGGTATGGTGGTCTCTAACTTCTCCCGGAACATAGTCCAGTCCGTTTTACGACGTGGCGCTATGGGCTTCAGTCGGGTCGGCATACCCGATAGGACGACGAGTACAGGCTGGTGGTCCGATTGTAACTCGTCGTCTATCACGTGTTGGGTGATCTGGCACTTAAGCCCCCGGTGGACTACGATGTCCAGCACGTCCGGCATATAAGCGGCGACGTCCGGATAGTGTGTGGGCGTCTCTGGGCCGGACACCGTATAACCGAAGGCTTCCGCGTCCGCGAAGAGCCGTCTCCCCTCGGTGTTCGTGAGCTGTGAGTTCCACGCTGGGTGCTTACAATTAAGGTCCCCGGCGAGGATGGTGGCGTGCTGAGTTGCGTGCAGAAGGGCCCGCAGCTCGGTAAAGTCGAGGCGGGCCGAGGGCGGCTTATAGCACGCGTAGATATCAATGTCCTCGCCGGCTACGTGCAGCTGTACACCCAGCGCGTAGCACGTGTTGAGTGTCGACGAGGGGATTTCCTGGTGGACGACTCTTCGCCTCACAAGCACCGCCAGACCACGATAGCGGATATTTTGTGCCGACCTTTCGTCCTTCCTGTAAACGAGGTAACCCGGGAACCTGACCCTATCTTCGGGTCCCAGGAACGTCTCGCTTATGAGCGCCACGTCGATGTCTTGATCCCGAAGGAGATGGCGGAGGAGCGCGACCTTGTCCCTTAGGCCGCGGGCGTTCCAGTGTATCATCCTCAATGGCCTAGCCATGATAAAGTGTCAACAGAGTGGCCAGGCCATCGAGGATGACCGTCTCCACATCTTGACCCTGCCTTATCGCCTTGATGAGGTTCATCAAAAGCTGTAGCTTTGGCGCCGACAGCGCCGCCACTCGTCTCTTCGGTGAACTTTTGCGGTGCCGACTTATTCCGCGGCGCTATGCCGGCGCCAGTAGTCGGTTCCGTAGTTTTCACGCCCTGCGCCTTGCTCGAGGCAGGGTCGGCCTTACGGACGTCTCCCTGTGTCGTAGGGGGGGGGAGGGTCGACTTCTTGCCTTTTCCCTTACCCCCGCGTCTCTTCTTTTTCCTCCGCCCTGAGGAGGAGGCTTGGTTGCGTTCTGTAGGCCCGTTGGCCGCCGCCATGAGCGACGTGCCCTGTTGGGCCTCTTCCGGCAATGTTTGCGGCCCCTCGGTGGCCACTAAGGGCCGGCGCGACTTTGCCGTGATGGCGGCGGTCCCCGCCCGCTTGTTCCTAATCTCGTGCTGGAACACGGGGCACTTCAAGTTGCACGCGGGGTGCGGGCCACCGCAGTTGACGCAGGTGGCCGCTTCCTCCCGCGGGCGCGGGCAATCACGTGCCGCGTGCCCCTCCCCGCACCGCACACAAGCGAGCGGGCGGTGGCACTGGTGCGAGCTGTGCCGGAATTGCTGGCACCGGTGGCACTGGGCTGGGCCTCTTTTCCCCCTCCAAGCCTCTATCTTGACACCCCGCATGTAGAGGAACACGGTGGTGTCATAGATAGCCCGGACATCTGGCGTCTTCTTTATTATAGCGTGGAACACGCAGCCGGGTCTTCCTTGTGCGCCCTTAATGTGGCGCACGTACTCCGGCTGGTATCCCAGCGTCCGGAGTTCCTCCTCAATCTCCTTCGGGTCCGTATCAGGCGGTAGTCCCCGAATCGCCACCTTGAGGCTCTTCTCCGCTGGTAGTGAATAGGCAAACCACGATATGCCTACCTCCTTCTCCAGCGCAGTCAGATAGCGCTGGACCAGCCGGTACTCCTCCTCCGTACCGGGGGTGAAGCGCACACCCGCCCCATACGGACGGGCGTTGGGTGGCCGGCCCAGCTTGGCGGCAATGGCGCGGAAGTGGGTGGCCCAGTTGGGCAACCTCTCCACTACCAGCGGTGGGTAGCGTGGCTTCTTCTTTTGCTGCGCCGCTGGTGTCGCCTGAGTGGCGGCAGGGGCGACAGCAGGGGGGGCACCTGTCCCTGTTGGGTGTGGGAGTAGACTCAAACCACTTACCCCATCGTCCATCCTGGTGGGTGTCGGAGACCGCGGTGGCGTACGGCGAGCCGCGTCCGCAAACGTCGGCGACGCTGGCGCCTCGAGGCAGGCCCGCTTTCCTCCCTCCGCGGTGCCGGACTCCGACGAGCTCCGTCTTCTTGGCACCTTACGCTGGGGTCGGGGCTCCAGGTTAAATTCGAACCCGAACCCTACCGGCTGCGAAGGTGCCGTCTTCATGGGGTACTGTCCCGCTCCCCCTCCCACGGTGGGCCGCTGGCCGGATCGCGGCGTCGTATCAGGTGACACGTCGCCGCGACCGGACGCGGCCGAGCCCACCGACGCCAACGACATGCTCGATCCCGCGCGAGACGAGCATGCCGACAGACCGGCGGGCGAGTCGTAGGCTGAGGCGCGAGGGGGCGCCGGTGACTCCGGCGCCCTTGGCGAACACAACACATCACTGCCACTTCCACTTTTCACTTTGGCCGCGCTCGACGGACCCGCCAGCGAGAAGCGGGGACCGGGCGCGGCAGCGCGCGAAAGCGGCGCATTCTTAGATATAGCCCCCGTGGGCGCCGGCGCCGGCGCCGGCGGTGACACGAAGCGCGGCGGCGGCGCGGCGGAGCGCTCATGGGGCGTGCGGGTGCGCATGGCTGGCACTGTCGGTGCCGAGTACGCGGACGGCGCGGCGGCACGCGCGGCGGGCGCGGCGGGCGCGACGGGCGCGGCGGGCGCGGCGCGCGCGGCGGGCGCGGCGCGCACGGCGGGCGCGGACGCACGCAACGCAGCGGTATCGCGCGCGGGCGGCGCCGCGACGTGCGCATACGGCGCACGACCGGGGTTCGCGGCAGACCCCGGCGCCTGAGTGGGCACCGGGCGGAACGCGGCCGGGCGGATCGGTACCGCCTGTTGGTGACGGCCCGACGACGGTAGGGGCGCACCGCGCGCTGGCGCCGGTGTCGTCGATGGGCCGGCAGCTACAGCGGCGCCCGATCTCCCCCCTCCTCTTCCTTCTTCAGGCTTCTTCTTCTCCTTCTTCCTGTCTTGCTGCTGCCCAGCCAGCAGCGGACCGGACGCCGCATCGCCGATATTCGGCAACGACGTCGCCCGGTCCAGCACCGGCGGGTTTTCTGGGTCCCCGGCATCGCGGCCCAACGAGCCGCGCTTGCCGGGTTTCGACATAATCGTGGGGCGTAGCCTCCGCGACCGCGACGGTGAAAACTCTCACCGGGCAGCACGGGCGGCTTCCCCCTGTGCCCGCACAGGTGCCGGTTGGGTTACCTGTGCGACCACAGAGCGAAACTAAAATTTGCGGTCCGCACGGATATAGCACACACTTGTAGGATACGTGTGGACTGGGCCACGAGCTAATCCAAATAAAATGTATTAAAAAATTTACGTCAAATTTTATAAAAAAATTTACACATCAAGATGTGTAAATCGAGGGGCTCATTTTGAACAAGTTCAAAATGAGCCCCTCGATTACGAATGCAGGTTCGAATTCTCTTCCTAACTTCGGTTTTCGTCACTCTTGATGCTGATGTCGGAGGAGAATGTCAGCGTTCGTTGCCGGACTGGTCGTCGTCCATTGTTGTAGCCGAAATTAGACTCAATATGCACTCTACAGTTTTAATTAGATCGATTTAACTAACAATCGGTTAGAAAGTAACACACATGAATCGGATGGAACTGGATTCGTACCGGAACGCGGCGAGGTCGGGGCGAGGTTGGTAGCGCATGTCCGTTCAGATCGGTGTCTAATCACGAAGTCCTGACCTCGTCAAGTACAGGAACCTTGAATGACAGCCGTCATCTGTCGCCTTTATTTTCCCCCGCAAACTCAAAACGACATTGACAGCTCGCACAGTGATGCCAACCCCCATTTCCGAACACACCCAAGTCGGTACAACTTGACGTTCCGTTCAGAATCACAACAACAACTGACAACAAACAAAACAACTGACATATATTTTTTTTCTGATATATATTTGTAATCACGTTCTCGAAAACGGCTCCAACGATATCGATGAAACTTACAATACCTATAGGGGTTTACGGGGGCGAAAAATCGATCTAGCTAGGTCTCATATCTGGGAAAATTCGTTTTCTCCGTATTTTCGCACAAAGATTCGATTCATAATGTCGCCGTCGCGCCGCCGCCGGTATGCATACCTTTTTTTCGTGAGGTTGAAAAAAGTTCGTTTAGTGTTAATTTTTTTTCTTATTCAAGAATAAAATAAAACCTATTCGATACTTTTTTTAGAACTTTTAATTTTCATTTGTATAGAAAAGCTACAAAATTGTAATAATAATAATAATACACTTCTGGACACATCTATTGGCCCACCTTAGAGTTTAGGTTTCGATGGCCCCTACCGAAATATGATTGCTAGATTGAACAAAAACTGTTGATGCAGTTTTAAACCTGATACATTTTACCATCTTATTCGATCATATTGTTTTAAATTTGAATTCAGAATACCATACGACATAGAGCTACGCCTAACAAGTCGGATATGCGCCTTGTTAAAGGCAATTGATTTTTGAATAAAACACATGTTTTATCAAATAAAGGTTTAATTTAATAACGCGTGTTGCCTCCATGGGCATCTACCACAGCTCTCATACGATTAGGCATAGAGTTTATCAACCGCTCTATGAAATTTTGAGGGATCATCTCCCATTCCTCTTCTATGGCAGTTTTCAACTCCTGCATCGTCTGGGCAACTGGCTGACGAGCCCTAACACGTCTTTTTAGCTCTTCCCACATGTGCTCAATGGGGTTCATGTCTGGGCTTCTGGCTGGCCAGTCCATAACTGTGATGTTCACATCCCGAAGATATTCCCTGACGATGCCGGCCGCATGGGCTCTTGCATTATCATGCATAAAAAGGAAATTTGGACCCACATAGTCCGCGTATGGTATCACGTGAGGTTCTAAGCACTCACGAATGTACCTTTCAGCATTTAATGTTGGCAGCCGTGGTCCTGTAACAACCTCAAGTTGAGTTTTGCCGCTCGCGGATATACCGCCCCAGACAGTCCATGAGCCACCGCCATATGCAACCCTCTCTTCAAAGCAGCATTGTGCGAAACGCTCTCCCTTACGTCGGTAGACCTTCTTCCTTCCATCATTGCCATGTAACACAATTTTAGACTCATCAGAAAAGAGTACACGGCTCCAATCTTGCTGTGTCCAATTTAAATGACTGCGTGCGAAATGAAGGCGCGCTGTTCGGTGGGCTCGCGTTAGTTTGGGGCCATTAGCTGGCTTGTGTGGTACCATATCGCGTTCTTTTAACCTTCTCCGAACAGTTCGAGCGCTCACAGATACTCCGTGGAAGTCGCGAAGTTGGTTTTGTATCTCAATGGAGGTAAGGTGACGATTTCTCAAGCTGGTCGTCACGATGAATCGATCCTGCCTTTCAGTTGTGACCCGAGATCGTGGCCTTCCTTGGCAACGAACAAAGCCGCCAGTCTCTAGGTACCTCCGATAAACATTTCGGACCGCAGATCGACTTAAATTAAGTTGAGCACTCACGTTTCTTTGGCTGTGTCCGGCCTGAATAAGTGCCACAGCTTGGGCGGCGACTTCAGGTGAAGTATCCATTGATTATTGATAGAACCTCACCTTAATGTTAAGAATAAGTAATGTTTGTTGCAAAACCAAAGATATCAATCACTTTTTCAAGAATTAAATCCAAGTAAACCAATAAAACCAAGTTTTCTTAGTATTCGATTGTTTGATATCAACAAACAGGCTCCAAATTGTCTTTTGTTTCTTTAAATTCTGTGTTCGAAATTCAAAAAAAGACTATTGAATGAAATTGTGAATGTGCCAGGTTCAAAACTGCATAAAAACTTTTTGCTCGACCTAATGTAAAATTTTAGCTAGGACCAAACGAAACTGAAAATACAAGGTGGGCCAAAAGATGTGTCCAGAAGTGTAATAATATCGTTTATTTATATAAAAATGGTTCAGATTTACAAAAACTTAGAAATTAAACATTTAGAGGACACACTTGCTCATTTGCCTGAACTAGGTAGAACCTGTGTTTCAGGCTAGAAAGGTGCATAGAGTATTAGATTATAAAATTAACAACCTAGACTAATTAAAACTAATATTAAATTAAAAGACTAAAACATGTTTTATTTACAGACAACGAGTAAATCCTCTGTCTCACTGTATGATATACTAAGTAAAAATTGCAGAATAATCTTTTTACAGTCGTAATTATTTAATTTATAGATACTTAATTTCCTATTTAATTTATTGTACAAAAATGGGCCTAAAAATGTATAAAATCTGTTTACAAAGATATATTTAGAGGATGCATTTGACTCACATACAATATCATTCCGTCTCTTATTAGTACTTGCAATGTTATAGGAAAGCATGGTGTGCTGTTTTAATACCAAGTGCGATATGAAAAGCTGGCGAACAGTCAGCACGTTACAACGTTTGTATAGCAGATCTGTAGGATAGAGAAAGGGATGGAAGTTTGCTACCTTTAAAATAGCTCTCTGAGCTCTTTCAAGAGGCAGCAAGTAAGTTTTTGGTGCTCCACCCCATGAAGTAATACAGTACTGTATTACAGATTGACCTAAAGCCAAGTAAACTTGTGACAATAGTTTTTTATCCGCAATGGCTCGCAATTTTTTAAAAACAAAAATTAACCTGCGCACTCTTGTAACCAAACTGTCAATATGTGGTCTAAAAGAGAGCGACTCGTCTATTAATACCCCGAGATATTTTATGTTACAAGTTTTGAGGATAAAAGGACACTTACATATGCTGACTGAGCGGAGTCCGCAATGATGGGCATACAGATGAGAGTTAGTAATATTAAAAAGCGGTTTGCGGATGGAGAAGTGAATATATTTTGTCTTGTCGGTATTTAATGTTAGTAAGTTGCTGTGAAGCCAATTAGACACCGTATTGAAACCTATTTGAGCATATTCGTACAATTCGCTGTTTGTTTTAGCGGTGATAATTAACGCTGTATCATCTGCATACGATATAATTTTGCCTTGTTCAATATTTAAACTACACAAATCGTTTATGTAAATCAGGAAAAGGGTGGGGCCCAAAATACTTCCCTGGGGAACACCAAAACCTGTGTTTTTTTGCTCGTCGCTAAAAATATTGTCAATTTTAACACATTGATAACGATCGCCTAAGTAGTCAGCAAAAAGTTTCAGCGGCGTTCCCCTTATTCCTAAAGCCTCTAATTTGTACAAAAGCGCAGAAACGGAGACTGTATCAAAAGCCTTCGCCAGATCAAGGAAAATCCCCAGGGTCTGGTTTCCTTTACCAAGTTCTTCTGAGACATAATCTGTTAAACTGTGCACTGCATCGGCTGTGGATAATTTGGCTCTAAAACCAAATTGCGCAGATGATAAAAATTCATTTTTCTCTAGATAGTTAACTAGTCTACTATTTATAATTTTTTCTAGTATTTTAGATATAGAGGGCAGTAGTGATATTGGCCGATAGTTGTTAACTAAGTCTTTGTTTCCGGATTTGAAGATAGGGATTACAATTGCTTTTTTTAGGCATTTAGGGAAAATGCCTTCAGAAAAACACATACGAAAAATATGTGTTAAGGGAGGTACAAGGATATGCTTAAAGAGTTTAAGTGTCTTATTGCTAATATTATCCCATCCAACAGCACAGTCATCTTTTAGTCCACAGATTATTCGGGTAATTTCGTCTTCGTCGGTGTCTAGCAAGGCAAAAGATTTTAGGGTACGCCTATTTCCAGCCTTTTGGGAAGAAGGTTGAACACAGTCAGGTTTTGGAATCTGCTCAGCAAGAGTTTTCCCAACATTTACGAAAAAATTATTCACTTCGTTGGCTGACAGGATAGGTGAAGGATTAGAAAGCAGTAAACTCGAATTTGATTCACGCTGATTTGACATATAGGTGACGTTTTTGATATGTTTCCAAAGTTGCTTGCTATTGTTTCCCGCTCTATTTAATTCATTTTTATCGTAATTTCTCTTTAAATCCTTTAGGAGGTTGTTACAAAAATTCCTGTATCTGGTATAGGTGACTTTAGTGACGAGATTATCTGGGTCCTTCCTGTATCTTTGATGAAGTTTATCTCTCTGTCTTATGCACCGAATTAGGCCAGGAGTAATCCAAGGTTTAATATTATAATTTTTCTTGTTTACTGTAATAACGGTCGTGTTGCGTAATATAGCTGATTGGACATGTTTTATTAAAAACGATAAAGCAAAATTAGCGTCAGCTGTATTGAAAACTGGGTTAAAATCAATGTTGCATAAATCATATTCAAGTTTGTTTATGTTTAGTTGCGTTTTGGTCTGTGGGCGATTTTGCTTAGGCAGCGTTAAGTTAAGGCACAGTAAAACCGCGTGATGGTCGGTAATTGTAGAGTTAGTAACAAGCGTAATAAACGGAAAACTGGATTTGATTATCATATGATCGAGACAGGAACCGCTTTGATGAGTAGGCAGTGTATGTGCGGACAGAAAACCATGGAAAGAGTAGATATTAAGATAGTCTTGGATCCCTGCATTGCAGTTATCAGCGTTAATGTTTATATTTATATCTCCTGTTAGTATAACATTCTTAAAAGTGCCTACTGCTTGAAAAATTTGGTTTAAGGAAGCATGAAAAGCATCCAAGTTTCTAGCAGAAGGGGATCTATATATAGCAATTATTGCTGCGGTTGTACCAATTTTAATAATTAAGCAATTACTCTTAAAGTCGTGTATATTAGGTTCCTCGACTGTGACCATTAATGAATCTTTTGAATAGACAACCACACCATCATTTTGATTGTTATTGATTCTGGTAAATGCTACGTTGTACCCTGGTAATACTGGGAGATTATCCTGGCGATTTGATAACCAGCACTCGGTTAGTATTATTATATCACAATTAAAGTTAAGTCTATGAAGAAAAATGTTAAAGCTATCCATGTTCTTATAAATACTACGAATGTTTTGGGTTAGTATGGTTAGTGACTTTTGATACACGGAAAGATATTGTCTGCAGTCCTCAACCTTACATGACTTTGAAACAGTCTGAAAACTGTTATCTATATCCGAAATTAAGGTACTATCCATAGTATAATAAAAAAGTGTAAATAAAAAGTAAAGTCTAAAATAAAAACAGTTATGTGGCGCTCTTAGGCGCCTTCATAATCGATTGAGTTGATGTACCTGTTTTCGGCAGCCTTTTTAGCTGGACAATCTAGATCTCCCGTTTTGTGGCTCGCTGGTTTTTTGAAGCGCAGACATGTTGCACATTTTGGCACTTCGGCTTTCTTTGTGCAGTCTTGAGTGGTGTGCCCTTCTTCACCGCAATGACCACACGTAGGGGCAGTGACTTTGCAGAACTTGGCTGCGTGGCCGTACTGTTGGCACTTGTAACATCTGGTTACCAGAGTGAAATCACGTATTGGGCAGGACGTCCAATTAATAAAAAGTCGTGCCTGGGTGATCAAGGCCTTGCGAATGACGGCTGGAACTTCTAGTACATAATTGCAGTATTCAGTACCTTTTCTCCCAGATTTGTGGCTTAGTTTTGTTGAGGTCATAAATGTATCTCGGGACATAGTCGGCAGTTTGTCAGCTAAATTTTGTTCATAGAGACATTTAAAGACCTCATTTTCAGTCATACATGTGGGCACTCCAATTACTACAATGCGAGGTTTGCGCTTTCTGGGTTCGTTGACGGTAAGCTCTGACGAAGCAGTTTGAACTGTTTGCTTGAGTTTGTCCAGGTCCTCTTTAGTCTCCGTGCTAATTATGAGACCTCCTTTTCCGATTTTGCGTACGCCTCGTACTTTCAGCTTCATTTCACCTGGGCATATGATGTTCTGGACCATGTTCCTAGTTTCGTCACTGGTCTTTGAGTTATCACATGGAAAAATTGCCACGGAGCTAAGTTGGTTTGGACGAACAAAGTTGCTGGATCCCTTCTTCACCATATCGGCAAAAGATGTATCACTCCTCCCAGCTCCTTGCTTTGTACAGGACTTCTGAAAGGTGCGGTTCATCTCTGTAAGACAGTCCGCTAGGTCTCGAGCTTCAGTCATGGTTTTAAGGGTGGTATGGGTTTGTATGGCATTTGATTTCAGCGACTGGTATCGCACGGCCATTTGAGAAACTCCGTGTCCAACTTTTCGGCAAAGATTGCTGATTTTTAACTTCTGCTCCGAATTGAGTTTTCCATCATTAGCAATAGCACAGACCTCATTCAAGCATTGTTCAATGGATCCCATCCAGTTCTGGATCTCCGGAGTGGGGATTAGTTCAGCTGGGTCCACAACCACTTCTTGGTTCTGCTTGGGTTGTTGAGGTGGTCTTGGTGTTGGAGTCGATGGAGGGCTGCGCGATGTCAACCCGCTCCGAATAAAGGGGCTGCCTTCCATACTTCAGATTATAAAAATAGTATATTATTATAATCTAGTCAGATCATCCTTAACATCACTTGATTTATAAAACACGCTACTACACTATAAAACTGGGTCAGTATTTATGCAAGTGTTAATTTATTTATTTTTATAATGCATTGATGTGCACGTCTGTATGCGTTGGCCGATCATCGGTCAATCCTTTTTTGTGTCAATTGTGACGCGTAAACGGTGGCGCCACCCCCGAATATTAGGCTTTTTTGTGTAGAAATGAAAATAAATCAATGCCGAGTATATTTCCTACACCGGAAATGCTTTACAAATATTATCGCCAGTGTATGAAACATATTCGGCATTGATTTAGTTTCATTTCTACGCAAAAAAGGCTAATATTCGTGTGGCGCCACGCGGCGATTCCGGGCAACACCGGTGCTGGAGAGAAGATGGTTTTTAACATTAAAAACGCCTAAAAACGCCCCTTAAAGACCCTTAAAAAACCCCCGCCAAACCCGCCCCACAAAACCGCAAAACCGCGCCTTATTAAAGACGCCTTTTATTACATCAATGGTTTTTATACACTTAACAAAAGACCAAAGAGTTTTTAATACTGTATTTAAAAACTTTTGTCTTTTGATAAAATTCTCGATTAGTTTTCCAGGTGCCATCTATTGATGTGAATACTAAATATTAACTGTCTTTCGTGCCTCATTCCTGTCTCCCATTATGTATAGGATTTATATAAAAGTTAAACGTAAACACATAGGTACTGCTTTTTAAAAGGTAGATAAAAAGTACTGGTTAATGAGTTTTTTTACATTTCGTGATTTGATGAGAAATTAGAACTCATGACGCATAGTTTTAAAATCCGACAAGGCTGTTTGGGCAGCGTTTCTTTACCTCTCCACTGACATGAACCGAACATGGACGTATAAAAAAAGTGAACTAACCTTTTTGGCGCCAGCATAAAACTTAAAGTATTGAACAGTTATATTGTTATCTTTTTGATCGTAATTTATAATAAACTGTTAGCCGACGTTCGCACGGACGTAAAAATTTCGCGGCGATTTTTTTTCGCGCACTGGATTTTCAACGCTCTGCCTAGCGCCGAGAGTTTAAAATCCAGCAGTGTGTTTTTTCTACCCGCTGGGATGTACTCTGTTGTTGTTATATTCGGATTCTCGAAGCTCGGCTCAACACCGAAAGTTGAAAATCCAGTGCGCGATAAAATCCCGCCGCGATATTTTTACGTCCCTGCGAACGTCGGTTTACTGATTAGCCAAATGGTGTTTTATGACTTTAAGCAGCAACAAACAGTTATTTGTTTCGCTGATATAAATACATCTATATACTTACCCGTCTCATTTCTAAAAAAAAATCGCTTTCTCTATTTTTACCCGATCAGAGCTCGGTCGCCCAGGTATTGAATGAATTAATTACGAATGGACTTCCGAGTTTTAAGTTATTTTTCACTTTTAATGTTTTTCTTTTTAAATCGGTTGTCTTTTTTTTTGTAAAAAAGTTTTTATGGTGTTATAGATATAGAAATAGAGTTACTAATAAAAATAATAGTTAATTTTGTGATTTCAGATCTGTAAATCTTCAGGAGCCAAACGTTTCCCGAGATCTCAATGAAGAAGATACCTGATGAGACTTAGATTTTAAATATGTATATTGTGTTATTTTTGCATGGTCTAATGGTTTTGTATTGTATGTTAATACCTAAAATAATATTTATTGTTATTGAAATTTTTTTTTCTAAACAAACATCATCAGTTGCATTTTTACGAACCCACGAGCTGGCGATGCCCTTTATGCGATTCGGTAAATTCGGTCCGATTGGTTTTGCTCAAATAAATCACGACAAAATCTGCTACAGCTGACAGTGAGCATAAAATTAACACTAGACTAAAGACAAATCAGTATCAAAGCAGCAAAAAGATAAAAGTTTCATTAGCACAGAAAAAAAAAACATTTTCAACACGTATTTTGCTCGTAAGTAGCTTTTAATATAAATATTATAATGCACCTTTTTTAGGTTCACAATCCAGTGATTTCGGGCCCGTCGTGCTAGGCGCCCGCCTTAGTAGTGACTAAGGCGGGCGCCTAGCGCGACGGGCCCGAAATCCGGGTAGTGACACTATGGACGCAAACGGCGGTTTCATATGTTTGATATTTCGCGCCCGTCGTCGCCACCGCGCTAGGCCGGCAGTGTGGATGCACACTATGAGTTTGCATTGAAAACATACAACTTGACATGTTGCGATACTTGTCATGTCAAACAAATCTCACAATTTGTTTTGTTGCATTAGCGTTCGCACTGCTCGAAACATGAGTAAGTCCTATGACAGATGTCCGCCTCGGGAAGATCACGTAAGGCATTCACAGAGGCATGAGGTACAGGGTGTAAAGTTCACTCATCCCCTATTGAAAAGGGAGGATCCTCCGACCAGACGGGTGTTGTGTCTGGTGGGTAACTGCCCGACAGTTGATAGTTATTTATATATGGCATCTCGCAGTTGACCACTAAGGGTCGAGACTGCTCAACCGGGCGTTTCCTGTGGGTTCTTTAAGCGAACTTAAAGCCCCCGGCCAGGCCTAAAACTAAGGTAAATTATTAGTCGACTGAGCGTCGCTAATAATAATATGACAGCCAGACGGGGCAGGCTGGATCATGACGGGGGAGACAAGTGCTACAGGCTCAGCTGTGCCCCCAGCTGGCACAGCTTCACCGAGTAGGGGATAGGGGGGGGGGCGGTTACGATTGCGACCTCGGCGGCGAGGTCGGAATGTATTCCGGGGTGGTCTACGTTTATAAACCGTACTGGTGGCCTTGCTACTCTCCTGAAGGAGGGTTATGGGGTCATCAGGGTCGGTGAGAATATGACGCGGACGGCGAGTCTTACTAATTTGAGAGGGGGTATAACGCGCGGCCTCGACAACCAAAGGGTTGCGATGCTTCGCGGCGGCATCAAAGAAACGCTTCGAGCCGCGCTTCAAAAATTGATGGATCGTGGGGATCCTGAGGTCAAGGTGGAGGTCCGCGTTCCGAACGAACCAAGGGGCGCCCGTTATCCTTCGGAGGAAACGGTTTTGTAATGTCTGCATCCGATGCAGATAGCGGGGTTTGGCGTGTGCAAATACCGAACCCGCATACGTCATGATGGGACGAATGCACGCAGTGTAAATGCGCAATTTGCACTTAAGAGATAGTTTGCTGCGTGCATTTAAAACGTAATGTAATCTACCGAGGGCAAAAGCGGCCCGTGAACGTACCAGCTTAATGTGCTCCGCAAAGGAGAGGCGTTGATCGAGAGTCACCCCCAGATATTTGGCTCGCTTCTCCCAAGGGATCGGCTTACCAAACATGGTGATTGGTCGGGGAATGGAACGTGAGAAATACGGTTTCAAAAAGAGAACCGCTTGACTCTTGTCAGGATTGACCTCGATTCTCCACCGACGGAACCAGCAGCCGAGGGTATCGACTGCTGTTTGGAGATTACGAGCTATCACGTTTTGGTCACGTCCCGAACAGTATATGGCCGTATCGTCTGCAAACAGAGCCAACTGAGCCTTTTTACTTTTCGGGATGTCGCTAGTAAATAGTGTGAAAATAAGAGGAGAAATTACGGAGCCCTGTGGGACCCCCGCGCGAATCGGGTGGGGGGCAGAAAGTGCCCCTTCAATACGGTAACGAAACGTACGGTTCGACAAAAAGTCTCGTAGGATGAGCACGAGACGGTCAGGCACTCCGAGTTTGTACAGCTTATAAATTAAGCCGTTGTGCCAGACTTTGTCAAACGCTTTCGCTATATCGAAAAAGACCGCGCCCGTCATCAAACTGCGCTGAAAATTAGCGCTTATGTGTTCGACGATACGGTGAACCTGTTGCACACAGGAGTGCTGGGTTCGGAACCCATATTGTTCGTTCGGGATGAGGCCCTTTGTCTCGGCATAATCCCTGAGTCGCTTATAAATAAGTCTCTCATAGATCTTGCCGAGAACATTGAGCAAGCTAATGGGACGGTAACTAGTGGGCTCGCTCTTGGGCTTGCCGGGCTTAGGTATACCGATAACGGTGGCCTGTTTCCAGGCTTGGGGGAAAATATTATTGCTCATGGCACCATTGAAGATGATGGTCATTAGCATAATTAAATTTGCTGGGAACAGTTGGAACACCCTATTGGTGAGTCCATCTGAACCAGGGGCCTTGCGGGGTTTTAGACCCTTGATTATCTCCTGCACCTCGTCCGGCGTGACGGGGGGCAGGGGACAATCAGGGTCCTCAACGGGAGGAAGGGAAGCTCTACGTTCGACTTCCGCGTCGACCTCAGAGAGGTGAGCTTGGTCAACCGGTAGAGCGCTAGGTGTGCATTGCGCCTCGAGACTGTCAGCAAGGCATTCCGCCTTGTCGACATCGTCAAACGCGATGGTGTTATCGGGGCGGACTAGAGGGGGCATAGAGGTAAATCCTCGGGACGTGAGTTTCTTCTGGAGCTGCCAGAAGGCAAGATGGTTTGGCTCTAAATCGCTCAGCATCTTATCCCAGCTAGCGGAACGCAGATCCTCCATACGAGTCTTTACAGATTTCTGTAAATAACGCATGTGGACTTTGTTCGCACGACAAGGAAAGCTGCTGTAGGCACGGACAGCCGCGTTCTTCTCATTTAACAGCTCACGTACATCGTCCGGCAACTTCCCGCGATGGTCATCCATCACAGGAACTTCCCTTGAACAATCGTTCAGGACAGATTGTACGTGTTCCGTAAATGAGTCGATCGCGGCCGTCGTGTCAGCGATAGAGTCAAACTGGTCGGGGATGGAATCTAAGTGGGGGGAAGAGGAGGATTTCAGGCACTCGCTTACTTTCCTCCAATCCGTCACTTTTTTAGTAGGTAAAGGTTGGGTGGGGTCAAAGTGACCAAGGCGGGAGACCAGCTTAACGACGACTGGTCGGTGGTCAGAGTTTAATTCATGTATCGCTTCTATAGAGTCCAATCGAAGATTGACATTCTTTAGAAGCGCTACATCAAGTACATCCGGGCGGTGGTCAAGGTTACCGGGGAAATGAGTCGGAGTCATTGGGGCAATGACGTCGAAATTTAAAAGGGAACAAAGGTCAAATAAGCGTTTGCCTCTGGTGTTGGTTGCGCTGCTATTCCAAGCGGAATGCTTGGCGTTGAGATCACCCGCAATAATTACGGAGTCACTCAAGCCAAGTAGGATCGCGAGGTCAACGTTAAGTATTTCAAAATTTTCTGTAGTGGAAATGGGGGGAAGGTAAGCCGATACCAAGGTGATCGGCTGGTGACCTGTCATGCCAAGGCGGCAGACAGACACTTCCAAACGTGAGAGAGGGGGGGGATCCAAAGGGATGCAATATAGAGTAGACTTATAATAAATCAAGGTACCGCCCTTGTGACACCGAGTCCTATCATTGCGAATTACGCGATAATTCGCAATTGACGGATTACGGTGGCTGGGTTTTAAAAAGGTTTCCTGTACGAGGAGGACATCTAAATCGTGGTCGCGGAGGAAAGCGGAGACCTCATCGCGTTGGCCTTTCAGGCCATTGGCGTTAAAAAACCCTAATTTAAGGGATCGGGGCTTAACTCTTGCAATAACTCCTCTATCCATTACGGGTTGGATTTAGTGGAGAGGGAGACAAGGGCTTGCGTAATCTCCGGGTACGCATTATAGATATTTCGGATCCTGAGCAAATCGCCGGCGCTAGTGGCGGCGGTCAGCTCATTAGCCATCTGGATAGCACGGGGGGTGCAAAAAGTAAGGAAGGTCCCAGTGATAATGTTGAACGAGTCAACCTGACTGGGACCGGCCACCGGGGTGGTGATAGGGGCTAGAGGCGGGGTAGCCTTAGCGGCGGTATTGACGGCTGCCTTAGGAGCCTGCGCAGGTTTAGGGGGGGGGGGCAAGGAGGGGTTTAGGGATGCTAAGTCCCATGGGAGCCGGGGGTGGCTGCGTGGGTACCAACGCAGGACCGACAGTTGATGTCGGGACGTTGTATAAATAGGGTGACTGGTAATTAGTGACCGATACTAAAACACATGACAACAAACAACATTTACTATGGGACCAAACCTGGAATCGCGAAAAAAAATCAGCTGTCCTATACATTTATGTTCGCATAGCTCGTCAAAATGTAGGGAGCAGCTGATCTTTTTCGCGATTTCAGGTTTGGTCCCATAGTAAAAGTTGTTTGTTATCATGAGCACAATCATGTGTTGTAAGTATCGGTCACTAATTACCAGTCACCCTATATATGCTAATCGCGCGGTAAACTCTGATTGCGCGATGCAGGCTTGCGTGACGTCAGTGTGACGCGTAGTTCGTATGTAGCGATGTAGAATCCGCCACATCACTCCCCTCCGGAGACCGGAGGTCGTTAGTGGGCTGAGTCGTGTATCTTGCGATGATTGCCAGTGCCAGTTGTGGTTCCAGTGAGTCGAAACCGGGTGCCGCATAGTTCACGGTGAGTCGGAACTGTCAGCAGTGATTCCCAGTAAGTCGGGGTGATGGCGCTGCGTTATGCTCCAGTGAGTCGGAGTATACAGCACTGGGTTGAGGCTGACTGCTGGCGTCGACCAGGAGAGGTAGGGCTCTTCTTGTGGACCGGCCGAGAGTGCAGTGTGCTGTGCCAAGGTTGCTGATGAGGCTGAGGATGATGGCCAGGAATGCGCGTCCGCTGCATGCTGGTGGTCAGGATACCCGTTGAAGCCGTGGATGCTGGCTGGCTGTATGACTCGCCGCTCGAAAGCTTGAGGAAGTGATGCTGATGACGTCACGCTGAAGGAGTTGCACGAAGGCTGCGCTGACGTTCATACTCGGGGTCACCAGTTTAGAAGTATGAGGAACGGTGTAAAGTTCACTCATCCTCTATTGAAAAGGGAGGATCCTCCGACCAGACGGGTGTTGTGTCTGGTGGGCAAATGCCCGACAGTTGATGTCGGGAAGTTGTATATATTATGAAGTCTCGACTATCATCTAACGCGTTCTCCATGTTCAGGTAGGCGTGGATTATCGGGTTTAGAAGGATTTCAGTAAAATAACACTTGTCACAATCACTTCGCTTATTCAATCAAACACTTCACAAAATAATTATAGATCGCATGGACTAAGAACTTAAAATATAACGTCCACCGAGCACGTGGTTGTGTGCGCACTCTACTGCGATCCGAAGTTCACTGCCTGTTTTTACAAGATGGTCACCTCACCAGTGCCCGGTGTTCGTTTTTGACGTTGACATTTGGACGAGATGTCAATTGACGGACTAGAAAAGCGGAAGCGCCAACATATATGCTAATCGCGCGGTAAACTCTGATTGCGCGATGCAGAATTGCGTGACGTCAGTGTGACACGTAGTTCGTATGTAGCGATGTAGAATCCGCCACACACTTGCAGCCTCATTATAATGTGCGAGATTTGTGGCGCTGGCGCAAAAGCAAACGTCGCCGTCGGCGGTCGGCACTATTAATCATAATCATAAATCTTTATTTATCTCAACATCAGTATTACAGGCACTAGATAGTAAATGCACAATCTTAAATAGAGAAAGGTGTCTGAAGTAGGAGGGCCCTGAGTTACAGATCACCCGGCTCTTTTAGATAGGACATGTTAATTTACAAAATGGTTAGTCAAGATATTACATATGTCTGAAATCGTAATTAGGTAAAATAAGAACCTACAAAATTAAGGGCTGATTGTTCAATAGTCAGATCATTTTTATTTGAGGAATAAATATGGCGGTTTGACAGCTTTTGTATTGAAAATATGTCACATTTATTCTTCAGGTAAAAGTTATCTGCCTATTTTGAACAATCGGCGCTAAAAGAAAAATTAACAAATTTACATATTAAGTATTGTGTTTGTAAGAAAAAATATGGAATTGGAGAAAATTACAAATTATATTGTCTGGTACATAGTTTGACTGATACATAAATATCAGTTTGAAAACTTTATTTACAGTTACAAAAATTCAGAACATAAAAATATAAAAATCAGAGAATAACAAATCAAACATAAAATTCAAATAAATGTACAAATTGGTAGGTATTAGGTACTTATTGTAGGTATATTATTATTCAGTGATACGTTCTTAGGTATCTACAAAACAAAATAAAAAACGAATGAGCTTAACAAAAAATGAAGAATGGAAATAAGGAATGTTGAGTGTATGAATGTTTGTAAGTGTAGGAGTGTGAGTGTAAATGTGTGGGTGTTAAGACACTGGTTTAAATAAATTTTCAGTGGCAGTGTAGTCCAGATTTAAAAGCCAAATGCGTAATTTTCTTTTACAAATAGCTTTTGTATGTGTGTAGATAGATATTTTGTTATTAATTGAGTTATAAAGAAAAGTGCCAAGAAAACGGAATAACTTTTGGGAGAAAGCAGTGTTAAATCGGACGATTGAACAACCATTTTTTGATCGTCTATTTTGTGTTAATAAATCGTGATTCATGGGAAGTTCAGAATGTTTCTTTATTACTGTCATTAGTATGAACAACTGCCGAACTGTTAGCACTTGGCAGTGTTGGTAAAGTTCGAAAGTTGGATAGAGCCTTGGAATTTTTTCCAAGGCTATATCCAACTTTCGAACTAACTTTTAATATAGCTCTGGGCTCTCTCTAAAAATTAATTGATCGATGATCTGGAGTAGTCGGGTGACTACGAGGGCGCCACGGAGCAGCGCAGCACAGCGGAGGGGGGAGGATGACTCAGCGAGCCACGACAGCGGGAGGGATCGACAGCACACAACCGCTCGCGACGAGTGCCGAGCGTCGAATGCGTTATAGTCTATCAGCCACTATCAGCGTGGATAGGAAGTCTGGGGAGACCTGGGGAGCTAGTTGCTGTGTCGCCCTCGAGCCGGCGGCGCTCGCGGTTGCGTCCGCGTGGCCACGCTCGATGACACTGTCGTCGTCTTCTTTGGTGAGCGTGACGTCCTCAACCTCTCCTCGTTGTTGACGGAGCGCTTCGCCTCTCCTCGTTGTCGGCATCTTCACACTCGTGATGACAACGCTAAGGTCGATACCTAACAAGGTGAGTAGGTATGTCGTTGGTCACGTAGGCACCGGATAACCGTTCGTAACGGTTCGAGCCACTAGTTTGGGCGCCAGTTTAGTCACAGCTCTAAAATATAGCGGTTTTACAAAAACATAAAACCGATATTATGTGCCGAGAGGGAAAACATACAGCATTGTTTTATGAAGAAGCAGTGTATACTTTGCCTTATTTGCGCGCTCAATAGGCTGGATACTTACTTTAGTTTAATTTAAAATACTAAATGGCGTAACTATCGCTGACATCGTATTTACTCTGTGCCAGCTAGGACGCGGGAACTGCTGTCACTTTCCGAATTCATAGTCTTCACCAGCAGGCCTAACATGACACACGCGACAATTTCTCGCTCTCGCCGAGTAATTTTAAGACAGCTCAACACTTTTCTCGTTTTCTGACAGCGCTGCCATACAATGTTCTGTCAAACTTGATGTTTTCTCGACAAACCCTAACATGACACCTAAGTTATCTCGAATTTTGACAGTTCAACACGGGATAATCTCCGATTCTTCTCTCGTTTAGTCGTCCTCGATTTTGACGACGAGAAGAGTAGACAAAATTATGATACAAAAAAAAAAAAACTAAAATGACATGGCAGTCGCATAATTACACGTAGATACTTTTTTATTATCCTAATAATGAAAACTGGATGAGTATCACTTTCAGTAGGTAATAACGAGTCACTTTGCCAATTATGGTCATTAACGAAATCTAGCAACATAATTACTAAAAGGGTGGTGATTAACAAAATTTGCAACATAATCGGTTTTATACCTTCGTTTTGTCAAATTGTGATCTTCAGCCCATGTCATTTGTGGTGATTATCAAGTGAGTGTAGTGTAGCAGTGGTGGCCCAGTGGTAACGCCCCCGGCTTACGAGTTGTAGATCGTCGTAGGTTCGAACCCCGACAGGCGCTTTACTTTCAGAAGGAAAACATCGTGAGGAAACCGGCATGGTCCTAGAACCAAAAATTCGAAGACATGTCACATCTACCAACCCGCACTGGGCCCGCGTGGTGGATTACGGCCTACTCCCTCTCACTTAGTGGACGCCTACGCCTGTGTCCCACCAGTGAGAACATTTTAATTTCGGCATGCCAAAGATACAAACATAAATATTAAAAGAGGTGCACGTAAAATCATTATAGTACATACTAATTCCATGTAAAAAACAAAAAAAAAACGAGTGAATGAAACGGAACCTCAAGCCGATGCTGCTATGATAAAAATTATTTGTTTTTAATAACTTGCTACATCGTTCTCTCGTCGCGAGGCAGAGAAGTGTCTAAGTGCCTTTTTCGAATTTACTCGAGCTTAATAAAGAGTATTCTATTCTATTCTTATCCCATATTACTTGGGGTCGGCGCAACACGTTTTCTTCTTCCATTCTCCCCTGTCAACCGTCACGCTATCACACTCCCTTCTCTTCTATGGAAGAAAAGATGGATGGATTGTGTGAGGAATGATATGTCATTCCTCACACAATCCATCCATCTTTTCTTTGGCCTTCCTCTGCCTCTCCATCCATCACTCTTTTGTCACATGCGTTTCGTCTCTCCTCATTACATGCCCATACCAAGACAAACGATGTCCTTTCAACTTTTGTCACTGGCGCTGCTTTCAAACTTCCTCTTATAATTTCTCACTTTATCCATTCTCGTCACTCCACACATCCATCTCAACATTCTCATCTCCGCTGCATGCAATTTTTTTTCATCAGTCTTCTTCACTCATAAAGTACGACAGGCCTTATCACGGACTTGTAAATTTTCCCCTTGCAACTTGAGGGGCAGCATCCGTGGGTCGCAAGTTGTTCCTGTAACCTGTCGCCATTTCATCCATCCTGAGATGATCCGGTGCGTTATGCCTCGGTCTACTTCGCCATCCCCTTGGACAAGCGTTCCGAGGTACCGAAAGTCGGAGCAGATGGGTAAGGGCGTTCCGGCAAGAGATATGGGCACAGGACCGGAGAGACCGCCAAAATCACAAAACAAATACTCTGTTTTGGTCCGACTTACTCTCAGGCCAACGGTCTCCAGTCTTTTCCAACACACCTCCAATCTGCTCTGGACCTCCAAACCACTCTCGGTAACCAGCACAATGTCATCGGCGAACAGCATACACCAGGGAGCCTCTTCCTGGATATCCGAAGAAAGAGCATCCATTATCAGCATGAAGAGGTAAGGGCTGAGTGCAGACCCCTGGTCTAAAGACAAGTCTAATTATGATCTTTAATCTTATTTCATTTGAGTTACATTAGGCTTTGAACAATAAAACTTGTACCATAATACCTGGTCTAAAGACAAGTCTAATTATGATCTTTATTCTTGATCTTATTTAATTTGAGTTACATTAGGCTTTGAACAATAAAACTTGCACCATAATCAATCAATCTGCCTAGCCTTTTCCCAATTATGTTGGGGTCGGCTTCCAGTCTAACCAGATGCAGCTGAATACCAGTATTTTACATGGAGCGACTGCCTATCTGACCTCCACAACTCAGTAGCTGTGTAATACCATACCCCTTGGTAAGGCTGGTTGTCAGACTTTCGGGCTTCTGACGACCCGTAACGACTATCAAAGATCCACGAATGACAGCCGGACAAAACAGACAAACTTGTACCATAATAAAGGTCTTAAAAAATTTGAGATACAACGGCCGTCATAATGTGAAATATTACCTGTACCACTAATTCCAGAATCAATTGTTTTCACCTTTTCAAGTGCTTGCCCTGAGCCCTTTAGTCCCGAGCGGAACGTGTCGGAGGTCGGACGTGTGCCAATTTTTTCGATCCCGCTAACCCCGCTTATTTCTGTTACCCGCTGAGCCAAAAATAGCTTGTAAAATAGTACCTGTCTAGAGTTCAGTTTTTAAATTGTTGTAGTAGATTTTATTAGAATAGATTTACAAACCACAAATATGCATGTGTGTAAAACAGTTGAATTTAAACCCTATACCTATGTAAATAAAGACGTCACGCGAGCAAAAGCTTTATAGTTTTCGGTCTATTTTTCTCGCGGCATAGGTTTAGGTACCAATCGCATCAAGTGTGTAAAACAGTTGAATTTCAACCCTACACTGAAGTTTATAAAGCCGCCTCACGCGCAAATGTTTGGTTTAATGTTTTCAAATCTCGAATAGGTAGGTCACACCGCTGCCATAGAATAAATACTGGTACCGCTGTGTTCCTACGGGCGCGGGCGGCGCGCGGGTGCGGGTAGTTTTATAATGTTTATTAGCCTAGCTAGGTAGGCATTGTACAGTCTACCCTATGACTATCACGTCACCCGTCTGTAGTAAGTGATAACTAAGGATATAAATAGCTTGTTCATAGTTTTCGACTAAGGCCGATAGTGAGGCCAATATGTAAATCCAAGATGGCGGCTGCGAATATTTTCAATTTTTTCCTCATGGGTGTCATTTTCATAGTTCTCGAGGATGCTAAAGCCGATACTGAAGTCAAAATAAAAATCCAAAATGACGGCTGCGAACATTTTCGTCATGGGGTGTCGTTTCCATGGTATTTGAGGTCGCTAAAACGATAATGAGGTCAAAATAAAAACCCAAGATGGCGGCTGCAAAAATTTTCAAATTTTTCGTCATGGGTGTCGTTTCCATGGTTTTTGAGGTCTCTGAATACGATAATTAGGTCAAAATGAAAATTCAAGATGGCGGCTGCGAAAATTTTCAAAATATTCGTCATGGGTGTCGTTTCCTTGGCTTTTGAGGTCGCTGAAAACGATAATGAAGTCAAAATGAAAGTTACTGAAAAGTCGCTCCTGGGTAATCCAGATAACGGTAAATGATCTGGAAGCTGAACTTAACAAAAAAACATCTTCACCTCATCAAACATCGCTTGACACCTTAGAAAGTGTCTAGATCATTATGCACATCCTTTCTAAGGTCTCAAGCTAATTTCGACCTTATTGACATTAACAACCCCTTTGTTTTTTTGCAGTGTCTAGGTCTAGATTATTATGCACATCATTTCTAGGGTGTCAACCTAATTTCGACCTTATTGACATTTTACAACCCCATTGTTTCGCTCCAGGATAATAACTTCGTTAATACTGTGACTAATGTATACAAACCTGGCTTATTTTTGCAAAATCCTCGTAAACCACGATCAATGCCATTACGAGAGATCTTTTTGTAATTTTTTTTCTCAAACTTTAGAGCGTTTTACGATTCGTAATAGGGCTCATAAAGAACTTCGTTCCAAAAAATACGCTGTTATCACATCATTGTTATGTAGCTGGACATCACTAACAGCTCAATACACGTGACTCAGATTGGCTGGACAAATCTTCAAAATAGCTCGCATTTAACTAGGTCAATAGGGCAGTTTATGTGACGGCTAAACACCCTTATTTCAGAATTTGTGACGCTATAGAATCTTAGATAATCGATCGAAAACGTGTCCAGCCAGCTTGAAAAACCACTTTTCGCTGGTTTCTCAAACTCGGTAACGGAAGTGATTTTGACGACTTTTTGCATATCAACGGGCGTCACATAAAGAATCATGGTCATTTTGGACTAGGGAAAAACAGAATTCCGACCTAAGATGAGACTATCACCAAAATGTAGTACATTATTAATGAAATTATTAGGTATCATCAATTTATTTTTAAAAGATTGGGAGGTATTTAAATAATCATCATTATAATTATAACTTTGCTTTATCAGAACGCAGTAAAAAGTATTGATTTTGAACGCATTTATAATTATTAACGTAACTAGAGAAGTCCACACTTCAACTTAGATCTAAATCGATTTTATTTTTTAATCGAAATGAAATCCCAGGCAATGTGAACTGTTTAAAAGTAATCATTTTAGGCATGTATTTAACGCGGCGAGAAATTAATCAGAATTTGGGATTAAAAAATTATTAAATCGAGTAGCAAAAATAGTTGGTTGGCAGCTACAGCGAAGGATAATATTTTAAGTAGAAAGTAGCAGCTTAAGGTGATTGCGCTGTGTAGCCCGCGAAATTCAATTTTTTTTTTGGTTTTTTTTTTCGGTGGGATTCGTCAATGGCTTGCATTCGACATAATTTGTAACCTATGTAAAAAAACAGGTGAGAAACCTCTCAATTCAAAAAGCCACAGATTAATAACATACCACCTAACCTCAAAAAACATATTTCTTTATTACTCGACTCTCCCATCTTTTAAAAATATATTGAAGGGCCGTACTTAGTTACATTCTAAAGGTAAATGAAACAACGTATGTTTCATCAAGGGTCGTTTTGTTAAATTTCACTAGTCCAAGCATGTTAGCAGCGTGGCCATGATTCTTTGTGACAGGCATCGAGCTAAAAGTTTTGTGATACATACAGTGGTTTAGTAGAAAAATGCAAAAATCTGTGTCCAGCCAGCTTGAATTTACGTAAAAAACTTTTGGCTGGCACTTCCGAATCTCAATAACGAGAGCGTTTTCGAATATGGTTCCTTTACTAACATATGGTGACGCAATGTGTGACAGTAATAACGTTTGATTTATGGCGTCACATGTAAGGGTTTACGAGAAATCAATAAAAACTTAATGTCCAGCCAACCTGATTTCAAGCTGGCTGGACACACGTATCTCCGCTGCCTGATGATCTACGACCTTCAAAATGTGTTCAAACTTTTGTGACGGGGACGATAATGATAACCTGAATTTGTGACGGAGAAACTTTGCGTAGTTTCAAAGATATTGATCATTTAAATTTTCCCATACAAACACTGCAGTAGGGTTACCATATTGTAGGTTTTATGTAGGACTAAGTATATTTTAAGGTGTTTTCTTTAATGGACGAAAATCCGTGTATAGATGATACTAATACGAACAACTGTAGATATTTAAATCAATAGAAGACAAAAGGGTAGAAGTGAAGAAGGGGGAGGGGGGTAATTTTTTAATGTTATTGATTATTTACGTGCAGCTATCTACTCTTTTTAGCAGATACGTATTGGTGTTTTTCATGGTAAGTACTAGGTAGATATTGTGTTTGTGTATTGGTAGATAACTAATGCTGTAAGGTATTTAAATGAAAAAATAATGTAAATAAAATCACATTTATTTATTTGTACTTATACAGCGTTTCAAATGACGACGATCAACTCTATTGGCACTTCAGTAACCCTCGCCTTGTACTAAAGTGTTGTTTTTACCGCCGCCCTAAGTGTTTGAAGCGCAAATTAAGTCGGTGGTCGTCATTTTTAATCACATAAATAGCTGAATATACTAAAATATTCTTCAATACCTATTTATAAAAGAGAATTATTACACAAAATCAATCACAGCATCAGTCTTCATTTTTTTATTAAGTACCTATTTGGTAAAGTATTCTTTATTGATTCATATGACAAGATACAATCACATTTGGTTTTAGTACGTACTACCTAGTTAGATAGGTGGGTTACTTATATAAATAAAGTCTTATTTTTAAATAGATTCTCATTAAAAACAACAAAGAGTATAAAAACACTTACACGATTTCAAAAAATAAGATGATGATCAACTCCATTTGCACTTTAGTAACCCGCGCTTTGTACCAAAGCGTTGTTTTTACCGCCGCCCTAAGGTAATACTTCCATGATAGATAGCTGATGTTGGTGTCGCCATCTATTGCTTAAAGTTGGCACTACTATGACAACTGGTCGAATCGTAATACTTCCATGATAGATAGCTGATGTTGGTGTCGCCATCTATTGCTTAAAGTTGGCACTACTAGGACAACTGGTCGAATCTTAATTACTCTTATTTAGGTTGTCTTACCGCAGATTAATTAATAGTTGTGTTACTCTGATTAGTTATATCACTTCGAAAAGTACATACACTGCCGTCTGTCGAGTTTAGTTCTCATTTTCAGTTACCCTAAACTAAACGCGAAATAAAAGTGGGCTCTCTTTTGCAGCGCTGGTGGTTAATTTTTTTTTTTTTTTTTTGAAATAACACATACTTACGCTTTTTACTGCAGAATAACTTTTATTCCCACGGGGAAATCAAATACAAAGCAGGCGTGGCTGCTACCGACCGATTAGTCGATTAAAAAGAAATCCTTTATTTTAAAAAATTATGGTCACCTCACAATATTAATGGCTGTTTATATGGGAAAATTTAAATGATCAATATCTTTGAAACTACGCAAAGCTTCTCCGTCACAAATTCAGGTTATCATTATCGTCCCCGTCACAAAATTTTGAAACCATTTCGAAGGCCGTAGATCATCAGGCAGCGGAGATACATGTGTCCAGCCAGCTTGAACTCAGGCTGGCTGGACATTAAGTTTTTATTGATTTCTCGTAAACCCTTACATGTGACGCCATAAATCAAACGTTATTACTGTCACACATTGCGTCACCATATGTTAGTAAAGGAACCATATTCGAAAACGCTCCCGTTATTGAGATTCGGAAGTGCCAGCCAAAAGTTTTTTACGTAAATTCAAGCTGGCTGGACACAGATTTTTGCATTTTTCTACTAAACCGCTGTACGTATCACAAAACTTTTAGCTCTATGCCTGTCACAAATTTATGTGACGCCCGTTGATATGCAAAAAGTCGTCAAAATCACTTCCTTTACCGAGATTGAGAAACCAGCGAAAAATGGTTTTTCAAGCTGGCTGGACACGTTTTCGATCGATTATCTAAGATTCTGTAGCGTCACAAATTCTGAAATAAGGGTGTTTAGCCGTCACATAAACTGCCCTATTGACCTAGTTATATGCGTGCTATTTTGAAGATTTGTCCAGCCAACCTGAACTACATCTCAATACAGTCGGTGGTGTCGTGGTGAATAGTAGTTTCTGTCACTCCCGACGACACCACCAGTGGTATCGTTTTCAGTGGTGTCGCTGTCGTGGGGAATGAACGGAAACTAGAATGGCGCGCGGCGCGTAGTTTTGAATCGTACGGGTATTTATGATCTTCGTGTGTCAGATTTTAAATCCACCTTATTGACAATAATAAATAAGTAAGTATACTTATTTCTATTTATTTTAACTGTTCAAAGAATCATGTCCATTCTGGACCTGAAAATTTTCTAACGCGTCCAGTGACGAAAAATATCTTAAAAAATTCCATTTTTTTGCTTATTTCGTATCGCTTAATTGAATTTAAAAATAAGAATAATATAATTAATAAAATAAAAAGAATAAAAAATAAGTGTACTTATAGTTAACAGGTTACACGTAAAACGAACTTCTTTATCCGCAACGCTAATGACAGGCTGTCATTTGTTTGACGTTTGGCAGTCGTTCGTTTGCTCTTGCTACGTATTGTACTGTGCGATTTTGGATTTTGTGATACCTTCAACAACTTGCTTTTTCCACGGACTTCGATACCTACTACTTACGATTACTTTGGCTTGTGTTATACGGATACCGATTTAGTGCTCTTTGAATAGGATCCAAGACATCGCTCTTGTTGGAAAGCGTTATGGAGCCTTCTACGAGATTGCTTTGTGTAAACTGCAACATAAGCGTTAGTACGCATCGGCGTTATCAGGCCCTTCAGCTTGATAGCAGAGTCGTCTCGCTAATTAGCACTTGGATATCTCCAGTAATAGTAAGTATAATAACAATCAAGTACAGTACGGACGATTTATCTTGGCGAGTCTGAACTTCGCGTAGAAGGCTGCGCAGTAAGATTTTTTAGGAACCAAATGGCGACATGAGGCGAGTGCAAGTGAGAGAATATGCGCGAAACTTCTTAGTGCTTATGTTCGGACTCGCCAAGATAAAACGTCCGTAGGTACTGTACCTAACGATTTAGTATCCAGTCAACGGACGCTAGTGTAATGATTGTTTTTTTTTATAAAACGGGTGATATTCAGAAGTGGTAAAATGTATTTTTTCAAGTTACATGAAAAATAGATCTAACATGTAGATTTTCCCCATTTTTAGCTTTAGTGTTCTTTTGGACAGCTGTAAGCAGAATGTGTAAAAATACAAATGAAATATACTTATTTCCATTGTAGGCGTTAAAATCTCATAATTGATTTATTTTTCAGATAACGGAAGAAGATTACATATGTGAGGCGTGCTTTGATGTATCCATGCAAACTATTAATGCTCAGATTCATGGAAGCAATGAGTGTGATCCATCTGCTAGTTCATCTCGCCGTGGTCATGCTCAAGTATGCCCCACTTGTGGACGATCATTGCTCAATCGTAGAGGTGACCACATTCTCAAAGATAACCCATCAAGCCTCACACTAAGGATGATCAACATAATTCAAACTACTGTAGCACCTCGTCAGGTTTGTATTTAAATATTTAAACTCATTTTTAATTGCATACAATTTTTTCTTTAAATATCACATTCTAATCCAGTGACGTTACTGTACTCCATCAGTTTAGGTAATTAAATAAAGGTAAGCAAAAAAAAGCATGTATCTGGTTAACCAACTAAACGTAATACCTGTCACTTCAGTCGTCATGCTACAACACAGTTGTACTCTTCAATTCAGAAAACGGAAAACGAAAACGGTTTTGCGGGGCATTATTAATATGTTAAGATTATTTTCTGTAAACTAACAATAAATAAATAATAATAATAAGCAACATTATACAACAAATTATTAAGTTGCTAAATTGAAGAGACAACTGAAGTGACAGATATTATGTTTAGTTGGTTAACCAGACGGTGACGCGTTTTTTTTGTTTACCTTTATTTAATTACCTAAACCGATGGAGTATAGGTATGTCACTGTTTTTATTACAAATATGTTGTTTTTTGTTGACAGATATCACAATCTGATTGTGTATGTCATGCCTGTTGGTTGCGATTTAAAAGACAAGCTCTTTCAACTCAGCAACAGGATGAGAGAAGAGGCTTAGGCAGTGACGAGACTCTTCAAGGTGAAGCAATTGAACAAGAAGCGGAATTGTCTGTGGTTCCAGTCCATGTTCCAGAAATACAACCTACCCCGCTCCTTGTAAGTACAGATGAGGGGCATGCAAGGGAATCAGTTCCAGCTCCGGAGATTAATTTACAACAATCTCAAACCCAACCAGTGGGATATCAACAATCAAGTAGCATAACATTACTTAATTATAAACCTGCTCCCAATACAGCATCTCATTGTGCATTTTATGGGTGTGAGAATCAAAATCTGCATATTGTGTCAGAGGCACTACGGGCTACCATTTTGTCCAACTACAATTTTTATATTCCCAAACTGAGTAGGGTATGCACAGACCATTTACATGGAAACAGTTGGGATTCCCTTTATGACAGTGAAAACAGCACGAGTGATTTCACTGTTGAACAAGTTGAGCATGTTTTTTCCTTTGTTCAAAAACACAAGCATTTTCTCGATTTTTCAAGTATAGAATCAGTACAAGAAATTGATGACCATTTATTTAGATTTTGGATGGGCTTAACAAAAGCGAAATTCCTTAATTTATTAGAAGACCTTCCCCGACTGTTGGCCAAACACAGGGGTATATTAGGTGTAGCTGCTGTATTGATAAAGATGCGGACAGGTGATTCCGACTTAAGAATATCCACATTACTAGAAGTTCCTCGCACTACACTAGAGAGGTTAATGCAAACAGCACGAGAGATACTATTACAAGATTTTGTTCCATGTAACCTCGGAATAAACCACTTGACAAGAGAGCAATTGATAGAACATAATCTTATGATCCCAAATGGAATTTATAATCAAAATAATGAACAATGTATTGTGATGTGTGATGGAACGTACATTTTTTTAAATAAGAGTAGCAATTATATGTTTCAAAAAGACACATATTCATTACACAAATACAGAAATCTGTTAAAGCCATTTTTAATAGTAGCCTGTGATGGTTACATCTTAGACTGTTTTGGCCCATACAAAGCTACCACATCTGATGCAGAAATAATGTCTTCTTTGTTCAGCAATGAAAATTCCCCACTGAGACGGTACTTTCAAGATAATGACATATTTATTTTAGACAGGGGATTCAGAGACAGCATCAGCTTATTAGAGCATTGTAATTATAAGGCATATATGCCAGAGTCACTTTTGGAAGGCGAACACCAGTTAACCACCACCCAAGCAAATAGAAGTAGATGTGTAACAATATGCAGATGGGTGGTGGAGGTTTGTAATGGATACTTCAAAAGAGATTTTAGATTATTAAGGTTTGACCATTTTAATAAAACTGTACCAAATATGATGGATTATTTCCAAATTGCTGCAAGTATAATAAATAAGTTTGGTGTTCGCCTTCGCAATAGGGCTGATGCTGCTCAAATTCTTGATATTATACATGAAAGGATGCCCCTGGAAAATAACTTATCTAGTATAGTTACACAATATAATTTAAATCGCCGGGCATCCTTTTTTCAAAGCATTACAGCTGATAATGCTAATATTGAGTTCCCCCGTCTAGAATTCAGTGAATTGATATTATTCGCCTTGGGAACGTACCAAATTCGTCAAGCACGTTCATATTATGGTGAACACGTACGTTTCCATGGCGGATACAGAATAGAAGTTTGTCTAGACACTAATCTTATACCCGAGTTAAGCAGTGGGGAAAATTCACTTGTAAAAGGGAAAATAAAATCGAGACATATCTCAAGAAAACAGTATAATGTGTACATTTTGATAGCAAATGGTATTAATGGACGAGAAGGCATTATAGAGTATTGCTGCGACTGCATTGTAGGACGTCGCACTGTAGGTTGTTGTGCGCATGTTATGACGTTGGTGTGGTACTTAGGTTGGGCCAGGCATGAAACCAACATTGTGGCTCCAGCGGCATTTTTAGATGAAGTGGTTGTACGTGAAGACATTGAGTAAACAATAATAAATCAAATCCTGTTTTTTATTTAATTTCCCCCCCCCCCCCAAAAAGATGTAGGTAGGCAGCTTTTTTCGTTATCTATGTATGTCATGATGGCCCAGAGGTTAACACATGGGTTAACACCTCGCCTCTCATGCACGAGGCTGTGAGTTCAAATCCGGGCAAGTACCGATGTGTCTTTCAATGTGTAGGTACTTACTTACTTTCTAAGTTTATTTTGACCATCAGTGAAGGAAAACATCGTGAGGAAACCTGCACTTACTTATAAAATAATCAATAATAGCCAGAACGCCAATCCGTCTTGAGCAAGCATGGTAATTAATGCTCGTGCCTTCTCTGTATGAGAAGAGGCCTTTGCCCTGCAGTGGGACAGTAATAGGATGGTATTATTATTTACTCTATCCACTTGTCTGTCCATCAGTCTTTAGAGGTCGATGGCTAAAAGCACCCGTCTGTCAAGCCCACTCCAGTCCTGGAGTATGGTCCGCTTCGACGACAGATTTTGACTGATACTTCAATGTTCAATTACTTAAATTGCTCTAACTTGCACAAATTGTAGTGTAGAAAACAAAGACGGCATAACATCACGCGAATCATTAAAACTCGGCATCAGATATTACGAGAATATAGTTGTTTGCGACCGCGCGCCGATTTGATGATGATATTACCTACCTACATTGAATAGGGATTTATTTCTGAGTGATTGTAACTCTCTCAGCGATTAAGAAACAATTTGATTTTAACTATCGTATAGTTTTTGAGGTTACAACAGCTGTCAAACCTTATCTAACAGCTGTTATAACCTCAAAAAGTTAGTTACCTAATAGCATTTTTCCCTGGCGTCTAAATGAAAAGATGATAAGTTATTATGTTATTTAAAACAAAAATTGTTTTTATACATCACTAGTTGTAGGTGGACGCGACCTGTAAAACGAATCAAGTGACAGGTCAATCAATGTATGGAGGGTGGGCATGATTCTTTACAATGCATACCTACCTAATTTATCCAAAACTTTTTGTTGTTTTGTATGTCACAAACACTTTCACAATTTAGTATAGTCTATGCTGGAATTTCCGTATTTCTGGAATATGTGGAGGTACTAACGTAACGTAACTCACCGTAATAACACAAAAACACCAATAAATACAAGAAAAATACGCACGAGCAAAATGTATTGTATTACGTAGCGTAGTCATGTTTAGTCTCAGTGTTGCTAACGTTTGGTATCAGTAAACTACTCCCTATCATCGTAAAAATATCACAACAAAATACGTCATGCTCCTCAGACACCCCATCATCGATTTTGCTGTTTATAAATTCTTAACAATTGTACGGAATATGTACCGAATTAGTACATACTTCAAAAAATAAGTACCTTTACAAGCTAACAGGTGCAGGCAACTGAATTATGGCTTGCTGTAGAGCATCTTCCCAGCAACCCCAAATAAAATTTGAATAAATTTGACGTGGACACTTGCAAAAAAAAAAACATTAAAGATTTTGAAAGAATTTTTGATTTTCAAAGATTTTGTAAAATATTTTAAAAATAAATTATACTAGGTTGTTATATCATAATTTTTTGTGCAACTGGATTAAAAAAATAGCAAAACTAACAACTAGTATAAAGGACCAAATATTTGAAACAAAAAAGTGGTAATACTGCAATATAAAGTTCCATGTGTGATGGCACTTTTTACAATAGAAAAAAAATTGTTCCAAGTTACCAGGGCATGTGGCACACCACACCGCGTAGGTTTCGCAAGCATGGATGGAAGAAGTATTTGGTGTAGGCATCTCATATTAGGTTTTTAGAAACAAGTTTTCATGAAAATAAAACCAAGAAGAAAACTATTGTAGAATTGAACATTTAATCCTCAGCTTATAAAATGTTACACAAAGTAATCTGGAATGACATTGAATTACGCAAGTAATCAGGAATTAAAGAATTATAAATTTACTTTCACTTATCTAATTGAATTAAGTAAAAAATACCATGGATTACTTGTCCCTTACTTTGATAAGATCATTTAGATCTAATGCTACACATATTTCCTTGGAGTCTGTGCGTGGATTCCGGTCCAGTATTTCAGTGATAGGGTAATAATTATCTCTGTTGTCAACATTCCACCCGGAGTACTGAAAATTAAGAGAATAATGTAATTATAACATAATAAAGGGCGCACATATAACACACACAAAAGGAGATTTTTTTTTTAAAACCAGTCTGTTGCGTGTCGGACTACGAACTTTGCAGTTGGAGAATTGACAGTGAAGTATATAATCAATTTATGGGAGAACATGTTTTTATACTACACTGTTAAGTCAAATTCTTTTCAACTATAGAACCCAACAGTGTAGTATAAAAACATGTTCTCCCATAAATTGATTATATACGTCACTGTCAATTCTCCAACTGCAAATTTAAGTTTTTAATTGTAAAAAAATATATTCTTAAGGGGGGATGTGCTGTGTAACCCGCGAAATTCATTTTTTTTTTTGGGTTTTTTAGCAATTCGCAGGTTCGTGTCAGGTTGTATCTTTATCAAAATATGATACGCGGCAATAAAACATATGTATTTATATAATTTTAATCATGAAAATCATCAATACATCTCTCTAAGTTAGATTTCGTGCAGATTTGTCTAACGAACGAAATCTAACGACTCTGCACGAAATCAAACTTAGAGAGATGTATTGATGATTTTTATGATTAAAATTATGTAAATACATATGTTTTATTGCCGCGTATCATATTTTGATCAAGATACAACCTGCAAATTGCATAAAACGCAAGAAAATTTTAATTTCGCGGGCTACCACAGCGCATCCTCCTTAAATGATAAAACTACAAATTAAAAATTTTCCGACTTTTCCTTTACTTGTGTAGTAAGACCTTGCTTCTTGCCAAATTTCATGATTCTAGGTTAACGCTAAGTACCCTACAGGTTTTGATTTACTTGCTAGAATCAAAATATGTCGCATGAATGGGCGTCTTTTTTTATTGCGTTGACATGGAAGATTTATTTTTTTTAGAGCTCCAAGGGACCATAGACCTACGTAATATTAATTTCAACTTGATCATCCACGCTTTGCTGAGAAAAAGGTCTTGACACAGAGATACGGACAACAATGTGATCCTATAAGGGTTCCATTTTTTCCATTTAAGGTACAGAACCCTAAAAAAAACTTTTACAAAAAAAAAAAAATAGGTACTACAAAGTGAAAAATAACTTTAATTTCGGAAGTCGGTGTCTTTGGATATGTATTTTAGCTTTTTGCCACCGACTTCCCGAAATTAAAGTAATTTTTCACTTAGTAGTATTTTTTTGGAAGTCGGTTGTTTTTTTTTTTTTTGTAAAAAAGTTTTTTATTTTTCACTTTTTAGTGGGTCACTGTAATTTATCCAAGTTACAATAGCCTAATGGCAACTGCTCATCACCTTTTACATAATATTGCTTTTCCTGATAAAAGGACGTTAATTGTCGAGTTCTCCCAGAAAGGAACCAGGAGAACTGGAACTGATGGTGAAATCACCATCAGCTCCACTTCAACATATGTATTGTGACGAGCATAAATTGCTTAGCAATAATCAAATCGCAACCTGTGAAATACGTTATTATTGAGTAGTTCCGATGACCATCTGTGGTCTTCCTCATCAGTTCCACTTCATCAAATGGTGCTTTCTGGGAGCAAATGCACAAGTTACTATAAAAAATACCCAAATGGCTATAGGTGCCTATAAAATTTGAAGGTTCCCTTCGATTTCTCTGGGATGCCATCATCAGATCCTGGTTTCCTTATCATGGTTCCACCCTTGGGATATCTCCTTTCCAACAAAAAAATAATCATCAAAATCGGTTCATAAACGACGAAGTTATCCGAAAAAAAAAATTATTATATATGGTTGAATTGAGAAACCTCCTTTTTTAGTTGGTTGGGTTCCACTGTATACGGTGACCACATTCGGTTGAACCGGTTTTTGTACATTAAGTCGGTAATCAAATAGGGCGACCATAATCGTTTAAGTTGTTCAATAAGTCAGCCGTGTTCGGTCACCAAAAACAGTCTGCGGCCGAATACAGCTAACCGATTACCCGTTTACACTAGTCGGTGACCAAATACAGGCTGCAACCAAATTGGTCAAAACTACCTAATGTTAACAAGTCATTAGTCACCCAAACTATTTTTTTTTTGCAAATATGCAATGTAAAGACACATGGAATTTACCTTATTCTATTTATAGATATACTAGCTGTTGCCTGCGGCTTTGCCCGCGTGGATGTCAGAAATTATCCCACGGGAACCTACTACCAGGATAAAAAGTATCCTATGCCAAATTTCATCCAAATCCATTCAGCCGTTTTTGCATGATTAACAAACATCCAAACATCTTCACAAACTTTTACATTTATAATATTATGTAAGATAGATAATAATCAATTTTATTTTTGTCTTAACAATTCTCGGGTCCCTGGGGTCTCGAACCTTTCTAAGGTTCATACGAGGGGGCGAAGCCAACTCGCAGAAGCCAGTTACACGTTTTTAATTAAATGAGGCACCAACCAATGATTATCCCTGTTCACAATATGTAAGTGCACACAAGGACAATCTTCGGTTGGTGTAAGACTATTGCAGGATATGGAGACAAAGCTATTGGATTATGGAATGGTTATGCATATTAACTTTTGTTCGTCATATTATTCTGCATCTGATTAATAATGTTTGATGCAAAAACAAATAAAATTGCGCCATTTTGGTCATTGGCTTTTCTGTGTCAAAAAGTAAAATTTGATCACTGGAAGGTGCATGCTCAACATAACAAGTAAACATTTCTTAATACTCACCACACATGTGCATTTGTGTAATATTTTACCATTTGATTCCATTGGAATAAATTTTTGCAGCAGAGCTTTTCCATCTATTTTCCACAAATTAAGTTCATCCAACTTAGAGGTGATGCTTTCTCCATTCCATTTGACATCAGATTTCAACAATACAAAGTTTCCAGACTGTAAATTAATATAGGTAATAGGTAATACGGGCTGGTATCCGCAAGTCCTCGTCAATGCGCGTACTTTGCGTACATATCAATAATATATTAAAGTGTATGTTAAAAGAGATTAGTACATAAACATAGAATTTAATCAAAATAACACTTACGTGGAAGTGCTTTGGTACATCTTTTGACTGACTTGAATCAGACTTGTTTCCATCAGAACCATTTTTCTCATCATCTGAGCCTTCCTCCTCGTCTAGTTCCCCCTCTTCATCTTCAGCTTCTTCGTCTTCCTCTCCTTCACCTTCACTTTCCTCAGATGAAGAGTTTTTGCGTTTCTTTTTGGTGTTATTCAAAGACGCCTTAGATGTCCGTTTCCGTGTTCCACGTCCAGGTTGTTCATTCTGATGAGAAATTGTTAAAAATTACATTTTACGATATATTTTATAATCTTTTGTAAATTACGGAGAGGAACCAAATTTTACCTATTTTTGCAACATAATAATATTTTTAGCAACTGGTTACTTGTGTAGCAATGCCACTCTTTTGAGAAGAACTAACTTAACCTATTATTGCATCGATCATTGTATAATGCAGTAACTATTAAAAATTTCATTGAGACCTAACACAAGCCAAAACAGAACACTTTAGAAACTATATCTTGGGATACAATTTTGAGTAAAAACTGAAAGCAAATTATTTGCGAGGAGTGCACTTACAGAATCGGCATCCGGCGTCCAATCTTCACCCGAGTCTTGAAATTCTTCGGGTTCCGCTTCCGCTGCCGGTTCAGAACCATCAGAATCATCGTCATTCTTCTTTACTGATTTTCGTTTACGCATATTGTTGGAAATATTACAAAATGGTAAACAGAAATTCACAACCCAAACCCACGCCAAGGCCTCAAAAAGGCTAGCAACAAGCAGGCAAAGGAAAACTAAAACGAAATGCGCTGCGCTGATTGAAGAGATGAGGCGCTAGCATAGATAATAAACTCTACCAAAACTCTACTCTACTCTATATTTTAGTCGGCAATAGACTAATTATCCTCGGGCGGGAAGAAGAATAACCACTAGGGATGTACTTTGGCATAGATAACTTACAGTAGCTTTTTCGATGACGTAAATGACATGTTTTTAAAGAAGTTTTCGTTTACTGATGAATAAAAATAATAGTGAGCGTCAAGATGAAGGGATCAAGTCACCAGTCTAAAATGTATCACATTAAAGAATTTGTCCTACATATGTACTATTTGTACCCTAAACAAGACATTTGTACCTATAAATATGAATTTCACATTTTCAATAGGTGCCGATTCTCTGAGCGACTTATGCTAGATACACACGCAGTGACTTTAGTCACCGGTGACTCGCTGACGATTTCAAAAGAGATGTGCACGTGCCTTTATGTGCAAACATAACGATATAGGTTTTTCGGTCCCGATTTATGTCAATACGCTTCGGTACTGATAGGTACCGATCAAACCACATAAAAGATACAGGTAAATCAGTTCTTAGTGACTAACATGTCTTCGAGTTCGTCGGACGATGAGTTTTTTCTCCTTAAAAGTGTTCATTATAAATGTAAAAAACCAGCTCGGTGTCAGTCTACGCACAATGAAGGGTTCCGTAGTTGAAAAAAATTTATCCCAAAAATAAACTTATCATTGTTGAAAAACTAGAAATCCCAAAAAAAAATTTTATGCGACATAATTACAAATTAACTATTTTCGGACTTTTTCCTTTACTTATAATGAGAGACCTTGCTTCTTAACAAATTTCATGATTCTATGTCAACGGGAAGTACTCCATAGGTTTTGATTTACTTGAGAGTATCAAAATATGTCGCATAAATGGCCGTATTTTTTTACTGCGCTGACTAGAAGCTTGATTTTTTTTAGAACTCCAAGGGCCATAGCATGGGCGTACCCAGCTTTTGGCCCAGGGGGGGGCAAATCAGAAATTTCTTAAGCCGGGTCCCCCCACATGTTTTTTTTTTTTCGCCTCATCAGTGCTCAATGTCCTCGGCAAAATCTATGAGACTGAGACTTATTTATAAGCGCCTCAGAGATTACGCCGAGACAAACGGTCTAATGCCTAACGAGCAGTTTGGTTTTCGAACCCAACACTCTTGCGTACAACCGGTCCACCACATCAACGAACATAAGCGTTGGTTTCCAGCGTAGTTCGATGACGGGTGCTGTTTTCTTCGATATAGCGAAAGCGTTTGACAAAGTCTGGCACAATGGTTTATTAAATAAGCTTTACAAACTCGGTGTGCCAGACCGTCTCGTGCTCATCTTACGAGCCTTTTTGTCCTACCGCACTTTTCGCTATCGTATCGAAGGAGCGCTATCTTCTCCCCATCCCATTCGCACAGGTGTCCCTCAGGGCTCTATGCTTTCTCCACTCATTTCCACATTATTTACCAGCGATATTCCGAAAAGTAAAAAGGCACAGTTGGCTCTGTTCGCAGACGATACGGCCATCTACTATTCCGGCCAACGCCAAGACCCGATAAATCGCACTCTCCAACCCACAGTCGATAAACTCGGCGCGTAGTTTCGAAAGTGGAGTATCGAAGTCAATCCCGACAAAAGTCAAGCGGTTCTCTTTTTGAAACCGCGTCTCAATCGATCTCCCCCACCGACCGATTACCATGTTTGGCAAGCCGATCCTTTGGGAGAAGCGAGCCAAATATCTAGGTGTGAACTCAAAAAAGCATTTATTTCAAATAAACCAATTACAGGCACTTTTGAATTGTCAATGGGTCGGTCAGTCAGAAAGATGAAGCTAGTTGAAAAAGCGTAGTGACCCTCGATGAGCACCTCTAAGCACATAAAGCAGGCTCGTTGTGAATGCACGTAGAAAATTGTCACATATGTGCAAGTTGCGCATCTATACAGCATGTATTCTCCCAATCCCCCTAACCCCCCCCCCCCTACCCCTTACCTATGCGGGTTCAGTATTTGCACACGCAAACTCTCGAAACATCCATAGGATGCAGACCACAAAATCGTTTCCTTCGAACGGCTACGGGATACCCTTGGTTCGTTCGGAATGAAAACCTCCACCTAGACCTTAAAATCCCAACTATCCACCGAAATTCCAAGCGTTTCTTCGATACCTCCGTGAAACATCGCAACCCCTCTGGTTGTCGAATCGTTCGATATATCCCCTCTAAAATCAGAAAAGTCCCCCGTCCAAGGCATGTTCTCACCGACCCCGATGACCTCTTATCCCTCCTCCAGGAGAAAAGTAGGGTCACCAGTACAGTTTACAAACACAAATCTACATTCCGACCTCGCCCCCGAGGTCCTATGCGACGACGACCCCCATGTAATTCCCCCCAACCCTTGATCGGTGAAGGAGTGCCAGCTGGTGGCGTAGATGAGCCTGTAACATTAATTATCCAGATATGATCCAGCCGGTCCCTTCTTGCCCCCAGCAACGCCCTAAACCGAGGTTCCAACACCACAGGGGGTGCCCTTAGCATGTAGTCGCTTAATTTACAGACTAATAAAGCAAGGATTAAGGCCGCGCAGCGCGGTTTTTTTTTAATATTAATGCATTCGACGACGACGACGACGACAACGTGTCGTGACTGTAACCGCTGTGTTCTCACGGAGGCGATCGGCGGCGGCGATCTCTCGCGTCCAAACCTGGTCCAGGCCATGGTGCGGAGCGAGAGTGCATGGGAGGCCGTCACCTCCTTCTGCGAAGCAGTAATGCTCGCGAAGGAGGAAGCGGAAAGCGTGAGGGAGAGGCAACAGCCGCGCCCTCGCGCCCCTAGCCGCCGTAGGAGACGCCCTGGGCGGCGGGAATCGATCGCCGATTCCCGGCCAACGTAGGCGCGGGCTTGCGGATGACGAGTAATGGGTAGCTCGCCGTCCGGTAAGGACCAGGCCCGGGTCGACGGCGCGTTGTGTTCCACGTGCGCCTCAAAGAGATGTCAGCAGTGACGGTCAGTAAAAGTCTGACACGCCCTCCCGCTCTGCCCAGAGCGGGAGAAGTCATTTGATGATTTCCCATCCACAAAAAAAAAAAAAAAAAACTTTTTTCGACAACATTACTTAGTCATACAATAATAATAGTCATACAAAAATCCAGGGCAGCTGCCTCCCTGCCCCCCCCCCCCCCCCCCCCGGGTACGTACATAGATTCAACTTGATACCTCCAGGGTTCCTGAGAAAAAGGATCTTGACAGACTGACAGACAGACGGACAACGAAGTGATCCTTTAAGGGTCCAGCACCCCAATTGCGTAACACATTATCAATCGGAGTTGGTTTTTCAATTAGGGTGCTGTTTTTTCCTTTTGAGGCACGGAACCAAAAAGGTAAGTCGGTGTCTATTTCTAAACTAATCTCCTTCCAATATTTAGCAATCACATTTCTTTATCGAAATATTTTTTATCACATAAATCAACATTTTTCCTGTAATCTTTTTAATTAATATAACCTAAAAATAACAAACTTTTCAAACCAATCACATTTCTTTGTCCCTCGCAAACTTCGCAAACCACATCCATTTCACGAGAACAGAAGACGACACAGTACACTGGCAAATGCTTTAACCCGTACGGATCGCAGCAGAAAGTCGGTACCGACAAGTTTCAACCTCTTTCTTTATGAACGAGCGCATAATGTTGCATAGGGCTATTTTACTCGTACCAATCGGTACCGAACTGTCCGCCGTACCTGCTTCTTTATGTAAGCACCCTTTAATGCAGGTTACAAACATGGCTTAGTTGCCTGCCACTTGCTGGCGATTTCAAAATCTTAAGTCCACACAAGATGTTGTGTCTGTGTAGACACAACATCCAATATATTACAAAAAAAAAAAAAAAAAAATCTTTTCGGTGGAAATTACAATACTTAAGTCAAAATCAAAATATTTTGGCACGGTTCCAAATTGGTCGTTTCCTATAGAGAAGAGCCGGCAAGAAACTCCATGGTTACTCTTTTAAAAATAATTGGCTTTTACAATATTTTCTAATAACAGTGTTAATAGGTATGGGTGGGCAATGTAGGCCTTTCAACAACTACCAGGTACTTAATAAAATAGAAAATAGTCAACAAATGTACAGTCTACTAGGCCTGCAACGTTCTCACATTCACAAAATAGAAAATAATCTATGTTCAATAGTCGGATAATTTTTATTTGAGGAATAAATATGGCGAAATGACATTTTTTTTCCTCTTTTGTTCCTTATGGAACAGGCTAAGGTCAGAGACCATGCTGCCTAGTCATCAGTTAGTTCATATTTTTTTTTGTAAATTCAGTTAAATTTTAAAAACTAAGTAACAACTAAGTTTTATTATGACAAAAACTGTAAAAATTATCTTGATTTTCAAATGAATGACCAGATTTATTTTAAGAAAAACCCTTAAGATATTATATGTACAGAAGGTACTATTGTGTCTAAAACCAAATATCCACGATCATTTATTGTCAAAGATTGTAATAATACTACTTACCATAGGAATAGTCAGCATATTCGTTTTAGGTACAAGTCAAAAAGTCAAATGTCTAGTCAGAAAAATGTCTCTCAAAATAATAACAAAAAGTCAACTGATAGTCCTAGTCCTGGTCAATTAAATAATAAACTAAACAAGGAAAGAGGATGATAGTTATACATTTATCTTAACTTATCATGAGTCAAGTCCTGAGTCAAGCTTACAAAGTCATGAACTGAACAATGAGTCAGATTCATTCTTATCATTCAAAGTCAAATCATTCGTGTCAGTCTGAAAATCAGTCAGAAAACACAGTAAAGTCACCCATATTTGTTAATGTCGATGAAACATTAGTTTTACCTGAAAGTCTACATGACTTTGATGAATTATGTGCGTTCGCGCAGCGGAATGTTGTTGAATGTAAAGATATTAATTATGCAGATATTTAGTGTATGACGTCGTATAATTGTGTATGGTAAAAAAAAAATTGTGTACGCAGCCATTGTGGAGAAATTCACCAAAAACTGATTCCGCTGGGCGAACGTTGTCCTGGCGGAACTTATTTTAATCCATAGACTTTAGAAGAAAAGAGGTGTGTCCAAAAATTAGTGTGTATTTGTGTGTAATTGTGTATGTATGAATAAAATGAGTGCATGCATAAACTTCGGAGAAATTCAAGTTTCCGCTACGCGAACGTTTGGCCATTAGCTAGTTTTCATATAAAGCGCTTACATAGAGAGCTGTAGATTTTTACATACGTTGTTTTGAATTTGTTTATATTTGTTTAAAAAACAGATTTAGAAAAAATCGTAGGGCTTAAAAGATAAAAATATAAACGTAAAATACACTTAATAGGTCTTAGTTCTTAAAGTATGCACTTTGGGGTCTAGATTTTCACGTTTATACAAACCTTGTAAGTATCTGAAACATGTTGCCAAGTATCAATGATGTTCCGTTAGTAATTAAAGAGTTAAAGGACAATTTTACCATGAATAGATCACTGTTTACAAAACAGTCAAATATCACGACGTTCTAAAGGAATTGCATGGTAAAATGTATGCCAAAAATTAGTTTATTCATTCAACTATTCACATGCAAAATTTCATGTCATTAAATTTAGTAATTAAAGAAATCAATTAAAATACTGACGAAGCATCGAAAACCTACATAACCCGACCAAGTTCGGATAGCTACAAAAAAGCGTCCATGCAATATATTTAGGTAACATCCCAAAATTTACCGTATAATACCGGTATTGAATTGGTATAGGTGATAACACAATTGTTGTTTCGATATAATTTAAAGGTCATTTATTTTTGTACACCAAATTTTTGTTCAATTGTTCTGATTTTTCAGCTCCAGAATTGACTGGAATAATTCCGGAGTTCCGATAGGTATTCACATTTTTTTAAAGTTAATATTTTGATTTAATTATATTCTTGTGAACGCACGTAATTTAACGTCTGTGGAATATTCCACAAACTGCTAGTCGAACGACGCGCGCGGCTTCCCGCTTGAAACGGTACTTCCATCCTTGAAGAAAAGAGAGGGCAATAATATGTTTTCATTGGCCGCGGCCCGCGCGTATTCGTTTTTGCTGTTGAACTTGAACCTGATTTTGTTTTTTATCCCCAGTCACAAACAAATGTGCAGTCAAGGACAATGTGCGTATGCGCTGTTGTTTTGCTATGCATCGCCAATTCTCGATAATAATAATATTGACAAAGTGTGTTATTAATGTTATAGTGTAACAGTGAAGCTTAACATAGGTAATTATGTAGTAGGAATATTGAGTCAGTGATAGTGAGAAGCTGATCACAGATATAAGGTAAGATTTTATAATAAATTAATAACTATACACTTATTCATTTACGTAGTTTATGAGGCATATAAATTATAATAATTGTGTTACGTTAACATTGGACAGACACCATAAACCCAAGTTAATATCTACAGATTGATCTAATTCTATTTAGAATTTAAATTCATAATAATAAATTATACTAGACATATTATAATGGCTTTTTCACTGTTCGTGCTGTGCGTCTGTGGAACTCACTCATTCGTTACGCGATAGCCCTTCGTTGGTAGTTTTGGAACATTTTTTGTCAATATAAACTGTAGTTTAAGTATATATTTATAAGTATGTATCATTTGAGTATATATTATGTTTATGTATTTGTTATTTGTTTAGTTTCTATCTGTAGTTTATTTTATGTAGGTACCTATAATATTATAATTAGAGTAGTTTATCTTTTTTTCCCCCCTTTCTTACTATGTACACTTGTTTTCTGTCCTGTTAAGAACTATCTCTCTTTCGCTCTAGGTTTGCTGTCAGAGAACTCATTAATGAGTTAAGCTCGCCTTTGTACATTATATTTTTTTATTGTAAAATTTATGTATTATTTTGGTGTGTGTACCTTAAAGTATAATAGTAATAGTAGTAATATATTATAATAAAATCGTAACCAAGTAGATGTTTTTCCTGGTTAAAGACAAACTACTGAATAGAAAATTACAGAATAACTACTGAATTAACTAAACGACCGACTAGATTGTAACGAAATGTTGAAAATAAATATTGTTATTGAATAATCACCTTATATTTATTACCAATATGCAAAATACATATACGTATAAGGCAGATGTTTATTATTGACTTTCTTTTTGTGGGGTTATGTGTAGAGATGGCAATAACGGCTGTTTTTCAATAATTAATTATGCATATGATTCTATATCACTAAGACATACTCCCCTTAAAAGGAAAGCAACTAATAAAGTATCACAATTTTTCATTATCTTTATGTAGTATACTTTTTATTAATGTTTCAGATTATAATGGCGTCTTAATCTCACTAGAAGCGAACACCTCAACGACCTAATTCTACAAACCAAACCAATTGATCCAACGCATCGCGCGGCGCTACCGACGCCGACGGGAGGAAAAATTTAAAATGGCCGGCAGAAAAAGTACTATACCGTTAAATAATATGAAAGTAGTAGTACGAATACATAAAGACACGTTTGTTAAATCTGTTCCTCCTGTTAGCCATGAAGTGTATGACAGTATACAAAAGCAGTTAGCTGAATTATTTAATTACCACATGAAGAAACCTGCCATACAATTGTCAATTAAACGCCATTATAATTATTTTTTTGACCACTGTGAAAACATACCCACCAGTAAACATTATTTTGATGATTCTGATGAAAACAATGTTGATATTACAGACGAATCTGATGAAGTTCAAGTAAAATTTCTAATGGATTATTATGAGTACAGAAATATAGAACCAACAAATCACAAGTTGTTAAAAAATAATTGGACGAATGAGCTACAAGACCACATATGGGCAAAAACGGATATTCAATGCACTTTTTCATTTAAAAGCAATTACGTTCCTTCAAATTTAAAGCTAAATAATATCAAATGTGATGGCAAATGTACCCAATGTGGAGCAAATATTTTAGTCACTATTGATTCAATAACTAGTAATTTCATAGATGTTACTTGTTTGCTAAGCCGATATAAAAAAGATTTTGTCCATGATTCGACTATAAAGAATAAACTTAATTCTGTAAGAAAACAAAAATTAGCAGTAATGTTAAAACATAATAAGGCATTAGCAGTTAGAGCCAAGATGGCAGACAAAATTATAGGCATAAATGATCCATGTGAACCTCCAACATTTCCGAAATTAAGTACTTTGAGGCGTATACGACACGAAGTTAAAAGGGCACTCCAATTCGATAAGAATACAATTCTCTCCATTTATGCTATGTCACAAAGTCCACCTTTTGATTCTTTTGTTCAAAAATTTAGTTTAGTCCCGTTTTTTTTATATTTTTGGACCCAAGAACAAGGTAAATATTATGATGAAGTATTAAAAAATACACACATCGTTTTATCCATCGATGCAACCGGTTCGATTTTTCAAGTAATTGCACCGCCAAATGTTAACGATAATTTAAGAACTAAAGAACCCAAACATACCTTTTTGTATGCCGTTGTGGCATACACTGCAAACACAAGTATACCTTTATGTTATATGGCGTCCCAGTCCCATACTACTGAAACCATAGCCACGTGGTTAAGCACATGGGCGCGTAACCGTAATACGCCGAATGAAATTATCAGTGATGATTCGTCTGCCCTATTAGGAGCAATATGTCGCAGTTTTTTAAACACCGACACAAACAAATATTTAGCGCAGTGCTTTTCGATATTAGAAGGTGAACATAATTCTATACCAGCATGTTACATTAGATTGGATAAGTCTCATTTTTTCAAAAAATTATACAAACAAAGCTGTTTCGATAAAGCGACAGAAAAATGTAAATACTTCTATATAAATTGTATAAAAAAAATTCACTTGCTTAAGTCCTATGACGAAGTCAAATCAGTAATCAAAGATATCGTTACTGTATCTTTACATGAATATGTAACCCTAGATTTAGATGGGCATTCATGCAAGAAATATGATCAAGCTGTAGCGTGTTTAGCGAATATAAGCGAGTATAAGGTTGACATCCAAGATTTAGATAACTGTAACGATGATGAGGCATTATGTTCTGTATTAGCCGATGAAAAGAATGACACCAACAATGCAGGTACAAACCCACTCATTCAATATTACGACAATATTCTAGAAACCGAAAAATTGTATTTAATGTTAATTGACCCGAACGAACATAAAAACGAATATTATCTACCAGAAATAAATGATACATTAAAAAGACTATTGAGAAAGTTGCCAATGTGGAGTGGCGTTATGGATAAGTATTTTCGTAATGTTAGAAATGTTGGGAGTAGCTCAAATGTTGAAAATCATTTCAAAGATATAAAGACCATATATTTCAATACAAAGCAGGAGCGAATACGTTTAGACGAATTTTTAATACAACATTACACTTACATTAATGGAATGATCAAATTAAATAAAGCTAAATATTCTGAAACTGCTACTAAGATAATTAAGAATAAGAATGAACATATGATTTTAAATCAAGTTAAACAGACGAAAATTATAGGTGATTTCGAGGAGCAATCTATTTTTCAAGACAATCCTGTTGAAATAGAAAACTGGAGAGGTCTAGTTATTCCCAACACAAAAACTATCTCGTCGAAGCCTCTTTACATCTTACAAAATGGTAACGTATCAATATCGAAAGACATCAAAAATGTAGTGACTAATACCTGTGCATTTGACGCAGTGGCTCAAGCTTTCGCAGTCGCATATACTGACCGTATCTCTTTCCGTAATTTTATAGATTCCTTGATTAGCAAAGATTCATTCACTCGTTTTTTTATCCTATTATCTAATACGAAAAAGAATTATTGCAAAACGTTATACGCAAAACGAGAAATTTTACTAAATCCATTGTTTAATGTTAATGACAATACACTTGATGCAAGACAGTGCCAAATTATAGATTGTGCATGCAATGTCACAAAAATAATTGAAGACATCTGTTTGCCATACTTTTCTGGAAACAGAAAGAAATGTTGTTCAAATAAAGAATGCCTTGTTTCCATAAATGACAGCAATTTTAAATGTAAATACCTACCTTTAAACATTGATATCATTAAGTGTAAAGGCATTGCCAAATTGCAAGAGTCTGTAGAATCTGGTATGAGGAGTGACAATCCTCCTATTTGTAATTTTTGTGGAATAGGCACTGTCGATTTTAAATATGATTTAAATGATTTAATTATCTTTGAACTACATAATTTGTACATAAATCTAGAGGACATACCTCGTAATATTGAAATAAATAATAAGCTATTTTTAATATTGGCTATTATTGAATATGTTCCACCTTTACAAATGCCAGGTATTGGTCATTACAAGGCGCATTGTTCGAGACCCCCGTACACTAATAAATCATTTCAGTGTTACGACGATTTATGTAGCAAAATTCAAAATAGTTCCAAAAACATAATGCCTCATGCAATAATTTATACAACTGAATAGTCTAGTTATGTGATCTGTGATTGTTAATCTGTGATTTTTTTTTAAGCTAGTGTACATTATACTTAGAAATGTTGAGGTTATTTACTGTATTTGCTACTCATTTAAGAATATTTTCTTGAAAATACCTTTTTTATACCAATGTTTTAGTTTATAAGCACTTTCTTAATGTTGATCAAATCTAAACAACTGAATAGTCTAGATAAGTGATCTGTGATTGTTAATCTGTGATTTTTTTTTAAGCTAGTGTACATTATACTTAGAAATGTTGAGGTCTTTTTCTGTATTTGCTACTCATTTAATAATTGGTATTGAGTTGTAAATACCTTTTTTATTTTATAAGTACTTTTTAAATGTTGATTTATTTTTATATTAGGCAGACTCTCAAACCTAAACAACTGAATAGTCTAGTTATGTGATCTGAGATTGTTAATCTGTGATTTTATTATTGAAGCTCTAAATATTTTACTTACCCTTATATTCATAATCGTTTATTAAACCTATGTTAGTTAAAACACATTTAAGTTTATTGCTGTCGTTGCAAGCGTTTGTTAACGTTATTATAATTACTTATTTAAGTGTGTAATGAAACATAATTAAGTATGTACTTAATAAAAAAAATTTTTGTACACGGATATTTAAATAGAAAAGTACTTGTTAATTGAAGATTTGTTTTTATCGTAGATAGTTGGGTTATTATTAAAAAAATATTTTTAATTCAAGAAATGCAATTGTTTTATTTTTTCCTAACGCTTGTGTACGGAACTGTACCATATTAGTAAATACTATATTGGAAGGTTAAGAACGTCTCTTAGATATATGGCTGGGCCGCTTTTTTGTAGCTATCCGAACTTGGTCGGGTTATGTAGGTTTTCGATGCTTCGTCAGTATTTTAATTGATTTCTTTAATTACTAAATTTAATGACATGAAATTTTGCATGTGAATAGTTGAATGAATAAACTAATTTTTGGCATACATTTTACCATGCAATTCCTTTAGAACGTCGTGATATTTGACTGTTTTGTAAACAGTGATCTATTCATGGTAAAATTGTCCTTTAACTCTTTAATTACTAACGGAACATCATTGATACTTGGCAACATGTTTCAGATACTTACAAGGTTTGTATAAACGTGAAAATCTAGACCCCAAAGTGCATACTTTAAGAACTAAGACCTATTAAGTGTATTTTACGTTTATATTTTTATCTTTTAAGCCCTACGATTTTTTCTAAATCTGTTTTTTAAACAAATATAAACAAATTCAAAACAACGTATGTAAAAATCTACAGCTCTCTATGTAAGCGCTTTATATGAAAACTAGCTAATGGCCAAACGTTCGCGTAGCGGAAACTTGAATTTCTCCGAAGTTTATGCATGCACTCATTTTATTCATACATACACAATTACACACAAATACACACTAATTTTTGGACACACCTCTTTTCTTCTAAAGTCTATGGATTAAAATAAGTTCCGCCAGGACAACGTTCGCCCAGCGGAATCAGTTTTTGGTGAATTTCTCCACAATGGCTGCGTACACAATTTTTTTTTTACCATACACAATTATACGACGTCATACACTAAATATCTGCATAATTAATATCTTTAAATTCAACAACATTCCGCTGCGCGAACGCACATGATGAATTTGATATAGAAAGTCCATTGTCTTCTCAACAGAGAAACTTGGAGAACTTACTACAAAGTCCAAGTGAATTAGATGTACCAAGTAGTGTAGAACAATCTCTTATACCATGTAATGATGAGGCTGGAAATGCTGAAAAACAATATAGCTCTAGGGGAAGATTGTTAAAGAAAACAGAAAGACTCAGGTTTAATACTTAGAAAATAAGACAAATAACAATATTATTGATTGCCGATTCTCTTGTGAACGCACTAAACTAAAATTAGAGAATCGCTATCTTTTACTAACAGGCAGCGCGAGAAAAGGACGGCTATAGCTATGAACTAAGTTGGAGATGTCAAACTGGTTCACGCCTTGCGCTTCACCGTGTTTTTTAGTCGACATGTTTTTACGTGTCGTCTAAATGTCTATGGAAAAAATATTTCTAACTAATTTGACAGCTCTAATTTACTTCCGTCCCTTTTTTGTCATAATAGAGAGAAAAAGTTAGCAATAGCCTAAATTAAGTTTAGTTTGTGCACAACAGAATCGGCACCAATGTCATTCAAGTGCAAATTGTAATTTTTATTGTATTATTGGCAAGCACTTACTTATTCTATTACTATACTTAAGATATTATTGTATAATTATATTTTGTAATAATTTTAAATACAGCGACTCAAAAATTCATATGTTTTAAGTGTAAATTGTTAATGTTTTTGTAACACAACTATTTTTTTTTTTTGGCAATTGAGCCGATGTCGACTATTCTGCCAGTGTCACGTTTGGACAGCAGCGCAGAGAGGCGGGCCGTCGACTTTGACTTTGTACTTTGTGGTTCGATCTAGTTGTTAGTCGTTAAAAAAAAAAACGAGGACAAAGGTTAAGGACAACATAAATAATCTAGATTACACTCATATATAAAATAGGATGATAAATAGCACAAAAAAAAATACAATACATACTTACATAATTATTACGCATACCAGCTACAATTTAATATCATTTTCATTTAAAAAAATAGTTAAAATTTTAATAATTTTGGGAGAGAAGTGGGATAAAAGGCAATGGAAGTTAGTTGGAAGAGGAATGTTACATTTGGAAATTTTTCGATAATCGATAATTTTTCGATAAAGGTCGTATTCAAGGAACAGGAGAAAAATATATGATCCAAAGTACCTTCCGCAAGACCACATTCGCACAGGGAGCTGTCCCTAACATAAATCTTATTCAAAAACACTGGGCTACAACAATGTCCGAGTCTTAATCTGCAAAGCGTCGAAACAGTTTTTTTGGACAATTTCGGGTATTTAAAAAACCAAGGTTTCCGCTGGATGTCGTGCTGTATGCTGCGTAGTAGACTCCCTTGGCTTTTGAGGTCTTATTCCACGTTTTTGTCCACGAGTCTAACAATTTGGGCTTGGCACCATTTCGCAAATCGTAGTTATGAGCTACGTAGTGCTTTCGATCAGCCGGATTTGATGTGGCATACTTCGCTAACGAATCAGCGCAGTCATTGTCAACAATACCCGAGTGACCAGGGATCCAGGCTATTTCGATGTCCAAGCCGTTTTGGGAGCATTCAAATAACAGGCTTTTAATTTCTACAATGATTTGAGTATGAATGTCGATGGCTATAAGAGTAGGGGAAGACCAAAGAAACGATGGATGGATTGTGTGAAAGATGACATGGCTAGAAAGGGGGTGACTACCGAGATGACGAATAATAGAGAAGTATGGAAAAAAAGGACATGTTGCGCCGACCCCAAATAGACTGGGATAAGGGCAGGAGAATGATGAATGATTTGACTATGGATTTTACTATGGAGTTGATTTCGTACTAGGGTCTGAATGCTACTACGGGAATCCGAAAAAATTACTGCTTTTGTTATTCGATGTGATTTGATATAGTGTATAGCTTCTAAAATCTAAAAAAATCAATACACTCTCCTGTAAAAACTGATGCTTCTGGTGGACATTGAAAAAGTAAGGCAATTTATGAATTTTGAAAATATACTGCTACTCCTGTAGATTCTGTTTGTGATAATTTTGATGCATCAGTAAAGATTCCATCCTTCCCAGAAACGTTTGACGGCCAACTCAAAGTCTCGTCTTGCGTTTTGGGAATTCTTTGATATACCCAATTCCAAAACGGCTTTTGGTTCGAAGTGAATCGTTTCATATGCAGCCGAAAAGACAGGGAGAATTGGATATTGACAAACAGGCGAGGAGAGGTGTTTAAGCTCTCTGTACCTATTTATCAATAGAGGAACTGCTTTATTGTTCCAATAAGGAGAATTATTGAAGGAAAGGTCGATTTGTTCTAAAATTGGGGATAAAGGATGGGATGAAAGGGAGAATACTTTAGACATGAAACGATCTGCCAAATATTGTCTTCTTAGGTATAAGGGTGGTTCTGCACATTCAACTTGAAGCGCATTTATGGGAGAGGATTTCATGGCTCCAATAACAATTCTCAGGCACTTGGCCTGGACGCCGTCTAATTTCTTGAGCGCTTCTTTGTTGCAAGGCTCAATAAGGAAGAAACAGTAATCCAAAGCGCTCCTAGTCAACGCGTTATAGACCAGTTTGAGGGTGAAGGGGTGGGCTCCCCACCACACCCTGGCCAAAGCCTTAAGAATCGATACGGAGCGTTCACATTTTTTGACCGTGTTATTAATATGGTCAATCCCAGACAATCTCGAGTCCAACGTTACTCCCAGAAACCTAGCCTTATCCTTAACTGGAATGATTTGTCCATCAATATTTATACCTACACTATCAGCTGTACCCAGACCTTTCCTGAAGCCGAACTGAGTCGCCGGAAGCAGCCTCCTGGCCTCCACCAACCATTCTAAACGATTCTTGATTAAATGTTCTAATAATTTAATTAGTATGGACGATAGAGCGATAGGTCTATATGAGCAATGATCATTGGGATCTTTGCCAGGTTTTAATATCGGAATGACAACTTGAACCTTCCAATCTATGGGAATATATCCGGAGGTGAAGCAAAAATTAGCCAAGTCCAGGTAGTATTGGTGGGTTTTTGGACCAGCTCTGGCAATAAACGAGTAAGGGAAACCATCCACCCCTGGTGCGGAGTCCTTGACACGGGATAGCACAGTTTTTAATTCCTGCAAGCTGAATGGCTGTTCATTGGATCGTTAGCGTTGTCTACATCATCGGTGTCAACACAAATGTCCTCTACACCTGGAACATAGGCTGGAGCGATTTTGGAGAAAAACTGGTACCCCAGTTCTTCCGAGAGGTTGTTCGAGGAGGCAGGTAGGTACTAGAATATTCCTAAAACGTTTTACTTTCCGCCATACCACTGAAATTGGAGTGGATGGACTCAACGAACTGCAATACTTTGACCAACCTTCTCGTTTCTTCTTTTTAAGTACTTTTCTGGACTTAGCTAATATTCGCTTGATAGCGATAAGGTTATCTAGGTTCATATCAATGTTAACAGTCTCTTCAGCATCATTCCTGGCCCTGACCATGTCAGTGCATTCCCTATCCCACCATGGCGGAGAAGGAATTTTACCAGATTGGGGTTTTTTGGAAGGGAAACAGTCATCTGCTGTAGAAGAGACAGCAGACGAAAAGGACAAAAAACATTCCTGAACATTAATTCCGTTAACTTTTGGCAGAGAAGATACTCTTAAATCTAAAATCTTTGAATATAAATCACAATCTGCCGAGTTTAGCCGGTATTTTAAAAGGGGAGGGGAGACTTTAGTGGGAACATTTTTAGAAGGGAATTCAATCATGATGGGGTAGTGATCACTTACATAAGTCATATCCAAGCGACGCCAGGTGAAGAGGCTAGATATATTGGATGAACAGAACGTCAAGTCAACACAACTATTACTCTGCCCTGGTGCAGATCTGCGTGTGGCACTGCCGTCATTAATGACACAAAGATCCAGATCATCCAATAAATCCAGCAAGCCATTGCCAAAGTTATCGCAAGTATCTGATCCCCAACGATAATGGTGACAATTAAAATCACCCATAACAAGAATTGGACCACTAACACTACATAACAAATTTCTAATTACCGAAAGATATTCGAGTTGTGGGTGCACAATATAAAAAGAAAAAATATTTATATCCTCAGCCTTAACAGCAACAGGTAAACTGGCCAAAGGTTGCCTGAAAGAAATTGATGTTCAGCTGCAATTTCTTTCAGGTCAACCTTTGGGAGATACAGGCTGTACCTAATTGAAAGACTGAAAGTCCTGAATCGCGAAGAAAATTAAGGAAAAAATCTGCTGTTCCATACATTTATTTCCACATGTCATGGACAAAATGTTTAGAACAGCTGATTTTTTTACGCGAGTTTCTGTTTGGTTCCATTGTGAACGTTGATCGTAAATATGAGTTCAATTATCCTTTTGGGTCAAGTTATTTCAATTACTTACAACTTATATACAATTACCTATGTACAAAAAACAATTGGTACTTTTTTTTAAAGTTTATCATTAATGTAAGACATTTCATAATCTAAATGTAGAAAATAGGTACTAAATATGAATACTTCGAAAAAAAAAAAAACTACCTATTAACATGTCTGACCAAATTGTTGAATCATCAACATGGAGGGACCAATGTTTACAGTTGATATTTCTCAAACAATTCATGTTAGGGACAATCAAATTTAATATTTCTATAGTAGAATTAAGTTATTATAATACTAAATAGGTAGGATACTCCTCCAACCAGCGTATCCATTTGGTCCCTCCATCTGGTTTGAGATCCAAGACTTGGTCCCTCCACCTTGACGCTCACAAAAATTCTTACTCGTGCCCGTATTACATGATCATACTTTGTTATGAATAAATTAGCTGGATACCTATCACTAATAGTCAGTAGTGTCACAGGAATAGTGATTCCGTTCATTCCATGACACAGCCGGTGGAATGAATGAATGCACAATTTCATGGTTCTAGACCCAGCGGTTTAGGCTGTGCATTGTCTGTCAGTGAATGAATTAGTGAATTTGAGATTTTTATTCATTAGATTACCAACAAAACAGATGCTTACCTAAAAATGTACTATATACACACAAGCACAAAATAATAACTGCTGCTTGTTGCTATGTTCAAATTGTATCAATCAAATTAGAGGCTAATAAATGTTGTGGCTTAATACTGGCATTAAACTTTTAACTATTATTTCACTTAAAACAATGACTTTTAGAAATCAATTGATACCATTGCATTATGTCTATGAAGCAGGGTTACAAAGAAAACATGTTGGTAGTACCTAACATTTTTTTTTAATGAATATTAACGGCTATACCTATATTGCACTCAAAACATTTTATTAAAATTACCATGGTCGAACAGGACTCTGACTGGCATGTGTTAAAATCCATGTATTCAATGGTTTAGGTTTCATTGCCATCTGTTTATGACGGGGTGATTTAGGGCAAATGACATACAATCTTTCTTCTCTAACAACAAAATAGCATGACTTACATCGACGTCGCACGCGACCCTTTACTTTAAAACCACAAATAGGATTAATTATAGGAAGCGAGGGCTGTAACAATCGCTCTCTTGCAAATTGTTGAAACGTACTCAGCATCGACAACTGTACAACGCTGGTTGGGTAACTTCTAACAGATGATATTGTTTTCACGAAGGACACTATTCTTTGCATTTTCCTGTAAAAATCAATAACAACATTTTTGGAATCGTACATAATAACTATCATATAAAAATAACAAATTAAAAATTGAGCTTATTACTAGAATATATAGAATTAAAAATACCTAGTTCAAGTTGAATCTTAGAGTATTTAACACACGAGTTATATATAATATCTAATGATTGAATAAAAAGAGTATTTTGTAGCCCTCTACAAGTTTTTTTAGGTTAGATTACTGGACGAACCAATAACTTGTTGGATTTGACACTATTACTTTTTTTTTTTTTTTGGCTTCGCACGGTTTGTGCATTTAGCCAATGTCAAGTTTAGTTCGTACAAACGAAGGTAGGGAAACGAAGATATTACAAAGATTTAATTAAAAAGGGATTTAGGATAGGATGGATATAATAGGATTAGTATAATAAAGGTGATAAAATAATGTTAATGAGCAAATTACAATGACGAAAATATACAACTTAATTATTTAAAATAATGAATGAGACTATACATTTATAATATATACAGGGAAGCTATTTGTACAAAGTAAAGAAATTATCAAGGTAGGAAAAGGAGTACTGAGGGACAAGAGGTTACTAAGAAAAGAGGAACGGTCATATAAAGGACAGGAGAAAAAAATGTGGTTTAGGTCGCCTACGTCTGTGCCACACAAGCACATGGGGTCGTCGATGATATGAAGTTTGGCAAGATGGGCTAGAGAACAAACATGACCCAGTCTCATCCGTATTAAAACGGAGGTCCAAAAGCGCGGGAAACTTCGTACTTGACGGACGCCTTTTTTTGAGATAATTTTTATAAATTTAAAAAACCCTAAATATAAGATCAGTAGTCGTAGTTTTAGTGTTCCATTTTCTTTTACTTTTAGTTTAATTTTAGTGTAGAATATTTTCATCGGTAGTGGTAAGTGTTTTTTTTTTAGTTATTTAAACGAATATGAAAGACCCGCCTGATCCGGGGGATTTGATCCCCCCGGCAGGCAATTTTGTTACCATCATCTCTATTGAATCGGGCATGGATACCGATGGGTCGACTTCAGCTCGTCATTTAAAACGGAGTCGTGTGCATGTGTGCAAGCACTGCTATAAGCGTCGCCGTACCCGAAAAAACCACGGTTCCGCGTCTTCGGGTTGTGGTTGCATGGCAGAACTTACTGCATCAGAACCCAACTGCCCTGAAATAATGGCCACTAACGAAATACCTTGTACTAGTAACAAAATGCCCGATATCCCTGCTCCATCCTTAGTTGTTTCCACTCAGATAGGTCGGAAAACATACGACAAAACGGACAGCGCGCCTTTTGTCATTCATGTACAAAAAAATATTATTTCACCAGACGATGGATCGACACTGCACCCAATCACTTTTGGCAAGATTCTAAAACACAATGCCTTCCAAAACATAATCAACGGGAGTGTCAAAAAAATCGGACGCAATAAAATTTCTTTATCGTTTTCGAATTTTCTGGACGCAAATTCCTTTATTACACATAATAGTCTTGAAACATATAATTACAAAGCGTTTATACCTACTTTTAATGTTACCAGAATGGGTTTAGTGCGTGGTGTTCCTGCGGAATGGTCTCCGGAGGAGGTTATTGATAACATAACAGTACCTATAGGTTGCGGGCCAATCTTAAAAGTCAGACGCCTCAATTTTAAAACCACTGTTGATGGTACAACAATTTGGAAACCATCCCAATCCATAGTTGTTACATTTGATGGGCAGGTTCTACCAAAGAGAATTTTTATGTGCTATAATGCATTACCTGTAGATTTATATATTTTCCCTACTGTACAGTGTTTTAATTGCTGTCGTTTTGGTCACACTAAAATTCAGTGTAGGTCCAAGGCTCGTTGTTATAAATGTGGCCTAGGCCACACTGGGAACAGTTGTGAAAGAGAACAAGAAAGTGCATCTTGTTGCCTTTGCTCTGGTTTTCACTATGCTACGAATAAGTCTTGCCCAGAATTTTCTAGGCAAAAATTAATTAAAACATACATGGAACAAAGTTCAGTATCTTATTCACACCGCGTTCGTGTGAGCGGTTAATAGAATGCCTGCTTCAAGTAGCTATAAAAAGACTGTCTTCCTCAAACCACGCTCCCCTCCCAAATCTGTACAAGGATATAATAAAGAGGCTCACAATGCCATTATTGAAGATTATGACATTCCCCAACCATCAAATGGTTGTGCTCTTTCTAATAATAATGAAAAAAACGACACAAATTTTTCCATAAATGATTTTCTTTCTGCATTATACAATCTTCTTTCTCAGTTCAACATTTCACCGTCCAACGTTGCCCCGTCTTTCAATGTATCTCAATCCATTCATAATGGACAACACATCCAAAATAATCCAGTGGAACTGCCGCAGTCTAGTAAACAAAAAGAGTGATGTTATATATCTTTTAAACAAATATGAGCCATTTGCCTTCGCCTTTGCAGAGACTTGGCTCAAATCTAATCATATTTTTAAAATCAACGGTTATTTAACCATTAGAGAGGATAGATCTGATGGGTATGGTGGAGTAGCTATACTCATCAAGAATTCTATACCTTTTTATCATTACATTACCTCCTCATAGTGAGGAAATCTCAATTGTAGCTATTAAAATGCATCACACTTGTCTTGTTTCTATTTACATTCCTCACCCTTCCTCTTCTGTCCTTCAAGAGATGAATAATCTCTTTTCTTCTCTTCCAAAGCCTTTCTTAATATTGGGGGACTTTAATTGCCATCACCAATCATGGGGTTGTTCAACTTCTAATTGTTATGGCGATGAATTACTTGATATAATAGACTTACATAACTTATGCATCTTGAACTCGGGAGCTGCCACACGTCGCTCAGATCCCACTCAGAACCAAAGTGCAATCGACCTTTCTATCTGTTCTCCAAACTTAGCCTCTTCATTAACTTGGCATACTTTAACCTCTACTTATGGCAGTGATCATTTTCCAATAGTTATTTCTTATCCTCTTTCAAAACCAAACGCACCATTAAGGAGATCAAACTTAAAACATAAACTACCTAATATAAATAATAATGACTGGGACAAATTTAGGAACATTGTTGACAGTAAGCTTTGCTCTTTGCCTGTTATCTCTGATGGCAATGAAAATAGTTGTGCTGAAGCTTTAGCACTTAATAAGTGCTAAAGCTTCAGCACAACTATTTCAAACTAAACTTCATCTGCCGCTGCGATTAACATAATATGTTAATCGCAGCGGCAGATGAAGTTTTTCCTGAAAAAAATAACAATATTAGTACAATTCCTTCGCCTCCATGGTGGGATTCAGAGTGCACTGAATTGGTTAAAAAACGTAAAGAGGCTGAATACAATTATAACCTTGATATGTCTGATATTAATTTTGAAATCGTCACCAACTTAATTAATGAAACTTGTAAACTTTTTAAGAAGAAAAAATTTGAGTCTTGGCGTAATTTTTGCTCATCAATTTCTCCAAATACTCACCCTACCACTGTCTGGCGCAATATTCGTAGATTTAGGTCCATTTATAACAACCCTTGTCCCATCCCTGATTCTTTAGCCAGTGATTTTTTAGATAAATTAGCACCACCATGGGTACCGGATGAGGTTATTAACCTTAGCCTGCCTCTCGTATCCAATATCCAAGATACTCATACGACACTAAATCTTCCATTCACTCTCACTGAATTAAAAGGTGTTATTCATAAAACTAAGGATTCTGCACCGGGCATTGATGGCATCCCGTATTCCTTTTTTGCTAATATAAATGATGACGTCCTCATTTATTATTTAAAGCTTATTAATTCTATCATGAATTAATAATAATTACCTTAAACCAAATAAAACCCCATCTGATGTTTCTTCATACCGTCCCATAGTCTTGTCATCAATCCTGATGAAATTAGCGGAGCACTTAGTTAAAAATCGCCTAGAATGGTATGTGGAAAGTAACAGTCTTTTGGCAGAATCACAATATGGTTTTAGAAAAGGTAAAAGTACAACTGATTGTTTAAGTATTTTAACATCGGATATTCGATTATCCTTCTCTAATAACCATTCTACCATTGCAGTTTTCCTTGATATTAATGCAGCTTATGATAATGTTGTATTATCAGTTTTACTAAATAAATTAAAAGCCTTGCAGGTTCCATTGATTTTGTCGAATTTTATTATTAATATCCTGACTGAACGCTCTGTTAACATGATAATAGGAGATCACGAGGTATCTCATCTTGTATGGAGGGGTCTGCCACAGGGTTCTGTGCTCAGTCCCCTTCTATACAATATTTACACTTTTGATCTAGACTCGTCTTTAATTACTAACCATGTTAAAGTTCTTCACTAAGACGATGACTTATTATTATATTCTTCAAGCCAATCTGTTGAACAAGCTCGCTGTGCCATCAATTCTGCTTTATCTAATTTGGAGTTATGGTTACATCTAAACGGTTTGGATTTATCCACGTCTAAAAGCGCGGCTGTTTTATTCACCCGGAAGAGAAATATTCCCTTAGTAAACCTCTTTTATAAGGATATACCTATTCCAGTTGTAGATAAATTCAGATATCTAGGTATAATACTTGATTGTAAATTAAGTAGTGTTCCTCATTGTGATTATATTGTCAACCAATGTGAAAATCACCTAAACATGCTTAGATGCCTCTCTGGTGTGTGGTGGGGTGCACATCCGTTTTCGTTGAAACTTATTTACAACGCAATTATCAGAAGCACTCTGGATTATGGATTGTTCGTTTTAGAACCTGGTAGTATCATGGCTTTTAAAAAATTGGATCGTATTCAGTCTAAAGCATTACGCATTATTTCGGGTGCCATGAAGTCTAGTCCTATTAATGCTCTCCAAGTTGAATGTGGGGAAGCTCCTTTACATCTTAGAAGACAATTCTTATCAGACAAATATTTGTTCCGGATTCTTCAGTTCTCAACTCATCCTCTCATTCCTAAACTAGACTCTTTAGTGTTGCAGATTGAATCTTCAGATTACTGGTCCCATAAACGTGCTCCTTGTTTAGTTATAAGCTATAAAAAATTCCTTTCACTTTCTTCTCCTATTCACCGTTCCAATAAACTTCCCATATTTAACTGTAGATATGAGAGTTTATAATTCAGCCCCATCATTAAATTTAACTGTGTACGTAGTAAATTAGATCCCGATTGTCCTAAAAGTTTTAACAATTTCCTTGCTGATCACTTAGAATATCACCATATATTTACGGATGCTGTCAAGCATTCTCCAATGGGTTGTGTTGGGATAGGTACTTACCATTCTCAATACAACATCGTACAAAAAATAAAACTGCCTCCGGAGACTTCGGTTTTTACGGGGGAATGTTTCGGTATTTTAAAAGCCATCGAATATACTCGTGTTTTTAAGCTCAAAAAAACTATAATTTTTACAGATTCCCAAAGTGCTCTTCTATCCATCAACAAATCCCCTTTCGAACACAAATCGCAGTTGCCAATCATTTATTTAATAAGAGAATTTGCGTTCAGAACCATCTCTGAAGGTAATACTTTCGAATTTGCGTGGATTCCGGCTCATGCTGGAATCCATGGCAATGAAGTGGCTAATACACTCGCCGGTGATGCGGTGCAGTGTGGGGACTTAGCTCCTTATACAAATTTCAGCACTGATCTTATGATCCTACCAAAGACTTTTCTTTGGGACACCTGGAAGGTAGCTTGGGATATCGGAAGCAACTCAAAGGGTCGTTATTTTTCACTAATTCAACCCGATGTTCCGGAAAAACCGTGGTTTGGCAGGGCAAAGTTTGGCAAGATGGAGACCTCTGTATTAATACGGATGAGACTAGGTCATGTTTGTTCTCCAGCCCATCTTGACAAACTTCATATCATCGACGACCCCATGTGCTTGTGTGGCACAGACGTAGGCGACCTAAACCACATTTTTTTCTCCTGTCCTTTATATGACCGTTCTTCTTTTCTTAGTAACCTCTTGTCCCTCAGTACTCCTTTTCCTACCTCAATAATTTCTTTACTTTGTACAAATAGCTTCCCTGTATATAAATGTATAGTCTCATTCATTATTTTAAATAATATTAAGTTGTAAATTTTCGTCATTGTAATTTGATCATTATCATTATTCTATCACCTTTATTATACTGATCCTATATATCCATCTTATCCTAAATCCCGTTTAAAAATCATTATAATATTTTCGTTTCCCTACCTTGACCTATGTACTAAACGTGACATTGGCTAAATGCACAAACCGTGCGAAGCCAGAAAAAAAAAAAAAAAAAAAAAAAACGGAGGTGGGCCTTGCGTTCGGATGTTTGTATAGTAGACTATTCTCCCTGCGCTATTATGTTATTATCATTCGTACGTACGTAAACACTACATTGACCCCGGCTTGACTTTGGATTTCGATATGAGTACTACCTACTTTATCTGTTTGACTTCGCGCTGAAATTTGAACTACGTTATACAAGCTTTTATTTAGTTTCACCTGTCCCAATGTTTGTCTGTAAAATAGTCTTGATCCACTTCCCGGAAACCGATTTAGTTGAAATTTTGTATGCATGTGTAAATCGGATGACAACGCAAAATTATAATGACATGGATCTGATTTGATGATGCAACCGGAAAGTAGCTATAGGAACTCGGTAGTTAAACGACACAACCCCATTGAGTTTGGACTCGTTTGATCCGTCTTGGCGAGTACTTTGGTGCCAGATGGTAACCAGGGTCTGATGATGGAGTTGGAAGATGGCCATAGGAACTCATTAATTAAACGACACAACCCCATCGAGTTTGGGCTCGTATGATTCGTCTTGACGAGTACTTTGGTGCTAGATGGTAACCAGGGTCTGATGATGGAGCTGGAAGATGGCCATAGGAACTCATTAATTAAACGACACAACCCTATCGAGTTTTGGCTCGTATGATTAATCTTGACTAGTACTTTGGTGCTATATGGTAACCAGGACCTGATGATGGAGCTGGAAGATGGCCATAGGAAACTCTAAAGCTACCATTTACTGGGTACGTCTTTGTTTGACTTGAATATGCCCTGGCGGCTGAGAGTATGTGACGCTCACTCTAATGTCTCGCTGATGGTGGCGCGTGTTGGATCATTTAGCTAATCCATGCGTCAGGTTCGTGAACAAGCGCTGTCTGTGAAGGCTGGTCATACCTTAGCGGCCACGGCTTATTTTAATTTAATTTAAATATTTGAATTGTTTTTTTTTTAAGGACGCTTTTAACGTTCTGCATCGTTCTCACATGTAAAATTTCAACATGAATGATGTAACCATTATTTTGTAACCATATCTTGATTTAAAAGAGTGTCCGTGGAGTTTCTTGCCCGTTCTTCTCCATAGGTACCTACTATGCTTTGGAATGGGCGCCTAGCTTCATCTTTTTGACTGACCGACCCCTTGACAATTCAAAAGTGCCTGTAATTGGTTTAATTGAAATAAATGCTTTGAGTTTGAGTTTGAGTTTTGAAGTCATTAATTAAACGACACAACCCCATCGAGTTTGGGCTCGTATGATTCATCTTGACGAGTACTTTGGTGCTAGATGGTACTGGTTACCATCAGACCCTGGGGTCTGATGATGGAGCTGGAAAATGGCCATAGGAACTCATTAATTAAACGACACAACCCCATCGAGTTTTGGCTCGTATGATTCATCTTGAGTAGTACTTTGGTGCTATATGGTAACCAGGGCCTGATGATGGAGCTGGAAGATGGCCATAGGAAGTCATTAATTAAACGACACAACCCCATCGAGTTTGGGCTCGTATGATTCATCTTGACGAGTACTTTGGTGCTAGATGGTAACCAGGGTCTGATGATGGAGCTGGAAAATGGCCATAGGAACTCGGTAATTAAGCGACACAACCGCGTCGAGTTTGATTCGTTTGATCGGTGGTGTGGTGAGTGGTGGTGGTTTGGTGAACGTGAATATGGTACTAAGAGTAGTAAATTAATTTCATCATTAAGTTAATTTCATCATAACTTGAAAACGCTAAGAGCTATAGAAATAGGTACATCTGATTTTAAAAATGTTGATATGATAAATAGAGTCAGCTGATATCACGTATTTTGATGCAGTTTACTAGGGATCAGCAGATTTGTTTTTCACGTTTTTAGGGTGGGTTGTTTCTTTTGATGAGTAGGTACTTTCATCACGTAAAACACAAAGTAGCTACTTACGCATGGCTACAGATCTAGTTATATATTTCCAGTATAAGCTGATCTCGAATTGTATTAGATTTCCTTATAATGAGAGGTCAGTGTAAACTGGAAATGCATAGCTTGATGTGTAGCCGTGTGTACGTAAGCGGCGGCGGTGGCGGGTATTTTATACGAGAAGTATGACACGTGACATGACTAAAAAATCATGCTGTATACAGGGTCAAATTAAATTAGCTAGCGAAACTCCGCAGACGTGACAGTGGGTAACAATATTAAATTGTAATTAATTAAATACACGGCTAAATAAAAGATTTGATTTTTTTGGGGGTCAACGACAGCACTACTACATGAAGTAGGAGTTAAGAAATTTGTTTTATCGTGTTCGATACCCATCACGTCTGCGAAGTTTATTTACAGAAAAAAACAGATTTTTTAAACTAATATTTCAACTACACTGCGGTTGATGACCCCAAAAATAATCATCAAATATTTTTTTTTTGCTCTATCTTGTTTAGATGTACAACTTGACATTTTGCATCCTCATCAAATTTAAGGGTGTGGTAAAGACCATCAAACCGAACAACTTTTTCCACGGCACCAACATTGCAATCGCGAAAAAATTATCAGCCGTCCCAAACATTTCCGTCGAGTAGGTATTGAAATTTTCTATGGGACAATTGAAATTTTTCGCGATTACGATGTTGGTCCCATGGAGGAAGTTATTCGGTTTGATGTTCTGTATCACACCCTGAAATTTGACGAGGATGCAGAGCGACACGTTGTATACCTACCCATCACGTCTCCGCAGACGTGATGGGTAGGTATACAACGTGCGAAACTCCGCAGTTTCGCTAGCTAATTTAATTTGACCCTGTATTACTTACTTACTTGGTTTATTCTATTTGCTTGCGAAATAATTTCTTTCGTAAGTACTTTTCCAGTTTACACTGACCTCTCATTGTAAGGCCTCATTTACGGAGACGCGGGGCGTCGCGCGTTGCGTTGAGCGGCGCGGCCCGCACTGAATTCAAATATATGGCGTTGTATGAGTGCGTTTACGGAGAAGCAATTTTAGACGCGTTTGTTTGAATTAGGGCGTTTTTTGCGGCCGAACCCGCGGATGGCACCGACGCGTCCCACGCGGCGTTTATCGCGGCGGCGCACGCAGCGGCAATTCTCGATGAAGCTATGTCCGAGGCGGAATCTTCTGTCAGTCTTATTTAGAAATCGCGCAACACAGACGTAGTCACCGTCGCAATGGAGTATGATATGATCGACTTTTTTTTAGAAGAAAATTCAATGTTAAAAAGTGAATTATTTAATATAAGAAGTGGCCCAGGTGTTTACATCAACGGAACATGAGCGCGGGCGAGCGTGCGCCGCCGCGATGCCCGCCGCGTGCTTCGCTACAATCGCTACACGCTAGAGGATTCGCCGCGGGCGCCGCGGCGGGCACCGCCACGCTTCCCGTCTCGCTTCTCTATGAACATGGTCGTATATTGCTATAAGTTTGTGTTTACGCGTGCGATGATGCGTGCCGCTTCACGCGCCGCCCCACCGTAAACAGAAAAAACGTCCGACGCGCCGCGAGACGCCACGCCACACGCGACGCGAGACGCCCCGCGTCTCCGTAAATGAGGCCTTAGGAAAGCCTAAACAATGCGAGATCACCTTATACTGGATAAGTATAGCTTGATCTGTAGCCGGCTTGTACTTCCCGATTCTCGGAATTTAGGTGAGTGGGCAGCGTCTCAATGGGGTGTATGTGTGCGTGTGCATCGTGTAACGTTGTTTCAGTTCGGAACTATTCGGAACGGCGTTTGTGTGCGTGTAGCGCTCAAACTGCTTATCACTGATACTATCTCTGTCGGACACGATGCCAAGTGAGATAGCGTGCGTTTTGGCTACGCCCACCAGTGAGTTTGTGTCCGCGGCTAGTTGCACCTTAATAGAAAGAGCACAACCATTTGATGGTTGGGGAATGTCATAATCTTTAATAATGGCATTGTGAGCCTCTTTATTATATCCTTGTACAGATTTGGGAGGGGAGCGTGGTTTGAGGAAGACAGTCTTTTTATAGCTACTTGAAGCAAGCATTCTATTAGATGAAGAGATTAATGGGGTATGTGCAAAGTTTTTGGAAGGAGAAGATAAAAGTGTATCAGCATTATGATTTAGTTACTGGTGGATACAGTTTTTCCGCTTCAGCATAAGATACTGAACTTTGTGCCATGTATGTTTTAATTAATTTTTGCCTAGAAATTTCTGGGCAAGACTTATTCATAGCGTAGTGAAAAGCAGAGCAAAGGCAACAAGTTGCACTTTCTTGTTCTCTTTCACAACTGATCCCAGTGTGGCCTTGGCCACATTTACAACAACGAGGCTTGGACCTACACTGAATTTTAGAATGACCAAAACGACAGCAATTAAAACACTGTACAGTAGGGAAAATATATAAATCTACAGGTAATACATTATAGCACATAAAAAATATTTTTGGTAGAACCTGCCCATCAAATGTAACAACTTTGGATTGGGATGGTTTCCAAATGGTTGTACCGTCAACAGTGGTTTTAAAATTGAGGCGTCTTTGACTTTTAAGATTGGCCCACAACCTTTAGGTACTGTTATGTTATCAATAACCTCCTCCGGAGATTATTCCGCAGGAACACCACGCACTAAACCCATTCTGGTAATATTGAAAGTAAGTATAAAAGCTTTGTAATTATATGTTTCAAGACTGTTATGAGTAATAACGGAATTTGCGTCCAGAAAATTCGAAAAAGATAGAGAAATCTTATTAATTATAATGAGAGGTCAGTGTAAACTGGAAATGCATAGCTTGATGTGTAGCCGTGTGTACGTAAGCGGCGGCGGTGGCGGGTATTTTATACGAGAAGTATGACACGTGACATGACTAAAAAATCATGCTGTATACAGGGTCAAATTAAATTAGCTAGCGAAACTCCGCAGACGTGACAGTGGGTAACAATATTAAATTGTAATTAATTAAATACACGGCTAAATAAAAGATTTGATTTTTTTGGGGGTCAACGACAGCACTACTACATGAAGTAGGAGTTAAGAAATTTGTTTTATCGTGTTCGATACCCATCACGTCTGCGAAGTTTATTTACAGAAAAAAACAGATTTTTTAAACTAATATTTCAACTACACTGCGGTTGATGACCCCAAAAATAATCATCAAATATTTTTTTTTTGCTCTATCTTGTTTAGATGTACAACTTGACATTTTGCATCCTCATCAAATTTAAGGGTGTGGTAAAGACCATCAAACCGAACAACTTTTTCCACGGCACCAACATTGCAATCGCGAAAAAATTATCAGCCGTCCCAAACATTTCCGTCGAGTAGGTATTGAAATTTTCTATGGGACAATTGAAATTTTTCGCGATTACGATGTTGGTCCCATGGAGGAAGTTATTCGGTTTGATGTTCTGTATCACACCCTGAAATTTGACGAGGATGCAGAGCGACACGTTGTATACCTACCCATCACGTCTCCGCAGACGTGATGGGTAGGTATACAACGTGCGAAACTCCGCAGTTTCGCTAGCTAATTTAATTTGACCCTGTATTACTTACTTACTTGGTTTATTCTATTTGCTTGCGAAATAATTTCTTTCGTAAGTACTTTTCCAGTTTACACTGACCTCTCATTGTAAGGCCTCATTTACGGAGACGCGGGGCGTCGCGCGTTGCGTTGAGCGGCGCGGCCCGCACTGAATTCAAATATATGGCGTTGTATGAGTGCGTTTACGGAGAAGCAATTTTAGACGCGTTTGTTTGAATTAGGGCGTTTTTTGCGGCCGAACCCGCGGATGGCACCGACGCGTCCCACGCGGCGTTTATCGCGGCGGCGCACGCAGCGGCAATTCTCGATGAAGCTATGTCCGAGGCGGAATCTTCTGTCAGTCTTATTTAGAAATCGCGCAACACAGACGTAGTCACCGTCGCAATGGAGTATGATATGATCGACTTTTTTTTAGAAGAAAATTCAATGTTAAAAAGTGAATTATTTAATATAAGAAGTGGCCCAGGTGTTTACATCAACGGAACATGAGCGCGGGCGAGCGTGCGCCGCCGCGATGCCCGCCGCGTGCTTCGCTACAATCGCTACACGCTAGAGGATTCGCCGCGGGCGCCGCGGCGGGCACCGCCACGCTTCCCGTCTCGCTTCTCTATGAACATGGTCGTATATTGCTATAAGTTTGTGTTTACGCGTGCGATGATGCGTGCCGCTTCACGCGCCGCCCCACCGTAAACAGAAAAAACGTCCGACGCGCCGCGAGACGCCACGCCACACGCGACGCGAGACGCCCCGCGTCTCCGTAAATGAGGCCTTAGGAAAGCCTAAACAATGCGAGATCACCTTATACTGGATAAGTATAGCTTGATCTGTAGCCGGCTTGTACTTCCCGATTCTCGGAATTTAGGTGAGTGGGCAGCGTCTCAATGGGGTGTATGTGTGCGTGTGCATCGTGTAACGTTGTTTCAGTTCGGAACTATTCGGAACGGCGTTTGTGTGCGTGTAGCGCTCAAACTGCTTATCACTGATACTATCTCTGTCGGACACGATGCCAAGTGAGATAGCGTGCGTTTTGGCTACGCCCACCAGTGAGTTTGTGTCCGCGGCTAGTTGCACCTTAATAGAAAGAGCACAACCATTTGATGGTTGGGGAATGTCATAATCTTTAATAATAGCATTGTGAGCCTCTTTATTATATCCTTGTACAGATTTGGGAGGGGAGCGTGGTTTGAGGAAGACAGTCTTTTTATAGCTACTTGAAGCAAGCATTCTATTAGATGAAGAGATTAATGGGGTATGTGCAAAGTTTTTGGAAGGAGAAGATAAAAGTGTATCAGCATTATGATTTAGTTACTGGTGGATACAGTTTTTCCGCTTCAGCATAAGATACTGAACTTTGTGCCATGTATGTTTTAATTAATTTTTGCCTAGAAATTTCTGGGCAAGACTTATTCATAGCGTAGTGAAAAGCAGAGCAAAGGCAACAAGTTGCACTTTCTTGTTCTCTTTCACAACTGATCCCAGTGTGGCCTTGGCCACATTTACAACAACGAGGCTTGGACCTACACTGAATTTTAGAATGACCAAAACGACAGCAATTAAAACACTGTACAGTAGGGAAAATATATAAATCTACAGGTAATACATTATAGCACATAAAAAATATTTTTGGTAGAACCTGCCCATCAAATGTAACAACTTTGGATTGGGATGGTTTCCAAATGGTTGTACCGTCAACAGTGGTTTTAAAATTGAGGCGTCTTTGACTTTTAAGATTGGCCCACAACCTTTAGGTACTGTTATGTTATCAATAACCTCCTCCGGAGATTATTCCGCAGGAACACCACGCACTAAACCCATTCTGGTAATATTGAAAGTAAGTATAAAAGCTTTGTAATTATATGTTTCAAGACTGTTATGAGTAATAACGGAATTTGCGTCCAGAAAATTCGAAAAAGATAGAGAAATCTTATTACGTCCGATTTTTTTGACGCTACCGTTGATAATATTTTGGAAGGCGTTGTGCTTTAAGAACTTGCCAAATGTGATTGGGTGCAGTGTCAAAAAAAACATCAATCAATCATTTCACCGGATGATGGAAATCATCCGGTGAAATGATTATTTTTTGTACATGAATGACAAAAGGCGCGCTGTCCGTCTTACCGTATGTTTTACGACCTATCTGAGATTGAACAACTGAGGTTACTGAGGACAGAGTAGAGATATCGGGCATTTTGTTATTAGTATTAGTTGTTTCGTTAGGGACGATTATTTCAGAGCAGGCTCTGATGCAGTAGGTTCTAGAGTAGAGTCCATGCAACCACAATCCGACGAGGAACCGTGGTTTTTCCGGGTACGGCGACGCTTATTGCAGTACTTGCACACATGAACACGGCTTCTTTTCAAATGTCGAGCTGAAGACGACCCATCGGTATCCATGCCCGATTCATTGGAAATAGTAACAAAATTGCCTGCCGAGGGAACGAAATCCCCGGAGTATTTCGTTCCCTCGGCAGGCGGGTCTTTCATTATTAGTTCAAATAGCTAAAAAAACTTACCACTACCGATGAAAATTTAGAACACTAAAATTAAACTACAAGTAAAAGAGAATAGAACACTAAAACTACGACTACTGATCTTATATTTAGGGTTTTTTAAATTTATAAATTTTATCTCAAAAAAGGCGTCCACCAAGTTCGAAGTTTCCCGTGCTTTTCCACACTATTACTTATGATGACCGGACTGTGACAGTGAGTCAGTGTTGCCAGTGGCAAATAGTCAAATGTAACATGAGACGGTTCAAAAAATAAACCCCCGTTCGCACGGGCATAATAATATCGCGGCGGGATTTTATAGCGCACTGGATTTTCAACGCTCTGCTCAGCGCCGAGAGTGCAAAATCTAACAGTGTGTTTTTTCGACGCGCCAGATTGTACTCTGTTATTGTTAAGTTGGATTCTCAACGCTCGGCTCAACAACGAGAGTTGAAAATCCAGTGCGCTATAAAATCCCGCCGCGATTTTATTACGCCCGTGCGTACGGGGGTTAAGTGTGCGTCCGCAGTGAATGCGCGGTGACTTGGGTCTGAGGCAGGCGCGACGACGGGGCGGGGGCGTGCGATGGCCAGAGTGACGAGCGAGGCCCAATTCTGTAACTTGCCACGAAGCAACACGCCATTGACACTCTATCGACACACTACAGACATTGTTTTGCCACTGTTGCAAAGGAGACGGGGATCTGTAGGCGAAATTGTAATAAGTTATTATAAGGTTTAAAAAGGGTTATATTTTTCTATTTCCAAATGCGAAAAATCAACCCAATTTACCATCTGGGAAATGAGAAATCCAAAAATTAAGTTTAGGTTACGATAAAATGGAATATCGATTAAATTATAATCGATTAACGTGGATTACAAACTATTTAAAAAAATGCTTTTACCAGATGAATAATTCAATTACCATAATCATAATAAATCATAAATCTTTTTAACAGTTTATAAAATAAAATATCTATAGAATAAGAAAAATCTTAAAGTCAATTCACGTTTACTAATCGATTTTTGTATATTTTTTAGCCTGTGCCATGGTATAATAATATTGTTTAAAAAAACCATGATCTGTGCTGAAATGACATGACCCTGCCAGTGACAGCTCTCGACCTTCACTCTATTATCTAAAGGTGTGTCCAAACTGGTCCAAACGGAGAAACTGATAGTTGAAAATATTGTAAAAGCCAATTAGGGGTAGGGTAAGGGGTTTTTTTTTTTTTTTTTTTTTTTTTTTTTTTTTTTAAATTTACAATGTTAATAACTTTTTGTTTTTGTTTTTTTTTTTATATTATAAATTTACTTTAGTGATACATGCCAACTACTTATTATTTCTTAATCTAACACAATTTACAGGGATAACTACGTGGCAGTGTGAGTCGCCCAGCCCCGACCGACGGCGTCCGTTCACGGACATGAGGTATACCTTCGCGCCGCTTAGCTCAACCATATTTTAGGGAACCAAACGACCGGACGAATAACGCCGCCATCGGCAGGACATTTACGTGAGTATGACTTACTCACACCGTCATGCAGTTTTACATTTTAAAATCACATACTTAAAATTTTGGAATAACAAACAGGGGATAGGGGATTTTGTATGGTTAGTTTATTTTGGTTTTGACTTGGAGTTTGGATGGGGACTTGTTAGGTGTTGTTTTAGTGGGGTCTGATGACCAGGGATTTCGCTAGCCCTAGCAGGGCTTCAACGACAGTGACGTCTCGATGCTGCATGGTCGTCTTCAAATTGTACTCGACGACCATTTTAGTCGGTGCATCCATTGCCCTCTTTGCAAAGCGGCCCGTGGTGTCGTCGGCGTCGTCGTGTAATAGACGCAACTGACTGTATGTCTGGACACCGCCACTACCGCGTGGGAGATGCTGTCGTGAACTTGGATCCTCCTGGACTTTGTGTTGATGATAATGACGCTGTCGTAGGTCAAGCCCTGGACTTCGTGAATGGTCAACAGGCGCGACCCTTCCCGGACCCATATCCCTGGCTCCCAAGAGAAGCTTTCTCCTCTTGCGTATGGACCAGGAACAGGGTGTTTAGGGCGGTGCTCGGTATTTGCGCTCCTGTATAACCTTTCACCCTCAGGGAATGGACCCGCGACAGCGACGACTTGGAGGAGCATATACCGGAGTATATCGCGCTCAGCGCAAACGCCACGTCCATCGGGTTGCGGTGTGTGCAAAGCAGCTCCTGGGTGATGCCAGCCACCAGGTTTGGACGGGTATACCTTAACTCGAAAAGGTTCTCTCTGTCCAAAAATGGAAGCTGGTTTACGTCTCCGATGAGGACAATCTCGCTTGCTCCAGACAACTTTACTACCATGACTATGGCCCCAAAATGGTTCATAAGAGCCTCGTCTACCGTGAGGCGGTAGCATCTCTCTTTTGGCTTGAACCCGTTGGCTAAGATTGTGGCCATAGTGCGCACCTTTGTCTTTACTCGGTCTCCTAAGCGGTGCGCAAGCTTCTGCCGGAGATCTTTGGCAGCTTCAGTCGTCGTGGTGGCTACATCGTCCTTCTCCTCGTCGAAGTTCTTTACCACCCAGGTGGTCTTGCCGCAACCTAAAACTCCGTTTACCCACCTGATACTGGGCACCGCCCAAATTTCCTGCGATGTTGGACTGTCTGAAGTCCCCAAAATTGATTGTGCCATTTGTAGAAGATAGGAAGATAGTCAATGATACTGCTGCGTTAGAGGTAAAAGAAATGTATATTTAACGGACCAAAGGTTATAATATAAAGGAGCGAGGGAGCACACGCGATGACCGCTAATCGTGTACTAATTGCTCAATGAATATTAATTAATGAAGTTAAGTAAAAATGCTTAGTCGTCGGTAGTGTATGGTTTCACCGTACATGCTCCCGGGCTAAAAAGTTACACATCTTCTAATCTAAAGCGACATGTTTTAGACATAGGTGACGTAGATGCGTTTCGCTTAGAGTTAGTGTCCTCACTAGTTATATTCACTTCACTAGGCTGACGGTCAGCCATGCTCTGCTTTCGCGAAAACACAACACTATTTGCTACACTTTGTGATAGTTCCACTGAAGAAACTGCACGGCACCTTCTCCATAAGAAGTATGACGCCAATAAAACGGCTACACACAGCAAGCCGTAACAAATGATGTACTGATGGATGTCATGTGTAGACAGGGTGTAATCTGGTAAATTAGTATTGGCAGACTTCAGTTGTTCTATTCGTTCTCCCAGATCCACTAATGTGCTGTTCAGTGGATCTTCGTATGCTGTGTAGTGTGATAATGATATATTAACCATATGATTTAATTCTGCTATCTGAGGGGTCGGAATTTCAGAGTTTGATTTAATTGTATTGGCAGACAGGGCATGAGAATACATCGTAAAATCTTTACTTTTTATTATGCATTTCGAACCTAGGTCAATAATTCCGACTCCAGTCATCTGTTTGAAAGAAACTTGATCTTGACATATAATCCTCACTGAGCAGGTATTGCAGCAAAAATACATGTACCTCGACGGATCGTTTAGTTCAAGCCAGCTGTCTTGGCAAAGGGATTTAGTTACAACGCATTGTTTTAATTTGTTATCCAGTTTGCAGAATTTTTCATCGATGCTTAAATGATTAATTGGTTTATTGGCTTCGCACAAATATGAGTGATCATTATGCTGGCATGATTGGAGCTCCATATACGATATTGTGAAGAAAGCATCTTTTTTCAAGCTAATAGCTACGAACTCCGCAACTGGTAGCACGCTTATCATATCATTCTGAACCTGGTGAGGAACTGGTATGATCTTATAAATCTTGTAGCTGTCTCTGCTGATCAATGAAAAAGTAATCTCAAATATGAAGTATTCTTCCATCATTCTCGCTTTTACCTTCAGCATACTGTAGACATATTTTAGGTCAGACTGTAGGTTGTCCACGGGCAGAGTAGTATCTTTTGTTAGTTGTCCAGAAATGAACTGTAACTCACGCTGTAGCTGATCTGGAGTTAACAGGTGAGTGTTGAATTTCCCGTGGTAAATATCTGTGACGATATCTAACAGAGTATCTTGGATCCTTTTGAGGTTTTGTAGCAAGTTGATAGTTGTAACTGCTGATAGAGCAAAATCTTGCGTTTTAGCTAAACCTTCAACTTCTTGCTTTATAGCAAAGGCTGCATTATCCAATTGATTCAAGTGTTTATTTATTGTTTTATGTTGTAATTGGATAGTTTGCTCGGTTCTTTTTATGACGTTGTATTCAGCCTCAATGATAGAGGTCTGGTTTCTTAACAAGTTATTAAGATGCCGCTCGTTTTGTTTTACAAGCTGTATATCTTTTTTGTACTGTTCGGCGAATCGTTCGTCTAATACTCCGAACAAGCTATTGGCCACGTAACCGATACCGTTAATGAGCCCGCGACGCTGTCTAGTGCGCGCATCAAAGTGTTGACTAATCATAAGTTGATTGTAGTGCTGTATTTCTTTGTAGTCGTGATTTAATTGAAGCGTTATCATATTACAGTGACTCTTATCGTTTAGGGATGCACAGAGCCTTTGTAAATAGTCCAAGAATTTCGTGGCGGCAGTATTCCCTTCCCAATAAGGGTTCATATCGTAATAAACAACTAGATTCCATTTGTCTCGAATAACTTGCATGTTGTCTACTGACTCGAAATACAGCGAATTGTTGCTAGGCAACGTTGTTATAAGCTAAAAAAATTGTTAAATTGCTAATTGCTAAATTGTTTTAAGCTTCTAATGGCACGCTCCCATAGACCCCCGGCACTTGGCCATGACGGGGCATTAAAGTGCCATTCTATATTTAAATCTGCTAGCTCCGCAAAAAAGTTACAATCATATACATTTTCGAAATCGTGATAGCTTTCCTGTAGCATTCTATTAGCGCCCACAAAGTTCGTCCCGTTATCACTGTATAGATGGCGAGGCGCGCCTCTTCTAGCTGCCATTCGACGTAATGCTGCTAAGAACCCAGGGCTGCTTAAGTCGGATACAAGCTCTAAATGGACAGCTTTGGTCGCTAGACAAATAAACAACGCAATATACCCTTTAGTTGTCTTAATTCCACGTCCCTTGTTACTTTTAACATCTACATAACCTGTATAATTCACTCCAGTGTGGTAGAATGGTGGGGCGGGGTTGCTTCTGGCTACGGGTAACTCTCCCATTAATTGATGCTGTATTTTGGGCTCATGTTTTCGACAGGTAACGCAGTTTCTCACTTCTTTCCTTACAGCTTTATTTCCAGCGATAATCCAGTATCTCTGTCTAATGTTAAATAAAGTTAATCGCGGTCCACCATGAAAGGTGAGCTGATGAGCTTGTTGAATTACTAGAGTAGTAAGCCGACTATTATGAGGCAATATCGCAGGATGCTTCATTTCCATACTCATGTTTGCTTTGCTCAACCGGCCTTTAACTCGTAAAATCCCCTCGTGATCAATAAAAGGGTTAAGCTTCAATAGATTACTTCTGCTATTTAATTTATTATGTTTCCGTAATGACATTATTTCGCCATTGCTGCTGCTGCTGCCGTTTCCTATATTTTGAAGGAGTTCCGATTGATTTGCCGACCATTTTCTTAGCGTAAAACCTCCTGATTTCAATAATCTGTTGAGATCATCGATAAGCTGCTTTCCTTTTTCGATGGAGTGTGACCCATGGACCAGGTCATCCATATAAAATGATTCTTCTAGTATCTTCGCAGCTTCCGGAAAGTTTCTTCGTTCATCCGAGGCTAGACGTTTCAGAGTCATCATGGCCAGAAATGGTGCTGATTTAGTTCCGTACGTGACGGTGGTAAGATTGTACATTTGCAAAGGTTGATCTGATTCATACCTCCATACGATTCGCTGATATTGCTGATCTTCTTCACTCACCAATATCTGCCTGTACATCTTTTCGATATCCGATGTATAAGCAAAACGATATTGGCGCCAATTCATAATCAGTGCTTGTAGTAAATTTCCAATTAAAATTTAAAGGTCCTGTTGTAAATTTGGGCCTTTATACATCAGGTCATTCGCACTATATCCGCTTGACGTCCTTGCTGACGCATTGAAAACTACCCGTAGCTTCGTAGTTGCTGATTCTGCTCGTTGCACGGAATGGTGCGGTAAGTAACATGATAGCGCTTGTTTGTTATTTTTGCTGTTACTAAGTACCATATGTCCTAAGGCAATGTACTCACTAATGAATGCTTTATATTGTTCTGCTAAAATAGGTTTTTTGCTAAGTTTACGTTCCATATTTTGGAACTGTGCTATGGCTATCTCTTTCGATGAACCTAGTTTTTCATTAATATCTGCTTTTAGTGGCAATCTTACTTCGTACCGCCCATCTTCACGACGTTTTGTTGTAGATGTGTAGAAGTTGACACATTCTTGATCTTCCAACGATAAGCTTGTAGTTTCGCTAATATCTTCGATCTCCCAAAACTGCTGAATATCGTGAATATTGTTTATGATGACGTTACATTGAAGTGATGACATTTGGCCACCGCCGTATATGATCCACCCCAGCTGTGTTTCTTGTAACACAGGTTGCGATAAGCTATCTCCTTTGATCAATCCTCCTAATAATATCAAACCATTTACTTGAGCGCTTAGTAATAAGTCCACTGGACGGCTATGGTTAAAATATGGATCAGCTAATTTAATATTTTCTATATAGGACCACTTCGATGTATCGAAGGATTTATACGGGATATCTTTTAGTAGATTGCTCATGATAAGTACGTCGGTGGTAAACGAAAAGTCGTTATGCGTGGAGAAACAGCTTAGTGTGACCACACCGTTACAGTTGTTTTCGACTTCCCCTACTCCGAATATCAATCCGTTGAATTTAGATCTTCGTAATCCTAGCTTCTTTGCTGCACTTTCTCTTATCAGAGAAACTTGTGATCCAGGGTCAATGAGAGCTCTTAAGACATGATAAGATCCATCAATCGCTGTTACTTTAACCAATGCTGTAGCTAATAAAACTTCATTCGTTCCTGGATGATTTTGTGACACATGCGCAGTCATTGCGACATTGTCTTGCTGATTTGGGTCAGCTGATGTTGTTGCGACGCTATTCGATTGCGATGTATTTTTTGAGCAGGCGTCATGTAAAACGGTGTGGTGATTTCCGTCACATTTGCGGCATCGCCTAACGGAAATGCATTGCTTGCCATTATGGTCAAATAAACAATTTTGGCATAGTTTCAGTTTTGCGGCTGTTTTTAATTTCGCTTCATTAGGCAACTGCAAAAATTTTTCGCAATTGGACATGGCATGTTGTTGACCGCAAAATTGGCATTTGCTGGTTGACACGTGTAAGGCTTTCGAATGCGGCTTGTTTTTGTTGGAAAAGTAGTGTCGTCTTGCTTTCTGATTTTCTGGAAGATCGTTATTTGTATGATTGTTTGATTTCGGTGCTGCTTGATCTTGCTTTCTGCGGGATGTTTCCAGACTCGTAAATTTACTTTCTAAGTAGTCCAAAAAATCCTTCAAAACCGGTAGCTCTCTAGAATTTTTAAGTGAGTCTATGTAATCTCCGTAGGTTTCGCTATCAAGCTTCTGTGACAATAAATGCACGAGAAGTGGATCCCAGGTGCTGATATCAATCCCTAAGTTCCGTATAGCATGCAAGCTTTCTTGCGCTATGTCATGCAGTTTTTTAATATGACCTACCGTTTGATGTTGCATACTAGATAAACCCAACATAGTATTAATGATTGATGAAAAGATTAGCTTTTTATTGTTATAACGATGGTTTAAGATTTCCCAACAGGTGTCATAGTTACTGGAACTTATGGGAAGATGCTGAATGAGTCTTTCCGCCTCACCCTTAACTTTTGCTTTCAAAAATTGCATTTTTTGCGCTTGCGACAAGGTAGGGTTGCTGTGAATAGCTTCGGTAAAGAGGTCCTTGAAGGACGTCCAATGCTGATAATTTCCTGAAAATACAGGGATATCCATTTTTGGTGTGGAGTGCTCTCTATGTGATACACTCCAAAGCTTTTTGTTAATAATTTTCTTTAAATTAATATATGATCGTTGATGCTGTGTATAAACTGCCTCATAATCATCGTCCTCTCCACCTATCTCGCTATCAATCTCCCAATGAAGAGAGTCAATTTGTGACCAGCGCGCTTGTAAAGTCCGTAATGCGTCCTCCATTTCCCATTTTTCTGACATGGAGTCTAGGTCGATAAAACCCGCTGATCTCTTGAATGCTTTGAAGTTCGCTGCTTGCTTACGTATCATATCATCTAACTTGCTAGTCGAGCCTCTTGACTCCATGGTATGTAAAATGCTGACTTTTCTTGGCTGCTCATAACCCGATGGCCCTGCTTCTTCGTCGGCTTCTCTTTGCTCCTGTATCGCTTGAGTACTCCTAACGGTACTCAAAGGTGTAAGCTTGCTGGACAGGCGTTGTTCGCTGATTAGAGATTTGGCGGCTGTATAATGCTTGCTAACCGTTTCATGCTCGGAGTTTATGAAATACTTATGATCTTTGACCCCATATTCACATAAAGCTAAGTGATTTTTCTGAAAATCTGACCAATACCTCTCTAACAGCTCTAATCGCCTTTTAAAATAGTCGTCCGATTTCCTATCGGCGCTATCCTTTTTTATATTTATCGGTATTTTCCGGATTAAGTCGCTAAGTTCAAGTTGTTGATAGTAAAGATCCTCCATTTTGCTGCTAGTTTATGAAGTAAAAAAGGAAAGATCTTACTTGAACAGTGCTGGCTTTACTGCCTCCGGATTGCTGATGTCGCACTCGGAATGCTGATGCTCTGCTATTACTGGACACTGTCGTCCTGCTGCTGTAGATACCGAGTGCTGCTGTCGTAACTACCGATTTGCTTGCTACTCCGGATGGTGCACACACGTATCACTGTTATCCGATATGCTGATTTCCGAACGAGATCACTCACTAGATTGTTAATACACGTAACTCCCCAAAGAATAACGAATACTAAAACTCGCGAGGTCCCGCCCGATGGCTCGAAGGACCATGTAGAAGATAGGAAGATAGTCAATGATACTGCTGCGTTAGAGGTAAAAGAAATGTATATTTAACGGACCAAAGGTTATAATATAAAGGAGCGAGGGAGCACACGCGATGACCGCTAATCGTGTACTAATTGCTCAATGAATATTAATTAATTAAGTTAAGTAAAAATGCTTAGTCGTCGGTAGTGTATGGTTTCACCGTACACCATTTCTAGGATCTTATCATACAATATAAAAAAAATAAATAAATAAATAAATAAAAAAACATAAACATGATTTTGGTACATTTGGCGGTAACCAGTATCGGGTCGTCGTCGGCTGCTACGAATTTAACTTTGCCTGAGCGCACTGTTTTCTCCTCGTCCAGGGCCACGAAACCGCTCTTCGCGCTGTGGGCTGCCATGTACGACCCCGTCATATCCCCTGAGTGACTTGGGATCTGACGTTGTCGTACACTGCTGCCCCTGCTTCCTCGAGTAGTACCCTTAGCAGACCTTCTGTGTTTCTCTGGAAGGTCTGCAGGATCTTACTGCATGTCATGAGATTGACCTCTCTGGTCGCTCTGACGATCGCTACGTACTCAAGGAAAGCGCTCTTCACGTGATCCGTGGTGCCCAAGTTCGCTGCGAGGGTCGGCGGGCTGACTTGCCCTTTGTCGGCTCTTGTAGGCATAGGCTTCTGCTGGGGTGGTTCTTTGGGCTTCTTACTAAAGAACCTTTCCACTGCTGACTCTTGTTTGTGTTTGTGGGATGATGATGCGCGGCTGGTGCATGGGAGCAGTGCGTTGAGAAAAGTGCCTACGGCTTTCAGGCGACTCCTCAGCCGGACCCAGTCCTCCGGGTTATTGGTTTTTCCCTGCTCCTTTGCAGCTTTCTCGGCAGTTGCCTTCTGCTGGGCCCTCTCCGATCCGCTCAGACTGGTCGGGCTTGTTGTGGGGCTCGTCGCGCCGGCTGTTGGCTGTCGGGGGGTTTTGAGGAAACTTAGAGTTTCCCCTCTGTCCTCGTATACAACCACCTCATGATGTTCCGAGGCTTTCAGGTAAGTAGGGGTTAGGGGGGGGGGGTTAGGTTAGGTGGGCTGGATGTCCCCTCCGGAGGGTTCCCGCATTGTCGAGGCGGGGGGGCTCAGTAGCCGTGGCTTGGTCACCCACGGTGAAGCGAAGAGGAACCCGAGGAGGGGGCCGCTCGTCAGGGCTTTTGCCGATAAGCCGACGACGTAGCGGCCAGCGGGTAGGTTGCGGTGGCCGTATGGCCGACACCGCAACTAAGGCGGGCCGCGGTGTCTTATGGGAGGCATCGCGGCTGAGGATTGGAGGCCACGGCGGGAGAGGAGTGCCGGTATTGCGGTGCGCCGCTCTCCCTACCTCCCGCGGCCTTGACGGGGCCGCCACCGTTTGATGGCGGACGTGGTGGGGCCGCAGGGGTAAAGGAGTGTCGGTATGACGTTGGCCGCTCTCCCTATCCTCTTCGGCCGAAATTGGGCAGGCGGCGGAGCGCGCGCGGGAGGACGACCCTCACGCGGCGCCGCTCCGAAGGCAGAGGAGGGGTCGGAGAAGACGTCAGTTTGATAGTCATCTCCGACTCCTCCCAGGTGGAGGCCAGCAGGCAACGGGTGTGGGGGCACCCTTGCCTGTATTGCACAGGCCCCCACCAGTGTCGGACGGGAATGGCCAGGTGTTCCCGGTCATTCCCGTAACCCCCCAGCCTGGGGTGGGGCCCCGCCATCCAGGCGGGCATGCGCCGGGAGGGTTGTGGAAGTAAAGGCTGAGCCGGTTTCCCATGGCCCTCCCGTCAAGGCGATGTGGGAACACTGCTGAGTTTTAGTGGGTATACTGTCATTCCGACAGGAGTCCCACATACCCCGTCTCGTCCCCCACGAGCGGGGATGCAAAAAGCATTTCTCAGCGTCAAAAAAAAAAAAAGGTGGGATGGATGTAGTATACTGTTATACATATAGGTATCAATCATATGATGAAATATCACTTTTAGCGATAAGACCGCCCATTGTCCTTATAGTGTAAAATTTAAAAGAATAACCATGCAGTTTCTTGCCGGCTCTTCTCCATAGGAAACGACTAATTTGGAACCGTGCACCTAGCTTCTGACTTTTCATAAGTGCCCATGTACGTTTAGGTGAAATAAAATATTTTGATTATTTTTAATTTTTTTTAGAGCGCGGAAGGTGCGCGGCAGCAACACGCGGAATTCACAGGACACAATTTCTCCCGCGCTATGTCTAGACATAGCTCGTATATACGTCTAGACGTATGGACAAATGTACGCGCGGCAATGCTGTGCGGCAAAACCGGGACATGCCACGCATTGACTATCTCTTTCCAGAGACCTTCTCTTTTATTTTTAACCGACTTCAAAAAGGAGGAGGTTATCAATTCGTCGGAATTTTTTTTTTTTTTTTTATTTTTTTTTTTTACGTATGTTCCCCGATTACTCGAAGATGGCTTGACCGATTTAGATTGTTTTTGTTTTATTCGAGAGGGTATACATCACAGTTGGTCCCATATAAAATTTATTAACTTTGCTTTGGTAGTTTTTGAGTTAGCTTCAATAATACGTATTTCTTCCCCACTTTTATATGGATGATGTTCTACGAGTACTTTGTTTTGCAGGTAGTGGTATTAGAATTTGTGTGGGGTAGGTTCCACAACTAAAAAGTGAAAAATAAAAACTTTTTTACAAAAAAAAAAATACAACCGACTTCCAAAAACAACTACAAAGTGAAAAATAACTTTAATTTCGGAAGTCGGTGGCAAAAAACGAAAATACATTTAACTAGACACCGACTTCCAAAATTAAAGTTATTTTTCACTTTGTAGTTGTTTTTGGAAGTCGGTTGTATTTTTTTTGTAAAAAAGTTTTTATTGTTCATCATCCACATCGTTTTCACCCAATGACGTCCACTGCTGGCCATAGATGTTCCCCAAGCACCGCCACTTCAACCGGTTCTGTGCTTCTCGCTCGCATCCAGTGGCTTCCTGCGGTCTTCACAAGGTCATCGGTCCACCATGAGGGAACCCTTCCGAGTGACTTTCAGCCTTCTAATGAGGCCAATGAGAGTTATGCAATGGTGCGATCCCGACTTATGAGTTGTGGGTCATGGATTCGAACCCAGGCAGGCACTTTACTTTGTGTAAATAATTTCATCACCACTGCTCTCAAAACGGTGAAGGAAAACAACGTGAGGAAACCACCAAAAATTCGAAGACATGTAACATCTATCAACCTGCACTGGGCCCTCGTAGTGGATTACAGCCCACTCCCTCTCACCGAGAGGAGACCTGTGTCCCAGCAGTGGAAACATTATAGGCTGATTATGAATGAGGCCCATTGTGTTATGAGCGAGCACGTTTCAGTGCCAGAGGTCATCACTGGTATGTGAGACGAGAAGATATTACGTAGCTTTCCGAAAGCTATCCAGAGAGTCGGATTCGATGATTGACCTCTTTCTCAAAATTGGCCCTACCTAACTGGAAGTTCTTTTGTTTAGTTTAACGTCTCCCTGTCTCACCCCTCGCTGCAGAAGGATAGGTTTCGAGGATTATTTTGACGAGAATCCCACAAATCCTTAAAGGATCCATACATTTCCAATAAGCGAAGATATTGTTCGTTATCCATTTCAAGATTGCGTTCAGAGCCAGACTCCAGACATGAACAATGACGAATGCTGACTGCGAATGCCGCGCGCTCAACACCGCTGCACGCAGCAGCCGCGCTCAAATGCCGCTCTCTGCGAGTTGTCGCTACGCCCCGTAAGGGGCGTGGCGTGCACCTCCAGGGCGTAGCCCCCCGTCCACGGATGCTATGCGGTGGCCCGTAACTACGGGCCCCTCGTCATGGTCGCCACTGGCGAATAGATGGTTGGACGTGCTGAATTTTCACGCCCATGAAGATGGTGTCTGTATTTGTGTCCGTAAGCTCGTCACGACATATGCATACTACCGCTTTCTTCACCGTATCCCGGCGGTCAACCTCTCTACCAGGTGTCTCTACCAGGTGGGACTCTCACCTACATGAGAGAAGCCCAGCAGGAGGCAACCAGTGACAGGGATACGGACTCGATGTTCCTACGGATAGGGTGAGTGGCTCCTGCCCGCCCCATTTTCAGAGCTAGCCGAGCCTAGTACGGGGTAGGGAGACCGTGTCATGAGTGTGAGGGTGACATTGAACTGTGTAACGTCACGCGGTGTCGTACACGAGTCGCCGCCCGCGCAGCGCCCTCGTGTGTGACTTCCAGCGCCTGTTTAGAGGTGAGTGTCTGGGGTTTGTCACGTGACACGCCTAAATTATCCTAGCACGCATCACGTGACAGCGTATGTTGTATGTGGTGAAATCGTTAGTGTCACAAGTGAGCCGCGTGTAGCCGGGAGCGGCCCACTTGGAGGTCAATCCGGAGCAGTGATGGGGTCATCGTCCGCAAGCAAGTCGCGGGGCAGGGGCCTAGCGTCGGGGGGCGCGTATGCCAGGGCGCAATCTGCTTAACATGTGGCCAAGCAGACGCGTCGGCAAGCGCGAACATACCCTTCGCCAGGCGGCCCATAAACTCATCCAGGCTCTCAATCCCGAGGTCGCGGTGCAGCACATCGTTCGTCACGAAGCGGGGGGCATCGACGATCGTCCGCAGCGCAAGGTTTTGTTGCGCGCGTAGCAACCGGCGGCTTGGCCCGCCCGTGAGGGCGGACCATGAGGCGGCGGCATAGGTCAAGATTGAGCGCACGTACAACTTGTACACGCCCAACTTGACCCGATGCGGGAGGCGGGACGAGAGAACTGGCCTGTGTAGGTTGCGGGCGACCCTACCCTGTGCGGCGACATTGCGGACGTGTGGCCCCATATTGAGCCGACGGTCAATGGCGAACCCCAGGTACTTGACCCGGGGCGACCACTCGACGTCGGCTCCTTGTAGTCTCAGTGGTGATGGCAGACGCGCGGATCCGGAGACAAACTGGAAATGTATAGCTTGATGTGTAGCTGTGTGTACTATATGGGCGAAAGGGCTTGTCATTTTGTTCTGTGGTGGTCCCGCCTAGTGTATTATCTATGGCCTAAGGTATTAGCTGTGGGTATTAGTGTTCTGTGGTAGTGGTTGGGCCGCGGGGCAGTGTATATTATTCATTATTACTACTTCGTCTGTGATATTATTTTAAATAGGGAGACCAGGGGCCGCACCTACTTAGTTTGTGGGGGAACCCAGAGGGCATACATTTTAATACTTACAATATTAGTGTTTAGCATGATTGTGTAATTTTATTTTATTTATCAGCTTATTAGTCGTAGCTGTAGCCTGCCATTTCGCGTGCCAACTTGAACGTTTGATTAGCTCAGAGAGCGCTAAAGTGTCTATAAGAAAACCTTTCTTCGTTTTCTCTGCACCTCTACACATCTCCTCGACATCTATCGATATCAGATATCTCCTAACTTCCATGTTTCTATTTTCAGCGGTATCTTCTGTGCTTTGTCTGCCAGTCAGCCAGTCATAGAACTGCTTGAACTTGACTTGGTATAACCACAGCCAGGAAAAACTATAGGATACTTCCGTACCTATACTTACATACATTTTCAGCAAAACATACCCTAAAACAACTATCATGTTGAATAGGTGCCTAGGTGTACCTACTTACAGGGTGGAACAAATATGTACCTATTACATCCATGCCGGTAAAACTGCGTAGGTACTTAATTAATGAAGATGGCGCTGAATTGCTTGTTAAAACGTGTCGTGAGCCACCGCGCCCCCTCCTCCATTGTGAGAAGTTGGCTTTTAAAATTGAAAGTCGACGCCACCCGATTCTGATCATCATGGTGTCCCCATGTTGTGAGTTGTGAGGAGCCAATTAGTTATATCCACCTATGTCAAACATGGATAGTACATTTATATAACCACTCCCGCGCCCGGCTCCCTCGCGTGACGTCATTTGGATTGTCCTTGGGACTTTTTATCGGCGCGCGACGGCGGCGGCGGCGGTGACGGGGCGCGCCTAGCCACTCTTAGACATGGCTTGTACACAACATATTTCTATGAGCGGACATTAGATACAGGTAGCAACACTAAACGATATACTGGCTCCTTCCGTTCGTCCCAAGAGGCGCGCGCTGAACTCGATGCACTGCCGTCTCGGGTCTGTGTCTGTTCCCGCGATTGACTGCCCAAGTCCGCCGCTCGCCAGACTACTCTTAATCTTTTCTTGCGCCTTGCGGTGCGTGATGCGTCTGCTGTGAATCAGAAGAGAGGTTGTAGACTCTGCCTCCCTTTACGCCACCTCCTTTGCGAACTCCCTCGCAGGAAGAGGCGATAGCGTCCCATACGCTCTCACTCCCAAGGACCATGGGCTGAACCACAACCGGGAGCGAGGGACAACCTGCGGCGACAAGATCACGACGCTTCACTGCCCAAGCAGGAACTCCTCCGTTTTGTGCTGCGCCGTGGCTCCTAGCACTGGTGCTTCCAGAAATGTTGATAGGTATCTATCCGAGGACAAACTTGTCAATAATTAACCGCAAGGCAAGAGAGCCCCTGCCGTGATGTGTCCAGCCATCAATATTGAATGACATTGGTTTCTGAGCGTAGTAGATTGGGCATTGACTTTTTATATTTTATGTACTTAGGGGAGGTCAGCTCAAAGCGGCCACCTTAACTTTGAGTTAAAAAAAACCGGCCAAGTGCGTGTCGGACCACGCACAATGAAGGGTTCCGTAGTTGGGATGAATTTATCTTAAGAACAAACTTAACATTGTAGTTGAAAAACATGTTCTCCCATACATTCCAACTGTAAATGTAAGTTTGTACTCACAATATTGATAGATTTACCATGTTATTTTAAGACCACAGACTTCTTATAGGTTTTCCTGTAATCTACAGGTAAAGATCTATTTTCTGTATTTTTTTCAAAATTTTAGGCTAAGCAGTTTCGGAGATAAGGGGGGGGGGGAATGGCCAATTTTCGTCTATTTTCTTAAATAACTTTAAAACAATTTATTTTAAAATTATAAAAAAAATATATTTGAGACCCTCATAATAAGCCCTTTCACTTGATATGCCACATGGTGTAGTTTGCAAAACTTTTATTTTGAATTTTCTTATTTCCCCCCAAAAGTGACCTCTATATTCAAATTTAATTTATTTACTTTACCCGTCCGTGTTTGGGTCACAGAAATTCATATGTGTACCAAATTTCAACTTAATCGGTCCATTAGATTCGTAGCAAACTGGCTGTGACAGACGGACAGACAGACAGACAGACACACGAGTGACCCTATAAGGGTTCCGTTTTTTCCTTTTGAGGTACGGAACCCTAAAAACCTAGTAAACGATAGACTTTTGGTGAGAATTTTATACTAATAGCCAGAGAATTTATAAAATTTGCATAGTTGAATTTAATTTTCACAAATTAAATTCAACAAATAAAAACAACAAACAAATAAAATACTTTGACTTTGACTTTGAAATTCGCGCAAATTTAAAAATAATCATGTGATTTGTAAATTACGAAAACTTGTCAAAAAACTGCTTTGCCCGAGTGGCCGCCCAAAGCGGCCATGGGGGTAGGGGCAACGTGGCCACCCCAAAAATACACAAGAAATGTTTTTTGTTGAAAAATATTGTGCTTGACAAAATAAAAATACCAAAAATATTTTAAAATGTTATTTATTATTATTTAACATTTCTATAAAATAACCATCATTTTATACTTTATTTTAATTACAATATGTCGTGAGGGTAATTTAACTTAACTATATTGTTATACTTGCTTTAAAAACTTCTATTAAACTATTAGGAACTTATAATCAGGTTTAGTTTTTGACAATATTTAATATTTTTATTAATCAACAGTGATTCAACAGTAAGTCTTACTTAATTATTTCAACAGTCTCTATGAAAATGAATGCTCTAAAATTTAAAAACTTTGTTAAAAAACAAGTAAAATTTCATTTTCTTCTTTAATTGCCCGGGCCATCATATTTTCATCCCATGACGCCTGGGTAGTCTTCCTTTTATAGTTGTTAACCATCTAAACAAAATAATTAGGGATTATCTATCGAATCATAATAATTTTACAAAGGGCAAAACGGTCAGTTGGCCGCTTTGCCCGAGCCGCTTTGCCTTTTTCGGCCATTTTGTTTTAGTAATGAACTACTCTCACATTATTTATTATAGTTCAGAGAGAATAGAACACAAACAATACACGTTCAATAAAAGCATTGAAATATAAAGAGGTTTGACCAAAGCAGATTGAACTTATCTTGCATTTTTTTAACAAAACACCCACATAAATATATTTCATCACTGCAACCACGCGCTCGGTCCTACTGCTACCGAATGATTGCACGGCGCGGGGCGGGAGATTGGTTACGCGAACAGAATAGCCACGCCGTGCTATCATTTCAAATAACCCAAAAATGAAGCGTGGCCGCTTTGCCTCCTATGGCCGCTTTGAGCTGACTTCCCCTACCTTCCTTTAGTGTCCCTCACATGGATGGAGCTAGTTTTTTTATGCTCATAATTTATGGGGAGTAGGTGCCTGCATTCATTATTATGCTCGTTTTCACTGGTTTTCACTAACACTACTCGGCACCTGAATGTGCTCTGTTGGATTTTCAACTCTCGGCGCTGAGCCGATCGTTGAAAATTCAATAGTGAATATAAGTGAACATGCCCATTATTCTTACTGAGTGCAGAATTAGACAATATTTGCCTAGGCATAGGCTTGGCGTTTTGTCGAAGATGAATACGTTGAAGCCAGACGGTGCAGCCAAAATGAATGTTCACAAAGTTACCAAGACAATTGTTACATCGCCATGTATCTATAAGCCCGTTGGACCTTACAGGTGTGTTAATTTTAGATCCTCTATCGTCTTAAGTGAGGTTATGGTAGAGATAAACCATTCTAAAAATGAACGCCCCTCCACAAAACGTGATTATTTCAATGAGTGAAAGGAAATACTTATTGCAACACTTTACTTGTGTGCGTGCGGCGACTTTACTATAAACATGGACTCGTCGCCGCACTTAGACGTCAACTAATCGTGCGATCAGTCCAGGTACTAGCATAGTACGGAGGGGAGCACTCGCTTTGTATGGAACGACAAGTTCGCTCTGTCGTGCGTTCGTGTAATTTATACACTAGTTGGCCGACTAATCCGGATGTTCGGCGTTTGACAAGTCGGTTAGGTACCGTTTGCATAAAAAAAAACAGTGTAAGCCCACGTTTGCACTGACAAACAGAAAGCGGTATGTACACACGGCTACACATCAAGCTATACAGTTCCAGTTTACGCTGACCTCTCATTGTAAGGAAATCATATACAAGGCGAGATCAGCTTATACTGAAAATGTATAACTAATAGGTCTGACCTATGAAATTGCCGTTGTGTATGAAAAAATTTAAACGAATTTTTTTCATGCATTTTTTATTTGTATTAATCGAAGTAATCACCCATGCAATCAATGCATCTTTGCCAACGCAGTGGCAGTTTATTGATGCCCTTCTTAAAGAAATCAGCTGGACGGGAGGCAACAAATTCTTCAAAGGCATTTTGTACTGCCTCTCGGGTATTGAATTTTTTTCCCGCCAAGAAGTTATCCAAATTCTGGAAAAAGTAGTAATCTGTAGGCGCAAGGTCTGGTGAGTAGGGCGGATGACGGAGAGCTTCCAACCCCAGTTCTTGCAACTTGGAGACCGTCTGCTGTGCAGTATGAGGTCGCGCGCTGTCGTGCAGGAGCAGCGGAGACGAGCGATTGACCAATGCTGGTTGGAGATGTGCCAGCTTCTCCATCATTGTGTTCAGTTCTTCACAGTACACATCTGAAGTAATGCTCACCCCGTTTGGTAAAAAGCTGTGATGAATCACACCGACGCTAGACCACCAAACAGTGACCATCACTTTTCTAGGGGTAAGTTTTCGTTTAGGGCATTGTTTAGGTGCTGAACCAGGATCCAACCAACTTGCTAAGCGCTTGCGGTTATCAAACAGAATCCATTTTTCATCGCAGGTAACAATGCGGTTCAAAATTCCTTCATTTGTGTGTCTGTTGAGCAGTGCAAGGCACATCTCGACGCGTACTTCGCGCTGGCGATCATTGAGTTCGTGGGGCACCCATTTGTCAAGCTTTTTTACCTTGTCAATTTGACGCAAATGGACCAATATTGTTTTGACGCTAACGTCGAAAGCTGCTGCTAATTCAGCCGTAGATTGTGTATCATCAGCTTCCACAATCGCCTTTAATTCGTCATTGTCGACCAAAGTCTTCGGACGACCGCGAGGTTCATTTTTCAGGTCGAAATTTCCAGAACGGAAGCGAGCAAACCAATAACAAGTGGTGCGTTGGTTTGTAGTGTTAGCTCCGTAAACGTCGTTGATGTTGCGTGCCGCTTGTGCCGCGTTGCTGCCACGACGGTACTCATATTCCATAATTACTCGAATTTTTAACGTATCCATGATGACGAAAAAGATTGAAATGCGATAAAAATGTAACACTAATCAATAAACAAATGACTACTTTTGAAAAAAAATCCATGTTTTTAAAATAAAATTAATTTGAAATTAGAATTCTTAGCCAAACAAAAATTATTTTGATTTGAAATGGCCAGTACTGCAGAACGGCAATTTCATAGGTAAAGACCTAATATACTAGTCTATGCAGTGTCCTTCCGGACGTCATCGAGGGAGGACCTATGCAATTTTTGCTCGCGACCACATTATCGTCGCCGCGCGCGTAGTAGTACCTACTTACCTCCATAAAAATATGTTGTATTATAATTATAAGCAATTAAAAAGGCGAATAAAAAAAACAAAATTATTAATAAAATGGTATATCTGTAGTGAAGATACCCTTCAAAAGTGTATTGCATAAGTACTTATTCTATAAATACGTCACAATACATAATAATTACTTCTCTACACAGACTAGCGAAGTCAATATGACTAGAATTTCTTTAATGGAAACATTCACATTTAGAAGGTGCAGTTTTGCATTCTGGTCAAAATCACGGAGGTGTACCTATGTTGTGTTTTCTTTTTATTATTACATTTTTTATTATTCAGATCTAAGATTACCAATCTTTGGGATTGTCCGTTCAGCAGGATTGCAATAAAACGTAATAAAGCATAACAAACGTTTTATTAATCAGCTGATAACTATCGTACATAAAGTAGGTATGTGAACCTTTCTTTGGGGTCACTACTAGCGTTGCCGGAGAGTAATATTCCGAAGTATTCCCGTCGTATTATTCGCGGAAGCATTCTGAAGTTTTGAGTAGTATTCGCAATTATTCGCCGAGCAAGTACATGTTCGGTCACGCATAAAATACTTATCTATTAAAGTTTGATGGTACTTACGTAATAAGTTTTTACTAGTAGTATTCCTTCAAATCGAAGTATTCTTTTGAATAATTGCGAATACTTCCGAAGTTTTGCAACGCTATCACTACTACATAATACTTTCATTAGTAAGATTTCTGCATTGTAATGATTCTTTAAAATTAGTTAATTACCAAGACTAACATGACAATAATGTAGGTGATTTTATTGAATAATTTAAAAGAAATTCAACATGGCTATCGGTCACTAGGTACCCAGAGTACGGTTTACGGTCGCGCAGCGTTTAGTAGGTAGAAATTGGCCGACCGCGCGGCGCTTCGCACAGGCCGTCGACACTCACGCATACAGCGACATGTCGCGCGATGGGTGATTCTGTAGGTACTTTCGTTTATTCTGAAATACTGTCAAAACATTTTAGCAGCTTTATTATATTGACCAAGTACCTTGAATAATATATATAAGTGAATGTCAGGTTCGCGGGTGTATTTCTCAGAAATAGTTGAAATATATCTCAAAAATTAGTACCTAATTAGTACCAAATTGTACCACTTGTGAAATCGAAGACGTCAGCTTGGCGGGTTATATTTATATCATCCGCAAATCTGCCAAACACTAAAGGGAACTTAGCAACAGAAACTGTCCAATCACATATATATAATCGACACAGTGCGTTCGCATAGTAAAGTGTCGCTTGAGTATTGTTTTTGAATTATATGGCCTGCCACACATTGGATCGAAACTGCTATATGAGGGACATTGGGTTTTTTTTTACTTATTCCATTTAATGAAAATACCTATTAAATGATCTGTCATTTTGATGAATAATTGTTAGGAAACTTTTTTCTCTTTAAATGTATAGTTTGCCTGGAAAAAAATATTTTCAATTTTTTTTGTATGGAATGAAACAGAAACTGATAAAATTTCAGGTCTTGCTTTAAAACTGCTTTATTCTTATTCTTTGGCCTTATTATTTATACCTTGGTGGTCGATTTATTTTTTTATGTTCATAAATCATAAAATTGGGCGCTAGTTTCGCAAGTTTCAGTGAGATTTTCGACTGACATCGTGTGTATTTGCGCCGGGTGTAATTTAGACAATACGATACGAATGATGCAGTGTTTTCTTCAGCAAAACGTACTTCAAGGGATGTATTATTGGAATCCAAGTATGGTATTATGGATTTGGAACCTTTTCCAGAATACGGTATTTAACTCTATATGAGAAAAAATCTAAAAATATATTATTTAGATAGCTTAGGCAAAAAGCAGTCGGAAAGTGTTAGTTTTAGTTCATAAAATAACAGTATAAATTTAAAAATCCCATTCAAATTTTCAGTTTTTTTAATCTGTTTTCTAAGACCATGGAAGTAGCCGCCATGTTATTACGTCATACGGCTGTATAAATTTAAAAGTGTCAATGTCAACTGATCAGCGTATATAAAGTGTTTGCTACACAGCCAACTGACGTCATGACGACAGAGCAATACGGCGTCCACTGCGTCCAGAGTTTTCGCCAAATTACGCGCGAAAGAAAATGTAAAATTTAAATGCATTTTTATGGCACATATCGATTGAATAAAAATGTTGTGTTTTTTTTAGTGGTTTATTAGCACTAAATCTAATTGAGACACTTTTCAAAAATGTGTGTAATACCCTATTCTGAAGGACTTACACTGGGTGGTTGCTTTAATGACTTTGTTTCCCAACAATGCGCGGCATTCCGACTTTCTACGCAACAACAGGCTAGCTCACGGTGAGATTTTCACAGAATAGATTGGCAGATTCTTTATAATTTTATTTGTGATTTTTTCGGGACCGGACCCGCTCGGCCCGCTTAGACTCGGCCCGAAGAATAATACCAGATGTTTTAAGTATTACCAATTCAGTGCCATTTTTACATTCGGGCAAAGTAATATTTTAATTCCAAATAACTTATTATACATAGAATATTTAATATTTTGTTATGTTATGAATTTATGTTACATAATTAATTTATCCTGGTAGTCAGTGATTTCGTTTCAAAAATGCAGCTTTATAGCCTCTACCTCGCTTAACCCGTCGGACAGCAAAGTACAAAGCGTATACTATATTAAATAAAAAAGGATTGTACTTACTTACTGGTTTAATTATTTATTTATTCATCCAAACATTATTTAAATTTTACACTCTCTGTGGTGCAAGTGTTAAATTAAGTGTGCATCTACACTGCCGGCCTAGCGCGGTTGCGACGACCGGCGCGAAATATCAAACATATGAAACCGCCGTTTGCGTTCATTCATAGTGTAGTGACTAAGGCGGGCGCGCCTAGCGCAACGGGCCCGAGCGAGATAGCGCGTGTAGTTTTCAAACGTTCCTATCCGCGCGTTATGGCCACACTACGAGCCTAGCAAGCGACTTAATGCGCGGGTAGCAGGGGTATCAAATCAGTAGTCTTGTCGCTCGGCGTAAGAGAGTCTGCAAACATTTTTTTTGTAAAATGACTGTAAATACTAAAGTATTTATAAATACGATTCAATCTAAACCAGATATATGGCAAAGTAAACATCCACACCACAGTAATCGTACAATAACAAGATAATTATGGAGCAAAACATGGAGCTACATAAATTAAAGTTTGAGTCTTCTCTGGTGATTTTAGGTGATATTTTACTCAGGATGTAGTCAAATGTTGACACCCGTGTGTTGGGCTGTCTAAAAATACCAAATCCTCATCCATGGTTTGCAACACCTGAAATACGTCATAAACGCTACAACAGCTCGCTCGTCACTGTGGCCACCGCACGCCCCCGCCGCCCCGTCGCGCCCGCCTTAGGCCCTAGTCACCGCGCATTCACTGTGGACGCACACTAACACTTTTCTGTCTGATTGTATTATTCTTAGGGTCGAGTCTAAGCGGGCCGAGCAGGACCGGACCCATTTTTTCGGGATTGTCACGGTGGCTCTTAAAAAGCAATTGCAAAATGCGTTTAATGTGTTGGGAGGCCTTGACCCCGTCCAAAGCTATAGAGCTATGGATGTATGTTAACAACAGGGTCCATCAAAGCCGAGTATTTGACTATCAAAATAATGCCAAGAATAAACGAAACTATGGAAGCAGCCGCATGTGGAATTTGAGAAGGATGTTGATTGATATACTTCCTTCCAAAACTGCACCCTAATTGCGTAACACATTATCGACCGGAGTTGGTTTCATTTTGAAACAAATTGCTAATCCATTGCTTCATATGTTCGAAAAATTTGTCTGCTCGACAACGTAAATGACGCAATGAATGTAGTTGAACTGTCAAAATGAAACCAAGTCCGATTGATAATGTGTTCCGCAATTAGGGTGCTGATTCCCGAAAAAACGAAATAATTAATTTCTATGGTGGTTCCTATTGCGTTTCGAATTTCAAGAACGATTGTTGAGATCATTGATTACCAGATTCAGTTTGTCGGACGAGCGATGAAAGAACAAAGCTTTGGTGTATTTTTTGCGTAGGATCGGATTGATCCTACCTACTACACCGTTTTTTCTCGACATCGTCGTACAACCGTCAAATCCAAAACTAACGCATCTGGCTGGTCTTCTTTGGTCAGAAACTCATCGGTGAATATGCAATAGATTTGGCATCCAGACCTTTGAGCTCAAAAAATTCGACAAACATTTCTTGGACTTCATTGGTTTCCTCGTCAAAATATCGCACCCCAATCGATAATAATTGTTCAGTGCCAGAAATGTCAAAGTTTCAACGTGTAAGAATGATCTGTCAAGGAAGTCAAGTGAGTGGACTTTGGTTGCTTTCTGTTACAGGTACTGGGCGACGCGCCCATTCATAGGTTACTTATCCTTTTTAACCGACTTCAAAAAAAGGAGGAGGTTCTCAATTCGGGTGTATTTTTTTTATGTTTGTTACCCTTTTTTTTTTGTGGATGGGAAATCATCAAAAGAGCGGGAGGGCGTGTCAGACTTTTACTGACTAAAACCCACCCGTGTTCCTTCAGTTGCCCGTGCCAGGGCCACGGTATCTCTTTCGAACTACCCGCGACCCCGGCGGCTTCGGCCCTATTGGACCCCGTCACTGCTGACATCTCTTTGAGGCGCGCGTGGAACACAACGCGCCGTCGACCCGGGCCTGGTCCTTACCGGACGGCGAGCTGCCCATTACTCGTCGTCCGCAAGCCCGCGCCTACGGTGGCCGGGAATCGGCAATCGATTCCCGCCGCCCAGGGCGTCTCCTACGGCGGCTAGGGGCGCGAGGGCGCGGCTGTTGCCACTCCCTCTCGCGTTCCGCCTCCTCCTTTGCGAGCATTACTGCTTCGCAGAAGGAGGTGACGGCCTCCCATGCACTCTCGCTCCGCACCATGGCCTGGACCAAGTTTGGACGCGAGAGATCGCCGCCGCCGATCGCCTGCGTGAGAACACGGCGGTGCTCCGCCCAAGCCGGGCAGACCTCCACTGTATGCTCCACCGTGTCCTCCGGGCGATCTACACAATGGTGACACTCGGGCATGTTTGTTACCCTTAGAACTCAGTCATTTATAAACCGATTTGAAAAATTATTTTTTTATTTGAAAGGATATATTCAGATTGGTCCCATTTTTATCAAAATCCAGTTCTGATGATGGGATCCATGAGGAATTGACGGAACTCCTCAAAAATTATAGGCATACATATAGCGATTTTAGTATTTTCATCAACAAATCAAGCATTTGCATTCAGAAAGTAGCATCTGGTGAAGTGGAACTGATGAAGAAGACCACAGATGGCCACGGGAACTTCTCAACGATCATAAGTATTTCAAGGGTGGCGATAAGATATCTCGATGAAGATAGTTAAGCGACTATGACGAAGCTTTAAATAAATGGTTCTGATGAAAATGGTACCATCGAACCGATCAGATGAAACCGGAAGGTAGGTACCGGAACTCAGTAATAAAACAATGTATTAGCCGTGTTTGGGCTTATTGGAATTGTCATGAGGTGTCCTCTGGCTATAAATGATTTTAATGGTAATTATATGCCGCTTCAAATTGCGCTACTTGATTTGTATGTTATGTGTGGCCTTGATTGTCAGAAGTCAGATTTCGTAGCCTCGTATCTCCGTCAACATAAAACTACGCCTTCCAAACTTCTGACAAGGCTTAGCGCGACGCATATTTGCGGTTTTGCAAAGTTTTTATTTGAGATGGTCGCATATAAATATCTTCGTTCTGATGAGCGGCTTTTGAGTTAGCTTCAATAATTTAATACGTATTTTTCCCACATAAAAAAAATCAATCTGCCTAGCCTTTTCCCAACTATGTTGGGGTCGGCTTCCAGTCTAACCGGATGCAGCTGAATACCAGTATTTTACATGGAGCGACTGCCTATCTGACCTCCACAACCCAGTAACTGGGTAATACGATACCCCTTGGTAAGACTGGTTGTCAGACTTTCGGGCTTCTGACGACCCGTAACGACTGTCAAAGATCCACGAATGACAGCCGGGACCAACGGCTTAACGTGCTTTCCGAGGCACGGAGGAGTCTCGGTGTGTTAAGATGGTCACCCATCCACGGACCAACCCCGGCAAGCGTAGCTTAACCTGACAGATCGACCCGTGCGGCTGTTATTACTTAGCCACGAGCTCCTCCATTTTTCCCACATAGTCTATGTGAATTAGGCTCTAATTTATTTTGCAGAGTGGTATTCGAATTTGTGTGGGGTAGGCACCACTAAAAAGTGAAAAATAAAAACTTTTTACAAGAAAAAAAAAACAACTGATTCCCAAAAAAAACACTATAAAGTGAAAAATAACTTGAATTTCGGAAGTCGGTGGCAAAAAATAAAACTAAAAAAACCAAAGACACCGACTTCCGAAATTAAAGTTATTTTTCACTTTGTAGTGTTTTTTTTTGGGAGTCAGTGGTTTTTTTATTGTAAAAAGGTTTTATTTTTCACTTTTTGCATGTTAGAACATCGTTTGACATTGACATAATTATAGTAGTAATTTGACATACTTAACTCGGTTTTATTGGAATCTTCAAAATAATTGTGTAATTTTATTTATCCACTTACAACTTATCAGCAAACATTCCTAGTTATCTACTCCTTTTATCTTTTGTTGAATATATAAAATGAACTGATGACCCCGTTCGCGTAGGTACTTAGTAAATTTATTCTCGATTAGTTCTGAGCCAGAAAATATGGAGTCTACGAACAAGACAGTCGCTTCATCCAAGATGAGTACGCAAAAGCCAGACGATACAACCAATACGAACGCTCACAAAGTTACCAAGACGATAGTTACATCTCCAAATGTCTATAAGCCTGTTGGACCTTACAGGTTTGTTATTTCCAGTTTAAATTAAGTAGTACTTCACGTGACTAGGTACACACAGGCAGATATCTTTTTATTCTCTATTTTTACGTTGGGATTGTGCGGTAACCCATAAAAGGAAAAAAGCTTATTTTCTATAAAACTCCGACCAACTGCTCGGACCACATGCACTACGATAAACTGTATACATATTATTATATTTTACAAAAAAAAAATACCTACGTAATTAAGATTATAATTTGTACACACTGTGCTTTGATGGTAGGTATAGGTAATTTATACCTAAACAGGATTGTGCTAGGTTACGGGGAGATCCATCTGGTCGGTCGTTGAGTGCGATCGTGTCCAGCTGCGCTCCGACAAAAATAAAAAGTCCCACGGCGCGAGACATACCGAAGTGGTTTGCGATCCTAGCATCGGTCATAAATACGAATTTAGCGTTTCTGCGGAAGTGCTCGCGAAGTAAATACAACCTGTGCACCGCTCGCGAAGTAAATTCAACCTGAACTCAAACGAACGACCCGCTGCAAGAGTGGAACGGAGCATCCGCCGTAGGATCCTGAGTTCTAAATTCCAAGCAAGCAAAATCGGTGAGGCCGTTCCTTATATTAGTCTAAAGTAATGCATGTTCATAAAATTATAGCATCAATTCAAATTACCAGGAGATAAAGTTAGACATAAAGTTTACCTACTTCTTAAATATTGCAAATCAACAAAAACCTCCGAACAAAAACTTGAACCTTTTTTTTTGGTTGAATGTCAAGTTACGGCAAGATAAATTCTATGTTCACACAAAAAAATTTTTTGCCCACACAGTAAAGCTTCAAACTAATGTCTTTGTTTTAAAACACGTGTCGGTCACCCTAACCAATTTTGTTTCCATTCCAACAAAAATATAACAAAACAATGGCCTCGATTGTACCAATGTTGAGGGACGGAAATTGTCTGTTTAGAGCTATAGCATTCCAAATAAACAATTTAATGGGGCTGACATTCGATCACGTGTCTGTTCGTAAAGACCTTGCAAATTATGTTTCGGATAACCGTAACGACGACAGAATTTACTTAGCACTTTTGAATAATATTCAGGACTTTCTTCCTGACAGCAATCTGTCTCAGGAACAACGTATAAGAAATACATTACCGCGCAGTTTAACGAGACGTTCTAGGGTGGTGAAGACATTTTAATCGCTGCATCCGAATTCTACCTCGTAAATGTGCATGTTCACACAAATAACGAGAACACACTGGTGTACGTACCTACCGGCAACTCATTGCCCGGCAATATTCACATCTTCTATAAAGACCGGCATTATGATAGCTGGGTCACGATCGACGATGATCAGTACATCAGTAGCCAACGAAGTCTAACGCAGAAATTATCAAACGCCAAGGCACCACAACATATAGAAAACTCAGCTAACCAGTACAACATACGAGTTGAGCAGGAACAGTCCACAGAACCCCGGTTCCAAATCACCAGCCCCCATTTAGCTAGCCCACTAACACCGTGTCATCAATTACCGTTATCACTAAGTACACCAATATCAGATGTAGTCGCAGATGACACTGCATACACTATACTTAGAAACCCGCCAAATACCGCAATTAAGCACATCTTCCCTAAGTTGCGTATTGCAACAAGGAATGTCCGCGGGGCCTCAAAACCGACCAAAAAGGATAAAATAGACGCTGAACTTTCACATAGGGATATCCACGTAGCCTGCCTACAAGAAACAGGGATGAATGAAGGAACGTACAGCTCCAGGCATTACGAATGGCACCTATATTCAGCCGCTAGTACAACACACCGGGGACTGGCAATTTTAATCAGAAAGGATGCCCAAATTGCAACACCGGTCATAAACATTATTTAGCGTTTCTGTTGAAGTGCTCGCGAAGTAAACACATTTCGTTAGAACTGTGCACCTGATCTCAAGCGAACAGTCCGTTGCAAGGGTGAAACTGATCAGCCGAATTAGGATCCTGAGTTCCAAAGTCCCAGCAAGCAAAATTGGTGAGGCCGTTCCTTATATTCCTCAGTCAAAAGTATTTATTGCATGTTCATAAGATTATAGTATGAATCCAAATTCCCAAGACATAAAGTTAAACAAAGAGTTTACCTACTTCTTAAATATTGCAAATCAACAAAAATCTCGGCACAGACCCTTTTTTTTTTTGTTGAATGTCAACTTATGGCAAGCTAAATTCTATGTTCGCACAAAAAATTTACCCCATACGGTAAAGCTTCAAAATAAGGTCTTTGTTTTAAAACACGGGTTGGTCGTTCTAACCAGTTTTGTTACCACTCAAACAAAAACATAACAAAATTATGCTTCGATTTGTGAAATTGTCTATTTAGAGCTAGCATTTCAAATACTTATACAATTTAATGGGGCTGACATTCGACCACGTGTCTGTTCGTAGACATTGCAAATTATGTATCGGCTAATCATAACGACGACAGAATTGACTTAGCACTTTTGAATAATATTCAGGACTTTACTCCGTCTTCAATTCTCAGAATAAGATCTGCATTAAGCAGGAAAAGCACTACTAAAAAACGTTGTGAACAGGCCACTAGAAACGCTGAATCTCTATTACCATTCGAAATAAACTCAAAGATGGACTGAAAATTAGCCAGACTCATGTATCGAATGGTGGTCGTACCTTGTATGACACACGGTTTGAAAGTATCAGCACTCACCAAAGCTAACAGGACAAGACCGAAAAGATATGAGAGAGTTATCAAGAGTGACTTGATTAACCGCGCTAGGAATAAACCAACACGAAAGAAAATGCATGAAATCTTAAACGGAAAAACCGTAACCAAACGCATTAAGAACCACAGGATGTGCTATCTCGGACATGTCCACAGGCGTAGGCGTCGGGAACCGCACCTGCTACATGCAGCAATGCAGTACAGGGTAATATCCAAAAATTCGGCCGCCCTATTTACACATGGAAAGCAGGACATAATTTACTTCGATAAGGAAATCAACTTTTGGGTAGACACGGCTGAAGATAGAGATAAAATTAAGAAAGCTGCTAACGAGATTTACAAGAAACCTGAAATGGATAGCAGTGAGACCTCAGACGAAGATATTGGAAATAACAACTCAAACTCAAAGCATTTATTTCAATTAAACCAATTACAGGCACTTTTGAATTGTCAAGGGGTCGGTCAGTCAGAAAGATGAAGCTAGGCGCCCATTCCAAAGCATAATAGGTACCTATGGAGAAGAACGGGCAAGAAACTCCACGGACACTCTTTTGAATCAAGATATGGTTACATAATAATGGTTACATCATTCAAGTTGAAATTTTACATGTGAGAACGATGCAGAACGTTAAAAGCGTCCTTAAAAAACAATTCAAATATTTAAATTAAATTAAAATAAGCCGTGGCCGCTAAGGTATGACCAGCCTTCACTGACAGCGCTTGTTCACGAACCTGACGCATGGATTAGCTAAATGATCCAACACGCGCCACCATCAGCGAGACATTAGAGTGAGCGTCACATAGCAGCACAACGTGGCATAGCAGTGACACCAAAAGTGTCGAAAGCGCAGTTTAATTGCCAAAAGATTCACCGGGGAAGTTGAACTTGAAGCAACATGGCAGTGACGTCATAAAAAGAGCCCGTCCATAATCCTGTCGGGTGTGGCAACAGGGTACCATCCGTAGGTAGGTACTTGAATTGACTTCTCGGCTCGATTAAGAACTGAATGCGATTTCAAAAAACAGCAAAGTACTATCAACGACTTTTGTGCGTCACACCCATACGGAAGGTATTCGTATGCACGGGCCAGTGGCTAGTGGCCTCCATTGTTTTCGTCCACCAATAGCGCTTCGGCGCACATTATAAATGAAAAGGTTAGAACGCCAAGAAAAACAGCAGTTAACGTTTAAGAAAAGGGACATTGTTTATTTTAGGGTCATCTTTCTTAGGCGACATTCTTAGTTCATTGGTCAAATAAAACAACTAACTGTAAAAAGGACCATCCTTCATTCATTGGTCAAACACAAAAAGGGCGTTGACTATGATTTCAACGTGCAACCGAAAAAGTTTTGAAAAGGGTGAGGCACGATAGTTCGATAGTTGCACGCTGGCGCTCCCGCTTCGCAGGCGCCTCGCTCGGGTGGGACCGAAGCTTAAGATTTCTACAAAAACTGACAACCACCCATAAATAATAAAAAACCTAAGCACTATGATACGAGTAGCTGGGTCACGATCGAGGCGATCAGTACATCAGTAGCCAACAAATTCTAACGCAGAAATTATCTAACACCAAGACTCCACAACATACAGTAAACTTAATTAGCCAGTACAACATACGAGTTGAGCAGGAACAATCAGAACTCCGGTTCCAAATTACCAGCCCCTAATTACCACAGGACAAGATCGACTTCAATAAGGAAATTAACTGTTCGGTGGACACGGCTGAATCAAGAGATAATATCAAGAAGGCTGTTAACGGGACTTACAAGAAAACTGAAACGGATAGCAGTGAGACCTCAGACGAAGATACTGGAAACAGCAACGTGTAATACAACATAGCAGTGACATAAATGGTGTCGAGAATGCAGTCTAACCTCGCCAAAAGATTCACCGCTGACCCTAGATTTTAAATAACATGTTATTACTTGCCGCGGGTATACCGCATCCTTGCCGCGTGTGTACCGCGGTAGCGCGTACTTGTAGGGAGTGTACCGCGTCCTTGCCGCGAGTGTACCGCGGTAGTGCGTACTTAGAGCGGGTGTACCGCGTCTTTGCCGCGTGTGTACCGCGTCAGTACCACGTCCTTGCGCGTGTGTACCGCAGTCATTCGTTTGAGTGAAAGAAAACCTGTCTCATGTAATGTTGACATTTGTTTTTAAAAACGAACGTCACGATCGACGACGATCAGTACCAACAAATTCTAACGCAGAAATTATCTAATGCCAAGACACCACAACATACAGGATACGTAATTAGCCAGGACAACATACAAATTGAGCAGGAACAATCCACAGAACTCCGGTTTGAAATCACCAACCCCCAACTACGCAGGACAAGATTTACTTCAATAAGGAAATTAACTTTTCGATGGACACGGCTGCATAAAGAGTCAAGAAGGCTGCTAGAGATATACAAGAAACAGGAAACGGATAGCAGCGAGACCTCAGACGATGATTTTGGTAATAACAACATATAATACAGCATAGCTGTGACATAAAGAATCAAAAACGAAGTTTAACCGGCAAAAGATTCACCGGAGAAGCTGGACTTGAAGCAACACGGCAGCAACGTCATAAAAAAGCCCATCCATATTATATCACCCGTCTCTCCACTATTCCAAGGCTTGCTTTACGGTGCATACTGGGTATGGCTCTTTATCCCCTCCATATCCTAAGGGCATGTCTTCCCTACCATTACCGCGCCCCCCGGTCTACTCACTGATATGCAATGGGCTCTGTTGCACCATGTAACATGAGGCAACAGGGTCTAGTTTGAATCTCTGGGTTCATTCGAGCAATCGAGTCTGGTTAAACCACGCTGGGGTCGGTGCAATTCATTCATTCATTCATTCAAACAGGATTGTGCTAGGTTACGGTTTCTTGGCATGTGCAAAGTTGTAAGGTGCAGGCTGGCTTAGGAATGTTTAAAGAAGACTCCTGCTTTGTATAATTAGGTAGACCACCCTCCTCAGCCCTCCTGTGCTGTGGCGTACTGTACACAGATAGGTATAGGTAGGTAGACCTATATTCATATCTAGGCATTTGGATTCTTTATAATGACGTTAGGTAGGATCGCAAAGACAGGAATTAAGGAAAGTATTATTCGTTGACATAATTATAATGTTACATCTAAGAACTTTAAGTTACTCGTACCTACTTGTTGGAGTTAAGTAGGTACTTATGGGCTACGAATAAAATTAACGCTAATTTAATATCATAATAATGTATTTAAGTAGGTACCTACCTAATAAATAATGCGGTTTCAGCCAGGCTATATTAGCGGATAAAACTCTTTACGTGTCGGGAATATTGGGCATGGATCCTCAGGCAAAGTTAGTAGATGGAGGCGCCGAAGAACAGGCACGACAAGCTCTCGACAACCTGAGGCACGTGCTGGCGGCCGGCGGCGCTTCTCTCGAATCCGTCGTCAAGACTACCATACTACTAGCTCAAATGGAAGACTTTCAGGCAGTAAACAAGGTTTATGCAGAATGTAAGTACCTACAGATATTTTTATCAACAATCATGCAGAATAAAATGTTGTCGAATAATATCAAGTTGCTTATCACCTCAAACAGAAATATTCCGTGTCCATTACCGATCTCAAAGTGCGTAATTATTAGGTACCTACCTAATTATTATTGTGCTAGAGACTAAGCGTAGTGCGACACTAAGTCGACGATCGCATGGACGTCAAAATATCGCAGTGGGATTTTTCGCGCACTGGATTTTCAACTCTCGGTGTTGAGCTGAGCTTCGAGAATCCAACCTAACAACAACAGAGAACATTCCAGCGCGTTGAAAAACACACTGTTAAATTTTCAACTCTCGGCGTTAAGCAGAGCGTTGAAAATCCATTGCGCAAAGAAAAATCGCCGCGATATTTTTACATCCGTGCGAACGTTGATTTAGCGTCAATTCACACCGAGATGCGTGCGCGCCGTGAAACAAAATATAACTTCATTTACTACACAAAACATGTGTTGTGTAGTAAATAAAGTTATATACACTCACACGAATTTCTTTAAAATCTGCGCAATAGGTACCCTGGGATTACTTTATTCTGGCATTACATATATTGTAAAGAGGTCGCAAGATTCCAATGGCAACTTGTGCTTCTTCCCAGGCGTTAAAAAATGTTCTTTAACAGGGTGAAACCGTTGAAGATAGATGGAATTTTTATTAAATTTAAATTTTATTATTGACGTACCGTTTGCTTGAGCATTAACTTCTCAAACACCTTTAGTTAAACTCAAAACAAACTCAAACTCAAAGCATTTATTTCAATTAAACCAATTACAGGCACTTGAATTGTCAAGGGGTCGGTCAGTCAGAAAGATGAAGCTAGGCGCCCATTCCAAAGCATAGTAGGTACCTATGGAGAAGAACGGGCAAGAAACTCCTAATAGAAATAAAGAATAAAGTAATAGAACTGGCAGAATTGACATAGTAGCCCAATAATTGAAGAGCGATGTAATAATATTATTTCAATGTAATTAGTGGGAAATAAAAAAAAACTGAATATCACTTCTTTTCTCACCTAAAGGGCTGTACTTAATATTAATATTGTGGACGACGCACGCCTCAATCTCGGTATAATAATGATCTATAGGTAATTTTTGTATTAACCGTATTGTTCGGAAGCGCCCCCAATTGGACCCGAACACATGAACCTCCGTCGTCTCTCTATCGCACCCAATTGGACCCCAAAATGACGACATACGACACTCTAAATTAATTATGTAAATATTTATGATGCTACCCATCAAATCTTATGAATGTGCGTTAATTATGAGAGTTGGATAAGAAACTCACATTTATCGCCTTTAAATCTTTCATATTTAACACGCAAGTTTACTAATTTACCTTTATAATATCCAAGTCTGTAAATGCGATAATCGCCATTTTAATGACAGTGGTGGTCGAGGCTAGAAAACATAAAAAATGGGGATTCCGAACATCCAAACTGCACCACAGGGGCAGTTAATCATATATCATTTAATTATTGGACGAATTTATCCATTGTTCAAGGTAATTAAGTACCTAGTGGTAATGAAGTTTTTTGGTATCCAAAGTCAAAGTTTGGCGCCAATCGTGTCTGTTTTACTTTTCACAAATATCACACACACACACATGTAAATACGATTTAAAATGTGACAAATAAAACTTTTTTACAAAAAAATACAACCGACTTCCAAAAACAACACTACAAAGTGAAAAATAACTTTAATTTCGGAAGTCGGTGTCTGATTAAATGTATTTTCGTTTTTGCCACCGACTTCCGAAATTAAAGATATTTTTCACTTTGTAGTGTTGTTTTTGGAAGTCGGTTGTATTTTTTTGTAAAAAAGTTTTTATTTTTCACTTTTTAGTGGGTCTGTTTATAATTTGTATAAGTTACAATAGTCTAATGTCAATTGCTCATCACATGTTACAAAATATTGCTTTTCCCGATGCTGGGACGTTAATTGTTGAGGAGTTCTGCTGGTAAGAACCAGGAGAACTCCTCAACAACCACTCACCACACGCATTGTGTGACGAGCGGAAATTTCTTAGCAACCATATTAAAGTAATCGAATCGCAACCCGTGAAATATTTATCATTGAGTAGTTCCGGTAGCCATCTGTGGTCTTCATCATCAGTTCCACTTCACCAAGTGGTGCTTTCCGAGAGCAAATGCACGAGCTACTATAAAAAATACCCAAATCGCTATAGGTGTGCCTATAATATTTGAAGAGTTCCTTCGATTTCTCCAGGATCCCATCATCAGAACTGGATTTTGACAAAAATGGGACCATTCGGGAAGTATACCCTTTCCAACAAAAAAATATTTTTTCAAATCGGTTGGCAAGCGACGGAGTTATGCGCAAACAAACATAAAAAAAAAAATACAAACATCCGAATTGAGAACCTCCTCCTTTTTTAGAAGTCGGTTAATTATTCAAAATATTATAAACAACAAGAAAATGCCCACATCTTACCGTAATATACAAACATAGGTCCAATAATACGTAATATTCAATACCACTACCTACTCAATTTGTGCTCAAAATCGCCGACCATTATTGTTTTTTTTTTATTGTAATGATGTGTGATAGCGATTATGCCAAACGATTTTTTTTTTTTATTTCGATTAACTCGAGTAGGTAATTAATATGACGAATGTCAGAAATCGATACTTGGAAATATTAATAAAATTGTTTTAAGCATTAAATTAATTATGCATTGTTTTTAATAATAATTTACACTTTTCTAATGTAATTTTAACCGTTTTTCGGAGATTATATTGAAACCGAGCCAAAAAACAGGACCTATGACTGAATAGGTAGGTACCTGATTTTTTGAATTTCGCACCGAATTGTTTCATACCTATTTGAATTTAAATTTGAAATGCGATCGCTCTAGAAAATTGTTTTAATTAATTGGACAAATATTTATTGTGGATTTTATTTTTTTTTTGCTATAGAATGCCTAGTGTACCTACATTTTGTAGTAGGTTTAGCAAAATTTTGTTTGGGACTGCTGATAAATTAATTCTATAAATTGGGTATTCTGCAAACACTTTTACATGTCAATAGTTATGTTAGTTGTATGAGCTTAACTAGTTTTTGTTTGAACTAGGTAATAGTTTATTGAATAATAGAAATTGTTTATTTTTTGTGGTGTTTCCTAACGAAATTTTAAAATCTGGCCAAGTGTATGTCAGACCACGCACAGTGAAGGGTTCCGTAGTTGGGATGAATATTTACGCATGCACATTGCACAGCATTAGATAATTTTATCGACTGCAAAAATAAGTTTGTATTTCAAAGTATTTCTCGAAAAAACTATGGAAAACAAAGTTAATTCTGCGGTTGTAACCGAAAATATCTCATTACTCAGAGTTTAGACACATCTTTATCATTTAAATTATGAGACCCAGCAAATCTACCCCACACCATAGACTACTATAATTTGTGAGCCCCCACACGCTTATGTGCATTATTTTTTTCATCTCTCGGTTACATTATGTAAATGTCATGTATGTCATGGGAAATGCCACCCCTAAATAGGGTTAGGTATCGTAATTTCACTACAGTACACCATTATTTAGCGGTGCAAAGAATACATACATCTTCTTTAAAATTTTCATCGAAGTCTCCGAGTAAAACGGCTGTTTGACATCCGGACGCACGGCTGTCCGTGCGTCCGGATGTCAATCAGCCGTTATGACGAAATTAAAGATTGTGTTTTTTTTTTACGAATTTTGGATAATAGAGTAGGTACAATCGGCATGAAACTGATGTCTATGAGAATTGATTTACAATATCATTATTTGGAATAGCTGCCTCCGGATTCCGTACGATGAATATTTTATATATGTCAGAGGAGAATGTCAGCGTTTGTTGCAGGACTGGTCGTCTTCCATTGTTGTGGCTGAAATAAGACTCAATATGCACTACTGTTTTAATTAGATCGATTTAACAAACAATCGGTTAGAAAGTAGCACACACGAATCGGATGGAACTGGATTCGTATCGGAACGCGGCGAGGTCGGGGGGAGGTTGGTAGCGCACCTCCGTTCGGTGTCTAATCATGAAGTCCTCGTCAAGTACAGGAACCTTAAATGACAGCCGTCATCTGTCACCGTTATTTTCCCCCGCAAACTCAAAATGACATTGAGAGCTCGCACAGTGATGCCAACCCCCATTTCCGAACACACCCAAATCAGTTCAACTTGACGTTCCGTTCAGGATCCATGACATATAAAATATTTTGTACCAAATAATTTATCCCAAGATAAACATTGTAGTTGAAAAACATATTTTCCCATGCATTCCAACTGCAAATGTAAGTTTGTAGATACGCAATAAATTGAGAGATTTACCATCTTACTTTTAAGACTAACTTAACTTTTTATAGGTTTTCCTGGAATCTATAATCCAAAAACTATTTTCTGTATGTTTTTTTTTAATTTTGGGCTCTGTGGTTTTGGAGAGAGGGGGTATTTTGTTTTAAATTATAAAAATAATAAATTTAAGCCCTTTCATTTGATATGTCACACGGTACCTACAGTTTGCAAAACTTTTTTAAAATTATCTAATTTTCCCCTCAAGTGACCCCGTATTCAAAATTCATTTATTTACGTTACACCTCCGTGTTTGGGCTACAGAAATTCTTATGTGTACTAAATTTCAACTTAATCGGTCTTGTAGATTCGAAGCAAATTGTTTGTGTGTGACAGACAGACACACGAGAGATCCTATAAAGGTTCAGTTTTTTCATTCAGACTTACGGAACCCTAAAAAGTTACATCCCTATCCACACTGTTCTATTGTATTTATTAAAATCAAAAATAAAATAATTCATGGAAAAAGAGTCCAAAGAGTTTTATTCAGATTTAACAAATTTTTTTGAAGCTTGATTTTATTGCGAGTAGGTATCGATTAGGCTGAATGCAACTTTTGAATCGAAATAACAAAATTGGGTAGACGGTCAGCATTAAGAAGTGTCACGTCGCAACACAATTTTTTGGAATTTTTATCAAGATTTGTTCGTGTTTTTTATGTAGTTTATGTATGAAAAGTTGTAAACGTAAGTATGCATTGAGAATGACAATTTGTTTATTTTTGCCCTTTTGCATTTTAGCAGCAAGAGAGAAGCTTGTTTATGTACCTACATATTTTAAGCGAATCTAAGTTGCCTACTTTTTGGATAGGTGTAGTATTAAAGGATTTTATACAACTTTCGCAGTAGACTGACGAGGTTTGACCGACCTCAACATAAAATTTAGAGATATTTACCACAAACTTATTGTATTGTATTGCTGCGGTAACATATTTTTCTAAATAAATTCGAATGTTGAAAGTTGATGTAAATTCCTGAATTTCATGACGTAATTCATAACATCCCGCCGAGTCAGCTGGTATGTCATAATATGACAACCTCTATGACAAAATTTTGTCGAGCAGAGAGGTTAAATAAGTACTCTTAGTGCCGTCTGTCGGCAATACGTGAAAGTAATTTAAAATAAATAACAATGTTGCAAGGTGCGAGTGGTCTCAGCCTAAATTAATTTTTGTTGTTGGCAATCTTGTGTTTTCCTCTGTCAACTAGAACGTTGCACCGCTAACACGTACATTTAAATAAAAATATCAAGAAGCTGGTTTTCGAAGCCGTGCTACCACCTGCACTCTCCAAATTGATTCTGAAACCAAGTCTGCATTTTATTTCGCCTCCATCTGTAATAAATGGTCTTCGAGCACGGATTTCATTGTGATGTCTTTAACTCGTGAGATTAAAAAAATGGCGAACCGATTACAAACACCGACAGTATGCAGACGCGTAGTATGCGCAAAGAACAAATAGAATGTCTCAAATTGGTGCACCTATGAAGATTAACGAACGGGAGTCCGTAGTCGGGAGTTCGTTCGGCCTTTATGGGATAATCGCTGCCATGGGGAAGAGTTTCCCCATGGCAGCGATTATCCCATAAAGGCCAAGGGAACTTAATTATTCGATGACGCCGGCGACATTAAAACGGTTACCGCGTGCTACCGTTATGCAGTCTAGGTGCGCTTCGAAAACTACAGTGTATTCTAAGAAATCAACAGCTTCTTCTATAGCACGGCGTAAACAGCTTGAACTGCAGGCTGCTGAAGCAAAAGCGAAGATTCAATTGGAATTAATTGAGAAGAAATTAGAAGCGGACCTTGCCCGTATCAGCGCCGATGATGAAAAATACGCTGACATCGAGGGAATTCATGATGAAGAACTGTTCTGTATCTCTACCGGATCTACAGAAACATGATGTTGTGGAGAAGTGGCTGGACCATGACTGTCCTCCTGCTCAGCCTCCTCAGGACAGCATTCAGCAGCTGGCATATACTTTAAAAGATATTATGAAACAGACAGCCACCCAGCACTTGGCTCCTCAGCCGACTCGCTACACCGCGCGAACTGCCTATTTTTAGTGGTGACTGTTTAGAGTGGCTACATTTCAAAAATTCATACGAAGACTCAAGCCGTGTGTGTCGGTTCAGTGACTCTGAAAACTTGTGCAATCTATGTCGAGCACTACGAGGTGAAGCCAAAGAAGCTGTAACTGACCTGCTGATCGGCAACACACCGCCGTCGGCAGTACTAAATGCGCTGGAACTAAGATTTGGTCGAGCTGACACCATTGTTTACAATATAACGACGCAGCTGAAAAAGTTACCATTTGTTACATAATTATTATCAACACGAGATAAGCTACTTCGCTGTGAAGGTCAACAATTGCGTGGCAACAATACGCGCACTAGCCCACCATGACTACCTACGAAGCCCTGAGCTCGCTGCAGCCGTTATCAAAACTGCCGAGTACGCTGATAGGTAAATGTAGGGATTTCGCTAATAATCGTCTAGGAGAAGGCACATCGAAGCTGGAGTTGCTAGCTACATTTTTGAAAACTGAGGCAGAGATGTTATCAGTCGTCGGATGTACTCTGCCATGAGAAATAAAGAAAACAAATGACACAGACATCAATCGTAAAACTGATGACAAAACTCGACACCGCTCTGTGTTTACTTCCGTCGCTGTTGAAGAAACGAAATGGTTGTTTTGTGGTAAAGAGATTCATATCCTACCAGAATGTCGTATATTCAAACGAGCGATAAGAAGAGATAGATGGAGATTCGTCAAAAAGCACAGACTATGCTATTGTTGTTTATCAACTAAACAACACAGTAGCAAAGTGCGTCTGCCTGTATGTGACGTTAACAGCTGAGATATGGCTCATCATCGCCTTCTGCACTAGACGAAAGCTACAACGACGTCACAATCAGCCGAGATAGCACGGAACAAGATTTACCGAAGCATTCCCGTTGGAGCACCTATTTTTTGAGCACCAAAGATATTCCCATCTGAGCACCAATCAATATTTTAACGTGGTGCTCAAAAGGGAACAATAAAAAATATTCAACTTTATTCCCTTTTGAGCACCGACGGTGCAGTAGCTTCTAGTGATGGGGTGTTTAATAAAACATATCGATACAAATTGCCAGTACTTTTGATTGCCGTGGGATACCTCAAGGGCATTGACATTGACCTTGAGGTCAAGGTCAAAATTCTGAAAGTCAAGATCCGTAATTCTCCTCAGGGTACTGACCTTGACCTCAGGATTATTGACCTTGAGGTCAAGGTCGAAATTCCGAAAGTCAAAATCCGCGATTCCGCGAACCTCAGAAGCAGAAACCACGTTTAGTAGTAATTGGAGTGCCCTCATCAATGGAAGAAAAATAAGTTTTTTCCTGCCTAGTCACCAAAATTTAGCCTATCTTCAGGAACTGACAATTGAATAATTTTTGTCCACAAGTAGATTATGCCACAAGTCGGGTAGAAAGGACGCTGCAACCTGCAACTATATGTAATATAGAAGTGACACCAGTCATTCGAAAGGCCCTAATTAGGAAAGAGTTTTTATTAATTGGTCATCCTGCCCTATTCGAGACTTTACTCTGGTCACTAGGTGCTTTAAATGTCAGCAGTATGGTCATGCGGCCAAGTCATGTCGGGAGACCACTTATACTTGTGGCCATTGTAGTGATCAAGGGCACTCAATAAAGGACTGTACAAAGAAAAATCTAGACCCGAAATGCGCGACATGTGTGCATTTCAAAAAGCCAAGCAAACATAACACAGGAGCTGATGTATGCCCAGCGAAAAAAATGCCGAAATGAGGTACATCAATATTATTGATTATGGAGGCGCCTAAGAGCGCCGTAAGTTAATATTTTTGTTGACCTTTTTCTTACAGTCGATCTAGTTTTAAAGATAAGTATGATTAAGGATTTAATTAGTGAGTTAGACGATTTTTCTATATCAGAGGCTAAGTGTTGTGAGGTCGAAGAATGCAAATTATCTCTCCTGCTACAGCAATCCACTAACTGTACTAACACAAAATATACGCAGTATACATAAGAATTTTGATCGTTTTAGGTCCGTATTACAGAAGGAAACTCAAGCATTGATCCGTGTTTAAATCTAGTTTTAAGTCAAGTTTTAATTTTCGAACGTTCCTCAAGCATAGATTCATTGATCATAGTTCAGCTGATTATGTCCTTATTTTAGAACGTTGCTCAGTTCGTGAATTTTTACCCAAGCAGTGATTTGATCTCTAATCACTCAAGCGCGGTCCCGACTCGCGACCGCGCTTGAGCATAGATTGGCATGTCAAATTTTGTTATTTTCAAGTTTATCTGTGTTGTCATGGTTATAAGATGTTGTGGACACAGAGTACATTTCTATATAGAAGGATAGAGACGTTACTCGAACATTTCATAGCGCCCCCCTCTAGCAACAAGTAAAAACAACAATCCATGAAGCCTATAGGTATATAGCTAGCTTCAAATCTATTCTGCAGACCTGCAGTAGGCCCTGTCCTATTTTCCTATTAATAAAACATTAGATACACTGTCAAACACTTTAATTCAATCTTTATTTACAATATTTGTAGACCAACTCCTAAATTTTGAATTCTACATCATAATCTTTACGTGATCCACATAATAATTTATTTGTATCTTTAAATTATTTGCTCGCGTTCATGTTTTTATACAACACAACACATTATGTATCACTGCGTTTCACAAACAAACAGTCCAGATTTTCGTGTAAGAGTCAATCACCGTCGGTATCCAATACTTTTCCGTCAATGTTTCAAGTCAAGAAAAATCCACGAAATACATTATAACGAAGCGCATCCATTCACTCGGAAAGAGAAAAACTGGGTCAACGGAATAATTTTTTTAACAACAAATTTTTACATTTACGCGAGCTGCGATCCTTTTTTTCCACTTCAATTGAAAACAATTTCAAAAATTAGCGTTGCGTTATTGGATGATTTTATGCATATAAACAAGTACCATTGTATATTAACACAATTAATTAAAAAGATGTCTCAACTCCTTAATTTTTTTATTTGTAAATATAAATTGTTGTTATTTTAACACATTCTGAGTAAAATGGATCATAATGTTTAAACATGGTTTAAACTAAATCCATGAACATTTTGAGAACAGCGCCATTTATCAATAAGTAAGTTTAACTTTTGATATTATTACACGAGTAAATTAAAAATCTATTGAATTGAGTAGTGTACCTACCTCCAAAAGCGGAAGCATGCCTAAACTGGCCGGTTATGTTACCCTTACTTTTGATCTAAGCTATGGCACCGTGGTTGTGGAATCGAAGTACCTATTCAAGTATTCATATCAAAATGGATATAATTATTACAATCCTTTATTAAAATAGAAGGTTGAACTTTATTGTTCCTCTCAGGCATTTAGGTTCAAATAATAATAATAAAATAAATAATCCCCACCGCCGCGCCGTACCTCTACGTTGACGTCGTGATGGGGCTTGCGCGCTCCATACTGTAGGTCTGTGCCGGTAGAGTTTACTTTGCCGGAACAGGTCTAGGATGAGGAGTCAGACCAAGAGAGATACATGAACCCGCAGGGCAGCATGTGGCGAGCTGTTGGGCAGTAGCAGCGACCCCACGCACCCTATCTCCCGGGAGAAGTCTTGTTCTTCACCTCTGGCTTGCCTTTAATGGCCGGCTGGAGTGAACAATGACGAGGAACAGTGCTTCCACCTCTTTCTTGCCTTTATTGGCGGGCTTGAGGGAGATTCGCAAGAGCAAAAGTGTTCGGAGGAAGGAAATATTCCAGTAAGATGCTGGTAAGGATCTTGACCGTACTTCCGGGATTGTCCTGATAGCCGTGGAATGCCTCTCCACTCAAGCACCTCAGGAGTTCAGGACATGTTGCCCCTTGTCGCTACGTCACTATTTGCTAGCGCCCATTTCCGGGGGCTCATTATTGAGTGTGCAAGTCACCCCCTGCCATTTTATCTGTGTATATAATATAACATTGTCAGCATAGTTCTACCATAGTTCAAGCTACCCAATCCACTATAGCCACCCAAACTGAGCCCAATATATTTTGTTTTTCATGTTCTGCAATAGTCCTGCACCATCCGGGGGTTGTCCTTGGGTGCGCTTGCATAGTGCATACAGGGATAATCGTCGGCTGGTGCTTTGTCGTCATTTAAAATTGTCTAAGGGGCCTCTGCGAGTTGGCTTCGGCCACTCGTGCGCCTTCCAAAGGTCCGGGACCCCAGGGTCTCGAGATATGTCAAAGAAATAAATAATAAATCGTTTGTTTTCAGGCTACAATCAAGCCTATAGACCTTGCAAACTAACATATATAAAGTATAAAACAAAACTTGTGTTAACAAATATAGCTTAAAACTATGTTAGTAGCACTTCACTTCACTAGCTTGTCCTTGTGCTGTCCTGTGGTACTCGTATTAGTCCGCGGAAGCGACGGAACACCACTCCTGCGGCCAAAAGTCTTCTTCCATGACGAGGGGCAGATAACGTTGACGTTATGGTACGACTACATTATATTGTGATTGGAAATAGATGTATTAATAGCGCCTGTGTTTTATTTTTCAGTTTTCACAAAAGATTTCCCAGCGCGCGCTACGTTTCAGGTGGGTAAGCTTCCACTGGGCGCGGCAGTGGAAATAGAAGCCGTTGCACTCAGTGGAGATTTAGTCATCGCCGAGGCAGGCCCCTGCCCCTGTGCAAAGATTTAGTGTAACAGAACAGAAGTTCATCTGACAAGGCAACTTATTGTATTGGTGCCGAGTCGAGGTGTTGCTCTGTTGTCGTAACAAAATTGTTCGTGAAAGAAACATAGTGAAATAAAAATGTTACTTTTTTAAAGGTTTTTTTTTAGGTTACACCTAGTTATCTATTTAATCATTTATCTAAGTAGAAAACCTTCATACTGTCCGTCCTCCGTCACACCTGCCGAAAGAGACCTACGCGACGGAACTTCCGCGTGCTGTAATTTTATATGAAAAAATAGGCGGTTTAAGGAAAATAAAATCGAATCGTCTGAAGAGACCTGCACCCTAATTCCGTAACACATAATCAATCTGAGTTGGTTTCATTTTGACAGTTCAACAACATTCATTGCGTTATTTACGTTGTCGAGCAGACAAATTTTTCGAACATATAAAGCAATGCACTAGCAATTTGTTTCAAAATGATTCAAATTCCAATCGATAGTGTGTTACGCAATTAGGGTGCTGCGGGGCAATTATTGTGTAACGCACTATCAATCAGATTCGGTTTCATTTTGGCAGTTCAACGACATTCATGCTTTATTTACGTTGTCGAGCAGACAAATTTTTCGAGTGAATGTCAGGTTCGCGGGTGTATTTCTCAGGCATGGTTGAAATATATCTCAAAAATTCGTACCTATTTAGTACCAAACTGTACCACTTGTGAAATAATTAGTACCTACCTCGTGAGATCGCAAGTTATTGCAAAAGTTTCATACACCCGCCATTCTGACGTTAGTTTGGCGGGTGTATTTTTGTGTAGCCGAGAGTACTGAGAAGCTAGATATAAACATACATGGATATTTAGTACCTAATTGGTACCTCTCGAAACATACCTTAGGTCAGTGAAATCTCATTGGAATTCGTCAGAAATTGAAAAATTTATCTACAGCCATTCTTTTATACAGGGTGTTATGATATGTTGTTTATTGGACACAAAGAGTAGAGAAAACCGGGTGATACTTGACTATAGGGAGACTTAGCATCGGGTGGAATGACAGCTCACTTCACCAAAGTTTTCAAGGTAAGTTTTTACAGAGTAGACCGGTAGGTCTCGTTTACTCCATCGGCCGACCAGCATGACGTTTAGTTGCCTGAAAATAAGGCTACATAAATAATCGTTTATTGCTCATGCTCATCCTTTTACTACCGTATTGGTCAACTAGCCCCGACAATTAAGTCAACCTACCCTGGACATGTGGTAAGTCAACATACACGGGCTGCTCGAGCAGTTAGTCAGTGATCAAAATACAAGAACTGCTCGTGCAGTGGACGTCATCTGCTTGAAGCTGCCACTGCTGTAAAAGCAAGCGGGCGGTAGGTGCACGCGACATGGAATGAGGAGCGCGGGTGGAGGGAGTAACTGTGTGTGCGAGAGCAGTCGACAGCTCGAGCGGTCAGTCAACCTTTGACCAAGCAAGTTAAATAAAAAGTTGAATTTTTGTTGCTTAAAGTTTGTTTTATTGCTAAAAAAATGTTTGTATGTTCTAGTGTTTTTTTTTCTCCAATTATGGGTAGATAAACCCGCTATTTGAATCTCGTAGCACGTTCACTGAAAATTGCGCCCCCTCACACCTGTTTTCAATGGCTTGTAAATAAAACTGACGGATCTGTACGCAGATTATAAACCGCCAGAAAAAAAAGACACGGTGTGAAATTCGTAGTGCGGGCTAACTAAAATCCAACCACTCATTGTAACATCCTGTATGAAGGAATGGCTGTAGATCACTGATCTCTAATAAATAAGTACGCTGGACTAAATAAACTATAAGAAATGACAGTTGATTTTTGTGCCGATTCAAAGCGTCCCCCGCTCGAGCATCTCAGGAACTAAAATTGACACATTGTTGCAAATGGCCGACGTGTTGTTTTGGTACGTCATTTCATTTTATTTCATTTACGTCTCTGTTCTAGGTCTAAATCATGAAATAATATTTGTTTTGTGAATTTTGTGTTTACTACGTGTTAATTAGAACATTTTTATCATGAGAGTATGCCCATTTTGTTAAATTCGCTATCTTAAAGGCAACAGAATAACCTTCTGCAATATAATATTAGTTCCATTTCAAATGTCAAAAAATCAATATAACATTAGTTCCATGAACGCTCACGTTGCTATCAGCGCCAAAATGGCAAAAATCAAATGTCTTCATTTTGACATCGATATTATGAATTCCAGCGTACTTGTATATTAGAGGTCAGTGCTGTAGATCAATTTTTCATTTTCGAATCCCGATGAGATTTCACTGACTTATGGTATGCTTAGAGGCACCAATTGGATACTTTTATTCTGTGGCGTATGTTCGAACATGATTGCACATATTTTCCCTGAAAATTGGCAGCAATTTGCTGCTTTGTCTGCGCTGACACTAAGGCTAGCCAAACACAGTCAGGATTGACTGCTTCAAACTGCGACTGCATAATTTTTTTTTTTTTTTTTTTTTTTTTTTTTGGAATGGCATCTCGTAGTGTGACCATGAGAGGTCCCGACTACTTAACCGGACTTTCCTGTGGGTGCCTTTAAGCGAGCTCAAAAGCCTCCAGCCAGGGGCATAAAATACTAACTAAATTATAAACTAAACGACTGCGCACTAAGGGCACCCCCTGTGGGGTACGGACCTCGGCTTAGGGAGTCGTTGTCATTGACCAATGATATACAAGGCAAAGCAATAGGCTGGATCAAGTTAGGGGAATTATTATTATCAGGGGAGTTTAAAGCTACAGGCTCAGCTACGCCACCAGCTGGCTCGATTAAACCGATCAAGGGACATGAATTTACATTTACGTTAGATGGTCTTAAACGCGGTGGGCCTCGGCGGCGAGGCCGGAATGTAGATCTGTGTTTGTGTTGGACTGTGCTAGTGTCCCTACTACTTTCCTGGAGGAGGGTGATAGGGTCATCGGGTTCAGTGAGGGCATGTCGCGGACGGCGGATACTACTGATTCTACTGGGGACATAGCTAGCGGCTTCGACAACCAAGGGGTTGCGATGTTTCACGGCGGAATCAAAGAAACGCTTGGAAAGGCGTTTCAAGTACTGACGGATGGTCGGGACTTTAAGGTCAAGGTGGAGGTCCGCGTTCCGAACGAACCAGGGGGCTCCCGTTACCTTTCGGAGGAGACGGTTCTGAAGGGTCTGCATCCTATGGATGAGGTGGGGCTTTGCATGCGCAAAGACTGGGCCCGCATAGGTCATGATAGGTCGAATGCACGCTGTGTAAATACGCAACTTGCACTTAAGGGACAACTTGCTGCGTGCATTCAGAACGGAGTGTAAACGGCCGAGAGCAAAGTAGGCCCGCGAACGAACCTGCTTTATGTGCTCTGAAAATGATAAATGACTATCGAGCGTCACACCTAAATATTTGGCTCGCTTCTCCCAAGGGATCTGCTTGCCAAACATGGTGATCGGCCGAGGAGGGGCGGTGAGCCGATTACGCCGTCTCGTAAAGAGAATGGCTTGGCTTTTATCGGGATTGACTTCGATTCTCCACTTTCGAAACCACTTGCCGAGGGCATCGACTGCGGTTTGGAGGGTGCGAGCGATCGAGTCAGGGCGAATTCCCTTGGAGAAAATGGCCGTATCGTCTGCGAACAGCGCCAACTGTGCCTTTTTACTCTTCGGGATATCGCTGGCGAAGAGGATGAATATGAGGGGGGAAAGCACAGAGCCCTGAGGGACTCCTGCGCGAATAGGGTGGGGGGAGGAAAGTGCTCCTTCAATGCGATAGCGAAAGGTGCGGTTTGACAAAAAGTCTCGTAGGATGAGCACGAGACGATCCGGCACACCGAGTTGGTACAGCTTATATAATAAGCCGTTGTGCCAGACTTTGTCAAAGGCCTTCGCTATATCAAAGAAGACAGCACCAGTCATCGCACCGCGTTGGAACCCAACGCTGATGTGCTCGACAATACGGTGGACCTGCTGCACGCAATAGTGCTGGGTTCGAAAACCGAATTGCTCGTCGGGAATGAGACCCTTTGTCTCGGCATAATCTCTGAGACGCTTATAAATAAGCCTCTCATAGATTTTGCCGAAGACGTTGAGCAGACTGATAGGCCGGTAGCTAGAGGGCTCGCTCTTAGGCTTGCCGGGCTTAGGGATACCGATAACGGTAGCCTGTTTCCAGGCGTGAGGAAAGATATTATTACCCATGGCACCATTGAAGATGATGGTCATGAGCATAATCAAACGGGCAGGGAAAAGTTGGAACACCCTATTGGTGATTCCATCTGAGCCGGGGGCTTTACGGTGTTTTAGACCCTTGATTATCTCGTGCACCTCGTCAGGAGTGACGGGAGGCAAGGGACAATCAGGGTCCTCAACGGGGGGAAGGGAGGCTCTACGTTCGACTTCAGCGTCAACCTCAGAGAGGTGGGCTTCGTCTACTGGTTGAGAGCTGGGTGAGCACTGGGCCTCAAGACTATCGGCAAGGCATTCGGCCTTGTCGATATCATCGAAAGCGATGGTATTGTCTGGGCGTACTAAGGGGGGCATAGAAGCTGTCTCTGAGGACCTGAGTTTCCTCTGTAGGTGCCAGAAGGCCTGATGAGTTGGCTCGAGCTCACTCAACATCTTGTCCCAACGCGTGGAACGCAGTTCCTCTATGCGTTTCTTTACAGATTTCTGCAAATAGCGTATATGGACTTTGTTCAAGCGGCAGGGAAAGCTGCTGTAGGCACGGACAGCCGCGTTCTTCTCATTCATCAGGGCACGTACATCGTCCGGCAGCTTCCAGCGATGGTCATCCACCGCTGGAACCTCCCTTGAACAATCGTTCAGGACTGATTGTACGTGCTCCGTGAATGAGTCGATCGCAGCTGTCGTGTCAGCGAGAGAGTCAAACTGATCAGGAATAGAGTCTAAGTGGGGAGATGAGGAGGATTTCAGACATTCGCTTACTTTCCTCCAGTCCGTCACCAACCGGGTGGGGAGAGGTTGAGAGGGATCGCGGAGACCTATGCGGGGGGCCAGATTTAAGATCACGGGACGATGATCAGACGTTAGTTCATGTATCGCTTCTATAGAGTCCAACCGAAGGTTGACATTCTTTAGAAGCGCTACATCAAGTACGTCGGGGGAATGAGCGGGGTCATGGGGATAGTGAGTGGGAGTCATTGGGGCAATGACATCGAAACCCAAAATGGGACAGAGGTCGAACAGGTGTCTTCCTCTAGAAGTGGTGGTGGAACTATTCCAGGAGGTATGTTTGGCGTTGAGATCGCCCGCTATGATAACGGAGTCACTCAAGCCCAACAGAATGGTCAGATCGTCAGAGAGGGATTGGAAATCCTCTGAAGTGCGGGGGCCGCGGGGGGGGAGGTAGACCGATACAAGAGTGATCGGCTGGTGACCTGTCATGCCTAAGCGGCAGACAGACACTTCTAATCGCGAGAGAGGGGGAGGGTCCATAGGGATGCAGTATAGGGACGATTTATAATAAATCATAGTACCACCCTTGTGACACCGAGACCTGTCATTGCGAACTATGCGATAGTTGGCAATCGACGGACTTCGGTGATGGGGCTTCAAGAACGTTTCCTGTAAGAGGAAAACGTCGATATGGTGGTCGCGGAGAAAAGTGGCGATCTCATCGCGTTGGCCTGCAAAGCCATTCGCGTTGAAAAAGCCTAAGTTTAATGATCGGGGTTTGATCCTAGCTATGATTCCTTTATCCATTATTTATTTGAGTTGTTGGAAAAGGAATTCAGAGCTTGCGTAATCTCGGGATACGCATTGAATATATTGATGATCCTGGGCAAATCGCCGACATTTCTGGCGGCGGTTAGCCCAAGAGCCATCTGTCTAGCGCGGGGGGTATAAAAAGCCATAAAAGTGCCAGCAATAATGCTGAATGAGTCAACATTTTGGCTGAGCACTGGCATGGTTGGGGGTATGGTAGGGGGGGGGGGAGCCAAAGCGGCGGGAGGGGTGGCTTTAGGAGCGGGTGCGGACGCGGGTTTAGGGGGCTGAGAGAGAACGGCTGGAGGAGCGCGGGTTCTCGGATCCCTAGGAGCGAGCGGGGGAGGGGGAGGGGGTTGGGAGTACGCCAATGCAGGGAAAGCCTGCTGGTGGTGTATGGGAAACCACGGGTTGGGTCGCTGCGGACTTAGCCGGGTTGGCATCTGGGAAGATGGGATGGGGAGTAGCGGAGGGCGTTCTCTCTGCTGACGAGCGTCTGCACGCTTGTTCAGCTTTGAGGAGGAGAAGGACTTTGGGGCTTTGGGACAGCCACGGTAATTGGCTGGGTGCCCAGATTCGCCGCATAGCACACAGCTAGGCGGGTCGGTGCACAAAGTACGATCCTTCGAACGCAAACAGTCCGAAGTGCCGTGGTCCCCCAGGCACTTGACGCACCTGGGTTTCGCGTGGCAGTTCCTCTGCGAGTGGCCATACAATTGGCAGCGGTGACACTGACCAATGATGCCACTCTTCCAGGGTTTCTCGATTTCGAAACCCGTGAGGTTACAGATCGATCTGACCTGGAAAATAGGGTGGTACCCCTCGAAATGGGGACAGATAACGAGGACCATGTCGTATGCTTCTCCTGCCCTGGAGCGGTGCATACGATGGACCTCATCCACCGGGATAGATTGCGACAGAAGGTCGTCTTTGATTTCAATGACGGAGAGCTCCTTCGGGATCCTGCGGATCACCACTCTAGTCTGGCGCTCCTCAGGGAGAGTATACGTGTGGAAAGACACGTTCCTCGACCTAAGGAGTTTCGTGAGCTCCCTAAAGTCATGAGACGTAGGGATGCTCACTTTGATACCCTGCTGGGTAGATCGTGCGGCGGTGTAATTGATCCTAAGATCGGTACACCAACGCGAGACGTCTGTCCACTTCCCCTTGTCCTGGATGTACACAGGAGGGGGGGAAGGTGCCTTCTTGGGGACAGAAGACGAAACGGGGGGGGTGGCGGTGGGGGCAACTGAGGCCGTGGGATCCGCGGTCGGAGGGGGGGGAGGGATAGCGGTGGAAGCCGCAGAGGGAGGAGTGGGGGAATCACCTACTTTCCTTCCCTTCCTAGTCTGGGCAGAAGAATCAACGCGATTCTTCTTCCTCTTCCTCTTACCTTGGACGATGGCGAAACCATCGTCCTCAGCGGAGGAAGGGGAAGAGGCAGGGCACGAGGAGGCTGACTGATCCTGAGCAGGTTCAGAGTCGGATGCCTCAGAAATGTAAGAGTAGGGAGAGGTGGGTCTCCCGGACACCGGGGAGGTGTCCATAGAGTCACCTGAATCCTCACAAGGAGGGACGGGAGTGGGCTCTAGGGCATCGCTGAAATCAGCGATGCCTGAGACAGAAGGGGAGGGGGAGGGGGGGGGTGGGGCCGGACCGCTGAAAAGCGGCTAGACGCGCCTTGAGGCTCTCGTTCCTCAAGACTGCGTCCAGGAACACATCGGGCTCCTTTAGGAGGAGCTCCTTAAGAAAATCGAAAAGGTGCTCTCTATCGAGCGACATGGTCACGACGCGACAACCCTATATCTAACTCCCCGGGTGGGTTGGCCCGGGGATGTGTAAGTCTCCCTGCCGGGTGCAGGCAGGGAGGTGAGTACCTACGGTGTGCCCTAAGCTGTGTGTACCCGTCGCCAGTCTTATTGTGCGAACGGGGCCCTAACCAATCTAGCGCGAAGGGTGTAGACACACCCTAAAGACACTAGGTGCAAGCTGTGAAAGGAAGACTGTACACCAGTGCCGACTAGGAGATCCCCCAAGGCCGGTTAACACTGGGACCCGTCCAATTGACTGCCTCACCCCGAAGGGGTTCGGCGGGTGTATTGGGTCAACACCCCACTCGGCTTCGTTGGCACCGTAAGGTTTCCACCGAGGACCACGAAACTGTGGATTTGCCCCGAAGGGGCCTAGTGCAGCTAGACACGTTTCGACGATAACGTTAAAGAAACAATAGTCTTGAAAAAGACTCTTTGGTGATCATAGATCGAGGAATTAATTAAATAAATAATTAATTCGTCGAACGATCGGACGTAGTCGGGGCGACTACGATGCGCGCCGCGAGAGCGCAGCGCAGTGACGGGTGGGGAGCGATGACTCAGCGAGCCGGGGCAGCGGGAGGGAGCGGCAGCACACAACCGCTCGCAACGGCAGCCAAGCGTCGAAATCCTGCGACTGCATAATGAACTAGTCTTCTATTTATACAGGATGTGGCGTAAATAGTGGTCCAACGTGAAGGGGTCGATACATCATATAATCAGCTACCCTACCACATACCAAAATTTGTACCATTTTTTTTCAGTCTCATAATAAAATATTTTATATTATTATTTGAAAAATTGACACCTAGCTTTACTAATTCGGCTGTATTTTCTATAAATTAATGACATTATTTTTTAATTTTGTTTATAACTGTGAAATACATGTGTAGTCACAGGCAAATGTAAAAGAAATGTATTGTCAATTTAAAAAAAAAATTGTATTCTGAGACCTAGGAAAAAAACGGTTCAAATTGTGGTATGTGATAGCTGAATATACGATATATCGACCCCTTAACGTTGGACCACTATTTACGCCACACCTGTATACTTAGAAACACGGAATCGCTCGAGCAGTTGCGACTGCTCCGGGCGGTCAACAGCACGATGAAATTTCATCGTGAAATTACACTGACCACTCGAGCTATCGACTCCGAGGATTCTCCCTTTTCTATGGAGGATGAGTGAACTTTACACCCTGTGCCTCATGCCTCTATAAGCATGAGCAACAGACGATTATTTTAGCCTTATTTTCAGGCAACTAAACGTCATGCCGGTCGGCCGATGGAGTAAACGAGTCCTGCCGGGTCTATTCTGTAAAAACTTACCTTGAAAACGTTGGTGAAGTGAGCTGTCATTCCACCCGATGCTAAGTCTATATATATATAGTCAAGTATCCTCGGTTTCCTCTTCGTCAAACAAACAACATATTGTAACGCCCTGAATAAATGAATGGCTGTAGATAAATTTTTCAATTTCTGACGAATTCCGATTAGATTTCACTGACCTAAGGTAAGTATGTTTCGAGAGGTACCAATTAGGTATTAAATATCCATGTATGTTTTATATCTGGGTCATTCTACTTTTAGGGAAAAATAAAATGAAAAAATAAAAATAACGTATTTCATATTCTTTATAGTTTTATTGTGTTTATAAGTACTACCAATCAACAAAATAATTACTATCAGAGGTAGGTACCTAGTTTCCTATTTAATTACTAAAAAAAGACAATAATCAAGCGATTTCATGAAATCATGAGGTTTGAGCTCAATTCTAACTTATGGAGTTGTTTTGCTTATTCTAATGATTATAATTCTGTAAAGCCATGTTAGTTACGGCCGCGAATCATATTTTAATCAACATACAAACTGACACTGACGTGCAAATTGCAAAAAAGTAACAAAATTTGAATTTCGCGGGCTACCTTGGCGCATCCTCCCGTTCTACAGTTCTTTTCTACAGTTTGTAGGGAAGGGAAGCTAAAAGGGACCACTAGACAGTCTCTTCTTTGATAGTTCGTTTTTTTTGCAAAGTTTTTTTTCTCGGGGCTATTTCTGGTGCTTATAAATAAGTAAGTACTTACCTTATAATGAGTTTAACAAGAGCAAGCCTATTTATTCAAATAAATAAGACACTATTTTTAAATCTGTGACCTAGAGTGGGTGGGTGGTCATGAAAACGGTAGTTTACAGCACGGCACGTCGGGCAGCGTACATAAAGCTTGCCATGCACGAAACTATTAGTCTGGTAGATAGCAAGTCCTTTTGATGTGAAGGTCGAAAAAATTATAACTTAAGTACCTAGACGTACAAGGATTAAAACCGTTTATCTTAGATGTAAGATTGCAGTCGCTTTCTTATTAGCTCCCACAACAAAAACAAGTTGTCTGGACTTCTCTGATAGAAATCCTAAGTGCCAAATGTCATCAAAATCCCCATTTTGCCGGTGAAAATTGGTTCCCGAGTTTAATGGTCCGGGGCGGGGCAATTGCGTAACACAGCACTATTAATCGGCATCGGTTTAATTTTGACAGTTATTTTTTTATCTATATAAACAATCTTACACTATCGACTACCAAACTGAACTTCGACAAACCGAAATACGACAAGCTTTTATTAGGTCTTTACCTATGAAATTGCCGTTCTGCATTACTGGCCATTTCAAATCAAAATAATTTTTGTTTGGCTAAGAATTCTAATTTCAAATTAATTTTATTTTAAAAACATGGATTTTTTTTGCCAAAAGTAGTCATTTGTTTATTGATTAGTGTTACATTTTCATCGCATTTCAATCTTTTTCGTCATCATGGATACGTTAAAAATTCGAGTAATTATGGAATATGAGTACCGTCGTGGCAGCAACGCGGCACAAGCGGCACGCAACATCAACGACGTTTACGGAGCTAACACTACAAACCAACGCACCACTTGTTATTGGTTTGCTCGCTTCCGTTCTGGAAATTTCGACCTGAAAAATGAACCTCGCGGTCGTCCGAAGACTTTGGTCGACAATGACGAATTAAAGGCGATTGTGGAAGCTGATGATACACAATCTACGGCTGAATTAGCAGCAGCTTTCGACGTTAGCGTCAAAACAATATTGGTCCATTTGCGTCAAATTGGCAAGGTAAAAAAGCTTGACAAATGGGTGCCCCACGAACTCAATGATCGCCAGAGCGAAGTACGCGTCGAGACGTGCCTTGCACTGCTCAACAGACACACAAATGAAGGAATTTTGAACTGCATTGTTACCTGCGATGAAAAATGGATTCTGTTTGATAACCGCAAGCGCTCAGCAAGTTGGTTGGATCCTGGTTCAGCACCTAAACAATGCCCTAAACGAAAACTTACCCCTAGAAAAGTGATGGTCACTGTTTGGTGGTCTAGCGCCGGTGTGATTCATCACAGCTTCTTACCAAACGGGGTGAGCATTACTTCAGATGTGCAGGTACTGTGAAGAACTGAACACAATGATGGAGAAGCTGGCACATCTCCAACCAGCATTGGTCAATCGCTCATCTCCGCTGCTCCTGCACGACAACGCGCGACCTCATACTGCACAGCAGACGGTCTCCAAGTTGCAAGAACTGGGGTTGGAAGCTCTCCGTCATCCGCCCTACTCACCAGACCTTGCGCCTACAGACTACTACTTTTTCCAGAATTTGGATAACTTCTTGGCGGGAAAAAAATTCAATACCCGAGAGGCAGTACAAAATGCCTTTGAAGAATTTGTTGCCTCCCGTCCAGCTGATTTCTTTAAGAAGGGCATCAATAAACTGCCACTGCGTTGGCAAAGATGCATTGATTGTATGGGTGATTACTTCGATTACCTAATACAAATAAAAAATGCATGAAAAAAATTCGTTTAAAATTTTAATACAAAACGGCAATTTCATAGGTAAAGACCTATTATTTCCACAATACGGAACTCCGACAAGTCTTCATTTTGACAATACATTAGTTCGAAATACCTTAAGTCCGTCACTACTGTACTCCGACAAACCGTTTCTGCGACATGACTTAACTACGAAACGATGCGACTTCGACGACATCAATGCTAGTCCGACATGAGCCGATTTCGAAAAGATATTGTCGATTTGTGCTACAAATCGACAATATCTTAAATCGACACGATGCTACTTTGAAATTATTCTGCGACGTTGGAACTGAACTTTTCAAACATGATATGGCTAGAAAGGGAATGATTACCAAGATGACCACTAATAGAGAAGTATAGACTAATAGTGATGGAGATGGAAGAAAAAGACATGTTGCCCCGACCTCAAACAAATTGGGTTAGGGGCAGGAATGGATGGATGAGGAATGGTGATAAGGAATAAATAATAACATGTATTTTAAAAGAACATTTTTTTTTTAAGTCTTTATTAGAGTAAGTAAGTCGAAATCGGCTCATGTCGTGCAGTATTGATGTCGAAGAAGTATGTCGTCGAAGTCACATCGTTTCGTAGTTAAGTCACGTCGCAGAAACGCTTTGTCGGAGTACAGTAGTGTCGGACTTAAGGTATTTCGAACTAATGTATTGTTGAAATGAAGACTTGTCGGAGTTCCGTACTGTCGAAATATGGCATTTTTCTGAATTGCGAGATTTTGCGCGGATTAATGACCCTCTCGATTTATTATTTCTATATTGTCGGTGGAATAAAGCGGAAGAGTTTGTTTTTGTGTTAGTTTGTTTGAACGCACTAACCTCTGGAACTACTCCAGTCAGATTTGAAAAAATCTTTTTGCATTATATAGCCCAATTCTTGAGGAGGGCTATAGACTATTTAACATCACGCTAGGGCCCTTAGGAGCCGAGCAAAAAGAAAAAATTGGCAGAAAGGACGCTAAGCGCAAACGAAGTCATAGCGCGGGTAGGCGATGCGACAGGGTGGGTCGGGAGGGGGGAGACAAGAAATTTCACGTGGACGAAGTCGCGGGCAGAAGCTAGTCATATTAATAAAAACGACTTAGGTTGGGGGGCTCGCTACGTCACTTTCTACGTATAAAATCTAGCTAGGCGTGACGTCATGCCATATTTTAACTTTTGATTAAGTAAAAAGAAAAAATCGTGACCAACATTTTGGAATAATCTACACAAGCAAGATATTTTTTTTTTTAGTTATTTGTTTTTTGTTCTTTTTTTTTTTTTATTTTTCCCCGTTTGCCATCAGTTTGTAAATATTTTAAGTTGTAATCTGTGGAAAATGTAGTGGGTAGTATATTTGTTAAGATAATGTTAAGTTATTTCTGTTTATTTTTAATAGACTAATGTTTGTTTTCCCCTGTGAAATAAAATAAAATGACGGACAAAAAAAATTTTGCTCGTCATCCCTATTGATGCAGATACAGTGTACCGAACCATTTTTTTACACTTAGTTCCGAATATTACTTCAAATTATTTCCCTAACAGGCACTAAACATTCAATATTTTAGTAAAAGCACTTTTCGGTCTGCCAGTACATTTCATTATAAATAGCTTTGATTTAAATGTACCGTACCTAAACAAAATCTGGGGGCAAAGCGAACGGACCCGATCCGATCCATTCGGTCCGTGTATGGATGACCATCTTTATATACCGAGACTCCTTCCTCCGTGCCTCGGAAAGCACGTTTTAAGCCGTTGGTCTCGACTGTCATTTGTTACGGGTCGTCAGTAGGCCGAAAGTCTGACAACCAGTCTTACCAACGGGTATCGTATTACATAGTTACTGGGTTGTGGAGGTCAGATAGGCAGGCGCTCCATGTAAAATACTGGCATTCAGCTGCATCCAATTAGACTTAAAGCCGACCCCAACATAGATCTAAAAAATCTAGGCAGACCATAGAAATATATATATCTATGAGGCAGACTGATATACTCGTAAATGTACTGATATGGGCGTAACTTACAGTCCGGTCAATTTAGACATCCGAGGGTACAAAAATTCGCACCCAGTTCAAAGTTGGTTGGATTGTTCAAAACACCATCATAAATGAAATCTAAAAAGTCCTCATCGATCCGATACCTGGAAAAAAATTACTCGGGGTCAAATGACACGACGGTCACAAAATCGGCTTTTCGCGATTTTCAGCAAAACGGTAAGTTAAATCATAAAATTAGTTCAGACAAAAATTGTAAATCAGAATTATCTATAAAAAAATGTCGAAATACTTTTTTCCTAAGAGCCACCGTTTCTGAGATATAACGATTCAAAAAGTTGGAAGAGTTGGCCATTTATTTATTTATTTATTTATAGTTAATTAAAACGGTTATACACCAATTACAATAATTAACCTAGAAACACAATACTAATATTGTAATATCTACTACATACTTAATAAATAACAGTGGAAATTCTCTCATACTTTCTCTCGCAAAACTTTAGACACACTCGCTTTATCTCTCTCCATTCATCGGCAAACAGATCACAATCAGGATTGTCATAATAATGATGCACACGTTTCCACGCCACCTTTGAGGTAGTTTACTTAGCGCGTTTTTTATTTAACGTGGGGACCCCGATAGGCCTATTCCACGGATCTGTTGTTATTCTATTCAATTTGAAAAAAATATTATTGAAAGATATTGCCAAGGGTTGAAAATGATAAAATCGGTGTAAATAAAAAAAAAATAGGGAAATTTATTCGTCTGATTCATAATTCTCTAATACTTCTGCATCCTCTTCTTCTTGTTCTTCTTTTCCTTGTTCTTCTTCTTCATCCTGGATGCAAGTAAATTCCCTCAATAGTGATACATCGCATGTCTTCTCGTTGGTATCAAACGAATCCTCAACTATTGGTGATTCAACATTGGGGCACGACCGGCCTTGACAATTTGTACATGCTAGAGAACAAAACAGTCCCAACTTTTTTATATTCATCGAAAAGTTAAACTTTTCGATGAATATATTTCCGATTGATGTTGAGCTTTTCCAGACCCAAAAAACGGGTTATAAGTTGGTCGAAAATATATTAGAACCAGTTCAGACTTTACCGGAAAAACCTGCGCCGGAAAAACTGATAAACACAATTTTTTGCAACTGTAAAAAGGGATGTAGTGCTAAATGTGGTTGCCAAAAAGTTGGGACTGTTTTGTTCTCTAGCATGTACAAATTGTCAAGGCCGGTCGTGCCCCAATGTTGTATCACCAACAGTTGAGTATTCGTTTGACACCAATGAGGAGACATGCGATGTCTAGGCCTACCGGGGAAACCACGTTAAAAAAAACGCGCTAAGTATACTACCTGAAAGGTGGCGTGGAAACGTGTGCATATATATTATGACGATTACAACTCTTCCAACTTTTTGAGTCGTTAATCTTTTTAGATTAAATTTATGATGGTGTATGAGCTGGGTGCGAATTTTTGTACCTTCACTCCTATTTTTGGTCTAATTTGAGCGGACACAAAATTAAAAAATAAATGAGTACCTCTCCACCTCATTTATTTTTTAATTTTGTTTAAATTTATTATTTGCTTTAATTTCGAAAATATATTTTTTTGTACTTTTTTCGATAAATATATGTTTTGAAATGAATATTAATCTTTAATTATAAGTATTTTAATGTAATACAATTACTTTACCCATGATATCATTATAAAAAGTACCTTTTACTCACTTTTTTATTCATTTTACTGACCCTTATAAACTCTTGAACGGGCAAGTATGGGCGCACGCTGATAGCGTAGAATAGAATAGAAGCGTAGCCAACAAGTCAACCCGGGGTGAGGTCGTCTTGGCGGTGTCTCTAGACATCGTCAACGCCTTCAATACCCTGCCCTGGAGTTTCATCAGGGAGGCACTCCGGTATCACCGGGTGCCAACCTTACTCCGTCGAGTGGTCGAGGCCTATTTGACGGGCAGGGCCGTCATCTACCCCGGTCATCAGGGAGAGTGGAACCGGTGAGAGATGTCGTGCGGTGTCCCACAGGGATCGGTCCTGGGGCCACATCTGTGGGACATCGAGTACGACTGGGTGCTGCGCGCCGACCTCCCTAGCGGCGTCAGCGTTATATGTTACGCTGACGACACGCTGATCTGGTCGATAAGTCCTCTCTTTGAGGAGTGGTTGGAGAGGCGCCACGGCGTCCTCACCTTCCGCCTGACGCAGGTCCTCATCGGACACGGTTGTTTCGGGAGGTTCCTGTCACCATTGTGTGGATCGCCCAGAGGACACGGTAGAGCATACAGTGAAGGTCTGCCCGGCTTGGGCGGAGCACCGCCGTGTTCTCACGGAGGCGATCGGCGGCGGCAATCTCTCGCGTCCAAACCTGGTCCAGGCCATGCTGCGGAGCGAGAGTGCATTCCCATGCACTCTCGCTCCGCAGCGTGTCCTCCCGGAGGTGACGGCCTCCCGGCCGTCACCTCTTTCTGCGAAGCAGTAATGCTCGCGAAGGAGGAAGCGGAACGCGTGAGGGAGAGGCAACAGCCGCGCCCTCGCGCCCCTAGCCGCCGTAGGAGACGCCCTGGGCGGCGGGAATCGATCGCCGATTCCCGGCCACCATAGGCGTGGGCTTGCGGACGACAAGTAATGGGCAGCTCGCCGTCCGGTACGGACCAGGCCCGGGTCGACGGCGCGTTGTGTACCACGCGCGCCTCAAAGAGATGTCAGCAGTGACGGGGTCAATTAGGCCGATGCCGCCGGGGTCGCGGGTAGTTCGAAAGAGATACTGTGGCCCTGGCACGGGCAACTGAAGGGCATGGGTGGGTTTTAGTCAGTAAAAGTCTGCCCAGAGCGGGAGAATTCATTTGATGATTTCCCGTCCACAAAAAAAAAAAACGACCTGTCAAGACTTGGCCAAATTTTAGCAGTTTCTGTTTCATTTCATACAACAAAAATTGAAAAACGTTTCATAACAATTATTCAACAGAATGACAGATCTTTCGATAGGTATTTTTTTAAATGAAATTTGTAAAAAAAACCCAATGTCCCTCATATAGCAGATTCGATCCACCGTGCACCGCGCCGCGCCGCCGACGCCCGACGTTATGTTTCTGCGACAGCAGCGCGCTCGGTCGACGACGATTTCATAAAAATCAGGCTAAAGTTTTTTGGCTCGATGAATGGGATATTACGAGGGAGGCGTGAATAAGGCGGAGACGGCATAATTTATATGTACGTCGTGTGTATGTTGGGTAGCGGCCGTAAGCCAGGTATTGCGTGTGTTTAAGAACAAAGAGCTTTTGCCGTTAACTCGCCACTAAGCTTTATTTGTTAACCCCACTTACATATTTATAGCAGGCCAATTATAATTCAAATAAAAGAATTGTGCGCAAATGTAGAGCTATTTTATTTTTCACTAGCTCACTCTGCTTCGCACGGGTCACTATCTAAGTATGTCTACTGATGAAACATTCTGTGCTATAAGTAATCTAAACTTAAAAAAGGTTTAAAAAAAGGTGCCTATAGGTAATACGGCTACTCCTTCCCTACCTAATCCTTCTTCTATAATTACCTACTCTTCAAAAAAAGGTGAAAAACCGGCCAAGTGCGAGTCGGACACGCACACGAAGGGTTTCGTACCAATGTTTAACAATCGCAAAGATAACTTTGTATTTCATAATGATAGTAGGTACTGTGAATTACAAGGCTTTTTTGCAGATGCAGAAAATCGCCCATATTTAAACAAAAACCTTATGAATCGCATATTTAGTATTTGTTGATTAACACAGTATATGGTACGCACGGCTACAGATCAAGCTATACATTTCCGGTATAAGCTGATCTCGCATTGTATATGATTTCCTTACAATGAGAGGTCAGTGTAAACTGGAAGTTTATAGCTTGATGTGTAGCCGTGTGTATTTACATGATAATACAGAAGTTTCAAATTTCTAACTTTTTTAATTGTTGCGATAGAGCTCGTACAAAAATGGTCTAAAATTGACTTTTACAGCCCCCTATTTCTTCATTTTTGAATATAAAAAAAATATAAAATATATTTATACTCTACTCGATGTGTTCTAGACAATGACACCCCACAGGATAGGGTAAGATTTTTTTTTTTCAAAATTAAAGTTTATTGTATGGGGACCCCTTTAATTTTTAACTTTATTTTATTTTTATTATTTGTTGTTATAGCCGTAATAGAAATACATAATCTGTGAAAATTTCAACTGTCTACCTATTACGTTTCATGAGGTACAGCCCTGTAACAGACGGACGGACAGCGGAGGCTTAGTAATAGGGTTTCGTTTGGTACCCTTGGTCCAGTCCAGCACCCTAATTGCGTAACACTCTGTCGATCGGAAATTGAATCATTTGAAACAAATTTCTAATTCATTGCTTCATATAATTATGTTCGAAACATCTGTTTGCTCGACAAGGCTGGACAACGTAAATAACGCAATGAATTTTATTGAACTGTCAAAATGAAACCAACTCCGATTGTTATTGTGTTACGCAATTAGGGTGCAGGTAATAATATTGTACGGTGCGGGGAGCATGCGCTTTGTATGGAACGACACGTTCACTCCGTCGCGCGTTCGAGTCATTTGTACACTAGTTGGCCGACAAATCCCACTGTTTGACGTTGGGTCAAGTCGGGTAGGAGCCGTAGGACCGTTTGCATAAAAAAAATCTGTGTTTAGTTGTCGTTCGCACGGACGTAAAAAATTGCGGCGGTATAAAATCGCGTGCCGCGATGAGATTGGAACAAACAGAAAGCGGTTAGTTACCTCGAGATTAATACTAGAATGTCACGATGCACTCGAACGAGTAGCGGTAACTAACCGCAACACAGTGACACTGCAATGGATAAAAGGACATAACGGATCACTTAGTAATGACGCAGCGGACGAACTTGCTAGGAGAGCATCCAGCACGTCTGTCTGTGGATCTGAGCCAATCGTACCCATTCCCTTCAACCAGTTACGCAGATGGCTACAGGAGTTCACCCATACACAAGCGGAGAGTTGGTGGTCCTCGACATCAGGTTGCAGGCAGTCCAGGGAGGCCATCCCGTCCCTGGATGGTACGCTTACCAGGCGATTATTACGTCTGGACAGGAACGGACTGCGCCTGGTGACGGGGACCATCACAGGACACTGCTCATTAAACAAACACTTCCACACAATAGGAATAACGGACAGTCCTCTGTGCAGGACCTGCATAGAGGCTGAGGAAACCGTTGTGCATGTGCTTTTTGAAGGCACAGGCGTCACCCAGATTAGAACAGAAACTCTCGGAATATCCCGATCTTTCACAGATGTTCTTAACAAACCCGGAGATTTGATTAACTTCTGGAGGGAGGTGGGCTGGTTGGAATAAACCCCCGACGGCCGCCATGGGCCACGCACAATAGTCCACATGAAGGACTAAGTGCGGAAACCAAATCCTTTAACATAGAACATACAACAGGAAGCGGTACATCTGTTCACACGACCGCGATTTTTTCCCGCCGCAATTTTGTTCCGCGCGGTGTTGGCGACGTCTGCCAACAAACTGCTTTGCAGTTTGGCAGAAGTAATAGATATGTATTTGAAAAAATATTTCTGTGAATAAACACTTTTTCTTTTTTTTTTTTTTCTTTTTTTCTTTATTTTCAATGCTCGGCGTTGAGCGTTGAATGAATGCGACATACAAAGTTCTGTACTTGTGTTCCCGCAGACGCGAAAAAATCGCGCGCGGTGGTCAGTACGGCGCGCCGGCTAGTAGAGTGCGAACGTGCTGCATGCTCAAGGCCGTGGCGCACAGCGATGCTGAGACGAAGAATGCGTAGGTAAATAAACCACATGCCTAATTATTCCAAGGTTTTATTTACCGACGTAATGAAAGTAATTTATAATTATTTAGTCAGTTATCGGACTTCATTGGACGATATCGGTTAAAGTAGCGTAGGCACTTTATTTTACAAATCTGTTCGATATCTGGGCCCGTTGGTTTGTTTTATAACATCTCTGATGTTTCCAATTCCATTATTAGGTACCTACCTATCTAGTACCTACCTTTTTTGAAATCCTAAAATAGTTCTGGGCATACGTTTATGGGTGGAGTTTATCATAAAGAAAGTAAGTAAACACTAAACGGATTTAATTTGGGAAAATACAATATAATAAATATGCAATTTAATTGATAAATTATTATTAAAAAATTTCAGGATAATTATTTCCTTAAATCAAGACGAAAATTGGCCTTTTAAATACATAAAAATTCAAGGGATGGATCCCAAAATTTTATTTGGTTCTGTTGTGGTCTCCCGGCCTCACAAATAGCTGCCGCTAATAATTTTACGGAACCCATTGTACGTCCGCACTACATGAAGAATCAATTCAAAGTGGTTTTTTAACGCTCGTTCGTACACTGTTGAAGATGGGAAAAATCGCGCTAGGCGTTTTTATTCCGCCGCGATTTTATAACGTCCGTGGGTACAATTGTCTATATTTTTATTATGTATGTTAGCCGACGTTCGCACGGACGTAAAAATATCGCGGCGGGATTTTATCGCGCACTGGATTTTCAACTCTCGGTGTTGAGCCGAGCATTGAAAATTCAACCTAACAACAACAGAGTGCATCCCAGCGCGTCGGAAAAACACACTGTTGGATTTTCAACTCTCGACGCTATGCTTAGCGCTGAGAGTTGAAAATCCAGTGTACACTGCTGAGTGTTGAAAATCCGGTGCGCGAAAAAAAATCGCCGCGATATTTTTACGTCCGTGCGTACGTCGGCTTAGTCTGTATGATATTTATGTAGTTTATTTGTTGACCGTACTCGCAGGTGAATGAGCCACCAGTGTGCAGCAGTGCTATTCTGTACAAATCTCACCGTGAAAACTTGGGTGAAGTGAGCGTGGAGTGAGCTATAATATAGTGTTAATCCCTAGCATCAGGCAGAATGACAACTCACTTCACCTAGGTTTTCACGGTGAGATTTGTATAGAATAGCACTGCAGTATAGGTAAATACCAAATTATGTGTATTGCGTCTATACACTTCTTTGCATGTGAGCGTAACCGCTGTGGAGGGCATTCATTTTTAACCGACTTCAAAAAAGGAGGTTCTGTATTCGGCCCGTATGTTCGTATGTATGTATGTTTGTTTGTCCGCGATTTTCTCAAAACCTGATGAACCAATTTTGATGATTCTTTCACTGGTACCGTAATCTACATACTTTCAGGAAGGTTTTAGTATTAATACATTAGGTAATTGTTCTTATATACGAAGCTATTTGCATAATTGTACTGTATCTCCGACATTTCTAAGCGGATTTTGTGATGATTCTTCTTTTTCTTCGTCTTGGGCTCATGTAATTGTCCTAATTGTATATTCAACTAAAAATGGAAAAATAAATTTACTTACTTTATAAAAAGTAAAAACCGACTTCAAAACCTAAAACGAATAAAATAATTTTCATCAAAAACTTAACAGCTTCTGAAGTCGGTGTCATCCATTCTTCAATGCACCTTTGCTTGACATCGACTTCAGAAGCTGTTAAGTTTTTGATGAAAGTTATTTTATTCGCTTTAGATTTTGAAGTCGGTTTAAGTATACTTTTTTTAAAATAAATTTTTAGAATGGTTTATCCTTAGTTAAATATTGAAATACCGATAGCCCGACTCCCGACTCGAGTTAGGTGTTATATTATAAATTTATAACCGACTGCACCATTGCATTATGGGATTGGGATAGACCGAGGGCGCATTCGGGTTTTACCTAAAACACAAGCCGGTTTGCGAATTGAGAATATTAAATACTACCTATTTATACTACATAAGTTTATTTTAGCTTCGTGATGGTGGAGTCGGCGGGAGTCATGCGTGACGTCACTGCAATGAGTTCCCTCACCTTGACAAGTTGAACTGTTCTTAGGCTATTAATAGACAAACTTATGTAGCCTATATTGTACAATACCTACTACTCATATTTTTTAAACTACGATATTGATGGTGTGAAAAGAAGTTTAACAAAGTACTGGAGACGCTGGACCATAGATATAAGAATACAAGTACATTACACATACAACACACACACAACACACAACACACACACATATACATACAACACACACACACATCCCCCCATACAAGTGGACACAACAGTGCACAGTGTACATTTTGATGCAAGTGGAGAATGTTTGCTACTGCCATTATACTATTAAAAAAAGAGGACTCCGCGCCACGCGTATCGAAAGTAAAGCACCGTACCGATCTATGTGTGCGTGATTTGAGGGATACCAGATGAATGAAAATTTCATAATTTTTTAATTATTTTGACAGTTTAGTTTATTCATAAATTAGAATAAAGCGATATAAGAAGTCCATTTAATTGATTACAAACATATACTAGTTAAAACTCACAATTAAGTATTTATTTTGTATGGATGACTAGAAAAACGCTGCTGCAGAATACGTAATTCAGTTGATTGTCTTGAAATACCTATAAGAAAGATAGGGGGGATGGGGAATTAAAGCTTACTTAAGTACCTAAAACACACAAGGTGTAAATATTTTACTATAATAAGAATACTATTTAACGTTCTGTAGAAAATAAAACTTAATAAATATTTATTAAAATGATTTAATCAGAATCCTCACAACTCATACAAACACTCACTATCCCGCACTGCTTTCTTTATCGATCGAAGAAACATTAGAAAAGCATGATGCAAATCCGTTCCAATCTAAGAACCATTGTCAATTATTGATGATACAAACCCCTTTTAAAAAAATAATTACCCAATCTCTCGGGAAAATTACCCATTTATTTTCTGACAACACTTATAAGTCTGTTGAGGTGTTGTGTTCCAATACTAATGATTTTAAAATGTAAAAAATACAATAAATTAACAAGTAAAATTGTGTGCCTTACCTGTGATATGCTATTCCTTGACACTTTTTCTGGGAGGTAGAATTATTTTTACATCTTTTTACAACACAAGATGGCATTATTTTATTTTATTACTTCACGCAAAGAGTGCCTACAAAGACGCTGTCGTGTCACGTAATGGCGGCCGGTCGGCATACTATGATGTAAATGTGTGCGTGAGGCATGTTTGTAAAAACGGTCCGGTACACTTATGTGCTTCACTTTCGATATGCGAGGCGCGGAGTCCTTCTTTTTTTATACGTATTGCCACGGACTAGAAAAAAAAGGACTCCGCGCCACGCATATCGAAAGTGCGCCTCACGCACACAAGGCCTGCCGAGCAACCTTCAGCCCATGAGCTCACCGGTGAGGAGCATGTGCACCACATCACTGAGTCGGGCGCGGTCCCCGATCACACACGCTGCTCCCGGTGGGAGCGCCTACTTCGAGCAACCACCTGGGTCATCCAAGCGGCGGAACTTTTTAAGTGTATGGTAACATTAGCAACCAACACAAACCAGGTGAACTATAATTATAAACGTACTATTAAAAATGGGGAATGGGGTAGTAAAAAATGCAGTGTTAAAATTATGAGTGAAAAATGATAATAACTATAAACAATTAACTGCCGAACACTTAAATAAAGCCGAACTTCTTTTAATAAAAGTAAGTAATTCAAAGTCACAGTTATAGTGCAGAACTTAGTGACAGTGAGAAATTAAAGACTGGCCGACTACGGGCCTTAGCAGTTTACGTCGATACCGACAATATACTAAAGTTAACGTCGCGCATAAACGCGGCACAATACGTTTCAGGTCATCAAATGAGTCCAGCCATCCTCGACGGAGATCACCACATCACTCGCCTGCTCGTCGAGGCTGTCCACAGGCGGCAACACCACTCCGGCGTCGAGGCAACCGTCAACGAGTGCCGCACCCGCTACTGGGTGACACGCCTGCGTGCCGCGACACGGTCCATCGTGTCACGCTGTCTCAATTGCCGAGCGCGCCGCGGCGAGCCCCCTGAGCCGCTGACGGGCAACCTGCCACCTTGTCGCCTTGCCCACCATGAGCGCCCCTTCTCGTATGTGGGCGTCGACTACTTTGGGCCTCTCCATGTCACCGTGGGACGCTCCGTGCACTACCGCTACGTGGCGCTGTTCACCTGCCTGACTACACGAGCTGTTCACCTCGAAATCGCTGCGAGTCTCTCTGCAGCGTCCACCGTCATGGCGTTGCGTCGCTTCATTGCTCGCCGCGGCCGGCCGACTCAAGTGTGGTCAGACAACGGCACCAACCTGCACGGCGCGGATCGTGAACTAAGAGCTTCGATCAATGCTTCGACTCAAGAGGAGGCGAGCCGACAGCGCATATCCTGGCGCTTCATTCCCCCCAGCGCACCATTCATCGGCGGAGCGTGGCAGAGGCTGGTGTGGAATGTGAAGACCGCCCTGTTCACTACACTACGGGAGCGTAACCCCAACGAAGAAACGCTGGCAACTCTACTGGCCGAGGTCGAGTTCACCGTGAACAACCGACCGCTTACTCACGTCTCAGTCGATCCTGCCGATCCAGAGGCGCTCACTCCGAACTATTTCCTGTTATACGGTCCGGCCTCGAACCCACCACCACTCATCGAACGCGCGCAATGGCGCGCCTCTCAGTGGCTCGCTGATCAGTTCTGGGCGAGATGGCTGCGGGAATACTTGCCCGACCTGTAGCAGCGGCGGGAGCTCCACGGACGTGGTGCTCTGATACGCATCGGGGACATCGTGCTCGTCGCAGACAGTAATCTCCCGCGTAACTCATGGCCAATGGGGCTTGTAATTAAGACATTTCCCAGGAGTGTCAACATTGTTCGCACCGTAGACATTAAGACCAAAGGTGGTGTGTTAAGACGTCCCGTAAAAAGACTTGTTCAACTTGTTACTGACGATCGTCCTTCCTAACTTTGACTGAACCATCCCACGATGGTTCCCGGCGGGAGAAAATGTACACGACACGGTGACGACTTAACACAACACCCCTATCAGTTTATTTTTCATGATACTGTAAACACTAGGAGTTCGTAGAAAAACGCATGTTGAGACTAAAACGCTACCATAAAAGGCAATGTTTCCGCGCTACGTCAAATTCCAGAAATGGGCGGTTACTGTTAGGACCCGTCGCCATATTTGCCCTGCGCCCCTCTAAGGGTAGTTAAGCTCCTGTACAAGGCAGGAGCGACATAGTGTACAGTACTCGAGCCGCGCGGCAATAACTATACCTACTTATAATGTGAGACGACTCTCTGACCTATACCTAAAAGTACACCTTTTTTTTTTGTTGATCTGGGAAATCATCAAATGAGTTCTCTCGCTCTGGGCAGAGCGGGAGGGCGTGTTTTTACTGATTAAAACCCACCCGTGTTCCTTCAGTTGCCCGTGCCAGGGCCACGGTATCTCTTTCGAACTACCCGCGACCCCGGCGGCATCGGCCCTATTGGACCCCGTCACTGCTGACATCTCTTTGAGGCGCGCGTGGAACACAACGCGCCGTCGACCCGGGCCTGGTCCTTACCGGACGGCGAGCTGCCCATTACTCGTCGTCCGCAAGCCCGCGCCTACGGTGGCCGGGAATCGGCGATAGATTCCCGCCGCCCAGGGCATCTCCTGCGGCGGCTAGGGGCGCGAGGGCGTGGCTGTTGCCTCTCCCTCACGCGTTCCACCTCCTCCTTCGCGAGCATTACTGCTTCGCAGAAGGAAGTGACGCCCTCCCATGCACTCTCGCTCCGCACCATGGCCTGGACCAGGTTTGGACGCGAGAGATCGCCGCCGCCGATCGCCTCCGTGAGAACACGGCGGTGCTCCGCCCAAGCCGGGCAAACCTCTACTATATGCTCCACCGTGTCGTCCGGGCGATCCACACAATGGTGACACCCGGGCGTTTCCTCCCGCCTTATCCGAAACAGGAACCTCCCGAAACAACCGTGTCCGGTGAGGACCTGCGTCAGGCGGAAGCTGAGAATGCCGTGGCGCCTCTCCAACCACTCCTCAAAGAGGGAGTCTTATCGCCGCAATTGTGGCGTGCCCAGCGCTGGGTTGCGACAATCGCACTCTCCATGTCGCCATGAGATCCCGCCGGAGCTCTGTCCGCTGTACCGTGATTTCTCGCGGCAGCGGAGTTACGCCCCGGCGTTTTGCCTCTTCGCGCCACTCCCACACGTGCGCGAATACCTAACGTGTGAATAATTTAGCATAACATCTCAACTTCTATTTCTAATCTAGTACTTACAAAGTGTAAAACGAGTTTATGTAGATCTTTATCTGTGTTATTAAATTCAAACTTAAAACTACCTGACTTCAATAAGAGGACGAAGGGAAATACGTACCCCTTCAGAATCAAGAAGCTCATTATGGAAAAAAGAAGGCAGAGAAAAACGTGGCATCAATCTAGATGCCCTGATGACAAACGAAAGTTAAATAACCTGACAAAAAAAGTAAGAAGACCAATCCAGAACTTTAAAGAGGTCTCAATCAATACCTATCTCCAGAATCTAAGTAATGACCTAAATACTGATCACTCCCTCTGGAAGGCTAATAAGTACCTAAAAAGACCGGTTACCCAAATCCCACCAATTAAGTGTGAAAACGGGCAATGGGCAATTAGTAATGAGCAAAAAGCTAAGAGGTTTGCAGAGCATCTAGAAAATATATTTCAACCAAACGACGAGGAAATCATTGAAGATCACACTTTGCCTAATATGCGGACATCAGAAAATGAAGTTACCATAAAACTAGTAACACCGAGAGAAGTCGCACGAGAAATAAAACATAATATAAGTACACGAAAATCACCAGGTTACGATCTAATAACAGGAGAAGTACTTCATAACCTCCCAAGAAAGGGTCTGGTTAAGTTAACGACCCTTATCAATGCTGCACTAAGGTTAAAATATATACCAGACTTATGGAAGGTAGCTGAAGTAATAATGATAGCTAAGCCAGGGAAACCGGCTCACGAAGCATCATCATACAGGCCCATTTCCTTACTACCAATCATGTCCAAGCTATTTGAAAAGCTATTACTCAAACGACTTAAACCAATAATAGATAGTAAAAACATAATACCAGAGCACCAATTTGGATTTCGAGAAAAATACTCTACCATCGATCAAGTGCATAGGATCACAGACGTAATAGAAAACGCCCTCGAAGATAAGAAAGTATGTGCTACTGTATTCCTAGACGTGGCGCAAGCGTTTGACAAAGTATGGCATGAAGGCCTTATACATAAATTGAAGAGCCTGTTACCGAAGCAGTTTGCAGATATATTAGAATCATACATTTTGAACAGAGTCTTTAGAATAACACAAGAAGACGCCTACTCAGAACTGAAACAAATTAACGCTGGCGTACCGCCGGGAAGTGTGTTAGGACCGGTCCTGTACCTACTATACACTTGCGATATTCCTGAATTAGAGCAAAACACGATTGGGACCTTTGCTGATGATACAGCCATAATGGCTGTAGGAAACAGCCACGAAGAAGCAGTAGAAAAGGTTCAAATGGCTGTAAATCAAGTTTATGACTGGACCAAAAAATGGAGGATTAAACTGAATGAATCCAAATCTGTTCACATAGACTTTTCCAACAGAAAACACCAGTATTCTCCAGTTTACATTGACAATAAACTAGTCCCATACGAGAATACAGCCAAGTATCTCGGTATGACCCTTGACGCAAAGTTACGCTGGAAAGCCCACGTCAAGAAGAAAAAAGATGAACTCGACCACCGATTCAAAAGAATGTATTGGCTGCTTGGAAGAAACTCCATGCTGTCCGTGCAAAACAAATTGTTGCTATACAGACAAGTCCTGATGCCAGTTTGGACTTATGGTATCCAGCTGTGGGGCTGCACCAAACAGACCAATATATTAATTATACAACGATTCCAGAATAAAGTGCTAAGGGAAATTGTAAATGCACCTTGACATACGAAATGATGACCTACATCGGGACCTAAAAGTTGAATTCATCGAAAAAGTGATCCAGAAATTTGCAGAAGCTCACGAAAAGAGACTTCATCAGCATGTGAACGTCGAGGCAATCCAGCTGCTCGACCACACAAACATAGTGAGAAGACTAAAAAGAACAAAACCGTTCGAGTTAGTGTTTAGTGTTAGTGAATAGTGTAAAGTACAAATGTGCCAAACAAACACAAGAACGAAGTGTATTCGCCTTAATAGAGACAATAAGAAAAGTGTTATTGGACACATTCTTAATAAAAACAATTTAATAGTTTAGGTTATAATTTAATTACTTATTAGCCTATAATTATAAGGCTAGATTGTAATACGATTAGGGTCCATCCTTTTGATGAGCCCTAGAAGAAGGGGAAAAAAAAAAAAAAAAAACATAAAACTTGTGAAACGTTCAACAGACTCCTATTAAAACAAACGTGGAGTACGTTTGTTTTAATAGGAGTCTGTTCTGTTCTAAAAATAACTAGCGCACAAATGTACTCCTGTACAGCATTCGAGGCGAAATTAACACCCGAACCGTAGGCGAGGTTGTTTTTGAGCCCAGCGAGTCGAGCACGGGCGTACCCAAGACGTTTGTGACAAAACATGATAAATTATGTCATGTCTTAGAATTTGTCTTAAATGCTAGCACGGGTCAACCATGTGACATAATCTAGAGGCACGACATGGCTTTCTTGTTGCTAAGTTCATAGTGTGACATAGTAAATTGAAAAAATTTAAATGTCCTAAGACTATCTGAGTATGCGACCAAATAAAATCTATTTTTTTCTTTTCTTTTGCTTTTATCTCGAAAACAGTGTGTCCTATCGCAAAAATAATGACAATTTGGTCCCCCTTTATGAGACCCTTAAACCCGTAATTCTCAACATGTAGGTACAAAAAAAAATGTGGTAAATTAAGTATGTAGGTATTTAAGTACTTAAATTATTTATTTATTATTTTTCTTTTGTTTTTTTGTTGGTTTCTGCGCGGATATTATTTATATTTCTAAATATTGTACCTATTTTTATAAAAACAAAAAAAAATATTTAAAAATATAAAAAATATTAATTTATGTGTTTACTTAAATTATTTATTTATTTTTATTTTTTTTTTGTTGGTTTCCACGCGACTTGTTTACAGTTTTAAATATGTGTTTTAAAATATTTAAAAAAAACCCCTTTAAAAATATAAAAAATAGTAATTTATTAAATAACTTATTACAATTTTTTTTTGTTATCACGCGCAATTCTTCACACAATTAAACCACCACCACATAATGCAAGAAAATAATTTATTGCCATTTGGTGCAGAATAATTAGCAGGAAAATATTATTTTTTTCAATTTTCAAATCTTATCACCACCTCCGAACCAACGTGATAAAATTTTTCTTAGTCACCGTCCCGGCGAGCACGGCCTACTATGACATGGCTTGAATCACACATTTTATCACACTTTGGGCGATAAAACTGTTTTGTCTTAAATGCTAGCACGGCGGCGTGAGATAATTTCTTGACATGTGACGTAACTTCTTGACGTTTAGTTGGGACTCGTGTGTCTTATTTGCTAATATGGGCGCACCAATTATATCATAAATATCACATTTTGACGGTAACTAGGATATATTTTATCACGTTCGTTCGGAGGTGGTGTTAAGATTTGAAAATTGAAAAAAATATATTTTCCTGCTAATTAGTCTACACTGCACCAAATGGCAATAAACTATTTTCTTGCATTATGTGGTGATGGTTTATTTGTGTGAAGAATTGCGCGTGATAACAAAAAAAATAAATTATAATAAGTTTCTTAATAAATTACAATTTTTTTTATATTTTTAAATGTTTTTTTTTTATGTTTTTATAAAAATAGGTACAATATTTAGAAACAAATAATATGCGCGTGGAAACCAACAAAAAACAAAAGAAAAATAATAATTAATGAATAAGTAATTAATAAGTAAATACATAATTAATAAGTATGTATTTACTTAAATTATTCATTATTTATTATTATTCTTTTACCGTATTTTTAGGGTTTCGTACCTCAAAAGGAAAAAACGGAACCCTTATAATAGGATCACTCGTGTGTCTGTCTGTCTGTCAACAGCCAATTTGCCCCGAATCTAATGGACCGATTAAGTTGAAATTTGGTATACATATGAATTTCTGTGACCCAAACACGGACGGGTAAAGTAAATAAATGAATTTTGAATATAGAGGTCACTTTTGGGGGGCAGATAAGAAAATTTAAAAAAAAAGTTTAGCTGGTTTCACCATGTGGCATGTCAAATGAAAAGGCTTACTATGAGGGTCTCAAATATATTTTTTTTATGATTTTAAAATAAATTGTTTTAAAGTTATTTAAGAAAATAGACGAAAATTATACAGAAAATAGATCTTTATCTGTAATTACAGGAAAACCTATAAGAAGTCTGTGGTCTTAAAATAACATGTAAATCTATCAATATTGTGAGTACAAACTTACATTTACAGTTGGAATGTATGGAAGAACATGTTTTTCAACTACAATGTTAAGTTTGTTCTTAAGATAAATTCATCCCAACTACGGAACCCTTCATTGTGCGTGGTACGACATGCACTTGTTTTTTGTTACCTCCATGTTGAGAATTAGGGGTTTATGGGCTTCATAAAGGGGGGCCAAATTTTCATTATTTTTGCGATAGGACACACCGTTTTCGAGACAAAAGCAAAAGAAAAGAAAAAAAAAAGATTTTATTTGGTCGCATATTTAATTTGCTATGTCACACTATGAACTTAGCAACAGGAAAGGCATGTCGCGCCTCTAGATTATGTCACATGGTTGACCCGTGCTAGCATTTAAGACAAATTCTAAGACATGACATAATTTATCATGTCTTGTCACAAGCGTCTTGGGTACGCCCGTGCTCGCCCCGCAGAACTGCAATAACAAATGTCCACGTGTATCAAACGACGTTTTTCACTAAACTTTTGAAGAAATAAAGTAAAATAACGAAAAATATTTTTGTCATGCATGAATTAATAAGAAACTGTGATTTAAATTTTCTTTTTTTTCCGCGCTTTGCTTTCGCCAGGTTGAAGGAGAAGCAAAGATTGTTTATAAACGTTTTTTTTTTATTGTAATAATCATGGTTTTTGAAGATATTCTATTTATAAACATTATTTAAATATTCAAAAAATATTAACGCCGTAAAGACGCATATCTCTTTGCCGAGATTAAAAATAAACATTCACCTCCGAATAGAGAGGGCCGTCTCGCACCAGTTTCATTTTGGCACTTGGCACCGGCAAGTGCCAAAATGAAACTGGCGCGAGAGGGCGACTTTCACGAATGAAGCTGAACGCAATCAACATATCGAAACCGCGTTCAAGAGCTGTCAGTGTGTGTGTCATCATTGTTGTGGAATATTGACTCTACCGCTCTTGGACGCGGTGATTCGCTGATCGCGTTCAATTTTATTGGTGAAATTCGCCCTAATGGCGACGACGGCGGAATGGAAGAGAGGGGATGCACCTCCAGTAGTCAAAGAAAGATCCACCGGGCTGTGTGAAAACTATCAGTACCTATAATGTGAATGTCTGGCAGTTTCCCCTTCCCTTCAATTAATAGAAAAGTAATCTACATAGTTACATAATAGAAATCTGACAGACAACGCACATCCTAAACCGCTGGGTCTAGCATGCAAAGCACAAGAGTTCCTTGCGAACGTGAGCACTGAGGAAGGATTTTTGAAAATTCGTCCTCGATAGAGGATGAAAGTTTGTACGTAAGTAATGTATGGAAGTTCGTTATTTTCGCAATTAGGAACGTGGATGTTGGGTTTACCTACCTAATTAGGTTTGTGTTTTTAATTTAAAAGTTGGTTGTATGTAGGTGTCATCGTTTTTGGAAGCTCTAGGGGTAAATTATTAACTTGAGAGTTTGAGATCCTTGATTTAGGTAAGTAAAACTATGTTTAAGCAAAATGTATGACTATGTTAGTTTTATTAGTGGTATCTGAACATACCTACCTTTACTCCGTAGGATTTTAATTATTGGAAAATTAATACTTCATAAATTTAATTAAACGGAAGGAAAGGTCTTTCACTACCTAAACCATTTACGAGTCAAAGAATGTACTATGTTCGTTTAATAGGAAAAACGCGATGGGGGTGCGAGGTCAGTTTAGCGGGTTGCCTCCTTCCATAATAGGTAGGTAGGTAGCTACGATACGATCTCGGGGAGTCGTGGACTCGTGTGGAGTGTGGACTGTGTGGAGCGGCCAGTCGAGCCGAGTTGCTGTGGACGGCTGGTCAAGCGTCCGCCGGGGTAGCACACAACATCGCGCCCAAATATACGCTCAGATACATCTTCCACCAATTCGTCTTTGTACTAATGGCCGCGGAATAACTCTGCGTTCTCTCGATCATGGGTTGTACCAGCAGTGCTCCAAACATGGTCAACTCAAATACGGCAGGTAGGTATGGTAATGTGACATTTGGGGAACCCTTTCCATAGGTAGGTAGTTACAAAGTAGAGTAGGTAGGTAAGTAGGTACCAAGATATATTATTTTCGTCTTTTTTAACAAACTTACTTGTTGTGTACTACGTAGGCGTAGGTGCTACGCCACCGCCGCTATGCCGGCGGATTTTGTGTGGCAATTGAAAAAATAATTAATAACCATCAAATCTAGCCTACGAGGTACCTACTACTTTTTTACCTACTGAAAAATAATTTAAACAGCAAAGTGTAGGTAGATACAAATAAATTAGTAGGTATGTAGGTAGGTAATAGTAGGACCTTTTTTTGCACAATTAATCAAAAGTAATCAGTACTTAATTGATTTAGTGAAAAGTAACTGATAATTAAAGAGAAAGAGCAAAGCGGCAGGATAACTAATCCTCACAAAAACGTTTACTTACATAGCTTTATATTTATTTTACTAAATGCACAGAATCTTTGGTTATTGTCCATTTAATTTCACTTAAGTATGTTATTTATACTCACTCTGGCTTAGCGCTGCCATGTGTTATCTGACTGTATTATCTACTGCTTTGCTTAAACAGAATCATGATTACCTACCTACTTGAATTTTTTTTCTATAGAAAAAAAGTACCTAAAACCGTCCACCAAAGTAGTTCCGTTTATTTTCTGTTTTATACGATTATACGTAAACAATTCCTTATTTTGCAGTAAACTTTGCTGTAAATCGAATGTATTTAAATATGTTAAGGACTTACTAAGCTAAAAATTGATTTAAGTATAGCATTTTGTTATAAATTTACATTTAAACGAAGCGCGTTTAGTTCCGATGCGCGTGTAAGTCGTCTCACGCGTCAAACTAGACGGCCATAACGCTATTTCACTTTAAATACACGGAGCTAAGTGAACCACGCTTCGATGTATCCTCTTAAAGGGTTAGGTAAAGGGGAACACCAAAGGAAAGACCGTTCTAAGGATTTTAAAATTACCTATGTTTAATATTGGAAGGTGTGATTTTGTGACTGACTTTATTTATTTTGAAGTGAAACATTGTAACTGTTATGTTCCAGAGAAAAGCATCCAGTCAGAAGAGGAAACAAGTGACGATCAGTCGAAAGATACAGAAGAAATAATTTATAGAGCGGGAAATGATACAAACGATATAACCGTGCTTCCATCGTGTGATACTTTAACAGAACATAGTATACATGTAGTTAGAAATAGATCTACACCTAGTTTAAAAACAGAAAAAGGTATTGTTGCCCTTTGTGCCTTTGACTTGGCATCATGTGTTGGTTAGGCCTCGATAATCACTATATAAAACTCAATTCTTCGACATTTTCGAAAATTATGTTATTAAGGTAAATTATTTTTTTATTAGGAATGTGTTTTTATTACAAAAAAACCGGTCAAGTGCGTGTCGAACCACGCACAATGAAGGGTTCCGTAGTTGGGTGACTACCTATTACTCGTAAACTTGAAAAGCCTACTTAGCTGTGATAGTTTCCCTTTTAACTTCGTTATATACCTATAGGGTGACTGATAATTAGTGACCGATACATAAACACATGATTATACTCATGATAACAAACAACGTTTACTATGGAACCAAACCTGAAATCGCGAAATAAAAAAATCTGCTGTTCCCTACATAACTCGTCAAAATGTGTCGTGGAGCAGCTGATTTATTTTTATTTATAACTTTTTTTTTTTTTTTTTTTTATAACAAACAATTTTTCCAAAGAAACGATTTTTTAAATTTACTAAGCGCATGACAATCATTCCAATAAGATATTGAGTAGTTACCTAACAAGAATACGCGCGACGCGAGCGCTCAGCTGTAGTTGCTTGATCCCGTTATTCTGTCTCATGTTACAGGAAGGTGCTACCGTACCGTGTAACAGTACATAAGGACGAGCACCCACACACTTCACATCCATGTAAGGCAGTGTACCTGTTCAGGTTGTTGCTAAGATAACAAAAAATTAAACTTACAAAAACGCTATGTTTAACAGTACTCCGCTTTTAAGATGCAACGTATGGCCGCATAACTACGAAATATCTAGGCACCGGGCCCGATCCTGGTAAACGTTGGCACGCACGGCACTTTTTGTATCACTAGCACTACACACCTGTTTAATTCTAGTACCGGTTAGTAGTTGCAGTTTTAACTAATAATAGTAATTAACGAAATGACAAAAACACTGTCTACGGAATCACACTATTAAAACAACAGTGACTTCTCACTCGCCCGCGACGTGCCCACGCTAACGCGCTTTGTCAGCCGCGGAGGAGTCGTTTACGTACGCACTGTATGTCACTTTTCACTGCGATAAATTCAAGTTCTATCTATGGTCTATCCTTGTCGGCAGCACAAGTATTACTAAAGTAATTACTATTAAAACAACATTGACTTTTCAATGTCACTTCACTGCGATAAATGCGAGTTCTGTGATCTATCCTTGTCAGCAACTACTTACGTACTACTACTTACTAAAATAATTACAAACGAAGACGACAACGACGGTGCTGGTGGTGCGGTGCGGATTTGCGGACGAAGTAAAGACGCGGAGCGCTCGGTGGTGGCGGCGTGCTTCAAAGAAGTACCTCCTTTGATACTGCCGCTGCCGCCGGCGACCGTATTCTCCCTTTATTGTTTATTTAAAACTATTTTGAAAACACATCTTTACTGCGAACTATTACTAGTGTATTCCTAAAGACATGCACATTTTGTACAATGGGTGTAAACAACAATGTTCGCTTATACAATCGAGCAAACCATTTACAAATTGTAAACAATAGATTTTACTGCAGCGCTCGGAAATAAGCAAATTCAATAGGTACGAGACTCATAAAACATCTGCTAATTTCTAAAGGTTATTATTTAAATGGTTGTTTTCCCAGAAGTAATACGTCGTCGTTTTGTGGGAATTGTGAAGAATCGTTTGTAATTAAATTAGTAATTTGGATGCTGCCGACAAGGATAGACCTTAAAGCTCGCATTTATCGCAGTGAAAAGTGACATTGAAAAGTCAGTTGTTTTAATAGTGTAATTCCGTAGACTGTGTTTTTGTCATTTCGTTAATTATTATTATTAGTTGAAACTGCTACTACTAACCGGTACTAGAATTAAGCATGTGTGTGTGAAGTGATACAGAATAGGGTCAAAGGACTATGTTCTGAAAGTGCCGTGTCTGCCTACGTTCACCGGGATCGCGCCCAGTGTCTAGATATTTCGTAGTTATGCGGCCACACGTTGCATTTTAAAAGTGGAGTACCTACTGTTAAACACAGCGTTTTTTTTTGTTATCTTAGCAACAACCTGAACATATAGGTACACTACCTTACATAGATGTGAAGCGTGTGGGTGCTCTGCTTTATAACTAACGCGTGCATGCTGCGTGTAACTACTGTTACACGGTACGGTGGTACCTTCCTGTAACACGAGACAGAATAACGGGGTCAAGCGACTAACAGCTGATAGCGCGTCGCGCGTATTCTTGTTAGGTTCTCAATATCTTATTGGAATGTCTGGGTCATGTGCTTAGTAAATTAAAAAATAGTTCCTTTGGGAAAGTGTTAACGTGTTATCAGGAGTACAATCCTATGTTTAAAAATAAATCAGCTGCTCCACGACACATTTTGTCGAGTTATATAGGGAACAGCAGATTTTTTTTCGCGATTTCACATTTGTTCCCATAGTAAAAGTTGTTTGTTATCATGAGTACAATCATGTGTTTAAGTATCGGTCACTAATTACCAGTTACTCTAAATACTACTTACCGTGAATTTTTTCACCCATCCAAAACTAACCGTTTACTTGGCCGCACACTTGGCTCTAACAAAAATTAGCACTTTAAAGCTTAATATTTCAGAAACGGATCCCTCAATCGAAAAATTGTTTTTACAAACCCGCAATATTTTTGAAAGACCCATCCAACAATACCCCACATCATGGGATAGACGAGAAAAAAAAAACATCCCCATTTTATGTGTGGGTACTTACCTACAGAAAAAATCCTAAAATTTTTTTTTTTTTAATGATTTTATTTTACCACTTTGCGGTTTGATGAATATGTATATCCATGCCAAATTATAGCTTTCTAGTACTAAGAGTCTCCGAGCTAAGCTACGGACGCACAGACGGACATAGCAAAAAGGGTTCCTTGATGACTACGAAACTCTTTATTTATAGTACATTAGACCGCCGATTTAAAAATATTTTATTTATTTCATTATTTAGCATTGGCCCGCGACTTCGTCCGCGAGAAATTTTTTGTTCCCCCGTCCCACCCCGTCACCCGCCCGGTTTTCGCTTAGCGTCTTTCTGACTTTTTTTCTTTTTGCTCGGCTGAGTTGTAGCAGATTTTAAATACTTAGCATTACCTTCCTCAAGAACGGGGCTATCAAATGCAAAAATAAATTTTCAAACCCGACTGGTAGTTCCTGAGATTACTCACTAACCTTATAAACCAACAAATTTTAGTTTATGATATTAGTATAGATAAACAAGTAGGTATCGTATCTAAAGCAACATGATGCCCACCTTCTCGGTAGGTAAGATCGATATGGGAAAGTCCGCCTGCGGGGCAGTACGGTAGGTAGTATATGTACCTATGCATTTCCAGAATTAAATTCCAGAATAATTACACTGTTCCCGACTCGGTCGTAGTTTGAGCAGGATCGGGACCTACAAGCTAATTGTGTAACACATTATCAATTGGAATTTGAATCATTTTGAAACAACTACAACAAATTTTTCGAACCTATGTTCGAAAAATTTGTCTGCTCGACAACGTAAATAACGCAATGAATGTTGTTGAACTGTCAAAATGAAACCAACTCCGATTGATAATGTATTACGCAATTGGGGCGCTGGTAGATACCTGTGCAGCGTTCCTCTGATTCTAGCAGAAAATTACCACAAATTGTTTCGATGCCAGAAACGAAAGTTCCTGCCAATGACAGTCAGGGAGAGTAGCTCAGCGGACATGTACCGAGGCCTCCCTCCATGCAGGTCCCGATCCTGCTTAAACTAAGACGGTCAAAGAGAAGAAAGTTAGGTACTGCTTTTACTGTCTGATAGCATAGGTAAAAATACAACCTGATCTGATAGAGACAGATCTTGTCTGATTTGATCGACCAGAACCAGTCGTATTAACTCATAAACAGCCAACATCACATAGGTAGGTGCTTACCTACTCTTATACTTATTTGAAGAAAAGTTGCAACAAGCAAGGCGTACATGGAAAGTTGTGGACTACCAAGTACCTGCTATCAAAATACTACCCGTCTGGCCCAACTTTTGTTTTTTATTCAAACACGTGTCACTGTTACATACACCATAGGTAAAGCTAACAAGACTTCCCCTGACCCCCCCCCCCCCCCTCCCTCCCCTGAACTTCCACTTAACTTTTCCTGGAATCTGTACGTCAAGTGACATACATTTATTTTTAGTAAACAAACGTACTGCAGGGTACCATCCATCTGCACTTGGTTGATATCCCAACCAGTCGTTTTTTGTACTTAGCAAAGTGTGGAACTCTCTGCCAGCGTCTGTTTTCCCTTCCACATATAACTCGTCTGCCTTCAAAGCAAGAGTGAACAGCCATTTTCTGGGCACACTCGTTCCATCATGACCTTATCCATCGCTTCACATCAGGCGTGATCGAGGTCAAGAGCAGGCCCAGTCAGCATTAAAAAAAAACTGCCAAAAAATATTATAACAAATTTTACAACGCTTAATTTCTTTGTAGGGGTACTTTTTTTGATAAATTGGTTTTCGAAGGCTTCATTCGTTCATGAGTTAAATATAAGAAAGTATCAGTTTCACGTCGGGCGTTAAAAGCGGAATAGATTTCTCACAATTAGTTGGTCGAGAGGAGCAGTTTCCAAAAGAACTTTTTAAAAGTTCGATATCTACCCAGTTTGGACCCAAGCTTTCGGCGTCAAAAATGTTGGAAATTAGCTAACTAGTATCACTTATTTGAATAGGTAGGTATCCTAATCACCCTGTATAGGTAGTACTAACTAATTCCATGCTTTAATAACAAGAGTACAAGACTGACTCAGGACGAGTCGTGAGTCGTTGAGGCGACTGACCCCCAAGAGTAATTGCTCAAGAAAAACCTTGTCTTTCAGAAAGTCAAGAAGATGGACATAAGGTCAATAAAACAAATTCAAGCGACATACGAAACGAAGAGGAAAATTCACCAAAATTAGAACAAGTAGTTGAGAAAGCCGTAGAGTTGCATTCTTCAGAAAATATAAACGAAACGCTACCCGATTCAAACAAACCTGATGAAACAGCAGAACAATCGCAAAGAAGTCAAGAAAACAAAGTTATAGAACGTAATGTTTTACAAGACAAAGAAGAACATACTGACTTAGAACAGGATAAACAAAAGTTAGTAAACTTAATTTAAATTATTTATAATAGGACATACCTACATGAGCATGTACCTACTACCTACTTATCTCAGCACCATCTGCCATTTCCCAACAATCTCCGGATCAGTTCCCAGTTTAACCGGATGCAGCTGAATACCAGTGTTTTGCTTAAGCTATGATCTGTTCAGTGTTCACAAGTACCTGTAGTCTGTGTTCGATCCCCGGATCCAGGCAGTGTTAGGTATCGAGTTTCTTTTCATGTAGAATTTCTCAGTAGTAGGGGAGATCGAAGAGGGTGTAATAATTTTCACGCCAAATGGACATATCTCGAAAACAGTCTTAGCTCTACGCACCCTCTAGATACAAACGAGCTAGTTCTATCCTCTATAGGATATTGATAGAAAAAATTGTAAAAGTTATCTAGATCAGATAAAAAACGACAAACTGAAGTCAATACTCTTCTATAGTAGCAAGGTAGGTTTTGAGGTAGGTTGTTGCATAAAAATTATTGAATATAATTATTGTTTGGCCGAATGTTTATATGTCCGAATTTACAATGGCATACTTTTAAGATGGCAGAATTTTATTTGGCATTACCTTTGGCAAAGTTAAAATTCCGCATAATTTCTTTTAGTATAACGTTTATTTAGAGCGATGATTATTTGGTACAATTTCACTTGGCATAAGTAGGTACTTACTATGAAGATGGCAAAATTTCATTCGAAATAATATTATTAGGCGTATTGCCATTTCTATAAAAATACTGTCATAAAAAGTCAATATGTTGTGCCACAAAGCTTAGTGACAGAAACGAATCGCTGTAAAACCGACTCCACCTAGTCTTGTCTGCCCTACCCTAAAGTGTAATTTAAGCCTGCGTAGGCGCGGAGGGGCGAGGCGAGGCGGCCCGCGAGCTGAGGAGCAGGTAGTTTGTAACGCTCGCCGCCGCGGCTGAGGCTGGCCGGCGAATCCGGCCAGCAAGCCCCGAAGCTACGGTGGTGAGCGTTAAAACCATCTGCGACGATAAGCTCGCGTGGGACTGCTGGAACCCCGCAGCGCCGCCGGAGCCGTGACAGAAACCATGCCTGCTGCATGTTGCATGCTCGCTTGCATGCTTGCTTGCAACGCTGCATGCATGGTGTATGCTTGTTTGCATGCTGCATGTTTGCTGCAAACGCATAAAACGCGAAGAAAACGTGTTGCGCCGACCCCAAGGTCGGCGCAACACGTTTTCTTCTTCCATTCTCCCCTGTCAACCGTCACGCTATCATTCACTCCCTTCTCTTTCATATCATTCCTCACACAATCCATCCATCTTTTCTTTGGCCTTCCTCTGCCTCTCCATCCATCAACATCTATATTCATCACTCTTTTAGTCACATGCGTTTTGTCTCTCCTCATTACATGCCCATACCAAGATAAACGATTTCCTTTCAACTTTTCTGTCACTGGCGCCACTTTCAAACTTCCTCTTATATACTCATTTCTCACTTTATCCATTCTTGTCACTCCACACATCCATCTCAACATTCTCATCTCCGCTGCATGCAATTTTTTTTCATCCGTCTTCTTCACTGTCCAGCATTCCGATCCATAAAGTACGACAGGCCTTATCACGGACTTGTAAATTTTCCCCTTCAACTTGAGGGGCATCCGTGGGTCGCAAGTTGTTCCTGTAACCTGTCGCCATTTCATCCATCCTGCGTTGATCCGGTGCGTTATGTCTCGGTCTACTTCGCCATCCCCTTGGACAAGCGACCCGAGGTACCGAAAGTCGGAGCAGATCGGTAAGGGCGTTCCGGCAAGAGATATGGGCACAGGACCGGAGAGTCCGCCAAAATCACAAAACAAATACTCTGTTTTGGTCCGACTTACTCTCAGGCCAACGGTCTCCAGTCTTTTCCACCACACCTCCAATCTGCTCTGGACCTCTAAGCCACTCTCGGCAACCAGCACAATGTCATCGGCGAACAGCATACACCAGGCTTGACACACACACAACCCTTATAGACGCAAAAAATCATGCTTGGACGCTTAGTTCAGAATATTGTGACATAACCTCGAGATGTGCAGTTAAGTTAAGAAGTTAATATCATGAATTGAATCTTAGATATTCAATGCATAATCATTATCATCAGTCTAGCCTTTTACCAACAATGTTGGGATTGGCTTCCAGTCTAACCGGATACAGCTGAATACTAGAATATTCAATGCCTCTATGGGTTTTTAAAAATTTACCAACAACATCACACGTATTACATCAATCGATGAGTAGGTTTTTTATTAAAATATTAGTGAAAAACGTACCTACTTTCATGATTTTTTCGCCATCGACGTCGCACAGTTACATCCAGTCCCCGTAGGCCGGGCCGCCCGCGACAAACTGCATCGGCTAGCTCGTCAAGAGAAAGACATACACGATGTTGCCGATTCGCTAACGATTACCTATACAATCCGAGAATAGTTATTTGCGCAACAAGAGAGCAAAGTTGTATTTTGCTGCGAGTGTTGATTTTGAATCCCGAGTAAGCAAAGGACTCCATAATTGAATCACGAGCGTAGCGAGTGATTCTAGGTTAGAATCCTGAGCACAACGAGGGATTCAAAGACACGAGATGCAAATAACTTTGGTCTCGTGTAACACATACTTTTCACCTCAGGAGAGAGAACATTTAATAAAGCAAAATGTTAGTGAAAACCGCACCAAAATCGGTCCAGTACCTAGTTTCCGAGCTTATCAAAAACATAGGTACCTACAGAATCCAAATGCTGATTTGTGTATGTATAAACAATATCATATAAAAGAGATAGAGATTTGTAAAATAATAATGTTAAGTTAGACTAGGGCCTAAGTAGGTTAGTACCTACTTAGGCCCTAGTCACACACACTACACATTTATGAAGCTTTTGGATACTAATCCGAAAGCTTCATAAATGTGTAGTGTGGAGATAATAATAACAGATAATTACTTACTTTTGCAGCGAGAAAATTGCAGTCCGGAACTTCATTCAAAAAATTTTACTTAATGTTAGCGGGCGAAAATATTGGACTTTTTGGATTTGTGCCCTGCTGACAATCTTTTCAAAAATGCAATAAGTTCTGCATTTTTTACATTCTGCTTCAATTCTTCCGGTGTTAAATAGCAGACTTCGTCACTGGACTCATTCATATTTATTTATAACAAAAATATTTGTAGAACAAACAAAAAAATAACGTAACAAAAGAAAACAATAAAATTGTTCCGTACCTCAAAAGGAAAAACGGAACCCTTATAGGATCACTTTGTTGTCCGTCTGTCTGTCTGTCAGTCTGTCAAGATCTTTTATCTCAGGAACGCGTGGAGGTATCAAGTTGAAATTAATATCAAATACGTAGGTCTATGGTCCCTTGGAGTTCTAAAAAAAATCAAGCTTCTAAGTCAACGCAATAAAAAAATACGGCCATTTATGCGACATATACTCGCAAGTAAATCAAAACCTATATATACTTCCCGTTGACCTAGAATCATTATATTTGGCAAGAAGCAAGGCCTCACAGCACAAATAAAGGAAAAAGTTCGAAAATTGTTAATTTGTAATATTACCCTACAAAATAATATTTTTAAGTATATATAGTCAGTCTGTCAAGACCTTTTTTCTCAGGAACACGTGGAGGTATCAACTTGAAATTTAGAGGAAATGCAGGTGCTCTTTTTTCCTTAGAAACGCTCTCGCCCGTTTTCTTTCTGGTTAATGACCATAAAGCAATGATTTTTTACAGAAATATAAATATTAGCTACTTGTATGCCCCTATGTTTTCCTTTTTGATGATACATTATTTTTAGAAGAACTAGAACCCTCTAAAAAAACTGGCCAAGTGCGTGTCGGACCATGCACAATGAAGGATTCCGTAGTTGGGATGAATTTATCCCAAGAACAAACTTAACATTGTAGTTGAAAAACATGTTCTCCCATTCATTCCAACTGTAAATGTAAGTTTGTACTCACAATATTGAGAGATTCACCATGTTATTTTAAGACCACAGACTTCTTATAGGTGTTCCTGTAATCTAGGGGAAAATTTTCTGTTTGGTTTTTTTTTTATTTTTCGCTTAGTAGTTTAGATCAGGGGGGAAATGGTCAATTTTCGTCCATTTGGACGAAAATTGACCATTTTTTTTTTGGAAGAAAATTCTTAAATAACTTTAAAACAAATTATTTTAAAACTATAAAAAAAATATATTTGAGACCCTCATAGTAAGCCCTTTCATTTGATATGTCACACGGTATAGTTTGCAAAACTTTTTTTTTTATTTTCTTATTTGCCCCCAAAAGTGACCCCTATATTCAAATTTCATTTATTTACTTTACCCTTCCGTGTTTGGGTCACAGAAATCCATAAGTGTACTAAATTTCAACTTAATCGGTCCATTAGATTCGGAGCAAATTGGCTGTGACAGACGGACAGACAGACACACGAGTGATCCTATAAGGGTTCCGTTTCTTCCTTTTGAGGTACGGAACCCTAAAAAAGAAAAACATTGGGGCATAATATAAGTATATCCTTCATAGTCAGTTTATGAAATATCTTTTAAATTTGTCCAATATTGGAGGAGGAAATATGCGAGAACCAAACCTCGAAATATTACTTTTTACATAGGCTATTCAGTCGGATCTGCAGTTGTCCTTATCGCACGAATTTGAGAGCGGCGCACTCGCTGAGCGATAGCAATAGTTTCTTCAAATACCTAATTTTAAAAGTCTCGCCGCCCGCATATCCTCATAATATCCAAAACGTAAGTCTATGGCCCCATAGAGTGCTAAAAAAATCAAGCTTCTAAGTCAACGCAATAAAAAATACTGTCATAATAACCGACATATTTTGATATTCGAAAGTAAATCAAAACCTATAGGTAGGTACCTATTTACCTAGAATCATGAAATTTAGCAAAAAGCAAGGTCTCACAGCACAAGTAAAGGAAAAGTCCAAAAATTGTTAATTTATGATTTTATCACATATTACAATTATACCTAAGTTTGTTTTGGGTTAAATTGTTTCCAACTACGGAACCCTTCATTGTGCGTGGTCCGACACACACTTGGCCGGTTTTTTATTTATTTTAGGTACTTAATTACATTGTTTTTAATTTATGGAAGCTTTTAAATGGCAATTGTACCTATCTTACCTTTATAGATATTAGACTGTAAGCTTTCAGGAGAATAAAAAAAAAAATAAAAAAAAAAATAAAAACATGATTCATGATTTCATGAAGTCGCTAGATTTGAGGTCAATTCCAACTTATGGAGTTGTATTGCTGATTCTAATTATTATAATTCTGTAAAACCATATTAATTACGGTCGCGTCTCATATTTTAATCAACATACAACCTGACACTGACCTGCAAATTGCAAAAAAGTAAGAAAATTTAATTTCGCGGGCTACCTTAGCTCATCCCCCTTAAACATGAATGATTTAGTATTCTAATATGTATTGTTCGTGCATGACGCACTCGCGCTAAATTTTTTCTATGCTAGTCCTTATACCTATAGCCATAAGGACTAGTCTAGAAAAAAACAAAATTGAGTATCTGACTGCATTTCTTTTTTGCTATTTTATTTAATAAAAAAAAACTTTAATAGTACCTAATGTGTAGACACACTAGCTTTGAAATAATATAAAATTATCAATAGAATTAGCATACAAATATTATTAAAATCACGATTATGATTGTAAATGTAATGCTTGGTCAATCTCTAGCATCAGTGGGATGACCCTGACAGCTCACTCCACGCACACGGTGAGATTTTTACAGAATCGACCAAATGTACAGTCAACAAAAGAGATATCTAGGCAGGGATATCTATACTAACATATTTTTATGTGAATTGCTTCATGTTTAATTTTATACATAATACTTTTGTATATTGGTGACGATTCTCTTGTCACAAATGCCTCTAAACTAGACTAAAATTTAGTTTATTCCTGTCAAACGACGATTTCCCATTCTTCAGAAAAAACTAAAATCAACAAAAATCTAACAAACATCACACACATCACACACACATACACACACACACCACACACACATCTACCACATCCACACACACCACCACATCCACACACACCACCACATCCACACACACCACATCCACATCTATTCTAAACTCTAACCTACCTACTCTATTCTTTCTAACTAAATTTTTGTTTGACAGCACTAAGATTGTACTGAGATAATAATTTAGTGAAAATGGCAATTTTGCTATTCTGTATTTGACGTTTTTTCACCTAAAATTTTGATTGTCAAACTAAATCAGACTATTTTTAATCGCGATTAAAAAGGTGTGGAATAAGATTAGTCGTCATGAGCTAAAATTCACACCAACACCTTGACTTCAAGTGCAAAAACCTCCGCTAGGAGTAATAGTGTTCTGTGGCAAAAACAGTACCTACTGTATTTTTTTCTTTTCCATATATCTGGAAAACGGTGTATCCTATCGCAAAAATAATGAAAATTTGGCCCCCTTTATAAAATCCTTAAGCCCCTAAACCTCAACACGTAGGTACCAAAAAAAAAATCCACAAAAACACGTTGAAGCCACAGTTGAAGCTGCCCCCTCCAGCTCTAAAAAAGATAATCTGACACGGTAACGGCGGCGATGTCAGATTGTCGGTAAACAAAAATATGACAAGCCTTCTCACTTTTCATAGTGATTTCGTTAGTGCCAATTAAAGCCACCGGGTCAAATATACTACGAGCACTATACCACGCGGAGTCACGATTGTCAAACTCGATTTTAGTTGTGTCAAAATTGTTTCTAAATTTAGAGGTTTTTTTTTGCAGAATAGTTCTAAGATTCTCATAGCCAAAAATAAGGAATTTTAGTGATAGTTTAGTTAGTTTAGTTCGGTGTACAAGAGAATCGGTACCATTGTCATGAAATTGAACATGAAGCAATTCACATACAAATATGTTAGTATACCCTGCCTAGATATCTCTTTTGTTGACTGTACCTACCTATTGAATGCTCTAAATTAATACACAGCGACAGTAATGAAATCTGAAAAATCTGTGTACGAGAGATTTTGCAATCACCAGCGCGTAGCCCCGTGCTGACCTCGCCATGAGTAGGGTACCTACATTATGTTCCTTGCCGGCGACTAGTCACTGCGTGTGTCCTAGCTAGAAAAGGCGAACTAATAATAAAACGTGATTTTTTATCTCCGGACAGATTCTCTCTAACAAAAAACTGTGTCTATCGGAGTCAGCCAGCTCGCTGTACCTACAGGCACGCATTTCACAAGCCATGCTGTATTTTTACCTTATTTAATACCTTATCATATTACGAATACGTTACCATATTACGAATGGTTGACTGATGTGTGCGTGCCGGCCTGTAGGTACAGCGAGCTGGCTGACTCCGATAGACACAGTTTTTTGTTAGCGAGAATCTGTCCGCCTTTTTTTATACGTCGATGATCTCAGGTGTGTTATTTTAATTTAATTTCAGTAGAATGAAGTCGCAATATCACAGAAAGTTATTGTACGAGGCTGTTGGTTCTTAAGATAACAATGTATATCGACAGACAATGTACTTTGCCAAAAATTGCTACTAACTATGTACCTATTTGCATTATTAGGTACGACCATCCCGAGGAATCCGTTAGTCCGAGTCAATCAGAGAGCAGTCGTGCGACTCGATGGGAGGCTCTAGCGGACATAGCTGCAGAACTACCCCCGTCTCTTACAGTAGATCCATTAACAGGGCAAATTTATGCGCTTTCCAAATAAATCATTTATTTTTATTCGTTTTTTTATTTACCATGTTTGTAACAGTAGGGTCAGTCAGAGGGAAATTAATTGTTAAGCAAATTGACACCGTGACGAAGCCATTTCATCAACTATCAAAGAATGACAGTAAACCCCCGTTCCCACGGGCGCAATAAAATCGCGGCGGGATTTTATAGCGCACTGGATTTTCAACTCTCGTTGTTGAGCCGAGCGTTGAGAATCCAACTTAACAATAACAGAGTACATTCTAGCGCGTCGGAAAAACAGACTGTTGGATTTTGCACTCTCGGCGCTAAGCTGAGCGTTATAAAGTGCTCTGTGGTTTTGAACTTTCGACAACCTCTATCAGTGTAACAGTTAAACAGGCATGGAATTAGTATGTACAGACGCCAGCAGGTCAAGCCACCCGAAACAGTCAAATTTTCCTAATCAACCTTGAACCTAAACTATATGCGGTAAAGATGAAAATCTATTAAAGAAATTTGACGATTGTAGTAGCTTGATGTGCTGGCGTCTATACCTACCTACGCGCTGCTGCACCGGCTCCGGACCGCATGTTTGTGTACCTATACGAATGAAAACCGCACTGGAGCCGCCCTGGAACCGCGTGTAGATACACCGTATTGATGCCGAGTTAAAAGCAACGTAACCACTGTACTTTAGCACCCGTCGCTTTCGTATAGTAGCTATTTTTATTTGGGTAGAATAGACCCTTTTTAATGTATTTTTGAAACCCCCAAAGTGCGCAAAAAAAAAAAAATTAAGGTCATTTTGAAACGTTTCGAAGGTCACGTAAATATAAAATGTTTGTAGAAAGTAACTAAGTTTGATTTTCTGAAACTTTAGAATTTTTTTTTCTCAAAAACTAGTTGCTTGCGCAGTGTAATATTTTGCGAGTGTTTTACTCGAAGTCATCCAACACGCTATAAAATGTTTCGGACGCGCGGGTGCTAAAGTACAGTGGAGCCGGTTTTTGTTTACAACTTTGACATGCTGTAACTTTAGATTCCCCCTTGGGTGCGGCGGCTGACTCTCACATGCATGATTACCTAATGAATATTAAAACTAGTAGAAATTAAATTTATTTAGTGCTTACATCTATAAAATTGGTCCCAAAAATCGAGCAGTACCTCCCCTACTATTACTAAACTATGATTGTTGCTTTACTATTCAACACGGTATCAATGCTGCACGCGGTTCCTGCGCGGCTCCGCTCCGGTGCGGCGCCTGTGCGGTTTTCATTCGTATTACACTATACACAAACATGCAGTCGATGGGCAGTACCAACTTGCGGGGGAGTGGGTCACAATCAAAGGAGAATGGGCATTTTGGTACTCGCTCCAATAGCAATCATTGTGGTGTCATTGGATAGGTCTTTTAATCAGGAAAAATATTTACTATGGCGACATGTCCCAAATCCTTGTCTGAAAACCACGGCAAGCCCCCAAAGTTCCAGTTTTAGTTAATATCATAATTGCAAGTACGATAATATTACATACCTATCATGGTTGAAATACGAAAAAAACAATGTAAAACAACATTATTTAAAACGAGAAATGTATTGTGTTACTCATAGACTCATAAAAAAAGGAGGACTCCGCGCCACGCATATCGAAAGTGAAGCACAGTAAGTATGCCAGGACCGTTTGTACAAACACGCCTCACGCACACATTTACATCATAGTATGCCAACCGGACGCCATTACGTGACACAAGCGACGGCGTCTTTGCAGGTACTCATATCACGCACACATAGATCGGTACGGTGCTTCACTTTCGATATGCGTGGCGCGGAGTCCTTCTTTTTTTTATACGTCTATTGTGTTACTATTCATGCATTATATCGTGATATGATATGATAATGGTGAACACTTTTGAAAATATGTTTCTTTACATAAAAAAGTAGTATTATCTTTAACATTTCTGTTTTTTGTTACAACGGTGACTATAGACCTCGGGGATAGGGAACCAGCCGCGGGGTGGGGTACGTGGTGCGCTGTGCCAGTGGACAGCCTTTTGTGCCGCGACATTCACTAGTCGTTGTATCGTTCTGTGCGTGAAACGACGTTCCGCAGCTGTTTATTCTACCTAGTACTTTGTTATACCGTTTTCATCACTGACCCCGGCGCCCCTTTTGGACATTGTTACCCGCTACAAACGTTTATCTTGGCTAGTGTTGTGGACTATTGTAGTGCTTATCGATTTGGAACATCGTTATGGAAGAAAATCGCAACTGTGTGATGTGTCGGCGAGGCCTACATCATGCTAGATACCAACAGCATGTTTTAACTGATGATCTTCCAAGAATGCACCCCGAGTTTGTGGCTTACATACGAGAACATGCCATTTTGGAGGTTAGTACATACTTCATTAAACTATTTCGAACTTCACCAGCTTCAGTTTTTCTTTTTAGAAGCGGTTTGTTTATATTATTATTGTCTGTTATATTTTTATACCTGAGCTATTACAAACGTGCGAATTGAGCCCTAAATCATTTTAATCGGACCTCTTGCTCGCACTTACAGGTCTTATTGAACTACTCTAGTGTTGTGTGTAAAAGTGCGTTTCCGAACCGAGCTGCAAACTACCAACTGCACGTGTTTATTTTCTATGTAGCGCGGCTGTATGGTCCGTAGCTAAGGGTGTTCGCTTCATAGAAAAAAAAAACACGTGCAGTACTAGCTACCTGCTTCCAAGCGGCATCCCTTTATATCAGTAATGACTTGTGCAGCTTTCTCACAATCCTTTAATCCTTTTATGACTCAGTTCGCACGTTTATAGTTCTTCTTATTAAAACACTTCTCTGACCACCTATTGTGTGTTTGCTATTGTTATCTATTCACTAAGCCGTCACATCGGCTATACATAAGATATATTTTTACTTGCATTACTTAAAATATGAAAACAATACAAGTATGCCATGACTTTAGACCTGAACACCTACATACCGCATTGTTTTAAATGTTTTCATAAAAATACAACATAATATCAGCAAGATCGTATTCTACCATTTTCAGGTAGAGTTCGACAACACACGACGTGTGTGTCACCGATGTTGGCAGAGAATTGACAACGTTGTAGGAAGACCACCTGTCATACCAGAAGTAGAACAGAATATACGAGAGCTTCAGGTTCCAGACTACACTCGAGCTCCAAACACTCCAGGGCATTGTATCTTTAACACTTGCCAAAACGCAACCCGCCATCGAATACCAGAGACGATCAAGATTCACATTTTCTGTGAATATAAGTTATATATTCCTGACGGTGCTAGAGTATGTGGACAACACCTTGAGAGCAATGCTTGGGAAGAGCTGCCTCAATTCTGCAATGTCACACATAACTTCAATGCGCAACAGTTTAGCGACGTTTGTGACATGTTGAGAATGGCTTTAAATCGTGGACCTAGGCTAGATTTCAACACAAGAGGTGCTTTAAGCAACGAGGATATGTACTTTTGGACAGGACGCAAATGCGAACAGTTTGATTCCATATTAGAACAAACACCCTCACTAAGTGGGAGGTGCAAGGAGCCTCGAACTGCGTTAGGCATATATCTGACGAAACTACGTACCGGAGACTCAGATGAAAGACTAGCGACGTTATTTAATATGTCACGAAGAAAGCTGGAACGTTTACTAACTATTGTGCGCGAATGCCTCATGAATGAATATGTAATATTACACTTGGGAGTGGACCATATGAATAGAAACGACGTTTTAGAAAAGAACCTCACTATACCAAGAGGGTTATTTGGCAATGAAGAAAACAATAAAGCTATCGTTATATGCGATGGGACTTATATATATATCAATAAAAGCTCGAACTTTTTGTTCCAGCGTCTATCTTATAGCCTGCATAAGTTCCAGAACTTGCTGAAGCCGTTTTTAATTGTGTGTTCCAATGGCTATATAATCGATGTTTTGGGACCATACGCTGCCACTAAGACTGATGCGAACATCATGAGCGATATAATGAATGATGGAGAAAACCCATTGCATTGCTTTCTTCAACCGAACGATGTCTTCATATTAGATCGCGGCTTCCGGGACAGCTTAGATGCTATCGAAGCATGGGGATATGAATCCTACGTTCCACCATCTAAAGACAGATGGGAGACACAGCTAACTACTGAGCAAGGTAATGAAGCTCGATCAGTTACACTATGCCGGTGGGTAGTGGAAGTGGTGAACGGGAGGTTCAAACGAGATTTCAAGCTTTTGCGGCAAAAATATTTTAATAAAACACTACCAAAAATGTTCATTGATTTTAAAATCGCCGCAGCTATGTTTAATAACTTCCACATACCCATCGATGACAACATTCACGCAGAGGCCTTCCTAAACATAATCAGGGAGAAAATAGATTCCCCGAATCTACTTTATGATTATGTTGAAAGAAAACATTTGAATAACCGAAGAGCGGATTTTCAAAGAATAGAAAGTCACGAAATACAGAACTTCCCACTACTGACGGAAGAACAGATTATTTTACTTTCATTGGGCACCTATCAACTGAAGCTAGCCCGATCCTACTGCAGCGAGCATTTATCAAATGGACTATACATTCTACAAGTATATAGAGAAAGCGCACTCCAAGATTTAAATGAATATGGTATAAACGAAGATGCCTGGCTTTTACGCGGACGCATACAGTCGCGTCACGTACGGTCAAGAACTTATTATTGTTATGTATTAGTAAAAAACAATGTTAATGAAAACGAAACCAATATCCATAACATTTTATGCAATTATTACTGCACGTGTTTGACCGGACGACGAACAATCGGCACTTGTGCTCATATAGTTTCAATCGTTTGGTATCTAGGATATGCCAGACATGTAGGCTTCACTGCTCCTGCAGCGTTCCTCAACGATGTCATTATTGTTGATAATAATGTTTAAAAAAATAAATAACGTTTCTTACTTTTCAATTTTTTTTTTATTCCTGAGTGTTTATTCATTTTAGTATCTATTAATCAACAAACACAGGATTCTATAGAAGAAAATTATATAATATCACCATTATCTTAACAAAATGAAACAAAAACAAAAAAAAAAATACTTAACACAAAATAACTCCGTTCCGACAGCAAATGGAGACAAGCGACTCGGTTATCATTAATCCTTGTAAAAAGACCTTTCCAATGATATATATATTATGGCTATTGGACCGAGTACCAGGCTTCATATATTTTTGCCCATGATCCTTTAATTCATAAAAGCATTAGGTTCAAGGTTGATTGGAAAAATTTGACAGTTTCGGGTGCCTTGACCTGCTGGCGTCTGTACTTTAAGGTACAGGATGAAAAATGTAACAAGGCCCTTTTGGCTTACAAATAATAAAGTACTAGTTTTCTCATGTGTTTCTTATATTTTTAACTTTATAACAATTAACTAAAATTAGTTACCTAAGTGTTCTTTACTTTCATCAATGCCAATCCATTGTCTTTTGTGGTCCCTCCAAAAACAATAACAAATAAAGAAGATGGCTCAAGACTGTCCCATATTGATTGTATCCACTCATTGATTTTACTAGTTAGATTTAATTCTTGATCATTGCCAATCTCAAGTTTCAAATGGGCCATAGTCAAGTTATAATCAGTGACAGAGTCTGTGAATGATGTGATTACTTCTTCTATACTGTCAACAGTTACTAACTTTATCTTTTTAGGATTTCCCTTTTTTAACTGTGCAGACATACTCTGCTTTGCTTGGGTTAAATATGTGTGATAGTCACCAGTTATATCATCACAGCCTATAATAACAGACGATTTCTTCTGTTCCAGCATGTGATTGAATATTGATAAGGCATACTGTGGTGTTTTTACCATTTTTATAATATTTTCTTTAAACTTTTCTCTATTTGTGTGTACAGCATCTCCAAATACTATGCTTTTGCTTAGCTTCAACTGTACTAGCTTTAGTGCTGCTAATGAATCTTCAGTGGAGCAGTGACCTTCCTTACCCATTTGAATATTTTCATTCAAAAATTCTCTAGCTAATGTTTTGAGTTTTGGTTTGCGAGTTCGTTCACCAGTAAAATTATACAATAGGCTGGTATCTATTATGTAAGGATGCATCATTTTCAAAGCATGCATATCTGTGTTCAATGACTGGCCTACTAAGATAGCATCAGGAGGTAATATTGCTCTTAAATCATTCTGGACAGCTTCAAGTCGTTTACTTACATTGTTTAATAATGATTTAGTAATACCTGAAAACCTGGTTAAATAATCTGTTATATCATTATAAGGCTTCACTAATGACTCGTATATAACCTCATGCTTTTCATTAACTACAGAAATTCTAGTTAATTCTGAGCCTGCATTAGTTAAGCACATTTCACAGTCTATACCATACAATGGTGATGTAGCAGTAACAGGTGCATATTCATCTTTTGTGAGTACATAATCAGCATATGCAGCACTTAATTTCCCCTTCAATGGTACTGGATAGTTTTCTTCAATTAACTGCCAGGCCGACAACACCAGTTGCGTTCTAGGAAATTTATCATCAGCAGAGAGACTGACCTCATTTGTGATTCCATCTCCAATAGGAAATACAGCCCTCATCATTATCATCAAATCTTTCCTTGCTTCGAGTGCTAAGTTCATACTTCCAAATTTTTGAATAATGGTATCTTTCTCAGCCTCTGATAATGGCACTAGGGCAAGTTCTTCAACAAGTGAACCTCCATAAACTGAAGGGGTCAAAATTTCTACATAATCAGTGAATATTTTTTTAATTTTATTAAATTCATCAGTATTCTGTTCCCAGTGCTTAATGGATATACCTTCTAATATCAAACAAGCAGTTTTTTTAATTCCTCCACAATTATCTAACACATACCAACGTGGAGATTGAGTTAGGTTGAGGTTTCCTAGCAGTGAGTGTAGTAATAAATATTGTATATCTGTGAGTGTTAACGGAACCCTTTCACTAGTGGCAGTCGACAATGAAGCATTTTCTCCATTTGTCTTTAAACGAAAGTTTGGTGATGGTTTCTTGCGCTTTTTTATTACTTTAGCTGATGATTTGTTGTTTTGTCTATTATCTGTTGATGATTCAGCATCTGAAAATCAAAATGGTTAAACTTTAGTATCCGGTCGCACGAAAATGACAGGTGGAGGGGGAGGGGAGGAGGGGGGTTCCCCCTCACCCCTGAAAAGAGAACGCACCATTCCTGAGAAAAACAAATTATTGTAACCTAACCTCAAAACACTTGTTTGTCAAAACAAAGTTGCTTCTGCACGTCTCCGGCGCTGCGGCAAGAGCAGCCCCTTCGCCCTTACGTAACAAAGGATAGGCACCTATGCTCACCTCCGCACCTTCGGCTTACTGGTCGCCCAGTGGCGACCGGCCTCAGCCGCTACGGCTCGCACGGGTGCGTAAACTTTGTAGCAGCGGGCGGGGGCTGCTCTCCCTCCGCACCTCCGGATTTTTAAATACACTCTAGGGTGGCAGCCAAAAGACTACGTGAAGTCGGGGTGCCCCGATTCGGTTTGGGGACATATTCGACCTATTTTAACCATAGAGGAGTACACTAACTTCCTTCTGAACACAATTTCTAGGTTCATAAAAAACAAATAAGTAAAATTCCAGAGAATAAGCCAAAGTCGTCGAATAAAAACACTACGTAGCTCGGAAACCACATTTACACAACTCGGGAAGAACCAGAATGAATGAATACAAATGACAGTAACATGCAGTTCTTTTTTTTTTATGTTCCATTTCATCAATTTTACACGACATTTTGCACCACACACGATATAATATACTGGTACATACATAATTATTTGGTTCCCAATCGCCCATTTTAACGTTTTGTTTGTTCGTTTCGTTTCACTATTTATCTAATTTGAGGTTAGAAAAAATTAGTATAAATTTCTCGAAAAATATGCATTATCTTTTAATAAGAGTGATAACGTTATAATCAGAGACCCAACCCCAACCACCTTAGACCACTGTCACCGCTCAATTTGTGCGACCGGATACTAAGACAACCCGATACAGAAACTGCCACGTTGGTCTAGCTAATGGTTGCAAGCGCTACTGCTGAGCATGAGGTCCTTTGATTTGATTCTCAGATCGGGCAGTGTTATTGGGCTTTTCCATCAGGAATTTCTCAGTATCGGCGCAGTCTGGATTTGAGCCCTGTTGATGACAATAGTCCCTCCCCCTATTACACGGTAACATAACTTGCTGCAAAGCTTAATCCTTTGGGGATTCCAGGTGTGATGTTTAGATACAATATATTGTACATTTAACGCTCAGTATTGAGAATGTTGAGAATGAAACAGTTTTCAAACCAGGAATACATTGGAATGCGTTCTGTGTGCTCCAAATATAAGTGTTGGGCAATACCAAATAATTATGCTTAGTCGTTAGTAGTCCTCTTCATATGCGATCGGTTAGTAGTAGTTTTACGATAAAAATGTGTTCCTCAAACCACATTTAGGTTACAAATACAATGGCATACAGGAATTTACACTGTCTATGTAATAGCAATTAAGATCTATAAAATGTTTGGATTCAAATTATCACATAATAATTTAATTTAAATATTCCTTATCTCTATCACTATCAGTTTCATGCACACTTAAATAAAAACACTAACTAGACAAGGAATAAAGTTTGCACCAAAAGCAACAATAATAACCTTACTTTTTTCCAATTCGTTATGAGCCCGTCGCTTTCTAGAAGCAGTTGTAGTACTCATTATATTTTTTAACAATACTTTACAAATTATTAAACCTAACCGAAACCAAGCATACTTCAATGAACAGCACGTAAATATAAATAATGAAGAAGAATGTAGCTCTGAAAGTAGACGGGTATAGGTGAAGAGTTTGACACTTTGACATTATCTCAGACTGTCAGCCACAGAGTACATTTGTTTACTAATCTGTGCTTTGTATTCTGTCAGCAGTCATTATGTTTCCATCATTGATATTATATACCACTATGGAAACCAATGATATTATTTAACATAATATCATTGGTTTCCCTACTCTAAGTTATCACAACTAGCTCACCGTCATTGTAAAGTACTTCTGAAAGCATGGAGTTAGTATGTACTGTATAGTAACGTGTTCAAGCTAAAAATATCCAGTATAAGCTGATCTCGCATCGTATAAGATTTCCTTACAATGAGAGGTCATTATAAACTAGAAATTTTAGCTTGATGTGTAGCCGCGTGTACAAAGAAAGTACATACAATCTAAAAATATTGTCTAAAAAAAGAAACGTGACTGATTGACTGACATATCAACGCACAGCCCAAACCCTCAGTGTATAGCAATGATAATTATAATACATCTAGATCGATCCACTGCGTGGCCGCTCATGAGACAGCAATTTAAAACTTTAGTGTTGCTATTACGTAAAATTTTCCCAAAATATGACCAAAATGATATCTGAGCGGAGTACAGATTAAGTAGGTACTATTAAAAATTATAATTTATGCAAGGTTGCGTGTTAGGAATGCAAAAGTATAGATGTGTAGGTAAATATGATTTCACGTAGGATTGTACACTTTCAATCATAACTTGATCGAGATAAATAAAAATACTACTAGAACGTTTCGTTTATTACCCGTGGTCCCTGCCGTAATCCCTGGAAGGGACCACGGGGAATTTTGTTACCCGTGGTCCCTCCGAGAAATGCAATGCTGCCGAAGTAAGTGGTAGTCTCAAAATATGATTCGCGACAATAACAAAATATCATCACGGCTCATACAACTATTATTCTAGACTCATACAATTATTATTGATACAAAAATAAAAATCATATATTTGTTGTTTATCTCCAAGGGGGGACACTAGGGGACACAAGTATGTTCGGACGAAATCTAAATATTATGCCAAAATATATTATAAGCGTCAAAACCGGAAAATGTGCGCGAATTGCAGGAAAACATATTTTGACTATATTTTTCCATACATTGCAATCACTTTTACTCACATTACTCCTAAAATTGGGGTTTATCGAAAAAACCATTACAGTACTTTCAATTTAGATTACCGAGGAGAGCACATTGGCATCATTTGTTTTTTAAAAATCTTGAAATCATATTTATATAGTCGAATGTCCACCAGTTTCTATGGAGTCGATCCACTGTGTATCGCCGCCGGTCTCCGGAGTTATGTGGTGAGTGATATAATTAGGTAATCATCACATGCGAACTACGTATCACACTGACATCACACAAAACGCAATTGGCATATATATACAACATCCCGTCATCAACTGTCGGGCAGTAACTCACCAGACACAACACCCATCTAGTCGGAAGATCCTCCCTTTTCTATGGAGGATGAGTGAACTTTATACCATGTTCCTTATGGCTCTATAAGCACACAAAATCGGCACCGAGATAGTTATACTGGCTACACTATAGTGTTATACTCGGTTTTGACAACATATTTTGTAAACTGTGTGTATTCTAGCCACCATCGATTTATTTGATTTGATTCGATTTGAATATCTATTTACAATGGGTCCAGAGTTAGGGGAAAAGGTGTCAAACAACAGCAACACAGCAAGTAACTATTTCTATGTTATGGAGTATGAGAAATGAATATTAACGTAAGAAATCTTCCATATTTTGGAGTAAAACCCATGTCAATACGTACGCACAAATGTATAAATTCAATAAATATACTGTAACAATAACTGTATTATATACTTACGAGTGAACAGTGACTTAGTTATTTCCCTTTTCTGTGCGGCTTTTACAGCCTAATATTATTTTATCCTCCCATTGTAAACCATACAACATACACTAAACACATAACTAATGGAGTCTATTGCTCATAAAAACACTAAAACTATCACAACAATTGCAAAAACTGTGCAAAAAAAAAATTATCGTCAAAACATAAATTCTGTGACAGTACTGATAGTCACAGCATTTTGATTGGCTAACGTTTAAACGGCACGCCGTAAGGGGCAGAAGATACGATGCTTTGTCTCAATTTTCCTACTAATTTCGTACATATGCTTCTCACTTCCACACGTCACACTGTAATCATGGATACGTCTAGAGGTAAATGGTCTAAGGTGTATAGAGATTTCAAAGGAGGAGGGAAATCCTGGGCCCAGCAGTTAACTAGTTGAAATGTACATAAAAAAACCGCTATATTTTTCTAAAGGAAATCACAGAATACAGTACTATGTTTCTTTCTAGGAAGCGAGAAAAGTTAAATTAAGTTATGATACTAAATAAGCGATTAAATACATGCCTGAATTCTTAGTAATCGATAGTTAATAAATCGGTAAAATCTCAGAATATGTATGAAAATCGAGTGACAAGTGCTTATCAATTGTTTCGTGGAATCGATTCTAGCGAATCTAGTTCCGTTGATTTTTCTTCAGCTGGAACACTGGTCACCGATTGACACTGTCATCCGTCAATCGGCAGAAAAAAACCATCACTCGTTCCATAGATAATAAATACACTATCTAAAGTAATAACTCGTTCGTTTTCTTTCGTTCTGAGTGCGCGCGTATTTTCCATGTTTTATCGTATAACCCCACGACCTCGGCTTTTCATATTATAAAGGACTATTCGACGGATCTTGCTACTTTGAATTACCTGGCTCTCTATTGGACAACTGATTACGCCTATCGATCGGATATTGACGACATGGATCGCTGTGTGAACTGTACCATTGCGACTGGTCGCAGTAATTCTAATGGCAGAAGAGTCTTGGACGATGAGGCGATTTTATCAGTTAGTCGCCAGTGGCGTGCATCACAGCCTGTAAGTACCACCTATTCATATCGAGCTTTTAGCCTATCCAGCGAACAAAACCAGACTTATTTACCTACTGTTTACGGTCTCCGGCGTCATGTCTGTCGGCTGTCTTTTTTGTTGGATAGCATAAAAAAATATGCTTCACATAACCACCTTTCCAAAGAACCTAAAATAAAACGCAAGGGGTGGGTCCGCACACAAAATTACAAAAAATAAAAAAGTAAGAGCCGGAACGCGCGCACTGTCATTGTTCGTTCAGGCTCACTTTCGTGCACTCGGACAATCCTGGGTTTTCGTTCGGGCTGACTTTCGTGCAATGGTCGCGCGAATGGTTCTGGAAGAACATGTCTCGGTAAATTGGATTGTAATTTGTATTTAATTAATTTAGTAATTGTTATAGTGAACTGATTACTTATCATTCTAAATTCTAAGTAAAAAATTAAATTAGACATGCATTTATATAATACATCGGCATCCAACTGACTTATTTCCGATAAAAAAAATCATGTACCTACGCACGTATAAGGTTACGTCGTCGAACGCGGTACTCAGTAGTTCGTATGAGTTATGACATATGTCACAGATGGCGCTACTTTTTACTTGTATGAAGAAGGTTTAGGTGAAATGTTCAGATGGGCGTATTCTTACTTTTGAAATCATTGGGGTGGTGGTATCGAGAGAAAGTCAGAGACCACCCTAAAAACGTGACGGGGTGCGTCCGATGTGGCCAGCTTGTAGATAAGGCCGTCGCCGTCGTGCCACACACATTCGAAGGCCTTATCCTCCATGACAAGGAATACGGTCACTGCGTACTTCTTCTTGTTTCCAGTAGCTGCGAGAAGGTGCAGTACCCTCGACAGCTTAAGCGTCGTGCTATGCTCCGCCCGAAACCCAAATTGCTGAGTGAGGTTGGAGATGTCACAGCAGGAGTGCTTCGAACACCTTGGAGACTGTCGGCAGCAGAGTAATCAGCCGATAGCTCTCCTACCCGATAGATGCCACAGACATAATGAAATTTTATCAACTGTTGTGTTATATGATAATTTTATGATTTATTTCTGTAAGTAGGTTTGTACAAACACTTTTACACGTTAATCATATTTTAATAAAAACTAGATGAGGTCGGCGTTTCTTATCTGACTACTCTGAGATGAAAGGCCGAAACAAACCAGAGGTCACAGTCTCTTTTGAAGTCCAGACATAATCTTGGTCAGATCATGTGAAGACCATGTAGATTGGTGTGTGAAATGGTCTTTTGAGAAAAGAACCACACAGATTGAGTGGATCTGTCCAGTCAGTGCAGCAATTATCAGTAATCGTGCAGCTCAACGATTCGACGAACAATACCAAAGAAAAGAAATTTGGTTTATCTCATGTTTATTATATCTTGTGAATGTTTATTGAAATTAAATTACCTAATATCAAATACTGTTACAATGTTATGACAGTTATGTGACGAGTCACCAATCCATAGGCCAACCCCGGCAAGCGTAATTTAACGTGATGTATCTACCCGTGCAGCTGTTACTACTTAGCTAGCCATGAGCTCTTCTTACTACTTTACATATTATAACCTAATAAATATACTACCACCTACATGTACATGAACCCTAATAAAAAAAAAAACATAGGCAACATTCTTTCTTTGGGCACTCGTGGTAAAACATAACACTTCTTTTTAGGGCAGTTATGTAAAAATCAGTCCGATTTGTACGATAATTTTGTCGCAGAAACGATAATTTGGACGAGGAATTTCGATAATTTAAACATTTGGAGTTTGCAACACTGTCCACAACCAACTGTCAAAGATCAAAGTATTAGGCATAGATAATACACTGTATAAAGTAATATCATCGTCTCTGTCTGAGATTTGAGTATGAGTAATTTATTGGTATGTATTAGCAATTAAGACCAGGACCTGTCAGCTGTCACTGTGCTCTTTTGGGGTGGATGCTATTTTCAGTTTATTAGTGATTCTATCGTAGCATTAATAGCATTTTCACTTGAACTTTGTTTTATTCTAGCTACGCAATTTAAAACATTAGCAGAAAATTATGGTGTATCATAGCGCCGGTTGTTGGTACAGTATATTCTTGGATGCCTATACATATTCCACGAATTATTTAATTTTTACCATAACGGTGATCATTACTTCTATAATATTATTATGGATTTATGAAAAACCTCAGTTTTACAAGGTATTTTTCTTTTGATTAAAGTATTTAAGTAATTAATTAGCAGAAATATTTTTTATGTCTTATCAACTATGTACTTAAATAATTTAATGTCGGTTTCTATTAGTTGCTACTTTAGACTTTCACCACGACGAAAAAGGTCAGTCATATCAGTTACTAGTTAGGTACTGTCAACCTGTGTCTTGGCACTGCTGGACAAGTTTTTTTTTTTCATAGAGTGCGAGTGCATTGGCAGAACTGCCATACCCCCTTGAATGGAATCTCTTCACTTTGTGAAAAGATCATTTCACTCCATTTCACATTGTATGTGAACATCCTGAGATGAATTTTGTCATATTACATTAATGGTAACATCCATCACAAGAAATTTTTATGGTTGTCATGTTACACAAATAAAAGGTCTGCACCACTCCCACGTGGCATGCAACACCAGCTTTAGCTGTCTTTGATGTACAGACGCCAGCAGGTCAAGCCACCCAAAACCGTAAAATTTTCCCAATCAACCTTGAACCTAATGCTTTAGCGATAAAGATTCCAATCCAATGTTAATTTTAGAGTAGTGGCTCCAACGTTTTATCAATGATTCTGCCAATGTCAAGGTTGAAGGAAACAAAGAGTATATTATGCTGAGGTTGACCGGTTATACTGTCTGTACAATTTAATTAAAACTAGATCTGTTTGAATAGCCTGTAAGGACAACACAATAATATTTGTTAATATAAATGGTTAATAAGCAGACAACACAAATAAAGTTTATTATGGGATTAACTACGAAATAACCACCATTATGAATTGCTATGTTATAGCTTGATATTATTGAATAAAATAAATTTTTGGAGTGTTTTAATTAATGGGGAATCAACAAGTGTTAAGAGAAATGGAATATTAATAGGTCTGGGGAAACTAGGGGGCAGTATATCATACAGAGTGGCTGCAAGATTAGACAAGTGAAAAATATGTGCTCAAGAGTACCCTCTTCTATACCACACTTGCAATGGGAATTATTCCAAATGCATAGTTTAGCCAAAAACACTGGAGAGCATACATGTCCTAGTCTGAGACGTATAATGATAGATGTAATTAGTTTATTCAATTTCTTATTTTTGACGAACCAGGGTTTAGCTGGGATGTTGGGTTGGATACTGCCATAATATTTGCCCTTAATTACCCTAGATCTTTGCCATAGATCATCCCAAGACTTCATGAGACGTGGTTTAGCCAGGCCACGGACATCCCAAGCCATTATGTTAGAGAAAGACGTACAACCTGTCTGGATAGACTGCTTAGCATAGAAATCAGCTGCTTCATTACCCAATATGCCTGTATGTCCCGGAATCCAAGCCAAAACAATTTCCAGGCCAGATTGATTTAACTTATAGAGAATTTCCTTAACTCGTAAGAATAATTACAGAGATCTTTGCTGCGAAATGGAATTTTCAATAAATCTTGGAGAGAACCAAGAGAGTGTAAGAATCAAGGATTTATCAAAATGTTGTTGATTGGCATCAATGTATTTTATTGCCTCTAATATTACTAGCCTGTAAAAATAGAACACTCAAGGATCACTCGCGATAAAGATGAAAATCTACACTTCTGGACACATCTATTGGCCCACCTTAGAGTTTAGGTTTCGATGGCCCCTACCGAAATATGATTGCTAGATTGAACAAAAACTGTTGATGCAGTTTTAAACCTGATACATTTTACCATCTTTTTCGATCGTATTGTTTTAAATTTGAATTCAGAATACCATACGACATGGAGCTACGCCTAACAAGTCGGATATGCGCCTTGTTAAAGGCAATTGATTTTTGAATAAAAAACATGTTTTATCAAATAAAGGTTTAATTTAATAACGCGTGTTGCCTCCATGGGCATCTACCACAGCTCTCATACGATTAGGCATAGAGTTTATCAACCGCTCTATGAAATTTTGAGGGATCATCTCCCATTCCTCTTCTATGGCAGTTTTCAACTCCTGCATCGTCTGGGCAACTGGCTGACGAGCCTTAACACGTCTTTTTAGCTCGTCCCACATGTGCTCAATGGGGTTCATGTCTGGGTTTCTGGCTGGCCAGTCCATAACTGTGATGTTCACATCCCGAAGATATTCCCTGACGATGCCGGCCGCATGGGCTCTTGCATTATCATGCATAAAAAGGAAATTTGGGCCCACATAGTCCGCGTATGGTATCACGTGAGGTTCTAAGCACTCACGAATGTACCTTTCAGCATTTAATGTTGGCAACCGTGGTCCTGTAACAACCTCAAGTTGAGTTTTGCCGCTCGCGGATATACCGCCCCAGACAGTCCATGAGCCACCGCCATAAGCAACCCTCTCTTCAAAGCAGCATTGTGCGAAACGCTCTCCCTTACGTCGGTAGACCTTCTTCCTTCCATCATTGCCTTTCAGGCTAGGCAGATTGATTACACGGACCGGACGGTAGGTACAAACTTGGCGGATGGGGCCTAGGCGAAAAAAAATTTAAGATTTTTCTGTTACGAAATTCCGTCACGCACGACCCTTGTCTAATATTAAAAAAATGCTACTTAAAATGTATAAAATGAATTATAGGAAAAATAATAATGACATGGGTCACATGGGTGTAATTTTCATGGTTTTTGAGTTCAAGATGGTGGATGCAAACATTTTCAAATTTTTCGCCATGGGTGTCGTTTCCTTAAGTTTTTGAGATCGCTGAAAACGATAGTGAGTTCAAAATGAAAATTTAATTAAATTAAATACGTGAGAAGGAACTTCTTTGCTGACGGAAGTTAAGTACCTAGCTACCCGTCTGTTACCTGGCCGGGCCGCATATAAGCAAAATCCACCAACTGAGTTTTGAGCGCGGCCTCCGATTGGTTGATAAACTCTCATAGTAGACTTTGTTTACAAAATCCATCAATTTGAGTTTGAAACAACCAAACTCCCATAGTAGCTTTTGTTAGCAAAATCCACCACCTGAGTTTTGAGCCCGGCCTCTGATTGGTTGATAAGCTATGTAATATTATACAACCCCTTTGTTTTTTTGCTCCTGGGTAATCGGTGGAAGCTGAACTTGACAAAAAAAAAAAACATGGATGTCAATAAAGTCAAAATTCGCTTGACACTATAGAAAGTGTCTACATTATTATGCAGATTATTTCTAAGGTCTCAAGCTAATTTCAACCGTATTGACATTTCACAATCCCTTTGTTTTTTTGCTCCAGGATACTCGATAAATGATCTGGAAGCTGAATTTAACAAAAAAACATGAATGTCAATAAGGTCTGAATTCGCTTGACACCTCAGAAAATGTCTAGATCTTTATGCACATCATTTCTAGGGTGTCAAGCTAATTTCGACCTTATTGACATTCTACAACCCCTTTGGTTTTTAGCTCCAGGGTACTCGGTAAATGATCTGGAAGCTGAATTTAACAAAAAAACATTAATGTATTGACATTCAAAGGTCTAAATTCACTTGACACCTAAGTGTCTATGTATATCATTTCTAGGGTGTCAAGCTAATTTCGACCTTATGGACATTTTACAACTATGAGTACAGTGACCCCTTAAAATATTGCCACTGTTTACACTTACACCCTGTTTAAGTTACGGTCGCGAATCATAATTTGATCAAGATACAACCTAACAGTGACCTTCAAATTGCAAAAAACGTAACAAAGTTTGAATTTCGCGGGCTACCTTTGCGCCCGAACTACACAGGACAAGTCACAAAAAAAAACAATAATATAATAATATAGCGCACGGAATGGCAACGCCGCTCCTTACCTGCTCCAAGGCAATAATTAGATTTTTTTGGCGCGGTTTCTGCAATTATTAGTCTTTGAAGCAGTGAAGATTGTCCATTGACCACCCTCGCTTATTCTGTTGGGAATCGGTTTATTAGAGTTGGAACACTGTTCCTCCTCAGTCTTGTTTACACAATACTTCCAGATCCCACTTAATCAGCAGCCAGGGAGTTGACATGTTTTGTTAATTTTTTCTGGTAGTTTTGACTACGGGCAGCGATTTCTTGTTTCACTGTTTTGAGTTACAGATCTTGCAGGATGTATTTATTATGTATGCATTTAGGGATGTTAAACATGGATCTCATGGCTTTGGTCTGAAACCTTTCCAAGATGTCAATGTTGCGTTACTTGCTGTTCCCCAGAGTTCAATACCATATGTCCAAACCATTTTACCAATAATGTATTTATACTCGTATGATATTACCTACATAAACTGATTTATATATTTTTTTCTAGCTTATATTTAAAAGGAGCAAGCATTCGAATATTATAAGCCCAATAGAAAGTAATGAGGAACTTGAAACAAATTATACCACAACATCGTTGGATGAGTTATCAAATAACCAAGAGACCAAAAAGATCCAGGAAGTAATTCCAGAAGTTGTTAACCCAGAATCTGAATCTTCTCATTAGATGTTTTAATCTTCAATTTTGTTAATCAGTGGCTAAACTGGGTGGAAAGTTAAAGCGGACCCCGGAGGGGAAGATACAAATAAAACATTAGAATTTTGCAAACGTAAGCAAAACTGCATTTAAACATTTTTGAAAAGTCGCATGCCTGAAGCAGCAAGTTAAACTACACAAATCATTGATATATTAGAGGAAGATATGTTACGCGCTAACATCGCAATCACTAAACCTGGACTCGGCGCACGACTACATGCACCGAAACTCCCACATCTGTGATCACAGTCGCAAACCTTCAGTTACCGATAGACAAGGACAGAGATAAGAGCCGCTGTCGTGCAAGCGAAATCGCGTTAGCCGCCGAATGTTTACGATTATGAATGACATTGAATGTCTATTTCGCACTCAAAACATGGCGAAGCAAACATTAACACAAAAGGCCTACAATGCTCTGCGGATCCAGTATAATAACGCATTTAGAGTGCTGTTGCGTCTGCCTCGGTTCTGTAGCGCGTCATCTATGTTCGCTGAGGAACGTACCGACTGCTTCAATGCTGTACGGCGTAAGAGAGCGGCCTCGCTGCTAAACAGACTCCGTGGCAGCCCCAGCAGCATTCTGCGCGCTATAGCCGAGAGGCATGACAGCCCATTGGTGAGGTCACTGGTCACCTGTACATTGTCTGCGTTATTAATTAAGTACCAACATAGATTAAGATTATTTGTTGCTAACCCAATGGATCTATCTTGTCTAAATAAATAAATTAATAATAACCCCACCGCCGTATCTCTACGTTGACGTCGTGGTGGGGCTTGTGCGCTCCGATCTCTGGGTCTGTGCCGGTGGAGTTTACTTTGCCGAAACAGGTCTAGGGTGAGGAGCCAGACCAAGACAGATACGTGAACCCGCAGGGCAGCATGTGGCGAGCTGTTGGGCAGTTATCGACCCCACGGACCCTATTTCCCACGAGAAGTCTTGTTCTTCACCTCTGGCTTGCCTTTATTGGCCGGCTGGAATGAACACTGACGGGAACAGAGCTCCCACCACATTCTTGCCTTTATTGGCCAGCTTGAGTGGAGATTCGCAAGAGCAAACGTGGTCGGAGGAAGGAAGTATTCCAGTAAGTGCTTGTAGGGATCTTGACCATCTTCCGGGCTCTGGGATTGTTCTGAGAGCCGTGGAATACCTCTCCACTCCTCAAGCACCTCAGGACATGTTGCCCCTTGTCGCTACGTCACTATGTGCTAGTGGCCGTTTCCGGGGGCCCATTATTGAGTGTGCAAGTCACCCTCTGGCAATTTATCTGTGTATATTATATAACATTGATCAGGCAAGGGACATAGTTCTTCCATAGTTCAAGGTACCCAATCCACTATAGCCACCCAAACCAGCCCAATATGTTTTGTTTCCATGTTCTGCAATAGTCTTGCACCAACCAGGGGTTTTCTTTGGGTGCACTTGCATAGTGCATACAGGGATAATCGTCAGCTGGTGCCTCCTCGTCATTTAAAATTGTCTTAAGGGGCCTCTGCGAGTTGGCTTCGGCCCCTCGTACTCCTTCCAAAGGTCCGGCACCACAGGATCCCGAGATAAGCCAAAAACAAATAATAATAATAATGAAATATTATTATAATTTTCAACAAATTAACATTTTTGATTGTAGGTGAAAGTAATCCTATGAAACTTATTTTTGGTTTTTTAACTATTTGTGCACATTTTGAAAACACAGGAAGGCATTGTTGCTGCTTATTTAGATGATTACGGTAATTTTACTTAACGTGCTACCCAAACGCCAGTTCGATTGTAACTAAGGTCAATTGTGTGCGTTAACACAATTTATGCGGGCCACGTCGAGGAGCGCGTACCATATCTTCCTAATTTATACATCAATGACACATGCAAAAAAATAAACACCTGTATTTTTATAGCACCAACCAATACATTCGGCCAATCATACGTAGGAGGGATAAAATATAATTATCTATTGAATTGAAGGAAGATCATTTTAGATTATGATCCATAAGGTTGACCGTGTCATAAAAATACAAGTTTTTTTTTATTTTTTGTGTTTTTTCGATATCTGGGTGTAGGGGACACGTAGCAAAGATCTGTTTTCTCACAAATTTAATCGCTAATTAGTCTGAATCAGTCGCCAAACATCAGAAACTGTCGGTCACTGGTTCAAAAGATATAAGCGTTTCTAGGTGGTCGATCTGGAGAGAATCTCCCCAGCGTGACCCATTTTATATCTCAAAAACTAGGGCACCTACCTAAGATCTGTTATCTCCCAAATTTAGTCGCTAATTAGTCGCAAGTTTTCGCCAAGTTACAGATTTTATTTATTAAAACTTTATGCACAAGTAAAAAAAATACCGTACAAAGGCGGACTTAATGCCTGAGGCATTTTCTACCAGTCAACCTTAGGGTGGTGCAGAGAAAAAAAATGGCAGGTGCAACATAAAGGATGGATAACAAGAAAATAACTATAGAATATAAGAATAAATACATAGATATTATATAATTACATAAATATATATATAATTTTTTTCATACAAAACGGCATTTTGCAAATTGCGGCAAATTGCCGTTTTGTATGAAAAAAATTAAACGAATTTTTTTCATGCATTTTTTATTTGTATTAATCGAAGTAATCACCCATGCAATCAATGCATCTTTGCCAACGCAGTGGCAGTTTATTGATGCCCTTCTTAAAGAAATCAGCTGGACGGGAGGCAACAAATTCTTCAAAGGCATTTTGTACTGCCTCTCGGGTATTGAATTTTTTTCCTGCCAAGAAGTTATCCAAATTGTGGAAAAAGTAGTAGTCTGTAGGCGCAAGGTCTGGTGAGTAGGGCGGATGACGGAGAGCTTCCAACTCCAGTTCTTGCAACTTGGAGACCGTCTGCTGTGCAGTATGAGGTCGCGCTTGTCGTGCAGGAGCAGCGGAGACGAGCGATTGACCAATGCTGGTTGGAGATGTGCCAGCTTGAACACAATGGTGTTCAGTTCTTCACAGTACACATCTGAAGTAATGCTCACCCCGTTTGGTAAGAAGCTGTGATAAATCACACCGGCGCTAGACCACCAAACAGTGACCATCACTTTTCTAGTGGTAAGTTTTCGTTTAGGGCATTGTTTAGGTGCTGAACCAGGATCCAACCAACTTGCTGAGCGCTTGCGGTTATCAAACAGAATCCATTTTTCATCGCAGGTAACAATGCGGTTCAAAATTCCTTCATTTGTGTGTCTGTTGAGCAGTGCAAGGCACGTCTCGACGCGTACTTCGCGCTGGCGATCATTGAGTTCGTGGGGCACCCATTTGTCAAGCTTTTTTACCTTGCCAATTTGACGCAAATGGACCAATATTGTTTTGACGCTAACGTCGAAAGCTGCTGCTAATTCAGCCGTAGATTGTGTATCATTAGCTTCCACAATCGCCTTTAATTCGTCATTGTCGACCAAAGTCTTCGGACGACCGCGAGGTTAATTTTTCAGGTCGAAATTTCCAGAACGGAAGCGAGCAAACCAATAACAAGTGGTGCGTTGGTTTGTAGTGTTAGCTCCGTAAACGTCGTTGATGTTGCGTGCCGCTTGTGCCGCGTTGCTGCCACGACGGTACTCATATTCCAGAATTACTCGAATTTTTAACGTATCCATGATGACGAAAAAGATTGAAATGCGATGAAAATGTAACACTAATCAATAAACAAATGACTACTTTTGGAAAAAAAAATCCATGTTTTTAAAATAAAATTAATTTGAAATTAGAATTCTTAGCCAAACAAAAATTATTTTGATTTGAAATGGCCAGTACTGCAGAACGGCAATTTCATAGACCTAATATATTGTATTTTCTCAAATTAAACCCGTTTAAGGAGGATGCGCTAAGGTAGCCCGCAAAATCCAAATTTTCTTACGTTTTTTGCAATTTGCAGGTCAGTGGTGCCGATTCTGTTGTACACCGAACTAAACTATCACTAAAATTCCTTACTTTTTGCTATGAGAATCATAGAGCTATTCTGCAAAAAAAACCTCTAAATTTAATAACAATTTTGACACAACTAAAACCGAGTTTGACAATCGTGACTCCGCGTGGTATACTGCCTGTAGTATATTTGACCCGGAACTAACGAAATCACTATGAAGTGACTGGCTTGTCATATTTTGTTCACCGACATCGCTGTCGTTACCGGGTCAAATATCTTTTAAAGCTGGAGGGGCGCAGGGAGGGGGCAGCTTCAACGTGTTTTATATGGAATGTAGGTACCTTTTTTTTAAAGCTTGCTTATGCTTTATAAAGGGAGGCCAAATTTTCATTATTTTTGCGATAGGACTCACCGTTTTCGAGACATATGCAAAAGAAAAGGAAAAAAATACACTACTGTTTTTGCATCCGAAGTCAAGGTCTCGGTGTGAATTTTAGTTCATGTCAACTAATTTTATTCCACACCTTTTTAATCGCGATTAAACATAGTCTGATTTAGTTTACAATTAAAATTTTTGGTGAAAACAGTCAAATTCAGAATGAATGAATGAATGAATTGCACCGATCCCAGCGTGGTTTAACCAGACTCGATCACTCGAATGAACCCAAAGATTCACACTAGCCCCTGTTGCCTCATGTTACATGATGCAACAGAGACCATTGCATATCAAGGAGTAGACCTGGGGGCGCGGTAATGGTAGGGAAGACATGCCCTTAGGATATGGAGGGGATATAGAGCCTATCCAGTATGCACCGTAAAATAAGCATTGGAATAGTGGAGAGACGGGTGATATAATATGGATGGGCTTTTTTACGACGTTGCTGCTATGTTGCTTCTAGTCCAGCTTCCCCGGTGAATCTTTTGGCGGTTAAACTGCATTTTCGACTCTTTTTATGTCGCTGCTATGCTGTATTACAGGTAATCTGCCTTCTCGACTCTTTTCTTCTTCGTTCTGATGAGTTGTCAGCAGCAGAATGTCCAGGACGCGGTCGGACCGTTCCTCGTTGTTGTCCAGCTCCAACTTCAAATTATGTAATTTTTGTTTTTATTCAAAGTTCGACCTATAGCTCGCCGCTGGCTGTTCAGTTCAGGTTGACGCGATTGCAGATATTACAGTTTTAAAGTACAAATTAATGCACACAAATTAGCACAAATAATTAATTAAACTGGACCCCAACAAAAATCCTGTCGGGTATGGCGACAGGGCGGCGCCAGCGCACCATGCGTGTCCGTAGGTACTTGAGTTTAATTCCCGGGTCGTCTCAGAGCTTAAGAATTGAATGCGCCTTCACAGAAACAACGCACATCACCACTCACAAAAAAAAACACTCTTGAACACTCCGATTTTGGGACACAGGAACACTATACACTAGTAGTTTAAGTTTTTTGCCTTGGTTTGGGTTACGAGTACCTGAAAATGTCTAAGATTGCTTGCTAGCTTTGCTATTGTCGTGATTAACTTTATTATAACTGTCACACACGTATTGTTCAAAATTACATATATTGCACATATATTGGGTAGGCAGAAAATAACGTAATGACTTTGCAGAGAGAAGCGTATCCCTGAAAGACATGAAAAGATCTCACCCAGCTTGGCGCTCGGGAAACTGGATCCTTCGGCAGGCAATTTGTCTCTCGTACTTTCAGGAGACCATTACAAACTCACTAGGTACCTATCATAGAAATAATCACTGACACTCAATCACACACCACACACGAAATATACACTGCACGACACGACCACATGCTAAACAATAAAAAACTTTGAGGGAGCTTGCACTCAAAGAACGACCACTCGTCTCGGCGTCACCCGAGCTAATCTTGGTGAAAACAGTCAAATTCAGAATAGCAAAATTGCCATTTTCACTAAACTAATAACTCCGTACAATCTTAGTCCTGTCAAACTAAAATATAGTTAAGTTGTGTCACTTTAGTCAATTTCAGAATGGGAAATCGTCGTTTGACAGGAATAAACGAAATTTTAGTGATTTTTAGTCTAAGTAGTTTAGAGGCATTTGTGACAAGAGAATCGGCACCAGTGTCAGGTTATATGTTGATTAAAATACAATTCGCGGCCGTAGTTAACATGGCTTTACAGAATTACAATCATTAGAATCAGCAATAATACTCCATACGTTAGAATTGACTTCAAACCTCATGATTTCATGAAATCGCTAGGTTTGAGGTCAATTCTATCTTATGGAGTAGGTAATCTAATGATTATAAATCTGTAAAACCATAATATACCTACCTATGCCGAAACTATTTTAGGATATATCATATTATAGGTAGGTAGTAGGTAGGTACCTAATATTGGCGTACCTACGCTATCATGACGTCCAATAACTAAGTCCAAATGATTGACTAATATCCAAAGCTTTATTTACCTACGCGTTCTTCGTCTCAGCATCGCTGTGCGCCACAGCCTTGAGCATGTAGCACGTCTGCACTCTACGAGCCGGGGCGCGCCGTACTGACCAACGCGTGCGATTTTTTCGCGTCCGTGAGAACACAAGTACAGAACTTCGTATGTCGCATTCATTCAACGCTCAACGCCGAGCGTTGAAAATCGAACACAGCGCGATATTAAATCGCGGCGGGGAAATATCGCGGCCGTGTGAATAGATGTACCTACTGCTTTCTGTGTTCCATTCTCAGAGCGGCACGCGATTTTATCCCGCCGCGATTTTTTACGTCCGTGCGTACGTGGGCTTATTGTCTTCGGTCGTTAACGACAAATAAATCTTGCTTCAAATACTTGCATAAACCATAATATGACTTTTTTATTTTGCTATCGTTTATTACATAAATTGTAAATAGGTAGTAGGTATATTGACCTATAGTCTTCTTTATCCCATCTTTAAAATGTGTGAGTCTGTCTGTCAGTTTGTCAAAACCCTTTTTCTCAGTAGCGCGTAAGTAGAGGTGTCAAGTTGAAATATAAAATCTACGGTCCCTTGGAGCTCTAAAAAATTCAAGGTTCTAAGTCAACGCAATAAAAAATACGGCCATCTAGGCGAAATTTTGATACTCTCAAATAAATCAAAACATAGGGTACCTAAGTACTTCCCGCTGACCTAAAATCTTGAAATTTCAGGAGCAAGGTTTCGCGGCACAAGTAAAGGGAAACGTCCGAAAATTGTAAAGTAGTATTATATCACATAAAAAAAAATTGTTTTTGTGATTACAAACTTACATGTTTTTCAACTAGGTACAATGTTAAACTTGTTTTTGGGATAAATTCATCCCAACTACGGAACCCTTGATTATGCGTGGTCCGACACGCACTTGGCCGGTTTTTTTTCAATTAGTCATAGTAGGTAAGTCAAAAAAAGTTTCGCCAAACACCCTATTTTCTGACAAATCAATGTAACATAGAACTGTATTCGGGTGTTTCCACAGGTAGAGTGGAGCGGAGCAGTGAGGAAAAGTGTAGGAATCGACCAGTCGTAATGGTTCAAATCCACATCGCGTCTCGTTTGTTATTTGTCAATACCTGCACGTCTCCGTTTCGCTCCGCTCTTCTCCGCTTCAGTTCAAACGCACCCTTAGGGGTGTGGCTGACACTGACATGGCCACCATCACGGATTTTAATTTTGATAACAAAAAAAAAATAGTCGCTAATTAGTCGAAAGGAGAATGGGTATGGTGGTACCCAGACACAAAGTTAATCATCATCATCATCATCAATCGTCGTCATTATGAACTACGTCGGTCTTTGTTGCCCTCATCGAGAAGTTTAATTAATCTTAAGACAGCATGTCTGAATTCAATGGGAGAAAAAAGATATGTACCTATACATAAGTTGATTTAACAATTAGAAAAATAATGAAATAAAAGAATAGGAGAGTTCTTTACTTACATACACACATACATAAATCATGTCTTGTTCCCATAGGGGTAGGCAGAACCTACAGAACACTACTTCTACGATCCTTATACATATACCTACAGCTTTTGCCGCGTTTTCACCTGGCCTTTCGGAAGAACATCACTATAATAAATGTTCCCCTCCCGGCGTTTCCACTCACATCTGCCTTGTAAATTGCGCACCCGTTGCCTAATCACATCATTCAAATCTGCCTAGCCTTTTTCCAAGTATGTTGGGGTAACGGCTTCCAATTTAACCAGATACCTACAGCTTCCGGACCGGATGTTCACAACCCAGTTACTGGGTAACACGATACCCCTTCGTAAGGCTGGTTGTCAGACTTGGGCTTCTGACTACCTACCTGTAACGATTGTCAAAGATCTACGAATGACAGCCGGGACTCATCAATCTTTATTCTAAACAGTCAATCATCTCTTGTAAACAGTCTCCCCAAATATACAAACTCATTTGCTCGCTCCACATTCGTTATCATTTATTTTCACATTACATACACACACACATCCTCTTCTCTTACAAACACCATAACCTTCATCTTATTCACATTTGTATTCATCCCTTTCACCTTATATGCTTCATCCATCACAGTCAATGGTAACTGTGATGGATGAAGCAAGTCAAGTCAAGCAAGTCATGGGACTTGCAACTATTCTGCTGACGTTGCCAGTAGAGCTTGATCATCTGCGTAGAGAAGGCATTTGACAGGCAACACATTCATCCTCAATCCGCACTCACCCTTTTTCAAATCTGTCAGACAAGAATTCTCAAGAGTCTGTCTGTTGATCTATATACAAGTTGAACAGCCACGGTGACAATACAAAACAACAACAAGGACTGGTTCTGCATCTCAAGGGATGTTAGACCCTTTGAGATGCAGAACCAGTCCTTGTCATATCTATCCTAACAAAGGCACTGGAATCCTTGTCTATAGATTTCAGTGCCCGTACCAAGCGCCAGTCCACACCGTACATGGATAGTGTCGACGACAGTTCTTTATTTTTTATTCCTTTATTTCATTAACATTTAAAATATTTTTATAAAAACATAAAATAAATTAAAAACATTTAAAAATATAAAAAATAGTAGCCCACCGATATCGGGAACAGAGTCCAAGCTACCGGTGGTCTGGGCTCTAGAGAGAGGAACCTCCCCACTATGCGCGCCGTGTCCAAGAGTACTGTTTTCTGAATCTAACCTTCGACCCAGCCACGCAATGAGAGGCTTGTGGTGTTGGTCAAGGTTCTCTGCTATTAGGCTATTAACCATAACGATTATAGGTAACCGTACCGTCCTTGACAATGCATTTCCGATAATTATTCGTCATGATAACTTCATCCATAATCGCACAGATAAAACCTTCGGTTTCTCCAACAACCACAAACGCAGCCAAGATACAGAAGCCAGAAAGTCTACGTCAGGCCCATGGAGGGCCCGGAAAAAGCGTCCGTGAAGCTCTTTGCCTTGCCATACTTCCTTACGATCGTTAGTATCAAGTATTGCAGGTTTGCACCAGTTCTCTTTGCCAAGGAGAGCGGGGTGAGGCCCTTGTCCACCGCAATCACATCTCGATGCATCCCCACGGCTTCTATAAATATTCCCTGAGACTGCATATCTCGCGATTGTGAATGCTCTTAGCGTTTAAAAAGACTCGACCTCCACACTTTCGCGGGATTACTCGCGGGGGACTTCCATTGGGATCACGAATCACTTTCGTGGGTGATGCATTTGATACGCAATCAGCAGCAAACGGACAACCCTATCCAGGGCGTCGAGTTCAGTCTGAGCATTTGAGTGTGCCATAAGAGTACATCAAAACCATTATTATAATTAATATAAATTATAATTTAATTATTAGGTATTATTTAATAATTAGGTACATTCAATTATTATGCTTAATTATCAACTATAATATTGTCCCACGCAATGGCTGGACCAACGACAGGTTGTTTATTTAATCAACTTAACTTCTTCATATATCTTTTGTCTCCCGAGTGAATTCAGACATGCTGTCTTAGGATTAATTAAACTACTCCATGAGGACATAAAAGACAGCCATAGTTCATAATTTTACACTCAAATTTATTTTTGGGTACGGGGCCCATACTAGATTACCCATTGTCCTTTGTCGCCAAATATCAGAATTTTCTGGTCACAGGTTCAAAAGATATAAGGGTTTATAGGTGGCCCAGCTGGAGTCTCCCCAGCGTGACCCATTTTGAATCTCAAAAACTAGGGCACCTAGCTAAGATTCTGTTATCTCCCAAATTTTGTCGCTAATTAGTCGCAAGTTTTCGCCTAGTTACAGATTTTGTCGGTGTGTAGGTAATTACAAAGATATTAAAGAATTATATTTCTTCATACATTGGTACAAGCAAGTACAAAATACTTTAGTTTCTAGACAGTATCTATGATGTCATAAAATGTGGTGGAATGTTTGTTTCGAAATATAGAAATATGAAGTTCTTCTATAATGTGAACCCACCAAAGGAAAGCTGTATTCATTACCTATAAACAGATCTACAATACACATAATCAGCCTATAACGTTCCCACTGCTGGGACACAGGCCTCCTCTCTGTGAGAGGGAGTGGGCCGTAATCCACCACGCGGGTCCAGTGCGGGTTGGCAGATGTCACAAGTCTTCGAATTTTTGATTCTAGGACATGCCGGTTTCCTCACGATGTTTTCCTTCACCGTTTAGGAGCAGTGGTGGCCCAGTGGTAACGGTCGCAACTTACGAGTTGTAGGTCGTAGGTTCGAACCCAGGCAGGCGCTTTAGATCTACAATAAATATATGTAATTATTTATCGAACAAAATGTGCACTTAGTCGCTGGCAGATAGAGATCGCTGCGCTCTTTTTCATTTACGGTACCTAAGTAACAAGGAGATGCGCGTGTCGAGCTACTTAGAGCGAGTTGCGCGTGACAGTGGAATGGAACACATTATATGAATAGTTAGAACTCGCGTAATATAAACAGAAGTATTTGGGTAAGTTTGGAATGATAAGCTGAACGCCAATATAGTAAGTAAAATAATCTAACAATATAACATTCAGTTAGGGGATGGTGAGGTAATACGATCCCTGTAGGTCAAATGATCCCCCGCTGTAAATCAGAGACTACTCGTGCCATCTATCCAAATGCGCATGAAACGTGTTCCCCGCACCCCTGCTAGTTGCCTCTCCGAGTGTCACGGCGGTGCGAGCGCTTGGCGTGATTTTATTAAAAAATTATCAAAAAGTGTGGCTCTGATCTAAGGTAAGCCTGTTTTTGGACTTTCATTACTTTTTACATGTTCGTGTTTATTGAAATGTTGTTTTATTTGCGGGTATGAATAGCAGTTAGCTAATATTTAAGCAATGTTCGATCACCGCACGCGGTATTTGAAGGTTATGTTTTGATCGATATCTTGGAATTTGGTGTTTGGGGCGAAATGATCCCTTTCTGTGTGTTTAAAATGATCCCTGGAATCATTTTACCCCATTATTATTTGTTGTTTTTACAGATCATGCCGAGAATTTATATACGCCAAACTAATCGCCAAAATTGGCCTGAAGAACAAATGCAAAAGGCATTAGATGCCGTCAGAGATGGTATGCCTTACAAAACCGCAAGTAGAGAGTTTAAAGTCCCTGTGATGGCATTAAAAAGAAGAGCCAAAGGTAAAAATAAAATAGCTGTAGGCTCCGCTAAAAAGTTAGGTAGCAGACAAACAGTGTGTAACCTAGAATAAGAACAGGAACTTGTTGATTACATTAAGGACATGGAGTCAGATATAGAACAAAAGAAAGCCCTTAAAGAAGCGAATAAAATAAAAAAAATGGTGACCAACAAACAGAACGATAAAGGAAAAGGTGGAGGGAAAGGAAAAGGAGTCGGGAAAGGAAAAGGAGGCGGAAAGGGAAAAGGCAAAAAAAAGCGAAACAGATCAGATTCTTCTGAAGAGGAGAGTGATACCGAATGCCTCTTCTGTACTGAAAGCTACTCCAAAGACAATAAAGGCGAAGGGTGGATTAGGTGCGTTGTGTGTCTTAAATGGGGACATGAGGCTTGTGCGGGTGTAGATAATTACGATGATGGCGACTTTACTTGCGATATTTGCCTTTCTAGTAATCAATTTGATAGTGTGAAAAAAATTTTAAGGCTGTGGCTGTAGTCCTATTTCTAAGTTCCTTCCTGATAAGAAAATTATTATTTTTTAAATGAAGAGTTGATTTTTCTATTGCATTTTGACATTGATAAAAAACCTTTGTTATTGATGAGTATTATTTGTGTTTTTTTTTTTATTTAGAAGAAGAGTTTATTTGTTTACCTATTGCTTGACTAGGTATGTTGTTAATTTTGCAAACCTTTTAACAGTTTGTTGCAATGTTTAATGTTTAGTTTTGTTATTGAGTAGTAGATAATTACAAAAAAAAAGATCTCTAATGAAACTACAAGACTGCAAAAGTTTTGTGTAACTTGCTTACATACTTAAATAGTTATGAACAATACCTACATATGATTAAAATAAACAGCTGAGTGTTTTTTTTTCACTGATATTTAATAACTTATGGTATAAAACGATCCCTGGGATTATTTTACCCCTACCCCAGGGATCATTTTATACATAGGTGTGTATAAAATGATCCTTTACTAAACTTTAACAAAAACCTCTAATACAAAAAAATTACATACATATAATAAGAAATAAGTATGCAGTTACAAAGTTAAGTAAATTCACTACCTCCAACAATAGAAATCTTGCGATTTTGTCTTCAACTTTAGCCACAGTTAAGTTTTTCCCTTAAGGGGATCATTATACCTCACCTTCCCCTACTTATTAGGTAATTTGAAAAAAAAAAACCCTTTGATGAGGTATTTTTATTCCAAAAATAGCTATTTACCTTGATAAATCTCTGTTCGTAAATAGCCAAGTTTACGTAGGGCTGCGGCTGACCTACATAAACATGGATAGCTATATAAATTCTATACCTATTTACGAAACTTAAAATCCACGCAAATTACTATAATTTGTTTTTTATTTTTATTATGAAATGGGCCAACTCTTGACCTTAATCTCGCCTCATGGAAAGCGATAGGTACATGAGATCTAGGATGGAGCGAGCGTACCCAGAAGGTGCTTGTTAAGTTTTAGGTACAATATTTATTTCTTTTTACAACGTGCCGCTGCAATGACGACATTAATTTGACACACGTATACGGTTCTGCGTTATTTATCTATCTATATATATAAATAAAAAGAGAAGTCCCGACTGACTGATTGACTGACTCATCAACGCCCAGCCCAAACCCTTAGACCTAGAAAGCTGAAATTTTGCATAGAGGTTCTATTTATAACGTACATGAGGAATAAGGAAGGATTTCTGGAAATTCCATCCCTAAGGGGTTCAAATAGGGGATGAAAGTTTGTATGAAAAATCTTTTTCCTTGAGTTAATAGACTTGATACTTAGCACGAATACTCATCTAAGTAAATTATAAAGTTTGTTATTTTTTGTTTGCCTAAACTACGCCCTGACGAGGAATTGGGGGTCTCAAAGTTTGTATGGAGGAATTTTAACACGTGGTCACGAAGAATCACGTGAATCACAGTTTTTCGAAAATCTACCCCTAAGGGGTGAAAAGGGGTAGTCAATTTTCAGGGCAGCATTTTACTGCGGGGCTTGATTAACACGACAATTGGTGTACCTAAATAATCTTTCAGTCAAGTTACGGAAACATCCCAAGCGATTTTTTAAAATTCCACCCCTGTGGGGGAGAAAACAGGGAATATAGTTTATATGAAAATTCTTATTTATTTGGTTAATTAACTTGAAACTTGGCACAAATATTTGCCTAAGTTAATACTTTGTCATTAATAGTTTTTCAAAACAACTCCGAAGGGAAGGGTAGAGGGGGAGGGGGAAAGAGAAGTGGTGGTGATAAGGGAAAGGGAAACGGACGTGTGTTGAGAGGGTGGGTGAGGGGGAGGAGGGGAGGGGTGGTTAGTAGGGTGATGGAGGGAGGAGAGAGGGAGGGGTTGGTGAGGGGCGAGAGGGATAGGAGGGTGTAGTGAGGGGGAGAAGAGGGGAAGGAGGGGAGGTGGAGGGGGTGGTGAGTGAAGAGGGGAGGGGAGGAGTTAACGAGGGGGAAGCGGTGAAGGGGGTGTGGGGGAGCTTTGTGGGAAGGGGATGTAGTGAGGGGGTGAGAAGGAGAGGGGGTTGGGCACGGGGAGGGTGAGGAGGTGGGGTGAGGGGTGGACGAGTGCTATACAAAAAGCAACTTTAAGGTGTAAAAACACCTTACAAGTTGCTTTTTGTATAGCACTGATTCATTGAAGAAACCCAGCCCAACAGAAATTACTAAAAAATAGAAAGTCGGAATGACACAAAAAACCGGCCAAGTGCGGCAAGCCAAGACGCACAATGAAGTGTTAGAAAAAAGTTAGGTAAGTAGTTGAAAAGAATTTATCCCAGAAACAAATTTAATGGATCACAAAAAAAAAATGATGTCATAAAACTACAAATTAAAAATTTTCGGACTTTTTCCTTTACTTGTGCTGGGAGACCTTGCTTCTTGCCAAATTTCATTACTCTAGGTCAACGGGAAGTACCCTATAGGTTTTGATTTACTTGCGACAGTTGCGAGTATCAAAATGTGTCGCAAAATGGCCGTATTTTTTTATTGCGTAGACTTAAAAGCTTGATTTTTTTAGAACTCTAAGGGACAATTGACATACGTATGCGATATTAATTTCAACTTGATATCTCCACGCCTCTCCGAGAAAAAGGTCATAACTTCAGTAAGTAAGTATCGGTCACTAATTACCAGTCACCCTATATATGTTATTATAAGTTCAAACAGTCTCTGTGCTGTTTTTGTTATGCGAGGTCTATGATTTGATGAGTTTAAATTCTGGGCCGGAAAGTGTATTTTTGGTTTTTACATAAAAAAAAAACATAGCTGTAGGAGTAGGTACCTCTATTATTATACAACATGTAACATAATAAACGCACATCCTGAAAGTATTATGTTCTGAACATACTAAGCTCGGCTACTGAATCGATTTCAGCTATTTTTAAATGGGTAATTTTTTATCCTAAAATAATTAAATCGGATTAATTTGTAGTCACCCCATCGTTAAACAGTTGAATCACAACGAAAATGAAACTTATATGAACGAAATAAGGTTTGTTTACAAAAAGCAAACTTAGCTATCTTCACGACCGCTCAAAATTACAGGCACGTAACAATTGACATACTTAACTACTAAAATATTACGAAAAAAAAGATTAGATGTAAGACTACTTCCTTCCTTACATACTTTCTCTCTATTTCGCAAATACAAAAACGAGGGAAAGAACCAGACAGAACGAGGGTGTTACAACTGCTGCGTGTTACCGGCGCGTCGCGTCGGCGTTCGCGCCACTCAAAGGAAGTACCACTTAATAAAATTTAGGTAATAAACAAACTTGCTCTAAAGGATTTTTTCTTCAGTCATCCACCGGGCGTACAGATAGTGTTTGTTTCTGTAAATTACCGCAATTATCCGCGCGCGATGGCTTATAGGTATACTAACATAACCATTAACGCCTGACTGTTCGTTGCGTAACAGTACGCGTTAACGTTACAGCAATTATTTGAATAAGTACTGCTTTGGCTAAATTTTTGTAAAATAAAGCGTTTAAGAGGTCGTTCCTTTTTTGTACATTCTCACCTGCCAGGCACATAGTCACCCCGAACGACGGTACTGAAATTTGACGTTTTGTCAAGCCGTAAAAAAGACGCTTTTTTGAGCATTTACTTTGCGTGCGCTGACTAAACCGTAAGTGGGGTGCACCAAAAATTAATAAAAAATTACTTATACCAATACCGATGCCGCCGATGCGCTACCAATGTAGTGCGTCCATGTCCATATTATTTGCCTACAATTAGGATAACTATTTTCTTAAAAAACACTACCTAAGTGCATTTTAGTAAAATTTCAGTGCATAATTATGATTGTTACTTAATTTTCTAATTGGGGTATATATGGGTGTGCATTATTCCAGTTACATGTTGTATATTAAAGCACTATTGCCGGCCTGGGACTATTGAATATTAGTCACATATCGCGACCACTAAACTACCGAGGCAGTTACTTTTCGAATTATGGTGAAAGATGTGTAAAAATATCGCATGGAAGTGCAATCACAAGGATATACTCATTCACGACGAACCATTAGTACCTCATTAGTATCTATTGAATTTTAAGATTATATCTGAAATTCAATAGATTTGTAATTAATGTTATTGGCATGGTTAGTGCAGAGTTGAAATTCTTTTTTGTTATTATTTTTGTGTTTAAATCATTTAATTGTCAGTTGGAATGGTAACGGGTAAAAAAGATGACTGTAATTATAGGTAATGATTTGAAATTCATATAATAATTATTGTGTTTAAAATATTAAATAATCAGGGTTGGTAGAAATTTACCTAAATATTACAGCAAAAAAGCAATAAATCATTTTATATTTCGACAAAGAAGTTTTATTATTCTAACCTTAATTAGAGCCATATGCTCATATTAGGTATCCAATTATACAACGTGCTGCCGCAATAGCAACATTAATTAAAGACGCAGGTAGGGCTAGGGCCAGTAATCATAAAAATTATAAGATGTAATTAATAAATTGAAAAAAAAATTCAAACAAACTAAATAATAACCAAAACTAGGATAAGTTCATGCAAAGGATTCATTTATGAAGTTATTGTTCTATGTCAGCTGGTAAAAGGTCTTTGACTAATACCTATTTTTTTTGTTCGTTTGTCTATTGTTCTGACCGAGCTTTGAGTAGCTTCACGAATTAATTTTTTGCAAACTCCCAGAAATAAACTCGAGGGGCGTGACCTTTTTTTTTCTCGTTTGTTTTAATTTCATCTCTGCCCTACAGGTTGCTTCAAGATGCTATTTTAGAAAATTGTAAATAAATCAATAAATAATAACGTTCAATGAAATTAAAATATCTTTATAAAACGAAAACGCGGAACCGTATACGCTTGTCAAATTAATGTGGTCATTACAGCGGCACATTGTATACATATTTGATTTAAGATTATTAGGTAGGTACCTACCTATGTATTCTTTTTGTAACGTATTGCAGCATATTTCAAGCAATAGGTTGATACTTACATACTTAAAATACGTTTTCAACGTTTAAGTATTTTAAATATTTTACTAAAGGTAGGATAATTTGAACGTATTAGGTAAATCATATATCGTCGGCTTAGAGTGTAAACCTGCCAAATCCATTTTTTGACTTTATGACGTTATTCATACCATTCGAAAGTGTGAAAAGAAATACATAATCTAGAAAAACAGCCACAGTCTGTTTTCCTTTTTAAAATTGACAAAAACGCGTGTGAGTAAAACTGTCAAATCCATAACCTCAAAAGTTTCCTGCTAACTCCGTGTAAGCCGCCATTTTGTACCGAGATTCCGATGCCGGCAAATGTGCTCGTACAAATAATTGTTTTTTTCTGTGATAACAGTGTAAATAAAGGTTGAACGTTAAAGGACTGAAAGGTATGTGTTTATACTGTTATCTTATTATTTGTTTGTAATAATAAATTAAGCAATATTTATTGTAAAACTTCAGATAACCTATAGCCCAAACATGTGGGATTTAGCAGTTTTTCCTTACAATCAATCTTACATTTATTGTACTTAGCAGGTATTATGTATAAATTAACTTTTAATTATGTTTTAATTAATATCTTGCTTAATAAGCTTTCTGTTAATGGGTTATAGTCAAGTATTTAATGTATTTATTCAAGTTTCAAAATCTAATTGACAAATTAAGAACTATACGTTTAGATTGGGACGTCATTTTAGAGTTTAAACGTATAGTATAATTTTAATTTTATTTCGCTTTATTTCCTACAATTATTCTTATCAGAATGCATTAATTAATTCTTTATTTGCAGATGTCATCGAGTAAGCATTGGCGTGGCCGTAAAATCCTGGACTTGTGTGCAAGCAAAGAAGATAAATCGACAAACAGCACCGGAATCATCTCAAGCATCCTTCCCCAAAGAATGGTCTGTGGTTGAAAATGTCGAAATTGAAATGATTATATCTAAAGAAATATCTGATGACTTAAGCTCAAGTACACATTGCGACTCCTTCTCACCTACCGATTTGAATAATGTACTTGTAGGAGATATTTCTAGTATACTCTCACCACAAAATAATGACACTAAAGATGATTATGTAACTCTGAACCAAGCAGTAAATAACAATAGTCATATTGAAACTCAAAATACAGAACAAGAAGTCCAATTCGAAGATATCAGTATGATTTCCCCTTTAGATGAATCCCCTTTGCTTGAATTAATGACTGATGAGCACCACTGTTCCAATAGTCTAGTTTCTGAAAATATTATCGAGCAGAGCACTTTGCAACAAATTGAAAATAGTCCTAGAAATTCTTCTACAGGTACTATCGACCATTCTATTACCTCAAGACCATCCATCCAAATAGATGATTTGATATCAGATGAAAGTATGCAAGAAGGTCTGGTACCATACAAAATTAATTCTGAGTCTGAGTCTGACTACGAAAACTATCCAAAGAAAAGCAATAAAAGAAGGAAAAGGATTCACATTCAAAAATCAAACTGGTATGCTGAAAGTAACAGAAAGTTGAGAGAATCGGGAAAAAAATACTATGGAAGAAAAAAAGAAGAAAAGTGGAATTATGAAGTTCCAAGGCAGCCTAGAACTATGAAGAATAGATGCTCGTGTAAAGAAACTCAAAAAGGATCTTTGAAATGTTCAATGTTTACAGAGACAGATAGGCAGAATATTTTTAAAGAATTTTGGACAATGAGTTGGGCAGAAAAAAAAATTTTTGTTGATAATCTTGTGACAGCTTTGCCTGTCAAGAGACCAAGGGGAAGAAAAACTAATAATGAGGAATCGAAAAGAGGACAATCTTTATTTTATCATTTAAAAAAGGATGATGAGCCCATCAAAGTCTGCAGAACACAGTTTTTGAATACGCTTGGGATTGGTAGATGGACTGTTTTAAATTGGAAAAATAAAAAAGGGGCAGCTTTTAAAAATAATGACAAGGATTTTGATTCCAAACAAACAGTAAAATCTTCTAAGCCTTTCGAATCAGAACGTAAGGAGCTGAAAAAGTTTTTAGAATCGCTGCCAGCGATGGAATCGCACTATTGTCGTGCTAGTACACAAAAGAAGTACTTGTTGCCAGAGTGGCGTTCAAAGCGATCCCTTTATGATTTTTATGTCAATGATTGGTGTAAAACACGTAATGTAGTTGCTTTATCCATCTGCAAATTTCATGAAGAATTTGACAATCTTAATCTCGGATTGTTTCACCCTAAAAAAGACCAGTGCGAAATATGTGCTCTCTATAAAGTCGGAAATAAATCCCAAGAAGAATATTCAGAACATCTAAAGAAGAAAGAAGAAGCTAGATCTGAGAAGGAGAAAGACATACGTGAAGAAAATCTTGTTTTTACTGTAGACTTGCAGGCGGTTCTAATGGCCCCTAAATCAAATATTAGTAGCTTGTACTATAGAACAAAGCTCCAAATACACAATCTTGCCTTTTTTAATTTAAACAACAAAGATGGCTATTGTTATTTATGGAACGAAACTGAAGGAGGCTTGAATTCTGAAGAGTTTGCAAGTGTTTGGGTAAGCTTAATAGAAAAAAAGATTTTACAAAATGCGTCAGAAAAACCAAATAAAATAATTTTTTATAGCGATGGTTGTACCTATCAAAATAGAAACTGTGTGATGTCTAATGCATTATTATGCACGGCTATAAACAACAACATCATCATAGAACAAAAATTTCTAGAAGTTGGGCATACGCAGATGGAAGCTGACAGTATTCATTCTTCTGTTGAACGGGCTCTTAAAAACAAGAACATCAATGTGCCCGCAGAGTACATCACCATTTGCAGATCAGCAAGAAAACACCCCAGACCTTACGACGTAACTTACATAGACTATAGTTTTTTCAAAAGCTTTAATGACGTTGGGTTTTTCAAAAGCATTCGTCCTGGACGCGGTAAAGGTGACCCCAAAGTAACTGACATTAAAGCTATTCGGTATAAGTACTCCAGATGGTGATATATTCTTCAAATTAAGATTCACAGAAGATTGGACCGTACTACCGCAAAGAAAATCACCGGCAGTTACTGCATTACCTTTTGAATCTCTCCGAAATCAGCACCTTACTAGGAGGAAAATAACGAAAAGAAAATTTGATGATCTGCAATATCTGAAAGATACCTTACCTGCAGACTACCGTAATTATTACGACAATTTACCTCATGAGTAGAGAACTAAAGTTGAGACTGATTTGAACATTGAGACTGAGTAATATTTGCCTACGTTATATAAATTATACCAGTTAGTTAAAAGAATACTTAATTATAAGAATAAAGGTTTTATTTAGTTTACGCTTAAAAGAAAATAAAAAATATGTTTCTAGATTTTATAAGGACAGAATCTACTTTTTGTTCATTTTGAGATTTAGTTTTGTTAAAAAGTAAAAATATTATAATTTTAAGATTGTGACTGAAAGTTTCAAAACTTTAATTTTAGTATAAAACCGTATAAGTTCGTTTGATCTTGAAAGAAAATTATGTTTTTAAATTAAGGACATAAAGACCTAATTGTTTGTTAATTTTTAGAGTTTTTCTTTTGTTTTTGTTTTATAAATGCTATCAATACTTTTATAAATTTTGTTTTGGTTTATGAAAACCTGAAAAGTTGTTTTTTAAAATAAATATTTGATTACGAAAACCTGCTAAGTCACAAACGTGGTGTTAATTAAATAAATGCTGAAGTAAATTATCTTTTTTTTATTTCAAATTGTATGGTATACAAATACAAGTTTGAAAATATAAAAGTCTTTTCATAAATTATATTCATATTTTTTTAGGAATGTTTTTTGTCTCTCCTGAAAATTTACCTAATATGGAGTTAGCAGGTTTACACTCTAAGCCGACGATATTCTTATTTCGGCAACAGAAGTTTTATTATTCTAACGTAAATTAGAGCCTTACGTTATAATTTGGTAAAAACAGTTGCAGGCGACTGTACACCTTGATACCAAATAGACCAAGAGGTAGGTTTAATGTTTTCAAAGAAGTTTAAGCGCCTCTCTAACCTAGTAATTTAAAACATAAAAACATGTATTTCATTGAGAATTTATCTCTCTGACATTTCTAAGGACTTTAGATCGATAAAACTAGAAGTATATTACACATATTAATAGAAATATTATTTTCTTGGCAATTTTTCGTAAACACTTCGATCTAGCTCTTAGACTGTACCTTAAAAATTTTACTCATTATATCTTCTAAACTAAGACCCGACTAAATTTGTGACTTGGCGAAAAATAGCGACTAATTAGCGAATAAATTTAGGAGAAAACAGATCTTCTCTAGGTGCCCTAGTTTTTGAGATATAAAACGGGTCACGCTGGGGAAATTCTCTCCAGATCGACCACCTAGAAACGCTTATAACTTTTGAACCAGTGACCGACAGATTCTGATATTTGGCGACTGATTCCGACTAATTAGCGACTAAATTTGTGAGAAAACAGATCTTTGCTAGGTGTCCTAGCTTTTGAGATTCAAAATGGGTCACGCTGGGGACTCTCCAGCTGGGCCACCTATAAACCCTTGTATCTGTTGAACCTGTGACCGGTAAATTCTGATATTTGGCGACAAATTTCGACGAATTAGCGACAATTTTTTTGTGTTAGGTATCAAAATTAACATCCGTGATGGTGGCCATGCCAGTGTCAGCCACACCCCTTAGAGTCAATTCCCACTTAAAAGAGCAGCGGCATCTTGAGGCAAAATATTACAAATCATTTTGTATCTTATCTACGTGAATAAAAAATTCATAGTCATTTGAAGGCAAAGGAGCGTGTAGCAGCGCGGCGCCGCGAGGCTACACGAGCGTTCTAGCGACTAGTCAAAAGAGGCGCCGCGCGGCGCGGGTTTCTTTGAGTGAAGTAGATCGTACACTAGTTTTCAAAGCTACCACGCGGAGGCCTACTGCGGCGCCTCGGGATGCCGCGCTGATCTCGTGGCGCCACGCTGGCGCTGCCCCTCACGGCGCCGCGCTCAGTCACTTGCTCTTACGGCCGCTGCACTTTCAGTGGAAATTGACCCTTAGTTACCTACCTAGATAATTTCCGTGAAATATGATTTGACAGTGAACCAGACGACGCCATGCATCGCTCTGTTAACTAACAAGACTCTGGAAGTTGTATCGTTGTTTCGTGATCCTTGAAGAGTAAAAGTAGGTCATATTTAAATTTTATAAATATTCACAATTATTAATTACTTATGTTGTAGTTTAAACAAAACTGGCGAAATGTGGGTGTTCAGAGCAATTATCCCACGCGGGCTGGCTACGTTGCATTTCTACAGGTTTTTCGTGATCCATAAAAATTTAAATTATGTGAATGACAATTTTTATGAGTAAATACCAAAATAAATGTAAAAAAAATAGCATACTTACATACTTTTTGATTTAAATCCATTAAAATAATCACGAAAAACCTGTAGAAATGCGACGTTGCCAGCCCGCGTGGGATAAATGCTCTTAATGTTTAATGTATTTTGTAGTTACAAAAACAACACTACGAGTATTTATAAATAAAGAAAAACTTTTGAATTAAGATTATTTCTAGTGAGTAAAAACCGTTAGATAAGACCTCTGAATGACAATATCATATTATTATTATGTATATAGGTTTATCCACAAATATCAGGGCCAGATCCTTCCAGATCCGGGGTCAATGTCACCTCAGGGACAGGAAACATGCTATGCAACATGCAACTAAAAATATCCCGACTGACGAGCTGCGTATTTACGAACACGCATCTAGACGGTACCCCGTGGGTGGAATTTGATGCAAGCTCTGATGTAAAATACTTAGTACCTAAACATAATGTAATATGACCACAGAACAGATAAATCTGTTCTGTGAGTATGACAATTTTACTGACAAGCATTTAATGCTATCTTTTTTTTCTCTGTTATGTGTGGATAGTACCGCATAGGTGTAGCTTCAGGAGAAAAGTAAAGGGTATTTTTCAATACTTATTATAATAACTGAATTATATGTAGGTATATCCTCGTGGTATGGCGGGTGTCAATATTATTTTATTATACATTACGACTATAAAATAATTATCGAAGTACGACGATAACTTTAGAAGCTAAAGCAAAATTCTCACTCTGTAAGTTATTATTATTAAAGTCATGATTATTTACGATTACATTACATTTCTGTTACAATATTTTTTTACAATCACAATATAAATTTCAATTACCAAAAACTAACACAATTCATAGGATTTATTGTGCACATTTTGAAACCACTGTATACATAATTATAATGTAGATACGATATATTGTAATAAATTTAACATGATTGACTACAGTACAGCACCCTAAATATTGTCCAGCAAACCAACGCTGCTATAGGGTGTTTACTAAAGTAATATACATTTCATACACAATTCCACAGCTCACATTGCGCACCATTAGAAAAATAAATTATAGATGCTCCTAAACTAATACCTTCAAATTTATCTTGGCATGTTTTCGCTGCACATCTGGAAAAAGAAACAACTACTTTATTACTATTTTTTTATTTAGTTACAGTTTTATTTAATTTCTATAAAGATACAAATTAAATATTCAAAAGCTGAATAATTGTGATGGACTGGCAGCGTCGTACAGTTACCGACACGTAAGTTGGGCAAAAATTTTGTAGTGGGGGAAAAGTTGGCGCATGTAAAAATGTATGAAATTGTGCGTGTGCGAACTTCCTCTAATACAAAATCTTTGCCCAACTTACGTGCCGGTAACTGTACCTACCTATTGTTCATTTAAATATAATTTCTGCCTAAAAATAATTGCTATTAAATAATAATAATAATTGCTTTAAATTTAAAGTCAACTTTACCTAGGCAGTCCTAAGGGTGTTTGTTTACTGATAGCGCGACGCAAACCGAATTGCAACGATTGTCGATTCACCGCATATACAGGGTGAATTTTTCAAGCGGAAGTGGCGTGGATGGCCAAATTCGAAATTATGAGGAATAGCGAAAAGCAGTCAAAGGAGTCTCGGGCTCGATTTTAACGAAAACTAAAACTAGAAGACAACAACAAGAACTACAAGATTTCTTAATCATAAATCAATCAATCTGCCTAGCCTTTTCCCAACTACGTTGGGGTCGGCTTCGAGTCTAACCGGATGCAGCTGAATACCAGTATTTTACATGGAGCGGCTGCCTATCTGACCTCCACAACCCAGAAACAGGGTACTACGATACCCCTTGGTAAGACTGGTTGTCAGACTTTCGGGCTTCTGACGACCCGTAACGACTGTCAAAGATCCACGAGTGACAGTCGGGACCAACGGCTTAATGTGCTTTCCGAGGCACGGAGGAGTCTCGGTATGTAAAGACGGTCACCCATTCACTGACCAACCCCGGCAAGCGCAGCTTAACCTGATGGATCGACCCATGCGGCTGCTATTACTTAGCCACGAGCTCCTCATCTAAGTTTAATATTAAAGTTTATAAAAATAAATCTTTCGGAATGAATTCTCAAATCTAAATGATGGTGAAAAACTAAATGAACAAACAAAAACATAGAAATTAATGTTTTTGTAACTCGAACTCAATAATAAGAACTTACGGCAGTTGAGCAGGAAATTGACGAATAATTTGTCTGAGGATTTGGAGTGCCAGGAAACATGTTCATTTGCACGTGTGGTGGTGGCGGTGGCGGTGGTGGATGCGTGGCGAGCGGGGACACAGGCGGCGCGGCCGCTCCTGCGCATCCCCCACCGCCCACGTTGTTTGGGCTACCCGTCGTCGACAGCCGCGAGAACGCCGCAAGCGCATCAGGGAAATTAGGAGGAGTAGCTGGAGTATTACATGGCGTCATCAGTTGCTGAAATAATAAAATAAATTTATCCATTTGTTGTTTAGAGAACAATGGCCATAAAATGGCTTAGGACTATAAACTAACATCTTAATGAAAGTCAAAGCGTAAGTATAAGCACTGCACGGGATCGTCGATCGACATCAATACATCGGCTCGTCAAACAGGCGTCCACCCAACTTAAGGCGAAAGCTCCAGATAGCCCGTGAAATTCAAATTTTCTTACGTTTTTTGCAATTTGCAGGTCAGTATCAGGTTGTACGTTAATTTGAATATGATTCGCGACCGTAACAAACCTGTATTTATATAATTACTAGCTTTTGCCCGCGGCTTCGCCCGCGTGTATTTCGGGAAATATCCCACGGGCACGTACTACCGGGAATTCCTTCCTTATTCCTTGTCTACATTATAAAGGGAACCTCTGTGCAAAATTTTAGCTTTCTACGTCCAAGGGTTAGGGTTGATAAGCCAGTCAATCAGTCAGTCAGTCAGGACTTCTCTTTTTATTTATATAGATAGACAGCTTTTGCCAAAATTCTGAAATTCCTTGCTGCTGAAATTTCTTGTTCCCCCGACCCACCTCATCGCATTGCATTGCCTGCACACGCTATTATTTCGTTTTTGCTTAGCGTTCTTTCTGACTTTTTTTCTTTTTGTTCGGCACCTAAGAGTTGTGATGTTAAAAATGCCTACAGCCTTCCTTAAGAATGGGCTATTAAATGCAAAAATAATTATTAAAGTCCGCCTGGTGGTTCCAGAGATAAGCGCGTTCAAACAAACAAAAAAAGTGTGTGTGTACCGACGCAGACTGGAGTTTACCCAAAGTTTACCCCTGTTTATTGTGCCGACTTTCTATTTTTCGGTCATTTCTGTTGGGCAGGGTTTCTTCAATGCATCAATGCTATACAAAAAGCAACTTAAGGTATAAAAGCACTCGTCATCCTTTTCCATCTCCCTCTAAGCCTCCCGTCACCCCTTCCCTCCCCTATCATCCCCCTCGCCGCCCCCTCTCACGCCCTCATCCTCCCCTCTCCCTCTCACCACAACCCCTTCCCGCTAACCTCCCCCTTTCAACCCCTCTCACACCCCCTTCACCGCTTTCCTCTCCCCTCTACCCTCGCCAAATCCACCCCTCCCCTTACCCCTCTCCATGCCCTCCCCACTCACTACACCCTCCCCCCTCACTACAACCTCCTATCCCTCTAAACCACTTCCCACTCTCCAATCAATCAGTCAAGTCTCAACTCAATCTCTCTTCAATGAATCAGCACTGATTGATATGTATAGCACTATACAAAAAGCAACTTTAAGGTGTAAAGGCACTCGTCGCCCCCTTCTTACCCCTCCCCGTCTAACCCCTCTCTCACACTTCCTTCTCTCCCTCTCACCCCTTTCAACCCCTCACCCTCCCCATCCCCACGCCTCTCTCCTTATTATCCCCCTCACCACATCTCCTTCCCGCTAACTTCCCCTTCACCGGTTTCCCCTCTCCCTCTACCCTCACCAACTCCTCTTCTACCCCTATTCCCCCTCTCCACCTCCTTCCCCCTCACACCCTCCTATACCTCTCCCCCTCCCTCGATCATGCTCCCCTTCTCCCTCCTCACCACACCCTCCCCTTCCCTTCCTCAATACCCCCTCCCCTTCCCCTCCTCACCACCCTCCCCTGCTCCCCTTCCCTCTGGAGGAAAAACTATGAATGACAAAGTTTATTACCTGCTAAGCAAGTATTTGTGCCAAGTTTCAAGTTAATTAACTAAATATGTTATATTATGTCAATCAGTTTCTTCTTTTATATATTTAGATAGGTAATCATTAAAATCATTAATAAAAAACTCTCTAACACGGACTAGAAAAAAAAGAAGGACTGCGCGCCACGCATAACGAAAGTGAAGCACAGTAAGTATGCCGGGGACAGTTTGTACAAACACGCCTCACGCACACATTTACATCAGAGTATGCCGACCAGCCGCCATTACGTGACACGACGGCGCGGCGTCTTTGTCAAATCACGCACACAGATCGGTACGGTGCTTCACTTTCGATACGCGTGGCGCGGAGTCTCTTTTTTTTTCTAGTCCGTGCTCTCTAAGTTCATGATAGCCTAATGAATGACTATTTCATGAAATCTTGACATTAAAGATTAAGTATACTAACCTAAGGAGTTGTTCGCACGGCTACAGATCAAGCTATAAGCCATCCAGTATAAACTGATCTTGCATTGTATACGATTTCATTACAATGAGAGGTCAGTGTAAACTGGAAATGTATAACTTAAAGTGTAGCCTTGTGTACTAATTCTAATGATTATAATTTTCAAATCATACTTGATCAACATACGACCTAATACTGACTTGCAAATTGCAAAAAAAACGAAAAAAAAAAAAATATTATTTCGCAGGCTACCTGTAGTTTCCCTCTTAAGCACGTAAACGGGAACACACATACAATGGCAATGTCTTTCATTTTGCCAGTTCAGCTACGTTCGTTGTGTTTTTATGCAGACGAATTTTTCAAACCTGTAAAGCATTGGATTTAGAATTTCCTTCAAAACACTCGGATAGTATTGAAAGAATGCATGCAATTAGATTCAAATTGTGATTGAAGTGGGCTATGCAATTAAGGTGCGAATCTATTCAGCACCTTCGAGACGTTGCTTACGGTGAGCCGCCGCGACCACCCACCAGCTTACGGCTGGGTGAAAGTGGCGACGACCCTACCAATGCATAGCGACCCCTTCGCGTATGCAAACTTATTTAAGTCATATTTGCATTTTTAAATTGCAAAATACGAAACAACGTGAAAGCTTGAATTTCGCGGGCTACCTTAGCTCATACCCCTTAGCTAAGCGTGAAAAGGTATTAGATAGAGTTAGTTACTTTCGCATAAGTATTTTATAAGTTTGGATAGTATGGATGAACCAAAGTATTATTTTTCGCATTTCTAAAAGATAGAATTTAGACGATTCTTAAAAAAAAATATGCTTGTAATAGCTGATACTGTACCTGACGGTAGTGCGGTGCAGCGATTCCATTAGACCCAGCAGGAATGGCCACTTCTTGAAAAAATATTGATAACGCTGTCTGAAATTAAGTAAATTATAATATGAACAAACCGGCCAAGTGCAAGTCGGACTCGCACACGAAGAGTTCCTTACACCGTAGAATATTTATCACTACATATTTCTTTAAAAAAAAACACGTTTCTTGTATGGAGATCCCCTTTAATTTTTAAAGGGGATCTTTAATTTTTAACTTTATTTTATTTTGTTTTTATAGCGGCAATAGAATTACACAATCTGTACAAATTTCAACTGTCTGCCTATTACGGTTCATGAGATACAGCCCGCTGACAGACGGACAGCGGAGGCTTAGTATCTAAGTAATAGGGTTCCGTTTGGCACCCTCGGATACGGAACCCTAAAAAGGAATAGGATTAATATACTGCGTCATTTATTTTGATGGACAATTCGAACACCGTTTACAAAATGCCGCGGCAAATTGAAGTATTTAGTTCTATTTCTCAAGGCTCTCTCGCCGACCACTGCCGCGGCACCGCTGGCTCGGCTCGCACGCGGTTGGTCACAGTTCTAACCTAACCTAACCCATTTGTTCGGGGTTCTTAGTTACTGCGACCAATTCGGATCGCGCGTGGTTAGTTACAATTCCGACTGAGCTTACAATAGCAATAAATATCGAAATTATAACAATTGAACGAGTTGCCAATTTTCCTTCGGCATATTACATAACTGCAAGCGTTTATAAACGGACGTCGCCGTATGTATTAGGTTGGGGAAAAAGTCTTTTCGCATTATAGTATGTATGAACTTAAAATAAAATATCTTTGGTTATAATGGGTGATTCATTTGGAGTTACTTTTTCCAAAACTAAAAAAAATACGAATACAACAAATTTATCAGGTAATCTTTATTATAATACAAAAGAACCATTCCTTACATTTACTTTTTAAGGATTATTTCTTTCAAATGTTGTCCGTAATTATCGGTCACCATTGACAGACTGTCAATGGTGACCGTTATCGTACCATGATAACGGACTATTTGTTTCCTGAAATTGAAGCCCGTGATCTTCAGAACTTTTGGTACCAACAAGACGGCGCCACACAGCACGTGAAACCATGGCTTTGTTGCGAGAAAAATTTGGTGAACAGTTCATTTCGTGTTTCGGACCAGTCAGTTGGCCGCCTAGATCCTGTGATATCACACCCTTAGACTTTTTTCTGTGGGGTTATGTAAAGTCCAAAGTTTATATGGATAAGCCGCGTACGATTGATCAACTGGAAGCCAACATTACTCGCGTTATTTGCCAAATACCACTGGAAATGCTCGGTCGGGTCATCGAAAACTGGAACTCCAGAATGGACCACCTTAATCGCAGTTACGGACAACATTTGAAAGAAATAATCCTTAAAAAGTAAATGTAAGGAATGGTTCTTTTGTATTATAATAAAGATTACCTGATAAATTTGTTGTATTCGTATTTTTTTTAGTTTTGGAAAAAGTAACTCCAAATGAATCACCCATTACTATTTGTATCTGGCTGGTTTTGGTAACATTGAAAGTTTAAATTTGAAAGAACATAATTCCAAATTCAAATTAGGAAAAAGTGTGATTTTCATTTGTTTTTCGTACTGTTAAGATGAGTGAATCTAATGAAGAAATTCGATACGTTTTAAAAGTTTACTACAAAAAAGGTAAAAATGCAACGCAAGCCGCGAAAAAAATTTGCGATGTTTATGGACCCAGTGCAGTGTCTGTGAGAGTAGCACAAATTTGTTTTAAGCGTTTTCAATCCGGAAATTTTGATGCCAAAGATGCACGACGCTCTGGTCGCCCTATCACGGATAAACTGGATGCCATTTTTGAAAAAGTGGAGCAAGATCGGCATATCAGTAGTTACAACGTAGCTGAAGGACTGGGAATTGACCACAAAACAGTTTTGGCTCATTTGAAAAAAACTAGGTACACAAAAAAGCTCCATATTTGGGTACCTCGCGAGCTCACTGAAAGAAACCTAATGAACCGTGTACTCATTTGTGATTTTGTGATTCTTTATTACGACGTAATGAAACCGAACCATTTTTGAAGAAGCTACTAACTGGAGATGAAAAGTGGATCACGTACGACAAGAACGTGCGAAAAAGGTCGTGGTCAAAGGCCGGTCAGGCTTCACAGACTGTGGCGAAACCCGGGTTCACTCGCAACAAGGTGATGCTGTGTGTGTGGTGGGATTGGAAAGGCATTATTGATTATGAGCTGTTACCACCAGGCAGGACCATCGATTCTGAACTCTACTGCGAACAACTGATGAGATTAAAGCAAGAAGTTGAGAGAAAGCTGCCGGAATTAATCAACAGAAGGGGTGTGGTTTTTCATCATGATAACGCTAGACCTCACACATCTTTAGCCACTCAGCAAAAATTAAGAGAGTTTGGCTGGGAGGTGTTGATGCATCCGCCGTATAGTCCTGACCTTGCACCTTCAGATTTCCACCTGTTTCGGTCTCTTCAGATTCTTTAGGCAGTGTCAGGTTAACATCACGAGAGGACTGCCAAAACCACTTGTCGCGGTATTTTGATCAGAAGTCCCAAAATTTCTATAGCAATGGGATCATGTCCCTACCTACAAGATGGCAGAAAGTTACCGAACAAAATGGTACCTACATACTTTAGATAAATGTAAATAATGTATATTAAAAAATGTTTTGAATTTTCTTAAAAAATGCGAAGAAACTTTTTCCCCAACCTATTATAATGGCGAATCATACAATCTGCCTGCGACATATCCATAACATGACTCAAAGATTATTTACTCCAATTTTCGAGTTAATCAAGGAGTTTACTGGGGGTAAACTCCTCCGCTGTAAAATAGTCTACCCGTTTTCACCCCTTAGGGGTAGATTTTCGTAAAACCCTGATCCTATCCTAACGTTATCCTTCAATTTTGGTCTCAAGTATAAAAACTGAGTTTTGAGTTGATCGAACCGCGCGCTGAAATTCCTCCATACAAACTTTGACACCCTTTTTAGGGGGTAGTTTAGGAAAACTAAAAATGACAAACTTTATAATTTACTTAGATAAATATTCGTGTAAAGTTTCAAGCCTCTAGGTCCAGCGTTTTGGGCTGTGCGTTGATATACTCGTATTATCAGTCAGTGAGTCAGTCAGTAAGACTGAATTGTATATATTATAGATTTACCATGTTATATTAAGACCATATAGTTTTGATAAGTTTTCCTGTAATCTTTAGGTAAAAACTATTTTCTGTATTTTTTTCAAAATTTTAGGCTCGGTAGTTTCGGAGATAAGGAGGGGGAATGGTTAATTTTCGTTTATTTTCTTAAATAACTTTAAAACAATTTATTTTAAAATTATAATAAAAAATATTTGAGACCTTCACAGTAAGACCTTTCATTTGATATATCACATGGTACAGTTTGCAAATCTTTTTATTTTATTTTTATTTTTTGCACCCCAAAAATTACCCCATATTCTAAATTCATTTATTTACGTTACACATCCGTGTTTGGGTAACAGAAATTCATATGTGTACTTAATTAGTTCATTAGATTCGGAGCAAATTGGCTGTGACAGATGGGCACACAGACAGACAAGTGATCCTATATGGGTTCAGTCTTTTCTTTTGAGGTATGGAACTCTAAAAAGTACCCACTGAAGCACTTGTTTGCACCCCAGCACTTTTAGGTGTTTATTTACTACCCTAGTTATAAAAAAACAAACAGCAGATTTAAATTATAGCATTGCATATCTAAGATAACAACTTTGTAAACGCAAATGATAAGGTGGCTTGATTTTTTTGATGGCCAGTGTACCTTATCTCAGAACCCTTTAAAATACATTAATAATATTATGTATAGATAGATAGAAATATCTATTAGGTACAGTTGAACAAGCCATTTGGTATTAGGTGAAAATACACTGCACATATAGCGTTATTTAGCAAGCAGCTAAGTAATAACAGCCTGTCGGGTTGATTGTGTTGGAGTATAGCAAAAACAAACGACCCTACTTCAACACTATTAGTCTTTCTGTTTCTAACTCATAAATATAAGTTTTTATATCCGAGCCCGCCCTCAGCACTTGACTGAAATCCTGACTCTCATAGCGTCTGTACTCTTCTATAAGCCTTGCATGAGACCACATGTCTCACGTAATATTAGTAAATCACACCTTCCAATATATAAAGTAAAAGGATAATAAACACACTTTTGAAATCCTTAGAATGGTCTTTCCTTTGGCTTTCCCCATTAACCTTAACAGATCGAAGGTTAAGGCACTCTTGCTAAGGTCAGTCCGTGGATGTGTGACCATATACTACACATCACAATCCCGGCTGTCATTCATACAAGATTAATTTGTAGAAACATGAGTGCATAGAGAGTACAGAGTCTGCAGGTTGTTCAAGTACATTATTAGATCAGCCATATTAGACCTTAGTGGCCTACAATACAAATATTTAAATGTCAATTCAGAGAACTGGGATAAGGATAAGTACTATTATATTAAATTGTCATAAATAAAATGTGAACTATAATGTTATGTTTTTTTAGATCTTTGACAGCTGTTATGGGTAGTCAGAAGCCTGGGTCTAGGTCAGTGGGTCGTCTTAGGGGCGGCTAACTTCCAGTCTCACCAAGGTATTACTGGGTACCCAGTTACTGGGTTGTGGAGATCAGTTAGGTAGCAGCTCCAACTAACATAATGGTATTCAGTTGCATATGGTTAGGTTAGGTTATGTTAAGTTAGCCCCAACATAGTTTTTTACAAGACTAGGTAGATGATGATATAACAACTTAAGCTTATGGCATGCTATGTAAAAGAAATGACTACTTAGCACACTCATAACACTGTTTCAAAGTGGTTGCAAGTTATCTACCTGTAGGTACACCAAATATTAGGTTGGGGGAAAAGTCTTTTCGCATTATAGTATGTATGAACTTAAACTAAAATCTCTTTGGCTATACTACTTGTATCTGGCTGGTTTTGGTATCATTGAAAGTTTAAATTTTAAAGAACATAATTCCAAATTCAAATTAGGAAAATGTGTGATTTTCATTTGTTTTTCGTACTGTCAAGATGAGTGAATCTAATGAAGAAATTCGATAAATTTTAAAATTTTACTACAAAAAAGGTAAAAATGCAACGCAAGCCGCGAAAAAAATTTGCGATGTTTATGGACCCAGTGCAGTGTCTGTGAGAGTAGCACAAATTTGGTTTAAGCGTTTTCAATCCGGAAATTTTGATGTCAAAGATGCACGTCGCTCTGGTCGCCCTATTACGGATAAAATGGATGCCAATTTTGAAAAAGTGGAGCAAGATTGGCATATCAGTAGTTACGACGTAGCTGAAGAACTGGGAAATGACCACAAAACAGTTTTGGCGCATTTGAAAAAAACTGGGTACACAAAAAAGCTCGATATTTGGGTACCTCACGAGCTCACTGAAAGAAACCTAATGAACCGTGTACTCATTTGTGATTCTTTATTACGACGTAATGAAACCGAACCATTTTTGACGAAGCTGATAACTGGTGATGAAAAGTGGATCACGTACGACAAGAAAGTGCGAAAAGGTCGTGGTCAAAGGCCGGTCAGGCTTCACAGATTGTGGCGAAACCCGGGTTAACTCGCAACAAGGTGATGCTGTGTGTGTGGTGGGATTGGAAGGGCATTATTCATTATGAGCTGTTACCACCAGGCAGGACCATTGATTCTGAACTCTACTGCGAACAACTGATGAGATTAAAGCAAGAAGTTGAGAGAAAGCGGCCGGAATTAATCAACAGAAGGGGTGTGGTTTTTCATCATGATAACGCTAAACCTCACACATCTTTAGCCACTCAGCAAAAATTAAAAGAGTTTAACTGGGAGGTGTTAATGCATCCGCCGTATAGTCCTGACCTTGCACCTTCAGATTTCCGCCTGTTTCGGTCTCTTCAGAATTCTTTTGGCAGTGTCAGGTTAACATCACGAGAGGACTGCCAAAACCACTTGTTGCGGTATTTTGATCAGAAGTCCCTAAATTTCTATAGCAATGGTATCATGTCCCTACCTACAAGATGGCAAAAAGTTATCGAACAAAATGGTACCTACATACTTTAGATAAACGTAAATAATGTATATTAAAAAATGTTTTGAATTTTCTTAAAAAATGCGAAGAAACTTTCCCCAACCTATTAGCTTGTTCAAACATACTTAAGTACTAATTAAAGTAAACAAACATTGATAAAACAATTTAAATGAATTACTACTGCCTGGCCTGGCAGTAGTAATTTATTTATGAGTTGACGCCTTCATTGCCAATCAAAACAAAACCAAAAAATGTTTTCAATAAATAATAATACTTATAAATTATAATTATATCCATGCTAACAACCCCTAAGACGACCAACTGACCGAGACTTGGTAGGTAATCGTTATTTACATTGTTTGTACAGCATCCAAGAAGGGAGAATGAGTAAGTACATGAACATGTACTTAAGTATATACCTGTTCTGTGATAAAATCACAGTATTTCACAGGAAGGTTATACTAGGTAGGTACCAGCTCCGTTCGCTTATTGCGTGTTATTTCGTCAATATCAATAATACGATGTATAAAGATTAACGAGTACCTAGCATTTATCTCGAAACAAATACATAATAACTCTTTGAACAGAATCTAGCACATACCTAATAATTTGACTTTAAAATTAAGTTTCTACTAACGACTACACTATATACAATGAAATTTATTAATAAATTACTTATTATTTGATAACAATGTGTGACATCTATTTATGGCTAATGTAAATCAAAATATGTAGCAGCCATTTCATGATTACATACTGTTTGTTTACATAAAATATAAATTTACCTCGAATTGCCAGTGTGCAGCTTGCAATAACTGTTTTGCTTGTTCTTGAGCACATCCTGCTGCTAGCACAAATTGATTTATCATTACTTGTTCACGTAAAGTTGAATCCATTGTAACAAAATTCAACAAAATATAAAAAGAAGTCCACCGAATACCCAAGAAATAACAAGCAATGAAAATAAAAATATAGAATCCGTATCTAATCAATCAATGAGCGCTAGTGGGCCTGGGTTAAATGTCGAGTGCAAAAGAGAGATCCGATAAGTTTATGTAACAATCACCGACACGAATATTCTGACCACAAACAACACAAATTTACTTTTTCTTTACAATGTTATTCATTCGCTTGTAGAGATAGAGATGGATAGTAGCTTTTCACACAGTCCATCCATCGTTTCGTTGGTCTTCCCTTCTTCTGGTCTTTCCCTACTCATATAGCCATCGACATTCATACTCGAACAATTTTTTTTTTTCAAATTACATATTTATGACCTTTTTACTTCTGGTGCACTTTGTACTTCAGCAAAAAATCGTAGTTCAAAAGTTCAAAATATAAATTAAGTTTTCCAAATCAATTCAAATTACAGTACACAGCATTCTCCACAAAACAACAACGTAATTAACTTAAAATAAAACTTATGAAAACATAAAATAAAATACAATTAGAATTCAAAACAGTGGATATTTGCATTAAAAAAAAGAAAAATATAAAATGTTGTCACGGACGGCGAAAGGGTATAAGTGTAGAATATTCTAAGATTTAAGGTGATTGCGCTGTGGTAGCCCGCGAAATTTAAATTTTCTTTCGTATTTTGCGTTTTGCAGGTCAGTGTAAGGTTGTATCTTAATCAAAATATGATTCGCGATAATAAGAACTATGTATTGACATAATTCTAACCATAAAAATCATCACCGTCGACCAGAACTCCTAAATCCTGTATTTCACATACAGACAACGTGGTATCAAATATAATCAAATCAAATAATTTTTATTGCAATCCATATTATGGTACAGGTGGTTAGTAATTTTAGAAACAATTAATGAACCCTGTCGGGTCGGCAAGCTTTTAAGTAAGAGAGAGAAAGAGCGCTTTTATTAATTTTTCTTATTATTAATTATTTAAATTATCACTCATTTATTTATTATCCGAATATATAATAATAATAATAAGTCACACTATTAAAATATTTATTATGTTTTAAATTATATAATGTTATTGTTTATTTAATAAGATAATTTGTTTTGCAATTAATGTATTTGTTATTTAAATACTAACATAAGTTCCAGTTGACGCAGCACTGCCGGGTTATGTGCTACGCCACGCAGTAGCTTCACTACATACGCAGCAAGACTGAACTCCCGGCGAACCCGGAGCTCATTATACCCCACCATACTCAGTACAAATAGTCTAATAGATATGTAGCCGTGTGTACAGAGGCCAGTACATCAAGCTGCCCCAATCTGTCAAATTTTCCCAATTGAATATGAACCTAATTAGTTTGCGGTAAAGTTGAAAGTCTATCAAAGAAATTTGACAGATTGGGGTTGCTTGATTGACAGAGGCCAGCACCTCTGTACATATATATTTATTATTGTAAAGATTTCAATTAGATACGAAACCTTAATGAGCAGTGTTAAATTATAAAATTATACAACATCACGCTTGTAATCCCCGAAGCGCTAGGCAGAGGTGTAAGTACACACGTCTACACATCAAGCTATACATTTCCAGTATACGCTGATATCTCATTGTAATGAAATGCTATACAATTCGAGATCAGCTTATACGGAAAATGTATAGCTTGATCTGTAGCCGTGCGTACCAATAAAATTATTTGCCAAGTAGTTTATTTAATTGTACACATACAGAAATATATTGTATTCTATCGCCAGCGAATCATCGTCGGCGTCGTTGCGTCGTCGTCGACTAATGTCGCTGCGTGTGTATATATATAAGTCGGTGTGTACCTAGCATAATATTAGTCGGTGACTATGTAGTACATACTTATTCCATGGGGCGGAGAATGAAAATTCCTCAATATTTAGTTATTGTTCTGAGGAAAACCGAAATTCAATGTCAGTCATATGTCAAAAACCAATCGTTCAGATTGGCAGGAAAAGTTTGCCTCTGCTCACGTTCTGCTGCTATTGCATTGCAGGATTTAAGTATTGATTTTCACTTATTGTTTAGATAATGGAACCGAATCCTGTAATTATTGCTGCCACAGCCAAACAAACGGCTTCGGTAGGCTAATTTATTATTTTAAATCTTAATTATTTTATAGATTTTTATATTGTTGTCTTTATCGTTATCGGTGTTTATTTCAGCTTATATTTCTACATGGTCTCGGTGACACTGGGTTAGTATAACTTCTAGTACTGCTTTTGCTTAGAATATAATATTTTAATTGTATGATAAAGATTTCTAATAGTGATGACTTTAATTTCAGCCATGGTTGGGCAAATACCATCGCCGCTATTCGTGGCCCTCACGTTAAGGTAATATGTCCGACTGCCGCGACGATGCCAGTGACATTAAATGCAGGCTTTCATATGCCGTCGTGGTTTGATTTAAAGACACTAGACGCCACGGCTCCTGAAGACGAAGAGGGAATATTAAGAGCAACTGAGCATGTACATCGTCTCATTGCTAATGAGATAAAAGTAAGTAGAAAATATTATATTTTTAATTATTACATACAGAGTGGCAGGGACAGTGACGCACACTCTTTTACCATGGATTCAGTACATGGTTCTGGTCCCCCCTGCATTGAAAATTTTCACAGTTATTAAAAAAAACACGATTTTTGTTTCATATAAAAAAATAAAATAAAATATTGTATTTCATTGTTTATCTTTTAATGCCTATGTTAGTTATAGCTCTGTGCAAAGCATAAATTAATGCTAATATAACTGTTTTGCATTAGGACAAAACAGGTACTATATGTTGGAGAAAACACAGCAATGATATTGAGATATGGCCCTTATGATTTTGTGAAAATACTAGAATATCCCCCTAAATCAATAGAAATATTGAGAATACCTTGTTAATTTCTGACACCTGAGAGCGCCTGTGAAAACTATACCGCCAATTTAGCTAGCAAGCTCCTTGTTTCATTGAATTCATTGCTGTGTTTTCTCCAACATATAATACCTGTTTTTTCTTATTAATGCAAAACAGTTATATTATATGTATTCGAAAACACAGCAATGATATTGAAGACCTGTTTGATATCTGCAGGTGACCAGAAAAAGGAAAACACAAGAATGCAATGTGAAAGCAAATTATTAAATTAACCCAAAAACTTAAAACCATTTTTTCTTTGTTGAACTTTCATATACTGTTGTGGTCATACAGTTAAGAACAATTTGAAGTTCCAGAAATTTTTACCTAAATCATGTCATTTGTAGTTGTGTGTTCCTTCTTAGAAGTAACTAGTTGTGAAATAGCCATATCAATAGAGCAAACAGGATTAGGAATACAGAATAAAATCGCTAACATTTTTTTTACAAACTTGATTTATTTTCTATAGTAACAAATTCAAATAGTAATGAAGTCGGCCAAAAAATTAAGAACAATTTATTAAACTACTCGAGAGTTGTTTTATATGAAACTTGGATTAAATAAATCACATTAATGTGAATTGCGTAAAGAAAAAAATCAAGTTAATACATTTTAAACTAAAATTAATAGTTAGTAGCATGTCCACTGCTTTTAATTATTGCTTTACACCAGCGAGGCATTGACTCTACCAATTTTCGACATTTCCATTCTTCTAAGAAAACGTTGCACAGCTCTCTTAAATTGCCACACTGTCAATTTGAAACCTTTTTCGACTTTGCACCAAAGAAAGATACTCTTATTGGGTTTAGATCTGGGCTGTTAGGTGGCCAATCTAAGACAGAAACTGATTGCGATGTGATAAATTCCTTAACGGTGCGTGCAGTATGCTTTAGATCATTGTCGTGCTCGAATGTCCATATAACTGGAAGCACGTCTTCAGCATAAGGTAACATTGTTTCTTCCAGTATATTTTTGTATTGGAATTGATCCATGTTTCCTTCTATAAGCTTAACAAGTCCAACCCGTCCAACACCATGTCCAGAAAAGCACCCCCTTTTCACATTTCCCCCACCATGCTTGAATGTCTTTTTTGTGTACTTAGGGTCGAATGTTTTATTCGGAGGTCGTCATACATTATCGTTTTCCATCAGAACATACCCTGTTTATTTTTGTCTCGTCAGAGAAAAGAACATTTTTCCACTGTCTAACTGTCCAGTTTTCATACCTTCTTGCAAATGCTCGCCGGGCTTGCCTATGGCCCTGTTTCAACATGGACACCTTACTTGATATCTTCCGTGCAACTTTTTTTTCTACCAAACGCCTTCGAATAGTGCGTGCCGAGATTGCTAAGGGTTATTTTCACCAAAATATTGTTTTCTCAGCTCATTAGACCCTTTAAAAGGATTCTGTTTTGCCAAACGAACGATATTTCGATTAGTACACGCAGTACACAGTAGTTTGATACGTGGCAAAATGCTTCATAGCGTGGAAAACCATCGTTTTTGAGCATTGCGGGTGATTGGCTATCTTTTTATACGACCAATTCTTCTCGCGAAGTTTTATTATTACTTCCCTTGTACATTTATCCAAATTCATTTTCAAACAGAAGGTGAGTGATGTACCTGCCATTGATGTTGATGTCTTGCCCTTCCCAGTCCATAACCTTGAAGACATTCTCCAATGCAGCGGTAACAGTTTCGGAGAGATACTTAACGTCTCCCTGTTTCACCCCTCGCTGCAAAAGGATAGGTTTCGAGGTTATTGGTTATTTTTGTTCTTATTTTGACGAGAATCCCACAAATCCTTAAAGGATCCATACATTTCCAATAAGCGAAGATATTGTTCGTTATCCATTTCAAGATTACATCCAGACACGAACAATGACGAATGCTGACTGCGAATGCCGCTCGCGGCCCTTGTCCAATCAGAGCGCGGCTAACCGCGCGCGACCGCCGCGCTCGAATGCCGCTCTATAATATAGAGCGGCACTTGAGCATTACAAAGGTGTGTCCAAATATTATTAATAGTATTATCTATTCCTCACCCGTTTCGTATCGTTTAGTGCGTGCGCGTTTTGAGTGTGTTTCCCTTGGTTTTATTGATATTTTCCTCGACCCCTGCTTTCTTTCTACGGACTTCTGATCTTGCTTCTTGTACGACCCTTGCTAACATACTGGACACGGTACGAAGAACCCCGCATAAACGTTGTACTTGAACTTGTTATTTTGGATTCTACGACCGGCCTACCGATTGCATGTTGGCACCATGGATCGTTGTGTAAATTGTGGCAAAGCGACTAGAGGCCGTAGTTTACTTGGTCGTCGAGCTTCAAACTTCAAAAATCAGCTGTTAGGTAACAATCTATACTAGATTTTTACGTAAACTCACTTTTACTAAATCTCTTTTCGGCTCTCAGGCCGCCAAAATCCGCAAAATGTTCAGTGATGGTTTGATAATATAGTTGCTATCAATTGACACCAATTTCATCTTTTTACAACCTGGGCTCAAGATTATATGACAAGGTTTCCGTCTCCTTCAAAATACGTTCACGCCTAACTTCAATGCATTCGGAATGCTTTCCGCATATAATTTGCATTAAGGTGAGTGGGGGTAAGTCGGAATGGATTTTTGATGAGATAAGCAGTGTTGATTTGAAACTGTTGTGAAACAAAGGGATTTAAGTCAAATGCATAAAATGATGTTTTGGGTAAAAAAGCATAGTCAACGTGTTTCTATAATATAGACAGCAATCTTTTTGAAACAATATTTTATGAAAAAAACGTTAGTAAAATTGGTCTTAAGAAAAAAAATATGTAGGGGAAAGATGAAACGCTGAAGGGGTAAGATTGAAATAGTGACTAAAATCGCATTCATGGTCATTGTGTTTGTGTGGTGATCAATAAACCTTCTGCTTCAATAACCTCAATAACTTGAAAATCAGTTACATTCAAAAATCGCATTCTAAATGCAAGAAAAAATAATTTATCAAATAAAATATATCGATCTTACCCCGTCGAAATGGCTGGCAGTCAGGGGTTCTCAACATGTTATGGATATTAAAAGAATTAAATAATCATGCTCATGCATGACTGTCAAGTCTAACTCGGATCGATAAATAAAACACACGTTTTCATTTAGTACAACGTAGCATACATTATAAATATTTTTATAAAATAAACCACGACAGCAACAATTAAACATTATTAAAAATATTATTTTAAAGGAGGTAATACCTAAACATTACAGTTAAATAAAATCAGTCGGTTATAAGTACTACTATTAAAACTAAAAATAACCTCTTATCAAAAATATAAAATTTGGCGTTATCAGATCAGTTGGTAATTCCGCAAAGCAGAAGTAAGTATCTGCAATATAAAAAATCACGTACTCGCATTTTTGCGTCCCATAATAATTAATAAAAAAAAACAGCAAAACTAGGCACTCTTGCCTTTATAAACGTTAGTAAACAGTACTATTATAATCACTGCCAAATTGACATTAAAATTCTAGATAATTGTAAAAAAACACCGTTCTTGCGTTCATTAGAACGTGAGAAATCACTGAAAACTGAAGAACTAAAAAAAATACAGGGTTATTGGTAAAACACTGACAACCTCAGGACTGAATTGCTAGGATCATAAACTGCAACTTTTGTTCTATGACCTTTAATAATTCATTACATTTTAATTTATTTTAGACTTTAATACGTTTAAAAACGAACTTTACTAAGGAAGGCACTAGACACGTTCTGAGTTCGAAATATTTAGAGCGTTGTATTTATTTTTTTTTTGCATGAAAGTCTGACGAATTAAAATCTAATGAATTATTAAAAGTCATAAACAAAAGTTATTGTTTATGATCCCAGTAATACGATCCTGAGAGGTTGATAGTGTTTCACCAATAACTCTGTTTAATAATATAAAACAACGAATTACAAAATATTACTGGATATTATATTTATTGAGATCAACGTTAAAAATTAGTTGACCACGTCGAGAAATAACGGGCTGAGGTAAAACACAAATTATATCTGCTTCAGATTTAATAACACAGATATCTTCTACAATAGGATAACTAAACGTTGTTTCAGATTTTAACTGTTTTACCTTTCGTACAAATTTTACAACTGGTATTTTGTCATCAATCGATAAAATTCTACCTATGAAATGTTTGACACTTTTTTTCGTTGTGAACTGAACTACAAGCCAGTCTTCTTTTTTTAATTGTAACGAACTTTCGTCATAAAATTTTATGTCGCTTAAGCCAAAAGGCAGTTTTGCGTCTGGTTCAATGTTTTCTTCATCTTCTTGGATTTTCAGGCATTGTTTTAGGTAGTCGTCCATATTTTCATATTCAGAATCGGTATCTACAGTCATAAACTCTGTTTCGCTATTGGAACTTTCTGTGTCGGTACTTAACGTTAGTTTAGTTTTCTTTTTTTTCTTTTGGTTACCATCCTTTTTATCAGCTCTTTTTTTAGCTATCTGTTTTTTAGTCTCACTTGTCTCTCCATTTATATTTTTTTTCTGATTATATGCATTTATTTCCTTAAGTACTGTATCTTTATTATTTCTTTTCACTTTCTTCCTTGGTAGTCTGTGTGTTTCAATCTCAGTATTAGTTTTATTTTGAATCAAAGACTCCGTTATTACCTCAGCCCCTATTGCCACCCGTTTCTTCTTTGTTTTCATATTAGTTCGTGGACTTTGTTGAACCTTTTGAAGTAAGAGGTCTTCAAAACTGTAAGGGTAGTTAACTACCTCATTAGAAATAATCTTAATTTTAGACTCCGCACTAGTTATGGGTTTTGTTTTATAGGCAATATTAGATAGGCAAATCGGTAAATCATTTTGGTTGTTTGCCACAAATGATGACGCCTGCTCTTCATGCTTTGTTACATTTACCAGCAAATGGACTGATTGAGAAGTTTCAGGAAGCATAAATGAAGACTGTGGAGTATGGTTTGTCAAAAATGATGACGCCTGCTCTTCATGTTTTGCCACATCTACCAGCAAGTGAACTGTTTCAAAAGTTTCAGGAACCAAAAATGAAGACTGTGGACCTTCAATGTCATAAATTGTCCCATCGTCACATATCCATCTATTAATTACATTAAGGCTAAGTTCAAGTAACGACACGGGAGAGTCAACGTCTGATTGTAGAACAGGTTGTGGAGGCTGAAATACGTTTTCCATTTTATGCTTTTCTATCCAGCGCTTGTAAGATCTTGGATCATACTTATCGACTGAAATTACATCTGAATTAAAAGGACATATTCCTGTTTTTATAAAGCCGTTGATAATAGTTTCAGATTTTGTATTATTCCATACTTCTGCAAATAAGTTAGAAAACACTTTTTTAGGTAGCTTCACACCAACGTTATGTCGCTGCCATTCAACTAACTTGGCATCCCAGCTAGATTTGAAGGATTTAAATACAGCCACATCCAGTGGCTGTAAAAGATGAGACGTATGTGGGGGTAATTTTAATATTGTGACATTATGTTTTCGTGCCAACTCAACCACTTTTATATCAACATGAGTGCTATGACCGTCGTAGACTACCAGAACTGGCCTTTCTTCGCCAAGTCCTGGAATAAATATTTTTTCCATGTAATTGTGGAATATTTCCGTTTCCATCCATCCTCTTTTACTAGCTGCGTAAGATAACTCTAAATTACGTGTGTCAGCCATCCAGGTATCCCATACATATTTACCTTTAAATATGATTAAAGGAGTCAGTTTCTGTCCGCCGGCACTTACTGATGTTAGTACTGTTATGTGTTCTTTACCTGTACCGTGAGTTGTTCGAGAGCATGGCGCACCCTTTCGCCCAACTACTTTGGTTTTAGAGGGATCCAAACTAACGGAAGTCTCATCAAGGTTCCAGATGAGTTCTGGCCTTTGTTCAAGACCTAATGTCTTTAGAGTAGCCTGCAATAGACTAAAATATTCACCCACAATGAACGGATCTGTATTCTTTCGTCTGACATGCTCAATAGGTTGAGCCTTTTTTAGTGATAATCTATGTCGTTTTCTAAAATTTGTAAACCAATCTGGTCCTGGAACTCCACTATTAAATGGTGTTGATATTCCATTCAAATGAATGAATTCCCTTACAAGTGAAAACACTTCCTTTCTGGACAATCCAAATCCCCATTTTTCTAATACTGCAAGTCCGTTCGCCAACTGGGTTTCTATTTCAAGAGGCAAAACCGGTGGACGCCCTAAAGTACTGCTTTTTATTCCAGTTTTTTTATGTAAGCGATTATGCAGCGTAGCGACAGGTATGTTATATAACTTAGCTGCTGCGTACATGGTTAATTCTTTATTCTCCACTCTCTGTATTGCAATCGCTAAGTCCTCAGGAGTATAACAAGTTGCCCGTAATGATTTCCTTATATAGTTACGAGGCATGTTGATCCTAAAACAAAAATAAAAAGTTGTCTATATTATTATACAAGTTGAAATTGCATATTTAGTGTCCCATACCGTGGATGATTTACAGATCGCTAATCAGGGTCTCTTTGATATTTATGTATAAAAAACAGAAATGTGAAAGAAGCATACCTACCTAAGTACAGACACATTAACACAGTAATCAGCATAACATGCCTGTATTCCCCGGAGGGTAAGGCAGAGGTTTATCTTATCGTGTTCAATGGCATTATATTTTTTCTAGACACTGGTCTATTAAAAAATTCTTCTGGTTTGTGAGGCAAAGTACTGACTTCACCACACGAACCAGAGGTGTATAGTACGCTAATATTTTGCTAGCTATGTGTAAGTATAGAAGATAATCCGTGCATTAATCCAGACTCTCGGCTCTAATAGAGAGATTCCTAATGGAAAGTCAAAAACACAGCCTGACCTGGGCATCGAACGCAAGACCTCATGCACAGCAGCTGCGCTTGCTACGACCATTGAGGCAAATTCTGGTTAATAATTTCCCTACCAAAGGAAATTATTAGAGAAAATTAACAAGACCATAACAGTAGGTATCCCTAATTTGCTTAAATAAGTGACCACAGTGGTTTTCGGATGATTAGAATAGAACATACAAATTGAAGGACATCAGAATGAAAACTTTAACCATGGATTCAGTAGGTACATAATTCTAGACACCTTAACGTAGAATTTATTCATCCGCTTAGAAAATCAGCTGTATACATTGGTACATTTTAATCGTGTAGGTATTGCACTTATGTACAGAGGATCTGACTTTTTTTAAGCCGACAAGCGGTTTAACACTAGAGAGTCTAGAATTATGTACTAATTTCATGATACAAGTTTTTGATACGATGTTGTGGAAGGGTTACCACCGTGTATTTCAGATTGAGGACCCCTGACCTTTTGTAGGAGTTTCGTAAACGGGGTAAGATGGAAAGTTTTATATTATCATCTTACCCCGTTAAATTTTGCAGGGGAAAGTTTGAAAGGCACCATAAATCTTAAAATACGTGAAATATACTAATCACCACATTATAGAGCATATTACATTTCAAATCTAATTACGAATATCAAAACAAAATATTTGTTACTTACCTGTGTAAGGAGATACAGCGAGCGGGGCAAGATTGAAAAACTCAATTTTACGCGGGAAATGTAATGTACGGAAAAATGTCAAATAACTCACGAGCACCCTCACTTAGCGACTGACGCAGACTGCGGGGCGGGGCAAGACAAAATGGTGTCCACAACGATATTGCCAGCATCAAAAGAATTCCCTGGTATTCGGCGTTATTATATTTTTTTTATCTTTCCCCGTTTTTTATCTTACCCCCAGTCACTTTACCATGCAAATGGACCGATCACTGTCATGGACCGGGATCACTGTCATAAGAACTCTGAACGGTAGTTCAGAGTTCTTTAAAATATTTTCATTCACACACATAACAAAATATTTTCATTCAAAGTATTTGGATTTAAGCCCTGTGGATTAGCACTAGCCCAGTCAGTAATACAGACTGTAATCCTGTTCTTAATATCTGCCTCTGTTCCAAAACCTTGTTGGATAAGCTAGCTAAAATCAACTCCTTCGAAGCCAGATAGTCTGCTTTTAAGTGACATAATTCATCATTGATAAAAAGGCCTGTAAATCCTGGGGTTGCCAAGCAGCCCTGCAAGACCTGCTTGTAATAACTTACCATGCCTGAGAGTCAAACTGTTGCAACTTATTTAGTTCTAAAAATCTATCCCTATCTGTACTGTGCGACAGCACATTGCATAATCGCACTCTCATCAAAATTGTATTATAACGACACGACGACGACGTTGTTTATTTGACGACACGGTTGGCGCAGTGGTTGAGCGATTGACTGCTGCGCAGCATGTCGCGGGTTCGATTCCCGCACGGAACAAATATTTGTACGACCTACAAGTATTTGTTCCGAGTCTGGGTGTTTTTCTATCTATAATTATGTATGTGTTTACAAAAAAAAAAAAAAATGTATATAAGTAGTTTATCAGCCATCTCGTTACCATAACACAAGCATTAGGTTGCTTAGCTTGGGGCTAGATGGCGTTGTGTGATATGTCCAAACATATTTATTTATTTATTTATTTTATTTATTTATAACAAATTTAAACGCATTTTACATCAGTTCAGTTCACATTCGGACCGCGTCATAGCAACACCTCGTTCTTCATTAGTTAAGGTCGTGGACTCACTATACACGTAGCAAAAGTGTAATACTTACCTAGTTTTATTCAATATCAGTCATAATCCTATCAATCAGAAAAATGCGTACGGTGAGAATCGTACATCTTTTTTGGTCCTTCGAGCAAAAACTATCAGTGACTATTAAAAACTATCAGTGGATATCAAAAACGATCAGTAACAATCAAAAACTATCAGTGACTATCAAAAACTATCAGTGACTATCAAAAACGATCAGTAACAATCAAAAACTATCAGTGACTATTAAAAACTATCAGTGACTATCAAAAACGATCAGTAACAATCAAAAACTATCAGTGACTATCAAAAACTATCAGTGGATATCAAAAACGATCAGTAACAATCAAAAACTATCAGTGACTATTAAAAACTATCAGTGGCTATCAAAAACGATCAGTAACAATCAAAAACTATCAGTGACTATCAAAAACTATCAGTGACTATCAAAAACTATCAGTGACTATCAGAAACTATCAGTGACTATCAGAAACTATCAAAAACTATCATTGACTATCAGAAACTATCAGTGACTATCAAAACCTATCAGTGTCTATCAGTAACTTTATCAGTAAAAAATTTGACTCTAAAACGTCGCGAATGCAATGGAAGTCACAACACGTTGCTTCATGCAGCATTTACACAATCAAACCGGGCATCAGTTGCTAACACAGCAAAAGCAAACAACAACACGACACGTGCCTCGAAATCCGACCAGCCGCAGCTGTCACGTGGAAACTCGCACGCGTCACTATTGCAAGATATGCCGGATGTGCTTTTACCAACTGCACTGATCAAGGTCCAAGCAAAGGATGGATCATTTCACACATTAAGAGCACTGTTAGATCAAGGCTCACAAATGTCCCTCATGAGTGAAAGCGCAGCACAAACTCTGGGCATATCACGCAAGAAAAGCTCAGGCGTAATCTGGGGTATAGGTAAAAAGGAAAGTACCTGCAAAGGAGTAATAAATATCAAGTGTGCATCAGTTCAAAATAACTTTGAGTTTGAAATAGATGCTTATATCTTGAACAAATTAATAATCAAGGTACCAACTTCATTGGAGCCAACAAGATCCTACAGGACGAGTATCATGAAATAAGAAGCACATTCAATCAAGAATTTCAAGCAGAAATAACAAAAATGGGAATCGAATGGCACTTTAACGCACCTTCATGGCCATCAGCAGGAGGGCTATGGGAGGCAGACGTTAAAACTCTGAAGTATCATCTAAAGAGAGTTGTAGAGGAGCAAAAATGTAACATTTGAAGAGCATAGTACGATACTAAAGGATCTTTCAACAAGGACGGGTCGATGTTAAAATTGAATAAAACAAGATGTGTGTGAGATATTATCGAAATTTATTTTTTATTTAAAAGGCCCATTTATGCCATTATGGATGGAATATGACATCGTTCAAATGTCCGCCGCGGCTTCGTATGGTGGCACGAATCCGAGAGGTCCAATTTTTAATGACTCTGCTGCATAGATCTGGCTGAATCCGAGCGATGGCCTGCGTTATGTTGGCTTTCAGGGCAACGGTCGAATGTGGTTTATTGGCATAGACCTGCGACTTCAGAAAACCCCACAAGAAAATGTCTAGCGGAGTCAAATCACACGATCTTGGTGGCCAATTCACGTCACCTCTGCGAGAGATAACTCTACCCTCAAACCGTTCATGCAGAATGTCGATTGTGTCGTTCGCTGTGTGGCAAGTAGCGCCATCTTGCTGGAACCACATGTCGTTCACGTCCATATTGTTCAATTCAAGCCAAAAGAAATTGTTTATCATTGATCTGTAGCGCTCGCCGTTGACGGTGATGGCCTCGCCAACGTCGTTTTCAAAGAAGTACGGACCAATGACGCCGCCACACCAAAATCCGCACCAAACAGTAACTTTTTGTGGATGCATTGCCACCTGGTGAACCTCATGTGGGTTGTGGTCATCCCATATACGGCAATTTTGCTTATTAACAAAACCATTCATCCAAAAATGTGCCTCGTCGCTAAAGATTATTTTTCGGCCAAAATCGGGGTCCTCTTCCAAGCGTTCCGATGCCCATTCAGCGAACACACGGCGTTGTCTATGGTCATTAACTTTGAGCTCTTGGGTCAGTTGGATCTTGTACGGATGCAGACCCAAGTCCCGACGCAAAATTCTCCAAGTTGAGGTCTGCGAAAGGCCGAGTTCTTGAGCACGGCGAGAAATCGACTGCGTCGGAGTCTCCTGAACACTCTCACGTACAGCGGCGATGTTCTCGGCTGATCTGGCGTTCCTTTGACGTAAAGGTGTTGGTTGGTTGTTTACCGAACCGGTCGTCTCAAATTTAGTCACCAATCGTTGGAGAGTGGACTTTGAAGGGCCACCGCGTCTGCCGTAAAATGGGCGCAATGCGCGCAACGTTTGCACTAACGAACACTCATTTTGATAATAAAGTTTTATCATTTGCACATGCTGCTCAACCGTGTAACTTGCCATGGTGATTTGGCATCAGTGACTGAATAAGAAAAAACAGATTTGACAGTTGCCGCCAAAACAAAATGGCCGCCACAGATTATTAACATCGACCCGCTCTATTTGAAAGACCCTTTATATCAGTTGGAAGCTTGTCTAAATTCAAGACCGCTATGTCCATTAACCAAAAATTCAGCAGACTTGAACTTCCTTACCCCCTGTTGCGGCGGCCTAAAGCCTTGGGGTGAAAATCGAAATTTTCTTAGTGGACTGTATGAGGGGCGGTTCGGTGACACAAGTAGGTGTTTTGGTGGTGTGGGAAAATGATGACGGTACCTGCCTGGTGAGCTATGGCGACACGACGAGAAGGGTTTCTTTAGCCACGTGGCTGGCGCGTCCAGGATATCACGTACGGACAAGAATCGGCACTTTCCACAACACACATACACGCACTTGCACTGTTCAATAGCAATCTTCGTTCTTCGCGGTGAAAATATGAGTCCTTTTTCGACTTGGGATTAATTTTACCCAACAGGCGTCGATGTTGATTGAGAACTGACGGATCTTCTTGGCGGCAGCGTATGCGCGCCATTGCGGATCTTCCTTCTCGCTCTCACTTAGGCATTATAAGGGTTGTGGAAGGGAGAAGGAAAGCGGAAGGAACTTTATGTTACACAGATACTAATTAATTAGAGTTGCCAGTAATTAGGCATGAAATATAAAACTAAAGAAAGTAATGGCGTTAACATTCCTCGCGGCCTTAAAGGGTCACCTTTAAAGAGAATGATATAATAATATATACAGTGAAATTACACTTAAATCTAACTAAAGAGGGAATGGACTGAATAAGATATTACTGAGTAGGAATGGGGCATAAGCGGACCACAGGTCGCACAAGAATCCCATTAGAAGTGCGTACTGAAACGACTCGCGTGCTACCGTCTATAGACGTATGCAACTTCTCAATAACACCTAGAGGCCAGGATAGAGGAGGCGCATTATCATTAACTATCACTACTACAGTGCCTTCCTCAATCATGTCTCCATCAGGTTTATTCCATTTTAAGCGTGATTGTAAACTATGAAGATACTCGCTTCGCCATCTTTTCCAGTACGACTGGACTAATTTATCCATAAGAGAGTGTCTTTGAAGCAGGTGATCAGACAGTAAACCTACTTCCGCGGCGGGTAATGAGTTAAGCGGTACAGTATGTAAAAAATGCGAAGGGGTAAGAGCTTTAGGCTCTTCCGGATCAGCGCTAAGAACAGTAAGAGGTCTGGAGTTCAACAGGCACTCTATTTGAGAGAGAATTGTAACTAATTCTTCATAAGATAGAAGTTGTTGACCTATTGTCTTGAAAAGGTGAGTCTTCACGGCCTTCACCATGGACTCCCAACATCCACCAAAGTGCGGTGACGCGGGCGGAATAAAGTGCCAATTAATGCGATGCTCAGCGAGCTCCTCTTCAAAGCGCGGGCGGTATTCTTTATTTATGAAAGTATACAAGTCGCGTAAAAACGAATTAGCTCCTCGAAAATTGGTCGCGTTGTCCGAATACAAGCATTGTACCGGTCCACGGCGGGATAAAAACCGTTTCAACGCGGCTATGAACGACGCAGTCGTAAGATCTGTAGCTAATTCAATATGAACAGCGCGAGTAGTCATACAGGTAAATATACATAAATAACCCTTGCGACTCTTCGCACCTCGAGTGCGTACGGGCACATACTGTATAGGGCCAGCGTAATCACACCCTGTATGAGAAAAAGCTTTGGTTGCAACATTTACTCTAGATTTAGGGAGATCGCCCATAATCGGCGGACCATGAGGTCGCGGTCTCCACCTGTGACATGCGTTACACTTGTGGATTCTATGACGAATAATGCGTCTAGCGGACAAAATCCAATACTTATGGCGCAATAACGACATAGTGAGTTCTGGACCTGCATGTAAATATTTTATATGATAATAGTCTACGAGGATTTCAACTATGCGATCATGACGGGGTAACACTACCGGGTGTTTAGTACTATAGGCCTCAGCCGAATGAGTTAATCGACCCCCAACGCGGATTAAATCATCACCATCTACAAATGGCTTGAGTTTAATAAGAGCGGGTGAACAAATTTTATTATTTTTTAACTCGGAATAATCATCCATGAAGTGTTTTCTTTGAACATGACGCCACAAAATGGTTTCAGCGAACTCGAAGTCGCTAGCGGTAACGGTGTCAGTCCGACGCGGGAGTTTTTTCATGAAGCGGTATATGAAAACAACAATACGCAGCAGTTTAGTCCACGACGACGTACGTTCTGCGAGTGCGAGTAGAAGCGAATTTTCCGAACTTGAATCCGCGACTATGGGATGCGCGTGGACCTTTTCTTCCGGAATGGGTTCCGAATTCAAGTCTGTAACCTTATGTATGGGCCATTCGGAAGGGTCGCGCTTAGTCCAAGCGGGTCCGTGCAACCATAATGGGTGCTCAATGAATTTGTCAGGTGTTAAACCACGTGACAAACAGTCCGCTGGGTTTTCAGTACCAGCTACGTGGTAGAAATGTTCCGCGGGGACGTTGTCTACGATGCGAACGACACGATTGGCCACAAACGTGTGCCAACGATGCGGAGAAGAATTTATCCAGCAAAGAGTCACCTTTGAATCGGTGAATGCGTAAATAGCGGTAACATTATAACGCGGATTATAAGTGTCATGAACACGGCGAAGAAGTTTAGCGAGGAGTTCGGCACCACAGAGCTCCAGTCGAGCAATAGTCAATGGTTTAACCGGCGATACCTTCGACTTGGCACAAACCAGCTGAACGACTACGTCATCGTTGCGAGTGACGTGCGCATAGATGACAGCGCCGTAGGCGCTTTCACTGGCGTCGGAAAATCCAATGAGGCGAAGAATACAATTTTCAAAAATACCTAAATGGCGCGGGATTTTAAAATCATTTAAAAGCGGCAGGGCAGAGCGAAAAGTTTGCCAAATATTTATGATGTGACGCGGGGGAGTGTCATCCCAATCGAGCTTCAGTAACCACAATTCTTTGATAAGTAGTTTAGCATAGAGAACTACAGGCGCGACAAGCCCCATGATGTCCCACAGTCTAGCTACGGCCGACAGAATAGCACGTTTAGTACACGTGTCTGGCGGTGCGGAAATAAGAAATTCAAAACAATCATTTGACCTACACCAGCGCAAGCCGAGAACCTTTTGTTCTACCGACTTGTCGAATTCTAGTTGTTCGGTCAACCTATGCGACGCGGGAATACTGTTTAGTACAGTTTGAGAGTTACTGGTCCACTTGACCAACTCGAACTGACCTCCTCTAAAGAGTTTAATCAGTTCGTGCGAAACCTGGACTGCACGTGATTCGGAGCTTACGCTGTAGACTACGTCATCCATATACAGCGAATCCGCGATGATAGCGCTGGCGCGCGGGAAGTGATGACCATCGTCTTGAACCAACTGTTGTACTGTGCGGATCGCATGGTAGGGACTTGACTTGAGACCAAAACAGACACGGTTAAACTGATATAGAACCAGAGGATCGTTTGGACTAAAACGATATAAGATGCGTTGAAAGCGACGATCGCTTTCTCTTACTTCAATCTGTAAGAACATTTGTCGGCAATCAGCCGAGAGCGCGAATGCGAACAATCGAAAATTCAGAATTATAGTAAACAAGTCACCCTGTAAATTCGGGCCACTGTGTAAAATATCGTTGAGAGATAATCCAGTACTCGTTTTAGCACTAGCGTCTAACACGGAGCGTAGTTTTGTTGTTGTCTTATCTAAACGTACAACTGCGTGATGCGGAATTACATAGTCAGGACAACTACTGTCTGAACTATCGAGCGGAGCAGGAGATAAATATCCTTTATCAATATATTCGCGAATGACGTCATCATACGCAGTACGTAACTCGGGTGCGGATTCTAATTTCTTTTCTAGGCAGAAAAAACGTTTTTTCGCGATTTCGAGTGAGTTCCCCAATGAGAACACATCGCTGCGAAACGGTAGGGCTACAGAGTATCTACCTGTGTCCCCATCGCGTTCCGTGGTCGAATTATAAAAGTACTCGCACTCAAGTTCGTCGAGCGATTTGCTCGTCGAAAGAGTGACGGGCGCTTCATCGACCTGCCAGAATTTTTTCAACGCCGATTCTAACGAGTCTTTGTCGGATGGTTGCGAAATATGTGAGTAACAAGACTGTGGAGGCATAATACGACGTACAGGCAGCGCGGGCACAGTGCCCATGATGACGTAACCGAGTACCGTCTGCATGGCGGGCGGCGCGGAGGAGTTGCTGCTAACTACGCGGGGCAGCATAAGATGCGGGAAAAGCGAAGCCCCGATCAACACATCGATGCGACCGGGTTTGCCAAACGATTCGTCGGCGAGCGGTAAACCTTTTAAGTAAGGCAAGGCGGAAGTATCTACGGGAGCGGTAGGTAAATTATCGGTGATTGCATCGACAACTAGCGAATTAACGTTAAAAGTAACGTTCGGATTAAAACGGGAAAAGAAAGCGAATTGTACGGAACCCTTAACGGATTTTTCCGTACCACCGATACCCTTAACGGAAGGCGTATCAGATGAATGTCTAGTCAAACCTAATCGTTTGCAACATTCTGCGGTAATAAAATTAATTTGTGAGCCACTGTCTAATAGACAGCGAATAAAATGCTCCTTACCAAATGAATCTCGAACTATTACAGTAGCGGTTGACAACAAAATAGTAGTATTCGTATTACATTGCGGCTTTGATACGCGGGAGTTCGAGTCGTAAAAGATCGACGTAGCAATGGATGCATTACATTGCGGGGCGTTCTGAGCGGTGGCGGCGAGCGGCACGGCGGCGGCGTGAGCATCTTGCTCGCTCGAAGCCGTGGAGTTTGAACCCGATTGTGTACGTGCGGTATCATCAACACCGTTCGATAATACAGTCGCGTGCGATTCGCGATTAAAGTGTAAAAGCGTATGATGTTTATTTTTACAAGATTTACATCTAGATTCAGACTGACAGACTCTGGCCTTATGTTTAATACTTAAACAGTTAGTACATGCATCGTTTTGCTTCACCGATTTGAAACGATCACTTGGTGTCATTTTAGAAAAGGCAGGACATTTAAATAAATGTTTATGAACAAAGCTATCACACAAACATTTTGCGAATTTATCAATTACAGTGTAAGATTGCGGTTGCGGAGTTTTAGACGTTTTTTTATTTACAGGATTGTTGTTAGACTGAGTGAAACTCAAGCTGTTTAAAGCTTTAGTATTTTGTAAAATGCGAGATTGATTTTTAATGAACTGTACTAAATTGTCGAATTTAGGAATTTCGTCTTTTGAGTTCATTTCAAAAAGTCGAGCGGTTTCAGAATCAACCTTTTTTATAGCGACATGGAAAAAAATCAAATCTGATAAATCATTTATTTTAAGGTTTTTTAATGCGTTTGCGGCGGAAACAAAATTATCAGAAAAGGATTCGAAATTTTGAATAGATGCGGTATTAAAAGATTTATGTTCAAACATCCGATTAAGGTAACTAGAAGCTAATATACGTTTGTCTTCGTACTTGTTTATGAGTGAATTAAAAATTAATTGGTAGGTATCGCCATTAGGGCAAACTCCTGAGAACGCGGTTTGAGCCTTATCTTTCAATTTCCCCATCAAATAATATAATTTCTCCGAATCAGTCAATGTATTATTTTCGTGTACCGTGCTTTTAAAATTAGCATAGAACAGGGGCCAGTTACGAATATCGCCATCGAATGACATAATTTCAATGGGAGGCAAGCGAACTGTTTGCTTATTGACACCACTACCACTAGAAGTAGGAGCCGATGTGGCTGATGATTTTGAGAAATTTGAATAATTATATTTAACGCAGCAATATAATTCCTCAAAACTAATCCACGACTGATCATCAATATTATTTTCCGGGTCTTGTCTTAGAAGAAGCGAGTTATATTTATTAAATGCCTCGAGGAACTCGGTGCGCAACGCATCAACATTGACACACGCACACAAGAACTTCTCTAGCGGTTCCATACCGGACTTCATTTTTTCCATTAAATCGTAAATGATTTGCATGCGGGCAAAAATCATATTACGACATGACAGTGCTATTTGAATCGCGGATTCTATCTGATCATCCGAATCCATGGTCACTTTCTTAGGCATTTTCGATATTTTTGTAGGTTTTTATAATAGCTAAAATAAATCGCAAACTTCAACGAGTTGCGCGCGGTGCGGGATTGGTAGGTGGTACCTACGAATTAGTACCGAACGATAGCGAAGCGAGCGAGCGGTAGATTTGCTTCTACCTACGTATATTAAAATATTAAGTTGAGCGGGATGCGAAATACCTGTGAATGTACGCAATGACAAGTAGGTATTGTAATAAATGAATAAATTAAAGCGGTTTAGTATAAGAGTATAAGGAACGAAGATTGAAATGAAATATAGTTGCGGGATGATGATATACGGATATAATATTGATATCCGTTATCAAGAGAATAAAGAAAAATAGGTATCCGTGATCATGGGACCAAAACTGTTGGATATCTGTGATCGTAGGACCAAAAACTGTTGGATATCCGTGATCGTAGGACCAAAAAATGTCGGATATCCGTCTCGAAGGACCAAAAAATATCGGATATCCGTCTCGAAGGACCAAAAAATGTTGCGGCGGCCTAAAGCCTTGGGGTGAAAATCGAAATTTTCTTAGTGGACTGTATGAGGGGCGGTTCGGTGACACAAGTAGGTGTTTTGGTGGTGTGGGAAAATGATGACGGTACCTGCCTGGTGAGCTATGGCGACACGACGAGAAGGGTTTCTTTAGCCACGTGGCTGGCGCGTCCAGGATATCACGTACGGACAAGAATCGGCACTTTCCACAACACACATACACGCACTTGCACTGTTCAATAGCAATCTTCGTTCTTCGCGGTGAAAATATGAGTCCTTTTTCGACTTGGGATTAATTTTACCCAACAGGCGTCGATGTTGATTGAGAACTGACGGATCTTCTTGGCGGCAGCGTATGCGCGCCATTGCGGATCTTCCTTCTCGCTCTCACTTAGGCATTATAAGGGTTGTGGAAGGGAGAAGGAAAGCGGAAGGAACTTTATGTTACACAGATACTAATTAATTAGAGTTGCCAGTAATTAGGCATGAAATATAAAACTAAAGAAAGTAATGGCGTTAACACCCCCGCATACTTCTTATCAAATGGTCCAAATTTAACATTGCACGAAACAGAAAAAGATTTACACGAGGTGGAATCTAACTCAAAGAATCTATCAAGATAATAGGTCTTTACCTATGAAATTGCCGTTTTGTATGAAAAAATTTAAACGATTTTTTTTCATGCATTTTTTATTTGTATTAATCGAAGTAATCACCCATGCAATCAATGCATCTTTGCCAACGCAGTGGCAGTTTATTGATGCCCTTCTTAAAGAAATCAGCTGGACGGGAGGCAACAAATTCTTCAAAGGCATTTTGTACTGCCTCTCGGGTATTGAATTTTTTCCCGCCAAGAAGTTATCCAAATTCTGGAAAAAGTAGTAGTCTGTAGGCGCAAGGTCTGGTGAGTAGGGCGGATGACGGAGAGCTTCCAACTCCAGTTCTTGCAACTTGGAGACCGTCTGCTGTGCAGTATGAGGTCGCGCTTGTCGTGCAGGAGCAGCGGAGACGAGCGATTGACCAATGCTGGTTGGAGATGTGCCAGCTTCTCCATCATTGTGTTCAGTTCTTCACAGTACACATCTGAAGTAATGCTCACCCCGTTTGGTAAGCTGTGATGAATCACACCGGCGCTAGACCACCAAACAGTGACCATCACTTTTCTAGTGGTAAGTTTTCGTTTAGGGCATTGTTTAGGTGCTGAACCAGGATCCAACCAACTTGCTGAGCGCTTGCGGTTATCAAACAGAATCCATTTTTCATCGCAGGTAACAATGCGGTTCAAAATTCCTTCATTTGTGTGTCTGTTGAGCAGTGCAAGGCACGTCTCGACGCATACTTCGCGCTGGCGATCATTGAGTTCGTGGGGCACCCATTTGTCAAGCTTCTTTACCTTGCCAATTTGACGCAAATGGACCAATATTGTTTTGACGCTAACGTCGAAAGCTGCTGCTAATTCAGCCGTAGATTGTGTATCATCAGCTTCCACAATCGCCTTTAATTCGTCATTGTCGACCAAAGTCTTCGGACGACCGCGAGGTTCATTTTTCAGGTCGAAATTTCCAGAACGGAAGCGAGCAAACCAATAACAAGTGGTGCGTTGGTTTGTAGTGTTAGCTCCGTAAACGTCGTTGATGTTGCGTGCCGCTTGTGCCGCGTTGCTACCACGACGGTACTCATATTCCATAATTACTCGAATTTTTAACGTGTCCATGATGACGAAAAAGATTGAAATGCGATGAAAATGCAACACTAATCAACAAACAAATGACTACTTTTGGAAAAAAAAATCCATGTTTTTAAAATAAAATTAATTTGAAATTAGAATTCTTAGCCAAACAAAAATTATTTTGATTTGAAATGACCAGTACTGCAGAACGGCAATTTCATAGGTAAAGACCTAATATTACAAAGAAAGTCTTTCTCTCTATGCTGGGCCAAACTTTTTCCATGTTCTTTCAAACCTGATATAACAAAAGGAAGTAGTCCAAAATCGGTTTGCACAAATCCACCGACAAGTAAAAGAAAAATACCTTTAATTATATTCATAGGTCATTTTAGTAGATCGCGCTTATACAAAGCCGGGGCGGGGTCACTAGTGTTATATAAAAATGTCTCAAATTATGTCCTTTTTAGTAAGGTTGATGAACAAGCATGAAATAGATAGGTAAAAGAGTTTTGGCCTCTTATTAAATAAAAAAATATTTCTGTTTTAGTAAAAGTCACTCATTTTAATTCTGGTTTTATGTTGCAGGCTGGCATACTCCCCAAAAGGATCTTGCTGGGTGGGTTTTCTCAAGGAGGGGCATTAGCACTTCATGCAGGTTTGACGTATCCAGAACCATTAGCTGGAATCATGTCACTGTCATGTTGGTTGCCTAGACATGCGCACTTTCCGGATGCCGTAAAGGCTCCTACTGATATGCTGGTAAGTACAATAACGTGAATCTATCACCTATCTATCTATCGTCTATCTATCTATCTATCGTGTTTAGTATGTTTGAATTTAATTATTTGGCGAAACTTCACAGACGCGACAAAATACATATTTAAACTTATAAATTCGAATATCAGCTGTAGATACTTGAAAAACTGAGTGTTGAGTTAAGATTATATATTTTTTGTTTCATCATATATCATAACTACTCAAATAGCAATACTCATCACGTCACAATTTGAGACAATTTCACAAATGTTCCCCCCTGTCAATGTTATTCAGGCGCCAAAAGATCCTTGTATTCGGCCGTCGAGAGAAAGCGTACTTGACACCTGTCAGTTTCATACGTTAGTATAGAATAGATTGTGTTTTGCGAATTTGATCCTTATTACAACTAGAAATTGTCCAACTGACAGGAGTCAGGAACGTATTCTCAACGGCCGGACTGTAGTTCTCTACGTCTAGTTTACATCTTTTTAGCTCTTTGTTTCCATCTTTTTGGTAAGCTTATTATGCAGTCGAGTATTTTTATTTACTTTTTATATTATAATTAGCTTGTGCTTCGCCCACGTAAAGGTCGGAAATTAACCCACGGGAACGTACTACCGAGATAAAAAGTCCTATGTCCTAACCCAGGTTATGGTCTACCTGTGTGCCAAATTTCATCGTAATGTGCTCAGAATTTAAGCCATGAAAAGGCAACAGACAGGCGAGATTTACTTTCGCATTTATAAGGTCAATTGTGTGTCATCAATTCTTAGATATTATGAAATTCTGACTTTTGAACTTTGAAACATTGAAATTCGGAATACAATATTTCGGAGTATCCAAATACTCCGAAATATTTGAATTCGTAATACTTTGACGAGAACACCCAAGTGTTCCCGTCAAAGTATTATGAATTCTTCATCATTAAGAATGATTATTTATTATAATCTCCTTTATTTCATAAGTAATAGGTACCTATGAAATTGCCGTTTTGTATGAAAAAATTTAAACGAATTTTTTTCATGCATTTTTTATTTGTATTAATCGAAGTAATCACCCATGCAATCAATGCATCTTTGCCAACGCAGTGGCAGTTTATTGATGCCCTTCTTAAAGAAATCAGCTGGACGGGAGGCAACAAATTCTTCAAAGGCATTTTGTACTGCCTCTCGAGTATTGAATTTTTTTCCCGCCAAGAAGTTATCCAAATTCTGGAAAAAGTAGTAGTCTGTAGGCGCCAAGGTCTGGTGAGTAGGGCGGATGACGGAGAGCTTCCAACCCCAGTTCTTGCAACTTGGAGACCGTCTGCTGTGCAGTATGAGGTCGCGCGTTGTCGTGCAGGAGTAGCGGAGACGAGCGATTGACCAATGCTGGTTGGAGATGTGCCAGCTTCTCCATCATTGTGTTCAGTTCTTCACAGTACACATCTGAAGTAATGCTCACCCCGTTTGGTAAGAAGCTGTGATGAATCAAACCGGCGCTAGACCACCAAACAGTGACCATCACTTTTCTAGGGGTAAGTTTTCGTTTAGGGCATTGTTTAGGTGCTGAACCAGGATCCAACCAACTTGCTGAGCGCTTGCGGTTGTCAAACAGAATCCATTTTTCATCGCAGGTAACAATGCGGTTCAAAATTCCTTCATTTGTGTGTCTGTTGAGCAGTGCAAGGCACGTCTCGACGCGTACTTCGCGCTGGCGATCATTGAGTTCGTGGGGCACCCATTTGTCAAGCTTTTTTACCTTGCCAATTTGACGCAAATGGACCAGTATTGTTTTGACGCTAACGTCGAAAGCTGCTGCTAATTCAGCCGTAGATTGTGTATCATCAGCTTCCACAATCGCCTTTAATTCGTCATTGTCGACCAAAGTCTTCGGACGACCGCGACGTTAATTTTTCAGGTCGAAATTTCCAGAACGGAAGCGAGCAAACCAATAACAAGTGGTGCGTTGGTTTGAAGTGTTAGCTCCGTAAACGTCGTTGATGACGTATCCATGATGACGAAAAAGATTGAAATGCGATGAAAATGTAACACTAATCAATAAACAAATGACTACTTTTGGAAAAAAAAATCCATGTTTTTAAAATAAAATTAATTTGAAATTAGAATTCTTAGCCAAACAAAAATTATTTTGTTTTGAAATGGCCAGTACTGCAGAACGGCAATTTCATAGGTAAAGACCTAATATATACATAAAAATTACGTTTTAAAATGTTAAAATATAAAAAATAGTAGCCCACCGGTATCGGGAACAGGGTCCAACCTACCGGTGGTCAGGGCTGCTGAGAGAGGAACCTCCTAACGATACGCGCCCTGTCCAGAAGTACCGCTTTCTGGATCTAGCCCTTGATCCAGCTGCCTAACGAGAGCCTCCTCGGGTGTTTATTGAGGCTCTAGGCTATTATGAAATTGTCCGTCACGACTCGGCACAACGATTGCTGTATCCACATCCCACATCAACAACCCCACGAGCCAGGTCAAGATACTTAATCTGCTTATCTTTTTCAGCTTTCACGAGGTTCTCGTCATGCGGGACCGCTATATCAACAATCATTGTGCGACGCTCTAATTGATCTGTCACCACTATGTCTGGCTTATCGGCAACAATTATTATTATTTGAGAATTATTGTCATTATTAAGATCTTAATTACAATATCAAAAAGTATGATTTAAAAAAAACATTGACGGAATAAAAACACATGTCTAAGAGCCAAGCAAACATTTTAAATTTTAACTTATTAATTGGTAACATTCTCTGGGGCAGGTCGAATTTATTTAAATTTTAATTGTCATACAAATTGCATTTCTACTGTATAATTGCAACCTCTGAGCAGGTACTAGTAATTTCCTGGCATTTTTTTTTTTTGTTCAGTCTTTTTTTTACAAATAGAAAAACTTCTAAAATCAGACATGGGAGTTGGAAAATTTATAATTCCTTAAATAATGGTCTGCAATGGTCAAGATATTCTGCTCCACTCGTGGCTCTGATACATTTCTTTTGGCACTTTGAATGCTCTTTCCACATCCACTGAATTACCCCATATCACTAGACCGTAACGCAATACTGATGGATTTAGGACTGTTTTTTCACTCGACACTAGTCTTAATTTGCGAAGAGCATATACAAACTTATCAAGCTTACTGCATACTCTTTCTACATGTTCCTTCCAGTTCAATTTGTTGTCAATTAGTATACCTAAAAATAAAGCTGATGGTTCTGGTTGCAGAATTGCATTATTATGTCTAATTGATGACAAGACACATGTTTGAAATTGTACTATTTTGGTTTTTTCAATATTAACATGAAGATTATTGTCCCCCAGCCATTTTATCATATTAATTATTTCATTGTTATTATCAATAACTATGTCAGTTTTGTAGGAACATTTCATCGTCAAAGTCAGCAGCAAAGCGTCAGCAAATTGGATACATTCATATTTTAAAAAAAATATTGATAATTAATATATAATTAGTGGCGGACCCAGTACACTTCCCTGCGGACGCCAGAACCATTAATTTTTAGTTCTGAGCAAAATGTCCTAGTATCATTTTCTATGCTAGAGATAACAGTTCTCTGTTGGATAAATAACTTTTAAGCCAATCATGCGCTTTGCCTCTTATGCCATATTATTTCACTAGCTTGTAGAGTAGTCGTTTGTGTGATACAAAATCAAATGCTTTGCTCATATCTAAGAATACCTATAAAGTAGACATTTTTTTATGAAGAGCTTCGGTAGTTCTCTAACTAAAAAAAACAGGCTACAGTCGTTAAACTGTCTTCCCAAAAAACCAAGCTGACTCTCAACAAATAAATTGTATTTAGTTACAAAGCTATTTATTGTGTCATGCATTGCTTTTTTTTAAAAAAAAAACAGCAAAGATTGGGATCAGTGTGATGGGCCTATAATTGCCCATATGGGCTACCATATGAACCACTATTCAAAAAGGGCAACTGTACTGATATCAGTACAGTTGCCCTTTGCCAGTTGCCTAACGGTGGTTTAATTATACTCTTTTAGTCTAGACGGGAAAACACCTTCAAAAGAGTTTTTATTAGGTAGCTAAGTGGAGATGCTATAATTTTCGCGCTTACTTTATTTATCTTAGTGGTTACTTCGTCTAATCCGGTAGAATTTGTATTATTTAATAAATTAATTATTTGACTAACGTCAATTTCATTCACTGGAGTCGGAAATAAAGTATTTAAATATTATTGTCAATGTTAATGTTGTTTACGTCATGATTATTACTGTTGGTTTTTTGTGTCAGCTCAATGAAATAATTGTTAAATTGGTTAAGTACTTAAGTTATTAGGATTATTTTTTTTTTATCAAGGATTATTAATTCATTTATGTAGTTGCTATTAGAAGGTTTGTTTACTTCATAGCTTTACTTTTATTTTTTGAGTTAAGAGCGTTGGCTCCGTATGGCATTTAATGAAACTTCATACGCATAATGGACATAGGTCTAAAAAGGTAGTTAAGAACATTTTCGAACAATTGTGTTGCAGCTAAATACGACCGATTTTAAATATTCATAGAAACAGAGATTTCCAATTATCTTTTTTAAATAAGACATTTCCAAAATGTTCTTAACTAATATGTATCCTGCTTATGCGTATGAAATTTCATTAAAATCGGTTCATTCATTTCGATAAAAAAGGACTTGAAAGTGTGTATGAAATGCCGTACGGAGCCTAAGTATTTAAGAAAATCTTGTTTATCTGTTGTGATTTTGATATGATTTTTTTAAGATCTTAGTGTAATTGAGGTAATTTTTCTTGTGATAACGTTTACTTATTACAGGTTTGCAGAAAAGAGACAGGTAATGGCTGCACAGTCGCTTTGTCTCTCTCTAGAGAATGGTCACTTTTACGAGACTAACGCTCAGTCCATTCTCTGTCTTTGTCTATTTAAGCCACTGGCATGTGACATTTCTTGCGTGAAAATAAAAAAACCATATTTGGGAAAATAGGAAATCGAAATACAAGCTAATATTTTTCTGCGGAGAATTTAAACATTACTAGATAAAATCATTATATAAAAACAAGAATTATCAACAGTATTTTAGTCTCCACTGAACAAATAGCGATACCGTTTGCCTCTGGTCAATCTACTTTTCGCAGTAGCCATCTTGGATTTTGTTCATCCTGTCCCTAAGCTGCTGTTTTTGGCATAGCGCATTCGACTAGATCTGCACCATAATTGCGTGACAGTGTACACGTACAGTGTACGTGCGTATACAGTGACAATCACAATCCGAGAGTTTTGAAGGATATTTCTAATCCATTGCTTCATAGGTTTAATAAATTCGTCTGCTTAGCAACGTAAATAACGCAATGAACTTGGCTGAACTGTCAAAATGAAAGAAAATACGATCAATTGTCATTTTAATTATGTGTGTTACGCAATTACCCCGCCGCGGTCACACGTCACATCAATGCAGTAGGTATGCGTCGAAGTTCCTCAGAACCTGTCCGTCGTGTCGTGGCTTTTCTTCATTGCCAGAACGCGTTTTGGTCGACTCTAAAAAGAGCCACGACACGAATTTCACTTTGTATTCGTTCTGTGTTTACCAGAATGTGTTGTGGAAATTTTATAAGGGCCTAAACGGGAATTTCACCTCGTGACGGTTTTTTCACTCAATGAGCTTTTCGGTCTTTGAGCCTAACATAAATACAATACTCATTGTATTCTATCAATTTAATGTTATCAATATTTATTGTTGTTTATTAATATATACAGGAAGACCAGGTTAATCACCTGGGCATACTGTATAATAATATATTTTTAATGTAATTTTACTAACCGAATGAGAGTATAAGCATCTTTTGCAAAAAAGAATGACAGGACTTCGTGTAATCTGGGTGTCGCATTTAGACTCGCGTACATTCGTACAAATACTCTCAAAAAATAGATCTCGGTCAGATTAAAATAAAAGGTAATCATGGCATATTATTTAATATTGGGTTTCGCTAGAAAAACGTTGTTTAAAGAGCAAGGGTGTCTGCGTTTAGACTGACCCCATGACTGTTAAAAGCAAAGTATATACTATCTATGCTGCAAACAATATTACATTAAAAGATGGCGGAAATAAATCACATTATCACACTAATATTATGAAGCCGAAAGTTTGTGAGTGTGTGTGTGTGTGTATGTTTGTTACTTCTTCACGCTAAAACGGCTGGGCCGATGTGAATGAAATTCGGTGTGGAAGTAGCTGACACTGGATTAACACAGGTCACTTTATATCCCGAAAAAATGTAGTGTTCCCGTGGGATGAGCAAGGAATTCAAATATACCTACTTGCTACTCTTTCAAACGCAAACTGCTAGACAGATTTTGATGAAATTTGGTGTGGAAGTAGTTAACACAATGGATTAACACATAGGCTACTTTTTATCCCGAAAAAATAAACAAAGAAAGAAAGAAAAGTATTTATTTTGACTCGCACAGGAAGATCACCAACTAAACTAAAAACACAATAATAAAAGTTAGAAAACAAAAAAACAAAAATAAATAATCACACTAATATTATAAAGGCGAAAGTTTGTGAGTGTGTGGGGGTGTGTGTGTATGTTTGTTACTTCTTCACTCTTAAATGGCTGGACCCAATTGAATGAAATTCGATGTGTAGACAGCTTATACCCTGGATTAACACATAGGCTACTTTTTATCCCAAAAAACTGTAGTGCTCCCGTGGGATGAGCAAGGAATTCAAATATATTTGCTATTCTTTTAAACTCAAACGACTCGACCGATTTTATGAAATTTGGTGTGGGAGTAGCTAACACCCTGAATTAACATATATGCTACTTTATATCCCGAAAAAATTTATTCCCGTAAGATGAGCAAGGAATTCAAATATATTTGCTACTCTTTCAAACTCAAACGACTCGATCGATTTTGATGAAATTTGTTGTGGGAAGTAGCCGACACTGGATTAATACATAGGCCACTTTATATCCCGAAAAATGTAGTATTCCCGTGGGATGAGCAAGGAATTCAAATATATTTGTTACTCTTTCAAACTCAAACGGCTCGACCGATTTTGATGAAATTTGGTGTGCAAGTAGCAGACACCCTGTATACACATAGCACACATAGGCTACTTAACATCCTGAAAACATGTAGTGTTCCCGTGGGATGAGACATTTTTTCGTGAATACTTTTCTCACCGGTTAAATAATACACGTTTTAGTGTATCTCATAAACCGCGGGTAACACCACGGGGCGCAGCTAGTAGTTCTAATAATTACTACTGAAGGAATTACAATTGACAAGTTTCAACCTATATTTTTTTTTTTCAGTCAATCAAGCAGTCGATAAAATCACGGAAAATCGATTGGAAAACACAAAATGTTGTCAGTACTTGTCACTTTGTCAGTAGGCCGGTTGACAGATGAAATGTCATGTTTTTTTTTTGGCGATGTTACCATACTCGAATTGTAGGTACTGCGATGTCATTTATGTATTTATTTATATATTATAGAACAGAATATTTATTCATAAGTTCACATTAAATAAATTACGTAGAAGTTACACATTACAAAGTTACATTTAATATTGGTAAGAAAATCTTAAACTATGTTTAAAATCTAGTGTAAATCTTATATTTATTGGATAAAGGTCTAATTAATACAATAACGACCTACCTGATGTAGGTTTATTCAAACCTGTGTTTCAGGCCATCACCTGGACAATATGTTACTGTACATAGAGCTAGCATTTATACATCATAATTATATTTTAAATAAAAATTGACTTAACACTAATAAACTTATTGCATTACATCTAGAATTTTTCAGTGTCTGAGTAATTAAATGTCGCCAAGTATTCATTCAACATGTCACTACATTTTTTACAATTTAAACTATATATACTTAGAGACTTATTGATTTTATTATATAAAAACGGCCCTAAAAATACATAAAATCTATTTATAAAAGTATGTCTAGTTTGAGGCTTTATGCAAACCAAGTCCTTTCTTCTCTTATCTAAAGGTATTGGGATATAAGGATGATTGATATGTTGATATAATACTATATTCAATATAAATAATTGACGCACGGTTAAACCTTTACATGCCGTGTCAAGCTCGTGTGTGGGAAATCTAAATGGGCGAAAAGTGGCTACCTTAAGAATAGCTCTCTGTGCACGTTCTAATGGCAGTAGGATTGATTTAGCAGCCCCACCCCATGAAGTTATACAATAAGTGAGAATTAATTGACACAAAGCTAAATAAACCTCTTTAATTAATTTGTAGTCTGATACATATCGTAAATTCTTAAAAATGTATATTAATTTACGCATTATAGTGCATAATAAATCAATGTGTTTACGGAAATTCATATTTATGTCAATCGTTACACCAAGATATTTCATATGATCGGTTTTTGCTAAAGTAGGACAATTACATGCATTGTCAGCAAACGTGCCGCACTTATGCGCATAAATGTTTATGTAAGTAGTTGGCAGGTTAGTATTTCTAATATTTTCTCTGCATTTAGTGTTAAGAGATTTTCATGTAGCCAATTAGACACTATATTAAACCCGTTTTGGGCTTGTTTATACACCTCATGTTGAGATTTATCTGAAAACAATAGAGCTGTGTCATCTGCATATGACATTATGACCCCATTTTGGAGTGTCAAGCTGCACAGGTCATTTATATATACTAGGAATAAAGTAGGGCCCAAAATACTACCTTGTGGTATTCCGTAATGACTATTTCGGAGCTCAGAACTGACGTACTGACCAATTTTAACACATTGTTCGCGGTCACTAAGATAATCAGAAAGTAATGAAAGCGTTGTTCCTCTTATTCCGAGTGTTTCAAGCTTGTTCAATAGTAAATTAGGTACACCAACAGCAGTCATAATATATTCATAACACAAACAGTAATTTTTATTTTCACATTATTATTCTGATGCAGGAATGTGTTTTCTAAATATAATAATGCAATACGTAATACAAATAATTTTATGTAACTTGACCCAGATTTTTATTACATGGCAACATTAAAAGTTCAGCTTAGCCTAAAGTCTTGAAGTCAAGTCAGAAAAAGAAAACGGAAGCCATGATTATTTTTTATTATCAATAAACTAGTCAATTAAGTTTTCAATTATGATGATTTTTTTTCTCAACTTAGATAGGTCCTGTGCTTGATTTGATAAAACTTGGTAAATTATTTCGTCGGTATCTATCACGGCAACATAAGTTGACGCTTAATAATTCCATCAACAATTTTCTCGCCTATGTTCTTTCTTTGTTTTTTTATGTAGATTGTCTCTATGTCGGATACATCGGAGAAGACTTTTTTGTTTTTTTTTTTTTTTATGTAGGTTGTCTCTATGTCGGATACATCGGAGAAGGCCCGATGTGAGCCAAGGCTTTAAGATATTTTTCCGATTGGATATTTTAACAATTTTTGTATTTGAATCAATCACCTGTGTTATAAGGCTGATCATTAGCTCTGCAGCTATGTGAGCATTTTCAGTGCGATAAACTGGGTTAAAGTCAATTTGCTTTAATGCAACGTCTAGTAGATTGTAGTTAATTCGGATAGCTGTTTTTTTTTTCAAATATTTTCTGCATTTTTTTAACAAAGAATAATAAGGTAGTGTCATAGTCAGTCAGTGCGGAGTGAGCAACATGAGTTGATGCAGGTTGAGTTGTTTTAAGAATAAAGTGGTCAAGGCAAGCTTCTAATCGCGTGGAAGAATAACGTCAATAAATGCATTTTGAATATGGGGTCACTTTTGGGAGGTAAATTAGAAAATTAAAAAGAAAAGTTTTGCAAATTGTCCGTGTGACCAAATTAATGAAAGGGCTTTATGTGAGGGTCACAATTTTTATTTTTATATAATTTTGAATAGACTACTTAATAAAGTTATTTAAGAAAATAGATGAAAATTGAACATTCCCCACTAATAGGCTAGTTGACTGTAAGAAAAATACCTTATGAATTTTATTATGTAGAATGGTTGTGAGCTAAAAGTAACAACAGTACTAGTTATTCAACTTAGTATAGTAGTAGCATTAGAGTTGCCATTTTCACTATAATATGTAATTTATATTTCTGTAAGTATCAATCTGCCTAGCCTTTTCCCAACTATGTTGGGGTTGGCTTCCAGTCTAACCGGATGCAGCTGAATACCAGTATTTTACATGGAACGACTGCCTATCTGACCTCCACAACCCAGTAACTGGGTAATACGATACCCCTTGGTAAGACTGGTTGTCAGACTTTCGGGCTTCTGACGACCCGTAACGACTGTCAAAGATCCACGAAAGACAGCCGGGACCAACGGCTTAACGTGCTTTCCGAGGCTCGGAGGAGTTTCGGTATGTAAAGATGGTCACCCATCTTGACCAACCCCGGCAAGCGTAGCTTAACGTGATGGATCGACCCGTGCGGCTGTTATTACTTAGCCAATATTTCTATAAGTAATAAATATGCTAGTTAGCACGATTTTGGTGGTAGTGATTGGTGGGACAATCGATTTAGAGACTTGGTACCTACCTCGGTTTTTTTTAGAGGAGCATAACAGGACAATACGTTAATTTTATTATTGCTGTGATAGTTCTGTTCATCAAAATCTAAGGAATTTAGGACAAGAAGACGTCTGTCCCTTGAACCACAAGAATCGAAGAGTTTTAGAGACAGTGTCTGATTACAAATGTTTTGCAATGTTTTAAGTTAAGTAATAAATAACTTTATGGAACTTTTCCACTATTTAAACGATTTTAGGAGAATTGAGCTTCCATATGGCAAAATCAATGTCTAGACAATCTTTCTTCAAATCAGAAATGTCATACTTTACTGTCACTTCTACGATCACTTGCACTTGCACACCGTCTTCTCTGTCTTAAGACCAAGGTAGCCCGCGAAATTAAAATTTTCTTACGTTTTTTGCAATTTGCAAGTCAGTATTAGGTTGCTGTGGTAGGTTGTATGTTGATTTAATTATCACATTTGCTTTGCTTGACGTTAGCGAAAAGGGGCATCCAATTTTCCTTCGGTTATCCTGTAGAATTTAAACAACTTGTACTTATAAAAGATATCTTTGTTTCAGATATTTCAAGCCCATGGTGACTGTGATCCAGTAGTTCCATTCAAATGGGGACAAATGACAGCCTCATTTCTCAAAACATTCATGAAAAATGTTGAGTTTAATACATACCAAGGATTGACACATAGTTCTTCAGAGGCGGAACTTAAAGACATGAGAGCGTTTATAGATAAAACATTGGCTGCTTGAAAGAATCAAACAAAACCCTTGTAAAAGTACAGAAATTATTTTTCTTGTTGATATAGTTACACTATTGTTAGTAAATTAATATTCTGGCTATCGTCATGCTACCTTCCTGTTCCAATTTAAATTTGCTGCTAAGCATACCATACTACAAGACATTATTAAAAATAATAGGTAGGTACAATATTCATGTAAGGTTATAGAGAATCCCCAAATAAAGTTTTTTCCGAAAGGATTACTGGGTTATTATTATTTATTTGGTCAATCATTATAATAAATAAATTATGTAAGTATATGCGAAAGTGTCCATTACCATTAAAATATTTAAAATGTTCTTTGGCCAGTAGGTAATCCAGTTGACTGCGTCGTTGGTCTAGACCAACGAGGCAGTCAACTGGATTATCAACATTGATGCATATGCAACATGGATTGTCAACTGGATTATACCACTAGAGACTACTAGTGGTCGCAAGCGCTACTGCTGAGCATGTGGTCCTGGGTTCGATTCCCAGGTCGGGCAAAGTGTTATTGAGGGTTTTTCCATCTGGAATTTCTCAGGTGTGCATAACTCCAGCTTCCTCATAGGTGATAGAATAATTCTACCTATGCCAATATTTAAAGCATAACACCTGCAATCAAAGTACTCAGTCTTAATTTAGCTGCCTCAAAATTTTCGTCAATATGAGTCATTTAGTGTGTGTTAGCTGGAGTGACGCCACCCCAGCTTCCTCATTCAGAACAGGCAAACCAGTGAGGTTAGAGTTTTGGACTGAAGCCAGAAAATTAAAGCATAATAGCTGCCATTGGCAGCAAAATTTTCAGATCTCTGGTCAAAATACTCTATGAGTTATTGAACTTCTAAACATGAGTAGCTGGAGTGACGCCACCCCAGCTGCTCAGTCGTATCTTCCGAACGAAAGAAGATATGATTATATATTATAACTCAAAAATTAAAGCATAATAGCTGCCATTGGCAGCAAAATTTTCTTTCTGGTCAAAATACTCTATCGAATTATTAAACCTTTATACAAGTACAAGCTGGAGTGACGGCACCACAGCTACTCATGTCATATCTTCCGAACGAAATAACATATGATAATAAGTAAGTAAGTAATAAAGTTTGTCATTAATAGTTTTTCAAAACTACCCCGAAGGGAAGGGTAGAGAGGGAGGGGAGGGGGAAGGAGAAGGGGTGGTGATGAGGGAAAGAGGAAGGGAAGGGTGTGTTGAGAGGATTGGTGAGGGGGTGAAGGAGGGGAGGGGTGGTGAGAAAGCTGAAGGGGAGGGTAATGGACGGAGGAGAAGAGGAGGGGTTGGTGAGGGGGAGATGGATAGGAGTGTGGTGAGGGGGAGAAGGAAGAAGAGGGGAAGGAGAGGAAGTAGGAGGAGGGGGAGAGTTGGAGGGGATGTAGTAAGGGGGTTGAGAAGGGGAGGGGTTTTGGCATAGGGAGGGTGAGAGATGGGGTAAGAGGGGGTTTAGAGGGAGAGGGAGAGAACTGAGAGGGGGGGGAGTGTCTTTACACTTTAAAGTTGCTTTTTGTATAGCACTGATTCATTGAAGAAACCCAGCCCGACAGAAATGACTAAAAAATAGAAAGTCGGAATGATACAAAAAAGAGGAATAAACTCCAGTCGTGCATCGGAGCTGACACACACTTTTTTTGTTTGTTTGAACGCGGTACTCTCTGTAACTACCAGTCGGACTTTAAAAATTATTTTTGCATTAGATAGCCCAATTCTTAGGGAAGGCTAATGCATATTTAACATCACTCTAGGACTCTTAGGTGCCGAGCAAAAAAAAAAAAATGTTGAGTGCCTAAGCGAAAACGAAGTAATAGCGCGGGCAGGCAATGCGATGCGACGGGGTGGGTTGGGGGAACAAGAAATTCCACACATACGAAGTCGCGGGCAGAAGCTATCTCATTATAAAAAGAAAAGTCCTGACTGATTGACGGACTCATCAACGCCCCGCCCAAACCCTTGGACCTAGAAAGCTGAAATTTCGCACAGCGGTTCCCTTTATAATGTAGACAATGATTAAGGAAGGGATTTTCGTTTCCGTTGGATATTTTCCGACATCCACGCGGGCGAAGCCGCGGGCAAAAGCTAGTCTTTATACAATAAACGTTTGGTCAAATGATTTGTTATGAAAAAAAATATAAAGGCAAAAATATAAACGTTTCACTTGATTGTTAAAGATGTCATTTGCGTAATTCTTTGTAAGTTTATGTGCTTGAATTTGGAACAAGTCAAATTTATGGTAAATAACCTAATATCTAAAAAAAAAATGGTTAGGTTAGGTTAAAACTGTGACATCCTACGCACGAGCCGAGCGAGCGAAGCGAGCGGTGCCGCGGTAGCGGCCGGTGAGTACTAGAAACGACTAGAGTTTAAAGAAAAAAATATGGAAAAAAAGAGATTATTTTTAGTAGGCTATCAAGAACCGAACTAGTTAGACGAAGTTAATTAGTTTAAAAAAATTGGTTAGGTTAGGTTAGGTTAAAACCGTCGTTTCGCGGAAGGAGGCTGCGGAAAGGGAGAGGGAGATCGAATCGAGACGACTCTCCCGACCCGCAGAAGGCGGACCGGGCGTCGGCGGAGGGCGGACAATGTCCTCTTCCAGCCCCCGTAAACAGGTCCGGAGGGAGGGTGGACTCGGGGACGTCCGCCGGCCCCCATCCAGTTGGACCTGAGGCGGCGGCGCGTAGTGTTCCGCGCGCGCCCCTATTGGACGTCGCGTGGAGAGTTCTACACCTCACTCCCCTCGCAGGCCTGAGGAGGCCCGCAAAGGCGGGCCGGCACTAGCCGGGGATCGTGGAAGGCGCACAAGTTCCCATGATCCCCGGTCCAGGTGTGGGAAGGGAACATCGGGGTGGTTTTTAGTCAGTAAGAGTCTGACAGACCCCTCCGTTCACCCCAGGGCCGGGGACATCCATGAGGATTTTCCACCCCGGCAAAAAAAAAAAAGGTTAAACTGTGACCTCCTACGCACGAGCCGAGCGAGCGAAGCGAGCGGTTCCGCGGCAGCGGCCGGCGAGTGCCAGAATCGACTAGATTACCTATTTAGAAAAAAGAGATTATTTTTAGCAGGCCATCGAGAACCGAACTAGTTAGACGAGGTTAATTATTTAAAATAAATGGTTAGGTTAGGTTAGGATAAAACTGAGACGTCCTACGCACGAGCCGAGCGAGCGTTGCCGCGGTAGCGGCCGGCGAGTGTCAGAAACGACTAGATTATAAATAGGAAAAAAATATTTATTTATTATTATTTATTTCACTTTCGAATACATTCATTTTAAGTATAACAATACCAATATGATAATTTAAGCTTTATCTAATAAGTTTTACAAGACATCTGTGTCTAAATTAGATAATTTAAAAAAGAACAAAATAAAAAGTATTTGGCTTATTTTATTTTACGAAAAATGTGTTATTCCAACTGAAATATTAGACTACATAAAAATTGGTAAAAGTACTAGTTGGTAAACAAGTTATAAACATTAGGTTTGCGTTACAATTATTTGGGAAGAGATTTTTTGCTAAGTAATAATCTGCCAAATGAAATTATGCGGAAAATTGTTTGGGAAGTGATAATTTGTCAATTTCTTTTCGATGAAACAAGGGTAACCCCCATTTACTATTCGGGCCAACGCCAAGACCTGATAGGTATCTCGCACTCTCCAAACCTCAGTCAATAAACTCGGCGCTTGGTTTCGAAAGTGGAGAATCGTAGTCAATCCCGACAAAAGTCAAGCGGTTCTCTTTTTGAAATCGCGTCTCAATCGATCGATCGATTGACAAATCTAAATCGACAAATATCTAGGTGTGAGCCTCAATGAGCACCTCTGAGCACATAGAGTGGTCTCGTTCTGAACGCACTTAGCAAATTGTCACTTAAGTGCAAGGTGCACATCTATACAGCGTGCATTCTCCCAAACATGACATAGGCGGGTTCAGTATTTGCATATGCAAAGTCCCGACACATCCATGGGATGCAGTCCCTACAAAACCGTTTCCTCCGAACGGCTACGGAATGCCCTTGGTTCGTTCGGAACGAAATCCTCCACCTGGACCTTAAAATCCCAACTATCCATCATTCTTGAAACGCAATTCCAAGCTCTTCGATACCCCCGCGAAACATCGCAACCCTCTGGTTGTCGAATCCGCTAGTTATATCCCCTCTAAAATCAGTAAAGTCCGCCGTCCAAGGCATGTTCTCACCGACCCCGATAACCCGGAAAGCATGCTCTGCAATGACGCTACCCCCGTAAATCGATCCAAACTCTTTGTTCTTTCACCCAACTGACAACTGTGAAATTAACAATATCATTAGTGACATGAAAGACGATAGTGCACCTGGCTTTGACGGGATCCGTCCACTTCTCCTCAAGCATATTAAACCATTTATACTGAGTCCCCTATCGCATATCTGTAACCTGAGCATGTCAACGGGTACTTTTCCTAACTGCTGAAAGGTGGCAGCTATTACGCCGATTCATAAGAAGGGTTCCAAAGACTGTGTTAACAATTACAGACCTATCTCTCTACTTTGTGTTACGTCTAAGATCTTGGAGAAGCTCGTGAACAACCGCCTTATTAGTTTTCTTGAAAAACACAGCCTATTATCTGAACGTCAATATGGCTTTAGACGTGGTAGGTCCACAGAACAAGCCATAGAACTTTTGACTGACATTGGTGCCGATTCTGTTGTACAGAGGCCAGCACATCAAGCTACCCGAATCTGTCAAATTTTCCCAATTGAATATGAACCTTATTTCTTTGCAGTAAAGTTGAAAATCTATCAAAGATATTTGACAGATTGTGGTAGCTAGATGTGCTGGCGTCTGTACACCGAACTAAGCTAACTAAACTATCACTAAAATTCCTTACTTTTTGCTATGAGAATCTTAGTGCTATTCTGCAAAAAAAAACCTCTAAATTTAATAACAATTTTGACACAACTAAAATCGAGTTTGACAATCAAGACCGCGTAGTATAGTGCCTGTAGTATATTTGATCCGGTGGCTTTAATTGGAACTAACGAAATCACTGTGAAGTGACAAGGCTTGTCATATTTTGTTCACCGACATTGATGTCGTTACCGGGTCAAATATCTTTTAGGCCTCTGCCTCAAATTTCGCGGGCAGCGGGGCGGCGGCGGTGGCGGCGCATCTCGCATTGTCCCGCCCCGCTTCCGCGCCGCTGTTTTCGAGGTCCGGTCCATTTGTTTTTATGCATAAAATCCTGCCGCTCCCGCGCCGCCGCCGCTGCCGCCCCGCTGCCCGCGAAATTCGAGGCAGAGGCCTTAGAGCTGGAGGGGCGCAGGGAGGGAGCAGCTTCGACGTGTTATATGGAATGTAGGTACCTTTTTTTTTTGGTACCTACATGTTGAGTCATAGGGGTTTATGGGTTATATAAAGGGGGGCCAAATTTTCATTATTTTTGCGATAGGACACCGTTTTCGAGATATATGCAAAAGAAAAAAAAAAAATACACTACTGTTTTTGCATCCGAAGTCAAGGTCTCGGTGTGAATTTTAGTTCATGTCAAATAATTTTGTTCTGCACCTTTTTAATCGCGATTAAACATAGTCTGATTTAGTTTGTCAATTAAAATTTTAGGTGAAATCAGTCAAATTCAGAATAGCAAAATTGCCATTTTCACTAAACTAATAACTCCGTACAATCTTAGTCCTGTCAAACTAAAATATAGTTAAATTGTGTCACTTTAGTCAATTTCAGAATGGGAAATCATCGTTTGACAGGAATAAACGAAATTTTAGTGATTTTTAGTCTAGTTTAGATGCATTTGTGACAAGAGAATAGGCACCATTGTCTCGTCAAAGATCGGTGGGGGCCATCGGTCAATTGGTATCTTTCTTGATCTAGCCAAGGCATTCGACACAGTTTCTATTCAAATACTAAAAACAAGCTCGATTGTCTTGGCGTAAGAGGTATCGCTCGGGACTGGTTTAGTAGTTACTTAATGGATAGACAGCAGTACGTTGTGATTGGAGACAGTGTAAGCGAAAGACTTCCAGTGACGTTTGGCGTGCCACAAGGCAGTATTCTCGGGCCGACATTATTCCTCATGTACATGGATGACATTTTGAGGTTAACCATACCACAATCGGATATGATCTGCTATGCAGATGACACCGCAATCATTTTCCACGGTGACACATGGGCGGACGCCACAGATGCCGCAGAATATGGCATGCGTACTATATCTGACTGGCTCGATAGAAATCTTCTAACTCTAAATGTCGAAAAAACCAATTTCATAACATTCCATATCAGTCGTCCCTGCAATCTGGACATTAACCATATTAAAATTCATAACACACTGTCATGCCATGGATTGCTGCTGTAAAGATATAGTCAGAGTCGAATCAATAAAATACCTAGGCGTCATAATTGACCAGAACTTGTCTTTTAGAGAACATATCTTGACACTGTCCAAAAAAGTCCGTAAGTTCATATGTATAATGAAATCCCTCCGTGCCAGTGCCCCAAAAGATATATTTAGGAAAGTCTACCTAGCACTTTGTCAGTCACTCCTCCAATACTGTGTAGACGTCTGGGGTAGCGCGGCCAAGTCCTATATGCTAGAACTCGAACGTGCTCAACGGGCTGTTCTTAAAGTCTCCCTTGGAAAACCGCGACGATATCCTACAGACGAATTGTAATAGGAAGCAGAGGTCATGCGCGTCCGACAGCTCTACATCCTGAAATCTCTCCTTAAACTTGTTGCGGCGTCAGGGAGACAATTCATTTACACCCAAAGAGGGAGGGTAGGAGCTGATGGGCTGCCAATACCAAGAGTGAGAACGGTATTTGCTACCCGGTTTTCACTCTTTCTCCCTGTTCGTGTCTTTAACACAGTCAACAAATCCACACTAAGGATCCCTGGAAACATACTCGAAGCCAAGGTTACTTTAAAGGCATGGCTTCGGAACATGACCTATGACGAAACAGAAAACATCTTGTGCCCCTTGACATAGCTTGAACCTTCCCTTCCCCTTCTCTAATTCCCACACATATACGAACACACACCCATACATGCACACAACCCCACACACACCCTCACTCACGCACATAGACAACTACACAAACACTACACTCTTTCACGACTCCATTTAGTAATAAGTTATTTTAATTATTATCGGGAACTAATTTTTTGAGCTGTTATTTAAATATTCGAGATGTTATTATGATCAGTTGAAAAACATATTGAGCAGTTATTTAATTTAATGGCGGTTAGTAATAAAAAATCAATTAGTCGGTTATTTTATCATACAATGTCAATTCTAAAAATAATTGAGCAGTCCAATAACTGAATGAGCGGTAACAATGATGGAATGAGCGGTTCGATAAATAGTTCGGCAGATCATAGCGAGCGGTGACACCCGAACTCAAATTCATTGAAAAGAGAGGTAAATGTTCGTTATAACTTTATTGTTGGTTAATCATTTGGTTTAGGTTAGAACAGTGATCATTACCTCTTTGCTGTTGAATAATTTGGGTTAGGTTAAGTTAGGTTCTTGCGCCAACTCTTGGCCAGCTACTTGGAGGACCGTGTGGTCCTCCTTGCAGACAAGACGGCCAGAGTGAGGCGATATGGCGCAGAGTCCGGTGTTCCGCAGGGGTCGGTCCTAGGACCACCGCTGTGGAACATTGGAATCGACTGGCTCCTGCGGGGGACCCTCCTCCGTGGCACGAGCATCATCTGTTACGCGGATGATACCCTCCTCATTGCCCGGGGGAGGGACTTCAGGGAGGCGGCCAGTCTGGCCTCTGCCGGCGGATCCTTAGTGGCAGGAAGGATCCGCCGCCTAGGGTTGAAGGTGGCGCTGCATAAAACCGAGGCCGTGTATTTCCACAGGCCACGGCAGCGCATCCCTGCTGACGGCCACATTGTCGTGGAGGGCGTCAGGATCGGGGTCAAGGCCCAGATGAAATACTTGGGCCTTGTACTCGACAGCAGGTGGCGCTTCGGCCCACACTTCAGCGGGCTGTCGACGCGCCTGCTGAAGGCCGCGAACGCCCTGTCGTGGCTCCTCCCGAACCTGGGGGGTCCGAAGGTGCGATGCCGGCGCTTGTACGCCGGCATCCTCAAGAGCATGGCCCTTTACGGGGCCCCAATCTGGGCGGACTCCCTCCACAGGAGGGAGAACGCCACTGCCATCCGCAGGCCCCAAAGGGCCATTGCACTGCGGGTGGCGAGGGCCTACCGATCGGTGGGCTTCTCGGCGGCGTGCGCTCTGGCCGGCACCCCTCCTTGGGAGCTCGAGGCATGGGTGCTGACCAAAGTGTACGAATGGACGGCGCGGCGTAAGGCGCTCGGGGAGCTCCCCGCCACAGAAGAGCGGGAGGCCGTGCGGCAAGAGGCGAAGGCCGCAATCGTCCATCATTGGATGGAGGACCTCGCCACTGCCGCTTTTGGCCGCCGAACTCTGGACGCGCTCGGGCCAGTCCTGAAGGATTGGCTTGAGCGGTCCCACGGTTTCCTCTTTTTCCGTCTGGTGCAGGTGTTGTCCGGCCATGGGTGCTTCGGATCGCACTTGCGCCGGATCCAAAGGGAGGAGACCTCGTCGTGCCACGACTGTGGCGCGGCGGAGGACACGGCACAGCACACGCTCGAGGTGTGCCCGGCCTGGTCCGAGCTGCGCCGTAGTGTGATCGCAGCGGTTGGGCGGGACCTCTCGCTTCCCAGCGTCGTCAACTCCATGCTGGAAAGCGAGGGGGCCTGGACTGCGGTCGCCTCCTTCTGCGAGGAAGTAATGTCACAGAAGGAGGCGGCGGAGCGGGCGCGGGAGGATGATCCTCACGCGGCGCCGCTCCGAAGGCGGAGGAGGGGTCGAAGAAGACGTGAGTTTGATACTCATCTCCGACTCCTCCCAGGTGGAGGCCAGCAGGCAACGGGTGCGGGGGCACCCTTGCCTGTATCGCACGGACCTCCACCAGTGCCGGACGGGAATGGTCAGGTGCTCCCGGCCATTCCCGTAGCCCCTCAACCTGCTGGGGGGCAAGCGGGGCCCGCCAGCTAGGCGGGCATGCGCCGGGAGGGTTGTGGATGTAAAGGCTGAGCCAGTTTCCCATGACCCTCCCGTCACGGCGATGCGGGAGCGCCGCTGGGTCGTTTAGTGGGTATACCGGATTTACCGGGGAGTCCCACATACCCCACCCGTCCCCCGACGGGTGGGCATGCGTAATGCATTTTTCCCAGCGTCAACAAAAAAAAAAAAAGGTTAAGTTAGGTTCCACCCCGGAGGGTTCCCGCATTGTCGAGGCGGGGGGGCTCAGTAGCCGTGGCTTGGTCACCCACGGTGAAGCGAAGAGGAACCCGAGGCGGGGGCCGCTCCTCAGGGCTTTTACGGGAAAGCCGACGACGTAGCGGCCAGCGGGTAGGTTGCGATGGCCGTATGGGCGACACCGCAACTGAGGCGGGCCTCGGTGTCTTATGGGAGGCATCGCGGCTGAGGATTGGAGGCCGCGGCGGGAGAGGAGTGCCAGTATTGCGGTGCGCCGCTCTCCCTACCTTCCGCGGCCTTGACGGGGCCGCCACCGTTTGATGGCGGACGCGGTAGGGCCGCAGGGGAAGAGGAGTGTCGGTATGACGTTGGCCGCTCTCCCTATCCTCTGCGGCCGAAATTGGGCAGGCGGCGGAGCGCGCGTGGGAGGACGACCTTCATGCGGCGCCGCTCCGAAGGCGGAGGAGGGGTCGGAGCAGACGACTCCTCCCAGGTGGGGGCCAGCAGGCAACGGGTGTGGGGGCATCCTTGCCTGTATTGCACAGGCCCCCACCAGTGTCGGACGGGAATGTCCAGGTGTTCCCGGTCATTCCCGTAGCCCCCCATCCGGGGGGGCATGCGGGGCCCGCCAGCTAGGCGGGCATGTGCCGGGAAGGTTGTGGAAGTAAAGGCTGAGCCGGTTTCCCATGGCCCTCCCATCACGGCGATGTGGGAACACTGCTGAGTTTTAGTGGGTATACTGTCATTCCGACAGGAGTCCCACATACCCCGTCTCGTCCCCCACGAGCGGGGATGCATAAAGCATTTCTCAGCGTCAAAAAAAAAAAAAAAAAAGGTTAGGTTAGGTTAGAACAGTGACCAGTAACGCGCGAAGGCGAGCTAGCGAAGCGAGCGTGCCGCGGCAGCGGCCGCCGAGCTCTAGATCCCCTTTATTGTTGCTAAGCGTTTGTTTGCTTGGTAAATGAAAACACTTGAGCGAGCGAACATGTTTGTTCAGGATGCGACTTCGTCCGTCTGTCCGTCCGTCACACCGCTATATCTCGAAAACTACTTTACCACCTCATTGTTTATAGAATTGCTTAGAATGAGATTTCTTACCGACAAATTCCGATTTATTACTGCCCACACGTAACCGCTCGTTCAAAATTTTTTACCGCCCAATTAATTATTTTCCTGCTCAATTATAAATTCACTGATCTATTTCATTATTTTTTATTACTCATTTTTGTTTAATTTACTGCTTAGTTTTAACTGCTGAACTAGTTATTAAACGTGTCATTTATAATTTTTAACTTACCAAAACCGCTATTTACAACTGCCTCTTTAAAGTGTCAGTGCCATTATTATCTTTTTATTTAATTTTTGTGTTTATTATTATTATTTTATTTTTTTTGTCCGGCTGTGCTGTGTCACATTGAACGTTCGGCAACTCAATCTATATGTTATGCTAATCTAGCTATGCCTAGTTTGGGGCCCACGGCTATTTCTTATGTACCTATAACTTGTGTGCGTGTGTAAATAAATTATTATTATTAAATTATAACTATAGTATAGGTACCTCATACTCATAACCCTCCTCCAGAAGAAAAGTAGGGCCACCAGTACAGTTTACAAACACAAATCTACATTCCGACCTCGCCGCCCAGGTCCCTTGCGACGACGACCCCCACGTAATTCCCCCCGACCCTTGATCTGTGAAGAAGTGCCAGCTGGTGGCTTAGCTAAGCCTGTAGCTTTATATTCCCCAGATAATAATTATCCAGATGTGATTCAGCCTATCCCTCCTTGCTGTACTCCCCCCAGCGTTGCCTTAAGCCGAGGTTCGTACACCACAGGCGGTGCCCTTAGCATGCAGTCGCTTAATTCATAGACTAATTGTGAGGGATTCATTAATTAATATACGCATGAACAAAATATCGCTTTTATTTTGACACAACAGTTATTCGTAACCAAGGTAAAAATATAAATGACATGCAGTGTCAATTGGTACTGGATGGCCAGTACTCACACTCCTCTTCACGGCATCGTCATGGTCATCAGGACTTCAGGAAACTCCTAAGCTGCTCCGCAATTTCAACATCCGTGGGCCGGCTAGGGCTTTGGTTAGGATATCTGCCTCCATATCTTCGGTACGCAGATACCTGACTTGTATCGCTCTGTCCATTATGCAATTTCGAATGAAGTGCATTTTTAAGTCAATGTGTTTGGACTTGGAAGTGACCATTGCGTTCTGACTTAACTTGAGGGCGGCTTGGTTATCGTTTAATATAACTATGCTTTCGTAGTTGGCCCCAAGATCTCTAAATTTTCAAGTGAATAGCCTCCTTTGCAGCTTCGGTCAAAGCGACATATTCCGCTTCGGCAGTCGATAGTGCTACAGTCTTTTGCTTCTTCGACATCCAGCTTATAGCCGTTCCAGCATATTTAAAGCAGTAGCCCGAAAAAGACTTCCGGTCGAGCTTGCATGCGCCCCAATCTGCGTCAGCCATGCCATATAGTTCTTGGCGAGTTTTTCTAAATATAAGACCGACGCTTTTTGTTCCCTTTAAGTATCGCAGTACCCTTTTTGCACACTTGAAATGCTCTTCTCCGTAACAGTCGTTAAATTGGGAGAGATAACTTATAGCAAACATTTTATCAGGTCGAGTTGCCACTGCCAGATACATGAGAGAGCCAATCAAATTTTTGTAGGGCAGATCGTTCATTTCATCTCTTCTTCCTTTTTCTAGTTTAAGACCTGGTTCTATGGGTGTAGACGTGGCCTTGCAATCTTCCATTTTGAATTTTTTAAGAGTGTCTTCTATGAACTTCTCCTGGTTGAGTTTGATTTCATCTCCATTATAAGTTACGTCTATCCCTATTAGCCGTTTAGGTGTTCCTAAGTCTTTTAACTCAAATTTCTTATTTAACAGGTCTTTTATTTCTTGGAGCTTTCTAGGACACGAATAGGCAATTAACAAATCGTCAACATATATAATTATTATGACTTTAACTCCTCTTTTCTCTAGTAAGTATAGACATGGGTCAGCTTCCGATGCTTTGAAACCTATGTTTTTTAATTCTGTGTCGAGTTTCTTATACCATTGCCTCCCTGCCTGTTTGAGTCCATATAAAGCTTTTATGAGTTGACAAACTTTCCCTTTTGGATTGTTTTTTTATGTCTTTTAGCATACTCATTGTTTTGTTGTACAAAGTTAAATTTTCTTGTTTACTTTCTTCAACCATGATTTCAGTCAGATATTCTTCTAAATAGTCAGGGTACTTCATAACCATCTTTTCTTCTAGTTCACCATTCAGGTATGCCGTTGTAACGTCCATCTGGTTCAATTTCAAGCCTTCTTCCATGGCTATTCCAACAACAGATCTTATCGAACTCAGTTTCGCTACAGGAGCGTATGTTTCATTGTAGTCAACTCCTGGTCGCTGAGTGAAGCCCCGTGCTACAAGTCTGGCTTTCTTTGTGATATTGTTGTCAGGTCCTATTTTGTTTCTTAGAACCATTTTGTAGTCCACTTCTTTCATGTCTTTGTTCTTCTTTTCTATTTTCCAGGTTCCATTCTTAACATGTGCTTTAATCTCGGCTTTTATAGCATCATGCCAGTATTCATCATCTTCATTCTCATTGGATATATAGGATATCTCCGAGAGTAGATGACTTTCTGCAGTCTGGTCCAGTATAAAATCTCTAGTCCACGTTGGCGGACGCCTCTCTCTTTGCGGCCTCCCATCTTCAGGTATTTCTACAACATCTGATGCATCATCGTAAGACTCTATTTCTTCTACCGACGAAACTTCATCTTCTTGCTGGTTGGAATTTTGTAACGTATTTTCCTTTTCATTCTCTGTTATTTCAATTTCTATGGGTTGTACCCTTTTATTCTTGTTATCATTGTATTTAATTTTGTTTTCTTTTTCAGGTTTCCGAGATTGTTCCTTTTCGTTAATAAGCTTATCATAGTTCTGACTTTCTTCTTCGAAGTACATCTTGTCTATAACTTTTATGTCCCTGCTTATCACTACATCATCGTCTTCAGGTATGTACACTCTGTAAGCCTTTGAGGTCATCGAGTATCCCATGAATACGCCTTCTTTGGCATTCTGGGTCAGTTTGCCCCGTTTGTTCTTTTTCAACACAAAGGTCTTCCTTCCATACACGTAAAGATGATGTCCACATGGTGTTCGGCCTAGCCATTTCTTGAACGGTGTTTCGCCATTCAGTGCTTTGGAAGGGCTACGATTTATAAGGTAGTTTGCAGTTGCTACCGCTTCCGCCCAGAGCTTTTTAGGTGCCTTGGCCTCGATTAACAGACATCTGGCTTTGTCTAGCAAGGATCTATTCTTCCTCTCGCTAATCCCATTTTGTTGAGGGGTGTAAACTGTGGTCAACCTTCTTCGGATGCCATGCGATTTGAGGAAGTCATCGAATTCCTTGTTCCGATATTCTGTACCATTGTCGGTCTGCAGGTTCTTTATTTTCTTGTTATGGAACGTCTCAACTTCGTTTTTGTATTCTTTGAAGACGTTGAATACATCACTCTTTCTTTTAATAAAATAGACGTGACAATAGCGACTATAGTCGTCTGTGAAAGTAACGTAGTACTTTGATCCTGCTAATGTATCACATTCAAAAGGTCCACAAACATCGCTATGGATTATTTCCAAGTTATCGGTTGAATATAGATCATCATGTCTTATGAACGGTAACCTGGACAATTTGCCTTTGATGCAGGTCTCACATGTTTCCATGTCTTCATCATTAAAATTTAAGCCATACATAAGGTTATCTTTAGCCATCTTCTTTAAATCTTTTTCGTTTATGTGGCCGAGTTTGCGATGCCATTCCATAATGTCACTGTCATTTTTTGGTGTGTAGTTTGTAGTTTCTTTTCGTCAAACAGAAGGCAACGTCTTGCCCGTAATAATTTTTCATAGCAATTGGTTTGCGATTTTCTCATAAAATCTCCATAATTTTTACGAAATTTTGTAAGTGAACAGCTTCTTGATAAATTGTGAATGTGTTTTTGTGTAGAACCGCAATTGACTGCAACGATAAATCAATATTTTTGGTATTTTCAATACCGAGGCTATTTGTTGCTTAACGCGGAAAAGCAACGCCTCAAAGACGGGCTTATTAAAAGCCGCAGACTTTTGAAGAGTGCCTCAACTCTTGAGACTTTGTGAGGTAGTATAAAGTTGAAGCTAGTTGCCCATTCCAAAACTTATATCCTAATGGAGAAATATGGGCAAGAACCTCCATGGACACTGTTAAAATCAAGTTATTACAGTCCAAGCAAACTCCGCCCATACGACGACCCACTGACCCCGGCTTTAAACATGTAAGTATCTTAAAAAAATGTGCTTAAAGAAATAACATCATTTTATTTCAGGGCTTCATTGGAAAAGCAGTAAATATATAGAGGAAGAACAAAAAATGCTCAGTTTGAAGCATTTTATGTCAATATATTATGTAAGGACTGTTGAACATACATACAACCATCATCATTGTCATCCACAGCCCGCCTTCGCCCACTACTGGGCGTAGGCCTCTCTTTTCTTGTGGCAATCCAGAAAACATACCTACCATCATACATAGATCTATTTCCAAAACATTGTCTGTTCATGGTTGTTACTGGTGAATACAAAATATATAGGTAAGACACCAATAAACGTAGGTACCATACATACCTACTACCTACCTTTATGAATATTTGTTTACTTAGCAAATTATAACAACAAACTAGAATAAAGAAAGTATTAGGCAACTGAAATTAATTATTATTACATCTCTCAATAGATACCAGTTTATATTTTATATTAAAACCATCAGCTTATCTCAGTAAATACCCACATCATTATTATAATATAGTAGTTTGCTAAGTACCTAGTGTTAGATAATAGTTAACAAATGCTTCCTCTCTCCTAACTCACTATTTTGCTGTGCCTGACAGGGTCCACATGATCTAATTATAACTTTACCACCTAAGAATACCTACATGTAGAATGCAATAAAAGTATTGAGTATTGAAAATAATATCCAAGTACAGAAGTACCTGCTAAGTAAATGCTATCTAAATTTTTTCAATATATTTTATTGTGTAAGTAGGTACCTACTAGAAATGTGTATCTTGTCATAAACCTTTATGATGTCCTGTGTGAATCCTCAAAATCAGAGTAGTTTTGAAGGTGGTTTTCTAAATATTATGGTACTTATCTACTTCTATTTCTAATGTTTATTGTTAGTTTATGTAAACATATTGCGCCAACCCCAAGTAACATGGGATAAGGGCAGGAAGATGATTGTTAGTTTATTATGGAGCCCTTCAAAATACTCTTTTGCACTGAATTGGTTTTGCTTGAAAGGTACTTAGCAATATACAGGATGTATCAGAAAAGTGTGGTCAAATTTAAAGATACTGAACAACTTTCTCCATAGGACCAACATCGTAATCGAGAAAAAATAATCAGCCGTCCCATACACTTGGGTCGAGTAGGTATTGAAGTTTTGTACGGGACAGCTGATCATTTTTTCTCGATTATGTTGGAGAAAGTTGTGCAATTTGATGATCTGTACCACACCCTTCAATTTGATTACCCTTTCTAGTACATCCTGTACCTATATATCATAGGTTCATCTACCTTTTTGTCTGTTATCTAATAAAAATACTTGCCGAGGTTTTATAAGATCTTTCTTTAGGTACTTTTTAGACAAGTATGCTGCATCCATCAATAGACTTGCAAGGCACATAATCGTTGTTTATAGGTAACAGAATATTGTTGTTCTATAAAATTAATAGATTGTGCATTGAATTGTTTAAGGGATAAGGATTTACTTAAATTCTTTTCTTTATATTGCAGGTGTCAGGCTCAACTACATTATTCAAGCAGTACATAAATAATCCATGATGACTTCCACAGGAAGACTTTAGAATACCAAGTTCCACCAATGCATACATTATAAATATTTGTTCTATTTCTTTTTGCCTCATGTCCAAATACTAAATGCTCTTGTCAGTGGTTGTAATTGTAATGATATAAATAAAACAGTTTTTTTGTTTACCATATTTTATTTCTACCTATTTATCTATACCTAATGAAAGTAATGAATGACAGTTAATTTTGCTAAACACCACTATTTTCTAAATAGTATAGTGATACTATTTCGAAAGGGTATTCTAGTGAGAATAATCACTTCTTTATTTAATAAAAAACATAGTAAGTACTAGGTACTCAATTCTTAAATACTTCATAACAAGTTATTTTTATTTGTACCTTCATAGTTCATAATGAAACACTTTATAATTATTAAAGTTTACGCTTATCAATTAACACAATATCATAATTATGTTTTTATATTGCTGTTGTGATAACAATATTTTATGAAAAATCTTCGTTTCTACTTTTGTACTTGGAAACTGAAGTAGTTGCAGAGGAGCTGTGCAGTGATGTCAAGTAAATAGCAGCAATGGGCGACATCATTTATGCTGCCTTCATATCTTCATAGGTGAACCACCCCGGGAACTCTCCTACAGTTTTAAAACAAAATCACATTATTTCTGCTCAAATAAAGTACATAAACATTATGTAGCAAACTAGGCCTTCATCAGCCCATGGCTGGACAAAAGCCACCGGCCTAGTCATTGCTGCCGGTTGTTTAGTTTCTTCAGGATCTGATTTTTCAGTCTCCAGATATTTTTATTTAACTGTAACACTAAATTAGTACAGTAAACATTAGTTAGATATAAATCTGCCTAGCCTTTTCTCAACTATGTTGGGGTCGGCTTCCAGTCTAACTAGATGCAGATGAATGTCAGTATTTACATAGAGTGACTGCCTATCTGACCTCCACAACCCAGTTACTGGGTAATGCAATACCCCTTCGTAAGACTGGTTGTCAGACTTTCGGGCTTCTGACGACCCGTAACAACTGCCAAAGATCCACTAATGACAGCCGGGACCAACAGCTTAACATGCTCTCCAAGGCACGGAGGAATCTCGGTATATAAAAATGGGTCACCCATCCACAGACCAACCCCGACAAGCGTAGCTTAACTTGATAGATCAACCCGTATGGCTTGCTTAGCCACAAGCTTTAAAACAGTTGGGCATACATAAAATATATGATGTGTCTATTTTATTTGACTATGTAGAAAGTTCACTGATGTGATTATTAGTTTTTTAGTTATGGCCTGGGGAGCAAGTCTCCCGAGGGATCAAGTGTCCTGTCTCCCCTAGTAAGTGGCTACGCTTGTTTCTTAAATATGTGTCAAAAAGCTTAGGTACCTTCAATGATTTTTATAGAAGATCCATATTCAATAATGTTCATGCCTTGCCACCAACTTCTTTGTTAGAAAATCCCTCGCTATATATAATGTTGGTAGGGCAGTGTTCAATTCTTGTATTTTCAGCTTTAGCACCGTCTGTGAAAATATTATGATCAATGTTTCATAGTTAATTGTTATTCAATTAGTGGTTAATTTTTAGCATCTACTTATGTACAGGAATATCAACTACCTAACAATTATTTCAGTTGTTAGAATGTGAGGTTGACAGACATATGTATAATAAATTAATTAACCATCAAAAAATAGTTAAACCTTACTCATGGACGTATAAAAAAGTACATCACGTAAGTTGCTTGTCTACGCAACAAAGGAATGATTGTTATGTAGACTGACCAATAATGTACCTACAGCTCATTGATTTATAAAAATGCTACAGCTACAATAATCTAATGAGATAAGTACACACACACTACACAAATACACTTGACACTTCTACAAATCTACACACGTTATTTCTATATAAACTGGCTTACTTACTTGTAGGTAGTGATGATATCGAAATAGGCACTTTCGCTATTGAGCAAAACAGCCTTAGTCTTAGTGCACCTTTTACAAAGCCCTCATTTTATCATCAACAGAGCGAGCGCTAGTTCTTGACTAGAGAAATCTCCACTATAGGTAGATAGAGTAACTCCACGTGGTGACTAGTTCAATATTCATTATAGGCCCATGTTTCTTTATGAGATAATTTGTATTTGTATGTTGAAAAATGTAACAACTATTAATTTATTAATAATAATGGGAGGATTCTTCTTTATCAGTGTTGCCAACTTCTTTTTCGCTAGTCCACTAGCTAGCGGCGATTCTTCAAACTATCATAAATAAACTAGACAACTTTTTAATTTTATTTATCTTCCTATTACCGACGTTCGGTCACTGTTTTGGAGGTCCATTTGAAGATTTGAAAATGAAAATAAAACATAACATAGGTATGATAGTAAACATGGTTTTTTCATCATCCTACTATAATATCACAAAATAATGAATGAAAAAGTTAGTAGAAGATGTTTGGATGTTTGTTAGACAGACAATAATGGCTTAGTTTTTTTTTATCCCGGAATTATGTTCCCGTGGGGCAATTTTTTCGAAATGACGTTTTTTTGGATCTCCACTCGGGTGGAGCCCATTCACACTACATTCGTCCCTATATTTGTCATGCTGAACAGTCTTTCTAAATCCGCAAAGGTTTTGGTATTTGAAAGAAAAAATCGTAAAATTATTAACACTGGTTTTAGGCAAACAATAAAACATGCCATAATCGTGATAATATAAAATTTTTTAGAGTTAAAAGTTTTGGAAATTGATTGTTTTGTTTTCTACAATTTGAATTAAACTAACCACTAGACAAAATCACCAGCCACTAAAAGAAAAATTTCTCCGCCAGTAGGGGTGCCAAAACCCCCAGGTTTAGTGGAAATTCTACTAAGTTGATAACACTGCTTTTCTATGATATTTTCATTGGCTACAGATTACAAAAATGTGAAAAGAAAAACGTTTCGTTACCTATTTCAAATATGGTAGCTTTTGGTAGAAAGTGTTTTAAAAATTGTTTTTTAATTTTTCGGCAATTATTGAACATCTTTATTTATAAGCATTAGTAGACCATCAGTTGCAATTAAAACAAAATTAAATTGTAGCACAATAATTCGGAAACAAATAATTCCAATATGATGAAACAAAACGCTTCAACGTTACAGATTAGGAGCAATTGGTTAGTACATCTCTATACAATTCTAATGGATTGGATTTTTTTTTATTTCACAATTCCAAATATGGAAGCCAGAACCGACAGGAGTTTGTTTAAATTGGGAATCTATTTCCGAAACAAACTGTGTTTCGCAATTAGGGTGCAGATTCAAAGTAGTAAAGCCCATCTCTCTTTCGAGCAGTCAGCGTCTTTTCGCCGGTTTTTTCTACGACGTAGGCTTTCTCTTTTTCAAAAACAACCTTATTTCCTCTGTCCGTTATTTTGGCGACAGATAAAAGGTTTACTGATATATCGGGAACATACAAGGTGTCATTGAAATTGTAGCCATGTTTATCGGTACTGATTGTAACTCTTCCTTTACCTTGAATTCTACTAGTGTATTTATCTTATGCCAACTTTAAGGTGCCATTTTCAGGTGTCATAGTAGAAAACATCGATTCATCACCGCACATGTGTGATGAGCAGCCGCTATCTAGACACCAGACATTTTTATCAGCATCTGAATTTACGGTGCTCAGACAAACGTTAAAATTGTATTTGCTTCTGTTGTCTTTTTCATTTGTGTTTTTCTTCTTGCCCCAACATGTCTCGATAGTGTGGCCTTTCTTTTTACAGCTCTTGCAGTACAACCTTTGCCTATTTTTCTTGACATGATATGCTTCTGAGCTGTCAGGCTGTTCATTTCCACTCCTTGCTTGGTATTCTTCCAGAATCTTTATTTTCAGATCTTCAGGTTTAGGCAGGGTGTCTCGAGATTCAATGGCTATTCTAAAGTTCTCAAAAGTTGTCGGCAAACTGTATAGCAGCATTATGCTAAGCAGTTCTGGAGGTATCTTTATATCCATATCTGCGAGTTTATCCACGATGTCCATGAAGTTATTTATGTGGTCACGTATATCTTCTCCTGTGGTCATTCGCTTATTAGAACCAACTGTTTTAGTAAGGTAGCTTTCCTCGCAGGCCCAGTGCTTTGGTAAGTAGCTTTCAACTTGTCCCATACAGCTTTAGATGTCGCGCAGACTTTGATTTGTTTTAATTCAGACGGTGACAATAAAAGTAGGATTTCAGCCCTTGCCTTCAAGTCCTCTTTGTTGAACGCCGATCTCGCCGCCGCATCCGTAGCTGGTGGTAATGTTTTCTCGCCGCTTACGATATCCCAATAGTCATTTTTAATCAGGACCGCTTGTGCTTGCAAACACCACGTATCATAGTTTGACTTGGTCAAAGGTTCTATGTTACGATAACTCGTAGTTGATGCCATTTTTCATATTTGCAAATAACCACGCTCTGCTACCAATTTGTGAGGGATTCATTAATTAATATACGCATGAACAAAATATCGCTTTTATTTTGACACAACAGTTATTCGTAACCAAGGTAAAAATATAAATGACATGCAGTGTCAATTGGTACTGGATGGCCAGTACTCACACTAATAAAACCAGTTTAATGGCCCCGCAGCGCGGTTTTTTCTAAAATTTATTTATTTATGTTTATTTCTTTAGGACAACAAACAATTGCGTAATAATGCTTAATACTAGTACAGATAGATTATAAAACATTTAGGTAATAACGCAACCAGCACCGTTATCCACATAATAATACAATTAAACTTAATTAGGTACAAGCAAACTTAAGAAAAGAAGAAAGTTATGTCCGAACACACAAAACAAAACACATAACAAAAAGAAAAACATCCGAATTGAGAACCTCCTCAAAAAAAGAAAATTAAGAAAATTAATGCATATTTAAAGGTATTGTACTTAATTGTAAAGTACCCTAAGTAGACGACGACGACAACAACGTGACGTGACTCTAACATAACTTTTTTCGACAACATTACTTAGGCATACAAAATCCAGCCCAAACTCTTGGACCTAGAAAGCTGAAATTTTGCAGAGACACATTTTGCCGACATCCACGCGGGCGAAGCCGCGGGCAAAAGCTAGTTACAAATAAAGTTTATTGAAGTCTTCGATCATTGAGCTTTGTCGGTGCCGATTTTGTTTTGGAGATTTTACACTTCTTTTATTGCTTATTTACGCCCAAAGTTGCGTTAAAATTAGCGAGAAAAACGAATGTTTGTTGGCTCATAACTTTTTAATGGCTTTTTTTTTTACTACTTATTCTGTTTCCGCACAGACAAAAGTAATAATGACAATACGATATCATGTTTTACTTTGGATGCACAATGTGTGAAACAGTGGAGTAATACCCCCCCGAAATTTGTATGGAAAAAATGTCGACAAACTTTAATTAGAAGTATTTTAATGTAAAACAATTATTTTACCTATGTTTACATTATAAAAAGTACCTTTTACTCACTTTTTTTTCATTTTACTGAACCTCATAACTCTTGAACGGGCAACTATGGGCGCGCGCTGATAGCGTACAATTATAGCCAACAAGCCAAAAAATAAGTTCAAGTAGTTTTAAAGCAAGACCTGTCAAGACTTGGCCAAATTTTTGTAGTTTCTGTTTATATTTAGAGTTGTGGACGGGGCGCTCGCTAGGCTCAGAATGTCCTCCATCAGATCAGATTGGGATGTCGCTACACCCCCGTTAGGGGGTGTGGCTGGCGGTCACGGGGCGTAGCCTCCCTCCCGCGGTCACTGTAGGTACGTTGGCCCGCCTCTTCATGTCGGCCTATTGCGGCCGAAGGATGATGGGACGCGAATGTACGCGTCCCTGTGAATGGTTGCTATATCTGTGTCTGTAGGCACGCCACGACGCTGCTAGACAGCGCCGCTTTCTTCACCGTATCCCGGCGTACAACCCCTACCAGGTGGAACTCTCACCTACATGAGACAAGCCCAGCAGAAGGCGACCAGCGACAGAGATACGGACTCGACGTTCCTACAGAAAGGGTGAGTGGCTCCCGCCCGCCCCATTTTCAGAGCTAGCCGAGCCTGGCACACGGGGGAGGGAGACCGTGTCATGGGTGTGTGGGTGGCATTGTACTGTGTGACGCCACCCGGTGTCTACGTGAATCGCACGCCCACGCTGCGCCTTCACGTGTGTTTTATGTGCCTGTATAGAGGTGATGTCTGATGTTTGTCACGTGACACGCCTAAATTATCCTAGCAACCGCCACGTAATAGATACATGTCTGTTGTCACAAGTGAGCCGCGTGTAAACTGAGACCGACTCACTCTGAAGTCCAGTCCGGTGATGCTCACTCATCCGCGACCAGGTCGCGGGTGTCCTCCAGGTGCGAGCTGTCGCTGCACCCCCGTAAGGGGGTGCGGCAGGCGGTCACGGGGCATAGCCCCTCTCCCGCGGGCGCCATACGTTGGCCCGTAACTACGGGCCCCTCATTTTGGTGGCCTGCTGCGGCCTAAAAGATGATGGGACGCGAATATGCGCGTCCCTGTGAATGATTGCTATATCTGTGTCTGTAGGCACGCCACGACGCTGCTAATCAGCGCCGCTTTCTTCACCGTATCCCGGCGGTCAACCCCTACCAGGTGGAACCCCCACCTACATGAGGGAAGCCCAGCAGAAGGCGACCTGCGACAGAGATACGGACTCGACGTTCCTACAGAAAGGGTGAGTGGCTCCCGCCCGCCCCATTTTCAGAGCTAGCCGAGCCTGGCACACGGGGGAGGGAGACCGTGTCATGGGTGTGTGGGTGGCATTGTACTGTGTGACGCCACCCGGTGTCTACGTGAATCGCACGCCCACGCTGCGCCTTCACGTGTGTTTTATGTGCCTGTATAGAGGTGATGTCTGATGTTTGTCACGTGACACGCCTAAATTATCCTAGCAACCGCCACGTAATAGATACATGTCTGTTGTCACAAGTGAGCCGCGTGTAAACTGAGACCGGCTCACTCTGAAGTCCAGTCCGGTGGTTACGATTGCGACCTCGGCGGCGAGGTCGGAATGTATTCCTGGGTGGTCTATGTTTGTAAACCGTACTGGTGGCCTTGCTACTCTCCTGAAGGAGGGTTATGGGGTCATCAGGGTCGGTGAGAATATGTCGCGGACGGCGAGTCTTACTAATTTTAGAGGGGGCATAGCGCGCGGCCTCGACAACCAAAGGGTTGCGATGCTTCGCGGCGGCATCAAAGAAACGCTTCGAGCCGCGCTTCAAAAATTGATGGATCGTGGGGGGTGTCCTCCATTCCTCGGTGTGCCGTCTTATAAAGGCTGGTCTCTTCCACAACTCGCCTGATTCACTCAGCGGGGCGATGATGATGTCACTAAACGTTGCCTTCCGTTTTACGTTGCAATTTGCTCACGCCGACATATTAATAATAATAATTTAATAATATATTAACTTTGTTGCATGCTAACAATTATTGTATAATTGCTTGGAAAAATGAGAAATAATAAAAGGCTTTTTATATTATATTATTATTTTAATCTTAAATTATTTGTTGTTTTTATTACTTACGGTTATAACAAGAATAAAATGACACCAAAAGAAATACATAACTAAAATCAAAAGTAGGTACCTACCTAGGTATACTTTAGTTTACATAATAGTATAAACAGGGTAAGTACCTAGGTACTTGTAATTCGACGTATTCCTTGCAGGACGTCATACTAGAGTTAAAATGCAACAAATTAATCCACCAAATGTTCTACCCAAATTCAGTAATTATTTTTTGTAATTTTGTCATGAAAAATATTAATTAAGTACTAAATAAAATGTTTAATTAGTGATCTTTGCCAAAGTTTTAGGTATTTTTCAATTTTAAAATTTTAACTAAGGGCTGCTACAGCATCAGCTATGATTATAACTTAAATTCCAGTAAAGTCGCGCCATAAATCATATTTTTCATAAAAAAAAAGTAAAAATCCAACTAACTCAAAAACTATTGAATTTCGGTAGCACATTTGGTGGCTTAATTTATTGAAACTGAACCGGTTTACCAACAGTCGATTGGTCCATGAACCGCTGGTCAACATTGTCTTTAAACCATTAACTTTTCACCCACGAACGTTTCGCCAACATAACTCTACATCAGTGAATGCTTAACCAACAGAATGTTTTGACCAATAACTTTTCACCCAAGTACTAAGCTTTTTAAAGTTTTTAATCACAACTTATTGAATTTGTATACCTAACCCACATAAAATGGTTGAAAAATCATAAATTCGTATTCGTTCGTTCTTAGTTACCTACTTTACTATAACAATAACTTTTAAAATAATTATATTACCATTTATTTGTATCTGTTTAAAAAAAAATTGTTTTAAATGATTTTTTAACTATCTACTATGGTAATTCTATGTACTTCATAAATGTGAACTTATTATTATTATTATTATTTGGAGCTTTTTTTTAAATGAATACTATCAATGTTATAGTTATTTTGAAAGTTATTATAATAATACCTAAGGGTACTGAATACGAATTTATGATTTTTCAACCATTTTATGTGGGTTACATAAAAACAAGCAATATACAAATTTAATAAATTGTGATTTAGCTTATGTTTTTTGTTTAAATCTGGATCGGGTCGGGCAGTCTATGCAGCGTACCATCGATATGGTTTACTGTCGATACAACGTATTATTGATACAGTATAGGTACGGTCAGCAACAGAAGTCGGTAACACTGCTACTTTTTGACATCATCTAAATTAACACAAAATGATTCGATAAACTGCTTTTTTTCGTTTAACTGTTAAGAGTTCTTAAAATTTTAAGTACTTCTGTTCCGATTTGCTTAATAATTAAGATAAAAAAACTGCAAGCGTTAATCGACTTTTGTTGCCGACTGATTTGATGTAGTCGATGTAGCGTACCGTCGATTTAGTGTACTGTCGATTTAGCGTACTATCGATTTGGTGTACTGTCGATGTAGCGTACCATCGATTTGGGGTACTGTCGATTCATTAACCCGTCGATGGAACGTTTTCGATACAGCGACCTTCGACGTAGTGACTGTCGATATTATGAAGCAGGCCCGTTTTTAGCAAGTGATAATTAATTTATAACACGCACATGAATTCGAAAAGACATTGGTGCGTGCCGGGGTTCGAACCTACGACCTGTGACTTGGTAGTCCAACGGTCATACCCCTAGGGTATCACTGCTTCTATAGGTTAAGCACTCACTGACGTACCGTTCTGTTGGGGAACAGTCCATGGGCCAATTGTTCTTCTGTTGGTTAAGCATTCACTAACGTAGAGTTATGTTGGCGAAACTTTCGTGGGTGAAAAGTCCTTTGGATGAAAAGTTAATGGTTTAAAGATAATGTTGACCAATGGTTCATGGTCCAATCGACTGTTGGTAAACCGTTTCAGTTTCTATTTTATTGCATTTTAATGGTACGGCCAGACCTGAGCGTCAAGTAGCGGGATGCGAACCCCGAGCGTCTACAACGCGAAACGTTTACGTGCACACCTGCGCGACTACAGCGCGAACCTTATGTTTAGTGAATAGCCACTAAAGCTGCACGTCTACAGCTTAGTTTAACACCTAAATTGTTGTCCAACAATAGAAAGTCGCCTGACGAAAGGAGCCAAAAATAAAAAAAAATATTCTAAGATTAAGGCTTATAGGTACTGGGTATAAAAGTCAAATTCACCCTTATATGCATAGAATACGTACAAATATTTCTACTAACTGCCACGTTTTGTCTATTCTTCCGTCGACAAAACCCGTTTCTATGGCTATCATGCTAAGCGTGCTGCAAGGAATACGTCGAATTTCAATTACCTAACCCTGTATAATAGAATACTTACTTTTAATAAAAAAAAAAAGAGTAAATAAACAGACTGTGTTGAACATTGCATGACGAGAATGTAATAAAATTTCTGTGTTGGAGTTATTGCCAAATGTAATTGGAGTGATAGGATTATGCGAGGTTGCAAATTGCAATATGGTTACAGAACCAAAAATGGGTACCCAAACACTGTCCAACCAAAAAAAAAATTGGTTCAGGTGATTAGTAGTAGTAAAATTCAAATTTTCTTCTGTTATTTGCAATTTGCAGGTCAGTATCAGGTTGTATGTTGGCAAAATATGATTTGTGGCTTTAACAAATTATGTATTTATATAATTATAACCATAAGAATCATTAATACATCTTTCTAAGTTAGATTTGTTGTTAAAGACAACAAAGCTAAATTAGAGATGTAGGTACAGATGATTCTTATGGTTGTAATTATGTAAATACATATAATATGTTATTAGTAATAACTTTTTGCTCCTAGTAACTAGGAGAATCTCAACATCATTTAAGTTTAGCCCTTAGCATGAGGTTCTTATTTTTGGTAGGCAGTTCATTTATTTATATTTCAATTATGTTATATGTACATCATTTCAGCCATAGATGACATTTTTTTTGGTATGTGTACCAAAGTTTCAAAATAGCTTGCTAATTCGTCAATTGTGACATCACAGGGTGGATTGAGAGCTTGTTGAGAACAGCTGCCAGATCTACTACTCTGTTGTTTTGGTTCTCTATGCTCCTGCGAACTTGATACATCATGCTTCCACCATCTACTCGCACTGTTTTTATCAATCACTACATTTTGTAAATTAGCACTAGACGATATGGTTAGCTGGTTACAGTTGTCAACAAGTGTGCATAAACTTAATGGGTCACATCTCTCAATATTTGTCATATTTTTACCGGTTGCTTCTTGGCAGTTCTCCGTATCCAATTTAATAACAGTGCCACCTTTTTTCAATATATTCAATACTGGTTCTTTGAGTATCTTACTATGTTTCTTTTTGTAGATTCCAGGTTTCAGTTTTTTTTGAGAGGAACAAGAGCATCTCGACTCTTTAGGAAGGACAGTAATCTTGGGAAAATTCCTTTTCTGCAGTGGGTTTACGAATGGATTTTCATTACTTCTATTCTTAATTATTTTTAAAGGTTCTATTTCTAGTCGTCCCATTTCCAATCCTAGTAATATGTCTTCTTTATTCATGATTCCAAGTACTGCAACAAAGAATAAGAGTATTTACACCCACTCCAGTTCAGTTCACAGGGTTATAATATTAGCAACGCTGCTGAACTCCTGATGTTATGCGCAACAGTGCCATTTTCCAGGAAATCACTTTATAGGTTAGGTAGAATAATTTAACATATCCTGAAAATGTGTTAAGTTATTCTAAATATTAAGCAGAAAAGCAGCACAGCAGTTGGTATTACTAGTAATTTACTGAATTTTTTTAAGCGTTTGCTTAGCTGTTTTCCTTTTAAATGTCTTCTTCTTCTTTAGGTAATATGCATGTAAACAATCTTTATGGAGACTAGTATTTTGATCGAGTTTGTTTTGAACTACAAGCAAAGAGTACAATATATATATATACTACAAGAACATTTTCTCATTGTTCTGGAATGTAACAACACTTTAACCTGCAGAACATTAGATACCCGCTGAGACTATCATTGCGCGCGAACACTTTCTCGTTGTCCGCTCGGCAGATTACGTCATTCCGCGAGCGCCGGCCGCCCGGCCAGATGTTGATAAACAAACTTAATTTACGACGTCGTTTCTTCGAAGAGCCCTTTCAAGTGTATGTTTTTGTAATGGGAAACAACAGAGCTTTTAAATAGCGTTTTTTTTGTTTGAATGTTGATTGCATCCATTTATACAATAATTTGTAAACGTAAACACAGCGATTTTTTTATCTTAGATTACAAATAAATGGCTGTAGTAAAAAAAAACAAGTGATGACCTATATGTTTTATGGTTTAATATGCATGGTGTGATTATTCTTAACATAAAAAAAATAACAAAACACATTGCATAGTATAATATTTAGTATTTAGAAGCATCCGAAGTTGTTGAGACAACATTGTTGAAGCGGCAAGTTTTACACGCGGACTAAATATTTTTTTCTAATTATATCTGATACGTAGAAACTTTGAAATAGATTTTAATGTTTTACTCAATAATCAGACTATTCATATATGTAATAATATTTCAATGATCAAACCAATAATCCATCAAGATTCTTATTGGAATGATGCGTCACTCAAAACAATAACAAACCATTTCCGTGCCGTACCGGTTGACGATAAACACTGAAATAACTAATTAAATCACTTACAGACTTGAATCCTGCACTAATCCATATTGCCTATATTCTTGTTAACACACACAAATAGTTTTTTTACCCGGTTTTCCCGTAAAAACCACAAGAAACACAAAAACGGACAAAAAATACGCCAACCGTTTCGACCACGCACACCGCCGCACTAAACAACACAATTAACAGAGAAAAAATATTTTTTTAAATCATAGACGAGAGTCGCTCCTAGGGTTACCATACATAGAAATGAGCGGAATTTAATAGTGGAATCGACTAAATCATTCGATTCGGGAGGCACCCCGTAATGTGGAAGCAACAAGGATTGTTTTGAGGCGACCCGACCAAATTGGAGCGCGGGAATTCCTGTAACCATGCGCGGGGAGCGGCAATTTTTTCTCGGTTTCACGAATTCCCAAGTGCTACTGAGCGGGTAAACAAAATAATTAAATGTTGCAAGAGGTTCTGGACATTTATATTTTTTTTTCATCGTTCTGTACAAATTATTATGAATCAATGAGTCAATGAGCATTAGTGAGCATTGGCGTTCTTTGAGAAGTGCTTTGTTTGTGGAAAACATACCAGTGGGCTCCTGTGCTAGTTAGCAATTTAACCACGCTGTTTGATAACATGAGAACAATAATCACTTTCATAACACTATTAGATACGTAGGATTTATGTAAAGTACTAAATTGTACGCTTTAATGTTACTAAATTGGACATTTTTTATTTTGTTTACGTCATGGTCGTCATCACAGACGAAGTAGTATCGGTATATACGTAGTATCCCCTAAGTAGTCTGTGATCGGTATTGTCGTCATCATAAAGTAATATGTCATGTTCGTTCCTTTCATTCTTCATTTCTTCATGACCACAGACTATATAGAGAACTACACGTTGATTAGCTACGTTGATTAGGTTGATTCTGGTGGGTTCATTTCATGCATTGAGGTAAGTACTCTAAGGTATTAACCTAGTGAGCCACGGGTCGCGGGTTGTTCGAAAGAGACACCGCCGTGGCCCTGACACAGGCAATTGGCTATGCTATGTATAAGTTAACCTATGCCGATTCCAAAACCATTTCGAGATTTTAGGTTTCTAAACCTTATTTCTCTATTTCTAGGTCTTAAAATTTTAAAAAAATTGCTTAAAGTAAAAAAGTCTTAGTAAAAAGTCTTAAAAAAAATTCCTGAATAAAACCATAGCATACCCAATTCAAGGAACACGGGTGGGGTTTAGTAAAAAAAAAAAGTCTGACACGCTCTCCCGGTCCGCCCAGAGTGGGAGAAGTCATTTGATGATTTTCCATCCGCAAAAAAAAAGTATTATCTATGACTTACGGTCAGCTAGCTACTGTCATCCATCCAAGTGTCAGCATTGAGTTTCAGCAGCAGCAGCTGTTCTGCCAGTTCTGTCAGTATTTCTTGTAGCTGAGGTTTTAAAAATTACTACAATACTCTCTCATGATAACAAACTTAAACAGGAATTGAGAGAGACACAAGGAGATTAAATACAGTTTGAAATCAATATAAAACTTGAAGAGTTTAGGAAGTTTTGTTGAGTTTAAATTAATATTTTATAATGCCTTGTATTCGAAAAGACGTATTTTGGATCGGCATATTATGTTTGATTAGTTTCTGTTACGGAGAACATCTGAAGTCATCATCTTCATCGAGTGACCAGAGAAACCCTAAGTCTATATTTACTGAACCACATGCGACGTTGGAAGGAAAAGTATACATTAGTTACAACAGTGATCACGAAATTGGTTTGTCAAGGTCAAAGCGAGCCAGTTTACCCAATCAGAGTGATTCTAGTTCTAGTGAATCGCCTGCGAATAGTCAACCTGTGAATTCAACACCAAGCTCCTCTACTGAAAGTTTAAATATTGCTACAGAAAAGAATGATAAGGAATCGTCCATACTCTCAGTAGTGCTCGTAAATATATCTTCATCAGCGATTCCAAATGCCTCAGTAGTAAGTCCCTCTGATGCAGCACCGTTGCCTGAAAAGAGCTCTGCAGAAGATGAACACAACAGTTCTATGGCCATATTTTTTGTGTTATGTGTGCTGGCACTAGGCATTTTACTGATTCATCTCATGCTTCAAACTGGATTCTCCTATCTTCCTGAGAGTGTGGTAATAGTGTTTCTTGGTGCTTTAATTGGTATGATCATCAACTTGATGTCCATTAAAAACATTGCAAACTGGAGAAAGGAAGAGGCATTTTCACCAACTGCTTTTTTCCTAGTTCTGTTGCCTCCCATTATTTTTGAATCAGGTTATAATCTTCACAAGGGTAATTTTTTCCAAAACATTGGATCTATCTTATTGTTTGCTATAGTTGGAACTGCTATATCAGCATTTGTCATTGGTGCTGGAATATATTTGCTAGGGTTAGCCCAAGTAGTGTATAAACTGAGTTTTGTTGAATCATTCGCCTTCGGCTCCCTGATATCAGCAGTAGACCCTGTAGCCACGGTGGCAATCTTCCATGCTCTTGATGTAGACCCAGTACTCAACATGTTAGTTTTTGGAGAGAGCATACTTAATGATGCTATTGCTATTGTTTTGACAACTGCTGTTTTGGACTCAAATGATCCTCTCATGTCCACCGGGGAAGCAATTCTTTCTGCAATCAATAGGTTTTGGTTAATGTTCTTTGCATCAGCAGGCATAGGAGTCTTGTTTGCACTTGTTAGTGCACTTCTATTGAAACATGTTGACCTTCGAAAAAACCCATCTCTTGAATTTGGTATGATGTTAGTGTTCACTTACGCTCCATATGTACTGGCTGAAGGTATTCATTTGTCAGGTGACTATTTCATATACCCATTGTATTATTATTATTACACACTTGCATGCATCACCCACCTGTTGACCCACCCTACACTCTTTGATTTGAAACAAGATACTTCATTTAACAAGTTTTACTAACATTAACCTAATATGTTTATTGTATTATGATTTTTTTACATGCAAGTGTAGTTGTGATTAATAAATTATGATGTTTGATTTAATTAGTTCTAATGTATTTTTGATTTAAGCATATTTTGTTTCAGGAATAATGGCAATATTATTTTGTGGCGTAGTAATGTCTCATTACACACATTTTAACTTGTCAACGGTGACACAGGTCACCATGCAGCAGACTATGAGAACACTGGCATTCATCGCTGAGACCTGCGTGTTTGCTTACTTAGGATTAGCTATATTCAGGTATTTTATTACTTAAATAATTATCATTATTATTCAACACTGAGTAGCAAGCGAAATAATTAGGAAATATAAGCTTAATTCTTACAAATTTTTGTTATGTTTACAGCTTTAGACATCGTGTGGAACCAGCTCTGGTAGTTTGGAGTATAGTCATGTGTTTAGTTGGTAGAGCTGCTAATATCTTCCCACTTGCTTTACTCTGCAATAAATTTCGCGAGCATAAGATAACTAAGAAAATGATGTTTATCATGTGGTTTAGTGGTAAGTATTCATGTTTTAACCCTGCCTACCTTTGAATGCTGAGTTAATGAGTAAGTACGGAAGAAAAATACTTTCCTACTGTGCCAACCACAAATATAAATCAATAAATAGGTAAAGAGCAGGAGGACGATGATAAATCATTACTTATATAGGTATAGTTAATTCCATTATCATCCTAAGGTGAACTCTACTTTAGTAAGTATTTTCTATATATAAAAATGTACTCTGTGGTAAGTATGCTGTTACAAATGGGTAGTCAAATCATTACTTTTTTACACAAAAGTATGTTTATTAAATAAAATGCTTTACATCTAAAATTATATTTATAGTTCACAATCGTACCATGCACATCTATCAACAATTCGGCCAAAACCATTTTAAGAATTGCAAAACATTTTATGTAATAAATATACTTTTGTGTAAAAAGTAATGATTTTGACTACCCATTTGTAACAGCGTCCTTACTAAAGTAGAGTTCACCTTAGGATGATAGTGGAATTAAGTACACCCGCAGTGGTAGCCCGCGAAATTCAAATTTTCTTGCGTTTTCTGCAATTTGCAGTGTCAGGTTGTATCTTGATGAAAATGTGATTCGCGACTGTAACAAAATATATGTATTTACATAATTATAATCATTACAATCAGTGGTCCAACTCCATAAGTTAGTCTAATCCTCAAATGTCAAGATTTCATGAAATAGTCATTCCCTAAAATTTAAGTTGGTCTTAAAATGTAAATACGTCCCTATTGTTCCGTAACAAGTAGGTACGTATTTACATAATGAATAATCAACCTACGCGAATCATATTTTGATAAACATACAACCTACCTATATAACCTACCTAGGTACTGATTAGCAAATTGCAAAAAAACGTAAGAAAATTTGTATTTTGCGGGCTACCCTGGCGCTTTCGATTTCTCAATTCAGAAATCGGATATAAATTATCAACGTTGGAATTTTCGTTCCACGCAAAAATAAACAAGCTAATATTTCACATAAAATGCGCCAAAATAGTATTTTTGAGCTTGATTTGAACTTAGCTGCCATAGAATGAAATGAAGAGGCTTTCATATGGCAGAGATTCTATCACTGTCGATAGTTGTAGCGTGATTTATGTCCTCGCGCTTGTGGTCCTTTCATCGGTCGTAGTCGTAGATCAGTAAGTAAGAATAGAAAAGGAAGGAACTCAAAGGGCTATAGCTAGATAGGTACCTACAACACATAGCTGGCCGCATTTTGTTGGTTCTCATCAAATAAAGTTAGCCGTTTTATAAAATTGGTCACTGACATAAAGCGTAAAGGTAGAATCTTTGGTAGATAGATAGGCATCTATCTACCAAAGATCTATCACCTTTTCAACCTAACGAAGCAATTAAACAAATAATTTATTATTATGTACTGTTACATTTTACAGGACTAAGAGGAGCAATATCCTACGCTTTATCACTTCATTTGGGTTTCTCCGACGAAACTCGACATGTGATTATAACTACAACGCTAATAATCGTCCTATTCACGACTTTATTCTTCGGTGGATCTACAATGCCTTTATTAAAGTTTTTACGGGTAAGTGTATAATAATATTTGATGAGTTCCTAGAAAGAATAATTTCGGAACCAATTTACAAGTTTTCTCGACTACCTAATATCAATATAAGGTAAGTGACAATTAGATACCTATTAAAATGTTCCATTAACTAACTGCTCGCGAACGCGTGGATTTGCTTTTTAGGATTCCGTAGCCAAATGTGCGTGGTTCGACACGCACTGGGCCAGATATTTTTTTTCTGTAAATTGAATTATGTCCCGCGATGCGAATTTTCATCTCTACAAGACTGGCGTTCTACATCGTAAGAAGACAGACACTTATTCCAAACAATTAAAAATAAATACTTTTTTAACAGGCTAACAAAAAAACGAAACGTTCGAGATCATTACGTAAACAGAAGGAAGTCAGTTTATCTAAAACAAGGGAGTGGGGTCAAGCTATAGACTCGGAACATTTGTCTGAGATTACAGAAGAGGAATTAGAGGTAAGGGAAAATAATAAGCACCTATAGTTGACCTCATAATTGTTTTTGTCCTTACATGTTGATAACAGCCGCACGGGTCGATCAGTCAGGTTAAGCTACGCTTGCCGGGGTTGGTCCGTGGACCATCTTTACATACCGAGACTCCTCCGTGCCTCGGAAAGCACGTTAAACCGTCGGTCCCAGCTGTCATTCGTGAATCTTTGACAGTCATTACGGGCCTTCAGAAATCCGAGTCTGACCCAGGTAGGTAGGTTGTGGAGGCCAGATAGGCAGTCGCTCCATGTAAAATATTTGTATTCAGCTGCATCCGGTTAGACCAGAAGCCGACCCCAACATATTTGGGAAAAGGCTAGGCAGATTGATGTTGAAAAACTTGGTACAGTCTCGGAGTCTCGGCTCCATTACGGCTCTATCACTTTTGATGACATAGACTCCCGGTAATTTGAGACTCCAATAAGGTTGAAACTACCTAACTGTCACAAACTGGTAAAGTTCTAGAAGAACAACGCGGCCACACAGACAAACATAAAATGTGACTTTGTTTTATAATATGTACCTATAGATAAATATACCTATAGGATAATTATTGCGATTGGACATTGGGGGGAAATCCGAAACAATTGTTAGTACTTGCCTAGAGCAATGTGGTCAAAGGAATCATGACCTCGATTTTGGAGAATAAATAAAAATGCCTCCTATTTTTCCAAATTAAAATGCATTTTTATAACCGGGTTCTTTTCTTGGCTCAGGCAAAAGCTTCTGCCTGAGCCAGGAACCGAACCCGGTTTCTTTTTGTAAAAATAGCATCTTGAGTATTATTAGATAGCCAATTGATCCATTACATTTACATTTATATTGTTAGTATGAACCAACCGATAGTGTAGCTGGTATCTAAGAATCAAATTCTGCGAACAAATTGTGTGAAATCAAAGGAAATGTATATATTTTTTTAAATTTTTTATAATTTATGAATTACAAAAACTGGCACTTCCTTTGATTTGATACATAATATTCTTTTGCATTATTTGATCCTTGTCAGCAACACTATTGTTCTGTATAAAAATACGGGGTGCTTTTTTTTTACAAGTAACCGCGTTTGATTCCCGACTGCGAATTTTAGAAATTCGAGAGTATTATTAAAAGAAAACCAGAATAAATAAGGAAATATGCGGGCGGTTAAGGCGGGCGGGTGCGGGTGGTTTTATAATTTAAATTTGGAAATCGTAACAAACAAACTCTCTCACTTTCGCATTTATAATATTAGCTAAGTACTTTTTTAATTTATTTAACCATTTATGTACACACAAATAAACAGACAAATAGAAAGGAACAGAAAAATACGTACAAAGGTGATGCTTAATCCAAAAGAAATCTCTTCCAGCATACCTGCGATAGGATAGAGGATAAAAGATATGTAGACCACCTGTCTACACACATTGTCTACATCTTTTTATAGTAGAAGAGAAAATTAAATACATAAAATCCAAAAAAAAAAAAACAATTAACATACGTTTTTTTTTTTAATGGGCTAATCGTCATACTTATGTGAAAGTGTATTTAAAGGCATGTACCTATTTTAAAAAATCTGGTACATTTCCCTGAACGTGAAGCTTATTACGGTAATTTAATGTTGTAGGTAAATTATTCACATGCAGCGCGACTGAGAGGTTTCGTGAGGTTAGACATGAAGTATCTGACTCCATTCTTCACCAGAAGATTCACTCACCAGGTAAAATTGCTTTTACTAGATTTAAGTTTTGTCTCACTGAGCTAATTTTTTGGCCCATGTTTGATTCGTGATCTGATGCTGCTTATTCTATATTGAACAGAAATATCAAAGCTGAGGTTTTGAAACATTCAAGTGCCCAAGTCGGTATGAGTTTACTTCGATTAGTCTTTGAATACCGTTTTTAGGTATTCGAAGACTAATCACATAAACACCTATACACACCAACAATCACATTCTTTCACCCTCACCTTTTGTACTCTTTCATACTCATACATAATTTAATAGCAGATGTAAACTAAATCATTTTTCTTTTTTTTTTTTCCCTTCTGATGAAATACCGACACAGTCCACTCACACATAACTATATTAATTGGAACCTCATTGTGAGACACTGTCTCTTAAGATACAGGATACCCTAGTTTAAGAGACAGAGTTTAATCTTTTGTGTACAGATTTTGCAGCGTTTAGATGTTATTATACAGTAGATGTTATTATGTTATTATGTAATTGTTTTAGTTAAATAAAGCCACATTTCTTGAAACTCATACCGACTATACCATCCAATATAATAAAATACCAAAATAGTAAAAAGGAACCCTTATGGTGTGAGTCAGTATGTCGTGTAGTAGTAAGTTTGCCCAACTATTTTGCAAATAAGAAAGAAATAAAAATATATACTTATGTTTTTTTTTGCAACAGGGACTGAAAGAAGGTCTTAAAAATTCGAAGCGGGGCTACTAGGGCATGTGGGGTATCATATCAAAGAGCGTGTCTGCACATTCTCAAACATTTTTTCTTTTTTTTAGGCGGCATGGTTTTCTACTTTTGATGAAAAATGTAAAAAAAAAATACCGTTACATAGAGAAAAATCTGAAATTATTCTATGTGATAGTGTGAAGTTTATGTATATAATAGGTTGGGGAAAAAGTTTCTTCGCATTTTTTAAGAAAATTCAAAACATTTTTTGATATACATTATTTACATTTATCTAAAGTATGTAGGTACAATTTTGTTCGATAACTTTTTGCCATCTTGTAGGTAGGGACATGATCCTATTGCTATAGAAATTTTTGGACTTCTGATCAAAATACCGCGACAAGTGGTTTTGGCAGTCCTCTCGTGATGTTAACCTGACACTGCCTAAAGAATTCTGAAGAGACCGAAACAGATGGAAATCTGAAGGTGCAAGGTCAGGACTATACGGTGGATGCATTAACACCTCCCAGCCAAACACTCTTAATTTTTGCTGAGTGGCTAGAGGTCTAGCGTTATCATGATGAAAAACCACACCCCTTCTGTTGATTAATTCCGGCCGCTTTCTATCAACTTCTTGCTTTTTCTCATCAGTTGTACGCAGTAGAGATCAGAATCGATGGTCCTGCCTGGTGGTAACAGCTCATAATCAATAATGACCTTCCGATCCCACCACACACACGGCATCACCTTATTGCGAGGTAACCCGGGTTTCGCCACAGTCTGTGAAGCCTGACCGGCCTTTGACCACGACCTTTTTCGCACGTTCTTGTCGTACGTGATCCACTTTTCATCACCAGTTATCAGCTTCTTCAAAAATGGTTCGGTTTCATTACGTCGTAATAAAGAATCACAAATGAGTACACGGTTCATTAGGTTTCTTTCAGTGAGCTCGTAAGGTACCCAAATATCGAGCTTTTTTGTGTACCCAGTTATTTTCAAATGCGCCAAAACTGTTTTGTGGTCAATTCCCAGTTCTTCAGCTACGTCGTAACTACTGATATGCCGATCTTGCTCCACTTTTTCAAAAATGGCATCCATTTTATCCGTAATAGGGCGACCAGAGCGACGTGCATGTTTGACATCAAAATTTCCGGTTTGAAAACGCTTAAACCAAATTTGTGCTACTCTCACAGACACTGCACTGGGTCCATAAACATCGCAAATTTTTTTCGCGGCTTGCGTTGCATTTTTACCTTTTTTGTAGTAAAATTTTAAAATCTATCGAATTTCTTCATTAGATTCACTTATCTTGACAGTACGAAAAACAAATGAAAATCTCACATTTTCCTAATTTGAATTTGGAATTATGTTCTTTAAAATTTAAACATTCAATGATACCAAAACTAGCCAGATACAAATAGTATAGCCAAAGATATTTTATTTTAAGTTCATACATACTATAATGCGAAAAGACTTTTTCCCCAACCTAATATTACAGGAAAAATAATCACCCTGTAGCTTCATCATACCGATCGAAAGGCTTCATCATAAGGATTCTTTTTTGCTAAATAACATAGTGTCAGAAATAAAAGGAAGACCATGAACTTTAACATTTTTAATACAAAATTAATCAATTTATCAAATGCTCAAAATGAGTCCCTTCCTGTTGAATACAAAGTCGCACTCTTTTGTTGAAATTAAAATATGAGAAATGTTAAAATTCATAGTCTTCCTTTTATTTGTGACATTATGTTATTTAGCAAAAAGTAATCCTTATGATGAAGCCTTTCGATCGGTATGATAAAGCTACAGGGTGATTATTTTTCTCATGTAACGGGTTCGATTTCCGGTTCAACCATGTAATTATTTAAATATCTATGAATGCAGTTTAAATTGTTTTTTAAATTCAAATAATGTCTTCTTTCAGTAAAATGTTCCATCTACAATATTTAATTTGTACTTTCCTCCATGCATATCCGTGGGACGCCCTGTATATATTAATCACTCGATCTAGCTATTTAGCTAAGTCTCATACCTGGGAAAATTCGTTTTCTCCGTATTTTAACGCAAAAAAATTCGGTTCGCTATGTCGCTGCCGCCGCCCCGCTATGCAAAATTTTTACTCGTGAGGTTGAAAAAAGTTCGTTTAGTGTTATTTTTTTTCCAATTTAAGAATAAAATAAAACATAATATTCGATACTTTTTTTAGAACTTTTAATTTTCATTTGTCTAAAAAAGCTACACAATTGTGGCGCGTAGACGCTGGCGCTACCCCCAAAATATTAGGCTTTTTTGCGTAGATATGAAACTAAATCAATGCCGAGTATATTTCCTACACCGGAAATGGTTTATAAATATTATTGCCAGTGTATGAAACATATTCGGCATTGATTTATTTCCATTTCTAAGCAAAAAAGGCTAATATTTGCGTGGCGCCACGCGGCGATTCTGGGCAACACCGGTGCTTGAGAGGAGATGGTTTATAAAAATAACAAAAGACCAAAGAGTTTTTATTACTGTGTTTAAAAACTCCATTTGCACAGTCTTTTGATAAATCTCGATTAGTTTTTCCAGGCGCCATCTATTGATCTGAATACTAAATATCAACTGTCTTTCATGCCTCATTCCTGTCTCCCATTATGTATAGGATTTATAGAAAATAAGTAGATAAAAACTACTGGTTAATAGTTTTTTTTACATAAATGGGTGATTTGATGAGAAATTAGAACTGATGACAAACATGGTTTTATAATCTGACAAGGCTGTTTGGGCATCGTTCCTTTACCTCTCCACTGACATGAACCGAACATGGACGTATAAAAAAAGCGAACCAACGCTTTTGGCGCCGACATAAAACTTAACGTATTGACTAATCTATATATCTGTGGCCTGTGGCTAAAAGGGCCATTGTCAATAATCCATATTTTCAGTAATATGCATTCGAAGAATGAACCAGAATTGATGGTTATTATTTACATGTTATATTGTAGAATGTCAAAATCTCTTTTTGTTATTTGATACATATTTGTAGTTTGATTTATTAATTAAATTCAAATAAAAAAATAAAATTGGTATTTTTGAAAATATTTGCTACTTAAGCCTTTTTAGCACTAACAAGAATACTATGTTAATGACAAATAGTGACTTTGGTATTTATAGTATAATAGAAGAGGATAGTAAAAATATTATTGTCTTTAGTGCAAAAGCAAAATGGGCCAATGTATTATATTGGTCTATTTTGCTTTATTAAATAATAATAGGTCTTTACCTATGAAATTGCCGTTTTGTATGAAAAAATTTAAACGAATTTTTTTCATGCATTTTTTATTTGTATTAATCGAAGTAATCACCCATGCAATCCATGCATCTTTGCCAACGCAGTGGCAATTCATTGATGCCCTTCTTAAAGAAATCAGCTGGACGGGAGGCAACAAATTCTTCAAAGGCATTTTGTACTGCCTCTTGGGTTTTGAATTTTTTTCCCGCCAAGAAGTTATCCAAATTCTGGAAAAAGTAGTAGTCTGTAGGCGCAAGGTCTGGTGAGTAGGGCGGATGACGGAGAGCTTCCAACCCCAGTTCTTGCAACTTGGAGACCGTCTGATGTGCAGTATGAGGTCGCGCGTTGTCGTGCAGGAGCAGCGGAGACGAGCGATTGACCAATGCTGGTTGGAGATGTGCCAGCTTCTCCATCATTGTGTTCAGTTCTTCACAGTACACATCTGAAGTAATGCTCACCCCGTTTGGTAAGAAGCTGTGATGAATCACACCGGCGCTAGACCACCAAACAGTGACCATCACTTTTCTAAGGGTAAGTTTTCGTTTAGGGCATTGTTTAGGTGCTGAACCAGGATCCAACCAACATGCTGAGCGCTTGCGGTTATCAAACAGAATCCATTTTTCATCGCAGGTAACAATGCGGTTCAAAATTCCTTCATTTGTGTGTCTGTTGAGCAGTGCAAGGCACGTCTCGACGCGTACTTCGCGCTGGCGATCATTGAGTTCGTGGGGCACCCATTTGTCAAGCTTTTTTACCTTGCCAATTTGACGCAAATGGACCAATATTGTTTTGACGCTAACGTCGAAAGCTGCTGCTAATTCAGGCGTAGATTGTGTATCATCAGCTTCCATAATCGCCTTTAATTCGTCATTGTCGACCAAAGTCTTCGGACGACCGCGAGGTTCATTTTTCAGGTCGAAATTTCCGGAACGGAAGCGAGCAAACCAATAACAAGTGGTGCGTTGGTTTGTAGTGTTAGCTCCGTAAACGTCGTTGATGTTGCGTGCCGCTTGTGCCGCGTTGCTGCCACGACGGTACTCATATTCCATAATTACTCGAATTTTTAACGTATCCATGGTGACGAAAAAGATTGAAATGCGATGAAAATGTAACACTAATCAATAAACAAATGACTACTTTTGAAAAAAAAAATCCATGTTTTTAAAATAAAATTAATTTGAAATTAGAATTCTTAGCCAAACAAAAATTATTTTGATTTGAAATGGCCAGTACTGCAGAACGGCAATTTCATAGGTAAAGACCTAATATATTATAGGTAACACGGGCTCGTATCCACAACTCCACGACAATGCGCGTATTTTGCGTATGGATATATAGGCTGACTGGTAATTAGTGACCGATACTTAAACACATGATTGTACGATAACAAACAACTTTTACTATGGGACCAAACCTGAAATCGCGAAAAAAAATCTGCTGTTCCCTACATAACTCGTCAAAATGTGTCGTGGAGCAGCTGATTTATTTTTAAACACATGATTGTACTCATGATAACAAACAACTTTCCCAAAGTAACAATTTTTTTAATTTACTAAGCGCATGACAATCATTCCAATAAGATATTGAGTAGGTATCTAACAAGAATACGCGCGACGCTTGCTCTCAACTGTAGCCGCTTGATCCCGTTATTCTGTATCATGTTACAGGAAGGTGCTACCGTACCGTGCAACAGTTCATAAGGCAGAGCGCCCACACACTTCACCTGTTCGGTTGTTACTAAGATAACAAAAAAATAAACTTAAAAAAACGCTGTGTTTAACAGTACTCCACTTTTAAGATGCAACGTATCTAGGCCCGATCCCTGTAAATGTAGGCACGCACGGCACTTTCTGTATCACTAGCACTACGCACCTGTACACACGCATGCTTAATTCTAGTACCGGTTAGTAGTACCAGTTTCAACTAATAATAATAATTAACGAAATGACAAAAACACTGTCTACGGAATCACACTCATATTTGTAAGTTAAATTTTTTGTTATCTTAGCAATAACCTGAACACTCGGATGTGAAGTGTGTGGGTGCTCTGCCTTAAGTACTGTTACTCATTACGATAGTACCTTCATGTACCATGAGAGCGTATTCTGATTGCTAAATCAGAATAACGGGGTCAAGCGACTAAGAGCTGTTATAGCGCGTATTCTTGTTAGATACTCAATATCTTATTGGAATGAAAGGGCTAATGCCCTTATTAAATTAAAAACATCGTTTCTTTGGGAAAGTTGTTCGTTATCATGAATACAATCATGTGTTTAAAAATAAATCAGCTGCTCCACGACACATTTTGACGAGTTATGTAGGGAACAGCTGATTTTTTTTTTGTTTCAGGTTTGGTCCCATAGTAAAAGTTGTTTAAATCATGTGTTTAAGTATCGGTCACTAATTACCAGTCACCCTATATATATATTAAATTATGCAGGCAAAGCAAAGATTGTCACAAAAACGGAAGTTAACTTTGGTTGTTTTAGTTCCTACTATATTACTAGCGTAGTGTTAATTTTTAAATTCCCTTGGCTTAAGTACACTGCAGCCCTTTTAACACTTAATAATCTTTGTGTAACAGTATGAAAGCACACACCACATTGGCCTTTTTAACATAGTATCTTTTGAGAGATTGTCGTTACACTTACGCCCTTTTAGTATACATAAATATATCACTTTTTCAATCATTTGGCAGTAAAATCTCATTTCTCACAAAAACTTACTTTGACCCTTTTAGCAGCAAGCCACAGATATATAAAATGGTAAACTTACTGACTGGGTAATATATCAACGGACAGCTCAAACCGCTGGGTCTAGAGATTCCAAATCTTGCACGTAGGTTCCTTATGAAGTCTAGGGGTGTACTAAAAAAGGATTTTTCAAAATTCTCCCCCTAAAGGGGTGAAACGGGGTTCCAAAGTTTGTATGAATAACTTATTCCTTGAGTTAACAGACTTGAAACTTGGCATAAATATTTATCTACATAAATTATACAATTTGTCATTTTTAGTTTTCCTAAACTACCCCCTCAGGAGTTATGTATGGAGGAATTTTAACACGCGGTCAGATTAAATCGAAACTCAGTAAGTATTTATACTTGAGACCAAATATGAAGAATAACGTGTGTCAGAGTTTTTCGAAAATATACCCCTAGAGGTGAAAAGGAGTAGTCAATTTTACAGGGCAGGTTTTACTGCGGGGCTTGATTAGCTCGAAAATTCGTGTAAATAATCTAATCTTTCAGTCTAGTTACGAAAATATCCCAAACGATTTGTTTAAATTTCATCCCTGTGGGGGTGAAAACAGGAAATATGGTTTATACCTATGAAAAATCTTATTTATTCGGTTAATTAACTTGAGACTTGGCACAAATACTTGTCTAAGCAAGTAATAAAGTTTGTGATTAATTGTTTTCCCCCAGAGGGAAGGGTAGAGGGGGAGGGGGAAGTGGTGAGGAGGGAAGGGGAGGGTGTGGTGAGAGAGTGGGGAGAGAGTGGGGAGGGATGTTAGGAGGGAGAGGAGAAAGCGGTGAAGGGGGCGTGAGAGGGGTGGGAAGCGGAGGGGGGTGAGGGGTTTAGAGGGAGAGGAGGGGTGAGAGGGGGATTAGAGGGAGGGGTGAGAGGTGGGGTAAGAGGAAGGGGGATGAGTGCCTTTACACCTTAAAGTTACTTTTTGTATAGTACTGATTCATTGAAGAAACACAGCCCGATAGAAATGACTGAAAAATAGAAAGTTGGAAACTCGTAGTGCACAAAAAACAGGAGTAAACTCCAGTCGTGCGTCGGAGCTGACACACACACTTTTTTTTGTTTGTTTGAACGCGCTAATTTCAGGTTTAAGCAGCAACAAACACTTATTTCGCTTCGCTGATATAAATGTTTCATTAAAAAAAAAAAACGCTTTCTCTATTTTCACCCGAGCAGAGCTCGGTCGCCCAGGTACTTTTATTATAAAATGTCTTATGCCCGTTTTCACCAAGCCTAAGTGACACTTAAATGAATCCCTAAATATTATTGCACTGTTGGATTTTCAACTCTCGGCGCTGTTTAGCCTAGAGTTGAAAATCCAATAGTGCAATTTTATTTAGGGATTCATTTAACTGTCACTTAGGGTTGGTGAAAACGGGCATTACTGTCTCATTGTTCCGCACCATGTGCGAATGGCTGCATGGATTGAAAATGTACTGTTCTATAGCTATTTCATTAAATTAAATATTTGTTTATTAATGGTAACTAGGCCCAATTGTTAGTAACATTGTTCTTAAAAACTATTGTTAGTAAACACACAGAAACAAAAAGAAAAAGAAAAAACTGTACGGTTAGCTGCGGGGTCTTCTGACCAGCATCTCCACAGCGTGCGACAACCACGTATAGCCTAGACCTATTAATAGCCTAGCTGAATTAAGTAGATTCATCTCGATTAGTCAAATAGATCCCGAGATACAGTATAGAATAGAATAGAATAGAATACTCTTTATTATGCACACCATTTAAATTACTGTTACAATAGTAATAGTGTGTAAGCAAAGGCTTAATGGGTTGATTCTCACAAATATTATTTTCCGAATTGTCTTGTCACACACTGAGGCGAATCTCGCGCGGGATGTGGGACGAAATTCGCTTGGTAACTTGTTTGAAGGCATTCAAACTGGCGCGAATAGTCGCGTGATGACTTCCAAATCATTATAACAATAGACGTGCGTCGCATCTCGCGTCCCGAGTGGCATTCGTCTCTCAGTTTGACCAGCACCCTAATTGTGTAACACATTATCGATCGGAATTTGAATCATTTTGAAACAAATTGCTAATCCATTGCTTCATATGTTCGAAAAATTTGTCTGCTCGGCAACGTAAATAACGCAATGAATGTTGCTGAACTGTCGAAATTAAACCAACTCCGATTGATAATGTGTTACGCAATTAGGGTGCTGAGCTTAAAAATTGTACCTAAGTATATAATTTAAAGTGCTTGCTTCTAATTTCAGGAGTTAAAAGATTGTAAAAGTCAAATGACGGATCTTACCAACCAGTGGTATCAGGCTATAAAAATATCGAATGATCGAGAAACTGATGAAGAGGAGAGTCTGCAGCAAAGCTCCCATTCTAATTCACAAACCAGTCTTCAGCGAGGCGTATAAATGAACACAATTGCATTAAGGGCCAATTTCACCGATGAGACTGAACGCGATCAGCACAACTAAACCGCGTTCAAGAGCTGTTATTGTCATCATGGTTGTGGAATACTGACTCTTTGAGAGATGGGCTTTACGGCCTTTGGTTTAACTTGAAAGTCACTTCACAACTACATTAAAAACACTGAAATAATGTAAATTTAATTCGTTCTATTTAATTTGGGACCCCAATTGCGTAACACACTTAAAACTCACAATTCGACGTACTTATTATGAAAAAAAAAATCTAATCCATCCATACCTACCGTAGAATATTATAAATTTTGAAAGTAACTCTTTGAGTTATTGTTTCACGCCTCAACGGATTTCGATGAAATATAGCTTTTCCCACACACACACACGATGGCTATGTCGGTAATTTTGATTTTGACCTCCACGCTGGCGAAACCGCTGGCAAGACAGTTGCTTCATATAGTATGTTTGAAAAATTCGTCTGGTCGACTATGTAAATAACGCAATGAATGGTATTGTTGAATTGTCAAAATTGTCGCGTGTTACGCAATTAGGCTGTTAATATCTTTAGCAGGTTCCTTTTCACTTGCGCACATGTTTATTAGCAAAATCAATTCATATTTTCGGTAAATTTTTTGCAATATAAGGTGCTTTCCGAAAGGAAAGATTTGTTCTACACTGCTAGTTATTTGAGAAATCAAATAACTAGCAGTGTAGAACACCATTTGATAATGTATCATTTATAAGTTTGGTTTATAAGGTTCGAATTAATACAGTGTACAATTTTATTAGATACAGTCCAACCGAATTTCCGGCCAGACCAGGTCAGGGAAAGTGTTATTGGGTTTATCCATCTGGAATTTCTGTAGCAGCCCGTAGTCTGGATTTGTGCCCGGCTGATTGCAATAGACTCGCCCCCTATCTATATTGGGACTTGTAACATAACTGGCGAAATGTGGGTGTACTCTAAGTACACCTCTGCTTAACCCTTCGGGGAATACAGGCGTGATGTTATGTAATTTAATCACATTCTGTAGTAACTGCTAGTTAATATTTTTATTACTTTAGTACTAAACTTATAGTTTGTGTAGTATTTATTTCCGATTCCTATTGAGTATTACATTTTAGTCAAGAAATGTGACTGGTGGTGATGGTGTGATGTTGATGACGGTGGCGATGATGATGGTGTGTGTAATGTGTGTGTTTAAGTATTGAGAAAGGACTAGCTAGAGTATTATTAATTATAAAACAGTGGGCGCCAAAGATTTACGTGGTTTTTAGGGTTCTGCACTCGAAGAGTGAAACGGGACCCTATTACTAAGACTCCGCTGTCCGTCCGTCTGTCTGTCACCAGGCTGTATCTCATGAACCGTGATAGTTAGACAGTTGAAATTTTCACAAATGATGTATTTCTGTTGCCGCTATAACAACAAATACTAAAAAACAGAATAAAATAAATGTTTAAGGGGGCACCCATACAACAAACGTGATTTTTTTTTGCCGTTTTTATAGATAATGGTACGGAACCTTTCGTGCGCGAGCCGACTCGCACTTAGCCGGTTTTTTTTTAACCTTTTAACCGCCCGACTTCAAAACAGTTGGCGTGTCCCCAGCGCCCGGCACAGTGAATCGAAAATTAAATACCTACAAGAAAGAGGGATGTGCAATATTTAACTTTGCGATGTCGATATTTCGTTTTAATAACGACATTTGCATTTACGAGCGTGGTTAACTAACAACTATATCTCACCAAGCTAAGTTTGCACCTCGCGTCGTTTACGTCACACTGACGCTTAGGTACGGGCTGCAAAAAAGGATTCGCTATGACTTTAAAAAAGTAAACAAATGTTTGTTAGATTTTACTTTGCATTTATTGTTTTTAACATTATATTATACGTAGGTACACGGGTACACGCCGCATTCCAGCGAGGTGTAAACTTAGCTTGGTGGAGATATAGGTACCTACCTACTTGAATACTACGTACCTTAAGAAATTATTCGGCATTTTTCGCAAGCCAGTAAAACAAAGTGTTTAAAAATTTGATCGATTTATTAATTATTACTTAAACTATTCACAATAAAATCAGTCCAGAGAAGGGTTTGGCGAGTTATACGAACATAAAAGTGTCCAAAAGTGCGGTGTGTGGCAGCGGGCGGCACGCACAAAATAAATTCTAACTATGTAGTCAGCGAGCCCACACGTGACTCGCGCTCGAACCAATCAGAATCACCGTTCCAGAGTGGCCGCGCGCGCATTCTCATCGCACGGCGCGCTCTCGCCATCTCACTCACTCTAATTAAGTTTAAAATTTCCATTCAGACATCACCACCATACTACACAATAAATTAAAATACATATAACTAGATATGTAATAAAAATAAAAATTACCTCTACATCAATGTCAAACTCTTCATCTGATAAAAATTCTTCATTTTCATCGCCTTCTAGAATTCGTATTAACTCTTCAGTAGTCGTCATGATAAATTTCTATCATGTACATTTACGAGTATCGACATACGAACGTAAAACTTCATGCACAAGCACAACATTGATGGAAAATTCCAGAAGTCGGCACTCGTTTATGACGTAAGAAGCGGTCGTCTTTATCCGACCGTAGCGCAGGGCGTACTAACAAAGTAAGTTTCGGAACATGTAGGCTAGGGATGGGAACCATCAATTCAATCGCTGACATTTCATAAGTAAATTTACTTAATTTTAAAGGAATTAAATGAAATACTCACAAATATTTGTAAAAAAATGTTTTATTAACAATTGCTGTATTTGTGTTAAAGTTAATTAGTCAGTATAACGAGAAATATTTTGATTTATGTTTATTTTTGTATCGGTAAATCTTGGCATATGTCCCGTCCCTCATGTCGGATTTTGTCGTCATGGGCGTTGCACATCAATACAATTTTCTAAAAATAATGTTAGTAATTCATCTAACTTTGGACATTATTTTTAGGACTTCTAATTAAGAGACTAAAGTGTATTAAACTGTAAATGATTACTTACTAACTATTTACCTAATATAAACATATTTTTGATAGAATACAGCTTAATTAAATAAAAAAAGCTGATTAAACGAGCATTGATATTTTGGTCGTAAATATACGACTCTGGCGAAATGGGCCCGAAAATATTTGTCGGATTAATCCGACGTAGGCGGTTAAAAGGTTAAAGTATTACTGCAGAGAGATCCTAGTTCAGCACTTGCCACAGTCTATTGCGAGAAATCAAAAAGGCGCCGCAGACATTCTGAGCATCAATGGTTATCTAAAATTGTTTTCTAACTAAGGTTACATTATATTTTGTCAGGCTATTTGCAGTATTTGGTTGTGTAATGTAAACATACACAATAAATGTGATTTAGTAATTAGAGGTACTTAAGTGTTGTTAATAAGCTTTAATTCTTAATCAGTTTTTCTCAATGTAAAGCAAAGGTATTTCTTTATTATGCATTTGTTGTTTCAAATTCGGAAATGGTCTTTGATTTTCCTATTTATAATAAAATGTGAACGATATAGGTAGGTCTAGTACCTAGTTGATACATGGTGTCATATTAATTTATTGTGAAATATATTTATAAAGGAAATCTATAGAGTATATCCTATTAAATGAAATGGGTAGTCTAAAGAAATAGCTGTAATATAGCATATTTTTATTTTATATATATTGTTTTTACATTATTATTATTATTGTAAAAAATAATCCAAGCAACCAGTTCAGGTGGCTCAATTTGATTATAAATCATTGTTTAAACATAAAAAGCCAAGCTAAGCAGCTGTAGTGTTTATATTATGGTAGGTAGTACTGAAACTGACATAATAAATATTGACATTATGTGCAAAGGCATTGTTTGTTTATTTAAACCCATTTGGATTTATTGCAAAAATTTAAAGTATAATAGCTAAGAGAGTTATTAATTTTAAGTTAATATAATTCAATCTTCTTCATTTTCCAAATTGATGTGACTTCCAAATTTTCCATACAATTGCGCTTTTAATTCACCCATTTGACCTTTGAGCTCCTCACATTTGCCTTCAAGTTCATTTATTTCATTTATCTTTTTTGATTTGGCGTCATCTAATGATTTCTGGAAATAAAATTGCTTGGTTAAAATCAATCGACTCAAAATGAAGCAGTTGCTGAATGCTGATTCAATTAATCAGATAAGGTGGAGAGATGCGCAGAATATTTGAGAATTACATAATTTTATTTTAGCAAGCATAAATTCAATTTTAGAGAAAAATAAATTCACATTTTAATATCCATACAAGTACCTATAGTCCTTATTAGCAAACATTATAGTATAGAAAGATACGTGTCTATTTTTCGTAGAGATAGAAGTGGTCATGTTACGCGGGGATTCTTAACACGACAGTGCCAATTTAGAAAAACTCATTGTTGCCTGCACAAATTTATATTATTAGCAAATGACAATGTGTTAAGCGGCCGCTTCAATGTGGCATACACTATAATCTTTGCGCTCTAGCATGGTGCGGGTGACACATTTCAGTATGGCATGACTAGGTCAGTGACAATATGCACAATTCAATTTTATCGATAACGATTCTTACAGCAAAAATCTCGTTCTCCTAATAATTTTAAGAATGTCTTTGATATATCATATTATTAGCAAATTTATTTTAAAATATGTATTAAATACAAAACATTAAAAAATCAAATTCAAAGCACTCCCGATATTTATTTAAAACAAAATTTTTTTTCATGGTATCATTTTTTCGGCTAATTTAACTATAAATGTCTAACAAAAAATTAAAAATACATACAGTAAACTTCTTTTTCTATAAAAAATATCGACTATCGATAAAAACCCATAATAGCAATACATCTCATTTCTCATCACTAAACATGCCTATGGCGTTACGTTAAACGCCTATCACTTTGCTTCATTATTCTTTAAATATGATTTTATTTGTCGATAATAACATTTTGCCAGGATAATTTATTTATTTTACTACAGTTATTATTGATTCCGTATTTTACGATTAAGATATTTAGGGTGCAGCTAAAATATTAAATCATGATTGTAAATCGCGATGACGTTCAAAGTGAAAAGGAACAGTTCGTCAAATGTCACCCGCACCATGCTAGAGCGCAAAGATTATACTGCCAAAATATCTTAGCGAGTCTGAACATGAGCACTACGAACTTTCAAGCATTTTCTCTCACTCACACTCGCCTCATGTCACCATTTGGTTCCTAAAAAATGTTACTGCATAGCCTTCTACGCGAAGTTCGGGCTCGCCAAGATATTTCGGCGAGCCGAACTACAAGCGGCGAGTGGCGGCGACCGAAGCGTTTTCAACCTCCTGCCTTCGCAAGTCGCCACCGCTCCTCGCAGTCGCGACAGCGTGGCTTCCGACTAGGGCTACTGGGCAACTGAATTAACATGTACCATCGCGGACATTTACGGTGAACCACTTTTCGACCTTATTGCTAAGATTTGAAAAGTGGTTGACCGCAAATGTCCGCGATGGTACATCTAGACTTCTAAATGTTAAGGTGAATCTAATTATGTAAATATATTTTTGTTATGGTTGCAAATCATATTTTAATCATACTAATATACAACCTGACACTGACCTGCACATAGCAAAAACACAAGATAATTTGAATTTCGCAGGCTACCATTGATCCACCATAAATAAAAAACTGAAGTTATGTCCGAGGTAACCTCTGAACGAAACAATTCAAATACAGAAATTCTTTCACTGATAAAAACTACACTATTGTTTTTTATGTTAGGCTAGAATCCAAGTTGAAATGGACTGCACTGCTGCATTTACCGTAGTGTATGCATGAACTAATATAAGTAGTGGGGTACTTTGGATCAAATAGGTAAAGGGATTATGACCCAAGAAATATTAATGCTTTGAAGGACACTAATAAATAAATAATAATATTGTTTATTTATAAAAATGGTGCCGATTTACAATAATCAATCTGCCTATCCTTTTCCCAACTATGTTGGGGTCGGCTTCCAGTCTAACCAGATGCAGCTAAATACCATTATTTTACATGGAGCGACTGCCTATCTGACCTCCACAACCCATTAACTGGGTATTACAATACCCCTTGGTAAGACTTCTGATGACCCGTAACAACTGTCAAAGATCCACGAATGACAGCCGGGACCAACGGCTTAACGTGCTTTCCGAGGCACGGAGGAGTCTTGGTATGTAAAGATGGTCACCCATCCACGGACCAACCCCTGCAAGCGTAGCTTAACCTGATGGATCGACCTGTGCGGCTGTTATTACTTAGCCACGAGCTCCTCTGATTTACAATAACATAACTTAAACATTATAGAGGACACAGTTGCTCATTTGCCTGAACTAGGTAGAACCTGTGTTACAGTAATGAGACACTAGAAGTTTTATTGTTAAAATGAAATGTTTATTTCTGTAACTAGATCTTTTAAGACACTTTTAAACGTTAATAAACTAGTGTCCTTCAAAGCGTTAATAAATTCAGTTATGAGTTACAACATTGAACATTAGACAACAACAGATTGACATACTAACCAAAGTGTCTTCAAGCCCTTGACAAATGAATATTTCACCGATGAGGTATGGGATTTTTTCACCATCATCAGCAAGACTGAGTTCTTCTACAGCTTCTTCTAAATTCTTCATATCATTCTGTTTAAGTTTCAGTTCTTCTTTGAAGTCGTCTACTTTGGCATTTAGACGAGCAAATTTGTTTATTTTCTGCTGATCATCAAACGAAATGTGAACATCTGAGTCCTAGAAACATATTTAATAATAAGTGACCATAGTACCTTAACATAACCTCACTTCATTGAAAACCTTAACGTACTGGTTGAAAGGTGCCTTTTCCAGAATTCGCCATTGTATTTACGTATATGCAGTGAATAAATCAAGAATATTCTTCAACTTTTTATCGAGTACCTAGTCCAGTTGATCGACCACAGGCCACAGCAGAGTTGACCCTATCGCCGCTATCGCCCACAGACGAAGTTAGTATTCTATATACGTAGTATCCCCTAAGTAGTCTGTGTATTCTATCGCCTATACTACTTTACTTCGTCTGTGCTATCGCCTATGAATGAGTTGACCATAGACAATTTTTTTTTTTGAAATGGCATCTCGTAGTGTGACCATGAGAGGTCTCGACTACTTAATCCGACTTTCCTGTGGGTGCCTTTAAGCGAGCTCAAAAGCCTCCAGCCAGAGGGCATATACTGATTAAACTTATAAACTAAACGACTGCGCACTAAAGGCACCCCCTGTGGGGTACGGACCTCGGCTTAGGGAGTCGCTGTTCTATTAACAATAGAACAGCAAGGCAAAGCAATAGGCTGGATCAAGTTGGGGGAATTATTATTAATGGGGGAGTTTAAAGCTACAGGCTCAGCTACGCCACCAGCCGACTCGATTAAACCGATCAAGGGACATGAATTTACATTTACGTTAGATGGTCTTAAACGCGGTGGGTCTCGGCGGCGAGGCCGGAATGTAGATCTGTGTTTGTGTTTATAGACAGTGTTAGTTTCCCTACTGCTTTCCTGGAGGAGGGTGATAGGGTCATCGGGTTCAGTGAGGGCATGTCGCGGACGGCGGATCCTACTGATTCTACTGGGGACATAGCTAGCGGACTCGACAACCAAGGGGTTGCAATATTTCACGGCGGAATGAAAGAAACGCTTGGAAAGGCGTTTCAAGTACTGACGGATGGTCGGGACTTTAAGATCTAAGTGAAGGTTTTCGTTCCTAACGAACCAAGGGGCTCCCGTTACCTTTCAGAGGAAACGGTTCTGAAGGGTCTGCATCCTATGGATGATGCGGAGCTTTGCGTGCGCAAAGACTGGGCCCGTATAGGTCATGATTATTTATTTATTCACTCCAAACATACAAATATCCTTACAGGCTAGACCCAATGCGATATTGTAGCACACATACAAATTAGATACTTCCACTGCTTGTACCATAACAAATTCTATGGGTAGCTATTCTTTAAAATTCACCCAAAGTGCAACAGAATATGTCGACGTCATCAGCAATGAGGTTGAGAGTGCGGAGCGCGCTCGTCAGCGGCGCCTCACGCAGCAAGTTAGTTCGCGCGCGCGGTACCGCCAGCAACCGCGGCTGACGACGACGACCCACATACCCGTCTGGCACGACTAGTTCCACCCTTCGCAATATATCCGCATTGTGTATCTTCCCTCTAATTATCTTAAAGATATAAGTAACAAGTGTGAGTTGCCTCTTGACCCTCAGTTCATTATATCCGACCATACCTAAGATAAATAGTGTTGGATACATTAAAGGATAAAATGGATATCATGGTTATTTAAGGATCTAATAAATTTATTTTGTACGCGCTCCAACATGAGACTATATTTAGTTTCATGCGGAGCCCAGATAACTGCATTACTTTCTAATTGGCTCCTTACTAAAGCATTATACAATGCCGTTATAGCCTAAGTATATGATCACGAAACGTTAGTCCGGTGCTGAAACGGACACCCAAGTCCCTCACTTCAGTGACCCTAGCCATCGGTACCCCGTCCACCGTATAACAATGTCTAATGGGCGTGTGTGCGCGCGAGAAACTTATGGTCACACACTTGGATGTGTTAAACTGCAGGAGATTACTCTTGCTACAAGTTACTACTCTGTCTATATCTCTCTGCAGTCTTTCACAGTCATCCATGTTTGTTATGGGGAGAGAAAGTTTGAGGTCGTCGGCAAATAACAAGCACTTAGCGTCTTGTACAACACTTGGTAGGTCAATAATCATTAAGAGAAACCAAAGGGGCCCTATATTAGTTCCCTGACTTACACCTGAAGGCCAATTCTCGTTCTTAAAAACGTTCAAATTCAAGTCGCAATCTCATGCCAGCGACAATCAAATGTCAAAAATGTAGGTAAACGCTAAACAATTTTTGACAGATTGAGACTGAGATGAGATTGCGAACGTTGTTAAAAATACGGGAATTGCCCTTCAGATCTAGTATAGTACGCCTTCGATTGGTATCCTGCAAAGTCAACATACTGTTGCCTGTTACTCATTTAACTCACAAAAAACTTAAGTAAATGCGGGGTGAAACCGACCCCTGCTAACTTTTTCAGTAACACGTCATTATCGACAAAATCAAATGCCTTTTTAAAGTCGAAGTATGCAGCATCGATTTGCCCCCCACCGTCCACTATCAGCACCACTTCCGCCATGTAGCTAAGTAAATTGCTCGTAGTATTTCTAGTCGGCCGAAATCCATGCTGCGCGTCGGTGAGTTGCGAGCTAACTTGCTGATATACTTTCTTATGAATAGCCGATTCTAATACTTTAGCCGTTGTTGATGATAGGTCGAATGCACACGCTGTGTAAATACGCAACTTGCACTTAAGGGACAATTTGCTGCGTGCATTCAGAACGGAGTGTAAACGACTGAGAGTAAAGTATTCCCGCGAACGAACCTGCTTTATGTGCTCTGAAAAAGATAAGTGGTTATCGAGCGTCACACCTAAATATTTGGCTCGCTTCTCCCAAGGGATCTGCTTGCCAAACATGGTGATCGGCCGAGGCGGGACGGGGAGCCGATTACGCCGTCTCGTAAAGAGTATGGCTTGGCTTTTATCGGGATTGACTTCGATTCTCCACTTTCGAAACCACTTGCCGAGGGCATTGACTGCGGTTTGGAGAGTACGAGCGATCGAGTCGGGGCGAATTCCCTTGGAGAAAATGGCCGTATCGTCTGCGAACAGCGCTAACTGCGCCTTTTTACTTTTCGGGATATCGCTGGCGAAGAGGAGGAAGATAAGGGGGGAAAGCACAGAGCCCTGAGGGACCCCTGCGCGAATAGGGTGGGGAGAGGATAGCGCTCCTTCAATACGATAGCGAAAGGTGCGGTTTGACAAAAAGTCTCGTAAGATGAGCACGAGACGGTCTGGCACACCGAGTTGGTAAAGCTTATATAATAAGCCGTTGTTCCAGACTTTGTCAAACGCTTTCGCTATATCGAAGAAGACAGAACCCGTCATCGCACTGCGTTGGAACCCAACGCTGATGTGCTCGACAGTACGGTGGACCTGTTGCACGCAATAGTGCTGGGTTCGAAAACCAAATTGCTCGTCGGGGATGAGGCCCTTTGTCTCGACATAATCTCTGAGACGCTTACAAATAAGCCTCTCTTAGATCTTGCTGAAGACGTTGAGCAGACTGATAGGCCGGTAGCTAGAGGGCTCGCTCTTAGGCTTGCCGGGTTTAGGGATACCGATAACGGTAGCCTGTTTCCAGGCGTGGGGAAAGATATTATTACTCATGGCATCATTGAAGATGATGGTCATGAGCATAATCAAGCGGGCAGGAAAAAGTTAGAATACTCTATTGGTGATTCCATCTGAACCGGGGGCTTTACGGTGTTTTAGACCCTTGATTATCTCGTGCACCTCGTCTGGAGTGACGGGAGGCAAGGGATAATCAGGGTCCTCAACGGGAAGAAGGGAGGCTCTACGTTCGACTTCTGCGTCAACCTCAGAGAGGTTGGCTTCGTCTACTGGTTGAGAGCTGGGTGAGCACTGGGCCTCAAGACTATCGGCAAGGCATTCTGCCTTGTCGATCAAGACAAGGCAAGGCAAGGCATTCTGCCTTGTCAATATCATCGAAAGCGATGGAATTGTCTGGGCGTACTAGGGGGGGCATAGAGACTGACTCTGTGGTCTTAAGTTTCCTCTGGAGTTGCCAGAAGGCAAGATGAGTTGGCTCGAGCTCACTCAACATCTTGTCCCAACCGGCGGAACGCAGTTCCTCTATGCAGATTTCTGCAAATAGCGCATATGGGCTTTGTTCAAGCGGCAGGGAAAGCTGCTGTAGGCAAGGACAGCCACGTTCTTCTCATTCATCAGCGCACGTACATCCTCAGGCAGCTTCCAGCGATGGTCATCCACCGCAGGAACCACCCTCGAACAATCATTCAGGACTGATTGTACGTGCTCCGTGAATGAGTCGATCGCAGCTGTAGTGTCAGCGAGAGAGTCAAACTGATCAGGAATAGAGTCTAATTGGGGGGATGTGGAGGATTTCAGACATTCGCTTACTTTCCTCCAGTCCGTCACCATTCGGGTGGGAAGAGGTTGAGAGGGATCGCGGAGACCTATGCGGGGTGCCAGATTTAGGATCACGGGATGGTGGTCGGACGTTAGTTCATGTATCGCTTTTCTATAGAAGCACTAGGACTCTATAGTCCAACCGAAGGTTGACATTCTTTAGAAGCGCTACATCAAGTACGTCGGGGGGATGAGCGGGGTCGTGGGGATAGTGAGTGGGAGCCATTGGGGCAATGACATCGAAACCCAAAATGGGACAGAGGTCGAACAAGTGTCTACCTCTGGTAGCGGTGGTGGAACTATTCCAGGAGGTATGTTTGGCGTTGAGATCGCCCGCTATGATAACGGAGTCACTCAAGCCGAACGAAATGGACAGGTCGTCCGGGAGGGATTGGAATCCTCTGAAGTGTGGGGGCCGCGGGGGGGGGGGGGGGGGGAGGTAGACCGATACGAGAGTGATCGGCTGGTGACCTGTCATGCCTAGGCGGCAGACAGACACTTCTAATCGCGAGAGAGGGTAGGGTTCATAGGGATGAAGTATAGGGACGATTTATAATAAATCATAGTACCACCCTTGTGACACCGAGACCTGTCGTTGCGAACTATTTGATAGTTGGCAATCGACGGGTTTCGGTGATGGGGCTTCAAGAACGTTTCCTGTAAGAGGAAGACGTCGATTTGGTGATCGCGGAGGAAAGTGGCGATCTCATCGCGTTGGCCTGCAAAGCCATTCGCGTTGAAAAAGCCTAAATTTAATGATCGGGGTTTGATTCTAGCTATGATTCCTTTATCCATTATACATTTGAATTGTTGGAGAAGAAATTCAGAGCTTGCGTAATCTCGGGATACGCTTTGAAAGTATCTAGGATCCTGGGCAAATCGCCGGCATTTCTGGCGGCGGTTAGCTCATTAGCCATTTGTCTAGCGCGGGGGGTATAGAAAGCCATAAAAGTGCTAGCAATAATGCTGAACGAGTCATCATTATGGCTGAGCACTGGCATGATTGGGGGTACGGTAGGGGGGGGGGGAGCCAAAGCAGCGGGGGGGGCGGCTTTAGGTGCGGTTTAGGTGGCTGAGAGAGAGCGGTTGGGGAACGCGGGCTCTCCTTGACAGGTTGTTGCGGACGGAAAGATGGGATGGGGAATAGCGGAGGGCGTTCTCTCTGCTGACGAGCGTCTGCACGCTTGTTCAGCTTCGAGGAGGAGAAGCACTTTGGGGTTTTGGAGCAGCCACGGTAATTGGCTGGGTGTCCAGATTCGCCGCATAGCTCGCAGCTAGGCAGGTCGGTACACAAAGTACGATCTTTTGGATGCAAACAGTCAGAAGTACCATGACCGCCCAGGCACTTGACGCACCTGGGTTTAGCGTGGCAATTCCGCTGGGAGTGGCCATACAATTGGCAGCGGTGGCACTGACCAATGATGCCACTCTTCCAGGGTTTCTCGATTTCGAAACCCGTGAGGTTGCAGATCGATCTGATCTGGAAGATAGGGTGGTACCCCTCGAAATGGGGACAGATTACGAGGACCATATCGTATGCTTCTCCTGCCCTGGAGCGGTGCATACGATGGACCTCGGCCACCGGGATGGATTGCGACAGAAGGTCGTCTTTGATCTCCTTGACAGAGAGCTCCTTAGGGATCCTGCGGATCACCACGCGAGTCTGACATTCCTCAGGGAGAGTGTACGTGTGGAAAGACACATTCCTCGCCTTGAGGAGTTTAGTGAGCTCCCTGTAGTCGTCAGACGTAGGGATGCTCACTTTGATACCCCGTTGGGTAGAACGCGCGTTGGTCATCGCGCCTTATGGACACGGGCAAGGCATTCGATAATCGTACTGCTTGAACTGTAAAAGACTTGTCATAAAAGCTGGTGGAATGCATCGGCATCTCCAGTCTCAAGTTTTCGGATGACCTTAGATATCTATTATGTGTGTCATGAAGGAACTTGAAACGCTCTTTAGGATAAGAGAGGGTTGTAGCATTGAACAGAATACTGTAGAGCTGAAACAAGATATGTGAATTCCGGCGAAGACGGATGAAGAGCTTTGTACGAAATTCAGAAATGTGATCATATTTGCGCAGGTCAAATATAAATCTTATGCAAAAATTTTGAAGTCGCTCAAGTTTATAAAAACTAATTGATATCAGTATAAATGTAAAAATAAAAATATAAAGAGCAAATTAATGAAATCTACCCGCCAGTTGAGTGTTAACAATCTACGAGGGGGGATCAAAAAGTAGTGAGAATGAGATATATTATAATGACTATTGATAACTTAGTAATTTATTTTTCTACATAGTCTCCGAGGCTCTCACCCGAGTCCAGCGCTTTTCCAAGACTTCAATCCCTTTAAAAAAAAAGTTTTGTCTTGGTCCTGCAAAAAGCTCTCCACGGCATCCATCACCTCGTTATCGTCTTCGTACCTGTTTCCCCTTAAGTATTCTTTCAATTTGGGGAACAGATAAAAATCGCTAGGCGCCAGATCTGGTGAATAAGGGGGGTGGTCAACCAATTCGAAGCCAGCTTGCTTTTATTATTTTTATTTAGGTATAATTTTTTTTTAATTTGTAAAAACTGTAATTCTTACGTTTATGTCTAATGTGAAATTTTCTTCTTGAAAACTTACTCAATTTTGGGCACCTTATATTAATTAGCAACACTGAATCGACGGTGCCGTCCTCTTTCAGTTGACAGATACCAACTCCTACCAACTTATCTGTGAAATGGCGAAAATTGGAACCGTAGCCCACAGATTAGTATTATGTAGCAAGCTACAGATGTGACAGTCGAATTTGCTTAGTTCCAACACTATCAGTTATGGCGCTGTTGTCGCCTCAAGTTTGACATGATGCATGACATACACATACACATAATAGTGCTTTCAATTTAATAGATATTCAATATGGCAGTTATCGATAATTTTTAGTGTAGTATAGTGTTGTACCCGATATCGACAAAATCTGCTAGGGTCTAGGGGTTTTTATCATTAATTATGTTGTGTAAATAAATAAATAAAACAAATCATACATTTTGTAGTCATTTATTAGTTTTCTTTTGCTTATGGGCAATTGCAACGTAGTAATACACCCTTCAAGGCATGGAGGGCGCACAAGTCTCGGCTTTGCAGTCTGCCTAGCCAATTTACTATTGGTGTCAACATATTTAATATTTTTAAGGGATTTCATCGCTTTTTGCCAAAATTCTTGATGAGACGAGTTTGGTTTCACTGCGCATCTAAGTATATATATGAAATATCTGCCCATGATGCAAAATAGGTATCCCTAGAAAGGAAGTTGTTGCGTACACTCTTTAAAAGAAGCGGTGGATCATGAAAAAAGAAAATATCTTGTCCAGCTATGTAAATTGTAACATCTGGAACAATAAAAAAAAATAAAAATAAAAGAAAACAATACTATATGTAGGAAATCAAAGCATGCTTATATAGTTGTTATGTTGACGCGACTGAGCTGGAGATGACTGCGTATTGATGCTTTGTGTAGTGAGAAGGACAAAACACGCAAGAAATACGGCTTTAGGATGACAATTACAACCAATGACAATTTAATCCTTTTGATACTCTGAATACTTTCCAAAATGTTGATTGTTCGTATATATTAGATTTGTGTCCAAGTGATACTTAAAGTTGTTGGTCTAGCTAGGATGTTATGTTCTTATGTTTTAGGCAACAGCTAGTTGCATAAAAATTTGTTTAAAATAAAGGTTTAAGAGAGCAGTGGTAGCTAAGTGGTAACGGCCCGGGTTCGAACCCAAGCAGGCGCGTACTTTGTGTAAATAATTTCATCACCACTGCTCTCAAAATGGTGAAGGAAAACATCGTGAGGAAACCGGCATTTCCTAGAACCAAAAAAAGTCGAAGACATGTGACATCTACCAACCCGCACTGGGCCCGCGTGGTAGATTACAGCCCACTCCCTCTCGAAGAGAGAAGGCCTGTATGTTGTGTCCCAGAAGTGGGAACATTATAGGCGGATTATGGTTAACGATTTAATTACTTACCCTTAGCAAGTGGTACGCCATGAGCAATTTCCAGTTCCGTAAACAAGCAACGATAGGAATAACGGATTAGAATCCGTTATTCCTATCCTTGCTTGTTTACGGAACTGGAAATTTGAACATTTTGATCAAACTCACAGGCTGGTGTTAGAACACCAGCCTGTGAGTTTGATCAAAATGTTTTTCACAAACACGTTTTGTCATTAATTGGTTCTTTGTCAATCCGAGTACATTAGGTTTTATAAGAACTAGAAACGACAACCACAAATTGCGTAAATGGTCTGCGAGTGTAACTTGTTGAATCACAACCACCAACTCAACACATACTTATTTGACGCCATGACAAGAAAGTATGGAGCACAGTGAAAGAAATAAATATCACCGAACACGGTACAGAGTACCACAAAGCGTGGAATTGTATCGTACAACAGGAGGATGGTGGCTTCTCAAGTATCTCAACTCAACAGAGAAGAGAACACAAAATAAACTGGTCGACTCGCTGCTGCACAAAACAACGACCGATTTACATTATTTATGTCAAATTACCAATGACATACAATGTCACTTCCCAATCTATAACTATACTCTGAATGTCACATTATCAATAGCAAAAGGAGTATGTATGTTAGGATTGCAGCAGGTGGCGTTCTGTAGTTTCTGCCTATCCCCATGGAAAGAAGGCGTGAGCTTATGTATTTATACACACACAATGACGTAGATGGCAATATGGCGACTACACCGCTACAGCAGCGCCAGAAATATAAAATTGGAACTAAAGCTGTCAGCCCCCTGCCGTAGCCGTCATGTTGAAATGTCTTCGATTGTGCCGACGCATGTCATTCGATTGTGTCGACGCATCGACGGTGGCGTCCTCTTTCAGTTCACAGATAAGTTGGTAGGACTGTAAGTATTTTTATTTTCCTATTTTGCTGTCATCTGTCAACTCGATAAGTCATTGTCACGTGTCATTGTATTATTTCAAAACTTTCGTTCAGGAACCGGTTGACAGTGCGCCCAGTATACAATATTTATGTTGCCTATTTTTTGGTATGGATAATTTGATTAATTTCGCTTGTTATGTTATTCTACGTCTTTCTTGTTTCTGATTCTATGGCAATAATTTGTAGTATCTTTCTTTACCCGGACGATAAAATTCTTTTACAGTCCTACCAACTTTTCTGTGAACTGAAAGAGGACGGCACCGTCGATGCGTCGACAGAATCGAATGACATGCGTCGGCACAATCGAAGACATTTCAACATGACGGCCGTAGTTCCAATTTTTGCCATTTCTCAGATAAGTTGGTAGGAGTGTAAATGCATTCCGTTTTTAGTAGGACCGTTTTATTATTGGCAACACATCTGAAATTTCAGAATTCCGTCGAATTAAAAATCAGACTGTATTACACACACACATTATATCACATGGAATTAGTAGATATGTACTGTTTATGTAGGGCCAACATGGCTATGGCATGGTTTGGGATTGAAAGAAAGAAAGAAAGAAATGGACATGAGGTTTACTTACCTATGGATAAATATCAAATTAATGACTTTAACTGGATGTACCTTGATTATCAAAAAATAAACTGATGAATATAACTCAATCAATCTGCCTAGCCTTTTCCCAACTATGTTGGGGTCGCCTTCCAGTCTAACCGGATGCAGCTGAATACCATTATTTTACATGGAGCGACTGCCTATCTGACCTCCACAACCCAGTAACTGGGTAATACGATACCCCTTGGTAAGACTGGTTGTCAGACTTTCGGGCTTCTGACGACCCGTAACGACTGTCAAAGATCCACGAATGACAGCCGGGACCAACGGCTTAACGTGCTTTCCGAGGCACGGAGGAGTCTCGGTATGTAAAGATGGTCACCCATCCACTGACCAACCCCGGCAAGCGTAGCTTAACCTGATGGATCGACCCGTGCGGCTGTTATTACTTAGCCACGAGCTCCTCCTGATGAATATAGCTGAATTTACAAAAAAAAATAAGGAACTAACTGATAACTAGGCAGCATGGTCTCTGACCCTAGCCTGTTCCTGGCACAAAAGGAAAAAAAAACAGTATTTCAAACCTAAAAATTAATCATATATTTTAAATAAACGATTACCTATTGTAAGTTGTGGGTATAAAAACAGACGTTATTCTCTAGAAAATGGAGTGCTTACCCATTATTACTTTGCAAGTCGAGAATAGATGGTTGTTGGTCATGCTCTCAAATTATAGAAGAAAGGCAGATAGACCACGCGGCAAAAAAGCAAATACAAATTCAAAAACGAATTCAATCTCGAGTCAAACGTACTTATGTATAAGTCGACGTACGCACGGACGTAAAAATATCGCGGCGATTTTTTTTCGCGCACTGGATTTTCAACGCTCTGCTTAGCGCCGAGAGTGCAAAATCCAACAGTTCACATTTTTCGATGCGCTAGAATGTACTCTGTTATTGTTAAGTTGGATTCTCAACGCTCTTTTCAACGACTAGAGTTGAAAATCCAGTGCGCGATAAAATCCCGCCGCGATTTTATTACGGGGGCTAACTGCACCCTAATTGCGTAACACATTATCAATCGGAGCTGGTTTCATTTTGACACAAATTGCTAATCCATCGCTTCATATGTTCGAAAAATTTGTCTGCTCGACAACGTAAATAACGCAATGAATGTTGTTGAAGTGTCAAAATGAAACCAACTCCGATTGATAATATGTTACGCAATTAGGGTGCTGGTCTCTGCATTTTTCTGAGACAATAAATAATTTATTGTCTCAGAAAAAAAATATTTATTGTCTCAGAACAGTTAGACGAATTCAATCTCGATTACAGACGCCAGCAGGTCAATCCACCCGAAACTGTCAATTTTTCCCAATCAACCTTGAACCTAATACTCAAGCGATAAAGTTAAAGAAATTTGACAGATTTTAGTAGCTTGATGTGCTGGCGTCTGTACTTCACATTTGACTCGAGATTGAATTTGTTTTAGAATTTGTATTTGCTTTTTTGGCTTCACTCTCATTGTTCCGCGCGGTCTATCTGCCTTTCTTCTATAATCTGAGGTTACGCTTTAGTGAAAGTGGTGAATTCGACTCACTATTATTATTATCATATTGCTATTGAATCCCTGTAAAATTAGTTCATTGGTTGCTCTGTGCAGATACTCCAAAAGTACGTTCAATTTTAGTTTTTATTTCTTCGCATTTTTATAACTTAAATGTCGCCACGAAATAATAATAAAAACATAACAAACAACAACAACACAACAACAGTAACAGTTATATGTTGCAGGTTTATGACAGAATCAGGTTTTTGATCAAAAACCTAGGCTTTTGGTCAAGAACCGGAAGCAGACAAAATTATTACTATAAGTTATCACAAACCTGAGAAAATCCAGTTTTTTTTTTATCAAAAACCTGAACTTGTTTAGCTTTATGATAAAATTTAAGCGACTGAATGGAAGCTTTCGGTTGACGGGGATTTACCGCGGGCTGATTTAATAAATAGAACATCCTATAAAATTAAATGTATGGAAAATTATTCGATAGCAGTTTTTTTTATTTCAATTTAATTTTAACATTTCTTGATGTCACCACAATTAGTGGAAGACCGTTATTGATTACGTACTAAATCTATGTAATACTAGTTTTGCCAGCAGCTTCGCAAACTCAAACTCAAAGCATTTATTTCATATAAACCAATTACAGGAACTTTTGAATTCTCAATGGGTCGGTCAGTCAGAAAGATGAAGCTACATATAAAAAAATAAATAAAATAAAGTTTATTAGGAACAATTTTTAGGTATTACACAACAATAGACACGAAGATAGCTGCAAAAGTAAAATACTGTGGCGCTGCTATCAACGCCCAACACAAAGTACAAGGAAGACATTTTTGTTCCTTACTTTCACATAATTAATGAACTCTTAATAAATAAAAAATTACAAAAGAAAAAATCATTATAAGTTTTAAAGTACCTACCCAGCACTGATGTGGAGTGGAAGTGAGGTTGAGTGTTTGTGTATGTGTGTGTGTGGGGGTGTTGTCTGTGTAAGCTCTGCAATTTGTCTATTATTACGAGAGACCGCTCTAGCGTGAGAATTTGTTTAAGATATCACAAGTTGTTCAGTTTCATCATAGGACATGGATTTAAACCAGTCTGTCAATTTTTATCTCAGTAAATTCCTTGTTAAAGGGTAGATATTGATTCTCCTATTTATGTTATTATAAAGCTTAGAGCTAATGTGCCCATTCCAAAGCGTAGTAGGTCCCTATAGAGAAGAACGGGCAAGAAACTCCGCGGACACTCTTTCTCTTTTCACTCTTTCGCCCGCGTGGATGTCGGAAAATATCCCAAGGGAACGTACTTACTTATTTCTTGTCTAAATTATAAAGGATACCTCTGTGCAAAATTTCAGCTTTCTAGGTCCAAGGGTTTGGGCTGGGTTTCTTTCAGTTTATTTTTTTTCGACATGGATGTCGTTTTTTGATTTTTAGGTCGCTGATAATGATAAAGAGTCAAAATGAAAATTAAAGATGGCGGCTGCAAAATTTTTCGTCATGGGTGGCACGACGAAAAATTTTAAAATTTTCACAGCCGCCATCTTGGATTTTCATTTTGACCTCGTTATAGTTTTCACAGACTTCAAAAACCATGAAAATGACACCCATGACGAAAAATTTTAAGATTTTCGCAGCTGCCATGTTGGATTTTCATTTTGACTTCACTATCGGCTTTATCGTCTTCGAAAACCATGAAAATGACACCCATGACGAAAAAAAATAAATTAAGGAGATAAATAATAACATAATTATAAAAAGAAAACTTAAGAAATAAGCAGGCAATAAAAATGTTTATGACGATGTTGATCACAATTAGATAAATTGTTGTTGTTTGTTGTTGTTATTGTTTACTTGGGACAACGCTAGCTGTCGCGACAATGTCTAGACGTTGTCAGCATTTACCACGAGATCAAAGGCGTTGTCCTACTGTATGTTTTTATACTTTGTGTTGCTGTTGTTCAAACCAAGTTCATACAAGTACGACTTTTACAACAGCGCTGTCGCACGTATCTTGCGTGACTGTCTGACTGACTGGCACTCACTGTCGTGATAATTGGCTTATAAAAAGTGCCGGAGATTTTACAAAAAGTTTACGCAAACTTTTGCATTTGTGAATATGGAACCGCGCTCGGAAAAGCTGAGATTCCTTTGAGAGGCGAAAATTCTTTTTGAATTCTGCAGCACTCGTCTCAAACGGTTCGACTCACCATGGAGCTCGAGTTCGAAGTGCAGCAACAACAGCTTCAGCTTCATCCACAAGCTCTGGGATAAAATTAGCCAAGAATTCATCCATAATAACAGTTTAACAAATCGTCGTTATGTACATTTTACGTTAATTTGTTTGATAATGTCAATTGTTCCAACGGAGATTTCATATCTCCATACCTTACGACCAGCCGTAATATCTCGCTGGTTTGCGATCGAAAAATTTATGACTGGAGATCATTAGAATAACAATTTTTCGTTTTCGGCCGAGATAAGCGGTTTCTCGACTGACATTTCGACCATGGAGATAATTTCCAATGCATCGGAATTGATGCCGAGCGGGAGAAGTCATTTGATGATTTCCCATCCACAAAAAAAAAAGACTGGGTAATATTAGGTCTTTACCTATGAAATTGCCGTTCTGCAGTACTGGCCATTTCAAATCAAAATAATTTTTGTTTGGCTAAGAATTCTAATTTCAAATTAATTTTATTTTAAAAACATGGATTTTTTTTTCCAAAAGTAGTCATTTGTTTATTGATTAGTGTTACATTTTCATCGCATTTCAATCTTTTTCGTCATCATTGATACGTTAAAAATTCGAGTAATTATGGAATATGAGTACCGTCGTGGCAGCAACGCGGCACAAGCGGCACGCAAGATCAACGACGTTTACGGAGCTAACACTACAAACCAACGCACCACTTGTTATTGGTTTGCTCGCTTCCGTTCTGGAAATTTCGACCTGAAAAATGAACCTCGCGGTCGTCCGAAGACTTTGGTCGACAATGACGAATTAAAGGCGATTGTGGAAGCTGATGATACACAATCTACGGCTGAATTAGCAGCAGCTTTCGACGTTAGCGTCAAAACAATATTGGTCCATTTGCGTCAAATTGGCAAGGTAAAAAAGCTTGACAAATGTGTGCCCCACGAACTCAATGATCGTTAGCGCGAAGTACGCGTCGAGACGTGCCTTGCACTGCTCAACAGACACACAAATGAAGGAATTTTGAACCGCATTGTTACCTGCGATGAAAAATGGATTCTGTTTGATAATCGCAAGCGCTCAGCAAGTTGGTTGGATCCTGGTTCAGCACCTAAACAATGCCCTAAACGAAAACTTACCCCTAGAAAAGTGATGGTTTGGTGGTCTAGCGCCGGTGTGTTTCATCACAGCTTCTTACCAAACGGGGTGAGCATTACTTCAGATATGTACTGTGAAGAACTGAACACAATGATGGAGAAGCTGGCACATCTCCAACCAGCATTGGTCAATCGCTCGTCTCCGCTGCTCCTGCACGACAACGCGCGACCTCATACTGCACAGCAGACGGTCTCTAAGTTGCAAGAACTGGGGTTGGAAGCTCTCCGTCATCCGCCCTACTCACCAGACCTTGCGCCTACAGACTACTACTTTTTCCAGAATTTGGATAACTTCTTGCCGGGAAAAAAATTCAATACCCGAGAGGCAGTACAAAATGCCTTTGAAGAATTTGTTGCCTCCCGTCCAGCTGATTTCTTTAAGAAGGGCATCAATAAACTGCCACTGCGTTGGCAAAGATGCATTGATTGCATGGGTGATTACTTCGATTAATACAAATAAAAAGTGCATGAAAAAAATTCGTTTAAATTTTTTCATACAAAACGGCAATTTCATAGGTAAAGACCTATTATATCTACAGTCAGCTCAAACCGCTGGGTCTAGAGATTCCAAAGGCACGTAGTTTCCTTATGAAGTCTAGGGGTGTACTAAGAAAGGATTTTTCAAAATTCTCCCCCTAAAGGGGTGAAACGGGGGTCCACAGTTTGTATGAAAAATCTTATTCCTTGAGTTAACAGACTTGAAACTTGGCATAAATATTTATCTACGTAAATAATAAAATTTGTCATTTTTAGTTTTCCTAAACTGCCCCCCCAGGAGGGATTGGGGGGGGGGGGGGGTCAAAGTTTGTATGGAGGAATTTTAACGCGTGGTCAGATTAAATCGAAACTCAGTATTTATACTTGAGACCAAATATGAAGAATATCGTGTGTCAGAGTTTTTCGAAAATATACCTCTAAAGAGGTGAAAAGGGGTTTTACTGCGGGGCTTGATTAACTCGAAAATCCGTGTAAATAATCTAATCTTTCAGTCAAGTTACGGAAATATCCCAAACGATTTTTAAAATTTCATCTAAGCAAGTAATACGGTTTGTGATTAATTGTTTTCCTCGAGAGGGAAGGGTAGAGGGGGAGGCCGGGAAGGGGAGGGGGTGGTGAGGAGGGAAGGGGAGGGTGTGGTGAGAGAGAGGGGAAGGGAGATAGGAGGGAGAGGAGACAGCGGTGAAAGGGTGTGAGAGGGGTGGGAAGTGGAGGGGGGTGAGGGGTTTAGAGGGAGAGGAGGGGTGAGACGGGGATTAGAGGAAGGGGTGAGAGGTGGGGTAACAGGGAGGGGGATGAGTGCCTTTACACCTTAAAGTTGCTTTTTGTATAGTACTGATTCATTGAATAAGCCCAGCCCGACAGAAATTACTGAAAGATAGAAAGTTGGATTCTCGAAGCGGCACTAAAAACAGGAGTAAACTCCAGTCGTGCGTCGGAGCTGACACACACACTTTTTTTTGTTTGTTTGAACGCGCTAATTTCTGGAACTACCAGTCGGACTTTAATAATTATTTTTGCATTTGACAGCCCAATTCTTAAGGAAAGTTATAGACATATTTAACATCACTCTAGGAATCTTAGGTGCCGAGCAAAAAGACAAAAAAAGTTTGAAAGAACGCTAAGCGAAAACGAAGTAATAACGCGGGCAGGCAATGCGATGCAACGGGGTGGGTCGGGGGAACAAGAAATTTCACGCGGACGAAGTCGCGGGCACAAGCTATCTCAATATTTTTGTTCCTGTGTTTTATTCTCCGACATCCACGCGGGCGAAGCCGCGGGCAATTGGATATAAAAGAATAGTGACAAGCTGCATAGGTACCTACTTATATTTTAACTAATACGAGTTCAAATCAATTTCATTCTTTTATAATTTTTAGTGCGTGCTAAAAGCGTGTAAAGTTTAAAAAAAAAACTATATATTTTAATTTTTAGTCTAGTATTTTTATTTATTCTTATGGAAATAGTGGTTACTTTGCCCACTTATGTGGAAAAGCTTAAGAGGCCCTCGGAGCATGAGTAGTTCATACAAACGAAATTACAAAATAATTTGTGAATCAAACATATTAGGTACTCGTAGTGTGTATTTATTCCGATTGGATTATAGTACAGTCATTTAGTGCTCAAAAAAGGGGTTACCTGCAGGGAAAGTTTTCCGGGACTTTTGAAAATTGGTGATTTTATCGAGTTCGACGTGCTCTCTTCGAATTTTCACTTTTACACCTCGTATCTTTGCCGCTCACGCCGCTATATTGGGTAAATGGCGCCTAATAGCAGTTTTTTGACAATATCTCCTTTCCAACTCATTTTACGATAACACTACATACAAAATTAAACTGCAAAATATTTCCTTTAATTTATGTAAATATTGGTTTTTTGTCAAATCAATAGTTTAGTTTTTTAGTTTTTAGTCGGCATTTAGGACTCGAGGTGGCCCTGCACAAGACTGAGGTCATGTGTTTTCATAGTCCTCGGAACGCGCCGCCGTCGGGTTCCCAAATAACGGTAGGAGGGTTCACATCGGCGTCCAGCCAACGATGAAGTACCTGGGACTCGTCCTCGACAGCCGGTGGAGCTTCGTGGAGCATTTCCGACGTTTGGTTCCTAGACTGGAGTGGGCCGGGGCTGCCTTGAAGTGGCTCCTGCCCAATCTAGGGGGTTCAAACGCCTCCTGCCGGAGGCTCTACGTGGGGGTTGTGCGGTCTATGGCCCTTTACGGGGCACCGGTAAGGGCGCGTTCTTTGAGGCGGCGACCAGTCCACCGGTTGAACGCTTCTCAGAAGGCCATGGCGCGCCTCCTTGCCGGATTGCCGACATGGAATCTGGAGGCAAAAGTCTTCTCACACACGTGGGAGTGGTGCGAGGAGGCCAAAAACTAACTCCGCTGCCGCGAGATATCACGGCACAGCGGACAGAGCTTCGGCGGGATCTCATGTCGATATGGAGAGTGCGACTGTCGCAACCCAGTGCTTGGCAGGCCACACTTGCAGCAATAAGTTCCCTCTTTGAGGAGTAGTTGGAGAGGCGCCACGGCGTCCTCACATTCCGCCTGACGCAGGTCCTCGCCGAACACGACTGTTTCGGGAGGTTCCTGTTCCGGATAAGGCAACAGGAAACGCCCGGGTATCACCCTTGTGTGGATCGCCCGGAAGACACGGTGGAGGTCTGCCCGGGTTGGGCGGAGCACCGCCGTGTCGTCGCAGAGGCGATCGGCGCCGGCTATCTCTCGCGTCCGAACTTTAGTGAGGCCATGGTACGGAGCGAGAGTGCATGGAAAGTCGTCACCTCCTTCTGCGATGCAGTAATGCTCGCTAAGGAGGAGGCGGAACGCGTGAGGGAGAGGCAAATTTCACGCCCTCACGCCCTTAGTCACCGCAGGAGACGCCCTGGGCGTCGGGAATTGATAGCCGAATCCCGGTCACCGTAGACGCTGGCTTGCGGACGGCGAGCAATAGCTCGCCATCCTTTAAGGATCCAGGCCCGGGTCGACGATGCGTTGTGTTCCAAGCGCTCCTCAAAGAGATGTCAGCAGTGATGGGGCCGAGACGCCTGCCAGGGTCGCGGGTTGTTCGAAAGAGATACCATGGCCGTGGCACAGGCAATTGAAGGAACACGGGTATGTTTTAGTCAGTAAAAGTCTGACACACCCTCCGGCTCCACCCAGAGCCGGAGAAGTGATTGATGATTTCCCATCCAAAAAAAAAGTAAATCTTTTTAAGTTTACATTTTTATACCTACCTACAACTTATTCTTTCCTTTATTGTAGTGAATAACTATTCTGCCAATAACCATGATGCGTCAATGCTACGCGAGCTTTTGTATAAAATAACTAATGAAGGATTCAATATCCCTATACCTAGGTAGTTTACAAGTAGTGAATGGATGCCATCGACTCACCAACGCGCTTAACCTACATATCTATTATGTATGCTTACTAAGTACTTATATATGGTAGGTATATGAAAATGAATGTCTTTATTCGTCTTAACTAATCTTAGTTGGTTTGTTTCACAACTTATACTCTAATCACGCACCATGTATAGGAGTGGAAGACGCAAACAAATAACGGCAAACAGTGTTGGAAGCCATCAGTCCAGCACCCTAATTGCGTAACACTTATCGATCGGAATTGGTTTCATGTTGAAACAAATTGCTAAGCCATTGTTTCAAATGTTAGAAAAATTTGTCTGTTCGACAACGTAAATAACGCAATGAATGTTGTTGAACTGTCAAAATGAAACCAACTCCGATTGATAATGTGTTACGCAATTAGGGTGCTGGCGTAGCCACGAACTACACAGAGTGGTTAGGGTCTGGAAGCTGTTGAGACTAGCCGATGGATGACAGAGTTAAATGGCTTGCGTTTACCTCAGTTGGAGAAGCCTAGCCTATTTCCAGCAGTGGACTGTAATGATTCTAATGATGTATTAAAGAGGATTTTGCCTTCTAATGACGGGAAAACTGCACGCCCCTCCACTAAAATTTCCATCCAAACATTTGAAATGTGTATGCAACAAGCCAGTGAGTGTCTCTACCGTATGTAAAACCTGAACTGCGGACACACCACGCGCCAGTTGAATAAAATAAGTAAAAATTATTGCCCACAGTCCCCGTTTTTTTCTTTATTGTGTAGTATTATGTGTGAGTCTATCTATCTTTTACCCATCAAACAAAGTTTTTTATTTGGTATTTAATCAAATGATTTATTACAGCAAACAATCTTTAGACAATAAACATTTGGTCTTTTTGGTCAGATGATTTGTTATGACAAAAAATATTAGGTTAGGTTAAAACTGTGACCTTCTACGCACGAGCCGAGCGAGCGAAGCGAGCGGTTCCGCGGCAGCGGCCGGCGAGTGCCAGAAACGACTAGATTTTACAGAAAAAAAAATGTGGAAAAAAAGAGATTATTTTTAACAGGCTATCAAAAACCGAACTAGTTAGTTAGAGGACAACGACTCGTGAAAAGTTTGCTTCCCGTTGTCCCCGTTAGCCGAATGTACGTTATGGGGACAGCGGGAAATACATTTAATCACGTCCCGCTGTCCCCGTGAAGGGGATATGGCATACGGGGACAACGGGAATAAACCAGGATAAGAACCTAATAACCATACCTACCTCTATTACCTATACCTACTGTCTTAATTTTACTTAACAAGATTGTGCACCCCTTCGAAGCCGCCGGGGTCGCGGGTTGTTCGAAAGAGATAACAGTATCTCTTTGGGCCACGGGGCCCTGGCACAGGCAACTGAAGGAACACGGGTGGGGTTTAGTCAGTAAAAGTCTGACACGCCCTCCCGCTCCGCCCAGAGCGGGAGAAGTCATTTGATGATTACCCATCCTCAAAAACAAAAAAAAAATGGATACCAATACCACCCACCAATGTGTTTTCCTAAACGGAAAAACCGTTGTGAGTTCTCGTTGCTTCTGCAATATTGTTAAAGAGTTATACCTATTGGTACGAACGAAATGAAATGGATCCTTTGGTTGAATTAATTTCGTTTGGTTTGATTTTTATACAGCAATAAAGTTGGGGAGAAGCTCAAGAAGTCTCGTCACTGTTATCTTAGCAATCACTTCTAAAGTCTATTCAAAGAGTATATTATATATATATAATTATGTACTCTTTGGCTCTATTGTCATAATAAGTGAATGCGCTAAAGGCAGTGTCCCGCGGCCCCACCACCGCGCGACGGCGACGGCGCCTACGCCGTGCAGCGCCGTTCACTCGCGCGCACTTCTACATCGAACGTCCAACATTACGCGCGCGACAATACCTGGGCTCTAATTTTTTTTTTTGTGAAGATTAAATCACGTGATGGAGAAGGAGCATCAACCAGATTCGATGGCAACCATCACCATGAAACCGGAATACCCGCCTTCTGAAGTGTACAGCACGTCGGAACCCCCACCGGTATGACAATTTCCGTTATTCTCTTTGAATAAATGTTAAACAAGTAACGTGTAGGTCTGCTGGCGGCCCGTCAGCATCGTGACGGAACTCTAAAGCTTTGCTATTTTACATATTAAGCTCGAGTAGGTACTTGGAAAACTATTGTCTAAACATTATTTAGCCGATAGAATCGTAGGTAGTTAGGTATAACTAAAGGCGGCATAATTATATAGCCGCAATAGCTAGGCTATAGCTGTTTATCAAAATCTCTTATTGTGTAACTCTTGAGTTTGTAGACAATGCTATGATATTAATAATCTGTGTTTCTCTAGTAGCCTAGGATAATAAAATGTACAAAAATGATTGGTCTGCTAAGTGCGAGACAACTGCGGGAAAGTGCCTTTCTCTCGGACTTGGCTGTTAGAAGTGACTCAGTGTCAGTGAGGCCGCTGCCCCGCTGGCGCGTAGCGACTTCTTATTTGTTTGTAAACATGCTTTAGTTAGCATTGAAAGCGCTAGGGTAGCGCGTGAAATTCAAATCTATCTTTTTTGCAAATTGCAGGTATGTGTGTAATGTAGTGTATAAGTATAGAAGATGTAGGTAGGGGTCTTATGAGGACATTTACTTAATTTTCAACAGCTTATTAGGATGAAATACATGTAACATGCCTGACATGACCTCTCCGTGCCTCGGAAAGCACGTTAAGCCGTTGGTCCCGGTTGGCATTCGTGGATTTTCGACAGTCGTTATGGGTTGTCAGAAGCCCGAAGGTTTGACAACCAGTCTTATCAAGGTGTATCATATTACCCAGTAACTGGGTTGCGGAGGTAAGATAGGCAGCCGCTCCATGTAAAATACCGGTGTTCAGCTGCATCCGGTTAGACTGGAAGCCGACCCCAATATAGTAGGGAAAAGGCTAGGCAAATGTTGACAACATCACGAGATCACACGTGTTTTTCCCCAAGGGATACTTGGGCAGAGGATGTGTGTATTTGAAACTTATTACCGAGGTTCTTACTAAGTAGATTTTGAAATTTATATGCGCATTTCATCATCGTTCGGATTGATATAATTTATAATCTTTTATCTAGTCTAGTAGTATGACATATTTAAAGTAGTGCCACTTTATCTATTACAGCGTAAGTGTGTTGTATTCGTAATGTTGTGGGTGTTATCCCTCAGCAATGGCTGGCCCGATTCGTGCTTGGCAGGTTATTTGTTTACCTAAGTAAGTAGGTAAGTATTATGGCAAAGGTGTTGTAAAATTAATTGAGACATAAAATGAGAGTTGTTGCAGTTTTACGTCCCTTTCAGTAAAATCAATTCAGCTACGGATATCAGGATAATTATGTGTTTATATACATATACGAACCTATTTAAACAGATAAATATCTCTTTCCGAGAATAGTGATTTTATGACTAAGTTTATGTGGGAAAAAACATTGTTCTATTGTCTCTGGCCAACTATTAACAGAGCCTTCGCCACTTATCATAGTTATCACGCAACTTCATCATAGTCTAGTAAATAGGTATCTACATATATATTTACATGCCTAACTAGGTATATTGTGACGTCAGAAATTGCACCAACCATAAATAGTAGAAGCTCAGTAGGCACCTATTACGAAACTATGATTGAACATCAGCAGTATGCCTAACGTAGGTACCTACGTATAAGCACTGAGATGGAAAAATATTTTCGTATTTATCAAAGGGTCGCAAGAAAGCGCAGTTTTAGTTTATTAGGGTTCCATATCAAAATGGTAAAAAAGGCAACCTTATTGTGCGATTTTGTGTTTTTGTCTGTCCGTCTGTCACAGTTGCTTATTTGAGGAACTACTAATGCTATGGACTTGTTTGGATAATGCAACTTTTCCCTTTGAAGCGTGCTCCAATAAACCCAAACAAGTTTGTTGCCCAGAGATGCGACCGATGGTGGTTGATAATTAGTAAACAATTTCAGTTTATTTTTTCTACAGGAACCTTTATTTAATGTAGTTGTAGGCATAAGTTGGAGGCGTCAGGCGGAATAGCTTTGAATTGTAGCTGTTGATTGTAGATTGTCTTTAGATGGTTTGATGAGTGTCGGCTCTTCACACTATAATATTATAGACATCTTTAGATGGTTTGATGAGTGTCGGCTCTTCACACTATAATATTATAGACATCTTTAGATGGTTTGATGAGTGTCGGCTCTTCACACTATAATATTATAGACATCTTTAGATGGTTTGATGAGTGTCGGCTCTTCACACTATAATATTATAGACATCTTTAGATGGTTTGATGAGTGTCGGCTCTTCACACTATAATATTATAGACATCTTTTGCCAATTCACACATTATCTTTCTAAATTGTAGCCTACTTATATTTTTTTCGGATTTACCTATGAGCTATGTTACTGTAAAGTTTCATCAAAATCCCAGTATTTTTTGCGTGAAAGAGTAACAAACATCCATATATCCATCCATCCTCACGAACTTTTGCGTTACTCATAAGTACTACTGGCTAGGATTTATAATAGTACTAGGATATTAGTAATAAAAAAATAACTTTAATGTCAAAATCATCAAATGGAAGAAACGAATAACAATCATAATCGAAATAAAACACAAACTTTTCAGAAAAAAAAAGAATCTGAACTGAATAATACAAAGTGAGAATACTGTCTGTAGGTACCAACAGTAAAAAATATAAACAGCTACAATCTGAGTGAAATCGTTATTGGCCAGTCGAGCAAGTGGACACAATGCCGCTTGCGTCACATCCGAGGCGGACAGCAGGCCAGCAGCTCGCAAACTAGATATTTGCACGAAATATACCTACATACCTAATACATTGAACAGGCTTATAAAAACATAATTGTTTACACGGAACTCGTGCTAAGAATGACCGCATGCAACGTCAACGTTTTAAAGTGGAGATTCACGCAGTTGTTGCGCAGAAAACCTCGATTATAACGACTGAGATGAGGGTAGGTAGGTACATGTTGATAAGACGCGCTATTAAGCAAATTATTACACAATTCATGATTGACCATGCCGACATGTTACTGGAACCGAGTGCAATCGTTTACATGCATGATTATAATGATGCTTTTGAACGTGCTTTGGGACATTTATTGTGCCTGCAAATGATTCACTTTCTGATAAACATAATTACTGGACTGTATTTACATTTCACATCTATATATAAGAGGAGCTCGTGGCTAAGTAGAGGAGCTCGTGGCTAAGTAATAACAGCCGCACGGATCGATCCATCAGGTTAAGCTACGCTTGCCGGGGTTGGTCCGTGGATGGGTGACCATCTTTACATACCGAGACTCCTCCGTGCCTCGGAAAGCACGTTAAGCCGTTGGTCCCGGCTGTCTTTCTTGTATCTTTGACAGGCGTTACGGGTAGTCAGAAGCCCGAAAGTCTGACAACCAGTCTCACCAAGGGGTATCATATTACCCAGTTACTGGGTTGTGGAGGTCAGATAGGCAGTCGCTCCATGTAAAATACTGGTATTTAGCTGCATCCGGTTAGACTGGAAGCCGACCCCAACATAGTTGGGAAAAGGCTAGGCAGATGATGATATATAAAAATCAATAATAATTGCTGTTCGTTTGTCTCGCTAAAACTCGAGAATGGCTGGGCCGATTTGAATGTTTTTTTTTGTTTTATTCTCCTCTTTACTGCGGTGGTTTAAAAGAAATAGGAAAAAAAAGAAATTTAAATTTTGACAGGACAACGTCTGGCGGGTCAGCTAGTTAAATAATAAAAATATAACTTTTACAATGGAAAAACGTTTTTCCTAGCAAGGTTCGGAACCCGCGGTGTGCGAGTCCGACTCGCTCTTTGTTTCTTTTCAAGAAGATTGTGAAGTGCCAATATGCGGCCCGAGTAGGTATTTTCAAAAATGCTATCGGTTTCATACCGCTTGCTCTTATGTCTGTGAGGCAATTACCAGCATTTTCTTTTTGAAATATTGTTTCGGGCGATAACGTTTTCACCCCCCTAAACCATTACGAAATGAGACAGTTTTGATTCAGTACACCTTAATCTAGGTCTGTACGTTTTTCTTTTACAATAATTAAAAAAAAATAAAAATGCTCGAGGAGTCAAAAGTGTAGATATTTAGATGCTAATAACTAATTGTAGGTACGCAATATTTCTTTAGAATATAAATTTACGGACCTAGTTTTTTTTATTAAATCTGCAACAATGAAAATTAGACTATATTTACAGGGAAAAACGTTATCGCTTTTTGTATGAAAATGTTAATTGGAAATGCCATTTTGTTAATTTTTTGGTAAAATCAAAATATTTTACTTATTTCACTAAATACCTAATGGGCACGTAAGAAACGTCAGAAGCTAGGTGCACGGTTCCAATTGGTCGTTTCGTAAATAAAGGGTTGTTGTTTAGGCTCATAATTAAAGTAGGTAGGTACCTATAATTTTAGTAGGTTTCTAATAATAAATTGCTTGCTTGCTTATTATAATAATATACCTATTATGTCACTTAGACATAACATGACATAAAAGGTATATTATTATATTTATAGTTTCATGATTATTCCCCTGTACCTTCTCTGTACCCTTCACATTTAAACTTGTCATAAATGTAATAATCCTCGAATGGGGCAGGTCGGGCAAAACTAATTGTAGATGGCGTGATCATAGCTAGTTCCCTGACGCCTGTAATAAATTTTACATTTCGTTTATTCATGAGTTTGGTTTTATTTCACTATTTTCGGTTCTATCAATATTTTTAATCAAGTATTTGGCATGGAAAGTATAGGAATTTAAAACCTTAAATTTTTCTCTTTAATCTTTACGAATAGATTTAATCAGCAATCTTCTAATTATAGGATCTCTCGGGAAATGGTGGACTTCAATTTCGGGGTATTTAGGAACACAAAAACGCGTAGTTTTCGCAAAAATAAAATAGAACCACCTCACGCCTTGTATTATTAGCTTGTGTTGGGAACTTAGGAACCAACTACGACAGCGCCATTTTGACAGATGCCTTCCCCATTGTCATTTTTCCGAAATCGAAAACAATCAGCATGTAGTGATGAATAACTTTATGCCGATTGTTTTCTATCGGCCAAAGTAGTTTCGCATGATTTCGATTAACATTACAAACGGTCGCAGCGGTATTGTATGAGCGAGCCAAGCAACTAACGCATCAGCAAGTCAGTCTCCGCCTTAGGCCTCTGCCTCGAATTTTGCGGGCAGCGGGGCGGCAGCGGCGGCGGCGCGGGAGCGGCCGGATTTTATGCGTAAAAACAAATGGACAGGACCTCCAAAACAGCGGCGCGGTAGCGGGGCGGGACAATGTGAGACGCGCCGCCGCCGCCGCCGCCCCGCTGCCCGCAAAATTCGAGGCAGAGGCCTAAGTCTTCTTCTCAGGTGAAGACTTAAGGCGGAGACTGACTTTGTACAGTACGAAACAACTTAGATGTAGCATCGGCAAAATTCGTAAAACCGGTCATGATGCAAACTGAGTGCGCCTTCAACATCACCAATCTTTATTAATGCTTTAGGCGAAACTGATCTTTACGCATACGCAATAACTTGTAAAGTCATATAACCATATACATTCGTGAAATTGAAATTAAATAATGCAAATTTTCAAACGTATATTATTTACGTCTAAGTTGTGTCGTACTGTAACGTATGTTTGTAATGTATCGAGGTTTTGCGTTACAGTAGTCAGTGCAGCGAACCGAGCCGCTCGATGCGAGCGCCGCGCCGCGCCGGGTCCACTCGACTCTCGGCTTTTTAACCGACTCCAAAATAGGAGGAGGTTTTCAATTCAGTTGTATTTTTTTTTAATGTTTGTTACCTCAGTACTCCGTCATTTATAAACAGATTTGGAAAATTATTTTTTTATTTGAATGGATCCAGAATGGTCCCATTTTTATCAAAATCCAGTTCTGGTGATGGGATCCATGAGGAATTGAGGGAAATCCTCAAAAGTTATAGGCATGCATATAACGATTTTGGTATTTTAAAGTAGCATCTGGTGAAGTGGAACTGATGAAGAAGACCACAGATGGCCACAGGAACTTCTCAACTATAAAAATTATTTCACGGGTGGCGATAAGATATCTCGATTAAGATAGTTAAGCGACTATGACGAAGCTTTAAATAAATGGTTCTGATGAAAATGGTAACATCGAACCAATCTGCTGAAGAAGCCGGAAGGTAGGCACCGGAACTCAGTATTGAAACTATGTATCCTAGCCGTGTTTGGGCTTATTCGAATTGTCACGAGGTGCACTCTGGCTCTAAATGATTTATATGCCGCTTCAAATTGCGCTACTTGAGTTATACATTATGTGTGGCCTTGATTGTCAGAAGGCAGATTTCGTAGCCTCGTTATCTCCGTCAACATTGTATTGAGATTGATAAACTTGGCAACTTTATCAGTCGAAAATGAAATTGCAGAAAACATAAACTTCGATGACAGAGAGTTTGCCGACAGAAAGGCTAGAAAGGTATTTTTTATTTAGAAAAAGTTTTGTTGCTAAAGAGGATAGAAAAGGGGTGCCATAGAAATCTCGTCCGGGCGGTAATGCTAAAACCGACACTGCTTATGATATTGTTTACATAGGTACATAATTACATTATTATTACGTTCCGTTACGTTCGATTGTAATGTGCTGTTTGCTATAAACAACTTCCCATTTATAATAAGTTAATTATGTACCAATAGAAAGTGCGTAATATTTCGCAATAAAGTTCGAAAAGTACGACGCGACGACGGTACGAAAGTCTAGGAAGTCATTGACCAGCCAGCTGTAGCAAATAACGCATTTCGATACGGTTTAATGAAGATGTGCTAAACAAATCGTAAGATTGAAATCGACATCGTTTTGTAGCTAAAAATGATGGATTACTCAAATGCAACAGTAGAAGCACTTTCACCGGAGCTTCTCCCTCCCCCGCCCCGCTTCGCCCCTCAGGGACCCGCGTGCGCCAGCGCCGGCTGGTGACCGCCCCTACCCGTCCATGGTTACGTAATTTTTGTGTATAGGTAACTACCTACTCGAGTTTGTTAGTAAATCACAACTGCACACCTCGCTAAGGACAAAGCACTCTCAGGCTATTGCAGTTTCGCTTGGTTGCAATGAATTCTCATGTGCATGTAGGTATTGTGTGTGGGAGATATTTATGTAAGTACTAGGTATTGTATATAGCACAAAAAATATTTTTTGTTCAAATTAGGAAAGTAGGTACTCAAGTCCCACTCGGAGTACTTTCTTATTAATTGTCTCTTTGTGGTAAGTTATGTAATTACGTAGTTCTCAAAGCTCTTATTTTATTAGGAAAAATATTTAAAAAATGAGCATAGCATTTACCTACATACTTTATATAGGGTGACTGGTAATTAGTGACCGATACTTAAACACATAGGACACACGGAGCAGTGGTGGCCCAGTGGTAACGGTCGCGACATACCTACGAGTTGTAGGTCGTAGGTTCGAACCCAGGCAGGCGCTTTACTTTGTGTAAATTATTTCATCACCACTACTCTCAAAACGGTGAAGGAAAACATCGTGAGGAAACCGGCATGTCCTAGAATCAAAAATTCGAAGACTTGTGACATCTGCCAACCCGCACTGGGCCCGCGTGGTGGATTACGACCCACTCCCTCTCACCGAGAGGAGGCCTGTGTCCCAGCAGTGGGAACGTTATAGGCTGATTATGTACTTAAACACATGATTGTACTCATGATAATAAATAACTTTTACTACGGGACCAAACCTGAAATCGCGAAAGAAAAATCAGCTGCTCCCTACATTTTGACGATTTAGGCGAACATAAATGTAGGGAACAGCAGATTTTTCTTTCACGATTTCAGGTTTGGTCCCGTAGTAAAAGTTGTTTATTATCATGAGTACAATCATGTGTTTAAGTATCGGTCACTAATTACCAGTCACCCTATATAGAATTTTTCCCTACGTAATAATTTCTGAACCACCACTGGAATTCCCCACTTCTTGTATGTATTTATATCTACTAAAAAGTCTAAAATCTACTTTTTGGAGATCGGTGCGGATTACACTGAGAAATCATTGTCACATACAACTATAAGTAGATTTATTGTTTTGTTATTGTGTACCTACAATAAAAGTAGCCTAATATCTAAACCACTACAGGTATGTACATACATTAGACGACTAGGCGTGACACAACACAATGAGTCATTTACCTCGTAGATTTCTAAAAATATCTGATTATATCGAATATAATCGACTGTTTGCAAGAAAAAAGAAAGAAAGATCAAAAATATTTAAAACTATTGTCAATGGTTTCTGGTGCTTGTTGAAAATAAACAGTCGTTATTGATATGACATTTATTGTCATAAAGAAGGTATTATGCTCGAGTATTCATGTGATTCACCATTATCAAAGACAAACAAATGAAATATTTATAGTAAAATTTATGTTTGTTTGTCTGCTTAAAACACTCATTTTAATTGACTTCTGTTGTAAATGCCTATTCGGGGAAAATTGCGGCAACACAATTATAGCTACGGCGAAGTTTTTAACGAAATCAAAAAGAAAATAAATCCCAGTAATACTCTGATAAGTATAAGTGGCCTGATATTCTTTCTCTTCTTTGTTTTTTTAACCGACGGAAAAAAAAGGAGGAGGTACTCATTTCGAGACGTATGTTTTTTTTATAGGAATTAAGTTTAGTTAATTTCCATTTTGTCAGTCCTATATCTAAGTAGGGAAAAGCTCGACAGACCTGGTTAGATAATTATAAGCTTCATTTTCCGGGTTGGTGACGTGTGTGTTCATAATCGTATAGGTGCATTGCCTACCTACAACATCTTTATTACCGACATGTCGCCAACCCGGAAAATTATGATGTAGGTATAGGTAGGTAACTACATTATGTTTAGAAACATGTTTATTCTTAATTTACAGAGAAATATATACATAATATATAAACGAATAGTCTCGAAATAATAATAATATGACATATGTTTAAGGGGCAGGGGGAGGCATAAAAAATCTTTCGCATCACCGTCAACCTTCGTACTTTTAATCAGCAATGGACATTATTTTGCGGTTAGATATGATGCAGACAACCAGCACCTCAAGTTAGATAAACCAAACTGTCAAATTTCTCCAAATGCTTTTAAACCTTAAAATGTTGACGGTTATGTTCAAAACCGAATGAGAAAATTTGACAGTTTGTAGTAACTTGACCTGCTGCTGTGTGTACCTAGGTAAGTTAGAATATTATGGGATTTAGGTTTTTTTTGGGTCGCAAAAGCTGTATCAGCTAGATATAGACCAGAAATTGAAATAACAATGCAACAGAAATCGAATAAAATCATTTGCATGAAGTTAACCGGAACTGATCCAAAGGCCAAAACTAAAACTGACTATAACTTCAGGCAGAACAGAAATTCTGTTGTGTTATATTTTTAAAGTGCTACACGCGTTGAACTCTTTACTTAAAACAAGATGATATAATTGTATATTGTAAATCTTGTCACACTCTGGACGCAATTTGCGCAGAGTTTTTCATATTAAATCCTTTTAAAGTGGAAAATCCTTAATTCTTTTTCCCATAATTTTGCAGTTCTCATAATTGATCTAACTAAACTGTTGCTTCGAAATAAATAATAAAAGACGGTTATTATTTAAATCGACGGACGACTTGAGAACACACCATTTATATTGAGGAATCCGAGTTTTTTCTTTGTTAAAGTTAAAATCATTTTTCGTCTGATATTCATTTAGGGAAAAATCCCTACTATAAAAATAATATAGTTTAAAATAATAGAAGCACAGATAGATTTACTTTCGCATTAATTTATAATATTACTAGCTGCGCCCCGCGGTTTTACCCGCGTGGACCGGGATAAAAAGTAGCCTATGTGTTAATCCAGGGTATAAGCTATCTACATACTAAATTTCATCCAAATCGGTCCAGCCGTTTGAGCGTGAAGAAGTAATAAACATACACACACACGCAAACACACACTCACAAACTTTCGCCTTTATAATATTAGTGTGAAGTGTGATGTGATAGTATGGAAGTATGCATTGTTAGATGACCTCTTTCAAGTACACATGACAGCTCTAGAACATCTGTCTACCACTCAGAAGATCGGTATTAGAATAGAACGTTGATTCTGCGTTGCGGCTTGATTGAACGTTTTCTTTGTATATGCAATGCACTGCAGCTACAATCCTACAGATGAATATCCAATAGGCTTTATAAATCTGGATATTTAGTTACGTAAGCATATTAGGTACATATTTAATCATGGTAAATGTAAATTATTACTCTACAGCAATTTAGTCTATCAAATTACATGTATACCTATACAAATAAAATGGTGTGGTTTAAGTAAAGATTTTATTAATCTGCTTTGATATAATTATAGCTACTAACAGTATGTACGCATGCCTACGTACTTAGTAACATAGGTAGGGATAGTAAAAATCAGTCACAGTTTTACTTTCTATTATTGTAGGTATGTAAACAAACGCATTAAAATCAATCTGCCTAGCTATTTCCCCACTATGTTGGGGTCGGCTTCCAGTCTAACCGGATGCAGCTGAATAACAGTATTTTACGTGGAGCGACTGCCTATCTGACCTCCACAACCCAATTACTAGGTAATACGATACCCTTTGGTAAGACTGGTTGTCAAACTTTCAGGCTACTGACGACCCGTAACGACTGTCAAAGATCCACGAATGACAGCCGGGACCAACGGCTTAGCTTAACGTGCTTCCGAGGCACGGAGGAGTCTCGGTATGTAACGATGGTCACCCATCCACGGACCAACCCCAGCAAGTGTAGCTTAACCTGATGGATCGACCCGTGCGGCTGTTATTACTTAGCCATAACAAACGCATTAATGGCGTGAAAAGAAATGGTATGAGTAGGTACTTTACGTTATAAAGTGGCTTAAAACAACCACTTTCCAAAGTTTTTTGATTAAAGAAATGTTAAACAATGTCAATAAATGAATGTGTTTAATGGTCTCAGGCGTACCGGCAGAGGGTGTCATCATCAGTACAAATTGCGAGGATTGCGGCACTGACGGTGGTGGCGGCCTCATTCATCCTGGGCGCGTTCATCCTGGCCTCCAGCTGGGTAGCGGCGCGCGCCTCCTGCCACCAACTCGAGCAGCTCGACGCCATGCTCGACAAGGAGCTGGCGCTCGAAGGACGGTCATACGGGAACGACGCCTTGCTGGCGGTAAGTACTACAAATTCAAACATTACATCATGTTTATTTTCTACGTAGAACCGAGCAGACTATATCCTATATATCAGAAATGGTGAACATCCGCAATTTCCATTCAGTATTTTTGAGTGTCAACTCATATGTCACCCAGTAACTGGGTTGTGGTGGAGGTTAGATAGGCAGTCATTCCGTGTAAATTACTTAAGTACCGACACAACGTAATTGGGAAAAGGCCAGATGATGATGATTTTAGAGAGCCATGTTCTAGGGTCACTAACTGTATTAAAGTGTTGGTTCGTGCACACCTAAGTAGTTTATCAAGAAGCTGCAATCATAGCCGAAGCCGAAGCATTTGAAGTATGTGTTTAGCTGCAGAACTGCCTAGACTCTGGCAGACAGCCCTCAGCTATCTACTCGCACATCGGTTGCTCTTTCTCTCACAATCACAACCTTTACAGGTACATCATCGTATATAGTCACGTAAATCGTACGATGCGACGGAGTTCATAATTATACTTATGTATATTTTAACCGTATTACCACAAAACTGTGTTTATCAGTTGTTTAGGCTAAACAACTGTTTAACACGACATTTATGTATGGAGTTTGACGTAAGACTGACATTAGGCACGCATTGAACAAGTGTCAAAATTGTGGTTTGACCCTTTATGTTAAAGTTACCCTAGGTGCTAACAACTTTCAATGTATACCTTGGATAATTTTACAAAGTGAGGCCGAATTTAGTTAAAAAAAAAACGTTAAAAAAGCTGATAAATATTATAATCACCTTTCTTAATAAGTATTTATTTTTAGTTTTGACAGTTTTTTTTTTAATATTTTTGAATTTATAGGTAAGTTACAGTACAGAGTGCAATGAGCACATGTAGGTATATGGTATATGTATTTTTTGTAATAACATATAGTTTAATTATGAATGTAGGTATAGGTACTCATAATGTAGAGAACTAGAGACGTACATGGAAAACTAAACATTTACAATGTAGGCAATCAGGCAAAGCCTATCGACACGCAAGTTATATGTTAATAACAATAATTGTTATTAACGCAACAATTAGAACAATTTCAATTAAGTTTTCATAGAAATTGGTCCACCAGAGATGCGTCGCGCCGTCGTCGTGTTGCGCCAGTCTGCTGGAGCCATTATGAAAACAATATCATTTAATATAAAATCAATTCGAACAAATTTAAACAAATAACCAGAAGTGCTGCGTCCGTAACTTGTTTTATTATCATTAGCATTGAAGTGGCAGGCAACGAAGATATCGATTGAGTCTGCAGTTCACGAAATCAAGAGAAGTCACGTTTCTCGAGACGAGTAATGCCTACTGGCATGACTTTCTTGTACAATACATAGGGATCGCCTTTTTACATGAGATTTGTTGTTATCTAATCTTGAACTATATCATCAGTTAAAAAGAGTTCATTTTGTTTATATGACTACTGATGATCTTCAAGTAAAACTATGTTTTGATGTAACTTACATTTTTTTTTTGAAAATGATAACAAGTCATCATCATCATCTGCCTAGCCTTTTCCCACCTAGTTGGGGTTGGCTTCCAGTCTAAGTGATTGAGTACAAGTGATGGCTGAAAGCAAAAAAGTTGTCCATTACGTTACCTTTGTCTGGTAGTGAGAGCGACATGAGTAAGTAGTTACACTGTGAGCACTCGAGAATATTGATTATTATTAGTCGCCACAGCGCAGTTCCACATACAATATTGCAATTTATTTCAACATTTTTATATATGCAGGTACATGTCGGACAGGTGTATAACAGTAATTACACTTCTCGTCAGGGTTCAGTATTAATGACACCTTGTGTAGTTTTATGTACTTAGTTAATTTTAAAAAACCTTGGATTTAAAATCATTAAGTTTTTAGTTATTTTTAACACGAAAAATATTAAAAACAAATTTAAGTTTGTATTACAAATTAACAATTTTCGGACTTTTTCCTTTACTTGTGCTGCGACACACCTTGCTTCTTGCCAAATTTCATGATTCTAGGTGAACGGGAAGTACCCGAGTTTCAAAATATATCACATAAATGGCCGTATCTTTTTATTGCGTTGACTTCGAAACTTGATTTTTTTAGAGCTCCAGGGCACCATAGACCTACGTATTTGACTCAACTTGATACCTCCACGCGTTCCTGAGAAAAAGGGTCTTGACTGACTGACGGACAGACTGCCAACGAAGTCATCCTATAAGTGTTCCGTTTTTAGGGTTCCGTACCTCAAAAGGATAAAACGGAACCCTTATAGGATCACTCGTGTGTCTGTCTGTCCGCCTGTCTGTCTGTGTGTCTGTCTGTCTGTCCGTCCGTCTGTCACAGCCAATTTGCTCCGAATCTAATGGACCGATTAAATTGAAATTTGGTACACATATGAATTTCTGTGACCCAAACACGGACGGGTAAAGTAAATAAATGAATTTTGAATATAGAGGTCACTTTTGGGGGACAAATAGGAAAATAAAAAAAAAAAGTTTTGCAAACTACACCATGTGACATTTGCTTACTATGAGAGTCTCAAGTATATTTTTTTATAATTTTAAAGTAAACTGTTTTAAAGTTATTTAAGAAAATAGATGAAAATTGACCATTCCCCCCCCTTATCTCAGAAACTACTCAGCCTAAAATTTTGAAAAAAATACAGAAAATAGATCTTTACCTGTATATTACAGGAAAACCTATAAGAAGTCTGTGGTCTTAAAATAACATGGTAAATCTATCAATATTGTGAGTACAAACTTACATTTACAGTTGGAATGTATGGGAGAACATGTTTCTCAACTACAATGTTAAGTTTGTTCTTAAGATAAATTCATCCCAACTACGGAGCCCTTCATTGTGCGTGGTCCGACACGCACTTGGCCGATTTTTTTCCTTTTGTGATACGGAACCCTAAAAAGGGCGAAGGATAAAATAATGTGAAAATACGAGTTAGATAATAATGTGAATATGTAAATACATCATACGTGTATTGTACATATACCCTAGTTATGTAATCTTTGTAGAGAAGTGTTGCTCCGTGTACAGAGCTGTGACAGAGCGGTAGGTTAGGTACTTGTGCGTGGCTACATATAACAATGTAACATTACTATTACAGTACTATCGTTCGATAACGAGTATTCAGAGTTGTTATTATCATAATTTATAAAAAAAATTCTCGAAACTTTTCAATTTTATTATTTATTTATTTATTTATTCAGTAGTACACTTACATCTTATACATCTTTATGTTGGCGCAAACATAAACTCATTAGAATTTTACCGTGCACCAAAATCATCGACCATACAATTTAGATAACTAAAACCAACTTAGAATCATAGTTAAAATGAAACAACAACTAAAATAAAAATGAGGGTATTAAGTGAAACATTTTTTTTTTTTTTTTTTTTTTGTGTTTTCGTTCAATAAAGAATTTTATTATTTTTTTTTTTATTATTTATCTAATACTAACAAACGAGCGAACATCGGTGACCGAACTGACCGTCTTTAAAACAAAAAGTGGTGGAGGAATGTGATTTCGATTGATACAGGTTGTTCCTAAAAGTATGTTTTTAGTAATAGTTAATTTTCCTTCATTTTGGTTTGTCAAGATATTGTTAACAATATCTTGACAAACCAAAACACAGGAATATTACTTAAGTAACTAAACTAAACTAACTTAAGTATTATGTTTCTTTTTTTTTTACTATCTAACTTTTTGTATTCAGTTATAACATTTATTTTCATTCAATTATTATATGATATATTAATATTTTGTAAGAAATGTTGCTTTAGTTTGTACTTTATGTTTTTATTTCTTCTCCTATAAGAAAACAAAGTTAAATGAAAGGATTTCCAAGATTGCATATTTTATGCATATGCATGTGGATAAGTTGTTGTCAGTGTATTGTAGAGGCCCTCGCCACTCTGCAAATACCTTCAGAATGCTGTTGGGTTCCTCTCACTCTATGCGTACCTATTATCGAAATAAAATCGGTATGCGTATCAGCGAACATACTGACGAAGTACAGTAAGGTGTGAGCATCAACCCTGAAGGCATTGTTTTATGGCATGCGCTGGTTTGTTTTTTTTGGGTACTTATGATTAGCTGCCAGGCTGCTGTTGTACAGTTAGGCAGAAACCCTTAAAAAAAGTGTTATTTTGACAAGCAAGTACTGAACAACCAGCAAACCTGCGAGCTAGCATGTTACCCTCACAGTCATCGCCCTGCGCTCCCTTCTCACAGAACTTTCAAAATTTCAAATGATTTATAATATTATCACCTTTGATCGTGATGCGAGGTAAATTGACTAGGCTTGGCAAGCGTTTTATGGAGTCCACAATCGACCCCTATGTGACCTTCATTAGAACTAAATCTACGAGTACAAATTCAAAAAGGTTCACGATCATTTAAGATAAAGATTCATGTCGTAAGCTTACCCTTTGAGATACTTTTATAACATTCACTATAAGTATATCTTAAACATGTAGTTGCATCGTCTATTATATGACTGAGCAGCCTTGAGCCTATCTGTCATGCTAGTGTTCGCTTGGCACTAGGCTAAGACAATTGTACTGGTTTACAGGGAAAGGAGTACGAAATGACATCTAGACTATGATGTAACATGCATCTGACCAAAGCTTTGCGAGAGTGAACAGGCCACAGATTGTTATATGGTCCACACGCTGACACGCGATGAGGAAATATTACAGCGCAACATTTACTTAAATGTACTTATGTATGTAAACTTGTATGTAACATACCTAAGTACATATACGTACGTTTGTAAGTTTCCTTCGAGCTCGTGGAGCACTGAAGAGGTACCGAGTTGCGTCGCCACCGGATCACCTTGAATTTCCACACAGAACATGGAGTTGACTTGTGGCTTTAATCTAACGATTTCTGTAGCGTACGATTGCGAAAGTTGATGTACCTCTAGTACCTATCTGCCATCGCAACTGGTAACTTAAAACATTTTGTTGTTCAGCCCGAGGCTAGGTCTCTTAGTTTCTCATGCCTTTCCGAGAACTTTGTTTGGTAAACAAAGTATACATTACAGAGTATTTTCTCAGTTTCTGATTGTTTATACTCTCAATACGAGAATATTGGCAACAAGAAGAGTTACAGTAAATTTTAATGATCAACGAGAACTGAGGATAGGAAACGACAAAAGAGACAGACTTGAATTTCACATCTTATCTTTGAGATAGTCATAACAGTCCGGTAGAATACAACGTAATGTAAGTAAGTAAACCTGCAGGGAAGAACTCAAACGATCAAAGGATTGCAGTGGGGTTAAGTCAAAGGTCAGCGACGCTTCATCTAGACAATCTAGAGAGAATTATGTACAAATACCTGGCCGGAGTTGGTGATTATGAATCTGTAGCGAAAGCGGCTGGCGACGCGGTCGATGAACCCGTGGCGCGCATCACTTCGTGATCGTGACACATGCTAATGTCATGTGAACTGATGTGCGTTTCGAGTATGGCACGCACAGACGCACTCAGTACCTGGCGATCAGACGATGTATCGCATTACAGTTCCATATTGCGGTTCTATATAATTTAGATGAATGCATTATGAAACTTTAATGCGATACCTGTCTCAATTTCATCGAAAGTATCATACAGGAAACCTAAAGTCATTCTGAAATAAATATTGGTTTCGAAATACCTACATATCTGTACGTATGTGAGTAAAGTGAATGTCGCCGTATATGGCATACAAACAGGCATTCGAAAATGAAATGAGCAGGATTTCACGTTCTGCTTTGTTCATACAAGCATGACGTGTTGCCAATATTGGTAAATGTCTATGAATGAAACAAAAACTGATTATTTGCTTTAGCTTAGCCATTAGCCTGTCTGTGCATTTTGGTTACCTAGTACTTACCTATCTACCAATTTATTGTATTTATCCATTTATTCATAATCTCCAATCGGCTTGTTGACACTTCCCGTGACCCAAGAGCTGGCTTTTACCTTGGCCAGAGGCTTAGCATTGCCATACAACGTGGTAATGCCGCCAGTCTCTTGGGTACTTTACCAGTCGACAACGATGCGGAGGAATTTTTCGATGCCATATTTTAGTTTTTTAATAGTTTTAGTTATGTTAGGATATTATTTTGTTATTTTTAGGTTATATTCTTTTTCTCAATAATTAAGATTTAGAAAACTCAAATGTTAATCGACTTTTGTTGCTGACTGTATTTATTGTTTAAGTTTGAATTCCACGAGGGAAAATCAATCTTAGCATAGGTTATATTATTATAGGTTTACAAAATAGTACTTTCCTTGTACGTAAAATATATTATCATATTTCTAAGTTTCATTGTTGCGAAAGTATCACAGGTCATAAAAAATATTTTTATGATTTCCGTTAGCATGTTTTAGTTTTTTTTAATTGCCATTGCCTAACAGAGCTTGCTAAGGTATCATTAGCAGTTCACACATTTTCTAGCGTAAACCGTATATAGAAGGTAACTAACTGTTGTCTGTGTCAATTAGGCACAGATCAATAGTTGCTTTGTTTCAAAGAGTTTTTAATACTTTCAATGGCAGGGGCTTTCTTTTTTCTTTGTTTTCGTTCTCGCCTGTAACACATTCATGATATTGTTTGCTACGACACATTATGTATCGCAGATTCATGGTCAAATTTCACTTGTACCTATTTGTTGCTTATTTTTGTATTGCACCTCATTGTTATGCGGAAGGTGTTACCTACATACGTGTAGAGTCCGACCGAATTTCGTTTTCGGTTTTCGCCAATTTTCGGCCGAAATATCAATTTTCTGTAATTTTTATTTTACGTGACCTAAAAAATTTAGTGCCAGCAAAAGCATAATCAGCCAATAATGTTCCCACTGCTGGGACACAGGCCTGCTCTCGGTGCGAGGGAACAATACGTTTAAATCATCACAGCCAAGGCGTCAAGGCTCCTGCAAATAGACGCGACGCGACAGCGCGACTCTAGTAGATAAATTTTTATGAAAACTTTATGGAAATTGTTGGTACCAGAATCCCATCGCATCGTCGCGTCGCGCCTGTCTGCGGGAGCCTTCACTCGGACAATAGAATATTCCGTCGTGAATCTTAAATTAGAATCAATTTATTTACTTGAGCTATAATATTCATAATTTGATTGATAAAGCTTGTTAGCGTTGATATACTTCTGCAGTTGTTTTGACCATCATCGTCCCGTCATGTGGAATTTACGCCAACGTGAATCTCTAAAAATAGATTAACTTTGAATCATAACCTCAAATCAAACTCACTGTTAATAATATGTGAACTTGACTGGTTCTTACACCGCTAGAAGAAGTTTCAATATTTTATTTATCGACAGGTCGTTGATCCTATTTTATAAAATCTTCCAATGTTACCTACGTGTTCAACGTCGATCATAACTAACTCTGGTGATTCAACTTTGAAAGTAGTTGTTCGTGTACGTAATACAAAATTGTATGCGATTTTGATTGTGTTCAATAGTTCAATAGATAAAGCTTATCCAAAATAAAACATTTTTCAATACACTTCCTCAAAAACTGGTTCATATCGCACTACGATTAGGTTCACAATGCACGCGTGCGATTTTTCATTTTCCAACCCGTGTGCGGGAATAAAAATTAGTCCAAATTGGTTCAATGCCTCTATTCACACCGTCTCTATTCGGAGGTGAATGTTTTTTTTTTAATCTCGGCAAAGAGATATGCGTCTTTACGGCGTTTATTTCTTGAATATTTAAATAATGTATATAAATAGAATATCATCAAAAACTATGATTATTACAATAAAAAAAACGTTTATGAACAATTTAATATTTATTTGTGTTTTAAACTCAAAAATATGTGAATTTTCTATTTTTCATATTAGGCTGTTTATCGGCTTTATACCTTTGCTTCTCCTTCAACCTGGCGAAAGCAAAGCGCGGAAAAAAAAGAAAATTTAAATCATAGTTTCCTAATAATTCATGACAAAAATATTTTTCGTTATTTTATTTTATTTCTTCAAAAATGTATTGAAAAACGTCGTTTGATACACGTGGACATTTGTTATTGCAGTTCTCGGCTCAAAAACAACCTCGCCTACGGCTCGGGTGTTAATTCCGCCTCGAATGCAATAACAAAAATTCTCCACTTCTACACTTCAAGAGCACTTGCATTCTAGCGTTTAACAAAATACTGTAGGTACAGCTAGACTTCTTATTGTGTAAACCCGCAATCACATTACTTAAATTAATTTTTACTCAATTTTCGTATTTACCAGAGATTGACAAAATGTAAAAAAAAAAAAAACCGGCCAAATGCGTGTTGGACCACGCACAATGAAGGGTGCCGAGTTGAAAATAATTTATCCCAAACACAAACATAACATTGTAGTTGAAAAACTAGAAATCCCAAAAAAAAAAACTTTTTTATGCGATAAAAATACAAATTAAAGATTTTCGGACTTTTTCCTTTACTTGTATGAGACCTTGCTTTATGCCAAATTTCGTGATTCTAGGTCAACGGAAAGTACCCTATAGGTTTTGATTTACTTACGAGTGTCAAAATATGTCGCATAGATGGCCGTATTTTTTTACTGCGTTGACTTAGATGCTTGATTTTTTTAGAACTCCAAGGAACTATAGACCTACGTATTTAATATTAATTTCAACTTGATACCTCCACGCGTTCCTGAGAAAAGGATCTTTATAGACTGACAGACAGACAGACGGACAATGGAGTGATCCTATAAGGGTTCCGTTTTTTCCTTTTGAGGTAGGTACGGAACCCTAAAAAACACACAACGACAGCTGAACTAATTTTCTTTCACAAAATACTGCTAGCCATATTCAATGGCTTTAAGAACCAAACAATTTAGTATGTCATGCCATCATGAATGTGTCAGGCATCAAAACCATGATAACGGTCAGTGCCACACGCAGTCTTACCCATAGTACAAACCATAGAAATATTTTCATATATCTATGGTACAAACGTAGTGGTCGTGTTCAGGATGTGAATGGATAATCCGGGTGTCCTATTGTAGCCATGGCCGTTGTTGTGGAACCTTACAATGATGCTATAGTCCAGTCAGTTCTCCCACACCCGGAATTACCTACATACAAGTGGACACGACACTTGTCCCTAATTGGAAAGCATATTACGTACCTACCTACCTACATGTTATAACTTATAAGCCTTTGTTCTATTTACTACATAGCCTGTCTATTGGCTTCCAATGGATAAATGAACATAATAAAAAAATAACTATGTTTAAAGACCTCTTTGGTGGAGTAGGTTTTCAGAAGATTATCAGTTGTCAATTAGACATTACTAATATTTATTTGAATCCTGAATAATTCAATTTTTACGCCGAATTCTTCAAAGTTGTTTTAGGGTTATTTCATAGGTACTTTGTGTCGTAGATAAAATGCAATTTAGAAATTGTGTCGTTTTTCGTAAGCTGGAAGCCTGAACAGTCTGATTATTTAAGTAAATCATATACAGGATGTTAAAGAAATTGCGTGCAATAGCTTAGGGGTAGGTTCAGTATCGATAAAGGAACCCAGGTAAAAAAAATCAAAATAAAAACATTAAAAAAATATTGCAAGATCAACCTAATGTACATACTAACTTAAAATAGCAATCGTTTAGAATTAAAATTATTTTATTTATGGGCTGATTGTTCAATAGATAATTTTTATCAGAGGAATAAATATGGCGGTTTGACAGCTTTTGTATAGAAAATATGTAAAACTGTCACATTTATTCTTCAGATAAAAGTTATTAACCTATTGAAAATCAGCCCTTAATGCTTTATTTACTTACCTACTATCGAACGCGTTGTCATTTTTTGTTCGATAGTAGGTAAATAATTAAAGCATTTAAACAAATAAAATAATTTTAACTCTAAACGATTGCTATTTTAAGTTAGTAGGTACTAAATTAGGTTGATCTTGCAATAATTTTTTTATGTTTTTATTTTGATTTTTTTTTGTTTTTTTATTTTTTTTCCTGGGTTCCTTTATCGATACTGAACCTACCCCTAAGCTATTGCACGCAATTTCTTTAACACCCTGTATATTTATCACTATTTTAAGATGATTCACTTAAACGTTTCCAATATAATTTCAATAAACTTTGAGTCACCGTGTGTTTGGCAGTACCCCCGAGTAGGAATGTAAACATTCAAAAGGCGTGAAGTCCTTGATTCAGTCGCCGTGACCGATTGTATTGAAAATGAACACGTACTTGGCTTGTTTATTACAATGAGAATTTTACAACGGTCTCTATTGGTAGGACAAAGTCTTGATTGTTCAGTTTCTGGGTTGTTCCTAATTATTGTTAATTTCCATAATAAGCAGTTGGCTAACAGCTATACGCAACCATAATTTCATGAAGTCTGTCTCCGAACACTTCTCAGATAAAATGCTCAGTGCCTCCGGAGAACAGAATCCTCCTTGAACATGAAGGTAGTACCCCTTTGATACACATTTCTGGACGCACAGTGAGAACTAGCGTTGAGCGAAAGTCTAAAACGATTGTATGATACAAGACTTGATTTTTATTTTTATACTTGACTTGATTTTTCGAGACAAAAGTTAGGAGAAAACAGTTCCAAAAAATATACAACATAATTATCTCGGAATTAACGCACAACCTCTTAAGGGGTCATTGTACTATATCATTATGATAGAACATTATTATCTAACACCTGGTCGACCTAGCTCAGCTCGGGTGAAAATAGAGAAAAAGAATTTTCCCAGAAATGAGACGTAGGTAGGTAGGTAGATCTATTTTGTATAAGGTAATTATTTAAAAAATATATTAATTAAATCAGCGAAGCGAAATAACTGTTTGTTACTGCTTAAACTCATAAATTACGAGCAAAATTTTACTTTAATAAAAGTAATAACCGACTTCAAAACCAAAAACAAATAAAATAACTTTCATCAACATTGGTTCATTAGTTTTTGAGAAAATCGCGGACAAACATACATACATACATACGTACATACATACATACGGGTAGAATACAGAACCTCCTTTTTTGAAGTCGGTTAAAAAAAGAGTCTTAGGGCCTGTTTCACCACCATTAAGTCCCTATTAACTTACTTGGCAGATAATTTCATACAAATTCTGTTCCATTTTGTAATTTATTCGATCAGTAGTAGCACGCTATTCGGACATCGTGACTGGCCCTAACAGTTTGGTAGTTGCCAATACGTTACCGTTTTTGTTAGCGCCAACAACTTTGGTTCGGTTCACGTCAATGGAGAGGCAAAAGAACGATGCCCAAACAGCCTTGTCGGATTTGTAAAACCATTTATGTTTGTCATCGAATTTCTCATCAAACCACCAAATGTACAAACACTTTTTAACCTTTTAAAAACCAGTTTTATGTGTTTGCGTATAACTTTTATAAATAATTTATTGGGAGTCAGCAATGAGGCTCTTATATGACAGTTGATATGTAGTATTCACAACAATATAAGGCGCCTGAAAAAACTAATCGAGATTTATCAAAAGGCAAGAGTTAAATACAGTATTAAAATCTCTTTAGCCTTTTGTTAAGTTTATAACATCTCCCTTCAAGCACCTCTAGCACCGGTGTTGCCCGGAGACGCCGCGCCGCGTGGCGCCACTCGAATATTAGTCTTTTTGTGTAGAAATGAAACTAAAATCAATATCGAATATGTTTCATACACTGGCAATAATATTTGTAAACCATTTCCAGTGTAGGAAAAATATTCTTAACTGATTTAGTTGGATTTCTAAGCAAAAAAGGCTAATATTCGGGGGTAGCGCCACCGTCTACGCGCCACAATTTTGGAGCTTCTTTATATCAATAATATTGAATAATATGTTTAATTTTATTCTAAAATTGAAAAGAAATAAACACTATACTAACTTTTTTCAACCTCACGGTTAAAAAGTATGCATAGCGACTGCGGCGCGGGCGGCGCGCTGGCGGTGACATTATGAACCGAATCTTTTTGCGTGAAAATATGGAGAAAACGAATTTTCCCAGATAAGAGACCTAGCTAGATTGACGTTTCGCCCCCGTATACCCCTGTAACTTTCATCGAAATCGTTATAGCCGTTTTCGACAATGTGATTACAAATATATACAAGGTTACTGGTAACTCGACGTATTCCTTGCAGGACATCATAGTAGGGTTAAAATGCAACAAATTAAACCACCAAATGTTCTACCCAAGTTCAGTTTTTTTTCGTAATTTTTATTCTTGACAGACAAAAATTACGAAAAATGAAATATTTAATTAGTGATATTTGCCAAAGAGGCTTTTTTTAACTTTTAATTATTAATAAACATCTGATACGGCATTAGCTATGATAATAACTTAAATTCCAGTGCAGTCGCGCCGTAAATCATTTTTAAATTGGATTTTTCATAAAAAAACTAAAAATCGAACTAACTCAAAAACTACTAAGTTTCGGTAGAACATTTTTAATCCTACTATGACATCCTGCAAGGAATACGTCGAGTTACCAGTAACCCTGTATATATACAAATATTGCTCATTTAATAGTATAGGATTATATAACATTATCTGTATATGGTAGCAAGCAGGCTAGGTTGTGCGTTTGTGAACCACTGCTGCACTGCTGCAAGGTATCGGCTGGGCCTGTCACCTTGCACCAGTGATATCACAAATTGTTTCTGTGTTAATGTTTTACTAACATAGTTTGTAAGTATATTGTTACTAACACTAGAGTCTTGTCACCTACTTGATTTGACTGATAGTTCAATTAATTTTTAATTACGAACAACTTTATTATGGAAACACACTGAAATCGCAAATAAAATCAGGCGACATTTTGACGAGTTATGCGAACATAAAAATGTAGGGAACAGCAGATTTTTTTTCGCGATTTATGGTTTGGTGACAACACAACAATGAACCCTTAGAGGTTGTGCGTTATTTTTGTTTTACCTAAGTATACGCGTCGACTTGAGAACCTCCTCCTTTGTTTCGTCGGTTAAAAAGGTCACAGTGGATGCATCTAGATTTTGTCGGAGTATTAGCTTATCTGTAAAAAAATTCAAACCAGTAAAAATGGCCGTAGTTATGTTTAATTCGTGTGTGTGTGCATTGAGCGGAAGCCGTCGATTTTCCGCGCACGCGCATCACAATGATCTTCCTCGCATCCGTCCACCCGCGCGTCCCACCCACCGCGCTGTCATCGTCTAATTATTGACTCGCCATCGTACTTTAATTAACATTCTTTCTGCTCGGCTGATTCTAACAAGTGCTCTTGAGAGTCGATCATATGTTATTAGGTACGTGTAATTGATGTTATGCTAGTTTCGCTCTTAGGTGTACAGTGACGACAGGATTAGGTAGATTATTTCATTAAGTTTCTCCCAAGTTTTCACAATGCTATTTCTTTTTAACCGACTTCAAAGAAGGCGGTTCTGTATTCGACCCGTATGGGTGGTTTATGACGTTTTTCTCAAAAAGTAATGCACCAATTTTTATGTTTTTTTCACTAACGTGATCTACATACTTTCAGGAAGGTTTTAGTATGTATTATCATTATGTAATTATTCTTATGTACGAAGTTATAATATGCATAAATGTACTGTATCTCGGGCATTTCTAAGCCGATTTTGATGATTCTTCTTTTCGTTCGTCTTGGGCTTACTTAAGTAATTTTATACTAATTAAAATGTAAAAAATAAATTTACTGTAAAAAAGTTAAAACCGACTTCAAAAACAAAAAACTAATAAAATAACTTTCATAAAAAACTTAACACCTTCTGAAGTCGGTGTCTTCAATTCTTCAATGCACCTTAGTTTGGCACCGACTTCAGAAGCTGTTAAGTTTTTTATGAAAGTTATTTTATTCGTTTTGGGTTTTTGAAGTCGGTTTTTACTTTTTTATAGTAAATGTTTGACTAACAATTGCTGGTAAATTCTAGAATGAACACATAAATAATTTTAAATTTTCTATTACGTTGTAATAGCACAGGGAAAATAGTCCTTGATGGAAGAAACCATTAGAGTAGGTAGTGGATGAAGAAACGGAACAGTTCATCTTAGGTCATAGACAAGAAACAACATGCGTATTGTTTGTGTGTGTAAGGTTCGAGGCTATTGATTTCGCCATTCGAGGCTACTCTGAGAACCTTTGATCGCCCTGAAGCCACACATCTAAGGCTCAAGTTAGTTTGAAAATACTAGAATAGGCTTATTTATTTTTAGAATGGTCTTTTCCCAAAGAAAACCTTCAGCAAATAAGTCTGGTCTATTCCTCTAATCACACTAATATTATAAAGGCGAAAGTTTGTGTGTGTGTCTTTGCATGTTTGTTACTTCTTCACGCTCAAACGTCTGGACACTTTTGGATGAAATTTGGTATGTAGATAGCTTATACCCTGGATTAACACAGGCTACTTTTTATCCTGGTGTACGCGGGTGAAACCGCGGGGCGCAGCTAGTAAATTATAATAATTTATTATCCTTTAGCTGCCGTACCTAATATGATACTGTGCAAATACATATTTCTAACTAGCTTTTGCCAGCGGCTTCGCCCGCGTGCTTGTCGGAAATTATCCCACGAGAACTTACTACAGGGTTACAAAGTATCCTATGTCCTTAATCTAGGTCATGGTCTACCAGCGTGTCGTTAAATTTCATCCAAATCCGTTCAGCCGTTTTAGCGTGAAAGCGTAACAAACAAGCTCACTTTCACATTTATGATATTAGTTAGGATAGTTAGGATGGTACTGGCTAATGAAACCTGCGCGGAAATTCTCATGTTATGTATAATCAAAAACTTATCTTTTCAAAGCAAATATACTCGTTTAACATCAAACTATGTGTTCAACCAGGAGCCTGTGTTCATGTATACTGTTTAAATATAACACTGTAAGGATTATACCAGCATTGTTTTCCCAGATTGTTTCCAACTAGTATAAAGCAACTAAGTTAACAGTTCTGAGTACTCGAAATACAGCTACATGAACAATTACACAACCGAAATGACCTGGTAATCCGTAGTCTACCTACTTACGGGGCGGACGTTTATCTACACAGCATAATCTAGCTGCATCTATATCCCCTCACACGAGCGCGGTGTGAATCTCATTTTACCTAAAATTGTACGTGGTATGAGTTCTATACCAAGAATTTTTTTATTATTACTTAATAGTGATGGAACAACGTTAATAATAAAAAAATATTTTCTTGGTATAGAACTCATACCACGTACAATATTAGGTAAAATGACTCACGGACCCGATTCACACCGCACTCGTGTGAGGGGTGGGTATATACTTAACCAGTTATTTTCATTAACTACTTACCGAAATATTAGTAGGTCGTATCAATGACATGACAAACTAATTAAGGGCTGTATAAGTTCACTTTTAAGAAAAGATAAAATAATATTTAACATTCGTCGCTGATGGTAAAGCATATTATGTAACTGCCTTATTAATCAGGCAGACTTAGTAAGTTCATATAATCTGTAAAGTTAAGGTTTTCTCTCGATACCTACTTGGTTTGTAGACATTATACTTACTCCACTGTAGCAGGGACTCGTTGTTATTCCAAGCAGAAGGTACTCTAGCTACTATGCTTTAAATTAGTGGTGGCCCAGTGGTAACGGCCGCGACTTACGAGCTGTAGGTCGTAGGTTCGAACCCAGGCAGGCGCTTTACTTTGTGTAAATAATTTCATCACCACTGCTCTCAAAACGGTGAAGGAAAACATTGTGAGGAAACCGGCATGTCCTAAAAACAAAAATTCGAAGACATGTGACATCTACAAACCCGCACTGGGCCCGCGTGATGGATTACGGCCGCTACCTCTGCCCGGAGGCGTGTGTCCCAGTCATAGACTGATATTATATTTCTATGGTCCCACCTGTGGGTATATTAAATTAGGCTGATTATGCTGCTGGAATTTTATTTGGCGATTATATTATTAATGGTTAATATAATCGCCAAATAAAATTTAAAAATTATTAATGGTTGAGGAGCTCGTGGCTAAGTAATAACAGCCGCACGGGTCGATCCATCAGGTTAAGCTACGCTTGCCGGTGTTTTCCGTGGATGGGTGACCATCTTTACATATCGAGACTCCTCCGTGCCTCGGAAAGCACGTTAAGCCGTTGGTCCCGGCTGTCATTTGTGGATCTTTGGCAGTCGTTACGGGTCGTCAGAAGCCCGAAAGTCTGACAACCAGTCTTACCAAGAGGTATCGTATTACCCAGTTAATGGGTTGTGGAGGTCAGATAGGCAGTCGCTCCATGTAAAATACTGGTATTCAGCTGCATCCGGTTAGACTGGAAGCCGACCCCAACATAGTTGGGAAAAGGCTAGGCAGATTGATTTTTATATTATTAATGGTTACTGATGGGCGAACATGTAAGTATGATTATTTATGTATGTCTGCAAATGACCTTTGTAGGCATTCGAATTATATATTCTATCGTGATGTTAGGCATCGATATACTTCACCGCGTCTGAGTTAAGTTCATTGACTATTATTATTATACAAATATTGAGGACAGGTTTATCATCCTACATAATTATGTTATAATCAGTGTGTCCTTTGTACTTTACTACATTCGAATAAGAAATCAAAATTAATGTGTTAATTAGACAGTAGGTATTTTACACCATTCTAATAAAATCTCAATAGGAAAAAAAAAACCGGCCAACTGCGTGTCGGACCACGCACAATGAAGGGTTCCGTAGTTGAAATGGATTTATGCCAAAACACACTTAACATTGTAATACCAAAAACATTTTTTTTAAGTGATAAAATTACAAATTAATAATTTTCGGAGTTTTTCCTATATTTGTGCTGTGAGACCTTGCTTCTTGGCAAATTTCATGATTCTAGGTCAACGGGAAGTAGGTTTTGATTTTCTTGCGAGTATCTAAATATGTCGCATAAATGGCCGTATTTTTTATTACGTTCACATAGAAGCTTCATTTTTTAGAGCTCCAAGGGACTATACCTACGTATTTGATATTAATTTCAACTTGATACCTCCACGCTTTCCTGAGAAAAAGAGTCTTGACAGACAGACGAACAATATAGTGATCCTATAAGGGTTCGGTTTTTTTCTTTTTGAGGCACGGAAGTCTAAAAAGAATTAAATTTTGCTCTAAATTAGTAATTTTATTTTTGTTGTGTCATTCACATACATGAGCACAACATTTGTATTCACGGTGCAAGCATTGCTAGCTGCTACTTATGTATTTATAAATAAAATTGCGTACAGAATTCCAATAGGTCCGGGCGATTTTGTACCATTTGCGCATGCACAGCTTATTACAATACACAATATTTATAATATTGTGACCTAAGCTAAGTGTTTAGGATTCTTTGTTCATAGACGATTGCTGACTTTCTGTGTTCGCAATTTCCTCGTTATCTCGCAACGTTTGGTGCGGCAAGCAACAATAACTATTAAATGTTTAAAACGTTTCGTAAATCTAGTAAAAGTGCTGTGGGCGTAGTGCACAATGCGACAATAGTTGTCGACGTAATCGTCGTTTTCTATCAGTTGCGGTCGCAAACACTTCGCGCTCCGCTGCGCCTGATACTTGACAGCGCGCAGAACATCATTTGCACACCAAGATACGAGCATAATCTCCGTGAAATCAGACAAGTTTTCCACGACATGTTTAGAATTCATCACTTGTCATAATCACAGTGCGACGCACGTATCTTCGAAGATGACTAAACTCCACGAGCCACCTGCGTCAATTGACTGTTAATCGTCGTATTTTCCATGGATTTCAAAAAGTTTGCGTAGGAGTAACTCTCGTGGCATGCATAATTTTTTAATTATATAGTTTTGTCAATTAAGACACAATCCATATATTTGCGTACAATAAAGGCTCCTTCAACCGGGCGCGACACGCGACGCGAATCGCACGCGACACATAGGCACCGCTCGTCGCGCGACACTCGGTACCTTTGTGTCGCGTGGTTGATTATAGGAGCCTTAAAACTTTTAAGGGAGTCTTGATCTTTCAAGTTCGACATCGGTCGGTCGAGATTAAGCGACTGTCTGGGCTGGGATCGAGACTACATTTTCACTACGTCAGCTATATTTAAATCGAGGTTGGATGATTCAGATGAATAAAGTTACATAGGTGCACGTCACATTTTACTTTAAACCAGTCGGATTTTGGCATTAGGCCAGCAATACTCTTGGTTGTTGTGGGTTACCTGCACCTGTATTATTTTGTGAAGCCACAATAGGTACACTAACTCCTTCGGTAAACATAAATGACCTTCGTAAGTAAATAAAGCCAGTGACCATTCAATAAGTAATACTTTGTAATCAATTTGTGATTGTTTTGAAAAGCATATCGAACCTTTTAAAGGGTCCTTCAATTCATTCGTTTTGTTCAACAATCGTCGGTTGGCCTGTCCGAGAGACCTGCAGCCTTGCACTTTGTTATATGAACGTTTTTTAAGCACATTGCATGACTGTGACCGGCCAACTGTAGTTATTATCCAATGAGAATACAGCAATTGACATGAACAATGATGAGACGCGATACCGTGTGGGTAAATACACGACTACGACTACGTACTCAGGTTACGTAAGAAGTTGGCTGCATGCTAAAGGTATCCGCCATTTTGCGATGAGCACTTTGATGGTTTTTGCGCGAAAAGTGAGCGGCGAGGTTGGCAATGCTTCAACTTTAATTTGTTGTAGAAATTACAAGTTTGCAAAGATTTCCTAAATAACTTTAAACGACTTGTACAAAAAGTGGTTAAATGGAAAATAAAATTACACAGTCGTGGCTTGTAAACGTGTAGCGTAACGTAAGTGCCACTGCCAGTTACCACAATAGGAGTTAAGCGTGACCTTCTTATTTCATTCGATTAACTGATTCAGACCTTTTGCTTGGGTAACATTATGTGCACTACAAAACTACTAACATGTGATTTTAAGACAACATTCTATCCCATCTGTATAGGCTAATTGCGGAAAAAAATACTATTCAGACACTATAGCTGTGTGTATAAGAAAAGATTTAGATGCACAAAATATATTTCGTAATCCGTCTGGAAGTGGCTGAGGTTTATTCAAGGTTCTAGGTTCGCCTCTGAAGAACAAAGTGTCATTAGGTTTTTTGTTGAAAATCTCACTGAATCAGGAAAATGTTCGGAAAGTTTCCATTTGTACAGAGATAGACTCGTTGCTATTCGATTGGGAAAATGTTGGATCGTTCACCTCTGCTTAGCTTTTCGAGAACTCAGTTTGCCACGGTGCTATAATAATGTTTTTGAGCAAGATATTTTGCTATTAGCTTGGTTCCTTATTAAAAATTTGATCATTTGTCTGTTTTAGGACGAGCCTCTCCCCATAAACAACGCGCACGCGCTGCACGGCGTGCCACCGCCGTCTGTGGCGCCGGAGCTGGCGGCGGCGCCCAGCGCGCGCGCGCCAGTGCCTGTCCCCGCCAACCAACTCAAAGACGACGCACTCAACCATGCCGAGTCCAAGATCGACGAAGACAAATTACAGGTGAATATGTTTTCCCACACTGTCGCTGCTTGAATACTAAGGAGTTGATGTGTCTATTCTTGTTTGCAAGATGCCTACGTTTTATAAGGATAAACTGAGCTAGAAAGAGTTCGAATATTGTTTATTCAAATTAATGTAGAATTGGCAAACGCCAAAAAAGGTGCTGAAATCACTTTGGTTTGAATTAAGTACAAACAAGCTGGAAAACACAGTGCAAATAAGAATGATGTTACAACTCCACGCGACGTTGAGTCAGCACGTGTCATCAATACTTTTATCTTAAAGTTTGACTCTCTCTTCCAAGAAACGGTGGATAATGTTCTTTATCAACAATTACCTCTTTTGTTCTAAGATTTCTAGAACATACGCCATAACCGATTGGTTAAGGTCAGCGGTGGTTCCTCTCGGTAGTTTCTCTCGGTAGTGTCTCTCGGTAGTTTCACGCGTGAAAGGCATAAGGAAATTATAATCGTGTTAGACGCAGGTCATCTACCTGCTCTTAATTAGAATTAAGTAAAAAAAAAAAATTAGAAATTGTGAATATAATCGCATTATTTACATAAGTAATTGATGCGATTAGAGAATTGTAATGGTAGGTTTAAGAAGTAACGCAACAGTTATGGGAACGTTGCTGCTCTGAGTGAAGAGGTTTTTATAGTAATGTGCATTTATTTTGTCCGCGGGTGCAAGTGGTGACGTCAGTCAGCTTTCACTCGCGGGGCTTGGCGGCGGTGCGGGGGGGGGGGGGCTTCACTGCTGCACCACGACCACGTGAAAGCGACCACTTTGTATTATTTGTATTGCCCAGATATTGTCGAGGCATGCAAATTGCAGATATAATGTGAAGGTTTCGAATACAGATGATTCACAAAAGAAAATATGACTTGCTCGATGTTCATTTATTTCAGTAACAGCTTTCTAATGTCTTAATTTTCTTTACGAGTACCTTCTTGCTATACCTTCTTGTATTGTATATGTATGTATATATCCATATATATATCTCGCGCCTTTTGCAATTTGTTCTACACGTCATTAACTGTGTAGTCTTTTCACGAGGTATGAATGTTCAGCTGACTGTACATATTGACCCCACACCGTCTTACGTCTAGACATTTGCGGTCATCGTTTCACTCTTAAACTAGAAGTTCAAGAAACAGTACCCTAATTGCGTAACACATTATCAATCGGAGTTGGTTTCGTTTTGACAGTTCAACAACATTCATTGCGTTATTTACGTTGTCGAGCATACAAATTTTTCGAACATTTGAAGCAATGGCTTAGAAATTGGTTTCAAAATGATTCAGATTCGATCTATAGTGTGTTACGCAATTAGGGTGCTGGTTAGCAATAAACAGCGCATACGGATTCAGTCAGCATTCGTATGAATACATGGTGAAGCCGGAGCGGAATACAATGCGCTGGGCCTGATATTCTTTTGATACAATAATAAGATTTGCATAGACATAGGCTGATTCAACGATGAGCTATCTATCCGAATGTTAGTAATATTTACAAACGGAGGGCGGTGGAACAATGGCGCGCGGGCGCATTGTCTCGCGCAGGATGTCCGAACCATTGTACCGGGTAAACAGCACAGAACGAGATATATAATGTTCTTGTTTCACACGTTGCTTTTCCATTAAGTGTTAAATGCAATTTATCGCAGCATTTTTATGACATTATAAAAATTACATTCACTCTTTATCTGCACTGCAGGAATTATCTTCAATCAATTTGATAAATGTTGCTGCTTTCGCTTCCCTTCCAGTTCGAGCGTTACGAAAGCGAAAGCTACCTTTCTAGGGCTGGTCAGGTCAAATGTGTGAGAGGTCAAGTTAGCTCCTGAGCTTCTCATGTATAGCTCATAATGTCTTTACTGAGCAGCTAGGCTACACATCTAGGAAATGAATGTAGGTTTGTATTGCAAGCATTCATTTCCTGAGTTTTTTCTAATGTAGTGTTTAAACTTTAAAATATTAAATACACTTATGAAATACGACTGCTCACAATTTATTAGGTACTAGCCGTTGCCCGCGGCTTCGCCCACGTGGATGTCGGAAATTATCCCACGGGAACCTACTACCGGGATAAAAAGTATTCTATGTGTTAATCCAGGTTATAGACTATTTGTGTGCTAAATTTCATCCTAATCCGTTCAGCCGTTTTTGAGTGATTTAATAACAAATATCCAAACATCTTCACAAACTTTCACATTTATAATTTTAGTAGGATATATCTTATATTTTATTGAAAAGTGACAACCAAATGCAATTCACAGCAGATCAAAGTGATTTTTCACGATGACATTTCTTCGATTCCAGAAAATTGACGATGAAAGAAATGTCTCGCCGAACTCAGCGAGTGATGACAGCTCGGAGTCTGACAGTTCGGCCGAGGAGGAAGACGAGCTCGACGCTGTGCGACCGATGCTCAAGCTGCCCATACAGTTCGACCTGGACGAGCTAGCCGGCGCCTTCCTGGCTAACAATCAGAAGTGAGTTATAAATATAAAATTTTTCTATTACCCGGACTAGGCACTAATTAACTCTCAAGACCGTTTCTAAACTAAAAGATAAACGTACTTATGCATTATGCTTAGAGAAAATGGCAATTGTTTTTTTTTGTAGATTCCTGAAAACTTTTTCAAAGACTGGTAATCCATCCAACAAACTTATGTGATTTAGAAAGCACACGACTAGGTTACCGATGTGCTAATGATTCGTTGAGTTTCTATTATGTGTACTGTACCTAGAGCGCCTGTCTTGTAAGAACTGCAATAGTACAATCAGTAGGGAAACGTTGGCACAGTAATTAACTTCTAAAACTTCCAAGTTGTAACAACACATGTAAGGTGGGTTGACATATGCTAGCCCATGGAGTGGGTACACAACTAAGTCGGGCACTTACATAGTTAATCTGGGGACTACACAGTACACGGTGAAGCGAGGATTAAACAAGACGCTGATGCGTTGTTGTTTCTTCCACATTATGTTCTGCTCTGACGATCAATTATGTAATAGGAACAAGGTCAAGTTCTCTGCAGAGATCAGTATCAAATGTTTGTTTAAGTCAGTTTGTTCATTGTACAGCCTTGACAGAAATTGTGCAATAGTCTGTTAAAGACTAATCAATTTATCACGGGTCAGTTGTGCTGTTATAATAAATCCAGAACACCAGTAACGTATTTGTTTTGTACCAGGCGTAGGTTAACATTGCAAATGTTTCAAAGGCACGTAGAAAAGTTTTTCTAGAACGAAACATAATAGCTATACGTAGTTACTATAAAATGATAAGGTACTATGGACAAAACTTAAGCATACTCACTTAAGAAAAAATTCCAGCGAATGCGCAGCTAGTGACAAACGGACATTGTGCGATAGAGTCGTGAACTGCTATGCGATTATCGCCTTTGAGGCGATCATGCGGAACTTTGGCCCATAGTACATTATAATTATCTATAGTCCTCGTTATCAATTTCGATAAGACGAAAACCTTTCCCTTAGAAATCAATTCCTTGGCGTGCTACACCGAATTTAATATTAGTTTATCGGGTAAGGTAAAATGGATTCAGGTGGGCAATCTCTTCCGTCTACAAAACGTTTGTAAACAAGAAATGGTACCAAACAACAGTTGGTTACCTAACTGACAAAATTTGAATGCGAATGAGATATGTAACTGAAACTCATTTCACTGAGAAATCTATCGATTAAAGTACCGTAATAACGGACACACTCCAAATATTAGACAGCACTAGAGAGTGTCATTAAAAACGGCATCGAACAAAAAGAGGACATAGTGATGTTTCTATTAATTAATATTTTGTGTGAGCAACTATTGTTGTATAAATAGACGGAGTTTTCCCCAGAGCGAGTTCCTCAGTTCTTCCTGTGTTCTCATATTATAACGTTTTGAGTGGTTGTGTAACATCGGTGCCGGCGCTAGGCGGAAGGAGCCGGAGAAACTTGTGTAATCATATTAAACAAGCTCATTGGTAGTCTGTAGGAATATTGTGTGATGTGACCTAACGCGGCGCAGATCCACGATGCACTTCGATGAATATTGCAACGATCGAAGCGTTTCATTTATAGAGATAGGAAATCATACCTACTGATGTTATATGAATTGGACCTATTATATGTTCACACATCGATTTTTTTGTTATTTTATCTGGCTTAAGCTGACATACGACTACGATGCTATTAGTCAGTCTTAGTAACAGATGATGTAATAAAATTAGGTCATGTTTTAAAAATTTAGAAAATGATTTGAAAAATAAGCGGCGGCTAGTAATAACACTATCAAAGCTTGAAGTGAAGCTAATTGTAGATTTTCATCACATTTCATCGCAAAATGAACATTCTATGATATGACTTCTACTTCTTTAAGTCGGCACATAAATTCAATAATTGCTGCTCTGCGTTAACAAATCGGTTGCAGTAAAAATTCGCAATGAAATGAGAACCCAGAAAAGGTTTTTATAGTGAGAACCTACATAAAAAGTAGCAGCCAATCAGATGTTTCATTATTGTTGTTTGTTCTAGAATTGCGGGTTGAAGGTTATATAAAAAACGAACCTCGTTTTGGGTTAATTTTTTTGAGGAAAAATCTTGTTTTTGTCATAGTTGAAGCTAGTAGTTACTTAGTTATAAAATAATGTGTTTGTTTCCAGGGGCCGCATGAACTGTGTGGTGGAGAAGCGGCGCGACGACCCGATGGAGAGACGATTCCCCTTCAACATCCTCGGAGCGTTCGCCCCGCGTAGCGCGCAAGCAGAGCGCATCGCCATCATCTGCCACGGAGGCGACGAGCCTAGGTAAACTAACTCATCATCGTTTCTTGTCAGGAAACATCCACTGCTGAATGAATGGATCTTTCTATGAATGATCAATGATGATGTTAAATGGTCGGTGTTGTAGACAGATTCATGATCTCTGTATGTTGATAAATAAGAAAACGCTGCGCGGACTTCACAAAAGGAGGTTCTGTATTCAACCCGTATGTATGCATGTTTGTGTATCCGCGGTTTTCTCAAAAGATAATGAACGAATTTTGATGGTTCTATCACTACCGTGATCTACATACTTTCAGGAAGGTTTCAGTATATAATACATTAGGTAATTATTCTTAAGTACGATGTTATACTCGTATATATAAATGTACTGTATCTCGGGCATTCCTAAGCGAATTTTGATGATCTTCTTTTCGTTCGTCTTGGGCTTATGTAATTTTGTATATTCAACTAAAAATGGAAAAATAAATTTACTTAAAAAAAGTAAAAACCGAGTTCAAAAACCTAAAACGAATAAAATTTCATAATTAACTTAACAGCTTCTGAACTCGGTGCCAAGCTAAGATGCATTGAAAACAAATTTAAAAAAATTAAAGAAACCGACTTCAGAAGCTGTTAAGTTTTTTATTAAAGTTATTTATTTATTTATTTATATATACTTTATTGTACACCACAAAAATACATAACAAAAAAAAAAGACACAAACTACAAAATATACAATGGGCGGCCTTATCGCTTTCTGCAATCTCTTCCAGGCAACCATAGAATGGACAGTGATTTGCCTGGATATGAAATGGGGCTGTCTTTGGTGCAAATAATAAGTGCCTACTTACAATATTATACTAAAATAAATACATACATAACCTAAATAATAGATACATAAATACATACATACTAAATATAAGCAACGAAAACAAATGAAGACTAAAGATATTTACAGTTACGTGAACACGATCACAACGACAAATAATGTTCCTTTACGAGCCTTTTAAACATAGGTAACGACTGCGCGCGTTTTTATTTTAGTCGTTTTAGGTTTTTGAAGACGGTTCTTATTTTTTTAAAGTAAATTAATCAAACATAAGAACACCTTTTTTAACGCCCACGGGAGGAGAGAGAGTAGCCTTTTTAGTCGAAACACACGGCACTGAAATTACTCGGCAATCTCAACATAAATAGACAGCGGTAGAACTTTCTCTGCAAAGGTTACGTCCACTTCGCACACATGGTTAGGTAACCATTCGCCTTGTGTTAACTTTGCTTTGTTTTTGTTTTCGATTACGTTAAAAACAGGTTTGTCATTTGTAGCTGACCTTTTTAAGGATAGATCAAACATATTGTTATGTAATGTCGCGTCGTAAGTCATACATAATGTATGTAAGTAAATAAAAAGCTGTTGCCAAGGGCAACGGCTTATTTCATACCTATATGGTACTAAAGGTTAGTGGTATATTTTAGTTCAAAGAACTAGTGGAAAAGTAACATCATCGTTTGAGGTTTAACGTGTATCCGTTATATTTAATCCGTACTGTTAGTTTAGGTACTTAATTTGACTTACCTACATATACGTATGAAATGAGGAGCCAAATAACAACAAACAACAACAACAGCCGCACGGGTCGATCCATCAGGTTAAGCTACGCTTGCCGGGGTTGGTCCATGGATGGGTGACCATCTTTACATACCGAGACTCCTCCGCGCCTCGGAAAGCACGTTAAGCCGTTGGTCCCGGCTGTCATTCGCGGATATTTGACAGTCGCTGCGGGTCGTCAGAAGCCCGAAAGTCAAAACAACCGGTCTTACCAAGGGGTACTACCCAGTAACTGGGTTGTGGAGGTCAGATAGGCAGTAACTCCATGTAAAATACTGGCATTCAGCTGCATCCGGTTAGACTGGAAGCCGACCCCAACATAGTTGGGAAGGTTAGGCAGATGATGTAAATCATATACCTACCTATAACTAACAAGAATAAAACATATAACTAACAATACAGAATAAATGAAATTCTTTTGTTGATGTTTAGCGGGGTTCGCATTGAGATGCGGCGGAGTGGACTGATTATTCCTGTTTCTTTTAACCTTCGAAGGCTTGGCGTTCCGTTCTTCGTGCTTTATTGTACGCACCGTGTTTATATTTTTTGTTTCGCCTTCTTTAAGTTTTTGATTTATATACGACAAGCACTTACCTATACGGGAGGCGTAGGCGAAGGTCAGGCGTAGGTTTAAGTCGGGCGCCGCCGCGCCGTATTCATTGTGAACAATAAAACGTTCTGCATTTGGATCAACCGTTTGTTAACTTCTAATTTCGTGTCAAATCATCATTCAAACGTAGTCATTAGAGACTTAAATTACCTCACATACGTAATTATGTCTTCAATACTGATAATGAAGTGAAAAGCTGGTAGTTGGCAATAAATAGAACGAGTCTCGAAGAGCGTGCTTGTAAAACTTTATCAGGCAGTAGGTAATACACTTGGGAATTAACGACTTACTAACGCAAGTACTTACTTTCATTAAATTATCGCCTATCGGTAGGATACCATAAGGTTATTAATAATTATGGTACATTGATACCAAATTCGTTAACTGAAGTAGAATACGTGTCAGTAACTACTTACTTCATAATTATATCTGTACGGTTCGTAACTTCGTACACTTGCAGAGTTGTTGTTGTTAAGGTGGTTGTTCAGGTTGAAGCGCGTAGAGAAAAGATCACTTAGTTCCCGTTAGGTTTATTACGTATAGTTTATACAAGTAATACTGTTGACGATTCCTTTCTCCAATGTTAGTCACCGCGTAGCAGTAATTGCACTCGCTGATTTATTGATATGTATGAATATTTATACCTAGTATTAAAATGACGCACGTTTGGTGCATGCCATTTGTTGCCACGGGTTGTAATAGTTAACTCCGTACAATATCTGTAACTTGTTTAATCAATAGTCCCCAAACTAAGTAGTTGCCTTTATCTTGGTTAACGGAATTATATTTTGCTGTAGTGATGAATGATATTATAATGGAAGCAGTTGTTTTGCACCAACCTTGAGAACACCTCTATGTTACTATCGACAAGGTGACAGTGCTGTAAAATAGTAAATGAAGATACATTCTCTACAAGAAAAAAAAATACCTATAAGTACCTACTTAGCAAAATTTCTGAGTGAGTAAGTAGATATATTTTAATGTAAAGCTGCACGTCCCTTCAACACAATTACACAATTATTTGAAACTAGCTGACCCGACAGACGTTATCCTGTTCAAACTTAAATAATTCATACAAAATTTCTATAGAAAATGCACTTTCAATTTTCCCTGCAAGTTTTCCAATTTTTCTCTGCCTAAGAAACTTCCAAGGACTTCAAAGAATATTTGAAAAAAAAAATTGCAGAATTGGTCCAGCCGTTCTCAAGTTTTACGCTTAGCAACACATCATATAACCATTCATTTTCATTTAGATAGACTAGGCAAGAAGCAGTTGAGGGGCGAGTAATTTTAAATGAAACGATCTCTACCTACTGGGCAGGGTCTAACTTACACATTTCTGCGTCATCAGCAAAATCATCTTCAGCCTACATCAGTCCATTGCTGCACATAGGCCTCTCCAGTCACATTTTTGCATACATAATCGAAATAGCAAATTGCCAATATGCCTAAGGAGGGATGCCGAATATTTGCGTTTAATTTAACCGAAAATATAGGTACTGTACGACACAACTTAGATGTAGCATTGGCAAAATTCGTAAAACCGATCACCATCCGAACTGAGTGCGCCTTCAAAATCACCAAACTTTATTACCTACTGCTTTAGGCGAAAATGATCTTTACTCAAACGCAATAACTTGTAAAGTCATATAACCAAATACATTCGTAAAATAGAAATGAATGCAAATTGTAAAATTTATGCTACATCTAAGTTGTGTCGTACAGTACGACTTACTGTACGACACAATGTACTTATTTATTTGCCTAAAGCACCGTTTCTTTTGCCCTCTGGGCCAAGCCTTATTTTTGCTGTAGGTACCATTCCCGACATAATCTTCTACATGTGAAGACAGTGGTGAAACTTTATCAAGCTTTAATACACGAACATGAGAATCAACTTAATATTGTATAAGTAGATATTATACATCCAACGATTCCTGTTTGAAAGTGATAATAATTTGAGCCGAAGACACGTTTTGAATTATAATTTTAGGGAAGCAAGTAGGATCGGATATATTATTACTTGAAGACAAAAGGAGTCATTAGTAAACGTAAGTGATGTCTTAAATCTAGGCTACGCCTACGGCAACCAATTAGCTAAGTGATAGTAAGCAAGTCGCTAGAGGTAGGAATCGTTCGAATGTGAGTTTTGGATAATTGAATTTAAGGTAATTTGTTGCCCTTTACTTATAATTATAATGTATAGATTCTTTTTGTTACCAACTGTACCTACTGTAGGTAGGTAATTACCTAAATAGATACGATAAGATATTCTTGGGAATCAACATCTTTAGAGTAGCTATTGCCCGCGTTCTCTTTACTTCATTTACCGATACAAAACAATCTTTATGTATCATCATCACCATCATTTGCCTAGCCTTTTCCCAACTATGTTGGGGTCGGCTTGCTTTCAGGATGTTTTATTACGGAAGGTACAATATTATATGTTTCAAAGTTTTGTTGATTTGATGAACTATGTCTATCTGTGTTCCTTTCATCCTTTGTTCAGCCGTAACGTCGTCAACAGATATCAAAACTTTCACATTTATTATATGATGACATCTTCCACCATAGAGTCTTCGGGCCTCTCCTGTTGCGTCACAGCTGCCTACCCCGGCGTCGTTCCAATTGGATTTTATTTGTGCATAACATTTTTAAAGGTTCTTCCACTTAAGTGGAGTATAAAAGAACGAGTTTGGGTTTACTGTGCACTTTTACAGCCCGGCCGTTTAAGTGCTGGTAAATTTATATCCTGCTACCTAATTCTTAAACAATACCGTTATTTAATAGGTCACAGCCCAGTTTTATGAATTAGTATCTAATAGTGATGTGATAAGTGTGTAACACTCGCAATAGGAACTATCGTTAGTACGTAATTTAATTAACAGTTTATCAAAGAACGAAATTCTTTGGTCAAAACACACAACACAGCAGTATTTTTTGTACTCAAAAGCTGTTAAACCTTGTTCGAAAACTTTATGAAAGATTTTTGTTCCAGACCGATGAACTTCCCGGAGCCCCAGTCGCAGGTGTTCGCGTTCCCACTGACAGGCCCCGTGCGCCTGCCGCTGCGCCCCCAGCCCGACCGTGCGCCCGCGCCGCCCATGGCTGGACCTGGGCCCCAGGGACCCCGCATGCCTCCTGGCTTCGTGCCCCTTGCTCACCGTCAGGCACCTTTCCCCCTACCTGTAAGTACCTTTCTAAGTTCAGAATGAGCATCTGAGATGACCATTGCCCGTCTATTCTTTGTCAGACTAACGATATACTTAATATTCACCATGGAAATCTACCGGTTCATACAGAATAATACCGCAGGGAAAATCTTGACTTAATATAGCCCCGGAAGCTGCGGTCACCTTGTGATGAACGAGTGAGGCATCTTAATGTGAACATCACAAGTTTGTAATTGACCATAATCGCTTGATTCGTCTTCCGGAGTCGTAAAGAATAAAACATTGTATAACTAACTAGCTTTTGCCCGCGGCTTCGTTCGTGTGTAAGTCAGAAGTTATCCCAGAGAAACGTACTACTGGAATAAAAATTATCTTAAGTTCGAACCCAGCACGTCGATTATGTATAATTCTAACAACAACTCGCATCTCACATCGCTATTCACTCTCACTCGTAAAATAGATGCTTTTTATTTGACACTTTGAATCGGGTTCGAGTGCGAAGTGAGCCTCGAAGTGACGGGGGAATTACCTTACTGAATGCCACTTCTTACGTCATCTCGTACTTTATCTGTCAAAATCTCACTGTCAATTTAGTTTAACTCGCTGACACGCTAGCGCTAGAGTAAATTCGAATTATCAGCCAAGCTTTTAGAATGCCAATCAAGAAACTCACAGCGGATTCAGATTAGAAGTTTAGAATGAGGTCTTACAGAATCACACGGCAGGTCATGGCCTATCCGTTAAGGCGTGAAAAGCTAACAAATAGACAGATAGACAAATAATACATTTAAATAATCATAAAGAGGTTTTTATGATTCCAAGGCCCGCTTGCACCAAAAACCATAAATATAGTTAGCGCTGAACATGTTTCAAACATCAAAGGATGTTTGTAAAGGATCGTTTTTAGCGATAAGACCGCCCGTTGTGTCCCCTTATGTAAAATGTCAACATTTATATCTGTAATTTTTATGGTGTGCACAATAAAGAGTATTCTATCTATCATCATTTCGTCCCTGATAACTTCAAAATTGCCAGAAATAATGTTTTAAATTCGTTTAGCGCTCAACGTAACTATTATAAAATGATTTGTGGTGCTAGTGGGCCTAAATGTCTAACTTATGAATAATAATTATTCATTTTAATAAGATCACTATTATTTTTTGTGATTGGCCACCACTGATCACGTAGCCCGTAAGTGAATGTTTACGTGTTAGCCAAGTTATTTTTATGACTTTAAATAAAATTGTAATAACTTTTTAACTTTTGACCGAGTGGACCGATTCTATTGAAATAAAGACTAAATGTTATCTCAAGCTACAGACTATGACTTTATTTTCAATTCTTTAAATCTCTTAAAAATAAGTACTTACATAAAATTATCAATATTACAAGTGAATTTTAAAATCAACCCCTAGTTTACGCCCTTGAAAAATCGCGTAATTCTTTATCTCTTACCAAAAGCTTTAATTTTAATTGTCATATCCCTAACCTATAAAATGTTAGGTTTCCCATACAAACTTTCATCCCCTACGCGCCCCCTTTAGGATTAGTTTTAAAACAAAAAGTAGCCCATGTCCTTCTCTAGGACGCCATCCTTCCAAATTTAATCGAAATCCGCTCAGTGGTTTAGGCGTGGAAAGGTATAGAGAGACGAGAGTTACTTTCGAATTTAAAATATTAGTATGGATTTATATTGAAGTTTATTCTGTAAACAGTATTTCCGGAATCACTTTTGAACGCCATATTAACCAAAAAAATAAGCTAGATGGAGTCGACATAATTCCTATCTGACTATCCCTGAGAAGAAATGGCGAAACAAACTCCCCCTGAGAAAGTCTCTTTTAAAGTTCAGATGATCTTGGTCAGATCATGTGAGGCACATGTAGATTAACGTCTGAAATAATCTTTTGAGAAAAGAATCACACAGATTTGAGTAGACCCGTCCAGTCAGTGCAAGCATTTTTCAGACTCAGTAAATGAATAGCTCAACTCAGTACCTAAGGAGCTCAATGACTTGACTTGCTCGATATCAAAGAAAGAACATTTGGGTAGGCCGCATAAAGTACTCAAACTGCCAGACTATATTAGTACCGAGTTTCGAGTTAATCCGACAGCGCGTTAAAATTTTTCTTACTAACTTTGATACCCCCTAATATATATCCCCTTTGAGGCGTTGTTTAAAAAAAAATAAAAGTGTCAATCCTTATTATTTACTGAGGCAAATATTGCCAAGTTTTAAGTTTATTAACAAAAGAAATAAGATTTTTAAAATAAACTGTATGTCCCCTCTTTTTACCCCCAAAGGGGTGGAATTTAAAAATTAGTTTGGAATGCTTCCATAGCTTGACTCAAAGATTTATTTATACAATTTTTTGAGTTAATCAAGTGATGCAGTAAAATCATCCTCTTAAAAAATTTATTAAGTATCCCTTTTTGCCCCTTCAGGGATCGATTTAAAAAAAAACCCAAATAGTTATTTATGTTTCTTTTCCGTCAAAATTATAAATAAGTACTGGTTTAGAGCTAATCGGACCGCGCTTTAAATAAAATTCTTCCGTACAAACTTAAACATCCCTAAACCCCCTTTGAGGGGTAATTTGAAAAACAAATGATGACAAGCTTTATTAATTACTTAGGCAAATATTTGTGCAAAGTTTCAAGTCAATTAACCAAATAATAAGATTTTTCAAGTAAATTGTATTCCCTGTTCTCACCCCACATGATTTAAAAAAATCGTTTGTTTCCAAGCTTTACTCAAAGATTATTTATACCAATTTTCGAGTTAATCAAGCCACGCAGTAAATTCCTCCCCTGTAAAATTGACTACCCCTTTTCACCCCGTTAGAGGTAGATTTTCGAAAAACCCTGATATATATTATTCTTTATTTTTGATTTTAAGTATAAATACTGAGTTTTAAGTTAATCGAATTGCGCGTTAACATTCTTCCATACAAACTTTAACACCCCCCAATTTCTCTTTTGGAGACAGTTTACAAAAACAAAATATGACAGAAATCATAATTTACTTAGATAAATATTCGTGCCAAGTTTCAAGCTTAAAATTTTTCAAGGAATAAGATTTTTCAAACAAACAAAATCCCCCTTTTTCACCCCCTTGAAGGTTGTATTTCCAAAAATCTCTTCTTAGCGAATTTCTACGTCATAATAACTATCTGTGTGCCAAATTTCAGCTCAATCCGTTCAGTGGTTTGAACGTGTTGACAGGACAGTCAGTCAGTCAGTAAGTCACGGTTTCCGTTTCTAGATAAATATATATTTATGTATATTAAATAATGGACGAGGAACAAGTCTGCACGTAATAAATGTAATGGCGACATGAAACGATTATACTTACTAGGAGCTAAGGAGGTACCTAACTATTATTATACTCGTAAGTCACTGGGTTTTGTCAAAGTTAGAAAGGGATGACTTGTGACGACCCTTGCATGTAATCGTACGTTTGATGTGGTAGAGAGGCACGTAATATGAATTGGTATTTGGGTCAAGTGAGACCGTGATTGCTGGGGATTATCCTGCGATCGTGTCGTTTATCGACCAAGGGCTCTAATAGTTTCAGCTGGTGCGATGGCGGTCAATTTTTTCGTTTCGAAAATCTTGCCACAAAGGTGGTTAAGACAAAAAAACGAACGTAGGGACAGGCTTTTAACTTCAATTTGTGACACCAAAGAATGCGAGGTTAAAGTTGAAATTACTTGAAAATTTTCTCAGTTCAGGAGTACAAAGGGTTGTTAGTAAAATTGAATTATTTCAGGTTGGACGTCATCCATTTTCATTATTAAAAACCAAAAGGAATTAATTAATCCGACTACCAATCACCAAATTAAGTCTGTGAATATTGGAAAAGGAATTATGAATCCATCACACAGATGACACACATCATATCAGCCTCAAACTGAAAGTTTTTCAGTACATAGGAGAGTATACATCAAATTAATGGTTCGCTTCAAACGGTGCGCGGCTTGTAATGTCGACCGCTGTAATACACGGCGAAATTAAGCCCATTGTGTTCCCTAGGAGTCTGTACCTGCGTGAACTTCTTTGGAGACGTCCGAAAAATGATTTCTATTGTTATTGGTGATTCGTGTACTCGTGTGTATTTTAGCGGTTTGGTTGCTACCCAACTTATTCTTAGGTTGTTGCCATAACTACCTCGTGCTTGTGGTAGAATGTTGGTTTTAATTTATATCTATTGGCGCTATTGTTGATCTATACATAGGTAGGTATCTACTCCAAAGAGTAGAGATTAATTTCTTGAAAAAGGTCAAGGTCAGGTCGCTTGCAAAGAAAATAACTATGTAGGCAGTTCGTGTATATGAAGATGTTCGGTAGTACTATTAAAGTAATGTATTCGGGTCACAAAGCACTTGAAGTGCTAAACAATAAAAGTGATGTGTTTCCGCACAATAAGTTCTGCCACGGCGAGGGAGCATTTATTACGTCTGTCATGTGTTATGGCCGCTATAATAATTTCATTACGTCAAGACATCACATGATTGACGCATCTGCGTATAACCTTAGGTAATTGGCGCCAAATACTACTGAATATAACACTAATTAGATTTGATTTACGTAGGTACATTATGTCCTTATATCCGTCGTTGTTTACTCTAATTCTTAAACGATCTGAATTTGTCGCTTACGACAATAACTAAATCTAGGTTCAAGCTAAAATAGAAAACGAAGCTCAATCAAACTAGCTTTGTAGAAGTTGGCGTTTTTGGCATACTTTACATTTGTACCATTTGAAGCAAATAAATGCAGAAGAACAACTCTATTAGCTCCAAAATATGCTGAGGAGTGCAGTTGCATTGGCAGACACATCTTTACTTAAATAGATAATCTCACGCACAACGAATCACGCCAAATTGTCTATGGTATCTATAGTCATAGACCTTGCAAATTATTGGTCTATGCAGAGATCGAACTCGCGATCTGTGTCTTGTATAAGTACTGAACTTGTATGTATTGATACAAAAGTAAGTTATGTAGGTAGGTACAGCACGCACATCTTGTGTACGGAGCTAAAGTAAGTTATGTAGGTAGGTACAGCACGCACATCTTGTGTACGGAGCTAAAGTAAGTTATGTAGGTAGGTACAGCACGCACATCTTGTGCACGGAGCTAAAGTAAGTTATGTAGGTAGGTACAGCACGCACATCTTGTGCACGGAGCTAAAGTAAGTTATGTAGGTAGGTACAGCACGCACATCTTGTGTACGGAGCTAAAGTAAGTTATGTAGGTAGGTACAGCACGCACATCTTGTGCACGGAGCTAAAGTAAGTTATGTAGGTAGGTACAGCACGCACATCTTGTGCACGGAGCTAAAGTAAGTTATGTAGGTAGGTACAGCACGCACATCTTGTGTACGGAGCTAAAGTAAGTTATGTAGGTAGGTACAGCACGCACATCTTGTGCACGGAGCTAAAGTAAGTTATGTAGGTAGGTACAGCACGCACGTCTTGTGCACGGAGCTAAAGTAAGTTATGTAGGTAGGTACAGCACGCACATCTTGTGCACGGAGCTAAAGTAAGTTATGTAGGTAGGTACAGCACGCACATCTTGTGTACGGAGCTAAAGTAAGTTATGTAGGTAGGTACAGCACGCACATCTTGTGTACGGAGCTAAAGTAAGTTATGTAGGTAGGTACAGCACGCACATCTTGTGCACGGAGCTAAAGTAAGTTATGTAGGTAGGTACAGCACGCACATCTTGTGCACGGAGCTAAAGTAAGTTATGTAGGTAGGTACAGCACGCACATCTTGTGTACGGAGCTAAAGTAAGTTATGTAGGTAGGTACAGCACGCACATCGTGTGTACGGAGCTAAAGTAAGTTATGTAGGTAGGTACAGCACGCACATCTTGTGCACGGAGCTAAAGTAAGTTATGTAGGTAGGTACAGCACGCACATCTTGTGCACGGAGCTAAAGTAAGTTATGTAGGTAGGTACAGCACGCACATCTTGTGTACGGAGCTAAAGTAAGTTATGTAGGTAGGTACAGCACGCACGTCTTGTGTACGGAGCTAAAGTAAGTTATGTAGGTAGGTACAGCACGCACATCTTGTGTACGGAGCTAAAGTTCGCAACAGCGCATAACTTCAAGTGATTAGTCGCGTGGAGCACTAACGGCGGCCGTATCTCTCCACTGACTGTTATAACTTGCGAGCGAGATAAGTACTCCGTGTTTCTATTTAATTACTAGCTCGACATGAAAATACACTGATTAAAACTGCTCGTCTGTTTCATATAAATGTTAAATCATGACGGATTTTATACAAGCAGAGTTTGTGCACTAGGCAATAAGTATTTTAATAAAAAGAAAGCACGGCTTTTCTTAGATTAACTTGGAGACTCTAGAAGACCTAAATTTGCATTATATAAAGGGTGTGTTAGAAAGGTGTGATCAAATTTAAGGGTGTGGTACATACCATCAAACTGAATAAATTTCTTCATGGGACCATACCGTAATCGAAAAAAAAATTTGCTATCCCGGACCAAGTTTCAATACCTACTCAAGCCAAATGTATGTCTGATAAGTTTTTCACAATTACGATGTTGGTCCCATGGAGAAAATTTTTCAACTTGATGGTCTGTCCCACAACTTTCTGATACATCCTGTGTATGAAATATGGCATCCATAAAATTATGCATGTTTTCAGATTTATTTCAGTAAATTGTTTACAGGAAATAATATAACCAGTGAACAATTTACTTAAACTACCATTTTTTGTCGCCGGTGACTCGTCGCGGCGAGCCGGTGCATGCGGTGCGGATCACCGCACCGCATGCACCGGCTAAAATTGCGCGACTTCATTGGATTACATCAGTAATCCAATGAAGTCGCGCAATTTTAGAATCTGGAGAACTGCCTGCGTCGCATGCCCGGTAAATCCCACTTATATTATGTTTGAGTGTATATGACCCCGTAAAGTTAGTAGCGATATACGTAGGTACCTTCAATACGCATAGAAATCTTTGATTCTATCTCTACACCTTATCTCGACACCTTAGAAAAATGATTTGTTAAAAATGTAGAGTTTTATATTCTGTGGTTGGCTGTGATTTTGTCTGTCAGAGAAGGAACAAGTTACAAGTATCATCTCTATGTCGTGTCCATTGCATACGCCTTATTGAGAACGTTGTCAGCGCAATGCTAGTACCCTATTTATTCTAAAATCTAACTGCAATATATAGCTAAAATGCCAAACTCGATGCAAATGTTATCGCAGTAAAAATGTCTTAATGCTACATATCTCACGAGTCTCAAAACATAAGAAAAGTAGTTATGAAATTCTCAGACGGCGAGAGAGGAGTAGGAATGCATAAATATTTTTTCAACATTTTGCTCGAAAACTGGCTCTTATTGCACCGATTTTTGGTTCACAATATAGTGTATTTAAAACGAGTGCTTTTTACTTCGCATAGGTAGGTGGCCCCATGGTGAAAATTGTTCAGTTTGATGGTCTGTACCACACTCTTAAATTGGACAACACTTTTCTGGTACACCCTGTATATTAATCTGATGATCTGGTGATCAATCATTGCCCTTATCCCAATGTATTTGGGGTCGGCGCAACATGCAACTCTTTCTTACATACTTCTCTATTAGTAGTCATCTCGGTAGTCGCCACCATTCTAGCCATATCATCTTTCACACAGTCCATCCATCGTTTCTTTGGTGTACCCCTACTCTTATAGCCATGAATCAACATTCACACTCAAAACTTTCCTCCGCATCACATGCCCATACCATGACAACCGATTTCCGCACAACTTTTCAGTCACCGGTGCCACTTCATTTTCAGACTTTCTCTTCTATACTCATTTCTTATTATATCCATTCGTTAACACCACACTTACCTCTTAGCATTCTCATATCAGCTGTATGCAATTGCCTTTCATTTATCTCTTTTGTAGCCCAACATACAACACATAATAACCATTGTTTTATAAGTATAATTTCCCGTTAAGTTTAAGGGGAATGCGGGAGTCACAGATTGCTCCCGTGACCGCCGCCATTTCATCCATTCTGTGTTAATTCTGTATGTGCCTAGAAAACGGATCAGCAATCGTATAAGCATTAGAATTAGACACTAGAATTAAATATTTTTTTTTTCTTCTATAATACATTTTTTTGTATGACTGCATAATCTGGAAAGGTATGTGGACAGACTTTTCGCAAGAACAGAAGCAGGTCATACAACCTGATCTCACCACGTTAGATAAGCGTTTATGTTTAGGGACTTATGTATTCTGTAGTAGGTACCCAGGTTTCCGTCTGTTTGGTAGTTAATGAGGTGCGTGAGAGCGTCTCAACTCGGCTCAAGGCTTTGCCCGCTGAGATCCATTTTAAATCAGCTTTATTCGTTGCCAATTATGTCGGCGGATTTCAGCGCTGTTTTTGACGAAATTGGAAGGAATTTAGACCGTTTCATTATTACTAGAAGGTTTTTGTATACCGCTTTGTTTCCATTTACCATGACCGCGGGATAATCTCCAGATATAGTTTGTAAAGGAAACTTTTCTTTTCTTTTCATGATTTGACAGCTTTAGATAAAAAAAAACCTGTAAAAGGTAATAAGAATTGTACTAAATATTTAATTAATTTTATACACGGAACGTGTTCTTAAAATATCCCGACTAAAAATAATATAATAATGAGGAAATATACTATTCGTACGTCAAAGGTTTATTTGTAGACTTTATTTACCCCCCGGTTTTCCCGACCGGAGACGCCAACTATTATCGCTGTCAGTACAAAAACGTGTTAATATCTTACAATAGGACGGTAGGTTATAGTCCGGGAGACTATTAATATTCATAGCTCCCCACAGTGGGCACCTCTGTATGATTTGACGTCAGAAGTTCATAACAGAACAGTATATTATAAAAAACTCTACCTCATCTGACTAAAAATGTCACATAGGAAATTTCAAAATGTTCCATATCTCCAGACTTACTATTTTTTTTTTCTTTGGTGGCGCTAGTTGGCAGCACTACTGGCCTTAATTAACTGATTCACCAAGCGTAGGTGGTTATTCCTATTCTTGTAACGGGCGCTCGTGCCTCTACGAGATTAAATGTTATAAATAACTAATTGCTAGGCGCTGAAAAGAAAACAGGCAGTCACAAATATACAGGTTCTATAACAAAAGTCTCCAGGGATGCCTTGAAGACTAGTAGTTTCAAGTGGTAAAATATGTGGCAATATTAGCGTTACCTTCTAAATGATTAAATCTAGTAATATATAGTTTAGTAATAAGGCTAGTATTTAATATATAACTAGACGTGTGTACTGAATAGTAATCGTAACAAAAATCTGTGAATTGTGGTCGAGGACATATGAATTACGATCACTTATTAAATACTTGCCATTTACTGTACCTACTTCTAACATACCTATCGCCTACATGTGCTCTCGGTAGCAAGTTTAGCAAGCAAAGTTTACATCGACGATAATATAGGTACCTACACACTCAATATTATCCTTCGTTATTTTGTCGGTAGAAAGGTAGTTTAATGCATTTGCTGGTAAAAATACCTGCGTTTTCCGTGAAACACTGTCCCGGTTTCCCAAACGTATAGAAAAGCTATGCAAAGAGAAAGTTTCCTTGAGATCCGAGCATGCGACCACGCGTCTTCTTCCCCTGTAAAGTGAAAGAGAATCGCTTTGTATATATAGTACATGTCACGGGTAAATTTCTATGACTACATTTCAGTAGAGAACCGGACACATTTTTAAATTCAAATTCACATTGTTTATTGTGGTACACAGGTAAAAATATGGTGTTACAGTTTATACAATGAAGTACATCTATGACCCGCCTTTAGGCATACAATAATTTAAAGACTTGCAATATTATATTAATAATCAATAATTTAGGTCAATTATTAAATTAGTCTATAATAATAAATAATCATCAAACCCTTCCTTTCTTTTTTTAAAATTCTATCCTTTAAAACCTTTTTTAGGTGATCTGTTTTTATCCGATTTCAGATGACAACTGACAATTTTTTCTACAAATTATGTTATTTATGCTAGCCATACTTAGAATAAAATCCTCCTGTTTTCCACAAACATAGCGTGTTACGATATTTCGCATTTGTGAAAGAAAAATGTAATGTAACAAAGTGTAAAACCATGTAGTATAAAGCGGTCTATTTCAGTAAAAAAGGGTATTGTCGCGAGCGTCGTCCGTGCCTGACGGCCTGACCCGCAACGTGCCCGCAATCCACGGCAGCAGATAGTAGCAACAAAGTAGCACATCAACAATATCAGCTTATCTGATAGCGTTCCACACAAACTTTATGGCTTCGACAATGTCGTCTATGTAGTCACAGAATATTTTCTCATTATATGACATGTCAATATCTAACGCCACTGTATCACTCCGTCATAGGCTTCTGGTTCCTTAGATTTTTTCCACAATTATGATGAAACTTGACACGAGAAAGATGCTTTATTGTACCCAAATAAGCGAATGAGTCGAAAGTGCGTAAAAAGTATTGCTATTATTTCAGAAGTTACCCCTGACTGGAAATCTTACACGGACAATATCAATCTAAATCTGAATAGTTTTGAAGCAAATTGCTAATCCATTGTTTCATATGTTCGAAAAATTTGTCTGCTCGATAACGTAAATAACGCAGTGAATGTTGTTGAACTGTCAAAATGAACCGATTCCGATTGATAATTGTTACGCAATTGCCCCGCAGGTTCTGGGGGAATAACAAATAACATTGTACCTTATCTTCTAAAGTATTGGTAACTCTAACTAGTCACATAATTGCGTGTAGGCACTTTAAAAAATAAACAACCGGCCAAGTGCGTGTCGGACCACGCACAATGAAGGGTTCCGTAGTTGAAAAGAATTTATCCCAAAAACAAAATTAATAATCCCAAAAAAAGATTTTTTTGTGTGGTAAAATTACAAATAAAAATATTTCTGACTATGAGACCTTGCTTCTTGCCAAATTTCATGATTCTAGATCAACGGGAAGTACGAGTACCCTATAGGTTTTGATTTACTTGCGAGTATCAAAATATTTGTATAAATGGCCGTATTTTTTTATTGCGTTGACTTAGAAGCATGATTTTTTAGGACTCCCTTTATACCACCACGCGTTCCTGAGAAAAAGGGTCTTGACAGACTGACAGACTTGAAAATATTTTTTTATGTGATAAAATTACAAATTAATAATTTTCCGACTTTTTCCTTTATTTGCGCTGTAAGATCTTGTTCCTGAGAAAAAGGGTGATAACAGACTGACAGACAGACAGACAGACGGACAACGAAGTGAACCTGTAAGGGTTCCATTTTTTCCTTTTTAGTTACCTACGGAACCCTAAAAACATGATTATTTTGGTTTGAATTGCAACTCTCCAAAGAGAACTTTAGCCCTAAGGTTAATATGTATTTGCAAAGTTACTACAACGTATCATTAGGTACTTATGTGCGTTAAAGCAAATAACAGCATAAAAGCACGCCAACTTGGTTCGGACTCTTACAAGTAGGTACATAAATAATAACGTGATAACATTCTACTGTCCGAAGATGTGTGACAAAAAGAACAAGTATTTATAAAAAGGTTGCTACTTGACGCTGCAGTGAACAAAAACTAGCTTGACCGGTGTCGTCCTAAGATAAAAGTGTACCCAGTATACCTATCTATTGTACCTTCACCTTTACAAAGATTCCTCTTAATTTACGCCCCTATACAGGTGAATTTTTCAAGTAGGCATGGATGGCCAAATCCGAAACTACGAGGAATAGCGAAAAGTACTCAAAGGAGTCTCGGGCTCGATTTTGATGAAAACTAAAACTGCAACATTGGATTTTTGAAAAATCAATATTTCTAGCCAGGAATCGAACACGTTGATTTAAAAAAAAAAACACTGTATTATTACACCATTCGATACTGTCACTAATAAGGATCGAATTCTGGGAAGTAATGACATACGGCAAAAGAAAAGAAAGACCTCATTTTTAACAAAATACTTTATTTTTATTTTTCTTATGTTATCCAAAAAGTACCTATTAAACCTTAACTGATTAATTGTTCAAAATGATGACCATTTTTTTCAATATACAGCTGGATTCGACGTCTCAAGGCCATCCTTGAGACGTGCGTGAAACTATGAGGATTATTGTAATGCTGAATGCAGTACCATTACTGCATTCAGCATTACAATAATCCTCATAGTTTCGAATTTGGCCATCCACGCCCACTTGAAAAATTCACTCTGTATATCTCGTCTATAGTCGTATAGTCTGATAGTACTCATAAGAATCAACACGTTCGTCGAATAACTTATAGATATATAGACACTTTGTTCGTAGAAAGTTTTATTTATATTTAAATATAAATAAAACTTTCTACCAACAAAGTTTAAAACTTACGTTAAGTTCAACTTTATTTAATTATAAACTACTTTCATTTATAAACTCCATGTAAATAGCTCAATTAAGTTATTATTGAAACAGCTAGTTTTATAAAAATCAAAAATAATAAAATACTGCTGTTGCTACATCGGTGCCTACATGTCTATAATACTTAAATAGGTACGTTAGTAAGTTGCAGTGCTATCAAGCTGATGTGAAAAAAGTAGCTATTTCTTGTACCCTTGGCGATGGCTTTGCGACACTACTCGTGGGCGCTACGATCATGTGACTAAGCTTTCTTCCTTTAAACCTAACATATTATTTTGGCACGTGGGCACAGGCAACACCAACGCATTTGGTGGTTTAACTGCTTTCAATCCCGCGAATTCTCCCACAACCAGAAAATAATATTTTATGAAACAATCAATCATTGCCACACCATTAAGCTGATGTATGAATTTTGCGAGTAAAATATACCTATATGCAACGATGTGAGAGTATTTTAAAAGCTCCCGGGCCGAGTTTCTTGAACCGAAAATTTTGCAAAAATCAGGGTCGATCGGTCATCGGCCCGAGTCCCCGACACTGGTTGCAGCGTGCACATGTGCTTATGCAATCACCAACGTTCCGGTTTTCGGGCTTACTTTACTTGTTTTACCCTTTCATTTATCATTATCGAGCACAGCGGTTAATAAAAACCGAGCTACTGCTAAACTATAAAACACGGCCAAATTGCCTCAAGTTGCGTGTGGCCATTTGCGAAACTGCGGAAATTGACTTACTATCTAGGGAACATTAGTTACATTAAAGTGATACCAGTGAGAATGCGGATAACAAACAGTACTTTGCCCGTGAATTAGAGTATTCGCGAAAGTTATTTTTACTAAGAAACATAATGTAAGAAATTCATGAAACATTTATTACAACAAAGATAACCCCGGAATGAAATTCCACCTCTGGGTAGGTAATCGTTTTTCCTGTTTACTCTCCAGCGATGTTTTCTTAGACTAACACTGAATAAGAAAAGAAATGAATCAGAAACACGCATTGCTGTTCTAAAAAAATCTTTAAATGAAAATGTTCAGCTTGTTATACAAGACTTATAGTTATAACAAATGTTCTACAAATCAAGATATTATAACAGAAAGTAGGTAGTAACATGTTATTCTTGGCAACTTTCAGAACGACTATCATTTGAATTGATAACTAGTTTTAGTCACGGCGAATAAAATAATAGTTTTATTTTCTTCATGTTGTGCGCTAGCCTCGAAGCAAAGATCCCAAGTACCGAGGTAAAACAATATCGAGAGCTAGTCAGATTACTTAGTACTTAAAGTACCTAATGGATGTTTTCAGAAAGCTTTAGTTTCAGTAGGTAAATAATTACAAAATGATAAACTTAATTTCATGTTTTACTCTTTGCATTTGATTTACATAAACTAAGAACTGAAGCTGCTAAGGCTAACAATTACTACTGAACCTTTCCCTAATGAGGTAATACAATACACGCAGAACTGTAGAATTAAATTTGATTTATAAAGTTTGAGTGATGTTACACTTTATCTTACTTTGCAAGGGACAAGGGTGAAGATATGAATGGAGTGATTCAAGTCACGTGAGTTCAAATGTGTGTTGTGCGCGATGTGCCGCATCCCGGGCGGACAACTCGCGGTGACAGGCGCTTCGACGCCTCGCCTGGGGGAGTGAGGTGGTGCCCAGGTATGGGAGGGGGACCAAGGCATTTGGAGTTTGGCCACGGAGGGAAGGCGCGCGTACGTAAACAAAATGTAAACGTTCCCGATCACAACAAACAAACGGGTGCGGAGACGCTCTGCCTCGCCTCGCGCTCCCTCTGTTACACGGGCACGGGGCAGATGTTATAATTAAGTTTGATCATTGATTGAAGGCCTCGGTATATCCTCCAAGATTATGTTTTTATACCTCTCTTAGTTTTTGGTTAGATATTAATTAGTAAATGTCAGCAGGTATATTAATTAGATGGAGAAAAATGAATCACTACCACTATAAATACACATAGAGTTGTGTGATAAACAACATAAACCTGCTTACACGACGTGCGACGTAGTGTTAGTAAGCTAACGACGGGTGTTACATAAAACGATTTGGATGCTAAGCCATTGATCAGTTAGAAGTAATAGAGCGTTAAGTAATATCTGAGAAAAATATGTTCTTTCATGTTTAAGGCCAGCCTTGTAGAAGTTTGTAACAGAATCTGTAAGTACGATTTCTATAGGTACAGATTGTAATACAGCTTTGCCTTGTAGATATCGATCCAGAGTCATAAAAGTCGGAAACCAGATCTTTATATAATTGCTCAATACTTAAGTGTCTTTTTTTGTAGCTTCAACATGAGCACCTACAGGTGTAAAAGGTTCCACATAATTCTCTATGAAGAGTAAAGTTATAGTCACGTTGTCTCACGGCGACACATTTACTGACATCACATTTACAATAATACACCGAAAGGGCTGTCTAGAACTGACGTCCGGACAACACAGCTAATGAAATTAATGAAAAATAAATTCTCCGCGATGTTGAAAGTTGAAACATGTAAAGTGTAGTTCTGACAGTTTGTCACGCTACCAAACAATTGAGTTCCACCTAGAGGCCAGCGCTTATTGCTCACAAAGTGGTAATAGTTAGTCCACATGTCAGGTCAAGTTCTCTTTGACTAGTTAAGTATATATTTCACACTTCCTGTTCAAAGTAATTTCTGTGGCAATTACTATAATAATATCTACATCATCCCACGTTGATATCATTCATAGATGATTACGACCAGTTTGATTAATGCGGTGAATAATATTATTATTTTCTAGGTATATTAAGTATTTTAAATTAATAGGTTAGACCTTGGATAGGTCAGCTCGGTAAACATATAATTGCAATATGTTTCTATGTTAATTATGTATTCATTAATTCTTATATTGTAGTTTTTGTTCTTTATTTGTGGCGCTCGATTTCACAATTCGTAAAAACGTTCGTGTTTAGTCGTAATTCGTATTTGTTTGAGTTTTGTATTATTACGTTGTTGTTTCCTGTGTTATGCTTGTGAGAATGTCAAAGACATAAGGTAAATAACAGATTGGCATTCTGAAGCCAGCACTACCTATAACAAGATCACGTACGGGGCGCGGGCGCTCGCCACTGCGATTTTTCGACCAGACATGAATGTTTTTATTGCTTTTTGAGACGCGCTAGCACAACGAACTACAAAGTATACTATGATGAAACTGATCTGAACCTTTGAAATGTGTTCAAAGTAATTCTAACTATTTGCATGCTAGCGAGATCTCAGCGCCTGCTCTTCTGGCATTGTAGAAGCTAGGTATCTATGAGAAAGATTGCTTGGGACATTTTTAGGACATATTATGATGTAAGAAAATGTCGTGAGGAAAGTTTTGAGTATGATAGTCGATGGCTATAAGAGTAGGGGAAGACCAAAGAAACGATGGATGGATTGTGTGAAAGATGACATGGCTAGAAAGGGGGTGACTACCGAGATGACGAATAATAGAGAAGTATGGAAAAAAAAGACATGTTGCGCCGACCCCAAATAGATTGGGATAAGTGCAGGAGAGTGATGAACTCTTTAAATCTTACATCATAATCATTATGATGTAAGATTTAAAGAGTTTTATTTGGTCCTAATGGTAGTAGGTAGTTAAATAGAAAAATAGTTAAGTAAAAAATTACATAATTTTCTGCGTGTACCATAATATATTATTCTTTCACATACAGGGTGGCAGAGACATCGACGCGCAAACAGTAATCATGAATTCAGCACATGATCCCATAAATTTTTGTCGCTAATAAAAAAAAAAAAATTAGGCATTTCATAGAAAAGAGCAATAACTGCACAACGCGGTTAAAATGTATGTAACATTTAATTAAAAAAAAAAATTACCGACGAACAATTTCAACGCAAGGGGTTCAGTATCATGTAGGTTCGTTCGATGTCCATGCCACCCTGTATAGTTTTTATTACTTTGATTTGTACTCTGGCGTAAAGGTATGTTCAACTTTTTAATGTTTTGAAGAATTGAAACTGATCAATCATCAGTTATCAACGTATCACTGAAGCTTTTTTATAACCTTAAAAAATACAAAACGGTACAAACTTTTACGAAGACGTCTTGCATTTTATCTCTTAGAGCGAAAAAAACAAATTCGTTTTGATGTAGCGCAGGGGAGCTGTTGGCTACTCTCATTCTAAATGAGCAGAGATGGATGATAGCTGATCACAAATGAGGTCAACTCGCAATGAAAATAATGAGCTATTTACTAACCAAAGTAACTTGGCAGACGAGGAAGTATAGAATTAATACTTTTATTTAAACAGATGGTTGTGTACGCACAACGGCTCCGTTTTGTCCTGAATAGTTTGAGTCGTCGTACAAATAATACGTGTATGTAAAAGGAGTGCAAGTACCGCTCAGTTGCTTGTATAGCTGGTGAATAGCGGTACTAGATGTGAGAGTACCTACCTAAGACAATAATTGAATAGTCAAACGAACTTACCTGTAAGTGAAGTTCGACGGTAATTATACTCGTTGCTGTCTCGTTCGAAGATGATGATTGAATACAATGGTAGTAGGCGTTTAGTCGAGTCACTCGTCACATAATTTTGAAGAAATAACTAAAAAATGAACGCGTCCTAACGCGTGCTGTCACCCGCGGCTGCAACTATATTCATTAAGTTCATAGCGATTTATTGGTTTTACAACACAGGGCCCATGCTCATATCATATACCTAGGTATATAATAGCATGGAATGTTTGGGTTGGGTGGGACTCATCATCTTCGAACGAGACAGCAACGAGTATAATTACCGTCGAACTTCACTTACAGGTAAGTTCGTTTGACTATTCAATTATACTCGTTGCTGTCTCGTTCTCAATGATGATTGAATACAATGGTAGATGTTCAAAGACTAGTTGTAAAAAACAATAAATCTTAATAAAAAATACCTAATAAAAAAAAAATAACAAGAATTTGTTACTTTTATTAAAGGTATTTGCATTCAAGGTATGTACTATGGACAAAACTTAAGCATGCTCACTTAAGAAAATATTCCTGTGAGAGCGCAGCTAGTGACAAACGAACATTATGCGATCGAGTCGTGAGCCGTGCATGCGATTATCGCCTTTGAGGTGATCATGCGGAACTTTGGCCCATAATACTTGTACGGGCATTAATTCTTTATCATTAGTTACAAATAAATAACTACCTAAGTACCTACTTAATTCAAGTTGCACTAAATCATTTTAGTAAGCAGTAAAAAATGGCTTCAGAAAAGTTTCCATTGTTGATAATGGATATTATGATCAACAACAATAGCATAGTTTTATTATACAACAAAATTTGTTGATAACTATCAACAGTAAACCTAGTAAGGTATTCAATCAAATCAAACTAATGTTGTTAGCTCGGCCCAATCCCTTTTTGTAAGAGAATGTACTATGGACAAAACTTAAGCATGCTCACTTAAGAAAATATTCCTGTGAGAGCGCAGCTAGTGACAAACGAACATTGTGCGCTCGAGTCGTGATTCTTGCTATGCGATTATAGCCTTTGAGGTGATCATGCGGAACTTTGGCCCATAGTATCTACTAATGTAATTTTTGTAATAGTATTCCACTCTCCAACAGCTAATTATAATATAGCTCACAGCTTTTTAGGGCTTTCTTGTTCATAATTTATGCAAGTTAGAACAGTGCAGACATTTTTGTCACTTCTAAATAATTTACTACAGCCTGCTGTAAACTGCGTGCACTTGTTCTATTACCTATAATAATATAATTAGTAAATTTTTTAATCATATCAGTGTTCTTTGATCACTGTATTTTTGATAATACCTAATTAGTTTGTGAGATCGTTAGCGCCCTTTGGCCTGTTGCTAACATTTATAAAGTCACAGTTTTCGGGTACCTAATACCTAATTTTAAAAATTATTTTGGTGAAAATAGTTATTTTCAGTTCATAAATAATGTACTTCAACAAGAATATTATTAGTATTACATATAGGTTTTGAAAGTCTTTTTATAGAAAACCTATGAATAGCTTTTAACTTCATCAGCTGTAGAGTAACTAAACATTTATAATTAAAGTTAGATTTGATTTAATGGAATTTTAGCTTCTACAGGAAATTCCTTCTTAAAAATCCGAGTGAAAATATTATCTAATATTGGTAATGGTAGTTTTAAAATACTTGTATTTTATAAATTACAGTAAGTATGTTCCATGCTACAAATGTAGGTAGGTACTTTCAGATGCTAATTTATTCATAATTTCAATATTCTACTGTCAATTTCTGGTGAAAAATAGGTATAATAAACTGTTGCTCTGTCTATAATTATCTTTTATAGTTGGTTCTATTTTTGTATGGCTTGTATGGTTTCTTTGGTTTAGAGAACCATAGAGAATAGAGGGAAAAATATAAAATAGATGATAATATTGAGCCCTACTCGTACACAATGTAAACTAATCACTGCCACAACCCCTGGATCTGGGTTCCACATTGGCACTATGTGTCGATCTGTGATTTAAATAAATCAATTTTAGTTTCACCAATTAAAGAAGTATCTAATCTTTTGATAATGTTTATCATTCGTCGCCAATTCTTCATGGCTAAAGCCTGCTATCACCCCTCCTTGTAGCTCTTTTTAGACTCACCAAACCATTAACACACGTTATTTTTAGTATACCTATGTCATCATCATCATTCTCCTGTCCCTACCCCAATTTATTTGGGGTCGGCGCAACATGTCTTTTCTTCCATACTTCTCTATTAGGTACCAAAATATTAGAAATTTCTCGATTCTCACCATTGTTGCATGATACTGCAGTAATAGATATTGAAAAAAAAATACTAAACTAGATTCCACAACCTTATAAAAATCTTTCAGAACATTTTTATCCCAGGAAAGCAATTAATAACAGGGAATAAATGTGAAGCTGAGCTTCCTTCTCAGTCCATTGCTGATGTGCAGCCTGAGAGCTACATGATGTTCCCAACCCTGTGAGGAGGCATCTGTAGATCTCTAACTTGAAATAGGTATATTCTTTCTAAAAGAATTTTCCCGATGTGGCCAAGTATAAACTTGGCCACATCGGGAAAATTCTGGTGTCACTTATGTGAATTGGTTTGTATACCGTACTAAGCGATCAGGAATACAAGATCTGTGGTGATTAGTTACAAATCACAAAACTATGAGAATTAAATGTGCCCACCTGTGGTTCACTTGCGATGTTGATGGTTCCTCCTATCCTCAATAATCAATAGTCAATAATGACCACCACTGAAGATTGTGTATGTGTACAGGATTCAATATACCTAGCGTTTATATCATAATTGTCATCATTAATTTATTTACTTGTAATAATTGGATATTAAATTATATATAGTATATTATATTAGAATTACAATAACCTGAACATGAAATCTAAACACCTAATTCCATTTTACCCAAACGTTTTTATCAATACCTAAGGCTAAAAAATTATATGTTTATTAACTTAAAGCTGTTTTGGTATAAAATCTAATTTTTCCAGTATATTATAAAAAGGTAGTACTATCCAAACAATGTAGGTAAGTAGGTACCTATGTGAATGTTTTATATTCAAAGAAGACCATCTTAAATATACTTATGTCTGATAATAAAGCCTCTTTCTTTGAAGCTATAACAGGTTTTCATAGTTTATCATGTAAATGTTACTGAAGCCAAAACAAATGGTAAATATGAAATTGATACCTACTAATTAGTATTTTTCTTAGGAAAATAAAAAACACACCATGTAAGTATTTCCGATTATGTATGTTAATGTAGGTCATGTAATTGCATCTTTTACAAGAAGTAAATTTATGTAAAGCTTTCTACTGTTTGGTAGGTAGTTTTTCCCAATCTGACATGTAAGTACCTATTATCTTAACAATAGTGTCATCTCCCAATTCAAAGTAAGAAGTAATTAACAAACTTGTTAAGAATAGTTTGAAAAATAACAATTGTAAGTACCTTTATACACAGGTCATCCATTAATTTCAGAACAGGTGTTACCTGTAGCTAAGGACTCTAAAGAATTTTTCATTCAGTAGAGTTTAATCTTATTCTGGTGTCACTTATGTGAATTGGTTTGTATACCGTACTAAGCGATCAGGAATACAAGATCTGTGGTGATTAGTTACAAATCACAAAACTATGAGAATTAAATGTGCCCACCTGTGGTTCACTTGCGATGTTGATGGTTCCTCCTATCCTGCACTTCCGATGGTGCTCCAGGAGACGCCTTCCTCCCCCCCCCCCTCTTTTTCGCTTCTGCGCGAGGAGGGCTCTGCCAGTTTTAAGTTTTATTTAAATAAAAAATGTTTGATCTAAGCAATGAACTTGCAGTGCTTATTTTAGCAGAGATTTTCAATGAAGAGCTAAGTTTCTGACTCCGTTTCTGTACCAGAAAACTGTTTTATGAATGACAGATAGTAGGAGTGATCAATGTCCCCTTGGATTCAGTAACACCATAACTGTGAATAATTCAGTCTTTAAATTAAAAAAAAATATCATCTGGCTTTAAATGTCCTTCAGGCACAGCTGAAGACCCGAGCCCGGGCATGATAGTGTTGTGTAATTTGCTGCTGCCTTAAATGTGTTATCTAGTCTCACTTTCTTGATATTTCCTGAACTGTCACGCTAACTTTTGTTTGATTCAGATTATAACATTAACTGCTCGGTTACTAAGCTTTTTGAAGTATAATGTCCCATCTTTAGGCATCTGTTTAAGCAGGTCTTCTCAAACTCTCTCTGTGTTTTCAATCTGGTTGAATTATTTTTGATGGACATTCTCATTACTATCATGTGTATCAGATGAGTTGCTTATTGAGGTATATCTGGAAAAAATATATACTTTATGCATGCCGTAAGGGCAGCACACATTGTATCAAATAACCATGTAAGTTCCCGCAGAACTTCCCTTTAAGGTTATATAGACAAAAAAGTCAACCATAGGTTGCTTAGCTCACAAGCACCACACACAGCCATTGTAAACCACATGCGCTCCCGCAGAGCGCCCCAGGGTCAGGCAAATCGCTCACATTTTTGCCATTTTGAACCACGTGTGTCCCCGCAGAACACCCCACAGGTCAGGCAGAGCTTCAGTTCCAGTTATAAAAAAGTCAACCACGTATTCCTTAGGAACATCCCACAGGTTGTTTAGCTCACAACATAGCCATTTTTAGCCACGTGCGCTCCCACAGAGCGCCCCACAGGCCAGGCATATTGCCATTTGAGGTTAAAAATGTTAATTCTTGATTGCAACCATGTGCAAAGCCGCATGACACAAAACACAATTATCACACTCATGTTTTGGATAAGGTAGCATTATACCTACTCTTGAAGGTCCTTAGACCATTGATATATTTATAAACACCAGTGCCCTAAACTATAAGCAAGTAATAACAGAAAATATCACACCATGCGGTAAATTTTTTACCTCCGCCTTTCGAATTGAGAATTCAAGTTTCTTTACGTTTTTCGAGTGTTTTAATCTTCCTCCGTAAGTGTGATCTTTTTGTTTTCCTTTCTGACTTCCACTTTTCCATTTTTATGTGAAATTAAACATTTTTTACACAAAATGATAAAAAAATGCGGAAATATGTGACGCTGTTACTTGACATAAAAACCGAATGAATATAGTTGCAGCCGCGGGTGACAGCACGCGTTAGGACGCGTTCATTTTTTAGTTATTTCTTCAAAATTATGTGACGAGTGACTCGACTAAACGCCTACTACCATTGTATTCAATCATCATTGAGAACGAGACAGCAACGAGTATAATTAGGTGCCAGTCGGCCAAATCGTTCATCTCATACAGAAAGTTAACTGTACATGACGTTTTTACACGTCTGACAGCTTAACTATTGTCGAACAGAAATAAACGTCCACCTTTGTGTCTTCGCATTGAAAGGCGTGAAACGTTGAGAGAAACCTTTCTATAGAAAGGTATAATACTGTTTGTATATGTTATTATATACTGGTATTGTAAGAATGGTTTAAATTAATACTTTCTCTACCTAAAAATATTTCTTCTGCGTGGAAATTATATACTTCCCACACGTATTTAGGTCTAAATTATTAAAACACTAAATAATTAAACTTATTATAATTATTACACTTACTTTAATTAATATGTCCAAAAAGCTTTTCAATTCTATTTAAGAAAGATTAAAAGTACTTAAATATTTATATTTTGTGTATAATAAATTCTCCTTGGCGATTGAACTTTGATGTTTATGGCTCGATTTTCTGGCTTACCGAGACTTATTTGAATATTCAGCTCCATAAATAATAGTTCGATTTGCTTCAGTAGGTATATGGTGGGTGGTGGGTGTGGTGGTAGTATGTGGCTTGGACATGTACCTAATAATATCTATCTGCTAGATGAAATGCGACCGCAGTCCTGCTTTAGCTCCAACTCCTTTAGGCAAAACTTATCTATCTTAGACCGCCCATTGTAAATAATAATAATAAATATAAATAAATAATAAATATGTTTTGGACATATCACACAACGCCATCTAGCCCCAAGCTAAGCAACCTAATGCTTGTGTTATGGTAACGAGATGGCTGATAAACTACTTATATACATTTTTTTTTTTTTTGTAAATACATACATATTATAGATAGAAAAACACCCAGACTCGGAACAAATACTTGTAGGTCGTACAAATATTTGTTCCGTGCGGGAATCGAACCCGCGACATGCTGCGCAGCAGTCAATCGCTCAACCACTGCGCCAACCGTGTCGTCAATTGTGTAACTCGTATGTAAAATTTCAACATTGTAAAATTGTAACAGTAATTTAAATGGTGTGCATAATAAAGAGTATTCTATTCTATTCTATTCTCTACTCTAGCTCTACCCTCTATTAAACCCATGGATGTGAAAATCGGTTTGCTAGATAGATACATTCAGGATGCTCGGGTTAGAGATGTCTTTATTATTCCCCATAAGAAATTTCACTTACATGAGAAATATTTAACTATTTTATAAACATAATGATGATGACAGATGATGAATACAGGACATGATGTTTACTGTAGAAACCTAAATATATATTTTTATTGTAAATATTCTTTAAATTCAAAATCAAATGTAGAAGCGACGTGTATTCTCTCCTTTATGTCAACTTTATTTTCACCTGTATTTTAAAAGTAAAATGTAACTTTTCCCGGACTCGCCCACATTTTTATATTAACGGTTTCTTGTGAGATCGCGTAATGCTCGCATGAAGTTTATCCCATACGTCAAAGAATATTCAGTTCTGCCTGTCTTGCCTTAAAATGTTAGGTAGGTATTATATTTTAAGGTAACACAGGCAGGACTGAATATTTATGTGTATTAACACGAGTTGGGAAAGGACTATTTTTAGTTTTGTCAGTATTGGACTCGGAAAAGCCAACTCGTTACTTGATATTACAATTTTATTGGTAGATGGTAGATATTTAGAGGTAAATCTAAAAGACAATATTATTCTTGGTACTTATATCAGCACATTCACAAGAATACCAAATAAATAAATCATAACTTTAAAGTTATGATTTATTTATTTGGTATTCTTTGGTAAATCTGAATGTTATTAATAACATTCAGATTTTTTAAAATAAGTAACACGTTGAAATCTGTCATCGTAAAATGTTATGATGTTTTTATTATTGGGGCGTTTGAGTGAAAGCATCTGACAGTAATTTTGTAGGAGTTGGGGCGGAGGGTAGCTGCCCCGGTTGTAGGCCGAGGGAGGCTCGCTGTACTCCCGTACAGTGTGTGCGCCAGCCGCAGACTACACGACGACAGTTCGGCATGGCCCATGACACCTTGACGACTAGTTGCCAGTTGCCTCAACACCCAATAACAACACTCATTGTTGCTTCCTAATCTCTTTGTTTCGGTACGTGTTCTATTGATTCCATCATTCCTGTCGTGAAATTCTTTGAATACCAAGTACCCAAAGTTTTGATGAATTCTGCGTATATTCTGAGCCCGGTTACGTATGAGGTTATCGTCAAGGTTCCCTGCACTTATATTCGGAAGTACAGTCAGCTCTGATTTGAATTTTACTTTAAAAAGATAAACATTACCTTGGAGTTCTCAGTAATTTAATGACGAACTTTATGTAAGACCGTATATTTTTATTATAATAACTACCCAACATTAAGTTTAGACGTGTATTCAATGTTAATATACTGTATTGAAATTGATGCCTCCAAATGATTCCAGCTGGTTTGGCTACACCGCATCAGTTCCGTTGAAACACAAGTGATGAGGCAAGTTTAGACAAGCGACTGCAGATTATTATTAATAGGTTTTTATTTTGATGACTGTTTCATGTTACAATATTGGTATTACAAAATTAAAGATAGCGTTATTTTTTGGTGACTGCGAGTATGATTTCCGCTTTTTAGGTTTCCGTACCCGAGGGTCCAAACTGTCCGTCGCTCGTCTGTCACACAGGTTTTACAGCCAAAGGGTTGGAGCTACAGACTTCAAATTTTCACACTACAAGCATCTTGTTGACCCAAAGCCATACAAATTGTCAAAAAATATTTTCAAATGTTTTTAAAGGGGGCTCCCATACGAATAAAGGGGGCGCCAAAAAAAAATTACCTACTCCATCGAGTGAGCTATCATTGTTTAGTAGATAGATAACGTATATTTAAAAAAAAATATATTGGAAAACAAAGGAATGAGAAGACATCAAAGTTTAACTTCCCATTGAACTTCACATCTTTTTTGTAACTTGAAATTTGGTGATAATGTTTAATATTACGCATATTTTACTAACAAATACCAATATATTGATAAATCAGATTCGGTACGGAACCCTAAATGTGCGAAGTCCGACACGCACTTGGCCGGTTTTTTGTAATGATTACATTATCTGCCCAAGCAGTTTGAGGTTTTTTATTTGGATCGGGTGACGTTTTATTGTAGGTAACATTACAATCGTCTTCAAAACACGTTCCTATTAATTCATCCAAAAGCGTAATAATCCTATAATATTAAGTATGTAGCCTGTATGTTTCACTTAGCTGCGACGTCTTATTAAAATGTCATCGAAGAAGAAAAGCTCTTTATATTTCACTGCTGAACAACGAGTCTTCAATCATTCACTGAAACTACCCTTAACAGACGCGTAACTTCATCGTACCTAAAAACTTCAATAAGCTTTAAGCCGTTAGGCACCACGAACGTTACCATTATTTGCAGAAATCGAGTCTATTGTCTTGCAGACTGCTTTCTATAATAGACACAAATGAACTGTTCTCTTTATGTAAGCGACTTTCATTAATTCGCTTTTCAACGAAGGGACAAGTTTCGATTAGAAAGTGTGTCGGTCAGAATTTTCGCCGCTGTGATGATATGAATAGTTAACCGCATAAAGCTAATTATTTCCAATCGGCTCGGCTTGAGCAACAATTGTTGGTATTAGTAATTACTGTAACAATTCAAGCATGGCTTCAGAAACTACTCAGTATTCAACTTTAATGTCTAACAACAGGCCTGGCTGACACCGATTGTAGCAAGTGCATTTTAACCTCGCATATATTATATTTCAGTGTTCCCATTACCAAATGATAGGCCTACTTACTGTAATGCAGAGGTACCTGCTCTGTGTGCGAGACTAGTCGTGTTAACACGCGATGTCTTGATTGTGTTATTGGTAGGTCCTTTGGCTCCTACCTACTATATTATATCGCAGATGTTTGCATAGCACGTTTGAAATATAAAAAAGAAATAAATTTTACCTCTTTATAATATTAGTATAGATTTCGAATTGGTACAAAAAGTTCTTCAAATACGTGACCTTCCAAGATTAATTCACTGACGTGAATCTATGCTGCTGCTTATTAAGAATTCTATCGAGCGAATGTTAGTCAATTGTAATTTGAAATTGATGATTTCCAAATACTTTAAATAAAAACCATTTTATTAAAAATTATGGTCTGATTATTCAAGGATGGCGCAAAAATGATCATAACTGATTCCGAGCGAGGCTTAAAACCGGATTGAACAAACGTTTTCACGTGTGTCAACATCAGCTTAAAAACAAGTAAATATTTCAGCACAGTTAAAATCAAAAATTTTTTTTTTCAATATTATCGTGTATTATCTAATAGTATCTATTACATAACTTCTAATTACACTATCGTCGTGCAATTAATATTAAATCTATTATCTGTCAATCGTTGCCACTTAACCGTTCAGGTAACGGCATAACTTGAGCGTTCGATCACAGCCACTTCATATAAATAACATTCAACTTAAGTACAGTCTGAGCTTGGTCCGCGCACGTCCGGGGGATGCGCGCGCGACTCGTCCTAGTCACAGTGAGCTATCAGCGCAGCCTTGACATTTGGTGGAGGCGTGCACCGGCGGCGAGCGGCCACTAGCCCCAGCGCCGGAAGCGGTTATAGTTCGGCACTGGGAGGTACGGGTACCGCGCCGGAACCCTCACATTTTCCAGGTTGTATCCCCGCCGCTGCCGAACCAGCGCATCGCTCACTTGACTTTCCACGTTTCTTTTCGCCGGTCTCACTATACTTAACACATTCGATTCTAATAACACATTATCATCAGCTACGATGTCGGGGGGATTCGGCCTGGTGATAAGTTTCACTCTATTCTTCTGCGAGGCGACGGTTTCTTCGTCGAGGATGTAGGGTTCCAGGCGCTTGTGCAGCAGGTTCATCCTGGAGGAGTCTATCTCTCTCTCGTAACCGAGGCGGGCGGGCGCGGCGAGCGCGGGCGCCGCCAGCGCGATCACTAGCGCGAGGTACGCGTGCATGATGCGGTGTGTGTCGAGTGTATGAGCCGCGCTCGAACAACACATTTTTATATATACCATCGATCGATACCATTCGTGCCCAATTTGTGTAGAATCTTATTTATTTTTTTGTGATCGTTTTGCTCGAGACGCTCTTGAACTTGGTAGTGTGTCGCAGCGACGCAGGCGGCTGTGGGTCGCGGTGGGCCCCGCGCGCTGGCTCCGGGTCGCGCTGCTCTGTCCGCCGCGGTGCAATTATTCGTATAATTTGATGCACCGGTGACTACGAACGCTCATGAACCTTGTTCCACTTACATTAACCAACATTAGTGATGTTGTTCTCCCCGGCACAAGGCGGCCGATACATATTAAAGGTGGACCTATGAAGATTGTTATCGTTCAACACCGATCAATCGTCATTATGTTTTTTATTCGTTTGGTATTGGTTCTTGATTAGTTTCTATACCTACATACCGAATATAGTAAAATAGGACCTACTTATGCTAGTTATTCTTTGTTGGTACATAATTTGAAGTTTGTTTATTCTTGGATTGAGGTAGGTAATTATTACTTTTGTAGTGTTTATATATCTATAAAAGTTTAATTTGTGTTTAGAGCATAACCACCTCAAATTGCACATTTACAGACATAGAGCACGATTTGTTCAAGGATAATGTACTACCAGCAACTGCGGGTACATAATTTAACGCAACTTTGTCTAACGCGTATTATCTTACATCTATTTATTACTAAATTATTTTTATCTTTTCTATAACTTCTATCTATGTTAGGTTTGCGCTGCGTAAAGAAAATTTAGTTTTCTATAATTTGGTCGATACATTGTCAAGTTTTCGTTTTCACTACTTAAGTTGTTGATATGACGTTAATGTGAACAGCTCCTCAAAGAACTATAAAGTTTTAAGTTATGTTTATTTAATATATCCTTCGCAGTTCTCCATATTTCCCAGTACAGTTTGTAGACAATAATAGACAACCTTTGTTAGTTGCCAATATATTGTCATAAGGAAGTAGTTTAATAAAGATTGAAGATCCTATTGTAGACACAGAATGCGTGGTAAAAATGAAGTGCACAATAATAATATGTCGCACGCAAGTGACGCACATTGCAACAAACTGGTTAGCTGACAAGTGCTGCGCTCTAATCTAGCGTTCTTTACTCTACTGCAATAAACATTGATCGCCTTGTTGTCGAATATACTTAAGAACCAACTTTTTTTACAAAAAAAAAAAAAAAAACAACCGAATTCCAAAAAAAACTTTAATTTCTTAAGTCGGTGTCTTTGGATCTGTATTTTAGTTTTTTGCCACCGACTTCCGAAATTAAAGTTATTTTTCACTTTGCAGTTTTTTTGGACGTCGGTTTTTTTTTTTTGTAAAAAAGTTTTTTATTTTTCACTTTTTAGTGGGTCAGTTTGTAATTTATCTAAGTTACATACAAGTTGCATAACGTCAACTGCTCATCACTTTTACAAAATATTGCTTTTCCTGATGCAGGGACGTTAATTGTTGAGGAGTTTTCCTAGTAAGAACTAGGAGAACTGGAGCTGATGGTGAAGTCCACATCAGCTCCACTTCACCATATGCATTGTGACGGACGAGAATAAATTGGTAATCGAATCGCAAGCCGTGAATGAAATACTTATTATTGAGTAGTTCCGATGGTCATATGTGGTCTTCATAATTTTTTTCACTTCACCAAATGGTGCTTTTCGAGAGCAAATGCACAAGTTACTATAAAAAATAATAGTAGGTATGCCTATAAAATTTGAGGGTTTCCCTCTATTTCCATGGGATTCCCTCATCAGATTCTGACTTGGTGACAATGGGCCCACCTCGAGAGCATACACCATCAAATAAAAAAAAGAATTTTCAAAATCGGTCCACAATTGACGGAGAAGTCGGTGTACATACATAAAAAAATACATATACACGACGAATTGATAACCTCCTCTTTTTTTTTTGAAAAGTCAGTTAAAAAAGGTGCGCAGGGCACTACGTACCTTGCACACAGTTCAGATACCGCTATACGCTATTGTTTGTAATAAAGTGAAAACAATAATTGGAAGTGTCATACATACCTAGGTATAATAAACTATTAACGAAGTCAAAACTGTGCATTGAATATTTTTGCAAAAAGTAATTGCTACCAGATAACGGAACGAGCCACCGAAAATAGCGTTTTTAGAATTTTTGTCCATTTGTCTGGAATCTGGATGTATGTTCCGGATTGGCGCAAAAATGGCTAAACGGATTTGGATGAAATTTGGCACACAGGTAGTTTATAACCTCAATTAACACATAGGATACTTTTAGTCTCGGTAGTACGTTCCCGTGTGATATTTTCCGACATCCACGCGGGCGAAGCCGCGGGTAATAGCTAGTACGCTAACAACAAAATGGTTTAAAAAAAATTTTTTTACAAAAAACAAAAAAAAAAAAAAAATACCACAAAGTGAAAAATAACTTTAATTTCGGAAGTCGGTGTCTTTGGATCAGTATATTAGTTTTTGCCACCGACTTCCGAAATTAAAGTTATTTTTCACTCTGTAGTATTTTTTTTGGAAGTCGGTTGTTTTTTTTTGTAAAAAAGTTTTTATTTTCACTTTTTAGTGGGTCAGTTTGTTATTAAGTAAGTTACAATAGCCTAGAATGTCGAAACTGCTCAGCACCTTTTTACAAAATATTGCTTTTCCCAATACAGGGATGTTAATTCTCGAGGAGTTCTCCTAGTAAGGAACCAGTGGAACTGGAGTTGATGGTGGAGTCACCATAAGCTCCACTTCATCAGCATTGTGACGAGCATAAATTGCTTAGCAACCATATCAATCACAAACCATAGCAATCTGATGGCAATCTGTGGTCTTCCACATCAGCTCCACTTCACCAAATGGTGCTTTCCGGGAGTAAATGCACGAGTTTCTATAAAAAAATACACAAATCGCTTTAGGTGTGCCTATAAAATTTGAGGGCTTCCCTCGATTTCCATCACCCCTCGTTCCATCCAACCCCTCATCAGATTCTAATTTGGTGACAATGGGTCCACTTCGAGAGCACACCCTATCAAACAAAAAAAAAATTTCAAAATCGGTCCATAATTGACGGAGAAATCGGTGTACATACGTAATATATATATATATATATATATATATAAGTAACTCGCTCTTTAATACGAGTATGCATGTTATTGATTTTGAAATTTTACACGAATGTCCTTCCTATTATCGAATATTTATAAACTTCTGGTTTCTTCATCCTTATTTAGTAGTAGAAACTAATAAACGATAAATTGCAGCAATAATTCAAAATAGAAAGCATCCGGAACCGAACACTCGAGGTCGTCTCCAAAACATATCTCGCATAGAAACCTAGTAGTACAATATATATGCGTGTGTATACAGGAAATACAGGGCAAGCTGTCGACCTTCCGAGATCTGTCTTGGTCCGGTGATTACATAACATTCATTTAAGTAAATGAATAAAGATAAAATAGACGCTAATGTACTTACGGTAAACAGAATACATTTTCCACGGTTTGTGGGAAAACTTAAATATGTGCAGCGTAATGTTTGGACGAAAGTGGTCAGTTTGCTTAGTGTGTCTATCACCTTTATTCAAATGTTTGTATATATGATTATGCTAATAAAATTACAAAATGTGTATATATATAAGCTCACTGAAATTTTAATATACTTTCGATATTCATCACTTTTCGCTTTTTATTTTCTTTTAAACAGGTGTTTAGAATGTCAACTTCGCCTTTTGAACAAACAATAGCCTCAAAAACATAATAAATAACAATGCGGAAGATTAATATATAATATAAATAGTTCAAAAATACACATCCGATTAGTGTCGAAACTAAACAAATCGTAACCCGAGTAAATATTGAGAAATAATAAATAAAGCATTAACCGCGCAAGTATAGCAGCAAACCTAATTAGCATATGTAACGCTTTAAAATATTATGTTCTATATATATTAAATGGTAATGAGCGAACAGGTTTCGGTTAGTTAGGACGGAAATCGTTTTATTATAAACGGAAGTACAGTTAGCATGCGGATAGTGGATGTGAATGTGGCTCGAAAGGAGTGGAAGCAGCCAAGGCGAGGAGCTCCGGACGAAGCCACCTCGAATCGTTATCAACCGATTGCGATATCAATTGAGTGCGAAAATGTTTATTCAAAAACTTTGCAGTTGCCTAATTCGTGTGTGGTCGATGCATTTAATTAGATGACATTTACACTGTTTTATGATAGTTGAATCTTTCTACATATTTAGAGTCATGATCTTTCTTAACAATCGTCAAACTCATTTACGAATCTTTTATTATCTGTTTCTCATATCACTTTCGATTCATCATTCATGAGTGCTTTGATTCGCAAATTCGTGGCTTACCAATATTTGTGACTTTTACAGCCACAGTTCCGATTCTATGAACCTTTTATTCCACCATTCTCCTGCCTGCCCTTATCCAATTTTTTTTTCTTTTCTCTTAGCAGTTATTTTAGTAGTAAACCCCTTTCTAGCCATATCGTCTTTTACGCAATCCATTCAACTTTTCTAGGAACCTTTATTCCCTATAAATATTTATATTGGATCGATGTGTAGCAGTAGGTACTTGCTCTCAACTCATTAGTGCAAAGTTGGTGGCATTAGGAATAATTGATTAATAGATTAAGGAATGTTCTGATCTGATAAATTATGCGATCGTTAAATCATTGGTGTCAAAGATCGATACGGCGTGGCGGTGAGCATTCTCATTCAGTGGTACAAAAAATCAACATTATCCTAATATGTAAGAAACTTGTAACAAGTGATAATGTCGACGATAGGAGGTTGGAGCCTGTTTAAAATAAATCCGTCAGCGAAACTAATGACGCTAATTAATTCAATCATGTTTGTCTGCTTGATAACGAAGTAGTCGGTGCCGGTTCTCTGTGATCAACTACTTCTGACAATGGCTGACATCACACAGCTCATGTTCACACTCTGCAATGAGACTAAGGAGCCAACGCACAAGGATGAATGGACAATACTGTGCTCATCGATGCTTCCTTGTTTTTGTCTTGTTGCGCATCAAGTCATGTGGCATCATCATTAGAATATTAATATTCGTTATCCTAATTCAATGTTCGTTGAGCTTCTTTGTCCACAGAACGGTTAGGTTTTTGCTACCAGATATTTTGTTGCTGTAACATCTAAGTTTTGGATACATCGGTACCGGATCAGAGTTCATGTTTCATTTTTGCATATTTAATATTAGATGCCTTTGTTGAACCTACACCTATAGGTCAAGGTCTATATTATATTTTATCTTGACAATGCCTTGAGTAGTGATTTTTGCTCGGTGGCTGTTTATTAGTTTTGACACATCGGTGCCTGAGCGGCGTGACGTGACGCAAAGAGTTCGTCGGCTTTGTTTTGCGCGGCTCGGGCCAGTCCGCGGGTCGGCTATACGCGGGCGCGTCCTCGGGTGTCAGCGGTCATTGCTTCCTGATCGCCCGTGTTTATCTCTCTGAGATGTGACGCTCCTGCTGCGTTTGCGCAACGTACGGCATGCATTATTCATAACCGACATGATCGTGCCTCCATTATCCTTTGTTCCCCGGTAATTTCATATTACAATGCTAAATGCACTTATCACAGATAACTTGGTGTCGTTTTAATAGGTGACTCAATTATTGTGGAAAGATATTTATCGAGGTTATATTTAGAGCTCTCACAAAAATATGCAGTGACCACCACTGTGATAGAGCTTAATGGGTTAATAAGTATCAAATAAGGATAAATATTTATTAGAACAGCATTTTACAATATTGTTTCACTTCTTGTTTAGATGCCATGGGACTCCTCGGAGGAGCAGATGGGTGGACCCCGTGAGATGCGCATCCACGTCCAGCGTGTGATCGCCATCCCCGCGCCACACAACATGCCCCCCCCGCCGGAGACCATGGGACCCTTCGCACCTCCTCCACCCCCACCACCACAAGGTCATGACCAGAACGAAGTAAGTATCACATGGGAGCTCTATCCCTATACTTAAGGCGTAGTTCATTCTAGTGTTCGACGTAGCCTCCTCTTTGACAGAAAGCAGAGCGCATCGCATGCTGATCAGGATTATTGAATACAGTGTGCTTCCTTGCACTTCCATCCATAGCTGATGGTACTCGTATTAAAAAAACAATTAACTGAATGTTTAATCAACGCAGTAAATCGTACCTATAAGGACAGTGCTTGATAAATAGGTAAACAGCAGCAGGTAATGTTTCTGCTCGATTAACTATATTGTTTAAAAGCCTTTGTGTACTCTATGTAAGGCCACAAACAGATTAAAGGGTTGTAATTAACACTGTTCAAATTTTCATAAATCGTCGTTGCGCCTACAAAAATCGCTGTGTTTTTTTGTAGCACTAAAATTATATGTGTCTGACTGTTCTGTCTGCTACAAAAGTTACGCGGTATCTAGGTCTCACAACTCAACTAATTATTTATACTATCAAATGATTACAACTCCACGTTTATTCTGTTCCATACGAAACTACCTTGTGGAAGGGGCAACTAGAATAAATAATATTTTTTTTTTTGTAAATTTTGACATTCAAAAGTGCGTTTTATGTGGCTATGTGAAATAAATGTTTTGACTTGACTTTGATTACAGAGGTCATTCTAATAGCGGCAAGTTAGCGTAATCTGTCTCAAAAGTACCTACAAGTTGGTTTCATCGTTTATCTTCGGAAAAACCGAAATATACCGAATAGAATGTGACTACTTATCGACCAATACAAATGAATTTATATTCTAACCTAAATTATTATAGCTCCTAGAACGAAAGCGGCTCTACACAAAAAAACAGTCCATCATACAGTCATGCGTACGCGCACCGTGACGTCAGCCGGCACTTCACACGTGTTTACAAACAATGCCAAACCGACGAAGATTCTTGGAATTTTGTAACGTTCGAATGTTTTTATGGATGACAGAGAACTGGACTCTATCGTAGTGTATGTTTCGTTTGAATGTATGATCGTATAAAATTCACAAAAATAGGTATGTAAAGGGCAAACACAGTTAGTTTCAGATTTCTAGATTCTAGATTTTTAGATTTTCTACAAAGAAAAAAAACAAGCGATGACCTATATTTTTTATGGTTTAAAATGCATGCTGTGTTAACTCTTAACGTGAAACATAAATAAAACCACTTACCACAGTACAATATTCATTATTTACAAGCTTCCGAAGTTGAGACCAAAACTTGTTATTGTTTACCTTAGATTTTATGACAGCGAAAATAATATCTTTTTTAATGTCATAGACTAGTTCAGTGAGTGTTGTCGTATCTCAAAAGGTTCGGACACAGATAATCTATCACAGTAAATGCATGGAATTGGATATTCCTACTTAATAGTGGTGGAACAAGGTTAAAAGTAAAAAAAAGATTGTCTTGGGAACTTTGTTCCCACGGACAACCTACTGTTGGGGAACAAAGTTCCCGCGGTCGCGCAAGTGGATAGATTGATGCACTAATTATTTCACTCCTTAGGTTTTGCCGTAGATAAACGATGGAACCTTTGAAAGTTGTCGAACTGTACAGAAGTTACATGGCTTGAATCACTTCTCATGATTAAATGAAATATACGATTGCATCATCGGGTAAATAAAAATAAATACACCGCACACCAATGTTATAGTTATAGTACCTATCAATGTTTTGTAACAGTTTTTTTCAATTAAATTAAATTAATCTCTTTATAAGGAATTCGCGCTACACTAATTTAAAATCTCAAACAAGAAGACCGGTGTCGAAAAACTTTTAAGAACTTGATGCAAAAAATACTCCGTTAGCAAGCAATTTACAAGTTCTGTAATGAGTATTGAGACGATGTTACACGGAAGCTCGTGTGTATCATTATGTATATGTATGGACGTGCTTCGATAATAGCACTTGCCCACAATGTTAAATTATTTAAATAAACATGTGTTATGTATCACGCTAAGAATCGTAATTATGTAATAATAAATATGTCAGGAATGTCAGAACAGACTCGTAACACCATAACATTGTAACAATATTAGAAAACGATTAAAACATACTTCATTAACAGGGATTTATCATAGATAGGTATGTTTATTTAAAATGCATGTAGACCTCGTCACATAAAAAGTGAATATTTATTTAAATAGTAAGCTGCTGTTGATTTTATTTCTTTGAAACTCAATTTGCATAGCATAGGTACGTATTCTAGTTTGAAATTGCACGATTAAACACCGTAAAATGAAGAATCCTTTGTGCAGTACTTAAAATATCTACAACAAAGGATTTACATTTAGATAAATTAATGAATAAAGAATTAGTGAATATAAAAAAACCTTACATTGAGATCACTGAAGCGTTTTCTCAGTGGAGGTTAAAGAACTCGGCTTGTTAGCTAACATGGCGGCGTGGTCCACGTGTGCCTTACGATTGTTATACATGAGTTACCTGCATCGCTGTCAAGGATTGCGTATATAATTTACAAGAATTTGTTTGACACGTTATTTTTCTTAATTCCAGCAACCCACCGTGCTCCACCAATTCGTTCCTCAGTCTGCCCCTACACAAGAACTCGACCAGCCTGAGGTAGGTCCATAATATACTTTTTGAATGCTTCGTTTTTACGGTTCCGTAGTTTAGTTTTTCGTTTTTGTGAGTGACATCTCGCAGTTGACCACTGGGGGTCGAGACTGCTTAACCGAGCGTTTCCTGTGGGAGCTTTAAGCGAACTTAAAGCCTCCGGCCAGGGCTTATAAATTAAGGTAAAATATTAGGCAACTGAGCGTCGCTAATAATAGAGCAGCCAGACGGGGCAGGCTGGATCATGATAACGGGTTAAGTGCTACAGGCTCAGCTGTGCCCCCAGCAGGCACAGCTTCACCGACTAGGGGATAGGGGGGGGGGGGGGGATAGGTAGTCAACAAGGAACCCTTATATAGTTTCGCTATGTCCGCCTGTCTATCTGTCCGTCCGCAGCTTAGCTCAGAGGCTCTTAGTACTAGAAAGCTATAATTTGACATGGATATACATATTCATCACGCCGACAAAGTGGTAAAATAAATCATGGAAAAAAATTTTTTAGGGTACCTTCTGTACACGTAGTGGGGATGTTTTTATTTTTCTCATCTACCCCATGGTGTGGAGTGTTTTTGAATGGGTCTTTCAAAAATCTTGCGGGTTTGTGAAAACAATTTTTCGATTTAGGAATCCGTTTCTGAAATATTAAGCTTTATAGTGCAAATTTTTGTTAGTCAAGTGTCCCCCCTTCTGCCAACTAGACGGTTAGTTTTGGATGGGTGAAAAAATTCACGGTAGTAGTATAGTAGTAGTAAAACGAAGTTAAAAGGAAAACTATCACAGCTAAGTAGGCTTTTCAAGTTTACGAGTAATAGTCAAATATTCATGAAACAACAAAAAGCCCTCTTCTTAGTCCGCATTATTGTGCAACTACGGAACCCTATTACTGCGCGTGGCCCGACACGCACTTGGCCGCTTTTTATTTCTATCCATGTTAAAAGTTTCTTGATAGATTCATTCATCATCTCAAACGTAGGTAATGATTATGACATTGTTGCTTGTCAATAAACTCATTAAGTACATCGTACGGTAGTATAGCTTCGTAATTGACGATACTATTGCTCCAACGGTTAATTGATCAGCACTACAATACCATGAATGTATGTAAGTCTATGTGTTTTACTTATGTTTAGAGTCGACACGTTTAGCTATCAATGCCATTTATAAACAAATAAACAAAATGAAGATTTCCGTTAACATATCGTATTTCTCCATAATTATGTACTATCGACAAAACGGAGGCCTTTGCTCCTTAAAGTTGCCTTTTATATACACTGATTCATTGAAAAAACCCTGCCTCTATGGTCCTTTGATAAGATAAGATAAGTCTCGTCTCGTCTTTGTTCTCGAGTAACAATAAAAAGTCGGAATGGCACAAAACATTTGCAAGCAAAATTGTTTAAAAATTGGAAAGGCCTGGCTTTTGTCGATAGTAGGTACCATCGCGAAACTCCCCGGTGAACCACTTTTCAACCTTATTGCGTTAGTAATAAGGTCGAAAAGTGGATTACCACAAAGTTTCGCGATCGTACATACGAAATTCGTACCCACTTGATCTCGTATAAGGACATAACGCATGAGTTCAACAGTTTCCGACGTAAGACACACAGCGAGGACATTGACAGCATTAAGAGATTACATTTGAAAAGCTATTTTTAAAAAGGAATTTTAATTTATATTTTGCCTTTTATGCATACCTTTGGCAGGTATGCGTAAAAGATTTGTGTATCCGTATACGGATACACAAATGAAATTCTACCTTAACGCACGGGATACTGAAAAAGGATAATTATTCTAATCGTTAATAATATTGCATTGTATAGGCTTTCTCGTGCGATAATGTAGAATTTCATTTGAATATTGGAACTTTACGAATCCTTTGTTGGGTGTAGGTACAGAAGATGCCCCTTGACGGTGGTGTGCAGATGAACCTGCCGTGGAACCTGAGCCCGGAGGACTTGCACATGATCCACCGCACGGCGGAGGACGCCGCTGCCAACCAGCGCCGCGAGCAGCAGATCGACAATGACATGCAGGAGGTAAACTCAAGCTCAAAGCATTTATTTCAAATAAATCATTTACAGTTTACAGTGTAATCAGTAAATCACCCACACGAGCTCAATGCGGGTAGATCGCACACATGTCTTCGAGTTTATAGTTCTAGGTCATGCCCGTTTCCTCACGATGTTTTGCTTCACAGTTTTGAGAGGAGTGGTGATAAAGTAAATTAGGTACACAAAGTAAAACGCCTGCTTGGGTTCGAACCCGCGACAGTCGGAGCTGATACCACTGTGCCACTACTGCTCTTACAACCATTTACAGGCATTTTTGAATTGTTAAGGCGTCTGTCAGTCAGAAACATGAAGCTAATTATTTGCACATTCCAAAGCGTAGTAGGATTCTATGGAGAAGAACGGGCAAAAACCTCCACGGACACTATTTTAAATCAAAATATTGGTTACCTCGTCCATGTTGCAATTATAGGTACAACCGCGGACACTTGTGGTGAACCACTTTTCAACCTCATTACCGAAGGTGGTTCACCGCAAATGTCCGCGATGGTACATGTGGTAAATATGGTAAGGACGTACTATACTAGGGCTTTTGCTAAAAATACAGTAGGTAGACATGCTTGCTGTCAGCGCGCCACAGTACGCAGGTACTGTAGTGATATAGAGATACTCTAGTCTGTAGTGTGTTGCAGCGAAATAGTCAAAGATACGAATATATCTTCGTTCAAATCAAAATACACTTCTGGACACATCTATTGGCCCACCTTAGAGTTTAGGTTTCGATGGCCCCTACCGAAATATGATTGCTAGATTGAACAAAAACTGTTGATGCAGTTTTAAACCTGATACATTTTACCATCTTTTTCGATCGTATTGTTTTAAATTTGAATTCAGAATACCATACGACATGGAGCTACGCCTAACAAGTCGGATATGCGCCTTGTTAAATTCAATTGATTTTTGAATAAAAAACATGTTTTATCAAATAAAGGTTTAATTTAATAACGCGTGTTGCCTCCATGGGCATCTACCACAGCTCTCATACGATTAGGCATAGAGTTTATCAACCGCTCTATGAAATTTTGAGGGATCATCTCCCATTCCTCTTCTATGGCAGTTTTCAACTCCTGCATCGTCTGGGCAACTGGCTGACGAGCCCTAACACGTCTTTTTAGCTCGTCCCACATGTGCTCAATGGGGTTCATGTCTGGGCTTCTGGCTGGCCAGTCCATAACTGTGATGTTCACATCCCGAAGATATTCCCTGACGATGCCGGCCGCATGGGCTCTTGCATTATCATGCATAAAAAGGAAATTTGGGCCCACATAGTCCGCGTATGGTATCACGTGAGGTTCTAAGCACTCACGAATGTACCTTTCAGCATTTAATGTTGGCAGCCGTGGTCCTGTAACAACCTCAAGTTGAGTTTTGCCGCTCGCGGATATACCGCCCCAGACAGTCCATGAGCCACCGCCATAAGCAGCCCTCTCTTCAAAGCAGCATTGTGCGAAACGCTCTCCCTTACGTCGGTAGACTTTCTTCCTTCCATCATTGCCATGTAACACAATTTTAGACGCATCAGAAAAGAGTACACGGCTCCAATCTTGCTGTGTCCAATTTAAATGACTGCGTGCGAAATGAAGGCGCGCTGTTCGGTGGGCTCGCGTTAGTTTGGGGCCATTAGCTGGCTTGTGTGGTACCATATCGCGTTCTTTTAACCTTCTCCGAACAGTTCGAGCGCTCACAGATACTCTGTGGAAGTCGCGAAGTTGGTTTTGTATCTCAATGGAGGTAAGGTGACGATTTCTCAAGCTGGTCGTCACGATGAATCGATCCTGCCTTTCATTTGTGACCCGAGATCGTGGCCTTCCTTGGCGACGAACAAAGCCGCCAGTCTCTAGGTACCTCCGATAAACATTTCGGACCGCAGATCGACTTAAATTAAGTTGAGCACTCACGTTTCTTTGGCTGTGTCCGGCCTGAATAAGTGCCACAGCTTGGGCGGCGACTTCAGGTGAAGTATCCATAGATTATTGATAGAACCTCACCTTAATGTTAAGAATAAGTAATGTTTGTTGCAAAACCAAAGATATCAATCACTTTTTCAAGAATTAAATCCAAGTAAACCAATAAAACCAAGTTTTCTTAGTATTCGATTGTTTGACATCAACAAACAGGCTCCAAATTGTCTTTTGTTTCTTTAAATTCTGTGTTCGAAATTCAAAAAAAGACTATTGAATCAAATTATGAATGTGCCAGGTTCAAAACTGCATAAAAACTTTTTGCTCGACCTAATATAAAATTTTAGCTAGGACCAAACGAAACTGAAAATACAAGGTGGGCCAAAAGATGTGTCCAGAAGTGTATATTCCTGTCCTGACTGACCCTTGAACCTAGCAAGCTGAAAGCACAGAGATTTTTACTTTCTAATGTTGGCAAGGATTTCCCGGCAGTACGTTCTCGTGGGTTATGTTCCGACATCCACGCGGCCAAAGCCGCGGGCAAAAGCTAGTTTATTATATAGATTGAACAGAAAGTTTTAACGAATCCACGTTGTCAGCTTCGTTTAATAATAAAAACGTTTATTTCAGAAAACAATTCATAAAGCATAATAGTAATAAAAATAGCCAGCATACAAATATACAAATTAACAAAATAATGCGTTTGATTGCGAACACAGATTTACAAACAAAAGATAAGTTTTTGACAACCGCTTGTATCAAAGGAACCAGTAGTACTCGAAAAATCGTTGCTATTTCAGTAATAAAATTGTGTAGTTATTATCAGGTAGTGTGCGTGTAGCAGGTATTTATTTGGTAGCATACGGCAATAACCACAAATATAAAATAATTAATATTTAACTTAATGAATGTGCGCAGTTTAATAGAGTTTAATTAAGAGGAAAATGATGAAGTACCGTGGTAGGCAGATATCTGGTTATTAATTATTTTCCTTGAATTAGATGTATATTGAATGACAATGCATTGTGTGCTGTAGGTACAAACGCCTGTTAGAAGGTAACGCAGATACCTATCGTTTATTTAAATATTGAAGCTGTAGGTACCTACTCAAACTTTTTAGTTAAATCAACAGGCATACCTTAATTTTCTTCAAAGTTAAATAAGTACAACATTAAGCGTCGTATTGTTGGTGCTAACCAAGGTAGCAATAGTGGTCAATGTGGTCATAGATCTTTTCCTAATGTCTCTTCGTAGGACTCCAAACGAAAAACTATAATGTACTTGCTTCTGCCCGCGACTTCGCCCGCGTGGATGTCGGATTTCATGGGTTTTAATTTTCTTGCTTTATTTTAGAATAATAATAAAAATAGCATAAATTACTCCTTATAATATCAGCTATCTGCCAGTGAATATGCCAAAATTGGTCCAGCCGTTTCGGGGAATAGCCGGAATAAACAAACAGACAGACAAAATTTTTAAATTGTTTTTTTTTGTACTGTTATACATTTAGTAAAAAGCTGTTATTTTGACATTACAAACAGACACTTCAAGTTTATGTTCCTTTACTTGTGCTATGAGACCTTGCTTCTTCTTCTTGCCAAATTTCATGATTTGATGATTTTTCATGATTGATTGATTGAATTGATTGGTCAACGGGAAGTACCTTATAGATTTTGATTTACTTGCCAGTATGACAATATGTCGCATAAATGGCCGTATTTTTTTATTGCGTTAAATTAGAACCTTGATATTTTTAGAACTCCAAGGGACTATACACCTACGTATTTGATATCAATTTTAACTAGATAGCTCCACGAGTTCCTGAGAAAAAGGGTCTTGACAGACTGACAGACGGACAGACAGACAGGTAGACAGACGGACAACGAAGTGATTCTGTAAGAGTTCCGTTTTTTCCTAAAAGTGTATGTGTCAGCTTCGACGCACGACTAAAAAAAAAAAAAAGAAAGAAAAAAAATAGAAAGTCGGAAAGGCACAAAAACAGGAGTGTTTACTCCTGTTTTTGTGCCTTTCCAACTTTCTATTTTTCTTTCTTTTTTTTTTTTTTTTTAGTCGTGCGTCGAAGCTGACACATACACTTTCCGACTTTCTATTTTTCGGTCATTTCTGTAGGGCCGAATTAGAACTTTAAGGTATAAAGGCGCTCATCCTCTCCTTCTCACTCCCCCTTCTCACCCCACCTCTCAGATTTTTCATATACACTGTATTCCCTGTTATCACGCCCACGGGGGTGGAATTTAAAAAATCATCGGGGTGTTTTCATAACTTGATTCAAAGATTATTTACACCAATTTTCGAGTTAATCAAGCCCCCCAGTAAAATCTTCGCTTTAAAATTGACTGCTCCATTTCACCCCTTAGGGGTGATTTCGGAAAACCCTGATACACGTTATTCTTCATTTTTGATCTCAAATATAAAAACTGAGTTTCGAGTTAATCGGACCGCGCGTTAAAATTCCTCCATTAGAACTTTGACACCCCCAATCCCTCCTTAAGGGGTAGTTTAGGAAAACTAAGAATGACAAACTTTATCATTTAGGTACTTAAATAAATAGTCATGCCAAGTTTTATGTCTATTTACAAGGAATAAGATTTTTTATACAAAATTTCATCCCCTATTTTACCCTCTTAGGGATGGAATTTCCAAAAATCCTTCGAAAAAATCTTGCAAAATTTCAAGTCCAGCGGTCCAGCGGTTTGGGCTGTGCGTTGATATATCAGTCAGTCAGTCAGTCATGACTTTGAGTTTTATATATAATATATAGACTCATTCGTGGAAAAATTTGATTCAGGATATTTACTGTTTTTGTTAAATGAAGATTTTTAGAATCTGTAAATATGTGGGTCACTAACACTATTGTCATCTTATTTTCCATTAACTATAGCATCTTTCAATGTTTACAAATTACTTGAAGATTAATTTGTCTCATACACACACCACAATAAATATAGTTGACCCCATGAACTAGATACCCGGATATTAATGTGGTATGTGTAATTGTGTATTTTAATAGTTGTGCCAGTATTGTGTGCGATGTGCCGACCAGCGAGGTGTCATTATCCTTCGTTTAAATGACAATTAGACGTAGATTCAACCTCGCTGTATTGACCGCCATTCTGATGTTTATGGTAGAAACAGACTTCAAACAAAAATTACCCTTTTGCGCATCTAGGTATTCGCTGTTTTATTTATTTTGAAGCTGTATTGCCGCGCTTTGGATTTTATCTTCTATTTTTCTATCCATTTCTGTTTTATGCAAACATGGGTGATAATTTGGCTCATACGTCATGTTGATTAAGTAAATATGCTGCGTCCACATGAGTTTCTCAGGTCAGGACAAGATTGTATTATTGTAAGATGTAGTAGAACTTCTTGTAGGATATCGATATAATTCAACTGTGCGCTCTAGGTTGATATCTACAGGGACGGACCTTGTAAATCCGAAGTTTTGCTGGTAGGTAAAATTTCAATGATAACGACGCAATTTGAAGTAATGTAATCAAGTGTCGTTTTATTTGAACAACTAAAGCTAAAACTTATACTCAAGTGTTTTGGTACGGTAAAAAAATGTTAGGTAAGTGTTACTTACCCGATTTATTTTGTGACACTTGAATATGTAGGTATCAGCCTACTTAGGTGTTGCAAATTGGTTTGACAGTGTTCTGTATTATTCTGTATGCGCGGAAAATAGGCAATTTAATTCAGTCGTTATAAAGTTAGAAGTGAAGCGAAAAGTGATGTATTGACCGGTGTTTACGAAAATATTCAATGTACTTTTTAGTATATGTAGGTTCAGACCAAGGCTTAGCTTTCAGGGTAGTACCATAATAAAATGAAAATCTTCAAAATTTTCTTGTGTTGATATTTTTCGGTATGACATGTGGTTTGTGAATTCATATTAAAACGCATACCTAGATCTCTCAACGCTTCCCTTCATGAAATTTTAAGTGATCTCTGCCACTCGCGTCAGCAATACCACCTACCTTCATTATACAGGGTGGCAGGGATATCGTCGCACAACCTGTTACCGTGGATTCAGTACACGATTCTGGATAAACAATTAGCTGTTCCATACATTTTGACCGCGTAGGTATATTGCACTTTTGTAGAAAATAGCTGATATATTTTATATAACCGACGAAAAATTTCAACGCAGTGAGAATCACGTACTAAATCCATGGTAACAGATTGCGCGACGATGTCCTGTATACGGAAATATTACACTTGTTTAGGTATTAAATCTGAGGTTCACTTACTTAAATATTCCCCGGACCCTTCCCACCTTCTCTCGAGGGATGATGGACACATGGGTCATTTAATATTTTATACGAAACACTATCACCATATTTATAAATACTTAGAAAGTCTTTCGTCTTTCGTCTGCTATGTACCTACGTACATTATGTGCCTTTGGTGACTAGAAATGGAGACATATTTTCAGTGACATGTTCACTTAAGTAGTACAGTCAGCAACAAAAGTCGATTAACACTTCAGTTTTTTAAAATTTAATTATTGAGCAAGATATTAGGTCTTTACCTATGAAATTGCCGTTCTGCAGTACTGGCCATTTCAAATCAAAATAATTTTTGTTTGGCTAAGAATTCTAATTTCAAATTAATTTTATTTTAAAAACATGGATTTTTTTTCCAAAAGTAGTCATTTGTTTATTGATTAGTGTTACATTTTCATCGCATTTCAATCTTTTTCGTCATCATGGATACGTTAAAAATTCGAGTAATTATGGAATATGAGTACTGTCGTGACAGCAACGCGGCACAAGCGGCACGCAACATCAACGACGTTTACGGAGCTAACACTACAAACCAACGCACCACTTGTTATTGGTTTGCTCGCTTCCGTTCTGGAAATTTCGACCTGAAAAATGAACCTCGCGGTCGTCCGAAGACTTTGGTCGACAAAGACGAGTTAAAGGCGATTGTGGAAGCTGATGATACACAATCTACGGCTGAATTAGCAGCAGCTTTCGACGTTAGCGTCAAAACAATATTGGTCCATTTGCGTCAAATTGGCAAGGTAAAAAAGCTTGACAAATGGGTGCCCCACGAACTCAATGATCGCCAGCGCGAAGTACGCGTCGAGACGTGCCTTGCACTGCTCAACAGACACACAAATGAAGGAATTTTGAACCGCATTGTTACCTGCAATGAAAAATGGATTCTGTTTGATAACCGCAAGCGCTCAGCAAGTTGGTTGGATCCTGGTTCAGCACCTAAACAATGCCCTAAACGAAAACTTACCCCTAGAAAAGTGATGGTCACTGTTTGGTGGTCTAGCGCCGGTGTGATTCATCACAGCTTCTTACCAAACGGGGTGAGCATTACTTCAGATGTGTACTGTGAAGAACTGAACACAATGATGGAGAAGCTGGCACATCTCCAACCAGCATTGGTCAATCGCTCGTCTCCGCTGCTCCTGCACGACAACGCGCGACCTCATACTGCACAGCAGACGGTCTCCAAGTTGCAAGAACTGGGGTTGGAAGCTCTCCGCCATCCGCCCTACTCACCAGACCTTGCGCCTACAGACTACTACTTTTTCCAGAATTTGGATAACTTCTTGGCGGGAAAAAAATTCAATACCCGAGAGGCAGTACAAAATGCCTTTGAAGAATTTGTTGCCTCCCGTCCAGCTGATTTCTTTAAGAAGGGCATCAATAAACTGCCACTGCGTTGGCAAAGATGCATTGATTGCATGGGTGATTACTTCGATTAAAACAAATAAAAAATGCATCAAAAAAATTCGTTTAAATTTTTTCATACAAAACGGCAATTTCATAGGTAAAGACCTATTATTTAATTAAAATCGGAGCAGAAGTAAAATAATTTAAAGATTTACTAGGCTTAGGTATTTTAGGAAAAAAGGAGATAATCGAATCATTTTGTATTAATTTACATGATATGTAAAAGTAGCAGTGTTAATCGACGTATGTTGCTGACCGTACCTACATTATTATATGCGTTGTATATCTTCTATATAAATAAAAAGAGAAGTCCTGACTGACTGACTGACTCATCAACGCGCTGTCCAAACTCTTGTACCTAGAAATTTGAAATTTTGCACAGAGGTTCCCTATATAATGTAGACAAGGAATAAGGAAGGAATTCCCAGTAGTACCTACGTTCCCGAGGGATATTTTCCGACATCCACGCGGGCGAATCCGCTGGCAAAAGCTAGTTCTTATTATATTCCAATCTGTAGTTTTATAATATCGTAAAAAGTTTTGTATTCTGTTCAAAGCGAGCGTATCTTTAGGTACAGCTAGATTTTCAATACAGAAATATTTTAGTTAATAAAAACTTGGGAGTTTGGGAGGTCACGCCGGCAGGGTTAAGCGAAAGTAAAAAAAATTGGGCCATCTGGGACACGCTTGGGACATAGCGTGTCCCAGATGCAGAAAATTTTTACTTTCGCTTAAAGGTTGGCTGTCCGTCTGTCTGTCAGCGGGCTGTACCTATCTCATAAACCGTAATGGTAGACATGTGAAATTTTCACAGGTCGTATATTTCTATTGCTGCTGTAACAACAAAAAATACAAGAAACGTGTTTCTATTAAACTGAAGTATTTTTTTTAAGTAGTGTTAAATATTGCACTGTGGTACGGAACACTTCGCGTGCGAGACCGACTGGCACTTGGCCGGCTTTTTCTATTTAAGGACCGACATTACATGGAAAACGGAACCCTATAAAAGTATCAGTGTTCAAACTGAATGTATCTAATCAGCCCTTAACATAATGAACAAAGGGTAGTTACGTAAAAATACGTGCGATTTTATTGTACGTGCTATACAACACGTATACCTAACAGTTTTGACGGCAACTTACATGCCCGTACCGTGCAACAATTGTACGTGTGGTTTAGACGGCGCCAGTCAATTGTTGCTTCAATTTTATGGTATGCCACAGGCAATAAACTAGCACCGTGTAAATGGTGCTTAAGGGTAGGAGGATGAAAGAGCTTAGAAAATGAGAAACTACCTACCGAACGTGAGCAACAAGTATCTACAACGTTTCACGGTGCTCGTTTGCTACTAGGCTTTCAAGGACACTGAACGAGACACAATAGAAGTTTCATTGTAATGACGGCTATGGCCGTATAGTGTCCTTGAAAGCGTTAAGGAACCACCTTAGGTGTAAGTCGGATACCTCCACAACGCCTGTGCTTTCTCGTGTGTGCCTCAAATTATTCCCTTAATGAACGTATTAACTCTTGCAGGTGAAGACCATCGTGAAGACGCTGGCGGCGGCGGCGGAGGCCGAGGCCGAGGCGGAGGCGCGTGCGCAGGCCGAGGAGCAACAGGGCGAGGTGCGGTCCGACCTCGCGCTTGCGCCGCGCGCGCCTCGCACGCTGCTGCTGCCTCAGGACATGCCCATGCCCTCGGACGAGAGGCCGCACTGTAAGTACCCAGCTTCAGATCATTCATACCTAGAGGAGTGCTGGAAGGATCTTTTGGTGCCTGAATGACATTGAAATGGTTACCAACAACGCCCCCCTGGCGTTGTTGGTAACCATTTGTGAAATTGCCACAGAAATTGTGTTGACAAAACAAAATGGCGGTGTTAGTTCCGATTTTGGCCACACACCAACAGAACCTAACAGCGTGCAGTTGTAAAAGTGTGCAGTTGTGACTATAATGTATAACTGCTATAGGTACCGTCAACGCTCTGCGGAGCGCTGACGGTACCATCAGGATAAATAAAACAAGTACTTGTTTGCGACATAGCTTGAATAATTATTTAGGGTTTCTTAGTTACTTTACAATATTATAGGTAGTTATTTTCATAGATTTGATATATATATTAAGGTTATTAATATTATCACGGCATCCGCTTTTCAGCTCGGGGGCCGACCGTCTAATGTTTTCTTCTATTCTTTATTTCAAATCGGCATGTCTAGTATTTTTGCCATTTGCCTAAAATAAATTCGTGGGTTTTATGTTAAAGCCTCTACAGTACGTAAAATAGGTATCCAGGTAGATTTATGGATTAGAAAGTTATTGATTAGTCTACCAGCAGCCCGGGAATCCGAAATATCATGATGTACTAAGCTTGCTGTCGAACTAGATAATATTAGATATCCTTTCAGTGAAGCTTTTCCTGGATCTGTTAACTACCTCTGTAGGTAGCATTTATAAAAATAATGGGGTAGGTACGTGGAACTGTCCAAATTACTTCGGACAAATACTTGGAATGGTGGATTTCACTACAGCGAGGGATATGCTGGATACGGTGAAAACCACTGCTTTGTTAATACGTGGAAAACATCCTTTCATGACTTCATGTTATTGAAGCGAAATTCTATTCAATCTGCATTCAGAGAATTCTGCACGTTCGTAGAAATTTCAGATAATACAAATTGTATTTACAATACTATGTAGGAGCACACAGACTGAGTTGCATTTATATTATTGAAGCAGTAATAAAAATAAAATGTTGTGTGGAAATCGGCTATCATGGTATGGGCATGTGATGTGGAGGAATGAGGAAAATGTCGCGAGGAAAGTGAATATGTATAGCTATAAGAGTAGGGGAAAACTGGGGGATGGACTGTGTGAAAGATGTTATGGTTAGAAAGGGGGTGACTACCGAGATGACGACTAATAGAGAAGTATGGAAGAAAAAGATATGTTGCGCCGACTGACCCCAAATAAATTGGGTTATGAGCAAGAGAATGATGATATTAAAAACCTTCTTGCTGTAAATTATCTTTCTAAGTTCATAGATTAGATCAGACTGTGCAGTATTGAAAGTTTAATTAACATTGTTTTATAATAAGTATAAACTTTTGTCACTGAAAAATATCTTGAGCAAAGGAGAGCTTAAACTTGAACTGTCATTAATTAACCAGGTCTCAGCTCATGTCTGTTCTTGTAAACATGTGTTTATATATTCTGTCAGATAAGTTGTAACTCAACATATTTATAAGCTTGTTAAAAATTCAACTTCGTTCATTACTGATAGAACTCTTAACAAAAAGAGTATTACAATACTTTCTGTCTGTTTTAGGGTTCCGTACTTCAAAAGGAAAAAAACTGAACCCATAAGGATCACTTCGTTGTCCGTCTGTCTGTCAGTCTGTCATGATCCTTTTTCTCAGGAACGCGTGAAGGTATCAAGTTGAAATTAATATCAAGTACGTAGGTCGTACGGTTGGTTCGTAGTACGTACGTACGTCATAGTCCCTTGGAGTCCTAAAAAAGTCAACCTTCTAAGTCGCTAAAAAAAATTTAGGGGACATACTTATTGATACTAGCAAGGAAATCTAAATTTTTAAGGTAAGTACTTCCCGTTGACCTAGAATAATTAAATTTGGCAAGAAGCCAGTTCTCACAGCACAAGTAGGTAAAGGAAAAATTCTGAAAATTGTTAATTTGTATTTGTATATTTGTGTTTGTTTTTTGTGTTTGTGTATTTGTATAATTGTTATTTGTTTATCACATAATTTTTTTTTTGGGACCACAATGTTATGTTTGTTTTTGAGATAAATTCTTTTCAACTACGGAACCCTTCACTGTGCGTGGTCAGACCACGCCCTTGGCCGGTTTTTTTTACTGTCAAAACACAAACAACGTGCATATTTAATGGTATGTGTGTGTGTTTTTATCACTGATAAAACTTGAGATGATATTTATTTATTTATTTATTTATATCCTCACTTACAACTATTTTTACAGGTGTAACCCAATGCAATAGTGAAGCAAACTTAAAAACTTATTATCTAAAACTTATTACATATAATATTATCCTTGTTATTTATTAACACTAACAAACCAAAACATACCAATAGAGATAACATATTTATGTATTTTCATGACCAATACTATCACTTATTCAGCTAGCAAAATCATAGTGCTCATTCATGCAATGTTTCCTTAAACAAAATGAATGAATAGACACGAAGTCTACCACAAAAACACATGAGTCACATCAGTTCCAATAAATCAGTGTCGCGTGTCTACGTAACAAGTAACGGACGCTAGTTAGTCGCTTTGTACCTCACCAGCTTGTATGATGTTCAGGTGAGGTACCTACGTGTACATGCTGAACTATGAACAACATCCATTCTGCATAATTAAATGCTAGTGCCAAAGGACGCTCCGAGATTTCAAGATCCCTAGACGAAGTTACAAAAAATTATGTACTATGGACAAGACTTAAGCATGCTCACTTAAGAAAACATTCCTGTGAGAGCGCAGCTAGTGACAAACGAACATTGTGCGATCGAGTCGTGAGCCGTGCATGCGATTATCGCCTTTGAGGTGATCATGCGGAACTTTGGCCCATAGTACATACAAAAAAAAACTTATTTTTGTTAATAATTTCATGAAAACTATGAAAATTCATTAAAATCGTTATATCTTTTATTCGTATTAATAGTCTATATCAACAAAATAGTATTTTCGGACAATAGGTTCGAACGGCACGTGGAAAGATTTTATATATAGGTAGTTAACTATGTCAATTTCAATCATAAGTTGTTGTTAGATAGGCGCCACTTAACTGTTCGCTTAATACCTACTTATTTAATGTAAAATAATATATCTCGTAATCTACTTGTCGACAGAATGCGGTCGGGAAACTTCGTTAACAAGCTTTGTTTCATTAATTATGGAACAGTAATTTGAGATCAATAGAATTTCAGTACGAAAATATACTATATACATTTTGTATTTAATTAATTATTTGTAATCCATACGAGAGGCAACTAGTAATGTTTATTGTATTTTCCATTATGAGTTAGTCAACAAAATCATAGGTAATTGACGACACAGGCATCGTAGGAAATGCGTAGTGTACAGTAACCCAGTTAAATTGATGTCGCCGTCGATGCACGTCATTTCAAGTAATTGGATAGATATTCCTCATAATTGGTAATTATTGCAGGTCAATAGTGTTTACTGACCTGTATTAGTCTTGCTCTTGATCTTGCCCTAATTTGTTTACAAGAGCATTCAGAGAATGGGTTGTGGGGTATGGGACCGTAAATTGTTCATTACTTACGGTCCCTCTCTATTTATATTTGTATAGGATGACTATCGTAATATTTTATTCATGTCGAGCTACTGAAATGATACCATGTTTTATGTTGTTGCAGATCTGCAGCCCCGTTCAGTCCGTAGCGTGGACGCTTTGGTGAACAGCGAAAAGCGCGTGAAGCGCTGTGCGTGCAGCTGCGGCCCGTAGAGGCGTACCGTGCGCCCGCGCACCGCGCTGTTGTAGCGCATACGCGCTTCTCTCCGTCCATTTTTCAATCTCCAATACCTATTCTGTAACAGTTAATGAAACCTGTTAGTTAACATAATAACGGCTTAACTCTATAACTAACATTTCTGTAAATAAAGTTGTTAATCCATGAGCTTCCGATGATGGTTTTTAATTACCTATCGCTGCATAGAGGTTGTATTTATGGGAAATTTTAATGATTGTTAAATAATTATAAATTTATAGTTCGTTTGTTTCCTGTTTCGATATACTTACCTATGACTTTCTTTTACCGACTGTTTACTTGAGAATGCAATATGTAAGGTATAATAATAGTTTTAACATTAGGTACGTATGTATAGGTGCATATGTACATGTTGTAATTGTGGGGGTAGTAGGAGTAGGTCGGTGATGCAATATCCATCTGCAGATTAATTCACAACCTCGAACACACCGTTTGTTGTAAATTGGTTTTCGAGAAAATAGCTCTGATTAGATTTGTTAAGATAAGAATATTTGCATTTGTTTGGGGTGAAAATAGAAAAATGCATTTATTTCTGAAGGAACTCTTGAACCTTGTTTGCATATCTTGCTCCTTAATTAACTGTGAGGTGATATTGTTAAATTAAAATCAAACTTGTATTCTAATATTGTGATCCTAAATTAAATTTGTACTAGTTTTATTTGACTGAAAGTTTTATTTGACGCTTGTCATGACAGACCCATAAAATAATGGAGACACCATACATCCTAGTATAAAAAATTACTCAATGTGTACAATACTTTAGTACAACAAATTATGAAAAAAAAAAAGTTTTTCGCCTCACCTAATACTGACGGGTAGTCAGTGTGTCACATCATCTTCCTGCCCTTGTCTCATGTTACGTCGCGCGTCTCGTCGGCGCAACACGTTTTCTTCTTCCATTCTCCCCTGTCAACCGTCACGCTATCACTCACTCCCTTCCCTCTCATATCATTCCTCACACAATCCATCTATCTTTTCTTTGGCCTTCCTCTCCCTCTCCATCCATCAACATGTATATTCATCACTCTTTTGGTCACATGCGTTTCCTCCCTCGTCATCACGTGTCCATACCAAGAGTAACGATTTCGACCCCACCTCCATAGAGGAAATCAGATTCACGCTGAGACGCTTTAAAAATAAGAAGGCGCTTGGCCCGGAGAAAATCAAAGCAGACGCCCTCAAACTCTGAGACGACCCCTTTATCATCAGATACAAAGTGATAGCTGACTACCTGTTACCGACAGTTTATTATCCCAACAGATGGAACATCGAGGAGTGCATCTTTTTACATAAAGCGGTAATTTTCAATCTGTACGTACACGACGTTTGGAACCAATGGGACCGTATTCGCGGACTCAAGCTTTCGCAATACGCCGATGACCTGTGCATCCTTAACAGGTCTCCCGACACGAACTGCGTGTCACTACGCGTGGGCTGGGCCACCGACACCGTCATCGGTGCGACTGACACTGGCATGGCCACCATCAGGGATTTTAATTTTGATAACACAAAAAATTTGTCGCTAATTAGTCGAAATTTGTCGCCAGATATCAGAATTTGTCGGTCACTGGTTCAAAAGTTATAAAGGTTCATGGTTGGCCGATCTGCAGAGCATCTCCTCAGGTTGGCCACATTTACGTCTCAAAAGCTAGGCCACCTAGCGAAGATCTGTTTTCCCCCAAATTTATTCGCTAATTAGACGCTATTTTTCGCCAAGTCACAAATTTAGTCGGTTCTTAGTTTAGATTTTTTTTTTTTTATTTATTTGGTCAGTTCGAGTTTTAAGTAACATAATCGTTTAGGTATCGTTTAAAAGAACTTACTTTGATAATTTGCAAATTTTGCGAAAAATTTTCCCCTCATCATCTCGTAGGTTTATAATTATTTATAAAACTGCTAAAATTTTTAATTTTTGATTTATATTTTACAGGAACATTATCATGTTTAACGATTGTGACACTTTATAGTGCTGAAAAAAATAAAAACAACAAAATAGGTGACTACTTACTTTTATTACTTGCCTTTGACCTATCAATCTGCCTAGCCTTTTCCCAACTATATTGGGGTCGGCTTCCAGTCTAACCGGATGCAGCTGAATACCATTATTTTACATGGAGCGACTGCCTATCTGACCTTCACAACCCATTAACTGGGTAATACGATACCCCTTGGTAAGACTGATTGTCAGACTTTCGGGCTTCTGACGACCCGTAACGACAGTCAAAGATCCACGAATGACAGCCGGGACCAACGGCTTAACGTGCTTTCCGAGGCACGGAGGAGTCTCGGTATGTAAACATGGTCACCCATCCACGGACCAACCCCGGCAAGCGTAGCTTAACCTGATGGATCGACCCGTGCGGCTGTTATTACTTAGCCACGAGCTCCTCTTTGACCTTTGCCTTTGACCTATGTAGTATTAATTTTTAAAAATAAAATATCAAATAGCTGAATTATATACCTAATGCAGATCATTTTTTCCTTGGAATTATGTCATTTAGATGTATAGTTTAGGAGCTAGAGCAGGATTATTGATTTCACAAAATTCAGTATCTACCTAACTACGGCAGTTTCAAAGACTGCTAAGTAGTGTGGCTGACACTGTACAGTTTGACATCGGAACCTCAATGTGAGATCCCGACTAACTATTGGCCGGCTTAAAAAATATTATCGTGTTCCGCGCCTGTTTTTACACCCATCAATGTTTTACAAATAAAAACTTTGACTTTGTACCTATGATGAACTTGCATTATCTGCCTAGTGCCTACCTAATCCGAAAACCAATGCACGCTACTGGTGGACTCGAATGTGTTAACTCTTATCCCCTTCTCAAGAGTGTCGATCGACTTCCAATCGTTGGCTTCCAATGACATTCATTCGAGGTGACTGAATTTTAGTTGTACACGGATCTTTAGTTGCATCAGTTGTCAGACAATCGGCTTCGGAATGCTTGTAACCCGATGACAAGTAGTTTGTGCTCACAGCGCAGCGCGGAGAAGTCTCGATATGCATTGCGTTGTAAGGACATTTGCGGTGAACCTCTTTTGAACCTTTTTACTATAGTAATAAAATGTCCAAATGCGCAAATGTCGCGATGGTACATAGGTACTAAAATCGATCGCTCTTCGGTACTCAGCTTGCAAATCAGTCGATTGATGGTACACTTACACCATGATGTCACGATTTTTATCCAAACACTCAATGGGTCTTAATGTATGATGCAGTAAGTGCCGTAAAAACGTGATGTAAACTGGGATTTAGATAAATAATTCATTCACGATAAACCGAATGACACGTCTGCCTATTAACATGATTCACACGCCACAAGGGATTCACTTTTTATCATGAGCTCAGAACTTAATGTGCTTCACAGTGTCGGTGCAGTTTGATTGAAGCTCCTGATTGCACTCCTTAACACCCTCAGCGCCAGAACCGATTCCCAGAACATTTATACCAAATAAATTTACTTTAAAAGAAGTAAAAACCGACTTCAAAAACCAAAAACGAATAAAATAACTTTCATAAACAACTGAACTGCTTCTGAAGTCGGTGCCAAGCTAAGGTGCATTGAAGAATTGAAAACACCGACTTCAAAAGCTGTTGTTTTTTATCAAAGTTATTTTATTCGTTTTTGGTTTTTGAAGTCGGTTTTTTTTTTAAAGTAAATTTATACAAAGTAGAAAGTTGTGTACTTTTCGATACACAATGTCCAGACAATGTGTGACAAAAAGATACACATGGCGCCGGAGATGTTAAGTAGGTACTCACAGCACTCACTAACGCCATTGTGCATGTCTACCGTCAGACAGGGATTACACAGAGGTGTCTCAGACGTTCAGTTACCTATCCTAACCACTCGGGGATGAAAACAATGAAGTTCAAAGTGCTATGTGCTAAGTACGCACTTGACGCGCAATTTGAAGAGAGCAATGTGTTCTAACAGTCAGAAACAGGCTTTTATCTTTATTTCTGTTTTAATAAAAATTAATGTTGAATATTGTAGTGATTTCATAAACCTAATATTATTGCTTTTAAAATGAAATACTGATCGTATTTCAACAGAAAGAACAAACAAATCGGTATGTTAGTAACCCTTAGCAGATTGTGGAGTATAACAACAAAATTATTAATAAATAAATCACTACCTAACAGGTACCTAGAAACTGGCAATTTCGTTTTAATTGAATCGTCTCGTGTGGTTGTGGCCAGTAACCATTAATGATTATGTAGTTCGAACGGTCCAGAACAGTTGCCGGGATCAAAGAGATCTCGAAATATTGACTAAATCTCGGGAAAAAGGGTACAGCCCGCCATAACTGCAAGCAGGGTGTTTAATCGATAGTTGGGTTTACACTTGACATGAAAGTACATAAACGTTGGGTAGGTAAGTAATATCACATTCATGAGAAATAATGATTACTAATAACTATATCTATACCTATACTTCTATACTAATATTATAAAAAGGAAAGATTTTTTGTTTGTTTGTACCGAATAAGCTCCGAAACTACTGGACCGATTGTAACCATTTTTTCACCAGTAGAAAACTAATTTATCAGAAAGTAACATACGTTATAATTTATTTCCAAAAAATTTAGAGATCTTTAAGAAAATTGCAATAATGTAACCCAAAGTAGCAAAATTTTGCCTATAAAATTAATTATTTGGCGTGCGCTGAGAAAACTATTGATGATACATAAAAAATATGTACTACATGATTAAAGTACTTATTATTTCCCTTAAAAAAAGTCCGCGAGGCTATTTAACTAACTATCATAGTTAATAGCAGCTTTTGTGTTCTAAAATTTAGGTAATTAGATCGCCGGTAGAAACGAAAGTTGGTTACATTCATATCGTAGTATTAATTCTTATTCAAATAAATAAATTTATCATCAAGGGTATTTATTTAGCAGTAAAATACTTTTTAATTCATTCGAATCGGACTTTTAATTTAGAAGTTATCACGAGTATAAAAATGCCATACGCGTTCCGTTCGACGACGTCGCGCCGCGATTAACTCGGTATTTTTATACTCGAGGCCAAAAATGAAGAATAACGTGGGATTTTGGAAAATCTACCCATAAGGGGGTGAAAAGGGGTAGTCAATTTTTCAGGGGAGGATTTTACCGCGGAGCTTGATTAACTTGAAAATTGGTGTAAATAATCTTTCAGTCAAGTTATGGAAACATCCGAAACGATTTTTTAAAATTATACTCTTGTTCCTGTGGTAATGAAAACAGGGAACACAGTTTATATGAAAAATCTTATTAATTTGGTTAATTAACCTGAAACTTGAAACAGATACTTGCCTAATAAAATTTCCCATTAAAAGTTTTTCAAAACTAACCTGCAGGGAGGGATAGAGGGGTAGGGTGGCAGGGGAGGGGCGAGGGGAAAAGAGAGGGGGGCTGAGGGGCCTGTTGAGGAGGGAAAGAAGAGGGGGATAGGGGCAGGGGTTGGTGAGGAGAGGAAGGGGTGATAAGGGGTGAGGGGGAGGGGAGGGGTTGGTGATGGGGAGGTGGAGGTGAGGGGGAGAGGGAGGGGACGAGGTGGTGAGGGAGAGAGGGGGAAGGAGAAGTGGTGAAGAGGGTGTGAGAGTGGGTTAGAGGGGCAGGGAGAGGTAAGCGGGAAGGATATGCGGTGAACGAACGTGATAATCTCTGGAACTACCAGTCGGACTTTAAAAATTCTTTTTGCATTTTATAGCCTAAATCTTAAGGAAGGCTATAGGTATATTTAACATCACTCTAGGACGTTTTCGTGCCGAGCTAAAATAAAGAAGTCAGAAAGAACGCTAAGCGAAAACGAAGTAATAGCGCGGGCAGGCAATGCGATGCGACGGGGTGGGTCGAGGGAACAAGAAATTACACGTGGACGAAGTCGCGGGCAGCAGCTAGTACTATAATAAATCTGAAGAGTTTGTTTGTTTGTAATTCTTTTTGCATTTGTTAGCCCAATTTTAACGAAGTAATAGCGCGGGCAGGATGCGATGTGACGGAGTGTGGCGGCGGAACAAGAAATTTCACGCGGACGAAGTCGCAAGCAGAACCTAGATATTTTATAAGTTTACTTGATTCACTTACGAGAAGTTGTGATTTGATACATCGCAAATTTAATTAGCTTTATAATATTGTCAATTCTGCGACGTTATTGCCAACATATAAATATTCTAGTACACACCTACTCTAGACAGAGAGGGGTAGAGTCGCACAGTTCTCTATAGACTTGTTTCCTATTTCCTTACAAAGACGATTGCCCTCTGTTCAAGGGAAGCTGTTACAAGAGCCGTTTGTCAAAGTGTAAGTTCCTCGCTCAATATCGTTATGTAAGAGAATTACGAGATGGAAGGTGCTCGGTCCTGTTTCCATTTTCTACTGCCAACATTATCCTGCACAATGTAACAATACAAGCATTATATAGGACTTCAAATACTATGTTGTTGCACTGCAGAATTTATCGAAATAAAAGAGCTCTGACGTAGGTATGAACAGTCAGCAACAAAAGTCGATTAACACATGCAGTTTTTTAATCTTAATTATTAAGCGAAATATTTCATTCAAATCGGAACAGAAGTACTTAAAATTTTAAGATGATTAACTCTTAACAGTTAAGCAAAAAAAAACAGTTTATCGAATCAATTTGTGTTAATTTAGTTAGATGATATCAAAAAGTAGTAGTGTTAACCGACTTCTGTTGCTGACCGTACATAATGTACATTATTAATTTAATAGTTTGGCTTATTTTTGTTATTTTTTTTAATATTAGGTATCTATAGGGAACACAATGCATATCAATAATCATAATGTCGTGCGATTGGATCTAAACTAGAAGTCGCTGCCCTAGGCGTAGATGCCTTCGTCTTATAAAGAAGTCTGTAATCTGGGAAAAGAAATCAATTCAAACGACATCTGGTGTTAAATAAATTATATTTAATATAGGTACGAGTATTATTCGCGAGCCACCAAGGCAGGTTACACAGTAACATTAGTTATTAGTTAAAACCACTCGCACACAATCCAATCACAGAACTGGGAAGGGGAATGTTTTAACATTTCATGTTAACATCAGCTAAACTATAGTCAGGTAATGTTTTCGAAGACTGTGTCTTATTTTTGTAACTTAACATCAATAGAACTATATATAAAACAAGAATCAAAAAATTCATTAGAAAACCAGAGATGTTACTTATGAGTAACGTCAAATAGGATTTCAAACACCACAAGTCCATAACGTCCTTAGAAAATAAATAAACATTTATGGTCAAACAAAGTAAGAATGTAACCACAGCCAGACTCCTGGCAAACTGTCTTTTGTTGTCTGACAACACTCTGTACACTATAGCGATGTAGAGCCCCGTGCCGATGAATATTAGCGGCCACCTGAATATACCGCAGATCAACAAGTTGACATACCACTTGCTCAGCACGTCAGTGATGATGACAGCCGAACACGCCACGCTGATAGGGACAGGTATCAACCATGAACAAGACAGTACTCTATAAAAACTCATATGGCTTATTTTAACTACCACTATTATTAAACTGTTATACATGTGTTTTATAAAAAAGAATACTAGTATAACTATAACAAAGTCCATATAAATCTGAAGGCAATTTAATATATGAGTGCCTACCTCGGTAAGTGTTATATCACCCCGACATTCTAAAAACTTAAATGTAAATATAATCCTTTTAATAAATCTGGCAAAAGTTAATTGCATTAACATTTGATTTCTGTAATTTCTTCTCCATCGTTTCATCTTGATAGCTGCGAAAATTGATATTATTAACTCTAAAGTCGTCATAACCAGTTCGATCAAAACAAAAGCCTCAAATATTGAGTATGTATTGTACACCGAACTTTCTCCTTCAAAACTGTTAAGGGCACTTCCATTGGCGGCAAACTGTTCTTCTAACAATTCACTTTCATTGAACCGCGTGTCCGCGGCCGTCAGCGTTACCGTCGTCGGGAAATCCGTAACATTGTCGTTGTCAATCGATGGCACAATTTCTGTCGACATTTTGGCCACATGGACGTATTTTACTATTTCACTATTAAGCACATCAAATGTGTTGTTTTTGTCCTGAAGGCAGTACACGGACTGGTGGTTAAAATGATACTGTAATGTGAAACGGGAAACAACAACTTACATAGGTATATATTATTCATAGGTAAATGATACAACAACTTATTGGAATTTGCGGTTAGCAGACGTCATAGCGGTGGGCGCGAAATACCCCAGGACGAGTTGCTTCCACTCGTTGTTGAATAGACGTTATTTATTTTCAGAAGATATATTTTATATACTGAAGCAAGTTTATCAGTCTAAAAGATATTTATTTGGTAGCAAGTAGAGATATGAGTTTTGTTGTCGTGTTTGGAATTTAATATCCTGCGAGTTACCTTTGATATCACGATATTAAATGCTATACGTATCATATTTATATCAACCACGTTGCTGACCTTGCAATGGTGATTTTTTTTCATGACGAGCTTTGTTTTACTTGGTAAATATGAGGAATACGTAATATTTTATAATAATGTAAAAATCATCAAGAAGAAAAAGAAAGAAAACATTGTATGTTTTGTTTCATATTTTTCTTCTGCAGTAGGAAGTTCGTTTGAATGTTTCCGATATCTACTGTTGACGTGGGTGACTAAAACTTACTATTTATTCCTCATGAAGCTTTTGCGACCAATATATTTCCAGAATGCTGCCACATTGCTCATAAGGTTGTGTCGAAAGTAAACAGGAAATTGAGAAAAAAAAATACATTTTACCTGAAAGCGCCTACTTTCTTCAAAGCCACACATAAGTAAAAGCGGGTGTTTTGCAAACGTAATAACTTCAAGTGAAACTTGGCACTTTTCCTTAAGAAGACCTCTAACTGTGCCAGATAAACATGCCTGGCAATTGCTTCGCGTGAAGGGTCCTTGCGAAAGCGGTGCGATCAATAGGTTTAAAATATGGGTCAAGCTCAGTGCGAGTCCTACGCTACAGAGCACAGTGCACAGTGCTCACCGCTTACCTGTGCCGCGGCTTTCTGTGCACACACTGTGGCTAGTACTTACTGCACTCTCGATACATTTTTACAAATACATTATTTACTTCGTGTACAATACTATACATTTTACTTTTAAAATCAATCAGGTAGGTTGCGTAGGTTGGTAGTGCAGCGTTCAATAACAAATGGCGACAAACGGAAAACGATTAGAGCTTGATAGAAGTAATAATGGCTTGCCCAACATTAGGACATTTACTTGTAGATGTGTAGAGTCATAATCATCCATCTCTTACTCTGGCTGGCTGTTTGGTCATTTACGCTCGTAGTCATTCGTTGAAGACTGGCTGGTGACTTATAATAACTACGCAGTGCCTATACTACCTATAGCTACGCTTACCGTATAGCATTTTTTTTTTGATGTGAAAACGTGAAATGACTTCTACTGAAGGAGTTAGTAAAAGTCTGACACGCTCTCCGCAAAGGTTGCCTCTCCCTCACGCGTTCGCCTCCTTCTTCGTAAGAATTGCTGCTTCGCAGAAGGAGGTGACGGCCTCCCATGCACTCTCGCTCCGTACCATCGCCTGAATCGGTTCGGACGTGAGAGATCGCCGCCGCCGTTCGCCTCCGCGAGAACACAGCGGTGCTCCGCCCAAACCGGGCAGACCTTCCTGTATGCTCCACCGTGGCTTACCGTTTAACTAAGGTAACAATAGGCCCAGTAGCCGTGATGTTTTGAACTTCACAGTCTTTGCAGGTCTGCTATGCAAAAACTATTATAAATATATAATAAATAGTATACTTACAAAAATTTAGTTATGTAAAATTTGTTTAAATTTTACAGGAGTAGATAGATAATTTAAGCTAGTTTTAGTATAATATTATTTTTTTTTAATTATTATAAATGTTCATTAACATTACAAATAAAAAAAATAAAGGTTTGATTGTAATGTTGTATTGTGTTGGGTTACGTTGTATGTTGGCATTATAATGGCGAAATTTAAAATGTTATTAATAATAATATTACGTAATATACATCCTTTGTGCTGCTGTAAAATGTGTGTTTAGTTATAGGTAAATGTACTCTTTGTTATTGATGGAAAAGTACCTACCTACAAGATATAAAATTATGTATGGGAGCTACATTTGTCAACAAACTCCTGTGCAGTTTGGCAGAAGTAATACTTTTTGTAATAAGATGTCACCACTAATAAACACTTTTTATTTATTTTTTTATACCAGTAACCAGTAGATTGTACTAGTAAACGTTAAATTGTCCCCGGATCCGGTAATTTTCACCGCGAATTTGAACTATATCAAATAAATAAAAATCATTATATTCAGGAAAACCCCATCTATACTATTACTATATAATATTATAAAGAGGAAAGATTTTTTTGTTTGTTTGTACCGAATAGGCTCCGAAACTACTGGACCGATTGTAACTATTTTTTCACCAGTAAAAAGCTAATTTATCAGGAAGTAACATAGGCTATAATTTATTTTCAAAAAATTTAGATATCTAAATTTTCATAAGGCTGTAGGTATATTTAACATCACTCTAGGACCTTTACGTGGCGAGCTAAAAGAAAAAAAAACAGAAAGAACGCTAAGCGAAAACGAAGTAGTAGCGCGGGCAGGCAATGCGATGCGACGGGGTGGGTCGGGGGAACAAGAAATTTTACGCGGACGAAGTCGCGGGCAGCAGCTAGTATTACATAAAATTAAAATAAAATTTTACAATACTGCAACAGAATAAATCAAAATAGAATAATGTCATGCAATTAAAATAAAAGATTATGTAGGTACAAAGTAGACAAGTCACAGAATTACAAAAAATGTCTCAAATGCAATTAAAATAAACGAATAAGTGCATACATAATTATATGGGTCACGGAATTTAAATTAAAATCTATTGCTCTATGTTGTAGTTCGCGGAGATAATATTTTTTAATGTCTGTGTAAAATAAATAAAAAACGGTTTATCCAATGAAAATACATATATGCTAAGAAAAATATTAAAATGTATTTTATACAAATTATAACGTTTTGGTATGTAGTTAACATCAGTAATTTGTTTAAATTACTGATGTTAACTTAAGTTTTTAAATTGATTATCATAGTGTCATAAATTATAGTTTTTAAACAATGTGTTATTTAATATATCACATTTTTTAAAAATTAGTTATAATTTGAAATTATTTGTAGAATATTGTGGTTTCACCTTTATGAGTAGTCCTTAAACTTTGGTAACAAAAATATCCCTAACCTATATCCGGCAGACATGTATACTACATTTATAAAGGAAAATGAGACTTATTTTGAGGTAGTAAGTATACAATAATTGGTTTCGATGCAACGTGCGTTACCAAGTTGATTGTCTACCAATATCCGGTAAAAAAAAATACGATTTTAACGGGTACTAGGCCAAGTAAGGGTTTTTGGGTACCAAAAGATGTGACATGCAAAAACATTTACTTTCCAATTAGATTCACCTCAATTTATATGTTATTTAACTAAATTATATACTCAAATATTTTAGAAAATTAACACTTCTTGCCTTAACGTTACCCGCCGCAGTATAGCTAGCTGCCCAATCGACGTGTTGGTTTGGTAGTTCACTGATAGAATTTAGAACTTGCATAATATTTTCTTATAGTAAACTTTTGTGATCGCACAGTTTTGACGCCATTAAACTTTTTGGTCACTGTTGCCATTAAAATTGTACAAACTATTACCACGAATGTATTACCATTTGCAAACTTTAATTTGTTATTAGTAGAAAAGTTTAATAATAAAAAAACGGACTTGTTAACGGGTACTGGGACATTAAAGGGAGTACGTCATACCTTATTTATGTTGATTGTTATTCCAATTCGTGCTTCGATGTCGATATTGCAGTCCGGGTCATACCGGCTAATCTATCCTGTGTTAATCCGGGATTAAAGCCTGATTTTATTACTACAAATTGATACAACATTGTTATGAATCCAGCAACGAGAAATATTCACAGAAATTATTTTTATTTTTGTCTTTGTTACCTACAATTTATGGACAATATAAACCATCGCTTGAAAGTTCGCGTTTTACTTACTTTGCAATTTAAACTATTGTCGAAATCGGATTATAGATAGTTTTGGTGAAAGTGTTATAACCCAATTTTCAAAACTAACGCGGTCAGTACTAATTATTTAAATTCAAAAGGAATTAGCTCGCATGAAGGCAAAGATTATTTTGTGTTTTTATAAATAAACTACTAGCTTTTGCCATCGGCTGCGTCCGCGTGAAGGTTGGAAATTATCCCACGGAAACGTACTACCAGGATAAAAAGTATCCTAAGCCTAGGTCATGATGGTCTACCCAAGTATATAATTTTATTGAAAACCATTTACCGTTGAAAAACATAACCGTTTTAATGCGAAAGCGTAACAAAGTAAAAAGGTAGGTAGGCTATTATAGTTAGGATTAATTTTAAAGACGCGAACCGATTGTAATAAAAAAAAATATAAAGGCATGAAAATATTCTTAATTGCAAAGTAATGGCTCAAACAACATATAAATTAGTTGTGCCTATCTGCAAGGTAAACATTTTAAGTTGACAGGAAGTAGGTTCTCGGCACTAAGTCTAACAATTCCACGATAATAGTAAATAGAGAAGGTCTACTGCAAACAGAGACATTAAAAGTTTATCTATAAACTTATTTGACGAAACAAAATACCAAAGTAGCATCTGAGTTCGGGACAAGAGACTTTGAGAAGAGAGTGTAAAAATACGAGGAAACTTGCATACACTCTACTCTTGTATACTTGGATACTTACATTCATCGAATGACACATCGCCGCACGCTCGCAACGTCTGTTTACGCGCAACTAATTCATCGGGAAAGTAAAGGGAGTCACTCACTTGTGACGAATTTTACGAATCATCTCGAAGGAAATTGAAAACAGTCGTGACGCATGTGGGTGTGACGGGCAAATGTAGGAAGTCAAGAATATTAGGTCATGTGACTCAAAAACTGAAATCCGACACACTGTAATCAGACATAATGTAACTGAACCTTGTAACATTCATCCTAACACATCCATATGAATAAATACCTACCTAATTTTAAGAGACCTGGAAAAAATACTTCAATATTTTTTCATTAGGTATACTTATTTCCAAGACTATAAGGTAGGTACAGATTTTTTTAAAAATAATAATCAGAATTTATTGTGATTTTCCGTACACCGTTCCTCAGAGCCAGTGAGTACGTGCGTATGTCTGTTCACACTCTCTTCAGATTAGGGCTTCTGCGGTTTCTTATGCAACGGAGCAGTGGAGTGGCCGTCACTCGCCACGCTCATTTCCGGTCGCCAATCGATAATCAGGTCCATTGATGTGCACTCCGCTTAGATTGGATTTGTGACCTGTGGATATTAGCCTTGCTTCGACATGCACGTCTGCCTCAACCATAATTATGATTATCCTACCTAGTTAACCATCTACTATCTTACCTAAGTTATATAATTAGATATATATATTATCTTACCTGGTAACCTAACTAGTTAATCTTTATGACTATCATTTAATTTATACGTTATGATCTGTACGTGGAATTATGGATGAAATACTTAAATATATAAATACTAGCTTTTGCCCGCGACTTCGCCCGCGTGGATGTCGGAAAATATCCCACGGGAACGTACTACCCTACCTATGTGTTAATCCAGGTAAAAAATGTCTGCTCGCATTGCTTATACCGAGGAGTTGATATACATCCATATTCATCAACATGTATATGATCGCCGAAGGATAAAAAATCCTAAACTTAATAATAATAACGGAATATATATGAATAAATATAAATCCTCATATCCCGTGGGAATTTCGAATAAAATAGTTACCTAAATAATTACAGGTACGGAAAGTTATTGTTCTCTGAATTTAAAGTGTGTTTGGCGATGGCGGAAGACACTTTAAATTCAGAGAACAATAACTTTATTAAGTTCCGTACCTGTAATTATTTAGGTACGAGTACTTAACTATTTTATTCGGAATTCCCAAGAGATAGGGGTAATAAGAGGAGCTCGTGGCTAAGTAATAACAGCCGCACGGGTCGATCCATTAGGTTAAGCTACGCTTGCCGGGGTCAGTCCATGGATGGGTCACCATCTTTACATACCGAGACTCCTCCGTGCCTCGGAAAGCACGTTAAGCTATTGGTCCCAGCTGTCATTCGTGGATCTTTAACAGTCGTTATGGGTCGTCAGAAGTCCGAAAGTCTGACAACCAGTCTTACCAAGGGGTATCGTATTATCCAGTTAATGGGTTGTGGAGGTCAGATTGGCAGTCGCTCCATGTAAAATACTGGTATTCTGCTGCATCCGGTTAGACTGGAAGCCGACTCCAACATAATTGGGAAAGGGCTAGGCAAATTGATTTGGCGATGGCGAAAGTCGGGCTAAGCGATGATGAGTTAGTAAGGATTTTTAACCTCCTAGGGGAGATTTTCCTAAAACGCCAGAACACGTCATTCGTAATTTCTTAACAAAGGGCTTAATACCAATATTTTCCTTACAAACTTTCTTCCCCGATTTTCCCCCTTTAGGGGATGCTTTTTAACCAGCATGATAATTACCAATTTTCATGGTGAATACTACAAAAATGACGATTTTCCATACAATCATCCCCGATTTCACTCCCTTAAGGGTTGAATTTCAAAAAATCCTTCCTGTTTCCTTGTTTACATTATAAAGGGAAAGTTTGTGCAAAATTTCAGCTTTCAAGGTCCAAGGGTTTGAGCTGGGCGTTGATGAGTCAGCCACTCAGTCTGGTCTTTTCTTTTTATTATTTGTAAAGATTTATATACTTATGTATGATTGTTGTTGAGTAATCTTGAAGGAAGCGTCAGATATCCTTCTGAAAGCTGGGTTATTAAGTACCTACTATATGTATCTATTCATAATATAAATCTATAGGTATGTGTAAATTCAACCATTCGAAAGGTTTACAAATTAATTCCCAAATACTTTTGGAAGTCAGCGAAATTCTACGTAGGTAAGTATTGGGCATAGCTTCAATCTAGGCTGTAACATTTTTTTCTGAAAAATATTTCGCCAGATCAAAGAGACCATTCGTTTCTCTATTTCTTTGTTTTTCCTTTTTGATCGACATTTACAATTTTTGTTTCTCCTGCGAATAAGTCCAAACCGATTTCAAACCACTCTCGCGGGACAAAGGTTGCAGTCGGCTAGAGTTCGTTGTGTTTTCTTTTATATTGCGTTTCATATAATAGAGTACAATGTTCTTAACTTGTTCGTACTATCTACTCATTTTATCACTTGTCATGTTTGATGAGTGATAACATTCAATATGTGTTTTTATCGCCGAAATGTAATAAAGCTCAATGATGAAGGAGACCAACCTTCACATTTGTTTATATTTTTTTCAATGAACGTTTATTACGTCTTGTTGTTGCTTCTGACGTAGGTACAGTGTTTTACGGAATACTCAGAATTCGTATAACTTATTGCGAGTTTTATGGCGTGTGTTAATTTACGCGCTCGTAAAAGCTACAACAGTTGGTGTGTAATGACTGGGGAAGACAATCAAAAAGCTAGCTAATAGGTTGTTTACTGAAATGTTTACCCACATCCGAAGCAGGCCCTTTCATTTCAGCCGAAAGACGTCCACTGCTGGACATAGGCCACTGCTGGACATAGGCCATTGCTGGACACAGACCCTTGTTAATATGGAATTAGAAACTTGTACAGTGTAATTATGACGGGTTTATTAAATTAAAAGTTTTATGAAAATTACACCAAATGTTCTGTAACTGTAATTAAATACAGGTAAGTAAAACAACGGCCATGAAAGGTCTGGGAGTCACGTTCGACCAAAAGCTAACCTTTCACGACCATACTGCCGCGGTAGAGAGAGAAGCTCGTGGCCGAGTAATAACAACCGCCCGGGTCGATCTCTCAGGTTAAGCTACGCTTGCCGGGGTTGGTCCGTGGATGGGTGACCATCTTTGCAAACCGAGACTCCTTCGAGCCTCGGAAAGCCCGTTAAACCGTTGGTCCCGGCTGTCACTCGTGGATCTTTGACAGTCGATACGGGTCGTCAGAAGCCCGAAAGTCTGACAACCAGTCTTACCAAGAGGTATCGTATTACCCAGTTAATGGGTTGTGGCGCTCAGATAGGCTGTCGCTCCATGTAAAATACTGGTATTCAGCTGCATCCGGTTAGACTGGAAGCCGACCCCAACATAGTTGGGAAAAGGCTAGAGGCAGATTGATTTCCACGGTAGATAAAGAAACCTACCAAAAGTTGGGTTTTGTCCTCCGTAATTGCCGCGACTTTCGCACCACACATATGCCATCAAAATTATTTAATCCGAATGCACTCCTACGTAGTCAATTAGAATCCAGCTCCTGCATGTGTAATCCACATGAATGTACCTAAGCGCTTTTATTGGAAAAGGTACAAAAAGCGTTCCCGGCTTACCTCTATCCGAAAAAAAATATATTGGGATGCCCCGGATATATTATAACTTACTAGAGGTAAGGCAAGCACGAGATCAGCTCACCATAGCCTACAAGACGCTCTGTGGCAATATTGACACGTCTGATCTGCATGCTGTGCTGGCTCACTTGTTTGTCCCCGACAATTACTGCCGGGCAGATAGTACAGGCTGTTTGCTGTGCCTCCATGTCGCACCGTTGTGCGTGCTAAGTCAACAGTACAGAAGGCTATTATTACCTTGCTCGATGTCCTTGGAGATTTGATCCTACAAAAAAATGAACTGACGATTATGCAAGAACACAGATGTGTCGCAGAGTTGTCACCGTTTTTGCCTATTTTATTCATTGTCTGAGAGAATTAATTTTTTCATACATTTTGTTCCTCTAGTTTTTGTAGTCTTAAGGTGTGTCCAAACAAAGCGCGCAAGATGCGCGGCAGCAACACATGGCATTAGCAGGACACAATTTCTCCCGCGCTATGTCTATACGTATGGAGAAATGTGCTCGCGGCAGTGCTGTGCGGCAAAACCGCGACATGCCGCGCATTGAGTATCTCGTCAAAGAGATCTTTTTTATTTTTGTTCATCAGCATCATCGTTTCAGCCGAAAGACGTCCACTGCTGGACATGAGTGTTCCCCAAGCACCGCCACTTCGACCGGTTCTGTGCTTCTCGCATCCAGCGGCTTCCTGCGGCCTTCACAAGGTTATTGGTCCACCATATGGGATACCTTCCAACGCTATCTTCCGGTACGCTATCACTACTCCAGGAATCTTTCGGCCCCCTCGGCCACTGTGAGTAATGTGCCCAGCAGCCCACTGCCATTTCAATTTGGCAATTCTTCGGGCTATGTCGGTTACGTTCATTTCTGATTTGATCACGTAAGGAAACTCCAAGCATAGCACTCTCTGTCTTTTAAGTGACTTTCAGCTTTCTAATGAGGCCCATGAGAACAATGGTGGCCCAATAGTAACGGCCCCGACTTACGAGTGGTCGTGACCCAGACAGACTTGACTTTGACAGACTTTGTGTAAATAATTTTATCACCACTGCTCTCAAAACGGTGATGGAAAACATCATGACTGTGAGGAAACCGGCATGGCCTAGAACAAAAAATTCGAAGACTTAATGACATCTACCAACCCGCACTGGGCCCGCGTGGTGGTTTACGGCCGACTCCCTTTTACCGAGAGGACACCTGTGTCCCAGCATTGGGAATATTATAGGCTGATTATGAGTGAGGCCCATTGTGAGCGACCATGTTTCAGTGCCATAGCTTATACCACTGGTATGTGAGACGAGAAGATATTACGTAGCTTCCCGAAGGCTACCCAGCCAAGTCGGATTCGATGATTGACCTTGTTGTTTAGTTTAGCATAATTGTCCACAATTTCGAGTGTAGATTCTCCGATCTTCATGAGAGTGGATGTTACATGGGCATTTGACATGATCTTCGTTTTGTCCATGCTCATTTTAAGACCCATTCTTTTGCTCCGGCCACACTAACGTCAACGTCAATGCTCATGATCATCGCCATAAAGGTCGCGGTAGTTAAATTCGGTCAAGATTCGGTCAAATTATCGCGGTAAGTGGTGGCTACACCTACGGCCAACGTCTTTCATCACGATAATCAACGGCATATCCCGTTAATGTGGCGGCGGCATTACGGAAGCTCTACTGACTCTATATCGTCGGCAAACCGAAGGTGAGTGATGTACTTGCCATTGGTGTTGATGCTTAGCCCTTTCCAGTCCAGGACCTTGAAGACATCCTACAGTGCAGCAGTAACAGTTTTGGAGAGATAACGTCTCCCTGTCTCACCGTTCGCTGCAGATGGTTTCGAGGTCATTGGTTATTTTTGTTATTATTTTGACGAGAATCCCACAAATCTTTATAAGATCCATAGATTTCCAATAAGCGAAAATATTGTTCGTTATCCATTTCAAGATTACGTCCAGACATGAACAATGACGAACGCTGACTGCGTATGCAGTGCGTGCAACGCCGCCGCGCACGGTACTTGTCCAAACAGAGTGCAGCAAGCCGCTCGCGACAGCCGCGTTCAAATGCGGAGCTATATTAGGACACACCTTTACGAGTACCTACCTAGTACCTACATTATAGTTTATATTTATTTTGAAATAAACGATGCACTTTGCCTGCTGACCTCGCTTTTATTCTACTACATAATACATTCTGAAGGTCTGATGATGACTAGATAAGTGCTTATCGGTTCTATGTAAGTCTGTAACGAAAATAGTTAGGATGACGTAGCTTTCAACATTTATACACCATGGCATTTTAATCGTCTTACAAAGCCAGCCCACTTCATGTATCCAATGACTACTATTCATTCATAAAAAAAAAAGAAAATTGTGAACATTTGAATAATTAAAAATGTTAAAATATTATACATTATGACGTATGACGTAGTTTGAAACACCCTGTACGAGCGAACGCGGTCCGACTTTTTTTCTCTTTTTCCCAACATGACATCCGTTTGTACGAGACAATAGTTCTACAAAGTAATAAATTACCCTAATAAACCAGACATTAGCTCTAGAAAATTTGTCAATTCATACAAACCAGATGTTGAAACAAAGGATGGCCAATGCCCCTAGAATGCTTAGGTAAGTACCTACCTACATTAAATCCAGAGTTTCTATCTTTAACCTGGCAATTAACGAACAAAACATAGTTTGGTAATGAAGTTGGCAGTACTTACCTATGTAAATTGTTTGTACCCATGTTAATTGTATTTAAAAAAAATTAATCAACTGAATTATTTACACTATACGTATTTACAAATGATCACTTTTATTTGCATAGGCAAGTAGGTAAGCTTTACCTGTATTGCAGCACAACTGTTCAAATTGCCTACCACTTTGTACGATACACAAACGGGTACGTTTTGAATATTATCTTTTATTTTATTTAAAGTCACTCTGTCAAAATAGTCTAGTTATGTAAATAGTTATGTTCTCTTGGAGAACAGGTGAATATCGTGGACAGCCCCGAGCTTGCACATGCGGTGGGCTGCGAAACTGGCCGTGATCAATCAGTCGTGTTGCTGCTAAAATGACTTGCAGTCCTGGCACTTGAGGGATGATCATACCTCGGTTGCGTAACATTTCGAGATTATGAGGAGCAGCGTACAATCTCCTTGCTGCCCGTAAATTGTCACCACTTATTGCTTATAGGCGCACCATTTGTCTTTTTTGTTTGTTGTGTGTGTTTTGCACTCGATATTCGAGTTCCTATCACTCATGGTGAAGTAGGTAGGTACTTATTCACTCCTTGCACTTACTTTAGCGATTGCGAACAACGTTTGCGCACGCGCAGCGCGCATTTCTACTCCGGAGTTCGGACGCAACTGAGACATTAAGAGAGTGACCTTCACTTATTTTTTAAGTAAAAGGGGCGGATACGCTCATTGGATGACAGTCCACGTGAACTACGTAAATATTGTTTCATAATTTTAATCCAATATTTATTTTTCTTTGTAAGCTATTATCTTAATTTATGGTAACAATTTTTTTATCGTGCCTAGAGGTATTTTATGTCGGATACTTTGAATGGACCCCCTTTGTAAGACGACTAAAATTACACGGTGTATAATTGAGCACGGGCGCTACTACATGATACATACTGAAGGTCTGATGATGACCAGGTAAGTGCTTAGCGGTTCTCTGTAACGAAAATACAGACGCACCCCCCGCGGACGCATTATGGCAATAAAATATGAAGGTGTACAACTTTATAATAATTTACCGGCAGACATCAGGAGCACATCCTCTTTTAACATATTTAAAGCTAAACTCAAACAGCACGTCACTAACAACGCAAAACTATTAAGTTAACAACGTAAGAATAAAATACTATTATATTAGCTACTGGACTACACTTTACCCTAGTTATGTATTTATTCGTTAAGTGAACAATGTATGTTCTTTTAGAATAAATAAAGAATCTTTAAACCTAAATAGTTAAGATGACCTAGCTTTCAACATTTATCTAATAGAGCACGGGCTCTACTACATGATACATTCTGAAGGTCTGATGATGACCAGGTAAGTGCTTATCGGTTATTTTTATCGCCTCTTAGAAGCTCCTAGCGACTTTTCTCAGAGGCAAGAAATGTATACCAACAAAAACGTAACAGACTCCTGCCAGATAAAGCAGAATCCGTGGTGTTTTTGCACCACAACCTGCCCTTAGCAAATTTTGAATACCAGTAGGTAAGTAATAAGATTTAATTTGACACTTTTATCAAAATAGTGATATTTGGCGATAATTGTTTTAATGTTCAGATGTAATTTTTTTTAATATGTTTAGAATACATTTAAATGTAAATTATGTAACGTCACCTAGATCTCCATCCTCCGTCAAACGAAATTCTCAAGATGGCTAAAAACGATAAAAAAATAAACACAATACGAGTAGATACTCGTATAATGTATCTACTATGAGGGCAGGTAGGTAGAAACTTAGTTTTAAAGACCTCGGCTACGCTTCACATTTTATTCTTATATTACGCATTGCCAGGCTTACTCTATGACGGGTTCAATAAATAAGATGAAATTACAAACTACTTTATACATATTTACAAACTTAATTTATATTCTTATTCTACGAAATATTTAAATTTGTACAATTTACAATATGATTTCAGTCAAAAATCATTCAAAACGTTAGCTTTTTTATTTTATTTCGAAAAAATAACGCGCGTACAGTCCACCCGTCACAATCGTCGCTGCGGCACTGACGTATTGCGTTCTGAGTGTAGTGATCTACATACACACGCAAGTCTAGTTGAATTATTAAGATTAAAGTTAATTTGGATTTTATTATTTTATATATTTCTTAAATAAAATAAATTACCACCTCCACCTCCTTCTGCGAAGCAGTAATGCTCGCGAAGGAGGCGGCGGAACGCGTGAGGGAGAGGCAACAGCCGCGCCCTCGCGCCCCTAGCCGCCGCAGGAGACGCCCTGGGCGGCGGGAATCTATCGCCGATTCCCGGCCACCGTAGGCGCGGGCTTGCGGATGACGAGTAATGGGCAGCTCGCCGTCCGGTAAAGACCAGGCCCGGGTCGACGGCGCGTTGTGTTCTACGCGCGCCTCAAAGAGATGTCAGCAGTGACGGGGTTCAATATGGCCGATGCCGCCGGGGTCGCGGGTAGTTCGAAAGAGATACCGTGACCCTGGCACGGGCAACTGAAGGAACACGGGTGGGTTTTAGTCAGTAAAAGTCTGACACGCCCTCCCGCTCTGCCCAGAGTTGGAGAAGTCATTTGATGATTTCCCATCCACAAAAAAAAAAAAAAGGCAGTATGGAGTTTACCCTTAATATCCGCTTATGTATCCAACCCTATTTGTTATAGGGATGGTTGGGTACTATAAGTTGGAGGTACTTAGCGTTAGCGAAATATATATTTGAAGTATTTCGTGGTAGAATCCTGATATATTAGATTCGTTGAGGCTGGTCGTTCCAAACACCAGGCTGCAGCAGGCGCCGAGGGCACGGCTTTTCGACGTCCCGGTGGCTCGTACTAACATAAGCAAGTTCGCACCAGTTGAACAGCGCCTCACAAAGGCTTGACATTTTTAACTGTACATTGGCGGAATTCGTGAGGGTGACTTCGTCGATTTACTAACTAATAAATGATAATCATTTGGTCACATCATCGCATTGGGTGTGAACCTGTTATCATAGTGTAAGATTGTTTAAATAAATAAAATAGGATAATCCAACAAATGATCTGTTTGCAGAATAAGGCATGAAAACTTTATAAGCATGTCAGGAGTACTGTGAGAGTGATTCATGAAGTGTTTCATGAATCCACATTTTTATTTTTTATCCTGAACTTTACAATTTTCTATTTTATTTTTTTAGTGTACGTGTCTGTCTTTAATTACTGTAATTGGTTTTTAACCGTCTTGATTAAAGTTAAAATCAGAACTTTTACTATTTTGACATCTCTAAATTGCCTTCGATAATAAAATTTATATAATTAAACCATATGCAGCTGCTAACGATAATAATTGTGGGTATCCGCGAGCGATCGAAACGGATGAAGCAACGTTCAAATTAGTTGATTAATTGGATCTTGGACTCAGTCGCTGCTGGGGCTCGATAAGGCGCAGCTAGATTGGGCAGGCAGGCAAACAAAAGACGGCGGACACTGCGCGGTATAAGCACAATAGGTTCCTACCTACACAAAATATTATTTTGTTGTACTGAGAAAATTCTATATATAGCAGAAAAACGATTAGTTGTCACCTCTTAATATTAAAAAAAAAACATATATTTTACATGAATCTATAATATCGACGTCCCCATACTTTCATTTTCAGGGTAAAGGTGTCATCTGTGTTGTTGACTACAATATTGACACGGACCCTCATGCCGCAGCCATCAACTTGACAAATTGTCGGCACCAGACACTTGTCACGTGCCACGTTTATATAAACTTGAGGAAAAGTATTACAATATTATTATGGTATCGCTAAACAAATGTCCTATTTTGTGAACTAAGTAGGCACTAGTATGGTTACAAAGTACGTGCACTGAATGACATCAAACGGTTTTTTTCCTCTAAGATATATTTTTAACTAATTCCTATAAGAAGATTTAAGTAAACAATTACATGGCAGTGTGACGTTCCCGTACTTTTTAAATTAACTAATCTTAGAATCTTCCGCCGCTGTCTGATGGTAAATTATAATAGATTTTTTGAACAAAGAATCCAAATGAGATTTTTTGCAAAATCCAGTTTTTAACAGTAGTCTTACCAACCAACCAACCACCAACTAACTAACCCGCGACCACCCAACCCACCCGCGACCCACGCAACTAAGAGAGAACAGTGCAAAAATATTGGCATAAGTGGTCTATCGTCCACGCTATCACAAATTAGTTCGCATCTATTCATAATTTCACAGTCTATCTTAAACCCGCAACTTCGCGAGGTTGTCAAGTAGCTTAGCTATAACATTTGGTCGATTTCAAATTCCTAGATTTTTTCCAACTATCATACTTCATTGTAATCCTTCTTAAGAGTTATTTTACGACTTCTATTACTTGTTCTGGAGCGTTTCAACTCATTGGCCTATACTATATTTTACGACTTCTATTACTTGTTCTGGAGCGTTTCAACTCATTGGCCTATACTATATTTTACGACTTCTATTACTTGTTCTGGAGCGTTTCAACTCATTGGCCTATACTATATTTTACGACTTCTATTACTTGTTCTGGAGCGTTTCAACTCATTGGCCTATACTATATTTTACGACTTCTATTACTTGTTCTGGAGCGTTTCAACTCATTGGCCTATACTATATTTTACGACTTCTATTACTTGTTCTGGAGCGTTTCAACTCATTGGCCTATACTATATTTTACGACTTCTATTACTTGTTCTGGAGCGTTTCAACTCATTGGCCTATACTATATTTTACGACTTCTATTACTTGTTCTGGAGCGTTTCAACTCATTGGCCTATACTATATTTTACGACTTCTATTACTTGTTCTGGAGCGTTTCAACTCATTGGCCTATACTATATTTTTCACCCCTTAGGGGTTGATTCTCGAAAAATCTTCAAGTAATTTACACCTGTAAAGTTTCTTGTGACTAATACTATAAAAATATAAAACATGCACAAACAACAAACAATAATACTTTTCAAAATTGTGTGTATAACTTGAAACGATTTTATATTTGTAGAAAAACGAACAAGTATTGCAACATTCGTACAAAATTCGTATAATATTCGAACGTTTTGATATTATACATATATTAAGCAAAATATGAAAGTATAATAATTTTCCTTATTTTATCGGCGGAGGACGTGGCAGTCAAAACTTTGCTAATCACCGTTCGAACGGCCACTCGCTTAAGAATAAATTACCACAAGAAAGTTTTGCGCAAAGTAATTAAGTTACCACAGTCAAGTTGGCACTTGCTAAATATATTCGCGCTGAAATCGGGCTAACTCTACAAGCTAGCAACTACAGGAGTGGTTCAAGTGCTGGACGAAGTTACGCGGAATGCATGCGGGACTAGCAGATGTACAGTAAGTTTCAATTCAACTATGCAATTATGACAGCAATTAACTCTGACAAAGGATATAAAATATAAAATTAATTTCCATGTTTTCTATTTTAAATTTATTTATTTGCTCTCATGCCCATCACACATTTTACAATATTACTGTCGATTAAGTCTATTAAATAATGACGAGGAGGAATATTTAAATAGTGGTTCGAGTTGCTTCGAGAAAAGTATGAAAACATACGTCCAAACATCATTCTCCGAAGCGTTACTCAATAATTAAATCTTTAATTTTAAAAACAAGCTTATACTAAAATGCTGCCGTTCATCATTATGTTCTGTATCTTTAACCCTGATCAGCCCTCCAAAGAGTAAAAACCTTTAAATGTCAGGGCTCAGCACATTCGGAAGATGTATCAATTAAAGCGGATATAACTCACAGAATAACGTGGGGCTGGAACAAGTGGCTTATGTTGACTGGAGTCTTGCGTGATGTAAAAATAGCCTTAAAAACGAAAGGCAAAGTCTACAAAAAAGCTGTTAGACTAGCGCTTCTGTATGGCGACGAAGTCTGCGAGATGAAAAAGACCCACAAATAAAAACACCACAAGACATAAATGTGTACGCTACGATGGGCAGGAGAAGTAACACCCAGAGACAAGGTGCGCAACGAACATATTAGAGGGAGCTTCATGGTTGCAGAAATAGCGGATAAAGTACAAGTGTCCAGACTGAGATGGCACGGTCATGTACTTAGACGAACATATGACTAAGTTGTGAAAAAGTGCCTCTCCATGGCTACGAAGAAGAGGGGAAGAAGAAGACCTCAAACCATATGGTTGACGAAGGTTCAAAAAGACATGGGTGAAATGAGACTTATGGAAGATGATGCACAAGACCGAAACAAATTGCGTCGTATGATTATGAAAACCGACCCCGCGAAATGGCAAAAGGCCAAAGAAAGAAGCCAAGGAAGAAGCTGCCGTTCATCATTAGGATAACGTTTTACTCAACGTGTGCAATACGATACCAGCTACCACTAAGGAACGGTACAGTATTGTACTCTCGCGTGGAAACGGTCCTGGTTGCAGCACCAGGTCATCTTTACCAGAAAAATGTATTTTTATCGAAAAAGAAGAAATGTACCAAGTAGAGGAAGTGCACAAAACTATGTTTACACTCAACAATAAACTATTCCTCTTTTCTTTCTAACTGAAAAAAAAAAACGAAATAAAACGCGAATGCATTATTGACATTTAGAGACATGCACTCCTATGATGGTCTGGGTACTGCAGATGATCATAGACGACGGTTACCACTTACTATGCGGAGGGCCACCTACAAGTTTGTCACAAAAGAATATTAGATACATGGATGACGGACATGACGAAACTATACTGGTCCTTTGTTCCACATTAATCATGATGACCGGAAAGCTATTACACTCTTTCTGAAATCTGAAGGTTCTTTTACATTTTACCAGACTGCGCGACCCGAAAGAGGGTATTTGTTCCTTTTTATTATATTAAAATGTGCAAGCTGTAAGTGTGCTCGTAACAAATATATAAATCTTGCATATTTTTATTTTTCCTGGGAAATACTTCGTCATGACCAGCAGTGCACCCTAAACGTGATCTGTGTTGTGAATTTTCTTCAGAACGTCCTGAAATTGCGTTCTATTTGTAAATTTTCTATGAAAGAAAGTAATGTCGCTACGACTGCTACGATTGCTACGGCCGCTACGGTTGCTACGCCCGCTACGAAAGCTAGGGCAACATTTAAGTTCGATTATTGAATTTGTAAAACAGTGAATTAGAGTGCGCATACAATAATATAATAAGTAACATAAAAATAAAATCAGTCAACTGTTGTCCAATAATTTGATCTGTAGTCTGCTGGGCGACTTGCTATTTCGCATGTATCGATAAAGATTCCGTTAGTAGTAGAGCTTACATTTTTCTTTTTTTTTACATTAGTTTGGCTAAAAAGCTTTTAATACACGCTTTATAGGATTTGTTTGCAACTAAAAGTAAGTAAGCACTTTTCGTTATTCTTATAAATTACAATATAATCGTGAAAGTATTTATTTATTGTAAATTTTTCTGACTTTTTTCCACTTTCCCTTCGCTGGAACTCGCAAATGGAAAGCTTTGCATCTGGTAAAGTGCATAAGTAATATGTTTTTCTTTACAGTATATACTGTTTGATTTGACATGTATCTACAAATGTAAGTTATTAAACATACTTTATATCAAAGCTTAAAATAAGGACTTTTATGTACTAAAAGACATTTAAGTGAAATTTCATATTTTCTGCGCTTTGCAGTTTCAGTTCTAAGCAGATTCTGATAAAGAAAACACTAGTAGCGATGTGCTACAATAATAAAGCATTGAAGTGAATATCCATAAATCAATAATGTGATAGAGTTGTAAACAGAAGTTAGTGATTAAAGAGCTTTGAGATCACCTGTCGCGTACACGATCAACAGGAAGGCACCCGGGCGAGGCTCGCAGGAGCGGAGAGGACGCCAGTCGCCGCCCAGCCGCCCTTCGCGACGCACGTCACCCCGCGACGCAGCCGCCCTGCACCACCGACCGTGTACTCGACTCACTTACGCCTCATCACGTACCCAATTCAGTTATTCCATTTCCGAACATCACAAAAAACAACAAACATTTCTCTCGAAATAGAACCTTTTAAACGTTCGTCGCAAATTAAGTTCGAATATCGGAAAAAGAACTGAGATCGTTCGAAGTTTACAGAGTGCCAACAGATAGCGAAGGATTCTCCGCGCCCTCATCATGCATTTCGCTTGAGGCCAGGTAAGTTTTAAGTAACATTAAGTGCCAACTTATATTTCGCATGTAGTTTTGTTCAGAAAACAATATTGTTAGCTTTGCTTCATATGTATAAACTATTGTTGACACCTATTTGTTTACATAATGTCTTATTTGCTAGAAAACAGATTTATATATGATATGTGTATATTCGGTAAATTACGTTTTGTTCAAACTCATGTTGTCAGGCTAATATTGCATTATTTATGCATTTTAAAATCATTTGAGTATTTCCATATTGAAAGATATCATAATCACTAAAATACTTTACTGGCAACACAACAGCGCATTACACACAAATAAATGCAACGGAAAGCTCATACTACGTAACAACACACTTTATAAACATCATACGTACACAAAGAAACAAGACCAACATTATGTTCATTTACTAATAAAACATTCTCTTGGTGAAGACATTTTCTTGTTTGTACTTCACAAGTTTTCCGATGAAATTGTATAAACTACTTGTTTATATTGTATTACTTTCATGACAAACAGTGGAAAGCTGGACGTGCTCTGTATCTCCAATTTTCTTTTGCACCTTCCTCGGTTATGTAGTTATCAAGTTCGGATGCTTGATGTGAAGGCACTCAATTGCAGCTTTACATTCCTTCCGCTCAGGGATGTGATTGGACACTTTAATTTGTAGCTAACAGTCACTGCACATTAACACCGTGTGCCAACAGTCAAGCCTAATGTAGGTAATTCTTCATTTACACAAAGATGAATGGCGAAGTTGTTTTAAAGGTAAATTACATGCCAGAGAGAACGTTTGTTTTAATTAACCTTTATGAACGTGAAGGTTTGCTGCGTCGCTGCAAACATACCGAACAATGAATTGATGGTTTCTGTAAAGCTCCTTTGAAAGTTGTTGCAAAAAATCGTCGATAAAACCAACGTACATAGCAACGCTCTTTTTAATTATTCGTCCGCTGTTTCCATCGTTGACTATACCCATTTATGAAACACGTCGGAGCGGCGGGTGACTGTCGGAAAATCCGTAATTTTAGTGCCGGCCGGACTCTCAATCTGAATACGCGCAAAAAATTGCAATTTGATACTATTCAAATTACAATGGACAGGGAAGCTTTGATTCAGAATATAATTTACATATTTCCACGACCTAATTAGCTGTAATAATTTTGGTCAAATCTCTCTAATCTGGAAATTAGTTTCCATCCCGCGGATGCTATCGTCGTATGGCTGAGTTTAGTGTATACATGCGGTACTTTACTGACACACATGTTGAAGGTAACCTAATGACTTGAGGATAGAAGTAATTACTTAAGTACTTAAATGTATTTTAAGGATAGACCTACCTACAATTTTACAGTGAAATTCATCAATATCATCCCTGTGCCTGATAAGGGCTAATTGATTTGGGGTGGGCGCAGCGTGTCATTTTCTTCCATACAATTATTTCAGCCATCATTTTAGTAGGTATTCAAGCTGTGTCTGACCATAATGATCACACACTTTCACATTATGTATCTGTCGCAGCCAACTTGCTTGATTTGCCGTTTACATTTGGAAGTAGCGCTCGCCCGCCGCTGCCGTGGCACCATCCGCTTCGCTCGCTCGGCTCGCGCGCGGTTGGTCACAGTTGCAACTAATTTTTTTTCTCGGGGTAGAAATCTTCTTGGACGACCTCCGCCCTATGGTGGGCAGAGGGGTCTGTCAGACTCTTACTGACTAACCACCCCGGTGTTCCCTCGTACACCTGCGTCGGGGGCTGCGGGTGCGAATGTGACTTCCACTGCCCCGGACTGGTGATGGCCCGCTGCATACGGACCACTTCCCATAGAGTGAGGTTTTGAACTCCCCCGTTACGTCTTAGAAAGGAGCGCGTGAAACACTACGCGGCACCGTCTCGGATCCTGTGGAATGGAGGGCGATGGATGTCCACGAGTCCGTCGCCCCTTGACCCATTTAGGGGGACTGGAAGAGGGCATTATCTGCCCTCCGCCGACGCCCTGTGCGCCTGCAGCTCCAACCTAACCTAACACATTTGGTCGGGACGCCATAGCTAAGTAGTCAAACAGAATGTCATTCAGGCCACTAGTTGTTAAAACTACACTACACTAGTTGTTAGTAGTTGGATTAAAAGGCTAATTAAGCTACTTGGCTGCGACATAGCCAAATATAGGTAATCATTTATTATTGTAAAAACAAACAATGGACATAAAATATTATATTCTAAATATTTGCACCGCATTTGAACTGATAATATATACCCCAATACCAGCCTGGATCAGGCCCACTACAGGGCATAGTCCTCTTCTCATATAAAGAAGGCACGAGCATTAATCACCACGCTTGCTCATGGCGGATGGCGATTTCTGACTTGTATTAAATACTAGCTTTTAATCCACCACGCGGGCCCGGTGCGGGTTAACGGTAGATGCCACGTCTTCAAATTTTTGGTTCTAGGACATGCCGGTTTCCTCACGATGATTTTCTTCACCGTTTTGAGAGCAGTGGTGATGAAATAATTTACACAAAGTAAAGCGCCTATCTGGGTTCGAACCTACGACCTACTTACGAGTTGTACTCGTAAGTAAGGGTATAGTGTGATGGTAATCATTTACAAGGTTAGTCTGTAACTATCTGCAATATTCTAACCTTTTGGCTCGTCTATTTACAATTTGCGGTAAACTATAGAAGAGTACGAACATAATGCAATGTTGCTCACCCCCCATAGCAAATAGTGTGATAGTTTATAAAATTATAACCCACTTAAAGGTTTGGTACGACCGAAATTTTGCATAGGTATTCCCTATAGGGAATATTTATGCAAAATTTGAACAAAATCCATCCAGTAGTATTTGCGTGATACATTTAGACAAACAACTAAACAGACAAAAACTCTAAAAACTAAATTTTTGGCATTTGAATCGTTCCCAGGCCTCGTAAACATATGAATCAATGTACAGTTTTGACTTCGCTACGATTTTATATCAGTGTTGTGCCATTAAGTAGTATATGCATGAACGCAGGAGTTCATAAATTCACTTAAAACGAAAAACTTCGCAAGCAAGGGAAATTGCTACTGAACGGCTGCGGGTGTTGACCTCAGGACGAGGTGCTTCTCACACGGGCAACTGTACGTCGCCTGCTCCGCGTCACCAGTCCTGACTCACTTTATATTTTGGCTGCTGAGACCAAAGCCACAAACGTTGTACAAAGTTTTATAACAATGTGGCTGTTATTTTAGTATATTGTGGTGTTTTACGACTTCCACGCGAACGAAGTTGCGGGCAGAAGCTAGTATAATCTAATCCTCACTAATATAAATGTGAAAGTGAGTTTCTTTGTTCGTTACGCTTTCACGCTAAAACAACTGAACGGATTTGGATGAAATTTGGCACATGGGTAGAACCATAGCATGGGCGGTTTGGGTAGGTGGATGGGTATGACCTGGGTTATGACATGGAATACTTTTTATCCCGATATTCCCATGGGATCGAGACTTATGCGGGTGAAACCGCGGGGCACAGCTAGAAAAATAATAATAATTATAATAAAGCTGAAGAGCTTCTTCTTCATCTCTGGAACTGGAGTCAGATTTGAAAAATTATTTTTGTATTTGATAACACAATTCTTGAGGAATATACACACACACAAACACCCACACACACACGCACACACATACACACACACACACCCACACACACCCACACACACCCGAACCAAGCCGAGGAAAAAGAAAAAGTCGGAAAGAATGCTAAGCGAAAACGAAGTAATAGCGCGGGCGGGCGATGCCATTGCGACGCATTGGGTCGGGGGCCGAGGGAGTTTTATTAAAATGTGGCTGTTATTTTAGTATATTGTGTATCGTGACTTCCACGCGAACGAAGTCGCGGGCAGAAGCTAGTGTCTAAGATAAACTTAGAATTACACTGAGTTAGAAGTTGTACTGATGAAAACCTGAAACTTAACCTACCCACCTAGTTTTTGTTTAATGTAACTCCTTACAAAGACACACACATCAATCAGCATGCCGTGACACGCGTGACACGGGTTTAACAGATCTTACAAACTTGGACATCGAATTGTTCTGACCTGAACTGTGAACGTTGTTAGATGTTTCTTAGCTCCGACAACATTGCGCGTTCCAAATTTCCGCGTTTCCATAATTATCTATATTAATTAATTGGCATTTCCTGGAACTGAGATTACAAAGGAAGCTAGTATCGGTATCGGTAATTGATAGGAAGGAAAGTTCTGAGTTCCGATAGTTACCCGGTACCCGGTATACGTACATCTAAGAGATTTCTGAATTCTGAGTATTGGATCAGATTACCTGGCGCTGGTCCAGTCTCTCATTGTGCTTTTCCTCTGAAGGCTTACAAAATTCATCTGTATTTTGTTCTGTTCCAGGCTACGCTACGGTGTAAAGTTCAGTTTCAAGAAATTCGGTTTTCATTTCAAACAGAAGTTTTAAAGCAATTCCGAATATTTTTGTTTGTTTTATTTATTAGCATAAGCTTAATCAGCCTATAATGTTCCCTCTGCAGGGACACAGGCCTCCTCTCTGTGAGAGGGGGCCCAGTGCGGGTTGGCGGATGCCATTGTGGCGGCATCTACATCGCCACATATGAACTACACGAGATGACTTCACGCAAATCCTGCATCGCGCAATTAGAATTTACCGCGCGACTAGCATGTATACAACGTCCCGACACCAACCGTTGGGCAGTTGCCCACCAGACACAACACCTGTCTGCTCGGAGGATCCTCCCTTTTCTATAGAGGATGAGTGAACTTTACACCCTGTTCCTCATGCCTCTAAACTGGTGACCCCGAGTATGAACGTCAGCGCAGCCTTCGTGCAACTCCTTCAACGTGACGTCATCAACATCACTTCCTCAAGCTTTCGAGCGGCGAGTTAAACAGCCAGCACCCACGGCTTCAACGGGTATCCTGACCACCTGCATGCAGCGGAACCGCATTCCTGGTCATCACCTTCAGCCTCATCAGCAACCTCGGCGCAGCACAATGCACTTGCGGCCGGTCAACAAGCAGAGCCCTTCAACCCTCTCCTGTTGAAGCCAGCAGTCAGCCTCAACCAGGCGCTATACATCCGACTCACTGGAGCATAATGCAGCGCCACCCCGCCTCACTAGGGAATCACTGCAGACAGTTCCGACTCACCGTGAACTATGCGACACCCGGTTCAGACTCACTGGAACCACAATTGGCACTGGCAAGCATCGCAAGATACACGACTCAGCCCACTATCGACCTCCGGTCTCCGAAGGGGAGTGATGTGGCGGCATCTACATCGCCACATACGAACTACACGACATGACGTCACGCAAATCCTGCATCGCGCAATTAGAGTTTACCGCGCGACTAGCATTATATATGCTAGCCAACGTCCCGACACCAACCGTTGGGCAGTTGCCCATCAGACACAACACCCGTCTGGTTGGATGATCCTCCCTTTTCTATGGAGCATGAGTGAACTTTACACTCTGATCCTCATGCCTCTTAACCATAATATGTCTTCGAATTTTTGGTTCTAGGACATGTCGGTTCTCTCACGATGTTTTCCTTCAACGTTTTGAGAGCAGTGGTGATGAAATAATTTACATAAAGTATGGTTGGAAGGCGATCCACGACCTACAATCGTAAGTCGCGGCCGTTACCACTGAGCCACCACTGCTCACTGCTGCTGTTTAATTTTTTACCTACACATTATACCACATAAGGCATAGAAGATAGAACAGAACCTAATATGACATTCCAGACATACGTGGAGCGGTTACACCAATATATTGGAGGCATCTTCAAAAGGGTTAAAACAACATTCCACAAACTTGTAATGTACTGGCTGAAGTTTTCAGTTCTTTTTTGAGATAATGAAGTCTTGTAACGCCATTTATTATTGTCTCCGAGCTAAACTATTTGAAATGTGCGGGGACTTTTTTGAAACCTTGACAAGAATTACTCGAGATTTTCAAAAGAGGTCGCATTATTATGTCATGGCCGATGAATTATGATATCTGACTTGATATTTTTGTCGGGTAAGTATGAGTACCTATATATAATTGGTCGTGGATAAGCAACTTCTTCTTTTTAATTCGATGGTATTTTTTAAATTAGTTGGACCCAGTAGACGGCCACGAATACAGGGTAGTCCAAATAGTGACGTCCAAAAGAAAAATCTGAATTCCTCATACCCAGGGGTATTCGAAAATACCCCATGTATATTCTGCGATTTTTTTTAGTTTTCAAGTTATTTTGGTTTTTGTAATTAATTAGTTTTTTGCCGGTGGAACTTCAAAAATTCATATCTTTTTTTGGAGTATTTTACATTTTTTTTTGTGACATAAAAGTAACATTCAAGAAGACAATGTCACAAAAAAAAATCTGAAAAATACCCACTACAAAAAAGATATGAATTTTTGATACTCCAGCGGCAGAAAACTGTAAACTATTACAAAAACAAAAATAACTCGAAAACTACAAAAAATCGCGGAACCTAAATGGGGTATTTTCGAATACCCCTGGGTATAAGAATTCACATTTTTCTTTTTGACGTCACTATTTGGACCATCCTGAATACAGCTTCAGTGGCATTCATTAGATCTTTAAAAGTACAGGTGTATGCACCGTCTTTTTCCAAGTTGTGTTTGCAGCGGCCTACCTGGGTACGCAACCGATTGTTTTCGATCTAAGTAATAATAGTTTCTACTATTCTAAGTACTAATAATCGATCGAAACGTTGCTATCCGCTAAGCTTCAACATTTATTTGATAACCTTTGGCAGGAAGTCCTACCGGATATTTACATCTGTCGTAATCAAATTTTCTGCTTCCTTGTGAGATTTTGACGAATTCAAGCTTCGACGGCTTCTGTTTTGTGTTCTTGGCGCGAGGGTGAGCTTTCTTTGAGTTAGAACTTCGCAAAAATATTACTGTATCAAGAGAAATACGTTATTTAATTACATTTTGGTCTCGCGTAGATAAAACGAGCTCTGCTATGTTTTCTCCGCATATTTGGATGTGGATTTTATCCGCGGTTCGCTCGCATGGTTATGTTTTCTTGCAAAACGTACCCAAGGCACTATAAATACATGCATGAGATCTACGTTACAAATAATTTAATGAAAATGAACTCCAAAACACTGTTGAGATAACAAAGCTGTCGTAAACTTTGATCACCGTCACGTATTGAATGTCATAGCTATAAAAATGTAGGACTCACTTTCAGACAACACGTCATGGTTTCTTTGCGGTAATATAATCCACGGCTTAGAAAAAACGTGTCTGTCAACGAGCTTCCATAATGATCCATACAACACTGACGACCGTGCCTACACACGGCGAATAAGCCGTAGTTTCTCACGGCATGAAAAACGTGTGTTCAAAGGGCCATACTCGTATGAGTAAACACAGTAAGTAAATACGCAAGAAACATATATCATTCTCTCCAGACGAAGAGATCGTATGACGTACATAAAATGAAGAAAGCTTTCTAGGCAAGGGTTCTTGATCGTCGGCCGATCGTCAACGTCAAATCAAATATAAAGTAAGAAGCAAATTTAAGCCTAAAAATCAAATACAGGCATTTTAAAAGAAATCCAGTTTAGATGACATTTAAAGTACGGAAACCGATTGAAAAAGAGGCAGACGAGATGGACGTTGCAATTTACATGAAAGTTTATTTGCCAAGTCTGCGACGGACGCGGAGTAGAGGCTTTAATTAAACGAGCCGCAGGAAGACCAGCTGACTCAAGAGATTATTTTGTAATTTATTTTATTAATATATTTATATTCAGTTGTGCCGAAACTGTTTCCGTAATATTGTGGTCTACTTTTGTTTTTGGTGTGAAATTGGAGGTGGTGCAGCGTCAGCGTTAGCATCATAATCACAATTCATCAATCTTCTGCTTATAATGCATTATAATGGATTGTATGTAAGCATCGAGGTCTATTTAATGATGATAGCCATGCACACAACATCGTTTCTGGTTAGTTAAAACCATATTGTGCCTGCTTATCGAACTATCTACGCTGTCATAAAGGTACATCCTCTAACTTTGATATCCCAGATTAGCATTGATTGTGTTTGACACTCTTACGTCGCATCATCCTTGTTGTTCGTGTTTGTTTCGTGTTGAGGCTTTTGATACACCACAAAAACTGATTTCACAGTATCTACCAACTATATTGATGAAATTCGTAAGTGGAAGAAGGAGCCAGATCTATACTTGTCTGTTCTCGATACACGAAACGGTTTCGAAGTTTTCATAGAATTATGTCTTTCCGATTGTCACTCGTCGAGAGTCCATATACAAAGGTTGTACAAGGTATTGATTAAACGACCTTTGTTTCCTGGACCTTAATTTTCTGATGAATAGACTGCTGTGTTCCAATTTTTCACGAATGAGAGCATTGTTTTTCGTTGTGCAAATAATGTAGGCATATTCATTTCTTTATATAATGACTGACCAAAAACAACACGGTGTGGTGAACACACCGTGTTGTAGGTTCATGGTACACCGGGTGAATTTTTGAGATGAGACTTCGGAACGGAAATCTGAATCCTATTTGTAAATCTAACACTGAATGAATGCCTAATGAAGTCAAGTGAAATTACACTCAAGCAATTTAGAGCTTTTAAGAGGTTTCATTGTGAACAATGTTCTTGACAATCGCTAGTCGCTTCGATTTGCTAGTCGCTATCTCCAAGGCGCTCAGATCCGCTCTGTGTTGTTTTCAAAGTACACCTCCATTTGTTCCACGGAATAATTAATTCTATTGTTCGAACCAGTTTCTGAAAATGACACAATTTTGTTACCTGTACGGAGTGAAGTCCTCTCACATGGAATTATATTATATAACAAATGGGGAATAATAAATTTAGGATGTGCCGTAACAGGAAAACAGCCCGAGAGCTTTGAATAGCAGGGATTTGTTTTATAGATAATTTCCGAACTATATTCGCAAGTGTCGGTGGTTAGGAGAGATTTCCGACCGTAGCCGGGTCTCAGTGATATAGTTATAACCGTTAGCTTTTATCTAATACATAGTTGATGTTTCTTACACCATTTACATTGAATCTGTTTCTAGTATTCTGTGTTCATTTACATGCGCTTCGGCAACTGGAATTTACTGGTACAAAATTACAATGATTGACTGATTGATTATTCTTAATTGGATAGTAAGTTGCATAGCAACGAAAACGAAATGTTTTCTTCATAAATAATATTATTTTAAAATACCCATTAGAAAAATCGGACAAACAATTAATTGAAACAGAAACTCGGTTCAGTCTCGTCCTGCTTTCGGAAAGGTTTTATAAAATTGGATATTTTCATCGTATAAACTCAAACCCAATAATAACTTTAGATTTAATTAAACTTTAATTTGGTTCCTATTGGTTTACACGGGCAAGTGTTAGAGAAAAGACTACTATTTAAATAATTACGTGTAATTATAAATAATTATTATAATAACTACGTGCTTCTATAGGCACACCTAGTTCCTTTTATGATAGTATAAAAGAGTCAGTATCGATAACATATTAAATCTCAAATCAAATTTTTCATAGAAATTTTGAGTCGTGGGTTGTGTTGCAATTTGTAACACTTCACAGTATTATACCTATGAATTGTATTCAAGCAATGACAATAGACCTGCCCAGTGTCCATAGAACGACGTATTTTTATTATTGAAGTAGGTATGTACGTACGAGTATCTAACTCTATGTGAAACCGCAATAGATGGCACCTACTTCAATAATAAACATACGTCATATTATGGACACTGGGCAGGTCTGTTGTCATTACCTTACAATTCATAGGAATAATACTGAGGATTATAATGGTATTCAGCTGCATCCGGTTAGACTGGAAGCCGACCCCAACATAGTTGGGAAAAGCCTAGGCAGATTGAATACTGAGGATTATTATTCCTATGTGGTTTGCCGTAGCGCGTACGGATGACTTTTACGCAATAAGACGCAAGCGTGTGTCGTTGCTGTTGGGCAGAGTACGCGGCAGAAGCAACGACATTCTGAAGATAGTTTCTAGTAAATACCAGTGTCTGATATATATTCGCTCTGGGTAAATATCGTGGTTGGGACGGTTTAAAATAAAATATTTTAATTGTTATAAGCTCCTGTTGTTACTAACCATAATTAATCATGTTATCTGAATACATAAAATAAAATTATCGTTAAAATTATAATGATTAAATTACTGCAAAATTAAACCCACTCATTCAAACTTGATACTCATGCGCCACTACAAAGCGTGCGCGATCATAACGGACGGATTTTAATTAATTAAAATCACGCATAGATAATACTGCTTCAGAGCTTAATTCCAGTCTTTGTATTATGAGTATAATTATGGATTAAAGTGATGTTTTAAACGCATTATTTAAATTAATTACTGAAAACCGCGATATCGCTTTTGAAATGCACAAATTATTTTTAGTCATGCTATCAAATCATCAATGCCTACAATTGTTTACTGTTGGATAGATCTCACCAAATTGGACTGCACTATTGGGGTTCCGTCCTTCCAATGTTAGTCGCTTTCAGAATCCGACATAACAGACCATCGATTGTAGTTAGTTTGGTTTGTGGTGGTTGCTTGGTAGCGGAACAGTTACCTCAACGTCACACATACATACATAACATAATCAGCCTATAATTTTACACAAAGTAAAGCGCCTTAAGGGTTCAAACCTACAACCCCTGGGCCACCACTATTTTAAAATGATTAAAATTATCTGTCCTTCGACAAATGTTTACAGTAAAAATCACTGAGTTTTACTACCGAAAATGATTTTTATTACTATACTGATTGTCTGTGCAGTACAGTAATAAAAATCACAACTTAATTAAAATACTTTTGACGAACCGTCGCGTTATACAATGCTAGGTGTGATTTTTTATTAAAAAAAAAACTCATTTTAACGAAATTAAAGCGGCCGAGCTGAGAGTGGCCCTGGGGGGACAACGCAGCCATCTGGGGAATCCGCCTTAATTTGTTCATTAACCCTTAAACAGGAGGCGACCCATTTGCAAAATTCATAATTTTAGCTATACACTGCGACTTTCTCAGCTTACGGAATGACTTTTCATGTCTAAGCCTTTCTGTGATCTTTAGTATTTTGCTCTAACTAGCCGAGTAGAGTAGACCTATAGGTATGATAGTAACTCGTGTGGTTATACAACATTAGGGGTATTATTATCACAACACAAACCATTTCTTTCGTGAAAGAGCTTTAACCGAGTGATAAAAGCACAGATAGGTCACAATCTAGATCAATAAGTAGACTATCGATGCCTAACTTTTTAAGAATGAAAGCCCAAAATTTAAGCTACGATTAATTAAAAAAATTTATAAACTTTGTTTCACTGGTTCTAATTGCAAATAGCAATAGGACACTGGAGACCAAAGGAGAATTTGAATCTATCAGTAGATAAAATAGGTTCGTCTAGATGATACCCTTCGATTTTTCGACCCAAAAATACTTGAGCATTACTTTCAAACTTATCTATCTCGAGCAGTCGATTTGCTGTTAAAGAACCAATAAATTTTTGCTTAAGTTGATTCATTTATAATTCAAATACTTGAGTCTAACTTTTTAATGAAAGTATCCGAGCAAACGACAAGGATGACATATTAAATTACAAGATTATTTATTCCAATTAACTCCTTCGATTCTTATTGCATGTTTTTTAAAAGAAACCTAACCTACCCAGAGGAAGATTTACAACATGTAGGTGCGTTTATAAACTTTGAATACTTATTAGTATTGCAGATGATGGTTTAACGACGGTGTTAATAAATAGATTGCGAGATAATTTGGCAAATAATAGAGTTGCTATCCCATTTAGTATAGGACGGAAGCCTCACCGTTCGTCGTAATAGCGTGGTACGTTTAAACAAAGCCCTAGCTAATCAAACCCCAGTAGGCAGTATTGTAGCGCGCGCTGGCCGGGCTGCGGCCCGTCGGGCTGACGGGGTCACCTCCCAATATTGTAGCTACTGAGCAGGCGGGATTATGGCGGAGCATCAGAGTCCCAGCCTAATGGATTTACTGCTAGTTGCGCCCCGCAAATATACACCCCGGACCTTCTTGTTTACTTACACAAGTGCCAGCGTTTTTGTTTAAACAACGTTTTCCAGTTCTATAATTAATTTGTCAAAAGAGAAATGAATGAAAGTTGGTAGGTAATTGAATAATAATAGTAATAGTATGAAATTCCTAAGCTTGTTATAAGTAAAGGAAAAAGCAAGTTTTTTGTAAGAACTTGTTCTTTGCTTGCAAAAATGAGATGATAAATTATGTTCACAAGATCACAAGTTATTCTTGTGTAAAAATATGTTGCTTCTGGGAATTGCGTTTTTTTATAGAACTCGCTTCTGACCCAGTGGACCCCGACTTAAGAGTCGGGTCGTGGGTTCGAACCCAGGCAAGCGCTTTACTTTGAGTAAATAATTTAATCACCACTGCTCTCAAAACGGTGAAGGAAACAACGTGAAGAAACCGGCATGTCCTAGAACCAAAAATTCGAAGACAGGTGACATCTACCAAACCACACTGGGTCTGTGTGGTGAATTACAGCCCACTCACTCTCGAAGAGAGAAGGCCTGTGTGTGTTCCAGCTGTGTGGGAACATTAGGCTTATAGGCTGATTATAGAACTCGCGTCGATGGTCTTGAGATGTTCTCATCCTCATTAGCCTGTAGAAGTGTATGCTGAACATACCTACATGGCCTCTTCGATCGCACGCCATTCAATTCACTTCTCGGCTACTCTCATCGGACTATGTGACCTGTGCTCTCATTTAACTACTACCAGCCACCCTGCGAATATTTATTCCACCCAGCCTGAGAGTGACCTACCTCACTTTTGCCAATTCGCAGATTCCACTCAAGAACACGTCTACCTACCCCAACAGTCATCTTTTGTGTCCAAAGCATAATAAATAAATAAATACTCGAAAATGAGGCAAAGAGGAAAAATAATGAATTTTCTCGATAAAAAATCTTATAGTGTCTATAAAATGTAACAAAAGGCATCCTATTGAGAAAAATCTCTGCGAGCATAAAATGTTTATGGCTCGAATTTATTACCTACATGAAAATATTGCAGCCTTTATAAACCACGTCTTTAATTTTTAATAGAAATCAGATTCCTGGAATTTTATGAATTCCCATAGGTATAGGTACCTACTATTTCGGTGTGTTGATAATTGATCTTGAATAGGGATTTACTATGAGACTTCATAGTAATTTTTATTGTTTACTGTTCTCACATACCATATTAAACTATGCAATATGATGCTAACTTATTTAAAGTCCATGTAAACGTTAAAAAAAGGTGTCAATTTTGTTTACTTTGTTAGAAAATATCACTATAAAGTTAAATGGAGGTTTGAGTTTGACATGAGCCTCATGTACACACACTTATTTCACAGTTATTTTACTTTTGACAGCATCCACCCAACAAGCCAGCAACAACCTTATTGTTATGATTATAAAGATCGCTGTGATTTTGACAGTGGTGCAAAATCAGAGGTAAATTAACTGTGAACGGACTGTACGTAAGTACAGTTGTGCGCTACACAACATTATAGTCCAAGATCCCGCCAGACCTTACTAATTTTCTGATTAACAAAATGTGTGGGATAGAGTAGTGTTAGTATGTACTTTGAACGTACGCATACCTGCAAACTTGGGCCGACGGCCAATTTTAGGTATTACCTAGGTACTAAAGTTACGTAAAAATATTAGGTACTCACTTTTTTTAAAGTCTCTCTGGTGATTTTTATGTATGTTTTACAGAATATTCTTAATAATAATAATTCATGATTATTACTGTCAGACACTTCGTCGGCGGTTTTTTCCGCCAAATGCTTTAATGCTCGCAATAAATGACATCATCTTACTTAGAGTTAGTTTTAATTTTTATATAATTATACTCGGGGAACTATTTCAATACTATTTGTAAGCAGCCAGATCAATCGTAGCGGTCAAACATCCCCCAGACACAATTAACTGTGTCTGGGGGATGTTTGACCGCTACGGTAGCCGCTACGATACGTTAGCTGCGAGTGCAGACTGTGCAGGTACAGTCAAGACAACAATAATTTAGGCTCCATTTAGTTAAGCTCGATTAAGTTTTTATTTAAGATTATAGGTTTTTTTTAAGATTTAGCTCCATTAAGTTTGAATCGTCATTAACTTGAACTTGGACTCGCAACTAACTTCCCAGCCCCCATTAAGTTTGAATCGAACTGTACCTGATACCTGAATATTGGCCGTCGGTTCAAGCTTGCAGGTATGCGTACGTTCAAAGTACATACCACAGCTTTATGTGTTCTGTGGTACATACTAACACTACTCTATCCCATACATTTTGTTAATTCGAAAATAAGTGAGGTCTGGCGACCCTGGGATCTTGCTCTATTAAGGTATGGATTCAACAAACACAAAAACCCTTAGTGTAGGTACAAATTGTTTTAAAACTAGCTTTCAGGTCACTCTGAAAGCTTTAAATAAGCTGACATTAAAGCTTATCGAACGGACACGTTTTACTACTACAATTTTGCTTTAACAACCAAAGACCGGTATTGTTGTTACGAGCCTCAGTTACGTGATTGTTTTCCGTGTGTTGTGTTTTTCAATACATAAGTACAATAATGCTTTTATCTGCAGAATATCGACGTTCACGTTCTTTTGTTTACTTTAATTCTACTTTGAACTTAAATACTTAACTATATCTTTATCTTTCCTCTGATTTGAAGAACAGTATCCCACAACATTTTTAACATGAGTTCACGTATGTAGGGAATATTATAGCAAAGTATCCATCCATGAGTCATGTTTGTGAACGGGCGCCGTCAGTTGGGACCGGTCGTCTCTTAGCTGCCACGGCTTTTAGTTGTTTTAGTTTTTATCTTTTTATTACGGACGCTTTTTAACGTGTACGTCTTTCTACATTGTTCTCACATGTATATTTTAAACATGAACGATGTAACCAATATTTTGTAAAAATACTTTGATTTAAAAGAGTGTCCGTGGAGTTTCTTGCCCGTTCTTCTCCATAGGGACCTACTACGCTTTGAAATGGGCAACTAGCTTCATCTTTCTGACTGACCGACCCCTTGACAATTCAAAAGTGCTTGTAATTGGTTTATTTGAAATAAATGCTTTGCGTTTGAGTTTATCTACATCACAAACAAAACTACCAAGAGCATGATGTGAAAACTACGCCTGACACCGTCCGACCTCAAACAATTGTTGTTCAAACAAAGCTTCTACTGTCCAGGGGGAAACGTGCAGATTTTACAATAATAAACAGCAATATCCTTTCATTTCATGTCCATATTCTGATACAAGTTTCAGTAGTGTTCACTGTTAGACGAAGGGTTGACACCGGTCACTGCCACCTGTTAACAGGGTGCAATGTTTCATTGTTTCCACCACAACACGAATGCCATTTATTCAAACACCGCATTTATGTAACGTGGGTTCAAGAAGTATTTCGTCTTAATTGAAACTCAGTTTAAGCCGCCGAGGATAATAAGCCTGATTCTATATGGGTAATGTGCCGACGACGCGGTGAAAGTAATTACTGTCAGTTATTTAGACGTAGGTTTATATCTGAATTGTTTTGATTCACGTTTGTTTTGTTTTGTTTCAGGTAAAGTGTACAACATCTACACTAGTGTAGCCACCGCGACGATGTGTGAACTGTGAACGTTTAAACGGAACAGTGAACTGATTGAAATGAGTGTTACTAATTGACTGGACAGTGGACTGATTCAAATGAGTGTTTCATAAAACTGAGTGGTGTTTTGTAGCCATGAGTTTCTTGACATCGTTGGGTCAGTACGTGGCGGACGTGGCGGACAGCGTGGCCGGGCTGGCGCTGTCGCCGCGCCGCGTGCCCCCCTCCCGCCACCGCTCCGCCGAGGAGTCGCAGGCGCACCCACCGCCACCATCCACTGCGACCATGAGAGGTAATAAAACACACAATTAATTCATTAATTTTAGAGGCTTTTTCAAACCCTCAAGGTTCTGAAGTTTTAAGACGAAATTGTACGTTGGATCCCACATCACATTCCGAAAATTGCAAACTCAAAGGGTAAGGTAATTTTAAATCTGATATAATTATCTAAGGGCAAGTGACAGCTACAAGGCTAGTTAAAATAAAAGAAGAACGCAGATTGGATAGGTGTAGTGTACCTATGTTACACAACTTTCGCAGTAGACTGACCGGTTTAACAGACCCAAAATATACAAGGTGTAACTTAAATAACGCACAACCTCTTATGGGGTCATTGTACTCATTATTATGAACAACTTTTACTACGGGACCATACCTGAAATCGCGAAAAAAAACTCAGCTGTTCTAAACATTTATTTTCGCCTATCTGGCCAAAATGTAGGGAACAGCAGATTTATTTTTCGCGATTTCTGGCTTGGTGTTAAAGTAAAAGTTGTTCATAATTATGAGTACAATGACCCCATAAGAGGCTGTGCAATATTTAAGTTACACCTTGTATTATGTATACCTAATTAAATACCTTTGCCATAAACTTATTGTATTAAATAGTTGCAGTAACATAATTTTCTTAGAATACAGAAAGTTGATGTGAATTCCTGAATTTCATGACGTGATTCGCAACAGTGGAGTCAAAATCTTGTCGAGCGGAGTGGTTAAACGTAAAAATATCGACATGTTTGTTCTGCTGCCATTTGTCTATCATCGAGACTCAGATTAACGGTTTGCTTTATAAGACAAGAATTCGATGCGGTATAATATGCTCTAAGGCAGGCATCCATCTGTGAGTGATTTTGCTTGACTGAATACACACAGTCATAGTCATCGCAGCAGGCCTGCAATAGTCGAAAAACTAAACACCTAATAATGACAGTGACAGTCAAAGGATATGGTGGCAAAGTAGCAAAACCTCGAATTAAAAGGTTATTTGAAAACCTATTGAAAATACAGCAGGAATATTCATATAAGTACCTATGCAATTTCTGGTAATTGTAATGGATATGAATTTCAACTGATAGAAATAATCATTTTGGTTAAATCATTTCATTTCTGTCATTTTCATTGATCGGTGGTTGGTTGTTTCCAAAGAAATTAAATATAAATCTAACAATTTAACAATAAATCTCTTTGGATGGTTCTTATTGTTATTCGCTCTCATCATCTGCCTAGCCTTTTCCCAACTATGTTGGGGTCGGCTTCCAGTCTAGCCAGATGCAGCTGAATACCAGTATTTTATCGCTCTGTTGTTTATAAATCATATTTTTTAATGTACTGGATATATCAAGCCGCACGTTGGTTTACTGCAAACTTTCAAAACAGCTGCCGTTTTAGAAGCTAACGAATTCTTAAAGACTTCAAAGTTGTTATGTGCCAGATTTAGAAGTGTGTCGTCTCACAAATTTCCCTCGGCAGGCCTGAAACTTTGAAAGAAAATGTTCAAACTTAGTCAAATTAAGAATTGTACGCTACAAACGTTGATTTAACATAAACTTACCTACCAATTAAAAAACTTAGTCGCTTTAGATAAATCGTATCGTTCGGTCAGGCGTAGGTACTCCTACTTTGCCTCTTTTGGATAAGTCATAATTATCAACATTTTTCAATACAGCAGCAGCTGTTAAATATCAAGAAAAACTAGTAGGTACAAGACACATTAAATTAGTTTTAACTTGACTACTGCAGTGCTATTCTGTACAAATCACACCGTGAAATCTTAGGTGAAGTGAGCGAGGAGTGAGTTGTCAATAGTGTCAATCCAATCTAGCATTAGGTAGAATGACAAAACACTTCACCTAGGTTTTCACGGTGAGATTTGTACAGAATAGCACTTCTGCAGCGAGAAAGGGTTACGGATCAGACAGATTAGAGTTAGACATTCATAAGTCTATTATGAAACCTTTGTGGTCTTTTCATGTCATACGAATATGTTTACTTGAAACTAATATATTGTGCGTTTGTAGGATTCCCTCGAGTTGTGCCAACGGAGGGAGCATCAGCGCTGAACTCCCGGCGCCGAACCCTGGACTGCCTGGCGCCCGCGCCCCCGCCGCGCCGCGGGGGCTCACTGCGCGTGGCTCGCAACCAACAGCCGCCGGAGAAACCCACTATGGCTTTTTGCAAGAGGCGCCTCTCTTGGCCTGAAGTTGATAACTCTGTCAATTCTGGGTAAGCAACTGTTAGGTACTTTCGTATTTTTCAATTTTCTTAAAGGGTTTCAACATAGATCTGAAATTCCCATAAATTCTCCAAATCTACCGGTTCTATTTGGTGCTCCTAAAGCCAACGCTCAACAAAAGCTATCAAGACAAATAATGATATTGGGGAAATCACAGGCTCTCGCAGGATATTAACGTGTTTCCACGGAAAGGGGAATTGCAAATTAGCGGTAACTCCTTACGGCCCTCAGACGAAACATGTCAGGAATAGAGATTAGTTGTCCCCTAAACCAAATACTTAAGAACGAACAGTGTTGTCGAACAAATTTTTCTTTTGTCGCACGTGACACAATTATGGGTAAAGCTACAAATTATTTTACACAATAAATTCAAATAAAATTCAACGAACCCCTCAGATACGATTTTCTTTTGTACGTAGTGCAAAGGTTTACAGCATATTCAGCGGCATGACACTCGCAATAAGTATTAATCTAAAGAAATTCATTGTGTTAAATAAGATGTGAGAGATGTGACGTCGTTAAATGAATCGATTTACCAGCACGAGCTCCATTTGGGAGAATAGAAAACTTGATTAAACCAGCGGGTGGTGGCTTGTTTATGCTGCCACTTGGAATGAAATGTAATAATTTTTTACCTTTTTTATTAAGAGTTCACGAGATCAGATGCGCATTATGTACCTAATCTGTATAAAATGAATATTTGAATGCTAAAACGTAACCGCGTGACTAAAGCGTTTATTTTTGTACTTTATCGAAACTTTCATTAAATTATCTCTCTTATTATTAGATATCTCTCATGAAATCCATTAAGATTGCGCTAGTCGACGACGGCTCGAACTCGTTGGTGGGCGTGCAGAATATGCATGCTATTTAGTTTATTTATTTAGTATTTGTATATTTAGTTTTCATTTATTTAGTGAAATAGACGATTATTTGATTTATAACGAAAACGAGTGCGTAAGTAACATTTCATGAACAGACCTTTGTGCGTACGATATTACGAAAAAACTACTGGATGTATTTATTCAAAATAAAGTTATTTGAATTTTTGATTAAATTGTACGGTAATTTTGTCATTTTAATACTCCGGAAATTATTTATTAACGCCCAAAGGATGCATTAAAATTAGTGTTGAAATATGGAAGTTTCGACGCTCATAACTTTCAAACATTTTTTTTTAATTCTGTTCCCGTACAGGGCTAGATAATGACGAGAAAAGTATTTAGATATAATTTTTAATTTTAATGTACACTGTAAAACAGTGGAGTAAACTCCGTACGACGTTAGTATGGAAGAATGCCTGACTAGGGTAACCTTAAGCAAAGCACTTTGACGAGTCCTTATGCAATAGTACGGAAACTTAATTCATTACGCCCTTGCCCCTTGACAAGGTTATCAGTGCAGACCGGGAAGAACAAAATCCACTGGAGACCGCTTTTATGTGATAGGTAATAAAGTCAGGCTTAGTCTGTTTCAAAGTTTTTCAGCCGTGGCGGGCTCGCTCCCTCCCATTAGCGCGGTGTCTCGACATAAGTTGACACGAGAGGTTTTCAATTAGATAAAAGCTGGCAACAGTGGCTCACGCAAATCATCACTGATTGCAAAGTAAAAGACGCAGTGTGAGGGGATGTGCGTACTTGCGTAGGAGACGTAGGGGGATGGGCGGCAGGCCGCGGGGGTCGGGCGCACGACGACGCGCCTGTCACGGGGACACGTGCAAGGACGTGCAACAGGTCGCCAGCTGACCTACTTACAATAATATTATTAATCACTGGATATGTTTATTGATTTGCTGCGTGATATAGGTAAGTCCAGATAGAACTTCGCATGCAAAACTGATATAAACAGAATCATTCTAATTTTTCATGACTTTATGTGTTACGTAAAGCGCGAATGTAAAAAATGTGTTCCTAACAATTAAAACCGCCTTTACTCTTTCTGCAACCCAAACTAAAACTGATAATGTCACAATAGGAACAGAATTAGTTGCCTTTCTTATCATCGATGGAAGCAAAGAAGTCATATAAGAAGTACTTCTATTGTCGTTTAAAAGCTACGAAGTGAGCACCATAAATGCATCGAACGAAGTGGACACCATGGACGAAACAGTAATGCAGACATCGATAATTTTATTGTTTTTAAAATTCCTATAAACCCAAATGAATATGAATAAATCATATGTGTTATTTGACTTTAATGTCTACTGCTGTAATAAAACCGAAAAATGATTACTTTTTCGATAGGAAAAAAATCCAAAGTAGCAACGGTTATTTTCTGTTTTATTATACGATTATACGTAAACAGTACCTTATTGTGCAGTAATATTTGATTTAAATTTAAATATTTTAAGAACTTACTTAGCTAAAAATTACACACCGAGCTAAACCACTCTTCGATATATCCTCTTAATAACAAACAAGACACTTGCAATGCACCTGCCATGTTATCTCACCATCACCCTTGTTGACTGGTAGAGAATGCCTTTTTTTTTTTGTGGATGGGAAATCATCAAATGACTTCTCCCGCTCTGGGCAGGGCGGGAGGGCGTGTCAGACTTTTACTGACTAAAACCTACCCATGTTCCTTCAGTTGCCCGTGCCAGGGCCACGGTATCTCTTTCGAACTACCCGCGACCCCGGCGGCATCGGCCCAATTGACCCCATCACTGCTGACATCTCTTTGAGGCGCGCGTGGAACACAACGCGCCGTCGACCTGCGGACCTGCCTTGGTCCTTACCGAACGGCGAGCTGCCCATTACTCGTCGTCCGCTAGCCCGCGCCTACGGTGGCCGGGAATCGGCGATAGATTCCCGCCGCCCAGGGCGTCTCCTACGGCGGCTAGGGGCGCGAGGGCGCGGCTGTTGCCTCTCCCTCATGCGTTCAGCTTCCTCCTTCGCGAGCATTACTGCTTCGCAGAAGGAGGTGACGGCCTCCCGTGCACTCTCGCTACGCACCATAGCCTGGACCAGGTTTGGACGCGAGAGATCGCCGCCGCCGATCGCCTCCGTGAGAACACGGGGCGGTGCTCCGCCCAAGCCGGGCAGACCTCCACTGTATGCTCCACCGTGTCCTCCGGGCGATCCACACAATAATGGTGACCCCCGGCGATCCACACAATGGTGACACCCGGGCGTTTCCTCCCGCCTTATCCGAAACAGGAACCTCCCGAAACAGCCGTGGCGCCTCTCCAACCACTCCTCAAAGAGGGGACTTATCGCCGCAATTGTTAAGTCCGCCTTTGAATCTTTATTGGTGCCGATTCTCTTGTCACAAATGCCTCTAAACTAGACTAATAATCACTAAAATTTAGTTTATTCCTGTCAAACGACGATTTCCCATTCTGAAATTGACTAAAGTGACACAACTTAACTATATTTTAGTTTGACAGGACTAAGATTGTACGGAGTTATTAGTTTAGTGAAAATGGCAATTTTGCTATTCTGAATTTGACTGTTTTCACCTAAAATTTTAACTATCAAACTAAATCAGACTATGTTTAATCGCGATTAAAAAGGTGTGGAACAAAATTAGTTGACATGAACTAAAATTCACACCGAGACCTTGACTTCAGATGCAAAAACAGTAGTGTATTTTTCTCTTTTCTTTTGCATATATCTCGAAAACGGTGAGTCCTATCGCAAAAATAATGAAAATTTGGCCCCCCTTTATAAAACGCATAAACCTCTATGACTCAACATGTAGGTACCAAAAAAAAGGTACCTACCTACATTCCATATAAAACACGTTGAAGCTGACCCCTTCCTGCGCCCCTCCAGCTCTAAAAGATATTTGACCCGGTAACGACAGCGATGTCGGTGAACAAAATATGACAAGCCTTGTCACTTCATAGTGATTTCGTTAGTTCCAATTAAAGCCACCGGGTCAAATATACTATAGGCACTATACCACGCGGAGTCACGATTGTCAAACTCGATTTTAGTTGTGTCAAAATTGTTATGAAATTTAGAGGTTTTTTTTTTTTGCAGAATAGCTCTAAGATTCTCATAGCAAAAAGTAAAGAATTTTAGTGATATTTTAGTTAGTTTAGTTCGGTGTACAAGAGAATCGGCACCATTGTGCACAAAGTATACTAGATAAATAAATACTTAATGTAGGTTCACGGTAGGTGTAGATAAGCTACCTACTTATAAGCTACCAGCTTTTGCCCGCGGCTTCGCCCGCGTCGATATTGGTAATTATCCCACGGCAGCGTATTGCCGTGATACGAAAAGTACTTATCTTACGTCCTAGCCCAGGTCATGATCTATCATCCAAATCCGTTATCCGACAGAGTTACTTACGCATTTATAATATTGATGGAAGTGTGGATGTTATAGAAGTAAGCTCGTGTTGTAACCATTGAAATATAAATGTTTTGTAAATAACATTTTTGATTTTGTCATATTTTGCTAGAACAGAAGAATTAGTGCGCTGGATATACTGTAATAACATTTTGCACACGTGTGAAAGTCACTCTCCTGCGGAAAACAGGAAGAACAACGCCACGTGCAGAAAATCGCGTCATTTCCACAACGCCATGTATCGAAGACACTGGTAAACTCAAACTCTACGCTCTGCTTATACACGTTTAATATTTTCAAATAATCTTCTTTTTTAAGTAATTAAAAAAGCCGGAAATTATTAAGGTTCTTCCCCCTCACAGTTGCCTGATGCCAAACGTTTAAGAAGGTTAGTAGGTAGTATCAGGCGACTGTGAGAGCCAGTCTAAGAACCTCGATGATTTCCCGGCCAGTTTCTTTTTCGTGTTTTTAAAGTGTCTCGGAATGGAACGGTTTCTTATATTTGAGATCGACTTCCACTAACCGTTTCCTGATAGTATCTTGAGGCAGATATTATAGCCCTTATTCATCAAAAGTTACTGGCCAGAACGAATACGATAACCGTGGTATCTGTTATCAAGTTGTACCTTTGTTGCTTTTTTCTTCGGTGGGATACATTCTACTCAATTTACCGCAGTCTGGTCGGTTCTGGACTTTTTTAGTTTGCATACTTGTTTGTTTTGTATCTGCTTTGTTATGAATGAGTTTAAATTCTTCAAATAGTTTGCGGCTTGATCATGCGATATTTTAGACCCTTGTAGATGCGAGTACAGGAACACCTGCACGTGGAACGCCTGCATGTGGAACGCCGCGTACGCGATACTCGCGGGGGAAGTGCTTTGTCTGAAAACCTCCTGTATAAACGAACTATGTTGTCACGATGCATTCTAGACAAAGAGTACGTCTACTTGCTACAATAATTTATTTTCAATACACTTCCTCGAAAACTGGTTCATATCGCACTAAGATTAGGTTCACAATGCAATGTATTTCACCCGCGTGCGATTTTTCATTTTCGAACTCGTGTGCGGGAATAAAAATTGCCACAGATAACTTATACCTATACTTAGTTCAAAATTCGGAGGTGAATGTTTTTTTTTTAATCTCGGCAAAGAGATTGAGAGAGAGAGAGAGTTTTTACGGCGTTAATATTTTTTGAATATTTAAATAATGTTTATAAATAGAATATCATCAAAAACCATGTCATACAATAAAAAAACGTTTACGAACAAATTAACATTTATTTGTGTTCTAGACTCAAAAATATTTTAATTTCCTATTTTTCATATTAGGCTGTTTATCGGCTTTATGCCTTTGCTTCTCCTTCATCCTGGCGAAAGCAAAGCGCGGAAAAAAAAGAAAATTTAAATCATAGTTTCCTAATAATTACCTATTTAAATATTCAAAAAATATTAACTCTTAGCCGAGAATTAAAAAAAAAATTCTTCAATTGCATTGAACCAATTTGGACTATGTATAGGTATAAACAGGCAATATATGGTATCTGTGGCAATTTTTATTCCCCGCACACGTGTTGGAAAATGAAAAATCGCACGCGTGTGAAATATATTGCATTGTGAACCTAATCGTAGTGCGATATGAACCAGTTTTCGAGGAAGTGTATTGAAAAAATATTTTTCGTTATTTAATTTTATTTCTTCAAAAGTGTATTGAAAAACGTCGTTTGATATTATCAAAATGTACTATTTTCGATATAATAATCGAAAATTAAAATTATGCCAGTCACGCTATTGTCGCACCCACTACCCATGTTAGCCAATTAATTTTATGACTTTAAATTGTAATAATTTTGTGGACCGATTTAAAGAAAAATACTAAATGTTACTCCTAAATCCTAAAAAAGAGGTACATAAAAATTTCAATAATAAATGTGAATTTTTAAATCATCCCCTATTTTACCCCCTTAGGGGATGATTTTCAAAAGTGTTGAAACACGTAATTCTTTATTTCTTACCAAAAACACAACTTGAATTTTCATGTCCCTGCTGGATTTCCCATACAAACGTTCATCCCCTATAAGTATCACACCTTAACCATTACAGAGTTATTTCTCTAATTTTTAATATTAGTACGGTTATGGCTGGATGTATGTAAGATACATTACTCGTAGGTACCTATTAATTTTAATTAAAGGACGTCCAAAATTCAATTATTCATATAAAATACGAAACAAGTAACCTTTCTGAAATGGAATTCTAATCCAGTCTGATTCTATTTTATTCTTTACAAAATAATTTTGTTTTACTCAGTGAATGAATATTCACTCGGGTGGCTACAATTATTTTATCGTGTTCGCAAATAGAAACATGAAATATAACCTTTTAATAGACATCGGAAAATATTAACAAAGTAATGCGAATAACAACACATATCGTTTTTCTCGATATACAGATGTAAATGAGAACAGAGGAAAATTCCGCGGACGGTTTACACTCCACTTGTGCCTGGTGAATGGAGCTGACAGAAATAAAAAGGTAGAAAAAGGAAAGAGGGATGAGTGAATCAATACTAATACTTATAAATAACTACATAACTTTGTGTAGGATGTAACAGGATAATATGGAAGTATACAATGTTTGTGCGACAGACGGTAACGAAGGTCTCACGGATGACCGGAACTCGCCAGGATAGTTGGTTGTAGCTTTAGAGGTTATGCCATACATGCTCAGAGATAACGTCATGTCATACGAAACTCAAATGAAACACGTGCCTGCTCATTTAAATGTATTCACAATGGAACTGTTGACAGGTCAATGCCACCAAACCTTTGTCAAAGTCATATAGTTCACTTAAAGTTTGCCGTTGCTAAAGATGAACGTCTACTGGTCCGCACCGGCCGCAACGCACGCAACGGATTTTGGTTTGTTTTTATGTATGAAGAAATGAACCGAGCGCTCGTTGCGGGCGGGGCGGTACGGACCGATAGTGGACGCAGTGCTACGAGTATATGAATTTATACAAAGCATCTGTTGCGTGCCGTGTGTTCGTTGCGGCCGGTGCAGACCAGTCGACGTTCACCTTAAACAATAATACTTGTTCTAATGAACTTTCTGCTGAAGGTTAATTCGGCTAGACGGTATTGCGTTACGTACATACTTATTATGGTTATGGATTGTGTGCCCACGTCTTGCGAGGGTTAACCGAAAGATTAGCCCAAACGCATATATACGAACCGTATATCAGTTACAAATGGGAGTTATATACCGGTAAATAACGGATTACTAAAATAATTAATATCCTTGGACCCTACACAATTAAAATTTTCATTAAACGCATGCAAATTTTAGGAATATTATTACCATGCATATAGGTAAACAGGTATATAAGCTGTTAGGTATTTATTTTTACTAGGAATATCTAGCGACAGGACTGAGTTCATTCGTTGTAAATTTCCCGAGAGAGCTTAGTCATGGATCACAATTCGAGAATCGTTTCATTTTAAAATATTTGCATGTTTAGTTGTCATTCAAATTCAAATAGTGGGTATCCTTTAATACTGTGCAGTTCTTTTATAAACTCCACCGGTCTTTACGTATAGAAAGATGAATGAATACGGGAGTAGCACGTATTATTCCGTTTCAGTGTCAATACATAATATGTACCTATGAATACATTTTGTATTTGCGGGAATGGAATTTGGGACCCGTACTAACTTTGCCGTTGAAAAAGATATACTAAGGCTGTAGGTTGCAAGTTCCTGTCCATCAATTTCACTATCAGCCCGTTAACGTCCAGTGCGAGCACAGGCCTCCCTTGCCACAACAATGAATGGAGGACCATTTATTGTAAACGTGGTCACGCGACCTCTTCAAAGTCTTACAAACCTTCACAGTTCGCCAAAGTAGTTACTTAGTAATGTTGCCATATTATCTTTGCTCTTACATAATTAATGTCATTGAACATTTTCACCATCAATAGACGTCAAATAATCTATATTTTCATGAGTCACAAAATTAGAATTCTTAAGCTGGATAAGAAACACCACAAGTGCATTGAAAGAAGATTTTAATATCAAATTGACTATAATTTCTGCCTTTCATGTTTGTTGTGATTCATATTGTCTAGTCGGTACTTACATATTTCCATGGGCTGTATTTAATAATGAGATCAAAATATATTATTAGTTTATATAGATAAAGATATTTTAAACTCCATTGCTAAAAGAACCAGTTTTCCGAAGCGTGCGTTAAACTTGCTTTACTAAGATATTAGGTACGCAGCAAAAAGCTCGGACTATAACAAAATTAAAAGTTCAGGCTGATAAGTTCAGAAAAAAATAATTTTAAACGCCCTTTTCTCACAAAAGAAAAGTAGATTAAAAACAAAACTTTAATGACATTTTACTAAATATTTTTATCACAAAATGCCAGCTACTTTACGTTTTCCCTAAAGAGGTTTTCGACCATACCGCTAAATAGTTTGTATTAGGTACCTAAGGCCCATTTGCACGTTCATGGGTTATCCTAAATAACTCTGAGTTAACAGCTAACTCCGGGTTAATCAAATAATTCATCTTGCGTCACCAAGAGTTAGAGGTAAACCTAGGGTTAAACTTTTAGAAAGAGAGTTATGTCGCTAAACTCTGGATTAGTGTTAGTAATGTCAAATTAAATTGACGTTATGCGGTACCGCTGATAACTTACTGACGTGAAAACGTGTTGTCGCTCGGTGTATTGGTGGTAAGTTCAATATTTCTGACCAACAAAAACATGTAAGATTTCAACCGCTAATAACTACAAGACTTTTAATGCTAGAGTAATGGTTGAGCATTCAAAAAATAAGTCATATTTGTAACAATTTTGAAGCAGGAATTCATTTGTCACTCCCGCGCCCGGTTTCCCCCGCTTGATGTCATTAGGATTGTCTTTGAGAATTTTTGTCGGCGCGCGACGTGGCGCCTAGCCACTTATACACGGCTTGTATTTCTATGAACGGACAGACAACTAATGACTGTTTCCTAAAGTGGTTAGACTAGGCTAGATTACGAATTTTATTTTAGAACAATAGATAACTTAGTTTTTTTTTCAATATCCAAAATAAAAACATTTTTTATATTATCGCCAATAAAAAATAATTAATAAATTATTTCAAAATTTTAAGCGATAACCCTATTTTCTTCCCCGACAATATTGCCTATGTGTCAAATAATCAAATGACATCATAATATTTGCTTTTGTTCTTCCAAAGTTTTGAAATAGGTACGAACAATAATCTCGGAAACAAAACAATCCCCCGCGCGCGACTCCCGCGCCGCATACTTTTTTTCAACCACAGACTAACTTTGTTCGTAATGCCGATACAACCTCACGGCTTTTAGCAAAAATATACTACACACATAACCACCTTTCTAAAGAACCTAGAACGCAAGGGGTGGTACAAAAAATAAAACAGTAAGAGCTGGAACGCGCGCGGTGTCACCGTTCGTTCCGGGTCACTTTGGTGCACTTGGACAATCCTCGTTTTTCGTTTTTTGTTCCGGGGCACTTTCGGGCATTTATCGCGCGAGTGGCGAAAGAGAAACTACAGAAATATGGGCCAAAATAGGGTCAAAAATGCATATTGTGAAGTTGATAATAGCAAAATAAGTAATTTCAGATGTCGTCTCACATCAGCAGTAAATCTGGTCAGAAATAAAAAAAGCCAGGCGAGGAAAGCTTGCATCATAAGGAATGTAATAAGCCTAAAAAGTGCAGTGGCGAGCAAATGCCTCTCACTAGGATAGGTGACCAAACGTTTTCCCGAAAAACGGCGCGGTATCGAACTGCGCCTACTTAATTTTATTTTTATATTTTCTATTGTTCGGCGTTTTAGTAAGTGGAAATTTGGTACTATAATAACAGGCAATATATTCATGAATTCATATAAAAATAACTAAAAATTATAAAAAAAACTTAAAACTTATTTTTCCTTACGTATCTGACGTTTTCGTCAATCAATAAACTCTCCATAGAAACCACATAAAATACGATTAAGATAATTAGTTGTACAAAACACTTGTGTACCTACAAAGAACGGGCCTAAACATTACAATAATTTTATATTTACCTAACTAATTGTTTTATTGCCAAAATGCAAAAAAAAAAAAAATCTCAAACACTCTCTGTGTCGGTGTAGGGCTTACGGACTCATAATGATGAAAATATGAAACCTAAACATAAAAAGGAAAGCTACATCCATAGTTTCGTCCAGACTGTTCCATAAAGTTGAAACACGTTCGACCAGCATGTTGTATCGTGTGTAGTATGTAAGAGCCCCAGCAAACTGACCGTCACGCACATGTCGCGCGTTTCCGATACGCGTGGGCCTGGCTTTATGTACCTTTATGCCCATTGTACCCTCCCCTGAACCCCGGCAAGCCTCTAACTATTAAATAAAAACCTCTGTGTTACAAGTTACGAAAGGTCCCGAATCAATTCTGATTTAATAGTATAGATTGTGCCCGTGAGATTCTGGTGTTTCTGCGTTTTATTTAACGTAGCCTCACATTGGGTTTGTTTGGATAGGAAAACTATGATTTTTTACATGAAGCTTAGATAAAAATAAAATGCTGTTCGTTGGTAAGCGCATCGCTTGAGAACGCCTGGACCGATTTGTCCTTTTTGAAACGAAGTTCCTTATCGCGCATTGTGAAAGGGGCTAGATGGAAAAAATTCTCACGAAAAGTTGTAACGACACTTTTTGCTATAGTAAGTTATTGTAAGCTGTGCGACGTGCGCATGTTTCTCTGTCTGTCTCTCTCTCTCTCTCTCTCTCTCTTATAGAAAGATTAAGTTTATATTAAATTATATTTGTTAATAATAAAAAAAATATTATTATAACTTAAAAAAAAAATATTACAATTCCTTCACTAATTAATCAAAAACTTCGTTCCATCCGGGTGTCCCTTGACACCTCTCAACTTTTTTTTTATTTAAAATATTCGTAATAGTCCGAGTTACGTTTTTAAGGAAAGAAAAATTGAAAAAAAAAATTCAAATTCACGAAAAACTGAACGTCTTAGGGGATTTTTGTATGAACTATTGTTTGAATAGGACAACGTCTGTCGGGTCAGCTGATAGGGAATAATAAAATCATCATACTTTGACAGACTCCATCGAATCATATTTGTTGAAAATATTTCTTTTTTAAACCCCGTTCACGAAAATTACATTATTCATAATATTTTTGATATACAGGCCCTTATGTATCGCGTTTCAATGTGGAACCCTGATAGGGGTCAGTGAGGGTGTCAGCAAAGTTCCGCGCCTCCTATTGATTGCCGACATCAATCAGTAGGAACTTGTTGTTTTCCACTTCGGACGTACATTACAACACCTTTGCCTGAAGGTCAATGTTAGCTAATACTTTGTATTGTATAAATTACAACAATAGAACACTTATTTGCTGGCAACCAATGCTTGTTACGAGTATGCTGAAACGAATACTAGATTACTTGCGATTGGGCAGGAACCTTTAAGGGGATACATCGATAATAGGGATGATGCTTGGGTAAAAAAAAGAAATTGTATTTAGTCTGTCACTCGGATAATAAAAAAATATTATACACGTAGTTTTTGCTTTATCATATTAATAAAAAAATACTTAGATAAAATGCATTAAAGTTGGCGAGTGGAGGCTCCCTACGTCACTTCTACGTATAAAATCTAGCTAGGCATCTAGCAGTTAAAATATGGCATGACGTCATGTCATGCCATATTTTAACTCAATGTATCGCCGTAATCTTTTGATTACATAAAAATAAAAAATATATGTCCAATATTTTTTAATAATATATGTACAGACGCCAGTAGGTCAAGCCACCCGAAACTGTCAAATTTTCCCAATCAACCTTGAACCTAATGTTTCAGCGATAAAGATGAAAATCTATTAAAGAAATTTGACAGACTGTAGTAGTTTGATGTGCTGGCGTCTGTACATGACGGACTAAAAAAATTTTTAGTCATCATCCCTATTTTGTGTTTTTAAAATTACTATAAAACCAAATATCATATACATTTTTTGTCATATGCAGGTTAAATCATTTGGATTTTCCATATTTTATGTGTTATTTGACTATATTGTCTACTGCTATACTAAAACCGAAACATGATTATTTGAAATTTTTTCGATAGAAAAAACTCCAAAGTGGCACCGTATATTTTCTGTTTTACCTAATCGTTTACACGTAAACAGTTCCTTATTGTGCAGTAAAATTTGCTTTAAATTGAAGGTATTTAAATAAGTTAAGAACTTGCTAAGCTAAAAATTGATTTAAGACATTTTGTCATAAATCCGTTTAAATTCCGGTGCGCGTGAGTCTTCTATCTCGCGCGTCAAACTAAACAGACAGCCATAACGCCATTTCACTTACACTGTTACACAGCGAGCTAAACCACGACTCGATGTTTCCTCTTAATTTCTGTTAAATCACCAGTTTTCAGTGAAAATGTTAGATATAAAAATAACCGAGATAAGATTGGATAGAACTAGAAGTAGAGTTCCCTATAGATAGGTACTCAAGAATAGTGCAGTCGCACAAAGTTGTTTCTGATAAAATCAAAGTGACTATTTCACCAGCAGGTACTTATTACATTGATTTTTGGTCAAAGTTTTTTTTTTCTTACCTAAACATTTTGACTGGTTCTCAGTGGTTACAATCAATATTACTCCGGCCTAGTATTACTTACCTACGTCTTATCCGTACCAACACACACTGTATTTATGTAAGTAAATAAATAATGCGAAATGGTATACGTGATAAATGCTCCACTGGGCCGATTTAGGGATTTGCTGGCGAATCACGAAATATAGATATTTAGATAGCCAGTATATACATGGTAAGTAGCGATCATAAGTATAGGTACTTATTATGATAACTGCTACTCCAGCAAGAATAGGTATTATGAAAAAGGTTACATTTCGCCTTAAGCAAATTAAAACATGATCGTCTACTTCAAAGTACGAGTAATTATGGCCACAGTACAGCGTTCACCTCCTAATACGCCTAAATCACAAGTCAATACTCTGGGCCTGACTCAGACCCAATCCGTACCTGACATTAACTCAGCCGTCAAGATTAGCGATTATGTAAATGTTAACAGAAACAAGCGGCCACGCCAAAGGAATTCCCCACAAGGTGGGATTGAGTTTAGATTGCTAGATGCAGACAATAATAATCAAGATATATCGTGTACCTTGGCTCAACAGACTACCCTTATGGCTACATTATCGAAAGATATCGCAGAAATTAAGAGCCAAAATAATCAAATTAAGGCGTCCAATGCTCAAATTCAAGTGACTAATGATGAGATCATGAAATCAATGTTCTTTATGAATTCACAATTCGAAGATATGAAAAAAGAGATCGAGGAATTAAGGAAAGATCGCCGGATACAACAAAATTACATTGAGAATCTGGAAAAGAAGATACTTGACCTTCAACATAAGTCACGCTCATCTGCGATTGAAATCCGAAATATCCCGCAGGACAATTCCGAAACCTTTACCAGCCTGATAAAACGGTGGGCAAGATTGGAAACGTGGTTGGGCTGTCTATCCCGGATTCAGATATTCGTGATATTTATCGGCTTCCTGGTAAATCTACCAGTCCTACCGTTCCGCGCCCGATTATTGCGGAGTTCACAAAGGTGCAAACAAAACAGGCAATTATATCTGCTACTCGATCGTTTAATAAAGTTAAGGGGAAGGAAGAAAAATTAAACACCGCACTCGTCGGTATACCAGGTAAGCCCCAGCCGTTTTACATCGCCGAACAACTCCCTGCTACTACTAAAAAGCTGTTTTATCAAGCTCGAGAGTTTGCTAAAAGTAAAGCCTACAAATACTGCTGGATATCCAACGGTAATATCTTCCTGCGCAAACAAGAAGGAGACAAACAAATTATAATCCATTCGGACAAATGTCTTCAAGATCTTGGAAGCACAAACATTTGACTATTTTTATTGTATTTTTCATTAATGTATAGATTTAAAATGTTTATCTTTCTTTACTCTAAGCATATAAGATATCACCAATTTTCACCTCACATTCCTTCAGATATACTTCACAAAAATACACGAAACCCAAAACACAATAAACCTCTTCACTATGACACACTCACAACAACATATCTAATCTCCATAAAGCGATGCACCATTCACTTAGGCTCCAAACATATCCCAACTATTTACATACATATATTTATTCCACTTTTTGGTTGTGCTGCTAAGTCCAAATGGCTATCATTAATAATATAAATGACGAGCTTGATCAAATAAATTTTAATTCTTTTGTCTGTAGTCCAGAGGAATGTTTGAAATATTTCAATATTTCTAATGGCAATATTACCCTGTTACATATAAATATACGTAGTGTGAACAAAAACTTTAGCCAGCTCCAAGTACTACTAAGTTCAACTAAAATTGACTTTGACATTGTCGTTTTAACCGAATGTTGGCTTAGTAAAGCTACTTATCTACCAGCATTGGATGGTTTTGTGTCGCACTCAACAGGTATCAATGCAAATCAAAACGATGGCGTCATGATCTACACGAAAGTGAGTCTACATAGTCACGTATGGGAACCGGAATTCCAGGGTGGAAATTGTCTCGTATGTCAAATAGACAAAAACCTTGCCGTGGTTGCTGTGTATCGTTCTCCATCATTCAATTCAAAGGACAATTTCGACAATTTCATAACTAGCCTGAATAATGTCTATGACGACCTATCTTCATGCCCTAATATCGCCATTGTAGGTGATTTAAATATTGATATTAGACCAGGAAACAGGGATGTCCGTAGTTTTGACTACTTAACTCTAAACGCTTCTCACGGGCTCATGCCAACCCATCTTTTTCCAACTAGGTTAGAACATTGTTTAGACCACATACTGCTAAAGTCAAACCTTTCATCAACTACAATTGTTTTAGATTCGTTTATAACAGATCATAAAGCCGTCCTGCTTAATATTGCAAAAGCCAACCCACAACGGAAAACCTGTTACTACAACACTCGCATAAATCACGAAGCTGTTATGTTGGAGCTAGAAGAGGTCGATTTTGCAAGTATATACCAAATAGTTGATGTTAATGCATGCATGAATGAATTCATAAATATAATAAAATCAGCCATATCAAAACATTCGCAGATAATAAAAATTCCAAGGAAAAAAAGAATTATTAAACCATGGATAACACCTGGTTTGCTAAAATGCATACAAAATCGAGACAAAATGCACATGAATTCAAAAAAGTCACCAGACAACCTGATTCTTAAAACTACCTACGCTCGGTACCGAAATTTTTGCAATGATTTACTTAAAAAACTAAAAATTTCGTATGAGCAGAGCGAACTAGAAAAAGCTAGTAAGAACCCGAAAAAATTGTGGAAAACAATAAAACAAATAACCAACACATGTAAAACGCATGTCAGTCCTTCAGAGCTGTTGAAAATACGAGATAATCCGAAATCCTCCGTTAACGAAGTATGTCACTTTTTTAGTACAATGGGGAGAAACCTGGCAGCAGACATTATAACACAGAACCTAGGTCCGTCATCCCCAGCTAGTAATAAGGCCCTCTTTATCGGGAAAACCCCTCAAAACTCCACATTAAATTCTCCTGCCATTCTGGACGTCGACGAAGCTGAGGTGGAATCAATTATCCTCCAATTACGGAATGACTGTGCAGTGGGCTGGGATGGAATACCTTCTTCTATCCTAAAAAGCTGCCGACATGTATTGCTTCAACCACTAACCTACCTCTGCAACCGTTGCCTACAGACTGGAGTTTTTCCCGATGCCCTGAAAAAGGCAATTGTTCACCCTATTTACAAGGGGGGGAGTAGAAATTGTGTCAATAATTACAGGCCAATATCTGTTCTGCCAGCACTATCGAAAATTCTTGAGAAGATTCTCAATAAGTGTTTACGTAGCTTCCTTAACAAAAACCAGATCATTGCTGACAATCAGTATGGATTCCGACCTGGGCTGTCAACGGAAGATGCTGTACTGGATTTCACGCAAACGGTTGCGAAATGTTTGGATCAAAAGATAAAATGCCTAGGTATTTTCCTAGACCTTTCCAAGGCATTTGACACAGTTTCTATTCCCCTACTTACCTCTAAGTTGGAGCTTCTCGGTGTACGTGGCATGTTACTAGATATTTTTAAAGATTACCTCAGGAATCGTACTCAATGTGTCAAAATTGAAGCGTACCTTAGCGACGAGGAATCGGTGTCATATGGCGTACCCCAAGGCAGTATCCTGGGTCCAACATTATTCCTTATTTACGCTAATGATCTGTGCAGAATGAGTCTCCCAGACTGTAATATATATGCGTATGCAGATGATACTGCTATTCTCGTGCAGGGACTTACGTGGGATATAGTCAAAACAAAAGCAGAAATGGTTCTGGCTGTAGTAATGGAATGGCTCAACTCAAATCTACTTACACTTAACCTACAAAAAACCACCTACATTCCTTTTGCAATACGTCGTAACACCGCACCGACAGATACCTTTAATTTAACTGCTCACACATGCTCTAACACCTTAGGACCCTGTACATGCCCAACACTCACTAGAACTGACAGTGTAAAGTATTTGGGAGTGCAGATAGATGACGGTTTGCGATGGGACAAACAAATTGATGCCCTCACTACCAGAACGATGCGCCTGATACACATTTTCAAGGCTCTCAGACAGTCGGCTAATGCTGACACCCTGAAAATCGTGTACTACGCTCTGTGTCAATCGGTCATTGGCTATTGTATCGCTGTCTGGGGCGGTGCAGCAAAGACTATCCTTCTGAGAGTTGAGAGAGCACAGAGAGCGATTCTAAAAGTCATGACGAAAAAGCCCTATAGATACCCAACTACTAAACTCTACTCTGATTGCAAAGTCCTTTCGGTTCGTCAACTCTTTGTGCTTAAATCGATTCTTAGAAAACACACCAGCCTTCCTAAGTCCGACCCAAACAAGCGAACATGTGTTATCCCGGGTACTCAGCACAGAACATCTTTCGCTAAACGCCAGTTTTATACCCTAAGTGGGCACATTTACAAAAAAGTTCACAAACATCTAAAAATTATAGATTTAAATTCACACACATTAAAACATACAGTAACAGAGTGGCTACTACAGAAAGACTACACATACACGGAGTCTTTACTTACTTACATCGCCTAAACACTAAAATGACGCACACTTACAAACATACTCACACATTCATCCACACACACTCAGCCCTATATTCACACACACACATACCCACAACAAGCACATACCACATCACACCACTACACATCCCCTCCACATTTTACTCGTACACGCACAACTATTACTGCTGTCAAGTTTAAGTGGTAGATCGACACCGTCCACTGTTGTTTAAAAATGGTGAATTTATAAGCCAGTCACTGTCTCTTAAAATACAGGTTAGCCTAGTTTAAGAGGCAGGGTTACTATAATTATGTTCAGAAATTTTTGCAACACACTGTAATGCCTAGCATACGTCTACCCACTAGTTATATCTACTTGTGTACATTTCTGTAACTATTTTTGGTTAAATAAACTTTATTATTATTATTATTTCCTTTATTTCATTTATGTACATATATTTCACATTTTTAAATATTTTTTATAAAAACATGAAATAAAAAAAAACATTTAAAAATATAAAACATAGTAGCCCACCGGTATCGGGAACAGGGTCCAAGCTACCGGCGGTCAGGGCTCCAGAGAGAGGAACCTCCTAACAATGCGCGCCGTGTCCAGAAGTACCGCTCTCTGAATCAGGCCCTTAATCCAGCTGCCCAACGAGAGCCTCCTTAGATGTTGGTCGAGGCTCTTGGCGATTAAGCCATTGGCTGATACAACTATCGGCACAATGATCGCTGAGTCCACATCCCACATGTCGACAACCTCGCGAGCCAAGTCAAGATACTTGATTTGTTTATCTTTCTCGGCTTTCACGAGGTTCCCGTCATGCGGGACCGTTATGTCAATAATCATTGTGCGCCGCTCTGTTCGATCCACCACCACTATATCAGGCTTATTGGCAACAATAGTCCTGTCAGTGATGATGGATCGATCCCAGTACAATGTGATATTTCCATTTTCGAGAACTGGGTCGGGCACATACCTATAGTACGGCACTTCCGATTCCGCAAGGTTGTATTTCAGTGCAAGTTGCTGATGGATAATCCTGGCTACAAGGTTGTGTCTATGCAAGTACTCTTCGTTAGCAAGACGAGAACACCCGGAGATAATGTGTCGGATTGATTCTCCCGGACGGTGGCATGCCCGACAGATGTCAACCGTGCCATCTTTCACAATATATTTCCGGTAGTTGTTCGTCATCATAACTTCGTCCATAATTGCACAGACAAAACCTTCGGTTTCCCCAAAGAGGTCACCGGAACGCAGCCAGGCTACGGACGCTAACAAATCTACGTCGGGTCCATGTAGGGCCCGGAAAAAGCGTCCGTGAAGCTCCTTACTCTGCCATACCTCCCTGCGATCGTTAGTGTCAAGCACTACAGGTTTGCGCCAGTTCTCTTTAGCCAAGGAGAGCGGAGTGAGGCCCTTGTCCACCGCGACCACATCTCGATGCATCCCCACATCGGCTTCTAGGAAATATTCCCTGAGACTGCATATCTCGCGGTTGTGGAGAGTCTTAGCGTTTAAAAAGCCTCGGCCTCCACACTTTCGCGGGATATACAGTCTCATTACCGATGACCGTGGGTGATGCATTCGATATGCAGTCAACAGCGTACGGACCCTCCGATCCAGGGCGTCGAGTTCCGTCTGAGTCCATTTGAGTACGCCGAAAGAGTACATCAAAACCGGCATGACCCAACCGTTGAAGGCACGCACCTTGTTTCCGCCTGATAGAAGACTATTAAATACTTTCTTCAGGCGGCCAAAGAAGCGCTCCTTCAACGATTGCTTCATGTCAGTAACATTGATGCCCAACGCTTCCGACATACCCAAATACTTATAGGTTTCGGGTGCGGAGAGGGCTCTAAGGTTTATGGAATCCGAGAGTTGGGTTCCCACGGATTCCACAATCTCTCCTCGCTTTACATGCATGACCGCACATTTGTCCACACCAAATTCCATCCTGATGGCGCTACTGAATGTTTCAGTTACTTTCAGTAGCTCCATCAGTTGCAAATTGTTGGGGGCAAAGAGTTTTAGGTCATCCATGTAGAGGAGGTGGGATATAACCTGACCACCTCTCCGCAGCCGATATCCTAGACCTGAATCCTCCAGCAGTGTGCTTAGAGGATTCAAGGCTAAGCAGAACCAAAGCGGACTCAAACTATCGCCCTGAAATATGCCCCGCTCGATCCTTATCGGTTCGCTGTTCCTCTGGATATTTCGACATCCTGGATAGCGAAGGACCGTCCTCCATTGCCCCATACACGACATCAGGAAGGTGCGCAGAGTTGCATCTACTTTATACAACTCCAGCACCCTCATGAGCCATGTATGTGGCACCGAGTCATAGGCCTTCTTATAGTCTATCCAACATGTCGACAGATCCTTTCGGAAACGACGAACCTGTTGGCTAATGGCCATATCAATGAGGAGTAGCTCCTTAGTACCACGGGACCCATTCCTACATCCATTTTGAGAGGCAGACATGATGGAGTTGGTGTCTATATGTTCGTTAATTTTAGCTCTCAAAATGGATGTAAGAACTTTATAGACCGTCGGTAGACAAGTGATCGGTCTATAATTTTTGGGCTCCGCAGTACTACCTGATTTATGGAGCAGGTGGGTTATTCCTGTCGTTAGGAACTGGGGCAGCGACCCTGAATGTAAGGCTGACTGGAACTGGGATGCCAAGCGGGCGTGCGACCTTTGTAACCACTTTATCCAAAAGTTGTGCAGTCCGTCCGGTCCTGGAGACTTCCAGTTAGGTAACGGACGGACTGCACGAGCTACATCTTGGGGACAGATGGTAATAGCCCCCATTTCTGGTATTGGATCGCAGGCTCGCTCGACCTCCCGAGCCCAATCACCTTCGGTGTGACTGACAGGCACCGACCAGATACTGCGCCAGAAAGAACACATGGCATCATCATCTGGCAGGCGCGTGTCAGTCACACCTTGATCCGGTCGCTCCCAACCCCTATAAACCCACCTTTCATCGCTCTGGAAGTTGCGATTCTGAGTGTATCTGTCCACTCGCCGCTTATACCTACGAATACGGTTTGCTTATTATTATTATTATTATAATTCAAAGTTTCTTTTAATAGTCATTTAAAAGCTTATTAGTGTTTTAATCAGTTACAAGTTCTTAACTATTAAAATTCATAATAATTAGACTTGTGAAACAGTCGTACAAAACAAATAAAGACTTCGGCGTTAAAATTAACTTTTACTGAACGCAGAAGTCAAAATTGATTGATTTTTTGATTGTTTTTTTTTTATTGGTAATACAAATTGATTACCTACCTACATCAAATCATGTCCGTCTTTGTAAAAATGGCAGGTAGGTGTGTAAGATGTGCGCATAAATAATGCAATTAGCTGCATTTCAACTCAAGAATAACCACAATTTCTCAAGAGTGAATTCTATTGCCGAGTGTTTAGGTTAGCCTCCCTGTGGCAACTCAACAAGGATAATTATTGCGTTGGGCTGGAGTGAAGTTAGCTCACCCTCCTGAAGTAATGCTCTACCTACCCTTCTGGGCTCTTCACTTTCTAAAGACGCATCGGGACGCAATGTTGTAATAGTAGTAGGGGAGGCCACGATGCTAAATGGGGATTTACTCGAGCGTCATAGAGACCTACGGTCCCCCCACCGATGAAAAGGTATACTTATATAGGTACCTTTTCATCGGTGGGGAGACCGTCTATAGATTTTCAAAAATGTAAAAAAAAACTGTTGCATGTACATACTCGAGCGCGTCAGATATTGATAGTTTTCATGTCGCACGTATTTTTAATAATGTACGTATGTTAATCTGACCGTTTGACGATTATCTGGAGGGATTCGTCGCCTAATCTGACAAAAAAATTTTTTTTTCGATTTTTTTAAATCATTGAACTCAATTAATTGAAAAGCTCAGGAAATAGCATGCAAATAAAAAAGTGTATGTCTTTTAAGTAGAATACATGTATTTATGAGAAAAGGAAATGTATTAATGATGGTTTGTTTATTTACGTATAATTCGAATTAGTTCGCTCGTGAATTATTGATTGCGAAAGTGAGTCTCTTGCATTTTTTTGCAATACTTTGTGACAACTCGTAAGATAAAGTGTTTAGTAGTACCTAACCTAACTTTCATTATAATAAATTATTCGATGCAGTCAGTCTTACTACTGAATAAAGAATGAATAATTTATTTGTGTGGTATTACGTTAATGATGTAACTGCATAGCTACAAAAATTGAACTTGTGATGATATGTAACGTAATTACATTAGGTAATCATTTAATGTTTTCGTTTCGTAAATAACTGTAATACTTCGATAGAATCACCATGTTGAACAGAATTTGAAAAATAACTAGTTATTAAAAAAATGTGTTTTCAAAACTGGTGACGCCTTCGAAGTCACTATTAGTTAGGTACGTTACGTTTTGCGAAAATCACGTAACGACCCACACCTACCAAAACGTTGGAAATACGTTGTAAATAATATCATGCCATGAACGGTCTGTGCGATCAGCTGTGATGGCGTCATGGCAACAGAAACCAGAGTGGGGACGGAGTGAGAGAGTAATAGATAGAGAAAGAGTGAGAGAGGAATAGAAACGCGGACTGGGGTATATAAGCATCAAGCGAATATAAGCACGTTCCCGTCATGATCCAGCCTGCCCCGTCTGGCTGTCATATTATTATTAGCGACGCTCAGTCGACTAATAATTTACCTTAGTTTTAGGCCTGGCCGGGGGCTTTAAGTTCGCTTAAAGAACCCACAGGAAACGCCCGGTTGAGCAGTCTCGACCCTTAGTGGTCAACTGCGAGATGCCATATATAAATAAATAATTAAGCACGCATTAAACTTTATCGACGAATTTTTGTTACTTCAGCTAGTGGAAATCGTCAGATTATATATTTTTCGTTATCCTTGAATTATTTCCTTCAAAATAAAAATAAAAAATGCCACGTTCGAGAATGTCGAGATGACGTTTTTTTTTTACAAGTTTGTAACCCTCCCACTTCTTTACGTCACTCGCAAATTGTCAGATTAGTGGAATATACACTTTTTAGCATGTAATTAACTCACCCTACCTTAATCTGACGCACTCGAGAATTCTGATGATCAATTTTTTTTACTAATCTGACCCTTTATCCTTGATGAGCGGCCATATATAAGGGGCTCATATTTGGTGGAGGTACTTAACCGGGTAAAAGGTATCCCCCTGTATGTTAATCTGCCGCGCTTTAGTAAATCCCGAAATCCCCACTGGGGCTCCCCTACTATAGTACGTTCTCGTAACACAGACCAGACCACACTATTACAACATAACGTAAGCGTGCACACAATTTCATGTAGGTACTCCTCATTTGAATTTACTTCACGTTGTCATTTGTCTAGTAAGCTTTGATTTTCTATTTCCGGGTGCTTATGTCAAATGAGATGTAAGGGCAGAAGAAAAAGCATAGTCTATTTAAGACAATATTATAAGAGCTCATTCAATCTGCCTAGCCTTTTCCCAACATGTTGGGGTCGCTTTCCAGTCTTAACCGAATGTAGTTGAATCACAGCATTTTACATGGAGCGACTGCCTATCTGGCCTCCACAACCCAGTTTACTAGGTAACATGATACCCCTTGGTAAGACTGGTTGTCAGACTTTTGGGCTTCAACTACCCGTAACAACTGTCAATGACGAATGACAGCCGGGACCAACGGCTTAACGGGCTTTCCGAGTGCTTTGCAGGCTAAGGAAACAAAGATATTGTATATAAGTTTGGATGGCTAAAGTGGACTGGTTACCTAGAACTATGAAAGGACTATGGCACCTGCCTGATCAATTTTTTATTATATTTACTTACATGGAAAAAATTAACCGGTCGAAGTGGCGGTGCTTGGGGGAGGCCTATGTCCAGCTGTGGACGTCTTTTATGATGACGTGGAAAAAACGGCAGGGGGTGACTTGCACACTCAATAATGGGTCCCAGGAAACTGTCACTAGCACTTAATGACGAGCGACAAGGCGACAACATATCCTGAGGTGCTTGAGGAGTGGAGAAGTATTCCACGACTATCAGGACAATCCCAGACAAAGGGGTCTCCATGTAATGGATGATCACCCATCCACAAACCGACCGCGGCAAGCATAACCTAACCTTCGATCGACCCGTGCGGCTTATCATTTAGCCACGAGCCCCTTTATAAATAAATGGGTACGATACCCAACCTGGACCTGGACCTGTGCATGATTTATTCTCAACAAACCGTGCGCCCGCTGGATTTCCCATTGGCATTAATGACGAACTTCCATACAAAACCTAACTCCTTTTTCAAAAATCACATCAATAATTCTTCACTTTCGCTAATTGTATAAAGAACTCTTGTACAAAGTTTCATGCTTCTAGACCCAGCGGTTAACGCTGTGCGATTTCTGTCAGTGAAAGAATTTTTAAGATTTTTATTTAATCGATTTTGATATGTTTTGTCCAGAGTCCAAGACACAGACGGCTCGTACTTCGAGAACTTCACGGCGCTGTCATGGCGGCACGAGAACAGGCGCCTGGCGGCGCTGAGGCTGGTGGAAGCCAGGTCGGAGAGAGCGCCACCAGCGCCGCACGACCTCGGTCTGCCCAGCGTGTCGGCACAGCTATCGCACAAGGAACACGAACATCTTTATACAGAGGTATGTTCTTATATAATATGGTATTTGCTTCGCTTAGAGAGAAAAAAACCTAGTCAACAGAAAAAGCATGAAAAAGCACATATTTTGTGTTTTTTATCTACTCGTATCGTTAGATCTAATTAAGGAATCGGACTTTCATCATCACCATTTCATCCAAAAGACATCCACTGCTGGATATAGACCTCTCCGAAGCATAGCCGGTTCAACCGGTTCTGTTCTCGCATCCAGCGGATTCCTGCGGTCTTCACAAGGTTATCGGTCCACGTTGTAGAAGGCCTTCAAATCCTACGTCTTCCGGTACGCGGTCACCACTCCAAAGCCTTTCGGCAACATCGGCCGCTTCTGGCGGACATCTGCCTACTTGTCACTTAAGTTTGGCAATTCTTCGGGCAATATCGGATACCTTAGTTCTCCTACGGATCCCTACATTTCTGATTTGATCACGGGGAAACTCCCTTTTACTTCATTGAGTCTAACAAATGCTTGCACTGACTGGACAGGTCCACTCAAATCTGTGTGATTCTTTTCTCAGAAGTCCATTTCAGACGCTAATCTACATGGACCTCACATGATCTGACCAAGATTGTGTCTGGACTTTGAAAAGAGATTTTGACCCCTGAGTTTGTTTCGCCATTTCTTCTCAGGGGTAAACAGATAGGAATTATGTCAACACTAGCTAGCTTATTATTTTTTTTTTCTTAATATGTTGTTCAAAAGTGATTCCGATATCCTGTTTAACTGTATTATAAATCCATACTAATATTATAAATTCGAAAGTATATAGCTCTGTCTGTCTTTAAGTTACCTTTTCACGCCTAAATCACTGAACAGATTTTGATAAAATTTGGCAAAGAAATAGATGGCATCCTAGCGAAGGACATAAGCTACTTTTTGTTTTAAAAATAATCCTAAAGGGGTGATATAGGAGATGAAAGTTTGTATGGGAAACCTAGAATTTCATAGGCTATGAAAATTTAAGCTTTTGGTAAGAAATAAAGAATTACGTGTTTCAGCGTTTTTTCAAGCGAGATGATTTTAAAATTCATATGTAATATTGATATTTTTGTGTACTTATTTTATACGAGTTTTAAAGGATTGTAAATATAATTATAGCCCGTAACTTGAAATAACATTTAGAATTTACTTCATTAAAATCGGTCCACTCGGTCAAAAGTTATTACAATTTAAAGTCATAAAAATAACTTGCTAACACATTCACTTACGGGCTACGAGGTCAATGGTGGTCAATCACAAAAATTTATGGTGACATATTAAAATGAATTAAAGTTTTTTTCAATAATTGTTTGAAGTTGTCGGGGATATAATGATGTTTTAAAGGTGGTATTTTGTTGGTGCAAGCGGGCCTTGGAGTCATAAAAACTTGTTTTATACATAAAAAGATTATTTGTCTGTCTGACTACTTGTTACCTTTTCACATCTTAACGGATAGACCTGGGTTCGAAGATACGATAATTTTTATTCTGGTAGTACGTTTCCCTGGGATAATTTCCAACTTACACGCGAGCGAAGCCGCGGGCAAAAGCTAGTTAAGCTTATTCAGGGTGGCCCATGAAACGACCTCCAAAGAAACTTTTTTGGAGCGGCTTCTTTGGTTGCTAAGAAGAGCATAAAGCGGAAGCACGTACAAAACTTAAATACTACCGAGTATGAAAAAAATTGTGTTTTTCGCCTTACCTACTAGGATCGAACTTCAATTTCACCAAATAATGTCCCAAAAAGTACTTATTAGTTGTATTGCTTTGGAAAGCTGAAGGAGATTTTTAAAACTTCTTTGGGGTCATTGCGACGACCCTTCCTTTTTTTAAAAAAAAAAAAAAAAAAAAAAAACTGAAAATCTAAAACGAATCCTGTCGAGCAATAACCTAAGCCTACCTACCTAGCCTACCTGCTATGACCTAAGTAAAAGTCACTACAGGTGATGTTCAGACAAATAGTATTTTTATCGATCGTAGACCGTAACTTAAGATGTTACTACACAAAACTAAACTATAAATAAACACAAAAAAAAAAACTAAACTATTATAGATCGCTGCACATACATGGAGACATCGTGTTGTCCATGGAGAGAGGCTTCTAAAACTTTTCATAGGACGTCTTTCACCAGGCACCCTGTATAGTAATAATTCCATGCTTATTATAATAATGTAGCATATTAGGCACGCCCGTCGAATTAGTATGTACTATATTTAAGGCCCTTGGACACGCCTACCACTGTTTCTACATTATCTGTAGCGTGAAATGGCGCTACTTCATCGTAACAGCTGATTAACTAATCATCTGTAACGATGAAGTACCGCCACTACCAAAACAATTACCAATACCAAGTACTAATTTAAATATTTGTACACCATAAGTTGTGGTAGAATGTTTACAACTTAAACAAATATGAACACCATACTATGTAAAACTACATTCTTACAAATAAATATACCTATTCTGATTCTAATTAAATTTAAATTGTACGTCATATATTGTATGTTAAACTCTTCAGTATATTCATCAAAGTCGTTCATTCTAATCGTACCCAAGTTTTTTAATAAATTCCAGTTGAAAGTAAAGGTGACCCGAGAAAGTGCGAGAACCCAGGGGTTGTTAAAGCGGTTGTATATGTACCTACCTACATTATATACAGATTTACAATGCCTTTGTAGGTTGGTATTGGTCAAATTACGAGTTTAGCTTTGTCTCAGATATTAGACGCTGCTTTGACTTTGGCATCTGCAGTGCTATTCTGTACAAATCTCACCGTGAAAACTTAGGTGAAGTGAGCGTGGAGTGAGTTGTCAATAGTGTCAATCCAATCTAGCATTAGGTAGAATGACAACTCACTTCACCTAGGTTTTCACGGTGAGATTTGTACAGAATAGCACTGCTGTATCTATTGTGTGTTTTTATTCGTACTTAGGCACATTATTTAAGTTTTATTGTGATGTATATAAGATATCTTTAGGATTAAGATAGACATTTTGCTACAAGTAGTTTGACTGCAAAGGTGCAAATTCTAGATATAATAAATACACACACAGTAGAATACTATAAATCAAAAACGTTTACCTTTCCATAACCCCAAATAGAATAAGAAGAAAAGAAGGAGAATAGAAAGAGTATTTAAATAAAGTTCTGAATTTAATACGATATATTCTTAAATAGATATTACGAAATATACGTGCAATGAACATTCACCAACCATCTTTGTGTCCATGTTAAAAATGAGGCAGATTCGTGTATAAAATATTATCTACTGGCAAATATTATTAGTGGCATACTCGTACGCTAGAAATAATTGAATATAAACCTAACGTAGCGTTATTAATACCGTGGCAGTCTGTAATCCATATGTCATGGTTAATATGCGTGAATGGGATAATTGGCGCATTAGTCTACAAATTTGCATGTACCGCTATTTGAAGCGCTTAGTTTGTCGGGTATGGTAAGTGGTTTTACACACGAGCGACACGCGTCAACGGCAAAGGCAACTGCACGCGTCGACGACCGCCGCCGATATGTCAACGTCATCAGCCGTCGACGACTCTCTTTGTCCAGGAGCCAGTTGCAGAATGGATTCCAAAGAAGAAACACTGCTATTGCTTTTACTTCATCGACGTCGACAAAAACTAAAAAGAAAAACAAGTTCACCGTGGGTTCAAGAAATATTAATGAGCAGAGAACAAGATAGACATTTTTTTTTTTCACTCTATCCACTTTTACGAAGGAATGAGCAAAAATATTTTAATTATTTTCGAATAACCATTGCTTTTTTTGATGAGCTTCAGCTCTGTTATTAGGGTTCAGAACCTCAAAAGGAAAAAACGGGACCCTTACTTCGTTGTCTATCTGTTTGTCTGTAAAGACCGTTCTTCTCAGGAACGCGTGGAGGTATCAAGTTGAAATTAATTTCAAATACGCAAGTCTATAGTTCCATGGATTTCCAAAAAAAAAAAAAAAATTCTAAGTCAACGCAATAAAAAAACACGGTCATTTATGCCACATATTTAGATACTCGCAAGTAAATCAAAACCTATAAGGTACTTCCCGTTAACCTAGAATTATGAAATTTGGCAAGAAGCAAGGAAAGCACAAGTAAAGGAAAACATCAAAAAATCGTTAATTTGTAATTTTATCACATATAATTTTTTTATTGGGATTCAAACTCAAACTCAAAGCATTTATTTCAAATAAACAAATTACAGGCACTTTTGAATTGTCAATGGATCGGTCAGTCAGAAAGAAGAAGCTAGTTGCCCATTCCAAAGCGTAGTATGTCCCTATGGAGAAGAACGGGCAAGAAACTCCACGGACACTTGAATATTTTTTTTTTTTTTTTACAAAATATTGGTTACATCGTTCATGTTGAAAATATACATGTGAGAACAATGTAGAAAGACGTGCACGTTAAAAAGCGTCCGTAATAAAAAGATAAAAACTAAAAACAACTAAATTAAAAATTACAATGTTATGTTTGTTTTTGGCATACATTATTTTCAACCACGGAACCCTTCATTGTGCGTGGTCCGACACGCACTTGGTCAGTGTTTTTGTTCTATTACTGTACTCTTGTAATTTATAATTCCAAATACAAGCATTTTTATTTACTGCCACAATTAGCAATTTAACATCAATATTATCACTGGGTCTCATTTTATATATCCGCGACGCGTGTGCTCTCCTGCACTAGTTGCAGTCCACGTCCGCCGGCAAAATGGCGGAAGCGCAACGCTACAACTGCAAGCATCGCTTTAGGTCGGCGGCAGCCGCCCGGCGACGCGTGCAGTTGCCTCTCCGTTGACGCGTGTCGCTCGTATGTAAGAACACTAACAATTAGTTTAGCATTTAAAAACATCAGCATCTCATAACAAATAAGATTAAATTTGCTAACTTAGAACGGTAATATTAATTGGCCTTTATAAATAACGTAACTAAAAAGTAAAAAACCAAATCCAGGCAGCCTCCTGCTGATTGTGAGGAAACGTACGATGTTGGTTTTATCCAGCTTTTCCAACTGATTGACTGTACAAGGCCACTGAAATTATTTCATGAATCGTCGGACCCTTTCTCTCCGGAGTCTTAATTTAGGAGGAAAGGGCTTCAAAAATGTGAATTTTACCTACTTCACTTATAACATGTACGTCGTTGAAGAGAAGATTCACTCTATATTCATAATATGAAATACTAAAAAAAATGTACGCGGGGTTCTTTTTCACTCGGGAATAAAACAGTAACGCAAGAACAAAAGAAGGCAGAATATCTACCCTAATTGAATACTTTGTTGCGTAACTATGTTGGAGCATGCAAAGTCGTCTTCCTGTGGAACACACATTCCGTCACGGCAGCTCTTTCGTTACGGAGTCAGTTCAAAAGGTGATACTCAATATGGTGTAGGTAGCACGTGCGCACGTTTTACCCGAATATCCGCTTTCTTCTAGCATATTTTTTACCTAACATATAGAATCAAGTTGCCAGCCGATATGGATATGATCTGATACAATTTGTAGGTAAGTATTTAATAACCAAAGACGACATAAAAATACCATCATGATTTCGAGGATAAGCGTGGGCGTCGTACTGTAAAATCGTGTTTTCTTATTAAATTTAGTTAATTTTACTTTTTAACCGACGAAAAAAAAGGAGGAGGTTCTCAATTCGACACGTATGTTTTTTTTTGTACTAGGTATATTTAAGTACCATTGAGAAAAGTATTTGTTTGATTCCTTAACTTGAAAATACGAATATTTCTCACATAGGTGCTGTACTGCATCGAGAACGCAGTAGGAGCGCCGGCCCCGGACGGGCAGTTCGCAGCTTACAAGGAGGAGGTGGTGGAACACGCGCGCCGTGCCTTCCGGGTGTCTTCGGAGGTGCATGCGCGTGCCCTGCGTTCCGCCGGCAGCGAGCGACCGCCCACCGTCGTGCTAGGCTGCTCCGTCATTGAAGCTGATGGACTGGAAGCCAAGGACGCTAATGGTGAGCAGTATGAAGCAATCAAACAAAATCAAAACTCATTTACTGAAATTAGGCTGAGAATCTGCCTTTTTAAACGTCAAAATTAGACAGACCCTCAATGCATACCCTTCACCACTTCATGTAGTGCTGGCAAGATGAAGTGACGCAAAAAACTCCGCAGAGGCACAGCTGTCTGCTAGGATAGAACTTTGATTCTAGTTTATACAATAGAGTAAATAGCATTACAAAACACAGAAACACAACAACTTTTTTACAAAAAAATACAACCGACTTCCAAAAACAACACTAAAATATTGAAAAATAACTTTAATTTCGGAAGTCGGTGTCTGGTTAAATGTATTCTCGTTTTTGCCACCGACTTCCGAAATTAAAGTTATTTTTCACTTTGTAGTGTTGTTTTTAGAAGTCGGTTGTATTTTTTTGTAAAAAAGTTTTAATTTTTCACTTTTTAGTTGTGGCACCTATTCCACACAAATTCTAATACCACTACCTGCAAAAGAAACTAGATCGTCATCCATATAAAAGTGGGGAAAAATAAGTATTATTGAAGCTAACTCAAAAACTACCCAAGCAAAGTTAATCAATTTTATATGGGACCGACTTTGAGATATACCCTCTCGAATAAAACATTTTTTTTTTTAAATCGGACGACTGTAAAAAGTTATGCGTGGCCATACATAAAAAAATAAAATAAATTTTTCGTCGGTTAAAAACATGGAATTAAATAATTTGCCTTATGTCAGCTAGCACCCTGCGAAGGTCGTCGATCCAGCTGGTTTTCAAATTAAAATGTAGTAAAGGGTGATCCAATTCGAGGTTCTTATATTGGCAACACTGTACTATTGACAGCTGTTAGTAATGGCGCATGTTTCAAACGTCAAATGTTAGTTCGTAACAATACATTTACAAAATGAATCGCTTTACCGTTGCTCAACGCATTAAACTTGCCTCACAGCGCGTGAAACGCTAGATGTTATGAGTGAAACTTTCAGAGGTCGCATTATTTCACGTTACAGTGACGTCAACTGGCCGCCAAGATCGTGCGATTCAACGCCGTTGGATATTTTTTTTATGGAATTTTCTTAAGAGTCGTTTCTATACCAACACACCTGCAACGTTGGAGCACCTAAAAACTAACATCTGCCAAGTTACTGCCGAGATAACCCACGAAATTTGCGAAAAACTTTCGAAAATTACCTCAAAAGAATCAATTGCTGAAGAAGATCTAGAGGTGGCCATTTGACTGACATCATTTTCCTTAATTAATGAATAACAGTAGATATTCGATTAAAAAAAAAAATTAAGATATTGTTACATTTTTTGTATTAATTAAAAATAAAATTTAGGAACCTCGAATCGGATCACCCTTTATTTCTTCAGTCCAAAAGACACGTTAGTAAAAATTTTGAACATCATACTTTTGATAATTAATTGATGAATGGACTTATTCTGAAAACTTTTCCATCGTTTTATACGAAATCGGTGAGGAAAGTAAACTTAAGTTTGATAGAAGCGTCTTGTTGCTCACACGTCGACCTTTTATGTCCTTAAATCATATTCATAAATGATGAGTGTCGCCTTGAATACATTTCATGACTTTCCCTCGGTTGACTTACTGGCGGCGACATTTGGAAATTTATACTAATAAAACATCTCTAATGTTTCATGGTTTTATTTTTTTTCACTCGACGTTCATATAAACAGAAACTCGTACTTAACTTTATATCACACATGTAAGAAATCTCTACTCTTTACGTCTATATTTTGCTGAACAACTTAAGAAGGCTTTTCCTAACTGTCGCTTGCAAAATAAATGTTTCCACCCAGCTTTTGAAGTAAGGTAGTGGGAAAAACGCGTAGGTATTATTTTTGAGATACCAAGCTAACATTTCTCTCGATACTACGAAATAATGTGGCGACTAAATGCGGAAATAACTTAAAATGTTTGCGTCAACATCAGCGTCGGGAAAATAAAAAATAAATTGTGTAACAAATAATGTCTGCGGCGCGGCGTGTAGTGGGGCTGGCGTGCTGACAGCTACGCTTGTTATATTGAATTACGCGAAAGCGATGGGCGCGCGCCGAGATACCGCGCGATAGCCGACCGAGGCGCACGAACACCACTCACAATCACGACAAATGACATCACATTATGCATAAGACACTCCAAACAACTCCCTTTTTAATGTTAAAATAATGTTTCCAAAAAACAACCACATTTCCTGTAAAATAAATGCTGCTACCACTGGAAGTTAAAATCAAATTTCTATTCAAGCAAAACTTTGTTTCGACAGCTTTGCAAACAGCTAGTCAAGTTGAAAGGTATTCAATTACGCTTCTCTGAGTTTCACAAACCATATACCGACATGCCGAATGTTGTGGTGAAAACGAAAACGAAGCGTAAAGGCTATTTTAATTAGTTTTGTCCAAGAAATTTTGAGACGCTGTATATTTATTTTAAAAAACTAGCACTTCCCGTGCGGCTTCGCCCACGTGATTGTTGGAATATATCCCATGGAAACGATAATCCTTCCTTATTCCTTGTCTTCATTGTAAAGGGAACCTATGTGCAAAATTTCAGCTTTCTAGGTCTAAGGGTTTGGGCTGGGCGTTGATGAGTCAGTCAGTCAGGACTTCTCATTTTATTTATATAGATATATTAATATTTGTTAAGTATTGATTGAAAAAGGGCATTCCATCATCGATGCATTCCATCTGTTTGTTTGGCGTTTTGGCGTGTTTGATGGACGGGTATCGTCCTGCTAGACACTGATTGCATAATATCTGTATTATAAAGAAAGCAAAGAAAAAGAAGAAGGCAAATATGCTATTTGATTTACGATAAACACAATTTAAAAAATTAAATAAGGTATCTAAAAGCACTCAGCGCGTAATTTACAAAATGTCGAAACTGCGCGGCTTCCATTCGCGCACTACGCCTATTCTTGCTACGCTACGTAGCGAGCTACGGCGTAGCATACTCTGCTACAATTGCTACGATAGAGTGCTCGCTAGTCGCAAGCTTTTAAAACGGTTTAACGGTTTTGTAACTCATTGTGGTACATTCCGACCATCTAAATGTATTCATTTTTAGGGTTCCATACCAAATGGTAAGGCAGCATAAGGGTTCCTATGGTGCGACTCAGTCTGTCTGTATGTCTGTCTGTCACAGCTGGATATCTCAAGAACTACTAATGCTATTAACTTGAAATTTGGGACAGTTTTAGATGACGTTAGCCCAACTATTTTGCAAATGAGAAAGAAATATAAATATATATTTTTTTTTTGCAACAGGGACTGAAAGGGGGTCTTAAAAATTTTAAGAGGGGCTACTAGGGCATGTGGGGTATTATATGAAAGAACGCTGTTTGCACATTCTCAAACATTTTTTTCTTTTTTTTTTAGGTCGCATAGTTTTCGACTTTTGATGAAAAATGTAAAAAAAAATTCCGTTCCCCCTCCTTATCTCCGAAGTTTGCATAGAGAAAAATCTGAAATTGTTCTATGTGATAGAAGCTTGTGTAAAGATTACAGGAAAAATAAAACGATGTCTCTAAATAGCATACTTTTTCAGAAATCGGTTCGGAACCCTCGATGCGCGAATCCGACTCGCTCTTGACCGGTTTTTTTATACTATGTTGATTATTACAATTTACTACATCCAGCAATGGCCCTAAATATGTCCTAGACATTTTATAATAATATTTAAACTTTATAGCGAAAATGAAGTAGTGTTAGTATTACAATTATTCTTTACATAATAACATAATGTCACATCACGCCACATAAGTTAATACATTTCCAGTATGAAAACGAATTCCTTTTGATTGAACTGGTATGAAATCCCTTAAAAGGTGCCACCTTATACCACCTAGGGTTCAGTGACCCGTACTGCATGCTGGGAATCCAGCCAGCGTCCCTGCCAGCCTCTCCACGCGCCTCTGAGGACGAGGGGCGTAAGCACGGCTTCAGGCTGAGCTTCAAGCGACGCGACGGTCGTCAGCAGCGTGACAGCCTCGGCAGGCTACCGGCTCGGTACATACGAGCCACCAGTGTCCGGCAACACACACTGTCGCCCAAGTGGAATGAGACATTCAAATTGTAAGTATTGCATGCGTTATAAAATAGGAACAAAATATCATACACATACGAGTACTTTCACATGAAATCGTTTTAGTGCCAACTTTTGCAAAGTATGGAGGTACAGTCAGCGTCAAAAATGTCGAGACGAACAGACTGTCCAAAATGATCTCAATAACTAAGAAAATTAAACTCTATCTCAATTGGATAAAGTTCTTGTCAGTTGTCGTGTATCTACTGTCATCATTTCGAAACACTTCTTGTGTCATTGAGTTAATATTTCATTTTCATTGTTGTATAAATTATTTTGAACAGTTTGTTCGTCCCGATATTATTGACTTTGACTATACGTAAATAATTATAGCTACCTACCTACATCTTACATCCAAAAAGTTTCAACCCTCGGCATTCCAATTTATATGTAACTAATTTTTCGTGCCCGGAGTCGCCCGGGTGAATTTCAAGTCCTTATCTCCAGTGGTTTAGGCTGTGTGTTGTCTGTTTTCATACAAAAATACAATCCAAATTTCCGACTGTTCCAATGGATTTTCAAAAAAAAAATCTATCATACAAACCTTGTCGTGACAATTACAAACACAACAAAAAAGAATTAGCCAAATAGGTGCAACCGTTCTGAGATGAATGACGTGATGCGCTTACATATATTCAGTAATTGATTTTTATTTATACAACGTGTCGTTTTGCATCCTCGTCAAATTTCAGGACATCAAACCGAATAGCTTTCTCCATGGGACCAACATCGTAAACGCGAAAAAAAATTCAACTGTCCCATAAAAAACTTCAATATCTACTCGACGGAAATATATGGGACGGCTGATTATTTTTTCGCGATTACGATGTTGGTGCCATGGAAAAAGTTGGTCGGGTTGATGGTCTATACCACACCCTTAAAGACGAGGATGCAAAACGACACGTTGTATAGATTACAATTACATTGCTTGTTGGTTTTCAAAGATCGTGAATATGCTACTTTACACAGGCCCAGTCTCTCGATATTGATTGGTGGTGTTGTTCGTAGCGATATCGATGACATTTCATCGGATGTATTGCACCTGGACATCTGGGACCACGACGACGAGAGCTCGGTGTTGGACGCCGTGTCGCGGCTCAACGAGGTGCGCGGCGTGCGAGGCCTCGGGCGGTTCTTCAAACAAGTCTGCCAGAGCGCACGACAGGGCAGCCAGGATGACTTTCTGGGTGAGTTTCATATTTCTTATCAAAGTTTTGAAATGTTCTAGTTCTGTTTTACATACCGTACGCCAGGATAACACAGTCTTTGTTTTAAGACACTTTTTAAGCTTCAAACCGTTATTAAAACTTGAAGTTGTAAGTATCTTTCTAGGTAAAATGTTATTAATTATAAACTTTTTTAAGTCGGATGGCCGACATCTTTCATTTTGCTTAGGCCCACTTGAGCGTTCATGGGTTGTCTTAGATAACTCGGAGTTAACAGCTAATTCAGGGTTAATCAAATAATTCATCTTGCGCCACCAAGAGTAAGAGGTAAACCTAGAGTTAAACTTCTAAATATTTGACCCAACTATATATAGAATAGAATAGAATATATTTATTTCACTAAAATTACATTCAGGTGAATTGAAATTCCTGGAGCTCACACTAGGATTCCCTGTGTTGTGAGATTCAGGCTCCTCATTTTTTTTCGAAATTTACATTTTAAAACTAAAACTAGGTACTTATAAACTGTACATGTATGTTGCTGTGATTTGTGTAAGAATTAAGTCGCTAAACTCTGGGTTAGTGTAACTAATATCAAAATAAATTGACGTTATGTGGTAACAGTACAACATTGATGTCATTGTATACGCAATACAGATAATAATAGACAAATCTACAAGAATAACATTTAAGTACGGATTAGAATTTGTACGAAATTATCTACCGTATAGTTTAACCGGACGTTGGATGGGTGACCATCTTTACATACCGAGACTCCTCCGTGACTCGGAAAGCACGCTAAGCCGTTGGTCCCGGCTGTCATTCGTGGATCTTTGACAGTCGTTACGGGTCGTCAGAAGCCCGAAAGTCTGACAATCAGTCTTACCAAGGGGTATCGTATTACCCAGTTAATGGGTTGTGGAGGTCAGATAGGCAGTCGCTCCATGTAAAATAATGGTATTCAGCTGCATCCGATTAGACTGGAAGCCGACCCCAGCATAGTTGGGAAAAGCTTAGGCAGATTGATTGATAGTTTAACCGGACGTATCTTGCTTTGGTTCCACAATGCGCAAACCTTACTAAGTAAATTCCTTCCTAGGATCTACAGTCTATCTCGAAGTATTCCAAACCAATATCTACCGAAACGAGGAAGCCTATAAAAACAAGAGCTAAGCAAATAAGGTCTTATTTGTTTTATTGTGTACAAAGAGCGACTTGTAAAGTGTTCCCTGGGGCTCCGAGGAGGCTGACACGCGAACTGAACTCATCACACCTGGGTTTACTTACTTTACCTTAGTACTTAGTATCAGTTGCTTATGCTTTGAAAGTGTTTATTTTTAAGATTACTCCGTGACAGAGATGGGACATGTGAAATGTAAACACGGTGAAGGTAAGTAAGTAGGTACGTAGTAAAGACAAGAAGACTGAATATGTAGTAGGTTCCTATCATATGAGTGCGTGTATGTTATAAAATCTCAGCATTGACATGGGAACCTCTTTTTTCTCGATTTATTCTTCACTGGAATCTTTACATCCGTAAGAGCCATATAAACCTCTATTGTAATGAAATGAAATATTTATTTCTGTAAGTAGATCTTTTATGACACTTTTACACATCAATATTTTAAAACTATAAGATGGCGCTAGTTTCCTAGCTGACTGATCCCTGAGAAAAAATGCCGCAGCGAACTCAGAGGTCTTCTTTAAAGTCCAAACATTATATTATTAGGATTTTATGCGAGTCCAACAATGCAGGGGTCTGGAAGGGCCTTTGAAGGAGAAAGTCAGAAACACTAAACAAAAAGAAAATCTACATAAGTAAATCTAATGGATGTAACGCAGATTGATGAACGACGCCGAAAGATTAAGTGTAATTGATAGGAACCGAATGAACATGTGTGATGACGCAGCCAGACGCTCATATTAGATTCGCTTTAGACTTAATTATTTCCATTGTCAGTCAATCGCTCTAGCTAGATAGATACGAGTAGTTACAAGGTTTCACAATACTAATTGAAGAATATTAAGGCGCAGCTATTATATCACTTACAGCGATATTAACTTTGATGGTTTCTTTCAATTTACTAGGTAAAAGGAATGATTTAGTGTTTTGTTTATTAATAGAGAACTAATTGGCTTAACACATACCTATTGAAATTAAAAAAGCTATACCAATATGATAAGAAGATTGAGTGGAAAGTTTTAAAGATTTCCCACCCAATTTTCATAAACAGCGTGCCGCTTTAATGGCGACATTAATTTAACACATGTTCACGTTCACGTTCACTGTTTCACGTTTTTGTTTTATAAAGATTTTAAATTTCATTAAACGTTATTATTTAACTAGGTATTTATTTATAATGTTTTAAAATAGCATCTTGGAGCAACCTGTACATAGAGAATTGTAGCGCAGAGATCATTTGCTGGAGTCACAGATCATAAGATCGCATCAATGAAATTAAAATAAAGAGTAGACAAATTGAAGGAAAGAGAGCTTTATTATTTAGTTTGTTTGAAAATTAAAATTTAACAATTTTCGAATTATTTTAATACTTATATATTTTATGACTACAGCACCCTAATTGCGTAACACATTATCAATCATTTTGACAGTTCAACAACATTCATTGCGTTATTTACGTTGTAGAGCAGACAAATTTTTCAAACATATGAAGCAATGGATTAGCAATCTGTTTCAAAATGAAACCAACTCCGATCGATAATGTGTTACGCAATTAGGGTGCTGGTCACTAGCCCTACCCGTTTGATAAACTAATGTCGTCATTGTGGCGGCACGTTGTAGTTTGTGAGAAAATAAAAACTGTAGTATCAAAAGAGCAAGATGTTTAACACAAAGCTGTTTGAGGAGCAGTCATTAATCATACAAAGTAGGTACCTACAGTATTTATTCAATCCCCAAAATGCCTCACATAGAGAGCGAAGCAGTTAGTCCAGAAATTACATTTTTTCATGAAAAAAAAAACAAACTTTATAGAAATAATAAACCTTTGTTTATGTAAAACAAATGAAAGTGTATGATGTGTACCTACTAACACTACATACAATGAATGAATTCAAATGAGTGGTGCAAAACGCTTGCTTGAATTCAGGGCGGCAGAGGCCAAATTGAACGGCGCATTCGTGTGGGCGTCCGATGGATCGTTGTCTGACGTCCACCGCCATATTATGTCAATGTTTGAACTGCGTAATACCCAGTCACGTACATTCTACATAAATATGTTTATTAAGGTAATGTGATGGAATCTGATATCATTGCATTGCTATTGTGTGGCATCATCCCTTTGACGTCAAATGTCTCACTTGTGTTGATGGGAATCGATAAATAGCGACCCAAGAGCACACCGATCTACTTTGTGGGTCACGTAACTCGCCATCAAACTAACTTTTGCCATCGGCTTCGTCCGCGTGGAGGTCAAAAATTATCCCACGGGAATACAGTACTGGGATGAAAAGTATCCTAGATAAGTTAATCCAGGTTATAAACTATCAGTGTGCTAAATTTCGTCCAAATCCATTCAGCCGTTTTTGCGTGATTGAGTAACAAACATCTAAACATGCAAACCTTCATTTTTATTATTACATAGCTATTGCCCGCGATTTCGCCCGCGTGGACGTCGGAAATTATCCCACGAGAATCTTCAACCTGGATAAAAAGTACCCTATGTGTTAATCCAAGTTATAGCCAAACCAACCCACCAAACTATTTGGTATTTGGTAGGACCAAATATGCTGCTACGTCCAGCCATTCCTACGACGTTGCTGTATGTGTCCCGACTGCATCACTCCACGAAGGTTGAGGAGATCGTGGAGTATATGAAGGTGAAGAGCATCTGGACCTTGAGGGTCGAGAAGTTGGAGCCGCGTCACAACACCAACTTCAAGTCGTTTGTGGTGCGGGATCCGACACACCATCTCGACACGTTCTTAAAGGAAGAGTTTTGGCCGAAGGGTGTAGTCTACCGACGTTTTCGCGGCAGGCTATGAGACACCGCGTAGTGTAACACGACGCCGTCACTTCGTGTGTCTAAGGGCTGATTGTTCAAATTGTCAGATAATTTTTATCTGAGGAATAAATATGGCGGTTTGACATCTTTTTTATAGCAAATATGTCAAACTGTCACATTTATTCTTCAGATAAAAATTATCTACCTATTGAAAAATCCGCCCTCAGTTTATTAGTTATGTTTTCTATGTATTAGTACATATTTTTTTATGTTGTAATTTTTTGTATTTGTGTATTGCATTTTGTATGGGCCACAGCTGCCTGAAATAAAGGAATAATTAATTAATTAATAAACTATCTGTGTGCCAAATTTCATCCAAATCTGTTCAGCCATTTTTTGTGATTGAGTAACAAACATACAAACTTTCATATTTTATAATATTAGTAGGATATTACTAGCCCGCCCCGCGGTGTTACCCGCGGAACACTACATTTTCGCGGGATAAAAGTAGCCTATGTGTAAATTCAGGGTGTCAGCTACCTCAACACCAAATTTTATTTAAATTGGTCCAGCCGTTGGAGCGTGAAGAGGTCACAAACATGCAAACACACACACACACTCACAATAATTTAATATATTTTGTAATGTAATGTGCCTAATTAATATTAACGAAGCAAGACTGAAAATTTTACTGTGATTATAATTGTATGACTGACGGATGTGTGTATTGATGTAATTTAATAACATTGTTATGCATGTACCTACTTGAAATATTTGCACGGCTGATAAGTCAAATATAGTGAGACCAAAATAATTTTACCATTTTACGAGTTTATATAAGTACCTATATTCTGGCAAATAAATAAATTTCATTTCATTCATTTCATTTCACAAACTTTCACCTGCCCCTCCTCCCCCCCCCCCCCGTTTCACCCACATAGACCGGGATAAAAAGTAGCCTATGAGTTAATCCAGGGTATAAGCTATCTACATACCAAATTTCATCCAAATCAGTTTAGCCGTTTGAGCGTGAAGAAGTCGCAAACTTTCGCCTTTATAATATTAGAGTGATACCCGTAGTGTGATATAAATATAAAATAAAATAAAATATAAAATAATAATACAGTGTAGGATAATCATCACACTGACTCACATTTTGACAATACTACACTCCACAGGTAGTTGTAGAACTTAATTTTGTTATACCTACCTACTTTTTTATTTTTTTTGGTTATTTTTCTTTTGGTATTTTAATAATTTTTTTTTTGTTTGATATAATATGCACCCCTTACTTTTATTGTATTAATTAAGCATATATAATGAGAAAGTGCCTTGACTTCCATAATACAAGTCCTACTTAGTTTGGAAGTCAAGAGTTCATTTCCGTGTACGTTTTTTAATATGCAATAAACTTTTTTTTTTTTTTTTTTTTTTTATTTTTTTTTTTTTTTATATAATACATCAAACTTTGCTACTTAACATGCACTGCAAATTATAAGGATAAATTTAAAATGTCTCACGATAACATCTCATTCAAAGACCTAATTACATTAAACCACATTCCAGCCAACGAATAGATTCTTATTAATTTGGACACAATGTGTATTCCACATAGCGATGACAATCAATATGGCAGCAGTCCCGAGCTACAAAATCCCGCTTTTCACATTGACATTTTCAAATCTCTTTTTTAGGCTTAGAGATGAAATGTGAGCTCGTCGGAAAACTGAATGATGAATTGATGAAACACATCTGTCCATTCAATATTTCATATTAATTCTCCAACGAATACCAGTTTTATCGGTTTATTTTACAAATAAAATCGCCGCACAGTTCAGTTCAAAAACTTAATTTATTTGTTTTGTTTAAAACGTACTACTGCGATAAAAAGTATTCTATGTCCTATTCCAGGTCATGGTCTACCCGTGTGCCAAATTTCATGCAAATCCGTTCAGCCGTTTTAGCGTGAAAGCATAACAAACAAACTCACTTTCGCATTTATAATAAAGCTAGCTGCGCCCCGTGGTTTCACCCACGTATACCGGGATAAAAAGTAGCGTATGTGTTAATCCAAGGTATAAGCTATCTACATACCAAATTTCATCCAAATCGGTCCAGCCGTTTAAGCGCGAAGAAGTAACAAGTATACAAACATACACACACACACATACACTGACAAAGTTTCGCCTTTCTAATATTAGTGTGAAGTATAGGAGGAGCTCGTGGCTAAGTAATAACAGCCACACGGCGCGATCCATCAGGCTAAGCTACGCTTGCTGGGGTTGGTCTGTGGATGGGTGACCAAATCTTTACATAGCGAGACACCGCCGTGCCTCGGAAAGCACGTTATGCCGTTGGTCCCGGCTGTCATTCGTGGATCTTTGACAGTCATTATGGGTCGTCAGAAACCTGAAAGTTTGACAACCAGTCTTACCAAGGGGTATCGTATTACCCAGTTACTGAGTTGTGGAGGTCAGATAGGCAGTCGCTCAGTATTCAGCTGCATCCGGTTAGACTGGAAGCCGACCCCAACATAGTTGGGAAAAGGCTAAGCAGATGGATTTATATATATAAATTAGGATTAGGATTGTGGTCGAATCAACATTACCAGACCACGCTCGAGCAGTCTAAATGTATGAGGATCTAACAGTTGGAATTTTCCGTAAAGCTTTTATCTTGCACGAACGTTTATGTAATGGCATTTTTTTTGCCTGCGCTGCGCTGTCCCTACGGAGCAAAGGTCTCCCTCCACTCCTTCCACCGTTCGCGAGCCCGCGCGTCCTCCTTCCAGCATTCAAATAAATTGAACAATATTGATTCTACTAAATTAATATCCCTTTTCAATTTAACATTAAAGGCTTAGAGGCCTCGTTTACGGACACGCGGGGCGTCAGGCAGCGCGGTGCGCGGGGCGGGCTGCGGGGCGTCAAGCAAAACAGACAGCTTACTTTTCTCATAACCTTTTTTCACGACGAGCCATAGAATTTCGAGACACGAAGCTATCGCTCCCTCGAACCGTGACTTTCTCCAGCGGAACTTTCAAGGCATAAGCACAAACTTGGGCTATTTTGGTGTTGATCCCCTGTTTTCTTAGTTTATGGCACGCACGCGGCGGAGCAAGCGGTGGCGCTCGCGGTGTCGCATGACACCGCGTGAGTTAAACCGAAGAATCCCGCCGCGTCTCCCTCTGCATCACCCGCCGCGTCCGCTGCGGCGTCGCCCGTCGCTTCACCCGCCACATGCGACAACAAACAACTACAACTCAAACAAACGCGTGTAAAATCGCGTCTCCGTAAACGTTCTCATAGAACGCCCTATGTTTGAGTTTAGTGCGGGCCTCGCCGCTCCACGCGCCGCGCGACGCCCCGCGTGTCCGTAAATGAGGCCTTATACAATAAAACATGACAGGTAAAATAATTGCATCAGGCAGCGAAACAAAGCTTCAGTATATTAATGCATCAATTTAATATCCATTTATTTTTGAAGGTAATCGGCTTATGGAGCCATTGCTGCAGAAATCTGTTGATTTTCACAACAAATAACATAACCGATCCTTACCGCTACTGTAGAAATAGGTAAAAACAAATATTTTGGTAGGTATTAGAAAATGTTTCAAATCCGCAACTTTGAAATGAAAACATAACTTCGTTAACTTCGTAAATAAAACAAGCAAGATTTAAAAACATGGGATGTTTTGAAGTTGTTTCATATTTGATATTTTCTTTAACATCATTTGACTTTTTAGATTATATCATTTAACTTTTCAGGAAAATATGTGCCAGTATCCTACAATCCAACTTTTCACCTTTTTTAAATCTATCTACGAGTATATAAATAAAAAGAGAAGTCCTGACTGACTGACAGACTGATTGACTGACTCATCAACGCCCAGCCCAAACCCTTGGACCTAGAAAGCTGAAATTTTACACAGAAGTTCCCTTTATGATGTACAGAAGGAAGAAGGAAGGAATTCCTGGTAGTACGTTCCGTAGGATATTTTCCGACATCCACGCGGGCGAAGCCGCTGGCAAAAGCTAGTAAGGAATTAAAGACGTGTTTTTTTTTAATCCTTGTTCAGGCTGCGTGAATATCCCGCTCCGTGAGATCCCGTCGACAGGCAAGGAGGCGTGGTACAAGCTGGAGGCTCGCTCCCAGCGCTCGTCCGTGCAGGGCCGCATCCGCCTGCGCCTGTGGCTGTCAGCCCGCGAGGCGGGCCGCCACGACGATGACAATTGGCAACAGGTAACAACGTCATTCAACGTCACGTCTGTCGCTCGGCAATTTGCCTGTAGCGATGGCTTTTGTCACCATTTTTGTGTTCCGTGCTAAAATTTCCAAAAAGCAACACTTCTTGGTCTTTTGTCACAGATATTTTGTGTCTGAAATGAATTGTAGCATATGAAATGTGGTGGTTAAATTTAAAATCAAGTTTAAAATTTATATTTTAATTCTGAATGTTAATGTGTTTGTGGTTATTTAATAAATTAAAACAAAAGTCATCCACTGGGATTTCAAATAAAAGGTAACACCATCTACAACCCTTTCTGCCTACCAACTTAATTGTTGACAAAGGCAGGGATAGTCATTACACACAAAATACATTTTAATTAAAGTAATAGGATTTTCCTTGTGTCTGTGTTCGTTCCATGACAACAATATGTAGGTACTATGGACAAAACTTAAGCATGTTCACTTAAGAAAATATTCCTGTGAGAGTGCAGCTAGTGATAAACGAACATTGTGCGATCGAGTCGTGAGCCGTGCTATGCGATTATCACCTTTGAGGTGATCATGCGGAACTTTGGCCCATAGTACACATCATCAGCATCTGCACTACAATCGAAACTCTCATTTGCAAATTGATTTATTCACAAAGTTGTCCGCTAGCGCTGAAATAAATAAACATCTGCTAACACAAAAGTTAGCTAATAAGAGATAGAGTATCACTCATTTTTATTCATTGTTAGTTTATGAACTGCATTAAAATTCCAGATTTCAATAAATAAAGACTATCACATTTCATGCGAAGTTTTATTACACGAAAAACAAACCGTACCTATTTATTAGACTATAATACTCTATACGTAGAGCCAAATAGACGTGAAATCGAAAACCAAAGCACCTTTCCGTCCGAGTAGAATAGTACAATTCAACGACGTGATTTTCTTCGTGCTTCGTTTAGCCAAATTTTATACTTCAGTAACTCTGATATTAATAACGGTGCCTTCTTAATATCGCAGTAAGATCTTGGGATGAAGCTTTGATAAATGAACAATAAAGATAATCGCACCGACGCGGATTATAGGCTTACATATCAATATAGCTGATCCACAGAGCCACTGCACCGTAAATAAAACATTTTATTGGCTTTTGTATCGAACCATTAGTTGATATGTGATGTATAGGTGTATGGGCCGGCTTTGTGTAGCAACAAATATAGCGCTATCGTCAGGGCCGAGCCGCGTGCCGACCACGCTCCATCGCCTATGTTGTTATTTTGGATCATACAGCCTCTTTTATTTGCTTAACAACCCATACCGATATAGATTTATCAGCTACAATGTCAAGTTATTATTAGCGTTGAATTTCGAATCGCTCTCATCTTTAATAGAAATTATACCTTTTTCTGGAACACTTAGCAATTATTTACAGTGTGCATCATGACCACAACATGATAAAGTGGCAAATAATTCTACGTATTTATAATAAATGTTGAACTGGTTCCTTTAATAAACCCAAGAAGAGTGCCACAATAAAGGGAGTCAATAGGACAACTAACCGCGTTTAACCTCACTTTATTACATGCATATAACACACATGTATGCTCTAGTATTTTAGCTACACCACGTATTTACAATAAATTAGATAAGAATAAATTTCCATTTAAGAATCTCTTACCGTGTCGATAAAGGTTCTCCAGTATCTTGATAACGTATTCAAAGTATTCAGTGACTGAATCTCTCTTTTAGCCCCACGTAATCAACTGAGCGAGCGACTGGAGCAAAATTGCGATTACACGATAAATCCAATTTATTCCTCATAGGTGCTTTTTTCCGTGTGACTCAGCCAGTGGGACTGGCTTTTGTACGCTTCAAAACTTTTTACATATTCATTTTATTATTTAGGTTTTGAACTTTATTTATTTCTGATAGACCTCTTGTAAATATAAAAAAGGTCGTTTAAGCCGGTCCCCAGAAGCAAAGTAAAGTCGATCAGGCTTGCCTTTCCGCATTTTCTTTGTACCCAATGTGTTTACTCGAAGGAGCTGACTAAAAGAGTACCTACCTTAAATCAATATTTATGTAATTAATATTTTATAAATAAAAAATAAAAAAAATTAATATTTTTTTTTTTTTTTATTTTTTTTTTTTTTTTTTTTTTAGATTTTTTTGATATTTTTTTATCTGTGGAAAATGTTGTGGGTAGTATATTTGTAAAGTTCTAATTTTAAGACAATACTGTTTATGATTAGTATACTACTGTTTGTTTTCCCAAATGAAATAAATAAATAGAATTATTTTAAAATCTGTTGAGGTTATTACTTTACAGTTACAGCCTCTTGTAAATGTAACTTGGACGATACGTTAGCAAAAAGTGCAAACATTAGGAAATGCACAACAAATGAAAAATTAAATGAGAATGAAAAATGATGATGATGATGAATGAAATAAGGAATGCTCTACATGAAAGCTATACTGATACATCATTGGTAAGGTGCGTCAACACGAGCGCCTGTTCGGCGTGCTCCTGGCGCATGAAGTGGAGCTGCAGCGCGCTGCTGCTGCAGCCGCCGCCGCCGCAGCCGCAGCCGCTGCAGCTGCCGGGCAGCCCGAGCCTAGCGCTGCCACGCCCACACCGCCGTGGGATGGAGACCTGTGCGGCGCTGCCCAGACTCTGCTCCACCAGCACGCCATACAAGGCGATCTTAGTGCGCTTCAGGCATCTATTGCACGTTTCGCTGCAGCTTGCAGACTCAACGCTGATGCTCCTCTTGATCCTAAGTAAGTATTATTGCTGCTACCTTGCTTGTCTTTGTGAAAGGAGATCATGCGTTTATCAATCAATTTCGTTTGGTCAAGGTACATGCACAAATTGCTAATTGAACTGGAACGCGCTTGGTGCGCCTGTGAGGCGATATCTGGCAGTGGCAGCGGCGACTCAGGGTCGGGAGCGTCTCGTGACGAGGAGCGCTGGCTGGCTGACTGCTTCGGCGAGTATGTGGATCGAGCGCTGCATCAGCTGCGCCTGCACCGGGACCTCTACCCGGTGCTGCACCAGTACAGCATCAACAAGTTAGTTATTTATTATAATATAGATGAGTTACACATTTTGTAAATTTTCGAGCTATATTTATATTCACCTAATACTAAAATACGCGGCAGGCACAGGAGGAGATGAGAACTCGACCCTTTTCTTGAAGATTGGCATCATACAGCAATAGGTAGAGATAAGTGGACAGAGGGACGACTGTTAATAGTATCTATATAAATAAAAATCAATTGCCGAAAAGCGCATCACTTCAGGACGGTTGCACATATTTGGTTAATATTTTTTTTGTTGTGTTTGTAATTGTCAGGACAAGATTTGTATGACAGATTTTTTTGGAAAATACACTGGAAAAGTCGGAAATTTGGATAGTATTTTTGTATGAAAACAGACAACACGCAGCCTAAACCAATGAAGATAGAGACATGAAATTCACCCGGGCGACGCCGGGTACGAACAGCTAGTATAGTATAACTTATAAACGTTTTCCATTTACAACAAACCTTTTGTTTTAATCTACGTTTAAGAGATCCAATTGTTAAGGGTATACCATATATCGATTAAACTAAAACAAAATTGTATACAAAGAAACATATTTGTAAAATAAAAGAACGTAAAATGTAAAAAGGATTGGGTTTCCAAGCGACTGTGAGAGATTAATTTATTACATACCGAGCAAATGGTAAGCGATAGCGTTTTTTCAAAGCAACTATATACGGCCATTCATATGAACACTCATGCATCGGTAGTTTTAATAATTGATTGATGGCTGCATATTTCAATTAATGATCCATCAGGTTAAGCTACGCTTGCCGGGGTTGGTCCGTGGATGGGTGACCATCTTTACATACCGAGACTCCTCCGTGCCTCGAAAAGCACGTTAAGCCGTTAGTCCCGGCTGTCATTCGTGGATCTTTGACAGTCGTTACGGGTCATCAGAAGCCCTAAAGTCTGACAACCAGTCTTACCAAGGGGTATCGTATTACCCAGTTAATAGGTTGTGGAGGTCAGATAGGCAGTCGCTCCATGTAAAATACTGGTATTCAGCTGCATCCGGTTAGACTGGAAGCCGACCTCAACATAGTTGGGAAAAGGCTAGGCAGATGGATGATTGGATGCCATAATAGGTACCTAAGTATGACAATCCCGTAACAATCATTAGGATGATCTGTTTAACCGAAACGACGAACCACTGATGTTAGATTTATGATCAAATCATTACTGTGGGACTAAACTTTATCAGGCTATACTGGAACTGAATGGTACTTTCCATTCCTATTTAGTCGCTCAAAGCGAGATCTTACACGCACGAGATCCAATTTACTTGTACTCGTGGCATCTGTCTAGAACTCTAGATAAAACCTTTTATTCCGACCGTACTTTAATATTCAACACTACGAACAAAATTAAGATCACGTCTATTCCATGGTAATTTTACTTATAGCACTATATTACTAATTCATATAATGCAGTTATTTTTATATTTAATCAACATTTAATCTTTTGTAGTGACAAAGATGCTTAAAATATCAAACTACATAACTACCTATTCGTTTTTCTAGGTAATTACATTATAACATTATGTAGATAGTTGTAATAACAAATTTGTTATAATAAGTTTCTAGAGAACTGGTAAGCATAGTATAATCAGCCTATAATGTTCCCACTGCTGGGACAAAGACCTTCTCTCGGTGAGAGGGAATGGGCCGTAAGCCAGCAAGTGGGCCCAGTGCGAGTTGGTAGATTTCACATATCTCGAATTTTTGGTTCTAGTCTAGGACATGCCGGTTTACTCACGATGTTTTCCTTCACCGTTTTGAGAACAGTGGTGATGAAATAATTTACACAAAGTAAAGCGCCTGCCTGGGTCGAATCTACGACCCTCGTAAGTCGCGGCCGTTACGACTGGAGAGCATAACTTCATAAAATGTGTTTTTTTTTTTTATGCATTAGTGTTGTTTTTCATAATAGGGTTATCGATGCCTTTCTATTATTCTCACTAAATCAATATTGCCCACTAAAATTCACACTTGATGGACTGTTAAGAGTTGCGTGCAACATAAATAAAAAACTATGTTTCGTGACAAGTTTACAATAAAATCTACCCTTCTAATCTTTTTGGGTGTTGGAATAATTGATAGAAGCATGGTAAACACAACGAATACGAGTTGAGCAAGTACGATAAAATGTCGCTTATGATTTATTTGGATTATTAATTATGCGACAGCGGTACCTGTGTTTCCACTAAACATATTCAAAGCATAAATTACTAGAATAATTTGGGTACTAAACAGCTTACCTCATAATTATAGGTACGGCACGGAATGAAATAATTCATTAGTCCTTATGTAATGCGGTAATGTAATTAATCTACGAGTATAAGGTGCTATAAAAGTATCTGCCGCGGCTTCAATGGGAGGTAGTATTGAGTATATAGATTACAATAGTGAAAAAAACTCGTACCCCGGAATAGTTAAATCAATTTGAGAAAATAAAGTAATTAAATAAACATTTGCTTTATTCGGCACTAGCTTTTGCCCGCGGCTTCGCCCGCGTGGATGTCGGAAAATATCCCACGGGAACGTACTACCAGGAAATCCTTCCTTATTCCTTGTCTATATTATAAAGGGAACCTCTGTGCAAAATTTCAGCTTTCTAGGTTCAAGGGTTTGGGCTGAGAGTTGATGAGTCAGTCAGGACTTCTCTTTTTATTTACATAGATAACGTGGTACACAAACTACGCGCGATGTGTCGCTTCGTCAGTGAAAATAATTGCTACCTCTTTCTAATTTTGAATGAACACTTAATACTACGGAACGGTTTTATACAAATAACTCGATTCAAAATACGTACATTTTTTTGTATGAAAAATTTATGACATAAGATCAATAAGTTATCTTCAATATTCTAATCTATATACACAATACTGTCTCCCATTGCAGCCGTGGCAGATATTTTTATAGCACCTTATAGAGCTGAAAGAGAATATGACAATCGAATGTGGAGCATTACAGGTAGTTGGCATTAGTCCAAAATGCGCACCGATAAAGATATTAAATAAAGTAATTATTATTCACTACTGAAATAATACAAAACTTAAGGATCCAAGTTCTTTGGCGTTTATCTCCAGAGCCATGACAGCTAACATGATATACTTATTATCACAATGTACGTTGGTATATTTATATGAGATTGATAAACTCTAACACCGCTTGACCGATCACCCTGAAATTTAGCACATAAATAATGTATTTTTTTCATGAAGAAGGTCTTTATAGGATTTTTTCAGACGTCCACTCGAGCGAAGCCGCGAGCAAAAGCTAGTAGCATATAATTCTGATTAACACTCATGATGACACTTCATTTTAAGTCGTTATAAAAAGTCTTTCTGGCGCAACAATAAATGTTAAAGTGACAAAGATAGTAAACTACTAACCGTGAAACTTAGGGATGTGCAGTCAGCAACAAAAGTCGATTAACACTTCAGTTTCTTAAATCTTAATTACTGAGCAAGATATTTAATTAAAATCGGAACAGAAGTAAAATAATTTAATGATCTACTAGACTCTTAGGTATTTTACAAAAAAAGGAGATAATCAAATCATTTTGTATTAATTTACATGATGTGTAAAAGTAGCAGTGTTAATCAACTTATGTTGCTGACCGTACCCAATTGACTTTATAGAAATCAATAAAGTTTCCCAGTGGTTCCCTGCAGTGAAGGCCCTTTACTCGCTCGTGGGTGTCAAAGATGTCAACGTGCCCGGCATTGTTCTCCTCCCAGCTAGGCTAGCAGTAGTACAACAAACTGCAATTACCATCCGTCTGTAAAGCGCGCTGATTGTACACATTTCACCTTTGACAGTTCATTTGTTGCGGTTATTCTCTCAGCGTGTTTAACATTCGACGTACCTATTATGAACGTCAGTGTACATTTCAGAAAGCACTTTTCAGTCGATAGCTTGGTAAATGGTACCTAACCACCTAACCACTGAACAATTTATTGCCTCGTCTCCACTTCTGTTTTTTGTTCACACTTCAATCAGCATTCCCTAGTCTATGACTGAGGAGAGGATAAGCTTTCCAAAGTGAAGAAATTATCCAATTAGGTTGAGTGGGCACTTTCAAGATTACCTACTTAAAGAACAAACAATATTTCTTTTCTTTATTATATTCGTTCAGACGCGGTGAAGTATTAGAAAGCCAAATTTTATATGAAGAATTGGTAGTAAACGGAGGGTTCGTTTGTAAGTCCTTTAACTTTAGACGTATTGATCTACACTTACCATCCGCAGGTATTTGGACTCATAATTCGATCTAACCGAATAGAATGAATTGAATATTAAACTTGCAGGTTACTCGTTTAAAAATAAGGTATGTGTTTGCGTATTCCACATTGATGTCTTAGGTAGGTATTATCGTGTACAATGCATTGAGCTATTGTCGGGCGCCTAGCTCATAAATGTCTAATCGATATTGTGGACTCTAAAGGCTCCTACATACAGGCGCATCGCGCGATTATATCGCGTGTCGCGCCTGTTCGAAGCAGCCAAAAAAAAATGCCACTAGCCTAAAATGGCACTCAGTTGACACTACTACCTACTTTAGTTCTTATATTAATGTAAAATATAATTCCTTTTTAACCGACTTCAAAAAGGAGGAGGTTCTCTTTTTGTCGGAACCTTTTTTTTTCTTTTTTTTTTTATGTATTTTCCCCGATTACTCGAAGATGGCTGGACCGATTTGGTTTTTTTTTTGTTTTATTCGAGAGGGTATACATCACAGTTGGTCCCATATAAAATTGATTAACTTTGCTTCGGTAGTTTTTGAGTTAGCTTCAATAATACGTATTTTTTCCCCACTTTTATATGGATGATGTTCTCGTTTGTTTTGCAGGAAGTGGTATTACAATTTGTGTGGGGTAGCTACTACAACTAAAAAGTGAAAAATAAATACTTTTTACAAAAAATACAACCGACTTCCAAAAACAACACTACAAAGTGAAAAATAACTTTAATTTCGGAAGTCGGTGGCAAAAAACGAAAATACATTTAACTAGACACCGACTTCCGAAATTAAAGTTATTTTTCACTTTGTAGTGTTGTTTTTGGAAGTCGGTTGTATTTTTTTGTAAAAAAGTTTTTATGTAAGAACTGCTACAGAATCGTCGTATCATTTATAATATGGATCTGGTAACTTTAAATTGAGTTATTGTCTTTAGGTTGGAGTATCTGCTGCGATGCTTGAGCCAGCTCTCACAAATGAAGGCTTTCTGGCGTTGCTGCCCCTTTAACAAGGAAATCAGGCAAGTGGCACCATCTTGTTCCTCGCAATTATAATTATAATTATTCTGTTTGTAATGTCAGCTATCATGCATAACCAATTTTGCGAATACTACAAAAGCTTATGGATTTCACAGTGCTTATGATTTCATAGGTAGGTTTCACCTTTAAAGAGTGGCGATTAGTTGTCACCATGGAAATATTATGGTTATCACATTTGGGTAGAAAGTTTTCGTCGGTTATTTAAAACAAACAATTGGCAGTCATGGGGACTGCCGACAGAAGTCAAAACTATATCGCGTGCATGTCGCGGTGTGGAGGTGTCGCCCTGATGCGGTGAGGTGTCCCGTAAGATTTCCCCCTACCAAAAATCGCTCAATGCGCCTAAAGAAGTTTTCACTTCAAAAAATTCTGCTGTTTCACAAAAGTCCAATACCTACGAGGATGCCTATAGAGGCATGAGGAACAGGATGTAAAGTTCACTCAACCTCCATAGAAAAGGGAGGATCCTCTGACCAGACGGGTGTTGTGTCATGGTAGGCAACTGCCCGACGATTGATGTCTGGTCCTTGTATAAAACATCAGTTTTAGTTTATGCGAAACCCGAAACACGTGTCTTGTATTTTTATGTAAAGAATCTATGTACAAAATTTCAAAACTATATCATGAAAAATCACAAAGTTACAAGCTTGTTATGCTACCTGGTTGTCCGTACAAAAACATGATCACCACGCGGCGCCCGCTGTGCGCCCGTGCCTAGTGCCGCTATGACCTGCAGTGACTTGTGTTGGTCACGCGGTGTCCATATTGTAACCTTTTTTAATAAAATTTGGGGCAAAATATAACACGGTATAATAATTATTGGAATCGATTCAGTTATTTATTCTGAACAAACTATATTCAGGTTTCACATATACTAAAAATTATGTTGTATATGCTAGTCACGCGGTAGACTGATTTCGCGATGCAGGATTTGCGTGACGTCATGTCATTGTGATGCGTAGTTCACATGTGGCGATGTAGATTCACACGGTCAAAATGTATAGAATACATTTTTTTTTTTATAACCGACGTAAACTTTCAGCTCTGGGAGGTCCAGAATCATGTACTGAGTACGTGGTTTCAATTAATAAGTATGATAAATCGCCTTTTTTGCGGAGGTGGCTGCAGCTGCATGCCAGCGCCTGCGATTATTATGTAATGTAATATGTGTATTTATTTTTATTTTTAATTTTAATATTTTTAATTTTGATTTTAATTTTAATATTTTTAATTTTGATTTTTGATTTTGTTTTTTAATTTTGATGTTAATTTGTAATTTTGTTTTAATTTTGATTTTAATTTTGACATTAATTTTAATTTTATTTTAATTTTACTTTTATATGGATACTGATTTATCTGAAATAAATTATTTGATTTGATTTGATTTGATTAATCGTCACTCTGTTTAAGTTTTTCAAATAAAAATAAAGCTTTGTTCTTGTTGTGAATGAATTCAGACTTGAAAAAAAAATAACTCTATTGATAAGACACCAATATTTGACGAATATTTTAAAATGCTTGTACAGTGGGCTGTATCACTGTACCTACGAATATACTAGGTGTACCAGAAAGGTGTGGTCAAATTTAAGGGTGTCGATTAGGATGTTGGTCCCATGGAGAAAGTTGTTCAGCTTGATGGGCTGTACCACACCCTTAAATTTTACCACACCTTTCAGCTACACCCTGTATAGATAGGACCTACGTATATAGAGTGGCGGAGGTTATCATATTAATTGAAACCCCGTACCTATTCTGTACCTACATGATTCTGGTCCTCCTGGGTTGAAAATTTTCGCCGGTTATTTTTAAAAAAATCTGCTGTGTCCTACACGGTTAAAATGTATAACACATTTTTTTTTTTAATAACCGCCGAAAAATTTCAACTTACACTACGGCCGAAATATCTAGGCAAGTCTAGACAAGGCTGAAATATCTAGACACTAAGAACTTTCGCGCATGTTCTCTCACTCACACTCGACTCATGTCACCATTTGGTACCTAAAAAATGTTACTGCGCAGTCTTCTGCGCGAAGTTCGGGCTCGCCAAGATAAATCGGCCGTACTGTAGGGGGGTCCAGAATCATATAAGTACTGAATACGTGGTGTCAAATGTAATAATACCTAATCGCCACTCTGTATGTGTTTCAAATTTAGGTTTCCTAAGGCTTTGTTCTTGTTGTGAATTAATTCAGATTTGAACTAAAATAACGAATATTTTAAAAACTTTGTACCTACAAATATATACGTAATAGATACCTACCTAATTATATCCTAGGGGAAAACTTTAGACAAGAGCATTAGACAAGCGTTCATTATTCGAAGAGACAGCGCGGCTCATACTTCTTAGAGAAGGTTCTTCTTCGCGAGATTAAAGTCAGCTTTTTACCCTCGCCAAATGAGTTGGGGGAAAGGATCTAGCACAGCATTTTCTAAATAATTGCCTTTGCAAATGGGGACGTTTAATAGCTGTGAAATTGAAACCGTGTGGTGAAGCCAGATTAGAATTTTAAGACTGTTTTGTTTTAACTTTTAAGATGCGTCGAAGTATTCGGAAAGTATTAAGCATTTTATTTTTCTTGCTTTCGCAAAACTGAAACGTTATACCTACCAATAATCCAGATGCCGAGTGACATTTTAAATACCACAAGGCTCATTCTAAATTCACCTTTTACTTGTATCCAGTGGGCACATGTGCCTTTAATATTGAGTAAACACAACGGCAACACAAAGGCTAGTAAGCACCAATAACCGCGGCAATAACTGTTGACAATAGGAGCGAGATCGTGAGCGCGCTCCGCAAAGGCACCTCCGAGTGGTACGAGGCGCTGTGCGGACAGGACACGCACTCCGAACGCGGGGAAGACCTCGTCAACCTCATCACGCTCATACAGATCGACTTGCAGCAGGGACTCACCTACTACCATCCGCTGTTTGAGACGTGAGTTTAGAAATAAGCATAATAACAATGATCTTAAAAAAGCTTTTATGAAAGATTTCGTTGCTCTAATACTCAGCATTAAGTCAGGTTAAATAGATAATACAAAAAGAAAAACATTAATAGAAAATCTATTATTCAAACGATATGCATCATTTAGAACATTTAAAATAATCTATGAAACGTTCTATTTCATCCTTGATTTATCTTTTTACATTAACTTTAGCCTACGCTTTTAATCTTCTGGCTCGTACACTCTTATCTACGAGTCCAATTGCGGCTCAAAGCTAACAGCCGGAACCAAAGCCCTTTGCCTAAGTTCCAAATAAGCGGTCTCTGAGGACGCTTGAGACGAATTCGTCAAAATTTTCCTCCTCCAATTCATTTAATCAAAATTGAATCACAGTATATTATGTTGGAATAAAGGAAAGGCTAAACTTTGGTATGTGTTAATATTTATTTATCGATGTTCACCCCCGGGTGTCCATTGTTGTCCGTGCCCGCATTCTTCACGATCATCAAATGAAAGGTACTGTGGGCGGGAAGAGTTCGCGTCCCCAGCGATTTAAACTGTTCGTATATTCCGTTACTGTACGAAATATCACACGTCTTTCTGTTGCAGGACCAATAACGTGCCATATTTCAGCATAGTTTTCAACCAGATAGACAAAATGGTAAGTGGACAATTTGGTTACGTCTCGTTGGCTGTACCGGCCTGGCGCACTCGTATTCAATTATTGTCTAGAGCTAGATTTACTGGTACTAAAATTGACAAAATCTTTTACGGGTCAGACTTCCCGTTACGTTCAATACTATTTATGGTACGTAATGTATTGCATACTCAGCTTTTTGGAATAAATAATAATGATTTAATAGCAAACTCAGGTGTGCACTATCTTCGAAATACTACGAATAAGTAAAGCAATACTTAATTAAAAAAAGCTATTACACAGTCCACGAATATCTAACGGATAAATAAATCTAAATTCAATAATAATATATAATTACGAATAATAGATATTTAATATGCAAAATAACAAATATAAATTCTACTAAAACACTTAAACACACAATACATCTTAATTATATTCTTACTGCACTAAAAATAATGAACATTTTTAAAGCGAATAAACAAATAAGCATATTTTAAATACAATTAGATAAGCAAATAATATATATTAATATATATAATAATAATAGATATTATTAATAGATATTATTAATAGAAAATAATAATAGATATTAATAGAATAAGTTAATAAATTAATGGAAATAGAAAATACTTAATAGGATATAAAATATTTTAAACTGAAAATTAATAAAGCGCTCTTCCTCTCTACATATTTACAAAGATTTGCTGTGCCCGACAGGGTCCATAATTGTTTCTATTTTATTTTATTTACCACCTGTGTACATTATGGATTTAGCAATAAACGATTTGATTTGATTTGATAAGTAAGTAAAAGACGTAAATTAAATGCGACTAGTATAGCTACTACCTATGTCCAGTCCAAGGACACACAACTGGTGTTTCTCATAATGCATAAATAAAAAGACGGGTGCATTCCACGCTTGTTTCCCACCTGCCATATTTGCATTCATTAAATGGTGCATATTTCAGTAACTATGGGAATCGTGTCATTGCAAGTCGCTATATGTTCAGCTTCAGCTTTTGCAGAAATTAAAAACGATTCACGATGCTTGAATCATATTTTAAAAAAACCGGCCAAGTGCTTGTCGGACCACGCACAATGAAGGATTCCGTAGTTGGGATGAATTTATCGCAAGAACAAACTTAACATTGTAGTTGAAAAACTTGTTTTTCCAGTATACGCATGCCAAATTAAAGCTTTCTAGTACTAAGAGTCTCTGAGCTAAGCCGCGGACAGACAGACAGATAATCGGACGAACATGGCGAAGCTTTAAGGGTTCCTTGTTGACTACGAAACCCTAAAAAAACAAATATACTTAAGCAAAGTCTTTATAACGATATTAATTCGCATTAAATCGAAAGAAAAAAAGGCAAAGCAATAGCATTCTGAAGGTGTTTGCAGAAAGGCTAGAAGGGCCTACAATGGATAGATTTATCAAACTGCATGTCAGACATGGGACTTGATGAATCTTCCTCCTCTTATCTTGGCTGTATTTTTAGTGTGTATTTGTGTTTTTATTGTGTATTTGTGTTTTTATTGTTGTACTCATGTGTGTTTAAGTGTTACTATTAGCATAGTTTTTAAGTTTGTACTGATTACTAACACGCTATGGGCCGTCGACGCCTGAAAATAAACGATTTTTTTTTTTTTTTTAATAAATCCGACTTGTTCGTCAAACTTTTGTGCCATGTTATCGGCTATCATCAATTAAAGGATTTTTCCCCTGAAAATACCCATGTATGTGTGGGGTTATATCTCTCTACTGACTCATTATTATGCACACAGCTGTTAGGAATAGGTATATGAGGTGAAAATTTACACTCAAGAGTGTAAATTTACGTAAATTGTGTTAACTCATGAGCTCATGATAAGTCATCAGCTCATGTTGTGAGCCAATTTGAAATACCACTATTAGGCGTATCTACTAGGAATATTAAACACAATTAAGTTTTTTTATTAGTAATTTTCACTTTGCGTAAAAACGTAACTTGTTTACCTACACACGACACAGGTAACAACGAAGATTAATATCGGTAACCCTGTTGGTTAAAGAGATTACTTTCAAAATCCCTCTGGTGTATTAGGATCCGTTTCTAAAATACCTCTTGGTAAACGAGATTAGATTACGAGTAAAATATAATGTAGGTATAGATACATATTATATAGGTATAATAATATGTTATAAATGTTTTTTATTGTTATTTTTTTTTAAATATTTAAAAATGTAAATTATATGTATTTAAATGAAATAAAGGATAATAATATTATAATAATATAATATTATTATTATACCTACCTATATTAACCTAACCTAACCCCTAACCTTTATTTTTAGGTACAAAAAAAAAAGTAAAAAGGCAGTTAAGGTAAAAATAAAGTTTTAAATTACTTTATAGCTATCAGAAGATGTGAGACAGTGTGTGGAGCATTGGGTGGTCGAAGGCTGGTGCGGCGTCGTCGAAGAACCGATGTACGATGAACACGGGAATGGAAGTAAGCTGTTACCTGTACCACATTAAATTACAAATGTTACCACAAATTGTGAACAAAATAATATCTATCTAAGTACACAAATAAACCAAATTGAAGTGTCTGTTTGTAATGCCAAATTAACAGCTTTTAAGTTTAAACGGTATTTATAACAAAAAAACAATTATTAAAATTTTTGTCTGTCTGTCTGTTTGTTTGTTTCGGCTTATCTTCGAAACGGCTAGACCGATTTTGACGAGACTTACATTGACAGATAGGTGATGTTATAAGGAGTAACTTAGAAAAATAAATAGGATTTCGCGCAATAAAATTAAAACCCATGAAATTGTGACCAAATAGCACACGCGGGCAATGCAAGTGAGTGAGTTTTATTAAAATGTGGGTGTTATTTTAGTATATTATGTATCTTACGACTTCCACGCGAACGAAGTCACGGGGCACAGCTAGTTATAATTTAAGACAGGATCTAACAATTTTGCCCAACTTTCATATATCCCTCTCAAGGGTTTTCTATTTCTTACATGAGTGGTCCCAGACTATATCCAAGGTATGACACGGCGGTACTATCGATAAAATGTTTGCCGAAAATATACATAGTAGATATCTTTATATCGGTAACCTTTCGCTAAAATATCCGAGAAAGATATTGGTGCCGATTCTCTTGTGAACGCACTAAACTAAAATTAGAGAATCGCTATCTTTTACTAACAGGCAGCGCGAGAAAAAGACAGCTATAGCTATGAACTAAGTTGGAGATGTCAAACTAGTTCACGCCTTGCGCTGCACGGTGTTTTTAGTCGACATGTTTTTACGTGTCGTCTAAATGTCTATGGCAAAATTAGTTCTAACTAATTTGACAGCTCTAATTTACTACCGTCCCTTTCTTTTCATAATAGAGAGAAAAAGTTAGCAATAGCCTAAATTAAGTTTAGTTTGTGCACAACAGAATCGGCACCATTGTACACTTTTGCTCAGTATTTTTGCACGTAGTGCATTCAATACTTTTATCAATTGAATTTGCTTAGGTACCTACTAGAAACTTTTTACAAAAGTCCCAAACCCGCCGGCTGCCGGCGCTCACCAAGTCATTGAAAAACAAATATCGTGCATCCCTTCACATGACCTATTCAAATAACAATGGCGGTCCCTAGACGTCGACTTCCGTATTCTATGCTGAAAAGGCCGAAATACTTACTTATTTATTTTTCATGTTAAATGTATTGAAATAAAACTGACTGTTATATACCGCATGACTTTTTTTACCGTCTTGAAAAAAATAGGGTATATTAGGTGAACGGAGTAGAAGCGTATGGCATACCTAGTTTTTTTTTTTTTTTTAATAGCTTAGTCAGAAAAAAATATGTAAGTATCAATAAATACTACAAATTCGATGTAAACTTTTCATTTTAGAACAATAAAAACATAAATTTTGAAAAAAAATAATAAATCCTTTAAAAATATCGTAATTCAAATCATATGCAACCTGCATTATGATTTGAATTTTGAAAAAACTAGATATGCCATAGGCTTCTACTCCGTTCACCGAATATACCCTATTTTTTTCGAGACGGTAAAAAAGTCATCCAGTATATAAATACTTATGGCCAACGGTGCAGGCTTCGCGAAAGGTCAACGTAGCCGGTATATTAATTTAACTTAATATCTATATTTAGGTTGTAAATTCATAAACTAGAGTCAAGCGAGGTAATCTACGGGAACATCTGGCGCCCACAAGCTTTGATAGATGTGTTATTAAATATTTTGTGAAACCTGGGAAATGATTAGCTTTCATGTATAAATAAAAATATATACGAGTATTTCATTAAATAAATCTTCCCTGTTTTACTACAGCGGTAATCAACCTAGTGATTTGGGAAGCTTTTAATTACTATTACCTTTATTTGCCGACTTCATGAAACCAACATTGCAGTTAGTCAGCATACTGTATAACTTATACATAACTACCGTTCGATTGGTTGTTTTGATGAAATACGTGTCTCCTGTCAATCCTGGTTTACCAAAATATGAGAGAGGTCTATAGAACAGACAATCGTTTTAACTGTAATTAGGTGATGTAATAGGGCGTAGGAATGGGCTTTGCTCATCGAGTCATCTAACTGATTACTTGGATCATCTACCAGCCAACAGAACTTCTTAGATTGAAAGCCGAATCCCTGAGAAAATTGATTGTTCTTAAGAGTTTTCTCGGTATTCAAAGTAATTGATGACTTGTCCGTCAGTATGCCTGGTGACGATAGCGAAGACGCTGCCGTTTGAAGTGCTATCAGCCGTTCGCGAGCTTTGCGCGGCGGCATCCCTCGCGCCGCAACCACAGACGCACCCCCATGCACCGCACGACCCGCCACCACAGTTGCTTGAAGCATACCTGTAAGTAATACCTCAAATTACCTGTGACTTGATTGATAAATTATCGTTTATTACAATATTAGTGACAGCTTCATTAGGATCCAAAGTAAAACGCTGTACTAGAAGAAATTTAACTAATAACTGAGACAATGATAGATCTACATGTTTTCGCTGCATTTCATATAATAATTTTCCGAGCAATATTACTTCCCTATGTGCAATTCCAGGTTAAATTCTAACCGTCCTATATTCCATTAAAATCTGTCCAGTCGTCGCGGCGTAATCGAGTTACGAACTTTCCCATTTATGACATTAGTGGGATCACAAATCTGTTCGCAGATTATATTACGGTGAATCGATTAGGTGTTTCAGGAAGTTGTTCGAGATTTGAATTTACAGTTAATCAAAGCGTCAGTAATTGACTGTTTTCGGAAATAGGTATCTACCATGTATTTCGTAACTAGACAGCCACTCAAGCGTCTCGTCACGCAAATGTGCATGCATGCACGTCCTATCGTGTATACTGTATACCTAAGTTTGAAGAATGCGCGCTATTTTCCAGTTAAGGGCACGAATTTTCTACACAGCTATCCATTCTGCTGTCAAACTCTGTTAAACTCTGGAGTATCCTGCAAAACCTACCTTTTTTTTCAGGGTAACATGATCTCCGCTGATCTCACGCTGTATGAATGGAACGTTAAAGTAAATCCGTTTTCCGGTTAGTTTACCGTCACACAGACTGCTAGTGACAAATGATTGATTAAAATCCGAACACAATGATGAAGGCGCCCGTTTCCAAACGAAATTGGATTTGATAAACAGATTTTGATGTTTAAAGCTCTTTTCTGATATTTTCTTCTCTTTCTCTCTCGTCGCGGTCGGCACGAGTAATACGGGAATAATTTTATTATTAGCGTCTAGCATTGTAAAAGGATCGGCCAGTCAGCAAAAAATGGTCGCCGTGTGGATTGTTTAATAACGTCTCTGGTGGAGGCTTTTTCATGTAGGTATACCTAACTACAGACTGTTGAGTTATGCATGGGAAACTATAGATATGACTCTGAACCAAACTAAGAATATAAATTGCTACCCGAGAATTGTTTAATATACAGTAATAACTTCACCTTCCTTAGTTTTGCCTAGTTAAATACATAAATGGAAATCAAATAAAACGTCAATATTGTTATACTTATTATTCCGCCAAAACATCATGGTCACGTACGGTACAAACCGCAAAAATTATATCACATAAAATATTCATTGCAACGAATAACAGCGAGCTTATTTATTTCGATTCTTTAATGCGACCACAGAATGAGAGAACCAAAAGTTTCGTCAATATTCTTTTCAATGTTATGTAGTTATTTGTACCCGACTATGGCGAAGCAAAAAGGAGAGTTATGATTTTGACCGTTATGTATGTATGTATGTATATTCATCTGTTCCCTCATATGTATGTATGTATATTCATCTGTTCCCTCATAACTTCTAAACTACTTATCATAATTTGACAAATGAGGTATCGTTGGAAGCGTCTTGATCGTTATCTGTTTATAGGCTATGAGACGTCTCATTAAATTGAATATGGCGCTATTTAGAGGAAATTAAATCATGAAATAAAAATAAAATGAAAATTTTAATGATGCCATACTGGGTATGAAATGAATAATTAGCACATTTAAAAAAAACATATATTGTTAGCTGCTGCTCGTGCTTTGCTTGCATGCACCCGATAGTTGGGAATAATTTCTAAAATTACGCCTCAGATGTGAGCCAAACATATTTTCTCTCAAAACCTAAGTTCTCAAAATACGTATAATTAATCTTTAAAAAATTTAAAGCGGCTCTGCAAATACTTTATCACGAAATTATAACCCCAAAATAATTTAAATAAAAAGTTGAAAAATCACGCTCTAAAAAGTATGAAATATGAAAATATTCTCATCTGGAAAGAGACAGACAAATTAAAAATCCGCATTTAGGTACTCGTAATCTGTTTAATTTATGCTGTAAGTACTAGCTTTTACTCGCGGCTTTGCCCGCGTGGATGTCTGAAACTATCCCACGGGAACGTAACTACTAGGAAATCCTTCCTTATTCCTTGTCTATTTAAAATTGTTTACATTATAAAGGGAACCTCTGTGCAAAATTTCAGCTTTCTGGTTTCAAGGGTTTGGGCTGGGCGTTGATGAGTCAGTCCGTCAGTCAGTCAGGATTTTTCTCTTTTTATTTATGTACCTACTTAGATGACATGTGACTCCAGATTTTATATTACGTCTATCTTTTTCCAGATGTTCTCATCTGAAAAAAGACAGTCAGTCAGTTTCTTGTTTCATACTTTTTAGAGTGTGATTTCTAGCTTTTGTATCTTCCATAAAATTCCAAATCTTTTTGATAAATCCAAACTGTGCTGTGTACACTGTGCTTATATGAAGTAAATACCTATACCTAAGCCCTTTAGTTATTTTACCAAAACCTCTACAGATTTTGACTTAGTCTTAAAAGTCTTAATCATAAATAATAATTTACCTTAATTTTTAATTTACCTTGAGTATTATGACTTTTATGACTTAGTTATTAACAGCTAGTTTTAAAGACTTTAAAACTCAACTCAACTATAAGTTTTTGTTCAAGCACATAGTTTTATAAGTCTAGTTAATTAACAAGTCTTATCAAAAGCTGAACGGATTAAGTAAAGGAGCATCTACTCGCAGTGTTCATGTTGCGAAACTTGGTAATTAGTGGTAATTAGCAGCAAAGCGTTAACGTGGTTGATGATAGCGGAACGTGACAGACTCCGATTCACTATGCTAATGTTATTGTGGTCGCAGGTGGTTCGAGCCGCTGATCGATCGCTGGCTCGCCGTCACCAAAACTATGGCGCTGCAAAGAGTTCGGGCAGCCGTCGAACTTGGTAAGCTCCCACGTCATTCCTTGTTTGTTACTTGTAGCATTACTTGTGTCACATTCATTTTGAGATGTGTCTAACTAAGGCACGTCGCTCGCTAACTCAAGTCGAGGCGAGGTCGCGGGGGCGGCGTCGCGGCACGGTCGAGGCGTGGACTCTATGTAGAGTCGAGGCGCGGGCGGCTATGCTTCCTACACACATTCCAATTCAATTATTTGAATTTCAATTCATTAAAATGACAAAATGGCGGTGGAGTCGCGACGCGGTCGGGCACAGCGCCCCCGCCTCCACCTTGTCAGTGCAGCGACTATAGTATATGAGCGCACTGCCATTTATTCCTAAAGAAAACATAGATGCGGCGCGCCGCTTGTGCGCCCGCGCCTTGACGCTGCCTCGACTCTAGCTTGTGTGAGCGACGGGTCTCGAGGGACGCGCGAACGGGTGCAGGAGGAACTCCAAAATAATAATAAAAACCTTACCTTAAGTATAGGCATCTTCATAATGTACTGCGTGTAGTATAGTCATGTCCGAATGAGTTTAGTAGCTCCCATTCTATTCTGGTAAATTAAAAATAAAATTTCAGCGCTTGGCGACAGGTGTTTCTTTATGAAAATGTTGACCCATCTGTTACCTAATTTAGAACCCCTTTTGACCCTTTGACTGTAAATTATGTACTAATTTATGAACCCAAAACCCCAGGGGAGGGGGGGGGGGGGGTTAGTTGCGAACTTCATAGGTTCACAACTACTGATGATGGTTTTATTCCATCGCATGATGTTTTTTTACGTTTATATATAAATGATATAAGCTTATATACCTATTATATAAAGGATTTTTCCTTATGTACACCCAGGTGTACATTCGACGTGCAAAGGGATAACCAGTATCAAGTATTACATAAAAGACAATAATTAATTTTTCTAGTTCATGTGGCATGATCAGGTGGCCCAGCTTAGTAACGGCCGCCACGTACGAGTTGTGCCTAGATCGTAGGTTAGAACCCAGGCAGGCGCTTTACTTTGTGTAAATTATTTCATCAGCACTGCTCTCAAAACGGTGAAGGAAAACATCGTGAGGATACCGGCATGTTCTAGAACCAAAAATTTGAAGACATGTTACATCTACCAACCCGCGCTGGGGCCGCGTGTTAGATTACGGCCCACTCCCTCTCACCGAGAGGAGGCCTGTGTCCCAGCAGTGGGAACATTTTAGGCTGAGTATGATAAGTGGCATGTTGTAGTGTCATTAATGTGCGACAAAATAGTGCTAAATTCATATCCAAATGTAAATTTATATTAAGTACATGAAATCCTACAAGTGGGCAATAAATCTATCACATACTTACTGCCTACATTATAATTACACTTTTATGTTAATGCGTATAAACATTAATACGACATTCGAGTTACCTAATTGGTCGTAAACACATAAAATGAAGCCTGTGAGTTAAGAGTCGTAGTTAAAATAATACCAACCAACCAATCAATCTGCCTAGCCTTTTCCCAACTATGTTGGGGTCGGCTTCCAGTGTAACCGGATGCAACTGAATCCTAGTATTTTACATAGAGCGGCTGCCTATCTGACCTCCACAACCCAGTAACTGGGTAATACAATACCCCTTGGTAAGACTACCAACCAACCAATGTAGCGTAGATTTCGGCAATAAGTACACAAGTAATTCTGAGAAACTTAAACCGGTGTCCAGTGGATGTCTGTAAGAAAACCTCTAAGTTGCAACCTGTCTGTGCTTATCAATATAAACTAAAACCTAGCGGGGTATAAAAAGAAGTGATTTTCGAAAGTGGCAGTACCTATAATTGTTGTGAAGGCAAAGGGCGAAGGTTCACACCCGCGCTAGGGCGGCCGCCATTTAGATAAACATCGAGTTCTAACTGTGCCGTAACACGAAACGTTTTATTGGACCGACACAAATAAAGGACTGCTTATAAATTGTTATTATACGTATAGATGACATATTTAAACTCTGCCCTGTCTTCAAAAATTAACGTCAAGATTCTTATTACTAGGCTACCTACGTTAACTAATACTTACGAAAATCACTTCATTCTGTAAACTCTATCTTCTTCAGTGAGTAGCTATGAACAGTGTTCTATTATTTATTATATTCCCTATACATAGCAAGAAATAAGACCAGAAAGAAAAATAGGTTTATTTTTTACGGAAACACTTGCATACAAAAAGATAAGTAAACTCGAAGGTAGTGGTGCCGATTCTCTTGTCAGAAATGCCTCAAAACTAGACTAAAAATTACCAAAATTTTGTTTATTCCTGTCAAACGACGATTTCTCATTCTGAAATTGACTAGTGACACAACTTAACTATATTTTAGTTTGACAGCATTTTGCTATTCTGAATTTGACCTTTTCACCTAAAATTTTGATTGTCAAACTAGATCAGACTATTTTTAATCGCAATTAAAAGGTCTTGAACTAAAATTCACACCAACCCCTTGCACCTGGAGTAGGTGCAAAAACAGTAAGCTTACCTAATGTATCTTTTTTCTTTTCTTTTGCTTATATCTCGAAAACGGTGTCCTATCGCAAAAATAATGAAAATTTTGCCTCCCTTTATAATACTCACAAAACTCAAAATGTAGGTACTTAATACAAAATTTGAAATTTTTCATATTTTCTATACAAAAAGTGAAAAATTCCATTTAAAAAACGTTGAGGATGCCCTCCCTGCGCACCTTCAGCTCTAAAAAACATTTTTGGGTTAGAGCAAATAAGTACCACGTGGAGTCGGGATTGTCAAAAAGAGATTTTTTTGCAGATTCTCATAGCCAAAGTAAGAGATGTTAGTGATAGTTCAGTTAGTTTAGTTCTGTGTACAAGAGAATCGGCACCATTACCTACCTATATCTTAGTCTAAGTTAAGCATGGCATAATAAATTGGTTCAATAAGAAATCCGATATCAAAGTAAAAGACCAATTATAAAGACGATATCAAATTACAATTGTTAAAGGTCCAACCAATCTCTAATTGATCCTTAACTGTCGGTCATATCGAATTCGTAGGATTTCTTTATTATACTTTATGGTAATCTCGCTTTCGACTGTATCGAGGTTCGTTTGTGATGTTCAATTCAATAATCTTGTTTGTTTTTTGATTATATAAGGTGCTATAAAAATATCTGCTACGGCTGCAATGGGAGACAGTATTGTGTACATAGATTACAATAGTGAAGTTATATTATTGATCCTTATGTCATAAATTTATTCATACCAAAAATGTGCGTATAAATTTTAATTGATTTATTTGTATGAAATCGTGCTGTTGTAATTAGTGTTCATTCACAGAACAGTTAGAAAGAAGTAGCAATTGTTTTCATTGACGAAGCGGCACATGGCACGTAGTGAACCACGTTATGCAGAATAAAGTAAATGTTTATTTAATTATTTTCAATACACTTCCTGGAAAACTGGTTCATATCGCACTACGATTAGGTTCACAATGCAATATATTTCATACGCGTGCGATTGTTCATTTTCCAATACGTGTATGAGAATGAAAATTGCCACAGATAACTTATACCTATATTTAGTCCAAATTGGTTCAATGCCTCTATTCACACCGTCTCTATTCGGAGGTGAATGTTTTTTTTTTAATCTCGGCAAAGAGATGTGCATCTTTACGGCGTTAATATTTTTTGAATATTTAAATAATGTTTATAATTAGAATATCATCAAAAACCACGATTATTACAATAAAAAAAAGTTTATGAACAAATTAACATTTATTTGTGTTCTGTGTGTAACTCAAAAATATTAGAATTTTCTATTTTTCATATTAAGCTGTTTATCGGCTTTATACCTTTGCTTCTCCTTCAACCTGGCGAAAGCAAAGCGCGGAAAAAAAAGAAAATTTAAATCATAGTTTCCTAAAAATTCCTGACAAAGATATTTTTCGTTATTTTATTTTTCAAAAGTGTATTGAAAAACGTCGTTTGATACACGTGGACATTTGTTATTGCAGTTCTCTGCTCAAAAACAACCTCGCCTACGGCTCGGGTGTTAATTCCGCCTCGAATGCAATAACAAAATTTCTCCACTTGTATCAAAATGTACTATTATCTTCTCAAATTGATTTAACTATTCCGGGGCACGAAATTTCTTCACTATTGTAATCTATATAGACAAAACTATCTCCCATTGAAGCCGCGGCAGATATTGTTATAGCACCTTATATACATTCACTCACTTTCACTTTACTCATTATCTTGGAAGATAAAATTGCATAACTACAATTTTATTGATCACACCAAGGCTTCTAAGAAAATAGAATATTATCATATTATGCCGAGACCATTATTATGTATGTTCATTCATTTTGATGTAGCTTCTTTACGATCTATTAACACATATGTTTGTAAATCACACACAACTATTTATACTAATAACTAACTACACACATACATATATGTTTGATGTTACCAAGTAGGTCTGATAGAGTACCTAGAATATTGTATTTGCTTATGAAATTTCGTTGTTTGTCTCAATATTGTTCACTTTGTAACGGAGATATTGTTTCCAGACCGACCTGTGGAGGGCGAGCACCTCGTGAAACACAGCACCTCGTCAGTGGATACTGCAGCTTGGTGAGTCAGTCTAGATGAACAAATTAAATACCAACTTTCAATGAAGAAGCCTTAAATCCTTATAAATGTCACCGCATGTAATAATTTTTATAGGAATATCATGTGAGCACATCCCGCCTACTATGATTTTCAGGTCACGCACATTTTTAAGGGTTTTCATACAATACGTTTTACCTGCCGTATTAGCTCTTAACACAAAGGTTTTTTTTATCAATAACCAGCCCCTCGTGTCGTTCTGTACACATAACAAGACAAGGGTAGAACTAAAAGCACTTCTAGACCAAAATTGATTAATTGATCGTTGTTCTGTAGGTAATTAACTGAAACAACTTATGAAGCTCTCTTCCTGCGTAATTGCCTGCTAACAGGAAACAATTAGACAAGCAATTAAAATAACATTATACAGGTTATATCAAAAAGGTGTGATCAAATTTAAGGGTGTGGTAAAGACCATCAAACTGAACAAATTTCTCCATGGGACCAAAATCGTTATCGAGAAAAAAATATCAAACTTTTTAAACTTTCGCTATTTGCACACATTATAAACAAAACTGAGAACGGGTATTCTCGCGATATTCCTTTTTACGAGATAAACAGGTACCTACTTGTTTCCCGACGTTTCGACCGGCTTGCAGCGATTGTGGTCACGGGAGGACTGATGACAGCTCAGCGACGTCTTCGTAAAGTGCGGGTATTGGCATCTACCCTCACTTGGTCTTCACAATTTTTATTATTGTCACTGTCGATACTTCTACACATAACACTAATGACGTCTACACACTGGCGGACCTCGTCGGACGACCGGCGTTGCTTGCATTTGCTAATGACTGGATTCCAGAAGATCCGTTCTCAGTTTTGTTTATAAAAAATGATCAGTCGTCCCATGCATTTGGGTCGAGTAGATACTGAAGCAGTACAGCTGATAATTTTTTCTCGATTACGATGTTGGTCCCATGGAGAAAATTGTTGTTTGTTGGTCTGTTTCGCACTCTTAAATTTGAGCACACCTCTCTGATACACCCTGTATAACACAATACAGGGAAGGTGCGTTACTTACGTGGAAATTTTTAAAAGCCCTGCTCGCTACAAAGCTTATTGCTTTACACTTTAGTGCTCTCAACAGGTACCTATTCTAGGAAAATGTACCGTAAAAGATGAATAGCAAGCGAACAAAGACTTTATCATTTAGATAGGTAACTCAAATTAACTCGCGTAAAGTATAGGGTAAAAGCATACATACTAAGTCCAGTTTTAGCGGCGCACATTTAACTTTGTCACTGTTATCTGGCTAAAATTGAACAGGGCCGCCGGTGCCCTTGTTTAAATAAGCTTTTTGTGCATGAGGTGAACCGTGTGTCGGACTTTCGTAACTTTTTGCGTTCATGTTATATTTTTGTTATTAATTCGGTAAATACTCAACATTACATCATTTGTCCTTTATGAAGCGTAATATTGTTTAGACATAACTGGCGAAATGGGTGTACTATGTGTATAGGTACACCTCTGCCCCCAACCCTTCGGGGAAACAAAGTGTGATATTATGTTGTTTACATGATTTGTATTATTAATGTTCACTACATTATTCATACAAATCATGTAAGGAACTCTAACAGGAAAATGCAGTAGGTATAATGAAGTCGTATAATAGTTTTGATAAAGCGCTAGGAAAACAATAGGATGATACTTGGGCCAAGTCAATGATGTACGAGTATTACCTTCATTGGGCCAAGTACCTACACTATGGTGGAACCACACCACCACCACCACCACCACCACCACCACCACCACTACCACTGTGGTGGTATTTAGCATAGCATGTCGCACAAAATCAAAACATATCACGGTTGTAACAACTCAGCTAATGCAGCAGTAACTGAACTGTATTAGGTGACAATATGGGGACAAGGGACCACAGTGGGGAAACAGTGTTCTTGAAATGTCAGTGTAACGTTTTCGTGGAGTACCAATGTGACTTTTTCAATTCATAATTATGTAAGCACTTTCCGAGTATATTTTAGACACTGACATTGGTGAAAGACAAACATCGTGAGGAAACCTGGTGAAATTGCGAACCCGTTTTGAGCAAGCATGGTGTTCAGCTCGTGCTTTCTCTGTGTGAGAAGAGGCCTTTGCCAATATAAAAAAAAAAACAAAACATAAACAAACAAAAAAACAACAAAGGAACAATAAATGACTGGTATTATAATCGTGGAGTTCCGTACCTACGTACGTACTCGTATATCTCTGTTTGCAAGTTTAACATTTAAGTTCCATTACCTTGTCTAGCCTATACCACATGCGCCTGGTATGGCGTTCGGTGGGTGGTGCCGAGGAGTGCACAGCAGGCGGCAGCGTGCGACTCCTGGAGGCCGCGTGCGCCACCGCTCTGCACTACGCAGACCTCGTACACGGCGCGCTCGCAGACCAGGGGTACTACGAGAACTACGGTATGCATCAGGAACGTAGAACACAAGTGGAAGAACATTAAAGTAGCTTGTCTGCTAAGTTCCTACTTAGCAGACAAGCTACTTTTAGCATCGGCGCTAGGTGCGTTTTAGTGACTCTCTGCGTTCGGTAGCGATAACAAAATCGCTCGTTCAGCCACTGCTTCGATGCATCGTCGCGTTATGGCGACTCGCTACTTTTGTATTTGCTATCAAAATGGCGCAATTTGCGTTTGTGTCTGCAGGTGCCAAAGAATAACTTAGTAAACCGCTGCGACTAGCATCCGAATGTGTGCAAAGTGTAGCGTTCAGACGCTGAATCGAGCTTCCGGAAAACTAAATTGCTTCTTTCTTTCTGATCTAATGAACAGAAGTTCAAAAGAATGCAATATTTCAAACACGAGCTCCTAACAATAAGCTTTATTTGTTCTAACTAGTGTCCTACTTGTTTCTAACAATTCTTAGGAAAAATATGCCTGAACAAACATGTCACTCACAAAATTTAGTGTTTGTGAACACTCAATAAAGTAGTTACATAATATTTGTGTTATTATACCGACGTCATACCATTTCACGATCCATTATTCTGCTCTACTAATCGACGTGACCAGCGGCACCTACAAAGTTTTCTCCTGAACACCGTCCTCCTTTTTGAAGTCGGGTAAAGCATAGTCTTACATAAACTCTTATCACAGGTCAAAACAAAACGACGGAAGAAATATGCACGATCGTGAACAACTTGGAATATGTGCGCCGCTCTCTAGCCGAGTACGACGACGAACACATGTAAGTGCGAGCTAATCTCTGGACCGTGAATATTGCGCGTTCTACACTCACGACACTACCCGCTTTGAAGCAGAAACTTCATAAATTCCACACAAACAAATATAAGTCTTAGGAATACCATTTTAAAGCTTATATCAGTTTCTTTTACTCGTCTAACTAACAAAAATTGTCATGCAGCGATTGAAAGAACATAAAACGCTCAGCTGCACAGCGTCTTCATCGAAGCTGAAAATAATAACGATGTGGATATCTGTCATATCAGAGATTTTATTTATTTAGTTGCTCTTTTAACGTAGGTAGGTATAGTGAAACGTTAAACATGTTTTGTTACAGAAGATCAAACAGTGAAGGAAAACCTTTTGCCAGCTGTATAACCCTAAACTACAAAATGTTTAATAATGTTGTTATTGTAACTGAATAGCTTTGCGTAAGCTTCTGAACATTTGTTTGTACGCAAAACATTCAGTTTCACGCGCCACACAGCCATTCCGAAGTTTTAGTGGGCCTTAAGAACAAATCGCCCTGGGATATAGCCATCTCGTGTTAATGGCCGAACTTGTACCAAATAAACTGCTGTAGGAAATCTTTTCACATTTTACGACGTAGTACATCAGCAAGTACTTACAAGTTGTAACGTAAATACTTACCACGCAGTTGCCTATAAATCTTAATTAAAACTAAAACAACTTGAGAACTATCTCAGTTTGAGTTGAAACTCAATCAAAAGTTGGCACATTACGAATTTACGATCTTTATAAGTCAATTGATAGCAATGATAGCTGACAATTTACAACGTGAAATGTGGATTGTTTGCATTCCACTTTGTGTAGGTACCTACTGACATACACATAGTGTAGAATTACCCATTCTACGAATATTGTTTTAATATTTTTCGCATTGAAACATTTTCGTTTTGCAGAAGTCTATAAACTTCTTTCTAAACCTAATGTTGGCAGTCTATTTTCACAATTTTTTCTCCTGATTTTGAATTTAAAAAACAGATTTATTGGATTGTTTTGTCAGACTTTTTTTCTAGGACAGTACCGAGACTTTTTTCAATGTGAGAAGCAACGAATTAATTCGTTGGTGACAAGATATATTTTTTTATATGAAAGTCAATCAACAGTTTAAATAGATAAAATCAACATGAACTTGCCGTTATTTTAGTCCAAGATCAAGGAATCTGGGTTCGTATTTAAATCGAATTACCATTTTGCTGGTGAACTATACCGAATTTTGGTCATAACTGTTGTATTTTTTTCTTCCCTAGATTCCCATTTTTTTAACCAAGAGGTTTCTCAAAAAGTGAAAAAATATTCGTTCAAAGTTTTTCGGTACGTATTTTTTCTGATTTCTAAATACAATATAGAGTCTTGGCAGTTACTTGTCAGTTTATTTGTCATAGGAGTCATTCAGTCAAACAGGAATCGTAAAATAATCCATACCGAACCATTCTATATAATTAGTGCACAGTTATCATTAATTTAACCTATTCGACCTATATGAATCGTAAATCTAATTAAAATAATATTATATTTTCAAAGTAGAAAACGTATCGTAGCCTGTATGAATCACATATCTTTTGCCTTACTGGCAGTATGACATTGGCGCCGATTCTGTTGTGCACAAACCAAACTTAATTTAGCCTATTGCTAACTTTTTCTCTCTAATTTTTATATTACTTTATGACAAGAAAGGGACAAAAGTAAACTAGAGCTGTCAAATTAGTTAGAACTAATTTTTTCATAGACATTTAGACGACACGTAAAAACATGTCGACTAAAAAACACAGTGAAGCGCAAGGTGTGAACTAGTTTGCCATCTCTAACTAAGTTCATAGCTATAGCCGTCCTTTTCTCGCGCTGCCTGTTAGTAAAAGATAGCGATTCTCTAATTTTAGTTTACAAGAACCGTTTACCGTTCACAAGAGAATCGGCACCATTACATTACTTATTTAAGTATTTCACGGGTTGCTTACTTTTATATGGTATTTTATATGGTTGATTACTTTTATATGGTTGCTAAGCAATTTATGCTCGTCATAATGCATATGGTGAAGTGGAGCTGACTTCACCATCAGCTCCAGATCTCCTGTTTTTTACTGGGAGAACTCCTCAACATTTAACATCCCCAGCAGTTGACATTTAGGCTATTGTAAATTAGATAAATTACGAACTGACCCACCAAAAAGTGAAAAATAAAAAACTTTTTTTTAAAAAAAAAACAACAGACTTCCAAAAAAAATACTATAATATAAAGTGAAAAATAACTTTAATTACGGAAGTCGTTGGCAATAAACTAAAATACAAATCCAAAGACACCGAATTCCGAAATTAAAGTTATTTTTCACTTTGTAGTAGGTACCTATTTTTTTTGGAAGTCAATTGTTTTTTTTTTTTTGTAAAAAAGTTTTTATTAAATCCCCTAAATATAAATTACCCAATTTCACTCGTAGACTCCGTACGTAATTTTTTATCCTATTTTGTATTTTTCATAAAATCTGTTCATCTTCGAAAAATCCTGATAATCAAATTATACGTATTTTTGAAGTGCTTAGTGAGTCTTTTATTTAAAACACTACAATACTCATAAGTACATATGGTAAGTTTAAAGGTTCCATCGTTTATTTTCGGGAAAACCGAACTTTGCCGAATTAAATGTTAAGCTGATCCAATAAGGGAGTGACGGAATTAGTGCGTCAATCTATAAAATATAATAATGAATCCCTATTTCCCTTGGTCACGCCATAACTTGAGAACGGCTTGACCGATTTGAATTTTTTTTTTGGTTTTATTCTCCTCATTACTTGGGTGGTTTACAAGAAAAAGAAAAAAAAGGAAGAAATTTTGACAGGACAACGTATGACGGGTCAGATAGTCTATAATAATTTAAGTGGGAATATAATAGTATATTAAGCAATTAGTGAAAAAAGGACGGATTTAAAGCGAGGGCCATAGATGTATCAAAGCTAGTGAAGGATTCTAACGACTGAAGATTACAATATTCAAGACAATATTCAAGTGTTAGAATCCTGAGCGACGCGAGTGATTCATGGCCCTCGATATAATTTAATTAAGTGTTGCATACTATACTTTAAATACTACGAGAAAAAGAAAGATTTAAGCAAAAATAGACATATAATGAAGAAAAAGGAAGGATAAATTAATTAAAATGCACATTAAAATTGTATAATATGTAACATTGTAATTGTATTGATTTGTTGGGTTACTCTTTCATAAACTCAGGTGTTAACACATCTTCTTCATCACTTAAATGGATTTTTAATTGATTTATTATTAAGTAACACTAAATTTTATGTTCGTACAACATAAAGTATTCAAAATACCGCCAATTTACTAATGACAGCAAAGAACACAAAACAGTTTTTATTGTAATGCTAAACTCCTTGTTGAAAATGTCGACCAATCAAATTGACTTTAGAACATACCAATATAGGTTGAATATATTGGTGTGTTCGAAATTCAAACACCAAAATACTGATTAAAAGTGCTTTTTATTCATTGTTTTCAATGAATAAAATAAGCTTTTTAGGGGAAATGGTGTAATAGTATATTATACAATTAGTGAATAAAGGACGGATTTAAACCGAGGGCCATAAATGAATCATGAGCTACTGAAGGATTCAGGGAGTGATTCAAGTATTAGAATCCCGAGCGACGCGAGTGATTCATGGCCCTTGATATAAATATGTTTTATTCAAGAATTGCATACTATACTTTATACCAAAGCGAAAATAGACATTTAATGAAGAAAAAGGAAGGTTAAATTAATAAAAATGCACATTAAAATTGAAACAAATACTAAAATTAAGAGTAACTGTTATATCGGCCGCCCTCTATTTCATAAACTCAGGTGTTAACACTTCTTCATCACTTGAGTGCAATATTAATCGATAGGATAGAATAGAATAGAATGCATTTATTTGTCAGAATATTGTACAAAGCTGTTATGTGAATTATGTATTACGATCATAATATTCTGCCGTTTCCGGCGTACAAATATGGTTTGTCAAATTATGGGTCATCATTACATTAAAATTACATTATTATTCATTAGAATTAGAATTACAAATAATATAAATAAATTGAACAATAGTTGTAAAAGAAATCTCTTTTTATTTTTTTTACTTAGGTATATAATTAATCAATTATATAAGTCAAAATTCAATGATGTCAAGGAGATAAAGTCTGCTTAGTAGGCAATAATGTACAAATGTTTAGGTAAATTTTTCAGTCATAAAATCTTCAGTCGAGTAATAACATTTGCTTATAAGAAAGTTAAATAATTTACATTTAAATGTTTTGAGGCTGAGAGTTTTGAAGCCATCAGGTAATTTGTTGTAGACAGTAATGGACATGCAGTATACATTATTAGAAAATAATTTAATTCTTCGCCTAGGAACATTAAGCATATGAACTTTGCGGCTGGGTCTGGATACAACATCATTAAACAAGTCAAATTCATGTTTGTTTTTGTGTACAAAGATACAAATTTCAAAAATGTATAGAGCGGTGAAATAGTGGAACACAACTATCCAGTGTGTGCTCTCCACAAATTGAGCGTACGCATTTTTTCTGAGCTCGAAACACTCTTTTAAGTTCAACTGAATTACCCCATATTATGATTCCATAGCGCAAAGTTGAAGAGACATATCCATGGTATGCACATAGTGCCGCATTAACACTGGCCACACGTGTTAGTCTATATAAAACAAATACAAATCTATCTATCTTCTTACATAAATCATCAATGTGAGATTTCCAGTGTTCTTGTCAATTATTATTCCCAAGAATTTATTATTGTGTAACACTAAACTTTATGTTTGTACAACTTACAGTATTCAAAATAGCGCCAATATACTAATGACAGCAAAGAACACAAAACAGTTTTTATTCTAATGCTAAACTGCTTGCCGAAAATGTCGACCAATCAAATTGAATTTAGAACACACCAATAAAGGTCGAATATATTGGTGTGTTCTAAATTCAAACACCAAAATAGTGAATAAAAGTGCTTTTTAGTCACTGTTTTCAGTGAATAAAATAAGATTTTTAGAGGGGAAATGGTATAGATCAATTTTTATTGTTCGATAGTCACATTTTATTCGCTATATTTCGGTTTTTCCGAAGATAAACGAACCTTTGAACGTTGTCGACTGCACCAATTTTTTCATCTGCATGTCATAACTTCTTTAACGTGCTAATGAACATTTCATTTCACGAATTAAATTAACAGTGAAATTGGATAGATATTGTATTTTTTATCAAAATTTCGTACTCATCTCTGAACTTTACTCGTATAGCTAAAGCTCGTTAATACAACACAGGCACGTGTAACGTGCAAAATACACGTTAATTAACGAAAGTCTTAGACGCCACGAAATATTGTAAGTAACATGATCACAAAAGGATAACATTGTAGCTTGAACGACGAGAACTCACGTCAGCTGGTACGCGGCGCGCTAGGCACGCTAGACGCGCGAGCTGCACGCGCGGCCACGCCGCTTGCCGCGCGAGCACGGCCTCCGCTTAGGAAAGCCGTTTTCCATCTGGCATGGTCACCAGACACGCTTCCCACAACACAGGTAAGTTATTTTTAAGGTTACTGTTCGATTTTTTTACGCGTGAATGCAAGCTTATAACACAAAGCTTACCTAAACACGTAGAAACGAGTAAGAAACACTTCTAATTCGGCATTAGGCAATAACTCCTCTGCTGGAGTTTCTGGACCAGCATCTGTCGTCGCTGAACACCTGGCTGCTACCACGCGCGTTCATCCGCGCACTGGCGGGCTGCTGGAGCGGCGTGCTCAAAGAGGTGTCGTCGCAAGCAGACGCGGGAGGTGCCGAGCGCCCGCGCGTCTACCATCATAGGCTCAGAGAGGCACTCGACCTATTAGCCGATTTTTTCCACGCAGAAGGAAAAGGTTAGGAATACATTTTGTTTTATGTTTATTTGTAATCATTTCATAATCGCAATTAATTATATTAAATAACTCTTTACAATGTCCATTACTAAAAACAAGCAAGAAAAATATCTATTAATTCAATCAAAGAGTTAAAAGTTACAAAATGAAGTTGCTTAGCAGCCATCCGTTCAAAAATAATCACTTTAACAAGATTTATTTCACCAAGTATTTTTTTATAACGTTAAATATTTCGTATATTATTTTGTTAAAATGTTGACAATGTTAGAACGAGGAGTTAGGAAGTCTCCGGCAGAGGTCGCATGAGGCTTAGTTGGTAAACAATGGTTAATCGATATGTATTTAGGTCTCCCGATGTCGGAGGTGCACAATTCGGAGTGGTTCCGAGTGGAACAAAGGATGGAGTATCACCAGGCGCCCACCGAGAAACTACTGGAGCTGTGGCTCGCTGATAGACTGGCTGAGCAGGCTCGCACACCGCTGCCCTCGCGTTATGGCTCTATACTTGTTCGGTCGGTAGGATTTAGGAACAATAGTTCTAGATTATTCTAACAAGTTTCAAATCCATAATAATTATATCTATTTAACAAAAAAGACGAGAGCTTCCCAAATGTTTTTTTAACAGCTTTGTTCGTCCTATTTTGTATCCTTTATATTCCTGTCAGTATATTTTTCTTACTTAGTTTACTCCTATTTACTCTTATCTCTAAAACTTGGTCTCTTCGTTTTATGTCTAAAAGGTTACGCTCCATCGCTCTTTGTCATGTTAGTAATTTGGATCGAGTACATTTCGCCGAATACACAAGTTTGACGATCCTCGGAGCCCTAGCAACCCTCAGTATTCCAAGCTTTTCATTATTACTTATGGGTTTGTTTCATAAGTTTTTTTCTGCTGTTTGTTTATAGGCCTTATCTGAGTGTGTTCGGTAAGATAAACATTGTTGAAATGTTTTACAGATAATGTTTAAGTACTGTTTTCAGATAATGTTATCACTACATTTTGGTGTTTAATTTTTGGGTACCTTAGGATATATATTTTACTTTTGGGGTTCTGCGAGCCAAATAAGAAATAGGCGTTTAAAATACCTATCATTAATTTGTCCGACAGCCTCGTTTCTCTCAGTTCATAATCAAGATTGTTTTAATTCAAAACGGATAAAAGCATTGAGCGGAGTCTTTTCAGTTGTGAGTTTATAGAACAAAGAATAAATTAATAGAAAAAATAAAAAGAAGCCATTGGTCCGCTGTTGTTGGGAAAATATTGTTTGTTTGAGATAAAATTTCCGTACCAAAATTCTATTTTAGAAGCCTGTGCAATATCAGTATCGCTACTAGGAATACCTTCGTTGTATAGTTATTATCGAGTTATTTGAGTAACATCATCATGTATTCGTAAATACCTAAGTAACTTCAAGCTTCACATTTAGGAGCATTATATTCGATTCAATCTAAGTCCAAAATACATCGCAAAAGTGTATCTACACTATGACTGTTCTTACCTATATGTAAAACTCTTTTACAACTCTTATGAAATGGATATCGGAAGATTTTGAACTTCTAGACTCTAACCTTTTCGCACTTGACCGGATTTTTATTCGTATTTGGTTTAAACTTTCTTATCGTGTTTGAGTTACTGGCAGGTATTAAATATAATTGTCGGAAAAAGGAAAGATTAGTTGTTTTTACCCTTTTGACGATCTTCCCTTCCATGAAACCTGTAAGAATTTAATTGAAAGATGAGCTTATTTATAACTCGTCTAAAGAAATCCTGTTTACTGTACTTATCTACGCTTTGCCAGGTTTGCTAGGCTCTCAGTATGAAAGCGGCAACGGGATTATCTCAATGATACTCTATTAGCTTTTAGTTTGCAAACGTTTGACGACTATGTTGTTATAGTAATCTGGGCCATTTGACGAGAAACGCAATTACAGAATTATTTCAGTATACCATTTTGTACCATTGTAATATAGTGTATATCGTTATTTAGTGTGTACTTCAATCACGACTCGCTCTGCGTGGAAGTGTTGTCTGCGCGCGACGTGATTCCGCTGGACCCAAACGGCTTAAGCGATCCCTTCGTAGTGCTCGAGCTGGTGCCCAAACGACTGTTCCCGAAGGCTCACGAACAAACCACCAATGTGCAGAAGGTAAGACATGGATATTAATGTTTTTCTATTTATTACTGAAACTTTGAAAGATACGCTCAGGTTACAGGAATAGCATCAAAGTTTAAACGTAAATTCTAATAGAGAGAAACCAGAAGGCATATACAAGTATACCTATTTTTTAATATTCTTATAAATTCTCTCTGAAGAGAATGTTTCTGAGAACATACAGCAAAGAATAGGCAGTCAGGACGTTCCAGAGAACTTCTCATCACTAGACGGAACTATGGAGAGACATCATTTGCCTAGGAGTGGCTACCCGCTACCTACAAATAATACAATACTTCTAAAGCGAACTATACATTTTCTTGTAGTTGTGAACGGCTTTACTTAATTTTAGGATGCAACTACAAGGTGTAACTTAAGTAACGCACAAACTCTTAAGGGGTACTCATCATTATGAACAACTTTTACTATGAATCAAACCTGAAAACGCGAAAAAAAATCAGTTGGTCAATCATTTTGACGAGTTATGCGAATATAAATGTAAGGAACAGCAGTTTTTTTTTTCGCGGTTTCAAGTTTGGTCCCACAGTAAAAGTTGTTGATAATGATAAGTACAATGACTCCTTAAGAGGTTGTGCGTTATTTAAGTCACACTGCGGTCGATTGATGACACCATGACATATTTTGAGGCAAATCGATCGACTGCAAACATCCTACCAAAATCACCAGTTGGTCGTGTCTGAGGTCAAGATGCCTTGAGAGCACCAGCTGTACTCACAAGGACATCTTCGGTGCTGACACAACTATAATATGCGCTTTTATAATTCGCACGTCACGTTTTCGTGGACGTCGACGTCTATGATTTACCGTGATGTTAAAACATCGGTGCACGTTATCGTGAACAGAAATTTAGAAGCGTCTTCATATATCTCCATACATTTTATTTCCCTGTGCTGTCGTGATGCCGTGGACGTCCACGACAATATCGTCACGTTAGAAATTATCAAAGCACACATTGTGTTTAGAAAACGCTGAACCCAATTTGGGACGAGTGCTTCGAGTTCGGCGTGTCGTTGGAGGCGTGCCGCTGCCCGGGCGCGGCGTTGGCGCTGTCGGTGTGGGACCGCGACGTGCTGACCGCGGACGACTTCGCGGGCGAGGCCTTCGTGTCGCTGGCGCGCATCCCCGGCGTCAACTGCCACGCCGCGCCCGACCCGCTACGCCCCATGGAACTACCGCTCATGCAGCTTCACGATCGCAGTCAGTACCTGATACTTTATACTTTACTACATCAGGAACCCCGCCCTAGTGGCGGAACAATCCCACTTATGTTACCATTCAAATAGTGTAGTGAGTGATATTAAGAATATTGCACTATTACTGCTTGGGATCAAACATATAATCGCTTATGCAAATCATTGTGTTCATTGTGTTTCTCACTATATCTACATTTTGACGGCCTTCTCACTCAGAATTCTTCAGCACCCGTTCAAATTGACACTTCGTTGTTTACTGCTAGAGACAGGACGACTCAAAGAATGAGGCATTAATAACTTAAAGGAAGCCCTATTAACATTTAAATTTAACCAGTTATTAACAAAACGTTTCACAAGAATAATAGCGTATTGATGATGCTGAATAAATTTCCTATTACTTATCATCCTAATTAATAAAGATTCACCAAGTATTTTCATGGTCCTTTATGTAGTCGGATTTATGATGTTTTGTATAAAATTAAACAAGATAATTATCTCATCATATTCAGTTCAATAACTTTATCATACGCTAAATTAAAAAGCTTATTTTTCACTGCAGACAATAATTATGATTCTGAGGATGATCGTGTGACATTTCCAAGTAGGTACTTTATTTAACTTTGTTTGCAGATCACCCCATCATACAAATCCTGGAGTCACGCACCACAGATAAACTGGCCATTGACTTCGTCAAGAAACAAAAGTTAAGATTCGCGGAGCAGTAAGTTGTCTGACAAGTTTCAAGTATCTGTTTCTTACTATACTTATTTCGTTATTTCTATTTACGCACAACGTCCATTAAAATGTTGACAATATATACAAAAATTTACAAAAAGGAATTCGATATTTTTTAAATAACATTTAATTTATTGAGTACATACCTATTTATTATGATTAAGATGTATAAAAGTCATCAGTATTAACATATGAAATACTACAAAGACTGTGTAATTCTTCTACTCATGAGAGAATATGTACCTATGTATAAAGTATTGTGTATGTGTAATTTCAATGCATTTTATATGTGTATAGAATTAGTACGCACCCTCGGAGCTTATGTCCCTAGTCGTTAGTCTCTATTAGAAGTTCCCGACCAAGTACTTTAAGTCCCGATGTTAACAATGCCATACGTGCTACTGTGCTCCACCCGCCTTCTTCTTTTACATGGACTTTACTGTTGCGCACTTTTTAAACCAAAAATCATTATTATGGTGTTAGTTGTTAAAATACAGTAGCTTTGTCAACAGTATATCATTATATATCAATATATAGTCGTAATTAAATTTACATAACATAATGACATGTTACTCGAATAGTATTTGATCCTCGGAAAATATATAAATGTTTAGTATGTAATTAACAGTATCAAATCCGTGTTTGCTGAGTATTTCCAATGAGTAAATATTTATATTTATTCCTAGATGGTGATGTTTCAATGTTTTGCTGCCTTATCTCTGTTGATTGTGAACTTACTCTAATTCATTGCTAAACATATTATTTTAGAATGCAAGAAAAAGTTTTTTTATAAGTTTTTAACATTCAACTCGTAGGTTCAAGTAGTTATGTTTAGGTAATGGCATAATTATTATGATTGAGTTACATACGAGTACATCCCTTATGATTTCAAAGGTTTTTGCAAAATTTTATATAACCACAATGGTGCGTATTTCACAGCTCGAGGGGATTGGTAAAAAAATCTTTTAAAAATATATTGTGTACAAAAATTTTATAAAACTTTATGCATCTGAAACGAGCTTTTTATTAACAACCGTCGCATCTATTACTTAATGAATATATAATTTTAAATATATTATTATAATATATGGAATGCATTGTCTTCGACGACTGATTTTTCATCGTTAGATTTAATTGTACGAGATATATTTTGTAACTGTACGTGACGTATGTACACTGGGTATACAAGTATATTATTGTAATAGATGATGTATTGATGTTTTAAATTAGCAAATGAATATTAAATATACCTACTTTATACATGTAACAATTAGTATAAAGGAATGTTAAAGTTGTATGAGAAGGATTTGTATTAAAAGAAGAGAATGTTTCGTGTTTAGGTAAAGAAGGGACGTGGCAGATTTATTATATTTTGTGAGAAGAAATCCAAGTGGTAAAGTAGTAAGCAGCGTCTCGGCGATGCGACACACAAACTGACTTACCTGTAAGAATGAAGGAACCGACACGGAATACTAACCAACATCAAGGTGGTCCTGTTGCCACAGTAGACATAATTCAAAATCTTAATTTTAAATTAATGTGTGACTGTAAAATTATTCAATAAGATATAAGAAAACCATACGTATAATATGATGATATTGTGAACTTTCTGCGCTCCTGTGTACTAACCACCACACTGTAGCTGAAATTGTGATTGATGGATACCTACTCCGCACCTAATAGAAACCTCGAACCGTCATATCCAGTGCTACCCTAACCATATCGCTGAGCTTTTAACGTCTACCTAAGATAATATATTATGTATTTTAAACTTTATACCTGCGCAGCGCGGGCTCCGCGGCTCCGCGTCGAGATGCCAATCTTAGTAATCGATGCAGTACCGGTCTGCCATGCTGTTTTTGATACGTTGGTAAAGCCTACTTGTATAATATACATTTAAAAGGCATTATGAAAACCAAATTTATGATCCTTTGGCTAAACAAGACCATTCCAAAAGTCAATTATTTAAAATAGGCTATTCCAAAACAACATATTTTACATTCAGAATCTATTTATATTTTATAAAATGTTAAAAATCTCATGAAGTCATGTGCCAGCGACGATCGACTTTTTTTATATAAAATCAATGTATACAAAAACTTTTTATAAAAATTCTACTTTTCACCACCACTTTTTGAAGCGGAAAGTGAACGAGAAATATTTTGCGATTCTACTACTATGTAAAATGCATATCACACCGTCAAGTTACATTTATAGCTACAAAACTATTGTCTGCTTGTCTTATTTATCGTATATTTATATCTGTATCATTTAATGTGTGTTATTTATTACGCAAATCCCGTATAGAAATATAAGAAAACATTAGTATTGATATTGATGTACCCATTCCACATATCTAATTGTGTAATTTATAACCCGTTACCCGCTAAACCTAAACCCACTGCATTCTGGATCTGATTCATTCAAAAACATAAATAATTGAAGTTGTACGTACTATTGACACTTGTGTTCCTGGCTTTAATAAACTCTAAAACTAAATTGCTATTTTTATTTTCTTTGAACAATTCAATACATACTCTATCTCAACTTAGATGTAGCATCGGTAAAATTCGAAGAACCAATCACGATCCGAACTGAGTGTGCCTTCAAAATCACTAATCTTTATTACTGCTTTAGGCGAAAATGATCTTTACGCAAATGCAATAACTTGTAAAGTCATGTAACCAAATACATTCGTAAAATTGAAATGAATTAATGGAAATTTTCAAATCTATGCTACATCAAAGTTGTGTCGTACTGTACTATGTTATATGAGGTAATTTTGCTTGCACAAAAAGGTATCATAATTGCATTAGGTTATTTTTTATAGTAGGTATACCTACATAATAATTTACTGGTTCAGGACTCATTTCTTCATTTTGTGATGATGGCTTAAAAATGAACGAATAGATAGGTACTTAAACCTTTCTGGCCGACTTTTCGTGTCTCAAACATACGCTTCTATAAAAGGCTATCGGTACCTCATGTTGAACTCAAAAAGGTTTAGACATGCTTGAAAGCCTAACACATAATTAATGGACACAGTGTGCTGATAATTGACTACTGACGCAACTCCGACCTGCTAATGGGATTAGAGTTCGGTTAGATAGTTACGAGGTTTTAATGGCACCATAGTTAGGTATGTTATGAGACTTCAATCAATAACCCCACTTTATAGAGCGGTTGAGACTAATTTCCTCGTTAACAAACTTTATGAAACCTATCACGAAATGGCACGACTGCCAACCGATCTATCTGCTTTCACAGACTCGCGATAAATTGAAGAATCCCCTTAAAGTCGCCTTTAATGACTAGTTTAAATGAGAAAAATATTGCAGCGAGACGTGAAAGTTTTCGCCATTGTTTGTTTTTAATGGTTTCAAGTCTTTTCTTTTGAATTGCATAACTTTTTTATGTTTAAGACTACGTTTTAAACTCAAGCTTAACCTCAAAGCATTAGTTTTAAACTCAAGCTCAAACTCAAAGCATTTTTAACAAATAAACCAATTACAGGCACTTTTTAATTGTCAAGGGGTCGGACAGTCAGAAAGATGAAGCTATAGTTTCCCATTCCAAAGCGTAGTAGTTTCCTATGGAAAAGAACGGGCAAGAAACTCCTCGGAGACTCTTTTAAATCAAATATTGATTAAAAATATTAGTTACATCATTAATGGTGAAAATATACATGTGAAAACAATTTAGAAAGACGTGCACGTTAAAAGCGTTCCCAGTAAACAGTAGCTTTATAGTAGCTACACTGCTACATAGTGCAGTTACATGTGCTATGCAATTATTATGCAATGGGATTTAATTTGGTTCGGTACTTAATATAATTATTTGCTTTATACTTAGTGTCCTGCCGATGTTGTGACACTTGTAGAACACCGCCTCTTTCTACATCTTTCAATGATTCATCTTACGATGCGTTGGGAACAAGGCAAGTCATTTGTAGTTACGATTTCCGAAATCAAACTTAGAGAGAACAAATTCAACTTAGAGAGATGTATTGATAAGTAATATTTATGGTTATAATTATGTAAATACATATTTGTTATAAGTAGTCGCGAATCTTATTTTGTATTCATTCTCAAAGAAGAAGAAGAGCTTATTTCCGCTCTTGATTTTTATTAGTGACGTGGTTCCTGTAGGCAGTTGTTGGATGTGCATTAACATACATACCATGCCATGAGTTGACGGGAACAACTGAACTACTTACGAGCTCTTTTATAAGTTAGGCCTGAGCGATGACGTTCAAGAGAGAATATTGAGAGTCGCCACACGGTAAACACACCACACGGCAATGATATCCAACAATCGCGCAGTAGTCCTTTGATGAGTATGTTGACGAGCTTGTCCTGTCGTTTGTTTTATTAAATATCGGATTAATAAAAACTTTTTTACAAAAAAATACAACCGACTTTCAAAAACAACACTACAAAGTGAAAAATAACTTCAATTTTAGAAGTCGGGACCAAAAAATTAAAATACATTTAACCAGGCACCGACTTCCGAAATTGAAGTTATTTTTCACTTTGTAGTGTTGTCTTTGAAAGTCGGTTGTATTTTTTTGTAAAAGTATACGTGCCGACTCGAGAACCGCCTCCTTTTTAACCGACTTCAAAAAGGAGGAGGTTCTCAATTCGTCGGAACCTTTTTTTTTTTTTTTTTTTTTTTTCTTTATTTTTTTTATGTATGTTCCCCGATTACTCGAAGATGGCTAAACCGATTTGGATTTTTTTTGTTTTATTCGAGAGGGTATATATCACAGTTGGTCCCATATAAAATTGATTATTTTTGCTTTGGTAGTTTTTGAGTTAGCTTCAATAATACGTATTTTTTCCCCACTTTTATATGGATGATGTTCTAGTTTGTTTTGCAGGTAGTGGTATTTGAATTTGTGTGGGGTAGGTACACAAGTAAAAAGTGAAAAATAAAAACTTTTTTACAAAAAAATACAACCGACTTCCAAAACAACACTACAAAGTGAAAAATAACTTTAATTTCGGAAGTCGGTGGCAAAAAACGAAAATAGATTTAACTAGACACCGACTTCCGAAATTAAAGTTATTTTTCACTTTGTAGTGTTGTTTTGGGAGTCGGTTGTATTTTTTTTTTAAAAAGTTTTTTTTTCGTCGGTTAAAAATAGATTTTTACAATAAAGATGATCCGAACTGTAATCCACCTAAAGATTAAATCTCAAGTAACTGCCAACTTTATAAAGGGAATATCCCTAAGGAATCCTTTTTTCATGGAATTCTCCGTCCGTTGTATAAAGGATATGTTTTTAAGCAGTGCGCAAATTTTCACAGGGTGTTCTATCCATGAACAACATTTACTATGGGACCAAACCTGAAATCGCGAAAATAAAATCAGCTGCTCCCTACATTTTGACGAGTTTGGTGTAGATAAATGTACTGAACTGCTGATTGTTTTTTCGCGATTTCTGAGTTGGTCCCATAGTGAAAGTTGTTCATATTCATGGGTAGAACACTTAATAAAATATCCTGTAATAGACACGCGACCACGTAGGCGAGACGTGAGTAACCTAAACCCTCCTGTATTTTTCACTTATTTAATAGGAAAGTAAGATAGATTTCCACTATACATATAATGTTGTCATCCAGCAAAGGTGAGGAGGTAATAAGATAATAAATTAGATTATTAATTAGGTCGTGGTTCCGTGATTGTTATAAAGTGGGCTTGTTTGCGGTCAAGGGCGAACTGCAGCGGTCTCGTGTCTCAGACTAACTAAATAATTAGATCTTGACAGGATATGCCGCTTTCTACACTACCTTATGCATTCCAAATGCAATTAGAATCTATGTTTGATGTTTATGATTTAGTTATACGAGAAGGTAAATGCGTTGTTGTTAGGGACTCGAAAACAATTAGAATAGGAAATGTTGAAAGAAGGGAATATATCGCTTTGTTTTATAAAACTTGGAGAAAAATCATTCGTGGGCTTTCAGTTAACTTTGGTGCTGCACCTTGGACCTTGACAATTTTATTAGGATCAACCTAGTATTTACGTGTAGTTGTGAAATGGGAAATTTATATACCTACTTACAAGTTTCTTTGTTATACACTCAATTAATAGATTGTTTATTCAATTAACCGGCTACTATCACAAGATAGTAAACATAATCTTATCAAGGCATTTATGTATTTATTTGGTTCACCAATAATTGTTTACACTGGTATAAGCAAATGAAACAAAAGCAACAAATCATAATGATGAGTTGTACATCATGCTTAAAATATGTCGTGGGATAACAGATGCTCCTGATCTCCATAATGAGCTGATTCGCCTTTACGTTCCAAGCAGCTATCTCCGTGGTAGAAAACACCGTCTACTAGCCGTGCCCACAACTCGAACAGTGGCCCGCGCCTCATCCCCTGTTCCTCGCGCCCTGACTGCGCTTAATAACGTCATGGAAGCCAACCCGAACTGTGACCTATTTGCAGATGATCTCAAAACTGTTTTGTGCGCTTGTCTTCACTTTTGTGAGAGCACATAAATTTAAAACTTGTGTTTTGTTTATAATATCTTTGTTCTATTTTTTTTGTTGTCTTTTTTATGATTATGTTATATTTACTGTATGTGTTAATGTAATTGGTCCACAAACCGTATTAACATAAATAAATAAATAAATAATAAAGTGTAACAATCACTTATAGGTAAACTCTGCATGCACACAAAACGGTGTCGTAACTGACAAAAAAAAAATATAAATAAAAGACTAAATTAAAATAAACAAATTAAAACAAACATAAACAAGCTAATTTAATTAAAACTAAGTAATACAAAAAAGTAATATGTAGCCTTAATTCATCCACCCAGTGAGATAATGTAGGGGTATGAAAATCAATTTTCAGGGAGGTAGGTACTTATAAAAACTGGCCTTCAATTTGCCTAAACTGTCAAAATGGAGGTCGATTCGTTCACTACAATCGTTCACAATCCTGCAAAACCTCGCGTAGGGAGAATTAGCACCCAGAACCGTTCTTCTCTGCGGAGAACAAGGCATAAAGACGAATATCACTGACTAGGTTAGTAGGATTCATCTTTATCCCTTAACTAGCTTTTGCCAGCGGCTTCGCCCGCCTGGATGTCGGATAATATCCCACAGGAACGTACTACCGGGAATTCCTTCCTTATTCCTTGTCTACATTATAAAGGGAACCTCTGTGCAAAATTTCAGCTTTCTAGGTTCAGGGGTTAGGGCTGGGCGTTGATGAGTCAGTCAGTCAGTCAGGACTTCTCTTTTTATTTATTTTATAGAGATAGATGAGGATTATGTTTCGCCCACAACACCTAAAAAAAGACATACCTACCATATGGATGTTTTAAATCATTTAAAACATATTGTTTTAATATACCCACAGATAGATGAATGGCTTAACACAACATGTCATCTGATTCTTCACGACTGGTTTCCCCGAAGGGTTGGGCAGAGGTGTACCACCGCGGAAATTTGCGATGAACCACTTTTCGACCTTATTACTGTAGTAGTAAGATTCAAAAGTGGTTCACCGCAAATGTCCGCGGTGGTACTTATAGTACACACACATTTCGCCAGTTAATTTTGAGTCACATGTAATAGGGGCCGGGAGTCATCTGATTAATGAAACAAAAAGGACTAAAGCCTTAAATTACAAACACCTACTATGTTAAATGTTTACTTGAGATTAAATTAATATCTTGAATAAATTGTTTAAACGTTGAAGCTAACATGGAGCAAAGGTTTGTGTAAAATGTTGTGAATACACTCCCAAAACAAAGGCACAGATAATTTAATGTCGATGTAGCCACATCCCTAGCAGGTGTGGGTAGAGGGAGTAATGGGTTTCGATCAATCAATAAACTCAGCTGTCGGTGGAAATGAAAAACCTGCCAGTTGCATGTTCCTCTACGTAGAATAAGATTCTGTAGTCAACAAACATGGTAGGAAGTCGAATCAATTCTAAAACCCAATAACACTGAAAAGGTATACATAGATAATAGAAAACTCTGTTCTTTCAACTACGTAGTAACGTTATCATAAATCACAAAGGACGTATTTTTTGCTTAGAACCAAAACAGTGCAGAAATGTTATATGAAATCTCATGGTTGCACAGTACCTATAGATTTTCATTAATGCACTGTTTTTTTTTTTTGATATAAATGTACCACAGAGGTTTAATGTCTCCCATTAAGTTTAATAAAAAAGGTATGCATTTCATCAAAAAGATACCTACTGGCTGAAAATAAAAATCGCCTGAATAAAACCGACTTGGTGAAAAAAAAAAACAAATGGCGCGTCTTTTGTACTATTGTAAAACTTTGATACTCATATTTAGCAAGAACAGTTTAAAAAATACGGAAATAGACAGCGATAGTGATATGAATTCTACTCCAGAAGGTATAAGAACTGCTGCAAATGAAATTGTTATTAACCTTTTGCCGCAAAAGTCGCGGGATAAATATTTAAAAGTTTATGAAAATTTTATTAAGTGGAGATACGAAAGACGTGTAAAATCGCTGTCCGAAAGTGTACTTTTAACGTATTTCAGTGAGATGTCCAAAAAATGAGACCAGTAATAATAATCCTTGTAGTCTACTACTGGATGACTTTTTTTACCGTCTCGAAAAAAATAGGGTATATTCGGTGAACGGAGTAGAAGCCTATGGCATAATCTAGTTATTTTTTTTTTTTTATTAAAAAAATCAAAATTCAAATCATAATGCAGGTTGCATATGATTTGAATTTCGATATTTTTAAAGGATTTATTATTTTTCTTCAAATTTATGTTTTTATTGTTCTAAAATGAAAAGTTTACAACGAATTTGTAGTATTTATTGATATTTAGATATTTTTTTCTGACTAAGCTATTAAAATAAAAATAAAAACTAGGTATGCCATACGCTTCTACTCCGTTCACGTAATATACCCTATTTTTTTCAAGACGGTAAAAAAAGTCATCCGGTATATTCAATGATAAAAAGCCATCGGTACAAACAAATTTGGAAAATTGTCTGAAATTGCCAGTTATCTGAAGCTACAACACCTGGAAGCCTACACTGGGTATTGTTTCCGCCGAACGTCTGCAACGCTGCTAGCTGATTCCGGTGCTAATTTGACTACGCTCAAGCTTCATGGTGGATGGAAATCGGACAATTCGAAGTAGCAGAAGGTTACATAGAGGAATCGGTACAAAATAAAAGTAAAATCACTCAAATCATAACGGAAACACCACGTCCGTCTACTTTTCATGGAAATGATTTGAAATTGAGCCCGCGGCATGTTCCAAGTAAAAGTGCTTTTAATAACTGCACATTTAATAATTGTAAGTTTTAAATGTTTGAGGAGAAGATGAAATAAACTTTTTTTTTCATTAACTGGAGTTTTTATTTGAATATGTAGGAATATTTTATCACGGTAAGTAGATTGGTAGTTGTAAGAAAAGTAGATTACGCACCTTGCTAAAGTGAGTAATTAATGCACTTTGCGCTCGATGCAACAATCTACACAAACACGCGTTTTTAGGGTTCCGTACCTCAAAAGGAAAAAACGGAACCCTTATAGGATTACTTGTGTGTCTGTCTGTCCGCCTATCTGTCTGTCTGTCTGTCTGTCCGTCTGTCACAGCCAACTTGCTCCGAATCTAATGGACCGATTAAGTTGAAATTTTGTACACATATGAATTTCTGTGACCCAAACACGGACGGGTAAAGTAAATAAATGAATTTTGAATATAGAGGTCACTTTTGTGGGACAAATAAGAAAATTAAAAAAAAAAGTTTTGCAAACTACACCATGTGGCATGTCAAATGAAAGGGCTTACTATGAAGATCTCAAATATATATTTTTTTATAATTTTAAAATGAATTGTTTTAAAGTTATTTAAGAAAATAGACGAAAATTGACGATCCCCCCCCCCCCCCCCCCCTCCGAAACTACTGAGCCTAAAATTTTGAAAAAAATACAGAAAATAGATCTTCACCTGTAGATTACAGGAAAATCTATAAGAAGTCTGTGGTCTTAAAATAACATGGTAAATCTATCAATATTGTGAGTACAAACTTACATTTACATTTAAATGTTTTTCAAGTACCTACAATGTTAAGTTTGTTCTTAAGATAAATTCATCCCAACTACGGAACCCTTCATTGTGCGTGGTCCGACACTCACTTGGCCGGTTTTTTTTTTCTTTATTACGCATTACATAAAAGAAAAAAAAAAAACATACATTATAAAATTAGGGTGATAAAACGGGCGGGCTTATCGCAATCAGTGATTACATAGTGCTTATTTTTCTACGCTACATTTTTCAGAATTTACTAGCGACCCGCCTTTGCTTCGAACGGTGGTGAATACCGCATCTAAATCCGTTGCTTAGTTTAGAGGAACAACGCGGTCACACAGACCTCTTTATCTTTTCTGTGACACAGACACGAAAAGCAATTTCATTTTATAATATGTGTAGAAATATAAATCAATCAATCTGCCTAGCCTTTTCCCAACTATTTTGGGGTCGGCTTTATTTACATGGAGCGACTGCCTATCTGACCTCCACAACCCAGTGACTGGGTAATACGATACCCCTTGGTAAGACTGGTTGTCAGACTTTCGCGTTACTGACGACCTGTAACGACTGTCAAAGATCCACGAATGACAGCCGGGACCAACGGCTTAACGTGCTTTCCGAGGCACGGAGGAGTCTCGGTATGTAAAGATGGTCACCCATCCACGGACCAACCCCAGCAAGCGTAGCTCAACCTGATAGATCGACCCGTGCGGCTGTTATTAATTACTTAGCCACAACAAAAGCATTAATGGCGTGAAAAAAAATTGTATGAGTAGGTACTTTATAAAGTGGTTTAAACCAACCGCTTTCCAAAGTTTTTTGTTTAAAGAAATGTTAAACAATATCAATAAATTAATGTGTTCAACTGTCTCAGGCGTACCGGCAGAGGGTGTCGTCATCAGCCGGGGTCGGTCCCCGGCAAGCGTAGTTTAACCTGATGGATCGACCCGTGTGGCTGTTATACTTAGTCACGAGCTCCTCCACGAAATATGAATATAGATATACCTAATTAATTTTTGCTTACTTGATAGAATAATGTACAATGTACGAAGATCACGTCCTACCTACCTCCTAGACCTCCTAGACCTGAGTTTGTTCTAGTTTTTTGTTAATCAACCCCTTCTAAGTCCATTTCGCCAAGACGTCGTTCGCGCCGCTTGTTGTACGCGCTGGAAAACAGGGTATTTATATGCAGATCACTTTAATATGCTAATGTTGGTACCTACTCTCTGTGTATGTTTCATAAAAAGCCTTGTAAATTTTTACAAAGTTTCTTAAGGTTGCGCGTCCACAACAACAAGCAAACAACAAGCAACAAGCTTTACTTTATTTTAATGATCAGTGTTCTATACGGGACACGTCAATGATACAAGGCAACTCAATGCAGACTGTTTATTGATTCCTTAGTTAAAGTTACCCACATACATAACACTTTTCCCTCCCAAATTATGCACAAATATGTTATTCTAATAATACCTGCCACACAGGCTTTATGACTGTTGTGAAAAGATACATAAGTTACAAAAGTTAAAACCACACCATAAGTAAGTGCTATAATGTTTAATGTGTAAGAGCCTGTTTCACCCTCCACGACTAAGTTCCCATTAACATACCCGGCTGACAATTTCATATAAAATCTGTTCCATTTCTTTAATTAGTAGTGGCTATTCGGACATCGTGAAATAGGCCCCAACAATAACAATTCAGAAACATAACAATGTTACACTGTGTTTACATTTTATTAAGAATTTCTCGACAACGTATAGCCGCTTTCCTGCGTACGCGACAAGTGTTAGCAGCAGCAGATGGCGTGGACGGCGGGCTTGGCCGTGGTGACTGCGCCGCGGTTCCCGCTCCCTCTCCCACACTATCAAAGATTTCATCTTTGTCGTCCGTACCCTTAGAAACTGACTGCTCTGGCTCTGTAGCATGTTGTTTGCTGTCATTTTGATCGAATGATGTTACATCAATTGCCTTACTCAAAGAATGCCGCGATTTACGAGTTTGTAGTTGATCAATATGCCTCTTATGAGTCTGACCGGCACTCGTTGTCACCGTATAGGAAACTGGCCCCGTACGCTCGGTCACAACACCCTCAGTCCACTTACGATTTGATTTCGTGTAATCTCGTAACATGACTGGTTCTTGCTGGGCTAGCGTCCGCAGCGGACGTTTGTGGCTATCTTCGCGTCGTAGCTGGTCGCTGCGCACACGCTCCGCTGTGTCAGACCGCAGCAGATCAAGACGGCCGCGTAGTCGCCTGCCTAGAAGGGCTACCGCCGGTTCAATCCCGGTGGTACTTTGTTCAGTGTTCCTATACATAAATAGAAATCGACTTAATGCTGTATTGAAATCTTCTCGTTCTAATTGTGCCTTTTTGAGAATACGTTTAACGGACCGCACTGAATTTTCCGCGGCTCCGTTGCTAGAGGGGTGATACGGGGGTATTAATGTATGTTTAATACCATTGCGTTCCAAATATTGAGCAAACTCAAAGGATGAGAAAGGTGGCCCATTGTCGCTTACTATGCGTTTAGGCAATCCAAAACGAGCAAACAACCGTCTTAAACAGTCTATGACGATAGTGGCAGACGTTGTGCTAACTGGTTCCACTTCTATCCACTTTGAGTGTGCATCAATCAGTACTAAAAAATATTTATTATTAAACGGGCCGAGGAAATCGAGATGCAGACGTGACCACGGCTCTGCCGGCCATGGCCACGAGTGCAGTGGCGCGGCGGGGGGCGCGGGCCGCAGTTCCCTGCAAGCAGCACATTCGCGCGCCACGAGTTCGATGTCTGCATCAATGTTCTCCCACCATACGTAATTACGCGCGATTTGTTTCATTTTGACAATTCCTGGGTGCCCATCGGGAATCTCAGTCAGAACTAGCTCTCGTAACGATTTTGGTATCACAATACGATAACCCCATATTATACAGCCTTGATCAATATGCAAGTGGTCTCTTCTATTGTAATAAGTATTTTCTATTTTATCAGCCCATTTATCAGTGGGCCATCCGTACATTATAAAACCGTATATTTTACTTAACAGTGCGTCCTTCCGAGTCTCAGTTTTGATATCTTTAAAACCGATTGGAAAATGTTCCTGCGCGTAATTTAAATAGCTACATTCTTGGCCTTTACCTCTAACTTGACGCTTTGTCAAGTCTAGAGGAAGGCGTGAAAGAGCGTCCGCAAAATAGTTTTTAGACGATGTTACGAATTCAATATTGAAGTCGTAAGCAGCCAACTTAACAGCATAACGCTGTAAGCGGCTGGCAGCGGTCACTGGTATTCCTTTATTTTTACCAAAAATGTAACTTAAGGGTCGGTGATCACTGCGAAGTGTGAAATGTCTGCCATAAACATACTGATGGTGTTTAGTTACACCGAATACAATAGCCAGCGCCTCCTTATCTAACTGCGAGTAATTGACTTCGGCCGAGTTGAGCGTCCTTGAAGCACAACACACCGGGCGCTCGCAACCGTCAGCGTGACGCTGCGTCAATACCGCGCCCACGCCATATGCGCTGCTGTCAACTGATAGAATTAACGGGAGACTTGCATCATAATGTGCTAAAACAGGAGCGCGGCTTAACACCTTTTTTATCTTTATAAATGCCCTATTACACTCGTCAGTCCATTGCCATTCTACATTTTTCTTTAACAAACAATAAAGGGGCTTTAAAATATCGCTTATGTTGACACAAAACTTTGAATAAAAATTTACAAGTCCCATAAAACTCTTGAGCTGTGTAACATTTGTTGGCTCAGGTGCTGCTACAATGGCGGCAATTTTTTTACTATCCGTATGTAACCCAAACTTGTCAATTTTATAGCCCAAATAGGTAACGCTGTCTTTAAAGAAATTACACTTTGCAAAATTTATTCTCAAACCATTTTGATTGAGCCTTTGTAGCACCGCTTTTAAATTGGCTAAATGTGTAGTTCTATCTTTACCAGTAACACAAATGTCATCCGCGAAAACCGCTGTTGACGGCAATCCACTTAACGTTTCTTCCATAATTTTTTGGAAATTTTCGGGTATGCATTTAATACCGAATGGTACTCTTCTATATACAAAAGTGCCAACGTGAGTTGTGATTGCCGTCATCGGCTGGGAATCCTCATGTAAAATACACTGTTGGAATGCGTTTGATAAGTCTAATTTGCTATACTCCTCTCCCCCACCTAAAGCTGCGAACAAGTCCTCAATGCGGGGCAGCGGGTAGTGGTAATCTTTCAATAGTGGATTGATTGTTATTTTGTAATCACCGCACAACCTAATATTGCCGTTAGCTTTAACCACCGGCACTATAGGAGTGCCATAGTCTGATCGTTCCACCTTATAAATGACCCCTTCCCGCTGCAGCCGCTCGAGCTCCTGCTCCACTGGCTGGCGTAAAGCCAGTGGCAACGACCGTGCTTTTACATAAACTGGTGTATCATCCTTTAAATGTAGGTGAAATTTTGTTTTAAATGTGCCTAAACCTTCAGCGAAAACCTCTGGAAACATTTTTTGTAACGGTGCCGCCAAAGAGTTGTCGTCTGTTAAATTGTAACATTCCATAACAGCTAACTTTAAATTCTTGATCCAAGTACGGCCCATTAACGGTGGGCCACCATTATCAATGACATATAACTTAAGTTTTGCGTAATGTTTACCACATACAACGCTAACAACAATGTAACCGATGGTCTCGATGACGTCACCTGTATACGATTTTAAAGTTATCAGTTTATTTTCGATTGGAACGTTTGAAAAATAATTGTCATAATAACATTTTGAAATTACAGATATTTTGCTTCCAGTGTCTATCTCGAATCTACATTTAACATTTTCAACGATCAAATTTGCGTAATACGGTCCATCACCATCACTGTTAATTACCAAATTATAGAAATTACAAATGTCATCTTCCGAATCTGAGTCATTTAAAAAAAACTGACCTTTAGATCCTTTTGTGTTCCTATTTTTTACACACACTGCTTTTAAATGGCCCTTTTCACCACACACGTCACAACTATATTGCTTGAACCGACATTTGCCCTCGGAATGGCCCGATTTACCACATCGCGAACACGTGCGCTGCGCCTGCGCACGGCTCGAGCCTGCGCCGCCGCCACCGGTCCTGCCGCCACCGGCGCCGGTCCTGCCGCCACGCGAGGCGCCCGCGCTCGCGCTAATCCGATGCAAGCCGTCGTCATCCTGCTGCGCTGGCACAGGTAGGCCATCGCAGGGCCGCGTGGCTGCCGCGCCAGCCGAAACACACGCCATTGCTGCGTGCCGCTCCGCTGCCTCCAGCGCCAGCGCCAACTCCACGGCTCGCTTGTAACCAATATCACGTTCTGCAAAGATCCTTGACCTCATGTCTTCATCGTTCAGCCCCGATACAAATTGGTCTCGTAGGCACACTTCCAAACAAGCGCCGAAGTTGCACGTTTTAGCTAAGTGTTTGAGAGCTTGTAGGTATTCGCGAATATTTTCACCTTGCTTCTGTATTCTTTGCCGAAATATGTGCCTCTCAGCTATCTCCGACCTGTCTGGTTCCAGGTGCTCCTTCACTAGCGCAACTACTTGTTGGAAAGATTTTGATTCAGGGGTTTCGGGAGCACACAAATCACACATCAATTCGTAACATTCCGCGCCTACCACCGTCACTAAAGTTGCTAACTTTAACGCCTCGTCAATATTATTCAGTGTTATAAATTGATTGACACGTCGCACATACGCATCCCAATTGTTATTTGCTAAATCAAAAGGTTCTATACGTCCGATTGGCATTTTTAACAAAATGTTCACACGCGTAGTTATCGTAGGTAAGTATCGGTAACACCGCTCGTCGCCAGTGTTCTATACGGGACACGTCAATGATACAAGGCAACTCAATGCAGACTGTTTATTGATTCCTTAGTTAAAGTTACCCACATACATAACAATCAGCAAGATTATATTTCAGAGCAGAATTGGAAATATGTTATATCTCTAGATTGTACAGACATGACTTCCTGAACTGGAGGAGGAGGAAAGGCTGATTACATTTTGTCATATTCAGGAAATTGAAAATACTTTAGGTACCTGTACAACGTGTCGTTTTGCATCCTCGTCAAATTTAAGGGTGTGGTATAAACCATCAAACCGAACAACTTTTTCCATGCCACCAACATCGTAATCGCGAAAAAATAATCAGCCATCCCATACATTTGCATCGAGTAGGCATTGAAGTTTTCTATGGGACAGTTGAAATTTTTTTCGCGATTACGATGTTGGTCCCATAGAGAAAGTTGTTCGGTTTGATGTTCTGTATCACATACTGAAATTTGACGAGGATGCAAAACGGCACGTTGTATATTAAGTAGCGTTTAAATATTCATGGATACAAGTCAAGTCGTAATCACAGTAAAGCAATAAAGCATGTTCAATGATGAAGAGACCTATAAACGCTTGGTACAGTACGACAACATTCAAACGTGCCATCGTTTATTTTCGAAAAACCAAAAACTGTGCCAAATAAATGACTGACTGGCGAGTGACGGAATTGCATATGAATTCGCCACTAGAGGCGCTAGTGTAACGAGAGGTATCCAAAATGTCACTGTTTGTGGGCTAGGCGGGTTTACCTATTTCTAGATGAATTAAAGCAAATATGAGTTACGGGTCAATATTAGTGCTTTAAAGTGGGGCTAAGAAAATTAAGCGGGTTGAAACATTTTTAAGGTTCCGTACCTCAAAAGGAAAAAACGGAATCCTTATAGGATCACTTCGTTGTCCGCTGTCTGTCAGTCTGTCAAGAACCTTTTTCTCAGGAACGCGTGGAGGTATTAAGTTGAAATTAATATCAAATACGTACGTCCATGATCACTTGGAGTTCTGAAAAAATCAAGCTTCTAAGTCAACGCAATAACAAAAATACGGCCATTTATGCGACATATTTTGATACTCGGAAGTAAATCAAAATCTATAAGTAGGTTACTTCCCGTTGACCTAGAATCATGAAATTTGGCAAGAGGCAAGGTCTCACGCAGAAATAACGGAAAAGTCCAGAAATTGTTAATTTGTAATTTTTTCACATAAAAAAATATTTTGGGATTACAATGTCAAGTTTCTTTTGAGATAAATTCTTTTTAACTACGGAACCCTTCATTATGCGTGGTCCGACACGCACTTGGCCGGTTTTTGTCAAAAGTAGGTATGCTTTATTTACCGAGTTTTCAGCTATGTTTTTTGCTATACTTCAGGACTTTAAGGTTAGGTTTTTTCCAGTAGCGTCAACTAGAGACCACAAAAACGGTAGCCCTCATTAGTGCGTCATCTAATAATCATTTAGGTGGGAATATAAATCAATTTCTATTGATCGATAGTCACATTTTATTCGCAATATTTCGGTTTTTCCGAAGATAAACGATAGAAACTTTGAATGTTGTCATACTGTACGATAAGTAAACATGATATCAGGATCATGAAAACGGAATATTTCGCAGTATGCACATGGTCACGTCATCCGGCACGTACCGGCTATTTTTTTCGGAGCACGCGGTGGTCGAGAACTCGATCGCCTCGCCGCTGACCGAGCAGCAGCCGCAATAGCAGTAGCAGTAGCAATTATAATAAGCACCGTATCGACTTACTTTTCACAGAAATCTACTCACGACTAACAGATTGCTACATTCAAAATTAATTTGCAATCAAGCTTACGCTTTTAAGGTTTCATAAAACAAGAGTCGTAATGAAAGACGGAAAATTGATTCTGTTTTAGATGCCTCCCCCAACCGAAGCCTTTTTTCTAGAGGACTGCTCGGCTTGCAAGCGAAGTTTCTATCTGGTACAGCTTTCATTGATATTATATTGATGAAATCGGGCCCCTTCTTTTTGCTTTTCAAAAAACAACGGCTACAATAGCATGGTGTCGTAGATGGATTGATCAGCGGGTAGCTGTGATCTATAACATTTTTACGACATCCATTGAAAAAAAATGTGCACCTAAGGATTTCCAGAATGTTAAAAACTTATGGGAATGCATTATAATCTGAAATAGTTAGGTATCTACGGCACGGCACGTCATGAACTGAAAGTCTTTAATGTGATTTGATTTGCTATTTAAATCACATTTGCGTATCGTACATATTTGCGTTTAACGTTTTTTTTCGTGGTTTCTTTTGCATGCTGACTATGATTAATTAATACCTAAAAATGTATCAGTAGTTAACTATCTTAATTCTTTATAGTTTAACTTGCAAATGTGATTTAAATAGCAAATCAAATCACATTAAAGACTTTCAGTTCATGACGTGCCGTGCCGTAGATACCTAACTATTTCAGATTATAAAGCATTCCCATAAGTTTTTAACTTTCTGGAAATCCTTAGGTGCACATTTTCTTTCAATGGATGTCGTAAAAACAAAGAATTAAGGTAGTTAACTACTGATACATTTTTAGGTATTAATTAATCTTATTCAGCATGCAAAAGAAACCACGAAAAAAACGTTAGAGTTAAAAAAAAACCATTCTTTAATTATATTTTTGTGGGCTTAAGTAAACGTAGTGAAAATTGCTGAGTATTAGGAGGCTACAGAGTAGTATTAATGTAATTTGCCTCCGTAAATAAGCACTTGTTCTCTAAGCTCTGTGGCCCAGTCCATTCAATCTCGCTGCAGAGCCGGCGCGGCGGCGCGGGATTCTCTCAACAAACGCCCAACAATACCATTTTATAAAAGCTTTATGAAATTCTGTGGCTTTTGTCGCGCTACTTTTGTAAGGGGATTTATGTTTTTAGTTTATGGCATCCTTACTAACAACGATCGCTATAATACCTATGTAGGTAGCTCTAACATATATTATGTAGTTACTGAAGAAAATCTTTGGTGGCGAATACATGTGGTAACTAACAGGAGATGAACAAAAGACTAGTATTGTCTGTAGGTAGCTTTACTTTCTTCTACCATGTAATTGGTTACTTTCTGCGCTGTAAAACACGTCTAATAACGTAGGCTATTGTACCTACCTATCTTTCTATTCAATCTATGGACTTCTTGATGTTTACACAATTTATTCTCGAACTAGATCAAAAAATATAGATGCCTTATCTTAATCTCATCAGAATTCCGCAGATAAAGGCCTATTTGGCAATTTGTTAGGTACTAGGAGAACGTCGTACGTCGTCGTAACTTCTATCATTAATAGTGTAAATTATTTATCATGTCGATATTTCAGATTTCGTCCGATTGCATAATTGTAGTTTTTTAGTCATTATAATTCATATTCATACGAACTATTCTTGAAATATTTTATTCCAATTAAACTTAGGTTATTTATTAGTTACGACGATAAACTAATATTAATATTATGATGTAAAGAGTTTGTCACAATCAAGTGCCAAGAATCCTACACACAATTATTTTCAGCTCAAAATGGTATTTCTCTCGCCTTAGTGATTTCGGCTTTAACAAAACAACGAATAACTTTTCCACCACGTTATTATAATCCCTACCTATACGTGTGTTCAATTGTTCACACATCAGTCAATCTAGACACTAAACGAGAGCCCGCAAGCTCTTAGTATTGCGACGCCGGCGCCGCTGGAATCCACGTGTATTTTTAAAGTACATATTACATGTTATCTTTATCTTTCGCAAAGGAAACTAACTACCCATTCCCTGCCATTGTCATCGGCGTGGAACAAGTTAACGACAACAAACTCCCCGATCGCAGGCCCGGAGCCTATAGCCTTTGCCTCGGGCTACCGACGCTTACCTAACCCGTCTTGGGACACATATGGCACTCCAAAATACTTACATTATATTGGGATTACACATTACTTAAGTACCTTTACCTTCATTTTGAGTAGTCTTTGAGGACCGTTTTTTTACGAAACGACCTTATTATAAACTACTTCAACACTTACCTAGTAGCGTTAAATATATGTGTAGTTATAGCCTATAGAAGTTGCTGAACATAATGTAACTCCATGTTACCTGCTTTAAGCATAATCCTTATCACGCACTGAATTACGATGATCCCCTTTTAACTCTTAAAAGTAATTTAGTCATAATCCTCTAATAATTCCATTTATTTTACATTATTCCTTCTGATTCTTTGAATTCGATTAGAATCGGTAGCGAAAGCAAAAATTACAGTTTTTAGAAGGCGCTTTAATTTAAATAAAGTGAACTATCCATCAATCACGGAGTCGGATCAATCTATCAAGCGGAGGCGTTAACGAGTGACTCGCGTGATGACTCGACACTGCCTGCAAGTAACAACATACGCATTCAATATTGTTTTGAACGTTTATCTATCGCAAATTAATTACATAGCAGATAATATAGCATGGAGATAATATCTAAATCGTTTTGATTCATTAATTACGTATTACGTCAACTAAGGATGAATAATGTTTTTGTTACTATTCGACCATCCTAAATGAACATGATTAACACCATAATTACAGCTCGTTTTGAATACCGTCGAAACTCAGATCAATAAAAAAAGGAAGAGGGAACGCCACGAACATCAAAAGTGAAGCTACCTTTTTATCTACGTGCGTTTTTGCCATTTGTTAAATTGTTTCCCTATAATTTGCGGAATAATATTGTGTAGGTAAGATCAAATTTAAATTTGTTTAATCGGATGAGGAAATTTTAAATCGTATTATGGCAACCCTTGCATTTTATGTCACTGCGTTCGTTCATTGAAGTTTTTTGTTCCAAGTAACCTGTGCAAGTAACCTAAAACTCATAGTTTAATTAATAAAAAAAACTACTACTAGTACTTACGAGTGAAAAGTGATTCCGTGGGACTTTTCGTGTGACTTTCTATTTTTTTTTACAACTTTCACTACACAGGAAGGCATAATTCTATTTTATTTAACTATGTTAACTAGATGACGGCTTTTCAAGTACTAAGAGCAGTGAGCTTGGTTTCAGTTGTTTGTGAGTGCATGAGCGTGTATTTTGCTAGTAGGAGCACGGTTTTGTGGCTTCAATTTTGATATTCGCGGCGCTCCATCTTCCTTTTTCTGTTGATCTTAGCGTCGAAGCGACTGATAAAACTCAAAACTCAAAGCATTTATTTCAAATAAACCAATTACAGGCACTATTGAATTCTCAAGGGGTCGGTCAGTCAGAAACATGAAACTAGTTGCCCATTCCAAAGCGTAGTAGGTTCCTATGGAGAAGAACGGTTAAGAAACTCCACGGACACTCTTTTAAATCAAAATTGTTATAAAATATTGGTTAAATCATTAATGTTGAAACTATACATGTGAGAACAATGTAGAAAGACGTGCTCATTAAAAGCGTCCGTAATAAAAAAATAAAAACTAAAAACAACTAAATTAAAAATAAGCTGTGGCAGGCTAAGAGACGACCACTCCCAACTGACGGCGCCCGTTCACAAACATGACGCATGGATCAGCACCATTTAGCTCAACCATTATGAAGGGAACTTAATGATCCAACACACACACCACCACCAGCGAGACATTTGAGTGAGCATGACATATTCTCAACCGCCAGGACACATTCAAGTTAGTGAAAGACGTACCCAGTAAATGGTAGCTTTATAGTAGCTACATAGTATTCACACATGTGCTATGCAATTATATAATCCTAAGAGATTAAATACAATGCAAAGAAAGTTTTTTCTCTTCTTAATCTTCAGCAGCTCCAACAATATTTTCGAATGCTAATCTAATGTTTATGCGTCCTTGTGGAGCAGGACCAGCATTTAGCCAAGCATCTTTGTCAGCGATGTAATCTCCCAACTTATAATATGCCTAGCTGCGTAGTATGAATTTTATACGCGATTTAAATTTCGTTTCATTCAGTTGGAGTATGTGGGGGGTTTTTTTTTAACATTTTAAACAGTACCCCATGAAGGATGAGTCTACTAAAGTAGACTTATCCTTTCTTCCTTCTTCTTCTTCTTCTTTTAGTGCAACCAGGTTTCAGACTGGCTAAAGCCAGTCTGAAACCTGGTTGAACTAGTTGGTCCCTATTTCTAGTCCTATAATTATGTCTTTCACCTCTTATAACGAAGATTTTTAGATCGAGAGGTTTATATCCTTACGTACATGATGTTTTCGTAGATATATTGACAAGGTACCGTCATGATGATAATATCATTAAACAGTTCCCTTAGAGAATCGCGCCTGCGGAGGCCATATATTGCTCTGATGGCTCTTTTCTGCAGAATAAAAATAGACTCTATATCTGCAGCCCATCCCCATAGTAAAATACCGTAAGACATAATACTATGAAATTAACTGAAATAGACTAGTCTCGCGGTATCTACATCAGTAAATTGACGGATTTTTCTCACAGCATATGCTGCTGAACTTAGCCGTCCTGCAAAAGATGTTAAATGAGGACCCCATTGCAGCCTTGAGTCGAGCGTGATCCCCAGAAAAACAGTTTTATCGACGAATTCAAGTTTCTCCTTATTCAATATTATGTCACAATCACAACTTTTAACATTTTTGGTAAAGCAAATCTTAAGCATTTAGTCTTTTTCCCATTTAATACTAAATTATTAACAGTGAACCAAATTTGGACCTGCATTAGGGCGTTATTTACGTCGTCAAGATTTGATGCACGTCTATTTATCTTAAAAATTAAGGATGTATCGTCAGCAAATAACAACATTCTATTAAATGGGATCTACCTCATTTATCAAAAAACCAACCACAAATGGTGTTACACATCAATATATACTAAAAAGAGGAAAAGACCCAATATCGAGCCCTGTGGAATAACCATTTGTACTTAGAGACCGAGTAGGTAAGGTATTTACAGACACGATAGACACGACAGACACGACAGGCGTGACAGACCCGAACGACGCTACAGACACGACAGACGTAATAGACACGACGGACACGACAGACGCGACAGACATGAACGACACTGCAGCTATTACTTTATATAGTGTATTATCTATGTCTACAGCCACGACAGATTTATTCAATATGGCGGCGCGAGCGGCAAAGTCACGAGGTGGCAAAGTGCAAATTCGAAGCGAGCACGTCAAACTCAATAAAATCACCAATTTACAAAACTCCCGGAAAAGTTTCCAGATAAAACTACCAAATGACTGGACTAATATAAGATACGAAGGTCAGCTTGTATTTACACTGTTTTCAGCAAATTTAATTATTCTAGTCGTTAAAAGGTAGGCACTTTTTTGATAACAACAAGTCAAAACAATGATTCGCGGCGGGTGCTGTTCACGCATTCCGTACTTATGTTATAAAATAATTTCATTATGCATTCATAACATTCCCTAATGCACAAAGTAATTTCATTTAAAAGCTCTTGTCATTAAGCCCGTATACCTAAGTAGGGTAGAAAGGACTGTTAATATCGAAATTACCGAAACCAAGATTCATTTATTTCCATTTGTGTCATTCCACATTTTCTGCCGGGAGCGTGCGCCATCCCCCGGGCCCCCGAACCCCGGGCTCGCAGCTGGACTCTCCAAGAATATAAATTACATTTCATTTTACCACTTACAGTATGCGCGTAAGTAATGCCCTTTGAAATCTTTTATACCTTCAGAATATATTCAATTATTCCATACATTTGTTAGAGAACGTTTTAATAAAAATTACATCACTACTTATTAAAATCTGTCTTTGGGCTTTACAATGTATTAACAGAGTTATTATAAGTCTATTTGCAATTCAGAACATGTCTGTAAGGCCCAATATTCCGCTCTGCTGAGTCAAAAATCAAAATGTTCCCAAACACTTTATCAAGTTGCCACTTCGTGCCAACCGTTGGAATTTTTAAGTTACGAATTAGTTAAGATCCAGTATTCAGTATGTATTCAGAACAATCGCCAATTTATTCCACAATAATACAATTGCAGGTTCTTAATAGGTTTATGTTATTCAATTGTACTATTAATTTAATAGGGAACCAACATGATTACCGTACGTTCGTCACTATAAACCATGTTATTATTTTTGTCGAAGGCTAACCCGTAGCCATTATTCACTGATAGTATCATCACAAACTCTTTGCTTCCTTTGTCAAAAGAATAGATTCCATTGTCCGCCACAAAAAATGGGGTCCCAAACGTATCCGTAGTAGCTCCACGAAAGCATATGTCATTTCCGTAAACTAACGTCGGTGATTTACAGCCGTTTTTCAATACAAACAGTCCAGTTGTATTAACGAAATTAAATCATTGTTAGCGTCGGTTACAAAGTGCTGAATAAGCTTTTCCTTCGCCTCTGGCACCAAACACGTCATGTTGTCTTTGTATACGTACAGGTTCTGCAGGGCTGTATCTATGAAGTACAATTTGTCGCTGAAATACATATCGAAGATATCTGTCTTGCGTACAAGGGCCGGCTTCTCAATGTCCTTGGTACTGTAATTGTATTTGTATATTCCGTCGCTCCCTCCGAGGTATACGTCACCGGTCGCCTGATCCACCGCACTCGCGAACCCATTACGAATTCCAGGTATAACAGAGGCCAACCCAGTGTCAAGGTTCAACACCACCGACTGAAAGCTTTGATCCGAAAATTCATCTGCGTTTATACAGAAAAACAAAGTATTCTGATTTCTATCTATTGAAAATTTATATGGTATATTCACGTCCGCTAGTATCACATTCTTTTTGTGTGGTGTACCACATACTAAGATACTTAAATCTTTGGTATTTGTAATCATTATTGTAAAATCATTGTGAAACACATACAAATAATTTAACAATTATCATCAAACATTACAACTTGACTATGATTTTTCAAATGACATGCTCCTCCCTATTTAATTATTAAACTCTTTGACACAATCTATCGATGACATTGATGTGATTCGGTTTCTTTCGTTTTGTCAGCGGTAAGCTATTCTCTATCTACGGCTCTGTCAAGGATCCATACAGTACTTACTAATTCCATGGCGAATTCCTACAGGGATTCGGTAAAAGGAAAAAGATAAACAAAACCATGTGTAATGTAACAGGTTCCTACAAACTCCGTGCTAGAAGCTGACTACTGACCTCAATCATTCAAATAATACTAGGAAATACTAGAACACTGAAGTATTTAAACCTTTTTACAAGCTATAGCTTGCTTCGTTCGTATGTGTTTCCAGTTAGTCGCATTGTCGTCTAATTTTGGAACGAAGTTCTTTAACGTGTAACCGCGAGTAAATCGGCAGAAATCGTCACGTACCTAATGAAAAAGCGTTACGCCCGAATACAGAGGCATATAAAAAAACAAAAACTTTTGACACTTGAAACTTACTATAGATGGCACTGTATTAATACATAATATACAGCGAAAGGAACTGCGTTGCAACCGTGTGTCCCACGACACCTCCCGACTTTTTATTATAATAACGGTGTGTGATCTTCCATAATAGGTAAACAAACGTAACGCGGCTGTACTGCAAATAAGCGGAAGTGTTTCACGGCAGATCCACCTCCTATCATGTGCTTTTCAAACATAAAGTTCGGTGGAGATGACAGAGGTCACTACAAAAAGTTTCTATCAAACAGAAGCGATATTAATCCATGCAGACAGTCACGGATCAAGTTGTGGTAAAAATTCTTCATCTCCGTCTCCTCTATGGTGAAATACCACATTTTAGTACGTGGCAGAATTCAGAAGCCCTTTTGCTCGACTACGAAAACTAAAGATGAATGAAAAATAATGTCAACACATTTTGGTTTGCATCGATTTTGTATTTGACCATTCAATAAAAACACATTTGAGTGAAATAATTTGTTGATTAAACGTTAATATCGAATACGGTGTCGTCTAAATCTTTAATTATATTGATCACTGAATCATAGACGAACTGTTTTGCGTTAATGCCATATATGAAATCAATGTGGCTGAAGGTGGACATAGGAACCTTGTACTTTATCGACCTACCAAGTTCTTTGTGCAGTCTATCAACATCGTTTACATGTGCGAATGGGTCGCTGTCTGAGTAATGAAGAAACACGGGAGCAGTAATTTTAGATAAGTCATAATGCGGAGGAGTAAAGGATCCATACTCTCTAAAGTTAGCTAGTCGAGAGCCGTGGTCGTAGCGACGGAAGTGTCCGGCGTCTATTCCTTGACCATAGTGTGCAAGTTGCCTTACTGCTATACCGGCCGGTGCATGTCCCATGATTACGGGCAACATAGTCTGAAAACACGAACGTATTATTAATACCTTCCCAATAATATCAATAATATTGTACTCAATTAAACTTTAGTTAGTTCCTCTGATCAATCTGAACATACCGCGTTATGTTGTTCTACGTTCCATCCACCCACCAAAAACATAAATGTACTGCAAATAGGTTGGAACATTGCTCCATCGTGGCAGTACTTCTGCCCTAACGATGCTGTGAACTCATTGCTAGGCAAAAACTCGCCGATGCCGATTAGAGAAGCAATGCTCTGAAAATATAAAACCAGTATAAAAAACCAATCAATTATACAGTATATCTATACGAGTATATATGTTACGGTAAGTATGATTAATCGAAAATTATTAATAATTGTCTATCATTATTATAATTACCGAAAGTCGAGGTAAAAGTAAGAAATTAATCACATTTACCGGTGATTAAATATTAATAATGTATCATTAGCACCGATAAATGTAATAATTTTCAAAGTTTATATAGTATTTTAGTTCAATACGACAATACGGGACCTATAAGTTTGTGGTAAGAATTATCAATAAATACCTATTGAACAAAGAAATACAAGAAATATTTTAATTTTTAATGTTGATTTTACGGAGTCTAGGATTGTACTTCAATCAATCTGCCTAGCCTTTTCCAACTATGTTGGGGTCGGCTTCCAGTCTAACCGGATGCAGCTGAATACCATTTTTTACTTGGAGCGGCTGGTTATCTCACTTCCACAACCGGGTAATACGGTACCCCTTGGTAATACTGGTTGTCAGACTTTCGGCCTTCTGACGACCCGTAACGACTGTCAAAGATCCACGAATGACAGCCGGGACCAACGGCTTAATGTACTTTCCGAGGCATGGAGGAGCTCGGTATGTAAAGATGGTCATCCATCCACTGACCAACCCCGGCAAGCGTAGCTTAACCTGATGGATCGACCCGCGCGGCTCGAGCTCGTGTGCTCGAGTCTATGATTGTACTTATAATTTTTATTTTATCTGTTCTTGTTTGATTTAAGCAAAACCAAAGAATAAACGATTTTGCATGTAAGTTTCTTTTAGTTATGTATTTGTAAGTACTTACTGTAGTATTATAAAAAAAAAATACCTACTAGACAAATAACTTCGAGTCTTATTTTATTATTTTTACCGACGAGAGTAGTGAATTATTAATAACAACTGCTAAAAGTAATTAATATTTAATTTTATGTTTACACTAGCTGTGCCCGCGACTTCCACCGCGTGCATGTTGGAAAACAATGTGTCGTGGTGGGAAGTAGTGCTTCCCACCAGGCAAGATCGGAAGATTCTTCATTCCTGAGGTTCTCTACAGCCTTTTCTAATGATTGTAGTCACTGCGGGTTATAATGTCAAAACGACGAAGTGTCACTTTGATTTTTGAAAATTAATAGTAAATAACAAGGCACCTGCTCATAACTGTGCACCTTTTTTTTTTTTTTTTTTTTTTTTGTGGATGGGAAATCATCAAATGGCTTCTCCCGCTCTGGGCAGAGCGGGAGGGCGTGTCAGACTTTTACTGACTAAAACCCACCCATGTTCCTTCAGTTGCCCGTGCCTGGGCCACGGTATCTCTTTCGAACTACCCGCGACCCCGGCGGCATAGGCCCAATTGACCCCGTCACTGCTGACATCTCTTTGAGGCGCGCGTGGAACACAACGCGCCGTCGACCCGGGCCTGGTCCTTACCGAACGGCGAGCTGCCCATTACTCGTCGTCCGCAAGCCCGCGCCTACGGTGGCCGGGAATCGGCTATCGATTCCCGCCGCTCAGGGCGTCTCCTACGGCGGCTAGGGGCGCGAGGGCGCGGCTGTTGCCTCTCCCTCACGCGTTCCGCTTCCTCCTTCGCGAGCATTACTGCTTCGCAGAAGGAGGTGACAGCCTCCCATGCACTCTCGCTCCGCACCATGGCCTGGACCAGGATTGGACGCGAGAGATCGCCGCCGCCGATCGCCTCCGTGAGAAACTGTGCACCTGCCGTACTCAATAAATCGATTGCCCGTCTGGCGGAGTGTGCTGAAGTGTTATCATGGTGAAGATGAATCACGTTTTAAGAGCGCTGTTGAAAATTTCCCAAGAACACGCAAAACAACTATGAAATTATTAATAACTAGCTGCGCCCCGCGGTGTTACCTGCGGTTTATGAGATACACGAAAACGTGTATTATTTAATCGGTGAGAAAAGTATTCACAAAAAAATTGCTCATCCCACGGGAACACTACATTTTTTCGGGATAAAAAGTAACCTATGTGTTTATCCATAGTGTCAGCTACTTCCACACCAAATTTCATCAAAATCGGTGGAGCCGTTTGAGTTTCAAAGAGTAGCAAATATATTTGAATTCGTTGCTCATCCCATGGGAGCACTACATTTTTTCGGGATAAAAAGTAGCCTATGTGTTAATCCAGGGTATTATCTGTCTACATACCGAATTTCATCCAAATCGGTCCAGCCGCTTGAGCGTGAAGAAGTAACAAACATACACACACACAAACTTTCGCCTTTATAATATTAGTGTGATTGGTGTGATAGTGTGATGATTTATTTTTGTTTTCAAACTTTTATTATTGTGATTTTAGTTTATTTGGTGATCTTCCTGTGCTAGTCACAATAAATAGGACTTTTTCTTTCTTTCTCTATTTTTTCGGGATAGAAAGTAGCCTATGTGTTTATCCAGAGTGTCAGCTACTTCCACACCAAATTTCATCAAAATCGGTGGAGCCGTTTGAGTTTGAAAGAGTAGCAAATATATTTGAATTCCTTGCTCATCCCACGGGAGCACCACATTTTTTCGGAATAAAAAGTAGCATATGTGTTAATCCAGGGTATTAGCTGTCTACATACCGAATTTCATTCAAATCGGTCCAGCCGTTTGAGCGTGAAGAAGTAACAAACATACACACACACACACACACACAAACTTTCGCCTTTATAATATTAGTGTGATGTGATGTGATTTACCAAATACCAAATCATGAGGTAATTATTAACAATGATGGATAATTATGAATAATTTTCAATTAATCGTACTTACCGTAACATAGGTATATTATAAAACAAAGTCGTGTCGTGAAAAAAATGGTTGAAATTGTGGTATGTGACAGCTGATACGGTGTATCGACCCCTTAACGTTGGACCACTATTTACGCCACATCCTGTATAGTCGTGGCCGCAGACTCGGGATACGGGTATACGAGTGAAAAAGTTCCTCCAACTTCTACACTACTAACAAATTTATTTGGGGTCAGCTCAACATGTCCCTTTCTTCCATACTTCGCTATTAGTCGTCATCTCGGTAGTCACTGCCTTTCTAGCCATAGCATCTTTCACACAGTCCATCCATCGTTTCTTTGGTCTTTCCCTACTCTTATAGCCAAACTTCATACTCAAAACAATTTTTTTTTTCAAATTAATTGGCTCCAATTTTCATATTTTTGACTTTTTTATTCCGGTACTTTACTTTTCAGCAAAAAATCCCAGTTAAATTTTTAAAATATTAAGATTTCCTACACAAATCAAAATGTGCTCAGCTTACGCCTTCGGGAACTTCGCGAGTTTACATTAGAATATTTATAGTTAAGACAGGATAACGTCTGTCGGGTCAGCTAGTAGTATATAAAGCACTATGATCGACTTACTTCAATCCTATTTGAGTGAGGTGACAAAAATCTCAGAAGAGGGCTTTGGTTGTGTGCCATATAAGCTACTGGAGCCAGTGCGTGCACTGAAACAATCTTGTCGTTATAATCAGGTCGCATCGACCCCAATACGAAGAAAGACGTAGTGCCCTGCGAGTGGCCCACATAGTGCAGCCTCTCTTCTCCAGACACCTGCAATACATAATCGATGGCAGCAGGTAAATCCATGTTTCCTATCTGTTCCCAAGAGAACCTCCAGAACGCCGTGCTCAGCAAAGCATCAGGGTCTAATCTCACGTGGCTACGTGAGTAGTAGTTACCGCGGGCGTTCCCCATCCAGACGTCGAATCCTTCTTCAGCGAGGACGTATGCTGAAAAATTATTAATAAATAAATAAATAAATAAATAAATAAATATGTTTGGACATATCACACAACGCCATCTAGCCCCAAGCTAAGCAACCTAATATGCTTGTGTTATGGTAACGAGATGGCTGATAAACTACTTATATACATTTTTTTTTTTTTTTGTAAATACATACATATTATAGATAGAAAAACACCCAGACTCGGAACAAATACTTGTAGGTCGTACAAATATTTGTTCCGTGCGGGAATCGAACCCGCGACATGCTGCGCAGCAGTCAATCGCTCAACCACTGCGCCAACCGTGTTTTGGTTATTGGTTTTAGTGTCCACTGTCCTGTACATGCTTTGGGAAGATTAAGTGTGCATGTGAGGTCAAGGGCACAAAGGTGTGGTATGGCTTCCTATTAGGAACGGATAACCAATAAGTAGGTACCTTACTTTTCAGTATCTTGCTTTTACCAACAGTGCTTAAATGAATGAATATTTATTTGTTAAACACAGGTAATAAATACATTCGGTCTTCAGTATCAGTTCAGTTGACACTCTATGTGTCTAAACACACGCTATGCCGAAGGTACGCGACCGAAGTTTGGCATGATTACGTCTCCAATGCTATTTGAATTACTGACGACACATTATGCCGAAATTACGTTGCGTTATAGCATACAGCCAAACTTCGGTCGGGTGTGAGTTCAGCGGAAACTCGGCGGCAACGTATTCTGTAGAGCACACATTATGCGCGACCGAAGTTCAGTTCGATTGCCGGAGAAGATCTGGGACGGGGAGCAGTGGGAGGCAGGCATGCCCACGCTCATGCCCCGCGCCCTGCGTGTCTAACAAAGTTGCGCAACTGAATTTCTGTCGCGTAAGTTCGGCACTTATGGTGTGTCATATCAGCCGAATACATCGGAACGTAAAATCAGCCGCAGAACTTCGATCGCGTACCTTCGGCATAGTGTGTTTAGACACTATGTTTTGCCATCGGCGTACAAATTTTATTGTTGCAGTAGCTATAATACCCATCAATAATAAATAAATATAAATATAAATTAATAAATATTACTAGTCATCATCATCTCATTCTCCTGCCCTATAAATCCCAATTTATTTGGAGTCGGCGTAACATATCTTTTTTTCTTCCATCCTTCTCTATTAGTCGTCATCTCGATAGTCACTCCCTTTCTAGCCAAATCATCTTTCACACAGTCTATCCATTGTTTCTTTGGTCTGGGTGGATGTTTATTACTCAATCACGCCAGAACGGCTGAACGGATCTGGATGAAATTTAGCACAGAGATAGATATTGTAGTCTGAAATAGCATATATATAGGCTATATTTTTTACCCCCGGTAGTACTTTCCCGTGGGATAATTTCCGACATCCACGCGGGCGAAGCCGCTGGCAAGAGCTAGTTATTAATTCATAGTAGGTATTATTAATATTAAATTCAGAAACATTATAAATTAATAAATTAAGCTGACGTAGGTTGACTGATGCCCGGTTTCTGACGAATTCTTAAATGGAGTTTAAACTCTTAAGCTAAAATTATCTATTTAAGCGAATTCCTTCCTTATGCTCGGTTTTTGAGGTCCTCATATTATAAATCCTCGATAGTAATTCAATCGACTTTTAAGCTAAATTCTTCCTTAATGAAGTGTTCAGAAACACGATATTGAACCAATAATCACTATTTAACGTATAAACTCCGTTTAAAAACCTCAGGAGCCGGGCATTAGTCTCATAAATCACAACTACGAGACCCATATTAATTGTGAAAGGTTCTTACCTAACCCGGAGCCAGGACCCATTAGAACAAAATCGGCAGATGAAGTGAGCATCCCATGCATTATGAACACGACAGGTTTCTTCTGATTTGGAACATTGTTCGCATCTCGTCCATGCGGTATACGGTGCAATTCCAATATGTACCCATCATCGGTCGTTACCGAGTGGACTTCAACTGGATAACGATATTTTCTGATCAGATCCGGCTGAAATAATTAATACACTAAATAGGTACATATAATTAGGATTCGATTTTACTTTGCTTACGGTATGGTATAATAATTTTACAACTCACCACATCCAACAGCGCATCTTCAAATACATTATCCGAATAGCGCATATCAATGCTATTCAACCATTTCTCTGTGCTGTCAGCTTGAGGAGATCTCCTGGCTGCTGCCAGAGCGACACATATGGCTATGACCACTAATAACCCTCCACGTAACATTGTTCATATGCAGCTGGGAACTATTCAACGTAAACAATAATGGAATCTGTCTTTTATAACTTCTGAAGAATTGAGATAAAGGTTAAGCTTTGATAACGATAACAATCAATGCTGTGCAATGCAATCTGGATAATGCTGCAATAATATGTATATTATCACATAAATCGATTACTCACAAACGTACATAAATATTATCTACTATGAACATAATGGAGCAACTGTTGTGTTCGGACGTCATTCAAATCCTATCGACAAAGGTGCTATCATGTTTAGTTGAGAAGTCCCTCTATCCACTATCTGGCTCCATCATCAGGTCCTAACACCTTACACACACCACCACAGTACACCTTGGGCTAACGTCAAACTTCTACTTGTCAAAACAAATCTAAATGGCCGAAACACAACGGGGCTATCTTGTCTAGTTGAGGAGTTCCTATGGTGACCTTCCTGATACATCATGATGCGCTGGACTACATCTTGGCAAAATAAAACCGATGTCCACAAACACAACAGGGCTATCTTTTTTTGTTGAAGAGTTACTATGGCCACCTTCCAGCACCTTCAGCAGACCCTACAATGGACAGCACCTAATGTAAAAGCACTTCTCAATACACATCCAGTGAGCACAAACATGGTTGAGGAGTTCCTATACTTTGGGCTATAGTACTTGTCAAGACAAAGCCAACGAGTCCTAACTTGATGGTGCTGTCTCGTTTTTTTGAGAAATTCCTATGGCCATCTACCATCTCCATCATCAGACCCTAAACACCACCTAGTGAAGTGAGTACTTGTCAATACATATCCAATGAAACCAAACAGGATTTGGCGGACTTTAGAGCGGACTATCACAATTGCGTGTCTGCACTGTGTACCGTTGAGGCGTTCCCTCATCTGCAGCTAATCCTGGGTACACAATTAAAGTGTATATAAAATTTCGTGTATATGTCGCAGGCGATTTGTATGATTCCGCTTTTTACAAACGGCGTCCGTTTAAAAACGCTCGCAGTTTTGAAATATGCCGAAGGCAAAATGTGAATTGCCTTGTCACTATACAATATATGCCACAACATTTATTTTAATGGACAATTCAAACACCGTTTACAAAATGCCGCGGCAAATTGAAGTATTTAGTTCTATTTCTCAAGGCTCTCGCCGGCCACTGCCGCGGCACCGCTCGCTCGGCTCGCACGCGGTTGGTCACAGTTCTAACCAAACTTAACCCATTTGTTCCGGGTGCTTAGTTACTGCAACCAATTCGGATCGCGCGTAGTTAGTTACAGTTCCGACTGAACTTACAATAGCAATCAATGTCGAAATTATAACATTTGAACGAGTTGCCAATTTTCCTTCGGCATATTTCATAACTACGAGCGTTTATAAATGGACGACGCCGTATGTGTAATGGCGAATCATATAATCTGCCTGCGACTTAGATACTGTTGACCGTTGAGGAGTTCCCACATCTAAAGCCAATGCTGGGTGCAGCAGCCAGGTCATGGTGGACTTTAGAGGGGACTACAACTAAAGCGTTTATAAAATTTCATGTCTATACTTTTGACCGTTGAAGAGTTCCTCTGGAGCCAATCCTGAGTATAGAATCAGGTCATGCTTATCACAAAAATGCATTATCTTTGGAATTGAACCAGCATTTATAATATCAATTCCGTAGGCTAAAAGGAAGTGGTTTTAATTCAGCTTCAAGATTCCATCTAAACAAACTAACTAATAAGTAACAACAAACAAACAAACATTGCAAGTTGAATAAAAGCTTGTAATAAAAACTTTTTTACAAATAAAAGGAACCGACTTCCGAAAAAAAATACTACAATACACACACCTATAGAGATTTGGGTATTTTTTATAGCAACTCGTACATTTGCTCTCCGAAAGCGCTATGTATGATGAAGACCACATATGGCCATCGGAACTACTCAATAATAAGTATTTCACGGGTTGCGATACGATTACCCATTTGTGGTCGTCACAATGGAGCTGATGGTAACTTCACCATCAGCTCCAGTTCTCCTGGTCCTATGAGAACTCCTCAATAATTAACGTCCCTGCATTGGGAAAAGCAATATTTTGTAAAAGATGATGAGCTGTTGACATTGGGCTATTGTAACTTAGATAAATTACAAACTGACCCACTAAAAAGAGAAAAACAAAAAAAAACAACCGACTTCCAAAAAGTAAACTGCAAACTGAAAAATAACTTTAATTTTGGAAGTCGGTGGCAAAAAACTAAAATACTTTTTCAAAGACACCGACTTCTGAAATTAAAGTTATTTTTAACTTTACAGTTTTTTTTTGGAAGTCGGTTTTTTGTTTGTAAAAATTATTTCGGAAGTCTGTATTTTTTTGTAAATTTTTCACTTTTTAGTTGTGGTACTAGTTACCCCACACAAATTCGAATACCTACCACTACCAGCAAAAGAAATTAGAACATCATCCACATAAAAAGTGCGAAAAAAATACGTATTATTGAAGCTAACTCAAAACCTACCCAAGCAAAGTTCATAAACGTACCTTTTTTTTTTAATATTTTTTTTTAGTTGTCCCATACCACTTCGATGCCGAGGTAACATACTCTCCTGAATAAAACAAGAATCTTTCAAATAGGACAACTCTGTAAAAAGTTACGCGTGGTGCGTAAAAAAAAATACAATTACCAGAATAAATAAATAATAATAAACACAAAAATAGAGCTCTTTCTCCTCTTTCCTACTATGCTGTGCCCGACAGGGTCCATAATTGTGTCATTAATTTTAAGCTTACTAACTGTTTTACATTATGGAATGCAATAAAGAATTGAGAAAAAATAAAAAAAAAATATGTGTCGAATAATTGAGAACCCCTTTCCCTTTTGAAACTCCTTTCTTTTTCGTCAGTTAAAAAAATTATTGCGACGAGGTGTGGGAACGAATGCCGAAAATATAGTTTTTAGAACTTTTTTCCATTTGTCTAAATGTATGTTCCAAAATGGCGGAAAACGGCTGAACGGATTTCGATGAAATTTGGCACACAGATAGTTTATAACCTGGATTAACACATATGAGGTACTTTTAATCACGGTAGTACGTTTCCGTGGGATACTTTCCGATATCCAAGCGGGCGAAGCCGCGGGCAAAACTTATTATTACATAAACCCCTATGATGCATGGAGCGCTACGCAACGCTACGCGCTACGCCGCGCCGCAGAGAGCTACGGCGTAGCGCGTACTTTACTTACCCAAGTTCATTACATGTTTTGCATACCCAAGTTTACCCAATTTCGTCAGCTTGTACTCATAGGTATACGAGATTTTAAGATCATCATCATCATTTCAGCCGAAAGACGTCCACTGCTGGAGAATAGGCCTCCCCCGAACACCGCCATCACTTCGATCGGTTCTATGCTTCTCGCATCCAGCGGATTCCTGCGGCCGTTACAAGGTCATCGGTCCACCTTGTGGGAGGCCTTCCAACGTTGCGTGTTCCGGTACGCGAACGCCACTCCAGAACCTTTCGGCCCCATCGGCCATCTGTTCTGCGAGCAATGTTTGCCCACTGCCAATTCTTCGGGCTATGCCGGTTACCTTGGTTCTCCTGCGGATCTCTTCATTTCTAATTCGATCACGTAGGGAAACTCCAAGTATAGTCCTCTCTCCGTTACCCTTTGGGTGACTTTTAGCCTTCTAATAAGGCCCACTAGGCCGAGAGATTTTAAGATGGTTTTAATTATTTCATTAAACATAAGATAATATATCATATAACCAAGTGTCGATTAGCTACGAGATAATTTTGTTTGAATTGTTTGACAAGTTTGAATTGTGGTTCAACTAGATACGTACAGTCAGGTAAATTAATTGATCATCAAATTGACACACTACGTAAATTTGCCGCCTTACATTACAGCCATTTCATACAACCGTCAAAGAATAACAGTTGTGATTTGAATAAACAGACAATTTTAGTTGGTAGTCAGTTTGAGAAACAATTAATTTCCCTGACTTTACCTAACTGTTGTGTTTAACCTAACGGTGAAGCTATTCGTAAATTAATGACACGGGCAACTTTATTTAGTTCTCGATTTGTTTGCCCTCATGGGTATCATAAAACTCTGTTTCGGGATAACATCAAGACAATTGGAACAATTAATCTTTGCACTAACGTTTTTTAGGGTTTCGTAGTCAACAAGGAACCCTTACGGTCTTATTACAAACGAGGTTTTTCTTCTGTCATGGTTTAAACCATCGAGCCAGTTTTTGTAGTAAGAACCTAGCTGTGATAAAAATACAGTTCTTTATGCAAAATTGACAACTTAGTCCGGTACTAAGTTGTCAGTTTTGTAAAACAGACCTCTTAATGTGTCGGAATAAACATCGAAATTCAAAAAAGGGTCCATGGTTTAAACCTCGGTTTGAAGATGAACCTTGTTTTGTAATAAGACGGTTATAGTTTTGCTATGTCCGTCCGTCTGTCCATCTGTCAGTCCGCAGCTTAGCTCAGAGACTCTTAGTACTAGAAAGCTATAATTTGGCATGGATATACATATTCATCACGCCGACAAAGTGGTAAATTAAAATCATGAAAAAAAAATTTTTAGGATACCTTCTGTACACGTAAAGTGGGGATGTTTTTTTTTCTCGTCTACCCCATGGTGTGGGGTATTGTTGGATGGGTCTCAAAAATATTGTGGGTTTGTGAAAACAATTTTTCTGCAATATTAAGCTAATAAGTGCTAATTTTTGTTAGAGTCAAGTGTCCCCCTGGGGAGCCCCCTGCCAGCTAAACGGTTAGTTCTGGATGGGTGAAAAAAATTACGGTAGTAGTATATATAACGAAGTTAAAAGGAAAACTATCACAGCTAAGTAGGGTTTTCAAGTTTACGTGAAATAGTCAACCAACTTATAAAATATATTTGGAAAAGTAAAAATTTCGTAAAAATTCCATTAAAAATTACTTATATAACGTTGTTAGTTGTGTAAAACAGTTAGTAAATATAAGTTTATGAGCCATGTAACAATATACAAAAATAAAACAACATTCTTATTCATTCTAAATTAATTGTGCAATTACGGAACCCTATTACTGCGCGTGGCCCGACACGCACTTGGCCGGTTTTTTTTATCTACATATTGCGATGCCTATTTCCTTTGTCCTGCGTGTTTGTCCTCTAGCTCTACGCTTTATGGCATTTTAATTAATTGATTGCCTTTGCACTGAATTAATAATTTTACCCTGTGTATACCATATGGGGGTTTATTGCGCCAATTCTTCCCAGCTAAAGCATTATGAAGTGGTGAAGGCCGGACAGTTCGGGGGATTGGTCTTTTGTAATTTTGACGTTCAAAAAGTGCTGATTCTGAGCCTAATTTGTATATATGACTTTTGATTTTGAAATGTTATGCAAATAAATGATTGTGATTTAATTTGATTTGTACCTAATCACATCTTCCAGCTTCGGAAGTTGTAGATTATGTTTAACTACCTACTCCTACCTACTAAACTAACGCAGTACTTACTGTTCTCAGACATTAGGACTATACCCTTCTACTACTCTTTTGACAGTTCCCTTTTCTGTCGTTACCTCCATTTGCTCCGTGGGTCAGTTTCCACCAAACGGAAAAATCCTCGCGGATCATCGAGCACTTTTTCAATTTCACCGAATAGATAACTGTATCAATATTGACTTAGTAGAGTTATTTTTCCGTCTGGTAGAAACTGACCCTTAGGGTCAAGGATACTTATAACTTGTCGGATTCACTGAGTTCATACTTATACCGGTTGCACCCCAGACTTGCTCCGATCCATTGACGTGGTACAGGAAGTGCTTTCGCTAAACAGAGCGAAGACTTGTAGAAGCCAGCTAGGTAGGGAAAACTGTTGTAAACGCGGAAGACCAAGAGTTCGTGTGGCTTTCCTTGGTCTTTCGATTGAGGCTATTTAGTGATTTCGCCTTCAATCAACAGCAACTTTTATAGGCACAATATTGAGCCTTTTGCCTTTTAGGAAATTGGAATTTCCCAATAGGCAACTAAATAATAAAAAAGTCATATCAAGAAAGTGATACATTATATATATTTTTTATAACACATACCTACGTATTTGAACAAATATTCGGTGATTAAGCGTTATCTGCGAATCCTTCTATTCCGAATGCATTGGCGTCCATAGCCTTAATGAGATTGATAACTCGGTCGTAGATTAATTGCTTTGCGTTGATACCATAAATGAAATCAAGGTGAGAAAAGCTGCTCATAGGAACTCGGAATTTACCTATTGGCCTACCTAGTTCACTGAATAATCTATCAACATCGTTGACATGTGCCAATGGATCGTTATCTGAGTAATGAAGGAACACTGGAGTGGTAACTTTAGACAAATCGTAACGCGGAGGACTGAAAGATCCATATGTTCTATAATTTGATAGTCGAGAGCCCTGGTCGTAGCGACGAAATCCTCTGTCATTGATTCCTTGACCGAAGTGTGCAAACTGCCTTACTGAAGCACCAGCCGGTGTGTGACCGAAGATAGCGGTCATCATTGTCTGCAAACAATACAGTCGTAAATTTAATACCTCACAAACTAGATGTCCGGCTTTACCTTTTAGTGCTTATTGTTATATAAACTCACCGTGTTATGTTGGTCTTCGTTCCACCCACCAATCAAAAATATGAAGTTACTGCATAATGGTTGGAATATCACTTCATCACGGCACAAGGTCTGGCCAGCCCATGTGTACACGAGACTGTTGGGCATGAACTCACCGATCCCGATCAAAGAAGCAATACTCTAAAATCAGAAAAAAAAAAAACAAAATTAAAGCAGACCGTTAATAGTAGATTAGTAGTTTTATAACAATGTTTACGTACGTGTATGGTCTACTTACTTCAATGTTATTAGAATAAGACGCCAAAATCCTCAAAAGAAGACTTCTGTTGTTGGCCATATAGGCGACTGGTGCCAGTGCGTGCATTGAAATAATCTTGGCGTTGTACTCTGGTCGCATCGACCCCAACACGAAGAAAGACGTAGTGCCTTGCGAGTGACCCACATAGTGCAGCCTCTCTTCTCCAGACACCTCTAACGCATAATCGATCATAGTGGGCAAGTCTATGTTTCCTATTTCGTCCCAAGAGAACCTCCAGAACGCCGTGCTCAGTAAAGCGTCAGGGTTCAGTCTGACGTGCCTACGTGAGTAGTGGTTACCGCGGGCGTTCCCCATCCAGACGTCGAAGCCTTCTTCTGCGAGGATGTACGCTGGAAAGGTTATATTAGTTGTATTCTTTGTCAATAATTATTATAGTTATAGTAGGTACTAACAAACCCGACAAAAAAACTTCATGAATCCGGTAGGACCACAGTTAATCGGTGGCGGTACTTACGTACTTACCTAAACCGGAACCTGGGCCCATAATGACTAAATCGGCAGATGAAGAAAGTAGACCATGCATCAAGAACACCACGGGTTTCCTCTGATTTGGCACATTGTTGGCGTCTCGTCCGTGAGGGATACGGTGCATTTGCAAAATGTAGCCATCCTCAGTCGTCACATTGTGAACTTCAACTGGATATCGATATTTTCTAATCAGATCAGGCTGAAATAGTATGCGGAAACTTAAATTGATTATTGTTTAACAGTGAGTATTTATTTAGGATATCAGCGTTACGTATAATGATAAATAAAGGTATTCATGCGCCACCCGGACGCTCTTTAGTACGATAAGATGCATGACTGTTGGAAGATATTGTGGTCTACTGTATAGTATTTTTCAATACACTTCCTCGAAAACTGGTTCATATCGCACTACGATTAGGTTCACAATGCAATGTATTTCCCACGCGTGCGATTTTCCATTTCCCAAAACACGTGTGCGGGAATAAAAATTGTCAGAGATAACTTATACCTTTATTTAGTACAAATTGGTTCAATGCCTATCCACACTGTTTCGCACCAGTTTTATTTTGGCACTTGCCGGTGCCAAGTGCCAAAATGAAACTGGCGCGAGACGGCCCTCTCTATTCAGAGGTGAATGTTTTTTTTTTTAATCTCGGCAAAGAGATATGCGTCTTTACAGCGTTAATATTATTTGAATTTTTTTTTTTTGTTTGCCTACATTATGTCCCACTGCTGGGCAAAGGCCTCCTCTATTTCTTTCCACACCTCCCTGTCTTGTGCGATCTCTGGCCATGTTGGCCCTTCAAACCTTATCAGATCGTCACACCACCTTCGCCGTGACCTGCCTCGACGGCGACGTCCTCCCTCAGGCGTCCAGTGAGTGACGATCTTTGCCCATCTCTCCGGGTGCATTCGTGCGATGTGTCCGGCCCACTCCCACTTCAACCTGGCTGTTTTTTCTCCAACACCTGCTACTTGAGTTATGGAGCGCGGGGTGGTGTTTCTAACTCGGTATGTACCTACGCTTGACGCCTATTATGCTGCGCTCCATTGCCCGTTGGAAAATCTTGAGTTTGGACTTTTGTTGTTCAGTAAGTGACCAACTTTGTGTACCGTAGGTTAGAACGGGCAGGATGCACATGTCGATGAGTTTCCTTTTAAGTGTTATAGGAGTCTTCCTACGGTGCACAAAGTTGGTCACTTACTGAACAACAAAAGTCCAAACTAAAACACAAACACACACAACACACAAGAAAACACATGAGAAAGGTAGTCTTACCTTTCTCATGTGTTCTTTAAGGGCCCAGGAGGTCATCCAAGCATTTTGGACTCGTCTTCCGACTTCCTGGTCTTGTCTATTGTTGAAAGACACTATCTGGCCCAAGTATGTGTACTCATCGACATAATGTTTATAAATAGAATATCATCAAAAACCATGATTATTACAATAAAAAAAAACGTTTATGAACAAATAACATTTATTTGTGTTCTAAACTCAAAAATATTAGAATTTTATATTTTTCATATTATGCTGTTTGGGCTTTATACCTTTGCCTCTCATTTAACCTGGTGAAACCAAAGCGTGGAAAAAAAAGAAAATTGTAATCATAGTTTTCTAATAATTCATGACAAAAATATTTTACGTTATTTTATTTTATTTCTTCAAAAGTGTATTGAAAAACGTCGTTTGATACACGTGGACATTTGTTATTGCAGTTCTCAGCACAAAAACAACTTCGCCTACGGCGCGGGTGTTATTACCGCCTCGAAATCAATAACAAACATTACACTTGTATCAAAATGTACTATTACACAATACTCGCATATACTGGAAATTCTCAACCCGTACCATGGTTGAGAACTTTCATGAGCGGGACAGGTCCAGTTGCTTTGTGTCAAATATTAAGTGCATAGTCACTGCCTTGGGTTTTGGTTGGACACCTATTTCTAAAGTTGCTTTAGCCTTTTCGGTCATACAATACGCGCCACGAAAGATGAGACTTGACCGTTCCTCCCGCGCTCTTTCCGCCGCGCTGCTTCGATGACACCCGGTCCCTTTCCGCGCCTCAGATCTCATACCGCTAAAGAGACCTAAAATCGTCTACTGTGCAAGTCAAACCACGTGGTGTGTCAAGTCTCATCTTTCATGGCGCGTATTGTACCTTCCATTACGTCGAATTCTAACGAGTTCTCACAGACGTGGAATTCGTGACTTTGTGGTTATTAGCAACTATGGCTTATCTACATGATTAGTCGGACTTTATCTGCGTAGAATATTTTAGAGGGTCCGAAGTAAGATCGACCTTCACCCATCTGTGAACACCTTTGTGAACATACCATGTTTCTGGCAAATAAATATTCTATTCTATATTCTATTCTATTCTGTTTACCGGAATAAAATTATTTTTTATCTTTAATTTTTTAATATGTTTACCTTTATTACAAATGGGTTGCCAATAATTGTCATTTATTATTATTATTATTATTTTGTATATTTCTGGTGCATATTACTATTACCGGGATGTTAGGTATATGCAGATGAGTTAAGTTAGTTAGGTTAGGACAGAAAAATGAAAGCAATGTAACTGTTATAATACTTATGTTCTGTTTGCTTTATATTATACTTTCAATCGGAATCTAATTCATTTGATAAATCAGTGAAAATTATTTTATAGTCATGAGCATATTTAAGTAGGCAATATATTTGTACAATTTAAATTAAAACATACTAAATTTCATAAAAAATAATTTTCATCCGGTAAACGATGGGTGAAGGTCAATCTCACTTCGGATCTTAGACTAATAATGTTAAACTATAACTCACCACATCTAATTTCGCATCTTCGAATACGTTATCTGAATAGCGTGCGTCAACGTTCTTCAGCAATTCCTGAATGTTGTCGGCTAGAGGAGAGCTTCTGGCTGCTGCCAGAGCGACACATGTAGCTATGACCATTAACAACCCTCCACGTAACATTGTTCACATGCACCTAGTGACTTCTCAGTGTGAACATATTAGGTTCAGTCTTTTATAACTTTTTCAGAAATAAGATAAAGAATTAAGCTTTGATAACATTAGTAATCATAGCTGAAATCTGCCAAATAGCTATAATAATAAACAAATTAATCACGTAGATCTAGACACTTACATGTGTACGCAACCTTAACTATGTAAATTATATCTATTGTGCTGTTCTTGCGTCAATTATTATCTTATCGGAGATTCACAGCTGTGGAGGCCGTGTTTCCGTACCCGCAGTATATACAGGGTCAAATTAAATTAGCTAGCGAAACTCTGAAGATGTGATGGGTATACAGGGTTACTGGTAACTCGACGTATTCCTTGCAGGACGTCATAGTAGGGTTAAAATGCAGCAAATTAGGCCACCAAATGTTCTACCGAAATTCAGTAGTTTTTGAGTTAATTCGATTTTTAGCTTTTTTATGAAAAATCCCAGATTAAATCATTTGGAGCCAATTTAAAAATGATTTACGGCGCGACTGTACTGAAATTTAAGTTAACATCATAGCTGACGCCGTAGCAGATCCTTGTTAATAATTCAAAGTTCAAAAATGCCAAAAACTTTGGCAAATATCACTAAAGAAACATTTAGTTTTTTGTGAATTTTGCTATTACTTCATACAAAATGTTGTCTAGTGAAAATAAAAATTACTACGCCTGATGTACAAATTACTAGGAAAATATCCTTGTCTTATCAGCTATTCAGAAAGGTATGATTGTCAATACTTTTGCATGTGTGACAGGGAAAGAATGAGTTTTATGAGGAGCAGGTAAAATTGCGAGACGGTCAACCTATTGTTTCATATTCGTATTATTCGTAGTTTTTACCTGCGCTTGAACCCCAAACACTCGGCAAGCTTTGTGATTGGTCACTATTGTTCTCCCGGCATGACACGGGGTGCGACTTTACAAAATCTGGTCGTCAGAGTCAGTTAGTTTCAACTCTACGTCGCGCAAGCTCGTGTTTTGTTATCTGGCTATTTCCTTAACTGATACTGCGTATCTTGCTCTTGTGCTGTGCTGTGCCTTCATAAGTGCTGACTATGGCTGCATATTCTAACCTTGAATACGCTGACATAATGTACTGTTACGGACTTAGTGACGGTAACGCTGCTCAGGCGCGGAGAGAATATCAACTTCGTTTTCCCAACCGCCGACTCCCACACGTTAGTGTTTTTGGATCGACTTATCGGCGATTATCTGAAACTGGCAGCGTCCAAAGAAGCAGGCAAATTGACACTGGTCGTTCTCGGAGATACACAGCTGAGGACGAAGAGCTGATTCTTCAACGTTTTATTGACGACCCCAACATATCGACAAACATCGTAGCGCGTGAGCTTGCTATGTCACAGTGGAAAGTCTGGTCTGTAGTTCACTTATCAGGCCGACATCCATACCACTATCAACCTGTCCAGTCATTAGAAGAGGGAGATCCGCCAAGACGGCTTGAATTTTGTCGTTTTATGCTAAATGCCGACGCCGAAAGCGAAAACTTTTTAAAAAACATTCTGTGGACCGATGAGTCATGTTTTGACCGTGATGGTATCACAAATTACCACAACTTACATTACTGGGCACCGAAGGCAGAAGCAAATCCTAAGAAACTGAAACCAACCGCATCCCAGCGTAGATTCTCGCTTAATGTTTGGATGGGTATTATCGACGACAAATTAATTGGCCCACATTTTTTACCCCAAACATTAAATGGGGAACTTTATGAAGATTTCCTAAGAAATCATTTAACACCACTGCTCACGGATGTACCGGAAGACAGAAGAGCAAACATGATGTATCAACATGACGGATGTCCAGCCCACTTCCGAATCACAATTCGACAATTGCTGGATGAAACCTACCCAAACCGATGGATAGGGCGCGGTGGGCCAATTCCGTGGCCTGCACGTAGCCCTGATCTTACGCCACTAGACTTTTACGTCTGGGGTCATATGAAAGACCTAGTTTATGTGACCCCAGTAAATTCAATTGAAGAACTAAGGGAGAGAATAAGAGATGCAGCGGACCAGATGAGGGCAACAATCACATCAAGAATCACAAAAACTGAAGTGAGGAAGCGAATAAGAACGTGTATTAGAAACCGAGGGCAGCACATCGAACAAGACGTGTGAAAGTGTAGTAAAAGTTTTTAAACTGATATTTTATTATTAAAAATAATGCTAATATTCACGAAATAGTTTTATTGATTTTCCGAATAATCACCTTTTTGTGAGACGCACATAATGTAGTCCTTAACTTTGTATTAACTTTCATACCTTTCTGAATAGCTGATAAGACAAGGATATTTTCCTAGTAATTTGTACATCAGACGTAGTAATTTTTTTTTTCACTAGACAACATTTTGTATGAAGTAATAGCAAAATTCACAAAAAAACTAAATGTTTCTTTAGTGATATTTGCCAAAGTTTTTGGCATTTTTGAACTTTGAATTATTAACAAGGATCTGCTACGGCGTCAGCTATGATGTTAACTTAAATTTCAGTACAGTCGCGCCGTAAATCATTTTTAAATTGGCTCCAAATGATTTAATCTGGGATTTTTCATAGAAAAGCTAAAAATCGAATTAACTCAAAAACTACTGAATTTCGGTAGAACATTTGGTGGCCTAATTTGCTGCATTTTAACCCTACTATGACGTCCTGCAAGGAATACGTCGAGTTACCAGTAACCCTGTAGACATCTAAACATGATAAAACAAAAACAATATTAATTTGATGATGTATTTTGGGTCATCAACCGGGTAGTGTAGTCATTTAAAATAGATAATTTCCGACATCTCCTCGGGCGAAGCCGCGGGCAAAAGCTAGTTGTATTTATAAATAGCTCTTGCCGTAGTCAAATTATGCTCATCAATATGTGGACAACACGTGCAGCCTGTGGACCAACTTTACGCAGCAGGCGTATAGCGCACTGCGCGTGCAGTACAACAATGCTTTCAGGATACTGTTAGGGCTTCCGCGGTTTTGTAGTGCTTCGACTATGTTTGCTGAGGCGCGGACTGATGATGTTTTCGCGATCATACGGAAGCGGAGCGCCTCACTATTAAATCGCCTACGAAGCAGCTCGAACAGTCTCCTGAGGGTATTGTCCGAGCGGTGGGACCTGTCCCTGATACAGAGGTGGATGCAGCTTCATGTTAGCGCCTCTCCTCGTATTATTTGAGATGTTTATTTATTTGGATTGATTATTTTGTGTATGTTTAATTTTGTTTTTGATTTATTGATTGTTTAACTTGTATTATTTTAATTTTAGTCTATAATTAATTTAATTGTATGCAATTCTAATGGGATGTGTAATTTTATTTTATTGTTTTAATTATTCTAATGTGTTTTTATGTGATTTTAACTTTTTATATACCTAATGTGTAGAACTATGGGCTTGGTCTGAAATAAATGATTTAATTTAAAATTTGATATAAAGGCAGAACGACTGACAGGCAGTCAACCGAAGGCATGTTCCGGTGAGCGGTTCAGCACTTCAGAGTACTCGGCGTGGCTACGTCAGAGACACTGGGTGAAAGTTCGTTGATGGCTTGTGAAATGCAAGCACGGAGACTTCAGAGGGGCAATTCCCGTATTTTTATAACAACGTTCGCAATCTCATCTCAGTCTCAATCTGTCAAAATTGTATAGAGTTTGCCTACATTTTTGACATTTGATTGTCGCTGGCTGACATTGCGACTTGTATTTGAACGTTTTTAATTACGAGAATTGGCCCTCTGATATTCCGCACATCATTCCCTAAGACCACCCGACGGAAGCGAGGTGGGTACGAGTTGATCACGAATAAGTGGTTCATCTACCGAGGCGTGGTGATGCCGTTACGATGCTTATTAGTGTGCGTTGCAGTATGCAGTTTCATAGAAATAATACTGAGCGGCTTGAGATGAAGCTAACCAATGACGAGCTGATAATATTAGGTCTTTACCTATGAAATTGCCGTTCTGCAGTACTGGCCATTTCAAATCAAAATAATTTTTGTTTGGCTAAGAATTCTAATTTCAAATTAATTTTATTTTAAAAACATGGATTTTTTTTTCCAAAAGTAGTCATTTGTTTATTGATTAGTGTTACATTTTCATCGCATTTCAATCTTTTTCGTCATCATGGATACGTTAAAAATTCGAGTAATTATGGAATATGAGTACCGTCGTGGCAGCAACGCGGCACAAGCGGCACGCAACATCAACGACGTTTACGGAGCTAACACTACAAACCAACGCACCACTTGTTATTGGTTTGCTCGCTTCCGTTCTAACAATTCGCAATACGAAATACGGGGGAATACGGGGTTTAATAGTTCTTCGTTCTGGAAATTTCGACCTGAAAAATGAACCTCGCGGTCGTCCGAAGACTTTGGTCGACAATGACGAATTAAAGGCGATTGTGGAAGCTGATGATACACAATCTACGGCTGAATTAGCAGCAGCTTTCGACGTTAGCGTCAAAACAATATTGGTCCATTTGCGTCAAATTGGCAAGGTAAAAAAGCTTGACAAATGGGTGCCTCACGAACTCAATGATCGCCAGCGCGAAGTACGCGTCGACACGTGCCTTGAACTGCTCAACAGACATACAAATGAAGGAATTTTGAACCGCATTGTTACCTGCGATGAAAAATGGATTCTGTTTAATAACCGCAAGCGCTCAGCAAGTTGGTTGGATCCTGGTTCAGCACCTAAACAATGCCCTAAACGAAAACTTACCCCTAGAAAAGTGATGATCACTGTTAGGTGGTCTAGCGCCGGTGTGATTCATCACAGCTTCTTACCAAACGGGGTGAGCATTACTTCAGATGTGTACTGTGAAGAACTGAACACAATGATGGAGAAGCTGGCACATCTCCAACCAGCATTGGTCAATCGCTCGTCTCCGCTGCTCCTGCACGACAACGCGCGACCTCATACTGCACAGCAGACGGTCTGCAAGTTGCAAGAACTGGGGTTGGAAGCTCTCCGTCATCCACCCTACTCACCAGACCTTGCGCCTACAGACTACTACTTTTTCCAGAATTTGGATAACTTCTTGGCGGGAAAAAAATTCAATACCCGAGAGGCAGTACAAAATGCCTTTGAAGAATTTCTTGCCTCCCGTCCAGCAGATTTCTTTAAGAAGGGCATCAATAAACTGCCACTGCGTTGGCAAAGATGCATTGATTGCATGGGTAATTACTTCGATTAATACAAATAAAAAATGCATGAAAAAAATTCGTTTAAATTTTTTCATACAAAACGGCAATTTCATAGGTAAAGACCTATTATAATAACCTCCTGATCGTATTTCGATCACCAAGGTCAATCTCGACAGAGACTAGTCAAGTAGGCAGGAGATAATATGTTAAAGTGCAAAATTGTTTGCGCAAATACAGATGCGATGGGTCAGTATTAGCAATCCAACAACGAACCCAGGCCCGCACGCTCAGCAGTTGCGCTGACGACAACGACACCACCCAGACAGAGCTGATAATGCGATTGCGACCACGCATATCAACAGCCTCGTGGCTACTGTAGCCGGCAGGGTGGATGGCCAAATTATATGTCACTGGATGGCGACTCACAGACCATCATTCAGATATGAGAGATGATAAGTTTATTTATAATGTGTTTTAGTTAAGTAAGTGCCAACTTGTGGCTCGCGGGTCTGAAAATAAAGATTTATTTATTTTATTTATTATTTTTTATGTTGTTGTCAAAACTTAAGAAACCCCAATTCTTCACGCAATGAATTCGCCCACAGTGCCTTCTAAATATGAGAAATAGGCCTTACGTATAATATACCAGTATCATGAAAGCCTAGGCCACAGATAATATAATACGCCTAGGCGAAGGCCAATGTGGCCTCATCCCAACCTGACGCGTGATACGACGCGGATGACGGCGCGGCACGGCGGCGGTGGCGTGGCGGGGCGGCGGCGTAGGTATTCGGGCAATTATTTTCCAAAATTAATTTCACGTGCTCTTCTAAGAAAATGTAACCTTCCACAAAAATGTCGCTACGCGATGACCGTTGCCCGGAATTTCTTTTATGAAACCTACACGATGTAGAATCTACGCCCTAGATATATACACTTCTGGACACATCTATTGGCCCACCTTAGAGTTTAGGTTTCGATGGCCCCTACCGAAATATGATTGCTAGATTGAACAAAAACTCTTGATGCAGTTTTAAACCTGATACATTTTACCATCTTTTTCGATCGTATTGTTTTAAATTTGAATTCAGAATACCATACGACATGGAGCTACGCCTAACAAGTCGGATATGCGCCTTGTTAAAGGCAATTGATTTTTGAATAAAAAACATGTTTTATCAAATAAAGGTTTAATTTAATAACGCGTGTTGCCTCCATGGGCATCTACCACAGCTCTCATACGATTAGGCATAGAGTTTATCAACCGCTCTATGAAATTTTGAGGGATCATGTCCCATTCCTCTTCTATGGCAGTTTTCAACTCCTGCATCGTCTGGGCAACTGGCTGACGAGCCCTAACACGTCTTTTTAGCTCGTCCCACATGTGCTCAATGGGGTTCATGTCTGGGCTTCTGGCTGGCCAGTCCATAACTGTGATGTTCACATCCCGAAGATATTCCCTGACGATGCCGGCCGCATGGGCTCTTGCATTATCAGGCATAAAAAGGAAATTTGGGCCCACATAGTCCGCGTATGGTATCACGTGAGGTTCTAAGCACTCACGAATGTACCTTTCAGCATTTAATGTTGGCAGCCGTGGTCCTGTAACAACCTCAAGTTGAGTTTTGCCGCTCGCGGATATACCGCCCCAGACAGTCCATGAGCCACCGCCATAAGCAACCCTCTCTTCAAAGCAGCATTGTGCGAAACGCTCTCCCTTACGTCGGTAGACCTTCTTCCTTCCATCATTGCCATGTAACACAATTTTAGACTCATCAGAAAAGAGTACACGGCTCCAATCTTGCTGTGTCCAATTTAAATGACTGCGTGCGAAATGAAGGCGCGCTGTTCGGTGGGCTCGCGTTAGTTAGGGGCCATTAGCTGGCTTGTGTGGTACCATATCGCGTTCTTTTAACCTTCTCCGAACAGTTCGAGCGCTCACAGATACTCCGTGGAAGTCGCGAAGTTGGTTTTGTATCTCAATGGAGGTAAGGTGACGATTTCTCAAGCTGGTCGTCACGATGAATCGATCCTGCCTTTCAGTTGTGACCCGAGATCGTGGCCTTCCTTGGCGACGAACAAAGCCGCCAGTCTCTAGGTACCTCCGATAAACATTTCGGACCGCAGATCGACTTAAATTAAGTTGAGCACTCACGTTTCTTTGGCTGTGTCCGGCCTGAATAAGTGCCACAGCTTGGGCGGCGACTTCGGGTGAAGTATCCATAGATTATTGATAGAACCTCACCTTAATGTTAAGAATAAGTAATGTTTGTTGCAAAACCAAAGATATCAATCACTTTTTCAAGAAATAAATCCAAGTAAACCAATAAAACCAAGTTTTCTTAGTATTCGATTGTTTGATATCAACAAACAGGCTCCAAATTGTCTTTTGTTTCCTTAAATTCTGTGTTCGAAATTCAAAAAAAGACTATTGAATGAAATTGTGAATGTGCCAGGTTCAAAACTGCATAAAAACTTTTTGCTCGACCTAATATAAAATTTTAGCTAGGACCAAACGAAACTGAAAATACAAGGTGGGCCAAAAGATGTGTCCAGAAGTGTATATATTTATTACTGTATAAATTACTAGCTTTTGCACGTTGATGAGTCAGTCAGTCATACAGTCAGTCACTCAGTCAGGACTTTTATAAGATTTAGACTAAAACTGTTAGACATTAGAGCTAAATAACCATTTGGTTTTTATTGTATTTCTATTTCATTTATTTTAATTGTGTTTTTTTTATTGAATTGGCAGTATTGTGAAATTATATTTTATTTTATGCTATAATATGGGTCTTGCCAGACTTAAATTTCTTTTATTTTTTATTTATTTTATATGTACTCCATGATCTCCACAAACAGTCGGACTCTTCGCGAATGTATGGACTTCTTTTTTAAATTAGCTCTAGAGGTACAAAAACACCGCTATGAGGCAGTATAAGTTACATACGTAGGTACATAAACAAGCTGAAGTTGGATTGAATCGGCTGTAATAAAAAGTTTGTGATGTCAAACAACTTGCTCCCGGTTGTTATAACTTCCGCCTCAGACGAGTACACATCTCAGATGCGGTATGGAGTAGAGCGAAGTGTCTATTTATATCAAATCGCTTTTGGACTTTCCTTTCTTATCTTGGCAATTATCTACTAGCGTGTGTGAATTTTAGTGTTTCTACACATTTTTACAAAAACATCCTGTTTTCGGTGTAGGTACCGTTGTTATATGCGTGTTGATAATAGCGGCAATAAATACAATTGTATGTATACAATGGTACAAATTGTTTAAATAAAAATTTGGTAAGAACTCGGTTTTGATTTGAGGTTGTCAAGTATGGTTATGTTTATTACTAAGTATACTTTTTTTAAGAAATCAAATTAGAGATCATGTTATCTCAGATGTACTTATTGACACTGTACTCGCAACATTCTTGCCGTACTAGGATTGGCTTCATTCTTTTCAATTTCGCACGAGGCGCCTCATGTCGGTCCTCCGTAAACTAAGTAAGTAGTTAATAGTCGATTAGCGTTTGTTGTGTTTCACGAATTCGATCGAGTCTCAGGCATCTGTCCCACCGCACGAGGAAGCGACTAGCTATCAACAATTTTCTCGCTCAATAAACGTACAAAAGATTGTACGTCCCGTGTAAGTAAAAGAGATACTCGTGCATATACACCATCAGTTTTAGTATATGCGAAACCCGAAACCCGTGTCTAGTATTTTTATGTAAAGAATCTATGTACAAAATTTCAAAACTGTATCTTGAAAAATCACAAAGTTATAAGCTTGTTACGTTACCTGGCTGTCCGTACAAAAACATGATCACCATGCGGCGCCCGCTGTGCTCCCGTGCCTAGTGCCGCTATGACCTGCAGTGACATGTGTTTGTCGTGCGGTGTCCATACTGTAACCTTTTTTAAAGATTTTTGGGGCGAAATATAAAACGGTATAAAAATTATTGGAATCGATTCAGTTATTTATTTTGAACAAACTATATTCAGGTTTCGCATATGCTAAAAATAATGTTGTATAGTTGATCGGTGACTTTTCACACTGCCGCGCCGCGCCGGCGAGTGCTCATTTTGTCGCAGTGATAAGAAGGGTACGTATTGCAATATCTAAAATTAAAAGAATTAACGTAAAATAACCTACGTTCAAAATCCCTAAAATCTAAATACCTAATGTTTTAAATTCCTAAGCAACTAACACCTACCTACGAATTACTTAAGTTTAAAATACTGATTGGATTTAATGTTTAAAATATCAACATTTAGATAGTACACCTAAGTTTGATACACCAACATTTCAAGCATTTCACGCCGCTAGTGGCACCCCGAACAAATGGGTTAGGTTAGGTTAAACTGTGATCAACCGCGCGCGAGCCGAGCGAGTGAAGCGAGCGGTGCCGCGGTAGCGGCTGGCGAGCGCTACATCAAAGTTGGTCGCAGTTACTAAATGGCTATTTAGTATTTTAAGACCCTACTTTTGTTATCACTTTCTTCCTCATTAAATAACAAATTATTCACTTTTTCACTGCGAGAAACAACATTTTCGCCAGCGGCCGCCATTTTCACACATAAACAAAGCGCTTGCAGTGCCTCTACCGGAAATTACTGTAACTACTTTATGATATGATCTAATAATCTTTACCATTTCATGAAGAAGCGGCGCGTTTAGTTGCCCATATCGAGAAACGATTTCTTATCATTGATCTGCCCAAACCATATCATGATGTGGCCAATAGACAGTGAAACATGAAAAAATTGTGTTGTGAATTGTGTTTTTATTTGGATTTTGAGCTTTACATAGGTACTTAGATCGGTATTTTTCATTTTGGTCAATTAACGGTTAAGTAAACCAATTTAAGGAACTTAGTGCATAGGAATTAACATATACATTTGACATTTTAAGCTTTCGGTATTTTGAATATAAGTGAAACAATGTTTTAGGGATTTTGAACGTAGGTTATTTTACGTTAGTTCTTTTAATTTTAGATTTTGCAATACGTACCCGATAAGAACTATCAAAGAGTCTACTCGTTTAGCGACGCTGGTGGGCAGAACACTGGCTGAGAGACTCGCGCTTGGTACATACGCATCCGCAGCGAGTAATCGCTCGTCGCCGTCGCGCACTCGCTGTTTGTTGCTCGCCAACTCCATTGTAGTTACTAGCTCTACTCGCTTCTCGCTAATCGCCGGCGGTGGGGCAGGAGCCTAAAGAGATTTTGACATATTATACGGCACTACATGACTCCTACTTAATTATCAGCCTTTCACACGTACAAAATTTTTACGAAAAATTAAGTCTGGGTTGTCGAGGAACAAGTCACATACGAGTTGTGAGAAAAAAATGAAAGAAAGACTTGTATTTTGATTGAGATTGTAATTCTGTGTAAGTAGGTAGGTAGGTAGGTACTGATAGAGTTGGTTCATTAAACATGATCGTCGAATGCATTGGCGTCCATGGCTTTAATAAGGTTGATGACTCTGTTGTAAACTAATTCCTTTGCGTTAATGCCATACATGAAATCAATATGACTAAAGCTGCGCATCGGAACCCGGAATTTACCTATCGGCCTACCAAGTTCACTGAACAATCTATCAACATCGTTGACATGTGCCAATGGGTCACTGTCTGAGTAATGAAGAAACACTGGAGTGGTAACTTTAGATAAATCGTAACGTGGAGGATTGAAGGATCCATACGTTCTATAATTAGCCAGCCGAGAGCCCTGGTCGTAGCGACGGAAAGCTTTGCCGGAGATTCCTTGACCGTAGTGTGCGAGCTGTCTTACTGACGAACCAGCCGGTGTGTGCCCAAAGATAGCGGGCATCATAGTCTGCAATAACAAATACACATTTGTAATTTCAATTCTGAATTTCAATTAATTAAGTAGGTAAGGTACTTTCTGCAAGGCAATGGATCTATGCTCTGAGTGACTCAGCGTGATTGAACGAAAAATAGGTGGATCTGCAGAAGAGCCAAACAAACCGACATAGCCCAAAGAATTGCCAAACAGTGACAGTGGGCGGGGTACACAATGCTCTTAGTATGAATGGCCGATGAGACCTGGCAACCGAGTAACGGTAGGTGCCCTTACGCGGCGATCCGCTGAATGCGAGAGGCATGCAGGATATGGTAACGCGTGGGGTACGCCTATGTCCAGCAGTGGATAGCTTTCTGCTGCATGATGATGAAATAGGTACCTACAAAATAAGCATGTATACTCTCTACTTACAGAGTTATGTTGGTCTTCGTTCCATCCACCAATCAAAAACATAATGTTACTGCATAATGGTTGAAGTACTACTTCATCGCGGCACAAAGCTTGGCCTGCCCATGTGAAGACAATACTTTGAGGCAAAAACTCACCGACGCCGATAATAGACGCAATGCTCTTAAAAATATAAAAAAAATTAGATATACAAAAAAAGACACACACAAATAAATCACTACGATACAAAACAATCATGCGAAATATAATATGTAAACGCACGCTGATGAACTTACTTCAATGTTATTAGAAAAAGGTGCTAAAATATTTAAAAGAAGGTTTCGATTGTTAGCCATATAAGCGACTGGTGCCAGTGCGTGCATTGAAATAATCTTGGCGTTATACTCTGGTCGCATCGACCCCAACACGAAGAAAGACGTAGTGCCTTGCGAGTGACCCACATAGTGCAGCCTCTCTTCTCCAGACACCTCTAACGCATAATCGATCATGGTAGGCAAGTCTATGTTTCCTATTTCGTCCCAAGAGAACCTCCAGAACGCCGTGCTCAGTAAAGCGTCAGGGTTCAGTCTGACGTGCCTACGTGAGTAGTGGTTACCGCGGGCGTTCCCCATCCAGACGTCGAAGCCTTCTTCTGCGAGGATGTACGCTGGAAAACAAATGTATATAACTACTTATAAATTGTTGTACATTAAATGTACCTAACCTGTGATACTGAATGTTTATCATAAAACGGAGGCACGCTTAAAGACCAAATATCTCATGCCATAACCAATATAACCACCCAATGGGGGGAACAAATATTCTGTAGGCCAGTAGAAAACAGACGTCGTAAATCTGTAGTCGCACCTCCAATAAAGGTGACCCAAACACTTTTTCTTTAATCAACTCTATGAATATTATATACGGGCTAAGTTGATAGTGTTACTTACCTAAACCAGAGCCAGGACCCATAATAACAAAATCAGCAGAAGAACAAAGTAGACCATGCATCACGAAGACGACAGGTTTTCTTTGATTTGGCACATTGTTAGTGTCACGTCCGTGAGGGATACGGTGCATTTGCAATATGTAACCATCCTCGGTTGTCACGTTGTGAACTTCAACTGGATAACGATACTTTCTGATCAGATCAGGCTAAAATATTTATATTAAAATTTGTAGAGGTATAACAGGAGCAGAACTAGCATTTGATTTTATTGAACACAGCTCTCACTCACCACATCTAAATTCGCATCTTCAAATACATTATCAGAATAACGTACGTCAATGTACTTCAGCAATTCCTGAATGCTGTCAGCGTGGGGAGAACTCCTGCCTGCTGCCAGAGTGACAAATATGGCTGTAACCACTAACAACCCTCCACGTAGCATTGTTCACATGCAGCTGGTGACTAGTCATTGTGACCAATGTTAGGTTGCGTCTTTTATAACTTCTGCAGAATTAAGATAAAGAGCTCAATTAGCTTCGATAACACAAGCAATCAATCCTAAGATCTGGTAAATGGCATAATAATAAATCATGTAGGTATTGATAGGTGCAGAATTCAATAATATGTGATTCACTACCAGTTGCCAGGCGGCAGTTCATTGCTAACCTCTCGATATAATAACAACTGTAATATGTACCTACCTACCTACCTACCTACATACATAATGTCCGTGACCGCGTTGTTCTTCTAAACTGCGCAACTGATTATGTTGCGGTTTTCACCATCGATCGATTAGAGAATTATGTGTTATGTTTTTTTTTTATGAGGTTTATGTGTAGGTATAGAATATTAATTGTAAAATTACATACTTATATCACCCATCAATACAAAATCATAAATGCTGTCCCTAAAAATTTCAGCCCAAATTCATGAATTCACCGCCTCCAGGCTAGTTTCAGATTAGGCAGATGGGCGTTGTTCACTAATTCAATCCTGCATCGGTGTACATCCATTTAATCCTAAGCCCAGTGCTTCTTAGCCAAATGGTTTTATACCCCAGATACAATTGAGTTTTTCGCAGACATTTTGACACAACTTTTAAGTATATGCTGATGATGAGATTGTGTCAGTCGTCGGCCCTGCTCCATACCTATTGTGTGTGTGCTTGTAGTCGTGCAGAACAGCAGGGCTATTATTTCCATCAGAAAGGTGAACAACTGGACCACCATGATGGAAAATTTAAAATTGTAGAAAAAAAAAAAAAAATTAGGTAGGTAGGTACTAGCTATTATCTACTGTGAATATCTATAATCATAAATCACCTTTTGAAAATGACGGAAATAAGGGCACTTCCATGCGTATTACATACGACCTCTAACATATTATTATTATAATCCCTATCTTATCTCTTATTTCCCAGTGGATCGGCCTGCTTAGTGTTATTAATTATCATAAGTAATCAAACTTATGAGTAAGTACTGTGGAGGTTTGATGCTTTGATCAAGCCTTGACAATATTATTCTGGCTGACATTCAATCATTCAAATATGGAATGTCTTCTATCAAGAAAACGATTCTCGTTTTCTTAATAGGAGGACAGACAGATTCTGGTGAGGGCTCCGCGTAGAACCAATTTAGTTAAGGAGTGTGACTTATAATTGATCTGAAGCTTAAAATACAGAGGACATCAGCCCCATATAACTAGAGTCCCTCTCGTATTATTTAGTAGTTCAGTAAATCTCCTGCTATGAGGTTCGAGCCCTCACAGTACCTACTCAAGTTGTGATATTTTTGTAATTGTTTTGTTAACTAACTTTATTAGATCAGTAAAACAGTTGAAGATAATTTGGCAATACTTACAGATTGAAAACTGAAAAGCTAACCTCTATTGAATAGTCAACTATCTAGGATTACATCGGCGGGTGCACAGTGCATGGTGTGATAGTAGCCACTGTGTCTGCCATTACCAGCCTAGTTGCTAGGTAGGTAAGCAATCTCAAAATCCGTCAAAGGGCGCTGTCAACCTTCTACTTTACACTCTGGCAACAAACTAAGTATGTAGGTACGTGTATGACGCTATTGGAAGGCTCAACCTACGCATCACTCCGTTATATGCTAGATGTAAAAATGCGACTGAATTAACTAAGTTCACTATATTCATATGCTATTAAAAACACATTAAGGTCACTGAAAATAATAAGAGATACCTAGTTGTACTACCTACTCTACCTGCATATTTGAACATGATCATCAAATGCATTGGCGTCCACGGCTTTAATAAGAACAATAACTCTTTCGTAAACTAATTCCTTAGCATCGATACCATACATGTAATCGAAATGACTAAAGCTGCTCAAAGGAACCAGGAACTTGCCCACCGTCTTGCTACCGAGTTCTTCGAACAATCTATCAACATCATCCACTTCCGCCAATGGAACAAAAGAGTAATTTTACTATTTGTTATGTAACCTGCGCCTACGTACCCAAAGAAATTCCCATCACACCACTCACTCAATTCTGTTCCAGAGATCTGACAGCCGTCAGGCTCCAAACTGAAGGTCGCGTTCCAGATGTTGTGCTAGCCTCGGTGTACATGCCAGGCGAGAATGCTGACTGCCCGCCGAAGGAAATGGCGGACCTAGTGCAACACTGTGAGCGCGCCAAACTGGACCTGATCATCTGCACCGACTCGAACGCCCACCACCCGCTCTGGGGTAGCGAGGCACCGAACCCTAGAGGAGAGGTACTATCCACTTATTTATTCACTACTAACCTTAACATTGTTAACCGTGGCTCAGGACCCACTTGGATAACAGTCCGGGGTCAAACAATTATAGACTTAACACTTGCTACTGTAAACGCGACTAATCTTATCACAAACTGGCATGTGTCGGATGAGCCTTCTTGCTCTGATCATAGAAGAATCCGCTTCACACTAGCAACGAATACAAGGAAACCCACACAGAGGCGAAACCCGCGGCGCACCAACGTCCCCGGGTATAAACGTCTTCTAGCTTCACTACTAGATAGGCACCTTTCAATGATAACCATAAGAGATCAGGCACAATTGGAATACACCGTGACTAAATTATCAGAATACCTAATTGAAGCATACCATGCATGCTGCAAACTAAGGGCGCCACAAACTGAGAGTGAGAGGAACCCCTGGTGGAATGCTGAACTAGGTAAACTCAGAGATACATTGCGTAAGCAATTTAACAGAGCTAAAAACACTAGACTCCAGGATGACTGGGAGGTATACAAAGAGACCCAGTACACATATAAAAATCAGATCAGAACTGCCAGGAGAGCCAACAATGAAGCTGCAAGAGTAAGGAAGATCCTATCAAACGATCAGGACCGAACTCTTGGCGCACTGAAAAACCTGACAACTCATACACACCGACCGACCAAGAAACCAGTAAGGTCCTTCTTAAGACTCACTTTCCAGACTGTAGACTCCTAGAGGACAGGACGTGGGAGGTTGAACCAGGATGGACCCCAACGGAGCATGACTGGTCGAGAGCACACAACATAGTAACAAAAGACCGGATAAAGTGGGCTATAGACTCCTTTCAGCCATATAAGTCCGCAGGGCTGGATGGCATATTTCCAGCCCTGCTGCAGTGGGGAGCGGATCTTTTGACACCATGGCTGGTGGAGATTTATCAAGCCTGCTTAGCACTCAGATACATACCTCTTGCGTGGCGGGAAGTGAAAGTATTTTTCATACCCAAACCTGGAAAACCAGATTTCGTTTTAAAAAATCTCAATCCAATCGGAAGGTGGAGAGCTAAGTACTTGCATGCAGTGGATAAAAATAATAAATCTCCCCAGCCCCGGCCCATAATTTATTTAGATGAGACCTTTAATCACTCTTCGTTTACATCGGGTAAATGTTGGCAAGGAGAGGGTGAAGACGGAGTATTGGAGCCTGTATCGAAAGGGCAAAGATACATTATTGTTCTTGCGGGAGGAGATAGGTACTGGATTTGTTACAAATGCACTACTTGTGTTTAAATCAAACACAAAAAGTGGTGATTACCATGACGAGATGAATAGCACCAACTTTAAAAAGTGGGTAATTGAAAAACTTGTGCCTAATTTACGAGAGCCATCCATAATAGTGATGGATAATGCTCCTTATCACCGTATTTGTGTGAATAAAGTCCCAAATACGAATTCCATAAAAAAAGATATGCAATTATGGTTGACCCAAAATAAAATTGACTACGGAGAGAATTTGACTAAACCTCAGCTTTTAGAAATAATTAAGAGAAACAATCCTGAACCTGTCTAACAGATTGAAAAAATTTTAGAAGACAATAGACACAAATGCTTATATTTACCACCTTATCACTGTGATCTCAATCCCATTGAACTCATATGGAGCACAATGAAAAGAAAAGTTGCTGATGTAAATATTGAGCACAAAAATGCTGAAATTCCCCACCTAGTTAGAGAAGCTTTTGACGCTATTACAGTTCATGAGTGGACACAGCATTGTAAACACGTTCGCAGGTTAGAAGAAGAATACTTAAAACATGATTTGTATTTAGACCTTTTATTATAGAAGTGGTAAGTGACACTGAAACCGAAAGCGAGTGATAATGATGAATGATGAGTAATAAATAAAATAAATAATAAATAAATAAATATGTTTGGACATATCACACAACGCCATCTAGCCCCAAGCTAAGCAACCTAATGCTTGTGTTATGGTAACGAGATGGCTGATAAACTACTTATATACATTTTTTTTTTTTTTAGTGAATGGTGAGTGGTACGGAAATAAGCGCAGTATGGCCTCACAACCAGGATGAAGTTATGTATGCAGGTTCATCTAAAGATCATAATTACTGTAAACCTGGTTTTCAATAAATCATTATAAAGCAATTTTTTGTTTTTCTTTTTATTACACTACACTACCACTAGGTACCACTGCTAATTATAATTAGTGAAATCTGGTGTTAGGGGTTAGGTACAGTCATAACTAAATGCTAGACATCCAGGTACCTCTTGCAGGGTAGGTACCTACTTAACTTCGCATTAAATGAAAGTTCTATCCCCCCCATGGAACATTTTATCTGCTGAATTTCCACTTCATTGGATTACTTTTTATTAACCGACTTCAAAAAGGAGGAGGTTCTCAATTCGTCGGAACCATTTTTTTTTTCTTTTTATTTTTTTTTTTTTATGTATGTTCCCCGATTACTCGAAGATGGCTGGACCGATTTGGATTATTTTTTTTTTTGTTTGAAAGGGTATACTTTCCAGGTGGTCCCATGATCATCAAGTCAGGATCTGATGATGGGATCCTGGAGAAATAGAGAGAACTCTTCCAATTTTATAGGCACACTTGAAGCGATTTGGATAGTTTTTGGAAGAGTACTTTTTTGGAGTGGTCCCATTTCAATTTGGTGAAGATCTGATGAAGAACTTCTGAGATAGGCAACGGAACTCCTCAATAAATGATAGCAAATGGACTGGGATTGCTGAAATCTCATGTCAGTTTGTTGTTTATACCAATTCATAACATAACATCACGCCAGTACGCTGTGAAGGGGTAAGCACATGTGAACCACTAAAAAGTGAAAAATAAAAACTTTTTTACAAAAAAATACAACCGACTTCCAAAAACAACACTACATACCTATTGAAAAATAACTTTAATTTCGGAAGTCGGTGGCAAAAACGAAAATACATTTAATCAGACACCGACTTCCGAAATTAAAGTTATTTTTCAATTTGTAGTGTTGTTTTTGGAAGTCGGTTGTATTTTTTTGTAAAAAAGTTTTTTTAGATATAGCCATTGTTTATTGCTGAGAGACTAAACTGTTAGCGTACCTACGTAACTGTAAATTATCAAATACTTTTTATTTATTTTAATATTTTTATATAGGTAGGTATCATTGTTTTTAATTTGTAAAAACTGTAATTCTTATTAAACGATTATGTCTAATGTGAAATTTCCTTTTTGAAAACTTACTCAATTTTGGGCACCTTATATTAGGTCTTTACCTATGAAATTGCTGTTCTGCAGTACTGGCCATTTCACATCAAAATAATTTTTGTTTGGCTAAGAATTCTAATTTCAAATTAATTTTATTTTAAAAACATGGTTTTTTTTTTTCCAAAATTAGTCATTTGTTTATTGTTAGTGTTACATTTTCATCGCATTTCAATATTTTTCGTCATCATGGATACGTTAAAAATTCGAGTAATTATGGAATATGAGTACCGTCGTGGCAGCAACGCGGCACAAGCGGCACGCAACATCAACGACGTTTACGGAGCTAACACTACAAACCAACGCACCACTTGTTATTGGTTTGCTCGCTTCAGTTCTGGAAATTTCGACCTGAAAAATGAACCTCGCGGTCGTCCGAAGACTGGTCGACAATGACGTATTAAAGGCGATTGTGGAAGCTGATGATACACAATCTACGGCTGAATTAGCAGCAGCTTTCGACGTTAGCGTCAAAACAATATTGGTCCATTTGCGTCAAATTGGCAAGGTAAAAAAGCTTGACAAATGGGTGCCCCACGAACTCGATGATCTCCAACGCGAAGTACGCGTCGAGACGTGCCTTGCACTGCTCAACAGACACACAAATGAAGGAATTTTGAACCGCATTGTTACCTGCGATGAAAAATGGATTCTGTTTGATAACCGCAAGCGCTCAGCAAGTTGGTTGGATCCTGGTTCAGCACCTAAACAATGCCCTAAACGAAAACTTACCCCTAGAAAAGTGATGGTCACTGTTTGGTGGTCTAGCGCCGGTGTGATTCATCACAGCTTCTTACCAAACGGGGTGAGCATTACTTCAGATGTGTACTGTGAAGAACTGAATACAATGATGGAGAAGCTGGCACATCTCCAACCAGCATTGGTCAATCGCTCGTCTCCGCTGCTCCTGCACGACAACGCGCGACCTCATACTGCACAGCAGACGGTCTCCAAGTTGCAAGAACTGGGGTTGGAAGCTCTCCGTCATCCGCCCTACTCACCAGACCTTGCGCCTACAGACTACTTTTTTTTCCAGAATTTGGATAACTTCTTGGCGGGAAAAAAATTCAATACCCGAGAGGCAGTACAAAATGCCTTTGAAGAATTTGTTGCCTCCCGTCCAGCTGATTTCTTTAAGAAGGGCATCAATAAACTGCCACTGCGTTGGCAAAGATGCATTGATTGCATGGGTGATTACTTCGATTAATACAAATAAAAAATGCATGAAAAAAATTCGTTTAAATTTTTTCATACAAAACGGCAATTTCATAGGTAAAGACCTATTATTTATAATTCAGTGTCAAAAGATCCACGAATGACAGCCGGAACCCGAGGCTCGGAGGAGTCTCGATATGTAAAGGTGGACCCATCCACGGACTAACCCCGGCAAGCGTAGCTTAACCTGAAGGACCATTAATGTAAAAAATACTGGCTGGTAGAATGCCACAGAAAAAGAAACATAAAAAAGGCGGGAAAGCGGCATTTCGATCTTCAGTTGTTTATCCAATTCGAGGTTCCTAACTGTTATTAAAAAAAAAATACAAAAATGTAACAATATCTTAATTTTTTTTTTTAATCGAATATCTAGTGTTATTCACTAATTAAGGAAAATGATGTCAGTCAAATGGCCACCTCTGGATCTTCTGCAGCAGTTGATTCTTTTGAGGTAATTTTTGATGGTTTTTCGCAAATTTCGTGGGTTAGCTCGGCAATAACTTGGCGGATGTTAGTTTTTAGGTGCTCCAACGTTGCAGGTGTGTTGGTATAGATACGACTTTTAAGAAAATCCCACAAAAAATGTCCAACGCCGTTGAATCGCACGATCTTGGCGGCCAGTTGACGTCACCGTAACGTGAAATAATGCGACCTCTGAAAGTTTCACTCATAACATCTAGCATTTCACGCGCTGTGCGTTGAGCAACGGTAAAGCGATTCATTTCGTAAATGTATTGTTACAAACTAACATTTGACGTTTGAAACACGCGCCATTACTAACAGCTGTCAAAATTACAGTGTTGCCAATATAGGAACCTCGAATTGGATCAACCTTTATTTGTATAAAATGAGTACCTACAATATTGTAGGTAGGTCCTACCAATATTGTTTATTTATGTGTTAATAAAATATTGTTTGTAATCAGGTTTTTAGGGTTCCGTAGTCAACAAGGATCCCTTATAGTTTCGCTATGTCCGTCCGTCTGTCTGTCCGTCCGACTGCAGCTTAGCTCAGAGACTCTTAGTAGGTACTAGAAAGCTATAATTTGGCACGGATATACATATTCATCACGCCCCGACAAAGTGGTAAAATAAAATCATGAAGAAAATTTTTTTTAGGGTAGGTACCTTCTTGTACACGTAGGTAAAGTTGGGATGTTTTTTTTTTCTCGTCAACCCCATAGTGTGGGGTGTTGTGGATAGGTGTTTCAAAAATATTGCGGGTTTGTGAAAACAATTTTTCTATTTAGGGATCCGTTTCTAAAATATTAAGCTTTAAAGTGCTAATTAGGTTTCCGTAGCCATATGGCAAAAAACGGGACCCTTATGGATTCGTCATGTCTGCCTGTCTGTCTGTCTGTCCGTCCGTATGTCACAGCCACTTTTTCCGAAACTATAAGAACTATACTGTTGAAACATGGTAAGTAGATGTATTCTGTGAACTACATTAAGATTTTCACACAAAAATAGAAAAAATACAATAAATTTTGGGGGTTCCCCATACTTAACATAACTGAAAACATTATTTTTTTTCTAAACTGAATAGTTTGCGCGAGAGACACTTCCAAAGTGGTCAAATGTGTCCCCCCCCCCTCCCCCTTTAACTTCTAAAATAAGAGAATGATAAAACTAAAAAAAATATATGATGTAGGTACATTACCATGTAAACTTCCATCGTAAATTGTTTGAATGAGATCTAGTAAGTAGTTTTTTTTTTAATACGTCATAAATCTGTCTATTATTGATACGTACAACGGTTTAGTAGAAAAATGAAAAAATCTGTGTCCAGCCAGCTTGAATTTACGTATAAAACTTCTGGCTGGCACTTCCGAATCTCAATAACGGGAGCGTTTTCGAAAATGGTCCCTTTACTAACATTTAGTGACGCAATGTGTGTGTATGTGTGTGTGTGTGTGTGTGTGTGATTTATGGTGTCACATGTAAGGGTTTACGAGAAATCAATAAAAACTTAATGTCCAGCCAGCCTGAGTTCAAGCTGGCTGGACACATGTGTCTCCGCTGCCTGATGAGCCTTCGAAATGTGTTCAAAATTTTGTGACGGGGACGATAATGATAACCTGAATTTGTGACGGAGAAACTTTGAGAAGTTTCAAAGATATTGATCATTTATATTTTCCCATACAAACATCCATTAATATTGTGAAGTGACCATAATGTTTACACAAATAAAGGATTTCTTTTTAATCGACTAATCGGCCGGTAGCAGCCACGAGTAATTCTCTTTTATAAATAGGTATTGAAGAATATTTTAGTATATTCAGCTATATATATGATTAAAATGACGACCACCGACTTCATTTGCGCTTCAAACACTTAGGGCGGCGACAACAACAACGTTGTGGTACAAGGCGGGGGTTGCTGAAGTGCAAATGCAGTTGATCGTCGTAATTTTCGTCATTTGTAACGCTTTAAAAGTACAAATAAATAAATGTGATTTTATTTACAGCAAACATTTAAATACCTTACGAGCTTTAGTTATCCTGGCACAATATCTACCTATGTAGGTACTTACCATGAAAAACACCAATACCTACCTATTAAAAAGAGTAGGTATCTGCACGTAAATAATCAATAACATTAAAAAAAAATCCCCCCCTTCCTCACTTCTACACTTTTGCCTTCTATTGATTTAAATACCTACAGTTATTTATTTATTATTATTTATTTATTTATACAAGGTTACACTATCATAACAGGTCCACACCCAATGCGATAATGTGATTAAATGATAATCATTTATTAGTTAATAAAACGAGAGTCACCCTCACGAATTCCGCCAATGTACAGTTAAAAATGTCAAGCCTTTGTGAGGCGCTGTTTATTAACCGTATAGCTCTCGCAACCGGTGCAAATTTACATACGTTAGTGCGAGCCACTGGAACGTCGAAAAGCCGTGCCCTCGGCGCCTGCCGCAGCCTGGTGTTTGAAACGAGCAGCCTCAACGAATCTAATATACCAGGATTATTTAATCTACCACAAAACACTTCAAATATATATTTCGCTAACGCTAAGTTACGCCTTACCTCCAACTTATAGTACCAACCATCCCTATAACAAAGAGGGTTGGATACATAAGCGGATAATAAGGGTAAACTCCATACTGCTTAAAGTAAAAATACCGGATAAATTTTTGCTGCATTTTTTCCACCATGAGACTATATTTAGCCTCATGTGGGTTCCAGATAATAGCACTGCTTTCCAACCTACTCCTAACCAATGCATTATATAAGGATTTTACAGCTTCCGTGTTATTATATTCCCTTGTTTCGCTCATTATAAAGCCTAGACTCCTAAAATGTCCTAAATGCCTCCCTACACACTTGCTCAATATGTCTACGGAACGTCAGGTCCTTAGAACCCCTAGGTCACGCACAGAATCAACCCGTGGAATGGCTACACCTTCCATCTGGTATTTATAATGTAGCGACACCACAGCCCGTGTAAAAGATATGACGTTGCACTTTGAGACATTAAACCGCAGCTTATTATTCCGGCTCCATTCCACCACTTCATCAATGTCCGACTGCAACTTCAAGCAGTCTGTCTAGTCATTAATCCGAAGGAACAATTTAAGATCGTCAGCAAAGAGCAAACAACTTGCATTCCGCGTTACCTCCTGTAGGTACCCATTATGACAAATTCCAACGGGCCCAAGTTGGTCCCCTGGCTGACTCCTGAGTGTCAAGTTGTTCGTATTAGTACCAACAATACACGGATTTTCGTCCATTACAGAAAACACCTTTAAATATAGGTACCTACTTAGTCCTACATAAAACCTACAATATTGATAACCCTACTGCAGTGTTTGTATGGGAAAATTTAAATGATCAATATCTTTGAAACTACGCAGTTTCTCCGTCACAAATTCAGGTTATCATTATCGTCCCCGTCACAAAATTTTGAACACATTTCGAAGGCCGTAGATCATCAGGCAGCGGAGATACATGTGTCCAGCCAGCTTGAACTCAGGCTGGCTGGACATAGGTTTTTATTGATTTCTCGTAAACCCTTACATGTGACGCCATAAATCAAACGTTATTACTGTTACACATTGCGTCACTAAATGTTAGTAAAGGAACCATATTCGAAAACCTTCCCGTTATTGAGATTCGGAAATGCCAGCCGGAAGTTTTATACGTAAATTAAAGCTGGCTGGACACAGATTTTTGCATTTTTCTATTAAACCGCTGTAGGTACGTACTTACCTATCACAAAACTTTTAGCTCGATGCCTGTTACAAATTTATGTGACGCCCGTTGATAAGCAAAAAGTCGTCAAAATCACTTCCGTTACCTACCGAGATTGACACACCAGCGAAAAGTGGTTTTTCAAGCTGGCTGGACACGTTTTCGATCGATTATCTAAGATTCTGTAGCGTTACAAATTCTGAAATAAGGGTGTTTAGCCGTCACATAAACCTAAACACATTGACCTAGTTAAATGCTAGCTATTTTGAAGATTTGTCCAGACAGCCTGAGTCACATAAAACTATCACAGCTAAGTAGGCTTTTCAGTTTACGAGTAGGTAATAGTCAACCAACTAGTAAAATGTACTTGGAACAGTAAAAATTTCGTACAAATTCCATTAAAAATTACTTATATAACGTTGTTAGTTGTGTAAAACAGATAGCAAATATATGTTTATGAACCATGTAAAATTAAACAAAAATAAAAACATAACATTCTTATCAATAATGATGTCTAAATTAATAATATTTACGCTCGAATAAAGACGGGCGGCGCGGCGTGCACTACGGAACCCTATTACTGCGCATGTCCCGACACGCACTTGGCTGGTTTTTATTTACTTTCCTTATATTCGAAATGAAAAGCAGTGTTTACCTCGGGTGATAGACCTATTTAGGCGCTCGAACTATTGGCATCCCTTTCATCACTTGTAGGTATGTATAACAGTCAAACATGGGTAGATATCCTGCTATGTAGGTATCTACTTTAGACACAATAAATAATTGATTTTGTGTCAAATAATGGAGAATTTTAGATAGGTACTACTTATATCGCCTTAAAAGAATACCTACCTACATAAATCACCTTTTTGTTGAAATCATTATCCTCATAAATATCAACAATTGTTGATCTGAGCATCATCATGATCATCATTTCAGCCGAAAGACGTCTACTGCTGGACATAGCTCCCCCAAGCACTTTAACTCCGCCCCTAAGACGACCCACTGACCAGCACTTTTTGTTGAAATGGCAGAAATATATTTTAACTAGCTGTTCGTTCGCCAGCGTCGCCCGGGTGAATTTCATGTCTCAATCTCCAGTGGCAGTGGCAGTGGCAGTGGTGGTGGTGGTGGGGGCGGGTGGTTTCAGTGGTAGGCTGTGTGTTGTCTGTTTTCATACAAAAACACCATTCAAATTTCCAACTTTTCCGGTGAATTTTCCAAAAATAATCTGTCATGCAAACCTTGTCCTGTCAATTACAAACACAGTGCAACTGACACTGGCGTGGTCACCATCAGGGATTTTAATTTTGATAACACAAAAAATAGTTGTTTGCGGCCAAATATCAGAATTTGTCGTTCACTGGTTCAAAAGTTATAAGAGTAGGTGGCCGATCTGGAGAACATCTCTCCAGCTTGGCCACATTTAGCCGACGTTCCCACGGACGTAAAAATCCTGCCGCGATATTTTTACGTCCGTGGGAACGTCAGCTTATATCTCCACCTAAAAACTAAGCGAACCTAACTAACCTAGCGAGGATCTGTTTTCTACTAAATTTGGGAGAAAACAGAACTTCGCTAGGTGGCCTAGTTTTTGAAATATAAATGTGGCCAAGCTGGGGACATGCTCTCCAGATCGGCCACCTGTGAACACTTATAACTTTTGAACCAGTGAACGAGAAATTCTGATATTTGGCGGCAAATTTCGACTAATTGGCGACAAATTTTTTGTGTTATTAAAATTAAAATCTCTGATGGTGGCCATGCCAGTGTCAGTCACATGAAACACAACAAATAAAGAATTAGCCAAATAGGTGCAACCATTCCGAAGAGATGCGCTACATACAATCAGTAATTGATTTTTATTTATAGATTAAACACAACCTTAAACAATTAGTAAAAATTTATCCTATGCCTATCTTGGTCTGCTTTGAATCATAATCAATTTGGATTAGGTTGGGATAATTTTGATAAGTCATCATTTTTTGTTGTAAGTACATAAGTGGGTACATTTATAATGTTGGTGTAGGGTAAACAGCATGGATTAAATATGGCAGTCATTACTGGAGCTTGTTTTTGATTCATGTTCCACATAACATAACAAGTACTAAATTGAACAAAATTTCTTCAAATAAGTCCTTGTATTTTTTATTATCAGTGTTAAAATTACAAAAAAAAATTGAGTTCCTCCATTAGTTTATAAAATACATTTCAGTTACGTTACATAAAAATACCATGATTGTAAAGTTAAATAAGCATTTAATATTTTGTTAAGGCATTCCAGTAACAGCATTATTCCATGAGTTAACTCAATTAAGCAATGCTAGAAATCATCATCATCCGAGTCAAGAGCGGCCCTCCTTCTGTCAAATTTCACAGTGCTGGTGGATTTGGGCATCTGTTGATTTAGAGACTCGAGGAGTTGAATCAGTTCTGGTTCTGTTATTTTATTACGAACTTGACCCATCTGGGCCATTCTACAGATCATATTTTCAACCATGGCACCTTTTTCTGGTCTACTGAGTTTAATAGTGTTCACTGCAAAGAAAAGCATAAGATTATTTTGATGACCTGTCATGATAATATTCTGAGTAGATATTTAAGTATGTGACGTTAGGATCATATGACTAAATTAATCAATATTATGTTATTACGTCTGGCTCTAGCGTCTTGACTGAGTGCTTGTGCAAGAATTGTGTGTTTAGCTTCCTCCATTTGCTGCATTCTTTCTTCCTGCTGTTTAGCGTGATTTGGGTCACCGGTTCCCTGAAATACATGATTACATTTTTAGATATCTTGTTGCCTTTTATTTGTATACATACGAAAGGTATAAAAAATTTTATTCCAAAATCGAAGAGGTAGGGAGGTATCGAACCAAGCATAACCTCCATCTATGATTCACACTCACCCCATGTTGAGCCTGTAGCTGAGCAAGCCGCTGTTGCCTAATCTTATCTAATTCTGGGTCAGCCATTTTAGTTTATAGTGTATGTTCACAAAAATAAAACGGTGTTTTAATCAATTCGATTTTTTTTTATTTGCTTTCGCTTTTTGACATATATAAGGCGGCGGTATTGCGTTCCGTTTCAGCAGTTGCACAGATTAGTATTATGTAGCAAGCTACAGATGTGACAGTCGAATTTGCTTAGTTCCAACACAATCAGTTATGGCGCTGTTGTCGCCTCAAGTTTGACATGATGCATGACACACACATACACATATAATAGTGCTTTCAATTTAATAGATATTCAATATGGCAGTTATCGATCATTTTTAGTGTAGTATAGTGTTGTACCCGATATCGACAAAATCTGCTAGGGTCTAGGGGTTTTTATCATTAATTATGTTGTGTAAATAAATAAATAAAACAAATCATACATTTTGTAGTCATTTATTAGTTTTCTTTTGCTTATGGGCAATTGCAACGTAGTAATACACCCTTCAAAGCATGGAGGGCGCACAAGTCTCCGCTTTGCAGTCTGCCTAGCCAATTTACTATTGGTGTCAACATTTTAATATTTTTAAGGGATTTCATCGCTTTTTGCCAAAATTCTTGATGAGACGAGTTTGGTTTCACTGCGCATCTAAGTATATATATGAAATATCTGCCCATGATGCAAAATAGGTATCCTTAGAAAGGAAGTTGTTGCGTACACTCTTTAAAAGAAGCGGTGGATCATGAAAAAAGAAAATATCTTGTCCAGCTATGTAAATTGTAACATCTGGAACAATAAAAAAAAATAAAAGAAAACAATACTTTAAGTAGGAAATCAAAGCATGCTTATATAGTTGTTATGTTGACGCGACTGAGCTGGAGATGACTGCGTATTGATGCTTTGTGTAGTGAGAAGGACAAAACACGCAAGAAATACGGCTTTAGGATGACAATTACAACCAATGCCAATTTAATCCTTTTGATACTCTGAATACTTTCCAAAATGTTGATTGTTCGTATATATTAGACTTGTGTCCAAGTGATACTTAAAGTTGTTGGTCTAGCTAGGATGTTATGTTCTTATGTTTTAGGCAACAGCTAGTTGCATAAAAATTTGTTTAAAATAAAGGTTTAAGAGAGCAGTGGTAGCTAAGTGGTAACGGCCCGGGTTCGAACCCAAGCAGGCGCGTACTTTGTGTAAATAATTTCATCACCACTGCTCTCAAAATGGTGAAGGAAAACATCGTGAGGAAACCGGCATTTCCTAGAACCAAAAAAATTCGAAGACATGTGACATCTACCAACCCGCACTGGGCCCGCGTGGTAGATTACAGCCCACTCCCTCTCGAAGAGAGAAGGCCTGTATGTTGTGTCCCAGAAGTGGGAACATTATAGGCGGATTATGGTTAACGATTTAATTACTTACCCTTAGCAAGTGGTACGCCATGAGCAATTTCCAGTTCCGTAAACAAGCAAGGATAGGAATAACGGATTCTAACACCAGCCTGTGAGTTTGATCAAAATGTTTTTCACAAACACGTTTTGTCATTAATTGGTTCTTTGTCAATCCGAGTAGATTAGGTTTTATAAGAACTAGAAATGACAACCACAAATTGCGTAAATGGTCTGCGAGTGTAACTTGTTGAATCACAACCACCAACTCAACACATACTTATTTGACGCCATGACAAGAAAGTATGGAGCACAGTGAAAGAAATAAATATCACCGAACACGGTACAGAGTACCACAAAGCGTGGAATTGTATCGTACAACAGGAGGATGGTGGCTTCTCAAGTATCTCAACTCAACAGAGAAGAGAACACAAAATAAACTGGTCGACTCGCTGCTGCACAAAACAACGACCGATTTACATTATTTATGTCAAATTACCAATGACATACAATGTCACTTCCCAATCTATAACTATACTCTATGAATGTCACATTATCAATAGCAAAAGGAGTATGTATGTAAGGATTGCAGCAGGTGGCGTTCTGTAGTTTCTGCCTATCCCCATGGAAAGAAGGCGTGAGCTTATGTATTTATACACACACAATGACGTAGATGGCAATATGGCGACTACACCGCTACAGCAGCGCCAGAACTATAAAATTGGAACTAAAGCTGTCAGCCCCCTGAGCAGTTGTAATTGTATATTGTGATATTAAGCATGACCTGTCAACGGATTAACAAGGAAGGCAACTCACAAAAAAAATGTAATGGACATCTCGTAAAATATTATTTCATATTGTTTAAAATATGGGTAAAATTCCTTTTTAAACGACAGGATATAAAATAAAGCGTATTTGTGAAAAACATTATTGCCATTCTTTACCAGACGTACAGACGCCAGCACATCAAGTTACTACAATCCACAGATACTAATCTACTAGATACTAATCTGTCAAAGAACATCGGCCAAATTTCTATAGAAGCTGGACCTGACTTTTATTTGCAGTGTACAGAAACAAATTATAGTGAGATTTGATGACTTTATGTAATAAACACCATCCCGTTCGAAAATAATATCTAAATAGCCAAGATATTTTATTAATGAAAAAAAAATACTTTTGAGGTTACAATAAATAAATAAGTCGATTTAATGCTAGGCAGACGACACATAGTTTTTATGCGACAGCGGCGAAGCTAAGCGGTAGTTATCAGTCCGTAAAACAGTCAATGCAAGGTCAAACAACAGAAGGAAATCCAAAAGATACGTTCGGTATACGGTATATTGTGATACGTTCTGTATGTCTAACAACAACAACAACAATGCGAAATTGCGAATGATCGCCGGGTGTCAAATTGACACCCGTGTGATTGACACTGTCAATCAATGGCGCGCGTCGATGACATATTATGACGTTCCGTTGTATGCAATTGAATAAAATGCTGATACTTACTATGAACCAACATAATTATTTTTATGACAAGAATCCAATACATAATAAAAACAGCACAAGTTGATTTGATACAAAAGTATACAGAATTGAATTACATATAATAACTATTCAAAAAAACGTGAATAATTATAATGTTTGAGTACTAAATCATTTCTTAAGCAAAATGAATCGTCAATAGGTGCGTTCTGAACATGTTATTCTAAATAATTTCCAAATTATGATATAAACAAAAAAATGTGCATATCTTTTTTTTCTGGCGACTTACATAATCTATTTCTTGTGTTTTTAAGACCTTAAAAAATAATGGATTTTTTCATATATATGACATCTGTACACCACCGCACCGTCGTCAGGTACGATTTGGCCGTCCTTCTTTCTTTATTAGATTTTCATCTTTATCGCTAAAACATTAGGTTCAAGGTTGATTGCGAAAATTTTACAGTTTCGGGTGGCTTGACTGCGTGCCACTAATGCCGGGGCCACATTATACGTCAACGTCAATGCCCCTAAAGGCTTTAACCCAATGATATATCATTGCTTAAGACATCGCGGTAGTAAATTCTGTCAAATTATCGCGGTAAGTGGTGGCTACACCTACAGTTGTCGCCCTTCAACGCGATAATTAACGGCACATCTTGTATAATGTGGCCCCGGTATAATGATGAGAATTGACACACCACGTGACGTTGTACTCACTTGCGCATTAGACGATTTTAGGTCTCAATAGCTGTATAAGGTCTGAGCGCGACTTGACGGGACCGGGCATAATCAGGGCGGCGGAAAGAGTGCGGGAGGCGCGGTCAAGTCTCATCTTTCGTGGCGCGTATTGTAGAAGTCAGAATGAAACAATAAAGTTAGCGAGAGTCTGGCAAACGAAAGCGTGACCTGAGAAAATCTAGCGATTTCATGAAATAAATAAATCATGAGGTTTGAAGTCAATTCTAACTTATGGAGTTGTATTGCAACTTACAGGAGCTTGTGGCTAAGTAATAACAGCCGCACGGGTCGATCCATCAGGTTAAGCTACGCTTGCCAGGGTTGGTCCGTGGATGGGTGACCATCTTTACATACCGAGACTCCTCCGTGCCTCGGAAAGCACGTTAAGCCGTTGGTCCCGGCTGTCATTCGTGGATCTTTGACAGTCGTTACGGGTCGTCAGAAGCCCGATAGTCTGACAATCAGTCTTACCAAGGGGTATCGTATTACCCAGTTAATGGGTTGTGGAGGTCAGATAGGCAGTCGCTCCATGTAAAATAATGGTATTCAGCTGCATCCGGTTAAACTGGAAGCCGACCCCAACATAGTTGGGAAAAGGCTAGGCAGATTGATTGCAACTTATGTCAATTCTAACTTATGATTATAATTCTGTAAAGCCATATTAGCTACGGCCGCGTCTCATATTTTAATCAACATACAACCTGACACTGACCTGCAAATTGCAAGACGTAAGAAAATTTCAATTTCGCGGGCTACCTTAGCGCATCCTCCTTAAGGTTGAACTTTGTGACATTTTTTCCATACAAATTTCGGGGGGTATTACTCCACTGTTTGACATTGTGTATCCAAAGTTAAACAGGATATCGTTTTGTCTCATTATTAATTTTGTCTGTACGGAAACAGAAAAGTAAAATAAAAAGCCATTAAAAAGTTATGAGCCAACAAAGATTCGTTTTTCTCGCTAATTTTAACGCAACTTTGGGCGTAATAAAAGAAGTGTAAAATCTCCAAAACAAAATCGGCACCGACAAAGCTCAATTATCGATGATTTCAATAAACTTTATTTGTAATTGATTTATGCAATGGTTTTTTCATAAAACTCGATTTTCCAAATGACTTTTCGTAATTTTTCGTAATATCGTGCATTTCACTCAATAATGTTCCCCCCGCGCGGTGCGGAGGGAAGACGCTCACGCACACACGTACTTTGCTGCCTATATCGTTCGTATGTTTGTAGTAGACTATTCTCCGTGCGCTACTACATTGACCCCTGGCTTGACTATGGATTTCGATACTACACTCCTACCAACTTATCTGTGAAATAGCGAAAATTGGAACTACGGCCGTCATGTTTAAATGTCTTTGATTGTGCCGACGCATGTCATTCGATTGTGTCGACGCATCGACGGCGCTGTCCTCTTTCAGTTCACAGATAAGTTGGTAAGACTGTACCTACTTTATCTGTTTGACTTCGCGCTGAAATTTGAACTACGTATTTCCGTTTGAAATTAGAATTGTTGGTTTGGGTGGACGCTGTGTCAGTGAAGTTGTGTTGGTCAAATCAAATAGCGCGCGCTTCCCCGGCTTCCTGTTACACACTTCCGTCCCTTTTCACAAAATCACCCCCACAGATTGCAGGAAAGCGAGAGGAAAGCTGTTACACATTTAATAATGATGGCTGTAGCCATGGACCTAATATAATAATAGGTATTTACCTATGAAATTGCCGTTTTGTATGAAAAAATTTAAACGAATTTTTTTCATGCATTTTTTATTTGTATTAATCTAAGTAATCACCCATGCAATCAATGCATCTTTGCCAACGCAGTGGCAGTTTATTGATGCCCTTCTTAAAGAAATCAGCTGGACGGGAGGCAACAAATTCTTCAATGGCATTTTGTATTGCCTCTCGGGTTTTGAATTTTTTTCCCGCCAAGAAGTTATCCAAATTCTGGAAAAAGTAGTAGTCTGTAGGCGCAAGTTCTGGTGAGTAGGGCGGATGACGGAGAGCTTCCAACCCCAGTTCTTGCAACTTGGAGACCGTCTGCTGTGCAGTATGAGGTCGCGCGTTGTCGTGCAGGAGCAGCGGAGACGAGCGATTGACCAATGCTGGTTGGAGATGTGCCAGCTTCTCCATCATTGTGTTCAGTTCTTCACAGTACACATCTGAAGTAATGCTCATCCCGTTTGGTAAGAAGCTGTGATGAATCACACCGGCGCTAGACCACCAAACAGTGACCATCACTTTTCTAGGGGTAAGTTTTCGTTTAGGGCATTGTTTAATAATAATAATAATATATCATTTATTTCGGGTAACAATGACCCATAACATAAATACCTTACAGACTATCATACATGTTTATTAAAACCACAAAATATTAAAACTATTGTATACGATGTGACGGCGCCGTATTGCGCCGCGTGGTGTCGCGTAACCTTCCGTGGAATCGCCGATACACGACACCCTTCGGCCAAAACTCTTCCTTGAGGACGGTTTCAATATATTGAGTCGGTTTAGGTGCTGAACCAGGATCCAACCAACTTGCTGAGCGCTTGCGGTTATCAAACAGAATCCATTTTTCATCGCAGGTAACAATGCGGTTCAAAATTCCTTCATTTGTGTGTCTGTTGAGCAGTGCAAGGCACGTCTCGACGCGTACTTCGCGCTGGCGATCATTGAGTTCGTGGGGCACCCATTTGTCAAGCTTTTTTACCTTGCCAATTTGACGCAAATGGACCAATATTGTTTTGACGCTAACGTCGAAAGCTGCTGCTAATTCAGCCGTAGATTGTGTATCATCAGCTTCCACAATCGCCTTAATTCGTCATTGTCGACCAGTCTTCGGACGACCGCGAAGTTCATTTTTCAGGTCGAAATTTCCAGAATGGAAGCGAGCAAACCAATAACAAGTGGTGCGTTGGTTTGTAGTGTTAGCTCCGTAAACGTCGTTGATGTTGCGTGCCGCTTGTGCCGCGTTGCTGCCACGACGGTACTCATATTCCATAATTACTCGAATTTTTAACGTATCCATGATGACGAAAAAGATTGAAATGCGATGAAAATGTAACACTAATCAATAAACAAATGACTACTTTTGGAAAAAAAAAACCATGTTTTTAAAATAAAATTAATTTGAAATTAGAATTCTTAGCCAAACAAAAATTATTTTGATTTGAAATGGCCAGTACTGCAGAACGGCAATTTCATAGGTAAAGACCTAATATAAACAGGACTGAGCTCTCCAAAAATCGTATCATACAAAAATGCACCATAAGGATTGCACCTTAAGTTTTTTCTGTATACAGGGTGAAATTTTAATCGTTTTAATCCTCTTAAGGGGTCATTGTACTCATCATTATGAACAACTTTTACTATGGGACCAAACCTGAAATCGCAAAAAAAAAATCAGCTGTTCAGTAGATTTATCTACATTTAACTCTTCAACATGTAGGGAGCAGCTGATTTTTTTTTTGCGATTTCAGGTTTGGTCCCATAGTAAAAGTTGTTCATAATGATGAGTACAATGACCCCTTAAGAGGATTAAAACGATTAAAATTTCACCCTGTATACGTGGGTCACTGTAGTGCCGTCTCTCATGGGATGCCGCAACAGTGACCAATCGTTATTTCTTTTTGTTTTCTTGTTTTTTCTTTAGTGTCTGTGTTTACTAACATAGTCGTAAGTTTTACTAACAATCTTGTCGAGTCTTGGTTACTTGAATAAAGAAAATTCTATTCTATTCTATATTTTGATAGGATATCTTAGCTGAGGCAAAACGAAACGAGAGAGATAGCCCGAACTGAGGCTGTTTGTCCCTTTTGCTCAATTGCCAAAAGATAAAAATGTTAAAGATGGTAGAAAATATTTCACCAACTACAAGTAAAATAAGTTACGTATATTTTTTTTAGCATTTAGATTAGTTTTAAATAATTTTATTTATAGGTTTACAATCTGTCAATAATTTTATATAATTAAAATCCATAAGTAAAAATAATCAAAATAATATGATTAGCCATCATACAATTACTCTGGTAACACTGAAATCTGACAGCAATGGTTTCATGGCGGTTCTTTTTCAATTTAAGGACGCTGTTACAAATGGGTAGTCAAATCATTACTTTTTTCACCAGTCTATCTATCTTTAATAAAAAAAACTTTTTTACAAAAAAATACAACCGACTTCCAAAAACAACACTACAAAGTGAAAAATAACTTTAATTTCGGAAGTCGGTGTCTGATTAAATGTATTTTCGTTTTTGCCACCGTCTTCCGAAATTAAAGTTATTTTTCACTTTGAAAAAAGAAAAGAAAAAAAAAAAAAAAAAAAAAAAAAAGAAAAAGAAAAAAGAAAAGAAAGAAAAGTTTGAAAAGTTTTTATTTTTCACTTTTTAGTGGTTCACATGTGCTTACCCCTTCACAGCGTACTGGCGTGATGTTATGTTATGAACTGGTGTGAACAACAAACAGACATGAGATTTCAGTAATCCCAGTCCATTTGCTATCATTTATTGAGGAGTTCCGTTGCCTATCTCAGAAGTTCTTCATCAGATCTTCACCAAATTGAAATGGGACCACTCCAAGAAAGTACTCTTCCAAAAACTATCCAAATCGCTTCAAGTGTGCCTATAAAATTGGAAGAGTTCTCTCTATTTCTGCAGGATCCCATCATCAGATCCTGACTTGATGATCATGGGACCACCTGGGAAGTATACCCTTTCAAACAAAAAAAAATTATCCAAATCGGTCCAGCCATCTTCGAGTAATAAGGTTCCGACGAATTGATAACCTCCTCCTTTTTGAAGTCGGTTAATAAAATGCTTTACATTCTTAAAAAGTTTTTGGCCAAATTGTTGATAGATGTGCATGGTACGATTCTGAACTATAAATATAATTTTAGATAGGTACAGTTTCTTAATAAATGTACCGGAGTGAAAACCTATGAAATTGCCGTTCTGCAGTACTGGCCATTTCAAATCAAAATAATTTTTGTTTGGCTAAGAATTCTAATTTCAAATTAATTTTATTTTAAAAACATGGATTTTTTTTTCCAAAAGTAGTCATTTGTTAATTGATTAGTGTTACATTTTCATCGCATTTCAATCTTTTTCGTCATCATGGATACGTTAAAAATTCGAGTAATTATGGAATATGAGTACCGTCGTGGCAGCAACGCGGCACAAGCGGCTCGCAACATCAACGACGTTTACGGAGCTAACACTACAAAGCAACGCACCACTTGTTATTGGTTTGTTCGCTTCCGTTCTGGAAATTTCGACCTGAAAAATGAACCTCGCGGTCGTCCGAAGACTTTGGTCGACAATGACGAATTAAAGGCGATTGTGGAAGCTGATGATACACAATCTACGGCTGAATTAGCAGCAGCTTTCGACGTTAGCGTCAAAACAATATTGGTCCATTTACGTCAAATTGGCAAGGTAAAAAAGCTTGACAAATGGGTGCCCCACGAACTCAATGATCGCCAGCGCGAAGTACGCGTCGAGACGTGCCTTGCACTGCTCAACAGACACACAAATGAAGGAATTTTGAACCGCATTGTTACCAGCGATGAAAAATGGATTCTGTTTGATAACCGCAAGCGCTCAGCAAGTTGGCTGGATCCTGGTTCAGCACCTAAACAATGCCCTAAACGAAAACTTACCCCTAGAAAAGTGATGGTCACTGTTTGGTGGTCTAGCGCCGGTGTGATTCATCACAGCTTCTTACCAAACGGGGTGAGCATTACTTCAGATGTGTACTGTGAAGAACTGAACACAATGATGGAGAAGCTGGCACATCTCCAACCAGCATTGGTCAATCGCTCGTCTCCGCTGCTCCTGCACGACAACGCGCGACCTCATACTGCACAGCAGACGGTCTCCAAGTTGCAAGAACTGGGGTTGGAAGCTCTCCGTCATCCGCCCTACTCACCAGACCTTGCGCCTACAGACTACTACTTTTTCCAGAATTTGGATAACTTTTGGCGCGAAAAAAATTCAATACCCGAGAGGCAGTACAAAATGCCTTTGAAGAATTTGTTGCCTCCCGTCCAGCTGATTTCTTTAAGAAGGGCATCAATAAACTGCCACTGCGTTGGCAAAGAAGCAATGATTGCATGGGTGATTACTTCGATTAATACAAATAAAAAATGCATGAAAAAAATTCGTTTAAATTTTTTCATACAAAACGGCAATTTCATAGGTAAAGACCTATTATTTGAATGTTATGACCTAGTGCGAAATTTCTATACATGCTTAGGGCAGTGGCTTAGCCATGTCCTTTAAACAACAGTTTTCAGAAGCATTATTCAGGATTACATAATAAAAAGAAAGTTCAAAAAAATGTTAAAATTTGTAGCAACAGGAGTTAAGAGACCGTCACAGAGAGTAGATTTTCTCGATTTTATTATAAATGCCCGTAATTTTTAAAATACATAGCAATTTTTTTTATTTTTTCTGTTAACTATTATGATTTGATTTATCTCTATCACTCGATTCCGGCTTGACGTCGACTTCAGGGACACCTAGTATAATTAAGTATCATTACCATTTTGGGTTGTTTCATTTCTGCATACACGTGTCCATGTCCATTTCATTTGTGATAACGATGAATGATAGATAACATTTAATGTACTTAGGATATGAATATGAAAATTACAGACGTTCATGTATACAGGGTGTCCAGTAAATAGCACGACATACTGCAGGAAGTGATAGCTTGGGTCAATACCTATTAAAACAACACAATATATGTTCAGCAAAATCTTACGGATTTATAGTTTTACAAAATTTTCCGAAATATTAAAAAATCTCTACCTTGAAACAGATTTTTAAGCATATCGTAATGAAAAATTCCTTTTCTAGTATTTTTTTTACATCAAATTATTTGTGAATATTTACTTTACTCATTGATAAGTCTTTTTTCTATCAAAAACAAGAATGTTTTCAAGAAATAGTACCTACTTTTTGTTTAAATTTTCACAGAACAATTTTCTTATCGCTTAACTTTTTAAATTTTGTAAAACTGTAAATCCGTAAGATTTTGCTGAACATATATTGTGTTGTTTTGGTAGGTATTGACCCAAGCTATCACCTCCTGCAGTATGTCGTGCTATTTACTGGACACCCTGTAGGTATATGACGTACTAAGTTTCCACATTTGATTTTGCACGAGCTCTAACGGTTTTCATATGAATTCAGCGATAGCATGAATCATCAAATTGGCGGGACTAATGATTTAATCACATAACTTGAATTTGGCACTTACAATTGTATTGAAAATTGAGTATTTACCTGTACCTAAGTAGTACTAAGTCTTAGGGTGTGAATTACATGCCTGCGAGTAGCGCTTCCAGAAGGTCCCGCCACTTAGACGTCAAAGTGGCGTTTTCCATGGCTGTAGCTGCTAGGTACTGGCTGGTGGTGAGAAATAAGGAACGAGACACTTGATGGTATGACAGACCAACTAGAACCGAATGCGCGGTCGCGCGTGGAGTCTTCGCGGGATTTTTTCGTTCGTTCTGTAGCAATGGCCGCCGCTGCAGTAGGCGGAGTGAGGGTGTCGCGCATTACCCAATGAGAGCGCCCGTATGCAGTCCGTTCTTGTTGGTCATTGTTTATTTATAAAAAAAATTACATATGTACACTGTTTTAAGGAAACATACTTGAAGTACAGACGCCAGCACATCAAGCTACTACAATCTGTCAAATTTCATTAATAGATTTTCATCTTTATCGCTAAAGCATTAGGTTCAAGGTTGATTGGGAAAATTTGTCAGTTTCGGGTGGCTTGACCAGCTGGCGTCTGTACAAAGTAATGAAAATTAATTTAAAAAGACGGGCGGACCATGACACCGTCGTCAACAATGGCTATGTACTCACAGCTAACGGCAAATTTTTTGTAGGAGCGGCACTTTCACGTGAATAAACAGTTTTTCTTTCTTTCGTACCTCAAGCTATAGGTTTCCAGTATTAGCTAACCTTTCTTTGAACGGAAATCCTATTCAAAGCGAGATCAGCGTATACTGGTAATGTATAGTTTGATTAGCCCTGTGTACACCTAAAAGCTGTTCTCGCATTGTATAGGATTTCCTTACAATGAGAGGTCAGCTAATACTGGAAACCTTGACGTACGAAAGAAAAGAAAGAAAGAAAAACTGTTTATTCACGTGAAAGTGCCGCCCATACATAATATTAGCTGTTAGCCGTAGAATCCAAGAGCATTATGATGAACGTTCGGTGTCGCGAGCGCACACCGTAGGTAATTAAAATAAAACAAAGGTAGGTATGAAACTCGTACGTACCGTAGAGCGAGTACACACGGCTACAGATCAAGCTATACATTTCCAGTATAGGCTGATCTCGCATTGTATAGGATTTCCTTACAATGAGAGGTCAGTGTAAACTGTAAATGTGTAGCCGTGTGTTCGTAAGCGGCGGCGGCGGCGGCGGGTATTTTATACGTGAAGTACCTATGTCCCATGACACATGACATGACTACAAAATCATGCTGTATACAGGGTTAAATTAAATTAGCTAGCGAAACTCCGCAGACGTGACAATGGGTAACGATATCAAAACACGCCTAAATAAAAATAAAAAGATTTGATTTTTTTGGGGGTCAACGACAGCACTACCTGTTACTACATGAAGTAGAGTTGAGAAAATTGTTTTATCGTGTTCGATACCCATCACGTCTGCGAAGTTTATTTACAGGAAAAAAACAGATTTTTTATACTGATACATTTTTTCAACTACACTGCGGTTCATGACCCCAAAAACAATCATCAAATTAATTATTTATTTGGTTTGTCTTGTTTAGATATACAACTAGTCGTTTTGCATCCTCGTCAAATTTAAGGGCGTGGTAAAGACCATCAAACCGAACAACTTTTTCCACGGCACCAACATCGTATTCGCGAAACAATTATCAGCCGTCTCATACATTTGCGTCGAATAGGTATTGAAGTTTTCTATGGGACAGTTGCAATTTTTTTCTCGATTACGATATTGGTCCCATTGAGAAAGTTGTTCGGTTTGATGTTCTGTATCACATCCTGAAATTTGACGAATGCAAAAGGACACGTTGTATATAGGGTGACGGGTAATTAGTGACCGATACTTAAACACATGATTGTACTCATGATAACAAACAACTTTTACTATGGCACCAAACCTGAAATCGCGAAAAAAAAAAAATCAGCTGCTCCCTACATTTTGACGAGTTATGCGAACATGAATGTATGGGGCAGCTGATTTTTTTTCGCGATTTCAGGTTCGGTCCCATAGTAAAAGTTGTTTGTTATCATGAGTATAATCATGTATTTTAAGTACCTATTTGTCACTAATTACCAGAACCAGTCACCCTATGTATTCTCGCCAGAGATAGATTATAAACTAACGAAGTTCATAATCATATGGTGACAATGACATATACAGAGGAAATATTTTACAAACACCTACTTACATTGAAAAAAAAAATTATCCAAATCGGTCCAGCCATCTTCGAGTAATCGGTTAACATACATAAAAAAAAAAATTAAAAAAAAAAAAAGGTTCCGACGAATTGAGAACCTTCTCCTTTTTGAAGTCGGTTAAAAAAAGAGGACATACTTGCTAAAATATTTTTATTTATTTACGTAACATTATCATGCCACTGGAGTGTTTGGTATTCCATTTTCCCATGAGTATTGTACCAGGCTAAAACAGCTAGTTTATTTACTGCTACTGATAATCTTCCGAATGCTACAAACTCGGCAGGGCTAATGGTGGCAGTTTGGTCATAAATACATCGCACCATGTATGTTGCATGAAATCTCACTGGGTCTCCTGAAATTTTAATAAAAACTATCAGTAGGTACAGACAACTGTAAGAATTTATAGTTACAATAAAAAGGGTTGAATGCAATTCACATTATTATAAGTAAATTAGTTTAAAATAAGCCTTGGCCGAGGCAGTCAATGAGTTAAATATTTTGTCATTTTGTATCTTTTATTACCAGGGTATAAAAGAAAGTCACAGCCAAACTTTGATCCATTTGTTATATGATGTCTTCTTTCCCATAAATTCTTAAAAATCCTGAATTTGATAGCACCTTTTCCTTCTACAACACTGGGTTTTAATACATCAATGTTAACATTTTTCTTTTCTGTAACAATCAATTTTAATAAATCATTCTGAAGTATGGTACACGGTTTATTAAAAACTAGCACTTCCCGCGCGGCTTCGCCCACGTGGATGTCGGAAAATATCCCACGGGAATGTGCTACCGAGAAATCCTTCGATTATTCCTTGTCTACATTATAAACGGAACCTCTGTGCAAAATTTCAGCTTTCTAGATCTCAAGGGTTTGGGCTGGGCGTTGATGAGTCAGTCAGTCAGTCAGGACTTCTCTTTTTTTATATAGATAGATAGATTGGTATAATGAAACAATAATTACCTGTAGCTATGTAATGTTCTGTTGGTAAGTGTGTAAGAACATGTGCAGGAGCTAGCTTTGGCAATTTATTTATTTCTTCTTGTAATAATGTTTGTTTGTCTAACTGAATGTCTGTAAAATAAAAAGATTCAGAGATCATAATTTTATTTATAAACCTTTGATTTTTTGGCAATTTTTTTATTAGAAGCCTACATAGCTACCAGTTACTCCTTTAGACAGTAGCTTTTGTCTTTTCCCAGCAATAATAATGTCAATCTTCTGTGACAATTGTTCTATTTTTCGCTTCTTCAAAGCCTCAGTTTGTTCCGATAAAACACTGCAACAGTAAAAAAATCATGCTAGCATCAATGCATGGTATAATACGTGCCACGAAAGATGAGACTTGACCACGCCTCCTGTGCTGGTTCCGCCTCCCCGATGATGCCCGGTCCCTTTCTCATATGGATAAAGAGACCTAAAATCGTCTAATGCGCAAGTCAAACCACGTGGTCTGTCAAGTCTCATCTTTAGTGGCACGTATTTACACTGCTGTTAATATGGCAAATCAAGTTTACAAAAGGATCCTTGCAGTGTGTCATCTTGGTCACTCACAAAAACCTATGTGCCATATTAACATTTCCCGGGACATTGAATGAGACACAGTAGTAGTTTTATTGTTATGGTGTCTATGGGCGTTTAGTGTCCCGCAAAGTGTTAACGGCCTGGTACTGTAATTTACTTTTGTTCCAGCTCTTTCATTAACTGCTTTTCTTCATCTGTAGGTTTTCTTGTCAAATTTGGTAATTCAAACAACTCACAAACACCCTTTTCCACTAACAATGCAGCTTCTTCAGATGTTAAAGCCATTGGTAATCCTAAAAACAAACCAATATACCGTAATGATTATAGACCAGTCTGCTAAAATGTTTTTTTTTAGAATTTTATTTTAAGGCAATTATTTGGCACATACTTACCTAAAAAATCATTTTGTCTTGGAAACGATGGTATGGAACCAATTAGTGAACCGCATATACGATGGCTAGCTCGTAGAACGTACCAATCTAATTTAAAACCAACTTTTAGAAAAAATCCATCACATTATAATATTTAAGTACCTACATTTTTAAATTAGACTTAAATTACCTTCAGAATTCCATACATAAGCAATGCCATTTTCAACGTAAAGTGATATCATCGTTCGATTATAATATTTTCGAATTTTACTGTACAATACACAATAATCATACCACCACAAAAGTTTAAAATCAATTAATAAAATTGAGGCTGTTTTTATACCACATTACAACAAACAAACAACACTACATTGACATAGTTTTGACAGTTTTGAAGTCTAGCTTGAGATCTTGAAACAATGACACTGACACACAACATCATTCTTACGACTTGGGCAGCGTTACAAAAGTGATGACACAAAAAATCTAAAACGCATATTATTTGATTGAATTATGCGAAGCTAAGGCGAATAGACTAAAATACAATCATTTTGCTTGGATGAGCTCGATACAGTTTGTAAAACTACAATAGGAAATAGCGGGAATTTAGAAAATCAACGTTAGTCCAGTCATTTGGTAGTTTTTGTTTGGTAGTTAGAATTGACCTCAAATCTAAAATTCAATTAATTCATTTCGGTGGTTAATAGGATAAAGTAAGCCAAAAATACTTTAGCCACTTTTAGCGGAATTTCGAAAGTAATTTATTTACAAAAACATCATTCTCCTGCCCTTATCCCAATCTATTTGAGGTCGGCGCAACATGTCCTTTTTTCCATACTTCTCTATTTTTAACTATTAATTTATTACAAAACTGGCAACTTTTTTCTTTGATGCAGCCACAAACTAGATGGTCCTAACGCCAACACTGAGCCACAGATTAGAATTATGTAGCACTGAGCGTGTCACAGTCACACACACATGTCATTTGCTATTATTATTATTATTTGTCATTAGCTTGCTACATAATACTAATCTGTGGTCATTTGTCAATATCAGCTGTTAGCTGTATTTGAAAATAAAGATGAAATTGAATTTACAGACCAGTTGTACGCAAATGTATAGAAAATAACAAATCCTTACCAATTTATTTTATGAAATTAAAGCTATCGGAATGGTCTAAGTCTGAATATTACCTGATTTTTATTGTAATAATTACTCTTCAGTGACAAATTTCTATCACAGACACAGTTGAAAGGTTGAAAGTATAATTTCGGCAGTGGTTATATAATATTCTAAATAATGGCAAGCAGAAAAGTCATAGTTGGTATGTACGTTTTTCAGCATTTCATCATGTATTTGAGGCGTTTATAAAACCACCTTGTCTGTCAAGTCCTAAAATCTGAAGAATAAGAGGATCCTCTGATCATAATATTACTACGCTGGCAGTTGAGCATTTGAATATGGTCCGAATGCCTACACCGCGTTTTTCTTAGGAATACTACACCATAAGCAGGCATTCAAATGAAAGTTTTGTAATTTAATATTATCATTTGCCCAAACCAGTTATAAGCCACAGCAATGTATCAATAATTACACCAAATTATTTTTATAATTAAATAATAATTATCTTGTGGAGAAAACGTTTCTCACAACAAGTAGGTACATACGAGCATCTAAAAGATGCTATATATAAATATATATCATAGATGTGGTTTGGTAATACATTAAGTACATCTTTTCCTAGGGAACAGATAATAAAGTGAGTCTTTGCTGCATGAAAATAAGGCTCATTTTAGGTTGGTTGGTACAAATAACTTGATACTGACAAAGTGGGTGGGATCATTTTGGCACAACTTAGTCCAATTATGAAGTACATGGAAAAGTATTACTGTATGTGTATTATAACTTTTCAGGTGGTGGCACTGGATTCATTGGAAGTCATTTAGGGGAACTTCTTGCTCTAAAAGGCTACAATGTTCTCAATGTAGCCCGTATGCCAGCCACTAATAATATTTCATGGACAGTGCTAGAGAAATCAGGCTTGCCGAAAAAGTCATTAGCAGTTGTCAACTGTGCAGGCCAACAATTCATGGACTTTACAAAGTCCTGGACACCTGGGTAAGGTATCCCAACATTACCTATTTTATTTTGTATTGTTACTGGACTTCAGTAAAAGACCCTGCAAAAAGTTCAATTACAGACCAGTAAGTAGATCCAAAGATAACTAGACAGAAAAAACCTTTTTCATTATTATTCAAAACTTCGGCATTCTAGTAGAACTCGTTTTAATGCTTCTAACAATACCAATATAAGGGAGTGGAAAAAATATTGTACCCATTAAACTGACTATCACCACCGAACACCCACCAAATTCACCACCCAAATTCACTCACCTCCAAATTCTAAGAAGTCTGCACCCAGTGTGACGTCAACAAGCTGTAATAATAGACACTACATATTTTGATATTCACTCTTTTCAGATTTAAACAAAATGTCCAGAACTCCAGAGTATACACAACCAAAGCCCTTGCTAAAGCGATTAACCAAAGCAATGACAAGCCAAAGGTTTATGTTGTCCTCACTGGTGTGGGTGCTTATGAACCTTCAGAGTGTAACAAGTATGATGAAAGCAGTCCCACTACTGGCATTGACTTTTTCTCCAGGCTCACCGTTGAGTGGGAAAAAGCTGCTCACATAGATCCACCTGTAAGGCTTGTAAGTATTTATAGACAAATTATGTGAAAAAGGAAGGATTAAGGAAATTTCTCGCCGACTGGTCGAGGCTTCACGTGACCAGAGGGCTGGCTCGTTCTTTGGCCAAAGAATTAGCATTGCCATTCAACGTGGCAATGCTGCCAGTCTTCTGGGCACGTTTCCGGGTGACATCGATGCGGACGAGTACTTCGACGCCTAAGTGTCCTTTTGTTTTGTATTTATTTGTATAGTTAGTTAGTTAGTCATTTACGTTAAAAAATATTTCTATTGTTTGATAAGTTTGTTGAATATATAAATTCGAGTTGTATTTTTGATACTTATTATATCAATTATGTGAAATATAAAATATTGAATAAATTCAACCAATGCAATATTACACCAAAATAATTTGCAAGTTCTTCTGTTAGTATAATAAAGAGTTATACCTAGCATACTTATTGAACATAATACAGGGCCACCCTGTATAAGCATAAGTCAGGAAGGGTTCGCGACTACTTATAACTTTGTTTATTTTTGTTTACTAATGTTAATTTTTATCAAACAGTAAAATAAAATCATGGAGATATTTTCGAGTTAGGTTTTAAATACACGTAAATAACCACCATTTATTTACAGCCCCACAAAAGCGGGCTGTTTCGAGAGCACTTCTCCTCAGAACATGAGGAGTTAGCAACCGTATTTCAGCTCGGATGTTCGCCTTCAGCGTTAGTGTACAAATACAGTGGAAGTGGCGCGGGTAGTGGAGTCTGCAAGCGGGTGTCCTAAACACATACAAAGTGTCAGTGGAGCGAGTAGCGTAATCTGCCGTGGGAATCTTTCCCACATCCGCTCCCGCTGTGTTTGTACACTTGAATCCGGAGAACATGCGGGCCAGTAAAATGTTGAAAATCTCGAGATTAAACGCTCGATGAAAGTCTGGCTTAAGATAGTCATTGTGGCTCGAGCCGTATGCGCTGTGGATCCATCTTGTTGGAACTCTAGACTGTCGACAAGAGCTAGAGAGTAAGTAGGTATTAAACGCGGCGACAAATTAATCTGAATTTGGGATTAGAAAATAATTAAAGCCGGTAGCAAAAATAGTAGGTTGGTAGCTACAGCGAAGGATAATTTGACGGGGTCTGTTCGCTCGCTTCGCTCGTTCTCTTGACCCCGCCGTCCCCTTCTAACCTAACCTGTCCGAGTCGGAGTGCTCCAAGTCCCGTGCTCGCTTCGCTCGCTCTTGCATCCGAAATTATTGTCTAAAAGAACAATAAAAGTAAAAACAAAAAAGCCTAAAAAGCCTGTCGTTATTCGAGCGTAAATATTATTAATTTAGAAATCATTATTAATAAGAATGTTATGATTTTATTTTTGTATATTTTTACATGGTTCATAAAATCATTATTATGAATGTTATGATTTTATTTTTGTAATTTTTACATTAGCACGTTAAAGCTTAATATTTCAGAAACGCATCCCTAAATCGAAAAATTGTTTCCACAAACCCGCAATATTTTTGAAAGACCTATCCAACAACACCCCACGCAATGGGGTAGACGAGAAAAAAAAACCATCACAAATTTACGTGTACAGAAGGTACCCTAAAAAAATTATTTTTTAAGATTTTATTTGACCACTTTCTCGGCATGATGAATATGTATATCCATGCCAAATTATAGCTATCTAGTACTAAGAGTCTGAGCTAAGCTGCGGACGGACGGACAGACGGCTTATTAGCGAGAGGACATAGTGACACTAAAAGGGTTCCCTTGTTGACTACGGAACCCTAAAAATAGGGCCCAATAATCCTTTGTGATGTAACTGCGCTTAACATGTGGAAAACCAACAGCTTAACTTATCCATGACATTTTGGAGATTTATCCAAAATGTATTTTATAATTTGTTTAAAAGAAAAACCGGCCAAGTGCGTGTCGGACCACGCACAATGAAGGGTTCCGTAGTTGGGATGAATTATTCCAAGAACAAACTTAACATTGTAGTTGAAAAACATGTTCTTCCGTACATTCCAACTGTAAATGTAAGTTTGTACTCAAAATATTGAGAGATTTACCATATTATTTTAAGACCACAGACTTCTTATAAGTTTTCCTGTAATCTACAGATAAAGATCTATTTTCTGTATTTTTATTAAAGTTTTAGGCTCAGTAGTTTCGGAGATAAGGAGGGGGAATGGTCAATTTTCGTCTATTTTCTTAAATAACTTTAAAACAATTTATTTTAAAATTATGAAAAAAATATATTTGAGACCCTCATAGTAAGTCCTTCCATTTGATATGTAACACGGTATAGTTTGCAAAACTTTTTTTTAATTTTCTTATTTGCCCCCCAAAAGTGACCCCCATATTCAAAATTCATTTATTTACTTTACCTGTCCGTGTTTGGGTCACAGAAATTCATATGTGTACCAAATTTCAACTTAATCGGTCCATTAGATTCGGAGCAAATTGGCTGTGACAGACGGACAGACAGACAGACAGACAGACAAACAGCCAGACAGACAGACAGACAGACACACGAGTGATCCTATAAGGGTTCCGTTTTATCATTTTGAGGTACGGAACCCTAAAAAGAATAGGTAGTAAATCTATGATGTAATTTTTCCCGACGTCAAAAGTAGATGTATCTACTAGATGTAAAAGTGCGTTTTTTTCCATACCAAATAACTCGGACAGAGCGTTTTTGCTTTTATACCCCTCATTTTCAAAACCCCTTCGTGACTTTTCATAACATAGTGGTGAAAAGAATGCAGTGTTCAAATACAATGCAGTTAATTAGCTACTTAATATAACTTTATTGTACACCAGAAAATACATATAAAAAAAACCGGCCAAGTGCGTGTCGGAACACGCACAATGAAGGGTTCCGTAGTTGAAAAGAATATTTCCCTAAAACAAACTTAACAATGGATCCCAAAAAAAAATTTTTTATGTCATAAAACTGCAAATTAACAATTTTCGGACTTTTTCCTTTACTTGTGCTGGGAGACCTTGTTTCTTGCCAAATTTTATTATTCTAGGGGAATTTCAACGGGAAGCACCCTATAGGTTTTGATTTACTTAAGACAGTTGCGAGTATCGAAATATGTCGTACGTAAAATGGCCGTATTTTTTTATTGCGTTGACTTAGAAGCTTGATTTTTTTAGAACTCTAAGGGACTATAGACTTACGTATACGATATTAATTTCAACTTGATATCTCCACGCGTCGCTGAGAAAAAGGGTCATGACATACTGACAGAGTTGAAATTTTTTTTATATGATAGAATTACAAATTAACAATTTTCGGACTGTTTCCTTTATTTGTGCTGTGGGAACTTGCTTCTTGCCAAATTTCATGATTCTAGGACAACGGGAAGTACCCTATAGGTTTTGATTTACTTGCGAGTATCAAAATATGTCGCATAAATGGCAGTATGTTTTTATTGCGTTGACTTAGAAGCTTGAGTTCTGCAGGACTCCAAGAGACCGTAGACTTACGTATTTGATATTAATTTTAACTTGATACCTCCACGCGTTCCTGAGAAAAAGGGTCTTGACAGACAACGAAGTGATCCTATAAGTGTTCCGTTTTTTTCCTTTTGAGGTACGGAACCCTAAAAATTAATTAAATACTACTAAACTTACAATGGGCGAACCTTATCGCTTTCTGCTCATCCAGGCAACCTTGGAACGGAACGGAACGGACAGTGAAAAAAATTCTATTATTTCCCCACAGGTAATAATTCGTTCCGGCGCTGTGCTAGGCCGCTGGGGAGGCATGATCAAGAATATGTTCCTCCCGTTCTACCTCGGGCTTGGTGGCCGCATCGGCAGCGGCAAGCAGTACCTGCCGTGGATCCACATAGACGACCTCACGCGACTCATCCTCTTTGCTATCGAAAATGAAAGCGTTCGCGGTGTGCTGAACGGCGTGGCCCCGCAAGTCATCACCAACGATGATTTTACTAAAGTAAGTAGGTATGAGGCATTTCTTTGATAAAAAAAACCGGCCATGAGCGTGTCGCACCTCGCACAATGAAGGGTTCTAGTTGAAAAGAATTTATCTCAAAAACAAACTTAACAATGTAGTTGAAAGACATGTTCTGCCGTAGGTGCATTGGCATACGTCACGGTCAATTCTCCAACTGCGAAAAAAAGGTTTATAATCCCAAAAAAAAATTTTTTTTCATCTAATAAGTACACACAGATAAGCCCTGAGAGGTTTTCGTTGTGTGGCTAAAACCAAATTGTAATAGACTAACACGTGTTTTAGAAATAAATAAATAAATAGTAGTTTATAATAGGTCTTTACCTATGAAATTGCCGTTTTGTATGAAAAAATTTAAACGAATTTTTTTCATGCATTTTTTATTTGTATTAATCGAAGTAATCACCCATGCAATCAATGCATCTTTGCCAACGCAGTGGCAGTTTATTGATGCCCTTCTTAAAGAAATCAGCTGGACGGGAGGCAACAAATTCTTCAAAGGCATTTTGTACTGCCTCTCGGGTATTGATTTTTTTTCCCGCCAAGAAGTTATCCAAATTCTGGAAAAAGTAGTAGTCTGTAGGCGCAAGGTCTGGTGAGTAGGGCGGATGACGGAGAGCTTCCAACCCCAGTTCTTGCATCTTGGAGACCGTCTGCTGTGCAGTATGAGGTCGCGCGTTGTCGTGCAGGAGCAGCGGAGACGAGCGATTGACCAATGCTGGTTGGAGATGTGCCAGCTTCTCCATCATTGTGTTCAGTTCTTCACAGTACACATCTGAAGTAATGCTCACCCCGTTTGGTAAGAAGCTGTGATGAATCACACCGGCGCTAGACCACCAAACAGTGACCATCACTTTTCTAGGGGTAAGTTTTCGTTTAGGGCATTGTTTAGGCGCTAAACCAGGATCCAACCAACTTGCTGAGCGCTTGCGGTTATCAAACAGAATCCATTTTTCATCGCAGGTAACAATGCGGTTCAAAATTCCTTCATTTGTGTGTCTGTTGAGCAGTGCAAGGCACGTCTCGACGCGTACTTCGCGCTGGCGATCATTCAGTTCGTGGGGCACCCATTTGTCAAGCTTTTTTACCTTGCCAATTTGACGCAAATGGACCAATGTTGTTTTGACGCTAATGTCGAAAGCTGCTGCTAATTCAGCCGTAGATTGTGTATCATCAGCTTCCACAATAGCCTTTAATTCGTCATTGTCGACCAAAGTCTTCGGACGACCGCGAGGTTCATTTTTCAGGTCGAAATTTCCAGAACGGAAGCGAGCAAACCAATAACAAGTGGTGCGTTGGTTTGTAGTGTTAGCTCCGTAAACGTCGTTGATGTTGCGTGCCGCTTGTGCCCCGTTGCTGCCAAGACGGTACTCATATTCCATAATTACTCGAATTTTTAACGTATCCATGATGACGAAAAAGATTGAAATGCGATGAAAATGTAACACTAATCAATAAACAAATGACTACTTTTGGAAAAAAAATCCATGTTTTTAAAATAAAATTAATTTGAAATTAGAATTCTTAGCCAAACAAAAATTATTTTGATTTGAAATGGCCAGTACTGCAGAACGGCAATTTCATAGGTAAAGACCTAATAAATATTTTTTATAGTCGCCAAACATATTTTGATCAAGATAAAACCTTAAAACCTACAAATGTTGCTTTTGAGCCGAGAACTGCCAATAACAAATGTCCACGTGTATCAAACGACGTTTTTCAATACACTTTTGAAGAAATAAAATAAAATAACGAAAAATATTTTTGTCATGAATTATTAGGAAACTATGATTTAAATTTTCTTTTTATTCCGCGCTTTGCTTTCGCCAGATTGAAGGAGAAGCAAAGGTATAAAGCCGATAAACAGCCTAATATGAAAAATAGAAAATTCAAATATTTTTGAGTTTAGAACACAAATAAATGTTAATTTGTTCATAAACGTTTTTTTTTTCTATTGTAGTAATCATGGTTTTTGACGATATTCTATTTATAAACATTATTTAAATATTAGGTCTTTACCTATGAAATAAAAACATGGATTTTTTTTCCAGAAGTAGTCATTTGTTTATTGATTAGTGTTACATTTTCATCGCATTTCAATCTTTTTCGTCATCATGGATTCGTTAAAAATTCGAGTAATTATGGAATATGAGTACCGTCGTGGCAGCAACGCGGCACAAGCGGCACGCAACATCAACGACGTTTACGGAGCTAACACTACAAACCAACGCACCACTTGTTATTGGTTTGCTCGCTTCCGTTCTGGAAATTTCGACCTGAAAAATGAACCTCGCGGTCGTCCGAAGACTTTGGTCGACAATGACGAATTAAAGGCGATTGTGGAAGCTGATGATACACAATCTACGGCTGAATTAGCAGCAGCTTTTGACGTTAGCGTCAAAACAATATTGGTCCATTTGGGTCAAATTGGCAAGGTAAAAAAGCACACAAATGGGTGCCCCACGAACTCAATGATCGCCAGCGCGAAGTACGCGTCGAGACGTGCCTTGCACTGCTCAACAGACACACAAATGAAGGAAATTGGAACCGCATTGTTACCTGCGATGAAAAATGGATTCTGTTTGATAACCGCAAGCGCTCAGCAAGTTGGTTGGATCCTGGTTCAGCACCTAAACAATGCCCTAAGCGAAAATTTTCCCCTAGAAAAGTGATGGTCACTGTTTGGTGGTCTAGCGCCGGTGTGATTCATCACAGCTTCTTACCAAACAGGGTGAGCATTACTTCAGATGTGTACTGTGAAGAACTGAACACAATGATGGAGAAGCTGGCACATCTCCAACCAGCATTGGTCAATCGCTCGTCTCCGCTGCTCCTGCACGACAACGCGCGACCTCATACTGCACAACAGACGGTCTCCAAGTTGCAAGAACTGGGGTTGGAAGCTCTCCGTCATCCGCCCTACTCACCAGACCTTGCGCCTACACACTACTACTTTTTCCAGAATTTGGATAACTTCTTGGCGGGAAAAAAATTCAATACCCGAGAGGCAGTACAAAATGCCTTTGAAGAATTTGTTGCCTCCCGTCCAGCTGATTTCTTTAAGAAGGGCATCAATAAACTGCCACTGCGTTGGCAAAGATGCATTGATTGCATGGGTGATTACTTCGATTAATACAAATAAAAAATGCATGAAAAAAATTCGTTTAATTTTTTTCATACAAAACGGCAATTTCATAGGTAAAGACCTATTATTAACGCCGTAAAGACGCATGTCTCTTTGCCGAGATTAAAAAAAAAACATTCACCTACGAATAGAGACGGTGTGAATAGAGGCATCGAACCAATTTTGGACTAAGTATAGGTATAAGTTACCTGTGGCAGTTTTTATTCCCGCACACGTGTTGGAAAATGAAAAATCGCACGCGTGTGAAATATATTGCATTGTGAACCTAATCGTAGTGTGATACCAGTTTTCGAGGAAGTGTATTGAAAAAGTTTTTTCACCACTCCCACGCCTAACGTCCAAAAGTTACCAGTACTGTAAACCGCAAAACGCCCGAACGCCCGGGAATTACCAGATAAAAAAGGTGCGGGGCGAAAGCATTCCGCGTCTTAGTTTTTTATTTTTTGGAATTTTGTGTGTGGACCCAATCCTTGCATTCCAGGTTCTTTGGAAAGGTGGTTATATGTAGTATATTTTTTCCAAAAGCCGTGAAGCTGTATCGGCATTAAGAACACAGTTAGTCTGTGGTTGAAAATCAGTTTGCGGAACGAGAGGCGCGCGCGGGGGCCATTTGGTTACCGAGATTATTGTTCGTATTTCAAAACTTTGGAAGAACAAAGGTAAATATTAGGTCTTTACCTATGAAATTGCCTTTCTGCAGTACTGGCCATTTCAAATCAAAATAATTTTTGTTTGGCTAAGAATTCTAATTTCAAATTAATTTTATTTTAAAAACATGGATTTTTTTTTCCAAAAGTAGTCATTTGTTTATTGATTAGTGTTACATTTTCATCGCATTTCAATCTTTTTCGTCATCATGGATACGTTAAAAATTCGAGTAATTATGGAATATGAGAACCGTCGTGGCAGCAACGCGGCACAAGCGGCACGCAACATCAACGACGTTTACGGAGCTAACACTACAAACCAACGCACCACTTGTTATTGGTTTGCTCGCTTCCGTTCTAGAAATTTCGACCTGAAAAATGAACCTCGCGGTCGTCCGAAGACTTTGGTCGACAATGACGAATTATAGGCGATTGTGGAAGCTGATGATACACAATCTACGGCTGAATTAGCAGCAGCTTTCGACGTTAGCGTCAAAACAATATTGGTCCATTTGCGTCAAATTGGCAAGGTAAAAAAGCTTGACAAATGGGTGCCCCACGAACTCAATGATCGCCAGCGCGAAGTACGCGTCGAGACGTGCCTTGCACTGCTCAAAAGACACACAAATGAAGGAATTTTGAACCGCATTGTTACTTGCGATGAATAATGGATTCTGTTTGATAACCGCAAGCGCTCAGCAAGTTGGTTGGATCCTGGTTCAGCACCTAAACAATGCCCTAAACGAAAACTTACCCCTAGAAAAGTGATGGTCACTGTTTGGTGGTCTAGCGCCGGTGTGATTCATCACAGCTTCTTACCAAACGGGGTGAGCATTACTTCAGATGTGTACTGTGAAGAACTGAACACAATGATGGAGAAGCTGGCACATCTCCAACCAGCATTGGTCAATCGCTCGTCTCCGCTGCTCCTGCACGACAACGCGCGACCTCATACTGCACAGCAGACGGTCTCCAAGTTGCAAGAACTGGGGTTGAAAGCTCTCCATCATCGGCCCTACTCACCAGACCTTGCGCCTACAGACTACTACTTTTTCCAGAATTTGGATAACTTCTTGGCGGGAAAAAATTCAATATCCGAGAGGCAGTACAAAATGCATTAGAAGAATTTGTTGCCTCCCGTCCAGCTGATTTCTTTAAGAAGGGCATCAATAAACTGCCACTGCGTTGGCAAAGATGCATTGATTGCATGGGTGATTACTTCGATTAATACAAATGAAAAATGCATGAAAAAAATTCGTTTAAATTTTTTCATACAAAACGGCAATTTCATAGGTAAAGACCTAATATTATGATGTCAATTGATTATTAGGCACATGGGCAATATTTTAGGCTTAAAAAATATTTTATAATATAATATATTTATAATACACTTCTGGACACATCTTTTGACCCACCTTGTATTTTCAGTTTCGTTTGGTCCTAGCTAAAATTTTATATTAGGTCGAGCAAAAAGTTTTTATGCAGTTTTGAACCTGGCACATTCACAATTTCATTCAATAGTCTTGTTTTGAATTTCGAACACAGAATTTAAAGAAACAAAAGACAATTTGGAGCCTGTTTGTTGATATCAAACAATCGAATACTAAGAAAACTTGGTTTTATTGGTTTACTTGGATTTAATTCTTGAAAAAGTGATTGATATCTTTGGTTTTGCAACAAACATTACTTATTCTTAACATTAAGGTGAGGTTCTATCAATAATCTATGGATACTTCACCTGAAGTCGCCGCCCAAGCTGTGGCACTTATTCAGGCCGGACACAGCTAAAGAAACGTGAGTGCTCAACTTAATTTAAGTCGATCTGCGGTCCGAAATGTTTATCGGAGATACCTAGAGACTGGCGGCTTTGTTCGTCGCCAAGGAAGGCCACGATCTCGGGTCACAACTGAAAGGCAGGATCGATTCATCGTGACGACCAGCTTGAGAAATCGTCACCTTACCTCCATTGAGATACAAAACCAACTTTGCGACTTCCACGGAGTATCTGTGAGCGCTCGAACTGTTCGGAGAAGGTTAAAAGAACGCGATATGGTACCACACAAGCCAGCTAATGGCCCCAAACTAACGCGAGCCCACCGAACAGCGCGCCTTCATTTCGCACGCAGTCATTTAAATTGGACACAGCAAGATTGGAGCCGTGTACTCTTTTCTGATGAGTCTAAAATTGTGTTACATGGCAATGATGGAAGGAAGAAGGTCTACCGACGTAAGGGAGAGCATTTCGCACAATGCTGCTTTGAAGAGAGGGTTGCTTATGGCGGTGGCTCATGGACTGTCTGGGGCGGTATATCCACGAGCGGCAAAACTCAACTTGAGGTTGTTACAGGACCACGGCTGCCAACATTAAATGCTGAAAGGTACATTCGTGAGTGCTTAGAACCTCACGTGATACCATACGCGGACTATGTGGGCCCAAATTTCCTTTTTATGCATGATAATGCAAGAGCCCATGCGGCCGGCATCGTCAGGGAATATCTTCGGGATGTGAACATCACAGTTATGGACTGGCCAGCCAGAAGCCCAGACATGAACCCCATTGAGCACATGTGGGACGAGCTAAAAAGACGTGTTAGGGCTCGTCAGCCAGTTGCCCAGACGATGCAGGAGTTGAAAACTGCCATAGAAGAGGAATGGGAGATGATCCCTCAAAATTTCATAGAGCGGTTGATAAACTCTATGCCTAATCGTATGAGAGCTGTGGTAGATGCCCATGGAGGCAACACGCGTTATTAAATTAAACCTTTATTTGATAAAACATGTTTTTTATTCAAAAATCAATTGCCTTTAACAAGGCGCATATCCGACTTGTTAGGCGTAGCTCCATGTCGTATGGTATTCTGAATTCAAATTTAAAACAATACGATCGAAAAAGATGGTAAAATGTATCAGGTTTAAAACTGCATCAACAGTTTTTGTTCAATCTAGCAATCATATTTCGGTAGGGGCCATCGAAACCTAAACTCTAAGGTGGGCCAATAGATGTGTCCAGAAGTGTATAATATAGCTTTACATTTTGAAATAATTTTTTAATTGGTTTTTATTGGCGATAATATAAACAAATAGATTTTTCTTTTAATATTAAAAAAATTCTAAGTCATCTATTGTTCTAAAACAAAATTCATAATCTAGCTTAGTCTATCCACTTTAAGAAACAGTGATTAGTTTCCTATCGGCTCATAGGAAACTTTTGTGTACAAGCCATGTATAAGTGGCTAGGCGCCCCGTTGCGCGCTCACAAAAGATGTTCGGGGGCGTGCGAGAGGGCGTCGCGCGGGGAAGCCGCGCGTGGGAGTGGTTCATGGCCAAATTATGATATAAAATAGTGAAAACAATAGCTATCTACTAGTTGAAATCTGAAGTCTGAGTCAAGATTTAGTGAAGACTTACTTACTTATTTACCGATCTTCCTTCACGATTTTCGGGACTTGGTTGATGATTTGTTGAGTCACTGCTTTATTTGGAGACCAGAGCGTTCAGCATCATTTGTGTCCATACGACCGCATTTAAAATCGGCATACCACCGGTACAAATGGTTGGTTTAGAGTTTAGACAGCAAATTCCGGATAACACTTTTTAAGCCACTGCTGTGCTTGAACGGTGTTTTTTCCCATTTAAAAACGATTTTTTTATCAACACACGAAGCTCGTTTCTTTCCATTGTTTTCAGAATTACAAAGTAGCGTCACTTAAATGTCTGCAACTCAATATTTTATTGTTCGATTTTATAAAAAAATTGACACATCATTTGACGGCCAATACTTTCCAAAAATCAAAAGACTATTTATTATATGCGCCATCTCCAAGTTAGTTTCGGGACTTATTGATCGATGTGTTTATTTTATTTTTAGTGTTAGACTATTCAGTAACATAGATCTCGTTAGTGATGGATATTTGGACCAAGCCCCATACATTTATACCCAATGTCTTTTGATGCTTAGGAGTCGATGGGTCGAGGGAACGCCTTTTTTATTTCGTTTCAATTCTGACGTAGGAGATACTTATGTCTCGTTTTTATGTCATGGATATTTAAAATAACAAAAGTTAATAATTTTTCAGTCTTTCGCCAAAGCGTTGCGGAGACCTGCTTTGCTGCCAGTTCCCGAAATTGTCTTGAATAAGTTGCTCCACTATGAGAGAGCGATGATAATGACTAAAGGACAGTACGTCGTACCAAGAAGAGTTCAAGAATATGGTTTTAAATATATGTACTCAGATATTGACAGTGCTTGTCAAGAATTCGCACACCTGTGTCCGAAGAAACATCCTCTTAAATAGAAGATTGTTGAAGTAAGTGAGGAGTTGATGGAAATATGTACTTAGATGAGAAAAAATACATTCTGTTTTTAAGCAGCAAACAGATTTGTATTGCTCTGCATTTTTTTGTAAGCTCTGCTCTCATTTGTTTCTATTATTTAATATTCGTAATTTTTGTGCATACTTTATTAAATAATTGTTAACATATAGATTGTGTCTAATTAAATTATTGTTAACAAATAGATAAATGTATTTTAGTTGTTTTCCCTACATTTTACAATGCATGCCACAAACGATGAGACTTGACGAGCGCAGTGTCGCGCCTCCCGCGCTCTTTCCGCCGCCCCGATGACGCCCAACTAGAACTTGATGTAGGTAGGTGTATTTGAACACACTGCTCTGCTCTGTACCTACATTCTGACTTTCTAGGTTCCTAACTAGTAATAAGACATGCAACAGCATTTTTTTTTTAATTTATTGTAAAAAAATAGTTTTTTTTTTGTCATAGCTTTAATTTTCATTGAACACAACATCGAACAGATTTGAGCTTGTTCAAGATCTTTATTATTACCTTAATCATTAAATTAATAGTAAGTAATTACTTAATATTAGTTACTTATACCGAAGGTACACAACATTCGTATAAAACTTACAAACGATTGTAACAGCTTAAATATAACAAAAACATTTATAAATTCACCTATCTAAACGTAAATTAACGTCTACATTATAAATATACTTATAATAAAAATTCATCTGGACGACACTCGGAAATTAGGAATGAAAAGATCTCTTTAAAACAAAATGTCCGCCAATTACAATTACAATTTTCGTTAATGTTCATATTGTGAATAATCAAGCAGTGACAACCCTTAAGGAATGAGTTTATCAATGTAAACCTGAGTTTCTATGAGTGTAGAGTATGTTTGAAGTTCAATTCGTATTGGTGAGAGAATTCAAGGGTTGTTCGCCTCGATTTGTGCGAACCTCTCGACCAGTTTGTTGACAAAATTACGCAGGATGTCTTGGCGCATGCGTCCCACGTCGAGAACCTCTTCGTGGTTGGCCTCGTCGTTGTTCTCGTAGCTCGTCACACATTCGTTGGTGATGAGGGAAAGCGCGAACACGTTTAAGTCGCAGTGTCTTGCGGTGATTACCTAGAACAAAAAAGCCGTTATGTTTTCGCTTTTCGAAAATGGCAGTGCTCTTTGTCACTATAGTGGATTGGATCCCGGAGTCGGCATTGTCTACTTATTTGTTTATGTTGTTGACTTATTCTTAATGTGCCTTTTTGCAAGCGAGATAGGTACCTAATCATAATTTCATAATCACGCCTGTAAGTATTCTCTAATAGATTGGCGCCAGTTACCTATCAATCGAACCCGGGACCTCGCTCAGCATTTGCATTTGCAACCTCGAGGCCAGCGAGATAGTATAGTGACCTAATTAATGAATGAACATCAAAGTCAGACTATCTATGCTTATGTTCATACCTCGTGAACGGTGGACATGCCAACAGCGTCGACTCCGACCATCTTCAACATGTTCAGTTCTGCGACGGTCTCGAAGTTAGGTCCTCCGAGGCACGTGTACACGCCCTCTCGCACTATGTTGTCTATGTTCAGCTCTTTCGCAATCTGTGAAAAAGATACATTTTACAATTTATTCATACGCTTGAATTCACTCTTTGTTTGCTGCCGTTTTCTTTCCCACAGAAACCGCGTAGGTACGTACCTAAAAAAACCTAAAGAGTTGCCTATGTCACTCTCAGGTCCAAAGACTACAAAATCAAGTCGATCTTTTACTCCGTTGTTTCGTGAAAGAAGAACAAAGCACCAAACACAATTTCGCATTTATGTACAGATGCCAGCACATCAAGCTATCGAAATCTGTCAAACTTTGATAGATTTTCAACTTTACCACAAAGAAATAAGGTTCATATTCAATTGGTAAAATTTGACAGATTGGGATGGCTTGATGTACAGATCTGTACAACTAGCTGTTGCCCGCGACTTCGCCCGCGTGGAGGTTGTAAATTATCCCAAAAAGTAGGTATCCTCTGTCCTAACCCAGGTCATGGTCCCTGTGTGCCAAATTCCATCGAAATCCGTTGCAAAGTAACACACACAGACATACAACTTACTATAATATTAACACAACATCTCATTTATAATATTAAGTAGGTACCTACCTACCTATGGATTAAGCAGGATTTGTGATGTCAAGAAGAAATAGGGATTGCATTTTAGTGTACCTACCTAGTCGTCTCATCATGTTCTGCCTAATCAGTACCTAAGCTAGTTTTATAATCTGTACGCACGTTTTTAGTTTCGTGACTTTTGGGGAAACCTGTGTCGGCCGGCACCGCATGGAGTTTTATTTACCTACTGCAGATAATCAGCTCGGTAATACATAAATACCGACTCACAAAGGGTGAAATAATCAATAGCTCTATGTTTAGATTATAATAATGCCTGCTATCTATGGTCCTAGTCAAGACATTTTGTAGTTATCGTCATAACGATTTTTTAAATATTATTTTTAATCTCCAGGCATTTTTAATCCTACATGATAAATAGGACTATAATACAAAAGGTCTTATCCATAAACGTGTTAAACCTCACATAAAATTGCAATTTTATTGGTTGGAATAAAAATTCCTCTTAAATGTCAATAGTCTTCTTGATAAATAATGACCAAACCAGTATTCTACTTTTAAACGCTAATGTATCAGAGCGCCATAGCAAGGCAAACAGGAAGGTGCCACATATCGTGTACAATGTACATTACGCAGCTCATTATGTTGTGCGTCAAGTTGTAAATCGTACTCGCGATCCCTGATAACCTTGACTCTAGTTATGTTAATGGAACAGGGTGCTTCACAAAACATTTTTAAAGGATGGGTGACAAAGGAACCGATTACGATTTATCTCAAATCTTTAGCGCATCTGTCTTTCAGAAAGACTCACATTACAGGTCATAAAGCCAAAGATTAAAACGCACGTGCGAGCAAATGTGGAACGGTATTACGTAACTAGGTAGGTACCTACCTATATTGTATCTGACATTACCCCCCGTGACAATGTCATAAACGGTAGATAACACTCTCTGATAACATGATACCCAGGGCATTTTAGAGCATACATAGAGCAGTGGTAACAGCCGTGACTTACGAGTTGCAGGTCTAGGTTCGAACCCTGACAGGCATTTTACTTTGTATAAATTATTTCATCACCACTGCTCTCAAACTGGTGAAGGAAAACATCATGCGGAAACCCGCATTTTCTAGAACCAAACATTCGAAGACATGTGATATTTACCAACCCGCACTGGGGCCGCGTGGTGGGTTAACGCCCACTCCCTCTCACAGAGAGGAGGTTTGTGCCCCAGCAGTGGAAACATTATAGGCTAGGTAGCACTTACCTCACGGGCAACTTTTCTATATTCGTAGTTGTAAGCTTTGCTCATGGGAGGGAAGCGGGGTCCGAATCTCTCGTCGTTGGGTCCGTGCAGGGGGTTATTGCCAGCGAATCCCATCATGTTGATGTGGTCTCGCACGATCATGATGTCGCCGATCTTGTACGAAGGGTTCAGGCCTCCTGCCGCGTTGGTAGCGATCAAGGCTTTGATACCGATGAGCTTCATCACACGTACTGGTAGGCAACACTAGAATGTTGGAAAATAGTTAGCATTAGTAAAATGTCATGACATAGGGCCTAAAAACATATCTGGCGAAATGTGGTGTCCCACTATAGGTACCTACACTGCTATACCTCTGCCTATCCCTTCGCAGATTACAGGCGTGATGCTGTGTTAGTCATCATTAGTAAAGCGTTTATCTTCCATTTTCCTGTACACTCAATCTTATCATTAATCTTTCGGAATCAAGTGTCTACGTTTTGATAGCACCAATCAATTATCTGTTTATTTTTGGTAAGTACATAATTAGCCGCTAAGAGGATATATCGAAGCGTGGTATAGCTCGGTGTGTAAGTGAAATGGCGTTATGGCTGTCTAGTTTGTCGCGCGAGATAGAAGACTCACGCGCACCGGAATTTAAACGCGCTTCGTTTAATGTAGATTTATGACGAAATGCTATAATTAAATAAGTTTTTAGCTTAGTAAGTTCTTGACATAATTATTTAAATATCTTCGATTTAAAGCAAATATTACTGCACAATATGGAACTGTTTACGTGTAATCGTATAAAACAGAAAATAGACGGTGCTACTTTGGATTGGCACCTTCACTTTACTTACACATACACAACATACCTACTACACCTACCACGACCAATCCACCCTCACTCAAACACTTACAGTTTTATTATTAATTATTTTTACTTTTTCTTCTTTCTATACACATAAATAATGATTATATTGTTATGTTAACCATGTTACTGGTGAAAACAGTTTTATTGAAACTTTTTGATCATCTATCTACCCTCATGGAATCACTGGTGCCCAAGTCACAGGCTATAAACCTAGTTTGGGTGCCGGGAGATAATACTGAATGCACTTTATGTTGTACTTGTATTTTTTTTTTTTCAAGTAAGTTATACCTAGTAAATAATATAGTCATATAACAATAGGGAAAATCCAAAATCCAAATGATTTAAGCATACTTACCTAATACATTTGGATATAAAGGAATTTTAAAAACAAAAAATTAACGATGTATCCCATTAATTGTTAAACGAATTGTACTTGCTTTAAATCCTTTGAGTTTCTGAGTAATCTAACAATGTAATTGGTTTAGTTGTTATTATTTTACCCATTCATATTTGGTAGTAGAATAATAATACTTATGACAAAACATGTTGATATCGCGTGAACAGCTGCTCTGTTAAACAATGTAACTGATTATTTGATACCCACTGTTTGTAGAAATTCATTAATCAATTCGCATGAAACGCAAAGTTGACTGTTGATGACCAATCGACTTTAATCTTCAATCAGCGTGAGTAGGTAAGTAATTTATTTGTCAACAGTTTCAGGGGGATATACTTACAATGTAGGTAGGTACCTAACCGCATGACAATATACCTGGTGCCAAACGGGACTATCCCTATGGACGTACCTATACCTACTTTAGCTAAATAGTACAGTCATTTGGTGCTCAAAAAGCGGGTTACCTACCTGGAAAGTTTTACGGAAGTTTTGAAAAATAGTGATTTTATTGAGTTCGACGAATCGATCACTAATAAAAATTATTAGTGATCGATGGTTCGACGTGCTCTCTTCGAATTTTCACTTTGCCACCTCGTATCTTAGCCGCTCGCGCCGCCATATTGGAATAAAAAGCGACTAAGTGCGGGTCGGGCCACGCGCAGTAATAGGGTTCCATAGTTGCATTATAATGCGGACTAAGAGGGCTTTTTGTTGTTTCATGAATATTTGACTATTACTCTTACTCGTAAACGTGAAAAGCCTACTTAGCTGTGATAGTTTTCCTTTTAACTTCTACTACTACCGTAAATTTTTTCATCCATCCAAAACTAACCGTTTAGCTAGCAGTCAAGTGTCCCCTCACTTGACATGCCAAATTATAGCTTTCTAGTACTAAGAGTCTCTGAGTTAAGGTGCAGACGGACAGACGGATGGACATAGCGAAACTATAAGGGTTCCTGGTTGCCTACGGAACCCTAAAAATGGAGCCTAATAGCAGTTTTTTGACAATAACTCCTTTCCGACTCATTTTACGATAAATGAAATTAAACTAGAGAAAATTTCCTTCAATTTATGTACTTATTACATTTTTTTTGTAAAATCAATAGTTTTGGCGTACGAGCGCTACACACTGTTATTCATCTACATTCTACACCAAGTGTTTTTCGTATTTATTTTTTTTATTTATTTATCATTTATTTGCATGAAATATGGTGCTTACAGATCTCATAATACAATACATAGTACTTCATATTCCGCTTACTAAATTCAGCATGCAAATTTAGATTGTGCCATAATTTTAATGACTTAAATAATAATAATATATATAATAATAATAATATATGTATATTTACGAAAAAAAATTACTATGCCATTGCATATGGGAATGCGTCGCCTTTGTGTCGGGCTCCCCCTCTCTCCCTTCTACGAAACATCTGCCGGCAGATGAACTCAATAGAAGTATTACGGATTTAAATATGAAATTGCCGTTTTGAACTGAAAAATTGAAACAATTTTTTTTATAAGGTAAAATATCTATGTTTATTTAATCTAAGTATTCACCCTCATAGTCTATATTTTTGCCATCTCATGGGAAGGTCATTTATGCCTTTGCGGTAGAACTCTGGGGACCTGGACTCAAAAAAACTGTGTGAAGGCATTTTGTGTTGCTTCGGAAGAAAATTTTTTACCATGTAAAAAATTGTCCAAATCGCTGAAAAAATGGTAGTCGGTTGGAGTCCGGCGAGTACGGAGGATGACGGATGGTTTCTAACTGTAGGTCCTGTAGTGTTAAAAATACCGTTTTAGACCCGTTGCCGTTTTACTCGAGCAGTGTGGGTTCACACACTTTGTTGAGTCCAGGTCCCCAGACGCCAAAGCAAAAAAAAAAAATGAAAAAAAAAAATAATAATAAAAGGGGCAAAGGCATAAATGACCTTCCCATGAGATGGCAGAAATGTATAGACAATATGATTAATACATATATTTTACCTAAGAAAAAAAAATATTGAATTTTTCCGTACAAAACGGCAATTCATATTTAAACTAATACTTCTATTGAGTTCTGCCGGCAGATATTTCGTAGAAGGGAGAGGGGGAGCCCGATACCCTGCAACGCATAGTAAAATATTTTTCATAATTATACGAAAAACACTTGTTGGTGTCGATGAATAAATAGTTTGCGGAGTTCGTACGCTAAAACTATTGATTTTACAAAAAAATGCATTCATAAATTGAAGAAAACTTTCTCTAGTTTAAATTTGTAAATTAATGTTACATCGTAAAACGAGTCGGAAAGGAGACATTGCCAAAAAACTGCTATTAGGCGCCATTTTTTCAATATGGCGTTGCGAGCGGCAAAGATATGAAGTGGCAAAGTGAAAATTCGAAGAGACCACATCGAATTCAATAAAATCACCAATTTTCAAAACTCCCGGAAAACTTTCCAGGTAAAACTACCGAATGGCGGGACTAAAAGTGAAATAAATTGGTTAACAAGCTAGACCTTTGGACGAATAATCCGACCTTATTCACCTAGGAGATAACATCCAGGTAAGAGAACATTGACCTTTTGGACGAATTTGTTGAGTTTCATTTTGGGTCAAAAGTTCTCAAAAGAACTAACCATTTACAACACGCTTTAATGTGTGAAGAAGCCAGTTCTTTTTCAGCTCAGATCTATTTTTATTTATCAGGTTCTGCGTTTTATTTTCAAGATGACATATGATGGTCATAAAAATAACAAGAGCTTCGGTCGCTGGTAGTATTTTATCTTAACGTGTTCGTTACTCTCCATTGTAATGCTCATAACAAGAGATAACCCCACTGCTGGGGGTCGAGAACGCTTTGCATCAGCCACATCCAGATACGGGTAAGTCGACGACGAGAATTTTCCGTAGATTACAAGAATGTTTGTTTATAGTCGCGTAGTTTAATAGTAACATAATGCGTAATGATCGTAAGACTTTAGGAAGTATTACATCATTGTTATCTGCTTCTTATAGAGAAAAACAATATTTTACTGAAGCTATTTACACTGTCATCTCTGCGACGTTCATATTTTAGATTATTTGCTATCTTTGAGCCCAAACCCTAGCTCCCCAGACTCAGATTACGAATTGGGCACGATATACTGGAGCATCGTATTCTTCGGTCCTTATTCCGACTAGATGCTTGGACCAAGTGTCCTAAATCACGCATATTTCACATTGAAAATCATCTAAAACTGCGTTCATGAAAATGTAATTTACCTTCCACAATGGGTATCCCTCATAGTAGTGGAAGCGTCCTTGCATGGCCACCACCGGAATCCCACTGATCTTGCCGAACACCAGCTGTCCATGGTGCCCTTCGACTGTGCTCAACGGGAAGTTGGGGATGTCTTCATATAATATAGATTGAGAGTCTGTGATGGTCTCAGCCAGGGATCCTGTGGACGATATGAACATTGTAATTGTGTCTCTTTTTACCACATTTTATTAAATTGCTCTATTGAGTAAAGAGTCAGTCTGCCCACTTGTTGGCTCGTAGACCTGTTCAAGACATTTACTACGAGAATTCCCAATGTAAAAGGTTGGCATAGGTAGATACAGCTGACGAGCCTCCTGGTGGAACGTGGTTCACTACCGCTACTAGACACTAGGCACTGCATTACAGAGAAAAGTTTAAATGGCTCAAATGTCCGCCTAGGTTTACAATTAATCAAACTGGTAAGTAAAAGTGGCAGTTTGACTCATTACTGTTGCAGGACGTAGCTATGCAAAGTGATGATTTCAATTTCAGTACCACATATTATTGAAATAAACAAATTCCCACCACCAAGACAAATGGACAAAATCATTTCAACTGAGTTGGTAATTTCTCTATATCTCTTTGGAAGGAAATAAAGTCTATGGCTTCTTGTCAAACATGTCTGCATCGCCATATAATGTGTTCCCTTTGCATAACTTCGCAAGTTAATAATAGCGTGAATTAATATATACCCTCTTTCCAATACGAACCCATCCCAGAGCCGCAAATTATGCCGATGTGTGGTTTCACCGATATGCGAGACAGCAAGAAGTTTGCTATCTCCAGCAGGGTTTCGTAAGAGTATCTGAAACAACATGACAATGGACGTCATCATTATAATAAATTATCAAACGCTGGAGAAACACTAAAAGCATGACATAACTACGTACAGAAAAGCTGCTTGCCATTCTTGAATTGGAAAAAAATAAGATCCGCTAAATTTACAAAAGCAAAAAGAGGGTAGTCCTTCAATAAGAAAAGTAGATACATAGCCATGAGTATGCGTAGCATATCCCCTGCCTAATGTTTTCTTACATAATACCTAATTATGTAAGAAAACATTAGGCAGGGGATTAGGTGTGTGTTGGGTTCGCCAAAAATATATTCAAACCAACTACCTAACCAACTGAAAATTGAACGGTGTTTGAAGCGCAAGATTTTAAATTCCTGAAATGCATCAGATTATTTATGTCATTGACTCGTGAATTTCTATTCCTCTCATTGCAATCGCTTTCAGTAGTTATTTGCGTATTTTATTACCGATGTAATATTCACTAAGTATGCGGTTTTCTTAGAAATAATATTGATTTGATAACAATTACCTACTTTACTAAGGTAAGTTGACATACCTGACGTTTCTCGTGTCAGTGTCCTATTGTATAAGTAGATAAGTACAATGATTTACTCAACCAGTCAAGCTCTCATTAAAAAAATCTTATTTAAACCTAGTTCATTTTAGTATTTTAATTTTTTATCAGAACTGAAGACACTGTTTACTTACTCGTAGTTTATCTGGACAATTATCAGTCAAGATAATTTCGAGATAGCTAACGCGCCCCCACAATAAAAATATTTTTGATATCCGTTTTCACATTTAAAAAGTACGCTTATATAGGTAATGATTACACAAGCAGGTGCATGTAATCTATGGATTATTCCAAGAATGAAAAAAAACCCTGTCCTATCTCAAGAAGTCGGTTCTCTTGTGGCATGTCATCACCGGTCGCTGGTCCTTCTCTCCGCTTGTCAATTGCATGTAATTTGCAATCTGCATCTCTCCCGGCGTTCATGTCGCCGCCGAGATAATTAGTCATTACAGTGTCATTCCGTTGAGGAAAAAACTCGTTAATTTGAATCTAATTTCTTAGGTAGGTAAGTACTAGTTTTACGAGATGTTTTTTTAATGAAATTGGTTTGAATTTTGTTTATTGTTGAATACTTGACTAAACTGCCTAAGCCTATAAGTAACATCCTACAGCTGTTGTGTATTGTTTTCGCAATAATTACAATGAATGCATCACTCGATATGTTGGTTCCCTTTGGGTAAATAAAGAGTGCTATAAAGTAAATTAAATGAGGACAGCTAAGTAGCAGTCAAATAATAATAATTAGATAATAATTTCACTCAAAAGTAATCAAAAATGCAACTTTTTTCGAAACTAGTTAAGGCTCCCATAAACAGGCGCGACGCGACGGTGCGACGCGATTCTGGTAGAACAATTTCTATGAAGTTTTCATAGAAATTGTTCTACTTGAGTCGAGTCGACCGAACGCGACCGTATTTAAATGATCCCTCTGTTGACGTAAGTAGGTAATTGATAGATCGAATCATTTTCAAGGATGGAGAAGTTTCTGAACACTACGATTGATTGTTTCATTGTTATTACTGTTTCATTTATCGTTTAACCTTTGTTAAAGTCTATTAGTCTTGGATCGAAGAGTGACAATAGATATTTCTAGAAATTATGGATAAGATCCGATGAATGGAAGACGGTTACAAGTTTTGCGGAAAGACTTAATGGAAGGCGCGTCATTAATTGATCAAAATTGATTGGTGGGTACCTAATTGTTTGGCAAATTGTTTTTCAACTAGTTACGCAAGTTAAATATGAGAGAAACATGGGTTTAACTACCTACACCAAACGTCAGTACTATATGTAATAACCAAATGACATATGAAAGTTAGCACATGAAGACGTTATTGAAAAGCTCAAAATTAACTAAGAATTAATTAATTTGTAATGTGTAAATAGGTAGGCAACTAGTTTTAAAACTTAATAAAATAGGACACTAGAAATATGTTCTTTGAAATAGCAGGGCCTATTACAACTTGAACTGCAATAACACCAGAACTGAGTAGGTATATGTAAACACGATGAAATAGCTTTGGTACCTTAGATTTTGGTACATACCCTTTAGCCGAATTCCCATTTCCGTTTCCGTTAGCACCATCCGTTTCGACTTCAGGCAAAACTTTCTTCGCCGGCACGAAAGCCTTGGTGTCATTTATGTCATTTGCGTTAATAGGAGCCATCACTGCACTTAATTAATTGATTGTAATTAATAAAAAATTGTTAGCGTAGATGTTTATTGGTTGATGTCCGAGCTTGTAATGCGGTGGACGATTGCCTTCGTCAGTTTTATACATTCGAGTCAGTGGACTGGACGCTTTGATACAGTTATCGTTTTACAAGTTCATTGGGTGTGTTAGTTTCAGCCAGTGCTCAGAGGAAGGGTACGTCCTCGCTTATCGATACAAAATAAGCGTTTAATCTATGTTTTTAATAATTTTAATTAAGATTCGGTTTTCGTGACTACATGTAATACTTACCCATAATTGCACTGGGTGACATCATTTTGGTAGGTACAGTTTTGGTACCTTTTAAAAACGTACCTAACCGTTAATTGATTATAGGTAAGTATTCGTTTAAGAATTTCTTTGGCAACACAAATGGGCAGTGGTTAGCGAGTGTCTGCGTCACTGCGGGAGCGCGGGTTCGATTTTAGTGCAAAGCAATTTATTGTCTACAGAGAATAATAGGTATTATTGTTGCGAGTTACCTAATAGTTTGTGAAGACTGAGTTTTTGTGAAATAGGTGAAAAATCATGTAAGACAATGTCTCGTAGAACTTGTGTAGTTTGATCACAACATATAGTACTTAATACATAATACATACTTATACAATTTTTCGACGCCATATTTTAGTTTTTTTTAATAGTTTTAGTTATGGTAGTATATAATTTTGTTATTTTTAGGTTATGTTTATAATAATAAATAAATATTAATATACAGTACTTAACAAACATAAAAATATTTTCGTACGTAGCCTAGAAATTGTCACTAAATTGACCAAGTGCGTGCCGACATAGTTATGATTTTTGTAATTTATTGCTCACACCTGGACCCTGATCCCTAATTGCGTAACACACCACCAACCGGAATCTGAATCATTTTGAAGCAAATTGCTAATCCATTGCTTCATTAATTTCGAAAAATTTGTCTGCTTTACAACGTAATTAATAACGCAATGAATGTTGTTGAACCGTCAATGCAATTAGGGTGCAGCACTCTGCAGCTAGGCAGTGCAAATAGTTTTTAGATATTCTTAAGTCAAGGGTACCAAACATAGTAAAAACCGGGCCTTTAAATACGTTGATACCAAGTTGATACTTAGGTAGGTACTTTATTAAGCACATGCAAAATATCCTGTTTCCGTCTCAAATTCTAACCACTTAGGTAGGTACCTACTTAGTTTCGGTCACCCGATGAATTAATTGAATATTAATGGACATCTTACAGAGATACAAATATTTATAGGTAACATATAAATATTTATGTGCCTTATAAGTAGTAAAGTTGTCTTGTACTCGTACCTACAACATCAACTTACATAGATTGATACAAAGATCAAGAAAATTGATTTCGAAGAAAACCCTACACTATCTACCTACCTCTGCCACTGGAAATTACTCAAATCTATTTTCTAGCAAATACAGTCGAGTTCATATATAGTTGTTATATTGGCCCTTTCAGGCTTCAAAAATATTATGAACGTCAAAAAGTTCATAATATTGTGACCGCTATAAGCATCATTAAACTGTGGTCAAGATTTAGATTAAGTAATACGTGGCTGCTTTTCCTCAGTAATATTTAGGCATACAGCCAAAGGAAAAGTCGGAAAAGCAAAAACATAAGCAGTCACATACGAGTATTAGGTAATGAATCTAAATCTTGACCACAATTTCATTATGCTTATAGTTGTCACAATATTATGAACTTTTTTGACGTTCATATATTTTTGAAGCCTGAAAGGGCCAATATATTAATGAACTCGACTGTACCTACTTCAAGAGCATATTTTTATACTATCTTCCCATCGAAATGTACTGAGTAGTACTCTCAACAGTCTACAGAAACTAAAGTTAGCATAATAACGAACTTCGCGCCACGTTCCTTCATTTCTCTGATTTTTCGAAATTGTGAGAAAATTTAAACAGGGTCTATTAGGGTTCCGTACCCGAAGGGTGCCAGACGGAACCCCGTTCGTCCGTGCGTCTGTCTGTCAGCGGTCTGTATCTCATGAACCGTAATACGATGACAGTTTAAAATTTCACAGGTTGTGTTTTTTTTTATAACAACAAATAATAAAAATAAAATAACGTTAAAAATTATCCCCATATAAGTCCCATGTTTTTTTATCCTGAAGTATTTTTAAACAATATGTATCTACCTACTGTTAATATTGTTAATATTGTACGGTGGTACGGAATCCTTCGTGTTCGAGTCCGACTCGCACTTGGCCGGTTTTCTTTCGATAACAAGTAAAATATAGGAATATCCAGCTAGGTAGACTCGGAAGCTGACAAGGAAAGACTAGATAATACGGAAGGCGGAAAACTTGGTGTCATGGTGCCAATAAAGCGAGACCTGTGCCCACAACAATTGAGATTAGCTGAGTACATACTATCTATGCCCTCATGATCTTCTCCACTTCCGGGTTGAAATAGGTCCAGATAAGTATGATCGAAGCTAAACAACAGCCATAATTATTTTAAAATATATTCATAGGGGGTAGGTACAGTCAACAACAAAAGTCGATTAACACTTGCAGTTTTTTAATCTTAATTATTAAGCGAAATATTTAATTCAAATCGGAATAGAAGTAAGTACTTAACATTTTAAGAACATTAACTCTTAACAGTTAAACGAAAAAAAACCGGTTTATCGAATCATTTTGTGTTAATTTAGATGATGTCAAAAGTAGCAGTGTTAACCGACTTCTGTTGCTGACCGTACCTAGCCGCTATGGAATAAAACAAATTATTTAAAAGTAGAGCTCCGCCACTTCTTTCACATCCAAAGCATGGAATACCTACTTAATTTAAGAATAAAATATTTGTATATTTGTAAATACTTAGATATCAGTGTGATTTGACCTTTTCTTAAAATGTCGTGTCATTTAGACATGGCTAAAATATTCTAATTAAACATATCAATGCAAATTGGTTCTATAAATCGCAGATAAGTATTCAGATATTATACGAAGATTCGCTTACATATTTTTTATAATAAAAAGGTACCTATTGTTATGTTGGGGTCGGCTTCCAGTCTAACCGGATGCTGTTGAATACCAGTACTTTACGTGGAGAAACTGCCTATCTGACCTCCACAACCCAATTACTGGGTAATACCCCTTGGTAAGACTGGTTTATTTTATTTTATTTTATTTGATAGTAATAACAAACAGCAGTATATTACACAGTAGGCATACAGTATATAACTTGCAATAAAAGTAACAAATACACTACTCAAGACGTTATCCACAGATTACCATACAGAATAGCTTGCTGTTAGCAGAGCAAGTTAAAAAAGCACTTATATTACTTATACTTACTTACTGGTTGTCAGACTTTCGGGCTACTGACGACCCGTAACGATTAGATCCACGAATGACAGCCGGGACCAACAGCTTAACGTGCTTCCCGAGGCACGGAGGAGTCTCGGTATGTAAAGATGGTCACCCATCCACGGACCAACCCCGGCAAGCGTAGCTTAACCTTATGGATCTACCCGTGCGGCTGTTATTGCTTAGCCACGAGCTCCTAATAACTAAGTATATAATTAAATAAAATTGAAGTGTCTGTTTGTAATGTAAAAATAATATCTATTTACTAAATGCATATGAAAGTATAGGTATACGGTAGGTAGTTACTAATAACAAAAAAACTATATTTTAATTTTTTTTCTGTCTGTCCGATGGCTCAGTGTGGTCTGCCGTGCGTGGTTCTGGTAACAAAAAAAAACTAAACGGTGGAGGGTTGATTGACTTGTTATGTGATTAAATTCATTTATTCATAAAATATAAGATTACAGTTTACACCAAATCGCCTATACGAGTATCTATGCTAATTACACTAATAATAGGTCTTTACCTATGAAATTGCCGTTTTATATGAAAAAATTTAAACGAATTTTTTTCATGCATTTTTTATTTGTATTAATCGAAGTAATCACCCATGCAATCAATGCATCTTTGCCAACGCAGTGGCAGTTTATTGATGCCCTTCTTAAATAAATCAGCTGCAGCTAATTCGTCATTGTCGACCAAAGTCTTCGGACGACCGCGAGGTTCATTTTTCAGGTCGAAATTTCCAGAACGGAAACGAGCAAACCAATAACAAGTGGTGCGTTGGTTTGTAGTGTTAGCTCCGTAAACGTCGTTGATGTTGCGTGCCGCTTGTGCCGCGTTGCTGCCACGAACCGTCGTGGCAGCAACGCGGCACAAGCGGCACGAATGCATGGCATGGAATATGAGTACCGACTCATATTCCATAATTACTCGAATTTTTAACGTTTCCATGATAACGAAAAAGATTGAAATGAAACTAAATTCGCACTAAAACTGAATTCGCATAAAAAGTTAATAACAGTAACATAAATAGTTCTATTGTTGGTAAGTAGGTAGCTATATTCTTAAAATAATATTAAATTACATTTAAATAAAGTTAGAATTACTTAGGTAATATTTTTACAAACACATACCTACGTAGAAGAGATGACATTTTAGGATTACAAATTATTTTAAAGAGATCAGTTTTACTTGTACCTATTACAATTAGAGACAATTTATAGATTAGTAGGTAACATTTTATAATTTCCTTATTGTGTATTTAGTAGTCATGTTATGTTTAATTAAATAATCTTCTGGATAAATATTTATTTAAACTTTTCGCACTAAAAAATGTAAAAAGGCGGAACTTAATGCCTTAGGCATTCTCTACCAGTCAACCAAGGGTGGTGAAGAGATTGATAGCAGGTGCTCAGGTATGAGAGGAATAATTTTATAAGAACACTAAAAATATATCTTAATTAATTATAAATAGACTGTATACAAGTACATAAATAGGTTATAAACTATTAAGCATAATCATTTTATTATCAGGCACCTAGGCCCATAGATAAAATACACAAAATTATCTTAAAAACAATAATAATAAACTAATAAATAATAATAAATCTTATTTTATCTACACGTACACGTGTACGTGTGTACACGTCTTTTATTTTTTATACACGTAACGTCGGCGTCGTGTTTCGCTGCGTGGTGTCGCGTAACCGTCCTCGGAAACGTCGAAATATGACACCTGTCGGCCAAAAGTCCTCTTTTAAAAAGGTCTGTAGATGGTGGGTTGGAACTCGTACCACGAACGACACAAATAATGGAATGTAATACACATACATACCTACTTAACATATATAACATGTTTATGTATATTGCAATTATAGTCTTTCATTTAAGAATTCGTTTATATTATAATTGCTTTTGTTTAATAGAAATAGTTTTACTTTTTTAATAAAAATATTGTATTTATCTATATTACTTATTTCTTCTGGTAACTTATTATATATTTTTATAGACATGACATAGGTGAGGAGTGCATTTTTAATCGGGATGTAGGTATGTTTAATCTATTTTTATGTCTTAAAGTAAATTTAGTTTGTATGTCTTCTCTTTTTGTGTAGAATTCCGGGTATCTACGTACAAATTTACAGAGTTCAAAGATGTAGAAGCACGGTAGGGATAAAATTTTATGTTCCTGGAAGTGGGGCTTACAGCTATCCGTTTGTTCAATATTGGTGCCGATTCTCTTGTCACAAATGCCTCTAAACTAGACTATAAATCACTAAAATTTAGTTTATTCCTGTCAAACGACGATTTCCCATTCTGAAATTGACTAAAGTGACACAACTTAACTATATTTTGGTTTGACAGGACTAAGATTGTACGGAGTTATTAGTTTAGTGAAAATGGCAATTTTGCTATTCTGAACTTGACTGTTTTCACCTAAAATTTTAATTGTCAAACTAAATCAGACTATGTTTAATCGCGATTAAAAAGGTGTAGAACAAAATTACTTGACATGAACTAAAATTCACACCGAGACCTTGACTTCGGATGCAAAAACAGTAGTGTATTTTTTTCTTTTCTTTTGCGGTGAGTCCTATCGCAAAAATAATGAAAATTTGGCCCCCCTTAATAAAGCCCATAAACCCCTATGACTCAACATGTAGGTACCAAAAAAAAAGATACTTACATTCCATATAAAACACGTTGAAGCTGCTCCCTCCCTGCGCCCCTCCAGCTCTAAAAGATATTTGACCCGGTAACGACGGCGACGTCGGTGAACAAAATATGACAAGCCTTGTCACTTCATACTGATTTCGTTAGTTCCAATTAAAGCCACCGGGTCAAATATACTACAGGCACTAAACCACGCGGAGTCACGATTGTCAAACTCGATTTTAGTTGTGTCAAAATTGTTTATTTATTTATTTATTTAACCATTTATGTACACACAAATAAACAGACAAACAGAAAGGAACAGAAAAATACGTACAAAGGTGAAAAAAGGTGAAGGTATATTAAATTTAGAGGATTTTTTTTTTGCAGAATAGCTCTAAGATTCTCATAGCAAAAAGTAAGGAATTTTAGTGATAGTTTAGTTAGGTGTACAACAGAATCGGCAGCATTGACTAGAATTCTAATAAGTTTTTTTTTGTAGGGTGAATAGTGTAGGTGCGTCTGTACTATTACCCCATAATATGACACCATATTTAAGCCATGCATAGGCATATGCGTAATGTATGGCATATGTTACCAACGCAGTATTCATGTCAGTAGTTTACCATGTCTGTAGTAACCTAATTACTCCATTCAACGCTGTACGCTGCACAATCTTTAGGCTTGGTTACAGAAGGTACAGTTTTAAATCATGGGTAAACATAAGGCATTTTGCGTTAGAGCAGAGAATTTTTGATAGTAATTAATGATTTACCTACTGTTAAGGTAAATCATTAATTCCTATCAAAAATTGCTTAGGACCTAAGGTACTACCTTGACTAACCCCTGATCGAGTATAATACTCTTTCGACTTATACCCTTCCACTTTAACAAACTGTTTACGATCCTGCAAGTAGTGGGCCATAAATTTTAAGAGAGAAGTTGAGAATCCTAGTACCGCAAATTTATTCAAACGCACATCATTATCCACAAGGTCGAAGGCTTTCTTAAAATCAAAGTATGCTGCAATACAATAGTATATTATGATACAAGTGAGCTACGTTGCTCATTATACACGAGGCTGTGGGTGTCTAGTGAGCAAGTTACTCACGAGCATTGTAGGAAACTATCGTAAGCAGCTAAGTACTTTTCTCTAGATTTTGCAGGTATTATCAATCAATCAATCAATCAATCAATCAAAAGTTTATTGTGGATCATAGGTATGTATAGTACAGTTCTTAAATATTTGAAAATTTTGATCAGCTATGTCCCGCCCGTAGGGCATACAATAATAATAATTACATTTAAACAATGGAGATGTCAAATTCAAATTATTATATAGAGAATAAAATTAATTGCATATATAACCTCGGCCACTCCGCAGGTCCGCATGCATACTCTATCTAAACCCGTACCGATCAATCGGGGAGTGAGACAGGGCGACACCATTTCACCGAAACAGTATTCCTAGAAGATATCGTGGAAAGTTAAGATATTGGGACTATTGCGGTAATAACATTAATGGTGCCTACCTGTCTCACATAAGATTTGCAGATGACCTACTGCTTTTCGCTGAAAATTTTGATCTCCAGAAAATGCTTCAAAACCTTTATGATGCCTCTTTCAAGGTAGGACTTAGGATGAATAGGTATGGCCAAGACGAAGATTATGGCAAACATCTTCAGTAATTCAAATCCTGTTAAATTCGGAAATTAAATGTTGAAGATGGTTGACCGGTATGTCTATCTTTGTCTTTCGTTTGGCAAATAGCATCAATAGATAGAGACATCGAGAAGAAAACAGCTTGGGTGGACTGCATTTAGAAAACTGGACGTCATTCTGAGATCGGCTAAAATTCCACTATGTCTAAAGTCCCGCCTTTATACCCAGTGTGTTTTGACGTGTGGCTGACACTGGCATGGCCACGATCACGGATCTTAATTTCGAAAACACAAACAATTTGTCGCCAAATATCAGAATTTGCCGGTTACAGGTTCAAAAGATATAAGGGTGTATAGCTGGCCCCGCTGAAGAGTCTCCCCAGCGTGACCCATTTTGAATCTCAAAAGCTAGGACACCTGGCGAAGATCTGTTGTCTTCCAAATTTAGTCGGTAATTAGTCGCAAGTTTTCGCCAAGTTACAGATTTTGTCGGTGTGTAATTACAAAGATATTAAAGAATTCAATTTCTTCATACATTGGTAGAAGCAAGTACAAAATACTTTATATAGTTTCTAGACAGCAGGTATCTATGATGTCATAAAATATGGTGGAATGTTTGTTTCGAAATATTTAGGTATAAAAGTTATTCTATAATTTGAACCCACCAAAGGAAAGCTGTATTCATTACCTATTAACAGAGCTACAATAAATAATAGGTATTTACCTATGAAATTGCCGTTTTGTATGAAAAAATTTAAACGAATTTTTTAAATGCATTTTTTATTTGTATTAATCGAAGTAATCACCCATGCAATCAATGCATCTTTGCCAACGCAGTGGCAGTTTATTGATGCCCTTCTTAAAGAAATCAGCTGGACGGGAGGCAACAAATTCTTCAAAGGCATGTTGTACTGCCTCTCGGGTATTGAATTTTTTTCCCGCCAAGAAGTTATCCAAATTCTGGAAAAAGTAGTAGTCTGTAGGCGCAAGGTCTGGTGAGTAGGGCGGATGACGGAGAGCTTCCAGCCCCAGTTCTTGCAACTTGGAGACCGTCTGTTATGCAGTATGAGGTCGCTGGTTGAAGATGTGCCAGCTTCTCCATCATTGTGTTCAGTTCTTCACAGTACACATCTGAAGTAATGCTCACCCCGTTTGGTAAGAAGCTGTGATGAATCACACCGGCGCTAGACCACCAAACAGTGACCATCACTTTTCTAGGGGTAAGTTTTCGTTTAGGGCATTGTTTAGGTGCTGAACCAGGATCCACCCAACTTGCTGAGCGGTTGCGGTTATCAAACAGAATCCATTTTTCATCGCAGGTAACAATGCGGTTCAAAATTCCTTCATTTGTGTGTCTGTTGAGCAGTGCAAGGCACGTCTCGACGCGTACTTCGCGCTGGCGATCATTGAGTTCGTGGGGCACCCATTTGTCAAGGTTTTTACCTTGCCAATTTGACGCAAATGGACCAATATTGTTTTGACGCTAACGTCGAAAGCTGCTGCTAATTCAGCCGTAGATTGTGTATCATCAGCTTCCACAATCGCCTTTAATTCGTCATTGTCGACCAAAGTCTTCGGGACGACCGCGAGGTTAATTTTTCAGTTCGAAATTTCCAGAACGGAAGCGAGCAAACCAATAACAAGTGGTGCGTTGGTTTGTAGTGTTAGCTCCGTAAACGTCGTTGATGTTGCGTGCCGCTTGTGCCGCGTTGCTGCCACGACGGTACCTACTCATATTCCATAATTACTCGAATTTTTAGCGTATCCATGATGACGAAAAAGATTGAAATGCGATGAAAATGTAACACTAATCAATAAACAAATGACTACTTTTGGAAAAAAAATCCATGTTTTTAAAATAAAATTAATTTGAAATTAGAATTCTTAGCCAAACAAAAATTATTTTGATTTGAAATGGCCAGTACTGCAGAACGGCAATTTCATAGGTAAAGACCTAATATTAGGGGTTAAAGTATGAAACTGCCGATTTGTATTGAAAAGTTGAAATCCTTTTTTTTTTTAATTTAACTTTATTTAATCAAAATAATTTAGTACCATTATTATCTATAATATATTGCTGCCATCTAATAGGAAGGTCATATAAGCCTTTGTGATAGAACTCTCGTGATCTAGATTCGATAAATTGTGTGAAAGCATTTTGTACTGCCTCCTAAGAAGAAAACTTTTTATCACGTAGAAAATTGTCCAAATCACGAAAAAAATGGTAGTCCGTTGGAGCAAGGTCTGGCGAATACGGAGGTTGACGAATGGTTTCTAATTGCAGTTCCTACAGGAAGGAAGTTAAAACGGTTTTTCGTGTTGTATGAGGTCTCGCGTTATCATGGAGCAATAATGGTGAATATCGATTCATACGTCGGGGCTGTTTCACTGCTAGTTTTGCTATCATTGTTCGGAGTTCGGCACAGTAGACATCTGCCGTTATTGCTTGACCAGATCGGAGAAAGCTATAGTGAATAACACCATGCTGAAACTACCAAACAGTTACCATTACCTTTTTATTGGTAAGCTTTGCTTTAGGACACTTGCGGCGTTTGACCTCGGGTCAGCCATTGCATTTTTCGCTTACGGTTATCGTTAAGAATCCACTTTTCATCACGTCACAATTCGATCCAATATTCCTTCATTTCTGTATCGATTCAACAAGGCAACACAAGTTTCAACACGCGTTTCTTTCTGCAGATCAGTCAAATCATGAGGCACCCATTTCTCATATTTTTTTATTTTATTGATTTGACGCAAATGAGTCAATATTGTTGGTAAGGTAACGTTAAACCATGCCGCTAATTTCTGGGTAGTTTGGCTCGGGTCGGCTTCCACCATCTCTTTTAATTCATGGTTATTCACCTGTGTGGGCGGTCTTCCACGTGGTTCGTTCTTCAAATCAAAGTTTCCATCACGAAAGCGTTTAAACCAAAATCGCACGGTGCGTTCATTAGCAGTCCCCTTTCCAAACGCAACATTGATATTGCGAGCTTTTTCTGCCGCGTTAGTTCCGCGTCGGAACTCGTATTCAAAAATAACGCGAATTTTCGAAGTATCCATCTTTCTTGTCTAAGCTGAATAAAAAAAACAACTGAAACTCGATAATTAAATGTTGCACATTTTTTAAATGAAGAACTTCATAGGTACCATGTGAAAAAGTTTCACTCAAAAATCTCAAACCATGAAGGTTCTATGTCAATTCGAAGTTCCTAATACACACATCAAAAGTGTCTAGGGATCAAGCATTTTTATGCGGATTTCTTGAGATTGAGATGTGGCTTTGTAATAAATTTATGATTTTATAAATTTATATGGATCCTTTTTGGTGCATTTCATAATTTGAATCAGGAACTGTGAATCAAATTCGAGTAAAAGATGAAAATCAGCTGTCAATATTTTCCCTATAAAAACATACAACGCATTGAAGACATTATTAGTGCTACTGTTTCCCTACTACTGATTAAAACCAACGTTATTATGGAGCGGCGACGTCATTTAAGCAGGGAAGAAATGCTCAGAGCCGTGGGAATGATAGAAGCTGGTTCCCGGCAACGTACTGTGGCTTTAGCTCTGAATACAAGTCAGAGTGTTATCAGTCGACTTTGGACACGTTACCGAAGCACTGGTACCGTGGCTGAGCGCCATGGAGGACGGTATCGCTGCACCACACGGAGACAAGACCGATACATTCAAATCTTAACTCGAAGAGCTCCAACTATAACCGCCATGATGTTAGCCGTGAGGCTTCATCACTCTTCAGGGAACTTAATTAGCGACCAAACAGTCAGAAACCGCTTGCATGAAGTGAACCTTCATTCCCGAAGACCGCTACGGGTACCACCTATAGCAATGCACAATCGTAGGATTCGATATCAATGGGCTCTTGAACACAGAAATTGGGCAGAAGAACAATGGCGTTTCGTGTGCTTTTCTGATGAGTCTCGTTTTGGTATGAGACCGGATACAAGACGTATACGACACTGGAGAACCCCTGGACGCCAACAGCGATTAAAATCCTGCCAGGAAGTCCATCCTTATAGTGGTGGAACCATCATGGTATGGGCGGGTATTTGGATCGGCGGAAGAACTGAGTTGATTTGGATCAGAGGCAACCTCAACGCTCAAATTTATGCTGAGACGATTGTATCAGACGTCATCGTTCCTCTAAAAGTGCAAATCGGTCCCTTATTTCAGTTAATGCATGATAATGCACGACCGCACACCGCAAGAGTTGTAAGACAGACTCTCGCCGCAGCTAACATCAATGTCCTGCCCTGGCCTGCTCAGTCGCCAGACTTGAACCCGATTGAGCATGCATGGGATATGCTACAGAGAAGAGCTCTGCCGAATATGGAGGGTATCCAGTCGCAAGAAGACCTTTTTTTGTTGTTGCAACGAACATGGGCGGCCATTCCACAGCGTGATTTGGATGAACTCATTTTGAGTATGCCAAACCGATGTTCTTGTGTTGTTAGTGTTCGCGGTAGAAACACGGATTATTAATTGTTTAAGTTACCCAATAAAATTTTAAAGAAAACTGTTATTTCAGTCTTTTTTTCGAACTTTAATGTTAGTGGTTCAAATGTCAAAAATCCCTTTATTAGGAAAATGGCAAATTTCTTTATTAATGCAAAGGTGACTTGGTTTATCGTTACTGTGACAAACGAAAACACTTTATTTGATGAATCCTTAAAGAAAATTTTAATTAATATCAATCAGGAGAAAAGTTATTGCAAAAATATATGTTGATCCCTAGACACTTTTGATGTGTGTACAATAAACGGCAATTTCATACTTTAACCCCTATTATAATAGGTTGGGGAAAAAGTTTCTATAAGTATAAGGTTCAAAAAAAAAAATTAAAAAGGATAACAAATTAAAATAGGTAGGATGTCAAATAATACACATAAAATTCAAAAAAATAAAATTAATCACAATAAACCAAAATAAGAAATTACAAAATCATAATATAATATATATTAGGCTTTCGTTTGCATTTTGTGCTGCATTTAGTATTTCTGGCGGGGTTAAATCTATCAATTGTTCATCTTCTGTACTAAAACTTGACATTTTTACAATTATTTACCACACAGCAACAAATGCGATACGAACAAAATATGAAAATTATGGGATGTGGCGCGCAAGTTTTTTTTTTTTTTTGCACGCCTCAAATGTTAGGTGATTGATTACATATAGCCATACTTCAAAATTATAATTTTTGTGATATAATGCAAATATTTTATAGCAAATTATTGTGAATTATAAATAATTTGATAATAATAAATGTTTTTGGTCTTAGGACATATTTATTTATTCCAAAAATATAAATAGATTTTCAGCGCCATAAAACCGCTTTGTTGTTACAAAAAAAAAACTATAACCCGGTTAAATTGAAAATGCTCTGTTTACTCGCAAATTTGCAGTTAGGTGGTAACTTAACTTTGTAGGGATAATTCTATTATGCACTAGTGTGCAATATTACTATGCACGTGTGTGTTATAGTTCGGTTTAAGGCCCTAAGAACGATGTAATAAGGCTCACTTTACGAACAAGCTCAAACTCAAAGCATTTATTTCAAATAAACCAATTACAGGCACTTTTGAATTGTCAATGGGTCGGTCAGTCAGAAAGATGAAGCTAGTTGCCCCCTAGATCCCTAGATCCCTATGGAGAAGAACGGGCAAGAAACTCCACGGACACTCTTTTAAATCATAATATTTTTACAAAATATTGGTTACATCGTTCAAGTTGAAAATATACATGTGAGAACAATGTAGAAAGACGTGCACGTTAAAAAGCGTCCGTAATAAAAATATAATAACTAAAACAACTAAATTAAATATTAAAATTAAAAATAAGCCATGGCAGCTAAGAGACGACCAGTCCCAACTGACGGCGCCCGTTCACGAACATGACGCATGGATCAGCACCATTTAGCTCAACCATTTTGAAGGGAACTTAATGATCCAACACACACGCCACCATCAGCGAGACATTTGAGTGAGCATGACATACTCTCAACCGCCAGGGCACACTCAAGTCAGTGAAAGACGTACCCAGTAAAAGGTAGCTTAATAGTAGCTACATAGTGCTCACACGTGCTAGTGTTTTGAAAACTAAATAACAGTGTTTTTTTTTAATTTCGAAAATATTTATTTACGGTGTACTTATCAATTTGACACGTGTAATGGTTAGACGTGTCAAATTGTAACCCCGAAAGCGCTCACGTACACCGCGGTCAGCGGTATTTGGGATTCGACGTTCTTAGTTTGGTTGGCTTACCCCTTGACGATACCCGTTGATACGACTGGTTGTCAGACTTTCGGGCTTCTGACAATCCGTAACGACTGTCAAAGATCCACGAAGGACAGCCGGGACCAACGGCTTAACGTGCTTTCCGAGGCATAGAGGGGTCTCGGTATGTAAAGATGGTCAATTGGTCACCCATCCACGGACTAACCGCGGCAAGCGTAGCTTACCACGGACTATCTGCATAATTGTCTCTCTTTGTCATCCAAAGGTAAAAGATCGCTTTTAGCGATAAGACCGCCCATTGTGTCACCCTATGTAAAATTTCAACATTCATACCTGTATTTTAAATGGTGTGCATAATAAAGAGTATTCATTCTATTCTATTCTTATTAACCTGATCGATCGACCTGAGCGGCTATTATTACTTAGCCACAAGCTCCTCCACTGTATAGTAACTATACTTACCTACCTTATCAAAAATATTATACTGGGTTATTTTTTAAAAGTTTTGTGTAAATAGTATAGTTTTATGTGTAACACATAGGTTTGTTTTTATTTAGGCTTCATTGACTAAACTCTTATAAATTATAACTTGCAAAGTGCAACGTTACAATATGTTTATTCGCCTAATTATTGATATAGGTATAATTTTGTCTGAAATTACGTTAGTTCTTCTTTATTATCTATCATTTTTTAAAGGAGTATTCCCCACTAGACTAAAATTTCCTATAGTCAAACCATTATACATAAAAACGACATGAATAACTATCGTTCGATTACTCTAATACCCGTAATTTCTAAGATTTTTGAAAGAATTATGTACGATAAACTGCACTCCTTTATAATAAAACATGCAGTTTTAAAAGAGGAACAGTTCGATTTCAGGAAAAAATAAATCAACAACTCTTGCATGTGTTCTCTTTTTACCTCTAGTCTGAATGAAAAAAAGCCAATATCATCAATATTTCTCGATATGTCAAAAGCGTTTGACTTCGTAGATCACAAACTGCATCTCTACAAACTGAATCGTTATGGCATTAGGGGAGACGCGTTACACTGGTTAGAAAGTTATCTAAATAATCGCCAACAATGCGTAGAGATATCTAGACATACATTATCAGAAAAGAAAATATATAGATCCGCCTATCGTCAAAACTCCTGCGGCGTTCCCCAGGGCAGTATAATAGGATCATTTTTGTTTTTGCTGTATATCAATGATTTGCCCAACGTAACCCCATATTCATGCATTCTGTACGCCGACGATACAACCCTTAGTATTGAACTCACCGATACCAATATCACCAAATACGAAAAAGAGATTAATGACACGTTAAACAAAATAATAGTATGGCTAAAAGACAACAATTTACATGTCAATATTAGTAAAACCAAACTTATGCAGTTCCAAACTTACAATAGCAAACGTCACCGATTAGACGTAAGATATGGAAATGACGCTATAGAAGAAGTTGATAGTGCTACTTTTTAGGGGATAACATTAGATAAATATTGCAACTGGAAAGGACACATTGACAAATTATGCACTAAACTGCAAAGATTTGTATTTGTTTTATACAGAATAACTCGCGTAGTATCAATGCAGCACTTTATGCCTATCATGGTTACGTAGCATCAATTCTCCGCTACGGCATTATAATATGGGGCAATTCTGTTGACATTATTAAAGCATTCCGAGCCCAAAAAAAAATGTATTCGATCAATAACTAAAGCCCAACCATTAGAAAGCTGTGTCCCGCTCTTTAAAAATTTAAAAATATTACCACTACCATCTTTATATATATTCGAAATCTGTGTCTTTGTACACAAAAACATAGCTTTATTTCAAGAACATAATGATGTTGTAATAAGAAAAAGTCGAAATATCTACAGATTATGTGTACCCCAACCCCCAAACCCCAACAAAGAATTAAACTATTTTCCAATAATGTTTACTGTATGGCAATTCGTGTTTATAATAAATTACCTAATGTTTTTAAAAATCTTAACTTCATGACATTTAAAAAGAAATTATTTAACTTTCTATAAGTGTTACTACTCAACAAATGACTTTTTAAATGAAAAATTTGATTCAACATTTAAATTAGATGACGACTTGACTCTGTGTTCCTAAAGAGAATTTATTAACGATGACATTGTATTGAATAATTCTTTAAATTGTATTCAATCATTCTTGGCATTATATTTAATTACCCATGACGTTGTATTTAATAATTCTTAACATTATATTTTAATTATCCCTGACATTGTATTTGATAGTACCTAATTAACGTTTTCCTTAACCTTAACATTGTTTAGTTTGTCTAATTTTGGTATAATATTATTGTTTTAATACATTTAATTTAAATTCTGTGAAATATTTGTACGCTGAAAACAGCAGAATATTATGGACGTCATATTTTGTGGAACACCTTTACAACAATATTCTAACAAATAAATAAATTATTATTATAATTATTATTTACCTCAACGCATTGAAGATTACAATGTTAGGATGGGCTAGGACAAACGAACTACCTCTCCGGTGGGTTCCCGCATTGTCGAGGTGGGGGGGCTCAGTAGCCGTGGCTTGGTCACCCACGGTGAAGCGAAGAGGAACCCGAGGAGGGGCCGCTCGTCAGGGCTTTTCCTGATAAGCCGACGACGTAGCGGCCAACGGGTAGGTTGCGGTGGCCGCTTGGGCGACACCGCAACTGAGGTGGGCCGCTGTGTCTTTTGGGAGGCATCGCGGCTGAGGGTTGGAGGCCGCAGCGGGAGAGGAGTGCCGGTATTGCGGTGCCGCTCTCCCTACCTTCCGCGGCCTTGACGGGGCCGCCAGCGTTTGATGGCGGACGCGGTGGGGCCGCAGGGGAGGAGGAGTGTCGGTATAACGTTGGCCGCTCTCCCTATCCTCTGCGGCCGAAATTTGGCAGGCGGCGGGGCCAATGACCTGACCCGTCGCAGGGGGACCAAGGGTGCCCAGGCACGGGGTCGTCTGGCGCCCATGTGCTGGTTTGGTCCCACGGGTGGTCTCGGCGTGCAAGGTGTTCTGGTGCGCCGGTGATGGGGAGCAAGTACTCCCCAGAGGAGGGTCCGGTGACGGACAGCCGTGGCGGGCTCGCGGATGAGTGCTAACGCGTGCCCGTGTTCCCGCCGTTAAGCGGCAGAGGAGGACACCGTGGAGTTTTAGTGGGTTAGAGTCCCACATAACTGCACTATCTCCCCGTGGTAGTGCAGTATGCATGAGCATTTCTCCACGATAAAAAAAAAGGACAAACGAACTACATGAATAAATAATATGAGGAAATTCAAATACAACTTATTCAAACATTAGAGATTTGATCTTTTTGTAAGGCCCATTGTGCATACAATAAGTAGGGACGTAGTCAGGAGATGACTTCAGTTAGTTCCCAGTAGGAAGACACGATGTGGGCCCTCATTGCGTTCTCAGTGTTATTAATTTTCTATTTGTTAAAACACAAATTCAGAAGACCACACCTCTATCCTCCAGGTTGTTTTTGAGTTGGCTTCGATATTAATAATATTGTGAAATATATTAAATCACTTGTAATTTTTTAGGACCAACACCACTGCCGTTTTTGGGGAACTTGTTGTCCATTGCTTTTAGTTTGAGATCTCGGATCCCCCACCATACGTTATGGCGGTTTTGGGCTCGCGAGTATGGGAACGTGCTCGGCTTGAGACTAGGACTCATCAACGTTGTGATCGTCTCCGGAAAGAACTTGATAAAGGAAGTGTCAACTCGCGAAGTTTTTGACGGCAGACCTGATGGATATTTTTTTATGATGAGATCGTTTGGCAAAAAGCTTGGTAAGCATTAATATTATTTCCTATTCACAACATTGTTCCAACATATTTCACAACTAAGTATATGATATAGAACGACGAATCACGAATGACGCACGATTAATATCTATAAAAAATCATAAAAACTTTATCTATGTGTTAGAAACTCACAACCGCATTGATCACTATCGATTAGCTGTTTTACTATTCTTATAGGCAATTAATATAATAACATGAACTCGTTTGGAAGCTGCGGCGGTGATTCATTATTCAAAAGTACTAGAACTAAACCCTATCTTGTATTCTTCTAGGAATAGTCTTCAACGACGGAACCTCTTGGAGCAAGACAAGGCGCATCGTGCTGAAATATCTGAAGAGCTTTGGGTACAACTCGCGGTTGATGGAGAATTACATTAGCGAGGAGAGTAGAGCCCTCGTCAAACTGAGGATGGGCGACGCCGGGCAGCTGATACTAGTCAATAGCATGTTTAATATCACGATCGTCAATATCTTGTGGAGGCTCGTCGCTGGGAAAAGGTCACAAACTTTTATTAGCTTTATTTTTACAACACGGGTATTTATTATTGAATTTTGCACAAAGGCTTTCGCAATCAATGAAGCCCTGCAGTGACCATGTCTAAATTAGCTATGTATAGCTCATTTAGCAATTAATACTAAGCACCCATGTGGCGTGTCATCTCATCCAGTTTCTCTTGCAGGTGATGATAAAAAATCCATCCAAGCCAAAATAAAAATCATGACAGAAATACCTCATTAGTATCGTAATTCGTTTCTAAATTATTCATTTATGATGAGTTCCAGATACGATTTAGAAGACGGAAAGCTCAAATTGTTATGTGATTTAATAATGAGGTTGTTTCGAGCCGTGGATATGAGTGGAGGCATCCTGAACTTTATGCCATTCATGAGACATGTGCTGCCTGGCCTGTCTGGGTACACAGAACTGAGTTCTATCCATAAGGCACTCCACGACTTTCTGAGGGTGAGTTGATACAAAAATATGTAAAAATTACAATATGGCGAGGTCAAGTTCACAATAACAACGCGTCGCATCTCAACAAAATAAGATATAAGCTGTTATTTAGTTCAGGGTCGTGTGTTTGCGTAAGAAACTCTGGATATTGTTGACGGGTTTTTTATAAATGTTTTCTTTTATTTTGTTCCAATAATGTCATCGGATAATGGATATTTTGATGAATGTCTAGCTTTGAATTACATGCACTGCTAATTGTAGGTATGCTCTTTGAGCAGGGATCGGGATCAACATAGTAGTAGGTGTAATTTAAAATGGGCTCTGAGACGAAGTAGTCTTATATAGTCTTGTTGACCGTTTGTTTGTAAGAAGTCGGTATATTATAAAATTATAATATCAAAATTATGGCATGTCAGTTCAAGTTATCACTGGACACCGGTAGAACAGCCACAATACAGGGTGTAAGTTTAAACAGTGGCAACGTTTTAAGGGGTTATTGTACTCATCATTATGAACAACTTTTACTATGGGACCAAACCTGAAATCGCGAAAAATCGCGATATGTTTGCATAATTCGTCAAAATGTAGGGAACAGCTGTTTTTTTTTCGCGATTTCAGGTTTGTTCCCGTAGTAAAAGTTGTTCATAATGATGAGTACAATGATCCCTTAAAAGGTTGCTACTGTTTACACTTACACCCTGTATATTAAGTTAAACAGCCAACTGTAAAAAAAATTGCAAAATGGCTGGCTCACAATGTATGTACCCATGTACGGTCAGCAACAGAAGTCGATTAACACTGCTACTTTTTGACATCATCTAAATTAACACAAACATGATTTGATAAACTGCTTTTTTTTCGTTTAACTGTTAAGTTAATGTTCTTAAAATTTTAAGTACTTCTGTTCCGATTTGAATTAAATATTTCGCTTAGTAATTAAGATTAAAAAACTGCAAGTGTCAATCGACTTTTGTTGCTGACTGTACGAGGGGGGATCAAAAAGAAGTGAGAATGAGATAGATTATAATGACTGTTGATAACTTAATAATTTATTTTTCTACATAGTCTCCGAGTCTCTCTACACACCGAGTCCAGCGCTTTTCCAAGACTTCAATCCCTTTCAAAAAAAAAGTTTTGTCTTGGTCCTGCAAAAAGCTCTCCACGGCATCCATCACCTCGTTATCGTCTTCGTACCTGTTTCCCCTTAAGTATTCTTTCAATTTGGGGAACAGATAAAAATCGCTAGGCGCCAGATCTGGTGAATAAGGGGGGTGGTCAACCAATTCGAAGCCAGCTTGCTGAATGGCAGCCATCGCAACTGCCGACCTGTGCGCGGGTGCGTTGTCGTGATGACACAGCACGCCCCTTCGAAGTTTCCCTCTCCTTTTCTCTTTGATGGCATTCCTCAACTTAGGAATTAAAGCTGCATAATATTGGCCTGTAATAGTGGTTCCCCGCTCCAGGTAATCAATCAACAATATCCCTTCTGAGTCCCAAAATATTGAGGCCATAACCTTGCCAGCCGATGCCACGGCACGAAACTTCTTCGGGGTCGGTGATGATGGCCGTTTCCATTGCGAAGATTGCTGTTTTGTCTCGGGATCAAAATGATGAACCCATGTTTCGTCCATTGTTACGAAACGAGACAAAAAGTTTTCAGAATCTTCTTGAAACTTGTCCAACAATATCTTCGAAATGTCAAGTCAATTTTGTTTCTGACTGTCGGTTAACATTCTCGGCACCCATCTTGCGGAGACTTTTCTCATATTCAAAGATTGTTTCAATATGGATTGAATACTTCCATATGAAATGCCCGTTTCTTGAATTAAGTATCGGATGGTAACTCTTCGATCGCTCAATACAATTTTCTCGACTTTCGCAAAATTTTCTTGGGTGCCTGACGTCGATGGATGGCCGCAACGATGTTCGTCTTCCGTGCTCGTTCTCCCTACTCGAAATTGAGAAGCCCACCTTGCGACAGTGGAATAAGGCGGAGCAGACTCTCCTAATGTTGCCTCCAAATCGCAATGAATCTCTTGCGTCGTTAACTTTTTTAAACAGAGATATTTAATAACGGCTCGCACTTCGTTTTTCTCCATTTTCGAGAACACGTTCCGACACGAAGCAAACAAATGACTACATTCAGAAAAAAACAAAAGAGAATCGAAGATTTTTTTCTTTATTAATATTACAAAATATGTATCTGAGCTATGCCTGCCAGTATTTATTTTTTTCTTACTAAGGAGTATGTCGTTCTCACTACTTTTTGATCCCCCCTCGTATCTACTACATAATTACTTTTAACATAATTATAACAATCAATCTGCCTAGCCTTTTTTCGTTGGGGTCTACTCCTAGTCTAACCGGATGCAGCTGTATACCAGTATTTTACATGCAGCGACTGCACTGCCTACCTGACCTCCATAAACCAGTTACTGGGTAACACGATATCCCGACTGGTTGTCAGACTTTCGGGCTTCTGACGACCCGTAAGTCTCGTAACGACTGTCAAAGATCCAAGAATGACAGCCAACCAACCTGCCAACTGCTTAACGTGCTTTCCGAGGCATCTCGTTATGTAAAGATGGTCACCCATCCACGGACCGACCGTGGCAAGCCTAGCTTAACCTGATCGATCCACCCGTGTGGCTGTTAATAATTAGCCACGAGCCCCCCGTATAACAAAAGCATAAAAAAAATTCAAGAATTCGTTGTTCTTTTTAATAATAACTTAGGTACTTAATAATACTTTATCCGAGGTCGAGCACACTTCCTACAGTTAGAGCGAGTACATAATTGAATGCAATTTGCAATGCAATTTATCAACAGGAAACCATAGAGCAACATCAACAAAGCATCGACGTCAACAACCCGCGGGACGTCATCGACGCCTTTCTCATTGAAAAAATGGAATGCAAAGATCAATTCTGTACGTATCTCATAGAGCAATAAGCGAACAGTACCTACATAATAAATAACAGGCATACATAATAACATCTTCCGATAGATCCAAAAAACTTGTCGAATAACAAACATCATGTCTTATCTCCATCTTGAGCTACTCAAATGTCAACTTGACATCAATCACAATACGCGCCACGAAAGATGAGACTTGACACACTACCAGGGCATCAATTCCGGTAGCATGGAAATTATCTCCATGGTCGAAATATCAGTCGAGAAACTGCTTATCTCGGTCGAAAACTAAAAATTGGTATTCTAACGATCTCCATTCATAAATTTTTCGATCGCAAACCAGCGAGATATTACGGCTGGTCGTAAGGTATGGAGATATGAAATCTCCGTTGGGACATTATCATACAAATTAACGTAAAATGTACATAACGACAATTTGTTAAACTGTTATTATGGATGAATTGTTGGCTAATTTTATCCCAGAGCTTGTGGATGAAGCTGAAACTGCTGTTGCTGCACCTCGAACTCGAGCTCCATGGCGAGTCGAACCGTTTGAGACGAGTGATACAGAATTCAAAAAGATTTTTCGCCTGTTAATGGAATCTCTGCTTTTTCGAGCGCGGTTCCATATTCACAAATGCAAAAAGTTTGGGGAAACTTTTTGTAAAATCTCCGGCACTTTTTACACTTTTTATAAGCTAATTATCACGACAGTGAGTGACAGCCAGTCAGACAGACAGTCACGCAAGATACGTGCGACAGCGCTGTTATAAAAGTCGAACTTGTTTGAACTTGGTTTGAACAACAACAACACAAAACAAAGTAGCGCTATACGTCAGAAAAAGGATACAAACACAAATCATGCGAAATGCGTTTCGGATCAAGCTACTTTGCAATTACTGTTTTCAGTAATTGTAAAAAAACACAGTTATAGAAACACTATATACTAAAATAGTATTTTATAATGTGTTTGCTTTGATTTGATAAATTAAACATACGTCATTATTACTTAAAAAAGAAAAACGTGGCGTAATCGATTATAATCAAAGTGAATCGATAAAAATGGAACGTCTCTTAGAAGAGATTATTTTCTCCGTTGTAAATCTTTCTCCATGGTCTACCAGAATACGCTTTTTTGAGAGTATCGAAATTTGAACCGGACATTGATGCGGAGATTTGAAACAGAGATTTATTTCCATGGTTGTGATATCTAGCTCGAGCCCGGAATTGAGGTCCTGGTTTGACATGCGCAATAGACGATTTTAGGTCTCTTTAGCGGTACGAGGTCTGAGCGTGGGATGGGACCGGGCGTCATCGGGGCGCGGGAGATGCGGTCAAGTCTCATCTTTCGTGGCACGTATTGTACTTCAAATGAACGCCCTAATTTATTTAGTTTGTTTTTTTTTTTTCATAAGTAATCGTGAGAATTGTTATTTTATGACTTCATCAGCTCATCGTTAGTTAAATACATACCTACTTAAATACAACATTAATTATCATGCTCAGATTATCATGGTTCTGAACGGCCGGCACCTGCCGTCTTTAACTCTAATTACGTAGGTAATGCATTCCAATCAACCTAGAGATATACATTATGTGGTAATTTGGCGTGCCATAAGGGTCTCATTTGGGTTAAATTTAATTTACTTACTTTAATAACGATAAACAACATGTCGTTTTGCATCCTCGTCAAATTTAAGGGTGTGGGTATAGAGCATCAAACCGAACAACTTTTTCCAGGGCACCAACATCGTAATCGCGAAAAAATAATCAGCCGTCCCATACATTTGCGTCGAGTAGGTATTGAAGTTTTTTATGGGACAGTTGAAATTTTTTTCGCGATTTCGATGTTGGTCCCTGGAGAACGTTGTTCGGTTTGATGTTCTGTATCACACCCTGAAATTTAACGGGGATGCAAAACGACACGTTGTATGCTATGTATATTCCGAACAGTTTTCAATACTCAAATATGTATCTGCAATGACGATTTAAAATTAGACAATATCATTAAATCTAAAGACTACACGACTATCTAAGTATCTACGTACTACAGACATTTTACATCATATACTTACACTTTACATTCATTAATATCACACTTCACACTAATATTATAAAGGCGAAAGTTTGTGAGTGTGTGTGTGCGTGTGTGTGTATGTTTGTTACTTCTTCACGCTCAAACGGCTGGACCGATTTGGGTGAAATTTGGTATGTAGATAGCTTATACCCTGGATTAACACTTAGGCTACTTTTTATCCCTGTCTACGCGGGTGAAACCGCGGGGCGCAGCTAGTAAGTATATATATCATACTCATTTATTGATTTTGCATTAGGTTTTGCGAATTGGTCTAAAACGATTTGTTTTCTTTAATTTTCTTAATTTATAATGTTATGACACTTATGTCAGGCTGTCAAGCTGTCATTACTTTTTCTTCAAAATTTTCTCTCATAGATTTTCTTACTGGCTTAGTCTATGAAGGTTATTTTTGATTTATATGTATAATTTAAATTATTTTTTATCAATATGTTAGCTCAAATATTGTAAGACCATGCCTCGTTCGCAGTTCTGAGGGATCTGTGCCTACTTTTGTCCATCTTTTTCCTTTGTCCATTCCGAGTTTACTTGTAAGTGAAAGTTAGTATTGTTACACCAATATAGTAGGTATTCTATCTTCTAAACGTTACCTTTAGCATACTGCCAGTGCTCTACAATTGTTGGTGAACCAATCAAATCAAACAGGACCTACCTCTTCAGTTACAGACGAGGAACTACAAGTGGTGTGCCTAGATCTGCTGGAGGCTGGCATGGAGACGGTGTCTAACACTGCCGTGTTCATGTTCCTGCACATCGTTTGCAATGATGACGTGCAGCGACGACTGCACGACGAGATTGATGACGTCATCGGTCCTCTGAGGACCCCTGCACTTAGCGATAGAGCCAGGTTTATTATTTTAATGGCTTTGGATGGTTTCAACACTGTTTGTTATGCTTTTCCACATATTGCGAGTCTCAAACCATTTCGTATCCACAAAACCGTTACTTTTCAGGACAGACAAAAACTTAATAACTTTTCTTGTGATTGAGCCAGCTTGTTGTGTTTTTGCATGTGGCCATTACTTACACTTCAGTTAATAAGGGATGCTTGATTTTAAGGTATTTCCTCTATAACACTAGTTTTTATTCCTTACGTCTATTAATTTGGCATGACGGCAATACGGTATAATTCCATCAAAATTTCCTCAAAAATGCTTGGAATTTATGGATGTAAAAGCTTTTTCCTTAAATTGTTAATAATTGTACCAATATTTATTTGAACCCAGTTGGTGGTTTAAAATATTGCAATCTAGGAATGAGAAACCATAAAAGTTCACGTTATTTCCGTGATTTAAAAAAAAAAACCGGCCAAGTGCGAGTCGGACTCGCGCACGAAGGGTTCCGTACCATTATCTATAGAAACGGCAAAAAAAAATCACGTTTGTTGTATGTGAGCCCCCTTAAATATTTATTTTATTCTGTGTTTTAGTATTTGTTGTTATAGCGGCAACAGAAATACATCATCTATGAAAATTTCAATTGCTTAAGTAGGTATCACGGTTCATGAGATACAGCCTGGTGACAGGACGGACGGACAGCGGAGTCTTAGTAATAAGGTCCCGTTTTATCCTTTGGGTACGGAACCCTGATTATACGCATGTCTGGGTAGTCATTAACATTGAGAGGTGTTTGAATTCAAAGTAGAAATAGACCATTTTTGTTCTACAATCTAGAAAAAATACAAATGGTAGTAGGTAATTTACACAATGTTTTCTGTGTGAAAAAAAAATATAAGTAAGTATAAGAAACGCACAATGAAGGGTTCCGTAGTTGAAAAGAATTTACGAGTATCTCAAAAACAAACATATGAGGTCTTATACGAAATTTTGCCGATTTCGCTGATTTCCTACGTGATTTTACAGTTACTGTATTTCTATAAGTTTTATTGCACAATATGAAAGATCATTTCAATTTATATGAGCTACTTTTTTATTTTATTATTTTATTTTGATTAATCGACCTAAACCGGCGACTATTTTGTGAATTTTTGCTGTAAAAGTTTTAGTAAATCACATATTTTCGAAATGTTTTGACTTCTAATGGGTATGGAAAAATTACAATATATTTGTGTGAAAGTGGTCTATACAATGTGTGAATCACTTTTTACCACTTTCATATAAAAATTTTGAGTAAAAAAATATTTAACTTAGTCAAATTTTAGAGAAAATGGCTAAAGAATTGCTTTTGATTCGTAAAATTAAAACAAGAGTCCCAACAGTTTAAAATCAGTCCATTTCTAAAAAAATAAAAGCAAAAAATTAAAAACATTTGCATTAAAAAATCTTTTAAAACAACCTAATTCTCGAATTATAAACTCGACGCAAAATAAAAATACCGGCCAAGTGCGTGTCGGGACACGTGCAGTAATAGGGTTTCGTAGTGCACGCCACCGCCCGTCGTTATTAGAGCGTAAATATTATTAATTTAGAAATCATTATTAATAAGCATGTTATGAATTTATTTTTGTATATTTTTACATGGTTCATAAACTTATATTTACTATCTGTTTTACACAACTAACAACGATATATAAGTAATTTTTAATGGAATTTGTACGAAATTTTTACTGTTCGAAGTACATTTTACAAGTTGGTTGACTATTACTCGTACTCGTCCTACTTAGCTGTGATAGTTTTCCTTTTAATTTCGTTATCTATACTACTACCGTGAATTTTTTCACCCATCCAAAACTAACTGTTTAGCTGGCAGGGGGGGGGGGACACTTGACTCTAATAAAAATTAGCAAAATTTAGCTTAATATTTCAGAAACTAAACCCTCAATCGAAAAATTGTTTGGACAAACCCGCAATATTTTTGAAAGACCTATCCAACAACACCCCACACCATGGGTTAAACGAAAAAAAAAAACATCACAACTTTACGTGTACAGAAGGTACCCTAAAAAAATTTTTTTTTCATGATTTTATTTTACCACTTTGTCGGCATGATGAACATGTATATGCCAAATTATAGCTTTCTAGTATAAACAGACTCTGAGCTCGGACGGACATAGCGCAACTATAAGGGTTCCTTGTTGACTACGGAACCCTAAAAAGTAGCTTTCACAACTTAAATTAAAATGCATTATGCATTAAAACATAAAGAAATACAGTATCTTTAACCGACGATAAAATAGGAGGAGGTTCTCAATTCGACACGTATATAATATTTTTTTTTTATGTATGACCAGACCACGCTTAAGTTTCTACAGAGTCGTCCGATTTGAAAAAAAAAATGTTTTGTTTGAGAGGGTATACCTCAAAGTTGGTCGCTTATAAAATTTATTAACTTTGCTTTGGTAGTTTTTGAGTTAGCTCCAATAATACGTATTTTTCCGCCACTTTTTATGTGGATGATGTTCTATTTTCTTTTGCAGGTAGTGGTATTAGAATTTGTGTGTGTGTGTACCACATCTTACTAAAAGTGAAAAATAAAAACTTTTTACAAAAAAAATACAACCGACTTCCAAAAACAACACTAAAAGTGAAAAATTATTTTAATTTCGGAAGTCAGTGGCAAAAAACTAAAATACATTTAACCAGACACCCACTTCTCAAATTAAAGTTATTTTTCACTTTGTAGTGTTGTTCTTGGAAGTCGGTTGTATTTTTTTTTGTAAAAAAGTTTTAACTGTAAAATTACGTCTGTAAAATCAAGTAAATAGCGAAATCGGCAAAACTTTGTTGTATACGGCCTCTTAACATTGTAATCCCAAAAAAAGTTTTTTTATGTGATAAAATTACAAATCAACAATTTTCGGACTTTTTACTTTACTTGTGTTATGAGACCTTGCTTCTTGCCAAATTTCATGATTCTAGGACAACGGGAAGTACCCTATACGTTTTGAATTACTTGCGAGTATCAATATAAATTATATCGCATAAGTAAATGGTCGTATTCATTTATTGCGTTAACTTAGAAGCTTGATTTTTTTAGAACTCCAAGAGAGCATAGACCCACGTATTTAATATTAATTTCAATTTGATATCTTTTCCTGAGAAAAAGGGTTTTGACAGACTGACAGACAGACAGACGAACAAACAAGTGATCCTATAAGGGTTCCTTTTTTCCTTTTGAGGTACGGAACCCTAAAAAGAAGCATATAAAAATAAAATGTATTCATAAATCTGAACATAACAATTTTAAATGACATAAAAACACAAACATTCAAAATTGGGCTCATTATTGATCGATACATTAGAATCACCGAAAACTATACCTGGCAACATACAACCGCGTACACACCGGACCGACGAGAAGATCACCGAACTCAAGGTACGTAGGTTACGATGGAGCTAATACTCCATCGTAACCTGCTCAATACTTCCTCGAGTAGGGTTAGTAGGGTTATCTGAAGTCCGAAGAGAGGGGGAGGACTCGATAATCCTCATATCCAGGAACCAGTAGTGCTATTCTATAAAAATCGCACCGTGAAAACTTAGGCGAAGTGAGCGTGAAGTGAGGTATCTATAGTGGCAATCCCTAGCATCAGGTGCAATGACAGCTCACTTCACCTATTACAGAATAGCATTACTGCTCTATTTCCGGAAAGGGGGTCAGCAGCGGGTTTATCGTCTAAGTCCCTTGTGAGCAACGTGGTGAAAATCGAGAGTGTGTCGACCAGGATGGCGTAACTCAGAATAACAGCAAGATATTCGTTGAAGGTCGTATAGGTACCCCGTTTACATTCAGCTCACTTCCACGGCAGTGAGCAGGAAAATAGGCAGGGAAGTGGGCACGACGATAAACACGATACTTCTCATGCTACTCGCGCTGCCCGGCGCTCCCTAGGTATATGAAGGTGAAAGCGACGACATCAATGTGCATTGACGTTGCTATCACCGCTCCAGTGGCGGATTAAACTGTAGTGCTATTCTGTAAATATCTCACCGTGAAAACATAAGTGAAGTGATCTTAAAGTGAGCTGTCAGTAGTGTCAACCCCTAGCATTATGTGGAATGACGGCTCACTTCACGCTCACTTCACCTGAGTTATCACGGCGAGATGTTTACAGAATAGCACTACTGGTCGGGGGCCCAGGGTAGCAAAACAAAATGAACCCCCCCCTGATCTTCACAGTTCGTGTACATTTTGCAAAAAAATAATAATGACAAAAACAAGTTTGACGTGCGACTCAATCGCAATATTACTCTATCTACACCATGGGTCCGCACCCGACACGATTATTGTTTTCAAGGAGGTGCATTTTCATCTCTTCATTAGGCTTTTCACAACCTTGCAGCTTTTACACGGGGGGAGGGGATAATTGAAAAACAAGAATGTAAAATTTAAGAGCAAAGCGAGCTCGAAAATGGTTGCAAACCTATACGGAAATATGATATACTTTGTAGACTTATGGAAAAACTTCGAGAACAAGAAGAATGTAGATAGGAAGAGCGAGCGTAGCGTGCTCGAAAATCTTAGCAGCCTCGGAAAGGTTAGGGTTTGTTTTTAGATTTATACATAAAAGTTAATTGACGACTTATATAGACACTGAGAGTGAAGATAATGAAGGATGCAAGAGCGAGCGAAGCGAGCCCGAAAATTTAAGCACATAAACTTGTAGGTTAAATTTTCTTTTGACTATTCATACAGAAATAAGAGTTACTTCGTCGACTCATGCAGAAAAGTTTGACAGGAGCATGTTGACAGAAGCGAGCGCAGCGAGCTCGAAAATTTTAGCATTATGTTATCTTTTTAATATTTTTTATTATTTATTATTATCTCCTCTCAATCAGAGCACCTGCCATCTTACCTCTTCACCAGCCTTGGTTGGCCGGTAGAGAATGCCTAAGGCATTAAGTTAGCCTTTGTACCTTATAGTGTGCGAGAAGTTTAAATAAACGAATAAATTGCTTCTTACTGAACGTATTGTAGCGTTTTTTGGGATTATAATGATGTTGGGGGTCCAGGGCGGACCCCCCTGTCGTCGACTCCCCCTTAATCCGCCAGCGTACTGGACAATTGGTCATACCTTTATCTAAGCTCTGCATGAAGAGTTGAAGACATTCTTGATAACATTCCTTCTTTATTACATTACCTATCCTTTCCTGTGCGTTTTTCCCAAAGGTCTTTACTATACTCGCTTTATCTGTAAAGGATGGTGTACACCGAGGCCGTATTACTGGAATCACTGCGCATTTCAAGCGTGGCGGCTATGGGCATCCCGCACATGGCGCTGGACGATGCACGACTCGGCAATTATATTATACCCAAGGTAAGGACATATTGGATATTGGACACCTATCATTGGGTACTAAATAATGCCCGATTCTATAACGTAAAATATCTATAATTTTCTGGACAATGAGAACTACGTTAACTGTTACCTTATGGCTTGTTAACCATTCATTAGAATTAGTTTCTATATTGTATCTACGAATAAAAACTTAATTTATGGAACAATTTAATAATCAATAAATGCGAAGGTTTATCGACTATTACAATACAAGAGCATATTTAGTTGAATCGGACTTTAATTATTCCTTAACAAGGTTCTATAATTTCCAGGGCACGTTCATTCTATTGTCTATGTTCGATCTACACAACGGTGGCCACTGGAAGGATCCCGACATATTCCGACCAGAGAGATTCATCACCAAAGAAGGAAATCTGATTCAAGACGAGTGGCTCATGCCGTTTGGAACAGGTTGGCTCTTTTTATAAGCGAGAGTTTAAGAACCGTTTTGAATGGTCTATTTTTAGTTTGACACTTGAATGTATGATTAAAGAAAACGAGTTTTCAGTTACCTTTTTTAAGCCTTAAAGGTCTCAAAATATTCCACAAGAAACAGGTATTCTAAAGTTAAACTTAAGTAGGTACAATCTTACTTACAATACAAAGAGTGAGGTACCTAGGTATGTCCTATCTGTCATTTTATAGGGTTCCGTCTGTATGCCACATGGCTGTACTGTAACCTAGCTTTTAGGGTTCCGTACCCAAAGGGTTCCAACGGGACGCTACAAACACTTGAAATCTTCACAGAGTGTATACTACTATGGCCGCTTTATCAACAAATAATAAAATAATAAAGTTAAAAATAAAAGAACGTCCCCATACAATAAACGTTTTTTTGCTAAAGTACCTACTTATTTAAAATTTTAAAATATGTAAGTATAGTGTTAAGTATTGTACGGTGGTACGGAAATTTTCGTGTGCGAGTTCGACTCACAGCCAAATTTTAATTCTTCATTTGTTTTAGGAAGAAGACGTTGTATAGGCGAAGGATTGGCCCGCTCAGAACTGTTCATGTTCCTCACTCATATTCTGCAAAAGTTTAGATTGAAAATACCAGATGGTGACACTGTTCCCTCTGTTGCACCAAATGACGGTCTTTCGCTCTCAGCTAAACCTTTCCGAGTCGTTTTTGAAACCAGAATGTAATAGCTGAGAGTTTTGACGTCATTAATAATCTAAACTTGCGATAGTAATTATGTACAATGAACGGAATAAAACCAATTAAATCTGAATGTACAGCCGCAGACGGCTTCATTAATAAAGGTCGTTAACACCCTGATAACTTGCTTTTATTGACAACTCCTACCTAAAGAGTTATTGTGAAACTTCGTTATAGCAATACGTATTGGATAACAATTACCTAAATCTAAACGCCAGATCACACATGAGATGTTAACCAGAACAGACCAGAACGATCGATCAGAATCTGAATAATTTCGAAGCAAATTGCTAATTCATTGCTTCATATGTTCGTAAATAACGCAATGAATTTTGTTGAACTGTCATATTGAAACCGATTCGGATTCATACTGTGTTACGCAATTTGGATGCAGCCCAGATCAGAACCAGGAGCTAGACCACCACCTCTTAAAGCAATATTGTTTTAATCTTACATGAGTGTGGGAAAGAGATGGAGCTAGACGTCCTGTATAGCTCCATCTCTTTCTCACACTGAAGTAAAATTAAAATAATACTGCTTTAAGAAGTGGTGGTTGGCCCCCAGAACAGAAACGGAACAGAACAACAAGAACAGAACAGAACTACTTAAGTGGGTACAGTGTACTCTTTATAACGAAATTCAAGGACCGAGCATTTTTTTTCATTATAGAGAGTTTTCATTATGTGAAGTAAAGAGAATAATCATAATCATAAATTTTTATTTATCTCAACATCAGTAATACAGGCACTAGATAGTATAAATGCACAATCTTAAATAGAGAAAGGTGTCTGAAGTAGGAGGGCCCTGAGTTACAGATCACCCGGCTCATTTAGATAGGACATGTTAATTTACAAAACGGTTAGTCAAGATATTACATAACATAAGTCTAAAATCGCAATTAGGTAAAATAAGAACCCTTCGATCAATAATAGTACTAGATTCCCGATAAGCGCTTCAAAAACGGCCCGAAAAATAAAAACACAAATACTTTTGTGGTCTTATTTCAAACATCGATTGTTCGGGAACAGGGAAGTGCATGGAGTAGTATTGTTACTTTATATGTTGTTTTTGTTTGTAGATTTCCTAGTGACCCATTTCGCAATGCAGAATGGGTATCTATTGTCGCGAAAGAAAGAGGAGAAGAAATATATAAACCTTGTAAAAATTCAACAATTTGTTTTAATATTTTTATTAAAATAATTAATTATCAAATTAATAATCAAAATTAAAATAACTATTGTACTAATTTACTCCTTGTACTTTTAAAAATCGGTCAAAAATATTTGCTACCATATAAAACGAACCTTGGCCTAAAAAATATATTATTATTCTGCTACTCTACATCTTTCAATACTTACTGTGTTCTGAGCATTGAAATGTAAATACCAAGAACTATGTCTAGTTCCAAAATAGAGTAAGCACAAAATTTTCAACAAAATGTTTTTAACCTTATTGCTTAAGTTTTAAGTACACTTTAGAATAAATATTTTTGTACTTATTATAAAAATGACCTTTTATTTTCAAGCGACATTTTTAATTTATTGCTTTTACCTTTCTCCGATGATAGAAGGACTTAAATATAAATATTTTGCAATCGTAATTAAACTTTATGTTTGATTGTTAAGGTTTATAATGAATTGAAGTTGTAAATATTATAAAACTTTTTTCTATATTTCGTAGTAACAAATGTAAATGTTTATGTGTGTGTAAACGTGGCCACTACAGCGACTTATTTTTGTTCCTGATCCTGTATCTAGTGCTAATTATTGATCGAAGTAAGAACCTACAAAATTAAAAGAAAATTAACAAATTTGCATATTAAGTATTGTGTTGTAAAGAAAATATGGAATTGGAGAAAATTACAAATTATGTTGTCTGGTACATAGATTGTCTGATACATAAATATCAGTTTGAAAACTGTATTTACAGTTAGAAAAATTCAGAACATAAAAATTTAAAAATCAGAGAAAAGCAAATCAAACATAAAATTCAAATAAATGTACAAATTGGTAGGTAATAGATACTTATTGTAGGTATTATTATCACTGTATATATATTCAGTGATACGTTCTTAGGTATCTACAAAACAAAATAAAATAAGAATGAGCTTAACAAAAAATTAAGAATGGAAATGAAAAATGTTTGTAAGGGTAAATGAGAGGGTGTTAAGACACTGGTTTTAATAAATTTTCAGTGGCAATGTAGTCCAGATTTAAAAGCCAAATGCGTAATTTTCTTTTATATAGAATCAACTTTTATTATTTATTTCTTGGTTTACGACTGATAATACGAGAGGTGTCACAATATAATATGGACAGTAGAGAAACTACGAGCAAACGTTAGGTACGAAATGGCATACACACAGACGCGCGCATCGACGAGACCCTTTTTTTCTTTTTTTTTTTGCGTGGAGAAATGCTCATGCATTTTGCACTACCACGGGGAGATAGTGCAGTTATATGGGACTCCAACCCACTAAAACTCCACGGTGTCCTTCTCTGCCGCTTAGGGGGCGGGAACACTGGCACGCGTTAACACTCATCCGCGAACCCGCCACAGCTGTCCGTCACCGGACCCTCCTCTGGGGAGTACGGGGGGTACTCCCACAGACGCACCAGGGGTCTACTCCCTAAGCACGAAGTCCGTCGTTTCAGCCTTTGTTACGGGCGTTTCCTACTCCCTATCACCTACGGACGGTTGATTCGGTCGGGGCCCGAACGACGAATTAATTACAACACGATTTGACACCTACTCCCGATGTGTTTTTGCCCGTCCAAAAAATTGAACTTGACACTTGTTTCGGCGGAGCGTTATGTCAGTTCATACGACATCAAAATAGGTGTCGTGCTGTTGACGAAAATTATAAGTTGAAGTATAATTTCAAACTATGACTGCTTTTATATTGCTAGAAGAAGCTTTACGGGAAGAGCGGAGGCGTCGTCGCCGACGATATTTACGCCAAAACTTTAGGTTGGCGAGTATTCCCGACGATGACGTCGAGTTCATAGGGAACTCACTCGGCAATTATTAGTGGACCTGTGTGAGGATGTAATACCTCTTTTGCCTCAACACATACGATGAAGTGGTGTTGGTCCAAGACTGAAGGTAAGAATATATTAAAGATTCTGCAACTTATTGACCTGTATTACCAATCCGTCCCACTCACTCGTCGGCATAAGCCGACGAGTGAGTGAAAGAACAGTAAAAAGGCCGAGGGTATCCATAAGGATACCCTCGGCCTTTTTACTGTTCTTTGACGTCAATTAATGAATTGTCATTGTAACATCTCACCTAAGTGAGATATTATTCTGTGAATTGACGTTATGAATTGACTTATCGATGCCCTCGGCCTTTTTACTGTTGTTTGACGTCAATTCATACAATAATTCACTTACGTGAGATGTTATTGATGAGTTGATGAGTCAGTCAGTCAGGACTTCTCTTTTTATTTATAGGTATAGACGATTTTAGTGACAAGTTTTATTTTTTTTTGGAATGTGCTCATCAAATTTTCAATTTGATACCCTTAGTGTCCAAACACACTATGCCAAATGTACGCGACCGAAGTTCCGCGGCTGATTCAACAACAACGTAATTTGGCAACGTAATTGCGGTCGTAATGTGTCGTCACTAATTCAAATAGCATTGCAGGCGTAATCATGCTGAACTTCGGTCGCGTACCTTCGGCATAGTGTGTTTAGACACTTACTGTAAAAATTTAAGTATTTTTTTTTCTTTTTAAAATGGAGCCATACTACCGCCATTATTATTTATTTTTCAAATAAATATAGCCAGTTTCACTCGGGACGATGTTAGGATTCTAAAAATACCCCACATATCCAAATGTGTTCAGGCATTTAAATGTTATGGTGGAACAAAGAAACATACAATACTACATGAACCCTGAAACCATTACTCACCATTTCACGGCCACTCCACTCAACATTACATTTTTGGGGCAGTCGTGTAAAAATGTCGAGTTTTAGTCGTTAACTCAATAACCGTTTAAGCATGAAATTGTGGGGTGAAATTGTGGGGAAAATGAAATTTGGGGTTCTAGTCTAAGGAGTTTTCATGTGTTTATGTTAAATAGATAAAATAGATTTTGAGTTATTAGGGGCTCAGGCTCCAAATTGTTCGTGTTAATACACAAACGGCTGTTGCGCCGCCAGTTCCTTTTTCTTGAACTTGGCTTGACACGCTGCCGCGTGTCTAGATTTACTGACGTCTAAATATGAACGTGTTTTTTCGAAATAGAGAATGGCTGTGGCGCTATAAAAAGTGTATCAATGTATGGATTTTAAGGTAAGCTAACCAAATTATACTAATTTCTACGTTATATCAAGTTTTACGTTATATCGAAAGACGCTATAAAGAGTTTACACTGTAATTATAGGTAGGTACTTACTACTTATTTAATTCAAAGAAATCTTCTTTAACGGCTAAATGGACCATCTTAGGATTGGAAATTCGACTATGGTAGGTACCTATAGGCACAATTACCGTTAAATTCTGTAAAAAATAGAAATCTTATAATAGATTTCTATTTTTTAAATGTAAAATATCGGGTCTCCAACAGATAAAACAAAGATATCGAGTTCTCGCTCTATGGGGGCGAGGGTCGTGAAGTCTCCTCACTGAAAATCAATGTGTATCGCGCATGCGTTACAGATTTTCTTTCGCCGCTGTCAAGAGCGCCGGCGAACTATATTGTTTATAACACAGTGAATGTTAAATATCTTGAAAACAAATCGATTCAAACCAAACGAATAACTTTAACGAAACCAAATACAAAAAAAAAAAAACAAGTAAATATAGTCAGTGCACCTAACGTGAGATAACATTATAGCACTAACTTCTTAATTCTAGCGATGTGTGTAGGTGTGATTAATTGATTCTAGTGCTTATATTAGGTATAAAACAAAAGTTGATAACGTTAAAATAAACGAACATGCAAATCCTTTCTTTCAAATATAATTTGTAATCTAACTGATCGTGTTTACTAAAACATCAGTTGTAAACAATAAAATTGGTATTGATAAGTAAATAAACGATGTAGATGTCAGAAGTGTCGTAAGTTTCGCAAAATGAACGAGACCCTAGGTCGCGGGTACGCCCGCATCGAAGCGATCCGGGCTGCAAGGGGCGAGCCGCTGTCGACCATGGCGGACCCGGGCGCTCCGCCGCCGGACCGCTATAACTCCGTCTACCTGACGCTGTTTGTCGCAGGCGCCGCCTTCTTACTTCCCTTTAACAGGTAACTAACATTCACTATCAGCTCACCTCAGCATCTCCAAATCCTTAACTGGACAATAACTCCACTAAGTTTAGTCGCTAGGCCAAACAGCTTCTTTTTTCGGCCCGGTTCGAAATAACGCTTGTCCTGTCAATTTGAAAATTCGTGAATAAAACAAATTCCCCGCAAATGTTTCATAAACTCCAAGCCATTGTAGAGACAAGAAGCTTGTTGGCTTGTTGGGCGCCATCGAATTAAAGCAAGAAGGTTGTTGGGCGCCATCGAGCTGAAGCAAGAAGGTTGTTGGGCGCCATCAAGCTGAAGCAAGAAGGTTGTTGGGCGCCATTAAGCTGAAGCAAGAAGTTTGTTGGGCCCATCAAGCTGAAGCAAGAAGTTTGTTGGGCCTATCAAGCTGAAGCAAGAAGTTTGTTGGGCCCATCATGCTGAAGCAAGTAGTAGGTTGTTGGGCGCCATCAAGCTGAAGCAAGAAGTTTGTTGGGCCCATCATGCTGAAGCAAGTAGTAGGTTGTTGGGTGCCATCAAGCTGAAGCAAGAAGGTTGTTGGGCGCCATTAAGCTGAAGCAAGAAGTTTGTTGGGCCCATCATGCTGAAGCAAGTAGTAGGTTGTTGGGCGCCATCAAGCTGAAGCAAGAAGTTTGTTGGGCCCATCATGCTGAAGCAAGTAGTAGGTTGTTGGGCGCCATCAAGCTGAGACAAGGGGTTTGTTGCCTTGTTGAGCGTCGTCAACAGATTGATGGCGCGCAACGATTCTCTTTTTCCCTTTTACGGAGGGGTTTTTAGAACAATCTCTCGTTCTAACATTCCAGTTTCATCATGGCGGTGGACTACTTCCAGATGCACTACCCCAACACCACGATAATGTTCGACATGTCCACTGTCTACATATCTTCTGCGTGTGTTGCCGTCTGCCTGAATAACCTCCTGCTCGATGTCTTTACTTACAACACTAGGATCACCTTCGGTAAGTTTGATGGCAAGATGCCAATAAAAAAAGAGATGTGAATTAGAACACACTCCTATCCTATCAGGTGCAGACGATTTAAAACAGCCTTCTTCATAATACCAAAATACTATCCCAAAAGTTGATGCTTCATTTCTCTTTTACGTGATTTCCACTCTTCTAAAAGTTGTTATGCTAATATTAAATTACTTAAGGTTATGAAAAATAGTTTTTGCAGAGCTGTCATGATATTGAATTATTGAGCTTATAGGTGTTGATGTGTTCGCTCGAATAAATTATTAGCTTGTCAAGTTGTTATTAATTATGTTTTCTATATGCAAACTTTTCAATAATGAAGCTTACTGAAGAACCTCTCTGCAATCCATTTATGTAAACTTCCAGGTATACTAGTATCCCTGGCGACGATGTTATTCGTGGCTGTGTGCAACATCGGCTGGGACGGGTTCTCGACCGGCGTGTCATACGTTATCAACCTGGTCGCAATCGGAGTAGTCGCGTTTGGCTGTACTGTGCAGCAGGCTTCGTACTACGGCTTCACGGGCTGCCTTCCACCGAGGTATACACAGGCGGTGATGGCGGGCGAAAGTAAGTTCTGTTATTAATGACTGAAGAAAACATAATTCATGAGGATATCCAAAGTCATCATAAATTACCCACGCCCAGTTTACTCTGCAATACAAATAATAAGAATGAGCAACCAAATATTTTTAGATTTCTCTTCGAGCTTCTCTCAGCAATGAATATTTTAATTACTTTTAATTTAATCAGCTTTAATTTAATTATGTTTAAGTGTTCAAATCAATCCTTTAGGTGCCGCCGGCTTTTGGGTGTCGCTAGACCGCATCGTCACGAAGTACGGTTTCCGTCAACCGCAACGAAGTACCTTTATGTTCTTCGTGTTCTCCATACTGATCTTGCTGGGGCACTCGATGCTGCATCATGTTATGATGCGTCATCCCCTCGTACAGCATTATCTGCGCCTGACTAACGAGTCACGACACAGGAGGCGCATTCAGCTGCACTTGAACCCTAACGAAGATGCTACTTTGGTAAGATTTTAGTAAATTAAAACAATAGTAAATTTAAGTCAAGAGAGGGGCTACCGCTGCATAAAGGTTAAAACGAAACGAAATTATCAATTCATTTGCCTCGTATGGTGCCGATTCTCTTGTCAGAAATGCATCTAAACTAAATCATCAAAATTTAGTTTATTTATAGTCAAACGATTTCCCATTCTGAAATTGACATAAGTGACACAACTTACTATATTTTAGTTTGACTGCACTACGATTGCACCGAGTTATTGATTTAGTGAAAATGGCAATTTTGCTATTCTGAATTTGACGTTTTTTCACCTAATATTTTGACTGTCAAACTAAATCAGACCAAAGGTGTGGAATAAAATTAGTTGTCATGAACTAAAATTCTCACCAACACCTTGACTTCAAGCGCAAAAACAGTACTGTATCTTTTTTTTATTTTCTTTTTGTTTTTATCTCGAAAACTGTGTGTCTTATCGCAAAAATAATGAAAATTTGGCCCCCCTTTATAAAACACATAAACACCTAAAACTCAAGATGTAGGTATGTACAAAAAAAAACCGGCCAAGTGCGTGTCGGACCACGCACAATGAAGGGTTCCGTAGTTGGGATGAATTTATCTTAAGAACAAACTTAACATTGTAGTTGAAAAACATGTTCTCCCATACATTCCAACTGTAAATGTAAGTTTGTACTCACAATATTGATAGATTTCCCATGTTATTTTTAGACCACAGACTTCTTATAGGTGTTCCTGTAATCTACAGGTAAAGATCTATTTTCTGTATTTTTTTCAAAATTTTAGACTCAGTAGTTTCAGAGATAAGGGGGGGAATGGTCAATTTTCGTCTATTTCCTTAAATAACTTTAAAACAATTTATTTTAAAATTATAAAAAAAATATATTTGAGACCCTCACCCTCACCCTTTTATTTGACATACCACATGGTGTAATTTGCAAAACTTTTTTTTTTTTATTTTCTTGTTTGATCTTTTCTTGTTTGTTGTTTTATATTCAAAATTCATTGATTTACTTTACCCGTCCGTGTTTGGGTCACAGAAATTCATATGTGTACCAAATTTCAACTTAATCGGTCCATTAGATTCGGAGGAAATTGGCTGTGACAGACGGACAGACAGACAGACAGACACACGGACAGACAGACACACGAGTAATCCAATAAGGGTTGCGTTTTTTCCTTTTGAGGTACGGAACCCTAAAAAGGGCGGGAAAATCCATATTTAATAAAACACGTTGAAGCTGCCCTCACTGTGCGCCTCCGACTCTAAAAAAAATCTCGGGATAGGACAAGCAAGCACCACGTGGAGTCGCGATTGTCAAACTGATTTTAGTTGTGTCAAAATTGTTTTTAAATTTAGAGATTTTTTCATAGCCAAAAGTAAGACATTTTGGTGATAGTTTAGTTAGTTTAGTTCGGTGTACAAGAGAATCGGCACCAATGAGTACTTATCTTTATTAGTCAATCTAAAGAATTGGACTTTCATCGGGTCCAAATTAAACACGTTGGCGTCTCTCTCTACTCAGCCTATTAAAAGTTCTTACCTAACTTGGTAACTAACGATATGATATATAGGTAATTGTACCTAGACTAAAGCCACCGAGACCCTAGAATAGGAAAACGTAGTCCTGGAACACTAGTCGGTACCTACTATAGTGCCACCGATGGCAGATGACTTGAGATTTTTCAACTACAAGCTGTAACATAATATAATGATGATTGGAGATATACAGGGTGTCCCGTAAATAATGGATCAAACGTAACGGGTAGGTAGCTTACCTAATTTCCAACAACTAATTTGAATATTAAAAAAAAAACCGTTACAGTAACCAGGATATTAATTTTTTTTCGAATTTTACGATTTTGTCTTCCAGAATTAAGCTTTTTTAATGCTGTCGCTGCAAATGATGACATTTTTAGGTATGATTTTTATTTAACATTTCTGAATAGCTTACTAATGTTATAAGATACCATTTTTTTTGAATACCGTTTTATTTGCCTAAGAAAAAAAATCTTGAGTTGAAAAGTTTTTTCTTTACGATGTTAGGACCAAAATTGAAAAAATTCTCCTGTAAAAAAAATGTATGACACCGAAGACCACCATTATTTTAAAAACTTGTACATTTAATAAGGTTTGCAAATTGGTATAAAACTTACGTCTAGTCCTTATCGTTACAAAGATATTGCTATGAATGTGATGAAGAAGACAGAAAATAAATTAAATTGGTACTATTCCATTTTTTCCTTTTCGTAATGGCTTATGCTTGAATGCTTGTAATCGAAGCAGGTAGTTAAGCGGATAGCATAATTCCGACCCGATGACGTCATCTGTCCGGAATTTGGGACCGCTACCTGTGGCGGAGTTGCACCTCAGTCAGTGTGAAAGGGATAGATAGCGCCGCTTTTTGGTAAATCGGTTAAATCGGTATGAAGTTGCGCAGGTTCTTTTGTTCTTTCCTGCGCCCTTCACTCGTACAGGCTTCATTGTTGCTTGATTTTATTAGTTTAGTTGTAACTAGTCTCTCTTCGAGTTGCTACGTCAGACAACTTTCGCTCCCGGTCAGTGGCTCGGTGTTTTCTTCTGTAAAATTTGACTTGTGCTGTGTTTTTGGACTTTGCTTTGCCTATCGATTTGGAACTCTTTGCGTATTGGACAAACGACTTGGCGATCCTACGGACTCCGAAAACATTCGTTTGTGTGTGCTTGTACGTGTGTGCAGTAGCGCTGAAACCTTATTCAGCCCAATGCCTCGTTATGAGTACACGCCACGGCAGTACGCCGAAATGCATTTTATCTACGGAGAAGCAAGAGGTAATGCCAGGGCGGCTGCAAGATTGTACCGTGAAAGATACCCGAACCTGGTTCGTTATCCCGATTATCGCGTCTTTATTAGAGTGCATAACGCGCTTCTTGAGGGAAGAATTCTTGGCACCGGAGTTGGTGGTACCCGTGAAGGACGACCGCGACAAGTTAATGACGAAGTCATTCTTCGAGAAATCGAGGAAGATCCGTCAGTCTCCGTTCGCGTCATAGCGCGACGCGTAGGAATTTCTAGATCGACGGTGCATCGAGTGCTACAATGGTGCCGATTGCACCCATATCACGTGCAACGTGTTCAAACGCTGACGTCGCGTGATTACCAGCCAAGAATAGAATTTTGCCAAAGGATGCTTAGAATGATTCGGGCGGACCCGCAGTTTTTTAACAAGATTTTATGGAGTGACGAGTCTTCATGCCGCCGAGATGGATATTTAAATTTGCATAATTTGCACAGTTGGCAGCTGATAAACCCATATTTGATGCGAGAGGACAGGAGCCAACATCAATTTAAAATAAATTTATGGGCGGGAATAATCAATGGGCAAATAATAGGGCCCTTTGAACTACCAGCTACTCTAAACGCCGAATATTATCTCCATTTTTTAAGGAATGAGTTGCCAAGGTTATTAGAAAACGTTCCAGAAGACGTACGGCAAGCAATGTGGTTGCAAAATGATGGGTGCCCCGCTCACTATGCGACGGCAGTAAGGGCGCACCTTGATGAAAGTTATCCGGACAGATGGATCGGCCGATTAGGACCAATTTTGTGGCCTCCGCGATCTCCGGATTTAAATCCCCTAGATTTTTTTTACTGGGGATGTTTAAAAGACAGGGTCTACAAGAATCCAATAACGTCGGAAGAAGAATTACGACAGCGCATCCAATCTGCTGTATCAGAAATAAACCAAAGCCGTTTTGTCCGTCGGATAAGAGCTTCCTTTATTAGGAGATGCAGACTTTGCATTCTTGTAGAGGGAAGGCAATTCGAACATTTATTGTAAAAACCAAATAAAACGATTTATTTGAACTAACTGTTTTTTTTAGTACGGCCTCCTAATTCTTTTCATACGCCTCAATAATTCAATGAACATTGCCTCTGAAATACTACAGTTACACATTTTAAAGAAAAAGTTTAAATGTACACACTTTTTTATTTTTTTTATTAACGTTGATTTGGAGCACCTCTCAGATTCATAGCAATTATCTTTGTAACGACAAGGACTAGAATGTACAACTTCATACCAATTTACCAAAAATACAAAAGCGGCGCTATCTATCCCCTTCACGCTGACTGAGGTGCAACTCCGCCACAGGTAGCGGTCCCAAATTCCGGACAGATGACGTCATCTGGTCGGAATATGCTAGCCGCTTAACTACCTGCTTCGATTACAAGCATTCAAGCATAAGCCATTACGAAAATGAAAAAATGGAATAGTACCAATTTAATTTATTTTCTGTCTTCATCACATTCATAGCAATATCTTTGTAACGATAAAGACTAGACGTAAGTTTTACACCAATTTGCAAACCTTATTAAATGTACAAGTTTTTAAAATAATGGTGGTTTTCGGTGTCATACATTTTTTTTACAGGAGAATTTTTTCAATTTTGGTCCTAACATCGTAAAGAAAAAACTTTTCAACTCAAGATTTTTTTTCTAAGGCAAATAAAACGGTATTCAAAAAAATGGTATCTTATAACATTAGTAAGCTATTCAGAAATGTTAAATAAAAATCATACCTAAAAATGTCATCATTTGCAGCGACAGCATTAAAAAAGCTTAATTCTGGAAGACAAAATCGTAAAATTCGAAAAAAAAATAATATCCTGGTTACTGTAACGGTTTTTTTTTTAATATTCAAATTAGTTGTTGGAAATTAGGTAAGCTACCTACCCGTTACGTTTGATCCATTATTTACGGGACACCCTGTATTAATGGTTAGCAGCGTGTCCTAGTGTAATTTTGTAGGTACTTCGTGTAATTCCAGATGGAGAGCGAGGCCGGCGAAGCCAGCTACGGCGTGTTAAAACTGCAGAGTCCAGTACTATCGACTACCGGGCAAGGTAAAACATATTTTTTGAAGCATACCATAACACAACACTACACCTATTTTCCGCAAGAGGTTAGGCGGAGGTATACCTTTAGTACACCCACATTTCGCCAGTCATGTTTAAGTCCAATGTAATAGGGGCAGAGCATATACCTACCAGTTCAGATCAGTTCTGAAGGTTTTGTTTTATTTGTGCAACAACATTTTTAATATCTATGGGATATACATTGACATATCCCATGGAGATTAAAAATAATGATGTTACTAATCATGTATTTCAGGAGAAATCGAGACTAACGCCTTCAGTTTCGCCAACCCCGTGTACTCGCCGACAGCCGTCGTGCCCGCTCCGGCAGAGGGCGTTGTGGAGCCGTTCCCGGACAGTGTGACGTCAGAGCCCTCTTCGGCTCTGCGAACCCCTCGACCTTCCTACAAAGTGGAAGACGTCGTCTTTGAGTCGCCCGAAAGACCGACCTCCTGGAGAGCGTTCAAACGTAACCTCTTACGAGTATTAATAGTTAGAAGTTTAGAGATTAATAACTTGTTTTCTTAAAGACAGAGAAACAGTGTTGCAGACCCTACCTGTTAAAACGTACCTTACTCGAGTACGTAGCAGCAGCAGCTACGGGGATTTTGGACTCCGCTTCTGCGCTAATCTACCGACTAATTTTCGTCGCATGCGAGAGTTTCCTCTTCGACTTGGATTAAGACTACAGTACAAACAAAGGCTGAATACACTCAGCACTGGCACAGCATTCAGTTTTACTCAGCAAAAGCTGAAAATTGACTCATACCTGTCCGTTTCCTACACCCATACCTATTACATATCAGACATCTCGCCTGTCTTTGCAGGCGGAGTCCTCGCGCGCTGGGCGGTGGCTCGTGCGATCTACCCGTACATGGTGTCGATCGGTCTGGTGTACTTCACGACGCTCAGCCTGTACCCTGGCATCGCTTCCGAGGTGCCCTCTTGCCGCCTTGGGACCTGGATGCCCATCATACTTATGTCCGCCTTCAACCTTTTTGACTTCATTGGAAAAGTAAGCGCCTTACTAATTTGTTTTAGCTATGTTTATACGTTTGTGGAGAATAATCATTGTCATTACGTTTTCCAAAATTAATCATTATTAATTTTTTTCTTATCTTTACGAATATTCGATAAAAAATATATTTTTTTTTTATTTATATTTTATTGTATTTATTTTTAAAAGCTTTTATTTTACTTGTTTGTTATATTTTAACCTTCTTCGTTTCCAACAGAAACTTATTGGCTATTTGCTTGAAAAAATATGGGATGCCATTAAAACTTTCTTTTTAATTTCTTTTTCTTTATGACAAATGGCTGTTCTAATATTTTTTTCGCCTTAAACCAGCCAATGCTTAGAGAACTTTTATTACCAACCAACTTTACTTTTTTGATGATGATATTTTATTTTTCGTTATTAGATCGCGGCTTGTTGGCCGTATGAGTGGAGTCGTAGTCAGCTCCTGATGGCGAGCGGTCTGCGGTTACTTCTTGTACCTCTAATGCTGCTCTGCGCCGCTCCCAGACATTCACCACACATCGTTGGGGACGTACGTATTTGCTTTGAATGACGATTATTTTTTTATAACTTTTCTTACTCCCTTTTAATGCTTTTTCAGGTTTACCCAATATTATTCTCCGTGGTGCTAGGTTTCACAAATGGCTTGTTTGGTTCCGTACCAATGATACTAGCGCCATCTCGTGTCGGCCGCGAGCATCGAGAAATTGCCGGTAAGAATAATTTTGATTTGACAACAAACAAGTAATCATTATTAATTTATGTAAGTAATTATTTTTAGCCTGTGTATGTATTATGATATTGCATTTGCAAGGTACAAGTCTCCTTTTCCTTTTTACACTTAAGGCGGGGTTACCCAGATAAACCTCGTTTGTATTGTGTTTTATTCGTAGACAACACGGATTTAAATTTTGAAAAAATATATTACATATTTCACGCTTCGATCTAGATATTTCATCCGTGCGATACACGATTAAGTACTTGCACTTTACTGCATCCAATTAAATAGTAAAGACAAGTCTAAATGATGATCTATTTCTTATTTAATTTGATTTATATTAGGCTTTGAACAATAAAACTTATACCATAATAAAGGTCGTAAAAAATGTGATATAAAACGGACAACATAATCTATATGAATAAAAAGACAAATCCTGACTGACTGACTGACTCATCAGCGCCCAGCCCAATCCCTTGAACCTAGAAAGCTGAAATTTTGCACAGAGGTTCCCTTTACAATGCAAACAAAGAATAAGAAAGGATTTCCCGGTAGTACCTACGTTCCCGTGGGATATTTTTAAAAGCTAGTGTGAAGAATAAACCAGCTAATAAGACCAGAGTTTATAGGCGTCATACTCGTCTTGCCATCTTTGCCTGAATCTGCCGCGATGCCGTTGTCGTTTTCAGGGATCCACGTTGCCTACAATTCATCTGACATGCGGCAGTCGTCCCCTGCCCTGTTCCACGGTGGACACTTCACATACTTACAAAATTGATATTTCTCACCGCATTGTTGGTCAGGTAACATGATGACGTTGTCGTACAACGGCGGTCTGCTGTCGGGCTCGCTGGTGTCGTACCTGCTGTTGGGCATGCTGGGCCCCCCGGCGCTCACGCCGTGTCGCGTGTACCCCACGCCGCCGCTGCCCACGCTGCCGCCCGCCACGCCACCTAACATCACCTACGCCGCTGTCACCGTGTCGCACTAACTGCTTACGTAAAACCCGCCTCAAAATAGAGATGGCAGCACCTATGTATAAGATGCTTTGGAGTAATTACGACAATAGTGGTTATCTGAAAATTACTAAGCTAGGCAATATTTTTGGATCTGGGACACTTGCGCGAAAGATATTTCCGCGAAAGACACTTGCGCGAACCCACTTGCTCGAATAGACATTTCCGCGAAAGCTCTTTTGCGCGAACGGACACTTACGTGAAAAGACATTTCCGCGACTGGACTTTTGCGTGAATGGAATTTTGCGCGTATGGATATTTGCGCGAAAGACACTTACGCGAAGGACACTTGCGTGAATTCACGAAAAGACAGTTGCGCGAAAAAAGGTGATGAAAACGAAAACGACGATACGAAAACGAACGGACTACCAATAGAAAGTTGCCTGACGAAAACAAAGTATCTTTCTTTCCGTCCCTCGTCGTCGTCGTCGTCGTCGGACAGGACGGGCGATATTCGAAAAGAAAGACGAAAAGACGAAAACAAAGGACCTTCTTTGTCGTCAGGGACTTTCTATTGTTGGACGAAAACAAAGGTATTTTGTTTTCCCTCGTCGTTCTCGTTTTTGTCCCCTGTTTTCGCGCAACTGTCCATAAGCGGAATTGGATCCGCGCAAATGTCCTGCACGAAAGTGTCTTTCGCGCAAATGTCATTGCGTGCAAAAGTCCAGTCGCGCAAAAGTCCAGTCGCGGAAATATCTTTTCGCGTAAGTGTCTTTAGCGCGTGTCCCTTCGCACAAATGTCCGTTCGCGCAAAAGTCCATTCGCGGAAATGTCTTTTCGCGCAAATTGGTTCGCGCAAGTATCTTTCGCGGAAATGTCTTTCGCACAAGTATCCTGCTACCAATATTTTTTACTTCGGCAACATTTAGGTAATTCGTGATTTACGGAATGTTATTTTTTTTTTTTATTTTACTTCAAAACACAATAATGTTACATGAAACCGATATCAGTTAAAATGGAATTTAGTTTATTTAGCTACAGATTGAAGATTAAAGACTAGACTAATTTTGACATCGCGCTAGACCTACCTACTTGGATTGATACTGCCACTATGCAGACCAACTTTGCTGTTATAATACATTTCCAGACTCCTAAATCGAGCCACCGTGATTTACATGTAGGTAGGTATAAAGGTCTAATCAAAACATCAAAATAATTATGAGTCATGAAAAGTTCTCCGACCGACATACTGGCCAACAAGTTGGTGTTATAAGAATTCACAAATTCCGGAAGTGTAGAGTTGTGACCAGTATTTAGATAATCAAAACCACAAACGCAAGGAAATAATTTCTGTGAGTCGTTGACAATGTGGTCACGAAATGTTCACACAGCTTTGTTCAGAAAAGGCGCGCTTTAAATCAGTCCTACATGTTGTCTGCCAGTGCAGAACAGTTACTGGCTTGCAAGCTCTCCTGCGGCAGGCGTACCTAGGTATCGTATCTACCCTGCCGAACGGCCATGCAGGACTGCAGCAGGATAGTGAACTGGCCCTTTGAACAAAGGTAGAACTAACTTGTTTTTGTTTGAAGTTATTTTAAATTATTAATTTAGCAATAGGCTGCCATTTCAGCCTTAAATATTTAACCAAGAAGAATGTTTTATCTACTAAAAAAAATCCTACACAATAAAAATCAATGTAAGTACTTAAGTATATTTTTTGTATAAGTAGGTATCTAATATAAATTATTTACAAAATAAGTCCTTTGCTATACCTAAGTATACGGTCTTACCCTTGGACGTCTACTAATTAAATGACAAATAACTTTGTATGATAAGTAAAAAATTTTCATCTTGTTCCTTTTGTCCCTACAAGTTACCTAGGTGCAGATAAGTTGAATTTGCCTACCGACTGCATTTGTATAATTTTCAATGGTAAGTGGTTCGAGGGTGTTAACGCAGCTGTTGTTTTATTCAACAAAACGATTTACCTAAGTACATAATAAAATATTTTTTTGCAAAAGTACTGAAACACACTTTTTGCAGCGCATATTAAATATACATACGTATACCTAATTACCTACTTGTGAAGCTGTAAATTATTTCATTAAATTGTTATCCGCCGTAATAATAAAGTTTGTGTCGGCGAACTTTTGCTAATAACTTTAAATAGGCACTTCGCAGTGTTACATAGTAAGTAATCTGTATAATAAAATATGGTTACAATTTTAAAATTACAGAACTTTTTTAAAGTAAACTTGAATAAGTGACGAGTTGATGACGTTGTCACTAATTTAAATATAATTATTTTGCTTGAAATGGTAAATGGTTGTAATTTAAAACGGTACTTAAATACTTAGTGAGACTGAAAAAAAATGTTAAGTGAGTGGAGTGACTTAAGATTATGACTGTTGTATGTCATGTATTGTATTAATGTAAAATATCAACCTATGAAATGGCTACCTCTTGCTTTTCTACGAAACAATTTTGTTCTACAGTGTAGATATTTGAATGTACATAGCACCAATGTAAATAATTATCAATTAAATAGATACATATCTGGATATTTGCTTGTTTTAATTCCATTACCCTGAAAATATAGACTCCGCCTGCATAAAATCGCATGCCATGCGGTCCACGCAGGCCCGCCAGGGAAGGGCGTGCACGGCGTGTACCGCGGCGCACAAGGGCGGCGTTTTCAAGTGGCGGCAAACGGAAATCTCCCTAGTGAACACATTGTCATAATTTGTACCTATTTGTTTTTATTATGTCTTAACAACGACACTACTGACGCGAAAAAATAGAAAAAAAAAACCGGCCAAGTGCGAGTTGGACTTGCACACGAAGGGCTCCGTAACACCGTACAATATTTAACACTACATACAGGTTAAGCTACGTTTGCCGGGGTTGGTCCGTGGTCTTTACATACCGAGACTCCTTCGTCGGAAAGCACGTTAAGCCGTTGGTCGCGGCTGTCATTGTGGGTCTTTGAAAGTCTTTACGGGTCGTTAGAACCCCGAAAGTCTAACAAACCATTCTTACCAAGGGATATCGTATTACCCAGTTACTGGGTTGTGGAAGTCAGGCAGTCGCTCCATGTAAAATACTGGTATTCAGCTGCATCCGGTTAGACTGGAAGCCAACCCCAACATAGTTGGGAAAAGGCTAGGCACATTGACAATTTTTTTTTTATTAGCCTTCATTGTGGCCCACTGCTGGGCAAAGGCCTCCCCTTTTTCCTTCCAAACCTCCCTGTCTTGTGCGATCTCTGGATTGACATATTATTATTTAAAAAAGATACTTAAGTTTAATAAAACACATTTTTGTCCATACAAAAAAACATCTTTTATAAAACGTTTTTGATAAAGTGGCGATAGAAATACACAATTTGTAAAACTTTCAACTGTCTACCTATCATGAGATACATATACAGCCCGTTGACAGACAGACGGACGGATGGGCAGCGGATAGATAAAAGCCTGCTAAAAAAGGACAACTTAAATTATTTTTAGGATTCCGTCGTACCCGAGGGGTGCCAAACGGAATCTTAAAAGTAATTAAAGTTGTACTTTTTTTAAACTCTTCCGTAACAACTTAACCGACACCAAATTCCTCTCTAAAAGCCTAGTAGGGTAAAGAGGGGGCGAATTGCGCCTAGCGGTTCACGGCACCAACACCGCTCCGATAACAGTGTGACCAACGGCTTATAGTGCTATTGTGTTTCAATTTCGTAGGTGGAAAATGTAACTAAATATGTTATCCCTTTTTATTTTCAATTTGCAGTTTTGGGTATTTTCGTTAAGGAAAAGTTTTTTGACTATTCATATTTTTATCTATCTCTGTTTGTTCGAACACGCATCACACATAGATCACGCACACCGCGCATTCTTCTCCTTATCCTTTCATTAAAAATTAAACGAGGGCACATTGTCATCGTTGCTGTAGCAACTATTACTTCTAAACTAAATCAGTAACATGTCGTTACGTAAAGAGATACCTACCTACCTACCTAACTTAAAGTATCATGATGATAGTACCTATTAAGCTTCCAATTCCGACCTTATCCAAATAAGTATATTCGAAGTTGACTAAACCAATAATAAGATTAAAACTAACTTAATAGAAATTATTTTTAAACATAATATTGATATTTAACTACATAAATACCTACTTTAATTTTTTACCTGATGTCAATGTTTGATACAAGTAAGTACTCTAAGTACTTACTTTGAATAAAACAAAATCATTCTTATTCTCCAGGCATTTCAACTTGTTTTTTAGTAAAGATGTTCATTTTCTGCCAATTAATTTTCTTATTTCTTATTTTCTTAAGAATTCTAAGGAATAGGTATTATGACGTCAATCGTTACTGACACCCATCTTTCAAGAAACGAAACTTATGTTCGAAACTTACCATTTATTTAGCTAACCCGCCAGACGTTGTCCTGTCAAAATTTCAATTTCTTTTATTTCCTATTTTTTTTTCTTTTATACAGTAATCGAAGCAAAAAAAAAAATAAAAAGAAAACAAAACGATCAAGCCGTTTTTGAGTTTTAGCGAGACTAACGAACAGCAATTGATTTTTATATCTATGAAGATTAGGTAGGTAAACAAATGTTGATATGACATTAATTGATAAAGTCAACATTTTAATTAACATTAAGAAAATTGATAAATTTATGGCAAAGGTCGTCCTATTTTTAAAGAGGTCTGTCAAACAAAAGAACTTGTTACTGGCGGATTCTCGTACTTACTATCTGAAATAATCCGATAATTTAATGAACACACAAAAGGCTTGCGAAAAGTAATAATTTCTGTACATATGTAAGTATAACATTACATTACTGACTTATTTCAAAACATTTATCAGTAGCGTTCCTCTGATCCGAGGGCAATGTCCCTACGTGTGATACACGCCATTTTTATATAATCTCTTTGTCATTCATTCATGTAAGTGCCTGTTTGAACTACTTATATTGTATGAAAGAATTATTTTATTCAATGTTACTCCAATAAATCAATTTACCCTGTGGAAGCGGTGCTGTTATGCTTTAATCAGTGCCTGCCTCTAACTAGATGTGAGTATCTACAATCAATTAAGTCGTGTCTTTCGGGACATATATAATAATTTATGAAGCACTTACATAATAATTATAAATAACAGAGCAGGCATTTTTTTTTTAACCATCTATCTAAATAAATAAAAAGAGAAGTACTGACTGACTCATCAACGCCCAGCCCAAACCATTGAACCTAGAAAGCAGAAATTTTGCACAGAGGTTCCCTTTACAATGTAGACAAGGATTAAGGAAGGATTTCACGCGAGCGAAGCCGCGGGCATAAGCTAGTAAAACATAAAAGTAGAGAATTACAGTTTGCTTGCTACCAACTACAACAATAACAAAGACAGGATGTACCTAAAGACGGAATACCACCTACGTAGGCTACGTAGGCGGTACTTAGGTACATCTTGTCCAGAGCGCAGGATACCTAGAGTGCTACAAGGATCTGGTGGCGCCTGAAAGAGGCCCCGTTGTTGGTAAATGGGTAAACATTTGTGCAATTGTTTTGTGAAACGTCACTTGAATGTATTCAAAAAACAATATGGCGGCGTTAGTTCTGACTTTGGCCAAGCGCCACCGCTATCAACGTGTGAAGTGTGGGACAGCGCGCTTTCTATAATATTTTTAGGATTCCGTACCTCAAAAGAAAAACATAGAAGCCTTATAGGATCACTCGCGTGTGTGTCTGTCTGTCCGTCTGTCGCAGCCAATTTGCTCCGAATCTAATGGACCGATTAAGTTGAGATTTGAGAACACATATAAATTTGTGACATCCGAACATCCGAATATGGGGGGTCACTTCTGGGGGACAAATGAGAAAATTAAAAAAAAAAGTTTTGCAAACTCTACAGTGTGACATGTCAAACGAAAAGGTTTACTCAAATACATTTTATTATAATTTAAAAAAAGTTGGTTAAGAAAATAGACGAAAATTGACCTTATCTCCGAAACTCCTGAGCCTAAAATTATGAAAAAAATACAGGAAATAGTTCTATATGTACTTATATTCAGATTTATTAATTTTCAAAAACATGTGTAGATAATATACATGGTATGATGATTAATATAGGTGTTACAAGATATCTTTTTGCTCAACATGTTTGACCATGGATGGTGTATATAAATTAGGTCGAAAGACAATAAGATTTCAAAATAAAAATACAAAGAATAAGAATATAACTATATCAACAATTAACATTAATATTAAATTAAAAAAATAGGTCAATATGCATGCGATTCAAATTAATAGAATAGATTCAGTCGGTATCTTCAGAGCGATTTATGTTTTAAAAAACTATAATCCTAGATTACAGGAAAATTCATAAGAAGTCTGGTTTTAAAATAACGTGGTACATCTCTCAATATTGTTCGTACAAATCGAATGCATGGGAGAACATGTTTTTCCCCAACTACGGAACCCTTCATCGTGCGTGGTCCGACACGCACTTAGCCGGTTCTTAACCTAATTGATCCGGCCCCCAAGGGTCAATTTTTGTTGTTGCTGTCTTTATAGCCACCAATTAATTGTTCTAGAGCTAGTAGGGCGAAAACAGCGGTATTTAGTAACTACTAGGTGGTCTACCATAGTTAGGTAGGTACGCTACGTATCCCATTTTGCATGCCTTCGACTTCGGTGCGGGCGGGAAACGTCTGGTGTGTAGTCAAGGTACCATAGAATAAAACAGGTTCAGCGTAGCAGCAGTGTAGGCTCCGTCGTGACAGCAGCGTAGGCCCCGTCGTAGACGCAACTTAGGCTCGGCGTAGCAGCAGCGCAGGCCGTCGTAGACGTAGCTTATACTCGGCGTAGCAGCAGCGTAGGCCCCGTCGTAGACGCAGATTAGGCTCGGCGTAGCAACAGCATAGGCTCCGTCGTAGACGTAGCTGGCTCGGCGTAGCAGCAGCGTAGGCTATGCGTAGCAACAGCGTAGCAGAAGAGTAGGCTCCCCGCTCCGCGTCGTAGACCCAGCGTAGGCTCAACATAGTTCGCAGTATAGGCTTCTCGTAGCCGTGCGAATGCTGTTAGTTTATTATCAGTGTTTACAGCTCTTTTAGATAACTTATAGCTGAGGGTGTTAAATGGGTCGTTTTCAAAATTAATGTACATTTCTTTTGTGTTTATTTTGTGTTATCGTGACACAAAAGTAACACAAATGAAGAGTAAGGGCAGAGTCACAACGAAGTATTTAAAAACCAATTTGGTAGTAGAAAATCAGTTTAATCTAATTTTAGTTCTAATCAAATTCTTTTCTTGTACTTCCTTCCATTTTTGTGGATGATTTAATTTTAAACGCTCTCGGTAACGTCTTTGCCATACAGCAGGCGTTAACATCTATCCTAGAACGAGAAATGGAAAAGTGAATATACTGTAAACAAGCCCTAACTCATTCCATTGTGTAATGTGACACAAAAATAATAACGCAATGGTCACACAAATGAACAAAATGAACATGTCCCTAACCTACAAATAAAAATAATCTTGTAATTTCACCCTCGAGTTACTCGTAAAACATGCATTTGACTATACTTTACCATCAACTACACTGATATGCTGCACTGTAAAGTATAGTATGTACTTACTGAATCATCGGAATTCGGCACTTTAAAACAAATTCTTAATGTCTTTTATAAGACGCGCACGAAGTGAAACCAACAGTTACAAAACCAAATGGCGCGGCTGGAAGAAATTAGCGCCCTCTCGTTATACCTATTTTGACGCATAGAGTTGCCATACTAAATTTAGAATTTACTTCTATTATTTTAAAATATCAAAGTTACAAGAAAGAATAACACAAAGGAATGGAATAAGAGACACGTGTTTATGGGCAAATAAATAAATGGTTTATTATAATTACATCCTTTTTAGTACTCGTATATTCCATATAACTTGACCTGTTCACCTGACAAAACATTGTTGAATCAAATTACTTATTGCGTGCATTATTTATTATTTGCTGCATTTTTTAAATACGCGCGACTGCGGACAGCAAAATGTAAATTAATTTAGAAAACGACCCAAATAATGTTTTGTTATGAGTTTTTAGTTCGTGGTATATTTGCCTACTAAGGGAAAACAGGCGTTACCTACGCCATGAGAGCTGTGGTGGCCCAGTGGTAACGGCCGCGACTTACGAGTTGTAGGTTAGATCGGGGTGGGGTAGGGTAGGTTATAGGTAAGGTCGTAGGTTCGGACCCTGACAGGCGCTTTACTTTGTGTAAATTATTTCATCACCACTGCTCTCAAAACGGTGAAGGAAAACATCGTGAGGAAACCGACATGTCCTAGAACCAAAAATTCGAAGATATATGAAACTCTTGTATTGTTGTGAGTGAAACGCAAATGAAAGTGGTGTAGAAATCACTGTCCGCAGACACCGGCCGTCAAACAAATCGGCCGAATATTCAGACTCAGTACCGACTTTCAGTATATATTCCTTTTCTAAATTATATGTTAGGTGAAATGTCATCCAGGTGCCCTAGCGCTCCCATGCAAGGAATCGGACAGTTGCAAAAGTTGCAGTTCCATAACTTCAGCGACGAAGATGTAAGCAGAGGATGTTTTGCAAGGCGCTGAAGTATATAAAGAAGACCTTCCGTGTTCGTTAGCTTTGAAGGGAGAGCTAAAAATTTGGCAACAGATGAGAGAAAATATCCCAGTATCTCCAGCGGATGCCTACAAAAGAGCAACGGTGCTGCCAAATATTAGAACTCTTTGTCTTTGTTCTTTATTCTTTTTTTAATTGCTGTGCACCTGTCCAGTGACTACTAGCACTGCCGAGAGATCTTTCTCCACCTTACGCCGATTAAAGTCATATCTTCGCAACAGGATGACAGAAGAGCGTTTGAATTGCATATCAAGACGTTGCGGCAAAAATAGACGCTAATGAACTGCTGGACATCTTTAGCAGGAAACATAAAAGAAAACTGTCTTCATTAAACATTTAATTTTTCTATTGTTTTGACACTTACATAAACCTTCCTCTAAGTACATACTTGAACTTGTAGAAATCAACTTGAAGTATGATACTTCAAGTTTATTTCTAACAGTAAGTCGACGTTCGCACGGACGTAAAAATATCGCGGCGATTTTGATTCGCGCACCGGATTTTCAACGCTCTGCTTAGCGTCGAGAGTTGAAAATCCAACAGTGTGTTTTTCAACGCGCTAGAATGCACTCTGTTGTTGCGAGGTTGGATTCTCAATGCTCGGCTCAACAGCGAGAGTTGAAAATCCAGTGCGCGATAAAATCCCTCCGCGATATTTTTACGTCCGTGCGAACGTCGGCTTATTGTTGATTTTTCTGCCCGTCCGCCCCTTGTGATCCCCCCAGAAAAAAATCCTGGATCCGCCCTTGCCTGTGATCTGTCTGTATCGGTCACGTTTGAGTAGGACGCAACACTACCTACACTTTCGGCGCTTCGTTGCTACTAGTTAGGTAATATCAACTTATAGCAACACCTCGGGTCGGTTATACCATTACCTTTACCTATACTACCTCTAGTAAAGTAGTGGCGATTTCCTTCTGTGGCAGATACCTGCTCTCTTATGTAATATACCCGGGGTGGGGTGGATAAACTTAATTGCTTTGAGGTATTCAGCACGATCCTGAAGTTTACATTTTCCAAACATGTAGAGTACATATTAAACTGCTTGGATGATAGATATTACCTATGTAGGTATTATTATTGACATTCAGTACCCTAAAGGTCCTTATTTATTTTTAAGTACCTATCTAGCTGTTTCATTCTGAGCATGTGTATGACACATGATATGTTAATGTGACATCAATCACGGAAAATAACTTCAAAACTTGGTTAGCAATATCCAAATAATATTTTTGTTAGCAGTAGGGTATTTTTAATTACTTTTTCTGTTACGAGGGTTTAACACTAAAGTGAATATAGGTACCTACCTATCGGGGTGTGACTATTGCAGTGCAGTGTAGTGTACGCTACCCTGAACCTTTCGATGTAGTTCGTCTCACACTATAATTTTGACCTTGATTCCTACTACTTCTACTACATGCTAGGCCAAACGACTACATTAACCTTTGTACCTGAACTTCAATGTACAGTATCCGTTCTGGATGTTTGTGATTTACGAACATCAGCAATCCTATCAGTTATATTATAATTTATGATTCTCGGCTTCCTGTGTTCCTGGTAATTACATTATTTTACTGTTGCATAGAGGATGCCAAATTACTTTAGTTATGTATATAATAAGTAGGTACTTAACTATTTGATCGGCATAGAAAATAGATTTCAGTTTCACACATTTTCATTTCAACAATTCAAGCCGCCTGAAGGCGTTTGAGGGAGTTACTATAGAATGTCGAACTGACTTTTTACAAAAAACTTCTAGGGTATGATAATTAATACACAGATTCGAATGGAAATAATAATTTAATAAACAGTATTATACATAACTAATAATATCACAATTACAGTGGCTGGCTATAGGAGAGCCAACGAGACGTCGGTCGTCAGGCGTTGGTGTCGTCTACCGACGCTGTTGAGGGTTAATATCCCTAGATGAAAACTCGAGTGGTGTGTTCAACACTTTCACACTGTCCTATCTCTTGCGGCGGCGTGTGCGGGACTGCTGCGACGAGCGCGAGCTCCACTCCAGGCTTAGATCACTCGACGATGGCGGCGTCTCAGGAAACTGCGCGTGCGACGTCCACCGACACGAGTCACACGCTGACTTTGGCGTCTCTGGCACTTTTCCCGGCTTTCCATTTGGACTGTATGACTCCAAAATATGCTTGTAGGCGCACTCCGAAGGCTCAGGGCACCTCCCCCGAGCAGCACTCAAACGGGCACGCACGCAGGCGGTGCAATAACCACAACTATCTTCGCGAAGAGCACTGCGAACCATTTTGAATAATGTGTGAATATGGTGACGCACTTTGAGGACTGAATCCGGTTGTCAGTGAGCGATGATATTTATGCGCACGCCGCCGGGCGTCGCGCACGCGCCTCGCCGATAACCCCGGCTCCGGCGCCAGCGCTGGCGACCGCACTAACTACTAACTGCGGCACAGCCATAAAAGTATCCCTACATTAGGTATTACAATCCACGTAATCAACAACTGTAACGATTGGTCAGTGGGTACCGTATCTCTGCTATTGCTATGTAAAGAATATTGCAATATAAAATACTAGCTTTTGTCCGCGGCTTCGCCCGCGCGTTGAGGTCGGAAATTATCTCACTGGAACGTAAAAAGTATCCTATGTCCTAATCCAGGTCATTCTACCCATGTGACAAATTTCATCCAAATCCGCTCAGCCGTTTTAGCGTGAAAGCGTAACAAACAAACTAAATTCACAAGCACACACTTTTATGTAAAGACAATATTATTGAAGTAATGTTAAATTGCCCAGCTAATAATTCAAACTAGGTCTTAGCCAAACAATGGAACTAAGACAATTAGCCAATCGGGGTTTCAAAAAGATTATCATAGAGTTGGTGTTCAAAATGTGGTGGTGGTGTGGTTTGTGTGTATGCGTGCGTGTGTATAACTATGTAAGTATGTGCAGTGTGTTCTCTGGGGTCTCATACACAGTCTTATAATAGTCTAGAGGAAACCAAAAAAGATCGTCTGTTCCTTTTACAATCGGGTACCTACTGTCCTATTTCTTTTCTCAACACATCAAGTGAAGAAAATTATATCTAGGTAGGTACTTAATAACGTAAATACGTACATAAGAGCAGTGGTGGCCCAGTGGCAACGGCCGCGACTTACGAGTTGTAGGTCGAACCCAGGCAGGCGCTTTACTTTATGGAAATAATTTCATCACTACCTGCTCTCAAAACGGTGAAGGATAACGTCATGAGGAAAATATGTTAGAACCAAAAATTCGAAGATTTGTCATGTAACATATATCAACCCGCACTGTGCCCGCGTAGTAGATTACAGCTAAAGACATTAAATATTACTTAACTTAAATCTCTTTGATTACAGCCCACTCACTACCTCTTGAAGAAAGGAGGCCTTTTTTTTTTGTGGATGGGAAAATCATCAAATGACTTCTCCCGCTCTGGGCAGAGCGGGAGGGCGTGTCAGACTTTTACTGACTAAAACCCACCCATGTTCCTTCAGCTGCCCGTGCCAGGGCCACGGTATCTCTTTCGAACTACCCGCGACCCCGGCGGCATCGGCCCAATTGACCCCGTCACTGCTGACATCTCTTTGAGGCGCGCGTGGAACACAACGCGCCGTCGACCCGGGCCTGGTCCTTACCGGACGGCGAGCTGCCCATTACTCGTCGTCCGCAAGCCCGTGCCTACGGTGGCCGGGAATCGGCAATCGATTCCCGAAGAAAGGAGGCCTGTGACCCAGCAGTGGGAACATTACATGCTAATTATGCTATACCTACTACCTAAGAAATTGAAGTACCTATTGGTAGGTAATGTGAGGACCCGAACCTCACAGGCCCTCACAGGGGGTTTGTGACTACTTTAAAATCAAAGAGGCAGACGAGAGGAGGACCGTAGGCCGCTATTTATTATTAATACTCAATTTCAGACTTAAAAATATCACACTGCCTATGCAAAGCCCTACAAAAATCTGACTGCCACCATTGAACAAAAGCAAGCTTCGCGTTTCTTCAATAGTCATTCGATGTTTGAATGATAGAATGTCTGCCAGTATCATGCTAAAGTTGCCATAATGCAACAAAACCTCTCATAACCCAACTATGTAGGCATTTCAAATGACCGTCAATATAAGTAGCTAGGTACCTAAGTAGCTGCGCTGACGAACGTAGTGAGTGCGTGTCACAATAGCTAGTAGTAAATTATCATGTAATTAGTACCTACCTATATAGTAGGTAAGTATACAATAATCAGATGTAATATTTTACGAGTTATTGCTACACATGGCTACAAACGGGTAGATAACCAGGCACCTAGTATCACAAGCCGACGCGACGGACGTAGAAGACCTCTGCACCTACGCAAGTACCTATGTTTTATGATGAGAAAAGTAACTAAAAATAGAGTCGGTGTTGAGAACACATTTTCCATGAGTTATTTGTTGCTAAGAGAAAATCTCAAACAATATTTATTGCATAGCTGTTTCTATTCATGAAGGTATTCGAAACTAAACCAATATTACTTCAGTTACAGCATTTGTAGTAGGTAGGTACCAACATTATCAATAGACGTAGGTACGTAGAAAATTAGGTACGTTTGTTAGAGCATATTCTAGATAAAGGCAGCTGCTCCACATCTCTACCGGTTATTACCAGTCCGTCTTACTCGTTACTGATCGTATATTGCATTGATGCGTTATGTAAATAACTTATTTAACTAACAAATAAATTGGGCGACGAGTGATGTATGAATTGTAATTCAAGCATAAGGAGTACATAATTAACTAACTGTACTGCTATGTTCATAGTAGGTACCAACACACAAACTAGTCTAGTTGAAATACTGAATGATTTTGCAAAAATCTTAAACAAAATATAGAAACAAAATTATTGTCTCGTCGGATCAAATCAAGAAGTGCATTCTGGAATCATCTGGACGAGGCTCCGACTCTTATCTATCGGGCAACATGGTGTAAACAACTCGACTATTTATAAACTCCTGCAAATAACTTGACTACTTTGTGACCCATCGGGCCTATCGGGGCTTTTCAAAGCCCTACTCCTAGGTAGGTGATGCCACCCACAATGCTCCCCCATCAGTATTGATAAATAAAATACATAGGTATCAAATCAATACCAAACTAGACGAGATTAAAGTAAGTTATATTTAGATTGCTGAACTGAAATGTCACGCGCCTCGTCTAAACAAAGGGCACAACTACATAGTTCGATTAGTAATCGAGTCATTCATTGATTGACCGCCCTTCGAGATTCGAGATGATGAAACTGTCATATCTTGTTGCGAGCGGATAATACCACGGATATTTTATTAGTGCATGAGTAACACAACCAATGTTCTTGCATAGGTAGGTATAGCCTACGATTAAAATGATGTAATATGGATAGATTCTCAGTCACCAAAATACATATAATTGAAAAGCACAAATATTTTCGTCACGCATATTTTTATTTTTATTTTAAACAAGATCAAGATCAGGACATCTGACGGTGTTTATAATTGAAAATTATAACATTTACAGAATTGATTAAAGATATTTTAATTTACATAAGTACTTACCTAACTTTTTTTTACAATTTTTTGTTTTATTATCCGAGTCGTAAAGTATTACATTAGCATGATTTAAGATGAGCTTGCCCGTGTACCTACCGAGGTATTTCTTATCATCATTTTAATAAGAACTCATGATTTTTTAAATTTTTTTGACAAGATTGTTCACGTCATGGGAATTTTTCTCTTAGAAAATATCGCCCCAAATAAGTAGGTGCGTACAAAAATCTATTTCCAGAATAAGATTAATCGAACTCTAGAAACGGGGAAATCTTGGCACGTCTGAGCCCTCATTATAATTTAGAAAAAGTAAATAACATGATAAGGGGTCATTTACTTCGAAGTTTGTTCAAAGTGTAATGTACATTTATGTTTTAAGGACACTTTAGTATGAAAAGAACATGTTTAAGGCGTGACAAGTGAAATAAAGTAGGCGCCTACGACCTATGAAGTGAAGGACAGAGAAGTCAAATTAACTTTGTAACTGGCCTATATTTACTTCTATCAAAAGGTAGATTGCTTATTTTTCTAGCGGTAACAAGTAACAACTACCTAAATAAATACTCATAAGAAGCCTTTACTTACCTGTAAATGAACGAATTAGGTACCTACATTAATTTTGGGCAACTTTAAATAGGTAGGTAGGTATCCTATTCCTTTTATCTGACTGAAAAGGGATCAATCAATTTAAAGAAATGAGAAAACAGCTGGACTCCTAAGGCCTGGACACAAAGCGACAACTTTCTAAATTAGTAATCGCTTTCCGTCCAGTCCAGAAAACCTAAATTACTATGGGTAGCTCTCAGACTAAATAAAATTTATTTAGTCCGAGGTAGGTACCTACTTGCCTATTACACAAATATGTTAATTTAATAAATAATAATCCTTACTGCGAACCAACACCGGACACTACAAAGTACTGAAAGCACAAAAATACCAGAAAATAAGGATATAAAATAAAGTGCAAAGATAGTGGCAAAAAAGTAACAAAGGAGATACATTTTAAGCCCAGGTATACCCGGACAGCGCTAGTTTTCGACAAAACGACGAACTGCCAAGCAGTTAACAGCAATCAGTCTGCCTACTCCCAGTCTTAGGTTCCAAGTAGACCAAAGTGGAACGCAGTTTTTTTATGACATTGAATAATAAACCTTATCTTCGGTGATTGAAAGTGCAAACGAGCTTGCGCGAGCACGCCTTCGACGACCCGTTTGATCTACATCGTTGTTCGTACAAGTTTGCACTTTATAACATTGTGTTACCGTGTATTATTTAAATTCGTCAGAAAAACCTCTGCGCTCTTCGTTAGGTCTACGTGGAGCCTTGGTGAAAAATTCACAGACAGTTTTGACTTTTCTAAGTAAGCGTCGCATACGAATGTGGACACTATTCTTATACCATTAATGTTCATACTCGAATGAAACGCTAAGCGAATATGAACATATTTATACAAATATGAACATTATTGTCATAATTATAAGGTTCATATTCGTATGGAACGCTTACTTAGTAAAGTCATGCGATCTGTGAATCTTGCCCTCCGCCTCATACAAAATGGGTTCAGCGATATTAGTCTTAGCGCACACTAGAGGCACGATGCGATTATGTAGAACAATTAATTATGGAACTTATTTTGCAACGTGTAAGATGCAAACCGAATTCTATAAAAGTTTTCAGGTGATTTGGTTAAGTGTTTAGAAAATCACCTAAATACTTCTTGAGATAATAAATACATCATGTTTTAACAGAATAAGTTAATATTGAAATACCAATTGAATATAATTTCCATATTATACTATTGAATCGCGTTGCCTTGCCGTAGCGTGTCATCGTGCTTGGTGGGCGCGAAGACTTAATCCACAAAATTAAGAACTGAAATGGGGCTATTGTGTTTATATTACATTACTTGTTACCAAGTAATTACATATAAAAAAAACATGAAAATTAAGACAAATTTGTTATTTTACAGATATTGTTATCTACATGTGATAAAGCAATAACTTTGTTCTCAGACAGACAAAACAGGAATAGGTACCTACCGGTTGCCAACAGATAAATAAAATTGGTTTAAATTCTTCGAAAAACAATTTAATTTTAGCAACATGAGCAAAAATAACACAATTATCAAATGTTGCGCAATGACGTGTATTGTTCAGTGCTTATGAGCCATAGTCGGAGTTCATACACTTCGTACGGCTGAGTGATTTGCAATGATGATCATGGCTTAATTTGATTTTATTTTCTAATTAACAACCATCAAGCGTGACGTCAGACAATTCACTATGATACACAACAACAACTATAAAAATCCGAATACATTTTCCTTGATGGCATATTGCGCCATTAACAATAACCTTACACCTAATTATAACTAAAATTCAAATAATGGAATAACTAGCATTTATATGAATTAACTAACATTATTTTTAAATATTTTACAACTACAGGAAATATAGGAGAGACATAATATATTATCTGTTATTCATTACAATTATTAATGTTTAATTCAGTTCCATCATTAGAACACAAACTGTGACAGAGGTTATCGAAAGTATCACTTTTACAAAGAACACTCAGGGATTTCAGATAATGGCAGTACCGATTGTTCCTCTTCATATTGCTGCCATTCTTGGACTGCTCAAACCTGCATATAGTGCGACAGGAGGGCCAGTAGTCCAGTGCGAGGGCTCTTCTGTCCAATACTGCGGACGCATTCAAGTAGCTAGTCAAGTTGTTGTGTCGCGACACCACCCTATCTCTTTGTCTGAAACAAAAAATAGTAGGTACATGAAAAGCCATTACATTTTACAAGAGAAACATGATATTTTAATACGTAAAATCCCGAGATAGCATTGATGAGATCTTGACCCTTGGATAACATAGGTACAATTTTGGCACCTAGTTACCAAATCTCTTGATAACTTCCTCACTGAACAATAACTTAGTACTCTTCACAGAAGTAATTACTGAACGTTGCGCGAGGGTTCGTCCGCGCGCAGGTTCGTGCTGCGCCCACGCCGACCTCTCCCACACAAGCACAACACGCGCCGGCAGCGATGGAGTTTCAGTACATAGTACAAACACAGATAACATTTCGTCCAATTTGTTTAAGCAAATTGTTAATTATAATCTTAATGACACTCAAGATTATGTTTAACCGACTTCTAAAAAAAGTCTCAATTCTTCGGAATCTTTTTTGTAATGTATGTATGTTCAGCGATTATTCTTTACCACGTCGACTCAATCTGCCTAGCCTTTTCCCAACTATGTTGGGGTCGGCTTGCAGTTTAGACTGTAAGCCGACCCCAACATGCTCCATGTAAAATAATGGTATTATTTTATTACATTTATTACCATTATTTTACATGGAGCGACTGCCTATCTGACCTCCACAACCAAGTAACTGGGTAATACGATACCCCTTGGTAAGAGTGGTTGTCAGATTTTCGGGCTTCTGACGACCCGTAACGACTGTCAAAGATCCACGAATGACAGCCGGGATCAACGGCTTAACGTGCTTTTCGAGGCACGGAGGAGTCTCGGTATGTAAAGATGGTCACCCATCCACGGACCGACCCCGGCAAGCGTAGCTTAACCTGATGGATCGACCCGTGCGTCTGTTATAACTTAGACACGAGCTCCTCTCTTTACCACGTCGACTGATTTCGATAAATGTACTACCGAACCAGGGGCCGTACTATGACGTGAAAAAACATCATGGATCCGTTGAGAAAAAACCGGCCAAGTGCGCGTCGGACCACGCACAATGAAGGGTTCCGTAGTTGGGATGAATTTATCTTAAGAACAAACTTAACATTGTAGTTGAAAATCATGTTCTCCCATACATTCCATCTGTAAATGAAAGTTTGTACTCACAATATTGATAGATTTACCATGTTATTTTAAGACCACAGACTTCTTATAGGTTTTCCTGTAATCTACAGGTAAAGATCTATTTATTATAATTTTTTTGCGTAGATGTGACGCATATTTTCCCCAAACTTGTTTTTTACATTGTTATTTTGTTTTGTTGTCCTTTGCGTCATGTTTACCGCAAATAAACGTATTTTCTTTCTTTCTTTTCTTTTCTTTCTATTTTCTGTATTTTTTTTCTATATTCAAATTTAATTTATTTACTTTACCCGTCCGTGTTTGGGTCACAGAACCAAACACCAAACCCAACCAACCAACCAACCAAACCAACCCAACCAAATTTCAACTTAATCAGTCCATTAGATTCGGAGCAAACTGGCTGTGACAGACGGACAGACAGACAGACAGACACACGAGTGATCCTATAAGGGTTCCGTTTTTTCCTTTTGAGGTACGGAACCCTAAAAAGGATGGTGCTATAGGTCGTATGTAGCTCCGTCTCTCTCTCTCTCACATAGGAACCGTCCAACTTCTGCCCTGCTATAAGAGCTCATAGTATTGTACGGGGGGGCTCCCCCGTACAATACTTGCGTTAGCAGTTGTTTACCAGAAAATGGATGGTAAGGGTCGCCAGAAAGAAGTGTAAGCCGCTAGCCAGAAAGAAAAGACGTAAGACGAGGACGTGTCGCGGATTGGGCGCAGACGGGGCGCCGACGCGACTTTTTAAGGCTCAATTCACACTTAAATGGCAGCGACGCTGCGAGCAGGCGGAGGCCAGCAGCGGTCGACAGAGGTACGAGGTACGCGGCACGTAGCGCCGCCTTGCACCGCCGCGGGTTACCGCGCCCCGGCGATTCGCCCCGCGCCCCGGCTATTCGATTCGAGCGTCCTTTGGACCAGCCAGTCTACGATCTACATTCGGCAAGGAAAATTGTGTGTTGTACCTAATTCGCTAGACTACAAGAAACTGGTAGGTGGCACTGCGCGGTCGACGGACGCAATGCACAGGCTGCGGGGGGAGGGGTGCAGGGAGCGCATAGTGCCGTTGCGGCTGCGCGGCAGCTCGCGACGGCGCAAACTGCCGCGCGGCGATCGGCTAGCAAGCATGGACCTAATATTATAATATAAACAGGACTGAGCTCTCCAAAAATCGTATCATACAAAAATGAACCATAAGGATTGCACGTTAGGTTTACATTTGATAGGATATCTTAGCTGAAGCAAAACGAGACGAGAGAGATAGCCCGAACAGAGGCTGTTTGTCCCTTTTGCTCGATTGCCAAAAGATAAAAATGTTAAAGATGGTAGAAAATATTTCACCAATTCTACAAGTAAAATAAGTTACGTATATTTTTTTTTTGCATTTAGATTAGTTTTAATTTTAATTTTATTCATAGGTTTACAATCTGTACATCATAGTCAATAATTTTATATAAGTAAAATCCATAAACAAAAATAATCAAAATAATATGATTGTTTGGTAGCTATCATATAATTACTCTGGTAACACTGAAATCTCACAGCAATTTTTTCATGGTGGTTCTTTTTCAATTTAAATAGTGAAAATAATGGTGAGAAAGTGTTGCATCAAGAGATGTAAAAGTGAATCATATGCTGGTTGTGTGGCATTTCATTTCACAGGTATGGATCCGAATAACAAATATTTTATTTAATAACAATTTTAAGTCTATGTAGTGTGACCATACTCTAGACGTTTTGTAGACGGAAGACGCTAAAGCTTTTGTGTATTTTTGATTAAAACTATTAATGTTAGCCGAATAAACAATTTGTACCTATGTATCGCGTGATTGAAATAACATAATTTTTATGTTGGTTACAGCTTTCCATCGAAAGAAGAAATGAAACAAAAATCCAACCAGGATGTAATTCCCGAATCACAAACAATTACTAAAAATTCTGTCGTGTGTAGCCTTCATTTCAAGCCGGGAGATTATTATATAGCAAAATCTCGATGAGAGCTGAATGCTAATGTAGGTACCATAAATTTTTCCAGTAGTAAGGATATTGGTTTTATAATTTGTATTATCAGATTCTGTTTCTCAGCCTAGTTTCAATAAATAACTTTTGATTTTGATTTTTGACACACTTAAGTTTTATTTCTCTTTGCTTCCCTTAAATACCTAAACACTAGCTCTATAGAGCAAACGAAAAAAAGAGCAAGAAAGGGCCATGGTCCCGGAACGAGATTCTACAGTCTAACTATCACAACTTCTTTTCTCAAAAACATGGGTAGATACCTATGTACACGGTTAAAAACCGACATAGAACACAAAAATGTTCAGTTTCAAATGAGAAGCTTTCGAAAAAAGTATTTCGATAGGTATGTATAGTTTTTATCCAACGTGCTGCTGCAATAGCGACATTAATTCAACACTCGTATACGGTTCCGCATTTTCGTTCTATAAAGGTATTTTGATTTCATTAAACGTTATTATTTATTGATTTATTTACGATTTTCTAAAATAACATCTTGGAGCAACCTGTAGCGCAGAGATGAAATTGGAACGAAAGAGAAAGAAAAGGCCACGCCACTCAAGTTTTTTTTTCCATGAAGCTACTTGTAGCTGGTTCAGAACAATAGACAAACGATGAACATAAAAAAACGGTGTTGGTCAATGACCTTTTACCAGATGGCATAGAATAATAGCTTTTGCATCCTAATTGTGGTTATTATTTCATTATTTAGTTTGTTTTAAATTTTATTTTTTTCAATTTACGAATTATTTTATCTTATCATAATTTTTATGATTATTGGCCACTAGCCCTACCCGCGTGTTGAAGGCATGTCGCGATGGCGGGAACATGTTGTATAAGGTTTCATTACTTCACTTTAAAAGTAACTTAATTACAATATTTTTGTATTACAAACAATAATTTGAAATCACTTAATGTCAACCGGACCCAAATTCTCTTTCAAAAGGAATTTTCCTGATTGTTATAAAAATGTTTGGTCACCCTATTAGAAAGGGATAAACAGCCTCTGTATGAGATATATCTCTCTCTGCTCGTGTTTTTGGTACGAGAGCTCGGTCCAGTTTGTATAATAGGTCCATGCTAGCAAGCCACCCGTGACAGCGAGTCGGCTCCCGCCGCGAGACTACACGAGCAGTCGCGAGGCCCCACGCGGAGCTTTTATTATATCAAGCGTATCTAAATTTTTTATATTAAATTTGATATTTTGATATTAAAACTACTCGCCGCGTCGCTGCCGGCCGCTGCCATTTCAGTGTATATTGAGCCTTAACATATATAGAAAAGACGTGGCCCGGACAGACGGCGCAACCACTCTCAGGCTGGACAGCGACAGCGAGCGCTGCGTGAGAGACCCGGTTCCACGCACCCCGTCGCACCTCCGCTCGTGCTCGTGCCCAGTCCTTTCTAGAGGACGCAGACGAGTAAACGTCGTGTCCGCGCCCCGTTTTTTCCGTTTTGCGTAGCGACGCTTCTATACATTTTGTATGAAAAAGGCGCCGCGTCCGCGACGCGTCCTCGTCTTATGTCTTTTTTGTCTGGCTAGGCCCTTAGGTACTAGGTAGCAAACAAGCAAACAAACATGAACTTATTAAATACCAAACAAAACAATGAGTACACACGGCTACACATCAAGCTATACATTTCCAGTTTACACTGGCCTCTCATTGTAAGGAAATCCTATACAATTCGAGATCAGCTTATACTGGAAAATTATAGCTTGATCTGTAGCCGTGCGTGCACATTTTAGGGAGAGCGCGAAAACAAAATGTCCGACTCAAGTCATGAAAATAATAATAATTACCTGTGTAAAGTCATTCCTGGAAAACTTATATCCGCTTTTCTATTACACCTTAAAACATCTTGTGCTGTCTTAATAGAACTAGTCACCATTGTTTGACAAATCTCACTAGTGACTTCATATTCGTTAAGATAATAGTCCGAGTTTTCTTTTTCCGATACACTGTGCTCTTCAGGACAGCACCAAGGTTGTGACGTAATGTACGTGTTTGCATCTGGGTTGATATGGTTAAAATAATCTGACAGTGAAAAAGCATCTGCTGCATTGGCCATTGCTTCCAGTTCAAGTCTAACCTTATGCCTTTTCTGAGGATTACTGTTACTTTTTTCTAAAGTGTCATCAATATTATTTACTGCAGTCAGAAGACATGGCATACTCCACCAAATGTTAAACAACTGTAAAGGATATGTAAAGTTGAACAAATTCGAATGTTTACTAGCAAAATCTGTCCAAATAGTATTTGTTTCCAAATCAACAATATTATTAACTGATGCAATTGATCTTCCTTCTGAATCTTCATTCTCTGCCCAAGACGGGCATGAGCTTTCTTCATCAATGTTGCTCTTATAACAATCAATATTTTGTGAAGCTGTTTCATCATCTGAGGTAACACCATGTACATAACTAGGTATACAGAACTGTAAATAATTAATGGTTTTTCTAATATCTCCTTTAAAATAATTTAAAAATTTGGCTCCAACCCCTGGCCAGCATACTCCACTGTCTGCTAGGCACATTATATCTAGCCATGTCCCAAGCATCCTTGGTAGAAGAGGGCACATCTTCAATAGTTTTCCATTTTGCAGAAATTTTTGCAAATGTGGACACACTAGGGATGATGTTATCAAGATAACAGGTCGTTTAGAACACTGTACCAGCTGCACAATAGCTGAAGAAAATCCATCATCCTGATCAAAAACAATATCAGCATCATCAATAAGGATAAGAGATGAATCTGTTCTCATACTTTCTTGACTTAGAGATGCAGCACTTAAAACTTCAGATTTACCTGATATATTTTTAGTTTTTTCATCATCAATTGACTTTTTTGGTCTTCCTCGCTTTTTATTCTTTTTCGTTGTCAAATCAGGTTGAAGTTTTTCTTGTGATTTCTGACTATTGTCCGAATTTCCTGTACCTCTATTAACCTTATGGGATTGGGTGGCTTCCTGCAAGTCCTGCAACATTATCTTCCCTGTCCTTCTACTGCTAGCATTCACTTCAATAACCTTCATGGCTAAATCTGAAGCAACAGCATAAACACTTGCTGTTTTACCACACCCTGTTGGGCCAGTCAATATTAGAAGATTATTCATGGTCTTCATACTCTCCCGACTATCTGATTCAGATTGATAATAGTCTGATGAATCTGACCCAGGCTTAGATTTTGTTTTTGATTTCAATTCATTCTCAGTCCATGATACCAACCATTTCCTTAATTCTTTAATAGTTTCAAAATTACCAATAATTTGATTGGTTGAAGTAGCCTTGTATTTGTCAGTCCAATTTAATCTATCAGGGCTATAATTGATAACATCCACCAAATCACTCATAATTTCAATACTGTTATCTGCATCTACATAATTACAGTCTTTAAATTCTCCCTTTCCTTTACCATTTAAATACCGATATGTCCTATAGACTGGAAACTTTGGGTGTATTTGTTTCATGTTCTGTAACATTGTCTGTGTGCTTTTCTTGTGTTTTTTATCTATGTTATAAACACTCTTTTCTTGATTAAGGAATAACAAGTTTTGAAATGTATCCTTTTCATAAGTCAACGGACAGGTTTCTTCAGTCATATTCATCATAGGTATATTGACAATCAGTGTATTTTCTTCAAAAGTCATATTGCTTTGTTGCACATGAACAACAACAGGGAAGCTGTTATCTGGAGTGAAGCTATTCTTTTGCTGTTGAATAATTTTCTTCAGTTTCTCTGGGACTCCACTTTGGAGAAATTTCTGTTTAGCTTCTAAAGCAGCTAGATCGGATTGTTTAGGTGCAAATATGGGAGCTAGTTTGGCAGTTTTCTTGGATGTCACTGTGTCCGTGAGAAACTTCTCTTCTTTTTTTTCGGATTTAGGCTTCACATGTTCATCAAGAGAATGATTTGATTTTAAAAGAACAGGCTTTTTGCAGGCTGACACATCAATGTGTTTTTTCTTTCTTGGAGTAAAGATATGTAATTCTTCATCAGAGCTGGACAAGCATGCATCATCAACATATTTAACAGGTCTTTTCACTGACCTCTTTGATCTTTTCTCATTATTGACTATTGCATTTGTATTCTCAGAATCAGTTACTTTGGCATCAACTTTAGATTTTCGTTTCCGCTTCTGTCTCTCACTCTTGACTTCTGAATCTTCTACTTCAACATTATCATTCAAAGGGACACTGTCCATCAATGCTGGTTCAGATATATGCATAACATTACCATCTTCTTCCTTAGTTTTGATATTTTCCTTTGTAATAACTTTTTTATTTTCTTCACTAGTATTGCTAGCAGGTCCATTGGCATCATCTTCATTAATTTCTTTCAAATCACAGGAGTCTAAAGTGTCCCTTTTTAATCTTAACTTTTTCTTCTTGCCCCTTTTTTTGTTTCTGGGTTGCAGTTTTACCTTTATAAGATTATCATTTTCAGAATTAGTAGGAGAACATTCAGTGTCTTTATCTAATTTTTTAAAATAACAAAGCATGCTTTCCTTTTTCTTCAAAGATGGGGATAACTTGTTAAGAAATTCTTGGTCTTCCTTAGGTATAAATCTTTTTACTGGACTAATACTGCTAGTAATATTAACGGGATCTTCAATGGTGTTAAATATATCAACTATTGTTAATGTCTGTGTTTGTTTCTTTGTTTTGTTATTATTAACAACTTCTGCCTTGTCCTTTGGTGATAGTTTTGGATTATCATCTTTTTTTGAAACTGTTTTGCTTATGCTTTCATTTTCTTTTACTGATTTAGCATCTTTTAAAATCATACTTTTTAATTTATCTGCTCGTTTTTCCAATTGCTTTTTAATTATATTATCCTGGTATTCTTCTTTTTCTTTGTTCCTTATAGATCCTTTTGCTTCTGCCATTTTTTGTAGCAGTAAGTGCCGTTTAGCCTTTATATTTTTCCTTTCAGCTACCTCTTCATTATCCGAGTTATCATTGCTTTTATCTTTACCTGGGGAGTTGCTTCCAAGACTCTTATTTCTAGAGTCCATTAAAAGTTTAAAAGCATTTGTTTGTTTCTTTTCTTGACTATTGGTGGCTAAAGGAATGGCAATAGTTACACCTTGGATCTTCACATCTGTTTTGGAATTCTTTAAGCTTTCACTTATTTTAACAGATTCCTTTCTTCTTACCATTTTGAAAAGGTAGTTTCGAGGTCTCAATTCTTCAAGCTCATTTATGTCACCTTCGCATGAAATTGGTTGGTTACGATTGTTTGGAGATTTTATAATTAGTGATGAAACAAGGATTTTCGTTACATCTAAAATATCTTGATCCTCCTGGCCATCTTGTCTAAGTTTGTACTTCTTTAGTTTTCTTCTAAGTACTTGGTTACATCTGTGTTTATAAGTATTTTCCTTGGACCTAAGGATGTGTCTTCGTTCACGATTCTCACAGCAATTTATTTCAGATTCAGTTACTGAAAAATCGTCGACCACTGTGATGGACTCAGTTGCTATCAAACTTGTCATTCCTTCCCTGGAAATTCCACAAAATCACTTTAACATTTATAGATAACGTGTGTTGATGACCAGAAGATGAGTATCATAAAGCATATAGAGAAGTGCTGCAAGGTTAGACTTACTAGTTTATTCTGATTGGTGTGCACTAAATTATCATAAAGTTTATATGGTAGGTATTTAATCAAGTAGATGAATATATTTTGACGAGTTAATAATAAAAATTGTTATGAATACATACCGAAAATCAATTTGGCGGCATTATTGCACTTTGTGATTGACTGTCTGTTGACAGAAGTTTGACAACTAAAACTTTGATATTTAGAACAGTGTTGCCGTTAGGACCATCTAGTTTGTGGCTTACATCAAAGAAAAAAGTTGCTAGTTTTGTAAATAAATTACTTTTGAAATTCCGCTAAAAGTGGCTAAAGTATTTTTGACTTACTTTATCCTATTAATATTGTTAATATAATTTTAATATAAAGGGATGGGGATTAGTGGATTTAATAAAACAATATTTAATAGTGTTGTAATAAATGAATAAAAATTGGTTACAAATTTATAGCTAAAAACATTAAAATTACAGTTTTTTTTAGTTAAAAATTAAAAATCTATTTGAAAGTTTACAATGTCATCTGGAAATTCTGGAATCTCTTCGTTAATGGATGATGTTATGGATGGTATTTCAGTTGGTTTGACCGTTTTTGTGACTTTTGTCAAAACTTCAGGTGGCAAAACAGTATTAAAAGTAGGTATGTAGTAATAATCTAAAAAGTAGCCAGAAGTAGCTAGATTCATTTTGGTGGCTAAAACAGATTATTTTTTGGCTAAAGACGTCGAAAATCCGCTAGCCACAAAGTGGCTAAAACGGCAACACTGATTTAGAAACGTTTTTATTTTTCCAAAAATATAGATGCAACACTGAATTTTAGCCATACAAAGATCGGACCATGGAATTATATACTATTATGTGGTGAACCGGACCCAAGGGCGTTAAGCGGCGTTCAAACAGTGTTGGTGGTGGTAGTAGACCTAAACGATTGATATATAAAAAAACAAAGGCGCGCCTTTGTATCTTTTTTAGTGCGAAAAGTTTAAATAAATGAATAAAGATAGTTGATGTGAATCAAAAGGCTGCTCAACTTAAATGGGACATGTCTGGGTAAACTGTGGGCCCAGATAATATAGAACAGAACTGGTTCCCTGACACAGTGAGGCGCGGCCGCGGTAGGAGATAGCGATGAACTGGACAGATTCCGACAAAACTGGAAGGAGGACGTATGGGCTCGCGAACGGTGGAAAGAGTGGAAGGATGCCTTTGCGGAAGAGTGGGACAGCGCAGGCTAACAAAAAAAGCATCCACTAGGTGGAAGGGCAGGGCCGCGTCACGTCGACTTGAGGCGCAGCGGGGCGCAGCGCATGGATGTCAAAAGCAGGCGGAATTTTGCGGTCCTGCCCACCGCCAATCGGCGCTTAGCTATAATCAACACAATTTTCTTCAAAACGTTACGACATCAAACATAATAAATTAAGGGGGTTCCGCAGAAGTAGCCTTGAATTTAAATTTTCTTACGTTATTTGCAATTTACAGGTCAGTATCAGGTTGTATGTTGATAAAAATATGGTCACGGCTATAACAAATTCTAATTATAACCATAAGAATCATCAATACCTACATCTCTCCTGTTTGATCTGCAAATTGAAAAAAAACTGAAGAAAATTTGAATTTCGCGGGCTACTACTGCTTCGCAATCACCTTATGGGAATGCGCCAAATCTATAACTATACTCTATGGAATGCGCTAAGGTAGCCTGCGAAATTCAATTTTTTTTACGTTTTTTGCAGTGTCAGGTTGTATGTTGATTAAAAAATGATTCGCGGCCGTAAATAGTAGGTACGGCTTCACAGAATTATAATCATTAGAATCAGCAATACAACTCCATAAGTTAGAATTGACCTCTTTACTTATTAACTCATGGAGTTGTATTCCTGATTCTAATGATTATAGTTCTGTAAAACCATATTAGTTATGGTCGCGAATCATATTTTAATCAACATACAACCTGACTCTTGACCTGCAAATTGCAAAAAACGTACGAAAATTTGAATTTCGCGGGCTACCTTAGCGCATCTTGCCTTTGGCCCAAAGCAATGCGAAACTGCACCACAACAAATATTCCGTTACTAACTTACAATCAGTCATAAATTCATAATCCACTAGCTTTTGCCAGCGACTTCGCCCACGTGGACGTCGAAAAATATCCCACGGGAACATACTACCGGGAATTCCTTCCTTATTCCTTGTCTACATTATAAAGGGAACCTCTGTGCAAAATTTCAGCTTTAGTAGGTTTGGACTGGGTATGAGTCAGTCAGGACTTCTCTTTTTATTTATACAGAGTGTTAGGTTAAACGAGGGACATACTTTAACGGAGTGTAGTACTCATGAAAATGAACAACTTTTACTGTAAGGAACTTGGAACTAACCCTAAAATATGAAAGAGGAAATCAGTTATTCTACTACAAAACCTAGGCGATCAAAATGTATGTACGAGACAGCTGATTTTTTTTTCATATCAGGGTTAGTTCCATGGTAAAAGTTGTTCATTTTCATGAGAACAGCCTGTATAGAATGCCCAAGTTTATGAAAATTTCATCTGCTTTCAAAAAAGGGGCAGGTCGGGCAAAGCTAATTGTAGCTAGCTAGGTCCCTGGCCTACAATACATTTGACATTTCGTTAATTCATAGTTTGGTTTTTCACTATTTCGTTATTTTCTGTTATTTCATCATTCTCCTGCCCTTATCCCAATCTATTTGGGGTCGGCGCAACATGTCCTTTTTTTCCATACTTCTCTATTATTCATCATTATTTATCATCTCGGTAGTCACCCCCTTTCTAGCCATGTCATCTTTCACACAATCCATCCATCGTTTCTTTGGTCTTCCCCTACGCTTATAGCCATCGACATTCATACTCAAAACTTTCCTCACGACATTTTCCTCACTCCTCCGCATCACGTGCCCATACAATGACAACCGATTTCCGCACAACTTTTCAGTTACCGGTGCCACTTTCAGACTTCCTCTTATGTACCTACTCATTTTTTATTCTATCCATTCGTGTAACACCACACATCCCTCTTAGCATTTTCATCTCAGCTGCATGCAATTGCTGTTCATTCATCCCTTTTGTGGCCCAACATTCTGATCCATACAAGACTAAGTCTAATCATTGTTTTATATATCTTCCCCTTAACTTTAAGGGGAATGCGGGAGTCGCAGATTGTTCCCGTGACCTGCCGCCATTTCATCCATCCAGTGTTAATCCTATGCTTAACCGTCCGATCTACTTCGCCATCGCTTTGCACGAGTGAACTGAGATACCGAAAGTCGGAGCAGACTGGGAGAAGCTCGTCATGAAGCGCTATGGCTCCAGAACTGGAGATACCGCCGAAATCGCAGAACATTATTCAGTTTTGGTGCTGCTGATTTTCAAGCCAATATTCTCCAGTTTCTTTATTTTCGGTTATTTCAATATTTTTAATCAAGTAATTGACATGGAAAGTGTCGGAATTAAAAACCTACAATATTTCCTCGTAATCGCTTTCTTCAAAATATTTCGAACTCTGTTTAATTTTTTTTAAATCTTTACGAATAGCTTTAATCCACAATTTTCTAATTTTAGGGTCCTCGGGAAATAGTGGTCTTCTATTTCGGAGTATTTAGGAATACAACAACGCGTCATTTCCACAAAAATAAAACAAAACCACCTCACGCCTTGTGTTGGGAACTAGCTATGACAACGCCATTTTGACAGTTGCCTTCCCCATTGTTGCGTAGAAAACAACTTCTAAACAACGTTTGGTTTGTTTGGATCCGTCGGATCAAATTGTAGGAATTCGGCCTTACGAGTACAAAAGCGATTGATACACCATCGTAGTAATTGCCGATTCTGGATAGTCGATTATAATACTTGTCAGTCTTTCTGTCATTTGTCTGTCATATTCATTTTGAAGTTTTCGCTACCTCTCCTTAATCCGACGTGCTACTGATTGCAGCGCAGTCTAAATTGTAAAATTCTTTGAAATGGCGTCGAAATCGAAAACTTTCGTTACTCCCCTTATTCGTCATGTTTCGGTAAATATCTAGTAATTTTCTGATCCCAGCCAGCTAATTTAAATCGATTTTAGCAAAATAATCTGAACTGTCAAACCCCTGTTATGTAAACCTTTTTGACATTTTCCGTGATTATCTAGGGATTAAATAATTCTCAAACATGTGTTACTCGGCTTACAGACTAGGGGCTATGCCCAGGCTGCGCCTGCTCCAAGCAGTAAACCCAGGATCTCAAAAACGATCCTGCCCAACAAAACTTTTGTTGCTGCCCTGGATAATGGGTCCCCGGTTACTCGAGTGACTGTAGCCTTCAAGTTAGTACCCATATTAATTTAATTTTTGGGAGTACCTTAGGAACGAAGCATGCTAGAACAGAAGCTTCAACGTATCATGTGAATCGTAGCAGGGGATGGATGCTCTTAACATTGGTTGCCTGAAAGACCGCTATTATAATATTTTTACTGTAAAGGAACGGCTATTACCACCACCTTGGCAGAGTATTCACCAGAATAATTACTCTTTCTGCAGAATTGATATACAGTGGGCTGCATCAATTGGGTACCCCAGTTGTATTAAAATTTTAATACAACTGGGGTACCCAATTGATGCAGCTCACTATACATAGATCAATAATAATCAATAATATTGATTACTTTCCATTTACCTAAGAGATAAGAGCGGTCTATTTTTTTATTTAATTTATACTTTGATCAGTGATGAATATGGAGTTCAACAAATTATAACAAACATTATTTTTGCAGGGCTGGTTCACGTTATGAACCTCAAACTGAGCTGGGTATCGCCCATGTGCTCCGATCTGCAGCCGGGCTCAGTACCAAACATGCTAACACTTTCATAATGGCACGTAAATTGGCACAGATTGGTGCATCTCTTACTGCCTCTGGTGATCGCGAGTTTGTCTACTACACTCTTGAGGTAGCTTATTTTTGGTGTTTAAGTATTTTATAAATAGTTGAGCATCAGCTGACTGCATTGTTCCCCCTTAAAGTATCTGTTCCCATATGCCTGATGTAGAACCAAACCACTACATAGCTGTATTGCTATAATAAGATTTATTAACAAGTATTGTAATTGACCAATTAAGTACTATATTGATTTATGATGAGCGTTGATAAACATACAACATTTATACATACAATAATTGTATCTAAGCAATTCAACTGCTCCTAATGTAGAAATCTTTAAAAACTTGTTTAATATCTTTCAGACTACCCATAACAATGTGGATGAAGCCGTGGCTATCCTGAACAACATGGTCAGTGCCCAGGAGTTCAGACCTTGGGAACTGACAGACAATGTGCCTCGCCTGCAGTTCGACATTGCTGCACTTCCCCCTCAGGTAATTGTAGTTCCTCTTTGATTCTGTTAATGCATAGTTTTTTTTTACAAATCATAATTAGCCTGTTACTGATATGCAGTCCGATGGCGATATGTTGGAAGATTGGCATTATTTCACAACCAAGCATGAGTATGTTTGTAAAAAATATAATTCATGAAAGCTATTTTCACAGTTTACAATGGTTGCAATCACATGTTTCTCTGCTTCTGCCAGACTGTTCAAGCAGTATCTTGCAGTATATTTATACTACAACCAAGACCTTTAACCAATTTCTTTTTAAAAAAATATATATTACCTATGTGATAATTTACTCTGACTTATGTTTTTTATTATTATTTTATGAGTTTTAGTTTATAACAATGTTTTGAATAAGTTCCAGCTGGCCAATTCCCGAAATTTAAAATATTCAAAAATTCAAAATCTAGTCACAAACAATACGCGAAGAGCGTTCGAATTTTAATCTGTCTGTCAAAAATCCTCAATTTTTAACAAACAGATTAAAATTCGAATGCTTAAAAATACGGCAATTGTACCCTAGTTAATTTCCTTATGTTATCTCCTGTCTATTTTTATACCTTCCACACCCATATTATGTAATAAAAAACAATGTTATTTATTATTCTTCATAGATCCGTGCAGTTGACCTGCTCCACAAGGCCGCTTACCGCCGTGGCTTGGGCAATTCACTTTTCATCTCACCCAAGAGGATTGGCAAGATTTCTTCTGAGTCTCTGCAGCACTATGCCTGCAACTTGTTGTCTGCAGCTAACTGTGTTGTTGCAGTCGTTGGAGATTCTCAGGTAAATTAAGAAGAATAAAAAAAAAAAAAAAAAAATCCCGACTGCGCAAAAAATTGGATAAATAAAAAAGTTGTAAACAAGATGACTTATTTTGTCTCCAAAAATCTCATGCAGTTGAAGGCGGTCTTTATTGTTAAAGGAGATTGGGCGATTCTGCCCTGAACTTAGTAGTGTTAAGATTAAGATATATACCAATGGAAAAATCTCATCAAGGAGAATATTTCTTATTCTGAAGACTTCTCTTGATTTTTAGTATTTAAGGAGCTACAGAGCTCTAAATGTGATTAATTTAAATTCTGTGAGTTATTGAAATTCCTGTGCCTTGCAAACATCATCTTTTGAGCTGCTGACATTTTAAAACATTGGCCTCCTTGATGCCGTTTTAGGAACAATGTTTTTAAAAGTTGGTTGGCTGGACCCTGGACAGAACGTTAAGCCTGCTGCATCCCCCAACAGTGTTAAGATTTATGCCAGTGGAAAGATCTCTTCAAGGGGAATATTTCGTGTCACTACGAGTTCTCTTGATTGTTAGTCAGTGAGGAGCTACAGAGCTCTAAATATAAGTAATTAAGCATTATTGAGGTATTTTGTCAATTAATTGACTTTCATTATTTCTGTACCTTGCAAATATCATATTTTAAACATATCACTATGCACTTTAAAACATGGCCTCCTATACTCATATGCCAACCTGCCGAAACTTCCAATACCGTTAAGATTATATTTCATTGAAAAGATTTCTTGTTTAGAAGAACGTTTGTTACTATGACTTGTCTGAATTATTAGTTTGTTCGGCGTTAAGTCGTCCTAAATGTGACGATAACATCAACACTTAATTCTCATAAGTTAACTAATTAATTAATAAACAGTAACTTGTACCAAAACCCATTAGACCTAAATTCCCTGAAGGGTTGGCAGACATGTATTGTACGACTACATATTGACTACACAGGTAAAAATACCTCTTTAACCAAAATCTTCCTACAAGTATAAAAAAGTAGTTTTTCGTCTCTCTGTGTGTGTTCGCTTAGTTCTTCTAAACTACTCTTAGTGTCTAATCTTGACCATCATTATGTCCTTTTCCAGGTCATGGTCTACCCGTGTGCCAAATTTCATCCAAATCCGTTCAGCCGTTTTAGCGTGAAAGCGTTACTAACAAACAAACTTACTTTCGCGCGATACTTAATCATTATTTTTGTTGCGTAGTTATTTTAAAACAGTTATATCTCCGAAGATATTCATTGAAATGAAATGATGCAAAGGCAACTTTATTCAAAATTATATCACTGTGATGAATAACGTATTTATTTGGATAAGGATTTATACCATGTATATGAAAACACCTTCGCAAATAATGCATTATTTTATAACAAATTTGATTACCATTAAAACAGTTATAGTGCGCCAGCCTTAAAAGATACACATAAATCATACATGATTGTTGCGTAACTTTAACCGTTTACGCAGCGCACGCAACAGAAGCTCTCAAAAGGAATAAATTCTTCCCGTTTTTGTAACATTTTTCATTGATACTCCGCTCCTATTGGTCGTAGTGTGATTTTATATAGCCTATAGCCTTCCTCGATAAATGGGCTACCCAACACTAAAATAATTATGTTTCAATTCGAACCAGTAGGTCCTGAGATTAGCGCGTGCAACCAAACAAACAAACAAACTCTTCAGCTTTATAATATTAGTATAGAATATAGATTATACATATAAACCTTCCCGAATAAATTCTCTAAATGATAGTGAAAACCGCATCAAAATCCGTTGCGTAGTTTAGAAGAACACCGCGGCCACACAGACAGACATGAATAGCGACTTTGTTTTATAATATGTATAGATGTGTATAATACAGTAAAATTTAACTTAAATATAGCAATGTTTTGATATGTCATCACATCAGCACTAGATTGTCCCGACAACACAATGAAAGCTGCCCATTTACCTACTTGTCAATTTTTTTCCTGATCCCCAAGTCTGGTCGGATAGCCGTCAGATCCAAATTCGTTTCGGTAACAAATGTTTCTCTTCATGTTTCTCACATTTTGACAATACTACACTCCACAGGCAGTTGTAGAACTTAATTTTTGTTATACCTACCTACTTTTTTATTTTTTGGTTATTTTTCTTTTGGTATTTTAATATTTTTTTTGTTTGCTGCATGCATCCCTTACTTTTATTGTATTCATTAAGCATATATAATGAGAGAGTGCCTTGACTTCTATAATACAAGTCCTACTTAGTTTGGAAGTCAAGAGCTCATTTCCGTGTACGTTTTTTAATATGCAATAAACTTTTTATTTATTTTTTTTTTTTCTTCAAAAGTACTATCCATTGATATATCACTTATGGCTATTGGGCGCCAATAATTCCTCAACTTTGGTCCCCAAGTAGTCGCATATTTAGGTCATTAACTCCGAATTGATTAATAATTGGCAAGTCGTGTTAGTAGCAAAGGTTCTCTTTGAAAAGCTCATTCCAATGTTGTACATCTTATGGCTATTGAGCGCCAAGAATTCATTAACTTCAGTGCTCAAGTAGTCACACCTATTTAGGTCATTATCTCCAAACTGACTAACAATTGCCAAAAGTCGTGTTAGTAGGAAAGTTTCCCCTTGAAACGCCGTTTCCATTGGTATATATCTTATGGCTATTGGGCTTCAGGGCAGAAACGCATACTTCGGTGCCCATTCTCCTTTAAGAAGATTCCTCCAATCACATATTTTTTTTTTGTGTTTAGCTTTCTTTTATCTATCTTATAAGCTTGGCATTCATAAAAAAGAAATAGGTGAATCTTCCTCCCATCGATTAATGTGACGATTGTTAACTTAATAATTGTATTGATATTTCAGGAGAAAGCCTCCATGATAGCTCAGAATCTTCAACTTACCAATAGCGAACAGAAATCTGAAGTTGTCACCAAATATTATGGCGGAGAGTTAAGGTAATATCAACATTATAATTTATATATTATATTCTCTTCATTAACAGTAGAAACTGCAGGATATTAATGTGGGAAATCAAACCAGGATGGGTAATAACTGGTTTATTTCATTTTAAAACGTCTTACAATGTTTCAGGAGCTCGTGGCTAAGTAATAACAGCCGCACGGGTCGATCCATCTGGTTAAGCTACGCTTGCCGGGGTCGGTCTGTGGATGGGTGACCATCTTTACATACCGAGACTCCTCCGTGCCTCGGAAAGCACGTTAAGCCGTTGGTCCCGGCTGTCATTCGTGGATCTTTGACAGTCGTTACGGGTCGTCAGAAGCCCGAAAGTCTGACAACCGGCCTTACCAAGGGGTATCGTATTACCCAGTTAATGGGTTGTGGAGGTCAGATAGGCAGTCGCTTCATGTAAAATACTGGTATTCAGCTGCATCTGGTTAGACTGGAAGCCGACCCCAACATAATTGGGAAAAGGCTAGGCAGATTGATTTACAATGTTTCAACGTCTTTAACTATTTACATAGGTTGTGTGCATGTTGCTAACCGCCACCTTCCTGTTTCATCTTTCTCACAGTCTCGCTCTCGCTCACACGGTCCTATGATCCCCACAATAATGTTGACCATAATAGGTACTTAAATTTCAACACCGGTGACTGACACATGCTCGAAAATTAAACAACTGCTGATTTTTGAGCATAATCGAAAATAAGCATGCTCATTACTAGCAATGTTTCGACACACATGCCATTAAGTAGCATTTGCTCAATAATGGCACGCTTTCGTGCTAAAAACTAAAATTAAAAATTTGAAAACAGTGTACCTACCATTCCGAAGAAAAAAAAAGCAACAAAATTTTCTTAAACAATTCTATTGCCAGCAATACGATTATTTTGTTGACTTCTGCACGGATAGAACTGATAATACTGATGTATCTGTCAGTTCTATCCGTGCAGAACTTGTGTATTTTATCTTAGTAAATTTTCTTGCAAAGCTTCCATTTTGGCCGAGAGCCAGTGCTTAAATAGCATTTGTGTCCAATTGTTTGCTTTGAGCACGCTTATTTAGGAGTATGCTTAAAGTTAACATTCCTATTGGTAGCAAATGTGAACAGCTGCAGAGCATGCTCGATTCTATAGTAATAACAGCCGCACGGGTCGATCCATCAGGTTAAGCTACGCTTGCCGGGGTCGGTCCGTGGATGGGTGACCCATCTTTACATACTGAGACTCCTCCGTGCCTCGGAAAGCATGTTAAGCCGTTGGTCCCGGCTGTCATTCGTTACGGGTCGTCAGAAGCCTGAAAGTCTGACAACCAGTCTCACCAAGGGGTATCGTATTACCCAGTAAGTACTTAGCTGGGTTGTGGAGGTCAGATAGGCAGTCACTCAATGTAAAATACTGGTATTCAGCTGCATCCGGTTAGACTGGAAGCCGATCCCAGCATAGTTGGGAAAAGGCTAGGCAGATCGATTGATTATTAGTACCTATAGATTAGTATAGATAGATAATATTACAAAAATTAACGTTGCTTTTCGTGTCTGTTTGCGTGACTGCGTTGTTCTTCTAAATTACGCAAAGGATTTTGATGCGGTTTTCGCCATCATTTAGAGAATTTATTCCGGAAGATTTATATGTACTATGATATAATAAAAAATCTGGATGTTTTGTCATGTCGTAAAAACCGTGCCAAGCAGAGACGTGTCGCTAGTTTCCAATAATTTGAATATTTATTATGTTTTGTAACCAGGAAAGAAATGGGTGGTGATTTGGCGCACGTCGCGGTTGCTGTTCAGGGCGCTAAGGCCGGCACTCCACAGTCACTTGCCTTAGCTGTTGCTGCCAGAGGTGATTACAAAATTTGATAATATTAACAACAACCCATAATCAATATTGATTTAATGAAATCTCCCTTATAACTATCATTACAGGTATGTGTACAGTCAGCAAAAAAAGTCAATTAACAGTTGAGTTTCCTAATTTTAATTATTCAGAAAAATACTTCATTACAATTGGAACAGATGTAATTTTAAAGAAAATTAACTCTTATCTAATAAATGAAATGCTAAAAAGCAGGTTATCGTATCATTTTGTGTTAATTTATCAAAAAAAAGTAGCAGTGTTAACCGACTTCTGTTGCTGACCGTACCTAATGCGACAGTGTGGTCATTTTACAGATTTATACTCATTTTGTTAAATATAAAGTCCAACATTTTAAAAAGTAATAGGAACTTACCTTATAGACAGAATACGCAACATAATAACACATTACCTACATTGATCTATGAGTATTCTAAATAACATAAAATAAATAATAGTATCCTTGCGAATTCACTCAAATGACATGTGAACACATATATTTACTTCAGTATTTTTAATTCACGAAGCGACACACGCATTACTCGTGGTTACCAAGTGTACAAACACGCTGTGAATTTGTGTAAACAAGCGCAGGAGCTCTCGGTACCGTCCGAGACAATGGTGAAGTCGGAAGTGTTTCTGTACGTGTGTGTGCTATGTGCTGATGCTACTCGTCTTCACGCACACTTTCACAGAGTGTTCATACGCTTAGTTGCCACATGAAAAGCGCGCGTCGCTTCTTGAGATAAAAATACTGTACTAAGTCTACTGCACGCTTTATAAATGGTGGCTATATATCTGCTGCTAATAATAAAATGGAATCCATTCATTGGATCCTAAAGTAATTTTATTTTCTCAATTAAAATAATTATACTTACACACTGGGTCTTCGTCACTTCATCAACATATTCCTATGGAAATAAGCAGTACCTTTTCACGTAATTTTTCCGTATTCTAATAAATAAATAAAAGCTATCGGTGAAATACTAGTGATCGTATATTTTTTTGCTGATATCACCGCATGTTTACAATAGGGATGAAGACTAAGGGTGGGTTGCATCAAGGGCTACGTTATAGGTTCTGTCAAAGTTAATTTTAACAGTCACCGTGCGTTTGCACTGGCGAAACATTCAGTCAAAAACATGTTGTTATCTCTGTCATATACATTGACAGAAATATAGATATCAATATGTTTTTTATGGGATGTTTCGCCAGTGCAAACGCGCGGTAACACCATCATGTTGCACCGTCATGTCAAATGAGTTCGGAGCATACATGATATTCGAGTTCGACGCCTCTGACAGAAGTGACAGATATCTGGGCGGTTAAGGTTACGGTTAAAGTTATGACGTCAGCTAACAATTTGTCAAATGGAATAACCCATTTTTGGTCTAACAGGTAATTTAATAAGCGCACCCTTAAATTATTTTTGTCCGTCATTTAGATTGTTAAAAAATATTGGATACGTATTTTTTCTATTTTTACGTAAGTAATTAAAAGATTACGGCAATACATCGAGTTAAAATGTGGCATGTTACTCCTTGCTAGATTTTATACGTAGTTTGTTAGAGTTGTGACGTAGCGAGCCCCCACTCCCCTTTAACTTTTTTAACTTTAATGCGTTTTATCTACTTAAGGACGCTGTTACAAATGGGTAGTCAAATCATTACTTTTTTTACACAAAAGTATGTTTATGAAATAAAATTATTTGCATTCTTAAAATGTTTTTTGACCAAATTGTTAATAAATGTGCATGGTACGATTCTGAACTATAAATATAATTTTAAATAGGTAGGTACATTTTCTCAATAAATGTACCGAAGTAAAACTTTTCAGCCCGCTACATTTATTGAGAAACTGTACCTATCTAAAATTATATTTGTAGTTCAGAATCGTACCATGCACATCTATCAACAATTTGGCCAAAAAAACATTTTAAGAATGTAAAGCATTTTATTTAATAAACCTGCTTTTGTGTAAAATAGTAATGTTTTGACTACCCATTTGTATCAGCGTCCTTAAGTCATTTTTTATTACACTTCTGGACACATCTTTTGGCCCACCTTGTATTTTCAGTTACGTTTGGTCCTAGCTAAAATTTTATATTAGGTCGAGCAAAAAGTTTTTATGCAGTTTTGAACCTGGCACATTCACAATTTCATTCAATAGTCTTTTTTTGAATTTCGAACACAGAATTTAAAGAAACAAAAGACAATTTGGAGCCTGTTTGTTGATATCAAACAATCGAATACTAAGAAAACTTGGTTTTATTGGTTTACTTGGATTTAATTCTTGAAAAAGTGATTGATATCTTTGGTTTTGCAACAAACATTACTTATTCTTAACATTAAGGTGAGGTTCTATCAATAATCTATGGATACTTCACCTGAAGTCGCCGCCCAAGCTGTGGCACTTATTCAGGCCGGACACAGCCAAAGAAACGTGAGTGCTCAACATAATTTAAGTCGATCTGCGGTCCGAAATGTTTATCGGAGGTACCTAGAGACTGGCGGCTTTGTTCGTCGCCAAGAAAGGCCACGATCTCGGGTCACAACTGAAAGGCAGGATCGATTCATCGTGACGACCAGCTTGAGAAATCGTCACCTTACCTCCATTGAGATACAAAACCAACTTCGCGACTTCCACGGAGTATCTGTGAGCGCTCGAACTGTTCGGAGAAGGTTAAAAGAACGCGATATGGTACCACACAAGCCAGCTAATGGCCTCAAACTAACGCGAGCCCACCGAACAGCGCGCCTTCATTTCGCACGCAGTCATTTAAATTGGACACAGCAAGATTGGAGCCGTGTACTCTTTTCTGATGAGTCTAAAATTGTGTTACATGGCAATGATGGAAGGAAGAAGGTCTACCGACGTAAGGGAGAGCGTTTCGCACAATGCTGCTTTGAAGAGAGGGTTGCTTATGGCGGTGGCTCATGGACTGTCTGGGGCGGTATATCCGCGAGCGGCAAAACTCAACTTGAGGTTGTTACAGGACCACGGCTGCCAACATTAAATGCTGAAAGGTACATTCGTGAGTGCTTAGAACCTCACGTGATACCATACGCGGACTATGTGGGCCCAAATTTCCTTTTTATGCATGATAATGCAAGAGCCCATGCGGCCGGCATCGTCAGGGAATATCTTCGGGATGTGAACATCACAGTTATGGACTGGCCAGCCAGAAGCCCAGACATGAACCCCATTGAGGACATGTGGGACGAGCTAAAAAGACGTGTTAGGGCTCGTCAGCCAGTTGCCCAGACGATGCAGGAGTTGAAAACTGCCATAGAAGAGGAATGGGAGATGATCCCTCAAAATTTCATAGAGCGGTTGATAAACTCTATGCCTAATCGTATGAGAGCTGTGGTAGATGCCCATGGAGGCAACACGCGTTATTAAATTAAACCTTTATTTGATAAAACATGTTTTTTATTCAAAAATCAATTGCCTTTAACAAGGCGCATATCCGACTTGTTAGGCGTAGCTCCATGTCGTATGGTATTCTGAATTCAAATTTAAAACAATACGATCGAAAAAGATGGTAAAATGTATCAGGTTTAAAACTGCATCAACAGTTTTTGTTCAATCTAGCAATCATATTTCGGTAGGGGCCATCGAAACCTAAACTCTAAGGTGGGCCAATAGATGTGTCCAGAAGTGTAATATGATAAAGCAAAAAATACGTGTCTAATATTTTTTTATTATCTGATTGACGGACTAAATAGAATTACTTTTTTTTACCCAGACATCATCCCTATTAGGGTTTACAATACTTAACGCATATTGTATCGCATCTATTTCAGCTCTCGGCTGCGGCCCAGTCACCAAGTGGGGCGCAGTCAACTCGCCCCTAGCTAAGGCGGTCGGCAATATCGGTCCGTTCGCAGCCGCCGGGTTCAACGTGTCATACTCAGACAGCGGCCTGTTCGGTGTCGTACTGTCCGTACCCAAGGATGAAGCCACCAATGTTAGTACTTATAGCGTTCATTCATATCGAATAATAACACCGGCCTATTATTGTCCCACTGCGGGGCAAAGGCCTCTTCTCATACACACAAGGCAGGAGCATTGATCACCACGCTTGCTCAAGATGGGTTTGCGATTTCAGACTTATTAAACTAACCCCCTTATTCATAAAAAACTAAAACGCTCTACAAACGTATTTTAGTTAAAATAGTGTTTTGTCTTCTTCTTTCAAACTCAAATCATAATTCGAAAGAAATTGCCAAAAAAGTCGGGGTTTCCTCACGAAAAAAACGTAAATGTCAGGTTCGCGGGTGTCTTTCTCAGAAGGGGTTGAAACATACCTCAAAATTTTGTTCCTAATTAGTACCACTTGTTAAATAATTTGTACCTCGTAGGATTGCAAGTTATTGCAATAGTTTCATACACCCGCCATTCTGACGTCAGCTTGGCGGGTGTATTTCTTTGTAGCCGAAACTACTGAGAAACTAGATATAAAACATACATGGATATTTAGTACTAAATTGTTACCTCTCGAAACATACCTTAGGTCAGTGAAATCTCATCGGAATTCGTCAGAAATAGAAAAATTGATCTACAGCCATTCCTTTATACAGAATGTTACAATATGTTGTTTGTTTGACACAAAGAGTAGAGGCAACCGGGGATATTTGACTATAGAGATACTTAGCATCGGGTGGAATGACAGCTCACCTCACCATCGTTTTCAAGGCAAGTTTTTACAGAAATAAAAACCGGCAGGACTCGTTTACTCCATCGGCCGACCGGCATGTCATTTAGTTGCCTGAAAACAAGGCTAAATAAATAATCGTCAATAGACGAATATTATGAGCAATACCTACTCATGCTCATCCCTTATCATAATTGTACACTATTATAATTTATTAGTAAACAGTGTATGTGTAGTGTATCAATCAATCTGCCTAGCCTTTTCCAAACTATGTTGGGGTCGGCTTCCAGTCTAACCGGTTGCAGCTGAATACCAGTGTTATAGTATTTTTTTTAATTGTTTTTTTATTAGCTACGTATATAAAGTATCCTATATATAACCAAAAACAATTAATAAAAATACTATATTATAAAAGACATTCACTTATCAATCTCCAGCGTTTATTGGTATATCAAAGTAGTAAGTACTATGTGAGATTAACAAAATTGTGATGTCTCTTCCACAAATGCCATGTTGAACGCGTGCCATGCCTGCCCCGGTGGAAGAAGAAGCACTGACGATGCCCTGAACACAGCTTAATGGTAGTTTATTGAAAAATGTAGTTTTGTTAACTGAAACCAATGATGTTATAAAGGAAAGATATGCTACGTTCATACTGAGCGGCATTCAGATATCGTTGCATTGTTATTACAACTGTAGGTACTTACATAAACAGTAGTTTTCAACTATGACTGCGATAGATAATACGGAACGTATGATACAGAAAGGGATTGTTTGGTATTTATTATTAAGCCACGGACATGCTTTGTTTCGCTCGCTGCTATTAGCCGACTAAATCAAATTACAACAATTGTCTGAATTTGTCTGCAACAATTTGCGCGCGCTAGTGCGATATCTACCTCTTTATTTATATAATATCATTGACTGAAACGTTTAATCAATTCAAGTTTTTTTGCAATTTGCAAGTCAGTATTAGAGACTGTGGTATTAGGTTGTATGTTGATTAATAGTCCAAGATCCCAGAGCCACCAGTGCCCTGTTTATCACAAGTGTACACGTTCACAAGTTACACTTTACAAGGAAGTTTTTACACGTTCGTGTAAATTACGTTTATCAAAAAAAAATCTACATGGTTTGTAAAATTGAATACTTGTAGGTTCTACTTGTAATTTCTAAAATCAAAAATGTGAAAATCCCTTTATAAACTCATGGCTGAATGTTATTTTGTCTGTGCCTAATATTGACGGGACATTAAAAAAAAAGTAGTAGCGACAAAGTATTCCCTCCTTTTATTTATACTTTGAAGCTTAAAAGTATTCGCGGCAAGCTTTTGCGATTTCTTGAAAAATTACTAAAAAAGATAACAAAATAACGATTTTACCAACTGATACAAAAAAGTTATTTTATTTGGTGCATTTAGCGACAGGATGTCCAAACAAATGGCTACCCAAAATGTTATTAAGAAGTCGAAACCTTTCGTAAAATTCATAGAACGTCTCCATTATGACGGTATTTCTTGTTTCGGTAAGTTCTTGGTTCCATTTTGACGACACGGTTGGCGCAGTGGTTGAGCGATTGACTGCTGCGCAGCATGTCGCGGGTTCGATTCCCGCACGGAACAAATATTTGTACGACCTACAAGTATTTGTTCCGAGTCTGGGTGTTTTTCTATCTATAATATGTATGTATTTACAAAAAAAAAATGTATATAAGTAGTTTATCAGCCATCTCGTTACCATAACACAAGCATTAGGTTGCTTAGCTTGGGGCTAGATGGCGTTGTGTGATATGTCCAAACATATTTATTTATTTATTTATTATTCTAATATTTTCATCATCGCTTGAGTCACTTGACCACATTTTAAAAAGAAAATCAAATTTAAAAATGTAATGCGGTACTAAGCACGACACTTGTAAGACGGAATGGAGAGTCGCCGGACACTCAGAATTTGCCAAAGTCTTCGGACGACCGCCAGGTTCATTTTTCAGGTCGAAATTTCCAGAACGGAAGCGAGCAAACCAATAACAAGTGGTGCGTTGGTTTGTAGTGTTAGCTCCGTAAACGTCGTTGATGTTGCGTACCGCTTGTGCCGCGTTGCTGCCACGACGGTACTCATATTCCATAATTACTCGAATTTTTAACGTATCCATGATGACGAAAAAGATTGAAATGCGATGAAAATGTAACACTAATCAATAAACAAATGACTACTTTTGGAAAAAAAATCCATGTTTTTAAAATAAAATTAATTTTAAATTAGAATTCTTAGCCAAACAAAAATTATTTTGATTTGAAATGGCCAGTACTGCAGAACGGCAATTTCATAGGTAAATACCTAATATTTCAGAAATGGATCCCTAAATCGAAAAATTATTTTCACAAACCCGCAATATTTTTGAAAGACCCATCCAACAACACCCCACACCATGGGGTAAACGAGAAAAAAAAACATCCCTATTTTAAGTATACAGAAGGTACCCTAAAAAAAATTTTTTTTTCATGATTTTATTTTACCACTTTGTTGGCGTGATGAATATGTATATTCATGCCAAATTATAGCTTTCTAGTACTAAGAGTCTCTGAGCTAAGCTGCGGACGGACGGACAGACAGACGGACGGATTTCCTTGTTGACTACGAAACCCTAAAAATCAATATAATATAAGTTCCATGGACGCTCACGTTGCTATCAGCGCCAATATGGCGAAAATCAATAATGTCTTAATTTTGACTTCGATGTTATGAAGTCCAGCGTACTTGTTTATTAGATGTCAGGTCTGTAGATCAATTCTTCAATTTCTGTCAAATGCCGATGAGATTTCACTGACTTAAGGTACTTATGCTTAGAGAGGGACCAATTAGGTACTACTATTGTGTGGCGTATGTTCGAGCATGCTTAGATTTCCACTGGAAATTGGCAGCAATTTGCTGCTTTGTCTGCGCTGACACTAAGCCTAGCCTGACTGTGTATCAGTCAGGATGGAGAGCTTCAAGCTGCGACTGCATAGTGAACTACAGTCTTCTATTTACATATACATAATTATTATGTATATACTGACCGCTCGAGCTGTCGACTGCTCACGAGCAGTTACACCCTCCGCCCGCGCTCCTCATTCCATGTCGCGTGCGCCGATGTGTCGCGCCTATCGCCCGCTCTCTTTTGCAGCAGAAATTTTAAAAAAAATATTCCGACATCCAAACGGGTGTGTTAGTTAGGATTATAAATGCGACAGTAAGTCCTACCTCCTTCTACTGTTACCTTTTTACACCTAAACCACTGAATCGATCGGTATGAAATTTGACAGATAAGTAGCCCGGGACCTGGAGAAGGACATAAGCCACTTTTAATCCTAGATATTTATTTTAAAAAAGAAAGAAATATCAAAAATACGCAGATGAAGTCGCGGGCAATAGCTAGTTCTGAATATAATGTACACACAGCTACACATCAAACTATACATTTCCAGATTACACTGACCTCTTATTGTAAGGAAATTCTATACAATGCGAGATCAGCTTATACTGGAATTGTATAGCTTGATCTGTAGCCGTGCGTACTATGAGATGCATGACTGACATAAGACTTGTATTTTGAAATCTTTTTTCTAGGCGGTGAAGGCGTGTGCCGGGTTCCTGAAGAAGGCTTCATTGAGCGAGGCTGACATCAAAGCTGGCAAGAACCATCTGAAGCTTCAGATCCTGAGTGAAGCCGACGCGGGTACATCCCTCGCTGAGTCTCTTGCTGCTCAAGGTTTCTACACTGGCAATGTCAAATCACCCGTTGACATTGCACAGGACATTGATGCCCTCTCCTCCAATGATATCAACCAGGTAAGCTTATCAGAGCGGAGGTAGTTCATTTTCTTATAATATTTATTATTATTCCCTTTCTTGCAATTTTGAATAATTATATGCAACACTATCGTCTCCACAATATAGGGTGATTTAAAGAAGCCGTTTTTACAAGGAAATTCTAGTTTTAGTTTTCTTCAATCTCTAGTTCAAAAGCAAGGTAGTCAAAGGACTCACTCTTTTTACTTCATCTCAAAAACTAACCCTGTGGATTTAATACAGTGCAATTTTAATCATCTTGATCCTCTTAAGGGGTCATTGTACTGATCATTATGAACAACTTTTACTATGGGACCAAACCTTAAATCGCGAAAAAAATCAGCTGTTCACTACATTTATGTTAGCTGGTAAAAATGTAGGGAACAGCAGATTTTTTTCGCGATTTCAGGTTTGCTCTCATCGTAAAAGTTTGTTCATAATGATGCGTACAATGACCTCTTACGAAGTTGTCATTTATTTAAATTACACCTTGTCTATTATATTCTTATAATATATCTAAATAATTATTATCTACAATCCCTTTAGTATCTAAATAAACAGACAATGCAACAAGCTTGCAGTCGTCATACTTATTATTGGTACAATAACATTTCTATCTACGTAAACAGACAATGCAACAAGCTTGCAGTCGTCATACCTATTATTGGTACAATAACATTTGTATCTACGTAAACAGACAATGCAACAAGCTTGCAGTCGTCATACTTATTATTGGTACAATAACATTTGTATCTAAATAAACAGATAATGCAACAAGCTTGCAGTCGTCATACCTATTATTGGTACAATAACATTTGTATCTAAGTAAACAGACAATGCAACAAGCTTGCAGTCGTCATACCTATTATTGGTACAATAACATTTGTATCTACGTAAACAGACAATGCAACAAGCTTGCAGTCGTCATACTTATTATTGGTACAATAACATTTGTATCTAAGTAAACAGACAATGCAACAAGCTTGCAGTCGTCATACCTATTATTGGTACAATAACATTTGTATCTAAGTAAACAGACAATGCAACAAGCTTGCAGTCGTCATACCTATTATTGGTACAATAACATTTGTATCTACGTAAACAGACAATGCAACAAGCTTGCAGTCGTCATACTTATTATTGGTACAATAACATTTGTATCTAAGTAAACAGACAATGCAACAAGCTTGCAGTCGTCATACTTATTATTGGTACAATAACATTTGTTTCTAAGTAAACAGACAATGCAACAAGCTTGCAGTCGTCATACCTATTATTGGTACAATAACATTTGTACCTACGTAAATAGACAATGCAACAAGCTTGCAGTCGTTATACTTATTATTGGTACAATAACATTTGTATCTAAATAAACAGACAATGCAACAAGCTTGCAGTCGTCATACTTATTATTGGTACAATAACATTTGTATCTAAGTCAGACAATGCAACAAGCTTGCAGTCGTCATACCTATTATTGGTACAATAACATTTATATCTACGTAAGTAGACAATGCAACAAGCTTGCAGTCGTCATACATATTATTGTTACAATAACATTTGTATCTAAATAAACAGACAATGCAACAAGCTTGCAGTCGTCATACTTATTATTGGTACAATAACATTTGTATCTAAGTAAACAGACAATGCAACAAACTTGCAGTCGTCATACCTATTATTGGTACAATAACATTTGTATCTACGTAAATAGACAATGCAACAAGCTTGCAGTCGTCATACATATTATTGTTACAATAACATTTGTATCTAAATAAACAGACAATGCAACAAGCTTGCAGTCGTCATACTTATTATTGGTACAATAACATTTGTATCTAAGTAAACAGATAATTCAACAAGCTTGCAGTCGTCATACCTATTATTGGTACAATAACATTTGTATCTAAATAAACAGACAATGCAACAAGCTTGCAGTCGTCATACCTATTATTGGTACAATAACATTTGTATCTACGTAAATAGACAATGCAACAAGCTTGCAGTCGTCATACATATTATTGTTACAATAACATTTGTATCTAAATAAACAGACAATGCAACAAGCTTGCAGTCGTCATACTTATTATTGGTACAATAACATTTGTATCTAAGTAAACAGATAATGCAACAAGCTTGCAGTCGTCATACCTATTATTGGTACAATAACATTTGTATCTAAATAAACAGACAATGCAACAAGCTTGCAGTCGTCATATTTATTATTGGTACAATAACATTTGTATCTAAGTAAACAGACAATGCAACAAGCTTGCAGTCGTCATATTTATTATTGGTACAATAACATTTGTATCTAAGTAAACAGACAATGCAACAAGCTTGCAGTCGTCATACTTATTATTGATACAATAACATTTGTATCTAAGTAAACGGACAATGCAACAAGCTTGCAGTCGTCATACTTATTATTGGTACAATAACATTTGTATCTAAGTAAACAGACAATGCAACAAGCTTGCAGTCGTCATACCTATTATTGGTACAATAACATTTGTATCTACGTTAATAGACAATGCAACAAGCTTGCAGTCGTCATACTTATTATTGGTACAATAACATTTGTATCTAAGTAAACGGACAATGCAACAAGCTTGCAGTCGTCATACTTATTATTGGTACAATAACATTTGTATCTAAGTAAACAGACAATGCAACAAGCTTGCAGTCGTCATACTTATTATTGGTACAATAACATTTGTATCTAAGTAAACAGACAAGGCAACAAGCTTGCAGTCGTCATACTTATTATTGGTACAATAACATTTGTATCTAAGTCAGACAATGCAACAAGCTTGCAGTCGTCATACTTATTATTGGTACAATAACATTTATATCTACGTAAGTAGACAATGCAACAAGCTTGCAGTCGTCATACATATTATTGTTACAATAACATTTGTATCTAAATAAACAGACAATGCAACAAGCTTGCAGTCGTCATACTTATTATTGGTACAATAACATTTGTATCTAAGTAAACAGACAATGCAACAAACTTGCAGTCGTCATACCTATTATTGGTACAATAACATTTGTATCTACGTAAATAGACAATGCAACAAGCTTGCAGTCGTCATACCTATTATTGGTACAATAATATTTGTATCTACGTTAATAGACAATGCAACAAGCTTGCAGTCGTCATACTTATTATTGGTACAATAACATTTGTATCTAAGTAAACGGACAATGCAACAAGCTTGCAGTCGTCATACTTATTATTGGTACAATAACATTTGTATCTAAGTAAACAGACAATGCAACAAGCTTGCAGTCGTCATACTTATTATTGGTACAATAACATTTGTATCTAAGTAAACAGACAATGCAACAAGCTTGCAGTCGTCATACTTATTATTGGTACAATAACATTTATATCTAAGTAAACAGACAATGCAACAAGCTTGCAGTCGTCATACTTATTATTGGTACAATAACATTTGTATCTAAGTAAACGGACTAGGCAACAAGCTTGCAGTCGTCATACTTATTATTGGTACAATAACATTTGTATCTAAGTAAACGGACAATGCAACAAGCTTGCAGTCGTCATACTTATTATTGGTACAATAACATTTGTATCTAAGTAAACAGACAATGCAACAAGCTTGCAGTCGTCATACCTATTATTGGTACAATAACATTTGTATCTACGTAAATAGACAATGCAACAAGCTTGCAGTCGTCATACTTATTATTGGTACAATAACATTTGTATCTAAGTAAACGGACAATGCAACAAGCTTGCAGTCGTCATACTTATTATTGGTACAATAACATTTGTATCTAAGTAAACAGACAATGCAACAAGCTTGCAGTCGTCATACCTATTATTGGTACAATAACATTTGTATCTACGTAAATAGACAATGCAACAAGCTTGCAGTCGTCATACCTATTATTGGTACAATAACATTTGTATCTACGTAAATAGACAATGCAACAAGCTTGCAGTCGTCATACTTATTATTGGTACAATAACATTTGTATCTAAGTAAACGGACAATGCAACAAGCTTGCAGTCGTCATACTTATTATTGGTACAATAACATTTGTATCTAAGTAAACGGACAATGCAACAAGCTTGCAGTCGTCATACTTATTATTGGTACAATAACATTTGTATCTAAGTAAACAGACAATGCAACAAGCTTGCAGTCGTCATACTTATTATTGGTACAATAACATTTGTATCTAAGTAAACGGACTAGGCAACAAGCTTGCAGTCGTCATACTTATTATTGGTACAATAACATTTGTATCTAAGTAAACGGACAATGCAACAAGCTTGCAGTCGTCATACTTATTATTGGTACAATAACATTTGTATCTAAGTAAACAGACAATGCAACAAGCTTGCAGTCGTCATACCTATTATTGGTACAATAACATTTGTATCTACGTAAATAGACAATGCAACAAGCTTGCAGTCGTCATACTTATTATTGGTACAATAACATTTGTATCTAAGTAAACAGACAATGCAACAAGCTTGCAGTCGTCATACCTATTATTGGTACAATAACATTTGTATCTACGTAAATAGACAATGCAACAAGCTTGCAGTCGTCATACTTATTATTGGTACAATAACATTTGTATCTAAGTAAACGGACAATGCAACAAGCTTGCAGTCGTCATACTTATTATTGGTACAATAACATTTGTATCTAAGTTAACAGACAATGCAACAAGCTTGCAGTCGTCATACCTATTATTGGTACAATAACATTTGTATCTACGTAAATAGACAATGCAACAAGCTTGCAGTCGTCATACGTATTATTGGTACAATAACATTTGTATCTACGTAAATAGACAATGCAACAAGCTTGCAGTCGTCATACTTATTATTGGTACAATAACATTTGTATCTACGTAAATAGACAATGCAACAAGCTTGCAGTCGTCATACTTATTATTGGTACAATAACATTTGTATCTACGTAAATAGACAATGCAACAAGCTTGCAGTCGTCATACTTATTATTGGTACAATAACATTTGTAATGTTACTACATGGGTAGCATGAAATTAAGCAATACTTATTACAAAATATTAGTTAGACAAGTATTAGATAAGAAAACACTATTATTTGTATTATTAATGCGCTTGTCATCTTTGTTTACAGGCTCTTTCCGCAGCTGCCGGACAAAATGTTTCCATGGGTGCCGCAGGAAATCTTGCATTTGTTCCATATGTAGACGAATTATAAATTACACACCTTTTATAGTTGTTAATCATTTTATTTAATAGTACGGAACATGATGTGAGAAATTACCAATATAGTATAATGTGACCATTATTGATTATAATTTATTGTTTTACCGAAATAAATAAATCATTACTTTTTTTTTTTTTTCTAAAACTGTCCAGTTGGCATCCTAAGGTTGCGTATCATAGGTAAGCAAGAGAGAAAATCATACGATAACCCACACATTGCATTAGAAGAGGCTAGGGTGGGGATTACATCAAGAAAAATCCGCGAAACTGCAACAAATTCATGTAAAACTTGACGCAGTGTATTTACTTTGTGCTTGACCGATAGGCTTACGATACGGGACACGAGTTTGATTGCCGCACAGCATGATGGCGAATATTTAAAGAGCCTTCTAATGTTTTTCCCGATTACCGTGCCCTTCATCATCATCATGATCATTCACAGCCTGACGTCACCCACTGCTGGACATAGGCTTCTCTTTTCATGTGCCAATCCCCACGCTCCTGTGCCAGGTTTTGCCCGCGATGGCTTCGATGTCGTCCGCCCATCTCGCCGTCGGACGGCTAACATTTCGTCTTCCAGTCCTTGGACGCCACTCTGTCACAGCCTTACTCCACCTGTCATTATTGCGCCTTGCCCTGCCCAACTCCAATTGAGTTCCATAATACGCTTTCCGATATCGAAGACCTTCGTACGTCTTCGGATCTCGACGTTTGGAACACGGTCTATTAGCCTGATGCCAAGCATGGAACGCTTCATGACTCTATGCATCTCTCAGGCTGTACACAGCCTCTTGCGTGAGCGTCCACGTCGCAGCACCGTATGTCATGGTGGGCAGAAAAGTGTGGCTGACACTGGCATGGCCACCATCACAGATCTTAATTTTGATAACAAAAAATTTGTCGCCAAATATCAGAATTTGCCGGTCACAGGTTCAAAAGATATAAGGGTTTAGAGGTGGCCCCGCTGGAGAGAGTCTCCCCAGCGTGACTCATTTTGAATCTCAAAAGCTAGGACAACACCTAGCGAAGATCTGTTTTCTCACAAATTTAGTCGCTAATTAGTCAGAGTCAGTTACCAAATATCAGAATCTGTCGGTCACTGGTTCAAAAGTTATAAGCGTTTCTAGGTGGCCCAGCTGGAGAGAATTTCCCCAGCGGGGTCACGCTGTTTTATATCTCAAAAACTAGGGCACCTAGCTAAGATCTGTTAGCTCTCAAATTTAGTCGCAAGTTTTCGCCAAGTTACAGATTTTGTCGGTGTGTAATTACAAAGTTATTAAAGAATTCAATTTCTTCATACATTGGTACAAGCAAGCACAAAATACTTATAGTTCCTTGGCAGTATCTATGATGTCATAAAATATGGTGGAATGTTTGTTTCGAAATATAGAAATAGGTATAAAAGTTATTCTATAATTTGAACCCACCAAAGGAAAGCTGTATTCATTACCTATAAACAGATTTACAATAAGTGTGGCTGACACTGGCATGGCCACTCGAGTTTATTTCTGGGATCTATTTAGGTAAATAGCTATTTTTGGAATAAAAATATCTCATCAGGCTTTTTTTTTTCAAATTACACCTAATAAGTAACTGAATGTTAAATTGTTAGACTATTACTTACTATATTTGCGTTCAGAATTTAGTCTCACAACATAGACTTATTATAATTTTTATTTTATTTTATTTAAAAGGAACAACTAACAACTACAATATATAACATATAAAAAGAAATACACAAAACATATATACAATATTGCAGCCCACAACGCTGTTCACAGATTAACTACAGGATACAAACAATGAGAATAATCGCTAGGGTTACAAATAAGTTTTTTTTTTTTTTTTTTTTTTCTAAAGTACATTGCGTATTGTGTTTAAAATAATAATAATAATAAAGTGTACATGTGTAGTGTGTGTGGGGGTGTGTTTATGTGTGTGTAATGGGTGTGTAACAATAATGTAATGACACTCAAAAAATGGCACGAAAAAAAAAATTATAAAATAACAATTCAAGAAAGCTCCTTGAGTATAAGACTTTTGAACTTATAGGGAGGACATGCAAAAATGTCTATATGTTCAAAAGTCCTATTATAGGAATCGACCATTCTGCGAACAGGCGAACGCAAACCAGAGTTGGACTTGCAAGTGCCCACTGAAAATAATCTGCCAGCGCGCACCTTTCGCTTATGGACTGTCCTAGGAACCGCATAACACAACATGTTGGACAGTTCAATGCAGTCAAATTTATTTTTAACAATATTATATAAATTCATGGCTTCTAAATACTTACGTCTATTTTCAAGTGTTGCGAGCTTATACTTTGCAAGTAAATCTTTATAAGACAAATAATATCCATAGCATCTATAATGCATGGTACGCAGGAATTTGTACTGAACACGCTCAATCATTTCAACGTACTTTTTGTAATATGGACTCCAGACGGACACGGCATACTCTAATTGAGAGCGTACAAGAGACTTATACAAGTAAATATAGGAAGAAGGCTTTTTAAAATCAACTATTGATCGTAATACAAATCCGTATAGTTGATACGCTTTATTAACAATCTTTCCTATCTGTAGATCCAAACAAAGCTTAGAATCAATGATAACACCGAGATCACGAATAAAGTCCACTTTCAGTAGAGGGGCATTGCACAACATGTATGTATAGTTTATTTTAGTCTTCTTTTTTGTAAAGCTTAAGAAGTTACATTTAGGTAAGCTTAGTTGCAACTTATTTTTCTGGCAATAACAGGATAGTCGGTCCAAATCTTGCTGCAGCAGAAGGCAATCATTTGTTTGTCGTATGGCTCTATATACCTTGAGGTCGTCGGCATATAGTAGAAACTTGGTATTGCGAAAGCATTGGCTGATGTCATTTATATATAAAATAAACAAAAGAGGACCAAGTATAGAGCCTTGAGGCACACCAGAGGTTACTTGTGCGATGTTAGATTGGTGACCATTGATTACAACCCTCTGACTGCGATTGGTTATATAAGAAGTAAACCATCTCAGAAGATTACCACGGATTCCGTTGAACGCTATTTTATTAAGTAGTATTTCATGGTCTACCTTATCGAAAGCCTTACAAAAGTCCGTATACACTGCATCCACTTGTACACGGTAATCAACACAATCAAACAAAAAACTAGAAAATAATAGTAAATTAGTATTTGTCGACCGCCGTTTTACGAAACCGTGTTGTTGTTGAATTATGATGTTGTGGAGTGCAGGATAAATTTCATTATGGACTAACCTTTCAAAGAGTTTCGACAAGGCAGACAGGATGGAAATGGGACGATAGTGTTCTACGCTACGTCTGGAACCAGATTTGTGAACGGGCACAACATACGCATGCTTCCACAGTTTAGGTACAACTCCCTCGGATATACATTTATTATAAATAATAAATAGAGGCTTGCAGATGGAAGTCGCAGTGTTCCTAAGGAAATAAGGTGAAAGTCCGTCAGGTCCAGGGCCTTTAGCAGGATCCAGGGACTTAAGCTCCTTCAATATGTTCTCTTCACTAAAATAAAGATCGCAAATAGAGACATCGTGTAGTGCGTTGTTGTCCTGCGGAGGCTTCCATTGTGGCAACGAAGAAGATGGCGGTTCATATACCGAGTAAAAAAAGTCGGAAAACATATTACATACAATGCCTGGATCAGTTGTTTCAGCATTTTTGTATTGAAGCTTAGATGGGATTCCAGGTTTATCTTTTCGATTAGAAACATAGGTCCAGAAGTGTTTTATGTTTTTACTTAGATTATCCTCTACAGAACTGATGTACGAACTGAAACACCCAAGACATGTATCCTTAAATTGTTTTCTATAGTTCGAAAATGATTCATAGTCAGAAATGTTATTGTATTTCTTCCACTTAATCCATGCCTTCTGTTTCTTTTTAGAAATATTTACGAGAGTACGAGAGAACCATATGGGATAGCTAGTTGATCTAAGGCGGGCCAGAGGAGTGTCTTGTTTAATAATATTATCTATCTCAGTGTAGAAACTAGCCAGAGCCTCTTCTGATTTCATGGGACATAACAGTTCAGACCAGTTCAGTTGCTGTATGTTACGATTAATATTGTCAAAGTTAGCCTTATGAAACGAATATTTGTGAAGAGGAGTTTTAGTCATGGGGGTGATTTTGACGTTTAGACTGGTCTCACACGTCAGGACAGGATGGTAAGTGTCAACCGGAAGTAATGCAGTTGAGACATGACAAACATCACAGAGGTAAAATATGTATAATGGAGGTAAAAGTCAGTGTCTCGTCCAGTAGGAACAAGGAACGGCCTCTACCCAAAACCAGATGGCGTATGATAGAAAAAGAGGAATTTGCAAGTATGTTTAAGAGCCAAGTGGTAAATAAAATGATTGAAATGAAAGATATGGAAGGAAAAACTGTGAATGAATGTTGGAAAGAGATGGCGGATTGTATAAGGAGAGTAGCAAAAGATGTGTTTGAAGAATCGAAAGGGAAAGGTATGATAGAAAAGGATACATGGTGGTGGAATGAAGCCGTGCAAAAGATGCTCAAAGAAAAGAAAATTGCGTTTAAAGAATGGCAGGGTGTAGAAAATGGGAATGATAGTTTGAAAGATGCTATGAAGAACACTTATAAAGAGTGCAAGAGAAAAGCGGTAGCAGTTTCGAGGGCTGAGGCGCAAGAGAAGTTGTATGACTCACTGGACAGCCCTAGAGGCCAGAAAGAGCTCTACCGGATTACAAAAGCAAGAGAAAGGAGAACGAGAGATATTATTCACATTAAATGTATGAAAGACGACGCCGGTAAGGTTCTGTCCAAAGATGACGAAATAAAAGAGCGATGGAAGATTTATTTTGAAAGGCTAATGAACGAAGAGAATTAATGGAATGGTGTGCTTAAAGAGGTACAAGTAAATATGGGTTTGGTGAGGGAAATTAGCATGGATGAAGTCAGAAAGGCAGTTCAAAGTATGAAAAATGGAAAGGCCTTGGGCCCAGATGAACCAGTAGAAGTATGGAAGTGCTTAAAAGAAGATGGAAGTATGTGGCTGACTTTATTCTTTAACAAGTTGTTGCATGAAGGAGGGATCCCACAAGAATGGTGCAATAGTTCGCTAGTGCCCATCTTCAAGAATAAAGGTGATGTACAGGACTGCAACAACTATCGAGGAATAAAGCTCATGTCACATAGTATGAAGGTATGGGAGAAAGTAATAGAGAAAAAACTGCGAGAGGAGGGTGAAATTACCCCGAACCAGTTTGGGTATATGCCAGGTCGAGGAACAATGGACGCCACTTTTGCACTCCGCCAATTGTGCGAGAAGTACAGACGTACACACAAGAACTTGCACATGGTGTTCATTGATCTGGAGAAAGCGTATGATAGGGTACCTCGGGATGTGTTCTGGTGGGCCTTGAAAGAGAAAGGTTTACACGGGAAGTATGTAAAGTTAATTCGTGCTATGTACAGTCAATCTCGTACCTACGTCCGGTCGGCTGCTGGGAATACCGACGAGTTCAGTGTGGCTGTTGGCTTGCACCAAGGGTCGGCTTTAAGTCCTTATACCTCTTCCTGTTGATTATGAATGCTCTGACGGCGAATCTACAGGAAGAGGCACCCTGGTGCATGCTGTTTGCCGATGACATTGTTCTTGTCGGTGAAGATGTCCCTGAGATTTGGAGCAGATTGGAGAAATGGCAACAGAAACTGGAGAACGTTGGCTTGAAAATCAGCAGAACCAAAACTGAATATATGTTCTGCGATTTCAGCGGTATCTCCAGTTCTGGAGCCATAGCGCTTGATGGCGCGCTTCTCCCAGTCTGCTCCGACTTTCGGTATCTCGGTTCACTCGTGCAAAGCGATGGCGAAGTAGATCGGACGGTTAAGCATAGGATTAACACTGGATGGATGAAATGGCGGCAGGTCACGGGAACAATCTGCGACTCCCACATTCCCCTTAAACTTAAGGGGAAGATATATAAAACAATGGTTAGACCTGCTCTCTTGTAAGGATCAGAATGTTGGGCCACAAAAGGGATGAATGAAAAGCAATTGCATGCAGCTGAGATGAAAATGCTAAGAGGGATTTGTGGTGTTACACGAATGGATAGAATAAGAAATGAGTACATAAGAGGAAGTCTGAAAGTGGCACCGGTGACTGAAAAGTTGTGCGGAAATCGGTTGTCATGGTATGGGCATGTGATGTGGAGGAGTGAGGAAAGTTTTGAGTACCTATGAATGTCGATGGCTATAAGACCAAAGAAACCATGGATGGATTGTGTGAAAGATAACTTGGCTAGAAAGGGGGTAACTACCGAAATGACGAATAATAGAGAAGTATGGAAAAAAAGGACATGTTGCGCCGACCCCAAATACTCGTAGGTTGGGATAAGGGCAGGAGAATGATGATGATTTGCGTTCAGAATTTAGCTCACTTAGCATATCATTCCAAACTTACCCAAAGACTTCTGTTTATGTTGTCATTAAACAGATATGTCTATAGGGAAAAATAACATATAAAACGCACACTAATTTATTACAAAACCGTTATTGCTCAAGTTCCTAACTATTCATAATGAGTTTCACTGTATAAACTGGCTCACTTTAACTTAGTTACTTCACGGGCAACTCGCTCTAAGTAGCTCGTCTGTAGGTCAAGCGCATCTATCTCCTTCTTACTTACCGTAAATGAAACGAAACGCAGAGATCTCTATCTGCCAGCGACTAGTGCACATTTTTTTCGATAAATAATTACATATAAGGTTGGGGAAAAAGTCTTTTCGCATTATAGTATGTATGAACTTAAAATAAAATCTCTTTGGCTATACTATTTGTATCTGGCTGGTTTTGGAAAGTTTAAATTTTAAAGAACATAATTCCAAATTCAAATTAGGAAAATGTGTGATTTTCATTTGTTTTTCGTACTGTCAAGATGAGTGAATCTAATGAAGAAATTCGATACATTTTAAAATTTTACTACAAAAAAGGTAAAAATGCAACACAAGCCGCGAAAAAAAATTTGTGATGTTTATGGACCCAGTGCAGTGTCTGTGAGAGTAGCACAAATTTGGTTTAAGCGTTTTCAAGAAATTTTTATGTCAAAGATGCACGTCGCTCTGGTCGCCCTATTACGGATAAAATGGATGCCATTTTTGAAAAAGTGGAGCAAGATCGGCATATCAGTAGTTACGACGTAGCTGAAGAACTGGGAATTGACCACAAAACAGTTTTGGCGCATTTGAAAAAAACTGGGTACACAAAAAAGCTCGATATTTGGGTACCTCACGAGCTCACTGAAAGAAATCTAATGAACCGTGTACCCATTTGTGATTCTTTATTACGACGTAATGAAACCGAACCATTTTTGAAGAAGCTGATAACTGGTGATGAAAAGTGGATCACGTACGACAAGAACGTGCGAAAAAGGTCGTGGTCAAAGGCCGGTCAGGCTTCACAGACTGTGACGAAACCCGGGTTAACTCGCAACAAGGTGATGCTGTGTGTGTGGTGGGATTGGAAAAGCATTATTCATTATGAGCTGTTACTACCAGACAGGACCATCGATTCTGAACTCTACTGCGAACAACTGATGAGATTAAAGCAAGAAGTTGATAGAAAGCGGCCGGAATTAATCAACAGAAGGGGTGTGGTTTTTCATCATGATAACGCTAGACCTCACACATCTTTAGCCACTCAGCAAAAATTAAGAGAGTTTGGCTGGGAGGTGTTAATGCATCTGCCGTATAGTCCTGACCTTGCACCTTCAGATTTCCACCTGTTTCGGTCTCTTCAGAATTCTTTAGGCAGTGTAAGGTTAACATCACGAGAGGACTGCCAAAACCACTTGTCGCGGTATTTTGATCAGAAGTCCCAAAAATTCTATAGCAATGGGATCATGTCCCTACCTACAAGATGGCAAAAAGTTATCGAACAAAATGGTACCTACATACTTTAGATAAATGTAAATCATCTTCCTGCCCTTATCCCATATTACTTGGGGTCGGCGCAACACGTTTTCTTCTTCCATTCTCCCCTGTCAACCGTCACGCTATCATTCACTCCCTTCTCTTTCATATCATTCCTCACACAATCCATCCATCTTTTCTTTGGCCTTCCTCTGCCTCTCCATCCATCAACATGTATATTCATCACTCTTTTAGTCACATGCGTTTCGTCTCTCCTCATTACATGCCCATACCAAGACAAACGATTTCCCTTCAACTTTTCTGTCACTGGCGCCACTTTCAAACTTCCTCTTATGTACTCATTTCTCACTTTATCCATTCTCGTCACTCCACACATCCATCTCAACATTCTCATCTCCGCTGCATGCATTTTTTTTTCATCCCTCTTCTTCACTGTCCAGCATTCCGATCCATAAAGTACGACAGGCCTTATCACGGACTTGTAAATTTTCCCCTTCAACTTGAGGGGCATCCGTGGGTCGCAAGTTGTTCCTGTAACCTGTCGCCATTTCATCCATCCTGAGTTGATCCGGTGCGTTAATGTCTCGGTCTACTTCGCCATCCCCTTGGACAAGCGACCCGAGGTACCGAAAGTCGGAGCAGATCGGTAAGGGCGTTCCGGCAAGAGATATGGGCACAGGACCGGAGAGACCGCCAAAATCACAAAACAAATACTCTGTTTTGGTCCGACTTACTCTCAGGCCAACGGTCTCCAGTCTTTTCCACCACACCTCCAATCTGCTCTGGACCTCTAAGCCACTCTTGGCAACCAGCACAATGTCATCGGCGAACAGCATACACCAGGGAGCCTCTTCCTGGATATCCGAAGAAAGAGCATCCATTATCAGCACAAAGAGAAAAGGGCTGAGTGCAGACCCCTGGTGCAAGCCGACAGCCACATCGAAGCTGTCAGTAGTGCCCACTGTAGACCGGATTTGGGTACTGCATCGACTGTACATCGCGCGAATCAACTGCACATACTTCCCTGGTACACATTTTTCCTTAAGTGCCCACCACAAAACTTCACGAGGCACTCGGTCGTATGCCTTTTCGAGGTCAACAAATACCATGTGCAAGTTTTTATGCGTTTAGATAAATGTAAATAATGTATATTAAAAAATGTTTTGAATTTTCTTAAAAAATGCGAAGAAACTTTTTCCCCAACCTGTTATAATAGGGGTTAAAGTATGAAATTGCCGTTTATTGTATTAGGAACTTCGAATTGACATAGAACCTTCATGGTTTGAGATTTTTGAGTGAAACTTTTTCACATGGTACCTATGAAGTTCTTCATTTAAAAAATGTGCAACATTTAATTATCGAGTTTCAGTTGTTTTTTTTAATCAGCTTAGACAAGAAAGATGGATACTTCGAAAATTCGCGTTATTTTTGATTACGAGTTCCGACGCGGAACTAACGCGGCAGAAAAAGCTCGCAATATCAATGTTGCGTTTGGAGAGGGGACTGCTAATGAACGCACCGTGCGATTTTGGTTTAAACGCTTTCGTGATGGAAACTTTGATTTGAAGAACGAACCACGTGGAAGACCGCCCACACAGGTGAATAACAATGAATTAAAAGAGATGGTAGAAGCCGACCCGAGCCAATTTACCCAGAAATTAGTGGCATGATTTAACGTTACCTTACCAACAATATTGACTCATTTGCGTCAAATCAATAAAATAAAAAAATACGAGAAATGGGTGCCTCATGATTTGACTGATCTGCAGAAAGAAACGCGTGTTGAAACTTGTGTTGCCTTGTTGAATCGATACAGAAATGAAGGAATATTGGATCGAATTGTGTCATGTGATGAAAAGTGGATTCTTTACGATAACCGTAAGCGAAAAATGCAATGGCTGACCCCAGGTCAAACGCCGCAACAGTGTCCTTTTGACCTGGGGTTGGCGCTTACCAATAAAAAGGTAATGGTAACTGTTTGGTAGTTTCAGCATGGTGTTATTCACTATAGCTTTCTCCGATCTGGTCAAGCAATAACGGCAGATGTCTACTGTGCCGAACTCCGAACAATGATAGCAAAACTAGCAGTGAAACAGCCCCGACTCATGAATCGATATTCACCATTATTGCTCCATGATAACGCGAGACCTCATACAACACGAAAAACCGTTTTAATTCTACAGGAACTGCAATTAGAAACCATTCGTCACCCTCCGTATTCGCCAGACCTTGCTCCAACGGACTACCATTTTTTTCGTGATTTGGACAATTTTCTACGTGATAAAAAGTTTTCTTCTTAGGAGGCAGTACAAAATGCTTTCACACAATTTGTCGAATCTAGATCACGAGAGTTCTATCACAAAGGCTTATATGACCTTCCTATTAGATGACAGCAATGTATAGATAATAATGGTACTTAATTATTTTGATTAAATAAATATGTTAAATTAAAAAAAAAAACGAATTTCAATTTTTCAATACAAATCGGCAGTTTCATACTTTAACCCCTAATATTTATTGTAGCTCTGTTTATAGGTAATGAATACAGCTTTCCTTTGGTGGGTTCAAATTATAGAATAACTTTATACCTATCTAAATATGTCGAAACAAACATTCCACCATATTTTATGACATCATAGATACCTGCTGTCTAGAAACTATATAAAGTATTTTGTACCTACTTGCTTGTACCAATGTATGTAGAAATTGAATTCTTTAATATTAGGTCTTTACCTATGAAATTGCCGTTCTGCAGTACTGGCCATTTCAAATCAAAATATTTTTTGTTTGGCTAAGAATTCTAATTTCAAATTAATTTTATTTTAAAAACATGGATTTTTTTTTCCAAAAGTAGTCATTTGTTTATTGATTAGTGTTACATTTTCATCGCATTTCAATCTTTTTCGTCATCATGGATACGTTAAAAATTCGAGTAATTATGGAATATGAGTACCGTCGTGGCAGCAACGACGTTTACGGAGCTAAAACTACAAACCAACGCACCACTTGTTATTGGTTTGCTCGCTTCCGTTCTGGAAATTTCGACCTGAAAAATGAACCTCGCGGTCGTCCAAAGACTTTGGTCGACAATGACGAATTAAAAGCGATTGTGGAAGCTGATGATACACAATCTACGGCTGAATTAGCAGCAGCTTTCGACGTTAGCGTCAAAACAATATTGATCCATTTGCGTCAAATTGGCAAGGTAAAAAAGCTTGACAAATGGGTGCCCCACGAACTCAATGATCGTCAGCGCGAAGTACGCGTCGAGACGTGCCTTGCACTGCTCAACAGACACACAAATGAAGGAATTTTGAACCGCATTGTTACCTGCGATGAAAAATGGATTCTGTTTGATAACCGCAAGCGCTCAGCAAGTTGGTTGGATCCTGGTTCAGCACCTAAACAATGCCCTAAACGAAAACTTACCCCTAGAAAAGTGATGGTCACTGTTTGGTGGTCTAGCGCCGGTGTGATTCATCACAGCTTCTTACCAAACGGGGTGAGCATTACTTCAGATGTGTACTGTGAAGAACTGAACACAATGATAGAGAAGCTGGCACATCTCCAACCAGCATTGGTCAATCGCTCGTCTCCGCTGCTCCTGCACGACAACGCGCGACCTCATACTGCACAGCACACGGTCTCCAAGTTGCAAGAACTGGGGTTGTAAGCTCTCCGTCATCCGCCCTACTCACCAGACCTTGCGCCTACAGACTACTACTTTTTCCAGGATTTGGATAACTTCTTGGCGGGAAAAAAATTCAATACCCGAGAGGCAGTACAAAATGCCTTTGAAGAATTTGTTGCCTCCCGTCCAGCTGATTTCTTTAAGAAGGGCATCAATAAACTGCCACTGCGTTGGCAAAGATGCATTGATTGCATGGGTGATTACTTCGATTAATACAAATAAAAAATGCATGAAAAAAATTCGTTTAAATTTTTTCATACAAAACGGCAATTTCATAGGCCTATCTACCTTACCTATTATCTTTGTAATTACACACCGACAAAATCTGTAACTTGGCGGAAACTTGCGACTAATTACCGACTAAATTTGGAAGACAACAGATCTTCGTCAGGTGTCCTAGCTTTTGAGATTCAAAATGGGTCACGCTGGGGAGACTCTCTTCAGCGGGGCCACCTATACACCCTTATATCTTTTGAACCTGTGACCGGCAAATTCTGATATTTGGCGACAAATTTCGACAAATTGTTTGTGTTATCGAAATTAAGATCCGTGATGGTGGCCATGCCAGTGTCAGCCACACGTCAGAACACACTGGGTATAAAGGCGGGACTTCAGACATAGTGGAATTTTAGCCGATCTCAGAATGACGTCCAGTTTTCTAAATGCAGTCCATCCAAGCTGGTTTCTTCTCGATATCTCTATCTATTGATGCTCTTTGCCAAACGAAAGACCAAGATAGACATACCGGTCAACCATCTTCAACATTTCATTTCCGAATTTAACAGGATTTGAATTGCTGAAGATGTTTGCCATAATCTTCGTCTTGGCCATACCTATTCATCCTAAGTCCTACCTTGAAAGAGGCATCATAAAGGTTTTGAAGCATTTTCTGGAGATCAAAATTTTCAGCGAAAAGCACTAGGTCATCTGCAAATCTTATGTGAGACAGGTATAATAGGCACCATTAATGTTATTACCGCAATAGTCCCAATATCTTAACTTTCCACGATATCTTCTAGGAACACTGTTTCGGTGAAATGGTGTCGCCCTGTCTCACTCCCCGATTGATCGGTACGGGTTTAGATAGAGTATGCATGCGGACCTGCGGAGTGGCCGAGGTTAGGTTAGGTGGGAGGTGCGGGGAGGCCGCAGCACATCCACGTAACGGGAATCGATGTGGCAGCGATGGAGAGCGTGGAACACGGCCCAATGCTCGACACTGTCGAAGGCCTTTTCGTGCGCTTAGTAGACTTTAATTTGTCTGGCTACTACAGAGTAGGTACTCCACACACAAAGATAGCTAAACCACACACTTACTTTTTTTTGGCTCATAAATGAAAATTTGAATTTCACGGGCTACCTGGAGCTTTCCCTTAAGTGGGATGCGCTAAGGTAGCCCGCGAAATTCAAATTTTCTTAAGTTTTTTGCAATTCATTAATTATATAAATACAGATTTATGCGGTTGCGAATCATGTTCAGATTAACATACAACCTGATACTGACCTGCAAATTGTAAAAAACTTAAGTAAATTTGAATTTCGAGGGCTACCTGGAGGTTTCACCTTAAGGTGAGGAGTGCTACCAACTGGCGCCACCATCGAGAAAAAAATCAAAAGACTCGCGCGTTTCTGACCTATGTAGGAGGTTTAGTATTTATTTTTTTGATACTTACAAAAAATCTGACTAAAAATCTAAGCATAGGTTTCAAAATGTTCCATATCTACAGACTATAAGATTATTTTCTCAATGGTGGCGCTAGTTGGCAGCACGACTTAGTAGGTACCTAATCCAACCTATCACCTATCCCTACACTATAGGTACATGTCTGCCATACAACTGAGGAATAAGGATACAATCATTATTAGGTCCTCAATACATATGGTGTGGATGGCTACAGGATAGGAATAGGATACAGGTGGCTATTGGCTTAGCGTTTTGTGTATATTTGTATAATTGAATAGTCTGGGAGACCTGCAAGCAAGCCTCTAGTTAGCACCATTTAAAGATAGTCCCGATCTTTGGTCGCGCTCGCACTAGTACGTACCAGCCCGCGCTGAGCCTGTAGCTTTACATTAGTCCCATAAGGGGGCGTTCATTAACCACCTACGTGAGGCGTTTAGGGGGGAGGAGGGGGTCGAACCGAATCTGACCCAATCTCACGTCCTTTCAGAGGGGGTCGAGCCAAATCTCATGACATCTCACCGCAAATAATGCGACGCCCGCCATTTGTAACTTTAGAAGCTCACTGCAAGAATAATTTTCGCTAAGAGTTACGATGCGTCGATTTCTCCACATTGGATAGCACACGGGTGGTGACTGGTGTGGCGGCGCAACTTTTCTACGGCGCTACAAAGCTACTGCTGAGTCTAGAGATTGTTATTGACTACTAGGTGCAGCTCCAGGGACGTTGCGATATTACCGTGTGATGTTGCAATGTATGGTATTGCATGTCACAGGGAATATTATACAATTAGAGTAACTAGTAAGCCTTTTAATTCTATGATTATACATATAGGTTCTATGATTATACATATAGGACAGTGCAGTTGCACTACTCAGGCGTCGCACCGCTGCAACAACTTCTTGTGTGGCCCTAAGAAAGACACAAAGGTTTTTATCTGGAGCAGTGCTGCCTGTCAAACTCAGTTTGTAGGTAATACAGACTGGTATCTGCAACTCCACGTCAAAGCGCGTATCAAATTCCGTTTGTATTGGTGTCCACAAAACCTATTTATTAGAAATATTTGATCAGCAGAAGAAATTCTCATTATGTCTGCTGATTATAATAGAAAACACAGAATATATTACTTATTTGTTAGATTGTAGTAACATTGACATTGGTAGTTGTTCCAGATGCATTAGAGTAATCAAAATCATTACAAAATGTATTAAAACAAAAATATATTTATTTTTGTTACAATTAGATGAAACACAGTTTTGTATTACATCCAATAAAGTATTTACACATATTAGCTAAATTAAAAAAATATGCTTAGAAATAAATTTAACAAGTTAAATTAGTTCACTGTACTTCTGCTTCCGTTAATAACATATTTGGAATTCCTTTTGAAATAGGGAACTGTCTTCCTGATTCTGGGCATGTTAGATTTCCTTCTTCAACCTCCACTTCTAATAAGACTTTGTGGACTTTCTTCAGCAAGTCTTCATTTTCTTCAAATTTGGGTTCTAAAGTTTTTGGTAGTCCCTCACCATGACCAATGCTATTTGCAGCAGCCCAGAGAACTTCCCAGTCTAATTTTGGGATTACACGGGTAATAAATTCTGGATTGAAATCAACTTCTGTTACTTTTATATCTGTAGCATTAATAGCTAGCGGATATCCAGTCATTACACCTTTTAAACACTTTGATGTTAACATGTTATGTGTTATGAGTTTCATTTTAGGGCATGAACGTGAATGTCAAACTTCTTCGTAGTATCTGTTATTTCGTCAGCAGGTAGAAGTATTAACCAAAGAAAATATATATAGGTATTTCCCAAGATTCAGCAATTTTAGTAAACATCAAACTGCATTTAGTGTAATTTGTAGGTTATCCTCCTAAAATGTACTCTAGACTCTGTGATACTCCTTACATTAAATTGTCACTGTCAGTGTCAGTCAGTCAATGTCAGAGGCCATAAACTAAAGTGTCTATTGTGTCAGGCGTCCCCGTAGGGTATTTATATTCTGTGCTTTAAGGAGGATACGCTAAGGTAGCACAAGAAATTAAAATTTTCTTACGTTTTTTGTAATTTGCAGGTCAGGTTATATGTTGATTAAAATATAAGACGCGGCTGTAGCTAATATGGCTTAACAGAATTATAATAATTAGAATCAGCAATACAACTAAATTAGTTAGATTTGACCTCAAATCTAGCGATTTCATGAAATCATGAGGTTTGAGGTCAATTCTAACTTATGGAGTTGTATTGCTGATTCTAATGATTATAATTCTGTAAAGCCATGTTAGTTACGGCCGCGAATCATATTTTAATCAACATACAACCTGACACTGACCTGCAAATTGCAAAAAACGTAACAAAATTTAAATTTCGCGGGCTACCTTGGCGCATCCTCCCGTTCTACAGTTCTTTCCTACAGTTTGTAGGGAAGGGAAGCTAAAAGGGACCACTGGACAGAGTCTCTTCTTTGACAGTTCGTTTTTTTTGCAAAGATTTTTTTTCTGAAATGCAAATTGCAAAAAACTTAAGAAAATTTGAATTTTGCGGGCTACCTTAGCGCATCCCCCTTAACCAATTTAGCAAACGAGCGAATGCACGACACATTGGAGAGATTCGCTTCTCATTTTATATAGGTACAGGGTGTCCCGTAAATAATGGATCAAACGTAACGGGTAGGTAGCTTACCTAATTTCCAACAACTAATTTGAATATTAAAAAAAAAACCGTTACAGTAACCAGGATATTAATTTTTTTTCGAATTTTACGATTTTGTCTTCCAGAATTAAGCTTTTTTAATGCTGTCGCTGCAAATGATGACATTTTTAGGTATGATTTTTATTTAACATTTCTGAATAGCTTACTAATGTTATAAGATACCATTTTTTTGAATACCGTTTTATTTGCCTTAGAAAAAAAATCTTGAGTTGAAAAGTTTTTTCTTTACGATGTTAGGACCAAAATTGAAAAAATTCTCCTGTAAAAAAAATGTATGACACCGAAGACCACCATTATTTTAAAAACTTGTACATTTAATAAGGTTTGCAAATTGGTGTAAAACTTACGTCTAGTCTTTATCGTTACAAAGATATTGCTATGAATGTGATGAAGACAGAAAATAAATTAAATTGGTACTATTCCATTTTTTCATTTTCGTAATGGCTTATGCTTGAATGCTTGTAATCGAAGCAGGTAGTTAAGCGGCTAGCATATTCCGACCCGATGACGTCATCTGTCCGGAATTTGGGACCGCTACCTGTGGCGGAGTTGCACCTCAGTCAGCGTGAAGGGGATAGATAGCGCCGCTTTTGTATTTTTGGTAAATTGGTATGAAGTTGTACATTCTAGTCCTTGTCGTTACAAAGATAATTGCTATGAATCTGAGAGGTGCTCCAAATCAACGTTAATAAAAAAAATAAAAGTGTGTACATTTAAACTTTTTCTTTAAAATGTGTAACTGTAGTATTTCAGAGGCAATGTTCATTGAATTATTGAGGCGTATGAAAAGAATTAGGAGGCCGTACTAAAAAAAACAGTTAGTTCAAATAAATCGTTTTATTTGGTTTTTACAATAAATGTTCGAATTGCCTTCCCTCTACAAGAATGCAAAGTCTGCATCTCCTAATAAAGGAAGCTCTTATCCGACGGACAAAACGGCTTTGGTTTATTTCTGATGCAGCAGATTGGATGCGCTGTCGTAATTCTTCTTCCGACGTTATTGGATTCTTGTAGACCCTGTCTTTTAAACATCCCCAGTAAAAAAAATCTAGGGGATTTAAATCCGGAGATCGCGGAGGCCACAAAATTGGTCCTAATCGGCCGATCCATCTGTCCGGATAACTTTCATCAAGGTGCGCCCTTACTGCCGTCGCATAGTGAGCGGGGCACCCATCATTTTGCAACCACATTGCTTGCCGTACGTCTTCTGGAACGTTTTCTAATAACCTTGGCAACTCATTCCTTAAAAAATGGAGATAATATTCGGCGTTTAGAGTAGCTGGTAGTTCAAGGGCCCTATTATTTGCCCATTGATTATTCCCACCCATAAATTTATTTTAAATTGATGTTGGCTCCTGTCCTCTCGCATCAAATATGGGTTTATCAGCTGCCAACTGTGCAAATTATGCAAATTTAAATATCCATCTCGGCGGCATGAAGACTCGTCACTCCATAAAATCTTGTTAAAAAACTGCGGGTCCGCCCGAATCATTCTAAGCACCCTTTGGCAAAATTCTATTCTTGGCTGGTAATCACGCGACGTCAGCGTTTGAACACGTTGCACGTGATATGGGTGCAATCGGCACCGTTGTAGCACTCGATGCACCGTCGATCTAGAAATTCCTACGCGTCGCGCTATGACGCGAACGGAGACTGACGGATCTTCCTCGATTTCTCGAAGAATGACTTCGTCATTAACTTGTCGCGGTCGTCCTTCACGGGTACCACCAACTCCGGTGCCAAGAATTCTTCCCTCAAGAAGCGCGTTATGCACTCTAATAAAGACGCGATAATCGGGATAACGAACCAGGTTCGGGTATCTTTCACGGTACAATCTTGCAGCCGCCCTGGCATTACCTCTTGCTTCTCCGTAGATAAAATGCATTTCGGCGTACTGCCGTGGCGTGTACTCATAACGAGGCATTGGGCTGAATAAGGTTTCAGCGCTACTGCACACACGTACAAGCACACACAAACGAATGTTTTCGGAGACCGTAGGATCGCCAAGTCGTTTGTCCGATACGCAAAGAGTTCCAAATCGATAGGCAAAAACACAAAGCAAAGCAAAGTCCAAAAACACAGCACAAGTCAAATTTTACAGAAGAAAACACCGAGCCACTGACCGGGAGCGAAAGTTGTCTGACGTAGCAACTCGAAGAGAGACTAGTTACAACTAAACTAATAAAATCAAGCAACAATGAAGCCTGTACGAGTGAAGGGCGCAGGAAAGAACAAAAGAACCTACGCAACTTCATACCGATTTAACCGATTTACCAAAAAGCGGCGCTATCTATCCCTTTCACACTGACTGAGGTGCAACTCCGCCACAGGTAGCGGTCCCAAATTCCGGACAGATGACGTCATCGGGTCGGAATTATGCTATCCGCTTAACTACCAGCTTCGATTACAAGCATTCAAGCATAAGCCATTACGAAAAGGAAAAAATGGAATAGTACCAATTTAATTTATTTTCTGTCTTCTTCATCACATTCATAGCAATATCTTTGTAACGATAAGGACTAGACGTAAGTTTTATACCAATTTGCAAACCTTATTAAATGTACAAGTTTTTAAAATAATGGTGGTCTTCGGTGTCATACATTTTTTTTACAGGAGAATTTTTTCAATTTTGTTCCTAACATCGTAAAGAAAAAACTTTTCAACTCAAGATTTTTTTTCTAAGGCAAATAAAACGGTATTCAAAAAAAATGGTATCTTATAACATTAGTAAGCTATTCAGAAATGATAAATAAAAATCATACCTAAAAATGTCATCATTTGCAGCGACAGCATTAAAAAAGCTTAATTCTGGAAGACAAAATCGTAAAATTCGAAAAAAAATTAATATCCTGGTTACTGTAACGGTTTTTTTTTTAATATTCAAATTAGTTGTTGGAAATTAGGTAAGCTACCTACCCGTTACGTTTGATCCATTATTTACGGGACACCCTGTATACTAGTCTATGGATTCGCTCGCGTACAAGTTCGCGCGAAGCCGCGAGTTTATTTTGTGCTAGTGATTTAGTGATGACCCATTTTTATTAGTAGCAGCACTGCACTGCGTCGCTTTCTATGTTTCGTACGGAATATGGATCCGGGCTAACTCTACCCTCTATGACTTAGTAAGATAAAGATTTGAAGTCTGATTTAATTTTAGGCTGGTAACCTTGGTCTAGCTAGTTGTCAACCTAAAATTTTGAGATATCAAAAAGACCCTAAAATTTTATGCGTTTCTTGTTTTTTTATGGAAATTTCTTGTATCATCGTAATAAAATAAGTTCACGTTTTCCGATATATAAATAACAATGTCTCACTTGTGTGATTGTATATCTGAAAGAAATTTTGATGTAAATAGGCCATCAGGTGCACAACTTTCCACGTCGCAACCTTTTCGTTCTAAAAGTTCTCTCAATAATAGGATTCAAGAACATCAAAATCACTGCCCAGCAAAAAATACCCAAAAGCATTCTTCGTTCTCACGGCATAAACAATCACAAGGTGAGGCTGGAGTTACTTCTCAAACATTTACTAATTCGTTAATTAGTGATATATCTACGCAGTGCCAAAACATAAATATAAACAGTGATAACGATGAAGTTGACCAAGGAGACACACCTGCATTTCCAAAAAGAAAACATGCAAAGAAAAAAGAAAGACTAAAAAATTTGAAAATTCCATCAAGAGAAACCATGAACATGAACAACACACCACAACCATCCGGGGCTCATGTGGGGCGATCAGCACAAAATGATGTCGGTTATTTGCAAGATTTTTTTTCTCAGCAAATAAGTCCCTTGTATGCAAGTACAAATTCAAGGTACCTTGAAAACCTTCGTCATCATCCACAATTTCAGCTTTCGCAAAATATTCATGGAGGAAGAGAATTTTTAATGAACACTCAACATGCTGTAAGTTTGCCAAATACACCTATTTTCCAAGTAACACAAAGACCATCTGTGAGTATACCTAATTCACCAGTTGTTCAAGCTGACTCTATGACTCCCAAATGTATACAAAACTTTTTACAACATCCATTACTCAGCAAGTCCTTTAATGTAAGGAGTGGGGAACCTTTTAAGTTCTTACCTATGCAAGGAGAAGATAATAGTGATCCAAATGCAACTCCTAAACATAAGAAGAAGAACAAGAAGAAAACTAAAGAAATTGACATGAAATTTGATCCCTATATATCAGCAGAGAAGATGGAAGCTGGTCTAAAAGATAATGTTTTTATTGAAGGTGTATTGAGGATAAACCCAAAACAATTCCAACATGCTTATGTGTCTAGTAGCAACAAAAGTGAACAAGATATTCTCATTGATGGATTAAAAAATCGAAATCGTGCTTTAGAAGGTGATATTGTAGTTGTACAAATTACAGACAGTGATAATGATGACAGTGGTGAGGAAACTAAACAAAAGAAGGGAAAAGTGGTGTATATCAAAGAAATTGTTCACAATAGAACTTGCATTGGCTCTTTGAAGTTAATGGCAGATAAAAATAGGCAGAAAGCTTTGTTTATTCCTCGTGATCTCAGAATGCCTAGGCTCAATGTACCATTCACAAGCTGGCCTGATAACTTTTATCTTGATGCTAAGAATTATGAAAATACATTATTTTTAGCCAGAATATCAGATTGGACAGATACTAGATTTGCTATTGGGAAAATAATTTCTAACATAGGACAGTCTGGAGATATGGTAACAGAAACAAAAGCAATATTGGCCCAAACTGATTTAGATGTTACACCATTTGGTCCTGAAGTAAGACATTTATATCCACGTTTAGATTACAAAATACCAGATGAGGAGATTGCAATCAGAGAGGACTGCCGCAAATTGTGTGTGTTTAGCATTGATCCATTCAATTGTCGTGATATTGATGATGCTATGTCTTGCAGAGAACTGGAGAATGGAAATTATGAAATTGGAGTTCATATAGCTGATGTAGCCCATTTTTTAACAGAAGATACTCCACTAGATGAAAAAGTGGCAGAAAAGGCTACAACCATCTATTTGGTTGAAAAAGCTTATCACATGTTACCTGATGATCTCTGCATGCTTTGTTCTCTATTTCCGGGTGTTGACAAATTAGCATTTTCAGTATTCTGGGAAATAACTAAAGATGCAAAAGTTCTTAATCATAGATTTTCAAAAACAGTAATTAACTCTTGTGCCCAACTAGCATATGAACATGCTCAATCAGTACTTGAAGATAAAGAAGATGCCAAGGCAAACTTTCCTGAAACATACAATGGCTTTGAGTTTACAGATATGTTGAAAGCAATCAAAAATATTGGAAGCATTGCTGCTAAATTTCGAAGAAATAGATTTGATAGTGGAGCTTTAAGGATTGACCAAGCTAAAGTGGCTTTTCATTTGAATGCTGCTAATGGTTTACCCGATTCATTTTGGATATATGAAAGTAAAGAAAGCCACCAACTTATTGAAGAATTTATGTTACTTGCAAATATGACAGTTGCTGAACGAATTCGAGAGGATCATCCATCATTAGCATTTTTGAGATGTCATCCAAAACCCAGTGAATACATGTTGAAACAACTTGCTAAGTCCTTGAAGCCAATGGGTATTGACTTGGATATTGACTCTGCTGGAGATTTGCATCGCTCCCTGCTGCAACATGTTGGCCCCACCTGCACAGACCAAGGCAAAGTGATGGTTTTAAACATGTTGTGTGCTAAGCCAATGACCAGGGCTAAGTATTTCTGTGCTGATGGATGCCATGATGACGACTTCCATCATTATGCTTTAAATGTTCCACTTTATACACATTTTACTAGCCCTATACGAAGATATGCAGATATTATGGTTCACAGGTAAAATCTTACAATATTTATAATAACTTATGCATTTTCACTCTAAGATAAATTTTTTGATTACAAGTGAATTAAATATTTATTACATGTTTTCAGGTTATTGGCTGCAAGTTTAAAATATCGAGAGAACCCTAATTGGGATGTTGATAAAGTCCGTATGATTGCAGCCCAATGCAATAAACAAAAATACAATGCTAAAAAAGCAAGTGAATTATCTACAGAAATGTACACACTCAAGTACATTGAAATGAAGTCTCCAGTAATAACTGATGCAGCTATCGTAGAAGTGAGGGAAAAATACATTGATGTCATAATAATAGCTATGGGACTGAATAGACGAATCTTTTTCAACAACGTAAGTTTTTAATTTTTATTAGGTATACATAATTTAAGCACAAGTATAAACTTAGTTGTAGAAGTATAATACATACAAATCATTTACTCATCAAAAGCAGTTGATAAAGGGTGAGTCTTTAAACAGGAATCTCTGTGGCAGCTATGCCAACTGTTGCAGATGGGAAAATTCATGATTAAAACATCTAGATGCCAATGTATACGTTTCTATAATAAACTTCCTAGCCACATTCAAGAACTAACCCTTAATAAATTAAAATATTGTATAAAAAAAAAACTATGCCAGAAAGCCTTTTATACTGTCAAAGACTAATTATTAAGGACAAACAGGCTTGGGATTGAGCTGCTCCAATTTTACACTGCATGTTAATTTTTTTTTTTTCTATATATATATATACCATTTTTAATATACAATGACATGAATATTTACTTTGTAAAGTATTATATTAGGGGTTAAAGTATGAAATTGCCGAATTGTACTGAAAAATTGAAATTCCTTTTTTTTTTAAATTTAACATACGAGGGTCATTCAATAAATACTTAGCCTACAAAAAGTAAACGAAAATTTTGGAAAAGTGGCAATTTATTTTTCAACATAGTCTCCTTTTAGTTCGATACACTTAGCCCAGTGATGCTCCAACTTTTTTAACCCGTCCGAAAAATAGTTTTTGTCAAACTCTGCAAAATAGGCCTCCGTGGCGGCGATGACCTCCTCATTCGATCCATATCTATTCCCGGCGAGTGATTTTTTCAGATTAGGAAACAGAAAGAAGTCACAAGGGGCCAAATCTGGAGAATACGGTGGATGGGGCAGCAATTCGTAGCGTAATTCGACCAATTTGGCCATGGCAACGGCAGACGTGTGAACCGGTGCGTTGTCGTGGTGAAACAGCACTTTTTTCTTCCCCAGATGAGGTCGTTTTTTCTTTAATTCGGCGTCGAATCGGCCCAATAAATCGGCATAGTAAAGCCCTGTAATTGTTTTACCCTTCTCGAGGTAATCGATGTAGATCACACCTTGTGAATCCCAGAAAACGGTGGCCATAACTTTTCCGGCCGATTTTACAGTTTTCGCCTTCTTTGGAGCACGTTCCCCGGTCTGGATCCATTGTTTTGATTGCTCCTTGGTCTCTGGTGTGTACCAGTGGATCCAGGTTTCATCGACGGTCACAAAACGACGCAAAAACTCCGCTGGATTCCGCTTAAACAGCGCCAAACACGTCTCCGATGTGGTCTCACGGTTGCGCTTGTTTTCTGGTGTGAGTAAACGCGGCACCCATCGCGCCGACAGCTTTCTCATGCCGAGTTCCTCGTGAAGAATATGATGCACTGTTCCTTCTGAAATGCCTACAGTCTCAGCTAGCTCCCGAACCTTCAATCGGCGATCTGCCAATACGAGATCATGGATTTTTTTAATGTTTTCCTCCGTAGCAGCTGTTTTCGGTGCACCTGGACGTGGTTCATCAAAAACCGACGTACGGCCACGTGCAAACTCGTTGAACCAATTCTTGACGGTGGCCATCGATGGAGAAGAGTCACCGTACACAGCATCCAAGCGCTCTTTGATTTCGATGCGCGTTTTCCCTTCCAAAAAATCGGAAGCAAGGAATCGAATCACCGAACGATATTGCTCTTTTTCCATTTTTGTAAAACCGATCGACACGTTCGCTTCCATAAGTTGTCAAATTAAAACAAATGAAGGAATTGGAATGAAAATTTGAAAAAAGAATTAAAAAAGAATGTGCTACACTGTAGTAAAACTCTTTTGAAACTACAGCGCCCTCTGGCGATGAGGCTAGGTACTTATTGAATGCACCTCGTATTTATTTAATTAAAATAATTACCATTATTATCTATACATTGCTGCCATCTAATAGGAAGGTCATATAAGCCTTTGCGATAGAACTCTCGTGATCTAGATTCGACAAACTGTGTGAAAGCATTTTATACTGCCTCCTGAGAAGAAAACTTTTTATCACGTAGAAAATTGTCCAAATCACGAAAAAAATTGGTAGTCCGTTGGAGCAAGGTCTGGCGAATACGGAGGGTGACGAATGGTTTCTAATTGCAGTTCCTGTAGTGTTAAAACGGTTTCTCGTGCTGTATGAGGTCTCGCGTTATCATGGAACAATAATGGTGAAGATCGATTCATGAGTCGGGGCTGTTTCACTGCTAGTTTTGCTATCATTGTTCGGAGTTCGGCACAGTAGACATCTGCCGTTATTGCTTGACCAGATCGGAGAAAGCTATAGTGAATAACACCATGCTGAGACCACCAAACAGTTACCATTATCTTTTTATTGGTAAGCTTTGCTTTAGGACACTGTTGCGGCGTTTGACCTGGCGTGAGCCATTGCATTTTTCGCTTACGGTTATCGTAAAGAATCCACTTTTCATCACGTCACAATTCGATCCAATATTCCTTCATTTCTGTATCGATTCAACAAGGCAACACAAGTTTCAACACGCGAATCTTTCTGCAGATCAGTCAAATCATGAGGCACCAATGTCACATTTTTTTTTATTTTATTGATTTGACGCAAATGAGTCAATATTGTTGGCAAGGTTACGTTAAATCATGCCGCTAATTCCTGGGTAGTTTGGCTCGGATCGGATTCCACCATCTCTTTCAATTCATTGTTATTCACCTGTGTGGGCGGTCTTCCACGTGGTTCGTTCTTCAAATCAAAGTTTCCATCACGAAAGCGTTTATACCAAAATCGAACGGTGCCTTCATTAGCAGTCCCCTCTCCAAATGCAGCATTGATATTGCGAGCTGTTTCTGCCGCGTTAGTTCCGCGTCGGAACTCGTATTCAAAAATAACTCGAATTTTCGAAGTGTCCATCTTTCTTGTCTAAGCTGAATAAAAAAACAACTGAAAGCCGATAATCGAATGTTGCACATTTTGTAAAAGAAGAACTTCATAGGTACCATGTGACAAAAGTTTCACTCAAAAATCTCAAACCATGAAGGTTCTATGTCAATTCGAAATTCCTAATATTAGGTCTTTACCTATGAAATTGCCGTTCTGCAGTACTGGCCATTTCAAATCAAAATAATTTTTGTTTGGCTAAGAATTCTAATTTCAAATTAATTTTATTTTAAAAACATGGATTTTTTTTCCTAAAGCAGTCATTTGTTTATTGATTAGTGTTACATTTTCATTGCATTTCAATCTTTTTCGTCATCATGGATACGTTAAAAATTCGAGTAATTATGGAATATGAGTACCGTCGTGGCAGCAACGCGGCACAAGCGGTACGCAACATCAACGACGTTTATGGAGCTAACACTACAAACCAACGCACCACTTGTTATTAGTTTGCTCGCTTCCGTTCTGGAAATTTCGACCTGAAAAATGAACCTCGCGGTCGTCCGAAGACTTTGGTCGACAATGACGAATTAAAGGCGATTGTGGAAGCTGATGATACACAATCTACGGCTGAATTAGCAGCAGCTTTCGACGTTAGCGTCAAAACAATATTGGTCCATTTGCGTCAAATTGGCAAGGTAAAAAGCTTGACAAATGGGTGCCCCACGAACTCAATGATCGCCAGCGCGAAGTACGCGTCGAGACGTGCCTTGCACTGCTCAACAGACACACAAATGAAGGAATTTTGAACCGCATTGTTACCTGCAATGAAAAATGGATTCTGTTTGATAACCGCAAGCGCTCAGCAAGTTGGTTGGATCCTGGTTCAGCACCTAAACAATGCCCTAAACGAAAACTTACCCCTAGAAAAGTGATGGTCACTGTTTGGTGGTCTAGCGCCGGTGTGATTCATCACAGCTTCTTACCAAACGGGGTAAGCATTACTTCAGATGTGTACTGTGAAGAACTGAACACAATGATGGAGAAGCTGGCACATCTCCAACCAGCATTGGTCAATTGCTCGTCTCCGCTGCTCCTGCACGACAACGCGCGACCTCATACTGCACAGCAGACGGTCTCCAAGTTGCAAGAACTGGGGTTGGAAGCACTCCGTCATCCGCCCTACTCACCAGACCTTGCGCCTGCAGACTACTACTTTTTCCAGAATTTGGATAACTTCTTGGCGGGAAAAAAATTCAATACCCGAGAGGCAGTACAAAATGCCTTTGCAGAATTTGTTGCCTTCCGTCCAGCTGATTTCTTTAAGAAGGGCATCAATAAACTGCCACTGCGTTGGCAAAGATGCATTGATTGCATGGGTGATTACTTCGATTAATACAAATAAAAAATGCATGAAAAAAATTCGTTTAAATTTTTTCATACGAAACGGCAATTTCATAGGTAAAGACCTATTACAATAAACGGCAATTTCATACTTTAACCCCTATTATTATTTTAATTATTATGAATGTGAATACTGTGTGGGTCATTGTTTTTTTTTCTCAGTTTTAATCATGGTCTGGCAGTTTGAGTTATTTATGTGGCCTATCCAAATATCCTTTCTTTGGTATTGTTTTTGAATCGTTGAGCTCCTTAAGTTCTGAGTTGAGCTACATGAATGAATAAAATCTTTCATCTAACTAAGGGCTGAAACTTTATTGCATTTTTTTTGTCCATGTTTGTTAGTACTTAACAGCTTAACTCTGAAATATTTGAGGAAATATTAAAACTAAATCTTGACTCTTGATTTGCAGGATTTTCCAGGAAAATTTCAATGTATTAAAAATGAAGAATGTTCGCGACTCTCGAAAATGGAATTGACATGGACTGCTGCAAATGGTTTGCCAGAAGTCAAACAGTTTATTCAAGTATTTTCCATTTTGCAAGTTGAACTCTATAGAGGAGATGACATGGTAAAGGTCGAAACCAAACTTGTCAGACCGCAGCAGACAACATCCTCTTAGTATAAATGTAAACTTAGATTAGGTAGCGCGCAAAATACGCGCTTGGACGTGGAGTTGTTTAAACCAGCTCCATGTACAGTCAACAAAAGAGATATTTAGGCAGGGTATACTAACATATTTGTATGTGAATTACTTTTCAATTTCGTGAAAATATATAATTTTGTGTTGGTCTGTTACACAATGTAGGAGTATTGCAAAAAAACAGGTAAGTACTTAATATAATAAAATTGAATATGAAGCAATTCACGTATAAATATGTTAGTATACCCTGCCTAGATATCTCTTTTGTTGACTGTACATAACAAATGTATACATTAGCCAAAATGTATAGTTGTCTCAATGTGATAGTATGTAATTTGATAAAATAATATTTTTTTAGTGAAACAAAAAGATGTAAGTACTTACTCTTTTGAATTGTGTTGTTTTTGGAAGCCAACTTAATAATTAACTTCCATAGAAGCAGACTTTCTTGTAGGTAAAATTTTTTATTTAAAATTAAGGTTTGTTGTGTATGTGTATTATTTTACCCTATTTTTTGTATAATGAAATAATGTGTGATTTTATTTACATTTTACTATAAGTATTTTATTCTTGTGTGTGTGGTAACTTCAATGTTTATTAAACCTTTTGCTTAGTACAAGTAAAAAAAAATATTTCTTAGTTTTAGGCCAAAACGCTCAATCAACATTTGAACACCGCCAACCGCGGAAAGAATGAAATTGTGCATAATATATTGTTTGTTATATTTTGCCTAATTAAATAAATCTATACTAGTAAGAATTGTCCTTATTTTCTAGTTCAAAGCAAGTATTTTTACTACTCCACTCATATTCTCCAAAGACCTGTGAGAAAGCTACTAAGATATTCCTAAAAGAAAACCCAAATAACACTGCCCGCTATGAGCGTTCATCCCACGAGGGCTGGCAGCGTCGCATTTCTAGAGGTTTTTCGAGATTATTTTAATAAATTTAAATCGAAGGTCTTTTTTTTGGCCAAGCCTAGATCGTTGACATACAAATACCAAAATGTAGATACATAGGCTGTAGGTAGGGAGTAGCTACAGCAAACTCGTCAAAATGTAGGGAGCAACTGATTTTTTTTCGCGATTTCAGGTTTGGTCCCACAGAAAAGATAAAGATCTTTTCTGTGTTTGGTCCCATAGTAATAGTACATTTTGATACAAGTGGAGAATGTCTTATTGCATTGGAGGCGGAATATAGGCGAAAAATATTTTTGTCATGAATTTTTTTTTTTCTTTTGTCTTATTGTCATGAATTATTAGGAAACTATGATTTAAATTTTCTTTTTTTTTTCCGCGCTTTGCTTTCGCCAGGATGAAGGAGAAGCAAAGGTATAAAGCCGATAAACAGCCTAATATGAAAAATAGAAAATTCAAATATTTTCGAGTTTAGAACACAAATAACTGTTAATTTGTTCATAAACTTTTTTTTATTGTAATAATCATGGTTTTTGATGATATTCTGTTTATAAACATTATTTAAATATTAAAAAAAAATATTAACGCCGTAAAGACGCATATCTCTTCGCCGAGATTAAAAAAATCATTCACCTCCGAAGAGAGAGGACCGCCTCGTGCCGGTTTCATTCTGGCACTTGGCACCGGCAAGTGCCAAAATGAAACTGGCGCGAGACGCTGTGAATAGAGGCATTGAACCAATTTGGACTAAGTATAGCTATAAATTATCTGTGGCAATTTTTATTCCCGCACACGTGTTGGAAAATGAAAAATCGAACTGTGTGAAATACATTGCATTGTGAACCTAATCGTAGTGCGATATGAACCAGTTTTCGAGGAAGTGTATTGAAAAAGTTGTTCATATACAAAGGTAGAACACCTTGTGATTTGTCCATCTATTTTAATCATCGTATGTTCATCTGTTCCGTCATAACTTCTAAATTACTTATCATAATTTGACAAATGAGGTATCGTTAGAAGCGTCTTGATCGTCCGCTGGTGGTCACAGCCTACCTGGCTGTGTGACGTCACATTAAATTGAATATGGCGCCCTCTGTAGGACATAGTCATGAACTAAAAAAAATGAATGATGCCTTTTTGGGTATCAAATGCTTTCATTTGATACCCAAAAAGGCATCATTCATTTTTAGCCCTTTGGCTAAATTAGCAAATTTCAAAAATATTTATCTTGTTAGTTATTACTCGTGGCTTTGCTTGCATGCACCCGATAATAGGGAATAATTTATAAAATCACGCCTCAGATGTGAACCAAACATGTTTTCTCTACCCAAAATACATACCTATAATAATTCTTTTATCTGCTGATTTTATCACGAAATAAAATTATAACCCCAAAATAATTTAAATAAAAAGTACCTAAGTTAAAAATCCGGAGTCACACGTCATGTTAGGCATAAATCGAACATTACGTGTGACTCCGCATTTTTTATTTGTGTCCTGTTCCAATTTCAGATGAGAATATTTTCTTGTTTCATACTTTTTAGAACGTGATTTTTCAGTAGTCGGGTTTTAGTTTTTAAACGGCGGGTCACCTATGTAAGTACAAGGGCATAGTAGTTGTAGTATTATATTGTATTGTAGTACGAGTGTCGTTTGCAAACCTCCCGCAATTATTAAAAAAAAAAACATGGCTTTTTAATTTTTTTGAATTTAGAATTCGAAAACAAAAGAATGTTTTTTGATCGGTCGAATAGTTTTATTGTAGCGTCTATTCAAAGGTGACAAGTCGGTTGTAAAAATGCAAATATCAAAGGAAAATATGCGTGCGATAATTTTCTACAACTTTCAAAGGGGATTAACGCGACTTCAGTGCTTTGAGGAGATCACTTCTGTGTTTAGTGATGCAGCACCATGTCTTATGACTGTAGAACGCTGGTATTTAGAATTTCAACGTGGGCACTCTAGCTTCAGTGACATGCCACGTGATGGTCGTCCAAAAACCGCCATGACGCAAGAGAATATCGACGGCGTGCAGCAGCTAATCGTCGAAGATCGACATGTGACATACCGTGAAATAGAGGCAGCCGTGGGCATTTCAGGGACTACTATCCAAAAAATCCTGCACGAAGAACTCGGCGTAAGAAAGTTCTCTCGTTGGATACCACATTTGGTTAGTGCCGACCAAAAAACAGCCCGTCTTAGATGGTGTCGCAAAACTCTGCAGCGATTCAACCGAGGAGAGTCAAAACACGTTTATGATATGGTTAGTGGTGACGAGTCTTGGATATATGCTTACGATCCAGATTCCAAGCAGCAGTCAACTGTCTGGATCTTCCAAGATGAACCAAAACCGACCAAAGTCATACGCTCACGGAGCACTTCATAAAAAATGGTTGCCTCGTTTGTGGCAAAGGGTGGTCACACCGCCACTATTGTACTAGAAGATCGCAAGACGGTTAACGCTGACTGGTATACCACTGTTTGTTTGCCACAAGTCATCACAGAGTTTCGAAAAAACAACTCAGGACGTCGTATGATAGTGCACCATGACAATGCAAGTTCGCACACTGCCCGCAATAAAAATATGTTTTTGAGCACCCACAATGTCGAAATTTTAGATCACCCGCCTTACAGCCCTGACTTGAGCCCTAACGATATTTTTACGTTCCCCAAAATTAAGCAAAGTTTTCGTGGTCAACGTTTCAGCTCACCCGAAGAAGCTGTTGACGCATACAAATCGGCCATTTTGACTACCCCCACTTCAGAGTGGAATAAATGTTTTAAAAACTGGTTCGAACGCATGCAAAAGTGTATTCAAAATCGCGGAGAATTCTTTGAAAAACAATAAATGGTAATAATCTATTAGATTGTCTAGACTTATTTCAAACGACACAACCAAAAGGCAGCCCTATTTTAATTAGATAAAAAAACAATTTATTGCTATAAATAGTGTATTATCTGTGAATCAATTGCCGAAGGTATGATGGGCGCATCACTTCAGAACGTATACACCTATTTGGCTAATTCTTTTTTTGTTGTATCTGTAATTGTCAGGACAAGGTTTTTAAGAAAGAAACTTCTACACAGTTTATTGTTACGAGTCAATTTACTAACACTACTCTACTGCTCTACAGTAGTGTATCAAATCTCCACATATCTAGTACCTACGTACTTAGATATGTGGAGATTATCCCAATTTATTTGGGGTCAGCGCAACATGTCCCTTTCTTACATACTTCTATTAGTCGTCATCTCGGTATTCACTCCCTTTTTATTTAGCCATATCATCTTTCACACAGTCCATCCATCGTTTCTTTGGTCTTCCCTTACTCTTATAGCCAAAGACGTTCATACTAATAACATTTTTTTTTAAAATTAATTGGCTCCAATTAATCTTTTTCATATTTTTGACTTTTTTACTATAAATTTATTCCAGTATTTTACTTTTCAGCAAAAAATCGTAGTACAATTCTTAAAATATACTTAAATTAAGTTTTCTTACACAATTCAAAATGTTCTCAGCTTGCGCCTTCGGGAACTTCGCGCGTTGACATTAGAATTTAGAATATTCATAGCTAAGACAGGACAACGTCTATCGGGGTAGCTAGTTTTCTTAGAAAAATTGACATTTGTTAATTTTTATGAGTACCTAAATATCAAAATAACAGTAAAAAAATTGCATAGGTACATTATAAATACCAACGATCTAGTGCTTGGCCGAAAAAAATAGTAATTTGATTTAAATTTATTATAATACTTAATCACGAAAAACCTACACTTTTCGTTTTAGATATTTTTTTTATGTAAATGTAAAACTGTGGTAAAAACCTAAATAGATGATAAACGCTCTGCTTAGCGCCGAGAGTGGAAATTCAACAGTCTTTTTTTGACGCGCGCCAGAATGCACTCTGTTATTGTTAAGTTGGATTCTCAACGCTCGGCTCTACGCCGAGAGTTGAAAATCCAGTGCGCGATGAAACCCCGCCGCGATATTTTTACGTCCGTGCAACGTCGGCTTACATTGTACAGACGCCAACATCAAGCTACTACAATCTGTCAAATTTCTTTAATAGATTTTCATCTTTATCACTAACGTGTTAGGCTCAAGGTTGATTGGGAAAATTTGACAGTTTCGGGTGATTTGACCTGCTGGCGTTTATACATACTAATACCTACTACATTGATAGGTTGTCAAAAGTTCAAAACCACAGAGCAGTTTATAATTCAAAACGCAAAAAAAAAAGTAGGACTGTCTGTGATGATGTGTCAGAACTGTCAGATTCTGTCAGAAGCGTTTTCTTTTTGTTTCATTTGTCTGATTTCATTGTTTGTTTACCACGACTCATTACTTATTCGTAATTTCGTAGTTTACCACTATAATTCGGTGCAGTTCATGCATAGTAATAGATGTGCAGTTACAGACAGTATAAACCTACACGATGAAGACTGAAGAGCCCCAGGATTTATTTTTACTTTCAGAAAGCTTAAAAGATTTGCTGCAATATAATACAGAACTTATACAAGCAGTAAAATCGGACCTTATCGATGTTGAAATTTTAGATGAAATAAAAAATATTGCTGTGTATGGAAATGCAGGTGTATATTTCGGAAAAACATTGCGAGACATAAAAATTGTAATAGAGGACGATGAACTGAGGAAACATGAAATATATTTGCAGTATAAAGCTCCCAAAAAGTTGCTAATTTCTACTGTGAAATTGCCTCGCTCTTCAATGCACAATCAGGAATATGGATGTATCAAAGATATTATAGAAACATTTAGACAAAATGTGAACGAGCTAACTAGGTATTTTTATGAATTAGAAAATATGGATCAGTCCTGTAAAATCATGGAGCCAGTTAATGGATCATTCAAGGATGATTATAGAAGAATATTTCTCGGTGAGTTCAGTGTCACTGCAATAATTATTATAAGTACATTCCTCTGTTACGATTCACTGAAACAAGAGGTAGTAGGAGGTCTGGTTGGTCCTCAATTTGTCAGAATTAGGTCCTGAAGATCTTGCAAGTTTAAAAGAAATTAATTTTTGTCTCTTCCAGATGATAGGACTTGGCTGCATGTAGAGGTGACTCCTGAAGGCTTAGCCACAAATATCCACCTTGTAGGACACACAGAGCAATGGCACAACAAGCTGCAAGCAGGACTTCTGAATTGGGATCATGATAAAAATATTGTTGATAATATTATGACTATATTTGGTAATTTGAATCTACATTATAAATTACTTCAGTATTATAACTTTATCAAATCATTTAAATCAATAAATGAATTAATACTGTCAAAACAGTTTACGAGGGGTGCCTTTTAAGTTGTGTAGTTTGAAATAAGTATAGATAATCTAATAGATTATTACCATTTATTGTTTTTCAAAGAATTCTCTGCGATATTTCATACACTTTTGCATGCGTTCGAACCAGTTTTTAAAACATTTATTCCACTCCGAAGTGGGGGTAGTCAAAATGGCCGATTTGTATGCGTCAACAGCTTCTTTGGGTGAGCTGAAACGTTGACCACAAAGACTGCTTAATTTTGGGGAACGTAAAAATTCCTTAAGGCTCAAGTCAGGGCTGTAAGGCGGGTGATCTAAAATTTCGATATTGTGGGTGCTCTAAAACATATTTTTATTGCGGGCAGTGTGCGAACTTGCATTGTCATGGTGCACTATCATACGACGTCCTGAGTTGTTTTTTCGAAACTCTGTGATGACTTGTGGCAAACAAACAGTGGTATACCAGTCAACGTTAACCGTCTTGCGATCTTCTAGTACAATAGTGGCGACGTGACCACCATTTGCCACAAACGAGGCAACCATTTTTTTTTAAGTGCTCCGTGAGCGTATGACTGGTCGGTTTTGGCTCATCTTGGAAGCCCCAGACAGTTGACTGCTGCTTGGAATCTGGATCGTAAGCATATATCCAAGACTCGTCACCACTAACCATATCATAAACGTGTTTTGACTCTCCTCGGTTGAATCGCTGCAGAGTTTTGCGACACCACCTAATACGGGCTGCTTTTTGGTCGGCACTAACCAAATGTGGTATCCAACGAGAGATTAACTTTCTTACGCCGAGTTCTTCGTGCAGGATTTTTTGGATAGTAGTCCCTGAAATGCCCACGGCTGCCTCTATTTCACGGTATGTCACATGACGATCTTCGACGATTAGCTGCCGCACGGCGTCGATATTTTCTTGCGTCATGGCGGTTTTTGGACGACCATCACGTGGCATGTCACTGAAGCTAGAGTGCCCACGTTGAAATTCTAAATACCAGCGTTCTACAGTCCTAAGACATGGTGCTGCATCACTAAACACAGAAGTGATCTCCTCAAAGCACTGAAGTCGCGTTAATCCCCTTTGAAAGTTGTAGAAAATTATCGCACGCATATTTTCCTTTGATATTTGCATTTTTGCAACCGACTTGTTACCTTTGAATAGACGCTACAATAAAACGATTCGACCGATCAAAAAACGTTCTTTTGTTTTCGAATTCTAAATTCAAAAAGATGAAAAAGTCATATTTTTTTTTAACCCGTCGCGCGCTAATTAGCAGACACAATTGAAATTCTATTGTTATCTGTACACATGGTGTACAATCGACATTTTAAGAGTTAATAGTTGCGGGAGGTTTGCAAACGACACGACTTAAAGGCAGCCCTCGCCGGTACGTCGGTTTAAGCAATGTTGTCATAATCAATTTTGACTTATAAATTGCTTTCAGATTTAAGCCAATTCCCACAACCTACATCGAAACAATTGGAGCAACATAAAATCGACACTGCATTCAGTAACAGCACAGTGAACTCAGTTGAATGTGGAATATGTTTATGTGCTAATTTGCCTGACACAACTGGTCTACCGCTACCTCTTTGTCAAAATTCATCTTGTGGGGTTTATTACCATAGGTCCTGTCTGTATCAGGTACAAATAGAACATTTTTTTATTTGAATAACGAGTGCTTTTTTTCCCCAAATAATTGACTCTCACTAAATTCAGGCTTTCATATAAAAAATTGCACAATCTTTATCTATGGGACAACTCTCAAACCTGTGTAATAAATAACTAGTAGCTTAGGATATGGCACTTAATCTATATCTAATAAAGAATAAGCTCTGTATTTTCTGATTTAATTTATTGGGAAGCTAGCTGATATAAATAATTAACAGTCCAGCTTCTCAATAAATTATGACACGATAACAGCCAGAGAGCTAAGGTCCAAAACCATAAATTAAAAACAACTGATGCCTGCTCTTATTTCTTGTTAAATAGTGTAACACTTTATGGAGTTTACTACGTGAGCTCGACAAATGGATGTGTAACGCTTGTGCGACAAAACTGTACTGCGACTCACCATACCTTCATTAAATGAATGCACGCTTGTGCGACACACCGAACCTCGACATCACGCTCTAGTGCGACAATAGTTCATCACTATGGTACAAAAAAAAATTTCATTTCAACCGCATCATAATCAGCCTATAATGTTCCCACTGCTGGGGCATAGGCCTCCTCTCTGTGAGAGGGAGTGGGCCCTAATCCACCCACGCGGGCCCAGTGCGGGTTGGTAGATGTCACGTCTTCGAATTTTTGGTTCTAGGATATGGTGGTTTCCTCACGATATTTTCCTTCGTCGTTTTGGGAGCAGTGGTGATGAAATAATTTACAAAAAGTAAAGCGCCTGTCTAGGTTCGAACCATAGACCTATAAAAAAAATTATTTGGTCTGAGGTTCGAACCTACGACCTAACAACTCGCGGCCGTTACCAGTGCTCTCACATTTCAACCGCATCGTTGTCTAATGAGAGGGTAGTAGTGGGTGTGTATTGGTCGGTTTGTTGTCCGCTCTCGGCAGACCTCGGAAAGAAGTTCGCCGTCTCTACGCTGGAGTTGTACAGACAACAGCACATCAGGTTATAATACCAAATTGTCAAATTTCTCCAAATGATTACCTATAAACTTTAAAATGTTGATGGTTAAGTTCAAAATCGAATGAGAAAATTTGAGTTTGTAGTAACGACCTGCTGTTGTGTTTACAATGCATGAGCTTATACGGAGCGCCTATGTGGTCATACCAGCTGTCAGGCGTTCAGCGCTGGCTGACATTTGCTTCGTGCAAGAGTGCCTTGCATAGGATTCTAAGCGATGGGTTCTAGTTTAATATATCGGGCAGGATCTCTCTGCAGTAGTAATAGGCTATGCTGGCAGTGCCAACGGTTTAGAGGGCTCTGACCTTAGGTATATAATAATTAATACAAAGTTGGAATCTTCAATGTCGCACTAGAACGTGATGTCGAGGTTCAGTATGTAGCACAAGCGTGCATTCGAAATATGGTGAGTCGCAGTAAAGTTTTGTCGTACAAGCGTTAATCGCACATCTATTTGTCGCGCTCACGTAATACACTCCACTTTATGTATCTACATAATTAAATCACTGTTATTTTTTTCAGTGGCTAGTGGCATGTGCTGGTAACCGGCCTCCTGCATTTGGCGTTGCGAATGGAGGGTGTCCCACGTGTCTTCAGCCTATTACATGTAGTGAAAAGGATAATTAAAACTGTAATAGTAATGTAGCTAGTAAGTCCGATCTGTGATAAAGGATTAAAAAAAAAAAAATGTGTGAATTTAATTTAGTTGTGTAATCCTACCGATTTTATTCTTCGTTATCGTTGCCCACTAATTCTGGGGCTACACCAACTGTGAAAGTCAATGCCCAACATCGCCATAAACAACGCGGTAATTGTACCGATAATTACCGCGATAAATTGAGTGGCCACACTTGAGCGGTCTATGTCAATGCTCATTCAATTTGGCGAACGTCAATCGGCAATGTGAATGCCGTTGTCAAATTATCGGGGTAAGTTGTGGCTACGGGCTACACCTACGGCCTACGTCCATCATCGCGATAATCAACGGCGCGGCATTTCCCGTTGATGTAACCCCAGCATTATGAACCGGGCGTGTAATGCGTGCCCCGCACGCGGGCCTCCATCTAAGGGCCGAAAAGTAAGCCATTGGGCATGCTGCACTTTTTTGTTATTATTTCGTCTTTTTATCCAAGTACTTACCTATATGAATCAACATGAGCATCCTGCCCGTCCTAACCTATGGTGAACAAAGTTGGTTTAGTCACTTACTGAACAACAGAAGCTCAAACTCAAGATTTGCCAACGGGCAATGAACGCCGTAAGTAATGAGGGTTTTTTGGCAGCACTGAGACGTCTGCCCGGACCTGACGTCTCAGTGCTGCCAAAAAACCCTCATTACTTAATGACTTATGTTACTGACACTTTAGCAATCAAAATTAGGAAGAAGGTCTATGCTGTGCACCGCTAAACAATGGTGTACAATGCGTGATGGCGGGCACACATTTTTTGTTCCGAACGTGGTCAAGGGGCGGTAGGTAAAGCCCTTGGCTAAAAAATTAAGTGCTTGTAATTGGGACATTCCATTCCACAAAAAAATTGTCGAAATTTGCCGCCAAATATCAGATTTTGTTGTATCAAATCATTATATCTTCTAAACCCGAGTAAATATGTGACTTAGCGGAAAATTGCGACTAATTAGCACTAAATTTGGGAGAGAACAGATCTTCGCTAGGTGGCCTAGTTTTTGAGATATTATATAATTGTGGCCAAACTGGGGAGCTGCTCTCCAGACCGGCCACCTATGAACCCTTATAACCACAGACTACTTAAGGGATACTACGTATCTTATAACCTTTAACTTTTAACCAGTGACCGACAAATTCTGATATTTGGCGGCTTTCGACAATTTTTTTTTTTGGCTTCGCACGGTTTGTGTATTTAGCCAATGTCAAGTTTAGTGCGTAGGGAAACGAAGATATTACAAAGATTTAATTAAAACGGGATTTAGGATAGGATGGATATATAGGATCAGTATAATAAAGGTGATAAAAAAAAAAAACGTGTCGAATTGAGAACCTCCTCCTTTTTTTTTCGTCGGTTAATAAAGATAATGATCAAATTACAATGAAGAAAATTTACAACTTAATATTATTTAAAATAATGAATGAGACTATACCTACATTTATATATAGGGAAGATATTTGTACAAAGTAAAGAAATTATTGAGGTAGGAAAAGGAGTACTGAGGGACAAGAGGTTACTAAGAAAAGAAGAACGGTCATATAAAGGACAGGAGAGAAAAAATGTGGTTTAGGTCGCCTACGTCTGTGCCACACAAGCACACGGGGTCGTCGATGATATGAAGTTTGGCAAGATGGGCTGGAGAACAAACATGACCCAGTCTCATCCGTATTAAAATAGAGGTCTCCATCTTGTCAAACTTTGCCTTGCCAAACCACGGTTTTTCCGGAACATCGGGTTGAATTAGTGAAAAATAACGACCCTTTGACTTGCTTCCGATATCCCAAGCTACCTTCCAGGTGTCCCAAAGAAAAGTCTTTAGTAGGATCATAAGATCAATGCTGAAATTTGTATAAGGAGCTAAGTCCCCACACTGCACCGCATCACCGGCGAGTGTATTAGCCACTTCATTGCCATGGAGTCCAGCATGAGCCGGAATCCACGCAAATTCCAAAGTAATAGGTCTTTACCTATGAAATTGCCGTTTTGTATGAAAAAATTTAAACGAATTTTTTTCATGCATTTTTATTTGTATTAATCGAAGTAATCACCCATGCAATCAATGCATCTTTGCCAACGCAGTGGCAGTTTATTGATGCCCTTCTTAAAGAAATCAGCTGGACGGGAGGCAACAAATTATTCAAAGGCATTTTGTACTGCCTCTCGGGTATTGATTTTTTTTCCCACCAAGAAGTTATCCAAATTCTGGAAAAAGTAGTAGTCTGTAGGCGCAAGGTCTGGTGAGTAGGGCGGATGACGGAGAGCTTCCAACCCCAGTTCTTGCAACTTGGAGACCGTCTGCTGTGCAGTATGAGGTCGCGCGTTGTCGTGCAGGAGCAGCGGAGACGAGCGACTGACCAATGCTGGTTGGAGATGTGCCAGCTTCTCCATCATTGTGTTCAGTTCTTCACAGTACACATCTGAAGTAATGCTCACCCCGTTTGGTTAGAAGCTGTGATGAATCACACCGGCGCTAGACCACCAAACAGTGACCATCACTTTTCTAGGGGTAAGTTTTCGTTTAGGACATTGTTTAGGTGTTGAACCAGGATCTAACCAACTTGCTGAGCGCTTGCGGTTATCAAACGGAATCCATTTTTCATCGCAGGTAACAATGCGGTTCAAAATTCCTTCATTTGTGTGTCTGTTGAGCAGTGCAAGGCACGTCTCGACGCGTACTTCGCGCTGGCGATCATTGAGTTCGTGGGGCACCCATTTGTCAAGCTTTTTTACCTTGCCAATTTGACGCAAATGGACCAATATTGTTTTGTCGCTAACGTCGAAAGTTCTTGCTAATTCAGCCGTAGATTGTGTATCATCAGCTTCCACAATCGCCTTTAATTCGTCATTGTCGACCAAAGTCTTCGGAGGACCGCGAGGTTCATTTTTCAGGTCGAAATTTCCAGAACGGAAGCGAGCAAACCAATAACAAGTGGTGCGTTGGTTTGTAGTGTTAGCTCCGTAAACGTCGTTGATGTTGCGTGCCGCTTGTGCCGCGTTGCTGCCACGACGGTACTCATATTCCATAATTACTCGAATTTTTAACGTATCCATGATGACGAAAAAGATTGAAATGCGATGAAAATGTAACACCAATCAATAAACAAATGACTACTTTTGGAAAAAAAAATCCATAATTTTATTTTAAAAACATGGATTTTTTGGATGGCTAAGAATTCTTTCTTAGCCAAACAAAAATTATTTTGATTTGAAATGGCCAGTACTGCAGAACGGCAATTTCATAGACCTAATATTACCTTCAGAGATGGTTCTGAACAAAATTCATTAAAATTAAAATCCCTGATGGTGGCCATGCCACACGTCAAAAAGCAGCGTGACAAAGAAGAAAAAGAATGCTATTAGTCCATTATTAGTCACACTAGTTGATTAGTCAACCAGTGTGACTAATACGTGTCCGCTCTGCACCGATGGTGTTCTTTCTGCATAGATAAAAACTTTTTTTTACAAAAAATACAACCGACTTCCAAAAACAACACTACAAAGTGAAAAATAACTTTAATTGTTCTGTGGCTCCTGTAAACAAATGTATGTATCGTACTAGTGTTATTGTAGAAGAGGGAGCCCTTCAATAAGTAAACTCGGATTTTTTATTTGCTAGACCAAAATGACAGCTGCGTTCGACCTTTTTTGTCATTTCAGTCTAGCCAATTAAAAATCTGAGTTTATTATGCCGGGGCGTGCCAGGGCCACATTATACGGGATGTGCCATCGCGTTGAAGGGCGTTAACCGTAGGTGTAGCCACCACTTACCGCGATAATTTGACTGAATCTAACTACCGCGATGTTTATGGCGTATATATATGGACATTGACGTTAATGTGGCCCCGGCATTAGAGATAATAACTATTCTAAAAATGGACGCCCCTCCATAAAACGTGATTATTCGTTCGCTCGGTCGTGTCATTTATAGGTAGGTACAGTCAGCGTCAAAAATATTGGGATGAATAGACTGTTCAAAATGATCTCAATAACTAAAAACATTAAACTTTATCTCAATTGGATTAAGTTCTTGTCAGGATGACAGTTGTAGTGTACACTAGTTGGCTGACAAATCCGGGTGTTTAGGCAAGTCGGTTAGGTACGGTTTGCATAAAAAAAATCCGTGTTAGTGTATAATTTTATGTATGTTAGTATTTAAATAGTTTAGTTGTTGACCGTACTCACTGGTGACTGTGCAACTAATGACAAAGACCAGACCAATTATGTGTATTGCCTATACACCTATGCATGTGAGCGTAACCGCTGTGAAGGGTCATTCATTTTTAGAATGGTTTATCTCTATCATGTTAGTACTAGTACAGAGGCCAGTGGCCAGCACATCAAGCTACCCAAATCTATGAAATTTCTTTCATAGATTTTCGACTTTACCACAAAGGAATAAGGTTCATATTCAATGGAGAAAATTTGACAGATTAGGGTAGCTTGATGTGCTGGCCTCTGTACCTATCTCTTATTTTTAGGGTTCCACACCCAAAGGGTAGAAACGGGTTTTTTAAACCTCAAACCTACCATCTGAAATAAAGATTCGTAATTTAGAACCCTTTCTCTCTGCCATGGATGCAGTGGATAAAATTAGTAAAACAATTTATGCCTTTACTTTTTAATCAAAAATTACGTAGACATAATATTTTGTGGTTACATAGAATAATTCAGTATAAACAATGTTGAGAAATAATGCTTGCACCAGCTGTTCAAGTTTCTGTGATTGCTGATAAAACATTTTCCTTAAAACAATAATTATCAGTAGTTTGCAATGGCAAAACTGTTTTAACTTTGCGGCCTACTCCTGCAGTCTCATTAAACAAAAAACAAAAGCAGATACTCAGTACACAAAAAGAGTTCCTTTTAAAATAAGATCTGATTTCAAGTGACAATTTAAATACAGAGTCCACTTAGATGCAGTCCATAACAAAATAATTTATAACAATTGTTCATCTTTCATTAAAACACTTGTTTTAAATTGGTTGATTATAGTACTTAAATTGTCACGACAAAACATTTAGTAGACTATTTAATGAGTAAATTCATCACAACGGCACAGTATCAAAAGTACGAGGAGTGAGGCTGGTGCTAGATCCAGGTGCTTCACCACTTTGAGGGCCGGTGTCTCGGCCAACATTCTAGAAACAAAACAAATTTGATTATTTCACCATGTTAAACTATGGCCATAACTTGCTTATGGTTAGAGTCTCACCTTGACATGAATTTGATTTTTGAGCATTGCAGCACGTAGAATAAGCATAGAAGTTCTTCGCTGGTATTCCTTTCCCATAGCCAGACTTCGTTCAAAAGTAGTACTCCTTTGATCCACATCTTTAGCATACAGTATTTTGTTGTGAGAATCAATACGAGCCTGGATTTGGCCATCTAGTATTAACAGCATCAATTCATCTTCCAGAGCATTTACGGTGCGATTAAATGCAGCAGCCATCAGGCGCATGTCAGCCGACAAATAAGGACTGAAGTACTGAATCAATGCTCTGTTCCTTATTTGCATGTAAAGTGAGTTTAGATGTGGAGCTAAATACATGTCTAACAGTAGATTATCTCTTATTTCATCCAATAGCCTTAAGCAGGAAGCATACTTAGATTCATAGAATTTAAAAATTATGTCACGTAACTGCGGTTCTAATTCTAAAAATAATTTAAAAGAACTGCTAACTATGACTTGCTTTTGTAATTCAGAACGATCAAACGTAGCAAGTGCACACAATCCACCATATATGGCAACATTATTGCTGCTAAGAAGCTCTGGGTAGTCACAGTGATCAATGCTGGCTGCTAGGAAGTGTTTTGCAGCAGACTTGTACTTCTTTGTGGCTAACTCAGCTAGACCAGCGGCACATTTTAATCGTGTCAATATTGACTGGTTGGAGTCTTTGCCTGGAACTTCATTGAAATCTGGGGTGCCCTCTGCTTTAGACACATAGTTAAGAACATGAGCCCAGTTTTGCAAATACACTGACACTTTTACAACATTCAGGCACATCATTATAATGTGCTTGCCACTTGTACAGTAATCTCTGGCTCTTGAATAACACTTCAATGCACTTGTTAGGTCACCACAATCAAGATAATGATCACCTAGGTCATCATGACCTCTTCGAATACTCTCCTTTATTGAATTTGTTTTGTAATTTTTAAGATCTGTATCTAACTTCTCCAACTTTATAGCAGCCTTCTTGGTTTTTGATTCGATCCATATAGTGTCCAGGACTGGGATATCTTGTGAACCCATTTGCACTGCAACATCTGGCAAGCCTGCCGATGCCACCGCTTCAGCAAGCTTTTTGTGAAGTGTCTGATAAAGACTTACATTATATGTTGTCATGACGTAAGATATAGCCATTTTAAGAGCTTCCAATCGAAGGGAAGGGCAATGGTCGGCTACAAACATCAGTCTGTACAGTTTTGCAAAACCTGTATAAGAAGCGGAGTATGTTTCCAGATCTAAAGTAGGATTTTCTACCACATAACATTCTGTTTCATTATTTTCATTATCTTCAGGTGGAACATCCACCTGCATAGGTTCAGCTGTGTTCTGAAAATAAAGACAATGTCGTGATATTTGTTAGCAGTTTTTGTCGAGCGATAACAACATACAGAATATGTAATCGGTTTGTATAGGTCCATAATTGAGAGAATACTTACCATTTCGAACATTTTCTATTGTGTACTTGACTTGTAAAAGAAAATACGCGAATTCCACTGTCAACGCAGAAAACCAACCTAAAACAAAGTGTTTCTTTACCTATTTGATGTTTCAAGTCATTTGAATACGATAAAGGATATTATCCGAATTAAACACTCACTCAGTTTAAGTACACAAGGTGATGATTGTAACAGTAATAATTGTTATCAAAATACCTTTATCATTACGTTTCTTCTTGGCAGCGGCATTTTTCTTTTGACGAGGTATATTTTAGTATTTTTAGTGTTGCCATTATTTACTTCCCTTAAATATAAATAAATGTACTTATCCACAACTCCAACTCTATATTGTTTATGTTTAATGTATCAATTAAAATCGACTAACCTTGCACAGGAAAATTAAATGTCTAAGGTAAAAAAGGGTGTTAGAAACTGGTGCAAATCGGAGCTATGTCCAAAAATATAGCTAGCAAAAGCACAATCAGCCTATAATGTTCCCACTGCTGGGCTGCTGGGGCACAAGCCTCCTCTCTATGGGCTGCAATTCACCACGCGGCGCGGGCCCAGCTGGTGCGAGTTCGTGAAGTCACACGTTAACGAGGTTCTGGTCTGGGGCAGTGGTCCTAGGACTCCTAGGACATGCCAGAGGCCAGTCAATATTGTCAAGGCAGTGTTGAGATTATAAATTGCACAAACGAATGGCATGCATGAACCGGTTTGGGGTCGAACTAGGGTTGCCAACTTTTTTTATATCAAATCATCATCTGCCTAGCCTTTTCCCAACTATGTTGGGGTCGGCTTCCAGTCTAACCGGATGCAGCTGAATACCAGTATTTTACATGGAGCGACTGCCTATCTGACCTCCACAACCCAGTAACTGGGTAATACGATACCCCTTGGTAAGACTGGTTTGTCAGACTTTCGGGCTTCTGACGACCCGTAACGACTGTCAAAGATCCACGAATGACAGCCGGGACCAACGGCTTAACGTGCTTTCCGAGGCACGGAGGAGTCTCGGTATGTAAAGATGGTCACCCATCCACGGACCAACTCCGGTAAGCCTAGCTTAACTTGGTCGATCGACCCATGCGGCTGTTATTACTTAGCCACGTGCTCCTCTTTTTTTTTTTTTATATCAAATCATCATCTTCCTGCCCTTATCCCATATTACTTGGGGTCGGCGCAACACGTTTTCTTCTTCCATTCTCCCCTGTCAACCGTCACGCTATCATTCACTCCCTTCTCTTTCATATCATTCCTCACACAATCCATCCATCTTTTCTTTGGCCTTCCTCTGCCTCTCCATCCATGAACATCTATATTCATCACTCTTTTAGTCACATGCGTTTCGTCTCTCCTCATTACATGCCCATACCAAGACAAACGATTTCCTTTCAACTTTTCTGTCACTGGCGCCACTTTCAAACTTCCTCTTATATACTCATTTCTCACTTTATCCATTCTTGTCACTCCACACATCCATCTCAACATTCTCATCTCCGCTGCATGAAATTTTTTTTCATCCGTCTTCTTCACTGTCCAGCATTCCGATCCATAAAGTACGACAGGCCTTATCACGGACTTGTAATTTTTTTTTATATCAAATATAGTAAGTAATTTCGAAGGTAAAAATGTAGTAGATGGCAAAAAACTAAAAAAAATATAGTAGGTATGTTTCAAAAATATTTTTTTTTTAAATGCATATTTTTTGCTACTTTGTGCCTTTATCACCAGGTTTTTTTTTTTGTTTTCTCATATTGTTAAACCTAACTACACTTCTGGACACATCTATTGGCCCACCTTAGAGTTTAGGTTTCGATGGCCCCTACCGAAATATGATTGCTAGATTGAACAAAAACTGTTGATGCAGTTTTAAACCTGATACATTTTACCATCTTTTTCGATCGTATTGTTTTAAATTTGAATTCAGAATACCATACGACATGGAGCTACGCCTAAAAAGTCGGATATGCGCCTTGTTAAAGGCAATTGATTTTTTAATAAAAAACATGTTTTATCAAATAAAGGTTTAATTTAATAACGCGTGTTGCCTCCATGGGCATCCACCACAGCTCTCATATGATTAGGCATAGAGTTTATCAACCGCTCTATGAAATTTTGAGGGATCATCTCCCATTCCTCTTCTATGGCAGTTTTCAACTCCTGCATCGTCTGGGCAACTGGCTGACGAGCCCTAACACGTCTTTTTAGCTCGTCCCACATGTGCTCAAAGGGGTTCATGTCTGGGCTTCTGGCTGGCCAGTCCATAACTGTGATGTTCACATCCCGAAGATATTCCCTGACGATGCCGGCCGCATGGGCTCTTGCATTATCATGCATAAAAAGGAAATTTGGGCCCACATAGTCCGCGTATGGTACGTGTCACAGTCACGTGAGGTTCTAAGCACTCACGAATGTACCTTTCAGCATTTAATGTTAGCAGCCGTGGTCCTGTAACAACCTCAAGTTGAGTTTTGCCGCTCGCGGATATACCGCCCCAGACAGTCCATGAGCCACCGCCATAAGCAACCCTCTCTTCAAAGCAGCATTGTGCGAAACGCTCTCCCTTACGTCGGTAGACCTTCTTCCTTCCATCATTGCCATGTAACACAATTTTAGACTCATCAGAAAAGAGTACACGGCTCCAATCTTGCTGTGTCCAATTTAAATGACTGCGTGCGAAATGAAGGCGCGCTGTTCGGTGGGCTCGCGTTAGTTTGGGGCCATTAGCTGGCTTGTGTGGTACCATATCGCGTTCTTTTAACCTTCTCCGAACAGTTCGAGCGCTCACAGATACTCCGTGGAAGTCGCGAAGTTGGTTTTGTATCTCAATGGAGGTAAGGTGACGATTTCTCAAGCTGGTCGTCACGATGAATCGATCCTGCCTTTCAGTTGTGACCCGAGATCGTGGCCTTCCTTGGCGACGAACAAAGCCGCCAGTCTCTAGGTACCTCCGATAAACATTTCGGACCGCAGATCGACTTAAATTAAGTTGAGCACTCACGTTTCTTTGGCTGTGTCCGGCCTGAATAAGTGCCACAGCTTGGGCGGCGACTTCAGGTGAAGTATCCATAGATTATTGATAGAACCTCACCTTAATGTTAAGAATAAGTAATGTTTGTTGCAAAACCAAAGATATCAATCACTTTTTCAAGAATTAAATCCAAGTAAACCAATAAAACCAAGTTTTCTTAGTATTCGATTGTTTGATATCAGCAAACAGGCTCCAAATTGTCTTTTGTTTCTTTAAATTCTGTGTTCGAAATTCAAAAAAAGACTATTGAATGAAATTGTGAATGTGCCAGGTTCAAAACTGCATAAAAACTTTTTGCTCGACCTAATATAAAATTTTAGCTAGGACCAAACGAAACTAAAAATACAAGGTGGGCCAAAAGATGTGTCCAGAAGTGTATAATACTGTAAGGTTACGAAATACCATTAATTCAGCTTTTGTGAGATTAATACTGGCCTTATTGCGCTCATCTCTCGCCGTTTTGTAATAAGCGTTCGGTAAGCCGACGTTCGTACGGACGTAAAAATATCGCGGCGGGATTTTATCGCGCACTGGATTTTCAACTCTCGATGTTGAGTCGAGCTTCGAGAATCCAACCTAACAACAACAGAGTGCATCCCAGCGCGACGAAAAAACACACTGTTAGATTTTCAACTCTCGGCGCTAAGCAGAGCATTGAAAATCCAGTGCGCGAAAAAAAATCGCCGCGATATTTTTACGTCCGTGCGAACGTCGGCTAAAAGCTGAAGTTGCTGGCTGCTGGAACGAAACTTGACAAAGCCTTCGTTCAAAAACAGTTAACGGCTGCGTTTCGTTTTACACTTATTTTAGAACAACGTTATATAATTTTTCATTGATAATCAAAGAGTTAAGTAATATTTAATGTCTTTGTCGAAAAGAAAATATAGTAGTTTTGCCTACTGTATTTTTTCATCTGAATCTGAATATAGTATTTAGGCCTCTAATATAATAGGATACTATTCTATAGTAGGGTTGGCAACCCTAGGTCGAACCCGCGACTTACAACTTTTCGGGGCCGTTATGAAAAATATAATATAATAATTATGCTCTTCCTACGCTAAGATTAGTCCTAGCAGTACGTAGGTTATAAGTAGGAGTATTTACTGTAGGTACGTACTGTGTTTAGAAACAAATGGATGGACACAGAGATGAATAAACAATTAAACAATAAGATTTAGATGCTCCTTACTTATGCTGCACAAGCTTTTTCACATAGGTTCGTCTGTCCATGGTTCCGTTACTGCAGCATTTCGTAGTTTTTTTATTTAATTATTTTGTTTTAGTAGGTAGGCCTCTCCTGTAGAGTTAGCAGCGTCGTCGGCTTGTCTTGTGTAGGTACGTGCATGACTGCATCCTAAACCGTTGATGACAGCCTGAGCGTAGCCGACAATAAGAGTAGGTACCCATTTTAGGTACCTACTACTACTTACAGCTATCTATATACCTACAAGTAATTAACATAATGTGGTTGTATGCGTTTCTATTGTTAGTAGGTAGCTATATTTGGCTCCCGGCTCCAAGGGCATCTAACAAGCATTTGTTTTAATTCGCCAGTTGATTCAGTTCTGCCGCACACTTATAATACGCGACTCGCGTTAGCTACCAGTCTAGGAGTCAAGCCACTATTGCTTGCCTCAAAAAGCAGGGATTTTTTTCATATTACATTCTGTGTGAATTCTAGTCGCTGCGATTAGGTAGGGAAGTAGCCGAGTAGCCGTATGTAGTCCCCGACCGTAGCAGCCCATACCCACTATTCTGACGGAAATTGCATAAAGATGTGGTGAACTGTTTTTTCTGTTCTGTGGTGAACATTAATTTTATGGTTTGGTTTGGAATGGTATGTACAGTCCTACCAACTTATCTGTGAACTGAAAGAGGACGGCACCGTCGATGCGTCGACACAATCGAATGACATGCGTCGGCACAAACGTATGACATTTCAACATGACGGCCGTAGTTCCAATTTTCGCCATTTCACAGATAAGTTGGTAGGAGTGTAAAATGAAAATAGTATTATATCATGGAAATGTTGGTCACCCACACACCCATGGTCAGTGGTCTCCCATACGGTCATCCGTCATTTGCCAGCATGTTACACTCCTACCAACTTATCTGTGAAATGGCGAAAATTGGAACTACAGCCGTCATGTTGAAATTTCATTCGATTGTGCCGACGCATGTCATTCGATTGTGTCGACGTTGGCAGGACTGTACCTATTGTAGTGTTCCATTATGTCATGGACAGAGGCCAGCACATCAAGCTACCCCAATCTATCAAATTTCTTTGATAGATTTCAACTTTACTACAAAGGAATAAGGTTCATATTCAATTGGGAAAATTTGACAGATTGGGGTAGCTTGATGTGCTGGCCTCTGGGCCTAAATGATAGCGTTCACTTCTAGTATCATTATGATCTGCCTAGCCTTTTCCCAACTCGGCTTCCAGTCTAATCATTCGCTTCCGGTAGGTAGTAAACTGTGTGACTGCTCGTTTTATCGGGTCCGTTCGTTTTGCCCCCAGTTTGATTTGCCACCGTTCGTTTTGCACCCGGTACACACAGCAGGAAGGTCAAGTTACTACAAACTGTCAAATTTTCTCATTCGATTTTGAACTTAACTGTCAACATATTAAGGTTTAAAATCATTTGGAGAAATTTGACAGTTTGGTATAACCTGATGTGCTGTTGTCTGTATGTAAAATATATTGAATTCAAAGCTATTTTTAATGAAATGTACTAGCAGACACTTTTAATAAAATAACATTGGATGTTTAATGCCTGCTATGAAAATAATTTGAAATAATAATGAAGATACTGTAAAAAAATGGTTTGGATCAATTAAGTACAAGTTACAATTCTTTTCATTAACAGCTGTGATATCCTAGTGTTGTGACCGGGACTGTCAAGTCATAGGTCTCGAGTTCAAACCCAAAGCACGCACCTCTGACTTTTCGGATTCATGTGCGTATTGTAATCACCAAGTAATTGCTTAAAAAACGTTGAAGGAGAATATTGTGAGGAAACCATGCCTGAGAGATATTTCTCGACGGCATGTGAAGTTAAGTCAGAGGCCCATGGGCAGCATAACCACCACAGCATAGTCACTAATCACACGAAAAAGAAGAATTCTTATAATAATTTATTTATCGTTTTGTTCCACTAGTTTCGTTACATTGATGATTTCAAAAAGAAATAACTGACTAGTTGAAATTTTATTTCAACAAAATTATAACAATCTTGAACATGCAAAATCAGGCTTTTTACTTAAAGCATTTTAGTTTACGTAGTCTTTTATTATTTAACCAACACATTTTCATTAACAACCTATAAATAAATCATAACTGTATCTTTAACATATCTACACGCATAAATAAATGATTAAATTCAGAAACAATTTTGTTGTCAACAGTAGTTAGTCCAAATTAATTTAAATCTGGCAAAAGTTATTTATTATGCAAGGCTGCAAAGTTGCTTTTGGCGCGAGTACTTGTATTGAATCCAGCATAGCGAGGGTTTCAAAGGTACGAGACGCAGAATAACTTTGCTGCCGAGCGAAACACACAACTTTTCACCTCACTGCTGCCAGAAAAATGCTAGGTGCAGGAAAAACAGCTTGAATAGTATATTCAATTAGTGGTTATTTATTTATTTAAAAATTAAAAGTATAATTACTATAATTGGTAATATTGAAAGTTATTTTTTTTTAAATTCTAATTCAAATCGTTTATTTGCAAGAACTACTACACTACTACTAAACTACTAACACTACTTCCACTACTACTTTTGGAACTGTTTTGCTTGTGTTTGTCACTTGTGTACTATTTATTACTAGGTAAATTTTTTGGCAAATTTGCGGAACATTGCTTAATCTCGTTGGATTCAAAACGATTGGCAGGCGATTCAAAACGATTTTCTATCGTGCTGTCTTTGGAAGTTGAAGGACGAGTCCAAGGATCTGGGCAAGACTGTTTTAAAGTTATACCTCCAACGATGCTCTTGCATATTTTTGACTTGTTTTCTATAGAGTCCTCTATTAATCCTTCTGCCACGGTAGTGGACTTCCAGCCGCCGTGACGCTTAAGCGGGGTCAGATCAGCGCCCGAGTCAGCCAAAAGTGTGGCCAACATCCTCCTATAACAATGCCCGGTGTATTGCTCTGGTTTCTGAGTCCAAGGAAGGTGGCAATTTCTCGTGGCAAACTACCAGTAAAATTATAGTACTTCCCTTAAGCTGTCTTGACGCGTGACGCTTAAGAGTGGTCAGATCAGCGCCCGAGTCAACCAAAAGTGTGACCGACGTCCTCCTATAACAATGCCCGGTGTATTGCTCTGGTTCCTGAGTCTAAGGCAATTTCTCTTGGCAAACCATCAATTTTAGTACTTCCCATAGGCTGTCTAGCACATTTTCCTTTCCGATATTGTAAAAAAAATCGATCGATTGGTGTATTAGCAGGGCGCAGGGCTTGATATTTATCTACAACTAATAATTCCCGCGCGGCTTCGCCCGCGTGGATCTCGGTAAATATCCCACGAGAACGTGCTACCAGGGAATCCTTCCTTATTCCTTGTGTACATTATAAAAGGAACCTCCGTGCAAAATTTCAGCATTTTAGGTTTAAAGGTTTAGGCTGGGCGTTGATGAGTCAGTCAAACAGTCAGTCAGTTAGTTACGACTTCTCTTTTTATTTATATAGATTTTGACATATTCGTCATGAATCACGAAGTTCCAATCAATATTGGTCTTCGTGTTTGATAAGTTAACCAACAGCAACTTTTCTGAATGCTTCTCAATGTTTTTCGTTGTAAGATACGTCAGTTCATTAGTCCGACACACCCCACTGATGCCAATAATGTGGACAACTTATACGCAAAGGAAGAAGATTAGTTTAACAGCAGAAACGACAGTAAGTACTTACTTTCACTTAAGAAAGTACCTACCTACTTTGAAAAAAGTAATTTAATTAATTTGAAAAAATTAAAAAAGCGAAACAGATAGGTACTTGCTTTTGTAGCAAGAAATTCGAAGTCGGGCGCTTCGTTGAGAACTGCTCAATGTTAGTTGTGGTGAAAATCTTAGATTTTTGCGGTTTGTGGCCGCTTGACTTTTTCTTTAAAAACACCAATAGTTTGGAATGTATGTTTGTATGTCATATTTTTTTTATTTTTTTTTTATTTTAATCTCTGAAAACATTTCGCGCCTTTAGAACGTATTCCATGCATTGAACAAATTGTACGATTTTATGTACTTTTCACGTAATTTTTCCGGAAGAAAACTCAATTCAGCTCAGCAATATGTACTGCTTGCTCTAACTCTGCAAGTGTTAAATTAATATCGACAGCACTGCTGGACTCGCTCATATTTTATGATTTTTAAAGGTTTTTTAAACAGAGCGCGGAAGGTGCGCGGCAGCAACACGGGCATTCGCAGGACACAATTTCTCTCGAAAAAAAAAAAATAGAAATTGTGTCCTGCGAATGCGTTCTATACGTCCAGACGTATGGAGAAATGTACCACGGCAATGCTGAGCGGCAAAACCGGGACATGCCGCGCATTGATTATCTCGTTCCAGAAATCTCCTTTATTTTTGTTCGTCATCATCATAGTTTCAGCAAAAAGATATTCACTGCTGGACATATATGTATGAGAGCAAAGAAGGCCCAGTGGTAATTGCCCCAACTTATGAGTTGTAGGTCGTGGGTTCGAATCCAGGCGGGCGCTTTACTTTGAGTAAATAATTTCATTACTACTGCTCTCAAAACCGTGAAAGAAAACATCGTGAGGAAACCGGCATGTTTTAGAACCAAAAATTTGAAGACATGTGACATCTACCAACCCACACTGGGCCCTCGTGACCCACCCGTGGTCTCCTCTCACTGAGAGGAGACCTGTGTCCCAGCAGTGGAAACATGAATAAGGCCTATTGTCAGCGACAAAGTTTCAGTGCCATAGGTGATCACTGGTATGTGAGACGAGAAGATTAATATCTTCTCGTCTCACATACCAGGGATCACTACTCGGCTGGGTAGCTTTCGGGAAGCTACGTAACCGTAGCTTCCCGAAAGCTACCCAGCCGAGTCGGATTTGACGATTAATCACTTTCTCGAAATAGGGTCTGCCTAACTGGACAGTTTATTTGTTTAGTTTAACATAATTGTCCACAACTTCGAGTATAGAGTCTCCGATCTTCATGAGAGTGGATGTTACATGGGCATTTGACATGACCTTCATTGTATCCATGTTCATTTTAAGACCCTTACTTACGGAAGCACTACTGACTGACTATATCGTCGGCAAACCGACGGTGAGTGACTTGCCATTGATGTTGATGCCTGATAGCCCTTTCCTGTCCACAACCTTGGAGACATCCTCCAGTGCAGCGGTAATAGTTTCGGAGAGATAACGGCTCCCTGTCTCACCCAGGTGCTGCAGAAGAATAGGTTTCGAGGTTATTGGTTATTATTTTGACGAGAATCCCACATATCCTTAAAGGATCCATACATTTCCAATAAGTAAAGATATTGTTCGTTATCCATTTCAAGATTACGTCCAGATATGAACAATGACGAATGCTGACTGCAAATGCCGTTTGCTCAACACCACCGCGCGCGGCAGCCGCGCTCAAATGCCACGCTATGTTTGGACACACCTTTACGATTTTATATAAAAAAAAAAAAAACAAAATGATGGAAAGTGAATTGAATAAAGAGAAGATGATGTTAAAAAGTTTTTTTTCAATACACTTCCTCAAAAACTGGTTCATATCGCACTACGATTAGGTTCACAATGCAATGTATTTCACACGCGTGCGATTTTTCATTTTCCAACGCGTATGCGGAAATAAAAATTGCCACAGATAACTTATACCTATACTTAGTCCAAATTGGTTCAATATCTCTATTCGGAGGTGAATGTTTTTTTTTAATCTCGACAAAGATAAATGCGTCTTTACGGCGTTAATATTTTTTGATTATTTAAATAATGTTTATAAATAGTATATCATCAAAAACCATGATTATTACAATAAGAAACACGTTTACGAACAAATTATTAAATATTTATTTGTGTTCTAAACTCAAAAATATGTGAATTTTCTATTTTTCATATTAGGATGTTTATAGGCGTTATACTTTAGCTTCTCCTTCAACCTGGCGAAAGTAAAGCGCGGAAAAAAAAAGAAAATTTAAATAATAGTATCCTAATAATTCATGAAAAAAAAATGTTTTTACTATTTTATTTTATTTCTTCAAAAGTGTATTGAAAAACGTCGTTTGATACACGTGGACATTTGTTATTGCAGTTCTCGGCTCAAAAACAACCTCGCCTACGGCTCGGGTGTTGATTCCGCCTCGAATGCAATAACAAACATTCTCCACTTGTATCAAAATGTACTATTTTAATGAAGACGTCGTGCTGGCCAGTGCAATTATTCTGAAAATGAGGTTGGCGCACTGACATGAAATAAGTATTAAAATGGTATTAAATTAATGCATTTTCATTGGACGGGCGTTATAGAAAATGATTGAATAGAAAGGTTCGAATTTAAAAATCATTCCACGCTTGTGGATAAAATGCACTTTTGCACACAGATTTCAAATGATAAACAGAATCTTTCCGAGGTTGTGAGGTGAAAAAAATATTGATACTTATACAATTTATTCAAATCGGGTGCAAAACGAAAGGGGGCAATAGAAACTGGGGGCAAAGCGAACGAATCCGTTTTATCTCTGCAACTTCAATGTAGGATTGTTGGTTGTTTGACCCGCAGATAGTAGCGTATGGTATAAAGGAATGACCGTTTATCCTCGCAGATCGATCAACTCCTTGCGGTAGATACCCATTGGGTACGTAATACCCACAATAGCATGAGTAGGTATAATAGTGAGAAGGTTTACCAGCTGATGAGCTGAAGTAGGTGTCGTCATCATAAGATAATGATCAGATAAGATAATGATTGATAATATTCATTTATCATGTTACTAAGTCTCTTCGGAAGAATCATGGAATAGTTCAGTAACATAAAAACTGTGTAGGTACCTACCTATTTGGCTTGTAGGTAAGGCTACTAATATTTTGGAGAAACAAACTTGAAGATATCTATTATCAGAGGATCAAAGATCAGAGGCTATTTTTTTAATTATTGTATAAATTATATTAAGTATCTAACCTTCTTTCGCACAGCAAGCAGGATACAACTGCGCATGCGTTAAACTGTAAAAGGTCGATTTTGACTTGTAGAACAGTCAACAACACAATACCTACTACTTCGTCTGTGGTCACCACTTTGGTTCCGAAATATAAAAAATTATGTACGAGTTGTTTAATGGTATATTTTCAAAAATTACAAACATGTTCACTAAAATGTTCTTTAAATTCATGTCTCGCTATTTTTACATAAAAAGAACACTACGTAAACTGATAAAAGGTGAGTGTTTCGAGTTGTCAGTAGATATACTTACCTACCTAGCTACTATAAAGAGATCTCCTACAAATAATGATTAAATAACATTCAGCCAAACTGCGTGCGATGTGAATTTATTTGTAGCTTTTGCATTGGTGCATCTAGAATGTGTAGTCAGTGCCTGCTAGATAATTTGCATCGCCTTATGTAATATCTACAAGTATGTACCTATACTAAAACAATGCAGTCTGGTCAATGCATACCTATGTCACAAGGATAATTACAATAGCAATAAATAGCGTTGTTCCAGTGTAGAGGCTAATAGGAGTAGGGTCTTATTGGTGCTCTTTGTGTTGGTACGGAACCCTAAAAACAGGTAGATAAGCTAGCTGTATATTTTTTTCCTGAAACCGAAGCTAGATAACTCCTAGGTCTTTGTCTAATATAATTCTGTGTTATTATTGACTAGCAACTAGCAACACTGTCAGTGTGGAACAGTAAATAACCGTCTTTCCATAATGAAAAAAAGTATGATGAATGTACAAGTATGTGAGTTGGTAGAACTGAACTGATTCAACTTGAAAATAAAGCGCTAATCCTGATCGCAGTGCATGTAATGCACATTTTTTTTCTAAACTGTAAATATACTGTTTGGTTTCAGCCACACAACGAAAACCTCTCTCCACATACGTACAGACGCCAGCACATCAAACTACTACAATCTGTCAAATTTCTTTAATAGATTTTCATCTTTATCGCCTAAGCATTAGGTTCAAGGTTGATTGGGAAAATTTGACAGTTTCGGGTGGCTTGACCTGCTGGCGTCTACATAATTGCACCATATTTTTTTTGATTCGAGTATTTTTTTATTTATTAATAGTTATGTAAGTAATGTTTTCGTGTTGTTAGATAAGGGCCGAGTTTACATGTAAGTAAGTAGGTATATAGGTACTTAGGATAAGAATCACAAAATTGTCGATTTGCTAAATATCTGATTTTGATAATCAGTTTCTATCAGTACCTATATTTATTTTATTAACTTATTCGGTTATCCAGACTTCGTTGAAAATAAAATACTTAATTTAAAATGAACCTAATTTGTTAATGTTTCGTGTGGGACGAATGTCACCCTTTATGTTATCTTTATCTTTCATTCAATGTGGGAACTGCAAACAACAAAGTTTGACACACATTAAGAGAAAATTATTTTTAGACCGCTTTGTAAAACCGATGCGCGCGCGCCGTGTGATACAACACGTCTTAATATGCTTAGTAAACGATGGTGTTAATATTGTTTTGTTGAGGTTAGTGATTGTTTACATACGGAACAATTATTTTTATATATTATTTATTAATGTAAAATCAAAGCTGTTTTAAAAATAAGTGGTAGAGCGGCAAAATCAAAGTACTTAGATTAGTGTGAGTACCTAATCCTAATCTGATTGTTATGCAGTGACTCAACAATCACGGTAATTATTAGTTGATAACAGATACGAGTGAATTCGCATAAATTTTAGGTGGATGAGTGCAGTAGACAGTTGGTGCGTGATGCTGATCATGAAGGGAGCTCTGCTGTTGACGGTCGTGTATTTGTTCCGCTGTGAAGGTGCGGTCGTCGTGCGCTCGGACGAGCGGGCAGTCGTAAACGACCGCCCGATCATTGGCGTGCTGTCGCAGGAACAGTCCATGTACCTTCACACCAAGTACCCCGAGGAGAACTACACCAGCTATATCGCGGCCTCCTACGTCAAAGATGTGGAGGCATCCGGAGCTCGGGTTGTGCCCATTTTGTAAGTAATTTAGTGCATAATTATGTGTTTTAATTTAAACACGATTTACATTTGAATTCTTTCGTTTAAATAAATATAAGAATAATGTTACAGAATCGGAAAAGAGCGCAGCTACTATGAAGAACTTCTGGGAAAATTGAATGGGTATGTATATTTTTATTAGTACCTAATCGTTTTGCTGAGCTGAAAAATGCAACTAAGAAAAATATTAAAAAGTTTAAACACAGTTAGGCAACTGCCTCAAACCCTAGCTAGAGGGTCGCGATCGCGAGGAGGTAAGTAGTCACGCAATTCACTAGCTACTTTCTAGGTTTGATTCCCGGGGTAGGCAAATCAAATATAATTGGATTTTTCCATCAGGAATTTCTTTGGAGCGGTCCATGGCCTAGATCCTTTGCGTGTACCATAGTCCACTTTTGCCTTCCTCTTCGGGAAATAAAACGTGGTGTTATTTATAACAGAATCAGCCTACAACGCTCCCACTGCTGGGCCACAGGCCTCCTCTCTATAAAGGGACTGGGCCATAATCAAACACCACGCGGGCCCAAAGTCGGTTGGTGGATATCAAATGTCTCACCCTATTTTCCTTCACCGATTTGAGAGCTGTGGTGATGAAATAAATAACACAAAGTAATGTGCCTGCCTGGGTTCGAACCCATGACCTACGACAGGTTATTTACAGCGCTACTCTTAACTAGCTGGCAAAACTTCACGGGCGTGATCGTGATAGGTACCTATCGTGGCGGTGATAGGTGGATATTGATATTATCATTAAAATTCGGAGCATTATGTGATTAAAAAAAACGAAGACCGCTGCCGGAGCTCGAAAAACCAGAACTGTTTGTGTAGAGCTTAAATATGTAGGTACCTATAACTTACATTATTTTATTGTAATATTTAGTTTTTGTCCATTCCAGAGTGCTGATCCCCGGTGGAGCTACCTATTTCAACCAGTCGAACGGTTACGCCGATGCCGGTCAACACATTTACGAGATAGCTCAACAATTGAACGACGCTGGCGACTACTTCCCTATATTCGGCACTTGTCTTGGCTTCGAGCTGCTCATCATCTTGGCTTCCGGCCGAGGGTACCCAGAGAACAGGATCCGTTGCTATTCGTACTCTAATATTCCTCTTGATTTTACGGATGGTGAGTCGAGGAATTTATATTTAGGTACATTTTTACTGGGAGTGTCGTGTGACAGATCGTTGAGCTCCCTAAAATAGGGTTGAGCTACACACGATGACTGATGCACGCATGCCGTCTGTTGGTGTTGGGACAGGTCAACTTAAAGCTGCAAGGGCTCTTCCAGACATGCCCTGCATTGTTAGACTCACATAATATCTTGATAATAATGTTTGGACTTTAGAAAGAGATGGCCTTTGAGTTTCTTTCGGTATTTCTTCGGTGTTTCTTCAGATGGGAAATGCTGGTGCCATCTAGTTTTAAAATATGGACCAAAAATATACGTGTAAAAGTGTCTTAAAAGATCTAAGTAGGTACTTACAGAAAGAAATAAACATTATTTCATTTCATAATTTTATTAAACAACATTTTATTTCATAATTGTATTAGTTTGTTATAACCCTCGGATTAGTTAACACTAATTGGTAATTGTACAGTACGAGTAACCTTTTTTTTTTTTTTTTTTTTTTTGTGGATGGGAAATCATCAAATGACTTCTCCCGCTCCGGGCAGAGCGGGAGGGCGTGTCAGACTTTTACTGACTAAAACCCACCCGTGTTCCTTCAGTTGCCCGTGCCAGGGCCACGGTATCTCTTTCGAACTACCCGCGACCCCGGCGGACCTGAGAACGTATTATGACGTGATAATGCCATTATGGTTCCGTTGTGAAAAAAGGATGGTGCTATCAGTTGTATATAGCTCCGTCTCTCTCTCACACTGGAACCATCATGGCTGTAACACGTCATAGTAAGCCCCCTGTACAATTTGTTTTATCAGCAGCTTATCTGGCTGTGTTTAAAAGACTTTTATATTACTTCCAGATGTCCATTCAAGCAAGATGTTCAAAGAGGCACCGGAAGACGTTTTAGAACTGTTGGAAAATGAAGATGTCACTGTCAATGCTCACCAGTTCTGCATTGTAGATGAGGTAAAGACAACTGTAGCTAGCTCCATTTCTCTTTCGTCTCCAGTTCTCCACCAAACAGATAATATAGGTCGCTGCATGTAATTACTATAGTCCTGGTTTTATATTTGCTGTGATAAACAACAACAATAAACAAGAGATATGCTCTTGCTATCTTTGAACCAACTCTTCATTTCAGTTTATCTGGTCAATTAGAAACTCAGTTCAAATTGTATGTACTAGTTAACTCTACCTCGTTAGATAAATACTTATTATAAAATAAACTCGCTTTTCGTGTCTGTCAGGGTGGCCGCGTTGTTTCTTGTAAACTACGCAACGGATTTTGATGCGGTTTTCACTATCATTTAGAGGATTTATTCCGGAAGGTTTATATTAGGTTGGGGAAAAAGTCTTTTCGCATTATAGTATGTTTGAACTTAAAATAAAATCTCTTTGGCTATACTATTTGTATCTGGCTGGTTTCGGTATCATTGAAAGTTTAAATTTTAAAGAACATAATTCCAAATTCAAATTAGGAAAATGTGTGATTTTCATTTGTTTTTCGTACTGTCAAGATGAGTGAATCTAATGAAGAAATTCGATACATTTTAAAATTTTACTACAAAAAAGGTAAAAATGCAACGCAAGCCGCGAAAAAAATTTGCGATGTTTATGGACCCAGTGCAGTGTCTGTGAGAGTAGCACAAATTTGATTTAAGCGTTTTCAATCCGGAAATTTTGATGTCAAAGATAAATAAATAAATATAAATATGTTTGGACATATCACACAACGCCATCTAGCCGCAAGCTAAGCAACCTAATGCTTGTGTTATGGTAACGAGATGGCTGATAAACTACTTATATACATTTTTTTTTTTTTTTGTAAATACATACATATTATAGATAGAAAAACACCCAGACTCGGAACAAATACTTGTAGGTCGTACAAATATTTGTTCCGTGCGGGAATCGAACCCGCGACATGCTGCGCAGCAGTCAATCGCTCAACCACTGCGCCAACCGTGTCGTCAAAGATGCACGTCGCTCTGGTCGCCCTATTACGGATAAAATGGATGCCATTTTTGAAAAAGTGGAGCAAGATCTGCATATCAGTAGTTACGACGTAGCTGAAGAACTAGGAATTGACCACAAAACAGTTTTGGCGCATTTGAAAAAATTTGGGTACACAAAAAAGCTCGATATTTGGGCACCTCACGAGCTCACTGAAAGAAACCTAATGAACCGTGTACTCATTTGTGATTCTTTATTACGACGTAATGAAACCGAACCATTTTTGAAGAAGCTGATAACTGGTGATGAAAAGTGGATCACGTACGACAAGAACGTGCGAAAAAGGTCGTGGTCAAAGGCCGGTCAGGCTTCACAGACTGTGGCGAAACCCGGGTTAACTCGCAACAAGGTGATGCTGTGTGTGTGGTGGGATTGGAAGGGCTTTATTCATTATGAGCTGTTACCACCAGGCAGGACCATCGATTTTGAACACTACTGCGAACAACTGATGAGATTAAAGCAAGAAGTTGAGAGAAAGCGGCCGGAATCAATCAACAGAAGGGGTGTGGTTTTTCATCATGATAACGCTAGACCTCACACATCTTTAGCCACTCAGTAAAAATTAAGAGAGTTTGGCTGGGAGGTGTTAATGCATCCGCCGTATTGTCCTGACCTTGCACCTTTAGATTTCCACCTGTTTCGGTCTCTTCAGAATTCTTTAGGTTGTGTCAGGTTAACATCACGAGAGGACTGCCAAAACCACTTGTCGCGGTATTTTGATCAGAAGTCCCAAAATTTCTATAGCAATGGGATCATGTCCCTACCTACAAGATGGCAAAAAGTTATCGAACAAAATGGTACCTACATACTTTAGATAAATGTAAATAATGTATACTAAAAAATGTTTTGAATTTTCTTAAAAAATGCGAAGAAACTTTTTCCCCAACCTATTATGTATAACGGAGCGGACGGTGTGTAACGGAGTAGAAGCGTATGGCATACCTAGTTTTTTTTTTTTTTAATAGCTTAGTCAGAAAAAATATCTAAGTATCAATAAATACTACATATTCGATGTAAACTTTTCATTTTAGAACAATAAAAACATAAATTATGGAAAAAAATAATAAATCCTTTAAAAATATCGAAATTCAAATCATATGCAACCTGCATTATGGTTTGAATTTAGATTTTTTTTTTAAATCAAAATTAAAAAAAAAAAAACTAGATATGCCATAGGCTTCTACTCCGTTCACCGAATATACCCTATTTTTTTCGAGACGGTAAAAAAAGTCATCCAGTATATAATATAGAAAAAAAACCTTCATGTTTTGTCAAGTCGTAAAAAAGTGTGAAGCAGGGCCGGGTCGCTAGTTAACAAAAATTGGGTAACGTTCCTTTATTAGTAATTGTAACTAGAAACTTAAAAGTTACCTACGTACCCGGGTTACTACCCGATAGTACCGGGGTACTAGGTGGTAATTACGGCTCATCGAGTTTACGAAAGAAAAAAAGTCATGGATGTCGTGGGACACCCGGTTGGAACGAAGTTCCTTTCGCTATATACATAATCAGCCTATAAAGTTCTCACTTCTGGGACACAGGCCTCGTCGTCGAGCGGAGGTGTTTAAATCTATACATATATGTATATACCTATATACATATTTCGCTATGTAGTATGTATTAATACAGAACCATTTAGTATAGTTTTTAGCTTGCTAAGAACTATACCAGATGGCTGTGTATTAAAAAACTAACTTGGGAAATGACGGCATAACGCTTTTTCGTTACGTCACACTTTCTGCCACTTTTCTCCTACCACAAGCTGCAATAAAGAACTTCGTTCCAAAAAAAATTGCTTTGTAGAGCGTCGAAGAAGTTTGGTTTCGTAGAAAGAGTCTGACACACAGGTATGGGTAGAGAGTCTTCACACTTATGATTAACTTTCTAAAGGTCGATTTGTCGTACGCCCGGGGACTGTACAACATTATTTATCAACACACTTTTACTACTTTTCTAGAACCTGATATCTCACAATTTGACGCACGACTGGCGAGTGACTTCACATTCTAATGACGACAACGGAGTCAAGTTCATAGCTACTGTCGAACATACCAGGTACTTTTTTATAATTTTATTTCGGACAGCTAAAAGATCCCTACATTGTTAGCACCAGGTTTGCACTTAAAATGGTATTGTTAGTAACTTAGACTAAAGATGAATTAGTGAAAAGACTACCCAACAAATAGAAAAGAAAAGGAAACTGGGGTACTACCAACCTAAATTACTTTTGACCTTATAGACCCGCCGACTTCGAAGAGCCACGAAGAAGATCTAAGCAACAGTCAAACTTACTTAAGGTTAGCACACATAATTATCCGCTCGGAAAGGGATCGTCACCGTATCGGCTTTCGCCGCCTTTTGTCCCGAAGCGAGGCGATTACGTTACGATTCCGATTAGTGTGCGTTGCAGCAGAGAGTTTCATACAAAGAATACTGCACGGCTCGAGTTGATACGGTGACGATCGCTTTCCGAGTTGATATGTGTGCTATGACCTTTATCCGCTGGGAGCGGGCAACATTGGTCATGTCGTTGTGGTGATTCTTCGAAAAGGCCTATGTCTAGCAGTGGACTTCTCTTGATTGATATGATGATAATGAAATAATCTACTGATCCTATATAAACTTAAGAACATTAATATACTCGCAGGTATCCATTCTACGGCGTCCAGTTCCACCCAGAGAAGAGCTCCTTCGAATGGAAGAAGTCTAAGAACTTCACGCATACACTAGACGCGGTCAAGTCAAACCGTTACTTCATGGATTTCTTCGTTAAGGAGTGCAGGAAAAATCTCCATGCTTTCGCAAGTCAGGCGGAAGAAAATCAGTACGTGATATATAACTACGAACCTCACTTTACGGGCGTGTTGGGTAGCGCGTACCATCAATGTTACTTCTTCGAACCCAGAGGCACCGAGTAATGTATTTAGAGGAATTTTAATCAATGACAACGGCGATTTAATGTTTAGCTGATGATGTATTCAACTAGCATAATTTTGTAAATGTAAGCAATTAAATGTTTTTAGTTTTCTGATATTGGTTTGTTTAACAGATATTAAGTAGATTTTTCTTAAATACCTACTATTTTCAATGACTACTCGTTTGTTTGTGCTCATTATGAGCCCTTTAATCGTTTCCGTTTATTTTTAATAGGTATACTGCTGTTTGTTTTCCCTTATGATATAAAATAAATAAATAAATTGAGAGATTACAACTATACTAACTTGGGATGAAGGACAGGTAATTGTCTCAAATCGACACGCAATGAACAATTAAGTGTGGTGTTCCGATTCACTGTTCGTTCCAACTCTCCATGTGAAGAAGCCTTTGCTCTGCTGTATCTGTCAACTGTCTACAGGTCATAATATCTAATTAGGCTACGCGTTTGACTGACTGGTGACTGCATATTAGTGAATGTCAGGTTCACGGGTGTATTTTTCTCTAATTATATCTCAAAAATTAAATTAATTAAGTAATAATTTTTTTAAATTCAAATGTTTGGAAATATAATTATATTTAGAATTCCACATGTCCAAGGTAGGTTGACTTCATTATCGGGGTTAGTTGACCAATACATTAATGGGTATACTATTATGATAATGGATGAGCATGGGCGAATTGAAATCTTTAATCATTGGATGTATTTGGATGAAGAATTATGTGAGTACGCATATCTTTTTGATTCCAATTTCTGTCTAGAATACACATACGAAATGTTTTGAAAATATAACGCAAGGGTAATTAATAAAGCAGTTGCCATCATTTTTAAAAACTTAATGCATTTTTTGAGTTATTTGGACTCACAAATGGAAGTTTCGTATAATTTGGTCTCAAATATTGCTATCAAAAAAAGTTCCAACCAATCAGGCAACAACTGTAATGCACTCATAATGAAACTGAGAATGATCTTTTTCGTTTATAATTATAATCATTTATTTATCTTAAATCAAAATATTAACGGATTGATAGGAAAGTCAGACTTACTGGCTATACACCTAAAAGCACTCTTGCATAAAGGAAAAATAGTAGATGTGGTGTGTATTACGGAACACAACATGATAAATGATGATGACTTACAGTTGTATATACCGAACTATAAACTTTCAACATACTCATCAAGAAGCACCAGGAAAGGTGGTACGTGTATACTAATTAAACATGAACACGAGTTTAGGGTTATAGATGATACAGAATTTTGCGTTCCCGGAATTTTGGAGTCTTGTGCCATTGAATTAGTAACTCACAAATTGATTATCATTTGCATTTATAGACCCCCAAAATCGAATAGAGGTGCTATATCGATTCTCTTCGAAAAAATTGAACTTATATTAAACCGTTATGGACGAAACTTATGAAGAAAGGTATTGATGTGTGATTGTGTGGTTATTTCAACATTGACATCTTGAAAAATACCAGAGTATTGAATTTCTACATCTACTACTAAATTACAATCTGAAGCCAAGTATAAAAAAACCTACACGCATAGCGACTGGAACATGTACCTATTGACAACATTATCCATAATGTCAAGGGTGGTAGTGGTGAAGTTTTAGAATTGGCCTTATCTGACCACACAGCTCAACTCTTTAAGTGTCCTGTAAAAAAGTCCTGTACGAGTGATCACTGGTACGTACTAAGTTGAGATTATAGCTCTGAGAACGAGTCTAACTTTATTGAAGCAATTAGTAATCATAGTTTTGTTGAGGTATACAATAGTACCGATCCTGAACTAGCTTTTAATTCATTTCATGACCTATTTAAACTTTTCTGCGAAATGTGTTTCCCGACTGTGAGGAAAAAGATCTCTACTCGTAAATCCCCGAGAAAAAAAAAAAAGACAAATGTTATGGCACTAGAGGCGATCACGTAATATTGAAAATAAACAGATACTTAAGCAATATTCAAAACGATTAAAAAAAGTGATACACTTGACACAAAGATCTCAAAACAGTCATGTAATTAATAGTGCTGAGAATAAAAGTAAAGCTACGTGGAAAATAATTAATAGACGTTTACATCTATTAATTATTTTCCACGTAGCTTTATCAAACTTTCCCTCTGAATCCGTAAAAAAAATACTCAATGGTGATAAACTAATAAGTGACCCTAAAGAAATGGCTACGGCATTCAATGATTACTTTATAGATTCAATTCATCATGAAGTTGATTATAATACTAGTAATGCTATATCTTGCGTTAATTATTATCCCAAATCTCTATTTATGACACCGACAGATTCGTTGGAAATATTTAATATTATCAATTCATTAATGAACACAAATAGCGTGGGTGTTGATGGTATAACTACTAAGATTTTAAATCCGTGTCGCATATAATTGCACCTGTTTTAAGTTTTATTATTAATCTATGCATAGAACATGGACACTTTCCTAATTTGTTAAAATTGACCATAATTAAACCACTGCATAAGAAAGGCGACAAAGTCAAAACTTATCTCACAGGACGTAAGCAAGCTACTGTTTTAAATAGAATTTGTTCTAAATCTAAGTTAGAAGTTACTCACATATCATCAATTAGAGATACAACATGTGGTGTACCCCAAGGAATTGTCATTGGGCCCTTGCTGTTTATCATATATATTAATGATTTGCCAAAATGCACTGAGCATCAAACTGTTTTGTTTGCCGATGACAGTACACTTATTGTTCCTTGTAAAAATATAGAAACTTATGAATTTGACATTAAAAAGTCTATCCTTTGCATCATAAATTGGTTACATAGAAATAAATTAAAAATAAACATAGATAAGACAAAGCTTATAACATTTTATCAAAGAACAAAAAAACTAAACTTAAACATAGCTTATGCAGATCAAATAAGAGCCGAAACAAGCAGTGCAAGATTTCTGGGACTTCACTTAATTCTGACTTCATTTAAACTGGAAGTGTCATGTAGAAACTGTTTGTAAAAAACTAAACCAGTATTCATAGGCGCTCTACAATCTAGCAAAGATAGTAAATGAGTCCGTTGTTCTAATTTCTTACAAGGCCTATGTCACATCTGCATTACGTTTTGAAATAATATATTGGGGAAATTCCACTGACAAAGACATTGCGTTTAAGGCCCAAAAAAAATGTGTGCGTGCTGTGTTTAAACTGAAACCAACAGAAAGTTGTATTCCATATTTTAAAAATTTTAAGCTTTTGACATTGCCGTGTATATGTACATTTTTGAGACGGCAGTATTTGTCAAATCTAACTTCCATCTTTTTGAAACATTGAGATCTAAACGACGCAACAGAGATATGTGCTAAGCCACATAGCACTGTTCTTTATAGAAAAAGTTTACATATACTAAGATTCATAGACGAATTAAAGAAATGGACAACATACACGATTTTAAAAAGGCTTTACTGGAAATATTATATGAACAAACATATTATACAGTGTAGGAATACCTAACTGACACATTATGATTACCTTTTTTTATTTTATAGTGTATTATTTATTGATTTCACAATTTACACTACAATTTATTATTATTACTATATTTTATTGAAATGTTTTTTTTTGTGTTGACTATTTGAATGGGAATTATTTAATAATGTGTGATAATGTGATAATTGCTTAATAATTTGATATAATCAGCATGTTTTTACACAAAAATAATATTTGTACGCCGATGACGGTTCGACATAGCATTCTTTAATATTGACAACATCTGTACCTAACCCACCTATGTTCAACAAATAAAAAGTATTTTTATTTGTATTTGCATGAGCAACAGACGATTATTTATTTAGCCTTGCCGATGGAGAAAACGAGTCGTGCCGGTCTATTCTGAAGAAACTAACCGTGAAAACGTAGGTGAAGTGAGCTGTCATTCCACCCGAATAGTTAAGTATCACCGGCTTCCTCTACTCTTTGTGTCAAACAAACAACATATTGTAACACCATGTATAATGGCTGCAGATAAAATTTTCAATTTCTGACGAATTCTGATCAGATTTCACTGACATAAGTTACGTTTAGAAAGGTACCAGTTAGGTACTAAATATCCATTTATGTTTTATATCTAACTTCTCAGTAATCTTGGCTACACAAAAATACACCCGCCAAGCTGTCGTCAGGATGGCGGGTGTATGAAACTATTGCAACATAATTTGGTACTAATTAGGTAGGTACTAATTTTTGACATATATTTCGACCAGTGCTGAGAAATAACTCGTGAATCTGCCATTCACGGTTTGTGATACCCAGTTAATGTAAAGTGATAACCGTATACAGTTATTTGGACCACAGCGAGCACCTTGCTGCTGATGCGTTGCCCATCCAGAGGCTACTTAAACTTTTTGCTTGCAATTTCATCGACCCCTTTTCGTATTAGAACTTTTTAATGTTGCGAGGTGGTAGAAATTATAGTATATAAAAGTATATTCCAATAAAAGCAAAAGGGCTCGTGGAGAGCGTTTTGGGACTTTACATTGGTTAGAACTAAAGGGATTTTCAACTTTCGGTGCTAAGCTGACCGTTGAAAAACCAACAACGCATTTATTTATGTAGGTAAGCCCGTTTTCATTACCACCTTTCATAAATCTTAAAGCAGCAGTGCTGTCTGGGATCTTGTGACGATCTCTATGATCAGACGAAAGAAGCACCACTTGGCTTAAAATAAACTATTTTAATCTCATGGTATTAGACACTTTCTCTAAGATTATTTTGTTCCAGAAATACTTCGAGAACGTCTTTCATTATAGCCAATGTCGTATAGGACGTCCTATCGATTTGTGGAGTTGCTCTGAATTTATTTAGGTAAACTTACTCTTATGTACCTGATTATAACTATATGTTCAATACAACCTAGAGACATTCTCAAAATAAGTACATAAAATGCATTATAGCATCTAACAAAACTGTTAACGAGCACCTGACTGACCACTTATAAATGTCTGTCGATTAAACGGAAATGTCGCAGTTTTTCTAATCTTATTAACTACAGCCCAGCCATAGACAAAGTTAATGTTGTTTGTGTTATTTTTGTTTGTTGTTGACAAATCGAAATTCTAACAAGAATGTTCACGACAAAAGTAGAATTGAACCCAGACTGAACCCACCTACCCTGGTTTACCCGACTGCCCTGAAGGAGGGTAATGTTTTTGAGAGTATTATCGATGTATGTATGTACACACGGCTATATTATAGTGTAAGCTGATCTCGCATTGTATAGGATTTCCGAACAATGAGAGGTCAGCTTAAACTGGAAATGTATCATGTCACGTGTACATATGTCTATTTCTTTGACACGTTCTGTATCTCATGTCTTAACTGTAGGAGTGACATTAGGCTATAATATATAATATTTATATATTGCATCTGAAAATATAAAATAAATTACAACAGTATTGGTAGTAAATTAAAGGTATGAGTTAATTCGAAATCAATTACCTGAAATATGGTATAACTTTTGCTTGTCCCGGCCGACATTATAATCTAATCTATAGATTATAATGCTTGTTTTTCTCTTTTCAGTCATGCGTTTTTGCAGTCGGGTTTTCGTTTTTTTAAATAATTTGCTTTTTATTATATTTTTCTAATCATATTCATACTGTGTTGCAAAGGCCAGTGAACATTCCAGAACTTCTCCGTGATAGCCGTCCGAGTCTCATGGTATTATACACAGTCATTTGTTAAATTATAGGTCAGTACACCCTAAATTGGGCCACAAATAGCCACACGTCGCTTGTTTGTGAGCACATCACAGACTTGTTTGGACCGACGCGACCAGCGGGGTGTCAATGTTACTGAGAGGACCAATCTGCTAAAATAAACATAATGAACGAATACGTACCGTTGTAGATACGTTACATAATGAACAGTAATGAGGTAATTATCTATTTTATGTGACATAAAGGAGATAACTGAAGGTAATAATGGTTCACGTATTTATGGAACGAATTCATCAATCCCGTATCGTTAGCTAATATTATTAGGTAAGTACCAAAATAAGAAGCAGGGGGATGTGAACTTGGTACATTTTGTCCGTCTAGTTGAAGATTAGTAAACTCATAAGGGCGCTGTACGAATGCTGGGCTGGGAATATTTATTACTTACCTAAAACTTCTAACTTCTGGGACTTTTAACTTCTAAATGTACTTCAAATCATCCTTCAAATCCTGAAGAGTCCCTCCCATAAATAGCTACCTGAAATCTTATGAAGACATTCTTATACTGGTGTTAGTTATTCAACGTCAAGAATCCCTTCCCCAACAAGACTTCAGAGACCGTACTATGACGTGTTAATGCCATCATGGTTCGGTTGTGAAAAAATAATGGTGCTATCGGTTGTATATTTATTAGATATAGTTTTGTTATTATTTTATTATTTTAATGTGGTAATATTGATATTGGGTATTTATTTTTAGTATTTTAATTAATCACAATACAACACACACACGCATGCATGTCATATCATTTCATTTTAATTAATTCTCTTAAATCTATTCTCTCCTTGTGTTAATTATTTAGATTATTCTAACCTTAGATTCTAGCGTATGGCACTCGTGGGTTGCAGCTGAAAATCAGCGTCAGGTGGTGGTACACACCTTGTGTTGTCATCTGACAATATGCTGAGCTGAGGCCCTTTTGGCATTACAATCTTTGTTTAATCTTTGTTTTGTGTTTGTTTGTTTGTTTGTCTTTGTTTGTTTTGTTTTGTGTTTTTTTATAATTTTAAGGTGTATTTATGTTTTTAATAATTTTAAGGTGTATTTATTTATTTTTTTGCTGTAATGCCAATTAAACGCATTTTTCTTTCTTTCTTTCTTTATATAGCTCCGTCGCTCTCTCACACTGGAACCATCATGGCTTTAACACATCATAGTAAGCCCCCTGAATATAGCCGCCGGCCGTAGTCAGGACGTCAGCGCCACCTGGACTGGCAGAGGCCTACCCGCACACCGCACCGGGATAAACCTGGATAGGTAAACACCCTCCTTACACCCTTCGCGTCCAGCTATCACGCCCGTCTGCTGGTTGCTTGGGTTTCTGCCGTTTTGGGCGAAGAATGTTTTAAAAATTATAGCTTAATTTGTTGAGAATAGCATGTTTCTTCCAACTGTTTGTATAATAGAAATAGTTTGGACCTACTTATATGTTTATAAGACAACGCAAGCTTAGTGATGGTGTCGCTGTATCCTCTAATTACCATAATCTAATAGATGGTAAAATTAAAATTTTCAGAAAAGAGCCTTCACTTCTGCGTTTATTTCGTAATCAACAGTTTTTAACAAACAAATTGTAGAACCTTCTTTTAAGTACAGAGATACCTGCAACAGAAGACCTCCCTCTACCTAGGAATATGTGTACACATAGGTACAAAGCCTGTTAATAACAGAATAAATAAAAAAAAGTCGGGAGGTGTCCTGGGACACACGGTTGGACAGAAATTACTTTCGCTGTTTAATATGTATTAATACAGAGCCATCTTGTAGAAATATTAAAAAACAAAAACTTTTGACACTTGAAACCAACTTGGAACTGACTTTTTCGGGAATAATGCTTTTTCGTTACGTGATTCTTGGGTCTTTGATAGTCGTTACGCGTCGTCAGAAGCCCGAAAGTCTGACAACCAGTCTTACCAAGGGGTATCGTACTACCCAGTCACTGGGTTGTGGAGGTCAGATAGGCAGTCGCTCCATGTAAAATAATGGTATTTAGCTGCATCCGGTTAGACTGGAAGCCGACCCCAATATGGTTGGGAAAAGGCTAGGCAGATTATTGGTTTGTCCCCCGCCTGCAATACCAATATTCTATAGATTATAAAACTTGTAAAGCTAAAATAATTTCTCTTAAGTAAAACGTATTATTCAATTAACGAATTTATTAATGACCGTAATAGGTCTAATAATAAATGTAGTATGAGGTTGACTAAAACTTGACATGTTAAACTTATTTTTAGTTTTCTGACTTATTTATGGTAAATTGCATAACCGTAATAATTATGTCTATTAGTGAATGTAAGATAAGGTCGACTAAAAATCTACATGTTAAACTTATATATTTTTTTTTTGCCCAATCAAACGTAAGTTCTATGACCGTAATGATAATGTATATTAATTAATGTAAAACGAGGTTGACTAAAACAACCAATGCAATGGAGTAACCACCACAAATTAAAAGTGATATTGTATTTTTATATATTATTTTTAACATAGCCAATTATATTGACATACATAATAAATATTGTACACCCCATGTATGTTTCAGTGATACAAAAATGCTAATTGTAAGAACTGTCTTCACCTGGAATAAACAATGAATAAATGAATATGAATATGTTTTTCTCTTACTTTATGTGTTTTTGCAGTAGTTTTATTAATATACTGGCTGTTGCCCGCGGCTTCGCCCGCGTGAATGTCGGAAATTATCCCACGGGAACCTTCTACCGGGATGAAAGTATCCTATGTCTTAATCCAGATTATAAACTATCTGTATACCAAATTTCATTCAAATCCGTTCAGCCGTTTTTGCGTGATTGAGTAACAAACATCCAAACATACAAACTTTCACATTTATAATATTAGTAGGGTAGTAGGATAAATAAGTATTTGGAATTGACTCATTACTAGCTTTTTTTTTGATACTTACCAATATTATTATAATTTATGTTAAAAAAACCTTCCCGTCCCTTTTTTGAATTTCCAGATACAATATATTACTCCCGCAATTAAAACAAATCTAACCACACCTCATATATTACAATCCCTTCAAAATGGTTGAGCTAATTGGTGCTGATCCATGCGTCATGTTCGTGAACGGGCGCCGTCAGTTGGGACTGGTCGTCTCTTAGCTGCCATAGCTTATTTTTAATTTTAATATTTAATTTAGTTGTTTTAGTTTTTATCTTTTTATTACGGACGCTTTTTAACGTGCACGTCTTTCTACATTGTTCTCACATGTATATTTTCAACATGAACGATGTAACCAATATTTTGTAAAAATATTATGATTTAAAAGAGTGTCCGTGGAGTTTCTTGCCCGTTCTTCTCCATAGGGATCTACTACGCTTTGGAATGGGCAACTAGCTTCATCTTTCTGACTGACCAACCCATTGACAATTCAAAAGTGCCTGTAATTGGTTTATTTGAAATAAATGCTTTGAGTTTGAGTTTGAGTTTGAATCCATCAAGCCATTTAGGCGTAGAGCTGAGCGTGCCGAAGAAATAGACATACATACCTACATACTCTCGAAAAATATCCCTCCTTCTAAGGCAGTCGGGTAAAAATAATTAGACCTACTTAATTTCGTAATTTCAGATAAGTAACGTTTCATCCCCACTTCCTCAACTGTCTAGCATTATGCATTCTTAAAGTTATGAAAGCAATGAATTATGGTAACTCTACTTGTGATAAATTGAAGTACCAAGTAGCTACTAAAGCCGCGAAGGTAGGTATCAAAATTCGCCAGTTAGGCCCATCTGTCTACGTTATAATACGAAATGGGATTCGATGATACAAAATATTTGAGGAAACGATCGCTGGTAATAAATCAGGGCCGTTAATATCGAAGAAAAGATGAAAGAAAGCAATATTTCAGGGCGGTATCTCGGAGCGCAGTGACCATAGCCCCCGGTCAATGGCACGCAAATTCAGCTTCCGACATCCTCTTTGGACGAAGGTTCAATTTGTTCATACGTGACGATGTGTGTTTTCATCTAGTGACACAGTCAATGAACTCTAGATTTTGTACGCCATTATCACTTCTTATCCTGCTTTTTCAAAGGGCAGCGACAGCCTAATTGCTATGAAACTCTGCCCAGAAGTCTTCATTATCCTGACTTATTAACATATAACAATAATATCCTAACTATAATAATAATAATAATAACACTAATATTATAAAGGATAAAGTTTGTGAGTGTGTGTGTGAGTTGTTACTTCTTAACGCTCAAACGGCTGAACCGATTTGGATGAAATTTGGTATGCAGATAGTTTATACCATGGATTAACGCATATGCTACTTTTTATCCCGGTCTACGAGGGTGAAACCGCGGGGCGCAGCTAGTAATATTATAAATGCGAAAGTGAGTTTGTGGCACACGGGTAGACCATGCCATGGATTAGGACTTATGATACTTTTTATTCCGGTAGTACGTTCCCGAGGGATAATTTCCGACATGCACGCGGATGAAGCCGCTGGCAAAAGCTAGTTCTGAACAATTTTGTACGGAGGAATATTGTTTACAAATTCTACCTTCATTTGATGTTGCTAAAAATACTTTACTTTACCTTACTTAGAATTAAATTTACATCTACATCTTTACCGGTAAGTAAACACTTGAACGGAATACTTCCGGCTACCTAGGCGTATTGTTACCTTAAGCAAATATTTCCTTCTCATGATCCACAAAGAGGCGAGGTGACAAGTCATCGGCCGATTGGCCTTGACTTTCACAAAGATTTCATTAACGGTTACTGGCTTACACGGTACACTTACCCTTATTGAACTGAACCCAGTGAGAATAAATAAACGCGAAACTCGTGCTCCACATGTTGATTTTATCTCACAGAAAAAAAAAAGATTCTGTCTGCCTGACTAAAAGTAGCTTTTTTTTTAGCAACCTGCCTAAAAGTACCTTTTTTTTTTAGCAAACTTTGGTATTGTACTGTGTGTTAAATTATTTTTGATCCCGCCAAAGAATATTTTTAATCGACTTCAAAAAGGAGGAGGTTCTCAATTCGTCGGAAACTTTTTATTTTTTTTATGTATGTTCCCCGATTACTCGAAGATGGCTAGACCGATTTGGATTTGTTTTGTTTTATTCGAGAGGGTATACATCACAGTTGGTCCCATATAAAATTGATTAACTTTGCTTCGGTAGTTTTTGAGTTAGCTTCAATAATACGTATTTTTTCCCCACTTTTATATGGATGATGTTCTAGTGTGTTTTGCAGGTAGTGGTATTAGAATTTGTGTGGGGTAGGCACCACAACTAAAAACTGAAAAATAAAAACTTTTTTTACAAAAAAATACAACCGACTTCCAGAAACAACACTACAAAGTGAAATATAACTTTAATTTCGGAAGTCGGTGGAAAAAAACCAATATACATTTAACTAGACACCGACTTCCGAAATTAAAGTTATTTTTCACTTTGTAGTGTTGTTTCTGGAAGTCGGTTGTATTTTTTTGTAAAAAAGTTTTACTATGAGTTTACCGTGTGGATGTCGCAGCCACAAATAATTAGCCAATTAGCCTTTGGAAATAGTGCTCGCCGGCCGCTACCGCGGCACCGCTGTCTCGGCTCGCACACGGTTTTTCACAGTTCTAACCAAATCTAACCCATTTGGTCGGGATGCCCTGGATTAGTTCCTGCGACCAATTCGGCACGCACGTGGTTGTCACAGTTCCTACCTAACCTATAATTGAATATCATTCAGGCCGCACGGCCGCCGTTTAATTAAAAGGCTAGGCGGTTAATGAAACCAGTTGAGTGCGACATGGATACCGTAATCATAGCTGTCTAAGTAGGCGATAAGGGCCCTACTCTTATTGCCTACTTAGACAGCTAAGGGTAGGAAGGGCGTAAGGAGGCACAGCAATGTCTCCCTGCCCCTACTCACCAGTGGTTGAAGGTACCTCAATCTCTTCGTCAAGCGTAGTGATTTCTTCTCATTGCAACGGTCACTGCTGGCTCACATACTCGTATCATACATAACGATTACGGGTTGCTAAGATTATGATCTTGGCCAATTAAGAAAGCGTCAGCTGACCCTAATGCCAAGTTGTATACAGGGTGACGATGAGGTTATCACATTATTTGAAACCACGTCTTCAGTAATCGATTCTGGATATTTTTCGTCGGTTTTAAAAAAAAATCTGCTGTTTCCTACAAGTGTGTAATACCTACGCAGTCTAAATGTATGGCACAGCTGATTTTTAGGGTTCCGTACCTCAAAAGGAAAAAACGGAACCCTTATAGGATCACTTCGTTGTCCGTCTGTCTGTCTGTCAGTCTGTCAAGACCCTTTTTCTCAGGGACGCGTGAAGATATCAAGTTGAAATTAATATCGAATACGTAAGTCTATGGTCCCTTAAAGTTCTAAAAAAATCAAGCTTCTAAGTCAACGCAATAAAAAAATACGGCCATTTTGCGACACTTTTTGAAACTCGCAACTGTCGCAAGTAAGTCAAAACCTATAGGGTACTTCACGTTGACCTAGAATAATAAAATTTGGCAAGAAGCAAGATCTAGGAGAGCACAAATAAAGGAAAAAGTTCGAAAATTATTAATTTGTAGTTTTATAACATAAAATTTTTTTTTTGGATCCATTGATAAGTTTGTTTTTGGGATAAATTCTTTTCAACTACGGAACCCTTCATTGTGCATGTTCCGACAGGCACTTAGCCGGTTTTATTTTTAATAACCGACGAAAAATTTCATCCCAGGGTGTCCGAATCATGTAGGTACTAAATACGTGGTTGCAATTAACTCTTAAAATGTCGATTGCACACCATGTGTACAGATAACAATAGAATTTCAATTGTGTCTGCTAATTAGCGCGCGACGGGTTAATGTGAAAACCTCATCGCCATCCTGTATACGACTTGGCATCCCCCTGTCCCTAATTTATTTGAAGCGAGCGCAGCACGTCTTCTTCACTGATCATTGTCCAGAGCTTGTGTAGTACCTACGGAATATTGGCAAAATTGTAGCGTCTCTTCCACAAAGGCCATGAAGAGTTGAAGTTCCATAGATTATGTTATATGGAATCTATATAAATTTAATCTGTCCGCTGTCATAGCTCAGTATTCAACCTCTTTGTATATATAAAAAAAAACCTTTAAGAAAACGACAAACTCATGGATATAATAGGTCTTTACCTATGAAATTGCCGTTTTGTATGAAACAATTTAAACGAATTTTTTTCATGCATTTTTTATTTGTATTAATCGAAGTAATCACCCATGCAATCAATGCATCTTTGCCAACGCAGTGGCAGTTTATTGATGCCCTTCTTAAAGAAATCAGCTGGACGGGAGGCAACAAATTCAATTAATTTGAAATTAGAATTCTTAGCCAAACAAAAATTATTTTGATTTGAAATGGCCAGTACTGCAGAACGGCAATTTCATAGGTAAAGACCTAATAATAACTAGCTTTGGAGATATAAGTTTCATCAACCCCTTGGATTCGTTGCTATACCTACGGAGCACAATGTTATAGTTTGAGAGCGTAAGCGGACCTACTTTTCCATGAAAGCTTAAAATAAAGTGCGTCAACTATCAGTGCGTGACGTGCTGAAGGAATACATTTACATTTAATACATTATGTGGGAATAACATTAAAGAGGCGTTCGGCGGCTGACGACAACCGATTGTTTTGTTAATCAGACAAACTTGTGCTGATGTGTCCTTGTTAAGAGTATTAAGCACCCTAACATTTTCTAAATATAAAAACCACTTTAAAATGAACAGTCTCTTTTTAATTTATTATAGGAAACCGACAGTAGTACATTCAAAATAAACGGTTTAAAAAAATATAAGTAGGCACCCACTACATTTTCCACAGATATGCAACTGAAATATGTTCAAACTGTTAAATAAAATTCAATCAAAATCAATTAAATGAACAAAAGAAACTAAAAATAACAAATAAAACTCTTGCTTGTTGTAGTGTTTAGATATAATAAACGTGCTTTACACCACTTTATAGTACCTACGTATAATTTCTTTAAAAAGTTATCCGAAATACTTACTTGTATTTATAAAAAATACAAGGAAAGGAATAAAAAGGAATCGCAAACCGAATTTTCAATATAGATAACATATTAAAGTATTCAATAATTTTTTTTAAGGGATTTTGATAATAATAGAAACTCGACGAGATAAAATTTTAGCTGCGTATCTTGCCTTGAATAGACTTTTCAAAAACGACCCAGCCTATAGGAATTGCAACTCGAATATCGCTAAAAATAGATATTCGAATATAGCTAAAAATTTATACTCGATCAATGAGTATACCAAAATTGCATTTAACTGTGAAATTGTAGTTAAATTAGGATTTAGTAAAAAAATAATATGGTTATCTGTTGATCCTGGAGTGAAACGCAGGTACGGTGACTGAAATCAGCTAATTCGCCGCAATACTCGACGTGTGTGGGGATGGAGGTGAACGTAAACGTATCGCTCTTGAATTCTTCTCGAATGGTTGAGGCCGTATGGGTGGAGCCAGAGAACTGGCTTGGTAACAGCCTAAATAAAAAAATATCGGTCAAGAGCGAGTCAAACTCGCGCACCGAGGGTTCCGTTCCGATTTCTGAAAAAGTGTGCTATTTAGAGACATCGTTTTATTTTTCCAGTAATCTATATATAAACTTCTATCACATAGAATAATTTCAGATTTATCTCTATGCAAACTTCGGAGATAAGGGGGGGGGGGGGAGGGGAACGGTATTTAAATTTTTATCAAAAGGCGAACCACCACCCACCACCACCTTTTACTAATTTATTAAATTAAATATGGGAAACAATATGCCACGTTTTTCTGGTTAGAAGGAAAATTCGATTGTCGCCCTGAAAATAAATCTGACAAAAGAAACGGAGTCTTCTGTCATCCGAATTTGTAAAAATCAAGAGACAAAATTGTAAGAAAAATCAGCGAATATAAAGTTTTGAACGAGTTTATATACTTCACAAAATTGAATACATTTAGTTATGAAAAATTTTAAAACGATAATCGTAGAATGGGTAATTCTACATTGTGTATTGTATCATACGGGACCTAATACCTAATAATAATAATTTCAATCTACTGCTGATGTCTCAAAATGATAAATATGTTACGTTTAAAAGTACCACGTTACACGTATTGAAAGTAGGTATTTCGGTTAAGAATAGCATTTCGCTACTGTATTTCTTTCCTATTGATACAAGAAGGTAAACCCTCAGAATAAATAAAAAACCCAGACATACTCGTAGCACCGCAAACAATACAGTGAAGCATGCGCAAAACTACACTTCGCTCTGTGCACACACGCTCACACGCACACATTTACATTAAACTACAATTAAACTCATGCGTAAAACTACACCTCATTACGTGCACACATGTTTACTAAACCCGAAACGTGCGGCTTCACGTCACTGTTGACTGCGCTATTTTAGTTTTTTATTAGGTAGTATATTTATAACAGACTAAATAAGACTAAATAATACAGACTAAATAATAAATATTATTTAGTCTGAGGGTAAATGGCGTTGAACCCACAAAATTTTTAACCACTCTGTTCAGTCAAGAATTATATTGTAACCAAATAAACAGTACATAAATGAACAAATTACATAGAAAGTCAATGACACTGTGTGCCTATATTGTATGATATACGTTACTCTAGCGAAGTGAAGGCAGTTTTGTAAGCAACTGTCACTCCGATAAAAGATGTTCAAAAGAATGATTGATGCGCTCTTGTGAACAAAGTTGGCGATGTGAATGTGACAGCAATAGACTCTTTACAACCTTTTATGTTTTGACGATATATACCTAAATAGAAAACTGTCGTATAATGTAATATAATAAATCATTCTAGCTATCATAATTTCAAGCAGAGTTTTGTGACATGTGCTGGGATTTAACGTAACATACCTAGCTATAAAGGTGTTTTTTTAGAGGTAAGTATACAAATTCAAAATGAAATAAAACACGTGAAAATAACTGTGTTATTGACTTTATATTTATTTAATAGATAATTTGTTTGCCATTAGTGTTTAAATATGATTTCGGGCATAAGTAATTGCAACAATTATTACCGTCTATATTTATAGATAAACGTTTACCACGATTTTATTACATTAAAGAATTATTTTTATAACTAATATTGCCCTAAATTGTCAAAAAAATGGGAACCGATCACTTTTCCGATTTTTTTTTTGTTCAAATTTAATTTTACCGAAAACTATTGACCGACGTCTTTTTTGCTGTATGCATTATTTGACATATTTTTAGATCATCGAAGGATCATGTGTCCTAGTATTACCTATTGTATCGAACTGTTATTGGCCGAAGCCTCTTTTGTACTTTTTTCATTTGCCAGATTTCACCACACCGAAACAACATTTTACGGAATATTATTTGGTCACAAATATATAGATGGATACTTCGAAAATTCGAATTATTTTTGAATACGAGTTCCGACGCGGAACTAACGCGGCAGAAACAGCTCGCAATATCAATGTTGCGTTGGGAGAGGGGACTGCTAATGAAGGCACCGTTCGATTTTGGTATAAACGCTTTCGTGATGGAAACTTTGATTTGAAGAACGAACCACGTGGAAGACCGCCCACACAGGTGAATAACAATAAATTGAAAGAGATGGTGGAAGCCGATCCGAGCCAAACTACCCAGGTATTAGCGGCATGGTTTAACGTTACCTTACCAACAATATTGACTCATTTGCGTCAAATCAATAAAATAAAAAAAATATGAGAAATGGGTGCCTCATGATTTGACTGATCTGCAGAAAGAAACGCGTGTTGAAACTTGTGTTGCCTTATTGAATCGATACAGAAATGAAGGAATATTGGATCGAATTGTGACATGTGATGAGAAGTGGATTCTTTACGATAACCGTAAGCGAAAAATGCAATGGCTGACCCCAGGTCAAACGCCGCAACAGTGTCCTAAAGCAAAGCTTACCAATAAAAAGGTAATGGTAACTGTTTGGTGGTCTCAGCATGGTGTTATTCACTATAGCTTTCTCCGATCTTGTCAAGCAATAACGGCAGATGTCTACTGTGCCGAACTCCGAACAATGATAGCAAAACAGCAGTGAAACAGCCCCGACTCATGAATCGATCTTCACCATTATTGCTCCATGATAACGCGAGACCTCATACAGCACGAGAAACCATTTTAACTCTACAGGAACTGCAATTAGAAACCATTCGTCACCCTCCATATTCGCCAGACCTTGCTCCAACGGACTACCATTTTTTTCGCGATTTGGACAATTTTCTACGTGATAAAAAGTTTTCTTCTCAGGAGGCAGTACAAAATGCTTTCACACAGTTTATTGACTCTAAATCACGAGAGTTCTATCGCAAAGGCTTATATGACTTTCCTTAGATGGCAGCAATGTATAGATAATAATGGTAATTATTTTGATTAAATAAATATGTTAAACTAAAAAAAAAACGAATTCCAATTTTTCAGTACAAATTGGCAATTTCATACTTTAACCCCTAATACCATCGGCTAAACAAGAAAAGTTACGAAAAACATAAATTTTTTCTTTATTAAGTATCCGTTTTATGAAAATATAAGTAGGTCTTTATAAACTTTGGTAAGATGGTACCTGCCTATTATATGTTAATGTTATGTTAATGCTATTATGTGTTATTGTTGCGCTAATGTGTTACTTGTAGGTTTCGTCGAAACGAAGGAACGCCTCTTCTTCTTGGTCATTATATTGCGCTTACAAAGTTTTTACCCAGATACTGAATCAAATCCCGCGAACGTAAGAGCGAGCGCACTCTACAACATTTTATCGCGCGATTATTTTGTTGTAGAAATGCAACGTATGGCAAATTTTTCTCATTAACATTACATTTTTCTCGTTTATACGCGCACTGCCATATAAACCAATACTTTGCATTTTTGCGCCAAATAATCGCGCGATAAAAAGTCATAGTGCTCGCTCGCTCTTAAACACACGATTAGCCCGACCAAGTTCAAACCATGTTTTACGATATGTGTGAGTTCCGATATACTTAGGGTATGTGAACTTTTGTAGGAATGTCAATGACCCCGAAAGTCTCTATAGACTAAAAGGATTTTCGGATAAATCGTGCCGGAGACAAGACAAATTGTTTTTGATGAAATAATTAGGTTTTAAATAAAATCCTTTGCTGTTTGAACAATAGAAGATGGGTTTTCGAATTTGGTCTTCAATTCTGTATTTGATGGTGTAGATGAAACAAACGATTTCTTAAAGTAACATGCCTTTTATATTCAACTAGCTGACAATTAGTTATTCTGTCCAAATTTCAGTAATTCATACAAAATTCTCATAGAATAAGCACTTTCAGTTTACCAGAACTTTCCCGGCAATTTTTCTTTTTTTCTTTTCTTGTGAACCTGATTCGAACTAATAATATTACAAACATTAAAACAAACATTTTCAAACAAAACATTACCAAATCGCTCCACCCGTTCTGAAGTGATGCGCTAATAACCAACGAACAGCATATAATTTTTGATGTGTAAGATCTTTCCTCTCGCTTTCCTGCACTCTGTGGGAGTGATTTCGTGAAAAGGAACGGAAGTGTGTAACAGGAAGTGAAAATATTTTTCTAAAAGTTTTGAGTGACGGATTGAAATGTCGCCATACCTTTAAATGTTGCTTATTTGGTATGGAACTAGAAAGTACTTTTATTACCTATGGGACCAAACCTGAAATCGCAAAAAAATATCAGCTGTTCCTTATATTTATATTCGCATAACTCGTCAAAATGTAGGAACAGCTGATTTTTTTTTCGCGAGTTGTTCATAATGATGAGTGCAATGACCCCTTAAGAGGTTGTGCGTTATTTAAGTTACACCTTGTATAGATTATAAAAACCGGCCAAGTGCATGTCGGACCACGCACAATGAAGGGTTCCGTAGTTGGTATGAACTTATCCCATAACCAAACTTAACTTTTTAGTTGAAAAACATGTTCTCCCTTATGACGATATGTCATGATCAATTCTCCAACTGCAAATGTAAGTTTGTAATCGCAAAAAAAATGTGATAAAACTACAAATTAACGATTTTCGGACTTTTTCCTTTACTTATGCTGTGAGACCTTGCTACTTGGCAATTTTCACGATTCTAGGTTAACGGAAAGTAGGTAGGTACCCTAAAAGGTTTTGATTTATTTGCGAGTATCAAAATATGTCACATAAATGGCTGTATTTTTTATTGCGTTGATTTAGAAGCTTGATTTTTTTAGAGCTCCAAGGGACCGTGGAAAACGTAAGTATTTGATTCCTCCACGCGTTCCTGAGAAAAAAGGTCTTGACAGACTGACAGACAGACAGACGGACAACGTGATCCTATAAGGGTTCCGTTTTTAGCGTACCTTAAAAGGGAAAAACGGAACCCTTATAGGATCCCTTCGTTGTCCGTCTTGTGTCTGTCTGTCTGTCAGTCTGTCAAGACCCTTTTTGTAAGGAATGCGTGGAGATATCAAATTGAAATTAATATGAAATATGTAGGTCAGTAGTCCCTTGGAGTTCTAAAAAAATCAAGCTTCTAAGTCATCGCAATAAAAAAATACGGCCATTTATGCGACATATTTTGATACTCGCAAGTAAATCAAAACCTATAGGGTATTTCCCGTTGACCTCAAGAAGCAAGATCTCACAGCACAAGTAAAGGAAAAAGTTCAAAAATTGTTAATTTGTAATTTTATCACATAAAATTTTTTTTTTCGGATTACAATGTTAAGTTTTTTTTTGGGATAAATTCTTTTCAACTACGGAACCCTTCATTGTGTGTAGTCCGACACGCACTTGACTGATTTTTTCCTTTTGAGGTGCACCCTAAAAATACCCTAATTACATGTAAACTAAGCAATAGCTGATTCTACTTCTAGCGATAGCAAATATGCTGTGTTAGAAGCGGAACATTGTGTTTCAAAAAACATTTCAGTTCTAGTTGTTCCATAACCACATTAACATCGGGATAACCAAGTGCCAATTTCACAAATGAAACAGAACGCGACCAGCACATCTAAACTGCGTTCAAGAGCGGTCAGTGTCACCACAACAATAACACTGACAGCTCTTGAAGGCCGGGTTCCCACTACGCTGGACTGGTCGGTTTCGCCGAGACACCGTACAAATTATATAAAGCTATTCGCACGTAACCGGATCCGGCAAGAATTCCGAGGCCGGTATTTATGTCGGATGTTTTGGTCACTGCGGCCGGAAAAATGCCCGGATCAGCGTAGTGGGAACCAGGCCGAACCCGGTTTTTATGTGCTTATTGCGTTCAGTGAAATCCGCCCCAAGTAAGAACTTAAAATGACCGCCTCCTCCTTCGACTCCTACAGGAAAGAAATGGTTATACCGGCCAAGTGCGAGTCGGACTCATGAAATAAATAATCTGTGAAAATTTCAACTGTCTACCAAACGGTTCATGAGACATGAGATAGCTCGTTGATACACAGACGGATAGACCGAAAGCGGAGGTTTAGTAATAGGGTGCCCTTCGGGTACGGAACCCTAATAAAATAACATCATCATCATGCCTGTATTCCCAGATGGGCCAGGCAGAAGTGTTTCAGGCAGAGATCGTGAGCGCAGCCTCCTTAGGTCTACTGCTCTTTTACATATTAGAATGTGCGCGTGTAAAGTAGTTTTTTTTTGCTAAATAAGTACCAAGTGTATATAAGTACATACTTACTTTAAATAGCAAAATGACTACCTACCTACAGATCACCCAGGGGATTCAATTGATCTCACCTACATAGAGTTTGTACCCGAGTGAACTTTACAACGAAAATAAAACAATATATCAACAAAATTGCGATACTTGATCCGCCGATTGTGCTTCAGGCAAATTTACTTAAAAAGGAATAGGTAATTGTATGAAATCATATCGGTTGCTCACTCTTGCCTATATTTTTCTTTGAAATAGGTATATCTAAAGTTAATGATGGCCTACCATAGATACGGAACTCGGGCCTTTGCCCGTGGGTATCAAAACTTGACTGACCTATTTATCGTAAGATCAGAAGCATAGGTAATGAATTTACCGGTCAATGACATTGCTGAACTGAAAAAAAAGTACTTGGCAGTTGTTCTTTTAATATTGTTAAGAAGGTGACCCGGTATTTTTTTTTCTGTGACTGTTCTTTGAGCTTTGAATTGTGACTTCAAAGTTGGCAGCTTTTAAGTTTTTGAGGCCGCCAAAATTTCCGCATTGACATAATTTGGTTACCTATTTCAAAGTTTACTATATTATGTATTGCCCTATTTAATATTATTTACAAAGATCGTATTTTTCTGTTTATTATTTAACAGTATTGTAATATTACAATTTAAGTGCAATTACGAACTTTTTGCTGTCACATTATTAAATGCCATCCGAATTGGCCCGTCAACGTTAAAAACAAACGTGTGCGGTCGGGGGAAGCACACAATGACGCAATGACTTGACTTGAAGGATAATGGACACTTTTTCGCGTGACTTAGGACGGTGTGGGCAAATCTAACGATTTAAATCTTTGTAATCGCCCATAAATTGCGGACACTATGTGTACGGCGGCCACCGTTCTTCTAGGAAACCGTAGCTTACTTTACGCATACACACACTCGATACACACACTTATTATAATAGAAAGAGACAGAGAGAGAGAGAGAAAGTCGCATGGAGGGGGCATAACGCTTTTTCCTTACGTGATGATTTCTACCAGTCAACTCCTACCGCAGGAACTTCGTTCCAAAAATGTGTGAAGGCCATTCAAGTTTTTTTCTTCTTTACCAAATGGCTTTGCTTTTCAAATTTTCATCAAATTCGGCCAGTTTTATTTTTAAATAGGCCAAGTGCGTGTCGGACCACGCACAATGAAGGGTTCCGTAGTTATAGTAGAATTTATCTCATGAACAAACTTAATATTGTAGTTGAAAAACATGTTCTTCCATACATTCCAACTGCAAATGTTAGTTTGTACGCACAATATTGCGAGATTTACTATGTTACGAGTATTTTAATACCATAGACTTCTTATAGGTTTTCCTGTAATCTATAAGTATGATAGGTATAGAACCATTTTCTGTATTTTTTCAAAATTTTTGACTCGATAGTTTCGGAGATAAGGGTTGGATTTTTTTTGTTTTTTCTTAAATAACTTTATAACAATTTATTATAAAATTATAAAAAAAAAATATCTATTTGGGACCTTCACAGTTAGCCCTTTCATTTTATATGTTACACGGTACACTTTGCAAAACTTTTTTTTTTAAATTTTCTTATTTGCCCCCCAAAAGTGACCCCATAATCAAAATTAATTAATTTACGTTACACGTCCGTATTCGGGTCACACAAATTCATTTACTTTTGAATTTTTGACTGTAAAACATATTTAAGTTAATTTTGTATAAGGTTAAGTTGTATCGTTTTAGTTATCAGTAATTTTGTATTAATGTACTAGTGTGTAATTGTTAGTAATGTAAGGTTATTTTAAATAGTTAATAATTATTACAAGTAGTCTTAGCTATCGCATTAGGTTTGTAACCTGTAATGATAGTATAAGAGTTTTAAATAAATAAATAAATATGTGTACCAAATTTCAACTTAATCCGTCCATTACATTCAGAGCAAATTGGCTGTGACAGACGGACAGGCAGACACTAGAGTGATACTAGGTTTAATAAAATAATTTAATAAACAAAAATACAAAAAAATACTATTACTAAACACAAATAACAAAAAGAAATAAAAGCGGAGCAACCTGTATATGAATAGTGAGCAGCTCAGATTCGAAACATTACCGACCACGTACTTACTGATACTCGTAGATGTTTACGGCGCGTGCAAAATATTACTCTACCTACATTATTCATTATTAGTTGTTACAACGAATGTGAGTACCAATACAAACCATTTCTGGTTTAATGGTACAATACAAATCTGAACGTGTAATAAACCTGTACTTATGCATAAATAAATAATAAATAATAGTACCAGAACTAAGTTCTGTGTGTCGAGTGTACGTTTTTTCATATAGAAAACGCTACTAACACGATTCTGTATCGAGTATTAAATGTATGAAATCACAAAATGCGCCCTCTGGCGGAAAGTATTGTAAACCGGAACAGCGAGTGTAAGACCACGTCCTATTTTCCGTGTTCCGTTTCATTATCATTATTTAAAAGTGATCATCGCGCGGTCGCGTTAATATGTCACTTTTTGTTCATAAAACACAACATGATTTGATGGGTAGCATAATAAATATTTACATTTAAATCAATAAAAAAAAAAAAAAATCACCAAAGTAGGTACAGCAATTTCTTAGGCCTCTGCCTCGAATTTCGCTGGCAGCGGGGCGGCAGCGGCGGCGGCGCGGGAGCGGCAGGATTTTATGCATAAAAACAAATGGACCGGACCTCGAAAACAGCGGCGCGGAAGCGGGTCGAGACAATGCGAGACGCGCCGCCGCCGCCGCTGTCCCGCTGCCCGCGAAATTCGAGGCAGAGGCCTTAATCTATTAACTATTTAAATCTTAGATTAGAGGTTGTACGCTGTCTCATAGAAATGAGTAATTCTTTAACTCCTAAACTAAGTCAAGCTTGTATTATAGGAGTTAGTGAGCTGTTGACTTAGGCACAACCTTGAACTTATGTTGCATACGTGTCGCAGGCAGATTGTATGATTGTACATACGACCGTCGTCCGTTTAATATGCCGAAGGAAAATTAGCAACTCGTTAAATTGTTATAATTTCGACATTGATTACTATTATAAGTTCAGTCGGAACTGGGAAAATAACCACGCGCGATCCGAATTGGTCGCAGTAACTAAGCACCCCGAACAAATGGCTTGAGAAATAGAACTAAATACTTAAATTTGACGCGGCATTTTGTAAACTGTGTTTGAATTGTCCATCAAAATAAATGTTGTGGCATATATTATACATATAGTGACAAGGCAATTTACATTTTGCCTTCGCCATATTTCAAAACTACGAGCGTTTTTAAACGGACGACGCCGTTTGTAAAAGGCGGAATCATACAAATCGCCTGCGACATATGTAAAACATAAACAAAGTTATTGCTTAGAAAAGAAAAAAATAACATAAACGTACTGTAAAGTTTTTATTTAATTTATTTTTATTAAATAATAAACACATCATTTACATTTAACTGTAAACATAACCTAAAAATAACAAAATTATATACTAACATAACTAAAACTATTAAAAAACTAAAATATGGCGTCGAAAAATTCCTCCGCATCGCTGTCGACTGGTAAAGTACCCAAGAGACTGGCGGCATTGCCACGTTGTATGGCAATGCTAAGCCGCTGGCCAAGGTAAAAGCCAGCCCTTGGGTCACGGGAAGTGTCAACCAGCCGTTTGGAGATTTCGTTGAACAAACTATGTGCACTCGGACCCCTGTAAAGTTATACAAAATGATATATCAATAAAAATAAAAATCTACTACATACATAAACAAACAATACTTATCGTAAAACGGGGTTACTTTGAGAGCTGGGGTAACTTTGTTGATAGCAAAACTTGGTATGTTTTTTTCTGATTTAATTCATGATCCTGAACGCAGCCAAAATTTTTATTGTTCAGTTGGCGAGACTGACAGATCGGCCATATTTTGCCGAAATGTCGACATATAAATGTTGCCAAAACTAAATAAAATTATTTGCTAAAGTTTTGTGTAAAAAAGGATTAAAAAAATTGTCTGAATAACTTCAATGGCACAAGCGTAAGTATTATTGTTTAGTTTGTAATGTTTCACTGTTTTAATGAAACATTTCTTTAAGATTTATAGAATGTTTGTATTTTTTGTTTACGGTCGCCATTTTATTTTGCATGAACACTTTAGTTCACCGGGGCTACATTGATAGGTTAAACGAGGCGACTTTGATAGTTTGTTATCAATTTCACCCCAATGGTTATTGTACCCAATGTTACAGGAGTAATATACGAATTATCAATTTAACCTATATTTGTTGCTTATGGTTCGCACCTAAAAAAATACCGTGGGCGCAATTATAAAAATTACATAGAGGAGGCAATAAAGTAGCAATAGAGAAAATCACTAACAACGAGTGGTTTTTTAATGTACAGTCAACAAAAGAGATATCTAGGCAGGGTAGAGTAACATATTTGTATGTGAATTGCTTCATGTTTAATTATATATATGTGTATATTACTTTGCTTTTGCAATACTTCTACATTGTAACACACCTACACAAAATTGTATATTGTCACTAAATTGAACATGAAGCAATTCACATACAAATATGTTGGTATACCCTGCCTTGATATCTCTTTTGTTGACTGTACATCGATTTATTTGTAAATGGCTTTTTGTAACGTGAACTTGTTACAAGGTAACATCGCGCTTATCTAAGTGCCACATAAAAAAAACTGGTCCATTATTTGCAGGAATTATAGGTGTATCTGATAAACCATTTCCTAAAATCTTGTACGGAATGAATCTGCATAGGTATAAGAAACCCAATGACGCGTGCCGACCTAATCTAAGAAATAAGTCCTAGCTTTTAAATTCTGTTGGCATCAATGGCTTGATAATATTACCTGCTAATGGACGTGAACACGTGTCTCTTCGCTTACAGGTTCATTGTCAGGCACTGTGACGTACAAGGTTGCATTCTTTGCACGTTCCTTGTCATCAGCTGTCTTCGAGTTCTCCCGAAGCCGACGGCTTAATGGAGAGGGCTATAAACAGATTAACCGGTTGAATGCCGTAATTACAGAAACAATTAAAAAGCCATTGTGTCTCGCCACAGAATAATAAAGCTACAGTAGTTTGTCTGGGCAATGGCCTTGAATTTATTACCTGCAGCCGCTCGGAAGATAAATACGCGTCCATCCGCGCGTAACTGCAGCGCACTCGAACTGTGTTGCGTACTGCAGTACGCAACACTAATTACCAGTCACCCTAAACACATGATTGTGCTCATGATAACAAACAACTTTTTCAACAAACTTGAAATCGCGAAAAAAAAATCAGCTGCTCCCTACATTTTGACGAGGTATGCGAACATAAATGTATGGGACAGCTGATTTTTTTTCGCGATTTCAGGTTGGGTCCCAAATTAAAAGTTGTTTGTTTTCATGAGTATAATCATGTGTTTAAGTATCGGTCACTAATTAATTACCAGTCACCCTATATACTGAGACTAGCTGCGCCCCGCGGTTTCACCCGCGTAGATCGAAATAAAAAGTAGCCTATGTGTTAATCCAGGGTATAGCTATCTACATACTAAATTTCATCCAAATCGGTCCAGCCGTTTGAGCGTGAAGAAGTAACAAACACACACACACACACACACTCACAAACTTTCGCCTTTATAATATTAGTGTGATTAGTGTGATAGTGTGATGTGATTTCGAAGCGCGTTATTTCGGCTGTTTTCTATGAAGATGGAAAGTCAAAGTCAAAGATTTATTTGCAAATAAATATGGTTACAAAGTTCTTACAGTGGTAGCACAGTAAGTGGTAGTATAGTAGCAGCTTAACATATTTAATCATAACATAATGACAAGCAAATTTTTGTATAAGTACAGTTACATCATTTAAATTTAAACTGAAAGAATACCTGTACAGTATAATAGAAGGAATTCTCAATTAACCACCTGCGTAAAGCCCTTCTGAAGGGGACCATTGGAAGTTCTTTAATTTGGTTAGGAATCTTGTTAAAAATCTAAACACACATAGGATAGCAACTTCGCCTATATAGTTTCGTTTTCATTCTAGGAATAATTAATCTATTAGGATATCTGGAATACTACTTACTTTATTATACTGTGGCATTTTTGGCAGTCGAGTCGTTAAATACATGTTTACTTATAAAACAAAAATGTATATTTTTGTTTTATAGGTAAACATGTATTTAACGGTAGGCGGGCGAAACATCGTGAAGAAAAAAAATTAAAGTTTGGAATTTAATATCTAATCTTAGGATCTGCCCAAAGAATGCGGACTCCCACTCGTCAACACCAGCGAAAGTGATTGACGAGGTCTTTAATTTAATTCGTCATTAGGTAAAGTCAGGGAAATTCACCGTCAAATCGACTACCAACTTAAATGATCCATATATCCAAATAAAAACTGTTATTCTAGTTTTCAATTTGCCGTTTATAGTGCCTAGTGTGTGTACAACTTTTATTATTTTCCAGCCTGTAACCTCTCACTGCTGGGCAAAGGAATCCCATCTCCAATGAGATCGCACCTTGCGATGAATCAACACTTCCTGAACGTAAGTATGCAACGTCCTAAACTAAAAATAAAAGAGAGATTTAGTTAGAAGTAGACAAGAGAGACAGAGAGAGTTGAAAAAAAAAATAATGAAAAAGAAAAAACAAATGAATGAATGATGAATGTTGTTGAAATGGTGTTGTTGAATGAAATGTGTCTAAATGTGACGCGTCCTTGAAATTTCACTCTCGTCCAATTATCGAATCAATCAGTCTGCCTAGCCTTTTCCCAACTATGTTGGGGTCGGCTTCCAGTCTAACCGGATGCAGCTGAATACCATTATTTTACATGGAGCGACTGCCTATCTGACCTTCACAACCCAGTAACTGGGTAATACGATACCCCTTGGTAAGACTGGTTGTCAGACTTTCAGGCTTCCGACTACCCGTAACGACTGTCAAAGATCCACGAATGACAGCCGGGACCAACGGCTTAACGTGCTTTCCGAGGCACGGAGGAGTCTCGGTATGTAAAGATGGTCACCCATCCACTGACCAACCCGTCCAATTATCGAATCGCTGCTTAAAAAGTTTCACTTAAAAAAAAAAAAAAACAACTTCTCATGAAATCCCCATAGGAACAAACTACAGTCTATCATATTACGGCATTGTGTGGAGAGTTTATTAACCCCGATACGTTGACGCATCTTGGATGCGTGTGACGCAAGCCTGATGAATGCGTCACGGGTGCATTAATTGTAAACAGGGTGGGAATTGCCGCTTGGGACAAGAGAACAAAGATGTTTGAGCTGGAATGTCAAACGTGAAAGCGAATGAAAGCCACGTGTTATATTGAAAAGCGGAGAGGTTAAGGCGATTTTACACGATGCAAGTAACTGGTAAAGGTGCGGATATCTTTGTTTAACAGGAGGCTCGTAATGTATCGGACACTATCAAAAACCTATGTATCTGTGATTTTGTCATAACTCCTAATCAAATAGTGATCTTTCGTGAGTGACCTCAACTATTTTCGTTGTCAATCTTTCTGTGAGAGGTGCCTATCGAAACAAGCTATAGTTAGAGTTGGTTTTTAGCCTCCGACGCAAAAAGAGGGGACCAAAAAGTTAAGTTTGACCGCTGGTGTGTCTGTCTATGGCACCGCAGCTCTTAAACGGGTGAACCGATTTGGATGCAGTTTTTTTTATTTGAAAGCAGTTCTAGCGGTGGTGCGTAGACATGTTTTATCAAAATCGGTTCAGCCGTTTCAAGGTCGTCCGCTCTTTTGTTAACTGCGGTAGGGATCTTAGACGCATAATGGGTATTTACTTTACTTTCATGCATATGTGTGAGCTAAAATTTGAAACACCCATGTATGCTATATAACTATGCAAGATTATGGAATTCTTGGTCTGATGTTGCAGCCAGGATATCCAGCACACTCTTGAAAAAAATAATAGCAGATATGTTGTGTTTGGATTCGTTTTGATCAGTATTTGATTCTACATACAGTGCAATGGTGGCAACTAGATGAGCTGATGCTACAGCCAGGTTATCCAGCAAATTCCGGCGAAATTGGGGTGGTATCGCCGCTCGAGCAGTCCGGCTCAAAGAGGTGGCACGCATAACATGTGCGCCTTAATGGGAGGACGTGCGGTCGTGGGATCGGCCGCACTTGGTGATGGGGCCCGCTAGGTAGGGCGGCCTGATACCAGCCGGGGGTGCGGTGAATGTACAAGTATCTCCCGGGCCCCCGACTCATGGTTCTAGAAGGAATAGTGGGGTTTGTGTCGCTAGAAGTCCGACATAACCCTCCGTTGTACCCAGTGGGAGGGTATCCATGAGGATTACCCCACGAAAAAAAAAGAAAAAGGTATCCAGCACACTAGTACACTCTTGAAAAATATTTTTTTTTTACAAAAAAATACAACCGACTTCCAAAAACAACACTAGAAAGTGAAAAATAACTTTAATTTCGGAAGTCGGTGTCTAGTTAAATGTATTTTCGTTTTTTGCCACCGACTTCCGAAATTAAAGTTATTTTTCACTTTGTAGTGTTGTTTGTGGAAGTCGGTTGTATTTTTTTGTAAAAAAGTTTTTATTTGTCACTTTTTAGTTGTGGTACCTACCCCAAACAAATTCTAATACCACTACCTGCAAAACAAACTAGAACATCATCCATATAAAAGTGGGGAAAAAATCATAACTTCTTTTGTAACAGTTTAAAAGTTTTAAAATAAAAAATAATTAAAAATTAAAAAAAAAAACCCCAACCAATAATGAAATATTTTGGGAGCATGGTTAAGAGAATATAATGCGAATAATTTTAATAATAATAATAATTTTAATTTATTTATTGCATGTAAGTAATCTAAATTTTAATTATGAAATTATGGTTAGTATTTTTATGTTATGTTATTAACTTATTGCTAAATGTGTACTGCATGCTATGAGTTAACCAAGATGTTAAATATTTGTACGCTGAAATGCCGAGTAGAGTGAAACCCATGAGGTATTAAGAACTTATGTACCTATATTCTTGCAAATAAATATCATTCATTCATTCAATGTCTGCTATCAAATTGCAATTGATTGCAGGTAAAGTTCATTAATTTTAATACACTCTTTGAATAGACCGCTTCAACTTAATAATACGTTATTGAAAAATCTATTGAATTAATTAATTATATTATACCTACGCGAAACAATATCAACTTGACATTTTACTAGACTGCACGTTTTAAACACTATTTGATCATATCCCTGAGTGGGAGTATGCATGGATACATTTTTAAGAGCTTTAATTTTGTTATGTAGTTCAGTGGTTCACTATGTTAGCTTCAATATATAAACAGATCAAAAAGCGAAGCTATTGGACGAAATAGACCAATAGCTGGGCGATTGACTTCTGCGTTAACAAACTGTTGTCATATCCAAAGCTGCAACAAAGTAAACCATTTGTTTGGGCTTTTTATTAGTCAGGCATTGAACTCAACTCAAACTCAGCATTTATTTCAATTCAACCATTTACAGGCACTTTCAAATTGTCAAGGAGGTCGGTCAGTCAGAAATATGAAGCTAGTTTCCCCATTCCAAAGCGTAGTAGGTACCTATGGAGAAGAACGGGCAAGCAACTCCATGGATACTTTTTTAAATAATTTTGTTACAAAAATGTTAGTTACATCATTATGAATTTATATGTAAATGTGAGAACGATGTAAAAAAACAAGCCTACACGTTAAAAGCGACCAGAGTAACAAACAGAAACAAAAAAAAAAAAAAAATAATTCAAAAATAAAATAATTAAAATAAGCCGTTAAAATAAGTCGTGGCAGCTAAGAGATGACCAGTCCCAAGCCCAACTAATGGCGCCCGTTCACGAACATGACGCATGAGTCAGCACCATATGCCCCAACCATTTTGAAGGATTTTGAGGCGGAGTATCTCGTAGGCACATAATGTTTGGCCCTGTTACACTATGTTTCAAACAATTCCTTCAAACTATTATGCCACTAAATTCCTATATGTATATGCCACTTAGACATTGAGAACTAAGTATCTAATGGTTTCGTCCTCGTGTGCTTGCTATGATAACCTTTGTAATGACGTCATATAGGCCTCGTACATTGAAGAAACAAAGTAGGCCATCACTTCCATAAATAGTAGCATGCATTCTGAAATATGAAACATGGCGCAGTACCTTGGGGTCTATTTATAGGCGGTTGGCGCTGGCTACAGTGAGCGGTGCTCGGGTTTTGGGGCTGGTGCTCATTGATGCCGGGGCATCGATCGGAGGCGGGGCCCGGGCCTGCAGCAGCTCTGACCTAGTTTGCACCCTCAATGAAACAGGAGGATGAGGGACCCCAAAGCCAAATAGAGTAACTCTACAAAAATAAAATGTTGGGACTTAAATATTCCAACTTCAATCATGTTTTGTGGTCAGTGGTGGCAATCATGTGGTGTGTCAATTTTCATGAGAATTAACTAGTTACCATACCAATATGAGTTCTAACCACTGATCGCGGTCAATCGAATTAGTTAACTACCTGTGTCCACTATGTACAGAGACAATTTAAAGTTCATAATTATTTTGTAATTTTTTGTTCCCGTAGATAGTTTTTGGACACGTGTCCGTTTCGTACAATGGCGGGATGAACTTTAGGAGCATTTTCTAAACCCCTCAAGTGTCGGACGCACCCCATGTGTACGTAAGGAAAAATCCTTTATATAATAGGTATATAAGCGTATATCATAAACGTAAAAAAATATCATCCGATGGCGACCGCGGGCTTACAGTAGTTGTGAACCTATGGGGTTCGCAACTACGGGGAGTACACCATATGACAACCTATGGGGTTGATAAATTAGTACATAATTTACAGATAAAGGGTAGTAACTGAGCGTTGAATTAAAGAAGTTCAGACGTTACTCAGTTAAGTAAGCTTTGTTAATAGTAATAATACGCATTGTTGCCAAACTGTTGCAGTTGTCGTAAAGGTAATTTTCCTACTTCCTCCTAGTTTAAACTAATATGAAAACTGATCAATTTAATTAAAATTACAAAGAAAAACATTGTTGATTTGGATTTGAAAAACATGTTATAATATTTATTGTTTGGGATTAAGTTTAATGAAACAATTGTGAAAAAAAAAATGTGAGCAACGAAATTTGATTGTTTCAGACTTAGCACGTTTGGTCGAGCCTCCAAGGACAGTGGTGTCGGTTGTGCAGCGGAGGCCTCGGTCGTTGACCGCGCGACCTAGTTTCACGTTGACGTCACAGCTACGCCTCCTGACGTCACGCGTGAGCCTCCGCGAGCCCATTCAAAACTAGATCACAAGCTCGGGGTGCACTCCACCTCACCTTCCCTCCTCGTATATACAATTATCATCGAGGCCGCAGTACTGGAAGTAACGCTGGAGGTCATTTCTCCCTGAGTTTCTATTTATACCCACCATGGTAAGGTCACTGCAGGTATATTAATGATAACAAGAAAGTTTCCTTCTATAAAGCTTTCTATGAAAAAGATGATTGAGCTGTTGACGTTTTCTTTGGTGTTTTGAGGATCAGCAAAACTTTAATTCTGTATAATGTTTAATTATTGTCTGCTGATCTAGAAAAGTCATGAGACTTGAAAAATGCACACTATTAAAAATATCAGTAATCTTTCAGTAAATATTTGATTCTGAGGTCAGATAGGTAGCCACTTTATGAAAAATACTGGTGTTCAGCTGCAACCGGTTAGTCTGGGAATCCGACCCCAACATAGTTGGGAAAAGGCTAGGCAGATGATGATGATAGAAGATTTATTATTTCTTGCTGGGTCCTGTTTTAACTGGAAACTGTATCATCAACATCAATGTCATCATACAACAGTGTTGGATCCTTTTGGTGTGGTTGGCACAAAAGAGTAAACCACCCTCTGACGAGCTTTAGGTTTACCAATGATTTGTGTAACATTGTAAGTTTTGAATAACTTGCTATCGACGAAGAGCAAACTGTGTGTTTTGTTGTTTAGGTGATTCGGTTATGAATAATTACATCCCACTGCAGACCAACACTCAGATATCTTCATATTAGGAGATCAAACATCATAACAGGAAATTAACTGAAAGGAATTTTCGTCCAACTGCGAATTTCTGCATAATAATTTACAAAAAAATATTCGGTTCTGTAACATCTTATGGTAAGTATAATTTTGCCTTCATTCTAGGGTGAGTAGAGCAAAACTAGGATACAAGTAGCAAATCCAAAAAGTCTATAAAAAGTACAATCCTTGACACGAAAAGCTTGCGTTGTGCCCTTTTGAGAGCGCAGCCAGAACTCCCAAGGTTCATACTATGAAAATATTCACTGAACGGACTGAACAATTCGTTTCAAATGAATTACGATTCAGGAATAACTGTTATTTGATTAAGTAGGTATGTCTGTATATATTGTGCTTGGTTTTGGCAGTTTTAAATGCAGTCATTTTGGTTATTTTAATTGGTTTATTTGTGTGTTATTAACAGTGAAAAAAAAAGGTAAATGATCGAAAACTAAACCAAGTCTGTTTTCAAGTTTGAAACATCGGAATCTTGTTTCTAGTTCTGCGTAGGAGCTCAGCGATTGGCGATTCGTATTGGGTGTCAACCTGTAACTTGCACATACATCATTATAAAAATACATAGCTGCGTAATTGGTGTAACTTGAATATCGACATAAGAATAACTCGTCTTTGAGTGGGAAGTAGGTACCAAAGAATTCTGCAGTCGTCAAGTGGTTCTCTTCATAGGGTGGGTGGGTACCTATACGTTTGTTATCCTATTCTTGGTACCTGCAACGTGGGTGAAGGCTGTGGAGAAGCCATATCTTCTAAATTCCCTGAAATATTTTGGAGGGAAATAGAACTGTGGAGTTCGGAAGACTGGACATGGCAAAAGGCATATACTCGTAGCAGTACGATCGTAGGGATTATTTAAAGTGCATGACTTCTAACATAATGTTTAGTCTAAACTTTAGACTAAACATTATGTTTAGAGGCTTTAGAATCTAAAGCCTTAGACAAAAACATGCAATAAGATTAGTCAATTACACAATTTCAGCTAGGTACCTAAGTAAGTAATCGTATGGTATGTAATAGTAAATCTGAAGAGTTTGTTTTTTGTTTGTTTGAACGCGCTAATCTCTGGAACTACCCGTCAGACTTGAAAAAATCTTTTTGCATTTGATAGCCCAATTCTTGAGGAAATAGGTAGGTAGGGATATATTTAACATAACGCTACGACCCTTAGGAACCGAGCAATAGGAAAAAAGTCAGAAGAATGATAAGCGGAAAGGAAGAAATAGCGCGGGCGGGCGATGCGATGCGACGGGGTGAGACGGGGAACAAGAAATTTCACATGGACGAAGTTGCGGGCAGAAGCTAGTTACTTATAAACGTTGATAAAAGTTATGAGACGTTTGAACGTCAAAAATATATGGTTAAACAGGCGTTAATCATTATTAACTTTAAGCAAAACGTTTATAATTTGTTAAAGTAATGTCAAGGATGAGTATACCTACAGAGAGCCTTATAATAACATCATGGCCGATAAAGTAAGTGAATACTTAAATAAAAAAATAAAAACAGAATTTGTTTTTAACTCAAGTTATTTTTAGAATATTATGGCATGATATAATCATAAGAAGATTTTAGGCAAGAATTTCTAAAAATATATTCAGGCTTAATTTATTTCTGGTCTTGTGTAGGAGTAGCTCAATGCTTAGTTTATTGATGAGGTACTCGGACCAAAACACAAGATTTCCAGAATAATAATTTAGATATTACTTATATTATTATATTCATTTTATTGTACACCACAAAATTAATTAACAAAAAATAAATCAAGCACTACAAAATATACAATGGGCGGCCTTATTACTTTCTGCGATCTCTTCCAGGCAACCTTGGTTGTCTGGTTAGTATACCTAGGTATAGTTTGATTACTTAGACAAAGAATCAAGATTTCCAGAATAATAATTCACCCAAAACTTACTACTTTTCAATTTTCCTTTCGCCCAAATAGCGGAAAGAATAAGACAAATGGTGGTGTCTTAGTTTGTCACTAATCCGCCTTTCATCCAGCATTGTATCTGGGTCATGTGATATTCCAACAACTGTAGGCATCAAGTTTTTCTCATCTAAGGTTGACATGGCCTAGCTCTAGTTACTGGGACACGTCATATGTATCGCTCATTTCATATTCATATCATTCTATTAATGTTTATGGGCTGTGTTGATGCAACTTTCATAACAGTAGAAGATTAAGGAGCTCGCTGCGTTACCTTCACGCTAGAGGACGCTGGCGGAGGTCATCCTCTATGTTTACTGGTCTGTTTATGTTATGACACCGATTCACTTTCTGGGGTGCCTATCGTTAACTGTCTCCTCATTCGAATATTTCAGGAGGATTCAAAAAAATTTGATAACGTATTGAGGAAAAAATTAATAACTTTAATAAGATTTTAAAGATAATCTCTGCAGGAACTGCGACAATTAAGAAAATAACACTTCAACTATGCTGAAATTGCTTAATGAAAAAAATTTATCGTTGAAAAAAGATGCTCTAAAAAAAAGAAAAAGAACATGCCTGGAAAGTTTTGAGGTTAAGTTTACAAGTAAATGTTTATTTTTACTTTATTATAAACATAACCTAAAAATAACAAAATTATATCCTAACATAACTAAAACAGGGTTGAAACCCTTGGGCCGTGGGGTCCGAGTGCTCATGGTTTATTCAATGAAATCTCCAAGCGGCTGGTTGACACTTCCCATGACCCAAGGGCTGGCTTTTACCTTGGCCAGAGGCTTAGCATTGCCATACAACGTGGCAATGCCTCCAGTCTCTTGGGTACTGTACCACTCGACAACGATGTGGAGGAATTTTTCGATGCCATATTTTAGTTTTTTAATAGTTTACAAGTAGCTTTAAGTTACTTCTTTGACTTAGCTTTTATGTTAATATAGGTGTGTTTGTAAATTGTACAGGAAAGACATAATACCGTCATTACAAAAGATACAATAGCAGTAAGGTGAAACATAAGGTGAGTGACATTTCACCCTTAATTCACATAATATGTGAAAGCGTAACAATTGATATGTTATAATAGTGGAGTTCATTGTAACACTATTGCTTGCTATTATTGTTATTTTGTCATCGGCTTAAAGCACTGGGGTCTATGGACATTACATCGTTGTGTCAAATGTCGTTCACGTCCAATCGTTTCTGTAGCTCTGAATAGTAATACAGTAGTTTACAATTAGTTAGTCAATGGAATAAGGATTGAATGCAAGAATAGAGGTTATTAATTTTATAATGAAGTACTATAATAGTTCATATTATATTATTATGGTTCATTGTATTATACAATATGATATTATGTTAGCTCAATAGTAAGTTCAAAGGTATTATTAGTGTCATAATAGAAGCTATAAACGTCACGGGCAGGATGGGCAGGTAAAAGGGTAGACCACGAAGTAAATGCTTGGTGGGGTAGACCCTTTAGGTAGTGTCACAGTGTCTATCTATAGGGCGCCTAATTGTATTTGACCGACCATTGCGCACATTTTGCTACTATACGACATCCAGTAAACCTTTTGCTTAAACCTTGTTCGAGGAATACGCGATTATCAAATAGATGTCACCTGATGTTTCCAATAATATTGTATAATACGCTATTACCTCATTCTCATATTCACACTAAGTGTAGGTACCTATCACTCGTTTGGATGGTCATGAATTCGTTTTGTTAGTGGTTTTGCCGTCGTCATTGAGAAAAAGTTCAGTACAACTTTAAAACTGTTTTGCCCTTAAGATTCAGGGCAAAAGAGTTTAAATAAGTTTGTGAAGACCTAGACGCCTCCTTGGTTTAAGTAGTCTTTAAAAACTCCGCTTTGGATTGCTAACAGTTTTGAGGTCAGATCCATGGCCGAGTAAAAGTGTTGTGATATGATATGTTTATTATTAGTACCTACGTCTCTGAATACTAGCACTCTCCTCTATTTTAGTTGATTAAGGGTTAATTTTGCAATCGTCAGTTAACTTTTATTTATGGATTAGCTATGGCGGTTTGACAGCTTTTGTATAGAAAATATGCCCAACTGTCATATTTATTCTTCAGATAGAAGTTATCTGACTATTGAAAAACCAGCCCTAAGGGCTAATTTTTCAACAGTCAGGTAACTCTTTATCTGAAGAATAAAAATTTCAATTTAACAGCTTTTGTATAGAACATAATTTTGTCAAACTGTCATAATTATTCTTCAGATAAGAGCTATCCGACTATTAAAAAATCAGCCCTAAGTACCTAGTTTTTTATTTAAATAAATAAATATCATATAAGTATTTGGCTTGATATAATTTAGTAACAACTTTTGACAAGAGGGGGCAATTCCCGTTCGCATTTTAATCTCTGTCAAAAACTTCTAATTTACATACATTTTGACATTGATTGTCGACATTTTTTACCCGACGAAAAAAAAGGAGGAGGTTCTCAATTCGACACGTATGTTTTTTATTTTTTTTATGTATGACCACGCATAACTTTTTACAGAGTCGTCCGATTTAAATAATTTTTATTTTATTCGAGAGGGTATACATCAAAGTTGGTCCCATATAAAATTGATTAACTTTGCTTGGGTAGTTTTTGAGTTAGCTTCAATAATACGTATTTTTTCCCCACTTTTATATGGATGATGTTCTAGTTTGTTTTGCAGGTAGTGGTATTAGAATTTGTGTGGGGGTAGGTACCACAACTAAAAAGTGAAAAATAACTTTAATTTCGGAAGTCGGTGTCTGGTTAAATGTATTTTCGTTCTTGACACCGACTTCCGAAATTAAAATTCGGTCGGTTTCGGTTTCGGGGAATTTAAGTCGGTTGTATTTTTTTGTAAAAAAGTTTTTATTAAGTACGAGAGTTGGCCATAAGGTTCACCAAAATGATCACTTTTTGTTCATTATGTAACTAGATCGTCACCCCGCTCTACCACTTGGGCACAAAAAGCCAAGTTTTATTACTTTATTGTATTGTAAGGTTTGAGGAGGAGCATGGTGTAACACCAGTGAAGTGGTCACGTTCGCAGCCACGCCGCGCCGCCCGCCGACTTGCACCCTTCCCTGACAAATAAAAATAACCCCGCCAGTTTGTTCGGCTAGTGTGGCTGGCAGATTGTGAAATAATGTCATTCACATTAAAAATATTTTGTAGGGACAATTTTAGTTTTATGCTTTTATTTTCATCGTATTTTTAAAGAATTTCTAAAGTAGGAGGATTTAAGGTATTTGATGCGTAATTATTTTTCGGCTTGTAAGAGAGTTCCTTTGAATAATCACGTGAAAACACGATACGTTTTGACGAAAATCATCATGCTTGCCCGTGACTCATATTCGGATAGATGTATTGCCTCCGGTTACAAAGTTGACATTTGGAGAAGTTTACTATACCTAATAGTAAGTCCAACTTCATACAATGCCTTTATTCAGCACTTCTAAAAAAGCTTATAGCATGCACAATGATAGCCGATATTTTAATTCTAGCAGTGAAGTATTCGTGGATATGTACCTACTTAAAAAAAATGTGTAATTTACTAGATTATACATAGGTATAATCTAGTAAATTACAATAATTAATTATTAATAATTATTATTAGATTATACCTATAGGTATAGACCTATAGGTATAATCTAATAAATCACACTTTTCAAAGTCAATGTCAAATTGTTTAATTCAAATAGGCACATAAAAGGCACTTTTGAATGTCAAAAATTAACGAGAAAATGTTCATGTTCCAAGCACGACGTGCTGTGCTGGCGCCGCTGCTGCGGCTGCTGAGACCCTCAAGCGGCGCAAATACTGTAACCTTATAGGTAACTACAGTTTTGAGCCGTTTGGGGTCGAAACGCTCGGGTCATGGGGCCCGAGTGCGCGTCTACTTTTTAAGGAAATTTCTCGCCGACTGGTCGAGTCTTCACGTGACCAGAGGGCTGGCTCGTTCTTTGGCCAAAGAATTAGCATTGCCATTCAACGTGGCAATGCTGCCAGTTTTCTGGGCACGTTTCCGGATGACATCGATGAGGACGAGTACTTCGACGCCTAAGTGTCCTTTTTTATTTATTTGTATAGTTAGTTAGTTAGTCTTTTACAATAATAATTGAATTAAATTAAAGTTAAATAAATACCACGAGAAAATTGAATTGATGCTAGTTGCCCCTTCCAAAAGGTAAACTACCTTTTGGATGTTATTTTATGAACTAAAACTAACATTTCCCGACTGCTTTTTGCCTAAGCTATCTAAATAATATATTTTTTCTCTTATAGAGTAAAATAACGTATTGTAAAAGTAGTAATCACATAAAATTAGTTTTGCCTTTAAACCAATGTTTTCACAGATTTCCTCAAATTATATGGCGGCGAAGTTTTACAGTTATTTCTACTCATTTTCTGAATTTCCCGGTTAAATAGTTCCTTTATTCATCATACCTACACTTCGTCGGTTGTTGATGAAAGATTTATTACATTCGATAAGTTCGTGGAGGCTTCTCTTTGAAGTCGTGAACGTTAGATATAACTCTCTTTGTTCATTCATTATCATTCAACTTCCATGCACAAACACACTTACATAATTATTATGTTACTATATTTTAAAAGGTTTTTTAGAAAATGTATTCTTTCATAATACAGTTTCAAATTAAAAGTAGTAGTAGTGTAGTAGTAGTATAGTATAGTTTTAAAATATTTCAGATGTTTATACCTACTAGTTCAAACTTTGTGCAGCAAACGGAAATTTTCTTAACAGCATCATTTTATCTCTTTTAAAAGATATCAACCTCACCTCAATGTAGAAGTCATAAAAAAGAGTTGAGTTTTCCATCTAGTCAGGGATTGCTCGGCTCCTCGGTCACGTTTGAGGACACCGGTAAGATGATTATACCTACTGGTCTATTCGTCTGCTTACTAGGAAGTAGGTTTATATCAGTGATAGTGGATATTTTGTAGATGTTTATTAATGGTAAACTTGTTTACATTCTATAATATTCTAATCACATGAAACAAAACCTTTTGTGATACTAAGTATAAATTCGTCAGAAAAACTGAGGAAAACATTACATTTAAATGCACTCTTTTACAAAGTAATAACCGAAACCTAATTAGCACTAAGTCATAAACACCCAATAACCGGGTATTAATTGGAATAAGTTTCTAAGTACCTAATGGATAGATAAAAACTAGTACTACACTACGCCACGCCACACATTACGCCACGCCACACACGACGCCACGCCACACACCACGCAACGTCACACACCACGCCACACACCTCGTCACGCCACGTTCTCTGAAGTCCTTCCTACGGACCGTCTGTTGGAAAACACTATAGAAATGTGATAGTACACGTGGGTGCCATGCGCCATAGTCTAGGTATTATATAGGTATTTCTCATAAAACGTGGAGAGACATACAGTGGCGCTCAAACTTTTTTTATTATACCTTCTTCTTGTTCTTCATAGAAATTAATGCTACAAGAGACTACACATTCTACGTTTTCGGCAAGAAGGATGGAGACTACAGTTTGGTGCTAGAGATAAACATGTGATGGTACAATACAGATTCTGAAAGTCTGACAACCAGTCTTACCAAGGGGTATCGTATTACCCAGTAACTGGGTTGTGGAGGTCAGATAGGTATTCGCTCCATGTAAATACCGGTATCAGCTGCATCCGGTTAGACTGGAAGCTGACCCCAACATAGTTGAGAAAAGGCAGATGGTCTCATCTGCCTTTTCTCAACTATGTTGGGGTCGGCTTTCAGTCCAACCACACATACAATGATACAATACATATTCTTTTGCCTCTTAATTACTTAAGATTATGAGTAAATCATAAATTTATTGCTCTGCTAACGAAGGCCAATTAGGTTTCGAAATGATTATTAATTAAATAGTGACATTATTTTACTATTAACAAAAAACAACAAGAAGATATAAAAAAAAAAAACTAGGAAACTTTGAGAACAGCCCAGTGTCACGGGCGGAATCCTTTTACCGAAGGCGCGCGGCGGGCCGCGTGCATGAAAACGAGGAATTTCTGCTCGGACATGGAAGAAACCGCAAGACAAGAGGTTTTATGTAATTCTGAGCTTAGAATAAAAGTGGTGTGGGCGTTCCAGGTTAACGCGTAGGTATTGAACGGTCAAACAGCAATACACGAGGGACGAACAATGGTAAATACATTAACACGATCAGAGATATTGGAATCAGCACCCTAATTGCACACAATCAATCGGAATATTTATCGTTTTGAAGCAGATTGCTAATCCATTGCTTCTTATTTTCGAAAAATTTGTCTGCTCGATAGCGTAAATAACGCAATGAATATTGGTGAACTTTCAAAATATAACCAATTCTAACTGTAAGTGTGTTACGCAATCACCCCGCAGTACGTTATAGATTTATTTAAAAAAAAACGTGGTTTGCAATTTAGTCCCCCTTTATCTATCTGTTCAAGTTCAATATAAACTCACCTCTCTAGGATAGAAAGCTCAAGTTCATTTGCATGTCACAATCTCATGAGACTTACTAAAGGCCGTAATGGATAATGGACAAGATGGACATGTCAAGACGTATTACCAAAACAACAAATTAGTTAGTTAACGAACAAGCTTACTCTTTGTTTACATTAAGTAAGCATAAAATAATACATAATACCTAATAATTATTATGCCGTAAACACAATTTGATTACAATAAGACGTCAGACAATGCCGTTTTGTCTCAGAATTGTTTACCAGATGTTAATTGAGAATCTGGATTATTGAGATAATTTTCATATAGACCATGAGCTGAATATTATTATATAATATATTTACGTACTAGCAATTCCCTCGCGGCTTCGCCCGCGTGGATGTCGGAAAATATCCTATGAGAACGTGCTATCGGGAAATCCTTTCTTATTCCTTGTCTACATTATAAAAGGAATCTCTGTGCAAAATTTCAGCTTTCTAAGTTCAAGGGTTTGGGCTGGGCGTTGATGAGTCAGTCAGTCAGTCAGGGCTTCTCTTTTTTTGTATATAGATAAGTAATCTGACAGTCATTGGTTTTGTAAGGATTATCTCTTCTCCCACTGTGTCTTTAATCGCATACTGATGGTGACTGATAAATGTACACTGCTACTGCTACAAGCATCTTTGACGCTCGAGTGACGTTGACAGGGGGCATTGTTAAACATTTGTGCAATTGTTTTGTGAAACGTATTGAAAATAGAAGATTTTATTTATTTATTTATTTATTTAAACATAAACACACTATCATTACAGGGTAACCCCAATACAATAGTGGTTTCCCATTCTATAATCTAAGTACACACACAAATAAATTGAAGAATCAACTTACGGCTAATTTGTGACTACAGAGTTATATATGTAGGTCCTAAGTTATTTTATCACAATTATAACACAGAATATTAATATTTAAATATAACTAACAAAATTTAACAAAACTCTTGCGAATTCATTCAGATTGCACGAAAATATATCCACTCTCTCATGCACTTCGTTTAGTACCCGTATTATGCGGGTGAGCGGTGTTTTTGACAGCAGGTTGGTTTTAGCAGCAGGCACGGCCAGCAGTGGCGGCGTTAGTTCCGGTTTTGGCCACCAACCAAAAGATCTTTGTTGTACAGCTACACAAGGTGTAATTTAAATAACGCACAACCTCTTAAGCCTATGTACCTTTAATACGGGACCAAATCTAAAATTGCGAAAAAAAAATCGGCTGTTCCCTACATTTATGTTTGCATAACTCGTAAAAATAACAGTTGATATTTTTTCGCGATTTCAGGTTTGGTCTCATAGTAAAAGTTATTTATAATGATAAGTACAATAACCCCTTAAGAGGTTGGGCGTTATTAAAATGACACCTTGTATTGTATTTTTATTGGAAGTTAATTGTTATCTTGTATTATGCGAGTATCGAATGAAGGGAGTAACGTATTTTGGGATTTTCAACTAGTCTGGCTGTTATGACTTTTGACAGCCAGACTAATCAAATTATTCCAGTGAGAAACAGGTATCACGCTATACGTCCTGATAGCTTCATACCTTTTTCGCACTAGAGCGATGATGACTTTCACACTTCCATACTTACTTAAGGCCCTGAGACTTTAGTACGGAGGTTAGTTATGTTAAGAGAGTGGCTAGCGTCCTGCCGTGTGAATGTTATTATGTTGTTGTTGTTATGTTTGTTATGTTGTTGTTGTGTACTGTAATCGCTTATCTATCTAGCAAGAAGTTGTGTCGTGTAACTTTAATTCGCATCGTTTTAAAGGGTCATAAAAAAAAAAAAAAATATGTGATGTGATCATGTGATTGTGACCAACCAGTTGATGTCCACAAGTATATTATTTAAAAAAAAAAAACAATATTTTATTAGTCTGGATATCATCGAGGACCAGAGTCCTTGTCAAGACAAATCAAACGAGCCCAAACTCAATAGGGTTGCGTCGTTTTATTGCTGAGTTCCTGTGGCCACCTTCGGGCTCCATCATCAGATCACCTTGATGGTACCAAAATGTTGCAATGCCACCAATTTTACATACGTATGCTAAATTTCAGCACAATCTAACGCCAGGGAGTGGGTCAAATTTAACTTGCAAAATTCCAGGACATCATACAAGTGAGGTTAAATAAAAGCTTTTAATTTTTAAAATCAGCTTATCAGAGTTACGCGAACATAAATGTATGCGAACAGGCGATTTTTTTTCGCAATTTCAGGTTTCTTCCTACAGTGAAAGTTGTTCATTATAATGAGTACAATGACCCCTTAACCCATGAATTCAGTTTCATTCTGTAGTGGGCGTTTACATATATTTACTAAATTATCTCGCGCATTTCTAAAGATATTGTTTAGAAATAATTTTAATAACTGTTTCTATTTATGAAAATTAATTAACGCTTTGTTTATGACGTCACCAGTTTGGGAGGAGCAGCAGATTATTATTATTATTATCATATTGCGCCCACTTATAGTTATCTCCGTTGTTTGGCCCACTTCACCAAGAGTTATGAAAGAGGAGCACACAACAGCTGTTACTTTAAACAACTTTTTATATATTAAGAAAATATTTTTAAGAGAGGAGCGATATTGATAGATAACGCCTCTGCTATACGTTTAGGGGATATTGTATTACAGATTTCAGCCATTTTGATTTTTAATGTTGTATTAGGAAAATAAGGATGCTAATGACTCTCGGTTGAGCAACGAATATTATCATAAATAATTAATAATATAAGAATTTCAAAAACAACACTGTTTTACTTTGTAAGCTCGTCAAAATTTCTTATTCATGTTCCTCCTCATAATTAAACAATTTACGCTTCAAATAAGCTTGCTACGTTGTTTTCGTAGCTCGTAGTATGCCGATGCTTACTACGCCGTAGCTGTTTGCTACGAATATCGTAAATATTGTTCGTTTATGCATGATGGATATCTTAGAAGTAATAAATAAAGTATCTTGTCTTTGTTTTGGTAGGTATAACTTATAATAGGTCTTTACCTATGAAATTGCCGTTTTGTATGAAAAAATTTAAACGAATTTTTTTCATGCATTTTTTATTTGTATTAATCGAAGTAATCACCCATGCAATCAATGCATCTTTGCCAACGCAGTGGCAGTTTATTGATGCCCTTCTTACACTAATCAATAAACAAATGACTACTTTTGGAAAAAAAAATCCATGTTTTTAAAATAAAATTAATTTGAAATTAGAATTCTTAGCCAAACAAAAAATATTTTGATTTGAAATGGCCAGTACTGCAGAACGGCAATTTCATAGGTAAAGACCTAATATTAATTAGGTAAGTTCGTGTAGCTCATGGTCACCAAAGATTACAAAGATCACAAAGATTTATCACAAAGTCAGAATGGATCAACCTAGTATAACTTCGTCGGTGAAGTTCAAAACTGCAAGGATTCCAATTATAATCAAAACACATTTCATATTCATCATCATTCATTTCTTTCATTTTTTAGAATTCAAAAAAAAAAAAAAAACATTTTGTTTTTCATATTAAATGAAAACACTATCTATTTTCGGGATGAGGTGATCCGACGGGAACTGCAGTAGTCTACATAGCCCACAGAATAAGCCAGCTGAAGTGGCAATGAGCCGGCCATATTAGCCGTAGACCACCATGACCATTAGAAAATCGCGAATCAGCAAAAGTAGGATAGGTTGCCGTCACGTCTTATCTATGTTTTGCAGTTCTAATTTCAATTTCATATCTAGTTTTGTTACTAAGAGATACTCGTATTTTATTTATGAGCTGGTATACACTGATACCAACTGATTTGACGTTGTCTAGGTCATGAACACAGCTGGAGGTCGAATTATCTACTCGTTACCCACAAGAAAATTATATTCGTATCGTTTCTTTAAAAATGTTCAAAGAACAAGGTAACCCTTCAAAGACTTACCGAAGAATATTTATGAAAACATCGTATAAAAGCAAATAGAAACATTTCTGTCACGGTGTTTGTTTGTTATATCAAGTCACGCGTGGTATAAGCACGCTGCCAAAGCAATCAAGCAAGCGTTTTGCAATCTGAAGCAATATATTTTCGTACAAAGAATGACGCAGTTTCTATATAATCGCAACAGCCACAGTGCTTTTAAAGTTTTCTCTGTTATGGTTATGAGGAAACACACCTCCAACGTGACATTGTAATTTTTTCACGAAGGTTTTGGTGCTGTTATGTTTTATGAAACAAAGCACTCGGTGGCTTTTCTTTTTCAAAGCTCTACGTTTAACTTGTATCGGTAAGGATTCAAATTGCGATGTAAACACCCCTTAATTACATAAAACAGATTAAACTAAGACACTTAAATTAAAGTACCTGGTCGACCGAGCTCTGCTCGGGTGATAATAGAGAAAACGAATATTTATTTTATTTGTTTGAATTTTCCCTGATATGAGACCTAGCTAGATCGATTTTTCGCCCCTGTAAACCCTTAGATTGCAAGATTCATCGAAATTGTTAGAGCAGTTTTCGAGAATAAGATTACTAAATGCAGGTAATATACAAGGTTGATATGAGCGAGTGGCATTAAATTAAACCACATATACTATAGATGCATAGTGTTAACTTGGAACTATTAACAAAAAGTTTAGAAGAAAAATAAGAAAAAACTTTTTTCGAACAAATAAAATAGCTTAATGATCTAATTATAATGTAAACATCCTTTGTAGACATTTCCATTGACGTGCGTAACAAAACGGCAACGTCGCGTCAAAAATTCTGTCGTTTTAAGGTGTATGACCCTAGATAACTATGCGTAGGTACCTACACCTAGTTATCTAGGGTCATACACCTTTAAACGACAGAATTTTCAACAACCTACTTCGTCAGCTGTTAGGGCAGAGACGTCGTGTTTCAACAAAGAAAAAACTAAAAAATAATCCTGTGTCTATTGCGTCTATTTATCTGAATTTTAGTAAAGAGGCTGAAAATGATACAAAGTATATGTGGTTTAATTTAATGCCTCTCGCTCATATCAACCTTGTATACAAATAATGCTCATTTAAACAAGACCTACATGTAAACAAGTATCGATGAACTCTGCAGCAACAGCTGCAGCTGAGCATCGAAGCTTTGTTGACAGATAAGCCACAAGATCCAAATAACTACAACATTAATCAATAAAAGGAACAACATTATTGTGAAGACATGATTTAAAAATTAAACGTTATTCAACAATGGGTGTATGGGTGTATAAACGACACAAAAAAACCCATTGGTTTTTGAAAGTACTTTCGAAACACATACGATAACTAATCTAGCCAGTTTAAGCAGCTATTTTTGGTAATTGAGTGACTTCCCTAAAATCCAAAAAGAGGTTTTCTCTAACTTTTTAAATGTCACCTCAAAAATAAAGTGGTTACGTCGGTTGCGTACGTCACAGTGAAGCTCGATTCTTTCGACTTCACCTTTTGTGCAAGCTCGGCGCTGCGTGACCGACGATCACGAGCCGCGGGTCGCGTGTTCCGTCACATTGGCTAGATTTAATTACTGTGAAACGTTACACGCTGTTACTTCGACTTCTTAATGTCCCGCACATGAACATTGACTAGTACACTTGGAGTTATGCAACTTTGACACAGTCATATGTTGGACTTACAACAATCTAATCAGAATTAAAATGAAATATACTTACATCAACTTATGTATACTTAATTAGTTAATAAAAATAACAATGTAAGTAATATCCTATTGCATTTTTATTTTACGAGCAGGTATATATTCATCAATGCAATGTTATGAATATTAATAATAGATATAATTTTATTATAAACTACTAAGTAACAGAAATTATAATTAAAATATGTTATGGAAACTAATTATTATGAAATGAAAAGAATAACTCATGTCATTCATGAAATCATGACACAATTCTTTTTTATGATACTTACACATATAAAAATGTTACAATCAAAATGTTAAAATATTTTCAATGCATGAAACTATTAAATTAAAATATGGCGTCGAAAAAATCCTCCGCATCGCTGTCGACTAGTAATGTAGCCAAGAGACTGGCGGCATTGGCTCGTTGTATGGCAATGCTAAGCCTCTGGCCAAGGTAAAAGCCAGCCCTTTGGTCACGGGGCGTGTAAGCCGTTTAAAGTATTAATTAAACAGACCATGAGCGTTGTTGCCATGTTACGTCCCATACTAAAGCTCTACCTACGCCTTGTATTGAATGGATAAAAAATGAAACAGTGATCGTTGAGCACAACGGACTGTCGGTGTTCGGGTTTTTCCGTTATCAGTCATTGATTGAAAATGTGTTTCGTAAAAAAGATTTAAAATTTAAATACATTCATGTTCAACGGGTGTCTTACGTTTTTTTTTTTATTATTTATGGAGTTTGACGTAAGACGCGTTAAACATGTATTTAAATCTTTTGTAGTAAGACCGATATTTTATAAGTTGTCATGTTTTGTATCCGCGACCCGACCCGATGACGCGACTGTTTAAAGATAGCCGTTTATTAAGGATCAACAATCTAATTATGTTAAATTATGTATCGTCAGATTAGACATAAATCCCAATGATATTACAAAGTGACGTAGAAAGTCAGTACCTAAATAATTCCCTTACTATATACGTCTTTATATTTCAGAGATAGCTCCGTTTCACCGTTTCAACGTAAAAACGTTGTTTATAAATATCTTATTCTCCGACATTTACACGTTCACATGATTGGACCACTTAATACCGGTAACAATTACTTTTAATGACACGTTTATTTTTGAGCTGAAAGGAAGTTACCATAACAAGATCAGCCGAATGGAGGCAATCATTGCAAAAATGTCAAAGGTAACGGCATATATTTTTCATCAACTTTGCAATTTCTTTCTGAATGCCGCGAAAGATGAAAAATGTTCCCACAAAGATTAATCTAATTTTTGTTGTCAAAAATAAGCATGGTGTATCTTGATTTTTGTTAGGCAACAGGAAAAAAACTTAATACACAATACTCAATATTAATTTGATAGTATTTTACTGTTAGTATAAGTTGGTCAAATAAATAAATAGGTTTACAACAACGACAATACATGAACATTGTGGACCCTGTCGAGCACAGGTAAGTAAGAGACAGGAAGAGGGCTTTAATTTGACAAGATTAGTTGCTAAAGTACAAAACGTAACGCCTTGTTTCCCCGAAGGCTTGGGCAGAGGTGTAGGTACTGTGAGGGCTCGAACCTCACAGTAGGAGATTTACTGAACTACTAAATAATAAAACTAGAGGGACTTTATTTTAATGGGGCTGACGCCCTCTATATTTTTAGCTTCATATAAATCACATTTCACATTCCTACTAAATTAGTTCTACGCGGAGCCCTCACCAGATTCTATATGTCATCCTCTGAAGAAAACGAGAATTGTTTTCTTGATAGAAGATATTCCATATTTGAATGATTGAATGTCAGCCAGTATTATATTAACGAGGCTTGATCAAAGCATCAATTTTTTACATGAGCTACGCCCCCTTTGAATAAAAGTCTTGCAGTAGTCCACTTCTAAATAAGACTTTTATTCAGACCAAGACATTCGATCATACAAACCAAACCTACCTATCCCTAATAATATGTAACCTACCTAACTCCGGGAAAGGGAAGACATCTGGGGAATTGTACTTATAGGTACAGGCTAAGCTTTGGACAAACGAATTGCAAAAATCTAACACTATGTTAAGTGTCAGTCAAGTTAACATCTATGCGTGTCAACGTGCACTCAAAAATAACACATTTATCCCCGTCAAACAAAACCCGGAGGCAAAATGATGACGTGCCCCTGCAATATGATGTGATGATTCACATCAGCCCAGAAGGGGTTGAACAAACTAAAGAACTCAACATCGTGATTCATTAATCCATCGGACTGTATTGAGCCAGAGGGAGGAATGTGTCAGGAAGTTAAAATTCTATGTGCGGGCTCGAACTTCACAGTAGGAGATTTACTGAACTACTAAATAATAAAACTAGAGGGACTCTAATTTTAATGGGGCTGAAGCCCTCTATATTTTAAGCTTCATATAAATTATATTTCACATTCCTACTACATTAGTTCTACGCGGAGCCCTCACCAGATTCTATATGTCATCCTCTGAAGAAAACGAGAATTGTTTTCTAGACAGAAGATATTCCGTACTTGAATGATTGAATGTCAGCCAGTATTATGGTCTTTACCTATGAAAGGTCTTTACCTATGAAATTGCCGTTTTGTATGAAAAAATTGAAACGAATTTTTTTCATGCATTTTTTATTTGTATTAATCGAAGTAATCACCCATGCAATCAATGCATCTTTGCCAACGCAGTGGCCGTTTATTGATGCCCTTCTTAAAGAAATCAGCTGGACGGGAGGCAACAAATTCTTCAAAGGCATTTTGTACTGCCTCTCGGGTATTGAATTTTTTTCCGCCAAGAAGTTATCCAAATTCTGGAAAAAGTAGTAGTCTGTAGGCGCAAGGTCTGGTGAGTAGGGCGGATGACGGAGAGCTTCCAACCCCAGTTCTTGCAACTTGGAGACCGTCTGCTGTGCAGTATGAGGTCGCGCGTTGTCGTGCAGGAGCAGCGGAGACGAGCGATTGACCAATGCTGGTTGGAGATGTGCCAGCTTCTCCATCATTGTGTTCAGTTCTTCACAGTACACATCTGAAGTAATGCTCACCCCGTTTGGTAAGAAGCTGTGATGAATCACACCGGCGCTAGACCACCAAACAGTGACCATCACTTTTCTAGGGGTAAGTTTTCGTTTAGGGCATTGTTTAGGTGCTGAACCAGGATCCAACCAACTTGCTGAGCGCTTGCGGTTATCAAACAGAATCCATTTTTCATCGCAGGTAACAATGCGGTTCGAAATTCCTTCATTTGTGTGTCTGTTGAGCAGTGCAAGGCACGTCTCGACGCGTACTTCGCGCTGGCGATCATTGAGTTCGTGGGGCACCCATTTGTCAAGCTTTTTTACCTTGCCAATTTGACGCAAATGGACCAATATTGTCTTGACGCTAACGTCGAAAGCTGCTGCTAATTCAGCCGTAGATTGTGTATCATCAGCTTCCACAACCGCCTTTAATTCGTCATTGTCGACCAGTCTTCGGACGACCGCGAGGTTCATTTTTCAGGTCGAAATTTCCAGAACGGAAGCGAGCAAACCAATAACAAGTGGTGCGTTGGTTTGTAGTATTAGCTCCGTAAACGTCGTTGATGTTACGTGCCGCTTGTGCCGCGTTGCTGCCACGACGGTACTCATATTCCATAATTACTCGAATTTTTAACGTATCCATGATGACGAAAAAGATTGAAATGCGATGAAAATGTAACACTAATCAATAAACAAATGACTACTTTTGGAAAAAAAAATCCATGTTTTTAAAATAAAATTAATTTGAAATTAGAATTCTTAGCCAAACAAGAATTATTTTGATTTGAAATGGCCAGTACTGCAGAACGGCAATTTCATAGGTAAAGACCTAATATTAACGAGGCTTGATCAAAGCATCAATGCTTTACAGTACCTATAGTACACCCTCATTCCGCCAGTTATGTTTAAGTCCCATGTAATAGAGGGAGGCTATTGCCATCAACCGGACACAAATCCAGACTCCGGGCTGCTACTGAGACATTCCAGATGGGAGAACCCAATAACACTTTGCCCGACCCGGGAATCGAACCCAGGATCTCATACTCAGCAGTAGCGCTGGCGACCACTAGAGCAACGAGACAGTTTAAATTATCTAAGTAATATGTATCTAGTATGTATTTTATAAAACACAAAAGAATTGCTAAGTTATATTGTAGTTTGCGAGGTCAGTCGAAGAGAGTCACCGTGCTTTCCACTGGAGATCATGGATACCTACCTTATGTGTTAACACCAACCATAAGGATTCAGTCTTTGCATTCTTACGAATTTATGAGGATAACTACAAAAAATATGCAATATAACTATTTTATAAAGATGAAAACGTGGATATGCTCAAAATGTTTGACTGAGGGTTTAAAGAAGTGTGATTGTGTAAACCAAAACTTAAGAAACATGTATGTACCCTATAACGTCACCAACACCCCAGAGACAAACATGATAATTTATTATAATTACTTTGTATTTCATTTTAAGTGAACTGTTAAAATAAAATTCTTTATTCTTATTACAAAACAAGGTTCATCTTCAAACCCAGGTTTAATCCATGGTCCCTTTTTTTGAATTTGGAGCTTTATTCCGACACATTAAGTTGTCAGTTTTGTAAAACTGACAACTTAGTAACGGACTAAGTTGTCAGTTTTGTATAAAGAGCTGTATTTCTATCACAGCTAGGTTCTTATTACAAAAACTGGCTCGATGGTTTAAACCATGAGAGAAGAAAAACCTCGTTTTGTAATAAGATCGATAATGTTAAACGAAAATAAAATCATTGAACCCCTGAACTTTGAACAGTCTATTTAAATTCCAAAACCAACTCATAAGTAGACAGGAATTAGCAAAAAATAAACAAAATATTTCGTCTCACATAACCGACACAATGTTTGTTTTTCCAATGTGGTGCGGCTTTTAACTACACGTGCAAAAACAGGAGAAACAGTTTTCGACTAAATATGAACCTTCGTCATCCATCAGTCATCAGATGAACCTTTGAAAGTACCTGGGCCTACTTATCACCCCATTTGATGCCTCGATTACTGAAGTAGTTGATTTTTTTTTACAATTCGAATCGTGGGTTGAAATCTCTCTTGCTTGAAATATTGTGGGTGGCTGCAGATTAGTCTCAGGTCGTCAGATTTGTATCAGTATAGCACGATAAAACTTAACCCACAAAACCAAAATTATAACCGAAGAAACAAAAACACGTTGATTACACCGACACCAAAATTAAAAATAATGATAAATAGCCCCAAATATAGAATAGTAACAATTTATAATAAATTACCAAATTATGTGAAAGATGAAGAGAGCACAAATTCATTCTGTGGCAAACTACGATCAGTTTTAATAGAAAAATGCTATTACACAGTAGACCAATACATGACGGATAAAACTCTGTAGCTTGTAGGTACTTAATTCATAACTTTTATATATTTTTCTACTTTTATTTTTGTATGATCCGGCCTGAACAAAGACATTTAATAAATATTGTTTATTCGAGTGACATTAAATACCTATGTTTTTATTTTTATCTTATTTTTATTTTGTGTTTACAAATGACATACCATAATTCAATGTTAAACTTACAACGAATATTGACATGACATGATTGTAACTATCAACCATTATTATTGTTAATTTGACTAGGTAGGTACCTACTAAATTAAATTAATACCAGCTGACTTAAAGACTGTATCTGTGCTATTGTGTGTTATTGTATTTTATTTTGTTTTTATTATTATTTAGACATCCTAACGACATCTAGACCTAACAAAAATTTTTACCGAAATTATGTTAATTAATGTTACTAATTTTTGTTATCTTATTTAATTTTTATGTTAATTAATTAATATCTACAAACTCGATAGCAAACCAACATTGTGTTTTGCAGCAACCTGACAGGGTTCATGTACAAAAACCGACAGTAATATAGTAAAATGTGTGATGTGCATGAGAGCAAATAAATAAATAAATAATTGAAGGCAAAAAAAAATTGCCCTTTCAAAAATGCTTACGCCTGTTTATTATGTATGCCAGCCTTGCTGTAGGTAGTGCAACCTACACCCTTATATCGGTCATAACATCTATATATAAATAGCCAAAGAGTCAACCATATTGTTTAGTAAGTAGCCATTGCACTGAAGCCTTTCCACGGGCTGGTTGGGAAGGACATTACCAAGCCTTGAATAATGTGAGAGAAACCAGGTCATGGCAGGCGCTGAGATTTGCGCATTTTACTGACGCAATCCGCGATTCAATAGCCAATAGTTACTAAATGCTCCAAACATTGGTGCCGATTCTCTTGTCACAAATGCCACTAAACTAGACTAAAAATCACTAAAATTTAGTTTATTCCTGTCAAACGACGATTTCCCATTCTGAAATTGACTAAAGTGACACAACTTAACTATATTTTAGTTTGACAGCACTAAGATTGTACGGAGTTATTAGTTTAGTGAAAATGGCAATTTTGGTATTCTGAATTTGACTGTTTTCACATGGTTTTCACCTAAAATTTTAATTGTCAAACTAAATCAGACTATGTTTAATCGCGATTAAAAAGGTGTGGAATAAAATTAGTTGACATGAACTAAAATTCACACCGAGACCTTGACTTCGGATGCAAAAACAGTAGTGTATTTTTTTCTTTTCTTTTGCATATATCTCGAAAACGGTGAGTCCTATCGCAAAAATAATGAAAATTCGGCCCCCCTTTATAAAAGCCATGAACCCCTATGACTCTACACGTAGGCACAAAAAAAAAGTACCAAAAAAAAAAAGGTACCAAAAAAAGGTACCAAAAAAAAGGTACCTACATTCCATATAAAACACGTTGAAGCTGCCCCCTCCCTGCGCCCCTCCAGCTCTAAAAGATATTTGACCCGGTAACGACAGCGATGTCGGTGAACAAAATATGACAAGCCTGTCACTTCATAGTGATTTCGTTAGTTCCAATTAAAGCCACCGGGTCAAATATACTACAGGCACTATACCACGCGGAGTCACGATTGTCAAACTCGATTTTAGTTGTGTCAAAATTGTTATTAAATTTAGAGGTTTTTTTTGTCAGAATAGCTCTAAGATTCTCATAGCAAAAAGTAAGGAATTTTAGTGATAGTTTAGTTCGGTGTACAACAGAATCGGCACCATTGTTGAAGTAATTTAAGTTGTTTCCTAGACAGTTATTAAAATTCGGCAGGATTGAATTTCTTTTGCTGCTCGTAGTAGGAAATTAGGACTGCATACAGCGTCAGTGGATTGTGGTCCTGACTATTCTTTGGATTGAGAAAAGTTGCCGTTGTTTTGGATAAGTTAGTTAATAGCACAATGTCTACTGTTATATTTATAATATAATACATTATACAAATTAGAAGTATTTACTATTATTTTTACTGGTCGTCAGAAACCAGAAAGTCTAACAACCATCTTACCAAGGGGTATCTTATTGCCCAGTAGCTGGTTCTGGAGGTCAGATAGGCAGTCGCTGCATGTAAAATACTGGTGTTCAGCTGGGTCCGGTGAGACTGGAAGCCGACCCCAACATAGTTGAGACAAGGCTAGGCAGATGATGATGAAATTAGAAGTACTTACAGCTTTTATTTTTTTGTTTTAGCAATTTTGGTCAATTTCAAAACCTTCTGGCACCTGCGCACTCGTACGCAGACCTGAACCTAGGTAGATGCTGCCACCGCTGCGACCTGCAGGGTTCCCGGCCCAGCTACTTCATTGATAGGATAAGATAAAATTGTGTGGAGTATGTAGCGTTGCATCTGTAGCTTTTGATCAAAACGTGGTGTGACCTAGTTAGCGTTACTTAGCACCAATCGACCTATTCATTCATCATTCACGCGGGGCGGCACGGGAGGGGTCCAAGGCTCGCAAGATGACGTCACAATGTTGAGTTTAAAAATTATACCCCCCCTCCGGTTCGCACAGCTGCAGTCCTTTCACGTGACCTACTGACCCAAAATCCAGGGATCCAAGTGACGTAGGCAGTACAACCCCGGCAACGTGTTCCGCGCCTGAAACCCAAGAGTTGTATCGAATAGATGGCAAAACTTTTTGGAAGGAGTAGGAACTGCGTTTTCAATGGAAGTTTCTACGTTAACTGTATATATTAGTGCTGTGATACGGGTGTGTGCATGAGGGTAGGCTTGATGTGTGAGTATATGCCCGAGGGTAAAACGGCCTCCCTTCGTGGTAGCCTCGGCAGGCTTCACATACAGATGTAGCGCGGCTACCTATTGGAAGGCCGCTGTTTAAAGCTAAAATTAGACGTGTCAGAACGTCAAGCACCGGTGTGTTCCACGCTTGTTGGTCATGATTTAGGATTCTTCGTCGACGTTGTAGGCAAGATACCAAATATGATAATGAGATTCAAATTAGTGTTAACTGATTCACATTCAAGAACTACATATTATTGTTACAGTAATTGTAACTTTTACTATAATTTTATGTAACACCGCGTGTAGGGCCTGTTCGAAGGAGACTTTAACAGTGGTTATGTACTCAGTTTTTTTTTTCATTCTCACGAACAAATAACCTACAAAAGTGCAGCGCTGTCATCTGTCAAATTATCACTATTTCTATATATTGGATGATATTTTATGTATTTTAAATTAAATCATGTTTATTTAATGTTAATTTTGTTTCGTATTATTTAACATTAATCTACATGATTTATCAATGGAATCGGTGATTTCATAGAAAAAGTAACATTTTCAGCTCCCTGATTTTAAAGAAACTGTCACTTAGATAAGTGGCCCTTACATAGGTATCCCTTAACCTGGTGAAAACGGGCATAAGTATAGCTTTTAATATTGGTTACACATAATTAATATGTGAGTTCATGCCCTCAAAAGTTTAAAGTATCTTTTAGATACCTAATATAAACTCAGGAAGCTCGGTGGAACTTTTTAATTAATTGTTAGACTTAAGTTTTGTTATTGTACGCAGTGTTTTCTGTAACTCGGTATATAAGACAATTAATGCTGATAAACTAAATGTTGACTAATTTTTAGATTTGTAAAGAGACATTGGACCTGTTACTGTGATTAAGCTTTTAATAATGGTAGGGTAACAGCTGTAGCAATTGGCCACGCTTTAGTAGCTGGCCACTCATAAAAAAAGAAATATAAACAAGGTAGGTAATGCCAGCAAGCTCATGAATGAAAAGGGCAAAAAATATTTTTTTCGACCTTTTCATTCATGAGCTTGCTTCTTCTCCTTGTTTCTACCTCTTTTTTTATGCATGGCCAGTTACTAAAGCATGACCAATTACTACAGCAATTACCCTACTATTAAATTTACTTCTTCTACATATCAAGGTTTATTTGAGACTTTCTTGAACACTATTTCTGTATGCCATTGCTTAGAGGCGAAGGAATGAAGACTAATAGGTTTTAATCAAGGTGGGACTTGGAATTCGAAGTACTTCCGAATGTACCGAAATAAACTCTGGTTGAGTAAAAGATTATTACCGTTTGGGTTTACACGTGGCGTTTTTGTGACTTTTCCTGTTTGGGAAGCAGTTTTTGGATGAAGGCCAAGGAAACGCTTGGATAAATATGGTTTTGTTTTCAATAATGTGTTTATATTGACAGGCTGCCAGCTGCCAATGAAAGCTTGATTAATTGTGGTATAGTATCATAATTTATGCGAATGAACTGATTCTGATGGTCATGTTGTGTTGCTACTTTTCGCTACAAAATAGTGCAGCATTTATGATCTACGCCATTTTCAGTTTTCTCTGAAAACACTAAGATAAAGGAAAGTTATGTTGCTTTCCATTTTATTAGTGTTTTGAAGGTAAAATAGGACTCAATTGTCTTTTCTAATTACTTAATAGAATCTGCAGGATAGTTTTGTGTGGTTTTGGACAAATAATAACAACAAGTCAAGTAATTATTTTTTTTTTACTTTTTTTTTGTTTTCAGTATAAGTTGCCAAATAAATGTTTTTTCTTTCTTTTCTTTTAAGTTAAAGTCATAAACTTTAGTATCCTTCAACATCATGCGACCACCAATTTAATGGCCAAGCATGGTGACATTTTGTTGTAATAGGCCGATTTGCTAATGTGGCACTCGAGCTTTCTAAACTGGTAGGTTTTCCTGCACCATTCAAGCTTTTTTACTATAGTTTTTGTTCTTAATATAAGTTTGCACTGCCATGAACTTAATGCGTGTGACTATAATTACGTGCCGGTATAGTGCCTGTTTATCTGGCGACGTGGCAGCCTGACACGCATACATTATGATAATTTATCACTTCAGCGTCAGCGCCGAGTTCCGCGTGCTTCTATCAGAGTAGGCGAGGAGGGTGCTGCTCCGATGTGCTTTTCCATTGTACAATAGCACATCGAGTTTTAGGGCGAATTTCACCAATCATACTGAACGCAATTACCACATCTAAACCAACGCGGTTTAGATGTGTTGATTTCGTTCGGCGTTCAAAAGCCGTCAGAGTCAATATTCCACAAAAATGATGACACTGACAGCTCTTGAACACGGTTTAGAAGAGCTGATCGTGTTCAGTTTTGGAGGAAAAGATTAATTAAACATGTTACTTTATAATCTAGAAAACAACACAAAACAGAGCAATATACAGACTGTCTCCGAGCCAGCAGACATTGCAATGAGAGGTGACTTTGCCGTACGACAATGGAAACAGTTAGCTCAAGCCTTGATCGGCCGATGAACTTATCCAATAATCTCCTTATTTCCACATAAAGTATTAAACAGCTATGTGGATGTGAAGTACTTACGATATGATAACCTTTATGTAAAAGAAATCATGCGCCGATATTGCTGTGAAGTCATACTTGTTTCGATATTTTGGGAGCAATCACCTTCAAATCTTTCATTGCGCTTAACTTAGCCATTATGATGGGTATATTTTGATAATGTTCAGATGTGTTATCACAAATGTCTTTGACCTGTTTGTTTGTTATTTGGTGGCGTGTTTTCTTTGACAGGAGGTATTCAGGAAAACGAAGTGGTAGGTACTTGAGTTCTTAGAATCCGCTTCAGGGGTTGATGTAGCAGTGGCATGTGGCTGTTGTGTACTGTATGGGTTTTCACAGCGGTTTCTGCTTAACAGTGTTCAATTTGTGTCCGATTAGTATTCAACATAGAACGGTTTCTGAATCCCGAATACAATGCTCTTAACAATGACCCGCTGAACTCTAACATAACCCCCAAAAACCCACTTGAAAGTCCACAACTCTATTCATACAAAAGGTTATTCAAAGTACTTAATAATCCATCAGTCAAACGCTGTCAGTGTGTTTAAATTAAACGCGGTATAGTTTAAATTAATCCCTAAAGCAGTGGACCAAAGTACTTAGTTTTTAGGGTTCCGTACCGCAAAAGGAAAAAACGGAACCCTTATAGGATCACTCGTGTGTCTGTCTGTCTGTCACAGCCAATTTTTGAAATTTGGTACACATATGAATTTCTGTGACTCAAAGACGGACGGGTAAAGTAAATAAATGAATTTTGAATATGGGGGTCACTTTTGGGAAGCAAATAAGAAAAAAAAAATAAGTTTTGCAAACTATACCGTGTGACATATCAAATGAAAGGACTTACTGTGAGGGTATCAAATATATATTTTTTATAATTTTAAAATAAATTGTTTTAAAGTTATTTAAGAAAATAGATGAAAATTTACCATTTCCCCCTTATCTCCGAAACTACTGAGCCTAAAATTTAAAAAAAAAATAGATCTTTACCTGTAGATTACAGGAAAACCTATAAGAAGTCTTAAAATAACATGGTATATCTCTCAATATTGTGAGTACAATTAACTTACATTTATAGTTGGAATGTATGGGAGAACATGGTTTTCAACTACAATGTCAAGTTTGTTCTTGGGATAAATTCGTCCTAACTACGGAACCCTTCATTGTGCGTGGCCCGACACGCACTTGGCCGGTTTTTTATGAAAATTCTCTGAAGCTAGAATATTCAGTAATAATCTGGAGTTTATGTCACTAAACTATATTTCTACTAGCACTAAAAGAGAGATAAGTCACGTTGTATTGTAGTTTATGAAAATAATGAGTGTTAGATTACGTGCAAGGAAGGCGGAGGCTGCACGATCAATAGGTGCAGGAGGTCGTTGACCCCCTGATGTCCAACTTCAGCTAATATAAACCCGTGTCGACTACCAGCCCACTGGCCTATAAATATGAAATGCCACTTTTGACTGCAATGCGGTTACTATACCTACACCGCTCGCCGCTATTTTTAGATTTTATAAAGTCAAATCTTTATATGGGTAAGTTTATAGTTCTATCTACCCATATTAAAAGTTACTCAACTTAATTTTTTGTTTAACTTATAACCTATTTCGATATGATTACGAGATGATCTTTAGGGTTTTGACCTGCTCTACTTGTCAAGGTAGGTATCGCTGTGTGGAAGAAGTTAATAAAAGTATGGTTTTAAGCCGAAAAATATAATCTATAAGTAAGATGTTTCTTTTCGTTGAATATGATTGTAATCTTTTTGTTGACTACGATCATTAAGCCGTTTGCGTGTCATAGTCACAAGATACAAGATACAAGATATTTATTTTGTAAAACATGAGTGCAGAATTATCCAGGTCTTAAAAATAATAAGAGGTAGCTACATGTTTCGCCAATCATGGCGTACAAAATTAGTCGCACTAAGACAACTATTACAAAAAGATAATTATACAATCGTTAATAATAAATTAAAACAATGACTTACAAAGAGGAAAAATAAAAACAATATAAATAAAAAAATAAAAAAAACATAGGATTAAATGAAAATGTCAACAATTTAAATTCAATTTAAGTAAAATACAAATTAGAAAAAATAATAACAAAGGTACACAGTCCAAATTCTATTGCAGAAGACACACACAGCTACTTATTATGCGGTACTTTCTTTGCTTTGTTTTTTTCCCGACAGACGTTGTCCTAGAGTTAATACAAAAATCCCATAGAAAAAAAAAAACTGTTTCGATGTTTCCAGAATTTTCCAAATTTTTCTTTTCCTAATAACTTTATTTGACTAAGATGAACATTAAAAAAAAATAACCGAATCGGTCCAGCCTTTCTCAAGTGATGCGTTTACCAACGAACAGCATTTGATTTGTATTTTGTACAAGCTGACCCGATAGACGTTGTCCTGTCCTAAATAATTCATATGAAATTCCCATAGAAAATTCACTCTCAGTTTTCCCGATTTTTCCAATTTTCCCGGAAACTTTTCAATTTTTCCTTAGCGTGAGAACCTGATTCGGACTATTACGAACATTTTAAAACAAAAATTTGCCAAATCGGTCCATAATTATAGATATATGAAGAACTTCATAGCGAGAACAATAAACCGGTAATTAATTAAGCGTGCCTAGTTGCCTACATAATGCAATCATAATAAACTACAAAACTTTTTGGTTGCAGTTTTATGGTGCTCACGTGTTGAATGGTGCGTAGGCGTCGGTCATGTGCGGGCGCTGCAGGAGACCGGCACGACTATGTGCTCACAAACCTAATGTGTTTCATACGTGTAGGCGAAAAGCATGGAGTATCGGCTAGTTAGTAAACGTGATTGTGTTTTGTAACGCTCTATTAGTTACACGTTTTTCCAGGAAAGGTTCTGCGCTGATTAATAGGAGTATATAAGTACTATCGGTCGTGGCACAATATGGAGATATAGAAGATGTTTGGCTTTGCTGACGACCTTGCTGTCACTCATACTTGTGACAGTCCGAATTGTGACACTCTTCTTAGATCAACCTAATGTGAGGGCCATTGATGTTCAATGTAATATAAAATGTTCATGATGTCTGTATGGTGTCTGTTCTAGTTTATATTAAACCTAATGGCGAGGGCATTAGTGTATCCATAGGGTATACCAGTCTGTTTCCTGTCTGTTTTCTTTGAACTCGTATTTATTTTGTATTCCGAACGGATACCACTCCTTAAATAATTAAATTTAATGTGCGAACGAATACCAACAACTTGAAATTGGTGCAGTCAGCTCAGTCAAACCTAATCAAATTAGAAGAGTTTTGTTTTTGTGAAAAAATTACCTGACTAAACCTACCTAACCTACTTTATAGGTAGACGTAAATAATTACGTACTATAATACGTACTTACATAGCTAATACGTATGTCAGATACGTATTAGCTATGTCAGATAAATTTTGTTATAAATATTAAGAGTTGATTTTCTGAGATATTTTGTAATTTTTAGATTGTAAGTAAATTATTCCTGTTTTGATATTTTTGCAAAAAAAAAATCATTATACAGATACAAGGAGGAACTAAAATTATAATAAAGTTAATAGTAAAGTTGATTATTACTCATATTCTATTATTGATCTAGACGTTTGCTAACAATTTTTTTTTTGGGTTTAACTGTTTTTTTTTTAAATTAAAGATCTTATATTTACATTTACACACAAAGTATTTTTACTGACCGTACCGTATATCTTGTTTTGGTATTAGTTTAAACAATGGTATCCGTTTGGAATAGAAAATTAATATGAGTTCTAACAAATACCAGGGGTATTAGTTTGTTGGTATTAGACCGGAATAAATCGAATAAATGGCTTGGCTTCTGAATAGTCTTGGACTATTCAGAAGCCAAGCCATTTATTCCATTTATCCCAGAGCCGCCAGACCTTACTTATTTTCTGAATAACAATATGTATGGGATAGAGTTCTGTATGTACTTTGAACGTACGCGTACCTGCTAGCTTGGGCCGACGACCACTTTTCAGGTATCAGGTACCAGTTACGTAAAGTCTGACTACTGATTTTTGTGTATGTTTACAGGTTACTGTTAACAATTAATAATCAATACTGTCATACACTTTCCGTCGGCGGTTTTTACGCCGCCAGACGCTTTAATGCTCGCAAAAAATGACGTCATCTTACATGCAGTTTGAGTTCTAATTTTTATATGATGATACTCGGGAAACTATTTCAATACTATTTGTAAGCAGCCAGATCAATCGTTGCGGTCTAAACATCCCCCAGACACAATTAACTGTGTCTGGGGGATGTTTGACCGCTACGATTGATCTGGATGCTTACAAACAGTATTGAAATAGTACATAAAAATTTGTACTCAAACTATAAGTGAAAGCGTCTGGCGTAAAAAGCCGCCGACGCGAAGTGTCTGACAGTATTGGTTATTAATTATTAATAACATCCTGTAAAACATACACAAAAATCAGCAGTCAGACTTTGAGAAAAGTGAGTAATATTTTTACGTAGCTTTGGTACCTGATACCTGAAAATTGGTCGTGGGCCCAAGCTAGTAGGTATGCGTACGTTTAAAGTAAGTACCTACCTACCTACTGCCACTACTCTATCCCATACATTTTGTTAATCAGAAAATAAGTAAGGTCTGGCAGCTCTGGAATCTTGCTCTAGACGTCTTTTCCCAAGTTGATAAATTATCTTTCCTTTCCTAAACAAAAAATGGGTTACCCTTGTTTCATCGTAAAGAATTGACAAAACAATTTTCCACATGATTTCATTTGCCAAATTATTACTGAGCGAAAAATCTCTTCACAAATTATTGTAACGCAAACCTAATGTTTGGCAAGTGAACGTTTAAACAATAGCTTGTTTACCAACTAGTACTTTTACCAATTTTTATGTAGTCAAATATTTCAGTTGGAATAACACATTTTACGCAAATTAAAATACCTAAGCCAAATATTTTTTTTCCAAATTTTTAATCTATAAAATCTAGTCGTTTCTGGCACTCGCCGGCCGCTGCCGCGACACCGCTCGCTTCGCTCGCTCAGCTCGTGCGTTGGGGCGGCGTGGTCACAGTTTTAACCTACCCTAACATATATTTTTTGTCATAAGAAATCATTTGACCAAACGTTTATTGTGTAAAGATTGTTTGCTGTAATAAATAATTTCATTAAAGACGAAATGACTAAATGACATAATCCTTGGTAATATTCTGCCAAGTAAAAATTTGATCAAATGAAAATGTGCGTACTAAAATCATTCCAAATATTGCATTGGTCTAAAAAAAGGTTGCTAAAATTTGTTTGGGTAGTGAAATTTTGTCAAAATCTTTTCGTCAAAACGGTAGGATCCCACAAAAAATACATCCAAGTGTTAGCGGGTATTAATTTATCTATTCATCTAAGGGGCACCCTTATTTCGCTAGTCTATATGTATAAATAAATAGTAGGTATAAAACCAAATCGCTTTACGTGTCTATCTGTTTATCCGCTTAGTTAACTAGCTAACTAGCTTCTGCCCGCGATTTCGTTCGCGTGGAACTCGTAACTCACCACAATACACTAAAATAACAACCCCATTTTTATATAAGTTTCCTGTATAGGTACGGTCAGCAACAGAAGTCGGTTAACACTGCTACTTTTTGACATCATCTAAATTAACACAAAAAAACTTTTTATAAAAAAAAAACAACCGACTTCCAAAAAAATACTACAAAGTGAAAAATAACTTTAATTTCGGAAGCCGGTGACTTTGGATCTGTATTTTAGTTTTTGCCACCGACTTCCGAAATTAAAGTTATTTTTCACTTTGTAGTATTTTTTTGGAAGTCGGTTGTTTTTTTTTTTATAAAGTTTTTTATTTTTCACTTTTTAGTGGGTCAGTTCGTAATTTATCTAATTTACAATAGCCTAATGTCAACTGATCATCACCTTTTACAAAATATTGCTTTTCCAGATACAAGGACGTTAATTGTTGAGGAGTTCTCCCAGTATGGAACCAGGAGATCTGGAACTGATGGTGAAGCCACCATCAGCTCCTCTTCAACATGTGTATTGTGACGAGTATAAATTGATTGGCAATAATCAAGTCGCAACATGTGAAATACGTATTATTAAGTAGTTCCGATGGCCATATGTGGTCTTCCTCATCAGTTTCACTTCATTAAATGGTGCTTTCCGGGAGCAAATGCACGAGTTACTATAAAAAATACCCAAATCGCTATAGGTGTGCCTATAAAATTTGAAGGTTCCCCTCGATTTCTCTGGGATGCCATCATCAGATCCTGGTTTTCTTGTCATGGTACCATTCTTGAGATATTTCCTTTCCAACAAAAAAAGAATCGTCTAAATCAGTTCATAAACGACGATGTTATCCGCAAACACACATGAAAAAAAAAATATATATACGGTCGAATTGAGTAACCTCCTTTTTTAAAAGTCGGTTAAAAATTATTCAATAAACTGCTTTGTTTTCGATGTTCTTAAATTTTTAAGTACTTCTATTCCGATTTGAATTAAATATTTCGCTTAATAATTAACATTAAAAAACTGCAAGTGTTAAGCGACTTTTGTTGCTGTATTACGTTTGTAGTTTTGGTCTCAGCAGCCAAAATATGATGAGAATCAGGACTGATGACGCGGGAGTAAGCGACGTATTGTCTGTGTGAGAAGCAGCTCGTCCTGAGGTCGACACCCGCAGCCTTCAGCAGCAATTATGCTAATTGATGATCGAAAGAATTAATGAACGCCAGCGTTCCTGCATATACTACCTTTTTGTTTTTTTTTTTTTTTTTTTTTTTTTTTTGTGGATGGGAAATCATCAAATGACTTCTCCCGCTCCGGGAGGGCGTGTCAGACTTTTACTGACTAAAACCCACCCATGTTCCTTCAGCTGCCCGTGCCAGGGCCACAGTATCTCTTTCGAACTACCCGCGACCCCGGCGGCATCGGCCCAATTGACCCCGTCACTGCTGACATCTCTTTGAGGCGCGCGTGGAACACAACGCGCCGTCGACCCGGGCCTGGTCCTTACCGGACGGCGAGCTGCCCATTACTCGTCGTCTGCAAGCCCGCGCCTACGGTGGCCGGGAATCGGCAATCGATTCCCGCCGCCCAGGGCGTCTCCTACGGCGGCTAGGGGCGCGAGGGCGCGGCTGTTGCCTCTTCCTCACGCGTTCCGCTTCCTCCTTCGCGAGCATTACTGCTTCGCAGAAGGAGGTGACGGCTTCCCATGCACTCTCGCTCCGCACCATGGCCTGGACCAGGTTTGGACGCGAGAGATCGCCGCCGCCGATCGCCTCCGTGAGAACACGGCGGTGCTCCGCCCAAGCCGGGCAGACCTCCACTGTATGCTCCACCGTGTCCTCCGGGCGATCCACACAATGGTGACACCCGGCATATACTACCTAATGGCACGATACTGATACACGCATTCTTACAGATTATTCCTGATAAACGGCTATCACTAAAATACCATTAAACACAAACAGTAAACAACAGACATCACAAACAGTAACAGTCTACGTACTTAGGTATAAAACCAAATCGCATTAGTGTTTATCCGCATAGTTCTAGTAAACTACACAATGGAGTTTGATGCCGTTTTCATGAAAATTTTATTTAGAGAATTTATTTCGTAGAGATTACAGATGAGCTCGTGGCTAAGTAATAACAGCCGCGCGGGTCGATACATCAGGTTAAGCTACGCTTGCCGGGTTTGGTCAGTGGATGAGTGACCATCTTTATATACCGAGACCCCTCCGTACCTCGGAAAGCACGTTAAGCCGTTGGTCCCGGCTGTCATTCGGATTCGGATTCGGACAGTCGTTATTTTATTTATTTATTTATTTATTCAATTGGTCTTACGAATTGGTCTTATCATATGAGCGTTTTGGATAGTATGTCTGTTAGCTACAGACATACTATCCAAAACGCTCATATGATTAACTAACAATTCAATTGTGGCTACACACACTCGTCTCCTTATACAATAGATTTTCTTAAAATAGCAATAATAAAAATTAGATTACAACGAAGAATTAATACAGCAGCAGAATATAATGTCAGTTTAGTGTCAATTAATAGTGATCAATTATGTATGATTATAATATGTCATTTAAAATAATATGGGTTATGGGTCGTCAGAAGCCCGAAAGTCCGACAACCAGTCTTACCAAGGGGTATCGTATTACCCAGTAACTGGGTTGTAGAGGTCAGATAGGCAGTCGCTCCATGTAAAATACTGGTATTCAACTGCATCCGGTTAGACTGGAAGCCGACCCCAACATACACTTCTGGACACATCTATTGGCCCACCTTAGAGTTTAGGTTTCGATGGCCCCTACCGAAATATGATTGCTAGATTGAACAAAAACTGTTGATGCAGTTTTAAACCTGATACATTTTACCATCTTTTTAGATCGTATTATTTTAAATTTGAATTCAGAATACCATACGACATGGAGCTACGCCTAACAAGTCGGATATGCGCCTTGTTAACGGCAATTGATTTTTGAATAAAAAACATGTTTTATCAAATAAAGGTTTAATTTAATAACGCGTGTTGCCTCCATGGGTATCTACCACAGCTCTCATACGATTAGGCATAGAGTTTATCAACCGCTCTATGAAATTTTGAGGGATCATCTCCCATTCCTCTTCTATGGCAGTTTTCAACTCCTGCATCGTCTGGGCAACTGGCTGACGAGCCCTAACACGTCTTTTTAGCTCGTCCCACATGTGCTCAATGGGGTTCATGTCTGGGCTTCTGGCTGGCCAGTCCATAACTGTGATGTTCACATCCCGAAGATATTCCCTGACGATGCCGGCCGCATGGGCTCTTGCATTATCATGCATAAAAAGGAAATTTGGGCCCACATAGTCCGCGTATGGTATCACGTGAGGTTCTAAGCACTCACGAATGTACCTTTCAGCATTTAATGTTGGCAGCCGTGGTCCTGTAACAACCTCAAGTTGAGTTTTGCCGCTCGCGGATATACCGCCCCAGACAGTCCATGAGCCACCGCCATAAGCAACCCTCTCTTCAAAGCAGCATTGTGCGAAACGCTCTCCCTTACGTCGGTAGACCTTCTTCCTTCCATCATTGCCATGTAACACAATTTTAGACTCATCAGAAAAGAGTACACGGCTCCAATCTTGCTGTGTCCAATTTAAATGACTGCGTGCGAAATGAAGGCGCGCTGTTCGGTGGGCTCGCGTTAGTTTGGGGCCATTAGCTGGCTTGTGTGGTACCATATCGCGTTCTTTTAACCTTCTCCGAACAGTTCGAGTGCGCACAGATACTCCGTGGAAGTCGCGAAGTTGGTTTTGTATCTCAATGGAGGTAAGGTGACGATTTCTCAAGCTAGTCGTCACGATGAATCGATCCTGCCTTTCAGTTGTGACCCGAGATCGTGGCCTTCCTTGGCGACGAACAAAGCCGCCAGTCTCTAGGTACCTCCGATAAACATTTCGGACCGCAGATCGACTTAAATTAAGTTGAGCACTCACGTTTCTTTGGCTGTGTCCGGCCTGAATAAGTGCCACAGCTTGGGCGGCGACTTCAGGTGAAGTATCCATAGATTATTGATAGAACCTCACCTTAATGTTAAGAATAAGTAATGTTTGTTGCAAAACCAAAGATATCAATCACTTTTTCAAGAATTAAATCCAAGTAAACCAATAAAACCAAGTTTTCTTAGTATTCGATTGTTTGATATCAACAAACAGGCTCCAAATTGTCTTTTGTTTCTTTAAATTCTGTGTTCGAAATTCAAAAAAAGACTATTGAATGAAATTGTGAATGTGCCAGGTTCAAAACTGCATAAAAACTTTTTGCTCGACCTAATATAAAATTTTAGCTAGGACCAAACGAAACTGAAAATACAAGGTGGGCCAAAAGATGTGTCCAGAAGTGTAGTTGGGAAAAGGCTAGGCAGATTTTACTATGTGTACTGGACATGTCGCCACATCAATAGATTGCACTTGTGTGAAGGCACGGGCGGGTCGCAGTCACTTCTAATAAGAGGCGAGCCTATTGTACTATTTTTTAATGAAAATTTAACAAACCAAGGTAGTCATTTAGGAGAATACTTGATTAGAAAACTATGTCTTTCTTCTAGTTTGTATCATGCATGGCGACTATGGCTATTGTATGGATTAGTGAAGCGAACTGAAAATATTTTCACCGCAACAGGATGGTGTTAGTGAGCGATTAGCAAATATTTTCATGACCTCCAGATATTTGTTTCAGTTTGGCGGTTTGTGTATGTCATGTTTGTAAAGACACAAACAGGAGAAGAATGCAATATAAGAGAGAAAAACTTGTTTTGATCAACGTATTTCTTTGTCAGAAAGAGAACCATTTCGTTTGGCAAGCATAGTGTATAAATAATTATGATAATTATGGCAGTCATAATAGCCCGAATACAGTGCCTTTTAAGGCCACTCTTATTTGCTACTTGTTGATATCCATTTTATGTATTGTTTGTATTCGTTAAGTTAGACAGCCTAGCTTGTAATGATTATTTAACAAAGAAAATGAATTGTAGACCAATTTTATTTGAAACATCTTTTATTATATATCCTTTCTTTAAGTAGGTACACGTAGGTATGTGTCATGTGTATCACATACACATACGTCGACTCGTTGTGAAGATGGATTATGTTTTAGATATTGTTGCCGGTTTCTCATCTTCAGATGTCACGCATATTTTCATTGTGCTATGATTCGATGCTGTGACAGACTTCAGATGTTTGTCATAAGATTGACATGTGATATTGTGCTCCTGGAAGCCATTCCTTATGTATGAGTGTTTGCTAAAGGGTAAGAGATTAAAAATCAGGCATAATTTTTCATGGTTTTTATTTTAAATACGAAAACTCATGTTAATCGACAATAAAAATTACTTACATCTAATTGATTTAATATTTAAACTATCTACTTAGTATACGGCAATATCAACTGAGTAATTTACTGATCAATTAGTAGACAAATAGTATATCTATAATGTATAGGTACAAATTCGAAACATTTTCAATTAGTGATGATTAAGTAAATTTACATTTAGCTAAGATATGTGGTGTGTTATGCTGTAACTAAGTACTTAAATTCCACACGGCACACCATAAATTGATAGTATTAAGGTACACAGTTCTTATTAGTAATAGTATACCGTATATCTAGACCTATTTATTTTCCAAAGGTGGAAAGGCACTATGCTTGAGTAACCAAAATCAAAAGTTTTATAAATTACAACTCCCATTAGGTACCTCTGTACAAACATTACTTACTGAGACTACAAATATTATTTAAACAATGTCAAAACGCATGCAGTTATGTGGCGATTCAAACAAGTATAGAATAATTTGTGATTCGATCGAATTTTAGTCTAACATAATGGATGTAGATTGGTGTTCTAGAGTGCAGTACAGTTTACAAATAATGATAATATCCAGTGAGTAGATATTATTAGAAAAAGTGTTAACTAGTAATGTTTCACAGACCAACAGCTAGTTTGCAATTCAGTACACAGTCTTATGTATTGTCCCTTAAATACAATATACGAGTCACAGCTCAACTTGCAGCGAGCGCTGCGGAGGTGCGCGCGGGAGCAAGGCAACTCTCCCGGGCCGCCTCGCTTGGTCCTCTATGAAGACATCGTTACGTCGGCTACTCGCCCAGGTTTCAGTAATTATCTACTGATATGATGAGAACTTGCCTCTCGAGTGCTTTATTCTAGTCATAAATCTTAACCAGTCTTAATTTCCGCCCGTGTCCGGCCCGAATGTTAGCTTCCTTTATCGGTTGAGGCCCATGGATGCGCAGCACACTGTGTGTCGTGGTACTCTCTGAGTCGGCAGGCCGGAGAGACCGCGTACGTAGGTGTAGGTTACTGGGGGCCGAAGAATTCGCTTCGGTTGTGTTTGCTTCTTGGGAGGGCGTGTACGTTCCGTTGGAGAGCAGGATTGAGCACGGGATGAGAGAGTCAGACTTTGGAACACTCGCCGAAGAGATACGGTAGAGCGGTGCCGGCGGTGGCGGTCGGAGCCATCGCTTCCGGATTCACTGACGGAACACGAAGACCGGTCATCAGCACGTCCATTTTCACCAGATACACTTTCGTTGCTACTCGAGCTGCCCATGGAGTCTGAGTCGGTAGCTCTTCGAGAGAGGCGACTGCTGAGAGCTTTCAGCAGTCTTCCGCCGCGGGGAGCCGAGATAGTTTCTGACATCTCCTCGATTGGTGGGCACACCACTATCTTCGGAGCGACAGACTCGCGGCGCGGATTGTTTTTCGGCGTCCGCTGTTGTCCAGCCACGTTCACCGGCAGGTCGCCGACGAACTTCTCACTCGTCAAAAAGTTGATTCCCAGCTTATTTTTCATAAGGTCGACTTTATCACTTCCTTTATAAACGAAAACACAGCAGTATGTTTTTGATTTTGTTGTTACAACGAATTGTAACTGTTGTTGTGATTGAAAACTTTTCCGTTTTCGAGCGTGGTTGTAGAGTTAGGCGCGTAAGTCGCTTCGTGAGGGTTAGTCGCGAACTGTTGGCGGGTCGGAGGCTGGCAAGGTTTATAAGGAATTTCTCGCGCATGCGTAGTGTTAGGCCCAATTGTTCATGCACCGGTACACGTAGATGCAATGCCTACCGCCCGGCGGCACCACAGGCATGTCGCTATGGATACCTTGTAATGTCAATAATGGGGTTCAATTGTGCAATTCTCACCTACTGATGAGTTTGTGGCCCGATGTAAAAACATAATAGAAATACGAAAAGAAAAATTACAGTAAGTACGTGCATTAAAGTTTTTGTTCGCAACTAGGTAAGATGGCTTAGATAATCTAATGGAGTTTTTTTTATGATTTGAGTAAAGGGTGGTTATTAATATTGAAACAATGATGATGAAACGAACAAACGATGATGTTGATCTCACAATAAATCGTCTTTGATTCTCGAAAACATAACGCCTTTTGATTCCATTGCAGCAACAGAGAGCTTTGTTCGATTAATTGACACCTGAGTATAGTAGGCGTTTCATATAAGAATAATGTGAATTGTTAGCACCTAAGTGCAATGACTTATCTCATTATGACTTTCAGTAAATTAATGCTAATAAACTTGACCGTTCATAAATCATGTCTTATTTTTCAGTTCAATAGTATTTATTTTGTCAACATTTACACACACTGGTCAAATAATGTAAATTAAAGTAGAGCATTTGATTGTACCTATGTACTTAATTTAAAACAGTGATCGAAATTCGACCTGTGTGCAATGATAGGTCAATTTCGAAGTATTTCGAAAGCAATTTTAATATAGGCTGTCTCTTTATTTCAAAGGATCTGATTTTGAACTAACAATATCAATAGTTAGTTTCAATACTAACTATTGATAATATTCATATTCATATTCATTTATTTACTGTGAAACATAGGTACACTATAAGTTCTTACTCGTACATTGAGGGTGCTATCAAGTTAATTTTGTTATGGTATTTTAAACAATAGGTCCCGTGCTTTATTCGTTTTCAAAAGAATACTATAGCGCTTATATGTTATCTGAACCCTGAATAATTATTGTTTTTATTTTAAACTTAAAATAAGATAATATATAATGTAGGTATATAATAATATAAACCAATATAATAATATGTACATCTATATCTATATTACTAATTATAAAGCTGAAGAGTTTGTTTTTTGTTTGTTTGTATGTTTGAACGTGCTAATCTCTGAAACTACCAGTCGGATTTGAAAAATTATTTTTGCATTTGATAGCCCAATTCTTGAGGAAGGCTATAAGTTATTTATCATTACGCTACGACCTTTAAGAGCCGTTAAAAAAAAGCCAGAAAAAATGCTAAGTGATAACGAAGTTATAGCGCGGACAGGCGATGCGATGCGATGTGATGGGGTGTATAAAAGCTATAGTTGTCAAAAAATAAGAAGCCCGTTTTGACATGAGGGTGTCCCTCTTTGTCCCGCTATGTTTGTCTCTCTTTGGCATTATGAAACGATATGGGCTGTCAAAAGGGACCTACTTACTCGTATTATTTTGTGACGAGTTTAGTGTATGGAAGCTAGTGGTATATAAAAAATCACACACAAAAAAAAGAACAAATAATCACACTAATATTATAAAGGCGAAAGTTTGTGAATGTGTGTGTATGTATTTGTTACTTCTTCACGCTCAAGCGGCTGGACTGATTTGAATGAAACTTGGCATGTAGATACGAGTAGCTTATACCCTGGATTAGCACATACTTTTTATCCCGGTCTACGCGAGTGAAACCGCGGGGCGCAGCTAGTAAAGAATAATAAATGATAAATATAATAAAATCCTGAAAATAAATGTGTCCCTAGTCATTTGATTTAGAAAATACCTACTCTATTAGCCTAAAAGACCTAAAAGGCCTAGAATGGCTTTCCTTGATCCGTAATACGTAATTATTTCATCTCATTTTATTGTAATTTTGTTGGGAGAGTAAACGACTCGGTTTTCAAGAACAAAGTCTCTCCTGAAAATTTCCTACGCATTCACTTATTAAAAAGACGCGCCCGCCACGCCGTGGTAATAAACATATGCTTACAATAGAGTTAATGGATGATTTTAAGGGTATTTATAGTCGTGTTTACGCAGCCAAGATTAGGATCCTGCATTCATTGTTAAGGCATTGATCTTGTACAAAAAGCTGCCAGATTAACAGTACGAAATCTAAATGAAGATGCTTGAGTAATAACCCATACTTAGTTCTAAAATACGGGCGTTAATTATCTATTGTATGACTTCCATGTCATCTGTTACAAATGTCCTTCGACGAAATCAGCACACGCACCAGCAGACAGTTAAACAAGTAATGTGATGTATTAAGGTCATAAGTCATAACGTAGCTGTATGGTGTAAGCCACGTGATTTTTAGAATTCTTAAGTCACAGATCGGCACGTGGCGTTCTCGATCGCACGGGATCGACTTAATTGAACTTATTTGTCTCGATTCAACGGCACGGCGGCGGCGTGTGGAGAATTTCTTATGACGATGGCAGTTGATTAGAGTGAATGTGTGATGGCGTTTCGAATATTTTGTTTAAGGGGGATGCCCTGTGGTAGCCCGCGAAGTTCATTTTTTTTTTGGGTTTTTTACAATTCGCAGATCCGTGTTAGGTTAGGTTGATCAAAATATGATACGCGGCAATAAAACATATGTATTTACATAATTTTAATCATAAAAATCATCAATACAACTCTCTAAGTTAGATTTCGTCCAGAGTCGTTAGATTTCGTTCGTTCGACGAATCTGCACGAAATCTAACTTATAGAGATGTATTGATGATTTTCATGATTAAAATTATATAAGTAAAGACATATGTTTTATTGCTGCGTATCATATTTTGATCAAGATACAACCTGAGACGGACCTGCGAATTGCATAAAACGCGAGAAAATTTGAATTTCGTGGGCTACCACAGCGCATCCTCCGGGAACGTGTTCAGGCAAACTTTGGTGCAATTTAATATTTCAGATGGTTAGAAGTGGTAATGCAGGCGTAAACAAAGTATTAGAATGTGTGGAATGGGTTGTTTCATTAGGAAATTCTCTGTAGCTTACAGCAAACTGCATTTCTGCCTGGTTAGAGACTATGATCTCGCCTGGTATTTTATTTACGGTCATGAGTGGGAAAATAATACGGTCTACCATTAATCTCCGCCTAAAACATTTACATTGTGAACTCATAAGTAGTCGGACAACTTAATATTATTTCGATTTAAAAACTATGAAACTGCAGGGTTGCAGAGTAACTTTGTTTATTGTTTTTATATATCTATAATATAAAAATCAATTGCTGTTCGTTTGTATCGCTAAAACTTGAGAACGGCTGGGCCCGTCTAGCGGGTCAGCTAGTAGCTTATAATTTCTACTACCTAATAATAAACTTTTGTTGTGATCGTGGAATCCTGTTTTTAACCGATTTCAAAAAGGAGGAGGTCCTCAATTCGTCGGAACCTTTTTTTTTTTTTTTTTTTTTTATGTATGTTCCCCGATTACTCGAAGATGGCTGGACCGATTTGGATTTTTTTTGTTTTATTCGAGAGGGTATACATCACAGTTGGTCCCATATAAAATTGATTAACTTTGCTGGGGTAGTTTTTGAGTTAGCTTCAATAATACGTATTTTTTCCCCACTTTTATATGGATGATGTTCTAGTTTGTTTTGCAGATAGTGGTATTAGAATTTGTGTGGCGTAGGTACACAACTAAGAAGTGAAAAATAAAAACTTTTTTACAAAAAAATACAACCGACTTCCAAAAACAACACTATAAAGTGAAAAATAACTTTAATTTCGGAAGTCGGTGGCAAAAAACGAAAATACATTTAACTAGACACCGACTTCCGAAATTAAAGTTATTTTTCACTTTGTACTGTTGTTTTTGGAAGTCGGTTGTATTTTTTTGTAAAAAAGTTTTTTTTAACCTGGGTATCTGTCGATGTGTTATTGTTTACGTGTGATGCCGGAAAGACACAGCCTTAAAAATAATTATTTATGTTTTCTACAATTCATTTTCGATTTATTCTGCTAAATGATTAATTTGTCAGCATCTTGTTCACGTTGTAAGTGGGAGCTTATAAAATGATGAAAGTATAGTATCGTACAAGTTTTCTTCAATAAGTTTTTAATCAAGTAATCGTGCGTAAAAATGTTGACAACTGATAAAATCGTTTTATGAAAGCGGGACTGCAAACTTGCCGAGCACGTTTCGATTGCGGTTGCCCCGTGCCGACGAAGACGTCACGACTCGCAACGCGTAGTTTTATTGCACAAACATAAGTTAGTAATTATTGCTTGTCGACCATCCACTGTTCATGACACTGTTCACTGTTCTTGTCCATTGTCTCTAAGATTTTGTGGAAGGCAACAACTGACCTACTAAACATTGATTTTTCTTCTATCACAAAACGCATCGTTGTCATCAGTCATCACTAGTACTTAGCATATTCTGGGCTGGTAGATTCCATTACTTACTGACCGTGCTTCATAAACTTGATCAAGAAACATCACTTGATAGAGGTCTCTGTTTTAGATAAAAATGATTATGTAGAGAGGCTGCCAGCACATCAAGCTACCCGAATCTGTCAAATTTTCCCAATTGAATATAAACCTTATTCCTTTGTAGTAAAGTTGAAAATTTATCAAAGTTTGGCAAATTTTGGTAGCTTGATGTGCTGGCCTCTGAACTTACGTATGAATCCGGCACGCGGAAAGTTTTTGCAGCACCTACCACCTAACCAACACAATACGGAAAAGGAAGGCGCAGTATTACGCAACGATTGAAATGTTTGGTTTCCAAATCCTACGTGGCTGTGACAGACTAATTTTAACTGAAAACCTTTGTCTATTGTAATAATAACTAAGTTAATTAATACGAGTATTGTGTTGAACGCGTAAAGCGTCTATTTTCGTACAGCCGCAGAGAACAATGGATGCAGAAACTAAGACAAACCGTTGTTTTACATAGAGTAAGCAGAAACTACAGGCTGTTTATTGATACTTCACTCTTTCTTTCTACGGAGCTCGTGAGAATTAGTACGTACTTGAGCCTCGGTCTTATTCCAGAACGGTAATCAATGAGTACGTCAATCATCAGCTAAATCGAGACTCTTGTTCATGCTTAATGCGTTAGTCTGTTTACGTTTTCGATTTTTTGAAATCACTAATTTTGTTCTGATCTTCACAAGATTAGAAAAAAGAAGAAGATTACTAAAAAATGTACCCAATTATTTAGAAAATTAGCGTTTTATGTCAGTCCTGAATAGTACAATCCTACATTAATTGAATTAAAACTCTGAAGTAATTTTGTAAGCAAAATTTTCAAGGCTTGAAGACCTTTGTATCGGATGTAGTTGTATGTTTGTTAATTACGTTTATTTATTTATTTATTAAAACTTTATGCACAAGTAAAAAAATACTGTACAAAGGTTAATATTATAATAAGCTATAAGGCTATAAGGGGGGTTAATAATTGGTTTTGCTAATTGATTTAATCATATTATATAACATAGGTACACACTGCAAATTGGGAATTACAAATTTTTTGTGAGCCATTATAAATAAATTCATGCCGAGATGGGAAGGAGCCGAGATGGGACACCAAATTGACACGACAAATCTATGCTCAAGCGAGGTCTCCATCACACTTGGGTGATTACAGATTAAATCACTCGGGTTCGATTCACGAAGGGAGTAGGTAACGATCTAGAATAAAGCCGGATTCAGCTGAACTGTGTTCAATAAATCTAATGCTTGAGGAACGTTTAAAATTAAAACTTGACTCAAAACTAGTTTTAAACAGACATCAATGTTTGAGTTTCCTTGTGCAATACGGACCTTATATAGAAAATGATAAAAACTTGAAACGCTCACTACCTCATATTTAAGAGTAGAATACCTACTGTTCATGATAATCTACAGAAGCAGAGTCTAGAAGGCCTCTCTTCTCTCGATACTGAAATCCATACGTCATAAACCCGACGTCCGGTGCCGGTTACCCGGCCATCTAACTCATGACGTACCAAAAAGTGGAAATTCATAAGCAATTTCTATGTTTACTTCTATTACGTCATAACGGAAATCCAAAGGTTCGTGAATGAGATTCCCTATAACTGCTCATTAAACAGTATCACGTAAGCCGATCGATCGGAACAGACAAATCTACCCGAGTGGACATCACCTATTGTGTGGGTTAAACACATTGTGCATTGTTGCATAATACACTCAGGGGCACATTTAACCGTCCACCTATATTTTGTCAATTTCTTCAAAATTCTATCGTTATTTAATTAATTTTGTTATAATGATACATTAGGTGAACCTTTACGAAAACAAATGAAATATGCGTAAGTTGTGAATTAATGGTTTAATTGAAATAAAAAAAATAAAAAATGAGAATTTGCAGTTTTCTTACAAAACAAAAGTTAGAAAAATTTTAATTAAAAAAAAATTATACTCTAAACTAAATGATCGCATTAATAATGTGTATTTCCTCCTCTGGCCCTATTGACCTCTTGTAACCGATTTGAAAGCCCGTCCATTATGTCTTGAATGTCGCTCTGTGGAATGTTCTCCCACTCCTCAACAGCTGCAGTTTTTAGCTCAGTGATGGGCGTAGGAGCTGGTGTACGACTCCGAATCCGTCTTTTTACGTTATCCCATACATGCTCTATCGGGTTTAGGTTTGGACTCCCGAGCTGGCCATGGTAATCGCTGAATATTGACGGCGTCCAGGTAATCCGTAACAATTCTCGCGGTGTGTGCACGTGCGTTGTCGTACATTAAAACAAAATGATCGGCAATGAATGGCGCAAACGGCACCACATGTGGTTCTAAGACTTCTGTCACGTACCTGTGAGCATTAACGCTGCCTCTATCGAAGACGACCAACGCTGTACGGGCGTCGTAACAAATGCCACCCCACACCATTATCGAGCCTCCCTCGTAGCCCACTGTTTCAACCACAGCACATTCAGCAAACCTTTCACCACGGCGTCTATATACGGGCTGACGTCCATCTGGACCTCGTAAAGCGATTTTTGATTCATCAGAGAAGAGAACTGCCTTCCATTGTTCCAAAGTCCAATTTAAATGTTCTCCAGCAAATGCAAGTCTTGCTCTTCTGTGAGTTGCGGTCAGTTCTGGGACTCGAGCTGGTCGAAATGATCCCAGATCCCTCTCTGCTAACCTTCTTCTTATTGTTCTTAGGCTCACACTTACATTTCGTATCTCAAACAAACGGTTACGAGCCTCAGAAGCGGTTGTGAAACGATTTCGAAGAACGTTCGAGACGATGTAACGATCATCTCTCTCTGATGTACACCTTCTACGACCTTGCTCTGGCCTTCTCGTGTAGGAATCAGTCTCTCTGTAACGCCGGATAGCATCTTAAATAGTGGTTCGTGGGTATCCAAGCAGTCGTCCAATCCGACGCTGGCTGAACCCAGCGTCTGCGAGTGCCACAGCCCTGGCTGCTCCAGCTGCGTCCAATGGCATTTTTCTGGTGTAAATAAGGTCACGGCACTCCAATACCTCGGATTAATTCGAAAAAATGGTAACAAAACGATTTAAAACAAATGTATCCTTCACACAAAACCAGCGGCGAGACTGTCAAATTTCGACTTAACTCATTATTATTGAATAAAAACCGCAAAAGTAAACAAAACGCGGGTATGATTGTTTTGTTTATTCCAGACATACCCACTTATGAAGTTACGCCTAGTAGTCAAAGTTTAAGTTATCATAAACAAACGATATGGAATTCGATATGAGTGGACGGTTAATTGTGCCCCTGAGTGTATTATCGCAGCTTTAGCCCCGACAAGCCGATTATTTGTCTTTGGAAACTTCGTACTTGTAGTTGTATGATACATAGTCAATTCTTTTGTGTTCCCCGTAGAAATGTGTTTGTGATCATGATGAAATGACATAATGTAGTTTGTTAATACAATTCAACGTCCATTAATAACGTGTTATGGACGGCTAATATGATAATTAATTATTTTTCAATACACTTCCTCCAAAACTGGTTCATATCGCACTACGATTAGGTTCACAATCCAATATATTTCACACGCGTGCGGGAATAAAAATTGCCACAGACAACTTATACCCATACTTAGTCCAAATTGGTTCAATGCCTTTATTCACACCGTCTCTATTCGGAGGTGAATGATTTTTTTTAATCTCGGCAAAGAGTTAAGCGTCTTTAAGGCGTTAATATTTTTTGAATATTTAAATAATGTTTATAAATAGAATATCATCAAAAACCATGATTATTACAATAAAAGAAAAGTTTATGAACAAATTAACATTTATTTGTGTTCTAAACTCAAAAATATTTGAATTTTCTATATTAGGCTGTTTATCGGCTTTATACTTTTGCTTCTCCTTAAACTTGGCAAAAGCAAAACGCGGAAAAAAAATTAAAATTTAAGTCATAGTTTCATAATAATTCATGACAAAAATATTTTTCGTTGTTTTATTTTATTTCTTCAAAAGTGTATTGAAAAATGTCGTTTGATACGTCTATCAAACGACATTTTTCAATACATTTTTGTTATTGCAGTTCTCGGCTCAAAAACAACCTCGCCTACGGCTCGGGTGTTAATTCCGCCTCGATTGCAATAACAAAAATTCTCCACTTGTTACAAAATGTACTAAATCCACAGTAGGTGGCCCATTACACGAATCCACCCTACAGCCGACAGGGAAGGATGACATCACATCGTGAGGCACTAAATCACTGCTACCCGAAATCTCACTGCAACGTGATGACCACGACCTCTCTGTCAAGAGTACCGACAAAGAAGAAGAATATAATTACGAGTATTGTATGCATAGCCTGGCTTATAATGTATATGTACCTACCATACCTACCATATATATATTAAAGAATACATATATTAGAATTACTTAGTAATAGATTTGTGGAACTAATGATACTTCTCTACTATTTCATTGTTAGAATAATAATGACATGTGCTTTTAGGATTTTGAGTGCTCGAACGGCGAAGTGGCGGAGAATGGTTTCTTCTATGCTACATGTCATAGAGTCGATTCTCGTATGGAAAAAAGTTTTCAATATACTTCCTCAAAAACTGGTTCATGTCGCACTACGATTAAGTTCACAATGCAATATATTTCACACGCGTGCGATTTTACATTTTCAACACGTGTGCGGGAATAAAAATTGCCACAGATAACTTATACCTATACTTAGTCCAAATTGGTTCAATGCCTGTATTCACACCGTCTCTATTCGGAGGTGAATGTTTTTTTTAAATCTTGGCAAAGAGATATGCGTCTTTACGGCGTTAATATTTTTGAATATTTAAATAATGTTTATAAATGGAATATCATCAAAAACCATGATTATTACAATAAAAAAAAAAAATAGTTTACGAACAAATTAACAAGTCATAAGAACTTACACCTAGTTTAGGGGTCAGAGTGTTTAAATATTGACCTTTGTATTAAGCCATAATAAGTGTTAGTCATAAGGGATATTGTTAAGGGCTTTTTTTTTTTGTGAAATAAAGAATTTATTAATTATTTATTTATAACATTTATTTGTGTTCTAAACTCAAAAATATTTGAATTTTCTATTTTTCATATTAGGCTGTTTATCGGCTTTATACCTTTGCTTCTCCTTCAACCTGGAGAAAGCAAAGCGCGGAAAAAAATGAAAATTTAAGTCATAGTTTCATAATAATTCATGACAAAAATATTTTTCGTTATTTTATTTTATTTCTTCAAAAGTGTATTGAAAAACGTCGTGTGATACACGTGGACATTTGTTATTGCAGTTCTCGGCTCAAAAACAACCTCGCCTACGGCTCGGGTGTTAATTCCGCCTCGAATGCAATAACAAAAATTCTCCACTTGTATCAAAATGTACTATTATTTGTTCTAGTCGAGTGTCGAGTGGCTCTGATGCTTTTACACATTGTTCACCTGAGACACAGTCATATTCTCATTAGGTACGTCAAACAGTCAATTATTTAGTTCCTACATGCCTCTCCGATATCCCCAGATGTAAATACCTAACACCAAAACAAACTTACGATAAATAAAAACGTTGGTTATTTAACCACTTTGACGGGGCTAAATGTGGCTAAACGCTTTTTTTGTTGTTTATTTATAACATATCGCAAAAACAAAAGCTTTGGATTAAAGCAATTTTATTTGTGGAATGTTTAAAAATATCATCCCCATCCCGGATGATATTTTTGAACATTCGGTTACCTACTTGCGACTTTTTGTTTGTAACTTTAAAATATCCGAGTATTGTTATGTATTTCAGAAGTATAAAATAAAAGTTATTGATGCTTGTATTGTTTGAATGTTGTTAAAATTATGTAAAGTTAAGGCTTGGTGACAAGTTTAAATTATAGTCAAGTTCTTTATTATGTAATGAAATAGGCAATGATTAATGATTATTAACTATGAATAAAAGTAGGTAAGTATTACATTGTAATGTCAAAACAGACTTCATTAAAGCACATAAGTATTTAAGGAAGTCAGTGCAATGATATTAGTTAGAGGAGGACCAGCTCCGTGAGCACGCATGAGGACACATTACGTCTAAAATTATTCTGAGTCTTTATTTTATCTTGAAATATGTTTTACGTGTACGCATTCCATAAGTTATTTTGTAAGAATGATAATGTGTCCGTGTGAGTGCATCATTATTCCGAACATGGTCGCCGAGCCGAGGGATTGGGCTATTTTAGTAAACATGCATTGTTCAACTGTTGGCCCACAGAACGACTCGACGTGGACGGACCAACGCGGCGCTGCCACCTACATATTGATAGATATTGCTAAATGAACGTATTTTAACATATTGATTTGCAATATTTGGTTCAACTACCTATTTACCTAGATATAGTAGGCTAGGATAACATAGGTTAAAATAGATTTTCAGTGATAGATGGCAGAACGAGCTTGACTCCTAACGAAAGTACCGGAACTCCTACAAAATATAGAATTCTGTAGAAAAGGGAGAGGGAGGCCTTTGTCCTCCAGTGGGGTAATAAAGGCTAGTTATATTAAGTAAGATTAGTCATTTGTTGACAGGATTAAATTAGATTTCGCATCATGCTTAACTTACGACTTTAAGACCTCTTAATATGTGTCACTGGTCCTGAAGTCGCAACGACGAAATAACTAAGTTATTCACTTTTTTACTATGTCACATTATATGAGTTGTCAAGCCGAGCGTTCTCACGGATGTTATTCGGTCTTCGCACCTACGTGTTACGATTCATCGAGACGTTACCTTTTATCTTGATACAATTTGATTGATGGTCCTTTAAATACTTGTTTGTTATTGTTTCATATCAAGAGCTAATTAGTTAAATATTTGAGTTCTTTCTCTCTCTCTCTCTCTAGGTTTTGAAATACGCACCTATATCTATTGTTTGAAAGGAAAGTAATGTTCAAGCCCTATATCATAAAATGTGTTATGCACTACGTTCATAGGTGTCGTTTTCCGGAACAAAGGCATTCGATCTAAGATCGCCACCTTAGCATGTCAGTGCGTCTCCCACACCTACTGGCATTCGAGGAGCTGCCCGATGGAACCTAGGTATAGATAAAGTGCAGCGTATTGCGCAACACCTAACTAATATTTTCCGACTAAGTCCGGTTCATAGAATCGCAATCAAGCCAATGTGATAATTTTTTTTGCTCCATCCAGCAATTTAATCCAATAACAATTTAGATATTATTGTTTTTAGGGTTCCGTACCTCAAAAAGAAAAAACGGAACCCTTATAGGATCACTCGTGTGTCTCTCTGTCTGTTCGTCAGTCACAGCCAATTTGCTCCGGATCTAATAGACCGATTAAGTTGAAATTTGCTACACATATGAATTTCTGTGACCCAAAAACGGATGGGTAAAGAAAATAAATGAATTTTGAATATAGAGGTCACTTTTGGGGGGCAAATAAGAAAATAAAAAGAAAAAGTTTTGCAAACTACACCATGTGGCATGTCAAATGAAAGGGCTTACTATGAGAATCTCAAAAATATTTTTTTTATAATTTTAAAATAAACTGTTTTAAAGTTATTTAAGAAAATAGACGAAAATTGACCATTCCCCCCCTTATCTCCGAAACTACTGAGCCTAAAATTTAAAAAAAAAATACAGAAAATTGATCTTTACCTGTAGATTACAGGAAAACCTATAAGAAGTCTGTGGTTTTAAAATAACATGATAAATCTATCAATATTGTGAGTACAAACTTACATTTACAGTTGGAATGTATGGGAGAACATGTTTTTCAACTACAATGTTATGTTTGTTCTTAACATAAATTCATCCCAACTACGGAACCCTTCATTGTGCATGGTCCGACACGCACTTGGCCGGTTTTTTTTGGGCTTGTACCTACTGGTCCGTAACTCGGTAATATGTAAATATTATGTTGGCAAAAACGCAATAATTTGGACGTTGTTTATTTGCTTATTACAGATAGTTGTCGTGTAACTTATAGGTTTATTAAAGTAATTATCGTTACGGAAAATAAGTATGTAAGTAGAATTAGAACATTAAGGGCCTATTTCACGATGTCCGAATAGCCAGTAGGTACTCACCGAATAAATTCAAAAATGGAACAGAATTTGTATGAAATTATCTGCCAAGTAAGTTAATAGGAACATAATCGTAAGGCCCTAAAAAAACTTTATAAATTGATAACGATGTATCTAAACCAAGAAGAAACAAAAGAATGCGTTTAGTTTTACGAGAACTTTTCACAAAATAGTCTTGTTCCATTTCCAAGCCATATTCAATAGTGGTGCATAAAAATAGGTGTTATTATCCTGCTAAGGGCGAATTCAACCAAACTTTTATACCTAGTTTAAGTTTAATCCAGCGAGTAACTTTTTATTTTTGTCAGTTTTCCCATACAAAAACTGTCAGACGTCCATTTTATTCCACGGATAAAATTTTGCTGACTTTGGTTAAATCAGCCCTAAGGGTTGACCCACATCTGTCAGCACGGAATCGCCTTTTTTCGTGCTTTATCCTTTTCTATCTCTTAGAATCATCATTTCCTAGAGCGATAAAGATAGAGACCGCGCGGTGGAATCGGCGATGCGCTCGACACCACGGCCAAAATGGCTGAGAGGCGCTGGAGTGCTGACGAGTGCTATCGAGCGCGATACCATGCTTCCATTGCATTGCATGATCGTATTCGACAACACTCAACGGCGACGGCATGCGATCTTACGCTGAAGCACGCGATAGCACGCTGCAGCACACACGGCATAAATGCTGTTCCGTGCTGACAGATGTGGATCAACCCTAAGCCAACTTGTCATGCCAAAACAGACAAACTATAACATTACAAACAAAATAACATAAAAAAACCATTGTAGTACAAATGAATGGGGATATCGATTAGGTACCTGGTCCAAACATAGACAGAGCCCCATCGGTCATGTCCGTGTGAACAATACCGTACTTATGACATCAGCTGACACAATGGGCTACTTGCTACTAAGCTTGTAACGTAGCCAGTAAAACCATCGGGGAAGTGCGTGGATAGGTACGTAGGCACTACTATTGTATTTAAAGTTCAAGGATATATTTCAGGTACTTCCTAACACATGACATTTTATGTAACGTACACCTTGTGGATATGTCTAATGCGATCACCAATTCGTTTGTAAATGGTGGTGGTAAAAACAAATTTGTGGTGTTTAGTATCTTTTATCACACGACGATGATGGGGATGCATTGGTAAAGCTAAAAACTAGCCGGCATTAAATTCTCCTTGTGTTGCATGAAAATAATTAACTATAAGCCTAATCTAAATTAAAAAAAAAACAACTCAACGGATCACCTGTTTATGAGATCCATGGCAGTATGACAAGTAATTAGACTTTTATACAATGTAGAAGATATGTTAAATAATACTAAGTGTTAAATTGCAAAATATTTTAATGACTACATAAAAATATTATTAAAGCCGGCTGCATATTGCATAACTGCATACAACGTATTATTATGTTAAACTGGTAGTGTATATGCATAGTTGTAGAATCAGGTGATACAACTGATACATGACTGATATATGTATCAATTTATAGTAGCCCAGTTTAACTTGGCCGATGGCAAAACACGGAAACAAGTCCAAATGTATAGAATTTAAAACATATTATTACATGCGTCCTTTGTAAACATTGCCGACGTGAAATATCAAGATATATTGGCCGCCTTGTTCGAGTCTGGTAGTGATTAAAGAACACTTAAATTCTTGTCGCTAAGGTAACGAAGGTGAAAGTTATAAATGTAAATTAAATTAGTATTTACGAGTTCACACGCTGCCAAAATGGTGACTAAAAATTTTATTTTGTCGCTCAAATAGATTAGTAAAAAAACACTGGACACGTATTTCTTCTTTTTATACGTAATCAAAAGATTAGGGCGATACATTTAGTTAGAATGTGGTATGACGTCACTCCTTGCTAGATTTTATACGTAGTTTGTTATAATTGTGACGTAGCTAGCTCCGACTAATGCGTTTTATCTAAGTATTTTTTTATTAATACTAGCTGACCCGACAAACGTTGTCCTGTCAAAATTTCAATAATTCATACAAAATTCCCATGGAAAATGCACATTGCTGGCAACTTTTCAAACATTTTCTTTCATACAAATCTTGTCCTGACAGTTACAAACACAACAAAAAAAAAAAAACCGACCAAGTGCGTGTCAGAACACGCACAATAAAGGGTTCCGTTGTTGAAAAGAATTTATCCCAATAAAAAAAGTAAAAACCGACATCAAAAACCAAAAATTAATAAAATAACTTTCTTAAAAAACTTAACAGCTTCTGAAGTCGGTGCCAAGCTAAGGTGTGTGAAGAACTGAAGACACCGACTTCAGAAGCTGTTAAGTTTTTTAAGAAAGTTATTTTATTCATTTTTAGTTTTTGATGTCGGTTTTTACTTTTTTAAAGTAAATTTATTTTACCATTTTTAGTTGAATATTCAATTACATAAGTAAGCCCAAGACGAACGAAAAGAAGAATCATCAAAATCGGCTTAGAAATGCCAGAAATACAGTTTATTTACGCATATAACTTCGTACTTATGACTAATTACATATGTATTATCTACTAAAACCTTTCTGAAAGCATGTAGATCACGTCAGTGAAAGAATCATCAAAATTGGTTCATTAGTTTGTTGTTTTATTGGTTCATTGGTTTTTGTTTTTTACTTATATACATACTTATGTACAAACGGGTTAAACACAGAACCTCCTTTTTTGAAGTCGGTTAAAAACAAACTTAAAAATGGATCCCAAAAAATTTTTTTTTTCTGTCATAAAACTACGAGTACTTACAAATTAACAATTTTCGGACTTTTTCCTTTACTTGTGCTGGGAGAACTTGCTTCTTGCCAAATTTTATTATTCTAGGTCAACGGGAAGTACCCTATAGGTTTTGATTTACTTGCGACAGTTGCGAGTATCAAAATGTGTCCCAAAATGGGCGTATTTTTTTATTGCGTTGACTTAGAAGCTTGATTTTTTATGAACTCTAACTGACCATAGACTTACATATTCAATATTAATTTCAACTTGATATCTCCACGCGTCGTTGAGAAAAAGGCTCTTGACAGACTGACAAACTCGATTTTTTATTAAGCAAAAGAATTACAAATTAACATTTTTCAGACTTTTTCATTTACTTGTGCAGTAAGACGTTGCTTCTTGCCAAATTTCATTATTCTAGGTCAACGGGAAGTACCCTGTACGTTCTGATTTACTTGCAACAGTTGTGAGTATTAAAATGTATCGCAAAATAGCCTTATTTTTTTATTGCGTTGACTTAGAAGACAAAATAGCAAAATTTTGCCTATAAAATTCGTTATTTGGTGTGCGCTGCTGAGAAAAACATTAATGATACATAAAGATTATGTACTACATGATTAAAATACTCATCCGTACTTCCATACTAATATTATAAATTCGAAAGTAACTCTGTCTGTCGGTCTATCTGTCTGTCTGTTACCTTTTCACGCCTAAACCACTGAACGGATTTCGATAAAATTTGGCAAGGCTATAGATGGCATCTTGGGGAAGGACATAGGCTACTTTTTGTCTCAAATATAATCCTACAGGGGGTGATATAGGGGCTGAAAGTTTGCATGGGAAACCCAGCATTTCGTAAGTTAGGGATATGAAAATTCAAATTTATGCTTACTGTAGGAACTAAACAATTATGTGGTTCAGCGTTTTTGAAAAATCATGCCCTGAGGGGGTAAAATAGGGGTTGATTTTAGGGTTCGGAAATGTAGTCATACTTCGTATCTTGACCTTGAGGTAACATTTACTCTTTGTTTCATTCGACGTTTTTACGACGAAATTATTACAACAAATAACTTTTGAACAAGTGGACACTCGGTCAAAAGTTTTTTGATATTAGAGCGTGACTGGCTTAATACATTTTAACTAAACAAAGTCCCCCCGCCGCGTCTGTCTGTCTGTTTGAACGCGATAACCTCAAAAACTATCGAACGGATTTTCATACGGTTTTCACCAATGGGAGTGATTCAATATAAAATTCATTAAGGTTTTGTGTAAGTTGGCTGAAATATGTCGATGATTGTTGAAGATGTCCTAAAAAATCATGCTGACTGGGAACTTCACGGCAATGATATATCGTAGCGATTTGAGTTTACACAGTTACATATCGGACGGCCCTATGTTCTAAATATCCCATGGTATGTTTTCCGACATCTACGCGGGCAAAGCCGCGGGGAAAAGCTAGTTGAAGATACAAAAAAGTCCGCGAGGGTATATATCTGACTATCATAGTTATTTCACAATACTTAGCAGCTTTTGTGTTCTAAAATTTATTTCTGACCTCCACGCGGGCAAAGCCGCGGGCAAAAGCTAGTTATTTATACAAAAGCTAGTTATTTGTACAAAAGCTAGTTATTTATACAAAAGCTAGTTATTTATACAAAAGCTAGTTATTTATACAGCGTGTCGTTTCCCATCCTCGTCAAATTTCAGGGTGTGATACAGAATATCAAACCGTACAACTTTCTCCATGGGACCAACATCGTAATCGCGATGTCCCATAGAAAACTTCAATACCTACTCGACGAAAATGTATGGGACTGCTGATAATTTTTTCGCTATTACGATATTGGTGCCATGGAAAAAGTAGTTCTGCCGTTCTATTCTGTAAAAAACTCACCGTGAAAACATAGGTGAAGTGAACTTAAAGTGAGCTGTCAATAGTGTCAATCCCAAGCATTAGGTGGAATGCCATCTCACTTCACCTAGGTGTTATCACGGTGAGATTTTTACAGAATAGACCGGCTGGTTCTGTTTCTGGTTTCAATTTAGGTTTTTGCTAGCTTAGTAGGTAGTAGAGTATTGCAAAGTTAATTAATTTGAATGATAATAATGCTATTGCTGAGCATGAAGTCCTAGGTTAGATTGCCAGGTTGGGCAAAGTGTTATTGGGTTTTCCCGTCACGAATTCTCAATAGCAGTCCGGAGTCTGGATTAGTGGCCGGTTGATTGTAATAGGCACACACGTATTACATGGAACTTAAATATACAAAATGTGAATATACTATACCTATAGGTACACCTCTGCCTAGATATGAGCGCCGATGGCCAATTCCACGGCGGCGACGTGGCCTGTTAATTTCCACAGCGGCGGCGGCGTCGCGGCGGCGTGGCGTGGCCGGTCGTGGGCCTGAGTTTTTTTTTATCAGGGAGAGTTTTGTTAAAAATAACATAAAGAAAACCATATTGTTATTTCCAAAAAAAGCTTTATAAAGGAACGTATTTATTAATTACAATTTTACAGTCTTCTAACTAATAATTGGAGATCACGTTTACTGAAAAATAATAATTTCTCTCTCATCTCATCTCGAAGTTGCTGCCATCATTAACACAACACAATAATACACGTTTACTCGGTAAAATATTGAACTCCACTGCGTAAGCGACGAGTGTGCCGAAACGACTAGGCGAACTAACGCGGTCGGGCCGCGCGTGCGAGCGAGAAAGCAAGTTGTGAGTAGCCGCGACGGCGCGCCGCGTGCTGCACTCGGCGGCGACGGCGGCGCGCCGGCGCGGCGCTCATATCTACCTCTGCCTGACCCGTTAAAATAACACTGGCCAATCTGATTAGTGACTGTTAACCCCCTTCGCACGGGCGTAATAAAATCGCGGCGGGATTTTATAGCGCACTGGATTTTCAACTCTCGTTGTTGAGCCGAGCGTTGAGAATCCAACTTAACAATAGTGGAGTACATTCTAGCGCGTCGAAAAAACGCACTGTTGGATTTTGCACTCTCGGCGCTAAGCAGAGCGTTGAAAATCCAGTGCGCTATAAAATCCCGCCGCGATTTTATTACGCCCGTGCGAACGGGGGTTTACTCGTATGAACATATGAGGGTACCTCAGCATTTTTATTAGAAGTAATTTTCATAATTCTAACATTATTTTACGACGCCGCCCGCCGACGGTCTCTGGACTCGTGTTTTCATAACTTTTTTCTCACATCACTACTCAGTGAGGTAAGGTTGTAACAAGTTTATGCACATACATTAAGAAATTACCATTAAAAAGAAATTATAAGTCTGGAGATATGGAACATTTTTAAATTTCCTATGCTCACATTTTTAGTCAGTTGAAGAACAAGAACGGCCGGTTTTGGCATTAACTGCTATAACGTCGAACCTAGAAGGTTTAGTGTTGATTTTTTGATTAAGAATAAATTCTACATAATCTGACTAAAAAGTGAGCATAGGAAATTTCAAAATGTTCCATATTAATTTGTTCCATATTAATCATAATTTAATTTAAAAAATTTTAAATATTTTTTTTATATAAGATTTAAAATAATATTAATTTTTCAATGATGGCGCTGCTTTCAATGATAGCAGCTATATTCGCCTTAAGCTTACATGAGCTTCATCACGGCGTAGGTATCCATAGAGTTAGAAAGTCAAACTAATATTTGTTTGGTTGAACTTTATTTGCTTGTAATTACTGTAATACAATCGTAGAATCCTTGTTAGAATTTAATTGTGGTCAATTTGTGTGCAGCGATCTGGTTAGTTGGTGTTCACCGAAGGTAGACGGCACCGGGAGCAGCAGGGTACGTGGAATACGCGTACGGGGAGTACGCCGAGTACGGCACAACGCCGGCTGGGTAGTAGCCCGCATAGTCCAATCCGGTGGCGTATGTCAGAGCTTGGGGTTTGGGGTTCGGCGCGGCGAAAGCCACCACCAGCAGAGCGAAGAGGGCGAACTGTAAACAACAATAACACAAAATTGAAGTTTTAGATTTTCAAAAGCTGCTAATGCTTATGCTACGCGTGGGAGGTGTCCAAAGAACAACTATTGTTTAAATCTGTAGCACTTACACAGAAAGGTAACAAAGGTTTATAAAACAATTTAAGTTATTATACAAAATAACAGACGTTAGTAATTAGAAAAATATTGCTCATATTTTTCAAAGTCTTATCCCGTTTAAGCTAAAGGGTAAAAACTAACTAACTTAGTCGGTCATTGAACTTTTAGGAGCAATCAAAACTTAAATATAAAGTCAATTTAACTGTGTAGGTAAATGAAACACACTTCAAAAATAATAACTAGATTTCTAGAATATCATGACATCTTGAAGTCTCTCTCGACTTTTATTAAGTATAAACTTAGTTTCAGCATTATTACAGAAAAAAGTTTCAGCCCGTTCGAACTTTAATTGTTTTTAAGTAAAAAGTTATCTAAGTTTTGCCCCCTTTTCAAAGAAGTTTGCAAATTGAAGTTTCTTAATGTTTTAATGATTATGTATGGATGACAAAAGAGACAAAATACTTACGAATTTAGCGAACATGTTGATAGAGCGATGCAGTGTACTGAATCATACTTAGCTCCAGTAATGCGAAGCTTATATAACAAAATATTAGCCTTGATCTTTAAAATACATGATCTATTTCGTTAGGATGACAATGTCAACTCTAAGCGAGGGCGCTCGCTGAGGTCGATGATCTGCGGGATCTATAGAATATCCATATCTTGACTCGCCTTGTGAGGAAAAGTATTGTTAATCCATACATTACTTTGAATGAGTGAAGCTTTGGAAGCGACGACATATTATTATAATATTTGTACCTTTATGTACGCTTGAGGACGAGTCAAGTCTTCAAAGGCACAAATTGCCTGCCTAGTATGCTCTAAAAGTAATAAAAATGAAACGATGCATAATTTATTCTTTTAAGTTTGTGTGTGGTAGCTTTTGTATAAACAAAGGCGGCCTACTTAGTGATGTAGAGCGCGTCCCCTGTACGTTTGTCTGTGCTCATAATTTACATTGATTCCCAACAGAATCATTTGTAAGTATAGGTTTTCCGTTATTGTTTGAGTGTACAAGGACATGAGCCACCTATAAATGTTGAGGGAGGAGTTGAATTAAAAACAGTACGAGTGGTAAACTTAAGGCAGTGTATCGGGAGCCACCGGGACTTGTTAAATATACAAATAAATACAATCTTATATTAAAATGTTTGCCAAACTGGTGAGTACAGTTTCTAGTTTTATAAGATCTTGTTTTAAAGTTTTATATGTGCCCACTTATTTCCTTTTACTTGAGGAATTAATATTAATTAATCTTTATATATCAAGACCCGTCCATGCCTCGGAAACCAAGTTAAGCCGTTGGTCCCGGCTGTCATTCGTGGACCTTTGACAGTCGTTACGGGTCGTCAGAAGGCCGAAAGTTTGACAACCAGTCTTACCAAGGGGTATCGTGTAACCCAGTAACTGGGTTGTGGCGGTCAGATAGGCGGTCACTCCATGTAAAATACTGGTATTCAGCTGCATTCAGTTAGACTGGAAGCCGACCCCAACATAGTTGAGAAAAGGCTAGACAGATTTATTGGCTGACTTGAGGAATTAATAAACTTGCAGCGATGTCCTCCTGTCTGCTATTACCAAAATATTACAATTATACGGAGTAAGCAATATTTTGTATGAGCATTGATTACCATGGTCATACCGTGGGACTGTGGGAGGCTCATATTCATCAAAACACATTTTTTGTCGCTTGACACAGTAGCCTTCTCAAATAACGCTTAAAAACTGTATGTATCAATTCCCACTGTCCCACTGATAAAATGATGTTTTCTTTTACGTAACAAGCTTATGTCACAAGCAGATCATAATATTTTGGTGCTCACGACAGATTTCCGAGAAAATATCAAATATTTCATTCAGCATTTAACGTTGAAGGAAGAGATGATACATTTAATAACTTATTACCGATATTATGTTTTGTTTGATTTGCTGGTTATATAATATTTTGATAGGTCAGCCTACACAATTAAGTACGCAATGTTTTCTGTGTTTATGGCTAAAATTGATACAATATTAAGGATTAAAGGTTGTAAATAATTCAATGAATTATTGTCAATGTATACTTCTTTTTGAGACTGACTGTACTTAAGTCAAAGAAAAAAAACAAAAATCACATTATCCCCTATAGCACCAATGGCAAAATGACAATCTATTGAGTCTGAAGCTACACTCAACATTAAAAATACTAGTAAAGATTTAAATAGTTATTATTCCATATGATTTCCTGTGTACGATTTTCTGTCACTCGTTCTATTATCAGCATAAATATGTTCATTGTTTAATATCGGCTGGTGGGATCGGGGCGTGGGTGATGAAATAATTTACTTAAAGTAAAGCGCCTGTCAGGATTCGAACCTACGACCTAGAACACGTAAGTGTGGCCGTTACCACTGGGCCACCACTGCTCTAACTCTAAGATGCTCATCCTGTATTGCCATAATGATGCTTTACAGACGATTAATGTCGGCAGTATGTTGTTATTGACAGACAGGGCGCTGTTTCCAAATGTTCCGTTAGATCCCTCGTCCTTTTCAACCAGGTTGACAGTTTTCTTAACTTTTTAGTAATTAAACTAATTATACTAAAGAAGTTGGATGTGTTAAATGGGTCGCATCTATTTACATAATCTTTAACGAAACATATAATAGAAGCAGTCATTTTACTAACATTAATACTCGAAATATTATCAGTAGATTTGCCTAATCTGCTCAAAATATCAGGCAAACTTAGCACCCACACGTTCGTTAAAAGCGTCCATGTGTGGCGGGCCTGGCCTATAGCCCCGTATTATTAGCTCCTCGGGTTTAGCCAACTTTGTGGATTAAGAGCCGCTTTGTTTTGCTGGCTAACTATTAACTGCTATCAGGGCCACCTGGCTCCAGACGTACGGAGTCGTTGACTTTCCTAGTTTGGCTTATAGGTAATACCTACTACAGACTATAGACGTAGCGGTGGCTACAATTAGATATTGTAGTACTTTTCTGTAGACTAAATAAAGAAAACGTATTTTATGTATATCGTATCGTTAACAGGATTTAGCAATCAGATAGTTCTCTATAAACAAAGTCACAAACTACAAGTACTATGTTTGCAGGCAGTGTACCTAGTGTTGATTAGGAGTTCCTGACGACTGATTGCTGCAGCTGCCTATAAGATGTTTAGCAATGGACGTCTTAGCTAATAATGAATTACATTAATTTATTTCGTACAAAAATTATGATTTTGGGCACTTTTCGGTGTAGCGATGTCTATTTCACACTGTTCGTTTGTTTAGTCTTTCAGCTGCTAGGTGTCTACGTTGCCTTCCGTTGGTCCATGTTTATTCTTCTTCTTAATCTTTATCTTTCTTTATTCTTTACATAGTATAAAAAACTTTTTTACAAAAAAATACAACCGACTTCCAAAAACAACACTACAAAGTGAAAAATAAATTTAATTTCGGAAGTCGGTGACAGATTAAATGTATTTTCGTTTTTGCCACCGACTTCTGAAGTTCAATTTATTTTTCACTTTGTAGTGTTGTTTTTGGAAGTCGGTTGTATTTTTTTGTAATTTTTTTTTTATTTTTCACTTTTTAGTGTTTCACACGTGCTTACCCCTTCACAGCGTACTGGCGTGATGTTATGTTATGAACTGGTGTAAACAATAGACAGACATGAGATTTCAGCAATCCCAGTCCATTTGCTATCATTTATTGAGGAGTTGTCTATCTCAGAAGTTCTTCATCAGATCTTCACCAAATTGAAATGGGACCACTCCGAGAAAGTACTCTACCAAAAACTATCCAAATCGCTTCAAGTGTGCCTATAAAATTGGAAGAGTACTCTCTATTTCTCCAGGATCCCATCATCAGATCCTGACTTGATGATCATGCGACCACCTGGGAAGTATACCCTTTTAAACAAAAAAAAAAAAATCCAAATCGGTCCAGCCATCTTCGAGTAATCGGGGAACATACATAAAAAAAAATCATAAAAAAAAAAGGTTCCGACGAATTGAGAACCTCCTCCTTTTTGAAGTCGGTTAAAAATGAAGCCGCTTGCGCTGTCTGTTCGCTTAGATCTTTTAAACTACTCAACGGATTTTAATGCACTTTTCAGTACCTAATAGATAGAGTAATTCAAGAGGAAGGTTCTTAAGACGAGAAAAAAATTGGAAAAGTTGCCGGGAAATTTGTAAAATTTCGAAAAACTGAAAGTACATTTTCTATGGGAATTTTTTACGAAGTATTGAAATTTGGACAGGACAACGTCTGTCGGGTCAGCTAGTTGGTTATAAAATTAATAATTTTTCAATTTCCAGTTGATCTTGTTCGCCGTGCTGGCGCTGGCTCTTGCGCGGCCGCAGCTGTACTCCGGCTACGGCGGCTACGCGTCGGGCTACCCCGGCTACTACGGCTACTCGGGCTACTCCGGCTACTCCAACCCCATCGGCTACAGCTCCTACGGCACCTACGGAGCCTCCCCCTACAGTTACGGCTACGGCTACTACTGACCCTAATTAGTTATTAATGCCGCAATGTTTACGCCTAGCTATGTGATGTACCTTTATGTTAATTTCATGCAATATAAGTAATATGTTATAAAAAATTGCTTGTTTGATTTGAGCGTGGTGTTTTTCATTCCCTCTCGTCCCCAATATATAGTTGGGATTGGGATACCAGTATACTAGAAGAAGTTTTAGGTATTCCCCAAAAAACATGTCACTTATCGCTTTGCAAAGTGGGCATAATTCGAGAATGTTTCACAGCAACATCGACTGATCTGCATCCAATTAGATAGACATATAAATTTGATTACGGATAATAACTCGTGTAAGAAAATCTATTCTACATAGATTAGCAAGTTCAAGCTCACATACCTACAGCATTTACGATTATTAATAACAGACACTAACAATGTAATGAATGCCTTAGCGATAGGACCAATAGAGAAGGATGCCGCCTAACGCGGATGTCGATTGGCGACATAATATGGAGCAGGTACATAGATTCATTCATTACACTGAAGATCAAGGACACTTTTTATCTCAGTACGACAAGACTGCTAATCGGGGCGTGGTCGTTTAGATCTGTATATAAGCCGGGACCGGCCAGCTAACATTATCACTTGTGACAGCAATCCCAAGTAACTCAACAACCATGTTCTTCAGACTGGTAAGTTATCTAATCACATTGTTATTTTTATCATCGATGTTATCCATCAAAGCTGACCATCAAATCAGATTTTTGTTCACCATCATAAAATATTTACCCATAAGTGTAAGAGGAGCTCGTGGCTAAGTAATAACAGCCGCACGGGTCGATCCATCAGGTTAAGCTACGCTTGCCGGGGTTGTCCGTGGATGGGTGATCATCTTTACATATAGAGACTCCTCCGTGCCTCGGAAAGCACGTTAAGCCGTTGGTCCCGGTTGTCATTCGTGGATCTTTGACAGTCGTTACGGGTCGTCAGAAGCTCGAAAGTCTGACAACCAGTCATACCAAGGGGTATCGTATTACCCAGTTAATGGGTTGTGGAGGTCAGATAGGCAGTCGCTCCGTGTAAAATACTGGTATTCAGCTGCATCCGGTTAGACTGGAAGCCGACCCCAACATAGTTGGGAAAAGGCTAGGCAGATTGATTGATTGAAGTGTCCTCTGAAATTAGCTCAAATTGGCCACAACCATTTCTCGCAATAACAAACAACAGCCACCTAAGAAAAACAAAAAGTAATCGTAACCATGAGATGACATTTTTGAAGACCCCTTAGCCCATATAGCAAATAGCACTACATTTAGACATATACTTTATTACCTTCAAATAAATTTGTAAAAGGTCGACCGAGTTATTAGGAAAACGTTCGGGGGGGTTCGGTTCGGGTAAACGTTTTAGTATCGTTTGTCTTGTTAGCGAAAGATATCACCGCCTTAACAAGGGGACCGTGCCATTTGCTCGGCCATATCGTCCACTTTCAAGGCTTTTGACCGGTGTCAGTTTTATCATAATAATATCGTTTTATGGTTTCACTTACGGGAAACGGTCAAAGTTGTCTCGATTTGGTTCAAAATATAATTCTACAAAATGGTAGATATACTTACTATTATATGTATACGGACATTTTGAGTTTATTCTTTTGGTGTAGAACCAAGTCTTGAGCATTCTAGTGTAGATTTAGCGTTAGCTTCAGTTTTTACAGGATAATTCCATGTATGAACACCGTAACGAAATGTTAACACAAAGCATGAAACCGATTGGCGACGCTGGAGTCGATTATTCTTTCTAACAACACTTAATTACTGATAAACAAGTGAAAACAATATAAGTACTTGTTCGTAGTTTGATAGGACTCTTTGTTAAATTGTCATTATAACTACTGGATGCAATTACCGCATGTAATTTCGTTTTTTTCATGATTTTTATTTTGTTTTAAAAGTGAAATTGGAAATTGTGTTTCGACTAGAAAAGGATTTTTCACTAGTATTTTGTAACAAATTATTCAAATAAATTCGGTCGTTGGTGGTTCATAATATACCTATTTAATTACATTCAGATGTTATTCATGTTGTATTTCTGTTGCAGTTCGCCCTCTTCGCCGTGTTGGCCGTGGCTTTCGCCAACCCCAACCCCAAGCCTGAGCCCCAGTTGTTGGCCTACTCTGCCGGAGCGGCCTACCCGTACGGCTACGCCGGGTACGCCCCCGCCGTTGGCGCGGCGTACGCTCCCTACGCTGCCGCTGCCTATCCCTACGGCTACTCTGCTTACTACCGCTGATAAACTGATCAGAACTACTCTTGCTTGCTCATTGACACCGACTACCAAATGTTTGATCATGTTTTAATATAAGTTTTTATTGCAAGTGTTTTTGTTTCATTCGATGCTACCCACGTACTTGCGCTCACAAGCGCGGAAGCTCCAGAATTTTGACAGCTGTCAATTTGACGGCATAACTAATTATTTGTTTTTTATTGAGCCTAAACATGTAGGACGCGCGACACAGTATTATTGGTGACGTTTTGTTTTTGTGCGATGGTTTAAAATATAGGAAGTTATGACTGTGTCTATTGTTCTAATGGTAGCATAAGTATTACTTAACTTACTTACTTACTTGATGATACTGCTGAGGACCAGCGCTAGTTTCAATATTCGGTAGATCGAATAGTGAAACTAATATCGTGATATTAGCCTAGGTAAACCTTAGCTTTCAGCTGAAAAATCGCCTATGAACCTTCGATGAAAACCAACAATAATATATATAAATTTAAAAAATCACATTGATACAAGTTGCCCGGATTTGAACCCACCTGCTGGGCCATCACTACGACTACTTTTAACTTAAATGCGGTTGTAAAATGACCCATCACATAGCCATAGAGCCACACTAGCCGTTGTCCGCGGCTTCGCCCGCGTGGATGTCGGAAATTATCCTACGGGACCCTACTATCGGGATAAAAAATATTTTATGGGTTAATCCAGGTTCTAAACTATATGTGTGCCAAATTTCATCCAAATCCGTTTAGCCGTTTTTGCGTGATTGAGTAACAAACATCCAAACATCTTCACAAACTTTCACATTGTTCATAGTCAGATAATTTTTATCAGAGGAATAAATATGGCGGTTTGATTGCTTTTGTATGGAAAATATGTCAAACTGTCACATTTATTCTTCAGGTAAAAGTTATCAACCTATTGAACAATTAGCCCTAAGTAGGATAGCGTTATCTATTATTATTATTATAATTTTTTTTATTGGTTCACCAACAATTGTATGCACAAGTTTTATGATACTGGTAACTTACAAAAATGTATATGCAACAGTGCAACAATCACTAACAGGTAAACTCCGCATGCATAAAGAAGTTGTACAAAGTTTTATAATATTATTCTAGTTTTTAAATTACTTATCTAAAGGTCAAAATAATTACTCTAACAATACAATACAATTCATAACACATTTCCTTTGAGTGAGATAAAGAAAGATTTATCTATTTAGGAAAAAAAATAAAAAAGGAAAAAAAGAAAAAAAAATAGTGGGGGGGGGGGGGAGGGGGGATTTGGTTTGGATTAGAGATTAGGAAGAAAATTCTGTACATCCTCTAGATCAAACTATTTTTGCTGGAAAACGACTTAGTGTGAAACATCGCTGCAGCGCGCAATGTAACGCACGTATTAGGTTGGGTTTAAAACTTGTTTTCGCTCCGATAAAAAGTTGGAACTTTGATTTTCAATATCTCCGTATCCAGAAGGCTCTCAGGTACGGTCCAGAACAAGAAAAAATAATCACAATGGCGAGGAGTACAAATGTCTCTCCGCTTCACCTTTTTACACCCATTATAGCACAGAGCACAGATATCTAGATACTTTGACATGTCGCTACATCAGTATATTGCACCCGCGCCTGCTTCTATGTATATTATTTTATCTTATTAGACTCTAATGTAAAACTAAAATAAGTCATCGAAAAATTCCTCCGTATCATTGTCGACTGGTAGCGCGTCCAAATGACTGGCATCATTACTTTACCACGTCGAATGGAAATGCTTTGCCTCTGGTCAAGGTAAAAATCAGCCCTTGGGCCACGGGAAATGTCCGGTGGTCCGTTTGGTGACTTCTATAAGTGGAAAGGAGATGAGCGAGGTTGTTCTAATTACGCCACTTGATTTTCCGCTGCATCAGTGGCAGCGGCAGCTCAGCACGCCAAGCTACATATTAATGTAGCTGACTATTGCATTAGCAATAGTAAGCACTTTGTTTACAACTGGTATAACATCCTAGCCTTTTCCAAACTATTTTGGGGTCAGCTTCTAGTCTAACCGGATGCAGCTGACCTCTACAACCCAGTTACTGGGCAATACGATACCCCTTGGTAAAACTGGTTGTCAGACTTTCGGGCTTCTGACGACCCATAATGACTGTCAAAGATCCACGAATGACAGCCGGGACCAACGGCTTAACGTGCTTTCCGAGGCACGGAGGGGTCTCGGTACGTAAAGACGGTTACCCATCCACGGACCAACCGCGGCAAGCGTAGCTTAACCTAATCGATCGACCCTTGTGACTGTTATTACTTTTGGTATGACTAGTATTGATCTATATTTTCGTTTATTACATTAAAAAAACGTGTGATATTATTTTTGGTTGAAAATATGGGAAATAATAAAAACCGGCATGATAGAGCAGCGATTAAATCAACAGGTCTAAAAATAACAAGTTTATAATTATTACAATGAAACGTTTTGCCTATCTCACATAATTACTTGATGTTGATATGGGATAAGAAATGACACCGTGCTGCCATGCATGTAGCATTTAAAGGCAACAAGGTAAGGTAACCTATAACATCACTAATGGCCGATTCCTATAATTTACGGACCGTTATTGGTTAAAATTAAGTCTCTTGTAGTATAGTTCTCTATAAAGAAAGTCACAAACTACAAGCACTATGTTTGCAGTCAGTGTACCTAGTGTTGATTAGGAGTTCCTGACGACTGATTGCTGCAGCTGCCTATAAGATGTTTAGCAATGGACGTCTTAGCTAATAATGAATTACATTAATTTATTTCGTACAAAAATTATGATTTTGGGCACTTTTCGGTGTAGCGATGTCTATTTCACACTGTTCGTTTGTTTAGTCTTTCAGCTGCTAGGTGTCTACGTTGCCTTCCGTTGGTCCATGTTTATTCTTCTTCTTAATCTTTATCTTTCTTTATTATTTACATAGTATAAAAAACTTTTTTACAAACCTTCACAGCGTACTGGCGTGATGTTATGTTATGAAATGGTGTAAACAATAGACAGAAATGAGATTTCAGCAATACCATTCCTTTTCCTATCATTTATTGAGGAGTTCCGTTGCCTATCTCAGAAGTTCTTCATCAGATCTTCACCAAATCGAAATGGGACCACTCCGAGAAAGTACTCTACCAAAAACTACCCAAATCGCTTCAAGTGTGCCTATAACATTGGAAGAGTACTCTCTATTTCTCCAGGATCCCATCATCAGATCCTGACTTGATGATCATGCGACCACCTGGGACCCTTTTAAACAAAAAAAAAAAAAAAATCCAAATCGGTCCAGCCAGCTTCGAGTAATCGGGGAACATACATAAAAAAAAAAAAAAAGTTTCCGACGAATTGAGAACCTCCTCCTTTTTGAAGTCGGTTAAAAATGAAGTCGCTTGCGCTGTCTGTTCGCTTAGATCTTTTAAACTACTCAACGGATTTTAATGCACTCTTCAGTACCTAATAGATAGAGTGATTCAAGAGGAATGTTCTTAGGACGAGAAAAAAATTGGAAAAGTTGCCGGGAAATTCGGAAAATTTTGAAAAACTGAAAGTACATTTTCTATGGGAATTTTGTATGAAGTATTGAAATTTGGACAGGACAACGTTTGTCGGGTCAGCTAGTTGGTTATAAAATTAATAATTTTTCAATTTCCAGTTAATTTTGTTCGCCGTGCTGGCGCTGGCTCTTGCGCGGCCGCAGCTGTACTCCGGCTACGGCGGCTACGCGTCGGGCTACCCCGGCTACTACGGCTACTCGGGCTACTCCGGCTACTCCAACCCCATCGGCTACAGCTCCTACGGCACCTACGGAGCCTCCCCCTACAGTTACGGCTACGGCTATTACTGACCCTAATTAGTTATTAATGCCGCAATGTTTACGCCTAGCTATGTGATGTACCTTTATGTTAATTTCATGCAATATAAGTAATATGTTATAAAAAATTGCTTGTTTGATTTGAGCGTGGTGTTTTTCATTCCCTCTCGTCCCCAATATATAGTTGGGATTGGGATACCAGTGTACTAGAAGAAGTTTTAGGTATTCCCCAAAAAACTTGTCACTTATCGCTTTGCAAAGTGGGCATAATTCGAGAATGTTTCACAGCAACATCGACTGATCTGCATCCAATTAGACAGACATGTAAATTTGATGACGGATTGTTTTGAATAACTTATGTAAGAAAATCTATTCTACATAGATTAGCAAGTTCAAGCACACATACCTACAGCATTTACGATTATTAATAACAGACACTAACAATGTAATGAATGCCTTAGCGATAGGACCAATAGAGAAGGATGCCGCCTAACGCGGATGTCGATTGGCGACATAATATGGAGCAGGTACATAGATTCATTCATTACACTGAAGATCAAGGACACTTTTTATCTCAGTACGACAAGACTGCTAATCGGGGCGTGGTCGTTTAGATCTGTATATAAGCCGGGACCGGCCGGCTAACATTATCACTTGTGACAGCAATCCCAAGTAACTCAACAACCATGTTCTTCAGACTGGTAAGTTATCTAATCACATTGTTATTTTTATCATCGATGTTATCCATCAAAGCTGACCATCAAATCAGATTTTTGTTCACCATCATAAAATATTTACTCATAAGTGTAAGAGGAGCTCGTGGCTAAGTAATAACAGCCGCACGGGTCGATCCAACAGGTTAAGCTACGCTTGCCGGGGTTGTCTGTGGATGGGTGACCATCTTTACATATAGAGACTCCTCCGTGCCTCGGAAAGCACGTTAAGCCGTTGGTCCCGGCTGTCATTCATGGATCTTTGACAGTCGTTACGGGTCGTCAGAAGCCCGAAAGTCTGACAACCAGTCTTACCAAGGGGTATCGTATTACCCAGTTAATGGGTTGTGGAGGTCAGATAGGCAGTCGCTCCACGTAAAATACTGGTATTCAGCTGCATCCGGTTAGACTGGAAGCCGACCCCAACATAGTTGGGAAAAGGCTAGGCAGATTGATTGATTGAAGTGTCCTCTGAAATTAGCTCAAATTGGCCACAACTAGTTCTCGCAATAACAAACAACAGCCACCTAAGAAAAACAAAAATAATCGTAACCATGAGATGACATTTTTGAAGACCCCATAGCCCATATAGCAAATAGCACTACATTTAGACATATACTTTATTACCTTCAAATAAATTTGTAAAAGGTCGACCGAGTTATTAGGAAAACGTTCGGGGGGGTTCGGTTCGGGTAAACGTTTTAGTATCGTTTGTCTTGTTAGCGAAAGATATCACCGCCTTAACAAGGGGACCGTGCCATTTGCTCGGCCATATCGTCCACTTTCAAGGCTTTTGACCGGTGTCAGTTTTATTATAATAATATCGTTTTATGGTTTCACTTACGGGAAACGGTCAAAGCTGTCTCGATTTGGTTAAAAATATAATTCTACAAAATGGTAGATATACTTACTATTATATGTATACGGAAATTTTGAGTTTATTCATTTGGTGTAGAACCAAGTCTTGAGCATTCTAGTGTAGATTTAGCGTTAGCTTCAGTTTTTACAGGATAATTCCATGTGTGAACACCGTAACGAAATGTTAACACAAAGCATGAAACCGATTGGCCACGCTGGAGTCGATTATTCTTTCTAACAACACTTAATTACTGATAAACAAGTGAAAACAATATAAGTACTTGTTCGTAGTTTGATAGGACTCTTTGTTAAATTGTCATTATAACTACTGGATGCAATTACCGCATGTAATTTCGTTTTTTTCATTTTGTTTTAAAAGTGAAATTGGAAATTGTGTTTTGACTAGAAAAGGATTTGTCACTAGTATTTTGTAACAAATTATTCAAATAAATTCGGTCGTTGGTGGTTCATAATATACCTATTTAATTACAGTCAGATATTATTCATGTTGTATTTCTGTTGCAGTTCGCCCTCTTCGCCGTGTTGGCCGTGGCTTTCGCCAACCCCAACCCCAAGCCTGAGCCCCAGTTGTTGGCCTACTCTGCCGGAGCGGCCTACCCGTACGGCTACGCCGGGTACGCCCCCGCCGTTGGCGCGGCGTACGCTTCCTACGCTGCCGCTGCCTATCCCTACGGCTACTCTGCTTACTACCGCTGATAAACTCATCAGAACTACTCTTGCTTGCTCAATGACACCGACTACCAAATGTTTGATCATGTTTTAATATAAGTTTTTATCGCAAATGTTTTTGTTTCATTCGATGCTACCCACGTACTTGCGCTCACAAGCGCGGAAGCTCCAGAATTTTGACAGCTGTCAATTTGACGGCATAACTAATTATTTGTTTTTTATTGAGCCTAAACATGTAGGACGCGCGACACAGTATTATGGGTGACGTTTTGTTTTTGTGCGATGGTTTAAAATGTAGGAAGTTATGACTGTGTCTATTGTTCTAATGGTAGCATAAGTATTACTTAACTTACTTACTTACTTGATGATACTGCTGAGGACCAGCGCTAGTTTCAATATTTGGTAGGCCGAATAGTGAAACTAATATCGTGATATTAGCCTAGGTAAACCTTAGCTTTCAGCTGAAAAATCGCCTATGAACCTTCGATGAAAACCAACAATGTAAACATCTCATTTTACTCTGTGTATCAATTATGATTGATCAGTAATTTGATATTAACAGCTGATTATTTACTGTAAATTCCTGCTATATTGATATCAAAATCAGGATACATTTATTATTTACAAAATTATGTTGTAAATAATACTTACAATACGAAATGTCTGTATTGAAATATTATGCCTTGAACTTTTGGTTCAACAGGTATAATAATTGCGTTCCACTGCAGGTTACGTGAGCTCAATGTCAGCGGCAGATGTTTGTGCCTGTCACTGTCACCCGCGACACACTGACACAATCCAATGAGTACATACACTATAATGTGTCCTTATGTAATGTTTTATTACCTAACGAATCTAGCCAAACGATCGCACAAAATGTTAGAAAAAAGCCTTTCGGCGAATTTGGCTGAAATTTTTGTAGCCTACATGCTGATTGAAAGTTAATATGGGCGAAAAAAAAATAATGACCAGTTTTAAAGATATAGCCATTTTTATGATGAAGTCAGAAATATCATTTTATATAAACAAAAGCATTCACATCATTCACAACAAGTTGCAATTCATATTATATTTTATGATTTCAATATATATTTTATGATTTAAAAACATATTACTACGTCTGCACATCCTGAAGGGGTAGGTAGAGATATTTGACGCACATTTCGCGTAGAAGTAGTAGAGAAGTCATCCGGCCGATTTTGCTTCCGAAACTTTGGGATCTTTGGGATCTTAGTGAGTCTTTTTAACCGACTTCAAAAAGGAGGAGGTTCTCAATTCGTCGGTTCATTTTGTGTATATTCCCCGATTACTGGAAAATGGCTGGACCGATTTGGATTTTTTTTTTTTGTTTGAAAGTATATTACTTTCCAGGTGGTCCCATGATCATTAAGTCAGGATCTGATGATGGGATCCTGGTGAAATAGAGAGAACTCTTCAAATTTTATAGGCACACTTGAAGCGATTTGGGTAGTTTTTGGAAGAGTACTTTCTCGGAGTGGTCCCATTTCAATTTGGTGAAGATCTGATAAAGAACTTCGGAGATAGGCAACGGAACTCCTCAATAAATGATAGCAAATGCATTGGGATTGCTAAAATCTCATGTCTGTCTATTGTTTACACCAGTTCATAACATAACATCACGCCGGGACGCAGTGAAGGGGTAAGCACACGTGAACCAGTAAAAAGTGAAAAATAATTTTAATTTCGGAAGTCGGTGGCAAAAACTGAAAATACATTTAACGAGTCGCCGAATTCCGAAATTAAAGTTATTTTTCACTTTGTAGTGTTGTTTCTGGAAGTCGGTTGTATTTTTTTGTAAAAAAGTTTTTTATATAAAACAGATCCGCTTTTCGTTTCTGTCTGTGTTACCTGTGGCCACAATGGATTTCATCATCATTTTATAGAATCTATTTCGGATGGTTTATAATAGGTGTACTGTAGAGGTTTGATGCTTTGGTCAAATCTCGACAATGTTATACTGGCTGACATTCAATCATTCAAATATTGAATGTGTTCTAGAAAGAAAAACGCACCTCGTTTTTCTTTGTAGGATGATAGATAGATTTCAGCTAGCGCTCCGCTTAGACAGTGTAGTATATTTTTTATCTTGGAATAGAGTTATTATTATAAATATATACGGCACAAGCCTTTCGTCTCCCGAAATCTTTCTACTTATTTGATACCCCCCCAGTAAAGAACCTCCATTACGGGTCTTTACAGTACGTACCTACCTGTAATAATACCAGCCTATCTGTCCCTCTGTAGAGCAAAGGTCTCTTCTCATACAGAGAAGGCATGAGCATTGATCACCACGCTTGCTGCAGACGGTTGGTAGTTTCAGACTTACTGAACAGGCTTCAGGATGCTTTCCTTAGTCTGTCCTTTTCCCACCTGGTTCAAATTCCGCGCCTCTTGCGCTCGCTCACCGCTGTGAGTGCTTCAAGGACAACGCATTGCTCCCGCCATCTGACGGCGTGGAGAAAACAACTCATTTCGAACTCAACAAAAAAGACCAGCCGGTCTAGCCGACGCGGGTGGTGAAAAAAAAACACTAAAACATGGTGAAATACGACTGCTACTGATACTCGTACAGTGTGGTGATCCCCTGGCTCCCAGTATCCCGTGAGTACCTGACCTCTTTCAGTTTCTCATTCTCTAGCCTGTTTCTGAGTAGGAAACTTCAAAAAGCGTCCTTGGCTAAACGCGATACTCAATCACTTACTTTAACTATATAGTGCAGGTTTCCTTACGATGATTTCCTTCTTCGATGTCAGTAATGTCCAAGATAAACTCGGAAAGAACATTTATACATTTAAAAAGTCACATTGATACAAGTTGCCCGGATTTGAACCCACCTGCTGGGCCATCACTACATCACATAGCCATAGAGCCACACTTGCCGTTGTCCGCGGCTTCGCCCGCGTGGATGTCGAAAATTATTCTAGGGGAACCTATTATCGGGATAAAAATATCTTATGGGTTAATCCAGGTTCTAAACTATATGTGTGCCAAATTTCATCCAAATCCGTTCAGCCGTTTTTGCGTGATAGAGTAACAAACATCCAAACATCTTCACAAACTTTCACATTTATAATATTAAGGGCTGATTGTTCAATAGTCAGATAATTTTTATCAGAGGAATAAATATGGCGGTTTGACAGCTTTTGTATGGAAAATATGTCAAACTGTCACATTTATTCTTCAGGTAAAAGTTATCAACCTATTGAACAATTAGCCCTAAGTAGGATAGCGTTATCTATTATTATTATTTTTTTTTTTATTGGTTCACCAACAATTGTTTGCACAAGTTTTATGATACTGGTAACTTACAAAAATGTATATGCAACAGTGCAACAATCACTAACAGGTAAACTCCGCATGCATAAAGAAGTTGTGCAAAGTTTTATAATATTATTCTAGTTTTTAAATTACTTATCTAAAGGTCAAAATAATTACTCTAACAATACAATACAATTCATAACACATTTCCTTTGAGTGAGATAAAGAAAGATTTATCTATTTAGGAAAAAAATTAAAAAAGGAAAAAAAGAACAAAAATATTAGGGGGGAGGGGGGGGGGGAGGGGGGAGGGGCGGAGGCGGGGAGGAGAGGAGGAGGGGGTTAGGGGGAGGAGGAGGGGAGAGGGGATTTGGTTTGGATTAGAGATTAGGAAGAAAATTCTATGCATCCTATAGATCAAACTATTTTTGCTGGAAAACGACTTAGTGTGAAACATCGCTGCAGCGCGCAATGTAACGCACGTACTCGTATTAGGTTGGGTTTAAAACTTGTTTTCGCTCCGATAAAAAGTTGGAACTTTGATCTTCAATATCTCCGTACCCAGAAGGCTCCCAGGTACGGTCCAGAACAAGAAAAAATAATCACAATGGCGGGGAGTACAAATGTCTCTCCGCTTCACCATTTTACACCCGCTATAGCACAGAGCACAGATATCTAGATACTTTGACATGTCGCTACATCAGTATATTGCACCCGCTCCTGCTTTTATCTATATAACTAGCTGTGCCCGCGACTTCGTTCACGTGCATGTTGGAAAAGAATAATGTGTAGCTTAGATAAGGTATAGGTATATCCTTTAAAACTCCTCCAATGAAAATGAAGAATGTTCCGATCTTGCCTGGTGGGAAGTAGTGCTACCCTCCGGACAAGATCGGAAGATTCTTCATTCCTGGGGTTCTCTACCACAGCCCTTTCGAACGTTGTCACTGCGGTTTATAATGTCAAAGCGACGAAGTGTCACTTTGATTTTTTAAAATAAATAAATATCAAGACACCTGCTCATTAACTGTGCACCGCCGTACTCAATAAATCGATTGCCCGTCTGGCGGAGTGTGCTGAAGTGTTATCATGGTGAAGAAGGATCACGCTTTAAGAGCGCTGCTGAAAATTTCCCAAGAAAACACGCAAAACAACTATGAAATTATCAATATAATATTATTGTGATTTTTTTGCTATGTGTAACCTTTGTTGGAGATCCAAACAAATAAATTAATTTCTTAAAAACTTGTTTTAATTAAGAAAATGCTCCTCTGTAGACGATGTTTGAGCTAAAGTTGTCCGTGTAAACTGAAAAGCAACCTATTTACTGAGATCCATCTCTGGTTATGGCCGCCATTTTGGATTTTAATTTCCTGATTTTTGGCCCAGCAGCGCCCTCAGAAGCTATGAAGATGACACCCCCTTATCGAATATTTTGTACCTACACCATTTTTGATTTGTACCTCTTATCGTTGTCGACTGATACCGCGTCCAAATGACTGGCATCATTACTTTACCACGTTGAATGGAAATGCATTGAACCGGTCAAGGTAAAAATCAGCCCTTGGGTCACGGGAAATGTCCGGTGGTCCATTTGGTGATTTCTATAAGTAGGAAGGAGATGAGTAAGGTTGTTATATTTATGCCACTTGATTTTCCGCTGCAAAAGTGGCAGCGGCAGCTCAGCACGCCAAACTACATATTAATGTAGCTGAATATTGCATTAGCAATAGTCAGCACTTTGTTTACAACTGGTTTAACTTCCATCATCTGCCTAGCCTTTTCCAAACTATTTTGGGGTCAACTTTTAGTCTAACCGGATGCAACTGACCTCTACAACCCAGTTACTGGGCAATACGATACCCCTTGGTAAAACTGGTTCTCAGACTTTCGGGCTTCTGACGACCCGTAATGACTGTCAAAGATTCACGAATGACAGCCGGGACCAACGGCTTAATGTGCTTTCCGAGGCACGGAGGGGTCTCGGTATGTAAAGACGGTCACCCATCCACGGATCAACCGCGGCAAGCGTAGCTTAACCTGATCGATCGACCCTTGTGGCTGTTATTACTTAGCCATAAACCGCTCTGGTATAACTAGTATTGTTCTATATTTTTGTTTATTGTTTTTGTTTACATTAAATATTATTTTTGGTTGAAAGTAAGGAAAATAATAAAAACCGGCGTGATAGAGCAGCGATTCAATCAACACGTCTAAAAATAACAAATTTATAATTATTACAATGAAACAATTTGCTTAACTCACATAATTACTTGATGTTGATAATATGGGATATGAAAGGACACCGTGCTGCCGTGCAGGCAACAAGGTAAGGTAACCAATAACATCACTAAACTGCTAAACTGTACGCCAGACAGCCGAAATAATGTATTCTATTGTATAGGTTAGGTGTAGTATCCGCTTATTATAATATCAGGGCTATTATCACGTTTATTCACAGGCTCACCAGCACATCCAAGTCGTAGTTTTCGGTACGCCTCACGTTCGTCTTCCCGCCATTCCTCATGACTGACAGTTGACATTAGTGGCAGCTACCTGACACTTGTGTGTGTGAGACAGTGTTTACATATCTATTAAATAGATACACTACATCCCTTTTTTATTATAATTTTATTTGTTTTACTCAATTAACTTCATCTAACAATTAAACAAAATCAGAAATCCCAAATCTGTTTATTTAAATTATATTCTGTAATCAAATCAAAACCAATAAAGAAATATAAAGTTTATAACTGAACTTCTACATCTGTGTTATCTGTTTTGTCATTTTGAACCGACTGCCACTGACCATCCACCCTTTTTAAATGAACAATGTTTCTTCTCAGTGTTTGCCCGGTTTCCTCATTTCTAACAGTAACATCCCCTCCTATAGTTTGTTCCACTACATATGGAGTAGGATTAAAATGGCTGGATAGTTTATTAGATCTTTCCCTCTCTTTTATGTAAACCTTATCGCCTTCTATAACCTCTAGATCTGAAGCTCTTCTCTTCCTATCTCCATATTCCTTTCCTTTTTCTTTTTTGCAATCTATCCCTGTCTCTAACTTCTGAGTCGTCTCCTTTCTCACTTATATCTCTTATCATAGGAATTTTGTCCCTATTCTGTTTCTTAAAGAAAAGTTCTGAAGGTGTCTTTCCCGTAACCGAATGTGGAGTTGAATTATACATCATGAGATATTCATAGAGAGCTTCTCTGATGTCCTTGTGTTCTATTTGGCTAATTTTTTAAGCACTTTACTATATCTCTATTTTGTCGCTCAACTTCTCCGTTCATCTGGGGCCAATAGGGAACTGTATTAAAAAACCTTATATTGCATTCTTTGCAAAAAATCTTAAATTCCTCGCTTACAAACTGTCGTCCATTGTCAGCGGTTATAGAGACTGGGTAACCTAGGCGACTAAAAATTTCTTTTAACAATTTTATTATTTGAGCGCTTGTAATAGTCTTGTTTATTTTAATCTCTTTAAAACGACTGTAGTAATCAATGATTACTAACAGGTAATCATTATTTGGAAGAGGTCCTAACAAATCAATAGCGGTGTCGATCCATGGCTCTGCTGGGACTTCTCGTCGTTTCATCGACGAAGGTGGATTAGATAGCCCCACTAAAGTACATGCTTTGCAACTCTTTACCAGCGTCTCAGCATCTTTATCAATCTGCGCCACCAAACTTTGGTTCTTAAACGATTCTTCGTTGCTACGATGCCTGGGTGACCTTCGTGTGCTGCATCTAATACCATTTTTCTCAGTTTCCCAGGGATAACGATTCTGTTTCCTCTTAGTAGAACGTTTTCGTGGAAACATAATTCATTTTCAAATATTTTTGTAATTCTTGACCGATTCATCCCATTGGTTGTTATAAATTCCTTTCTTTACACTGATGATTTCCGGGTCCATATTTGAATATTTGATTATATCTTGCATAGGTATTGCTTGTGGTCTCGCTAATTGTACAATTTGATGTACATGATCCTCTACTACTGTGTCAACCATAGAGCCTAGTATGCACAACCGTGATAAAGGATCTGCAATGTTTGTCTTTCCAGGCTTATATTTTATGTTAAAGCGGTACGCTTGTAACCTCAAAACCCATCTCTCAACTCGGGCGCAAGGTCTAGATTTAGGACTAAATAAGAACCAACTCCAATGGTTTGTGATCGGTTACTAAATCAAATTGTTTCCCGAAAAGAAAGATATTAAAATGTTCGATCGCCCAGACAAGAGCAAGGGCTTCTTTCTCCGTCTGGCTGTATCTTCGTTCACAGCCTGTTAACGTTCTGTTTTGTAATTTTTTTTTTGATCTACAACATCTCTGGTAATGTCCTATCTTACTACAATTGTGACACTTTTTTCCTTTTGCTGGACAATTCGAATCTTGAGGTTTGTGTGCATCACTCCCGCATCTATTGCACTTGACTGTCGTGTATGTACGTATGTCACTCTCTGGTTTATTCTCTTGTCTTCCTCGTATGTATCTCGTATTTTTGTTTGCAACTGCATTGACTTCATTTGTTTTGGTTTTGTCTCCTTGTGCATAATCTTTTAGTTGGTGATTTACTACTTCCAATGTATTGGCTTCAATCACCACCTTGTCCAAAGTAACTCCGTCCCCATGATCAAAATCTTTTTTTCTCAACTCCAAAGAGGAACATCCTTCTATAATCTGGTCGACTATATGTTCATCCGGTTTTTCAAATTTACATTTTTTTTTTTTTTTTTTTTATGGCTTGGTCTCGAAGTTTTACTACAAATTTCTCAAAACTTTCTCCTTCGTTTTGTTTTATAAGACGAAAAACATGTCTTTCATATGTCTTGTTTTGCTTTGGTAGAAAATAGTTATCAAGACGGTCAACAGCAACTTCGAAAACGTCGACTCCCTCAGACGCCTCAACACTTGCTCCTGGTATGTTATAGAAAATCTCTTGAAGGCCTGCACCTCCTAATAGCAGCAACAGTGCTATCTTTTTTGCAGATTTTGTAGTGTCAGTAGCCTCAAAATAATTTTTTAGAGATCTCTTCCATTTTTCCCATCTTAACCCTAATGAAGCCGGGTCTCCCTCAAAGTCTAATTTTTCCGGAGGTGGTAATAAGCTTGACATGATGAGTCACTTGTAAGGATAATACTAATTTAAGGAATGTTAAATGCGTCCAATTTAATGGTTGCCCATGCGTCCAATTTAATGGTTGCCCATGCGTCCAATTTAATGGTTGCCCATGCGTCCAATTTAATGGATGCCCAATGCGTCCAATTTAATGGATGCCCAATGCGTCCAATTTAATGGATGCCCAATGCGTCCAATTTAATGGATGCCCATGCGTCCAATTTAATGGATGCCCATGCGTCCAATTTAATGGATGCCCATGCGTCCAATTTAATGGATGCCCAATGCGTCCAATTTAATGGATGCCCATGCGTCCAATTTAATGGATGCCCAATGCGTCCAATTTAATGGATGCCCATCCACCACGCGGAAACAGTGCGTACTGGTAGATGTCACATGTCTTTGAAGTATTGGTTCTCGGACATGCCGGTTTCCTCACAGTGTTTTCCTTCACCGTTGATGAACAGTGGTGATGAGTGAAAATACACAACAACCCACAACCTAAGTCGGGTGAGGCCTGGTGGTCTTTTTGGTCCACTGCTTGCTAAATTTAATCTAAAGAACATGCATCCAATTAAATCAATGTTGCTGCTATGTACCTTTTATGTTTGTATGTATGTATATATTTTTTTGTTTAATTAGATAGAATTCAAAGGACACCTTTATTACTGAGTATACAATACATATATTAAACATTGGCTGTCACATAAAAAATACAGGATACTTGTAACTTAGTGAATGTGCAAACATAATTTACTTATCCAGTAACATACCTAAATAAAGAGGCATACAAGGAGTATGTAACAAACGTTTGTAGCAGGTGGCGTTCTGTAGCTCTGCATACCCCCATAGGAAGAAGGTGTAATTTTATGTATACCTAATTACTTTTTCATAATAACTTACTCCACTTACTGTTTTTCAATTACATCAATCAGTACCCACCTCGGTATCTGTTTTATTCTATACACACATTACCACACATTTCATTATTATTCTTTTATAGTATCTACTTACTATCCATTTGATTGGTAGGTAGGTACCTATGTTGAAGAACATACTAGACTATCATTTTTTTTTATTATTAACAATAAATACCTTTTTTAAATTAAACTAAGCATAACTAAATCGTATATAATGTGTCAATAACAATAATAATATAAAAATACTAACTTTAGCAACAAAAATAAAAAAAAAATTGTGAGTATCTACGCTGCCATGTATGCCACATCTAGTAATACATTTACTTTTACTTTAGACCGTGTTTGCTCGGTTGGTGATTAGTTGATTGTTAAGTACTTTTCTACCTTCCTATCTATTATTATAAATTTACTTTTAACATAATTTTTGTACGCTCGTTAATATTTTATGTAAACATAGTTTCTCAGTAAGTGAATTATTGTTAATTCTTAATGAGGAATAATAAAGTTCTTAAACCATATAACTTCTGGAACTTAGGGTCATTAGATATGCTCTTTACACAAATCACAATCACGGTTTCAGCAAATGTGTAAAAATATTTTTTTCTTTAGGTACCGTTTGAGGTAAATAAACAATCAATTTCAGTATAGTATAAAGTACTCTGTGATGATCAAGTAGACATTCCATAAATGAATAAATAGATTAGCAACCCTTCACACAGTCAAGTTACTTTAAGTCATTACAGTACAGTAGTTTTTTTTTCTTTTTTTTTATTGTTTACATTATTGTGGGTAATCTACTACTTAGGTACCAGTAGGTTTAACACATTCCAAAAGTACTGCTATAGTTTAAACATTCTTGTCTTAGCTTGGTCTGCCGTTAACAGCAAAATGAAACTCAAAAGCATTTAATATGAATTTAAATAAATCATCATCAGCTTGTCCTTATCTTAGTGACTAAGGGAGTAGTTTCTTGTGCAAGCAAATTAAAGAACATACTGCCTTAAACTTGACTATGCTCAATAACACTTCTAATAATGTCATGAATGTGTTTTTAGTACTTGTTATTTTTATTTGTTTTGATATGGAATGCAGTCTTTTTATGGTAGGCTAAACGAAATGCATCTTAGAATTACTGAATTATTAAGCAATCCATCATTTCCAATGTAACAATACCTCATAAGGTCATAAGGTTTAGTAACAATTTCAATAAAACTAACAGAATCCTTCCTTCTGCTTGAAATACTTTAAGCCAGTAGGCTAGTTGGTGTGTGTAAAGTATGGAATGTTTATGCCAATTATTCATAAGTATACACATACATACAAACTTTTACTAGGTAATATTATTTAAGTTTCTGACCTTTATCCTCGTCGCCACTTGTAGTATCCGCTTATTATAATATCAGGGCTATTATCACGTTTATTCACAGGCTCACCAGCACATCCAAGTCGTAGTTTTCGGTACGCCTCACGTTCGTCTTCCCGCCATTCCTCATGACTGACAGTTGACATTAGTGGCAGCTACCTGACACTTGTGTGTGTGAGACAGTGTTTACATATCTATTAAATAGATACACTACATTAGGTAAAACACTAAATAGAGGTTTTCAGTCGGATCACAAATAAAATACCAAACATAGGCGGAACGATAATTTATTGCGCATTATGTACCGAACGGATCACTGCCAATACCTTAGAACCTTGAAGCCGTCACAGCTATGTTCAGTAGTACTTGTACGCTACGGGTGCGGGGTAAGAGGCCAGGGGGGCCGCGGGATAAGAGCCGAGGTACTGGGCGTTGTACTGCAGGGGTGCAGCAGGCAGGGCCGCATAGCCTAGCGCAGGCGCATACGTGAGCGGGGTCCGGTACACGGCAGGAGTTAAGATGGCCGCCCCTGGCTCGTGCGCGGGCGCCGCGAAGGCTACCGCCAGGATCACGAGGAAACGTAACTGGAAATGAAGAGTTGAATTTGATAATAGATATTAACAGAAAAGAAATGTTAGGACTCTCAGTATTATTTCATGTGTAAAAGTAGCAATATATAATGTATATTGATTATTCGATACATTGCATTTCAGCATTATTTTCATAACAAAATATATTTTGAGAGTTAATATTCTTTTCATTTCACTTCGGCTCCGATTTTAATTAAATATTTAATTTAAATTTATTATCAGTAATTAAGATTTGAAAAACTGAAGTGTTAATCGACTTTTGTCGCTGACTGTTGTAATCACAGAACAGTTAAAGAGGTTTTATCTGTTCTGTGGTTGTAACCTCGGCGGGTATCACCATAAAGTTCTTAAGTTATTACGTTTAACCATCGTTTAACACTTATTGACACTTGACGATTAGTCAATAGTCAACATCTAATACCGGTACCACCAGAGACAACCCAACGAAAAACGAACCCAAATGGTTGGAATAGAATAGAATAGAATAGAATTGCTTTATTTCGGACAAACAATATCCATATAGTGTTAGTAACATACAAAGAAATAACTTATTGCCTAGTGTTAGTAAAAATCAACCTCCGCACAAACTGCTGTACAATCGGAGAGCCAAGGCTCTCGGCTACAGTTTTCAGGATGCTGTTCGGACTGCCCCTCACTCTCCTCAGTAGCGACGCAGTTCTTTAGCGTATAATTGCATAGAAGCCGTCGGTGCGGACTTGTGCTTTCATTTCCGACGCGCTACAGTAACGAGGCAACCTCAACAGCATCCTGAAAGCATTATTATATTGGACGCGCAGGACATCCAGCGATCTCTTAGTGCAATTGACCCATAGACTGCCCGTGTATAGACTTTGGCAATAAGCCTTGAAAAGTGTTACTTTTAACTACAATTTTAATTTTAACATGATTTTATTCAGATTTGTTACTGTAGTTGTAATGGCAATCATGTCATTTTTGTGGTCATGTCATAGATTTTTATTTTTATTCCTTTATTAATAATCTAAATAGATTATTTTCTATTTTGTGAATGGGGGAACGTTGCAGGCCTAGTAGACTGTACGTTTGTTGACTATTTTCTATTTTGTTAAGTACCTGGTAGTTGTTGATAGGCCTACATTGTCCTCCCATACCTATTAACACTGTTATTTGAAAATATTGTAAAAGCCAATTATTTTTAAAAGAGTAACCATGGAGTTTCTTGCCGGCTCTTCTCCATAGGAAACGACCAATTTGGAACCGTGCACCTAGCTTCTGACGTTTCATAAGTGCCCATGTGGATTTATGTGAAATAAAATATTTTGATTTTGATTTGATTTGACAAAATGCAGTGTTTAAGTTGGTTATCTACCTATACTAACTTAGAACTGACTAGAAAGAGATCAGCTATGATTTTGTGACAACATGTATAGCAACTATAGGTTTTGTATACAAGGTTATTTTGTTGTAAACTAGCTGTTGCCTGCGACTCGACTTTACCTACGTACACAGGGTGGCAGGGACATCGGCGCGCAACCTGTTACCATGGATTCAGTACATGATTCTGAACCCCCATGCGTTGAAATTTTTCAACGGTTATTAAAAAACGGCCAAGTGCGAGTCGGACTCGCCCACTAAGGGTTCCGTGCCATTATCTATAAAAACGGCAAAAAAATCACGTTTGTTGTATGGGAGCCCCCTTAAATATTTATTTTATTCTATATGTTAGTATTTGTTGTTATAGCGGCAACAGAAATACATCATCTATGAAAATTTCAACTGTCTTACTATCACGATTCATGAGGATCACGGACAGATAGGCGGACGGACAGCGAAGTCTTCGTAATAGGGTTCCGTTTTTACCCTTGGGTACGGAACCCTAAAAATAGCTGTTCCATACATTTTGACCGCGTAGGTATTGCACTTTTCTATGAAACAGCAGATTTTTTTTTTTATAACCGACGAAAGGTTTTCTACTGTATGTATTCTGTGGCTAAGGTCTAGAACTATGTGCTGAATTCATGGTCACATGAATTGCGCATCGATGTCCTGCCACCCTGTATTTTGTAAGCCATTATTTTTTTAAATTACAATAACTAGGTACTAATTGTACTAACATATTCTCTAGCGCCTAGGTTACTTATCTGTTAAACATAATGATCGGTTCAGTAGTTTAAGAGGCAACAGACAGAAAGAGAGTTAATTTCGCATTTATAATATTATTATGCATAAGTTCCTCGTCATTAATAGAACATTCACAATCTGTTACTGTACGTAAGTACAGTAACAGATTCAATCAGTAACAATCACAATCAGTAACAATCAGTAACAATCACAATCAGTAACAATCAGTAACAATCACAATCAGTAACAATCACAATCAGTAACAATCACAATCAGTAACAATCAGTAACAATCACAATCAGTAACAATCAGTAACAATCACAATCTGTTACTGTACTTACGTACAGTAACAGATTGTGAATGTTCTATTAATGACGAGGAACTTATTGGAGGATTGTGATTGTGTCTTTTGTTAGAAAGGACTATTGTAAAATAGTCCTTTCTAACAAAAGATTTATTGACAGATCAATAGTCTTGTGTTAGAGAACTTATTATTAGCCGACATTTCTTCAGAATTTAATTCGATATTGAAGTCTACAAGCAGTTAGCAACACATCAGATTAAATCTCCTACAAACAGGCGCGACATGCGACGCGAATCGCGCGCGACATAAAGGCACCGCGTGTCGCGCGACGATCCTTTGCTTAGACATTTCTGCGTTTCGTTATGATTCTTATTTTAACTAAGTTATAAGTACTACCTACTTATAACTAGTAGTAGTAACAGTACCTACTAAACGGAATCTAGTCAGATGAAAACATGATAAAAACTAATCCGAATAACACATCTTTTGCACTAGCTAAAGTCTAAACCAAATAAATAAAAAAAAGTACAACAACGTCACACAATCTTTCTAATCGAAACTGTTTACTGAGATTTAAGATATTGTCCCTATTTTCTATTCTTTAAAAAAACAGATGATTAATGTAATCCCACAGGAAACCACAGATTCTTAATTAAATATTTAAATAAATGAAATAGCCGTAAACTTACCAGTTTGTACATGTTGCTGGGTGTGGCTCGTTCACAGGGGTGAATGATGCCCTACGAAGGGCCGAAAGCATTTTATACTCACGTACTATGTAGCCTGCAATTTCAATAGCATTGACCTTAACATCCAAAGGACGATTTTATGCAAAGGGTGTTAATTTAAGAACAAAGAGATATAATCTTTTTTTACAGAGCGCGAAGTTGCATTCGAATTTTTCTTAAAGGTCAAAGCGTTTTTTTCTTGTTCAATAATTGGATATTGGGAACATGCTCATTTGTAAGCGAATTTATTATTGCACTGGTCTGAATGTCACTCAGATGCTTTGAGCTAGTTAGTCGTAATTTATGGCATATTCATTAAGGAAAGGTTATGCAGATAGTAATTATAATAGAGTCGACCTAGGTAACCAGGTAGTAGGTTCTTAGATTACCATTATCTAGTACCTACAATGTTAGAACTGGTTGTATCGATACAAAGACTAATTTGCAGATACACTGCCTAGTAACAAAGGGTTTTGTTAGAAAGAGAGTAAAATTGTGACGTAGCATCGTTGAAGTGATTTTGTAAATGTTTAGATAGACATTTTAAATAGCATACTGTAACTAGTGAATGGGTGGACTTTTCCTAACACTAGTAAAAAAATGTTTTACTTGAATGGAAATTCCCTAAAGAATATATGTAACATATTGTAAGTTTTGAAATAAACATTTTATTTTTATTTTGTTTGACAGATAATCATTAAATCACCATACGTGCGCTTTTTACTAACAAGCGTGGTGTATTTAACTGTCACGGCCATTAACTGTTGTTTTTAGTTTGTAAAAGTTTACTAACATAGTTTTTAAGTTATTGTTACTAATACTTTATGTATTGTGTGTAGTCGGAAAAAAATAATTCATTATTTATTAATCAAAGAAGGCTGATAACAAGCGATCATCACATCCAATCCTTACAATCATAAATTCAAAATGTACTCTGAATATTTTATGCAGATTGTAAACACACGATTGCTCTATATTACACTTCCATAAATTAATTCAACAGTGTGTGTTGTTCTTATTTTATGAATAGGTAATGAGTGCGTTAAGCGGAGTGCATGGCACCGACCACGCGGAGCTTGGCCTTGGCAAAGAAGTTATCTCCGAGCCGCTTCAGATCGACTAACTCACTAGACCAGTTGTTGCCACTGCTCTAGTATCTACATAGAGCTGATAGTTTACCTTTTTCTTAAAAGATTTTTTTTTGATAGGCTGGAAAGACACGCTTAAAGTTAAACATACATTTGAAAACTAAATAAGTAAAGCAAAGTTAATGAAAAGGTTGTTACCGAGCTATGTTAGTTATCTGTTATAGATTTATTTAGTTTTTGGTAAAGAACAAAGTTCTCTCTCAGAAATGACTTTCGAATAAAGTAGGTATTGGAAAGCACTTCCTTATAGAGTGACTCCAACTGGAGTCACCTAGGTCTTCATCTAGGTGACTCCAACTATAACACCCAGTGTGTCTCCTCTCCCATATTTTACTTGATAGGTAGCGGTTAATGAAAAATAATTGGATTAAGTTATATTAAGCTTTTAGATTGCTGGGGTTTCATCATTTCAATGGTTTCCTTTTTATCCGCCTGACCCACTGCCGCGCTAATAATAAACGCAGTAAGTAACACTTTGGTCAAAATTGAGTTAATCATAATATTCGCAATCGCCGAAATGAGTTTTTAAAAGTTTGGGCGCAGTTTTCTCAAAACTATGTTTATGCGATTTAATTGCGGCAGCCCAGAAGGAAGGTATTTTTTTTCGCGCGCATGTATGTTTTCTACTACTACGTGGGTATGTATGCATATCCGTTGCATTGTGACCTCCTGTAGCTTAAACGGCTTGATGGATTTTAACATACTCGTAATATGTGTAGTTAGATTTGTCTTGATTGTGGGAGTACTATTGTATAATGTTTATAAATTGCTTCTGGAAATGCAAAAAGGAGGGGAAGATTTTTAAAAAATAATTGTTACAATATTGGTATCAAATAAAAGCTAGTAATGAGCTAATGAGTCAATACCAAATATATATTAATAAAACTAAAAAGCGTGAAATAAAACAAACGATATAAAGAAACAAAAAATACGACTGCAAAAACACATGACTGAAAAGAGAAAAACAAACATTATTATTTATAATCTATAAAATTTGACAAACCATTATCCTGAATTACGAGTATGATGTAACTTTTGTTTGTCCGCGCCTGCGATACCAACATTCTGGATATTTTTTATATGTAATGATTGTTTTTTCTTTTCAGTTATGTGTTTTTGCAGTCGGGTTTTTAGTTTTTTTAAATAATTTGTTGTTCAATACACTTCCTCGAAAACTGGATCATATCACACTACGATTAGGTTCACAATGCACCACACTCCACCACACAGACGCGCGACAGACGCGCACACACACACACACGCGCGTGCGATTTTTCATTTTCCAACACGTGTGCGGGAATAAAAATCAACAAATTAACATTTATTTGTGTTATATACTTACTAAAAATATTTTAATTTTCTATTTTTCATATTTATATCATGTTTATCGACTTTATACCTTTGCTTCTCCTTCAACCTGGCGAAAGCAAAGCACGGAAAAAAAAAGAAAATTTAAATTATACTTTCCTAATAATTCATGGCAAAAATATTTTTCGTTATTTTATTTTATTTCTTCAAAAGTGTATCGAAAAACGTCGTTTGATACACGTGGACATTTGTTATTGCAGTTCTCGGCTCAAAAACAACCTCGCCTACGGCTCGGGTGTTAATTCCGCCTCGAATGCAATAACAAACATTCTCCACTTGTATCAAAATTTACTATTTTCAGGCAGGATCCTGAAATTGTAGAAATCATGTTTCATAATAACTGAGCGTTTATTTTCTCATAAACAATGTCTGTTTGTGTAAAAACATTTGTGATCATATGGGTAGTATCCACTCTAAATAAATCTAAGTTATTATTATTGGCACTTACACGCGTCAGCTCATAATGCATTAAAATTAAGTTATGGGCATTTGTTGTGGTATCAGATCACTTGTTGATCGGGTGACGACTATATTTAAATTAATTTATCCATTATCTCTATTCATGTACTTACATGTAAGAAGTTATGACGGTTTTCAATTATCATTTCATACATGATACGTTTTAACAATGTATTTTGTTAGACAGGAATGTTGGTTTTAACCTTATGACTTATGAAAGGAAATTATTATACTTATGACTTATGAAAGACTTATGAATTATACTAGGAAAGGCTTGTAATAGATGTAAATATTCTATAAATTATCTTAGTTCAATAGATATTGATTTACGTTATTAGTCATTCATTGCTCTTTTTGATTCCTGCTCGATTTCAGCCTCTTCCCGGTTTCTATGGTTAACTTAATCGTTAGAGGCATATTCTATTCTTCACACATACAACATCTTCTGTTGCTTATCCAGTTTAATATATCCATCCATCCTGTCTATCTGTATGTTACCTTTGATCGGGTTTCGGTGTTGGGCATACCGATAGACCATGACCTACAGAATAGAACATAGGATACTTTTTATCGCGGTAGCACATTCCCGTGAGATATTTCCAATCTTCATGCGGGAGAAAGCCGCAGGCAAAAGCTAGGTCTTAAAATATCCTAGAGCTGTCACATGAGCATCAATCATTAGTGATACTGTGGCAAGTCTAATACTCCAAAGCAGCGACACTGATTGTAACCTAAACATATTTCATAAATCCAGATCAGTTGCTGATAATGGGGGGTTAATAAATGACAATCACATTAAACAGTCACACTTATATTAATAAAAAAAATAACAAACAAAAAAGCTTACAATAATCAGGAGTCCTATAGTACAATCAAGTCAGTTGTCTAACCAACATACGATACATTGGGGTTGTTTTACAAAATTATCGTTTGTACACATAACTGTAAGGTGATGCGTAGGTTAGAGGGGCGACAGGGGCAACAGGGGCGACGGGGGCCACGGGGGCGAGGGATGACACGGGGTTGTATAGTGCTGCTAATTCTTCAACGCTGTACGTAGAGCCGTAGGCTGATACTGCTGACAGTGGGAGTGGTGCAGAGTACGCTCCGGATAGAGGTGCTGCGTACGATGCAGGGTAGCTGGAGTAGGCTGCAGAGTACGCCGTAGGGTACCCTGCAGAATACGCCGTAGGGTACCCTGCAGAATACGCCGTAGGGTATCCTGCAGAATACGCCGTAGGGTACCCTGCTGAGTAAGCTGCAGAGTATGCAGCAGGCAATGGGGCAACGGCCGCTGGGTTGTAAAGTTCCGCTGCAGAGTAAGCGGTCCGGGGTGCGTAGGGAAGCGTCCCATAACTATATATGTATGGCTTAGCTGACACCGATGCTATGAGGGCCAGGATTGTGATCTGAAATTTATTTATTTTATTTTACTTATTTGATGACTGAAGAAACGTCGATTGACTGTTCATTATATGGGTAGTTAAATAATGGTAAAGGTTTAAAATCTGATATTATTCAGATAGGAGTAGCAACGAGGCTTAGTATTAGTAGGCTTATATTTGTAAGCCCTGTAAATTTCCCAATGCATTTTTACCTTGAACAATAATGGAAGAGACTAACAACACTGACGCTAAAGTCGAGAGCGAACATTGGTAAATCTAACATAAAAGTCTAAACAGTTCACACAACTCACAAAAGAATAAATACATCCTAAAGAAGCCAAAAACTTATCTACTTACCAAACTTGACTTCGGCATTTTGTAATTTTTGTTGTGAATATTATTTCACTTGTTCAGTTTGACACTCTTCAATTTGCACTGACGGACATGAAAAATGTCCTACCTTATATATTTGGCCGAGTTTGGGGACAAACATAGAAACAAATGAATATTTGTATGGAAGAAATTACTCTTTCAATAGTACTTCCAAGGCCTTGTTGAACGGCTCTTAGAAAAACAAAAGAATATATAATCGTAACGAAGAAGTGTAAAGGCAGAAACACACGTCCCAAAATTGTAGGCTATTGTCCTGGTAAGCGTGGCGAGTCAGCCTAGAGACACAAAAGCCAATGAATTCATTACAGCATTTACAGCCTCTGTACACTTGCCAAAATATGTTAATATGCCATGAAATTAAGTTAATATCATTTGTAGTAATTTTTTAGGGATCCGTAGTCAACAAAGAACCCTTATAGTTTCGCCATGTCCGTCTGTCTGTCTGTCCGCGGCTTAGCTCAGAGACTAGTACTAGAAAGCTGTAATTTGGCATGGGCATTATGGTAATCATGCCTACTCGTACAAAGTGGTAAAATAAAATCTAATATAAATTGTTATAAATCAAAATTCGTAATCTAGCCTAGTTTATCCACTTTAAGAAACAGTAATTACTTTCATATCGATTCATAGGAATGTTTTGTGTATTAGCCGTGTAAGTGGCTAGGCGCCCCATCGCGCGCCGACAAAAAATGTCAAGGACAATCCTAATGACGTCGCGCGGGGAGCGAGCGGGACGCGTCAGTGGATAACGAAGTTACAAGTAGGCTAAGTAGGCTTTACAAGTTAACGAGTAAGTAATAGTCGACTAACTTACAGTTGCTGTTGGAATATGTGGGAGAACATGTTTTTCAACTACAATGTTAAGTTTGCTCTTGGGATAAATTCATCCCAACTATGGAACCCTTCATTGTGCGTGGTCCGACAGGCACTTGGACGGTTTTTTCTTTTATTTGACCTCGAAATTGCTTTACCACTTTTGACAACAATTCCTTGTTAATTAAACCTTCACTAAGAAATTATCTAACTTTAGATAAACGAATAGAACTTGACGTTTTATGACGTGCTTGCCACTTAAGATGATAAAGCAATTACGAGGTTACTTACTAAGGAGGATTTACTTACTTTTCCAAGTTCCTTCAGTTTTAAAGTTTTAGGCTAGGTTTTATAATATGTTTTAGCTACATGTGGCTGTTTTATTTAGCTAATTAAAAAAATTTGAAGCTAGAAAATTAAATAATATTATTTAAATAAAAAACAGGTTCCTTTTTATAAAAAATATATTTAATTTATACCTTCTCAGCCTAGCCCAACGCTTGTACTTTCATCTCTCATTGAGGACCATTCCGAACATATTTTATACAGATTCAAGGGTGCATAGATGCTAAAAATGCCTGAGACGTAAAGGAAGAGTAGGTCGGTCCAACTTTAGAGTAGGGATCAGAGTAAGGAGAGAAATGGAAAATGAATGAGAGACAGGGGAACAGTATCTACTTGTAATTTTGGACTGTACGGTGCATATCCCGGTTTTGGGAGTTCGTTTAATGTCGGTTTTGTTTTAGGGTAAGACGTACAGATCCTTGTGGATATGAAGGGTACGAACTTCGCTCTGGCTACCTTTGGATGAGTTGCATTTTTTATTATAGGGTGGGTAAGAACCTGGGTTTGAAGGGTAAGAGCCTTGGTTGGGTGAGACCCGTAATGGAGGTTCTTTACTGGGGGGGTATCAAATAAGTAGAAAGGTTTCGGGAGACGAAAGGCTTATGCCGTATATATTTATAATAATAACTCTATTCCAAGATAAAAAATATACTACACTGTCTAAGCGGAGCCCTAGCTGGGCATCAATTCCGGGCTCGAGCTAGATATCACGACCATGGAGATAAATCTCTGTTTCGAATCTCCGCATCAATGTCCGGTTCAAATCTCGCTACTATGAAAAAACCGTATTCTGGTAGACCATGGAAAATATTTACAACGGAGAAAGTAATCTCTTCTAACAGACGTTCCATTTTTATCGATTCACTTTGTTTATAATCGATTACGCCACGTTTTTCTTTTTTAGTAATAATGACGTATGTTTAATTTATCAAATCAAAGCAAACATATTATAAAAGATTATTTTAGTATAATATTGTGTTTCTATAACTGTGTTTTTTTTTATAATTACCTACTGAAATTAGTAATTGCAAAGTAACGTGATCCGAAACGCATTTCGCATGATTTGTGTTTGTGGCCTTTTTCTGACGTATAGCGCTACTTTGTGTTGCTGTTGTTCAAACCAAGTTCAAACAAGTACGACTTTTATAACAGCGCTGTCGCACGTACAGTCCTACCAACTTATCTATGAACTGAAAGAGGACGCCACCGTCGATGCGTCGACACAATTGAATATAAAATAGTAGTATGTATAATAGAGCAATCGTGATAATGCTATCACGATTGCTCTCGAGGGGTTTCACTAGCTGATTTGCATCTTCCAGTGCATGTTGAATGGCCAAGTGTCATGTTTAATCATTTAAGTAGTTCATGCCTAAGCAAGGTACCTATACACAAGGCATAAAATTCACTACACAACTACCTAATAAGTCTTTCAAAACTTAAGCAACATAAACACACTCCCTATGAACTTCTTTCCTTGATCTATATTCTACAAACACTGGCACATAACACATACCACTGTTTACAACACTACACAATAAAAACAGGAAAAAAAAACAAGTTCGTTTACAACACCGTTGAAAGGCACCCATGACACAGACCGTGATTGGAGTACACTGTGAATGAAATGGTATAAAATTAAAGGTGAATTTACTCACCCGCTTCAACGTCTTGATTGATTTTCATATTTTCCTGGTTCTCAACGACGAGTGACGGTTCGCATCTTCAACGATGATTTTATACTATTATCGTCGTCGCGCGCCAATTAGCAGACTCAATAGAAATTTTATTGTTCTCTGCACACATAGTGTGCAATCGACATTTTAAGAGTTACAGCATATCGGACTTAGTCCCAAACTGCCAATATACATAGAAATTTACACTGTTTACGTCAACGAGAAAACAGATGACGGCGCCATAGTAAATGTACTGTCGCTAGGTGACGGCGCCGTCATCAGTTTTCTCGTTGACGACCTGTTCCCGGTGCGGCGGACGAGCAGTCTTATGGTATGTTTATGTGAGTCATCTTGTTTGAGAACACAGTATATTTTGATTCTTAGATCATAATTATTATCCATTATTATAATTATTGTCCTTGCTATAGAATTATAGATCCTAGGTCATTTTATGGTCTTCATTAAAAATCTGGTTTTGACTATTATCTTTAATCTATATTTATAACAGTAGTTAATAGAATATCTTTGAAGAATTTCTTATTCATCAACACAGCGTATCAACCTCATTGATGATCGTAGAAAGCTTGCATAGACCTAAAATACATACAGCTTTTAGCTACCTGCATCTAGGTACATACCTCTTGGAAATCTCCTCGAAATTATTGGTTCACTTACCTACTTTTATTTATTGGGATTATTCCAAGGAGTGAATGATAGAGTGACGGCTGACAAAGGAGAATGGAAGAAAAAAAATTGGCAGTTCTGGGAACTGCCGCCAGAAGTGAAAACTTAAAGCTTTTGCATAACTGTGTTAGTTTTTTCGAATTTAATTAAAATATGAATAAATAAAATTTCATAATAATGTTAAATGAAAAAAAAATATTTTTTTTTTTCTAACAAACTGAATAATAACCAAAAACAGGATTACTCTATTCAAAAGACTCATTTTTGAAGATATTTGTTCTATGGCAGCAGGTGTTAAAAGGCCGTTGACTAACGCCTTTTTATTTTGTTCGTCTATTGTTCTGCACCATTTATGAAAATGTCTTTTTAAATGACATGTAAAATAATAACAGCGTTCATGAGCTGAATAAGACTTAATTTTGAACATTCGGCAAAGATGCATTTATATATTTTTAAACTATGCGTAGCATGCGCGGTGTCGTGGTGTCGGTAACGCAAACCCGTAAGATTTCCCTCTACCAAAAATTGCTCAACGCACCTACGTAAATAACACTAAGTATGCTGATCATTCGCGGTGTCGCGGTTATACGAACCCGTAAGATTTCTCCCTACCAAAAATCGTTTTAAAAAGTTTTGACTTAAAATCGCTCAACGCGCATATAGAAGTTTTCACTAAAAAAACGTGTTGCACCGATCCCAAGTGACATTGGACAAACGCAGGAAGATTATGACGATCTAATAAGTAGGTTCACATAAATACTTCTGTACTTTATGGCCAATCGAGAACCCTTCCCTCAAATTTTCTCCCAGTACATCAAGTTAATAGTAAGTGAATGTCAGTAACCTTTTCCGGATGGTGAGCTATTGAATAGAATGGGTCACTGGTTCTTCATAGGGAGAGGATGGATGTGATACGATTACAGATTATATCGTGCTTACGTAAGTGGAAATGCGAAAGCGATCGGCCTATATGAGTTAAGCTTTAATGAACTTCATTATGAAAATAATTGGAGTGCATTTTGGATAAGAAGAATTATGTAGGTAAGTATGCCGTTGTGTCTTATTGGTAACTAAGCACTAATTTTTTAAATAATTATAAAATATATTTCTCCCTTTATTTATTAAGACTACAATGATGAGATCCACTGTGTTAGTTACAAATTAAATTAGCCTGTTTGAAAATACCAAATATTAGATTCGGTTGTTTATATCAATAAATTATGTCACAAAGGGATTTGCGGGTAAATTCCTACGTTAAAACGTTCGTGAATTCAATGTTAACGGGATTCCTTTGCGAGCAAGAACTCAAAGAGTTTTCCGAGGTCAGACATCTAAAATCAGCTCAATCAATCAGTTATCAATCTCGGCTGTCATGAACATTGCGATGTATTATTTATTTATAGAAAGAGATTTATTTTAGATCGATAGTCAAAAGCAGACGTTGCTTAATTGTAGAACTAAGGATGACGGTTATTGTGTCCTTTGGAGAATTCAAAAGGAAGTAACAAAAGTTGTAAGTATGGTGTAAAATAAAAAAGTCAATTTGGCGTAGTAATGACTGTAATTTTATTCTATTTGATCTATATAGATCATTGTTTAAAGATAAATAAAATAATTAAGTTCCGTTTTTCATAAGTGTCCGTTTAGAGGTAGTAAGAGTATGGAGAACCGTAGCTGTAGGCGGAGTACGCGAAAGGCGAATATGCGCTGTATGCGGAGTAGGCGACGGGCGCAGTGTAGGCAGCTGCTACGGGCGCAGTGTAGGCGGCTGCTACGGGAGAGGCGTAGCTCAGGACCAGCGGCTTCGCTGAAGCGAAAGCCAGGAGAGCGACGAAGATCAGCTAGAAAAAAAAAACAATTTTATTAGAATACAGACAATTTTACACTCGACCTGGGGTTCATCATCAACCCTGCCCTTATCCTAATTCATTTAGGGTCTGCACAGAATGTTGTATTTAGGATTTTGTATATTATGTTTCCGATAGATCGGCAATCCGACACGACCGGAGAGATATCAGGCGCAGGACCAACGGCTTAATGTGATTTCCGAGGCACGGGGGTATCACACCGCCAACTTCCAAACTTTGGGCTGTTTCTAAGAAATTCCTAATGGAAACACCCAATAACACTTGTGCATAAGCACTATGCGGCAAAGGCTAGTCTCCGCTAAGATTGGTCGCCATTGCCAAAATTCTGTCTGGAGGACTATTATATCTAATACAAAAATGTTTCACAAAATTACTCGGTCACAGAATACCTAGAACAAAATATTTAGTAAATATTTGATAGCGAGATAAATAATACTTACAATTTTATTTAAATTTAAAGCAAACATGACCTAAAAATAACAAAATTATATAAACTTAGCTAAAACTATTCACAAACTAAAACATGGCGTCGAAAAACTTCATCCGCATAGCTGTCGACTGGTAATGTACCCAAGAGACTGGCGGCATTGCACGTTTGTACGATAAGATACATCATTACTTACTCAATAGTATAGTCGTGAAATAACCAAAAAAAATTAAAAAAATTATGCATACATACTCTTAACATTTATGTTATTATTAGTATTAGGTTAAAATTGTTATTATGTTGCCGTGCCCTAACCGGGTTTCATGTTGGAACTTACTTAAATTGTAACTAAATGTACACATGAATGCAATAACGAGTTTTGAATTTGAATTTTGAATTTATACAACGTGTCGTTTTGCACCCTCGTCAAATTTCAGGGTGTGATACAAAACATCAAACCTAACAACTTTCTCCATGAGACCAACATTGTAATCGCGAAAAAATTTTCAACTGTCCCATACAAAACTTCAATACGTACTCGACGCAAATGTATGGGACGGCAGATTATTTTTTCGCGATTACGATGTTGGTGCCATTGAGAAAGTTGTTCGGTTTGTTGGTTTTTACTCTTAAATTTGACGAGGATGAAAAACGACACGTTGTATATATATATTTTTGTTTTAATTAGCCTACACGATCCCATGCTGAGCAAAGGCCTCCCCTATTATATTATGTTTGGAAAAGTTTTCGCAAAAATCTTTGCAAAGATTTTGATGCAATGTGGATCGGATTATGCATAAGCATAATCAGCTTATAATGTTCCCAACGCTGGGACACAGGCCTCCTCTCTTCCAGAAGGAATGAGCTGTAATCTACCTCGCGGGCCCATTGCGGGTTGGTAGATGTCACATCTAAATCATGATCGGATTGTGGTCAAAAACATTTAGCACTTCCGGTCTAACCTTTCTGAATTTATTTGGTTATGCTATGTTGATTTGTCTTGAAGTTAGCAAAGTGCCTTTGAAGATTATTTAGTCTAAAGTAGTGCAGTCATAAATATAAAACGCGACGACTTTGGACTACTAATTACTACATTAGGCATTTGATCTTCTTGCGGCAGCGCACTTAAATGTTAAAGTTTATTTAGTGTCTTGATCAGGGTTATTTGAAAGTTACTATCGACATATATAATAAAGTAATTGCTATTATAAAAATAACTTAATGACACTCCTTTATGTACGTAGTACCTACAAAGTTAAACGAACCTACAACAACAACAACAAAAAAGAATTCGTAAAAAAGCAAATACTTACGAATTTGAACATGTTGACTGTTGGTCTATCTTAGTCCGACAAAATACTGACTGATGGTGTGACTTCCCGACTAATATATAAGTAGTCAAAGATGGCCTCATTGTGTTGGCAGAGGCTCGGCGCCCGCGCACCTTGGCGAGACGTGCGCGATCGGGATCCACACGTGACGCGAATATTTGCACTGCAGTTGGTTTTAGAATCTACAGGCTGTTGTTTTTACTATAGGTTCCAGTGTTCAGTTGACAAAGTTAGCCAGACGGCCTAGACATAAGCGTTTTGGTAGCTTATGTCAATCCAATACATTTTTACCCAACTCACCCAGAAGGAGGGATATGTTTTTCGCGCGTATGCATTATGTATGTCCCGTTCCATTGTGACCTCCTGTGGCCTAAACGGCTTGATGGATTTTAACATATGATGTGTTGTTAGATTCGTCTTAATTGTGGGAGTGACATAGGCTATATAATATTTATATATTGCATCTTGAAATACAAAAAAAAGAGCGAAGGAAGGTTTTTTTTTTTTAAATTAATTTCAACAATATTGGTAAGTATATAATATTCAACGTGTCGTTTTCCATCCTCGTCAAATTTTAGGGTGTGATACAGAACATCAAACCGAACACCTTTCTCCATGGGACCAACATCGTAATCGCGAAAAAAAATTCAACTGTCCCATAGAAAACTTCAATACCTACTCGACGCAAATGTATGGACGGCTGATTATTTTTCGCGATTACAATGTTGGAGCCATGGAAAAAGTTGTTCGTTTTGATGGTCTATACCACACCCTTAAAGACGAGGATGCAAAACGACACGTTGTATATAAACAAAACTAAAAAGCTTGAAAAATTAAACAAATTATTTAAAAAAACTAAAACTCGACTGCATAAACACAATTGTAATTATACTTAATCTATAAAATTTTGGTATCGCAGGCAAAATAAAAGCATAAACAAAAGTTACACAATATTTCAGGTTATTGGTTTGTCCCTGCAATACCATATTGAGTCTAATACTCTTTTCAGTTATGTGTTTTTACAGTAGGGTTTTTTGTTTTTTTTTTAATAATTTGTTTTTTTTTTTGCTTTTTCATCATCGTTTCCGCCGCGCCGCGCGCCGGTCACAGCTGATAGAATGTCACCTCTCTAGGCCCTTTGGATAATCATAGTCAAGTGAAGGCTTTGCCTACGCCACTGCCTTACCTTCAGAAGGTAGGAATTTTCTAGATTCAATAGCTTTGCGGAATTTGGTAAATAAAATGTAATTCTTGTCGTTTTAGTCGTAGCTATGAAGGAAATATACGGCTATAGCAGTGATAACAGTAACACTTCTTTGTGTCTCGTTAGTGTCCTTCAAAGCGTTAAAATTCAACTTATAACTATTTATTAGTTTCTTTATTCATGACGTTATAATGATGAAATAAATACATCTACAACATCATAAATCAGTCCTGTCTCGGTAATTAGCTATAAATAGAATAGATTTGAATAAATGATACGTCTATAGATTTGTCTTAGTAGCGCGAGTGTCACTGGCTATATTAAAATAAAAAACAAAGTAAAATGGCGGATTTGGGGTGCCATATTGTGGAGATTGAACTTTTTTTTTTCTTTTAATACCATCGAGTGGGATATCAAAACGAAGGGTTTTAAAAGGTGATTACAAAAATATATGCAACTTATATGTTAAATGTAATTCAAAGTGACAAATCGTAAAAAAACACGTTTTTGTGCACTTGATCCAAAAAAAATACTCTGAGGACCAAAACTCCTTGCAAGAACTAAATCGCCTGCGAAATCTTTTACATTTGTAAACTAAAAAGCTGGAAATAAAAAATAGTAATTAAAAAAACTAAAAAACTCGACTGCGGTAAAAAAACTGAAAAGCTGAAAACAAGCCCATTTTAAATTAAATAAAAGTTGGAAGCAGGCGGGACCCCATTCCATTTAGGGTAGGGGGGGTAGGGGTGTATAATACACCCACATTTCGCCAGATATGTTCACGTCCCATGTTATAGCGGGATGAGGGTTTTGCCATCAATCGGGCACAAATCCAGACTCATCCAATGATTATAATAGTTAACTTAGCAGTCACATGGCCGGTAAGTGGCGGCCACCAGTTTCATGACGTTTCAATTGACATTTCATGAGCAACAAAAGTTTTACTTATTGCTCCTACCATAGAAATATAAAAAAAACTTATTTCTTATATCTATGGCTCCTACCTATATGTACAATGATCATGTCAAAATTCAAAAGAAAAAAAAAGACACGCTGTATTTTGGCAGCAGCTTCGGCACGGTCTAATCAAGCCGCAAGGATCTCGCGTCATGCGTGTAGAACGTTCTATGTGCGCAAGCGACACTTGCGCGGACGCACGGACGGTGCTACTAAATCAGGTGCTAGCGATCAAGGCCACCATTACTATAGCCAAACTTGGAATGACCTTGAACTTAGTATTACTATATTTTATTATGGCGTAATGTTTGTGATCCTTGGCTGATATAAGGTCGGCTAAGAACTGTCAAGGCTTCCTTCCGTTGGAGGAAAACTTTCAAAGGAACAGTGGATATCATTTAATATTCAAATAGTGTGTCTTAGGCCATTAAGAACCATAGTTCTTCTACATACATCCTAGAATGCTCTAAGGGTATTTTAGGCAAGGCTACAATAATGAAAACCCTTTGTCGATTGGTAGTATCCAGTCTTTCAAAGTTAAGAGCAGGTCGTAGGTTTGAACCCAGGCAGGCACTAAGCTTTGTTTAAATTGTTTCATCGCCACTGCTCTCAAAACTGAAGGCAAACATCATGAAGAAACCGGAATGTCCTAGAACCAAAAATTTTAAGGCATATGACGTCTACGAACCTGCACTGGGCCCGCATGGTGGATTACGGTCCACTCCCTCTCACCGAGAGTAGGCCTGTGTCCCAGCAGTGGGAACATGATACGATATGCTGATTATGCTATTCTTTCGAAGTGTTTGTGTAAAGACAATATTCATGTGGCTACGAAAACTACCCTTCGTTGTTGGGCGAAGATACAGGACAATAACTAATAACAATCGGTCAGATACACAACTACTTAGGTGAGGTACTGCTGAAATATTCACTGTTGATTCTGCTTACGGACTGAAAGTCAAGTGCAGTAATTCATTACCTAGGTGTTTAACTTCGACAAGCGGTCTAATTATGTATCCGTTCGGACTAGACGAGCTCAACCATTTAGTTAATTACCTACTCATCAATATGACGTAAATACAACGCTAAAATAGATGACAGTTACAAAACTTACGAAACACTTAATATATTGGAAATCTCTGTGTCAAATGTGTTTTTACAAAGCGCTGTCAAAAAATTGCAATTTGTTCATTATTGTTAGTTGCCTTTGTAACTGAAATAATATATTTGAAGTTATACGGTACAGACGCCAGCACATCAAGCTACTACAATCTGCGTTAATAGATTTTCATCTTTATCGCTAAAGCATTAGGTTCAAGGTAAACATAACCTAAAAATAACAAAATATACTAACATAAATAAAACTATTAAAAAACTAAAATATGGCGTCGAAAAATTCCTCCTCGACAGCGATGCGGAGGAATTTTTCGACGCCATATTTTAGTTTTTTGGTTCAAGGTTGATTGGGAAAATTTGACAGTTTCGGGAGGCTTGACCTGCTGGCGTCTGTACATTGGATGTTGAATTTTGGGGCTTTACCTTACAGCGAAATTTAAAATCATTATTCGTTGAAGGTGATTGCGCTGTGGTAGCTCGCGAAATTCAAATTTTCTTTCGTTTTTTTGCAACTTTCAGGTCAGTGTAAGATTATATTTTAATTAAAATATGATTCGCGACAATAAAAATTTGTATTTATATAATTTTAGCAATAAAAATCAGCAACACATCGCTGTAAGTTAGATTTCCTCCAAATTGTTCTGATTGCGGAAATCAGACGAATCCGGAGGAAATTTGAATTTTGCGGGCTACCTTCGCGCATCCCCCTTAAGTTACGTTTAAATCATAGTAAGTTAGATATACACGTTATGTATTATATTCGCTTACCAGCTGAAAGGTTACGCGTCATTTTTAATGACGTCACGTATGAATATGAATACTTATTGTTTTGGAGCATTGAAATATGTTTGTCCTCCTCATGACTCGGTGATTCAGTAGGTTTTCCCAGACTTGCTTACTATTCGATCGCCATTTGCATGTTAAAGAGACGGTAACATAGAGACATAAATATTTAATGAAGCACCAAACAATAATGGCATATACCGTAGGTACTTATATTCGCAATGTGATGAGGACGCCATGGCGCCTCTCCAACCACTCCTCGAAGAGGGAACCTAACGCCGCAATTGTGGCGTTATAACCATATTATCTTTCACACAGTCTACCCATCGTTTTTAGGGTTCCATACCTCAAAAAGAAAAAACGAAACCCTTATAGGATCACTTCGTTATCCGTTTATCTGTCAGTCTATCAAGACCCTTTTTCTCAGGAACGCTTTTGGGTATATGTTGAAATTAATATCAAATACGTATGTACTTATAATGATCCCTTGCAGCTCTAAAAAAAGCAAGCTTCTAAGTCAACGCAATAAAAAAATACGGCTATTATGCGACATATTTTGATACTCGCCAGTAAATCAAAACGTATAGGGTACTTCCCGTTGACCTAGAATCTTGAAATTTGGCAAAAAACAAGGTCTCACGGCACTAGTAAAGGAAAAAGTCCGAAAATTGTTAATTCGTAGTTTTATTATCACACAAAAAATAGTTTTTTGCGATTACAAACTTAAATTAATAAAATAAATAAATAAATAAAAAATAAATAAAATAAAATAAAATAAATGAATAAATAAAATAAAATAAAATAAAATAAATTTGCAGTTGGAAAATTGGCCGTGACGTATATCAATGTATGGGAAAACATGTTTTTCAACCACAATGTTATGTTTGTTTTTGGGATAAATTCGACTACGGAACCCTTCATTGGACGTGGTCGGACACGCACTTGGCAGGTTTTTTAGTCTTTCACCACTCTTTTAGCCTCGTCAAGAAAGTTTTTAATATGTATGTGGATATTCATAGTCAAAACTTTCCTCACGACATTTTTCTCATTCCTCTGAATCCCATGCTCCTAATAAGACAACCTATTTCCACACAACTCTACAGTCACCGGTTCGAGTTTCAGACTTCCTCTGATGTATTATTTTCTTATTTTGTCCATTTGCGTAAAAGTAGCACACATCCCTCATAATTATCATGCTCATTTCATCTCCATGCATTTGTCTTTCATTCTTCCCTTTTGTTTTGTGGCAGCGCGTTTTCTATACATAGACAATTATCCATACTGAAATACTTGATACGTCAATTCACAATGAATCTGTGCATTATTTTACAGTGAAGCATTATGACGTCATTGAACATGGCCGTTCACAATAAACACCCTCCAAGCAACCCCGTCATGTGATGTAATATGAAATACATCTATTGACGACACACACACCGATTGTATCATTCTGCTTGCTATTTCGCAACACGTTCTAAATAACAATATTAATTTATTCGGTTTTGTTCTTGTTACTATAATATTCTAGTACTTATTATTTTGCGAGCTAAGTATCTATTTTGGAAGATTGTGTCATGCTGGAATACCAGATGTATGTACCTATATGTAGCACGTATGCCAAATTGTTACTCAACATACATTTTTAATTAGTACAAATACTTAAAGGGCTTATTAGAGAAGGTCTTGTTATTATATACTCGTATGTAAAGTCTCAATAAATAATATTCATAAACAGCAAAGTTATTAGCGATGGTTTATATCCCAAAATGTCACTCAGTTTATGGAAATATTGTACAGGCTACATAGTAGTAGGTATTCATTAATCATGGAAAAGCACTGCGCGTAGTATTTTCTAGTAGAAATTGTCCGAATGATTGATTCAATTATGAATTTACCAAATAGGACAATTTTCGTCGACAATTTTGGGATTTAATTTTTTTGACTTTTAACTACACAAATATGATCAGTGACGGGTACGGATAGAACCCCATTTTTTTTTCTACTAATTAAAAAATAGTAGTGAATAGACAGGCCAAACATTGGATTATATTATTTACTTCAATTCACTATACCTTGTCTATTTCGTGATTATCAAAACAGACTCTTTACGGTTTTGCACACACATTGTCGATGTAGTCACGATGCAGAAATAAAATAAGAAATATGATGAAAAATGTCTTTTAATAGTTGTCATGTTGCTACTTATATCAATATATACAATTTTAAATTATCCGTCGGTAGGTTTTCACTTGAGCAGAACTGGCGCTTTGTAGGCAGCAGCTACTAAAGGTGCTGAGTATGCGTTGTACGCGGCAACAGGGGCAGTGTATGCAGCGGCGTAGGGAGAGGCATATGCGGCGTAGGGAGCGGCGTACGCGGCGTAGGGAGCGGAGTATGCGGCGTAGGGAGCGGAGTATGCGGCCGTGTATGCCGCGGCCACGGGAGCGGTGTATGCCGCGGCTACTGGTGCGGCCACGAGTGGTGCGGAGTAGGCCACGGCGTGGATACCGGGCTTGGCAGCCGCGATGGTGAAGAGGGCAGCGAGGATAACCTGGAACAAAAAAAAAAGGTGAAAATCTGTGTCACTTTTGATTTGATTAAGTACTCATACATAACTCTCATAAGTTTGTCGGATAGTTAGTAAGAACTTCTATAAAAAAATTTATTAAGAATGCGTCAAAAAAAAGAATCCAGATTAAATCAACAATTACTGGAATGCACATAAATTGACAATGATTTTTAAACACAACTTTTGTATGAACTTGAACTACATTTTGATATCAAATGTTCAATCAAAATTCTTTAAAGTAAAATTTTTATGTACCAGTTTGCACATTTTGAAGTGTTTGTTTGTGTGTCTCGTAGTAGACAAGATAAGCGAATGATACCTTTGACCAAAGCCCAGGACTTTAAATACTCAAGTGAATACGAAAGAAATTCCACCACAACGCGAGGGTGTGCTAACACAATCATGTGCAACGGTGCTCCGAATTCAAGATAATCATCGAGGATGAAGTCATAGAGAATTAAACCACGCTCTAAAATTCAGTCTTTTCAATTTAACGCGTTTCCTGAACCATTTAAATGACTGAATAGGATTCATTAATATAGTCAGATACTTCGGAATGTCTCATAATGAAGTCTAGACTTAAAAACTTGTTCAATAAATGTTTTAATTTTATTTTCTTGGTTCATTTGTGCATGTGACAAGTTGATCATTATTCAGGATGCGCCACTGTTGTTGCGTCAGAGGTCACCGCGTGCGTGTCCACTGTTACAATGCTAACTCCAGTTGCGCATGCGACTATGTGGAGGTCAATGCGCCTATTTAAACTGGACGATAAATATCACTCATGAATGTGGTTTGCTGAGAACAAGTAATTTTTCTAGTCCTGTCTAACCTAATATTATTATCTTCAATGACAATAATCAGTAACAAAAATCTTTGTAACACCTCCCGCAAAACAATCTCTAAGGCCTCTGCCTCGAATTTTGCGGGCAGCGGGGCGGCAGCGGCGGCGGAGCGGGAGCGGCAGGATTTTATGCGTAAAAACAAATGGACCGGACCTCCAAAACAGCGGCGCGGTAGCGGGGCGGGACAATGCGAAACGCGCCGCTGCCGCCGCCGCCCCGCTGCCCGCGAAATTCGAGGCAGAGGCCTTACTAATAGTCTCATAAAGAACAAAAGCTCATCACGCACGTCATAGGTGGTCAAACAAACGAATGGGGTTAAAAACTGAAAGCTCGTCATAGGTGGTAGAAAGAACGAATGGGGTTAAAAACTGAAAGCTCGTCATAGGTGGTAGAACGAACGAATGAATTTAAAAACTGAAAGCTCGTCATAGGTGGTAGAACGAACGATTGGGGTTAAACACTGAAAGCTCGTCATAGGTGGTCGAACGAATGAATGGGGTTAAAAACTGAAAGCTCGTCACGTCATAGGTGGTCAAACCAACGAATGGAGATAAAAACTGAAAGCTCGTCATAGGTGGTCAAACGAATGAATGAGGTTTAAAACTTAAAGCTCGTCATAGGTGGTCGAACGAACGAATGGGGTTAAAAACTGAAAGCTCGTCATAGGTGGTCAAACGAATGAATGGGGTTAAAAACTTAAAGCTCGTCATAGGTGGACAAACGAATGAATGGGGTTAAAAACTTAAAGCTCGTCATAGGTGGTCAAACGAATGAATGGGGTTAAAAACTTAAAGCTCGTCATAGGTGGTCAAACGAATGAATCGGGTTAAAAACTGAAAGCTCGTCATAGGTGGACAACGAACGAATAAGGATAAAAACTGAAAGCCATAGGTGGTTAAATGAACGAATGGTGTTAAAAACTGAAAGCTCGTCATAGGTGGTTAAATGAACGAATGAGGTTAAAAACTGAAAGCTCGTGTGGTCGAACGAACAAATGGGGTTAAAAACTGAAAGCTCGTCATAGGTGGTTAAATGAACGAATGAGGTTAAAAACTGAAAGCTCGTCATAGGTGGTCAAACGAATGAATGGGGTTAAAAACTTAAAGCTCGTCATAGGTGGTCAAACGAATGAATCGGGTTAAAAACTGAAAGCTCGTCATAGGTGGACAACGAACGAATAAGGATAAAAACTGAAAGCCATAGGTGGTTAAATGAACGAATGGGGTTAAAAACTGAAAGCTCGTCATAGGTGGTTAAATGAACGAATGAGGTTAAAAACTGAAAGCTCGTGTGGTCGAACGAACAAATGGGGTTAAAAACTGAAAGCTCGTCATAGGTGGTTAAATGAACGAATGAGGTTAAAAACTGAAAGCTCGTCATAGGTGATTAAATGAATGAATGAGGTTAAAAACTGAAAGCTCGTGTGGTCGAACCAACGAATGGGGTTAAAAACTGAAAGCTCGTCATAGGTGGTTAATTGAACGAATGAGGTTAAAAACTGAAAGCTCGTGTGGTCGAACGAACGAATGGGGTTAAAAACTGAAAGCTCGTCATAGGTGGTTAAATGAACGAATGAGGTTAAAAACTGAAAGCTCGTGTGGTCGAACGAACGAATGGGGTTAAAAACTGAAAGCTCGTCTTAAGTGGTTAAATGAACGAATGAGGTTAAAAACTGAAAGCTCGTCATAGGTGGTTAATTGAACGAATGAGGTTAAAAACTGAAAGCTCGTGTGGTCGAACGAACGAATGGGGTTAAAAACTGAAAGCTCGTCATAGGTGGTTAAATGAACGAATGAGGTTAAAAACTGAAAGCTCGTGTGGTCGAACGAACGAATGGGGTTAAAAACTGGAAGCTCATCTCTGTTGTCCGACCACAAATCAATAGGTAATCAATCTCATTAAGAAACGATATGAACCGTGTCAGATATTTTTTTAGTATTGAGTCGCAATAGGATTTAGTATTGTGCGTTGGATTTGTTATTTTAATAACCCTTCCCGTGTGGTCGGCCATCTATGTTCTATGTTATAGGATTTGGTTTCCGCACTTAGTCCTTCATGTGGACCATTGTGCGTGTATTTGTGGTCGGCCATTTTATTGAATCTACGCGTCTGTGTCAGTACTTCTGAGTGGTCTCGCGCGGTCTGATAGCGTTGTTGGTGTGTTTTAGAGACTTGACATAAATATGCCATCCTTGTTCTTTTCCCTACACTTTGTGCAAGTTAGAGCAGTAAAGATACAGATTATTAACACAATTTCTTTCTAAATAGGTCATAATATTTATTTGGCCTTTTTTTCATTACAACTCGAAGGTTCGCACTTCAAGCGATTCCGTCGTTTGGCAAGGTACGTAAAGGCTTAATAGATGGCAGCGGCGGTAACTAATTACCTGCCATGACGTCAGACTAACATGAAGTTAGTGCAACCAAGTCATAATATTGTTTGTATTGTGATAACAATGTTTGTTGATAATGTTAACCATTATATTAGGTCTTTACCTATGAAATTGCCGTTCTGCAGTACTGGCCATTTCAAATCAAAATAATTTTTGTTTGGTTAAGAATTCTAATTTCAAATTAATTTTATTTTAAAAACATGGATTTTTTATCCAAAAGTAGTCATTTGTTTATTGATTAGTGTTACATTTTCATCGCATTTCAATCTTTTTCGTCATCATGGATACGTTAAAAATTCGAGTAATTATGGAATATGAGTACCGTCGTGGCAGCAACGCGGCACAAGCGGCACGCAACATCAACGACGTTTACGGAGCTAACACTACAAACCAACGCACCACTTGTTATTGGTTTGCTCGCTTCCGTTCTGGAAATTTCGACCTGAAAAATGAACCTCGCGGTCGTCCGAAGACTTTGGTCGACAATGACGAATTAAAGGCGATTGTGGAAGCTGATGATACACAATCTATGGCTGAATTAGCAGCAGCTTTCGACGTTAGCGTCAAAACAATATTGGTCCATTTGCGTCAAATTGGCAAGGTAAAAAAGCTTGACAAATGGGTGCCCCACGAACTCAATGATCGCCAGCGCAAAGTACGCGTCAAGATGTGACAACAGACACACAAATGAAGGAATTTTGAACCGCATTGTTACCTGCTATGAAAAATGGATTCTGTTTGATAACCGCAAGCGCTCAGCAAGTTGATTGGATCCTGGTTCAGCACCTAAACAATGCCCTAAACGAAAACTTACCCCTAGAAAAGTGATGGTCACTGTTTGGTGGTCTAGCGCCGGTGTGATTCATCACAGCTTCTTACCAAACGGGGTGAGCATTACTTCAGATGTGTACTGTGAAGAACTGAACACAATGATGGAGAAGCAGGCACATCTCCAACCAGCATTGGTCAATCGTTCGTCTCCGCTGCTCCTGCACGACAACGCGCGACCTCATACTGCATAGCAGACGGTCTCCAAGTTGCAAGAACTGGGGTTGGAAGCTCTCCGTCATCCGCCCTACTCACCAGACCTTGCGCCTACAGACTACTACTTTTTCCAGAATTTGGATAACTTCTTGGCGGGAAAAAAATTCAATACCCGAGAGGCAGTACAAAATGCCTTTGAAGAATTTGTTGCCTCCCGTCCAGCTGATTTCTTTAAGAAGGGCATTAATAAACTGCCACTGCGTTGGCAAAGATGCATTGATTGCATGGGTGATTACTTCGATTAATACAAATAAAAAATGCATGAAAAAAATTCGTTTAAATTTTTTCATACAAAACGGCAATTTCATAGGTAAAGACCTATTATCAGACCATGATGTTAACCATTGTGACAGCCCGGAGTCTGGATTTGTACTCGGTTTATGGCATTATGCTCGCCCTCTAATACATAGGACATAAACATAACTGGCGCAATGTGGGTGCCTATAGGTACACCTCTGCCTTAGCCTTCGGCGAATACAAGCGTGATGTTCTGTTGTTGTTGTTAACTATTATATCAGTTTTGATATTACGTAGATTACAATGTTCTTAAGCTACATATTTTTTTTATGTCAGTTTCACATTATCGTAGGTATATTCACGGGCACAGTTTTAGTACGGTCAGAAAAAGAAGTCGGTTAACACTGCTACTTTTTGACATCATCTAAATTAACACAAAATGATTCGATAAACTGCTTTTTTTTTCGTTTAACTGTTAAGAGTTACCTAATGTTCTTAAAATTTTAAGTACTTCTGTTCCGATTTGAATTAAGTATTTCGCTTAGTAATTAAGTTTAAAAAACTGCAAGTGTTAATCGACTTTTGTTAACTATGAACTGCAATAAACAATTTTGCGATTAAAACTCGCCCTGGTCATAATAATAAACGTGTAGGAAAAGTTCTCATTGCATTAGGTAGTTACAAGCCGACAAGGCATCCAACAGTTTTCGTGAAAATTAGGTCATTTCTAAACTACGAGTGGTCTACTCAGCGTTCGAGATACTAAAAAATAATGCAGTTAGATTTTGTGGTGACGTAATAGTTCTTTTAATACATATTTCCAAAAACACACACCAATTATTGTGAAATGTACCTAGTACCTATTACTTGGAGTCTTTGTCCATGATCTAATTTTAATTATTAATAAAAACGTTACGAAAGTAGGTATTCATAGTTGTACATTAATTTATTAATACATTACATTATACCATTGCGTCAGACTAAGACGAAGATGGAGGGACGAAATTAAGTCCTACCGAACGAACTGCCCCGTATTAGGTAGCAGTGGACAGACGTGTGTGGAAAAGGGAAAAGGAGGCCATTGCCCCTCAGTGGGGCAATGATTTCCCCGTTCCGAATGACGAAGCCCAACATTTTAGATGCCCCTCAGTGGGGCAATGGCCTCTAAATCTAAATAAATAAATATTTTAAATATATCTAAATAAATAAATATTTATTTATTTATTTAGATTTACCAACGTTCGTATACACTAAAAAAAAATACAGGAAGCAACTAAAAATAAAGAACTAAATGTAACAAACAATTATAGGAAAATACAGCATTTTCTTATTATTACCTACTGGGTGAACAATCCTAAAATTTTAAACAGTCTAATTTTAATTGTATACAACAAAGTAAAGAGGGATACAACCGTCTCCTTAATAATTGACAAAAAGTAAATAATGAAAAGGGGAAAAAAAATATAATAATGAGCGCGCTACAATTAAAAAAAATAAAAATAAAATTAAGATAATAATAATAATTAAAAATCACCTGCGAGACAAATGATCAAGAAGTATAGATCGGAACCGACCAAGTGAGTTATGTACATCAACTAGATCACTGCACTCGTTCATGAGCCTACACATTCTTGGCAGCGGGGAATTAGCTCCGTACACGGTTCTTCGGCGTGGGGGATAGAAAGGGGTGATACGAATGCGGGGATATCTAGCAGGGACCCTATAATTAATCCTGCTCAGAAATATAGGACTGTTCATATTCATATTCAAAATTTTGTATATGAATAGACAATCTGACAATTCTCTTCGACTAGACAAGGAAGTCATGCCAAATTTCGTCAATTTATCCGCGTATGATGCCTTTTTCTTTACTCTGCTAGAACTATATACCAAGTGCCACATGAACCGTTTCTGAATCCTTTCCAGTCGAAGCGAATGTGTCGCATAATGTGGCCTCCATACCACGCTGCAATAGTCCAAGGTACTCCTAACCAAGCTGTTAAACAGCACTATCTTGGGCCTGCTATTGCGAAAGATTTTTCCGTTCCGAATGACGAAGCCCAACATTTTAGATGCCTTTTTAATGATACTCTCAAGGTGCGGGAGGAAGGTGAGCTTACGGTCAAATATTACGCCTAAATCCTTCATTTGGTCTACGGTTTCAATAATTTCATTGCCAATACGATATACACCTTCAATTAAGTGAACTCTTCTTGAGAATCTGATGTGGAAGCATTTTTTGCCATTTAAGTGCATGCCGTTACGCTCACACCACTCCATCAAACTGTTGAGATCTCTCTGCAGACACGCGGTATCATTAATCGAGTCTATCACTCTTCCAAGCTTCAAGTCGTCTGCATACATGAAACTTACAGAGAATCGAAAACAAGTAGGCAAATCATTATTAAAAATATTAAAAAGCACCGGGCCGACATGGGAGCCCTGCGGCACACCAGACGTAATATTTCGAGCACTAGATTTAAAGCCATTCACCACAACAAAGAAAGTACGTTCTTCGAGGTAAGAACTTAGCCACATTAGCAAGGTACCGGTGATGCCATATGCTGATAACTTTTGCAAGAGTATTTTATGTGAAACTCGTTCGAAGGCCTTACTAAAGTCCGTATATCATCGAATTGTTTGCCAGAGTCCAAGGCCTCAGTGACAAATTCAGTGAAAGCGACCAGGTTGGTGCAAGTTGATCTTGCTTTGACAAATCCGTGCTGGCTCTCACTGAGATATTTCCTGAGGTGGTTTTGTAAGTAGGGGCACACCAATGACTCGAAGATTTTAGCAAAAGATGATAAGATCGAGATTGGCCTATAGTTACTCACCACAGTATCTTTTTCACATTTGTGGATAGGAACAACCTTAGCGACCTTCCACTCCTGTGGAAAGATTCCTGTCTTTAAAGACTTATTATAAATTAACAAGAGAGGTACAACCAAAAATTTTGCACAGGCAGATATAAAAGCTGGTGGAACTCCGTCGGGTCCAGCGCCCTTAGCACAATCCAGTGTCTCCAGTTTTGTCAGTAGCTTATCGTGTTCTATGACAGGTGATGTTATGTTCAGGCTATACATATCCAAGTTCTTTAAAAAATCAGAGTTATTGACCTCAGAGTTTACATTGTCATTCTGTGTATATACTGATGAAAAATATGAGGCAAACATCTCGCAAATATTTGGCCCTGTTGAGGTTGTTGTAGTGCCATCAGTCATTGCTATTGGACAGACGTGTGTGGAAAAGGGAAAAGGAGGCCATTGCCCCTCAGTGGGATATTACGGGCTAAATAGATAGATAGATTATTTAGATTATTGTACGTGGCGTAAAATATAGTGATCAGCATGCCTCTAATTGCACCAGCGCAGTGCAGCGATACAGTAATTTAGGTTCATATTCAATAGTAGAGAAGGTAATAAAATACAATTTTGTAATCGAGGTTATATTTTATTCACTAGCGTCTCTCTCTCTCTCTTTCTTATCATTTCCAAGTTTTGGCTAATCGCAGTTTCAAATTATTTCTTCAGGTAGTAAGCGGCGTAGGGCGAGGCGTAGGGGTAGGCGGAGTATGCGGCGAGTGGTGCGCTGTATGCGGAGTAGGCGAGCGGCGCGGTGTAGGCGGCCGCCACCGGCGCGGTGTACGCCGCCGCCACCGGCGCCGTGTACGCGGCAGAGTACAGAAGGCCGGGCTTGGGCTCAGCCATCGCTACTGCCATCATGCAAATGAATACGAACTGAAAATGATAAACACAAAATTAATAAAAAGATAGTCGACAAATGAATCTGTTGCTCATCCCTTTTATCTAGTTACTTAGTCGGAACCATAAAATTATGACTTTAGCGGCGAATATTTACAACAATCAGGAATTCACATTGCTGTCATTAATCTACTAAACATTATTTTAATACACTGCACGTTCACAACATTACTGGTATTAAATCTGTTAATCTTTGTGAGTGACGTAAGCAAAAATGATGACTCACGTATTTGAACATTTTGTTTGTTGTTGTCACTGAGCTGCTGATGCACTGAATGATATCAAAGCTGCGGTACTGACCAACTTTATAGTAAAAACAAAGGACGGGGATGGAATGTGGTAGAGGTTAAGCCTAGTTTGGGTTGACAATACGAAAGGAATATCAATTACTGAGTGAACCGAAAGTGTTAAAGAAATCCTCACACGTCTCGAAGCGTTTCAGAATCTGTAGGTACTTACGCAGTATTCGTTTAGAAACAGAATTCACTGTCAGAAAGGGTCATTTTTAATTTGTATATATTATTTTATGTCTACTTACTTCATGTTTTAATTTATACATTTTCGATAAGTTATAATTTCGAATTGTATAACTTTTCTTTCTAAAGATTAGGTTTTTAGCATTATTTTCATGACATACGTCGTTTTGGCCGCTCTTAGACAGCACCTATGTGTTTCTAACAAAAGCGTTAGAAATACCTTGATCTGTTTTATGAGCAGACCGATAGGGAATGGTGGCAGGAAAAGTATAAGCACGGCTTTCATAGAGTACCTAACAGAGAATTCCATCGCACAGGATAATTATTTACTTCACTACTACTTACTACTTACTTCTCTACTTCCTTCTTTTCTTCTTACTTCTTTCTTGTCTTCTTTCTTTACTTCTTTACTTTTTTACTTTTCTTCTTTCTTCTTTTTCTTCTTGGTATCACTGAAAATAAACTTGTTTTAATGTGCTATGATGTCAACCACAATCAAAAATCGTAAAAGTTAATGACTATAACATACAACAACAATGCCTGTGTTTGTTGCTGTTTTCTATGATTAAAGCAGTGGGAGATACACGTATGTTATTTAATAAACTAAACAAAACAGCTTGTAAATGTAAGTACTTACATAATTATTTACGTTGGCAAGCTGTTTAGATAAAGAGTTTTTAAGGTTGGACTTGATACTCCTACTGTCATTTCGACTGTCTTTTCGTTATAAAATGGGAATATTTTTAAGGAAATGAAAGATATGAAGTGTCATTTTACTGCAGCTAATTAAAAGTCAAGGCATAGTGTTTTGAGCTATACGACTGCGATACATGGATACTTTATCCCAGATGTAATAATTTTGAGAGACATAAGTAGTTGTTTTTCGGTGCCCACGCCATCGGAAAATACTTTATGACAGCTAGGGATGCTCAGCACAAGTCCAGGAGTCGGATCTAGTATCGTTTGGCAGGAGGAGGGGATAAAAGGGGTGAAAGCGGGTAGGGGTTGGATCGCTGATTATAACGCTACCAATGTTATTACAAGGTAATGCATATTTTTCGAGAAATTAAGTAATAAAAATTGTTTCTAGCCTCAAATCAAATAAATAGTGAAACGAAACATTAAAATTTGTGATTGACAACCAAATCTGTACCAGTATGTTGTCTGTGGTGTAAACTGTAGTGCAAAATCGATGAAACGAAAGGTAAAAAAATTACTATGCCCTTTGCGTCATGTGTAAGTGACATTTGTTTGTTTTTATAACAACCTAGAAATCTTGCTCAGAAAGAAGTTAGTGTACCCCCACTTCATAGTTAAAATAGGTCGAACTTGTTCCAAAACCTAATCGGGGTACCCCGACTCCACGTAGTCTTTTGGCTGCTACCCCTAGAGTGGATATGAAAATCCGGAGGCGCGGAGGGAGAGCAGCTCCCACCCGCTGTAACAAAGCTTAGGTACCCGTGCGAGCCGTAGTGGCTGAGGCTGGTCGCCCAGCAAGCCAAAGCTGCGGAGGTGAGCATGGGTGCCAATCCTTTGTTAAGTAAGGGCGAAGAGGCTGCCCTTCCCGCAGTGCCGGGGACGTTGCAGAAGCAACTTTAAAGTGTTTTGAGGTTAGGTTACAATAATTAGTATTTCTCAAGAACGGTGCATTAGCTTTTCATGGGAGTTGTGCCAGGGGAGTGGGGGCACCCCCAACCCCCCCACTCCGCCGCCCTCCTCCTGCCACAAAGATATTGCAAAAAGGCGGAATTCATTTGACGTTTTAACTTTGTCTTTATCTTCTCTTATTAACCCTATTTTTAACCGACTTCAAAAAATGAGGATTCTATGTTCGTCTGTATCTATGTATGTATGTTCATTGATATTTTCATCAAAATGTGGACCGATTTCAAAAATTATTTTTTTGTTTGAAAGGGTCCCTTTCTCCTGGTACTCCTAAAGTGGTCCCATAATAAAGGTGGTCAAGTTCTGATCAGTGGTTTTTGAGTTATTTATTTATTTATTGCACAATGTACACACAGTTACAGGCTTTGCTTACAACTAATGAGTACATAACCCCGTTGGGGCGCGGCAAGATAACTTAAAACTAGAATATTGTGTCTGTAACATTATTAATTAGAACATAATATGTTTACATTAAGTCTAGAATTTTATTACATTATTAAATATTTATATTAAATTGTATTGTATTATATTATCATTATATTCTGTTATTAGGTATTACATTTATAGTATAATTATAATCTGTAATCTATTATTATCTAGGAGGTATACTAATACTAACACGTATTTAATCCACCTTATGTATGTTGATGATGTTATTGTAAGTTCCTTTCACTGTTACAAAGCAAAGCAAGTAGTGGTATTAGGATTATTTTTTAATAATTTTAATATTATTAATAATATGAAAAATTAAAAAAATATAAAACACTACAAAGTGGAAAATAACTTTAATTTCGGAAGTTGGTAGCAAAAACGAAAATACGAAACCAGATATACCGACTGTTTTATTTATTTAGAATTTAATACTTCTTACTGAATTCTGAAACGTTATACAGGACTATAAAACTTACCAACTTTCTCCATGAGATAACATCGTAATCGAGAAAAAAAATCTGTGGTCAGAAAAAATCATTTGGGTCGAGTAGGTATTAATGTTTTGTATGGGACACTTGATAATGGTGATGGTGGAATGTTGGTGGATGGTAAGGTGCATAAAAAAAAAAATATTATAGTAGTAAGTATGGTAATTTATTCATTAGCATTTTTTGTCTGTTGAAATTATTTCTTCAGGTAGTAAGCGGCGTAGGGCGAGGCGTAGGGGTAGGCGGAGTATGCGGCGAGTGGTGCGGTGTATGCGGAGTAGGCGAGCGGCGCGGTGTAGGCGGCCGCCACCGGCGCGGTGTACGCCGCCGCCACCGGCGCCGTGTACGCGGCAGAGTACAGTAGACCGGGCTTGGGCTCAGCCATCGCTGCCACCAGCATGCACACGAATACGATCTGCAAAAGAAAAAATACCGTTCAGTTCACATTTTCCATTCCTCTATCATTTTATCAAACGAGTTGACATCTGGTTCAAGCGTCTTGTTAAATCATGGCGATCGCTAATTGACTTCCAAAACTGGGAGAAAGCCACTATTCAGAAGGTATCACCACGGATATCTATGGTAATTACACTTTTTTTTCACTTTCACTAAATATTAATACTGCAATCCAGCCTTACAATGAACTAGTCCTGATCAGAAATATATACGCACCATATATTTGAACATTTTGATTGTTTTCACTGAGCTGCTGCTGCACTGAATGATACAAAAGATTGAATAGCTTCAAACTTTATAGTAACTTGAGAAGGACGAATGCACACAACGTGAGGTTCATCGAGAACGCAACTGTGCTCTGAATAATCATCAGTTTCCTTCAATGAAGAGTGTCGATGGTTGCCAATTGAATTTGACTTAAGTGAGAAATACATACGTAGGTATTTAAAATGATTTAGCCATTTCTCTAAATATGTCAATGCTTTGTTACAAGTGATCTGTATTTCTTGTTAAAAAACTTTGGAAAATAGAGTGCTTTGAACTTATACGTAGTAAGCAAATCATAAAATGAGCACTAAGTAACTATCAGTGAAATTATTTGAGATTTTGTTTAGTATTAGGTGCGGTGAAAATTACTGGGTGTTTTGCCTAATTTGTTTCTACATTCTTGTCTTATATGAAAAACATAAAATTGGCAGTTGACTACAATTATATACGCTATCACTATAAGAATTGGTATTTAGTTGATATTATTATTACTATTATGTTCATGCATTTTATAGCTGTTTTCCAAAATATTTTGCTTAAAATAATTTCAGAGATACCGTTGTGTTCGGTCCAAGTGAAATGTTATCTGCGGTACTTTGCGAGTTATGCGACTCGTGCATCTTTAATTTACTTATTAAGTTTCGTTTATGTAGTTTATCTTGGTTATGTAACTTGATTGGCGTTATAAGTCCTTGTTAAGATCAATAGTATCCTAGTGTTCTACATGCCTTCATCATTATGCTGTCCTAATTATAGATTCAGACTCTGGTTGAATCTATTTTTGGACTGATGGCAATCAACATTCAATTAGACCTACTAAATGTCTCCAGTTGGTGATTGGAACCAGCGCCATCAGTAAGATATATTATTAATACTAAAATTACATAATGATAACCAACCACCAGTAACTATGAAGTTCAGTGGAAAGAGGACTACCTATTTTCATTTAATTTAATTAATTTATTTTTAGAACAATTCACATTTTGTTTAAACATTGCATGATGTTTTATTTCGTTTATATCATTGTAGGTATATGTTACCGGTAAAACCCGATTTCACGCCAAACTAGCTTGTCCTAGGCCAAACTATATAGTTGGTCCAACTGTGGTTTATAACTAGCGTTGCCAGACGTCCCGTATTTTCCGGGACGTCCGTATTTTAGACATAATTTTGAACGTCCCACCGGGGCATACTATGTCCCGTATTTAAACCTTATTTGATTTGTTAGGTATTAAGGCACTGCGATGTCGATATAATGGAAAGGATGTTGCTTTCTGAGAAATCGTATCGTGGTGTCAAATGTTCTACTAATATTTTGCAGAAATGTCGAAAATCGTTTTCGAGAAATTCTCAAAAACCTGCAGACAGAACTTTTAAGGAACGATCAATTTAACATCGAATTGAAATATGAAGAATTTAAAATGATTAAAAGAAGCCTAGATATTGCAACGTCTTTTGATGACAAAAACAAAGTGCGATTGAGAAGTGGAAAAAAATCATGAAAGGGTTTTCCATGAAAGAAATCCCTAACATTGTGGTCTTTACCTATGAAATTGCCGTTCTGCAGTACTGGCCATTTCAAATCAAAATATTTTTTGTTTGGCTAAGAATTCTAATTTCAAATTAATTTTATTTTAAAAACATGTTTTTTTTTTCCAAAAGTAGTCATTTGTTTATTGATTAGTGTTACATTTTCATCGCATTTCAATCTTTTTCGTCATCATGGATACGTTAAAAATTCGAGTAATTATGGAATATGAGTACCGTCGTGGCAGCAACGCGGCACAAGCGGCACGCAACATCAACGACGTTTACGGAGCTAACACTACAAACCAACGCACCACTTGTTATTGGTTTGCTCGCTTCCGTTCTGGAAATTTCGACCTGAAAAATGAACCTCGCGGTCGTCCGCAGACTTTGGTCGACAATGACGAATTAAAGGCGATTGTGGAAGCTGATGATACACAATCTACGGCTGAATTAGCAGCAGATTTCGACGTTAGCGTCAAAACAATATTGGTCCATTTGCGTCAAATTGGCAAGGTAAAAAAGCTTGACAAATGGGTGCCCCACGAACTCAATGATCGCCAGCGCGAAGTACGCGTCGAGACGTGCCTTGCACTGCTCAACAGACACACAAATGAAGGAATTTTGAACCGCATTGTTACCTGCGATGAAAAATGGATTCTGTTTGATAACCGCAAGCGCTCAGCAAGTTGGTTGGATCCTGGTTCAGCACCTAAACAATGCCCTAAACGAAAACTTACCCCTAGAAAAGTGATGGTCACTGTTTGGTGGTCTAGCGCCGGTGTGAGCAAACGGGGTGAGCATTACTTCAGATGTGTACTGTGAAGAACTGAACACAATGATGGAGAAGCTGGCACATCTCCAACCAGCATTGGTCAATCGCTCGTCTCCGCTGCTCCTGCACGACAACGCGCGACCTCATACTGCACAGCAGACGGTCTCCAAGTTGCATGAACTGGGGTTGGAAGCTCTCCGTCATCCGCCCTACTCACCAGACCTTGCGCCTACAGACTACTACTTTTTCCAGAATTTGGATAACTTCTTGGCTAGAAAAAAATTCAATACCCGAGAGGCAGTACAGCAGAGCCTTTGAAGAATTTGTTGCCTCCCGTCCAGCTGATTTCTTTAAGGAGATCATCAATAAACTGCCACTGCGTTGGCAAAGATGCATTAATTGCATGGGTGATTACTTCGATTAATACAAATAAAAAATGCATGAAAAAAATTCATTTAAATTTTTTCATACAAAACGGCAATTTCATAGGTAAAGACCTATACATAATAGGTTGGGGAAAAAGTTTCTTCGCATTTTTTAAGAAAATTCAAAACATTTTTTAATATACATTATTTACATTTATCTAAATTATGTAGGTACCATTTTGTTGGATAACTTTTTGCCATCTTGTAGGTAGGGACATGATCCCATTGCTATAGAAATTTTGGGACTTCTGATCAAAATACCGCGACAAGTGGTTTTGGCAGTCCTCTCGTGATGTTAACCTGACACTGCCTAAAGAATTCTGAAGAGACCGAAACAGATGGAAATCTGAAGGTGCAAGGTCAGGACTATACGGCGGATGCATTAACACCTCCCAGCCAAACTCTCTTAATTTTTGCTGAGTGGCTAAAGATGTGTGAGGTCTAGCGTTATCATGATGAAAAACCACACCCCTTCTGTTGATTAATTCCGGCCGCTTTCTCTCAACTTCTTGCTTTAATCTCATCAGTTGTTCGCAGTAGAGTTCAGAATCGATGATTCTGCCTGGTGGTAACAGCTCATAATGAATAATGCCCTTCCAATCCCACCACACACACAGCATCACCTTGTTGCGAGTTAGGCTGGGTTTTGCCACAGTCTGTGAAGCCTGACCGGCCTTTGACCACGACCTTTTTCGCACGTTCTTGTCGTACGTGATCCACTTTTCATCACCAGTTATCAGCTTCTTCAAAAATGGTTCGGTTTCATTACGTCGTAATAAAGAATCACAAATAAGTACACGGTTCATTAGGTTTCTTTCAGTGAGCTCGTGAGGTACCCAAATATCGAGTTTTTTTGTGTACCCAGTTTTTTTCAAATGCGCCAAAACTAAGTTGTGGTGAATTCCCAGTTCTTCAGCTACGTCGTAACTACTGATATGCCGATCTTGCTCTACTTTTTCAAAAATGGCATCCATTTTATCCGTAATAGGGCGACCAGAGGGACGTGCATCTTTGACATCAAAATTTCCGGATTGAAAACGCTTAAACCAAAATTATGCTACTCTCACAGACACTGCACTGGGTCCATAAACATCAGAAAATTTTTTCGCGGCTTGCGTTGCATTTTTACCTTTTTTGTATTAAAATTTTAAAATGTATCGAATTTCTTTATTAGATTCACTCATCTTGACAGTACGAAAAACAAATGAAAATCACACATTTTCCTAATTTGAATTTGGAATTATGTTCTTTAAAATTTAAACTTTCAATGATACCAAAACCAGCCAGATACAAATAGTATAGCCAAAGAGATTTTATTTTAAGTTCATGCATACTATAATGCGAAAAGACTTTTTCCCCAACCTAATATATATTTTTATACCTAGGTAGGTACAGGCACAGAACAGATACATAGGCTGCACTAAAAGTATCGGGAATGGAATATTTCCATTGTTCCTGTCATATTAAAATCTTTTTAATTGAAAACTCCTTGGTTTTAAAAATCGAATACCATTTATTTATTTAAAAAAAGATTCTGGTCTTGTCACAAGGTTTTGTCAAACTTGTTTAGTCGTTGAGAAAATGGAATTGACTCGAGAAAATTCAAGAGCGATGATTTATTATGACTTTCGAAGTGGTTTAACACAAAAACAGTGTGTTGACCGGATGATTTCTGCATTTGGTGATGAAGCCCCATCCAAAACCACAATTTATCGCTGGTTTGCTGAATTTCAACGTGGACGTGTCAAGCTCAGTGATGATCCCCGTCAAGGTCGTCCAAAAACTGCAGTCACCCAAGAAAACGTTGATGCTGTGCGTAAGCTGATTGAGGAAGATCGACATGTGACATACCGCGAAATTCAGGCAACTTTAGACATTGGCATGAGTCAAATACAAATAATCTTGCATGAACAATTAGGTGAATAAAAGTTTGTTTTCCCGATGGATATCGCATTCGCTCTGTGAAGAGCAAAAAGCGGCTCGCGTTACTTGGTGCGTCAGAACTCTCGAAAGATTCCACGCAGGATCCTCAAATGTTGTATACAACATCGTATCAGGTGACGAATCCTGGATATACGCGTACGAACCCGAAACAAAAAACCAGTCACGAGTTTGGGTGTTCGAAAATGAGTTAAAGCCAACAAAAATTGTTCGTTCACGGAGTGTTGCAAAAAAAATGGTGGAAACGTTTGTCTCCAAAACCGGCCATGTTGCGACTATTCCTCTTGAGGGACAAATAACGGTTAATGCAGAATGGTATGCTAGTATTTGTTTGCCACAGGTCGTTTCTGAACTCCGTAAAGAGAACTGCAACCGCCGCATCATCCTCCATCACGACAATGCGAGTTCTCACACCGCGCACAGAACAAAAGAGTTTTTAGAGCAAGAAAACATGGAGTTATTAGACCATCCGCCGTACAGCCCCGACCTAAGCCCTAATGATTTCTATACTTTCCCTAAAATAAAGAATAAATTGCGTGGTCAGAGATTTTCATCACCTGAAGAAGCTGTGGACGCCTACAAAACGGCCATTTTGGAGACCCCAACTTCCGAATGGAATGGTTGCTTCAATGATTGGTTCCATCGTATGGAAAAATGTGTCAAATTTCGCGGAGAATACTTCGAAAAGCAATAAATACATTTTTAAATAGTAATGTTGTGTCACTGCCTTTTCAGTGTCGCACTCGTAATATCTGTTCTGTGGGTACAGACGACACAGATGTACTCGTAGCATCGGCAAAATTCGTAAAATCGATCACGATCCGAACTGAGTGCGCCTTCAACATCAAAAAACTTTATTACTGCTTTAGGCGAAAATGATCTTTACGCGTATGCAATAACTTGTAAAGTTATATAGCCAAATACATTTGTAAAATTGAAATAAATGAATGCAAATTTTCAAATCTATGCTACATCTTAGCTGTGTCGTACGTACAGGTATGATGGCTGTGTGAGTGGATGGTGAGTCTGTGAATGCACTTGGTTGAATTCAATAAAAGAGATGTTCATAAAAAGATTAGTATCTAAATAACACTAAGCACTATAGTATTATGGCAATGCTCATGCCATGTCCAAAGTTACAGGCTAAATTCAGATTCGATTGACGAAGAAGAAATTCCATACTGCCGTGCGTTTGATTTTATTTGTTTGGCTTTTTCGTTATTAGCTAGTCATTATAGCTAGACATTGACACATTGTCAATTTAATGACTATGTTGCACACGAATTAGTAATCGACGGTAGTAGAACAATGCCACTTAAAATGTACTGAATTACGTACTGGATTATATTAAACCATTGACTAGAGTTTACACATTGTGCAGCTGATATTAAAGATAACTAAAGAATTGATGATAATTAGAAAATAAATATTAATTATATTCTTATTATTGGATCGATTTTCACATAAGCCCCCCCCCCCCCCTCTCCGGTACGGAAATTTTATGAGGAGTGAAATAATACTACAAGCGTTAACTCAAAAGCGTTACGTTTTTCTGCGCAACATAGCTTGCGCACCTTTCACAATCATGTATACTTGTTTTGTTTATTTTCGGCCAGTTTTAATTTTTTTTAATGAATATGTTCCATTCAAGATGATTTTCTTCATCCATTGTTGTTATGTGGATTGTTTATGTAGGCAGGATAAATGTGCGACAATAGCTTAACGGCTAGTAAGGTTCGGGTAGGTTGAGATCGTTACTTCGATCACCACCCACTTCCTTGCACTTACACACAATGTACTATTGCTACGGTGACAACCATTATTTATTTAAAGGCTGACCTGGATCAGTTTCCCATCTTGTTTTGACACCTTCCGTTAGTAGCAGCGCCGCCATCCAAATTTATTTGGAGCAATGTCGGACTGAAGGGCTAAACTTGTCATAAAAAAGATTATTATAGACAAATTAAAAACAATTATTTAAAGATAAATAATCTTATCATTTATTAGTTTGCATTTTTATATAGACGAAGATCAACTTATTTTCGCAGGTAGTAGGCGGCGTAGGGCGAGGCGTAGGGGTAGGCGGAGTATGCGGCGAGTGGTGCGGTGTATGCGGAGTAGGCGAGCGGCGCGGTGTAGGCGGCCGCCACTGGCGCGGTGTACGCTGCCGCCACCGGCGCCGTGTACGCGGCAGAGTAAAATAGGCCGGGTTTGGGCTCAGCCATCGCTGCCACCAGCATGCACACGAATATGATCTGCAAAAGAAAAAGCACCATTGAGTTCACAATTTCAATTCCTCTATCATTTTTTCAAACCAGTTGACGTTGATGGATTCAAGTCTCTTCTCAGATCAGACCGAGAGCACTTTCTGAATACTTGGCACTATTCAGAAGATAGCTTCACTCTTTCTTTCACTTTCACTAAATTCTGAATAAGTACTGCAATCCAGGACTAAAAATTATCTGATGAACGCACCATATATTTGAACATTTTGATTGTTTTCACTGAGCTGCTGCTGCACTGAATGATACAAAAGAAGCGATAGCTACGAGTTTTATAGTAACTTGAGAAGGACGAATGCACGCAACGTGAGGTTCATCGAGAACGCAACTGTGCTCTGAATAATCATTGGTTTCCTTCAAACAAGAATGTCGATTAATAAATTGTCAATTGAATTTGACTAATGTGAGAAATAATTATGTAGGTAGCGGTAAGTAGTTTGAATGAATTAGTCCTTATAATAATAACATAAGGTTTGCAGGGCCAACATGGCCAGAGATCGCACAAGACAGGGAGGTGTGGAAGGAAAAAGGGGAGGCCTTTGCCCAGCAGTGGGACACAATGTAGGCTAATAAAAAAAAATAATAATAATAATAACATATACGAAAAATGCCCACATTTACCCTATCTCTTAAGATACAGGCCAGACCTAGTTTAACGGGTAGAGTGTAAAATTATTGTACTCATAGTATAAACTTATATTGGACTAGCTGACCCGACAGACGTTGTCCTATCTTGGCTATGAATATTCTAATGTAAACGCGTGAAGTTAAAATGTTTTTTCTGAAATTTTCTAATTTTCTGCGAAATTTTCTTAATTTTTTTTCATGAAAACCTTTTCCTGACAATCATAAACACAACAAAAAAAGAATTAGCGAAATTGTTCCATCCGTTCACGCGTGATGCGATGATCAAGGAAAATAGGGATTCATTTTTAACCGACTTCAAAAAGGAGGAGGTTCTCAATTCGTCGGAACCTTTTTTTTTTTATTATTTTTTTTTTATGTATGTTCCCCGATTACTCGAAGATGGCTGGACCGATTTGGATTTTTTTTTTGTTTTATTCGAGAGGGTATATACATCACAGTTGGTCCCATATAAAATTGATTAACTTTGCTTTGGTAGTTTTTGAGTTAGCTTCAATAATACGCATTTTTACCCCACTTTTATATGGATGATGTTCTAATTTGTTTTGCAGGTAGTGGTATTAGAATTTGTGTGGGGTAGGTACCACAACTAAAAAGTGAAAAATAAAAACTTTTTTACAAAAAAATAAAACCAACTTCCAAAAACAACACTACAAAGCGAAAAATAACTTCAATTTCGGAAGTCGGTGGCAAAAAACGAACATACATTTAACCAGACACCGGCTTCCGAAATTGAAGTTATTTTTCACTTTGTAGTGTTGTTTTTGGAAGTCGGTTTTATTTTTTTGTAAAAAAGTTTTTTATATACCTACACTATAAATATACATATATAGATTATGTCAACTGAATGCATGTAGTGCAATGTGGTTTTTGTTTGTGCAATAAATTTATTATTATTTATTATTGACGTGGAGTTGTGAATACCAGCGCGTATTACCTATTGATTACCTAGTATAATAGACACTGTATAAGATGTTAATGATTTTGCCATTTCTTTTTATTTATGTCAGCGGAGCATTGATAAAAATAAATAGCAGTGTTTATTTACAATAAAAATCTGTATTTAGGTACTTGCTTAGACTTATATCTGTATCCAGTGAATGCTATTGACATTTTGCCTCGATGTTCAAACTCAAACTCAAAGCATTTATTTCAAATAAACCAATTACAGGCACTTTTGAATTGTCAAGGGGTCGGTCAGCCGGAAAGATGAAGCTAGTCGCCCATTCCAAAGCGTATTAGGTACCTCTGGAGAAGAACGGGCAAGAAACTCCACGGACACTCTTTTAAATCAAGATATGGTTACAAAATAATGGTTACATAATTCATGTTAAAATTATACATGTGAGAACGATGCAGAACGTTAAAAGCGTCCAAAAAAAAAAAAACAATTGAGGCATTAGAGTGAGCATGACATACTCTCAGCCGCCAGGACGCATTCAAGTCAAATAATTCCTAATTCATAATTCATTTTCACTATTATTAGGATAATTAAAGCCTCATTTACGCCGGAGCAACATCGTGCGACATTATGGCACAGGGCCGTAAATCGATGAAGTAGACCAAAAATAAAGTATAAGTTTAGGGCACGATGTTGCCTCGGCGTAAAATAAACAACCGCATGCTACATCAGCCGCACGATTTTGGCTTGCAACAATGAGACACATGGCACAATTTGTGGCATGCTACAATGTCGCACGTTGTTGCTGCTGTAAACGAGCCTTAAGATCTGTATAAAATACATATATTACGAGTACATTGCACTTGTCAAATTGTGTTTTAGGTTAATCAAATCAAATCATATGTAACGATAGTATTTTTAGTAAATAAACTTATTTGCTAGAAACACATTGTTATTATGCTGGATTCTAGAGAAAATTGCGTGTTTAGCGACTGGTGCATCTTATTAACCGACGAAAAAAAAGGAGGAGGTTCTCAAGTCGACATGTATATTTTTTGTTTTTAATATACACTTCGTTTAAATGACTAGCCATCGTTTTTTTCGTTTTGTAACTTGATGGTGGATATACTAAGGGGCCTAAACCTTCGGGGATTACAAGCGTGAAGCGTGGTGCTGGTGATATATTATGTAACTTGATAGTCGTTAGAATTGAAATATTATTTTATCCGCTCATGTACCCAACTTTATTTATTTTGGGTATGGTTGGATACAACGAACTGAGGGTCAGGAGGGATCTCGCACTCACCTCGTACATATTCAAAATATTTAGAGGGAAGGTACATAATGCGGACATATTAGGGCACATATTATATGTTTATCTGGCCCCGACAGGTACCTACGTGTGGCGACGACGACAGCCACGGCTGCTGGCGGAGCCGCGCGCTCGGACAAATCTTTTAAGTGAGGCGCCACCAGGCAATCCGCACTCTCAACCTCTTAGCTAGTGACACGGACCTATTCTGTTGTTCTCTGAGTGAGTTCACAAAGAATGCATTGTTTGTAATACGTTACAAAATTTAATTAAAGTAATAAGTTAGGATAAGGTTTTTTTGGATATGTAGGTACACTATCGCAATACTCGTAGATGTGAACTCTGTAATGATAGATGTAAGTTGGAAATAAATAAATAAATAAAAATTAGATGTATTATTATCAATACCAACTTGCGGGCGACTAACAGACAACTTACCAACTTACGCTGCCACATCAATAGATTCGGAATACGTTGAATCTATTTTGGGTTGATGGCAGTCAACATTCAATAGGTGTAATAATATGAAAAATCGCGAATTTGGATTTTGGCGCTAACATCAAAGTAGCACCATCAGTGTGAGAAAACTAACATTGACCAATGATCTTCTATCACACTAATATTATAAATCACACAAATATAACAAATCCAAGCAACCTTAAAGGATCAGCACGGTAATAATAATACTGAACGTAATGTTTGATAATTAATAATGTATACGCACAAAGGACAATGAACATTTTGGTACCACCCCTCAATAACGATAGTATATATATCATTGGATAGGTAATTTTTAATAGAACAATATTTACTATGACGGCATTTTTGAATTCGTTGTCCGTTCGGAGTCACAGCCGTAGATAGTTATTTAATGTTATTTTACACATTCATGTTATTTTAGTTATAATAACATCAAGGAAGCATTGCACTAGGCCCGTAAAAATACTCCACCACGGATGAGTCACCGATGGTCTCAACCCTCCCCGCCCCATGAGAGTCCCCTCTAGTAGGGCGGGGTGAAAAATAGACTCATGCGGCGCGGCGTGATTCAGGCGCGCGCGCAGGTAGTCATTCACTGGCTTTGTGCGCGCGATCAAGTTACGTTTTACTAACTACACTGCTTTTTATCAACTTTTTGACCTGGCTATCTTCTCGGACTTTTGTTTTCTTCGTGGATTTGGCGATTATTGTGCTCTATTTGAACGTTTACCGGCTATCTCAAGGGAACTGAACTGCTTAACGATTGGATTGTTGAAAATGGAACGACCGCGCAATTGTGTGATGTGTCGACGAGGGCTTTACCGCGGTAGATACCAAGAACACATTTTAACTGAGAACCTTCCAAGAGCGCGGCCAGAGTTTGCAGCTTACATACAACAACATGCAGTATTAGAGGTTAGTACTCAGATAGTTTATCACTTTTTTTAAGTACCTATTAATTCCTTTTCGCAATAACAAAGTCTGACTTCGCCGAAAGTGACTTCTAAAAATGACGTGTAGCACTAAGTAGCAACATTTACATTCATAGTTTTATTTTTATTTTACACTAGCTGTTCCCCGAGGTTTATTTTTTCGTTGCGTTTTTTCCATCCCCATGGGATCATCCTCCCAGGTAGCTTTCTATTGGCGAAAGAATTTTTAAAATCAATCTAGTAATGAAATAAAAGAAAGATTTGTTTGTTTGTTATTGATAAACTGAAACGACTGAATTGTATACTACTTTTTTTTGTTTGCAAGATGATTACACATTGAAATATAACTATTTTGGACGGATTAATCGCGTTTTTAGATGTTTCAGTTTATATTTATCGAGGTCACTACCCGCGATTAATCCTTTAAAATAGATTTATTTCAATCGGATAAACAAAAGAAAGTACTCTATAAATCCAGTAGTTTCAGAGTTTATCACTATGAAACCAAAAAATCTTTCCGCTTACTTATACAGGGTGATCAGTTAAACGAGGGACATACTTTAACGGAGTGCAGTACTCATGAAAATGAACAACTCTTATTATGGAACTAACCCTGAAATATGAAAAAGAAAATCAGCTGTTCTCTACAAAGTGCAAAACCTACGCGATCAAAATGTACGAGACAACAGATTTTTTTTTTTTCATATTTCAAGGTTAGTTCCAAGGTAAAAGTTATTCATTTTCATGAGTACTACACACCGGTAAAGTATGTCCCTCGTTTAACCTAACACCCTGTATAACTATAGAATCATAGATTAATTACCTTATGATGACGTGTACTTGACACAATAAAGTAGATAGTACCTATTATATTCAACTATTAAGGCTTATTTATTAGACAACAAGAATATGATGAACATGATGTATGTACTTATGTTGTCTATATGTGATGTACAATCGCGTTACTTCACGGTGATATACTTTTAAAACAAAATGCTTTGAACGACTCTACGTTGCATAATTGCGCGTATGTGCGTGTGACCCCGCCCACATTTCATTTGTGCCAATTAGGGAAGTTTGAAAGAGCAAGAAATATAACCGATGTTTATTCAGTTGTCATTTGTGTGAGTAAAGGGCGTGTGTAGCAACTGTTAAAAGTATTAAACCAAATACAAGGAACAACTGCAAAACATTTGAGATAATCCAAGGTAATAAAATAATATACCTTACCTAAAAATATTTGGTTATTTTTTCGCCAACGTATGGCCCATTGTGTTAAGCCGTCCTATTGTTTTCGAATTTCCGGGCATTCTAACTAAATAACAATGGGACTTAGATAATGAACTTATTTATAATGCAGCTGCAAAAGTTGCGGCAGTTAAACAAAAAGCTCTGATAACATTTGTATGAACTGCACCAAGTATTGGTGCAAATAATATAACTGTAATTGTGTTTTTTCACTTTCCAATAGCACTGCACAAGTAAAAAGTTCCTATCACGCCGATTAAACACAAAAAATGACAATATAAACATTTTGTATTTATATATACATTACCTACTCACATACTAAGATGAAGTTATAAAGAGAAATACAAAAAAATGTGAGGCGCTCAAAACAGCACAAAATATATTTTCTTGTAAACACTACGCACGCACACTGATTCTCACGCAGGAATAGAAATGAACTCTAATAGCTTACCGCTTATCCTTTCAACTAACGCGCATCTTTGTTTTACGAAAAAACCAGTTTTGAAGGGGCGGGGCGCGGTCTGCGTACGGACGCCACGCCGCCCGCGACGGCCAATCGATTTTAGCCTTATGGGTGGTCGACCGGAAAGTAACGCCACTGTACACACGGTGCCTTCAGATATATATCCAGGCTGATTCGTCGTTTTGTACGCATAATATTGTCTTGTTGTTGTTGACAAACAAGTTGATAGAATTATATATCCATATAGTGACTTGCGTTCACCTAAACATTTAGGCCCTGATTGTCAAGCTTCGAAATAGTAATTATTTTACTTTGTATTTCCAGGTGGCATTTGACGGGACACGACGTGTATGCCACAGATGTTGGCAGCGAATTGAAAGTAACACCAGACCACCTACAAAACAAGAACCTAATGTTGTGGACGTGCCACCAGTGCAGGCACAAAATACAGAAGAATTTAATGTTCCCGATTACACTAGAGCGCCTAACACCTCGAGACATTGCATATTTAACTATTGTGTTAATGAGACCCGTCATCGAATACCAGACAGCATCAAAGCCCATATCTTTTGTGATTATAAGCTGTACATTCCGCCTGGTGCACGAGTATGCAGAGAGCACCTAGCTTCAAACAATTGGAACGATCTCCCACAATTCTGCAACGTAACTCATAGTTTTACTCCAGCCCTGTTTAGTGACGTTTGTGATATTTTAAGAGGTACTATCCAACGTGGAACGAGATTAGATTTTAATATGCAAGGTGCATTGACTGACGATGAATTAAACTTTTGGGTAGGACTGAACAATGAGCAGTTTAATACAATTTTGGAACAAACGCCTTCGCTGACTCAGATAAGCAGAAATCCAAGGACGACGTTAGGGATATACCTAACTAAACTTCGAACTGGAGAACCTAATCAAAGACTAGCGACGTTATTTAATATGTCAAGAGTACACCTTGAGCGGCATTTATCTAAGGCACGCGAGTGCCTTACGAACGAATATATCGGACTCCATTTAGGATTCGATCACATCGACCGAAACAATATATTACGAAGAAACTTAACAATCCCGAGACGTCTTTTTGGAAATGAAGAAAACACTAAAATAATTATGATATGTGATGGTACTTATATTTATATCCTTAAAAGTTCAAACTTTTTATTTCAGCGGCAATCTTATAGCCTACATAAATATCAAAATCTTTTAAAACCATTTTTATTAGTAAGCACCGATGGCTATATAATAGATGTAAAAGGACCGTACGCAGCCACAAAAACTGACGCAAACATAATGCGAGATATAATGAGGGATGAAACAAACCCAATTCACTGGTTTTTGGAACCAAACGATGCATTTATTCTGGATCGAGGATTCAGGGACTGTTTAGAAGACGTAGAAGCCTGGGGTTATGAGTATTATATACCACCAACCAAAGACCGCGGGGAGACACAACTTACAACCGAGCAAGCCAATGAAGCACGAGCGGTGACGATATGCCGATGGGTAGTGGAAGTAGTAAACGGCAGATTTAAGCGTGATTTTAAACTTTTACGCCAAAAATACTTCAATAAATCGCTGCCACACATGTTTAAGGATTTTAAAATCGCTGCTGCCATTTTAAACCACTTCCACGTACCTATCGAAGATAATGCACTTGCAGAAGATTTTTTGACTCAAATAAGAGCAAAAAGACACTTGTCGAATATCTTATATGATTATGTAGAAAGGACGCGCTTAAATACCCGAAGGGCTCATTTTCAACGATTGGAAGCAAATGAACAAGAAAACTTCCCGAGGCTGTCCGAAGAACAAATAATTATCCTTGCGTTAGGTACATACCAGTTAAAACTGGCTAGGTCTTATTGCGCTGAACATATGCAAAACGTTTTATATTTAATAGAAGTTTATAGAGACAGCCATCTTCGCAACTTACCCATTAATGGAAGCGATGAAGATGCGTGGCTTTTACGTGGGCGTATCCAATCTCGGCACGTGCGAGCCAGGACATACTATTGTTATATTATAGTAAATAATAATATTGAAAACAATATAATACATTATTACTGTACATGTTTGACAGGTCGACGTACCATGGGCACTTGCGCGCATATATTGTCGATTATTTGGTATTTAGGTTATGCAAGACATGTGGGATTTACTGCTCCAGCTTCATTTTTAAATGATGTAATCATAGATGAGCCTTAAAACATTTAATTATTACTGATATTAAAGTAGGTATAACATTTCAAAACTCAGTAATAAATAACTAGGTATTGTTTTTGTTTACAATAAATGGCTTAGTAAATGAGAACTGTGTTTTCTTTATATTTTTTGTATCTTTTTGATTATTAAAAGAAATAATAAATCGTCTATAAATAGCAGAATGAACGATCTATAGCTCCGAACCGACAATGAATTGAAAAAAAATCGCCATAGTAAAAGTAGTTCCAATAGAAAAGACCTCTCCAAAAATATATAATTTATCGCTATTGGGGGGTGGTACCAGACTCCATACATAAATGGGCATTGTCCTTTACTTTTTATTTTTTTTTTATTTAAAAATCCAGTTTGAGTTTAAGGACAATATTGTACCCGTGTTACTAGCTAGTTTTTAATACTATTTTTAATAATATACTATTTTTGTAATCTGTGGAGAACGTAGTGGGTAGCATAATTGTTACACTCCTACCAACTTATCTGTGAAATGGCGAAAATTGGAACTACGGCCGTCATGTTGAAATGTCATTCGATTGTGCCGACGTTTGTCATTCGACTGTGTCGGCGCATCGACGGTGGCGTCCTCTTTCAGTTCACAGATAAGTTGGTAGGACTGTAAATGTAATATTTAAAATATTTGTCTGTTTGTTAAAGTGCTACTGTTTGTTTTCCCTAAATAAATAAATAAAGGCGAAATTTTGTGAGAGTGTGTGGGTGTGTGTTTGTATGTTTGTCACTTCTTCACGTTCAACGGCTGGACCGATTTGGATGAAATTTTATACACAGATAGCACATACCCTGGATTAACACATAGGCTACTTTTTATCTTGGTCTACGCCGGTGAAACCGCGGGGCGAAGCTAGTGGGTACAATAATAAAATAGTAACAAAGTTAAAACTGTGCATTGAGTATTTTTGAATAAAAGTACGAGGTGTGGGAACCAGTCTGATGCCGAAAATGTAGTTTTAGAATTTTTGTCCGTTTGTCTATATGTTCCGAATTGACGCAAAAACGGCTGAACGGGTTTGGATGAAATTTGGCACACAGATATTTTATAACCTGGACCAGTACTTCTAATCCCGGTAGAGTACGTTTCCTTGTGACATTTTCCGACATCCACGCGGGCGATGTTGCGGGCAAAAGCTTTCAGTGGAGAGTAGGTACTTACCTAGAGGACAAAAAAACCAATCAATCAATCTGCCTAGCCTTTTCCCAACTATGTTGGGGTCGGCTTCCAGTCTAACCGGATGCAGCTGAATACCAGTATTTTACATGGAGCGACTGCCTATCTGACCTCCACAACCCATTAACTGGGTAATACATACCCCTTGGTAAGACTGGTTGTCAGACGTAGATACCTCGAGGACAAACGGGTGCTAAAACAAAATACTAAACAATCTTTTTTCAACCAACATGGCTGTCATAAGAAGCCAATCGCCATACGGAAGTGGATGAATCGTAATTAACTTACATAAAATATGATTTGGATCAATTTTGTTCATTGTTTGTGAGAAAGGGAAAAATAGTTTAAACAAAATTATTTGTGATCTGAAAAGTCGAGTTCTTTGTTTTGCATGTGCCTGAAAGAGATTTCAAATAAATTAAGTATTCATGGAAAATTACTAAAATTCGCAACAAGTTTACCAAAAAAAGACGCGAGACTGACGTTTGATTATATTTTTATAAGAAACTACTTTTGATTTTGAACAGCAAAATATATCATTAATATTTTTAAGATTTTATTCCTTATAATATGGTCTACTTGCATGTGCTGGACCACTTCTTTCTACTTTGGTACAAAATATAGCAGCAAAATACTGTTGAAAAACCTATTTTTCGAAAAAAAAATTTTTTTTCCTCACACATACACACACATACACCTCATCACTCACACATACTTGAATAACACTAACACTAATATTAATATTAATATGCATTAGTAATGGTAATCGACACACTTTCATTCACTCTTGTAAGTTTTTAGTTTTTACTCAATTTAAATTTTGGCCGATCACTGTCTCTTAAGATACAGGTTTCTTCCTAGTTTAAGAGACAGGGTTCACTATTTTTGTATGCATAGACCTTTTTTGCAAACCTAAATCTCATGTTCACAAGCTATGTTTTTATGCTTATTCTATTGTATTGATTTGTTTTTGAACTGTGTCTGTGTGTATTTATTTTGGATAAATAAACAATTTATTATTTATTTTTTTAGTTAAAAAACTATTTCAAGAAATTTAAAAATCACACATTAGTCTTCAGCTATTTTTAAAATAAAATCAAAATTTTATTTTATGATACTACAATATCTTCATTAAGTAAATCAATGGCGAAATAAACTATGTTTTCGAGAGCGCAAAAGTGATGAAACTATTAACATGTGCTGCGACTGACACGAATGGTTTAGCGCCACAAAAACTGTCCTTTTATATTCGTAATCACGCAGACTTTCAATTTTTTCAAGCTTTCTCACAACTAAATAAGAAATTGACAAAAGAGGGTTTTTTTTCGTACACGGAGCCTTAGATTAATTACTTTCATCTTGACATCTGACTAAGGGCTGATTGTTCAATAGGCAGAAAACTTTTACCTGAAGAATAAATGTGACAGTTTGACATATTTTCAATACAAAAGCTGTCAAACCGCCATATTTATTCCTTAAATAAAAATTATCTGATTATTCAACAATCAGCCCTTAAATAACAATATGAGTTGCTTCGCAGCTGGAGTACGTTTACAACTACATGACTAGGAAATTATTTACTGCAAGGGGATTACAGGACCTAAACGCAACTAAAAGCAAGTTTTATAATGCCTAAAAGTATATGATCTACTGCAGTAATAAACTCAGAAAAATATATGATATTCTTCAGGATATATTAGGTTGGGGAAAAAGTCTTTTCGCATTATAGTATGTATTATGAACTTAAAATAAAATCTCTTTGGCTATACTTTGGCAGTGTCAGGTTAACATCACGAGAGGACTGCCAAAACCACTTGTCGCGGTATTTTGATCAGAAGTCCCAAAATTTCTATAGCAATGGAATCATGTCCCTACCTACAAGATGGCAAAAAGTTATCGAACAAAATCGTACCTACATACTTTAGATAAATGTAAATAATGTATATTAAAAAATGTTTTGAATTTTCTTAAAAAATGCGAAGAAACTTTTTCCCCAACCTATTATGCTAGTTATATATTGTGTTGAGAACATACAACTAATTTGATACGATGGAAAAAAATCACGAAAATACTAAAAATTTATTTTAACGATTAAAAACCATACACGCAATCTTTCTTATTTTTTGTCAGACTATTCTACAAGCAACATATTAACGTAATAATGTTTTAAGTTTTTAGCCCAATCAATAGATTTTTTGTAAATAAATCTATGCATTTAATTTGATGCGTTATCTATTTCCGAACGTCGCGGGTCGTACACTTGACTAGTTTTTTAAGCGGGCGTACCTGCCGTGTGAGCGGATATTTTGCAATTAATTACCAGCGTTGTGTCATCGCTCTTCTCTTTCTTTTCTATGCAGTCCGACAGAGACAGCACTTTAGGATCTGTGTAGTCTCCTTAAACACTATGTTCATGACATCTTTAGTTAGCAGAATGAAGTAAGTAGGTACCACTGTCAAAACTTTTTAATTTTCAATGGTTGGATCGTTCAAGGGGTATGGGATTGGATTTTGTATAGTCAGGTCATGGATTCATCTCCCTCAAGCTCAATACATTCTTTGTATTGTCTATTAATACAGATAGTTGATTCGGGTCTGGGTGTTGGTGCATGTAGTGTTTGGGGGGATGCAGCCACGATACAGAAAAAGTTTCTAGTGTAGAGCAGGGTATAAAAAGAACTTTATTCAAAAAAATCTGGTAATTGCCACACTTTTCAAGTAAAGTTCTCGTCGTCGTATAATGGAAAGCTGCCCGAGTCCAAATTAGATTCACGAGGAAAGTATTCGATATAGCAGGGTGACTAATAGGTATTGATTTGCTTGTCTTGGTCATTATTAGCTAGTAGTGATGGGTCGAGATTGACACACCATTGTGTAGTAATCGGTGGAAGTAGAACAAAGCCGTTTAAAAATCTACGGATTTAAATATTGGATTATTTTAAACTTTTTTACTTATGCATTGTCATAAGTATCGTGGAATGCAATGTTCTAATAAATTTAACATTAATTTATAGTTTTAGCTTTCAATAAATTACCTTAAAAGATAGTATTAAGCATAAGCGACAATAGCCCGACAGGGTTCACAATGATCTTGTTTTTGTAAAACCTACCACCTAAGTTCACATTCTGGAATGCTAATAAATATTGAGTATTGAGTAGATTGACGGCAAGCCTGAGGTCATTAGTTCGATCACCGTCCATTTATGACGAGAAGCGTATTTATTTATTTGACTGGCTTATTATAGTAAGCCTTTGAGGGTTAAGGTAATAATTTGAGGTAAAGAATCCTAAAACCTACATATTAATTAAAAACAATTTAGAGGTAATAATCTTGTCATTTATTTATTTGTGTTTTCTATATCATGAAGATTGACTTATTTCTTCAGGTAGTAAGCGGCGTAGGGCGAGGCGTAGGGGTAGGCGGAGTATGCAGCGAGTGGTGCGCTGTATGCGGAGTAGGCGAGCGGCGCAGTGTAGGCGGCTGCCACTGGCGCGGTGTACGCTGCCGCCACCGGCGCCGTGTACGCGGCAGAGTACAATAGGCCGGGCTTGGGCTTAGGCTCGGCTACGGCAACCGCCATCATGCAAGCGAGGACCAACTGGAAATTATTAAACACAATTAACTTCACATTTAAGCGGCAGAGTAGAGCTTGGGCTTAGCCGCGGCCACCGCAATCAGGCAAGCGAGAACCAAACTGAAAAAAAAAATTATAACTTCTCTCCTTTTTTATACGTAAAACATATAGGTCCTGGCTACAAATAATTGTTATTGAGGTTTTTCAATGAAGGGTACCTATTTTAAGTCGATAAGTCCTTTTTGTGTAGTAGTTATAGCTGATAAAGCCCAGAAAAGAAAAACTTACAAGTTTGAACATTTTGTTTGTTGTTGTCAAGGAGCTGCTGTGAACTGAATGATATCAAAGAACCCGCAGCAACCAACTTTATAGTAAATGAAGAAGGACAATGCACGCAATGTGAGCAAAGACCCGTTCTCGAAGCGGTGCCGTGCATCGAATACCGATCAGCTGGCCTCAGCACCATGTGTTAATGAAGAGCAAGTGACCGTCCAATGCTTTTCGTTTCGATGTGAATGCGAGTTAATTCACAAAACTTTTTTAAATATAATTATTAGCCTACACTGTTCCACTGCTGAGCAAAGGTCTCCCCCAAATCCTTCCAGGCATCCTTTTCCAAGGCCACCTCAATCCAACCCTTGCGGTACGCGTCTAAGTCGTCTCGCCACCTCTTTAACAAAACTTTACGACTTGAAAAAGCTTGTGCTAATGTTTTAAGGTCTGGCTAAATTATTTGGGATTTGGTAGCCAGAGATTTACTACTAATCAGCTGGGCGAGCGAGAAGTGGTGTGTTCGAACCCCACCTGATAAATTCATGTTGGAAATAGGAGTACCTACTGGCAACGTGCAACTTACATGATTATGTTAATATGTAGTATTTTTATTAGTGGAAATAATAAAGATAGAAAGTATATATCAACTGAGCCTAAATTGTTTTACAAGACCTACATTTAACTACTTATAACATAACATTGTTTTAGAATTAAATGAAACACGACGTGAGTTTCCTTAAATATGCATACAATTATTTAACTACATGTCATTCAAACACATTTCAAAAGAATAATTATAATAGTTACTCGAAATTATATTAAAATTTTAGTTAAAAAGCCCTCGATACTATGACAAAATAAAAAAAAATATGTGTTTAAGCCTGATTCTTCATTTCTTCTAACGAAATTGAAAGTAAAAGACGAGTCATTGACGTTTTTGATTGAAGGAAACTCATCATTATTCTATGCGCGGCGCGGAGGCGAGCTCCATTAACCTCACGTTGCGTACGAGCATGCGGCCTTCTTAAATTACTATAAAATTCCTAGCAGTCGTATCTTTCGTATCATTCAGTGCAGTACTAGCTCAGTGAAACAATTCAAGATGTTCAAATATATGGTAAATATTTTTTCCAGATTTGTAGAACATGTTACAAAATACACATATTTGTAAAATAAATGTCTATTCTATTCTCATGACAGTCAGATTTAATGCAATGGCAGGACACAAAAAAGATGGTATAAAAATCTTATTAACATTAAAATATTTTTTTTGCAGATCGTATTCGTGTGCATGCTAGTGGCAGCGATGGCTGAGCCGAAGCCTGGCCTGCTGTACTCTGCCGCGTACACGGCGCCGGTGGCGGCGGCGTACACCGCGCCGGTGGCGGCCGCCTACACCGCGCCGCTCGCCTACTCCGCATACACTGCGCCACTCGCCGCATACTCCGCCTACCCCTATGCCTCGCCTTACGCCTCACCCTACGCCGCTTATTACTTGAAGAAATAATTTTGACATGACGAACGACACCTGCAATCGAATAAATTAAAATAATTACCATAATATACCATGTATTTTAATTCTATACAATATTGATAGTAAATGACTTCAAGCTATGAAGAAGGTTCCTATTGCCTGCCCTATACCACCATAGGTTCTATTTGTATTCTGACGTAAAGCAGTGGTTAACCATTAGTAAATAAAGGTATCGAAGAACCAAATAAAGATGCGGATAATCTGCATAGAATTCTGAATAGCACCTTTAATAAGTGTGAGCCTTATCAAGATACTGAGGTCACAAATAAGCGGTGCCAATTGAATACTATCCAGCATAAGGCCTGAAAAGGATTTAGTTACTCACCGCTGAAGTCACTTGAGTAGGCAAAAAATAAGTATCAATTAATGTCATAGCTAGTGAGTTAGGTCTCCTAGCTGTGATAGCTAAGGATCGGGGCAGGTAAACCTAGTTACTGTTTGTGTGTCTGATTAGAGAATTAACACTGGAGCTGGGCTGCAGACCGCAAACTGCAACCACAAACCGCAACCGTAAACTGCAACCGCAAACTGTAACCGCAAACTGTAACCGCAAACTGCAAGCGAGATCACTTGTTTCTATGAATATCTACTGATTCCGAGCGCGGAAACACTGCGGCCTTTAAATAAAAAGAGAAGCCCTGATTGACTGACTGACTGACTCGCATCAACGTCCAGCCCAAACTTTGGACATAGAAAGCTGAAATTTTGCACAGAAGTAGCTTTTATAATATAGACAAGGAGTGAGGAAGGAATTCCCGGTAGTACCTACGTTCCCGTGGGATATTTTCCGACATCTACGCGGGCGATGCCGCTGGAAAAAGCTAGTAGCTGATAATTGGACAATTTCTATTATTTTATTATTTCAGGTATGCTGTGTCTATAAGATACAAGAGAAACAGTTTTTTTTAACCTAAATAACACCCCTAAAGTAGGTTTATTTTTTAAAGAAGAATAAAGTTTGGGTGTTTTTTATATTACTTTTGAACATCCTAGAACACGCAACTTGCATTGGAACATCGACACTTATAGATAAACAGTTAACAAAATTATATACCTCTGATCAAAGCCGACATGCTCTCAATCTTAGAAAGGAGTTTCAAAACAATAGCAGTAGATTAACGTTAACAACTTTCATAAGAAAACTATGCGGCCTAAAAAAATAAAAAAAAATATTGGAGAATGTGCAAACAGCGCTCTTTCATATGATACCCCCACATGCCCCAGTAGCCCCCACTTCAAATTTTTAAGACCACTTTCAGTCCTTGTTTGAAAAAAAAAATAATTCTGTCATATTTGCAATATAATTGGGCAAACGTCATCTACTCGTAAAACTATTCCAAATTTCAAGTTGATAGCATTACTAGCTTTAAGATATTACTAACACTATGGATCGTTTATTGTCCGATTTAATAAAATTTTGATTTGATTTGATTTTGATTAGTAGTTCTTGAGATATCCAGCAGTGACAGACGGACAGACAGACATACTGAGTTGCACCATAAGGGTTCCTTTTTATCATTTTGGTACGGAACCCTAAAAATGTGAAGTGCTAAAAATAGAAGTTTTATGTAAGTACACACATTCAAAGACGTTTTTCAAATAACAAATACTAAATACTATGTTAATTACTTCACAGGTACGCGTGGACAACGTGAAGAAATATCAGAAAGTGGTTGACGCTGAATGGCAGATCTTATATTTAATACCAACAGAAAATAAACTTACCAACATCGTGACTAAAAATGCACTCCAACAGTACCTTTGTCATGTCCATAAAAATTTATAATAAGTTACCCGAAATAATAAAGAATTTAAACAAATACAATATCTTTATCAATAAATTGAAGCTTTTCCTTGTAAGCAAATGCTATTATAGTCTAAGCGAATACTTAATAAATAATTTCATGATTATCTATTTGTATCTACAAATCAATCAATCTGCCTAGCCTTTTCCCAACTATGTTGGGGTCGGCTTCCAGTCTAACCGGATGCAGCTGAATACCATTATTTTTTTTTACATTATTATTACCATTTGTATCTACAAATACTCACTATTAAAGATAAGCCTACCTAGTCATAATACGAAAAATATATATATATTTTTTTTAAATAAATGGAGCGTCCACTACATAAATGACTTTAGGGATAATAATAAATATTTTTACTTTATTTCCATAGTATTTAGAATATGTATACAAGTTAACACTAAATTATTTAAATTATGTACAAGTATATAATAATAATAAAAAAGGGGAAGAGCTCATAGGGCATCAAAAAATTCATCCGCATCGCTGTCAGTGGGAACAGTGCCCAAAAGGCTGGCAGCATTGCCACGTTGGATGGCAATGCTAATTCTTTGAGCTAAAAATAAGCCAGCCCTCTGGTCCCGTGTGGAATCGACCATATTTCGTAATTAATAATAAATATTAATTACGAAATAAGTCAAAATAATAATAAGTAAATAGTACAATATGAATATAAAAAAATAATAATAATAAATTTTACAATGTTTACAGTGTTATTAAATAAATCAATAAATGTATCTATTTAAAAAAAAACAGTCATTATAATTCTTAAATTCAATTCTGAAATAATAAAACAGTATTTATAACGCTAACTACATAACTGATAATTCAATTTATCACGTTAAGTACCCAGTTTTCTTCCTCCTCTCTCCTACATGGATCCATGCTGTGCCCGACAGGGTGGACCATGTCGGGCAAATTATGGATTTACAATTATGGATAATTGTTACTAATAAATAATTTCCCTACCAACTTCATACATTATGGTACGCAATAAATAATTGAGAATTGAGAATTGAGAAAATAAAAAATCTGGTTCAAAAAACGCTGGTAATTCAAGGAAATCTGTTTTCGTATCTTTAGTTTTCGTGTTTCCGTAAGGCCTCTGCCTCGAATTTTGCGGGCAGCGGGGCGGCAGCGGCGGCGGCGCGGGAGCGGACGGATTTTATGTGTAAAAACAAATGGACCGGACCTCGAAAACAGCGGCGCGGGATAATGCGAGACGCGCCGCCGCCGCCGCCGCCCCGCTGCCCGCAAAATTCGAGGCAGAGGCCTCAAGGTCACGACGCGACGGTCGTTGTGATGAAGCAGCGCATACTGTTTCATAGGTACATTTACATAGAAATTATCTACTGTCGACACTTCTTGGCTTCTTGAGTACCTAATAACCAAGCGAAGTTCATCCTGTTCTGTCACCTAGCATTGCTGTGATTTAGATTCAATAATATGAGAGTTGGTAACGCACAATATGGTGAGTCCATCATCATAGTTAAACCACTTTCCATCGGGACCCGCCTTTTTTTTTTGTGTATGGGAAATCATCAAATGACTTCTCCCGCTCTGGGCAGAGCGGGAGGGCGTGTCAGACTTTTACTGACTAAAACCCACCCATCCTGGACTTGATATCGACTAGCAACCTAATTACGTAACACACTGTCAATCGGAATCTGAATCATTTTGAAGCTAATTGCTAATCCATTGCTTCATATGTTCGAAATATTTATCTGCTCGACAATGTAAATAAATACAAATACAAATATTCTTTATTGTGGTACATAGGTAAGCAATAAGTTGTTACATGTTTCCGAAATTGTACACAGCTATGACCCGCCATAATGGCATACAAACATTTTAACGGCACAATCAAATAGAAAATTAAAATAATAATAATTTTAATATGCAGCACTTTAGAATTAACGAATATTTTTACATGTCAAGGCAACAATTAAAATAACGAGACATAAATTATAAATTCAGTTAGAATTAAATAATACAAAAGAAATATACACATTTTACTTATCAGGGGAACAATTAAAATTAAATAACATCATCGAGATAATCTTTTAAAGTATAACATTTGTCTAACAGCAATTGAAATAATTTCTTTTTATAATTATGCAAACCTAAATCTCTAATTGTCTTTGGCAATTTATTATATATGACAGGTATTAGATAAAAAACACTTTTGTGGAAAAGAGACAGAGAGAGAGAAATAACGCAATGAATGTTGTTGAACTGTCAAAGATTCCGATTGGTAATGTGTTACGCAACTGTCCCGCTTTGACAAACATGAAAACTATAAAAAAATTGTGAAGCAAGCAGTCAGGCAATTATTTAAATTAAACAATTGAGAATTGAATACATACTTAGCATGGAGAATATCACTGATGTTCACACATACTGTTTACATATTATGCTGAGTAAATATTTGCCACATTTAAAAAAATTAAATACTTCTTTTTTGAAATTATTCACCTGTACGAGTACTAATCTGTATATCTATATAAATAAAAAGAGAAGTCCTGACTGACAGACTGATTGAGTGATTAACTGACTCATCAACGCCCAGCCCAAACCCTTGGACCTAGAAAGCTGAAATTTTGCACATAAGTTCCCTTTATAATGTAGACAAAGAATTAGGAAGGAATTCCCGGTAGTACGTTCCAGTAGGATATTTTCCGACATCCACGCGGGCGAAGCCGCGCGGGAAATGCTAGTTATTAAGAATAAAAAGATGTAAAAGGTTCTGTCGAGAAACATTGATCCGATTACGAAAATTCTTTCACTGATGACTGACATACCTACTTTTTATGTCAGAAAAACTTTTGGTTCCTGTTGGAATCTTCTTCTTCTTGTATGGAATAGAAAAAGTCAATATACGTATTTAATCTTGACACGCAATAGCTAAACACTATTTCAATTATTTTACTTAGTTAATTAGAAGGGACAGTAAGTGGTTGATTCATTCATTGAAATGAACCTAGTAATGTTTGAAGTAAACTCATTGCTATTCGTTGCGTGGTGGACTCACGTTCTCGGTGGACCTCACGTTTAGTGCGTTCGGCCTTCTGATATTGCTATAAAATCCTCGGGTGTCGCATGTTTCTTATCATTCAGTGCAGCAGCAGCTCAGTGAAAACAATCAAGATGTTCAAATATATGGTGAGTTCTAAAGTACTCAATTATCTATTAACTGTGTTCAGATGAAATTAGTTAGAAGCCAAAACCACAATCATAATAAAATGTTATGTTTGTGTGGGTAGTTAAAAAGTCTTCTAAGTATAACCACAGCTACTTAGGATATATTTTACTTCCGCACGTACGACATGGCTACATGTCAAGCTAAGCTGATCTCGCATTGTATAGGATTTCCGTACAATGAAAGGTCTGCTTATATTGTAAATGTATAGTTTCATATGTAGCCGAGTGTACAATATCAATCAAATCCCTTATATTAATTTTGTGTTTTTCTTTGCAGATCGTACTCGTATGCATGCTGGTGGCAGCGATGGCTGAGCCCAAGCCCGGTCTGTTGTACTCTGCCGCGTACACGGCGCCGGTGGCGGCGGCGTACACCGCGCCGGTGGCGGCCGCCTACACCGCGCCGCTCGCCTACTCCGCATACACCGCACCACTCGCCGCATACTCCGCCTACCCCTACGCCTCGCCCTACGCCGCTTACTACCTGAAGAAATAAGTCGATATTCAGGATATGATAACACAAGCGAATAAATAATGACAGTTACATACCTCAACATTGTTTTTAATTCCCCTATACAGGGTGGCAGGCACATAGGCGCACAGCTTATTACCATGAAGTCAGTACACGATTCTGGACCACCCTAAGTTGAATTTTTTTCAGTCTGTATAGAAAATCTACTTTTTCAGATATTTCTTAGCTATGGCGTTATACAACATATCCTAGAATTGAGTGCAGAACCGCTAAAGGAGTCATTTTTTTACATACCATTATGGACAATTCAAAAGTGCCTGTAATTGGTTTAATTGAAATAAATGCTTTGAGTTTTGGGTTTTTTGAGTTTTGGACAACTTTTACTATGGGACCAAAAGTGCAATCGCGAAAAAAATAATCAATAAAAGTTGTTCTTAATAGAGTTGAATGGCCCCTTAAGCGGTTGTGCATTCTGGGATATTTTGTATATTAACATAATTTATATAGAAATACAGATACTAGGTAAGCATAACCATAACCACATTATTATTACAAGCTTTTAGTTAACTTGCCTTGTTAGTTAGTAATATGTTGCAACCTATGTTTGTTAAAGTTCCTGTTAGACAAAAAATGGGTTGTTCCATTTGACAATTTGTTAGCTGACGTCATAACTTTAACTCGCTTCGCTGGTTAAACTTATTGTTAAATATCTGTCACTTCTGTCAGACGCGTCGAATGTCATGTCCCTGCTCCGAACTTTATCGTTTACATTTAACATGACTGTGGAACAGCAAGTAGTCTATGGTAATTTTAACTTTGACGGAATCTATAACCTAGTCCTTGATGCAAGCCAAGCAAACAAGCTTGGTGCAAGCTTGTATGTATTGGTCAAATCTTGCAAGCTGAATTAAAACCACTTCCTCTTACTCTACGGAGTTGAAATCTTACACGTTTTTGTTTCAAAGATCATGAATCTTTATGATAAGAATGACCTGATTCTACACCCAGGATTGGCTCGAGGCAAAAGAACTCCTCAACGGTCAACAGTACAGACACGAAATTTTATGTGTGCTTTAAATATGATAGTCCAAATTCTCCCCCTAAAGTGGTGAAACGGGGGTCCAAAGTTTGTATGAAAAATCTTATTCCTTGAGTTAACAGACTTGAAACATAGCATAAATATTTATGCTAAGACATGAAAAATTATAAAATTTGTCATTTTTAGTTTTCCTAAACTATCCGCTCAGGAGGGATTGGGGGGGGGGGGGTCAAATGATCCCATTGCTGTAGAAATTTTGGGACTTCTGATCAAAATACCGCGACAAGTGGTTTTGGCAGTCCTCTCGTGATGTTAACCTGACACTGCCTACAGAATTCTGAAGAGACCGAAACAGGTGGAAATCCGAAGGTGCAAGGTCAGGACTATACGGCGGATGCATTAACACCTCCCAGCCAAACTCTCTTAATTTTTGCTGAGTGGCTAAAGAAGTGTGAGGTCTAGCGTTATCATGATGAAAAACCACACCCCTTCTGTTAATTAATTCTGGCTGCTTTCTCTCAACTTCTTGCTTTAATCTCATCAGTTGTTCGCAGCAGAGTTCAGAATTGATGGTCCTGCCTGGTGGTAACAGCTCATAATGAATAATGTCCTTCCAATCCCACCACACACACAGCATCACCTTGTTGCGAGTTAACCCGGGTTTCGCCACAGTCTGTGAAGCCTGACCGGCCTTTGACCACGACTTTTTTAGCACGTTCTTGTCGTACGTGATCCACTTTTAGTGCCGAACTGGGACTGCACAAAGTAAGCCATTGGCTAAGATCTAATCGCCTCACTTTGAACCTTTCCAAATCTACATTTCTCCAATTCTCTTTTTCTAAAATTAAACCTGTAAATTTACGTATTAGACTACATGTCTGCAACTTCACTTCTTCAACGACATGCTCATGCACAACTATCACTAAGTCTACACAAGTCAAATACCTTGGTGTTATTGTGGATGAAAGGCTTGGCTGGCGTCAGCACATAGACCTTACCACAACGCGTATAAGGAAACTTATTTGGGCATTTAAAAAACTTAGATACGTAGCTAACTTCGAACTCCTTCGCACTGTATACTATGCGCTTGTCCAGTCAGTCTTGGGATATTGTGTTACTGTATGGGGTGGAGGATGCAAGACTTTTATGATTCATCTGGAAAGGGCCCAAAGATCTCTTCTTAAAGTCATGACTTTCAGACCTTTTAGATTTCCCACCAGAGTCTTATACGAGAAGTGCGAAGTACTTACGGTAAGACAGAATTATATTCTTCAAGTTATTAACAAGCAGCACAGTATTACTCCTTACAATGCACAAATTAATACGAAGCGCAACTTATCTAATATTTGCTCACCTTTGCGCTTTCACACGACGTCCGCCAGACGACAGCGGGTATATCTTGCCATTTTTCTTTATAATAAGTTGAACAAAACCCTGAACCTAAATCCCCTTACAATTCGTGAGACCAAAAAGAAGGTAAAGATCTGGCTACTGACACAGGACTACAATGCAACTGAAAATTTACTGCAATCAACCTAAATATTATTTTTGAACGCAAATCATTGGTATTTACACACACACCCCTAACACACCCTCTCACATACACACACACGCGTATCAGTACTATAAATTTCAATTTTTATGTTTATTTGGCTTATTGTAATTTATTTTGTTCTAATGATATTTCATTCTAATTATTGTTCTCAATTTGTTATCTAATTTTGTTTTAATCCACATTCTATTATAGTTTTAATTTTGTTTTTTGTTTTATTGAGATTATTTTATTTGCATTCTAATTTTAGTTTTTCATTATATTTTTAAATAATTTATGTTTCCTATTAAACTTATTTTTAAGTAATGTAATTTCATCACCTATTGCTACATACACTTACTTACTTGCTTTTAATTGTTACCTAAATGGATGAAGTCACTGGCTCCTGAAATACAGGTACTCTAACCTAGCTCTGGTGCCAGGGTCTCAAATTTCTCTGTAACATATTTATGGCAATAAAGAATTTATTATTATTTATTATTATTACTTTTCATCACCAGTTATCAGCTTCTTCAAAAATGGTTCGGTTTCATTACGTCGTAATAAAGAATCACAAATGAGTACACGGTTTATTAGGTTTCATTCAGTGAGCTCGTGAGGTACCCAAATATCGAGCTTTTTTGTGTACCCAGTTTTTTTTCAAATGCACCAAAACTGTTTTGTGGTCAATCCCCAGTTCTTCAGCTACATCGTAACTACGGATATCTTGCTCCACTTTTTCAAAAATGGCATCCATTTTATCCGTAATAGGGCGACCAGAGCGACGTGTATCTTTGACATCAAAATTTCCGGATTGAAAACGCTTAAACCAAATTTGTGTTACTCTCACAGACACTGCACTGGGTCCATAAACCTCGCAAATTTTTTTCGCGGCTTGTGTTGCATTTTTACCTTTGTAGTAAAATTTTAAAATGTATCGAATTTCTTGATTAGATTCACTCATCTTGACAGTACGAAAAACAAATGAAAATCACACATTTTCCTAATTTGAATTTGGAATTATGTTCTTTAAAATTTAAACTTTCAATGATACCAAAACCAGCCAGATACAAATAGTATAGCCAAAGAGATTTTATTTTAAGTTCATACATACTATAATGCGAAAAGCCTTTTTCCCCAACCTAATATATAAGCTTATATACCTATTATGTAAAGGATTTTAAAGGATTTTCCTTATGCACACATGGGGTGCAATTGGCGCGTCAGAAGTTTAATTATTTTTGCATTTGATAGCGCAATTCTTAAGGAAGGCTATAGGCATATTTAACATCACTCTAGGAATCTTAGGTGCCGAGCAAAAAGAAAAAAAGTCAGATAGAACGCTAAACGAAAACGAAGTAATAGCGCGGGCAGGCAATGCGTTGCGACGGGGTGGGTCGAGGGAACAAGAAATTTCACGTGGACGAAGTCGCGGGCAGAAGCTATTTCAATATTTTTGTTCCTGTGGCTTATTTTCCGACATCTACGCGGGCGAAGCCGCGGGCAAAAGCTAGTAGAGGATATAAATTAAAGCACGTATAAGATATACGTTTTTCAAAGAATAAATTGAATTTTCCTGCGGAACAGTGATTAACATAAATCGCAAAATCGGTAACTTCCTATACAAGTGGCTTTACAATGGAACATTGATTACAACTATTCTATTTACCTTAATTAAATTCAATTGACTGTCGTCGACACTCTTCATTGAAGGAAACTAGCTTAGGAAACTAATGATTATTCAGAGCACAGTTGCGTTCTCGATGAACCTCACGTTGCGTGCATTCGTCCTTCTCAAGTTACTATAAAACTCGTAGCTATCGCTTCTTTTGTATCATTCAGTGCAGCAGCAGCTCAGTGAAAACAATCAAAATGTTCAAATATATGGTGCGTATATATCAGACAAGAACAAGTTAATTTTAAGGCCTGGACTGTGAATTTGTTTTATGAATTTAGTGAAAGTGATAGAAAAAGTGAAGATACTTTCTGAACAGTGCTTTCTTCTAGTATCGGAGCTCAAGTAGAGGTCGAATATACATGGGGCTTTTTCCAGTCAGTCAGTCAGTTTTGCCTTTACTGCAATCTGACATCAACTCGTTGGACAAAACGTTAGCTTAATAGAAAATGTGAAATTAATGGTATTTATTATTTTTCAGTTGGTCCTCGCTTGCATGATGGCGGTTGCCGTAGCCGAGCCTAAGCCCAAGCCCGGTCTGCTATACTCTGCCGCGTACACGGCGCCGGTGGCGGCAGCGTACACCGCGCCAGTGGCGGCCGCCTACACCGCGCCGCTCGCCTACTCCGCATACACCGCACCACTCGCCGCATACTCCGCCTACCCCTACGCCTCGCCCTACGCCGCTTACTACCTGAAGAAATAAGTCGATATTCAGGATATGATAACACAAGCGAATAAATAATGACAGTTACAAACCTCAACATTGTTTTTAATTCCCCTATACAGGGTGGCAGGCACATAGGCGCACAGCTTATTACCATGAAGTCAGTACACGATTCTGGACCACCCTAAGTTGAATTTTTTTCAGCCTGTATAGAAAATTTACTTTTTTTTTTCAGAAAATATTAGGGGTTAAAGTATGAAATTGCCGATTTGTACTGAAAAATTGAAATTCGTTTTTTTTTAATTTAACATATTTATTTAATAAAAATAATTACCATTATTATCTATACATTGCTGCCATGTAATAGGAAGGTCATGTAAGCCTTTGCGATAGAACTCTCATGATCTAGATTCGACAAACTGTGTGAAAGCATTTTGTACTGCCTCTTGAGAAGAAAACTTTTTATCACGTAGAAAATTGTCCAAATCACGAAAAAAATGGTAGTCCGTTCGCTGGTTAAAGTTATTGTTAAATATCTGTCACTTCTGTCAAACGCGTCGAATGTCATGTCCCTGCTCCGAACTTTATCTTTTACATTTGACATGACGGTGCAAGAGCAGGTAGTCTGCGGTCATTTTAACTTTGACGGAAACTATAACCTAGTCTTTGATGCAAGCCAAGCAAACAAACTTGGTGCAAGCTTGTATGTATTGGTCAAATCTTGCAAGCTGAATTAAAACCACTTTCTCTTACTCTACGGAGTTGAAATCTTACACGTTTTTGTTTCAAAGACCATGAATCTTTATGATAAGAATGACCTGATTCTACACCCAGGATTGGCTCGAGACAAAAGAACTCCTCAACGGTTAACAGTACAGACATGAAATTATATGTGTGCTTTAAATATGATAGTACGTTCTGAACTTCACTATAACCTGGCTGCTGCACTCACGATTGGCTTCACACGAGGGAACTCTTGAACGGTCAACAGCACAGGCACGAAATTTTATATAATTACGCTTTAATTATGATAGTCCGTTCTAAAGTCCACCATCACCTAGCTGCTGCACCCATGATTGACTTCGACGGGGGAACTCCTCAGCGGTCAACAGTACCTATTTTTTTTTTTGTAATCCTGCCCACACTCGGAATTTCTTTTAAGCCAATCGTAGGTTCACAGACATAAATCTTACATGCAACACCTAGACTCAGATGCCTCATAAATATTAAATTGAATGTCATTACTTACCGGCATAAAAGCCAATCAGAGTAGAGTTAATTAAATAAAAAGGGGACATCATGAGATGATCAGATGAGCTCGTGGCTAAGTAATAACAGCCGCACGGGTCGATCCATCAGGTTAAGCTACGCTTGCCGGGGTTGGTCAGTGGATGGATCTTTACATACCGAGACTCCTCCGTGCCTCGGAAAGCACGTTAAGCCGTTGGTCCCGGCTGTCATTCGTGGATCTTTGACAGTCGTTACGCGTCGTCAGAAGCCTGAAAGCCTGATAACCAGTCATACCAAAGGGATATCGTATTACGCGGTTACTGGGTTGTGGAGGTCAGATAGGCAGTCGCTCCATGTAAAATACTGGTATTCAGCTGCATCCGGTTAGACTGGAAGCCGATCCCAACATAATCGGGAAAAGGCTAGGCAGATTGATAGGGGACGTCATGTCTTCAACTGTGTAGATTTAATTTTAGGATTCCATAATCTAAGGCTGCCAAGGGGTCTGTTTGTAACATAGTTTCACGGAATACGCGTAAAACTGAATGGGGGAGGCGTAGGACTGGTCGTCCAAGCGATAGTTAGAAGGAAGGCCTATGTCCGGTCCTGTGTGTTTGTTCATCTATTGACTGAAACGATGATGAAATAAATAAAGAATGATGAAAAATACATAACATAACGCCTGTAATCCCCGAAAAGTTAGGCAGAGGTGAACCTATCGTACACCCACAGTTTGCCAGTTGTTTTCCCATGTAATAGGGGCGAGCCTATTGCCATAAACCGGGCACAAATCCATTTGGGTTTTCCAAATGGGAAAACCCAACTAAACTTTGCCCAACCTAGGAATCGAAACTAGGACCTCATGCTCAGCAGAAGGTAGCGCTTGCAACCACTGACCCTGACCACACGACACGAGACAGTGATGAAAAATACGACATGATTGTTTTAAATATAAATAACATGAACTGCACAATGCAGGGTTCCGTAGTGGGGATGAATTTATCCCAAAAACAAACTTAATATTGTAGTTAATAAACATGGTCAATTTCCCAACTGCAAATGTAAGTTTGTAATCCCAAAAAAAATTATTATGTGATAAAACTACAAATAATAAATTTCGGACTTTTTCGTTTACTTGTGCCGTAAGACCTTGCTTCTTGTCAAATTTCATGATTCTAGGTCGACGGGAAGTAGGTTTTGATTTAATTGCGAGTGTCAAAATATTTATGTCGCATAAATTTTATTATTGCATTGACTTAGAAGCTTGATTTTTTTAGAGCTCCATGGGGCCGTGTGTGTATTTGACATTCAATTCAACTTGGTACCGTCACGCATTCCTGAGAAATAGGATCTTGACAAACAGAAACAGACAGACAACAAAGTGATCCTATAAGGGTTCCGTTTTTTCCTTTTGAGGTACAGGGCCCTAAAAAGGAAATTGTGCCATCTACAGAACGTCCTTTCACACCATCTCGGGATTTAGAACAAATCATTATAACACTCACACGTTCCGCCCCGCGCAAGCCTGGGCGAATGGCCTAACGTAACTTAACATTTTCTTTCACTAGAATGTACATCCGTAGTTTTTTGAAAACTAAAAAATATTTGAACAAAAAACCCATTAAATTTTGAAAGTGATGTAACGGGGGTCCAAAGTTTGTATGAAAAATCTTATTCCTTGAGTTAACAGACTTGAAACTTAGCAAGAATATTTATCTACGTAAATTATAAAATTTGTCATTTTTAGTTTTCCTAAACTACCCCCTCAGGAGGGATTGGGGGGGGGGGGGGGTCAAAGTTTGTATGGAGGAATTTTAACGCGCGGTCCGATTAACTCGAAACTCAGTATTTATGCTTGAGACCAAAAATGAAGAATAAGGTGTGTCAGAGTTTTTCGAAAATATACCCCTAAAAGGGTGAAGAGGGGTAGTCAATTTTACAGGGCAGGTATAACTGCGGGGCTTGATTAACTCGAAAATTCGTGTAACTATCCCCAACGATTTTTTAAAATTTCATACCTGTGGGGGTGACAACGGGGAATATAGTTTACTCGTATATGAAAAATCTTATTTATTCGGTTAATTAACTTGAAACTTGGCACAAATACATGCCTAAGCAAGTAATAAAGTTTGTCATTAATTGTTTTCCCCCATAAGGAAGGGTAGAGGGGGAGGAGGGAACGGGAGGGGTGGTGAGGAGGGAAAGGGGAAGGGGAGCGGGTGGTGAGGAGGGACATGGGAAGGGGAGGGTGTGGTGAGAGAGAGGGGAGGGATGATAGGAGGGAGAGAGGAAGCGGTGAAGGGGGTATTAGAGGGGGTGAGAGCGCTGGGAAGCGGAGAGGGTGAGAGGGGTCTAGAGGGAAAGGAGGGGTGATAGGGGTCTAGAGGGAAAGGAGGGGTGAGAGGGGGATTAGAGGGAGAGGTGAAAGGTGGGGTAAGGGGAGGGGGACGAGTGCCTTTACATCTTAAAGTTGCTTTTTGTATAGCACTGATTAATTGAAGAAACTCAGCCCGACAGAAATGACTGAAAAATAGAAAGTCAGAAACTCGGAACGGCACAAAAAACAGGATTAAACTCCAGCCGTGCGTCAGAGCTGAGACACACTTTTTTTATTTGTTTGAGCGCGCTAATCTCTGGAACCACCAGTCGGACTTTAACCCTTCAAAGGGACATTTGCGAACTCCATAGTTTCACAATGCACACATGGGGTCCAATTGGCGCTTCAGAAGTTTAATTATTTTTGCATTTGATAGCCCAATTCTTAAGGAAGGCTATAAGGCATATTTAACATCACTCTAGGAATCTTAGGTGCCGAGCAAAAAGAAAAAAGTCAGAAAGAGCGCTAAGCAAAAACGAAGTAATAGCGCGAGCAGGCAATGCGATGAGATGCGGTGGGTCGGGGGAATAAGAAATTTCACGCGGACGAAGTCGCGTGCAGAAGCTATTTCAATATTTTTGTTCCTGTGACTTATTTTCGGATGATATAAATTAAAGCACGTATAAGATATACATTTTTCAAAGTAATTCCAAGAATAAATTGAATTTTCCTGCCAACAATTGAAACAATAAATAGCAAAATCGGTAACTTCCTATACAAGTGCCTCTATAATGGAACATTGATTACAACTATTCTATTTACCTTAATTAAATTCAATTGACAGTCGTCGACACTCTTCATTGAAGGAAACTAGCTTAGGAAACTAATGATTATTCAGAGCACAGTTGCGTTCTCGATGAACCTCACGTTGCGTGCATTCGTCCTTCTCAAGTTACTATAAAACTCGTAGCTATCGCTTCTTATGTATCATTCAGTGCAGCAGCAGCTCAGTGAAAACAATCAAAATGTTCAAATATATGGTGCGTATATATCAGACAAGAACAAGTTAAATAAGGCCTGGACTGTGAATTTGTTTTATGAATTTAGTGAAAGTGATAGAAAAAGTGAAGATATTTTCTGAACAGTGCTTTCTTCTAGTATCGGAGCTCAAGTAGAGGTCGAATAGACATGGGGCTTTTTCCAGTCAGTCAGTCATTTCTGCCTTTAGTGCAATCTGACATCAACTCGTTAGACAAAACGTTAGCTTAATAGAAAATGTGAAATTAATGGTGTTTATTATTTTCCAGTTGGTCCTCGCTTGCATGATGGCAGTTGCCGTAGCCGAGCCTAAGCCCAAGCCCGGTCTGCTGTACTCTGCCGCGTACACGGCGCCGGTGGCGGCAGCGTACACCGCGCCAGTGGCGGCCGCCTACACCGCGCCGCTCGCCTACTCCGCATACACCGCGCCACTCGCCGCATACTCCGCCTACCCCTACGCCTCGCCCTACGCCGCCTACTATCTGCGAAAATAATCTGGCTATCGATGTACGAGCAAATAAATAATACCTACCTAATACAACCAATATTTCTTTTATTTTGTTTTTACCTTTATTAAAATTGAAGGAAATTAAGAAGAAAAAGTATTAATCTTTGTTCCTGATATGTTTTCTTTAATTTTCATGAAATAGTATCTACCAATATGCATTTAATTCTTATTTTTTTACGAAATAAATCATATTCACAAATATACTAAACAACTATTATTGAATACTGATTGATAGAGTAGGTATAATTAATAAATAATTTGCAAAGTTTATTTAGTATTTTAGTTCATTAGAAAAACGTATACATTGGCATCAAAACGAGCCACCTAGTTCTTGTTTGATTTAATTAAACAAAACCAAAGAATAAACGATTTTGCATGTAAGTTTCTTTTAGATCAGTTTGTAAGTACTTTGGTATTAAAAAGAAATACCTATTGGACAAATAACTTCGAGTCCTATTTTATTTTATATACTGTTACCGACGAGAGTTTATTGAATTATTATTAACAACTGCTAAAAGTGATGAATTTCAATTTTATTTTATTTAAAATAAAATTGAAATTCATCACTTTTCAATTCATGAAAATTAAAGAAAACATATCAGGAACAAAGATTAATACTTTTTCTTCTTAATTTCCTTCAATTTTAATAAAGGTAAAAACAAAATAAAAGAAATATTGGTTGTATTAGGTAGGTATTATTTATTTGCTCGTACATCGATAGCCAGATTATTTTCGCAGATAGTAGGCGGCGTAGGGCGAGGCGTAGGGGTAGGCGGAGTATGCGGCGAGTGGCGCGGTGTATGCGGAGTAGGCGAGCGGCGCGGTGTAGGCGGCCGCCACCGGCGCGGTGTACGCCGCCGCCACCGGCGCCGTGTACGCGGCAGAGTACAGCAGACCGGGCTTGGGCTTAGGCTCGGCTACGGCAACTGCCATCATGCAAGCGAGGACCAACTGGAAAATAATAAACACCATTAATTTCACATTTTCTATTAAGCTAACGTTTTGTCTAACGAGTTGATGTCAGATTGCACTAAAGGCAGAAATGACTGACTGACTGGAAAAAGCCCCATGTCTATTCGACCTCTACTTGAGCTCCGATACTAGAAGAAAGCACTGTTCAGAAAATATCTTCACTTTTTCTATCACTTTCACTAAATTCATAAAACAAATTCACAGTCCAGGCCTTATTTAACTTGTTCTTGTCTGATATATACGCACCATATATTTGAACATTTTGATTGTTTTCACTGAGCTGCTGCTGCACTGAATGATACATAAGAAGCGATAGCTACGAGTTTTATAGTAACTTGAGAAGGACGAATGCACGCAACGTGAGGTTCATCGAGAACGCAACTGTGCTCTGAATAATCATTAGTTTCCTAAGCTAGTTTCCTTCAATGAAGAGTGTCGACGACTGTCAATTGAATTTAATTAAGGTAAATAGAATAGTTGTAATCAATGTTCCATTATAGAGGCACTTGTATAGGAAGTTACCGATTTTGCTATTTATTGTTTCAATTGTTGGCAGGAAAATTCAATTTATTCTTGGAATTACTTTGAAAAATGTATATCTTATACGTGCTTTAATTTATATCATCCGAAAATAAGTCACAGGAACAAAAATATTGAAATAGCTTCTGCACGCGACTTCGTCCGCGTGAAATTTCTTATTCCCCCGACCCACCGCATCTCATCGCATTGCCTGCTCGCGCTATTACTTCGTTTTTGCTTAGCGCTCTTTCTGACTTTTTTCTTTTTGCTCGGCACCTAAGATTCCTAGAGTGATGTTAAATATGCCTTATAGCCTTCCTTAAGAATTGGGCTATCAAATGCAAAAATAATTAAACTTCTGAAGCGCCAATTGGACCCCATGTGTGCATTGTGAAACTATGGAGTTCGCAAATGTCCCTTTGAAGGGTTAAAGTCCGACTGGTGGTTCCAGAGATTAGCGCGCTCAAACAAATAAAAAAAGTGTGTCTCAGCTCTGACGCACGGCTGGAGTTTAATCCTGTTTTTTGTGCCGTTCCGAGTTTCTGACTTTCTATTTTTCAGTCATTTCTGTCGGGCTGAGTTTCTTCAATTAATCAGTGCTATACAAAAAGCAACTTTAAGATGTAAAGGCACTCGTCCCCCTCCCCTTACCCCACCTTTCACCTCTCCCTCTAATCCCCCTCTCACCCCTCCTTTCCCTCTAGACCCCTATCACCCCTCCTTTCCCTCTAGACCCCTCTCACCCTCTCCGCTTCCCAGCGCTCTCACCCCCTCTAATACCCCCTTCACCGCTTCCTCTCTCCCTCCTATCATCCCTCCCCTCTCTCTCACCACACCCTCCCCTTCCCATGTCCCTCCTCACCACCCGCTCCCCTTCCCCTTTCCCTCCTCACCACCCCTCCCGTTCCCTCCTCCCCCTCTACCCTTCCTTATGGGGGAAAACAATTAATGACAAACTTTATTACTTGCTTAGGCATGTATTTGTGCCAAGTTTCAAGTTAATTAACCGAATAAATAAGATTTTTCATATACGAGTAAACTATATTCCCCGTTGTCACCCCCACAGGTATGAAATTTTAAAAAATCGTTGGGGATAGTTACACGAATTTTCGAGTTAATCAAGCCCCGCAGTTATACCTGCCCTGTAAAATTGACTACCCCTCTTCACCCTTTTAGGGGTATATTTTCGAAAAACTCTGACACACCTTATTCTTCATTTTTGGTCTCAAGCATAAATACTGAGTTTCGAGTTAATCGGACCGCGCGTTAAAATTCCTCCATACAAACTTTGACCCCCCCCCCCCCCCAATCCCTCCTGAGGGGGTAGTTTAGGAAAACTAAAAATGACAAATTTTATAATTTACGTAGATAAATATTCTTGCTAAGTTTCAAGTCTGTTAACTCAAGGAATAAGATTTTTCATACAAACTTTGGACCCCCGTTACATCACTTTCAAAATTTAATGGGTTTTTTGTTCAAATATTTTTTAGTTTTCAAAAAACTACGGATGTACATTCTAGTGAAAGAAAATGTTAAGTTACGTTAGGCCATTCGCCCAGGCTTGCGCGGGGCGGAACGTGTGAGTGTTATAATGATTTGTTCTAAATCCCGAGATGGTGTGAAAGGACGTTCTGTAGATGGCACAATTTCCTTTTTAGGGCCCTGTACCTCAAAAGGAAAAAACGGAACCCTTATAGGATCACTTTGTTGTCTGTCTGTTTCTGTTTGTCAAGATCCTATTTCTCAGGAATGCGTGACGGTACCAAGTTGAATTGAATGTCAAATACACACACGGCCCCATGGAGCTCTAAAAAAATCAAGCTTCTAAGTCAATGCAATAATAAAATTTATGCGACATAAATATTTTGACACTCGCAATTAAATCAAAACCTACTTCCCGTCGACCTAGAATCATGAAATTTGACAAGAAGCAAGGTCTTACGGCACAAGTAAACGAAAAAGTCCGAAATTTATTATTTGTAGTTTTATCACATAATAATTTTTTTTGGGATTACAAACTTACATTTGCAGTTGGGAAATTGACCATGTTTATTAACTACAATATTAAGTTTGTTTTTGGGATAAATTCATCCCCACTACGGAACCCTGCATTGTGCAGTTCATGTTATTTATATTTAAAACAATCATGTCGTATTTTTCATCACTGTCTCGTGTCGTGTGGTCAGGGTCAGTGGTTGCAAGCGCTACCTTCTGCTGAGCATGAGGTCCTAGTTTCGATTCCTAGGTTGGGCAAAGTTTAGTTGGGTTTTCCCATTTGGAAAACCCAAATGGATTTGTGCCCGGTTTATGGCAATAGGCTCGCCCCTATTACATGGGAAAACAACTGGCAAACTGTGGGTGTACGATAGGTTCACCTCTGCCTAACTTTTCGGGGATTACAGGCGTTATGTTATGTATTTTTCATCATTCTTTATTTATTTCATCATCGTTTCAGTCAATAGATGAACAAACACACAGGACCGGACATAGGCCTTCCTTCTAACTATCGCTTGGACGACCAGTCCTACGCCTCCCCCATTCAGTTTTACGCGTATTCCGTGAAACTATGTTACAAACAGACCCCTTGGCAGCCTTAGATTATGGAATCCTAAAATTAAATCTACACAGTTGAAGACATGACGTCCCCTATCAATCTGCCTAGCCTTTTCCCGATTATGTTGGGATCGGCTTCCAGTCTAACCGGATGCAGCTGAATACCAGTATTTTACATGGAGCGACTGCCTATCTGACCTCCACAACCCAGTAACCGCGTAATACGATATCCCTTTGGTATGACTGGTTATCAGGCTTTCAGGCTTCTGACGACGCGTAACGACAGTCAAAGATCCACGAATGACAGCCGGGACCAACGGCTTAACGTGCTTTCCGAGGCACGGAGGAGTCTCGGTATGTAAAGATCCATCCACTGACCAACCCCGGCAAGCGTAGCTTAACCTGATGGATCGACCCGTGCGGCTGTTATTACTTAGCCACGAGCTCATCTGATCATCTCATGATGTCCCCTTTTTATTTAATTAACTCTACTCTGATTGGCTTTTATGCCGGTAAGTAATGACATTCAATTTAATATTTATGAGGCATCTGAGTCTAGGTGTTGCATGTAAGATTTATGTCTGTGAACCTACGATTGGCTTAAAAGAAATTCCGAGTGTGGGCAGGATTACAAAAAAAAAAATAGGTACTGTTGACCGCTGAGGAGTTCCCCCGTCGAAGTCAATCATGGGTGCAGCAGCTAGGTGATGGTGGACTTTAGAACGGACTATCATAATTAAAGCGTAAGTATATAAAATTTCGTGCCTGTGCTGTTGACCGTTCAAGAGTTCCCTCGTGTGAAGCCAATCGTGAGTGCAGCAGCCAGGTTATAGTGAAGTTCAGAACGTACTATCATATTTAAAGCACACATATAATTTCATGTCTGTACTGTTAACCGTTGAGGAGTTCTTTTGTCTCGAGCCAATCCTGGGTGTAGAATCAGGTCATTCTTATCATAAAGATTCATGGTCTTTGAAACAAAAACGTGTAAGATTTCAACTCCGTAGAGTAAGAGAAAGTGGTTTTAATTCAGCTTGCAAGATTTGACCAATACATACAAGCTTGCACCAAGTTTGTTTGCTTGGCTCGCATCAAAGACTAGGTTATAGTTTCCGTCAAAGTTAAAATGACCGCAGACTACCTGCTCTTGCACCGTCATGTCAAATGTAAAAGATAAAGTTCGGAGCAGGGACATGACATTCGACGCGTTTGACAGAAGTGACAGATATTTAACAATAACTTTAACCAGCGAACGGACTACCATTTTTTTCGTGATTTGGACAATTTTCTACGTGATAAAAAGTTTTCTTCTCAAGAGGCAGTACAAAATGCTTTCACACAGTTTGTCGAATCTAGATCATGAGAGTTCTATCGCAAAGGCTTACATGACCTTCCTATTACATGGCAGCAATGTATAGATAATAATGGTAATTATTTTTATTAAATAAATATGTTAAATTAAAAAAAAACGAATTTCAATTTTTCAGTACAAATCGGCAATTTCATACTTTAACCCCTAATATTTTCTGAAAAAAAAAAGTAAATTTTCTATACAGGCTGAAAAAAATTCAACTTAGGGTGGTCCAGAATCGTGTACTGACTTCATGGTAATAAGCTGTGCGCCTATGTGCCTGCCACCCTGTATAGGGGAATTAAAAACAATGTTGAGGTATGTAACTGTCATTATTTATTCGCTTGTGTTATCATATCCTGAATATCGACTTATTTCTTCAGGTAGTAAGCGGCGTAGGGCGAGGCGTAGGGGTAGGCGGAGTATGCGGCGAGTGGTGCGGTGTATGCGGAGTAGGCGAGCGGCGCGGTGTAGGCGGCCGCCACTGGCGCGGTGTACGCTGCCGCCACCGGCGCCGTGTACGCGGCAGAGTATAGCAGACCGGGCTTGGGCTTAGGCTCGGCTACGGCAACCGCCATCATGCAAGCGAGGACCAACTGAAAAATAATAAATACCATTAATTTCACATTTTCTATTAAGCTAACGTTTTGTCCAACGAGTTGATGTCAGATTGCAGTAAAGGCAAAACTGACTGACTGACTGGAAAAAGCCCCATGTATATTCGACCTCTACTTGAGCTCCGATACTAGAAGAAAGCACTGTTCAGAAAGTATCTTCACTTTTTCTATCACTTTCACTAAATTCATAAAACAAATTCACAGTCCAGGCCTTAAAATTAACTTGTTCTTGTCTGATATATACGCACCATATATTTGAACATTTTGATTGTTTTCACTGAGCTGCTGCTGCACTGAATGATACAAAAGAAGCGATAGCTACGAGTTTTATAGTAACTTGAGAAGGACGAATGCACGCAACGTGAGGTTCATCGAGAACGCAACTGTGCTCTGAATAATCATTAGTTTCCTAAGCTAGTTTCCTTCAATGAAGAGTGTCGACGACAGTCAATTGAATTTAATTAAGGTAAATAGAATAGTTGTAATCAATGTTCCATTGTAAAGCCACTTGTATAGGAAGTTACCGATTTTGCGATTTATGTTAATCACTGTTCCGCAGGAAAATTCAATTTATTCTTTGAAAAACGTATATCTTATACGTGCTTTAATTTATATCCTCTACTAGCTTTTGCCCGCGGCTTCGCCCGCGTAGATGTCGGAAAATAAGCCACAGGAACAAAAATATTGAAATAGCTTCTGCCCGCGACTTCGTCCGCGTGAAATTTCTTGTTCCCTCGACCCACCCCGTCGCAACGCATTGCCTGCCCGCGCTATTACTTCGTTTTCGTTTAGCGTTCTATCTGACTTTTTTTCTTTTTGCTCGGCACCTAAGGTTCCTAGAGTGATGTTAAATATGCCTATAGCCTTCCTTAAGAATTGCGCTATCAAATGCAAAAATAATTAAACTTCTGACGCGCCAATTGCACCCCATGTGTGCATAAGGAAAATCCTTTAAAATTCTTTACATAATAGGTATATAAGCTTATATATTAGGTTGGGGAAAAAGGCTTTTCGCATTATAGTATGTATGAACTTAAAATAAAATCTCTTTGGCTATACTATTTTATATATTTTATACGATGATAAGGGAAGTCCTGACTGACTGACTGGTTGACTGACTCATCAACGCCCAGCCCAAACCCTTGGACCTAGAAAGCTGAAATTTTGCACAGAGGTTCCTTTTATAATGTAGACAAGGAATAAGGAAGGAATTCCCGGTAGTACGTTCCCGTGGGATATTTTCCGACATCCACGCGGGTGAATCCGCTGGCAAAAGCTAGTTATTAATAATGATGGATTAGCTAGTTAATAATGATGGATTAATCATTTTCAATTAAGTATGATTACTTATCGTAACATAATATGTAACTTTATTGTAGGTGCACCAAAATTGTAACACAATGCAGCTCACACAGACGTATGGACTCCTCCACCGTTTATATCTATAAATATAATTTAGGGTATCTTTACACTGCACGCTGATAGTGATGTGTCTACAAGAGTAATATCTGAAAAGTAAACAAGAGTAACATTTTTTTTATGAACAAGCTTTTATTAGTCTGGATATCATCTAGGACCAGAGTCCTTGTCAAGACGAATCAAACGAGCCCAAACTAGATAGGGTTGCGTCGTTTTATTACTGAGTTCCTGTGGCCACCTTCCGGCATCATCATCAGATCAGCTTCATGTCATAATAATTTTGCATCGTCATCCGATTTACTTATGCATGTAAAATTTCAGCTCAATCGCAAACCGGGAAGTGGGTCAAATTTAACTTGCAAGATTAGATTACAGTCAGACAGACAGACACCGGGTCAGGTGAAACTAAATAAAAGCTTGTAAAATGGTGGAGCGTATTAAACAACTTAATTAAAAGGATAAATAGGCTAAGTACATTCTAATTATCATAGAATATTTAAGATAAATAAGAGGAGCTTGTGGCTAAGTAATAACAGCCGTACGGGTCGATCCAACAGGTTAAGCTACGCTTGCCGGGGTTGGTCCGTAGATGGGTGACCATCTTTACATACCGAGACTCCTCCGTGCCTCGGAAAGCACGTTTTGCCGTTGGTCCCGGCTGTCATTCGTGGATCTGTGACAGTCGTTACTTTGTAAGCCTGAAAGTCTGACAACCAGTCTTACTAAGGGGTATCGTATTAGCCAGTTACTGGGTTGTGGAGGTCAGATAGGCAGTCACTCCATATAAAATACTGGTATTCAGCTGTATCCGGTTAGACTGGAAGCCGACCCCAACATAGTTAGGAAAAGGCTAGGCAGTTTGATACAAAAATGTACCTAAATTTTAATTCATTTAGACATACTAGGCAAATCGCCTGTCTACGTGTGTCCACGCAACTATGTAATAAGTTACATGTGATCCCGACACGCGACTTGAACTTCAAAGATTTTTTTAATACTTTTAGCCTATTCTTGCCAGCGATCGATCATTTGGTCGATTCGATTGAAACATTGACAGACAACTAAATGATCATTTATTTGCTCTATTAATTTCTATTTTCAGCTATTTGATCCTTAAAATGTATGGAAAAATTTAATACGAAAACTTTTTTGTTATTATCTGCCTGTTACTATCATTACTTTAACCACGTTTAATTAGATCGTCACAGCTGTAATATCTTTACTTTAGCTTTAGAAGATTACTGCCATTTTCTCCTAGACTCTAGCATTAGGTACACCTTAACATACTTACAAATGACGTACTTAAATTAAATAACATGATGTTTAAGGCCTCTTCTGTCATTTGTGGTTAGTGACTGCATAGATTTAGTATACAGGGTGACAGGGACAGCCCTCCGCAGACTGATGGGGTGAACTTAGTATATTATACTAAGATTACCGGTACATGAATTATTTCAGGAAAGTTATGCGAATCCAATAAACCTGATTTGTTTTATTACCTCACACGCAACGTATCGTTACCGTGGCAAAACGCACGTAGTGACGTAGCGAACGGAAGCGCAGCGAGCCTTCCGCGCCATTTCATGCGTCGTTCGTTAGACTATTTCAACATCCATTGCAGATTTTTTGATTTTAGCTGTTTTATTTACATAAATGGAGTGCTGCGTACAGAGAATGTAATTTTACGTTGAAATAAAGGAATAGTAACTGAAAAAACGATTTAAAAAAATCCTGAGCAATTTTCCGGTAGAAAATGATTCAAAATAAGGAGCTGAATGCACCCTATTAGTTTGCGGAGGGCTGTCCCTTACACCCTGTATAATACTAGGGTGACTGTTAATGAGATTATCCCGTATTGTACAACCTAATGTAATTTTTATTTTTCTGTAAGGCCTCTGCCTCGAATTTCGCGGGCAGCGGGGCGTCGGCGGCGGCGGCGCGTCTCGCATTGTCCCGCCCCGCTTCCGCGCCGCTGTTTTCGAGGTCCGGTCCATTTGTTTTTATGCATAAAATCCTGCCGCTCCCGCGCCGCTCCCGCGCCGCCGCCGCTCCCGCCCCGCTGCCCGCGAAATTCGAGGCAGAGGCCTTAGCCGTTCGCCAGGAACAATCTGTAAAGTATGATCAGTGTATCAGTGTTGTGCCTTTATGCAGGAACGAAGGCATTCATTAATTCATTAAAACTACTTGTACTTTTATGTATTCTGTGCCGAAAACCCTGGCAAGCACAATGGGAAACTGCTAGCTAGGTCACAAGCACTTTACTGCCACAAAACATTCAAGGTTATGTTTTGATCATTTTAGAGGTGAAGAGAGAGATGAGCTCGTGGCTAAGTAATAACAGCCGCACGGGTCGATTCTTCAAGTTAAGCTACGCTTGCCGGAGTTGGTCCGTGGATGGGTGACCATCTTTACATACCGGGTCTCCTCCGTGCCTCAGAAAGCACGTTAAGCCGTTGGTCCCGGCTGTCATTCGTGGATCTTTGACAGTCGTTACGGGTCGTCAGAAGCCCGAAAGTCTGACAACCAGTCTTACCAAGGGGTATCGTATTACCCAGTTACTGGGTTGTGGAGGTCAGATAGGCAGTCGCTCCATGTAAAATACTGGTATTCAGCTGCATCCCGTTAGACTGGAAGCCAACCCCAACATATTTGGGAAAAGGCTAGGTAGATTGAAGAGAGAGAGAATGATGAGAGTTAAGTATTTTTAACCGACTTCAAAAAGGAGGAGGTTCTGAATTCGTCGGAACCTATGTTCCCCGATTACTCGAAGATGGCTGGACTGATTTTGATTATTTTTTTTTTTGTTTCAAAGGGTATACTTCCCAGGTGGTCCCATGATCATCAAGTCAGGATCTGATGATGGGATCCTGGAGAAATAGAGAGAACTCTTCCAATTTTATAGGCACCTTTGAAGCGATTTGAATAGTTTTTGGAAGAGTACTTTCTTAGAGTGGTCCCATTTCAATTTGGTGAAGATCTGATGAAGAACTTCTGAGATAGGCAACGGAACTCCTCAATAAATGATAGCAAATGGACTGGGATTGCTGAAATCTCATGTCTGTTTGTTGTTTACACCAGTTCATAACATAACATCACGCCAGTACGCTGTGAAGGGGTAAGCACATGTGAACCACTAAAAAGTGAAAAATAAAAGCTTTTTTTACAAAAAAATACAACCGACTTCCAAAATCAACACTACAATGTGAAAAATAACTTTAATTTCGGAAGTCGGTGGCAAAAACGAAAATACATTTAATCAGACACCGACTTCCGAAATTAAAGTTATTTTTCACTTTGTAGTGTTGTTTTTGGAAGTCGGTTGTATTTTTTTGTAAAAAAGTTTTTTACAGGTCAGTTCATAAACCTAAGATATAACCAATATTTTTAAAAGTAGGTAAGCACATAATTGTAGAGAGAACAAAATGTGTTTTAAATAGGTACGTATTTGTATGCATGTATTTGCATGTTACTAACTTATGATATTTTTAACCTACATTTATTGCTGAGCATGAGGACCTGTGTTCGATTCCCAGTTCGGGCAGTGTTTATAGGGTTCCATTACGAATTTTTCATTAGTAGCCCGGAGTCTGGATTTGTGCCAGGTATCAACCTGGCACAAATCAATAATAAGCCTGGCAATAGGCTCGTCCTATATGGGACTTAAGGTGAATCCATTGTGAGTGCCCACGAAATTCAAATTTTCTTGCATTTTTTGCAGTTTTCAGGTCACTGTCAGGTTGTATCTTGATCAAAATATGACTCGCGACTGTAATAAATATGTATTTGCATAATGATAACCATAAAAATTATCAATATATCTCTCTTAGTTACATTTGTTCAGATCAAAAGAGAACAAATCTAAGTTAGGGCTGATTTTTCGATAGTCAGATAACTCTTATCTGAAGAACAAATATAATAACATGACATGACATGTCTGACATAATATTCTGTACAAAAGCTGTCAAATAGAAATATTTATTATTCATATAAGAGTTATCTGACTATTAAAAAATTAACCCTTAGAGAGATGTGTTAATGATTCCTATGGTTATAATTATGTTAATTGTGTTGTTGTTGTTGGTTATGTTATGTTATGTTATGTTGTTGTTATGCTGTTGTTGTTGTTGCTGTTATGTTTTTGTTATTGTTTTTATTGGATTTTTAGGTGTAGGTACCTATTGCAGATAAATAATATATTTTGAAAGTGAGTTTATTGTGGTATTTTTTTAATAAAATTTCGTTGAGTGTCTATTGACTACTTAGTCAATTAGCAAACAAGACTGCTATGTTGGGGATCAAAGTTTGCTCTGGTCGGGCAAAATATCAGCCCAGTCTTGTGTCCATTTAGTGGCAATAAAGGTGGCAATATAGGCTCGTCAGTTTGGTTCTTTTTGTTATTGTAGGAATGCACTGACGAAAAATTCGTACTACGGACATAATATCGGAGGATAAGGTTCTTAGCACGTCATTAGGGGACAAGTCAAAATAAAATTCATATTTTATAACATTAATAATTTATTTGTTCACTAACTTGTACTCGTATTAACTAAACTACAACTCATTTGTAGTAAAACGCGTAAGGCGAAGAAGCTACAGAGTAACTGTAGGCGGAGTATGCGGAAACCGGTGCAGCGGCGTAAGCGAGCGGAGCGGAGTATGTGAGCGGAGCGGAGTATGTGAGCGGAGCGGAGTATGCGGAGTACGCGAGCGGAGTGGAGTACGCCGCAGAGTACGGCGAGCTGAGGAACACTTGGGGCTCGGGGGCCGCCACTGCCACTGCTAGCATACAAGCGAAGATGAACTGTGAAATAAAAATCATGTTATCATATTTGCCGAAAAAATAGTTTTCCACCCATGGACTCTTCACATTGTATTGTATAATTGCATAGCACATGTGTAGCTACTATAAGCTCCCGTTTACTGGGTCTGTCTTTCAGCCAGCTGAGAGTATGTCATGCTCACTCAAATGTCTCGTTGGTGGTGGCGTGTTGGATCATTAAGTTGCCCTCAAAATTATTGTTGAGCTGAATGGTGCTGATCCATGCGTTATGTTCGTGAACGGGCGCCGTTATGAGGGACTAGTCATCTCTTAGCTGCCACGGCTTATTTTAATTCAGTGTTTTTAGTTTTTATCTTTTTATTACGGACACTTTTAACGTGCACGTCTTTCTACATTATTCTCATATTATCAACATGAATGATGTAATCAATATTTTGTAACAATATTTTGATTTTACAGGATCACCTAGTTTAGGAGTCAGGGTTTACCTTATCCGTATGATCTTTAGTTAACCAAGTTATGTATCCTAGTCTTAAGCAATGTCAAAGGTAGTTCTATCAATAAAAAAAATGTTATTTGAAAGAGTGTTCTTGGAGTTTCTGGCCCGTTCTTCTCTACAGGAACCTAGGCTCATCTGGCTAGCTTCGTCTTTCTGACTGACCGAACCCTTGACAATTCAAAAGTGCCTGTAATTGGTTTATTTGAAATAAATGCTGTGAGCTTGAATTTGTAGAGAAGAAGAGATATGCTTCATTATATTAACAGTACCTAACTAGCTTTTACATCCGTCTTCATCCACATGAATTTTGAAACCTTTGATATTCTTGAGCTTCAACCCTTATTTTTCCTCTCTCAAGGATGGAATTTCCAAGAATTCTTTTATAGTGGAAGCATACGGTACCGAAGTTACCTACTGTCATTTTCTAGCCATATTAGTACTTAACTGAGGCTAAAAGGCTGGACAGATTGAGTAGTACCTAACTAAGGCTGAGCGGACAGAAGATCAGAAGGGTCTTCTTTTAGTAACAAAGGTTTTAAAACTCGTTGGTTTAGTGGTCACAAGTGCTACTTCTCAGCGTGAGGTTCGATTCGATTCCTAGGTTGGGAAAAGTGTTATTAGATTGTTCCATCAGGAATTTCTCAGTAGTAGCCCGAAGTCTCGATTGGTGCCCAGTTGATGGCAATAGGCTCGCCCCCTATTACTTGGGACTAAAACATAACTAGCGACATGTGGGTATACTTAGACTACACCTCTGCCTGTCTCTTCGGGGATTACAGGCGTGATGTTGTGTTGTTCTAAATCAAATTTTTATTTTTGAAGATATAATGATAAATGTGACTACGGAAACCAAATTCTTTAGAAGAAACACCAAAATTGAAGTCACACATTCTACAATACTAATTAGCTAATTCTTGCACTAAAAATTTAAATGGTTATTACCTACATTATGTCTCAAAACTAGAATTCTTACAAGTAGTAAGCATAAACACTTAATTTATTTAAATCCAAAATAATATGCATGTCCACCTAATTAGGCATGACTAAACAATTACATCCTTGGGCAAACAAATGTTCTGTGAAATTGTATTCTTAGTCAAGTAATGAGTGAAGCACATCCTTGTCTAAGGCTATGTATTTAAAGAATAAATAAATCCTTCATTTATGCAGACATTATAATGTTATTCACTCAACTTTACATTGTCAACTGCTATATTTTGAATTTTAGGAGTACATACCTTCATACCTAGGTACTACTTTTATAAAATTGGTTTACATATTATTTTGATCAAGGATCAAGTTGACTGTGATGAAGCTTTAAAGTTAAAGGTGACTACCTACATTACTGGCTGTAGTAAAATTATACCAATCGTCTATATAAATAAAAAGAGAAGTCCTAACTGACTGATTGACTGACTCATCAACGCCCGGTCCAAACCCTTGTATCTAGAAAGCTGAAATTTTGCACATTGGTTCCCTTTATGAAGACAAGGAATAAGGAAGGAATTCCCGGTAGTACGTTCCCGTGGGATATTTTCCGGCATAAACGCGGGTGAAGCCGCTGGCTAGTAATAAAAGAAATAGCAATTGTAAGTTGTAACTCACGAGACAACGTAGTATCTGAATGTTGAAGTAATAAATATAGAAATCAAGCTTAAATATGGATTATGTTAATCGTTTCAATTAGGATAAAGCACAAGGGATGAAATAATTTTCTTGATTAAAGAGATAATTTATGAATACACGAACGAAGAAAATAGTTCTAAATAATTTATAAAAAAATTCACTAATAAGGATTTCCTAAAAACACTGATTTAAATCGGCAAAAAATTATGTAATAATTCACTCACCAATTTGTACATTTTGGAGGTTGTTGTCACTGAGCACTACTGAGCTAAATGATGTTCACTGAGTGTCCGGACGCTTCTTTATAGCACTGACGAAGGACGGTGCATGTATTGTGCGGATACTAGCTCCATAACGTGACGTAGATGACTTACGATTAGTTTTCACACCTATAGAAGTAACGAGAACATTTTTTCTTATCATCTAATTAACACAGCTACAAAATAACGCTGCAGAATATCATAAATAAGTTCATAAAAGGGAAATATTTAATTGATTCTCTAAGAACTTTTTGATCTTCTAATGGTGATCGCCTGTTTAGGTACTCAATAGGGATGATGACTAAAATTACTTTTGCCCATCTTGAAGATTATTAAAAAATATTGGACAAGTATTTTTACTTTTTTTACCTACAGTCTGATTTTTAATTTGACGGAAATCTGACAGCTGTAAATTATTGTCACTTCAGAGATATCATAAACCTTTTCTGTCTTGTCCTTTTTAATATGTTATATAAATTACTAGAATTTTTTGGATATCAAACAACAAAAAATATGAAAGAGAAAGAGATCAAGTAAACTATATGACAATTTAAATAGTGTTTGTTGTGTGTATTCAATGCGCAGTAACTAAAATATTAATTTTATATGGCGAAATGGAAAAAAAGAGTCAAAGAACTTATTTAAAAAAAAATATTTTTATTTATTTAGCTATCATTATCACTAATTATGATCAGCGTTGTCTGTCTGTAGTAACAAGAAGCGAAGATTTTACAAACAAAAAGGTATTCCTAAAAAAGGTTTGTAACCTATGGATTAGTGGACAGGGATTCCTGTGAAAGAAAAATAATTACCTAACAAATTATTGTAACTTCTATAATTTGATAATAAAAAATCTGATTACCATTTTAAAATTATCAGTAAATTTTTAAGTTTTAGTTTTTCTAATTGAAACCTTAAATTCAAGAAAGTTTTTTTTTTTTAATTTCGCTTAAATGCGTTGCGTTTTTAGTAGGACGTTTTATTATTGGCAACACTTCTGAAATGTCAGAATTCCGTTGAATTAAAAATCAGACTGTAATCAATAGATTACGGCGATACATTGAGTTAAAATGTGGCATGACGTCACTCCTTGCTAGATTTTATACGATGTTTGTTATAGTCGTGACGTAGCGAGTCCCCACTCCCCAACTTTAATGCGTTTTAGCTAAGTATTTTTTTTATTAATTATGATATAGCAAAAAATACGTGTCTAATATTTTTTCTGACTGACGGACTAATTAGAACTCCTTTTTTTACCCAAGAATCATCCCTATTGAAAATATCATTACATTACTCTAAAGTGAGCATATCGATTAGTATTTTTAGGAAACGAAAATGGGAATTATTTAAGGATCGATTAAATACCTACATAAAATATGCTTTAGGTGAAAATCAGTCGTACTCGATCAAATATTCAATACCATTTATCCGTACCCGTGTTGGGTACCTACGGATAAATGGTTAGGTAAGCATACTTCTCGGTTGTCGAAGACTATAGACGAGCATTTGTTTAAGCCAACGCTTGAGCCTCGTTGCCACGACACGTGCTTGCTCATTCCTTGATTGATTATTACGTAGGAACGAGATCTTGCCACATCACCGACTGTGTACCTAAAAGTTTATTTTATTTTCACCAACTTTATCTAAGCAGTCAGTAAACAAACTTAGCCCTTAGACATATTCAGCCAAAATATTGTAGATAATAACTCAATTGCAGTTTCCAAGTCCACCTTTTGGCTTGCCTGAATATTTGTTTTTTTGTTTAGTCTTTGCGAATAGCCAATTTAAGTAATAAAGGACGTGGGCTGCAAATTTAAATCACTATCACTAATTTCATCACAGATCTCGGGCTTCTTCTCTTCTTGTGATACTCGTAGGTAGGTATATCTATTGAAGTTTTTCGATACCAGAAAACAATACCTATCCGAATTCAATTCAATTTCAGTAATTATCGTTGCTTACAAACTGCATGCAGGTTGCTATCTATAGAATAAGAAATATGATTTTCGTTTTATAATTTGTTCAAATTCTTCGTGTTCCAGGCTTTTTTTTTTTGTGGATGGGAAATCATCAAATGACTTCTCCCGCTCTGGGCAGAGCGGGAGGGCGTGTCAGACTTTTACTGACTAAAACCCACCCATGTTCCTTCAGCTGCCCGTGCCAGGGCCACGGTATCTCTTTCGAACTACCCGCGACCCCGGCGGCATCGGCCCTATCACTGCTGACATCTTTTTGAGGCGCGCGTGGAACACAACGCGCCGTCGACCCGGGCCTGGTCCTTACCGGACGGCGAGCTGCCCATTACTCGTCGTCCGCAAGCCCGCGCCTACGGTGGCCAGGAATAGGCGTTAGATTCCCGCCGCCCAGGGCGTCTCCTGCGACGGCTAGGGGCGCGAGGGCGCGGCTGTTGCCTCTCCCTCACGCGTTCCGCCTCCTCCTTCGCGAGCATTACTGCTTTGCAGTAGGAGGTGACGGCCTGCCATGCACTCTCGCTCCGCACCATGGTGTGGACCAGGTTTGGACGCGAGAGATCGCCGCCGCCGATCGCCTCCGTGAGAACACGGCGGTGCTCCGCCCAAGCCGGGCAGACCTCTACTGTATGCTCCACCGTGTCCTCCGGGCGATCCACACAATGGTGACACCCGGGCATTTCCTCCCGCCTTATCCGAAACAGAAACCTCCCGAAACAACCGTGTCCGGTGAGGACCTGCGTCAGGCGGAAGGTGAGGACGCCGTGGCGCTTCTCCAACCACTCCTCAAAGAGGGGACTTATCGCCGCAATTGTGGCATGCCCAGCGCTGGGTTGCGGCAATCACACTCTCCATGTCGCCATGAGATCCCGCCGGTGTTCTGTCCGCTGTATCGTGATTTCTCGCGGCAGCGGAGTTACGCCCCGGCGGCATTTCGCCTCCTCGCGCCACTCCCACACGGGCTCGAGGACTTTTGCCTTCAGATCCCATGGCGGTAATCCGGCAAGGAGGTTCGCCGCCTCACAGGAGACCGTGCGGTATCCCCGGACTAGCCGGATGGCCATGACCCTCTGGGACGCGTTCAACCGGCGGGCTGGTCGCAGCCTCAGGGAATGCGCCCACACCGGTGCCCCGTAAAGGGCCATGGACCACACGACCCCGGCGTAAAACCTCCGACAGGAGGCGTTTGGACCCCCAGATTGGGCAGGAGCCGCTTCAAGGCAGCCCCGGCCTGCTCCAGTCTGGGAGCCAAGCGTCGGAAGTGCTCCACGAAGTTCCACCGGCTGTTGAGGACGAGTCCCAGGTACTTCATCGTCGTTGTGTTCCAGGCTAAGGATACAATAAGTTCCTCCCACCTCTGGACCGGAACAAACGCACTCAAATCTTACCCAGTACCCAGCACAGGACCACATTCGCTCGGCACCTATTTTACATTCTTGATTCTTATCTGTACAACAAAATCAATAAACAACTAAAAGTAATGGATCTAAACTCTCACAACCTGAAAAACAAACTGACTGAATGGCTACAACAAAAAAACTACACATTCACGGTGTCTTTATTTACATTCATAGAATAATGCCTATTATCATTACACTACCCGACTAAGGCCTCGTTTACGGACACGCGGGGCGTCAGGCGGCGCGGTGCGCGGGGCGAGCTGCGGGGCGTCAAGCGTTTTCTCCGTTTATGGCACGCACGCGGCGGCGCACGCGGTGGCGCTCGCGGTGTCGCACGCGGCGCCGCACGCGGTGTCATTAAGTGTGTTATTAAGAGTGGTTAAGCCGAAGAAACACACCGCGTTTCCCACTGCGTCATCTGCCGCGTCCGCCGCAGCGTCGCCCCTCGCTTCACACGCCACATGCGACGCTACAATTCAAACAAACGCGTGTAAAATCGCGTCTCCGTAAACGCTCTCATAGAACGCCCTATGTTTGAATTTAATGCAGGTCACGCCGCTCATCGCGCCGCACGACGCCCCGCGTGTCCGTAAAAGAGGCCTATGGCACGCACGCGGCAGCGCAAGCGGTGGCGCTAGCGGTGTTGCACGCGGTGACGCACGCGGCGCCGCCACCGCGCCGGCCGCACGTGGTGTCATTAAGTATGTTATAGAGAAGTTAAACCGATGAAACCCGCCGCGTGTCCCGCTGCGTCACCCGCCGCGTCCGCCGCGTCGTCGCTAGTCGCTTCACCTGCCACATGCGACACTACAATTCAAACAAACGGGTTTAAAATCGCTTCTCCGTAAACGCTTTCATAGAACGCGCTATGTTTGAATTTAGTGCGGGCAGCGCCGCTCAACGCGCCGTGCGACGCCCCGCGTGTCCGTAAACGAGGCCTTATCCCTGCATACACATTCACTCTTACTCGCACCCTTAGAGGTACACACACATCCCCATACTCACCAATCATACACTTACACATACTTGTTCTCTCTCTCTCTCACAGACACACTCACACACATTACACACCGGCACTTATACGAGTACATATGTATGACTTAACGTCCTTCGCGCTAAACACTCTGGCTGCAGCTATACCTTCATGATAAACTGCCCTGTATGGCCTAACACTGTCTCCTAAGATACAGGACTACCTAGTTTAGGAGACAGGGTTACATGATCTGTGTAGATTTATGTAGATATCCGTGTTTTGTTGTTTTGTACATCTGCTCTTGCGTACCTATACATGTACCTATATTATTCTTATTCTTCTTAAATGCAACCCATACCTAATAAGTTCTAAGTCTTGTGTAAGTTCTTATCATAAGTAAAATAATTATTAATTTGTGTTGAAGACCGAGGCGAATGGCAATTTAATAATGTTTGAACATAAAGAAAATTAGTTTGTATGTTGGTCTATCAACAAGACGTAATAATGGAGCAAACAGAAATTCAATTACACATTCTGGTAAGTGCCGAATTTTTCCATTATCTGCATATCTAGCCTTTTCCTTAATATATTATTTGGGACAGGGAAAAAAATCAGCTGTTCCCTATATTTATTTTCGCATAACATGTCAAAATGTAGGGAACAGCAGATTTTTTTTCGCGATTGAAGTTTGGTCCCATAGTAAGTTGTTTGTTATCATGAGTACAATCATGTGCACTGTGTGTGTGTGTGTGTGTGTATCATGTGTGTGTACTAGCTACAGCTCACGCTTGAAATATTTCAAACTTATGAGTCTGGAAAATCGCCGTTTGATCTTAGATCACTTGTTCCTATATAAAGTAATAAACACTCATATTGATTGTCCGCGGTTACTGAGTCAAATAAATTTGAATGTGCCTTACAAACTTGCTCGTAAGTCTAGATATCAGTTGCTTCGTGCTAAGGGCTTTAAAACCAATCTGGGTAATTTTTCCACCATGGACAGAATGCACATTTAATTTTGTCGCCTGTCACACTCACCCACCGTAGATATTGATATGTCTTACTCTTTACAAAAAGTTAAGTCTGTCTTGCATAGGGCATTGTCATAAAGGTGAAAAACTAAAATTAATATTGTAGTTTCTGTTGTCTTTAAGATATAGATCATCTAGATAAGTAGAATATTTTTTGTAACTGCTTTTTTTTACTCCTATATTTAATGCTTGCCATGGCAGCCTTTAATTAAGGCAACACCATGATGTGTGATAATAACATCGCTATTTTAACATGTATTTTTTTTAATGTATGCTTTGTTGGTTGTCCAATAAATAAATAAATGTGTATAGGTATCGGTCACTAATTACCAGTCACCATATACAAGGTTTATACAGGTTGTGGCGTAAATAGTGGTCCAAGTATATTCAGCTATCACATACACAATTTGTACAGTAAAGGGTTATCCCTTCACTATTGATAATCCTTTGAATGGATTCTATACTTGAAACCCAGTGAAAGGGTTACCCCTTCATTAAGATAACCTATATATTATTGTCTTGTACGGGTAACCATATTAGCAATTTGCAACATATGCCCATCATCCAGAGATCATAATACAGGGTTATTGGAAGATGGGTGCAAAGCTTTAAGGCAAAGATAGTACAGACAATTTAGAACCATTTAAGCCATTGTTGTCTCAGACGAAGTCTTACCAATTTTTTTAACCTAAGTTTTAAGTTTTTTTTTCGGAAATTCCCAAAATTTTATGTAAACTGCATAATTATGGTCAAATTGAATGATAAATGAATTCATTTTTTATTTATTTAATTGAAGTAATGTGGAAGCAATCAAGTAAACCATGTTTTAGACTTCTGTGTCATTAGATATTTTTTTACAGACATTTAAAGTTAAAAAAAAAATTAAATTTGTATCAATACGTTTTTTAAACCTTAATTTAAAAATAAACGGAGGGAGCTTTTTTTGTTCAAACCTTTCTGAAGACATGCTTGATAAACGTTCTTTCTTTTGAGGTATCATTTATGCGGATATCTTACATATTTTTGAAATTAGGACCTACAAACCAATTTGAGGGAGAAATTAAAATTTTAGGCAGACTAATTAAAACAACATTTGAATTAAAATTATTTATTTTTCATGTTGAAAATGACGCCCGTGATTCCTAATACAAGCACGGCCCCGTCTTCTAACTTCTGTAGTCGTTATTTTCAACATCATCTCCTGCTTCATTGTTTCAAACGCTGAATTAATTCTGTCTATCAATTCTTCTCTAATGTTTATTTCTTCATTATTATACACCAGTTCCTTGGCCCGGCCCCACACGGAAAAGTCCAACGGGGTCAGATCTGGGGAGCGAGCGGGCCAAGGGATGGGTCCATCCCTGCCGATCCAGCTGTCAGGAAAACAATTGTTAAGATGTTCCCTTACATTTAACGTCCAATGCGCTGGACAGCCGTCTTGCTGAAAGATGACTGTTCGGTCTCTTTCGAAGATTGGGACACCTGATTCCTCTATCAGCAGTGGTAAATCGATTTGCAGAAATTGCAAATAATTTTCGCCATTCAAAGGATCCGGCAAAAAGTGGGGCCCATTCAATGTCCTGCCAATTACACCAGCCATTCATGGATGTTGTGAAAGTTTGTAATACCCTCCCTTGAAAATTTGCTTTCATCCGTCCACAAGATTGATTTCAGGAACCGCGCATCTTCGATGTCTCTGTTGAGGAGGAAACGGCAGAACTGTATTCTTCTTTGAGGATCTTGCTCTACTAGACCTTGCACACTGCTGCCATGGAACGGATACTTAAATTTAAATTTATTTTTATTTAACTGTAAACATAACCTAAAAATAACAAAATTATATACTAACATAACTAAAACTATTAAAAAACTAAAATATGGCGTCGAAAAATTCCTCCGCATTGCTGTCGACTAGTAAAGTACCCAAGAGATTGGCGGCATTCCCACGTTGTATGGCAATGCTAAGCCGCTGGCCAAGGTAAAAGCCAGCCCTTGGGTCACGGGAAGTGTCAACCAGCCGTTTGGAGATTTCGTTGAACAAACTATGAGCACTCGGACCCCACGGCCCAAGGGTTTCAACCCCAAACGGCTCGAAAATATAATTACCGATAAGGTTATTATACTTTCGCCGCTTGAGGTTTTCCGCAGCGGCAGCAGCAGTGCCAGCACAGCACGCAGAGCCAGGAAGATGGGATAGCGCAAGAGTATCGACACACGTTGCGTCCCACACTAAAGGCCTTCCCAACTTTCATGGAAATAAAGACATTCCGTCCGGTCTCTTGCCATCGTCGCGTGCCAAGCCATTGGGTTCTAATACAGCTGGAACGCCGACGGTGACAAGGGCTCGTTGGATGATGTCATTGATGTTCGCGTGCCGTGCTAAGCGACCCGCACTTCGGCTGCAATACAGGCCGTGGTGTCCGAGGCTGTTGACAACTTCGCCACAGTGACAGCGATGAGGAGAACAAGAAGGAGCTCCTAGTCGCAGGGAAGCAGCGAGGCGGAAAGTAGTGTCGTCGAACAAAGTGCCTATGTTCGACGACGGTAGTGCATGAAGCCACAGACCCGACTCCCACTTACCCACAGCCAGCAGACGCGCACGCTCCGCATTAGTAGCAGACGTGTCTAGTAAATTGTTCTGTACTACTCTGCAGAGCGGCTCATCCCACCGTCTCTGGGAAAATGGATTGTCGGGTGGGTCTGAATTCGGGCAAGCGAGTCTCCAGTCTCTCATCTCTAATTATTTATTAATTATACCTACTCTATCAATCTGTATTCAATAATAGTTGTTTATTATGTTTGTGAATATTATTTATTTCGTAAAAAAATAAGAATCAAATGCAAATTGGTAGATACTATTTCATGAAAATTAAAGAAAACTTATATCAGGAACAAAGATTAATACTTTTTCTTCTTAATTTCCATCAATTTTAATAAAGATAAAAACAAAATAAAAGAAATATTGGTTGTATTAGCTTTCTAAGTCCAAGGGTTTGGGCTGGGAGTTGATGAGTCAGTCAACCAGTCAGTCAGTCAGGACTTCTCTTTTTATTTATATAGATTGATAGATTCCCTCATGATTTGGTAAATGTGAATATAAAATTGAAATTCATCACGTTTAGCAGTTGTTAATAATAATTCAATAAACTCTCGTCGGTAACAGTAATAAAATAAAATAGGACTCGAAGTTATTTGTCCAATAGGTATTTGTTTTTAATACCAAAGTACTTACAAACTGATCTAAAAAAAACTTACATGCAAAATCGTTTATTCTTTGGTTTTGTTTAATTAAGTCAAACAAGAACTAGGTGGCTCGTTTTGATGCCAATGTATACGTTTTTCTAATGAACTAAAATACTAAATAAACTTTGCAAATTATTTATTCATTATACCCACTCTATCAATCAGTATTCAATAATAGTTGTTTAGTATGTTTGTGAATATGATTTATTTCGTAAAAAAATAAGAATTAAATGCAAATTGGTAGATACTATTTCATGAAAATTAAAGAAAACTTATATCAGGAACAAAGATTAATATTTTTTCTTCTTAATTTCCATCAATTTGAATAAAGGTAAAAACAAAATAAAAGAAATATTGGTTGTATTAGGTAGGTATTATTTATTTGCTCGTATATCGATAGCCAGATTATTTTCGCAGATAGTAGGCGGCGTAGGGCGAGGCGTAGGGGTAGGCGGAGTATGCGGCGAGTGGTGCGCTGTATGCGGAGTAGGCGAGCGGCGCGGTGTAGGCGGCCGCCACCGGCGCGGTGTACGCCGCCGCCACCGGCGCCGTGTACGCGGCAGAGTACAGCAGACCGGGCTTGGGCTTAGGCTCGGCTACGGCAACCGCCATCATGCAAGCGAGGACCAACTGGAAAATAATAAACACCATTAATTTCACATATTCTATTAAGCTAACGTTTTGTCCAACGAGTTGATGTCAGATTGCAGTAAAGGCAGAACTGACTGCCTGACTGACTGGAAAAAGGCCCATACTAGAAACTACTACTACTAGATACTAGAAGAAAGCACTGTTTAGAAAGTATCTTCACTTTTTCTATCACTTTCACTAAATTCATAAAACAAATTCACAGTCCAAGCCTTAATTAACTTGTTCTTGTCTGATATATACGCACCATATATTTGAACATTTTGTTTGTTTTCACTGAGCTGCTGCTGCACTGAATGATACAAAAGAAGCGATAGCTACGAGTTTTATAGTAACTTGAGAAGGACGAATGCACGCAACGTGAGGTTCATCGAGAACGCAACTGTGCTCTGAATAATCATTAGTTTCCTAAGCTAGTTTCCTTCAATGAAGAGTGTCGACGACTGTCAATTGAATTTAATTAAGGTAAATATAATAGTTTTAATCAATATTCCATTATAGAGGCACTTGAATAGGAAGTTACCGATTTCGCTATTTATTGTTAATCAATGTTCCGCAGGAAAATTAAATTTATTCTTGGAATTACTTTGAAAAATGTATATCTTATACGTGCTTTAATTTATATCCTCTACTAGCTTTTGCCCGCGGCTTCGCCCGCGTGGATGTCGGAAAATAAGCCACAGGAACAAAAATATTTAAATAGCTTCTGCCCGCGACTTCGTCCGCGTGATATTTCTTGTTCCCCCGACCCACCCCGACGCAACGCATTGCCTGTCCGCACTATTACTTCGTTTTCGCTTAGCGTTCTTTCTGACTTTTTTTTTCTTTTTGCTCGGCACCTAAGATTCCTAGAGTGATGTTAAATATGCCTATAGCCTTCCTTAAAAATAAAAAACTTCTGACGCGCCAATTGCACCCCATGTGTGCATAAGGAAAATCCTTTAAAGTCCTTTACATAATAGGTATATAAGCTTATATATATATATATAAACGTAAAAAAACATCATCCGATGGGTAAAAAATCATCATCAGTAGTTGTGAACCTATGGAGTTCGCAACTAACCCCCCCCCCCCCCTCCTGGGGTTTGGGTTCATACATAAGTAGATATGGTGTAAAGGCACTCGTCCCCCTCCCCTTACCCCACCTCTCACCTCTCCCTCTAATCCCCCTCTCACCCCTCCTTTCCCTCTAAAGCCCTCTCACCCCCTCCGCTTCCCTCCGCTTCCCTCCCCTCTCCCCCCCTCCGCTTCCCACCCCTCTCACACCCCCTTCACCGCTTCCCCTCTCCCTCCTATCATTCTCCCCCTCTCTTACCACACCCTTCCCTTCCCATGTCCCTCCTCACCACCCGCTCCCCTTCCCCCTTTCCCTCCTCACGACCCCCCCTTCCCTCCCCCCCTACCTCCCTTCTACCCTTCCTTCTGGGGGAAAACAATTAATGACAAACTTTATTACTTGCTTAGGCAAGTACTTGTGCCAAGTTTCAAGTTAATTAACCGAATAAATAAGATTTTTCATATAAACTATATTCCCTGTTTTCACCCCATAGCTATGAAAATTTTAAAAAATCGTTGGGGATATTTCTGTAAATTGACTGAAAGATTATTTATACGAATTTTCGAGTTAATCAAGCCCCGCAGTAAAACCTGCCCTGTAAAATTGACTACCCCTTTTCACCCCTTTAGGGGTATATTTTCGAAAAACTCTGACACGCGTTATTCTTCATTTTTGGTCTCAAGTATAAATACTGAGTTTCGAGTTAATCGGACCGCGCGTTAAAATTCCTCTATACAAACTTTGACCCCCCCCCCATCCCTCCTGAAGGGGTAGTTTAGGAAAACTAAAAATGACAAATTTTATAATTTACGTAGATAAATATTTATGCTAAGTTTCAAGTCTGTTAACTCAAGGAATAAGAATTTTCATACAAACTTTGGACCCCCGTTTCACCACTTTAGGGGGAGAATTTGGAACCTACGTGCCAAATTTGGAATCTCTAGACCCAGCGGTTTGGGCTGTGCGTGGTTTCCGAGGCAAGGAAGGGTCTTGGTATGTAAAGATGGTCACCCATCCACGGAACAACCGTGGCAGGCGTAGCTTAACCTGATAGATCGAACCGTGCGGCTGTTATTACATTGCCACAAACCCCTCTTCCCTTCCACAAGATCTCATATGTCATGATTTCATGAAATAGTCATTTAATAGGGTAATAAATGAACTTAGAGAGTTTTATTGATGATTTTAATTACTTAGTATACATACTCGTAGAATTATAATAATCATTTATTATTATTGTGTAGTTATCAATCGGTCGGTGTTACGGCTGCAAATCATATTCAGATCAATATACAATCTGATACTGACCTGCAAATTGCGAAAAACGTAAAAAAAATTGAATTCCGCGGGCTATCTGGAGCTTTCGCCTTAAGTATTTGAAAGGAAAGTTTCGTGCCTATTTATTATTATCATCCAGTCGAAACACTTCCTCAGCTGGACCTGAAAGTTTAGACAAGTGGCAGTCGCATTCAAAGCTTTTCGTAATTCTACAACGACTTTCAACAGGATTGACGTATGCATTAAGGGTCCACACATTTACAGCAGTCCGAAATGATGTTTGACCGCTACGATTGATCTGAAGGCCAATTCTCGTACCTAAAAACGTTCAAATTTAAATCGCGATGTCATGCCAGCGATAATAAAATGTCAAAAATGTAAACGCTATACAATTTTTGACAGATTGAGACTGAGATGAGATTGCGAACGTTGTTAAAAATACAGGAATTGCCGCTCTGGTTGCTTCCAAAGAGTATTGAATTACATTAACCGTATAACAATGGTTAATGTACTGACAATGAAACCTGTTCGCAAATACGCTCAGGATGGTGTTGGAGGTGATCCGGAGCCTGCACCCCAGAGATGTGCACCACTTTCGTATCGTATCGTAGAAACAGTAGTAATTATTAACAATATTCTGTAAAACATACATAAAAATTAGCAGTCAGACTTTATAAAAGTGAGTAATATTTTTAAGTAACTTTAGTACCTAATACTTGAAAATTGGCCGTCGGCCCAAGTTTGCAGGTACGCGTACGTTCAAAGTACATACTAACACTACTCTATCCCATATATTTTGTTAATCAGAAAGTAAGTAAGGTCTGGCGGCTCTGGGATCTTGGACTAAAATCAAAGCCTTCAACTTCAAATAACAACAATACAAATTGGCATTCACAGGTATCTGTTCCGTTTTTTTTTTTTTAATTTTCATCAGATACTTAAATTAATTATATTGCATTATTACGTAATTCATTTTCTTATATTGTGATTTTGTGAAGTGTAGGTAAACGGGAATTGTTGTCTGTGTGAATATGGGTAATCTAAATAACAGTGCTTAGTTTGGGCGAAGATGCCATTGGTTGCTAAAATAGGGAAATTAAATATTTTTTTTGCTCCATCAGAAACCAATAGTTTTCGTGTTATCCACGCCGCGCCGTGCACGAGTCCGACTACTAGGCCGGTCTTGGTTTTTGCACTAAGACTATCTATTTCTGTGTCAAAAAAAAAACTAGGTAGTACCACAGCTTTCTACGATCTTAGACACAATCACACATAATTAATAGTTTAGGTATCGGTTCTCATGTGGAAGGTATAAGAAAATGGATGCTTAAAAATGAATTGAACGTAAATTACAATTTATTGATTTGCATTCCTGAGGTTGTTAAAGTGGAAACATAACATTTAATCATCTCTTATCACATGTAAATTAAGTAATGATTTGCTTCGAAGACCATGACGAATGTCGATTTAGTTCTAGCGTTAAAAGTCTTAACAGTACGCTGCCGCTGCCAAGTCAGTCATGTTCAGAAACTCCAACAAAATGAAAGTTTTAAAACGTCTGGTATGTATACATAGTAGTTTATAATATTCAATTACAATATCACTCTTTTTACAAGGGAAAAAGGTAAGGGAGGGGGAGGGGAGGTGTGGGGGGGGGGTAAGGTTATAAAAACTTTGATAAATTTTAATTTAGTGAAGTTTATTAAAAAAGTTGTATTATGAAAGAAAATAAATTCATTGATTTTTGTGATGCAGTCTTTATTTGTTGGTTGTAAATTATTTTGGAGATAGTTCGGTTCATTTCTGCACGTGCGTTTTGCAATTTGTGTCTAGAAAAACAATGCCCTATTTACCACCACCACCAAACACCACCACCACCACCACCTCAAACATTAGCCGTGATTAATATTGTCGGTGACCTAGACAGTCTTCTGGTTTTCGAAGGCATTGACCGCCAAACACGATGAAGTTTTTGAAAGTGTATGCATGATCCGCTTATAATGTTGCACTATTGCTAGGACACAGGCCTGCAGTGCGATTCTGTATAACCATCTCACCGTGAATACTTAGGTGATGTGAGCGTGGAGTGAGCTGTCAATAGTGTCAATTCCTAGCAAAAACAAACTCACTTCACCTAAGTTTTCACGGTGAGATTTCTACAGAATCGACCGGCTGCTCTTTGTGACAGGGAGTGGGCTTTAAGGAAAAACAAAGTACATGGTTATTCTTATAGTTCTCATATAGTTTCGATGAAAAGCTGGTCATCTATTTGCTGACTATAAATAATAATAAAATATTTTTTTGCGTAAAACATGGTACCTATACATTGGTGTTAGATACAAAATATGGCACAAACATGTTTAGCTAGAATAAGACAAATCATGAGGCATACAGGTAAGGATGCATCTAGCATTTCATCAGTCGGTATCGGAGATAAAATGATTTTTATCAATTTTTCTTTTGCTTTCCAGTTGTTCCTTATCACTGTAATCGTTACTAGTCGAGCTGATGTAATACCAGAAAGAGCCCGTCGAGATGGCAATCAGGTACCAGTAGATGAAAAAGTAGAAGATTATGGTAGTTCCTCAGTAAATCCTAATACAGACGCTCAATTAAATGCTGAAATTGGACAAGGCGGTGCATATAAAGACTATAGTTTGCAAAGCCCCAATGATTTTGGTGGTTTAAACGAAGCTGTTGAGTCGTTTGGAGCTGAAGCAAAGGCAGTAGCTGGATACGATGTGGAAGGTCAGTTTAATGGAGGTAATATCGTTGATGAATATGGCTTGGTACCACCGCCTGGAGGCTTCGGATACGGAAATCAATTTAAAGCAGCAGCTCAAGCTAGCGCTTCGGCCGAAATTCACACAGGGGAAATTGCTAAAAAGGGTGGAACGGCTCAAGCTGATGCAATAACTCAAGCAAAATTTCAAGCTCAATTTGGACAAGAAGCTCAACATGGCGCGGAATCTCAAGCTGATGCTATAATTCAAGAAAAACAAGGAGTTCAATATGAAGGAACCAAAGTTCAAACACCATTTCAAGCTGTAATGCCGTTTAATGAATTAATGAATTATGGATCTCAAAATAAAGGCATAAAATATAACTATGGTCCCGGTTACGCTGAACTATTGAACAATCCAGGTCGAGAGATTTGGCCTCTATTTTCTGGTTCGACTACATCAACTGAGCCATTAGGAGTTACTTTCATAGGAATACCTCAGGTTAATACAGATTCTTCCTCTAAATACTATAATAGACCCCCTATATATCAATATGCACAACCTATTCCACCAAGCGTTTTAATAAGTGAGACTGGAATAGAAAAATATAAACCAATAGCGAATGGATATGAAGTAACTCAAAGTCCTCATTGGATTAAAAAAGGATTTTTTTATAATTATAACTGGAATCCTTATACCAAACCTGCTGAAGCTGAAACTTTAGTTCAAGCGGAAGGCGAAGCTCAAATTGGTGGAAAAATCGAAGCAGATGCATTAGTTCAAGAAAACGGTGAATCTCAATATCAGGAAGAAACTAAAGCTAATTCAATGGTACAAACGAGCAAAGGAGTGGAAATAGCTGCAGCTAATGCTGACGCAGAGGCTGCAACATATGCTGGATATGGTGGACAATATAACGCTGAAACTCAACTTGGCGTAATGGCTCATTTAAACAGTGCAAGTCAATATAAAACTTCTGCCTTAGCCGACGCAGTGGTTCAGTCAACCGGTGGAGTCCAATATGGTGGAGAAAATAAGTTAACTAGCTCAGTAAAAGCTGATGCAGAGTTTCAAACCAATGTTGCTTCTTCATATAGCGGAGGATCACAACACAATGGAGGAGCTCACTATGTAGGAGGATCTGGAACTAAAGAAGCTGCACAAATGAGCGAAGGAATTAAGTACGGAGCTAAATACAGTCAAAGTGCTCTTTTTGCTGATACAGGTAAATATAACAGCGGATCTCTAAATGAAGAAGGATTCCAAGCGAATGCAAAAAGTAATTTACAAAGTGGAGTCCAATTTGGTGGAACAGTAGGCGCTGAAACAGTAGCCCAAGCCGGTACTGTGGTGGAAACTAGATTTGGCCAGAATACTTACCCGCCGCGTCGACCGATGCCAGGCTTTGGTTATAAGCACCCATATGGTTGGAATCGCGGCTAGGTCTGAGGATGAACTGTAATTAGATTTTGAATAGAAACTGAGGTAATTGTTTCTGAAAATTATATTTTATAGACTTCATTCATTTAAACCATTGTCAATTAAATGGTTTTATGTCAACCTTTAAGTATTTAAAAACGGTTTTATTTAGCTTGCCTTGTTAGTTTCTTGTGTTTTTCAAATCTTGCAAGCTGCATTAAAACCACTTCATCTTGTCCTACGGAGTTGATTTTACTTGTTTTACTATCAACAGTAACACCAGGACATGATATTTTTTAAAGACTGATACTGATTTTTGGGACGCTAAATAAAAGACATTTTAGTCGAGGTCTTTGTGAAGCATACCTACCATAAAACCATTTCTGCTTTAGCATGTTCCGGTGATGGCTGTCAGTGTAATAATAGACAAATGAGACATCTCAGCTTTGTCCCTGGGATACCATCGCATCTGCAATGCCTCTGTTCCTCGTCTATAGGTATCAATGACCACTTAGCATTCTTCTTGCTCTCAATCTTAATAGGTTGGAGTACTGATTCAGTCACTGGATCAGTCACATTTTATTCGTCCCCTACCTACTTATTTATTAGCACTACAATGTCCGTGTTGATCTACACCAAGCAGTATAATGTCAGTAGTTACGTTGTCGTAGTCGTCGAACAAGAGTTTGGAGTTATAGATCGAAACATGCATGCATTTAAGAGCGTAGTACGGACCATCAATATTAATGTAGTCTTGGCCTCTCCAAAAAATGGGAATTCTAGTCTTATTTTTCATGTAACATTTGTAATTTTTATTCACTTTTCAATCAACGGATTATCAAAGAGTAGGGTCCTGCGTAGTAGTAAGAGGAGGAAACTGCGGTGTATGGTGAGGCGTAGACAAATGGAGAGAGGAGTACGCCGCTGCTGGATACGCTGCAGCTGTGTACGTCACCGCTGGGTAAGCTGCCGCTGCTGGGTACGCCACCGCTGAGTACGCCGATGTTAATGCTGCCAATTGCGTATACTACTACTATAACAGGTTTAGGAGCCGCCATCGTTACTGCCAGCAAGCAAACGAATACCAACTGAAATGAAAATAAATTGATTAGGCGCCTGTTTTGGAACAATTGATTTGATTCACTGATCTGCACAAAAGTAATAAATAGGTGAGTTCTGACAAGTGTCGCTCCAGAACAGATCGCATTTCAAATTTAATTTGCAATTTAAAATGTAATCAATTTATCATTGTAATTTAATAGTACCCATGCAGTCATTTAATTGTTTTCAATCGTGTATTTCATTTGTATGTCAATATTGGCAAAGCATAGCGCACTACCTAACTTTTAAGATCTTTTTATGTTAATTACCTATGTTTTACAAATAAATTATTCTATTCTATTCTATTCAATTAATCAGTTCATCATCATAATAGTTTATCCTGCTTTGAAGATGACAAAATAAAATTGTCGTGAAGGGCGCGGCGGCATTTTCGCTATCAATCTTCCATTCTAATGCAGGTGAAAGTAACTGATACTACAGAATACATACAAGTACAGAAGATTCTCTCCGTAAAATCATTTAAATAAATAGCGACTCTTGTTGCGACACAATAAAGTGCAACTCAGGTCGCACAGCGTTAATTACCTACAGTTGGACTGGATGATTTTTTTTGCCGTCTTGAAAAAAATAGGCTATAATAGGTGACGAAGTAGAAGCCTATGGCATACCGAGTTTTTATTTTCAAAAAATTTTTTTTTTCAAAATTTCCGTTTTTATTGATTTAGTATGAAAAGTTTACTTCGAATTTGTAGTATATAATGATACTTAGATCAATTTCTGCTTAAGCTATTAAAAACAACTAGGTATGCCATATAGGCTTCTATTTCGTTCTCCTATAAAAAGTCATCCGGTGTTCACATAGAAGTTGACTCTCTTTCTATCGCGTGGCTCTTATACCTTCGCGGCGCGTGAGCGAGTATTGAACTAACGTGCGAGCCGGCCGGTGCGCGGCAGCCCACACTGAATTAGCGTCGACAAGTCGAGCCCGCCACGTACTTGTATCTTCATACCTAAAATGCGGAGTGCGCCTGGCCTGCTGATAATTAATTACAATTTCTATGTCTATTTCTCCACGGTTTTTCTTTGTGGATGGGAAATCATCAAATGACTTCTCCCGCTCTGGGCGGAGCGGGGGGCGTGTCAGACTTTTACTAACTAAAACCCACCCGTGTTCCTTCAGTTGACTATGCCAGGGCCACGAACAACCCGTGACCCCGGCGGCACGGGCTAATTTTTCAATCGTCAAATAACTTTTATTTATGGAATAAATATGGCAGTTTGACAGCTTTTGTATAGAGAATATGTCAAATTGTCATATGTTTTCTTTAGATAAATGTATCTGTTTATCGAAAAATCAGCCCTTAATGAATTGATAAAAAACCTGGTATAATAGTAAGTACAGTAGGTCGTACGTCAGTGACAACACTGGCAACAGAACCAGTATAAGCCGGCCTCTTATTCTATTGAAATTCCTTACTACGCTAGGTCAGTTCAAAGTCAAAGTGGTACCATCGATGTTCAGTCGACTGTACTGAACACTTGATTCCGAAATTATGATAAACTAGCTGCGCCCCGCGGTTTCACCCGCATAATTCTCGATCCCGCGGAAAAATCGGGATAAAAAGTACCCTATGTCCTAACCCAGGTCATGGTCCTGCCATGTGCCAAAGATCCAAATCCGTTCAGCAGTTTTAGCGTGAAAACGTAACAAACAAACAAACTCACTTTCACGTTTTTAATATTAGTTGGGATTAGCTTCAGTATTAGGTACAGTCAACAGCAAAATTAGATGATCAAAATCAGAAATTCCATACTAATCAAAACTGATCACGAATATATGGCAGCTGTACTAGTAGTAAATGTTTGGTATAATTTACAATCACAAACTTTTGAATCACTTCGACGCCACACAGTTCTGACGCGAACTCCGTTCATTAGTATTGAATTTCTGATTTTGATCATCTACTTTTGCTGTTGACTGTACTTATCAGCTTGAACATTTTGAGCCTTGCAGTAAAAAATATCAGACTAGAGCTTAGAGCTGAGATGAGTGTGATGTTCCACTGTGCCACTGATGATTGTATTTGTATACTTATACATGTCATACTTCTTTGAAGAAACAGCCTTGTTCTACGTGACCGAAATAATAAATTCGGCCATTCAAAACTCAGACAATCCATATTTAGTGCTCGACTCAGTTTTTCTGAATTCGGAATTAGTGTGGAAATCTATTTGTTCCATCAAAAAAACAGATTATTTGTTCCCCTGTCTGGTGGTTCCTGAATAGTATCAGCCGATTGTAACTTGACACCTCCTTTGATACTTAAAACGCCATGAAGCGTCGAAAGACGTAGGTGTATTGAAACCGAGGATACAATACATTGTCGTCTCGGACAGACTCGCCTAGATATTTTCATTACGTCATATTACTACTGACGTCTGTCTTCTTTCATTACTTCCTGCCAATCTGGAAAGGAATTCAGATATTTTCGTAGACTAAACTCCCTATTTAAATTTAAAAGCCCTGTTTTAATTTACATAATAATACACTTTCGGACACATGAATCGAGCTACCCTGTATATTTTTGGACAAAGCTCTCTGTCTTTTTAAATAATGGTGGTATAAAAAAGAAAAAAACGAGCGATCCTTACAGTAGTCGCCTAAGTTATGTAACATCTGAGTACCAACCCCTCGGAAAATGGGTTGGTACCATCAAGGTATCTGACGACCAACTCTAGCACCGAGCGCGCTCATTGGTTAAATCAAATAGTGCGCGCTTCATCGGATTCCTGTAACACACTTCCGTCCTTTTCACGAAATCACTCCCGCAGATTTCAGGAAAGTGAGAGGAATGATGTTACACATTAAAAAAGTGGTTTTGAAGGTACTCACTCACTGTCATTTCCGTTTGTCATTGTTCCAAATTTTAAATCGAAATTCTAATAAAAAACAAACAGTTTAATTGCGTCTTTTCGCGTTTCTCAGTGTGAAGTTTTTGAAAAAACAATGGTTGGCATACAAAAAACGTTTATTTAGTAACTTGTGTTACCTCCAAAAGCATTTACGACGGCCGTCATGCGGTTCAGCATGGACTTAGTTAATGCAACTATGACGTGCTTTGGAATGTTCTCCCATGCTTCCAAGATGGCAGCTGTTTTCAGCTCCTGCAAAGTTTCTGGAGCTGGTTGCTTAGTTCGAACAGGCCTCTTAAGCTCATCCCATTAAGTGCACTATTAAAAAAAAAGAAAAGAAAAAAAAGTGCACTATTGGATATCAGAGCTTCTTGCTTGCCATTTCATGCAGGTATTTTCTCGAACAATTCTTGCAGTGTGTGCCCTTGCCTTATCTATATCTATAAAATTCAATGTACTGACTGACTGACTGACATATCAACGCACAGGCCACAACGCTGGACCTAGAGACTTGAAATTTTGCACATAGATACCTTATATAGTGTAGGCATCCACTAAGGAAGGATTTTTGGAAATTCCACCCCTGAGGAGGTAAAATAGGGGATGAAAGTTTGTATGAACAATCTTATTCTTTGTGTTAATAGACATGAAACTTGGCACGAATCTAAGTAAATTATAAAGTTTGTCATTTTTAGTTTTCCTAAACTACTCCCTAAGGAAGGATTGGGGGGTGTCAAAGTTTGAGAGGGGAGGGGGAGGGGAGTGGAGAGAGGTTTGTGAGCGGGGGTTTGGGGGGGGGGGGGAGCGCCTTTAAACCGTAAAGTTGATTTTTGTATAGCAATGCAAATCTTCGCGTGCAAACTGCAGGCGCGCCATTCTTTGAGATCGTGTTAGTTTGGGACCATTGGCTAGCTTACGAGGTTTCAGATCATGTTATTCTTCTAGTCTCATTCTAACAGTTCTAGCGCAAATAGTCAGTCCATAGAGGTCTCGAAGCTGTTCTTGGACCCGTACTGAGGTCCAAGAACAGCTACAATGCTGTGATTACGCAGGCTGGTTGTAAAGGTAAACCGATCTTGTCGTGCTATAGTAACCCGGTTTCGTGGTCTCCTGGACGGCGCACAAAGCCACCAGCCTCCAGGTATCGATGATGAATTCTTTGAACGGCTTAACGACTTACATGAAGTTGTGCACTTACGTTTCGCTGACTAAGCCCAGACTGAAGAAGTGCCAAAGCTTTCGCGGCTACTTCACGTGCAGTATCCATAATATGAACGTCAGTATGGAAGAAAAAATAAAGAAAATAATTTCGACAAAATTGACAACTTGGGTATGAGGATTTTGCTTACATTGCATGTATGTATGGGTACTTTGTCATTTTTTATTTTATTTTTTCTAATGTGCGTTTTATTTGTGCAGAATAAACAATTTTTCTTTATTTTCTTTTTCCTTCGATTCTTTTTTTAAGCAAAACAAAACAAATAACGAAATTACTGTCGACTTAAAGATGCTCTAATCAAAGCTTGTTGCTTCTCTAAATCAAACTATCAAAACCAAATTCTATACAATTAAAGTTTCCTACAGATTTACTATAGGTATATGGGTATTTGATATCTCCAATCAGATGGTGGGAAGAAGCTGAAAACATTAACATGATTTATGTTTGAAAATAACCAACTTTATAGTATTTAGGTGCCTAATACAGAACGTTCCACAAGTCCAGTTTGATCGTCTTTCAGTCGATCACTGTTTAATGTATAAAATCAGTACTTAAGTATGGTTCTTATTCCAGAACGGTAATCAATCCATACTCAGATGAAAGCAGAGATGTGTATTGTGTGATGCATCAGCCTGTTTTCGTGTACGATTTATTTAATTTACCTACATTCAGAAATTCAAATCAGCGTTATTGTGTCAGTCCCATGGAAGAAGTAAATCTGTTTGAAGTCATTTTGTAGGCAAAATTATCAGACTTTTGAACAACAAGGATGTTTTGGCGTCTAAATGACATTGGCAGTGGGGCGTTGTTGGAAAACATTTGTGGTTTTTTTACAGAAATAGCAGCGATAGTTCCGATTCTGACCACGCGCCAAAAGAACTGTCAGAAAACTATTTCATGTTCAATGAAATAAACTATAATCTGTGGTTTTAGCTAGTTCGCGCCTGCATGCGCTGCCGCTATTATGTTGCCTAGCAACGTATTAATTGTCATTGTAAGAAGTCGGTTAAAAAGAAGAAAGGAATTACAATGCTAAAACCATATGCTAAAACTTGTTTTATTTCAATCTGTGTTCAATAATTACTAGAACCTTGCAGGTGATGTAGCCCACTGTCACCAACAAGGTAGCCATTGGGTCCTTTGCACTATCTCTTAAATACCTGAGAAGAACGCTAAAGTTCAACCTTCTATTTCAATCATCGTTGAATAAATTATTGTAATAATTATATCCATTTTGTTATATGAATACTTGAATAGGTAGGTACTTCAATTCCACTACAAGTTATTATCCATCTTATTTCCCCGACAACGCAGATAAACTTCAAAAGAACAAAAATTTACATGACCATTAGGTGATTAACTGATTACAGATCCAATCACTGCTTAGGTTCGATTAGACGAACTGAGTAACAATCTAAAATAAAGCCAAACTCAGCCATCAATGAATATATGCTTGAGGAACGTTCTAAAATTAAAACTTGACTCAAAACTAGTTCTTGAGTTTCCCTCTGTAATACGGACCGTAGTTTTGTGTACCTACAACAAAGATTAGGCTCACCAATCCATTGATAGAGATGGACACCGACATTGGTGCCGATTCTCTTGTGAACGCACTAAACTAAAATTAGAGAATCGCTATCTTTTACTAACAGGCAGCGCGAGAAAAGGACGGCTATAGCTATGAACTAAGTTGGAGATGTCAAACTAATTCACGCCATGCGCTTCACCGTGTTTTTTAGTCGACATGTTTTTACGTGCCGTCTAAATGTCTATGGAAAAATTTGTTCTAACTAATTTGACAGCTCTAATTTACTTTTGTCCCTTTCTTGTCATAATAGAGAGAAAAAGTTAGCAATAGCCTAAATTAAGTTTAGTTTGTGCACAACAGAATCGGCACCATTATCTTATCAACATTTGACACCAAATAAATCCGATTTGAACAAAGACGATACGAGGCTGAGAAAGAGCTCATTCTTACATGGAACCCACACATTTAGATAGATTTAACTGATTCTCTGATTGTTTCCACTCGTCACAATAAAGTTGAAGAGTTTGTTTGTTTGTTTGAACGCGCTAATCTTTGGAACCCAGTCGGATTTGAAAATCCTTTTTGCGTTTGATAGACCAATTCTTGAGGAAGGTTCAATCAATCAATCAACACAGCCTATTGCAGTCCACAGCTGGACATGGGCCTCTCCCAGGCTGCGCCATATTAACACCCTGTCCTCCGCCTTCCGCATCCAGTCTGTCCCAGCCACCTTCTTAAGGTCCTCGGTCCACCTAGCTGGAAAGCGTCCCACACTACGCTTGCCGATACGCGGTCTCCACTCCAGGACTCATCTGCTCCACCGGCCATCAATCCTTCGACAAACATGGCCAACCCACTGCCACTTCAGTATGCTTACTCTGCAAGCTATGTCGATTACTCCGGTTCTTTTCCGGATAACTTCATTCCTGATTTTATCCTTCAAAGAAACTCCGAGCATAGAGGAAGATCCTCCAGTTCCTCTAGTTCCTCTAGTTGTTTAATAGCCTATAGTATATTAAACATCACGCTACGAACATTAGGAGAGAGCAAAAAAAAGTGGGAAAGAACGCTAAGCGAAAACGAAGTCATAGCGCGGGCGGGCGATGTGATGCGACGCGGTGGTTTGTGGGCCGAGATTTTGCACGGACGAAGTCGCTAGTATCCATCGTTAGAGGCATTTTAAATAAGACTGATTATCCTACTTATAGCACTAGCTTATCGATTAATTAATTAATGAGTGTTGAAACAGATCTAATGAATTTGTCATAGTACGGGCAGCACACATCTCAGCTGAAATTAACAACTTCTTTTAATTAATATGGTCTATAAGCCGCATTTTGGTTTCGTATCGCTGAGTTTATGGTTGTGACGATGTTACTTAAAGCAGTAAGTGTCGTGAAAACATTGAATTGTAATATTATAACAGTTAGAATTTAATATTTTGAGGGTATACGATTATAATTAAATCTATGAGGTGTTAAAAAATTAACTCTATAAACTTTAAGTAGTGCTTTCGACCATCGAACTGAATAACTTTTACTATGAAACTTTGAAATCGCGAAAAAAAATCTGCTGTTCCATACATTTTGACGAGTTATGCGAACATAAATGTAGGCAAAAGCAGATTATTTTTTCGCGATTTCAAAGTTTGTCCCATAGTAAAAGTTATTCAGTTCAATAGTCTAAAGCACTCCTTAAGGTTTTTAAAGTTATTTTTTTAACACCGTATACAACGTGTCGTTTTGCATCCTCGTCAAATTTCAGGGTGTGGTACAGAACATCAAACCAAATAACTTTCTCCATGGGACCAACAACGTATTCGCGAAAAAATTTTCAACTGTTCCATAGAAAACTTCAATACCTACTCGACGCAAATGTATGGACGGCTGATTATTTATTCGCGTTTACAATGTTGGTGCCATGGAAAAAGTTTTTCAGTTTGATGGTCTATACCACACCCTTAAATTTGACGAGGATGCAAAACGACACGTTGTATAATGTAACTACATAGAAAGGCATTCGTAATATGAATTTAAACTAAGTAGATTCAATGGTTACCTATATTTATTACTTATGTTATTAATAGCTGACCCGACAGACGTTGCCCTGTCCAAATTAATTCATGTGTGAGAAAATTAATTTTCTTAATTTTTTTTCTTGTGAATTTTTACTATACCTAATGTTTCAATAGTTATTCTGCTATTCGGGGCGGAAACAAATCCAAAAATTCAAACATCGTAAAAATCGGTCTTTGAGTTATAAATGGTGTAAATATGACTTTGTTTTATATACACTCGAGAGCAATGAATTAGGGATACCTACCTGAAAGTCTCGGAAACTAAAATGCTAGCTAAAATGTTAATGTTACCTCAATCTACGAACTATGACTACATTTCCCAATCCCTTAAACCTCTTAATAAGGGGTAGGTACACAAACATTTTAAAATATTATTTGTGAATTTTAAATTCAACCCCTACTGTACCCCCTTTTTTTTTTTTTTTTTTGTGGATGGGAAATCATCAAATGACTTCTCCCGCTCTGGACAGAGGCGGGAGGGCGTGTCAGACTTTTACTGACTAAAACCCACCCATGTTCCTTCAGCTGCCCGTGCCAGGGCCACGGTATCTCTTTCGAACTACCCGCGACCCCGGCGGCATAGGCCCAATTGACCCCGTCACTGCTGACATCTCTTTGAGGCGCGCGTGGAACACAACGCGCCGTCGACCCGGGCCTGGTCCTTACCGGACGGCGAGCTGCCCATTACTCGTCGTCCGCAAGCCCGCGCCTACGGTGGCCGGGAATCGGCAATCGATTCCCGCCGCCCAGGGCGTCTCCTACGGCGGCTAGGGGCGCGAGGGCGCGGCTGTTGCCTCTCCCTCACGCGTTCCGCTTCCTCCTTCGCGAGCATTACTGCTTCGCAGAAGGAGGTGACGGCTTCCCATGCACTCTCGCTCCGCACCATGGCCTGGACCAGGTTTGGACGCGAGAGATCGCCGCCGCCGATCGCCTCCGTGAGAACACGGCGGTGCTCCGCCCAAGCCGGGCAGACCTCCACTGTATGCTCCACCGTGTCCTCCGGGCGATCCACACAATGGTGACACCCGGGCGTTTCCTCCCGCCTTATCCGAAACAGGAACCTCCCGAAACAACCGTGTCCGGTGAGGACCTGCGTCAGGCGGAAGGTGAGGACGCCGTGGCGCCTCTCCAACCACTCCTCAAAGAGGGGACTTATCGCCGCAATTGTGGCGTGCCCCTACTGTACCCCCTTAGGGAATGATTTTTCAAAAACGCTGAACCGCATATTTCTTTATTTCCTACAAAAATCACAAATTTGAATTTTCATAACCCTAACTTAAGAAATGCTGGGTTTCCACCCGCTGTAGGATTATTTTTGATAAAAAAAGTAGCCTATGTCCTTCCTCAGGATGCCATATCCACACAATTTAGGCTAGCATTCTTAGTTTTCGACACTTTCAGGTTTCTTTATGTGACCCTAATTCATTGCTCTTGAGTGTATATAGATAGATTTTTCCAACTTTAATAAAATTAACGAGCGATCTGTACGTGGGTCACACTGAAAGTTTAGATAATAAAAAAAAAATGGAGTGGGCCTGTTAATATATTTATTGCTTTTCGAAGTACTCTCCGTTCCTTTCTAAGCACCGTCGCATGCTATGGAACCATTGACTGAAGCAGTGGGCCCACTCGTCTTTATGGATTTCTTCCATGTCTTTTTCAAACGCAGCCAGCATCTTCAGGGTTCATAAAAAAATTCCTCTAAGTTTATCTTTTATTTTTGGAAATAAATAAAATTCACAAGGTGCCAGATCAGGACTGTAAGGAGGATGACTTACTAACTCCACACTTTCGAAAACTATTCGATATGAAGACAAATATTCGATAGTCCGTCTGGCGGAGTGAGCTGGAGCATTGTCGTGGTGGAGGAGGATCCTGCTTCTTGGGCGCTGCTGCCTAACATTTTCCAAGACAACTGGTAAACAATGACTGACATACCAATCTGCAGTAACAGTCTTTTTATCTTCTAGGACATTTGATGCGAAATGACCCGTCCGTCCAAAGAATGAGGCAATCATCTTTCCCCATGACTTCTTTCTTGACCCTTCTTTACTTTTATCGACAAATCTTCGAATGGAAACATCTATTGCGCAGATAATCTTTTGGTTTCGGGTTCATAACAATATATCCAACTTTGACCTGTGACGATGTCATATACAGCATTCGAGTCACCTCCGTCATACTTTACAAGCATTGAGCGGCACCAATCCCAACAACGGCGTTTTTTGACCTTCCATCAAATTATGAGGTACTATGGACAAAATTTAAGCATGCTCACTTAAGAAAATATTCCTGTGAGAGCGCAGCTAGTGACAAACGAACATTGTGCGATCGAGTCGTGAGCTGTGCATGCGATTATCGCCTTTGAGGTGATCATGCGGAACTTTGGCCCATAGTACCTATCCATCTAGTACAAAGTTTTCTGACGCCTAAATATTCATGTAAAACTTTTGTACTTGACTCATGCCAATACCTAAAGCTGCCCGAATCTGTTGATATGTCACCCTTCTACCAGCTTCTATCATTAGCCGCACAGAACTCACGTTATCTTCAGTAGTCACCGAAGAAGGACTTCCTTCTCGCGAATCATCAGTGAGTTTGCTTCGACCACGTCTAAACTCATTAAACCAGTTGTGAAGAGTGGCACGGGCCGCACGGGATGGGGCGTCGTCATGAAATGCTAATCGAAGTCTATCTTAACATTGTCGTTGAGTAACACCGCAACGAAATTCGTAATATGAGAAAATGTTCTCTAGTCAAATCCATTTCGACGCACGATATGCACTTTTTAAATTGCCGCCAATTTGTAAAAACAAATTACATTATGAATTCATTACACATCTACAGATTTCCGAAGAGTTCATAATTTGAAATTTAAATAAATTTTTCATCGGCTGCTTTTTTTACTGGCCTATTATAAAAACTTTCAGTATACCCCCGTTTAACCTTATCTAATATCAACAAGCTGCCGCTCGTTTGTAAAAGCTACGTGTTCCTCATAATGTTTGTCCACTACAAAAAATGGGCATTAGTCTTCTTCATTTGTTTTCTAAATATCTAATTTATAAAAGGCTCACCATCACTGCACCATTTATTTTACTTCTGACAGCTGGAATACTAATAAATTAGTGATGCCCTAATGCGTTATCGGCTTGATTCGGCTGAAGAAGTTTAAATCGATTTAGCACATCATTATTTACCTTAATTACAACGTACAAGCTAACACTAAAAAATATATATCTATATTATGTACAAGTATAAGTGGGATGAGCCGCTCGCAGGTTGGTATGGAATAAACATATTAATACGTCCACCAGTACTGCTGAGAGTGCCCGCCTGCTGGCTGTGGGTGTATGGGAATCGGGCCTCTGGCTTCAGGCGCTACCGTCACCCAACATAGGCACTATGCTGGGCGATACCATATTCCGGCTTGCTACATGTTTGCGTCTAGGTGCTCCTTGCGGGGCTCCACATCGCTGTCAATGCGCTGCTTCGGACACCATGGTGTCCGAGGCAGTCGACTCCTTCACCGCCATGGCCTATTCTGCAGCAAAAGCGCTGGTCGAATGGCACGGCACGCTAGCATTAACGACATCATCCGTCGGGCTCTTGTCAACGCCGGGGTGCCAGCCATTTTAGAACCCAATGGCTTGGCGCGCGACGATGGGAAGAGACCAGACGGAATGATCATAATGCCTTGGAAGTTGGGTAGGCCTTTGGTCCCCCCCGGAGGGTTCCCGCATTGTCGAGGCGGGGGGGCTCAGTAGCCGTGGCTTGGTCACCCACGGTGAAGCGAAGAGGAACCCGAGGTGGGGGCCGCTCGTCAGGGCTTTTGCCGATAAGCCGACGACGTAGCGGCCAGCGGGTAGGTTGCGGTGGCCGTATGGGCGACACCGCAACTGAGGCGGGCCGCGGTGTCTTATGGGAGGCATCGCGGCTGAGGATTGGAGGCCGCGGCGGGAGAGGAGTGCCGGTATTGCGGTGTGCCGCTCTCCCTACCTTCCGTGGCCTTGACGGGGCCGCCACCGTTTGATGGCGGACGCGGTGGGGCCGCAGGGGAAGAGGAGTGTCGGTATGACGTTGGCCGCTCTCCCTATCCTCTGCGGCCGAAATTGGGCAGGCGGCGGAGCGCGCGCGGGAGGACGACCCTCACGCGGCGCCGCTCCGAAGGCGGAGGAGGGGTCGGAGCAGACGACTCCTCCCAGGTGGGGGCCAGCAGGCAACGGGTGTGGGGGCATCCTTGCCTGTATTGCACAGGCCCCCACCAGTGTCGGACGGGAATGGCCAGGTGTTCCCGGTCATTCCCGTAGCCCCCCATCCGGGGGGGCATGCGGGGCCCGCCAGCTAGGCGGGCATGCGCCGGGAGGGTTGTGGAAGTAAAGGCTGAGCCGGTTTCCCATGGCCCTCCCATCACGGCGATGTGGGAACACTGCTGAGTTTTAGTGGGTATACTGTCATTCCAACAGGAGTCCCACATACCCCGTCTCGTCCCCCACGAGCGGGGACGCAGAAAGCATTTCTCAGCGTCAAAAAAAAAAAAAAAAAAAAAAAAAGGCCTTTGGTGTGGGATGCAATTTGTGTGGATTTGGTGTGGGTGCGCCATTCCATCTTCCTAGCACGGCGGGCTGTGCCGGGGCGGCTGCTGCAGGAGCAGAACACTTCAAACGTCGCAAATATAACAACCTTTTTGGGAACTATATGTTTGAGCCGTTCGGGGTTGAAACATAGCCTTGGAGTCCGAGTGCTCATCGAATTTTTCGGGACATCGCCAAGCGGTTGATCGACTCTATACGGGACCAGAGGGCTGGCCTATTTTTAGCCCAAAGAATTAGCATTGCTATCCAACGTGGCAATGCTGCCAGCCTTTTGGGCACTTTTCCCATTGACAGCAATGTGGACGAATTTTTGATGCCCTATGAGCTCTTCCCCTTTTTATTAATACTTTAGCACATTGATATTTTACTTTAAAGAAAAATGCAAAGAAACAGCATCCGTCAAGTATTGCATTTTTTCGTCTATGGTTGCCCTTCAATAAATAAGAATAAGAATAATTTATGCAGTAAATACAGGTTTTACCAGATGTAAAAATTGGTGGTGTAAGCACAGTCCATATTTTGCCTGTTTAGGGCATGCAAATTAGTTAATAAAATAGGTACCTACGTAGGTACTTATTTAGTTTAGTGGGACACGCTACAAAACTATAAAATATACCTAATCTATATGGATTACAAGATAACCTAACAACCTTAATATAATCACCTTAATATCTAATACACACAACCTTAATATTATGATCTATTAGAAAATTACAAAACTACAAAACAACGTTATCTTAAAAAAAATTATTTACATAATATTTATCTTAAAATAATGTTTTTTTCTCTATGCTGCAGAAATTCTTGCAGTGTATCAAAACAATTTTCGACTAACCATCTGCGCAATTTTATTCTAAAATATTTAAATGGTACTCTACTCTTAAATACTTTGGTAATTTGTTAAAAATGGTAATGCACATATGATAAACATTATTTTTAGTTAGTGTTGTATTACAAAATGGAATTAAAATTTTTGTTGCATCCCTCGGTCTCTGTTTGGTATAACTGTCACCTTTGAATCTAAAGAATTCTCTATGCTTCCTTACAAAAACTGATACCTCAAACAAATACATAAAATTAATAGGGAACTTCATAGACGTGCTTATGTCAAAAGTAAAAATAGTGGTTGGAAAGAGTATTATAATAAAGGTCGAAACCTCTTCTAACATGAAAAAGAAAGGCAATAAAAAGAGTGTCAAAACTTTTTACGTGTCAAAGATTGCATTGCAAGTAATTTATAAAATGTAAAATATTTCAGTGCGCCATAACTCCTTTTTCAAGGAAATAAACCGTATAAAAATTCTTGAGAAAGTAATGCGGGGTCGCTGGACTCTTTACTACGGCACAAATTTTACAACCGACACATGTGCTGTGAATATGGATGAACGTAATCTAAAAGAACCTGAAAATTTAATTACAGACACATATTATTTTTTATCTCACACTCAGTGTACCTACCTAAGAACAGCTCTGCTTTGCTTTGTATTGAATCGCTAATGTTCGTTCTACACAGTAGCAAGATTATCTCAAGAGCTATTTTAGTTACAATGTATTTCTATACAAGTAATAACAGCCGATCCATCAGGTTAAGCTAAACATGCTGGGGTTGGTCCGTGGATGGGTGATTTTAGACACCGACACTCCTCGTGTCTCGGAAAGCACGTTCTGCCGTTAGTCCCGGCTGTCATTCGTGGATCTTTGACGGCCATTACGGGCAGTCAGAAGCCCGAGTCTGACAACCAGTCTTACCAAGGGGTAATTGGTAATATGGGTTGGTATCCGCAACTCTACGTCAATGCGCGTATTTTGCGGTATCGTGTTACCCAGTTACTGGGTTGTGGAGGTCAGTTAAGCAGTCGCTCCATGTAAAATACTGATATTCAGCTGCATCCGTTTAGACAGGAAGCCGACGCCAACATAGTTCAGAAAAGCTAGGCAGATTGATTGTAACTTTACAAGGTGTATTTATAATAACTGAAAACCTGAAAAGGGGTCATTGTACCTACTTATCATTACAAACAACTTTTATTGGAACAAAACTGAAATCACGAAAAACACCTAACATCACGCCTGTAATCCCCGAAGGGTAAAGCAGAGGTTTACCTATAGTACACCGAGTTACGCAGACAAAAATACCAAATAGCTTGTTCGACTGTACATACAAATGTGAATGATAATATATAATTTAATAATTAAACTGCCTTTATTCCCAGTGGCTCCTCCTATTCGTGGCGTGTTTGATGGCAGTGGGTTTGGGCGACGCAAGACGTGCTCTCGTGCACCACCACCGGCGACGCCCCATGATGATGATGTACAACAAGTTGCCACGCGTAAAGGTCCCCAAGAGAATCCTGCTCTAACTCTATTGGGGACTCTCGTCTAGCTTGACGACACAATGCGACAATATGATATAAATAAATTTTCCAACTGGAATTTTAGTTTTGTTTTTCCCTAAGAACCCAAACTTCCCTTTCATGTTCTCATTAGAATTCTACTTAGAATAATTTTCTTTTTGAAGACTATACGTAGCTCCTGAATTGAAGGTGGATGAACCGACGTTAAATGAGTTTTCAAGAAAGTACAAAAGTATTTCACTAAAACGCTTAAAAAGTTAGTTCCCGCTGAGTTTCTAGACTAATGTAACAGACACTTTAGTTAACTTTATCTAGAGTAGAACAATGAACGAAAAACTTAACGACGACGACAATCTTGTGTAACTGCTAAAATAGGTCCGTGTTTTTATGAATTTCTCAAGTTTTTGTTGGCTATGGTATTTAGAAATAGTGTTCTAAGTCCTTGATCTAATATGGTTTACCGGCCGTCGGTGACACGGCGCAAGGCTGCGCGTGCTCATACTGCTTAATGGGCTAAAGGAGGATATTTCGGCGTTATCCGGTTACACTACCATACTACGCATTGTCGTGCACTTGACCACTGATATAAAAGAAGTCCCGATTGACTGGTTATCATTGTGCAACGGATCTTGTGTCTTATAGTCTCTCTTACGTCTCCCAACAAAACATACAAACATCAAGATGTTCAAATACGTAAGTACATACCATTCTCTAATTAAACTTTAATGTGAATTTTAAATCGAACTTTATTTTGTTTAAATAATAATTTTATGTTTTCAAACAATTAATAGACCGAACATTTTTATTATCAAAATAGTTCTACGTGTCTTACTGCTGAGTACCCCGAGTAGAGGTCTCTCTCCATATTTCCACTTAAAACGGATATTTGGTGGATATGGTTAAATTTTTCTTGAACATCGCAAATTGCTTAAAATCTAATTAAAAACAAGATGAGAAGATATACACTTTTATGAGACAAATCTTTATTAAATCTTAACTTTTTCATACCATTTGCTCCACTACGTGTGTATACAGCACGGATATCTATGGTATACAGGGTGAATTTTTCAAGTGGGCGTGGATGGTCAAATCCGAAACTATGAGGAATAGCGAAAAGTACTCAAAGGAGTCTCGGGTTCGATTTTGATGAAAACTAAAACTTCTAGCCAGGAATCAAACCCGTTGATTAAAAAAAAAACACAGTGTATTATTACACCATTTGATAGTGTTGCTAATAAGAATCGAATTCTGGGAAGTAATGACATACGGCGAACTAAAGGAAAGAGATCATTTTTAACAAAATATTTTTTTATTATTCTTATTGACTTACCTTAACTGTTCAAAATGATAACCATTGTTTTCAATACATAGCTCGATTCGACGTGTCAAAGATTGTACTGCATTCAGCATTACCAATATTCCTCATAGTTTCGAATTTGGCCATCCACAACAGTATGAAAAATTCACCCTGTATACTAAAACGTAATATTATTTCCAGGTGCTGTTCGCTGCTCTCCTCGCTTTCGCCTCAGCCAAGCCTAAGCCTCTGGTGTTGGAGTACCCCGTAGCAGCCGCCTACACTGCTCCAGTAGCAGCCGCCTACACTGCTCCAGTAGCAGCCGCCTACACTGCTCCTGTCGCCTACTCCGCCTACAGCGCCTACGACTACGCGCTCCCCTACTCGGCCTACAGCTACGCAGCCCCATACACTTACTACGTACGCTGAGAGATTGACACTACAGATTCTATGAAAACTGACTACGATACAAATATGTAAATTATTATTATATCGCACAGCAATCATCGAAATAAATTATATTCGATACTAATCACTCTTTTTCATTTCTTGTGACCATTTTCTTCTGCAACCTTGTTTGAGCCAACATTTGCTTAACATAAAATCACGCCTGGTTCCCTGTAGGAGTAGGCAGAGGTGTAGCTAGCCAAGCCCACATTTCGCCAGTTTTGAGTATATTATGAATGACCAGCAAGTTCATTGTATTTTCACATTGGCCTCTATTAAATAGGTCAGGTTTTAGTGTACCTCATTGTTCGGGTTCATATACCTATTATTATGTATTATGAAAGGTTAAAGCCTTCATGATTGAATAATAGTATAATACTCGTAATACAATTACTATTTGTAATTTAATAATGCCGTAAGTATTTTATTGACTTGCTAATTGTGACGTGATTGTTCATTCATAAATACCTTAATATTTAAGGTATTAACGGACTTAATTGCTAAAGTTATTGTGATCTAGCTGTAAGGGCATTAAAACACGTTTTCAGCATTACAGAACTTACAAAATACCAAGTAAGTATTTGTATGATATCTTTACAAATGTTGTTGCTATTATGCCATTATTAAATAAACGTGCACATAATAGGGGCTTATGTATTTCAATAAGTACAGCCAACATTCGTAATTATTGTTATGAGCTAAACATATACGTCACAATATGTGAAACTATCAAGGCTGCGCATTTAGGGGAATATTATTGAAATATCGAATCGAAATTAGAACTCGCACGCTAAATGAGCATCGGTCAAAAAGTCGCTTGTAAATTAAATTGCGTGCAAGGTACATTTTATCGGCTTGCTAAGTTCTAGTCGGTGTTGATGTCGATTAATGTTGAAGATTAGTGATTTTATCGTTCGATACGGTAATAAAAGGGCAGTATAATGAACGTCGGTGACGCCCGAGACGTATAGTGTAGCTGTGCAAAAACGTGAGAACGTGCCAAAAGTCACGTGAGTGCGCCCACATACTGCCATTTATTATCAAATCAAGCTTTTATTCAATCAACTACGCCGACTACGCGCAGTTTGTTTTGCCTGTAAGCATAATTTATGTCAAGGTGTGGAATTGTCGGCGGAGAAATTTTGGATTTCGTTATTATAGATAAATATCTAAATATATGCACCAAACTCCAAGTTCAGGCGATAGGAAGTATAGCTATCACGATCGTTTCAATACAAATGACAATAGTCTTTAAGCCTCGACGAAGCGGGACTTGGCGGGCATTGTAATGTTTTAAATGTTCTTTGTTTAAAAAATAAAAATAACCTGTATTTTACTCTTTAACTTGCATAAGTACCCTACAGCAGTCTTCTTATCAAAATCACAACAAAATAAACATAAAATAGCTTTGAGTAACTTCTAACAACAAATAAACACGAACTCAACGTTCCATCTGTTCCAGGAATGCATAACGAGTACGCACTTGTGACTGACTTCTAAGGAAATGTCAACAAAATCCGGACTGCGGACTTTGACTCTTATGAGATACCTAGTACACTAGAACCTCTGTAATTCTAACCTCGATAAGTCAATAACCTCCAAAACTAGGAAAAAAGTTATGTTCCCTTCCCTTCAAGCCTCGATTACTCGAGATCTCTACTCTCTATAAATCGAAATAATCAGTGAGTCAAGCCATTTTGGTTCATACGTTCCCTCCATTACTCGAACAAATACATAGGACCTCTGTATCTCGAACATAGCAATGTTTGAGTTTACAACCTTCACAACTCGGATCATTTCAAACTAATTATTTCTAAGCTCGAAGAAAAGTAAGTTACAAACTTAAAGAATTTGCTGACAATGTACGTCATTGTTTCTTAGAAAATAATGTAAGAGTACCAATATTTAAAGGATTACCAATTCTATGAAATAATAAAGGAATTTATGGCTGACAGTGACAGTGTACTTATTAGTACGTGTACGTGGACTTACAAGAGCAATTAAGTAATTGGTATTTAGCAGAACCGAAATTTCCAGAAAAAATATTTTTTCGCTTGTTATTTTGACCTACTTTTCGGAGAATGTACCTATACTGCTACCTCCTTTAATTATTTTATCTAAAGCTGTTATAGTGACAATTTTCACAGTAAATAAATAGGTGTCTCATTCGCAGTTTTTCCAACTTTTTAAAATCAAACTGGGGTTGGTTTAGGTACTATAAGTACCCCAGTTCTTCATCGTTCTAATGAAATAGGGCAGGAGCCCGGACATGAAAAAATCATCCGAAATTAATCTTGTATTCAATCTGCCTAACCTTTTCCCAATTAAGACCCCAACATAAGTACGAGTACTTATGTTGGGGTCGACTTCCAATCTAACCGGATGCAGCTGACTACCTGTATTTTACATGGAGTGACTGCCTATCTGACCTCCACAACCCAGTATCTGGGTAATACGATACCCCTTGGTAAGACTTATTGTCAGACTTTCGGCGGCCTTCTGACGAACCGTAACGACTGTCAAAGATCCACAAATGACAGCCAGGACCAACGGCTTAACGTGCTTTCCGAGGCACGGAGGCTCGGTATGTAAAGATGGTCACCCATCCACGAACCAACCCCGGCAAGCGTAACAACTACCTGATGCATCGACACGTGCGGCTGTTATTACGTAGCCACGAGTTCCTCTCGAAATAAATCTTGTATTACTGCCAAAAATAATAGGTGAACAGACTCGACGTAATGCATAAGTTCCATTAAGGTTATCCAGGACACGTTAAGTCAATAATAACATCCCACCTGTGCAATCTATAGGGAAATTAAGATTTTGCAGAAACGAACCTATATATTACGACCTACGGTGGAGTTAGTTTGTTTGATCTAGTTTAGTGAGATTACTGTTTAGTTAATCTGCTGAGGTACAGGCAATAGGATAGTTTGGGCAGTTACATTAGGTTATAGGTAATACAATCTACAATTTTGGTATATTTTAAAATGGATTAACATACAAAACATTTCATTTTTGTTGGCTCTTTGGGTCAAGGTCCTTTAAAAATATCCGTGTCAAGGTCCTTGTAAAATTCCAATACGCTCGAAATGGCTTCTGTGTTGACCATATTTGTTTATTCACTTTTCAGAAAGAAAGAAAATTGTTTATTTGCCACGTAAATGCACGTAAACACATTGAGACGAATAAAAAACTACCATGACATTAAAATATAGGACTATGTGTGCCTCATAGCCACGCTACGCAGGTTCATTTTAGCAATAAAGCCAGACAGATGTTATCTGGCGCTGATTTTCAAATTAACCTTTAAGGCCTCATCGATTTGCCAATTAACTTTGGATTCTGCTGAAATCAGGCTCAATAAGTCAATAAGCTCACTGCTGCATATAATATGCCCTTGTGAAATGAGATATCTCGAGCCCTAAATCAACTTCAGACTCTTATTGGTAGCTGGTTGATCGTGCATTCACCTAAGTTGGTTGGTCACATCTCACCCTTGTGGCACCCAAGGGACCAGTAGCACTGACCGAGTTTAGTCAGGACGTCTTAACGGTCTTTGACCTGGTTGCATGGGGTGATCAAAGCGATGCTTTTGCGAGCAATTACTTACTGGTCAAAGGTTAAAAAAAATCTAGAACCCTTTGAAATGTGAACACATTTTTGTATTTTTTTCACGATCGTCTTAATATATTCTTGTATCACATTGGACATAATTAGGTAAATGCTCAGTTTTAAGTTGAATACAGTGTACAAAGCCCAGTAATGCTGGACTTTTAAACGGAGTTTGTGGAAAGTTGGGTCATCTACTAAACAATAAAAGGTTGTTTTGACCTTTTCCTTAATCGTCCTTTCATTTACTCGTAACTACATATTGATGATAACGCTCTGATTGCACAATTTATTTAATAAACATGCTCTTCTGGGGATTTGGTTTGTACACACGCTAATCAAGCTATCTCCAATTTAATGTCATAACATAAATAATCTAGTTTTAGGTTCAATCATTACGAAGTTTAAGTAACATAGAATTAATTAAATTTACTTTAAAAAAGTAAAAACCGACTTCAAAACCAAAATTGAATAAAATAACTTTCATAAAACACTTAACAGCTTCTGAAGTCGGTGTCAAGCTAAAGTGCATTGAGGAATTGAAGACACCGACTTCAGAAGCTGTTAAGTGTTTTATGAAAGATATTTTATTCGTTTTTGGTTTTGAAGTCGGTTTTTACTTTTTTTAAGTAAATTTATTTTTCCATTTTTAGTTGAATATAATACAATTACATAAATAGGTAAGCCCAAGTCGAACGAAAAGAAGAATCATCAATTTCCGCTTAGAAATGCCGGAGATACAGTCGCATAAATGTCCGTATTTTTTTTTATTGCGTTGACTTAGAAGTTTGTCTTTTTAGGACTCCAAGGGACCATAGACCTACGTAATTGGTATTAATTTCAACTTGATACCTCCACGCGTTCTTGAGAAAAAGGGTCTTGACAGACTAACAGACAGACACGGACAACGAAGTGATCCTATAAGGGTTCCGTTTTTTCCTTACAAAAAAATACCTAATTAAAAAAGTAGGTCGGCACAGGACTCGTAAAACGTACAGCATGCCATGAATGCCTTTTCTTACACTTTACTTACCTAAAACATAATCTATTTTTATAAGTTACAGCAAGAATTGTAGGCAAGCGACATCGTGGCAGGCCTAGACGGAGATGGCGGGATGAGCTGGACTCCTTCAACAAGAACTGGTCCCTAGCAGCTTTAAACAGAGAGAAATGGAAAGAGAGTAGAGAGGCTTTTCCTCTGCAGTGGGAGATCACAGGCTTTTAATAATAAGAATTGTAGGAATTTACAATCAAAACATTTAAATGTCGCTAAAACCACACTCACATCATACAGTCGTCCGACGAAGCCCGAGCTGCATACGAAGTTCGGTGAACTACGTAAGCTGCTCGGGCTCTCGTCGGACGACTGTATTATGTATTAGACTGTGCTAAAACCAAGAACTATAAGCATTCCAGTTTTATTAAGTACCTAATTTAACTTGCGTATCTGTGACCCAATCTCGTTTATCGTGACTGTTGCTCATGTTAATATGTCCACTTGGTTACTTTCAACTGAGTATGACAAATATAACTAAGGCTTATTTATGTCCAGCAGATGACGTTTTTCAGCTGAACGATGGAAGAATATGCCACAGAAACATGATGATGACCATGATGTCGGCCCCCTAGACAGCAATATCACGTTATGCCAGACTGAACTATTAACACCACCAGCATCATTAATTACGTTGATGCGAATCACATCATGTAATGCTATTGATTGATAATTTCTATGTAATGCACACGCAAATATGCCAAGTAGATTTACAAAATTATAACGTATTTGAAAAAAAAACTTTAAACTAAAGATTTTACTCTTTCGGGCTCAAATTACAGGACAAAGGGCTTTTATGTGCCTACATAATTGTGTGATGAATGGACGTCACCCTAAATTTATTTTTAACAAGTCTCGTGTTCCATTACGCCAACATCTAATTATTTTCAGGCCACTTGAGCATTCGTCTTTGCGAACGCGTCACGCATGAAATTCTATCAATCATCCATGAAACTGTATGGAACACGTCGTCGTCGTCGTGACGTCATTACTTCGCACATTTTTATCAACAACATTAATTGAAAGTTGCGGACAGATTGTGTACGTCATATTACGAATGTTACGAAGCGGTGCGCATTTGTTTCATTCAACGGAAACTTCCACGTTTCCGCTCCGTTTACACGGTGCAAGTTTCTGGAACGTACAAGAGCAATAATCGCAGCATGCTATAAAGCACATTCAATTTTATTGCCATTCAAGAATTGCATGCATGTGTTTACACGCGTGCGATTCCATAAAATGGCATACAATATTTGAATGCAAGTTTTGCCATTTAACAAAATCGCATGCGACTTACACCATGCAATAAAATTGTAAGGCGATTATTGCATGCAAGTTTTGCCTATTGGAGATAGTTCTTTTTTGGGCGCACTGTATTGTAACATCACTTAATCGCATTACATATGCCTAAAAAAAGTAACCGATTTGTCGAAAATGAAGTCGCCATCACGAAATCGTAATAAAAAAATATGATTTGATAATGCACTCAACTGATTCACTTCCAGTTACGATCATCAATATCATACATGCAAAGTAAATGCTAGTATTGAAGCGTTTCTAACGTATCTATGAAAAAAAAAATATATTCAGATCGAGTTGGTAACCAAATTCTGTTTATAAAATAAGTAAATATACTATTGACGCTGCACCAAGTTCACACCTGCGTTTAATCCTATTTGTAATATCGCGTTAAAAATCAATCTGCCTAGCCTTTTCCCAACTATGTTGGGGTCGGCTTCCAGTCTAACCGGATGCAGCTGAATACCAGTATTTTACATGGAGAGACTTCACCTATCCGACCTCCACAACCCAGTAACTGGGTAATACGATACCCCTTGTAAGATCGCGTTAATAGGTTTAAAAATCAACGTGACACGGAATCTATTTTTTGGTTGCTTGACAGTTTGACTCTAGTGATGTTACTCAGTCACTAATGGTTATTCACTCGCTTGTCCTGTCCTGATTATATAACCTTGATAACTCAATTCAAATTGAATCTAAGTTATGTATAGGTCTAGAGGGAGGAGCCAGCAGCTTCATACGTTTGAAACGCAAACAAAAAATCTTTAAGAATTATACCAAGATCCAAAATAAAGCAACCGTTCAATGTATATTACATAACAGTATTTGATGATTTATTATACGAAATAGATCTATTCCGTGATTTATTACCTACCTGCGAATTAAATTATAGAATGAAGAATGACAGTTAACTAGTGTGGCAGTGTTGGTGATATTTATCTAGTCTCGACTACATCGAGTGGCATCTCGAGTAAAAATTAAGTCAATCCTATATTTTATTTACTCGAGTAACGTGTTAAATAAAATCGAGTCGCATCACTATAAACACTGTCAGGAAGGACGAGTGTCAACTGACAACAACACATCATTCATTAATTTTTTTCCGTTTGTTTCGAATTGTATGAAATTGATATTTCTGTTTGATTTCCCGTGTGTAATTGAATGGTTACTTACAATAAATATGGAATTTTCAAGATGGCCATAGCATTTACTCCTGAAGGATGCTGTATTCATTGTTAAGTTAGATTTCAACGCAACGTGCGAATACATTTTCCGAGACTACTACAGATGCGCGGTAACTTGTGAACACATGGATTTTTCACTTGTTTCATTCAAACCATCTAGATGCAGTTTGAGGAAACTGCGTATTGGTGATGCAAGAAAGTATTGAAACTGTTTATTAATTTTGAAGATTTGGATACAGGATTATTTACATTCCATGGCGATCTGCACAACAAACGCATACGGTGCCTGTTGACTTTGCGGAAAAGAACATTATTTTGCAGAGGATGCACACCAAAGAGAACAATAATAATATTAGTTTGAATACGCTTATTTTCTAACACAAATCTTTTATTTTTTCAGGTGCATTATTTAAGTACCTAGAACATCAATTTCTTACACTAAAGCTGCTCTACCTAGATATTGTTGCAACTGTTTGGTGGGCATACGTTGGTACTGTTTACACCTTTATTTACGGTTATTCCTCAGGATTTCTTGCTTCAAAAGAGGAGCAACGATTAACACACCCTTACTCACTGGCACTCATGTTTGAATGACAGCACAAATGTCAGAACATTTTCATGCCAGAATGGAATGTAATTTTATTGGTCTTTACCTATGAAATTGCCGTTCTGCAGTACTGGCCATTTCAAATCAAAATAATTTTTGTTTGGCTAAGAATTCTAATTTCAAATTAATTTTATTTTAAAAACATGGATTTTTTTTCCAAAAGTAGTCATTTGTTTATTGATTAGTGTTACATTTTCATCGCATTTCAATCTTTTTCGTCATCATAGATACGTTAAAAATTCGAGTAATTATGGAATATGAGTACCGTCGTGGCAGCAACGCGGCACAAGCGGCACGCAACATCAACGACGTTTACGGAGCTAACACTACAAACCAACGCACCACTTGTTATTGGTTTGCTCGCTTCCGTTCTGGAGATTTCGACCTGAAGAATGAACCTCGCGGTCGACAATGACGAATTAAAGGCGATTGTGGAAGCTGATGATACACAATCTACGGCTGAATTAGCAGCAGCTTTCGACGTTAGCGTCAAAACAATATTGGTCCATTTGCGTCAAATTGGCAAGGTAAAAAAGCTTGACAAATGGGTGCCCCACGAACTCAATGATCGCCAGCGCGAAGTACGCGTCGAGACGTGCCTTGCACTGCTCAACAGACACACAAATGAAGGAATTTTGGACCGCATTGTTACCTGCGATGAAAAATGGATTCTGTTTGATAACCGCAAGCGCTCAGCAAGTTGGTTGGATCCTGTTTCAGCACCTAAACAATTCCCTAAACGAAAACTTACCCCTAGAAAAGTGATGGTCACTGTTTGGTAGTCTAGCGCCGGTGTGATTCTTCACAGCTTCTTACCAAACGGGGTGAGCATTACTTCAGATGTGTACTGTGAAGAATTGAACACAATGATGGAGAAGCTGGCACATCTTCAACCAGCATTGGTCAATCGCTCGTCTCCGCTGCTCCTGCACGACAACGCGCGACCTCATACTGCACAGCAGACGGTCTCCAAGTTGCAAGAACTGGGGTTGGAAGCTCTCCGTCATCCGCCCTACTCACCAGACCTTGCGCCTACAGACTACTACTTTTTCCAGAATTTGGATAACTTCTTGGCGGGAAAAAAATTCAATACCCGAGAGGCAGTACAAAATGCCTTTGAAGAATTTATTGCCTCCCGTCCAGCTGATTTCTTTAAGAAGGGCATCAATAAACTGCCACTGCGTTGGCAAAGATGCATTGATTGCATGGGTGATTACTTCGATTAATACAAATAAAAAATGCATGAAAAAAATTCGTTTAAATTTTTTCATACAAAACGGCAATTTCATAGGTAAAGACCTATTATTGTACATAACACTGTTTGCACCTAAACCAGTTTTGACCGCCAACTAACTTGCCCGTACGTGCAACAATATTGTACATGTTGTTTAGACGAAGCCAGATATTTGCCCTTCAAGTTTATGGTATGCCACAAGCAAAAAACTTGCGCCGTGTAAATGGAGATTTCAAGTTTAGAATGTGAGTAAAGTTGAACCCGAAAAACCACATTCATAGACAATGAACGTCTCGTGACTCTTTAACAAAGTATTTTGTAAAACCAAATCGCTTACTGGTCAAACACAAATTGCATTATGTTCACAGCGGCCATATTGGAATTCAACAGTTGTTTAAATACATTTGGAGCTGTTTAAGCTAATGGAAAGTTTCGCGATCCACTTGCTCCTGAATGTTTCCTTACACGAGTCCCAGAGACTATTGCGTCAACATTGGCTTTGTTCACTTGAAATCAACACTTTTGTTTAGAACTTTCTATCGACAGAAAAGCATTTGAAGGTTGTGCCACAGTACATGCAAAAATACCACATGTCACCACATTATGTGATTAGGACGGTTCACTAATGTTTCACTTGACAAACAACGTTTCATATAATATTCAACAACTAATTCCACAAATGATTCATTTTACAAACACTCGCTTTACAAACATTTATTTGGCAAATGCTTCTCTTTACAAATGTTTCACATGATATTTTATCATTCATACATTTTTCATGTTCTATTTAGATTCATTTCGCAAAATCACGTTTATAGGTAAATATCTTTGTGTAATAAATGCTGTAAACCAGTCACAAAGTGATCATGACAGTAGTTTTGCATCTTAATCATAATCAGACTATAACGTTCCCACTGCTGGGACACAGGCCCCTCTCTGTGAGAGGGAGTGGGCCGTAATCCACCACCAGTTTTCCACATTTTTTTTTTCTATATATTCTTTTTTGCATTGCATATTTTTTTCATAACTCATATGCATAATTTATTTATTGCATAATATATTTTACTTTTCTAATTCTTTTTTGGCACTCGCCGGCCGCTGCCGCGGCATGCTCGCTTTGCTCGCTCGACTCGTGCGTAGGGAGCCACAGTTCTAATGTAACCTAATTTAACCTTATTTTGCGAGTATAAATATTTAACTTAATCTAACTAGTTCGGTTCCAGGTAACCTAGTAAAAATAAACTAGTCGTTTTTGCCATTCGCCGCGGCACCTGCTGCGGCACGATCGGTTTACTCGCACGGCTCGTGCGTAGGGGAGTCGCAGTTCTAACCTAACCTTATTTGCGAGTAAAAATATTTAACCTAATCTAACTAGTCCGGTTCCGGTTAAAAATAAATTAACTAGTCGTGAGATAACATGACTGAAAAATTAATTGTTTGTCAAATAATACATTTATCAAACAAAAGTTTATCAGGTGATTAGTTTGTTAAATGAATTATTTGCCAAACTTGTTGTTGTGAAATGATGGAATGGCAAATTGTGTTTTTGCCAATCGTTGTTTGTCAAGTGAGAATTTGGAAAATAACTATCGGTAAAATGACAGGATACCGATTAGGACTCGTTGATTAGTTACATGTCCCAGACATGCGTCAGCCCTTAGTCGGCATTGAACAATAGATTTATATAACATTGCATCTAGTTTTCATATTTTAATTACATAGGTTTTGTAAAGACGCCAGCACATCAAGCTACTACAATCTGTCAAATTTCTTTAATAGATTTTCATCTCTATCACTAAAGCATTAGGTTCAAGGTTGATTGGCAAATATGACAGTTTCGGGTGACTTGATGTGCTGGCATCTGTACTTCTACATTTGTACTCCGTAAAGTTAATGTTTTACTTAAAATAGCAATAAATAAGCATTACTGAAAGGCTGCACTGACTGACTGTAGTACCTACAGAAAAATATAAAAAAAACGGCTAAGTATATCTTCCCGTAATAGTAAGTGAATAGCCCCAAACATTTTAAATACAGACAATCTACAATTGCACACACAAGTAAGTACGTAGTTACTTTATATCTAAATATAATAAGCATGTGAAAATCTATCGTTTACTGTAAAAACTCAAGCATATGAGCCTTTGTGGATACCACGTGGAGCATTCTTATACAAAACTTACTTAACTACTTTAGAGACCTGCGCAAATATGTCCCATTTCCGATTAAATGAATAAAGTAAACAAATACCTAGTATTTGATTTATACTAAAGCTAATAATATTCAAAGTTGAAAGAGAATGTTAAAGTAGAACACCACACAAAAGACATTTTTGTTAAAAGGCGTAACACTGATGAAATACTTACTTAGCATATACTTATTTAAGCACGTGAAATAATTTAAAGAAAAACAGTTTTCATTACAAATAATCCAGCCCTATTCATTGATAATCATTTTTCATTGAGTGAGTGAGTGTATCCTGTTTTTAATGAGCCTATTTCTTTAATGAAATTTGGGCACTATTGTGCTAAAACATAATTCGTGGAATTGTTTTTTTATGTTTTAAGGGTTCCGTACCAAAATAGTAAAAAAACCTTACCTTACCTTATGGTGCGACTCAGTCTGTCTGTCTGCCCGTCTGTCACAACTGGATATCTCAAGGACTACTAATGCTATCAACTTGAAATTTGTAACAGTTTTAGATGACGTTTGCCCAATTATTTTGCAAATAAGAAAGAAATAAAAATATATTTTTTTTTTCTACATCAGGGACTGAAAGGGGGTCTTAAAAGTTCGAAGTGGGGCTTAGGGCATGTGGGATAATGGGACATAAAAGAGCGCTGGTTGCACATTCTCAAACATTTTTTTTTAGGCCGCATAGTTTTCGACTTTTGATGAAACATGTAAATAAAAATACCGTCTAGTGCCCCTTATCTCCGGTGTTTGTTTGAAGAAAATTCAGAAATTATTATCTATTAATATATATTAATTATCAGTGTGATAGAAGTTTATGTAAAAATCACAGGAAAACTAAAACGATGTCTCTAAATAGCACATTTTTTCAGAAATAGGAACGGAACACTCAGTGCGCGAGACCGACTCGCTGTTGACCGGTTTTATGTATTGGCCGAATTAATCTTTGGTTTCGTTTTGTGCGAATTTCTTAAGTGCTTGTGATTCTAACCTGTTGCTATGATCTTTTTTCTCAATTCAAATCCACACACTGGGACTGGGGTAAGCTTCCTTAGGTAGCAAATGCTATTGAAAGATCGTACTCAATGTTCACGAATCTCATTTTATGAAATGCAATTATTATAAAACAACTCCTATTGTTCTGACACATGGTCAGGATAATAGATAGAAAGGCCATCTTACGCTTATTGCAATCAGTGCACTTCATATTTACGCACTAGGTCAATGTTTGCAGCGTAACATTCGTGTTACAGCTATTAAAGCAAAATAAGTTGTAAAGGAGACAGACCATCACTAACTACCGCATAATATACGTACTCAAGTCAAGCACTCTCCTCACAGATTCAATCAACAGGTACTCCAACGCTTATTAACATTCTGTGTCATTCACCAAACATAGCTCATTGACGTGCTCTAATTCCAAATCTCCTAAACAAAAACAAAAGAAAGACAAATGAAAGAAAAAAAAAGATATGTTGTTACATGAAATACGAATTTGGAGTGGACGTATCTGTGTTCGCAGGTGAAAAATGTAGGTGTCAATTGCAAATGGTGACGACATTGACGGTGAATTCCTGACTGGACTGTCTTCTACGGATTTGCTGTTATGTAATAGTGAACTGATTCGAAAGCCCTCCCTGTGTGTCCTGGATACGTCAAGAAAATGTGTTCTTTTTTGTTTGAGATGTAAATATACGTATGCTTGTATGTAAGACAAAACTTTTGCCGAATTGTCTTAGGACTTACATAACCTACAATCTACCTACCGAAACTCTCGCAGTATAATTGCCGGCACGAGTCGTGAGCACAAATTCCACCTTAACTTTAACTGCCCTCGTCAGCGTGCTCTTGTATTCTGTTTTCTATCTGTATCTAAATATGCTTGATAATATATTGCTTTCATTGCTTCCTCCTATGTGCAATCTGCCATGATAGGAATTAAGATTAGTTATGTTTAAGAGTAGAGTTTATGCTCACGACTCGTGCCGGCAACTATACAAAAATGCAGCATGTAAGATTATAAGAATTAATAAAATTATATGTACGAGTATTTGGTACAATTAAAGTTGAGTAAATAATGCTATCACAGCACCCTGCAGAGCAATGAAAGTATTCTCCAATGCCACACTGGAAACACCGAATTCGAATAAGCAACAATAAATAATGCAACTTGCAAGAAGTTATAAGGAAATCTATATTCCGTCGTCAAGCGGCAGATTCAAACTTTAGAACTCCGATGTGCCGCCAGCAACTAAGATTTTCTTACGTTATGTGTGTGAAGATGTGTGTGTGCATAATTATTATGTAGGCAAAATCTCTATCTACTTATACTATTAATATCTTCAACATCACTGAGCATCCTGGAGAGATGTCCGCTATGTACCCAGGCATGGTTTTTTAAAGGTAAGCGGGGTTTGAATGTGCATATTGGAAAGGTGCTCAGACCACATAATGCACTCACATAAGACCCTGTCTCAACAGCTACACCTACAACACCAGGTACTTCCACTTTTGACCCGTTTTGGAAAACTGTTTCAAAATTCAAAAACTCTATTCCTGTTTTGAAGCGAGTTCCTCGCGGCGCTAGACCTCTAGTGGCACAACACTTAGCAGGTTGCGTTCGTCTTGTCGCCCGAGAGAATTCGCAAAGTGCTTGGGAACAGCTGCTCATCTTCCCTTACAGAATTCTACATGTACAAAAGAATTTGGCAACCAAAAAGACTTTAACTGCACAAATTAAAGAAAACTGTAATACTTCGGCTCATAATTTAGATTCCAAATTACCGACACAGAGATATACCTCTTTAAAAGGTATATCCCATCTGGTAGAATCCAAGTTAGGGGAAGGTGACATTAGCGGAGCAGCCAGAATTCTTTTTAGTAGTGATGCGGTGGCACCGTGTTCTCCAGAAACACTCGCAGCTTTGGAGAGCAAACACCCTGCCCCAGCGGATGGACTTTCTTTTCCCGACCCCCCTGTTCTGGATAATCACTCCCTCACCATTACAGGTCGAGAGTTGGTCACAGCCGTTTGCTCCTTTCGGAGCGGCTCCGCTGGTGGCCTCGACGGCCTGTGTCCTCAGCACCTTAAGGACCTTATCTGTTCAGGCGCCCGCGGGGCAGCTGGTGAGTTGCTCTTGAAGGAGCTTACGGCTCTGACTAACCTCATGCTCTCCGGCAAGGTGAACGAGGTCGTCATCGACGTTCTATTTGGGGCCAATCTATGTGCCCTGCGTAAAAGGGATGGCGGCATACGTCCCATTGCCGTGGGAACTACTTACCGTCGTATGGCAGCCAGGATTTGCTGTAAATTTTATGGTAAGGTTGTTTCGGAAAAATTGCAGCCCCTGCAGCTAGGTTACGGCTCCAAAGGGGGCTATGAGGCTGCCGTACACACCTTATCGACCTACCTAAATTCTGATAAGGTGAGGTCATCCTGAAGGTTGACATAAAGAATGCCTTCAATTCTGTTAATAGGGACACCTTGCTGGCAGAAACTAGAAAAGAAATACCCCAAATTTATAGTTTCCTTTAGCAATGTTACAGACACCCTTTTAAATAACTGTATCGGGACAACCTTCTGGAATCTGCTGTTGGCTGTCAACAAGGTGACCCCCTCGGGCCAGTAATTTTTAGTTTAGCCATTCACCCAATTATTCGACAACTAAATTCCAAATTTAATGTTTGGTATCTTGATGATGGTACCTTGGGAGGCGATGTAGAAACTGTTTTAAATGACCTTCAATTCTTAAAAATGAACTTCATTCCATTGGTCTTGATCTCATATATACTTGACGGCACGTCTAAAGGTTTTACGACGCAGTTGATTTTAGAACGATCATGACAGCTGTCAACTTGACGTAATCCCAAGTACTATGTTGGCGGCCTCTCGTTGACAGTTTTGGGCGCAAAACTGATTGAGGTAGATTTAAAGAAAAGCCGGTTGGGTTGTTTATTGATATTGTGATGTTACTAATGGTAGTGATTACCCTGGCAGTGCAGTGAAGTAAAGGATTGGCGCACGCGCTTACGTACTTGGGAGAACGTCGTTTACATTCAGAATATCATTGACTTTCATTTACTTACCATCTCCTCGCCCGCAAACGCACGCAATATTATGACCTCTTCTGATAAAGACTACGTAATGCCTTTATACTGTATCAGTCTATTTATAAACAAATGTTTGTCATCATAATTAGTTTTGATGTATGCATATAACTACACGCTATTGTTGTTAATGAAAGCTGAAATGTTACATCCAGGTGTGGGGTATCTCACACAAAAGCTATTTGTATTCGCTTTGAATGGACTGCCTCTGTCTAATCGCTGGCGGTATCTTAAAGCGGTTCTTGTCGGAATTATAGTGCTTATTATTCGAGCCTTATAATGCTTACTTAATTTATCTTAATTAGAGTACAGAATATAAACAGTAAGTACACTAATTACATGCCATCAAAAGGTTAGATACTCGTTTATTCATAGAAAATTAAGAGTTAAACGAAACAGTAACACTGATTGAACAGCGCTGAAAGGAATGTTGTATCTTCACAATACACGATAGCAATAAGTATCTTATTCATATTAAAAAAAGAACCTGAAAACTGTTTATATATTAAATTAAGTAATATTAATTGCACACTACTTGTCAGTTTTGTAACAGGACCTGGGCGACCGAGCTCTGCTGTGATGAAACTAGAGACAACAGATTTTTTTTACCCAGATAAACGAGACCTAGCTAGATTAATTTTTCGTTCCCATAAACCCCTATATTCCAACTTTCACCGAAATCTTAGAGTCGTTTTCGAGAATGTGATTACAAATATATACATAAAAAGTAAAGTAAATATGTAAACAAATATTGCTCATTTAATAGTATAAGTTATTGCGATATTGGCTAAAAGTTTTCAAAATACAGGGTGAAATTTTAATAGTTTTAATCCTCTTAAGGGGTCATTGTACTCATCATTATGAACAACTTTTACTATGGGACCAAACCTGAAATCGCAAAAAAAAAATCAGCTGTTCAGTACATTTATTTACATTAACTCTTCAATATGTAGGGAGCAGCTGTTTTTTTTTTGCGATTTCATGTTTGGTCCCATAGTAAAAGTTGTTCATAATGATGAGTACAATGACCCCTTAAGAGGATTAAAACGATTAAAATTTCACCCTGTATATTTTCAAGTAGGAAGATCTGCAGGTGATATTTCTTCTTAGCGAGTCGATGGTAATCTAATTATGGACTCGGCCCAGAATTCGGCTACGTGTTTGGAGCCATCACTAGCGTCCTCAGGTGACACTGTAAAGATAATAGAGTAAGATATTAAACCTCCTTACTATACAGAAACAAGAAACAGCCAAGAGTGACGTTCGTGAGAGGGTTGTGACTTATTCAGGAGGACCAACTCACGTTAAGAGGCATATTACATTTGGACCGTGATTATGGCAAACTTTAGCGTTCTTATTCTGAAAAACCGATAGACTTCGCCAATTTTGACTTATTGAGAGGTGGAGAATAGTTATTTGTATAGTTTAGAGCGGTCTTGCTTTTCGCAATTTTGTCTTATCTATTCGTATAAAGCCAATATTCCGAAGCAAGTTTGTCATAAAATGTGCGATAGCATTTTTTCCACCTCATGGATTGATCCACTTTACAAAGCAAATTAAATGAAAAATATAACATAACTACTCGTAGCTGCGCCCCGCGATTTATGAGATACACTAAAACGTGTATTATTTAATCGGTGAGAAATGTATTCACAATAAAATTGCTCATCCCACGGGAACACTACATTTTTTTAGGATGTATGTGCCTATGTGTGCTATTTGCTTACAGGGTTTCTGCTACTCCCACACCAAATTTCATCAGAATCGGTCGAGCCGTTTGAGTTTGAAAGAGTAGCAAATACGTATATTTAAATTCCTTGCTCATCCCACGGGAACACTACATTTGTTCAACATATAAAGTAGCTAATGTGTTAATCCAAAGTGTCAGCTACTTCCACACCAAATTTCATCAAAATCGGTTGAGCCGTTTGAGTTTGAAAGAGTAGCAAATATATTTGAATTCCTTGCTCATTCCACGGGAGCACTACATTTTCTCGGGATAAAAAGTAGTTTATGTGTTAATTCAGGGTATAAGCTGTCTACATACCGAATTTCATCCAAATCGGTCCAGCCGTTTGAGCGTGAAGAAGTAACAAACATACACACGGCGAAAGTACAAACTTTCGCCTTTATAATATTAGTGTGATGATATTAGTGTAATGTGATATCTCTTAATGGTGGTTTAGTTCCTAACGGGCTCAGAATTTTGAAATATGAATGGAATATTAAATTTATAAAAAAAAAATGAAACCATAAAATTACCAAAAACGCTCAGAATTAACTGCAAATTTCTTCTTACTACATTAATTATTAATACGAAAAATTACCCGAAAAAACCGGAAAAAAAAGAAAACGCGAATTTATTGGGGTACGTAACGTATCCGAATAAACGTTAGTTCATAAGAAATTAAAATTTCATACTTTTTTGGACAAAAAATATTGAATTAAGTATAAGACTTCAAATAAACGTAATTATAACTGCCAAATTGCTACATAATGCGATGCCTCGCCATGCTTAAATATACCTAAGCTATCAAAACGCAATTTTGTGATAGACGTCATAAATAGCACGTTGTTAACCTTTCACATTTCGCGACAAACGCGCGCGTCACACCATAGTTGATTTTTATACGACGACGATGTAAACAACGTGACATTTTGACGTTTAAGATAAGATAAGATAAGATATTTTATTTCGCAAATATGGGTACAGTACATGGTGTAAAAAAAAAGCATAATTAAACAAGTTCAGCCACATTTTACCACTAGGCATGCGAAAGGTACAAGACCAACAACAAATAGAAAATATGAAAGATTACAGGCACACACATTAAATTAAACAGTTTTCTTAATTCCAACAAAGATGGGCATATTCATAACAAAAACACTTACACAAATGCATTTTCTTTTTCTGCTAAAAACTCTGAAATGTTGTAGTAGGCTTTATTAACTAGAAATGTACGTAGCTTCTTTTTAAATAACGGTAAATTTAAAGATTTCCAAGATTTGGGTAACTTATTATAAATGAATGGACCCATGCAGAAGACACTTTTGCGCATGAGTGCAGTTTTTGCGGTTTGCATACATAATCGACTATTATCGCGCCTATTCCGAGGAGCTATGTCTGCAAGGCGTGTAAAACGATTTGGGTTGCTTTTTATGAAAACAGCTACTTCAAGAATGTAAAGGCAGGGTAAGGTTAATATTTTGAATTCTTTGAAGTACGGAACACAACTGTCGGTAGACTTTAATTTAAACATAGATCGTATGCACCTTTTTTGGGCTTTAAATATCGTTTCCTTCTCAGTTGAATTGCCCCAAAATATTAGACCATATCGTAAATGGGATTCTGCTATACCATAATAGGCAATGAGTAGTGCGTCTGTAGATATTATCGATGATAGGGAACTTAAGGCAAATGCTGATTTATAAATTTTCTTACTTAAAGTATCAAGATGTATTTTCCAATTTAATTTTTTGTCTATTTGAAGTCCTAAGAATTTAGTATTTTCAACTTCTTCTACGATGTTGTTATTGTGGTGTATTTTAAATTGACTTTTCAATGGGTTTCGTTGATTAAAATAAATTATTTTGGTTTTATTTAAATTAATATTTAAATTGTTGTCATCTAGCCATTTTATAACTGAAGCTAATGTCTTATTAATATCATTCTCATAAGTTTCTGTGTTTCCACAGGGTATAGTCACGGTGCTATCGTCAGCAAATAATGTTAGTGGATGTTGTATGTATTTTGGAAGGTCGTTTATATACAATATAAACAGTAGAGGACCCAATACGCTGCCCTGGGGCACACCAAAAGTGACTTCACGTTCTGATGATCGATGAATTTCTTCTCGATTATTTGTTAAATTAATTTTTTTAATTTCTGTAATTTGTTTCCGTTTTGTCAAATAGGATTGAATTAGTTTTAATATATTGCCTCTAATGCCGTAAGCTTCGAGTTTGTTTAAAAGAGTAGGAAAATGTACGTAGTCGAAAGCCTGCGTCATATCGCAGAATATCCCACAAACAGGCTTCCGACTATCTACGGTTTTAGTGATTTTGTATAGAAAATCGTATATGGCCATATTTATTGTATTATGTTGTCTAAAACCCTTCTGTTCCTCACATAATATGTGATTTTTTTCAACATAGGTATATATTTCCTGATTTATGTATTTTTCGAATATTTTTGAGATTATTGGGATTAACGCGATAGGTCGATATGATTGCATCAGCTCTCTATTATCTTTTTTAAATAGCGGTTTTATAATTGAAGTTTTTAGAGCATCTGGGTAAATACCCGCGCTGATACTAAGATTGATTAAGTGGCTGAGGTGTCCGCAGATCTCCAATGATACGTGTTTTAATATTTTTGTATGTATACCGTCGTATCCTACGCTATTAGTGTTTTTTAAAGAAAGTATATGTTTGTGTATATCGCGTGGACTGCAAGGAGACATGAACATTGAGTTACCAACACTGTTTGTCACATAAGATTTAGGTTTGCTATTTGCAAGAAGTTTGGCCTGAATTTTATCAATGAAGTAATTGTTGAAAACTTCGGCAATTTCTAGAGGATTTGTTATCGTCTTATTCTCTACTTTGATTGTATCGATATTACATTTAGGTATGTTGTGCTTTGTACGGTTTATGATTTGCCATGTAGTTTTGGATTTATTTTTTGAAGTTTTAATGTTAAAATTATTTTGTGATCTTTGTGTCAAGTGAATTATTTTTTTATACAATTTAGAGTAGTTTTTGAAAATAGTTATATTTGATTTGTTAGGGTTTAATCTTAGCTGCCATAACAGTTTTCGTTTTTTCCTGTTGCATAATTTAAGGCCTCTAGATAGCCACTTTATTTTTTTTGTAGTATTTATTTTAATTAGTTTAGTAGGAAAACACAAATCGTATATCAATTTAAAATTTGAAAGAAATTCATTGTATGCTAAATTAGGATCATCTGTATTATATACATCAGAAAAAGAAAGTTCGCTCAAGTGTTTCTTGAATTTTGCAATATTTACCAAACTGTAATCTCTTGTAACTGTAGACCAATAAGCAATACTACATATTTTCTTGACTGGACAGCGAAGTAACTGAGCTGTGTGATCAGACAATGCAAACTCTAGAACATCCGTTTTACAGATTTTATTAAAATTATGTGCAAAATTATCTATGCATGTTTGGCTGGACATGCGTGTTGGTTGTTTTAATGCTAGTTTCATATTAAAGCTCAACAGAAGGTAAGTAAATGCATTTGTTTGGGCATTCTGCTTAAGTATGTCTATATTAAAATCTCCAGCAATTACAATATTTTTACTTTTGGTACATTTTAACGTTTGCATGAGAGATTCGAGTTTGTCCAGGCAATCAATGTAATTGTTTACATTTGGTACCCTATAAATACATACGATAATTATCTCGTAATCAATCAGCTCTATAGCGCAGCATTCAAAAACACCTGGTATTGATAACTTAGCTATTCTAGGCAGGTCTTTCCATTGCAATTCCTTACGTACAAGTATACACGCTCCTCCCCTTTTCTTATCTTTACGACAATAATATGCAGCTAAACAGTAATTTGGTATGTACAATTGACTTTCACATCCTTCCATAATGAAATGCTCTGTTATACACAAAATATCCACATCAATTAATTTTTCCTTTAGATCATCTAAACAAATAATAAGGTTATTAGATTTATTTATTAAGCCTGCGATATTCTGATGTAGTACATTGATATATTTATTCGAGAAAAAACTGTCCATTAGTGTTGGTTGCTGCGCACGAATTAAATTCCAAGTCAGGGGAGTCGTACGCATATGAATACAGAAATTCATTGATCATTAGTTTAAAGTTAGCAAATATATTCGCGATTCCGATATTATTTACTGTGCCACTTTTGTAGCGAAACATTTTATAATCATATGCCAGATAGTAGTTGGAATCGAACAGATACGCGTAATTATAAGTACATGCATCCAAATATAACAAACTATTAAATGTCTCTATTCTTCTGTTGAAGACCATAGAATAGTTATCCATTTTAAACGTAGGGGCACATAAAATAACATTTGTGTGTTGTATTTTTAACAAAGTTTGACGTACATTTACAACCAGGTCGACGTAATTATTTGTTCGTTTAAAATCCTCTTCGCCAATGAAAATAAGGCAGTAATCATCCATTGTGTAATGTTTTAATTTTGCTTCTATGTTGTTGATGAGATTTATTAGACCGCAATCAGGTGTTAAAAAGTGGCATATTTGAGAGTCGGTGAAAGTGCTCTTTGCTATCGAATATATTTTGTTCTTGTTGTTACTGCTAATTATACATATTTTTTGTTCTTTTTTAGATTGAGAATTTTGTTGTTCTGTTTGTTGACTCTTAATTTCATTATTTTGAAGCTCCGTTTGTTGGTTTTTTGTTTCGTTTAGTTGACCCAGTGTTTGTTGAATATTTGTAATTTTTCTCGGTGTGCATTTTTTTATATTTCTCTTCGGTGTCATAGAACGCTCCCGAACAATATCCGTACTTGTCACTTTTTTATACGTGCCAATAATTTTCTCATATTTATTTATTTTATTTTTCAAAGAAGTATTTTCTTCACTAAGGGTAGCTACTTCAGAGTGAGCTATCTCAAGCTGTCCTTTTAATTCTTCGATTTGCTGCTGCAAGTCCACGACTATTGATTTATCACATAGACCAGCATTCGGTAAGCTAGACCCCGAGAGATCGTTGTAACTAGTGGAGTTAAATAAGTTATCTTCGGTTGTAGATTGGTCATATAAATTATCGTCTGATTTGCTTCGTTGTGTTAAATCTATTCTTGGTTTTCGTTGTGTAACATTATCAAATAGAGAAAGCATCGTTGTGTATTTGTTTATCTGTGGCGTATGCTAAAGTTGTGGAATTCTTTGGCATAAGCTCAATATGTTATAAAGCAAAGCGATGGCAGATCGGCTGTACGTGATTCGAACGTATACGCGTTGCGTTTGTGTGCGTAGAAGCGAGCGAGCTGCGGGTTGCCCTAGGTCAGGGACGACAATCGTTGCAAATAATTTTGAAAATGTTTCTGTCTATTACTCACTGTATTGCACGAGTCCAGTTGAGATGTATATATCACTAGTTAGGTCCTTTCAATAGCTTTACAATGATGTATAACACATATAAGATTATTCACTTTTAACTATTTTTTTTTAGAATTCTTAAACGGAGAAATAAATAACGATGTGCACTGTTACAGTCTACCCCCTATATTCTTCGTTTTCTCTAAATTTCATACCTATTGGTATTTGCACAAATAAATGTTGTTGAATACAGTGCATAAAGACATGAAAAAACTAATTTCAAGGATTTTTTAAATCCAAGGATGACCTAAAACCATTACTTTTAAATGTTTGACTTCTATGTTAGGTTAGTTAGTATGGATATCGGCAGACATCTGTCAATTTCGAATATTGATTTGTTTACAACTTGGACCGAGGGAAAAAGCAACTGTAAGATGGTGATCACGTGGAGTTTTCAATGGTCTCGTGTTGTTTACCATTTTGTTAATTATTTTTCCATTTATCGTGGAGGTATTGACTTAAAACGTACCTACTGACTTTCTTGATTGCTAATTTAAGGGTAACCATTGTATTTATCAACGTACTAATTTTGCCTTTCCTAAAATATAATTTCATTAAGTATTTTCATGGATTTGATCTTAAGCTACGTTTTAGTTTTATTTACAGCGTGGGAGAAAAAAAAATAAACAGTTTTTTTAATATTTTTTTGGCCTGATTCTGTCCTTACTTCGGAGAATGAATAATGTATGTACGTATAATTATATAAGTACTTTGCTAAGAGAAGACGAGGCAAGCAGCTATTGCATCTTGCCTCTCCTGTAATAATCAAGAATGTGTAACCTAATATAATTATGTGAGCACAGACTATAAATATAAATGGTACCTATTCCTATCTAAATATTTAACAAGACGCAGCCGTCAAATGAATCAGATAAATTTTCGGAGGAATGTTTTAAGTGCAACAACAATGTCATTCAAGTTATGTTTCCAAAATAGTTACAGAACACAGCTTCCTGATACAATCGCAAGATATTTCTACTAATTTATCCTTATCTAAATGTTTTACGAGTACAGTGAAAGATTTACAAGTACAGGTGAATCGCAATAAAATATAGGCGCTCTCGTGAATTCCGATGACTCCCGAAGGCAGAGACTTGGCTCGCTGATCACGCAGCGATCAATGCCAGAGACGTCGCCGAGGATGGCCGGTTGCAACACCATCGGCGCCTGCGACGTATATAACGTACTGGCGAACAAGCGAACATTACGAGTCCTGTTCTAGCAGTACTAGCACTACCAACCCAACTTCCAAGATGATGAAGCTTGTGAGTATCCTTTCATCATATTTAGTGAAAAGTAGTTAAGTTTTCAGGCAGTGAAAGTGATAAAAAAAATGTTTGTGGGATAGTTTTCTTAAAGTTTTCTTAAAGTGAAAACATGCACATTTTCTTATTCGTTCTTCGGTTTTTGATCCTGCACCCTAATTGTGTAACACATTATCGATCGAAGTTGGTTTCGTTTTGAAACAAATTGCTAATCCATTGCTACATATGTTCGAAAAATTTGTCTGCTCGTAACGTAATTAATGTTGTAGAACTGTAAAAATGAAACCAACTCCGATTGATAATGTGTTACGCAATTAGGGTGCTGCCCTATAATTGGCAGCCTTCAATATCTAGGACAGCCACAAATGTCTGAGCAGAAAACTCAAAAAACTATAAAGAAGAAATAATCTAAGTACCTAAATTGTGGCCATCAATAGACCGCTACTTGCAGTATTAGTGATGGCAATCTGCCAGCAACTGATTATTACCCACTCATAGTATAACAGCGACATGTTTCTAACCCCAATAACTCTATTGCAGATCGTTGTCCTTGCCGCGCTTGTCGCCATCTCTGCTGCTAAGCCCGCCTTAGTGAGCGCACCCTTAGTGGCTGCCGCTCCCGCACCGATTGTCACGGCGACCAGCTCGCAATACTACCACCGTATCAACAGTGGTCTTGCCGCGTACGTCGCCGCTCCTGCCGCCTACGTCGCTCCCGCTGCCGCGCCGTACGTGGCTGCACCCTATGTTGCCTCTCCGTATGCTGCCCCTTATGTTGCCGCATCTGCACCTCTCATTGCCTACTAAGCTATTGGACTTCGCTTCGTGAGCTCATTGTGATAATACGACTTAATTTTTGCACTGGTTGTTGATTATAGTAAAGATGTTTTGAAGAGTTTTTGTTACCTTTTATTTTGTTACCTTTTATTTAACCTTTTTTTTATTTATTTTTTATTACTGATTGGGCGTGCTCTTGACCTTGATCTGCACGCCTGATGAAAAGCGATGGTTTTTATTTTTTAACAGATACTTATATTCTCTTATTATCTTACTCTCTTACCCAGTAACTGGGTTGTGGAGGTCAGATAGGCAGTCGCTCCATGTAAAATACTGGTATTCAGCTGCATCCGGTTAGGTTAGACTGGAAGCCGACCCCAACATAGTTGGGAAAAGGCTAGGCAGATGATGATTATCTTACTCTCTTATGAGGACTTGGGGGAGGCCTTTGCCCAGTAGCCATTTGTTGTTGTGAAACTTAATTGTAGTTTTAGTTATTTATACGATATAATTTTTCACACGTTATTTTATATTATAATAGGTACCTACCTAAGGCTAAATCCGTGTAAAAATATTTGCTCCGAATTAGGAACGGTCCAATAAAAATCCAATAGCTTTAAAAATTTACATGCAAACGTCCCAATTAATATAGCTATAAACAAATATAATTTTAATACTAGTTTATAATACCTAATAATATTATTAATTCGTGAAACACGTGATATTTATTTATAAATAACTAATTAACACCTAAATTAATATGGGCACTTCAAAGACGGCTCGTAGAAACGATTATAATCAAATATAACTTCAGTGAATCACTAGTAAGGTACGTAGGTGTTACATACATAGGTCCCTACCTCAATCAATCTGCCTAGCCTTTTCCCAATTATGTTAGGGTCGGCTTCCAGTCTAACCGGATGCAGCTGAATACCAGTATTTTACATGGAGCGACTGCCCATCTGACCTCCACAACCCGGTAACTGGGTAATACGATACCCCTTGGTAAGACTGGTTGTCAGACTTTCGGGCTTCTGACAACCCGTAACGACTGTCAAAGATCCACGAATGACAGCCGGGACCAACGGCTTAACGTGCTTTCCGAGGCACGGAGGAGTCTCGGTATGTAAAGATGGCCACCCATCCATGGACCAACCCCGGCAAGCGTAGCTTAACCTGATAGATCGACCCGTGCGGTCCCTACCTACATACCTTTAATATCTAAACAACACTTTATAGGTTTCTTCGTTATATTTTTTCCGTACACGACTCACGATCTTAGAATTTATATGTTTTGTTTTTATACAGGTAAACGCCCACAGCTGGGCAAAGCCTTCACGCCTCGATTTACAAACTGCATGGATTACGTTACAAATGATTCATGCTGTTTTAATTAGTATGTCTTTATACCTACCTACTAGATTTAGACCTAGTTTCGCCATACATGTTAATTAGTTTGATCTTCTGTTAAAATGTTAACGGGATATTAAGAGTAGCGAGTGTTTCACCATGCGCTAATCCAGGATTAGATAAATGTCTTAATTTTGGTGAAACGTGAACGTGGATGTTTATTTTAATGTTACTAATGTCCGATTATGAATAGTTTGGTGAAATTGAACGTGAGGAAACGGGTATGCCTTAAAATAAAAAAATCGAAAAAATGTGACATTTACCAACCCGCACTGGTCCCGCGTGGTGGATTACGGCCCACTCCCTCTTGAAGAGAGGAGTCCTGTGTCCCAGCAGTGGGAACATTATAGGCTGTTATGTTGTTTATATGTTGGTGAAATTGGCCCTTAGTTCAGAATTTTAGATCCTTGATAAATAACGCCTCTTTGCATAAAATTTGGCGCACAGGTAGCGAACTGTTTAACCAAGGAATAGAGATCTGAAGTCGACGGGTGCAGGCACCAGCTATAGTTAAATATCTAGCGTCGACACATCTTAAATAGCTTATTACTAAGGCATTTAATAACTTGAACAAAAAAAAAAGATAACCGAATTATATTTTTACATCGCCAAGACGAGCCAAAAATAAAAAGCAGAAGCACTAACCTACCTTTTCTCGAAGCGTTTCGTCGTATTTTCAAACCTATTTTATAACTTCAATCATCAATTTTAAACAAAATTCCCTTTTTCAATAAAGTGGATTGATGTTCGTAATTGAATTATTTGTCAATGACAAGGTTTTTTACTAGGCTTATTGCCGAGGCTTTCTGAGAATTAATGTTAGTGGCACAAGGTCCCTTGAAGGACTTCGGATTCCACTTGTTTTGTTGTGAAAAATAGGTCTAGGTTGTCCACATAGCAACCTGTATTATCAAGAACAAGAAAGATTGGGTACAGATCGTACAGAGTACAGATAATATAGAGGAAAGATATTCCTCGAGTTGTTATTGTAATAAAATATTGAATAGAGTAGGTACATACATAAACTCACGCCTAATCTAGACATAAGCGCGTTATTCTCGATTCGTTAGGGAAATTATTTGGAAAATGCTTATAGATTTTTCAGGCTTATGCTCATATTATGGGTATCTAACCCATTTAAGATAAGATAAGTTTTAAGTACCCACACTCCTGCACACATACGTTGTAATACCTACTACCAATCTAGATTCGTATCAAGTCGATTTACAAAATATATATAATGTTGTCCGTCCGTCTGTACCTCTGTCCGTCTGTCTGTCCGCAGCTTAGCTCAGAGACTCTTAGTACTAGAAAGCTATAATTTGGCATGGATATACATATATATCACGCTGATAAAGTAGTAAAATAAAATCATGAAAAATATTTTTTTTATGGTACCTTCTGTACATGTAAAGTTGGGAGATTTTTTTTTCTCTCGTCCACCCCATGGTGTGGGGTGTTTTTGGATAGATCTTTCAAAAATATTGTGGGTTTGTTAAAACAATTTTTCGATTTAGGGATCCCTTTCTGAAATATTAAGCTTTAAAATGCTTATTTTTGTTAGAGTCAAGTGGGGGACACTTGACTCTAACAAAAATAAGCCTGCCAGCTAAACGGTTGGTTTTGGATGACTGAAAAAATTCACGGTAGTAGTATACTATAACGAAGTTAAATGGAAAACTATCACAGCTAAGTAGGCTTTTCAAGTTTACGAGTAATAGTCGACCAACTTACATTGGCAGTTGGAATGTATGGGAGACCATGTTTTTTAACTACAGTGTTAAGTTTGTTCTTGGGATAAATTTATCCCAACGACGGAACCTTTCATTGTGCGTGGTCCGACACTCACTTGGCCGGTTTTTTAATACTCTATGTATGTTTTGACCGGACTAGTACTCAAATTAACAGTTATTCTACACACAACATAAACAATATTATAAAATATTTAAATTATTAGCGCCTAACATATTACTCACAGCATTTCGCTTCTAAGTGAAAATTGAAGTTTTGATGTTGGTTTTGCTTAACTTTTTAATTCTAAGTGTATAATCTAGGTTTTAGGTAAATACTTACTTCAACTAGATTTAATCCAATGAGCTTCGATGATCTTTTTATCACCATTCTGATGATCTTCTTTTTTGTATTTACTTCTTAGTACAAACTAAAAAGGCGCCTCAGAGCACTCGAACGTAAACAAAGTAACGCCTCTAGAGTGCAAGAAGTCAATAATATTTATCAGGCGCTACAAAAAACAATGCATTAAGTACAGTCTGAATCGGGACGAACAGTATGTTTAAAATGATCTCTACAACTAAGAAAATTAAACTTTATCTCAATTGGATAAAGTTCTTGTTAGAATGACAGTAATTGTCGTGTACTGTCTTCATTCTGAAACATTCCTTGTGTCATTGAGTTAATATTTCATTTTCATGTCTGTTCGTCCCGATATTATTGACGCTAACTGTACTAAATATATTTAACCCGATTCCTATAACCGAAAATAAAACAATAAATTCTTACCAGTGGTAGTTGTTGATGTTAGTTATTACATAGGAACTTATTAATGAACCTTTTAAATTCACACGCGTGTTCTATTAATGTATGTATGAATCTTCTCCACTAAACTATACAAAATACGTAGGTACAGTTGATTGCTGGTAAAGAAACACGAGTCTGCAATTAAGAAACGGTTGGCACTATAGAGTGATAGGTTTATAGCTACTCTTCTATTTCCTGGAAAATTCTTACAGTGTAAGTACCAGGTATACTTTTTTTAAATCTTTATTTTGGGTAAAAAAGAACTGTGACAAACAATTTAAGTCCTACCTATGTAATTTTTCCGATTTGTTCTAGAAAAGTCTAGTACCTACACCTCCGATATTGAACACAGTTCCAAAAATAAAATTGATTTGTATTTTAGCAAACACAAATTAATTATATATTAGAACAAAAGAAAACGTGAAATTACCTCTAAGTACCTAACTCAAGTTAATTTATTACAAGATATCTATAATAACATTGTATTATGTACATTTTCAAGGTTGTTTATAACAACAACGTTTGAAAACAACCTTGAACTGAATCAATGAAGCCCCCAATATTCTGCTAAAGCTTCTTTTACTATAATCCATGAAACTTCATTAAATTATTTTCAGAGCTTTTGTTCCGATTACCAGTCTTATATTAATTAATTTGAACTTTTCAGTTCTGTTACAGGAAAACGTATTGTTTAAGGCTGTGTTAGTGTACCTACGTAGCGTAGCATCTTCGTTTACCGTCTTCTTGGTATTGTATGAAATGTTTATAATAATATATCTTTATTTCAGACATACATCCATAGGTACATTTTTAACAAATGAAACGTTAGTAAGGTTGTTAGTAGAACACATAAAAATACAAATAACAAGGTGTTAGTAATTTGTTAGCACAGAATCAAAATCAGTAGGTATAGTACGAGTACATTATACTATAGTCTATTTCCTATTTCTGAGCAAGTGAACACTCGCCCAGTAAACAGTAAACGGACCATTTATTTTGCACGCTAACGTTCTGAGGACAGTGACTGTGTTGGTGTTACCACGGACCCTGCTCATTATCGATGCGGTTCTTTTCCTGATAATGGAGAAGAAATCATCGACGGAAGCTGCCGCAAACATTTCTGAGGCACTGCAGTACCTGGGTTTCCTCAACACTGCCCTCAGAGCGTCATTGTACTGAACACGCAGGGCATTGAAAGCCCGCCGCGTATAGTTGATCCACAGACTGCACGTGTAGAATGACTGACAGTTTATAAATGTAAGTTATAGGTACATCTAACGAATTTTTTAATCCATTCTGAAAATCAGGAAAACTTAACAAAGTTATTGAGCAGATTGAACCTATATTTCAACGCACACAAACAACACTTCAGCTATTGCCTGGCATACCTCCTTTTTCAGAGGATACGCTCAAATATCTGAAAGACTCTGAAGCCTTTGTACTTAAATGCCATCTGTTATTCTGACATTGGCAATCCCAAGTAACGACACAGTATAATAAAGTAAGCAGTATTACATCTTCATAGAAAACGGCCGAAACGACGCGCTTCGAAATCTCAGTATATACCAGTAGACAACAGTTCGAGTGCGCGGCAATTACGCACGGACTGACGCGTATTTATCTACCAAGCGGCCGTAGGTAATTAATTCAAGGTCACTGCCCAGATAAACTACTGCAGGTTTATTGTACTGTGGTAACGAGCTCCCTGTTTCTAGTCATTGCCGTTGTCACTATACCCAGAAATACGAAAGCAAAGCGCGCGTGTTTACAAATATTAAATTTTCTTTCATGGGTCAGTCGAGCCGTTCATAGTGGCAGTCAATGAAGCCAACTGACATATTAATTTTACTCTCGAGGTTTGCAATATCCGGAAAGCTCATTTTTAAAGGGAAAAAGTATTTTTCATCTGAAAATGTAAAATGTTATTACCATTTTTATTGTTACCCACACTCGAGTGGTTCTGGCTATTAACACGTGTCACTTTTCATTATTTTACATAGTTCGCAAATATTGCTTCAATTATTCTGCTTACCAGTTTATGAGAAACTGGCGTAACGATATGAATGAATTTTCCTTATATGAAGGAAAACAATGGCTTCAGTAGATATGTATTCAGTATATTTTCGTCCCGCAAAACGAATACCCGTGTGCCTAATCCACTACAGATTTGCTCAGAGTTTTTAATATAGCCAGATATCGAATTCTATCGAAACTCGATTGGTAACTGACGAATATGTCAATTAAGCAACCTAAAGTGGGTTAGTGGGAGCGATAACTAGGCAAATACGATATTACGAGTGTTGTGGTGTCCGCTGGTACTTTCCCAATGGCCCATCGTTATTATTCCCACGACGTTTTCAATACGATTTTTGTAGCCATCAAGGTCTGTGTCCTTACCCATTGTACCATTAGGTATTCCGCGACACCCACCACGTTGCCTCACCACGATGCTAAATTTGTTACACCTTTATAAAAGAGGGGGTCCAATATTCTAACGCCCGCATTATAATATCAAAAGCGGCCAGGACAGGGGGCCTTCACAATGATCCGAACGGTAAGTTCTATTAAATTGAAAAAATCATTAAAAATGTTGGCAATGTGGTTGACCTTTTGTGTAATGTGATTTTTTTGTTTTCAGGTATTGCTCTTATTGTCTATATGTGGTTTGGTGAGAAGTTCGGGAGTGCACGGCGACGGACTGGCACACTTCGGCCACGTGACTGCTTTAGGACCTGCACCAGTAGCCGGTCCAGCTCCAGTGGTCACGGCTGCCAGCTCACAGTACTTCCAAAGAACCTTCAACCGTCTGGTAGTACCTCCAGTAGTAGCTCCAGTTGCTCCGGTAGCATCTCTTCCTCTGCAACCAGTTTTCCGAGTTGCCCCAGCCCCCCCAGTATTCGTGGAACCTACTAGAGCAGTTCCTGTTGCCGTGAACCCACCACCAACCCAAACGGCTCCAGTTCATCCGAATGTAGCAATAGCAATTGCAACAGCGCACGCCGCCGCACCTGTCGCCACTATTCTGCTACCGCCATACCCCTTCGGATTCCCACCAAACTTCGGCTTCATCCCTCAAGAACAACCTATTAACGTACCTGATGAGAATAACAAGGAACCGACCACTCAGTCAACTACGCAAGCTGAGGCAACAACGACGCAAGAGCCCGAACAAACTACGCCTATACCTTCAAGCAGTGATGACAACTTTGTGCAACAAGCATTGCCTTCTAACGAAGATGTGAATTTCAACCTGTATGGGACGCCACTGCTGCCGCAAGATGAACAGTTCCCACCTAATCAACCTGGTCCACAATTCCAGCCGAACCAACCTCGCCCTCAGTTCCAGGGACAGCAACCTCAGGGGCAGTTCCAACCTCAGGGTCAGTTCCAACCTCAACAACCTCGACCCCAGTTTCAGCCTCAACGACCTCAGGGGCAGTTCCCACAGCAGCAACCCCGCCCTCAGTTCCAACCACAGCAACCACAGTTCCCACTACAACGACCTCAGGGACAATTTCCACCACAACAACCTCAGCCACAGTTCCCACCGCAGCAGCCACGCCCACAGTACCAACCAGTGCCACAAGCGCAACAGCCGCGCCCGCAGTTCCAACCGGCGCCACAACCACAGCAACCTCACCAGCAGTACCAGCCCCAGGCGCGGCCGCAGCAGCCCCGTCCGGTATACCAGGCACCTCAACAGTCGTGGCCACAGCAACATGCTAGGCCTCAGAAGCTGAAGACTTCAGTAGAAGTCGTGCCCGTACCACTGGCGTACATTACTCCTCCACCACTTCACAAAACCCATGCACACGTGAAAGTTGTAAAACATGTTTATACATTTGTACCCGCCAGTCATGCTAAAATCAGCGTAAGACCTGTAAAAGCAAGAAAAGTTCGTCTGGTGAAGATAAAGAAAGTCCATCCCCAGAATTTAAGGGCTAATGCTAGAGACATTGAAGTCACTACTTTCAGCCCATTTCCTAGGCCCAACACTAAACCGCCTAAGGTATAACTTTTAATAGTCAATTTATACACTCGTTAATAAAAATGCACATTGTAAATATGGTTAAGAATGAGATAATATGAATATATTTATACTTTTGTATATGTTTGTTTTAATTACACACATTGTTATATTCTCGGTCTAGGCCAACTAGACATTATTGGTTGTGCAACTGTTGTGTTGCTTGGAAGACGTGCACGCTTTGTCAATGGCACTGGACCTATAAACTAATGTAACGAAAGTGACATTTGCATGACAAGCAAGGGGTTTTCCATAAATTTATTATTATGTTATGATGATGTACTCATAATATTAATTTTGAAGTTACACGTACGAGTAGCATAACACCTAGCCAAGTTAAAAAGCTTGCAGTTGCAACACTTAGAAGAAAAATAAGATTTAGATCAACATCAAGTTAAACATGTAACAAAGTTTTCCTCAACGAAAAAACGTTTGTGTTTGCGATACGATGTTAAAGACCGATTTTAATCGCGATAGTGGCGACGTGCATTTGATGCTTAGCGATAAGCCTATGTGTAATTCGCTGGCACATTCTACAACGATGAGGAAAAATGTGTTATACAAAACCAATCGCATCCTTTTTTCTACTGAATAGACACATGTAAATCAATATTAAAAACTTTATACCTACTAAGGGAGAAGGTTTCGTTGACCTAGAACATTTTGATTAAAACATACTTAAAGTTAGGAATGCTATTGCCATTGCTATTGCTATTGTTGTTTGCCTGTGAATGCTATTTGGTGACATCTTGGTAAAATATTTTTTCAATTTATTAATCAAAACACTAAGGCTTACTAGTTTACTCAATTTTTGAGTAAATAAATGAAACCTTGAAGAAGACTTTTGCCACTTATGTATTCAGTAGACGCGAGAAAATCGTGCGTTAGAAACACTCATACCTAATTTCCTAAGTACGAAACAATACAATGTGATTTTAATAAAAAAAATCTTTTCTTATCGCCTTATAGGTTAGTTTGTAGCCTTAAACCAAACACTCCCCTGCCTTCTCTGTTTCTTCCATCGCTTGATTACAATAATTAGATACTACTCAATAAAACGAATCAATTCAACCTAATTGCCTAGATTAGGTACTTTATTTAGGTCAGATAGGCAGTCACTCCATGTAAAATGCTGGTATTCAGCTGCATCCGGTTAGACTGGAAGCCGACCCCAACATAGGTAGTTGGGAAAAGGCTAGGCAGATGATGAAGTACTTTATCTTTTCCCTTCGTCAGTCTTGTTTCAGTCATCTAAAATAAACATATTTTTAGGGCTCCGTACCTCAAAAGGAAAAAAGCGGCCAAGTGCGAGTCGGACTCACCCATGAAGGGTTCCGTAGCAGCAAGTTACATACTATAAAAGTTCTTGTACTTAGTTCGTTGTAACTTTGATCGATGTTTTAATAATTGAGTTGAATGAATGAAAAATAAATTGCGGTTTACGATTTATGACGTATTAAAAAAAACTACTTACTAGATCTCGTTCAAACCAATTTTCGGTGGATGTTTACATGGTAATGTACAACATATTTTTTTTTAGTTTTATTATTCTCTTATTTTAGAAGTTACAGGGGAGGGGACACTCATTTTACCACTTTGGAACTGTCTCTCGCGCAAATTATTCAGTTTAGAAAAAAATTATATTAAAAACCTCAATATCATTTTTGAAGACCTATCTATAGATACCCCACACGTATGGGTTTGATGAAAAAAAATTGTTGAGTTTCAGTTTTAAGTATGAGGAACCCTCAAAATGTATTGTTTCTTTTCTATTTTTGTGTGAAAATCTTAATGCGGTTCACAGAATACTTACCAAGTTTCAATAGTTATAGTTCTGATAGTTTCGGAAAAAAGTGGATGTAACATACGGACGGACAGACAGACAGACAGACACACAGATATGACGAATCCATAAGGGTTCCGTTTTTTGCCATTTGGCTACGGAACCCTAAAACGGAACCTTTATATAGGATCACTTCGTTGTCCGTCTGTCTCTGTCTGTCAGTCGGTCAAGACCCTTTTTCTCAGGATCGCATGGAGGTATCAAGTTGAAATTAATATCAAATATTTAGTTACGTAGGTTTATGATTCTTTGGAGCTCTAAAAGAATCAAGCTCCTAAGTCAACGCGATAAAAAAATACGGCCATTTATGCGACATAATTTTTAGTACTCGCAAGTAAATCAAAACCTGGGTACTTCCCGTTGACCTAGAATCACGAAATTTGGCAAGAAGCAAGGTCTTACAGCACAAGTAAAGGAAAAAGTCTGAAAATTGTTAATTTATAGTTTTACCACAAAAAAAAATTGCGATTACAAACTAAAAATTTGCAGTTGGAGTATTGACTGTGACGTATGTCAATATATGGGTGAACATGTTTTTCAACAACAATGTTAAGTTTTTTTTGGGATAATTTTTTTCAACTACGGAACCTTTCATTGTGCATGGTTCGACATGTACTTGGCAGGTTTTTTTCACAATAAATCTGTTTTCAGAGGACAAAATTAGCAACAATAATACCTATTATAAGATACAGAAATAAATACTTATTGATGTCAGTGATATTAAAACAAGATACTAATTGGCACTTTTCTCGCGTCAAGAAATCCTCCTTTCAGCCCTTAGAAGCTGTTCCAGCAAATGTTAATAGAAAATGAGTTCCTAGAAGACACTATGATCTTTGAAGTGGTGGATTGCAGGAGCTTGTAACTGAGACGTGACCTTTTGAATTTATTTGAAAATGAACTTTGTTATTTGCAGTATAATATTTCATTTGTAAACGAAGTTATATAAAAGTTAATGTATCCTATATTTTCATAAGTTGATGTATCGGTTAAGTACTCGTACATGAAAATAAAAGAGTTGGTGACGATGTGATGGTTCATAAATAAAATGTGGATTACATTTGACCATAAGGGAAGATGCTATTCACATTTAACCCGTCGCGCGCTAATTAGCAGACACAATTGAAATTCTATTGTTATCTGTACACATGGTGTGAAATCGACATTTTAAGAGTTAAACATAACATAACGACTGTTTTCGTCGCAAGGCGCAGGCAAGCATCCAGTAGGTACACCCACATTTCGCTAGTAAGTTTAAGACCATAACCAGGGGCAGCCTATTGCCATTATTCAGGTACAAATCCAGACTTCGGGCTGTTACTGAGAATTTCTTTGTCTTGATTTATCATATCATATCAATCATATGATATGATTAAGGGGGATGCGCTAAGGTAACCCGCGAAATTCAAATTTTCTTACGTTTTTTGCGATTTGCAGGTAAGTGTCAGGTTGTATATTGATTAATTATTGATCAATTGTAACTTATGGAGTTGTATTGCTGATTCTAATGATTATAATTCTGTAAAGCCATATTAGTTACGACCGCGAATCATATTTTAATCAACATACAACCTGACACTAACCTGCAAATCGCAAAAAACGTAAGAAAATTTAAATTTCGCGGGCTACCTTGGCGCATCTTCCTTAACAATTGACTAGGAAAGCATCTTGAAAAGAAACTGCAAATAAAGAGCGACACATACCAGCATATGTAAGTACTCAAATTTTTCTATAAGAAATAGAAATCACATAAGATTTGATGACGTGAACACAAACAAATCTAAGTTATGACGCTGGCGAAATAAAGCGTAACAACCACATGATTGTCTTAAATCGCGTAACATTTATGATGCGTCACGTTGATATCGGCTCCGCCGTAGCAAAGTTCGTAGACTCGTAGCACAGAATCATTATCGCGTAGCATCACATAATTATGAATGTATGGAGAAGAATATGTTCGTAGTAGGTTTGTGGAATATATATGTACGTATTATTTTTGTAAAATTTATATTCAATTCTATTTCCTTTAACATAACATCACGCTTGTAATCCCCGAAAGGTTAGGCAGAGGTGTATCTATAGTAGGTTCATCAGTGAAGTGGTGTGTTTATTTTTTTAAATGTGTTTTAAAAGCCTTGCAATAATTGTTCCGTGTAAGAATCGAACCCGTTGAAGCAAAGATTTTAAAAATCTGTGTCAATGGTGCCGATTCTCTTGTGAACGCACTAAACTAAAATTAGAGAATCGCTATCTTTTACTAACAGGCAGCGCGAGAAAAGGACGGCTATAGCTATGAACTAAGTTGGAGATGTCAAACTAGTTCACGCCTTGCGCTTCACCGTGTTTTTTAGTCGACATGTTTTTACGTGTCGTCTAAATGTCTATGGAAAAATTTGTTCTAACTAATTTGACAGCTCTAATTTACTTCCGTCCCTTTCTTGTCATAATAGAGAGAAAAAGTTAGCAATAGCCTAAATTAAGTTTAGTTTGTGCACAACAGAATCGGCACCAATGTCGACCTACTGCTCGATAGAATCCATGACTGTATTTTTAAATAACTTTCCAGAAAAAAGCCATTTTTAAACGATTTTTATATAAACTCACACCTTCTTCCCATGGGGGTAGGCAAAAACTACAGAACGCCACCAGCTACGATCCTTACATACTCTTTTTGCCTCGTTTACGTTCATACATACGTTGTTGTGTGTCATATTTATACTGTATATCATGTTTACACTACGTATATTAATATTTCCAACACAACCCCCAATATATATCTCTATTTGACAAGACTTCAGGTAATGCCAAAAACTGGTCAACTAGTCCAATAATGTTATCAGTCTGGCCAGCTTTACTGTCGTAATGATACGCGTCCTCAATGCGTGCCCAGCGTCTAACGAGCCACTGCAATCGATGACGAAACGAGACACAAGGTGAATCTTACTTGGGTACAGTATAAAAGGTAATGTCACCAAACTTCGGACATCACACTCACATCTTCTGTTCACAGACAGACACCACCAAACCAATCAACATGTACAAGATCGTGAGTATTGAGTTTTCACTAATTTATTCAAGACAGTGCTTGCGAAACATCGGATTTGTGTTACCCTGCAACTAAAGCGAAATTTTCTAATCTTTACCTCATTGTTTTTGCTGATATTTATATTGATCCTTCTGTTATTGCAGGTATTCTTCCTCGCTACCCTGGCTTTGGCTGCCGCCAAGCCCAGCGCAGTGGCCGCTCCCCTGGTCGCCGCGGCTCCCTTAGTCGCAGCGCCAGCACCCTTCGTCACCGCCTCCAGCTCTCAATACGTCGCCAGGAACTACAACGGCTTGTACGCTGCTGCCGCTCCATTGGTCGCTGCTCCTGCTCCTTACGTGGCTGCTCCTGTGGCTGCTCCTTACGTTGCGTCCCCATACGCCGTCGCTCCTGCGGCTAGGTTTGTGGCCCCCGCTGCTGCCCCCTACGTAGCTGCCCCAGCCCCAGTGCTGCCCGCTTACGCCCGGTACGCCGCCGCTCCTTACTACGCGGCGTCTCCTTACTACGCCCCCTCTGCCCCCCTTATCGCCCTCAAGTAAATTACGACTGATACTTAGCCCATTTTTATACTGAAGAATATATAATTATGACTTATTTGTGGTTTTCTTTTGTGAAAAATAATTTACATAAGTATACATACAACAAAAGTTTTGTACATACTATAGCAATAACAACATAGTATTCAAGAAAGTTGTAGTTTTGCAATTGTAGTTGTTGAGTGTGTTGTTTGTTATGTGCTACTCGCTACACTACACTACACCACACCACACCACAATACAATTACTATTTTGCACAATGATATAATTACTTCACTGTTAATTAATTACGAAAATCAATAAAAATCCTGCGTCGTTAGTCTTGTCACCATTAACCTATACAAGGAGCAAGTTGCGCATGTTGCATATTGCATGTTGTGCGTGATCGAAGTCGTGTGTCTAGCTTGAAGGAAGTTCCCAGTCCTTGGCATTAATAAGTAATTTGCCTACGAACAAAACACGGTACACGTTACATAAAGAAGCCGCACAACAAAAGTAGAAATTATATTGGCCTATTTTTGCACAAGAGATTTTTGTACTAGAGCAGTGGCGGCCCAGTGGTAACGGCCGCGCCTTAAGATTTGTAGGTCGTAGGTTCGGACCCTGACAGGCTCTTTACTTTGTGTAAATTATTTCATCAGCACTGCTCTCAAAACGGTGAAGGAAAACATCGTGAGGATGTCCTAGAACCAAAAATTTGAAGACATGAGACATCCACCAACCCGCACTGTGCTCACGTGGTGGATTACAGCCCACTCCCTCTCACCGAGAGGAGGCCTGTGTCCCAGCAGTGGGAACGTTATAGGCTGAATAAGCTTATATACTCGTATATTTTTGTACAGATGCCAGCACATCAAGCTACCAAAATCTGTCAAATTTCTTTGATAGATTTTCAACTGTGGCGTGTGTGTTGGATCATTAAGTTCCCTTCAAAATGGTTGAGCTAATTGGTGCTGATCCATGCGTCATGTTCGTGAACGGGCGCCGTCAGTTGGGACTGGTCGTCTCTTAGCTGCCATGGCTTATTTTTAATTTTAATATTTAATTTAGTTGTTTTAGTTTTTATCTTTTTATTACGGACGCTTTTTAACGTGCACGTATTTCTACATTGTTCTCACATGTATATTTTCAACATGAACGATGTAACCAATATTTTGTAAAAATATTATGATTTATAAGAGTGTCCGTGGAGTTTCTTGCCCGTTCTTCTCCATAGGGATCTACTACGCATTGGAATGGGCAACTAGCTTCATCTTTCTGACTGACCGACCCATTGACAATTTAAAAGTGCCTGTAATTGGTTTATGTGAAATAAATGCTTTGAGTTTGAGTTTGAGTTTGAACTTTATACCAAAGGAATAAGGTTCATATTCAATTGAGAAAATTTGACAGATTGGGGTAACTTGATGTGGTAGCCTCTGTACAACACGATAGTTTTTCATAAACATATCTAAGTACGTAATCACCAAGAAAAATACTTGTTTTGTAAGACTTCCCAGATATCGATTTCAGCTTTCCGCAAAAAGGTATGAATGGAATGTAGACTATAATTATCATAATTTTAGGGAATGGATACAATGGTAACGTAAACGACGAATAGGCTGTACTTACTTATAGGTTTTCCTTTATAAGTTAGTTGAGATGAAAGTCTACTCAGTACACTAGCTACTTAGGCACCCACACTGATTCGAGAACTAAGTGATTCTTTTTCTTTCAACTTGTTCTCATTTAGTTTCAGTTTACGTTGCCTCAAGAAATAAAATACAGATTTTATTTCACTGTGCAACTGTATTTTTAAGTATTTCCTTAACGTTTTGTAAGGTACTTGTCGGTTTGTTAACGGAATAAAATATAATGGAAATGTGTATAAAATAACAGGTCGGAATTTGATAGGTAGTTCTGAGGGTGCAAGTCATTTAGATATGGAAGTGTCCATCAATGGAAACTGTGATGGATGGAGTTTAACAGACCATAATGTCTACAATTAAGGGATTGAAACACATAATCTTTAAGCTCTGTGTTCTGTAGATGAATTGGTAAATTTCCTTTGTCAGAATTTTCCAATGAATTTGCCTACATGACTCAATAACTTCTGCATAATTATAATTAGGTTTTTCTTATTGTTATTACTTCTTATTTTATTTCTTTAACTCAGATAAAGTAACAAGTACACTGTTTGACTCTTGTTTAGCTTTTATTTTTTGTTATGCATATTGTTAAACGTCGACTCTTGCACGGTATCTCTGTGAAAGCTAATTCTAGCCGTGTAAGGGGGCCTGGTGACCTGTAAGACAGGTTTTTCCCAAAAACCTATATCAGGCACCAGTCTCTCACAAAGGTGGAATACAGCTGAAACATTTTTTTTTTTTGTACACACTAACTTTAAGTCAGCTTTGTGAAGAGAGAATAAATGATATACTTACTTACTTACCTATTGGAAAATTCTGGTCACAGTTTTGAACATTAGGCATATAACTTAGAGCTATAATAGCTCTAAGTTATAGTTACAGAGTAGACTTAAAATATCATCTAGGGATTAAATCTAACAAAAAAAAGTGTACTGAAATTAAAAACCTACGCTGACAAATTAAAAATTCAAAGATTAACGCATGAGTAGATTGTTATGATTTTAACATTGAATGAAGTTACCTACTTATCTACTCACATCAATTTTAAGAGGTAAGAAACTTTGTAAGAACTTTTTTTAATATATATTATATAACTAAAAAACAAAACTTCAGTAACCTACAAGTAGTACGTACCGTAAGGGCGGGTTACTTTGACTCTAGGGCATAACTTTGGCCCAAATCGAGACAACTGTATAAACTGCCCGAAGTGTCGCGAACCACAACCGAACGTCGTATGTCCTTCGGTAACTATTAGATGGTGATATAGACGCGTAGGTACTTGCGGAACCTTGTGTGGATTTAATGACAGTAAACATCTGTCTCGATTTGGGCCAAAGTTATGCCCTAGAGTCAAAGCAACCCGCACTTACTGTAGCTAAAATGCTCCAATTTCAAGTCACATGCTTTGCGTGCAATAAGATTCAACCCTACGTCAGACGAAACGCAGATCGAGGGCGAAACGTGGGCGATTTTTTTGTCGAACCCGAGATTCCATTTAATAAAAACACTGAAAACCTGTACACAATCTTACTGAGTGAGTCACGTGGACCGAAATGTGTTTTATAAACTTTTCTTTCACTCTTCGCCATTTGCGAAACACGTGCGGCCTTAGAAATACGAGCTTCTTAGTTTTCCTTTGTGTAAACAACCAAGTTGATGCCTGCGAAGCTTGTTTGTAGTACTTGCATTTACAATCCTATTTGTTAAGCCTGTGGTCATGAATTATAATTTTAGGAACGTTTTAAGGTTAATTAGGAGGAGCTCTTGGCTAAGTAATAACAACCGCTCGGTTCAATCGATCAGGTTAACCTACGCTTGCCGTGGTTGGTCCGTGGATGGGTGACCATCTTTACATACTAAGAACCCTGCGTGCCTCGGCAAGCACCTTAAGGCGTTGGTCCCGGTTGTCATTCGTAGATCTTTGACAGTCGTTACGGGTCGTCAGAAGACCGAAAGTCTGACACAACTATCTTATTACCCAGTAACTGGGTTGTAGAGGTCAGGTAGACAGTCGCTCCATGTAAAATACTGGTCTTCAGCTGCATCCGGTTAGAGTGGAGGGCGACCCCAACATAGTTAGGGAAAGGCTAGGTAGATGATGTTTTAGGGTTAATTAGGAGGAACGGCTCCAGCAGTTGAAGGGTGGAAGAAGCAAAAAAAAATTAACGCAATTGAATAAGACCTTTCAGTCAACATTTTCCCCATGTGATTTCCCATCGACAAAAATTTACGAACTTCCATACAATCTTTCATGCCGTATTTAAATCCTAAGATAGGAGTTGAATTTTTAAAATTCGTTCCTTAGTGCTCAACTTTTTTAAATAAGGTTCTCTCTGCGATTGGCTTAAGAGAGAAATCTAAAGAAGATAATGGGACAACTGTATCTGCGTATACTCCATCGGTTTAGGTAATTAAATAAAGGTAAATAAAAAAAAAAACACGTGTTTGGTTAACCGACTAAACGTAATACCTGTCACTTCAGTCGTCATGCTACGACACAGTTGCACTCTTCAATTTAGCAACGTTATACAACGAATTATAAAATTGCTAAATTGAAAAGTACAACTGTGTCGTAGCATGACAACTGCAGTGACAGGTATTACGTTTAGTTAATACAATACAATACAGACAACGTAATAACGTTTAGTTGGTTAACCAAACACGTGTTTTTTTTTTGTTTACCTTTATTTAATTACCTAAACCGATGGAGTATAGTTATCTATACAAATCAGCTTCATCAAACACGTGCCTATAAAGAAAGTATGTCTGATCGGCTGGTGAAGTGAGATTGTAATAAAAGCAGTAGATTTCATACAAAACATCTCAACTGCAAATAAAAAAATAAAGATTGTAAGTATTCCATTCTGCGTTAAAATAAAACTGTAACAGTACGGTGAGTACGAGTAGGTGAAGAAACAGTGTTGACATTTAAAATAAGGGTCTGACGCAGACTACTAAAACATTATAGTAACTATTAATTGCAATCAATCACACAACGTGAAATTTCCAAGAATTTTCGACGGCATTTAAAATAACGATATCAGAATAAGCAATTTAAGGTGTATCCTTTCGCGGTACCATTTCTCCGTATCGGCGACGGCGGCGCGCACTTCTGAATACAAATCGCCTGGACTAGTGACGCACTAAGTAATTACAATTCGATTCATACATGGTGATTCTGTTCACTGCGCATAATATTGAGGGCGTCCTTCATCCGTGAACTAATTCACCGATTGCTATTTACATAATTGATGTTTCGTCTGCTTCTCACTTTAAACCAACATTCGGGAATAAGTGTAGTGAAAAAGTAAAATTTGCGTAAAGATAAATAATGGCTAAACACTTATCAAAACGGCGGTGGCGGCGGTGGTGGCGGCAGTGGTGGATTACGAGATTGATTGGATCACAGAGAGGAGGCCTGTGTCCCAGCAGTGGGAACGTTATAGGCTGATTATTTGTTATGTGAATTATCAAAATTCGAAGACATGTGACATCTACCAACCCGCACTGGGCCCGCGTAGTAGATTAAAGCCCACTCCCTCTCGAAGAGAGGCCTGTGTCCCAGCAGTGGGAACATTATAGGCTGATTATGAAGCACTTAGTTATCGATGTCAACAAAACAACAACAACAAGATTTTCATTTTACCCTTTCAAAATCATAAAGATGAAGTTCTACGAATCATTTTATTATGTCAGCACGGCTCCGGAACAGCTTCATATAAAATACCAGGTACAAGGTAATTTACCAAAGACGTCGATTCGCAAAAGAGTATTAATCGTGAAAACTACAGTTTTCCTCAAAAATCTTTCACACTTAATTTAATTGCAACTCTGGCAATTAAACTAATTATGACAGATTTTTAGAGAATGACAGTTACCCGCAAAACCAACAGAAGAAAAATACTACATTATTTGGTGTTGTTATTGACAAACATTTCTTCTAATATCTACTACTGTATTGGTCCAAACATAATTACTTATTTATGAATTTTACATGCAATTTTTGCATATGCAAGTCCGTGATAAGGCCTGTCGTAGTTTATGGATCGGAATGCTGGGCAGTGAAGAAGACGGATGAAAAAAAATTGCATGCAGCGGAGATGAGAATGCTGAGATGGATGTGTGGAGTGACGAGAATGGATAAAGTGAGAAATGAGTATATAAGAGGAAGTTTGAAAGTGGCGCCAGTGACAGAAAAGTTGAAAGGAAATCGTTTGTCTTGGTATGGGCATGTAATGAGGAGAGACGAAACGCATGTGACTAAAAGAGTGATGAATATACATGTTGATGGATGGAGAGGCAGAGGAAGGCCAAAGAAAAGATGGATGGATTGTGTGAGGAATGATATGAAAGAGAAGGGAGTGAATGATAGCGTGACGGTTGACAGGGGAGAATGGAAGAAGAAAACGTGTTGCGCCGACCCCAAGTAATATGGGATAAGGGCAGGAAGATGATGACATGCAATTTTTGCATATGGTTTCATTTTCTCGCCGTCTCGCTATTACAACATAATAACAACTCTGTAAAAATATTCTGACAAATAAATGTACTATAAATGAACTATAATGGACTACATCAAACTTTACCTACCTACCTTTAAAGCAAGCCTGAGAGCCGGTATCTGAGCTCATACATTATGAACTGTCACAGTTAACCGAATTGTTAGTCCGACAGTGATATATCGCGTGCAGCATTTATTACCAAAATGATTGACACGAGTTTATACTATCCAGGAAATAGAAACAAGATCAACGAATACTTACATGTTATCTTGTGAGTGCCTAGCTGGTGTAGTGGTCGCAAGCGCTACTGCTGAGCATGAGGTCCTGGGTTCGACTCCCGGGTCGGGCAAAGTGTTATAGGGTTTTTCCTTGTGGAATTTTTCAGTATTAGACCGGAGTCTGGATTTGTGCCCAGTTGATGGCAATAGGCTCGCCCCCTATTACATGGGATTCAAACATTACTGACGAAATGTGGGTGTACTATAGGTGCACGTCTGCCCAACGCTTCGGGGAATACAGGCGTGAAGTTATGTTATCTTGTATCGGAGATGTATGTTAGCCCAGGTACGCACGGGCGGGCGATTTTATAATGCGACGATTTTTTTATGGCGCACTGGATTTTTAACTCTGAAAATCCAACAGAGCGCATCCCTACGCGTCAAAAAAACACTGTTGGATTTTAACTCTTGATGCACAAGAGTGCAGTGCGTTGAAAATCCAGTGTGGGAAAAAAATCGCACGTGTCGTCGTATTATATTATCTGTGCCAGTGTATTTTTTTTTTATTCTCAGCAGGACGTAAATAGCCTGCTTGTTGAACTAACAGAGTTGGCCTACGCACATTCTTATTTAAATGATTTAAAATTGGAATTGTATTAAAAACAGTAGAAGAAAAAAAAAATGTGGACGCACTAAAAACTTTCTGGCAAATGGTACCAATTATGTTACTAATGATATTTAGAACTGCCATTGTTACCTTTTGACAAACCACCATTTCTGTTTACACATTTTGCATAATGATAAACAGTCTTCACATGAATCACTGTTTTGTAACTTGGTAGGTTTATGACTACTTACATTTATGTCTTATGCTTACTAATAGGAAAATGGGATTAGCTCATAAATTCTATGATATAAGGTTAAAATCGCCATTGTCTAGTCATCCACTGATCGACACAGTCACCTAGGAGTTCTACAACGAGCAACACAGAAAAGCAATGCCGTGAATCGAATTATGGCAGAACCGACAACCAGACGAAGACATCTGCGGAAGCATGTGGATGATGTACTTGGTGTAGAATACAAAGCTCTTGCAGACGTACAAAAAAGCTCATTACCATAATCATATCATTGATTTTATGGTTCATATTAATCAATGAATAGTCTACTACTAGCAGTTGTTTAAAATTATGTGGATCACACAGATAGACATGATTATACACGCTTACTAACTGTTAGGAAGTACCTTTATAGCTTTGAAAGTATTGTCAGTGTAGTAAGTGATAGTCAACATTCGCACGGACGTAAAAATATCGCGGCGATTTTATTTCGCGCACTAGATTTTCACCGTTCTGCTTAGCGCCGAGAGTTGAAAATCCAACAGTGTTTTATCGACGCATTAGAATGCACTCTGTTGTTGTTAAGTTGGATTGTCAGTGCTCGGCTCAACAACGAGAGTTGAAAATCCAGTGCGCGATAAAATCCCGCCGCGATATTTTTACGTCCGTGCGAATGTCGGCTAACTGTTAACATTATGTATGCACAACTGTATCACTTGACAAGTTATGTGGAAAAAATGTTCAAGTTAATTTTATTATTTCCTCTAGTTTCCAAAATGACATGGAAATTACATGAATTGAGTTACCACAAATGATTTCTATTGATTGTTAACAGCTTTTATTAAAATAGAATTGTGTGCAGGTGTAACAAATCTATTTATATTAATTTATTATCTAAATTATTATTATAAATTATTTCAATTTATTTATTTAGATATGCAGCATGTCTCGCTACTTATACGAGTAAGATATGTGGCTACGAGTATTTCACTTTCTGTTTTGTCGATAAATTATGTACCTACTATTGACCGTTGTCTTTCTTAATGTTGACAAAGAATTCATTATCTATCATTTATGTATATTAATCAAGTGTTCGAGTTACTGATTTCTGGTTTATTATTGTTTGTAACTTACCTACTTATATAGTATACAAAATGTAGAGTATGTTTGGACAAAAATGATGTTTATTGAAGTGAATGCTTCTCTGATAGTATAAAGTTTTATCATCGCCTCTAGTGTCTTCATTGTGTTTCAATTTATAAATGAAATCATGAACTACCTGCACAAATGTCCAATCGCTGAATCTGTACAAATATTAAGAGGCCGTACACGAAATTTTGTCGATTTCACTGATATACGTGATTTTACAGTTATAATATCGTATTTCTATAAGTTTTAATGCACAACATGAAAGATCATTTCAATTTTAATCTAATGTATGAGCTATTTTTTTATTTTTAATATTTATGAATCGTTTTGACGTCTGGAGGGTATGGCAAAAATTAGAATGTATTTTTGTGAAAGTTGTCTATACAATGTATGAATCACTTTTTACCACTTTGATATAAAATTATTGAGGTAAAAAATATTTTACTTAGTCAAATTTTAGAGGAAATGGGCAAATAACTGCTTTTGATTTGGGCTACTTAGCTCGTTGATAAAATTAAAACAACAGAAATAAACTTCAGTTCAAAATCAATCCATTTCCTGAAAAATAAATGCAAAAAAAAATAAAAACATTTGCCATGAAAAAATCTTTTAAAACAACCATTCTCGCATTATAAACTCAACGCAAAATAAAAAGTAGCTCATTCATTAGATCATAATTGAAAAGATCTTTCATGTTGTGCATTAAAATTTATAGAAATACGTATTTTAACTGTAAAATTACGTCTGTAATATCACGTAAATCAGTGAAATCGGCTAAATATCGTTACAGCCTCTTTAAGGACAAACTAGACCTTCCATAACCTGTTTAAAAAGTCACAGATATTAGTAAAATTAACTTATAGTTGCAAAATGTTTCAAATAAATTTAAATCCTAACAATTCTTGTTAGGATTTAAATTTATTATTTATTTTATTAAGTGATGAAAATGTTTCAAATAAATTTAAATCCTAACAAGAATTGTTAGGATTTAAATTTATTTGAAACATTTTCATCACTTATTTAAATTACAAAATGCTGCTAAAATATATTTTAATGATTTTCTTGCACTCAAGGCCGCATGCAATAAAAATAACCCCAACTTTTGGCCCGAAGGAGCACTTAACCGTACGTCTAATTGTTTCAGTTATATAATATTCCTATGAATAGCCGGCAGATTGACATATTCGGTAACCAATGGTGTCCATACGGCTCCTAATTGAGCATGCGCAAGTCCTGCCTAAGGAAAGTGAAACCGACGGCTACCAACATAGACGTAATGCTTGCAACAGTATGAACTATATAATGACATGTAACACATTCATCGATACATTTCATCGTTGACACTCGACTGACCGCGTTCAGTTATCAAATTAATCAAAATGTCCTTCACAAGATTAGTAAGTATTTGAATAGTTGGAGAAAGCTCTACCATTTTGTTTATAATATCGTTGAACTTTTATAAACATGTAATTTTCCTTTACAGGTTATTTCCACCATCGCCATTATAGCTAGCTGTAATGCTAGCGGCATCGGTCACATAGCTCCTGCGTTCAAGTCCTTATCAGTAGTTCGGTATGCTCCGTTCTACAACTTCCCGAATGGAGTAGGAGTGAGGTCCATACATGCTGTGGCGGCACCAGTAGCATTGCCACCTCCAGTGGCGCGTGCACCAGTGTTCGCAGCCCCGGGGCCAGCCTTCCCGGCTCCTGCTCCAGTGTTTGCGGCACCTCAGCCAGCTTTCCAAGCGCCACCACCAGTCTTCTCAGCGCCTGCACCAGTGTTCCCAGCGCCCGCACCAGTGTACTCAGCACCTGGACCTGTCTTCCCAGCGCCAGCTCCAGTCTTTGCCGCCCCAGGACCTGTTTTCCCTGCGCCTGCACCGGCCTTTCCAGCACCGGCACCCGTGTTTCCAGCCCCTGTATACCCTAGGTTTTCCCCGGCTTTTGCTGCACCTCCCGCATTCGCCCGAGCCGTTCCTGCATTGCCATCGGCACCATTCTCTCCCATCGTTAGGCCTGTAGCAGTACCACAGCCTGCTCCGTTTTTCGCGCCTGCTTTTGGCCCCGCACCCGTGCCCGTGGCTAGAGCACCCATCAGCATATCCCATATCCCCATATCCCCTTACGCTCCCGTGCCGTACGGCCCAGCACCCATATTCAAACAGTTTGCGTGGAAATGAATCTAGTCTTATTTAATTGTTATATAGTGTGATTGTTTTCTAGTTAACATACTTAGTCATTACCTTTTATACCAAATTTTGTAAATAAATTATGAAAATATACAGATGCTTTAATTTAATTACCCGCACAATAATACCTACATCACAAAAACTTATGTCGATGTTTAAAAAAAAAAATAACTTTCATTATAAGCTCGTGGCTAAGTAATAACAGCCGCACGGGTCAATCCATCAGGTTAAGCTACGCTTGCCGGGGTTGTCCGTGGATGGGTGACCATCTTTACATAACGAGACTCCTCCGTGCTTCGGTAAGCACGTTAAGCCCGTCCCGGCCGGATGGTCCCGTCTGTCATTCATGGATCTTTGACAGTCGTTACGGGTCGTCAGAGCCCGAAAGTCTGACAACTAGTCTTACCAAGGGGTATCGTATTACCCACTGGGTTGTGGAGGTCAGATAGGCAGTCGCTCCACGTAAAATACTGGTATTCAGCTGCATCCGGTTAGACTGGAAGCCGACCCCAATATAGTTGGGAAAAGGCTAGGCAGATTAAGTAACTTTCATTATAAAACATTCATATTAATTAACTGGTGAAAAATACAAGAAATGATTGCATTTTCAAAAGAAAATCTGGTTATGTAGCTAATTTTAACAAGCGAATCTTTAGATATTCTTCAATTCTTTGAAGAATACGTGTTGCATGTTGAGATTTTAATTAAAAGTTCTTAGTGAAGATTGCACCCAACAGGAACACAAGGGAAAAATGCTATTAAAGGCATGAATGACCTCATTTCAATCGTTGTATAAACATTTCTTTAGTTGATATATTTACTATGGGATACGAGGTTCTTGGAAAACACCTATTTTCATTTATTTGAAATCACGAGGAAAGAAAAGAGGCTAAATAATATTACAAGTTCAATATTCGTATAAACTTTGGGTCTTCTTGAAACTATTCTACGACGATTATTCCGTCACGATGACAGGAGCTTTACTCGACAGCTGAAGAGGGTGGGTCACGATGTAATTCATTGGCATCTAAGTATCACAATTTTCATTTAACTATTCCAGCGATCCCATAATCCATCTCTTGTAGGACAATGAACTGTAAAATAATACACTTAAAATTCTCTTCCCCGTTATCTGCTCTGTTTAAAATTTGTTGATGATGCGAGAAGTCTAAACTGGCTTCTTCTTTTATGTTGGTAATTATTCCAGACACATGACTAGTTGTATGCAAAGGAATGAGCAAAAAAAAAAGGTGCTCTTGGAGCAGTCTAACTTTTGTAGCTTCGACATGACTAGGCTGGGGATCTAGGGCAGATTTAGTTAAATTCTAAGTATGCTAGATTCATGTCCGAGTTCTCTGCCTCCACTGCTTTATGGTAGATTATTTGAAGTCATGTGTGTAAGTTATCATCATTATTCCAATTTATTTGGGGTCGACGCAGAACGTCGTCAAGTGTGTGTCTTGTATATGAATAGTCTTAAATAAAATTGTGTCGTCATTGAAAGTGTTGTGTGGGTTTTACACTGCAGTTATGAGTGAAAAAGTGTTAAACTTATTTTAGCTTAGCTTTAGTTCTGTAATTCTTTCTTCAGACAATAAAAATTACACATTATTTTATAATAAAAAATTTATTTTATAAAAAGTATAAAAAAATATAAGTCTAATCTTTGATACATATCTTTTCTAAAGGAAGGTCAGTCGAGTGTTCTCTTTTAATCTATCGTACGTACGCTGGGGCGTAACCGAAGGGAGAGGCGCGTACTAGAGGAGATGCGGCGTAGGGGTAGGGGGCGGCGTATGCTGCAGGAGCAGCGTATGGGCCGGGCAGCACAGGTGCGGCACCAGCAAAGTAGGGCCCGGCAGCGTAGGGTGCAGCAGCGTAGGGGGCAGCAGCGTAGGGTGCAGCGGCGTAAGGTGCAGCAGCGAAAGGTGTGGCAGCATAGGGAGCGGCAGCGTAAGGAGCTGCAGCAAAAGGCGCAGCAACCAGAGGGTTAAGTGCCTTGCTGACCACGCTGACCTGCGCGGCGTACGGTGGGATGTTCTGGGGCACAGCATGCGCATAGCCCACTGCCGCCGGAGCCACCAGGGGTGCAGCTGCTACTGCAACTCCACTGCATTCCGCTCCAATGGTGAAAGCCGCAGCGATGAGCACGATCTGTAATGCGGAAATTGATTTTTAGTTAATATATTCTTAGAAAACCACAGAATACCAATTGTTAGACCAAAATACTTACAGATTTGAAAGAGAACATCTTGCGTGATTTGGTAGTGGACCTTCCTTAACGAAAAGAGGATGTGAAGTGTGACTATCTAGAAAAAGTATCGGCTTTTTATACCTTGTTTATTGTGATTCAGATATCGTCCGACAAAATAAACATTTGACGTATTGCGGCCGGTCAATTGGGATTCGCGGAGGCGTGCGCGGAGAAATGGAGCACATTGGGAAACTTTTCGTTGTGAAACTTTTTTTCTTTGCTACTGTGCAATTTCTGCTACAAGACATGTAGGTATGTACTAAAAATTCTTTGTCGAAGTAAGTGGAATGATAATCAAAATCAAGCGCAATCAATATTCAAGACAAAAAGTAGAATGTGTAACAGATTGGAAGAATGGTACATTCTTCCAATCTGTTACACATTCTACTTTTTAACTTTTAGGGGGCTAAAATTATGGAGATAACTCAAATACCTATTTCATTCTCATACCAGTCATTTAGCATACCAAGCTTAGTGATAAGAGTTAACATTAAAGAATTTAAAGACGATATCATCTATACCTATATATAAATATAAAAGAGAATTGCTGACTGACTGAATGACTGACTGATTGACTGACTCATCAATGCCCAACCCAAACCCTTGAACCTAGAACGCCGAACTTTTGCATAGAGGTTCCCTTACTAATATAGACAAGGAGTAAGGAAGGAATTGCCGGTAGTACGTTCCTGTGGGAATACTTTCCGACATCCACGCAGGCGAAAGCCGCTGGCAAAAGCTAGTCAAATATATTTCTTATGTAACTGAAATTTCGTATGGGAAATAAAGACATCTCTCAAACCCGAAATATATCGATTCAAAATATAGGGCCTCCTATTGTTCATTACTGTCATTCGAGGATCTTTGACTGTCGTTACGGGTCGTCAGAAGACCGAAAGTCGGACAACCAGTCTTACCAAGGGGTATCGTATTACCAGTAACTGGGTTGTGGAGGTCAGATAGGCAGTCACTCAATCTAAAATACTGGTATTCAGCTGCATCCGGTTAGACTGGAAGCCGACCTCAACATAGTTGGGAAAAGGCTAAACAGATTTATTGCGGATTACGTTGCTGATCGCATGCAATACACCAACTCCAAACTTGTATCACCTAGCCTAAAGAAAGCATAGCATGTGGCAGATACTCTGCAAGATGCCGTTGGATAAAATTAACTTGCAAAATGCGCTATCGTGTAGGCAATCAAGGCAGGCTCCGTCAAGAATCCACCATTATAAAAAGAATTGGATTAAGCAAAGATTTCTCTAACCCACCCTGACCTACTTCTTAATTGCAGATAACAAGATAGATTTCACCTTATAAGCAGTTATGTGTATGACAATATGTGTTTTATGTCCCAGTGAATTTCCCTTTTGACAGTTACATAACATGCAGTGAAATTGGTGTGCAGAGAGTTCAAATTAGAATGCTCGGTCCGTCAACCAAGTCTGGGTCGAAAATCGATGGCGAGCCAACGGCGATGTCCTGCGCATTATTTAGCCGCGCATGCGTGGTTCGTCCGCTATATTGCTCAACGATACCAACAGTAGTATAAAACGTGACGATGCCCTGGAGGCGGCACAGTCCATCGTATTTTTCAGTGTAATCACTTGTGAGCAGTCACACATCCCTAGCAAAATGATCGCCAAATTCGTTGTAAGTGTTTTGTTTTAAACTTCCTTGATTCTTGGATTCAGTGGATTCAAATTCCACTCTCTCCTTTCTGAATATTAGCAACTCACTCAGTGCATTAATAGAAGTCACCTTCTTGTTTAATGGAAAGGATAGAAGAGCTAAAGACAGTCCCTGATAAGAGATAGTCCCTGGTCACATCTCTGGCCGTGTTGCTTCGATATAGAACGAGGGTTGACATATTGACCAGCCTCATAACTTACCATGTCATATTAAGCTCTAGAAACAGAGCAATAATATTCAAACTGTTTAACGGATGAATTCATTCCACACTTCTGTTATCCAGAATTTGAAATTAATTGTTGTAAAAGGCTTAACTTGATTGCTATACCAATAGAAAGTCGGGACACAATTGCAGTTCACAATTTGCTCTGAAATCGAGTCACTTTTACATTCCCTTTAGAATTGAAATGTATTTGAAGCTTACTGTGATTTTTTGTGCAGGTTGTATTCGCCCTCGCCGTCGCTGCTGCCAATGCCAGCGTAGCTGTTGCACCTGCTGCGTTGGTTGCTCCAGTCGCTCCTGCGGCGTACGTGGCTCCTTACGCCAGCTCTTACTCGGCGCACGCCGTGAACCACGCCGTGGCTGCCCCGGTCGTCTCAGCCCCCTACGTCGCCGCAGCTCCATACGCCGCAGCCCCCTACGTTGCCGCCCCTGCTGCTCCCCTCGTGGCTCCTTCATCCCCATACTTCGCCAGATACCTCTCCGCCCCATACATCCTATAAACGAATTTGGTGATATCATTGCCTAGTGACTTGCTCAGATAATAATATGCTTCCTAGTTATTTTTATTATGTATTTTGTTGATATACGAATTTATACATAGTACGCATTTTATTTTAAGCCTTTTTATCAAAGAAAAACATAAAACGACAAACAGTGATCGGAATGCAGCTTTACCAAACGTTAACATTCAATGCTACCTGCGTTGATTAATAATGAATGATCATTCTACTTTTGCAATACGAGAGCCAGTATGCTACGCGTTAAATCTTTATTTCGCCCAATGCGGAGCAAGTTAATAACAGCAGTTATGTGCAAGATGTTACTTTTCCTTACCGGTCCTATATTCAACTTGAAATACAAAAAAAAACTGGATTCCGGTGATTTTGCATAAGTAAGTCATTTTATAAGTAGGTACGAGGTAAGTTAGATTGTATGGAAATAGGTATGTGCTATGACTTTGACAACTTGTTTGGTTCCTAGCACTTATTCCAGTAGGTAAGTAGTTATTATGGGTTCCTTCCAAACTTAGTACCTACACGCCTACTGAGGCTCATGTGTCAAGTTTGTCGAAACAGGAATCCATCTAACATTCGATAACGACTGTAACACACAACAACATATTATATTTCAGTGTCAAGGTCTCAGATTTAATTATTTCGTGCGGAAATTTGTCCTGATATATGTCGAATGGTTATGCGTATACGTATTATTTTCGAGGAAACCTAGCCATCTTGTTAAAGGAATAATATTTTACTCGGCCATTTCCTCGAAAATTTGTCACTCACTCATCGCAATGAGAGAGAAACACGGGATATTAATGCAGAGACATTAACTAAACAACATGATTGTTATGTTTGTTTGTTGATTCATCACTTACACTGCTACAAGGATCTTTTAGCGCTCGAATGACGTTGACATGGGGGCGCTATTAGTAAACATTTGTAACATTTTTTTAAATTTCACTTGAAATGTATTCAAAAAACAAGATGGCGGCGTTAGTTTCATTTTTGGCCACGCGCCAAAAGAACCTTGTAGCGCATTACATTTTCCTATTTGTCAATTTTGTTTGGCACGGATCACAATACAAATTCCAAAACACTCAAGCGACAGTAGCAGTGCAATGGCCTTTACACAACTAGATCCGTAACAGAAATATATCAAATGTTACACTTATATCCTTTTACCGGTAATTCAGTACGTATTTTGCAATTTAAACCGAATTACATTAGCATAAATACACTTCTGGACACATCTTTTGGCCCACCTTGTATTTTCAGTTTCGTTTGGTCCTAGCTAAAATTTTATATTAGGTCGAGCAAAAAGTTTTTATGCAGTTTTGAACCTGGCACATTCACAATTTCATTCAATAGTCTTTTTTTGAATTTCGAACACAGAATTTAAAGAAACAAAAGACAATTTGGAGCCTGTTTGTTGATATCAAACAATCGAATACTAAGAAAACTTGGTTTTATTGGTTTACTTGGATTTAATTCTTGAAAAAGTGATTGATATCTTTGGTTTTGCAACAAACATTACTTATTCTTAACATTAAGGTGAGGTTCTATCAATAATCTATGGATACTTCACCTGAAGTCGCCGCCCAAGCTGTGGCACTTATTCAGGCCGGACACAGCCAAAGAAACGTGAGTGCTCAACTTAATTTAAGTCGATCTGCGGTCCGAAATGTTTATCGGAGGTACCTAGAGACTGGCGGCTTTGTTCGTCGCCAAGGAAGGCCACGATCTCGGGTCACAACTGAAAGGCAGGATCGATTCATCGTGACGACCAGCTTGAGAAATCGTCACCTTATCTCCATTGAGATACAAAACCAACTTCGCGACTTCCACGGAGTATCTGTGAGCGCTCGAACTATTCGGAGAAGGTTAAAAGAACGCGATATGGTACCACACAAGCCAGCTAATGGCCCCAAACTAACGCGAGCCCACTGAACAGCGCGCCTTCATTTCGCACGCAGTCATTTAAATTGGACACAGCAAGATTGGAGCCGTGTACTCTTTTCTGATGAGTCTAAAATTGTGTTACATGGCAATGATGGAAGGAAGAAGGTCTACCGACGTAAGGGAGAGCGTTTCGCACAATGCTGCTTTGAAGAGAGGGTTGCTTATGGCGGTGGCTCATGGATTGTCTGGGGCGGTATATCCGCGAGCGGCAAAACTCAACTTGAGGTTGTTACAGGACCACGGCTGCCAACATTAAATGCTGAAAGGTACATTCGTGAGTGCTTAGAACCTCACGTGATACCATACGCGGACTATGTGGGCCCAAATTTCCTTTTTATGCATGATAATGCAAGAGTCCATGCGGCCGGCATCGTCAGGGAATATCTTCGGGATGTGAACATCACAGTTATGGACTGGCCAGCCAGAAGCCCAGACATGAACCCCATTGAGCACATGTGGGACGAGCTAAAAAGACGTGTTAGGGCTCGTCAGCCAGTTGCCCAGACGATGCAGGAGTTGAAAACTGCCATAGAAGAGGAATGGGAGATGATCCCTCAAAATTTCATAGAGCGGTTGATAAACTCTATGCCTAATCGTATGAGAGCTGTGGTAGATGCCCATGGAGGCAACACGCGTTATTAAATTAAACCTTTTTTTGATAAAACATGTTTTTTATTCAAAAATCAATTGCCTTTAACAAGGCGCATATCCGACTTGTTAGGCGTAGCTCCATGTTGTATGGTATTCTGAATTCAAATTTAAAACAATACGATCGAAAAAGATGGTAAAATGTATCAGGTTTAAAACTGCATCAACAGTTTTTGTTCAATCTAGCAATCATATTTCGGTAGGGGCCATCGAAACCTAAACTCTAAGGTGGGCCAATAGATGTGTCCAGAAGTGTAATATCAACATGTATGATATTTTACAGGTACAGATGTCAGTTAGTACACCAATATTACGATAAGCTATGCTTAATTATTTTACTGCATTCACACCTGTTCACAAGAAAACTAGTTCGACATATCAGCACTTATAATCGTTATTAGTTTACGCGAACACACTTACTATGTAAATAAATGGTCTTAATATTTTATATGTAACATGGTTTATAGCCTGAGGGTTTAATATTAATAGTTTTAATTTAATGTCTGAAATAGACTGCACAGATATTGGTAAATAATTTCTAAGAACTAATTTTTTTTTTCCTATTAAAGATTTATTTATTCAGAATTAAAATTAAATACAATATACAAGTTCTCACTATTTACACTAGGTACAGTAAATGACTAGTACTCGTCCGCTTCGACGTCATAAGGAAATTTGCCCAGAAGACTGGCAGCATTGCCACGTTGAATGGCAATGCTAATTCTTTGGCCAAAGAACGAGCCAGCCCTCAGTCGGGTGAAGTCTTGACCAATCGGCGAGAAATTTCCTTAAAAAGGAGACATGCACTCAGGCCCCATGACGCGAGCGTTTCGACCCCAAACGGCTCAAAACTGTAGTTACCTATATGGTTACATACAGTAATTACGCCGCTTGAGGGTTCAACTAACTAGATTCTTATCGATTTACCAAAAAGAGGGATTTCTAAATTTTATCAGGTATTATATTTAAAGAGCAAATATTTTAAAAAGATTCTTTAAATAAGATCTGAAAACGATTTTCCAGTAATTTTTAGGGTTCCGTGCCTCAAAAAGAAAAAAACGGAACCCATATAGGATCACTCGTGTGTCTGTCTGCCTGTCCGTCGTCTGAGTCAATTTGCTCCGAATCTAATGGACAGATTAAGTTGAAATTTGGTACACATGAATTTCTGTGACCAAAATACAGGCGGATAAAGTAAATAAATGAATTTTGAATATGGGGGTCACTTTTGGGGGGCAAATAAGAAAATTAAAAAAAAAGTTTTGTAAACTGTACCGTGTGACATATCAAATTAAAAGGCTGACTATGAGAGTCTCAAATATATTTTTTTAATAATTTTAAAATAAACTGTTTTAAAGTTATTTAAGAAAATAGAGGAAAATTTACCACTTTATTTTAGGCTCATTTGTTCTCTCTCAACTGTGGTTATCTCTGAAACAACTGAGCCTAAATTTTTGAAAAAAATACACAAAATTGTTCATTACCTGTAGATTACAGGAAAATGTATAAGAAGTCTATGGTCTTAAAATAACATGGTAAATCTCTCTATATTGTGAGTACAAACTTACATTTACAGTTGGAATGTTTGGGAGAACATGTTTTCCAACTACAATGTTAAGTTTGTTCTTGGGATAAATTCATCCCAACTACGGAACCCTTCATTGTGCATAGTCCGACACGCACTTGGCTGGTTTTTTTCCAAGAAAATTGTAAATATTTTTCCAACTCATTGAATTACGTTTAGGTTGGTTGGGTGGTGGTTTGAGTTTTTTAATAGATCTACATCTAGGTACATAGACTATACAAGACAATAGCTTTACAAACGTGGAGACTATAAACATAAATTCAAGGAGCGAAAATAAGTCACTATAATAAGACACTTGTGCGTTTTCTCGTTTCCTATTACACTGGCAATACTATAAGAAAGTATCTATTTCTATTTGAGACCACACTTTTCCTGCTATCCAAAAATAAATAATACAAGAAAAACTGTCGTGGCGAAATAAGCTTAAAAAAGAACAAGGTTATTTTAAGAAGGCAGAGTGAAATAATGATCACGGGTGTGCCGACTACATAATTATAAGAAAAGTATTTACGTACGAATAAAAGAAATCTATTTTCGTTATGTTACAAAAGCGAGCTAAGCGAGCCCACTTTACTTTGGTAACAAAGACAGTGAGTTTGTCACCAATACAGCAATCCAATGAATTCGGTTAAGAATAAAACTTTTATTCAATGTCAAGGCGAGTGTCACTTTTATTTCCTTATAGTCTTGTGTACGAATTAAGTAGGTATACTTTGTGTTTAAAATTAGGAGTAGCATGGATAAGGGAATCGATGATATTACGTCACTCTCAACAATGAAAACGACTAGTAAGAGGCTTTGGTTAACATTACGAAGACCTCATTATTCATAAATACTACAAAAATATGGTAACTTATGCGACATATTTTGTACTCGCAGGTAAATCAAAATCTATACGCAAGTCTATGGTCCCTTGGAGTTCTAAAAAAATCACGCTTCTAAATCTATGCTATGAGAAAATACGAGTACGGTTATTTACGCGACATATTTTGATACTCGCAAGTTAATCAAAACCTATAGGGCACTTCCCGTTAACCTAGAATCATGAATTTGGCAAGAAGCAAGGTCTGAGCACAAATAAAGGAAAAAGACCGAAAATTGTTAATTAGTTTTGTCACATAAACAAATAGTTTTTAGTTTATTTTTTCTGGCAAAATGTGGGTGTACATCTCTGCCCAACCCTTCGGGGAAACAAGGCTTGAAGTTATGTTAAAATATAGTTTTGTGCATATACAAAATTAAATTTGTAGTTGGAGAATTGTCCGTAAAGTATATCAATGTATGGGAGAACATGTTTTTCAACTACAATGTTAAGTTTGTTTTTTTGGGATAAATTATTTTCAACTTCGGAACCCTTCAGTTGACTGTAACGTCAAAATATCCTTGTAGCAATAAAGAATTGATTTATGAAAAAAAGTGTAACAATTTACTTGGAATTTTTGTGTCGTAAATGATAAATGATTTTATTTCTGTAAGCAGGTGAGTACATGTCAATCATATTTTTAAAAACTAGATGAGGTCGGTGTTTCCTATCTGACTACTCTGAGAAGAAAGGCCGAAACAAGCTCAGAGTAAAAGTCCAGACACAATCTTGGTCAGCTCATGTGAAGACTCACAACACAACTTGTAATGGGAGTCTGAAATGGTATATTTTGAGGAAAGAAGCACACAGATTAGTGGACCTGTCCAGTCAATGCACGCATTTGTCAGTAATCATGCAGCTCACCTAGGACTTAAGGAGCTCAACGATTCGGCGAACAATACCAAAGAAGTCCGGGTGAAGTTACGAAAATGTTGTGATGTGTCACATTCTAACAAAAATTTAAAACTCGAAAACTATTCTCAATTGTACATGATCACACGTACTACTTCGTTTCGGGTCAAAACTTCAAGTACACTGACATGCTTTAAACAAAAAATTATAAGTAATTAAACGTATCTAATACTTATATTCTAGGTAACTCATATCGTTCATAGTTATGGTACAGTTGAATGTGTCATGTCATATACGATTCAATTACAACTGATACAAGGCTGAGACACCGATTGTCGCACATAATTGCAGTTCTTTGATACATTTTAAAACTTTATAACCTACTATTCCACTATTGATCAAATACCATTGTGTACTTTTTATTAGGAATGAAAAACAAATAGTTTTGTCCAAATTTTCGCAGAAATGTGATCACTGATCTGTTAAAAGTAAACAAGTTTAGTATCTCTAAACTAAAAATAAATTGTGGTGCATTCACTTTTCATATATTTATTTTGTAGAAAGCTTTGTTTAGCAAAATGTCTTTTCAAAAGCAGAAAATACCGGCCTGATTATGAAAATCATAATCCGACGAAAACTTAATTAAAAAAATATATTTTATTTATGTAAAAAACTAATAAAATTTAATGGGAAGTTATAAAGTCTACCGGTATCAGGCCTATCTAATTAATAATAGTTTTAATCAATTATATGATAATTTTACTGACCTCATGTGTACGTTAAAACAAATAAGGAAACGGTGTAAAACTTTATTTCATTATAAATAGTAAAAATTATTTATTTGTATACGTTTACTACTTACTAAGGGTATTTTTGTTAAATCGTTTTTTTTGTCAACTGTCAAATTAATGCAATATTAAAATGATTAACATTACAGAATAACATAACATAACATAACATCACGCCTGTAATCCTCGAAGAGTTGGCAGATGTGTATAATAGGTCTTTACCTATGAAATTGCCGTTTTGTATGAAAAAATTTAAACGAATTTTTTTCATGCATTTTTTATTTGTATTAATCGAAGTAATCACCCATGCAATCAATGCATCTTTGCCAACGCAGTGGCAGTTTATTGATGCCCTTCTTAAAGAAATCAGCTGGACGGGAGGCAACAAATTCTTCAAAGGCATTTTGTACTGCCTCTCGGGTATTGAATTTTTTTCCCGCCAAGAAGTTATCCAAATTCTGGAAAAAGTAGTAGTCTGTAGGCGCAAGGTCTGGTGAGTAGGGCGATTGACGGAATATATAGTAAGTACACCCACAATTCGCCAGTTATGTTTATTAAATCCCATGTAATATAATAGTAACAGGGGGCGAGCCTATTGCCGTCAACCGGGCACAAATCCAAACTCCGCGCTGTTACTGATGCGCGCTGTTGTAGATTCTTGATGGATATTTCAGAATAATTGTACTTACATATGGTATCTCAGAAAAAAACTAACTTTTGTAGATGCAAATGCAAATATATTTGTATAGTTATACAAGTTAAATTACAAAATCAGAAACTGAAGGCATGGGAAAATTACTTTTTGAAAATAATATTATTCATATGTCGTCCTTCGCGGTTCTGGCACTCTTCAAAGCGATCTCTAACATTCATGAAAACGCGCCTCAGAAGTTGACTAAGAATATTGTTGATTTCTCGTCTAATGTTTTCCTTCAATTCAGATACAGTAGATGGATTACTGTTGTACAACTGACTCTTCAGACAACCACACAGGGAAACATCCGGAGGTGCGACGTCAGGGCTTCTCGGAGGCCATCTATCATCACCTCTCATCGAAATCAGCTTTTCAGGGAAGTATCTACGTACTGTCTCCATTGACTGGTTTGACGTATGACAGGTGGCCTCATCTTGCTGTTACCACGTGTCTGTTTTCTCATGTCTTCAGTTTCTGATTTCGTAATTTAAATTGTTAAATACAAATACATTTGTTAATTTTTTATGTATCTACAAAAGTGAGTTTTTTTCTGAGACAGCCTGTACGAGTATAATAATGTAATGTGCTTTTATTTGTTAAACACCAAAACAAATACTGTGTACCTACATTATTTCATGACGCATTTAGTTCTGGTACAATTTGAATATAATTTACAAGTCCACACGAATATAAGCTGGCCGGAAAGCTTAGCTTTAATAAAGAGCTGTCTAAACTCAAAACAGGAATAACGGGTTCCAGCGCAAAACGGAACCATATAAATGCTATGAAAGGCAATACCGGATTTCAGTTAGATATCCATTATAATTAGATATCCATTTAATAAGATATCGATGTTAGAATTCAATTAACAGCTTATCTAAAAATATCTTTTTGAGGTGAAAACTTCATTAGGCGCGTTGAGCGATTTTTGGTAGAGGGAAATCTTATGAGTTCGCGTCACATCACGCGACATGCGACGTATTGCGCTGTTAAGTTTTCACTTCTGTCGGCAGTCCCGCTGACTGACTATATATTTTCTTTTTATTATTTCACCATGAGTGCAATTAAGAACATTTTGCTGTCACACTACAATCATGTGACATGTCACATGATTGTAGTCGAACTGGCCAAACAAAGTTGAAAACTGTTTGTAAGCCATTAAAGTTTATATTTTACAATTTTTTTCTTTACGACAAAAAATGGCTTTGGTTTTTCCATATGATGTTTGTTAAAGTAATTGTATAATTAATTACTCTTATACGAATAAGTTAATTATAAAGCGTTATTTATTTAATTTTTCGTAATTAAAGGGTATGTATATTATTCTAGGTTGTTTTACATTATCACCTTTTTTATTTATATTTTATTTCTGTTTCTGCTGAAGCGTTAGGCGTTTTTGGGGGTTGGTTTTTATATGACGTTCAAGACACAAGTTATTTTAGCCCATTTAAAAAAAGTTTGAGTTAATTATCTTTTTACTCATCTACACAATTAATGTTACATCCTCATTTTTCGTAACCTAAAACAATTCATTTGATTTTTTAACAAACATCAAACATACTTCGCCACTTATAAAACAGTAAATATAGGATTCATTAAAATCAAATTTTAAAGTTAACATAAGCTGCGGTAATTGACACTATCTATACTAGTGACATATAATTAAGTGTTGTCATGGTGATATGAAAAGATAACGAGTCAGCTGACCGAGTGAGTACTTATAATAGTGTCATTGAGAACGCCCTGCCCTCCTTTGCTTGTGTACGAGCATCGAGTAGGTAGGCAATTTTCATGTATGGACAAATAAATTTTAGTCAACCTATATTAACTAAGCCTGTAGTCCGCTTGCTACGTTTTGATCCTTTTGATTGTCAGACACAACACTGTTTGACTTTGCACGGCCGCCGAGAGAGAGATACTATGCCGTTTTGAGGCAATCCCTGTACATTAAAGGATAATCTTTTCCATTATTGAAAAAAGTGAAAAATAAAAATTTTTTTACAAAAAAATACAACCGACTTCCAAAAACAACACTACAAAGTGAAAAATAACTTTAATTTGGGAAGTCGGTGTCTAGTTAAATGTTTTTACGTTTTTTGCCACCGACTTCCGAAATTAAAGTTATTTTTCACTTTTTAGTTGTGGTATCTACCCCACACAAATTCTAATACCACTACCTGCAAAACAAACTAGAACATCATCCATATAAAAGTGGGGAAAAAATACGTATTATTGAAGCTAACTCAAAAACTACCGAAGCAAAGTTAATCAATTTTATATGGGACCAACTGTGATGTATACCCTCTCGAATAAAACAAAAAAAATCCAAATCGGTTTAGCCATCTTCGAGTAATCGGGGAACATACATAAAAATAATAATAATGAAAAAAAAATGGTTCCGACGAATTGAGAACCCCCTCCTTTTTGAAGTCGGTTAAAAAGGCAACAGACATCTGTCATGTTAAGTAAAACTATTTCTTTAAGCTATTAAGGGTGGCCAATTCGGAAGTATACAACTTTAAATTAGAATTATTTTGATTAAAAACGGAAATAACCATATACCTATTTTCCTATAATTATATTACACAGGCTTGGCAATGTTGTACTAAAGATATTAACTGCCAAATCTTCAACTTTAAGCTGGTTTAAAATGCGACTGCGTGTCATCATGTTTTATACCAAACTAGCTGCACCCCGCGGTTTCACCCGCGTAGACCGGGATAAAAAGTGGCCTATGTGTTAATCCAGGGTATAAGCTATCTACATACCAAACTTCATTCAAATCGGTCCAGCCGTTTGAGCGTGAAAAAGTTACAAACATACAATCCCATACACACTCAAAATCTTTCGCCTTTATATTATTAGTGTGATTTTCGCAAACTTTATTAGGTATTCCACTATCAGAATCACAAATATTCTGCTTTTAGTGTTCAAAATCAAATTTCTGAAAAATTTCAAAAACACTGAAAAAAGTCAAATTTCGTTCAATCTGGTGAATTTGGGGGTCAATTAATGTCAACATTTCCAGGAACTTATTGTTTCTTAAACATTACTCTCAAAGTTTCGACAATGTTCGTGCTGCATGGTTTCTGGGTCCGTCTTATTGTAACTACGTCTTTCCTAATTCCAACTGATTGAAATAAAAAAAATCTTACACTGTTGCGATTGCCAGTCGCAGTAAAAGCAGTACCTGTCTGTTGTATATTTACAAATCAAATGTGATCAAAATGGGATTAGTTATTCGTATTGATTTGTTGAAAAGAATTAGGTTGTTTCTCAAACCATTTAATAACTTTGGGATAAAATTACTAAAGTTAATTGGGTAGTAAATGGTGCATAACTTTGCCACATTTTAACTAAATAGTAAATATCAAACCACCGTAAAATCAAAATGGAGGCCACGATATTACCTATACTACATAGGTAACACCGTGGAAAAAAAAGTCTTTCTCAGTAAACCTGTAATAAAATGAAAGTAGAAGAAAAAGTAGAGACTCATTAACTGAAACATTATCATCAAAGTTTCATTTAATGAAAAAAGTGCATTTATTACAGTTAACAAAATCAAAAAAAAAAACAAGGGCTTTTATTCAAATATTTATAACACCTTTATAAACCCATCAAAACACTGACAAAAAAAAATTATAGCATTCAATATTTATCAAAGTATCAAGATCACTTCAATCGTTATTAGTGTATGAACATAACGTGTGTTTCGAATTAAAAATACATCTAACTGAACAACCAAGTGTTCAAAGTACCGTTAGATTCAAAGTTTAACTAAAACCATTTTGTTTTCTTTTTATTAAATGAATCACTACAATATCAGAAACAAATCAACGAAACATAAATGCTCATAGAACTAATTAAATAAATGAGCTATCTTGTTACTGTTCAGCATTATTGTGCCAAGATGATGCTTGTGGTCATGAAAGCCTCGATGAGTTTCGATGCCTTTACCATGCGCACAAGTGCTAATCACCACCTGAAGTATGTGAGCGGTGAGACGTGGAGTTAGACAAAGGTGAAGCTAACTCAGTCGGCCAATTTTGTCAATCGCGCCCTCCCTCGTCTCATCGCTCACATACCTCAGGCGGGGACTAGCACTTGCGCGCACACTATAAGATAAAACTACTGTCGTTTAGCACGTGCCAATACGAGAATAAAAGAAGAAATAGAGCCTTGGCCGGCTTCCGTCAGTTCTTTTCAATACGATCAAGAATTCTATATCTGGTAACCGGTATAGTTCCACGTTTCAGACATCTATAAATAACCTTTGAAGTTTCCTACCAGGAAAGCAAGATTTAATTTAGAAGCCTTACCATTCCTTGTATAGGCGGTTCTACAATGGCCGCAAGATCGACTAGGCATGTATAGTTTTATTGAATGAATCAGGAATCGATTCTGGATAACCTATTGTGAAATGCAAGCTTGCTGGGCTATGAATACGGTACACTAGTTATGTACTGGTAGGTACTATTTTATCTTTTACTAGCTGACCCGACAGACGTGTCCTTCGAAATTTAATGTACTTATGAGAAAATTAATTTTCTTCATATTTTTTTTGTAAATTTTCTTCGGGGCGTAACTCCAACAAATCAAAGTTTAGAAAAATCGGTCCAGCCGTTCTTGAGTCATAAATGGTGTAACTAACCCGACTTTGTTTTATATACAAATATAGATAGTTTTACAATCTTAACAGAATAAAATTGTGAGGTTTATTATTATTATCAGCTTGCAATTGTGTCACTGCTAGGCCTTTGCCAAGAATGTAAATCGCGCATGCTCACTCTGTGGTAGCGATTTTTTGGATTTCGTACGATCATTTAATAATAAGATTTTCTTGAATTATGAATAAAGAGGAAAAACCGGCCAAGTGCGTGTCAGACTGCGCACATTTAGGATTCCGTACCAAATCTGAGTTATGAATATATTGGTATTTGTTAGTAAAATACACATTATCATCAAATTTCAACTCCATAGGTCAATGGGAAGTTAAAAAATTCTTCGGAACAAAATTTTGTAAAGAAAGCTGACCTTGGTGAGTGAAGGCTCTCTCCAACCGTTTGGCTGTAAAACTTGTGTGACAGACGATGGACAGATGGAATAGGGCTCCGTCTGGACCCTTCAAATACGGGACTCTAAAAAAAGAAAAAGACGAATTATATCACTTACGTATCCAATAAAAGAAAACTTCTTCCTTCCTATGCACTCTTTTACAAACCGAAATCTATATTTATTCTGTCGTGACTATCATGTAATTTACCAACCAAACCAGTGTTACCGCTTTTAAAAACACACATGTGTAATTTGTGTTTGTAGCACCCGAACCATAAAACGTCATTGTAAATCACTATTAGTCTTTTGAATTCTATTAAACCAACAATATCATATCAACTATCTGCCAATAAACTGAGAATGATACTTAATTGAAATTTATTACTCTTACACAATTTGGAAATTAATACCAGACTACATTTATTGTAACCAGATTGTATGTACCTATGGTGATGTATTATTTACTCCTAAAGAAAACATGATATCCTTTTTTCATTTTGAAAGCTTCAGCTAGTGTTTCATATTAAGTTACCAATTCTTTGTTTTGTGTCTGTGTGTATATTGATCAAATATAAAATAATTACCTAATTCAACAAATGACGTAATACTTGTACAATATTGCCAATAACATTTCGCTGCGAATAATCAAACCAGATTGGAAGTAACTGCCCACTATATTAGCTTGAAAGGGCTGTTACGAAATGCGAATTCTGGGCTATTATACTAAAATATTTAGGCACTAGAATTTGAACAAAGCAGGTTTGTATCATGTTGACACTTCGTTCAAATAGATACAAAGTGCCCACTTTTTTGGATTAAACGAAAAATAATTTGGAACTAACCCCTTTTTGCTGTCTGTACTCTATGTTGTAGGCAACGAGTGACCTAGGCCCAGGCTATGGGTAGGGTTAGACGGATTTGGCCGGCCATGTGTCTATGAGGTATATAAAGCACAGTTAACGGGCCCTTAGTCACATTCGCTCCTACATCCTCCTTCTTCACTTACGGAACACCCCCATCCCTTCAAAATGTACAAGCTGGTAAGATTTGGCTATTTTCAAACTACATATATATCATCCCTTTTCACAATAATGGCTTTCCACTGATCTATTTTTAAACCAGTTCAAGTCAGTCATAGAAAGCTTAATTTGGAGAAATCATCGCAACACTCAGCCTGATTATGAAGAGTCCTTTGATCAGACTTGAAGCTTTCTCGCAGACGTAATAATTGTTAACTTAGATTAAGTATTTATTTATTTATTGCATAAACGGATACCTCTACATTCACTTAAACCTAAAAACTTTTGAGCAATTGCAACAGTTACCTGAGCAAGCTCGAAATATTTCAAAGTCTTTAATTTAAATAGGTAATTAGGGTTCACAATAAAGGGTTCCGTAGTTAAAAATAATTTATCCCAAAAACAAACTTAACATTGTAATCACAAAAATTTTTATGTCATAAAATAACAATTTACGGATTTTTTCCTTTATGTGTGCTGTGAGACCTTGCTTCTTGCCAAATCATGATTCTAGGTCAACGGCAAGTGCCCTATAGGTTTTTATTTACTTGCGAGTATCCAAATATGTCGCGTAAATAACCGTATTTTCTTATTGCATAAACTTAGAAGCGTGATTTTTTTAGAACTCCAAGGGACCATAGACTTACATATTTGATATTAATTTTAACGTGATACCACCACGCGTTCCTGAGAAACAGGGTCTTGACAGATTGACAGACAGACAGACAGACGGACAACGAAGTGATCCTATAAGGGTTCTGTTTTTTTCCATTTGGGGTACGGAACCCTAAAAATTAAATAAACGAGCTAATTATCCTGTCTTAAGGGTATACCTACATCCTCTAATTTTCCTCCGAAGGTGACAAGTGTCCATGAATCACAAGCTGCCTGTATTTTTTTCTGCCATTTTTTGTTGAGTGACATTCTCTGCAGCGACAACGACCCGGCGAGGCCGCTCTAGTTGCCACCCGGTACTCGACCAGCCACGCTTTTTACTTGTAAAATCGTTAATCAGTGCAAATAGCTCAACCCAATACAATATTATGTCAATGTTCTTTTTACTGCGACCGTGACAAAATTTATTTGTACCATAAACTTGGCTGGATTAAATTATTACTATGTATCGTTTCGCAACAAATAATGAAGTCGAAATATAATACCTTTAAGCCATTTATTTCACTTTTTATCAACTCGGTATCCAGTTAAAAACGTTTAATGTGGGCGGAATATGTTATTAAATAATTATGATTTAGTCATGACTATACTCCTTTAATTATTACGTGGACTCGATTTAGTAGGATACTTCTTTTGAATCACATGTATCATGATTATCGATAATCGAATGATAATAATGGGTTTGTGGTTCACACCGATGTCTTCTAAAATTAATCGTTTGTTTTTTTATTAACCTCCATAAGTCAAAAGTGTGAAGAATAATGTACTTTTGTACCTTAATTTTAAGGTTATTTGTTTTAATTTATCAAGTGCTATTTGCGAGCATAAATCCAGTTTCAGTAAATTACCTGGTTAAGTTGACTATTAAGGCATGTGTTCACCAACATACAAATCACCGGTATTAGGTATTTAAACTGAATTCAAATATCCTTCTAAATCTATCTTCTATCTGCATAAATAAAAAGAGAAGTCCTGACTGACTCATCAACGCCCAGCCCAAACCCTTGAGATCTAGAAAGCTGGTTTTATTCCTTGTCTACATTATAAAAGCAACCCCCTTTATAATATAGACAAGGAATAAAGAAGGACTTCCCGGTAGTACGTTCCCGTGGGATATCTATCTATCTATATAAATTAAAAAAGAAGTCCTGACTGACTGACTCATCAACGCCCAGCCCAAACCCTTGAACCTAGAAAGCTGAAATTTTGTACAGAGGTTTTCCTTTATAATGTACACAAGTAACAAGGAAGAATTTTCCGGTAGTACGTTCCCGTGGGATATTTTCCGATATCCGCGCGGGCAACAACATAAACCAACTGTTTAAATACCTAACCGGCGGCGGTTTGAATGTTGGTGAACACAGCCCTTAGTAACAAAGACCGTGTCGACCAAATATGTAATCGATCGTGGGATCACTTGTAGTTACCTAGCCTACTCAGTTGAAGTGAATAAAGACTCTGTACTGAAGAAAGTAAACATAAAATAACAGTAGCGGGCTAATGCATACATTTCAATTTCGATAACAGGTATAAAAAAAAAATTAAAATAAATACATGGTGACATGGTGGTTGGTAAAGTGGAAAATGGATCAGACTAATTAAAACCAAACCAAAAAAAAACAAAAATATAAACCAAATAAAAAAAAACCTATATTTCCCTATATTTTTTTCCTATATTTTGGTTTAAAATATTTAAACCAAAATATAGGAAAAATAAATATTACTAAAAACATACTTTCAGGAACAACCTGTATCAATCGAAATCACATTCATCCACCACTTTTTGTTTTAAAGACGGTCAGATCGGTCACCGATGTTCGCTCGTTTGTTAGTATTAGATAAATGTTTCACTTAATACCCTCATTTTTATTTTTGTTGTTGTTTCATTTTAACTATGATTATAAGTTGGTTTTTATCTAAATTATATGGTCGATGATTTTGGTGCACGGTAAACCTCTAATGAGTTTATGTTTGCACCAACATAAAGATGTATAAAATGTAAGTGTACTACTGATTTAATAAATAAATAAATAATAAATAAAAAAAATCGATACAAATAAGAAATATTGACCATAGGAACTAACAATTATTAAATCAATTTGCCAAATTAAAAACGCAGGAAATAGTAGATACCTACGTTTGCGAATTAATTGTTGTTCTATTTTCCTTGAAAACAAAAACCTCCCAAATTATTTATACCACGGTTTAACAATTAAATGAAATTATTTCCTGCCGTTAGTAATTAATAATCACTAACTAACTACTAACATTACATGCTGAATTGATGTCAAGAACTAAATCGTCAATGGTAACGTAATTATAAGGACCGGTCTAGAAATTACTCGTGCTCTAGATAAGCCATCAATATGTCCTCCTACTCACGCCCTTTGCTCGTAAACTTTATAATATTAGTCATTTGAACCGTATTTCAACGCCATGATATTTTATTTTTTTAACCGACTTCTAAAAAAGGAGGAGGTTCTCAATTCGAATGTTTGTATTTTTTTATTTTTTTTTTATGTTTGTTCGCGCATAACTCCGTCGCTTGCCAACCGATTTGAAAAAATATTTTTTTGTTGGAAAGGGTATACTTCCCAAATGGTCCCATTTTTGTCAAAATCCAGTTCTGATGATGGGATCCTGGAGAAATCGAAGGAACTCTTCAAATATTATAGGCACACCTATAGCGATTTGGGTATTTTTTATAGTAGCTTGTGCATTTGTTCTCGGAAAGCACCACTTGGTGAAGTGGAACTGATGATGAAGACCACAGATGGCTACCGGAACTACTCAATGATAAATATTTCACGGGTTGCGATTCGATTACTTTAATATGGTTGCTAAGCAATTTCCGCTCGTCACACAATGCGTGTGGTGAGTGGTTGTTGAGGAGTTCTCCTGGTTCTTACCAGCAGAACTCCTCAACAATTAACGTCCCAGCATCGGGAAAAACAATATTTTGTAACATGTGATGAGCAATTTACATTAGACTATTGTAACTTATACAAATTATAAACAGACCCACTAAAAAGTGAAAAATAAAAACTTTTTTACAAAAAAATACAACCGACTTCCAAAAACAACACTACAAAGTGAAAAACAACTTTAATTTCGGAAGTCGGTGGCAAAAACGAAAATACATTTAATCAGACACCCACTTCCGAAATTAAAGTTATTTTTCACTTTGTAGTGTTGTTTTTGGAAGTCGGTTGTATTTTTTTGTAAAAAAGTTTTTTTATGTTCGTAGAAAATAATCGGATAAAACGCAAATGTTTACGTAAAACACTTATCATAATTACGATAGGTGGTTAGGTAAGCACATTATAACGTGACCAAGTCGTGATTTATTTCTTAAAATTGTACCTTCCATAACTCATCAATTTTGTGAGAACAAGATAAGAATGATGAATTAAAATAACTATTAACCTGATATATAATTGTTTCAATATCACTAGCGGAAATGTTAGTAACAAAATCCTTGTACCTACAGATGCCTGTATTCACGCATTTTATCTAATAATTTATTATTTTGAGCCTGATTGTTTCTAAGACATTCAATGACTAAATAAAACTTTGATTAATTTAATGTGAAATATTATTATCGTAAAAGATTTTGTTATTAAAACTTTCTTTGAGGTTATTTTGATTGCGTATGACATCACCACATAGCATTCGATACCCTCAATCAATGCAACATTGGAATTTGTCTTAGAAAATGAAACTAAAACATAACAAACACTTCTATTTTCAAATCGGGTTTGGAAGAAGGATAACTATTAATAACAAAAGAAAGTCGGTTGTATAAGAGTAATATAATCAAGTGATTGTTTTGAGTGAGCATATGCGAGGCGCGTGAGTGATTGCCACAATAGATCCGACAAAAGACGATCATTACGCCTGACCACGTGATCTTATTATACCTTCCAGAAGGGCTTCTGTACCCTTTAACAACTTCTGAAAGGAAATTAGACTATCTGTCCCAATATTATATTGGTTTATAGTGTATTTTTGTTCTATACCAATTGTTTAATTGTGGAGAGGGTAACGTAATCTATTGTAAGTAGCTACAATGCTCTATTCAATTTTGATTTTAATAAAGCGTAATATGGCAATTGAATAAGAAAATAATAGTCCGCTAAGCCTTCCCCTGAGTGACGTAAGGCAACTGAGAAATAATTATGTTTTGAATGAAGCGCTTTATATGGGAAAGTCAAATAAATCTGATAAACGTATCTTCACAAACCACAAAGCATTTTTTTATACATAAAATAGCACACACAAACACCAACATTAAAAAGTAACTTTTGCAATTAAAATTATAGAACCTCAAGACACAAGCTAAGCCTGATGACTCGCCTATAAATTATAAGTAAATATTTTTTTTTTTTTTTCTATTCAATTCAATTTATTCAAGTTTTTACAATTTCATGATAATAACAATGAATACATAATCTTAATCTAGGTCAATAAAATACCTGTGCCTGAACTAGGTAATCCTGTGTTTCAGGCAATATGGGCTAAGCTTAAACTATGTAAAATAATCACGAATTAATAGTTACAAATAAAACAGTAATGTATAGTCGGCAAACACAAAAATTAAGACATAAATTGCATACGATTTAGTCAATTGTACTTTAATACCTACTTAATATAATTATGAAACAGTAATTTAATACACTTTACGTCTTACGTACTTACTTCTCTTTACGTACTTTACTTTACAAATATACCTCAATCAATAAATTTTAGGAACAATCAATTTTAGGAGTTCCGTTTAATGGTTTCAGTATTTTCATTGTTGCTATTTATCAAGAAGAAACTACATATTAACATTTTTTTTAAGGTTTATTTTATTTTAAATAGTTTATGTCACACTTTGCCATTCACTAAATTCGTTATTTATTTTCTAATTTTATTAATTCCTTATACGAGTACAACTATTTCCAGGTTGTCTTCTCCGCCCTCCTGGCCGTCGCCGCCGCCGCCCCCGGCTACATCGGTGGCTACGCTGCCCCCTACGCCGCGGCCCCCATCGCAGCCGGTTGGGGACACGGCATCGTCAGCGCCCCCATTTACAGCGCCCCCGCCGTAGTTAAGACCGCCGTACCTGTCGCCACTTCTTACGCCAACACTGTTAAGGTATGATCAGTCATTTTATTTTTGTACCACGTTAATGAGTACGTGCAATTTATGTGCATTTTAAGGCGATCTTAGTGATTGTTATCTGCGACCACACAAAATCACACTATCACACTAATATTATGAAGGCGACAGTTTGTGAGAATGTGTGTGAGTTTGTTAATTCTTCACGCTCAAACGGCTGGACCGATTTGGATGAAATTTGGTGTGTAGATATCTTATACCATATATACACAGGCTACTTTTTATCTGTGTCTACGCATCAAGAGGTTACATGCATCTTATAGAGTATTAGCTGCGACCCGCGGTTTCACCAACCGCGGGTCGCAGCTAATACTCTATAAGATGCATGTTACCTCTTTTCGAATAATCAACATGATAGCTATCAAACGCCCTACAAAACTTTATAATAAACACAAAATTTGCCTTCTCAGTATGTGTGCTCAACAAACTGTGAACTATTTTAAGCTGCCGCACCAATCGACAGTACAACCTGCACGCTTAGCAGACCGCCATAGACACGGGTTTTGTCGACGGAAGAATAGACAAAATTACAAATTGTAGAAATATTTCTACGCATTCTACGCGTCTAAGCATGGAAACGTGTCATTTTGTCTATTTTTTCGTCGACAAAACTTCCTCAAGCTACGTGTGCTGTTTATTCTAACTACTCCTAAAAAAAAGAAGAATCAGGGATTGATTACACTGATTTTTATATCAACCCATTTTGATCAACGCGTTGATGTCTTTTAACCTGAATAGATTTTTTCACTCGCACAACATTGCTATGTTAAAACTACTTTTGTAAAAATAGGTAAATAGAGTAGGTACTTGATCTAATTGGACCGAAAAACATAATTCTAATAAATATCTCGAATAAAACTTTCTACGTAGTGGAAACTTATTTCCAATAAAAAAAAATGGATTGTTTTCTTGTATGATCATCACCATCATTTTATGCAAAACGGTCACCTATTTCAAATCTTATTTCAACATTTATAACATAGATATCTCACTGCACACTTGGTATATTTCCAGCTCGCCTCTCCCGCGCTGGTGGCAGCCCACGCTCCCATAGTCGCTGCGCACGCGCCGATCGTGGCCGCCCCGGCCTACGCCCACGGCTGGTAAACACCCAACTAAAGCCACACCAATCAGGCCATTCCACCCAGGCCATATCACCTAGGCCACACAAGCCAGGCCATACCACACAGGCCTATTCCCGGATAGAGCAACAGTCAACATCTACTCTATATATTTATTATTAATAGTTGTAAGACCATTCGGAATGTTAGATTGGACCAAAAATCTAGCTCTAACACGAGTTGGAAAGTTGTGCCATGTTTGGAATTTGTAATTAAATGCAGTAAATTCATATGGTTTTTTTTTATTAAAGTTTTAAGGTAAACAAATACACACACAACCGGCCAAGTGCATGTTCGGACCACGCACAGTGAATGGTTCCGTAGTTAGGATGAATATTTACGCATATACAGTATTGATTTTACTGACCGCAAAAACTTGTTTGTATTTCATAATATTTCTCGAAAAAACTGCGAAAAACAAAGTTATCTCTGCGGTTACAACCGCAAACATCTCATTATATGTGTATGTCACTAACGAAACAAAAAGTCACTTAGGATCTAGTGATACCCCACGCGCATATTATGTACATTGATTTTTTTTTTCATGTCTCAGGTAACTCAGACATGAAAAACATTAATTAGGGGTGGCGGGGGTGGGGTGGAGTGCCACCCCTAATTTTTGTTTTCGTAATTTCACTATACCATTGCTGAGCAGTGCACAGAATAAACCTATCCTAATACACTTTCCGATGAAAGTAGTACTTTCCGGTATAGTGCCAAATAATGTTTGAGTTTTTACTCGAAGACTATTTGATCGTTTGACTTCCGGACGGACGGAAAGAAGAGCAGACGAACAACGGACATGACGAAATTATAAGGCTTCCATTTTTGCCATTTGGCTCCGGAACCCTAAAAATATCTTTCTTAAAGTAATTTACTTTTCGCTGTATTCATTTATGGAAAGTAAAGAGCAATTAACTCTAGAAGTCTAGACTGTCTAAAATGTTTCACTCTAAACTATTTACCAGCACAATCTTTAAACAAGTTCTAGTAACCTTTTTAGAATAAACGGACTTAAATCAGTCTTTCCAAAGGTTTGAAACTTGTCAGCTACTAACCATGCGCAGGCGCAGCGAACACAAAGGAGCCGATATCTAGTAAAACCAGTTCAATGTTTGCGTATCATAATACCAGTAATTATTTCCATTGAAAGGTTACGTTTTTGTATATTATTACTGGGCGACTCCCTGTTCAGAGATATTGGATACCTACATAATTAAAGTTTACACGTCGTTACAAAAATAAATTCCTCAAGTTAAAAAATATGCTAGTAATTAAACAAATGTTTCAATATTTTCTTGAAGCCTCTAAAAAATAACGAAAATTCTATTACTTAACAAAAACTTATTCTGTTAACATACGGTGAACAATAAAATAAATTTTCCCGAATCCCATTAATTAACATTAACAAACAACAGATTTGAATTAAGATTTCATTCAATCAAATACCAAGAGGAGTTCGTAGCTAAGTAATAACAGCCACACGGGTCGATCCATCAGGTTAAGCTACGCTTGCCGGGGTTGGTCAGTGGATGGGTGACCATCTTTACATACTGAGACTCCTCCGCGCCTCTGAAAGCACGTGAAGCCATTGGTCCCGGCTGTCATTCATGGATCTTTGACAGTCGTTACGGGTCGTCAGAAGCCCGAAAGTCTGACAACCAGTCTTACCAAGGGGTATCGTATTACCCAGTTCCTGGGTTGTGGAGGTCAGATAGGCAGTCACTCAATGTAAAATAATGGTATTCAGCTGCATCCGGTTAGACTGGAAGCCGACCCCAACATAGTTGGAAAAAGGCTAGGCAGATTGATTCAATCAATTAGCAAAATATTGGGAGTTTGGTCTATTTGCTGTAATTTCCTTAACGGCCTATTTTGCCCAATGACTACTTATTTTAATCTTAGGGCCTATTTCACGATATCCGAATAACCACTAGTTACCGAATAAATTCAAAAATGGAACAGAATTTGTATGAAATTATCTGCCAAGTAAGTTAATAGGAACTTAATCGTAGGTGGTGAAATTGACCGTTATAATAACACCTACATGTATTGTATACATGCAAGCTCGGACTTGGGCAGTAGATACGGTTGTCTCCGTATACGGCTCGTCAGATTCCGCATGCCGTGCCATGCGTAATGCCATGCTGTTGACACTCTTGATACATATATTACGAGAGCTGTTGTTATTTATGCCAAGGGATTGAATTAGCGTGTTTATGTTTTGAATTTCTCCTTTTCTCGTTTAAGCACAGATTATCTCATACCACAGAAAAAACAATGCAGGGCTAACTGTCCCGGAGTACACTGTATTGTCACTCAATAGTAATCTATATTATATATATATAATAGGTTGGGGAAAAAGTTTCTTCGCATTTTTTAAGAAAATTCAAAACATTTTTTAATATACATTATTTACATTTATCTAAAGTATATAGGTACCATTTTGTTCGATAACTTTTTGCCATCTTGTAGGTAGGGACATGATCCCATTGCTATAGAAATATTGGGACTTCTGATCAAAATACCGCGACAAGTGGTTTTGGCAGTCCTCTCGTGATGTTAACCTGACACTGCCTAAAGAATTCTGAAGAGACCGGAACAGGTGGAAATCTGAAGGTGCAAGGTCAGGACTATACGGCAGATGCATTAACACCTCTCAGCCAAACTCTCTTAATTTTTGCTGAGTGGCTAAAGATGTGTGAGGTCTAGCGTTATCATGATGAAAAACCACACCCCTTCTGTTGATTAATTCCGGCCGCTTTCTCTCAATTTCTTGCTTTAATCTCATCAGTTGTTTGCAGTAGAGTTCAGAATCGATGGTCCTGCCTGGTGGTAACAGCTCATAATGAATAATGCCCTTCCAATCCCACCACACACACAGCATCACCTTGTTGCGAGTTAACCTGGGTTTCGCCAGTCTGTGAAGCCTGACCGGCCTATGACCACGACCTTTTTCGCACGTTCTTGTCGTACGTGATCCACTTTTCATCACCAGTTATCAGCTTCTTCAAAAATGGTTCGGTTTCATTACGTCGTAATAAAGAATCACAAATGAGTTCACGGCTCATTAAATTTCTTTCAGTGAGCTCGTGAGGTACCCAAATATCGAGCTTTTTTGTGTACCCAGTTTTTTTCAAATGCGCCAAAACTGTTTTGTGGTCAATTCCCAGTTCTTCAGCTACGTCGTAACTACGGATATGCCGATCTTGCTCCACTTTTTCAAAAATGGCATCCATTTTATCCGTAATAGAGCGACCAGAGCGACGTGCATCTTTGACATCAAAATTTCCGGATTGAAAACGCTTAAAGCAAATTTGTGCTACTCTCACAGACACTGCACTGGGTCCATAAACATCGCAAATTTTTTCGCGGCTTGCGTTGCATTTTTACCTTTTTTGTAGTAAAATTTTAAAATGTATCGAATTTCTTCATTAGATTCACTCATCTTGACAGTACGAAAAACAAATGAAAATCACACATTTTCCTAATTTGAATTTGGAATTATGTTCTTTAAAATTTAAACTTTCAATGATACCAAAATCAGCCGGATACAAATAGTATAGCCAAAGAGATTTTATTTTAAATTCATACATACTATAATACGAAAAGACTTTTTCCCCAACCTAATATATACGCGACGAATTGAGAACCTCCGCCTTTTTTTGAAGTAGGTAAAAAATTAATCCCTTTTTCTCTTGGTCACGCCGTAACTTGAGAACGGCTTGACAGATTTAAATATTTTTTCTTTGTTTTATTCTCCTCTTTACTGGTGTGGTTTAAAAGAAAAAAAAAGTAATTAAAATTTTGACAGAACAACGTCTGGCGGGTCAGTTAGTGTTAAAATAAATATATGTGAGATGGATATCAACAGAGGAGAAGAAAACGACGTGTTGTGAATAAAAATCCAGACCGCTTAGAATTTTAAAACTGGGAAGTCCTCTGATGAAAATTAGATTTTTCAGACTGCCTCTATATACTATCGTTGCTAATTCGGAATTTAATTATTGAATTGGTATTTTATTTTAGTCACTTTTGCTAGACATTGGTGCCGATTCTCTTGTGAACGCACTGAACTAAAATTAGAGAATCGCTATCTTTTACTAACAGGCAGCACGAGAAAAGGACGGCTATAGCTATGAACTAAGTTGGAGATGTCAAACTAGTTCACGCCTTGCGCTTCACCGTGTTTTTTAGTCGACATGTTTTTACGTGTCGTCTAAATGTCTATGGAAAAATTAGTTCTAACTAATTTGACAGCTCTAATTTACTTCCGTCCCTTTCTTGTCATAATAGAGAGAAAAAGTTAGCAATAGCCTAAATTAAGTTTAGTTTGTGCACAACAGAATCGGCACCATTAAGGGTTGGCTATAGGAAATCGTATTATGGGTTTTGAATAAGTTTACATAGAAAACATAAAGTAGTGGTTAGTAGTAGCCACAAAAAAAAACGTCTGGCTAGCTCAAGAGTTTCACCAATCAGTGAAAAAAATTGGATTAAAGATAAATCTTGTAGATAAAAAATTTAATATCATAAACTTGCAAAAAGCACAAGCAAGCAGTATTTTGATAACTTTCTATAAAACTTATCGCAATCCCATAACACGTTTTCCTATAGCCGACCCTTACAAATATAAAAAAAAAATGTTTATTTACTTTTACATCAATTTAAATTACACGGTAAATGATAAAAGAAGTCCAATTAAATAAAATCATAGATAATTATTATATTAATTTTGTATCATATGTATTTTCTGCTCGTGGCTAAGTAATAACAGCCGCATGGGTCGATCGACAAGGTTAAGCTACGCTTGCCGGGGTTGGTCCGTGGATGGGTGACCATTCTTTACATACCGAGACTCCTCCGTGCCTCGGAAAGCACGTTAAGCCGTTGGTCCCGGCTGTCAATCGTGGATCTTTGACAGTCGTTACGGGTTGTCAGAAGCCCGAAAGTCTGACAACCAATCTTACCAAGGGGTATCGTATTACCCAGTTACTGGGTTGTGGAGGTGAGATAGGCAGTAGCTCCATGTAAAATACTGGTATTCAGCTGCATCCGGTTAGACTGGAAGCCGACCCCAACATAGTTGGGAAAAGGCTAGGCAGATGATGATGATGTATTTTCTGGAACACAGCCCATACTCGTATTAACAACTCTATACAGATACAAGTCATGTCTACGCCCAGTTGTTCAGAATGAGCATGAAAGCGCGTCCAAGGTCGACCAAGCCTTAACATTTAGTTTACCGGCCGCAAAAAATTAATTCCAACTTTGTACGACGGTCACACCAACACACCACTTGTACTTACAATATCACATTGCAGGTTCACATTTACTGCACTATTGTAGGTATATGTTTTTGTTTTGGCTCCTTAAATAGCAGCGTAATGAATACATACAGTATGCATATTATATTATATACGTAATTATGTACAGTAAATTGTGTTCGTATTTAGAACCCGAACAAAAGAATAAAAAAATTTAAAAAAACCCCGATAAAATCAAAAGAATGGTTTATAATCTTATAAGATATGCGCTAATTGAATTTAATTCTTTTTTGGCACATACAAATTAAATTATGTTCGTCACGATAATATAAATTTTCTTAATCAGATGGTCAAACCAGTGGTATAGCGTACATTTACATCGATAAATAGGTAGAATAGTATTTATAATGTGCTCTAATAAATATGGAGAGCAGTGGTGGCTCAGTGGTAACGGCCCCGACTTATCGGTCATGGGTTCGAACCCAGAACTAGGGTGATGTAATAAATTACACAAAGTAATGTGCCTGACATTACTTTCTGTAATTTATTTCATCACCACTGCTCTCAAAACGGTGAAGGAAAACATCGTGAGGGTACCGGCATGTCCTTTTTTTTTTTTTTTTTTTTTGTTTTCGGGGGGAAACCTTCAAAAGGCGCCCGGGCTTTGGGGAAAAGACCGGGGAGTGTGGGATTTTTACCTCACTAAAACCACCCCGGTGGTCATCATCTGCACATGGAAGGGGCACCGTTACCTCTCAAAAGACCAATCCGGAACCCCCTCTGTGCAACGCCTGTTAGGGCACATCTCTGGGGAGACTGTAAAGGGATCTCCCCGAAACCTGACTATGCAAATGAGCAAGGCAGCACGTGACCACTGTGCGCCGTCTTCCCTGACGGCATGTCCTAGAACCAAAAATTCGAAGACTGTGGCATCCCCGACCAGCACTGGACCCGCGTAATGGATTACGGCCCACTTCCTCTCAGGCCTGTGTCCCAGCAGTGGGAACATTATTAGCTGATTATGTTATGTTATGTTACCAATAATTTGAAGATATAAATGTAGAAATACAGTAGAACCTAATAGTTTGGAAAGGTTTGAAGATCTTGGCAATATTACCGAACTAGGCAGCGAATTGTCTAGGTTTTTTTTGAGAAAAATAACATCGCATGCTTCAATGAATGAGAGTTTATCAAAATGCTAAACAACACAAATGGAACTTTTAATTTCACATAACAAACTTACTTCATATGTACCATCGCGGACATTTGCGGTAAACTACTTTTGACCTTACTACTACGACAATAAGGTCGAAAAGTGGTTCACCGCATATTTTCGCGATGGTACACGACATTCAAGAAGCGATTATGTAAGCAATTTTCAAATAGTTTCCTTTCCTAAAAAAACCGGTCAAGAGCGAGTCGGACTCGCGCACCGAGGGTTCCGCACCATCATTTATATGTAATATTTTAATGATTTCTGAAAAACTGTGCTATTTAGAGACATTGTTTTATTTTTCCTCTAATTTATAAGTAAACTATCACAAAGAATAATTTCAGATTTTTCTCTATGCAAACTGCGGAGAACGATATTTTTTTTAAATTTTTCATCAAAAGTCGAAAACTATGCGGCCTAAAGAAAAGAAAAAAAAATCTTTGAGAATGTGCAAACAGCGTTTTTTCATATGATGCCCCACATGCCAGTTAGCAGCTCCACTTCGAATTTTTAAGACCCCCTTTCAGTCCCTGGTGCAAAAAAAAACATATATTTTTATTTCTTTCTTGTTTGCAAAATAGTTGGGCAAACGTCATCTAAAACTGTTCCAAATTTCAAGTTCTTGAGATATTCAGCTGTGACAGACGTACAGACAGACTGAGTTAAGGGTTTAAGGGTTCCTTTTTACCATTTTGTTACGGAACCCTAAAAACGGGTGTATGTCAACTTTCAAACTGTCATTTTCAATCAAAATGTAGACAATGATGTACGCGAAAGAAACGATCCATCAATTTATATTGTAGTAATATTGTCTATCGCTTCACCTGCAATTGGTAGACGACCAATTTGCGCATCAATGTGTACAAATCACGTAGAAATTGACAGTTGCAATTGATCTTTTCGGGCTCCTTTAACATATTTATTCCTTGACTGTGCCAACTTAGAACATTATGCTCTCAGCTTCAATAGCTTCCCTAATCAAAGTGGTTATTTTATCTTTTTGTGTGTTACTGAAAAGGAAATCAGTTAATCTAGGGTAATTTAAAATATTATTTTTTTGCATAATGCAGTGCAACTTCAAATCTAAATAAGTAAAGGAAATGTTCGTGATGATGTAGGAACGCAACAGGTTTTGCAAAATTCGATTTATTGTTTCCATTTACAGTACAAAAATTTACACAGTAATGTAATAAAATGAACTTATTGCGTGTACTGACAGAAACTTGTCGAACTTGACTTTCATTTCAGGACATCGCGGGCAGTATAAATACATTCGCAAACCAAAAGAAAGCATCAGTTTCATCTCATTCCCTTGTCGTTCGCATCTGAATATACACAGACCACGATGAATTCGCTGGTGGTGTTCTTATCTGTGGTGGCGCTCGTCGCTGGCAAGCCTTCGGGACTGGAGCCCGTGCTGTCGTCGTACTCGGCGCCAATCCTCGGTGCTGCTGCCGCATACGCCGCACCCGCGGTCTACTCCGCACCGGCTGCTTACGCCGCACCTGCCCTATACTCTGCGCCAACCATCTACGCCGCTCCTGCCGTTATTGGAGCATCTGCAGTGTCCAGCCAGTCTCGCCTGGACATCAAGTCGTCGCCAGCAGTGGTATCAACATCGATTGAGCCAATCGCCCGTACTGTCATCTCCGAACCAGCTGTGATCGCTGCTCCAGCCATCGCTACCGCCGCCATCGCGCCTGCCGCCGTGTCCAGCCAGTCCCGCATTGATATCAAGTCAACGCCCGCCATCAGCAGCACATTGGTGTCCGCACCCCTCGCATACAGTGCTGGCGTCGCTTACGGTGCAGCTCCCATCGCCTACGGTGCTGCCCTCGGCTACAACACGCCCATCCTCGCCGGCGCCGTGGCACCCACCTTGTTGAAGACGGCGTACGCTGCTCCCGCATTGACCGCTGCCTACGCTGCCCCCGCCGCCATCGCTGCACCCGCTGTGCCTCTGGACACCCCTGAAGTGATCGCTGCGCGTGCCGCCCACTTCGAGGCTAAGGCTCTGGCTGGCGCTCATCTCATTAAGAAGCGCTCTGCTACTCTGATCGCGTCGCCACTGCTGTCCACCCGTCTGGCTTCCCCTTTGATCTCCACGTACGCATCCGCTCCCGTGCTGTCCACCGTGCACGCCGCTCCCCTGGCGTACTCCGCGCCCCTCGCCTACTCCACTCCTCTGATCACCAAGGCGTACAGCGTGCACCCCTGGTGAATGTCACCACGATAACCAGGAACTTTCCTCGGTTCAGATTTGACGAACGACAAATGATAATAAAATGGCTTGTAAATAAATAAATTTATAAGAAATATTATGTATTTTTCTCTTATCAAATTAATTTTTTTCTAAGTTGTAACTGATTACGCAATAAGCTTTTCAGTCTAACTAAATAATAGAATGTTCTCGTTCATATAAGTTCCCTCAGGCTAACCTAAATAGAAGGCTAAAGGTATGTAAAATAACAATAATCGAGAAACCTATGAACTTATCAAGGATGTTTACTTATTCTCATAAGTAAACATCCTTGATAAGTTCATAGGTTTCTCGATTATTGTTATTTTTAGAGTTACTTATGAGACCCACAAACTAAAACAAAATTAACAGTTAATAATTTTTGTGGATTTTACGCAATAAAATTTATTCTGTCCATTTATTTCCGATAAATATATCGTCCCTGGACGTATTAGGACAACTACGAAACATGAAATCCAATACAGATCTTACATGTAGGCCACCTACCACCAGGAACTACTTACTCAGCATTCAAGTTGACAACTTCAGGAAGTCTGTGAAAACCCTTAGGCTTACACATACACACGTGAACTGTGACGTAAAATGATTTCAATAACATTGGTAGCTTTTCAATATCACGATTACTTTGTTGTCCGTCTGTCTGTCAGTCTATCAAGACCCTTTTTCTCAGAAACGCGTGGAGATATCAAGTTGAAATTAATATCAAATACGTAGGTTTACCTTCCCTTAAAGCTCTAAAAAAATCAAGCTTCTAAGTAAACGCAATTAAAAAATACTGCAATTTATGCGACATATTTTGATAGTCGCAAATAAAACAAAACATATAGGATACTTCCCGTTGTCGTTGACCTAGAATCATAAAATTTGACAAGAAGCAAGGTCTCACAGCATAAGTAAAGGAAAAAGTCCGAAAGCCGTTAATTTGTAGTTTTAACAAATTTTTTTTTTTTGTGTAAGCTTTAATTTGCAGTTAGAGAGTTAACCGTGACGTATATCAATGTATGGGAGAACATGTTTTTCAACTACAATGTTGAGTTGGTTTTTGGGATAAATTCTTTTTAACTATGAATCCCTTCTTCGTGGGTGGTCCAACACGCACTTGGCGGGTTTTTTTTTTTAAATATGATTGCGTAGATAACAAAACAAATAACTTTTGAAGCGTGACCGGTGTTAATTTTGAACTTTCAATCAAAAGTTTTCTTGTTTTAAACATTGGATTTACTTAATTAAAAGTTTTTGGAATACTTCTTATTTTATTTTGGCACAGTGAAGGCACGTGATTGTAACTAACTGATCTTTAGCTATAGAAAATATTGTATAGAGCTGAACGTGTATACAGAAACTAGCGAGCCGGCCCTGCTTCGCACGGGTTTTACGACTTGACAAAACATGAAGGTTTCTATATTATATATAAGTTAAATATTAATGTATTATACATATAAACCTTTCGGAATAAATTCTCTAAATGATCACCAAGGCGCATCAAAATCCGTTGCGTAGTTTAGAAGACACCCCACACATACAGACACGAAAAGCGACTTTATTTTATAATAATTATTATCGATTATAGACAACTAGCGAGCCGAAGCTCGTGGCTAAGTAATAACAGCCGCACGGGTCGATCCATCAGGTTAAGCTACGCTTGCCGGGGTTGGTCAGTGGATGGGTGACCATCTTTACATACCGAGATTCCTCCGTGCTTCGGAAAGCACGTTAAGCCGTTGGTCCCGGCTGACATTCGTGGATCTTTGACAGTCGTTACGGGTCGTCAGAAGCCCGAAAGTCTGACAATCAGTCTTACCAAGGGGTATCGTATTACCCAGTTACTGGGTTGTGGAGGTCAGATAGGAAGTCGCTCCATGTAAAATACTGGTATTCAGCTGCATCCGGTTAGACTGGAAGCCGACCCCAACATAGTTGGGAAAAGGCTAGGCAGATTGATTGAGACAACTAGCGACTCGGCCCTGCTTCGCATGGTTTTTACGACTTGACAAAACATGAAGGTTTCTATATTGTAAATAAGTTAAATATTAATTTTATACATACAACAAACCTTCCGAAATAAATTCTCTAAATGATAGTGAAAACCGCATCAATATCGGTTGCGTAATTTAGAAGAATAACGCTGCCACACAGACAAACACGAAAAGTGACTTTATTTTATAATAATATACTTATAAATAGACAAAGTTATAATGAAAATGAAGAGTTAATCTGCTTTTTACCATACTTTTTCTTTCACACAAAGGAAAGCAAGTAATACCTGGATGATACTCGCACAGACCAGGGAAACATAGCAAGTAAGGGAGGTTGCCTGTACTCGACACCTTGTGGAGCAATACAGCCAAAGATTATGATGATTACTCAGAAATCAAAAAAACAATCAAATCAAAGAAAGAGAGAAAGAGATAGAAATCAGAGTGATATCTATAATAGGTAGCTTTTGAAATAAAGAATGAAAACGGCAGAAAGACATGCGTCATTTTCCTAACTATTTAAGGGTGTTAATATGCACAGCAGCAACAATCAAAGTAAGACAACTGCGTTATATGTATGTCACGCAAGCTGTCAAAATCTAATAAAACATGCACGAAATATTGTGCATTATAAATGTCAAGTTTGCCTTTTTATGAAGTAATTAAATAGACCGGCGTGCTAAGATACTGACATTTATGTACACAAAGCAGACTTGTTGATGCTATCACTCAAACTCCGAGTGTGCTACTTAGATTACAAAGCGTGACACATTTGACAGACCATGTAGGACTGTAAGGCCGCGTCCTAACCGGAGGTGATTGTCGCGCGATTACGCAGTTACGCGACCGTTTACATACATGAATTATGAATTTATGACGTACAAACGCGACTTAATTGCTTGTGAGAGGGGCTTGTGGCTAAGTAAGTATACTCGTACATCAAGTCAAAATCAAGTTAAGCTACGCTTGCCGCGGTTGGTCCGAGGTGACATACCGAGACCCCTCCGTGCCTCGGAAAGCACGTTAAGTCGTTGGTCCCCACTTCATTTGTGGATCTTTGACAGTCGTTACGGGTTGTCAGAAGCCCGAAAGTCTGACAACCAGTCTCACCAAGGGGTATCGTTTTACCCAGTAAGTACTTAACTGGGTTGTGGAGGTCAGATAGGCAGTCGCTCCATGTAAAATACTATAATCAGCTGCATCAGGTAAGAATGGAAACCGACCCCAACGCGAGTACCTTATATTCATACAAACGTGCGCGACGATCGCGTACTCGTGCGACATTTACTTTCGGTTAGGACAGTGTTAGGCTGACTTTCCATCAGAGATGTGCGAGGTAGCTAAACGGTGAAGCTAAGCTACGAAAATCTGTGTCTATTTCCAGAGCTAAGTAGCGGAGCGAGTAAGATTCGCTATGAAGATGCACTTTGTGCGTAAATTTCCACCACAAGCTACGAAAATCAAACGATCCTATTAGTTGATATCATACACATCCATCGCTATGCAGCTTAGCACATCTCTGTGGAAAGGCTGTGCGCAGACGTGATAACGTCAAGATAGTCTCCAGTCAGAATAACGCTCTATGAAGATATTTAGGCCGCCGCGAAACTATAGTAGCAAAACCGCAGTAGTTAAACTCAACTGATTCGCATGATGTGCCGCTACTCGAATTGCGAGTCGAGTAGCGGAACATCATGCTATTTCGCGTTTTCGCAGCGGAGGTGTGATACCCAGCCTTATGATACGCACTCTAGCAATAAACAGTCACATAGTTATTGTTTTCTTAAAAACTACTGAAAAAACTCATTTGGTACAAGATAAACTGTTCTACTGTGGGTATACCACAGACAAAATTGTGACTGACTTTGTCTCCAGTGTGTCCACTGTCTAAGTTTAAAAGCTTATTTACCAACGGTTGTTCGTCGAATGCTTGACATTTTAAATGCCTAGGTAGGAGAGTTTGTTGACAGTTTTATTGGACCTATCTGGAAGAGATTAGACAGATCATTGAATCTTAGACAATAATGCACGAAACTGTGAATTGTGAGTTGATGCTGACATAACTAATAATATGTTAGTCATTATTCTTTATTTGATGTGGTCACGATTTTCGAAAGAACTTATTGTTAAAAGCCTACTGCAGCTGAATGAGTAGGATTGTATTATCACTTATGATTGACTGAGTGTCTTACTTACCTATCTTAACTAGCACTTTAAAAATTAATTTAACTTGGAGATGTTTCCAAAATCTAAGCTAAGCTATAAGGGCGAGAATACACATGCCTGTAACATGCACAAAAGTATGCAAGTAGCTTGCATGCCGTGTGCCATAACAACTTTTGATTGGTGAATGTCACAATGGCATGCCAGCTACTTGCATAGTTTTGAACAAGCCAGAGGCATGTGTAGTCCCGCCCTAATGTAGCTAAATAGGCTAAAAATTAAGTGAAATAAGTGTGTAGAATTTGTACCAAGTATCCTGTGGACTGTAGAATACCTAATAGTTTAGTTACCGACATTCGGTTCTACTCCAATAACAATAAAACATTTGGGCCTTTTTAAAGGCCTTATAACTATTCAATGCAAAAACTATCATTACATAAGCGGTAGGGCCTTGTATTTTTGCAAATATAATTTAATTACGTATTTATGTGACTTGAGTAGAGTTTAATATTAACTAGCTTATGATTACTTGATGAAAATAAATGTTATCATCATAAGCGTAAAAGGTTCTGAGATTCTTCCAAAAAGAAATGAAATATCAAAAAGTTTTTGTAACTATCGTTACAATTAGGGCAGATCTGGAGATCACAGTTAACATATTTATGTTAATCTTTAGATTTGTAGAATTAAAAAATTGTAGAATTCTAATCCAGGTATTTACTGGTACCTAGGTACCAGTGGGAAAACCTGGATTAGAATTCTACAATTTTTTAATTAAATCAATTTAGTAATAATTCATATGGACTTACAAGTCAGGAAAGCTTCCTTAGTAATCAATATTCATAATACTAATAAACGCATAATTAATTCATTCAGGAACAAATTATTTTCCGTATTTCATACAGGAATTAAAAATATATCTCATAGTTACTCACTTTCTTTACATTTTATGAATTAATAAGGTCAGTAAAATGTCATTGCAATTTTTACTTGAACAGTTTGCATACAGTGCATAAAATGATAATTTCGTTCTTCCTGAAAATAAAATCCTTGATAGTATTGATTCCTTATAATTTGTTTCCATAGGCAGAACGTGGTATGATGATTTGACTGTCACCTCATAAAGGTAGATCACTGCACAAACAACACGATATAACAAAAACTAATTATTGTGAACTAATTAGGTTTTCCCACATCACCCACACAAGGAAGAACTTCACAAATCGATTGTCTGACAATAATGTAATGCACACCTTGGATTTCACGCGACACTTGTTAGGCACTATCTGTAAAACGTATCCGGAAGCTAATCACACATGACAAAAACTCTCGCTGGAATAAAAATATTAGGTAGCTTAAATATCAAGGCATAGATAGTCGTTTTGAAGGTTGTTCGGCAGCACTTGTTTTGGTAATGAGTATACTTGCTCAACGCTTCGTATAAAAGGATCCGTCACAGTGTGTTAGACATCAGTTGATCCAACTTCTTCAGTTCGCCAACAACACAGACCACTTCACAATGTACAAGCTGGTGGTGTTGCTCTCTGTCGCGGCGTTGGCTGCCGCTAAGCCTGGTGTGTATGCGCCATTGGCCTACAGTGCCGTGGTGCAGCCCGGTTCCAGCTCGGTGTCGCAGTACAGCTCCAGCGTGCTGCATGGCTCCCCTGCCGTGTACGCCACGCCTGCCGTGTACTCCGCCCCTGCTGTCTACTCCGCTCCTGCTGTCTACTCTGCGCCCGCTGTCTACGGAGCGCACGTGACTCCCGTCACCCTCGCCCAGGCCCCTCACTCCCCCGCCGTCGTACTGGATGCCGTCAACGGAGTGCCCCTCGACACCCCTGAGGTAGTCGCCGCCCGCGCTGCTCACTACCAGGCTAAGGCTCTGTCTGGCTACCACCATCTCCGCAAGCGGTCCGTCGGCGTCGCCCCCGTGGCTTACAGCTCGGTGGTGTCCCCCGTGGCCTACTCTAGCCCCCTGGTGTCCGCCTACCACAGCCCCGCTGTCGTCTCCGCCTACTCGTCTCCCGTCGTGTCTGCCTACTCATCTCCCGTCGTGTCTGCCTACTCTGCCTACCCCTCCTCCGTGGTCTCCACGTACGGCCACCCCCTGTCCTACTCCGCTGTGTACCCCAAGGCCCTCAGTGTCCACCCCTACTAAGCCATCCAAGTGAACCGACCTAGTATATTGTAAATCCTTCAAACCAATATGTAACGAATTTATCACTGCCGAATAAAACGATTTTATTATTACTTTACCATCTATTATTTGTTTTGTTATATTTTGAGTATGACATGTCATGTGAACCATAACACAATTTATTAACACATTAACTAGCTTACAAAACGTAGCTCACATGTGTTGAGGATTATAATACAACTAGCGACCCGCCCCCTGCTTCGCACGGTTTGTTACGACGTGACAAAACATGAAGGTTTTAAATATTAATGTATTATACATATAAACCTTCCGCAATAAATTCTCTAAATGATTGGAAAATTGCATCAAAATCCGTTGCGTAGTTTAGCAGAACAACGCGGCCACACAGCTAGACACGAAAAGTGACTTTATTTTATAATAAGTATAGAAGATTTTATAATTGTCTATACTTATTATAAAATAAAGTTCTTTGTTTCAGGATTTGCTCCAAAAACAGCTCAATAGAAATATTGAGTAGCCAAGAACTGCACAAAACAATTATAAACATAACATGCATAATGAACCTATAATGTTCCCACTGCTGGGACACCAGCCTCCTCTCTTCGAGAGGGATTGGGCTGTAATCTAACACGCCCAGTGCGGGTTGGTAAAGCAATAATAATCTATTGTAAAAAAACCTTTTATTTAATTGCGGAAGTTTAATTTGTTGCCTTGTTTCCCCGATTACGTATACCTAATAATTTATGCACCGCAAAATTGTTCGTGTTTATTACAGCGGCTGCAGTAAAATAAACCCAATTAATATAAGTCTGTTTATTTTGGTATGAGAAAAAACTAATTTTAAATGTCCTTCAGTTTTATTAGATACTCGTAAGGTATATCTACTGTTCCAGCTGTGTTCCTGATAGAGTAGGTAAATGCTCTTTTTGTTTATTCTCTATATTGTTTCCTACGTTCACTTTTTAGAGTTTAACTCAAGCCAGCACTGCCAAACGTCAAACTTGCTGCCAGCTGGTGTTACGTTATGTAGTGACTTGTAATGTACTATGGGCCAAAGTTCCGCATGATCACCTCAAAGGCGATAATCGCATGCACGGCTCACGACTCGATCGCACAATGTTCGTTTGTCACTAGCTGCGCTCTCACAGGAATATTTTCTTGAGTGAGCATGCTTATGTTTTGTCCATAGTACATACTGGCAAGGGAACTAAAATGTCAAGTTGTTTGACTGTATTGTGGTATTAACTAAAGTTAACACAGTCAATTTTTACACCTAAATGAGTCCCGAAAAGATTAAGAATAAAATCTATGTGATATGCTGGTGTGTAGTATGTAGAAGTAAAACTTTCATATTCTTATACAAACAGTTTGCAGGGTTAAATTATACAATCAAAATAATTTTCTCTTCTTTATTTGCAGATAAACAACTACATAATAAAATTGCACGCTTCATACATAATTTACAAAACTGATTATTTTCTTATCGAGACTAGTAGTGGCCGTGGCCGTAGCCATGTCCATAGTGGCCTCCTTCCAGGCCACCTCCGAGACCACCTCCGTAACCACCTCCGTAACCACCTCCGTAACCACCTCCGTATCCTCCGCCGAAGTGCAGTGGCCCAGCGACGAAGGACTTATGAAGAAGAGGTGCGGCATGAAGCACTGGAGCTACGACGGGTGCCACCACTGAAGTAGCGACGACAGCTGGCGAATGGTGCACATCCAAACGAGACTGGTGGGACACCGCCACGGGTGCCACATGAGCCACCGGGGCAACGTGAGCCACGTGTGCCACATGAGCTAGCGGAGCGACGAGATGAGGAGACCGCTTCAGGATATGATGTCCGTGTCCGGCGTGGCCATGTCCGCCAATATCGCCAAATCCACCAAGTCCGCCATGACCAATTCCGCCGTGACTAAGTCCTCCAACAGCAAGTCCACCATGACCAAGCCCGCCGTGACCAAGTCCTCCAACAGCGACTCCACCATGACCAAGGCCTCCAAGACCGAGGCCTCCATGACTGAGTCCTCCATGACCAAGACCTCCGTAGCCTAGTCCCCCGTGGCCAAGTCCGCCATAGCCAAGACCTCCGTGGCCTTCGAGTCCTCCACCGTAGCCGTATCCTCCATATCCATGTCCACCGTAGCCGTGACCAGCGTAGCCAGCTAACACTGGAGCCACCACAGCAGCATGGTGAGCTACTACAGGCACTGCATGGCCATGGCACAAGGCCAGAGATGCGAACAACACGACAACACGAAACATCTTCAACGTATTACTTCAAGATCACAAATCTGCACGAACTGCAAGAGCTGACTGACATTAGAACTCGAGGGTTACCTTCTTATACTCCAAATGCTGATTCAGAGTGACAGGATCAAAACTATTAATACATTTGTCGTGCTATTGAACATTGTGATTGTTGTCACAAAAAAGTTGGAATTCGCCAGTTTATTGGAACTGAATTGGTTTTTATAAACACAATAGACAAAGTACGTGTTCATAACAAAGTTGTCGCCTTTCTTACAGTAGACCCTGAATTAGCTGTGAATAAACGTAATGTAATAACTACTCGACGAATAAATTATAACTAGATATGATTCATCTGTGGTTATTTCGTAATAGCGCATCAATCATAAATGGTAATGAATGACGTTTGTAAGCATCTCAATCCGGCCAGTGCCCCGGGGCCGCAGCCGCAGTGACGCAACGACCCGTCCCAGAGCCACGGCCGAGAACTTGAACCCGTTGCGCCCGCGCACTACGTAACAACTACCGTTATGCAGCTATAAAGTAACATCCCATCTGCCTTTAGTGCACACTTCAGGTTTAGTGCAAGAAACAAGATGATTACGCTACTTTTACTTGTGAGTGCAATGTGTACAGTGCATGGACAAATAGTTCCTTTGATATACGCGGCGCCAAGTGCAGTTTCTCATCAATCCAGGATCGATATCAGACATAGTCCTGGCTTCATAGCGGGGCCGTTGATATACAGTCCAGGAACAACGTTGTATGCCAGTCACCAACCTGATGACCGGGTGTTAACCCCGGTATTCACGGCAGATACCATATTAACACCGGTAGCTTTGAGCTTTTTCCATAATCTACCTTTGGCAAGAGCACTTGAACATCCTATTTCAATTGATAAAGTACAAGAAGAACATGCACAGAACGAATCAATCAAAACAAATGATGATGACATTCAGAACACAATAGTTACGGAAATTCCTGAGCAAGAAAAAGAAATAATGGTAGAAAAACAAGAAATACAAGATAAAAATTACATATTATTAGCTTACGATGACAACAATCAAGTAACGAGTACAACAAATGAGCCGAAAATGAATGGTGTCACAGAACCTTGATTGATTTGGTTTTAATGTTTAAAACCCCTCAGGCGTCCGCTGAAAGAAAATGAGAAAAAGACTTTAATTAGGAAAATAAATAAGTTGTAAGTTATAAATGTTATTTTACAAAGTAATGTGTAACAGACTGAATTATTTGTATGTTAAAATATTTTATGCTTAGATTTTCTAAAGTGATGGTTCTATTATTTTGTGTGATGTAATAAATAAGTTTTAACATTCGTGTCACATAATTTATTTCCATGCTATATTATAAGTAGAATGTTTTACTCATCAACAGCTTTTGGAAAAAAATATATTAAAACGCTTCTTTAATCACACAGATTTTCCAACCTATTTTAAAAACCATATTTCCATGAGCCAACTTTATGCGCTCCGTAAGATGTGAATTAGTGTAAAATAATGTAAACAATAGACCACGTTTTATCAGCTTCATCAACCACTGGCGGATTTCCACGTACTTTCCTCTATAAATACGCTCAAAAGAAGCAATAGACGTCAAAATATGACCAATATTTGTTTCCAAAAGCCAATCATTCACAAACAAGAACAAAACCAGCCAACGTTTGTGGTGTTTGATGTGTTTACAATACACCTGAACATGCCTATTGTGTGGAAGCTCGAGCAAAAAACCTCTTTGTTCAGTATAGTTGAGGAAATGTGTGAGTACAATACCACACGTATTAAGTACCTACACGTGACTACGGAGGGTGCATTACTGCTGCTTCTTACGTCTCCGAGGCGTAAACGTGAGCTCTAAATACCTACTAATTAATTTTCTGTTACAATCTCACTTGATTTTCGTACCTATCGCCTACAGTTTTCACGCGATATAGAGAAGTAAGAATCCAGTATTTGGCATATTTTTCATGATTTCTTGACCTACATTATAAGTATGATGTACACAAATTTCGGTCAGAAACATGAAAGGTAATAATTTTTTTTAAAAGCCAACTATTTAGTTTCCAGAAAATAACCAAATTGGCTATATCGGTTACTGAAAAATATTTTACTTTTCTGAAAATTGGGGCGCTCATCTGATCAATTTTGATAATTTTATGTCAAGCGGCGCTTCCGTTTGATAATATGTATATGCTGCTTTTAAAAATCATTGAGACTGTAATAGCCATAACAGCGAATTGCTGGTAAACCTGACAGCCCTACAATTTAGTTCATGGTCGATTCTTGGAATGGACCAAGAGTGGATTTATTTTCTAAAGTAATGGGTTACACATACTACGAGTATGTTAGTACTCAGGTGTGTGCTAATGATTTAATTAATGACTCGTCAGATCATTGAATACTTATAAATCTAGAAGTGACACATGATACTACTGCTTTACCATATAGCCATGCACCCTATATGGTAAAACAATTGAATAACTATAATATTTAAAATTCCACTCAACTGTAAATTTATTATTTTAAGTGTGGCGTGATAATATGAATAAAAGTGTTATTAAAATTCCAGAATTTATTTAATCTGACATGAATATTATGTACATTTGAAAACACTATTTTAAATTATGGACAATTTTGGATTTATAGTCTTCCACTATAGAAGTTCAGGGCTTGTGGTGTGTCCTGTGACGTACTCTCATTTAGTACAGATGGGAAACAGCAAGGGGACTGGAGTAAGCGAGGGGGCTGGCGTAGGCAATGGCTGGGGAAGCATAGGATATGGAGGAGTAGGGGGTGTGAGTGGTCTGCAGGTCCAATCTTGACTGATGGGAGTAAGAGGTGGGAGCGATGTAAGTGTTCAACAGACCAGCTGATCGCTTCTTGATGAGGTGGGTGTAAAGGGGCTGGGAGATCAAGGGCTGAGAGATCAGGGGCTGGGAGATCAGGGGAGTATGGCTGTAGATAGGGGCGGTCGCGGCGTACGTGGATGCCAGAATTGGAGTGGTGGCTGCGTAGGTGGTGGGCGCGTAGCTATAGGCCGCAGACCTCTTCTTGATGAGGTGCACGGCAGGCAACGATGCAATGGGCGCTGGCAGGATCGGGGCGCTGTGGATGAGCGGCGTGTTGTATGCAGTGGCAGCATAGTAGTTAGGGTAGTACGTGGCGGGCGCGGCGTAAGTCAGAGGGATCTGCGGCGAGCGCTTCTTGATGAAATGGGTGTACGCCAAAGGAGCCTGGTAAATGAGCGGCGACGGATGGATCACGCTGCTATCCTGTCTGGTGATGGTGGTCGCTCCGGGAGTCAGGAAGGTCGAGTATTGCGTGATGGGCGCCGCGATTAGGGCACCGGGCTTAGCTGCCCCCGCGGCGAAGAAAGCACACAGTACCACCACCTTGAACATGTTGCTCTGTATTGTTTGTTGCTCGGATGAACGACTGATACCTTGACAATGTGTCGCTTCGTATTTATAGAAAGTATTCTCTAAAGCTAGGGGCGATCTCGTTTTCCAAACCGGTGCAAGTCAGCCGTTCAGGAAGCTGGTATTTAAAATCCACGAGGTCGTCTACAGCCCCGCCTGGTCAGTTCATCATCGTCTTAATGCTTTTGTTGCGATACATATGCCAACGAGCCAACAAAAGTAAACGAGACGGTGCAGTCAACGCCCCTGCATGCAAAATATCAGCCCGCCAAGAAATAAATATCAATGAATACCGCGACACAATTATGTAGACTTGCAGATTAAAATATCACAAAAGCTATTAAAATTCATTGAGGATTAAGCTCACTAGTGGAATAATAATATTAATACTATCCAATATGTGTGGGTATAGTGCTAAACAAAACCCGGCCAAGTGCGTGTCGGACCACGCACATTGAAGGGTTTCGTAGTTGAAAAGAATTTATACCAAAACTTAACATTGTGGTTAAAAAAACATTTCCTCCCATACACTGATATACGTCACGGTCAATTCTTTAACTGCAAATTTAAGTTTGTAATCGCAAAAAAAAAAATATGTGATAAAATTACAAATTAACAATTTTCGAACGTTTTCCTTTACTTGTGTGACACCTTGCTTCTTGCCAAATTTCATGATTCTAGGTCAAAGGTAAAGTACCCTTTTACGGTTTTGATTTACGTGCTAGTATCAATATGTCGCACAAAAGGCCGTATTTTTTTATTGCGTTGATTTAGAAGCTAGATTTTTATAGATCTCTAAGGGACCATAGTATTTGATATTAATTTCAACTTGATACTTCTACGCGTTCCTGAGAAAAAGGGTCTCGACAGACTGACAGACAGAGGTCAACGAAGTGATCCTATAAGGGTTCCGTTTTTTCCTTTTCAGGTACGGAACCCTAAAAATTATAAAATTCTAGCCCAATCCTTTTGAGAATATTACTGAAAATCTACACAACATCGAACGGTTCAAAGAAGAACCATGAAAAGTTTTATGTATTCTACTATTCTTTTCATTGTCACATTTATTTTCATACAAATACAGTTCTGTTTCGAAGGACTCTGTTGTTACCTCCCAATTCCCTTGTGAGTACAGGTTGCAAATTATTTGAATAATGAATTAAAGCTCATTAGCATTAATTACGTGTGGAACGACGCCAGACACTGTCCTATTTAAACAAACACCTTTTACCTACCGACCCTACATTTGTTACAATATTTAACAATAGAAAAGCTTTATGTGGAACTTTGTGAACGTATGTAGCACCTGCTGATTAATGCTGATGTTACTATGGTACCTTTACTTTAGAAAAAGCTTAAATATTTTCCACCCTGTCTGTGTATTTCACTTATGAGAAAACCTAAATTAGGGTTAATTATATTGTCAGTGGCAGATACTAGGCCCATTCACTGTTACATGAAACTGCATCTATAATAAAGCTGAAGAGTTTGTTTTTAAGGTTCCGTACCTCAAAACGAAAAAACGGAACCCTTATTTAAAGATCACTTCGTTGTTCGTCTGTATGTCTGTCTGTCAGTCTGTAAAGACCATTTTTCTCAGGAACGCGTGGAGGTATCAAATATCTACGTAGGTCTTGGAGCTCTCAAAAAAGCAAGTTTCTAACTTAAGGCAATAAAACAATACGCCCATTTATGCGGCATGTATTATTTTAATCATTCAAAACCTCCAGGGTACTTCCCGTTGACCAAGAAAAATTAAATTTGGCTAAAAGCGAGGTCTCACAGCACAAGTAAAGGAAAAAGTCCGAAAATTGTTAATTTGTAGTTTTATTACATAAAAACATTTGCTTTTGGATTATTGACCGTGATGTACGTATGTATGAGATAACATGGTTTTCAACTACAATGATAAATTTGTGTTTGGGATAAATTGTTTTCAACTACGGAAACCTTGATTTTTTTTTTGTTTGTTTTTTTGAACGCGCTAATCTCTGAACCAGTCGGATTTGAAAAATTCTTTTTGCACTTGATAGCCCAATTCTTAGCAAGGCTATAGACTATTTAACATCACGCTAGGATCCGGAGAAGATGAGCAGAAAGAAAAAAGTCAGAAAGAACGTTAATCGAAAAGGAAGAGCCAACGCGGGCGGGCGATGCGATGCAACACGATGGGTTGGTGGAGCAAGAAATTTCATGCGGTCGAAGTCGCGGGCAGAAGCTAGTATACAATTATTTGTTCAGTACTGGAATCGAACGCGCGACTACGGCTACGGTACGAGGCGCAGCAAGCCGATTACTCGCTCAGCCATATCGCCAATCTAGCTTTAATATGTTAGGTAGGTACCTATAGTTTATTTCCCAAAAATAATATACATACACTTATATTTGAGACAGCGAAATATCCATTAAAATTAAACAATTTATAGGAAACGTTAACTACAATACAAAAAAACCGGCTAAGTGCGTGTCGGAACGCGCACAATGAAGGGTTCCGTAGTTGGGATGAATAATTTATCCCAAGAAAAAATTTAACTTTGCAGTTGAAAAAATGTTCTCCCAAACATCGATACGTCACAGTTCACGGTCAATTCTCCAACTGAAAATGTATCAAGTTTGTAATCGCAAAAAAAAAGTGATAAAACTAAAAATTAGAAATCAACAATTTTCAGACGTTTTCCTTTAGATACTTGTGCTGTGAGACCTTGCTTCTTGCCAAATTTCTTGATTCCAGGTCAACGGGAAGTACCCTATAGGTTTTGATTTATTTGCGAGTATCAAAATATGTCGCATAAATGGGCGTATTTTTTTATTGCGTTGACTTAGAAGCTTGATTTCTTTAGAGCTCCAAGGGACCATAAACCTATGCTATTATTGATATTAATTTCAACTTGATATCTCCACGCGTTCTTGAGAAAAAGAGTTTTGACAGACTGACGCATAGACAGACGGACAACCGCTATAAGGATTCCGCTTTATCCTTTTGAGGTACGGAACCCTAAAAATGGACAGTTACTTAACAAGTAACGAGTAATTCGATAAAAAGCCCTTAAATTGGTTACCAAGTGCCACCCCGAAATGCTACCACCACAATCCATTTCTAAAATCAATAGAAAGACCTTGTAAGCTATCGCTTTGTCGCCAAGCAAGCTCCCCACATACGTTGTGTATATTACGTCATTTTATAGCCCTATATTTTGGTGTAAGTCGTAAGGACACATGTACGGTGTTATTAGTTTTTAAGTTAGGTTGTTGATCACTGAATACTAATTGAGAAGCCTAGTTAAAAAGTCTTATTTACATGGATAGTGCTCACGTTCATAAGTCCATTCGTTCACCTACTTCTACAATAATCTCGTAGATAAATAATTATTTGACACCATATTTGCCTTTTCTTCATAAAATGGAATTAAACCAGGTACTTTTTCCGTCTTATGTAAAAGCGTTTAAAAAAATATGAATCCAAAATCTATTTCTGAGTCGTTATTATTTTATTCTTCAAACAATTCCTTGCAATGCTCAGAACCTTCTTTAGTTACAGCAATAATACGCACTTCTATCCTGCTGCAACCTTGTATGGTCTCATACACAACGTATAGGGAAATACAACTAATGTTCTGATGTCATCTTAAAAGTCACATTACTAATTTCACACAATTTCGTCTGATCGAAAATTAATTGACTATACCTAACTAAACTGTTTATGGTAACATAGATCTTCCACTCAATCGAAAATAGGCTTTATTGCGTTTAAATATCGTATGAACAATAAAAGTATGCAAACACACACTCAAACACACCCCAACACACCTTCACACCATCACACATACACCATTAATCACGTGCAATTGTACCACGTTGACAACCTTACTGTGAGATATAACAGGGGATCCTGGAGTTCTAAAATACAGGCCTAGGCTTAGTTTAGACTCCAGATCTTCCACAAATTACAAATTGTTTAAATATCTGTCAACTTAATGTCTATAGTATATTAGGAAATATAGGAATGTAATTTGTGGAGATAAATAAACATAATTTTTAATTTAAATGAATTTAATTTTTTAATTTAACTAAGTAATAAGAACTATTTTCTGTAATTATTAAAGAAATTGTCTACATACCCCTTATAACCTTAATTATTAGTGTATAAGTAATTTAACTAAGTGATAATCTATTCACAACCAAAACAACCCGATAATAATAAAAAGAAAACAAACTCCAAAATTGTAGTGGCTTTATTAATACAAATACAAATACAAATACAAATACAAATATTCTTTATTGTGGTACATAGGTAAGCAATAAGTTGTTACATGTTTCCGAAATTGTACACAGCTATGACCCGCCATAATGGCATACAATAATTTTAAAATGGGTAACATTTTAACAGCACAATCAAATAGAAAATTAAAATAATAACAATTTAAATATTTAAATATGCAGCACTTTAGAATTAACGAATATTTTTACATGTCTCAAGGCAACAATTAAAATAACGAGACATAAATTATAAATTCAGTTAGAATTAAATAATACAAATTATGAAATACACACATCAAAAGTGTCTAGGGATCAACATATATTTTTGCAATAACTTTTCTCCTGATTGATATTAATTAAAATTTTCTTTAAGGATTCATCAAATAAAGTGTTTTCGTTTGTCACAGTAACGATAAACCAAGTCACCTTTGCATTAATAAAGAAATTTGCCATTTTCCTAATAAAGGGATTTTTGACATTTGAGCCACTAACATTAAAGTTCGAAAAAAAGACTGAAATAACAGTTTTCTTTAAAATTTTATTGGGTAACTTAAACAATTAATAATCCGTGTTTCTACCGCGAACACTAACAACACAAGAACATCGGTTTGGCATACTCAAAATGAGTTCATCCAAATCACGCTGTGGAATGGCCGCCCATGTTCGTTGCAACAACAAAAAAAGGTCTTCTTGCGACTGGATACCCTCCATATTCGGCAGAGCTCTTCTCTGTAGCATATCCCATGCATGCTCAATCGGGTTCAAGTCTGGCGACTGAGCAGGCCAGGGCAGGACATTGATGTTAGCTGCGGCGAGAGTCTGTCTTACAACTCTTGCGGTGTGCGGTCGTGCATTATCATGCATTAACTGAAATAAGGGACCGATTTGCACTTGTAGAGGAACGATGACGTCTGATACAATCGTCTCAGCATAAATTTAAGCGTTGAGGTTGCCTCTGATCCAAATCAACTCAGTTCTTCCGCCGATCCAAATACCCGCCCATACCATGGTGGTTCCACCACTATAAGGATGGACTTCCTGGCAGGATTTTAATCGCTGTTGGCGTCCAGGGGTTCTCCAGTGTCGTATACGTCTTGTATCCGGTCTCATACCAAAACGAGACTCATCAGAAAAGCACACGAAACGCCATTGTTCTTCTGCCCAATTTCTGTGTTCAAGAGCCCATTGATATCGAATCCTACGATTGTGCATTGCTATAGGTGGTACCCGTAGCGGTCTTCGGGAATGAAGGTTCACTTCATGCAAGCGGTTTCTGACTGTTTGGTCGCTAATTAAGTTCCCTGAAGAGTGATGAAGCCTCACGGCTAACATCATGGCGGTTATAGTTGGAGCTCTTCGAGTTAAGATTTGAATGTATCGGTCTTGTCTCCGTGTGGTGCAGCGATACCGTCCTCCATGGCGCTCAGCCACGGTACCAGTGCTTCGGTAACGTGTCCAAAGTCGACTGATAACACTCTGACTTGTATTCAGAGCTAAAGCCACAGTACGTTGCCGGGAACCAGCTTCTATCATTCCCACGGCTCTGAGCATTTCTTCCCTGCTTAAATGACGTCGCCGCTCCATAATAACGTTGGTTTTAATCAGTAGTAGGGAAACAGTAGCACTAATAATGTCTTCAATGCGTTGTATGTTTTTATAGGGAAAATATTGACAGCTGATTTTCATCTTTTACTCGAATTTGATTCACAGTTCCTGATTCAAATTATGAAATGCACCAAAAAGGATCCATATAAATTTATAAAATCATAAATTTATTACAAAGCCACATCTCAATCTCAAGAAATCCGCATAAAAATGCTTGATCCCTAGACACTTTTGATGTGTGTATATACATTTTACTTATCAGGGGAACAATTAAAATTAAATAACATCATCGAGATAATCTTTTAAAGTATAGTAACATTTGTCTAACAGCAACTGAAATAATTTCTTTTTATAATTATGCAAATCTAAATCTCTAATTGTCTTTGGCAATTTATTATATATGTCAGGTATTAGATAAAAAACACTTTTGTGGAAAAGAGCAGTTTTGTGGGGTTCACGTGACATTTTGTCTTTATGTCTGGCTCTATTACTAAATTTGAAACGGTGAATATTTAATTTTGCGAAAATGGCACATTCGTAAATAAACATACAGGGAAGTGGTAGTATTTTTAGTTTCTTAAAATGTGGAACACAGGAGTCCGTTGAATCAATGTTCACGATTGATCGGATACACCACTTTTGCGCCTTAAAAGCTAGGTTTTTGTTGGTTGAATTGCCCCAGAACATAAGACCGTACCTTAAAATGGAAGAGACATAACCATGATACGCACTAAGAACAGCAGATTTATCTGCTATTTTACTTAATTTATAAAGGGCATATGACTGTTGATTTAAGCGTTTACAGACATAACCTATGTGATTTTTCCAGTTAAGTCTTCTGTCAATATGTAGCCCCAATAGATAATAGACGCCTGACATAGATATATAACGTCCCGTCAGCCGCATGTAATTCAATGTATACCTAATTAATTTTGATGTTTCCAATATCTGGCGTTGACGTCTACTCGACCAGTCCCTACAAATAATAATATAAAACCCACATATGACCACTTAAATTTCATTATTTACAAACTGATAAAGAACGATCGAGTGAACTTTATTTTCTCGGACAAAAGTTGTCCTCTCAAGGCTAGTGATGTGTTCCGGCAACGCCTGTGAAGTCTCATTGTAGTTAAACTAATATAAAAGGCAATCGCTACTGTGCACAAGCATCAGTGCATCTGAGTACAACACAGACCTACACACAACATGCTGAAACTGGTGGCATTGTCCTGCATGGTGGCTGCTGCCGCAGCCAGCGCGTTGCCGCTGTCACCTTTCGCGCCATTTGCCTACACGGCGCCCCTCACTTACTCTGCACCAATCCTGGCGCCCTACGGCAGCAACTACAGAGGACCGCTGTCCCTCGCTCCCGGCCAGCCCGCCAACATCCTCGCTGCTGACGGCAGGCCGCTCGACACCCTGGACGTGAACCTGGACCGCTCTGCGCACTACACCGCCAAGGCTCTCAGCGGCGGCATCCACTACCTGAAGAAGCGCTCGGCTCCACTGATCGCGCCGCTCGGCACTGTGGTCGCCTCGCCGCTGATCCACAGCGCTCCGCTCGCTTACTCCTCACCCGTGCTCGGCTCGCGCCTGGCCGTGTCTCCCATCGCCTACTCCGGAGCACCCATCGCACACTACTGGTAAACAACTTCACGCACTGGAACGAGTAAAATAAAAACGAACTGATTCCGAAATCTACAATTTACTTTCCTTTCCATCATCAAGCGAACTCTTCTCTTCAAATTAGACACTATCGTTAGTTAGATAGGTAGGTAGCTAGAGTGCTACAATGATATTTTGGCGCCTGAATAACATGGACAGGGGGCGTTGTTAGATACAAGATACAAGATATTTATTTTGTAAAACATGAGTGCAGAATTATACAGGTCTTAAAAATAATAAGAGGTAGCTACACACACACACATGTTTTGCCAATCATGGCGTACAAAATTAGTCGCACTAAGACAACTATGACAAAAAGATAATTATAAAATCGTTAATAATAAATTAAAACAATGACTTACAAAGAGGAAAAATAAAAAAAATATAAAAAAAAAACATAGGATTAAATGAAAATGTCAACAATTTAAATTTAATTTAAGTAAAATACATATTAGAAAAAATAATAACAAAGGTACACAGTCCAAATTCTATTGCAAAAGATTATCATTTAAAAAGTCATCTACGCTATAATAAGCACTTATCTAGTAAAAACCCCTGAACGGACTTTTTAAATTTGGTTAAAGGTAAACATTTAACAACATCAGGTATTTTATTATAGATAATGGGTGCCCTTCCAAATAGGCTCTTTTTCACTAAGGCAGTTCTGCACTTGATTGGACACAACAAATTCTGATATTGAGAACGAATTGGGGAAATTTCACGTCTGAAAATTTCTGAAAAAATTGCGGATTTGCTTTTACGAAAAGTGCAGTTTCTAAAATGTACAAAGATGGTAAAGTTAGAATTTTTGATTGTCTAAAGTAATTTACGCAACTATCCGTTGTTCTCAGACTAAACATTGCTCGTATACATCTTTTTTGCATCCTAAATATAAGTTCTTTATTAGTTGGGAACAACAACTTAGCCTATCGCAGTCCACTGCTGGGCTTAGGCCTCTCCCAGGCTGCGCCACAACACCCTGTTCTCCGACTTCCGCATACAGTCTGCCCCAGCCACCTTTTTAAGGTCATCTGTCCATCTACCTGGGGGGCGTCCCACACTACGCTTGCCTGCAGGACTCGTCTGTTCCACCGGCCATCGGTTCTTCGATAAACATGGCCAGCCCACTGCCACTTCAGCTTGTTTATTTTGCAAGCTATGTATATCAGTAAGTCCGGGTCTTTTCCGCTCCATACCGCTCTCTATTCCTATTTATTCCATTTACGATGGATTATATGAAATGACTTAGAATCTTAAATCTGATAATAATAAAGAGTGTTTATGTTAGTTGGTTGGTAATGTACACTCGTGGCACTTTTTACGTAACGGCCAATAGGTATTAACTATGTCACGTTTTGGAATGTCATTTATAGTATGGTCAGTGCCTACGTGTCAATGTTCGTACAACAACGTACAATTCTGGCCACGAAAGATGAGACTTGACCGCGCCTTCCGCGCTCTTTCCGCCGCCCCGATGACGGCCGGTCCTGTAGTGCTATTCTGTAAACATCTCACCGTGATAACTTAGGTGAAGTGAGCGTGAAGTGAGCCGTCATTCCACCTGATGATAAGGGGTTGACACTATTGACAGCTCACTTTATGATCACTTCACCTAAGTTTTCACGGTGAGATTTTTACAGAATAGACCGGCTGCCCCGCGCTCAGACCTCATACCGCTAAAGAGACCTAAAATCGTGTACTGTGCAAGTCAAACCACGTGGTGTGTCAAGTCTCTTCTTTAGTGCACGCATTGTAATGTACAATATAGAAGATCATGCACGGTGCAAGTAAAAATGGATCTAATGCCATATAAAACTACTAGTATCCCATGTTGAAGTAACGAGTGACAGAGCAGAAAGTTGCCGGCACCAACACCTCGCTACGCAAAAATGCTAAATAACTACTTTTACTAATTGTAATATGTCACAACAAAAAGGTACAGATCAATGCTCTGTTCATATGAACTTTGTTTTCTTGTAAGAAAGTAGTCTTTTCAGGGCCAGCGATGTATTTCGGTGTAGCCCATCAAGTTACTCTTATCACACAAGTAAAATAAGGCCTTGTGCCTATAAAATTTGAAGGTTTCCCTCAATTTCTCTGGGATGCCATCATCAGATCCCAGTTTTCTTACCATGGTACCATCCTTGGGATATCTCCTTTCCAACAAAAAAAGAATCATCAAAATCGGTTCATAAACGACGAAGTTATCCGCAAACAAACATAAAAAAATATATATTTATACGGTCGTATTGAGAAACCTCCTTTTTTTGAAGTCGGTTAAAAAGGTTCTCAAAAAAATTGACAAATATTATTTTGGCCTCTTCCCAGGGAGAATACCAGGCCCGAAGGTTTTATAAGTATCTAGGTATAAGAATACGACATTTATAATTTATCTGTTCCCACTTAACCAATTTGCAATGCATTATAATTATAAAAGATAACTTTGAATCCTAGACCTGACAAATGTAAAGTGTGTTTATGTCAGTTGGTTGGCAATGTCCGAGAAGTTCAGCCCAAAATACAGGACAAGTAACGGGTGACAGTGTTGTTAAAGGTTCACAGAACCCTAGACTTACACGCATGATATACCTAATACCTACCTAACAAATATCAACAATAAAGTTACACAAACTAATACAAAAAATACGCTCCCATACAAACATTGCCCCTGTATTCTCAGCTGGAGTAGTGCATGATACATTTCGCCATATATCCCTATATCTAAGTCAGACGTAGGTACTAGGGGGCGACCCTATTGCCAACTAACCATCAGGCACTCCGGACTATTACAGAGAATTTCCTGATGGAAAAACCACTGACTTTAAGATCCACAAGAACAACAGTCATACTTGCGATCACTGCACCAACACAGTGTTTGCTACTAACAATACACAAACAAGAACATTTTCAAGATTTTTTCTTTTAAAAAATACTGACATATTTTCTACTCTTCATTTTTTCTGACATTTTTTCCGCTCTGAAACCAGGCTTTCCGATGCGCATGGCATGGCACATTGCGGTTTTAGTATATATACTGCGCAGTCATTTGTAGCCTAGCTTACCTGACGCGAGCGATTTCGCCCGTGAGTTCGCCCACGTGGATGTCGGAATATATCCCACGGGAACGTACTTACTAACGGGATTAAACTATACTTTGTGTTAATCCAGGCTTAAACTATCTGTTTGCCAAATGTGATGCAAATCCGTTAAGCCTTTTTGCGCCAATCCGGAACATACATCCAAACAAACGGACAAAATCACATTTTCAGCATTAGACTCGTTCCCACACCCCGTAGCAATTACTTTTTTTTTAAAACAATCAGTATACAATTTTGACTTCGTTACTATTTTATTACTAGCTTTTGCCTGCGGCTTCGCCCGCGTGGATGTCGGTAAATATCCCAAGCGAAAGTACTACCGGGATTAAAAGTACCCGATATGTTATAATCAAAGTTATAAACTACTAGCTGCGCCCCGTGGTTTCACCCGCGTAGACCGAAACCAAAAGTAGCCTATATATTATCCAGGGTATAAGCTGTGTACATACCAAATGTCATCAAAATCAGTCGAGCCGTTTGAGTTTGAAAGAGTTGCAGATATATATGAATTCCTTGATCATTCCATGGGAGCACTACATTTTTTCGGGATAAAAACTAGCCTATGTGTTAATCCAGGGTATAAGCTGTCTACATACCAAATTTTATCCAAATCGGTCAAGCCGTTTGAGCGTGAAGAAGTAACAAACATACACACACGCACACACACACACTCACAAACTTTCGCCTTTATAATTAGTGTGAAGTGTAATGTGATCTGTGTGCCAAATTCCATCCTGTGTGTGTGTGATTGCTAGTAAGACAAATACGCCGCATATGAATATATGCTTACACGTAAGTTCAACGATTACCCTTTTTAGCTTGAAAGGGTTTTCAAAACAATTTGTTTTATTTACTTTCCTCTGTTATAATTATAAGACTTCGTTAGTGGTCACAATAAATTATAGTGGGATTGAGATTAACATACCTGCCGGCATTGCAATTGCAAAGTGATTAAATCGAGATACAAAATATACACTGTAACAATATGGTATTATAAATACTAAAAGTAAATTCTAAAAGTATTTTTGTAGTACGAGTAGTTCGTTCACTTAACACACACACGGTTTGTGAAAGCCTACTGAAATTAATCTGTTCTCGAATCTCATTTCAAGTGCTTTGATTGGATGTTGTTATTTTAGCCAACCAATCCCGACAGTTGATATGTAAGGTTTGAAGGCATGTTACTCACTTAATTACAGTGTTAATGAGTGAATAATTGCGTGTTAATGTTTTGTAGTAAAGTATATAAATAAGGTCCTTTAACTGTGACTAAATTATTGGGATATTGCGTTTATTTTTACTCATTCATTATTCACATTCCAGTTCAGTCTAAATAAGGGCCGGTACACTCAGTGCGGTGCGGCGCCGCACCGACAAGATTTCGCCGTACAAACGCCGCCATTGTATGGCAAAATCTGGCCGGAGCGGCGCCGCACCGCACCGTGCGGCCCTAAGATTGTTACACCGCAGCGGCGCCGCACCGCAAAGATTTATTTCCCTTTCTTCTGCCGCACAAACAACTGAGCGGTGCTGCTCCAGCCCCGCCTCGTCTCGTGGGTTGCAAGTTCGGTGTACGTGCGGTGCCACGCCGGAACGCACCGTGTGGCATACCATAGATATTTGTGTGTAGGACGCCACGACACCGTTCCGACGCCGCGCCGCAGCCGCAACGCATCGTGCAGTGCATAGGCCATATGAAAGAAAATTGACGGGTTTTTTTTAAATTGTAAGTTAGTAAAGATAATCAAATAAAGCCTTTTGTTAGCCGTAAAAGTAAATAAATCAGTAGCTTTAAGCTAAAACGGTTTAACAACAACTTGTTATTCAGAAATTCACGTCAATCTCTAAAATACTTTAGATACAATGCAACATCTCATACTCTAGATCGCTGTTCATTGCTTGCTCCGAACCGGCTGCGGCGGTCGCGTATCTGTGCCTCGCGATGCCTGTTCGTGGCTCCACCAGTGCGTACCCATACCACCCCATACTGCTCGGTATGCTCCACAACACAGGCGATCAATCTGCTGAACGCCCTGATTGCTCAGGAGCCGGGTGTTGACATATTTATGTATAGCAGTAAATCTATGTATAATGTTTGCATGGAGTTTTTTAGATTCATGCTATGTTGTTGGCTCGCTGCGCGCTTTCGTGTAAGCTGTAAGTGCAGCAAGCAATTAATATATAAATAAACATAACATGAAAACAACGAACAACGAGTTGTTAGTTTTTTTCACGTTATGTTTATTTCAAGTGCAAGACAAAAGATTTTAAAAATATACAGTGCCTAACAGAAACCTTATAAACTGCAAATCTAATTAACGTTCACATTTGCATATTTTAGACTACCAACACCTCAGTACGCAAACATAGGTAGTAAATACATTATAGGTACTTGCAATATGTCACAAAAAAGGCTCAAATGCTCTGTTCATATGAACTTTGTTTTCTCGTAGGAAAGTAGTCTTTTCAGGGCCAGCGATGTATTCCGGAGTCGCCCATCAAGTTAATCTTATCAAATAAGTATATATAAGGCGCCTGACATTGTGCAAATGCATCAGTGCATCTGAGGCGAGATATCAACACAGACCACTTTACATACAAAATGCTGAAGCTGGTGGTGTTGTCCTGCTTGGTGGCTGCGGCCACAGCGAGCGTGCTGGCGCCCTTCGCGCCCCTCGCCTACACGGCGCCCCTCGCCTATTCGGCGCCTCTTGCCTACTCGGCGTCGCTATTGACGCCCTACGGCAGCAACTACAGAGGACCGCTGTCTCTGGCACCCGGCCAGCCCGCCAACATCCTTGCAGCCGACGGCAGGCCTCTTGATACCCTGGATGTGAACTTGGACCGCTCTGCACACTTCACGGCTAAAGCGCTCGAGGGTGGCGTACACTTACTGAAGAAGCGCTCCGCTGCTCTGATCGCGCCCCTCGCCTACACGGCACCCATTGCCTACTCTGCACCAATCCTGGCGCCCTACGGCCACAACTACAGAGGACCGCTGTCCCTCGCTCCCGGCCAGCCCGCCAACATCCTCGCAGCTGACGGCAGGCCGCTCGACACCCTGGACGTGAACCTGGACCGCTCTGCGCACTACACCGCCAAGGCTCTCAGCGGCGGCATCCACTACCTGAAGAAGCGCTCGGCTCCACTGATCGCGCCGCTCGGCCATGTGGTCGCCTCGCCGCTGATCCACAGCGCTCCGCTCGCTTACTCCGCACCTGTGCTCGGCTCGCGCCTGGCTGTGGCTCCCATCGCTTACTCTGGCGCACCGATCGCTCATTACTGGTAAACACCCGCGCACACTGGACGTCCTAAAAATAAATACATGACCGAATAAAAAAAATTGTTTTTATTAATGAACCAATCTGCTAAAATTCTTTTGTAGCAAATCAACATTCACCACTACGGATTCGTTGTTTTTATGTTCATATTAATCACTTGCTAATAGAAAACTTTTCATAAGTGAATCAACTCAGCCTATACAGTCCGCTGCTGGACATAGGCCTCTCCCAGGCTGCGTCACAACACCTTGCCCTCGGCCTTCCGCATCTAGTCTATCCCAGCCACAGAACAGATAAAGAGAATATCTTTTCTGTGGTCCCAGCCACCTTTTTGAGATCGTCGGTACATCTAGATGGGGGCATCCCACACTACGCTTGCCGATACGCGGTCTCCACTCCAGGGCTCGTCTGCTCCACCGGCCATCGGTCCTCCGACAAACATGGCCAGCCCACTGCTACTACTGCTGCTTACTTACTCTAAAAACTATGTCGGTAACTCCGGTTCTTTTCCGAATAACTTCGTTAAATTTCTGGACCAGCCCGACTGGCAGTGTACATGTTTCGGCACCGAATGTTATAACGGGCAGGACACACTGTTTGAAGACTTTTAGTCTTCAAACTTTGTCAAGTCTTCTCTTCGCAAATCCCGCAGGATTTGCAAAGACAAAGCTTGACGAAGTTTTCGAAATGCCGCCCAACCCAACTGGATCCTTCTGTCGGCTTCTATCTCACAGTTATGTCTATCGAGCTGGATGATAATTTCATAAATATAGGTAAATGACTGAAAAAGAGCTGCGATTTTAAATCCAAAATAATAACAAATACTTCGTAAAATTACATACCTAATGATTACCAACGTGTTTACAACAACGCGAAAATAACTTTTCTTTTTTCTAGTCTTGCCTCATGGTACACAATAATTTAGAACATGAAAGTGCAGTTGTAATAAACAAATATCAGTATCAATTACTTGACTACGTTACTTGACAGGCTACCGGCAGACCTTCAGCTATCGGATGTCAGCGACACGTAATCGAACGATTTGTTGCGTATTGAAGTATATTGATACAAAGATTTTTTATTCCGACCTCCGTTACATTGACATGTGACACTTATATACGAGTACCGTCGGCGTCGAGGTGCTGTCATTTCCATTACAATGGGTCTTGACGGGAAGCTAGATTAAAAATCTAGAGAAACAGGGGACAGGGGGTATCAGGAAAATAGGCAATTTTTAGAAGGATACGTTTGGATATTCTGTTCCGAAACGCATGTGACAAAAAGAGTGATGAATATACATGTTGATGGATGGAGAGGCAGAGGAAGGCCAAAGAAAAGATGGATGGATTGTGTGAGGAATGATATGAAAGAGAAGGGAGTGAATGATAGCGTGACGGTTGACAGGGGAGAATGGAAGAAGAAAACGTGTTGCGCCGACCCCAAGTAATATGGGATAAGGGCAGGAAGATGATGATGACGTTTGGATATTCTGTTCCACAGTTAGTGCATTACTGTGTCAATTATAACAGAAGCTCGGAAAGAGTGGCTATAGTGTATGAAAGGAATAAGTCCTTTGTATTTTTTAAGAAAGAGAGGTTCTGCATAAATAAAACACATTACAGAAATATACATTACGTTATTCGAAAGAATGAAAAGAAACAAAAGATTTAAGATTCAAATTGTCTATGTCCGGGAATGGCAGGTTGCAATGTTCGATGTTAGGTCCGGTTGCTATAAAAATAAAAACCTCCGACACAAAGAAAAACCTCTAAAAAGTAAAAATAAAGTATTAAAAAAAGTAAAAAAAAAAGTATTGGCTCTTTATGTCGAAAATAAGTTGTTGATAATATTTTAATCAAAGCATCGTCCCGTCGGGGGACGATAGGAAGTTAACAGCAGCTATCCTATAGCTATTGTAAAAGTATATTATTGCTATTATAGAAACAATAGCATACATTCATTATTGCTAGGTATAAGCCTAGTCTGTTTGGCATTTTAAATCATTTGCTTTATTTAAAATTTTTCAGTTTTTTTTTTGTATTTGCAAATGTAATATATAAATATTATTGAAATATATTCCCTATTCCAGCGGCTTAGCATTGCCATACAACGTGGCAATGCCGCCAGTCTCTTGGGTACTTTACCAGTCGACAGCGATGCGGAGGAATTTTTCGACGCCATATTTTAGTTTTTTAATAGTTTTAGTTATGTTAGTATATAATTTTGTTATTTTTAGGTTATGTTTACAGTTAAATGGTTAAATTCCCTATTTCAATCCCACAATTAAGACTATCATGTCACATGTTAAAATCCATCAAGCCGTTTAGACTACAGAGCGTGTCAAACAAATAGACATAATACTCTCGAAAACCCTCCTTCTGGAGCAGTCGGGTAAAAACTGGCTCAAAAAAGAAAAAATCTTGTTTTATAATAAGACCGAAGATTATTTACTTCATCAAAACTAGAACTAAGCCATTGGCTAGACGTCAGCAGCACAATTTGAAACACTATTATTACGTGTTAAGTTAGATTATTAATTTGTAAGTAGTCTTTGGGTAGGTATACCGGATTTTGCATAATATCTGTCAGATATTTTGCCTGTCTCGTTTCAGAAATCAATATGTTAGACGGAAAACTACCTACATAATGAAATTTATATGCGGAAGTGATTCTTAGCAGCTTTGCTTTGTGTTGTCCATAGTGTTGCATACTTCGACGATCTACATAATTATCCCGTGTTGCTCTGCACCAAGGTACTAACCCCACTTGTATCGAAAGTAATTTGCAGTCCCTTCGCCACCTTGGGTCAGGGCTAGTTAAACTCAGTTTTTCAGCTTCCAGAGATTTGAAATTGCGATTATTTACATTTATGGAAAGTACTCAAGCTCAGATGATATACAACTTAGCGATGGATAAAATATTTACAAAAAAAACTATTTATAAAATCTCATTATGATTCCAAAATAGCTGGCAGAATGTAAATCGGTTCTGTTTACCGTATGTAGACGTGATATGACGAAATAATATTTTACAGCAGATTATATTTAAATTAACCTTTTCATCGAATTTTCATGACGCAATACTCATACATATGTTTTTTTTTTGTGAATATTGTCGAATCCTTTTTTCTAAAAATAGCTAAATTTATCACGCAAATCGAAATATTGCGCGTTCAAATTGTTGTCGCTTTTTATTAACCGTGGTTTCGTCAGTAAGATCATATATTAGTAAAATATATATGATATAATAATATGATGGATATACGGAAGTATATCTTGGAAATAAACAGACCCTATCGTACGGGAATTCATTCTAATGCATTCTTGAACATATTTTTCCTACTATAAACTGTCTTCCAGAACCACAGTGAAAATGTTGGGATATAAACGAATACAAGAGGATATATTCCAAAATGTATTTAATACATATAGTACCTATTTACAGAGTGAGGAGCAACTATGAGTATTTTACCAGTGAGTGTAGTGAGCAATAGGCGCAGCGGAGTAGGCGATGGGAGCCACGGCCAGGCGCGAACCGAGCACAGGTGCGGAGTAGCTGAGTGGCACCCTGTGGATCAGCGGCGAGGCGACCACATGGCCGAGCGGCGCGATCAGTGGAGCCGAGCGCTTCTTCAGGTAGTGGATGCCGCCGCTGAGAGCCTTGGCGGTGTAGTGCGCAGAGCGGTCCAGGTTCACGTCCAGGGTGTCGAGCGGCCTGCCGTCAGCAGCGAGGATGTTGGCGGGCTGGCCGGGAGCGAGGGACAGTGGTCCTCTGTAGTTGCTGCCGTAGGGCGCCAGGATTGGCGCAGAGTAGGCAATGGGTGCCGTGTAGGCGAGGGGCGCGATCAGAGCAGCGGAGCGCTTCTTCAGTAAGTGTACGCCACCCTCGAGCGCTTTAGCCGTGAAGTGTGCAGAGCGGTCCAAGTTCACATCCAGGGTATCAAGAGGCCTGCCGTCGGCTGCGAGGATGTTGGCAGCCTGGCCGGGTGCCAGAGACAGCGGTCCTCTGTAGTTGCTGCCATAGGGCGCCAGAAGTGGTGCCGCGTAGGCAAGAGGCGCCGAATAGGCGAGAGGCGCGAAGGGCGCCAGCACGCTCGCTGTAGCTGCAGCCACCATGTAGGACAACACCACCAGCTTCAGCATTTTGTATGAGGAGTGGTCTGTGTTGTAATGTCAGCTTTGATGCACTGATGCATTCGTACGGTGACAGACGCCTTATATACTAGTGTGATAAGATTAACATGATAGGCGTCGGCGGAATGCATCGTTGGCCATGAAAAGACTACTTTTCTCCGAGAAAATTATTCACTCGAACAAAGCAACTACACTCTGCTACCTTTTGAGATATAGGTATTATCAGTACCTACATAACAAACATTCCAATAATAACATAATAAATTAAAAGCAAAAAAACCTTTTTTTAAAAAAGCTTTTATTTAAATGCTCTAAAAAGAAGAAAATAAAATTTTTGTTTTAAAATTTTAACTATCAACTTATAACGTCATTATACACAATTTATATAATCATAAAAGCTTGTCGCGCGATTTACTTGTGTAAATAAACTAGTATCTATTTAATTGAGTAACTTAATCTGTTAAGTTTATTTTTTTTAAATTTCAGTTTAATTAAATACTTATAGATACTTACGCAAACCTCGCGACAAGCTTTTATGATCATATAAATTGTGTATAATGAGGTTACAAGTTGATAGTTAAAATTTTAAAAGAAAATTTTATTTTCTTCTTTTTAGCGCATTTGCATATAAAAGCTTTTTTTTTTAAAGGTTTTTTTGCTTTTAATTTATTTTTTTACTTTTTAGTTATCGCTGGCTAGGTTTCTGAGTCTGTTCATCTCATTCAACGCATCATTGTTGTAAGGTCGTTTGCCGGTTACTATAGGAAAGCATAAAAAACTTCAAAAATCCGCCATATTGGATTAAGAGTGATGTCAGAATATTTTTCTAATTGTTCTCGGCAAGTCCTTTCCTTTGATACCCATATTGTAGAAGTGCATAAAAAATAACTATTCCGCCATCTTGGATATTGCGCCATATTAGATTTAGAATGACATCACATTATTTTCGAGTCACTCTCAACAAGCCCTTTCATTTGATACCCATATTGTAGAAGTGCATAAAAAATAACTATTCCGCCATCTTGGATATTCCGCCGTATTGGATTTAGAATGACGTCACATTATTTTTCGAGTTACTCTCAACAAGCCCTTTTATTTGATACCCATATTGTAGAAATGCATTAAAAATAACTATTCCGCCATCTTGGATGGTCCGCCATATTGGATTTAGAATGACGTCACACAGCTTATCGTGTATTGGCATCCAAACTAAACGTGTATACATTTTAGCTCAATCGGTTGAAGATATCTGCTTCAAAACTGAGTAGCAAGATTCCACCCGAACAAACATACATACATTGCAAGTTAAATAAAAGCTTTTAAAAACCAATCATATTGCTAAAAATCAAAATGTTAACATAAAATATCTTTGTGAAGAGTTTATCTTTCAAAACACTACTCTATTAACACACAAAAACATATCAATTTTCCTACTTAAAAATACCTTTCTTTTTTTTTTTGTGGATGGGAAATCATCAAATGTCTTCTCCCGCTCCGATGAGGGCGTGCAGACTTTAACTGACTAAAACCCACCCGTGTTCCTTCAGTTGCCTGTGCCAGAACCACGGTAGGTATTTCTTTCGAACTACCCGCGACCCCGGCGGCTTCCTACTTATACCTACTTCTACTATAAGTCAACTACCAGGAAACTGGAAACGAAATTCAAATTAAAAATCAAGCCATTTTTAGAAAGCGATGCAACTTGGCCAAATTACAAGTTTTAAGTTTGACACAAATATGACTAAGTACGTTGATTAAGATCCCTATTATAATTGTAATTGACTGAAATCCCTTGACAACGAAGTATTTCAGGTCGTAACATGAATACGTAGAGCACAAAATGAAGTGAGAGTGATGTGATTTATCAGAATTGCGGCAACTTAGCCCCACAGCGAGTTGTCACTACGATAGTTTGGAACTTAAACTGATGTTCAATACTAAATTAAACCAATATGTTCCCGAAGTATCGTGAACATCGTGCGTATTTTATTTTATTAGTGTAGTAACACTAATAAAATAAAATCAAATAAAATAGCGAAGGTTTATTGAGTTTTTCTTAATATTTTCAGTAACATCTCTGAATCATCATAATCTAGAAATTAAAATTATGCTACGTTTTTTTTTTTTTTTTTAATGAAAAAAAATATATACTGGGTGTCCGAGAAAGGTGTGGCCAAAATTAAGGGTGTGGTACAGACCATCAAACTGAACAACTTTCTCCCGGGGACCAACATCGTAATCGCAAAAAAAATATCAGTCGTCCCATACATTTGTTCGAGTAGGTATTGAGGTTTTGTATGGGATGACAGATTTTTTTTTCATGACTACGATGTTTGTCCCCGGGAGAAAGTTGTTCAGTTTGATGGTCTGTACCACACCCTTAATTTTGGCCACACCTTTCTCAGACACACAGAACAGACATACAGATGTATTCGAATGCGAATTCATGACTTCTTACTCGCTGCCCGCGTTTTCACTGTTGGGCTATTTTCACTCTGTTAACGTTTGATCTAGAGATATTTCAAGGTACTAAGAACTAAATCCTGTAACAACCGGCATTATTGCATGTAGGGGTAATACAGTAATCTCACCTCAACGAATTGCGATACTTGAATGTGCGTTCGGCGCACTCTGAGCAGTAAACCTACCCAGCCATCTTGTTTACAGGCTAATTTAATATTGTACCACGGTACGAGCTAAGACCAAAAAAAAACTTAAAAAAAATACAACCGACTTCCAAACACAACACTATCAAACCTACCCAGCCATCTTGTTTACAAGCTAATTTAATATTGTACCACGGTACGAGCTAAGACCAAAAAAAAACTTTAAAAAAATACAACCGACTTCCAAAAACAACACTATAAAGTGAAAAATAACTTTAATGTCGGAAGTCGGTGTCTGGTTAAATGTATTTTCGTTTTTTGCCACCGATTTCCGAAATTAAAGTTATTTTTCACTTTGTAGTGTTGTTTTTGGAAGTCGATTGTATTTTTTTGTAATAAAGTTTTTATTTTTCACTTTTTAGCTGTGGTACCTACCCCACACAAATTCTAATACCACTACCTGCAAAAGAACTTGAACATCACCCACATAAAAGTGGGGAAAAAATACGTGTTATTGAAGCTAACTCAAAAACTACCAAAGCAATATTAATACATTTTATATGGGACCAATTTTGAGGTAAACCCTCTCGAATAAAACAAAAAAAAAATTTAATGCGGACTTCTCTGTAAAAAGTTATGCGTGATTGATAACACATAAAAAAAAAACACGTGTCGACTTGAGAACCTCCTCCTTTTTTTCGTCGGTTAAGAGACGATGGTTGGACTGTGTGAAAGATGATATAGCCAGAAAGAGGATGAATACCGAGATGACGACTAATAGAGAAGTACGTATGGAAAAAACCGGCCAAGTGCGTGTCAGACCACCCACAATGAAGGGTTCCGTAGTTGGGATGAATTTATCTTCAGAACAAACTTAACATTGTAGTTGAAAAACATGTTCTCCCATACATTCCAACTGTAAATGTAAATTTGTACTCACAATATTGATAGATTTACCATGTTATTTTAAGACCACAGACTTTTTATAAGTTTTCCTGTAATCTACAGGTAAAGATCTGTTTTCTGTATTTTTTTCAAAATTTTAGGCTCAGTAGTTTCGGTAATAAGGGGGGGGGGAATGGTCAATGTTCGTCTATTTTCTTAAATAACTTCAAAACAATTTATTTTAAAATTATAAAAAAAATATATTTGAAACCCTCATAGTAATCCCTTTCATTTGACATGCAACATGGTGTAGTTTGCAAAACTTTTTTTTTAATTTTCTTATTTGCCAAAAGTGACCTCTATATTCAAAATTCATTTATTTACTTTACCCGTCCGTGTTTGGGTCACAGAAATTCATATGTGTACCAAATTTCAACTTAATCGTTCCATTAGATTCGGAGCAAATTGGCTGTGACAGACGGACAGACAGACAGACAGACACACTAGTGATCCTATAAGGGTTCCGTTTTATCCTTTTGAGGTACGGAACCCTAAAAACGGACATGTTGCACCGACACCAAATACATTGAGATAAGGACAGGAGAATGATGAATGGTACGAGCTATTTCCAATTTCCATATAGCTCACACCGACATAACAGAAGAATACGTTACAAACTCTACACTCGCATTCCAGTAGGTAGTAGCTTGACGAGAGTAGCAGGGGACAGTGACGAAAGTAGCAGGGAATTGTGACGAGAGTAGCAGGGAATCATGACGAGAAAAGCACGAGATCGTGTCGAGAGTAGCAGGAGATCGTGACGAGAGAAGCAGGGGATCGTGACGAGAATAGCAGGGGATCGTGACGAGGTTAGCAGGGGATCGTGACGAGAGTAGCAAGAGATCGAATTAAATGGCGTGTGATTAGAGAGGCCAGCAGCAGACTGCGATAGACTGATAATAAGGGATGATTACACTCAGACAACAAATACTTAGCCAGATCCGAAAACGTTTTAAAGACTCTTCAAAATTATTTATATCCCATCCTGAGATACAGTTTTATGACAAGCTTGAAAAAAACGACGCAAAGACCCAAGAAACTTAGAAGACGTCGAATACATGACCTAAAACAAATGAAGAAGGAGAAGAAGAAGTTCACAATTTCAAACAAAGACCATGCAGACCGAAATCGTAGAGAGTATGGAAGTTCTCACGGCTTCGTTCGGAACGGCAAAAGAAATAAGACTTGCCTTAATTTTCCTTATTTAAAAAATATCTGACATCCCTAGTAATTTTAACCCTATGTTGACAATAAGTAAAAATTCACTAAGAAGGATAAGAAAGATGTTTTTTTCCAACAATCCACTTCCTATAAACTTCCATACAAACATTTACCGATGACAACAACATTGACTAAAAAAATTTTCGGTCGGGGGACCCCCGTCAGGAACGAAGATCCTTCTCACGTATGATTTAAAACAAAAATAAAATTTTCGCAGCCGCACTCTCGGATTTTCATTTTGACTTCACTATCGGCTTTAATACCCTCGAAAACCATGAAAACGATACCCATGATGAAAAATTTGAAAATTTTCGCAGTTAGATTTACATTTTGACTAAATTCACACGAGTGTGAGTTTTAATTCAATTCTCAATTCCAGTGTGAATTCGAAAAAAGAAAGTCGCATGGAGGGGGGCATACAAGTATGAACGCTTTTTCGCGTGACGATTTCTACCAGTCAACTCCTACTGCAAGCCGCGTTAAAGAACTTCGTTCCAAAAACAATGTACGTACGAGTATGTTGCTGATAAATAATAAGTTAACGCATATATTACGTAAGTGGCAAAGGCACAGGTACAGGTACACTATTTACATCGATTCATCTAAACATGTATTAAGAGGGGTAAGTGCATGATGTTCAAAGAAAAATGCTTTTTCGGGGTAACTCTCTTTATAAACTATAGGCAGATATATTGTCGAATATACTAAACTTTCTTTACACAGTATTTCACCAATGAGGTCCCAGGATACCGGCATGACCCAGGCCCAGAGGAGCGACGGGTGCGCGCCAGCCGAGATGTGCAGCGGCGGGCAGGGCTAGCGCTGCGGGCGCCAGAGCGTGAGCCGCGGGCAGAGCCCCCCATGGCGCGCCCAGCAGGGGAGCTGAACGCTTGCCTAGCAGGTGTCCGTGCGCTCCTAGCAGGTGCCCGTGCGCTCCGACTGCTGCGACCGCTCCGGTGGCGTGGTCGACAGCCCTGGCGGTAAAGTGCACGGCGCGGTCGGCGTTCACACTGAGGGTATCCAGAGGCCTGCCGTCTTGAGCCAAGATGCTGGCGGGCTGGCCGGGAGCAAGCGACACAGGTCCCCTGTAGTTAACGGCAGCACCGCCCAGAGGCGCAGGGACCACGACGGGACCGGCGACGCCAACGGCGGGACCGTGAGCAACGGGTGCGGCCAGCAAGGGGGCGGCCAACGCTGGTGCGACCAGCGGGGCACCCAGGTGTGCGCCCAGACCCCACGGAGCTCCCAGGCCTCCTAAGCCATGGAGGCCGAGAGGGCCGAGGCCGAGCGCGCCGAGACCGCTGGGTTTGGCGGCCACCACGGCCAGTATGGAGGACAACACCACCAGCTTGTACATTGTGGTCTGTGTTGTTTTCTTAGCAGAGAGCAACTGTAATTCTTACCCTCTAAGCTTCAGCTTATATACCAATCAATTTCGTAGGCGTATTCCAGATACCTTTGTGACGTCAGCAAATATGCGGCTAGGCGTTGGCTGTAGGTCGCCGGTGGATAGAAAAGGACCATGGGGCGGCGCAGGCGCCACAAGCAGTGTCCGCCGAAGCGGGTTTTGAGGTAATGCAAAAGTCAACTCTAAACAACTCGGTATACATTTGAAAATGACTCCAGAACTGACAGTATATACTTCCCTGTTCACCTTGAACATTGATAAAGGGCCGTTCACTTCAAGTGATTACTCGCCTTGATGTGCAAAAATTCTAAATTACCCCTCCGCACTGCGTAATAATAATGATATACGCTCGTGTAATAGATGATGTCAACTAACTCACCTGTCTACGTTATAACATTAATTTTAATTATGATTTTTGGTACTACGGGTAAAGAGAATGAGTGTCAATGACTTCTTACTATAATTCGTACAATTTGTAGGCACACTTTAATCTAAATGTAATCTCTTTAATCTTGCTTGAGGGTTCCTTTTTACCATTTTGGAACCCTTATGATGCGACTCAGTCTGTCTGTCTGTCTGTCACAGCTGGATATCTCAAGAACTACTAATGCTATCAACTTGAAATTTAGAACTGTTTTAGATGACGTTTGCCCAACTATTATTAAATAATTTTATTTTTTTTTTTGCAACAGGGCCTGAAAGGGGTTCTTAAAAATTCGGAGTGGGGCTACTAAGGGCATGTGGGGTATCATAATTAAAGAACGCTTTTCGACTTTTGATGAAAAATGTAAAAAAAATACCGTCCCCCCTCCCCCCTCCCTTATCTCCGAAGTTTACATAGAGAAAAATCTGAAATTATGCTATGTGGTAGAAGTTTATGTAAAGATTACAGGAAAAATAAAACGATGTCTCTAAATACCACGCTTTTTCAGAAATCGGAACGGAACCCTCGGTGCGCGAGTCCGACTCGCTCTTGACCGGTTTTTTATTTATTTTACCAGTAAATAAGTTCGGTTATGAGAAAACTAGACGACCATTATAATCTTCAATAATTATAACAAATTACGTATTTGAAAAAGTAATAAGTTACTGAAATGGATGTTAAGCTTCTCCTTAATCAACCATACATATATTTCTTAAATAACTTTAATTGTTTTACTTAAACGATGAATAAAATCTTTTAATCTATGTATTGTCATGCCGTAACACTCCGTAACGATACAATATAACACGAATGTTCTACCTAGAGGTCAAATTGATTGTTTATATGTTTGTCAAAGGTAGATAATCTGGAAGCTTGTACTGATACGAGCCACATTATTGCCGAGTGCCATAGGACATGTTTTATGGCCGGCAGAAGCTAGGGTGCTATATGATGATAGCATTATAGACTTTAACATTCAAATAACTCTAGACTCTCACAAACAAACAAACAAACAATGATAATAATACAAAGGTCAATGACCGGCGATTTTCATGAAAACAGAAACGTTTTCACTTTATAAAATCACATTAGATCTCGACGGGTCATTAAAACGCCATCTGGCGTTCCCGAGGGTTGCCAAAATGTGCCGGGTTTAGGGTCACACTGGCAGTTTAGCAAGATTAATACTATTTCGGAGCAGCCTAATCTTTTTAAAATATTTTAAGGGCCGGCTCCCAGCTTACGTACCTTTCAATATGAGAATTTTACATAAACATAACATCACGTCTATATCCCTCGAAGGGTTAGGGTTGATCCACATCTGTCAGCGGAACAGCATTTATGCCGTGTGTGCTGCAGCGTGCAATCGCGTGCTTCAGCGTAAGATCGCACGCCGTCGCCGTTGAGTGTTGTCGAATACGATCATGCAATGCAATGGAAGCATGGTATCGCGCTCGATAGCACTCGTCAGCACTCCAGCGCCTCTCAGCCATTTTGGCCGTGGTGTCGAGCGCATCGCCGATTCCACCGCGCGGTCTCTATCTTTATCGCTCTAGGAAATGATGATCCTAAGAGATAGAAAAGGATAAAGCACGAAAAAAGGCGATTCCGTGCTGACTGATGTGGGTCAACCCTTAGGCTGTGGTGTACCTATAGGTACTCACATTTCGCCAGTTATGTTATATCTCATGTAATAGGGAGCGAGCCTATTGCCATCAACCGGGCACAAATCCAGACTCCAGGCTGCTATTGAGAAATTCCAGATGAATACCCATTAACACTTTGACCCGACCCAACCTGGGAATGGAACCCAGGATCATAAGCTCAGCAGTAGTGCTTGCGACTACCAAAAGGACATTTTCTTTGGATGTTTTTATACAACAACTAAGACAATCACAGTTTCCAACTTATAACTTGCTGAAATGCCCTATCTACATCCCTGGAAAAAGTCTAGACCGTTGCAATGGTGCAATGAAAGCAGAAAATTTCTACTAATATTAGGTAATAGTGCTGTAAGTCGTTTTATCTTCGATTAAATGACAATAAAATCGTCGTAATTTAATTGTGCTTTTGTGTGTTGTGCTGTGTCTTTTGTGTGCACCAAATAAATGTTTTATCTACCTCAATCTGTCTAGCCTTTTCCCAACTATGTTGGGGTCGGCTTCCAGTCTAACCGGATGCAGCTGAATACCAGTATTTTACATGGAGCGACTGCCTATCTGACCTCCACTACCCAGTTATTGGGTAATACGATACCCCTTGGTAAGACTGGTTGTCAGACTTTCGGGCTTCTGACGACCCGTAACGACTGTCAAAGATCCACGAATGCCAGTCGGGACCAACGGCTTAACGTGCTTTCCGAGGCACGAAGGAGTCTCGGTAGGTATGTAAAGATGGTCACCCATCCACGGACAACCTCAGCAAGCATAGCTTAACTTGATGGATCGACCCGTGCGGCTGTTATTACTTAGCCACGAGCTCCTCAAATGTTTTATCTATCTATGTAGCGAATAAAATGTGACTATTGACTAGAAATTGATTTATATTCCCACCTAAATTATTATAGATTGACGCACTTTCGTCACTCCCTTATTGGACCAGTCACATTTAATTCGGCAAAGTTCGGTTTTTCCGAAAATAAACACTATATTTGAAAGTTCTCGTACTGTACTGCACCCACATAATTATTATGATAATAGCTAATAGCTAATCTAGAAAACAATTTCAAAACATCATCCGAAGCATTTGCGTAATTTGTTAGATCATCATAATCATTTGAGCAGAGAGACGTCCACTGCTGGACATAGATTCCCCAGTTTGCCAGATTATAGTAATAAGGAATTATCAAAGGCTCACGGCGAACGAACTATCACTAGGCATAAACCTACTTTCATGTATAAAAATTCATTTAAATAAATAGAGAAAAAAAATCACTAAGTAAACAATTATACAGTAAAGAAACTATGTTGTAAAACGTTTAACGGATCGGTCATTGAACTCGCCCCTAATTACAACCCATTCATCGCATTCCAGTTTACTTGAACCGCTGAACCCAAAATTAATAAAGAACACAATAACCACAACACTCTATTAGAGTGTTTCGTTTAAAAAATATGCCTTGAATAGTGTCCATAATTGAAGTTCTAATTTATTTTTGTATTTGTAAAGCTTTTAAAAAACAAAGTGTGATAAATTATTTGCCTACAATCTGTTATAAGAAAACTTTCTAGTTCACGAAAAATTTATGAATCTAATCTATAGAGATGTATACCTATTTTTAACGGCCTTCAAAAAAGGAGGTTCTGTATTCGACCCGTATGTATGTATGTATGAATAATGTATATATGTATGTATGGTATATGTATGTATTGTCCGCGATTTTCTCATAAAACTAATGAACCAATTTTGATTATTCTTTCACTACCGTGATCTGCATACTTTCAGGAAGGTTTTAGTATACAATACATTATGTAATTATTCTTATGTACGAAGTTATATGCATAAATGTGTTCATGTGTACCTCCGGCATTTCTAAACGGATTTTGATGATTCTTCTTTTCGTTCGACTTGGGCTTACCTAATTAAGTAATTGTATATTTAACTAAAAATTAAAAAAGTAATTTACTTTAAAAAAAGTAAAAACCGACTTCAAAACCAAAAACGAATAAAATAACTTTCATAAAACACTTCAACAGCTTGTGAAGTCGGTGTCATCAATTCCTCAATGCACTTTAGCTTGACACCGACTTCAAAAGCTGTTGAAGTGTTTTATGAAAGTTATTTTATTCGTTTCTGATTTTGAAGTCGGTTTTTACTTTTTTTTTAAGTAAATTTACACCCACATTTCGCCGGTTATGCTAAATTCCATTTAATAGGGGGTGAGCCTCTTGCCATCAAAAATCAATCTGCCTAGCCTTTTCCCAACTATGTTGGGGTCGGCTTCCAGTCTAACCGGATGCAGTTGAATACCATTATTTTCCTCCACACCCCATTAACTGGGTAATACGATACCCCTTGGTAAGACTGATTGTCAGACTTTCGGGCTCCTGACGACCCGTAACGACTGTCAAAGATCCACGAATGACAGCCGGGACCAACGGCTTAACGTGCTTTCCGTGGCACGGAGAGTCTCGGTATGTAAAGATGGTCACCCATCCACTGACCAACCCCGGCAAGCGTAGCTTAACCTGATGGAACGACCCGTACGGCTGTTATTATTTAGCCACGAGCTCTTCCTCTTGCCATCAATTGGGCACAAATCCAGACTCCAGACTGCTACTGAAAAATTCCTGATGGAAAAATCCAATAATACTGACGGCAAAACCGACCAGAGAAACGAATCTTAATGTGTTTATCTCGTTTGGAATTCTATACCTATGCTGGAATTCCATGCCGTGTCCCCTCAAGCGCCCTTAAGTGCGCCCTCGAGTGTTCAATACTATCCCTACAAGACATGCGTATGTATAGCCAATCAAAGCAAAGTTGTCACTCGGAGATTATAAGAAGCAAATTCAGCCGTAGATTGTGTACCATCAGCTTCCACAATCGCCTTTAATTCGTCATTGTCGACCAAAGTCTTCGGACGACCGCGAGGTTCATTTTTCAGGTCGAAATTTCCAGAACGGAAGCGAGCAAACCAATAACAAGTGGTGCGTTGGTTTGTAGTGTTAGCTCCGTAAACGTCGTTGATGTTGCGTGCCGCTTGTGCCGCGTTGCTGCCACGACTGTACTCATATTCCATAATTACTCGAATTTTTTACGTATCCATGATGACGAAAAAGGTTGAAATGCGATGAAAATGTAACACTAATCAATAAACAAATGACTACTTTTGGAAAAAAAAATCCATGTTTTTAAAATAAAATTAATTTGAAATTAGAATTCTTAGCCAAACAAAAATTATTTTGATTTGAAATGGCCAGTACTGCAGAACGGCAATTTCATAGGTAAAGACCTAAAATTATTCGGCTTAATAATTCATAAGTATAAAAGACGTCTTGACGAGCATAAATTATACGATTTACACTTTTTTATGAAAATAAAAGTGGAAATCAAAGCTTAGTTATTTACGAACACAAATCATAAAAATCTTTTTAAGGCTGATTGTACCATACCGATAGGAGTCGTTTATGTTATTACAATGATAAAATGGATGACAAACAAACATGTGAACTGTCACTACCTACAAAAAAAAAATTAAGAACCCACTAAAATATAAACAAGACTTGCATAAAGATTCATCTTCATCATACGAGCAATAAAAAAACACATGAACTTGACATCGAGTGCAGTCACGAGAGTGTGACGTGTGAACCGGTTGCGTGCGTGCGCGTACGCAGCTCTCACGTACCACACACATATATCAGTTACACATACATATATTAAAAACGAGTTTCGTTCATGTTTTTGCCCCTATGGCTATTACGACCTTGCCTCTTGGCATTGTTGAAACTGAAATTGAATTCAAGGATGATTTCAATAGAAGAAATGATGAAGCAAGTTTTTGTTACCTGCTTATGTGTTGTTTTTTGTTAAGGTTATATTAACTATAAAGTTAAATATAATTGTAGTATGAAAATGAAAGTAAGTAGGTCCAGTCAACAAAAGAGATATCTAGGCAGGGTATACTAACATATTTGTATGTGAATTGCTTCATGTTCAATTTCGTGAAAATATACAATTTTGTGTGTGTTTTTTGACTCCTGAGGTACAAGTATCTTTTTACTTAGTTCAGGAGCCAGCTGTTCAACCTGGTTTTTTTGACTACCACTTGTACTACCATGTTTAGTGTATCTGCTAATGTGTATCTCTTTGTACAATAAACTTATTATTTATTTTTATTTATTTATTTTATTTATTTGTGTTGGTGTGATACAGTGCAGTGTAGGAGTATTGCAAAAACAAAGGAATACATAGGGTGACTGGTAATTAGTGACCGATACTTAAACACATGATTGTGCTCATGATAACAAACAACTTTTACTATGGGACCAAACCTAAAATCGCAAAAAAAAATTCAGCTGGTCACTATATTTTGAAGAACATGAATGTATGGGACAACTGATTTTTTTTCGCGATTTCAGGTTTGGTCCCATAGTAAAAGTTGTTTGTTATCATGAGTACAATCATGTGTTTAAGTATCGGTCCCTAATTACCAGTCACCCTATATATAAAATTGAACATGATTCACACACAAATATGTTAGTATACCTACCCTGCTGGCTAGATAACTCTTTTGTTGACTGTACATACACGAAAAAATAAAATAAGTATGTTTGCTTGTTTCTATCATATTTTGAAGGCTTATCGTATACAACTTTTAGTGTAATTGAAATAACTCAAAACCAGAATAGGGGTCATTGTACTCAAGATTTTGTACAACTTTTACTTTTGGAGACGGGACAATTCCTATAGGTACGAAGTCTTGTAATTGACCGTCAGGTTTGTTTAAACTTTACAGAAAGTTTCCTCTTACTCTGTATCGACAGACGACACCAACTCGTGAAGATTTAATTAAGTAATATAAAGTGTTTTACTGTGAATGTGTCTACAGTACTGAAGCGGACGCGATTTATTTTGCATTATTATGTATTTCATATAGCAAGAGGTACCTAGCAGGCTTAGACAGCCCTCACACACACGCTGGGCTTGGCTTAATAGTAGTTTTTAATAGTAGCTTTCACATTTGCGACGACGTCTCTTGTTAAAAATTTTAGCTTGCAGTATAGTTACATAGTAAATATGAAAGGAATATAATATTCCTTGTGTTCATCGGGCACTACATGGGCAGAGTGCAGGGTTATTTTAAATTGGCTAGCTAAACTCTACAGACGCAATGGTTTTCAATGTCTAAACATGATAAAACAAAAAAGAAATTAATTTGATGATTTTTTTGTGTGGTCATCGACCGCAGTTATTGTAGTCACTTTGAAATATCAGTTGAAAAAATCAGTTTTTTTTTTATAAACTTCACAGACACGATAAACACGATAAATAAAACATAAGAAAGCAGTTTTTCTCAACTCGAACTTCAAGTAACAACACTAGCAGCGGTCGTTGACCTCCCAAAGAAAACAAGAAAGATATCGATAGTCATCGCGTCTGCGGTTTAGCTGGCCAATTTAAAATAACCCTGTATTTGACATGCTGTCCACGAATACCTCATATCAACACAAATAATAATTACAAAAAAATACAACCGACTTCCAAAAACAACTACAAAGTGAAAAATAACTTTAATTTCGGAAGTTGGTGTCTGGTTAAATGTATTTTCGTTTTTTGCCACCGACTTCCGAAATTAAAGTTATTTTTCACTTTGTAGTTGTTTTTGGAAGTCGGTTGTATTTTTTTGTAAAAAAGTTTTTATTTGTCACTTTTTAGGTGTGGTACCTACCCCACAAAAATTCTAATACCACTACCTGCAAAACAAACTAGAACATCATCCATATAAAAGTGGGGGAAAAAAAAGGTATTATTGAAGCTAACTCAAAAACTACCGAAGCAAAGTTAATCAATTTTATATGGGACCAACTGTAATGTATAAAACAAAAACAATCCAAATCGGTCCAGCCATCTTTGAGTAATCGGGGAACACATACATAAAAAAAATAAATAAAAAAAAAAAAGGTTCCGACGAATTGAGAACCTCCTCCTTTAAGTCGGTTATAAAAGGTCTTCAATGTCAAGATGTCGTTATATCAGTAATTACATTACAACAAATATTCTTCTGATTGCCGATTAGCGACCTAGAGGGTAACCTGCAGTAACCTGTAATCGGTCGGGAGTTCGAACCCCACACGTTCCATTATTTTACGCGCCCCCACGCGTTTTAACCGAAGATATTCAACTTCAGCGTGTGACTTTGATTTTTTTTGTAACTTAATGAGACTGTAATGGCCGATCGGATTTAGTTAAAATTTTGCACACGAGTAGACTAAGGCCAAGATTAGCATATCGGTGCGTCTTAACTAAAACCGTACGTTGTGCGAGCACGCGATCGTCACGTTCATAATAATATGTCACTTTCTAGGGTTTCGTACCTCAAAATGAAAAACGGAACCCTTATCTTACAGGATCACTCGTGTATCTGTCTATCCGTCTGTCATAGCCATAGCCAATTTGCTCCGAATCTAACAGACCGATTTAGTTGGGTATACATATGAATTTATGTGACCCAAACACTGACGTGTAACGTAAATAAATGAATTTAGAATAAGGGGGTTACTTTTGGAGGGCAAATAAGAAAATTAAAAAAATAGTTTTTGCAAACTGCCGTGTGACATATTAGGTATTATAAGATCTTACTGTGAAGGTCTCAAATACATATATTTTTTTTATAATTTTAAAATAAATTGTTTTAAAGAAATTTAAGAAAATAGACGAAAATTGACCAAACCTAAAATTTTCAAAAAAACAGGAAATACAGGAACATTGATAAAAGTCTTAACTGACTTATTGAATCTCTCAATAATGTGCGTACAAACTTACATTTGCAGTTGGCATGAATGGGAGAACATGTTTTTCAACTACAATGTTATGTTTGTTCTTGGGATAAACACATCCCAACTACTGAACCCTTCATTGTATTTCCGACACGAATTTGGTCGGTTTTTTTTGTTCGGAAAACTCTGTTGGCGCGACCACGCGTTCCGGATCGCCGAACCAAAAGTGACATATGAACGCGACGATCCGCGACGATTGCTTTTGATTAACACCCCCGGTATAGGAAACTTAACATGTTGGTAGTTTCCCTAAGATGCGAGTGAAACCGCGGGCAACAGCGAGTTCTAAATATTTCCCTCTTTGACCTCAACACAATCTTACTTCTACATTAACAGGTCTTGTAGCCTTAGAAGTTAGTAGGTAAACCTACCTTGGTACATATTTGATTTACAAGTTTAGTGTCGACGCGGGAAGTGGGGGTGAGCGTTTAGCTGATGTAATGGAAAGTCAAATTACATCATAGCTTTATGTCGTAAGTGATTAATTGATTATATCTATGAGGAATGTTTACATTGAATTTATGTTAAATTCTTTTTGTTTAGCCCTTTGTTTATTTTTTAACACATTTCAATTTGATAATCTGATTCTATAAATTAGACTATCTATTCTTCAGCTTAAGGCTTCCAGTTGAGTTCTAAAAGATTTTGAATCTAAAAAGTCAATATTATTATTTTTGTGTGTTGGTTGAGGTTCAGTGTACCTATAATAAGTGACGTGTCGTGTGTGTTGCCTGGTTTACAAAAAAAAAAACACTTTGGGCCCGATGTCCGAATAGCTACTACTCACCGAATAAATTCAAAAATGGAACAGAAATTGTATAAAATCATCTGCCAAGTAAGTTAAGGACGCTGTTACAAATGGGTAGTCAAATCATTACTTTTTTACACAAAAGTATGTTTGTTAAATAAAATGCTTTGCATTCTTAATATGTTTTTTGGCCGAATTGTTGATAGATGAGCAAGGTACGATTCTGAACTATAAATATAATTTTAGATAGGTACAGTTTCTCAATTAAGGTACCGAAGTAAAAATTTTCATTTCGGTACCATATTTATAGTCCAGAATCGTACCTTGCACATCTATCAACAATTCGGCCAAAAACATATTAAGAATGCAAAGCATTTTATTTAACAAACATGCTTTTGTGTAAAAAAGTAATGATTTGACTACCCATTTGTAACAGCGTCCTTAATAAAAACTGAATCGTAGGTGGTGAAACAAAACAATTATAAATCGCGTACGCCTCTTTCTTTGTCTCAGCTTTAAGAATCCATCGTACTGCGAAATTTTAATAATGAGCATTCCGGTACCGTCATAGGTCCATTGCGTCATTTAAAAAGGTTCAAACGGGAACGAAGTTCAACGAACTTTAATGCCCGGGATACACGAGGCTACTTTTCAAAGCTCCTATACAGAGTGGCGATTATGTTATCACATTAATTGAAACCACGTCTTCAGTACTTGATTCTGGAACCTGGATGAAATATTTCGTCGGTTATTAAAAAAAATCAGCTGTATCCTACAAAAGTGCAATGAACAGCTAACTTTTTTTTAATAAAATTTCAACCTTTACGGCCCCAGAATCATGTACCTATTAACATACTTTTAAAGTTTTTTTTTTTTTTTTTTTTGTAACTAACACTATGGGCCTTGATTGTCTTACAAAAATATTTTATTGATAATAGCTTTGAAAAGTAGCCTCGTATATCCCGGGCAAGCAAGCTAGAACCTCTGTATGCGGTCCTGGCTTGGCACAAGCTAGTGTTGTTTACATGAGGCCAGATAATTTTAAGCTATATTGCAGTGCATTGCAGTGAACTGCATTCGTAAAAAAAACGCAATTCGACTGAAACAGTTATTTCGTTAACTATGCCATTTCACATTGTCTGAACGGATTATTAAAAGATGTGTTAGAAAAATGTGTACCTATGAATAAGACCATGATGATCATCTGCGTTGCTTTTAGAAGAACTTTGAAATGAAGGCGAGGCGAGTACAGGAGAGTTCTGCGAATGACGCCTGATATGTTTGATATTAATATACTACTACAGGGAGTATCAGAAAGGTGAAGATAAAATGAAAGCAAGGCGAGTACAAGAGAGTTCTGCGAATGACGTCTGATATGTTTGATATTAATATACTACTACAGGGAGTATCAGAAAGGTGAAGATAAAATGAAAGCAAGGCGAGTACAAGAGAGTTCTGCGAATGACGCCTGATATGTTTGATATTAATATACTACTACAGGGTGTATCAGAAAAGTGTAGATAAAATGAAAGCAAGGCGAGTACAAGAGAGTTCTGCGAATGACGTCTGATATGTTTGATATTAATATACTACTACAGGGAGTATCAGAAAGGTGAAGATAAAATGAAAGCAAGGCGAGTACAAGAGAGTTCTGCGAATAACGCCTGATATGTTTGATATTAATATACTACTACAGGGTGTATCAGAAATGTGTAGTTAAAATGAAGGCGAGGCGAGTACAAGAGAGTTCAGCAAATGACGCCTGATATGTTTGATATTAATATACTACTACAGGTTGTATCAGACAGGTGTGGTTAAAATGAAGGCGAGGCGAGTACAAGAGAGTTCTGCGAATGACGTCTGATATGTTTGATATTAATATACTACTACAGGGAGTATCAGAAAGGTGAAGATAAAATGAAAGCAAGGCGAGTACAAGAGAGTTCTGCGAATGACGCCTGATATGTTTGATATTAATATACTACTACAGGGTGTATCAGAAATGTGTAGTTAAAATGAAGGCGAGGCGAGTACAAGAGAGTTCAGCAAATGACGCCTGATATGTTTGATATTAATATACTACTACAGGTTGTATCAGAAAGGTGTGGTTAAAATGAAGGCGAGGCGAGTACAAGACATTTCTGCGAATGACGCCTGATATGTTTGATATTAATATACTACTACAGGGTGTATCAGACAGGTGTGGTTAAAATGAAGGCGAGGCGAGTACAAGAGAGTTCTGCGAATGACGTCTGATATGTTTGATATTAATATACTACTACAGGGAGTATCAGAAAGGTGAAGATAAAATGAAAGCAAGGCGAGTACAAGAGAGTTCTGCGAATGACGCCTGATATGTTTGATATTAATATACTACTACAGGGTGTATCAGAAATGTGTAGTTAAAATGAAGGCGAGGCGAGTACAAGAGAGTTCAGCAAATGACGCCTGATATGTTTGATATTAATATACTACTACAGGTTGTATCAGAAAGGTGTGGTTAAAATGAAGGCGAGGCGAGTACAAGACATTTCTGCGAATGACGCCTGATATGTTTGATATTAATATACTACTACAGGGTGTATCAGACAGGTGTGGTTAAAATGAAGGCGAGGCGAGTACAAGAGAGTTCTGCGAATGACGTCTGATATGTTTGATATTAATATACTACTACAGGGAGTATCAGAAAGGTGAAGATAAAATGAAAGCAAGGCGAGTACAAGAGAGTTCTGCGAATGACGCCTGATATGTTTGATATTAATATACTACTACAGGGTGTATCAGAAATGTGTAGTTAAAATGAAGGCGAGGCGAGTACAAGAGAGTTCAGCAAATGACGCCTGATATGTTTGATATTAATATACTACTACAGGTTGTATCAGAAAGGTGTGGTTAAAATGAAGGCGAGGCGAGTACAAGACATTTCTGCGAATGACGCCTGATATGTTTGATATTAATATACTACTACAGGGTGTATCAGACAGGTGTGGTTAAAATGAAGGCGAGGCGAGTACAAGAGAGTTCTGCGAATGACGTCTGATATGTTTGATATTAATATACTACTACAGGGAGTATCAGAAAGGTGAAGATAAAATGAAAGCAAGGCGAGTACAAGAGAGTTCTGCGAATGACGCCTGATATGTTTGATATTAATATACTACTACAGGGTGTATCAGAAATGTGTAGTTAAAATGAAGGCGAGGCGAGTACAAGAGAGTTCAGCAAATGACGCCTGATATGTTTGATATTAATATACTACTACAGGTTGTATCAGAAAGGTGTAGTTAAAATGAAGGCGAGGCGAGTACAAGACAAACTCAAACTCAAACTCAAACTCAAAGCATTTATTTCAAATAAACCAATTACAGGCACTTTTGAATTGTCAATGGGTCGGTCAGTCAGAAAGATGAAGCTAGTTGCCCATTCCAAAGCGTAGTAGATCCCTATGGAGAAGAACGGGCAAGAAACTCCACGGACACTCTTTTAAATCATAATATTTTTACAAAATATTGGTTACATCGTTCAAGTTGAAAATATACATGTGAGAACAATGTAGAAAGACGTGCACGTTAAAAAGCGTCCGTAATAAAAAGATAATAACTAAAACAACTAAATTAAATATTAAAATTAAAAATAAGCCATGGCAGCTAAGAGACGACCAGTCCCAACTGACGGCGCCCGTTCACGAACATGACGCATGGATCAGCACCATTTAGCTCAACCATTTTGAAGGGAACTTAATGATCCAACACACACGCCACCATCAGCGAGACATTTGAGTGAGCATGACATACTCTCAACCGCCAGGGCACACTCAAGTCAGTGAAAGACGTACCCAGTAAAAGGTAGCTTAATAGTAGCTACATAGTGCTCACACGTGCTATGCAATTATATAATACTAAGAGATTGAATCTAAACAATGCAAAGAAAGTTTTCTCTCATCTTAATCTTCAGCAGGTCCAACAATATATCCGAATGCTAATCAATTAATTAATGCGTCCTTGTGGAGCAGGACAAGCATTCAGCCAAGCATTTTTGTCAGCGATGTAATCCCCCAACTTATAATATGCCTGGCTGCATAGTGTGCGTTTTATACAAGATTTAAATTTCCTTTCATTCAGCTGGAGTATGTGGGGAGGTATGTGGGGAGGTAGACATTTCTGCGAATGACGCCTGATATGTTTGATATTAATATACTACTACAGGGTGTATCAGACAGGTGTGGTTAAAATGAAGGCGAGGCGAGTACAAGAGAGTTCTGCGAATGTCGTCTGATATGTTTGATATAATATTAATATACTACTACAGGGAGTATCAGAAAGGTGAAGATAAAATGAAAGCAAGGCGAGTACAAGAGAGTTCTGCGAAAGACGCCTGATATGTTTGATATTAATATACTACTACAGGGTGTATCAGAAATGTGTAGTTAAAATGAAGGCGAGGCGAGTACAAGAGAGTTCAGCAAATGACGCCTGATATGTTTGATATTAATATACTACTACAGGTTGTATCAGAAAGGTGTAGTTAAAATGAAGGCGAGGCGAGTACAAGACATTTCTGAGAATGACGCCTGATATGTTTGATATTAATATACTACTACAGGGTGTATCAGACAGGTGTGGTTAAAATGAAGGCGAGGCGAGTACAAGAGAGTTCTGCGAATGACGTCTGATATGTTTGATATAATATTAATATACTACTACAGGGAGTATCAGAAAGGTGAAGATAAAATGAAAGCAAGGCGAGTACAAGAGAGTTCTGCGAATGACGCCTGATATGTTTGATATTAATATACTACTACAGGGTGTATCAGAAATGTGTAGTTAAAATGAAGGCGAGGCGAGTACAAGAGAGTTCAGCAAATGACGCCTGATATGTTTGATATTAATATACTACTACAGGTTGTATCAGAAAGGTGTAGTTAAAATGAAGGCGAGGCGAGTACAAGACATTTCTGCGAATGACGCCTGATATGTTTGATATTAATATACTACTACAGGGTGTATCAGACAGGTGTGGTTAAAATGAAGGCGAGGCGAGTACAAGAGAGTTCTGCGAATGACGCCTGATATGTTTGATATTAATATACTACTACAGGGTGTATCAGAAAGGTGTAGTTAAAATTAAGAGTGTGTTACAAACTGAACAACTTTCTTGTTGTCAATACCATTCAAATCTTCAATATCTACTCGACCTAAATGTATGGGACGACTGATTATTACACTGACTGATATTAAGATGTTGGGTTGGCCCCATGAAGAAAGTTGTTCAATTTGATGGTCTGTACCACACCCTTAATTCTGACCACACATAAACCCTGTATCAATATAAATATCAATAGTACTTTTTCTTATTTATTAAAATTATAGTCACTGCCAATCGAATACTGGCTTCGCCGTGCTCATGAAGCTAGTACACAAGCTAGGATAGTAAACTCATATGGGGTGCTGGGACGCTGGGCTGGAGGGGTGGGGTGGGGGGTGGTGGTGATGGGGTGGGTGGTGGTGGTGGTGGGGTGATAAAAAAATAGAACCCCATCCTATTACACTATCCTAGCTTGAAACGCTAGCTTACTAGCATCCTCACTAGCTTACTAGCCTAAAATTGAAGCTAGTTATGTACCTATAAATTAAGTCAGAGATACTAGCTTGCTAGCTTACTAACACTAACTTACTATCTTGGCATCAAAAATTAGCCTCGTGTATCCCGGGCATAAGAAAACTTGAATATCAGTAACTTACATCCTGTGACCGGCTTCCGTAGAGCAGTGAAGGAGAATATTAATAGAAACGACTATCTCGAATCAAACACATCAAAGTCATGGGCGCAGCTACCGCCGCCCGTATCTGACGTATCAATGATACGGGGCCCCCAAGCTACAGGGCCCCCACACGTGTGTAAGCAAATATTTGTAAGATATCCAAAACCTCAAATTCTTACTGATAAGGGGCCCGTAACGTTGAAATATGAAATTCTCAAGCTCTTGCAATCATTAATTCTAGCCTATCAGAGTCAGGATGCTCCAAAATCCAAATCGGTCTAGCCATCTTCGAGTAATCGGGGAACATACATAAAAAAAAAAAAATAAAAAAAATGGTTCCGACGAATTGAGAACCTCCTCCTTTTTGAAGTCGGTTAAAAATTATGACTACCTAATAACTGAAAATTGGCCGTCGGCCCAAGCTAGCAGGTATGGGTACGTTCAAAGTACATAACACTACTCTATTCCATTCCTTTTTAACCGACTTCAAAAAGGAGGAGGTTCTCAATTCGTCGGAACCTTTTTATAATCAGAAAATATGTAAGGTCTGGCGGCCCTGGGATCTTGCTCTATCTATTGTAATCAATGGAAACTGAAACAATCCCGGTCCAGAATGATCTATTTTTCGAGGTCGCATCGCTCGTTTTTTTTTCCGTTTTTTTTTTTATGTATGTTCCCCGATTACTCGAAGATGGCTGGACCGATTTGGATTTTTTTTTGTTTTTTTCATTCACAGTTGGTCCCATATAAAATTGATTAACTTTGCTTCAGTAGTTTTTGAGTTAGCTTCAATAATACGTATTTTTTCCCCACTTTTATATGGATGATGTTCTAGTTTGTTTTGCAGGTAGTGGTATTTGAATCTGTGTGGGGTAGGTACACAACTAAAAAGTGAAAAATAAAAACTTTTTTACAAAAAAATACAACCGACTTCCAAAAACAACACTACAAAGTGAAAAATAACTTTAATTTCGGAAGTCGGTGGCAAAAAACGAAAATACATTTAAGTAGACACAGACTTCCGAAATTAAAGTTATTTTTCACTTTGTAGTGTTGTTTTTGGAAGTCGGTGTTTTGTAAAAAAGTTTTTATTTTTCAATGAAGACTTATCGTTGCTATCCAAGTCAGGATGGTCCAATTTTCTAACCGACATCGCTCGCTATTACATTCTCTTTGTAAGGTCTCAATAACAGCTAAACCTCCCAACTAAGCACGCTATAATTTGTAAAAAAAAAAAAAAAAAATACACTGCTTTTGAGCTTCGCCGTAATCGAGTAAAAAGGGCTCCAACATTTTTTATACAGGGCTTCGTTAGGATTAGCTACGCCACTGATCCAAGTGTTGGCAACATTTTGTTAAACTCGCGTAAACTTACAATATACAGCGTGTCCGGTAAAGAATGTATAACCTTGATCTTAAAAAAATACAAAAAAATATTTATCTCAAGTAGTAGGTTAGTCTACTACTTGGAATATTTTTTTTATATTTTTTTTAGAACGGCTATAAAGTCTAATATAATTATGCTATTTCAAGGTTATCCATTCTTTACCGGACACCCTTTATACGACTGCCTCGTTGATCTAGTGGTCGCAAGCGCGACAGCTGAATGTAAGGTCGTGGATTCGATCCAATGGTTGAGCAAAGTGATATTAGGTTTTTTCAGTACAAAACAGCAGCATGTAGCCTGCGGGGTAATTGCGTAGCACACTGTCAATCAAAATCGATTTCATTGTGACAGTTCAACAACATTCGTTGCGTTACTTACATTGTCGATCAGACAAATTTTTCGAACATTATGAAGCAATGGATTAGCAATTTGCTTCAAAATGATTCAGATTTTGATTGATAATGTATTACGCAATTAGGTGCTGGATTCGTGTTCGGTTAATAGCAATGGGCTCGCACCCTTAAATCGAATTTAGACGTAAGTGACTAAATATACAAGAAACCTCTGCCTTCTCCTCGGGGTCAACTAGGCGAACACACGTGATGTTATGTTATAACATAATAACGCCGTATTCCCTGACGGGTTGGACAGACGTGTGCCTACACTACACCCATATGTCACCAATTAGTTTTGAGTCCCATGTAATAGAGGGCGTTATGTTATATTAAAGTGATTAGAGCTGCTAACTAGCGCCACCATTGAGAAAAAATAATAAGTCTGGAGATTATGGAACATTTTGAAATTTCCTTTACCTTTGTTCTTCCAAAGTTTTGAAATACGAACAATAATCTCGGTAAAAAAAAAACGACCCCCCGCGCCGCATCGTTTTTTTTCAATGTTCATAATGCCGATACAACCTCACGGTATTTGGCAAAAATATGCTACACATAACCACGTTTCCAAAAAACCTAGAAGGCAAGGGGTGGGACCGCACACAAAATTACAAAAAATAAAAAAGTAAGAGCCGGAACGCGCGCGCTGTCATCGTTCGTTCAGGCTCAGTTTCGTGCACTCGGACAATCCTCGTTTTTCGTTCAGGCTCACTTTCGTGCAATTGTCGCGTGAGTGGATATCTCCAGACTTATGATTTTTTCTCAATGATGGCGCTAGTTAGCAGCTATACAGCGGAAACGCTATCGTGCTGGTCGAACATTCATTCGATTCGGTCTGCTGGTGATGATCATAAAAATGCCTGTTCCGCACGGGGAACGAATCCGCAATACGTAGTCAAACTTTCAGCCATTGCGCCAACAACACCATCTTATACTCAGTCCTTACTTTCAGTCCAACAATTGTTTATGTAATCCACTATTCTGTGTTATTATTAGTAACATCTGATTACTGTTATAACATTCAAGTTATGTCAGGTTTGTTAGTACAGACTTGAGCCTAGAGCGATGATCGATACAGCTGTTTATAGTTGCGCTGTTGAAGCAGCTGTTGTTTGTAAACCAATCAACAGTTTGGAAGAAGGCTCTTGCCGCCCAACCTATTTTTTATTAAATTAATTTCAAGAAACTTTATACTCACTCCATACTCACCCCATACTCAAGCCATACTTACCAGAAATTTCTCTTACATTGGCGATGCGTTAGGGTGATGTATTGAAAAAAATGTGCTTTTTCTTTATCCTGTACCTTATTAGGTTTAAGGATTAAAGATTCAATATTTTAGTGTATGTTTTTTGACTTTATGACCTAGTATCCTAGAAAAGGAATACACGATACAATGAAATTCTCTTTATACAAAAATAATGCAAAGTTCTATCTACTTTTATGTTTTTAGGGTTCCAAACCTCAAAAGGAAAAAACGGAACCCTTATAGGATCACTCGTGTGTCTGTCTATCTGTCTGTCCGTCTGTCACAGCCAATTTGCTCCGAATCTAATGGACCGATTAAGTTGAAATTTGGTACACATATGAATTTCTGTGACCCAAACACGGACGGGTAAAGTAAATAAATGAATTTTGAATATAGAGGTCACTTTTGGGGGGTAAATAAGAAAATTAAAAAAAAAAGTTTTGCAAACTACACCGTGTGGCATGTCAAATGAAAGGGCTTACTATGAGGGTCTCAAAAATATTTTTTTTTATAATTTTAAAATAAACTGTTTTAAAGTTATTTAAGAAAATAGACGAAAATTGACCATTCCCCCCCCCCTTATCTCCGAAACTACTGAGCCTAAAATTTTGAAAAAAATAGATCTTTACCTGTAGATTACAGGAAAATCTATAAGAAGTCTGTGGTCTTAAAATAGCATAGTAAATCTATCAATATTGTGAGAACATGTTTTTCAACTACAATGTTAAGTTTGTTCTTAACATAAATTCATCCCAACTACGGAACCCTTCATTGTGCGTGGTCCGACACGCACTTGGCCGGTTTTTTTTTTTGAGTACCAAAGCGTGCGTTGCGTTATTGCGTTGCTTGCGATAGTCAATGAAGTTTACTTTAAAATTAGAGAGTAGTCGTATCAAGGTTTAAGGAAAACATTTTTAGTTTTAATACTACTTTTTATTTATAAAAGACAGCAATTCGATTTGGCACAGACGTTGTTTTATTCCGAGCGCACACACAATATCGCCATCCCTTCTTCATTAACGGTACACAAAATCTCACATAAAGAAACTCCCAGAAACGAAACAACTATCTGCAGGCTAGGTAATTATTTGTGCAGGGCGGAAACCAAACCTGCGACCAGCAATTTAACGCAGCAAACTAATTCTTTACTACTTAACTGCGCTGCTCAAAGTAAAATCCGGTTTTCTCAATTAAACGTTATTTATGGTCGCATGACGATTTTCAGAGTCATTGGTTAAGTTATTTAGAGACAATTTCACCAAACTATTCATAATCGGACATTAGTAAATCAGCCATTAAAATAAATATCGATGTTAATGGCACAAAATTGAGTGTTCCACCAAAATTAAGAGATTTTAATCATGGATTAGTGCATGGTGATACACTCGTTACTCTTAATGTCTCGTTATCATTTTAACAGAAGATTAAACTAACTTACATGTTATGGTGAAACTGGTCTTCAGCTTTAACAAAAAAAAAAAATTACCAATAGACACTACTCTAACTGCGTATGCAGGTACTCATTATCAAATCAAGCCTGTCGATTTTTGTTATAATTACAGTGTACGCTAAACAAAAAATCAACATTGAATAAACTAAAGCAAGGCCTTCGGTCATAACGAATAGCATTCCGCATCGCCCGCGCCGCTAGACGCCATTCTTGTCCAACTATCTCACATAATTAGCATGAAGTTAACCTACTTTATAACGTCAATACTATAATTTTGTGGCTTATTAATCATACTGTCGGTCACATTGAGGATAAGAAGCCACAACTCATTTAAATAATAACAGTTGTCAGGCAAAGACTTAGAAGTAATTGATGAAATTGATTGATTGATTTGATGAAGTGATTTTGAAATTTGAAAAGTCTTGACAAAAAGTTGAAAAAAGTCCGGACAATTTAGGGTGAGAATACATATGCCTATAACTTGCACAAAAGTATGCAAGTAGCTTGCATGCCGTGTGCCATAACAACTTCTGATTGGTTAATGTCACAATGGCATGTCAGCTACTTGCACAGTTTTGTACAAGCTGCAGGCATGTGTATTGTCGCCCTTGGTTTAAATATTTATGTAATTTTTTATTTTTCTAAAATAATACTCTGGCAGTAAATTAAAAGCCATGTCCTATCCAATCTGGACGGATAGTAACCCTACTTAGAAGGCTCTCATTGATTAGGTAAGTGCTTGGTGTAGAAAGCAGTACTCCTGGATATGGCACGCGTAGTCAAGAGGTTCCTCTCTAGAGACCCGAGTGAACACCGACAGCTTGGACCCTAGTTGATATTTTTAAATATTTCACAATAAAAAGCATAGAGTTCAAAGTGGCATTGCCATTTTGATTTTTCTTAAAAGTGAAACATTAAATAAACGAAAATGAATAATATCAGGAAGCTCATCTAGAAACTGTAGAATATTATCAAAATGGGATTCACTGTTACCTCCATCACAAACAGATCATCATGTCACAAGCTTCTTGTATTGACCGAAGTTTCAAGTTCATAACGTAAATATTAGATAACTGCCTACATGATAATATACCCGCAAATAGTTCCCCGTATCGTTAACTGTCCCGACCAATAACGAAGTATTGTACTCGTATGTCTATTACCTAATCATTATATTGGATATAGATATTATCAACACTGCGTAACTGTCCGCGAACTCCGGCTAGGTACAAATTTAGAATATTATCGGCACTGATGAAGCTGGACTTGAAAGAACCTGGCGGCGACGTCGTTAAAAGAGCCCATCCATATATCTATCACCCGTCTCTCCACAATTCCATTGCTTACCCGGATGCATATCCGGTACGGCTCTATAATCCTTCCATATCCTACACACGGCACGTCTTCCCTACCATTATCGCGCCCCCGGTCTACTCCTTGATATGTGTTAACGCCATTACTTTCTTTAGTTTTATATTTCATGCCTAATTACTGGCAACTCTAATTAATTAGTATCTGTGTAACATAAAGTTCCTTCCGCTTTCCTTCTCCCTTCCACAACCCTTATAATGCCTAAGTGAGAGCGAGAAGGAAGATCCGCAATGGCGCGCATACGCTGCCGCCAAGAAGATCCGCCAGTTCTCAACCAACATCGACGCCTGTGGGTAAAATTAATCCCAAGTCGAAAAAGGACTCATATTTTCACCGCGAAGAACGAAGATTGCTATTGAACAGTGCAAGTGCGTGTATGTGTGTTGTGGAAAGTGCAGATTCTCGTCCGTACGTGATATCCTGGACGCGCCAGCTACGTGGCTAAGGAAACCCTTCTCGTCGTGTCGCCATAGCTCACCAGGCAGGTACCATCATCATTTTCCCACACCACCAAAACACCTACTTGTGTCACCGAACCGCCCCTCATACAGTCCACTAAGAAAATTTCGATTTTCACCCCAAGGCTTTAGGCCGCCGCAACATTTTTTGGTCCTTCGAGACGGATATCCGACATTTTTTGGTCCTACGATCACGGATATCCAACAGTTTTTGGTCCTACGATCACAGATATCCAACAGTTTTGGTCCCATGATCACGGATACCTATTTTTCTTTATCCTCTTGATAACGGATATCAATATTATATCCGTATATCATCATCCCGCAACTATATTTCATTTCAATCTTCGTTCCTTATACTCTTATACTAAACCGCTTTCATTTATTCATTTATTACAGTACCTACTTGTCATTGCGTACATTCACAGGTATTTCGCATCCCGCTCAACTTTCAAACAATTTTAATACACGTAGGTAGAAGCAAAATCTACCGCTCGCTCGCTTCGCTATCGTTCGGTACTATATTCGTAGGTACCACCTACCAATCCCGCACCGCGCGCAACTCGTTGAAGTTTGTGATTTATTTTAGCTATTATAAAAACCTACAAAAATATCGAAAATGCCTAAGAAAGTGACCATTGATTCGGATGATCAGATAGAATCCGCGATTCAAATAGCACTGTCATGTCGTAATATGATTTTTGCCCGCATGCAAATCATTTACGATTTAATGGAAAAAATGAAGTCCGGTATGGAACCGGTAGAGAAGTTCTTGTGTGCGTGTGTCAATGTTGATGCGTTGCGCACCGAGTTCCTCGAGGCATTTAATAAATATAACTCGCTTCTTCTAAGACAAGACCCGGAAAATAATATTGATGATCAGTCGTGGATTAGTTTTGAGGAATTATATTGCTGCGTTAAATATCCAAGCATCAAGCAATCAATCAGCAAGTATCTGTTCAAGTTACTCAAAATCATCAGCCACATCGGCTCCTACTTCTAGTGGTAGTGGTGTCAATAAGCAAACAGTTCGCTTGCCTCCCATTGAAATTATGTCATTCGATGGCGATATTCGTAACTGGCCCCTGTTCTATGCTAATTTTAAAAGCACGGTACACGAAAATAATACATTGACTGATTCGGAGAAATTATATTATTTGATGGGGAAATTGAAAGATAAGGCTCAAACCGCGTTCTCAGGAGTTTGCCCTAATGGCGATAACTACCAATTAATTTTTAATTCACTCATAAACAAGTACGAAGACAAACGTATGTTAGCTTCTAGTTACCTTAATCGGATGTTTGAACATAAATCTTTTAATACCGCATCTATTCAAAATTTCGAATCCTTTTCTGATAATTTTGTTTCCGCCGCAAACGCATTAAAAAACCTTAAAATAAATGATTTATCAGATTTGATTTTTTTCCATGTCGCTATAAAAAAGGTTGATTCTGAAACCGCTCGACTTTTTGAAATGAACTCAAAAGACGAAATTCCTAAATTCGACAATTTAGTACAGTTCATTAAAAATCAATCTCGCATTTTACAAAATACTAAAGCTTTAAACAGCTTGAGTTTCACTCAGTCTAACAACAATCCTGTAAATAAAAAAACGTCCAAAACTCCGCAACCGCAATCTTACACTGTAATTGATAAATCCGCTAAATGTTTGTGTGATAGCTTTGTTCATGAACATTTATTTAAATGTCCTGCCTTTTCTAAAATGACACCAAGTGATCGTTTCAAATCGGTGAAACAAAACGATGCATGTACTAACTGTTTAAGTATTAAACATAAGGCCAGAGTCTGTCAGTCTGAATCTAGATGTAAATCTTGTAAAAATAAACATCATACGCTTTTACACTTTAATCGCGAATCGCACGCGACTGTATTATCGAACGGTGTTGATGATACCGCACGTACACAATCGGGTTCAAACTCCACGGCTTCGAGCGAGCAAGATGCTCACGCCGCCGCCGTGCCGCTCGCCGCCACCGCTCAGAGCGCCCCGCAATGTAATGCATCCATTGCTGCGTCGATCTTTTACGACTCGAACTCCCGCGTATCAAAGCCGCAATGTAATACGAATACTACTATTTTGTTGTCAACCGCTACTGTAATAGTTCGAGATTCATTTGGTAAGGAGCATTTTATTCGCTGTCTATTAGACAGTGGCTCACAAATTAATTTTATTACCGCAGAATGTTGCAAACGATTAGGTTTGACTAGACATTCATCTGATACGCCTTCCGTTAAGGGTATCGGTGGTACGGAAAAATCCGTTAAGGGTTCCGTACAATTCGCTTTCTTTTCCCGTTTTAATCCGAACGTTACTTTTAACGTTAATTCGCTAGTTGTCGATGCAATCACCGATAATTTACCCACCGCTCCCGTAGATACTTCCGCCTTGCCTTACTTAAAAGGTTTACCGCTCGCCGACGAATCGTTTGGCAAACCCGGTCGCATCGATGTGTTGATCGGGGCTTCGCTTTTCCCGCATCTTATGCTGCCCCGCGTAGTTAGCAGCAACTCCTCCGCGCCGCCCGCCATGCAGACGGTACTCGGTTACGTCATCATGGGCACTGTGCCCGCGCTGCCTGTACGTCGTAATAAGCCTCCACAGTCTTGTTACTCACATATTTCGCAACCATCCGACAAAGACTCGTTAGAATCGGCGTTGAAAAAATTCTGGCAGGTCGATGAAGCGCCCGTCACTCTTTCGACGAGCAAATCGCTCGACGAACTTGAGTGCGAGTACTTTTATAATTCGACCACGGAACGCGATGGGGACACAGGTAGATACTCTGTAGCCCTACCGTTTCGCAGCGATGTGTTCTCATTGGGGAACTCACCCGAGATCGCGAAAAAACGTTTTTTCTGCCTAGAAAAGAAATTAGAATCCGCACCCGAGTTACGTACTGCGTATGATGACGTCATTCGCGAATATATTGATAAAGGATATTTATCTCCTGCTCCGCTCGATAGTTCAGACAGTAGTTGTCCTGACTATGTAATTCCGCATCACGCAGTTGTACGTTTAGATAAGACAACAACAAAACTACGCTCCGTGTTAGACGCTAGTGCTAAAACGAGTACTGGATTATCTCTCAACGATATTTTACACAGTGGCCCGAATTTACAGGGTGACTTGTTTACTATAATTCTGAATTTTCGATTGTTCGCATTCGCGCTCTCGGCTGATTGCCGACAAATGTTCTTACAGATTGAAGTAAGAGAAAGCGATCGTCGCTTTCAACGCATCTTATATCGTTTTAGTCCAAACGATCCTCTGGTTCTATATCAGTTTAACCGTGTCTGTTTTGGTCTCAAGTCAAGTCCCTACCATGCGATCCGCACAGTACAACAGTTGGTTCAAGACGATGGTCATCACTTCCCGCGCGCCAGCGCTATCATCGCGGATTCGCTGTATATGGATGACGTAGTCTACAGCGTAAGCTCCGAATCACGTGCAGTCCAGGTTTCGCACGAACTGATTAAACTCTTTAGAGGAGGTCAGTTCGAGTTGGTCAAGTGGACCAGCAACTCTCAAACTGTACTAAACAGTATTCCCGCGTCGCATAGGTTGACCGAACAACTAGAATTCGACAAGTCGGTAGAACAAAAGGTTCTCGGCTTGCGCTGGTGTAGGTCAAATGATTGTTTTGAATTTCTTATTTCCGCACCGCCAGACACGTGTACTAAACGTGCTATTCTGTCGGCCGTAGCTAGACTGTGGGACATCATGGGGCTTGTCGCGCCTGTAAACTACTTAAACTACTCTACTACTATCTACTACTCCACTACTTGCTCTATGCTAAACTACTTATCAAAGAATTGTGGTTACTGAAGCTCGATTGGGATGACACTCCCCCGTGTCACATCATAAATATTTGGCAAACTTTTCGCTCTGCCCTGCCGCTTTTAAATGATTTTAAAATCCCGCGCCATTTAGGTATTTTTGAAAATTGTATTCTTCGCCTCATTGGATTTTCCGACGCCAGTGAAAGCGCCTATGGCGCTGCCATCTATGCGCACGTCACTCGCAACGATGACGTAGTCGTTCAGCTGGTTTGTGCCAAGTCGAAGGTATCGCCGGTTAAACCATTGACTATCGCTCGACTGGAGCTCTGTGGTGCCGAACTCCTCGCTAAACTTCTTCGCCGTGTTCATGACACTTATAATCCGCGTTATAATGTTACCGCTATTTACGCATTCACCGATTCAAAGGTGACACTCTGCTGGATAAATTCTTCTCCGCATCGTTGGCACACGTTTGTGGCCAATCGTGTCGTTCGCATCGTAGACAACGTCCCCGCGGAACATTTCTACCACGTAGCTGGTACTGAAAACCCAGCGGACTGTTTGTCACGTGGTTTAACACCTGACAAATTCATTGAGCACCCATTATGGTTGCACGGACCCGCTTGGGCTAAGCGCGACCCTTCCGAATGGCCCATACATAAGGTTACAGACTTGAATTCGGAACCCATTCCGGAAGAAAAGGTCCACGCGCATCCCATAGTCGCGGATTCAAGTTCGGAAAATTCGCTTCTACTCGCACTCGCAGAACGTACGTCGTCGTGGACTAAACTGCTGCGTATTGTTGTTTTCATATACCGCTTCATGAAAAAACTCCCGCGTCGGACTGACGCCGTTACCGCTAGCGACCTCGAGTTCGCTGAAACCATTTTGTTGCGTCATGTTCAAAGAAAACACTTCATGGATGATTATTCCGAGTTAAAAAATAATAAAATTTGTTCACCCGCTCTTATTAAACTCAAGCCATTTGTAGATGGTGATGGTTTAATCCGCGTTGGGGGTCGATTAACTCATTCGGCTGAGGCCTATAGTACTAAACACCCGGTAGTGTTACCCCGTCATGATCGCATAGTTGAAATCCTCGTAGACTATTATCATATAAAATATTTACATGCAGGTCCAGAACTCACTATGTCGTTATTGCGCCATAAGTATTGGATTTTGTCCGCTAGACGCATTATTCGTCATAGAATCCACAAGTGTAACGCATGTCACAGGTGGAGACCGCGACCTCATGGTCCGCCGATTATGGGCGATCTCCCTAAATCTAGAGTAAATGTTGCAACCAAAGCTTTTTCTCATACAGGGTGTGATTACGCTGGCCCTATACAGTATGTGCCCGTACGCACTCGAGGTGCGAAGAGTCGCAAGGGTTATTTATGTATCTTTACCTGTATGACTACTCGCGCTGTTCATATTGAATTAGCTACAGATCTTACTACTGCGTCGTTCATAGCCGCGTTGAAACGGTTTTTATCCCGCCGTGGACCGGTACAATGCTTGTATTCGGACAACGCGACCAATTTTCGAGGAGCTAATTCGTTTTTACGCGACTTGTATAATTTCATAAATAAAGAATACCGCCCGCGCTTTGAAGAGGAGCTCGCTGAGCATCGCATTAATTGGCATTTTATTCCGCCCGCGTCACCGCACTTTGGTGGATGTTGGGAGTCCATGGTGAAGGCCGTGAAGACTCACCTTTTCAAGACAATAGGTCAACAACTTCTATCTTATGAAGAATTAGTTACAATTCTCTCTCAAATAGAGTGCCTGTTGAACTCCAGACCTCTTACTGTTCTTAGCGCTGATCCGGAAGAGCCTAAAGCTCTTACCCCTTCGCATTTTTTACATACTGTACCGCTTAACTCATTACCCGCCGCGGAAGTAGGTTTACTGTCTGATCACCTGCTTCAAAGACACTCTCTTATGGATAAATTAGTCCAGTCGTACTGGAAAAGATGGCGAAGCGAGTATCTTCATAGTTTACAATCACGCTTAAAATGGAATAAACCTGATGGAGACATGATTAAGGAAGGCACTGTAGTAGTGATAGTTAATGATAATGCGCCTCCTCTATCCTGGCCTCTAGGTGTTATTGAGAAGTTGCATACGTCTATAGACGGTAGCACGCGAGTCGTTTCAGTACGCACTTCTAATGGGATTCTTGTGCGACCTGTGGTCCGCTTATGCCCCATTCCTACTCAGTAATATCTTATTCAGTCCATTCCCTCTTTAGTTAGATTTAAGTGTAATTTCACTGTATATATTATTATATCATTCTCTTTAAAGGTGACCCTTTAAGGCCGCGAGGAATGTTAACGCCATTACTTTCTTTAGTTTTATATTTCATGCCTAATTACTGGCAACTCTAATTAATTAGTATCTGTGTAACATAAAGTTCCTTCCGCTTTCCTTCTCCCTTCCACAACCCTTATAATGCCTAAGTGAGAGCGAGAAGGAAGATCCGCAATGGCGCGCATACGCTGCCGCCAAGAAGATCCGCCAGTTCTCAACCAACATCGACGCCTGTGGGTAAAATTAATCCCAAGTCGAAAAAGGACTCATATTTTCACCGCGAAGAACGAAGATTGCTATTGAACAGTGCAAGTGCGTGTATGTGTGTTGTGGAAAGTGCAGATTCTCGTCCGTACGTGATATCCTGGACGCGCCAGCCACGTGGCTAAGGAAACCCTTCTCGTCGTGTCGCCATAGCTCACCAGGCAGGTACCATCATCATTTTCCCACACCACCAAAACACCTACTTGTGTCACCGAACCGCCCCTCATACAGTCCACTAAGAAAATTTCGATTTTCACCCCAAGGCTTTAGGCCGCCGCAACAATATGCAATGGTCTCTGTTGCACCATGTAATATGAGGCAACAGGGGTTCATTCGAGGAATCGAGTTTGGTACACGAGTATACCACACTGGGGTCGGTGCATTTCATTTATTCATTCATTCAATGACAATGGTAACAATAGGAAATATCTAGCAGCAAGGACTTCTTAAAGACTGACCTCCATAGTTATGGATAGTTTCTTTTGTAATTAATTTTATTGTTTGTTCCAAAATTAAGTGATAAAATTTACTTTAAAAAATGTAAGAACCGACTTCAAAACCAAAAACGAATAAAATAACTTTCATAAAACATTTAACAGCTTCTGAAGTCGGTATCTTCAATTCTTCAATGCACTTTAGTTTGACACCGACTTCAGAAGCTGTTAAAAGTTTTATGAAAGTTATTTTATTCGTTTTTGGTTTTGAAGTCGGTTCTTAATTTTTTTAAAGTAAATTTATTTTTCCATTTTTAGTTAAATATACAATTACAAGACGAACGAAAAGAAGAATTATCAAAATCGGCTTAGAAATGCCGGAGATACAGTACATTTCTGCATATAACTTCGTACATAAGAATAATTACAAAATGTATTATATACTAAAACCTTTCTGAAATATGTAGATCACGATAGTGAAAGAATAATCAAAATTGGTTCATTAGTTTTTGAGAAAATCGCGGACACACAAACATACATACATACATAAGGGTCGAATACAGAACCTCCTTTTTTGAAGTGGGTTAAAAAGTGTAAACATACCCTGTTCCGGTTAAATTCATAAGCAATCGCTCACTAAAGCGAATCAGTAACACTTTAATCTAGGTAGGGTTTTAAAAAATTAATAATAGATAACATTAACAATTTTAATTAAAATATCGACGAAATTTATGATATGAAATGAACCTCAACTGTCAATAAAAAAACATTTTTAAGGTGATAAAAAAATATAATTTGAGTGCTTTGATTTGATTATTAGAACAACATAACATAACATCATGCAGTAATCCCTAAAGGGTTAGGCAGAGGTTTATCTTAGTACACCCACCATTCTCCAGTTATTTTTAAGTCCTATGTCATAAGGTACAAGCCTATTGGCATCAATCGGGCACAAATCCAGACTCCGGTCTGCTACTCCAGATCGTAAAACCCAGTAACACTTTTCTCGACCCGAGATTCGAACCCAGGACCTCCTTGCACAGCAGTAGCGCTTGCGGTCACTAGACCAATGAGGCAGTTAGAATACCTACATTAATTCAACTTATCATATCAAAGACTCAATTTGTACGTGGCACTACTTACAAAATGGCATCCACGGGTACGTTGTTTATGTTTTCGTCAGATACTTTTGAAACAAATAAATATTTTACCGAAATGAACTTTTGTAGATTTTAGAGTGTTAGAGAGAGATTGTAGAGAGAGCTCGTGGCTAAGTAACAACAGCCGCACGGTTCGATCCGTCAGGTTAAGCTACGCTTGCCGGGGTAGGTCCGTGGATGAGTGACTATCTTTACATACCGAGACTCCTCCGTGCCTCGGAAAGCACGTTAAGCGCGTCCCGGCTGTCATTCCTCGTTACGGGTCGTCAGAAGCCCGAAAGTCTGACAACCAGTCTTACCAAGGGGTATCGTATTACCCCAGCTACTGGGTTATGGAAGTCAGATAGGCAGTCGCTCCATGTAAAATACTGGTATTCAGCTAACTGGAAGCCGACTCCAATATAGTTGGGAAAAGGCTAGGCAGATTGGTAATGTAGGTAAATACTTGTTGTTGCAATAAAGATTTTGTTTTTTTTTTTTTTTGTATTGGTTGAACTTTTGTAGATTTTGAGAACAATACTGTTCCAGCTGTCTATACCTATGTCCTTATACTATTCCAGCTAGCTCACATCACTTGAGTCATTTAGTCATACCAAACATGTTCGATGTCCAAAGCACTCGATCTCAAATCATTTAGTTGTGACAATAATCGAATTGTACAGTTTAAGCTGGAGCTGGACTCGTTTTGCGGGGGTAGGCGAGTTCATGTTTAGCTTGCCAACTTACTACCTGTGTTGACGTGGATCGCCTTGATCTAGTAAAGCTGGTTGCCAACGCGACTACAGCGCAGCCCATAAAAATGTCAAGAAGTAATACCGTTTGCACAGCATTATTAGCGTACTTTACATCGGGAAGCGTGACCACAATCATTATTCGTAATAGATTCTTATAGTTCAAAAAATAATATCACGTGTAATGTCGAAAGAAATTCCGTGAATTACCTACGTAGCAAAAAGTGAGGAAGTAGACTGTTTTATTTAAATATAATTTTATACAGTAGCTGCCAACGCTAAGCTATTAATATAATTGTCTAGTATGTGGACTTTATCTACACTACTTGTATCTTTATCTTATTTTTTTTTATTACGTATCTATTTTTCATTTCATAAAATTACTTTTTAGGTTACCCCGACTTTCAGCGCCCCTGCCCTACCACCACGAACGTGACTTAGTAAAAAAGGAATTATTCATAAGGCCGCAACACCCATTAAGCGTATAAAGTGAGATGCTGTGACGTCAACAATGAAGTCACGTCTTGCACCACTCTTTGTGTAAGGTGCTTCCCTTTAGGAAATGTCACTAACAGCCTCCTGTGACACGTACGTGTAATAAATATTATTTAAAGAGAAAACATAAACGAAAACGCTGAAAACAAATTGGTCAAACACTTTTTGGTGGATCATGAATTCATGAATCTGGGGTTCTGGACGAAAGGTGTTCAACGAAAACCGTTTTTTTTTCATACTTTTTCTCTCATTTAAACTTGGCACGGTCATATTAATTACTTCATAAGTACAGTTCTTTCTCAAGGCTTTAAATGTCATATAAATAATCAGCCTAACGTTCCCGCAACTGGGACACAGGCCTCCTCTCGGTGAGAGGGAGTGGGCCGTAATCCACCACGCGGGCCCAGAGCGGAATGGTAGATAAAAATGACATGACATTTAAAGCCTTAGAAAGAACTAATAACTATACTAATAGTGCATTTTTTTAATTCAAAGTCAAATAAGTAGTTACCTAAGATTGCTCTACTCATACTTACCTTCATATAAAATGAGCCCTGAACTTTACAAATATAATAAATAGCTACAAAAATAACTACTCACTCATAAAAAAGTTTTACTTTTATTACATGATTTCATAAAAGCCTTTTATCGAGCATGTTATCGGAAGCCGCCGGACGCGCAGTAACGATAAATCGTGCTTGATATCAACAGCGAGCAACTGAGCACTCAATGTTTGCCTTATAAGGCCGATTGCTTTATGTTACGCTTCGGTGTAACAGCGGGACACTTTTATGCAAACGTGAGCGGTATAACGTATTGTTCGAATGGAAATGGCGTCTCGGCGTGTTATCAGATCGCTCCAGTTTACTACAAAGGTATATTGTGTAGTCAGCTCGCCAGCTCGCCCCCGCGTCCACCAGAGCCTCCATTCATTTATGTTGATGTTACACGTTTATCGCGATTGAGGTTTATTTCTTAAGAGAGGACATTTTTATTATTTTTGTTTGTTCCTATGGTTCTAGAAGACGGGAGTCGTCGTCGCGTGGGAGGCACAGGAAACGCTGGCGGTATGATTTAGATGCATTTACAGGAGATTAGCTGGAGAAGACAACATAATAAGGAACAGTGGAGAGTTATAGGGAGACCTGTGTTCAGCAGTGGGATGAAAGAAAATAAAAAAAGTGGCCCTGATACGAGTATTTCGGATACGAATAGGCTTCCACGTGTTTAGGTGTTGTACAAAGTAACAGGGACAACATCAACGAACTTGAACACACTTGCATGATACTCTATATTGTAGTTACGATGCTGCATTTGGTTGTAGTCGTAGAAACCACGCCCATGCTACCGATATCAATAGGAATATCAATATATATATAAAATGATAAACTGACTGACTGGGTGATATATCAACGCACAACCCAAACCGCTGGGTCTAGAGATCCCAAATTTGGCACGTAGGTTCCTTATGAGGTCTAGGGTTGCACTTAGAAAGGATTTTTCAAAATTCAACCCCTAAGGGGGTGAAACAGGGATCCAAAGTTTGTATGAAAAATCTTATTCCTTGAGTTAATAGACTTGAAACTTGGCATGAATCTAAGTAAATTATAAAGTTTGTCATTTTTAGTTTTCCTAAACTAACCCCTCAGGAGGGATTGGGGGGTGTCAAACTGTGTATGGAGGAATTTTAACGCGCAGTCCGATTAACTCCCAACTCAGTATTTATACTTGAGACCAAAAATGAAGAATAACGCGTATCAGGGTTTTTCGAAAATCTACCCTTCAGGGGGTGAAAAAAGGTAGTCAATTTTATAGGACAGCCGTGTGATTCTGTAAGACCTCATTCTAAACTTCGAATCTGAATCCGCTGTGAGTTTCTTGATTTGCATTCTAAAAACTCGGTTGATAATTCGAATTTACACTAGCGCTACCCTTGCAAGTATGTCAGCGAGTTGAACTAAATTGATCGTAAGATTTTGACAGATAAAGTATGAGATGACATAAGAAGTGGCATTCAGTAAGGTCACTTCGCACTCGAACCCGATTCAAAGTGTCAAATAAAAAGCATCTATTTTACGAGTGAGAGTGAATAGCGATGTGAGATGCGAATTGTTGTTTCAATTTTACAGAATCGACGTTACAGGTTTTACTGTGAGGCTTGATTAATTCGAAAATTGGTGTAAATAATCTTTCTTCTTTAAGTTACTGAAATATCCCAAACGATTTTTTAAAATTCCATCCCTGTGTGGGTGAAAACAGGGAATATAGTTATTATGAGAAATCTTATTCATTTGGTTAATTAACTCAAAACTTGAGCATGGCACCCTACAAATTATTGCATCACGCAACACACATTTGGGATGAAAAATAAAACTAGGTTTGTTGTTTATGTTCATACCTTGAACAAAAATTAAATAATAATTAATATTTAGTTGGTCGACTCTTCGCTTTAATCACCGCAGCAATCCTTTTGGGTATATTGGGATATATTGGTTAATCGAACTTATTCATTAAACCAGAATGCAAATAGAGTTATGTACATAAGTACTTATTTCTAAGTCTATTATTGATAAGAAACATTAAGATAACACTTCAGTTCAGGAACTTATTATACAACCAGTTAGTCACGAACAAAAATATGTACTTAGCGATATTCGAGCAGAATAGCGATTAAAATGTTGAAATGTAGTTTATGTTATAAGATGCTGTCTGTACAACACCTTCAAATAAAATGGTTGTTTGACAGTGTTGTTGTTTTATTAACAGTTCTTTTTCTTACGTTTTCTTTTTTTGCAATTTGCTGGTCATATAGGTTGTATGTTAATCAAAATATAAATTGCGACCGTAACAAATATGTATTTACGGAATTTTTATTTCTATGATTATTATATCGAAGTTGTATAATATATAAACTCAGAAGAATTAACATCATTGGTTGCCTTTGATGATTTCAGTGAATATCATTTAATTTCTCAGTGACGTCATCAAGAAAAGCTATACTTAGATATTTATAGAGGCTTTTGACTCAGTTATAATAAACGATGAATATTAAATATAATTTGCACTGTATAAGTGAACGAAATGGGATTGTAGTCAACTACTTATTATGGAAATTCTCCCAGATTTAAATAAATGAATTTAGCAAATTTCAATAAGACTCGAGTGTTGTAACGAATTTAATGCTGATCTATAATAAAGTCACACGAGTAGGGGTGGCCCAGTGGTAACGGATTGGCCCCGGCTTACGAGTTGTAGGTCGTAGGTTCGAATCCAGGCTGGCGCTTTACATTGCATAAATTATTTCATCACTATTGCTCTCAAAACGGTGAAGAAAACATCGTGAGGAAACCGGCATTGCCTTTAACCAAAAATTCAAAGACATGTGACATCTGCCAACCTGCACTGGGCCCGCGTGGTATAGATTACAGTCCACTCCCTCTCGAAGAGAGGAGGCCTGCGTCCCAGCAGTGGGAACATTATAGGCTGATTATGTTTATGCTACAATAAAGTCTAGTTTATCTAAAAATGATTTGAGCTAAAACTAAAACAAAACTGCAAGTTAATTTATCCCTCCGCCTGTCTGTTTCTTACCTCTAAAATAATAACAAAAAATCTGGAAGTTAACAATGGCAATCAGTAGCTTTAATCATGACCTGAGAAATGGCTCTCACTCCATACCTACCTGAAATCACTACGTTTACGAAGATCAAACACTATCCTAAAAAACCTAGCCATGTCGGATTACCCTAAATTCATGGTTTTGGGCTGGAGTTATTAGGGATAGGTAGCGTTTATTAAGGATAGTGATTTGGGCTAATCTGAAATATCGCCATGTAGAGGGCTTCAGTGAAATGAAATGATGTTTATTTCTGTCAATTTTTTGGTCAATATTTTAAAACTAGATGGCGCTGGCTTTTCGTAGCTGATGCCTGAGAATAAATGCCGAAATAAATTCAGAAGTAAAGGTAGTGAATTGGGCTTTCGTTTTTGGGTAAGCAGTATTCGGATCTTGCAAAATATCTCGGCTCAAGAAAAAACAAAAGAGCTAAACTGCATAATGCAGCTCTCATTTATAAAACAAAAGCGAAGCGGCACTAGTTTTGTGACCGTAATAAAAGAGATAATAGTGCCGTTTTCGACATGCTGTATAAAAAAACTAAGCACATAATAATACGCAACTACCTATAAAATGTGGCCATATTAGACAATGAAATGAATGTTGCTATAGAAGACTGCGTTTCATTCAAGATTTTAAAGGGATTTTGAATTATTAGTTTTTTTGTTAAATCTTCACCGCAAAACGCAAAAGAACGATCAATGTGATAGCCAATTATTATTAATATTCTATTTAAAAATTATAAATTCATAAACATTAGATCTTCTTCCATCAATTTTGAATTGCTTGCAAATACAATGCAATAAATCGTCCTTTGGTGAATTGGAACTGATGAAGAAGACCACAGATGGCCACGAGAACTCCTCAATGATAATAATTATTTCACGGGTGGGGATAAGATATCTCGATGGAGATAGTTACCTAAGCGACTATGACGAAGCAAATTTAAATAAATGGTTCTGATGAAAATGGCACCATTGAACCGATCTGATGATGAAGCCGGAAGGTAGGCCGTAATAAAACAATGTATCCTAGCCGTGTTTGGGCTTATTGGAATTGACATAAGATGCACTCTCATAAATGATTTTAATGGTATAATACCGCTTTAAATTGTGCTGCTTGAGATGTATGTTAAGTGTGGCCTTGATTGTTATGTTATAAGGCAGATTTTGTAGCTTCGTTATCTCCGTCGATATAAAACTACGCCTTCCAAACTTAGCGCGACATACAGGGTGTTTGGTAGATGGGTGCAAAGCCTGAAAGTGGTGATATCTTAGACCATTTAGAACTTATTAAGCTAAACTTGTCTTAGACGAAGTCTGTTCCTTGTATTTTTTTTTTAAATTCTAAGGTTTTTAACAATAATACCCATTTTTTTTCAATTAATCGTTAATAGTGTCCAGTAAAAGCTGTTATGTTATTATTTTTTATTTATGTAATGTGTGATTACTCAAACAAAATTATTCCCAAGCATCTGTGTCATCAGACAAACATTCGACGTAATATTCAAGTTTAAGAAACGTTTAAAAATCAAGAAAATGTTTTGTTTACGGCATAATAAAAAAATAAAAAAAATAGCCTCAGTTGTTCAAACCTTTTCGAAAACATGCTTGGTTAGTGCCCTTTCTTTTGAGGTACTATTTACGCAGATGTCTCATCAACTCTTGGAATTAGGATGTAATGGGTGATTCATTTGGAGTTACTTTTTCCAAAACTAAAAAAAATACGAATACAACAAATTTATCAGGTAATCTTTATTATAATACAAAAGAACCATTCCTTACATTTACTTTTTAAGGATTATTTCTTTCAAATGTTGTCCGTAACTGCGATTAAGGTGGTCCATTCTGGAGTTCCAGTTTTCGATGACCCGACCGAGCATTTCCAGTGGTATTTGGCAAATAACGCGAGTAATGTTGGCTTCCAGTTGATCAATCGTACGCGGCTTATCCATATAAACTTTGGACTTTACATAACCCCACAGAAAAAAGTCTAAGGGTGTGATATCACAGGATCTAGGCGGCCAACTGACTGGTCCGAAACACGAAATGAACTGTTCACCAAATTTTTCTCGCAACAAAGCCATGGTTTCACGTGCTGTGTGGCGCCGTCTTGTTGGTACCAAAAGTTCTGAAGATCACGGGCTTCAATTTCAGGAAACAAATAGTCCGTTATCATGGTACGATAACGGTCACCATTGACAGTCTGTCAATGGTGACCGATAATTACGGACAACATTTGAAAGAAATAATCCTTAAAAAGTAAATGTAAGGAATGGTTCTTTTGTATTATAATAAAGATTACCTGATAAATTTGTTGTATTCGTATTTTTTTTAGTTTTGGAAAAAGTAACTCCAAATGAATCACCCATTACAAAGCAAATTGAGTATGAAAATTGTTATTTTCGAACAGATCAATAAAACAACATTTTTGTTAAAATAATTTATTGTTCATGTTCAAAATGTTGACCGCGGTTTCTTATACAAGCACGTGCCCGTCTTCTCACTTCTGTAGTCGTGATTTTTAATTTCATCTCCTGCTTCATGACTTGAAAAGCCGTTTGGATTCTTTCTATTAATTCTTCTCTAGTTGAAATTTCAACGTGCGTGTAGACGAGCTCCTTGGCCCGTCCCCAAACGAAAAAATCCACAAGAGTTAAATCGGGTGATCGAGGTGGTCAAGGGATGGGCCCGTCTCTGCCAATCCAGCTCTCTGGAAAACAATTATTTAAATGTTCTCTCACGTTTAGGGTCCAATGTGCTGGACAACCATCTTGTTGAAAAATCAGTGGTCTTCTCATTGCCAATATTGGTATTTCAGTCTCGTCCAGAAGCTCTGGGAGATAGTTTTGGAGGAATTCCAGGTAATTTTCTCCATTTAAATTATCTGGTAGGAAGTGGGGACCAATCAACGTTCGGCCGATTACTCCTGCCCACACGTTAACTGAAAATTTCCTTTGGAACGACACTTGCTTCTTCCAGTGTGGATTGCTCTCCTTGTCGGTCCATCGATGAAGATTATAAAAATTGGTAATTCCTTCTTTCGAAAATTTTGACTCATCGGTCCACAATATGGATTTTAAAAACCATGCATCTTCAATGTCACTATTTAACAAAAAGCGACAGAACTGAATCCTTCGTGGGGGATCTTCATTTTCCAAACCTTGTACACCCGTGCCGTGGAAAGGATATTTGTTTTCTCGATGCATCGTATTCCACACCTTCCATACCGAAATGTTGAGGTTTCGAGCTACTACTCTGACGCTCGTAGTAGGATCTGCATCAAAAGCTGCAATAATGTCTTCCTCGATACTTGCGTGATGTCTTCCCGGGTTGAGTCCAGATTCCGCGTGATGGATTCCAACATCAGAAAGCCGACGAAATGTGTTGTAAAACACTCTGACATTAGGTAATCTGCGATTCGGATATCTCTCTTGGTACATCCGTCGCGCCAAAGATCCATTACCGTCAGCTCTGCCATACATGAAGACGATATCCGCATATTCCTCATTCGAAAAAGTAGCCATAGTCGATTGATCACACAAATAAAAGTCCAAAATCAGTGAAGGAGCTCACAGCTAGGGCTAGGCTCAATACCTTAAACACCTCCAAAATCAACACGTGAAGGAGCGCACAACTTCATGCGGTGAATTGTGTAAACACGAATTTGCAATTAAAATGTCTAGTCACAAGGGCAGTCGTTACTTGACTAACTGATGGTCCGAAGATGTGACGAGTCCACCCGACTATTCGGGTACTAGTATTAGTGTAAATAAATAACGACTTTACATCCTCAGCAACTAAGCTGATTTTTCTATTGAATAATAGCAGTTCAGTAGACGCTAATCGAGAGTCGAAAGAAGGGCATGTTTGCTATCGTTGCGCGGCGGCTTTTGTTATGCGAGTTCCCAGAAGTTGTGCGTGCACCATAATTCTAAGAATGAATCAGTTATCAGTTCTAACAAAAAACAATAGTGCATTAGCAAAAATGTTGCATTATTTTGGTCTGTTTAAAAATTAAATATTCGACCTCAATTTGCTTTGTACATCCTAATTCCAAGAGTTGATGAGACATCTGCGTAAATAGTACCTCAAAAGAAAGGGCACTAACCAAGCATGTTTTCAAAAAGGTTTGAACAACTGAGGCTATTTTTTTAATTTTTTTATTATGCCGTAAACAAAACATTTTCCTGATTTTTAAAAGTTTCTTAAACTTGAATATTACGTAGAATGTTTCTCTGATGATACAGATGCTTGGGAATAATTTTGTTTGAGTAATCACACATTACATAAATAAAAAATAAATAAAAAATAATAACATAACAGCTTTAACTGGACACTATTAACCATTTATTGAAAAAAAATGGGTATTATTGTTAAAAACCTTAGAGTTTCAAAAAAAAATACAAGGAACAGACTTCGTCTAAGACAAGTTTAGCTTAATAAGCTCTAAATGGTCTAAGATATCACCCCCTTCAGGCTTTGCACCCATCTACCAAACACCCTGTATATTTGCCTTTTTGCTAAGTTTTTATTGAAAATTTGATCAAGTTCTGCAGAGTGGTTTGTGAGTTCGCTTCAATAATACGTATTTTTCCCACTTAGTCTCTGTGGATGTTGTTCTAATTTATTTTGCAGATTGGTATTCGTATTTGAGTGGGGTAGGTAGTTAGGTACCACAACTAAAAAGTGAAAAATAAAAACTTTTTTACAAAAAAAAAAACAATTGAATTCCAAAAAAAAAACTACAAAGTGAAAAATAACTTTAATTTCGGAAGTCGGTGGCAAAAAACGAAATTACAAAACCAAAGACCGACTTCCGAAATTAAAGTTATCTTTCACTTTGTAGTATTGTTTTTGGAAGTCGGTTGTATTTTTTGTAAAAAAGTTTTTTTCTGCAACAAATCTTTTTATCCTCAATAATCCTTCACCCTAAAAAAAATGTATGAAAGTGCCATCTATCTGCCTAGCCTTTTCCCAACTATGTTAAGGTCAGCATTTTACATGTTTGTCATGTCATGTTTTCCAATATTTTACATGGCGCGACTGCCTATCTGACCTCAACAACCCAGTTACTGGCTACCACGATACCCCTTGTAAGACTTTTTGTCAGATTTGGGCATCTGAATACCCGTAACGACTGTCAAAGATCTACTAATGACAGCCGGGACCAACGGCTTAACGTGCTTTCCGAGGCACGGAACGGTCTCAATAAGTATTAAAGTGCCCATGAACAAATAATACCTATACATTGTATCGAGCATCGACGAACCAGATCAACCTTGTACTTGGTATTTCGGATGGCGAGCAGTCACGGAGACGTCAGCGGTTGACATTCAGTGCATGTACTTACCATAAAATATTACCATTATTTCTGAATTATCATAGCCACCCCGTCATATATGGCAGAACGCATTTATTTTTCAACATTTTGCTTGAACTTTTCATTCTTTTCTTTTCTTTTAGTGGCATTTATTATCTCGCACACTGCAGACTCCCTTTTTGACACGTCCGTTGTTTTAATTAATTACTGGTATAATTATTTATAACTTTAAGTACGATTGAATGTACAGAAATAATATAAAAGCCGTTTATTAAACTTCTATTCACACTTCAAGAATGATTTTATGATCTAGTAGAGACTTAACTAAGTTTATGCAAATTGTAACTGCAATTGCAATGCAAATTCTAATTGCAATTCATAATTAAATCTGTCCATTGCCATTAAAATTATGCTAAGGCTTCTCAAATCGAATACATTTGTTAATCAAATTAAATTATATTACTTACTTATTATTTTTATGTCCAGCTGTGGACTGCGATATTGATTGACTTATTTTTTTTACATATCGGGGACTAAAAAGCAATTAAAAGTAAAGTAGTTGATAAGCGATCTATTCAATCAGCTAGCTACTACGAACTTGCACAAGATGGTGATGATGAAATGTATTTGAAACTTGCATCAGGAGCCTCTAACAAAAGCTTAAAGTACCTGCTACCTACCAGCAACTTGAAGTGGTAGAATAAATAACTAAACTAACAGGCTTGGTTTACCTAATAGCACAGTGCCTGGTGCTCCACATTTATGCTTTAGGTTACGCTTTCGAATCCCGCATACACAACACATTATTTTAGGTAACACATTATTTTTTGGTACCTATGTGTTCTTGTAGGATTTGTAAACGCAACCCAAGCAGTCTTTCAAACAAAAACGAAAATACTGTATTCTCCAAAATGTTACTAATCTATAGACGCGCTGTTACTACTAAATGATACTAATCTATAGATGCGCTATTCCTACTAAATGTTAGTAATCTATAGACGAGCTATTCCTATTAAATGTCAGTAATCTCTATAGATTTTTCTTTTTTTTTTATATACGCGCGGTTACTACTAAAAGTTACTAATCTATAGTCGCGCTGTTTCTACTAAATGTTACTAATCTATAGACGCGCTGTTCCTACTAAATGTTACTAATCTATAGACGCGCTGTTCCTACTAAATGTTACTAATCTATAAACGCGCTGTTCCTACTAAATGTTACTAATCTATAGACGCGCTGTTCCTACTAAATGTTACTAATCTATAAACGCGCTGTTCCTACTAAATGTTACTAATCTATAAACACGCTGTTCCTACTAAATGTTACTAATCTATAAACGCGCTGTTCCTACTAAATGTTACTAATCTATAAACGCGCTGTTCCCACTAAATGTTACTAATCCATAGACGCGCTGTTCCTACTAAATGTTACTAATCTATAAGCGCGCTGTTCCTACTAAATATTACTAATTTATAAACGCGCTGTTCGTAATAAATGTTACTACTAATCTATAGCTGCGCTGTTCCTACTAAAAGATAGATGTAGGTTTGTAGATTCATGTCGTTAACTGAATTTGACATTCAATTGAAAACGCCCAGAAAATTCCATAACATACGAGTACCTACACGGCAACCTGCATGTGGATCGTTATTACGTAAAGCAAAGAATACTACAAGAATCACGTACATTCCATTACTGCCATTACTGCCATTTCGTTCGTTTATGACTAAGATAACTGTTGTACTTTTATGAGAACCCCATATAAGGTGTACTATTAAGATCACGTTTGTTCACTCACGGCTGACATAGCCTAATCCGTAAATGTCCGTTCTATATCATATACAATTTATATTAATATGTTCCTTTATAAAAAGTTCTGACCTTAAACGGGCGTCAATGATAAGTCCAGCTAATCTGCTAAGACTATCTTAAATATGAGTTATTAAATGTCAGAGTAGGCAAAAAAGTTAAATGGGTAGTAAAAGTTATAACAGATTTTAAATACATTAAGTAATGTCCATAATTATAGTAGGTACAATTAATCCCACATACCTAACGAACTGTTTAAAAAAAGTCGGGATGTGTCGTGGGACACCCGCTAGGAACGAAGTTCATTTCGCTGTCTGGTCTCAACTCACGAGTTTCAAGACGCAACAGAACAAAAGCACCCAACATTTTTCTTTTTAGATTTTATTGCCGAGTTCGGGGAATTCCGTCCCGTAAGTAAGGCCTCTGCCTCGAATTTCGCGGGCAGCGGGGCGGCGGCGGCGGCGGCGCGTCTCGCATTGTCCCGCCCCGTTACCGCGCCGCTGTTTTGGAGGTCCGGTTCATTTGTTTTTACGCATAAAATCCTGCCGCTCCCGTTCCGCAGCCGCTGCCGCCCCGCTGCCCGTAAAATTCGAGGCAGAGGCCTGAGACGTTAATATATTTTACTCACTTCGAACTAGGATTTATAGAGTATAAATATGTATAATACTACTTTCTTTTTTCTTTTTTTATAATAATACTTTCTGTATTCTGAGGTTAATACCTCGCAGGGAAATAAAATTTTGTTCGAGGTACAAAGTCTAAATATAATTTGAGATACCGCTCAGCGGAAGGGAATGGCAATATGTTTGTTAACTCCTACCGCAAGCCGTGTTAAAGAACTTTGTTCCAAAAATGAATCTCCAACATCATTCAGCCGATAAACATTTATTTATTACTGGACGTAAGCCTCCCAAAAACACAACAAGGACCGGTCCTGTAAAAAAATGTGTGCTATTACTTAAACTTAATTTCAGGAATAAAAAGGTGAGGATAACCTTGAACCGTTTTTTTTTTCATAAATTCGCTCAAAACAGTCTAGATACGTTTTTTTAGATTAAATCAAAACATTGATCGCTATAACACTACGATTATTTGAGGTCTTGCTTTTTATCAGCATGATGCGTATGAATTTATCTACACTCTACCACAGCAATATCAATTTATTCACCCATGAAGGACTTTCAACCTTACTAAAAGTGACCTACTAAATAATATTATGTATCGCCCTAACCTCTTAGAAGATCTACGTCTACGTCCTTTTTTTTTTGATGATATTATAAACCAGGTATCATATCCAGTGTAGAACAGACACTTTTATTTATCTGAATATTAAGAGAATTGTGAAGCTGTAAAGGAGAATGGGCATTTTGGTACTCGCTCCAATAGCAATCATTGTGGTGTCATTGGATAGGTCTTTTAATCAGGAAAAATATTTACTATGGCGACATGTCCCAAATCCTTGTCTGAAAACCACGGCAAGCCCCCAAAAGTTCCAGTTTTAGTTAATATCATAATTGCAAGTACGATAATATTACATACCTATCATGGTTGAAATACGAAAAAAACAATGTAAAACAACATTATTTAAAACGAGAAATGTATTGTGTTACTCATAGACTCATAAAAAAAGGGAGGACTCCGCGCCACGCATATCGAAAGTGAAGCACAGTAAGTATGCCAGGACCGTTTGTACAAACACGCCTCACGCACACATTTACATCATAGTATGCCAACCGGACGCCATTACGTGACACAAGCGACGGCGTCTTTGCAGGTACTCATATCACGCACACATAGATCGGTACGGTGCTTCATTTTCGATATGCGTGGCGCGGAGTCCTTCTTTTTTTATACGTCTATTGTGTTACTATTCATACATTATATCGTGATATGATATGATAATGGTGAAGACTTTTGAAAATATGTTTTTTTACATAAAAAAAGTAGTATCTTTAACATTTCAGTTTTTTGTTACAACGGTGACTATAGACCTCGGGGATAGGGAACCAGCCGCGGGGTGGGGTAGGTGGTGCGCTGTGCCAGTGGACAGCCTTTTGTGTCGCGACATTCACTAGTCGTTGAATCGTTCTGTGCGTGAAACGACGTTCCGCAGCTGTTTATTCTGCCTAGTACTTTGTTATACCGTTTTCATCACTGATCCCGTCGCCCCTTTTGGACATTGTTACCCGCTACAAACGTTTATCTTGGCTAGTGTTGTGGACTATTGTTGTGCTTATCGATTTGGAACATCGTTATGGAAGAAAATCGCAACTGTGTGATGTGTCGGCGAGGCCTACATCATGCTAGATACCAACAGCATGTTTTAACTGATGATCTTCCAAGAATGCACCCCGAGTTTGTGGCTTATATACGAGAACATGCCGTTTTGGAGGTTAGTACATACTTCATTAAACTATTTCGAACTTCACCAGCTTCAGTTTTTCGTTTTAGAAGCGGTTTGTTTATATTATTATTGTCTGTTATGTTTTTATACCTGAGCCATTACAAACGTGCGAATTGAACCCTAAATCATTTTAATCAGACCTCTTGCTCGCACTTACAGGTCGTATTGAACTACTCTAGTGTTGTGTGTAAAAGTGCGTTTCCGAACCGAGCTGCAAACTACCAACTGCACGTGTTTATTTTCTATGTAGCGCGGCTGTATGGTCCGTAGCTAAGGGTGTTCGCTTCATAGAAAAAAAACACGTGCAGTACTAGCTACCTGCTTCCGAGCGGCATCCCTTTATATCAGTAATGACTTGTGCAGCTTTCTCACAATCCTTTAATCCTTTTATGACTCAGTTCGCACGTTTATAGTTCTTCTTATTAAAACACTTCTCTGACCACCTATTGTGTGTTTGCTATTGTTATCTATTCACTAAGCCGTCACATCGGCTATACATAAGATATATTTTTACTTGCATTACTGAAAACAATACAAGTATGCCATGACTTTAGACCTGAATACCTACATACCGCATTGTTTTAAATGTTTTCATAAAAATACAACATAACATCAGCAAGATCGTATTCTACCATTTTCAGGTAGAGTTCGACAACACACGACGTGTGTGTCACCGATGTTGGCAGAGAATTGACAACGTTGTAGGAAGACCACCTGTCATACCAGAAGTAGAACAGAATGCACGAGAGCTTCAGGTTCCAGACTACACTCGAGCTCCAAACACTCCAGGGCATTGTATCTTTAACACTTGCCAAAACGCAACCCACCATCGAATACCAGAGACGATCAAGATTCACATTTTCTGTGAATATAAGTTATATATTCCTGACGGTGCTAGAGTATGTGGACAACACCTTCAGAGCAATGCTTGGGAAGAGCTGCCTCAATTCTGCAATGTCACACATAACTTCAATGCGCAATAGTTTAGGGACGTTTGTGACATGTTGAGAATGGCTTTAAATCGTGGACCTAGGCTAGATTTCAACACAAGAGGTGCTTTAAGCAACGAGGACATGTACTTTTGGACAGGACGCAAATGCGAACAGTTTGATTCCATATTAGAACAAACACCCTCACTAAGTGGGAGGTGCAAGGAGCCTCGAACTGCGTTAGGCATATATCTGACGAAACTACGTACCGGAGACTCAGATGAAAGACTAGCGACGTTATTTAATATGTCACGAAGAAAGCTGGAACGTTTACTAACTATTGTGTGCGAATGCCTCATGAATGAATATGTAATATTACACTTGGGAGTGGACCATATGAATAGAAACGACGTTTTAGAAAAGAACCTCATTATACCAAGAGGGTTATTTGGCAATGAAGAAAACAATAAAGCTATCGTTATATGCGATGGGACTTATATATATATCAATAAAAGCTCGAACTTTTTGTTCCAGCGTCTATCTTATAGCCTGCATAAGTTCCAGAACTTGCTGAAGCCGTTTTTAATTGTGTGTTCCAATGGCTATATAATCGATGTTTTGGGACCATACGCTGCCACTAAGAGCGATGCGAACATCATGAGCGATATAATGAATGATGGAGAAAACCCATTGCATTGCTTTCTTCAACCGAACGATGTCTTCATATTAGATCGCGGCTTCCGGGACAGCTTAGATGCTATCGAAGCATGGGGATATGAATCCTACGTTCCACCATCTAAAGACAGATGGGAGACACAGCTAACTACTGAGCAAGGTAATGAAGCTCGATCAGTTACACTATGCCGGTGGGTAGTGGAAGTGGTGAACAGGAGGTTCAAACGAGATTTCAAGCTTTTGCGGCAAAAATATTTTAATAAAACACTACCAAACAAGTTCATTGATTTTAAAATCGCCGCAGCTATGTTTAATAACTTCCACATACCCATCGATGACAACATTCACGCAGAGGCCTTCCTAAACATAATCAGGGAGAAAATAGATTCCCCGAATCTACTGTATGATTATGTTGAAAGAAAACATTTGAATAACCGAAGAGCGGATTTTCAAAGAATAGAAAGTCACGAAATACAGAACTTCCCACAACTGACGGAAGAACAGATTATTTTACTTTCATTGGGCACCTATCAACTGAAGCTAGCCCGATCCTACTGCAGCGAGCATTTATCAAATGGACTGTACATTCTACAAGTATATAGAGAAAGCGTACTCCAAGATTTAAATGAATATGGTATAAACGAAGATGCCTGGCTTTTACGCGGACGCATACAGTCGCGTCACGTACGGTCAAGAACTTATTATTGTTATGTATTAGTAAAAAACAATGTTAATGAAAACGAAACCAATATCCATAACATTTTATGCAATTATTACTGCACGTGTTTGACCGGACGACGAACAATCGGCACTTGTGCTCATATAGTTTCAATCGTGTGGTATCTAGGATATGCCAGACATGTAGGCTTCACTGCTCCTGCAGCGTTCCTCAACGATGTCATTATTGTTGATAATAATGTTTAAAAAAATAAATAACGTTTCTTACTTTTTCTTTTTTTTTTTTTTATTCCCGAGTGTTTATTCATTTAAGTATCTATTAATCAACAAACACAGGATTCTATTGAAGAAAATTATATAATATCACCATTATCTCAACAAAATCAAACAAAAACAAAAAAAAAAAAAAAATACTTAACACAAAATAACTCCGTTCCGACAGCAAATGGAGACAAGCGACTCGGTTATCATTAATCCTTGTAAAAAGACCTTTCCAATGATATATATATTATGGCTATTGGACCGAGTACCAGGCTTCATATATTTTTGCCCATGATCCTTTAACGCATAACGCATTTCCCCCGTAAACATAGTCTAATTTTCATGATTTTAGGAATTTTGTAGATATAATGTAAAAATAAGTTCGTAAGTTTTTATTATAATGAAGTATTACGTACGATATAAGTTATTAGTATCTAAATATCTATATTTTTGACATAAAAACATCCTCGAGCGTTTTTATTTATTTTTTTTAATTAAACTACACTGAATTACTAAAAAAGAAAAACATACAGACCTGCAACTCTCTCTACCGCACGATACAGGAGACAGAGCAAGCGGTATGAAACAGATATCATTATTGAAAATACCTACTCGCGTCGCGTATCGGCACTTCACAATCCTCCATTCCTCTATCAATCTATCAACAATTATCCATGCCTCTTTTTTTACTTAATGAGCTATCAGCTATAAAATGCAAAAACCTACTTGTGAACTGGTGTAGAAAACATCCTTTGTAATCCTTTGTAAACCTATCTACTTACTAACAAAAAACTAGCTATATCCTCAAAGATATCCTTAAACTTACCGACATTCGATTGTATGTCCTTATTCCTAAAATACCGATCTTAGCACATTTTTTGCTACCATTTTTACGTTACAATCAGTGTCTACATAACGCCGACGGAATGCCTAATAAAAAGCCATGTATTAAACATCGTCTTTTCGTCAGTCTAAGCACATGCGACATACATACACAACTGCAGTTTATACATATAATGCGCATTTTGGCAATGTATAGTTGTTTGATTAATAATGCCGTATAAGGATTCAGAAATTGGCAAAAAATGGATTGTATCATATAAAAATAAAAAGTGGTTATGACAGCATACAGTAACATGATTTATTTACACTTTTTTGCAGAATAATGGTCCCACACATGACTGATTTAAATGCTCTATAGGTAATAATTAACGTTCAATTTAAAAAAATCAAAAAGTTTATAAAATCGAATCTGTGGTTGGCTTACTTTTATAATTTGGTGGAAAGACATACATAGGTATAAACAGAGTAAGATTCACACAGACCTCAGCGAAATAGCTGGAAAATAATTAAGCAAAATTACTGAAATTACCTAAGCCCTCATAAAAAGACATCAACATCATCTGCCTAGCCTTTTCCCAACTATGTTGGGATAGGCTTCCAGTCTTCCCTTATAAAAAGTACTTACTGAAATCACCTAAGTCCTCAATTTAATGAACGATTCTTTTCTTGCGTTTTTTTTTTTTAATTACGAGGTCAGTGTCAGAACATATCTTAATCAAAATATGTTTAGCGACAGTAAATAATATGTATTTACATAATTTTAAACATAGAAATCATCAATACAACTCTCTAAGTTAGATTTCCTCGGGATTCGTCAGTTTTAATTTAATTGATTACACTTTGCATGCACTTGTACTTTTCAAGAACAAAACTTTAATGAAAAGTTCACTTTCACTGTAGGTACCAGGAAGTTCAAGAAACAGCTTTTACAAGAATTGTGGCAGATACAGAAAAGTGTTATCGATTAAAAGAAAAAATCTGTTTCAATGAGACATTTTTATTAAACTTAACATCATAAGCTACCCAGTTTATTGTAAAACTAAACAAATGTACCTCAAGGTTTACTAGGAAAAACATAAATTGGTTTACAAAACCCAGTCATATTCGTTCCACTGAATTTCCCTATGACATGGTATTTCAACGATATTTGTAACAGAAAAATATACGAGTAAAATAAAATGAGCTCATAGAATAATATTTTATTCTTGTATTGAAAGTTTTGTACCATAAATAATGTGTATCAGAGCTGTGTTATTAATGGGGAAGCGCCAGGACAGCCCGCGAAATTCAAATTTTCTTACGTTTTTTGCAAGTTGTAAGTCAGTCTTTGGTTGTATGTTGATTAAAGTATGATTCGCTACCGTAACAAATATGTATTTACAGAATTATAATCATTAGAATCAGTTACAACTCCTTAAGTTAGTACAATCCTCAAATGTCATGATTTCATGAAATAGTCATTCAACAGGATTACCTGGTCTTAAAGAGTTGTATTGACGACTTTAATGATTATAATTCTGTAAATACATACTTGTTACGGTCGCGAATTAAATTTTGATCAACATAAAACCTCAAATTGCAAAAAACGTAAGAAATTTTGAATTTCGCGGGCTACCCTGGCGCTTTCGCCTTAAACGAACTATAAATCCATAGCCGTCTCGTTATGAGTTTAACTAAAATACCAGCGATAAGCTAGGCTTGTCCACCGCTTATAGCCTGCTTAAATGTCAAAGGATAGTGCTGACTGTGTTGTATTTGGAAACATACTAAGTACCCTCCATTCCTGACAAAACCGGTCAGCAACAATGGCGCAAAGTGAATAACAAATCTCCATCTTTAATTGAAATAGACGTTATTGGGCTCTAGGAAAGGATTTATTCCGTTCTAACACCAAAAAACTAATACCACTGGTATTTGTTTGAAACTCGTATATATTTTCTATTCCGAACGGATACCACTCTTTAAATCACGAATACCAACAACTTGAATTTGGTACAGTCAGTCAAACCTAATCAAATTAAATTTGTTTTCTAATATTTATTAGTGATCGTAATAATACTAAAACTTTCCAAATTCACTTCATTCCAATATTTTTACAAAAGTTTTATAGGTATGTGATTTGTTTTTGTAAAAAATTAACCGACTGTATTTTAAATACATAGTTAGACGTAAATAATTACGTACCTATCTACTATGTCAGATAGATAAATTTTAATATACCTAATTATTAAGAATTGATTTTCTGAGATATTTTGTAATTTTTAGATTGTAAGTAAATTGTTCTTGTTTTGATATTTTTGCAAAAAAAAAAAACAATATACAGATACAAGGAGGAACTAAAATTATAATAAAGTTAATAATAAAGTTGATTACTAGTCATAGTTTATTATTGAACTAGACGTTTGCTAACAATTTTTTTTTTTTTTGGATTTATCTTTTTTTTTTAAATTAAAGGTCTTATATTTACCTTTTTTACTTTTTATTTTTTTTTTTATACACAAAGCATTTTTATTGACTGTACCTTATATCTTTGAACTTATTTTGGTATTAGTTTATACAATGATATCCGTTCGGAATAGAAAATAAATATGAGTTCAAACAAATACCAGTGGTATTAGTTTGTTGGTAGAGACCGGAATAAATCTAGGAAAGTATCATGAAGACAGTTTGTGCATAATGCATATTATTTTGATGCTCACTATTCAACAGCCTCTTAGAAAACATCATGAAGTTGTACATAATGCATCTTCGTTAATCTGTCTCTCTTTCTCTCCCTCTCTCTCTTTTTCTTCCTAATTCTGTTACATAATTGTAATTTTGTATACGGATCTGATATTTGTTCGGCAAAACATCTCCGCTCCTATTTTATTTACAACATCTATTTTTACACCTATGTTTAACAAGTAAAAACTTTGACTATGAGGACTATGACTTTAAGGCTTAAAATAGATACTCACTTATCAAAAGGTATGAACGAGCAGAATTAGTCATGAGAATTTCAAGCACAGTTGTGCTTCCGCGGTATTTAGACCAGGTACGTACCTATTTACATTATGTGACGCCTGAGATTTTTTTTTTTGTGGTCTGGCCCAATCATTAACAGGCATTCAATCACGTTTGTCACATTTATATGTCCTACTGCAGGGCAAAGGGCTCGTCTCATACAGAGAAGGCACGACCGTTGATTACCACGCTTGCTCCAGATGGGTTGGCGATTTCAGACTTATATTAATTATAAGTCCAGGTTTCCTTACAATGATTTCCTTCACCGATGTCAGTAATGTCCAAGATAAACTCAGAAATTACATATGAATTGAAAAAAAGTTGAGAGGTGTCAAGGGACACCCGTATGGAACGAAGTTCCTTTCGATTAATTAGTGGAGGAATTGTAATATTTTTTTTTTTAAGTTATAATAATATTTTTTTTATTATTAACAAATATAATGTAATATAAACTTAATCTTTCTATAAAAGAGAGAGAGAGACAGACAGAAAAACATGCGCACGTCGCACAGCTTACAATAGCTTACTATAGCAAAAAGTGTCGTTACAACTTTTCGTGAGAATTTTTTCCGTCTAGCCCCCTTTCACAACGCGCGATAAGGAACTTCGTTCCAAAAGTCACATTGGTACTTGCCCGGATTTGAACCCACAACCTCGTGCATGAGAGGCGAGGCCTTAACCGCTGGGACATCATGACATAAATAAAGGATGATGGGCGTTTTGGTACCCATGTCCAATCAAAATGAATTTACCATCGTTGGATAGCCCTTTTCAAGACCACAAAAAACTACTATGGCACCAATCCCGTTTAAGTTGTCCGTTTTGAAATACAGTCTTCAGAACATACTGGATATTTAGTTCAAAATAGAATTTTAAAAATCATATCGCCGGTTTAGCTTGACAGATTTTGATGATATTTGCACAGATTTTGAGCTAAATAAAATTCAGTTATCGGATGAAAATCACAACAAAATCGGTTTGGTATTTTTTCAGTTAGGGGTGATCTATCTATTAAACAATAAACATACAAATACATTAATTGATATTGATGAACAATATTGGAGCAATATTTTTGTAACTATTAACCCTGAGTATACGTAAGTAGATGAGTAGAAAGTTGGAACTGGTATTGTTATCATTCTTGCTCTCATAATCCTCGTTCGCACGGGCGTAATAAAATCGCGGCGGGATTTTATAGCGCATTGGATTTTCAACTCTCGTTGTTGAGCCGAGCGTTGAGAATCCAACTTAACTATAACAGAGTACATTCTAGCGCGTCGAAAAAACACACTGTTGGATTTTGCACTCTCGGCGCTAAGCAGAGCGTTAAAAATCCCGCCGCGATTTTATTACGCCCATGTGAACGGGGGTTTACGCAGTGCGGTGGTTAGCGCGGTCAGCAAGGGGGTGGGGGCGAGGGCGGGCATGCTGCGGCGCTTGCGCATGTTCCCTTAATAGTCGCTCGCTGATAATTGTTGTGTAAGTTACTACATTGTCTCGTTCCTCATTGTTCACGTCGACTTTAGACCCTGGCATTAACTTGGACTCTGTTACCCGTTATTTGACTGCGGCTTTCTACTGGACTTGAGTGCTTATCGATTGGATTATTTTGATTGCAATGGAACGTTTTCGTACCTGTGTAATGTGCCGAAGAGGTCTATACCGAGGCAAATATCAAGTGCGCACACTATATTAATAATACAATTAAAAATTAATAAAGATATTTTAAAAATACAATGCAAATATGTTTGTGGATGTTAAAATTGCAGCAGCAATAACAAATCACTTCCACACGCCAATCGCAGATAGCCAATACGCAGAAGCTTTTCTACAAAGAATATCTGAAAAAATGCGAACCCCAAACGTGTTGTATAATTATGTAGAAGAAAAACTATTAAATAACAGAAGAGCCGATTTCCAGAGATTGAAAGCCAATGTTGTGTCCGATTTTCTACGATTGAGTGAACAGGACGTGATATTGCTGTCGTTGGGGACATACCAATTAAAACTCGCAAAATCTTACTGCAGCGAACACCTAAACAACGGCTTGTATATCATTGAAACATATAGAGAATCTGCTTTGGAAGACATTACTGAATACGGAATTGAAGAAGATGTGTGGCTTTTGCGTGCAAGTATACAGTCCCGACATCTGAGAGCAAAAAAATACTTTTGTTACATATTGCTAAATAGAAATGAAAACATAATATTACATCATTATTGTACATGTTTGACGGGACGCCGCACGGTAGGTTCCTGTGCGCATATAGTATCCGTTGTCTGGTATTTAGGATATGCTAGACACGAGGGCTCTAACGAGCCAGCATTGTTTTTAAATAGCATCGTTATAGATAATATATAGTATATATTATACATCATACTATACATTATCTATTAAAATTATTGTCGATATATAGACACATTTATATAATTACTTAGATACAATAAATGATAAAACTTACTTCGGTCTTGTTTTATTTACCTAGATAATGAATAATATTAATAATAATTACAAAAACACCATGCCAAATGGAAAAAACTGACGTAACAAAAATAAATAACTTTCAAGTAGGATTACTCCGATCGGACAGTGAATAGGGACAAGCGCCATGGTTATTCTTAATCTACACAAAAATACCTTCCCAACGGTGTATCATACATTCCGATTGGTGCCGGTACCAGATTCCATACATTGGTGCCCATCCTCCTTTGTTATACATTTACTAATTTTATAAACTTCGTGATAAATTCCAGGCTTTACCGCAAGACTTTTTAGTCTCAATCGCATCTTTACTAACAGTGGCTAGACAGCACTTCACGGTCATAATTTATCTATGTGTTTCAATGACTTCGGTCAATGGAAGCGATCGATAAATGACACGAATCAATATGGCACTGATCTTAGATGGCCTTTTATTTACATTTTAAACTAAGGCTAAGTAAAATAATTGTAGCGTCAATTAAGAGCTTAAAACTTAATGACTCATTTTAAAAATAACTATGTTGGTAGGAATCGTATTGAAATTAAGATCCCTAAACAATGTCAGTTACATACAGGACCTCGGGTCGCGGGTAGTTCAAGTCATTTGATGACTTCCCATCCACAAAAAAAAAAAAAAAATATTAGGATTAACTATGTTGGCATCGTGTTTACATCCCTAAACAATTAACGTTATTTCTTTTCAAGGAGTTATCAAAATATACCTACCTTTATTTTGAAGAAATTGACTACTGAAACATTGACTACTTTGTTCTTATAATAAAGGATGTCTCAGTAAAAACTCGAATTTTAAAAACTTAAAAATTTACAGGGTGTAAGTGTGGCCATCATTTAAGGGGTCATTGTACGCATCATTATGATTTATGAACAACTTTTACTATGAGATCAAGCCTGAAATCGCGAAAAAAAATCAGCTGTTCTGTACATTTATGTTCGCATATTTCGTCAAAATGTAGGGAACAGCTGATTTTTTTTTTTCGCAATGTTAGGTTTGATCCCATAGAAAAAGTTGTTCATAATGATGAGTACAATGACCCCTTAAAAGATTGGCACTGTTTACACTTACACTGTGTATAATGATATTTTTTTTTATTTACATTCTTTCCTTTTCCTTTTCGCATGCAGTGTGACAAGTGGTGCCCCCTGTTGAAATCACATCTCATTTAAGTCCATTCCGTCCAATTTTTGCCAAAAAAAGTCTGACAGTCAAAGAAGAAATTGCACACCAAATTCGTGAAATCCAGCAGCCCTTTTTTTCATCGTGGAGAAATGCTCATGCTTTCTGCACTACCACGCGGAGATAGTGCAGCTATGTGGGACTCTAACCCACTAAAACTCCACGGTGTCCTCCTCTCTGCCGCTTACGGCGGGAACACGGGCACGCGTTAGCACACATCTGTGAACCCGCGGCTGTCCGTCACCGGACCCTCCTCTGGGGAGTACTCGCCATCACCGGCGCACCAGAACACATTGTACGCCGTGACCACTCCAGCGACCAAACCAGCACATGGGCGCCATACGACCCCGTGTCTGGGCACCCTTGATCCCCCTGCGACGGGTCAGGTCATTGGCCACACCGCCTGCCAATTTTCGGCCGCAGCGAATAGGGAGAGCGACCAGCGTCATACCGACACTCCTCCTCCCCTGCAGCTCCACCGCGTCCGCCATCAGACGATGGGCCCTTACTGCAAAATGTACTGCAAAATTAGTGCATTCTTGCCAACAAAGCAACATTTAACCTATATTTTGTTTCATATATGTAAATGTCGTTAGTACATCTGTACATATTAAGAAAAAATGTAAATATTACAATTAATTAATCTATATTATTACGTTTTTAAAATTCAAGTTCTTACTGAGACACCCTTTACATGAACCCTCTCTCTCAGTCAGAAAAGTAAACTATTCAAGTTTTCTCTAATAATTAATTCTTCCCATGCATTAATTACGATAACTGATCAATAAATCAGTGAAACTAATGTCTTCCTTCGTCTTAAATAAAACCGATAACTAACGTCCCAACTTATCGGACCTTGCTCAAATGGGAAGGAACGGACCCATTTTAATGTCAATGACCTGAAGAAAGGTACTAACGCCGACGGAAACGCAATATTAGCCCGATGCTAGTACTAACTTTACTTACCAAGTAAGATATGACAGCTAAAGAACGTTTTAAACCGGATCAAACCAGCATCCTGCTGGGTTGACGACCTCGGACGGCCGGTAAGGAAATTCAGGATGAGATGACTATCTCAGGAAAAACAGGCAAAACAGGAAAAAACATGCCTTAGGAAGACGTGTTTAATCCTCAGACTCAGAGGGCTATTTCTAGTTATCAAAAGTATCCCTCAAACAAACTCTTAGTTTATTGACCAATCCATAGACTAAACATGTGTGTTTATTATTGAAAATGGAACGCAAAACAACACAGCGTAGTTGCTAAATATGAATAGCAGGCTTATTGCTAAGTCAGTTAAGATATGTCCACAGGGAGTGAAGGTTCGACCGAAATATACGCACTTCCGGGTTTTACAAATAGACAGTTTCGTGTACCGAAGCATAAGTAAACAAACAATTTGTTTGGAAACGCGGACACATGATAAAAGCACCTACGTTTATTCTCATGTAAACTTTTGAACAACACTATTTATGTTTTATGAGTACACATTTTCGACTTCGTCATGGATCTTTCGATGTTCACCGGTCAATTTATTTTTCTTTTCAAGCCAATGGCACTTTCTTAAATAACTTGGGCTACGTAAATCGCATCATCAGAGACATTAATTGGTGCCTCCAGAGTTTAGGTGAATTAGGTGATCGGACACTTAATTGAGACACTCCAACAAGTGGGTCCAAATTTGGTCAGGTCTTCAGGAGCACCACACTCGCACTGGGTGTCAGACGGTTCTAACTCTGAACGGTCTATCAATGATCCGTCAATCAGGCGTAACTGAATTGTTAATTGTATTCAATCAGCCCGTATTGATTGCTCCAAGGTGAGGCGTGTTACTTTTGTTCGTACACTATCTAATATAACGTCATTTACTTTGGCCCTGTACCAACTTAATGTTATCCTTCCTCATGGTACCTGACCATATTAAATTGATCTTTTATTAGAAATTCTCGTACCTGGAATTGACCTACAAGTGCTAAAGCCCAGCAAACGTAGTTCAAGCAATCATTCAACAAGGGGGTTTATTTATAGACTTTACTTAGAGCTAAGTAAGGACTATAGCAACTGTTTAGCCATACATTTTTGACGTCTTTCATTAACCCGCGATTTTTTTTTTAATTTTTGCGTTTTTTGCAATTTGCACGTCAGTGTCAGGTCGTATCTTGATCAAAATATAATTCGCCACAACAACAAATGTGTATTTATTTAATTATAACCATAAAATTATATTATTACATATTTGTTATTGTCGCGAATCATATTTTGCTCTGCCTGACCTACAAATTGCAAAAACGCAAGAAAATTTGAATTTCGCGGGCTACCACCGCGGATCAACCTCAACCCTTCGTATCCGGAACGTGGATCCACGCGAGACACGCTGGCTTTTTAATTGTGTCTGTAATTACGGCATTCGACTCGCTAAGCAACGTTTATAAATAAAGAGGTAGTGTTGCCTACAGTCCTTTATTTTCGCATAGATTGTTGAATCTTCATCATCAGTCCGAAAGAATAAAGTAGACCGTTTCCGTCTAACGCACGATGACTATTATACTCTTTAACTACACTTTTATCAGTTTGTCACACAAACTTTAGTCACGCGTACCTATCAAAAATAAATTTCGGGTACGTAAATAAATGTTAATATTTGACTAAAATAACAATGAAATGCATACCGAGATAAGCTGGCTCAGACAGATTATGCGTTTCAATTTTAATGATACGCATGTCAACTCCACGTGGTAACATATTAATTGATTTGAACGAATGGTTTGGCATTAATTAGTTAGTGAGGAATATTTTAAGGCTCACGTGTCTATCTATACGCTATTTTTATCTCCATAAGCTGCAAGCATGGCTGCAAGTTTTCAACTGGAATAAAAAATAACCGACGCAATGTTATTTTAGAATAATTAATTAAAATAGTTTAATATCCTTTATCGAACGTATCGAGTACCTATGTCCGTTTACGCTCCATTTTATAGTTGATGTCTGTTCCACTAATTACAGTGCACCTATAGAAGAAACGAAGAAAAAAATATGTGTTCGTTTGGTTACAAAAATCTTGTTAATCATCCACGAATTCTTTAAAAATACTTCTTCATCTAATATTGATATAATTACGCGTACACGCGTAATTATATCAATATTAGATGAAGAAGTCGTACGTTTACATACACGTATGTAAACGTACGAACATAATGTTGGATGTCGCTATTCGTCGTAAGACCAGTAGTCTGACTTTCAGGCTTCTAGAAGCCAGAAGCCTATATCGAATTTCTTATTAAGAAAATACAACCGACTTCCAAAAATAACACTACAAAGTGAAAAATAACTTTAATTTCGGAAGTCGGTGTCTAGTTAAATGTATATTTTCGTTTTTTGCCACCAACTTCCGAAATCAAAGTTATTTTTCACTTTGTAGTGTTGTTTTTGGAGGTCGGTTGTATTTTTTTGTAAAAAAGTTTTTATTTTTCACTTTTTAGTTGTGTACCTACCCCACACAAATTCTGATACCACTATCTGCAAAACAAACTAGAACATCATCCATATAAAAGTGGGGTAAAAATATGTATTATTGAAGCTAGCTCAAAAACTACCCAAGCAAAGTTAATCAATTTTATAGGGGACTAACTGTGATGTATACCCTCTCTAAGAGTGCTGAAAACAATTATAATTTCTACAAACACTAGGTATTTAAGCTTTCATAAGCCTCACATTTCTATAGGAAAAACAGTGCAAGTACCTACATTGGCCGTATGCACTCTTGAGACAAGAACACGGAACTATACTGTATTAGTAATCGAGTAATTCCTCGTGTTCTTGGACACCACTCCGCTTGACTGGGCGCGAACCTTTCATTGTCCGCCGACCGAAGCTCGCGCGCACCGACCAAGCTTTTCGATACCGCTGATACAATTTGAGCCTTATGGCAATGATCTTAGGAATGTTTTTAAATTACCCACTGTCACACACTTACTTCTCTTTTCGATAATACCAAGACGCAACTTTTGTAATAATAGTACTTATAACTTAGTAAATCTTTTAGGTCAAGCAAATTCACAATTGGCTAAGTATTATTAGATTAGTAAGCACTAAATTAGAGTCAAGGCACTTTCCTAATGCTGCAATCCAAAAAGAGTCATACGAAGGCTGAAATACTTTCATAAATTTTTATTTTAATTAATTAAAATTTAATAGCAGATCCGTTTGCAATTTTTTTGCGTTTAAACGTAGACCGTCATACATTTCGCTGACATCGTCGCGCACTACATACTCTGACCACGAAATTCTTTGACTATGTAATGTTTGACCGGCACACACGCTCCGAGGTCACATTATTGACAACTGACATTGTTCTATCTATGTAACCAACACATATACTTACGCCTGAAATTGCGTTACCTTTTAATTTATATCCGGTCAGTATAAATACACGAGCGTGCTAGTCAAATTTATCAGTCGACCGTCCACGGTTTTGAAGTGATCTTCTAGTTCGTCAGAAAAAACACAGACCACGTTCATAATGAAATCGATGGTGGTGTTATTCGCTGTAGTGGCCGCGGCGTGCGGCTCGCTGGTGCCGTTGGCGCAGCCGCCGCACCACCCGGCGCTCGTGCTGGACCCGCACGGCCGCCCGCTCGACACCGCCGAGGTGATCAATGCCCGCGCCCTGCACCTGCAGGCTAAGGCCCTGGAAGGACACTACGCTCCCCTCGCGCACGCCGCCGTCGTGCCCTACGCCCACTCCGTGGTGGCCCCCGCCGTGCTGGCCGCGCCCTCCGCCGTGTCCCACCAGTCCCGAGTGGACGTGCACAGCAGCCCCGCCATCGTGAGCCACTCCGTCGTCGCCCCCGTGGTGGCGCACTCCGCCTACGCCTCTCCCCTGCTGGCCCACTCCGCTCTCGGCTACGCCGGTCACGGACACTACCTGAAGAAGCGCTCCCTGGGACACCTCGCGTACGCCGCGCCCGTCGTCGCCCACGTGGCGCCCTCCGCCGTGTCGCACCAGTCCCGCGTGGACGTCGTCTCTAGCCCCGCGGTGGTGTCTCACGCAGTTGCTCCCGTCGTGTCTCACGCCTACGCTGCCCCCGTGCTCGCCGTGGCTCCGTCCGCCGTCTCCCACCAGTCCCGCGTCGATGTGCGCACCAGCCCCGCTGTCGTCTCTCACGCCGTCTCTCCCCTCGTCCACGCCGCTCCTGTCTACGCAGCCTCCGCATACGCCGCCCCGGCATACGGCGCTCATGGATACTCCGCATACGGCGCTCATGGATACGCCGCATACGGTGCTCATGCTGGACTCCTCCACTCTTCCCCCCTTGCCCACGGCCACGGCTGGTGAACAGCGAAATTGACGAACAACTAAGACTTTGAACCTAAGATGATGTAAAAATAATAAAAAAAATATATTTATAAAATAAAATAAAAAATAAACCTAATTCTATACTTTCATTGATATAACCCTATATTTTTAATGGATTTCTTCAGGATTTTACAGAAAAAGATGAAAGTAGGTACCTTACGTACATCTTACATACCTACATACAATACGAACTGGTGACTGGATGACTTTTCTTCAGGTATGAAGCTCCCGAGAAATTAACCGGGTCTCGGTTTTTAACGCATATCTATGTATTCATATTAGTTACAGCTGTAGCTATGTATGCTATGCGGCACTGTTACAATTTAACAGTGTCGCAATCATATTATTTTAATAATTTTACCATTTGTTTTCGGAAATGCTAAAACTATTTGAAACAGTGACGGAGATAAGAAAATCCTTATGTATGTCAGTTGATGCAGAACAGCAACAGATAAAACCTCTCATTCGTGAATTATAAAGTAAAGCATTCCTCCGTTTAATCAGGTACTATACGGATTGGCATATATACCCGGTGGACTTGTGCTTTCTTGGGTTATCCAGGGCTTTTGATCTGGTTTCTTATGACATTCTGTGGAAGAAGTTGGAGGACAATTATTTCCCCACTGCATGAACTTATTAACCTGTTTAAATGTTGGTATGGAGGCCAGATCAATAGCGTGAAATGGGTGGGTTCTCTGTCGGAACCATATGGGTTGGAGCGCGGGGTGAGGCAGGGAGGGTTGAGCTCCCCCATGGTGGTTGCTGAGCGCATCGGTTTGTGACATTAGAACATTGTTGCAGATTTGCTGAAGGACACGGTCTGAAATACAATGTAATGAAAAGTCAGAGGCTGGCTCTAAATGTCCTATAACAGTACCACCCATCCAACTGTACGGGGTTCCCTTGGTAAAAGTGGACCACATTAAATACCTTAGGCATTTTGTCACAGCCAATCATCGAGAGAGAGCGGAGGGCGTTATCAGTTAGATCTAATATGTTAGCCTGCAGGTTTGTACGCTGATCCAATTCGGTCAAGCAAACACTTTTTATAGCAAATTGTACCTCATTGTACAAGTGCAGCCTATGGGTGAATCACATCCAAAAAGCATACGAAGCCCTCCTGGTCCTATACAACTACGCCTTTAGAGCGCTGTGGAACCGCCGCGACACTGCATGTTTACTGAAGCTAGAGTTGGCTGCTTCTATGCAACGATGCGTAAAGTGGAGCGCGTCTCTGGTGAGGTGCGCGGCAACCCCAACAGCGTGCTGATGATGATAGCAGACTGGCTCGGCTGTCCATACATATGATGCTGCAGAGACTTGCACGTCACCTACAGTCGTCGGCCATTAATGTAAGTGTAAGCCGACGTTTGCACGAACGTAATAATAACGCGGCGGGATTTTATCGCGCACTGGATTTTGAACTCTCGTTGTTGAGCCGAGCATCTAACTTAACAATATCAGAGTGCATCCTAGCGCGTCAAAAAACACACTGTTGTATTTTCAACTCTCGGCGCTAAGCAGAGCGTTGAAAATCCAGTGCGCGAAAAAAGTCGCCGTGATATTTTTACGTCCGTGCAACTTCGACTTAGTGTTGAAAGTACGGTGGTTTTTGTTTTTTATAGTATATATTGTAATGTTAATGTATTGTTTGATGTATGTGTAATGTATTGAATATTGTCTATGAGCCATTGTAACTTGAATGAATAAATTAATAATTAATAATTTCCATGATAATCGTATCGATATCATCATCGTTATCATCATTGGCGCAATCCTGGGGTAGGAAAAGCCAATGCCGCCAATACTTATGCGTTGAGTAAAAAAAATATCTCTCGAATATCCACCAACGTCATTAAAAATCAACAGCGTAACCACACTAGCACCTTCTACAAAATCTAGTATTACTGGATTTAGAACAAAAAATATATCGCACATGATTGTCAATATAGTCATAACTCAAAATTTTGTTCTTTATTATGGTCAGGTAGCAGATTTTTTTCTCTTTAAACTGGTAAAGCAGTCATATTGTTATTTCCACTGAAAACTACAGAAAACCGAAAACGAAATTAATCGAACTATAGGTTCTGGACAATCAGTCCGTCTGCTGACTGGCTGATATCTGTGATATTATGTATATTCCTTCTTCGACCCTATATTATCATATCGAGTAAGGTTTGAACTTCAACTTTCTCAGAGGAAGTTAGGACATTTATGAAGGAACTCTGGTTAAGATTAAGAAAATTAACGAGAAAACCGGCTAAGTGTGAGTCTGATTCACGAACTAAGAGTAATGTTTCTGGAAAACTATTATACTTTTCCTTCTTTTTCATTATTTACCACGATCCGAGGCCATAGTAACACGTATTCTGAGAAACTTTCAACTACATGTACCGGTTAAAAAAATAATAAGCCCTGTGAAAGAGTCAGGCCATGTGGGGTATCAAAATAAAGGGCGTGAGGAGACAATTCCAAAAATATAACTCACTAAAAGGTTGAAAATAAATAACTAACGAAAAAATAAAAAATCCAACTGCTAAGTTAAGCTCACTTCTCAAGCAATTTGATGCAGTTGGTGGCATCAAATCTCAGGTTGAACTAAAATAACTACTACGAAGTGCATCAAACTGCTTGTAGGATCACTTCGTTGTCCGTATGTCTGTCTGTCTGTCTGTCTGTCAGTCTGTCAAGACCTTTGAGATATCAAGTTGAAATTAATATCAAATACATAGGTCCCTTGGAGCTCTAAACAAATCAAGCTTCTAAGCCAACGCAATAAAAAAACGACCATTTATGCGACATATTTGGATACTCGCAAGTAAATCAAAACCTATAGGGTACTTCCCGTTGACCTAGAATCTTGAAATTTGTCAAGAAGCAAGGTCTCATAGCACAAGTAAAGGAAAAAGTCTGAAAACTGTTAATTTGTAGTTTTATCACATAAAAAAATTGCGATTACAAACTTACATTTACAGTTCGAGAATTGACCGTAACGTGTATCGATGTATAGGAGAACATGTTTTTCAACTACAATGTTAAGTTTGTTTTTCTAGGGATTAATTCATCCCAACTATGGAACCCTTCATTGTGCGTGGTCCGACACGCACTTGGCCAGTTTTTATCTTAAGAAAATAAACTATTAGAAAAAACCAGTTGAGAATCAGTCAAGGAGCAGTAACACAGCGGATCCTTCGGGTGGGCTAGCGAAAAGTGGTGAGGAACTAGTAATCAGTCGAGGTAACAACGATACTTTACTTATGCGCAGCCCAAATGACTAATCAAGTTCTCTTGCCTAAACATGGTAGGCTACGACGAGACCCAAAACAGTGGTTATTTGTAAGACGCTAACTAGGCGGGAATAGGAAAGTGACAGAGTCAATTACTTCCACATGCGAAAAAAAGGGAGCGCAACAATGCGCTGGAACCAAAATAAAAGCGCCATACCAAATAAAAACTGTTTAAAAATAAATTAAGGTACCTATCAAAAATATTTTCAGCCAGAATTTTCAATTACCTAATTTCGAATGCAATTTTGCAATGAAATTACTTAGTTTTTTAGAATTGCAGAAAAAAATTGTAAAAAAAGTTGAGATCTTTTCGGAATTAAATTCTATCGAGGAAATTTAACCCAATTGTGTTTTCCGTCAGTTAGAGTATTAATCAAATAGTCAGTAAACATAATATCCAACAAAAATTAAATCCATACATGCTGCAATAATCATAACGGTGGACTGGCAATATTTTAATGAACTTCGCGCTTAGCGAAGTATCTATTCATCTTGTTCATGGAAAAGTTACGAAACAAATTAGCTACTGACATGATGAGTCTGTCCCTAACACTCTCTGTACTCCTTTGAGACGCGGGAAGCACTTTTACATGATCAGAATAACACAAACCAACCTGCGGAGGCCTAGCTTCAGGTATATTCCGCTCGGCTACCGAGATCCGCTTTCTCCGACCTAATTCACCAGCTTATAAACACTTAGGTACCTACTAAATCAGATAAGTGCTTCAGAAGCGGTGTAAGTAATATACCTATACCTACACTTCCGACGTATTTTCGTTTGACCGCCACACACACCGAGGTCAATGCAGAGCTAGAAACAATGTAGCAACGAATATATTACGTCTGAAATTGCCTTACCTTTAATTTATATCCGGTCAGTATAAATACACGAGCGTGCTAGTCGAATTTATCAGTCGACCGTCCACGGTTTTGAAGTGATCTTCTAGTTCGTCAGAAAAAACACAGACCACGTTCATAATGAAATCGATGGTGGTGTTATTCGCTGTAGTGGCCGCGGCGTGCGGCTCGCTGGTGCCGCTGGCGCAGCCGCCGCACCACCCGGCGCTCGTGCTGGACCCGCACGGCCGCCCGCTCGACACCGCCGAGGTGATCAACGCCCGCGCCCTGCACCTGCAAGCTAAGGCCCTGGAAGGACACTACGCTCCCCTCGCGCACGCCGCTGTCGTGCCCTATGCCCACTCCGTGGTGGCCCCCGCCGTGCTGGCCGCGCCCTCCGCCGTATCCCACCAGTCCCGAGTGGACGTGCACAGCAGCCCCGCCATCGTGAGCCATTCCGTCGTCGCCCCCGTGGTGGCGCACTCCGCCTACGCCTCTCCCCTGCTCGCCCACTCCGCTCTCGGCTACGCCGGTCACGGACACTACCTGAAGAAGCGCTCCCTGGGACACCTCGCGTACGCTGCGCCCGTCGTCGCCCACGTGGCACCCTCCGCCGTGTCGCACCAGTCCCGCGTGGACGTCGTCTCTAGCCCCGCGGTGGTGTCTCACGCCGTCGCTCCCGTCGTGTCTCACGCCTACGCTGCCCCCGTGCTCGCCGTGGCTCCGTCCGCCGTCTCCCACCAGTCCCGCGTCGATGTGCGCACCAGCCCAGCTGTCGTCTCTCACGCCGTCTCTCCCCTCGTCCACGCCGCTCCTGTCTACGCTGCCTCCGCATACGCCGCCCCGGCATACGGCGCTCATGGATACTCCGCATACGGCGCTCATGGATACGCCGCATACGGTGCTCATGCTGGACTCCTCCACTCTTCCCCCCTTGCCCACGGCCACGGCTGGTGAACAGCGAAACTGACGAACAGCTAAGACTATGAACCTAAGATGATGTAAAAGTAATTAAAAAAAAGTTATTTATAAAATTAAATAACAAATAAACCTAATTCTATACTTTCATTGATACCATATTAGATATAACCCTCTATTTTTAATGGATTTCTTCAGGATTTTACAGAAAAAGATGAGAGTATGTACCTTACGTACAGTGGGCTGCATCAATTGGGTACCCCAGTTGTATTAAAATTTTAATACAACTGGGGTACCCAATTGATGCAGCATACATACATATAATACGAGAATGATGACTGGATGATTGTTCTTCAGGTATGAAGCTCCCGTTATGCACTTGAGAGAAATTAACCGGGTCTCGGTTTTTAACGCATATCTATATATTCATATTAGTTACAGCTGTAGCTATGTATGATATGCGGCACTGTTACAATTTAACAGTGTCGCAATCATATTATTTTAATAATTTTAACATTTGTTTTCGGAAATGCTAAAATTATTTGAAACAGTGACGGAGATAAGAAAATTCCTTATGTATGTCAGTTGATGCAGAACAGCGACAGATAAAACCTCTCATTCGTGAATTATAACGTAAAGCATTCCTCTGTTTAATCAGGTACTATACGGATTGGCATATATACCCGGTGGACTCGTGCTTTCTTGGGTTATACAGGGCTTTTGATCTAGTTTCTTATGACATTCTGTGGAAGAAGTTGGAGGACAATTATTTCCCCACTGCAAGAACTTATTAACCTGTTTAAATGTTGGTATGGAGGCCAGATCAATAGCGTGAAATAGGTGGGTTCTCTGTCGGAACCATATGGGTTGGAGCGCGGGGTGAGACAGGGAGGCTTGAGCTCCCCCATGGTGTTGCTGAGCGCATCGGTTTGTGACATTAGAACATTGTTGCAGATTTGCTGAAGGACACGGTCTGAAATACAATGTAATGAAAAGTCAGACGCTGGCTCTAAATGTCCTGTAACAGTACCACCCATCCAACTGTAAGGGGTTCCTTTGGTAAAAGAGGACCACTTTAAATACCTTAGGCATTTACTTACAGCCAGTCATCGAGACGGAGCGGAGGGCGTTATCAATTAGATCTAATATGTTAGCCCGCAGGTTTGTACGCTGTTCCAATTCGGTCAAGCAAACACTTTTTATAGCTAATTGTACCTCATTGTACACGTGCAGCCTATGGGTGAATCACATCCAAAAAGCATACGAAGCCCTCCTGGTCCTATACAACTACGCCTTTAGAGCGCTGTGGAACCGCCGCGATACTGCATGTTTACTGAAGCTAGAGTAGACTGCTTCTATGCAACGATGCGTAAAGTGGAGCGCGTCTCTGGTGAGGTGCGCGGCAACCCCAACAGCGTGCTGATGATGATAGCAGACAGGCTCGGCTGTCCATACATACGACGCTGCAGTGACTTACTCGTCACCTACAGTCGTCGGCCATTAATGTTAAGCCGACGCGACGTTCGCACGAACGTAAAAATAACGCGGCGGGATTTTAACGCGCACTGGATTTTCAACTCTCGTTGTTGAGCCGAGCATCCAACTTAACAATATTAGATTGCATTCTAGCGCCTCAACAAACACACTGTTGGATTTTCAACTCTCGGCGCTAAGCAGAGCGTTGAAAATCCAGTGCGCGAAAAAAATCTCCGCGATAATTTTACATCCGTGCGTACGTCGACTTAGTATTGAAAGTACGGTGGTTTTTGTTTTTGTATAGTATCTATTGTAATGTTAATGTATTGAATATAGTCCATGAGCCATTGTAACTTAAATGAATAAATCAATAATTAATCATTTCCATGATAATCGTATCGATATCATCATCGTTATCATCATGGGCGCAATCCTTGGGTAGGAAAAGCCAATGCCGCCAATACTTATGCGTTGAGTAAAAAAAATACCTCTCGAATATCCACCAATGTGATTAAAAATCAACAGCGTAACCACACTAGCACCTACTACAAAATCTAGTTTTTCATTTACTGGATTTAGAACAAAAAATATATCGCACATGATTGTCAATATAGTCATAACTCAAAATTTTGTTCTTTATTATGGTCAGGCAGCAGATTTTTTTCTCTTTAAACTGGTAAAGCAGTCATATTGTTATTTCCACTGAAAACTACAGAAAACCGAAAACGAAATTAATCGAACTATAGGTTCTGGACAATCAGTCCGTCTGCTGACTGGCTGATATCTGTGATATTATGTATATTCCTTCTTCGACCCTATATTATCATATCGAGTAAGGTTTGAACTTCAACTTTCTCAGAGGAAGTTAGGACATTTATGAAGGAACTCTGGTTAAGATTAAGGAAATTAACGAGAAAACCGGCTAAGTGTGAGTCTGATTCACGAACTAAGAGTAATGTTTCTCGAAAACTATTATACTTTTCCTTCTTTTTCATTATTTACCACGATCCGAGGCCATAGTAACACGTATTCTGAGAAACTTTCAACTACATCTACCGGTTAAAAAAATAATAAGCCCTGTGAAAGAGACAGGCCATGTGGGGTATCAAAATAAAGGGCGTGAGGAGACAATTCCAAAAATATAACTCACTAAAAGGTTGAAAATAAATAACTAACGAAAAAATAAAAAATCCAACTGCTAAGTTAAGCTCACTTCTCAAGCAATTTGATGCAGTTGGTGGCATCAAATCTGAGGTTGAACTAAAATAACTACTACGAAGTGGATACTGCTGTAGGATGACTTCATTGTCCGTATGTCTCTCTGTCTGTCTGTATGTCTGTCAGTCTGTCAAGACCTTTGAGATATCAAGTTGAAATTAATATCAAATACATAGGTCCCTTGGAGCTCTAAACAAATCAAGCTTCTAAGCCAACGCAATAAAAAACGACCATTTATGCGACATATTTGGATACTCGCAAGTAAATCAAAACCTATAGGGTACTTACCGTTGACCTAGAATCTTGAAATTTGTCAAGAAGCAAGGTCTCATAGCACAAGTAAAGGAAAAAGTCTGAAAACTGTTAATTTGTAGTTTTATCACATAAAAAAAATTGCGATTACAAACTTACATTTACAGTTCGAGAATTGACCGTAACGTGTATCGATTTACGAGAACATGTTTTTCAACTATATACAATGTTAAGTTTGTTTTGCTAGGGATAAATTCATCCCAACTTCGGAACCCTTCATTGTGCGTGGTCCGACACGCACTTGGCCGGTTTTTATCTTAAGAAATAAACTATTAGAAAAAACCAGTTGACAATCAGTCAAGGAGCAGTAACACAGCGGATCCTTCGGATGGGCTAGCGAAAAGTGGTGAGGTACTAGTAATCAGTCGAGGTAACAACGATAATTTACTTATGTGCAGCCCAAATGACTAATAAAGTTCTCTTGCCTAAACATGGTAGGCTACGACGAGACCCAAAACAGTGGTTATATGTAAGACGCTAACTAGGCGGGAATGAGAAAGTGACAGAGTCAATTACTTCCACATGCGAAAAAAAGGGAGCGCAACAATGAGCTGGAACCAAAATAGAAGCGCCAAATCAAATAAAAATTGTTTAAAAATAAATTAAGGTATCTATTAAAAATATTTTCAGCCAGAATTTTCAATTACCTAATTTTGAATGCAATTTTGCAATGAAATTACTTAGTATTTTAGAATTACAGAAAAAAATAGTAAAAAAAGTTGAGGTCTTTTCGGAATTTTTTGTGCCTGGTGTTGAAAAAAATGTTAAAATACAAAGTTTGAATTTCTGAACAGTTTTATCTTCAGTTATACTTTTAAAGGAAGTGTTGAATTTAAGATATTCCAGTTTGGAAGTTCTAGAGGTTATGTCTTGTTAACAATAGACCATAATCGAAAAAGAAATATAGAAATACCTAGGTACTTACCACTTAAAATATCATTGATAGTAATGCATTTTTACAGTAAAATAAACTACGGACTACGCATAAGTCTAGCCGACCGAGATATGCGTAGGTGTGCCACATGGCCCTCATGCGGCGTAAGTAAATAAATGTTCAGAAGAATACTTATTTAATAATCTTAGCTATCATCTTAGACAGCCTTTAATGTTCCCACTGCTGGGACACAGACCTCCTCTCGGTGAGAGTCAGGCCAGGCCAGGCCCAGCGGTTGGACGGGCCAGGTGAGGGTCGGGTCAGTTATATATTTAAATGATTAATTATATAGTAGGTAAAGGTAAAAAAATCAAAACACGTTTTTTTAATATGTATTCCTCATCATCCCTAACAACAATGTCGTCAAGAAAAATCTCTGTGCTACTTTGCTCTCTGTGATATTAATTATAGATTGCTGCATCTCAGTAGGGTTTTCTCTTAATATTTTGTCACTCCGTCTTTAAAGTGTTGAACAGCCACATAAAAGGCACACATTTGTATGGCCACTTGCACTTGGTCCAGCTTCTTCACTGCCAGAAACTTCTTTAAGCGAGTTATCTGCAACCATTGCAAGATCTATGCATGCCTCGTAGACATAGTCATCTTCCAAAATCTAAAAACAAAAAGGATAATAATCTTAATACATTAGGTATACTTAATGATTTAATAATATTTCGTAACCAACATAATTGATGTACCTTCTTATAATATTAGTACATCTCATGAATTACAATTGGCAAGTTTCAACCTATTTATTATAAAGCTTTAAAATATATTTGTATTATTTCATTTAAAATCATGATTTTTAATAACATAGTACAAGAAGGTCGTATATACGTTAGTAATTTTAGTTTGTGTTTCGCTACGTGTTTTATTCCAGGCCAAATAAAGTTAGCTAGGTACTAACAGAAATCAAACACAATGTTTTCAAGTAGGGTAATAATAATCTTGAACTATACTTGTTATGCAGTTTTATGCAAATAAGAAAATCACTATCTTGTAACTTGAGTAACAGTCGCCAGGAATACTTACAGTTTGGTATAGGTACCCAACTGCATATTAGAGATGACTCTCGATCAAGTCTCAATGGCGGGTATCGGCACAATTTAAGTATAACAAATATATTTTGTTGTAGTTGATTTACACGGCTTCCCGTCGTGATAAACAAATCGATGCACACACAAAAAAATTCAAAGTACGAGTATCGGGCAGAATCGTAATCCAGAGTTACAGAAAAATGTCATCGTATAAGCAAATAATCACAACCCTTAGGCAAGCACTGGTCACACCTGTGTGACTGTTCCCTGGAACAGTACGTACATCTCAGAGTCTATAAGTAGAAGCAGTCGGTAAAATCACGGAAAATCGATTGGAAAACACAAAATGTTGTCAATACTTGTCACTTTGTCAGTAGGCCGGTTGACAGATGAAATGTCATGTTTTTTTTTTTGTTGGCGATGTTACCATATTCGAATTGTAGTACTGCGATGTCATTTATGTATTACATATTATGACTGCTATATTCTTAGCACAAACAGTCATTTTTATTTTAACATTTTTATTCTGATGCAGGAATGTGTTTTCTAAATATAATAATGCAATACGTAATACAAATCATTTTATGTAACTTGACCCAGATTTTTATTACATGGCAACATTAAAAGTTCAGCTTAGCCTAAAGTCAGAAGTCAAGTCAGAAAAAGAAAACAGAAGCCATGATTATTTTTTATTATCAATAAACTAGTCAATTAAGTTTTCAATTATGACGATTTTTTTTCTCAACATAGATAGGTCCTATGCTTAATTTATTTATTTATTTATTTAAAGGTACTCCAACGACTTGTTCACTAATACATATTACATATGATCTTATAAGTATATTGTATTTGATAAAACTTGGTAAATTATTTCGTCGGTATCTATCACGACAACATAAGTTAACGCATAATAATTCCATCAACAATTCTCTCGCCTATGTCCTTTAACCCAATTGTGTTTTTTTTCAGTCATAGTATTAACCAACTAGTCAGTAAACATAATATCCAACAAAAATTAAATCCATACATGCTGCAATAGTGATAAATGGTTACAAATGGTTAAAAAGCCCCCAATTTATTTTGGTATCGCCTTAAGTCTCTGTATTATTCAATTATTTCTCGTGGCTAAGTAACAGCCGCACGGGTCGATCCATCACGTTAAGCTACGCTTGACGGGGTTGGTCCGTGGATGGAGACCATCGTTACATATCGAGACTCCTCCATGCCTCGGAAAGCACGGTAAGCTATTGGTCCCGGCTGACATTTTTAGATTTTTCACAGTCGTTACGGGTCGTCAGAAGCCCGAAAGTCTGATAACCAGTCTTATCTTACCCAGTTACTGGGTTGTGGAGGTAAGATAGGCAGTCGCTCCATGTAAAATACTGGTACTCAGCCGCATCCGGTTAGACTGGAAGCCGACCCCAACGTAGTAGTAAAGTTTGGGAAAACGCTAGGCTGATTGATTTTTTGTCTGCAATATCTAAGGCTGAATGTGGGCAGCAGACGCAATTGTGTGGAGCATCCAATCCGCTTACCCTTAAATGAGACATACATACCACACCATAAAATACCATACCATACCATACATACCATACCACACCATACATACATACCATACCATACCATACCTTACATTACTCTTGAGACCTGAGTCTGAGGTGTTTCTCATGAATAAATCACAAGTTACTTTCAAAATTATCATGACAATCACTAAGTGGGCTGGAGAGCCCTAGTGAAATTACTCGTGTGAATCCATTCTCAGTATTGATGTCCTTAGGTTGATTTACACAATGAGATAATCATAAAATAGAACTTAATTTGAAATATACAATTTACATTTATTTAGTAATGGTGGACTGGCAATATTTTAATGAACTTCGCGCTTAGCAAAGTATCTATTCATCTTGTTCATGAAAAAGTTACGAAACAAATTAGCTACTGACATGATGAGTCTGTCCCTAACACTCTCTGTACTCCTTTGAGACGCGGGAAGCACTTTTACTTGATCAGAATAACACAAACCAACCTGCGGAGGCCTAGCTTCAGGTATATTCCGCTCGGCTACCGAGATCCGCTTTCTCCGACCTAATTCACCAGCTTATAAATACTTACGAGTAGGTACCTACTAAATCAGATAAGTGCTTCAGAAGCGGTGTAAGTTGCATACCTATGCCTACACTTCCGACGTATTTTAGTTTGACCGCCACACACTCACCGAGGTCAATGCAGAGCTAGAAACAATGTAGCAACGAATATATTACGTCTGAAATTGCCTTACCTTTAATTTATATCCGGTCAGTATAAATACACGAGCGTGCTAGTCGAATTTATCAGTCGACCGTCCACGGTTGTGAAGTGATCTTCTAGTTCGTCAGAAAAAACACAGACCACGTTCATAATGAAATCGATGGTGGTGTTATTCGCTGTAGTGGCCGCGGCGTGCGGCTCGCTGGTGCCGCTGGCGCAGCCGCCGCACCACCCCGCGCTCGTGCTGGACCCGCACGGCCGCCCGCTCGACACCGCCGAGGTGATCAACGCCCGCGCCCTGCACCTGCAGGCTAAGGCCCTGGAAGGACACTACGCTCCCCTTGCGCACGCCGCCGTCGTGCCCTACGCCCACTCCGTGGTGGCCCCCGCCGTGCTCGCCGCGCCCTCCGCCGTGTCCCACCAGTCCCGAGTGGACGTGCACAACAGCCCCGCTATCGTGAGCCACTCTGTCGTCTCCCCCGTGGTGGCGCACTCCGCCTACGCCTCTCCCCTGCTGGCCCACTCCGCTCTCGGCTACGCCGGTCACGGACACTACCTGAAGAAGCGCTCCCTGGGACACCTCGCGTACGCCGCGCCCGTCGTCGCCCACGTGGCGCCGTCCGCCGTGTCGCACCAGTCCCGCGTGGACGTCGTCTCTAGCCCCGCGGTGGTGTCTCACGCCGTTGCTCCCGTCGTGTCTCACGCCTACGCCGCTCCAGTGGTGGCGCACGCCGCTCCCGTGCTCGCCGTGGCTCCCTCCGCCGTCTCCCATCAGTCCCGCGTCGATGTGCGCACCAGCCCTGCTGTCGTCTCTCACGCCGTCTCTCCCCTTGTCCACGCCGCTCCTGTCTACGCTGCCCCCGCATACGGCGCTCATGGATACGCTGCCTCCGCATACGCCGCCCCCGCATACGGTGCTCATGGATACTCCGCGTATGGTGCTCATGCTGGACTCCTCCACTCTGCCCCCCTTGCCCACGGCCACGCCTGGTGAACAGCGAAACTGACGAACGCCTGAAACTATAAACCTAAGATGATGTAAAAATAATAAAAAAGTATTTATGAAATAAATAATACTAAAAAAATAGATCTACTATTTTCATTTACAGCTTCGTACGTTTAAGACTTTGGAAAAACTGATTTTATTGAAAGCGAAGGAAAACCCTAATTCACCAACACATATACTTACTAGAAAAAGGTTTTGCCGTATAACATTTTGTAGAACCAACAAAACTGCTTTTTTTCAACTAATATCCTGGTCACAGTCCTGGTCTTCATCTTACTAAAGACAGAGAGTCTTTAGTGTTGTGTATTTAGTGTGTTATGCTTGTGAAGCCTAATACCATTTTTTTATTGCTTGTAGTTAAAGTTTCCCTGCAATTCCATATCCAAAACTCATCTCATAAACAGTATATTTCACTTCTAGAGTAGGATATTTTTGATCAGTAATTAAAATCAAGAGCGTCAAAGTCCGACGACATGAGGGGGTCCTCACTCCTCAGCCTTGTGACGTATTTCAATCGATGAAACCAGGCGAAACATTTTGAAGTATACAGCCATAAATTATTTATTCCAAGAAGTATGTCATTATTGAAAAAAGTCTAATTAACCATACACATACCTCAATAAAACATCTCTATTTGAACACGGTTACGGTTAATTGATTAATTACTTTAGAAACAAGTGAAGCCCTTCTTTAAATCGGCCAAGTTGAACATAATATCTTATCACTGCCAGAATATGATTATTCATTGTCTACTTCTTATAAGCATACTTACCTACATGAGTATTCTAAATTAATATAATAGATCGGATTCAGTAGTTACAGATCTACATTTAGAGTAATGCCTTCTAACAATGAGCTTAAACAGTCTAGTAAGAATGGTTTGCGGAATGCGTTTAATGTATCTACTCAATGATATATATTTGCCAATTGTTAACCTTGCAGGACATGCAATTATAGTTCTGCAATGTCCTTGCGACCGTCGCTACTAGTTGAGATAGCTACCGCGTTTTACACTATTATTGTTATATCGTATTTGGTATTCGTGAGAGGCGGTGAGAGGATATAGTCCCTAAATACTACTCAAGCATCACATCACACTAATATTATAAAAGCGAAAGTTTTTGAGTGTGTGTGTGTGTATGTATGTATGTTTGTTTGTTACTTATTTCCTTCGATCAATAATAGTACTAGATTCCCGATAAGCGCTTCAAAAACGGCCCGAAAAATAAAAACACAAATACTTTTGTGGTCTTATTTCAAACATCGACTGTTCGGGAACAGGGAAATGCATGGAGTAGTATTGTTACTTTATATGTTGTTTTTGTTTGTAGATTTCCTAGTGACCCATTTCGCAATGCAGAATGGGTATCTATTGTCGCGAAAGAAAGAGGAGAAGAAATATATAAACCTTGTAAAAATTCAACAATTTGTTTTAATATTTTTATTAAAATAATTAATTATCAAATTAATAATCAAAATTAAAATAACTATTGTACTAATTTACTCCTTCTACTTTTAAAAATCGGTCAAAAATATTTGCTACCATATAAAACGAACCTTGGCCTAAAAAATATATTATTATTCTGCTACTCTACATCTTTCAATACTTACTGTGTTCTGAGCATTGAAATGTAAATACCAAGAACTATGTCTAGTTCCAAAATAGAGTAAGCACAAAATTTTCAACAAAATGTTTTTAACCTTATTGCTTAAGTTTTAAGTACACTTTAGAATAAATATTTTTGTACTTATTATAAAAATGACATATTATTTTCAAGCGACATTTTTAATTTATTGCTTTTACCTTTCTCCGATGATAGAAGGACTTAAATATAAATATTTTGCAATCGTAATTAAACTTTATGTTTGATTGTTAAGGTTTATAATGAATTGAAGTTGTAAATATTATAAAACTTTTTTCTATATTTCGTAGTAACAAATGTAAATGTTTATGTGTGTGTAAACGTGGCCACTACAGCGACTTATTTTTGTTCCTGATCCTGTATCTAGTGCTATTATTGATCGAAGCTTATTTCACGCTCAAACGGCTGGACCAATTTTGATAAAATTTGGTATGGAGGTAGCTGATACCCTGGATTAACACATAGGCTATTTTTTATCCCAGTCTACGCGGGTGAAACCGCCGAGCGCAGCTAGTACTTAAATAAATAAATATGCTAAAATATACAACAAACCAATCAGTCTGCCTAGCCTTTTCTCAATTATGTTGGGCTCGGCTTCCAGTCTAACCAGATGCAGCTGAATACCAGTATTTTACATGGAGCGACTGCCTATCTGACCTCCACAACCCATTAACTGGGTAATACGATACCCCTTGGTAAGGCTGGTTGTCAGATTTTTGGGCTTCTGACGACCCGTAACGACTGTCAAAGATCCACGAATGACAGCCGGGACCAACGGCTTAACGTGCTTTCCGAGGCACGGAGGAGTCTCGGTATGTAAAGATAGTCACCCATCCACGGACCAACCCCGGCAAGCGTAACTTAACCTGATGGATCGACCCGTGCGGCTGTTATTACTTAGCCACGAGCTCCTCGTTAAATATATAAACCTATATATAGATAAATTCTCACAGTTAAGAGGAAAGGTAATGTTCTTTACTCTATATTTAATTGAGAGATAGATTTTAAATCTGAAATGCTAGGCCGAACTGAGTTCCACAATATTACAGCATGGATAGAGAAGGAATAAGAATAGTACCTTGTTTTATGAGGATGGGATTTAAGGTGTGATGTATACGATCACACGATACGTTGCTAGGGCCAACGTAAAAAAATCGCTCACGCAGGTAGGAAGGAGACGGGTTGTGTACGATGTTGAAGGGGAGACAAAATCTGAGTGCTCCTGCGAAGGCGGATTGGGAGCCAATTGAGTTCCCTGCGAAGGTGAGAAACATGGTAAAAGCTTCGCAGACCGAAAACAAAGCGAACGCACAAGTTTTGAAAGCGCTCAAGTTTGCTTAATAACTTCTCAGTAGCATCCAGGTAGCAGGCGCGGATTATATGAGATATTCCTGCCTAAGGCCCTCAGTATCTGTATACATTCCTTGACATAATCAATTATTTATCTCATTATTTGACATTATCTATTTATATAAAGAGAGAAGTCCTGACTGACTGACTCATCAACGCCCAGCCCAAACCATTGGACCTAGAAAGCTGAAATTTTGCACAGAGGTTCCTTTTTTAATGTAGACTTGGAATAAGGAAGGAATTCCCGGTTTTTCCGACATCCACGCTGGCGAAGCCGCTGGCAAAAGCTAGTATACCGACAATTCTAATTTCAACTCTATATTAGTGACTTTTGTGGATATGATATTTATTCAAATTTGTTACTGTAGTTGTAATGGCAATCATGTCATTCGGCGACATGTCATAGTCATGTGATTTCATAGGTTTTATTTTTTTTTTTTTTTTTTTTTTTTTTTATTCTTTTATTTATCATTTACATAGATTCTTTTCTATTTTGTAAATGTGAGAACGTTGCAGGCCTATAAGTAGACTGTACATTTGCTGACCATTTTCTATTTTGTTAGAAAGGCCTACACTGTCCTTCCAACATATTTCAAAATGTTGTATAAGCCAATTATTTTTAAAAGAGTAACCGTGGACTTTCTTGTCGGCTCTTCTCCATAGGAAACGACTGATTGGAACCGTGCATCTAGCTTCTGAAGTTTCATATGTGCCAATGTAAGTTTATGTGAAATAAAATATTTTGATTTTTCTGTCTTATGATCGGCCAAAAATGCACCCTGTTCATTTTAGCTATTTCCAAGAGAGGCTGCAATTAGTAACCAGTCTACATTAACGACGTAGTGCACGTGGATCAAATTAAGCAAACCACAGTATCATACCTTGTATAATGTAATAACCACGCCGAGTTTGGGGCAGTACTGATGTTCCCATACGTGCACTTTTATGTGCGCGTCCACCGGTCGAAATCGGTCCGTCCGTACTGTACGGAGCGTCCGGATTTACAAAATTCCGATAGGGTGCGTCCACTGCTTTCAGATTTTGCATCGGCAATATCAACCAGTGTTTCCACTTTTAGGGATTTCTCCTTTTTGGGGCAAAATTACCAATGTTATGCATGGTTTAGGGCTATTTTATTTTGACAGAGATTTATATGTACTAGAGTTGTTTGCATTGCGACAGATCGCGGAACAAAAGAGAATAAAATGTTTTTAAATGTTCTATTAGGGCCGGTTTCTTGCTTTTTCGTGAAAAAAATCTGCTGTTGAGCACATTTATGTTCGCATAATTCGTCAAAATATAGGGAACAGCTGAATTTTTTTCGCGATTTCAGGTTTGATCCCGTAGTAAAAGTTGTTCATAATGATGAGTACAATGACCCCTTAAAAGATTGCCACTGTTTATACTTACACCCTGTATATTGTTGAAAATTAAAACCAGGAAATATAAATTATTTTTTTATTATTGTCTATTCATTTTAATAAATAAGTATTAAAACGAAAACTACAGTCATTTTCGTCGAATTTCAGTTTTGCTTCACCAGAGTGCGGCGCTCAGATGGTGGGGGGCGCTCCAGACGGCAGAGTGAGCGATGGGAGCGAAGTGAGACACAGCAGGCGCGGCGTACACGGCAGCGGGGGCGGCGTACACAGCAGGAGCGGCGTGAGCATAGGTAGCCACCACCGCGGGTTTGGAGATCACATCAACACGAGACTGGTGGGACACCGCAGAGGGGATGGCGTGGACAACAGGAACCGCGTAGTGAGCCAAAGATCGCTTCTTCAAGAGATGAGCATGAGAAAGAGCGAGTCCAGCATGAGCACCGTACGCGGAGTATCCATGAGTGCCGTACGCGGCGTATCCGTAAGCAGGGGCGGCGTATGCAGAGGTGGCGTAGACGAGGGGAGAGACGGCGTGAGAGACGACAGCGGGGCTGGTGCGCACATCGACGCGGGACTGGTGGGAGACAGCGGAGGGAGCCACGGCGAGCACGGGGGCAGTGTAGGCGTGAGACACGACGGGAGCGACGGCGTGAGACACCACCGCGGGGCTAGAGACAACGTCCACGCGGGACTGGTGCGACACGGCGGAGGGTGCCACGTGGGCGACGACGGGCGCGGCGTACGCGAGGTGTCCCAGGGAGCGCTTCTTCAGGTAGTGTCCGTGACCGGCGTAGCCGAGAGCGGAGTGGGCCAACAGGGGAGAGGCGTAAGCGGAGTGCGCCAACACGGGGGCGACGACGGAGTGGCTCACGATGGCGGGGCTGCTGTGCACGTCCACTCGGGACTGGTGGGATACGGCAGAGGGCGCGGCCAGCAAAGCGGGGGCGACCACGGAGTGAGCATAGGGCACGACAGCGCCGTGCGCGAGGGGAGCGTAGTGTCCTTCCAGGGCCTTAGCCTGCAGGTGCAGGGCGCGTGCGTTGATCACCTCGGCGGTGTCGAGCGGGCGGCCGTGCGGGTCCAGCACGAGCGCCGGGTGGTGCGGCGGCTGCGCCAGTGGCACCAGCGAGCCGCACGCCGCGGCTACTACAGTGAATAACACCACCAGCGTATTCATTTTAACGTGGTCTGTGTTGTGAGATTCGACGATACACAAGATCACTTCAAACCGTGTAACGGCTGACTGATACTTTTCACTAGTTAATGGACTCTTTTATAGTCCGAGCGGTCAAATTATAAGCTGGGTACATACACAGTTCATAATTTCTCAGATCTTAAATGATATTAGGTAGTGAATAGCAATGTCAAGTGTCATAATGAAAGTAATCAGCCTTGCACTAAGGCAGCTTTTGCGTTGTACTTAATCTCGCTTCCGACTCGGCAGCCGTGTACCGGTGTGATCATGGCTTAAAGGTAAAATAAATTGTAAAGCAGTAATAAAATAAAAACTGCGTCAACATGCGTAATGCGGATACATACAGAAAACCATATCAATGCTTAGATAAGTATATTCCAGTTATAGAGCATTATTTCGCCAAATCTACTCGTGTGGCAGAGTTACATAATATGTTTGTAGTAAAGTTGTATTGTCTTTCACTTAGCGCAGTACCTACCTCCCTATCCTTAGACGTGGATCTATGTCACGCCCTACAACACTAACCTACTTGTAAATAACCATAATATTTGTTTTATATTCTAGAAATAAGAGATAGCTATTTTATAAAAACAACGTGCTTGTATACACCTGTAGATAATTCTACTTGATAAAAATAATGTTTGAAAGCTCTCATAAGTTCAGTTTGATTAGATTTGAAAGAGTTTTTTAGCGATCTTATTTCAGAGATATTGAAGACATGTGGGACTTCTTTCTTTCGATTTATTAAAGTAGGTCTTCTTAGAGTATTATTATTTTTATTTGGTTCTCCTATCTGGAATTTCTCAGTAACAGCCCGGAGTCTGGATTTGTGCCCGGTTGATGGCAACAGGCTCGCCCCCTGTTACGTGGGTCTTAAACATAACTGGCGAAATGAGGGTGTACTATAGGTACCTACACCTCTGCCTAACCCTCCGGGGTTTACAGGCGTGATGTTATGTTATATTATTTTCTGATACGTAGAGGTAGTTGACGCAAAATAAAAAACAGATCGTATGTATAAAATTAGTGTGAGTGTATAATTACATATTCTCACGCAAGCCTTGTTTCAAGATTATTCGAGATCACGAGCGGAATACAATTTTTTTGGTTTTCGTCAAGCCCGAAACTAATTACATACGAGGTTGTAATACATTAACTTTCTTTACAGAACTGACAGGATGACGAACAAACGTATAAAGTTAAGAAAATATTAAAATTAGTTCAAATGGCTGCCTGATGACATGCTTTTTTGAACGTTTTGGTTCAATTCGAACTCCTTGCAACTCAAAATATAAAATTGAAAGACGGGTGGAAGTCCGGTTCTTGATGTTTAAGCATGAATTAAAAGATCATAAAATCTATAGAAAAAAAATACTTAGTAAAGGCTTTCTGAATCGAAGCAAACATTCATCATCATCCCATCGAGGAATCGAATCATTTTCACTCGTGACCGTGTTCCTGACTGAAAATAGATTTCCCAAACGTAAAAAAAAAAACAGGTATACAATTTATATTACCTACCCGATAAATGCAAAAAAAAAACAAAACAAAAATGGGTAAATCGACTCGACAATCGTCGATAGAGTCGACTTCAAAAAGGGCAAAGGAAAAATGCAGCAACAGGAGGAGTCATCAATTCCTGTCTTTCACACTTCCTTCCTTTCTTGTCTTTCTACGTAGACCTTTAGAGATACCAACACTATACGTTAGTGCCACCAACGTGTTCAGAAGATTACATAATATATTGTGTCTACCTACCTGTACATCGTAGATACTTATGTCAGCAGAGAAGCTAGCCATATAAACAAAGAGTTTTTGACTAAATAAACGGCATAAAGAACTGCCTCTTGAAAGAATTATTATGTTACTAGCTTTTACCCGCGGCTTCGCCCGCGTAGAGGTCGAGAATCCCACGGGAACGTTTTACCGGGATAAAAAGTATCCAAGTTATGGTCTACCCATGTGCCAAATTTCATTCAAATTCGTTCAGCCGTTTTACCGAGAAAGTGTAACAAACAAACAAACAAACTCACTTTCGCATTTATAATATTACTAGCTGCGCCCCGCGGTTCCACCCGCGTAGACCGGGATAAAAAGTTGCTTATGTGTTAATCCAGGATATCAGCTACCTCCATATTAAATTTTATCAAAATTGGTCCAGCCGTTTGAGCGCGAAGAAGTAACACACACACACTCACAAACTTTCGCCTTCGTAATATTAGTGTGATGTGATTAGTTAGGATAAGTTAGTATCTAAACCGACGACGCCGCGACGTCCTTAGAAAGGCTGTTGCGACAAACTGGATGCGGAAGGCAGAAAACCGGCTGTTGTGGCGCAACTTCAGGTGGGCCTGTATCCAGCAGTCCGGCCAGATAGGCTGTGTTAATTAGTCAACACAGCCTATCTGGACAGATTTAAAAATTTAAACCATAAGAGTATCATACAATATGCATTTTTTGAAGTATCGATTTCTACAAAAAATATATTAATTTATAAATACCAAGTCTTCATTGATTACAACTTGTAATCATACACTACATAGTCATACCGTACCGTTAGCACTACAACAATATCATAAACTTTTGACAGGCACTCAAACACAGCTCTCGCTAAAATTAGCTATAAACTACTGCAGTAGTGTTGTGAAATGTCAGTAGACGATACAAATACACTATGTACAAAGAGCCGAGATATACTTACTACTTGACTGTATTCGGCAGGAGGTGAACACTATTTGTGACATTTCCAGTGAAAATGCCACGGGGACACGCGGCGCTGAAAGCTTTGAGATATATAGGGTGACTGGTAATTAGTTACCGATACTTAAACACATGATTGTGCTCATGATAACAAACAACTTTTACTAAGGGAACAACCCGTAAATCGCGAAAAAAAATCAGCTGTTCCCTACATTTTGACGAGTTATGCGAGCAAAAAATGTAGGGAAATGCTGATTTTTTTCGCGATTTCAGATTTGGTCCCATAGTTAAAGTTATTTGCTATCATGAGTACAATCATGTGTTTAAGTATAGGTTACTAATTACCAGTCACCCTATATGCAATGATATTGTGTATGACATACAGTGTGGTATGCATCCGGTCTGTTCATATAAACTAACTAGCTTTTGCCCGCGGCTTCGCCCGCGTGGATGTTGGAAAATATCCCACGGGAACGTACTACCGAGAAATCCTTTCTTATTCCTTGTCTACATTATAAAGGGAACCTCTGTGCAAACTTTCAGCTTTCTAGGTTCAAGGGTTTGGGCTGGGCGTTGATGAATGAGTCAGTCAGTCAGTCAGGACTTTTCTTTTCATTTATATATAGAAGATTAGCCGCGCGCCGCGGGTTCGCCCGCGTAGACTGGGATAAAAAGTAGCCTATATATTAATCCAGGGTGTCAGCTACCTCCATACCAAATTTTATCAAAATTGGTCTAGCCGTTTGAGCGTGAAGAAGTAACAAACATAATATTAGTGTGATTGGTCTCCGGTAAAGAATGGATAACCTTGAAATAGCATAATAGACCTTATAGCCGTTCTAAAAAAAATACAAAAAAAATATGATCCCAAGTACCTAAGTACGAGGTACTCGTAGGTATTTTAATAGTTTTTTAGAAAAAAATACTAACTTTTTTTAAGTACCATATTTTACATTCTTCTTCACTACGACCACAAATGAATGAATTCCATCTGTTATTTGTTGTTATAATAATGTTCGCAGAGAGGCAGTAAACAGTGTGTAAGTACTACTTGGGATATTTTTATATATTTTTTTGCTTAGACATAATGTCTATTATATGCTATTTCAAGGTTATCCAGTAATTACCTGACACCCTGCATATTCTTCACATTGATTTGTGTTGCTTTGCTGAAGGCGAATCCTCAAGAGTAACTTTACTCTGCTATCTTAATGATCTTGGAAGACTTCTTGTTGGCAAACTCTCGATTCTTTCTCTCGGGAAAACACAAACTAGGCAGGTATATGACAACACCTCATGGCGTGGTATGAATGTCCAGGGTCTGCCGGCTGTAGGTACTTTAAAGTGGAGGCTTTTTTAATGTTGGCAATGAAAAGAGCCTATTAAAACAAGGCTTAGTAAAGTAGGACATATGCATGTCGTGCATATGAGTGTCCGCCTACGAACATCGCACAGGTACTGTTTACAACTAAAGGTACAGCACTACAGGTACTGTTTCCTGAAGATATTATAGACATATACAAACGACACACATGGATATGCCATAAGCCTCTTAAAACGAAGAGTACATTCCATGGTTCATCAAATTTGATGAAAAAATTGAGACAGTAGTCGGGCGGGAAAGAAGGCTTTCGAAGTTTTTCAATGAAAGCTGTAAAAATCGATTGCCATTTACGGCTAGTGTTGTATTCAGCATAACATTTCCAAGCCAGTATCAACCACACACACAGCTTGATAGAGCTTGATACAGCTTGATAGAGGTCATTATGTAATGATAAGTGATATATGTAATTTATTTCTGTAATTAGTTTTACAAACACTTTAGTACGTCAAAAATATCTTTTTCAAACTACATAGATGAGGTTGGTGTTTTGTAGCTGACTGCACAGTGCACACAAAGACTTTTCGTACGACTTCAGAAGAAATATGCGTCATTCTAGTAGTGGATGTGGGAACTACTTTTCATTTAAATAAGGCATTAATAAAAAAAAAATGTTTCTAAACAAGTATTTGGTTTATTCAAGTCATGACAACCAATCTTATGCACAAAAAATAGTCATATATATATATATTTGTTAGAATTAGCATAAACAATTCAATCAAAACAGGAACTATATTGTGTTGTTATATATGGGCATTGGTGTTGGTTTTCATGAGCATGTGCATGTGCCATTGCATTCAATTCGAAGCGCACGAAATGTCCGGGTGCAATTAATGAAAAATCAAACTTATAAAAATATAAAAGTCGTTTATTTACAAAAATACATACCTACAACGTTTCTTTACTATAAAGCTTATTACCTAAATTCAATTTCATCGGATCCTATCACTCTTGTCGATTACCAGTAGGAAGCGTAGACGGAGGGGGCGTACACGGAGCGAGCTTCGAACACAGCGGGGTATTCCACATGCTGGGACACAACAGCAGGAGATGACTTGATGTCAACCCGAGACTGGTGAGACACGGCGGAGGGAGCGGAGTACACAGCAGCTACGGGAGCGTACACAGAGCGAGCCTCCACCACGGCAGGGGCGGCGACCACTTGCTCGGCCACCACAGGGGCAGCATAGCTGGTGACAACCGCGGGAGAGTGATGCACATCCACACGGGATTGATGAGATACCGCAGAGGCACCGGTGTACACAGCAGGAGCGACAGCAACAGTACGCGCAGCAACCACAGGCTCGGAAACCACGGCGTATTCCACAGGAGCAGCCACCACCGCGGGAGAAGAGTGCACGTCTACCCGGGACTGGTGCGAGACGGCCGAGGGCACGGCGTAGGCGACGGCCACGTGCCCGAGGGACCTCTTCTCCACAGTGGCGCTGGGGGCGGCCACGGCCACGGCGACAAGAGCGAACAACACCACCAACGATCTCATAGTGAACGAGGTCTGTGTCGGGATACGAATGAGGACGATCACTTCTAACCGAACTCGGTCGACTGATGACCAACTTAGAATCGTCCCGCTATTTATACGTATGATAATAATCTATGTATGAGTATCCGAGTTTGTTATTTGGGCGTCTAGGAATACAAAACCGACCGTCCTTGTCGTTGTCGCCTAAATCAGCTGCTGCTTGTAAAGGTCGCACTTGTTGATACATTTACGCCTAATGTAGGCCTGTGACGTGCCATAATGTACCCAACTCTAGGTACTCTAGGTAGGAGTTTGACATTTAATGAGGATATTGGCGACGATAGGCGGACCAGATCGCAAAAAATGATTGCGAACTCGTTGTGATCTAGAAATATTTATTACTTCAAGGTCAAGCGATATCCGCCTCATATCCGCAATTAAGAGGTATTGGCAGCAAGAGGTAGTGATCGAATGGTACATAAGTAATTCTAGTTTTTAATATTTATTAGATTTTATGCAAAAACAAATAATGAGGAATTCATTTTGTATCAGATTGACATTTATAATATTAATTAAGTTCTGTTCACATAATTAATATGGCATATTTATGTACAGATCACCCATACATAATGAGGTACTTGAAAAAACAGATATTATTATTATTATAGCATTTTGCTGAAGATGGCCACTCGCTCACTTCACACAATATACCTACGGGAATTTTTACTAGCGGTAAACTATGACTACGATGCTGCCTACAAAAAAAAAGTGTTAAACTTTAATTAATTCCAAACTAAAGTCACCCAATACACATCGTAAGTAGAAAACGCATAAGTAAGCTGACCTGGGCACGCGTTACCGTGGCCGACTTGGAAATCCCTAAATAGACTACGAACCTAAGTCGGCCGTAGCAAAGAGAATCTCCACAGATGATTTATAAACCACTCGGACCTCAAATGTATACGCGGTGTCTCTCCGCAAGTAATAGCTACCTTGCATCTTGCGCCGCATCAGCGTTGTGGATCTTATGACGGCGTCAGTGGACGGAGTTTGCGTGACAGTATTTTGAGCTAACCATATCATAATATTTGAAATTTCACAACCTTATTTGCCATCGACACTACGCTAAGAAGAAGAAGTATGCTGAAAGCCTTCCACAACAAAGACTTCAGTGATACTAAGTTATTAGATACGTGTAATGGTCTTAGATCCATTTGATGACAACACAGAACGTATTCAAAAAGCTTTTATACGACAATGGCATCGATTTTAATGATCTTAAGATAACTGATTCAATGCGGTCGATCAATTAAATCGCTCCTGACTCCAAAAGGTTGGATCTTCGACTTTGGCAACAACTTACACCGCTACACAGTCATCAACTTCGACTACTTCATACGAAATATGAGGTTAGTACTTAGGTACGTAAGTCAGACTTAGATAGTCAATTTGGTTCAAGGAACAATGAAAAACTTTTTTTTCTGATATTTAAATTATTTTATTAGGTTAGAAATTGTGTACAAAAGATAGGTACAATAAAGTCACTCTCAATCATTGAAGCCTAGTCTTGTAATTAAGGAATTATATTTGTATCCTGTATGCTAGGATGAACTTTCGAATGAACGTAATATGAAAAATATAATGTCCAACTTGGTTTCCAGAATCCCGTGGCAATTTTAATTTAATTACGATAATTTGACGTTTATTATCCGATTCGTATAAAAGTCAAAACTTTTAAGGGTTTCCTCGTACTAGAACGATAATTATGCACTTAATTTTTACCAATGTTTCCGGGTAATGCAAAACCCCATAAAAACTGCTTGAATTTTTCCTCAACTAAAGGCTGCATGCTATTTGCACCCACTTTAAATATAGATATTCCGCTTTCGCTATATCCGTTTATCTACCCTCTTACTTGTTCATTAAGTACCCCATGATTAAGAGTCCCATGTTGTAATCCAGTTTTTCCTTTCTTCAGCTCTGCTGTCGATGCAATATCAAGTAAATAGTAAAAAAAAGAAGTAGTGGTCATCCGTATTCTTACCTCTTCTCGAGAAAATTGTGGGAAGGCTTCTCGTGTTAGGACAGAATAAAACTCAGACAAAAACAGGTTTACAGAATATTCAGTATTTTAATTTCAGATATCATTAACTACCTACTCTCTGAATAGGATAATTAAATTATTGTTTGTAATTAAAACAAAAGAGGTTTTGTTTTAAATCACGCCCTCTATCGCAGTCAGGACAAACTAAAACAGTCTATAGTAACTAAAGCTGACGTAGCCGTACCGTAAAGGTGCACGAGACTCGTGAGATTCTATGGCTGTATTGATACAATCAGTTCAGTAAGAGCCTCTCGGGTTTGCTAGTTTCAAGTTTTCACGAAAGATGTCGCTGTACTTACATTAATGCTTAATGGGATGTGTCAATATGCTATCAATTTTAAAATAACATTAGGTAGGTACCATAGGTCCCTAAGTAGATTGGTTTAGTTGTAAACTTACCTCTAACATGTGGGATTTATGTCGGGAAGAGAGAGATCTTTAAGAATTTAGTTCTCATATATTATTGTTAACTTAAGCAAATGTCCCAATGGCACTATAATTTCAATTGTTTATTCATTTTCTGTGAGAAATTAAGCAGTATTAGCGTCTCTTACTATTCTATTTAGATTGGCATGGGAATATAAAACAAAGAATGGCTATGATATTTTAATCAGTGCATCAATTACCTAACATATTTGAAGTCATTGTGTAAAACTTATGTTAGACTTTCTCCATACAGCCTCAGACAGAAGTGATGTCACTATTCATAACAAACATCAAAGAATATGTTTTTTTTTAATGTGAGACTGTAAACCTGTCTAAAATATTAGAAAACATCTTAGCTATTTAATATCCTTGTTGCTTCAAATATAGGTGAAACCTCGCGTAAATCAAAATGAACAAGGTTGTCCTGAAACTGAAATAATTGAACTAGTTTCCTTATAAATATTATTTTTGCCAAGCATCATCAATCATCATCTCTCCCTAGCCTTTTTAGGGTTCCGTACCCAAAGGGTAAAACGGGACCCTATTAATAAGACTCCGCTGTCCGTCCGTCTGTCTGTCCGTCTTTCACCAGGCTGAAACAAACGGCTTCGGCTGTTAACAGTTGAAATTTTCACAGATGATGTATTTCTGTTGCCGCTATAACAACAAATACTAAGAAACAAAATAAAATAAATATTTAAGGGGGCTCCCATACAACAAAAGTGATTTTTTTGGTCGTTTTTCTCGATATTGATAACGGCAACAGGTAGACGCTTGAAATATTCACAGAATATTTAGTTATAATAATAATAATAAAAAATAATAAAATTCTTTATTGAACATATATTCACTTTAAAAATAAATAATTAAATTAAAATAAAACAAATAGTTAAGGGGGGCTCCCATACAACAAACGTGATTTTTTTGCCGTTTTTATAGATAATGGTACGGAGCCCTTCGAGCGCGAGCGACTCGCACTTGGCCTGTTTTTCTAACTATGTTGGGCTTTCAATCTAACCGGATGCAACTGAATACAGTGTTTGTGTTCTATGGTTTGTTTTTTTTTATTCTTTATGCGTCAGATTTAGTGCAAATACAATACATAGCATTTCCTTTTTATATTATATCTATCTACATAAGTACCATTTTTAACCCCCGACGGAAACACAGGGGTGCTATAAGTTTGGGCTTGCGGACGACGAGTAATGGGCAGCTCGCCGTCCGGTAAGGACCAGGCCCGGGTCGATGGCGCGTTGTGTTCCACGCGCGCCTCAAAGAGATGTCAGCAATGAAGGGGTCAATTGGGCCGATGCCGCCGGGGTCGCGGGTAGTTCGAAAGAGATACCGTGGCCCTGGCACGGGCAACTGAAGGAACACGGGTGGGTTTTACTCAGTAAAAGTCTGACACGCCCTCCCGCTCTGCCCAGAGCGAGAGAAGTCATTTGATGATTTCCCATCCACAAAAAAAAAAAAAAAAAAAAAAAGTGGTGCTATAAGTTTAACTGTAGCTGTTTGTGATATCGTAGCTCCCAAGCGACTGAACCGATTTTTTTTTTTTTGTTTGATTGGTGACTTGATGGAGAGTGTTTTTAGCTATGATTAGCTCTTTTCTAGTCAATGAATAGATGGGAGCATCCTCCACAGGTCTGATCGAGTTGAAATTTGGTATTTACTTCAATAATATTAGAAATCTTTATTTTTGTGGTTTATAAACAATATATAAGTTAAAACTATTTACACTAGGTACTAAAGTAACTGACTAACTAACTAACTATACAAATAAATACAAAAACAAAAGGATACTTAGGCGTCCAAGTACTCGTCCGCATCGATGTCATCCGGAAACGTGCCCAGAAGACTGGCAGCATTGTCACGTGAATGGCAATGCTAATTCTTTGTCCAAAGAATGAGCCAGCCCCTCTGGTCACGTGAAGTCTCGACCAGTCGGCGAGAAATTTCCTTAAAAAGTAGACGCGCACTAGGGCCCATGACCCGAGCGTTTCGACCCCAAACGGCTCAAAACTGTAGTTACCTATAAGGTTACAGTATTTGCGCCACTTGAGGATCTCAGCAGCCGCAGCAGCGGCGCCAGCACAGCACGTCGTGCTTGGAACATGAGATGGCGCAAGGGTGTCGACACAGGTTGCGTCCCACACCAGAGGCCTACCCATCTTCCAAGGCAACAGCGTCATGCCACCTGGTCCTTCCCATCGTCACGTACCAAGCCGTTTGGTTCTAATACCGCTGGTACGCCGGCGGTGACAAGAGCTCGACGAATAATGTCGTTGATACTGGCGTGCCGTGCTATGCGACCTGCTCTCCTGTAGCAGGACAGGCCATGGCGCCCGAGACTGTCGACAGTTTCACCGCAGTGACACCGATGCGGAGCAACACAAAGTGCGCCCAAGCGGAGACACGTAGCGAGCCGAAACGATGAGTCATCCATCATAATACCTATGGTGGATGACGGGAGCGCCTGAAACCACAAGTCTGACTCCCATTCTCCCACAGCCAGCAGACGGGCACGCTCAACAGTATGAAATGACGTGTTTACTAGGGTATTCCGTATAATACTGCAGAACGGCACGTCCCACTGTTTCTGGGAGGACGGGTTGTCGGGCAAATAGGTATTGGGACAAGCCGTTCTCCAAGCGTTCAACGCATCGGTCAAAAACGGTACCTCAAAATCGACCAGTGAGGAACATAAAATTTTCCCGGTTAATTTATCGGTACTGTGGACCGAGGAGAGGAAGGCCGGTAAACTAATACTTGAAATTTTGCGGACGTCGAGACCACCCAGGCGGATGGGAAGAGTGGCTTGCTGCCACGCTCGGTCGTCCAGGGCCACATTTAGAATAGAAGTTAGTGTGTTTCTAATAATTTGGTCTACTTTTTCTAAAAGTTGTGGATGCTTCCTAGATGGGAGGAGCGAAGGCTATATGTGAATTTTGGTCCAAAGCAACAGTATCGAATGAGTGTGAAGGCCGAATGAATATTAATTTTGTAAAGTCGTTCCGAGACATCATGAAAATTTTGTATTTTCTCCTCAATAAACGTTGGAAAGGATTCGTCAAAAATTGGGGATCCCAGGAGGTGAAGAGAGTTTCTTTCCATAATTTTGATATTAATTTGGTGCTATTGTATTCAATTTTGATATGGTTAGTCTGTCTGTCAGTGGTTTGGGGAAGATAAATTTTACATTTTGAGAGGTTAAGGTTTAGGCCAATGGTACTGAATTTTTAAAAGATTTAGTTTTTTTAAAAGAAAAATTCAGTACCAGTTATTAGTTAGTTAGTTATTTATATATGGCATCTCGCAGTTGACCACTAAGGGTGAGCAGTCTCGACCCTTAGTGGTCAACTGCGAGATGCCATATATAAATAACTAACTAACTAATAACTGGTACTGAATTTTTCTTTTAAAAAAACTAAATCTTTTAAGACTGTGTCTACATCACCTCCTAGAGTTCCGTCATCCAAATACCATACGTTGAATTTAGAATTTAGTTGTCGAATAATTGGATTTATTGCCAAACTAAAAATGACTGGCCCAAGAGGGTCGCCCTGTTGACATCCAACGGCTGAGAAAAGGTTGTCTTTATAAAGTAATTTAGAGGGGTGCCTATAACATTGATAAAGAAAACTGTAAATTTTGGGTATTTCTTTTTGAACTTCTGTCAACAAGGTGTCCCTGTTTACGGAATTGAAAGCGTTCTTAATGTCAACCTTAAGGATGATCTCACCTTTACCGCTATTGAGGTAAGTAAATAATGCATGTACCGCAGCCTCACAGCCCCCTTTAGACCCAAAGCCCAGCTGTAGGGGCTGGAATATGCTGACCAGTGTTTCGCTGTAGAAAGCACAGCAAATTTTGGCTGCGATGCGACGATAAGTGAGCCCTACGGCAATGGGACGAATGCCGCCATCCTTCTTGTGCAGGGCACATAGATTTGCCCCGTACAAGATATCAATGACGGCTTCGTTCACATTGCCGGAGAGTATGAGATTAATGAGGGCCGTTAGCTTCTTCAAAAGGGACTCACCAGCCTCCCCGACGCCTGAACACATTGTCCTTCAGGTATTGAGGTGTCAGGCCGTCGGGGCCGCCGGCGGAGCCACTTCGAAAGGAGCACACGGCCGCATATTCTTGTTGAGCTGTAATTGCAAGTGAGTTGGATTCCAGATCGGGTGGGTCAGGAAAGGAGAGATCATCTGCCGGGGCAGGGTGTTTGCTCTCCAGAGCTGTAAGTATCTCTGGAGAGTACGGCGCAACTACATCGCTACTAAAGATGATCCTAGCTGCACCACTGATATCACTCTCGCCTAGTTTAGACTCCACATGGTGCAATAAACCTCTTTGGGGAAGGTGTGCTGTTAAGATACTTGCGTGAAGGACACTTGCGCGAATCCACTTGCGCGAAAGGACAGTTGCGCGAAAAAAAGGGGACGAAAACGAAGAGACGAAAACGAACGGACCAACAATAAAAAGTCGCCTGATGAAAACAAAGGACCAAAGGTCCTTTCTTTTACAAAGGACCAAAGGTCCCACGTCGTCGTTGTCGTCGTATAGGACGATAGGACGGGCGGTTTTCGAAAAGTTTTCGTCGTTTTCGTTCCCTTTTTTCGCGCAAGAGTCTTTCGCGGAATTGGAATCGCACAAGTGTCCTTCGCGCAAGTGTCTTTCGCGCAAGTGTCTTTCACGCAAAAGTTCATTTGCGCAAAAGTACAATCGCGGAAATGTCTTTTCACGCAAATGTCGTTCGCGCAAGTGTACCTTCAAGCAGAAGTCCGTTCGCGCAAAAGTTCGTTCGCGGAGATGTCTTTTCATGCAAGTGAGTTCGCGCAAGTGTCTTTCGTGAAAATGTCTTTCGCGCCAGTGTTCTACTACCACCTTGAACAGATGCTGCAGGATTACCTGGAATTTGCAGGATACCCAACTTCCTCACCAACTCGTGTTTGGGCTCATTGGAATCGTCTCAATGAATAGGTATTAGGTAGATGGCAATCTTGGTCTGATGACAGAGCAGAGTAGCAAAACGAAATGAGGGTAAAGGATAAAGGCAAACTACCAAACTTTGAGTCGGGGGTTTTTTAAATTTAACTTTTAACTTGTTTGTTAACGGACCTGTAGTAAATATACTGGTGTTTTTATTTATATTTGTCAATCAAAGCCTTGGCGCAATATCAGGAATACCCATGCTGAAAACATGATTCCATATTTGGAAGAAAGGAACACCAACTTCCATAACACTGACTGGGTTTTTTGTCTATTGTCCATTGTTCAAGCATTGTTTAAATAAAATTAATGAATGCTTATCAAAAGTATCTATTAATTTACTTCAATTAAACCTATGAAAAACCCGTGGGTCGCTGAGTGCGTGTAGTTGAATAGGAGTCCTTGAAGGGAACCTTAGGGAAGCCCAGAGTTACGTAGCGACCGGGCGCAATCTGGGTCATCGATTTAATTTGCACACAGAAATGCGTGAGTCGTGTTACAACTAAATTTTTTGTATGATCACTATTTTGTTTTAGGGGCTTGAACATCTTTAAATTGTTGGAAGCAAAATTGGTCAAATGATAAAAAAAGAAGTAGAGATAGTGGTTCCTTGCGATAAAAAAAACTATTGCATAAAAAAGTACGTTGATATTAAATTTTAGGGTTCCATACCCAAAAGGTAAAAACCCCTATTACTAAGACTCCGCTGTCCGTCCGTCCGTCTTTCACCAGGCTGTATCTCATGAACCGTGATAGTTAGACAGTTGAAATTTTCACAGATGTTGTATTTCTGTTGCCGCTGTAACAACAAATACTAAAAACAGAATAAAATAAATATTTAAGGGGGTTCCCATACAACAGACATGATTTTTTTACCGTTTTTATAGATAATGGTACGGAACCCTTAGTGAGCGAGTCTGACTCGCACTTGGCCGGTTTTTTTTATTAATAACATCTAAAAATATCTACGCACGAAGAGGTTTAAGAAACCATTTAAAACCTTCTTTTGTCCTTAGATAAACACTGTTATGTTTATTTTTGACGCCATTACTGATTTCCCTAAACGATTTCACCTAGAAAGTTCAATGTAACTATTACCTGCCGGTTATGTTAAAGTTCCATGCGTCATGCTGGTTGCTATACAATAAAGCCGTGAGTGTCACTACGGTTTACAAACGTACAGCCATTGCTTAAGACTTTACGCAATCAATTGCATGCAGTAAGTATTATAAAATCATTGTTTATTTATTTATTTATTTAGGCTAGCCAACAATTGTTTACACTAAACATTTAAAAATGTTTGCTATTAATACTTACATTTATAAGTGCAACAATTACTTATAGGCTAGCACAACATGCACCATTTATGGTTTTACATAATATAGAAAAAGTGAAAAAGGATATAAATTACAATTATTAAAGCTATTTAATAACTCAACTGCATTGTTAGACATTATCTTATAGCCTACGCAAGGCCTCGCAAATTTGACGATTCTCTTCTTTAGAAGCCAAGACTTACAACGGATTGCTGAGATAGAGAAATTCTTCTTTTTCTTCTACCCACGCAAGTAGATAAGTATTTTTAATGTGGTTTTATAATGTGTACAAATCGCGAAAGCTTAAAAAGTTTACGTATTTGTAAGTTTTAAAATAAATTTTATTTAAATCTTAATTGATACAGCCACTCCACGCATTCTCTGTTCGATATAAAAATGTCTGTCTTGGCCTTGCGCGAAGCACGTTGCAATACCGAAGCGCAATTCGGAAAACCCGCGTCTTGCAATACGAGTTCCCAGTATTTTACCAAAACATTCAATATTTCATGAGTAGCTTTGTAACTTGATTAGATACTTAAAATAACTGTTTGGAAAAACCAAGAATTTATTAGAATGCAGTTTACAAGATGTAGTACAATTTATAGTCTGTAATTAACTAAGTTTATTTACATTTTACTACATAATCAGAGCCCATAAAGGAAGTTTCAATGCATGTATTTTAACTAGGAGGAGTTAAACGATTTAAATAAAGCTGTAACCCGAGTAAAAACCCCAATTTATTCAAATAAATTTACAAAATTATTTTAAAAGCATTCATAAATTCAAATTCAGAAATGTAAGTAGCTTATTTGTAGCCATGTCATAATTAGTAATCTTTACTACGCGTTTGTAACATTCTTTAGTTAACGATAAAATCAAAACAAAAAAGAAATAGTCGGAAGTCAGAACCAGAAGAAGACGCAACTACCAGAGCCCAAAGTCATTGATCTTAGTTACGTAACAGTCACAGTCAGCCAATTGCAGTGGAGATGCCATAAAAAATGTAAACAGCTTGTACTGAGGACTAGACTACTTCCGTACAAGTAGTGAAGTACCAACATAATGACGTCATGGGTTCAACGAACCCAACGCGGTAACTTAGACGTTTGTTGACTGCCTCCTCTAGTTTGATTGATTGTAAAGATACAGGTAGGTACGAGTAATAAGACCTCTTTTTTTATTTTAATGACGTAAGACACACGTCATCGCGACGTACGGCGACAACTCACGGCATTTCTTCGTCGTCCATTCATGTTTGAATTGATTGTATGAAGTATGTGCAACGAGAAATGACTCACTACATACTTAGGTAGCAATATTTACTACTTACACTTACGAGCAAAGGGTTCTGAAAGATATGTTGTGTATACTTTCTTTAGAAACAAAGTGACTGTACAGTTTTTTTGTGCGAATATTCTATTTCGTTATGATTTTATTAGTCAGATAGTAATATTTTTCTTTTTAAAAAAGAATCCTTTTGGTCTTAATACATCACATCACACATTACATAATGTCATAAATGTTTATTACCAAAACTGATCAAATCAATACAGCTTCTGTTATGTAAAGTTATTCCAAATACGATCAATTCGTTGCACTAGAAGTTGGATATCCTTAATTGCCGCTTTACTGTGTCAGTTACGTATATTAATTAAGACAACCTATCTTACATGATAACGAGAAATATTCGATTCACACACACATCATATAAAAGAGTTATAGATACGTAGGTATACGAACAATCAGCATTAAATAGGAAATAGTATCCAATATTATTGGAGATAAATACCTACTATTCTTAACTAAACTTATTTTAAAATGCTGTCTAGACTATAGAGATTATCTATATATATAAATAAAAAGAGAGGTCCTGACTGACTGACTGACTGATTCATCAACGCCCAGCCCTAACCCTTGAACCTAGAAAGCTGATAGTTTGCACAGAGGTTCCCTTTATCATGTAGACAAGGAATAAGGAAGGATTTCCCGGTAGTACGTTACTGTGGGATATTTTCCAATATCCACGCGAGCCAAAGCTAGTACAAAATAATATTAGTTAAAAGTACATTCACAAAAATTCCTAGTTATCACTTTTGATGTTAGTTTAATACAAAGCAAGAAAAGTCACACATACATATATAAATTTATATAGCTTAAGTGACACACACGAGTATATATTTACATAATAATAAATTATGTTATTCATATACTCGATGACTCACTCACAATTTCTCAACTCTTCTGACTAAAATGATATTTTATTGTGTTCCTATCCTCAACAGTATCGGGCCAAGGACGGCTGTTAGGTGAGAATTATTGCAATAATATGCTTCCAAGAATGAATACAGAAATACAAAAGAATATTTACATGAACATTTTTCAGTTACTCGAAGGTCAAGTTTTCCTAAAAAATCTATTGCAAAATCATTATTCGTTATTTTTCCATCTTTATAAACAGTAAAAAATGTGTAGGTAATTCATAATCATGTCCTTTAATGTCTATACCTACTGTTTATAGTACACAGATGGTTCTGAGCCGCAATACCCGTATTTTTAACAACGTTCGCAATCTCATCTCAGTCTCAATCTGTCAAAAATTGTATCTACATTTTTGACATTTGATTGTCGCTGGCATGAGATTGCGACTTGAATTTGAACGTTTTTAGGTAAGAGAATTGGCCTTCTGTTGTTCATAAACAAAAATATTATTTGCCAAAGTACAAAATAGCGACACAGCATCTTTATTATACATGATCTACTTTCGAATGCAGATGACATTTCACGATACACTTTAACAACACTGTCGAGTACCCACAGTACCTACTGACATTATTTGGCAACAAACCACACGCAAGTTCATTCAATAGAGCATTGAAGTCATAGAAATGGTTCACCGAACTGTTGCGCAAGTGGTTGATAGCGTAGGCGTGCATTGCGCCCGCGCAGGTCCGGCTCGCATAGCGCTGGAAAGCCCCTCTTGTGCAAGCCAGTGGTGCATAAATGCGCAGTGACGAAAAAATCAAATCCTGTTTCTAATTAGCAACAATTAGATACACAAGAAAGAAGTATTTTTTAAGTAAAGTAATATCAAATCTTATCCGTGATTACATTTTTGATAATATTATATAAATATTAATGATCCGAAGCGTCGAACTTCCTAATTAAAAACCTTAATTTTATAGTAATAAAGATTTGTTACCCATACCCTTTTGAACGAGACACACCACTGCACTATGACGAAATCAAAACAAAAAAGCCTATGTCCCTACCTACAGAGTATAGGAATTAGTACTTCCAAACAAATCCTATTATGAATTATGAGCGTTAAGTCCTTACATAACAAACTAAGCACAATGGGTGGCAAATCGCATTAACCTACCGTTATGTAACGAATGCATTTTAATGACATAATGTCAACATGTATGTGCAACGCGTTGAAGTCTTTTGTACTGACATAAATAGGTATAATCTTTTACTAATAAATTATATCAATGTATGTCAGTAGTAGTTTCACTGAGAACTAAACCAAAAATAATTTATTATTTTATAATTGCTTTTATTAATATTTCATTTTGATAAAAATATAATTTTAGATTTATGTATAAATGTGTAAGTGATATTGCTAATTAGACAAATTGGACATTTTCGATTTTCATGTTGTGCTGGGATGTAGTTTATTATTTTGATATGCTTTTATCTACTTTTACTTTTTTCTACTTGCAATGTTAAGTTAAGTTTGACCCACTTTTCGGTGTTCGTTTGAGCTGAAATTATATATTATAATATAATAATACCTATGTAAAATCGGTGACAGTGCAATATTTTAGTACCATCGAGCTGATCTGATGATGGAACTGGAAACTGGACACGGAAACTCAGTAATAAAATGACACAACCTTATAGAGTGTTCTCGTTTAATTCGTCTTGACTGGTCTTAGATGACACTATGCAGAATTCCGAACTAATAAAAGCTTGTTCTAATTGTTTTTTTTTTTTGTCTAATCAGCCACTGTTGAACCTTGAATAAGAGCTTCTTAATAACCACTATAGTTCAAAGTCATATCCTCCCGACTCCTGTCCTTATCTCAATTTCTCGGGTCAGCACGTCCTTCCTTACAAAAATCTCTATCAGCCGTCATCTTAGTGTTTACTTCCTTCAGAATCATAAAACATTATGTTCCACACAATACATGTACCGCTTCTCTTACGCCATCCATATTTTAGAACACTTTTCTTGTCTCATTTTCTCCTACAATCAATCAGGAATTCAATGAGGAAATTGATATAGGTCTAACTAGGCCAGACAGGTTGGTGATAATAGTTTTTAATTGGTACTGGCTATCAACAGAATAAAACAGTCAAATGTCTTCTATCAAAATATGTTTTTCAGTGCAATATGTAAGCTTTGTCTATGAAACTATTTTGTTCCGAGTGTGTAGAGATGTAAATTGAAAAAAATACTAAATTTTTTTTTCACATTCTTGAAAATTGAAATTGAAATTGAAAATATTTAATTCAGACCAAGCACACACTAGTTTATACAAAGTCCATATTGCGTTAGTGAATAGATACTTATAGCTATGTTAGTAAAATTTAAAATTATTATTATTATTTTGGACATGCATGAGCGACCAATGCCTCAAAATTTGACTGTCCACTCTGTCCGACACCACGCTCAGGAGCGTGTTGGTGCTACCCTTTACTCGAGACCACAGGGAGGCCGTTCTTTTACGAAGCACTGCCTGGAAGCCGTCCGTGCTGTGGCCGGCGAACATGCCCGAGGCACTGCACCGCCATGGGAGCCCCAACAAACCCCTGAACGCGTTGTTATACTGGACGCGCAGAGCATGGCAGGCTTTCTTAGAGTAATTGCTCCACAGGTTGCACGTGTATAACGTTTGACAATAGCTTTTAAATAGTGTGACTTTAACGTCACGTGAGCATCGCGCAAACCTGCGAGAAAGCATATTACCTCTTACCGACAATGCCCTGCGCTCCCTATCCATGTCCATATCATCATTTAGATTCTCATTGACCCAGTGACCCAAGTACTTAAATTTTGACACTTGCTGTAGGACGGTTCCATTTAGCGTGATCGGAGGAACAGGGTAGGTTTTAGTCCCAGCCTTAAAAAGTAGCAGCTCGCTCTTCTGAACATTGTACTTGAGCCCATGGGCCATTGCATATCTTTCACATATGGTCAATAGTGACCTCACGGAACTGATTGAGGGGCCCAGAAGCACCATATCATCAGCATAGCTAATATTATTGGTAAAAACACCATCCACTGAACAACCGACACCAGCACCGCTAAGCTCCTCAATCAGTCCATTGACATATAAATTAAATAGAGTAGGTGAAGTTAAGCCCCCCTGCCTTACTCCACACTGCATCCTATATTCATCCGAGCATACAGAAAAAATACATGAAAAAAACTTGGTACCGTCGTTTTTTTTTTTTTCTACATTTAATTTTTTTTTTTTCAAAAAAAGTGAAATACAATAACTAAAATTAAATAAACACTAAATTTGACTATTTTATTTTTAATTAAAGTCAAATTATGTTAAAAAGAATGAAATTAGAAATTATACAAATATTATGAATTACAGTACTACTGTAATTATATACTAAACATACAATAATAATAGTACAAAAAAGAAAAATAAGCACTAAAATTCTCATCAGTGTTACAATCTTAGAATATATAATTACAGTATTACTGTAATTATATACACTAAGGTTACAATCCTCAACAGTATCAGCAGCTACGTTTGTTTTATCGGCAACGGAACAATTGACATGTGCAGTTTTTTTATTCGTTTCATCTGATTCTGAATCAACGACAATATATCATGTAATATTATCTCATATTTAACGATAACCACCTTGTTTTTATTTTCATATTCTTGAAAAAAAAAACAGTTTTTTTTTCAAACGTTTTTTTATAACTTTTAGTATATACGCCATCATTGTTTACATACAGGGTGTATGTGTAAACAGTGGCAATATTTTAAGGGGTCATTATACTCATCATTATGAACAACTTTTACTATGGGACCAAACCTGAAATCAAAAAAAAAAAATCAGCTGTTCCCTACATTTTGACGAATTATGCGAACTTAAATGTACTGAACAGCGGATTTTTTTTTCGCGTTTTCAGGTTTGATCCCATAGTAAAAGTTGTTCATAATGATGAGTACAATGACCCCTTAAAATATTGCCACTGTTTACACTTACACCCTGTACAGTGTTAGACAGTCAATCAATCAATCTGCGTACCTACACCCTTCTTGTCATTTTTCTTAAGAAACCTGTAATATCCCGTTGTTGGGCAAAGGTCTCCCCCATATCCTTCCTCTCTTCCCTTTAAGTTGGCTTTTCGGGCCAATCTCCCGTGAACATCTATAAGTAGTCTCGCCAGCGTTTTCCGGTACCCAGACTCTGGCATATCTTTCCTGATGTATTCTACTAATTAACACAACCTTATTAAAATTGTTTAACAATAACAGCCTACTTATCATGTAAATGTTTTTTTGGCAATATACTCACAAAACGGCGAGTAGAAGTTACTGGGTCATCGTGCCTTATTAGAAAACTATGGTCCTGAGAAAGTGGCTTATTATCTTGATATGGAAGGGTGAGCTCTAACCATGTGGGTGGCTTAATGGCTTATTACCTAACAATAGATTGGTACGTATGTTTGTATACTGTGACAACCAACAGTGGTTTGTTTACAAAAATATTAATATAAAAATCAACTGTTCCATAGAAAAATGCAATCTGATTGAAATGTATGGGAATAGTAGAGTTATTTGCTATTTCAGAGTCGATTCCATAGGAAAGGTTGCTCATATTCATGAGTAGGTATCTACTATCATCCTTTATTTATTGTATATAGCTATATTATAGCAGTTTTTCATGATAACAAAAGGGAATGGACGGGAAGTAGTATTTTTCAATTGTATTGTTTTAGTGCTGATGTGTGTATTTTGGTCGACATTGAAATAAATGAGATTAAGAAGAAAAAATTGCCAGAAGGATTTTTTTTGTTTTAGAAAACTGAAATTGAGCAAAATAAGAGTTCGTCAAAATGTATGCTGCTAAATTATGCTTATCTCAGGTAATTTTGACTTAAACATTGTATATAACCTTATCTGTAGTACATGTACTTGGCATAAACCCAAGACGGCTACTTCACGAAGAGATAAGGAGTTTTAGTGATGTCAGTTTATAGTACTAAAAACATACATACATAGGTTTAAAATTATACACTAAACACGAACCTACTCGTATAAACAACAAATGTATTTTCTTAACACATCATATAAATTACATAAGGGTAGATGGGTTAACATCCACTGCATGTATCAAATTTATGACATCAGTAACTTAATGTCAGTATTCAGTTAACGTTAACAATTGCAGATCCGCTAAGACGACCTCAAAAACCCATATTGCCAAACGTCTACTCGGAACATGAATGAACTAAGGGTTGATCAATGTTATGGCGGACGTCATGGCGTGTACCCAGATAGCTCTACGACAGACGTTTAGCGACCAGACGAAGCTAAGTTTGGTCAGTCGTTTCTTGATCTGAGGTGAAGTGGTAGGAGGCTGCGTTGATCGTCTTACAAAATCGGTCTGCGTGCATCTTTGCGTTGGTCGAAGTATAAAGCGACGTAGTGGTAGAAGTGGCAGTCATTCGGACGCAGACAGTGCGCCGGTAAACTTGTGAAAATTTAATCATTTGAAATAGTTTTAGTGACATACAAGGAGTGAAGAACTTAAAAGTAAGTTTGAAGTGCTTCTAAAGTTCGGGTTCGACGGTTACATCACAGGATTTGCGGTGACGGAAACGAAATATTTTGCGACACAATAACATTCTCGTTGTAGAATTTCTCTTACAATATCCGATGGAGAAAAGCAACTACCGCTGCGCCTAAACACAGTCATTACGCAGAAGTGGTGTAACATAATCATTAGTTTAATGTGCGAATACATAACAGTGATTTAACAAAACAATGCAATATTTGTTTACGATATCGTCATTTATTTAACTAATTGTATTCTTTGATTTTAATTAATAATTTTAACTTTAATAATCAATAACTTATTGTTATTATAAAATAAACATTAAATAACTAATTGGAAATTCAAAACATGGCCAAATTGAAACATTATTTGTGAGTAGCTAAATTGCTCTAAAAATAAAGTTGATCTCAGTATAAGATTTACATACAATAACAGTAAGTAGTTTCCCAAGTAAATGATCCTCGCGTAAACTTTCACTTTCCGGTCAGTTATTTGTGCGCCATCGCCGGTCTCGACCACAACATCAGTAATATGTAAAACATTACATAACACAAAACCATGGCGCACTTAGTATGGCTTATAAAATTTCCGCATGTATATTTAATAAGACTTTTCTCCCTTTTGATAATCAATAACGTGAGTCAATAAAATTGTGCTTCGCTACAAAGGAATATTATGTACCTACTTATAACATACGTATAACATACTTTTCTTAACATTTTTGTTTATATACACTCGGCCACTTACATCAGTCCTGCCATAACAACTTTTATTTTTAAAATTTTAATTCGTCATCTTGTATCCAACGTGCACAGGACCACGGTGCGTGCGCACAACACTTTCAAACAACGCCAACAACAGATCACACGCCTTTCAAAATGCTTTTCTTTTATGTTTTCTGTCATGATTGTGCTAGTGCGCTCTACTAACCGCGTAATCTAAAAAATTACGGAAATATAAAAATGCGAATTTTTGCCTAATTATGCTGTAACGTGTTGCATAAAACAAACAAGATAGAATAATATCGGAAGTTATGTAATGATTATCGATGTTAACCGAATTTGTGACGCATCGCTCGAGACGCACGCGGCTTGCCAACGAGCTGCTTGTGCCAGTTTTGTTCGACTCCACGACACTGACACCAATATTTGGCTTTCTTTCATAACATAAGACAAAAGCTGACCTCGAAAACGTAATAGGATACTTATGTGCTAATCTGACACGTAATGCACCCCAGGAATTATAATTGATATAATTAATTATCCTTTTTTCGCAGATTGATAATTATTTTAAATCAAGTTTTCGCATTAATCCAGCTAAACATAAGAGATAAATTGAATTAATTTATGCTAGTGTTTACTAAACACGACGTTAGTACCATGTGACGTAGATTATGTACTTATTTAGCTCTGTATACATCGTGTGAGAGTGCTTTCGCGGCCCCACGCCTTCCAATGACCGCGCAGCCACAACTCGGCTGACGTTATGGAGCCTTACATAACTACAGACTGTCTGCGAAAGTAAAAGTGATTCTTCGCTTGCAGTTTCGAAACAATGACATGCTTTACAAAATAAGGATCAAATGACATCAGCGTTTTGATAGTATTAAGCACCTATCCATTTTTGTTACAGAACATGCGGTGGACAACGGTTACCTTTTTATTGCTACCTATAATATTCGCGTGTACGAACGCGGAATGGTCATGGGGTGGAGACACGGATACCAAGTCCGCTGACCAACCCAAGCAGGAAACTTCAACTTTGTTAGAAGGAGAACAGTCTCCCGAAGCTCAAAAGAAAAACTTTGAATCAAACAGCACCGTTCTAGATGACATTGTTGACGAGCTGGTGAGCAGTAAACAAGGTAGAAGTCTGGGCGGCTTCGACGACGTGTACAGCGATCCCACGATCAAGGATGCCTTGGACGCAGGAGATGACGCTGAAGCTAGGAACCTGATCAAAGGAAGATTGTGTACTTTAGGTCTCATACAAGTACGTATCAAAGTATACTGTATTGTGTAGTTATTACAGATTTACTGTGGCCATGTGGAATTACTCATACATCAAATTATTGTACTAACGTTACTTAATTTAATAATTTCAGTGTGAAGATGAAGACGCGCATGAAAAACGCACATACTTATCACCAGATGAAGTAATTTACGCCCAACCCGTCGATATCAAGCCCATTGGAAAACCGATTGCATCAATTCAGGTCCGTGGTCCTCCCAGAGCTTACGGCCCACCTCAGCCTGTGCCTTACCCTCCGCGACCCCAGAAATACCCACCTAAGAGAATCGGATATGGTGGCAATGCCAGACCTGGTTTCTCAGAAAAGTATGGAGTAGCGGGCGGCAACTTTCAATTCTCCCAAAGCAGTGCACAATACAACGGACATGAATCTAACTTCGTCACCAAATCACCCATTTACCACCAAGCGACCCAAGGACCCTATGCTTATGAGAACACTAAACCTTCTTACAACAAAGGTTCATCGGCACACTCCGGTTCAAAAACAGATTCTGTTGTACAACAACACATCCATCATCATTACGTGCATGATGCTGACAACAAAGACCCTAAAGTTATTATTAAACCAGTAGCAATTCCTGTAGGATCTATCGGTCAGTTAAATTCACAAAGTAGTTACGGGTCACACTCACAATCTTCTGATATCCTAACTGCAGGAGGTGGTGACTATAGTGGTATTACTACGGGTGGTTTTAAGCCCATGTCCGGCGGGTTTTCTTTAGACAACAACAACAAGCCGGTCTATGAATCTGATACAATTTATGGCTCACAGTACGGACACAATTCTAATAAAGTTGGTCACAGTAGTAGCATTTTAAGTCAAGGCCTCCCAAATCAATATACCAACAATGCTTTCGAAGACCAAAAGTATGGAAACAGTCTCGGTGGTTACGCTTCTCAGAATACTGAATTTTATAAAAAAGAATTACATGTGGGAGGATCTCAAAATAATCTATACAGTCAAGGACCAGCAACTTTCGGGCAAAACAACTTTGCTGAAAATTATCACGAAGCCAAAGCACAAGGATTTGAATGTGTATGCGTAAACTATGATCAATGCCCAAGCCAAGAAGTGATTGGACGCAGAGATGACTTGTACTTACCAATTGACCCACGTAATAAAGGCAGTGAAATTGTTGCATTAACTGAGGAACAATTAGACAGTTTGAACAAAACTGAAGCTACTACAATCGCCGAAAGCTCGCTAAACACTACCGAAGCAAAGAACCTAAGCAAACGTGAAACTAAAGAAGATATTCCTGCAGAAGTTGAGAAAGAAGCTGAACCGGTAAGCATAAAGTACTCTTATTCATAGTTATACGTTCTATAGAAGTTATACATCGCAAGTCAAGCTTTTCCCCAGAATCATCTTAACATTTTTACCTCTCCTCTTCCCACTCTCAGCACTCACCTACAGGAAACCCTAAAACCTGCAAAATCTTTTCGTGATTTTTATTCATCATATTTAAGCCTGGGGTAACACTGTTACACTTGGATTAAGTCATATATGATAATTAAATACCAAAATCTAATGTAACGGTTACAAAAGATATACTAAACAATGGGCACTGACACACTCTAACATTACATTACATTAAAATATAGTTTCATATATTGATATAAATAAATATCACTACAGCGCTTCCGTCGATTGCCTGGCTTCAGCGATCATGCCGGTATTGACTACAGACGTGTGCAGCCCACGTTTGGTATCTCTTTTGGCTTGCCCCCCGGCACTCCTGGCGCTCCCAGTCAGACTAATCACCACCCTTTTAATCCCCAACTCCTTCCTATCAATCGTGCTGTCACGGCAGGCGGTATTAATCTAGGAGTAGCCATAGTTAATCCACTGCTCTCTCTACAAATAACCAAAGATGAAGAAGGGCAAAAGATTTATAAACCTCTTGTACATTTTCATGTTACACCAAGCCAACATAAACTCATGGCCGTTACACAACTTTTCGATGATAAAAAGGCACTTCTGTTTAACAAGCATCATCACTACCATATGATTCATCCTCATTTGTATCCTATTCCTCCAGTGTATCCCTTACACCCTGTGCACCCTATACCCTCTGCACCTATCTACCCTCCTCAGCCACATAGTCCACTTTATGGATATCCACCTCACCCACCTTATCCTTCATATTCAAATTATATACCCAATTATGAAGAACATCCCCATCATGCACCCCACTCTGAACCTTCCCGTCAACCTCATTATGATGGACCTCCTCATCATCCACCTCACTATGATGGACCTCCTGATCATCCACCCCATTACAATGGCCCTCTACCGCACTCACCCTATGACGGGCCTCCAGTTTACTCCCCAAATTACGCGGAATACGAGCCAATTCACTACAATGAACATGATCATTCTATTGCTGAACATTCAGAAGGTTTTGATGATTATTATGATGAACATAGTAGAAATGACGGTGGTGAGGATTACCCTCAGGCCCAACATAGAAGTTCTAATACTTACGATAGATCTGAAAAAATTACTGGTGATACTGACCAGAGTCACGCGAACCGGTCCGCTTATTCCCGCTCCTATGACTTTCCTTCGACACCTCCTCCGGCAAACCGGGGATACCAAACAATCCGATTTCCTGACAAGCGAAAGAAGAGGGAAATCGATATAGAAAATATGTCCATAACTGTACTAGAGGTAATTTTTGCACTTTTCTTAAATTTCTCCTTTGCACCGCGTTCTAATATCAATTGGCTTGTTGATGTTTTAATTATGGTAAATTCTCTGTAAAGCAATCGCTTTCTAAATCGAATCGAAATCATGTTTCTGTTTTGTTTTTAGCGTCAAGGGTATTTCGGCCGTCCTCCAGTTCAGCAGTGCAGACAAAACCAAGTGTGCTGCCGTCGTCCCCTACAACCTCAGGCTGCTAACAAAGGACAGTGCGGCATCAGACACTCTCAGGGCATCAATGGCAGGATCAAAACTCCTTCTTACGTAGATGGAGAGAGTGAATTCGGAGAGTACCCATGGCAAACAGCTATTTTGAAGAAGGACCCCAAGGAATCTGTCTACGTTTGCGGAGGAACACTCATTGATGGTCTTCACATTATGACTGCCGCTCACTGTGTTAAATCGTAAGTATACCATAACTTTACTTTTGAAATGTGTATTTCAGTACGATCAAGTACTTACTTGATCGTACTTAAATACACAATTCGTTAGGTACCTAGCTAATATTTATCGAAGTTAAAATTAACTTTTCTCATTCCAGATACAAAGGTTTCGAGTTAAGAGTGCGCCTCGGTGAGTGGGACGTGAACCGCGATGTTGAGTTCTACCCATACATTGAGAGAGACATTATTTCTGTCCACGTTCACCCTCTTTATTACGCCGGCACTTTAGATAACGACCTCGCTATCTTAAAGATGGACCATCCCGTCGAATGGACCAAATATCCCCACATCAGTCCCGCTTGTCTACCTGACAAATATTCCGACTACGCTGGACAAAGATGCTGGACCACAGGATGGGGCAAGGATGCCTTTGGAGATAACGGAAAGTATCAGAACATCCTAAAAGAAGTTGATGTGCCTATTTTATCACACGGCCAATGTCAACAGCAGCTGAAGCAGACACGCTTAGGCTACAACTATGAACTGAACCCAGGCTTCGTCTGCGCTGGAGGTGAGGAAGGCAAGGACGCGTGCAAGGGTGATGGCGGTGGTCCCCTGGTGTGTGAGCGTAGCGGCACATGGCAGATCGTGGGCGTGGTCTCGTGGGGCATCGGCTGTGGCCAGCCCGGAGTGCCTGGAGTCTACGTTAAAGTTGCTCAATACTTAGACTGGATCTCGCAGATCACAGGAAAGTTCTCGAATTATTGAAAAGGATGCTATAATCACTGAAAATGATGCATAATTAAAACAAAATTGTCGACACCGAAATCGTGTAAGCATCTTATATTTATTTTTAGGACCTAGGTATTTAATATTTATTACTTTTAAGCTTTGGGTGGTAATATCCAGAGCATCCGAGTAATTGCGTATGCAGATTTTTATATTTTAAAAATAAACTGTATGAATAAGAAATTACATTTTCGTATCATTTATTTACCTACCTTACTTTGCTGTTTCATTATTTGTTTTTCCTTGTCTGAAATATTTTTTTTATCCCAACATTATCATCCATAATTTGTATTACTGTGACTTGTCCATGTAGTTTGAAGGCCTGGAGACGGTAACACAGATATTCTTAGTATAGGCTCCAGTCTCCACAACATCAATGTATTTTTGTAAGCACAAATTATTATTAAAAAAACGTTTATGAACAAATTAGCATTTATTCGTGTTCTAAACTCAAAAATATTTGAATTGTCTATTTTTCATATTAGGCTGTTTATCGGCTTTATACCTTTGCTTCTCCTTCAACCTGGCGAAAGCAAAGCGCGGAAAAAAAAGAAAATTTAAATCATAGTTTCCTATAATTCATGACTAAAATAGTTTTCGTTATTTTATTTTATTTCTTCAAAAGTGTATTGAAAAACGTCGTTTGATACACGTGGACATTTATTATTGCAGTTCTCGGCTCAAAAACAACCTCGCCTACGGCTCGGGTGTTAATTCCGCCTCGAATGCAATAACAATAATTCTTCACTTGTTGATACAAGTAATATAAATAATCGTATAGTAGTAGTATGATATAAATAATCATAAATAAAATCATGAAAAAATAATACATTTTGATAAATGTATTATTTTTTCATGATTTTATTTTACCACTTTGTCGGCGTGATGAATATGTATATCCATGCCAAATTATAGCTTTCTAATAGGTAGGTACTAAGAGTCTCTGAGCTAAGGTGCGGACGGACAGACGGACATAGCGAAACTATAAGGGTTCCTTGTTGATTACGGAACCCTAAAAAGAGAATTTCTGACTGATTGACTGACTCAACAACGCCCAGCCCAAACCCTTGGACTTAGAAAGCTGAAAGCGCAGAGGTTCCCTTTATACCTAATGTAGACAAGGAATAAGGAAGGAATTCCCGGTAGTACGTTCCCATGGATATATTTTCCGACATCCACGCGGGCGAAGCCGCGGACAGCCGCCATCTTGGATTTACCTTTTAAATGACTATCGGCGTCAAACCCTCAAATACCATGAAAACGACACTAATGACGAAAAATTAAAAAAAAAAATCACAGCTGCCATGTTGGATTCACATTTTAACGTCACTATCGGCTTTAACATCCTCGAAAATCATGAAAACGACACCCAATTCATGACGAAAACTTTGAAAATGTTCGCAGCCACCATCTTGGATTTACATTTTAACGTCACTATCGGCTTTAACACCCTGGAAAACCATGAAAATAACCCTACTGATATTGTAACAGTACCTTCCAGGGACAAACCATTTTAATTCGGCAGCTTTGTATTTCTCGCGGGGACCGCATGTAACAAACGGAATATTTATGTGATCCCGATTTTCCGGTATTTTTCTATAATAATAATATTATAAAGAGGTAAAATTTGTTTGTCAGTTTATATGTAGCGGGTAATCTCCGGAATTAATTATCCAATTCTAAATTTTTTTTTAACTGGTAGAAAGCTACATTATTCTTGAGTGCTATAGACTACAAGTTATATTTATATCATGCATATTAGCCGCGCTATCACAATTTTTGTCTAGCAAGTCGGAAAGAGATACCTACCACTTGAAACAGGATTATTTGCATGCGCTGCCTAAGCAGTTGTTTAAAATTTAAAACAATGTATGGCAACCTGGTCCGTCTTAAATAATTCTACAAAAAAGTCCGTGACACTATATTTCTATCTTTTATATTTCATCCTTTATACTTCTTTTATTGTTTTAAAAAAGTATTTTCTCGACATACTTACGTTTGGATGATAATTTAAACAACAAAATATTAATCCTTATCAAAATAAATTATTTTATGATCACAAGGACGTCATAGAAATAAGATTTGGACTTTACAGTATGTCAATTGGTCATATAGTTTCGGAGATATTATAAAATTACTAAAACTCAAAATAACTTTCATTCATACCTCAGCGAGCATAGAACATGCTTAGTGCGGATGTTTTATCCATTTACCCATAGATTGCGTTGTGCAAATACGTTATTTTTCTGAATTGCGAGAGTTTCTGCGGATTGATGACCCTTCTCGATTTATTATTTCAATATTGTCTGTGGAATAAAGCGGAAGTTTGTTTTTCTGTTAGTTTGTTTGAACGCGCTAATCTCTGGAACTACCCCAGTCGGATTTGAAAAAATCTTTTTGCATTATATAGCCCAATTCTTGAGGAAGGCTATAGCCTAATTAACATCACGCTAGGGCCCTTAGGAGCGGAGCGAAAAGAAAAAAAAGTCAGAAAGGGCACTAAGCGCAAACGAAGTAATAGCGCGCGCAGCCAATGCGATGCGATTCGACGGGGTGAACTGGGGGGAGGGGGGACAAGAAATTTCACGCGGACGAAGTCGCGGGCAGAAGCTAGTAAATAAATAAATCCACATAATATGTAAGAAGTCGTTTCCATACCATGTATCCGATTAGTTGTGCATTCCCGCATTTTCTGGAATATCGGGATTTATATTAAGAAAAAAATACTACTACCGATGATAGAATCATCACCAAACTCGATCACTCGAGTCTTTTCGGGGAGCTGATACCTAAAACAAGCGAGTGTTTGGTCTTTTATAAATCTTTATTTTGATACCTCACTCGACTAGTTCTAAAAGGGTAACAAACAAAGAAACTGGGTGAAGAGAGCTAGGTCACAATACTTTTGCATTTCTTCCTTTAACTTATAACTAGCATATTTTTATTATTTATAGGTAATATACCTGCACATAATATATGTAAATACTAAATATAATAAATTCGCACGAAAACAATACACGAATTCAGCGTCAAATAAATCATCTGTTTATTTTGCGTATACTATGCGCCTATGCATTATAACGTGCGACAAAAAAATAAAATTTACTCCTCTCAAAAAAAAACAATCATAACTAACAAGTAGAGATAAACCATTCTATAGATGAACGCCCCTCCTCAGCGGTTACGCTCATAATGCAAAGAAGTGTAAAGACGCAATACACATAATTATTGGTCTTTGTCATTGGTTGCTCAGTCACCGGGGAGTACGGTCAACAACTAAACTAAATAAATACCTTACAGACTAACATACATAAAAATATACACAATAACACATTTTTTTTTATGCAAACGGTACCTACCCGACTTGCCCAAACTGCAAACAGTCGGATTTGTTGGCCAACTAGTGTAATAAATGACACGAACGCGCGACAGAGCGAACGTGTAGTTCCATACAAAGCGTATGCCCGCCGTACAATGTTGTTACCTGGACTAATCGCACGATTAGTTGACCTCTAAGTGCGGCGATGAGTCTATGTTGACAATAAAATCGGCGCACGCACACAAGTAAAGTGTTGCAATAAGTATTTCCTCTCACGCATTGAAATAATCCCGTTTTGTGGAGGGGCGTTAATTTTTAGAATAGTTCATCTCTACCTACTGTGTATTTCATAATGTGGGGTAATATTTAGCATAAGAATAAGTATCAGTATAGACAGAACGGAATTCATACAAATAAAATTGTATGTATATCATCAGTCAGCTCACGCGAGCCAACTGTGTCACATTCATAGAATTTTATATTTTAGGCTATGGTAATACGATCCTATTTTCATGGAACCAGTAGATTGCGCGAGGATATATCCGTTCTGTCTGTACTGACCCTTAGTTACCTATTTAATGTCAGTTGCAAAATATATTATAATTATAATTTAGATTTTAGATACCTACATTACTTAAATGATTAAAACAATATTACGCAACAAATATGTAGATATTTATTGATAATAATAATGGCTGCTTGGCGCGGAGGAAACTGACATAGACTACCCGGCTCAACAGAGCGAGGGCGAATGATCGGATCGGTGAAACAAACTGATGTCGCAAGCTCGTGTCGCGCGAGACGGAAGACATCGTATTTCGCGGATTAAAAATGTGGTAAGCGCCGAATGCTTTGCATTCTGTTATCTTTTAAAATAGACAATATTTTTAAAATCGCTCAGGGTCAGGACTGGGATATAAATGAGTGATAATATTTATCTAATTTATGGTTCAGTAATATACACCAAAATAGAATACAAACCAAAAATGTTGAAAATTAGAGGTAACTTTGTGATGGTTTTCTATCGAGAAAATTTTATCCTACTATGTTTTTCGTCAGGGCCGATCTTTATGAAATTTCCTGACATATTTTTTTTTTTCTCTTTGAGCATGATTTACTACTGTGAAAATGTAATCAAAGATTGAAGATTTTGCTTTAGGCCCACTCTTTACAATAAACCCCCGTTCGCACGGGCGTAATAAAATCGCGGCGGGATTTTATTTAGCGCACTGGATTTTCAACGCTCTGCTTAGCGCCGAGAGTGCAATATCCAACAGTGTGTTTTTTCGACGCGCTAGAATGTACTCTGTTATTGATTCTCAACGCTCGGCTCAACAACGAGAGTTGAAAATCCAGTGCGCTATAAAATCCCGCCGCGATTTTATTACGCCGGTGCGAACGGGGGTTAACAGAGTGCATTCTAGCGCGTCGAATAAACACACTGTTGGATTTTCAACTCTCGGCGCTAAGCAGAGCGTTGAAAATCCAGTGCGCGAAAAAAAATCGCCGCATTTTTAGTCCGTGCGAACGTCGACTAACTCTCGGGTTCCTCTCGTACGTGTAAATGAAATGCAAATAGCATTTGATAGATTTATCATTTTAATTGCACTAAGCGGCAACATAGACCAAATTAAGACCCTTTCTTATTGCATAGCTCAAATAAATTTCATTAAATTAAATTACAAATATCTTTGTAACGAAGCCTTTTTAAGCATTACCTACTTCCTATGTTAGATTTGGTTTATAAAAGCTATAGAAGCGTTTGCCAAAGTTTATGGATAACGTGAGGAACACGGTGTATAACGAAGTTAAAAGGAAAACTATCACAGCTAATTAGGCTTTTTAAGTTTACGATTAATAGTCAAATAATCATGAAACAACAAAAAACCCTCTTCTTAGTCCGTGCAACTACGGAACACTATTACTGCGCGTGGCCCGACACGCACTTGGCCGCTTTTATCTCACCACTCCTTTTAGTATTTTGTAAACTTTTTCAACAAAAAACCCTGGCTGCTAGCATTTCTCACCTGTCACTTGTCACAGTTGACATACATATATGACAATCAAAACAAAAACTCAATTTAATACTACTTCGTCTGTGCTGAATTTAGTGCTTGCCATATATACTGATAGATACACTATAGGTAAAGAAGGTAAGATAAAGTAATAGTGCTTGTGCAGTGCTTGCTGTGCTCGCTTACGAGATATTGCTATGACTGCTAGAGATCGTAAAGGAAAAGGAAATGTACCGAAGTTCAATACTTCTGTTGACCAAAATGATGCAGCAGATTTCACTTTACCTGACAGCCTTCCTTGTTCTGAAGTTGATTTCCCGGTGCTTATTAGAAAACGACCTCGCGTGAACTGGAAGGATATCATCGACGAAAGTGATAAATGGCAAAAACAATTAGAAGAATATCAAGAAAGCAAACTGGTAGCTACACCTAAACCACCGTTCCTTAGTAAGTTAGAAGTACCGTCTTCTCCTCTTAAACTAACATGCTTTGCAGATCATTTAAGGAACGAAAAGTTTTTTTGTGTGGCCTTTCATAAGGGTCCCGTCATCGATTAACATCTCTGGTTTCCGCAGACAAAACAAAGAGCCCTTATAATTTTGCCAATTCTTTCCATCTGTCGGTCTGTCCGCGGTTTAACTCATGGTACTAAAAAGTTGTAAGGACTATGCTCAAAAAAAATCCAGGCCCGGCGCAAACGAAATGTAACTCAAATTATATGTAAAAATGAGTAAATAAATACTGCTTACGGAGCATTTGTGTGTGAAATTGCTATTCGAATTTTTACAGGAGTCATGTCACAATAAGGAACTGTTTACGTATAATCGTATAAAACAGAAAATAGATGATGCTGCTTTGGAATTTTTTTCTGTCGACAAAATTTCAAGTAATCATGTTTCGGTTTTAGTACAGCAGTACCTAGACATTACAGTCAAATAACACATATAAAATTCAAATAATTTAACCATATCCATTTGGTTGGAATTTTAAAAACACAAAATTATCGACGTACCCCCGTAAAGGTTAAACCATATATTTAACTGAGTTACCTAGTTATCCACTTTTAAAACTGACATGGCAAGCACTAACGTGAAAAATGTGCATTATCACTTCTCCGTAAACATAGCTTCAGGAACGAGCTGTTGTTAGATAAAAATTTCACTAGATTTTTCAGTCGGTGTTCTACTTTCAGAAACTGAAACCGATTACATCAAGAATGAGGTATTAGTTCATCTCGTACCTGCTTTAGTGGAAGCTCTGAACAAGGCTAAGATATGGGAATCTTTTACCAATTATAAATGTTTCTACAACGGCATAGACCACATCGTACAGGTAGATCAGTTTTGTGCTATAAGGACCTACCTATGCAAGTAAAGTCAGCAAAAAAACTAAGTTAACACTTATCCAAAACTGCAAAAGAAAAATAATACAGGTGTAAGGAACAGCCCTCCGCAGACTGATGCTGATGGGGCGAATTCAGTATATCTTCGTAAGATGCATGAAATTATTTCAGGAACGTTATGGGAATCTAATAAACCTGATTTGTTTTATTACTTCACACGCAATATATGCTTACCGTGGCAAAACGCACGTAGCTACCGGCAGCATAGCGCGTCGTTCCTTAGAGTATTTCAACATCCATTGCTCATTTTTAGGGTTGCGTACCTTTTTTTTTTTTTTCTTGGGGAATGCCTCATGGATACCCTCCGTCTGGGAACAAAGGAGGGTTATGTCGGACTTCTACCGACTAAAACCCCACTGTTCCTTCTAGCACCATGAGTCGGGGGCCCGGGAGATACTTGTACATTCACCGCACCGCTGACTGGTATCAGCCCGCCTTGCCTAGCGGACCCCATCACCAAGTGCGGCCGATCACACAACCTCACGTCCTCCCATTAAGGCGCGCATGTTATGCGTGCCACCTCTTTGAGCCTGACTGCTCGAGCGGTGCGCCCCAATTTCGCCGCCCGCAGGCCCCTCCTTATGGTGGCCGGAGATCGTTAAGCACCCTTCGACGCCCCGCTGCTCTTCTGATGCGGGTGGAATGAGAGGTATGCTCTCTCTCCGTCTCCGCCGTTTCCTTTGCATGCATCACCTCCTCGCAAAAAGAGGCGACTGAATCCCACGCGTTTTCGCTTCAAACCATGGATTGAACTATAGGGCTGGAAGTGTAAGATCACCCGCACCAAGTGTCGCGACGAGGGCAAATCGCTGTTGGGCCCAAGCTGAGCACCCCTCCATCTTATGTTGCACCGTGTCCTCGAGGCAGTCCACACAGTGATGATAAGCGGGCGTCCGCTCCCGACCTATGCGACGCAGGTACTCCCCGAAACATCCGTGTCCAGTAAGCACCTGCGTCAGCCGAAAACTGAGGGCGCCATGGTAGACCTACGTATTTGATATTAATTTCAACTTGATACCTCCACGTGTTCCTAAGAAAAAGGCTAAAAAAAATAAAAAAAACAAAATTTTCCTGAGAAATCCGGCGGAATATGATTCAAAATAAGGAGCTGAATGCACCCTATTAGTTTGCGGAGGGCTGTCCCTTACACACTGTCTACTGAATGAAAATTTCTGATAACTCCTTTTTTTTTAACCGACTTCAAAAAAAGGAGGTTTCTCCATTCGACCGTATATAGTATATTTTTTTTTATGTGTTCGCGGATAACTTCGTCGTTTATGAACCGATTTTGATGATTCTTTTTTTGTTGGAAAGGAGATATCCCAAGGGTGGTACCATGATAAGGAAACCACCATCTGATGATGGCATCCCAGAGAAATCGAAGGGAACCTTCAATTTTTATAGGCACACCTATAGCGATTTGGGTGTTTTTTAAAGTAACTCGTGCATTTGCTCCCGGACAGCACGATTTGGTGAAGTGGAACTGATGAGGAAGACCACAGATGGCCATCGGAACTACTCAATAATACGTATTTCACGGGTTGCGATTCGATTATTGCTAAGCAATTTATGCTCATACAATACATATGTTGAAGTGGAGCTGATGGTGACTTCACCATCAATTCCAGTTCCCCTGGTTCCTTACTGGGAGAACTCCTCAACAATTACCGTCCTTGTATCGGGAAAAGCAATATTTTGTAAAACGTGATGAGCAGTTAACATTCGGCTATTGTAACTTAGATAAATTACAGACTGCCCCACTAAAAAGTGAATAATTAAAAACTTTTTTACAAAAAAAAACAACCGACTTCCAAAAAAATACTACAAAGTGAAAAATAACTTTAATTTCGGGAGTCGGTGGCAAAAATCTAAAATACAGATCCAAAGACACCGACTTCCGAAATTAAAGTTATTTTTCACATTGTTGTATTTTTTTGGTAGTCGGTTTTTTTTTTTTTTTTGTAAAATAGTTTTTTACTAATTTATTTTAGACAACCACTCTCAGTCCAGCTCCAGTCTGGACTGGACTGGAGCTGGGGCCCTTCCATCTGTTTTTCTTTCTTCTTTTCTTTTTTTCATTTTTTCTGTCATGGCTTTTCTTCCTACCTTATCGAAAAAGAAACTCTATTCATAACTGTAGGTACCTGTCAAATATTTCTAGGTCCTCTGGAACAACAACCCTCGTTATCCAGGACGTAAGGAGAGAGAATTACACCTATTCAACATGCCGTGGGTCAGAGCAGCTCTAAAGATTAAGTACGTACCTACCTACTTATGTTTCATCATCATACTTAATTTCAGCCGAAAGACGTCGACTGCACTGCTGGATATAGGCCTCCTATCAAAGCTTAGCTTATAGACAAATGTGTTTTCATTCCATTTCCTAGAAAACTGTCGAAACCTCAAGCATTGCTCTTATTTTACATGTCATAATCTTTCATTTTGTACATACCTAACTATACCAAATAGGTCAGTCACCGTAGACACAATAATCGCGTTAGTCGCAAAAAATTTACAACACGTGTACCTACTGATTTCTTGGGATGTTGCTAGGATAGATACCAATATGTAGTGCAAAACCAAGTTTGCAGCTTAGCTAAAGACTAACTGCGTGGTGCTAGAAAAACCTCGAAATTTTCGGACTTTCAGTTTTTGAATTATAACTTCTAAAAGGTGCATCCTATCTAATTTTGAACTTGTGAAAAATAGCCCATGTTTGAAGTGCTTTATCTCGGGTTCTATTGGACCTACAGAGTTGCGGTTGCGCTCAAATTGTAGCAAAGTCGCCAAAAACTGAGAGAATTCCGAAAATTTTGAGGCTTTTTGAGCACCACGCAGTTAGCACAAGTCTTTCGATACTGCAAACTTGACTTTACACTATTGGTATCTATCCTAACATCCCAAAAAATCAGTAGGTAGGTACAGTGCGATTTTTGCCACCTACGATGTTTTAAATTACTGGCCTAAAGTCCTGTTCACTAGGCATGTAAGTCTATCTCTACTTTTATCGCACAGCACACGGTTATGCCTTTGATATTATTTCAGCTCTCCATCTTATCTAAGTTAATTTAAAATAATGTAATACTTTCAGTCCTCGTCCGTATTATCCCAAGTCCTGGATATGGCCCGAGGACTATGCTGCCACTCTCATACAAAAAACTGTTCGCCAGTACTTCATACAAAGTCAAGAGGAAGTGCAAGAAATGCGCGACTTCTGGAGGGTAATCATCAGCATCCTTATCAAGTTATCACACACATCTAAGGAAAATTAGAGCTGAATCTCAAAACCGCTATGCGACGTTGCTTTGATAGAATCTGCCCGACGACGAATGTTCCCACAGAGGCTACGCAGCAATGCGGCACACGGATAAGTTACTAAACTCGACGACGCACAATGGAACGAATGTATGGGAAAGGTTGGACTTAGGCATTTCCGAGAAAAAAAAGTCTAATTTTGATATATATATTGATTCCGGGATTGTCCTGATAGCCGTAGGATACCTCTCCACTCCTCACAAGCATTTCCGGATATGTTGCCCCCTGGCCGCTACGACACTATGTTCTAGCGACCGTTTTCGGGTGCCCATTATTGAGTGTGCAAGTCATCCCCTGCCATTTTATCTGTGTATTGTATACAAAACATTAGTCAGGCAGGAGCCATAGTGTTTCGTTCTAGGTAATCAGTCCACAGCCACCCAAACCCATAAGATAAGATAACTTTTTATTTGTTCAAACATGAGTATACACACACGAAAAAAATAAAATAAAATTGTGCATGCAAGTTGTTAAAAATATATAGGTCGTCATGCTTGCCTTATATAATGGCATACAAATATTCAAATAGGTAAGTACTTAAATGTTTTTTTTTTTTTAATTAAGTAGTTACTAAAATTATACAGCAAATAAAATTATTTCAATAGTAAGTACCTACAATAACCACAATTCAATTATCCAAATTAAAATATAACAGTCGTAGTTCACATAGAAAAATATATAACGTAGTCAAAATTATAATAGTAATTCAAAATATTTTTCACGTAAAAAATCATTAATGTTGTAATAAGCTCTTACTGCTCAAAAATTTTTAACTTTCAATTTTAACTGCACGTCACTTAAAAGCTTCCAACTTTTTGGCAATTTATTATAAACTATTGGAGCCATGCAAAAGACACTCTTCCGCATAAAAGTAGTTCTGGCTTGTTGTACGCCAGAACTACTTTAGCCCAATATGTTTTCTTTCCGTGTTCTGCAATAGTCCTGCACCAACCGGGGGTTGTCCTTGGGTGCACTTGCATAGTGCATACAGGGATACCTAATCGTCGGTTGGTCCCTCCTCATAATTTAAAATTGTCTAAGGGGCGTCTGCGAGTTGGCTTCGGCCCTTCGTACGCCTTCCAAAGGTCCGAGACCCCGGGTCCCGAGATATGTCAAAGACGTTTTAAAATAATAATAATAATGTTTATTTACCACGGGGCATCGTAATACCCAGTAACTGGGTTATGGAGGTCAGATAGGCAGTCGCTCCATGTAAAATACTGGTATTCAGCTGCATCCAGTTAGACTGGAAGCCGACCCTAACATAGTTGGGAAAAGGCTAGGTAGATTGATTGCTATGTCACATTTTTGCAAAATGAGCGGCACTGATTGCGACATAGAAGAAAACTAAACATTATACTGTCAAGTTTGTATGTTGCCAAAGTGATGTCAGAGCGGCAATTCCCGTATTTTTAACAACGTTCGCAATCTCATCTCAGTCTCCAATCTGTCAAAAATTGTATAGCGTTTACCCACATTTTCGACATTTGATGGTCGCTGGCGTGAGATTGCGACTTGAATTTGAACATTTTTAGGTATGAAAATTGGCCTTCAGATTAAAGACGCAGAGAGCTCGATTCTGATACACCACCCTATGTCAGTAAGTGCACGTTTGGCGCACCTTATGTCTTAGCACTAAATGCAGCTTTTGCTATGCGTATTATACCACAACTTGAAACTAGGCCGGAATCAGGCGGCAGAGAGCTCGATAGTCATTTTCATAGTAAAATTTCACGTTTTTTTAATAACTTCCGAATTCGAGAGATAGAAAGTTTGTCAGCACAAATTTTGAAGGCATTTGACAACTTAATACTACTACTACTACTGCTGCTACTTATTATTAGTTTTTAAAAATTAGACTTTTTTCTCGGAAATGCCCAAGTCCAACCTCTGCCATACATTCGTTCCCCTGCGCGACGCCTCGGAGCTACGCCTCTGTGTTCCGCGTGTATAGGGTTCACTGCGTTGGGCTGCGTGGGTGATACATACAGAAACCCACGTGTGTTTTTGACGTCATCGAGCGACGTATCCGTTCGTGCTACATTTTCAGTGGACAGCAATGGAACTGCGCATTTAAGCTAAAGTGCATGCCAAACTCGTCACTATCGTCAGGCAATTCACCGGACTAATGTGTACACTTAGAGGTATACATCTCTCGTGTACTTTTTCTAAGATCTTTCCTATGTTCCAGAAACTTGAAGTGGAGCGTCAAAATCCCGAAATCATGGACGTCAATCCTTTGTTGGCCAAAGCGTTTGCATCCTCATCACATCTTAAAAAGTAATTAATTAATCATCTATTTTCGCCCAGAAGCAAAAATGTGAACCATACTATTTACAGGTAGTAAGTAACTGAATAACACAAATAAGCGTTGTGTTCAAGATGGATGATGACCAATACACTTTTGCCATATTTGTTTTTTTTTAACATATTTTTGAGAATAATTAACTCTATCGAGGGTTCAAGCAAGTAAAATTGTAGGTACATTTGTTATCATCTACTGTATTTCTATATAACATAACTAATATTAAATATACATGTAATAATAATATTGGTTCTTATTGCCTTCAACTAAAGGGCACTCCCTCATAGAGAGAAGGACTGGCAGGGGTTCCGAGGCCCATTGAGAATTGAACTGTAGGTTTTTCATCACCTTTAGCTATCCTCTTCACTCTGTTTGGACTGTGATTGTAGGAGATGGGCATAGTGAAGTCAGTCATAATCTGGAAAACAATGCAAAATAATATTAATTCAAATATAAACTATATTTATACACAGGGTGTTAGGCAGACGGTTGACGAGGAGTCACTGGGGACTCTAAACAGAGACCCGTGGGGACGCCCGTATAAAATGGTGCGGTATAAACTCCGCCCATGGGCTCCCCCGCTGACGCAGTCTCCGGCCCCAGCTCGTGGAGGACGTGGTGAGCGCTCTATTCTCTTCGCGAGGGGAACATACTCCCCCCCCCCCCCCCCATGGCTCTGCCTCCTGTGGTGCCCGATGCGGATCACATACCGACGACGACGATGACGATGCTCCGGAAGTAACCGAGGTAGAGCTAAAAGCGGCGGTACGTAGGCTGAGAGTCAAAAATACCGCCCCAGGACCCGACGGCTTACCAGGGGAAGCCGGAGGTCTGGCCTTTGAGGCTCTCGGACCGAGGTCCGAGAGCCCCTCTCCAAACATGCGCTTAGGAGCCCCCCTAGTCGAGACTAGGGGGGCTCCTAAGCGCATGTTTGGAGAGGGGGCCAGTCCCCACTTCGTTGGAAGACAGGGAAACTGGTCCTTATTAAAAAGTCGGGGCGCCCTGCGGACTCTCCGTCCGCTTACCAGACCATCGTGCTGCTCGACGAGGTGGGCAAGCTCTTTGAAAGTGTCATTGCAGACCGCCTCGTCGGGTGGCTGGAGCAGGAGGGGCCGGATTTGGCGGAGAGCCAGTTTGGTTTCCGCAAGGGACGCTCAACGGTGGACGCCATCATGCGCGTGCGAGCCCTCACGACGGGGGATGCTGTGGCCCGGGATGGGGTCGTCTTGGCGGTGATTCTAGACATCGCCAACGCCTTCAATACCCTGCCCTGGAGTTGCATCAGGGAGGCACTCCGGTATCACCGGATGCCGACCTACCTCTGTCGAGTGGTCGAGGCCTATTTGACGGACCGGGCCGTCATCAGGGAGAGTGGAACCGGCGAGAGACGTCGTGCGGTGTCCCACAGGGATCGGTCCTGGGGCCGCATCTGTGGGACATCGGGTACGACTGGGTGCTGCGCGTCGACCTCCCCAGCGGCGTCAGCGTGGTATGTTACGCTGACGACACGCTGGTCCTGGCGCAGGGAAGGTTGCACCAGGCAGCGGCCGAACTAGCGACACGCGGGGTTGCGACAATCGTAGAGAGGTTCCGGCAGTCGGGACTCGAGGTGGCCCTGCACAAGTCCGAGGTCATGTGTTTTCATGGTCCTCGGAACGCGCTACCGTCGGGTTCCCAAATAACGGTAGGAGGGGTTCACATCGGAGTCGAGTCGACGATGTAGTACCTGGGACTCGTCCTCGACAGCCGATGGAACTTCGTGGAGCATTTCCGACGTTTGGCTCCCAGACTGGAGCGGGCCGGGGCTGCCTTGAAGCTGCTCCTGCCCAATCTAGGGGGTACAAACGCCTCCTACCGGAGGCTTTACGCGGGGGTCGTGCGGTCCATGGCCCTTTACGGGACACCGGGGTGAGCGCGTTACTTGAGGCTGCGGTCAGCTCGCCGGTTGAACGCGTCCCAGAGGGTCATGGCCATCCGGCTAGTCCGGGGATATCGCACGGTCTCTGGTGAGGCGGCGAGCCTCCTTGCCGGATTGCCGCTGTGGGATCTAAAGGCAAAAGTCCTCGCGCACGTGTGGGAGTGGCGCGAGGAGGCAAAACGCCGGAGCGTAACTCCGCTGCCGCGAGAAATCACGGTACAGCAGACAGAGCTCCGGCGGGATCTCATGGTGAGATGGTGACTGCGATTGTCGCAACCCAGCGCTGGGCACGCCACAATTGTGGCGATAAGTCCCCTCTTTGAGGAGTGGTTAGAGAGGCGCCATGGCGTCCTCACCTTCCGCCTGACGCAGGTCCTCACCGGACACGGTTGATTCGGGCGGTTCCTATTCCGGATAAGGCGGGAGGAAACGCCCAGGTGTCACCATTGAGTGGGTCGCCCAGAGGACACGGTGGAGCATACAGTAGAGGCCTGCCCGGCTTGAGCGGAGCACCGCCGTGTTCTCGCGGAGGCGATCGGCGGCGGCGGCAATCTCTCGCGTCCGAATCTGGTCCAGGCTATGGTACGGAGCGAGAGTGCATGGGAGGCAGTCACCTCCTTCTGCGAAGCAGATCACTGTCGCCGCAGGAGACGCCCTGGGCGGCGGGAATCGATAGCCGATTCCCGGCCACCGTAGGCGCGGGCTTGCGGATGGCGAGTAATGGGCAGCTCGCCGTCCGGTAAGAACCAGGCCCGGGTCGACGGCGCGTCGTGTTCCACGCGCGTCTCTAAGAGACGTCAGCAATGATGGGGTCTGATAGGGCCGATGCCGCCGGGGTCGCGGGTTGTTCGAAAGAGATACCGTGGCCCTGGCACAGGCAACTGAAGGAAAACGGGTGGGTTTTAGTCAGTAAAAGTCTAACACGCCCCCAGAGCGGGAGAAGTCATAGACGGTTGAACATACAAAATTGCGGATCCGTGGAGCCGGTTTTTACGTGTTTAGGCGTGTTTAATTTGAATTTTATAAGATTCTACAATTATTCTAGATAAAAATAAAATGTTGCCAGTTTTGTTTTTTTTTTTTTTTTTAAATTAAATTATTGACGTTTGAAACTTGAGCAACGACGAATTTCAAATAAAATTTTAAAAAAGTAATTTAAAAAATGCGTGTGGCCTGAGTCTTGTTATTGGGCCTAAACACGTAGCAGATGGCCCACGTATCCGCCATTTTCGTATGTTCATCCGTCTTTCTAACAGCCTGTATACATAATTATATTATACTAGCTTTTGCCAACAGCTTCACTCGCGTGGAGGTCGGAGATTAACCCATGGAAACGTACCACCGGGATAAAAGTATCCCATTTTTTAATCCATATTGTAAACTATCTGTGTGCCTAATTTCATCCAAATCCTATTAGAAGCATAATACTAATGATTCACACATTATTGTTAATTCATGCAAGCCTTTTGTTAAGTTTACTGCTCAAAAATCGTGTACAACGTGTTGTGTCGTGAATTGAAATACTATCTTGAACTCATGCAATCCTCTAGTACTTTTTGTTAGATTACAAAGGTAATTTCTTTCCGACTTGCTAGGTTTTTTTAAAACATTTTTTTTCCATTTTTTCCAAACTGACATAACTTTCTTATTTACGAACCAATTAAAATAGGACAAACATAAATGTTAAGTGAAGCTTACCACAATACATTCACAGTCTACATCATACAGTCGTCCGACGAGAGCCCAAGTTGTTTTTACGTAGTTTGCCGAACTTCGCATGCAGCTCGGGCTTCGTTGGACGACTGTATGATATACTGTATGATGACTGTGATACATTAGTGAAAAAATCACACAAATCTGTCAAGCCGTATCTGAGATTAGCGCGCACAAACACACAGACAGACAAAATTTCTAAAAATCATTGTTTTTGATTCTATTGTGTTAATAAAGACCCTCAATAATAGTTTTTTTCAAATATCTTCCATGTACAGACAGCGATCAGTTACACTTTTATTACATGTATAGATTTTGATGGACTGCCTTGTTGGACTAGTGGTTGCAAGCGCTACTACTGAGCATGAAGTTCTGGGCGATTCTCAGGGTGGGCAGTGTTTTTGGATTTTTCCATCTGGAAATCCTCAGTAGCAGCCCGGAGTCTGAATTTGTGCCTGTTATTGATTTCAAATTATTATTATGACTTTCAGCCAGTATGAAATAACTTGTTCAAACTAACTTTAAAGCAGGCTTTAATTAACCAATAATTATGTGGTAAAGGAGTTGTTCTTACTTCCAGTCCTTTATTTTCGTGATCCTTGATAATAAACTTTTTCATGAGTGGCGGCATCTCAATGCTGTTTGGTAGGATCACTACTGGATGATCATGTGATTTTTCTGTGTCCGCTAACAATTTAGCCTCCTCATTTTTCGGTATTAGTTTATAATCCGGCTTGTAAGATGTGCGATAAATTTCTGTCAGATTCGGCATTTTGCTACCCCTGAATGTTTTCTCAACCCATATCCGCACTCGACGCCTTTCCTGAAAAAATAAGAAAGCTCATTTATAAAAATTAAAATATTATTCCTATTCTTCGCTGGCTTAAAAAAAAAACATACGCGTCGAATTGAGAACCTCCTCCTTTTTTTTCGTCGGTAAAACGTATAAGTACAATGGCTAATCAACTACTTTTCACTGTAACACTAAAATTAAATTAATTAACACTAAACTAACATTAGCCCTAAGACGACCCACTGACCTTAGGTTTAATAAAAAATAAAATGACTGAAACATATCTACAATGGCTCAAATGGTTGATCAACTGCACTTCACCGTATAACAGTGTAACCAGTGGCGTGGTCTGCTGGATACTAAGTTTAAAAATTAAAATGACTGAACGATATCTCACCTCATCAGGACAAGCCTCAACTTTAACAATTTTCATGAAACTAGGTTCCGGGTATCTTTCAAAAACAGATCGAACAATAATTCTTCCAACGCCGAAATTCTTCAGGCTTCCAACAATTTCCCATATAGTTTTACCTTTGAAATCCGTTGTTCGGCCGACATATTTTATTACCGTCGAAGTCGCCGACGACATGTTTTAATAGAAGAAATGTAAAGGCGAGTTAGGAACAATCTAATTAACAGATTCTGTTATTCTTTTGCTATTTTAGGTTATGATGGATGATAGAAATCTGGAAATTTGACATTACATTACATTGATAGTTTGACACTTCTTTGCTTTCTTTGGCTTCGCAGTTCGCAACACTGACATAAAGCTGGGTATACACAGCACTTTAGTCAGGCATCGATTGATTTCCTATCTATTCTAGACATACGGGTGCTATACCATCAGTCCGTCGCTGTCGTTCCTTAAAGTCGTATGTAAAAACAGACTGTTTTCAGGGAACAAAAAAAACTAGGTATTGTAACAGTACACGCGGCTACACGTCTAGCTATAAATTTCCAGTTTACACTGACCTCTCATTGTAAGGAAATGATGTATAGCTTGATCTGTAGCCGTGCGTACGTCCGTTTGTCTTTTTTTTAAAATAAATCTAAACATAATGCGTGCCCGTATGCCGTGCAACTAAATATGAGACTTAACCCACCACGTGGTTTCACTTGCGCAGTCAACGATTTTAGGTCTCTTTTGCGGTATGAGGTCTGAGCGCGGGAGGCCCGGTCAAGTCTCATCTTGTATTATATGCACGTACGGCTACAGATCAAGCTATAGGTTTCCATTATAAGCTGATCTCGAATTGTATAGGATTTCCTTACAATGAGAGGTCAGTGTAAACTGGAAATGTATAGCTTGATGTGTAGCCGTGTATACGACATTTTGAAGGCGGTTACGACGTATTGACCCTTTTAGTAAGAAAGCCATTTTGATGTCGGTAAACTATTGAAAATAAAATCAATTTATGTAATATTTTAAACCATCAAAAAATAATCCTTACATTGTAGTGGTTACAAATATTTTTTTCTAAACTATTATAAGTAAATTCAAAAGTACTCAACAAAATGTTAAATCTCTTAAAAAATTACTAAGGCGTAAATCTAACTAGTTAATAAGTCGTATGTTAGACATAGCGTGATTCGACAAAGACTTAACTTAGGAAGACTTTTTGTTTATTACAATATACTCTAAAACTTAAAACATAACCAACTATGGCATTTGAACACAATGACATGAAGCATTGCGTGCCAAACTACTAATAAAAAATAAAAGTTATGTAGATCCACAGTGTAGATCCCTACACCTACGACTTTTGAAATGACAGCGTCGATCGGTGTAGTGTCAAAAGTCGTATAATCGTCTTAACTACCACGCATAAAATTAAATCTATTTGTGTCTGTGACTGTCCTGTGAAGTTAGTTGATAGTTGCTTTAAACCTCAATGACTGCTACTGGGTGCTTCTACAATATTAATTTCTTTGGAACTTTAAAATTAAAAAAGAATAATAGGTGAACGCTTCGTAGGCATAACACTACCTTCCGCACTTTAGCACTTAGATCCGTGCAATCCATGGCGAGTAGGTACTGTACCTATGCTTTACTTTGTAATTTTCCACAGAACCCGATAGGTACCAACTACCACGCGTGAAACGCTCTCCGCGGTATCTGCATCGTTTCATATTTCAAAAACGTGAACCGTGAACATATTGTTATTCCAGTACATTCATCATCATCTGCTTAGCCTTTTCCCAACTATGTTGGGGTCGGCTTCCAGATGATGCAGTACAGTATTATCATTATTTGATAATGCAGTGAATACACAGCTTAACACAGACTCCACACAATACGCACTCCACCGGCAGGCGGTCATTCATAAAAATTGTGTGAAATTATTTTCTCATATTTATTTGAATTTTAGACACACTACTCAACAAAGTCCAGGGAACAAGGGTATTCATAGTAATTATTTTTATTTCAATACTTTTTAGATAACATTTTATATATCAATAGAAGCGTAATTTAAAAAGTTTATTACCTGTGGCATACCTTATAATTGAAGCAACAATGGGATGAACACTGCCAAATTAGTTCTACGTAGATGGCGCTAAGTGTTTGTTACTTTCATTTCAATGGAGTACCTTGCTGAAAACTTTGCCACGAAACGGTGCTAAGAGTTTTTTTCTTATCATCGATTGCCGATTGGTCGCTTTGTCTTTATTCTTCTTATTTTTATTTGTATGTAGGGGTAATCTCTGGAACTACCCAGTCGGATTCGAAAAAAATATTTTTGCATTTGATAGCCCAATTCTTGAGAACCTATATTTAATAGAGATTTTAAAACTTTGATTAAATAAAAGGGTTGTTAGTGAAAAAAAATATTATAAAAATTCAAAATGGTTTCAAAGCGACAAAAACATTTTGTAGATACAAAAATAAATAACGACCAGATAACATTAAATTAAAAAATAAAATGCCTAGTAACTTTATAACTGTTAGACCTCCCAAGGCATTAGCGACGGCTCTACATCGGCGTAGCATGCTGAGTATCAGCTTGCCTATTGTCATCTGTGGAATTTCGCTCCATACTCTAGAAAGATGTGCAAAAAGCTCTTCTTCCGTGTTCAAATTTTGGGAAAGGTCACTGAACTCTCTTCTCCCGAGCAAATCCCACGCATGCTCTGTCAGTGGACTGAGCTAGCCACTCTAATAGAGTGTTCTCACACAGCACATTCATCACCAGCCTGGCTGTAGTGCACGCGCATTTTAGGGGATGGCGGGGTCTGAAAGACCTCGTCCATCCCCTTCGTGGTTATTTTTTTTTAAACCACCCAGAAATACCCGTCGACCACGCCTTACTACAAAAATTTATATTTACGAGTATGTGACCTTGACCTTCGAGACGTTTCAAAATTACCTTAAAAAAATTAAAAAGGGTCTATTCTCCCCAAAAAAAATAGCTACTACACAAAAGCGACGGGTGCTAAAGTACAGTGGTTCCGTTAAACCAATGATTAACCTTATTGTCATATACGAGTAGGTATACGTCATTGAGTTAAATAAAGAATTCATGCAATCTAACAGTAGAAATATTATTAAAACATCGCAAAACCATGGAAGATACGACAAACACATAAACAATGAACACGCAAATAAGTCAAGTAAGTCTCTAAGTACTGTGGTCAAGTACGAGGGGGGATCAAAAAGTAGTGAGAACGACATACTCCTTGGTAAGAAAAAATAAATACTGGCAGGCATAGCTCAGATACATATTTGTAATATTAATATAGAAAAAAATCTTCGATTCTCTTATGTTTTTTTCTGAATGTAGTAATTTGTTTGGAACGTGTTCTCGAAAATGGAGAAAAACGAAGTGCGAGCCGTTATTAAATACCTTTGTTTAAAAAAGTTAACGACGCAAGAGATTCATTGCGATTTGGAGGCAACATTAGGAGAGTCTGCTTCGCCTTATTCCACTGTCGCAAGGTGGGCTTCTCAATTTCGAGTAGGGAGAACGAGCACGGAAGACGAACATCGTTGCGGCCGTCCATCGACGTCAGTCACCCAAGAAAATGTTGCGAAAGTCGAGAAAATTGTATTGAGCGATCGAAGAGTTACCATCCGATACTTAATTCAAGAAACGGGCATTTCATATGGAAGTATTCAATCCATATTGAAGCAATCTTTGAATATGAGAAAAGTCTCCGCAAGATGGGTGCCGAGAATGTTAACCGACAGTCAGAAACAAAATCGACTTGACATTTCGAAGATATTGTTGTACAAGTTTCAAGAAGATTCTGAAAACTTTTTGTCTCGTTTCGTAACAATGGACGAAACATGGGTCCATCATTTTGATCCCGAGACAAAACAGCAATCTTCGCAATGGAAACAGCCATCATCACCGACCTCGAAGAAGTTTCGTACCGTGGCATCGGCTGGCAATGTTATGGCCTCAATATTTTGGGACTCAGAAGGGATATTGTTGATTGATTACCTGGAGCGTGGAACCACTATTACAGGCCAATATTATGCAGCTTTAATTCCTATGTTGAGGAATGCCATCAAAGAGAAAAGGAGAGGGAAACTTCGAAGGGGCGTGCTGTTTCATCACGACAACGCACCCGCGCACAGGTCGGCAGTTGCGATGGCTGTCATTCAGCAAGCTGGCTTCGAATTGGTTGACCACCCCCCTTATTCACCAGATCTGGCGCCTAGCGATTTTTATCTGTTCCCCAAATTGAAAGAATACTTAAGGGGAAACAGATACGAAGACGCTAACGAGGTGATGGATGCCGTGGAGAGCTTTTTGCAGGACCAAGATAAAACTTTTTTTTTGAAAGGGATTGAAGTCTTGGAAAAGCGCTGGACTCGGTGTGTAGAGAGACTCGGAGACTATGTAGAAAAATAAATTATTAAGTTATCAATAGTCATTATAATCTATCTCATTCTCACTACTTTTTGATCCCCCCTCGTAATTCAATGAACGAACTGTCAGACATTGAAACAAGCCGCCGGGGTCGCGGGTAGTTCGAAAGAGATACCGTGGCCCTGCTGCTGCTGGGCAGCTGAAGGAACATGGGTGGGTTTTAGTCAGTAAAAGTCTGACACGCCCTCCCGCCTCTCCCAGAGCGGGACAAGTCATTTGATGATTTCCCATGAAACAAAGTACTATCTATGAGAATCGTAGATCAGAATACTAACATTTAACCAAATAACAGTTTATCTTGTGACATGCCAAAAAAGTAAAACAAAGAGTAAATCATTTATTTCTTTCCCACATCCTTTATCGTGCCATAAGATAGAAAGGGAATAAAGGTAGTTACTGAATTCTGTTTATAGCCCTCCTTCTATGCTTTAGTTAAAGTTATGAGGTCCATAGTGAGTAGACTGAGCTCAATAGTGTTTCCATGACAATCAAATCAAGCCATGTCACTGCGTCAATGTCAGAAGTGTCAAACCGAAACAAAAACGCTTAAAAAGATTGCAAAAACGTGACTTCTTTTGATGCGTTAAGAGCTTAAGACGAATCTAACGATTTAAATGTTTGCAACTACCATCATTTTCATGCCAGCCGTCACTGCGGCCGTTAAGTGCGGTGACCGTTCTTCTATGAAACCGTAGCTACAGCTTGTATATGTGTGTTGCTTGTTGCTTGTGTGTTGTATGTGTGCATACACTGTGACGGCCATTTTGTTTGTGGGTATTTATGGGTAGCCTTGCGCGGTATCAGCGCGTGCGCTTAAAATGACGATATCTCTAAAGTTTTGTATGGGAGCTATATAGTACAGTAATCGTTATGAATTGTTACTTAGTCTAGTACTTTAACGCCATCTATCGATGGTTGCTGAAGTTTGTATACTTAATTGACAATGTATTTAATTCCCTGTTCCCGATAGATGACACTGCACTCCTTTAACAAATCAACTCCTGTTTTTTTCTCTTGCTGTTTTTGTTTAGCTTTAATAATTTTTAGCTTACTGTTTCACATTTTCACAAAATAAATCTTTTTCAAAGTGAATAATAGAAAAGCGGCCAACTTTTTATTCACTTTCAAAGATTTATCTCTATTGCTTACATATGTCATACATAACCATTTAGTTATACATTACCGCCGTTTAACCAAAACAAAATTGAAGAGAAAGAAAACATGTGGAGACAGCTTCGATCAATAATAGCACTACCTATATATTATATACCTACTATTATTGATCGAAGGGAGACAGTAATAAAATTGAGAAAATATCAACTCTTGACTGGTCTGTGGTCAAAGAACTCAAAATAAATAAGTACCTACTTGTACTTAGTTTCTGTTGTAGGTAAGTACCTACTTGGAGTACTTGGACAGACATTTTAAAATAATATTTGGCTCAAAAATATTTGCTTAGTGAGCAATTCAACACAATTATGGCAGAGATACAGAGTAAGTAGGTATATTGAATTCTGGCCCCCTTACAACTCATTCGCAAGATTTTATAGGTACCTACTTATATAATATATAGGTATAGGTCCAAGAGCTAGATCAATGAGTTTACGATACTCTTATATATAGTCCTCCTTATCGATTTCGATAACGGCGACCCTTCGAAATCACTTCACAATTAGAACAATAAAGTTGGCCTGCAGTGTTGTATGAATACGTGTGGGAGGGCTTAGGTCTCTCTTTGCGTATTTGGCGCTTCTCAATAATAGCGTCGTGTCGCTTTTCTTCGAAAGATTTGGTACTTTTGTGAATAGTAGAGCGCCAAGACGACCTGTGTAGAGCCAGCCTTTCCCAACCTGTAGGATCAATAACACACGCGTTAAGATGCCTTTTGAGCACATCCTTATAGCGGAGATGTTGACCGCCATGCTTCCGTTTACCTTCTGACATCTCAGAGTAAAAGACCATTTTGGGTAAACGGTGGTCCTTCATGCGAAGGACGTGTCCACACCACCTGAGTTGACGTTGCATGAGTAGGGCTTCCATGCCAAATATGCTGGAACGATGCAAGACCTCCGTATTAGGAACATGGTCCTGCCACTTAATGCTCAAGATCGATCTGAGACACCTTAGATGAAACTACCTACTTATGACAATATTCTGTACCTTAGACTAGCTAAGTTCTGTGCACTCAATAGGTTTTATTCTAATCATAGATATATAATATTTCTATGATTCTAATTTTAACTTAGGAGCTTGTGGCTAAGTAATAATTTAACAGCCGCATGGGTCGATCCATCAGGTTAAGCTACGCTTGCCGGGGTTGGTCCGTGGATGGGTGACCATCTTTACATACCGAGACTCCTCCGTGCCTCGGAAAGCACGTTAAGCCGTTGGTCTCGGCTCCCGGTTGTCATTCGTGGATCTTTCACAGTCGTTACGGGTCGTCGGAAGCCCGAAAGTCTGACAACCAGTCTTACCGAGGGGTATCGTATTACCCAGTTACTGGGTTGTGGAGGTCAGATAGACAGTCGCTCCATGTAAAATACTGGTATTCAGCTGCATCCGGTTAGACTGGAAGCCGACCCCAACATAGTTGGGAAAAGGCTAGGCAGATTGATTGGTTCTAATTCTAACTTACGTAAGTACCTAATATTGCTATATGTATGTAAGTACCTACCTATCTACTTAATATTTTTTTACTACAATAGCTAAGGAACATTTACAATAGAGTAGGCGCTCATGATCAGCTATACCTAATTAAGCTAAGATAGACCCCAGATTTAATTAATCTAAAATGTAATTTCAGTTCATAGCGGTACCTATACCTAAGCCTTGGGGTACTATGATCAATAAAGTGTTATCATTGCCCAATTGTTATTATTGGCATCATAGATATATATGACAGGGTAGATGTAGGTCATGTAGGTGCATATTACAACCCAGAATACTACCAAGAGTTTTTTGGCTGTACCTAGGATTTTTGAGTATTTCTACTACTACCAAGCTACAATAGTAGAAAGCTATGAAAACCAGTAGCAAATTTTAAGCATTAGTGGGGTTTTGACCTTAGGGTCAGCAACAAAAGTTGATCAATACTGTTACATTACGTATATACCCATGCATGCTGTGAGTAGTTTTTTCTATTTAGAATTTTTGTAAAAATATTTTTTGAGACCCATTATCCAGGAATTTATTAAAAGGTATGTTGTATGTGGGTATAGTCAGAAGAAAAATAAAAAAAAATCATAAAAAATCAACAATTTATTTTCAATTTCTTATTTTGTTACTTTATGGAATTTATGCAATACAAATGTTGTAAAATATAATTACAATAGTTAACAGTTATTAAATTTTAAATGCAGGTTTTAATTTTAATTATTCATAACAATGTCATGGAAAAGTCCAATTTACGCTGACCAATTTATAATATTGAATCTCATTGCCCATAATACGCTTTGAAATGAATAAAACAGTCCTTCATACTAGTGAAATCTTATTCTTATACATTTTGCTAACTGAGGGTTTCGTATTGAACTATGGATTAAATCCCATTAAGCCCTAATGTTAAATATTACAGGCAAGTTTTAGGCACCTGCTATTATAAAATGATTAAATGATAAGTCACCATTACAATTTAAATACAATTTTAGAACTCAAAGTGCCATGACATTGAACATTTGCTATAGCCATAAAATCACTGTTCATAACAACACAAAACATTAAAAAACAAATTTGCACTAGTCACTATCCATTAAGCAATCCCAATGTCTTAATTCGACTGCAATCAACAAAAATAATATATTTTAGACAATTAAATCCCAAACAATGAAATAGCAGTAATTTTCACCTTTGGTGGCATTATCCGTATACCTTTGCTATGTTAGAATTAAAGAGCACAAGTAACTTGCACATTAAAAAGCATTGAAACTCCTCAACAATGTGTTCCTCGCTAACTCAGAGCATAATATTATACTCAGACAGACTCGTGAAAGTAAGGCGACCACTCACTATTGGATCGGTTTTCGCCAAAACTCTCAATTATTTAGAGAAGAAGCTACCCTTCTTACGTCTGGCTGCTTCTATTTCTACAGCAACCAGTGTGTGACAATTGGTAATTCCGTTTAAAATATACAACTTTGCTAATTCCTATATTTACTTTCCAATTGTCACCGATAAACATAGTTGAGGTAGAACATAGAAACATACCAATAATAATTTTCTACGGTTATTTATAACTGTACAGCAGTCGCATTCCGTTGGCAAATAATTAAACATAAAATAAATATTAAATTTAGCTATAAATTGCCTAGTAACCAACCGGAATGGGCTTCGTGAACACGCAGGTGGTGAATAACAAGTCCATTCTTACAAGAGGGCTGTATACAATAAAAGTTACATCACCCCACTATTAACTATTACTAAGCAATCGCAATAATAATTTAAGACATATTTACACATCATCGTCGGTATTCCACAATTAAATAAGGAACTTAAATTAGAATAATTTAAGATAGTCGGGATATTATTATTAATAGGAATCAGTCATTCAGTATCCACAGTGATCGAGCGGTAGTCGATCGGTCGTCGTCTCGTCGCCGTCCGCGGGCGGAGCGGCCGGCGCGGGCGTGTCTTCGTGCGCTTTTTGAACATATGTAGCGCGCCCGCGACTCTCGGCGCGCTCCGCAGCGGCGGCGACGGCCCGCACCGGTCGGTGCGGAACTTAGGACACGCACGAGCTCGATCATCGATGCGAAAGCTTTCGGCTTGGAATTTGCCATGCTCTAAATCAAGGCTAGAAGTAACCTAGAAGTGTGAACTCGCCGTGTGCGGTACGAGGAGCGGGCGCGAGGCCCGGGGGCCGCGCGGCGGCGCGGACGCGACTCGGAGCTGCGGCCGCGCCGTCGCTTAAGTCGTGTCCCGTCCATATGTACCGATGCGCACTTCGTCGATTACGCTTGCCCACTCCAAAGCATACGAATCGGGGTCTTCCAAGTAATATGTACGGTTTGGCTGTAAAAAAAAAAAACAATTCAGTTATAGTTTGTTTTTATATATCGGGGGCAATACCCCCGATATTAAATACTTAATTATTTTAGTAATTTTTGGTATCAAGTGCGAGAATTTATGTTATCAAGGAACTCACCGTGTGCACTAAAAATATTCTAAAGTTCTTGGCTTCGACCCGCAACTCGGGTGACCAAGGGATCTCGCCCTTGAGCACCATGTTGGCCGGATCGACGTAAAATAGGCGCGGTCCTGTTGTGAGCAGCAACATACGGCGTCGAGGAAACAGGCCCTTCCTTTTGTCTACCAGGCCTTGCTTTAAAATTAGCTCTCCATCGACGAACTGGTGCCACTTGCTCTCCCGAGATTGCACTTCGAGACGACGACGTTTTTCTTCGGGGCTGATGTTCAAGATTCCTGAAAGAAAAATGCTACATTGAATGACATGTTAGAAGCACCATGATTTTCTATGTCAAACTTCAATTCCCACTAAATCCTTAATCGAGTGTGTAACTACACAGCTGATTATAAGGTCAACATTAATAAAACACATAGGGCGTAACGAGCGAGTCATTCATGTCATGGCATAAGCGGTTGAGAATGTGCTACTCCGGGACGACGGCGACGTGCCGGAAGGTTGACGTCATACCAACTATAAAACCGTAAACCATACGCTGACTGAGGACGTCCGTTCCGAATGTGTATAGCAGTGAATGCGATGACGTAGTGGCTAGTGGCTACTCGTGCAGTGAGTGCAAGGATCATATTACGATGTGCTACACGTTTAAATAAAAGAAATTTATCAAGGTTTGCATGAACACTAATTTCTAAAAAAAGGACACTGCTTATTTGGAAAATAATCACAAAATAAATCGTTACTGGACTCGGTTTAGTTATGAAACGAGAAGCGTATAAATTTGCCAAGAATTCAGGTCATGGACGCACCAGTTGCCTCTTACTCGTCGCTTCACTGCACTCGCCCGAGACTTCGTAATTGTCCACATCGGCTACATACTCAACCTACTAACATCGATTTAGACTTCTAATATTTTCAAAAATAGCTTTATATTACCCAGGTGTAATTATGACAACATTATTTTTTAAAGTAAGCATTTATAAATTGAAACATAAAATTCCTTGAAATTCTGGTATTGAAAAGCTATAGAAGCAATCTAAGATAGTACTACCTACAGAATAACCATAACAAAATTAAAATAATTACCTTTAGAGGTAGATAAATCGAATTCCCACAGTCTCACAAGTTGCTTATTGCCCAATCCTGGTTCAAGATGATCGGGTACATTGTATTCCTCTTCAAACGAACCTCCGGGTAAATATGGGCTAATTGTCGGCGGCGTCTGCTCCCACACATTATCCCAGTCCATTCCAGCGAAGAACGGATGATTGCGAATGCTATCATAGGTTTCTCCCTTATCATTAGCCCCAAGTCTTTTGGTATGGTCTAGTACCAAGAGCTTTTCCACAAGATCTTTTGCGTCAGCGGGAAAACCTTCTGGGAACTCAAAATCCATCTTGAGAATTTTTTGGAACGTGAGAAACTCTGTGGCTGCGCGGAATGGCGGTAAGCCCGAGATCATTTGGTAAATAATGCATCCCAACGCCCACAAGTCTGAGGCACGTGTGTCTACGCAGTCGTGTAATAATTCTGGACTAACATACTGCGGTGTTCCAACGAAACTAATTTTCCTAGATCGTTCATTTTGCGTGTCATTATCTGCATTATTCGGTGAAGCACAAATCTCTTCAGGCTCAAGGATTTTAGCCGTTCCGAAATCAGCAATTTGCAAGTGCATATTTTCATCTAATAATATATTTTCCGGTTTTAAATCACGGTGAATTATTCCCTTGGCGTGCATTTTCTCTAAGGCCAATAATAACTCAGCCGCATAAAATTTAGCTACATTTAGCTCAAAAGAGCCAACTTGATTTATGTAAGACAGTAATTCGCCATTTTTTGCAAAGGACAAAACAAAATACAGCCTTTCTTCGTCTTGAAATGTACAGTAAAGTTTCACGAAACCATGAGCCACATTGAACAACATATTCAAGGCATCTTTTTCGCGTTTAATATACTCTCTTTTCTTTTTTCGGATGATGTGAAGTTTTTCACATACTTTAACTGTGAAAAAAGAAATTGAACAGATTATTTTTTTAATCTTGTAAAGGTCGCAATCAAAATATTTAGTTCAAGGTAGAAAACGTTAAGTTAAAAACTGAATTGGTAATACGTACTTGCATATTCCTTTCCACTGTGTATATCCTTTGCGAGAAACACGGTGCTGTAACAACCCTCGCCGATTAACTTGCCAAAAATATAGTCTTTAGCAGTTCGTTTGGTGGGCTTTTGTGCCTGGCTGGGCGCCGGGGAGGAGGCGGGCGCGGCAGTCGCGGGCACCGGCGTGGCCGGTGCTGGCGCAGGAGCTGCTTGCATCTTGATCGGCGTCTCCACTATGGTTTCGGCCGCAGCAATTGGGGCCCGTGACTCACTAGACGCTCGACCGTTGATCTGGAATAATGAAAACACCCACTGAGTAAAATAACATTTGGACTTATTAACGGAACTGTACGAGATCACGGACTCTGTCTAGTCGAACGTCGTGAGAGAAATACGACGTCGTCGCGCTTCGAAAGCGTGCACTTGTTTATCGGCTGGCAGCAGCGGCGGCGGCGGCGATGGTGGCTACGTCATGCGCGGTGGGGGCCAGGGGGCAACGCGCCGTCTGCAGTGCCGGCTTCCTTTAAATTTAGGTGACCGCTAAATACGTAAACAATGCTCTGAACTAGGTGAATTAAAATTTGGAAAAAAATCATCGCATTTTGTGGTGTGTTTACCTGTGTTTACAACAGTTTGTCAATGGAACGTCAAAATAAACAATGTTTTTTTTTAAAGCATGCAGGTTTTTACACTTTCGAGGCCTCTTTCCAGATACTTAAATATTTTTATGCGAACGTTTTCTTCCAAAAAATGAATCTGTTGCGTAACCGAGTAATTAACATTTACCGAATCTTTCAGACAATTCTATTATTTTAAGATTAAAACTCTACATTCTGGAAGTAGCTACAGCTTTAATTAAGAAAATGTAAGATTTAGCATCGAGGATTTAAATAGTCAAAATGTTCCGGCTGCCACGTTCACCGGCCTCGTCTACAGTTCGATGATCCAATTTTTCGAGTTCGTAGCTTGAGTTTTTGTTCATTTTTTACGGGGCCGTCGTCGAACAAAAAATGACGCTTCCATTCAACGTGAGTGAAGGCAGACAGAGATAGCTGCATTTGCAATTCTGTCTCTTTCTAACAACGCTGCAGAATACCGCGAATTCGTGTTTAACGGTATATTAGCCGAAAACAAACTTAATGAAAAGCAAATGAAAGTAACTATGTTTTTACAGTTACTTTGCGGGAATATCCGTTCTTCAATTTTCACTGTAGGTACGTTCGAGTTTTTTAGGTTAAGACATTCTTTTGGTAGGTATTTTCGAAACAGTCTCGACACTACTTTCAGTGAAAGTTCTTTTGCATCCTGTGTGGGGCAGCGTTTATTTGAGAGGTGGTATTCAACTAGTGGATAATTCCAGTAGGTACTAAGGTGTTGCGGGATGCGAAGAGTTAAGGCTCGTGCAGACAGCCGCGACGCGACTGTAGTGGAACAGTTTCTATGAAAACTTCATTGACATTGTTCTGCCAGAGTAGCGTCGTGCCTGTCTGCGGGAGCCTTTACAAACTATATTTATATAAGTACCACTAGGTCACAGCTTACGTTTTTCAGAAAAACAGTCCCCGAGGTTAGATATGACCACGGAAATGGTAACAATTATCAGAATAATATGTAATAGGAAAATCTAAACCTAAAAGACTACTTACTTTAAAAAAGTAGGTTATAATAATTCGCGTTACACGTTTTGATCACGGATAGAAAGTTTCAGTCATCAACTCATCACAATAAGATAAACAGCGAAGTTTGTTTACACTTATTTAGAAAGCAACTTACAATATATTGATGATAAAATCAAAATAAACGGGATAATAATGGAGTCTGCACTTTTGGTTCGTTGAAGTTTGGTTAGGAAGGAATGAGTCAATAACAATGAAATTAAGCTTGGTTGTAAGCGCCGCAAATGGGTCTTGCATTCCGCGGCTGGGGCTCTGGGACGGTGCGGACTGCGGCGGTGGCGGCGGCGGTGTAGACCACCGTCGCAACGGTACTTACACTCGCATTCCCACAGCAACGGATTCCACCGTCCACCAACACCGACTTCGTAGCCGACCTAGATCCCCCACCGTGCCTTCCTTTACACATTGCAATGCCGTTTGCAACATACCTACACGACTTTATGTAATACTTGAGATTTGTATGGATAAAATACTGCAGTTCGTTTCTTTGTGAAAATATACTTCTGATCTAGCTAGTATGTGCAATAAAACTGCCTATCAAGTTCAGACGAATGTGGTGCATTTTATGTTTACACCTCCTACAATCTACATCCGTTTTAGAGCTAACTCATGTTTAGTCAGCATACTGACAGTTGTTTAACAGTTTAGGCGAGTTTAGCCGCTAATCGCGCCACCATTGAGAAAAAAAATAATAAGTCAGGAGATATTGGAACATTTTAAAAGTTCCTAAGCACACATTTTTAGTCAGATGTTGTAAAACAACCGTTTTTGGCGTTAACTGCTCTAACTTCGAACCTAGGAGGTTTAGTGTTGATTTTTTTATACAAAAAATTCTAACATCTGACTGAAAATGTGTGCAATGTGCATAGGAAATTTTAAAATGTTCCATATCTCCTGACTTATAAATTTTTCAATGGTGGCGCTGCCTGTAAGTTATCAGATGTAGGTACGGATAGGATAAGTTATTTTATATAAAAACTTTATTTACATTAAAGAAAAAGTGAAAGATGAATGAGAATTCCGAATGCGATCATGAATTACCTACGTACACGAAGTGTAAGCAACGTTTGTTGGGGAGAACATTCAATAACAAGCGACTTCCTTCGTCGCGCACTGAACGACCTCTAATTAATATTATAAAATACGAGTCTGTCTACCTACGTTTACGTAAACAAAAACTTACAAACATGTTTTGTACATTATTGTAGAAGGTAATTTAAGTAAGTAGCTAACTAACTAGGTAGGTACCTATGTAGTATGTACCACTTTGCTGCAATCGCTTTGATGTCGTTTAACCACTTATTTAGTACCAATATGTGCTAGTTTAGTTTAATTTGTTTACTTTCCAGTGAAATCAGTGTTTTTCCACAAGGCACAATGGCACAAGCCCTACAAAAATTATCGGAAAAGATAAAGAATGTGGGTGTAGTACCTACATAACATCCTCCGCAGAGTATTACGCCACAACATCACTGGTGACGTATGAGCAAACATTCTGGTGGCGATGGCTGGCGTTGGCGTGTCAATTTTATCTAGATACCAGTTTAAATGGGTAAAGGGCGAAGTGTAACACACAATATTTTGTTTATTCGTGACTATTTTTATTTAATCAAGCCAGCATCTCATTTTGTGAGTATACTTATTGTCTAAAATAATTTACCCAAAAGTTGTCAACATTACAAATCGAGACATTTTCTGAAGCAAATATTTTGGTCAATACCCACGTGAGCACTCACTAGCGCTAAAAGATCGTGCAAATCATGCATAGGTATTGCGCGGCAACTTTATCTGAACAATCTGCGTGGAGGATACGTTGTGTTTACGATAGTGTATGATTGCAGCCGTAGCGGTCTGCTGAATGCGGAGATCGTGAGGAGTTCGCAGTGGTAAACAAGCTGGTCACGCCGGCGACGCGTGAACAAACAAGTGCTGTGGCCGCGCCCGCCGAAGTTTGTTTGTATCACACAGTCACACTCGCCGTAGTGAACGGAGCACCGAGCCATCCAATGACATACAGAAAAACAGGGCGAAAGTGTGCAATCACCGCTTTGCACAGCGAAAGTTTACAAACGTAAAACTGCCACGTCTGTCTACTCATGGTCGTGACTAAATACTTTTTTTAAATTAATTACAGTAGGTATAATGTAATGCTAATATTAAAACTGCGGTTAAATTCGGTATCTACCAATTTGATATATTATTTATAAACATTTTATACCAATAGGTAATAAAATACTTTCATTAAAATTACATCTTAATAAGAAAATAGTTATTTATCATTAATCGATCGAGTCTTGTATAATGATTTAGAAAATAACTTTCACATTATGTATTCCTATTCCACTACAAACTACAACAAAATAGTTCCTATTTCACCTAATACAAACTTTATTAGTCAATCGTTATTGAGCATTATGATAAATACAGACCGACATGGCGGTACCTACACATAAACACGGGCTGCAGACAGTCATTGACCTTACCTTGGATTTGGGTGAGGGCTGTTTCCCGCGCTTCGTGGAGCTAACGCCAAGTAACCGCAAAATCCTGTTAGCTGCTTCGAGAAGAGTTGCACTACCCCTCGATCCTCTTTTAACTCTGTTGGTCAATCCGCTCATTTCGACTTGTCTCACACTTAGTTTTTTACCGTCTTGTTATTGTTTGAAACGGTCAAAAACACGATCACTGTTCATGAAGGTTGATTATTGTTCTTTAGCAAGAAGTAGTCACAAATAGAGTTCAAACAAATTTGAAACACAAGTAAATTTGATATGTAATCAAGATAAATAAATAAACAACGATAATTTCCCAATGTTTTATGCGCGCGTACGTCCGTCTGTTCAGTCAAACGGCGCGTTGCGGACTGAGTCTGAGACAACTAATACTGGAATGCAACGAAGCGACCTGACGCGAGCGGAGCATTGTCTACGTCTCCCTCTCGCTAGACAGAATAATCGCATCGGTCGGTATGTATGGGGGGAGGTGCGGTGCGGCGCGGCGCGCGCGGCTTGGTGTACTTGTGTGACTCTTGTGTGTGCTCTTGTGAGACCCCATTCCCCATTCGCAACCCACTCTACCCCCGGGCTCCGAGTTCAATCTATGTGTGGACTTGGACGAAGCGTGGCATGTCACCCTCACCGCCTCCTACACTCGAATATCACCTACCTAAAATAGGTATTTATTTACCTTTCAAAAATTCTACTCTTGAAGGTAAGTTTCGAAGCTAATCAAGAAATAGATACATTTATAAGTTCTTAGCAAATTACATTTTGTAAAAATAAGGAAATTTAAGTTCTATTACACGGACTAGAAAAAAAAGATTATATATTATAATAATTATGTACAATAATTTAAGAAATCCTAATTCTTTAGTGCTGTCGTTGTAATATTATTGTTTTATTCATGAAAAACTATTCCAACAATAAAGAAAGTATAACGGCTCCCGCAGACAGGCGCGACGCGTTTCGGGTAGAAATTTTTCCCTGGAGTTTTCTTAAAAATCGTTGTAGTACCTACTGTGTTGTTGTAGTTGTTGTCGTTGTAGTACTAGAATCGCGTCGCGCCTGTCTGCGGGAGCCAATTCTTCAAAGCGACGCGACGGACGCAGCGCTCCGCACGTGACTATTTTTCTAAAGTTCTAAGCAGGGTGGGCGAGGGACGTTCGAACCAAGATTGCTCGAGTCGCCTCGGAAAAGTTCTCGGGGTGTATGTCGGGAAGTGGGAACAAATCGATAGAATCAAACATAATGCATATAGCATAGTAGGTATAGCGTCAGATGCATCGTGCACAACCTGCATCCATGAGCGTTTTTCCATAGTCAAATACATAGTTATCCATTACCTACATCGTCTAGCAAAATTGTGTGTAGGGCTTAAAATCCAAGAAATTATATTTGGAAAAAATAATACATATTTAACGGTGTGCCGTGTTACCACGACATTAGGTTAGCCCCGCCGCGCCTTAGTTTCAATGACAAGTTACTATAACTTCACTGTACAGTACAGGTAGTAAAATATCACAAATGGTAAGTTTTTGAGAAAAGAATAAGTAGATCTACCCTGTCGTAATGACCACCCGATTTCTTTCAGGCGAGTAGTCCTGCCAACTAGAGCCACCATAGAAATATAAAAAACAGACAGCCACCTTTGAGAAAAAAGAATAAGTATGGAATATGGAACATTTTGGCATTTTTAGTCAGGTGAGGTAGAATTTTTTGCATTAAAAAAATCAACACTAAACCTCCCAGGTTCGAAGCCTTAGCAGTTAACGCCAAAAACGGCTGTTTTCTCAATGGTGGCGCTAGTTGGCAGCACTACTCGCCTTAAATTGCACACTTGCGCAGGCGCGTGCGCGCAATACTGGAATGGTAACAATGGACAATTTGCGTATTGTTATTACATTTTTTAAATATTGCTATATTTTTGAGTTGATATATTCATTTATTCTGCCTGGAGTGAAGTGCGTAGAAAACTGTCATGCCATCATGCTATATTTGAATGTAGGCTTACGATGCAGGTGAATGTAGGCTTTCAACTAACTAAATATGGTGACATACTATTTTGACAAACGGTTTCACGCACACTACTTAACGTGAAACCATTTTTTTGGGATATAAAAAAAACATAAAAACACATTATTTCTTCTATTTAAATGGGTCTTCACATAGATAATATTTCTATGGGCCTTCCCAATCCTTAGACATAAGATTTCTGTAAAAGATTAATAAACAATAATATACACATAATGTTTGGAGCTGGGTGCAAAGCCTGAAGGGGGTGGGTGATAGTTGACACCATATAAAGCACTTTGAGTCATACAAGTCTTAGACGAAGTATGGTGGTCTAAGACATGTATGACTCATAAAGCTCTAAATGACACCATTTCACTAAAGGCTTTACTCCTAGCTTCCAAACACCCTGTATATTGTTTCTCAACAAGATACATCCATAGGATAGTCCTTCATCCCTGAGGGTGCATCAAATATTCACATCTTATTTATTGTCATATACCTTTTTAAACATCTGGATAATGCTATTAAAACACGGAGTCGAAAAAGCTTCAGACTGAGTATAAGAAAGGTGGTTTTTTTTTCTTGATTCAATGTATTATGTGGGCTGTGGGCCGCAGCAGCTGTTAGTAGCACGTGTCCCCAGCTCGTGCTGTCTGGCGCACATGTGCATTTTGATAACCATCCCTGCATTCGTGTATACATCTACAACAATATGCTAACTTGCTCACTTTACGCGTCAGCCTATTAGCTCGTCGACTCATTAGCCGAAAATATATTTAATTTCGAAAGTCGGTGTCTTTGGTTTTGTAACCGACTTCAAAAAAAGGTGGTTTCTCAATTCGACCGTATAGATATATATTTTTTTTAATGTGTGTTCGCGGATAACTTCGTCGTTTATGAACCGATTGTGATGATTCTTTTTTTGTTGGAAAGGAGATATCCCAAGGGTGGTACCATGATAAGAAAACTAGGATCTGAAGATGGCATCGCAGAGAAATCGAGGGGAACCTTCAAATTTTATTGGCACACCTATAGCGATTTGGGTATTTTTTTAAAGTAATTCGTGCATTTGCTCCCGGAAAGCACCATTTGGTGAAGTGGAACTGATGACGAAGACCACAGATGGCCATCGGAACTACTCAATAATACGTATTTCACGGGTTGCGATTGGATTGGATTTGATTATTGCTAAGCAATTTATGCTCATCACAATATGGTTATTGCTAAGCAATTTATGCTCATCACAATACATATGTTGAAGTGGAGCTGATGGTGACTTCACCATCAGTTCCAGTTCTCCTGGTTCCTTACTGGGAGAACTCCTCAACAATTACCGTCCTTGTATTGGGAAAAGCAATATTTTGTAAAGGCGATGAGCAGTTGACATTAGGCTATTGTAATTTAGATAATTTACAGACAGACCCACTAAAAAGTGAAAAATAAAAAACTTTTTTACAAAAAAAACAACCGACTTCCAAAAAAATACTACAAAGTGAAAAATAACTTTAATTTCGAAAGTCGGTGGCAAAAAACTAAAATACAGATCCAAAGACAATTACTTCCGAAATTAAAGTTATTTTTCACTTTGTAGTATTTTTTTGGAAGTCGGTTGTTTTTTTTGTAAAAAAGTTTTTTTTTGTCATTTCGTTTTTTGCCACCGACTTCCGAAATTAAAGTTATTTTTCACTTTATAGTGGTTTTTTTTTTTTCGGAAGTCGGTTGTTATTTGTTGTAAAAAAGTTTTTAATTTTTTCACATTTTAGTTAAGGCACTACCCAACATAAATTCCAATATACCTGCAAAAGAAATGAGAACATCATCGACGTAAAAAGTAGGAAAAAAATATGTATTATTGAAGCTAACTCAAAAACCTAATGTATTTCTAAATTCTAAGGCCGCTATGAACTAAATATTATATATTTTTAATTTAATTTGTACAGAAACTACAGTAGTAAAATCCACGAGCTTGAAAAATGCAATCGTGCATTTTATGAAAAACTTGCTTCAGAATTGTGCCTTTATTTATAAACTTGATAAGAAAAAAATGCGAAAAGCGAGGCCGCTCGCTTGGACTATACTAGTAACTCTATTCTCCACCACTAAATATTTAAGTCAAAGTTATCGAAGACTTTCAGTTTCTCAGAATAAGAACGACAAACTTGGTCAATTTACGCAAAAATCACGGTCAAACGTAAAAGAAAAAAAAAAAAAAAAATGTGTAATGGAATGTGTATTTATTTTTTATAGTATACGAATTATGTATTAACTAGAATAAACTATTTCTTAATTGAAAACAATTAGGTACCTACTTACTTACTTTCATACATCAACTTCTAATTAAGTATGTTGTTTACATTCAATTCAGTTAAATTTAGAGGACAAAGTGCTGTGTAGTGAAGAAAAAATACTGACGTTGTACATACCTACGTGAATTTAAAGTTTATGTACCTACCTACGTACATACAACGTAGGTAAATGTAAATAAAAATGACAAGTGATATTGTGTTAAAGCAGGTGTTCTCAATAAACAAGTCTGTCGAGTGTCGACGCGACGCGATAAAAACGTATAATTTGAAGTTTACTTAATTTTCGAACTTATGCACTTTACGATTCAAGTCAAATGGATGTAAAGCATCGCCAGGTGGATCAAAGTATGTTTTTTTTTTTTTGTTTCTGGGTAGGATAGCAGTCTGTCGCAGTTGCAACCCCTGCCGGTCGGGCCCCGACGAAGCTACGTTTCAAAACAAAATAAAAGCTGCATCGAACATTGAACCCACCACCTGGCACTGTTTTTATGTGATACGGTATCCATAAGGGGGCAGAGAAAAAAATACAGTGAACCTATTGGCTTCTTTACATTAGTATTTAGCTATACGAATAATAAAAGTCATTTAGTAGGTAGGCATGTAAGTTTTAGTTGAAGAATAAGTAAGTACTTGCCTATTTTTTCGGTTTTGGAATCTGTTTATTAGGTAATACCGGTTACCATATTGCATTCTACACAAATGTGTCGTAATAATAAACAATGTTATTTACACATAATTATTACTATCAGTAGGAGGAGCTCGTGGCTAAGTAATAACAGCCGCACGGGTCGATCCACCAGGTTAAGCTACGCTTGCCGGGGTTGGTCAGTGGATGGGTGACCATCTTTACATACCGAGACTCCTCCGTGTCTCGGAAAGCACGTTAAGCCGTTGGTCCCGGCTGTCATTCGTGGATCTTTGACAGTCGTTACGGGTCGTCAGAAGCCCGAAAGTCTGACAACCAGTCTTACCAAGGGGTATCATATTACCCAATTACTGGGTTGTGGAGGTCAGATAGGCAGTCGCTCCATGTAAAATACAGGTATTCAGCTGCATCCGGTTAGACTGGAAGCCGACCCCAACATAGTTGGGAAAAGGCTAGGCAGATTGGATTTATTAATATCAGTAGGTATAATCACATACCTACAGGTGACCGTGATGTGATGATGCTCAGGATTCATTAAAATAAATGTAAGTATTCGGCGCTCAAGTAAAACAACAAACTCATAAAGTGATAACCGTACGACTCAAATGATAAGAGAGGGACAACTACGATTGACTCAGTTCAGTTCACACCTCTAGCTGTTTCGGCGTAGGAGTAACGATATCACACCGAGATAACGATCGATAACGTGCGCGAAATCCTGCGCAGATAAGGTTTATCATCCGAATAATAAATAATTACACAACAAAGTATTTGAATTTGCATTTTGTGCACCGGGACGACCAATACAACTATTTTTCATTTACAATAATTATGACCACGTGTTACTTTAATACACCGTCTTCTTTTCTACTCTTGTTTGTTCCATTTTCCTACAAACCAGGGCAATTTTGCAGTGTTCTTTGAAAATCTGCAGTAGGTAAAAATCCACTTTCAATTCTCCTTTACCTTAGCCCATACCCGACGTACTTCCATGGCAATAATCTTCTCTATTATTGAAAACACGTGCAAGTATGACAAGGTCGCACTACACTGTTGCACTGCACGTTATTCAGCTATTCCAATAAGTAGTAATGTAATTTATATGTATTGTATGCAACTGTAGCACGTACGTATAACTGCATGTCATTGCACTCTAATAAAATACTGAATCTTACACATGTAAGCGTGATGTATGTACTATTGTGTTGCTATTAATAAGCTAGTGTAAAATCTACTGATTGCAACAACATCCTTCAAAACTTCCGCGTGTACAAGTTGGGTTAACCTAAATAATTAATTAAGAATAAGATATTAAAAGAAAAAGACTTACAGTATTACAGTTTACAACTAAAACATTTTAGTTTCCTATGAATTTAACAATTATGCAATTTCCGGACTTCCTGCACCTAGGCTAGGCCTCAGCTGTCCCGCAGGAAGCTTCATTTTCCCACGAAATTATAAATTAAGGATTGAATTAAACTAAAATATAATTTTGGGTTCCTATGTTTGGGTTAGATAAAATAACAGAATTGCTGCAAAAGTGTTGTTTCTATAGTAGTAAGAAATTTACTAAACATAGTAAGTACGTATAAATAATACAGTAAATAGTAAACCAAAATGCATGGTGATAGAAAACTTAATAAAAAATTGTACGCTTGCTTGAGGGCAAGAATACAGTTGCCATTTAGGATATAAGATCTCACCTTTATAAAACCCGTGTATTTCTAGAAAATAAACGTTTGATTTGATTTAATTTATTTAAGTATCTAAATATAATAATTATAGGAATTTAGATTAAAATAGGGCTACTTACAACGTTTAATGCTTATTTTTATTTAAAAATTACCTTATTAGGTAAAGCGGTGACTATTTAATCTATTAATACGTGTAAACCCGAAGTGAATTGTTGTAGCTATTTATTTGGTATGATACGGCAGTATATTCGCGGTACGAACTTACGAAGGCGCCTAGCGAAGGTTATCGACGTTCCGAAATGTCGTGGCGGCCTTGAGTAGTCCTTTGACCCTCCATTGGAAGTAATATCCGACGCTGTCGAAACACCTGCTCGAGTGCCCCTCGCATAATAAATATTTAAATCTTCAACGGTCTTGTGGCATAAATAATACACACTTATGTAAACATAACACAAGCTAAAACCAAATTTGAAACATTTTTCGCGTAGAAAATTAATTAAAACAGACTGTCAGTATTTTTTTCACATAATATCTCATACATAATTTAATAAAGATAAAGTATGAGTTTTAAGTTACTTAATTAATTAAATTAATTAATTAAATCGAATATAAATAACAAAACAGCTAAGTTTGATGTTGAACCTTTGAACAGTATTAGGGAGATAGTGAGATCAATAACTTAGTGCCAGCGTAGAATATGTGTCCCTCCGTGTCTCGGAAAGTCACGACCCACGACCACGATCCCACGATCTTCGACAGTCGTTACGGGTTGTCAGAAACCTGAAAGTCTGACAACCATTCTTACCAAGGCGTATCGTATTACCCAGTAACTGGGTTGTGGAGGTCAGATAGGCAGTAGCTCCATGTAAGATACTGGTATTCAGCTGCATCCGGATAGACTGGAAGCCGACCCCAACATAGTTGGGAAAAGGCTAGGCAGATTGATGTAGTAGACTGTATTTTCCCAAATTAAAGCCGTTTAGTTTTTACTTACTTTCTGATAAAGTCCACCCATATGCCTACATAATGTACAGATTGTGTACAGAACTGTTTTAGGATTCCATGTTATAGGTACTATCAGCAAAACTTAAGCATGTCCAGTTTAGAAAATATTTCTGCGGAAGCGCAACTATTGACAGACCACACCCCTTCCTCATTTCGCCTAATTAGAGAAAATATGCATGAGAAAATATGGGGTCGGTTGACCCCAACATGTTGGGACAAGGCTAGGCAGATGATGATTGTGTAGAATGTGTACTAACTACAAACTAGCGGTAGGTAGGTACTTTACTAATTTGATAGAGGTAAGTATCTATTACTTTACTATCATTTCCACGTGATATTAGAACTAAAACAACTAGGTATACAATCCAATCACTTGCGTAGTTTGCATCGCTTCACAGTTTCACAGAATTTTAATTAATTATTTTCGCGACACACGCGTGATAAGTTCGATGACCGATGAATTAATTCAAGGGCCTTAACCGTAGCTTTTATTTTCCTGATAACCTTCGAATTGCGGCCCCGCGGGTGAGCTGAACTCGCAAACCCGCAATATACGTACGTACTTACTTTATATTTTGACCTAGCTACTGACTAATGCGGTCCCTACACTAAACATATATTAACGTTATAAATAGATATATGCTATCCCCTGTAGGTACTTACATATCGATTAAATTATATTTAAAAAAAAAAAAAAAAAAAAAGGAAGGTTTTGATTGTCATTTTTGTAGCAGGTACCCAGTACCTAGGTATCAGTCAATATTTTATTTTCGCAAAAATAATTATTAAGTAATAAGAGCAGCAATAATCAGGTTAATTAATGTATTTACTTGGACGAGGCACTAACATGTAAATTAAATTAATCTGTTGGTAGAAAAAATAATTTGTTGTTATTACATTACGTGTGTTTGTTTTTTTGGGACACGCCGCCGATAAAGTTGTGTAATCTGATGCCCGAGTTCTATGCGAAGCTTCCTTTACTATTAAAAGGCTTCTTTCCTGTTCATGCATCATTAAAAAACTTTAATTAACTATAGGTAGGTACTAATACAGTGTCCCGTAAATAACGGATAGGTAGCTCACCTCATTTCCAACAACTAATTTGAATAGTTTAAAAAAAACCGCTACGGTACTTATAATTTTTTTTATACAAGATTTTTTTTTCGAATTTTTCCATTTTCTCTACCAGAATTCAGTTTTTAAATGCTGTCGCTGCAAATGATAACATTTTAAGTAAGTATGATTTTAGTTTTTAACATTTTTGAATATTAATGTGATAAGATAGGTAAGTACCATTTTTGTAAATAACGTTTTATTTGCCTTAGAAAACAAATTCTTGAATTGAAAGTTTTTATTTGACGATGAAAAGACCAAACTTGAAAAAAAAAATATTCAAAGTTGTTGGAAATCAGGTAAACTAACCCGTTACGTTTGATACATTATGTACGGGACACCCCGTTTGGTGACATGCATTTATTTATTTATTTATTTATTTATGTTAATACGGTTTGTGGACCAATTACATTAACACATACAGTAAATATAACATAGGTAATCATAAAAAAGACAACAAAAAAAAAATAGAACAAAGATATTATAAACAAAACACAAGTTTTAAATTTATGTGCTCTCACAAAAGTGAAGACAAGCGCACAAAACAGTTTTGAGATCATCTGCAAATAGGTCACAGTTCGGGTTGGCTTCCATGACGTTATTAAGCGCAGTCAGGGCGCGAGGAACAGGGGATGAGGCGCGGGCCACTGTTCGAGTTGTGGGCACGGCTAGTAGACGGTGTTTTCTACCACGGAGATAGCTGCTTGCATTGGATGCATGTTTATATTTTTACTGCAATATTTGAATATAATAATGATGTGACACTGAAGATAATTGAGGGCGATTAATGTCGATGAATGAATTCCTTGTAATAATGCATTAATGACGGCGTCGTCATCGGCGTGGCATGCAGTGAGTCCCCGTCCCACCCGCGGACGATATCGATAAAATAATGGACAGAGCATGTGTTGTCTCATCGGAAAACAATTAACGCACAACAAACAATTTAGTTGCGGTCACAGATAGTAGAGCGGGTCAAAGTACAGGAATTTGTGCCGAGATAACATTCTGTTTATCATAATAATATGCACTTCCAAAACACATGAACATGTTTATTTGTGCAATAGCCTGGTTAAAAATAGAACTGTTGTTTATCTTAGCTGTTATTTATTATTATTTTAATAGTTCATTTTCAGGTTGCTATTATTTTTTGCTGACTAATGTAGTGCTAGAGTGTCTTCTTTACTTTTAGAGATATAGAGAGAATATCAATTTTTTCACGCGACCGTACGTCATGCATAAAGTACAACTACTTACGTACCCATTCGTATGTAAAGTAATTATGTAATAATTTTTATTATCAGTATCACACTAATGAGTTGTGGAGTGGCGCAATTAATGGTTAAAAAAAATACCATTTTAAAGCTCAATATCAGATCGTAATTCTGAAAAATCGTTCTGTGATCATAATAATCTTCTTTTTCTACGAATAAGAGGTTATCAAATCACGAAAATAAATGGCCTTTGTATTTTTATATTTAAATATGTTAATCAATGATATCAATATAAAATTTGAATAATATTCAAATAATTTAAAACAGAGAGTATATGTATGTCTACTGGTAACTGTCTCACCTACAAAAAAAATATTTGAAGAAATAATCATTTACTTACAGTTATAGTATAGTACCATACCATATTATGGTATGGTACTAGGATAAGTAAATGATTATTTCTTCAAATATTTTTTTTGTAGGTGAGACAGTTACCAGTAGACATACATATACTCTCTGTTTTAAATTATTTGAGTTTAAAAGAATCCCATTAAAAAAAAAATATTTTTTATTTATAGGAATATTTTAATCTAAAGAAATAAAGGAATGAAATCCATAAAAAAAAAAACACTGAAACCTTAAGGAAACTAGCCGTGCTTCTCCGTGCAATATTTTATTAGTAGGTATGAATAATTTTTGCTCATCTTTTTCCCTAAGATCAAAAGATGTTGGCAAGCAATAGGTACCTACTTAGATATTTATATCGCAATGTGGCTTTACGTATACAAAAAAACAATCTGGGATTTACCAACTCGTCATTAAAATATTGTTATTTTTACCCACACTTAAAAACAATTGATTTTGTTAATTACTCCTAATTGCGTAACACGCTATCAATCGGAATTGGTTTCATTTTGACAGTTCAACAACATTCATTGCGTTATTTACGTTGTCGAGCAGACAAATGTTTCGTACATTATGAAGCAATGAATTAAGTGGCAATTTGCTTTAAAATTATTAAAATTCCGATTGATAGTGTGTTACGCTTTATAGGGTGCTGGTCCAGAACCAACAAACTCACTTTTGAGATTTTTTTATACTATACTTGACTAAAAAAAAGATAATGTCGATTGATCTGACATGTCATGTTAAATTTAAATAAGCATCATTTTAGCAACGAACATCTAAGTTTTAACTACTGTTAAATACGTACAGAATATTAACATAACATGACCCTTTGCGTAGGATAAACTAAAAATAAATCTAGTCAGAGCACTGGTATTTCAGTCCGTCTGTGTTAAAAATAAGTAAGCCTTATAAACTGGTAAGACTATGTAAAGTGCAAGGCAAAAAGCGTGTTAAAAGTTGCCTCGCCAGCGCAGCGTCCAGGCGGCAGGCACCAGCACCACACACACGTAATTGAACAGGGTTGACTAGTTTGTTAATAACATTATTTAGGGCTAATTTTTCAATCGTCACTCTTATTTATGGAATAAATATGGCGGTTTGACAGCTTTTGTATAGAAAATATGTCAAACTGTCATATTTATTATTCAGATAAAAGTTATCTGACTTTTGCAAAACAGGCGCCAGTGGTCTACTTATCAAATAGCCAATTTCTCATTCCGACTACTTCTCTATGTGACTACTTTGCTATCGTCCCACTTGACAAACAGCCTATTTCGCATTCTGTCTAATTCTCGAACTACCTACTTCGCAAACCATCTACATGTTAAACAACGACTGAAGCAGATGGGGCCAAAAGTTCATTCTCGTTTAAAAACATAAATCATTAATTCTCATTTTTACTCGACTTCGGCAAAGCAAAAAGGAGGGTTATGATTTTGACCGGTATGTATGTATGTATGTATATACCTATGTATGTTCATCTGTTCCCTCATAACATAACTTCTAAACTACTTATCATAATTTGACAAATAAGGTATCGTTGGAAGGGTTAGCACATTCCAAAAAAATATATATATATTATATATATATATATATATATATTGCTCGCGGCTTTGCTTGCATGCACCCGATAGTTGGGAATAATTTCTAAAATCACGCCTCAGATGTGAGCCAAACATATTTTCTCTCCAAACCTCCGGAAAAAGACAGACAAATTAAACATCCGGAGTCACACGTCATGTAATCATGGTCAAACAGATTACGTGTGACTCCAGATTTTTAATTTGTCTGACTTTTTCTAATTTCAGATGAGAATATTTTCTTGTTTCATACTTTTTAGAGCGTGATTTATCAGTAGTCGGGTTTTATGAAACCTGTAAGTACTTCATTTTCGCTAAAGCAAAAATTACGTTTTGTTTAATAATATTATAGCCATTTATCCAAAACGCACCCTAAATTACAGTAGAGATATAGACAGCCCTGTACGAGCGGAATGCCTTCCACTCACAATTCCACATACTTTAATCACTTCCCGCGCGTCTAGACATCGACCTCTAGTTCCAAGTTCCTGCTACGGCCAAATTAACTCTTAGGGTTACCTCTTAAGATCCCTATTACATCGAGAGTAGCCCAACGTTAACGATTAATAAAAACGGGCTCGCTGTCCTCGGAAAGTGCATTGATCTCAGGCGCGTCCTTCTGTGGCACAAAAATTGCTGCACGTGAAGTGGGCGTCTCTTTTGTGTATAAACATAAGAAATAAGTGCGAGCAGGACGCAGTGAACGTAGTAGGCAGGATGCGCGTGGTGAGCAGCGGGCAATACACCCAAGCGAGCGCAATGAACGGCAGCCATTAATGTGGAAGTACCACGCTGCATTTTGGCGCCAATACATCCGTTTAAGGAAATAAACAGAGTTCCTATTAGATTGACTACCTACCTATTTACCTTGTAACCTTAGCCTTGATTCTGTAATTAATTCATAAGGCACTTTTTGAGGAATTAGATACACCCAATAATGTGCAATAGTAGATAGGTACTTCTGTTCCACTGGAAAGCTACCTAGGTTGAAAACTGCCGCATTGATTTTTTTTGTTATCGTAGATATAAATAAATACACAAAACCTGTAGAAATCATAATATTTGTAAGTATTTATTAAAACTTGTGGTAGCGAGTATAGAATAACTGTTTTCGCGCCAAAAATGTGTGCTCCAAGATGGCCGCAACCACGTGCTCAACAAATACAAACAGGCCACGCTTGCTTATACTACGATTTGTTTTTCTCTATATTTGAGTATGTTTTAATATTCTGTAGGCAGTATTTTCAAGTTCTATTGTATTTTCCAATAATTTTACTAGTCTCCAAAGGAATAATTGAAAATCCGGGTACCTACAGATATATTAAAAAAAAAAAGAAAATAATTTGATAAAACTCATGGAGCATTTTATTAATAAACATATTGACCGTTTTAAGCAATGTCTATTTGTTCGTGAATAACAACAATTCATTCAAAATAAATCACAATAGGTACACAGGATCCCAATTTATTTTTTTCAGATTTCGATCCTTCTTGGAAAAGTAAATGGCGACTTGAAAAAACAACAAGTATAAAGGCGGCGCGGCAGTCGCGGCGAGGGCGGCATCGTAATGTGCAGTTCTGCGTTAGAATGTGTGGGTGCAAATTCCACGAAGGATGAGATGCCTTCCGATACATTCAACTTTACTCAACTCAACCGCCTACCTGGCCAGGCGGTGACCGTTGCGTTTGAAATTGCAAGCATATAACGTTCACTATTTTGTAGCTATGTTTAATATTTCACCGAATACACGAAATGGTGTTTCCAAAGAATATATTTTAGCAAATAAGTACTCGTAAATATAAGAATGTACCTCAGCATTGGTGAATACAGACAAGCACTCAAGCGAAAAAATCAACGATCCGAACTGTCTGGCCGTTGAACCCAGAAGCAAAATGGCAAAAAGCTGCTACACATCGAATGGAAATGTCTTGATCTTTAACGGATTTTCATTTCCGTGAAAATGTTGGCTTGGAAAGTTTTAATAATGGAGATGAGTTTAAAATATTAAAATTTGGGTGGAAGGATGAATGCTGAGAACCATAGATATAAGAAACTGAGAACCCTCTTGGAAATAATCTCGATAATTTTTTTAAAGAAAAATCAATACGATTTGGTTTGTCTCTTCTCGCTCAACAACGGTAAAGTTTACCTACGATGTGAAATTAGAATTCTACACAGCCTGCAGAGATTTACTAATTATGCAATATGTATATTATGTTTATTTATTATTATGATTTGCTATTATTTGGTAATTATTAGACATAATATATGTTCACATCACCTGCCTAGCTTTTTCCCAACTATATTGGGACCCCTGGGAAAAGGCTAGGCAGATGACGTTGGGGTCGGCTTCCAGCCTAACCGGATGCAGTTAAATACCAGTACTTATTTTTCATGGAACGATTGACTATCTGACCTTAACCCAGTTACTGGGTAATATGTTACCCCTTGGTAAGACTGGTTGTCAGAGTTTTCGGGCTTCTGATGACCCGTAACGACTTCTAAAAATCCACGAATGACAGCCGGGACGGCCGAGACCAAAGGTATGGTCTTGGTATGTAAAGATGATCTCACATCCACGGACCAACCGCGGCAAGCGTAGCTTACCCTGATCGATCGACCCGTGCGACAGTTACTTAGCCACTAGCCACAACCCCTATTATGTACCTATAGCAATAAGTTATGAAAACGAAATTACATAAAATATTTATTTTATTTAAAAAACGAAACGAATGTACTTTACTTTACGATACTCTCAACAGCTAACTCGTGTCTTTATCTAAATAACATTTCATTGTACCGTTAATCTGTGAATCTACTTTTTACCCAGGTGAGAAAATAGTCCGAGTTCGTTCTCACGTAGACTCTGTCAAATATCATTAAGAAAATCAAATTAGACTAGCACAGCCTTGAAACAAAGAAAAACCTCTACTGCGCATAATTTTTGGAGGTCCATGACCCACTGGTTTCAAAGCATGTACGAGTACAACAATTCGCTACGCATTTATTTATATCACAATTAAAAAATAGCGAAATAAATAAATTTCTTCAATTCATGGTGATTGGTGATTTTGGATTTGTACCATAACGGATACTTAAATTAATTCACTATTTCACCATATTTGGCCAATCAGCTCATTTAATTTTAGGTTGTACAACGAGTACACTTGCCTGGAATCTTACCACTGTTTCGCAATTAACTTCTTTTTGCTTTGGACAATATCATACAATGCATGTCTTCCTACAATACCTGCAAGCACCTCTATTACTTATTAATTATAATAATCTTCTTTCGTTCGACTTGACATACAGTTAATTAAATAACAACACCTGTGAAGTTATAAGAATAAAGATCAGTACAATAATGAGTGCACTAAACATTGTTCATCGTCCGCTAGGACAGGCTGGGATGAATCAACTGGAGGGAATGCAAACAGGTCTGCAGGGTTTGGTGGTCGCAACTCGCGAAGCCGACCGAAGCCACGCATGTTGGCGCACCTTGGCCACGGTCGTTCGCCGAAGTTGCACGCCGTTGCCACCCGTTGCACCGTATGCGAGACGAAGTTGCATTCCACGCATACCATTCCCGCCAGCGCCAGCGCAGCGCCACTACATTAGTCCACTTACATTAGCTGGTAAAAGCAATTCTAAAAGCTTTTCATGTGAACATGTTTTGAATATTATTTGGAGAAGCGCTTGTATTTAAACGAGTTTCTCAAAGTAATCTATGATAGAAATATTATAGTTTCTATTAATAGTTACTTATATAATGTGTATAATATTACTCATAACATTTTTTCTCAATAAGATCGAAGCAACAAAGGCGTGATTCAGATTTGCGGGTTTGTTTGTGTGACTCTTTGTTTATCTTGTGGGATGTCGAAACTTTCATAGATAGATTATTTTGGGGCTAATCCTTCACTTACTGAAATGTCGACATTACAGAAAAGACATTGGCGAAAGCCGAAATCTCTGGCAAAAACCGAAAACGGTAGAGAAGAAGTCTAATGATAAATATTTGTGTTTGATTCAAAAATTTGTAGCCATGAGTCATGTCCAAATCAGTGCAAATCGTTTTTCTAGTTTTTGGTGTCTTCATCAAGGAAGTCTGAGGCACTATAACTGCAGAATGTCTTGCCATTGTTTCGTCAAAGGCACACTGAGTAAGTTCCTAGCGCGTCGGTATTGCGACTTTGCGAGGCGTGGGTGGTCTGCGCGTGAGTCACCGCGCGGAGGTAGCGCCGCCGCCGCCGCCGCGTCGCGGATCCTAATTCCTATCGTCCGCCGCCCATTCACGAATTAACAGCATGTCCCTGCAGTGTTGCAACTACGAGTATGTTGTGCTGATTTAATGAGATGGAATTTGATTTGAAGTTTCTATCTAGAGAATACAAATCATTAGATTTTTTTACATTTGCAGGCACCTCATGCACGGTATCACTTGACTAAATTAGGCGGTAAACTATAAAAATTACACTGCAGCAAGTTTTGAGATAATTAACCGAATACTCAATAGGTACTTTTATTTTCATTAAGATTTTCTATTTAATTCAACCTTCAGATTTTTTCAAGTTCTCCCTTAGGTACACTTTCAAAGTTAGTGTTGGCAACACTGCCTTCTGGCCTTCGTGGTACAATCCGTAACAGACGCCACGACCAGGCGTACGTACATGGTTACGGAACCGTTTATAGCAACAATTAAGCCTCATTCATTCCCAACACAGATTTACAGGATAAGGCATGTGAATGTGTCTCCATACTAGGAAACTGCTTGGGGCTACGTCTTATAAGTAGCTATTCAATTTACATGTAATTGTACCCACTAAGTTGAGTAGGTAGGTATGTACTAGTACTACAGATGGCTAATCTGGGCTTTATGTTATGGACTCATCTAACGGTCGCGGTCGGTCGGATACAGACGGCATAATAAAAAGTAAGTTCAAAAACTAAAACCCGACTACTGAAAAATCACGCTCTAAAAATAATATTTTCTTGTTTCATACTTTTTAGAGCATGATTTTTCAGTAGTCGGGTTTTAGTTTTTGAACTTACTTTTTATTTAAATTATTATGGGGATATAATTTCGTTATAAAGTGTTTGCAGAGTTGTCGTTTACCTCAATTGTCAAATTATGATAAATAGTTTAGAAGTTATAAGGAAACAGATGAACATACATATACTACATAATACATACCGGTCAAAATCATAACCCTCCTTTTTGATTCGCCGTAGTGCGGTAAAAATAGAATATTCTTGTCTATGACGTCGACCCGCTCTGTGCTTAGTTCTTTTGTCATCGGGTAATCTTATAGCCAAGAATGGTATATCGGCTGCTTCTACTCGGGAATAGTCGGGAAAAGGTTCGGAAATATATTCTTTTAATTAATCTTTAATATAGCAAGCCACGATATCGATAGAGACTGTGCTTCAGAAGTAACAGGGTAATTTGCTGCTCTATGTGATAATTCCATGTACCTACCTGCATTATTTGTTTACATATTTTATACAACATGTCCCAGAATTGATGGCACAACCGCTCATGGAGTCATTGTACTCGTCATTATGAACCACTTTTACTATGGGACCAAACCTGAAATCGCTAAAGTAAAAGCAGCTGTTCAGTAGGGACACATTACCTAAATCTACATCAAACTCGCCAAAATATTGTGAGTAGCTGATTTTTTTTTCGCGATATCAGGTTTGGTTCCATAGTAAAAGTTGTTCATAATGATGAGTACAATGACTCCTTAAGCGGTTGTGCCATCAATTCTGGGACATGTTGTAGAAGAAAAAAACAGTTGTCTATGCAATCTGTTTAATAATAATGCAGACAAATCGAGTACAGCTATAATAACATGTAGGTACATTAAGTGTGCGCATTTATAAAAGTGTAGTGTAGCGTAGGGAGCGTAGCGTGGCGTTGTTCGGAGCGTACATTCACCCAGCCGTCTCGGTCATAGCCACGACTCGCCGCCCTTACCCAGCCAACCCTCGGGCGGCTCGCTAAATATTTTAATTTCGTCCTTCGTCTGCCGATGCCGCGGCGTCCCAGACGAGAGCACGACACGACAAAACGACCGCCGCGCGCCCGCCGCGCCGCGGCGATATTGTACACTCAGGAGTAGAGATCTAAGAAGATTCAACAGTGATTTTCTTCTAAAGTATTGATAGATATTTTATGGTGTTACAAATAAATATTATCGAAACCATACTTTTATGAAATAGTACGTCTTTTCTCTAAGTATACAATTTTATTTGACGAGAAAAACACTTAAATTTTGCGTAACTGTAAGGAATTACATAGACGATACGTGTTTTTATATTACTATGGTATTTATGATGATAACCATAGATATAAGAAAGAAGTTTTATATATTTCTATGATAGTAACTTGTTTGCTGGTGTCTTGAGGAACTTGTGGCTAAGCGGGTCGATGTCGAGGTTAAGCTACGCTTGCCACGGACGTCCGTGGATGGGCGACCATCTTTACATACCATGACCCCTCCATGCTTCTTAAGCTGTTGGTCCCGGCCGTCCCGGCTGTCATTTGTGGATCTATGGCAGTCGTTACGGGTCGTCAGAAGTCCGAAAACTCTGACAACCAGTTTTACCAAGGGGTAACGTATTACCCAGTAACTGGGTTGTGGAGGTCAGATAGGCAGTCGCTCCATGTAAAATAAGTACTGGTATTCAGCTGCATCTGGTTAGACTGGAAGCCGACCCCAACGTCATCTGCCTAGCCTTTTTCCAAATATGTTTGTCCTGCCTTTGGTCCCGGCTGTCATTCGTGGATCTTTGACAGTCCTTACGGGTAGTTAGAAGCCCGAAAGTCTGACAACCAGTCTTACCCAGTCAAGAAGGAAGAAGGAAGGTGTATGAAGGTCAGACCGGCAGTCGCTCCATGTAAAATATTGGTATTCAGCTGCATCCGTTTAGACTAGAAGCCGACCAGGCAGATGATGATTTATGCTGGTGACTGTACGTACGAGTATGTACAGTGTACGTACTACTACAGTAGGGTAGGACTACGTAAGTACATACCATACGTGCGTGCGTGTAAAGGGGTAAAGGTAGTCGAACTACGGGAGGGCTTTAACTTTTATTCGCGCCCTTTTATTGGGCACTGGCCAAAGGTTTCGCTAATGCCGGGGCCACATTATACGTCAACGACAATGCCCATAAACGCTTTAAACATCGCGATAGTTAAATTCGGTCAAGAATCTGTCAAATTATCGCGGTAACTGGTGGCTACACCTACGGTTATCGCCCTTCAACGCGATAATCAACAGCACATCCCGTATGATGTGGCCCCGGCGGCATAACAGATTATCCCGGTTATGGTACAGTTCACTTTAGGTTATCGAAACTGAATATATTAATGTTGGTAGGTACCACAGAAAAGATAATTTATCTGTTCTGTGGTAGGTACGATGATTCAGATGAAACGATCCGTGTCTCTATTGAACAAAGATTAATTCGACACTCATAGAAATACGGACAATTTCGAATTAAACCTAAACCACTCCTTGTTATTTTTCCTCTTGGAACAATAACATTTTTTTAACCGACGAAAAAAAATGAGGAGGTTCTCAATTCGACACGTATGTTTTTTTTTTATGTATGACCACGCATAACTTTTTACAGAGTCGTCCGATTTCAAAAATTTTTGTTTTATTCGAGAGGGTATACCTCAAAGTTGGTGCCATATAAAATTGATTAACGTTGCTTGGGTGGCTTTTGAGTTAGCTTCAATAATACGTATTTTTCCCCACTTTTAAATGGATGATGTTCTATAGTGTCTTTTGCTGGTAGTGGTATTAGAATTTGTGTGGGGTGGGTACCACAACTAAAAAGTGAAAAATAAAAACTTATTTTCAAAAAAATACAACTGACACTACAAAAATAACACTACAAAGTGAAAAATAATTTTAATTTCGGAAGTCGGTGGCAAAAAACGAAAATACATTTAACCAGACACCGACCTCCATATTAAAGTTATTTTTCACTTTGTAGTGTTCTTTTTGGAAGTCGGTGGTGTTTTTTTGTAAAAAAGTTTTTTGTTTATTATGATCAAGTCATTAAAAATGAGGGACTTTTCCTTGTTGATGAATCCGATCGTTGACTGAGAAAATATTCTTAACATTGGTCATACAAACGTCTAAGTTGTGTTATTTATTATGCTTTGATCGAAGAGAATAAAAAAGATTAAAGATGACAATTAGAAATATCATGTTCCTAGTACACACGGCTACACATCAAGCTATACATTTCCAGTTTACAGTTACACTGACTTCTCATTGTAAGGAAATCCTATACAATGCGAGATCAGCTTATACTGGAAATGTATAGCTTGATCTGTAGCCGTGCGTACATAAAACCTATTAATATTATGGATATTAATGTATTTTTTAAACCTTAACATCAGTGCATAAACAATGTGTTGCCGCAATCGCAACATTCCTTCAACACGCGGGTAGGGCTAGTGGCCAGTTATCATAAAAATTATAAGTAATAAGATAAAATAATCGTAAATTGAAAAAAAAATACATTTCAAACAAACTAAGTAATAAAATAATAACCAAAATTAGGATCACTCTATGCAAAACACTCACTATACTATGCCATCTGGTAAAAGGTCGTTGACCAACACCTTTTTAGGGTTCCGTACCTCAAAAGGAAAAAACGGAACCCTTATAGGATCACTTCGTTGTCCGTCTGTCTGTCTGTCAGTCTGTCAAAATCCTTTTTTCAGAAACGCGTGGAGGTATCAAGTTGAAATTAATATCAAATGCGTAAGTCTATGGTCTCTTGGAGTCCTAAAAAACTCAAGCTTCTAAGTCAACGCAATAAAAACATACGGCCATTTACGCGACATATTTTGATACTTGCAAATAAATCAAAACCTATAGGGTACTTCCCGTTGTTCTAGAAACATGAAATTTGGCGAGGAGCAAGGTCTCACAACACAAATAAAGGAAAAAGTCCGAAAATTGTTAATTTGTAATTCTATCATATAAAAAAAAAATTCAAGTGTGCCAGTCTGTAAAGACCCTTTTTCTCAAGAGCGCGTGGAGATATCAAGTTGAAATTAATATCGAATACGTAAGTCTATGATCCCTTAGAGTTCTAAAAAAATCAAGCTTCTAAGTCAACGCAATAAAAAAAAAAACGGCCATTTTGCGACACATTTTGATACTCACAATTATCAAAGTAAATCAAAACCTATATGGTACTTCCCGTTGACCTAGAATAATGAAATTTGGCAAGAAGCGAAGTCTTACAGCACAAGTAAAGGAAAAAGTCTGAAAATTGTTAATTTGTAGTTTTATAACATAAATAAAATTTTTTTTGGGATCCATTGTAAGTTTGTTTTTGGGGTAAATTCTTTTCAAGTACGGAACCCTTCATTGTGCGTGTTCCGACACGAACTTGGCCGGTTTTTTTTGTTCAGCGTTTGTCTATTGTTCTGACCCAGCTGTTAAGTAGCTTCATGGAAAAAAACTCGAGCGGTACGGCCTTTTTTCCCTTTGTTTCAATTTCATCTCTGCGCTACAGGTAAAAGCAAGATACAATTTTAGAAAATTATAAATAAATCAATAAATAATAGCGTTTAATGAAATCAAAATATCTTTATAAAAAGAAAACGCGGAACCGTATACGCGTTTCAAGTTAATGTCGTCATTGCAGCGGCACGTTGTATAAATAGCATGTCATACATTGTATTTTAATCTAACCCCACATAATTCCCATTTTGATGTGCTAAACATAAATTATTGGACACTAATACAATAAATAATTCTCATTTTTTGTCCTAGTAAATAGCCTATTTGGATTGCGGTTGGTCACAGTACTAACTTAACCTAACTTTCATTAGGTCGATTTGATGCGACCAACTTTGAGAAAAGGCCCGAAAGTTAAAAAGAGGCACATTTATTTTAAAAAAAGCGTACAGCATCCTCAAAAAGACTACAGACTCCAAAAGTTTTTACAGGCACATTAAATAATTTTTTAGAAGTTCAAATAAATATTTCCCTTTAAAAATAATATTTTCAAGTTTCAATTTCTCATGGTTATTCTAGCTAGAAATTGATATAATGTTATTGATCAACAACTATCAGCGATTAACCGATCATTTGATACTTCTTTGTTCACACAAGGATGTGGGTTGGAAACTCCGGACTCTATTCGCAGAATAAACGTGTATTTGACCTTACCTTAATAAGTAGGTAGGTAAGTTACTTATTTTTATTTTTTTCTCCATTCTCCCACATTCTGGTTAAGTACCTACATTTATTTGTTACATAATATCTAATAAATGCATTATATTTAAACCAGATAAATAATATCCAAGCTCTGTTCCGTATGATTAATTTAAGAAAACTCAACCGAAGCGACAAGTGGTCGGAGTAGTTAGGGTGGAACCTTTTCTTGCGAATCTCATTCGTGTTCTACTGGTTTTATGAAGATTTGCGTTCTAGTACAATACGTCTTTAGTAAAACCTTTCTATACGTCCATTGTGTTAGCCAGACAGTATTGAATTTCCATAGTGACAATCAAAGACATGATTTAATTTAGAAACCAGTAAGTCGAGCGTAGAGGTCGGCAAGCGTCTCGCCGCCTCGCCGTCTGCTCACCTTGGGTGAACCCAAGCTGAGAGTAGGTACTTACATATCCGGCCGTAAGATAATCACGTTCTCGAAAACGGCTCTAACATTTCGATGAAAGTAGCAATATAGGCGCTTACGGGAGCGATAGGACTCATATCTGGACGAAAAAAAATGGGTACCAGGTACTGATAGTAAAACGAATATCGATGGCATCAACTATACAAGGTGTAATTTGAATAACGCACAAAGTATGAAGGGGTCATTGTACTCTTCACTATGAACAACTATTATGCTGGGCCCAAACCTGAAATCGAGAAAAAAAATCAGCTGTTTCCTACATTTATATTCACATATCTCGTCAAAATTTAGAGAACAGCAGATTTTTTTTTTGCAATTTCATGATTGGTCCCACAATAAAAGTTATTCATAAATGATGAGTACATTGATCCCTTAAGAGGTTATGCGTTATTTAAGTTACACCTTGTATAAATGTATGACGAACCCTATGTGAATATATTCAAGAGCAGTGTGTTCCTTGCTTCTCTCTGGCGATACAATAGAGAGCATACGGGTAGTATAATTGATCAAACAATATTCCCAATAAGCCACAATCACATACTTAAGTCAAATAAATGGAACGTGTTCACAAGTTATCGGTTGTCAAGAAAATTACTAACAGCTACGTCGCTTCTCACAATAGTGCAAGTAGTATTGTACCATAGTAAACTGAAAGCACGTGTATGGCGATAAGAGTGCAAGATATTTGCACGTACATGCCATCATGTATACTTTATCGATTATTCACAGCTTGAAAGGCCATAAACCTAATCTTTTGTTACATAACGTCTCCGTGTTCCTTAGCTATACATGTAGATGAATAAAGCGATATAAAATCGTGCGTGCGACGGCGACGCGCTTACACGTGGTTTATACTATACGCTATACTGGACTTACTACATTAACCGCTTATCAGTTACAAGAAAAAATAATGGTGAGCACGGAAAAGGAATGAAATTTTCCATTATCGCAATATAAAATGAAATCAAGCACGATGACGAAGTACAACAACTGCACGTGGAAGCGAGGGCAGACATTCAATCAACTCTACTGCACGTTTTATTTATAATAACTATTAATTCGTTTATGGAAAGCTTTTCCCGCTGAAATTTCTGAATCTGTGCTTTCAGGTGTTATCCTTGAAACAATCGGCAAAGTGTTCAATATATTTTTATCGCCAGAATTAATGACGATATCTTCGATAGCATAGGTATTTTGGACAATAAATTAATCATTCATTAACAAAAGATTGTGTGCGCTTAATAAAAATCTATAATTTATATAAAGAACGTCTAAAGCAATATAATTGACACGATATATCTTATGCTAGGAGAATTTTGACACCAATAAATCTTTAGTAAACACGCTACATTTCGAAGAATGAAAAACAGATCAGCAGGGCAACGTCTGCGTGTTTTATTTATATATTTTCATTGAGTCGGCCGTCCCCCTCCATTACTAAGACGCATAAAATGCAACTTATGCGCTTAAAAATACGCCTCCCAGAAATGATATGACGCTCAGCTGTTATTCTTTGTTTTCTTCTTTCGGCGCCCAAACAAAGCGCCTTCATGGACATCAATGTATCAAATATCAAGTCCTAACTGTGATCAATGACCGCGCGCGCTGGCACAGTGCCTGGAACAATTTGGTATCTATCTACGCATAAACAGTACATATCCAAAAAGTCTTCTTGGTGTATCAATCGGAATGGAATTTGAAAAAAAAAGAATTATAACAAAGTAAGTCGTCGTATTGTTGGCGCGATGCATCGGCATGGCGGCGGCGGCGGGCGTCTGCACGCTCGCGGCTCATGTTGCGGCTAAAAGTGGACTCGACACCGAAGCGCACGCAGAAATAAACGAAAATAAGCAAGACCCAAGACCACGCAGATATAAACCGATGTAGCTAACAGCACATTATCTAGCTGCAGAATGCCAATGTATACGCCCATCCCGAGTGCCAGCGTAAGGACGCTACGCAATCTGCGCGCTACGAGAGTTGCGAATGCGGAATGACGAAATATTTACAGGAATATTGCCAAAACGACTGAAGTCATTTCTGCAGAACAGCCAGCCTGGCATTTCCTGTAACCCGTCCCAACTGTAAACAAGGTGGACCTTCGCTTGTTTGTAACGCCAGATGAATTATTGCAACAAGGTTTGACGATGACTGCGTCACTGTATCAGTGGACCTGCGCTGCGTATGACCTGCGTACTTCGCGGACTGTTATGCATTCCTATTTGTTTAACAGTCTCTGTTATTAGTAACTTTTATAGTGATTGGTTAGCTGATAATAACATTCCTTTATTTCTATTGTATAATTAAAAAGGAGAGTTATGATTACGCCATCAATTGTTCCGATTGACGTGCGTATGAGCAATCCTTCATGCGCGTTTATTAATGACAATGCCAATGGTTATGCACACGTAATAGAGCGATTACCTAATGTCGATGTGTTGTATATTTAGAAACATTTTCTATCAGCTGTGATATGATGTTACGTTTTCATACACAATAATGATAATTTATTATAATAACTAGCGACCCGGTCCTGCTTCGCACGGTTTTTATGATTTGACAAACCATGAAGGTTTCTATATTCAATATTAACGGCAGGTTGTTCGGGCCTGTCGGCCTTTGAAACGCTACCTCCGCCTCCCCCAAATGTAGCGCGACGTGTTTATTTACGACGCGCTGCCGACGATTTCGCGGAAAATCTATGCTACAGTGTAAAATATTTGCAGTTGATCAACTTAATTAGTTTTTCTTAGGTCGATTTTTTTTCCTTAGGTTTACATTTTATGGTGTCTACGGTGGAGTGAACTAAGATTATTACATAAAATGTCGTTTTGTTTTCACATTATCAGATAACTACACCAACACGATTCGATAACAATAGGTACAATTATTATCAGCCCCATGATATTGGTGAATATCGATAACCATCGCGACACGACAAACAACCACACTACTAAGTCGGCGGCAGTTTGAATAAGTTTGTTCAATTGAAAGAATGCCCGCTACTCTCACCCCGCACTGTCTTCGCCGGTAGATATCGTGCCGATATCGGTATCGGCGTGTGTGGAAATCGGTTATCATGGTATGGGCATGTGATGCGGAGAAATGCAGAAAATGTCGTCTGGAATGTTTTGATTATGAATCTGGATGACTATACGAGTAAGGGAATACCAAAGAAACGATGGATGATCTGTGTGAAAGATGATGTGGCTAGAAAGGGAATGACTATCGAGATGACGACTAATAGAGAAGTATGGAAGATAAAAACAAGTTGCATCGACCCCAAAAAAAATTGGGATAAGGGCAGGAGAATGCTGATAATCGGTATCGGTCGTTGTCTACGACGATATAAGTGACAAACCAAATAGCTTAACGGTTCGACGACTGCTTTGCAAACCCGTTGTTAAAAGTTTGATTCTCAACTGTTATATTTTTTTCGTTTATTTTTTTATATTTTGTTATATACCTACTGTTATTTGATTGTTCGCATAACGTTCACAGAAAACATAAAGTTTAGGCCTCTTATACCATCTATATCTATAATAAAAATAAATATTAGGTCTTTACCTATGAAATTGCCGTTCTGCAGTACTGGCCATTTCTAATCAAAATAATTTTTGTTTGGCTAAGAATTCTAATTTCAAATTAATTTTATTTTAAAAACATGGTTTTTTTTTTCCAAAAGTAGTCATTTGTTTATTGATTAGTGTTACATTTTCATCGCATTTCAATCTTTTTCGTCATCATGGATACGTTAAAAAATCGAGTAATTATGGAATATGAGTACCGTCGTGGCAGCAACGCGGCACAAGCGGCACGCAACATCAACGACGTTTACGGAGCTAACACTACAAACCAACGCACCACTTGTTTTTGGTTTGCTCGCTTCCGTTCTGGAAATTTCGACCTGAAAAATGAACCTCGCGGTCGTCCGAAGACTTTGGTCGACAATGACGAATTAAAGGCGATTGTGGAAGCTGATGATACACAATCTACGGCTGAATTAGCAGCAGCTTTCGACATTAGCGTCAAAACAATATTGGTCCATTTGCGTCAAATTGGCAAGGTAAAAAAGCTTGACAAATGGGTGCCCCACGAACTCAATGATCGCCAGCGCGAAGTACGCGTCGAGACGTGCCTTGCACTGCTCAACAGACACACAAATGAAGGAATTTTGAACCGCATCGTTACCTGCGATAAAAAATGGATTCTGTTTGATAACCGCAATCAGCAAGTTGGTTGGATCCTGGTTCAGCACCTAAACAATGCCCTAAACGAAAACTTACCCCTAGAAAAGTGATGGTCACTGTTTGGTGGTCTAGCGCCGGTGTGATTCATCACAGCTTCTTACCAAACGGGGTGAGCATTACTTCAGATGTGTACTGTGAAGAACTGAACACAATGATGGAGAAGCTGGCACATCTCCAACCAGCATTGGTCAATCGCTCGTCTCCGCTGCTCCTGCACGACAACACGCGACCTCATACTGCACAGCAGACGGTCTCCAAGTTGCAAGAACTGGGGTTGGAAGCTCTCCGTCATCCGCCCTAATCACCAGACCTTGCGCCTACAGACTACTACTTTTTCCAGAATTTGGATAACTTCTTGGCGGGAAAAAAATTCAATACCCGAAAGGCAGTACAAAATTCCTTTGAAGAATTTGTTGCCTCCCGTCCAGCTGATTTCTTTAAGAAGGGCATCAATAAACTGCCACTGCGTTGGCAAAGATGCATTGATTGCATGGGTGATTACTTCGATTAATACAAATAAAAAATGCATGAAAAAAATTCGTTTAAATTTTTTCATACAAAACGGCAATTTCATAGGTAAAGACCTATTATTAATGGTTAGCTGACAGTTAATGAGAAATCCCGTGTGTACAATCTACTGTTATATTTTTTAGCGATAGCCGGGTTCGTCAGAAATAATTTGTAAGAATCACTCAGTGTATTCGTGTTATGCCATTAGGTAGTACTCCTGTTCGTGTCGTTCCTATGCAGGAACGACACGAACAAGCGTTTGTTTATTTATCCACTAAAAACGAAAAACTTCGCAAGCAGTGGGAAATTGCTACTGAAGGCTGCGCGTTTCGACCTCAGGACAAGCTGCTTCGTCGTCGATCGCTTGCTCCCGCGTCACCAGTCCTAACTCTCTGTGTATTTTGGCTACTGAGAGAGACCACAACTACAAACGTACTGTAAAGGAAAGTTTTATAAAATGTGGCTGTTGTTTTAGTATATTGTGTGTCTAACTTGCATCCCCTATAACCCCTTTAGTGACTGAATAAAAAATTTTTTTTTTTTAGAATGGGCTAAAAATGGTCGTACTGTTTTGCTTATGCTGCAAACATATTCTTTTGTTTTTGATGTTGACCACTGCTCATGAAGATCAGTAATTATTGACAACTACATATGAAGGAACAATTGCCGTACTTTATTATCAAGGGATGTACCTACTGCTACAGCTATAATTTATCGAATCTACTATTCTACGACATCAAAATTAATTTAGTATATTGTCTAACCGGCCCCGCTCATGTGGGATTGGCGTCCCATAGGACTATTTACCTAAACAAAAGTGCAAGTGTCAATATGTTAAAAGTTTCAAACCGACAATAGGATACGTCATCGACGAACTTGCTTTCGAACATGGGCACTGAGTGATACGGTTACCGCCTAGCCATGGCTACGTTCACAAAGCGCTATTTTTCGAATGTATAGAACACGATATTTTATCGTATACTGTGACTTTTTGTACTCAAAACTGATCATGGGGTGTCGTTTTTATGGTTTTCGAGGGAGCCAAAGCCGGTAGTGAAGTCAAAATGAAAATTCAAGATGGTGGATGTGAAAATTTTGTGTTTGTGTTTTAAATCATACGTTATAAGGAACTTCATTCCTGACGGTGGTCCCCGACCGCACATTTTTATTTTTTTCTAATTTTCACTGTTGTTGCCAGAGTGAAAGTTGATTATTATTAGTATCCAACCGACAACCGGACACATTGTATTTATATTATGTGTAATTTATGTAGGATATGGTAGTAGACTAGTAGTGAAGACAGTTCGATGGAGAGTGAAAATACCAATGTGGATGAATCTGATGAAAAATCTTAGAAAAATGTGTTTTAAAACTTCTTCATAAAGGACCACGATAAAAAATTATAAACTACTCGCGCTTGACTATAATTTTATCGATAATAATTTGCAATGTGTCTTAGCACTATCGTAAGATGACAATTAAACGTCATCATACCACATATAAATAATCACATTTTCGAAAACAATATTATGAATTAAAACTATAATATAATTACGAGATATTTTTTCTGAGCTGTCGCAATTTCATATATAATGTGTTCGTCTTTTGTTTGAATTTTTTTGAACAACAGCAGGGAGAGCGAATTTTTAAAAATTTTGACACAGGTCCAACCTCGATGACGTCCCGCAGGACTCTGACCGCGAGCGGATTAAGCCAAATTGACTAATTTTGAGTTTATTTAAAAAAAATCTATTAAACTCAAAAATCCAACCGTTAAATTCCCTCTGAAATACGATTACCTAATGGTACATGCAATTTTCATATAATTTTATGCTGTAATTAGGAAATGAAACGGAAAATGGTTTTGAAATCGACCATGTTTTGGATTTTTTTTTCATCGAGGAAATTACAACTTATCGTGTTTTGAACCGTTAATTTCCCTCAAGCAAGGATGTATCTATGGCATATATTTTTTTCAGAACCTTAATACAATAATTTGACCATTTAAAATTGATTCTAAAACAGGTAAAATTCGGATAACCTCCCGTTAATATATTGTACTAAAACCTTCCGCAATAAATTCTCTAAATGATGGTGAAAACCGCATCAAAATCCGTTGCGTAATTTAGAAGAACAACGCGGCCACACTGACAGACACGAAAAGCGACTTTATTTTGTAATAATTATGTATAATGTTACGGTTAATGTGATTAACTGAAAATTATCAATAATTATCCATCATTATTAATAATTACCTCATGAATGAAATATGAATATAAAATTGAAATACATCACTTTTAGCAGTTGTTATTTCACTACTCTCGTCGGTAAAAGTAATAAAATAAAATAAGACTCGAAGTTATTTGTCCATTTATTTATAATACCATAGTGCTTACAAATAGATTACTAAAAGAAACTTACATGAAAAATCGTTTATTCTTTGGTTTTGCTATAAATATAAGTACAATCACAGACTCCGTAAAATCAACATTATGTAACAATTAAAATCTTTCTTTTATTTCTTTGTTCAATAGGTATTTAGTGATAATACCTACCGCAATACATAACTGTAGGACTGAACTAAAATACTAAATAAACTTTGAAAATTATTACACTTATCGGTACTAAGATTAGATTATTAATAATCACCGGTAAATGTGATTAATTTCTTACTTTTACCTCGACTTTCGGTAATTATTAATTCTATTATTAATTCTATTCGGTAATTATTAGTCTATTATTGACAACCTTGCCATTGAATCTGTATTCATGTTAGGGGATTATAATGCTCACCCCCATCAGCTTTTTGGGGTGGAAATGATGAACTTCTGTCAATGTCAAAGTTGGATATGTGCTGATATAATGTCATTGGGGGGGGGGGGGAGGGGGGGCGGACACGTACACCTTTGTTAGTGATGTGCACGGCTGCAGAAGGTGGCTTGACCACTGTTTAGTAACGGAAGCAGCATGGCGGTCAGTCGTCAGCGTGCGAGTCTGTCAGGGTGTGTATTGGTCTGATCACCTTCCGTTACAGGTTGAATGCAACTTGGACGTAGTTATACCTAAGAAAAATGTAAATAATAATAGTTTTAACAAGGTAATCTGGGGCGAAAGAAACAGAAAACAAATTGAATTATACAAGCAAATCTGTAATTGTAAGTTGAGGGACATAGACTTTCCAACGGAATTAAGACTGTGCGCGGACGGTTATTGTAATAATGAAAGTCATAAAGAGGTAATAGATAGACTGTATAATGACATCATAAATTCTATGACCGAGGCAGCGATTAAGAGCAGTCAGTGTAGGGAGGTTCGGAAAGGTGGGTATATCACGGGCTGGAACAAGTTTGTAAGGGAATCGCATAGGGAGGCGCGGCTTCACTTTGAGAATTGGTGTGTGAGTGGGAAGCCAGTTGCGGGGCCTATCTGGCATGCTATGTCAGAGAGTAGAAAAGCTTTTAAGAAAAACCTTAAGATCCTTCAGGGCAACCGTGAACAGATACGTATGGACGTGCTTGCTACTCACCATGAGAATAAGTCCTTTAGCCAATTCTGGAAACAAACCAGTAAACTCAATCTGAGGCCGAGTCTTCCAGTAAGTGTGGGGGGTAAAACGGAGGCTGTGGACATTGCCAATACATTTAGGGAGCACTTCACGACAGAACCACGGGAATCAAATAGGGATATGCGCCAGGTGGACGTTCCGCTGTCGAATAAACCAGTGAGAGTAACCACAAGGGAGGTGTCATAGGTTCTAAGGTGTATGCGTAAGGGTAAGTCTCCTGGGCACGACGGGTTGAGCGTGGAGCATCTGAAGCATGGGGGTCCACACCTGTGTAGAGTCTTGGCGATGTTTTTCACCTTTTGCATTAGGCATTCTTACCTGCCGGAGGATCTTGCTCAGGCGGTTGTGGTACCGATTGTAAAAAACAAAACAGGGGATATCAGTGAAATAGGTAACTACAGACCTATTACATTGGCTACTGTAACAGCCAAGGTGTTGGACGGTGTGTTAAATGGCTATCTCGCACAATCAGCTAACCTTGAAGATGCTCAATTTGGGTTTAGGACCGGTCTTTCGACTGAGAGTGCAATATTGGTCCTGAAACACACTGTCAAATACTATACCGATCGCAAAACGCCGGTGTATGCTGCCTTTCTGGACCTCTCAAAGGCATTTGACCGGGTAGATTATGAGAGACTATGGGATAAGCTGCGGATTAATGGTGTACCAGACGGAATCATAAACATATTTAAATATTGGTATAACCATCAAACCAATCGTGTGAAATGGTCGGGCTCATCTTCTGACCCATACCAATTGAAATGTGGGGTGAGGCAGGGGGGGTTGAGCTCCCCTACACTTTTTAACATTTATATAAACGGGCTGATCCGTGAGCTCAACAGCACCGGAGTAGGCTGCTCAATTGATGGTAAAATAGTTAAATAACATTAGTTACGCTAATGACATGGTGCTGTTGAGCCCATCGATCAGTGCTTTGAGAAAACTGGTGAGCGTCTGTGAGGTGTTTGCGGAGACTCATGGCCTGGTGTACAATGTCAAGAAGAGTGAGCTGCTGGTGTTTCGGGCTGGGCGTAGGAGTCCCTCTCACGTTCCGCCCGTGACACTAGCGGGTGTGGCATTAAGCAGAGTTACGCAATTTGTGTACCTAGGTCATGTAGTCAATGAGGACCTGACTGATGAAGCAGACTTAGAGAGGGAACGCAGGGCGCTGACGATTCGTTGTAATATGCTGGCTCGCAGATTTTCACGGTGCTCTTATGCGGTAAAGAGGACTTTATTTAGGGCATATTGCCAGTCCTTTTATACGTGTAGTCTGTGGACTAGCTACACGCAGCGAACCGTCGGTGCCTTGCGGGTCCAATATAACAATGCTTTCAGGTTGCTGATGGGATTGCCTCGCTACTGCAGTGCATCAGCGATGTTTGCTGAGGCTCAAGTGGACGGCTTTCACGCCATTATACGTAAGAGAGCAGCATCGCTGATGCGAAGGGTTAGGGGCAGTCCCAACAGCTACCTGAGGGTAATTGCAGACTACATCCATAGTCCTATGTGGAGGCATTGGATTGGTCTGCATATATTGTAGGCTGACTGGCGTTTTTTCTATTTATGTATTACTAACATAGCTTTAAGTCATTTTGATGTACTACTAACACTCTATGGACCAAAAGTCTGAAATAAATGTTTTGAATTGAATTGAATTAATAATGATAGACAATTATTAATAATTTTCAATTAATCATACTTACCGTAACATAGATATAGATGAGTGTAGATAGCTGAGCGGTAAGCCCTTACGTAAAGAATTACAAGTAAATCGTATATCGAGGCACCAAAGTTATAAAGTATGTGTCACAGTCTATTGCTACTCATTTAAGCTACATAATAAATCTATGCATTTCCACTGGCATTTACCCAGAAAAACTTAAAATATCTGTTGTTATTCCACTCCACAAAAAAGATGACAAACAAAATATGGGAAATTATAGACCGGTAGCTTTGATCCCCCCCCATCTTTGCCAAATTATTTGAAAGAATCATATACAATCGACTATACAACTTTTTAGAAAAATATAGTATTTTGGTAAACGAACAAAAAGGAATTCGCAAGGGAAAATCAATTAACATTGCTATTTATGACCTAATTAAAACTGTTTTGACTGCTATGGACACAAAAATCCAATATGTGCTATCTTCATGGACATGAGCAAAGCATTTGACTGTGTTGACCACAAAGTATTACTTCAAAAGTTAAACATGTACGGCATAAGAAGTAAAGCACTCGACCTCATTTCTTCATAATTTCTAATAGAAAACAAGTAAGAAATTACAAGAATATGCCCGAGAACGCGAAATGAGATCAAATATAGATCCCACGCTAGAACTATACAATTTGGAGTCCCACAAGGTACTGTTTTGGGTCCCTTATTCTTCCTAGCATACATTAATGATCTCCCAAAACACGTCAAGCAACCAATACTGAAAAAAAAGGTACTGTTTGCAGATGACAGCACAGTAATAATAAAAAGTGACAAACCAAATGACTATGAAGATGAAATTAATCAAACATTAAGTACAATAAGTCAATGGTTAATGAACAATAATCTTAAAATAAATAAGGACAAATCAAAAATAATGCACTTTCGCCAAAGAACTCAACCTAAAAATATTAATGTTAATTACGACGGACAGACAGTACATCCTGTAACAAATACCAAATTTCTAGGAATTGATATAGATTACAATTTGTCATGGAAAACACATGCAGCTAATCTCTGTAAAAGAATTAATAAATCCTCATTCGCTCTCTACAAACTGTCCAGAATTGTCAACAAAGAAGCCGTCTTAACGGCATATCACGGACTTGATGCACCTTTATTAAGATATGGTATAATATTCTGGGGCATCTCGGTTGACAAGGAATTTGTATTCAAAGCCCAAAAGAAATGCATCAGAGCAATGTACCATCTAGACAGTACTACAAGTTGTCAACATTACTTTACAAATTTAAAAATTTTAACATTACCTTCCTTGTACTTAAACGAAGTAATCTTTTTGTAATATCGAATCCAAGCTATTATAAGACTGCTTTTAAAAGCTATTATAGACAACTACGGGACAAAAAAAGATTAGAAGTAGAAATACCGTATGGGGAAACGGCATTACTCAATAAAAGGGTTATTTGTATGGCATCACTGATATACAATAAATTGCCCGATAACATAAAGCAGTTTACCTAATCATCTGTTTAAGAAGAAATTATACACCTTTCTAGTTAAAAAATGTTATTATAATGTAAAAGACTACCTAGAAGATAAAGATATTTTATTTTAATTTTAGAAAATAATTGCACAATAATTCAATATGATAATATAATTACCTAATATGACATTATTAATTTGCTTGACATTGTTGTTGTAATAATTTATTAGTTCAGATTTAATACATATGTAACGAAATTGACGGTCTATTAATGTGTGACAATGTACTTTAATAAGAAAACAAATGAATAAGAAATATTGTGACATAAGGTTCTTAATATAATTGCACGCCTCACATGGTAATGATACAGTGTACCTTAAACTTTTTGTAACATCCTTTGAACCTGTGTTATGCAAATAAATGATTTGTATTTGTATTTGTATTTGAGGGACCATGCCTCTAACTACGGAGGTGACAGAGATAAAAATTCTAATTACAATTAAGAAACTAAATACTTATGAAGAACCAAAATTTTATATTTTTTTAAATTTTAATAAAGAGCTAATGTATTGTTAACTTGATAGCCTGTTACGATGTCATAGAAATCATTATGTTTATTACGACGTTGCATTATGATTCTCAATTGTACACAAGGCCGTACCGCACGCATCCGCATTGGCGATGGCGATGCAGAATACTGAACATAAAAGGTCTGGCATTTATATCTAGTGTACTCGTATGTATTTCCTACTATTTGTTCGTGCCCTGCGTCGCCCGTGTGAATTTCATGTCTCTATCTCCAGTGGTTTAGGCAGTGTGTTGTCTGTTTTCATACAAAAATACCATCCAAATTTCCAGTTTCCGGAGAATTTTACAATAAAAAAAAAAAACAGTCATGCATACATAGTCACGACTATTGCAAACACAAAAAAAAAAATAATTAGCCAAATAGGTGCAACCGTTCTGAAGTGATGCGCTTACATACATTCGGCAATTGCTTTTTATTTGTCTATACATAGAAATATAAAATAGATAATGCACTTCTTTATTTAGATCACAGACCTTGAAAGCTGCAACAGAAAGATGGAAAGTTCCTTCTTTGTTCAAGTGCACACAGAGCCTATGCAGAAACCGTTTAAAATTACTATTCAATAATGGTTTTGCCCACGTCTCCATTAGCAAGGAATGCTAATAACTGGGTAAAGTACACATATATAGGCATATAAGCTAGTAACCACTTACGGAAGTGACACTTTATATCATTAATTGTGAGATAACTAGCACAGGTATTACCTAGATCCGCCCAAAAACCGAATTTTGTTAATTCTGGTTTTTACACAGAATATAACGATTTGAATAATAAAACGAATTGAACTAATGTGACGATTAGTGAACCTCAAATGATTTAATAGTGGCTTCTAGCAGCGTGATTATTGTGATTAATTAAAATACATAATTATAATCAATCAATCTGCCTAGCCTTTTCCCAACTATGTTGGGGTCGGCTTCCAGTCTAACCGGATGCAGCTGAATACCAGTATTTTACATGGAGCAACTGCCTATCTGACCGCCACAACCCAATTGCTGGGTAATACGATACCCCTTGGTAAGACTGGTTGTCAGACTTTCGGGGTTCTGACGACCCGTAACGACTGTCAAAGATCCACGAATGACAGCCGGGACCAACGGCTTAAAATACATAATTATAATGTTAATCATAATAAAGATTAAGAACACATCAAAGAAGTGACTAATTAATTTACTGAACTGCCTAGATCGCACTATTTATTCCGACACCTTTCTGGGCCAACGCACAATTTTGGCGGCTCATCCAATTTGCGAAGGTATGTCACCGTTACGCAGCTGATCACGCTAACATTCTCCGGTTATAGCTAGGTCGGTTCGCATTGCACTAGTGTACAGTAATTAGGGTAATGTTTACCGTTGCGCGGCCAAACGAATGAATCACTAGGTGTGTAGGCGCAGGCACCGCGCGACCAAATCAGTCGCCTTGTGACACTCACACGCTCTGTTTTTAACCTGACCCTATTATAAATAATATCTTTATTGTTCTGTCAGTTCTCTGACAAAAAAAAGTGTACTGCCAGTAACCTAAAAAATCTGCTAATGTAACGTTGTTTGTCGCGACAATTTATAGCTCAGTATTCTATCAGGGCGGTCAGAGCTCGTTTGCGTGTACATAATAATATCATAATATGCAAACAACTTGTAATCGCGTGTATAATATGTCCGTTCATTTATTTTGGAAGCCATATTTATTATTTTCAGGAATTAACTTTTCAGCAAAATATATGAGGTACCTATTTGACTGTCGCCTCCACATCAGTCAAGCTCGTGCCTCTAGAACCTACTTCCAGCTTGACAAGCTAGTTATGTAAAACCACTACCTGCAACTGACTGTTTTCAAATAAAAATAGCATTCATTCAGTATGTATCACGCGATCAGCACAAAATTACATCACTGGTACGCGAAACGTAGGTACGTCACCTCGTGATAAGGCATGTGTAACATAATTGTTGTATATTAAATACAGATGTGTCCAATGAGTATGTAAGTAGGTAGCACATACAGTACATAGTATATGGCGCCCTCGTCTCGTGATCCGCAAGTCGCAGGCGACGCGGCCGTGTCGCCGCGCGCCGGGGCGCCGCGCCAAGCTGCAGCGGCGTCGGCGAGGCCGCGTCATCCATCCATCAAGAAGCTCATCATCCACTAATAATAGAACACGCCAGAGTATACTAGTGTTTCATTCTTCGAATTCCGCTCACAGTAAACAATATCGTCATTCTTGCAAAAACGAGCCCAAGATATTCCGATCCTTTCCTGATATATTCATTCATCCGGCTAATAAAACAGAAATTCAACGTGAACACTTGATAACCTACTTATCAGAAGGTCGTGTTTGTAAACATAGCACACGATTTACTCACGCTCAACTGTTTTATATCTAGAGGTCATACAATTTTTAAACAGGCAACGTGATATGTGGATGGCTTGTTATGGAATAACAAGTTAATGTGTCTATGTTATGATAACAGTCATGATATCAAAACATTAAGATGGAGATGAAACATCTCGACAATGGAGTACTTACAATGAAATGTAATGAAAGGCGGATCTAATAAAACAGTTTCTTATTTACAGTTCGCCACAAAGTAAATAATGGTTATATTATAGTTAAATACGGTATGTGCGTGTGCAGGGTACAATGATTGTAAACAGTAAACACGGGGCATCGCTCGCGGGCTGGCGATGGCGGCAAACAGCTCCGAGAATATTCCGCTGGACTCCGCTCTGACGCGAACACAGCACTACACCGGAAATACCCGGCCGCTTGCACCACATACACACACCGACACAATACGATTACATTATTTTGGACAAAACATTTGCATACTATAAATTATTGATTTTGTTTATCTCTGTTAGCTAGAAACGTTACGAGATATCCTGATTTAGAACTCATGGAATAGAACAAATGGGACGATGATGCGATCTTCGTTATACAACTTCCTGCCTCCGATTGCGATGCATTCACCCAATGTTGTTTTAGATTAGCATTCATATTTAAAAAAAACTAAACAATACGTAGGTTATTGTTTTCAATAAGCAATAGGGTTTGATGATTTATATTTATTATTTTTCCGTCTAGGTTTTTCATTTCATCAACAATGAAATGAGTTCATCGTTTCGGGCGAGAGGTAAAAAAACAAGTCCTGAAATGGTAGTAAATCAACAGTTTTTCAGGAGAATGAGTCTACCGATTCGAATAAAAAATCGGGAGGTGTCGAGCGACACCCTAATTGCGTAACACACAATCAATTCACCTACTGAATCATTTTGATTCATATGTTTGAAAAGTGTGCTCAACAACGTAAATAACGCAATTACCCCACCAGCTGCAGTGAAGTTCCTTTCGCTGTATCAATCTGCTTAGCCTTTTCTCAACTACACTGGCCGTCAAAAAAATCGAGCCACCTTATCATTTGCGTTTACAAAGTTGTTATCTTAAATATGCAATGCTATAACTCAAAACTAGTGTTTATTTTTAACAGACTTCAAAAAAAGGTTTCTCAATTCGACCGTATACAGGGTGTCCAGTAAATAGCACGACATACTGAAGGGGGTGATAGCTTGGGTCAATACCTTCCAAAACAACACAATATATGTTCAGCAAAATCTTACGGATTTACAGTTTTACAAAATTTTCCGAAATATCGTAAAATCTCTACCTTGAAACAGATTTTTAAGCATCTCGTAATGAAAAATTCCTTTTCTATTATTTTTTTTTTTGACATCAAATTATTCGTGAATAGTTACTTTACTCATTGATAAGTCTTTTTTCTATCAAAAACAAGAAAGTTTTCAAGAAATAGTATTTTTTGTTTAAATTTTCACATAACGATTTTCTTTTCGCATAACTTTAACCTACAGTGGTGAAAAAAAATCCATATATATTGTGTTGTCTTGATATGTATTGACCCAAGCTATCACCTCCTGCAGTATGTCGTGCTATTTACTGGACACCCTGTATATAGATATTTTTTTTTTTTATGTGTGTGTTCGCGGATAACTTCGTCGTGTATGAACCGATTTTGATGATTCTTTTTTGTTGGAAATAACAGATCCCAGGGGTAGTACTAAGACAAGGAAACTAGGATCTGATGATGGCATCCCAGAGAAATCGAGGGGAACCTTCAAATTTTATAGGCACACCCATAGCGATTTGGGTATTTTTTATAGTAACTCGTGCATTTGCTCCCGGAAAACACCATTTGATGAAGTGGAACTGATGAAGAAGACCACATATGGCCATCGGAACTACTCAATAAAACGTATTTCACGGGTTGCGATTTGATTATTGCTAAGCAATTTATGCTCGTCACAATACATAATTATGTTGAAGAGGAGCTAATGGTGACTTCACCATCAGATCCAGTTCTCCTGGTTCCTTACTGGGGGAACTCCTCAACAATAAACGTCCTTGTATCGGGAAAAGCAATATTTTGTAAAAGGTGATGAGCAGTTAACATTAGGCTATTGTAACTTAGATAAATTACAGACTGACCCACTAAAAATTAAAAAAACTTTTTACAAAAAAAAAAAACAGCCGACTTCCAAAAAAATACTACAAAGTGAAAAATAACTTTAATTTCCGAAGTCTATGGATCTGTATTTTAGCTTTTTGCCACCGACTTCCGAAATTAAAGTATTTTTTTGGAAGTCGGTTGTTTTTTTTTTTTTTGTAAAAAAGTTTTTTTATAACTAGGGTAGTAATAAACACGTAAAAGTATCGGGGGTGCTGAATTGCTTTTGTTTTATTTTTCGTTAATCTAATTTCTAACGTATCCATGTTTTATGCAGTTTGTTTTGACGTTTAGTTGGCTCTTTTTGTATTATTGTTGTTGTGATCAATAGATTTAGTGATCATTTCCATAAAATTTTACGCACAAACATATGGACACGACTGAAGCAGAAGCTGCGCATGTTGTTACCTTAATACGCGAAGGCCTAAGTCAGAGAAACATAGCAAGAAGATTAAACCCGAGTCGATCAGCTGCACAAAGAATTAAACGTTAGTCAAACGTTATCTAGACATAGGTGAATATAGGCGGAGACCTGGTTCTGGTCGAGGGCGTGTAACAAATTCACGAGATGACCGCTTCATTGTCTTGCCGTCTTTGCGGAATCGGCATCTTTCTGCTGTTGACGTACAGCGTCGTCTCCGAGAAAGTCGTGAACTGTCTATTAGTGACATTACGGTAAAAAGAAGGCTTAGGGAGGAAAACTTAAAGCCAAATAAGCAGGCCACAAGCTCGTAAACTCACCGTAGCTCATAGGCAAGCCAGACTGCAATTCGCTCCCCCCCAGTGGGTTCTCGCATTGTCGAGGCAAGGGGGCTCAGTAGCCGTGGCTTGGTCACCCACGTTGAAGCGAAGAAGAACCCGAGGAGGGGCCGTTCGTCAGGGCTTTTTACGGAAAGCCGACGACGGAGCGGCCAACAAGTAGGTTGCGGTGCGCTTGGGCGACATCGCAACTGAGGCGGGCCGCGATGTCGTATGGGAAGCATCGCGGCTGAGGATTGGAGGCCGCGGCGGGAGAGGAGTGCCGGCCGGTATTCCGGTGCGCCGCTGTCCCTACTTTCCGCGGCCTTGACGGGGTCACCACCGTCTAATGGCGGACGCGGTAGAGCCGCAGGGTAGGAGGAGTTTCGGTATGACGTTGGCCGCTCTCCCTATCCTCTACGGCCGAAAATTGGCAGGCGGCGGGGCTAATGACCTGTCGCAGGGGGACCAAGGGTGCCCAGACACGGGGTCATCTGGCGCCCATGTGTGGCTGGTTTGGTCCCTGGGGTGGTCACAGCAAGCAATGTGTTCTGGTGCGCCGGTGATGGGGAGTACCCACAGAGGAGGGTCCGGTGACGGACAGCCGCGGCGGGTTCACGGATGAGTGCTAGCGCGTGCCCGTGTTCCCGCCGTAAACGACAGAGAGGAGGACACCGAGGAGTTTTAGTGGGTTAGAGTCCCAGATAACTGCATTATCTCCCCGTGGTAGTGCAGTATGCATGAGCATTTCTCCACGATAAAAAAAAAAGTACTTAAATCAAAACCTATAGGGTACTTCCCGTTGTTCTAGAATAATGAAATTTGGCAAGAAGCAAGTTCTCACAGTACAAGTAAAGGAAAAAGTCTTAAAATTGTGAATTTGTAATTTTATCACAAAAAAAAAAAATGTTTTTTGGGATGTGAAGTTGTTTTAGGGATAAATTATTTGCAACTAAGGGATCCTTCATTGTCCGTGGTCGGACACGCACTTGGCCGGTTTTTTTTTTTCCTAACCTATCGTGTAAAAGTGATTCCGATATCCTATTTACAGAATAAACAATTTCATTCCATTTCCTGTGGCCGACTTATGTGGCTTCAAGTTTTCCTCCCAAGGCTTCTTTGTACCGTATTGTCACCAATATACAGTCCAGGACTCTCTTGGCGACGACGCTGTACGTCAACAGCAGAAAGATGCCGATTCCGCAAAGACAGCAAGACAATGAAGCGGTCATCTCGTGAATTTATTACACGCCCTCGACCAGAACCAGGTCTCCACCTATATTCCAGTCTCTAGATAACGTTGATAAACCCTTTGTACAGCTGATCGACTCAGCGTGCCTCTGACTTAGGCCTTCTTGTAATAAGGATACAACATGCGCAGCTTCTACTTCAAGCGTGTCCATGTTTGTGCGTTAAATTTTATGGAAATAGTCACTAAAATAACAAATCTATTGATCACAATTACCAAAATGCGAGAAAGAGACGCGTTGGCGTATATTTCGAATGCCATAACCGTCAACACAAACTGCATAAAACATGGATGCGTTAGTTAGATTATCGAAAAAAAAAACAAAAAACCCACTTATGCACTTGTCAGCACTACCGACAATTTTAAGTGTTTATTACTACCCTAGATATAAAAAAGAAACACCAGTTTTAAGTTCTAGCTTTGTATATTTAAGATAACAAGTGATAAGATGGCTCGATTTTTTTGACGGCCAGTGTATGTTGGGGTCGGCTTCCAGTCTAACCGGATGCAGCTGAATATCAGTATTTTACGTGGAGCGACTGTGTTCCTTTCGCTGTATATTATGTATTAACTAGCTGTTGCTCGCGACTTCGTACGCCTTCGTACGATTCAAACAAAAGTAGTCTACGTCCTTCTCAAGGTCCCATCAGGATACATACCTGTCTAATTTCATAACGATTGGTTCAGGATGGTAAAAAAAATATGACAAACACATAGCACTATGAGGATTGTACCTTCGAAAAAAATCTTTTGATTCTGTAGGTCGAAATTTGATGAAATAAACGCTAAATGTTACTCACAATAAAGCTTCTTATCTTGCAGTAATTCGATTTTGAACCCAATGAGTGGCTTTTACGTGATGCGCGCACAAACGAACAAGCAAACTGACAAAAATGTCAAAAAATTATTTTTTACGTTCTGTTACTTTTTACTTGTACTTTTTGCAAAAATGTACACGGAAGGTTTACGATTTTATTGTACAAAAATTGCTCGAAAACTACATAAAATCGCGGAACATATATGGGGTATTTTCGGATACCCCTGGGTATGAGGAATTCAAATTATTCTTTTTGACGTCACTATTTGGACCATCCTGTATGTATTGTATAGATACTCGTAGATACCCGTCTAGTATATCTTTTTAGAAGCTAAAAAGAAAAACTTTTACTAGGTGGCTCTGTAATCTAAAAAAACCAAACATTAACTTTTGACACTTGAGACTGAAACTGATTTTTCCGGGAACGCTTTTTCGTTACGCGACGATTTCTACCAGTCAACTCTACCGCAACGCGCAAGCCGTTCCAATAAGGAAGGACAACTTCGATTTTTATCCCTAAAGAGCATGCTTTCGCCTCGATCCTAATGTGGTGTAGCGTGTAGGTACGAAAAAACCCACCAACAAAAATAAGTTAGTAGCATACTATAAAAACAAAAATAATTAATTGTGGCTTTCATATCCCAAACCAATTGTTGCTGCAAACGAACCAATTGATAACATTTGATGCCTAATATGGTATTTAAAATAGAGTTGTTAGTTATTGTGAAAACAGTAGGCATGAATCCTATATATGGACACGGGAAAGTTAGGTAACCTTCCCGTGTCTGAGCGTATTTTGCCCGATTAAATCGGCTTTAAGTTACAAAAATGTATGAAAATTTTTGTTATTTACTTGCCAGATTAGTGAACTCTCGCGGAAGGCCAGGTCCAAGGGTCTGATGGTCCAAGCAGCGCTCCAAGTGTGTTGTTTTCACATGAGCATGTTAATCTCCATATTATTTGGCGTTTGGCGCGGAGTTTTTGCGATGGGAGTCAGTAACCGGCCAGTCGACGGTCACTCACCGGCATGGCATGGTGAGTTGTTCCAAGGTCTGCGCAAATATGCGAGTAGGTATACATTCTACTAAGAACGTGTTCTGATTCAACTTATTGTAACCGCCACGATATTTTATAGCTTACCAAAACTACAACAAATTTTTAAACATTAGGTGTCGTTTTTTTCATTGACATAGGGTAAACAGCCAGTTGACTTAAATCTGATGCTGATGATTTATAAGGGCGCTTTCAATTTAGGCGTTTCGTGTCGGACCGCTGCGGTGCCGAAGCGGTGCGTTTGTCGTATTGCGCACGGACGGTCGTTTATTTTCATACAAAGCGCGCGGTGCGACAACAGTGCGGCGTCGATATCGCGAACGCTCGGCAACAGGACGGCAACGTCGCAAACTCCACGTGTATGAAAACAAACGACCGTCCGTGCGCAATACGACAAACGCACCGCTTCGGCACCGCAGCGGTCCGACACGAAACGTCTAAATTGAAAGCGCCCTAAGACGACATTATTAGCACCCACAATAATTGTGATTGAATCTGTATTTTGCTTAATCATAGAGACGTAGCAGGCGGAGCTGGCGCGGGCGTAGCATCCGTTCTAAACATAGATTCTTACAACTATGGCTCTAACAGCGGAGAGCCTACATCAAACAAAATAGGTCTGACGTCACTAGAGAAAAAAATGTAACAAGCAGGAATACAAACAAACAAATCTAACCGCAATGGCATAAACCTCCTTCCCGCCTCGTCAATGTGTAAACAAGCAACTACTATCGAGCTCAAAATGTTTTCGAATGTATGTAGGTATCAAATCAATCTTTATTTCAGACAATGTTATGTTACATTACAATGTAAAGTCCATATCGACATATTACCATATTATTTCAGACAGGCGAAAACAGTATTTTAAAACAGTCGTGACCTGTTTTTCTTTTTAGATAAACACATTGATGTTGTTGTTGTTGTTCTTGATGGAGTCACCAATTTCATCTGTATCTCGTTGGCATTGCTATAGATATTTAAACTAAATAAAAAATGCTGATTTTAGCTAACGCCGCCATTTAAATCGGACCGGGTACAGTCGATACCGAAACACTGTGAAAAATAAATACATGTATATGTCATGTACTTTGGCCGAATGTGACTGCAGGAAATGCGTCATGAAAGCTCGAATTTCTGGGTATTGCTTTATTAGTAAGCAGGCTGAAAGCTCCGTTCAATACAGTCCTATATGTAGAGATTCGTGTACTACGCGGATTTTTCAGACAATAAGGACATAAAAAATTACGCTGATACAAACGTACCTACATCGTATAACTACGTAGCAGTACTTACGTACTCGTTTTCAGTTTATCACCCATTTGAAACTATGAAGGGAAACGTCGTCGTGAGAAAACCCACGCGATAGTAACTAAATCTGGCGGTGTATGTAACAGTGGCCCGAGAGCATTGCGCCACTTGTCTTGGTGGGTGAGCTCAGGGCTCGATGTGGGTACACCTCGCGGTACCCACGGTTTGTAATAGTGGCCCGAGAGCATTGCGCCACTTGTCTTGGTCGGTGAGCTCAGGGCTCGATGTGGGTATACCTCGCGGTACCCACGGTTTGTAATAGTGGCCCGAGAGCATTGCGCCACTTGTCTTGGTCGGTGAGCTCAGGGCTCGATGTGGGTACACCTCGCGGTACCCACGGTTTGTAATAGTGGCCCGAGAGCATTGCGCCACTTGTCTTGGTGGGTGAGCTCAGGGCTCGATGTGGGTACACCTCGCGGTACCCACGGTTTGTAATAGTGGCCCGAGAGCATTGCGCCACTTGTCTTGGTCGGTGAGCTCAGGGCTCGATGTGGGTACACCTCGCGGTACCCACGGTTTGTAATAGTGGCCCGAGAGCATTGCGCCACTTGTCTTGGTGGGTGAGCTCAGGGCTCGATGTGGGTACACCTCGCGGTACCCACGGTTTGTAATAGTGGCCCGAGAGCATTGCGCCACTTGTCTTGGTCGGTGAGCTCAGAGCTCGATGTGGGTACACCTCGCGGTACCCACGGTTTGTAATAGTGGCCCGAGAGCATTGCGCCACTTGTCTTGGTCGGTGAGCTCAGGGCTCGATGTGGGTACACCTCGCGGTACCCACGGTTTGTAATAGTGTACCGAGAGCATTGCGCCACTTGTCTTGGTCGGTGAGCTCAGGGCTCGATGTGGGTACACCTCGCGGTACCCACGGTTTGTAATAGTGGCCCGAGAGCATTGCGCCACTTGTCTTGGTGGGTGAGCTCAGGGCTCGATGTGGGTACACCTCGCGGTACCCACGGTTTGTAATAGTGTCCCGAGAGCATTGCGCCACTTGTCTTGGTCGGTGAGCTCAGGGCTCGATGTGGGTACACCTCGCGGTACCCACGGTTTGTAATAGTGGCCCGAGAGCATTGCGCCATTTGTCTTGGTGGGTGAGCTCAGGGCTCGATGTGGGTACACCTCGCGATACCCACGGTTTGTAATAGTGGCCCGAGAGCATTGCGCCACTTGTCTTGGTGGGTGAGCTCAGGGCTCGATGTGGGTACACCTCGCGGTACCCACGGTTTGTAATAGTGTCCCGAGAGCATTGCGCCACTTGTCTTGGTCGGTGAGCTCAGGGCTCGATGTGGGTACACCTCGCGGTACCCACGGTTTGTAATAGTGGCCCGAGAGCATTGCGCCACTTGTCTTGGTGGGTGAGCTCAGGGCTCGATGTGGGTACACCTCGCGGTACCCACGGTTTGTAATAGTGTCCCGAGAGCATTGCGCCACTTGTCTTGGTCGGTGAGCTCAGGGCTCGATGTGGGTACACCTCGCGGTACCCACGGTTTGTAATAGTGTCCCGAGAGCATTGCGCCACTTGTCTTGGTCGGTGAGCTCAGGGCTCGATGTGGGTACACCTCGCGGTACCCACGGTTTGTAATAGTGGCCCGAGAGCATTGCGCCACTTGTCTTGGTGGGTGAGCTCAGGGCTCGATGTGGGTACCTACACCTCGCGGTACCCACGGTTTGTAATAGTGGCCCGAGAGCATTGCGCCACTTGTCTTGGTGGGTGAGCTCAGGGCTCGATGTGGGTACACCTCGCGGTACCCACGGTTTGTAATAGTGGCCCGAGAGCATTGCGCCACTTGTCTTGGTGGGTGAGCTCAGGGCTCGATGTGGGTACACCTCGCGGTACCCACGGTTTCACGGTGTTACGTTCTCACTGAGATATTTCTGATTTCCACGCAAAGCCAATGTTTATACTTTTGGCATCAGGATGTGAGATTCTTATTCAACAATGAAATATATACACGATCATTTGAGTGCGAAGCCACTGCGCAGTAAGTTTATAAATATCTGTCAATTTAAAAATGCTTGATCAACGTGGAGGCGTCAAAATTCATGGAACCCTCTATCCCTGACGATGACAATATACGAGTCTTGCTGGGTGCTCGCCAGTGTAACTAAAGCTCTAAACTAAAGTCACATAAAGAGTTTAGAGGCTTATAACGGCGTCGTGTATTAAATTCACTTACTATTTCCGGAAATAGTTTGTTAATACAGAAGAACAAACTGAACTCTTGGGTCAGTCCAGTTACATATTTAAAGTAGATTATCAATAAGAGCGTTAACTCCGATAGAACAACTACAAGGGTCGTTACAAACTTTGTCAAACAGTGGCAATAGCCATGTCGTAAATTCGGTCGTATCAATAAATGATACTTTGATTGACGGTGAATACAATGAGAGCGATGAGGCCACAAAACTCGAGCAGTGAGTAGTGAGGCCCGGTTGAACAAACATGGCATGGTGGCGCGCCGGTGAAAGACGTCAGAGATACGAGTACAACAAATATTGACAGTCTACGCTTTTGTACGCCGCGCCGCTATTTAATTTTGCATATATCACAATACAGAAATTAACACGCTTAGTTATGAGGCGCCATCAAACTACATAAAAAATAAAAGTCATTAATAATTTTGATTATAGTATGTATTTTGTACCTCATACTATCATCGCGCATTTTTATAATTTGTGGGAGGGTTGAGCAGCTTATGGGGAAATACCCCCACAAGCTCCTCAACCCTCCCACAAATTGCATAAACAAGGTTTATCACATTGATATAAAACCTTTCAGTATCGGAATACCTAAGTAGTGTTCTTTGGACAAGACCAAGAAGGACAATTACCAAAAAAATCTTAACATTCAATAGGCAAGCTCTACATTATGGTATCATAAGATTTTTAAAACTGTACATAACGTCAAGTTATCGTAAAGTAATCTAGTTATCGCAGGGTGTTGTATTATTGTCAGTTTATTTCCACGTGCGGGGCGGCGGGCGAGGCGCGACGCCCGGCGCCTCTTGCTGAAACACGTAAATAGGTTCAACGACCCCGACCTTGGCGGCGCCGACGCAAACCGTATTGTCTTCGCTACACATATTAAAACAATAATTACATAACACAACACACGATAACATTTATTATTTAGTAAAGCTGCTTGGTACTTTTTTGCGTACCTTGCTTGCTTATTATAAGCACCTATAATAGGTACCTATAGGTAGCCTTTTATCTTATCTGAAATATTATATATTCACCACATAAACAACAGAACGTGATCGAGATTATATTAAATCTTGCAATAAGCGATACTTGCGAGTGTCGAAATAGGTGTAATAATAATAATAATAATAATAATAGGTTTCATCATAGCACTATGCCATGTGGACATGAACAATAACGCAGCTATAACTACTTTACCTGTCTGCAGGTTTTTAGGTCGAATATGATGTGTCAAAGGTTGGGGCGTGCCGTGAGCCGATCAGAGACAATAGGACGTGGGAACTCTGTGGTGGCTGCGAGGTTCCCACGCGCATGGCGCCCGCGCCGCGCCGCTCCGCGCTGTCCGCGTGCGCCCGCGCAGCCACAGCCCCGGAAGCGGCGCGGCGCATGATATTATGTATTAACACAACACTTTCATTAGTTGTTTTTTTTTTTCAATTCAACTGGATTTATTTAAATTTATTATCAGACACTAAATCGTGAATGTCACGATCACGACACGGATCTGTGATCGTTTATCAAAACCAGTTCAATGAGTTATATTTTATTAAACAACATTAGTATTTAATAAGGTATTTTGGCAATTTCGGATCCGATAAATTGAGTATTAAAAACCAGCCTCTCGTGTGAGAAAATGTTGTTTCAGTTCATTCAATTCAAACATACACGTCCTCATGCCTTTGGCAGAAAAAACTTGATTTTGATCAAATTCATACGCAGACGCACGTGTAATTTAGCATTCTTATTATAAGCATGCAAAAATACATGTGTGTCTTTGCTAAAAGCAGTTTATAGCGACTACTGAATATTTAGTAATATAATAAAAGTAAAATAAAACATATTTCTAGTAAAAGAATACAAATACATTACTGACAGCGACTATGCAACATGAATATCACATAATCACATTGACCGCATTTTACATCATTCATCAATGTCTAAAAATTGTTAAAAAAAACAGTGACGAGTTTTATAAATATTTCGGAACATTAATTTAAAAAGTTTTCGGTGCAGAATGAAACCTTGCCGCGCCCGCGCCGCCGCCGCCGCCGCGCCGAGCATAAACGATATCGATTCATCACGTTCACTCTTCATAATATTTACAAATGTTCACACCCAACTTTTTTATGTTACACAGTCGTATTTCTTATATATTTTATGTGAAGTATGTAAACAAACAAGGTCGCATGGGTCGTCATTGGTTCTTTATTTCAGTAATAAGGCACACAAAAGACAGTATTCTCACGTCCATGTCCTTCATGAGATCCAAAACACCGCGTGATCTTGCCATGGCAATGTGACTGCTAATGACACGAGCTCTACCTACACTTTAGCTTGTGTTTACACGAACAGAAAACAGATAATGTCAAATGAACCACAATTGCACAATAACATGTTATTCTGAGACGGAAATACAAAATAATTGCTGAGAATCATCATTACTGATTCCATGATGATGTTGTTTTCCAATAGTCTAAGTACTTAACTAGTACTTACAGCAAAATTAAAGAAAAAACTTGTTTGTTTGGTAATATCGCCATTAGCAACAACAACAACTATTTGCTTAGTTTGTGTAGTACAGCCACTTAATACAATTTAAATAGAAGTTGGAAATATACACATTAATAATATTGTCTCGGACTGTGTCCGACTCTCATCCTAAAATATCTTCGAAAACGGCTCTTAACAAGAATAAAATTTGTTTTGAAAAACTACAATAAGAAAATAAATAATCTGAATATATTAATCCACAATTTAATATTTTATCAAATCATTTATAATTGAAAATTAATTGGTAGTTATAAAATTAAATAATGTAGCCATTGTAACAATGACGAAAATAAACGACAAAATATCAATTATTTTGTTATGAATACACAGAACGAAATACATAATTATTTCGTAAGTAATTTACTCAAGAATACGTAATTGATGATTGAATATTGAGAACCGTCTCTGACATTTAACATAATACAGTCAGTTTCACCTTGGTACCAGACATACCTATTCTGAGCGTTCAGGTTGTTGTGAACATTAACCTTTTTTTGTTGTACAAAAAAATAATATTCAATAGAAGTGTTATTTTTTTCATCCTGTAGGATCACTCGCGAAATCTGCCTCCCCTAGAACCAGCTTCTGGCTGGCAGGAGTTTTGTTCAGAAGTCCTGCTTCCTTATGGAAGGAAGACCAAATTTAATTCCCAAGTTTGAGAACACAATGTTTTAAGAGCCAGGGTCGATAGCCGACACTATGACTAACAAAACACTATGACTGTGGTGGAATCTGGTAAAAGGCGGAATTGTTTTTAGGGGACTTACATAATCCGATTCGATTGGTATAAAATTATGAATCCTTCACCTGTTATCATCCAGTCGAGTGGCAAGTGCGAGTGAACCCCCGGGGGTCACTAGCACTAGCTATAAGTCACACCCAGTGAATTCGTAGTACGCTCATGAAATTCGTCTACCTTAGCGTTCAAGTACTCTGATATTAAAAGGGTCATGGCCTGTCTAGACAATACTAGGTATAGATGTATAATCTGAAAGTCTTGTCTAGACGTCTGTATAATTTGAAATTTCGGGCGAGAATCATTGTTACATTATACTTGGTGTTTCTTAGAACATTTTTTATTATTCTTCTAACTCCACGTTATACCTAATGATTTCCAGTTTAAATAGCAATAACATAATTAACGTTAATTACGCTGAAACATAAACTTGTCGGTTTCCTTTTTTCCCTAAAATCAAAGGCCAACGTGGTTCTATAATAATACTCGTATATAAGTAAACGTACCTACCATGTTGGCCCCTAACTTATGGCTTTTTCTAGTTAAACAAAACAAGGAAAATCTGTTTTATCATCAGTTTGCACACTACGGAATTTCCATTTTTGTGATACCAAAACAAATTCATAAACACTGCCGGCTTAGTGATAACTGTAGCCTAGTGTAGACGTAAATAGAATTGTTATTGAAATTTATTCATCACTGAAGTAACTAAAGTTAAAATATAACAGTCATTACCTTCCGGAAGAACAAAACATTTTTCTGCCTGTTTTGGTACACACAATACATAAAATGCTTTTGGTACTTAAGCGGCATTTATATTACGAAAATGTATGAAAAGGATAATATTGTATTTAGTAATAAAGCCATAAAGCAGCAAGCATTCGAGGAAAAAACAAAGCTAATGACTGTGAAAAACCCCATAGAATATGCATGTAAACAAAATTATCATTAATATCATTATACTTTAATAATAACATTTTCTCCCCTACTGATATTCTGGTCCACACCATTATTGTCAAAACATTAGTTGCTAATTTAATTTAAAATTAAACTTTTCCACACCTACATTAATAGAATGAAAAAAATAATAATAAGGAAAACCTTTAATGATTTTAACAGTAAAAACCCGGCCAAGTGCGTGTCGGACCACACACACGCACTACGGAACCCTTCGTGGGTTTCGAAGTTGAAAAGAATTTATTCCAAAACAAACTACATTGTAATCCCAAAAAATTACAAATTAACAATTTTCGGACTTGTGCTGTGAGACCTTGCTTCTTGCCTTTCATGCTTGTAGGTCAACGGGAAGTACCCTATAGGTTTTGATTTACTTGCGAGCATCAAAATAATGACGCATAAATGGCCGTAGGTTTTTATTGCGTTGACTTGCAAGCTTGATTTTTTTAGAACTGCAAGGGACCATTTCCTACCTATTTGATATTAAATTCAACTTGATACGTTCACTCCTTCCTGACTAAAAGGGTCATGACAGACTGACAGACAGACAACGAAGTGAAGGAATAAGGGGTCCGTTTTTTTCCTTTTGAGGAACCCTAAAAGTAGTTCTCTACTTTTAGGGTTCCGTACCTAAAAGTAGAGAAACTTGTACGTGGTTGTGTTGTAAGAACCGAAACCGAAACCGTGGTTGTTGTTTTATTCGGTCAAACCATAATTGGGGATAATTTTCTGGAACGTTCAAGATAATCGCATGCCATAAAGCACGTTCAATTTTATTGCCATTCAAGAATAAATTGCATGCAAGTGTTTACACGCGTGCAATTTTCATAAAATGACATACAATAATTGAATGCAAGTTTTGCCATTCAATAAAATTGCATGCAACTTACACCACGGCAATAAAATTGCAAGGCGATTATTGCATGCAAGTTTTGCCTCGACTAAACACAGAGTTGTACGTCCTTGTACAATTGATTCAAGCCCGTATTTGCCGCTGCCAAATATTTCATTAAAATTTTATTGAACTTCTTCTCAAAATTATTTTTTACTCGTTCGCACATGTAGAGTTGGACGCGATTTTATTGCACATGCAATTGTATTGTACGTGCTGTTTACACCAATACCAGGTTTAAACGGCAACTAACTTGCCCGTATCGTGCAACAATGTTGTACGTGTTGTTTGGACGGTGCCAGCTGGTAATACTTGTATTCAGCTACATCCGGTTAGACTGAAAGCCGACCGCAACATAGTTGGGAAAAGGCTAGGCAGATTGATTTTTTTGTTTAGACGGTGCCAGGTAATTGCCCTTCAATTTTGTGGTATGCCACAGGCAATAAACTTGCACCGAGTAATAGCTTAACTGTTCAAATATGTACAGCCATATTCTTATACATAACTAGTGACCTGCCCGCCCTGTCTTCGCACGGTTTTTACGACTTGAGAAAACATCGAGATTTCTTTATCACACTATCACACACGAAAGTTTGTGAGTATGTGTGTGTTTGTTTGTATGTGTGTTACTTCTTCACGCTCAAACGGCTGGACCGATATGGATGAAATTTGGTATGTATAAGCTTATACCCTGGATTAACACATAAGCTACTTTTTATCAGGGTCTACGCGGGTGAAACCGCGGGGCGCAGCTAAATCAAACAACAAACAACACAAAAAACAAACATAAAAAAAAACAAAATAAAACACAAAAAACAAAAATACACATATTTAAAACATGAAAAAAAAAAAGTTCTATAATGTTAATGTAGGTATTATTATACGCAAATACCATCCGGAATAAATTCTCTAATGATGTTGAAAACTTCAAAATCCGTTGCGTAGTTTAGAAGAACAACGCGGTCATACATCATCATCATCTGCCTAGCCTTTTCCCAACTATGTTGGGGTCGGCTTCCAGTTTAACCGGATGCAGCTGAAAACCAAGGAGCGACTGCCTATCTGACCACCACAACCCAGTTACTGGGTAATACATACCCCTTTCAGACTTTCGGGCTTCTAACGACCCTTAAGCGTAACGACTGTCAAAGATCCACGCGGTCAATACATACATACACGAAAAGCAATTTTAATTTATGTATAGATTTTGCGAACGAAAACCTAAAGCTATCAAACAAACGCTACGAAATTATTTAAATATTCATGATTATCCTAGGTTCAAAATAATGCTACGATACGAATCACTTGTGAAAAACCTGTAGCTAGCAAACAAGTTTACCGAAGTTAAAAAAAAACCCGCAACTGTTGCAGATCTTGAATACAGTCATGGCACTCATACAGATGAAGTTGTTATAGTATAGTTAAAATCTCGCTGCAGACTCGGTCATAAATCATTCGAGTGTTTCGCTCTCTTTCCCACTCACGGGCCTTATGGGCAGGCCACGCCCACACGTAGTCCTGTGCATTACTGCAGTCGATGAGTGATATCGATAGTTTTATATATTTATAAATGGGTGATAGAAATAAATACATATTTTTTTTTATTTTATTACCAAATTTACTACAAAGCATATTAAATATATAAACAAAAGAACGTATATATAAAACTAAAAATAGAAAATTAAAATTCTTCGTCTGAGTCATCGTCATCATCATCCACATGAATGATGAACTCTTCGCATAAATGTGCTTTTCTTAAGTCTTCATCTTGCAGCAATTCTGCATGTTCCACACATTTTTGCCAATTTTCAATGGAGACATTGGAAATGGCTTCATCGACTAACATTATGTTCAATTCTGTTATCGATAATGGCCTTGAGCGCGCGCAACTAGCGCACATCCCTACTCCGATTATGATTATACTATAGTATTCTTTGTTTATGACCAAGTCTACAGCGAGATTTTAACAATACTATAGTTCCCGATATGATTCGTACCTACAGTTATAAGCGTACGCTACTCGTTGTTGTACTATGAACGTGAAGGCATGCGAAAGCGCCATTGTTTACGATAGATAACCGAATACGATTGTCGATAGAGATTGGCGTCGACAAAACATCCTGTTTTACAATTAAGAAATAGAACAAGTATCTACAGCTACACTACAGACGACTCATTATAAGTACTATTTTCTAAATTCGTAGACAATAGCTATGTGTGTGACTGTACAGTCAAATAAGTGTTTTATGTGTAAAATCTATGGCCTAAGTGGCTGTATACACAGCTATTATTGTCAGCTTTAATCTCGGACAATGTACAAGCTAACACTAAAATATATATATTATGTACAAGTATATAACAAAAATAAAAAAGGGAAGAGCTCATAGGGCATCAAAAAATTCGTCCACATCGCTGTCAATGAGAAAAGTGCCCAAAAGGCTGCATTGCCACGTTGGATGGCAATGCTAATTCTTTGGGATAAAAATAGGCCAGTCCTCTGGTCCCGTGTGGAGTCGATCAATCGCTTGGCGATGTCCCGAAAAACTCGATGAGCACTCGGACTATAAATGCTTATTGATATTGAGATAGCAGTAATTATTCATCAAAATAATGAGTTGATTGTTGGTGAACCTAATCAAAACAAGTCAAAAACACTTAAACACAAACAACCGTTTAAATGTATGTATGTACGAGTAGCTACAGGCAGTTAGGTACTTAACATTCGATATAAATAATTGTAAATAACAATTGTAACTTACCGAGCTCTGCAACATATTGAGCACTAACAAAGGTTCCACAGTCATAGTTTCTTAAGTCAATTAAAAACTGCTGCATATGTCACACACTGATGAAATATTATGAATGAACACAGATATTATGGTTTAGGCGCGTTATGAGCCCGCAGAACCGTGGCGATGTTTGTTTACAAACTGAAACGGGGACGCGGCACCTTTTCTTGCGAAATACTTTATAAAGTAGTGACTAAGTGAAGTTGGCAAAACAAGTTGCGTCAGTCCTGAGCCAGATTCACGCGCCCTACACTATCGTGGAATCCGTACCAAGCTCATTGCGTGAATGGAAAACATTTTCCCACTGAGCTCCAATTGTGTATTCATTTGTCATAACTTATTAGAATACACAAATCATGACATGACACATGCATAATTTTAATTAAACATGTGTGATTATTATGGCAATAATCAGAATTTAATATAATAATCTGTAGTTTACATGGATGTGTGAAATAGGAGGATAAGGAAGTAATTTTAAATATCCCACGGTAATAACTACATGAATTTGGGCATCCCAGAATAAAAATAAAAAACACAAGTATAAAATAAATAAACAAGTACCTGTTCATGGATGCTAAATGCCATATTTTGAAGACTCCTACTCGATCTATGACTCCTACCTATTCTATTAGCCTTAGTCATCCCCTGCAATTGATAAAACAATAACAATTTTCGGCAATAAAATTTTCAGTAATCATAGATACAGGAAAAACGTTTATTTAATTGCAATATCGTTAAATCGTTCTAGGAAAAAATACCTCGTTTGGGTACCTCGGCAATTTAAACTTTGTCAAATTCGATATCAGTAGATAACGAACCTGCGTACTTGAACAGATATATATGTTTTTAAAAAGAGGTTTGTTCGTAAGTACCTACTTGTAATTGAAGGCCAAGCCGAGGCTTTTAAATAAATAAATAAAAGGTTTATTCACAATAAAGATACAGAAACACACTCAAAATGTACATTACATTACAGTTCATATAATGCAAAATCTGTATAAAAGCATATAAACCCTGTCTCATAGACTAGCATAGCCTGTATCACAGAAAAGATAAATCTCTTTATCTGTTCTGTGGCCTGTATTCTATTTTTGATTTGATTTTACTAAACTTTCTCGATAACAAGTAAGTAGGTACCTACCTATAAGAACTAAAATTATCTTTTTTTAAAGGTCATTCTATTAACAAGACAAAATTAAACGCAATCAAAGATTACAATAATTTTCAAAATCCCAGACTGAAGTACTGAAATCAATTATTTTTTTTCTAAACGCTGCGCTGATACGCTGTGGTTCTTTTATAAGTGGCAGGAAAGTGAAAACCCATTTGTAAAGACGGCAGAATGTTTTCAATTTTCTATGATCAAATATGCAACGTTAAAAACCTTTTTAAAATAGAAAAACAGGAACGTAGGTAGTATCGTTGAGTTTTGAGGATATTTCGGGGGAAAAAAACAAAAATATACACCACTTAAATGTAGTTATGTATGCTTGACTGACGTAAGTAGCTTCTGTCAAAAACAGGTAAACCAGTTGTGGTTTTTTACTTGTTGTTGTAGCTTTTATTTATTTTCATTTGTAAGCATAGGTATTATTCATTTGGCTGAAAAATATTGGTATGAGTAATTAGAATACCAACTCCATAATCATTGCTCTATTGGTCAAAATTATGTACATTAAAGAAATTACAATGTAAAACAAATCACAGAATCCTAGTTCGTTGTAGCTTTTATTTATTTTCATTTGTAAGCATAGGTACTATTCATTTGGCTGAAAAATATTGGTATGAGTAATTAGAATACCAACTCCATAATCATTGCTCTATTGGTCAAAATTATGTACGTTAAAGAAATTACAATGTAAAACAAATCACAGAATCCTAGTTCGTCATAAATTCATAATGAAAAAACTGCAATTTAAGTATTTTCTTAAAGTCATGATTCATTAAACACATCATCAACAAAGATTAGTCATGCATAAGTTATTTATAAGAACAATAACAACACTTCAGCCCTCGCTAAGATGAGCTATCTGGTTTTTACAGGCCGATGAAACATCGTTTTCCTATCTGATTTGTCATCACGAGACGGTAGCGGCGGCGCCAACCGCATCTTTATATTTATTTTCAAAGTTTCAGCGTCAACTAAACTTTACAGATGCAAAGCTCGCTCAACTGACTGATAATAACGAACAATACCAATGCAATTTTATTCCTTACTAGGTTTTTACTCGTTTTAAAATAACTTCGATAAGCTATAAATAGTCTGGTAACTACAAAGTACCTACATTATGCTGTGTACACTGTACTGTACGATACACCGATGACGCACGACTGAGCGGGAAATCCTACAACCACAACTATTTCAGAAAGACCTTGTTGTATAAAAGTACTCTTTTGCACATCTATAACATGTTATCAATATGCTGATAGGAATGATTAAAGTTTTAACACACATGTAATAAAAATAATTAATTGTAGGTATATCAAATTATGCGAAACTAAATTCCCTAGATAATAAACAGATAGTAGTATGCTGCATGATTGGATTATAAAAACTAAGATAAACAGTCACAGCGAAATATTTCGTCTACAACGGTGCATATATAAAACTATTTTACAAACAAAAACAACCGACTTTGAAAAAAATACTACAAAGTGAAAAATAACTTTCATTTCGGAAATCGGTGTCTTTGGATCTGTATTTTTGCCACCGACGAGTCGGTTGTTTATTTTTTTTTTTGTAAAAAAGTTTTTTATTTTTCACTTTTTAGTGGGTCAGTCTGTAATTTATCTATGTTACAATAGCCTAATGTCAACTGCTCATCACCTTTTACAAAATATTGCTTTTCCCGATACAAGGACGTTAATTGTTGAGGAGTTCTCCCAGTAAGGAACCAGGAGAACTGGAACTGATGGTGAAGTCACCATCTGCTCCACTTCAACATAATTATGTATTGTGACGAGCAAAAATTGCTTAGTTTATTATTGAGTAGTTCCGATGGCCATCTGTGGTCTTCCTCATCAGTTCCACTTCACCAAGTGGTGCTTTCCTGGAGCAAATGCACGAGTTACTATAAAAAATACCCAAATCGCTATAGGTGTGCCTATAAAATTTGAAGGTTCCCCTCGATTTCTTTGGGATGCCATCATCAGATCGTGGTTTCCTTATCATGGTACCACCCTTGGGATATCTCTTTTCCAACAAAAAAAGAATCATCAAAATCGGTTCATAAACGACGAAGTTATCCGCGAACACACATAAAAAAATATATAGTATACATATACGGTCGAATTGAGAATCCTCCTTTTTTAAGTCGGTTAAAAATAGTAATCTAATAAAAATATAACGTTACATGTTAGGAAATCCCAACGAATAGGAAATTAATATGTGCCCTTGGACCACTTTTGCTCCCGATATTGTGTAGGTACTTACAACTACAAGGATTCCGTTAGCTGTTGTTTTGACAAAATAATGTATTTGTTAATTAACTTTACGATAAGAAGATTTTTTATTTCTTTTTAAAGCTATTTTCCGATTCATCTTATGGTGTGTTTAAACCGAACGAACATAGAACCAGAAGAAGACCGATCATTTCTTGGTATTTTTGATATTTGAGTGTGGATAGACCAAGTACAGTCATTGGGATAGACCAACAAAAAAATGCTCTCGTCTCTATTTATACATAAAGAATTTAGCGTAGCAGCAGCGTAGTTTACACGTCGTAGTCGCAGTGTAGGCTCGGCGTAGCAGCAGTAAGTATAGGAACCGCAAAGTAGAGGCAGCGTAGTCTCGGCGTAGCAGCATTAAGTATAGGAACACAACGTACAGGCAGCGCAGGCTCAGAGTACCTAGACTCCGCGTCGTAGTCGCAGTGTAGTGTCGGCAGCAATGTAGGCAAGGCGTAGTAATTTTTCGTTAAGTTAAGAGATTTCAGTTCCTGGTTTGTATTTCCACCATGCTATGGTGCACAGTACGTATGTCGCAGATGGATTGTAGAATCCGCTGTTTTACAAAGCCGCTAGTTGTTTTATGGATTGTCATTGTCTTAATCCACACTTAGACGTATTGCAGAATGGCTTATCTGCAGTCACAATAAGCGTTTGGTGTAGCGTCTAATGCCGAATCGGTTGCAATAACTAAGCTAGGGCACCCTAACCAATTGGTTTAGGTTAGGTTAGAAGTGTGACCAACCAGGCACGAGCCGAGCGAGCGAAGCGTGCGGTGCTGCGGTAGCGGCCGGCGAGTGCTACTTCCAAGTTGGTCGCAGTTACTTGGCTATTTAGTATTTTTAGGACTGACTTTCATAAAACTCTGGAAACTTTATATTGAAATTTTCACTCGAGTTTTCATTCATAATGCTCGTTTCATTTATTTCTGTTTCGGACGCAATTATTGTTGTCATGACACACAGAGCCATGAGTGTCAAAATTTAGAGCTAAAATCTGGAATCTGACGTTTCATTTCATGCTGTTTTACATAAACTCTAATCGTTGGTCCGCTGTAATGATAATTCTGCGTGTTAAGTTCAGTAATTATGTAAAACCGCTAAACGTCGTTCAGTTGTTTTTCATAACGGAGCTGTTTTGTAAAACAGCGGATTTTTATGACGAACAGTTGAGTTTGAAGTTTAGTGGCGCTAAGTGCCAAACGTACTCGAATGAAATCGCAATACTTATTATTGCGATTGCGATAAGTGATAAAATGCACTCTGAAAACAACAGATAGTGAACCCACATCGTAGATACGAGGAAGAGATAACGGATACTATTACTACACATACACAATAACACTTTTCAGGCTTTATGGACTAGTCAATAGCCTCTATTGTGTTCAAAATATTATACAGAGTGTTGAAATAGTTTTCAAAGAACTGAGAAATAAGATGTTTTAAAACGTTGATAGTTCTTACGTTCTTTGTTTTCAATTACTCTTTACTACACGAGCGTAATAATTAACTTTCTTTGAAAGCTAAAAATAGCTCCAACACAAACGGCAGTAGAAGAATGTATTACCTACCTAGAAAATATAGCCTTAAATACGGCGCGCCACGGTTTGCGTCGTGACCCAGACGGACGACCTTATGCGCAGCAACCTTCGGTATTAACGGAACTCGGCAAGTAAAGTAGGTACTATACCTACAGCTGTAGAGTTATGTAACGTTGGCGTGTACGCGCCCCCTCAGCGCCTACTCCTGGCGCCTACCTGCCGCCTGACGCCTCCAACCCTCGCACGCCCACGCCCCGCAGCTGCAGTGCACCACGACCTTCGGCCTTTCCGTTGCAGCGTGGCCTGACCTGACCCAAATCGAACTGATGCAATGTTATATCATACGAGCGAAATACGAGAAGCTAGATTTCTATTTTACCATTTAAGCCATCAAATGAACGCGAAAGTATCATTCGTCAAACGTATCTATGGGTGTTTTTTGTTCTCATAACGCCATCTTCTATATCTTCTACACTAATAATAAAGCCGAAGAGTTTGTTTTTTTGTTTGTATGTATGTTTGAACGCGCTAATCTATGGAACTATCAGTCAGATTTGAAAAGTTCTTTCTGCATTTGATAGCCCAAGTCTTGAGGAAGGCTAGGCTATTTATTATCACGCTAGGACCCTTAGGAGCTGAACCAAAAGATAAAAAAAGTGAGAAAGAACGCTACGTGAAAACGAAGTAGGTAACATTAGCGCGGGCAGGCGATGCGATGCGACGGGGTGGGATGGGGGAACTAGAAATTACACGCGGATGAAGTGGCGGGCAGAAGCTAGTACTAATAATAAAGCTGAAGAGTTTGTTTTTTTATTTGTTTGTATGTTTGAACGCGCTAATCTCTGGAACTATCAGTCGGATTTGAAAAGTTCTTTGATAGCCCAAGTCTTGAGGAAGGCTATTTATTATCACGCTAGGATCCTTAGGAGGCAAGAAAAAAAAGTCAGAAAGAACGCTAAGCAAAAACTAAGTAATAAGCAGGCAAAGCGTTGCGACGGGCTGGGTGGGTCGGGGGAACAAGAAATTTCACGCGGACGAAGTCGCGGGCTAGTTAGTTTTATCATAAGCTTATTTTAAGGCACTTCTGTGCAGGTGGTATGTTTTTATACTAACAGATTAGGGTGAATATCGTTCAGGAAAACGGGAAAACGACGAAGAGGTTAAAATCACGGGCAGAAATGCCAAGAAATAAATATCCGGTTCAAAGACAAGTTTATTGCAACTTTTTCTCCCGTGACGGCGGCATTCAAATTGTTCTAAGGCTACCGTGGGAGTAGGATAGTGGGTGTAAAGTTCAGCTCCACCCACGGCCTCGTGCAGCGCAGGCGGAACGGGGAATATAATGTTTAATGATTGTGCAGCACAAGCTTTACGTAAGTGTAACACAATTTATGTTCTACCGCTAACTTCCCTACAAGGTGAACAGAGCTTACTACTGCACAGACAAACTGCGCCGATACAAAGCATTAATAAAGTTATTTATAGCAGCAACTGAAAACGTAGCAGGTAACGCCAAGAACATTATTACAGCAACGTTGCTCAATGTGTTTTCATTCTCATTGTTTGTGTTTTATTGTTGAGCAAACACACGGTCATTTCGTACCCTTGCCGCGGGACAATTTAGCGTATTACTGACGTCATCATTGAAAGAGTCTCAGAAGCAATCATAAAGGTTATACAAGCGTACAAAGTGCGCAATTTCCCGCGTCACGCGACCCGCCCCGTGCACCGCCAGCGAGAGCAGCAAGTGGCTGATGGATGTACAACTTACTTGTTCAGTTTCAGGCTCTAAAAAAAAACATTGCGCGCAACCTTCACTCACGTCAAATTTTAACTTGTTTTGTTTAATAAAACATTTATTTTACGTACTTATATAACGTCACGCTTTTTTATTACTGGCACAGGTTATCTGCCGTACGTCAATTATTGACGTACTATTGTAGTAAATGATTGTGACGATTAATGTTCCACTTCTATGTAACAATAGACGAATTTACTGTTCAAGTTATTAAATAAAAATAAAAATACAAAAGTCAATAAATTACGTGTAACATTCATTGAACCTTGTCATCACTACCTACTGTCTTGCAAAATATTTATTTAATTCGACTTATAACAAAGATATTGAGATGTACAAACGTTGCACAAGTACGGTATGCCAATTGAAGGTTAGAATATTTTCTGATAATTAAGGTAAAGGTACCTGTCGGTCATTGTTAATTTTATGATGTTTATTTCTAAAATGCTGTTTTCATACATTTTTGATTCACAACAGAATTTTCTATTTTGTAGGTTCTGTAGTACGGCCTCAGTACCTGGCTAAGAATAAATCACCCCTTCTATTCACCTGGATGTTGTTAAATTGGACTAAGGGATTCAGGTGATTGGTTAGAAGCGTAAAACAACATACTTACAAAAACAACCATAACGCTTTGCTATCTGGCAGGTGAAAATGGATTTGTATACTCTAGGAAGTTCCGCAATGGTTTCTATGTGCATGCGTAAACATCATTCATATTTCTTTCTAAATAAATGAAGGAGGAACCCCTATGATTTCCATCACGAGCTGGTTATACCTGCCCACATACTAACTACATACGTACAATAAATAGGAAAACTGTAAACAATTTGCACATTTAAGATTTGTGTCAGCATTCCTGCTGTTCGCTGGATAATAGTAGTGCTGCTCCATACCATAGAACAATGTTGTTCTATGCACATACTTTATTTATGCAACATTTCAATAGAAAAAAAATAGAGACTCGAAGGCTTTTTTTTTTGCTATTTCTGCATCATGGCAATGTCTTCTAAGAACAATAAGCCACTTCCTTGGCATATAAATATCTTATTAAAATGTATTCTACGAGAGTCACAAACAGTTGGAATGTTTCTTTCTAGTAAACTCTCTCTTTGACTCACTGTAGGAATCTTTTGGTAAGATTAGGGATGTCATGTATATTTAGCCGGGTATGTTGGAATCCTCCTTTTCCAGTCAGAGCCTGGGCAAGTTCATTCACGTGGGCTGTTAGCTTCTCCTGGTACTTCAGGCTGCTTTGGACTATTTTTTGCCGGATAGTTTTTATGCCGAGTTCTAGGTACATGTATTTATTGCTAATACACTGGGGGATACCTAACATTGTTCTTAGTGCTTTGCTCTGGAATCTGTCTAGTATGATGATGTTGCTGGCGGTTCCCCACAGCTGTATGCCGTAGGTCCAGATGGGTTTAATATTGTATTGAGTAGCGTCCAATTAGCCAGTAGAGGTTACAAAGTTTTCCGTCTAGCTGCTTTCTTTTGGTCCAGATGTGTTTTTGCCATGACATTATTCTGTCCAAGTGCATTCCTAAATACTTTGCGTTATCTTCTTGAGGTATTATTTTATCGTTGTATCGGGGAGGGCAAGTTTCTCTCTTGACGGTAAATTTTACATAAGCAGATTTACTTTCATTTGCCTTCATTCTCCACCTTTTCAGCCACAACTCTATTTCCTGGAAGTGATTTTGTAACAAAAGTGAAGCAGTTTCTGGGTTAGTGTGAGTAAACAGTAAGGCCGTATAATCAGCATACGTCGCAGTTGACGTGTGATCAGTTTGTAAGTATGTCTGCTGTAAAGATAAGGTATAAAATTGGGCCCAGTATGCTACCCTGCGGGACACCTGATTTTATTTCGTGAAGGTCGGAGCATTCCTCGTTATACGTCACCCGATAGCTCCTTCTATCCGGGTACGATTTGAGTATGTGAAGAAAATAGTGCGGACACGTCTTTTTTAGCCTAAAGATAAGGCCATCGTGCCATACCCTATCGAAAACCTGACTGACGTCAAGAAAGACCGCTGAGCAATATTGTTTGTTTTCTAGGCTTCTGCTGATATCTGATAATGTCGACATTACGGTGAACTTGTTTGATTGTACCATGCCTTTCACGGAATCCAAATTGGTGTTTAGGTAACACTGAACCTAGATGTTCTTCATTCGGTTGAGGAGTATCAGCTCGAAGAGTTTTCTCTCGTGCGGGTTTGCCGGGTTTTGATATCATTACTTTACTACCTGACTAGACTCGAAGACGGAATAAAAACTTTTTTTTATAATTATGCCTGTTATTTTGTGATCAACATACACAACACTACAAAAATAATTCCAGGATCTTTTTCATTACTATTTTGTTTGTTACTTAATCTCTCGAACGTTTCAGGTATGACGTATACCTGTCGTCATTCGACGGAAATAGCCAAACATCATCTTTTTACGACTTGATTTGTTATGTACCTATTATCATCACGATCATACTAGGCATCGACTTACGGTGTCTATTTCTCATAAGTACTTAGGTATAACAAGAAGGTCTACGCCACAGAGTATGTGTTGACCTATGTATATAATTACAAGTGGCGCCAACGCATTAGGTCGGCTGTGGTTTGCCTCAGCTAAGTCTAGTTCTGTGCAACATACTAGGTTTCCTATGTTATTGTCTGTCCTTATCACTAACCATAACATTGTAAGTGCCTGAGATAATAATTAATTATATTTATAGAATAGGTACTTGTTTTGATTTAATTTAAGATTGATAAGGTATCAGCGTTGCACAGGCTCTATTTCGAGATGATAAAACCTATTTACGTACACGTTTCAAAACATTACACAATATAGTGACATAATTCTAGAAACCTAGTTATGTAGAACAAAGTATTTGATTAAAGAACAGCCTAGTGCCTAAGTAAGAGGATTATAACGATTTCCTTGCAGCGCTATAAGTGCAGTGTTACGTAAACAATGCTAAATGCATTCTGTTGTAAAGTGAAGGGCGTGTAGGGCGCGCCTAAGCCGGCTGCTACGCACATGCAAATCGTGTACACAAACAGGCTAGCTCCATTGTGCTATGCGCTCCTAGTACTCACGTGAAATCTAAGATTACCCCGACTATGCGGTTTGTATTATTCCTAACATAATGCAGGACACAGTTTCAAATCGATATAGGTACGACGCATACTCGCTGGTTCCGTTATGTATTCATTCATATTTTGAACGGGTTTCAAATGGTAAAAACACGTGTCGGAAACTGTTACACGCACGTGTTGGTAAAATTTATAGTAAGGCTTTGTCTTAACATGAATGATAAATAAGTGAGTGCATATTTGATTGTAAGTACTGAGTATTTGCTCATTTATTTGCAAGGATTAAAACAAAATAACGTTGCTTGTTTTTACCTGCACCCAAAGCATATTGTTTGCGAGTGGTGGCTTGGTTCTTGTGAAATCGCACCTAAAATGGGTTTAAACAAAACTGCACAATCTTGTGGCACGTGGACAAACATTGCGGATGGATAAAATAATAATGTTCGTGGAATATTTTCCATTGATTGTGGAAACCGCACAACAGACCATTGACCACGTGAAAATAAACAAACTTGAACTTTAATTACCTTGTCTAGTTTGAATATTTATTTAAACGATGTCGGAAAATATCCCACGGGAACGTACTACCGGGAATTCCTTCTTTATTCCTTGTCTACATTGTAAAAGGAACCTCTGTGCAAAATTTCTGCTTTCTGTCTGATTTTTAATTCGACGGAATTCTGACAGCTGTAATTTTTTAATACTTCAGATATCAAAAACCTTTTCTGTCTTGTCCTTTTTATAAGTTATTTATATGACTAGAATGTTTTGGACATACTATAACAAAAAAATATGAAAGAAAATTATATCAAGTAAACTATATGACAATTTTAAACAGTGTTTGTTCTGTGCATTCAATGCTCACTAACTAAAATATTAATTTGATATGGCTAAATGGAAAAAAAGAGTAAAAGAACATATTTTTTTAAATTAAATATTTATTTAGGTATCATTATCACTAATATCATCATCGTTGTCTGTCTGTAGTTACAAGAAGCGAAGATTTTACAAACAAAAATGTATTCCTTAAAACCTAACCTAACCTATGGATTCCTGAGAAAGAAAAATAATTACCTTACTAATTTTTGTAACTTCAATAATTTGATAATAAAAAATCTCGCGATATTCCTTTTTTCGAAGTAAACAGGTACCTACTTGTTTCCCGACGAGCGACGTTTCGGTCGCCTTGCAGCGACCGTGGGCACGAGAGGACCTCTGTGACCACGATCGCTGCAAGGCGGTCGAAACGTCGGGAAACAAGTACCTGTTTACCTAGAAAAAAGGAATATCGCAAGAAGACCCGTTCTTCCGTGTTGTTTTATAATGTGTACAAATCGCGAAAGTTTAAAAAGTTTAATAAAAAATCTGATTACCATTTTAAAATTATCAGTAAATTTTCAAGTTGTAGTTTTTTTAATAGAAATCTTTAACTCAAGAGAGATTTTTTTTTAATTTCGCTTAATTGCGTTCCGTTTTTAGTAGGACCGTTTAAATATTGGCAACACTTCTGAAATGTCAGAATTCCGTCGAATTAAAAATCAGACTTGTAGGTCCAAGGGTTTGGGCTCGGCGTTGATGAGTCAGTCAGTCAGTCAGGACTTCTCTTTTTTAACCGACTTTTCAAAAAACAAAAATAGGAGGTTCTCAATTCGTCGCGTATTTATATATATTAGGTTGGGGAAAAAGTCTTTTCGCATTACAGTATGTATGAACTTAAAATAAAATCTCTTTGGCTATACTATTTGTATCTGGCTGGTTTTGGTATGATTGAAAGTTTAAATTTTAAAGAACATAATTCCAAATTCAAATTAGAAAAATGTGTGATTTTCAATTGTTTTTCGTACTGTCAAGATGAGTGAATCTAATGAAGAAATTCGATACATTTTAAAATTTTACTACAAAAAAGGTAAAAATGCAACGCAAGCCGCGAAAAAAATTTGCGATGTTTATGGACCCAGTGCAGTGTCTGTGGGAGTAGCACAAATTTGGTTTAAGCGTTTTCAATCCGGAAATTTTGATGTCAAAGATGTACGTCGCTCTGGTCGCCCTATTACGGATAAAATGGATGCCATTTTTGAAAAAGTGGAGCAAGATCGGCATATCAGTAGTTACGACGTAGCTGAAGAACTGGGAATTGACCACAAAACAGTTTTGGCGCATTTGATAAAAACTGGGTACACAAAAAAGCTCGATATTTGGGTACCTCACGAGCTCACTGAAAGAAACCTAATGAACCGTGTACTCATTTGTGATTCTTTATTACGACGTAATGAAACCGAACCATTTTTGAAGAAGCTGATAACTGGTGATGAAAAGTGGATCACGTACGACAAGAACGTGCGAAAAAGGTCGTGGTCAAAGGCCGGTCAGGCTTCACAGACTGTGGCGAAACCCGGGTTAACTCGCAACAAGGTGATGCTGTGTGTGTGGTGGGATTGGAAGGGCATTATTCATTATGAGCTGTTACCACCAGGCAGGACCATCGATTCTGAACTCTACTGCGAACAACTAATGAGATTATAGCAAGAAGTTGAGAGAAAGCGGCCGGAATTAATCAACAGAAGGGGTGTGGTTTTTCATCGTGATAACGCTAGTCTAAGGACTACATCTTTAGCCACTCGGCAAAAATTAAGAGAGTTTGGCTGGGAGGTGTTAATGCATCCGCCGTATAGTTCTGACCTTGCACCTTCAGATTTCCACCTGTTTCGGTCTCTTCAGAATTCTTTAGGCAGTGTCAGGTTAACATCACGAGAGGACTGCCAAAACCACTTGTCGCGGTATTTTGATCAGAAGTCCCAAAATTTCTATAGCAATGGGATCATGTCCCTACCTACAAGATGGCAAAAAGATGTCGAACAAAATGGTACCTACATAGTTTAGATAAATTTAAATAATGTATATTAAAAAATGTTTTGAATTTTCTTAAAAAATGCGAAGAAACTTTTTCCCCAACCTATTATATAACTGGCTGCGCCCCGCGGTTTCAACCGCGTAGACCGGGATAAAAAGTAGCAGTATGAAAAATAGATGTTAGCCGCTTCTCAGACCTACTCAATATACTCACAAAATTTCATGAGAATCGGTCAAGCCGTTTCGGAGGAGTACGGGAACGAACATTGTGACACGAGAATTTTATATATAAGATATATATTTACACCGATTTCTCCGTCAATTGTAGACCGATTTTAAAATATTTTTTTTGTTTGAAAGGATGTGCTCTTGAGGTGGTCCCATTGTCACCAAGTCAGAATCTGATGAGGGGATCCCATGGAAATCGAGGGAAACCCTCAAATTTTATAGGCACACCTATAGCGATTTGGGTATTTTTTTATAGAAACTCGTGCATTTGCTCCCGGGAAGCACCAAATGGTGCTTCCCGGGAGCAAATGCGTATTTCACGGGTTGCGATTCGATTACTTTAATAGGGTTGCTAAGCAATTTATGCTCGTCACAATGCATATGGTTAAGTAGGAGAACTCCTCGACAATTAACGTCCCTTTATCGGGAAAAGCAATATTTTGTAAAAGGTGATGATGAGCAGTTGACATTATGCTATTGTACTTTAGATAAATTACAAACCAACCCACTAAAAAGTGAAAAATAAAAAACGTTTTTATAAAAAAAAACAACCACCTTCCAAAAAAAATACTACAAGGTGAAAAATAATTTTAATTTCGGAAGTCGGTGGCTAACCCGAAAAACTAAAATACAGATCCAAAGACACCGACTTCCGAAATTAAAGTTATTTTTCACTTGTGGTATTTTTTTTGGAAGTCGGTTGTTTTTTTTTTGTATTTTTTTTTTATTCTATAGATTACGCTGTTATCGCTAAGTAGTGACATACGGGAAAACAAGTAAAATAAATCGTTCCTTAGTTAAGTCATAGAGCAGTTCTGTGAAACATAAGTACTATGACGTCACTCGATTGTGCAAACTACAAATAACCAGAAATCGCACTTCGATCTGCTGCTATTTATCAGTTCCTGGTATAACAAGTCGATATAAATAATCCGATAGATGTTACTGGCGTTGTTCACAATAACATTATCAAAATCAAAGTTGTAACGTTTACGTTTTGGCGGGCTCGGGGCTGGAGACACAATATTTACAGTAAGAGACCTTTTTTTTTTTTTTTCGGAGGAAACCTTCGAAAGGCGCCCGGGTTTTGGGGAAAAGACCGGGGAGTGTGGAATTTTTACCTCACTAAAACGGTGTATTCCCATTCGTCCCCTCGACAACGGGAATTCGTTATTTTTTTTTCGAACATCCCGTCCCCTGATTTTGTTGGTGGGGACGAACGGAAATAATTTATTAATATTTGTTGTGTATTCCCGTTCGTCCCCACCAATAAAAAAAAATAACGAATTCCCGTACGAAGTCGAGGGGACGAACGGGAATACACCATCTAAAACCACACCGTTGGTCACCATCAGGACATGGAAGGGGCACCGTTACCTTTCAAAAGACCGATCCGGAACCCCCTCTCTGCAACGCCTGTTAGGGCACATCTCTGGGGAGAATGTAAAGGGGTCTCTCCGAAACCTAACTATGCAAATGTGCAAGGCAGCACGTGACCACTGTGCGCCGTCTTCCCTGAAGTCACTCAGTGAGCGGACAGAGTCACTGAGCGCCCATGACCCCAAATTCCCGTTTGCCTTAAAGGAAGCAAGTGGGGTTTCGGCGTGTTATGCCTAACACAATCGCGATGCCTCGAGGCAGTTGCCTCCCCGACGCTTTCTCCTTCGAGCGGGATAAGCCCTCTCATGATTCCGCCCGGCAGCCTCATTCTGAACCATCACGGTCTCACAGAAGGAGGCCATTTCCCTTCAGTTCTCCGATTCCGCCAGCATTGAGTTGGCTCAATGCTGGCGGAATCGAAGTAGTTGGCTACTGCTGGCAGAGATAAATAGTAGATTAAGGATTTAGCATGTAAGGCCACTCTATCACATTGGATCGCATATCTTTCAGAAGCCCACGCAGGGTATTCCTCGAGCGTGTGCTGTGCGGAATCCAAGCCGCCTCCGCAATGGTAGCAATTTGCCGTGGCCTCTCGCCCAATCTTGTTCAGGTACTCACCGAAGCAACCGTGCCCGGTCAGCACCTGAGTGAGCCTATAAGAGATGCGCTCTCCGCTTTTCAGCCAGGCTTCGAAGTGCGGGAGGACGGCTTCGACAAGGCGCTTACGCGAATATTGCGGCTGTTGCAACCACTCACGCCAACCGTAAGAAACCTACAAAACAAATTGCCAGGTAGGATAATCATGGCACAGGTATGCATTATTGTTTTCCTCATTTCTAAAGTGATCATCAAATAATCGTCAAGTTCAAGCAAAATTGTGGTTATTGTGGTCATCGTTGGTAATTAAAATAGGTGCATAGCATCGTAATTGCAGTTTGCAGTAGAATTGGGGTGGGCGCCAGCGTCAGAGGTGGAGGGTGGCAAGTGGCAAGGTACGCCGAAGGGGGCAGACAGCGGAGGGTGTACTATCCGACGCGCCAGGCTCTACGTCACTTACGGCGCCACGTGCGCGATCAATAGTGACGTCGTAGTGGCCGCACGGGGGTGGGGGAGGAGGGGCAGCCTGCGCGCGCTCCTCCAGCCAGCGACCTACTTACGATTACGTTTCACGTACCGTCTACGTAACGCGATCGAACTCTAGAATGGGGGTGGCGGAAACACAGCTACGCTGGCGCAGGCGCGAGACAAAACTTGCTAGACGATATGATCTGCAATTTTATTAAGTACATAAAATTCAACAAGGATTCGACCATGAAACTTATTCTTCCGATAACCATGGATATCATAATTTTGTTTACACAGGCCTTTCAGCAGCCTGGTTTTAATTTAAACGTCCGAACTCATAATGCCGTAAACTCAAACCAAATAAAAATTTTGGTCTGAGGCCGTAAATATAAAGTTTAAAATATTTTACAAAGGTTTTACTTAATTACAGAAAAGAAATAAGCTCAATAAATAATTCAGGTAAGTACTAAAGTAACTAACCTTATTATGTGAACAAGGTACAAGGCTACTATGGAACCATCGATCAATCGAACCACGTGGATAATGGCCACGTGGCCGCCCAAAAGCAACGCTTACTTCCATATTTTAATAATAAGTACTATTTGTTTGTTATGTAGGTAAATTCTTGTGTAGGCTTTATCTTCAGCTTTGCTGAATGACTTTGTACAGTGCACAATAAGGGATTTTTTTGGACTAATTCAATTAGTAAGGAAAAATAGTGAAATCTTTTAAGAATAATCAAATTTTATTAGGTACTTACTATTTATTTTATACGCGAATATTACAAACCCACGATAACATATTAACCTATCCATAAAACTATAGAAGTACCCACAAACTTGAAACTCGAAACAATCGTGTTGCAAAAAGTTCCAAATAAACAAAACAGCAGGAAAACAAACGATTTTCTGAAGTGTTTATGATTAGCGCCTTTATTTGAAATGTTTTGTTTGACATTAACGCCCGCCACTAATACTTAAAGTAATTAAAGTGCCATCACCAAGTTATGCAGGTATTGCGAATGATCATTAAATCCTAACTATAATATTGTAAATTCGAAAGTGAGTGAGTTTGTTTGTTACGCTTTCACGCTAAAAGGCTGAACTGATTTAAATTTAGTTTGGCACATGGGTAGACCATGACCTGGATTAGGGTAGCATAAGTACTTTTAATCCCTGTAGTACGTTCCCGTGGGTTAAATCCGACCTCCACGCGGGCGAAGCCGCGGGCAACAGCTAGTATTATTATATTTTCGACATTGGTGGATTATTTTGCTATCGTGCAGAATTATGAGTGCAATCACGAGTGGCTGGCGACCTAACGCCAACAGCCGTGGCCTACTTGCCGGTACAGGTGAGCTAGTCAGCTCACAGCTTATACTGCGACACGGATCTTAAAGCCATGTACGCACAAAGGGACACAAGTCCCGTGATAGAGAAATCGCGCGAATACGCCCGGCATGTCTGGGGTTATCAAAAACTGCGAAAATGTTGTCGCCAGACATAACATAGCATAACCTACGCCTGTTTTCCCCAAAAGGCTGGACACAGGAGTATAAGTACCAGTGTGTTATACCTTTTACTACATAGTTATGTTTAAGAGGATACGTCGAAGCGTGGTTTAGCTCGGTGTGTATTACGTGAAATGGCGTTATTGCTGTCTAGTTAGATGAGTGAGATAGAAGTACCTACTCAAATAATTTTTTTGCTTAGTAAGTTCTTAACATATATCGAAAAAAATTCATAAAATCATGTTTTGGTTTTAGTACAGCAGTAGACAATATAATCAAATAATACATAAGAAAAATTTTTGCCAGTCTTCTGGGCACGTTTCCGGATGACATCGATGCGGACGAGTACTTCGACGCCTAAGTGTCCTTTTGTTTTGTTTTTATTTGTATAGTTAGTTAGTTAGTCATTTACGTTAAAAAATATTTCTATTGTTTGATAAGTTTGTTGAATAAAAATTATCGGTAACAATAAGAAAAATCCTAATGATTAAACTATATAAATTTGTAAGTCCCATGTAATAGAGGGCGAACCTGTTGCCATCAACCGGGCACAAATCCAGACTCATTTCGCCAGACATATCGTATACCGCTGCATTGGCGACACTAATACAACACGCGTATACGGTTCCGCTTTTTCGTTTTATGAAGATATTTTTATTTCATTAAACGTTATTATTTATTGATTTATTTACAATTTGCTAAAAAAACATCTTTACCTGTAGCGCAGAGATGAAATTTAAATGAACGAGAAAAAAAGGCCACGCCACTCGAGTTTTTTTTCCATGAAGCTACTTAATAGCTGGGTCAGAACAATAGACTAACGATGAACAAAAAAAAAAGGTGTTGATCAGCTGGCATAGAACAATAGCTTCATGAATGAATATTTTGCATAGAGTGATCCTAATTTTGGTTATTATTTTATTATTTAGTTTGTTTGAAATTTTTTTTTTTCAATATACGAATTATTTTATCTTATTATAATTTTCATGATTACTGGCCAGTAGCCGCGCGTTAAAGGAATTTCGCCATTGCGGCGGCACGTTGTATTACTGGCGAAATAAAGAACTAACATTAAATATACAAGATTTTTGCAGGTTTTTGTCTATCTTCCCATTACAAGCTGCAAATAACAAAAATAGGCTGCCATCACATTCATTATAATCTGTATCGCGGTTAGGGCTTGCAATATCCGTGAATTTTTACTAGCCGGATAATACGGAAATTAATATTTTACTATCCAGATTATCCGGATAATGCGGATAATACGGATAGTGTTTAGTTTTTATTATAAGGAAAGCTTTTGTAACACGTTTCATCCAGTCTCTCAAGCAAAATGACAAAAAAATAATAAACTATACCAATATTTCAAGTTACAATCACATAAATAAACTAGTTCATTTCTAAAATTATACAATAAAACACCGATACCGCACAAATAATTTGTGTCTATTCATCTCATACTAAAAACAATTCTAATTAAAAATGAGATCTTACATTTATCACAAATCACAACATCCCAAAGTTGTGTTGTCATATTAATCGAACTACTTGGCTGGCCAATCGATGTGCCTTCTGGTCTTGAGGTGATTTTTAACATTAATTGAATGTTTTCATCGAAGGTGATTATGTAAAGCAGATGTCCATCCTGCGATTTTCAAAACTTGTTTGCAAATATTGCATTGTGCCTGAGCACCATCAACACTGCGTTTAAAATGCTGCCAGACTGAGTTCTTCATTTGCGAACATTTTTTGTATTCAAAATATCGAGTTTTGGATGCCATTTTTAGCAAATCTGAATATTTTTAATCACAAAAATAAATATTATTTTTTGACGGTTACTTTGGTATTTACTCTTAGAAAATGAAATATTGTCAATTATTTTCTATTTTCCAAGAGTTCACAAGAGCAAACAAGAGTAAATAGCATACATACTTATTAATACCAACGATCTAAAAATTTGAGAGGAAATTGTCCGTTGATTAAAATTTTTAAAATAATCACGAAAAACCTTTAGAAATGCGACGTTGCCAGCGCTCCCGACGTTAACGCTCTTAAGTGAGAAGCGACCGTTCGGGCGTTACAATACAATACAATCTTGAAAATGCGTGCAGTATGGATGTGAGTTTAACATAAAGTTAACAAGTGGTCAATGTTGTTATGATCTCTGTCACTAAATTGACTTATTGTGATTTGTGAAGTGAATAAATAATTGCAAGAGTGATTAACTGTATTAAAATGATAAATAACGTAATAACAGTTATATACTTTACAGATGACAGTTTTTTATTTAATATTTTGAAAAGAGAAATACAACTATCCGTAACATCCGAAAAATCCGGATGGTAATGCAAGTAAAATTCGGTTTTGAAAATCGGCGGATATCCGGATTGCAAGCCCTAGTCGCGGTATACAATAATGTTCATGACATAGAGAACCACGTGGTGACGCTATAGTTGTTCAAAGCCCGTCACTGAATATCGGATATCAGAGAAACGTATGCGAAACCGTTCCCAAAAAAAAGTTTCAAATTTTGTTTCAATAATTTGTTCTCGTAGCAATTGCTACGAGGGTGCTACGAGATTGTTTTAAAATTCAACGTGAAAATTGATCTATAATTTTACTTCAAAATTACGTTTATTTTATTCAATTACGTTATTCTTAAAGCCTACCTTTTTAAAATGCGTAAAAATACCGAAAGGAATACTTGTACATTATACATTTTCTTATATCATTTATTTTTAGGGTTCCGTACCTCAAAAGGAAAAAACGGAACCCTTATAGGATCACTCGTGTGTCTGTCTGTCTGTCTGTCCGTCTGTCACAACCAGTTTGCACCGAATCTAATGGACCGATTATGTTGAAATTTGGTACACATATGAATTTCTGTGACCCAAACACGGACGGGTAAAGTAAATAAATTAAATTTGAATATAGAGGTCACTTTTGGGGGGCAAATAAGAAAATTTAAAAAAAAAGTTATAGGTCTCTATGAGGGTCTCAAATATATTTTTTTTATAATTTTAAAATAAATTGTTATAAAGTTATTTAAGAAAATAGACGAAAATTGACCATTCCCCGCCCCTTATCTCCGAAACTACTGAGCCTAAAATTTTGAAAAAAATACAGAAAATAGATCTTTACCTGTAGATTACAGGAAAACCAGGGATTAAGAAGTCTGTGGTCTTAAAATAACATGGTAAATCTATCAATATTGTGAGTACAAACTTACATTTACAGTTGGAATGTATGGGAGAACATGTTTTTCAACTACAATGTTAAGTTTGTTCTTAAGATAAATTCATCCCAACTACGGAACCCTTCATTGTGCGTGGTCCGACACGCACTTGGCCGGTTTTTATTCTACTTCGAATCCATTTCTATCGCGCCATGGAATAGTTCAGTGACATGATGAACAAATTGATTATGATTAATTACTTGACACTTCTTCTACTGCTAATAATATCCTTATTCCGTTGTATTTTCGTACATACACTTGCTAATTACAAAATCCCCACGTAGTTTTGGCTGCGGCGTGGGTATTTCGACCCGCGTGTGGTTTTTGTTATGGCGACATGTCGGTTCGGTAACTAGTAACTACGAAGTACGAACACGATACCATTTGGAATATCAAAAGCTTTCGACTGTTAATTTTTATCTGTGACTGTGACTTTGCCTCATTTTTTTTTTTCCTCGGTTTTTATAAAGAATTAAAAAAAAAGCTTTGAATTATTTACCTGACCTATTAAAATTTATTACTGGAGGATTATGTTATCTCAATTGTAAAATCAATAAAATTGGCGATGTTTTCTTTATACTTTGCATAGACGTCTTCCTACATGAATAATAATTACATAATTGGTACTATAAATAGCCTCGTGTTCGGATCCCGCCGGAGCCCCGTCTGGCGGAGTCCTCGTAATGTGTAGTTGTCATGTCAACCTAACATAAAGATTATAGCGGGGGTGTGTGTGTCTGTCGCCATCTGACCTACCCGTGTCGGTTCCGCCCTGATACGTTCTTAACAACTCACTAATTTAACTCCATATATTTTTTGCGATTTGTCATCGCTATGATCATTCAGTAAAATGCAACTTGATAAACTGGTCCAGATAAAGAAACTGAAATTTCTGAATTTCCTACTTCCCTTCAATGATGTACTTACGTACTTATAAATATGTTATGTAAGTTGAGCATTGGAGTAAAGAGAGTAGAGACTGCATCGGCAAGTTTATGCATAGGCTGGGGTGTCTGCGTGCGCACAGCTTGGGTACCGAGGAGCTTGATCAATAAAGGGGACCCAAACAAACGGGCGCTGCGGCGGCGTGGGCGACTGACCTATTTACCAGCAGGCCAGCGGATGCAGCAAAATTACGGCACCAATATGCAGCTTGCATAACTACCTCGGGGAAATGTAGAATCAATAAATGATTGCGGAATGTCAGCACCGAGTGGCTCACTGCCATGACAATATCGAAGAAATAGAAAACATTCCAAGAATACTCACCTTCGAGAGTTGGCAAGCAATTCGCACTTATACCTTATACAAACAAAACTTCGCACGATGTGCTTACTTAGAACGGTCTTTCCTTATTATCTTACTGGAAATCATAAGTCGTCAGTTTCTTTGTGCAATAATATTTATTTTCCTGTTGCTAGATTTAACAGGAAAATCAACGTCCAGCAGATTATGCATTTTTCCGCCAGATATAAATAAATTACTACCGTGGAGACTGCATACAAATGATACCATTGCAATAATTGGCATTTAATAGTCATTAGAAAACTTTAGAAAGTAACATGATTGAGTGTATCTACGAGGAACAGTGGGCGAAAGAGTATTTAGTGACACCGAGATGCCACTGCATGCTGTTAATGTATAACTGCTGATAAAAATAGAGTGATGTAAATCGTGACGTGCGAGACGCTGTAAGCAAAGGTTGTCGTATTATTAACACATTCTAATTTGGGGGAGCCACCGACCCAAACAAACCATCGCGAGCAGGTGACCTACATTCCCGCTGCGTCTGCTGGCTGCGCGCAAGCGCAAGGTACGGCATGATTCATGCGGGAGGTGCGGCGCGACCGTCCCGACTCATTACTCCCGGGTAATCCATTGGGATATGAGCCTCTTCACTAAATAGAAGTAAAGTAAAATAAATAAATATTGTTCATGAGAACATACAGAATTCAAATAGTACTAGCCTCCACACTAGGATTCCCTGTGTCGTGGAGACTAGTCTCCTTCGTCTTACAAGCTTATGTACATAGTGGTCAATTTATTAGAATGAATGCTTAGCGAAATCTCAATCGATATTCCAATATATCACCATCAAAGATCTCCACTAATGTTATCCGATAAAATAGCTAACACATATTTTCATCATCGTATTTGGTGTTCCATTTTCCAAACCCAGTGGTAGGTTGCACCGGCGCGGTGGCGGCGCCAGTGGGATGGGCATCACAATACGAGCCGTATCCAACGTGGCTTGTTTTACTCGCTGACCCAGTTTTGTAACGCAGGCGCAGCTCAGCGCAGTCGCATCGCATCGCACTCTAACATGAAAGTGAATTTAGATGTAGCTTTATTTAGTTTTTTACCCCTGTCCTAAATCATTCACATTCCTCGGTAGATGTAATATCAGCATTTACAAACATAGAGCATTTTATTAACTCGTACGTATGTGTTTGGACTTTCGACATCCATTGGCAAAATTTAATTATGATGATGAGTTCAAACGTTCCAGATTGAAACATTTCCAGTTTTATCAAATTGATCGAAAATACCTAATGTTTAATATAGCCTATTAAACATTCGGTATTTTGGATAAATTTAGACTTAATTAAGTACTAGTTTTTGCATAGGTTTTTGGTTATATTCTTTACATTTTAACGTTCGAAGAACCCAATATTCGTTCCTACGAACTCTGCAATTAGTTAAGTATATAAATAAGTCTTTTTATAGTATATAAATAAGTCTAAGAGGAGCTCGTGGCTAAGTAATAACAGCCGCACGGGTCGATCCATCAGGTTAAGCTACGCTTGCCGGGGTTGGTCCGTGGATGGGTGACCATCTTTACATACCGAGACTCCTCCGTGCCTCGGAAAGCACGTTAAGCCGTTGGTCCCGGCTGTCATTCGTGGATCTTTGACAGTCGTTACGGGTCGTCAGAAGCCCGAAAGTCTGACAAGCAGTCTTACCAAGGGGTATCGTATTACCCAGTTACTGGGTTGTGGAGGTCAGATAGGCAGTCGCTCCATGTAAAATAATGGTATTCAGCTGCATCCGGTTTGACTGGAAGCCGACCCCAACATAGTTGGGAAAAGGCTAGGCAGATTGATTGAGAAATAAGTCTTTTTTAAAGAGCTCCTATTAGATATCAATTACAGAACACAATTTGTTTGTTATGTCTTAGAATGGAATGCACGATTTAAGTTAAAAACTATTTCGAAATCAGCTCTATGAATTATGTAATTATGTGTGACAACTCTCTAAACTGGATTTTAAGTACAAAACTCGTTCTGTCGGCATATGAATGGATTTGGAATGTAACAATGCCGTGTACTTGTTTACAGGTAACATGAAAAATGCACAGTCGCGACCTTAGCCCAGTTGCGAGCGCCGGCGAGGCGGCGGCGGCGTGAGGTGTAGTGTAGTGGAGCACTCGGCGCACTCGGCGCACGCGTGCTGAGAAGCCCCACCAGCAACTGTGCTGTGACACAATTTCGAAAGAGCCCGGTGTAGGTTGACTTGATTGACACAAGTTGTGGTGGTCTTGAGTTATGTAGCCACTGTGAATCGCGTGTAAATTACACACGACGACTTTATTGCAACAGGCATAACGGGGCGATTAAAAATAGTTGACGTTCTACCTGAACTCTACCAAACGAAAGAATTTGGTAACAGGCTGTATATTTATGATGAGAATGATGGTAATAAGGTATTAAGGAACAGACAAAAATAAAACATCTTACTGTCAACAAACAAAAGTATTGTTACCTAAGGTCGTGTTGAGCATAAAAAAGTGGCTGTAAACAATTAGACGGTTCGAGAAACTTGTTTGTTGCTTAATTACTTAGTAAGAAAATGAAATAAATGCTAAGTAAACAGCGTAATATAAAAACGTTGAATGTTTTGTTTTCAACAGCTGCGCACATTTCAATGTTACGTAAATTGATGTTACATACAACGCGATGTAGCAGTAGGGGATACAAAGTGAGCGGTGAAGGGATGGGATTTTACCCGAAAAAAACCCAAACATGGGTAAATTCGAGGGAAAATACCCGGGAAAATCACCGACAGGAAAATATTAGTTTTTTTTATTTAGCTTATGTAATAATTAGATACACATACTTAACACTACTTAATAGTACATAGTTATTTAAACGACGCACTCCACTACCACGTTTTTCGTACACAAGCAAATTTAAAGTATGGATAATTAAGTAGTGGGTCACGTCATTTCAAATTTTATAATTAAATATATTTTATATAATGCAATCTAAATATATAAAGAATGAAATAAAAAACTTAAGTTTATTTTTTGGTTAGTTTTATGTAAAATGTAATGGTCACCCGCTATTGGCGACGAACAAGCCGCTTGAAACTACCTGCTCCCACCCCAGGAGCAGGTAGTTTCGAGCCTGACAATAGCAGGTAATAATTGTCGCGTAAGTGATCTATCACACATTGTTTTACCTCCGTACCGTGCGCACTTGTGTTAGTTTGTTTGATTTATTGACGACCTTTATTTTGTTTTGTGAACTTTTGATATCCTAGTGATTAAATACGTGATATACTTTCGATTGACAAATTGCTAAATAGGGTAACAGTACGCCTTCTGACTGCTCCCTGCACTTTCGCAGCCACTGAACGGTCATTTAGCACACATGCTCATATACACAGTCACAAAGAAACAGATTGACTAAAGACAGAGCAGCAAGACAGCTTTTATATAATTGGAATCTTTTGCATAAACATAAAGATGATCACAACGACGAAGATGACGAGCCCTTATAAACCCCTAAACAGTTGTGTAGCCCGATGAACAGCCCAATTCATTACCTTCTACATTTCGTGGAAGCGAAAAAGAAATAGAATTCTATGATATTGATGACTTATTTGTATGATGATCATGACAGTAGCGATAGGGATTAAAATTTCAGGACGAATGATTGAAAAAATCTTTTTGTAATTATTTTCTATTGTGTAATAAATAATTGTGATTGTCTTTGTTTTGTTTTATTTTTATATGCAGAAACATGTTTTACAATCCGACTGATCTAAGCAGACGGGTATTTTCATTAAAATACCCGTCTGTAATAAATCTGAAGAGATTTTTAATTGTTCAAACGTGGAAATCTGTGGAACGATCAGTCATTATCTTTAGTGTAGATAATGATCTACACTAAAGATAATGAAAAAAATACCCGTCTATTGGGTTTTCCCCACATAAATACCCGGTTTTTACCCGTCGGGTTATATCCCACCGCCCATCTATTGACAGTGAGGCCCGGTTCACATTACCCGATAAAACTGTCGGGGTCGCCCATAATATGTGAACAGCGCTTTTGAAATATGTACATAATGCCAATAATGCATCTAACACTTTTGTCGTTTTGGTAAAACTGTCGGTCCGACCTAATGTGAACCGGCCTTAAGCGAGCGGCGACCTTGCCGTGGTCGTTCGAGTCAAACAAAACACTGCACCACTCACCAGAGCGCGCCACAAAAACACGAACTATGCACAGCATTAAACTGTAGACAGATACTTACAAAAACTTGTGAAATAAACATTATGAATACCTACTACTGAAATAAGAAATATTGTAATAAAAAAATTTAATGTCAATTAAATTAAGTGACATTTCAAAAACACAAAACTGCGCGGCAATTGCGTAACTCACTATCAATCGGAATCGGTTTCATTTTGACAGATCAAAAACATTCATTGCGTTATTTACGTTGTGGAGCAGACAAATTATTCGAACATAATATGAAGCAGTTAATTAGCAGTTTGCTTCAAAATGATTCAGATTCCGATTGATAGTGTGTCACGCAATTAGAATGCTGAATAGTGCTGAATAATGACCTACCGAAATTCGTTTCAGTAGTAAATAGTCAACAATAGCAAGAGGAGGAATAGGAATAAGGAAATGTCACATTGAAATATATTATGACGGCCGATAGTTAAGTAAGTAGTTTGATTACGAAACGTTAACGGGAACAGGCTGATATGAACAGAGGAAAGTCCTCGATAAATAACACTGCGGTTAGAAGTGGGCCAAGCTCAATGATTACAAAGGAAGGAATTAATGTACCAAGCACGTGACGCGAGCCGTAAGAAAATTCAAGGGAAATCATTATCCCTGATTTGTTATTTTTACCCGACTGCGCCAGAAGGAGGGTTATGTTTTTCGAGAGTATGTATGTAGGTATGTATGTATAATTGTTTGGCACGCTCTGCGGCCTGAACGGCTCAATGGATTTTAGCTTGAGAGGTGTCGTCAGATTCGTATTTACTGTGAGAGTGACACTGGGTATATCAAAATAAAAAAAAAACAAAATGACGGATTTTTGGCGCCAAATTATGTCTTAAAAAAATTATTTTTTTCAAAACCTGTAGAGTGGGATATCAAAATAAAGGGAATTAAAAGGTGAATACAAAAATATATACAACTTATATGATTAAAAATAATTCGAAGTGACAAATCGTAAATAACACGTACCAAGAACTAAATCCCATGCGAAACCTTGCATAATCTTAATGTATTTGTGTGTCATGTGTATATTAGGTTAGTATACAAACTCATTGAATAATAAAACTAAAAAATAAAAAAAAGTAATTAAAAAACCCGACTGCGGTAAAAAACTTAAGTTAACAAAACTGAAAAGCTAAAAACAAGCCCATTTTAAATTAAATAAATATTGAAAGCAGGCGGGACCCATTTAAAAATATAATATAATAAAAATGGTAAGGGTCCCTCCTGCTTGCAACATTTATTTAATTTAAAATGGGCTTGTTTTTAGCTTTTCAGTTTTTTTAACTTAAGTTTTTTACCGCAGTCAAGTTTTTTAATTTTTTTAATTACTTTTTTTTTCGCTAAAGTTTATGTAAGTAATGTCAGGCGGCGCGGCGCGGCGGCGGGCGGATTTCGTGGTATGTAATATTACTTACTTAATTACTACAGAATAAATATCTGTCTTTGCGGATCGATGGATTTTTTGATATAAGTAAATAAAGACTGTAAAGGTGTATGTATACTTGTAATAAACATACTACCAGTACTTTTATTATCAAATTACTCTGTTTTTTTTTTCTGCGGTGTACCTAATAAATAAGACACCAAAATCAATTAAAGATTTTGTGCTACGGTACGATCAAGTGATGAGGAGCTCGTGGCTAAGTAATAACAGCCGCACGGGTCGATCCATCAGGTTAAGCTACGCTTGCCGGGGTTGGTCAGTGGATGGGTGACCATCTTTACATACCGAGACTCCTCCGTGCCTCGGAAAGCACGTTAAGCCGTTGGTCCCGGCTGACATTCGTGGATCTTTGACAGTCGTTACGGGTCGTCGGAAGCCCGAAAGTCTGACAGACAACCAGTCTTACCAAGGGGTATCGTATTACCCAGTTACTGGGTTGTGGAGGTCAGATAGGCAGTCGCTCCATGTAAAATACTGGTATTCAGCTGCATCCGGTTAAGACTGGAAGCCGACCCCAACATAGTTGGGAAAAGGCTAGGCAGATTGATTGGTACGATCAAGTGATGCAATTAAATTTAGAGTCACAGACAGGAGTGTCAAGTTTTGAATACCACTTGAATAATGATGAAATAATGCGTTTAGATACGAGTAAAGCAAGTAACAAACCCAAAAAAACAAAAAGACAAATGTCATTCTGTCATACCAAATAAAAAAACAAACAAAACATCAAGAATCATTTCCTTACAGAGAGATGACACAAAGTTCTGATGATTTCAAACGTGATAAGATGACATCAAGCAGGAAAGTTCGGTTTGACGAGTGTAACACGGGCTGCTAATTATAAATTAGGACAGCATACAACGTAGAATCATTTCAAAAAATCGTTATTTATTTACGCTAAAGGCGGCGGGCGCCACGGAAAACATGACATAGCTGTTTTCATTATTGATATTTTCATAGTAGGTACTTACATCCTACACATAGTTACTATGTATTTATGCTAACTATACAGCTTTTCGAACAACATTTTATTGACGATTGGTAAATGCATACCTATGTATTAACTAACAAGTGTAATTAACCGACACGCGAACTCAATATTCGCGAACAAATACAGATGTTTACTTTGATTTTACATAAGTGTTTAATTTAAAGAAGCAAGTTGGACATGTTAAGCGATGAAATTTTTTACAATGTCTGGCTGTTGGCATGTTTTTGCCTGTTTAATCAATATTAAAAATGTTTGATTTGAACTTTTGAAGTAGGTAAGGCGATTGATTGTATCATGGACGAATGCCGACCAAAATATTGCAACTTTAGTTCAGTAATCACGTTTCAAGATCTGTATCCTAGGTTTTGATCAGCAGCTCTGTTTCGTAATGAGTTTCTTGTTGACGCATAACTGCACATGCGCCGATACACAATATAGATAACTCTTCATGTCTCGACAGCTCCAACTATTAAGAAATTATTCATAAAGTGATTTAATAATGCCAACAACTTGCTTTCAATAGCGTTTAAATACCAAGCGGTTATTCACAACAGGACAAGAAAGAGAGAGTCAATCGTAGCCTCGTTGTTGTTGCAACAGTTTTGCAAAAACACCGCCTCCAGCAAGGCTGTCGACACGAGCGCTCGGCGCGGGTGCAGACTCCACGAAGCCGGATCCGACCAGCTGGTTACGAGTACAGCTCAGCAAGCACATAACTTACTATTATTGTACTTTAGCAACTGGTACTATATTATTCACCGATATTTGTAGGTTACAAGCACAAATAACAAAAGCAAAACTGCATTTTCCCAAGCAAAACATGACAGTGATTAGATTATTTATTGCTTGATAATTCATTGACGTAAATATCAAAATATCTTAGAAGGTATGATTCGGCATTAATTATCTACGGAAGTCCAATGTTCGCCGAATGTAATTGACGTTAGATCTTGTAAAACCGAATATAACGACAAAAACAACAGGAAAATTATACAATACCTAAACTATGACGGACAGATTTATTGAATTGCATCTCGCATTTAGATGTAAGTATTATTATGCAATATGTGAATGATGTCGAAAAATATCCCACGGGAACGTACTACCACAGATTAATAATAGGTACTACCGAGAATTCCTTCCTTATTCCTTGCCTACATTATAAAGGGAACCTCTGTGCAAAATTTCAGCTTTCTAGGTCCAAGGGTTTGGGCTGGGCGTTGATGAGTCAGTCAATCAGTCAGTCAGTCAGGACTTCTCTCTTTTTAGACGACTGCCCAAAAAGGAGTGTAATGTTTTTATTTATATAGATTCTGTCGTTCGTGGATCTTTGACAGTCGTTATGGGTCGTCAGAAGCCCGAAAATCTGACCACCAGCCTTTTCAAAGGGTATCGTATTGTCCAGTTTGTGGATTATGCTTTTGGAGGTCAGATAGGCAGTCGCTCCATGTAAAATACTGGTATTCAGCTGCATCCGGTTTGACTGGAAGCCGACCCCAACATAGTTGGGAAAAGGCTAGGCTGATTGATATAGATTAATTATTATTGTGGAAAGAGTTTCATAGTAATGGAATTTGTTCAGTATGCTTGTAATGTAAGCCGACTGCAATGCTCATTTATACGAATGACACAGCGGTGCCTTGCAGTGATTGAGATTCTTTAAAAGTTTATAAACATTAACAACAAAGGTGTTTTAACAGAGCAAAATGTTATAAATAATAAATGACTGACGCTTTATTCACATTTAATTCACAGGGAATCAATTGGAAACAGTTAACATAATTATACACTGTACAAGTTACCAACTCTTTCGATCAATTTCGTTTTTTGGAAGATCGAAATTCAGTACCTATGTGTCGGTCAGTGTCATCCTTTAAATTAAATCAGTATGTCGTTGTGCGACTGAACGCGCCGACAAAGAGAGCTCGCACACAGACCTGTCTTACTTGACACTTGACTGGAAAGCAAGTAATATCTGTAATCTGTATGAAGCAATGAAGGTTTCGCTGCGCCCGCGCCGCCCGCCCGTCAAAACAAGTTGCGCAATGCGCTCGCATTCCGCTTCTGTTGCGGATGTCACATAGGTACACAATCTAGACGGTTGCGGTAGCTTCGTGTTTATTTGCTCTTCTCATGTTACAAGCATGGCTGATCTTTTAAAGTGGTAGATAATTTTTTTTTTTTTATGTATGGTCCCCGATTACTCGAAGATGGCTGGACCGATTTGGTTTTTTTTTTGTTTTATTCGAGAGGGTATACATCACAGTTGGTCCCATATAAAATTGATTAACTTTGCTTTGGTAGTTTTTGAGTTAGCTTCAATAATACGTATTTTTTCCCCACTTTTATATGGATGATGTTCTAGTTCGTTTTGCAGATAGTGGTATTAGAATTTGTGTGGGGTAGGTACACAACTAAAAAGTGAAAAATAAAAACTTTTTACAAAAAAATACAACCGACTTCCAAAAACAACACTACAAAGTGAAAAATAACTTTAAATTCGGAAGTCGGTGGCAAAAAACGAAAATACATTTAACACCGACACCGACTTCCGAAATTAAAGTTATTTTTCACTTTGTAGTCTTGTTTTTGGAAGTCGGTTGTATTTTTTTGTAAAAAGTTTTTATCAACTTTAAAAGAAGTAGGTAAATATTTTCAACACCTAGTTTTTACAAGCTTGCTTTATAATAAATAATTTACAATTTCGCTAGACAGCTTCAATTTCAAAACAGGTATGTAGGTAGTTGCAAAACAAGATTTGTAGCTGAACGTTCGTTTTTTCGAAATTTTGTTATCATGTTTCACGTGTGTTGTGGTTCGTCAGGGGAAAGTCTCAAGTTGTTATAGTGAGTTTAGGTGGCTTCATTTGGGAAAATGCTGGTGGACGCCAGGTGCCCGTGCTGAGCGCTTGTTATTGAAAGTGTTGTTTGTAAACAGGATCCGTTACCGTTACGACACAGTTTTGTTTCAAAACAAACGCAAAATAACATCGTTATGTAACTTAGAAAGTTCACTAAATAAACGACCGTTCTATAAAAGAAGGGAAACTAAAAAAACACAAACTTAAATTTTAAATTAAACTTTATTGGATGTTTACTTACATTTCTTTGTAAGTAGTAGATCAGATGTTTTTCTGTATAATAGAACATGTCGTTTTGCATCCTCGTCAAATTTCAGGGTGTGATACAGAACATCAAACCGAACAATTTTCTCCATGGGACCAACATCGTAATCGCGAAAAAAATTCCAACTGTCCCATAGAAAACTTCAATACCTACTCGGCGCAAATGTATGGGATGGCTGATTATTTTTTCGCGATTACGATGTTGGTGCCATGGAAAAAGTTGTTCGGTTTGATGGTCTAACCACACCCTTAAATTTGACGTGGATGCAAAACGACACGTTGTATAAGATACAATAGGTAGATCTAAAATTAACTCGACTTTTTATAAAGATTACTTACACACATTTATGAATGTGTTTCAGTAGTGTTTTTACAAGTTATTCCATTTCTAAATATGTTTTTCTTGGAAACGGATCGATGAAAGTAGCGTGGGCGGTGAACGAACACTGAACAGTTGACCCAAATGAATGTCTTTATGATGAACGTGAGGATCACAAACAACAAAATATGATAGTAAAGCTCCGAGGTCTAATCCAAAAAATTGTTAACTTTTATTTTGAGCTACAAAGCCTATCAATAACATTAACAATAGAATAAAATTGATAGTCAGGAAAATACATTTTCATATAAACAACATTTAATGCTAGGGTGGGTATTGCTTATGACGGAGACGAGACGTGGCATTCGCGCAGGCGCGGTCACGTTGGGTTTGTTTGTAAACACGTCTACTGACTTGTGAAGGTAACAGCACGTACCAGGTGGTTTCACTTTACAATAGTGTCAGTTTTAATTTTCATGTTTTGACTATGTCAAACTGCGACGTTTGGAGTTTTTGAAGGTAATAACACTAAATTAACGGCCGTTACGTAATCACGTTTAAATTTAGCTCCCGCACATTTACACGAGGTGACGCGGTAGAATTCGGCTTCGAATTTTGACAAAGACTTTTCTGATCAAATTCTTAAAATAAAACATGAAGAAACACGAACAAGTGTCATTTTCTTTGAGGAACACGATTAAACAACAAAATTCAGTACAAATGGACTGTACCACGATATCTATGGAGTATACACATGGAGAAACGTTGGTAAACAAGTACCCAAAAGCCAAAACAAAAGTGACGCATCAAATAGAATTTCACCTGCATACCGTAACAGAATGAATCAGTGTTTACCACGCATTCTTTATACGACAAGCGAGTTGCGAGACCATAAAAGGCTAAGTATGTTTCTTACTTACCTCGTTCCGCAATAACGGGCTGGCTATGTGCGTATGACGCCTTAACCTAGTTGCTGACGCCCTTGGTCGCCATCTGCCCAAATATTTGTTCCTGGATAGAAAAGAAACCATATAAATATCGATCTTTTTACACTTTTACACATTAGGAAACATTACGAGGAAGAAATTATTAAAATGGACTAGGATGAGTAGGTAAGTGCATAAAGCATATATAAAAGTTTCAATTTTCAGAAAATTATAAAAATTGATACTTCTTTGACATTTTGTTAAGGTTAGAAGCAAAAGATGACCCGGTGCTGCTACTTCGATTAGAAAGAAAGGAAAATAAGTTTATTTGTCACGGAAACACGTGCCTACAAAAAGATAATTAACTCGAGTAACATAGTAACAGAAAAATAAAACAAAACAGAACTACATAATAATCACGAGCACACAACAGTAATGTAGTCGGTAGCTGCTGGCACGTTATGACTGTGACAAGAAGGCTTCCACTGATGCATGCATGCTAAGCATGATGCTGTGCTATGGGGGACCTACAGCACAGCACTGATTTTCAGCGGTCACTAAGAAACTTTTTTACGGTTACTTCAAAATCAAAATATTATATATCACATTAACCTACATGGGCAATTGGGCACTTATGAAACGACAGAAGCTCACGGTTCCAAATTGTTCGTTTCCTATGGAGAAGAACCGGCATGAAACTCCATGGCTACTCTTCTAAAAATAATTGGCTTTTACAATATTTTCAAATAACAATGTTAATAGGTATGGGAGGGCAATGTAGGCCTTTCAACAACTACCAGGTACTTAACAAAATAGAAAATAGTCAACAAATGTACAGTCTACTAGGCCTGCAATGTTCTCACATTCACAAAAAACTTTATTTCAAAAAAAATCAACCGACTTCCAAAAAAATACTACAAAGTGAAAAATAACTTTAATTTCGGAAGTCGGTGTCTTTAGATCTGTATTTTAGCTTTTTGCCACCGACTTCCGAAATTAAAGTTATTTTTCACTTTATAGTATTTTTTTGAGTCGGTTGATTTTTTTTGTAAATTTATTTTTTATTTTTCACTTTTTAGTGGGTCAGTCTGTAATTCGTCTAAGTTACAATAGCTTAATGTCAACTGCTCATCACCTTTTACAAAATATTGCTTTTCCCGATACGAGGACGTTAATTGTTGAGGAGTTCTCCCAGTAAGGAACCAGGAGAACTGGAACTGATGGTGAAAATCAGCTCCATTTCAACATATGTATTGTGACGAGCATAAATTGCTTAGCAATAATCGAATCGCAACCCGTGAAAAACGTATTATTGAGTAGTTCCGATGGCCATCTCTGGTCTTCCTCATCAGTTCCACTTCACTAAATGGTGCTTTCCGGGAGCAAATGCATGAGTTACTATAAAAAATTCCCAAATCGCTATAGGTGTGCCTATAAAATTTGAAGGTTCCCCTCGATTTCTCTAGGATGCCATCATCAGATCGTGGTTTCCTTAACATGGTACCACCCTTGGGATATCTCTTTTTCAACAAAAAAAGAATCATAAAAATCGGTTCATAAACGACGAAGTTATCCGTGAACACACATAAAAAAAATTATATATATATTTTATACAGGGTGTTTGGCAGAACGTTGAACATACGAAAATGGTGGATAGGTGGGATCATCTGCTACTTACTCAGCCCTAATTTATTTGGCCCTGGCCCTCTGGATATTTTAAATTTTATTTTTTTTGCTTTTTTCTAGTTTCACCACTTTCTTAACTTTAAAGTGTAATTTTTATTAAAAATGGGTAAAACAGGCAAATCTTTGTTTTTTTTTTTTAATCTTTAATGTTGGCAGATTCTTATAAAATTATTGTTTTATTCAGATGTTAGCTAGAAAAAAAGTTATGAGTCCTCAAACTTACAGAAAGGTGTAAAAAATTACTTAAATCTTAACTTCAACTTGCATTTAAAAAAAAAAACAAAAAATGATTGAGGAGTTCCAATTCTAGCAAAACATCCCTAGTGTGTGACCTTTCTAATGGTATGTAATTTGCTTTTATAAAAAAAAAAACTTTAAGAGTTATTTCATAATTTTATCAAGTAGGAAATTTTTGACGAAACTCTGCCTTTACGCAAAGTGAAATGTTTTGCGAAATTTAACACTGCAAGGTTCGTAAAATTTAAATGATTTACCACCGTTAGTGCATGTGCAGAAGGAATTATTGCCAAACTTTCTTGTCTTCAACGTAGTCTTTAAACTTATAATATACTTTTTTGATAAGGGCACGTTTAATGTGGGTTTTGAACTTTCACTTAGTTCTGTAACCGCCTTTGGTAACTTGTTAGTTTATATAAAATGACTTGCTTATCAGCAGTTAATCAAAATTTGGGCATAACAATTTCATGTTTACTACGTGCATTTATGTTATGGAAATCGCTTCTTATTTTAAGAAGTCCTAAGTTTTTGCGAACATATAAAATGCTTTCTAAGATGTAAAGAGAAGGCATAGTTAATCTCTTTGAATTTGTCTCTAAGGGACTCACGAGGATCCATTTTATAGATCGCGCGGTTTGCTCTCTTTTGTAAAATGAAAATTGAACCTACGTCGGCTGCCGATCCCCACAGCAGAACGCCATAAGACATAATACTGTGGAAATAAGCAAAGTATACTAACCTAGCTGTGGCTACATCAGTCAACTACCTTATTTTTCTAACTGCATATGCAGCTGAACTTAATCTACCTGAAAGAGTTCTAATGTGGGCACCTCATTGCAATTTGAGTCTAGAATAATTCCTAAAAATACAGTTTCCATAACAGCATCTAGTTTCTTGCCATCAAGTTTTAAATTTAGATCCACTTGGGCTACATTTGGTAATGAGAACTTAAGACATTTAGTTTTGTTCGCATTAAGTAAAAGATTATTAGCTGCGAACCATTTTGAAAGAACAGCCAGACTATCTTTGACATGTATGACATCCGTATCTTTTCTATCTACTTTAAAAATAAGAGAAGTGTCATCAGCGAAAAGAATTATATCCGATAAAATAGCCATCTGTAAGGAAGGTCATTAATATAAACTAGAAATAGGAAAGGGTCAAGAATTGAACCTTGAGGCACGCCCATCTTAATTAGAGACCCCGAGGACGTCGCCCCATTAAAGTTTACTTTTCCTGCCTGTTTGATAGATAGGAAAGAAAAAGATCAGCAGCTCGTCCACGAATTCCGCAGTGGTGTAATTTACAGATCATTGTATTGTGGTCGACGCAGTCAAACGCTTTTGAGAGGTCACAGAAAATGCCAATTGCATCCTAGGACTTCTCCCAGGATTCCATAATGTGACTGATGAGTTTTACTCCTGCGTCAGTCGTCAACCAACCAAACCTTCGTGAAACCATACTGGTGACTATGTAAAATCCCATCTGAATTAAATTGTGACAACATCTGGTCTAGCATGATCTTTTAATATATTTTACTCAATGCTGGTAGCACAAATATAGGTCTATAATTAGAAGGATCACTCTTACTACCCGATTTGAAAATTGGTACTACTTTGCTATGTTTCATTAGATCAGGATCATGACTGCGGTCGCGTGTTGAAATTTAGGATGCCTCCTACACGTTAAGATTAAAGCTAAACGTAATCACTAAGAATCCATCTAGTTGCACCATTTTGTTAAAACCTTGAGTTCAGTGGCGTAGCTAGTCCAAAAGGGAGTCCCTGTATAAAAATTTGTCGGGGGCCCTTTTTACCTGACTGCGTAGAAGCTCCAAAGCAGGGTATTGTTTTTAAAAAAAATTAAAAGTTTCCCGGAAAATCTTCAAATACGGGAAAAACTGAACGTCCTTTTTTTGTATGAAATATTGAAATTTAGACAGGACAACGTCTGTTGGGTCAGCTAGTAAACAGATAAAATACAGTAAATATCTAGTTGAAGCCTAACTTCTGATTTGTATAAGGTTACTTCAGTAAACATGTGATCTCCGCGCTCTAGGTCGCTCTAAGCAGGTTAATTAAAATCACACCTGGAAAGTCTCACAAGCCTCAGGTTTTAAATAGGCAGCATCATGTCGTTAATTTCAGGCGAACAACAAAATGTAAAAAATGAAAATATGATTTTGTGTGTAAACACAAAAACAGTTTTAAGATCTTCTTAAACTTTCACTATCTGAAAAATAGTTTTGAGATCTTAATTTTGTATAATTAATATTAAATTATAATAATAGGTCTTTACCTATGAAATTGCCGTTTTGTATGAAAAAATTTAAACGAATTTTTTTCATGCATTTTTTATTTGTATTAATCGAAGTAATCACCCATGCAATCAATGCATCTTTGCCAACGCAGTGGCAGTTTATTGATGCCCTTCTTAAAGAAATCAGCTGGACGGGAGGCAACAAATTCTTCAAAGGCATTTTGTACTGCCTCTCGGATATTGAATTTTTTTCCCGCCAAAAAGTTATCCAAATTCTGGAAAAAGTAGTAGTCTGTAGGTGCAAGGTCTGGTGAGTAGGGCGGATGACGGAGAGCTTCCAACCCCAGTTCTTGCAACTTGGAGACCGTCTGCTGTGCAGTATGAGGTCGCGCGTTGTCGTGCAGGAGCAGCGGAGACGAGCGATTGACCAATGCTGGTTGGAGATGTGCCAGCTTCTCCATCATTGTGTTCAGTTCTTCACAGTACACATCTGAAGTAATGCTCACCCCGTTTGGTAAGAAGCTGTGATGAATCACACCGGCGCTAGACCACCAAACAGTGACCATCACTTTTCTAGGGGTAAGTTTTCGTTTAGGGCATTGTTTAGGTGCTGAACCAGGATCCAACCAACTTGCTGAGCGCTTGCGGTTATCAAACAGAATCCATTTTTCATCGCAGGTAACAATGCGGTTCAAAATTCCTTCATTTGTGTGTCTGTTGGGCAGTGCAAGGCACGTCTCGACGCATACTTCGCGCTGGCGATCATTGAGTTCGTGAGGCACCCATTTGTCAAGCTTTTTTACCTTGCCAATTTGACGCAAATGGACCAATATTGTTTTGACGCTAACGTCGAAAGCTGCTGCTAATTCAGCCGTAGATTGTGTATCATCAGCTTCCACAATCGCCTTTAATTCGTCATTGTCGACCAAAGTATTCGGACGACCGCGAGGTTCATTTTTCAGGTCGAAATTTCCAGAACGGAAGCGAGAAAACCAATAACAAGTGGTGCGTTGGTTTGTAGTGTTAGCTCCGTAAACGTCGTTGATGTTGCGTGCCGCTTGTGCCGCGTTGCTGCCACGACGGTACTCATATTCCATAATTACTCGAATTTTTAACGTATCCATGATGACGAAAAAGATTGAAATGCGATGAAAATGTAACACTAATCAATAAACAAATGACTAATTTTGGAAAAAAAAATCCATGTTTTTAAAATAAAATTAATTTAAAATTAGAATTCTTAGCCAAACAAAAATTATTTTGATTTGAAATGGCCAGTACTGCAGAACGGCAATTTCATAGGTAAAGACCTAATATTTCTTGGTAATATTTTTCAAAATGGACGGTGTAATTCTTCTACCTCGGATCAAAAAAGTACTGTGAAAGTTATTTAAAAACGAAAATTATTTTTCTTCGAACTGTAAAGTTCAGGACTCTCTTGGCGAAGACGCTGTACGTCAACAGCAGAAAGATGCCGATTCTGCAAAGACAGCAAGACAATGAAGCGGTCATCTCGTGAATTTATTACATGCCCTCGACCAGAACCAGGTCTCCACCTATATTTCCCTGTCTCTAGACAACGTTGATAAACTTTTTGTACAGGTGACCGACTCAGGTTTCATCTTCTTGCTACGTTTCTCTGACTTAGGCCTTCGCGACTTGCGCAGCTTTTGCTTCAGTCGTGTCCATGTTTGTGCGTAAAAATTTATGGAAATGGTCACTAAAATAACAAATCTATTGATCACAACAACAATAATGTTAAAAAAAGACGTGTTAACGTAAAGTTCGAATGCCAACTAAACGTCAACACAAACTGCATAAAACATGGATACGTCAGTTTATCGAAAAAAAAATTAAAAAAGTATACACCTATAAAAAAAATATAAAAAAACTTTATTTTATACAAAAACCTTCAACAATGCTTAAAAACTAGGTCGCATGAATTTAAATGAATAAAGGTCATACAAATAGAGTAAACCCTGACTCCCAAACTAGGAGATCCTGTGACTTAGGAGTCAGTGTTCTGCTGTCACTATGGTACCAAATAACTTTAGTAAAAAAGTGTGTAATATCGTATACATGGCAAAAACAGGTTTGAAAAGTACAATAAAATTATTTCAAAAGATTAAACTAGGAGCGAAAGAAACGACGTGTAAATCTACGACGACGTGTGTCTATGACGTGTTAATGCCATCATGATTCAGTTATGAAAAAAGGATGGTGCTATCGGTCGTATAAAGCTCCGACTCTCTCACACTGGAACAATATAGTAAGCCCCCGTTTCCATTCTGTTACTTTATGAAAACGCTTTTGTAGATGTCGACATTGCCGTCTGCTACTGCGGTCGAGCTGTGAATAATGCGCAGATTGCATACGGCCAGTAGTGCTGTCACTCTGTCAGTAGCTGTTAATAAAGAACGCATACGTATTTTTTAACCGACTTCCAAAAAGAGGTCATGTTCGACTTTATGTATGTTTTTAGGGTTCCGTACCTCAAACGGAAAAAACGGAACCCTTATAGGACCACTTCGTTGTCCGTCTGTATGTCTGTCTGTCTGTCTAGATCCTTTTTCTCAGCAACGCGAGGAGGTATTAAGTTAATTAATATCAAATACGTAAGTCTATAAATCCCTTAAAAAAATCAAGCTTCTAAGTCAACGCAATAAAAAAATACAGCCATTTTGCGATACATTTTGATACTCGCAACTGTCGCAACTAAATCAAAACCTATAGGGTACCTACTTCCCGTTGACCTAGAATAATGAAATTTGGCAAGAAGCAAGGTCTCCCAGCACAAGTAAAGGAAAAAGTCCGAAAACTGTTATTGTTAACTTTGTTTTTGGGATAAATTCTTTTCAACTACGTGTTCATTGTGCGTGTTCCGACACCCACTTAGCCGGTTTCTTTTTAGTATGTACAATCTGATGAGAGGATCCCATGGAAATCGAGGGAAACCCTTACATTTTATGGACGAAAAAAAAGGAGGAGGTTCTTAAGTCGACACGTATTTTTTTTTTAGTGTTTGACCACGCATAACGTTTTACAGAGTTCTCTGATTTGAAAGATTCTTGTTTTATTCGGGAGGGTCGAAGCTGGTCCCATGTATAATTTATTAACTTTGCTGGGCTAAATTTTGAGTTAGCTTGAATAATACTTATTTTTTTCCAAATTTTTATGTCGATGATGTTCTCATTTATTTTGCTGGTAGTGGTATTAGAATTTGTGTGGGGTAGTACCACAACTAAAAAACCGGCCAAGTGCGTGTCGGAACACGCACAATGAATGGTTCCGTAGTTGAAAAGAATTTATCCCAAAAACAAACTTAACAATGGATCCCAAAATAAAAAAAAATTGTATGTCATAAAACTACAAATTAACAATTTTCGGACTTTTTGCTTTACTTATGCTGGGAGACCTTGCTTCTTGCCAAATTTCATTATTCTAGGACAACGGGAAGTACCCTATAGGTTTTGATTTACTTGCGAGTATCAAAATATATCGCATAAATGACCGTAGGTTTTTATTGCGTTGACTTAGAAGCTTGACTTTTTTAGGACTCCAAGAGACCATAGACTTACGTACCTATTTGATATTAATTTCAACTTGATACCTACACGCGTTCCTGAGAAAAAAAAGGGTCATGACAAACTGACAGAGATAATTTTTTTTATATGATAATATTACAAATTAACAATTTTCGGACTTTTTCCTTTATTTGTGCTGTGAGAGCTTGTTTCGTGGCAAATTTCATTATTCTAGGACAACGGGAAGTACCCTATAGGTTTTGATTTACTTGCGAGTATCAAAATATATCGCATAAATGACCGTAGGTTTTTATTGCGTTGACTTAGAAGCTTGACTTTTTTAGGACTCCAAGAGACCATAGACTTACGTACCTATTTGATATTAATTTCAACTTGATACCTACACGCGTTCCTGAGAAAAAGGGTCTTGACAGACTGACAGACAGACAGACGGACAACGAAGTGATCCTATAAGGATTCCGTTTTTTCCTTTTGAGGTACGGAACCCTAAAAGTGAAAACTTTTTACAAAAAAATAACGACCACTTCCAAAAAAAATTTACAAAGTGAAAAATAACTGTAATTTCGGAAGTCGGTGTCTTTGGTTTTATAGTTTATTTTTTTGCCACCGACTTCCCAAAGTAGTTATTTTGTACTTTGTTTACTTAGTGTTTTTTTTTTGAAAGTTGGTTGTTTTTTTTTTTTTTTTTGTAAAAAAAGTTTGTTTATAGTAGGTAACTCGTGCATTTGCTCACGGAAAGCACCATTTGGTGAAGTGGAACTGATGACGAAGACCATAGATGGCCATGCCATCGGAACTACTCAATAATAAGTATTGCACAGGTTAATATTCGATTACTTTAACACCTATGGTTGCTACGCACGGATTAATTTGTTCTTGTTGTTTTTGTTATAAAAGTATTATTATTCCACTTTTTATTGCATGTTTGTTTTCATTTCATAGTGTCACAACTCAGAGCTGAGGCAATGTGGTGTTGTAACACAGATTTGTAAAATTGAAATTGTCTTTGGTCTCATATCAATCAAAATTGAATATGAGGCTTTTGCTCACATTGCTTTCGAGTGTATTTTCTAATTTTTAATAATGTGCGTTTTATTTGTGCAGAATAAACAAGTTTTCTTTCTTTCTTTTCTTTTCTTTCTACGCAATTTATGCTCGTCACAATGCATACCTACGTATGGTGAAGTGGTGCTGATGGTGATTTCACCATCAGCTTCAGTTCTCTTGTTTTTTACTAGGAGAATTCCTCAACAATTAACGTCCTTGCATCGGGAAAAGCAATATTTTGTAAAAGGTGCAGTTGATTTTAGGCTATTTTAGCTTAGATAAATTACAAACTGACCTACTAAGTGAAAAAAAAAAATACAAGAAAAACGACTTCCACAATAAATAACTTAATTTCGGAAGTCGGTGGCAAAAACTAAAATATAGATTGTTGCCATACGTCCCGTATATACGGGACTGTCACCATATTTGACCATCGCGTCCCGTATTTCAATAATTTCGACAAAATTCGGAAATGGCTATAACTCATTGCAATAAAACTACAATAAAAACTTTAACACGTTCACAGGTTCGTCGAAAGACGTAATTATGACCCTCATAATAAGGCATACGGCTGTAGCCGGCGATTTAAAATACACCAAAAGTGGAATTCTGTCCACGGCCGACTATTTCCCATAGCATTTATAGGAAGGATATGACTCTGTGCCGTTTTAGGCTATAATACAGACCGCTACTGCCACAGCAAACACTCCTGCGCGTGCCCATGCGTGATGCCGTTTTGTATGGAAAGTTTGTGTGCCATATCACAAATTATTGAGATTGGTTTTGTCTCCGTGAAAGTTTTAAAAACAACATTTACTACAATAATAAAAACATTGAGTATGGAAGAAAAATGGCTGAAAGTTTTTGCAGATACAGAGCATTCTGAGCAGAAGTCATGCTTAATAAAACTCTGTGAATACATATTTGCAATTCCTGCCCACAATGCAAAAAATGAAGAAAGGATATTTTCGTTGATGACGGCTCAATGGACGGACAACGGAACAAGTTGTCGGTAGAGACCAATCAATCTGCCTGGCCTTTTCCCAACTAACTATGTTGGGGTCGGCTTCCAGTCGGGTAAAACGATACCCCTTGGTGAGACTGGTTGTCAGACTTTCGACCCGTAACGACTGTCAAAGATCCACGATTGACAGCCGGGACCGAGGCACGGAGGAGTCTCGGTATGTAAAGATGGTCACCCATCCACTGACCAACCCCGGCAAGCGTAGCTTAACCTGATGGATCGACCCGTGCGATTGTTATTACCTAGCCACGAGTTCCTCCGAGTTTGTCAGTAGAGACTATTAAATCCCTGAGACATCTGCCCAGTTCTATGATTATATTTAAAAAAACCGGCCAAGTGCGTGTTGGACCACGCACAATGAAGAGTTCCGTAGTTGGGATGAATTTATCCCAAGAACAAATCAAGTCTGTAGTTGGAGTCATACATTCCAACTGCAAATGTGAGTTGGTTGACTATTACTCGTAAACTTGAAAAGCCTACTTAGCTGTGATAGTTTTCCTTTTAACTTCGTTATATTAGGTCTTTACCTATGAAATTGCCGTTCTGCAGTACTGGCCATTTCAAATCAAAATCATTTTTGTTTGGCTAAGAATTCTAATTTCAAATTAATTTTATTTTAAAAACATGGATTTTTTTTCCAAAAGTAGTCATTTGTTTATTGATTAGTGTTACATTTTCATCGCATTTCAATCTTTTTCGTCATCATGGATACGTTAAAAATTCGAGTAATTATGGAATATGAGTACCGTCGTGGCAGCAACGCGGCACAAGCGGCACGCAACATCAACGACGTTTACGGAGCTAACACTACAAACCAACGCACCACTTGTTATTGGTTTGCTCGCTTCCGTTCTGGAAATTTCGACCTGAAAAATGAACCTCGCGGTCGTCCGAAGACTTTGGTCGACAATGACGAATTAAAGGCGATTGTGGAAGCTGATGATACACAATCTACGGCTGAATTAGCAGCAGCTTTCGACGTTAGCGTCAAAACAATATTGGTCCATTTGCGTCAAATTGGCAAGGTAAAAAAGCTTGACAAATGGATGCCCCACGAACTCAATGATCGCCAGCGCGAAGTACGCGTCGAGACGTGCCTTGCACTGCTCAACAGACACACAAATGAAGGAATTTTGAACCGCATTGTTACCTGCGAAGAAAAATGGATTCTGTTTGATAACCGCAAGCGCTCAGCAAGTTGGTTGGATCCTGGTTCAGCACCTAAACAATGCCCTAAACGAAAACTTACCCCTAGAAAAGTGATGGTCACTGTTTGGTGGTCTAGCGCTGGTGTGATTCATCACAGCTTCGTACCAAACGGGGTGAGCATTACTTCAGATGTGTACTGTGAAGAACTGAACACAATGATGGAGAAGCTGGCACATCTCCAACCAGCATTGGTCAATCGCTCGTCTCCGCTGCTCCTGCACGACAACGCGCGACCTCATACTGCACAGCAGACGGTCTCCAAGTTGCAAGAACTGGGGTTGGAAGCTCTCCGTCATCCGCCCTACTCACCAGACCTTGCGCCTACAGACTACTACTTTTTCCAGAATTTGGATAACTTCTTGGCGGGAAAAAAATTCAATACCCGAGAGGCAGTACAAAATGCCTTTGAAGAATTTGTTAACTCCCGTCCAGCTGATTTCTTTAAGAAGAGCATCAATAAACTGCCACTGCGTTGGCAAAGATGCATTGATTGCATGGGTGATTACTTCGATTAATACAAATAAAAAATGCATGAAAAAAATTCGTTTAAATTTTTTATATACAAAACGGCAATTTCATAGGTATAGACCTATTATGACTGGGCTAAAAAATAAACGTGTTAAAAATTGTTACGAGTATAAGTACTACTATTCGAATAAAAACATTGATTTCGACTTTTGTATTTGATTTGTTTGAAACATCCCGTTTTGGTCCCTGAAAGTTATGGCAACCCTATTTATTTTTTACTTTGTAGTATTTTTTTGGAAGTTGTTTTAATTTTTTTTTTTTTTTTTTAACAAATTAATGGCTTTTGCGAAACTGAAGAGAGTAGAAGGAAGAGGTGAGAGAGAGAAGCGGAGTGCGCTGCCGTCGAAGTTGTGGTGTCGCGTTCTGAATTAAAACCGCAACGGCACTGAGGGTTGTGGTTAACGTCAACCGCAATGCCGCGCGCCAATGCTGACTGCGGTCTGCGTCTGCCGTTGCCTTTAGTTACTTAAATTAAATTAGGTAGACGTCATGTACCCTTTACCAGTGCCTAGGTAGGTAGGTACCTATAATAAGATAGGTAAGGCTAGGTAGGTAAGTAATACCTACCTAAGATGTAGGTAGGTACCCAAAAACTGTCATAGCCATTATACCTACATAATTAACAGGGATAAAAAGAACCTACTTATGAAAATAAAGCAGCACCACGAAGAACTCGACTTAATTTAATATCATGAAAATAATTTGAAATTGAGAGGAACACGTCAAATTCTAGACGGAATTATTGATAAACAAACGACATTGACTTGACAAGATTAGATTCAAGGTCGTATATTCTAGTTCTAAGTTCGTATGAATAAAAGTTGGGTTATGTAGGTGTGGAAAAATAAAGGAATGCTGAATTATCTTCCATTAAGCGGAGGCTAAAATCATTTAGTAGTTTATTAACAGAAAGTATCAGTATAAAGATAATAACACTTTACCTACCATTACAATTTCAGCCATTGCAAAACTATGACCTCGATTATTAAATTTGTTACAGTTTTCAACATAAACACCAAAATTAATCGACGTCCAGCGATTTCCAATGTTTTCACTTATTCCTTATAATAACTATTAAGCACACAACATCACAAATATACAAAATTGTACGTTTGATTGCAAATTTCTTAAAAAAACAATCACTTAAAATTATTACTATCAGCCATTCAACCCAAAATCCAGCATGACTGACTATTATGAAATTAGACATTACGCCATCTGGTGACCACTACTAAGATCAAAAAAGATGATTCCGTACAAACTACAAACAGTCCGAACGGGAAATTATCAGTCCACTTAATGTAGTAGGGTACGAATATTTGTTTCCTGGTTTAGCGAGACTTCCGATAGGTGGCAGTAAATAGAATTTGTTGGCAGTAGGCTAGGAAGTAGTTTCATTCGAAATGGAATGGGAAAATAAATCAGTTCTTTCACAGTCATACATCAATCAATTTGCCTAGCCTTTACCCAACTATGTTGGGATAGGCTTCAAGTTTAACCGGATGCAGCTGAATACCCGTATTTTACATGGAGCGACTGCCTATCTGACCTCCACAACCCAGTTACTGGGTAATACAATACCCCTTGGTAAGACTGGTTGTCAGACTTTCGGGCTTCTGACGACCCGTAACGACTCAAAGATCCACGAATGACAGCCGGGACCAACGGCTTAGGCTGGTTTTCCACCAGAGATATGCGAGGTAGCTGGGTGGTGCGAGGATGCGTAGTGAGGCTGTGAAACGGTGTGAGTGTTTCCACCAGAAATGTGCTAGCGGTGAACGGTGTACAAATGTGTAGTGCGACTCAGTGCGAGTATGCGTTGCTAAGCTCGAAGCAGTGTGCAAATGTGTAGCGCGACGATATGTAGCGGTCTCTTTTCAGATGCGAGCGGGGTGAGGTGTGGTGGGAGTGGAGTTTTTTCGCTCGCAACCGCCGCTAGCGCTCATCCCTACCACACATCCTTCCCTTGTTTTGAACGTAAGTACAAAAACCTCACTCCGCCGAGCCGTTTCCACTAGAACTGCGCCGAGCGAGGCTAGGTAAATGAAGTGATTCTATTGGTTCTTAACAAACACATCCCTCGCTACGCATCCTCGCACATCCCTGGTGAATTCTGAGGCACGGAGGAATCTTGGTATGTAAAGATGGTCACCCATCCACGGACAACCCCGGCAAGCGTACTTGATGGATCGACCCGTACGGATGTTATTACTTACGGCCCGGCGACGACATTGAGCGGCGGCGGCAGCGGCAGCGGTTTTCCCAATTCATTGCGTGTGATCCCAACTAGCCACTGTGCGTTGCGCGTCTCGAGTCTCGACCGCGCAATAAACAGATAAAACGCTTGCCGCGCCGCAATTCACGCAATGTCGTGGCCGGGCCGTTAGCCATAAACTCTCCTCTTCATAGTTAATTAGTTATACATATTACCTCTGATAGTAACCCAACCAGCTGCACCCTTGTAGCAACACGTGATTTTGACAGTGATGCAAAATCAGAGATTATCACAAATAAAATAACTGAAAGGACTGTAGATGTTACAAAACAATTAAGTACAGTCCTACCAACTTATCTGTGAACTGAAAGAGGCGGCACCGTCGATGCGTCGACACAATCGAATGAAATTTCAACATGACGGCCGTAGCTCCAAGTTTCGCTATTTCACAGATAAGTTGGTAGGAGTGTACTTAAGTTTTTATCAAGCCATGGAGGAATGTAGTGGATCAGGCTATAGTAGGCACTCTATTAGAACTTGTGTCGAGCAATAGGTACAATGAGAAGCAGATAGAAAGTATACCTACTAATAATAAAATAATAAAGCTGAAGAGTTTGTTTTTTTGTATGTTTGATTGAAACTTCGAACTACCTACCAGTCGGATTTGAAAAATTATTTTTGCATTTGATAGCCCAATTCTTGAGGAAGGCTAATCTGGTACTAGACCTTTAGGCTACGTTCACATGCACGGCGACCATTCGATTCAATTTTAACGTTTTCGAATGGGCGACTCGTGTCAACGAGACAACATGAACATACTGATACTTCATAAAATAATAAAGGTTCTATAGATGCAGAATTGGTAAACCATTTCAACTTTATGTCTAGCCAACGTAGTAAGCGTCATCATCGTATTTTTGAATTGCCTACATCCACCTTAAATAGCCCACTTAACACGTAGGTATGGCAAGGCAAAATATAATGAAAGGTCCAACTTGACAGATTACCCCATTGATATATTCTCCATGAGTTTTGCTTCATACAGACGTTCACTACGAGTATATAAACAGTGCGAAGAGTGCACGTCTATATAGCTCTAATTGGTATGTATTCTAGATTTAGTTCTAAAACTTTTTTCTGTTCTCCGTTGTCTTGTTTCGTATGTGAAAGTCATGCATACCTGTTATTTGGATGGTTACTAAAATGCAATTTTTTTATGTTATTTTATTTTGAATTGTAAGTGACCGTGCTGTTGGTGTGCTTACTATAAATAAATAAGCGCCACTGCGTGTCGTATTCGATAAAATCGTTTCGAGACGCGGCATTCTCTGTGGCAACTTCGTTAGGTATACCTACGGTAAAAAAATGTACCTCCAACCAATGATATTATATGTAAAAAGACGTAGATAGGTTACGGACCCAACATTCGGTGTTCAAAAACGGCACAATTTCGTACGATTAGATGACATGTGGAAGTAGGACGGCATGTCTTAATTATCGGGTGCGAAAAAGAGACAAGACGACGAAAATGTGGCTAATTAGCCAGATTCTGACGTGCCACTTGCGGAGCGTGTGTAACCTATCTACCTCTTTCTACATATAATATCATTGCCTCCAACACGTTTTCCCGTATGAACTCCTCCATGTGAACAGTTTGACATATTGTCTACTGCCACTACTGTGTCTTCCTGCCCTTATCCCATATTACTTGGGGTCGGCGCAACACGTTTTCTTCTTCCATTCTCCCCTGTCAACCGTCACGCTATCATTCACTCCCTTCTCTTTCATATCATTCCTCACACAATCCATCCATCTTTTCTTTGGCCTTCCTCTGCCTCTCCATCCATCAACATCTATATTCATCACTCTTTTAGTCACATGCGTTTCGTCTCTCCTCATTACATGCCCATACCAAGACAAACGATTTCCTTTCAACTTTTCTGTCACTGGCGCCACTTTCAAACTTCCTCTTATATACTCATTTCTCACTTTATCCATTCTTGTCACTCCACACATCCATCTCAACATTCTCATCTCCGCTGCATGCAATTTTTTTTCATTCGTCTTCTTCACTGTCCAGCATTCCGATCCATAAAGTACGACAGGCCTTATCACGGACTTGTAAATTTTCCCCTTCAACTTGAGGGGCATCCGTGGGTCGCAAGTTGTTCCTGTAACCTGTCGCCATTTCATCCATCCTGCGTTGATCCGGTGCGTTATGTCTCGGTCTACCTCGCCATCCCCTTGGACAAGCGACCCGAGGTACCGAAAGTCGGAGCAGATCGGTAAGGGCGTTCCGGCAAGAGATATGGGCACAGGACCGGAGAGTCCGCCAAAATCACAAAACAAATACTCTGTTTTGGTCCGACTTACTCTCAGGCCAACTGTCTCCAGTCTTTTCCACCACACCTCCAATCTGCTCTGGACCTCTAAGCCACTCTCGGCAACCAGCACAATGTCATCGGCGAACAGCATACACCAGGGAGCCTCTTCCTGGATATCCGAAGAAAGAGCATCCATTATCAGCGATAAGAGGTAAGGGCTGAGTGCAGACCCCTGGTGCAAGCCGACAGCCACATCGAAGCTATCAGTAGTGCCCACTGTAGACCGGACTTGGGTACTGCATCGACTGTACATCGCGCGAATCAACTGCACATACTTCCCTGGTACACATTTTTCCTTAAGTGCCCACCACAAAACTTCACGAGGCACTCGGTCGTATGCCTTTTCGAGGTAAACAAATACCATGTGCAAGTTTTTATGCGCACCTCAGTATTTCTCGCACAGCTGGCGGATAGCAAAGATGGCATCTGCTGTTCCTCGACCAGGCATAAAACCGAATTGGTTTGGCGAAATTTCACTCTCTTCTCTTAGTCGCCTTTCAATAACTTTCTCCCAAGCCTTCATACTATGTGACATTAGCTTTATTCCTCTATAGTTGTTGCACTCCAGCACATCACCTTTGTTTTTAAAGATGGGCACCAGCGAGCTGTTGCACCATTCGTCAGGTATGGCTTCTTCCAGCAACAACTTATTGAAGAATAAAGCTAACCACGTCCATCCGTCTACATCGTAATAACTTCCATACTTCGACTGGTATTCCATCCGGACCTATTGCTTTACCATTCTTCATCCCATTAACTGCTATTCTCACGTCATCCATACTAATAATTCTCACTAACCCCTCATTTACTGGTTTATTCTCAAGCACACCACTCCAGTCATTCTCCTCATTCATCAGTCTTTCAAAATAGCCCTTCCACCTATCCTTAATTTTCTCATCGTCCGAAAGAACTGTTCCAGTTTCATCCCTTATACACTTTATCTGACAGACATCCCTCGTCTTCCTCTCTCTAGCTCTAGCAAGCCGGTATAGATGTTTTTGGCCTGCTGGATTATCCAGTGTGTCATAAAGCTTGTCCTGGGCCTTTGCTCTCGCTATGGCTACAGCTTTCTTGGCTTTTTTCTTTAGAGCATCATACTCACTCTTTTTTTCTGCTTTCAAACTAACGTTCTCATTTTCTACACTCTGCCATTCCTTGAACTTTCTCTTCTTATCCTGTAACATATTCTGTATTTCTGTCGACCACCACCATGTATCCCTATCTATAGTACCCTTTCCTTTCGTCTCTCCCAAAATATATTTCGCTGTACTCCTAATATACCCCGCCATTTCATTCCAACATTCATTTACACTTCGATCATTCATGTCCCCCATATCTATCATTTTATCCACCACTCGCTCTTTAAATTTCTTCGCACAATCATTCTTCTCCAGCATATGCCATTTTATTTTAGGGGGAGGTCGCTCTTTGTTTTTATTGGGCTTTATTTCTACGACCATTTCCATAACTAGGAGTCTGTGCTGTGCCACAAGGTCTTCTCCCGGTAGCACTTTGCAGTCTTTGATGTGTTTTAAGTTCTTGCGTCGTATTAGAAAGTAATCAATTTGGGTCTTATGACTGCCACTTTTATACGTAATTAGGTGTCCATCGTTCTTCTGGAACCAAGTATTAGCTACTGCCAGGTCAAATGCGGTAGCGGATTGCAGCAATGTCTCTCCCTCGTTATTTAGGCTACCAAATCCCCATCCTCCATGCACTCTTTCATAAACCCCTCTCATTCTTCCCACATGCCCATTAAAATCACCTCCAACTATCAATTCTTCATGCACCGGAATGTTCATCAAAACTGTGTCAAAGTCCTCCCAAAACTTCTCTTTCACCCTTTCATCACATCCTACCTGCGGTGCATACACACTAATTATATTCAGCATTACATGTTCTAACATAACTTTTACAACGATTAATCTATCATTAATTCTTTTTACTTCCATCACGCCTTCTTTCAAATTACTGTCTAACACTATTCCCACTCCATTTCTTTTCCCGTCACTTCCACAGTAGAAAAACTTGTATCCTTCACCGATTTCTCTCGCTTTCGTTCCTTTCCATTTTGTTTCTTGCAAACACGCCACATTTATTCGTCTTTTTTTTAATACATCCGCTAACTCTCTGGCTCTTCCAGTCATCGTCCCAACATTCCAACTAGCATACCTCAATCTCACTTCCCGAGCTCGCTTCTTACGTTGCCCCCGCCCGGGATGGTGCAACAACCCTTGTCCACTTCCCGCAGGAGCCGGGTGCTGCCCCTGCGCGTCGCCTGTGGGGTACGCCCTAGCCCTATCGCGCATCATATCTTTACTTATCATGTTGCTTGAAGTTTTGGCAAAATTTTATAGTCGGCCGCCAGCCGGACACTAACCCTCCTTGGGAATGCGATTGCTGATGGTTTACCCGCCATCGCGCGGGTGACCCAAAGTGCTATATGGTATGCACTGGGTCTTGAGCGCCCTTAGTCAAATAGTCGCCTCTTACGACACCCACGGGACGAAATGGGGTGGTCCTATTCTTTCTCCGGGACCGACACAGATACTCTCACTACTATGTTTGTTTTGTTTGTCTACTGCCACTACTATGTTTGATAAAATCTAGTGTACACCGGCTACACATCAAGCTATAAATTTCCAGTTTACACTAACCTCTCATTGTAAGGAAATCCTAAACCATGCGAGATCAGCTTATACTGGATGTGTATAGTTTGATCTGTAGCCGTGCGTATGTTATACGTACGGGAAAAGTATGGCCGCGTGATCGCGGCCTTGCGAGCCGAACAAAAAGAAAAAATGCTACGCGAAAACGAAGTACTATTAGCGCGGGCAGGCGATCGATGCGGTGCTGTGGGTCGGGGCAACAAGAAATTACACGCGGACGAAGTCGCGGGCAGAAGCTAGTACCTACTAATAATAAAGCTGAACTGCTGAAGTTTGGTTTGTTTGAACGCGCTAATCTCTGGAACTACCAGTAGGATTTGTAAAATACAGGAGTAATAATATGTAGGTAGGTATTCATTTTGTTTACCGAATTCCAAAAAGGTAGGCTTGTGTTCGGCTGTATTTTTTTTTAAATTTATGTTCACCGATTTTGTAAATTCTTTTTGTTTAAAAGAGCATGCTCTCGATGTGGTCCCATCGAGGGATAAAATCCCCAAATTTTATAGGTACACCTATAGCGATTTGGGTACTTTTTATAGTAACTTGTGCATTTGCTCTCGTGAAAGGACAATTTGGTGAAGTGGAAATGATTATGAAGACCACAGATAGCCATCGGAACTACACAAGGCTCCACTGTACTTTATAACCCGCCCGTGAGAAAGTTACGTTTTTTCTGCGTGTATCATAACATCATGTAGAACACTTTTGTAGAATGACACGTTTCAATTACGGAAAGTTTTCGGGAAAAAATTAAATTAAATTTTCAAGACAGAAAGTCAACTTATTTACAGAATAAAATTGATATTTTACCTCCAAAGAACTAGTACTCAAAGAGTTTACCACAGATAATGTACATAGGTACTAATTTAGACATGAGGCGTATTTACTAGAACAGGTACGCGCACTAAGTATCTCGTGCGAACACCCAAATACTCCGAAATATTTTATTATGAATTTCGATTTTCATAAGTCCGAATTTCATAATACCTTTTTTTTTGTGGATGGGAAATCATCAAATGACTTCTCCCGCTCTGGGCAGAGCGGGAGGGCGTGTCAGACTTTTACTGACTAAAACCCACCCATGTTCCTTCAGCTGCCCGTGCCAGGGCCACGGTATCTCTTTCGAACTACCCGCGACCCCGGCGGCATCGGCCCAATTGACCCCGTCACTGCTGACATCTCTTTGAGGCGCGCGTGGAACACAACGCGCCGTCGACCCGGGCCTGGTCCTTACCGGACGGCGAGCTGCCCATTACTCGTCGTCCGCAAGCCCGCGCCTACGGTGGCCGGGAATCGGCAATCGATTCCCGCCGCCCAGGGCGTCTCCTACGGCGGCTAGGGGCGCGAGGGCGCGGCTGTTGCCTCTCCCTCACGCGTTCCGCTTCCTCCTTCGCGAGCATTACTGCTTCGCAGAAGGAGGTGACGGCTTCCCATGCACTCTCGCTCCGCACCATGGCCTGGACCAGGTTTGGACGCGAGAGATCGCCGCCGCCGATCGCCTCCGTGAGAACACGGCGGTGCTCCGCCCAAGCCGGGCAGACCTCCACTGTATGCTCCACCGTGTCCTCCGGGCGATCCACACAATGGTGACACCCGGGCGTTTCCTCCCGCCTTATCCGAAACAGGAACCTCCCGAAACAACCGTGTCCGGTGAGGAACTGCGTCAGGCGGAAGGTGAGGACGCCGTGGCGCCTAATTCATAATACCTAATTATTAATAATTCATAATTTCATAATACCTAAGAAGAATTATAATGTCCATTATTAAAAATCACATTTATTTTACCGAAAGTAGTAAATGTGATTTGTTTGTTTTCCGATTTTTAGATGTTCGATGGGTTCTCGGTCCGAAGAACGTTATTCCGGTTTTCAATACTTCGAATAAGTGTGGCTGACACTGGCATGGCCACCATCACGGATTTAATTTTAATAACAAAAAATTTGTCGGTCACTGGTTCAAAAGTTACAAGGGTTCATTGGTGGCCGATCTGGAGAGCGTCTCCCCAGCTTGACCACATTTGTATCTCAAAAACTAAGCCACCTAGCAAAGATCTGTTTTCTACTAGATTTAGTCGCAAGTTTTCGCCAAGTCACAGATTTAGTCGGAGTCTTAGTTTAGAAGATCAATTTTTAAGTATAGTCCAAGAGCTAGATCAAAGATTTTATCGTAAACTCATCGATCTAGCTCTTGGATTATACTTACAAATTGAAAACTCATTATTATCTTCTGAACTAAGACCCGACTCAATCTGTGACTAGGCGAAAACTTGCGACTAAATTTAGAAGAAAATAGATCTTCCGCTATGTGGCCTAGTTTTTGAGATATAAATGTGTCCATGCTGGGGAGATGCTCGCCAGATCGGTCACCTATGAACCCTTTATAACTCTTGAACCAGCGACCGACAAATTCTGATATTTGGCGGCAAATTTCGACCAAATTCTGTTATCAAAACTAAAATCCCTGATGGTGGTGGCCATGCCAGTGTCAGTCGTGACGGCAAGTTGTAGTGTGACACACTGGCATGGCCACCATCAGGGATTTTAATCTAATTTTTTGTTATCAAAATTAAAATCCCTGATGGTGGCCACGCCTGTCACGTCACACAAAGTTGTGATTAAAAAATGCACTTTATTTTAATAATCATACATTTATTATTCCGAATTTAATACTGTATTACATAGAAGAAATGCACTTCTTAGAAACATTCAGAAGACTTCCCTTTGGGACAGTTTTATCTATGGAGTCTCTCCATATATTTTATAAATTGGATAAATATGTCGCTCGTGATAATATATAATCAATATTTATGAAGATCTGCATTGCCACATACTTAAAAATCTATGTATATTTTTCACCAACTCTCAATTTTCGAAACTAAATCCTTAAATAGTAAAGCATAAAAGTACGATTGCCTATGAGATATCTGTTGGATCAATAAAATTTTGCAAATTAACAACAAATAATATACTCTACAGTTAGTGCTTATACTGCCGCTGCCACATAATTTGTCAACAACATTTTCCATCACAATAAAGAAAACTAGAAATCAATGAACTAAAACGAAATGAACATATTTTTTCAATTCGGTGACCGCATAGAAAGGCATTGTGACACATATCCAACATAGTGAGTACTCAATTTTTGAGAAAACACACAGCAAGAGAGAAGAAAATACTACCAATATAAATACAGACATCTTAATTCATTCAGTCAAAGTGGAACATGTATAAAATATTTATTAATAAGAAATAATCAGTCTTGTTTAGAGAAAACATTTTGTCAAAACGCGGTGAGCACGCCTTGATATAAATATTATCACAATACAATATGTCAGATATGATGTCATCCCTTCTCATGGACGTAACTAGTATATAAATCGCCTGCTACGCTACTTAGTGTTATTATCACAGTTGTTTAGTAGAGGTGGGTGCAGTACTTTGTACATAATAATACAGGAGCTACCTGCGATCCGCGACCATTCCGGACACGACACACGATGGCCAATCTAAATTACGCACGCATAACTAGCATGGCCGTCCTACCGCCACCAGTGACCTACTTCAGACGAAATCTGATTAATAAATAGTAAAAAAAAAAATCTAACGACTTCCCTGGCCAGCTAGCATTATGATATCATCTTTGAGACGAAATTACGCACATTTACATCCTTTCATGGCAGTCTTCTCTTATAATGTACACAAATAACAAAGCAAGCCCGCATTTAAACTCGTCACGAATGCGAAACTCACAAACACGTTGTTCACCCCCTATATCCGTTTATTAGACCCGTTGCTATTACATCGTATCTCAGGGATGTTTCATAAAACGGGGTTCTCACTATAGATAATAACTTTTACGTCCCATTGAACTGGTTCATTTTCGTCACCTAACGGTTAACGGAAAACTAAATTGAATAACAATAAATTATTAAATCTTACACCTATTATAATATTATATATTTGTGAACGACTTGCAAGCTTTGTTGTCACAAACATTCTCATGAAATTCGTTCAAATAGTCAAAAAATATATTTTTGTCTAGGAAACACATTCCAGACTTAGGAAGTGTTCTTATGCATTACAATTGACCAACGCAACGACAGGGTTATATAGTAATGAAATATCACAGATTTTTCCAAATCTTTGGACAGTAACGGGCATCTAAACAATACATATGTTATAACTTTCAGTATAATTTGTACCTATTGACTTTCTTATTAATAGCCTTTAGAACCCGTGTACGTACAAAGAAATCCAGTAAGTAACTAGACGACTTATCTGAAATGATGTCATAAAAATAATCAAAAATAAGAACAAATCACTTATTTTGCTATGAAAGTAAACATTGTGGTTGATTATTTATCACGCACAAAATACTAATCTTTCTAAGTTAAATGCATGTTATATACACACTTCTACATTTTTGTGAATGGTAAAATGAGTTTTTTTATTCAAAGCCCAACCTTTGTCTTAGATCAAATTGACGCTGACTAATTAGTATCCCTAGGCATAATATTCAAGATTATAAAGATCTAATCTTTAATAAAAAAATAACATTGAAATCAGTGACTGAAATATCATTGACATCACTGTACATAAGAAAAATATTCACAATTTTATCTGGCAATACAGATTGTTACTATGAAGTATATCAAAAGCATTTTCATAACGCGTTTTTAAGTATTTTAATTTCTAATACTAAATTGTCCCATTATCCACTGGATTCAATCGTTAATAGTAAAAATAATTTATACAAAATATTTCAGATAAATTTCTGTCATATTAAAACTTTCCCACTAAATTTTCAATCATCTTCTACATGTTTCGTGCATTTCGTACATCATACAGACACTTTAAAGAAAACAAAAGGCACCCGGGATTACACGAGTGGGTACCCCACACCAACTACTCTAACAAATATAATGATTAAAATCTAAAGTGAAACTGACAATTTTTTTTTCATAATATTGTTCCACTACACAATCATATTTTGGAAAAATTTAATTTCTCTGTTGGCGGCATCAATGCTGTTTATAAATATTGTGTGGTAAGTTTCCACAAAAGTTTTTACAGTTTTACATTTTGGGTATATCACAACTGCCCAAATATGCATGTCAACTGTTTTCTTGTGTTTCATAAAACTTAACACGACCAACAGAGAATAATCTTATAAACCTAACACACATTATTAACTTTTAATTCAAATGGATCTGAAAGAGAATTCACAAAAGTTTTATCATTGTATAGACAAAGTATTTATGCTCTAAACTCTTAAGGTTATCTAGTTGACAATGCAATTTTTAACATGTCATTATGGTAAGGATATATTGTCCACACGTTTAGTAAAAATATTTTTTTAAGCCTTCATTCAGATCTAACAAAGATGAAATTAATAAAATATTATTGACATCAAAAGAATTAACACCCCGCTTGGACTTAAGGATTATCTGATATTATAGCTCGAGTACCAGAACACGGACAATGAGAGAGCTAAAAGGGAAATGTATGCTGAACATCAATGTAACTATTAAGTCGATAATGCTATCGCCTACAAATTGGCATACGACTTTAAACCGGTTGTTTTTTAGGTAGAGCTTAGAGGCGGTGTGTCGTCAATATCTTATTACTGCTGCACTGGAGCCGCGTATAGCAGGGGGCCGGGCGGCAAGTGCGCGTAAGGTCCGCTTACACCCACTGCAGCTTGGTAACCGCAGGGACCACCGCCGCCAACGCCGCCGCCGTAGAATTTGCCACCTACAGTTAAAAGAAATCTTAGATTAGAAAGCACAACATTAATAATTTACCACAAGTATGAAGCAAGATGAGAGTCTATTTTTATTCATTCATAATTGAATGAATTTAGTTAAGAAACTAAAAATTTAACAAACCTAGCATCTCCTGATGATGAGGGTGCATCTGGGGGTAGTGCTGTGGTGTGGCAAAATGCGGTGGTGGAGATCCGTATGATGACCCGGTGCCGTTGGTCTTGTTACCAGCGTTGTTATTGCGGTACTGTTGCCCGCCGTTACGCATATCTAATACAGATTAAAAATAATTAAAATAAAATAAATTTCAGTCTATTTAATTCTTTGCTTGACAGCTGGAAATTGCGTTAACTTGTTAACGTAACGTACATAAATGACGAGCGTGCTATAAATACTAACTATTGTATGGGCGTTGGGCATATCCATTCTGTCCATTGTATCCATTTTGATATCCATTATTGTAACCACCCTGGTAGTTGCCCATAGATTCAAATACATTGGGGCTAGGGAAGGGCACTTGCTTTTGATAGCTGTTCTGCCTGTAACCCTGGTTTCCTTGGTTTTGGTTTGAGAATCGAGGAGCTTGTGGGTTTCCACCACGGTTTTGGTAAGAGTTTTGGCTTTCTTCAGGGTTTGAGTTAGCCATCTTGTTGTTCCACTGGTTGTTCTGTTGTTGCCGCGGTGAACTGGCACCACTGTTATTTTCTTTGCGTTGTTGCCAGCGGTTGCGACCTGTCAAATTAAATAGTTTATTGTTAAAAATAAACATATTGTATGTGTCATTTTCATTTGTATGAATTTTATTAAACTTACCAGAGTTATTGTTGTTACTGCGAGCCATGTCATTCAGTTTAGCTGGCGGATTCTGGCCAGTTTCGCGAAGCACGGCAAGTAGACCGCGAGCCTGGCGGGCGTCTCCGGATGTGAAGTAAGTGTAAGCTGTACCCGATTGTTGACAACGCCCAGTACGACCTATAAACAAGTAAGGATTTTTGAGTGTTTTTGTTATTAGGTTTTACAAACTTATAAATTATGTAAAAAAGGAGCTATGTCTGCCAACAAATTGCTTTGCAGTTTGGCAGAGGTAATATATTTTTCATTAATGCAATTTATTAAATAATATTGTATCAATTGTGGAATGTACAGTACATCCTATGACTTGCACTACGACACGCGACGTTTCAGTTGAGACAATATTTTTTTTTTATGTTTCTCTATTTTAATCTAAGATGTTATTTGTAAATGTATTGATGTGTATTTAAGAATTTGGTAACCACCTTAAAATAAAATGAAACTAACCAATTCTATGAATGTAATCCTCAGAAGAATTTGGGTAATCAAAGTTGATGACAAACTTGACGTCCTCGACGTCAAGGCCGCGTGCTGCAACATCTGTGGCAATGAGGATACTGGTCGCACCGTTTCTGAATTCCGTCAACACAGCATCGCGCTCAATTTGCGACTTGTCGCCATGTATAGCAAGAGCATTGTGTCCCTTGCGACGAACAGCACGAGCAATATCGTCCACCTGGAATCATATTGTCTATTGAGCTTATACTCTTTATGATGAAGGTAAGATAATGGCTAGCAAATATACCTTTTTCTTTGTTTCCACGAAAACAATGACTTTGTTATCCCTTTCTTGAGAAATCTCTTTCAGCAAGTTGGTCAATTTCATCTCTTTTTCATGCTCTTCACAAACTTCAATTATTTGTTTGATATTATTATTGGCAGATAGATTCAAAGAACCAATGTTTACTTTGACATAATCATTAAGGAAATCTTCAGCAAGAGCTTGAATCTCCTTGGGCCAAGTAGCAGACCACATCAGTACTTGGCGATCTGGGCGAATTTGTTCAATGATCTTCCGAATTTGGGGTTCAAAGCCCATGTCTAACATTCTGTCAGCTTCATCCAGAACCAAATAAGTGCAACGACGCAAGTTAGTTGTACCACGTTCCAAGAAATCGATCAATCGCCCAGGGGTAGCAATCACTATCTCAACACCCCTTTCCAAGTCACGAGCTTGAGGCCCTTTTGGCGAGCCTCCAAATAGGCAAGTATTTCTAATACAACCACGTGCACTGTAGCTCTGAGCAACAGATTGAATTTGCTGGGCTAATTCCCTGGTAGGAGCAAGAATAAGAGCTATAGGGCCGTCGCCACGCTGGATGCGTTGTTGATTTACAATGTGAACAGCTGCAGGTAACATGTATGCAAGGGTTTTACCAGATCCAGTTGAAGCAATGCCTACCATATCACGTCCAGACAATGCAATTGGCCAACCCTGAGCTTGTATGCCAGTAGGCTCAGCCCAACCCTGTTCCTTGATGGTGCTCATGATGTGATCAGGGAAATTGCCCTCATCAAAAATTTGATTAGGGCGTGGAATATTGTTTCCACTGACTGTTATTTCCTTTGAGACTCGGAATGTCTGCACATCGTCATCTGAACGACCTTCTACATTAGCATGCGGTTTATAGAAATCTTTTTGGATTGGCTCAAGTTGTGATAAATCCCACATGGGCTTAACCAAGCTATCTCCAGGATGTTTGGTTTTCTTTCCCCTTTGCTTGCTGTCAAAAACAGCTTGTTGCATATTGTTGGGATTGAAAACTTTTTTTGGTCCAAAGTTTTGTGGCCCATTCTGATTATTAAAATTTTTAGGACCAAAATTATTTCTGGGAAAACCTTGTTTTGGTCCACCAAAATCTGGCTTGCCATTGGCTCCATAGAACTGCATATTTCCACCTGTCGCTTTATCAGCTTCATAATCATTTTTCTTCATGGGTTGGTTATTATAGTTGTTTTTCATTTTGTTGAAATCTTTTGGTCCACCAAAATCACCTTGGTTTCCACCATTTTCATTTTTGAAGTCATTCCTCATTCCGTTGAAGTCATTTCTGGGCCGAAAATTGGGTTTGTTTCCCATGTTTCTAGGACCAAAATTTTTAGGCCCCCCAAAATCCATTCCATTAAAAAATGGTATTTTACCGAATTGTTCATTCCGGTCTGGTCGAGGCCTGAAACTAAAAGTGATTAAATACATATGTTATATTTAACTGAAGATTGTGCCCTCAAACTGTTGATGATACTTATTAAAGTGATCACTCAGGCCTCTGCCTCGAATTTCGCGGGCAGCGGCGGCGGCGCGGGAGCGGCAGGATTTTATGCATAAAAACAAATGGACCGGACCTCGAAAACAGCGGCGCGGAAGCGGGGCGGGACAATGCGAGACGCGCCGCCGCCGCCCCGCTGCCCGCAAGATTCGAGGCAGAGGCCTAATGTAAGCCAGTAAGTGGGAATAAATAATCATTATGTTCAACTTTTAATATTGCTTAAAAGGCTATTACGTAGGTACTTACATCATCATTCTCCTGCCCTTATCCCAATCTATTTGGGGTCGGCGCAACATGTCCTTTTTTTCCATACTTCTCTATTATTCGTCATCTCGATAGTCACCCCCTTTCTAGCCATGTCATCTTTTACACAATCCATCCATCGTTTCTTTGGTCTTCCCCTACTCTTATAGCCATCGACATTCATACTCAAAACTTTCCTCACGACATTTTCCTCACTCGCTACTAGGTACTTACATGCATGTAAGAAAAATAAGTTGTCAGTCAAGGTAAGGCATTTTGTCGGCCTTATTTGTAAACCTACCAAGATGATTTTTCCATAGTTTACGGGACAAATAAAAAACTGACTAATATATAGGGTGACTGGTAATTAGTGACCGATACTTAGAGAAATGATTGTACTCATGATAACCAACAACTTTCACTATGGGAATAAAATTAAACTTGGGGAAAAAAATCAGCTGTTCCCTACATTTATGTTTGCATAACACGTCAAATTTGACAGATTGTAGTAGCTTTATGTGCTAACTAATAACAGAATCTTACACATTTCAGGAAAATTAGGAAAACAAATACCAGCTTTACTTGGCAGGTTAACAAATTAGGCTGACAATTTGTCATTACAAAAAGAAGCAAAATTGAATTTTATGCATACAAGCTAGCTAATTACTAACAAAAAGAAAATACAGTAGAAGACCTGTAGTAATAACCCAAGAACTACCTTATCAGATGATGGCGATTATCCAAACATGACAGATTACAAGTTGCTACTTTGGCCTCACACAAAAATAACTAACTACTACTAGGTACCCAACAAAATAGCTGAAAAGATCCACCCATTTCAGCTACACACCCTTGCAAACAATAACGACTTTCGACTACATCTTACAGTTCTTATGGTAACAATTTTGATAAGTCTGCAGTCCTATTTGAAAAACTTAACTGTATTTATTTAAAAATCTGACTATACATGTTCTTTTTGATATCCCATAGCCCATAACTTTAATATGAGACCATCATTTTGATCAACTTTTACTGTGGGACCAAACCTGAAAACGCGAAAAAAAATCTGCTCTTCCCTACATTTGTGTTCGCATAATTCGACAAAATGTAGGGAACAGCCGATTTTTTTTCGCGATTTCAGGTTCAGACCCACGGAAAAAGTTGTTCAAAATGATGGTCTCATTAATACCCTAAAGTTATGAGCTATGGGTTATCAAAAGGAACACGTTGTACAGACGCCAGCACATCAAGCTACTACAATCTGTCAAATTTCTTTAATAGATTTTCATCTTTAATGCTAAAGCATTAGGTTCAAGGTTGATTTGGAAAATTAGACAGTTTTGGGTGGCTTGGACCTGCTGGCGCCTGTACAAGGTGTTAAAAACGTAACTCTAAATACTTTAAGGAGCCCATCAAACTGAATAACTTTTAATATGTGAACAACTTTGAAATCGAGAAAAAAAAAAATCTGCTGTTGCCTACATTTATGTTCTCATAACTCGTCAAAATGTATGGGACCAGCTGATTTTTTTCGCGATTTCAAAGGTGGTCCCATAGTAAAAGATATTCAGTTTGAAGCACTTGAAAGCTTTTAGAGTTAATTTTTTAACACCTTACATATTCAGTTCAGGCAAATGTTTTTGTGGATTTGTACTGTAATCTAAACACAATTTTACTGTCTTTAGATTCCCAGATTAAATAGGCTCGACCATATTAAAATCGCAGATACCGCCATAAAAAATCACAAATCCAGCAATTAACCAAGTATTTTGGAAATGTCAGTACAGTTCGCGTCACGAAAGTTTGTCGCTCTGAAACAGGCTTTCGCGCATGGCATGGCCTGCTGCTGTATTAGTATAAAATTGCACTAGTCATTTGTAGCCTACTTCAGAGCGGCAAACTTATATGACACTAACTAAATGCTTTTTTAACTGAAACTAGGAAGAGGAAAGGTACAGTCAACAAAAGAGATATCTAGGCAGGGTATACTAACATATTTGTATGTGAATTGCTTCATGTTCAATTTTATATATATTACTTTGTTTTTGCAATACTCCTACATTGTAACACACACCAACACAAAATTGTATATTGTCACGAAATTGAACATGAAGCATTTCACAAACAAATATGTTAGACCCTACCCTACCCTAGATACCTCTTGTTATAATAAGACACCAAAAATTGCAATACTTAATTAAATTTAATACCCTACCTTCTTTGTAAGTCTCGTCTCATTTAACATTTTTACAATTAGTAATACATTCAAGGTCAGTAGTAACTCGAATGTTATTACTTGCTTTAGTAAAATAAATTAATTACTAGCACAATGTGGGTTGCACACATTCCAAGTTTCCTTGTTGAACCCAACAAAAATAAATGATTCTGATATAGATAAACTACGACAACATGGCGCGCCCCTCCAAAGTTCAAAAGGTTTGAAAGCATTTGCACAGCGCCACCAAGACTCGCAACGCATGTGTGCGTTGTTCCTGCTAAGACGAATAACAACTACCTACATATGCTAAGACGAATAACAACTCCTTCGTAAGGATGTGACTACACGCATTGAAACAGTGATTTGGAGGGGCGCGCCATGTTATCGTAGTTTATCTCTACCAGAGGTAGAAGTTGTGAATAGTGCAGGGCAGGATCACTCAAAACCTATTGGTCACCAGCCCACAGTGTAATCTGTAGGCTAATACTGCCTTATTATTATCAATTTATTATATTGTCTAGATTTTTTGACACCAATTACTGCTGACTTGTCAAACCACACCTACAAGGTTTTTGTTGAATATAAGCTACACCTACACCCCACAGAGACAACTCTCCTTATATTTAAGCTATACTCATATGTATTGTAGCATAAATATGTATTCCTCCCACTGTATCAGCTGCTACCACAATTACCACTTTCTCCTTGTAAGATCAAGGCTATGTAATCATATTTTAGCAGACCTATGCCATCCCGCCCCACCCACCCATCCACAAGTGAAAGTACACATTTCTAGTCATCTTTATAATAAAAAATAAAAGGCTTGAAATGCAAACAATGAATGTGTAGCCACTTTATAAGATTTGACAACAGAATGATGTAGTTTCCGACAGAAATTCAGTATTTTCAAGAGTAAACAGCATGTGCTCAAGAAAACTTAGGAATCATTTTAGAATTTTGAGCTTGTATTATAAACAATATGGTTTGTTTGTAGTTCAAATCAAAGATTATGAAATACTAATCGTTAACCTTGAAAAATGGTAGTTAATCTGGAGTGGTAAAAAACGGCCATGTCAAAATCTATGTATTTTAGCTCGATTTAAGAGCAGGCATGAGATCGGAAAACTAGAACGTCTTGTAAACACATGTTCAATTATGTTTTAATTTACAAATTAGTTCTGAAATTTTAACTAAAATGTTCTCCAGCAACGCCTCATGATGAACGAGTTGGTTTCAACTGCTCAACATTTATTAATATAGTAGAAACGCACATAACTAACCAATCATACTACAGATTGATGAAATATCAACGAATCAATAACGTAAAATACCATTAATACCATCAAATAGGCAAAATATATGATTAAAAATAGATATTTCCAGAAAACGGAATTCTATTGGATTTCTTCTAAGTGGGTTGGGTTCAATATCAGCTGAGCAGAATGAATGCATTTCACAAAATGGCCGCCCGTGAATTACACGATCGATAATGTGAGAAAACCCGTACAGTAAAGTGAAAAATAGAAAATCATGCCAGATGCTTACATCGGATGCTGGTTGTGGAATCCGTTGTACTGCATCCTGGTGCGTTATGAGTCTTTTCTGTGGTCTTATGAGGTGCTGATCGCTTGACTAAGTATCTGGAACAAGATAATGACAATCACGCTTAGGAACAAAGTGATATTGAAATTAGGCTAGTAATCCATATTTAATTTCACAAACGTATACTGACCTCTCGATTAGAGAGAATTTGGAATTCTTAAAATTTCTTCATTCACTAGCGACCTTTCTCAGACCCGGCGAACGAACAACTCGATAATGGCCGCCGACCGGAAACGGAATTTTCCCAACTTGACTGTTGCCATATGTGAAAATGAAAACTGTAATCAACAATGTATCTCGTAAGACCAGGCGTACACGTCAGGAATACCTATTTAATTCCGGAAATCTAACAGTATTAAAAAAAAATGTATTTGTATATAAAATAAAGGAAGAGAAATAATCATAGGGCATCAAAAAATTCATCCACATCGCTGTCGACAGGAAAAGTGGCCAAAAGGCTGGCAGCATTGCCAGTTTGCCAACTTGTATGGCAATGCAAATTCTTTGGCCAAAAAATAGGCCAGCCCTTTGGTTACCTATAGAGTCAACCAACCGCTTTGGATGTCCCGAAAAACTAAGTGGGCACTCGGACCCCATACCCAAACCCAAACCCGACCCAAACGACTCGAACATATAAGTCCCAATAAGATGGGACTATTTGCGCCTCATAAGTATTTATTTATTTATTGCACAATGTAAACACAGATACAGGCTTTGCTTACGACTAATGAGTACATAACCCCGTTGGGGCGCGGCACGATAACTTAAAACTAGAATATTGTGTCTGTAACATTATTAATTAGAACATTATTAAATATAAATGTTTACAATTTTATTACTTATATTATTAAATATTTATATTAAATGGTATTGTATTATATTATCATTATATTCTGTTATTATTACATTTATAGTATAGTACTCTGTGTTTTGCGCCGTTTGAGGGTTTCCGCACCCGCAGCAGCCGCCCCAGCAAGCCCGTGAACCCATTTTCCCAGAGGCAGTGGGATGAGCCGCTCTGCAGGTTGGTACGGAATAATCTTATTAGTACGTCCACCAATACCGCTGAGCGTGCCCGCCTGCTGACTGTGGGTGAGTGGGAGTCGGGCCTCTGGCTTCAGGTACTACGTCACCCAACATAGGAACTATGCTGCGTGCGTGCGTTCGTTAGTCGGAATAAATTATAACCCTAAAAACTTTTTTACAAAAAAAAAAAAACAACCGACTTACAAAAAAATACTAGAAAGTGAAAAATAACTTTAATTTCGGAAGTCGGTCTTTGGATCTGTTTTTTAGTTTTTGCCACCGACTTGCGAAATTAAAGTTATTTTGCACTTTCTAGTATTTTTTTTTTGGAAGTCGGTTGCATTTTTTTTTTTTTTGTAAAAAAGTTTTTTATTTTTCACTTTTTTGTAGGTCAGTCTGTAATTTATCTAAGTTAGAATAGCTTAATGTCAACTGCTCATAACTTTTTACAAAATATTGCTTTTCCCGATACCAGGGCGTTAATTGTTGAGTTCTCCCAGTACAACACATAATATTTATATATATATACGGTCGAATTGAGAAACCTCCTTTTTTGAAAATGGTTAAAAAGACGGACAAATTAAAAATCTGGAGTCACACATCATAAATTCATAATAGGCACGTCATAAAGCGAACAGATTACTCGTACGTGTGACTCCGGTTTCCGGGTGAAGTCTTTGTCTGTTTTTTAATTTCAGGTGAGAATATTTTCGTTTCATACTTCTTATTATAGAGCGTGATTTTTCAGTAGTCGGGTTTTAGTTTATAAACTTTCTTTTTTAACCAACTTGGAAAGGAAGTTTCTCAATTCGACCGTATATATATATATATATATATTTATGTGTGTATGCGGATAACTTCGTCGTTTTTGAACCGATTTTGATGATTATTTTTTTGTTGGAAAGGAGGTATCCCAAAGGTGGTACCATGATAAGAAAATCAGGATCATATCAGGAGGATATTGTAACTTAGATAAATTACAGACTGCCCCACAAAAAAGTGAAAAATAAAAAACTTTTTTACAAAAAAAAAAAAGACTTCCAAAAAAATAATAAAAAGTGAAAAATAACTTTAATTTCGGAAGTGGGTGGCAAAAAGCTAAAATACAGATTCAAAGACACCGACTTTCGAAATGAAAGTTATTTTTCACTTACCACCTACCTACGTACCTATTTTTTTGTAAAAAAGTTTTATATCTAAGTATGCACCGTTGTAGACGAAATATTTCGCTGTGATTGTTTATCTTAGTTTTTATAATCCAATCATGCAGCATACTACTTTCTGTTTATTATCTAGGGAATTTAGTTTCGCATAATTTGATATACCTACAATTAATTATTTTTATTACTTAACTTTATTACAAAAAAAAGTTTTTTTAACTGTATGTACACACCGCTACATGTAAAACTATATTTTCCACCTCTCATTGTACGGAAATCCTCTACAACAATGCGAGATCAGTATAGCTATCTATAACTATACTCTATGCTTGATATGCAGCCGTGTGTACAACAACCCCTGCGAATCCAAAAACAAAAAACTTAATGGCTTGAAGGTGTAAGGTGTGTCAAACAAATGTCAAATTATAATCATTTTGATTTTGAGAAGAGCCCATGACGACGGCGAATCAATATATAAATTTATTTGTGTCAATATATTCGTGTTCTGTGATATATTAATACTACTTGGTCTGTGAATATGTCGAATTGAACGTGTGAATTTAAAATCTGTGGAAATTTGGACACAAAACATTTAGTACCGGTGTTAACACAGGGTGTTATTTAGAATAGATCAATAATTCTGGAAAGATAACTATTATCCTGTTGATTATGTCTTTTGTTGGTGTAGTAGTATTTTGAAGTTATATCAATAATTATGTTATAACGCGAAAAACAACTCTCGAACAGTGATTTGTAAACATACGACGTTTATATTTAATATAGTTGAAATCGCACAAATATGGAGCAAGTCGTACTTGTTGAATTTGAGGATGCGACAGATAATTTATATCCAGCATTGTTCCAGTGCTTCACTATCATTTTATGCGGGTAAGATATTAAAATAGTATGTTAATTTATTGTTAGATCAATAGCAAATGGACCTTGGTTTGCTAGGAACGACGAAATCCGCCAAAAGTAAAGTCTGAAATCGAGCGGTACAAAAAACAACACAAGTCACGCCTAACCCTGCATCCAAACCCACCACTAGTTACTGAACTGTTAAACCCGACCCTAAGACGACCCACTGACCCCCGACAGTGGTAATAAAGAGGCAGAAGAGGAACCACCTTCCATGAGTGGGCACTGGCTGCTCCACCACAACACCATTTGGCATGGAACAAATTCGCTTATGGTCCAACAACCAATTGCAAATAGAATTAAAAGAAAAAAAAATACTGCTTGTTTTCCCTAAAGGATCTCTGAAACTATCAATTGCAATTGCCAATTTTTACATGATTGATACACATTGATGCGCAAATTGATTGTCTACCAAATGCAATTGAAGCAATTGACAATATTACTACAATAATTTCAATTGATCGTTTTGACCCCTTTATTCACAATCTGTGTGCCTGTAGTTATTATTTTATAAACATTAACAGTAAAAGAAAGGACATCATTCATTTTGGGCTAAATATATGAAAGCCAAACAAAAAAAAAAGTTATATTCTAGTTAGAACATCTTATTCTCTTCACTTTTCACTAGGGACCAAATCTGTAGGGCCATTCCGTGTGCTGTTATACGTGTTTGAAAAATACTGTTTTCAGTATAGGTACCTATTACTTAAATGAATATTTTTTTACTAGCCTACTCTGTGCCACTCCTGGGCAGAGGCCTCCCTACTCTCCTGCCTTCTTTTCAATCAGGTTTTTGATCAAAAACCTGCAACATGGCCATTTGGTCATTGTATTTTGTATTTACAAACAAACACAGAGTTGCAGATGTTTGTTTTTGGTGACAATAATTTTTGTATGTTCAATTAGGTAGGTGTAATAATCAAGTCATCAATTACTTACGGTAACATTATAAATAGATAGGTGACTACATGAAATTAGAGCTTTCATTGACCATTATTTGATGACAATAATAAGGTATTTTTTTTTTTCTTTAGCAAGGCAGCCAACAGCGATCGATACTTGTAGTATATAACAGAGTATGTGAATTAATATTGTATGGCTAATTATAGGTTTCCCTGTATAACTAGGATTTTTATTATGTTCAATTATAGTAGATTCACTCACCAATTACTAATGCTAACATATAAATAATTATGTAGGTGACTATGAAATTAGTGTATGTTGAAATTATTTTATAGATGCAGTTGATACACTTATTAGAAGCTGGCAGTGCATAGACATATCACAAATTTAGTTGCTTAAGAATTATCACCATCCTGCAACATATTAACAATAACTTGTTTTATATGGTCACTTGAAAAGCATTTATTAGATGCTAAAAGTTTGTTGCTGACCTATTAATTAATTATACAACTAAATATATTTGAAGACGAGAATGGCATTTTAAAGAAGCTGCATTAATTAGCACCCAAAAATAATAGTAAAAAACATAAGAAACAAAGAACAATGTGTTCTACCGGAAAACTGCTTGTTTTCTTTTGTTTGGCTTTCACATTTAGCCCAAAAATGTATGGACGGTGAATGATCTCCTTTATGCATTGTAATCTTTAAATACCTAAAATTAGGATTCCTATTTATATGCATTAAGATCATGCATGTGAATCATGACTAAATTCAATTAGGCAATCATTATTGCACAACATTATCATTGTAATTTGAACATAATCAACAGATAGAATGTTACTCAATCATTTGAAATATAAATGTGTTTTCGGTAATAATAAATAATTAATATTTTAGGTACATAGCAGGCCGTCTCAATGTTGTCTCACCTACAGAATCTAAAGGCATTGCAACATTTGTGGGTACATTTGCCCTACCATCTCTTATATTTCTGTCACTGGCCCAACTGGACTTCAGTACAGTCAACTGGACATTCCTTCTTGCAATACTCCTTGCTAAGGGCTTAGTATTCTTTGGTGTTATGATTGTTACCATGCTGGTATCTAAACCATTGAATCTAGGCAGAGCAGGAATATTTGCAATATTCTGTACACAAAGTAATGATTTTGCTTTGGGATATCCCATTAGTAAGTATCTCTATCTTTTATTTCTTATGGAATGGAAATTTCTTATGGTAAATGGAAGCGGTTCATCTGGTCTGCCTTCCCTGATTACATTATGTTAGGTACTGTGCTTTAATGCAAATACAAATTTTTAACTAGTTGCATAATAAACTATACATCTATACTCTATACTGTCTATACAAATAAAATTGAAGTGTCTGTTTGTAATGTCAAAATAACAGCTTTTACTAAATGCTTATATGAATGTATATACGGTACTCAAATCAATCAATCTGCATAGCCTTTTCCCAACTATGTTGAAGTCGGCTTCCAGTCTAACCGGATGCAGCTGAATACCAGTATTTTACATGGAGCGACTGCCTATCTGACCTCCACAACCCAGTAACTGGGTAATACGGTACCCCTTGGTAAGACTGGTTGTCAGTCTTTCGAGCTTCTGACGACCCGTAATGACTGTCAAAGATCCACGAATGACAGCCGGGACCAACGGCTTAAAGTGCTTTCCGAGGCACGGAGGAGTCTTGATATGTAAAGATGGTCACCCATCCACGGACCGACCCCGGCAAGCGTAGCTTAACTTGATGGAACGACCCGTGCGGCTGTTATTAAAAAAAAAACAGATTTAAAAATTTTTGCCTGTCTGTTTGTTCCGGCTAATATCCGAAACGGCTAGACCGATCTTGACGGGACTTTCACAGGCAAGTAGCTGATGTTATAAGGAGTAATTTAGGCTACTTTTATTTTGGAAAAATAATGAGGGTTCCCCGCAAAAAAAATAAAACCCATGAAATTGTGACCAAAAAGTAGGATTTGAAAAAATTCTTTTTGCATTTGGTAGCCCAATTCTCGAGGATGGTTATAGGCTATTTAACATCACGCTACGACCCTTAGGAGCCGAGCAAAAAGAAAAAAAATCTGAAAGAACGCTAAGTGAAAACGAAGTAATATCGCGGGCGGGCTATGCAACGCGGCTGGTCGGGGGACCGGGGACGAGGGAGTTTTATTAAAATGTGGCTAGGGGTATTGTATTACCCAGTAACTGGATTGTGGTGTGGAGGTCAGATAGGCAGTTGCTCCATGTAAAATACTGGCATTCAGCTACGTCCGGTTAGACTGGAAATCGACCCCAACAAAGTTGGGAAATGGCTAGGCATAATATAATAAGTTTATGAGTTTATTTTAATATGGTTTAAATATGAAGTTCCTCCCTAATCATAAACACAATACACTGAGTACCTAAGTATTATGTCGATCAGATGGCCCAATCAGATTTTATTATATTTGGGGGCATTAACATGAAAAGGTTACAGTTTAATTTTTTTAAACACACTGCCATTTGAATAGCTCGTGGCTAAGTAATAACAGCCGCACGGGTCGGTCCATCAGGTTAAGCTAGACTTGCCGGGGTTGGTCCGTGGATGGGTGACCATCTTTACATACCGAGACTCCTCCGTGCCTCGGAAAGCACGTTAAGCCGTTGGTCCCGGATGTCATTCGTGGATCTTTGACAATCGTTACGGGTCGTCAGAAGCCCGAAAGTCTGACAATCAGTCTTACCAAGGGGTATCGTATTACCCAGTTTAATGGGTTGTGGAAGTCAGATAGGCAGTCGCTCCATGTAAAATAATGGTATTCAGCTGCATCCGGTTAGACTGGAAGCCGACCCCAACATAGTTGGGAAAAGGCTAGGCAGATTGATTTTTTGCCATTTGAATAGCTTTTCATATCTTATTGATAAAGTGTCAAGGCTACATTATGACAATTAAGATAAAACGATAAAAAGTTTTAAGTGGACACACCTGATTTTATTGAAATAACTGATGGCAATGACTTCAAAAACCTTAAAATAGAACAAACTTTCACACAGATTGTTAGGGTTCCGTACCCGAAGGGTACCAAACGGAACCCTATTACTAAGCCTCCGCTGTCCGTCCGTCCGTCTGTCTGTCACAGGGCTGTATCTCATGAACCGTAATAGGTAGACAGTAGAAATTTTCACATTTTTTAATCTCCTTATAATAAACATTTAATTTTGAAGAAAAAAAATCTTACCCTAGCATGCGGGGTGTCATTGTCTAGAACCCATCGAGTAGAGTACAAATCTATTTTTTATTTTTTTTATCTTCAAAAATAAATTAATAGGGGCCGCAAAAGTTGTCAATTTTAGATTATTTTTGTATGAGCTCTATCGCAACAATTATACAAGTTAGGAATTTTAATTCTGTATATCATGTACCATTGTACTGTATTTAATCAACAAATACTAAAAACGCCGATTCATAAGTTATTTTGCTTAAATATGAGCTATTTTCTGCAACTGCAAAAAATAACCTTGTAATTCACAGTATCATTATGAAATACAAAGTTATTTTTGCGATTGTTAAACTTAAATATGGTACGGAACCCTTCGGTGCGAGTCCGAGGCGCACTTGGCCGGTTTTTTTTATAACTCATTCAACAACTATAGAGTAATGGCGTCGGAGCGCGTGCAACCTTTGAAAATATACGGAAGTTATTATCTCCATTTATTCCGTTTATTCATTTTTGTTCTTATAAAATACATTTTTAAATATTTCTTAAAATATATATAAAAAACATCTCCTTTTATTATTATTATTATAATATGAATTACGTTTTGATGAGTAAAGCGCGGTTAAGGGATACATCAATTTTTTTTTTTTTTTTTTTTAATTCCTATAAAACCAAATGTATCGCGGGCTACCACTACCGATCCACCTTAGTAAAAGCGATCGTTGCAATCATTTTGTCACTCATTTGTTCGGAAAACATCTGTCGGCGCCTACGCCGACGCATTCGGGTTCGCCGAATAAAATATTCGTGACGATTACTTATTAGGACACGGTGCGGGCGTTCCTCGGTGTCCTAATAGAAAGCGATAGTCGCAATCATTTGTTCGGGCTCACCATGACCAAACAAATCTTAATGATCGTGACGATTGATTCGCGCGACGCCGCGCCGATGATCGTTTTTATTAGGACAGCGCCATAAGAAAAAAAAATATTTCTTATTCAATGTAAAAGCTATTAATTTTTTGCGTTTTTATTTTCAGTAAATGCACTGTATCGCCAGACTCATCCGGAATATGCTCTATATTTATATCTGATGGCACCAATCTCACTGGCAATTTTGAACCCAATCGCCTTTGTGTTGATGGAGATCAATAAAGAATATGATCAGACCCCAGTTATAACTATTGAAGGTCAATCGAAATGGTGTATATGCAGTTTAAAATTGTTGAAGCAAATAGCAAAGGGCATTGCCTTCAATCCAGTTGTTGTTATGACTGTTTTGGGTATTTTTGGTAATGCTGCATTCAAACACCAACTTTCTATTTACATAGAAGGCCTTTTGGATGTAAGTGGACATTGCAACAATATTATATTATTTAAATTATGTTAATTCAAGGAACCACCCAAGGACTAATTAAATTTGCTGCCAAAATTTCACAGTATGAAGGGTATCGAAATTATGATAAATATACTTTAAACTTATAATTTCAAGTAAGTCCTAACTACAGTTGATTATGAGGTCAACGTCTTTCTTTTATCACCATTGGATATTAATAGCAGTCTGTGAAGTTTCGCTTTCTAATTTAATTTGACCTTGTATACAGGAGCCTAAACGCCAATGACCTTTGGGTGTAAGAAAATACAACTTTTGACTTTACTTAAACAATGTTTGCATGAATTCATTTCATATTTTTTCTTCCTTTAGGTACTTTATTTAATTTACACAAAAATGTTGTTTCAGGTATTTGGCCAATCTTTTGCAGCAACAGCTTTATTCTTGCTAGGACTCCGCATGGTGGGTCAGGTACACAGACTAAGAGGACCAGCCCTCTTACTGCCATGTGTGCTGATTATGGTTAAGTTGTAAGTAATAGTTTTATTTCTTGTGTCTTTTACCTGGATGTTACGGTACCTATAATTACATATTTTATTGGGCACAGTGCCCAATTACCAATTAATACTGTGCCAGATAAGCGATAACCCTTTCGGCTCATTCATACTGATAACATTTAAGTAACATAAGTTATTTATGCTCTAAATTATTGGTTCTCGTTTATAAACAGTTCTTTACTCTGAGTCAGTCATGAATTCATGATTCATAATAATGTTGTTTCATCAATCAAATAGCACTTTGACCACTGAGCAATGACCGTATTTGAATTTTATACTTAAAGTCCTTATTGATACATTTAGGTACATATTCAATGAAATTTATAAAGTGCTCGAGGATTTTTCAGTTTGGTGGAAACTGACCCTTTGTCTGTCGAATATATTCCACTGTTATGTTGTACCTACTTACTTATTGCGAATTTGCGAGTTATGGAAACAGCACCCTAATTGCGTACTATCGATTGGAATCTGTTTTATTTTGACAGTTCAACAACATTCATTGCGTTATTTACGTTGTTTTTTCGAACATATGAAGCAATGGATTAGCAATTTGTTTCCAAATAATTCAAATTGGTAGTACGTTACGCAGTGACTAAATAAAACTAATCAACCAAGATAGCCCCACTGCGACACATATAATAATAATAGGAATTTAATAATAAAATAAAAATATATTTAATAGGCCACTTGGAGAGGGCTCCCGCAAGATGCGCTTGCGCCACAACCCGATTCTCCGCCTTACGTATTCAGTGTAAAACAAATCAATTAGATAATAATCTAAATTCGACATTGGAATTTATATAAAAAACTAGTTCTCATATCGTTGACGCACATGCATTGCAAATGAAGTAGATGACATACCTAGCCATGTATATCTGAATTCTCAAATAGCGAGGTAATTTCGTAACACATATAAAATGACAATTGATCGCATTTTCTTTCATTTTAACAGTTCAGCCACGTTCATTGCGTTATTTACGTTGCTAAGCAGACGAATTTATAAAACCTATGAAGCAATAGATTAGAAATATCCTTCAAAATTCTGGGATTGTGATTGAAACTGTGTTATGCAATTAGGGTGGGAAGTGTCGTGAATTCGTTCTAACATTCTAACAGTCATTTCCATGGTATTATTTTATGGCATGTATTTAACGCGGCGAAAAATTAATCTGAATTTGGGATTAAAAAATGGGAAACAATAAAGCTTCCGAAAAACAACTTAACTTCCAGCGATCTGGGGTTGACTGTAATACTAACTAAGCTGTTAAAATGAATTAACGAAAAATTAATACAAAATTAACCGACAAAAAATTTTGTTTTTAACAAAGAAACATGAGCTTATTCAAATTATAATTCCACGAAAAATAATCTATACTTTCAAATAATAAACTAAATTTCCAAAAAAAAAAATACTAAACATCCGAAAAAAATACTAAGTTTCCGAAAACATATGTTCTACTAAAATAACCGTTTTCTTAAGCTCTATAGAAACCAGCTTAATTTCTATTATTGGTTATAGAATAACTTTTTTAACTCTCAATTTAAATGAAAATAACTACCTACCAGTCGGGATGGAAGTTAGTGTACCCCCACTTTATGGTTAATATAGGTCGAATCTGTCCCAAAATCGAATCGGGGCACCCCGACTCCACGTAGTCTTTTGGCTGTCACCCTAGAGTGTATTTAAAAATACGGAGACGCGGAGGGAGAGCAGCCCCCACCCGCTGTAACAAAGTTTAGGCAGCCATGCGAGTCGTAGCGGCTGAGGCGGCGGGGTCATTTAGCTCGCTTCGCTCGCTCTCTCGACCCCGCCATCCTCTTCTAACTCAACCTGTCCGAGTCGGGATGCCCAAGTCCCGAGCTCGCTTCGCTCGCTCTTGCATCCGAAGTTATTGTCTAACTAAAGGAATAATAAAAGTAAAAACAAAAAAGCTTTTGAAGCTCATCTAATATAATTATTGCTAAAATATTTAATCGCTGCCTAGTTATTTTTTAGTAGCAAATAGTTTTTTATAAGAAATCCCGCGTGATTCTACCCGCAACGACGGCGCTCACAACAAAGTTGCGTCTGCGTGTGGGAGCATTTGTTTAGCTTTACATAATTTCAACCATCATCATCGACCTAGTACTGCCAACAATAAATATGTGTGTGACATTGCCATCGCAATATTTTCCGGGAAGATTGACAAAGGGTGGAGGTACTACGAGGGCAGGTCATAAAGTTCACAGAATGAAGGGGTTAGAGAGGGGGAGGGGGGGGGGGGGGGTAGTTATTTTTAACCGACTTCAAAAAGGAGGAGGTTATCAATTCGTCGGAATCTTTTTTTTTTTTTTTATTTTTTTTTTTTATGTATGTTCCCCGATTACTCGAAGATGGCTGGACCGATTTGGATTATTTTTTTTTTGTTTGAAAGGGTATACTTCACAGGTGGTCCCATGATCATCAAGTCAGGATCTGATGATGGGATCCTGGAGAAATAGAGAGAACTCTTCCAATTTTATAGGCACACTTGAAGCGATTTGGATAGTCTTTGGAAGAGTACTTTCTTGGAGTGGTCCCATTTCAATTTGGTGAAGATCTGATGAAGAACTTCTGAGATAGGCAACGGAACTCCTCAATAAATGATAGCAAATGGACTGGGATTGCTGAAATCTCATGTCTGTTTGTTGTTCACACCAGTTCATAACATAACATCACGCCAGTACGCTGTGAAGGGGTAAGCACATGTGAACCACTAAAAAGTGAAAAATAAAAACTTTTTTACAAAAAAATACAACCGACTTCCAAAAACAACACTACAAACTGAAAAATAACTTTAATTTCGGAAGTCGGTGGCAAAAAACGAAAACACATTTAACTAGACACCGACTTCCGAAATTAAAGTTATTTTTCAGTTTGTAGTGTTGTTTTTGGAAGTCGGTTGTATTTTTTTGTAAAAAAGTTTTTATTACCCGTCACTACTTGGCGACTCAATACAATTTTATATAGGTGCTACTAAGTTTTATCTCGTACATTGGACCTCAATGATAGATACAGTAAACTTTAACGTCGCGTGGTCTGTACGCCGTGACGCGGCTCTTGTTGAGAATTGATCGGGTCATCACAAAATATGCACAATAGTAGAATGATAAAAACATCCAGACTGTTACTGAAAAATTCCTGATAGGTACCCAATAGCCCGACCTGAGAATTAACCCCAGGACCTCATGCTCAGCAGAAGCGCTTGCGACCACTAGACCAATGAGGTATTAGTCCGCTTCAAAGTGACTAAGTACTTTTAGTGACTTTAACGTTTTATTTTTTCACTACTTAGCTTCTGCCCGCGACTTCGTCCGCGTGAAACTGGTTCCCCCGACCCACCTCGTCTCATCGGATTGCCTGCCGCCCCTGCCGGCGCTATTACTTTGTTTTAGCTTAGTATTATTTCAGATTTTTTTTTTTCGGCACCTAAAGGGTCCTAGCGTGATGTTATATAGCCTATATATATAAGATTTTTTTCAAATCCGACTGGTGGTTCCAGAGCGCATTCAAACAAACAAAAAAACAAACTCTTCAGCTTCATTAGTATACATGTTACCGGCCAAACCCGATTTCAGGCTAAACTACACTTCTGGACACATCTTTTGGCCCACCTTGTATTTTCAGTTTCGTTTGGTCCTAGCTAAAATTTTATATTAGGTCGAGCAAAAAGTTTTTATGCAGTTTTGAACCTGGCACATTCACAATTTCATTCAATAGTCTTTTTTTGAATTTCGAACACAGAATTTAAAGAAACAAAAGACAATTTGGAGCCTGTTTGTTGATATCAAACAATCGAATACTAAGAAAACTTGGTTTTATTGGTTTACTTGGATTTAATTCTTGAAAAAGTGATTGATATCTTTGGTTTTGCAACAAACATTACTTATTCTTAACATTAAGGTGAGGTTCTATCAATAATCTATGGATACTTCACCTGAAGTCGCCGCCCAAGCTGTGGCACTTATTCAGGCCGGACACAGCCAAAGAAACGTGAGTGCTCAACTTAATTTAAGTCGATCTGCGGTCCGAAATGTTTATCGGAGGTACCTAGAGACTGGCGGCTTTGTTCGTCGCCAAGGAAGGCCACGATCTCGGGTCACAACTGAAAGGCAGGATCGATTCATCGTGACGACCAGCTTGAGAAATCGTCACCTTACCTCCATTGAGATACAAAACCAACTTCGCGACTTCCACGGAGTATCTGTGAGCGCTCGAACTGTTCGGAGAAGGTTAAAAGAACGCGATATGGTACCACACAAGCCAGCTAATGGCCCCAAACTAACGCGAGCCCACCGAACAGCGCGCCTTCATTTCGCACGCAGTCATTTAAATTGGACACAGCAAGATTGGAGCCGTGTACTCTTTTCTGATGAGTCTAAAATTGTGTTACATGGCAATGATGGAAGGAAGAAGGTCTACCGACGTAAGGGAGAGCGTTCCGCACAATGCTGCTTTGAAGAGAGGGTTGCTTATGGCGGTGGCTCATGGACTGTCTGGGGCGGTATATCCGCGAGCGGCAAAACTCAACTAGAGGTTGTTACAGGACCACGGCTGCCAACATTAAATGCTGAAAGGTACATTCGTGAGTGCTTAGAACCTCACGTGATACCATACGCGGACTATGTGGGCCCAAATTTCCTTTTTATGCATGATAATGCAAGAGCCCATGCGGCCGGCATCGTCAGGGAATATCTTCGGGATGTGAACATCACAGTTATGGACTGGCCAGCCAGAAGCCCAGACATGAACCCCATTGAGCACATGTGGGACGAGCTAAAAAGACGTGTTAGGGCTCGTCAGCCAGTTGCCCAGACGATGCAGGAGTTGAAAACTGCCATAGAAGAGGAATGGGAGATGATCCCTCAAAATTTCATAGAGCGGTTGATAAACTCTATGCCTAATCGTATGAGAGCTGTGGTAGATGCCCATGGAGGCAACACGCGTTATTAAATTAAACCTTTATTTGATAAAACATGTTTTTTATTCAAAAATCAATTGCCTTTAACAAGGCGCATATCCGACTTGTTAGGCGTAGCTCCATGTCGTATGGTATTCTGAATTCAAATTTAAAACAATACGATCGAAAAAGATGGTAAAATGTATCAGGTTTAAAACTGCATCAACAGTTTTTGTTCAATCTAGCAATCATATTTCGGTAGGGCCCATCGAAACCTAAACTCTAAGGTGGGCCAATAGATGTGTCCAGAAGTGTAGTATGTCCTAGGCGAAACCGGTTTATCTTACGTTTCAGGATATACTGTTTGGCCCCAGGACAATCTAGTTAGGCCGAAATACTTTAGGCTTAACTAGTTTGGCCTAGGCTAAACTGATGGTCAGAGGATACGAAATGGAGCACTATGAAAAAAAGGACTTATCAACACATTGAGAATCGCATCTTCTCCCGCGCTACGGGAAGTACAGTCTCTTCGCCTTTGCGTAATAAGGTGCAAATACCTATGCTCGCCTCCACAGCCTCGGCTTACTGGTCACCTTTGGCGACCAGACTCGGCTGCTACGGCTCGCTGGTGCGAGCGCTTTATTACAGCGGGCGCAGGCTGTCCTCCCTGCGCGCCTCCGGCTCTAAGAAACACTCGGGGTAGGGTAAACAAGTACCACGTGAAGTCGGGATTGCCTAACTCGGTTCTGTGACAGTTTTTGAACCTAATCTATCCTAAAACGGCTGGTCGTAGACAAAAACACCCAAGAGGTTTTAGTTTTTATATTTAAGTGTTCTTTACGATATAATACGGTTCTTACAGGAGTACTGTGTGATCCACGTATTCTCACTAAAACAAAGGGTAAGGTATATAAAACAGCAGTTCGTCCGGCTTTATTGTATGGATCCGAATGCTGGACATTACAGAAGACACATGAACAAAAGGTCCATACCAATGAAATGAATATGCTTAGATGGGCAGGTGGTGTGACCAGCCGCCGGGGTCGCGGGTAGTTCGAAGGAGATACCGTGGCCCTGGCACGGGCAACTGAAGGATCATGGGTGGGTTTTATTCAGTAAAAGTCTGACACGCCCTCCCGCTCTGCCCAGAGCGGGAGAAGTCATTTGATGATTTCCCATCCACAAAAAAAAAAAAAAGGTGGTGTGACCAGACTAGACAAAGTCCGCAATGAGTACATACGTGGCAGCTTTAAAGTCACACCAATCACGGAAAAATGAGTGAAAACCGCCTAAGATGGTATGGACACGTCAAAAGACGTAATGAAGATCATGTGCTACAAATTGCACTAAACCTGCCGCAACAAAAGAGAGGCAGAGGGCCCCCCATTGACCTGGTGGTCAAATATAAAAAGAGACCTCAGGAAAGCCCAATTGCCTGAACCGACAACCCAAGATAGAATCACTTGGCGCAGGAAAGTGAGGAGACCTGACCCCAAATAAAGGGGCTAGGGACAGAAGAAGAAGAAGAAGTTCTTTACGATATAATCGAGAAACTAACGATTTGCGAAAAATACTTTTTTTTTGATTAAAAATTTCTCTTTTTTTCTCAATGCTTTTCACTCCAACTGATTGAATCGTAGGGCAGCCTGACCAAATAGGTTAGGTTGGGATATAACTGTGACCAACCGTGCGCTAGCCGAGCGAGCGCTACTTCCAAAGGCTAGGATGTTAACTAAATGGGTTACTCAATTTAGCCTGTGTTTATTTTGTCACAAGCAACGATGCAATCAGTTTAGCCTAGGGCCCTAAAGCCAAACTAGTTTGACCGGTACATATACGAGGTGCATTCAATAAGTACCTAGCCTCATCGCCAGAGGGCGCTGTAGTTTCAAAAGAGTTTTACTACAGAGTAGCACATTCTTTTTTAATTCTTTTTTCAAATTTTCATTCCAATCCCTTCATTTGTTTTAATTTGACAACTTATGGAAGCGAACGTGTCGATCGGTTTTACAAAAATGGAAAAAGAGCAACATCGTTCGGTGATTCGATTCCTATTTTTGGAAGGGAAAACGCGCATCGAAATCAAAGAGCGCTTGGATGCTGTGTACGGTGACTCTTCTCCATCGATGGCCACCGTCAAGAATTGGTTCAACGAGTTTGCACGTGGCCGTACGTCGGTTTTTGATGAACCACGTCCAGGTGCACCGAAAACAGCTGCTACGGAGGAAAACATTAAAAAAATCCATGATCTCGTATTGGCAGATCGCCGATTGAAGGTTCGGGAGCTAGCTGAGACTGTAGGCATTTCAGAAGGAACAGTGCATCATATTCTTCACGAGGAACTCGGCATGAGAAAGCTGTCGGCGCGATGGGTGCCGCGTTTACTCACACCAGAAAACAAGCGCAACCGTGAGACCACATCGGAGACGTGTTTGGCGCTGTTTAAGCGGAATCCAGCGGAGTTTTTGCGTCGTTTTGTGACCGTCGATGAAACCTGGATCCACTGGTACACACCAGAGACCAAGGAGCAATCAAAACAATGGATCCAGACCGGGGAACGTGCTCCAAAGAAGGCGAAAACTGTAAAATCGGCCGGAAAAGTTATGGCCACCGTTTTCTGGGATTCACAAAGTGTGATCTACATCGATTACCTCGAGAAGGGTAAAACAATTACAGGGCTTTACTATGCCGATTTATTGGGCCGATTCGACGCCGAATTAAAGAAAAAACGACCCCATCTGGCGAAGAAAAAGTGCTGTTTCACCACGACAACGCACCGGTTCACACGTCTGCCGTTGCCATGGCCAAATTGGTCGAATTACGCTACGAATTGCTGCTCCATCCACCGTATTCTCCAGATTTGGCCCCTTGTGACTTCTTTCTGTTTCCTAATCTGAAAAAATCACTCGCCGGGAATAGATATGGATCGAATGAGGAGGTCATCGCCGCCACGGAGGCCTATTTTGCAGAGTTTGACAAAAACTATTTTTCGGACGGGTTAAAAAAGTTGGAGCATCGCTGGGCTAAGTGTATCGAACTAAAAGGAGACTATGTTGAAAAATATTAGGTTGGGGAAAAAGTCTTTTCGCATTATAGTATGTATGAACTTAAAATAAAATCTGTTTGGTTATACTATTTGTATCTGGCTGGTTTTGGTATCATTGAAAGTTTAAATTTTAAAGAACATAATTCTAAATTCAAATTAGGAAAATGTGTGATTTTCATTTGTTTTTCGTACTGTCAAGATGAGTGAATCTAATGAAGAAATTCGATACATTTTAAAATTGTACTACAAAAAAGTTAAAAATGCAACGCAAGCCGCGAAAAAAAATTGCGATGTTTATGGGCCCAGTGCAGTGTCTGTGAGAGTAGCACAAATTTGGTTTAAGCGTTTTCAATCCGGAAATTTTGATGTCAAAGATGCACGTCGCTCTGGTCGCCCTATTACGGATAAAATGGATGCCATTTTTGAAAAAGTAGAGCAAGATCGGCATATCAGTAGTTACGACGTAGCTGAAGAACTGGGAATTGACCACAAAACAGTTTTGACGCATTTGAAAAAATCTGGGTACACAAAAAAGCTCGATATTTGGGTACCTCACGAGCTCACTGAAAGAAACCTAATGAACCGTGTACTCATTTGTGATTATTACGACGTAATGAAACCGAACCATTTTTGAAGAAGCTGATAACTGGTGATGAAAAGTGGATCACGTACGACAAGAACGTGTGAAACAGGTCGTGGTCAAAGGCCGGTCAGGTTTCACAGACTGTGGCGAAACCCGGGTTAACTCGCAACAAGGTGATGCTGTGTGTGTGGTGGGATTGGAAGGGCATTATTCATTATGATCTGTTACCACCAGGCAGGAACATCGATTCTGAACTCTACTGCGAACAACTGATGAGATTAAAGCAAGAAGTTAAGAGAAAGCGGCCGGAATTAATCAACAGAAGGGGTGTGGTTTTTCATCATGATAACGCTAGACCTCACACATCTTTAGCCACTCAGCAAAAATTAAGAGAGTTTGGCTGGGTGGTGTTAATGCATCCGCCGTATAGTCCTGACCTTGCACCTTCAGATTTCCACCTGTTTCGGTCTCTTCAGAATTCTTTAGGCAGTGTCAGGTTAACATCACGAGAGGACTGCCAAAACCACTTGTCGCGGTATTTTGATCAGAAGTCCCAAAATTTCTATAGCAATGGGATCATGTCCCTACCTACAAGATGACAAAAAGTTATCGAACAAAATGGTACCTACATACTTTAGATAAATGTAAATAATGTATATTAAAAAATGTTTTGAATTTTCTTAAAAAATGCGAAGAAACTTTTTCCCCAACCTATTAAATTGCCACTTTTCCAAAATTTTCGTTTACTTTTTGTAGGCTAAGTATTTATTGAATGACCCTCGTATATAGGGTGACTGGTAATTAGTGACCGTTACTTAAACACATGATTGTGCTTATGATAACAAACAACTTTTATTATGGGACCAAACCTGAAATCGCGAAAACAAATCAGTTGCCCCATGCATTCATGTTCACAATTCACATAACTCGGCAAAATGTAGGGATAAATGTAGGGGGTTTTTGATCGCCCTTCGTACGAGGGTAAGTAAAAAGTAGTGAGAATGAGATAGATTATAATGACTATTGATAACTTAATAATTTAATTTTCTACATAGTCTCAGAGTCTCTCTACACACCGAGTCCAGCGCTTTTGCAAGACTTCAATCCCTTTCAAAAAAAAAGTTTTGTCTTGGTCCTGCAAAAAGCTCTCCACGGCATCCATCACCTCGTTATCGTCTTCGTACCTGTTTCCCCTTAAGTATTCTTTCAATTTGGGGAACAGATAAAAATCGCTAGGTGACAGATCTGGTGAATAAGGGGGGTGGTCAACCAATTCGAAGCCAGCTTGCTGAATGGCAGCCATCGCAACTGCCGACCTGTGCGCGGGTGCGTTGTCGTGATGAAACAGCACACCCTTTCGAAGTTTCCCTCTCCTTTTCTCTTTGATGGCATTCCTCAACTTAGGAATTAAAGCTGCATAATATTGGCCTGTAATAGTGGTTCCACGCTCCAGGTAATCAATCAACTATATCCCTTCTGAGTCCCAAAATATTGAGGCCATAACCTTGCCAGCCGATGCCACGGCATGAAACTTCTTCGGGGTCGGTGATGATGGTCGTTTCCATTGCGAAGATTGCTGTTTTGTCTCGGGATCAAAATGATGGACCCATGTTTCGTCCATTGTTACGAAACGAGACAAAAAGTTTTCAGAATCTTCTTGAAACTTGTCCAACAATATCTTCGAAATGTCAAGTCGATTTTGTTTCTGACTGTCGGTTAACATTCTCGGCACCCATCTTGCGGAGACTTTTCTCATATTCAAAGATTGTTTCAATATGGATTGAATACTTCCATATGAAAAGCCCATTTCTTGAATTAAGTATCGGATGGTTACTCTTCGAGCGCTCAATACAATTTTCTCGACTTTCGCAACATTTTCTTGGGTGACTGACGTCGATGGATGGCCGCAACGATGTTCGTCTTCCGTGCTTGTTCTCCCTATTCGAAATTGAGAAGCCTACCTTGCGACAGTGGAACAAGGCGGAGCTGACTGTTCTAATGTTGCCTCCAAATCGCAATGAACCTCTTGCGTCGTTAACTTTTTTAAACAGAGGTATTTAAAAACGGCTCGCACTTCGTTTTTCTCCATTTTCGAGAACACGTTCCGACACGAAGCAAACAAATGACTACATTCAGAAAAAAACAAAAGAGAATCGAAGATTTTTTTCTTTATTAATATTACAAATATGTATCTGAGCTATGCCTGCCAGTATTTATTTTTTTTCTTACCAAGGAGTATGTCGTTCTCACTACTTTTTGATCCCCCCTCGTATACCTTGTCATTTAGTAGCTTAAAGAGATTACTTTTGAATTCGTTGTTATTCTTACTATTTCTAATATGACAAGGTAATTTGTTATACAATGTTGGTGGCATTGCATACACACTTTTATAAGCAAACGCAGTTCTGGTGATTATTGTTTGTAACTTATCTGAGCGACGTTGACTTTCTACATGATTAAACAAGTGTATATTGGTTTTTACAAACATCAAAACCTCATAAATATACAGCGACGGTACTGTCAGAATATTTAAAATTTGTTGTTCATATTTAATCAAATAAAATAAAAAAATTACAGAATCGTCCTGCCAGTAGTTATGAGGGAGAGCGTGAGCGCCCTGCACGCGGGCGATAATGAATCAGAAACGCTGTCGCTCTCTACTTACGCCTTCTTGTATGGAACCATACCCACCGCGCCCGCAGTGTTCGTCTTTTCCAACTTATATCAGTTGGAGATGGATTTGGTAAGATATTTTATAAAAAAGTTTGACCACTTAAAAAGTTTGTAGGTCGATCGCGTGACTATTACCTTGTCTAATCACAAATTTTGTAAACGTTATCAGCGCACGTAGATTTAATACGATCTGTTCATTATGATTACTACCTAACAATAATTACTTATCTAACTTTGTCAACTTACCTACCTATTATTATCTTAATATGTTGTCGAAATGTAAGAAATTGTTACTGTACCTAAGTACTTACATACATTTATAAATTACAAAAATTTACTAAGTCGAGATTTCTTCTGAGCTTATTATGGAGCTCCTTTGGAACTCACGATCTCTTGCTCCCCAGTCTTCACTTGAACCGTTGCGCTGTTGCCGAGCTTCATTTTTGGGAGTATTTTAGATGATCTTGATAAAATGGACGCTGCTAATATTGCTAAAGCGTATCTAATTTCTAGGCTGGCTATCTGTTTATACTCTGTCCACTAGGTTATTCACGTTTTGACACCTGTCAGTTTCATACTAACGAATTGTGTTTTGCGAATTTGAACCTTATTACAACTTGAAATTATCCAACTGACAGGTGTCAAAAAGGACAGAGCATAAGAACCTTTTTAATGGCTTATAAAATATCTTTTTCAGATGGCATCCTCCATGGTAATCTGCACATTCCTGTCGGCCCCCATGATGTTTATGTCGGCGCAAATGATAGCTATAAACAAAGACTATGCCGATCAGCTGAAGAAGTTTGGCTTTGACCTGTCTATCGTATCTCTAGTCGCTTCTATTTGGATTCTCTTCGTGTTCACAGTAACTAAGAAGTACAAACGGATGCCGCATAGACTGACGCTGTGTTTGATTGTGTCGCAGGTATTGTAAAAATCGCGTCAAATCATATGGAATTTATTTTTAAGCTGTAAAGTTTGAATATTATTTATAAGGGCTATAAAGTTAGGCGCCAAAATGCGATAAAAACAGCTGATAACCCCGAATAATCAGAACAGAAACATGTGCTTTGATTAATGTGTTTAAGAATAGCAAACTATGTCGGAGCCATATTTAGACACAACAAAGCTGTTTTGTAAACATACTTATGTTTACGCATATTTTTTTTCATCCCGTTTTCCATTTTTCGCTGAAACATGGTATAAGAATGCAATAAGAATAATCTCTAAAACCAATTTTTTTTTCTGAATTTGACTGGGTGACAAATGACAAAGGCCTAACTGTATTAGCTCCTGATCAAGTTGATTTGAAAAATTAAAGGGAGGCCTGTTTGCCCTGTAGTGGGACAACACAGGCTGAATTATTAATATTAACTAAGCCTAAATTATGTAATAATCCGGTTCCTTTACACATTTTGATAAAATGTCTACTATAATCTTCCTATAGCCATTTATTTTACTTTAGCGACCATGAACTGCATTTTTTCGTCTATGATTGCCTGTCAATAAATAAAGAACTTCATAGGCGTGCTTATGTTAAAAGTAAAATAAATGGTTAGTTGGAAAGAGTTTAAAAACGTGTAATAATTCGGTTCTCGTACACAATGTATTCGATGAACGTTTCAGTTACTCCTGGCTATTAGCGTGGTGTGGGGCGGGCCACTTACCGGTTACACGCCGTCTTGGCATGCGACCGTGCAACAGGCGCTCAGGATATTCAGCATGTACTCCTGTTTGCTGTGGACCTCTATGCTCTCTGTTGGATTACTGATGTTACAGGTGAATAATACATTAATTTGTTATTTTTGTTAATTACAATACTGCCCTCCCGAACCTAAAGTGCAGTATCAGCAAAAACACGAATTCGAGAAACAGACATTTCGATAAAACTTTGAATGCAAGGTGAAAGGATATGTACAAAACTAAAATACTAAACAGTGTTACGTTAGTTTTTTTTTTTTTAAAAACTATAATTTAAAATGTGAATTCAGAATAATATTATGTAACTTAAAACCTACCAAAATGGCTCGGGTGGGCAGTATAGCATTTCTGTATTATTGTTAAATCAATTAGTGCTCCACTGCCAAAGATTCAACGCATCAATTGAACTTACTTCTAGAGGGACCATGTCTTTAGACCAGGGGCCGTATTATGAACAATTAATGCCATCATTTTTCCAGTGCTAGAGAGAGACGGAGCTATACATGACCTATATCACCATCCCTTTTTCGCAACGGAATCATGATGGCGTTAATACTTCATAATAAGGACCCAGGTTTTTTATTAACAGGTTTGTGGTATTTTGACAGAGCGAGAAAAAAAGCGGCTAAGTCCAAGTCGGATTCGCACACGATGGATTCCGTATCACCGTACAATATTTAACACGACATATTAAAAAAAAAAACCGGACAAGTGCGTGTCGGACCACGCACAATGAAGGGTTCCGTAGGTTGTAAAGAATTTATTTCAAAATCAAACTAAACATTGTAATACCGAAAAAAATTTTTTTATGTGATAAAATTACAAGTTAACAATTTTCGGACTTTTCCTTTACTTGTGCTGTGAGACCTTGCTTCTTGCCAAACATTATTCTAGGTCAACGGGAAGTACCCTATAGGTTTTGATTTACTTGCGAGTATCAAAATATGGCGCATAAATGGGCGTATTTTTTAATTGCGTTGACTTCTAAGTCAAGTCAAGAAAAAATCAAGCTTCTAAGCTTGATTTTTTCACAACTCCAAGGGATCATAGACATGACTTTTTCATGAAATCATGAGATTTGAGGCCAATTCTAACTTATGTAGTTGTATTGCTGATTCTAATGATTATAATTCTGTAAAGCCATATTAGTTACGGCCGGACGCCAATCATATTTTAATCAAGATACAAACCTGACACTGACCTGCAAAAAAAAACGTAAGAAAATTTGAATTTCGCGGGCTAACTTAGCGCATCCCCTTAAACTGAATAGAAGTTTTAACGGCACGTATTTCCAAATCCTTGTCCGTTCCGTGTTATACTGTAGGTACTAATTATGTACATATATCAACGGTTCACGTCATCACGTCAACGCCGGCTGTCGCTAAAATCCAGCGCTGGTGCCCTGTCTCGCATAGGGTAGCAACATTATACAAATATTCTTTATTGTGGTACATAGGTAAGCAATAAGTTGTTACATGTTTCCGAAATTGTACACAGCTATGACCCGCCATAATGGCATACAATAATTTTAAAGTGGGTAACATTTTAACAGCACAATCAAATAGAAAATTAAAATAATAACAATTTAAATATTTAAATATGCAGCACTTTAGAATTAACGAATATTTTTACATGTCTCAAGGCAACAATTAAAATAACGAGACATAAATTATAAATTCAGTTAGAATTAAATAATACAAATTAAGAAATATATACATTTTACTTATCAGGGGAACAATTAAAATTAAATAACATCATCGAGACAATCTTTTATAGTATAGTAACATTTGTCTAACAGCAACTGAAATAATTTCTTTTTATAATTATGCAAATCTAAATCTCTAATTGTCTTTGGCAATTTATTATATATGTCAGGTATTAGATAAAAAACACTTTTGTGGAAAAGAGCAGTTTTGTGGGGTTCACGTGACATTTTGTCTTTATGTCAAAAAAAAAAACGCTTTGTGTAAGTTTAAACTATTAACATTACGCTCTAGACGCTTGTTGCTCCAGGGAATGATGCTCCATGGACTTGTACATAATAGGTTTGATTGCTCTGAATTAATCAGTAAAATATGCTATATTGTACCTAGAACAGTGTTGAGACGTGAGGCGCGCTCTTATCCACTGTTTGCTACAACTCCCTGCCGCACAAATGCAGGGGAGAGAGCGCCGCTCCAGAGATTGGTTCAGGCTTACAATAATAACTTTAATGATATTGATGTTTTTGCCCTATCTAAATATACATTTAGAGAACAAATTACTAAGCGCCTTGCTCATAAATTTTAATTATTATGTACCTTTTATTTAGACATGTAATAGCTAATTAATTACTGCTTAATTTTCCCAACATCTTTTTTTTTTTTAAACTAGTAACATGTGGAAACGTAGTGGATTGTACATTTATTTATAGCATACTGTGTATCTAGATATAATATACAATGTACGATTGTTTGTTTTCCCAAATAAAATAAAATAAAATAAAATGTCTGGCTCTATTACTAAATTTGAAACGGTGAATATTTAATTTTGCGAAAATGGCACATTCGTAAATAAACATACAGGGAAGTGGTAGTATTTTTAGTTTCTTAAAATGTGGAACACAGGAGTCCGTTGAATCAATGTTCACGATTGATCGGATACACCGCTTTTGCGCCTTAAAAGCTAGGTTTTTGTTGGTTGAATTGCCCCAGAACATAAGACCGTACCTTAAAATGGAAGAGACATAACCATGATACGCACTAAGAACAGCAGATTTATCTGCTATTTTACTTAATTTATAAAGGGCATATGACTGTTGATTTAAGCGTTTACAGACATAACCTATGTGATTTTTCCAGTTAAGTCTTCTGTCAATATGTAGCCCCAAAAACTTAATTTCATCTATTTCTTCAATATTTGTATCTTTGAATGTTATATTTAAATTTGGCGATGCTAGAAAATTTTGTGTAAATTTCATAATTTTTGTTTTTGACAGATTTATGTTTAAATTATTAGATGATAGCCATTCAGTTGCATTAGTTAAAAACATATCAATCTCCACATTAATGCTAGAATGCAAATTGTCACCACCAAACAGAACTGTGCTGTCGTCAGCAAAAAGCGTCATTTGATGGTGCGTTATGGATGGTAAATCATTAATATATACAATAAAGAGTAGTGGGCCCAATACGCTACCTTGTGGTACCCCAAAACGGACATTAGTGAACTGAGATTCGTAAACTTTTTCTTCTTTCGATATTCTTTCGATTTGATTATGCTGAGTGACTGCCATTTTACGTGGATGTGACGCATATTTACCCCCAAATTGTTCTTTTCCTGTTTGTGTTCTTTCTTTGCGTCATGTTTACCGCAAATAAACGTATTTTCTTTCTTTCATTTTGTTTCAATTTAAGCAATAACCAAAATAAGGTTTTTTAGGGTTCCGTACCTCAATATGAAAAACGGAACCTTTAAAGGATCACTTCGTTGTCCGTGTGACGTCTGCCTGTCTGTCTGTCTGTCTGTCAGTCTGTCAATACCAGTTTTCTCTGGAACGCGTGATATTATTTATTTATTAGATATTAATTTCAACTTGATACTTTTATTAAGTTAAAATTAATATCAAATACGTATGGCCCACTGGTCCCCTAAAAAATCAACGCAATAAAAAATTACGGCCAATTATGCGGCATATTTTGATACTCACAAGTAAATCAAAACCTCTATGGTACTTCCCGTTGACCTAAAATCATGAAAATTGGCAAGAAAATGTTTTTAGGAGACAAAAACGTTTTTCTGTAGCTGCAACGGTACAGGTAGCTTCCCTTACTGCCTCGATCTCAACTATTACCCTGTATTACTCCGATGGGACAAGGAATCAAGACAAAGGCCATTGGAGTTATTGTACTAAATCTTAATATCTTTCTAATGATTTAATCATTTATTCCTATTGGAACCCGCTCCAACCAGCTTCCATATATTTCGTGGCATCATCCTTTCCGTGTGTTTGTTCCAGAGTCGCGGACCTTGTTTCGTGGTGACATTATGGCCGGTATTAGGGTTCGTTGCATGGGGAGCTCCTATTGTGATGGTGGTAGTACTATTAGCTACTAAAGGCAACGGAGATCTCGACTGCAAAGCAACCGACGCGATACGACTGTGCCTGCTTGTCTTCAGTATTACTGGTGAGTTTATTAGTTCAGAATTGTACCATGCACATCTATCAACAGTTTGGCCAAAAAACATTTTAAGAATGCAAAGCATTTTATTTAATAAACATACTTTTGTGTAAAAAAGTATTGATTTGACTACCCATTTGTAACAGCGTCCTTAAATTGTAATTGGAAAATCATCGACAAAAATGGAGATTATAAAATTAACCTCAATTGTCAAATCAAAAACTTCTTTATGGTGATTTGAAATTAGTGAAAGATGATATGGCTATTGGCTAGAAAGGGAGTGACTACCGAGATGACGACTAATAGAGAAGAATGGAATGCCAACCAAAAATAAATCGGGATAAGGGCAGGAGAATAATGAAATTGAAGTTAAAATTAGGATTTCGGGTTTAAGTTTACAAATAATCAAATCATTCAATTTGTACATGGCATCACAAATTGGCATCCACAGCCTCCACGGGTATGTTTTCTGATCTATTTGTTTAATTTTCATCAGATATTTTTGGAACAAACCTAGTTATATTAATATTTTGCATTATTATTTATTTGTAGTTTTATACAGGGTCAAATTAAATTAGCTAGCGAAACTTCTTTGACGTGATGGGTATCAATATCTAAACACACAAAAAACTTTTACAAAAAAATACAACCGACTTCCAAAACCAACACTGGTCTGGTTAAATGTATTTTCGATCTTGACACCGACTTCCGAAATTAAAGTTATTTTTCACTTTGTAGTGTTGGTTTTGGAAGTCGGTTGTATTTTTTGTAAAAAAGTTTTTATTTTTCACTTTTTAGTTGTGGTACCTATCCCACACAAATTCTAATACCACTACCTGCAAAACAAACTAGAACATCATCCATATAAAAGTGGGGAAAAAATACGTATTATTGAAGCTAACTCAAAAACTCCCCAAGCAAAGTTAATCAATTTTATATGGGACCAACTTTGATGTATGCCCTCTCGAATAAAACAAAAATTTTTCAAATCGGACGACTGTAAAAAGTTACGCGTGGTCATACAAAAAAAAAAAAACACGTGTCGAATTGACAACCTCCTCCTTTTTTTTTCGTCGGCTAAAAATAAAAAAGATCTGATATTTTTCTTGGGGTTAATGACCGCGGTAGTGCTGGTGGTGGTGTGTGTGGCTTGGAGTATGAGTTGATAAAACCTGTTTTGTCATGTTAAGATATCGATACCCATGACGTCTGTTAAGTTTACAAAAAAAAAAAAACTGATTTTTAAACTGATATTCACATCATCAAATTAATTTCTTTTTCGTTTTACCATGTTTAGATATCGATCGATACCCATCACGTCTTGTAACAAATCTATTGAAATAAAAGGGGAATAGACACGTAAACAAAATATATTTTAGAGAAAGATAAAAAATACAAATTATAGTAAAAAACACTTCCCTACCTAACACACACTCTCAGATTTTTTTATAATAAGAAACCCTCCTTTTGAGCTTCGTTGCAGTCAGTTGAGAAGTTGAAGTACGACCACCAGGGCAGGCCAGATATCAGGTCTCGTCAGCGCTGAGGCCTGATAAATCCAAGAAGCACGCACGGGTCGGTATCCTCAGCACGGAGACCCCGAGTCAAGCAGTAGGGTATAATAGTTTTGACTTCTTGTCACGGAGATGTTTCCCTCACGGAATTCAGGATCGAAAAAAAGCCTCGGAATATGGTGGTCCTTGCTTATAAAGCCTAGTCTCTTATCAAAAATTTTCACCACGTTCTTTTTTAGAGATTTTCCAGTTTTGAAGTCTTTCTTTCAAAAAAATGCCACTTGTCTGTAATCGAATCGGCCATAAATATTAGGTCTTTACCTATGAAATTGCCGTTCTTCAGTACTGGCCATTTCAAATCAAAATAATTTTTGTTTGGCCAAGAATTATAATTTCAAATTAATTTTATTTTAAAAACATGGATTTTTTTTCCAAAAGTAGTCATTTGTTTATTGATTAGTGTTACATTTTCATCGCATTTCAATCTTTTTCGTCATCATGGATACGTTAAAAATTCGAGTAATTGTGGAATATGAGTACCGTCGTGGCAGCAACGCGGCACAAGCGGCACGCAACATCAACGACGTTTACGGAGCTAACACTACAAACCAACGCACCACTTGTTATTGGTTTGCTCGCTTCCGTTCTGGAAATTTCGACCTGAAAAATGAACCTCGCGGTCGTCCGAAGACTTTGGTCGACAATGACGAATTAAAGGCGATTGTGGAAGCTGATGATACACAATCTACGGCTGAATTAGCAGCAGCTTTCGACGTTAACGTCAAAACAATATTGGTCCATTTGCGTCAAATTGGCAAGGTAAAAAAGCTTGACAAATGGGTGCCCCACGAACTCAATGATCGCCAGCGCGAAGTACGCGTCGAGACGTGCCTTGCACTGCTCAACAGACACAAATGAAGGAATTTTGAACCGCATTGTTACCTGCGATGAAAAATGGATTCTGTTTGATAACCGCAAGCGCTCAGCAAGTTGGTTGGATCCTGGTTCAGCACCTAAGCAATGCCCTAAACGAAAACTTACCCCTAGAAAAGTGATGGTCACTGTTTGGTGGTCTAGCGCCGGTGTGATTCATCACAGCTTCTTACCAAACGGGGTGAGCATCACTTCAGATGTGTACTGTGAAGAACTGAACACAATGATGGAGAAGCTGGCACATCTCCAACCAGTATTGGTCAATGGCTCGTCTCCGCTGCTCCTGCACGACAACGCGCGACCTCATACTGCACAGCAGACGGTCTCCAAGTTGCAAGAACTGGGGTTGGAAGCTCTCCGTCATCCGCCCTACTCACCAGACCTTGCGCCTACAGACTACTACTTTTTCCAGTATTTGGATAACTTCTTGGCGGGAAAAAAATTCAATACCCGAGAGTCAGTACAAAATGCCTTTGAAGAATTTGTTGCCTCCCGTCCAGCTGATTTCTTTAAGAAGGGCATCAATAAACTGCCACTGCGTTGGCAAAGATGCATTGATTGCATGGGTGATTACTTCGATTAATACAAATAAAAAATGCGTGAAAAAAATTCGTTTAAATTTTTTCATACAAAACGGCAATTTCATAGGTAAAGACCTATTATCAGTATTCATTCAAGAACCTCTTCGCTGAATTCTGAGAGTGTGTCAATTATTTTTATAAATCTAATTTAGGACAGTTATTCAGTAAACAATTAAAATTATCTATAAAATACAATATTTGGGCTAACTTATTGATAAAAATAATTTAAATTATATAAATTTAAAGTAACCTTCATAGACTAAGCTAGTAATAAACGCTATGAGAGAAAATTTGGAAGAAAAAGTAATGATAGTTTGACAGCCTGACATAAGTGTAATAACAATGTAAATTAAAGAAAAATCGTTTTAGACCGATTCGCAAAATATTAATGCAAAATCATAGAAGTACACACATACATACATACACATACAGTGGCGTGCACTCCATACATGCAAATAAGCTCTGCATACCCTGTAGTCCCATACATACATGCCCCTCGAAATGATAAATAACTTTAACGCAAGAAAAATCATGGTACTAACTATATTAATCTAACTTATTCGCTATCTCACTGTTTATAACGCGATTTACGCGCCATCTATTATTTTCATTTGAAACGAATTTCTTGAAACGAGCGTTGACAACCGCGCAGGCAGCGCTCCCGGTGAGCATAAGCAGAACAACGCCGTGCTTATTTTTCATTCAACGCAACCCGTGTAGTACACAGCAATAGTGTGACTGTGTGCGTGAAAATGTATGCGTGTGTTTAAGTTCTGGAAGCACAGCTTATTTTGCAACCCGTCCAAATTGAGAAGCCGTAAAAGCACCGCTTAGTTGTTGATTACAGAGGGTTGACTTTTTTAGCCGGATTGACCAAGATTAGTTCGTATTATTTTGTAATTGTAAAGTTTTTACACGTTTTTATTCTACTTGCAATGTTTGTTTGTTTTTTCGCCATATTGTTTTTCTTGGCGCAAGTGATTGACTGTATATTATTATGTAATTATTTTAATCATTTGTAAAAAATTGAAAATTATACCTGTGAGACCTGAGCTGCCGAAGTGTGTTAAATAAATTAAAATCTGCCGCTTTTCGACGTTATATTTTGAGGAAAAAGTTAAATTCATTGTAAACGGAAGGTGTTAACCCGGGTTTTATTTAACTCAAAAAAAAAGGTAATGCCTCTCGTTATTTTCATAGAAAAGTTTTGTCATACCTAATTATTACCTACTGGCAAACATGTTGTGTATAACACAAACACATTGTATTTTATCCCTTGCTTTTTGTTTACAAATCAAGATAAAAATAATGTTTGGACCTTTATCGGATATTCAGATTAAAATATTTTAGATATTAGTTGTGGTCGCAAACAAACATCATGCGAAGCCAATGGCGCCGTGCGGTATGAGTCAGTGTAAGATTAGGGTTAGGGTAGGTGAGGTCGGGTAAAACAAACGGTCGGGAAAAAAACTTAGGTACTAGTTTCAGCTTGTTCAAGTTTTTATTTTTTTATTTTAGACGTGCATACCCTGTCTGAAATCTCTGTGCACGCCACTGTACACATACATACATATACATGTATTAATGAATGTAAAGTGTAAGTATGATGTAAAATGTCTGTAGTACGTAGATACTATAGTCTGCGGAGTTTCGCTAGCTAATTTAGTTTGACCCTGTATAATGTTTTTCTTTATACTTGGCTGAATAAAATTTCATTCAATCACATTGTTTCAGTGACGACGGGATGTCTGACTCTGTACATAAGATTCAGAAGGCGCAGCGCACAGTTCGCATCGCTCTCTGCCGACATAGCCACCAGCTCGAGTCCACGCGAGGAGTCTACGAGTCTGATCGATGACGCCGCGCCAGCTTCGCAGACGCAACCTATTGCTGCTAATGGAATCGGGACTGGTAAAAATATTATCTATTTGTAAGCCGTGCGCCCCATGGGATTTTCCATTGGAACTTTAAGCGCTGACCACATTAGGAGCGAAGCGAAACGAAATTAAGTTCGTTTCGTTTTTCGCTTCGTTCCGCGTCTTTTCATACTTCGGTTCACACCGCGTACTAAACGAAAGTATGAAAAGACGTGGAACGAAGCGAAACGAACTTAGCTTCGTATGTCCTGTGTGGCCTGCGCTTTGGCTTAACTTAGACCCGAGTTTTCAAAAAACGATGCTACAATTACTCATAAACAGAAGTCATAAGTACTTACCAAATTCTCAGTTTCTACATTTAAAAAAAATTGCGATCTTCCTTACAAACTTTTTTTTCCTATTTATTTGCTTTAGGGGATGGTTTTCTAAAAATCCTTGCTTAGTTCTCACTTATAATAAACATAGGTATAAGGAAATATGGTGAAAAGATTCATGCTTCTAGACCCAACTGTTTAGGCTGTGCATTGTCTGTCAGTGAATGAATTTAAGATTTTTATTAAATAGTTAGATATAGGATAGATAGTTATAGTAGGTGTTTCATCATCTAGTTGTTGGGCTAGCAGTCCAGTACTGGAATAATAATGAGATCAATCCTCGGCCACTCTTATCAGTTACTATTTTCTTATACCTATACTCCATTTAAACAAACCTTTTTTACAGTCCGTTCAACGATTTTGACTTCTATTCCGTAGGCTTAAGGATGCCATTAAAGGCAAAAGAGTGGTTACAATACCAACTGTTTACTGCAGCTGCCATTTGTCATGCCACCAACGCAATAGAAGTCAAAATCGGTTGAACGGACTGTAAAAATGGTTTGTTTAAATGTCTAATCTTATTGTAAATGGTGTTGTAGAAACTGTGTTTATACTCTTTTCAACCATTTATTTTACTTTTGACATAAGCACGCCTATGAAGTTCCTTGTTTATTGACAGGCAACCAACCAACCATAGCCGAAAAAATGCAATACTTCATGGACGCTAAAGTAAAAAAAATGGTTGGAAAGATCACTACTACTGGTTTGTTTGTAGTTTGCGTTAGAGATTGTTTATACAGCAAACTCACCATAACAAAATTGTAACAAGTTGGAAACATCGTTTCTCACAGAATTTTTATCGACACTGTCGGAACTTGCCTAGTGTATGCAGCCTTTTGAATGTTTTTCATAATAATTATTATTAGAATCAGCCCAACAAATGTTGGATTAATCGAACTGGGCAGAGCCAACGTCCAAGGTATTTCCAGACATAGTCTAACAATACAGGGCACATTGTTAGACTTACATAATCCTAACAAATATTATAAATGCAAAAGTGAGTTTGTTTGTTTGTTATGCTTTCACACTAAAGGTCATATTACACACACTTATGAACTCGGAAAGGGATCGTCACCGTATCGCCGCGGTTCGTGAGCTTGTCGCGAGGCGAGGCGATTACGTTACGATTCCGATTAGTGTGCGTTGCAGTAGACAGTTTTATACAAAGAATACTGCACGGCTCGAGTTGATAAGGTGACGATCCCTTTCCGAGTTGATATGTGTGCTATAAACTTAAAACGGCTGAACGGATTTGGATGAAATTTGGCACATGGGTAAACCATGACCTGGGTTAGGACATAGGATACTTTTTATCACTATATTCTCACGAGATCGAGACTTATGCGGGTGAAACGGCGGGGCGCAGCTAGTATCTTATTATCTTAATAATATAAAATATTTGGACTTTAAAAGATACCAAGACCTCTGAGCCTCTGAGTTTGCTGTGGCATTTCTTCCCACGGATCAGTCGGCTAGGAAATGCCGGCGCCATCACCATCCAGTTTTAAAATATTGACCAAAAATGACGTGTAAAAGAGTCTTAAAAGATCATTTGATAGTTGAACTTCTCACATTATTACTTGTAGGTACATACGGAACCATAACAACAACGCCATCACCCAACAAGCAGCCTGGCTGTTGTTCGGATGACCCCAACTGTGAGAGCGGACTGATTGCCTCGCACGATATTGAAGACATCGCTGATGCCAAGTAAGTGCATACCTATTTCTTATTTATGACTGACAAAACGATTTGGGCTAAAGTAAAAAAAACCGGCCAAGTGCTTGCCGGACCTCGCATAGTGAAAGGTTCCGTAGTTGGGATGAATATTTACGCATGCATAGTATTGATTCTGTCGACCGCTAAAATAAGTTTGTATTTCGTAGTTTATCTGGAAAAAACCGGCCAAGTGCGTGTCGGACCACGCACAATGAAGAGTTCCGTAGTTGAAAAGAATTTATCCCAAAAACAAACTTAACATTGTAACTTTACAAATGAACAATTTTCGGACTTTTTCCTTTACTTGTGATGTGAAACCTTGCTTCTTGCCAAAATTTCATGATCCTAGGTCAACGGGAAGTACCTAGGTTTTGATTTACTTGCGAGTATCAAAATATGTCGCATAAATAGCCGTATATTTTTATTGCGTCGACTTAGATGCTTGATTTTTTTAGAACTCCAAGGGACCATAGACCTACGTATTTGGTATTAATTTCAACTTGATACCTCCACGCGTTCCTGAAAAAAAGTGTCTTGACAGATGATAGACAGACAGACAGTCGGACAACGAAGTGATGCTATAAGGGTTCCGTTTTTTCCTTTTACGGTACGGAACCCTAAAAAACTATGGTATTTAACCGACTTCAAGAAAAGAATTAAAATAAATTTATTTCGCTAAGTTACATTCATTGGATTGAATTCCTAGACCTTGCACTAGGATTCCCATGTGTTGTGAGATCCAGACTCCTTCGTTCCGTTAAAAAGTTTATGTAGAAAAGGCACATTGTTAAAACTTATAATAGGTAAAAAAGAGTGTATGCATGGTGCTGGGATTTGTGTCAGATAAGTTGGTATTGTAAAAGAGTGTCTGTATGTTATACGTATGAGAGTGAGTGCACGTGTATTTGTGAATTGTCAATGTATGTTACTGTGAGTTTTGTTTTCACATAGGCTAAGAAACTTTCTGTCATGTCGTAGTCTAGTGTACCAAAGCCAAGTTTGTTACCGTCACTCTGCATTATTTTATGTTAGTTTTAGTATTTCGTATAGACCATTGAATTTCGCGCATTTGTGTGGTCCCATTAAGATTAAACCACCTGCCGCTTGTTTTACGGCAATGGATTTTATGCCAATTTACCCTTCGACTTGAAATGACACAAGTGCTCAAAGCAGTTTTATGAAATCGTAGGGTGAGGGTGGGTGTGGGTGTAAAGCTGTGTAACCCTAAGAAGTCCCACTTCATTATAGAGTATATTCGTGAGGTACCGGTGGGGACTATAGGCAACTTTTAGTTGAGCACGCTGATCTCGTTCTACTTTAATTAGTGAGGTCTTGCCCGCACCGCCCCACGCTACTATGCAGTAATTAACAACGGAGTGACAAAGTGAAAAGTAAATTATTTTTAGGGCAGAATCATCAGCAATCTTGCCTAGTTGCTTGAGTATACGCAGCAGCCCTTTAAAGTGCTCAGATGTGTGGACCATGTCAATCTGTTATATACAATGACTCCTAAATATTTAATAGAGTCAGTTTGTTCGAGGTAAGGGCAAGAACACTGGTCGGAACTAATACAAGAGTGCAGCCGTAAGCAATATACTCTGTTAAGGGAAGAACGTTTGTATTTTTGGAAATAGCAAAGTTAATTGCCTTGGTTTTCTCTATGTTCAACGTCAAAAGATTATGTTGTAGCCAGCTCGCATTGTACTTCATCCCATGTTTTCCCAAGGAAAACTATCGCGGTGTCATCAGAATATGTGAAATTTTTTGCTGGGTTCATGCTGCATAATCCATTTATATAAATAATAAATAGAGTGGGACCCAGCACGCTTCCCTGGGGAACACGAAAATCAACGGTGGTTAAGGTCACTACAATATTTCAGCCAATTTACATAAAACCTAAATGAATAATACACTTAAACCATGAATCACTCCGAACATTGGTGAAAACCGTATGAAAATCTATTCGGTAGTTTTTGAGTTTATCGCATTCTGACAGTCAGACGCGGCGTGGCTTTGTTTTATAATTTATTATGTAGTGATGTGAACCGATTTCTCCGTGATTACTGAGCTGATTTAGTGATTCTTTTTTCATTACGTAGAGGAAGCCCGCGTGTTGGTCGCTTAAAAATAAAAGTGGTTTTTAAGTTGCTTTTTTTGCAAAAAAAAAAAAAAATCATTAATCGCTCCCTCATTTTCCCCAGGGACTGCGCCTGCCCACCGTCTCAGAAGCATCGCTGCACTGCCCCCGGAACGTGCCAGTACCTGAACGAGCTGGAGCGAGCGGCCGGCGCGCTGGGCCTACTGCCGCCCGAGCAGTCGCGCGGCCGCGGTGGCCAGCTGCTAAAACACACCGTGCTTATCATCGTGTACAGTCTCAGCATGTTTATTGTGAGTATTTCTACATGTACGGTCGAACAAGCTATTTTTGTATACAGGCAAAAAAATATTCATCTTTTCACTACACTGCCAATATTAATTATTACTCTTATTTTCTTTTAATTTGATTTTTTAATTTAAAATGATTTAATTTTTGCTCTAAGTAGCTTTAATTAATATAAACAAGCCGAAACGACGCGCGACGCTCTAGTGAAGCTTACTGAATCCTTTGTGTGCATGAGGCACACGATTGGTTGTGATGACCATGGTTATGGAGACCTGCTTCCAGTAGTGCATGTCTTGCGGCTGAATGATGCATAAACATAAGCATCTATCTATGTATATAAAACAAAGTCGCACCATTTATAACTCAAGAATGGCTGGACCGATGTTTACGATGTTTGATTTGTTGGATTTGTCTCCGCCCTGAATAGCAGAATAACTATTAAAAAACAGGAAAAATTCACAAAAAAAAATATGAAGAAAATTTATTTTCTCTTACATAAAATTTGGACAGGGCAACGTGGCCAGCTAGTTTAAAATAAAAGAATACATATAGCGCAAAGAACCATGTATCTTTTGCCCGTGGCCAAAATTAACTATCGCCGCCATCTTATTTTTCCAATACATTTCACAAAAGAACATTGCTACAAACTTAACCAACAGTGCCTCCCTGTCAACGTCATTCGAGCGCCAAAAGATCTTGTGTAATTATGACCATGTTTTGATTCTGAACCCTGTGTTCTCTACACAGTAAAATCCATATCCACGCAGATTTTTCCTTTTCATTCTGTAATACCAACACTAATATATTGTTATGATATTTCAGGGCATAACGTACACGACTTGGAGCATGATTTTGAAGGATGAAAGCGGAGTGTTCGTTGAGATTGAGTTTCTCGACATAGTTGCTAACTACGGACAAGCGCTGGTTATGTTTATACTATTTGGACTTGATCCTGAAGAAATACTGATACCTGCTGTCAGATTCTTAAAGAACAAATGGTAATTACTGAAATAATTAGTTATTGACGAGAGGCTAAGTAATAACAGCCGCACGGGTCGCTCGATCAGAATAAGCTACGCTTGCCGCGGTAGGTCCGTGGATGGATCATCTTTACATACCAAAACCCCTTCGTGTCTCGGAAAGCACGTAAAGCCGTCGGTCCCGGCTGTCATTCGTGGATCTTTCATAGTCGTTACGGGTCGTCAGAAGCCCAAAAGTCTGACAACCAGTCTTACCAAGAGGTATCGTATTACCCAGTAACTGGGTTGTGTAGGTCAGATAGGCTGTCACTCCATGTAAAATACTGGTATTCAGCTGCATCCGATTAGATTAGAAGCCGACTCCAACATCGTTGTGAAAAGGCAAGGCAGGTGATTAGTTATTGACGACAAATTCGACGAAAAATCAGTGTAATTCACAAATGACGATGTATTCAAAATGAAACTAATTAAATAATTATAATGTGTTCTTTCCATTAAGGTATGGTGGAGAAACAGTGATTCTGCCGACCATTGAAGACCTAACCTTTGAAACGAAACACGTTTGCGACCAGTTTATCACGCATCATCTTGAACGCTGCAGGGAGGCTATTGCTAAAGATACTAGGTAAATATAATTCACTGTCATCCAATAAAAACGGTAAACATAGGTACCCATATGAACCCACGGTATTTTCATTGAAAATTAATTTTATGTTAACAATTCGTATGTATGAGAGCCAAGTCCTTTACCCAATAAATGGTCACTACATAATAGACGCCTCATTCTCGTCTCATTTATTTATTCATAAAACAATTCACATCAATACTTCACTTTCCACTATTTCCATTTCATCATCAGAATCTAATGTTTTTTTAACTCGTTCTCTCAGATGGCGTATGCGCACATACCGGGGCGTATTCCGCGGTTCCTGTCTAGTCCGCTGGCTAATAAACTGTGGCCTGGCTAAAGACGAGCACGAAGCAGTGCAGTACGGAAGACATCTACTCGACGGACGACTCATATCACACGTCAACAACGCCCACCACTTTACCAACTCACCGCTCCTTTACACTTTCAAGTAATCAGCCGACTGCTATTGACACGACAAAGTAATAAGCATATGGGGCTTTATGTGGTGATTTATCGAACTAATTTCTTCTTTATTACCATTGATTGAGCTGCGTGAACGAAAATATCGCTTGTCATCATACGATTTATTTCTTCACTTTGTCACTCCATTTGCTTATTAATCTGTGTACGACACACATGACGACGATGATGCTGAAATAGGAATTTCTCAGCCCGGATTCTAAAGTAATCATACATTTTAATAAACGTACTTATATTGATAACTAATAACTTAAGTATTACTGTCCTTCATGGTTTTATGTCATAGATCTTACGAAATATGGAATTTAATTTCCTGCGTTAACGCTGATAGTATTAATCAGTTTTCAAGAAATAAAAAACCATATTTAATTTATTGTTGCAGGTTGCAGCAATAGTTGTTTTATTGCGATTATTGGTACAAAATTTTCTGGTGCTGAAGTTGACCAAATATTAACTTATTTGTTGTTTGATTGTTTTCTAATAGGTAGTTAAATAGTTTCAGTGTTGTAAGACAACATAGATAAAGGTTTAAGTTTTGTGCTCGTGACTTGTCGTTATTTAGTTCATATTTAGGTACTATCGCGGACATTTGCGGTGAACCACTTTTCGACCTTATTGCTAAGTTAATAAGGTTGAAAAGTGGTTCACCGAAAATGTCCGCTATGGTACATTTTAGTAATAATTTCACACATGGTTACTACATTATGATCTCAAAAATAAAATAAAATATTAAGCATTGTCTATTTACTTATTAATATTCTCAGTGTATATAAGTTGAAAGTACTTTTCAGAATGTAAGTTTGACAAACCACCAAGCTGTAACAAAAACAGCGAAATAATTATTATTCTGTAGGACCGTAGGTACTCACTGTGAGCTTTCGCTTCATAGCAGCCGCACTATTCATGGAGCTGGAGTATTCATGGCTGATTCGTGGAGCTCGTGAATCGAACGAATAATAAATAATTATGTAAAAGGTCGCCTACTTAATTTTTTTTTAATGTCTAATATTAACCACATAAGTCTGGCATCTGAATCTTGGTAATATGATTGACCAAACAAAAAAAAAAAAAAAATGGGTACATAAGTGGTACTATAATTTCGGTGACTCGATATATTAAAGTAGAACTTTGTGTATCAGCTGAATTTGTCGATAATTTAATATATCTCACTACACCCTGTGATGTAATGAAATAATTTTACTGTAGTTTTTTTTTTTATTTTACAACGTAAATTCATCAACTGATTTCCAAAGGCATTTTACATAATAAAAACTTTACTGTCCGTGTTTTAAGTAATTTTTGTCTGTCATGTAGTGTAACAATAATCATGAACAAATAGTTTTAATGAATCTTCATGATTCACACATTTAATTTAAGTTTAATTTTAGACATATTATATCGTAAATGTGCGCATAAATATTTGTGATGTTGGCTGTTATTGTTTGCCCTTGTTAGTGATAAATAAGAATATCTTAATTAACATTTATATCGTACTGTAAATTTATATAAGAATAATCAAATGTATTATCATAATAATATTATACTGTTGTATTTTCTGAACGAGCATAAAAAAATGTTAAAAAAATATATTTGTTGCATATACACACTTGGGTTTACTTTATATCTACACCTAAACTTCAAACGTGTTACGGTTTGCAAGGAGTCTGATTGACAGGTCCATCAACCATAGCAAACGTTTGTTAAAACGTAATTAGATGTGTGCTATCGAATGGCATGAAAAATAAGAGAGAAATAATCGAAAAGCAGGTAGTTCTTTTCCAAAACTTCATTGTCGCTTTTCATTTAAAATCAGATGGCCAAGTCTTGTAACTATTTTACATAGGTGCGTGCTATCGAATGACCTTTTAAAAAGAGCGAAACACTTAATCGAAAATGTAGTTTTCATTTACAAAACTTCCTAGCTGGTTTTGATAAAAATAAGAATAAACGTTAAGATGACGGGACCCCGCCAGATTATTTGAATATCATGTAAATAGGATTTAATACAATATTTATACTATTTCATACTTTCATAGTAAAATTCTACAGTCATAAAATTTCAAAATATTCTACAAAGAAAGTGGTCCCGCTATTTTGATATCAAAATGATGGGACCACTATTCAGCTAATGAAAAACACATGGCGTGATCTTAAACTGAACACACCAAATTTTTACATGATTTATTACAACTACGTTTGAATCGTTATATTGTTAAAACTGTAATTTCAATAAAAAAAAAGTGTTTATTAGATTTACATCAGAAAAGCGCCAGAAGAACAAGTTTAGTATCATTTTAAGCCAAGCATCATTTTATGGCTCTTACAATTTATTTAGGCCTTTAGTTGTTGCAGTTTTACTTTGGGAGGGTTATTCTAAAGTGCATTTATTTTAGTTTGTTTTCCTAAAAATGAAAAGTGATTTGAATACAAAACCAAAATGTTGAAAAAGGTAATTGAAAATTATTGTAAATTTAATTACTTTATTTATTAATAACAATTTATTTAGGTTACAATTTTGTCTGTCGGAAAAGTATACGTATTTCTATATTGGCATTACATTCTCTATAGCTACCACAACACTTTATGGATTCATTAGGTTTTATGGCAACTGTTCTAAAGCGCCAAGTGCATGGTTTCCTTGTAAACTTCCACAATTCTTCCCGTAATAATTCAGCCCATGTATGTTTTGGTAAACACCATTTTTTATGATGTTTACTCGATGGTTATTTAGGGTCATTTCTTTTTACACAATTATGTAACAGAAGTATTCTTTGTAAATTAAATTGTAAGTATATAATATTTCTAAAAACAAATTCTATGCGGCCCAAACGTTTTAAACGCCTAAACAAATTTTATGAGCCATAAAATTATACTTTGCTTAAAATGATGATACTTTTTCTTCAGGCGCTTTTCTGATGTAAATATAATAAACACTTTTTTTGTTATGAAATTAAAGTTTTTAAAGTATAATAACGATTCAAACGTAGTTGTATTAAATCTCGTTAAAATTTGGTGTGTTCAGTTTAAGATAACGCCATGTTTTTGTATTGTATTTTGTATGTTTTTCATTAACTGAATATTGGTCCCGTCGTCATTTTGATATCAAAATAGCGGCACCACTTTCTTTGTAGAATATTTTGAAATTTTATGCGTGCAGAATTTTATTATTAAAGTATGAAATAGTAGAAATATTGTATTAAATCCTATTCACATGATATTCGAAAAACCTGGCGGGGTCCCGTCATCTTGACGTTCATAAATAAGAGTGCAAAGTTACGTAATTCGGTGCGGGTTGTCGAACAGCATCATAAATAGAGGAAATAAAAGCGAAAAAGTAATGTTTTACAAAACTTCATAGTACTTTCGATAAAAATAAGTGTGCCAAGTAAATTGGTACGCGTTACCAAATCTAATTGAAAATTAAAACACTGGCTTTTGTTGTGCTTATATTTATTCATCATTTTCTTGTTCCTCATTCTCATCACCCTCATCTTGTTCTGGAGCTTCCCACCATGTTAATAGCCCCAGTCCAGGCTCATTGATACCACCAACTATCTTGTAAGGTGCTACCGTCTGTATCGTACATTCAGTGCCTGGAGGCCCAGTGGGTAAACTTTCTTCAAAGGCTTCACTTGTGATGCGAAACCTTATTGATTCCCCTGTTATAGCAAAAAACATTCAAATGTATATTTAGGTACATAAACTGCTGTCTATAGTCTAAGTAGGTACTTTAGATTGAAGTTCCTAGTTCTGATCAGATCATCCCTTGGCTTTGTGTTTTATAGGCCACAGCTATCTTGAGTCAGAAATTCTTAAAGTTCCTATTAACAGTTCTAATCTTTACATATACTCTACGGCCGACGTATCTTGGCGAGTCTGAACATAGGCACTACGAATGTTAGTGCATGTTCTCTCACTCACACTCGCCTCATGTCACCATTTGGTTCCTAAAAAATGTAATTATCCATCATTAAACGACGTTCACACGGACGTAAAAATATCGCGGCGATTTTTTTTCGAGCACTGGATTTTCAACGCTCTGCTTAGCGCCGAGAGTGCAAAATCTAACAGTGTGTTTTTTCGACGTGCTAGAATGTACTCTGTTATTGTTAAGTTGGATTCTCAACGCTCGGCTCAACAACGAGAGTTGTAAATCCAGTACGCGATAAAATCCCGCCGCGATTTTATTACGCCCGTGGGAACGGGGGCTTAGAAGTTCGGAGTCGCCAAAATACGTCCGCCGTATTGTAACTGAGAAGTAGGTGCTTAATGTTTTACAGCAGTATTCATAGATTTACAGGCTGAGCCTAGCTATATTAAGAGAGAAAGAAAATTGTTCATACTAGCAATACCTAAATATCAAAGTAAAATGCAATAGAAAATTACCAGAATCCATGAATAAATCATGTTTCTCTCCATCTTCTTTTGGGTACTCCCATACCCATGCTTGATCAGTTTCATCAAATCTAGATGGGTGCTGTAGAGCATTTACGGGTAGTAAAATGTCATCAAAAAATCCTAGAGTCACTGAAATATAAAACATGCAAAATAAAATTACATCATCATCTGCCAAGCCTTTTCCCATATGTTGGACTATGTTGGGGTCGGCTTCCAGTCAAACCGGATGCAGCTGAATACTAGTATTTTACATGGAGCGACTGCCTATCTGACCTACATAACCCAGTTACTGGGTAATAGAATACCCCTTGGTAATAAATTACAACATGAGTTTTAATACTTACTTTGATACAGTGAACAATCTGGCCATACATTGATATGACCTATGCCTAGTACCTGGCTTGCTAGGCATTTATTAGGTCACCAGCTGTGTGCCCGGTGGGATTTCCCACCAGCAAAAATGACAGACTCCCATACAAACTTTCAAACCCTATTTATTAGGTCATATCAATGTATGGCTTATGAGAGGAAGGCCAAAGAAAAGATGGATGGATTATGTGAGGAATGATAATGAAAGAGAAGGGAGTGAATGATAGCATGACGGTTGACAAGGGAGGATGGTAAGAGAAAACGTTTTGCACCAACCCCAAGTAACATGGGATAAGGGCAGGAAGAATGGTCAATCAATATCATATCAATGTATGGCTTATCTATACAGACTGTGATCATTTGATCACAGTCAGTATATTTATACTGCAATGAAATGAAGTATCAATTTAAATTTGGGAGTTTTTACTAACATACCATGTACACCTTCTCTGCTACAATTTTTTATCTTTCCAATAAGTATTTCTTCAACAACAGGCCGGAAGACAATATATCTAAACTTTACTTCTGTGTGAGACGAACCATCCCCAGGAAATATATATGAATGTCCAATGTCTATGATGTCAAATAAAGCTATGCATAATCCTACATTCAATACTACCTGAAACATTCAAAACGATAATGCATCTTCTCTCTCTCTTCTTCGTCGTTCCCTCAATGCTGAAGATTGCAACCACATACAACGCGTTTCAAAATTATGCGGTCTTCTGCAGTGTGGGCCGCTCGGTAAATAATGCACGTTATCAGTTATGAGTATTCAGCAAAATTATCAATATAGTAAGTAGTAGTGATCCTAATTAAAAATAATAGCTTTTTGGTAAAATTATAATTATTGCAGTGCAATTGAAACATTGGTTCTAGATTAAATCACAAATCTTGTTAATATTAAGAGGTTATAAACATTGCAGTGCAATTGAAACATTGGTTCTAGATTAAATCACAAATCTTGTTAATATTAAGAGGTTATAAACATTCTTACTTTATTAGCTAGTTTTCTATTCAGTAATGTTGTAATTGACTCTGTTAAACTTTGATGAAAATGCTCTGGAGTAATTCTGATGACATCTTTCATTTCTGCTAATACGAACATTTTGATTTTTGGAAATAATGCAAATCTTCATTTCAAAACAATGTTTCGCAGTTGGATTGGATTTGTTGTTTTGTTACTGGTAGTGAGTGTGTCTGTCACTGTCAGACTGTCAGTGTCATTGATTGATGTCGGCCTCGGCCGCAAAAAAAAAAAAAACTCTGTGCTCGGCCGGCTTCTGATTCATTAGGGACCCTAATTTAGGGTACAGGGTACAGTAATACCTGAACAGCTGAAAGAGGACGGGGCACCGTCGATTCAGTGTTGCTAATTAATATAAGGCGCAAAATAATAACTAAGTTTTCAAGAAGGAAATTTCACATTAGACAATCGTTTAATAAGAATTACAATTTTTATAAATTAAAAACAATGATACCTATCTAAAAATAATAAAATAAATAAAAAGAATTTGATAATTTACAGTTACCTACGAATTTTTAGGCATTGCAAAAGAAATTAAAAAATGACATGCACAATGATATATTAAGAATTAGTAATAAAAGATATCGGAATTATTGCAATCAAATAATTAAAAAACTGAAGCGTCGGTACCTATGAGAGAGATCAATTGGCTAACTCTACCAAAAATAGTAAAAAACTTTGGTCAAATATTAAAAACATAACGCATTTGAAGCAAACCAATGCAGACAACACTAAACTACTAGAAGGAAAGTTTTCGCCAATTGAAGCAGTCAATCATGCTAATGATTATTTCGTAGGAATAGGTAAACAACTTGCAGATAAAATCTTGCCGGATACTAAATTGGATGCTGGGACTGACTTAGGAGCAGATAATACTCAATTAACATCACTGGTTCTCTTGGATACAGATATAGATGAAGTACATTATTTACTCATGAATTTAAGATCAAGTAGTGCTCCTGGCTGGGACAACATCCCAACAATATTTCTCAAATTAGCTAAGCAAGAGATTCTCCCAATTATTGTTCACCTGGCGAACTTGTGCTTTAATAAAGGTATCTTCCCTAAGCTCTTAAAAAAAATCTACAATCACGCCTGTGTACAAGAATGGGCCCAAAGATGATGTCAGTAACTATAGGCCTATATCAGTATTGCCTGTTTTATCATAAATATTAGAGAAACTTTTAAACAAACGATTACTAGACTTCCTTAATATATATCGAATATTATCTGATGCACAGTATGGATTTAGACAGGGCAAATTGACTGAAGATGCAGTAACAGCTATAACGTCTCTCATTACTGAAAATCTTGATAGCGGAAAAAGTGCCTCTCAGTTTTCCTTGACCTAAAAAAGGCATTCGATACAGTCTCTGTTCCCATTCTTGTACGCAAGCTAGAATACATAGGCATAAGAGGCACACCTCTTGAATTGTTCAAAAGTTACCTTACACATAGAATGCAAAAGGTTAGAATGGGCCAGTATACAAGCAGCGACTCTAATATAACATTTGGTGTGCCACAGGGGAGCGTCCTCGGGCCCACCTTGTTTCTAATTAATATTAATGACCTATGTGATTTGGATGCAGGTGGTGCTCGGGTCTTTTCTTATGCCGACGACACTGCGCTGGTCATTATCGGCGATAATTGGGATTCTGTGCGGAAGGATACGGAAGTGGGACTATCTAGAATTGCTTCCTGGCTAAGAACTAATCTACTTACGCTGAATAGCCAGAAGACTATTTATATGTGTTTCTCCTTATGTAACAGAACCCAGCCTGATACTAATTTCAGTGTAAAGATACACCAATGTTACAATGTCCAGGACACTAATTGCGCATGTCCGACTATTGAAAAGGTGGAAAAGACGAAATATCTGGGTATTGTACTTGACCAGCGACTCTATTGACACTATCACGTAGCATTGGTTAGTGACCGTATCAGAAAATTGATTTGGATCTTCAAATTATTAAGGCATGTTGCTTCAGCAAATCTTATTAAACAAATATACACTGCTCTAGCACAATCCGTTCTAACCTATTGCATTCCTACCTGGGGGGATGCCTCCAAGACCAAATTCCTAGATGTAGAAACATCACAGCGTGCCCTTCTCAAAACTATTTATTTTAAACCGTATCGTTTTTCTACACACGAGCTTTACAAACTATGTGACCTGTAAACTGTAAGAAAATTATATATTCTCATGTCTACCTTAAAAATGCATAAAGCGACTGTATTTGATGCTAGCATTCTCAGGAAAAGAAGAAGGTACCGTCGTATAACGGGGGTTAGGGCTCGTATTGCATTTGCAAAGATGCAATATGCTGCCCAAACTACTCTTCTTTATAACGCTATTAGCAAAAAACTTCCTATTTACCAAAAAACACATTACGACTGCAAGAAAACCCTGACTGGATGGCTAAAAACCCTTACTTATGAAGAAACTGAGGCTCTTCTTAATCCAGTAATAATAGGTCTTTACCTATGAAATTGCCGTTTTGTATGAAAAAATTTAAACGAATTTTTTTCATGCATTTTTTATTTGTATTAATCGAAGTAATCACCCATGCAATCAATGCATCTTTGCCAACGCAGTGGCAGTTTATTGATGCCCTTCTTAAAGAAATCAGCTGGACGGGAGGCAACAAATTCTTCAAAGGCATTTTGTACTGCCTCTCGGGTAATTAATTTTTTTCCCGCCAAGAAGTTATCCAAATTCTGAAAAAAGTAGTAGTCTGTAGGCGCAAGGTCTGGTGAGTAGGGCGGATGACGGAGAGCTTCCAACCCCAGTTCTTGCAACTTGGAGATCGTCTGCTGTGCAGTATGAGGTCGCGCGTTGTCGTGCAGGAGCAGCGGAGACGAGCGATTGACCAATTCTGGTTGGAGATGTGCCAGCTTCTCCATCATTGTGTTCAGTTCTTCACAGTACACATCTGAAGTAGTGCTCACCCCGTTTGGTAAGAAGCTGTGATGAATCACACCGGCACTAGACCACCAAACAGTGACCATCACTTTTCTAGGGGTAAGTTTTCGTTTAGGTGCTGAACCAGGATCCAACCAACTTGCTGAGCGCTTGCGGTTATCAATCAGAATCCATTTTTCATCGCAGGTAACAATGCGATTCAAAATTCCTTCATTTGTGTGTCTGTTGAGCAGTGCAAGGCACGTCTCGACGCGTACTTCGCGCTGGCGATCATTGAGTTCGTGGGGCACCCATTTGTCAAGCTTTTTTACCTTGCCAATTTGACGCAAATGGACCAATATTGTTTTGACGCTAACGTCGAAAGCTGCTGCTAATGCAGCCGTAGATTGTGTATCATCAGCTTCCACAATCGCCTTTAATTCGTCATTGTCGACCAAAGTCTTCGGACGACCGCGAGGTTCATTTTTCAGGTCGAAATTTCCAGAACGGAAGCGAGCAAACCAATAACAAGTGGTGCGTTGGTTTGTAGTGTTAGCTCCGTAAACGTCGTTGATGTTGCGTGCCGCTTGTGCCGCGTTGCTGCCACGACGGTACTCATATTCCATAATTACTCGAATTTTTAACGTATCCATGATGACGAAAAAGATTGAAATGCGATGAAAATGTAACACTAATCAATAAACAAATGACTACTTTTGGAAAAAAAAATCCATGTTTTTAAAATAAAATTAATTTGAAATTAGAATTCTTACCCAAACAAAAAATATTTTGATTTGAAATGGCCAGTACTGCAGAACGGCAATTTCATAGGTAAAGACCTAATATTTGGAACGACAAACTCAATGTCATACATATTAGTATTATTTTATTTGTCTTTGGCTTATCTCGGGACCCTGGGGTCCCGGACCTTTGGAAGGCGTATTAGGGGCCGAAGCCAACTCGCCGAGGCCCCTTAGACAATTTTAAATGACGAGGAGGTATCAGCCGACGATTATCCCTGTATGCACTATGCAAGTGCACCTAAGGACAACCCCCGGTTGGTGCTGGACTATTGCAGAACATGGAAACAAAACACATTGGGCCTATGGGTTTGGGTGGCTACATGGATTGTATACCTTGAACTATGGAAGAACTATGTCCCCTGCCTGACCAATGTTATAGAATATACACAGATAAATTGGCAAGGGGTGACTTGCACACTCAATAATGGGCCCCCAGAAACGGTCGCTAGCACCTAGTGACGTAGCGACAAGGGGCAACATGTCCTGAGGTGCTTGAGGAGTGGAGAGGTATTCCACGGCTCTCAGAACAATCCCAGAGCCCGGAAGATGGTCAAGATCCCTACAAGCACTTTCTAGAATACTTCCTTCCTCCGAGCACGTTTGCTCTTGCGAATCTCCACTCAAGCCGGCCAATAAAGGCAAGAATGAGGTGGGAGCTCTGTTCCCGTCAGTGTTCACTCCAGCCGGCCAATAAAGGCAAGCCAGAGGTAAAGAACAAGACTTCTCCCGGGAAATAGGGTCCGTGGGGTCGCTACTGCCCAACAGCTCGCCACAGGCTGCTCTGCGGGTTCACGTATCTCTCTTGGTCTGGCTCCTCACCCTAGACCTGTTTCGGCAAAGTAAACTCCACCGGCACAGACCCAGAGTTGGGAGCGCGCAAGTCCCACCACGACGTCAACGTAGAGATTAGTATTATTATTATTTTTTTTCTCTCAGTATCTTTTGTAAATTGTCTGAATTTACGATTTCAAGTACTTAAATAATTAATTATTTTTAAATTCTCTAGTCTTAGTTTTTATGTACTTCGTTTTGTTATTAATTAACAGGCTTTGTTTGTGTACAAGTAGTAATGGAAGCGGGAGGTCTTCTGTTACAGGTATTTCTCCATACTTAAAAGAAGGCCTCTAAAATGTACCCATTTGTAAAACCTGTTGATTATGAAATAAATAAATTGAAATTGAAACGTAGGTACGCTAACAGTTTAGTCTCTCAGCAATAAACAATGGCTTTATCTAAAAAGTAATCCAATGAAGTGGAAATTCAGCAGATAAAATGTTCCACGGGGGGGGGGATACAACTTTCATTTAATGCGAATTGCGAAGTTAAGTAGGTACCTACCCTGCAAGAGGTACCCGGATGTCTAGCATTTAGTTACGACCGTACCTAACCCCTAACACCAGATTTGACTAATTATAATTAGCAGCGGTACCTAGTGGTAGTGTAGTGTAATAAAAAAAACCAAATTGCTTTACATTGATTTATTGAAAACCAGGTTTACAGTAATTGTAATCTTTAGATGAACCTGCACACACAACTTCATCGTGGTTGTGAGGTCATTCTCCACTTATTTCCGTACCACTATCATCATTATCACTCTCGCTTTCGGTTTCAGTGTCACTTACCACTTCTATAATAAAAGGTTTATCTAAATACAAATCATGTTTTAAGTATTCTCCTTCTAACCTGCGAACGTGTTTACAATGCTGTGCCCACTTATGAACTGTAATAGCGTCAAAAGCTTCTCTAACTAGGCGGGGAATTTCAGCATTTTTGTGCTCAATATTTACATCAGCAACTTATCTTTTCATTATGCTCCATATGAGTTCAATGGGATTGAGATCACAGTGATAAGGTGGTAAATATAAGCATTTGTGTCTATTGTCTTCTAAATTTTTTTCAATCTCATATACTGGTTCAGGCTTGTTTCTCTTAATTATTTCTAAAAGCTGAGGTTTAGTCAAATTCTCTCCGTAGTCAATTTTATTTTGGGTCAACCATAATTGCATATATTTTTTGAAGGAATTCGTATTTGGGACTTTATTCACACAAATACGGTGATAAGGAGCATTATCCATCACTATTATGGATGGCTCTCGTAAATAAGGTACAAGTTTTTCAATAACCCACTTTTTAAAGTTATTCATCTCGTCATGATAATCACCACTTTTTGTGTTTGATTTAAACTCAAGTAGTGCATTTGTAACAAATCCAGTATCTCCTCCCACATAAACAATAATATATTTTTGCCCTTTCGATACAGGCTCCAATACTCCGTCTTCACCCTCTCCTTGCCAACATTTACCCGATGTATGCGAAGACTGAATATAGGTCTCATCTAAATAAATTATGGGCCGGGGCTGGGGAGATTTATTATTTTTATCCACTGCATGCAAGTACTTAGCTCTCCAAGCTGATATTTCATTACGCTCCATAAGAACCTTCCGATTGGATTGAGATTTTTTAAAACGAAATCCCGCCTTGTGAAGCAGCTTTCGCAGACTGTCTCGCTATCCTGTGTAATTTATTTCTGTCTTTAAGACCTCTAGAAGCTTTTTAACAGTAGGGACCTCTTTTTTAGCAGAATAAAATTCATGTACTTTCCTCCGTATAACTCCCATGTCAAAATCATCAATATGCACAAATCCACTTTTACGTTTTCTCTCCTTGCCTGGTGTCCGAATTTTTGTACCAGTTTCTTCTGCTGCGTGCCCTTCCTTAACTATTTTTGAAATTAGTCCTTGACTCACACCTGAAATATAAGATAATAAAATAAATGTTAGTAGAAATTTGAAATCTGGCAGGTTAGTTTGCTCACTCACTTAGCAGGTTACCTATTAGATGTACGTTACCGTTACGCTAACCTGCAACAAGAATAGAAACGAATATTTCGTGGACTTAAATAATTAGTTAAGTATCGGGTAATTTATAACAAGAAAGTTGACAACACTAACCTGTCGATGCCAAAATTCGTTTGTATATTCAAAAAAGGTATTAAACTTTAGAACAATGTTTCGAGCATCACTTTTAATAGCTTTTGGCATATTTATAAATTCAGCAATATCACGACAAAACAACCAGAGAACCCGAATGTAGTAGACACACTGACAATCGAATGACATTTCAACATGATGGCCGTAGTTCCAATTTTCGCCATTTCACAGTCACAGATAAGTTGGTAGGAGTGTATGTATGTGTTGGTAAGGTGCATGGAATTATTAGGTAGAATAGAATAGAATAGAATATCTTTATTTGCATAAAATATGGTACATAAAAGGTCTTAAATTTAAAATAGTTCCACATATTTTGCTTACTTTTTTCAGCATGCAAAAAAAAAACAATAAAAATATAAACAAACACACTTATTACTGGGTACTGAGATCATGTGAATTAAAAAAATGTTAAAATAAATCTTATAAATTAGTGAGATCATATTATATATTGATGAATTTAAATACCTGCCTTACTATATATAAGATAGGTAAGTACTGTGCCTGCCTAACGTTTTCCCAACTATGTTGGGGTCAGCTTCCAGTCTAACCGGATGCATGCAGCCGAATACCAGTATTTTACATGCAGTGACTACCTATATGACCCCCACAACCCAGTTACTGGGTAGCACGAGTTGCCGGCACATACTCTACTCTTAAACCTAACGAATCATATTTCCTATCACAACAGGTACACGGGCGGGAGCAATGAAATTAATATGTTAAAGATAAGATGGAATTTGTCCTCACGACTCGTGCCGGGCGTGAGACTGGTTGTCAGACTTTTGTTTGCGTTTTTAGTCCCTTTTCGTTCACTCTTTACTGTCTCCAAACCACGTGACACAGATTGGAGTTGGTTACACACTATTGTAGTTTCGCAATCCGAAAGACATAAAATAAAACAAACTGCAGTCAAAGCCAAATCAATTAGACTGACTCGGATGACGAAAATGTTTTTCGCAATTAGGTAGCTGACTACCCGTAACGTCTGTCAAAGATCTAATCTTCGAATGATAGCCGATACCAACGGCTTTAGGGTGATTGCGCTGTGTAGCCCGCAAAATTTTAATTTTCTTGCGTTTTTTGCAATTTGTGTCAGGTTGTATCTTGATCAAAATATGATAAGCGACAATAAAATATGTATTTTACATAATTTTAACCAAAAAATCTCAATACATCTCTTTAAGTTAGATTTCTTCCGGATTCGTCTGATTTCCTCTAGTACGCGTGTTTTTATATAATACTCGTAAGTACCTTTTGTTTTATGTATAATAAATTAATAGATCGTCTAATTTGAGACAGCGTTCTATGATGGGCGAGTCCTATTACTGGGTGGACGTACGACGCGTTGCGTGAGCTCAGCACAGAACTCGCAAGCTATGCACTCAAGGCCGCCGTTGGCATATGTTATATCTGCGTCTTAATTATAGTAATAGAGTTACCAATGCATTTGGCACTTCATAATACTATCATTTGGAAGAAACTTCATGGAACAGTGCGTCTTATATGTATTGACGTAAATATTACTGTGTAGTTTTTATATCAATGCTTATAATGTGACTTGTGGAATAATACACCTTCTGTTATGCGGTCTACGTGAAAAACCCAGCATTTTTGGCTTTCCTTTGTTTGGTGTTCCTTTTTTTATTAACGGCCATAGCTATACATAAAATTTCAATGTAAAGTTAAAGTTTGCATTTGAAAAACCAAAGCAGCGACTATTCAGCGCAAGTGCTGGCGGCTGATTGAGTAAATTTCTCGCTGGATTCTAACGGGCCCCATGTAGTCGATAGGATAGGATAGGATGCCGAACTCGGATTTATTTATTATTTATTTATTAAAACTTTATGCTCAAGTAAAAAGAATACCGTACAAAGGCGGACTTAATGCCTGAGGCATTTTCTACCAGCCAACCTTAGGGTGGTGCAGAAAAAAAAATGGCAGGTGCAACATAAAGGATAGATAACAAGAAAATCACTATAAAATAAAAGAATAAATACATAGATATTATATAATTACATAAATACATATATATAAACGGAATAAACTTTGTAAGGAGAAATAACGATCGGTAGAGGAGAAACAAAGATCAGTAGAGGAGAAAATGAAACCAGCAAATCAGCGCTGGGATGCATCTGCTTTATCTCTCAGAACGATTTGATGAAACGCACTCTAGAGCTGGGAATCATTAATTCAATCATTGATGTTGATACAAACTTGTGAAACTGGAAACAGTAAGCTCCTGGAAATCCAGCAATGCGATGAAATCTGATCTTCACATCAGCTCGCTCAGCGACGTCAGGAAATTTGATAAAGCGTTTTATTTTTAAAGCCAATATTTTAGATATGTTGGCGACGATCCTTGAAATCATCGATTGACTGACTGATTTTGTGTAAAACTCTGCAAACAATCTGAAAATACTTAGTACCAATATAGGTACGTAGGTACCTACTGTTTTCTATCTATTTATATAAAAAGAGAAGTCCTGACTAGCGTTGCCGGAGAGTAATATTCCGAAGTATTCCCGTCGTATTATTCGCGGAAATATTCGGAAGTTTTGAGTAGTATTCGCAATTATTCGCCGAGCTAATTACATGTTCGGTCACGCATAGAGTACCTATCTATTAAAGTTTGATATTCGCCGCTAGATGGCGTTAATGCCAGAGACTATGTTACTACGCGTTCATTCATAAATCTCAGTACTATTCGATTTGAAAACTTCTGAATACTTCCGAATATTTCTTTTTATCTACTTAGATTAGTACTTAAGGCGAAAGCGCCAAGTAGCCCGCGAAATTCAAAATTTCTTACGTTTTTTGCAATTTGTAAGTCAGTATTAGGTTTTATGTTGATCAAAATTTGATTCGCGACCGTAACAAGTATGTATTTACAGAATAAAGTCATCAATACAACTCTTTAAGACAAGGTAATCCTGTTGAATGACTATTTCATGAAATCTTGACATTTGAGGATTGTACTAACTTAAGGAGTTGTATTACTGATTCTAATGATTATAATTCCGTAAATACATGTTTGTTACGGTAGCGAATCATACTTTAATCAACATACAACCTAAGACTGACTTACAAATTGCAAAAAACGTAAGAAAATTTGAATTTCGCGGGCTGTCCTGGCGCTTCCCCCTTAAGTAATAAGTTTTTGTATGCGGTTTAGGAGAGAAAGTGATAGGGAGGTAAATACATACGTATTACTGAGTTTATAAAATAGTATTTTTTTTCTTTTGCTTATATCTCGAAAACGGTATGTCCTATTGCAAAAATAATGATAATTTGGCCCCCCTTTATAAAATCCATAAACCCCTAAACCTCAACATGTAGGTACCAAAAAAAAAAATAAGATTAATGAATGAACGCAAAATCTGAGTATTATTCGATTTGAAAACTTCCGAACTCGTATTTCTTTTCATCTACTTAGATAAGTACTTACGTAATAAGTTTTACTAGTAGTATTCCTTGAAATCGAAGTATTCTTTTGAATATTTGCGAATAATTGCGAATTATTGCGAATACTTCCGATGTTTTGCAACGCTAGTCCTGACTGAGTGACTCATCAACGCCCAGCCCAAACCCTTGAACCTAGAAAGCTCAAATTTTGCACAGAGGTTCCTTTTATAATGTAGACAAGGAATAAGGAAGGATTTCCCGGTAGTAGGTTCCCTTGGGATATTTTCCCACATTCACGCGGGCGAAGCCGTGGGCAAAAGCTATTAAATAATAAATTTGAACTGATAAGTTCCTGTGTGTGCAAAAATGTTGACAACTTACCTGAAAGTTTCCTTTTGCATAAAATCGTAAAGCAGCTAATATGGGTATAATTCTATCAGTCTTTGTTTGTTGTGGTCTGTCTGTCAAGTGTTCTGTTCCGTCTCTTACTTTATATTATAGTGTATGTACACTCCTGTCCGAGTGCTCTCGCTTGGTCGCGTGAAAGAAGTCTTGAGCGAGAGGCTTCAGCTCGAGTATAGCCATGAACACTCTCGCCTAGTTCAGTTGAATTGAAGTTTGAACCCCAAGAGGATGGACGGAGACATTGAACTAGCTGCTGCCGTTGTTATAAGTGCCATCAGTTATTAAAGGCAAGCAACACTGGAGACGCGAGTGTGTACACACGGCTACACATCAAGGTCAGAGATCAGCTTATACTGGAAATGTATAGCTTGATCTGTAGCCGTGCGTACAGCGACGCACTCGCAAGTACTCACAAATGCCGCTAGGTCCTTTGACTCGGACACAAAAAACTGACACGGGCCGAAGAGCGCGCGAGGACCGCCGAGACACGTCGAGGAGGCTGAGCGCTCTCATCTACATTCTCGCACTGGACTTGCTCAGTGTGCCACGGTGAGAATGTACAGCCGTCATAATATATATGCTGTCCTCGCTACATATTAGTAATCTGTGGGTCTGTCAACGTCAAGTCGTCAAGCCGTCAAGCCCTAACTAAAATAAACGAAAATAAATCCCAAGTCCCAAGCTTGTGATTCTTTTCCCAAACTGTGGCAGTATTAATGTTCTCCTTGGTTCATAAACAAACCTTGCAGCGGTATAATGGCAATTTGAATGGAGTACTACGTAGCCTGTGCGTAGTGGACGACAAGTATAATTTAATATAAAACCCAACTGACCTCTCGACTGAGTGATTGTGTGATTCAACAAAGGAATCATGCAAGGTTTGTATAAAACTTATGAATATTACAGTAATTATACTGATTGACTCCACAGTTAGGTAATAAGTAATACGGACTGGTATCCGCAACTCTACGTCAATGCGCGTATTTTACCTATGGGACTCCACAGTTTATGGACATCCTCATTTTGTCAAGAGAAATTATTATCAACAACGACAAAAATCCAAAATTGGATTTAAGGAATATTTGCCATGCCAAACATTTTTTTTTTTCCATCTTTTCTAGGTAACAACAGAACAGATAGGTCTAGGTCGCCCCTGAGGGTCGACAATTTTCGCAGGCGTGATAATAACAAATCTCAAGATTCTGGGAAATCAAGTGACATGACTAATGTCATGAATCCTATGATGATGACCAATATGTATCCACAAGGTACTTACTTTTTTATCTGTATTTCATTAGCATTATTTACCTATAAAAGTTAACATATTTGTGCAAAGACATCATTTCACAAATAATTAAGTAAAGTCATCATCATTCTCCTGCCCTTATCCCGATTTATTTAGGGTTGGCGCAATATGTCTTTTTCTTCCATAATCCATTCTCTATAAGTCATCATCTTGGTAGTCACTTTTCTAGCCATATCATCTTTCACACAGTTCATAAGTAATTAAGTAAAGTATTTTAGGTAAATAATAAGTATTGTACCTTGAATTTATTCTAGCCAACATGATGATGGCTGGTGGAATGTACCCTAACATGATGATGCCAGGGGCAATGATGGGTGGGGGCATGTTGCCTAGTATGCCTGCTGCAGGAATGGAAATGATGCCTGGAACAGGCATGGATATGGTCCCACAAGCAGCTATGGACATGTCAGCAATGGGTGGACAGGCAATGGCTCCTGCGGCTCCTCCTGCCATGGACATGGGCATGATGGGAGGAATGATGATGGACCCAGCCATGATGGGAATGTACCCTAATATGGGTGGAGATATGTCAAATGTGCAGGCAAAAAAAGAAATCATTTTTAAACATGCCAGGCTTATTCCCCCTGATGCAGGCACACCACAACCACCACGGAGGTCTAAACCTCCTGGATGCCGAACAATATTTGTGGGAGGATTACCAGACAAAATCAGAGAGAGCATTGTGAGGGAAATTTTTGAGACTTATGGAAGAATACATACATTGAGATTATCAAAAAAAAACTTTTGTCATATTCGTTTTGATAGAGAGGAGTGTGTAGATCAAGCAATGATGATATCAGGTTATTGTATTAAACTCATAAACATAAAAGAAAAAGATGACATGGTGGAGGATGATGATGATGATGAAAATTCACACTCCACTTCTGGCTGGTTACACGTAGACTATGCATTGGTGAGCACAATTTATAATGTATTTAACTTTATTTAAAAATTTTGCTACAAACAATAATAATCATGAAACTCCTTTTGTAGAGTCGAGATGACCAGAATGACTTTGAGCGGCGACAAAGACAAGCCTTGCGGGTTCAACAACAACATATTCAACAATTAAATTCTCAAAATGACATAACTAACCGCACCATGCCCTCCTATGGAGACGTACGTAGGAGATCACCATCACCATCTAGAGTACAACCATATTCTAATGCGTCCATGATACAATTGGCAGAAAAACTTAAAAATGAAGAATTATTCTCAACAACTCTGCCAGTAAGTTATTAATTGTAATCTATAGACAGTCGAAACCGATTATAAAAACAGCGCTTAAAACGACAACCCTGTTATTACGACGAAATTTTGAGGCCCCAGCATTTCTGTTTACTTAACATTGTTTTTGGTTATAACAACTATCAGCTATAATACCGTAATCCGACGGACCCTTCAAAGTCGTTATAAACGGTTTTGACTGTATGTACTTGAATTTGACAAAATATGGCTAAAAATTCATTTAATTTACCTTATACATTATATTACAATTATTATTTATTACAGACATTGCTTGCTTGGTTAGAGCGAGGAGAATGTACGAAAAAAAATGCAAATCAATTTTACTCAATGATACAAGCAACAAATGCACATATACGCAGATTGTTTAGTGAGAAAATGCAAGCTGAAGAAGAGTTACTTGATTGCAAGGAACGAGTCAAGAATCACATTGCAACTGTGATAGAACAACGTAAGTTTAAGACATGGTTTCAATCATTTCTCAATCCACCACATCAGGTGAATGTGTGAAATCAGTGATAATTATGTCTCTAGTTCAACGCTATATGATATTTCTAAGTAATTTAAAGGTAAGACGGTCATAATGTTTTCATTTCAATTACGAAAACATTCAAGTAGAAACTTTAATCTGTTCCAAAACTTTTTAATGAAATTGTAAACAAACTTTATTTTGGTAAAACCTTATGCAATCACTCACTAAAGGCCATTAGTTACACATTCATTGAACATTCGTACTTCGAACATTCTCACCATTTTTCCAACAATGATTGTTTGAATCAACTAAATAAAAATCTTAAATTCATTCATTCACTAACAGACAATGCACAGCCTAAACTGCTGGGTCTAGAAGCATGAAATATTGCACAAGAGTTTCTTATTGAATGTGAGGGCAAGGATTTTTGAAGAAGTTGCTGATGGGAAATCCCATCTGGTACACTGCTTGTAACATTATAAAATTGTAATTGTAAAATCGTCGGCGAAAAGTGTGGTCATTATTTTAACATAAATTCTCAAATTAAAAACATTAGTAAGGTACCTACTTAATTCATAATTAGGATTAAGGATTCAAGTAATCAAATCTATCAATTTGTAAATGGTAATACAATTTGTCATCCACAGTAACATTGACTGTCCCATTTGTAACCCAACTGCGTTTATATTTTCATTCAATTGTTTTGAAACAGAGTATTAATAAAGCAAGTCTTCACATTGAATGTTGGAAAATGCTTTTGAAAATTATGTTCAAACATTTCTGCAACTTCAAGGGTGTCAAGTCTTAAATAAATTAATAATATTTTCTCAAAATGGTCACTCTTATAATCTTAATGCTCAGTCAGTAGTCAACAAATGGATTGCCTCGGTTCAGCAGATGACTTCCAGCCATAAGTATTAATGAAACAACAGAATCATTGCTGTAAAGATGGGTGCTATTGTAAGTTATTTGTATCATGACAATTTAATTTTAACTTTTGGTTGTTTTTGTTCCAATATACCTAATCATTTATTATGTAGTTGGTTAAAAATAAATTGTCAGAACATATTGGGTACTCCTGTGCAATGGCACAGTATCATCGTACGTCACATCTCTGTAACGCGAGGTGCAGCGTGTGCGCAACTCTGCCGACTGGCTCGTGACCCTCGCATGTGATAGGTACACGTATAACACTGCGTGCGACTGCGGCGTAATAGACCGCAGTATGAGAGCCTGGGATGACCGGTCGATCGAGAAAATACGACGGTATGTTTTGGTCGCGAGACCAATGTCGGATCTCTTAACATAATTTTGTGAACCTCAGTCGAACAGGTGGCGAAAGTGTTTGCCGCTTCGTCCCATCAACGTGTATGGGATCACTTCACAAAACCTCAGAGAAAGAATATTGAGACTTGGCAGAAAATGACACAGGTACTACTTTTACAGCAATTTTTGTTTTGTTAGGAAACAAGGAAAGACTATTTAGTAAATAATATAAACACAGAATGTTCGTGATACCGCTGCTACATTAAAGTATTGTAAACCATAATTTTAACACTAAACTTGGTATAAGTAAGTATGAACTTCAATAGGATGGATCTAACCTGTGCTGGTTCACTTCAATAGTGTTAAGAATGGCGGAAAATCTAGGTGACCGAGAAGACAGCAGAAACAGGTAAACAGAGGAATGTTAAGTAATTGGAGCTACAATGATATATTTTTTAAACACTTTTGAGTATGCACTAGTTGTAGTAATAATAATTGTTTATTCATTCTCCACTAAGCAAATATACATATTTCAGGAGTTTAATTCATTGAAAGAAGAATTCTATGAAAAGTTTAACGACGAAGGAGATTTCAATGGTTTTAGTCGGTCATCGGATAGCAATGAAGAAGTCCAACAACTGAAAGTCAGTTACTGATAAAATCATTTACTTTTTGTTACATGTGGAAAAAGGGAAAAATTTAATAAATATTTTTACAATTTCAGCGTGAGAATGAAAGCCTCCAATTTCAACTGGAAGCATATAAAAATGAGGTTGATGTTATAAAGTCTGATGCTGTGAAGGAGATGGAGAAATTTAAGGCACAGTTTATCGCGCGACAGGCTTTACAGGGAAACATTGAGAAAAATGTAAGTTAATTTACCATTCCCCACATGTTTTCCGAGCTTTATAAAATGTTTAAATAGTTTACTGCAACAACGTTTTTACTGTTTATCTATGTATATAGGCAATTTGTATGATTTTGTTTTTTGCAAACGCCGTCGTGTCGATTTAAAAACGCTCGATTTAAAAGTTATGAAATATGCCGAAGGCAAAATGTAAATTTCCTTGTCACTTTACAATATGCTATAACATTTGATGGACAATTCAAACGCCGTTTACAAAATGCAGCGGCAAATTTAAGTATTTAATTCTATTTCTTAAGGCGCTCGCCGGCCGCTGCCCTGGCACTGTTCGCTTCGCTCGCTCGGCTCGCGCGCTGTTGGTCACAATTCTAATCTTACCTAACCTAACTCATTTGGTCGGGGTGCCCCGGCTTAGTTACTGCGACCAATTAGGCTCGCGCGTGGTTGGTCACAGTTCCAACCGAACCTACAATAACAATCAATCCAAGATGTATGGACGTAAACGAGGCAAATGAGTTTGTAAGGATCGTAAAAGACGACGTTCTCTAGTTTCTGCCTTTCCCCATTGGAAGTATGCGTGAGTTTATGTATTATGAATGTATTGTATGAACGAGTTGCCAATTTGCCTTCGGAATATTTCATAAAGTCTGCGAGCGTTTTTAAACGGACGACGCCGCCGTATGATAATGACAAATCATACAATCTGTCTGCGACATATATTGTAAAATCTCACCGGACACGGTTGTTTCGGGAGGTTCCGGATAAGGCGGGAGGAAACGCCCGGGTGTCACCATTGTGTGGATCGCCCGGAGGACACGGTGGAGGTTTGCCCGGCTTGGGCGGGGCACCGCCCGCGCCGTGTCCTCGCGGAGGCGATCGGCGGCGGCGATCTCTCGCGTCCGAACCTGGTCTAGGCCATGGTACGGAGCGAGAGTGCATGTGAGGCCGTCACCTCCTTCTGCGAAGCAGTAATGCTCGCGAAGGAGGAGACGGAACGCGCGAGAGAGAGGTAACCTTTGCGCCCTCACGCCCCTAGTAGCCGCAGGAGAGGCCCTGGGCGTCGGGAATTGATAGCCGATTCCTGTGGCCACCGTAGGCGCGGGCTTGCGGACACCGAGCAATGGGTAGCTTGCCATCCGGTAAGGACCAGGTCCGGATCGACGGCGCGTTGTGTACCACGCGCGCCTCAAAGAGATGTCAGCAGTGATGGGGTCCGATAGGGCCGATGCCTGCCAGGGTCGCGGGTTGTTCGAAAGAGATACCGTGGCCCTGGCACAGGCAACTGAAAGAACACGGGTGGTTTTTAGTCAGTGAAAGTCTGACACGCCCTCCCGCTCCGCCCAGAGCGGGAGAAGTCATAGATGAATTCCCATCCTAAAAAAGGGGTGGCGAGTAAGGCTACCGCCCAGGGCGTCGCAGCAATACGGGTAGAAAAAAAAAAAAGTTTTAAGTTGACATTTTAAACTTTATTCTTAGGTAGGTACTTATTACATAGTTAAAACAATAAAATAAGTTGGATAAAAAAAAGTAATATTATAATCATCATCTGCATAGCCTTTTCCCAACTATTTAACCTGTTATACTGCTATTTAAACTGTTTAACCTTCAAAAACACCTTTCTGTAGTTGCAACTGTGTTAGGTGTGGTGGCAATAACTCTTAGGATTACTCCGATAGGGGTATAGTTCGCGCCATGTAAGTTTTCGCTCTGAAGTAGGCTACGACTGACTGCGCACTAGACAATAACTATACTAAAACACCAGCGCGCCATGCCATGCGCATCGGAAAGCCTGGTTTCAAAGCGGCAAACGCCCTATCGGAGTAATGCTGAGAGTTATTGCCACCACACCTGACACATTTGCAACTACAGAAAGGTGTTTTTGGAGGTTAAAAGTTATTAAAACATATTTGAGGAATTCAATGACACAAGATGGGCTTTCAGCTCTTCCCATTCTCTCAAATAAAAATGACTTGGCTCATTCGTTAGATTATAATGTTTTACTTGAATCTCGAAATACTTTTTAATGAAATACTAAACAAGGCTAAAACATTACCAGTAAGTAAAATTATATCTGTCCTGCCTGTCTGTTTGTTCTGGCTAATCTCCGAAACGGCTGGACCAATTTTGACGAGACTTTCACTGGCAGATAGCTGATGTTATAAGGAGTAACTCAGGCTACTTTTATTTTTATAAAAATTAGCTTTCCGCGCTAAAAACTTAAAACCCATGAAATTGTGCAAAAAAAGTCGGATTAAAAATTCTTTTTGCATTTGGTAACCCAATTCTTGAGGATGGTTATATGCTATTTAATATCACGCTACGACCCTTAGGAGCCGAGCAAAAAGAAAAAGGTGGAAAGAACGCTAAGCGAAAACGCAGTATGTAATAGCGCGGCGGGTCGTAGGACGAGGGAGTTTTATTAATATGTGGCCGTTATTTTAGTATATTGTGTTACGACTTCCACGTGAACGAAGTCGCGGGGCACAGCTAGTGCAAAATATAAACGTAGGGTGCTAAAATTTTTGAGGCCCCTTCGCTCGCTCTTGCCAAAGTATCTCCTATTTCTGTAAAATGGTCAAAAGAAAACCTCATCTTTCCAGAGTGGAGTGCTACAATTTTCGAGCTCGCTACGCTCGATCTTGCATCCTGCATACTCTTTTTTTTTTTGCATATCTTGGGGGCGCGAGAAATTGTATTTCCCATTTTTTTTACTTTCAATTCACCTGCTTAACGCAAAGGATCTCGAAGGGCCTCAAAAAATCAGCCGCCTGCAGCCTCGCAATGGTTAAGGCCGCTGCTGTATGTGAGACTGCGTTGTTCTACTAAACTACCTAACGGATTTTGATTGAACGGATATTAAACTTGCATACAGGGTGTATCAGAGGTGTCGTACAGACGATCAAACTGAACAACTTCATCCACTGGACCAACATCGTAATCGAGAAAAAATTATCAGCTGACCCGTACAAAACTTCAATACCTACACGTCCCTAATGTATGGGACGGCTGATATTTTTTTCTCGATTACGATGTTGGTCCCATGGAGAATGTTTTTCAGTTTGATGTTCTGTACTACACCTTTAAAAAGCACACCTTTCTGATACACCCTGTATAATTAAATAAAAGAAACTTCGATATTTTATCAAGTTGTAAAAACCGTGCGAAGCAGGGACGGTCGCTAGTTTACACCATAAAGCAAATTATCTGGTCGGTCTATGTGCCCTGCTCATAATCAAACTGCTTTATAGATACGGAGGACTATGTAGTTGGCAGGTAAAATAAACAATTCTTTTTATTTCTAGCCTCCTTTGCCGTCGCCGATCGTGAAGCCCCCTCCACCACCGCCATTGCCTGAGGATCTGGACTCCGCAGTGCACCTTAAGGAGGCTGTTGAGGCGGGCTGTGGAGAAGCCAAGCTGATTGGAGTCATGTCTGCTTTCTTACAAGTAAGATATTTATCATTGCGTATTATTCTTGTCTAGTATTATAAATGCGAATGTGAGTTTGTTTGTTACGCTTTACGGCTAAACGACTAAACCGATTTTGATGAAATTTGGTATAGGGATACTTTAAACCCTAAAGGAGGACATAGCTACTTTTTATCGACATACCACGCGGATGAAGCCGCGGGTGGAAGCTTGTATTTTATAATTAGGTATTTTAGAGCTATCTATTTTTTGGTGTTGGTGTGCACCTGCCATTTTTTGTCTCTGTATCACCCTAAGATTGGCTAGTAGAAAATGCCTGAGGTACTAAGGCGGCCTTTGTACAGTATTTTTTACTTGTGCTTATAGGCACAGTTTTGCCAATTTTAACTTTTGGTAGTCGAAAATGCTTTTTCGACGTAAAATAATCTAAGATTCCGTCTTCAATTTTATTAATGTCTTATACATGAACAAATTAATTAGTTCATGGTCTTATACTATGGTCGGACTTTTAATTAGCTGCAGTAAAATTACACTTCTACTGTCATTTTAAGTGTTATTTTACTGCAGCTAATTAAAAGTCCGAGCATAGTACTACTGTGCATTTTATTAACAAAACATATTATCAATTCAGGTACATCCACAAGGGGCCAGCCTCGACTATGTAGTGTCGTATGTCCGCGCCATCTTCCCGCTCGTATCTCAGGCTACAATACACCACGTTCTGCAGAAACACACGGATGTGTTCGAACGTACCACCAGCGGCGTCGGCGCTAACATCGAACATCGTTGGTCCTTCGTCGCCTTCAATAAGGACAAGAAACAACCTTGACTGCTTAGGAATAAGAGGGTATATATCTCTGCATATCAGAGTACTTCGTGTAGTGATTACATTATGTGCACTAAAGATATATATTGATGTAAGAACAAATAAATAACACTTCATCAAGTATGTGCGTAATTACAGCTTCCTCATGGGTGATAGAATAATTCTACCTATGGCAATATTTAAGGCATAATAGCTGCAATCAAAGCTCCCAGTCTTGATTTAGCTGTTATTTATCGGTTTATAACTGTAGAATATTTTATGAGGAAGCTGGGGTGACATCTCTCCAGCTAACACACAGTAAACGCCTCATATTAACGAAGTTTTTGTGGCAACTAAATTATGACGAGGAACTTTGATTGCTGTTATTATGCCTTAAATATTGGCATAGATAGAATGTTATTCTATCACCCATGAGGAAGCTGTAATTACGCAAATTCATCATGTACAAAAGAGATTTCTAAAGAGTAAATTAAAATTGTAATAAAAAGCAATTGTAAAAGTAACTTAAATGGCTAGGAGTATAATGTTAAAATATAGTCTTTATTTTAATAACGTATATTTTCGTTACACAAAAGTATTTTTGATTCACAGCAGTTAGGGCTGTTAAAAATTATCTTTAACTAAAATGATAATTGACAATTGATCAACTTGAATTTAAGTTTCATTGTTAATTTTTTTTTTCGTAATCCACTGAGTTTTGAAGACCTGAGTAAAAAGGCATTTCTATGTGATTATACTGCAATAAAAGTTTTAGGGTCGATTCATACTAGCGCAGAGTCGAAGCGCATTGAAGCGTCAATTTAAAGCTAACAGCAAACTCACCCTTATCTCTACAACGTAATGCACAGTATTTCTATCGAGATAAAAAAGACACGCGAATTATCTCTACAAAGTAAAGCGGAGCGAAGTGTCAATCTAAATAAAAAATAACATTATTTAGATAGACACTTCGCTGCTCTTCGACTCTGCGCTAGTATGTATCGACCCTTAGTCGACGTTCGCACGGACGTAAAAATATCGCGGCGATTTTTTTTCGCGCACTGGAGTTTCAACGATCTGCTTAGCGCCGAGAGTGCAAAATCCAACAGTGTGTTTTTTCGACACGCTAGAATGTACTCTGTTATTGTTAAGTTGGATTCTCAACGCTCGGCTCAACAACGAGCGTTGAAAATCCAGTGCGCGATAAAATCCCGCCGCGATTTTATTACGCCCGTCCGAACGGGGGTTTACTGTTTTTACAGATAGGAAAACAATTCTATATTCCAAAAATAGTAAGTAGCTTCAAAATATCGGTTACATAAAAGCTACATTTTATGACTGACAAGTGTGTCGCGTATCTAAAAGTAAGTTCTAAATAAACAATGTTTCCAAACTCGAATGTTTTATTGAAGACAATACTATTTCAAAAACAAGTGTTACAAATTCGTCATAAGTTTTGCATGATCACTGCTTAACTCTCTGTTTTCTGTTGTGCCTGCAGATCATTGATAGTCTGCATATACTCTGCAGTTGCCTCCTCAAGGTCTCTATCGTTAGCAGTAGGGTCACTCTCAACGACCGGATCACCAACATTGCCACCTTGACGCATCTTCAATCTTAGTTCTCGCATCCGAGCCTCCAGAATACGCTCTCTTTTGTTTTCGCGATCCAAAACCTAAAGCAAATAACAAGGACCTCTTTCTTAGTTTTCTAGTGCATACTCATTTATGTGGCGGTAAAGGACTGAATTTAAAAAAATATTGTCGCAATGAGTTGTGAAATCGAATTCTAGCACGTAAGTAGTACTTACGTGAGTTAAAAGTTGTTTGTCATTCTTGTCTGCTGTACCAAGATTCTCCGATAGTTCAGCTAAGTACACTGTCCCTTTACTACTGCCACAGGCTGCAAGAAGACCCTGAAACAGTTTTATAAATAAGTGAATGTACAGACGCCAGCACATCAAGCCACCCGAAACTGTCAATTTTCCCAATCAACCTTGAACCTTTATGCTTTAGCGATAAAGATGAAAATCTATTAAAGAAATTTGACAGATTGTAGTAGCTTGATGGGCTGGCGTCTGTACCTTTGTTCTATTCGGTGCAAGTCATGAGCGCTTTGAGGAATTTATGATTTATAACATTGACGTAAGGTTTCAATTGCAATGACTGACACGCGCTCTTGAAATGCAACAATTATAATAACTATTGCTAATAATATGAAATATGTTGTTTTTTTAGTTTTTACTAACTCCTTCATGAGGGCGCAGACGGAGTAAGGGCTCATCGCAAAGTTGTGCTGTAACTATAGGAGCGCTTCTTCTTCGTAACAAGTCCCAACAAGATAGGCAGCCATCCCATTGTGTCACCAGCATCAATGAAAACCTTCAATAGAACAGGAAGTGTACGTAATGTTTATGAATTTTGATTATGGACTTTACTGTTTAGCAAATTAGTGCTTCTTTTCTCTGTAACATTGCAATAGATCGAATAGGAAAGTGTGATAAAGCATCCGTGGTAGTTTTTATTGCGATGGACTATATGCTATCCGCATGGCGTATTCATAAATTAATCACGATTCTTCGACGATTGGCTACCAGCATGACAGGTATTCATAAATATCCGTTTCCTATAGTTCCATCGTACCTGATAGGGTTCCATGCACCATCAGTCAGTTTCGTGCGGTGGGAATAAGTCCATAAAATGGCAGATTCACGGCAGTCTTCGCTCCAAACTCGAGCAGTCCAGTCGCCAACCGTTAGGAAGTTTTTGACGAACGTCGGGTTTCTTTGGAGCGCGTATACGGGGCCAAGGTGTGCTTCGTACTAAAAACAATGTATAAATGCCAATGTATATAGAAAAATCTTAATTTAAATGGAGAAACTTCTTCCTTGTAGCTGACCTTTGTCGGAAGTTTTTCAACAGAATTTTTCCCTTTTCGATTACCTCCAATTACTAATCCAGTTTCTGTCCCGACCATAAACCTGTAAAATTTAAATAATCTTTGTTTTTATAGATCTCATCACTGGACTACCTCATTGAACAGCTGAACACGCCACGGTCGATCCTCAGGTCGGGCAGTGTTATTCGGTTTATCCATTAGGAAATTCCTGCAAGAAGCAGCACGGAGTCTGGATTTCCGCCGAGTTGATGGCAATAGGCTCGCCTTCTATTACACGTTTTGGGATGTACCGTCGCGGACATTTGCGGTGAACCACTTTTCAATCTTATTGCCTTAGCAATAAGATCGAAAAGTGGTACCTACAGGTTAACAGTATCTCATGAGACATATCCCTATCCTTTCGGGGAATACAGGCATATTATGATATCTAGTTCCTTATCTATCGCCATAATTTACTTTACCTTGTCGGTATCGTGGGCTCATATTCAAGTGCTGAAATTCCAATAGCGTTATCAATACACTGTGTATCAGTTACCGCCTTCACGATATCTATTATCATGGAGTCGGTAGGCTCGCTCATGTTTCGAGTATCCCACCTGAAAAAAAAAACTCGTTTTAAAAGTATTCTCCAAGAATTTTCTACTTATCTATGTTACTTAATTTTTACCATTTAACAACACCATCTGGAGATGCGGAGAAAAATTCTGCTCCAATTTTGGAATTGATAAAGAGTACGTTTCGAGCTATGTCGCGGTGCGCAACATGCGGAGGACAAACTCCAGCAGGATCGCCGCCTTTACGTGTATCCCACCAACCGACCTACAATCATATTAGAAACCCGGACTGGCTTTTCAGAAGTTCAGGCAAATGAGGCCATATTCATTACTTACCTGCCCATTCATCATTCCTCCAATTATAAGATGAGGATCACGAGGATTGTAAATAAGGTCCAGTAAAGGCTGTGGAGGCTTTATTACAAGCTCAGGTGCATTCGCGTTCTCTGCGAAAAACGATAAAGATTTTTTGATGTGTCTTCGTTTTTCCAAATAGGAAAGGCAGTTTATTCATATGTACCAATGTCCCAAATGTAGGAATACTGTGGATTTCTTGAATTCCTTGTAAGCTCGATATCTGCATGAGCTACTGCCAGTTTTGCTCCTCCGTCTGCTTGCCACGACAGTGATCGGATCGGTCGCCTTCCTTCCGGTTCTCGGTACACATTGACAGTGTGGCAACCGCTGTTTTCTACAGGTGGAATTGTTGGCAATTCTGTACAATAGGTCTCATACATATCTACTGCATTGTTTTGGAGTATATTGTGTTCCATGCTCTGCAGAACAAAAGTATCGCTTTTGGGTATATTTGATAATTGAATATTGTAGCTTTTCCACCGTCGTAAACACTTACATGTCCTAAGTGCATAACAGCATGAACATAGGCGTCATCCTTTTCGATTTTACGTCGATATCTCTGCGTTGCTTCAGGATCATTCATGTTGATGTCTTTTGGCCATCCACCTTCAACGTGGCTCACGCCAGAACTTGTGTATTCAGCTCTAAATTGATAAGTATTTAAATGATGTAAGAAGTATGTATCATTACTGCGGTCCACCCAACCTCAATGCTGGATAAGTGTGGAAGCTATTACATAGGAGTAGCATGGAATGAGTGCTGATAATTAAGATCATAAATGATAATGTATCTAAATAACCTTTCGCCAAATTCAAAAATTTACTGTCGATGGCAGTATGAGAAAATTATAGGAAGTTCATTTGATGTAAAATATGTCAGTTCTAAGAGGACATAAATCTGCATTAATACAGCACGTTACTTACCTTACAGAATTTACCCAGTGCTCAGACATAGTGCCTGTATTCTGGATGGCAACGCTCACCGGATTTCGAAGAATGTAGTCCGGATAAAATGCAGGATTATTAGGAATGCTCACTATCATTTCAGGACCATGATCTTCAAACAAAGTTTGCTTCCCGAATTCTTTTCTACGCCGTTTGTATTCATAAACAAGTTCAATTTTTTCCGGCTTTTCCATGATTACAAGTTCAGTAGAATGGAGCAATAAAAGTTCACTTCAGATAGCCTTTGTTACATCGATAAACTTCGGGGTTACCTCGGCGATACGCTAATGTGTGGTCTTCAAATTTCAACAACATGCGCCTTTTGTTTTGATTAAGGGGTTTGACAAGGTATTGTTGATTCGCATTAATTCGTTGCTATAGACGGAGGCAACGAACCTTTCTAAATGTAGCAATCGTCAGATTGGTCGTTAGGCTACGGCTAGGTAGTAAATAAAATTAGGTATTTATTAATTTTAGTCTTATAAGTTTTACTTAAAAAACAAATCAATTTAACAAAAATATTCAAATAATTTAATAGAGAGGAATTGGGTCAGCCTGCGTGGCTCGTCTTAGAGCCAGGACTATCAAGCGCGGGGGCGATGCTGCAAGTTTCACAGTGCATTGCTCCAGGAGAATAGCCCAACGTGCTGCTGATCTGTTCTCAGCTGGCATGGCCTTCAACTGCTCAATCTACAAATATTAAAAACGCAATTTAGTATTTTTTGTCCTGGTGTTTGTGGCCACCACTCCTAAGCAATGGTTCTTGTATACATTCCTTCCATGGGCAATGGCTTATTCTAAAAGCAAAATCTGATCGTTGGACCATATTAATACCCAAGAAAATAAAGTTCTGTATTTGCCTTCTCTAGCTAAAACAGCCTTGCGAAGGTGGGCTTTACTATAACATAAGAGTGAGCTTATTTACAGAATATCCCAACGTGTCTTCCAGAACGTTGACAGGAAGTCGAGCTGTCAACTCTCCAGTGTGGTCAGCAAAGCGAACCCGGATATTATCTTCAGTATTATTATCCCTGTAAAGCAACGTTGAAAATTGACACATAATTAATTCATAAGCAATTAGCCGGCTTAACTGTCACGTGTAATATGAAGCATACAAAGTATCAAGGTCGTCCAAATCGAGATGCGTTAGCAGTGCATGCAGTGACGCACAGAATGGTGCTGCGCCTGCAACTCTGTCGCGTACTTGTGACACGGATGCCGCGCATGTACGTTCGCCGCTCCACTCTGCCCAAGCTGCGGCTTCACCGCCTCCTGCGTAGGTAAAGGGAACAGAAGATAGACAAAAAATACAGTTTATAGAGCTAAAAATATTTATCGCTAATGAAAATAAAAATTGTTTAATGGTAGGAGAAAATTCACAGGGGATTCCCCAATTCCCTAACTCTTGCGAAAATATGCAAACTCACTAGTTTACTGTTCTTTGCAAGGTCATTTATCAGTGAATGGCCGAACCAATTTAGAACCACTTCACAATAAATGATGTAGGTACTTAATATTAATTTGTTTACTACCGAAACAAAATTGAATCCATATGTAGGTACACGAGACATTTTGAATAATTATTGCAGCCTTGTTTACTAAAACAGGCGTGGCCAGCTTATCACATAGATAAACATACAGAAATAGTTTTTATATTGACGTTTGGCGATTTGCGTCTCAGACAGGCTGATAATCGCTAAAATTGGAACTCGTGACTCACGCGCCGTTGCCTGGTTACGTATGTGCAGCCTGAGGGCTTCGGCGTCTGCAGTATGCGGTTGATGTGTGATCACAGTTTTCGCACACACTTGCACACTGACCGCGCGAGCTCGCCATGATACTCGAGCGTCTGCTATGAACAGCACGCTTTCTAATGGACGCCATTCTTCTGCCCTGTAGAAGGACGATCAAGATTTTTAGAAATGAATAGACACACACACGGCTACGTAATATCAAGCTATACGTTTCCAGTATAAGCTGACCTCTCATTGTTTGGAAATCCTATAAGTACCTACCTACTAAGCGAGATCACCTTATACTGGAAATGTATAGCTTGATATGTAGCCCTGTGTACCTACATAAGTACTTGGTTCACCGCAGCATGACCGTAGCCAAAGGGTTTGTCAAGTTTATTTTACAAGTCTTATAAAAAATTTGGATTTAGGTATGCGCGTCCATAAGCTTCTGAAGTTTTAATTAGGCTAGCTAGTTCAACGACTTCGTCACTCTTCTGCTTGCTGGTCATCAGAACTCTTCGCCTTATGCGGATACTGACAGACTGATTACATCGTGTGACAATCCATAAAAGTATTACTTTGATATTGCACTTTATGCTAACTTTGGGGAAGAATATCTAGGATTCGGGGGGAAAGTGTACTTATTAATCGACTTCAAAAAAGGAGATTCTGTATTCGACCCGTATATAGAGATGGGTAGTAGGTTAATACCCATTCTTCCCATTTGGGTTATAATCGGTTGATTTGGGTTTTAACCCATTTCCACCCGATTTGATGGGTAAAAACGGTTTGCGTAGTGATTATCGTAAAATATAATTTAAGGTATAGTCAGAGGTTGGCAAGCCTATGATCACAAACTTGAACGCATAAGCATGGAATGGTTTTATGGTATTTTATTTTTTATCTATTTTTTTTTAATTTTACCTAGCAAAAAAAGATTAAACTCAAAATCAAACATTTGTTTGCAAAACCACGAAAATTTTATTAAATTATAGGTAGGCAAATTAGTACGAGTAAAAAACATATTATAAAATAACCCAAAATCACTTTTTGACCTAAGGCCGTAGCTGAAAAAAGGAACAAACTGTGCCCTTGAGTGAAGTCATAATCAAAACTCAAAGCATTTATTTCAAATAAACCAATTACAGGCACTTGAATTGTCAATGGGTCGGTCAGTCAAAAAGATGAAGCTAGTTGCCCATTCCAAAGCGTAGTAGATCCCTATGGAGAAGAACGGGCAAGAAACTCCACGGACACTCTTTTAAATCATAATATTTTTACAAAATGTTGGTTACATCGTTCATGTTGAAAATATACATGTGAGAACAATGTAGAAAGACGTGCACGTTAAAAAGATAAAAACTAAAACAACTAAATTAAATATTAAAATTAAAAATAAGCCAGAAATAAGCCATGGCAGCTAAAAGACGACCAAAATTAAAGAAAAATAAATTTACTTTAAAAAAAGTAAAAACCGACTTCAAAAACCTAAAACGAATAAAATAACTTTCATAAAAAACGTAACAGCTTCTGAAGTCGGTGTCAAGCTAAGGTGCATTGAAGAATAACGACACTTTTGAAGTCGGTTTTTACTTTTTTAAAAGTAATTTTTTTAATATGTGAACTTCGAAACCTTTGTATAGTGTCGATGTCAAAAATGTCCAATATGAGGGAAGCCGGCGTTGTGTTGTCCATGATGTCTACACCGCGAACCGACATGTCTACTCCTAAAAATAGAAAACATGGTGACTATATGATTAAGAGATTCACAATTTCTATGGACGGTTCGAAAAGTTCAAGTTTGCTTACCAGCTCTAGTTTTTATAGTTTTCGCAGGTTTCACTGTTTTCACAACTACCAGCAAATCGACGTAAACGTTGTTACTTTCGTCTGAAAGACATTTAGGGCCTTATCACACTAGCGAGTTGCGAGCGAGTGGAAAGCGGGGCGAGTGCGCAGCAAGCTAGCCGCGAGTTAGCAACGTGTGCGCCGCGTTTGCATAACGAGAGCGATTGACGCGAGTGTATGTACAAGGGAGAGCGAGACAAGCGAGTTTACAATATTATGAAAACGCGGCGAGCTCGCTGCGAACCCGCGGCGTATTCGCCGCGCACACGTTGCGAACTCGCGGCTAGCTCGCTGCGGACTCGCCCCGCTTTCCACTCGCTCGCAACTCGCTAGTGTGATAAGGCCCTTAAAAAAAGTTTTTACGTTCGAATACATGTAAACGAGGCAAAAGGGGTAGGTAGGTATGTAAGGATTGTTTAGTAAGTGGCGTTTGTAGTTTCTGCCTACCCCCATGGGAACAAGGCGTGAGTTTATGTATGTAAACTAACTGCTAACTACGCTTAGTTTCTTCTTCAGTTTATTCCATACTGAGGAGTACCGAAGTATAATTAGGTAGCCATTAGGTGCTAACTCTGCCCGACAACTTTGTGCTTAGGTGATGGATGTTGAAGTAGGTACCATATTATAATATAATTATTTAAAACACGACCCATGTTTTTGTTAAAAAATTAAGAAATATTTTTCTGCTACAAAGGCAAGTACCTAGCACAAGCACTCATAGGTAGAACTGTACTAGTTACATTTTTAGGAACGTATTTATGTACCTTTGTGGTGATATAGGCTGCCTTTTCACCAGGGATGTGCGAGGATGCGTAGCGAGGGATGTGTTTGTTAAGAACCAATAGAATCACTTCATTTACCTAGCCTTGCTCGGCGCAGTTCTAGTGGAAACGGTTCGGGGCGGAGCGAGGTTTTAGGGATGTGCGATAGGGACGGACGCTATCCGCTCCCACCACACCTTCCCCGCTCGCATCTGAAAAGAGCCCGCTACACATCCTCGCGCCACACATTTGCACACTGTTTAGAGCTTAGTAACGCATCCTCGCACTACACATTTGCACACCGTTCACCGCTAGCACAGTTCTGGTGAAACCATAGAGTATAGTTATAGGGTGAAACACTCACACCGTTTCACAGCCTCGCTACGCATCCTCACACCACCCAGCTACCTCGGCTCCACTTTACTTTATAACCCGTCGATTTAGTATACTACTTATTTTTTTTTTTGGTATAACATATCCTTTTTAGTGTAATTTAGAGAACCCTGAAATACTGAAATCAAGAACAAAAATTTAAAAAAAAAAACAAAAACCATCGCCTAATCAAGCCTTCGGGACCCGGTGGGATGTGGGAGTAATAGGGTGGGGAACACTATGGGACACCTCAAGGACATTAACCTTGACCTCAGGATCATTGACCTTCGGGTTAAGGTCAAAATTCCAAAGTCAAGATCCGCGATTCTCAGGAGCAGTAACAGGTAAGATCCGTGATTCTCCTAAGGTTGGTGAATCATTTGGGTTAGGTTAGGTTAAAACAGTGACCATAAACGCGCGAAGGCGAGCGAGCGTGCCGCGGCAGCGGCCGCCGAACGCCAGATCCCTTCTATTTTTGATGAATCATTTGGGTTAGATGAGGCGGTGAATGACTCGTATAATATTAGACGATGAAAAATTTACATTGAGCTCGAAAAAAAAAAGAAGAAAAATGTCGCTTTTTTACAGTACCTATAAACTTTTTTTTGGGTAAAATAGACGCTTCATACCTCTGAGGTCAAGGAAATTTTGAAAGTCAATAACCCTGAGACCAAAATAAGCAATTTTTCTAAGGTCATCGACCTTGAAGTCAAGGTCAATGACCCTGAGGTCAAGGTCAATGTCCTTGAGGTATCCCATGGTGTTCCCCACCCTATTACTCCCACATCCCACCGGGTCCCGAAGGCTTGATTAGGCGATGGTTTTTGGTGAAAAAAACTTTTTACCAAAATTACAGTAAAAAGGATATATGTATTATACAAAAAAAAAATATCTACTATAATAAATCGACGGGTTGTAAAGTACAGTGCTTCCGCTACCTCGCATATCTCTGGTCGAAAACCAGCCTAATGCTCGTGCCTTCTCTGTATGAGTAGAGGCCTTTGTCTGCCTTGCAGTGGGACAAATAGGCTGGTATTATTATTATGTACGTACCTGGCAGTTTCAATACTTCAGAAAGTCCGTAATATCCAGAGGATTGTTTGGTAGGTATGTGGAGGAGCGGTAAGAACATGGAAAAAGCATCGCCACTGTGGGTGCTTACTTCCGACATTCCTTCGTTAATTGTTAAGTAGAACGGAGAGGTTACCTTCCGAGAGAAAGATTTGATATGAAAATAAGACTGTTTACTGTACCTACCCAAAATCATTACGTAGGTACAGTATGGCCGATTTATCTTGGCAAGTTTGAAATAATTGCTATGTACTTTCGCGTATGTTCTCTTACTTACCTACTCACTCATCCCACTCACACTCGCCTCATGTCACCATTTGGTTCCTAAAAAAAATGTTACTGCGCAGTCTTCGGCGCGAAGTTCGGTCTTGCCAAGATAAATCGGCCGTACTGTTTGTCTTAGAAATTAATTAATTGAATACAATGAAAAGAACTCAAGAATTAAAAGCAAGAACTTATTGTAGAACTCACATGGGGTCTGTAAGTTTCGTTATCACCAGTTTTAACGCAAATCTTTGGAGACGTAATTTCAACTGTGAAAATAATTTTGACTATGTAGATTAGAAAATGGTGATATTGATGATTAATTTTACATAGAAAAGGCTCTTACCAACATCTCCTACTAAAAATCTTTCGTAAAAAGTTAGAACAAAATATTCGGAACCCCAAACATCAACATTGATCGTGTCCACATCGGAATCTCTTACTGTGAAGGATGTAACTCCTCTTGATTCACCGCTTTTCTTCTTTGATCCAATAGTTCGAGGACTGTTTTTTGCAATAACTATACCGACAATCAAAGCATTTTTAATATTCATATTTAAATGATTTAATCTAACTTTTTGAACTCCCGCCATTTTTGACCACACTCCAATACCAATATAGCACACCGGAAATCAATCTGCTTTTTTTATGGGCACCATAGAGGAATGAGGAAAATGTCGTATAAGTTTTGAGTATGAATGTCGATGGCTTTGAGTAAGGGAAGACCAAAGAAACTATGGATGGACTATGTGACTGTGTGTGTGTGTGGCTAGAACGGGGATGACTACCGAGTAGCCGACTAATAGAGAAGTATGGAAAAAAGGGACATGTTGCCGATCCCAAATAGATAAGGGTAAGAGAATGACGATGAGGCGAGCCCACGATGAGGTCAGTCCGCAAGTCTATTCAGTTTACAGTTCAGTCACTGGCATACTGGCATACCATTGAAGAGTGTTTAGTGAGAAGATGCTCTAAGGTGAGAAGCAATGGCCTAACTAAGAGAGTAAGCTGTATGCCATAATGTGTCATCACTTTTGTTGCCTTTTTTGAATCAGTTTATTTAAATGGCAACACAATAATCTGTAAAAAAAAAGAAACGTCAACAGAAATCAAGAAATGAGATTGACGTCTGACTGACTGACGGAACAAAGAGAAGAAAAACGTCAAAGAAAACCGCCAAAACGTAAATATTATTTTGATCACCAAAAATTTGGTATCAAATTCAGTAATAAAATTAAATAAATAACAAATACTTAATCCTACCTAACTGTCCCTGTACCTGTCTGACAGAATCTGCAAGTAAAAAGGAATCATGTTGTTTAAGTCGATAACTAGTGCATCTACTACAACGAAGAATGATTTTGGGACTCGTGAACTAGAGAGGCAAGATGTAGAGTACACCGATTGTTCAAAACGGTTCCAGGAAGTGGCGAGAGATTTTTCAAAACAATATGCTCACATTTATTCGGCTAGACTCAATACTTTTAGAAACATCTTGACTCCAATAGTCATGAAAAAGTGGTCGAATCGGCATAAGATTTTAAAACTGTGTGAACTTCGTGATAAAGGTACAACTTGCGTTATAATTGGAACACTGTTCAAGTTTCAAGAATTAAAACCTAGTATACTGAAAGAATTGTCAGATCAATTGGAAATCATACCACAAGCTCCGAGGTAAGTTTAAAGAGAGGTTAAAATATGCTACTTTGAAATAAAGACTTGTTGTTATTCCAGTTATTTGTTTCAGAACTCATTTTGTACATGAATCAGACAGTATAGTATTAGAAGATGAGCTGCAAAGAATTAAACTGGTTGGTGAATGTATTGATGTCCATTGCGTTGTGACTGGTGTGGTTTGTGCTTTGTTAGGTATGTTTATTACAGAATACAGTATTTATGTTATCTATATTTTCAATACTACCTCGTTGGTCTAGTGGTTGCTAGCGCTTCTGCTAAGCATGAGGTCCTGGGTTCGATTCCCAGGTTGGTCAAAGTATTATTGGGTTTTTCTATCTGGAATTTCTCAGTAGCAGCCCAGACTCTGGATTTGTGCCTGATTGATGGGAATAGGTTCACCCCCGATTACATGGGATTTAAAACATGACTGGCAAAATGTGACACCTCTGCCCAACCCTTCGGGGAGAATGATCAAAATGTGACACCTCTGCCCAACCCTTCGGGGAGAATGTGTGATGTTATGTTACACTTTCAATTAAGAACCGTCTGCATTAATTTTTGTTTATTAATCACAGAAACAATTGATTCTCAACTGCATTCAACTCATAATTATTGTTCTGAGAACTTTAGAGATCATTCAATATTGAGGGGTTAATTAATCAAATCATGAAAGTAAAACTGCTCCTGGGTTATCAAAGTTATACTCAATGAATGCCACGGAACCAAAATGTTGATACTTATAATTTTTAGGTTCTGAGGATGAAGATGGAATATTCACAGTCAAGGATCTGTGCTGGGCTGGCTGCAGTATACAAAAACCATTACCAAAGTTGAGTGCAGACAGGTATGACATGGACCTTTAATTCCTTTATCTAAAGAGGTTCAGAGACATGTTATGCTACCACTATCATCTGGCAATTTTGCCAGTCTTTTTAAACTATAAATATCTTTTCAGATACATAGTCCTCATGTCTGGATTGAATACTTCAAGAACTGCGGATCACATGTTCTCAATGCATCTGTTTATGGAATGGTTGTCTGGATTATCAGGCACGTCTGAATATCAAGAGGAAGTTTCTAAGATTGTCAGAGTTATTGTTGCTGGTAAGTATGCATTTGTTGCAAGAATATAAGCAAAACTGAGGTATTACTAAACCTAGACCCTAGAATTCAGAATATAGCAATGTTTAATTGTTTAAATAATAGGATTTATTTTGCTTTTCAGGTGGAGTATTAGCAAGTCACTCAAATGAGAGTGGTGTGAATGAGTCCGAGTTCATTGCAGCAGTAGAACTGATGGACTCCTTAGCAGCTGCTGTCAGTGCTGTTGCACCCCTAGACCTTATGCCCAGCAGCAAAGACCCCACTGGAATAATGTTGCCGCAGAAACCTTTTCACTATTGTTAGTTATTTCCACATAAAAATTGGTAAAAATGATATTGAATGGAAAAGTAATAATTTCTGTATTTCAGGTTTATTCCCTAAAGCTATTGAGTACAAATCATTCAATCGGGTCACCAATCCTTATGAATGTGAAATTGGAGGTGTGTATTTGTCTCTTAGTGCAGAATGTTGCTGCTACACACAATATTACAATTTCTACAATTTATGTTTTTTTTTTCAGGTTTCACATGTTTGGGTACCTCAGGTGAACCCATAAAAGACATTATGAGATACAGTAAGCTAGACGACACCTTGGAAGTAATGAAGAAGACTCTGCTTTGGAGGAACATGGCACCAACTTGTCCTGACACCATACCATGCACACCTTGCACAGAAACAGATCCGTTTATTATTTATAACTGCCCGGCTATATATTATTGTGGTAATTCTGCTGAATTTGCCACTGATCTATATGAAGGTACTATGATTTATACTTCAAAAATATAACATGTGACTCAATAGTAATTGTGTACTAACCCAAATTTTATTTTTTAGGAGAGAATGGACAGCACACCAGGCTGGTGTGTATACCAAACTTTTGTGATTCAACAACTGTAGCTCTAGTCAATTTGTCTAATTTGGAATGCTACAGCATGAAGTTTTCATAGGGTTACAGTTTATGTTGTGAATTAAAATAATAAATTGCTATTATAATTAATTTAATTATTTGTTTGTTTTTTCCTAAAAAAAAAAAAAATAATTTCCAAGGAAGTGCAAAGAATTTATTCTAAAAATATTCTGTCTATACTTGCAACACTGGATTTGTATCACAGAACATATATACTCCTAGCGGAGATGTGTATGCTAGGTATACATGTGTACATCATAAAGTTGTTTTGTGATTTTATGATTTTACTACCAAAGTTTTTGAACCTTGAACTTATTTCAATAGTTCATTAATTAAAGTCGTCTAAGTCCTTGTTTTCATTAAAATAAGTGTAACGTAGGTATTGAGTTCTTTTACTATGCAATAGGAAGCTTCTATTGCATCATTTAGTTGACTGCTAACATAGAGGGCGCTACCATCTCAAAAAAAAATTCTGCCTGGCAACATTGCTTCCTTTCTGACTGCGCTAGCTTGCTTTCCTCCCTCTCTGCTCTGCCCCCCCTTCTATTCTATTACTCATCAATGGCTCAAAACTAGTAGACGTGTTTAATTTGTTTTTCCGTGCTAATATTGTGTTCAAGATGGGTTACTAGTACCTAAAGTTTGCACACCTACGTGTGCCGTCACACGTAATAAAAATGTTGTAAGTAGAAGTTTTAATAAAAAGTTTTATTTTGGTGATAGCAATGAGGTTTCCTTAGCTTATTGCTTGTCGCTGCTTTCCAACTAATTAACACTGTTCAAAAGGTACAATCGTTCTTATTTGACATTAATAAATTATTCATGCACTTGTTTCATGTTTGTTTATTAAAACAAAAGCGTGTATTGCATCTCTCACGATCACGAATATTGACACAGATATTATGTGTGGTCGAGTCCGCTTTCACCAAGCAAGACCAATGCACGGGAGATCTATCATTACGACATTCCGTAAAACAAATGCCAAGCGGTTTACAAATGTCTTTATTTATGCTTGTGGCACATGCACGAGCAGGTCATCAGTTCATAAACATCACATTCAAGTGTGCATTACAGTTATCAGCAATTATAGAGCAACTATGAAAATCAATTGGTAAATTATTATTGTAATGTTGCACCTTCTCAAATTGCAATGAAATTATTGCGCAAAATTTTATTGTGATGAGTGGTTTTCTTTTTGCTAAGCTCTACATGTAAATGTTACCTCTTGCCTATTACCATTCAATTCATATCAGTCTGTTAGTTAATCACTTTTTTTTTTTTAATTTTTCAAGTTAAAATATTGATACAATTAAACCACTTGACCGTTATTCGAAGCATAATTAAACTATTGAGATAGGCTGAACCATGTTTCCTGTGCCTTTTTTCCTTACGTTTCTAGCGATATAGCTCTGTCTCGCTCTCATGACGTCACCAGGTCAGAGAGGGGAGCGCATTTTTGAGCGCGCGCGCTCGGTCTTGTTCATTGGCGTTCTTTTCCTTGCCGGAGACGGTTGCTGCTTAGCAGGTGAGTTATCTATATTTCTTTTCCACAACCGTCTATATTTTTCCATTCGACGAAAGTTGGCATACTTACCAATTTACAATTTTTATTAAAACTGTTTCTAGTGAATGATAATTATTGATAATACAGTGAATCAACGTTGATATTTTCAGAATTTAACGGTTTTCCGTTCGCGTGTTGTTTATTCATTTTCTTTTCCAGTGTGTGTAATTCAATTGTTTTCAGTATAATACCGAATACGTACTGGATAAAGAAATAACGTTGATTTCGCAAGATGAACCGATCGCAGGTCCTTCGAATACCGCTAATAATATAGAATCTAGTGCCAAACGGATGCGTTCACATCCGAGCAGCAGCAGTAGTAGTAGCTCTGATAGTAGCGATTCTAGTTCCAGTTCATCTAGTTCTTCTGACCATACGCCTAAATATGCGCGTCGCGTCACAAGGGGGGGCAAGCACAAGCATCGCCGCTCGGAGCGTAAAGTGAAACATAATATAAATAATAGTATACCGCTGCCCGACGACGCCCTTTCTCTTTTCACGGAGGATGATTTAGAACTGGAGGGTAGTAGTCTTATAAATAATTTAGATGTTGAAACTAAGCTTAAGGAACCGGCTGTTCCAAAGACAGACGAGCGTTACTTGAACATTTTAAGAGAAATTCAGTTTTTTAATAAACCGGATTGGAGTGAAGTCCATTACGCGGAAACTCAAAATTCGTATAACTAGACCTATTGCAAATGATTTGCGACCATAGGGCTGAATCTATACAGATGCGCAGAGACAGCATAACTAATGCAGTTCGCGATCCCTTAATAAAAGCGGCAATAAAGAAAATGCCTCCATCTGAGGTTAGCTTATTCAATTCTGAGCAGTTAGTTGTTGCATTAGAAAAAACTGCCGGTATCAAAAAAGCCTTCTGGCCTGCTTCTAGATCGGCTGGTACATCTACAAAATTGGCTTATGGTAATACCTCAACTTCGCAAGTTGGAAAATGGCTCATACGTCCCTCGCACGGGCAATATTCAGTTCCACCCTCGCAGGGTAAGAACTATAACTCGAGCATGCCTTCACAAGGCTGTAAGAACTGTAACGTCCCCTCGCAGGGTGGCTTTTTGCAGCATAATATACAGTGTCCTTCGCAAGGACCAGCACATGCGTATATACGTCCCTCGCAGGGGCAATATTCAGTTCCACCCTCGCAGGGTAAGAACTATAACTCAAGCATGCCTTCACAAGGCTGTCAGAACTGTAACGTCCCCTCGCAGGGTGGCTTTTTGCAGCATAATATACAGTGTCCTTCGCAAGGACCAGCACATGCGTATATACGTCCCTCGCAGGGGCAATATTTAGTTTCACCCTCGCAGGGTAAGAACTCAAGCATGCCTTCACAAGGCTGTCAGAACTGTAACGTCCCCTCGCAGGGTGGCTTTTTGCAGCATAATATACAGTGTCCTTCGCAAGGACCAGCACATGCGTATATACGTCCCTTGCAGGGGCAATATTCAGTTCCACCCTCGCAGGGTAAGAACAATAACTCAAGCATGCCTTCACAAGGCTGTCAGAACTGTAACGTCCCCTTGCAGGGTGGCTTTTTGCAGCATAATATACAGTGTCCTTCGCAAGGACCAGCACATGCGTATTGCAACTATCAAGTATCCTCAACAGGGTAGTGGCGTAATGGATAGAGGTTCCTTTCGCTCCCACGGGGCAAAACAAACCCAAAGATACCACGCTCATAAACGTGGCGGAAATAAGCGAAGGTCATCACCTTCAGGCTTAAATGCCAAGAGAAGTAAATATTGACATGAAAATATTTCAAGCCGGTCAGTTATCGAATTTCGTCGATCATTGGAAGGAAATGCAAGCACCAGATTTTCATCAAAAACTTTTGCCAGTTTGACAAATTGGATTGCCCAAATTATGAGAAGCCAAGGTGTGAGAATATTAGTATTTCTCGACGATTTCCTTATGGCTCACCAAGACCCAGTAGTTCTCGCAGGCCATGTGAGTCTTCTCGTAAAAACATTAAAATATCTGGGTTGGCTAATAAATTTCGAAAAATCTATCCTAACACCAAAGAAATCCCTGGTTTACCTAGGAGTACTGTGGGATCCTTGGCTAAAACTCAAACGTCTGCCAAGGGAAAAGTACCCTCATTACTAGCGAAGATTCGCGAAATCGTAGATTTGCGGAAGACAAACCTAAAGAAGTTGCAAAGCGTAATAGGAGCACTAAACTTTGCGAGTTTTGGTGTCCAAAGAGGGAGATTGCACTATCGAGCTCTATTGAAATTCCTAAACACACTACAATTGGACAATTCTGTCAAGGTATACACTGTACCTGCAGATGCAATAGGCAACCTACAATGGTGGAGCCACAATTTGCAACATCCGTCAATTCTATACCACGCACCAGCGACTAAAACGGACGCCTCCGACTTAGGCTGGGGGGCCCAGATGGACAACCAGTCTCTATGGGGAACGTGGTCCCAGAACGAGAAGAATTGTCACTGCAACGTAAAAGAAATGTTGGCAATATTGAAGGTTTTTCAAAGCCATCCCGTGTATCTGAGTCAATCTACGGTCACCATACAATGCGACAATCGCACGGTAGTAGCGTATCTCCGTCACGCAGGGGTAACCAAATCCTCGCGATTGATGGACATAACATACGACCTGTTTTGTTTGATAGATCAGTACCAAATTCATATCAATGTGTACTACATTCCGGGGAGGTACAACAACCATGCCGACCTATCGCGGTTTCGCCAGGTCCCCGAATGGCATCTGATACCCGAGATTACCAAGATAATATTCTTAAAATGGGGAATTCCCCAAGTGGACCTGTTTGCCTCCAGCAACGCTCACGTAGTCCCTCATTACGTGTCGAAAGATCAGAACGAAAACAAGCATGCATTCTCGATTGCTTGGAAATTCGATCTGGCATGGGTGTTCGCACCCCCGTTCCTGATTCCCAGGGTTTTTGAGCTACCTCAATCGGGCATCGGGAATTTACTTGATAGTAGCACCGCGATGGGAGAAAGTCTTTTGACGCGGAGATCTCAAAGCTCGGGCTCTGGCCCCACCGTTCACAATACAGAACCTGAACAAAGTATTGATCGATGTGACAACGGGACTGCCACCTCCTCGCGTCCAGCATCTAGTGTTGGAAGTTTGGAAATGTGGGGATGGACACATCATTTAGGTAAGTAGAATATTTCTCAGATAGATCTTTTGAAAAGTTCTTGGCGCGATTCTACCCTAAGAATCCCTCAGGATCTGACCTAGCTCGTTTTCTGGCAGATCTGCATATAAAACATAAACTGTCTTATAATACAATATTGTTACAAAAGTCTGTGGTCTCCACCCTTTGTAATAAAGTAAATGATTCAGGTGTTCTATGTAATCATGTTTGGTGAAACATATTTTGAAACGATTTCAATCAAAAACCAATTGTTTTTAAGTTACCCGTGTGGAATATTGATGATTTTGTATGTTTTCTTGGCGTTAGAACAATAAATCATGACTACATTTTTGATGTTTAGAGTCAAGCCGCTGCCCTCTTAGTACTCTGATCTGGTAGGCGTATTCATGACTTGACACTCCTTATGACCGATAACGATAATTTGGACCCCGTATACTGGGTTGAACAAACTGTATCACTGCTTTCCACTAGACGTCAGGAACTTGTTTGTCACCACGAGAGGTACAGCTCGTGCGGCCTCACGAACTGTTATTGCAGGCTGGATTAAAACTCTGATGCGTCAGGCAGGTATTGTTGCTACTCCCTGAAAGTGTCCCTTCCGCTGTTGCTTCCAAGAATTGGTTGGACAACTTCCCCATGGAAGATATTATGGCTCGGGGAAATTGGAGGTCCTCAAACACTTTTAATCGATTTTATAAACGACAGGTTTCGTTCTCTTCTAGGAGTGACAGCATTACTGCTCTTTTTAAACCAGTCTCATAGTGAATTATGTTGATTTATTGGTATTTTGTTGAATATTTTCAAACACATCTTTTCTTTTTACTTGATCTTTCCCTACACATTGGCGTTCGTCATGAGCGTCACCAGGCGATAACAGACAATATCTCAATAGTTTAATTATGCTTCGAATAACGGTCAAGTGGTTTAATATCGGCGTTTTACCTGAAATAAAACGCTTATTAAACTACTTACCTTATTCGAAGCATAATATTAATTTCTGCCAGGTGACATAGGCAATCATCCAATGAACAAGACCGAGCGCGCGCGCTCAAAAATGCGCTCCCCTCTCTGACCTGGTGACGTCATGAGAGCGAGACAGAGCTATATCGCTAGAAACGTAAGGAAAAAAGGCACAGGAAACATGGTTCAGCCTATCTCAATAGTTTAATTATGCTTCGAATAAGGTAAGTAGTTTAATAAGCGTTTTATTTCAGGTAAAACGCCGATAATTAAAATAACTTGATAGGGTGAAACACTCACACCGTTTCACAGCCTCGCTACGCATCCTCACACCACCCAGCTACCTCGGCTCCACTTTACTTTATAACCCGTCGATTTAGTATACTACTTATTTTTTTTTTTGGTATAACATATCCTTTTTAGTGTAATTTAGAGAACCCTGAAATACTGAAATCAAGAACAAAAATTTAAAAAAAAAAACAAAAACCATCGCCTAATCAAGCCTTCGGGACCCGGTGGGATGTGGGAGTAATAGGGTGGGGAACACTATGGGACACCTCAAGGACATTAACCTTGACCTCAGGATCATTGACCTTCGGGTTAAGGTCAAAATTCCAAAGTCAAGATCCGCGATTCTCAGGAGCAGTAACAGGTAAGATCCGTGATTCTCCTAAGGTTGGTGAATCATTTGGGTTAGGTTAGGTTAAAACAGTGACCATAAACGCGCGAAGGCGAGCGAGCGTGCCGCGGCAGCGGCCGCCGAACGCCAGATCCCTTCTATTTTTGATGAATCATTTGGGTTAGATGAGGCGGTGAATGACTCGTATAATATTAGACGATGAAAAATTTACATTGAGCTCGAAAAAAAAAAGAAGAAAAATGTCGCTTTTTTACAGTACCTATAAACTTTTTTTTGGGTAAAATAGACGCTTCATACCTCTGAGGTCAAGGAAATTTTGAAAGTCAATAACCCTGAGACCAAAATAAGCAATTTTTCTAATCATCGTCATTCTCTTACCCTTATCTATTTGGGATCGGCAACATGTCCCTTTTTTCCATACTTCTCTATTAGTCGGCTACTCGGTAGTCATCCCCGTTCTAGCCACACACACACACAGTCACATAGTCCATCCATAGTTTCTTTGGTCTTCCCTTACTCAAAGCCATCGACATTCATACTCAAAACTTATACGACATTTTCCTCATTCCTCTATGGTGCCCATAAAAAAAGCAGATTGATTTCCGGTGTGCTATATTGGTATTGGAGTGTGGTCAAAAATGGCGGGAGTTCAAAAAGTTAGATTAAATCATTTAAATATGAATATTAAAAATGCTTTGATTGTCGGTATAGTTATTGCAAAAAACAGTCCTCGAACTATTGGATCAAAGAAGAAAAGCGGTGAATCAAGAGGAGTTACATCCTTCACAGTAAGAGATTCCGATGTGGACACGATCAATGTTGATGTTTGGGGTTCCGAATATTTTGTTCTAACTTTTTACGAAAGATTTTTAGTAGGAGATGTTGGTAAGAGCCTTTTCTATGTAAAATTAATCATCAATATCACCATTTTCTAATCTACATAGTCAAAATTATTTTCACAGTTGAAATTACGTCTCCAAAGATTTGCGTTAAAACTGGTGATAACGAAACTTACAGACCCCATGTGAGTTCTACAATAAGTTCTTGCTTTTAATTCTTGAGTTCTTTTCATTGTATTCAATTAATTAATTTCTAAGACAAACAGTACGGCCGATTTATCTTGGCAAGACCGAACTTCGCGCCGAAGACTGCGCAGTAACATTTTTTTTAGGAACCAAATGGTGACATGAGGCGAGTGTGAGTGGGATGAGTGAGTAGGTAAGTAAGAGAACATACGCGAAAGTACATAGCAATTATTTCAAACTTGCCAAGATAAATCGGCCATACTGTACCTACGTAATGATTTTGGGTAGGTACAGTAAACAGTCTTATTTTCATATCAAATCTTTCTCTCGGAAGGTAACCTCTCCGTTCTACTTAACAATTAACGAAGGAATGTCGGAAGTAAGCACCCACAGTGGCGATGCTTTTTCCATGTTCTTACCGCTCCTCCACATACCTACCAAACAATCCTCTGGATATTACGGACTTTCTGAAGTATTGAAACTGCCAGGTACGTACATAATAATAATACCAGCCTATTTGTCCCACTGCAAGGCAGACAAAGGCCTCTACTCATACAGAGAAGGCACGAGCATTAGGCTGGTTTTCGACCAGAGATATGCGAGGTAGCGGAAGCACTGTACTTTACAACCCGTCGATTTATTATAGTAGATATTTTTTTTTTGTATAATACATATATCCTTTTTACTGTAATTTTGGTAAAAAGTTTTTTTCACCAAAAACCATCGCCTAATCAAGCCTTCGGGACCCGGTGGGATGTGGGAGTAATAGGGTGGGGAACACCATGGGATACCTCAAGGACATTGACCTTGACCTCAGGGTCATTGACCTTGACTTCAAGGTCGATGACTAAGTCTATTCAGTTTACAGTTCAGTCACTGGCATACTGGCATACCATTGAAGAGTGTTTAGTGAGAAGATGCTCTAAGGTGAGAAGCAATGGCCTAACTAAGAGAGTAAGCTGTATGCCATAATGTGTCATCACTTTTGTTGCCTTTTTTGAATCAGTTTATTTAAATGGCAACACAATAATCTGTAAAAAAAAAGAAACGTCAACAGAAATCAAGAAATGAGATTGACGTCTGACTGACTGACGGAACAAAGAGAAGAAAAACGTCAAAGAAAACCGCCAAAACGTAAATATTATTTTGATCACCAAAAATTTGGTATCAAATTCAGTAATAAAATTAAATAAATAACAAATACTTAATCCTACCTAACTGTCCCTGTACCTGTCTGACAGAATCTGCAAGTAAAAAGGAATCATGTTGTTTAAGTCGATAACTAGTGCATCTACTACAACGAAGAATGATTTTGGGACTCGTGAACTAGAGAGGCAAGATGTAGAGTACACCGATTGTTCAAAACGGTTCCAGGAAGTGGCGAGAGATTTTTCAAAACAATATGCTCACATTTATTCGGCTAGACTCAATACTTTTAGAAACATCTTGACTCCAATAGTCATGAAAAAGTGGTCGAATCGGCATAAGATTTTAAAACTGTGTGAACTTCGTGATAAAGGTACAACTTGCGTTATAATTGGAACACTGTTCAAGTTTCAAGAATTAAAACCTAGTATACTGAAAGAATTGTCAGATCAATTGGAAATCATACCACAAGCTCCGAGGTAAGTTTAAAGAGAGGTTAAAATATGCTACTTTGAAATAAAGACTTGTTGTTATTCCAGTTATTTGTTTCAGAACTCATTTTGTACATGAATCAGACAGTATAGTATTAGAAGATGAGCTGCAAAGAATTAAACTGGTTGGTGAATGTATTGATGTCCATTGCGTTGTGACTGGTGTGGTTTGTGCTTTGTTAGGTATGTTTATTACAGAATACAGTATTTATGTTATCTATATTTTCAATACTACCTCGTTGGTCTAGTGGTTGCTAGCGCTTCTGCTAAGCATGAGGTCCTGGGTTCGATTCCCAGGTTGGTCAAAGTATTATTGGGTTTTTCTATCTGGAATTTCTCAGTAGCAGCCCAGACTCTGGATTTGTGCCTGATTGATGGGAATAGGTTCACCCCCGATTACATGGGATTTAAAACATGACTGGCAAAATGTGACACCTCTGCCCAACCCTTCGGGGAGAATGATCAAAATGTGACACCTCTGCCCAACCCTTCGGGGAGAATGTGTGATGTTATGTTACACTTTCAATTAAGAACCGTCTGCATTAATTTTTGTTTATTAATCACAGAAACAATTGATTCTCAACTGCATTCAACTCATAATTATTGTTCTGAGAACTTTAGAGATCATTCAATATTGAGGGGTTAATTAATCAAATCATGAAAGTAAAACTGCTCCTGGGTTATCAAAGTTATACTCAATGAATGCCACGGAACCAAAATGTTGATACTTATAATTTTTAGGTTCTGAGGATGAAGATGGAATATTCACAGTCAAGGATCTGTGCTGGGCTGGCTGCAGTATACAAAAACCATTACCAAAGTTGAGTGCAGACAGGTATGACATGGACCTTTAATTCCTTTATCTAAAGAGGTTCAGAGACATGTTATGCTACCACTATCATCTGGCAATTTTGCCAGTCTTTTTAAACTATAAATATCTTTTCAGATACATAGTCCTCATGTCTGGATTGAATACTTCAAGAACTGCGGATCACATGTTCTCAATGCATCTGTTTATGGAATGGTTGTCTGGATTATCAGGCACGTCTGAATATCAAGAGGAAGTTTCTAAGATTGTCAGAGTTATTGTTGCTGGTAAGTATGCATTTGTTGCAAGAATATAAGCAAAACTGAGGTATTACTAAACCTAGACCCTAGAATTCAGAATATAGCAATGTTTAATTGTTTAAATAATAGGATTTATTTTGCTTTTCAGGTGGAGTATTAGCAAGTCACTCAAATGAGAGTGGTGTGAATGAGTCCGAGTTCATTGCAGCAGTAGAACTGATGGACTCCTTAGCAGCTGCTGTCAGTGCTGTTGCACCCCTAGACCTTATGCCCAGCAGCAAAGACCCCACTGGAATAATGTTGCCGCAGAAACCTTTTCACTATTGTTAGTTATTTCCACATAAAAATTGGTAAAAATGATATTGAATGGAAAAGTAATAATTTCTGTATTTCAGGTTTATTCCCTAAAGCTATTGAGTACAAATCATTCAATCGGGTCACCAATCCTTATGAATGTGAAATTGGAGGTGTGTATTTGTCTCTTAGTGCAGAATGTTGCTGCTACACACAATATTACAATTTCTACAATTTATGTTTTTTTTTTTCAGGTTTCACATGTTTGGGTACCTCAGGTGAACCCATAAAAGACATTATGAGATACAGTAAGCTAGACGACACCTTGGAAGTAATGAAGAAGACTCTGCTTTGGAGGAACATGGCACCAACTTGTCCTGACACCATACCATGCACACCTTGCACAGAAACAGATCCGTTTATTATTTATAACTGCCCGGCTATATATTATTGTGGTAATTCTGCTGAATTTGCCACTGATCTATATGAAGGTACTATGATTTATACTTCAAAAATATAACATGTGACTCAATAGTAATTGTGTACTAACCCAAATTTTATTTTTTAGGAGAGAATGGACAGCACACCAGGCTGGTGTGTATACCAAACTTTTGTGATTCAACAACTGTAGCTCTAGTCAATTTGTCTAATTTGGAATGCTACAGCATGAAGTTTTCATAGGGTTACAGTTTATGTTGTGAATTAAAATAATAAATTGCTATTATAATTAATTTAATTATTTGTTTGTTTTTTCCTAAAAAAAAAAAAAAATAATTTCCAAGGAAGTGCAAAGAATTTATTCTAAAAATATTCTGTCTATACTTGCAACACTGGATGTGTATCACAGAACATATATACTCCTAGCGGAGATGTGTATGCTAGGTATACATGTGTACATCATAAAGTTGTTTTGTGATTTTATGATTTTACTACCAAAGTTTTTGAACCTTGAACTTATTTCAATAGTTCATTAATTAAAGTCGTCTAAGTCCTTGTTTTCATTAAAATAAGTGTAACGTAGGTATTGAGTTCTTTTACTATGCAATAGGAAGCTTCTATTGCATCATTTAGTTGACTGCTAACATAGAGGGCGCTACCATCTCAAAAAAAAATTCTGCCTGGCAACATTGCTTCCTTTCTGACTGCGCTAGCTTGCTTTCCTCCCTCTCTGCTCTGCCCCCCCTTCTATTCTATTACTCATCAATGGCTCAAAACTAGTAGACGTGTTTAATTTGTTTTTCCGTGCTAATATTGTGTTCAAGATGGGTTACTAGTACCTAAAGTTTGCACACCTACGTGTGCCGTCACACGTAATAAAAATGTTGTAAGTAGAAGTTTTAATAAAAAGTTTTATTTTGGTGATAGCAATGAGGTTTCCTTAGCTTATTGCTTGTCGCTGCTTTCCAACTAATTAACACTGTTCAAAAGGTACAATCGTTCTTATTTGACATTAATAAATTATTCATGCACTTGTTTCATGTTTGTTTATTAAAACAAAGCGTGTATTGCATCTCTCACGATCACGAATATTGACACAGATATTATGTGTGGTCGAGTCCGCTTTCACCAAGCAAGACCAATGCACGGGAGATCTATCATTACGACATTCCGTAAAACAAATGCCAAGCGGTTTACAAATGTCTTTATTTATGCTTGTGGCACATGCACGAGCAGGTCATCAGTTCATAAACATCACATTCAAGTGTGCATTACAGTTATCAGCAATTATAGAGCAACTATGAAAATCAATTGGTAAATTATTATTGTAATGTTGCACCTTCTCAAATTGCAATGAAATTATTGCGCAAAATTTTATTGTGATGAGTGGTTTTCTTTTTGCTAAGCTCTACATGTAAATGTTACCTCTTGCCTATTACCATTCAATTCATATCAGTCTGTTAGTTAATCACTTTTTTTTTTTTAATTTTTCAAGTTAAAATATTGATACAAATTAAAATAACTTGTTTGTTTTGAAACCAAAATTACATTGCCAGTACAACATATTTCCTTTCTTTTAGTAATTGGTTATGAGTATGGTAAAGTACTTGAATAATGGATTAATATTATTCTTATTGTTATCTCTTTAGCCATAAAAAGGCCATAAGTTTGTCAGTCAGTTTATTACTCAGAAATCAACCCACTGACCGATTCTGTGCTAATGTAGGAAAATTACGACAGAATCGGTCAGTGGGTGGGACTACATTCCTATGTAGTATAGTAACTTGTGTCAACTTATTTGTATGTGTAAAAAAAGCAAGAGCGAGAACATTATTAATGCTAAATATGTTAGTTTTTATTTTGAATAGATTAAGAATGAATCAGCATTTGCCTGCAGCTTAACCAGTGTGGTGGTCGAAAAAAAATCCCTTAAAACCTCAATGCAAAAGTAACAACCAACTTTCATGGTGACTGGTTAAACTTTGTTGGGAGTTTATCAATCTCATATATATTTATATATACCAACATCCATTTTTTATGTTTATTATAATAATATAGAAAGATTACTATTTTTGGAATATGTTGTCACAACATTCATTTGTTTTTGTTTGTGTTCAAACAATTCCACTGAGTTGAAATAATATAATTTTTTCATATCTGCTTGCAATGGAAGGAACACATTAAATTAATAAAAAAACGTAACTGAGTACAGATTATGCCATTCATCTATATAAATAAAAAGAAAAGTCCTGACTGACTCATCAACGCCCAGCCCAAACCATTGTACCTAGAAAGCTGAAATTTGGCACAGAGGTTCCTTTTATAATGTAGACAAGGAATAAGGAAGGATTTTTGTTCCCGTGGAATATTTTCCGATATCCACGCGGGCGAAGCCGCGCAGGAAGTGTTAGTAATACATATTTGACATATTTTTCAGTCAGTTCAGTCATCACATGTACTACTATGTATTTAAGTAATGTACTTCAGTCAGCTTGCCGGGTAGATGAGTCACTCACTTGTTTGGGATGTTACATTGAATTGCTCAATGTTGGCCAATTATATTGAGTTATATTGCAAGAATTCATTATTTTAAACAAATTCTTGCATCATTTAAAAGCTATCTATCATTAAACAATACTGAAAATGTATGTTACTTTATCTACAGGAATCCAATTATTTAAAGCAATTTAATTATGAGTTTGACCTGATTTTATCAATATTATCAATATGTGTTTGCTTCATCTTTAATGTGCCAAGTACATGAACTATACATAGCTTCCCAGGCATATTTATCTGTAGAAATGGCTGTTCTTTTAGCTGAGAATACACGTTAATATGAATTCAGTCTTCCAAAATTGTTTACAAAAGTAAAAGATCTACTCCCCAAATTCACGAAAATCTATACAAAAATTTCGAAACTCGCACGGACAAGTTTATTTGGCCCTGGAATTTGGAATGTATAGCAAACATCTTCACATTAATTAGGATCCACATATAAAAAATTAATAAACATGGGAGTCGAACTCGAACCTTGCGCGTTTTCGGCTACTGAATCAATGGAACAGGAAAATAACGTTGACAGACTATTTTCGCGCGTAAATTATAAGTTTATTAAATGTCTACATAGGGACACATAAACGCATTATTTTATTGTTAATACATTTATCTATATTTAACTTTCACGGTGGTTGAAAATAGCCGCCTACCTAGCATTTTAAAACTTTGCGCAATCATGGTTTGTTCATGTTGAAAGTCAATGCAATCAACTGTTGAGATTGAGACACTGTAAGGTGAAATATTCTGTACGTGAGTGGCACAGAGATTCGTAAATTGCCTGTTATTTAAGCAATTTTCAACTTTATATCTAAAGCTATAAGAATCAAGGGTGAACCAATAGTAACTGCGCTATCATTAATGACGTCAATGGTCTCTATTGCAATACGTACTAGTACGTGCGGCTGTTAGCTTTCTATATCAATGATGTTATGTAGTAAGTACTATCATAATAATAATATATGCATGTGTAATTCTATATGTTCTGCTCTTTATCAGTTTATTATTGTCTGTAATATAAAAAAACATTTCTCTTCATTCATCATCCACTCCAAATCGATACCTACTATTTATGAGATATTTGATTAGATACAATATCACGTTGTTATTTTCGGCTGCTATATTCATAGACAAAGTAAAGTTATCCGTGTGGCTGACACTGGCATGGCCACCATCAGGGATTTTAATTTTGATAACATGAAAAATTAGTCGCTAATTAGTCGAAATTTGCCGCCAAATATCAGAATTTGTCGGTCACTGGTTCAAAACTTAGGGTTCATTGGTGGCCCATCTGGAGAGCGTCTCCCCAGCTTGGCCACATTTATATCTCAAAAACTAGGCCACCTAGCAAACATCTGTTTTCTCCCAGATTTAGTCGCAAGTTTTCACCAAGTCTCAGATTTAGTCGAGTCTTAGTTTAGAAGATATAATGAGTTCAATTTTTAAATATAATTCAAGAGCTAGATCAATGAGTTTACGATAAAATCTTTGAACTGTGACTTGGCGAAAAACTTGCGACTAATTAGCGACTAAATCTGGGAGAAAACAGATCTTTTTTAGGTGGCCTAGTTTTTGAGATATAAATGTGGCCAAGCTGGGGAGACCAGATGGGCCACCAATGAACCCTTATAACTTTTGAACCAGTGACCGACAAATTCTGATATTTGGCGGCAAATTTCGATTAATTAGCGACAATTTTTTTGTGTTATATTAAAATTAAAATCCCTGATGGTGGCCATGCCAGTGTTAGCCACACTAGTTATCCTACTAATACCTATTATAAACGCACATAAAAACACACAATTTATTTCGTGATAGTCGTAGACGAATTATTGTAAAAATGCCTACATAAATAAAAAGCATATAAGTAGCGGTTTTGCTTGCTGTTGACCGACTCACAACTAGTTATGCATAGGTACGGTAAAAAACATGCCGCTGCAGTAAAAAAAACACGAAGCCGTGCCACGCTTAGCTCCGTCGTCATCATGTCATGAATTTGTATAAAAGCGCCAAGAAATCAAGGCCGAGTTCCAAGATATTTAATGATTTTTGTGGCCCTTCTCATAATATTATTGATCCACTAGCTGTGCCCATGGCTTCGCTCACGAGACTGTGTATTGGAATTATAAGTTAATCGGAACGTGAAGTCATAAATATCCTCTACAACATTGGTTGATTTTGTTAATTTTAACTAAAACTTTTTAGTAAGTCAACGAAAGTAAACGAAAGGAACGAGAAATACGGACATAAGTACCTGATATAATATTGCTAATCCCCATAGCCAATAGCGTGATAATATGTAAGCCTATTCGATGATCAGACCTTTATGGAATAATTATTTGTGCGTTTGAACAAAATCTATGCAGTAGTTTTTGCGCCAATCCCGAACATACATCCAGACAAACGGACAAAAATTCTAAAACGATATTATTTTCGGCATCACTCGTTCCCACACCTCGTAGCAATTACTTTTTAAAAAGATTCAATGTACCGTTTTGACTTCGTTACTATTTTATTATATTTGTAAGTAGATGTATACCTACCTACTTTAAAAAAAAAATGTATTGCAAAAAAAACCGAAGACCGCATGCAAAAACAAGTCTGCATGAGTCATCATATAATTGACGTAAATTATACTTGTGGTTCATTATAAGAACTGAATGTTGAATGTAGAGGAAAATGACAATAAATTACTTATTAACCCGTCGCGCGCCAATTAGCAGACACAATTGAAATTCTATTGTTATCTGTACACATGGTGTACAATCGAAATTTTAAGAGTTAACTGTATGCTTGCAACTGCAAGGGAATATACGGGGGAGGGAATAGATTACCGCTACAATAATTAAATCATTCAAATGATTATAACTGAAATGAAAAACATGTAATTTTGTAATTCAAATAAGCAATCAGAAATGTATATTCAGACTATAAATCAGGTTAATTTTTTCATTATTTCATACCTATTACAGGTATTAAACAATTGAAGGAAGGAGTGAAAAGGATAATCCACTTCTGATTTTATCAGTATAGTAACAATAATCTTTATGTACCTACATTATGTCTTTATAATATCATAACCTTTGTGTTTGTACATAAGTTACTTTGTAGAGTGCTTTACATCACAGTAGAAGCTGTTTCTGGTAGGACTAACAATATAGCTAAAACAGCAACCATATAGCCATATGGTTGTTGAACTAAAATAAGAACTTGCATGGGAATGTGTTTACATTACTGGCACTAAAAGTTAAGTACAATGGTATATCTTTATGTATACTCATATTATCTGACTCAAAAGGTAATAAATACTGACTGCTGATGGACATAATACATATTTTCTTGATTCTAAGGTAAGGTCTATCTTAATCTCATGTTCTACAAGAAAATTTTAAATCTTCTGATTTGCTGGTAGTGAAATGTTTATCTCCCTATTCGTTGTGTAATTCAAGAATTGTTTTTAATTATAAATATAACATAACATAGTAACATACATTCAGAAATTCCCATGCAATCATTCTCTAATAATATTATTTGAAATACCTTCATCAGTGTGTCAGTTTCTCAGCTAAAAATGTAGGTTTAGCTGTAAACTTAATGTAATATCTATGTATTAATTTATATGTGTTATTTTTCAGTGCCGCCATGGCGCCCTCACCGGACAGCTTCGTCCTTCGACAACAAAAACCACCACTTTCATCGGACTCTGATCTCCCAGCACTTGTTTTTGCTTCTGTGGTAAGTTCTATTTTATTTTTAACTCTTTTTCATTCAGAAAGTAGCTGCTTACTTATCACTAAAAAAAATCCAACTAAGATACATTTCATCGAGAGAATCAGGGCAATGATTGCTCACAGTTCCCGAGTCAATGGTATGTATGAGGTCCTTTGTTCGGTGTCTAGCTTTTATCGAGGACAATATAATTCAATACCTATGTCATGGTCATGGTTTCTTTGTATTAAACTATGAAATTAAACATTTTCAGAGTTTGCATCTCTCCAAGAATGAGTGCCAGACTTTGGGATCAGTCGCCGGCTTCGGCCGGCTCCCTTCTTACTAATGAAGAGTGCTTCATCCTGCTCGATGCTGACATCGAACAGCTCTTTAACAACAATGATGGTACGTATTGTAGAAGTCATGGGTTCGAACCCAGGCAGGCGCTTTACTTTGTGTAAATAATTTCATCACCACTGTTCTCGAAACAGTGAAGGAAAACATCGCGAAATCGCGAGGAAACTGGCATGTCCTAGTACCAAACATTCAAAGACTTGTGACTTCTACCAACCCGCACTGGGCCAGCGTGGTAGATTACAGCTCACTCCCTCTCGAAGAGAGAAGGCCTGTGTCCCAGCAGTGGAAACATTATAGCCTGATTATTGTAGAAGTCTGCCTCACGGTAAATACCAAAGCAATAGCAGCATCGGCTCAGTTCCTAACTAACTAAATTCTTTAATTTCGGCACTAGGTATGTGACGCTTTATGACATTCTGCCGAAAATCATTCAAAGAATTTGGGGACAATTAACTGCCATCTCATCAGAGCGACCTCGCCAACTCAATCGATGTTAATCGAGCTCGCTCAAAGTAGCACTTTTACCAATATGAAGCAGGGAGAATCGGTTGGAAAATTGAATGGTAGAATAGCATCAGATTTTTATCGCTGCCGCTGATACAAAATAATCGCTTGGTTAGTTGGTACGACATTACTTTGTGTTTTGATGAAATTACTAATCAAAGATGCGCACTTGAGTTTTTGTTCTCTTAATAAGAGTCGACAGAAAAATAAATATACAATAATTCTTCGGAAAAGTATTCTTGAAAAAAAAAGTGTTTGTTAAACCATATTTACATAGGTGGCGTGAGTATCGATAGACCTAGAGGTACTAAATATCGTTTTTTAGCCAAAGTATCAATAGGAAACAATTGAAATGCAACACGTGACACTCGACATGTTTATCAATCAACACGACATCGATGATGTTGCTCTTTACACGAAATAGCTATAGACGTCTTGTTGGACAGTGTTATTAAAACGCTGTTACAAATGGGTAGTTACTACATAACTTAAACAAAAGTAGCTAAAAGCTTTGTGAACAAATATTGATCAACATTTTTGCAGCAACTTGTTTCTGTGTTGCTGAATATGTTTCTGGCAACGTTACTCGTTGCAATGTGGCCAGCAGCATGTTGCGCATGAATTGTTGAGAAGTGAATGTAATATTAAGTATTTTATGAATCAACTGATTTTGATTTTTTGATTTGTGGTTTCAACATAGAGAAATTGCACATTATTTAAACACATGCACTTTTCTACGAAACGAGTTTGAATCATAATTAATTTTTGTAGAAGCCACTATATTACTTTGTTTTATGGTTTTATATGTACTTACATTATAAAGCCCCACTTACACGGTGCAAGTTTCTGGAACGTTCAAGAGCAATAATTGCATGCCATAAGCCACATTCAATTATTGCCATTCAAGAAATGAAACGCATGCGATTTCCATAAAATGGCATATTGAATGCAAGTTTTGCCTCGTCTAAACACAGAGTTGCATGTCCTTGTACAATTGATTTAAGTATTACCCATATTTGGGCTGCATATTTTATTCAATTTAATTAAACGTCTTCTCAAGATTTTTTTAAACTTGTTTCGTTTGTTTGTTTGATATAAAATATTCATGCCAAATTTGAATGCGATTTTATTGCACTATCAAATTCACCCTGCCCTGCCTCTATGGTCCTTTGTTTGTCCTACAATTGCATCTTGCAAGCAAAATTGTTTCGAAATTGGAAAGGCCTGGCGTTTGTCGATAGTACGTGCTGTTTACACCTATACCAGAGGGCTTAGTGCGAGTTTTTATACTTATTTGATCGCGTTTACGTTAACGTTACCTTACGTCAATTTGTATGGAATAATTGTGTTTCCCATTATAGTCACCAGACGGCGCTTATTCAGTTTCAGTACAAATTGAAGTTTACGTTAACGTTATCGGGTAAGTATAAAAACTTGCACTAAGGCCTCAGTTTTGAATGGCAATTAACTTGCCCGTATCGTGCAACAATAATTGTGTGTGTTGTTTAGACGGTGCCAGTCAATTTTGTTGCTTGAGTTTTATGGTATGCCACAGGCAATAAACTTGCACCGTGTAAATGGAGCTTTATAGTTCAAATACTTTATTTTTTCCTTCAAGTTCCATTGTCATATAAGTAATGTAATTAATAATGGACATCTTTTTCTCTAGTTAGTCACTCATGCAACAAAGGCATAATTTCCATTGCCTTTTATGTCACAATGATGACGTAAATTAAATTATTGCTTGAATCAATTATGCATAATAGATAATTTCTTAGTAATAAACAGGATAATAATAAGCTGTTTCTTCTAACTTACTTGAACTTGTGCTGACCACGTTGTAGGATATCGCGTTAACAGGATTTTAAACAAAGTTTAGAATCGTAATTTGACTAATTTTCTAGTCTGAAGTTTGAGGATTGCTTAGTAACATAATAATGGTACTTATTAGTTACTAGTTTAAAAAGGCGTGTTTTAGAAACATCTCATATTTCAAGTTCAACAACGGTCCTGCACCGTTCATGAGTGACGATTTATTAGGGACGCGTTTTTACAAATAGGTACTGCCAACACTTGTACGGGGTTGTACAGACGAAATTTAAATACGAGCTTCTTTAACCCAACACATGAGCTGTGTTGAGGCGAAGAAGGGAATGCGTTCTTTTGTATAGGGGACCAGGGGTCGTACTATGTCGTGAAAAAAGATCATGGATCCATCATGGTTCCGTTGTGAAAAAAGGATGGTGCTATAGGTCGTATATGGCTCCGTCTCTCTCTCACGCTGGAACCATGATGGATCCATGATCTTTTTTCACGACATAGTACGGCCCCAGCAACCGACTTCTCTGCCCTCCGTGCTGACTTGATAAATCATATGCCCGTGAAAAAAGACCCCCCGCCCCGTGCCCGTGTGTCGTAATGGCCGTGGTATTAGCTTTTCTTGTATAGCTCGTGCCGACCAGATAAGTGAACTAATTGAACTGAATATATTAATTGTTGCGCTTGCGCACACTGCAAATTTATAGATAGGTTGTGATCAATGGTTAATTTACTAACTAAAATAAGTCTTTATCAGCAATCATGTTTGATATACAAAATGCGAAGATAACGACTATGTGATACCCATCACATATTTTGCTGCATTGTTTGCTACACATGCAAACCGCTGCAGCTTTTCGAGACCTCTTCGGGCTGTGCTCAAGTCTGTCCTGGGCCACCAGACCAGTGAGCCGTATGTGATAGTTAGTCGGATAACTGTGGTGTATAGCCAGTAAGTGACCTTGGGGCTAATGCCCCGATTCCTGCCGAGCAGTCGCTTGCATTGCCACAGGGATATACTGGCTTTTGTGGTGATGTAGTTAGTATTATATGTTTTGCTCAATTCAGCGGTTTGTCCAAGAAAATGCCCAGGTATTTGGTTTCAGTTGATAGGCTTAGGGTAGTTCCAAAGAAACGTAGTAGTTGTAGTGTCAGCTTCCTCTTTTTTGAAAAGAGAATCAGCTCGGTTTTTGTGGAGTTCACTGATAGTTGGTGCAGTCTTCTACTATTTTCAAAGCTTGGCGCATGAGGTTGCATAAGGTATTTTCGTGGGTGCCATTTATTATTATGGTTATGTCATCGGCATAGCCTACAGTGAAGTATCCTTTGTCATTGAGGGTTTTGATGAGGCTGTCTACGACCAGGTTCCATAGAAGCGGAGAGAGGACGCCTCCTTGCAGGCAGCCTTTTGCCACGATGGCCCCTTATGTTGTCGTTCACTATCACTTGCACAGCTCTCAGTTTGAGCATATTGATGATCAAGCCTCTCAGTGTCAAGTCTATGCCATGTCTGTCGAGGGTCATGTTGATACTGTTGAACATGGTACACGGGATGATATCAGTGTATCCGGGAAGATAGAATAGGCCGTTTGAGAAGAGATGCTTCTAAAATCTTGATCACTGAGTCTTCATACAGCCCGTTGCAGATACTTACGGCGAAGCGCGCACTTTGAAATAAAGCGCGCTTTTTTTGTTTAACCGCCCGCTACTTCATGCTAGCTCATGAGTCCATGACAGAGGCATGCGGTAATTTTTCTCGTCCTAATCCCCTCGGTGGTCTTGTGCCAGTCATATGCTTCGCTCGGGTCTTACGAATTGACAAGACATCGAGATTTCTCTAATATAAATATTTAGTTTAATATGAACTTATTCTGTTATACATGTCGCAGGCGATTTGTATGATTCCACTTTTTACAAACGGCGTCGTCCGTTTAAAAACGCTCGCAGTTTTGAAATATGCCGAAGGCAAAATGTGAATTGCCTTGTCACTATACAATATATGCCACAACATTTATTTTGATGGACAATTCAAACACCGTTTACAAAATGCCGCGGCAAATTGAAGTATTAATTTCTATTTCTCAAGGCTCTCGCCGGCCACTGCCGCGGCACCGCTCGCTCGGCTCGCACGCGGTTGGTCACAGTTCTAACCTAACCTAACCCATTTCTTCGGGGTGCTTAGTTACTGCGACTAATTCGGATCGCGCGTGGTTAGTCACAGTTCGGACTGAACTTACAATAGCAATCAATGTCGAAATTATAACAATTGAACGAGTTGCCAATTTTCCTTCGGCATATTTAATAACTGCGAGCGTTTATAAACGGACGACGCCGTTTGTATAATGGCGAATCAAACAATCTGCCTGCGACATACACATTACATCATCTTTTCTTTTTACCTTTCAAACCTTTCGTATTTGTATTAACCTTCCGGAATAAATTCTCTAAATTATGGTAACAGCGCATCAAAACCCATTGTGAAGTTTAGAATGACTAAGGGGTCAGACAGACGGACAGGAAAAGCTACTTTAATTTATAATATATTTAAATTTGTATATTTAATTGTTGTTAACGCTGTTAACGCTCTCCTGAACTCAAACACAGATTTTGATGTGTTTGTGACTGAATGGAAGATGATTCTGTCAGAGTGCTTGAATTTTTGCGAGAAGAATGCATAAAATGTGTGTGATGTGTGTGTTAAATAAATTATATATTATGTAGTGTAAGTAATTATATTTAAATAGTGTAATTGGTTTCGGCCGTTCTATTTAAAATAAATAAATAAATATATTTTGTATAGATGCAGAATGTCCTCTTCGCTCTTGTCTTGTCTCGGGTCTTGACTTCAAATATTACTTAAAACAACGCACTCCTGCTCTGTTTACATTCAATGGCAGGTTATATAATTTGAGTAGTTCTACAAAACGACACCAGTTGGCGCGTCAGTCAATGTAGATCTGTCAAAGCATTGTTTTTATAGGTCTGAATTCTAATATGTGATACAATTCATAATTTCACAAGTAATCAACCATTAAACGATGCCTTCATTATGTGTTGTTCCATATTGCTCAATCAAGAACAACAGGACTGTTGATAATAAAAAAAGAGAAAGACGTGTCTCGTTAAAATGCAACGAAAATATGTCGAGAAAAATATGAACCCTAACCGTATTCTCGCGTATGCGGCCGTATTATTTTATGCAGCTAGAATAGATCTTGCTTGTAATAAATTCTCAGACGTTGGGGCAATGATTTCTGTATTTTAATGTAATAACTTCGGAAAAGTGATGAATGTGGTATTCAGCTGCAGTAAAATTAATACACTGGTATTCAGCTGCATCCTTATACTCTGGAAGCCGACCCCAACATAGTTGCAGAATGAATGAACTTCGGAAAAGTGATATACATACCTGTGTGGTGTCTCAGTGAGCAATAAAACAGTAATTTAGAAATTCGATGCCATTTCTGGGTTCCTGACACATGGCCACTTACATAGTCTGACACGCCCTCCCGCTCTGCCCAGAGCGGGAGGGCGTGTCAGACTTTTACTGACTAAAACCCACCCATGTTCCTTCAGTTGCCCGTGCCAGGGCCACGGTATCTCTTTCGAAACCCGCGACTCCGGCGGCATAGGCCCAATTGACCCCGTCACTGCTGACATCTTTTTGAGGCGCGCGTAAACACAACGCGCCGTCGACCCGGGCCTAGTCCTTACCGGACGGCGAGCTGCCCATTACTCGTCGTCCGCAAGCCCGCGCCTACGGTGGCCGGGAATCGGCGATCGATTCCCGCCGCCCAGGGCGTCTCCTACGGCGGCTAGGGGCGCGAGGGCGCAGCTGTTGCCTCTCCCTCACGCGTTCCGTTTCCTCCTTCGCGAGCATTACTGCTTCGCAGAAGGAGGTGACGGCCTCCCATGCACTCTCGCTCCGCACCATGGCCTGGACCAGGTTTGGACGCGAGAGATCGCCACCGCCGATCGCCTCCGTGAGAACACGGCGGTGCTCCGCCCAAGCCGGGCAGACCTCCACTGTATGCTCCACCGTGTCCTCCGGGCGATCCACACAATGGTGACACCCGGGCGTTTCCTCCCGCCTTATCCGAAACAGCCGGTCGATTCTGTAAAAATCTCACCGTGAAAACTGAGGTGAAGTGAGTTTGTTTTTGCTAGGAATTGACACTATTGACAGCTCACTCCCCGCTCACTTCACCTAAGTATTCACGGTGAGATGGTTATACAGAATCGCACTGCAGGTACCTCCCGAAACAACCGTGTCCGGTGAGGACCTGCGTCAGGCGGAAGGTGAGGACGCTGTGGCGCCTATCCAACCACTCCTTAAAGAGGGGACTTATGGCCGCAATTGTGGCGTGCCCAGCGCTGGGTTGCGACAATCGCACTCTGCATGCCGCCATGAGATCCCGCCGGAGCTCTGTCCGCTGTACCGTGATTTCTCGCGGCAGCGGAGTTTCGGCCCGGCGTTTCGCCTCCTCGCGCCACTCCCACACGTGCGCGAGGACTTTTGACTCCAGATCCCATGGCGGTAATCCGGCAAGGAGGCTCGCCGCCTCCCAGGAGACCGTGCGGTATCCCCGGACTAGCCGTATGGCGATGACCCTCTGGGACGCGTTCAACCGGTGGGCCGGTCGCAGCCTCAGGGAACGCGCCCACACCGGTGCTCCGTAAAGGGCCATGGACCGCACGACCCCCGCGTAAAGCCTCCGGCAGGAGGCGTTTGGACCCCCCAGATTGGGCAGGAGCCGCTTCAAGCCAGCCCACTTACATATTACCGTGGGTTTGTTTCAGACTCTGAAATACAGGGGTCGGGAATTCAACATTTATTTCAATTAAACCATTTGCTTTTGAATTTTCAAGGAACATTTTTATGGGTAATAATAAAATTACAACTATTATTTAAACATTAGGGAGATTATTATGATCAGCTGTTGATAAAATAATCGGGCAGACATTTTATTTGTCGGCGATTGGCAAATTAGTGGGCAGTAAAATATAAACAGTAATAAAAAGAACATTGGTGATTTCACCCGACAATGTCAGTACAAAAAATACTCCAGTAGCCACTAGTACGAAAGCGTCTCTACACAAAAAACAGTCCATCGTACGACTGTACGCGCGTACGCATGACTATGCGTACGCGCACCGTGACGTCAGCCGGCACTTCGCACGCGTTTACAAACAATGCCGAAGCGCCGAAGATTCTTGGAATCTTGTAGCGCTCGAATGTTTTTATGCATGCCAGAGAACTGGACTCTATTGTAGTGTATGTTTCGTTTGAATGTATGATCGTATAAAATTCACAAAAATAGGTATGTAAAGAGCAAACACAGTTAGTTTCAGGTTTCTAGATTTTCTACAAAGAAAAAACAAGCGATGACCTATATTTTTTATGGTTTAAAATGCATGCTGTGTTAACTCTTTAACGTGAAACATAAATAAAACCACGTACCACAGTACAATATTCATTATTTACAAGCTTCCGAAGTTTAGACAAAAACTTGATATTGTTTACTTTAGATTTTATGACAGCGAAAATAATATTTTTTTTAATGTCTAAACTAGTTCAGTGAGTGTTGTCGTATCTCAAAAGGTTCGGACACAGATAATCTATCACAGTAAATGCATGGCAATGGATATTACTACTTAATAGTGGTAGAACAAGGTTAAAAGTAAAAAAAGATTGTGTTGGGAACTTTGTTCCCACGGACAATCTACTGTTGGGGAACAAACTTCCCGCGGTCGCGTAAGTGGGTAGTGTAATAAATGAATGCCCAGTAAAAATGTTGGAATGTGCAGTTTGAGTTAGGTGAATATTTCGGTAGATCACAGGTTAGGTTGGAACTGTGACCAACCACGCGCGTGCCGAATTGGCCGCAGTAACTAAGCCAGGGCTCCTCGACCAAAAGGATTAGGTTAGGTTAGAACTGTCACCAACCGCGTGCGAGCCGAGCAAGCGTAGCAAGCGGTTTCTTACCGACTAATTCCGATTTGTTAACTGCCCACACTTAAATGCCGTTTACTACTTAATATTTATTTAATTAGGTACCCATTTAAATATTTCTTATGTATGACTCATTTTTATTTAGTTTACTACTCAGTTTTACTGCCGAACTTGTAAATAAACATACATTTTTACCCGACTACGGCAAAGCAATAAGGAGGGTTATGATTTTGACCGGTACGTAAGTATGTTCATATGTTCCCTCATAACTTCTAAACTGCTTATCATGATTTGACAAATGAAGTATCGTTGGAAGCGTTATAGGCTATGTGACGTCACATTAAATTGAATATGGCGCCCTCTAGAGGAAATAGTCGTGAAATAAAAATAATAATGATGCCGTGTTCATTGGCGTATCTAGCGCATCTAGCTACTTTCCAGGGGGGGCCGGGCCCCTGAGATGCGATCGCCTGTGTAGCAAAATAGACGCCCAATGTACAGTCAGTGAGCACGATGAGCATAATCCTACTAATATTATAAATGTGAAAGTTTGGATGTTTGTTACTTAATGCTGAAAAAAATCTAAATGGATTTGGATGCAATTTGGCACACAGATAGTTTATAACTTGGATTAACAGATAAGATACTTTTTATCCCGGTAGTAGGTTCCCGCGGGATAATTTCAGACATCCACGCGGGTGAAGTCGCGGGCAAAAGCTAAGTAATTCATAATAGCTTTAGCACGTCACAAATTACATGCGACTCCGGATTTTATGTCTGTCTTTATCTAATTTCCGATGAGAATATTGTCTTGTTTCATACTTTTTAGAGCGTGATTTTTCAGTAGTCGGGTTATAATTTTTAAACTTATTTTTTGTAATTATAAATTTACCAAAATTAAAAATTACAAAAGTATTAAAGAAAAAGATTAAAAGCGGCAGTTGCTTATTGTAGAATAAACAACTGCCGCTTTAAATCTGTGTCCATTTTTATTGCCTTGGATTTATTTTCATTATTTTTCAATGCAGACAATTTTTGAGAATTTGCCCTTTGCGCATATAATCATCAAAAAGCGTTGTGGCAAGCTCGGGTTAGGCTAGTTAAACTAGGTAAAACCTTATACTTATACACACGTATCCTTCCACCTTCGTGTTTAGCAATTCTGTTAATTACATGTGACGATTTAAATTGCACTATGAGTCACGTGGAGTTGTTCTTATCGTATCAAGGTTCAAAGTAATCGTCAGCCAAAAATTGAAAATTAACCAATAAGAAGTTTGTATTTAACTTATTTCAAGCCCCACCTACTGTACGTGTTCGTCGAGCTCTGATGTTGGGTCATTGCTTTATCATTATTCCTTTATCACGTTATTCTTTTATAAAAAAATTGTGGGTAAAGTCCGAAACTAGCACGTGGTGTGTAACATGATGTGTATAGCTATCGTCTACATTGAGTACGATTTTTTCACCTTTTCCTTATAAGTATTCTTTGTATACCGAAGACATCCCGGACGTCAGCTTGTACGAGTTTTGTTGGGTGGGTTTCCTTATGGGTTCTTCTTCAATTAAAAGAAATATATTTACTTTTCTTCAAAAACTGTTGTATTTGTTGGTTTACAAAATTACTTTAAACTAAAACGGAGGTGTGTAGGTATAAGTACAAATTGTTAAGACGTGCGACGTGCGCACTCCGCGGTGGTCTAGGGGGTCTCTGGCCAGTAGCGGTCGCAGTACTTGGAGCGGCGCTCGCTGCCCGTCCACCCGGCGTATGTTTGTAGCGGCGGCAACAATCTCCCGGCCCTTGAAGGCCTAGGGGGCTTCAAGCACTTCAATGTCCTCGTCCAGAAGGGGACATAGTCTGGTGATTGCACGGCGAATGATTCCCTTTGTGGTTTCCACGTCCGCAACCCTGCTGCAGCCGTCTGTTCCAGGATAGAATCGCTTGATCCTTCCAAGCGGCCATTTGAGTGGTGGACTGTGCTCTTCTTTAATCAGCACAAGTTGTCCTGGTTGCAAGTTTGGCCTTTTTACGAGCCATTTTGTGCGCTGCTGAAGTTCGCAAATGTATTCACGGCTCCACCGTGACCAAAAGTTCTGACGCATTTGCTCTATTTTGGCGAAACGATGCAGTAGATGGGTCTTGACTTCCCGTAAGTCTGGAGCTGGCAGTGACGTAAGTGGTCTTCCGATGAGGAAGTGCCCTGGGGACAATGGGGAGAGGTCGTGAGGATCGGATGACATTGGATACAGAGGTCGAGAATTTAATATTGCCTCGACTTGGACGAACACAGTAGCGAGTTCTTCAGCAGTTAAATGTATATTCCCCACAATGCGTTTAATGTGAAACTTAGCCGATTTAATAGCGGCCTCATAAAGCCCACCGTAGTTTGGTGAGTAAGCGGGTGAGAATCTGAACTGTATACCTTCGCCAGAAAAATTGTCAGATACAGAATCGCTTAATTCGGTAAGAAATTTTCCTAACTCTTTACTAGCCCCTACAAAGTTTCTTCCATTATCGGAAAAAATTTCGAGAGGTTTTCCTCTTCTTGAAATAAATCGTCTAAATGCTAGAATGAAACTTTCAGTGCTTAAATCACCCGCAAGTTCTAAATGGACTGCCTTTGTTTTAAAACATATGAATAAACATAAATAAGCTTTCAGCAACCTTGCACCGCGGCCCTTTTTATTTATAACGTAGAAGGGACCAGCATAATCTGTTCGTACAATCTGAAATGGATACCCTGGTGTTATACGCTGGGATGGCAAACCTCCCATAATCTGGCCAGCAACTTCTCCCTTCACGCGCCTACATGTTACACATTTTCGATAAATCTGCCGTGCTACATGTCTTCCTCCTATTGGCCAATACATTTCGCGTATGCTTGAAAGTAGAAGCTGTGGGCCTGCGTGCAATAACTGTAAGTGATAATGTTCAAATAAAAGTTTTGTTAAGTAGTGTTTTGGATCAATAATCACGGGATGTTTTTTATTGTAATCATATGTAGAATTATCTAGCCTGCCTCCCACACGCATAACACCATCTGCATCAAGATATGGATTTAAACTTAGAATTTTTGACTTACTATTAATGGGTGTACCCTTTTTTAACGATTTTATTTCATCTTCAAATGACCTGGATTGTGCAAGGGAAATTAACTTGATGTCAGCTTTTTGCAATTCCATTACTGTTAATGAACCTTGCATCTTATTATTAGAATATTTACAATTATGTATGAACCCTAACACGAAAGCAACTGTTCTTCTTAGTTTGTTAAACTTTGAAAATCTTTCAATGTCTATAATATCTTTGTCAGGTTGCTTTAGTGTCATGGTTGCTACCTTAATTTCTGGTAAATCTACATCTAACTTGAACGATTGAGAAGGCCAATCCGTCTCATCGCCGAGCAGGAAGGACGGCCCGTTCCACCATAACTTGGCTTCAGGCAGTTCTTCAGGTAACAGACCTCGTGATGCTAGGTCTGCTGGATTCAGAGCAGACGGAACATGTCTCCATACTCCACGACGAGACAAGTCATTAATTTCTGAGACACGACTCGAGACAAAAGTTTTTAATTTCGCAGGTGTAGTTGTTTTTAACCATGACAATACTATTTGTGAATCAGTCCAATATACATACCTGCTAACGTTGCAACGTAAAGCTTTCGTGACCCTGTCACAAAGGCGACTGCCCAGGAGGGCACCACATAATTCTAATCTAGGTATTGTAATTGCCTTTAGAGGTGAAACCTTAGCTTTAGCGCATAGCAGCTTGACAGAAACTACACCGTTAGCATCGATACTGCGAATGTATATACAGGCGGCATATGCCTTTAAAGATGCATCACAAAATACATGAATTTCTATGTGGTTTGGGTTACCACACATAACATAACGTTTAATTTCGAATAAGGACAGTGTACGAAAACCCTTAAACATTTTTTGCCATAAGTTTCTTATATTGATAGGTACATCATCATCCCATTGTAATTTTAATGACCAAAGTTCTTGTAATAAACTCTTCAATAATATTGTGCAGACACTAATAACTCCAAGTGGGTCAAATATACTTGCTACAAAAGATAAAATGGTACGTTTCGTGCACTTATTAATTTCAATAGTCTGTTGTTTAAAATCAGGTAAATTTATCATTAATTTGTCCGTCGACGGGTTCCATTTTATTCCTAGAGTGCTACATTCTTTATTGAATTCAGCACTGCTTTGTTCGTGAAACATTTTATCATCAGTAAAAAGGTAAGTACAATTTGATTTAATTTTACGTAGATTCATTTGAGCTGTGTTTAATGTATTTTTTATTGATTCAAATATGTATTTTAATTTTTCAGGATCCTGATCACCAGTACAGAGATCGTCGACGTAAAAATCGTGTTTTATTATATTGGTTATGCGTTCATCGTCACAAGAATCAGCCAATTCGAATAAACATCTGACACTCAAGAACGGTGCCGAAGAAGTTCCGTACGTGACTGTATTTAACTGTAAGTATTGCAACGGTTCATTTTCATTATTTCTCCAAAGGATCATCTGTAAATGTCTATGCTTTTCTTCGAGAACTATTTGGCGGTACATCTTTTCAATATCTCCTATTAATACAAACCTATGCTGACGAAAGCGAACGAGAATTGAAAAGATGTCCTCCTGAATCGTAGGGCCCACCATCAAAATATCATTTAGTGAAAGACCTGAAGTAGTTTTTGCCGAAGCATCAAAAACAACACGGCATTTTGTTGTTTCACTTTTATCCCGTAAAACTGGATGGTGAGGTAAATAATTCGCCACTTCAGGTTTCCCAATCTCTGACAAATGGCCCAAGTCTTTATATTCTCGAATGAATTCACTATATTGTTGTTTGACATGAGGTTGCCGTCGGAACCGTTTCTCCAACTGGATTAACCGTTTAAATGACATTGAAAATGAATCACCTAAGTCCAGTGGATCTCCCTTCAACGGCAAACTCACACAAAATTTACCGTTAGCTAACCTATGAGTATTTTTTACAAAATGACCTTCGCACAATGTTTCTTCTTGATTCCAGGGTAACTTAGGGGGTAATTCCTCAAGTTCCCAAAATTTACGTAACTGATTTCTTATTTCATGACTAAAATTACAGTTTATGTTGTTACCTTTGTCGTAACTGGCACACATTGTCGGACCAACTACTAACCATCCTAATGACGAATTGTTTAACATTGGTTTGTTGTGTCCGAGCCTTATCTGACCTGCTATAATCAGATCCCAAAAAACGTCTGCCCCTAGTAATAATTCAACTTGAGAGGGACGATAAAATGTCGGATCTGCCAATTGTATGTTTTGTGGAATATCAAAACTCGTGATATCCACTTCCTCAGAGGGTAAATTTTTTGAAATTTGATTTATTGTTAAACAGTTTATTTTCTTTGTAAATTGTTTAAGTTTCAGTGTAATTGTACACCTTTCCATTGTATTGAAACACATGTTGTTGATGCCTGTTACATTAACCGATGGTACCTTTTGGCTCAGAAGTCCTAACCTATTTTTTAATGAACTAGTTATAAAAGATGACTGACTACCTGAGTCTAATAAGGCCCGTACATCATGGCACTGATTCGTTTTCTCATCCACGATTTTAACAACTGCTGTTGATAACAAGACCTGACTTGCTACACAGGAGGATAATGAAACCGAATGTGCATCCTTGCTATCATTATTTGGATCGTTAGTATTCGTTACCTCACTAACTTCATTGACTTGAACAACATTATTTGCCGTAATTGGCTTAGAATTATGTATCAATGTATGATGTCTACGACCGCATTCTCGACATGGGCCTAATCGACAATGACTTGCAAAATGACCACCGCGAAAACAATTTGAACACAACTTCAATCTTACAACTTCAGTGTAACGCAATTTAGGAGACATATCAAGAAACTTTTTACATGCATATATACGATGTTCACCACTACACAATAAACATTTTATTTTTGATGCATTCTGAGTACCTGACTCGGAAGCAGAAGCCACAAATGATTTTTGTTGTTTATCTATTTTTCTGTTTGTTTCAGGTTTTTTAGCAGGAGAGCTGGTTCGGTGTATGGATTCTAAAACGTCAGCCTTTTTCTGCAAAAACTCCTTAAACTCTTGTAACGTAGGCGAACGCTGGCGGGTTTTAATTTCTTCCCATTTACGCAATGTTACCGAATCCAATTTATGTGCAAATATATGAACAATTAATGAATCCCAATCATCAGTGGGCTCCCCTAATGTGTGAAGCGCTCGTAAATGCTTTGTGATGTGATCTACTAAGTTTCTAAGTAATTTATCGGATTCTTTAGGCAGCGACTCAATACTTAATAAATCCTGAAAATGGTTATCAATAAGTTGGCCTTTGTTATCAAATCTCTCACATATAAGTTGCCAAGCAACATCATAATTATCAGTGGAAATTTCCAAAGATTTGATAACAACTAAAGCACTACCCTGCAATGATGAACGTAAATAATGAAACTTATTTATACCACTTAATTTTGTATTATTATGTATCAACGATTTAAACGTGTCTCGGAACTCGAGCCACTTGCTATAATCTCCATCGAAAATAGGCAGCTGAATCAAAGGTAACTTAACATTTACGTTATCGCAACCACACGAATTTACTTCAGTTTTAGCCAAGTTATCCTGAGCGTCACTAAACTGTTCTTGATTCCGCTGCACTATTTCTTGAGCTAAGGTAATCAAAGAATAAAACTGATTTTCCATTTCAGAACGTTCAACAAGTTGCACACCAATATCATCCGATAAAACTTCTATTTTACTCTGAATTGTATCAAAATCGCTAAATAAAACCTCAAACTTTGTTAATCTTAAACATAATTCCTTAATGTGTTTTTGTGTTACATTCATAAAGCTCTGAAAATCATTCAAATAGTTTTTAAAATAAGTAACCCTTCCTTTAATCGAGCTACGTTTCTTAGCTAAATCCTTAAATTCTGTATCAGACATTCTCAATGACAAAATAAATGAAAACAATAGGTATAAATACCGTTAGTCCGGCAAACCTGATTCCCACTCGCTACTCGTAGTTCTTTGTGTTGTGAGCCACAGGTAGGTAGATCACGCGTTATCAGTAGCCGAACGCGTGATCCTTTGTCTTCGCTCGATGTGCGCGCGCCCGCGCAGGTGGCGATCGAAATGCCTGGAAAGTTCGGCCGGCTAATTACTCACAATGCACTACAACTTTTTATTATGGGACCTACTTATTTTTACACTTAGTTTATTATGCAATCATGGACTTATTCACATCACAATTTGTCATCATTAGAACTCGCAACAAAGAAATGTAGTCAGCACAAAGCCACAGCTATAGCTAGATTGCACTGGATAGGTAATAGGTACGATGCACTGGATAGGCAATAAGTATGAAATAAGATGGTTAAGTTTTACTGTAAAGTCCAAGCCTTAACAAATTAAATATGTAGGTAGGTGAAGGATAGATAGTAGTAGGAATCTGAATTTGTGGAAAAAATAATGGATGGATCGGGCACTCCCCTGGAATTGCGTCCTTGTGATGGAGTCGACCTGCTGTCTCGCCCTGGATCCTCGTGCTCAGCTCGTTCTGCGACGTCACGCGTCCGCGCGACGTCCTGTCACGGTCGCCAAATTTTTATGTTGGGTGGGTTTCCTTATGGGTTCTTCTTCAATTAAAAGAAATATATTTACTTTTCTTCAAAAACTGTTGTATTTGTTGGTTTACAAAATTACTTTAAACTAAAACGGAGGTGTGTAGGTATAAGTACAAATTGTTAAGACGTGCGACGTGCGCACTCCGCGGTGGTCTAGGGGGTCTCTGGCCAGTAGCGGTCGCAGTACTTGGAGCGGCGCTCGCTGCCCGTCCACCCGGCGTATGTTTGTAGCGGCGGCAACAAGTTTAAAAAAAACAACAAGGGGACCGGGTGATGACAGAGTTACGGCCGAACTCTAGAAGGCCGGAGGAAAACCAGTTCTTAAGGCCAGTTTGATTCCGTCATACTCGAGGGCTAAACGCCGCAGGCATGGAACTGAGGTGTGGTGTTACTTTTCTTTAAGAAGGGTGATAATGCCCTTCTTAAGAACTAAAGGCCCATCTCACTTCTGAGCCAAGCTGTTTTCAAGAGTCATCACGAACCGTCTCGCGCGCGCAGGTTTGACGTCTTCCAGCCTCCCGAACAAGCCGGATTCCGTAATGGCTTTAGCACCATCACATATACGCTGCGGCAGGTTATATAAAAGACTGACGAGTATAACGTGCCTCTCTGCTTAGCGTTTGTGGAATACAAGAAAAGAAAGCCTTCGATTCGATCGAGACATGGGCTGTACTGCAGTCTTCAACGGTGCCAGATCGACTATCGGTACAATGGGTGCTGAAGTGTCTGTACGAAAACGGCATTATGTCATTCCACTCCAGGACCGGACCTCGAAACCTATCCTTCTGCAGCGAGGTGTGAGACAGGGAGACGTTATCTCTCCGAAACTGTTCACCGCTGCACTGGAGGGTGTCTTGCAAGATTCTGGACTGGAAAGGGCTAAGCATCAACATCAATGTTGAGTACATCACTTACCTTCGGTTTGCCGACGATATAGAAGTCATGGCTAAGACTATGGAGGAGCTCAGTACAATGCTCGATGATCTCATTATAGCTTCCGAAACAGTGGTTCTTAAAAAACACCAACACCCCAGAGGCAAATATGATAATTTATTTTACGTAGATGTAAGCACTTTGTATCTCATTTTAAGTGAACTGTTATTTAAGTTCTTATGAGAATAAAATTCTTTAAACCTAACATAGATAAGACAGAGGTCATGTCAAGTAGCACCCACTCTCATGAAGATCGGAGACACTACACTCGAAGTTGTGGACGAGTATGTTTACCTGGGACAAACTGTCCAGTTAGGTAGGTCCAACTTCCAGAAAGAGGTGAATCGTCGAATCCGACTCGGCTGGGCAGCGTTCGGGAAACTTCGCAATATCTTCTCGTCTCACATACCACAGTGTCTCAAAACGAAAGTCTTTAACCAGTGCGTGTTGCCAGTGATGATCTACGGCACTGAAACGTAGTCGCTCACAATGGGCCTTATTAGAAGGCTAAAAGTCGCCCAAAGAGCAATGGCTATGCTTGGAATTTCCCTACGTGATCGAATCAGAAATTAAGAGATCCGCAGGAGAACCATAGTAACCGACATAGCCCGAAGAACTGCCAAACTTAAGTGTCAGTGGGCAGGGCACATTGCTCGCAGATCAGGCGCCCGAAAGGTTCTGGAGTGGCGGCCGCGTACCGGAAGACGTAACGTTGGAAGGGCTCCCACAAAATGGACCGATGACCTTGTGAAGGCCGCAGGAATCCGCTGGATGCGGGAAGCACAGGACTGGTCGAAGTGGCGGTACTTGGGGGAGGCTATGTCCAGCAGTGGACGTCTTTCGGCTGAAATGATGATGATGATGAATCTTTTTATAATTATGTATTTTGGAGAATTTGATTATGTCAAATCAAATCGTTATCGTCGTTTGTTTGTCGGCGTCGTTATTAAAATCGTTTAAAATTGGTGCCTTATTCTTTCGTATTGGCCACACTTTTTGTAATAATAATTCATGCTGTTGTAATGTAAGCCGGCCAGCAAAGTGGGGCCGAGTGTCCACAGCTTGTGGAGGCTATTTAAACTTAAATTATTAATGTTGTGTCTTTTCCAGTCCCAGTATCAGTTTGAACAGCTAGTTCTGCCGCTTCAGACTAGCAATAATACTTATCGACATTATCCCAGTCTTCACTTTACCCCATAGATAGCGCTAAAATATATGGGCAAAGATATTTTAAGTTTAATAGTTTATTTCAATTAGCTACATAAAAAGCACATTTGAACTTCAAATTTACAAGAAAATAGAATTGATTCTAGTTGCTCCTTCCAAAAGGTAGAAAGTTGGAGAAGAATGGGCAAGAAACTCCATATTTACACTTTTAATACTTAAAGTGTTTTACAATATTATTATCACGCAGTGTACGCGTGGTCATCCATCACACTAGATGGATTTGACGGTTAATTCTAGAATGTTTTTATGGGCGTGGTTTTCTGGGCAGTGATATAATAAATGGCATGTAAGAAAAGGTCCATAATCGAAGTTCTGCCTGATAAATAAGAAAATGTTAGAAATGAAAGGTTAAACTCATTTTTTATTAATAAGCTTTTCTGCGCTAGAAAAAGTGAATTTTATTGACTTAGGTCTAACCATAACCACAGGGTAGGACAAAGGTATAAAGCTAGATGGTTACATAACCAATTTGTATTAAAACAACAGTGTCACGTACCTAATTGGTGCGCTCAGAGTCAAACGTGTAGAACAACACACGCGTTTTTAATCGATGACCTTATTTGGCACTGCTAGATAATGTATGCTCTCGGTAATCTATTGAACTATTTTTATTGCGTGAAGACGTCAGCGTTTAACTGTCTAATGGAATTTTTGTACAAACTGATAACTGTAATTGGACTTATCAAGATTTGTTCGAGTAAAATTTTTTAGGCATATTTTAATAGATAATATATTATAATGTAGTATAATATTTATATTAAATAGTATAATATATTGTAATAATAAATTCTGGAAGTATATTTTTGGCCATTTGTGCCGCTGCTTATGAAAATATACTTACCTAAAACTAAGATGCAGCATGTGGTGCTTTGGTCATCATATTGACTTTTAACGAAACTCCAATAAAATAGGAGGCGATCCTATTGCCAGTACGTAAATGGGCACTGATCCAGGCTTAGGGTTGCTATGTAATGGGAAATCCCAATACTCTTTACTCAACCAGGCGCAATCCAAGAACCACTAACAGCAGTCGTGCTTTGCGTCCACTAGACCAAGGCAGTGGTATCTTTAAAATTCTAGAAAATTCGATTATCATCGACGTAGGCGGGTTGACATATTAATATTATATTGTTATATAATCGAACACATCTCCCTTGAGCAGCCGACGTAACATCCTGGAGTATAGCCGCCTTATCATAATTCGCGCCATTGTTATCAGCATCCATAATTATCTCGCGTGACCGTTTGACACAACTCATATAATTAATGTGGTTTATTCCTGACGCGACAGCACCCCCACGAACTCATCTCGTGCACAATGATAATGCGTTAGGTCAACATGATTACTATAATATTTCAGTCACGGTAAATATAACATTTATTAGGTGCTAGACGCTACCGGCGACTTCGCACGCATAAAAATTTGAACGCTTTGTTTTGTTTAAGTTACCTAAACAAGATGCGCAATCTGATAATTTTCAACTGCTGGTACTGTCTATCATTCATACCTCTCTTTTGTTGATTGGGTATTTTTTTTTTTAATTATTGAACAGATAATGGACTTACAGTGGTTTGAATACTAATATATTTTTATTATCAACTAGCTGACGCGCCAGACGTTGTCCTGTCAAAATTTAAATTTCTTTTTTTTCCTATTTTTTTCTTTTAAACCACCCCAGAATAAAAAAAAAAGTAAAAAAAAAAACGATTCGGTCAAGCTGTTCTCAAGTTATGGCTTATATGGTTATGGTTATGGCCTTTGACCAAGGGAAATAGGGATTCATTTTTTTAAATACAGGGTTACTTTACTAATACAGGTTAATTCGACGTATTCCTTGCCGGACGCCATAGTAGGGTTAAAATGCAACAAATTAAGCCACCAAATGTTCTACCGAAATTAAATAGTTTTTGAGTTAGATTTTTTATGAAAAATACAATTCAAAAATTATTTACGCGCGACTTTCCTGGATTTTAAGTTATTATCATAGCTGATGCCGTAACAGATCTTTGTTAAAAATTAAAAGTTGTAAAAATGCCTAATACTTTGGCAAAGATCAATAGTTAAACATTTTATTTTTCGTAATTTATATTTTTCATAGACAAAAAAAAAATATACTGAATTTCGGTAGAACATTTGTTAGCTTAATTTGTTACATTTTAATCCTACTATGATGTCCTGCAAGGAATACGTCGAATTACAAATAACCCTGCATAGACTAGCTCTCTCGGCAGACGTTGTCCTGTCCATAGAAAATGCACTTTCAGTTTTCCTGAATTTTCTAATTTTCTCGGCAACTTTTCCAATTTTTCTCTTCCTAAGAACCTTCCTCGGACTTAACGAATATTTGAAAAAAAAAAAATATTGCCGATTTCGGCAATATTTTTTCCAATTCACCAATTGGTCCTGACGTTATCGACTTTTGCGCTTAGCAATACATTTCGCCATTCGTTTTTATTTATATAGATAGTTAAATAGATAAATATAATACACGTCTTATGTCAAACGCCTATTGACGCCTCAAATATGTCACAGGCAAATAATTGCTATGAAGAATCCACAAGACGATTGTGTTCTTACTATTTTCTAACTATTCTATGGAATGTTGGATGACTCCGATGGTTGACCCCGTTTTGAGATAAAGTTCACCTGTCAAGATTTGCGTTAGGGTCGTTTGATGAACGGTTTACTGGGCTGTTATGTGGTAGGACTGTGGTAATTAGGCTTATTAGGCTTCAGCCTTGATATGATTGATATCTCTTACAGTCTGTCAGTCAGTCTCTGTAATAGATATCAATCATGTCAATTTAAGAGTGAGCCTAACCTATCCTAACACAATCTCCCTCTTACCACCAATGTAGCAACCAGAAGTTAAGTATTAATAGTAAACAATACCCAACAAAATGTGCCTACAACGATGTCACGTTTACTTAATTTTCAGTAGGCTACCAAGATTACATCAAATCATCCCTATATTATTATTCTTTCTAGTCTTAAAGACTGTTTTCTCTTTGTTTTCCTTGACGATACAAATCAAGAACTAATCTCCATCTGCAAATAGTTATTAAGTATTCAAAGAAAGGAACTTTACTGGTTGCTATGTGGAGTGCGTGGGTGTGTCTTGATAATCACTTGCTTGGTTAGTGACTGTAATTTGGAGATAAGAACAACGTCATCAGGCATCTAAAAACATATTTGTCTTGAATTACTGGCCTCTGCTCATGTTTTCAATTGCATATCGCCTGTTTGCTAGTTACCATTATTTATCTTGTTTCCAATGAAAATATGTTTTGACATTTAATTTTATAACATGTTGTTTATGCACTGTATATGGAATATTACGGCCTTAAGGCGTGGTTATTTTAGTATTGTTTATTTTATTTTCTAGTACTTATTTTGCTAGTTTATTTGTTAAAAATAAACTAGCAAAATATTCTAAGAAATAGTTGATTAACCCTTTTTTTTGACGAATACTGTTTCTGACTGTACCAGGCGACAAATAGGTGGACATTTAATATCCTGCTACAACTCTTTCTGGCGGGTCAATCGCGCAAAATTGCAAAGATACGTGTTGCGATCACTCACTGTTTGATATAAATTGTGTAATAAAATGTAAAACATTTGCAACAAAGAAGCTGACTGCTCAGGTTGCGCTTTTTAATACTCTCCTGCGATCATCTGGTGATGAACGACAGAACCGACTTATGGGTTAACCAGTAATCTTATAAATAGCAGAACTTGAAATAATATTGAAACAAATGAATGTGTTCAATGCCACGTTTTGGTTTTTGTCCAATAACACGTGGACTCATTCTCTTTAGGGTGTCGTTAACAGCACCTCGAGCCCGAAAATGATTCCGGTCTTTGCTGCTTATCTTTGAATCGATCTGTGATCGCAGTGTCGAATTGTTAAATTGAACAAACAAGGTTTTGACTCGTGAAAACTGTAATTTACGAACAGAGGGATCACCACAACAAAAAGTTTTAGCCAAAAAAATATCTGAATATTTCAAAAAAAGTTATTAACTTCGGCCGTCAGGCTTGTCAACTAAATAAACTGCAGTAAGGTATTTGGATCATTATTCCTAATATCAAGCATATCAATAATAATTAATCTTCGGTTTATCGACCCAAACAGTTAAATTCAAAATCAATCACTAAAAAGCTCTCACATTTTGTCATCTAAGTACATCTTGTAATTTATAGTTTTTGAAATAATCTTTATGTTTTCTTCTAGGTACAGTAGCTTAATGGAACAAAGCTAAGTCATTGTAAAGCTTAAAATGTATAATTAGAGTAAAAAAAATCGAACTTAAATGCTTGAATCTGAATGAAATAATCAAACGTGACCCTAATGTTATATCTGGGCAATCTTAAAAAAATAAAGGCATAAAATGAACAATATAAAGATGTTTTTATAATAACAGATATTATTGTTATGACATTATCGCTTAAGATTTAAAGCATCATGACATCTGGGCGTTACTTTGACGTAATATCGTGCGACAGATATGGTTCATATATATATTGACGTCTTCTCTCTTCACGCTGTATTTTGTACATTACTTATCTAAGCTGGGTACTTACCTTGAAGCTTCTGCGACTTGTTCATTCGCATTGCTCTAATTATTTTAATTAATTATTTTGGATAAAAAACGAGTTTTGTTTGTGTCTGAATCACAATAATTCTGCAAAAATGTGTTGTTATAAAAGAAATGGAATGTGTGACCTGTGTCGGGAATTCCAGTTATCGCTGCTACAAAGTAAGAAGTATATGTAATCTGCATGGAGTAAATAAATTAAATGTTTGGAAAATTATGTGAATACAAAGAAAATAAAGATAAAAATATTTTATAAGAATTTTGTGGATTAACTTTATAAACTTTATGTACAAATAGTATTAATATAATACATCATTATTATGTAAATTGTATTAAAAAGTGTTCTTAGATCATAAATGTTAAAAGATTGTTACAATAAACAATTTCGTTTTAATTGCGCAATATTCTAACACTAATTACGCATCACGACTTTTCAAAGCTTTAATAAAAAATGACTGGTGTCTTGATCACTTGGTCACAAAGGTTAAAACCAAGCGACTAGGATGTGTTAACGTTTGAAAGCCTTCAACTGTTTTATAAACACATTCTCCTTTGTCCACAGATCTGCTTAAAACCTTCCCAAGCGCTGCACCGAAGACGGAATATGACAGCTACCACCTTCACGACGACGTGTCGACGAGCCTGTACCCTCCGTCCCCACCGGAGATCAAGCCCAGTCGCGCCGAGCTCGCCAACGATCTTCTGCAGCAGCTAGACAACAACTGTAAACAAGGTAAATAATTTATTTATTTTCCTTCTGGTTGATCTGTAGTTCTTTAGCACGTTTACCACGTAACGCCTCACAACTAAAGAACTTCTGAAGCTTTTTCAATGAAGGCTTGAGAGGTGAAAATCAGGTCTAGTACCTGGCGTTCAATATCAGTAATATGCTCGTTGTATTCGATGATCTAGCCTTTGGTACTCAACAAGGTCTCACTTTACATAAACTTCAAAATGTTAGGCCTCTTTACCGCCTTAAGGTGTTTTACGGGGTTATGGTATTGTACAACATCAGTCGCGGTACCGAGCGGTTGTAGGTCGCGTGTTCGAACCCCGGCAGGCGCATTACTTTGTCTAATTTATTTCATCACCGCTGCTCTCAAAACGGTGCAGGAAAACATCGTGAGGAAACCGGCATGTCCTAGAACCAAAAAATTCGAAGACATGTGACATCCACCAACCCGCACTGAGCCCGCGTGGTGGATTATGGCCCACACCCACTCACAGAGAGAAGGCCTGTATCCCAGCAGTGGGAACGTTATAGGCTGATTATGGTGGAATAACGGTAACGCGGTCTGGTTATAATAAAAACCTTAGAAGATAACATCCGTATTAGGAAGGACAGCTAAATTCTTCAACGTTATGGAACAGTGTTTCTGACTTGAGATTTGAACAAACATATAGCTAGGTCGTTCTAAACAAGGAGTCCCTGAAATCCTCAGTTTTTCATACTTATTATAGAGGATGTTCTAAGGTAGCCCGCAAAAGTAAAATTTTCTGGTTTTTTCAATTTCCAGCTCACTATTAGGATGTTTGTTGATCAAATAATGATTCTCGACAGTTTTCCTTGTAGTTATCGTTATCATTACCGAGTTGGTCAGTTGATGCATCATGCAACTCTACTAATCTACTCAGAAGTAAATAAATCTTCTAAGTTCGATAATGTATGTACAGTCATCAACAAAAGTCGATTAACACTTGCAGTTTTTTAATCTTAATTATTAAGCGAAATATTTAATTCAGATCGGAACAGAAGTACTTAAAATTTTAAGAACTCTTGACAGTTAAACGAAAAAAAAAAGCAGTTTATCGAACCATTTTGTGTTAACAAGCAACAAACAAAAGTAGCAGTGTTAACCGACTTCTGTTGCTGACCATACATTTGTACTGTTCGCATCGTTTCCATGTGCTATTTGTAAAATTTTGAAAGTCATCTCATGCTGTAAGGTCCTAAGAAAATAATAAGCAAAAGGTCGTAACATTTTCTTTATTCTGTCTTTATAAGCAAACAGCTTTCACTGTTATTCAGTCGGTATTCAGGTTGATCCACAGTATGTCAAACGGGGGAAATTGGATTAAAAGCAACCTACTTATGAAATTTTTTTCTTTCACAAGAAAGAAAAATATTTCATAAGTAGATCAAGAATTTTATTTTAAAAGGGTTATGTTTTTCGCTTATATCAATATCCTTATTTAAATGCTTTTGGTGTGGGTTTGTCCACTTTGGTCAAGAAAAGAACATGCTGTGATCTGCACTATTTCCAAATGTGAGTGTAATAAATAAATAGGATTAGGTAGACGAGCTGCCAGCAAATGTCACAACTTGAATCTTTTTTCACAATCATCACTTTTGTGTGTGTTTCTATAATTAGGTATGGTATCAAGCTTTATTTAGAGTATCACAATATTAACAATGACACTCCACCAACCATTATTTGATAATGTGTTAGACACTTAAATAAAATTTAAACTAATATTTGTTTGAGGTATGCTATCAAAAACGAGATTTGGAATGTTTATATGTCAGCACGCAATGCACGCATGCATGAATCACCTCATAGGTAGTAATATCGTTAAATATGATGGCGTGTTATTTCAATGGGGGATTAAAGTAACATTTGAGTTATTTAACGGAATCAAAAATGTTATTATATCAACTAGCTTCGCCCGCGTGAATGTCGGAAATTATCCCACGGGAACATGGGTTTAAATTTTTTTGTGTGGAACTCTAATTCTGTCTCTAAAATAAAAGGAGCCTTTTTTTTTTTTTTGTGGATTACTGACTAAAACCCATCCATGATCCTTCAGTTGCCCGTGCCAGGGCCACGGTATCTCTTTCGAACTACCCGCGACCCCGGCGGCATCGGCCCAATTGACCCCGTCACTGCTGACATCTCTTTGAGGCATCTCTTTCGGTCGACGGCGCGTTGTGTTCCACGCGCGTGGAACCGGGCCTGGTCCTTACCGGACGGCGAGCTGCCCATTACTCGTCGTCCGCAAGCCCGCGCCTACGGTGGCCGGGAATCGGCAATCGAAAATAAAAGGAGCCTAAGTTACTCCGTATAACATCAGATATCTGCCAGTGAAAGTCCCGTCAAAATCGGTCGAACCGTTCCGGAGATAAGCTGGAACCAACAGACAGACGAAAAATTAAAAAATTGTTTTTTTGTTATTAATACTCTCATTTAGTAAAAAGCTGTTATTTTGACATTGCTAACAGACACTTCAATTTTATTTAGTTGTATAGATATTACAATCCAATGTGACGCTCCTCTAGGCTATTAATTATGTACCTACCTATGCCATTATTTCAATGCGTGATTTTGCCCAATGCTAAAATCTGTAATTAATAATTGTAGGTGCCTTCGTCCGATTATTTCAAGGCTGCAATCAAGCGTAAGTATAATATGATACCCTTAGATAACACGATGTGACACACCTCTAACCACTACTAGTCACTTAATGTTTGCGTGATTTTAGCGGACTTTATCAACGGTTGCTAATTAGCAATTAAAGCAGATAATGCACTGAGCAGAATTGTAGCGTTCCGTTAGTGTGCCTGATTGGTTAATATAACTTATATTGTCAAATATAATATTTTAGCTTAAACATTTATCATAGGCGCTTGCAAAACTTTACGTTACGAACATACTGACGATGTAAGGATGTTAACTACGATAAAGTAAGCTTAAAAAAATTGTCAATTAGTTTATTTACCTAATGAATATTGGGGGAATCCTCAATATCACTAACACCAAGATGAGAGAAAAAATATCAAAAAGAATGTTAAAATAGCCATTCAAATTCAAGTACGAAATTCTTTATTAAGCAAACAATAGAAATTGGATGTTGTTTCAAAATGAAAATCAACTGTGGTCGGTTATAAATGTGATTTATTCGATACGCATAGCGCTTATCACTACAATTATTTAATTTAAAACATAAAGAAAATTTATGATTTAAATAGCAGTTCCCTTTTCAAAATTATGCATACAATATAAATAATATTGTAAAAAAAAAAACAGAGCCGCATTGATGTTAACAAAAAGGCACAATTTATTAAAATCTAAATACAAGAGTTGTGAATTATATTGACCATAGTTCAGTTGAAAAGTATCCAAATAGAAAGGACCAGCGGGCGCAGGTTGTTGCACTGCTGATTGTGACACGTCGTCGAGGCCTCGATCAATTACACGGACAACATAATATTGACTACTGCCCACATTATGAACGCAACATTATGAAAGCACAGCTACATAACTTTGCTCTTGTTCAGCATCTACATGACGTGTTTACGAGTATTATCTTCACAATTTAGAGTTTATTGATTATTGTATTTTCTTCATAGTTCCAAGTAGTTCCAAGTAAATATGCAATCAGGAAAATAAATACAGTAAATATCATTTTTACAGACATAAAAAACTTCTATCCAATCGGTAGCGGGGTAACCTATTCATCATTTTGTGTCATACATTTATATTTCCATGCATGTTGATTAGGTAGCGAAGTGAAAATGTGAACGCAGCATTGCACGTTGGTGTTGTATTTATTATGTTGGCTCGACGAGAGTAGTGGGGAAAGGCGCGGGGGTCCGTGGTCGGGCGAGCCGCGAGCGAGCGTGCGTGCGCGCTCAGTAGTCAGTACTAACCTGCGCCGCGCCGCGTTTGCTGGTGATCGTTCTTTGTTTTGTAACCCGTGACAATAAATTCGACTCGAGAAGCACATTTCGAGCGCTCGCGCTCTCGTCTTAACCTATGTCTGCCACCGTCGATGCGCTGTCTGGACGCCGTTAGAATGAAGTGCCACTATCGTTGCATCTGGAATAAAGAGATAGTTTTCAATTCACAAAAGCTTGTTAAAAGACGTTAGATCTTAGGTTCTGGCCCTTGAACCTTTAACGACGACCATTTGCTCACACCACGAGGATTCCAGTTTTTTAGAATACCACTGCCCATATAATCGTTTTAAAGTTATCGTTAGAACTGTATTGTAGCAGTAAGGACATTAAAGGACATTCTTGTTTGGAATAGTAAAGCAGGTTCTATAACATAATTGGACTTCGTGATGGCTCTGGCAGATATGTATGTTGGTAGGTGGTCATGGCTTTTTTTTTTAATATTTTTATGTTTAGTTGATATTATTTGTTTTGCTATTCAGAATCATTCTGGCGGAAAGGCGAACTCAAGGCCTTAATGCTCTAGTTCTTGTTTTATTCTTTGTGTAATTTAATGTTGTAAGTCACTGAGACTCAATTCTACTGGTTTCTGTGTGGTAAGTAGGTACAAACAGCTCGAATGTTTACTCCAATTAAGTAACTGGACACATTAACGATTCGATTTGGAGCGATACCTCAACTGCGCAACAAACTTGTTTGTTTGTATAACAACACGGATGCAGTTCAAGCTTCACTTTGCCGGAAACATTATGAGTATGACGTATACCGATATCAATAAAAATAATTATGCTGATGATGTTGGCTAAAGATTCAATAATATTCATACTTGAAGATATGAATCTAACAATGTAGTACTTAATAAATAAAGAGTGCTTTCTGACGTGTCCTATAAGTTTCAATGTAGTCGAGAGCAGATTATTGTTTATCACATCGGCATCTATGGTGGAATTCAAGTCCCCCTGCGCAACAAATATACCATAGCATGCTTAGGTTGTGGTACAAGTAACGAGGTACAGCATGTTCAGATTTCAGCTACTAAGTAATGTGAACAATTAACTGACTTCCTAGCAACATTAAACTTTTTGTGTTGTATATGACACCGTTTTACCCGACTGCCAAGGAAGGGTTATATTCTTATAATTAATTGTTAGCAAATTCTCGAAGAACATTTTACATCTAAGAATAGCTGTTCGCTGATAACTTGGGCCGTGTTTTACTGATAAACCAGTTCGCGCACAAGGCGGCCTCGCTTGCTTACTCGCCCAATAATTAAAGCGACTTATTGACCACTTGTTTCCATTCCTACACATTGATACAGATGTGACCTACCAATACACCTTTCGAATGTAGGATAAATAGTTATCTTGGCACGTATTGGAAACGTGACAAAATATAGTTTACTTTTTACTTTGATTGCCTTGGTCCGATTAATTTTCATTGTCTTTTTATTGAACGCGTCCTCCATTGCTCGTTTGTTGTTTATTATAAACAACAAACAAGCATTGGAGGCGCATGTTAAAACGGATATAGTTTAAAGTTGTGGAAATGTTGTAATAAAAATGAAAGGATTATCCGCTCTGAACTTCCGACAAACGCCATCGCTACGCCTTGCATGTTGTAGTGTGATAGAGGCCTAATGTTCATTGAAAAACAAAGTACCGTTAAATATTCAGAGTAAAAAAATTCTGCTACGGTTATAAAAAAGCCTGATTCGAGACAAGTTTGTGATAACAAGGCCGAATCGGCTATTTGGATTTTTTCAACATGGAATATTCCTTACTATTATTCCTCGACTGGTAAGCGGGCCTGATCATAAATAAACAAGTTTTAAATAAGATGTTGACACCGTTGTAGCGAATTTATCTAGTGATTTGCTATCGAGGGCGCGGTGTCACCGAACTCTGATTGTGCAGGTTTATCTGGGGTCAGGCTGTTGCAGCCGACCGAACGACTTGCTAGATATTTGTCGCTAACTTAAATTTTATACAATAGACTCGTATACATACAAGAAAATACTGTAGATAAATTGATGTTCTTTTCTCCCCTTAAGGTCTGAGACACCAATCTGAACAATTACGTCCAATTGATTGTTCATTGCGCTGCGGCGACGGACATCGCTGTTCGTTGCGCTTACATTCTTGATAGCTGTTGTCTACTTTTACATTTTGTATGTATTGGCACAAAATTACTCTTCTGTGTTGAAATTGATTTTTGTAATAAAAACTAGGGTTTGATTTAGAGTTTAGAGGTACATTAAATATTTAGCGATCAAATCAGTCACACTTTTGATAAATAATCCTTCTAACACGACTGAACTTGTTACTAAGTAATTAAGAAAACATGACTTAAAACATTGTTCGAAAATACATATTAATCAAAACTGAATGCGCCTGTTGATGACTTTGGTGATAGCTTGCTATAAATAAATGCATCTGTAGGTAATTTTGTGGTCCACAACCTAAAGTGGGTTGATGATTGTGCCTTGGTTGAATAATGGACATTTAATAAGGTTTAAATAGAGTAATTAGTGATCGAACAATGGCCCATCACTTGTTCGGGCGCCTGCGTGCAACATGAGACAGTGTTTATTTAGTTCAGGGTGGATACCTACTTTGCATCTTTGCTTACGTTGTAGTCCTAATACCAACGCTTATGACTTGAATAATTTATTGTTTTGCATAATTTATTCATTGTAATAGTCAACGGAAATTTCCTAACAAAGCTATCTTAATGATTGTTGAAGTTATACATAATTTTATGTAAAAGTTATACCTTTAAGCGGTTATTCTTTTTAAATATTTATGAAAATTAATTATTGAAAAAAAAAATAGTCTGAATTGATTTAGTTCATCTCGCATTCTGTTGTAATTGAGACAATCTTAACTAATCCGTATGTAATCATAATGTAGTTCGTAAATAAAACTCTTGTATCTTTTCTTTGCAGAGAACATTTTCTCCAATTGGCTAGAGGAGAAATCGGAGCTTCCCATTTTTGAGAACATCTCGCAAGTACCGGAGCGCGTAGAGCCGCCACCTCCCGTGTCGCTGGCCATCGCGCCCGCCTTCGCCGCGCCGCAGCCCACGGAGGACCTCCTCAGGGAGTTCGAGACCGTGTACGGCGCCGTCGAGTTGACTCACCTCACTCCGCCCCAGAGTCCCCCCGGACCTGCTACTCAATTGCTCCTAAGCTACGCTCAACAAGCACAATGCGCCACGTTCGCGCCCGCGCTGCCGCTCGCGCCGCCACAAGAGCAGTGGGCGGCGGGTGCGCCCGCGCCCGGCGCCGCGCCGCACTTCGACTGCGGCTTCGAGGACGTAGAGGAGCTCGTCCGCCACCGCGCCGCGCAGCTCGCCTCGCCGCAGCACTCGGGAGACAGCGCTAGCGTCTCCCCGCAGTCATCGCCGCCGTCGTCGCCGCGCTCGTCCTACACCGACGACGAGTGGTCGTCGTCATCCCGACCCAAGCCCTACTCGCGCCCCTCCGATGACCGTCGCTCTCGCAAGAAGGAGCAGAACAAGAATGCTGCGACGCGTTACCGCCAGAAGAAGAAGGCTGAGATCGAAGACCTTCTCAACGAAGAACAACAGATGCGCGAGAGGAACTCAAAGCTCAGCGACAAATGTTCCGACTTACAGCGCGAGATCCGCTACCTTAAAGGATTAATGCGCGACCTGTACAAGGCCAAAGGCCTTATCAAATAAACCACCACCGCCGCCACCTCCAGAGATCGGATACTGTCAATATGGCGCGTCAGAGAAGCGCGCATTGTGAACCTTGTTCAAAAAGAAGTTGTGGGAGTTTCGTATATTTTTGATGATAATTAACATAAAGATATATAGATATTATTTGTATCTCAGATAAGCAGATCTAAACACATCGAGCAGTAAGAACCATTCACGTCATTAGTAGAAGGATATAAAATAACACCATCAGAGAAAAAGGTGGCGCCCTTTCTCATTTTTCTTTCATTTTAGAGGATAGGTCGCATTCATTGTAATGAAAATATGAACTGTATCTTCGCGTTCGCGACTGCTATATAAAGTATTTTTGTAACACCCATGTTTTAAATCAATTGTTTATGTTATAAATCAATTATTTACATTTTATTGTCACCTTATGAATTTTTAATGTTTTCTTACAATATAAGGAATGCGATGGCGTATTATTCTTGTTTTATTTAATCATGAAAATCAGTTTTGCAATAAACTACGTCGTCTGTTGGGAGGATAACATTATGTTGGGTTCCTGATAATCGACTTGCATAATAGCACTGACCTCAATAATGTACAATAACTTCAATTACATTGGTACTGAATTATTTATGAAGTATTAGAAACTTGCGAGGTATTTTTTTAGAATCCTGCAAAAACTAATTATGTCTTTATTTACGATTAAGGATATTTGAAGCATTACTAATTGGTCAAATTAGTATATCAAACATTATTTAATGTACATAATTGTGTTTTGAAAGGAACTAAGGGTCATTTCACACTAACGTAACTGATAACGCCTTTTGGTTGCACTTTCTTCAGACCTCGTGTGCATCGAAGCGTCATAATGTCGAAGAAACGTCACAGGATTTATTTGTACGAATACACTCGACCTCGCTAAGTATTTCACGCTTCTCTTCAACTCTCCTCAGCGTCAATCATCACATCATGTATCAAACCCAACTAAATCTATGATCAAACCTAATTAAAACGATCTCACTTAAAGATTTTCTTATTATGCTTCAAACTTGACATTCTTGGAAATTGATCAGGAAATGGTGAGTATTCTGCAAACAATACAATGGAACGGCTGCGCTTAGTATAAGAGGCGTATACACGGTTTTTTCAAAATAATGAAGAATATAATTATACACTACTATACTACTGCACTCTACTACTATACTCTTGAATAAACTTAAATAGTTATGAAGATGATGGAATTGAATTCTACATCTTCCGACTGTCTCGTTGATCTAGTAGTCGCACTGGACCCCATACTCGATTCCCAGGTCGGGCTGAACATCTACTGTTGGATGTTATTAAGGCCCACTTTACATAACCTAGGGTTTCTGATGTATAATTTAATAGTAGGCAACTAATGACTGGTTTTTTTTTATGCTCAACTTATCGAGTTGTATTCGAGTCTCTAGTCACAGACTAGTACAGACTAACATTGATTTTTATAGTAAACAATATGGATACAGCTGTTGCACTCTATGAGTGTTCTATCTATCTAAGTATATAATTGGCAATAACTAATGAAACTTCTGCATAAGCGGGCCGAGGACCTTAATTTGCCTTTCTATTAACTTATTATAGTCATACGTTAGTCGACAAAGAGTCGAGGTTTATTCTTATTATCGAACATATTTATAATTGGCAAATAAATAAAAAATAATAAATGTCATAATTTATTTAGATAAATGTACGTCCATTGTCGTATCGTGGTATATTCCCGACAAAGGGAAAACTTCCAATAATAGATAGTGAGATAAGGGCGAGTTCAAAGTATAGGTCGTAAGTATGCATGCAGCGTACTTGCTAATGGCGTGAGGACAGGGCAAGGCCCTACAAATTGTTGATTAGAGGAGTAGGGTAGGTACCTCTTCGAATGATAAGAATGTTTATCGAGTGACACTAAATAGAAACTAGTCGAATTATTACGTGCGGGGCCGGGAATGAAACAAAAATAACAAAATAACTTTTTTGGTAGGAGAAAATTCTGTTTATTACCCGTGGTCCCTGCCGTAGGTAGTCCCTGGAAGGGACCACGGGGAATTTTTGTGCCCGTGGTCCCTGCGAGAAATACATTACTGCCGAATTAAAATGGTAGTCTCGAAAATATGATTCGCGACAGTAACAAATATGTAGACTTGCCGTCGTTTGGTCTGATTTCCGAAATCAGACCAAACGACGGTAAATCTAACTTGGAGAGGTGTGTTGATGATTCTCATGGTTATACTTACCTAATTTACAATCGCAATCGCGAATCATACTTTCGAGACTACCATTTTAATTCGGCAGTAGGTAATGTATTTCTCGCAGGGACCACGGGTATAAACACTCCCCGTGGTCCCTTCCAAGGACTACCTACGGCAGGGACCACGGGTAATAAACGGAAAATTCGTGTGCGCTTACCACTGTCTGGAGAAACGGAGTGGTACTGTGACAATGGAGCTCGGCTCAGATTCACTAAAATCTTCGCCAAGTGTGCCTGCATCTGCTTTTGTAGGTAGAGCAGGCACAAGAACAAATAGGTAGTAGGTAGCCACTGACCTGCCTCAACCACCTGCATGATTAAAAGGACCCTACGTCAATTTAACGCGAGGTGTATGGATGTAGCATTGATAGAAGCCTTAAGTACCCAACAAGCAATTTAGTATTTCGGTTCTGTCTATTGGTCGCAAGCGCTACTGCTGAGCATAAGGTCCTGGGTTCGATTCCCAGGTCCGGCGATTGGGTTTTTACATCTGGAATTTTTCATACTTTTTTCATTTTTTTTTTTTTTTTTCAGCCTGGAGTCTGGATTTGTGCCCGGTTGATGGCAATAGGCTCGCCCCCTATTACATGGGACTTAAACATAACTGGCGAAAATGTGGGAGTATCTACAGTTGTACACCTCTGCCTAACCGTTCCGGGATTATTGGCGAGATGCTATGTTATGTCTAAGTAGGAATGTGTAACCTACTTAAACTTACCGGGTACCGGGTAGGTACTTATAAGTAGGAACCTACCTATGTTGCAAACCTGGTGAAAAATGGGTTTGGTACACATTTCACCAGTTAAACCGTGCACAAATCCAGATTTCGGGCTGCTACTGAGAAATTTGAAAATACACTTGCAGTTGGAAAATCAATGTTTATGTTCTAAAAGATCGCTTTTAGCGATAAGATCGCCCATTGTGTCACCCTATGTAAATTTTCAACATTGATATCTGTCATTTGAATGGTGTGCATAATAAAGAGTATTCTATTCATATTTATTATATATTATATACTATTATATACTATTCTATTCTATTCTAAACACCGGCCAAGTGCGTGTTGGACCACACTCAACGAAGGGTTCCGTAGTTGGGATGAAATTTATACCAAGAACAAACTTAACATTGTGATTGAAAAACACATGTTTTTTCCGTTATATTCCAACTGCTACTTAGCTGTCTGTGATAGTTTGCCTTTTAACAGCGTTATCTAGGATGACTGGTAATTAGTGACCGATACAACACATACTACACATGATTGTAGGTAGGTAACTATTTAACAAACAACTTTTACTTAGGGGCCAAACCTCAAATCGTGAAAAAAAATCAGGTGTTCCCTACATGTATTTTTGCATAACTCATCAAAGTGTAGGGAACAGCTGATTTTTTTTTAAAAAAAGTTTGAGAATGTAGAATGCAAGACTGAGCGAAACGAGTTCGAAAAAAAAGCGACTGTATTACTGAACTTCGAAGTTTAAAATATCGATGTACTTGTACTGTATTCATAAAGTTTAAAAGTACGAATTACGTGAGCTAGAAGGTACACAATGATGAATTACTCAATTGAGAATATTCATAATCACGATGTACGGAACTTAGAAAGCTTGCTGTAGCGAATTACTTAATTGAGAATGTTCATCATTGCTATGTACGGAACTTCGAAATCTTGCTATGACGAATGACTAAATTTCGAAAATTTTGCGATCGCGATTTTAATATACCTACCTAATAAATAAAAACTGGAGGGTATCTCGAAGTATTCTGCAACGAACCTACCGTGCGTCCTCTTGTTCGCTTAATTATCTTAATCGAGATATCTCATCGCCACCCGTGAAATACTTATTATCGTTGAGCAGTTCCCGTGGCCATCTGTGGTCTTCTTCATCAGTTCCACTTCCCCAGATGATACTCTCTGAATGCAAATGCTTGATTTGTTTTAATGAAAATACCAAAATCGTATCAAAAATTATAGGCATACATATAGATGTATGCCTATAATTTTTGAGGAGTTCCCTGAATTCCTCATGGATCCCATCATCAGAACTGGATTTTGATAAAAATGGGACCAATCTGGAAGTATATCCTTTCAAATAAAAAAAGAATTTTCCAAATTGGTTTATAAATGACGGAGTTCTGAGGTAACAAACATTAAAAAAAAAAAACATACAATCGAATTGAGAACCTCCTCCTTTTTTTGAAGTCGGTTAAAAAGAGAATGAAGGATGTAAAAGTTTAGCATCCCGCCCTTGAAGGTAAGGTTGGCCAGGTAAGGTTTTCTTTTGACTATTTATTCATACCATTTTTTTTTAGACAAGAACGAAGATAGACTGTAATGATTCAGAATCTATCTAACTTCTTTTATTTTTAGGGTTACGTACCTTAAAAGGAAAAACAGCACTCGCATTGAGCACTCGTATGTCTGTCTGTCTGTCTGTCCAGCTGTCCGTCTGTCACTGCCAATTTGCTCCGAATATAATGGACTGATTAAGTTGAAATTTAGTAGGTACACATATGATCTTCTGTGATCCAAACACGTAAAGTAAATAAATGAATTTTGAATATGGGGGTCACTTTTGGGGGGCAAATAAGAAAATTTAAAAAAAGTTTTGCAAACTATAGTTTGCAAAACTTTTTTTAAATTTTCACGGTATACCGTGTGACATCAAATGAAAGGGCTTACTGTGAGGGTCTCAAATATATATATTTTTTTATAATTTTATAATAAATTGTTTGAAAGTTATTTAAGAAAATAGACAAAAATTGACCGTTCATCTCCGAAACTTAGAGCATAACATTTAAAAAAAAAATACAGAAAATAAGTAGTTCTGTAATAATTTAATAATCTACATGGATTACAGGAAAACCTATAAGAAGTCTGTGGTCTTAAAATATCGTGGTGAATCTCTCAATTTTGTGAGTACAAACTTACATCTACAGTTGGAATGTGTAGGCGAACATGTTCCTTCATTGTGCGTGTCGGCACTTGGCTAGATTTTTTTTTGGTCATTCTTATTTCTTCATCGGGTGTTTCATCATTTATCTACTTTTGGGGGCGGCGAACTGAATGTTTTACCATAGAAGTACCTGGTCGACCGAGGTCTGCTCGGGTGAAAATAGAGAAAACTAATTTTTATAAAATATTTTTTTTTTAATTTTCCTAGGTATGAGACCTAGCTACGAGTACATCGAATTTTCGCTGAGTCAGTCAATCAGTCAGTCAGTCAGGACTTCTCTTTTTATTTATATTGATAGATAGCTTCTGCCAAAATTCTGAAATTCCTTGCTGCTGATGCATTGCCTGCCCACGCTATTATTTCGTTTTTGCTTTGCGTTCTATCTCACTTTTTTTCTTTTTGCTCAGTCCCTAAGAGTCCTAGTGTGTGTGTGTGTGTGGTGTGTGTGTGTGTGTGTGTGTGTGTGTGTGAGAGAGTGTGTGTGTGTGTGAGTGTGTCCTAGTGTGTGTTGTTAAATATGCCTATAGCCTTCCTTAAGAATTGGGCTTTCAAATGTTATTAAAGTCCGTCTGGAAGTTCCAGAGATTAGCGCGTTCTAACAAACAAAAAAAGTGTGTGTGTCAGCTCCGACGCAGACTGGAGTTTACTCCTGGTTTTTGTGCCTACTTTCTATTTTTCGGTCATTTCTGTCGGACAGGGTTTCTTCAATATATTAAGGCTATACAAAAAGCAACTTTAAGGTATAAAGGCACTCGTCATCCCTCCCCGTCTCCCTCTAAGCCCCCTCTCACCCCACCTCTTCCTCTAATCCTCCCCTCACCCCCCTCCCATCCCCTCCCATCTCAACCTTCTCTTAACATCCCCCTCTCACCCCCTCACCCACCCCATCCCCTCTCCCTCTCACCCCCTCACCACATCCCCTTCCCGCTAACATCCCCCTCCCCTTTCTACCCCCTCTCAGCCCTCCTCTTCCCCCTCTAATCCTCCTCTCACCACCCTCCCCTTCCCATCCCTCTCACCCGCCTCTATCATCCCCCTCACCCACCCTAGCCCCTCACCCTCTCACCCCCTCGCCACATCCCCTTCCCGCTAACTTCCCCTCCCCCTCACTACAACCTCCTTTCCCTCTCCACCTTTTCCCACTCTCCAATCAATCAAGTCTCAACTCAATTTCTCTTCAATGAATCAGTGCTATACAAAAAAGAACTTTAAGGTGTAAAGGCACTCGTCGCCCCCCCCCTCTCCTTCCCACCTCTCACCCCCTTCAGCCCCCTCACCGCCCCCTCTCACCCCCTCATCCTCCCCATCCCCATCCCCCTCTCCCTCGTACCCTTCACCACATCCCCTTCCCGCTAACGTCCCCCTTCACCGGTTTCCCCTCTCCCTCTACCCTCAACAACTCCTCTTCTCCCCTCTTCCCCCTCTCCACCTCCTTCCCCCGCACACCCTCCTATCCCTCTCCCCCTCCCTTGATCATCCTCCCATTCTCTCTCCTCACCACATCCTCCCCTTCCTCCTTGCCCTCCTCAGTACCCCTTCCCCTTCCCCTCCTCACCACCTTTGCTCCCCTCACCCTCTACCCTTCTCTCTGGAGGAAAATTATTTGAGAAATTTTATTACTTGCTGAGGCAAGTATTTGTGCCAAGTTTCAAGTTAATTAACTAAATGAATAAGATATTTCATAAAAACCATATTCCCTGTTTTCACCACCACAAAGGTGGAATTTAAAAAAACCGCTTGGGATATTTCCGTAACTTGACTGAAAGATTATTACCACCAATTTTCGAGTTACTTAATCAAGCCCCACAGTAAAACTTGCCATGTAAAATTGACTACCCCTCTTCACCCCCTTAGGGGTAGATTTTCGAAAAACCCTGATACACATTATTCTTCATTTTTCATCTCAAGTATAAATACTGAATTTCGAGTTAATCGGACCACGTGTTAAAATTACTCCATACAAACTTTGACACCCCCTATATCCCTATTTAGGGGGTACCTAGTTTAGGAAAACTAAAAATGACAAACTTTATAATTTACTTAGATAAATATTCGTGCCAAGTTTCAAGTCTATTAACTCAAGGAATAAGATTTTTCATACAAACTTTGGACCCCCGTTTCACCCCCTTAGAGGGTGAATTTTGAAAAATCCTTTCTTAGTGCACCCCTAGACCTCATAAGGAACCTACGTGCCAAATTTGGAATCTCTAGATCCAGCGGTTTGGGCTGTGCGTTGATATGTCAGTCAGTCAGTTTCTTCTTTTATATATTTAGAAGATAGGTATACGAGTATATATACAAATATTGCTCATTTAATAGTATAGGTTATATAGACGTTTGCGGTACCGTTGAAAGTACAATGAAAAGAAAGAGGGAAAATCATCGGAAAGATGTCTGTAGAGTTCTTTCTGCAAGACATCAAAAAACCGTCTGATTTTTGTAACACGGCTAAGAAAAAGGTCCCCAGCCGCCCCTAAAATTTGCCACCCTAGGCTCAAGCCTGCTCGCCGCAGCCGCAGCCGCAGCCCGCAGCCGCAGCTCGTCTGCTGTACTGGTATATCCGCCACTGAGAATGACCTCAGTTTGGTACTTGAATACTAAGGTCCGTGTTACAGACAGAAAATCAAGCATTGATCTGTGTTTACGAGTAAAACTAGTTTTGAGTCTGGTTTTAATTTTAGAACGTTCCTCAAGCATAGATTCATTGATCATAGTTCAACTGAGTTTGGCTTTATTTTAGATTGTTACTCAGTTCGTAAATCAAACCCAAGCAGTGATTGGATCTGTAACACCCAAGTTTGGTCGAGACCGCGCACTACCATAGATTGTCATATCAATTTGTTCTTTTCAAGTTTATCTGCGTTGTCGGGGTTATAAATTGTTGTGGAATTGATGTACTTAGGTACCTATTCATAGGTATCAAAATGGATATATTCCAATCATTTATTCAACAATGATTCAAATAGAAGGTCGAACTTTAGCGATCCTCTCAGGTATTTAAGAATTATGTACAAAGGACCCATATAATTGTGAATACATAGTTTAAAAAGAGGTGTACCTACGAGTACCTACAGGTTTTCACAAGATTTGGTAAAATATTTATTTCTAGCTATGATTGACCACGAAGGCAGTACACAGACATACAGTTCAAATATTCAAATATGTTCATTGCGGAATCAGTAGGTATAGTCAGCAACAACACAATGGCTACCTTGTTGGTGACAGTGGCTATCCATGCCTTAGGTTTCTTTAAGTACCTACACCAACAAGGTCACCTACAAGGTTCTTTTGGCGCGTGGTCATAATCGGAACTAACGCTGCCATTTCTGTAAAAAAATCACAAATGTTCCCCAACAACGCCCCCCTGCCAATGTCATTTAGGCGCCAAAACATCCTTGTAGCAATCTACAAAGGTCTGACAATTTTGCTTACAAAATGACATCAAACAGATTTAGGGACAAGAGGCTACAATGAAACGAAAAAATCATTTTCATTAATTAAAAAATCTATAATAAGTAATTAACTCAACGTTAGATTTAGTTCGGTTTAAGAAAAAATGTCACCGATTTACTATAATTTTTCACATTATTTCTATTTTTAAGTGTAGGAATTTATCAATGCTAGTCGCTACAAATTTTCCCATTTTGAATGGCATAACAATAAATAGACGCGATAATTCGTGACGACTAAATAGGTAATGCTAAAGACTTTAAAAATCCAGATGTTGTTACTGCTGATTTATACGGTAAGAATTTTAGCCTGATGTAATTTTTATTGTCTCTTACAGCATCTCCAAAAATATGTAACTTATCGGTAATGTTTCATACAACATTATATTTATTTAGGTAGGTACCTATAGATGTAAACTTGGACCAGCCACTGTCCATCGGATCAGTCATTGACTTGACCGGAAGGCCACGCGAGAAGCGATACTTCCGTACGTGATTTAGGTGTACTGCGTAGCAGTTCGTCCCATATTCTTGTCAAAAACCAATGCCAGGTTATAATGTCATGTGGGTGGCATTCTTATTAATCAAGATCGATACAAACCAGCTGGATATAGTTATCAGGCTGGGTCACTCTAGTATGGAGAAAAAAACAATGTTTTTCCTAATTTTGACTTGTAGTAGCAATAAAAATGTGCCACATGGTTATTGGAACTACCTCAGTGAGTTTCATGACAATCGGATATTTATCTTCTGCCTCCGGATTGACCTTGAAATTCTGAAAATATGAATGCAATTCATATTTCTTAAAACTCTTATTATTATTTGTTGTAGGATAGATGTAACAGGTTTTTTTTCAGTTATGTTATGACTTTATGAGGTATAAAAACGAAAATCCTGTTTACTATCAATAATTCTAGTCATAAGTTTACGAATCTTTGCTGCACTGATTTTGTACACAGACTTCCTGCAGCTTCAGTTATAGTTTGCACTGATCTCTCAACTGCTTGAGTATGGGAATGAGTATTTTTACCCGACTGCGGCGAAGCAAAAAGGAGGGTTATGATTTTGACCGGTATGTATGTATGTTCATCTGTTCTCTCATAACTTCTAAATTCTTTATCATAATTTAACAAATGAGGTATCGTTGGAAGCGTCTTGATCGTCCGCTAGTTGCAGGCTATGTGACGTCACATTAAATTGAATATGGCGCCCTCTAGAGAACATAAAGACATGAACGAAAAAAAAAAATTTTTAAATGATGCCGTTTTGAATATCGAATGAAAGGGCTTAATTAGCACATTTCAAAAATATATATAATGGAAACTGATGGAATGATGGCTGAAGATATATTAAGAGGCCTGTAACTGTAAAAATATAAATAATATATCCAAGAAGGTAAGGTATACATACCCACGTTGTAGGTGATCAGATTCAAATTCAAATTCAAATTCAAATTCTTTATTGCATTCATGTGTACATTCAGTTGTTACATATATGTAAGTAAGTTCCAACATGAAACCCGGTTAGGGCACGGCAACATAATAGATTTTAACAAAACAAGCATCCAGTCAGTAGGTATACTGGATTGCGAGTTTGTTAAGCAAATATAATATAAGTAATATAATTAGTAAGGTTATTAAAATATTTTATTTACGTGTATTAATTATTATATTTTATTAATTTGTATCAGTTATTAAAATTAAATAAATAATATCGTTAATTTGTATGAATATTTATTAATTTATATTCTCTATTAAATTTATAGTTTATTAATTTGTATGAATTACTATATTTTATTCATTTATATTCTCTATTTTGTTTACATTGTATTAATTTATATTCTCTATGTTATTAGCATTTTATTATTTTATTTATAAGTTATGTGTAAGTGTATGTATATGTGTTCTATCTATCATTTTCACTATTTTATTCTAAGTATTCTGCGACCGAGTAAAAGCATTTTTGTGTTAGATATTCTTTTAATTTTCTGTTAAATGTATTGAATTTGGGTTCTTCTTTAATTTGTTCCGGTAATTTGTTGAAAATTTTTACTGCCATGTAGTATGGGCTATGGTAAAGCATTTTAATCCGAGATTGTGGAAGATATAATCTATTTTTATGGCGTGTGTTTACGTTATGCAAGTGTTTAGTTTTGGGGAAAATGTTGCTATTTTTAAATACAAATATGCAAAGGTCCTGTATGTATATAGAAGGTAAAGTTAGGAGTTTTAATTTAACAAAATATGGCCTACAGCTTTCAGTATTGTCAATGTGGGCCAGTATTCTAACACATTTTTTTTGGATTATAAATACTTCGCTTGCGTTTACGCTGTTACCCCATAACATCACCCCATATCTTAGCCACGAGTTTGCGTAAGCGTAGTATGCCGATAGTGCCGTTGCTGTATTTGTGCTATGTTTAAGTTGAAACAAGGCGTACGTAAATTTAGATAATTTAGATTTAACTGTTTCTATGTGTTTTTTCCAATTGAGATGTGTGTCTATGTTTATACCGAGTAGGTTAAATGTATTTACTAATTCTATAGGGGTGTCATTAAAAATTACATTATTGCTTAAGGGGGGGGCTTTGTACGATCTAAATTGTATCATTTTGGTTTTTTTACAGTTAATTTCTAAATTGTGATCTAGTAGCCAAAGTGTTACCGTCTGGAGAGTATTTTGTAAGATTGAGTTTGGGTCAGAATTTTTGTCACATTTTATAAGTACAGAGATATCATCGGCGAATAGTACTGGTAATGTAGTTTGTTTATTTAGTATTTTTGGGAGGTCATTGATATATAGTAGAAATAGTATGCAGCCCAAAACACTGCCTTGAGGGATGGAGCATGTGAGATTTCTAACCTGGGACCGCACTGTTATTGTCTCCCTATCTTTAATATTGTGGTGTTCAATCTGGACTATTTGCTTCCTGTTATTTAAATATGATTTAAACCAATTATAAGCCGGGCCACGTATACCAGAACCGTAAAGTTTTGTTAGTAATATAGTATATGATACTTTATCATAGGCTTTTGACATGTCGAGTAGCAGGCCTAATGCATATTTCTTGTCATTTATTTGTTGGAGAGCGGTTTGGACATATTTGTAAACTGCACATGTTGTGGATCTTGTCTTCCTAAAACCATTTTGACAGTCATCAAGAATATTGTATTTTTCTAAGAAAAAGTTTAGTCTGTTGCACATAGCTTTTTCAAAAATCTTTGAAAAGGTTGGCAACAACGCTATGGGTCTATAATTACTAGGGGTGTGGGTATCATCTTTTTTATGTATTGGTTTTACTAGGGAAATTTTTAGTAAGTCGGGAAATTCTCCAAACTCAAAGCTCTGGTTTATTAAGAATGTGAGTGGTGCGGACAATTCTTCTGCACATTTTTTGACTAAAATAGGGGGTACGTCATCTATTCCGCAGCTATGCTTATTTTTTGTTTGTTTTATTATATTAAATATTTCTTTTTGGTTTACTGGGCGAAGGTACATTGACGTAGTTGGTGAGGACATTACTGGACGTCCAGTTTTTAAGGGACTATTTGTATTTGTGTCTGTTTTCGTTTCACCTACTGTAGCAAAAAAGTCATTAAATATATTTGATACCTTTTTAGGGCATGAAGTAGTTGTATTGTTTACTTTAAGCGATATATTTTCATACTGCCTTGGCCTAGTTTTGCCAGTTTTGTTATTTATAATATTCCACATAGTTTTAGTTTTATTATCTGACTTTTTCATTTGTCTGGTATATTCTATTTTCCTTGAAAGTGTTATGCTACGTTTTAATATTTTGCTAAATTTGCTATGATAGGTTTTTATGATATTAGATTTAGATTCGTTTAGTAAAATTCTTAGTACTCTTTTGTGTTTGCATGATTTTTTTAGCCCTGTTGTCATCCATCCTTTAGCTTTTTTTGATTTTAATTTAACTCTTTGTTTTGGTATTATTTTATCTAGGAGCTGTGTTATAGTTGTGATGAATGTGTAGTAGTTTTCATTTACGTTTTTATTTGTATTTATAGTGTTTCTCCAATCAATTTCTTTTAATGCATTTTTGAAGTTTATCATGTTTTTATCTGTAAATAATCTTTCTGTTTTATACCATATTTTGTTGTTATTTGTATACAAGCAGTTTGTATTTAATTTTAAATTAATAGATTTGTGATCGGAGAGTCCGTAATCTTCGACATATTCTTTCTTAATTAAGGGTTTATAGTTGGTAAAAAGTAAATCAATGCAAGTGGAAGTAGTTTTTGTTATCCGTGTGGGTTCGCGAATTATTTGTTTAAGATTATGTGAGCGCATTAAGGTAAGAAGGTTCTGTGTTTGTTTGTTTTTTTCGAGTATATTAATATTGAAATCCCCGCCAATTAAGATATATTTATTTCTATCTCTAGTATTTAATCTATTTAAAAGCTTTTCCATTTGCTCGTAAAATATATTGATATGGCGATCTGGTCTATACAATCCTATGAATATACAGTTTAATTCAGGAACTTCGATTGCACAAATTTCTATTATTAATTCTTTGGAATAATTTACTATATCTATTCTTTCTATAAATTTTACATCTTCTCTTACAATTAGGCAAACACCTCCTCCTTCTCTATCTTTTCTACAGAATTGTGATGCAATTTTATATCCTTGAAGCGATACAGAGTTACAAAAATGCTCATTTCTCCATACTTCTGATAACGATAGTATATCAATATTTTTTTCTACTAACAAATGTTCAATTAAATCTATCTTATTTCCTAGACTTTGTATGTTTTGGAAGGTTATCGTAATATCATTAGCGAAATGTCTTATTTATTACACTTTTTGGCTTATGTACTTTTTGCGGTGGGATGCTGGGGTTTGGTTGTGAGGACGACGACTGCGGAGTCGGTGTATTTCCTCTCTCTATGACGGGTGGTATTTCTTCTATAATTTTATTTTCCATAAGGTTATGGTTTTGTGGCGTTTCCGTTTTTGCTTCATCGGGACTGATAAATTCTTTCCCATTTATGAACAATTTGTTGTTTCTGATAATAGCATAATGTCCATTTTTCCGTGCCATAATTAGGTTTTGTCTTAGTTCTTTCCTTTCCTCCAGTGTTTTCCTGTCCATGTATTTTTCGATAGTTATTCCAGTGTTCTTAAATATGCTTGCATTCTCCAGTATGTAGTTGGTCATTCTCTTGCTTACCAATTCAATAGCGAGGGGCCTTCTATTTCCTCTTTTCCCTATGCGTTTAATGTCTTCTATATAAGGATCTATATCTATACCCATAACTTCGTAAAATAGTCTAGACGTGCGTTTATACAGGCTTGTTTCAGTTTCTCGATGTTCTTCTGTTAATCCGTAAATTACAATTTTTTTGGTATTTTCTAGGTTCTGAAGTTTTTCTTGAATATTTTCAATTTTTTTATCGACTTTATTTATTTCTTCTTGATAGGCTTTTTGGGCTGTTTTAAACGCATGGCTGTTTAAAACGCTGTCCTCGTTTTGAATATTCTTGATGGCATTTTTAATTTCAGTTTGGATTGTTTGTTTGACATCTGCTAGTATTGTTGATTTAATCTTATCTAATTTAGTATCTAGCAGTAAGCTGATGTTATTCAATGTTAAGTGTTCATTTTCCTTAATATTTGTACTGCTGTTTCCAGACTTAATATAATCGTTTCTAGTATTTGTTATAGTGTCACCAATAATTTCATCTACAGAGAGACTATCATCCTCGGGACTATGTATGTCATATCCTCCCAAACTCTGATTTACAGTTTGTTTTTGGCGCAGTGTAACATTTGCATCAATTGGTTCAATTTGAGTGCTACTTTGAATCAGTTCTTTTAAAGGGGTGGTTATATTATTTCCTTTTGGCAGTTTGCACACACAGCCCTGACATTTCCAATTAGATTTGTGATAAGCTGTCATTGTGGTATAAAAGTGGCTTTCGGGAATGTTCGCGCATGCTAAATCATAGTAAGCACTGCAGAGGGTGCATTTGAGAAATTCTTCATTCGGAGTTTCTTGGTAACAGCCTGCACACTGGACCATTGTCGCAGCAGAAGTTATAATACTTATTAACTATTGGCCTCTTGAGAGCGATAACCGAGTTACGGCGTTATTGATAAGTTGTTTTCCCTTGATGAACTTAGCTTTAATTCAGATTGAATAATAAAGTATTCTACTTGAACTTATTAGGAAGTGCCCTTTTCAATAATAGTTAACTGTTTAGTTAGTGTTTGATCCGATGTACCTACGATGTTGTGTACTCGTACCTGATATTCTTTGTAAAAGCGATCAAGTGAATTGACTCAAGTAACCTCTGCCCAGCTTATTCAATATTAGGTTTGCAATCACAACGATCCAAATCGATCAGTAATTAATCAAAATTCAGCTCACTGTATGAAGTAGTCGGAAACAGTTCCTTGATATGGCCGGGGTGGCGCCACCAGTCGTGTGCCCTCGCAATGCGACGCAGGCGCACCGCGCTTGTCGCTGGAACGCTGCGTCAAAAACTTTGTCGGTAGGTTGGTAGCACCGTTATAGTTTCACACTCGCCGGAGTTACGCCTTTATGCAGTCCGCACAACCGCGAAGATTCCTTGCACTCCTTAGGATTAGCACTATGATAAGGCACTTTTAGATAAATTTGCAAACTAGTTTATTGACCGATTTACACTTTCTGGTGGGTTGAAAACAATTATTGTGAGATTAATCCACACTAGGTTTGCGTTTTGTTGAAAACTTGGTGTGTTGGCAACCGAAAATTAATTTTACGAAAACGAATAACAAGATCACAAGTTGATAGTTCACGGGCGCGTTCCGAATCTTTTCAGAATAAAGGCTTAGGCCTTTATTCTGACGGGATGCTCATGCAGGTTCCACAATCATAATAACGTCGCGTCGTCTATTTACTTACGTGTAACTAGCGTCATATAATTATTATCGTGTATGAGTGTATTTTCATGTATAGGGGCCCTATCTGTTTCAAATGCATTACAAAATCTTAAATTAATATTATTTAGGCTAAGTGTCTAGGTATTTAGTTGCACCTAGGTATATAACTACATACTTAAGTCACTCGAATACATACATAGGGCTGAAAGTAGGAAAAACATTTAGTAGGAAAAAACACGCTGATCAACAACGACGCTGCTCTAATCGACGTTTCTTGAGAATGCTGAAGGGAAAGGAAAAACTACGGGAAAATCCCTTTTTAAAGTTCATTAAAGTTGTTACTTTGCGAGACACCGCACTAACATTGGATTCCTGACAACGGATAAGTTCATGAATATGGATATAGAATTACGTAGAAAAATAAAGTTTATAAATAGGTCTCAATTACGGCTTTTTAAACACTACACGAAAAACAATTGAGATTTGTGTATTTTTATCTGAAGATCTGTCACTTATGTCCGGGATACCCCTCTTATCCCCTCAGTCCCCACTCGACTTCCTTCAAAGTGAACCCCGTTGTTTAAAAATACCCAGTTTTATTTTATCCCAACGTAGATACTTATTTCTATTTCAATTTCAATGATATTTTTGTGCTTAAAATATGGCATGGATTATGATAATTACGAGTATTATGTTTTAATTAAATATTTTGTGCGTACTTAGATTTGTTTCATTAAAATAATAGGTCACAATGACGTCCCACTAATGACGCATGTTTTGACTAAATACGAATGGCATTGAATTGTTATTAAGTAAATATTGTTTATTTTTTTATATTTCTATGGTTCCAGGCCATCAGTAATATGACTGATCTAGAATAAAATCAGATTAAGTATTTAGGTATTTATCTGTGTTTATTACATGCAAGATACAATGTTGACACTGCTAGTTTATTGTGATTATTTTTTACTAGCTTCCGCCCGCGGCTTCGCCCGCGTGGTATGTCGTTAAAACGTAGCCTATGTCCATTTCCAGGTCATGGTCTGTCTACCCGTGTGCCAAATTTCATTCAAATATATTCAGCCGTTTTTGCGTGAAAGCGTTACAAACAAACAAACTCACTTGCGCATTTATAATATTAGTTAAGATTATTTCCTAGTTATGACAACAACAATCAAAAAGTATTTGACGCATAGTTTCAACTTAGGTATTATTTTACATAATCGTGCTGGCTAGTGGAGAAGTGTTTCAAACTATGTTTAGCTTAGGCCCAATCATAAACAACGGGATTGCAACTTCTCAGAGGCGCACTGGTGCATGCATTAATGAGTTCCATACTTCCATACGGGTTTGCTAATTATGAGGATAGGTTAGTTATGTTTTATATGGAGAGTGTGGCGGGATCTAGCTAGTGTTACAGCAAAATGCAACGGCAAATGGAAGTGTAACGGGGTTATTAAAATGTTATTATTATCTATACAAATAAATTGATTCTGTCTTTTTTTTCAGCGACCTATAAAGAAAATATGCACAGAATAGATAACAGTATAGACATATAAAAAAATGTGTAAATGTCCTATACTGTTATCTAGACCTACTTAGATGGTATAGACCTAGATGGTCACAAACACAGAACAGATAATGAGATCACAAATCCCCAAAATAAAATAAGAATATTTTTATTTGAAATATCCGATATTAATGTACTTACCGTGTAGGTACAATCATATAAATAAAAAAAAAATAATACAAAATAAACCTACAACCTCTAATCTTAATTTCAGTTAGATTCCACTAAAAATAATCTTACAAAACAATATAACTACGTTTTTTGTTTTTCTTGGTTTGGACGCCTCTTGGGTAATCTCTCGGTAGATATAATGGGACCACTTTTTCGCATAACATTTTCTTTACTATTATTCTTAAGCATAAGTGTTTTGGTATATAAGTAATTGTTTTTGGTATAATGATACTTTAGCATAATTGATTGTGGCACACAAAATTTTTGTTGACATAATTATCTTGTAGGCTAATTTGTTTTGGTATAATTTGTATTTCGCGTAATGATACTAGGCGTAAAGACTGTTATAAATACTGTTATAATACACTATAGTTAGTACACGGTAATTAGTGTGTACCGATAACACTCAAACATTGGCGGAAGCTTGCACACATATACTAATAAACGGTTAGGAGGAATAGTGGGGCGCATCTTCTTCAGTACATAACAGTTCTTCCGTTAGTATTTAATTTTCCCGTTGACTTAGAATCATTTTTGGCAAGAAGCAAGGTCTCATAGCACAAGTAAAAGAAAAAGTCCGAAAATTGTTAATTTGTAATTTTGTCACAGAAAACAATTTTTTTTTGGGATTACAATGGTTTGTTTTTGGGATAAATTCTTTTCAACTACGGAACCCTTCATTGTGGGTGGTCCGACACGCACTTGGCTGGTTTTTCATTTTAAGTGTATATTCAAAAAAATCAAAGTGGTAACTATATCTAATATCAATTATTTGTGTAATGTAGTGTATCAATAATGTACCGCCGATGTGTTTTCCATACATACATTAAAAAAAAAAATATAACACGAACACAAGAAACAGACATAGACACAAAACAATAAAAACATTGAATCAGGACCGCATTACTCGCAGATGTAGTGTTGTCCAATGCTGCATTAAGGAGCAATCCACATCAATTCTCCCTGCAATAAGCTGCAGGACGCTGTTGGGGCTGCCCCGTATGCGGCGCATCAGAGACGCTATTCTTTTGCGTTGTATCGCTTGAAAGCCATCTACTTGAGCTTCTGCAATCTTACCTGATGCGCTACAAAACCGTGGCAACCCCATCAACATCCTGAACGCGTTATTGTACTGGACACGCAGGGCACTGTACGTTTTCTGCGTATGCTTTACCCATAGGCTGCACGTATAAAAAGACTGACAGTACGCCTTGTTTTACATATTATACATATAACAAACCAAAACTATTTGCTAAGCGTATTTGTTATGCCTATAGGTAGTAATTATGTTTTCATATCATAATGCGTAAATATATTTATGCTTTACAATGTTATGCTTAAACATTATTATGATTAGAGATATTATGCTTTTAAAAATTAGGCGTAAGTTTTTATGCGTAAATAATAATAATAAACCGCAGTATCTCTACGTTGACGTCGTGGTGGGGCTTGCGCGCTTCGAGTTCTATGTCTGTGCCGGTAGGGTTTTCTTTGCTGGAACAGGTTTGGCTCCTCATCCTAGGATGAGGAACCAGACCAAGAGAGATACAGAAACCCGCAGGGTAGCATGTGGTGAGCTGTTGGGCAGTAGCGACCCCACGGACCCTATCTCCTTTGAGAAGTCTTGCTCCTCATCACTCGCTTGCCTTTATTGGCCGGCTGGAGTGAACACTGACGAGGAACAGAGCTCCCACCTATTTCTTGCCTTTATTGGTCGGTTTGAGTGGAGATTCGCAAGAGCAAACGTGCTCGGAGGAAGGAACTATTCCAGTAAGATGCTGGTAGGGATCTTGATCGTGCTTCCGGGATTGTCCTGATAGCCGTCGGATACCTCTCCACTCCTCACAAGCACCTCAGGATATGTTGCTTCTTTGCCGCTACGACACTATGTGCTAGCGACCGTTTTCGGGGGCCCATTGTTGAGTGTGCAAGTCATCTCCTGCCATTTTATCTGTGTATTGTATACAAAACATTAGTCAGGCAGGGGCCATAGTGTTTCCATAGTTCTAGGTAAGCAGTCCACAGCCACCCAAACCCATAGCCCAATGTGTTTTGTTTCCATGTTCTACAATAGGCCTGCACCAACCGGGGGTTGTCCTTGGGTGCATTTGCATAGTGCATATAGGGATAATCGTCGGTTGATGCCTCCTCATAATTTAAAATTATCTAAGGGGCCTCTGCGAGTTAGCTTCGGCCCCTCGTACGCCTTCCAAAGGTCCCGGATCCCGGGTCCCGAGGTATGTCAAAGACATTTTAATAATAATAAGTAATAATAAACCATTTATTTCAGGCGACACTGGCCCATAGATAAATACCGATACATATTTGAATATAAACAAAACTTGTTTTAATTAGTAACACTCCTCTTTGCACTAGCTTGACTTTTAAGTGCTGCCCTGTGGAACTTGTCCGCGGAAGCGACGAAACACCACGTCCTGCGGCCAAAAGTCTTCCTCCATGACGAGAGGCAGGTAACAGTTCGGTACACGCACCACGAACACCTTGAAGTTGGCGTTGAGGATAATGTTATGCGTAAATATTATTAGTATAAGCAATTGTATGATATGTTGTAATATTATGTCTTATATTTTTATACAAATGGATAGGGAACTAGATATAATACTATCGGTTAATTAGTAATATTCTGATTAATTTAGAAACAGTTATTTTATTAAAATACTCAGAACCAGAAATCCTTGTTCAAATTGGGATTTCCAATAGGTATACCTATATCTCACTTTGAAACTGCGTTAGTTACAAGTTATAGCTATCTAGGGCAATACAAACATTAAATTAATCGGAAGTTAATAATAAACCAATATCATTATTTTTCATTTCAAGTTTGGAAAATCCCGTGTTCTCTTGACATTTTTAAATGAACCCTATCATTTGGAGATATAGAAAGAAACTAGCTTTGAGAATTGGGTTGTACGAGACCCTGGAGAGAGCCCAGAGCGCCTCCCGCCCTGCCAACGGCTGAACCCTACCATTTTATACAAATTGTTTTATATTTCACTTAAGAATCTAAGTTTGGTTCTATGATTTGGAAAACATTGAGAGTTTTGCTTACCTTCAGTTGTCGTGATTTAGTGCGCGGGTCAGATTAAAATGACATCGAAATAAAGTGATTACATTCTGATAGGTATAAGAATGAAAACAAAGGCATTTTAACATTTTGTCATTTCCGTTAAAGTTAGGCACAAAAGCATACATTACCGAAAATAGTCTAAATACCTATCCTGACTTTTCCACAAAATTGTTTTTAGATCAGAAGTAAACAATGAAAGAATTGTAAATATCCTCCTGAAATAAACAACGTCAATATGTCCCCAGTATATTCTGCCAACTACCACGCGTTTGTCAGTTTACCGGCCACTCAATAAAATAAAAGAACTGGTGTTCATTTTGTTGTAAAATTGAGGAGGAGGGAAAACTACAGGGTGCATAATCCTCCCGCCCACGTTGTTACTGGGAAAATGAGTGAAATGCATTGCTCGTTGGCGAAATACTGATAACAAGCTTCTATTTCTGTACTATTCCGATTATGCTGTGATTTGTTCTTATACGGGGAATTTAACTGTGAATATGCTGTATGTGCTCACTGCGTACTTTGTTGGGGTTTTTTATGTACTGAACCTTGTACATTGTTTATGCTTTATGGTTAAATATACCTATATTTTTGCAGTTAGTGTTTTATATGGTAAGTAGGTATATAACTAGCTAGTAAAGCATATTATGATGGTAATGAATTTTTAAATGAATCATTTTAAATTGACATGTTTTTTTTTACAAATTAATTTAATAATAATAATGATTTAATATATTTGATTATTATTTGATTATATTTAATAATGATTTTCATAATATTTTTTGACCAACGTTGACATTATATTTTTGGTTTTTACTTTTAATAATTGAATACTTATCAACCAATTTTATTTTATTTATTAAGTTTTGTCAGCATTGTTGTTATTATTTTTTTGAAATCTAAACTTATTTTTATATCAATATTTGCACACCATGACAATATGGTAAACATGTTAGCACATCTCCATGTACTTATTAACATCTTGCATGCATTTTTATTTTATTTTTTCTTTATAATTGTATGTACACACATGTTTGAGCAAATAAAGTTATCTGAATCTGAAAACTAGGTACTTTCTCTATCAATAACGGCACAAACAGTAGGAAGTCGGACGGGTGGGCATTTTGGAGGCTGTATTTTGTCTGTAGGTACACGATTCTCTGCTTAGAAAAAAAGTTGTAGTGTAATTTCTTTTGGTTAACTCTTTATAAATCCACAGTTACACTTGCTGGATAAATTATAAAACAAGACTCATCTATCGACATCATCTATCGACAACACAAGCTTTGAACCTCGGCGATTAGACCTTTCCCTCCATTCCTGTGAAATTTGAAAGCAAAATGTTGATAAATAAGCCTACTCACATTACATGACGCTTATTACGTAGCGTACTAATTACCCGCTCATTAACTTTACATAATTCAATGCACCACTTTCATTACCCTCCTGGCCCTCCTCTCCAAAGTATAATTATAATGCTCATCTATGACATACGTCCGGGAGGGCAGGAGACGTGCTTGTCGCTTAATTGTGCGGATTATCGCAGATCTGTCGTCGGCGACACGCGATTGATGTCGCCTCTGCATTTACCTATCGATTACTCTTTGCTTGGGGCGTTACCGCTGCGAAGCCACTTACACGAGGCTTCAATCTTGTACAAGATTACAGATTACAGATTCTGTACTTGTTTTCAATTCAACCTTGAATCAATTTTGTATTCAAGGTTATCATTCCCACAAATCTCCTTCCAAGCTCTGAATTTCCTCCTATCTTAATTAACATGCTTAACTTCATTAATTAAAATAAACTTTGTTAACGTTGTAACGAATCGGATCGCTGTGTACCACATAATTACAACACACAACTGTATGCACAGATAAATGCGTGATGATTTCTATTTGTGTGATACCATGAACATTTCTAAATAATGTATATAGCTAACTAAGTAGGTACCTATACGATGTACCTAGGTACAAGATGAGAGATTTTTCAATTTCGTTCAGCGTCTGGCTTAGAGTATTTTATAAGATCCCTTTTTCTAGGAATTTTCGTCGAAATCGCAGTTGAGTTGAGTGATAAGATTATTTGCACGTAAATCTGCGAAATAAACCTTCACCAAACCTCTATATTGGTATAACAACTGGGGTATAAAATGTTACAAATAATTGCGTACAGACTTATTGCCGTTCCTTGTCGTAAAGAGTATAACTTAACTTCAGCAAAAAATATACCTACCTGTACTAGGTTTCTGAATGTGAACCTGCATTGCAACTGCTTGGATCACTGCATATCACACATGAGAAAGCCTAGAAAAGTGGATAAACGACTCTCGCAGAGAAATTGAAGGGAAAATATAGGGTCCATAGTGCCAACTGCTGCGGGATCCCTAAACGTGTAGGTAATGTGTCTAAATATAAACATTGTGTAGGTGTTTATGAACGTAAATGTGACTTGATGTGACTTGTACTTTGGCTACTATTGAATTGCGTTCTAGATAGTGCTGTGGCCAACACTGTCACATCACTTACACACGAAGGAACACAAGTATGTTTTTTTAACCTTTGAAATAGGTAAACACAAAATGTACCTATTGAGACGTGCTTGTATCTACTGTTGTAGGTTTAAGGAAAACGAAAACAAAAATAACCTTGGCTTGTCTTTACGCAAGCTTTTTACCATTACTAAACATTAATTACTGAGTTAAAAGCACAACGTCATGCTGATTCATGTTAAACTTGGCTTTGAACAAAAACAGTGCGTCCAAGTGACGTCACATGTATTGGGTCTGACTGACGAAGGCTGCATCCGAAAGAAAGTGATGAAAAGGCTCACCTTTGTGCGTATCAAAGTGAGTGAGGATGCTGCAAAGTGAAGGACCCGTGATATTGGTGAGCGGATGCGGGGCGGGGTTGTCGAAACGGGGTTGAAGGTGCGACGCGCGGAGGGCGGCTACCATCCGCGCAGGGCGGGCGGGAGGCACGTAACAAGTGAAGCGGGCCCGGGAGCAACAGTCTGCCGCAGCCCGGCCACGCGGCCTCACACACCACCGTACTCTCGCCCCGGAGCGCGCACCCCGCGTAAGTAGCGCTTACCCGATTTAATTATTTACCTCAGTCCGGCTGATGCGCCGCCAGCTCGCCGACAACTTCCTGGCTGCACTATCCCGTCGCCTGCGGCCGCCGCTGCTGCCCTCCATTACCGCGCTCGTATAAGATATCGTAAACGCGCATCCATTCTTCCGTGAATGTCTGCTATATAACTGTACCTGTTGAATGCATGACGAAGCAACATATACCCTTGACGTTTATTTAGCTATTGTATTTTATTGATTGTTTTTAATATTTTTTGTTAATTTAAAAGTTAAGTATGGAACGTACTAATTAATATCCATAATGGCGCTGCTGTGTGTCGCGTAGTGTTCGGTTCTATCTAGGGGTTTGTATTTAACAACGTTGCCACGTCCCGTTATGATACCTGTAATTTAGAACAATATAACGTTAGTCATTACTCTTATCTAACAATTGCCTTCGAGCAGGTAACTCATAAAGTTGCTTTAGATCCACAAGTCTGGGAGGCATCATTATAGTTACGAGACGTGATATTTGCTACCATAACGCGGCGCTCATTTTTAAATTTCATTGCCTTTTTTCTTACGAGTCATAAATTACACTTACCACATTATTACGTTTTTTATAATGTGTGAAAGGTTACAAATGGTTTTGTGTGCTTTTATTTAAAAGAACGAAACCCTGTCCTTTGTTTTGCATTGTGATCTTCTACCTCGTTTTATCTAAAAGCTTCACTGAATTGATCTATATTAAGGCGGAGTGAACCTTTTTTATCCATTTGGATCTATAAAGTCTCGTTATTGCAAAGCGGCGAGCCAGATAAATATTTATTTGTATTTTCTTAATGAAGGAGGATTAACATTGTTTAAAAGGCTCAAGAGAGAAAGAAGTGAGAGAACAGAGGTAGCTACACAAGTCAAGCACACCTCACCGAGAAGAAAGATTCATAAGTCGGAGATAAGATAACAATGATTGTTCGCAAACACTCGCTATAATTGGAAACCCTTGAAGTCCTTTTGATGTAAGACGACTTTATTAACGTGATGCACAAAGAGAGGATTTGATTATACACAGAAAATGGAACATGTTGTGATAAATGTAATAATACGGTGTCTTTAATGTTTTAACGAAAGGAGGACAAGAGAAATCGCTTAAATAAAAAAAAATTTGGAGACAATTCGTTAAATTTATTTTTTAAACAACAGAAACTGTTTCAATGGAAACGTGTTTCACTATATTTTCTTAGATTCGTACACCGTTGTGTATTGTGTCACTAATGTGAAATGTTATGGCTGTAAGGATGTAATGCAGAAAACTAGACGTAATAACGCGTCCAGCCACATAGTCACATTATAAAATACCAAGAATCTCTGAACAAGAAGCTACACATAAAAGTTAGTGAAGATGAAAAAGACTGGCTTTCTAATGAATGTGCTGTCATACTTTGTTCATACAGTGCAAAGTGTAGATAATGAGCGTGAAAAATGTGTGCATTGTGAGAGAAGGGAAAATAAACGTGAGGAACATTCACGACTAGCTCTCTGTTTATAATTGGTGTCTGTAGGGACTTGGTTATCAGCTGCAGGCTTTACATGGAGTTACTTTGAGTTTTTGGTGACAATTTGGATCTACATTCAGAGACATAATTTAATTCAGAGGAAGATATACAGTAGTTACAGTGAAACTCTGCTGAAACTTACACAACAGCATGAGATTAGTAAATCTCTTAGACAGTTAGGATTTAGTTGCATGAATTTGACGTTTGCTCGTCGGGAGCAAGGCTGCAGCGTCAGCAGTGTTTTACTGTTTATTGTGTTTGTTGCTGCAACATTAGCATACAAGTTGGTAACTCGTGCACTTCAGATGGATAGAGTGAAGTCTGCTGTCAGAAGCGCTTCAAAATAAACGAAGCTGAGCCAAAGCGGACAGCGTTAGTAAACCTGGCAACAACTAAAGTAAACCTAATTCGGGAGGGACCGGCCAAGCGGAAAAGAGAGGCTTTGCAGTAAACGGGCTTTGAAGTTTAAGAAAATATAAAGAGCACTATGGGTTTTATATACAAACAACCTGTACGTATAGTTAGGTGACCGGCTTCTTTAGATATTGCACACAAAATAACCTTGTCACGACAAACTAACTTCGCTGAGCGCTACGATTGCTGCGAAGCTTGGACCAGCATCAGTGGTGGTACAGAAGAAATTGACTCGACAAATTATTCACAAATAAATTTGGATAATAAGTCTCCATTGTTATTTTGAAATTAATAAAATAAATGTATTTAATAAATTAACATGTTTTAATGTGAATCGTTTCTCCATTATCCGTTAAAATCGCTTCGGGGTGTTCCAATAGCTCTGTGAAATTTTCGTGTGAATTTTAATGTCACAAGCGTAGTTATATTTTTTTATGAGGATACTAAACGATCGAATATGTAATAAAGTTGAAATAAAATAGTTGAATAATTTAAATCAAAAGCTCAATACTTCTTGTACTTTTTCAATCTTTTGCTCAGTAATCAAACTGCCTAGCCTTTTCCCAACTATGTTGGGGTCGGCTTCCAGTCTAACCGGATGCAGCTGAATACCATTATTTTACATGGAGCGACTACCTATCTGACCTCCACAACCCATTAAATGGGTAATACGATACCCTTGGTAAGACTGGTTGTCAGACTTTCGGGCTTCTCACGACCCGTAACGACTGTCAAAGATCCACGAATGACAGCCGGGACCAACGGCTTAACGTGCTTTCCGAGGCACGGAGGAGTCTCGGTATATAAAGATGATCACCCTTTTGCTTTTGCTTTCTTTCGCTCAGCAGTAAGCCATTATTTGTGATTGGTTATTCGTTTCCAGCGTTACTTGCCTGCGTCAATACGGTTATTGGATATAAGTTATTAAATACTTCGGGAGAGCAAATAAGCGTCCAATTAGCGGAGCAAGCTCCACGCGGATGCAATATTGATTACATTCGCACCAGCAGTCACGTAACATACTCTTTGTTTGAACGCTACGACTACACATCAGTTATATTTGATACAGCCGCTCCTAGATTTTTTCTAGTTCTGAGAACTTCTGATTATTCTAAAATTTCGAAACAAGGTGATAAAATTATACTGCGTCATATAATATCATTATTATCTATTATTCAGTAAAAAAATAATTATTAGCTTTCAGTTTTCGTTCTTGCCATAACTTGAGGAGCATATTGCTAATGCCGGTCCGGGCCGACACTAAAAAGATAAAGGCGAGCGGCCAGCGACGAACGCTGACAATAAAATGGGCTTATCGTTACAAAGGGTGTACTCCACCTGAAACGCTTCTTGTACGAAGGTACCTTATCTAATCTAATTGCTGGATTGAGGCGACTTCAGTTGGCAGCACGACGCGCATACCCTTGTTAATTTGTTTGATTGACGTTTTACACGTAAACTTATACCCCATTTATTTATATTACCTTACAGTCTTAATAAATCTTACACAGTACACATGGGACGTACCTTCGTCATCGCCAAAATATAGATATGTAGTTGGTTCTAGTGTGTTAAAATCCGTGATAGTGGTGGTCAACACGGTCAACGATTCCACAGTTCTAATCAAACCATTGTTTACATTAAAACGTTTCTGCTACCAATAGTGCAGATACGGTGCTGCGTGTGCTCATGCCATTTGTCTTTGTTCGTAGCGTTATATGCCCCGTTTGCGGTGTAACACTACTTACGGATTACTTAGCACGGTCTATACTATTAATATTAATTAAACTTGATATATTCGTAGCAAGTACGTACTAGCATTAATATAGAAACTGGTTCTATTTCCATTAGATAAATAGGTGTTATATCTATAGTTTGTCTCATAAACACGTGTAACAAAGACTATTACAGATTTTTGCGATTAATATAACCAACAGGGTCCCTTGTAATACCTAAGTTCATCTTCCCTTTTTTACTATCTCCTTCTTTAATAAAAAATCATAAAGAGTTGCTTTTAGTATACCCAAAGGGGATCGTGAAGATTAATTAAGAAAACAACCGAGTGCTCGCGAGAGTATCGCACAGTAGCTATTTTATAAGCTTGCAATGTTATTATAACTTATTTTTCTTTTTAAGACTCAAAGTTATTTACAATCGCAGCGTTCGTTTCATTTCTTTGTCCGCCGTTCAGGCCGAAAGTTTTAAATATTTCTTAAAGTAGGTTAAATGGAAATTAGTGTCGGACTTCTGTTGAAGGATTTCTTAACCATAACACAATTCGTTGGAGTAAATACTCGTAGATTTGTGTACCTACGCAGAGTGTGTACATTATTAATTAATTAGTTCGGGACGTGTGTCTTATCATGCATACTTCGGTACACAACACCTAATCGATGCCTGTTAACATCAATAATGTAATAATTACTATCGTGAACATTAATTTACATTATAATTATTGATTCACGTTTGTTAAATTGTCTTGCATTAATCTGTGGTTTTTCTACCAAAAGAGGTAGGTAGATAATTCCAACTTTCACAGCATGCGGCTCTCCATTTCAACCGACTGTGATTGCTTTTGCCTGGATAGACGGTGAGATACCTATAGTCTATTTTTTTTTAACAAACGAGTACTGAGTTAATTCTCTCGCACATTTCCGATATTGACAGAGTGAGATGGGTCATTGCATTGGTCGGGGTGGGGCTAACGCCTTTGTTTTGTTTTGAAATTGTTAAGGCCCGTTCATATTGAATACTTCTAAAATTTACTGTAGGTATAGGAGACATGTCCGACATGCCATGACTCACGCATGAACAATATCGTCTGGTTCACTCACTAAAACACGTGCGACGCGCAGATAGTCCATGACTCAACTGAATGTACATGTAACTACAGCGTTTGGTTTGTGTGGAACGGACTTTATGTTGATTACGTGGACCAATAGCAATGCAGTCAAAATTTTCGATACTAGTTTGTTAAGAAAAACAGACTATAGTAGGTATATAATTTAGCCATGGCATAGATTCGTGTTATTACGATAAACAGTTTCCTGTGAATACCTAACAAATAATACTTTCCATTTTGTTTAATAATATTGCATTAGTATGAAGTTGACATGACCCAGTTACAATTTCATAATAATAACAGCGACCTACCATTAAGGTGAAGACTAGTGTACACGACATCCAATAACGTCTACACACAGTGTTCGTCTCGGCCCGCCAGTCCATTATTTACGAAATACTCCCCATTTCAAGGGACACACTCCAGAAATTATATTTAGAGGAGAATGAGATTTTAACGACTCATTTGTTAGGAGACTCCCAGTATTTTATTAACCGACTTCTAAAAAAGGAGGAGGTTCTCAATTCGGATGTTTCTATTTTTTTTTTTTTTTTTGTTTGTTCGCGCATAACTCCGTCGTATGCCAACCGATTTGAAAAATTATTTTTTTGTTGGAAAGGGTATACTTCCCAAATGGTCCCATTTTTGTCAAAATCCAGTTCTGATGATGGGATCCTGGAGAAATCGAAGGAACTCTTCAAATATTATAGGCACACCTATAGTGATTTGGGTATTTTTTATAGTAGCTCGTGTATTTGCTCTCGGAAAGCACCACTTGGTGAAGTGGAACTGATGATGAAGACCACAGATGGCTACCGGAATTACACAATGATAAATATTTCACGGGTTGCGATTCGATTACTTTAATATGGTTGCTAAGCAATTTCCGCTCGTCACACAATGCGTGTGGTGAGTGGTTGTTGAGGAGTTCTCCTGGTTCTTACCAGCAGAACTCCTCAACAATTAACGTCCCAGCATCGGGAAAAGCAATATTTTGTAACATGTGATGAGCAATTGACATTAGACTATTGTAACTTATACAAATTATAAACAGACCCACTAAAAAGTGAAAAATAAAAACTTTTTTACAAAAAAATACAACCGACTTCCAAAAACAACACTACAAAGTGAAAAATAACTTTAATTTCGGAAGTCGGTGGCAAAAACAAAAATACATTTAATCAGACACCGACTTCCGAAATTAAAGTTATTTTTCACTTTGTAGTGTTGTTTTTGGAAGTCGGTTGTATTTTTTTGTAAAAAAGTTTTTTGATTACAAAGGATGGGTTTTTTATATCTTCACTGCGATATTACTTTATCAAACGTTTTGGACGGGGTGAGGAGTATCAATTTCCTTCACCTTTATATCTTAAAGTTAAATGTAGGTACTTACAATGTGCTTGTAGCTGATGGAGCCTTGAGCGCTGCTGAAGAGTTTGTTTGCGTACAACAGTTTATTGTTTGCTCTGATGAGCTCGTCAAGTAGTTTTAGAAGTCAGACGCAAAACGGATGGTGCGGCAGCATGTGGGGAAACTTCACAGAATTCTATACGCTTCTTGGAGGTGCTTCGGAGTTAATATCATTTTCAGATTTCAGATTTTTCATACCTTAAATAGATAGTTACATGGTTTATTAATTTGTGATAAATTAACCCGCGTTATCGCATAATTTTGTCGGGTAAATAAGCAGTACCAATACACTTTTACCTATAAAGGTAAAAGTAAATTTTCCTAATAACTGTATAATGTGTGCCTGAATTTTCCGAAAAGAAAATTAATATTTTTGACGACCAATGTGATCAAATATATAATCTACCAGTAGGTACCTATACCTTATACAAATGTTGATAGTCATATTGTCATGTCACGAAATACATAATCAAATAACCAGTGGCGGACTAAGCCTGTCTGGGGCGGAAAAACTAAATGGGGGCCCCATTTTGTTTTTCCCACAGGACAGGGACAGGATCCCTTGCCCAGGAATGAACTTCGAAATATTTAGCAGGCTGCCTCGAAAAGGTTAGGTTTTCTTTTGACTATTGATACATAAAAAAGAGATACTTTGTCGACAACAGCAAAGCTAGAGAATCAGGCGAACAGAGAATGGGCAAGCGAAGCGAGCTCGAAATTTTTTGCACCCCGCGTAGTTTAAATGTTCTCTTGAAAATATATACAGAAATAGGAACTATTGGGGATTACTTTGTCAACCTATATAGAAAAGTTTGATAATGTAGGATGCAAGACGAGCTTAGTGGGCTCGAAAATTTGTGCCCCGGATAGGTATGGTTTTCTTTTGACTATTCGTAAGAAGAAGAAGTCTGAGAAAAAAGAGAATGTTGGTTGCAAGAGCGAGCGAAGTGAGCTCGAAAATTTTAGCACTCTACGTTTATTTATCTTATCTATTTACATTTTTAAATATTTCTTAAAAAAAGGATAAAAAAAAAAAAAAACACAAATATAGGTCTGCCGGTGTCGGGAGCAGGGTCCAAGCTACCGGTGGTTAGGGCTGCAGAGACAGGGACCTTCTCACAATTTGAGCCGTATCAAGGAGTACTGCCTTCTGAATCGGGCCCTTGATCCAACCGCCTAATGGTAGCCTCGAGAGATGTTGGTCGAAGCTTTCGGCCATCAGGCCATTGGCCGTTACGACAATCGGCACAATAAAAGGCGAGCTCACACTCCACATGTCAACAACCTCGTGTGCTAAGTCGAGATATTTTATTTATTTCTCTTTCTCAGCTTTCACGAGGTTCTCGTCATGTGGAATGGTAACATCGACTATCATTGCGTGGCGCGCTAACCGATCTATCACCACTATATCAGGCTTATTGGCGACAATAGTCCTGTCAGTAATGATAGACCGATCCCAGTACAAAGTGACATGGTCATTTTCGAGAACTGGGTCGGGCACATACTTGTAGTAGGTACGGTACCTCAGAATCGACAAGTTTATATTTCAAAGCAAGTTGCTGGTGGATAATCCTAGCTACTTGGTTATTCCTGTGCAGCACTCTACGTTTATTATTAGCATGCGTAAGGGGCCCCCAACTACGAACTGCATTTTACTTACAGAACATATTTTGGTCTTGGTTGGGATTTGATTGAAAAGTAGGTATTTCTCGAGTATTGGGGGCCCCACAGGACGGGTACAACCACATTTGAAAGGCTCATCAAAGGCATCGATCAAAGGTTTTTCAGCGATTATTCACCTCGTGCTATTTTTAGTACCTTGCCTTGTCAGCTGAAAGCCCACGTACGACTTTCTACGTCATCCCTGAAAAAGCTTACTTAATACATTTTAGGCAAAAACGCAAGTCAAGGTTAAAAGCGTCGATAAAGGTATCCCTTTTTATTGTTTTAGGTTCAGGATCAGATAAACAAGCTCTCGTTCGAGCTGATTTATTCAAATATACATTTTCTTTTTTGTAGGGCATCTCGTAGTTGACCTTGAGAGGCCGTTCGACTACTTAACCGGTCAATCCTGTGGCTGCCTTAAGCGAACTCAGAGCCTCGAGCCAGGGGCCATAAAACTTAAACTAAGCGACAGCACGCTAAGGGCACCCCCTGTGGGGTACGAACCTCGGCTTAGAGCGTCGCTGGGGGAGGACAGCAAGGAGGGACAGGCTGGATCATATCTGGATCAAATATACACCTTATAGGCTTATAATACTCCTTCTCGTGTCTCGTGCATGACTGGTGACAAGATTGGCCAGTCAGCTAGGATGGTATTGGGGCTGACTAGTTAGTATCTTTTAAGTCGAAGTAAATAACAATTCAAAGAGTCAGCCGATGTTCGCACGGACGTAAAAATATCGCGGCGATTTTTTTTCGCGCACTGAATTTTCAACACTGCTTAGCGCCGATAGTTGAAAATCCAACAGTGTGTGTTTTCGACGCACTGGGATGCTGACATGCTGGGTGCTGGGGATGTTGTTATAGGTTAGATTCTCAATGCTCGGCTGAACACCGAGAGTTGAAAATCCAGTGCGCGATAAAATCCTGCCGCGATATATATCGTCCGTGCGAACGTCGGCTCAAACTTCATTCCACACAATGAAAGGTCACGCATTCATACTCTACAGTATATAAAATATAATAAGATGTGTAAAATAACACTACTATTGTTAATTATCTTGTAAAAATTAATGTTAATGCCTATAATAAATGTAAAATTATCCGAGGGAATTGGCGCTGATAGCCGAAAGGCGGGCGGGGGCCGCCCGTGGGGGGGGGGGGGGAGAAGGCAGGAATTGCCTAGTTGGGCTAAAACTAGCCTATATTTAAGTGGTATACATTTGTTTAACAATCTAGAAATATAAAAATAAATCAATCGTCTTACTTAAAGTTAACCGTCTTTTCTTAAGTTTGTATAAATTAATAATAAAAAAACCGGCCAAGTGCGTGTCGGAACACGCACAATGCAGAGTTCCGTAGTTCATAAGAATTTATCCCAAAAACAAACTTAACAATGCATCCCAAAAAAATTTTTTTTTATGTCATAAAACTACAAATTAATAATTTTCGGACTTTTTTCTTTAATTGTGCTGTGAGACCTTGCTTCTTGCCAAATTTCATTATTCAAGGTCAACGGGAAGTACCCTGTAGGTTTTGATTTACTTGCGACAGTTGCGAGTATCAAAATATGTCGCATAAATGGCCGTATTTTTTTATTGCGTTGACTTAGAAGCTTGATTTTTTTAGGACTCCAAGAGACCATGGACTTTCGTTTTTGATATTAATTTCAACTTGATACCTTCACGCGTTCCTGAGAAAAAGGGTTTTGACAGACAGACAGACGGACAACGAAGTGATCCTATAAGGGTTCCGTTTTTTCCTTTTGAGGTACGGAACCCTAAAAAAAGAAGCCGCAGTGTACCACACAGCAACTTATGTGAGAGATTGAGTATATTATAACATTATATAAGTTCATGCCTGCATTCTCCGAAGGGTTAGGCAGAGGTGTACCTATATAAGTAGTATACTTACATTTCACCTACTAAGGGCGCGAGCCTAATGCCAACAACCGGGCACAAATCCGTACTCCGGGCTGCTACTGAGAAATTACAGAATTTACTATTAGAATAGGGTCAATTATGATACTTCACTGACACGTGTTGAATTTATCAGTGCAAGGTCGACCGCACATTGAGTTCCTTCTCAATGTGCGGTCCATGCAGGTGAGATAGCACCGCAGTCAGCTCTCTATACCAAGACACGTATCTTCTATCTATCTTTACATTTATGATACAATTGCCACAGTGTCCCTGATTCAAAGTGCCACTTATTTTATTTAGTAGTTCGAGGAGGAATGCATGACGGGTTTCTTATCTTGTAATAAAACGTGTGGCATTAAATTAACTTGTTGATTAACAACTCAATAAATATGTAATACGCCGTATAATTACATTATTTTGTATTGTTATGTTCCACTGAGTTTATAATCATAAGTATATACATTATAGTAATTTACTTTATTAAGGAATTCTTTTGAGTGTTTTGTGAAGCAATAACTTTTTTGGAAGATGTAAGGGAATTAGGAGCCGTAGCTGTGTCACTAAATTGTTTGGAAATCGTGCAATCTTTGCAGATCAGATACCTATACGTCGCCGCTCACATAATCCTTCCTAAAGCCAGACTGTTACGTAACCTCAATAAGTCTTAAGAAGTTTGCTTGGGAAGGTCCAATTTAACATGAAATAATACGTAGATCGGGCAAAAAATAAAGTTTGGTAAAGGACCAAATCTTCACGTATTGTTGTGCCAATCGTAATAAAAGATTCAACAGTACTTCGTAATAAAAAACCGGCCAAGTACGTGTCGGACCACGCACAGTGAAGGGTTCCGTAGTTGAAAAGAATTTATCCCAGAAACAAATTTAACATTGTAATCCAAAAAAATTTTTTTTATGTGATATAGTTACCAATTATAAATTTTCGGACTTTTTCCTTTACTTGTGCTGTGAGACCTTGCTTCTTGCCAAATTTCATGATTCTAGGTCAACGGGAAGTATCCTTTCGGTTTTGATTTACTTGCGAGTATCAAAATATGTCGCATAAATGGCCGTATTTTTTTATTGCGTCGACTTAGATGTTTGATTTTTTTAGAACTCTAAGGGATCATAGACTAGGTATTCGATATTAATTTCAACTTGATACCCCCACGCGTTCCTGAGAAAAAGGGTCTTGACAGACAGACTGACGGACAACGAAGTGATCTTATAAGGGTTCCGTTTTTTTCTTTTGAGGTACCCGGAACCCTAAAAAGAGTAACAAAAACGCGCAAATGATCGAAAAAAATGACAACAAACAATTTTATTTTGATATCCACTGAGTTTAGTGTGCACTGTTAGCTAACACACAGGAATGCTATACAAGTATTTGCTAGATTTATTTAGAACAATCGAAAATAAATGGTTGGGTGGGCACGCCTCGTCGTTTGCACGCCCGACCCTTTTTCGATGATCAGCGAATTTTTATCGCCCCCATCCGAAACGGGAACTGGGTGCATTTGTTACATCACCTTAGCTTTTATATCTATTGAAACGTGCATATTTTACCTCGTATTCAATCGACTTTCTCAAGTTTTAAGAAAGGATACAAATTCATCTCGAGCGATTGGATCGAAGTCGAAGCTCCAGCTTCAGTGTTTCTTTATATTTAGCATGCAAATCACTTTGGAAACTTTCGCTGATATTTTTTAACTGCTGCATTTCTTTTGTACTGTACTAACAAAGTTGTGGACAGATAGAACTGGGCTCATGACTTTTATTACATTTATTCTGAACAAGAGCGCATTACTAATGAATTTAGTTTTATTTATTTCAATTAATTACGGCTTAACTTTGTTGACTACATTATTGCACTTCAATATATTCTTGAACGTATTCATAATACTATAAATCAGTTGAGGGCGTTCTAATGATGAGGTTTGCACATAATGTGCCACTGATCCACTTCAGACTCACTTCATCGGGTTGCTCCTTTTGCAATAAAGCCAATATTATCACTGCCAAGTGCGCATATACATATATGTACAATCGTCAAGCTTATTGATGCTGTTTAATATTGCAGGAAATCAATTTACATACACTTCAAAGCTAAAAGATTGACCAGAACGATTTACAAATGGTACCAAAGTCGACTGAAAAATGTGAATATACATGTCTGTTTTTTTAACCCCCGACGCAAAAAGAGGGGTGTTATACATAATTGTATGAAACGATTGAAAATTTGTGCCATCTGGCCCTGATCAAATAATAGCGCCAATTTAAATGACGGATCCCAGTGAACGGTCCGTTAAATGTTCCGATTTCTATTAAATAGTAAAAAATTCTTTGTAGAACCTCAGAAATCCTTTTTACTGTGATAAAAAGGGTTTTATCGTTGTTGGGTCAGCAAAGTGTATGTAAATGAGAACGCGCTGAGTTTTCACGATAGAAATAAAGCGAAATTGACGTCTTGGGCAACATAATTCATAACTTTTAGTACGCCAACACAATGCTGCCTTGTAAAAATATTGGAAAAATTGATAATTATGAGATGTAACTTATGAAAGCTGGGGAGTTTGTTGCGCTGTTTGTTCTTGACATCTTGTGCAAACAGTAGGAAACGGTGAAGGGTGGTCGTTTTTGGGAATATTTTATGTCGGTCACACAGCCTTATTTCAGTAAATTTTGAATAAAGTTTAAGTAGGTAAACCAATTTAAGTTGTGAGTTAAAAGATCAAAAGCTTGATGTTTACAAAATTCTTCTGTTGGGCGTAGTGGCTCTAGTCTTGCATTTGAAATATCTTGAGTAAACATAATATTATAAACCTACAGTAAACTTCCAATAACATCGTATCGGTTTTAAGTAAGCTATGTAAGCGAGCTTTTTCATTTTACTAAATGGAAATAATATTATTTTCAACACCCACGCCGCAACTGCAGTCGTTTTTGATCCAGAACTAAAATAAAATAGTTCTGCACGTGTACGATGTACCTGAATGATATTAAACGCAATGTACGTACAGAGTGAACTGTGAATCCATATAGTATAAATATAACGTCGCTGTGATGGCAGGCGGCAGGTATCGATTTGTCGGAGCATAGTGTAGTTTGTAAGCATTGGACGTTTCGCTCGGAACGAGGCAATATCGCCAAAACCAGCTGTTCTCTGTAGCTAACTATAGCTTTAGCTTCTCCAAATGTGTGTAATTCATGAAAAAGTTTCACATCTAAGTGCGTCTGTCCGTCTGTCCGGCAACCTTTACCACTGTTATTAAGATGTAAAAAAAGAACGCACGGACGGCAAACTATTTGGATTTGCGGTTTATTTATCTCAATAACACTTTAGGACACATAATAAGAACATATAGGCTTTGTTCGGCTGTATGGACATTGCGTTTACTTTAAATAGTAAAAAAGCGAAACATTGATCAAAACGACTGTAATTTTTATGAAGATTGTCCTGTAGGTGCAATAGGTGTTGTATCGTCCCGTTTACTTGTAATGTGATGTGCAAGATTTACTTGTGCCACAAAACAGACGTAGATACATACAGGCTCTAATGTTTTGAGTTACAACAATCTCGTAAGTCCTCTGAATGTAAAGTAGCAAAACATCGGAATAAAATCAGTGGCAATGTGTCGGGCGGTAATCTCGTCATAAATAAAAACGTCCAGGAAAATACAACTTGTATCCATTCGGATTTGACTTTGGATTCATTCGAGTGCGAAGCGTAAGCGAACAACACATCTAGAGCATCGGTTCTTAAGCTCTGTGACGTCATCAAGATTTCCAATTTACTCCGAATTATTCAAAAGGATAGGGGTTTTATCTTCCGTTCATCTTTCTGGACTAACTTCACGCATTTTGGCGTTAACGACAAATTGTTACTCTGACATTTTGACCTGTAGAGGCCGTGACGGCTAGGGGCGGCCAGATTTAAGCCCAGCTGCTTACAGGCCTAAGGTAAGCAGCTTCGATTTTAGCAAGGGCTTAGTAATTTAATAAACTAATATTGACAAAGACTTGTATGAAAGGGTGGGGAAATAGATAGGTAGGAGAGACCTGCCTACCTACGTCGTAAGTGTCGTAACGACTTATTTATTACTACGAGTAACTACATTGTTAACCGTTTTAATTATTTGTGAAACTTTAACGTGTGGATGTAATGGCGAACAGATTAAAAAAACAAAGTAGCAAAGAATGTGAATAGTGTATTTTATTTAAACTTATTATTTCGATCTTACGCGTATCAACTGTCCAAACTTTTTCAAGTTAATTTGTGATTGAAAGGGAACATAATATCGAGTTTTGGGAAGATTCCCGCGTCTGATTATGTATGCATTGTTTTCATTTAAATGAGGGAGGGAACATTTGCGGAGTGACAAGGCTTCCCTCGGGAGACTTACATATAGATAATGTTGCTAACTTGTCTCGTAATTTACGGCTGACACTTCCACTTTCTGAGCCTCTTTATAAGCGTTCCACGAGTTATCCTTAAGTAATTAGTTGTGTTAAGCAAAGTTATGTACGAAATAAATTGTATAATTAAATGTGATATCATGAGTCGACACCTCGGGAGAGTCGACGTCTTGGAACATGTCATATCGCGTTTTTGGAAGTTCATTTGGGGGTGTATTGTTTTACAAGTAAACATTTGTGTGAAATATAAAGTCACTATTGTAAATCACGCTCGTTAAGGGAGTCATCGAAAATTTTTGGAATTTTCCATGTGTTATTTGACTATATTGTCTACTGCTATACTAAATCTGAAGCATGATTACTTAACATTTTTTTGATAGAAAACAATTTCAAAGTAAGCAGGGAAGGAGCGTACTTTCAGTTTGACTCTAACACCTATCAGCCTAGTTTAGACTAAGAGTTCAATTTTCTACCTTTAATATTATGTAATACTAGCTTTTGCCCACGGCTTCGCCGAAAATATCCTATGGGAACGTACATGTGAACGTGTGTGTACAGCCCTATGTACATATAGGTCTGTCCGATATAACTGTGCTAACTCTAATCGCCACGTATGATGGTCTTAAAGCTCCCAGTCAGCATGATTTTTTACGACATCTTCAATAATCATCGTCATATTTCAGCCAATTTGCACAAAACCGTAATGAATTATACACTGAATCATTTCATCCATTGTTGAAAACCGTATGAAAATCCGTTCTGTAGTTTTTGAGTTTATCGCGTTCAAACAGACAGACAGACGCGGCGGGGGGGACTCTGTGCCAGTCACGGTCTACAAATAATTTATGACCGAGTGTCCACTCGTTCAAAATTATTTGTTTGTAATAATTTCGTCGTAAAAACGTCAAATGAAATAAAGACTAAAAAGTTACCTCAAGATACGAAGTATGACTACATTTCCAATCCCTTAATTCTCTTAAAAAGAGTACCTACACAAAAATTTTAATATTATTTGTAAATTTTAAAATCAGCCCTTATTTTACCCCCATATGAGGTAATTTTTCAAAAACTACCACACCGCACCACACACATCCACACCACACCACATACATTCACACACCATATACCACATATTATATATCTTTATTTCCCACCAAAAGCATAAATTTGAATTTTCATATCCCCGTCTTAACAAATTAATGTTAAGTTTCCCTTACAAACTTTCATCCCCTGTATGATTGTTTTTTAAGACAAAAAATATTCTATGTCCTTCCATAGGATGCTTATTTATAGCCTTGCAAAATTTGATCGCAATCCGTGCAACTTGTAAATATTTTAATCAGCCCCTATTTTCCCCCTTAGGGGATGATTTATCAAAAACGTTTTTTCCTACCAAAAGCATAAACTTGAATTTTTATAATTATCAGTAACTTAAAAAATGCTGGGTTTCCGATACAAACTTTCATTCCCTATGTCACCCCGTATAGGATTATTTTTGAGACAAAAATAGCCTATATACTTCTCCAGGATGCCATCCATATAGCCTTGCCAAATTTTAAATCCGTTTAGTGGTTTAGGCGTGAAATGGTCAAAGGACAGACAGACAGACGACGGAGTTACTTTCGAATTTATAATATTATTATGGATTGAGAGCTACAGAAAACTAATAAAAGGAAAAAATCAATCTGCCTAGCCTTTGCTCAACTATGTTGGGGTTGGCTTCCAGTATAATCGGATGCAGCTGAATACCATTATTTTACATGGAGCGACTGCTAATCTGACCTCCACAACCTAGTTACTGGGTAACACGATAACCTTTGGTAAGACTTGGTAGAGTCAAAGATCTAGGAATAACAGCCAGGACCAACGGCTTTCTGAGGCACGGAGGGGTCTCAATATGTAATGGATGTTCACCCATCCACGAACTGACCGTGGCAAGCGTTGCTTAACCTTCGACCGGCCCGTGCGGTTGTTATTATTTGGCCAAGAGCCCCTAACCGAACCGAATAAAAGGAAACATGCGTGGAAATCGTAACAAGATAGCAAATGTAAGTTAGGCTATTATATTGGCTAAAGATGATAAAATACTTATTATCTAGAATGGCAGTACAAATAGTGCCGCGACTCCACAAGTAAGATGATAGAGTGGTTTCCGCGAAGTAACGTTCATTCCTTCATTTTGTGGTACTCGTATACAAAAGAAAGTTGATTATACAAATATATAGTATACAAACCTAATACCGTGGGCGGAGATCGGACGGGCGTCGTTAAGCTAACGTGTCGGTTGCCTAGACCGGCTCGTGTGGAGCAATCAATCTATTAGTCGTAAGCCTCATCTGCCCCTTATTAGTGTTTTATTTGCTACCAACGAGGAAATTGAGTACAGAATATTGGTATTGAAGAAGAAATCGTAACTCTTTTGTTTTGTCTTGAGGGCTTAGTGCGAGTTTTTTAACTTACTCGCTACGTCAACTTGTATGGAATAATTGTATTTCCCATTATAGTCACCAGACGGCGCTTATTCAGTTAAAAAACAAATTGAAGTTTACGTTAACGTGTTTCCCATAAGAGCCATACCTCATCGGGAAGGTGATGGCTCACCTGGCGTCCGCTAGGTTGCGCAGCCTACCATACATTTTGTTGGCGACGAGACCTAGCAGCACCGCCATGACGTCCCGGTGAGGTATAGCAATTATAGTCTACAGACGGCGCTTATTCAGTTTCAGTACAAATTGAAGTTTACGTTAACGTGATCGAGTAAGTATAAAACCTCGCACTAAGGCCTCTGTTGTATCCGGCGGTAGGTATAGCACGAACGCGCGCATGTACTGTACGTAGGTAAATTCGAACGATCGCACAATTGAAAATACTCGTTTCGCACTTAACCCGTCGCGCGCTAATTAGCAGACACAATTGAAATTCTATTGTTATCTGTACACATGGTGTGCAATCGACATTTTAAGAGTTACCTACATGCTTTACAAATTTTATTAAAACTTTACTCAAAAAAAAAAAAAACATTGGTTTGGGGTAGGTACCATAACTAAAACTGAAAAACAAAAAAAAAAACATTTTTACAAAAAAATAAACAACCGACTTCCAAAAAAAAAAAAAAAAAACACTACAGATGAAAAATAACTTTAATTTCGAAAGTCAGTGGCAAAACTATAATACAGAATCCAAATACACCGACTTCTGAAATCAAAGTTATTTTTCACTTGTAGTGTTTTTTTTTGGAAGTCGTTTGTTTTTTTTTTGTAAAAATGTTTTCCGATTAAAAAAACCTTCGAGTTTACGTCGCGCGGTCGTGTTAGGGCCTCTGTTCTCTGCAGTTAGGTTTCATATTATAATGCCGTAAGCACTAGACAGAAACAGGTGAATGAGTGTCCAGGCTCTCAGTTTTATGTTGAAGTCTAACAGAGTCACCTCTTATGAGTCATGACACTCTTGGGGACGATTGGACTTGACCTACCTTAAACTTAAGTTTTCCTAGCTGGCTAGCATGGCTGCATAGGCAGTGGTATGTTTTAGGGGTAACTAAAACATACCACTAATCACGTCTGTGATTAATGTGATTATTATGAAGTTTTACCAAACATTGATACCTACACCGTATATTCAGCTATCACATACCACAATTTGAATATTTTTTTCCAGTCTCTGAATAAAATATTTTTATATTATTATTCGAAAAATTTACACCTCGCTTTACTAATTTGGCTGTATTTTCTATAAAATACATTATTCCTTAATTTTACTTATAACTGTGAAATGCACGTGCTATGCTATAATCACATGCACATGTAAAAAAAATGTGCTAAAGCAATTTGTCGAGAGCTAGGAAAAAAAACCGGCCAAGTGCGTGTCGGAAAAGAGTAGTAGTAGTAGTTGAAAAGAATTTATTCCAAAACCAAACTTAACAATGGATCCCAAAAAAAAAAAGAAATATGCCATAAAACTACAAATTAACAATTTTCGGACATTTTCCTTTACTTGAGCTGGGAGACCTTGCTTCTTGCCAAATTTAATTATTCTAGGTCAACGGGAAAAATATGTAAAAAAAGTCTGCACTCGACTCGACAAATTTGTGTTTGCTCTTCGAAAACTGAGGCGAATAGCCAGTAAAGAAATAGCCCTCAATGCGTATCATGGCTATGTTGCATCAGTGCTGCGTTACGGCCTCGTGATTTGGGGAAATTCAGTAGACATGAGCAGAGCATTCATTGCGCAAAAAAAATGTGTCCGAGCTGTGTATGGAGCAGAATATTTAGAGCATTGTAAGCCATTATTTAAAGCACTGAAAATTCTTCCACTTCCTTGCCTGTATATTTTTGAAATTTGCATGTTTGTAAAAAGGTATTCGCACATGTTTCCATTGTATGAACATATTTCGAAAAGAGTGAAAAGCAGAAGCCCAAATAAATTACTTGCACCTAGCCAGAGACTACATCTGTATAGTAGGAATTCCAATTGCATGGCCATCAAAATCTTTAACAATTTACCCTCACGCATCAGAGTGTTGCCCACAAATAAATTCAGAGGAACAATATTTGCCTGGCTTTTAGACAACTGTTTCTATTCAGTTAATGAATTTTTAAATTATAAATTTTGACATTACTTACATTTATTAATACTTACTTTGTGTGTGTGTATGTATACCTCTCGACTAGTACTTACTGTTTTTTTTTGTGTTGGATCATTAAGTTCCCTTCAAAATGGTTGAGCTAATTGGTGCTGATCCATGCGTCATGTTCGTGAACGGGCGCCGTCAGTTGGGACTGGTCGTCTCTTAGCTGCCATGGCTTATTTTTAATTTTAATATTTAATTTAGTTGTTTTAGTTTTTATCTTTTTATTACGGACGCTTTTTAACGTGCACGTCTTTCTACATTGTTCTCACATGTATATTTTCAACATGAACGATGTAACCAATATTTTGTAAAAATATTATGATTTAAAAGAGTGTCCGTGGAGTTTCTTGCCCGTTGTTCTCCATAGGGATCTACTACGCTTTGGAATGGGCAACTAGCTCCATCTTTCTGACTGACCGACCCATTGACAATTCAAAAGTGCCTGTAATTGGTTTATTTGAAATAAATGCTTTGAGTTTGAGTTTGAGTTTTTTTTTTTTTTTGTTTTTGACATTTTTTTTCATTCATAAATAATAAATATAACAAAGTTGTGCTTGTAAAACTTGACATTGTATAAAAATTAACAATTTTCATTTGAATGAATTATATTAATGGGGAATATATCTTCTTCTTAGCGTTTCGATGACAAACTAACTAGGTACTATGATTATTTTGTTGCGGCCTAGAACTTGGCCACTTTGACTATGTAAGTTATTTTTAATATTTCTACACCGGCAACGGTAGTGTATGTGAAACTGTTTAATATTAAGATCTTAATGTACCATATACTCAGAAATAAATAAATCTATCTATCTAATACCCTATAGGTTTTGATTTACGAGCACATGTACTCGTACATGCGACACGCGACAGTTGCGAGTATCAAAATACGTCGCATAAATGGCCGTATTTTTTTATTGCGTTGACTTAGAAGCTTGATTTTTTAAAAACTTCAAGGGACCATAGACTTACGTATTTGATATTAACTTCAACTTGATATCTTCACGCGTCCTTGAGAAAAAGGGTAGTGATAGACTAACAGATTAGATTTTTTTTTTATGTGATGGAATTGCAAAGCAACATTTTTCAGACTTTGTCCTTTACTTGTGTTGCAAGACCTTGCTGCTTGCCAAATTTCATTATTCTAGGTCAATGGGAAGTACCCTATAGGTTTTGATTTACTTGCGACAGTTGCGAGTATCAAAATGTGTCGCAAAATGGCCGTATTATTTTATTGCGTGGACTTAGTAGCTTAATTTTTTAGAACTCTAAGTGACCATAGACTTACTTATTCGATATTAATTTCAACTTGATATCTCCACGCGTCCTTGAGAAAAAGGGTCATGACAGACTGACAGAGTTGATTTTTTTTTTATATGATAGAATTACAAATTAACAATTTTCGGACTTTTTCCTTTATTTGTGCTATGAGAGCTTGCTTCTTGCCAAATTTCATGATTCTAGGACAACGGAAAGTACCCTATAGGTTTTGATTTACTTGTGAGTATCAAAATATGTCGCATAAGTGGCCTTATTGCGTTGACTTAGATGCTGAGTTTTTTAGGACTCCAAGAGATCATAGACTTACGTATTTGATATTAATTTCAATTTGATACCTCCACGCATTCCTGAGAAAAAGGGTCTTGACAGACTGACATACAGGCAGACAGACAGACAGACCGACAGACAGACGGACAACGAAGTGATCCTATAAGGGTTCCGTTTTTTCCTCTTGAGGTACGGAACCCTAAAAATGGTTCAAATTGTTGTATGTGATAGCTGAATATACGGTGTATCGACCTCTGAACGTTGGACCACTATTTACGCCACAACCTGTACATTCAAAATTAATTCTGCTTAAAGAATATCTAGGAAGATAAAAAAATCACACTAATATTATAAAGGCGAAAGTTTGTGAGTGTGTGTTTGTATGTTTGTTACTTCTTCACTAATTTTTAATTTAAATTTGGTATGTAGATAGTTATGGATTAACACATAGGCTACTTTGTATCCCGGTCTACGCGGGTGAAACCGCGGGGCGCAGCTAGTTTTAAATAAATCTGACCGGGGTTTCATTTTATTTTATTGAAGAATTATTAAAACAAAACGAAAGAGGTCGGCGGCGCAGAACGTGGCAGCTGCCTCGCGTCAAACGAATATTTTGAGTGGCCGCCAAAGAAAATTCATTTCCTGCTGTTTCTTGTTCCGTAAAATCTTTTCGAGTGCGAATTTAAGTGCAATTTCTATTCATTTATTTCATTAGCGAAGACGGCAACCCCTTAAATTAATATGCATCTAATATAAGATTTCAGGAATCTGAATATAATTGGGTCATCATAACACCGCTCTTAGCAATTAAAGAAGATTATTATAATTATGGAAACGTAATTACGTACACCATTATTGTTTTAATTGCTGGTCTGAATAAACATTTGCCATCGTTAAAAGTATTACGTTTTATTGATCGCCGGTTCTAATAAAGCGGCCCTGTAATAACTTTATTTAGTTTGATGAGGTATAAAATTATTATTGGTATTGCAATATTCATTGAATGATAGAGATCGTATTTCAGAACTTACAAAAGTGGCCAGCTATGTCACAACTCAAATAATTTTTAATTACTTACAGGCACTTTTGAATTATCAAGGAGTCGGATAGTCAGAAAGATGAGTATAGTTGCCCTTTCCAAAGCTTAGTAGCCTAGGTTCCCATGGAGAAGAACAGGCAAGAAACTCCATGAACACTCTTCACACTCACTCTCTTCTCTCTTCTCACTCTTCTTCTTCTCTTCTCTCTTTTAAATCAAAAAAATATTGGTAGGTACATAACATGTTGAAATGAATGTGTCTTAGAATCCACTGTTTTACATAACCCTAGTTGTTTTACAAAACAGCTCCGTTATGTAAAACAGCTAAACGACGGAGCAGTTTTGTAAAATAGCTAGCGATTATGTTAAATAGCGGATTCGACAATCCATCTGCGACACAGTGAGAACGACGTAGAAAGACGTGCAATGCAAGTTAAAAGCGTCCAGAGTAAAAACAAAACAAAAGCAATTGAAAACTAGAATAAATAAAATATCCGTGGCGCTTCTTTACTAAATGTACTTTGTGGGCACGCGTATTCGCATTGGCATTCGTCGCGGGGCTCACTCGACTATGCCTTACTAGACTACGCCGTACTATTTAAATAGGTACTTTATCTTCATAATTCATTACAGACGCTATCGCTGGTCCGATATATTTACAGGCAATACTAGGTATCCTAAATATACCCGATTATGATACTCCAACTCGGGTTTAATTAGTAGTTAGAACTAAATGTTAAAAGCCTCATGCTAACTATACCCGACCAAAACCCTATGCGGAGATTCCATCCGTGGCAACTAAGAGTCCCAAATGACGGCGCCCATTGCAAACATGACGCATGGATCAGCACCATTCATCTCAACCATTTTGAAGGGAACTGGATGATTCTGTAAATGCGCCATATGTTCATATCATCTGGGAGAATCTCATTTAGCTGGTTTTCAGTAAGAAACAAATTGCTTGGTGAGCCTGCAGGCCATTAATAAAATACCAAGTCATTATGAATGAAACATTCAGCGACGTATGAGACCGTATGGCCTCGTCGTAGATTTTGTTCTTCTTGCTTTAGTAATTCATATCCATTTTCTACCCATTAGGTTAGCTACTATATCGTGAACTATTTCGCTTTACAGGCTTTGTTTTTATTAATATAAATCTGGTTTTTTTTTCTGACTGGGCCTGTTCTTGACCTCAGTCAAAATTTAATTTATTTTCGTCAATTAAAACTGTAATTCTGAATTTATTCATCATGAACTTGTGTTTCTCTTTACCCATCATAGACTTTAAGACATTGTACTTGTTAATTTAATTAATAATTTATTGATACATTTTATTTATCTTTTACAAACAATATACAAGTTAATAATTAGATGATAATACGTACGGACGCCAGCAGGTTAAGCCACCCGAAACTGTAAAATTTTACCAATCAACCGTGAACCGTGAACCGTCATTAGCGATAATAATGATGATCTATTAAAGAAATTTGACAGATTGTAGTAGCTTGATGTGCTGGCGTCTGTGCCTGTGTAATATAGATAGGTATGTACGAAAGTACAAAAGAAGCACGTGTAAAAAGGGTTCGTTGATAAGTAGTGGGAACTCTCGTCTGAAATACTCCGTAATTTAATATTAAAGGAAGATTTTAAATTAAACAAGATTTTCTCATTTATTCACGAGCGTTTTAATTATACGAATAATTAAAGCACAGTGTAAAACATTCACATGGTATACAAACATTATTACATTTATTTACTATAGCTAGATATATAGGTACCTACGTGGTGTAAGTTTCATTGTAATTTTCACTTACAATAGTACATATTTAGTGGAATTATTTCAGTACGTGGGTATTTCATTAGTAGAACGTTAGATTGAAGCTCTGTGTTATTTAATTTGCGATAGACGCGGATTCTCGGTATTTGCGGATATCTGGTATTCACACTGTTTTGGGAGGGGCTGATAAATTCAATTATTATCTAATGCACTTTTGAGAGCAACTGTCAGCGGGGGAATTTAAATTAGCCGTTTAATTGGTGATTACATTTGAAACAGGCACAATGTGGAAAAAATACCGGACAGTTAATTTAGTTTTTGCAACTTATTGTTAGTATGTACGAGTGAGTAAAGGAGTTATCCTTTGCATCCTTATTCCACAAGGGTTGGCATTGTTGTTATCTAACTCTTGAGACGATTATTAACTGATGTTACATCACAAGTGCTAAAATAAACCCGTGTTACAATATGAAAATAACCTGTCATGACCCCCAGAGGGCTGAAACAATTCAGGCAATGTCACTTCAATTATCCCCTGAACGCTTTGAATTCCTATATCTTTCCGTAAATTTAAGACAGTTCAAAAATGTCTCGTGTACCCTCATCAAAGCTAAACAAACCTAACTTATTTAACATATTTCCAGGTACAAAGGGAGCCCGTGATCTGCCCTCAGGGTAAGTTACATATTAACTATGTATAAGGTATATTTTTATTGTTTTAACAGCCGAGCTACGTAAACATTGCTTGTAAGATGTTTCAGCGACAACCTTTTTATTCACTGAAAGCTTTTACAAGATATTTTATGAAACACTTAGGTAACGTGATTTGAGTAAGATATACGTAAAAGTATCGTCATTAAAACAATTTGTATTGAGTGGGTTGCATCGTAGATTCAATAACATTAACGGAATGAAAATCAAAATATATAGATAATGTTTTAACGAATGAAACTTTAAAACAAAACTTAATTAATAAAGACCAAAGATTTACAACGTAATTGCAATCTCTAATTTAGAAATGGTTATCTACCAAAGTTAGCACTGTGATATGAATCTAGTAAGGTTGGAAAAATAGTAGCCATTGAGCGAGATCGCGGGATCGAAACGTTTACGTCTCATAGGCGTTTAATCTGTTCAATGTGCTATTACAGTCACGACTTTGGCCATTCTTTCTTAATTTATGTCGGCCGTCGAACCGTCGCTCTCGCACCGCCGTATTTAAGGCACTTATTTCGTACCTATGTCTAACCTTAGATCTAACCAATACATGTAAGAACACTGAAAGAAACACCTCGTAGTAACATAACTCAGAGGTGTACATTATAACGTTTTTCCTCGTATGTAGGTACAAATCGTTTCTTCATCCGATTTTCCAATTATTCGGTGTATTAGATTTTCAATGTGGATATTATATCTTATGCCGCTGTTTGAGCTCAAATTTTTTTTACCTTCGAAAACATCGTCTATTAAGACGATGTTTTCGAAGGTAAAAAAAATTGAGCCTAATACCTATATAATTTGGTTTCTTTTTGTAGGCTTTTGTTCCTTTTCAAACAACTGTTCTGATAATTCAGAGCACGTTCTCAACAAAAAAGTTTTCGTAAAGTACGACATATTAACTGAGAATTTACGGAATCAGTATCTATTGAATGTTGTTTCTGGGGCCTTCGCCCTTGGCTAGGTTTACCTACCATATACGTTTATCTATAAACTTCGTAGAATCCTAAAAGCAGAAAGTTGTTGCTCGATGTATGCTTACCAGAAGGTTTCAGTCAAATTGATCGAGCGGCTTTTCCCATAGGTACATTTTGTGCGAGGTTGTTTAAATATTTTATAGTCACTGGATAGAATACATTGTATTAATTCATAAATAGGAAGGCACTTTTTTCTCGGGTTTTATTAATGTATAGATAACATAGCAGCAAAATCTGTAGGTAAGTGGGATGATAATGTACTTTCTTACTACAAGAGATTTGTTTATGAGAAATAGCATTGAACATAAATAGGTATCCCATCGATTAAATGATAATTATATAGATATAATACTCTTTAATACGCACACCATAAAAATTGTAGATTTATATCATCATTGCCCTTATCCCAATCTATTTGGGGTCGGCACAACATGTCCCTTAAATTAATTACAGATATAAATGTTGAAACTTAATTATTTTTTTATTTTTTATTATTTGTTTTGATGATGTTGATTATCATCATGTTCATTATGATTGGCATCCTTGTTCTACTCACTGCTGAGTTTACGCCACCTTCCTTTTGTGCCATGCTTCCCTAATGATAATACCTATGTCACAAATACGCGTCCATCAATACTTATTTATTACCAACAGATAAAAATAAACAAGCTTCCTGCTACATAACAGATAACCTCTTTTATCTGTCCTGTACTTCCTGCGGCTACGTAGAGACAAGAAATGATTCCATAACTGGCTGCCGTAAGAAGCGTTTCGTTCAAATGAAATCCTATTAAAACTTTTTCCATTAAACATTGTACTTTAGAAAAATGCTCTTGATCCCAACATTAAAGTTAATAATGGCACACGATTACAACTTAATTGCGAAATAACTTGATACTGAAATCATGATTTCTTAGCGTTTGACTTTTCTTAAGATCTTGCGTAAGATATCCATTGCTGAAACTTTAATTACTGCCCATTTAGAAATTGTAATAGGTACACAAATTCTTATGTAACGAAGCCGTACCATCGCAAAAAGGAAAGCCTTGTTTTTCTCTTTGAAAATCAAACGTAAAGGTTTTTAAAAACATTCGTAAAGCGTTCGCTTGTATAACCCCTTTTTGGACTCGACATTTGTTAAACGGAAACACACCTTTATCGGAAAATCCCAACAATATTTTCACAGTTCCTTCACGCTTCGATAACCGATATCTATCATTTCGTTGTACCAGTATGCAATAACAATTTCTACTCAATCGGGGAAGCCAAGCGAGATACTATAGGAAAAAGTTAGTCATAAAATATAAGAATAAACTTCAATAGAATTGATTGTTTCCCGGCACCTAATGTTCAGTGGCACTTAAAATGAGAAGAAGAAGGTAGAAATCGTCACGCTAAAAAATATATACGCGACGAATTGAGAACCTCCTCCTTTTTTGAAGTCGGTTAAAAAGCGTTCATACTTCATACATGATTGCGATTTTCTTGTTTCGACTGGTAATAACAATATTAATTAGGAAAAATTAAAATCCAATATGCGAAAATTTAAAAAAATTTTTCGTCATGAGTGTCGTTTTCATGGGTCGGTGCTAAAGTCGATAAAAAAAGAAATTGCTTATTGGTAAAACAGATTTAGGTATAAACAACATTTTTGATTGGCTCCTCCTTTTAGGCAGATAGTGCCTGTATTGGAGAAGTCCGAGTAGTGAGGTGAAAATGTAAATCCAAGATGGCGGCTGCGAATTTTTTTTTTTTGTTTTAAATTTTATGTGTGAGGGAACTTCGTTCCTGACCGCACACTTTTTTTAACCGACTTCAAAAAAGGAGGAGGTTCTCAATCCGTCGCGTATAATATACCTACAGGGTTATTGGTAAAACACCAACAACCTCTTAAGGGGTCATTGTACTCATCATTATGAACAACTTTTACTATGGGAACAAACCTCAAATCGAGAAAAAAAATCAGCTGTTCAGTACATTTATCTACATCAAACTCGTCAAAATGTAGGGAGCAGCAGTTTTTTTTCGCGATTTCAAGTTTGGTCCCATAGTAAAAGTTGTTCATAATGTTGAGTACAAGGACCCCTTAAAAGGTTGTTGGTGTTTTACCAAATCTTATACTTACAGTTTACATTCATTAATACATGTATATAATAATATCATACTTCTATGATAGAATGAATAGAATTATTTTTTTTACTTGAACTTTTAAAGATCATATCTTCATATTTTACTCATGACTCATCTCTATCTTCTTTCCTTCTGACTGTAGAGTTCTTTTCGGTTAAAATAAAACTCTATTAAAGTTTCTATTTTCTCTTATTCATTGGTTATTAAACCATTAAGAAGATTATTTTAATCTCTTTTTATATCTGTTCTTTTCAGATATTTTTATGACAGTGCTTTTAGGATTATGTAACCTAACCTTTCTTATTCACTAACTTTTCAAGTTAATATGACTAATTTGTCTTCATCAACTACTGAAGTTGATTGGATCAATTCTAAAGTTGATTAGGAGCGTTTTACAACTCCATAAAAATAAGCCCTTGTTAAATAAAAAAAAAAATCTTTACATTTTTCATTTTATTTAATGGTTTTAGACGTGAGCGGTTTCCAACTCCGAAAATAAGCCTACTGCTAATGACTTATCAGGTCGAGTAGAGATCATTTATGAGATTATTAATGTGAATCCTACCTGACCTAACTACGTAAGATGTCGGTGTGTTTGAATGAAGTATGTTCGTTTTGTGAATGCTGTAATACTTTAACCTTTACAAAATTTTTGTTCTAGGCCAAAAATTTTCTCTGGGTCGATGGGGAAATATATAATAGGTCTTTACCTATGAAATTGCCGTTTTGTATGAAAAAATTTAAACGAATTTTTTTCATGTATTTTTTATTTGTATTAATCGAAGTAATCACCCATGCAATCAATGCATCTTCGCCAACGCAGTGGCAGTTTATTGATGCCCTTCTTAAAGAAATCAGCTGGACGGGAGGCAACAAATTCTTCAAAGGCATTTTGTACTGACTCTCGGGTATTGAATTTTTTTCCCGCCAAGAAGTTATCCAAATTCTGGAAAAAGTAGTAGTCTGTAGGCGCAAGGTCTGGTGAGTAGGGCGGATGACGGAGAGCTTCCAACCCCAGTTCTTGCAACTTGGAGACCGTCTGCTGTGCAGTATGAGGTGGCGCGTTGTCGTGCAGGAGCAGAGAAGACGAGCGATTGACCAATGCTGGTTGGAGATGTGCCAGCTTCTCCATCATTGTGTTCAGTTCTTCACAGTACACATCTGAAGTAATGCTCACTCCGTTTGGTAAGAAGCTGGATGAATCACACCGGCGCTAGACCACCAAACAGTGACCATCACTTTTCTAGGGGTAAGTTTTCGTTTCGGATAAGGCGGGAGGAAACGCCCGGGTGTCACCATTGTGTGGATCGCCCGGAGGACACGGTGGAGCATACAGTGGAGGTCTGCCCGGCTTGGGCGGAGCACCGCCGTGTTCTAACGGAGGCGATCGGCGGCGGCGATCTCTCGCGTCCAAACCTGGTCCAGGCCATGGTGCGGAGCGAGAGTGCATGGGAAGCCGTCACCTCCTTCTGCGAAGCAGTAATGCTCGCGAAGGAGGAAGCGGAACGCGTGAGGGAGAGGCAACAGCCGCGCCCTCGCGCCCCTAGCCGCCGTAGGAGACGTCCTGGGCGGCGGGAATCGATTGCCGATTCCCGGCCACCGTAGGCGCGGGCTTGCGGACGACGAGTAATGGGCAGCTCGCCGTCCGGTAAGGACCAGGCCCGGGTCGACGGCGCGTTGTGTTCCACGCGCGCCTCAAAGAGATGTCAGCAGTGACGGGGTCAATTGGGCCGATGCCGCCGGGGTCGCGGGTAGTTCGAAAGAGATACCGTGGCCCTGGCACGGGCAGCTGAAGGAACATGGGTGGGTTTTAGTCAGTAAAAGTCTGACACGCCCTCCCGCTCTGCCCAGAGCGGGAGAAGTCATTTGATGATTTCCCATCCACAAAAAAAAAAAAAAAAAAAAAAGGGGTAAGTTTTCGTTTAGGGCATTGTTTAGGTGCTGAACCAGGATCCAACCAACTTGCTGAGCGCTTGCGGTTATCAAACAGAATCCATTTTTCATCGCCGGTAACAATGCGGTTCAAAATTCCTTCATTTGTGTGTCTGTTGAGCAGTGCAAGGCACGTCTCGACGCGTACTTCGCGCTGGCGATCATTGAGTTCGTGGGGCACCCATTTGTCAAGCTTTTTTACCTTGCCAATTTGACGCAAATGGACCAATATTGTTTTGACGCTAACGTCGAAAGCTGCTGCTAATTCAGCCGTAGACTGTGTATCATCAGCTTCCACAATCGCCTTTAATTCGTCATTGTCGACCAAATTCTTCGGACGACCGCGAGGTTCATTTTTCAGGTCGAAATTTCCAGAACGGAAGCGAGCAAACCAATAACAAGTGGTGCGTTGGTTTGTAGTGTTAGCTCCGTAAACGTCGTTGATGCTGCGTGCCGCTTGTGCCGCGTTGCTGCCACGACGGTACTCATATTCCATAATTACTCGAATTTTTAACGTATCCATGATGACGAAAAAGATTGAAATGCGATGAAAATGTAACACTAATCAATAAACAAATGACTAATTTTGGAAAAAAAAATCCATGTTTTTAAAATAAAATTAATTTGAAATTACAATTCTTAGCCAAACAAAAATTATTTTGATTTGAAATGGCCAGTACTGCAGAACGGCAATTTCATAGGTAAAGACCTAATATTTTGTTTACGTGTCTATCTAATATTAGGTCTTTACCTATGAAATTGCCGTTCTGCAGTACTGGCCATTTCAAATCAAAATAATTTTTGTTTGGCTAAGAATTGTAATTTCAAATTAATTTTATTTTAAAAACATGGATTTTTTTTTCCAAAAGTAGTCATTTGATTAGTGTTACATTTTCATCGCATTTCAATCTTTTTCGTCATCATGGATACGGTAAAAATTCGAGTAATTATGGAATATGAGTACCGTCGTGGCAGCAACGCGGCACAAGCGGCACGCAACATCAACGACGTTTACAGAGCTAACACTACAAACCAACGCACCACTTGTTATTGGTTTGCTCGCTTCCGTTCTGGAAATTTCGACCTGAAAAATTAACCTCGCGGTCGTCCGAAGACTTTGGTCTACAATAACGAATTAAAGGCGATTGTGGAAGCTGATGATACACAATCTACGGCTGAATTAGCAGCAGCTTTCGACGTTAGCGTCAAAACAATATTGGTCCATTTGCGTCAAATTGGCAAGGTAAAAAAGCTTGACAAATGGGTGCCCCACGAACTCAATGATCGCCAGCGCGAAGTACGCGTCGAGACGTGCCTTGCACTGCTCAACAGACACACAAATGAAGGAATTTTGAACCGCATTGTTACCGGCGATGAAAAATGGATTCTGTTTGATAACCGCAAGCGCTCAGCAAGTTGGTTGGATCCTGGTTCAGCACCTAAACAATGCCCTAAACGAAAACTTACCCCTAGAAAAGTGATGGTCACTGTTTGGTGGTCTAGCGCCGGTGTGATTCATCACAGCTTCTTACCAAACGGAGTGAGCATTACTTCAGATGTGTACTGTGAAGAACTGAACACAATGATGGAGAAGCTGGCACATCTCCAACCAGCATTGGTCAATCGCTCGTCTTCTCTGCTCCTGCACGACAACGCGCCACCTCATACTGCACAGCAGACGGTCTCCAAGTTGCAAGAACTGGGGTTGGAAGCTCTCCGTCATCCGCCCTACTCACCAGACCTTGCGCCTACAGACTACTACTTTTTCCAGAATTTGGATAACTTCTTGGCGGGAAAAAAATTCAATACCCGAGAGTCAGTACAAAATGCCTTTGAAGAATTTGTTGCCTCCCGTCCAGCTGATTTCTTTAAGAAGGGCATCAATAAACTGCCACTGCGTTGGCGAAGATGCATTGATTGCATGGGTGATTACTTCGATTAATACAAATAAAAAATACATGAAAAAAATTCGTTTAAATTTTTTCATACAAAACGGCAATTTCATAGGTAAAGACCTATATCATCATAGTTGTCTGTCTGTAGTTACAAGAAGCGAAGATTTTACAAACAAAAAGGTATTCCTAAAAAAGGTTTGTAACTTATGGATTAATGGACAGGGATTCCTGTGAAAGAAAAATAATTACTTTACTAATTATTGTAACTTCAATAATTTGATAATAAAAAATCTGATTACTTACCAATTTAAAATTATCAATCAATTTTTAAGTTTTAGTCTTTCTAATTTGAAACCTTAAATTCAGGAAAGATTTTATTTAAATTTCGCTTAAATGCGTTCCGTTTATTATTATAAACGGAACCGTTTTATTATTGGCAACACTTCTGAAATGTCAGAATTCCCCTTTTATTTTAGTAGATTCGTTACACCCTGTATATATATATAATAGGTTGGGGAAAAAGTTTCTTCGCATTTTTTAAGAAAATTCAAAACATTTTTTAATATACATTATTTTCATTTATCTAAAGTATGTAGGTACCATTATGTTCGATAACTTTTTGCCATCTTGTAGGTAGGCACATGATCCCATTGCTATAGAAATTTTGGGACTTCTGATCAAAATACCGCGACAAGTGGTTTTGGCAGTCCTCTCGTGATGTTAACCTGACACTGCCTAAAGAATTCTGAAGAGACCGAAACAGGTGGGAATCTGAAGGTGCAAGGTCAGGACTATACGGCGGATGCATTAACACCTCCCAGCCAAACTCTCTTAATTTTTGCTGAGTGGCTAAAGATGTGTGAGGTCTAGCGTTATCATGATGAAAAACCACATCCCTTCTGTTGATTAATTCCGGCCGCTTTCTCTCAACTTCTTGCTTTAATCTCATCAGTTGTTCGCAGTAGAGTTCAGAATCGATGGTTCTGCCTGGTGGTAACAGCTCATAATGCATAATGCCCTTCCAATCCCACCACACACACAGCATCACCTTGTTGCGAGTTAACCCGGGTTTCGCCACAGTCTGTGAAACCTGACCGGCCTTTGACCACGACCTTTTTCGCACATTCTTGTCGTACGTGATCCACTTTTCATCACCAGTTATCAGCTTCTTCAAAAAAGGTTCAGCTTCCTTACGTCGTAATAAAAAATCACAAATGAGTACACGGTTCATTAGGTTTCTTTCAGTGAGCTCGTGAGGTACCCATATATCGAGCTTTTTTGTGTACCCAGTTTTATTCAAATGCGCCAAAACTGTTTTGTGGTCAATTCTCAGTTCTTCAGCTACGTCGTAACTACTGATATGCCGATCTTGCTCCACTTTTTCAAAAATGGCATCCATTTTATCCGTAATAGGGCGACCAGAGCGACGTGCATCTTTGACGTCAAAATTTCCGGATTGAAAACGCTTAAACCAAATTTGTGCTACTCTCACAGACACTGCACTGGGTCCATAAACATCGCAAATTTTTTTCGCGGCTTGCGTTGCATTTTTACCTTTTTTGTAGTAAAAGTTTAAAATGTATCGAATTTCTTCATTAGATTCACTCATCTTGACGGTACGAAAAACAAATGAAAATCACACATTTTCCTAATTTGAATTTGGAATTATGTTCTTTAAAATTTAAACTTTCTATGATACCAAAACCAACCAGATACAAATAGTATAGCCAAAGAGATTTTATTTTAAGTTCATACATACTATAATGCGAAAAGACTTTTTCCCCAACCTAATATATTATGTATGTATGTACACCGATTTCTCCGTCAATTGTGGACCAATTTTGAAAATTCTTTTATTATTTGAAAACGTATGGTCTCGAAGTAGTCCCATTGTCACCAAGTCAGAATCTGATGAAGGGATCCCATGGACATCGAGGCAAACCCTCAAATTTTATACGCACATCTATAGAGATTTGGGTATTTTTCATAGTAACTCGTGCATTTGCTCTTGGAAAGCACCATTTGGTGAGGTGGAACTGATGTTGAAAACTACATATGGCCATCGGAACTACTCAATACTAAGTATTTCACAGGTTGCGATTCGATTACCAATTTATGCTCGTCACAATGTATATGATGAAGTGGAACTGATGGTGACTTCACCATCAGTTCCAGTTCTCCTTCTTCTTACTAGGAGAACTCCTCAACAATTAACTTCCCTGCATCGGGAAAAACAATATTTTGTAAAAGGTGCTGAGCAGTTGACATTAGGCTACTATAACTTCGATAAATTATAAACTGACCCACTAAACAGTGAAAAACGAAAGTGAGCCTGAACGAACAATGACAGCGCGCGCGTTACTTTTTTATTTTTTGTATTTTTGTATGTGGACCCACCCATTGCGTTTTAGGTTCTTTGGAAAGGTGGTTAGGTACGGTATATTTTTGCCAAAAGCCGTGAGGTTGTATCGGTATTACGAACAAAGTTGTCTGTGGTTGAAATTCAGTTTGCGAAACGCGAAGCGCGCGCGTGGGGCGTTTCTTTACCGAGATTATTGTTCGTATTTCAAAACTTTGGAAGAACAAAGGTAATTATGATGTCATTTCATTATTTGACACATGGGCAATATTTTAGGCAAAAAAAAAAATAGGGTTATCGCTTTAGATTTTGAAATAATATTATAATTGTTTTTTATTGGCGGTAATATAAACAAACTGTTTTTTTTTAATAAAAAAAAAACTAAGTCATCTATTGTTCTAAATCAAAATTCGTAATCTAGCCTAGTCTATCCACTTTAGGAAACAGTCATTCGTTGAATGTCCATTGATACAAATTTCTTGTGTACAAGCCGTGTATAAGTGGCTAGACGCCCCGTCGCGCGCCGACAAAAAGTTTCATATTTCTCAAGGACAATCCTAATAACGTCGCGCGGGTAGCGGGACGCGTGAGTGGGTAAAAAAGTTTTTATTCAAACTCAAACTCAAAGCATTTATTTCAATTAAACCAATTACAGGCACTTTTGAATTGTCAAGGGGTCGGTCAGTCAGAAAGATGAAGCTAGGCGCCCATTCCAAAGCATAGTAGGTACCTATGGAGAAGAACGGGGAATCTCTACGGACACTCTTTTAAATCAAGATATGGTTACAAAATAATGGTTACATCATTCATGTTGAAATTTTACATGTGAGAACGATGCAAATATTCCAAACCATTGTGACCATCGCAAATACGTTATCAATGGACGCGTAAGTCTATCTCAAATGTTTGTTCGAAATAAAATATTATTTCATAGGAGCTCGTCCCTAAGTAATCACAGCCGTACGGGTGGGTCAGTGGATGGGTGACCATCTTTACATACCGAGACTCCTCCGTGCCTCGGAGAGCACGTTAAGCCGTTGGTCCCGGCGGTCATTCGTGGATATTTGACAGTTGTTACGGGTCGTCAGAAGCCCGAAAGTCGGACAACCAGTCTTACCAAGGGGTATCTTATTACCCAGTTACTGGCCTTGTGGAGGCTTACCTCCACAAGCCCAGTAACTGGGTAATAAGATAATATAATAATAAGATAATATAATATAATTAGATAGGCAGTCGCTCCATGTAAAATACTTACCAGTATTTTACATGGAGCTGCATCCGGTTAGACTGGAAGCCGACCCCAACATAGTTGGAAAAAGGCTAGGCAGATTGATTGATTGACATTTCAGTATTTCTTTTGGACACGAGGGCGATACCTACGAATAGTTCAGGTAAATAATTCAGTCATGTATTATTATGTATTTATAGATATTGCTCTTACACGGCATTTTCGCACAACATTTCGTTGAATAAGGTTCGTCGATTTCGCGGAATCCAATTAAAATCATGAAACAATAATTCATTGTGAAGTTGCGGCTGTCTGCATTCTGTGAAAAAGGATTTACAGTAAAAGCTTATTGATTTTAATAAAACACGCTGCGTGTATTTCATCTCTGTGAATGGCCGACGAATAAGTTTCCTTCATGACGCTTACATACTCGTAGATCACGAATTAATTACGAAAAAATTACAGAATGTATTCAGTACCTTGTGAAGCTGCCAGCCGTCGTCGGGCAGGTCAAATTACTGAGTGGCTTTACAAATTATGCAAATGCATGGAGTACACGTGCTCTCGTCATTAAAATCTGACGCCCGGTTGACCCCACTGATGTGCTACTTTTTACCCAGTTCATAAACGTGAAAATGTAAAGAACAAAACCTAACATGAAGTAGCGACCCGCTGTAATTGAGTCCCACATATTTTTGTTCCCATTTCAATAAGGATTTGTTTTGGGCAACAGTACGAATGTAAGTTACGTGAACATTAATAAATGAACTATTCAAATAATAGCTATTTCTGGGGATGAATTGCTTGACTCGCTTAGTTTGCCGCGTAGTAATGGTTGCTTGAAAATAATTATGTGTATAATTCAAAGAGTACTTTTGCTCGTCTCTTGTATATATATAGCTTATGGATTACGCGTATGGTCGAATTTAGGACTGAATGAAACTATACAAAACATTATTAGTACAAAAGTGGCAAGAGCGTGGCGTCTGCAACTGAGACATGTTTTATACGCAAGTATGGTGGAGTAGCTACGTTTGTGCTGTGATACCTTGTTGGAGGACATTGAGTATCAACACAAAATTCTGCCTTTGCTCTATTAATAGGCCCCAGCACATTGCTGTAAATTTTCTAGTTATAACCGAATTAAAGGCACGACTTTTTGGCCGCCATTGCGCTCATTAGAGAACTGAAGTATAACTAACAGACAGTCAAAAGTTTTCAACCATTCATGATGTTATTAAGTTACACAGTTGTTGTAAATTGTGTTTTGATAAGTGGTGTTGTTTGTTTTTGGTACAGGAATCGAATATGATTAAATAATATTATTTTGTATAGTGAACACACGCCTTTGTTTAAAATACTGCATTTATTTACTGAATTTATTGCCTTTAAAAGTTCCTTTATAAAAATAAAATGAAAAGTGAATTTTATTTGTAGGAGTGTGAGGAATTTGGAATGCCAATTATCGGTAATCAATTTAAAAAAAAAAAAGATTCATTAATGACGGTATACAGCTATTTCTAAGTCTATTTATATTAAATTGGCTCAATGCCTTCCTCATATCGAGAGGTAAACTTTATTTATTTTACTATTTATGTACAGTCAGCAACAAAGTCGATTAACACTTGCAGTTTTTTAATCTTAATTATTAAGCGAAATGCTTAATTCAAATCAGAATAGAAGTACTTCAAATTTAAAATCTAATATAGGTACCTTTTACTAATTATAATTGATGATTTGTAAAACAATAATGATAAAATCACCAATAGAAGGCCACGCAAAACATTATTATTTAGATACACAGACTGCCGCCCAGCTATTTATTATTTTCGCTGGCTCGTGACAATGTCAGGTCCAAGATAAATAAATTACTAGACACAACATCGCAAGTCGTAAATATATAGTCAGATACGTGAATACAGTCACACGATATTATTATCGTCTTTGATATAACGTCGTACAATATGATTCGGTCTGATCTTTACTGAACACTTATTGGTAGTTGTTTACTCTTTATTTTCACTCTATCTATTGTGATATGATCGGCCAGGTCATACGATCGGCAAGAAATATTGCTAAGATCGTTCGGTCATTTGACATTGAAAGGCAGTCTATTCTTTTGTCATATTCCCGTATCGATTTTTTAAAAGGCACTGAAAATGTGAGTAGTTTATTCATTGGTGAAACGACTCGAGCCTTGCAGAGTTGCAGGTATTCCTGGTATTCCATGTCCGCGATCGTCACTCTATCGGCTCTCGTATTTTCTGTTCTCGGAATATTCAGTCAGCGCCTCTTTGGGCGGCAGCGGGGAATATTAAGTCAAGGTATCTTCACTTTATTAAAGCCTGCAAATTATACTGCTTTATTAAATACCTTGATTCTGCTATTAAAAGTACCAAGTAGGTAATAAAATCCTTGACATAATTTAAAACTTAGCTTTTTAATGTGCCTACTTTTCGTAGTTTCAAAAAAGTTAAAATTCAAAGTAGGTCTTACTTAAACGCAATCTAAAGTGGCATGTCACAGATCCATATCAAATGAGTGAACCGAGTTAGTCCTTAGTTAGGTACTACCGTTTGTTCGGAAAAGCTTTTGTGCTGACTTGAGAATTGCGTTCCACTAAAACAAGGTTGACAGCTCTTTGCAGCTTATGGCTGATTTTCAATAGTCGATTGTTTGACAAAACTAAAAATGCTAGCGAAAAGGTAAATTCATTTGATTTTTTCGAAATTACTTTCATGCTCTCCGGATTGGGATCCAACTGGAACTGGGGTTCCAGTGCCAGTTTGTGACTGACAACTGAAATAACTGACAACTACGCGTTCCGGGTTGGATATATCAATTTCCGCGACTATTGAAATTGTGCAAGCGTAATAAAACTAGCGAAGGTTGCTTGTTGTTGAAGAAAATATAATACAGTTATTGTATGCACTAAACAAAACGGTTGGTCCTACTTGTAAATAACATAACATGGTATTGCATAACTTTATTAGCAAAAAAAGACATGGGTAATTACTGTAATTAGTGTGGAAATCAATGAGGCTTGTGTGTGGCTAAGTAATAACAGCTGTACGAGTCGACCAAGTTAAGCTACACTTGCCGTGGTTGGTCCGTGGATGGGTAACCATCTTTACATGCTAAGACTCCTCCGTGCCTCGGAAAGCACGTTAAGCCGTTGGTCCCGGTTGCGATTCGTGGATCTTTGAAAGTCGATACCGCGGGTCGTCAGAAGCCCGAAAGTCTGACAACCAGTCTTACCAAGGGGTATCGTATTACCCAGTAACTGGGTTATGGAGGTCAAATAGGTAGTCGCTCTATGTAAAATACTGGTATTCAGCTGCATCTGGTAAGACTGGAAGCCGACTCCAGATTTTAGTTGGGAAAAGGCTAGGCAGATGATGACTCTAGTCTCAAATCAAATCACATCTTTACTTTGATCAGATTCACGATTTAAACTTGTCTCGTAATACGTTGATTGATAAATGGTTATTATTTATTATTTATTTATTTATTAAAACTTTATGCACAAGTAAAAAAATACCGTACAAAGGCGGACTTAATGCCTGAGGCATTTTCTACCAGTCAACCTTAGGGTGGTGCAGAGAGAAGACATGGCAGGTGCAACATAAAGGATAGATAACAAGAAAATAACTATAAAATATAAGAATAAATACATATATATTATATAATTACATAAATACATACATATATATACCTATATATATATATATATATATATATATATATATATATATATATATATATAAACGAAATAAACTTTGTAAGGAGAAATAACGATCGGTAGAGGAGAAACAACGATCAGTAGAGGAGAAAATGAAACCAGCAAATCAGCGCTGGGATGCCTCTGCCAACTATTCCGCGTTGATGGATTTTTAAACCTCCGCGAATAAAAAGTCACAAAACAAATGTATATATGATTTTATTATTTTATTATAGGTACAAGCTAAAATTGCAAATAGAAGTGGATAAAGGCAGGAGAATGAATGATGACAAGCTAAAATTACAAGGGTGGTGCAAACGTTTTATCTAGTGTATAATTATTTTTTTTAAATCCCGAAAACGGTGCTGGGTCTACTCACAATATTCGAAAGTAGTTCTTCACTTTGTTCTGTCACTTTCACTTCGATACGAAAAAACCGAGAGATAGAAACGAGTCGATTCGAAGTTCGATTTTCAAATTCCATACCTAGTAGGCCCAAAAAAGAACCAAACAATAAAATATTCGGATATAGGTACAACTGTCAAATTGCAAATTATCTGATAAGGTTTTAAATGTAATTATTATATTTTTTTCTAACTAATCTAATTATATTTTGTTTAAAGATATCAAATAAAGAGAATTTTGAAGAAAAATACCGGCCAAGTGCGTGTCGAACCACGCACAATGAAGGGTTTCGCAGTTGGGGTTAATTTATCCCAAGAACAATCTTAACATTGTTTGTAGTTGAAAAACATGTTCTCCCATACATTCCAACTGCATAAGTTTGTACTCACAAAATTGAGAGATTTACCATGTTATGTTAAGACCATAGACTTCTTATAAGTTTTCCTGTAATTTACAGGTAATGAACTATTTTCTGTATTTTTTTCAAAGTTTTAGGCTCAGTAGTTTCGGAGATAAGGATGGAATGGTAAATTTTCGTCTTTTTTCTTTATTAACTTTAAAACAATTTAATTTTAAATAATATAAAAAATATATTTGAGAACCTCATAGTAAGCCCTTTCATTTGATATGTCACACGGTATAGTTTGCAAAACATTTTTTTTAATTTTCTTATTTGCCCCCCAAAAGGGATCCCTATATTCAAAATTAATTTATATAATTTACCCGTTCGGGTTTGGATCATAGAAGTTAATGTGTGTACCAAATATCAACATAATCGGTCCATTAGATTCGGAGCAAATTGGCTGTGACAGTCGGACACACGAGTGATCCTATAAGGGTTCCGTTTTTTCCTTTTGAGGTACAGAACCATAAAAATACGAAGTTTAACATGTATCTACATAATAATTTATAGTTTTAACAGTCTTTACTAAACAACAGAATACTGCGGGTGCAGTTTCAGAACGCATCTTTAAAATAAATAAAAATAAATTATAGTTTAAAAAACAAAAAAACCCGCTTTAATACCATTAAACTGAACTAAAAAGTAAAAAAATAAGTTTTTCAATATAAGAATAAAGTGATTAACGAGAAAATTAATGTCATTGTAAAAAAAAGCGTGGGGTGCTTTCGGATTACAGAGTTAGTGTAAGAATGTCGTACATGGCACCCCACGCTTTTTTTACAATGACATTAATTTTCTCGTTAATCACTTTATTCTTATTTTGAAAACTTATTTTTTACTTTTTGTCCCCCCCTGCCAGCTAAATGGTTAGTTATGGTTGGGTGAAAAAATTCACGGTAATAGTATATATAACGAAATTAAAAGGAAAACTATTACAGCTAAGTAGGCTTTTCAAGTTTACGAGTACCAAATTTTCAACCACCTTGTAAAATGTACTTGAAACAGTTAAAATTTCGTACAAATTCCATTAAAAATTACTTATGTAACGTTGGTAGTTGTGTAAAACTGGTAGTATATATAAGTTTATGAACATGTAAAAATAATATACAAAAATAAAGTCATAACATTCTTATTAATAATGATTTCTAAATTAATAATATTTACACTCGAATAACGACGGGCGGCGGTGTGCACTACGGAACCCTATTACTGCGCGTGTCCCGACACGCAATTGGCCGGTTTTTTTAAATATACATGTGGTTTAATTTTTACAATGTTGTATTTTTTTACCTTTAAGTAATATGTTCTCGCTGCTGAGGTGTAAAGTTGTATGTGTTATACGAGACCAACGTTATTTGCATCTCGTGTCTTTGAATCCCTCGCTGCGCTCAGGATTCTAACCTAGAATCTCGAGCGTTCGGGATTCAAAATCAACAAAAATCAATCTGCCTAGCCTTTTCCCAACTATGTTGGGGTCGGCTTCCAGTCTAACCGGATGCAGTTGAATACCAGTATTTTACATGGAGCGACAGCCTATCTGACCTCCACAACCCGGTAACTGGGTAATACGATACCCCTTGGTAAGACTGGTTGTCAGACTTTCGGGCTTCTGACGACCCGTAACGACTGTCAAATATCCATGCATGACAGCCGGGACCAACGGCTTAACGTGCTTTCCGAGGCACGGAGGAGTCTCGGTATGTAAAGATGGTCACCCATCTACGAACCAACCCCGGCAAGCGTAGCTTAACCTGATAGATCGACCCGTGTGGCTGTTATTACTTAGCCACGAGACCCTCTACTTAGCCACGAGACCCTCCTTAGCCACTTCAATTCAAAATCAACACTTGCAGCAAACACCAACTTTGCTCTCTTGTTGCACAAATAACTATTATTTTATTATTGGACGAGTGTATTGTAATATTCGTGGCTATTGAAACGAGTAATGGAGCTGGCAACTAGAACCCATAAACATAGTCTATGGTAGTCCACAAGCGATTACGTGATAGTAAAAATATAGTAATGGAAGTGCTCCATTATCCAGTGCAATATACAGAAGTTATGAACTTTAAAAGGAAAATTAACTTTGCTCACGATTCTCTGCTTGTTATCACATTTTATTGTTATTGTTCATGGTGTTTAATATAATATTATCTGCGACCACTAACCATTCGGGACTATAATAATTTCAAAGGGAGATCATTAAGTCGCCTGTTATTGTGATTGTTATGACAATGTCGTTCATTGTAGCGGTCTATGAGAGAAGCTCTCTATATTAGCTGTGTGAATAAGGTCGAGTATCAATTAATATTATGTCGATTATCCTGGTTTTAATTGTATCAAAGCTCCTAAAAAGGTTTTATGATTAACGTTGAAATCAATAATTTGTCGAATGTACTAGAATCGGAATAGAGTTGAAGTGTTTGTTGGGGCGTGCACATCGCTAATGCCAGCCCTAGGGCAGGCGCAGGGGAGCACGGATATCGGTCACAGGTCGGTCATGGCCGTGCCTTCCTTTTAGCATCCGTTCATATTATAAATATTCCCTCCGCTACTGACCGACGCGTGACGTCATCCACGCTGCAGCCTGCACCCGCCATGTTACACGACATCAATCACTTTTATATGATACTCTTCAAGTTTTTGTATCTTAGTTAACGCTAGCTGGAATTTGTAAGTTGCACAAAGTTTTGCGCAGCGAGTATTCGTGGTGCATTATTAACAAAACTGCAACACTGTTCAACATTGTATGAACTACGCTTTGTTTATAACTTTGTTTATTTAGTTTGGGGAGAAAATGTATTATTACTGGTACATAAAAGCTGCCGTTTCCACGTCACGACATCAATTTAAAGATATCATTTGTCACAGTCACGTTTGGTCGCGTCTCGCTGAACTATTTTTCCTTTGTGCCAGCAACATAATTTTTTGCTAGCACAAAGATAGGCATAAATAATCGATTCTTGAATGGTGCGCCTTCAGCGTTGATATACCTTTTATGATGGGCTAAGTATTGATTGATATGCAAATGACAAAGGTACGAACCGCGCCTATGTGTCTCTTGAATGAGAGAATATTGCCTAACTTAACCTGATATTATTTGTTGTGTCAAAGATGGGTCACAATCTCAACCTTTTGCTGCGTCGGCACTACTCTGGCCTTAAATGCGAAAATTGTTTTACTCCACGTGTTCCCAAGGGGTGTTAAGGGACTGTTGATACTACCCTTCCAAATATTTTCAAAAGCACAACCCTTCTCCCGTTTATGGGCGACCTAATATGCGGTTGACCCCAAAGCTTTTAGCAGTGTCAGCATCTTGTTGCTACTACATTCCGAATCAACGACGGAAGGTCAATGTCAGATACTAATTAAGAATAATGTTATTGCTAAATAAAGAAGCCAACGTTAAATATTCAGAGGAAAGTTGGCTAAATGTGGGGCTTTGAGCGGCGGCCATTACTGGCTCGACGTTTGGCGGCGACTTGATACTTCTTACGAGTCATCTTTTATTTAAAGAGTGTTTTATTTCACTGTCCCTCGTCCACTCGGACTAATGGCAACAAGTATCTATACAGGACAGACGGCTGACTGTGTCGAAGATGTGCAGTTGTGTATTGTAATAGGATTAAGTATTTAGGTTGTGTATTTTTTTCTTGTTTGGATAGTAAAAATCTATATCTTATGATTTTAATAAAAAACTTGTAGCCGCATTCTGCGCCGCTCGACTACTAGATTGCCATTGAAGAATAAAAAACTTAGCTATTGTTACTAATTTAGGACCATCATACAAAAAAAAAATCCTGCGCTTGAGAGCGCTTTAAACACAGGACAATGTATCCCCCCCCCCTATCCCCTACTCGGTGAAGCTGTGCCAGCTGGGGGCACAGCTGAGCCTGTAGCACTTGTCCCCCCCGTCATGATCCAGCCTGCCCCGTCTGGCTGTCATATTATTATTAGCGACGCTCAGTCGACTAATAATTTACCTTAGTTTTAGGCCTGGCCGGGGGCTTTAAGTTCGCTTAAAGAACCCACAGGAAACGCCCGGTTGAGCAGTCTCGACCCTTAGTGGTCAACTGCGAGATGCCATATATAAATAACTAATAACTAAACAGGACAATGTATAATGCCTAAAGAAGAGTTATAATTCGTGTAAATTTTGCTGCGGTTTTGTGACCGTAAATAATTATCGAGGGATATACCGAGCACAATTTTCGTGTTTTTTTGGTCGCCGTACAACATCCTAAGCTTACAGGAGGTACAGAGGTAAACTACGTCCTTAACACGTTCTTATGTCGCTCATAATATATGAGTATAGGACAAGACAAGTGTGTAGGAGGATGTCACAGTCAGAGGTGTGCTTTGTAGCATTTTGTGTTCAGAGCCATGAATGCCTATTGCATTATATAAGTTCATTACGATAATAATAGTTTTTGGAAATTGATTTCCTTCCATACACATCGTGTATCAGAAATGTATAGTAATATTTAAAGGGTGTGCTACAGACCATAAAACTGAACAACTTTCTCCGTTGGACCAACATCGTAATCGAGAAAAAATAATCAGCTATCCCATGCAAAACTTCAGTACCTACTTAACCCAAAAGTAATTGGGTAATAATTGTTTCGCGATTACGATGTTGGTCCCATGGAGAAAGTTGTTCAGCTTGATGGTTTTTACCACACCCTTGAATATGATCACACATTTCTGATACACGTGTAAAATAATGAGGTACCTAGAGGTACAGTCAGGGAAGTTAATTGTTAAACAAATTAACTGTAGGGTGTCAATTTGGCGTGTTATGTCTGTTACGGCTAAAACCCGAAGTGCGGCCACACCTAGGTGTGACCAGTAGCAGTTGGTTAAACTTAGGTGTACGCTGAATGGTAGGTTATGTTAGGGTAGAACTGTGTGTGAACCCACGAGCCGAGCGAGCTAAGAAAGCGGTGCCGCGGCAGCAGCCGTCGAGTGCCAGAGCCCGTTTAGGAACAAGAGAATCTAATGTTTTGGAAAGGTATGATGAAGGCTACACCTAGTTTTAGCCGAATGCATTCGGTTATACCCAGTTTTAGCCTTGAATTAATAGGCTACGCTTAAGTTTAACCAATTGCTACCGGCCACACCTTGTTGTAGCCGGCTTAAACTGTGTGTAGCCGCATTTCAGGTTTAGCCCTAAACATATCCGGTACATACAACTACTGTCAAAGTATGACAGTTGTATGTACAGTTTTTTATAAGGAAATTTCTCGCCGACTGGTCGAGTCTTCACGTGACCAGAGGGCTGGCTCGTTCTTTGGCCAAAGAATTAGCATTGCCATTCAACGTGGCAATGCTGCCAGTCTTCTGGGCACGTTTCCGGATGACATCGATGCGGACGAGTACTTCGACGCCTTGTCCGTGTCCTTTTGTTTTGTATTTATTTGTATAGTTAGTTAGTTAGTCATTTATATTTTTGTTAGTGTACACGAATTATGTTAGTAACGTTGTAATTTGAATGTACAGATAATTTGAGGTCGTAGCCAAGTTAATTATCAATTAATTTCCCCGCCTTTACATACGTGAAGTAGGTAGCTATTTGAAAATATGATTCTGGTTATACATTGTTATTTTCCATATATCAAAACTCGAGTTCTCAATAAATTGTTGATATTTCACGTTCGATTCGGCAAACTAACGACAGATAATTGTTTCGAGAAAATCTATTAATTACTTTTTCTAAAATCCGGAGCTTTAGTTCGAATTCTATATTTCGAATGCAAATAATGATTCGTATCAGATTATTCTCAATTATTAATGAACTAATGAATTCTTTGAATTGTTTCTATTATTATTATTTTCAGTTGCTTCAGTTTGTTCTCAGGCGATGAAAATAATAGATAGGTACAGTCAACAATCTAGGCAGGGTACAGTAACATATTTGTATGTGAATTGCTTGATGTTCAATTTCGTGACAATATACAATTTTGTGTTGGTGTGTTACAATGTAGGAGTATTGCAAAAACGAAGTAATATATGTATATAAAATTGAACATGAAGCAAAAGTACAGTACAGTATGAAGTACATACAAATATGTTACTCAAATATGTTGCCTAGATATCTCTTTTGTTGACTGTATCTATGTTCACATTTTTATATAAATGTAATGTTGTAGGTAAGTTTATAATATGTTCATACTTCATACAGATAATCTATGGGTATGGTTATATTGTACCAACAAGATTCGGCGGCCTGACAACGCACTTACTACTTACAGTACTAGTCTACAATAACGTGGGCGCAATAACCTATTTATTAACCGAAAACCATTCGTAAAGTAACCCAGCCCTTTAAAACTCAAAACATTCGAGGGTAGATTTTGTTAGAGTAAAATTATAAGGTTCGCAGGGCCAACATGGCCAGAGATCGCACAAGACAGGGAGGTTTGGAAGGAAAAAGGGGAGGCTTTTGCCCAGCAGTGGGACACAATGTAGGCTAATAAAAAAAAAATATATATAAGTATCAACGTCCAGTTTATTATTGGAACGTATGTGTTCTCATATCCGCCAGGTGTAATACACTTGTAGATTACAAATAGAAAAGGCAAATCACTTTGCTAATGCTGTATTTAATAATCAACTTCAGTTAATATTTTACATTTGTACACGTAGGTACTCAACAGTAATCATCAAATTCAACAGATAATGATAAAACATTTATTGTACAAAAGAAATGTGTAAAAGCTATATGCGGTGTCGGTCCACTTGAATCTTGTAGACTGTTATTCAAAAAGCTGAAATTATTGACTTTGACCGGCATGTATTTGTTTGAGTTATCAGTTTTTGTAAGGAAGCATAGAAAATTCTTTAGATTCAAAGGTGACAATTATACCAAACAGAGACCGAGGGATGCAACGAAAATTTTAATTCCATTTTGAAATACAACACTAACTAAAAATAATGTTTATCATATGTGCATTACCATTTTTAACAAATTACCAAAGTATTTAAGAGAACTCCCATTTAAATATTTTGGAATAAAATTGCGGAGATGGTTAGTCGTAAATTCTTTTTATACACTGCGAGAATTTCTGCAGCATAGAGAAATAAAACATTATTTTAAGACAAATATTATGTAAATAAAAAAAATTAAGTTAACGTTGTTTTGTAGTTTTGTAATTTTCTAATAGATCATAATATTAAGGTTGTGTGTATTAGATATTAAGGTTTTTATTAGATTATATTAAGGTTGTTAGGTTATCTTGTAATTTATATAGATTAGGTACATTTTATAGTTTTGTAGCGTGTCCCACTAAACTAAATAAGTACCTACGTAGGTACCTATTTTATTAACTAATTTGCATGCCCTAAACAGGCAAAATATGGACTGTGCTTACACCACCAATTTTTACATCTGGTAAAACCTGTATTTTCTGCAAATAAATTATTCTTATTCTCAATCTCACAAATCGGTCCAGGCGATATCGTTCGCTCCTGCGGCAATTTCTGACGATCCAGTCTCTGACAACCGGAAGTCAGCAGTTTAGTATTTAATATTTAAAACGTTATGTTAACAGGAAGTCAATCAGTCAATCAGTCAATCAAGTCATCAATGCACGCTAACAATATTATGATTGGTTCTGCCGCCTATGTGTTACTGTTGTATTTTTATCCAACTGTCTCAGAAGGAGGGTAGGTAATGTTTCTTCATATTTCGTCGTACTACAAAAGTTATCAAGTACCAGCCCGTAGACATGTACCCTCTCTTTCATCGCGATCAAGTAACGAGTTCCTGGTTTTACGAACTGCGACCCGTGACAGGTGCATGAGTCTCCTTTATGTACGAGTTACCAAACTTACCACGCTATTTTTAACCGACTTCAAAAAGGAGGAGGTTCTCAATTCGTCGGAACCTTTTTTTTTTTTTTTTATTTTTTTTTTATGTATGTTCCCCGATTACTCGAAGATGGCTGGACCGATTTGGATTTTTTTTTTGTTTTATTTGAGAGGGTATACATCACAGTTGGTCCCATATAAAATTGATTAACTTTGCTTCGGTAGTTTTTGAGTTAGCTTCAATAATACGTATTTTTTCCCCACTTTTATATGGATGATGTTCTATTTTGTTTTGCAGATAGTGGTATGAATTTGTGTGGGGTAGGTACACAACTAAAAAGTGCAAAATAAAAACTTTTTTACAAAAAAATACAACCGACTTCCAAAAACAACACTACAAAGTGAAAAATAACTTTAATTTCGGAAGTCGGTGGCAAAAAATGAAAATACATTTAACACCGACACCGACACCGACTTCCGAAATTAAAGTTATTTTTCACTTTGTAGTGTTGTTTTTGGAAGTCGGTTGTATTTTTTTGTAAAAAAGTTTTTTATTGTGACAGAAATCAGCTGATGCTTGCAGAGCTTGTCAATGAGAGTATCCGATGCCTAACCGCCTACAAATGGGAAAAGTCACGAGTAAACTACCTGCTAATTGGGTTAGGATGTAAACACCACTTACATACCTTTCTAAAGGTATGATAGCGTTCTTTGATCGCATGTAACCTAGATCCCACATAGTGAATATGTAATGCTGAACTACTCAGAAGTTACAAACGAGGTCTCGTTTAATATGGGCTCGTAAATAATGCAGCTTCCGCAAAGATGTTCTTTACACATATTCAACATCTATTGATTTTCAGTGCGGCTTTCCGCCCCGAATACATTGTTCCTCCCTTTTTATCATAGAGAAATTAATATTTGTACAGATATTTTTATCCGACGGCAATGTTCGAGGGATCTTGAATTTTGTGGGTAAAGTTGGAGGGCCCGAGATTTGTTACAATCTTTATAGATGTATCGTTGTTTCCTCTATTCAGACTTGCTCAAGTTATTTGTTCAGAATGTATTGTGGGAGATTTTCATTTTATATACATTTGTAAGTCGAGGATGAAAATTTGTGTAGGTAAATACAAGAGTTGCGGAGATTAGATGGTTTAATCCGTAAATTTTTGCCGGTGTTACGTGGTTGGGAATAAATGTAAGTGATAGTTCCTCAGGTTGAATCATGAACAGAACTATAAGCGGCCTCGATATGAATACTTGATTGAAAAACCGATTACTTTTTCTTCCAGGTATTTTACACGTGCAAGTAATAACGTTTCATAAAAAATGTGTCATCCCTTTTCGCCCATTTATAGTTCGTATTTCAGAAAATCTCTTACGTCATGAAAAGTGATCGTTTCCTACATTTTATTTTTGTAGGTTCGGGGACGTATACCATCTGTTATTAAGGTTTTCGTGCAATAATATAGATTACGAAAGTTGAGGGATGAGGGCTTTGTATGCATAAGTAGATTAGTTGTAATATATCATCACTTAAACCTTTGTTCCGGCTTAAACAGGAATATTTAATGGAGCATTAGTGGGTTGCCGCATGATTGATTTCGGCCGCACAACAGTTGGTCGCGTGAACAATGAATACATAAGGCCGTTAATGGTGAGACTAAATTATTTGGGCGTTGTCACAAAATGTACGGCACAGTTGGGCCGATTAAATCGTCGCTTGGTTAGTTATATGCCTCAAATAACAAAGTCCATGCTCTAATAATTAAATAGGTATTTGCCTTGCAAGGCAATGAATACCACTTTGAGTTTGTTAATGGGCATGAGGGGTCCTGCCACCCGCTGTCATAGTCACATACAAAGGTAATTCGCAATTTTCAATTTATTATTAACACAAGGTTCCTTTACGGTTTCCCTTTTATTTGTTAAAGGTGTTGTTGAATTTAAATTACGGAAATAATTATGGCGGACGGGTCCTATGTTTGAAATATACATGGGCTTGCTCTGTTAACTCAAAATTTGGCAAACAGTCTGACAAGCAGTGCAACTGCCGTATTTTGGTCATAAATTAATTTGTATTACGGTAAAGAAATACCTTCATTCTTATTCACTCAAATACTTACAAAGAACGGGTCCAGTATTTTTTATTAGAATAAGTTGATTAGGAAAATTCCTTAGTTTAATGAATTCATTGTTGTATGAAAGTGCACATTTTACGGCACATTTAAAGCTATGATAATTATGATCATTGCTATGTAATTATAAAGGAATTTTGACTTACAAAGTAAGGGAGAGAGAATAGTGTTCAGTGCTTTATTATTAATAATTTCAGTAGCGATGGGCGTCTCATAGCTTGTTTATGGTACATTATATTTAAAAGCTTCGTACTGCTTATATTATAGATAAAATTATCAACTTTGGTAAATCATTATATTATGTATTTATATTTTTATATATATTTTATTATTTTTTATATATTTTTTATTATTTTTTATATATTTTATATTATTTTTATATAAAAATAATAATATAATAATATATATATTATATAGTATTTTTTTTATAGTTGCAGGCTACGACTGGCTCTGTTAGGGCAAGTAGTAACATTAAACTTATAGCAAAGTTTTTTATGATTTTCTTTTTTAATTATCATTTTATAACTCCATCATTAATAAGAACTTACTATAAAATTCTGTAACATACACGATCTTTGAACTCCTATAACCTTAGAAGTCTGTTCTAAACGCCCGTCATTATGTCACGTCGCTCGTCAAATTTCACGTTCAGGTGGAAATCGTTCATGATGCACATACACACTCTCATACCCCCTCTTATATACACACGGTCTTTCACACACACATCTCATAATGAACGATCTTGCGGCAGTACTATAAGCACCACGCTTAGCACTGAATTGATGGTGTTAGTCTATGCTTCAATATTTCTCTTCTGTATGGAAAAGTCAACCGCACATCTATGGTAACAAACAACGTTGACAGTACATTTATTAACCGACTTCAAAAAGGAGGAGGTTCTCAATTCGTCGGAACCTTTTTTTTTTAATTTTTTTTTTTATGTATGTTCCCCGATTACTCGAAGATGGCTGGACCGATTTGGATTTTTTTTGTTTTGTTCGAGAGGGTATACATCACAGTTGGTCCCATATAAAATTGATTGACTTTGCTTCGGTAGTTTTTGAGTTAGCTTCAATAATACGTATTTTTTCCCCACTTTTATATGGATGATGTTCTAGTTTGTTTTGCAGATAGTGGTATTATAATTTGTGTGGGGTAGGTACACAACTAAAAAGTGAAAAATAAAAACTTTTTTACAAAAAAATACAACCGACTTCCAAAAACAACACTACAAAGTGAAAAATAACTTTAATTTCGGAAGTCGGTGGCAAAAAACGAAAATACATTTAACTCCGACACCGACTTCCGAAATTAAAGTTATTTTTCACTTTGTAGTGTTGTTTTTGGAAGTCGGTTGTATTTTTTTGTATAAAAGTTTTTTTTCATAACAGTAAGGTGATTTTCGTGTTACTACTGCCATGTGGCTGACTGTCCCTTAGCTCTCTTTAATGATACCCGTAGCGAAAATGCAGTTTCAGGAACCAAACTGCTTTGCAGTTAAATAATACTAAAAGAAAAGGGAAGCTACCTTCTCTTTTAGTATTTTTTAACTACTTTTAGAGCGGTAAACAGCGTTAAAAGCTCATAAACTAGTAATATATTCTTGAGTATCCAAAAATTTCCTCCATACCAGTGATTACTTTTAGTGAAAAGTAATCAATATACGATAAGAAACTCCATTTCACCATCATTTTTAGATATTTCTAATGACGCCTTAACTCAAGCTAATATTTGAAGATTTCATCTTATATGTAACTAGCTTTTGCCCGTGGCTTTGCCCGCATGGAGGTCAGAAAAAATCCCACGGGAACGTGGTACCGGGAAATCCTTCCTTACTTTTCGTGTACATTTCAAAGGGAACCTCTGTGCAAAATTTCAGTTTTCTAGGTGCAAGGGTTTGGGCTGGGCGTTGATGAGTCAGTTAGTCAGCCTGGACCTCTCTTTTTATTTATATAGATTTAACTTGCCTCGGATTTTTATCTAATCTAATAATATGTATTTACTTACTCCGCATTAGTAGGCACAGTACAACTGTTTTCTTAATGTCCCTCGGCAAACTTCGTGTTTCGTCAGTCGACGGATTTCTATCAGTTGCCCTTTGCACTTGGTGCAGACCGGACACTCTCAATCGACTTGGAAGTATATAGAGTTGTTAATACTCTTTTAACGTAATGTAATTTATTTAAAACGTTTGAGGAAAGCTGAAGTTTGGCGAAACACGAAGTTTGCCGAAGGACAGTAAGAAAATAGTTGTACTGTACCGCTGTGTAACACGTGTAAAGCTTCTGAAACTATAAGTACAATGTTGTCACCCAAAAATGTATACCTTAGCCGCGTGTAATTGTTTACACGCGGCTAAGATATACATTTTTGGATACTACTTTTCTTCATCTTACCTTATTTTTGGCGTGTTTAATATTAGTATGCCATTTAACAGCCTGTTTGCGTCTATTAAGACGGAAACAGGCTATATTAATAGGATGGAAATAATTCTTACTTTATTTTGAACCGAAAGTAAGCATTCGTATATTCTTACTAGCTTCTGCCCGCGACTTCGTCTGTGTGAAATGTCTTGTTCCCCCGACCCACCCCGTCGCATCGCATTGCCTGCCCGCGCTATTACATCTTTTACGCTTAGCGTTCTTTCTGGCTTTTTTTTTTTTGCTCGGCACCTAGAGTGATGTTAAATATGCCTTAGTCTTCCTTAAGAATTGGGCTATCAATGCAAAAAGAATTTTTAAAGTCCGACTGGTAGCACCAGTGATTAACGCGTTCAAACAAACAAAAAAGACCGGCCAAGTGCGTGTCGGCCCACGCACAATGAAGGGTTCCGTAGTTGAAAAGAATTTATCCCAAAAACAAACTTAACGTTGAAATTCCAAAAAAAAAAAACTTATATGATCAAATTACAAATGAACAATTTTCGGACTTTTCCTTGACGTTGCTTCTAAGTAAGGACCCTATATATACTCGTATGATTATTTGATTTACTTGCGAGTATCAAAATACGAGTATGTCGCATAAATGGCCGTATTTTTTAATTGCGTTGACTTAGAAGCTTGATTTTTTTAGAACTCCAAGGGACAATAGACCTACGTATTTGATATTAATTTTAACTTGATATACCCCCACGTGTTCCTGAAAAAAGGGTCTTAGCTGACTGACAGAATTGAAAATATTTTTTTATGTAATACAATTACTTTATATAATTAATAATTTTCGGACTTTTTCCTTTACTTGTGCTGTAAGAGATTGTTTCTTGCCAAATTTCATGATTCTAGTATCTACCTACACTATAAGTTTTGATTTACTTGCGTGTATCAAAATATGTCGCATAAATGGCCGTATTTTTTTATTGAGTTGACTTAGAATCTTGATTTTTTTTAAACTTCAAGGGACTATAGACTTACGTATTTGATATTAATTTCAAGTTGATACCTCCTAAAAGGGTCTTGACAGACTGACCGACAGACAGACAGACAACGAAGTGACCCTATAAGGGTTCCGGTTTTCCTTTTGAGGTACGAAACCATAAAAAGTATCTGTGTCAGCTCCGACGCATGTGCCGTTCCGACTTTCTATTTTTCGGTCATTTTCAATTAATTAGTGCTATACAAAAAGCAACTGTAAGGTGTAAAGGCTCTCATTTCCCCCCTCTCACCCCTCCTCCTCTCCCTCTAACCTTCCTCTCACCCCACCCGGGGTAGTTTTGAAAAACTAACAATGACAAACTTTATTACTTACTTAGGCAAGTATTATTGCCAAGTTTCAAGTTAATTAACCAAATGAATAAGATTGTTCATATAAACTGTATTCCCTGTTTTCACTCCTACAGGGTTGGACTTTTAAAAAATCGTTTGGGATGTTTAACTTGACTTATTTTGACTCAAAGATTATTTACACCAATATTCGACTTATACAAGCCCCGCAGTAAAGTACTCCCCTGTAAAGTTGACTACCCTTTTTCACCCCGCTAGGGGTAGATTTTCGAACGTAATTTTTTATTTTTGGTCTCACTTACTGAGTTTGGAGTTAATCGGACCGCGCGTTAAATTTGTCCATACAAACTTTGACCCCCCAATAGGGGATAGTTTAAGAAAACTAAAAATGAGAAAATTTATAATTTACTTAGATGCGATTAACGTAGCGTGTTAAGTTTCAAGTTTATTAACTCAAGGAATAAAATTTTTTATACAAACTTTCATCCCCTATTTTACCCCCTTAGGGATGGATTCCCAAAAACAATTCCTTAGTAGATGCCTACACTATACTTATAAGGTATCTATGTGCAAAATTTCAAGTCTCTAAGTCCAGCGGTTTGGGCTGTGCGTCGATAATATATATCAATCAGTCCGTCAGTCAGTCAATCAGTCAGTCAGGTCTTTGAATTTTATATATGTAAATTAAGATTAAACATAATTTAATTACTTAATGGTTTAAATTTAATCATCTAAGAGATTATCCACGATATATATCTCACACTATAATGTATCTTCACGGTATTCTAATATATCTTTGTTAAGCGCTCACACAACGTTGGAATGGTTCATTGTGCTACGGGCGTGTCGTAGCGCCGTAGAGTCGTAGCACATTCGTAGCTCGTAGCGCCCGCGTAGCACCTGCCGCACTTACCGCAGATTACCGACCGCTTCCTTTTCAGCGCAAAAAGTGGCGTTTAGATCGTCTTAGCTACGTTACGTCGTGAATTCTCTTACAATATTTACAATGACATGGAAAATAATGAAAAAAGTTTTACTTACCAAAAAAAATCTCCATACATGTTGTAGCAGTCGGTGATGATTATTTGTGTTGTCTATACAAGTTGTTGGGTGTATCCGGATAAATATTTTGCTATGGAACCGCTCCGAAGGCTAATATCGTTTACTTGACGTCGTATTGAAGGAACTCGAGTCAACTTAATTACGAGCTTCCTTTGAGGGCCTCTGCTCGGTGCACAAACGTCGAAAATGTGAAAAACAATATTGTATTGCGAGATTAACTGAATCATTGTATCGAGGTTTGTGGAAATCCGAAACTTTGACCTTAAAGATTTTATTATCAAACATTTTCTAAAGAAAATAATGATACGTTCACATTAAATTCCGCCGAGCGGATTGCTTTAATTTAAGGCTATCTTTTATAATGAGAGATAGCATTTCAAATAATGATAACTGTTATAACTTCCTCTTCTATCATTTGTGGTTAATGCTGACGGTTGCGAGTTTATCACGATAATATTATTATTTATGCATTAGCGTTACTAAATCATTGGAGAAACGTCTTCCGCACACATCAAAATGCGGCTGAATTTTCACGATTGTTTATTATGTCTGATATAATGATAAACAGAACACTCTTACATCTACTTGCACACATATTATTAGATCTAAAAAATTGTTCTACTTACTCCATTAGTATAATATATAAATACTTTCGTAATTACTCCGCTCTCCTCCACATTCCAAAACCTTGATTAAAATCTAGAGGCTTAACTAAAGCGTAAGCCTTTTGTCTACCTTCATAATATATGTTACAGTAATGGGTACATATTCAAAATGGAATGTGGGTAAGAAACAGAGGATGATGAAATCAGAGTGTTTGGAGCGTGGACTGTTGCCAAAAAATAGATAATGTACAGAAGGCCGGCTCCATGCGACGAGAGAAAATAGGCGCAAACGCACATAGACGGCGTTATCACACTATTCAAAATATGAATGCCAGTCGCGAGTTTGTTTGCCTTGCTGCACAGTGTGTTTTATATTGTGTATATGCTGCATGCGCCACTCCCTGACTAACAGCACAAGGTAGATAGGTACAGAAGGTCTGGCACAGAAGAAACAGGGAGTTAACAAATGACTAATCCCCATATTCATAAAAAACTAAAATGCTCTACAAACCTATTTTAGTTAAAATAGTGTTTTCTCTTCTTCTTTCAAACTCATATCATAATTCGAAAGAAATTGACAAAACACTATTTTAACTAAAACGCTGGTGTGTGTGTGTGTAAAAGTGGAATCTAGTATTTTTGTGGGTGATAAACCATAGCTAAAGGAATATTTTAGTCTTAGGCAGAGGTTCTCCTTCGGCATAGAACAATTATAAAAAAATAAGTATGTAATTCGATTAAACATTTTTTTTTTTTGTAAATCTTATTATCGTTATTGATTAATTAAAATTTTGCTTCATTTACTTGCAAAATATCGACATTAAATTATTGGTGTTTTAATAGTTTTTTTGTATGAATTAATTTCTGGCTTTTTACCACTAAGGTCACGGATTTTTCGATGACATATGACATATTTTAGTTTTTTAATAGTTTTAGTTATGTTACCTTTTACTAAAATAAATATATATAAAATAAATAAATAAATATATATTTTTTATTTAAAAAAAAAATTAAGATAGTAAAATTATAAAAATTATATAAAATATATTAAACTATAATTAAATTGAAACTATAAAAATAAGTGCATGGCAAGCTGCGTAAAATTGTGAACACTCTGTATCTTACGTGTGTATATGCCGCGGAATAAGTTGCTCATAGAACCTTATCCCGACCTACTGTACATCGGAATAGTGTTTCATACCACAAAATCTCGTTTCCTAATTCCGAGTATTAAAAATGTGAGATATTTTGCATAATTTATAGAATACTAGCTACGCCCCGCGGTTTCACTTATGTAGATCGGAATAAAAAGTAACCTATATGTTAATCCAGGGTATAAGCTATCTGCCTACCAAATTTCATCCAAATCGGTCCAGCCGTTTGAGCGTGAAGAAGTACCAAACATACAAATACACACACACACACACACAGATACACTCACAAACGCCTTTATAACATTAGTGTGATAGAATACTTAATTGAAAAATCTTTGTAAATATAATAATATTACTTACTAAAAATTACATCTAACTGTGCATGAACTTAAATTTTCCTTCTTAGCTTTCCCATACAATTAATTAACAAAATACCTAAATAGATCACCTTTGACATGCTATAATTAGTGAATGAAACGCAAAAGTCCTCGAAAATGGATTTTAATATTCATTGTCGAACCCGAAGCGGGAAGGGCCTAATCATTAAAACAACCCTGAAAATTAAAAAGAAATCAAGTATCTGAAATCGCTATTACGCGGTATACATCGGAATAAGGAACCAGCTGAAATATTTGGCACCTAATGCCGCGATATTTTCAAGACCTATTTTCAGCTTTATTTATTCAGATAAACATACAAATTAAAGTTAAATGTTTTCGACTGAAAATATAATCTTTGAAATAGTTTAACTCAAAGAATAATACATACGGCACAAAAATAACCAAAAATCACTATTTAAAAAAACATCGTACTCACGTCCAAAATGTATGAAGCGTGCGTTCGGACCAGCTGCTGACGCAAAACTAACCAATTATTTTAAAACGTATACTTACACGAAAAAACCAAACAAAGAAACAAAAAACAAACCAAACAAACAAAAAACAAACCTACAAACCTTTGATGATATAACTACGCTAAGTTATATTATGAATTGAATAAGAGATCTTTCAGTTAGCTTGTAAATCGCTCGTAAACGTAGTTTTTCTAAATACCTCGGAATATGGTGCCAATTTTAGAACCCCTCGGAATAAGGTGCCTTTACCTTATCATATTATGTTAACTCCCTGTTTCTTCTGTGCCAGACCTTCTGTACCTATCTGTCTTGTGCTGTTGGTCAGGGAGGGGCGCACGCGGCGCTAACGATCCACCTGTGCCTCCCCCCGCACGCCGCACGCCGCACCACGCTCGCCGGCCGCCCACCTTCCATATTCTTCTTACATTTTATTATCTACCTACATTCAAAGCTTACGTCCCGCCTCGCAGTACACTGTTAAAGGTTCCTATCTCCCAATTTCTTTGTACATAAAATTCCCGAATAAAAATCGAGCAATATAATCTTATGGAAGTGGAATTTCAATTCGCTCTTCTATTTATGTGTGCGACAGTTTATTTTTAGCAGACACGAGGAATATGAATACTGGCTTCTTGTACTCATGACGCTCGGCTTGATCGCAGATTTGGGTACATTAATTTTCGTGTTATACAATGATGTTTGCTTTTCCTTTTCTTTTTTTTAACCTTGTGTTTCTAGTGACAACCTTGATGCCAAATCCGCTTATGTACAAGGATGGCAAATGAAACGATGTCGAGGCCTTCGACGTTATCAATCATACTCATATTATTCTGTGACAAAGATTTTTCGTCATTTTCTGAGTGTGTATTTATAAGCACAACGTACTAAGTTTCTATAGAAGCAAGAGTAATTTTAATTAGTGCACAAGAAAATCCTTTTATACTTTTCTTAATACCAAAAGGCTTTTAAAAGTAAAATATGTGGTAGCATAAACCAATTTAGCAACAATTTATTTTAGCAATATACGAACAATTGGGGATAATAGTTCGTTCTGCGATATGTTCTCGTGCGCTAGGGTCGCCTTCCGAATCTCTAATGAACTGTGAATAACCGATCCCTTAGTCGGAGCATCAGAGATGCCAACACAAATAATACGGCCGGGCCTCAGCCTCCGCTCACTAACAATAGCTTCGACTTCATTTATAACTTGATAACAAACATTTAGTTCCCTTTTATCACGGCCTTCGTTCTCGTTAATTCAGTTTGTGTTCAAGACTAGGTTTGGTAAATCTTTGACATTATTAAATTAGCGAAATTTCGCATGAAATATTTCAAAGTATTAAACGTAAAATGTTTATCTCGGTATTTATTCAAAGTTTATAAAACGTGCTTTCAAATACGGTGAGCGATGACGTCGTAGCCCACATCACTGTCTTAAATAAAATTATATACATTTAGAGCAGCCTTCGCAGTAAACTAAACGAAACGACTTTATTATATTTTTGCTGAATAATAGCCAGACATTGATTACGAAAATTATCCTCATAATTTTTGATGACAATATTTTGTCAACCGAAGTACCTATAACGTAAGGTATGAACAAAATGAAGTGAAAGATACCCCGAAATTCATCTCCATTTAGCGAATTCATCGTTTGATACTGATAAATCACGTTCTATCCCGAAGGCTGAGAAGATATTTCGAGCAATAATTTTTCAAATTCTAAAGATAACAGAGTCAATGTTCAAAGAAAACTTGATTCGTTTGCAGTCATAGCACGTAGGGCAAACAAAAATCAGGACTATTTCAATGGACAGCTCACCATGAATCTGTGGAGGAGTCGTTGTTTGTTCAATATTCTAATTATAAAGCAAGAAAAAGTAGAAGCAGTGCGATTCCATTCAATGGCGCGTGCCGTGTGGCCACACAAGAACGCTTCCATTTTGCACCGTACGTTATAATAAAAATTACCCGTTGGTAATCACACTAATATTATAAAGGCGAAAGTTTGTGTGTGTGTGTGTATGTTTGTTACTTCTTCACGCTCAAACGGCTAGACCGATTTGGATGAAATTTGGTATGTAGACAGCTTATACCCTGGATTAACACATATGCTACTTTTTATCCCGAAAAAATGTAGTGCTCCTGTGGGATGAGCAAGAAATTCAAATATATTTGCTACTCTTTCAAACTCAAACGCCTCGACCAATTTTGATGAAATTTGGTGTGGAAGTAGCTGACACTCTGGATAAACACATAGCACACATAGGCTACTTTACATCCTGAAAAAATGTAGTGTTCCCGTGGGATGAGCAATTTTTTTGTGAATACTTTTCTCACCGATTAAATAATACACGTTTTAATGTATCTCATAAACCGCGGGTAACACCGCGGGGCGTAGCTAGTTTATTATAAGCCGCAAAAGAAATTATTTTTTGTATTGAACCTGAATTTTTTAAAGCGAAAGGGATTAAGATGGATGTGAAAATAACAATGGCATGTTCTAAAACAGAGACATGTTGGCATTTAGAGAATTATTTTAGGGATCAGACCGATGATCAATTTATATAGGTACTTATACAAAACACAGAAATGTACTTACAGAAACATTTTATAGAACATTTTTCGTGATGAATATGATTCTATTGTTTGTAAAATAATCAAGGTGACTTATTTGGAAATCTTACGTTTATGTAATGCAATAATTAAAATTACTTATCGAAAAATAACTCTGCGTCTGTAGCTACGATGTGGTATCTACGTCACATTATTTTTTAGGTAAAGCCCAGGTATTGTAACACTAAATTGTGTAACGCGAAATTATTTACAGAATTAATAATTAATTAATAATAATAATAATTACTAACACTACTACTACCACTACTACTACTACTATTATTACTAATTTATTATTTATAGAGTGTCACCTAAGTGCCAGCTACTTACCTTCGAGTGATTAATGGTGCAGTGTCGTTCACCCCCGGTCTCGCATCGCCGTGCTTTATTACAAATATTTCGCTAAAATTTAAAACGTTACCAAGGACGTACCAAAAACAATCTGAACAAGAAACACTTAATTTGGATGAAATTTTTAATTAGGAAAAATACGGAAATGTACGTAGAGAAAACGGGAAAATTATTTCAGTAACGAAAGCTGACGAGAGTTTTCCCAGCTCTCACTCCAGTAACTCGACAAAAAGTAAAGTTAAAGGAGGGTGCGTCCACGTTTTTCCAACTGGTAAAATCTACAATGATAATTTAAATGAGGCTGTGTGTCTGTGGAGCGTTGCACACAACTCACTCAGCGAAAAGCGAGCCCCGGTGTCCCCGTAGCGACGTAGGCCTCCGCCACAAATTTCACAGCTCCATCCCTTCTTAGCCTCCAACTTTGCGGTAAAATTTACGACAATCTTCCTTTTTCTATATTTCATTAAAAGTTCCTAAGTCTGGGGATTATAATTCTCGTTCTTTGAATAATACTTGTCGTGAATTTCAATATTCAAAATGAATCGTATTACTTTAGACTGCAGTAATTGGTCTCTAATGTTTTAGAACAATATTAAAAGTGTCGGCCGTATTTTAATTAAGTCCGTCAAGAGGAGGACCTCGCGCGATCAATGTTCTTTTCTTTAATTTTTGTGAAAGATAATTATAATTAAATGTCCATTACAGAGATGGTTTTGATCATTTGTCGACTAATACCTAGGTGATCACAATATAAAATAGATAAAAGTTACGCCATCGTATTGTCTAACAAAAGCGGATCAACTTCATATCTCCAAATGTGTACCTGGCGATAGACGCTGACAAATCTGAATTTCAAATGTTATTTCACGACAAGCTAATGGCGAGTCGTTTAAAAAACATAGGCTCGTCCTGCATACATTCTCCTTTAACGGATTGGGGATTTCGCGGTTATTGTACAAAAAAAAAACAAGATAATAATAAGCGAAGGCTTCGATTCGGTGGCGGTAATGTCGCCCTGGGAATACCCGCTCATAAAGTGGGTTGTGGCGCCAAGCCTCCGAACTTACGAGCCTTAACCCTCTGAATGCTGTTAAAATTTAACAAGTCCCTAAAATCCAGTTTATTGCACGCACTTTACCCAATTTATTTACATTTTATTTCGAATTTACCAACGCTTTTAGCAAATACTTTGTTCATACAACATTTTCACATTTGTTTGTAATTAATTAAATAACCATTATCCACGTACGTACGATATTAAATGCTCTTAGTAGTCATTTCTTCTTTAGGGACGTTTATATGAGAGCTAATGAAATCAAGGCAGGTTATTATTTCAATAGAGTTTTAAATATTAATTGGACTTATTAGAGGCGACGAAAGAATTAATTATCAATAAGAAATTAATAAGAACCTTTTTAATTGGAGAAACCAATCCAAAAAATCGAGAAAGTATTTCTTAAGTTATTAATTGCCGTTCCGATTGCCTGTTTAGCGTAGCGAGAGGTTGGACGCTGAAGTTCAGTTAGATTAGTCAATTTGTATTGGATTTTGTTTTGAGTTTTTAACGAAAACGGGGAATCATATTTCACTGCCACTAAACTGTCAAATTAACCATTTTTTTCCGATTTTTTTGTTGTTGCTCGTCTTGCAAGCTAAGCAGCTATTAATTGTCAATGTGACATATGTAATTGTTTGTGTATTTCGCAAACATGGACAAAAAAATGTTCATACTTAAAGTTTTTATTTAAAGCACGTTCAACACCAGTTATAATAGTATAACGGGCATTTTTGCGCTACCTCGTACTGTTTAGTCTATAAATAATATAATTATGGTTGGTCCGTCGGTCGCGCGGGGTCCGTACTTACATATTATAATCGTAGCGGGACCGTGTCGAGGAGGCTGCTTAATTGATGCTCATCCTGTATTCAAGGGTACGGGAGCCACAAGTGAATGTATTTAAATAAACTAAATCCAGCTTTCTGACGGATCTTTTATGAATATTTTTAGCATCTGGAAATTGTTCTTTCTTTTTTTACATAATGTAACGCCTACGGTTTTTGCTAAGCTGAACTGGCTTATGATTTTTTACTGAATTAACAGGTAACTGGAAATCTGCCTGTGTTAGGTACCCAGTTAATTGCAAGGTAATTCGTGACAGGCCGGCTAAATACAAGCATTCCAAAAAACACTAAAGTGAATAAAACTAAAAAATAATAGTTCACGCTATAATAGTGCATGGTGCACTAAACAGTACAAGCAAATACTTTTCCTTTGTTCTCCGTATCAGATAGCTTAGATAATAAGATCTTCAATACTCAACCAATTAACAGTGACTCGCCGGCTTTCTACTGTTGACATATATTGCCAGTACGAATATACACAGTGCCCTCATTCGTGTTTTGAATTTGATCAATACATGGACGTCGCCGCCGACCGCATCAATTTAACTTTGATGCGATTATTTGGACAGCACAGAGACTAGCCTAATGGATATTGATGTAGGTACATAGGTACCGGTCAGGTAGTAACATCATAAGTGCATATTTCTGAAACTATTTTTTCAGTCAACAAAGCAAAGCTCTGAAATCAAATTTTAACTGATTTTACAAGTTCAGTATGAACGTTAACGAGACAAAAGGAGTATGTAAGGATCATAGCAGGTGGCGTTCTGTAATTTCTGCCTACCCCCAGGGAAAAAGGCGTGAGTTTATGTGTGTTTGGTTACAAGTTTCCATGACGTTGTTTACAGTGTTATTAAATTCGAATGAACCAGGGCTGTTTGATGAAATGCACTTCATATAACTGCACGACATTTCCTCGAAACCAACTAACATAGAATTAAAGATGTCTTGACATAGTTCAACTTAGGTCATGCAACCCGTAGCTTAGTTCATTAGAGGTTGTTGATTGAATTTTAAAGTTGTCTTGTATTTTCACAAATTGCTTCCACGGTCCGCAAATACAAACGGAAAAGTAATTTCAGCTAATGATTTGACACTTTTACGGTGTTTCCGGCTTGTAATAGGGCTGTGCGTGTGTGCCTGCGCTTTATTAGCAGGATTAGGGGCTGCTTTTATTGCGAATAGCCCTTTAACCAATTTAGCTAAAGCCTCCCTTATCTATGTATAAGTACGCTCTCATTGAGAATACGGACTAAATGGGAAATTCGTAATTAGTGAAATGAGTTAATCGATAGCAGATATGAGAAAATTGCAAATGTGATACGATTTGCGTTGAATACATTTTCTTTGTAATCTTCTATACTTATTATAAAATAAAGTCGCTTTTCGAGTCTGACTTAGCGTTGAAAATGCCGAAATAGTACATTTTTATTATTTTGATACAAGTGGAGAATGTTTGTTATTGCATTCGAGGGGAATTAACACCCGAGCCGTAGGCGAGGTTGTTTTTGTGCAGAGGACTGCAATAACAAAATGTCTACGTGTATCAAACGACGTTTTTCAATACACTTTTGAAGAAAAAAAGGAATAATCAAAATCGGTTGATAAACGACGAATTTATCCGCCAACACACATTAAAAAAAATATGTATATAATACGGTCGATTTGAGAAACCTCCTTTTTTGAAGACGGTTGATAAAATAAAATAACGAAAAATATTTTTGTCATGAATTATTAGGAAACTGACTTAATTTTTTTTTCCGCGCTTTGCTTTCACCAGGTTAAATGAGAGGCAAAGCCGATAAACAGCCTAATATGAAAAATAGAAAATTCAAATATATTTGTGTTTAGAACACAAATAAATGTTAATTTGTTCATAAACGTTTTTTTTAATTGTATAATCATGGTTTTTGATGATATTCTATTTATAAACATTATTTAAATATTCAAAAAATATTAACACCGTAAAGACGCATATCTCTTTGCCGAGATTAAAAAAAAAACATTCACCTCCGAATAGAGAATGTGAATAGAGCATTGCACCAATTTGGACTAAGTATAGGTATAAGTTATCTGTGGCAAATTTTATTCCCGCACACGTATTGGAAAATGAAAAATCGCATGCGTGTGAAATACATTGCATTGTGAACCTAATCGTAGTGCGATATGAACCAGTTGTCGATTTTTTTCGCGTGTTACATAGAAAAATTAACCGAAGGTACCCTTTGGAAAGAAACAGGATTCTTTCGAATGTTTCGGGGTTGATGTTTTGAAAAGTAGAAAAAAACAAGTTTTATTAAAATTTAAATATATTTTAATAGGTGAAATACAAAACAAAAAAAAAAAAGAAAACATACGGAAGGTGAATACAAATACTTAGGTAAAAATAATAGATCCATCTAGCTCTACTCGGCCACAATTCCATTTTCACTGTCCGAAGAATCGTCAGCTTCATCAGACTCGAGCTCGAATTTGAAAGCTTCTTTTTTAGTTTGCATTAAATGTAAATTTGATCGAACGTAAAGAAAGCCATTCCTATCTTTTGTAAGTATGCGTTCGACCAAAAATTGACCAATTTCTTTCAGACGCCGCAGATGACGGTGGAATACTCAACAATCTTAGGCAACACATGAAAGTTGTTTAGAGTGACAAAATCCTTTCCACCTGTCGCGAGGGTGTAAATAGTTTACCTACTGGTTGCCAAATTATTTCATTGACCCAAAAACCACTTCTAGCTTGGTATTCAGCGAAGATTTCCATTATTTCACATGTTTTTTCATATTCTTCGGTTTGTTTCGGTTTTATTGAAAAAACACATATGAAATATACTAGCAAATTTTCTTGAAACTTTCGAATGAAACATTGAAAAAAACAACGGAATTGGAAAGAAACGGGAATTTTTACTGCTTTTTTCAACGGTAGTCTGTCTGTGTGGCCACGTTGTTTTTCTAAACTACGCAACGGATTTTGATGCGGTTTTCACTATAATTTAGAGAATTTATTCCGAAAGGTTTTTATGTATAATACATGTATAAACCGTGCGAAGCAGGGCCGGGTCACTAGTTAGATTGTAAATGTCCTATAAATATCGCCATTCTATTAGACCGCTGTAGCAATCATTCGTGAAAGAATTAGACTGACTAAGAAAGATGCTGATCATTCTCTTACCACACTCTGTTAATTGTCTAATCTATATTAATAATAAAGTTGAAGAGTTTGTTTTTTGTATGTTTTAACGCGCTAATCTCTGGAACTAACAATCGGATTTGAAAAATTCTTTGCATTTGGTAGCCCAATTTTTGAGGAAGGGTATAAATTATTTAAAATCATTTTAGGACCTCTAGGAGCCGAGCAAAAAGCCAGAAAGAAAAGAAGAAAAAAGTTAGAAAGAACGCTAAGCGAAAACGAAGTAATATCGCGGGCAGGCGATGCGACGCGACGGTGTGGGTCGGGGGGACAAGAAATTTCACGCGGACAATGTCGGGGGCAGAAGCCAGTTATTTATAAACAAAGAATGTTCTTACTTTTCTTGTCTGTGGACACAATTGGTATGGACGCTCGTGCTGGCACTCAAAAGAACAAGAGCTGGTTCAAACGTCACTCCACGTCGAGTAAATTTTGCAGGGGCCGTCAACACTATATAATGTTGTGACTGGCCACTCAACGACGCTCACTCACGCTACACACAGTTGACAGCGAACATGGACTCATGTACTCAGGCTTAGTTAATGCCCCTGTTAGGATAAATGATTATAGCCAGACGCTGTTAAGCGTTACCTTGACCTCAGCCAAACGCTGGATGAACTCGTGATTGAACCAAAGCATTTGAATAATAAATGTTAGCTGCGTCGGCAGCCTGCCTCGGTACAATTAATAATTTTGTGCGCTTGCATATTTAATTATCATTATTATGGTTTCATTCGCTTTAGCGTCTGGTAATTACCACGTTGATTAACAACTGAAATAATCGATACTTGCAGGCTTTTGAGGGTGTTCTGTTCCAGCGGGGCATTTCATTCGTCTCTCTACATGATAACTTACGCGTGCCACGTCGTTACTGTAAATTACGACTAATGTAATATGTCAGATGGATTTTATCATTATTATCATGAGGGCTAATATACACCTACCTATTAAGTACTATGCTATCTTGCCAATCTTGAAGGTTACCTCTCTGTTCGATCATGTGGGCCTATATCTACATAAAGCAGTGGACCTTTTCACATAAGTTGTTACCTACACATATATGTTACGTAGGTAAGTACATACATTTTATAAACTTGTACATATTATCACGTTTATCGTCCCTAATGGGTCAAGTTTCAATTAGTACTGAAGGTCTAATTGAAAACTAACTTTGGAGTAGAGTTGATGGTAAGAGTCGGTAACGGACTTTGTGCCTACCTAGTGTCAAGTGTGTTGCTGGCTTACATAAGTTGTTATACAGCGGGTATCAGAAACTTGGGTTTAGTTAAGAGCCACACCCTTATATATACCCAAGCTTCTGTATCAGAAATGTGTGATCTTTGTGGCACACTAGTATTTACATACGTAAATACAATACATCGCGCGATCAGCAAATTACTTATATAGTTTTTGTTAATATACCTACATGCAATTAGCAAAATTATAATTTACTAAATAATTTGCATTATTAAAATCATGTTCCCATTAAAATGATTGAGTGTTGAGTTTATGTTGTAAACAGTTGTTATGATCAAGTCTCGAAAACTTTGAAAGGCGAATCGTTAGCCTCATAAAGTGCTTCAATGCAGGTGTTAATGTAGCTTAGGTTAAGCGCATTTTGTTATTATGATTAATTAAAGATATTTGAAACTGAATGAATGAATGTGGAACACTAGTTGTAGCATACCTAAACACTATGTTAGAATGTTATACGATCCAATAACAAGTTGTAAGAACTCACCACTGTATTTACTTACACAAATAAAGAATTATATTCAACCACTTCTGGGAGGGCTAAGGCATAGGTCATAGGTCTTCCCATAACCACATGTAATCTGTGGGTGTATGGTAGTAGGTAGTTTTATACAGTGTGTATCACGAAACAACAACGAAATCGTGAAAAAATTATCAACTATCCCATACAAAACTTACTAACCTACTCGACCAAAATGTATATATAGGCCGGCTGATTATCTTTTCGCGATTACGATGTTGGTCCCATGGAGAAAATTGTTCAGTTTGATGGTCTGTACCACACCCTTAAATTTGATCACACCTTGTACAGCCTGTATTTTATTGATATTATACACAAACACGATGTATTTTATTGTTATTTTGAAGTCGTCAGAATATTGCACGAAACGTATGTCACCTGACCTCAGCAACCCAATTACTGAAGCGTGCAATGTTTTAAGTTTAAAACAGTTTACGGATTTCATGTTTCCGACTTCCTTTCCTTTCCTTTCATGTACCCGCAACGATGGCCTTAGATGTAGGATACTTGGAATTCCGCAGCTAAATTGAATGTTGTACAATAATTTCATTTCATTTTCAATGGACTTTAAAATATCAGCTTACAAAATAACAGAATCTGTTTTCTATCTCATAAAATCTAATAAAAAGATACAAATATCTCGTCGCGTTCAATATAATTTAGATTGCTTCTGCTTCAAAGAGCAACTTAATTCATTTGATTTATCAATTTTCATAGTTTTAATCTACTAGGCGCCTATAAAATTAGTTCTGTATTCAATTAACCTTCAAAATAATATCTTTGGAAAATGCGCCTAAGTAAATGTATTTGTTTATAAAACTTTGTTTTATTTTTCATCTTAGAAAAGGTTAATTTCTGTGATACTAACATAGAATCACAAGTTTAAACACCGACGTATTTAGACCTAACTCTATGTAAAGTGGAAATCCTAAGATTTTATAATTACCTACCATATTTTGGACTAAAAAACAATCCAAGTATTGCATTGATTCTTCGAATGAGGCTGCTAACTGTGCATGAAGTAGGTTTGGTAAACATCGCTGGTTTTATATAAAACAGTACTAAGTGGTGCAGAAGAGCGTATAATCTGCTGCGGAAACGACGTCTTTGTTACAGTAAAGCCGAGTCTTAAAGATTATGCTGAATTTCTGGCGATAAACCGACGAAAGTATCACTCATTGCGCTCCACGTTAAATATCTTACCTACACATTCTTTCCAGTTCGCTGGATAAGGAAAAAAGTTTCTTTCTTTAATTTCTTAAAATTAAGAAGATTATAAATTATATAGGATCACATTCGCAGTCTTTTGTGCTTAAGATTATTACATAAAAGTTAACTTCGACTGAAGGAAAGAGTCCATTATTTATATTAATAGAGCCTCAGCCAGTGTCTCCTCCATTCATTTATTTTATAATGTTTTCCCTCAAAGTGAACGCCGCCACAAAGTATTTCCGTCTTATTTCAACACCTGAATTTTAATTATGTTTAAATGAGGTTTATTTGGCGGTGCCATATATCATGTCAAAACCTTTTACCGTTTATTTATAGTCGCGTCACGAAACGCGGTCGAGGCCGTAAGCTAAGCAGTGTATAAAACAATGCTACGATTCGCTGGGCCACCCGCCACAGTCACAGAGCTGCGAAAGTTCACTTCTATGTTTGTAACAACTTCTGTTGCAACATCGTGCAACTAATACCTACTGTCGGCAAGTTCGGCATTTGTGCCGAAAAAAAAAAAAAAAAAAAGTCCCCGTGTGTTTGCACACGGGGACTTTTTGAGCACGTTTTCACTTTGTTCTTATTGTAGTCATTTGTTTTTGGACTATTGACGCAAAACATGTATCAACGAATTCCGCCTACTAATTAGGTCAACGTCCAGCCATTCCAGCGTGTTCTAGTCGCATCACGCTGTTTCTGTGACGACACGCAACAAATCTGTGTCGCTCGCAAGCTTTAATTTTGTCAAGCATGTGTCAGATAACAGGGAGGTCGCTTTGCGGGCTTGCGTCTCTTAATTGCAATGTACGGCACTCGTACGAGGCAGCCGGCAGAGTCGAGGATGACACAGTTTGACTTCATTGAGGGACACAAGAGGCCGTCCTCCCTCTTCACCCTCTTCCCGCCTCGTATGCCACTACATTCGCAAACTAACAATGATTACACGCGACTCTACGACGTAACTTATGTTTTAACAAATTACGTCGCCTGTATCCTACTTAATATGAACTAGTGGCTCTCTCAGGAATTTGTTCCCGAGTAAATAGCTATACTTTGTGTGGACTATAATTACCTGGGTTCAATAAACAATGTGATAATTGGTTCTGTATAATAATAGCTTTGTATAAATTAAAAGAGATCGCTTTGTAATATAAGCTTAACACTTCCGATTAAAAAACACAACTTAAATCTACCTTCCTAATTATTAATTACAAAAGCCTTTTCCGAGCCTCTCTATAATGCTTTATTTTATTATTACTTGTGATAAGAAATATTATTCCTTTGCAAAACTCGCGTTTCGTGTTGAAAGTTTTGCCAAGACTTTGAGGCTGCGAATAATGAATGGTGTACACGTACAGTCTCTGCAAGCCTAAAGCCAAAGAGTTGTTACTTTGACGTAACTTGAATAAAGTCCGCTGAAAAAATAGGCGCTTATTCAAATTTCTTTTGATTTTCAGGGCTCTGTGTTTAAGGAGGAAAATAAAGCACCGCAAAAAAATTGCCACGCCATATAAATGTTTAATTTAAACATCTCTTCAATGTTTTCGGAATATTTCCTTGCCGTGGTCATTAAATATTAAATGGATTTCGTAGAAATCCATTTGCCATTGAATTATCATGGGATTGTTGAGTAAGACACGGTTTCTTATCTTTCATGCATATTTCATGAAATGCTTGTTGGCTGGAAGTATTTAATTCGTGCTAATTTATGATAACTATCGCATGGAGTAAGTATCTACCGTTTGCTTCCCTTCGCCAGTTTCGGAACCCTTCGGAAACAACTTACGGAACAAGATGTTATCAGGTTTACACTGTGTACAGGTAGAAGATAGGAGGTACCTAACTATAGACACTCTCGCACACTGACAAGAAACTTGAGGTCCTTGGTCGCTGGTTAGCACGGCCTAATACATGTCCTAATTCCTAGCCAGGAAGAACATTTATAAAACGAGCAGGAAAGTAGAGATTTAGGAACTAAACATGAAATGAACATTGTTATACTGTTATTCCGTCAACGCTTCCAAACTCGCGTGTGTTGTCAATTTTGTTTAACTACGCGGTGTCCAGTACGTTACGAGTTCAGAGGGCCAATTCTCGTAATTAAAAACGTTCAAATTCAAGTCGCAATGTCAGCCAGCGACACTCAAATGTCAAAAATGTAGGCAAACTCTATACAATTTTGACAGATTGAGACTGAGATGAGATTGCGAACGTTGTTATAAAAATACGGGAATTGCCCCTCTGATATTAATCAATAACCGTCAGGTAGTGCATACACATGTTCAACGCTCGCCACGCGAACGTGTTACCGAATAATACGTACAACAGTCGATTCACTGAATCAAACCTATGATTTAAATAGAAAGTGTAAAACTCAATCAGGATTTCTAAATCAAATAGTCTATCACATCAAAAAGATAAGTTTACACAGATAGATTTAACAGCCCGCGGTTGGTTTACCTAGGTTTATATCAATATATCCGGATTGTGGTAACATTATATTCAAAAAAATAATTTCACCTGGTTGCATCCCTGCAAAACATATAACTTCCGTAAATTATTTCCAGCGAGTAATTATTTATCTCTCCGTTACGTACGTTGAGATAATTACTATTAATCATTGAAAATTTGCACATCCCGCAATTCATATTGTACTCGTATCATTTAAAACTCGGAATTGTTATGATGACATGCCAAAAAAGTTGAGTGAGTTAAAATATACACATTTAATTCAAATAATAATCATATAATTTATTTCTGAATTTAAGAATATGTAATGTTGCTCACAAAAAAGTACATATTGACGTATGTATGATAAGTAGATGCTGAAAGTAACAGCTACGGGATTAAATACAAAAATAACCCAGTACCCTAAGAGGTAGCCTTACAGAAACTATGTAGGCGACCTGAAAATTTCGTATCAAAATTCTGGAAACGTATTATAAAGTTTATCTACCGATTCAGTCGAGTGGCAGGTACAGATATACGTTACAATAATGCCAGTTACAATGTCGCGGACGGCTCGCTACATGTTTATCCCTGTTCCATTATATTAGTAACAGAAGTAAGTCGGCCTGCACCCTAATTGCGTAACACATTATCAATCGGAGTTGGTTTCATTTTGACAGTTCAGCAACATTCATTGCGTTATTTACGTTGTCGAGCAGACAAATTTTTCGAACATATGAAGCAATGGATTAGCAATTTGTTTCAAAATGAAACCAACTCCGATTGATAATGTATTACGCAATTAGGGTGCGGGTCTCCACTGGTCGCCGGCGGGCCTTCTCGTCACTTACCTGAATTTAATAAAGACACGAACATTGTTTGTGTTGCGTAAAATGCTATTGATGATAGCCGAAAATATTATTATGTTTACGTGGGGCCTCAAATTGTATGAGACTTTTGTTTGTATTGAATTGCTTTATACACAGACGTCCGATACAATTTTAAGTCGGTTATCGTTGGGCTGCAGTGCAAGTGACATCTGCACAAGTTTTCCCGGACCGTATTTTCCGAGTTTCATATCGGCTGAGTGCACAAACCTGTGTGCCGCGGGCCACATTAAAATGTATTTTAGCTATTAGACGGCGCGGCGTGCAATGTGTAAGTTGGGTACAAGGCATCATGCCGTCGGCAAACTGCCGGCGGCCGCGTCAGGCAAGTTTCGCCGCGACATTATACACGAGTAGTATTTACTTGACATTGTGTAGCTCGCGTCTCCCATTACCATGCCCGGCGCACTAATAACAACGTTATGTTTATTTGTTTTAATATCACCGATCTCAGTTTACAGTTGAATGAACCCGGAGCTAAGGCCGTGCAGTTTGTTATCACCGTTTTTATAACGAGAGTTTTATTTGAGTTTTAGCGATGTTCGTTGTTACACGATTCGTGTTAGCTAACGAAGCTATATGGAATAAAAAATAGCAGTTCATGTTTGAACGTTGAATGTCCATGCTTTATTTGAATTTTGACATTCGACTGTTTTTTATGTTTCCATGAATCCGTGTGCGGTGTGATATTGAAAGCTTTGATAGATCAGGAATGAAATGTTATATTGAACTAAGTACATACTCGTACATAGCTGTGCTTTACCGAATGGAATGTTATTAGTTTATGATGTTACTGTCTATTACTTTGTTCAAATCAGTTCCGCCTTGATAACGTTTTGAACAGTCCTGTAGAACTAGTACCTACGCTGTTTTGGAATAATCACAGATGATATAGTGCAGCTAATGCAGATTATTACCAAACAGTTAACAGTAAATAATAAAAGTTACCATCAAATACACGTAAATACTTTTTTGTGGTCTTCAACCTGCTGACTTCTTCAAACAATACATACGTATAGAGGCATGAGGAACAGGGTGTAAAGTTCACTCATCCTCTATTGAAAAGGGAGGATCCTCCGACCAGACGGGTGTCGTGTCTGGTGGGCAACTGCCCGACGGTTGATGTCGGGACGTTGTATATATGCTAGTTGCGCGGTAAACTCTGATTGCGCGATGCAGGATTGCGTGACGTCACTGTGACGCGTAGTAACGTAGTTCGTATGTGGCGATGTAGATGCCGCCACATCACTCCCCTCCTGAGACCGGAGGTCGATAGTGGGCTGAGTCGTGTATCTTGCGATGCTTGCCAGTGCCAGTTGTGGTTCCAGTGAGTCGGGAACCGGGTGCCGCATAGTTCACGGTGAGTCGGAACTGTCTGCGGTGATTCCCCAGTGAGTCGGGGTGATGGCGCTGCGTTATGCTCCAGTGAGTTGGAGTGTACAGCGCTGAGTTGAGGCTGACTGCTGGTGTCGACCAGGAGAGGTAGGGCTCTTCTTGTGGACCGGCCGAGGTGCAGTGTGCTGTGCCAAGGTTGCTGATGAGGCTGAGGGTGATGACCAGGAATGCGCGTTCGCTGCATGCTGGTGGTCAGGATACCCGTTGAAGCCGTGGGTGCTGGCTGGCTGCGTGACTCGCCGCTCGAAAGCTTGAGGAAGTGATGCTGATGACGTCACGCTGAAGGAGTTGCACGAAGGCTGCGCTGACGTTCATGTTCGGGGTCACCAGTATAGAGGCATGAGGAACAGGGTGTAAAGTTCACTCATCCTCTATTGAAAAGGGAGGATCCTCCGACCAGACGGGTGTCGTGTCTGGTGGGCAACTGCCCGACGGTTGATGTCGGGACGTTGTATATATGCTAGTTGCGCGGTAAACTCTGATTGCGCGATGCAGGATTGCGTGACGTCACTGTGACGCGTAGTAACGTAGTTCGTATGTGGCGATGTAGATGCCGCCACATACGTAAGTAACTTTTTTGGCACATGTCGTGGTCTTTCAGTAGTCTGCGATAAACTCGATACCCAGCAGCTGTAGAAGGCAAGTGGTAACGAAGCTTGCCAACTTTTGAAGCAAGATAGGTGTGGCAAGTATTGACAAAAAGATTTTAATAAAACTGCACAGTTTTTTGCAAAATATCTCAGGTTCAGCCGTTTACAGCATGTAATAATAATACAGGATACTCATAAACAGCTACTTTATTAATTCGCTTCCCGAAAAAATCTACATCACCGTGAGTAATACGAGTTTTTATGAGTGTTATGCATAATATCGTGTAGCCGCAGGGCAAACCTTGCTCCGGTGTATTTTTGGATAGCTTTAAAATTTAATTTCCTTGGGCGTTGGGTCGGATGTTAGGCATCGCAGGAGCAGCGGTAAATTACTGTTAAAACAGAGATATTTTGAGTGCGAGCGTGAAATCTGTCAGTAAAGTTAATGTGTGCCGTAGAACCGCACGTCATGCCGTCCCGGTCCCGGCGCGTCGCGGGTCCGACGCGGATCGGCGGCGTGTGACGCGCGGATTACTGGCGACGGATTCGATTTAATTAACTTGTTACACCCGCGTAGGCAATGGGTAATGTCCAATATCTCCAATTGTTAACGATGTTTGGATTCACAGATTAATTTTAATGTAATGAAGGTGGGTTGAATTTTGACGTCCGAGAAGTAGTAGTCAGCCTTTCATCAATAAATAAGATTTAGTTTTGTAGAAAGCTACATTCAGGAAAAAAAGAGAGCTTTTTTATTAGGTGAAATAAAAAACTTCGGTTGAAATTATACAGGTTTACTAACCAGGTATATAGGTGCTGGGTATACAAAGCTTAAGTTACTTCCTCCGGAGTCCAATTTCGGGGATTTTGAAATAAATATTAGTGAAGGTTAATGGGTAATTTAATTAAAACCTAATCCAATCGCATTTCCTACGAACACCACTTATTGAGTGCGTCTTTAGCTAGTTGCTTGGAAGCGGAAACATGAATTCCTTAACATTTTTTATTTCACTACATTAGTTCATTAGTGGAGAGGGTCATAGATTACTCGGGCGGAGCCGGGGCATGAGGCGGCACAAGAGCATTCATCGAGCAAATATTTCGATGAAAGGCAGAGAATTTCTAGATGAATTTTCATTTTATATCAGAATATCTGCGCTATGCGTTGCTGCACTATACCTATAAGTAGACGGGTGTTACACGGAATTTGAACGTAATTATTTCTGTCAGTCAAAAAAATGCACGATTGGAAAATAAATAATTTTTACAATCGCTTTGATATTCTGCGAATAGAAATCAGCGATAAAAAACTAAAAATGGTTATAAATTGAAATGCTTTACTCAGTCCAGGCGCGCTCGGTGCTAGACTGTGCACAAGTGCTGTATATTTTTCCAAGTGAACGCAATATGAAAGGGTATACCAATATTTTTAAAGCGGGCGTGTTGTATTTTGATGCGGCCCTGCCCGCGGCGACGGACGGAGGCGGGCGTGGTATCGACGTGACGTCGTCTCGTCACCTCCACCACACACCTACATACAACGGAAAGGGAAACGGGTAAATTTACCTGTTTTTCCTTCATACGACCCACCACCTCTATAGAAGCATGAATATGTTCATAAATTGTCACTAGCGTTATTTTTTTGGAAATTGTTCTACTTTACATACCTAGTGACATTTTTACGGTGTTTATACATGAAAATCGCGTGCGATGTGATGAAATTATTTTTCGTTTATTAACTTCTGACTACGTGTCGATTATGTCACGAATGCGAGCGTGAACAGAGCTCGTTATGTTACGGTGTATTAGTTCAACTGTATTCTTTATACGTTTGGCTTTTACAAGCGTAAAGTTAGTCAGCGACCTCGATAGACGTTAATATCACATAACATATGAACAAAGGATATCAATAACATAATAATGGAAGGATGTCACGGCGTAAGCGGACCATTACCGAGCAGAGCATCAGATCATTATGTGGTGTCATGGCCGCGACTATTATATGTACCATGAGCCATGAGTGGGAGGCTTTTCTACGTAATTTACAGCTCTGAGTGGCTGCCACTGATGCCCGGAAATTATTCTCCGTGTTCCACAGCTCTTTGTATACTTCATCTCGGAGAGAAATCTTATTTTCTAATTTGGCCTCGGAAAACAGGAGCAAAAGACCATCGTGGTAAGATATTGAGTGTACGGTCAGCAACAGAAGTCGGTTAACACTGCTAGTTTTGACATCATCTAAATTAACACATAATGATTCGATAAACTGCATTTTTTTCGTTTAACTGTTAAGAGTTAACCCCCGTTCGCACGGGCGTAATAAAATCGCGGCGGGATTTTATAGCGCACTGGATTTTCAACTCTCGTTGTTGAGCCGAGCGTTGAGAATCCCACTTAACGATAACTGAGTACATTCTAGCGCGTCGAAAAAATACACTGTTGGATTTTGCACTCTCGGCGCTAAGCAGAGCGTTGAAAATCCAGTGCGCTATAAAATCTCGCCGCGATTTTATTACGCCCGTGCCTACGTTTAATGTTCTTAAATTTTTAAGTATTTCTATTCCGATTTTAATGAAATATTTCGATTAATAATTAAGATTAAAAAACTGCAAGTGTTAATCGACTTTTGTTGCTGACCGTACCTACGTTCCGTCGGATGAACCTAAAATCTAGAAAACCAATATCGTTCTACATAGAAATAGGATTGTGAAAATATGATTTCCTTTTGCACACATATCGAGTTTACTGCGATATACATTAACTTTTAAAACATAGCGAAGATAGAAAAAAATATTAGACGGCTCCTTTAGTTACAAATAAATCTTCTTAGACAATTGAAAAGTATGTGAAAATTTGCATTTAGGAAACCCCAGTAACTTAATGCAATAAATAACTTCATGCATAAATATTTTATTAGGTAAAAACTTCGGTACGTTTTGAAACTTAAAAGAACAAGAGATAGTTGTGGGTATATCTGGGAAATGGGGGCACGTCACGTTGCTTTCAGCAAGTTAGTGTAGCGACAGTTATTCATAGTGGCTGCGGAACACATCACTACTAAGTGGGGCGATATTCGGCGGAAGCTCTGAGATTTACTTTCGAGGCTTTCACTGGATTAGTATTCCTTCGCCGTCCCCTTCGGGTATTAATGAATCTCATAATATATTGTACAACACCTTGTGTCAAAGTATTTTATGGTATTGAAATAAATTGGGAAATTATTAATCGCACATCAGAAAAATATTAAATGGGTAGTATTTAAACGCACATCAAAAATTACCAACTTTTCCCAACAGAATACGTACATCAAAAATACTGTTTGCACATCAAAATTTGCACGTATAATAATCATTATTATACATCAATTTTTGTCCAAAGTTACAACAAAAATATTAATTACATATCAAAAATACTAACTGTTCATCAAAAATAATAAATGCGCATCTAAAAAACTTATTATTTCACTACTAGTTAACTAACTGAATATCAAAAATTATACAAATCATAATTATTGGGCACCCCGAGGTTAGGTTTGGTTAGGTTCCTTTTAACCCTGCAGACAGAAATAGGAGCCCCGCGCAGCGGGGCTCCGTCGACCTGACCTTAAGTTTAATTTATTTAAACGTGCAAATTTTGATGTGCAAACAGTATTTTTGATGTACGTATTCTGTTGGGAAAAGTTGGTAATTTTTGATGTGCGTTTAAATACTACCCAATTAAATTGACCACTCTTGATATTTTTGTAGGTAACTCAACTGGCTTAAAATTTCAGCCCGGCTTAGGCTGTCTGGTTACTAACGTAAGTATTATCTTAAATGTTATTCTAATGTGATAGTTTGTTTAAATGTGACTGTACAGTACACCTCTATAGAGCCAACAAAATAAAAAACACGAAAACAAAAAACATGAAAAACAAAAACACGTGTGTGTAAACATGGAAAACATGTGAACAGTTTGTTGATTTTATGTCACGTAAACTTAAGGAAACTTTGACAAAAACACTTCATTCTGATTTTAAGTAATTTTATTCCAAGGGTAAAAACATAAGTTTTCCCCTATTTATTAACCCCTCTTCCAGGGTTAGCAGCTCCATTACATAGCTGTGTAAATCCTGACATCATCACTAATAACTTCCCCTAGGAATTATCATGAACAAAGGACGAATGCCATGGTCGCAATAACTGGGAATACCAGTCCTGTCTCTATCATATTGTAGTATTCGAAGCACGTTATAGGGTATCTAACTATCTATATATCAAGCCTTTGTTACGTAGATTGCGGTGCATAAGCGGCGCGACAGCGGGCACGGGCGGGCACGGTTGTAGATATTGTATTGTCTTGGTTGAGCGAAGACATACAGAAAGCGTGCCTGTCGGTGCGAGACGGTTATAAGCATAGAAATATATCTATGGTTATAAGGCTATCATACAGCACACAAAATGCGTCAGTTCGATCTGACCAATTTGTTTCAAGCAGTACTCGCTCTGGCCGTCGTTAGTGTCTTGAGGCCGTAACAGCCACACACGGTACGGATTTTGGTCAGATTAGTCAGATGGATCTATAGGTAGGACTGACCATGTATGTCTGTAGCTCGGGTCCTACATCATCCCATTAATGCCACCACACTCTTAGTGCGATATTGATCATACTATTAGCCAATGCAGCCGCTACGGACCGCGGTGGCCACGCCGCTCACGCGCTTGTATCATCCCACATTATACGGTTATGTGACACAGACCTAACTAGCAACTTCCCCAATAACCGCCAAGCGTATGACGGTGACTAAGAGACGTAATTATCACAGTTAGGCATACTAAGTGAACATTTACTCGCCTCACTGACTCCCTCAACTTTATCTACTGATAGTTCAGAAACTATCTCAAAAGTATACCAAGTATTGGGGGAACATTTAACGATATTTTAAAAGTGCTGGGTGTATATTTTTATTTCTCCGGAGAGTTTTAGTTTCACGGCATGGTTGTCGCACTGGTTATTTTTACATGAAATATGTTTTAAGTTTTTCAATTTCCATGCTGAAATCAAATGAATTAGCTACTATTAATTAATTCAAGCTTGATTTATCAGCACATCTTGGAATTCTACATCAAATTCTAACAGGAAAACACTTACATTAAATGGAAATCGATTAGTATCTACGCGTGTCACAAAGGCACGTTTCTAGTTAAAAACTCAAGAGCACAGAGACAGATGTTATGTTGCTCATTCCGCCAAATTGAAGGCGAGCGAGAGGTCGCCGGTCGGCACGGACAAATGAGGAGGGCTCGTAAAGAGGTTTAATTACCCTCTCTTTGCTCTCCGTCATTTTAGCGGCCTAGTTTGTTTTTATCCAACGTGAACAAAGAAAAAAGCAAAGTTACGACATAATTTACTCGAGATTAATACCTACATTTGAAAATCAAAATAAATAATGAAAACTTTAAACAAAGCATAATAACGTCCATCGTGAATATGGATGACGAAGAGATAAAGTTCTAGAACTTTTTCAAACCACTTTTAAAAGTACGAGTACATACCTACAAAATAAAAGAACAACTTGCGATACGAAGCGAGTAAATTAAAATATTTAATTTTTACATTTTAATTTAAGTTAGTTTTATGTTGAACAATTTATGAGGCACATCTAAAGCTGTTCTATATTTATGTTTGACTGGAGTGAGTAACAACACACTTTTAAAAACTGTAATAACTCGTACATCGCACTCAGCCACGTGGCACTGCAGCGTGCACGTGAGTTTAATCTCTTTTGCCAATTATCATAGGTACTGAGTTGACTGTGATAAAATATGACAAATTATTAATCGGACACCAGAATACTTTACATCTAATAATCTACATGTACACTAAGTCAATGATTGCACCACTAATTAACTAATTGAATATCAAAACTTGTACAAATAAATATCAATATTTATACATTAATTGTCCAGTCACAAAAAAAATATATATTAGGTCTTTACCTATGAAATTGCCGTTCTGCAGTACTGGCCATTTCAAATCAAAATAATTTTTGTTTGGCTAAGAATTCTAATTTCAAATTAATTTTATTTTAAAAACATGGATTTTTTTTCCAAAAGTAGTCATTTGTTTATTGATTAGTGTTACATTTTCATCGCATTTCAATCTTTTTCGTCATCATGGATACGTTAAAAATTCGAGTAATTATGGAATATGAGTACCGTCGTGGCAGCAACGCGGCACAAGCGGCACGCAACATCAACGACGTTTACGGAGCTAACACTACAAACCAACGCACCACTTGTTATTGGTTTGCTCGCTTCCGTTCTGGAAATTTCGACCTGAAAAATGAACCTCGCGGTCGTTCGAAGACTTTGGTCGACAATGACGAATTAAAGGCGATTGTGGAAGCTGATGATACACAATCTACGGCTGAATTAGCAGCAGCTTTCGACGTTAGCGTCAAAACAATATTGGTCCATTTGCGTCAAATTGGCAGGGTAAAAAAGCTTGACAAATGGGTGCCCCACGAACTCAATGATCGCCAACGCGAAGTACGCGTCGAGACGTGCCTTGCACTGCTCAACAGACACACAAATGAAGGAATTTTGAACCGCATTGTTACCTGCGATGAAAAATGGATTCTGTTTGATAACGGCAAGCGCTCAGCAAGTTGGTTTGATCCTGGTTCAGCACCTAAACAATGCCCTAAACGAAAACTTACCCCTAGAAAAGTGATGGTGGTCTAGCGCCGGTGTGATTCATCACAGCTTCTTACCAAACGGGGTGAGCATTACTTCAGATGTGTACTGTGAAGAACTGAACGCAATGATGGAGAAGCTGGCACATCTCCAACCAGCATTGGTCAATCGCTCGTCTCCGCTGCTCCTGCACGACAACGCGCGACCTCATACTGCACAGCAGACGGTCTCCAAGTTGCAAGAACTGGGGTTGGAAGCTCTCCGTCATCCGCCCTACTTACCAGACCTTGCGCCTACAGACTACTACTTTTTCCAGAATTTGGATAACTTCTTGGCGGGAAAAAAATTCAATACCCGAGAGGCAGTACAAAATGCCTTTGAAGAATTTGTTGCCTCCCGTCCAGCTGATTTCTTTAAGAAGAGCATCAATAAACTGCCACTGCGTTGGCAAAGATGCATTGATTGCATGGTTTAAATTTTTTCATACAAAACGGCAGTTTCATAGGTAACCTATTATTAAATACACGAATATACTAAAACAAATAAGACAAACAATGGGAAAACATTAACGTTGTGATGATACTATCAGTTTCTTACGAATGTGCTCGCGAACTTTAACTTTAAAGGATAGTCGGTTGTTTGCCATCCTGATTTCCAGGGGGAGCGCATTACACAGAGAGATGGACTGAACGAAGAAGGAAGAGAGAATAAAGTCTGTGCGGTGTAGGGACATTGAAAAAGGCAATTATTTGAAGAATGTAGACTTTTATTGTGCTTGTCACAAATGTACTGGTAGTGGAGGGTATAACTACATGGGGAAAGTGGGAGTGCCAAGTAAGGAAAACAAGGTGGTCAGCGCCCTTTGGTCATCGTGCTGGCGCATGGGCAACCACTTTCGAAGCGACCGATGCGCAGAGACATAATCATATTTACGCAGATTGAAAACGAATCGAATGCAGTTATTGAGAAGACTGTCAAGTTTGTCGAGAATTAGTATTAGTAGAACAGATCACAATCACACTAAAATCGATGATAGGGAAAATTAAGGACTGCACAAGCATTAAATTGTCTTCGTACTCGTTGGTAGTAAATTTTTCAGTCGGTACAGAGTCCGCAGCGTTTCAAGTAACCTACTGGCAGACCCTAGCGACTTGAGTACGCTAGTTCAGGGTACTATTAATGTGCAAACCTAGGTCCTTCACATCCGTACTAAATGGAACGATCGTACCATTGAAGAGAACTGGTGGCAAGGTCCACCTTACTCATATTCCGAGAACTCCCGATGATAATCGCCTGACACTTATTATTGCTACATCAAATTTAAGGGACCAGGTTTTTATGGCTATCAAATCCCTATTTAATATGTCGATAGCGTCAGGTATTTCTTCAACCCTCTCTTGACAGTACAACTGCAAGTCATCTGCTTACAGATAATACGCACACTTAAGCTTGGAAATTAGAAGATAAATAAAAATAGAAAACACAAGAGGAGACAAAATACCACTTTGAGAAACGCTAGTTTCTAAATCACACCAGCATGATGAAGAATACCCAACATGAACGGACTGCTGAGGTTCCTGAAGGTAAGAGGAAACCCGTTCCAGTGCCTCGGGAGAGACCATAACATAGTACAGAATGGCTAACAGGATGTCGTTATTGACGGTACTAAAGGCCTTCGAGAAATCGACCAACACTAGGTATAACTTTGGTGCCTACCAGTCCTGCCTTTATATCGCCAGTCACTTTAAGGAGGGCAGAAACAGTGCTGTGCCCGGCCCTGAACCCAGATTGAAGAGGGCTAATGAGTGAGTTACGAGAGCAAAATTGGGGAATTGTTTGTGGACGCAGGCCTCGAGCACTTTGGATAGGAAGGGAAGGATACAAATGAGATGGAAGTAGGTAGGAAGAGAGGGATTAAAAACCTTAGGTAGTGGACGAATATCACCACAGGGAACCACAGGGAAAGGGAATATCCGGTGTACAGGGAAAAAAGTGCAATGTGGGTAATCGCGGGTAGTTGATCCAGAACAGATATCATCATACCACGGCCGGGTGATATTTTCACATCCCATGGTTTTTGATTTAATGGATAGAATTATTGATGATAATAATAATAATTAATACAATTGCGCAGCATTCAATTGACTCCAGAGGAAACGCCGCCACAACGCGACGCCTGCGCTGCGCATACGTTTATCGAACGCTTACGCTGCACAAACGCTAGTGTGAAGGCGCTCTTAATGTAAAGAGGAGCTCGGATCTTGTCTAAAGTAAAACATTTCATGTACTTTACAACAACAACGTTATGAAAGTCTCTCCGAACAGAATAAAATAGTAAAAATAAAACATATTGTAAATAAAACTAAGCAGCAACATAATATTTCATAATTTCATTACTTATACCCAAAACGCTTGTCGCGTACAAAAATAATGATATTTGAAGTGCAAGAATGGCTCAATTTAAATCAGCTTCGCAGTTTTATAAAGCGATGAATAATTTCGTGTTGCGACAAAAGATTTCTGCAATGTAAAAGGGGGGAGTGACAGGCTTTTTCTTTAATGACATCTTTAACTGGAGCCTTTCCACTGTTGCATTGTGGAGCAATTTTTATACCAGGCGTTGAATTAGATCTAGAGGGTCAGGGGATTTTATTACTATTATCTAGCAACTTAGAACGAGAGACGCCTACGATCATAAAGGCGAGAAAGTATAATTCGTTTAAGTTAGGAAACTTTATTCTTTCTTTAAAATATGAAGATTTTTCTTATCTACTTAGAAATTATTGCGATACCTTAAGTGGTTTTTTAAAATTTATGCTGGAGACTTTTCATATAGTGTGATTTAGTTACTGATAAGTACGACACGAATACTTCAAAAGATTCGTAGCACTTTCTATACCATTTAGTCCTAATATTTCATTTTTTACATTCTCCATTAAAAGTGGATAACAAAAGAATTCTTATTTAAAAGCATTTTAGAGTAACTTTGCGTATAGTATGTATTGTTATCATAATTACGCTACTAAGGATAAAATCAGAAAAGTTTTTTACTTATATTTTACTAGGCGACATTGTTTAATATTCTTTTTATTTTAATTGCAGTTGTTAAGCAATGGTCATTTAGTACGCTTTTACGTCAGCCACACTTTTATTATATTATGCTGTTTCCCGTAGCGATTTGATATGAATCGGTGCTACGCTACGGCTAGCGTATTGTGCGACTACGGTTGTAGCAGCACGTAGTGGTCGTAGCGGCGAGTAGCGTTCTTTATGCCTTGCTGCAACGCAGAAAGACGTAGTGACTTCTTGCGGACGAACGCACGTGATCGTAATGCATCGCACCTTGTGAAACAACTCTTATAAGATTTCAAAAATGAAAGGTCGATTTTGTTTTTGTGGAACTTAAAATCAAGTAGTAAATGAATCAATTCGAACGCTGTGTAATCGATTCCACGGAGTGCGAAAACTCGTTATTGAATGAATCTCATGTTTTCACTACGAAAATTATTCTAACCGAAAAAGTATGATTGCTTTAAGCTTTATTTATTTAATTATCTATGGAAGGAAATTAAATTGCTTTGATGTGGTGTCTGTAAGTAGGTGGTTAAATTCTCGTGTTCGGCTCGTGTTGCTATTCGCTCGTGTGTTTCCGTCGTAGATGTGTGTGTAAAGATAACCGAGGCTGTCGTCGACACGACAGATTAGCAATTACTCGCAGCCGATTGCGCGCAATTAGCTTACTCGAGCTTTCATTTCCTTCACACATCTTGCCGCGGATTCATAGCGTTATGTAACAACACTATATTGTTGGGAATTTTTTTAATTGTTTTAAAAGCTTGTTGTATCATCAGTTAATGACGATCGCTCGATATTGGACTCATGATCTATATATAGTTGTTAGAACAGAATAAGCTTGACTGTAGTACCCTATAAGCAGGCAGTTAACTTAAAATACAATTGACAGAAACACAGTTACGCTTTTGTTTTACGTGACAATAATCAGTCAATAAAACTGGATCGTTTTCACGCTTTTTTTATGAACACGCCCTTCTGTTGCCGTATTACGCTCTATAGCCAACGTTACAGCGATTTTATTTTCTTGTTTTGTAGAAGGCTTTGTTAAGCGGGAGTGTTCGAGAACGGTTTAAATTGGCTCGTGAACAAGCGCGTTCTGCGTAACACTCGCGCCGCGCGATAAACACTCAATTTGTGGGGACGAGGCTACACGCCTTAAGAGATGCTGAATATAAAGGGGGCGGATACTTAATGAAGTCATTTATACCCATCCTCTCAACGTAGTTAGAAATCACCGCTGTGATTGAGTAATGTACGACTTTTTAGGAATTTAAAGTGAGCCTGTGAAGGGTAGAGGAATTTAAAGCAAATTAAAAGTGAGCAAGTAAATCGTGACGAGGGCGCCACGTTGTTAATGCCCTCCACAGTATTAATTTTACTTAGGTAGGCAAGGGTTTGTTTGTCTGCTATCCGAGGGATACAAAATGTCTTTATCGCGTTAATTGCGAGGCGTCTCTGGCTGCCAGCCAACCCTTTATGGTTTAAATTAAAACATTGTAACGAGCCGGTGCCTCAGTCACCTTAACTGTTCTAGAAATCTCTACGGACCTCGAGGAGTGTTATAAATTTCGCGGATAATTACTCTCTCTTTCCTTTAATATTTGTGAATAAAGTGTCATCAAGTACCTACAGCTACCATCAATTAATGTTCGTGGTGTAGACTCGCTCCTTATCCTCGCTGTACGGCCTTAAGTTCGTGTCAAAAGCAATTTTGTTAATCTGTCTCGAATAATATAAAGTGTGAGACATGATAACAATCAAAGTGCGTCGTTCTACTTCGGTACTTTCACACGAATTGATACGCGTGTCACCGCGACACGTAGCTCGAATGTTTTTAAATAAAAACCAAACGATTCATAAACAAAGATTAAATAAAGTGAGGTAAACTCTGTTTTAAAATAACGAAGACCAGTTAATGTGCTATCTTTAGTTCGTTTTGGCACTAAAATGTTAATAAAGAGTGATGGTCACGGGTGGCTACGGCGGATGTTCATAAATGTTCAGTGGACTGTGCCGAATAAGGGACGCATGCTTTTCACATTAGTTTTCAGTGCGGTCGCCGACGATAAAATTGAAATTTATGTGGAACTCGTAAAGTTGGCCACTTGGCTCTATATACATGTACAGTTCTCCGGCTTTACCCACCTGTAGCACCTTACAAGCTAGTTAGAGGTTACGGCCTTTCACGATGCCTCGGAGGTATGCCCCAAGCGTCTGTACGTGAAAGGACTTAAATAGCTCCATTAGTAAGTTTATTCAGGACTGATACGCACGGTACCTACGCAAAGTTTCACTGAAGTTGGCAGGGTATGTTCCTGAAGTTAAACGAAAATTAAATTATCAGTGAAATCTAAAACTGCACTAAGCGCTGTGTTATTTATTCGCAATTTCATGTACTTTTTATTCTGTCTTCTGGGAAAGCCAATCAAATTACTTGACCTCTAACTACTGTATTTCTTATTTATTTTAATAGATTTTTTTCTCTAAAAATAGATTGTAGGCGACCATTGGTACGCTTTCGCATTCACTTTATTAAATCAATCAATTTCTAGGGCGTCTTTATAATATAAATATAATTACCTATTGAGTTGGAGCTTTTCCTGGTTTTTCTTAACAAATTGGAACCTAATTTTGTTGGTGTTGTTTTGACATTACTGTTCTTTAATTTGTTGAGTGTACGGACGATATGATGCCGCCAACAATTATTATTAAAAGTTGTAGGGTTGCTTGGATGGCGCTGTATGTTTGTCACAAAGTTAAATTAAAAATTAAAAGAAAAACTCCCGACACAAACAAAATCTGTTAAAATTGGCCCTTTAAGTTCAATACCGTCACACCATCGGTTTTGTAGGTCATATTTTGATCTGAGGGATGTTTCCGTCAGGGGTTAAAAATTATAGCCTTTTTCCTTATAAATCACAAAAATACTCAGCAGTTATTAATGTGTCTGTAGAATGTAGATAGGGAAGATTGCCAGTAGAAGTGAGTTAGTTTTACACCTGACAGATCACGGGCGCGGCTGCTGCAAACTTGAGTACTCTCGAGGCTTAGATAGAGGTCTAAGGATCCAAGGATAAGTGAAGGTCAAGGTCGCAATTATTTATTCTTAGCTGTAGATACCGTTTGTAGGTTAAGAGCGAAGGGATGACTCGACAGCGATGAGATTATTTCGCTAATTTTAATAAGCAATTAGATCCATAACTATAATGGTTCAGTTAATGTTATGGGGATTGGGCTTACCAGATTTTGATATTATTTTGGTATAATTAAAGTGTGGTTCATCTTTGCTAATGTACATAGTTATTAACCGCCTCTCTGGAATAGACGAGATTCTCAATTTAACGCTACCTACGCGGTAAATTGTTTGGTTTTTGATAGCAATTAGCAATCATTGCTGAATGTATTTCATGATGAAAATACAAATTGGTACAATTTGCTTAAGTATTCCAAACTATTTCCGATACATCTGTTGCTATGTCTGACTTTCGGGCACATCATGTGGCAAAGTTTATTGTGGGAGTTATGGATTACAAAGTTCTATTTTGAAGTTTCTACCAAGTAGTTGAGCACTTACAATTCAAAAATGCCTATAAAATGGTAATATTTGTTGGTATAACTTGTTAAGAAGATACTTACTTTAAGTTTTAATGCGGCCAAACAAAAGACAACACTTAAAATTTGGCCGCCACTATACCGCTTGAATTATCTGTCTTGCGGTTGATAGATATAGGTATGTAGGTAAGTACCTATCTACCTCCCCGGCTGAAGTCCTAAGTAGTCTGTTACGAAACCCACAAGAACAGATAGACCGTCGTATTTGCAGCCGAGACCGCGTGGCTAGGCAATTTATCCCAAAACTTTTGATGGTGAGCGAACATCAACAACACGCGTTAACAAGTTTACGCACACATATGAAAAAACTTTGTATGGGTACTAACAGGATAGGCCCACTCAATCTGTGTGGTTCATTCCTCAAAAGATCATTTCAGACACCAATCTACATGGTCTTCATATTATGACCTGACCAAGATTATGTCTGGACTTTAAAAGAGACTAATGACACCTCTGATACACTTCTGAGTTTGTTTCGGCCTTTCTTCTCAGAGTAGTCAGATAGGAAACGCCGACCTCATCCAGTTTTTAAAATATTATATGATTGACGTGTAAAAGTGTTTGTACAAACCTACTTACAGAAATAAAATAATGTATCATTTATAATAACAACGTAAACCGTGACTGAATTAAAATGCACCCAGACATAGATACCTATAATTTCAATTGCCATGAGTTTAGTTTTTGTGCAAGAGAGGCATATGACAAAAATGGTCACGTAAATGGCGATTATATTAATTTTAAGCACTGAATATTTATTTTTAAAATTAGTATATTAAAACCTCTTATTTATAGTTACTAACATTTGGAAACTAAATAGATGCTTCATTCATAACTTGTTCCTCTACCTATTCCTACAAGTTATGTTTATCCACCGGAAAATAAGCATTGTTCAACTTCATAGCTTAGTACTGCCGTAGTGAGTAACTCGCTGCCCCAACAACTCATTTGACTTTTCGTGTTTGTATTTGTTGGAATGTTACTATAGTTCCAAGAATGGACAAAGAGAAGTGCTAGTATATACATATTGTGAAAAACGACTTGTGATAATAAATAAAAAATAGGCCAAATGTGTACATAATATACGTTTGATCCAGAACACGACCTTGAAATACTTAGTACTACAGGTGCATGAAATAATCAGCTTGTAACATTCCCACTGCTGGGACACATGCCTCCTCTCTGTGAGAATGAGTGGGCCATAATCCACCACGCGGACCCAGTGCGAGTTGGTGCACGTAATATGTCGTCGAATTTTTGGTTCCAGGATTTTTTTCCTTTAACGTTTTTCGAGAGTGGTGATGAAATAAATTATACAAAGAAAAGTGCTTGCCAGAGTTCAAACCACAGATTCAAACCCATGACACGACACTACACGACACGTAAGTCGCGGCCGTTACCACTGAGCCACCACCACTCATGAAACATGAAAGGCTGGAAAATAACAAAGAATTCGTATGTGGATATATAATTACATAAATTCCGTTTTAAATTGACAACGAAATCATAGTAGGAAAATTCTAACACCCGTAATAAATTTTAATGCGTGTAATTCTTCGATAACGGGGCAAGCGTCACCAGTCACACTAAGCGTAAAATATCGGCATAACGTGGATACTTAAAGCATTCAGTATTCATTGCGACAAATTTATCGGTGCTCACCCTGCAGGGGGATGGTTATCCCCTGATAATAGAGTTGATACACATCTAGGTACCTATGCTGGCACAGAAATATCGTATCGTTCATTTTACAATAAAAAAACACGAAACCCTCTTGAATACCAATAAGCGGCGATCATCGATACCTATTCCTTTTTCTAGTCGTTTGTAATAAAATATCTTTAACTCGTAGTGTGGCTTCATTTGAATATATTCTAACGATAGAAGATTGAGTCTAGAGGTAGTATTCTTGGATAGTAATTGTTTATTTATAAAAGGGACTATTATTGACATGAGCGGGCACCGCGGCCTCCCGACTTCCTCTTTATTACTTATAGAGTGTTCTGCCGTAATCAGCCTATAACGTTCCCACTGCTGGGACATAGGCCTCCTCTCTGTGAGTGGATGTGGGCCATAATCCACCACGCGGGCCCAGTACGGGTTGTAGATGTCACATGTCTTCGAATTTTTGATTGTAGGACATGCCGATTTTCTCACGATGTTTTCCTGCACCGTTTTGAGACCGGCGGTGATGAAATAAATTACACAAAGTAATGCGCCTGGGTTCGAATACACGACCGTAAGTCAGACCCGTGACCACTGGGCCCACTGGGCCACCACTGCTCCTGTTCTGCGTACAATGCCAATGCAATATTCATTATGAACATTTTCCGTACTTCACTCCCAACTCAAATTAAAGAGTCGACTGAATATAATTTAGAGATCAATGCTTGTTACGTAAGCATGCGACGAAAGCTAAATTAATTATATTCGGCGTTTCAATTTCACTGTGTTGCATAATGAGCTACTTTGCTATTTCCATGTTCATTATTTTTATCGATTTTCCTCTTAAATTATGGGTGACGAATAAGTCACCAGCTAATAGGCAAACAACCTGTCATTAGGTACTTAGAATACTCACTTAGACAACCTTTTGGCCCACTATACCTTGTTACTACGTGGCTTTCCTTCCTTAGATTTAGGGGCCAAACGATGTTTAAAAAATAATGTTTTTAGAGTTCCGTACCTCAAAAGGAAAAAACCGAATCCTTATCTCAGACTTCTTTGTCCGTCCGTCTGTCTGTCTGTCTGTCAGTGTGTCAATACCCTTTTTCTCAGGAACGCATGGAGGTATAAAGTTGAAATTAATATCAAATACGTAAGTCTATGGTCTCTTGGAGTCCTAAAAAACTCAAGCTTCTAAGTCGACGTAATAAAAACATACGGCCATTTATGCGACATATTTTGGTACTCGCAAGTAAATCAAAACCTATAGGGTACTTCCCGTTGTCCTAGAAACGTGAAATTTGACAAGATGCAAGCTCTCACAGCAAAAATAAAGGAAAAAGTCCGAAAATTGTCAATTTGTAATCCTATCATATAAAAAAAATCTTCAACTCTGTCAATCTGTCATGACTCTTTTTCTCAGGGGCGCATGGAGATATCAAGTTGGAATTAATATTGAATACGTCAGTCTATATTCCCAGAGTTCTAAAAAAATCAAGCTTCTAGTTCTAAGTCAACGCAATAAAAAAATACGGGCATTTTGCGACACATTTTGATGCTCGCAACTGTCGCAAGTAAATCAAAACCTATTAAGGTACTGCCCGTTGACCTAGAACAATGTAATTTGGCAAAAAACAAGGTCTCACAGCACAAGTAAAGGAAAAAGTCCGAAAATAGTTAATTTGTAATTTTGTCACATCAAAAAAATTTTTTTTTGTGATTGCAATGTTAAGTTTGTTTTCAGGATAAATTCTTTTCAACTACGGAACCCTTCATTGTGTGTGGTCTGACACGCACTTGGCCGGTTTTTTTGTAAATCGGTAGGTTTTTGTTTCAGACCTAATGGCATTGCATTAGGTCTGAAACAAAAACGTACCGATTTCTATATTCTATTTCTATACCGATAATCTTTTCATCGTTGAATTTAAGAATATGAATAAGAATATGAAATTTTATTTGCGCATACATGTGTACACATACAAAATTAAAATAATAGATGCATGCAAGGTCGTAAATAAGATTAGCTCACGACATGTTTGCCATTTCTCATGGCGTGCAAATATCTTGGAAAAAATAAAATAAAAATAGTATTAATACATTGATTTTAAAATATTACAATTATACATTAATTAATGTCAGTTAAACAAATACATTCAATCATTTACATTATCAAATTATTCATTTTATATTTGACTAGTCCAATAATACAAATTACATATAATAAAATTATATTATGAAGATTTACAATAGGAATTCAATTAAATAACATTTATTATGGCATATTTAAGTTATATATTTTTATCACAATGAGTCGTTTAAAAATTCTGCAATACTATAATATGCTTTTTGTGCCAAAAAAGATTTCATTGTTTGTTTAAGTTTAAGTATTGTTAGCTCACTCCAACTTTTGGGCAATTTGTTGTAGACAATTGGTGCCATGCAAAAAACACTCTTGCGCATAAGTGCAGTTTTCGATGTATGTCCACATAGTTTACTATCATCACGTCTATTTCTAGGGAATTTGTCTGCCATACGAGGAAACAACTGTGGATTTGTTTTTACGAACATGACTATTTCTAATATATAAAGTGAGGGTAATGTTAATATATGATGTTTAATGAAATAGTTTTTACAGCTATCAGTAGTTTTGAGATGGAACATAGATCTCAAGCAGTACTTTTGTCTTTTAAAGATGATATCCCTGTCGGTTGAGTTACCCCAGAAGATAACCCCATATCTAATGACGGATTTTATCAAACCATAGTAGGCCGTTAATAACGATTCTACATTTAGAGTGCGTGATAATTTATATAACGCATATGCACCACTGCTTATTCTTTTGGCTAGAGCCTCAATATGCGCTTTCCAATTTAGGTTTCTGTCGATTGTTAGGCCTAAAAATTTTGTAGTGTTAGCTGTCTGTATTTTATTATTATTATATTCGATGTCAAGATTAGAGAACAATAATGATCGTTGGCTAAAGTGCATAATCAAAGTTTTATTTACATTAATTTTTAAATTATTATTATTAAGCCACGTTAACGCTTCTATTAATGTTTTTTATGTCCGTTTCATATGTATTCTTATTATGGCATGGTATAGTTATCGTGCTGTCATCCGCAAACAATGTCATGGGATTTTTAATGGATTTAGGGAAGTCGTTAATATAGACTGTAAACAAGGGTGGTCCAAGTACACTGCCCTGCGGAACTCCATGAGGGACGGTACGCGTATTTAACCTTTTAAACTTAAATCCAATGAAAACTTTCTTAAAGACAAAATTACTTACTAGTATTAATTTAAACAATCAGATATTTTATGCGAGATTTTTTGTTACTGTGCATATTCTTAGTTATTGTAATTTTAGTAATAATCTATGGAATTTCTTTGTAAAATTAAATTGTAAGCATTGATTACCCGGATCTAACCTGTTTTGATCTGCGAAGGAAAAAAATTAATACTTTTTCAATACACTTCCTCGAAAACTAATTCATATCATAGTATAATTAGTTTTGTAAATGACCGCACTGTCGCATTGGTACATACACCTATTGGTACATATACATACATACACATATAATGATAGTGTAAGGGAAATTTGAATAAATAAATAAATAAATATCGCACTACGATTAGGTTCACAATGCAATGTATTTCACACGCGTGCGATTTTTCATTTTCCAACACGTGTGCGGGAATAAAAATTGCCACAGATAACTTATAAAAGGTCTAGTTCAAATGGCATCCTAGGTATGTTCATTGAAAAGTGCGACGCACCTTGGTTGTCGCACGCTGTGGAGATGCTGGTCAGAAGTCCCCGCAGCTAACCCTACAGTTTTTCTTTTTGTTTTTGTTTATGTGTGTTACTAACAATAGTTTTTAAGAACAATGTTACTAACAATTGGGCCTAGATGCCATTAATAAACAAATATTTAATTTAATTTTAATTTATAGTATACTTAGTCCAAATTGGTTCAATGCCTCTATTCACATTCTCTATTCGGAGGTGAATGTTTTTTTTAATCTCGGCCAAGAGATATGCGTCTTTACGACGTTAATATTTTTTGGCTATTTAAATAATGCTTATAAATAGAATATCACCAAAAGCCATGATAATTACAATAAAAAAAACGTTTATGAACAAATTAACATTTATTTGTGTTGTAAACTCAAAAATATTTTTGTTTTTCTATTTTTCATATTAGGCTGTTTATCGGCTTTATACCTTTGCTTCTCCTTCAACCTGGCGAAAGCAAAGCGCGGAAAAAAAAAGAAATTTTAAATCATAGTTTCCTAATAATTCATGACAAAAATATTATTCTTATTTTATTTTATTTCTTCAAAAGTGTATTGAAAAATGTCGTTTGATACACGTGGTCATTTATTATTGCAGTTCTCGGCTCAAAAACAACCTCGCCTACGGCTGGGGTGTTAAGTCCGCCTCTAATACAATAGGTAACATAAATTCTCCACTTGTATCAAAATGTACTATTGTTTCGGCCCAAAATGTGTATTTGGGCCGAAAATTGCCGAATACTAATTACCAAATTAGGCCGAACTCAAACTCAATCAGGGCTTCAATTGCAAATGTTACTCCATTTTTTGTCAATAAAATATATATGTATATATTTTTTTTAATTATTTCAAATAAACCAATTACAGGCACTTTTGAATTGTCAAGGGGTCGGTCAGTCAGAAAGATAAAGCTAGTCGCCCATTCTAAAGCGTAGTAGGATCTATGAAGAAGAAGGGGCAAGAAACTCCACGGACACCCTTTTAAATCAAAATATGGTTACATCATTCATGTTGAAATTATACATGTTAGAACGATGCAGAACGTTAAAAGCGTCCGTAATGAAGAGATAAAGAAAAACAATTCAAAAATTAAATTAAATTAAAATAAGCCGTGGCAGCTAAGATATGTACCAGTCCTTACTGACAGCGCCCGTTCACGAACCTGACGCATGGGTTAGAGATGGATATTTTTTTTTTTTTTTTTTTTATTTATTTAATCCTTAGTGATACAATTTTATCCCTTATATAGCACCTGCCAAACTGCAGAGCAATTTGTCGGCAGTAGGTTCTCGTGGATTTTGCACGAATGTTTGCTTAATTACATATTCAAATTAAAATTAATTCCAAGTTAAAAACTAAGACCATGACTCTGTAGGCAAAGACTCCGTATGTGAATACAGAGTAGTTATCCACACAACCACATAATATTCTACAATCCTAACTACTACACTATACTCAGCGGCATCAGTCAACGAATGTCATGAGACCATTCCATGTTACCTACTTAGTCTATCAACTTAGGGCTCACGACATTAGCAGACCGAGGCCGCCAACCGACCACAGCAACTATGGACACATGGACAGGTAATGTTTCCTTAGGACACTCTTTAGGTGATTTTTACTTTTGACACGATCGATTATTCCCTCAGGTAATTCATTAAATAATGTGGGTGTAATCCATCGTCTCGTACGCTTACCATAATAGTTATTTACATTGGGCACAAGTAGTTTCTTTTTCTTTGCATGTCGGGTTGGGTAGTTATGTACCTTTTCTTTTTTGTGTTCGCTACTATTATGTTGTTCAAGAATCATGGTCATTTTTACTTTCATGTCAACTGGTAATATATTACACTTCTTAAATAATTTTTCATATTCCTGGTTCAAGCTTTGTTTAGTTCTTCTACTAACTAACAATTTTAGAAGTCGTATTTGTAGCATTTTAATTTTATTTATGTATGTTTTAAAGGCAAGTCCATAACCACACAAACCATAACTTATAATCGAGTCGGCAAGTGCATAGTACAGTGCATACAACAGTCCTCTCTTAACTACGGGCTTCAGGATATACAATTTGCCCAGAACTGATCGAACTTTATTACAAACCGTGTCTATGTGTATGTTCCATGCAAATTTAGTATCAATGGTTAGTCCTAAGTACCTATACGTCTTTACCTGCTCTAAATTAAAACAATTACAGCTTGATTTTGCACTGTGAAGGCATTCATAACTGTGACCTTTTATATTTAAATCAATATTTTTGTTACGTGAATATGGAGAATGTATTGGCATACATTTAGTTTTTCTTACATTAATAATTATGCCATTATCATGTGCCCATTTAATTATATTGTCCAAATCATCTTGTATTGCTTCTTGAATAGAGGTTTGGTCCTTACCACTGAATAGGAGACATGTATCGTCGGCGTACATATAAGCATTGCACTTTTTGATAACGTTACACATACTATTAACGTGTACAATATAACCAACAGGCCCATATACAAACCCGGTAGGAACACCATATTTGACAACACCCTCAATACTTTCAGCATTAGCAACCCGAACTTTTATAGTTCTTAGTTCTAAGTATTGACCAAACCATCTGTTGATTGGTCCACTTATCCCACACTCTTCCATAGCCTGCAACAAGCCGTCGTGATCCAGGGTATCAAAGGCTTTTTTGAAGTCTATAAAAACTGCTACTACTATGTCTTTATCATTTAGGTAATTATTTACATCATCCGTAAATCTTGCTAGCGCCGTTGCCGTACTTCTGTTTGGTCTAAAACCATGTTGAATGTCAGTAATAATATCATTTTTGTCTAAGTAAGCTGTGATTTGATTAACTATGAACTTTTCCATAATCTTATTAATTGTATTTAAAATAGCTATTGGTCGATAATTTGTGTATTCCATATGTGATCCTTGTTTGTAGACTGGCCTAATAATTGACTCTTTCAACCTATTCGGGTATTTACATTCTTTAACACATAGATTTATAAAGTGTGCGATAACAGGACTAATGAAGTTCTTGATTTCCTTTAAATCTTTTACCCTAATGCCATCTGATCCCGGCGACTTGTTGCAATCCAATGAGTCTATTATCCGGGCAATAAGTGTGGGCGTTGCTTTATTAAACCTAAAAGTAACATTACACGGTTTAACATAATCATTTCTATTTAAGAACGTCTTGTTACATTTATGCTTGATATTGTCAATTTCCGTTGTAAATGTGTTACAGAAATGATTACAAATGGTTTCCAAACATTCTTTTCTATGTAAATATTTCTCTATGACGCTATCTACCGTTACTTTACTTCTACCCAGCCAGCTATTAACATTACCCCATATCTTACGCATGTCTCCCTTACATTTTTTTATTTCGTCACGCCTATGTCGATCTCTAGCCACATTTATGAGTTTATGTGTCTTATTTCTGTATTTAGTGTATTGTAATCTAAGATTGTTATTGTGTGGATCCATTTTCCAGCGCCTAAATAAGTCATCTTTGTGTAAAATCATGTTTTGTAATGTATTATTCACCCAAGCTTGGCTATCACGTTTTCGAACTGTTGATGGTTGTTTGGAAGACTCATAGATGTCGTTAAAAATCGTGTACATATTATCATAAAGCTCAATAGGATCATTTGTGTTTAATAATTGCAGCCAGTCAACATTGTGAATTTTATTACTTACTAGTTTGTTTTGAATGGTCATTCTAGTTGATTGAATACATTCTTTTATGTGTACATCAGCTGATAATCCCGTTATGTAGTGATCCGCGATCTTAGTCGTTACCGTGTACGCTTCTAGAACGCAAGCCTTCTCAGTCCGTACAAATACATGATCGAGGCAGGACGTCACATTGCGATCACTCGTCACTACGTCCCGAGTAACGTCTCGTATGCCGCATTGGAATCCCCTCTCCGATAGTGCGTTCAGATATCTGTCAGCAGTTGAGTCCATATTACTGTGAAGTATGTTGATGTTACAGTCGCCGACCATAATTATGTTGTTTCGTTTTGGTATACTTTGCATATATCTTTTGATTTCTGCTACAAAGTTCATCTTATTTGTGCTTGGCGGTCTATAGATAACAATAACGTCAGAAGTGTATTCGTTAATGTTTAGCCGTCCATGTACAAATTCATACGTCGCTGTAATACCGGATTTCACTGGATTAAACTGCACTCTGTCATTTACGTAAACTAGTATTCCTCCACCTCTTCTGTCTTCTCTTTTTAAAACATGCATATTGAATCCATTAATCTCGTATATTTTTGCATCATGTATACATTTGCATATGACGCATGGAGTCTACTTAGAACCTTATGTAATGTAATGATTATAAAAGTCAAATGGTATTTGATAATATATTTATCTACCTACCTATGAATTTTATATTACTAAAGCAAATATGTTTCACTTGCATTATAAATATTATAATAGGTAGGCATGGTGACCACCGGGGTGGTGTTAGTGAGGTAAAAATCCCACTTTCCCCGGTTTGCGCCTTTTGCAGGTTTCCCACTGAAAAAAAAAAAGGTATGACAACTCGAATCGCACAGGGGGTATAGCTACACTACTAAGGGCTAATTTGACCAAAGTCGGATATCTTTTATTCGTGGAATAAAATTGACGACTGACAGTTTTTGTTTGGAGAAACTGTCAAAAATTCAAAATTTAATCGAAGAATAAGACTTATGCTGGGTATAAATGTTTGGTCGAATTCACTCTAAATGATATAGGACTCTGATAAATTAGTTATTATCTTAAATTACAGCTTTTCATAACTAAGTAGCCTTTCGGCCTGAGGCCGTATAGCTGACGTCTACATTCTATCTTTAAATCATAGTTTGTCTCGTAATCTATTTAAATACCGCGAAGGTTGCACGCTAAAACGCTAGGTTGAAGTCTCTAGGCACAGTACTTACTTACATGATACTTACAAAAATATTAGTTCGGTGTATAACTTGGAAAAGCTACTTACTTAAATTTTTCTTTTAATAAATAGGAGAGAGTAACGTATAAAGATGAATGATAGGGCTGATGTCGCTTCTAGCGGAGGAAATATTGTAAATCGTGTCACATCTTGAATATGTTACGAAAACTGGAGTCAGGTATCAGTCTTATTTGACGTAAAGTTACCCTAACAGAATTTAGGTTTATTAACATCAACTGAAGTTTAATAAGAGATTCATTTACTTTAGTAAGCGGGTACGATACAATATTGATGTAAGAAATATTTTCGAAGAAAACTTAAAAGCTTAGCAAGTGAAATAGGGTGAGTATGGTTGTAATTATTTTGTAACGATTTACAATATTTTTATGTGTCATCTTACCCAGTAAAGACACATTTCTAAATGTACCCAATAACATAATTTTCTTATCATTGTTAATGTCAAAATTTATACCTATGTATTTTTGATGTATCTCATCATTTTTGAATAATCATGATTGAACTGAATGCTATTGTAAATACTACAGGGATATACCAAGTGCTCATAAAAGCAGGAATTCACAAATTGCGCACATACTCGTATCAATGGGAGGCCTATCAATCGTAGCGTGCAAACTGGATAAAACAATAAGTGGAATGCTTTAACGATGCACTCGATATCGACATGTGGATGCCTCTGCCTACATACGATCGCTGGAAAGTAAAAAGTGAACAGAGTATAGACACGGGGAGGTAGCCAGTGGGATTTTCAATAGACTCTAACTATAGCTAAAGAGGAATTCAGACAACGCTCGGGAGATTTTAATATCCACTCGAGTTTCAATACCGGAGATGAATACAATAGACTGTCTTCTGATCGATTACGTGGCTATCTGCTATTATTCTCAAATATGCTGTCCTTGACAAGAAATTCTAAATAAGACTATTAGGTACATATTTGGAGTAGATTCTACCTGTCCTGTGGCTAAGTAAAGAGCCGCACGGGTCGATCGATCAGGTTAAGCTATGCTTGCCGTGGTTGGTCCGTGGATGGATGACCATATTTACATACCATGACCCCCGTGCCTCGGAAAGCATGTTATAAGCCGTTGGTCCCGGCTGTCATTCGTGGATCTTTGACAGCCGTTACGGGTCGTCAGAAGCCCGTAAGTCTGACAACCACTCTTACCAAGGGGTATCGTATTGCCCTGTAACTGGGTTGTGGAGGTCACATAGGCAGTCACTCTACTGGTATTCAGCTGCATCCGGTTAGACTGGAAGCTGACCCTAACATAACTATGTTGGGGTTTATTGGTTGTTGTTGTTTCCCAACTGGGAAAACGCTAGGCAGGTTGGTGTAGGTTCTGCGTCATGTGGAACAACAGTCAAAAATCAAATAACAAGTTTTCCAACCTAATTTTTAATAGAGTACTTATTCTATTTTTAATTAAGTAGATATATCACAGCTTGCCTAATAAAGTTGCTACTAATCACGAGGTAAACCAACCATTAATAATAAATTCCTAGCACGCGTAGCCTGAGAATGGTGGTAGTCACCCCACCTGTTACGCCGAACATAAATTACCAGCAACATTCAACTACCCACCATTGCACGTACGCACGCAAACACAACGAGTGCCAAGTATCAATGATACCACAGAAATTAATACTCCCTTGTGAATGGTTGAATTTTAGCCAAAACTAACCGCATTGTGAAAATATAAAATGCAAAGCGTTGTTGTTGTCTGTCTGTTCTCTTTTCGGCAAAAATAAACAAGATGGCTTTAAGAATTAGAACGAGAATGACGACACAGCACGCGGGGATGTATAAATCTGATCTTATCGTGTTGTATAATACGGCGCAAATATGGGAACCGAGCACATATGTACATAATGTAGCGCTCTAGGAAGCAACAAATTTACTGGCGCAGGTTCTCCAAAGGGGCGCAAAGTGCCTCCGTTACTTGTTACCGTCGCGCAGGGAAAAGATTTATGAAAAGAATAAGGAATTCACCGCTCCACCCGTAAACCCACAAAGGACACAACGTCAGGAATATGATCGATCGTACGAAAATTGTTAAGACAGTAAATAAGTTTATTTATCACGTATCCGCGTCACATATGCAGATTAGGCAATTGTTTTCCTATATTCACTGGGTAAAGCGGTATAATATGTTTCTGAACGGTTTGTTGATAAAGCGTTCCCTCTCAACCGTAAATTCTAAAACGATTTATCTACTTTGCTTGGAAGAGCCGACATTGTCTGCGACGGTTGCCCAATTCAAAGTGTAGCCGTGAGCTGAGCTCGTGTTCTCTCTGTAAAGCCTGCCCAAGTATCGGGTTTATCTACCCCTAACATATGTTAAGGTTTGCACTATAATTGTCTCTTCAAGTGTGATGCATAATCAGCACACTTCAAACCGACTTTTTTGTTCATAAACCACACTACACCGCCTTTTTAATAATGTATGCAAGAGTGATCGATCAAACCTTCTGCATTGAATAGCAACGTAATATTAAGATTTCATAAAAGGTTTGAATTGAGAATACTTGAACATAAAACTGGCCTCTGAGCTTGACCAACTAAAATTTTTACTATTTCTTCACTGTTTAAGAAAGTGATGTTACATAATCAGCCTATAACGTTCCCACTGCTGGGTCGCAAGCCTCCTCTGTGAGAGGGAGTGGGCCGTAATCCACCACGCGGGCCCAGTGTTGGTTGGGGGTGTCACTTGTCTTCGAATTTTTGGTTTTAGGACATGCCGGTTTCCTCATGATGTTTTCCTTCACCGTTTTGAGAGCAGTGGTGATGAAATAAATTATACAAAGTAATGTGCCTGTCCGGGTTCGAAGCCACGATCTACGACACTTCAGTTGGGGCCGTTACCTCTGGGCCACCACTGCTCTCAAGTGATGTTAGCCACAGTAAAAAAATATGCTAAAGCATCAGCCATCGCCATTTTGCAGTACTTAAATATTTCATAAAGATAACTCTCATGAATCTTGTTCAATTTCCATTCATTTTGTTTTCTGATTTTCCATATTAACTGTAATCGAATTGGTTTAATGTAGCACACACAATGAATAAACTGTATGTAATGTGACATCCTACAGTCGTCGACCGGGAATGATTTATTATTGAAGGAAAATATATCACAGTATATAGCAAATAATCAGAATACAGATTGCACGTTTTCCTGTCATAGGTAGGTTCATTATTCAGCGTTATTTATCTGTTTTCATTTCTACCGTTCAGAATTCAATGAAAGTGTTGGAAGTAGGTACGTACATCTTAATGTTATCGCCCGCGATGGACAAAGTACACAGACGTGGGAAGAAAAAGTTCTCGATATAGAATACGATAATCAAGTTCCCATTTTCTTTTGGGTCTTTTGCTTTGTGATTTATTAAATGCTTTCCCAAACAGTAGGTATCTTAAGTTATAAATACCAGAAGGTATTGTATTCCTACTACACTACACATAAACACAAGATTTCGTTTTTTTTTTTTTTTACAAAATCGGAATCAGAAACAGATGTCAAAACAGAGTGTTAATCAATATTAGATTGTTGCGTCGAATCGAAATGCTATTTGGAAATGGTAGATGAAAATCTTTTGCCATTTCAAGTTTGTTTATAAAATGGTACCTGCTTAGAGTTCCATTCAAATGCTTTTGAATGGTGCATGGTGTCAATAAATATGTATTTTCATACACATTGAATTAATAACCAAGATTTTCAATTTCACGTCAAATCGGTAACGGACGTTTGGCATTGACTATTACCACAGTATAAAAACATACAGTAGGACGACACCTTTGATCTCGTAGTAAGTGCCGACAACGTATATACATTGTCGCAACAGCAAGGGTTGACCCAAGTAAACGATATTAATTAATTAATTTGTTTATTTGAGATCTACATCGTCATCAACATTATTATTATTATAAAAGACATTTGATACTGCTTATTTCATAAGTTTTTTTTTCTAATTATTTTATTATTTTTGTCTTTAGTTAATTTTTTTTCGACATGAATGTCATTCTCATGGTTTTTGAGGTCGCTGATAACGATAACGGAGTTAAAATCAAAATTCAAGATGGCGGCTGCGAAAATTTTAAAATTTTTCGTCATGGGTATCATTTCCATGGTTTTCGAGGACGCTAAAGCCGATATTGAGGTCAAAATCAAAATCCAAGATGGCGACTGCGAAACATTAAAGTTTTCTGTCAAAATCCATTTTGATTTTGAGCTCGCGTCCTCAAAAGCAATAGAAACGACACCCATGACGAAAAAAATTAAAACTTTCGCTGCCGCCATCTTGGATTTTCATTTTGACCTCATTATCGTTTTCAACGACCTCAAAAACCATGGAAATGACACCCATGATGAAAAATTTGATAATTTTCGTAGCCGCCATCTTGGATTTCCATTTTGACCTCATTATCGTTTTCAGAGGCCTCAAGAACCATGAAAATGACATCCATGACGAAAAATTTGATAATTTTCGCAGCCGCCATCTTGTATTTTCATTTTGCCCCACTATCGTTTTCAGCGACCTCAAATACCATGAAAATGATACCCATGTCGAAAAAAATAAAAATAATCTAAAATAAAAAAAAAATAATAAGATAATTAGAAAAAAACTTAATAAAATAAGTAGGCACTCAAATGTATTTCTCTGTATACATAAATAAGAAAAAAAAATATTTAAAAATGTACTGTACATCACTGACTGCCCAACCCTTTGACAGAATACAGGCGTGATGTTATGAAGAAATCTCATTTCCGCAACTTTTTCACGCAAGTGTCTTTCGCGCAAGTGTCTTGCGCGCAAACGACCATGCGTGCAAAAGTCCATTCGCGCAAAAGTCCAGTCGCGGAAATGTCTTGTCGCGAAAGCGTCTTTCGCGCATAAGTCCGTTCGCGCAAAAGTCCATTCGCGGAAATGTCTTTTCGCGCAAGTGGGTTCGCGCAAGTGTCTTTCACGCAAGTGTCCTGCTACCCTCAAATGTTACTATGCCGTATCTCAGTATTTTTCTGTGTACATAAATTAAATAATAATAATAAATTAAAACAATAATAAAATCAACACGATAGCCCTGAAAATTATGTCCCGAGCAACTAACACTGTGGAAGTATGCAGCTCGGGCTCGCGCCTCCCGCGTCTCGCCCCTCATGTCACGATTGCCCTGTCTAGATGTCTTCGTCGGACGACTGTATGATGTGCTATTACGTATTCATAGTAGTCACTAAAATGGGAAATGTAGCAAGTTCATCCATTTTCAATTTTCCTAAATCCATTTTTAAAGCTGGTGCTGGCTTATTTTTAATCTACGTAGGTACATTTTGGGTAGAATTAAAATTTTCCATGTACGATATCACGGTAATGACATTTTAGAAATTCGGCAGTCACGGTAACGAGTTGGATCGTCAGAGGCTCAACTCGGCTCAGGTGAGCGGGTAATGGCATTCTGTAGGTAGCGTATCGATCGCGCGGAAATAGCCGGCCAGCGGATCTGCTGTCGCGCTCCGGCCGACCGACGATCGACCCAACCGCACTACCTGCATTTGCCGTTCACTTCCTCATTACCCCGACGCTAAACGAAAATTGATTGTGAATACACATGCGTTGTATCCTTACATTGAACTTCATATTGGCAATATTCATAGATGATAAGCTTGGCTTGATTCCTGTAGCCAAGACCGTAGTGAGATGGATGTTTGAGTGGCGTTATTCGATTCTATGCAAGAGTTAAGTAGACTGATAGAACTTACTCTACTTCTAAGGAAGAACCGTAATTCTACTAAGTAACTACGCGCATTTATGCCGAATAGTATAATTATATTCTATCACACTATTAGCTCCTACCTAGACTAGATAGTATCAGTACATAGGTACATATAGTTAAGAATTCTTACTATATGAAAAAAACAACCCTGTGTGAGATTAGACAAAAACGCAAAATCGATTTTAACTGCGCGTGACATCTACCTATATTATTTTGAATGTCTGCTGGTGCCTAAAACCTACCGTCTGTCTCGTTGGATACCTCAATATTTTAAACACAATAACAATAGTTACCTTTTCCTTTGATAAGCAAAAAATATCGGACAATGTTCAAGCTGTAAGGTAATCAAACCAAATCGAAATATGATAACTGTAGCGTAACGGTGCGAACCCGGCAGAATTCCATGAATCTATTAGTGGCCAACAAATACGAGTACATATCGCCAACATGTGGGCAAACAATGTGCTATCACTGATCGAATTTTAATGATAAGCAAGTTCTACACGGTTCGAGATGCGAAATACCCTAAAATACCAAGGTAAATATTTCTATTTGCGGGGAGGTAAAAGTCAAAAATCAAAAAAGCAACTCGAAACAGAGATCCCGTTAATGTCACCAGGTTACATAATGCTCCATTCAACGTTGAAACCCGATGATCCGTCCTAATATTCGGGAACAAAAATAAATATTAGGTATGTGGATGCCGAAGATCCTCTGTTGGATATGGTACCACATGTTAAACCTCTGCCTTAGGGCCCTCCCTGTCATAGGTTACCTTAATTAAAACGGTGCTAATCAGTCTTATGCATTATGTAATAGGAACCCAAACTGTAAAGTACCTATCTGTACACTGTAACTAATACCTAATCAACTTCTCGATTCAAAACTAGGTATAGCTATCAGACAGGTAGACTCGGATAATAATTCCTTCTTAAATCGATTCGGTTCACAGTTCCTGCGTATCATCCAGGCTCAGCAATTTGCCCGCTCCAATGTTGAAGAATAACACGCAGAACGGTTCATGCCATTGATGGCTTTAGCAATAACGAGATAAAGGAAAATAGTGTATCCCCTTCGCGAGGCGCCGCACAAACTCATCCAGGCTCTCTATCCCTAGGTCCCGTTGGATGATATCGTTCCTAGTTCGTAGCGAGGGGCAGCAACGATGGTACGCAGCGCCGCACTTTGCTGCGCACGTAGAAGCCTGCGACTGGACTCGCTCGTGAGGGAGAACGACGCAGGGGCGGCGTACGTCAATTTCGGGCGCACGTACAATTTGTACACGCCCAATTTGACGCGCGCCGGGATGCAGGATGAGAGAGTGCTCTCATCATGCATCCCGGCGCGCGTCAAGTGACCAGTGGGTCATAGGAGGTTGCGGGCGACCCTACCTTGCGCGACGACCGCGCGGACATGTGACTCCATTGAGAGCCGACGATCGATAGTGACCCCCAGGTACTTGGCCCGGGGCGACCATTCGAAGTCGGCCCCCTGCAGCTTCAAGGGTGGTGGGAGAGGCGCGGCGCCGGTGATAATCGCCTGCGTCTTACCCACGTTGACCAACAGCCGCCACTTGGACAGCCACTCGGGGAGCAGGTTGAGCGCGCGCTGCATCTTCACCGCCTCGTACTTCGCATTGAGCGAGGTAGTAATGTATGCGGCGTCGTCAGCGTACAGCGCGAGTATGGCTTCTGTGGTTGTGGGAATGTCGTCGGTGTAACGCGAGTAACACGCCGGCGAAACGTAGCTTCCCTGCGGCACACCGGCGCGTGCCGGGCGAGCACCGGAGACCGCTCCGCCGACCACCACCCTTAAAGTTCTGTGGGACAGAAAAGCAGAGACCACTTTTACGACGCGACGGGGCGCGTCAGATGTGGCCAGTTTATAAATGAGGCCTTCGTGCCGCACACGGTCGAAGGCCTTCTCCATGCCGAGGAATACTGCCACCGAGTACTCCTTTTTGTTCATCGCGGCTGCGAGGTGGTGCAGTACCTTCGACAGCTGGAGCGTCGTGCTATGTTCCGACCGAAACCCGAACTGTTCCGGTCGTGGCGCTATATGTGGTTGGAGGTGTCGCAGCAGGAGTGCCTCGAACACCTTGGAGACGATCGACAACAGTGTGATCGGCCGATAGCTCTCCGGCTCCAGGATATTCTTCCTCGCCTTGGGTAGCATAACGACGCGCCCCTCCTTCCACGAGGCGGGAAAGGCCCCTCTGCGCAGTACGAGTATCCCCGTAAACAGGCGCACCAGCGCCGCTACCATTCGGAACGGCAGGTGGCGGAGCGCTGAGTTGGAGATACCGTCGGCTCCGGGGGCCTTCCTAGGCTTCGTTCTTAGGATGGCGCGTCTGACTGCGCCCGGCGAGAAGAAGACGGGGTCCTCATCGGGAGCTATCGGCGCAGCGAAGTAGTCTCCAAGGTATTTCTCAACTACCGCGACATGCTCGCGGTCGCTGGTCGGGTTCGGTCGGAACTGACGTTCCAGGTGTTCGGCGAAGACCTCCGCCCGGTCCTCCGATACATATTTTAGTGCCCCGTCACAATACTATAGCGGACGCACCGGGGCTGGTGTATTCATTAGCTGGCTGCAGAGTTTGTGTACCGACGCCCAACTATCCGTAGTGGCGTCGATACGTTCTTCCCAACCCGCGGCGGTGTGCGCCTGAAGCTCGGCCTTCACCTTCTCGGCGAGACGGTAAGCTGCGTCTTGAGCGTCGGACATCTTAGCTGTTGCCACTGCTTGCGTATGCGCCTCTTCGCGACGATCATCGCTGTTAAATGCGCCGGCAGGGGTGGCAATAGCCCTCTCCCCTGCGGTTGCTTTGTTGTTGTCGCCGCTTCTAAGGCGCCCTGTATACAAGCAGTGATATCATCCGCCATCTGGTCTACGTCCGCGGCGGTGGCAATAGGCTGAGTCGGCGTAGTGGTCTCTACTTTTGTTTTTTTTTTCTTTTTTTTTTTGTGGTCTTTTTTTTCGACGTGGCGCCAGTGGCTTCAATCGGGTCGGCAACCCCGATAGGACGACGAGTACAGGATGGTGATCCGACCGCAGCTCGTCGTCCTCGGTGGACTACGACGTCCAGCACGTTTGGCATGTGGGACGCATCCTCTGGGTAGTGGGTCGGCGTGTCCGGGCCGGACACCGTGTAACCGAAGGCCTCCGCGTCCGCGAAGAATCGTCTCCTATAAGTCTATATCCTCGCCGGCTATGTGCAGCTGAACACCCAGCGCGCTGAAGGTGTTGAGTGACGGCGGGGGGAGCTCCTGGTGCACGACTCTTCGCTTCACAAGTACCTCCAGACCACGGTACCTTCTATGTGTTGCCGTCTGCTCATCTTTCCGATAAGCGAGATATCCCGGGAACCTGATCCTGTCCTCAGGTCCCAGGAACGCCTCGCTTATGAGCACCACGTCGATGTTTTGTTCCCTCAGGAGATGGCGGAGGAGAGCGACTTTTCCCATCGAGGATGACCGTCTCCACGTCTTGTCCCTGCCTGATGGCCTTAATCAGGTCCATCAATAACTGTATTGCGCAGGCTGTGAAATCCTTCTTCTTTTCTTGTAAAGATTGTGGCTGCCTACCAGTAGCGCCACTTGTCGATTTGGGGAACTTTTCTTGTTCCCCCTGTTACCGCTGCATCGAGGTGGCGCTGGCGTCGGTGGTGCCGCCACTCTTATGTGTGGTGGACTTCCTTGTTACCTCGGCTTGCCGCTGCGCACTGGTGGCGCTAGTGGTAGCTTCAACTTGTTGCTGCTGTTTCACAGCCCGCGCCCCCGCTGAGGCAGGGACGATGGCCTCGGAAAACACTTCCTGCGTCGCCGGCGGGGGGTCCGGGCTTCTTCCCTCTTCCTTTCCCCCCGCGCCTCTTCTTCCTCCGCCTCGAGGAGGTGGCTTCCGTTCTTTGTGTGTGTTCTGCAGTTATTATTGTTGGTATTGGCGGCGGTGTACTACGCGCCACGTCGGCGAAGGTGAGCACTCTGATCCTCCCAGGTCCTGCCGCTTCGCCTCCTGCGTCGCTCCGGTGGAGTCTCTCTCGCGCCGCTTCCGCTGGGATCTGGGATCGACGAGATTAAACTCAAAGTCGAACCCCAGCGGCGTTTCTGCTCCTCCCACGATGGGCCGCGGCCCGGATCGCGGCGTCGTATCCACGGACACGTCGCCGCGACCGGACCCGGCCGAGCCCACCAAAGCCAGCGACATGCTCGATCCCGCGCGTGATGAGCATGCCGATAGCATGGCGGGTGAGTCGTAGGCGGAGGTGCGGGGGGGGCGCCGGTGAATCGGGCACCCCTGCTGTAGTCACTGATTTCACTTTCACACTCACGTTTTTGTTCACTGGCCGCTCCTGCTCAGCCATCGCCTGGCGCGCTCTGTTTGGACACGCCTTTATACTGCAAATAGAAAATAAATACAAAATGTAATAATACTTATAAATACAGATAAATACCAACGAGTTAGTTACTTGACTGAAAAAAAAATTGTATTTTGATTTCACAAAAACCTCTAGAAATGCGACGCTGCCAGCCCGCGCGGGATGAACGCTCTTAATAGGACAGCAGTTGACTGTAAAAATACGGAGACTCGTGAAAGATGTTATAAGACGAAAACTGTAGGAGATAGCTCTCCAACAAAAATTGGAAACCCGATATTTCGTCGAGACTACTCGTATGTGTATCCTTTTTACCTGAAGATTTTTATACGAGTGATGTACCCAAGAGAACTAATTCTGTTTTCATTACCTAGAGGCTCTTATGGTGTTATCCTAACTAATATTATAAATGCGAAAGTAAGTTTGTTTCTTTGTTACTTTTCACGCCTAAACCACTGAACCGATCATCTTGAAATTTTGCATTAGGTACGTTGTCAGGTGTACAGAAACGGTTCTAGGGTACCTTTTATCTCGAAAAAAAGTACTGTTCCCGAGAAAAACAACTCTAACATTCTTATGATAATAGATGGCACCACGTGTTTTTCGAATCATGATTGAATTTATACTATTTCCTAAATCCATACTATATAATATTAGGTCTTTACCTATAAAATTGTCGTTCTGCAGTACTGGCCATTTCAAATCAAAATAATTTTTGTTTGGCTAAGAATTCTAATTTCAAATTAATTTTATTTTAAAAACATGGATTTTTTTTCCAAAAGTTTTCATCGCATTTCAATCTTTTTCGTCATCATTGATACGTTAAAAATTCGAGTAATTATGGAATATGAGTACCGTCGTGGCAGCAACGCGGCACAAGCGGCACGCAACATCAACGACGTTTACGGAGCTAACACTACAAACCAACGCACCACTTGTTATTGGTTTGCTCACTTCCGTTCTGGAAATTTCGACCTGAAAAATGATCCTCGCGGTCGTCCGAAGACTTTGGTCGACAATGACGAATTAAAGGCGATTGTGGAAGCTGATGATACACAATCTACGGCTGAATTAGCAGCAGCTTTCGACGTTAGCGTCAAAACAATATTGGTCCATTTGCGTCAAATTGGCAAGGTAAAAAAGCTTGACAAATGGGTGCCCCACGAACTCAATGAACGCCAGCGCGAAGTACGTGTCGAGACGTGCCTTGCACTGCTCAACAGACACACAAATGAAGGAATTTTGAACCGCATTGTTACCTGCGATGAAAAATGGATTCTGTTTGATAACCGCAAGCGCTCAGCAAGTTGGTTGGATCCTGGTTCAGCACCTAAACAATGCCCTAAACGAAAACTTGCCCCTAGAAAAGTGATGGGCACTGTTTGGTGGTCTAGCGCCGGTGTGATTCATCACAGCTTCTTACCAAACGGGGTGAGCATTACTTCAGATGTGTACTGTGAAGAACTGAACACAATGATGGAGAAGCTGGCACATCTCCAACCAGCATTGGTCAATCGCTCGTCTCCGCTGCTCCTGCACGACAACGCGCGACCTCATACTGCACAGCAGACGGTCTCCAAGTTGCAAGAACTGGGGTTGGAAGCTCTCCGTCATCCGTCCTACTCACCAGACCTTGCGCCTACAGACTACTACTTTTTCCAGAATTTAGATAACTCCTTGGCGGGAAAAAAATTCAATACCCGAGAGGCAGTACAAAATGCCTTTGAAGAATTTGTTGCCTCCCGTCCAGCTGATTTCTTTAAAAAGGGCATCAATAAACTGCCACTGCGTTGGCAAAGATGCATTGATTGCATGGGTGATTACTTCGATTAATACAAATAAAAAATGCATGAAAAAAATTCGTTTAAATTTTTTTATACAAAACGGCAATTTCATAGGTAAAGACCTATTATTATAAATTCGAAAGTAACTGTCTGTCTGTCTGTTACCTTTTCACGCATAAACCACTGAACGGATTTCGATAAAATTTGGCAAGAACTCGGAATTTGGATCTCGGGGAAGGACATAGGGTAATTTTTTCTCAAAAATTATCCTACATGGGGTGATATTATATGGGATGAAAGTTTGTATGGGAAACCCAGCATTTCTTCAGATAAGGATATGAACATTCAAATTTATGCTTTTGGTAGGAAGTAAAGAAATATGCTTTTCAGCGTTTTTGAAAAATCATCCCTTAAGCTATCTTAGGGGATGATTTTTCAAAAACGCTAAATAGGGTTTGATTTTAAAATTAAAAAACTGCATGGATTTCGATAAAAGACAAGGCTATAGATAGCATCCTGGGGAAGGACATAGGCTACTTTTGTCTTAAAAAATAATCCAACACGAGGTGATATAGGGGATGAAATTTAATTTGGGAAACCCAGCATTTCTTAAGTTAGGGATATGAAAATTCAAATTATTACAATAATTAACTTTTGAACGAGTGGACACTCGGTCAAAAAATATTTGATATTATTAGAGCGTGACTGGCTTAGTAAATTTTAACTAAACAAAGTCCCCCCCGCCGCGTACAGTTGAATGCGATAAAGTATTAATATAGGTAATTAGTAGTAGTAATGGATTTTCATACTGTTTCCACTAATGAACGAAGTGATTCAGTGTATAATTAATTAAGGTTTTGTGTAAATTGGCTGAAATATGACGACGATTGTTGAAGATGTCGGAAAAAATAATGTTGACTGGGAGCTTTAAGCCCACCATACACGGTAACGATATATCGTAGCGATTTGAGTTTTGCACAGTAGTGCTATTCTGTAAACATCTCACCGGGATAACTCAGGTGAAGTGAGCGTGAAGTGAGCCGTCATTCCACCTGATGCTAGGGGTTGACACTATTGACAGCTCACTTTAAGATCACTTCACTCATGTTTTCACGGTGAGATATTTACAGAACAGCACTACAGGTCCTTATATCGGACGGACCTGTTTTTCTTATGAACGTTTCCATGTGACATTTTTCGACATCCACGCGGGTGAAGCCGCGGGCAAAAGCTAGTAACATTATAAATGCGAAAGTACGTAAGTTCGTTTGTTTGTTTGTTACCTTTTTACACATAAACCACTGAACCGATTATCCTGAAATTTTGCATATTACCTATACGTTGTCAGGTGTACAGAAACGGATATAGGGTAAGTACCTTTTATCCCAAAAAAGCACTGTTCCCGAGGAAAACAACAATAACCGTCTTAGTACAACCCGAATTGATTGTCAAATTCTAAATTAACGCGAGCGAAGCCGCGGGCAAAAGCTAGTATTATGTAAATTATAGTAGGTAAAGGTGTGTGTGTTTATGTTCAGTATCTTATTATTAAATGAATAAATTCACAGAACAGATAAAGAGAGAATAAATTAGATAGATTAGATTAGAATAGATTAAAGAGATTAGAGATAGATGCTAGAATTAACATCTCTGAAGTTAAGTTAACGCAATGAATGTTGTTGAACTGTCAATGAAACCGATTCCAATTGATAGTGTGTTAATGTGATAAGCAATTATAGGATGCATGTTAATCCTAGTACGCCTCCAGACTAAAGTCTGATACACTGAAGACAAAAAAAGAAATTAAAGTCAACAAATATAAAATAGGTAGGTACCCTAAAAAATGTTCATATTTTGTTTACTTTTCCACTACAGCTGGTTTTTTACCAGTGGTAGACGCTTCCTTTTCTTTAGCTCGTGATTTAATAGTGCTATACTCCAAGTCGCTTAATTATTTATCTAGTTTTCGTTTAATTTGTGATTGATACTAAAGTACCTAAATGCAAACAAAACAATGGCGTTGGCGGCTTATAGACGGTGAACAGAGCTGCCACCTACGACGAGCTTTTAGTTTAAAACACAGCAGTTGTGGCACACTACCACTGTCCAGACATCAAAGCCAAAAGTACCTACTATACTTTAAGAGCCAAACTGAGTGCAAAGAACATTTTTTACTTGAACTTTGCCGCGCCTTTTGTATCACACCCAAAGACATCTTTATATGTCTGTAGTCACGCCACAGGCCACACACAAACAAAGCGGTTTAATGTTTTAATTTAGTCGAGTAGGTTTTATGAATGCCTATGATGTGTATCAATTTTAAATACAATAACAATATTAACACGTAAATTATATATAATAGATCATACATTTTAACTAACTTACCACAAGCAAAATCAATTTAAGTCTAGTTGCTCATAGCGCAAACTCAACAATATTTGCCATGTGAAACGGGGCGTCGGCAATGCTCCGCCATTTCCGCGCATGCGCCAAGTGAACCTCCTCCGACCAATACCATAGACAATTTTTCGTTATCTGGCAACCAAAATCTGCTTTTTGTTTGTAGGTTATATTTTAGTGATTAATTGTCAAATTTTATGTTGAATATTTTCGTTCGTGGAATTTGTTCAGATGATAATGGAGTGGACATGAACTTGTTACTTGTGTCGCCTTGTGAATATTATTCCAGAGATAGTACTAGTGAAGTATTTTAAATCTATCCTCCATTAAATGACTGTCGATCTCGCAGTATTACTTGACATTGAGTTATTGAATTGAGATGTGAACACGAAAGTGGATACGCACTCGTCACTTTACTATCAACAACGTGAAGTTTTCCAATTAAACTTATCATTTTGTGGATCTGTTGAATCAGTTTCGTTATTTGTTTAGTTTAGACATAAGCCGTCAAGATGACGATGAGTCAGTTAACAGTTATGAAACTTTACAATACAGTAGTGGACGACGTGATAGCCGGAGTGAGGGATTGCTTTCTGGACGATGGTGTCGATGAACAAGTGTTGCAAGAACTAAAGCAATTATGGAAAACGAAACTTCAAGCCACTGGGGCAATGGACCCACCACAGCCTGAACCGACAATACCACCTCCCGCGCCGGCGCCGCCTCCAGTGCTGCAGAACTTTCAAAAGGCCAACGGCAATAATGTTGTTCCTAAGAGAACTGATACACATTTGGGACAGCAAGGTTCTAGCCAAAACTCTGGTATGGAGCATGGTGCCCCTGCCTCCAATCTTGCAGGCGCACATCCACATCACGTGCTGGACCCCAACAACAAGGTGCCCGTGCAACTCACCCTGCCTGCTCAGCCAGGTGTGCCAGGATCACAACCGCGATCATTTACCATACAAATCCCTGCATCTGCACTTAATGGTAACAAGCTACACCAAGTACTTACTGGGCCTATTATAAATGCAACTATAAGTTTACCTCAACCATTAGCTGCAACATTATTGCAACAACACATCAACTCTGCATTAGCTGGACAGCAAAATGAATTTGATGGAGGCGGAGGTGGCCGCAGCGGAGCTGCACCCTTCTCTTTAGATGGTGCACTAGACTCTTCTGATGATGAGGGATCTAATGCTGGAGATGGATCAGAAGATGGTGCAGGTGATGATGACGAGGATGAGGAGTCTGCCGAGGAGCGAGCAGAGGAAGAGGAGGAGGAGCGTGATGAGAGTGGGGGAGCTGAGGAGGAACCTCTCAATTCAGGGGATGACGTCTCGGATGAAGAGCCCGGTGACATGTTTGATACTGACAATGTGGTGGTCTGCCAATATGACAAAATTACTCGCAGTCGCAATAAGTGGAAGTTCTACCTTAAAGATGGTATCATGAACTTAGGTGGGAAGGATTATGTCTTTCAAAAAGCTAATGGTGATGCGGAGTGGTGAATATTTCCTAATAATGAACAAATAAGCTGTGTGTATTTTTATAGAAGGTGTAACTTGTTGTATCTGACTGTTGGAATGTAACTACTAGAGGAAACAAAAGACAATGGTGAAATACTGTCACAGATATTATTGTTTAATTAATATCATAATGGGCATTGACTTCAACCATAGCATGAGAATGGATCATCAAAACATTGTTCCATCTGTCTTACAGTTTTGCAATAATTGTGACGTAATGAATTGCACAAACTATTTTTATAACAGAATTTGAAAGGTGGTTTGCAATATTTCCAACATTTAATCAGAAATAATTTATTTCTACTGTGTGTGAAATCAATATTCACTGCATTGCAAAGAATGCTTAAATCTTAAATATTGTTCAGATCTTATGACTATTACTTAAAATGAACTGCCAAATACAGTCAGACTGAATTTGACTGGTTTTTAATAAGTTGTGAGACTCCGGGGGCCTGAGTTGCTTTGTGCATTAATCTTGGTTCTACATACTATGGATTCCTTCCTTCCTTCCTTCCTATATACAGGGTGTGGCGTAACTAGTGGTCCAACGTTGAGGGATTGATACACCGTCTATTCAGCTATCAAATACCACAATTTGAATCATTTGTTTCCTAGGTCTCAGAATACATTTTTTTTTTTAAATTGACAACTTGCTTTAGATTTTTTTTTAAATTTTGCATCACATGCATATCACAGTTATGAACAAAAGACAAAATTAAAAAATAATGTCATTTAAGTATAGAAAATACAGCCATAATTTGGCTGTATTTTCTAAAGCAATCAATCTGCCTAGCCTTTTCCCAACTATGTTGGGGTCGGCTTCCAGTCTAACCGGATGCAGCTAAATACCAGTATTTTACACGGAGCGACTGCCTATCTGACCTCCACAATCCAGTAACTGGGTAATACGATATCCCTTGGTAAGACTGGTTGTCAGACTTTCGGGCTTCTGACGACCCGTAACGACTGTCAAAGATCCACGAATGTCAGCCGGGACCAACGGCTTAACGTGCTTTCCCAGGCACGGAGGAGTCTCGGTATGTAAAGATGGTCACCCATCCACTGACCGACCCCGGCAAGCGTAGCTTAACCTGATGGATCGACCCGTGCGGCTGTTATTACTTAGCCACGAGCTCCTCCTGTATTTTCTAAAGCAAGGTAACTTTTCAAATAATAAAATAAATATATTTTATTCTGAGACTGGAAAAAATGGTTCAAATTGTGGTATATGATAGCTGAATATATGGTGTATCGACCCCTTAACGTTGGACCACTATTTACGCCACACCCTGTATAATCCTTTTGCTATGTAGTAAAATATAAACTGCAAAAAGTATTAAAAATGTTGCCACAGTGAGCATTTACTCAACTAGCTTGAAGTCAATGTAGGTGATGCTCATGAAAACAGTACCAAATGCTGGTGATGGTTCAGGTTATGAGCCTAACATTAGGAATTTTCCAAATTGTTTAGGTGTACATTTTGTGTAATCTGCTATTTTAGCTTCACTAAAGTTGATACATAATCCAATCATTGTAAAAGTAGTAGGTAATAATCCACACTATGTTTAATAAATAAGTTGTGCCATAACAAAGCAATAATTCTGAAATCAAACCAACAATGTGTTTAAAAAAACTCCATTAACGGTATTTATAAACTGCTTATCCAAACAAGGCATTTCATGATTGGTAATCATGTTGCATGTATTGGAGCTACATTTTGCTCAGAATAGAAATACCTGTGCTGATATTTTGCGATTGTGCTTATAGTAAAACCATCAAGCATCAACTATTTATCAATGTCATATAATTATGTATTTTATTTAAAAAAAAAACTACTTGGTGAAGCTGGTAGCATGTATGTTATAATAATTAGTGTGATTATTATATATATAAGTCCAAAATTATCAAGTAATGTGTACACAAATGTATCACATAGCTTTCATACAACATTTCGATGTAGATTAAGTTGAGTTATAAATCCAAACATTACTTGTAAGTTTCTTCAATGTAAAAATAGTTCAGTTGATAACTATAATGTATATATTTTCATAAATTGTTCATTAATAATAGAAATATGTTCATGTACGGTAAGTGCGGGTTACTTTGACTCTAGGGCATAACTTTGGCCCAAATCAAGACAGATGTTTACTGTCATTAAATCCACACAAGGTTCCGCAAGTACGCGTCTATATCACCATCTAATAGTTACCGAAGGACATACGACGTTCGGTTGTGTGGTCGTGACACTTCGGGCAGTTTATACAGTTGTCTCGATTTGGGCCAAAGTTATGCCCTAGAGTCAAAGTAACCCGCCCTTACGGTAATAGGTACATAATATTCATTCCCTCACAGTTTGTAGAAGGTACTTGTAAATAACACCCGAGTACTGGCAAAACCTTTCTCCAAGGAATAGTAATAGAGTTAATAATGAACATCCACATTTTGAACTCACTTCTACTTATAGGTTGTTTTTGACTCAGTTCAGGCACTAAGTTATTATATTGTGATATCTATGTTAATAAATAAACTTATTGCTTTTTATTCATAAAGAGTGGAATATTTAAAATGTATTCTAAATTTAATTTGTAATTTGATTTTGGTCCATGCAGTGAGTTCCAACTGTCTAGTTAATTCTCAAATAGATGTAATATAAGTTTCCTTATGGTTTGTTTCAATCCCTTAATAAAACGTTTGATGAAAGTGGTAATTATAATAAAATATGTTGCAATACTCGTTTCTTTTTACTTCAGGAATGCTATCCTTGTCCTTGAGTCCTTGACAGACACTGATTTAGCTGATGTACGTATGTGGTACGTGTGTTACGTATATGTGGGCTTCTGTTTATAGAATTTCAGCTATCACAAGATAGAAAATAATTAAAAAATAATACTAAGTATTATGTACAGACGCCAGCAGGTCAAGCTACCCAAAACTGTTAAATTTTCCCAATCAACCTTGAACCTAACGCTTCAGCGATAAAGATGAAAATCAATTAAAGAAATTTGACAGATTGTAGTAGCTTGGTGATCTGGCGTCTGTACTATAAATGGTATGTAGGTAAATAAAATTACAATAGATGGATACCTACACACACACTGACGCCGTTTTCACATGGGGGGGGGGAAGAAACTACAAAACGCTACTACGCTACGAGTGCTACGACTAGAGAGGAATACACAATACCTTCTCTTTATACAATTATCTATTATAATAATATTATTGTTTTTTTTACAATTATCTTAAATTCATAACTTTACGTAGGTACCTACACTTGTACTTGAGAAAAATATGGTTTTTAGGGATTCATACCAAAATAGAAAAAATTCTTACGGTGCGAATTCGTCTGTCTATCACAGGTGATCACAGGTCACAGCTGCTGCTTATCTCAGGAACTAGGTAGGTACTAATGATAACGACTTGAAATTTGGAATAAATTGGTAGATAGGTATAAATAATGCGTGTCCATGTCCATCTATAATACAAGTTAAATAGGGCGGCTGTTTTAAAGGGGGGTAACGAGGTCAAAATGGGTAACATTGCCGCCTATTTTTTGATTTACTTATGATAAAAAAAAATGTAGGTAGGCTACTTACATAAAAATACCATTTTCCCCCGTGACAGAGTTCCACCCGCTCTAGCGGTTTAAAAAAAAATAGGTAGGTAGATACCTACCGAAAAAATATACGTATGATGACTGAAGATGAATGTTGTTAGTACCTACTTAATACCTAACATTAATTTTCAGTCATATAGGTACCTACTTAAATTTTTTCGTAATTTTCAGATTAACATTCGATGAGGCTGTAGAAAATCAATCATCATCTGCTTTTAGCCGGTAATTAGTGACCGATACTTAAACACATGATTGTGCTCATGATAACAAACAACTTTTACTATGGGACCAAACCTGAAATCGCGAAAAAAAAAATTTGCTGCTCCCTACATTTTGACGAGTTATGCGAACATGAATGTTTGGGACAGCTAATTTTTTTTCGCGATTTCAGGTTTGGTCCCATAGTAAAAGTTGTTTGTTATCATGAGTACAATCATGTGTTTGAGTATCGGTCACTAATTACCAGTCACCCTATAAAGATGAGAACTATTTTGAGCAATAGGTATGATAATAATCAGTAATAGGTAGGTATGACTTAGGTAGGTAATGCTTTTAATGAAATTTTGTTCTTCGTCCATAGTCCGTACCTACCTTTAGCACGGCTAGTATTCTAAGTTAGGTGGGTAGTAGGTAGGTACAACCTCCTGTCTGTCCTATAGGATGTTTTTTACTACGCAGTAATATATACCTATGTCATTGGCTGCTCATCAATGCTGTGCATCTCTTACAAATAGGTAACAATACTTTTGGTAGACCCTGACAACAGCTGCACATTAGGTTATACCAAACTGTAAATTTTCTCCGAATGATTTTAAACATTAAAATGTTGATAATCAAATGAGAAAATTTTACAGTTTGTAGTAACTTGACCTGCTGCTGTGTGTACCTAAATTAAAAAGCCTACCCGCTTTGGGTGGGGTACTCGTTTTAGGCTCACCTCCCCTAGGTTAATACATAGTAGCCCGAAATTGGAAACTGCCTTATTCGGTACATATACGTAGCTACATGGGACTCTGTGATTGAACAGGAACACCTTCTGCGATGAAGATTGGGTTAACCAATCAAGACCTACCTACTGTCCGTGGTAAAGTGACAGTGAGTAGGTCCTAACAGCCTCGTGCGTGCGTATAGATTATAATATGTATACTTAAGTCATAGTTAAGTGCTATATTTATGTCAAACTGTGAAGTTAGTCGACGTACTTTAACTACCTGTGAAAAGAAATTATTACGAAGATGAAAACAACGCCAAAATGAACTTATCGGAACTAGCTTTTGCACGTGTGGATATCGGAAAATATCCCACGGGAACAAAAATCCTTCCTTATTCCTTGTGCCTCCGAAAGGGAACCTCTGTGCAAAATTTCAGCTTTATAGGTCCAAGGCTTTGGACTGGGCGTTGATGAGTCAGTAAGGACTTTTCTTTCTATTCAACATTAGTTTTAGTATATGCGAAACCCGAAACACGTGTCTAGTATTTTTACGTACAGAATCTATGTACAAAATTTCAAAACTGTATCATGAAAAATCACAAAGCTATAAGCTTGTTATGTTACCAGGTTGTCCGTACAAAAACATGATCACCACGCGGCACCCCGCTATGCGCTCGTGAGTAGTGCCGCTACACAGTGTTTTTATTGCCCCAAAAATGTGACATCAGCTTTTTATTGAATTATTCTTTTTGATTTTTACTCAATAGTTCACTAAAAATGAACGAGTAGAACTCCCATGTGCCAATTTTATATAATCTATTTTTTTAAAAATCTTAAAGTTTTCGTTACTTAGAAGGTAAAAATAATTCGTACAAAAAAAACTGTATATGATTGAGTTTTATTTGAATTACATATTTATGAAGCAATTCTAGGCGCATATTTTCCCGTTTATATTTAATCAGAAATAATAATAGAACCCACAAAAAAATGTTTTTCCGAAATCAGTTTTTATTTTATCTAGGTCGAAGTAGAACTTCTGTCTGGTACAATTAAATTCCTAATACTAAGGTTTATCACCTACAAAAATATTACTTTCAGCTTGGGCCTAGGTTTTGAGAAAATTATGCCGGTAGGTCAAGCCACCCGAAACTGTCAAATTTTCCCAATCAACCTTGAACCTAATGCTATAACGATAAAGATGAAAATCTATTAAACAAATTTGACAGATTGTAGTAGCTTGATGTGCTGGCGTCTGTACCTACTAAGGTCAAAATTCAAAATTTAGGGTTATTACAAAAAGGTCAACAGCTTATCGAGGGTGGACCGCTTCCCGCGCCACACGTAACCCTTCGTCGAAAATAATAAAATATTCGTTTTTAATATTGCATGTAGGTGTACCTACTTGGTATTGTTTTACAGACACGGGTTTATCCGACAGTAGTCAACCTATTTTTTAATTTCACGCAAAAAGTGTTTTAATATTAATTTTTATTATTCTGTTGTATATTTAAGATAAAAAAGCTGCTGATTTATGTAAGTAATAAAAACTATATGTATCAAAAGGTCAAAATAGTGTCAACCCTAACACATATTTTTGAAAATAATTTACTCGAAACCTAGGCCCAAGTTGAAAGTAATATTTTTGTGGGTGATAAACCTCAGTATAAGGAATCTAGTTGTACCAGACCGAGATTAGAATCTCGGTCGAATTTTTTCTAGGTCGAAGTAGACTTCGACCTAGAAAAAATAAAAATAAATAAATACTGATTTCGGTTCAACATTTTTTTTGTGGATTCTGTTGTCATTTTTGATTAAATATCAATGGGAAAATATGTGCCTAGAATTGCTTCATAAATCTGCAACACAAACAACACTCAATTATATACAGTTTTTTGTACGAATTATGTTCAGTATTTTCACCTTTAAGGTCACGAAAACTTAGATTTAAAAAAAAAAAGAGAGTATATAAAATTGGCACCTGGGAGTTCTACTCGTGTATTTTTAGTAAACTAATGAGTAAAACTAACTGAGTAAAATATTCAGTAAAAAACTGATGTCACTTTTTTGGGGCAATAAAAACACTGTGTGCTATGACCTGCCGTGACTTGTGTTCGTCGCTCGGTGTCCATATTGAATATTTTTTTAAAGATTTTCGGGGCAAAATATAACACGGTATAATAATTATTGGAATCGATTCAGTTATTTATTCTGAACAAGCTATATTCAGGTTTCGCATATACTAAAAATAATGTGGTATATTGAAATAGTTTCTGCCCGCGGCTTCGTCCGCGTGAAATTTGTTGTTCCCCCAACCCACCCCGTCGCGTTGTATCGCATTGCCTGCCCGCGCTATTACGTCGTTTTCGCTTAGCGTTCTTTCTGACTTTTTTCGTTTTGCTCGGCACCTAAGAGTCCTAGAGTGATGTTAAATATGCCTATAGCCTGGGCTATCAAATACAAAAATAATTATTAAAGGCCGACTGGTAGTTCCAGAGATTAGCGCGTTCAAACAAACAAAAAGAGGTGTGTGTGTGTCAGCTCCGACGCACGACTGGAGTTTACTCCTGTTTTATGTGCCGTTCCGAGTTTCCGACTTTCTATTTTTCGGTCATTTCTGTTGAGCTGGGTTTCTTCAATGAATCAGTGCTATACAAATAGCAACTTTAAGGTGTAAAGGCACTCGTGTCCACTCCCCCTCTCACCCCACCTCCCACCACCACACCCCCTCTCCGTCTAACCCCTCTCTTACCTCTCCTCCTCTCCCTCTAAATTTTCAGAAAATCCTGAACACGTTATTCTTAATTTTTGGCCTCAAGTATACCTAACCTAAATACTGAGTTTCGAGTTAATCGGACCGCGCGTTAAAATTCCTCCATACAAACTTTGACACCCCCCAATTTACCCTTTAGTAGAAAAACAAAACATGACATAAATCATAATTTACTTAGATAAATATTCGTGCCAAGTTTCATGTTTATTAACTTAAGGAATAAAAATTTTTATACAAACTTCCTCCCCCTATTAACCATTTCACCCCTTTACAGGGTGAGTTTCATAAAATCCTTTCTTAGCTGACGTCTCCTTCTCATAATCTATCTATAAAATCTCAAATAATCTCACATCTCATACCTCTGTGCCAAACATCTCTTCCTAGATCCTACTGGATCGTTTTTGAGATTTCGAGTTTTTCAGTGAGTGAATGAATGTATGAATGAGTGACCTTTCGCTTTTATATAAATAATATATATATAGAAGATACTTACCTAAGTAGAAAGCTCTCCTTGTGCCGGTCACTCACATTCGCGAACCCACAAGTGTAGGACAACATTTGCGAATAGTTAAGGTATGATTCCGATCTCAGCAGCAGCAGCGGCAGCACGCAGCAGTGCTGAGTGATGATGAAGGAGGATTTTTGCAAAGCGTTGCCTTGCGGCGCGGCCCACCCTAATTTGCGCTAGCCTTTAGTTCACATCACAACAAAGTGCTTAGCACAAGTCCGTCCCCAACGACTCAAGATGTACAAGTCACAGGACGTTTTTGAAGTGCTCTCGCCAGTTGATAGAGATAATTAAGCTGTAGTAAACCCATTAGTTGGTTCAAAGTAGGTAGATAGGTAACATAAAAGACAAAGTAAGTCGTTCCGCCCTCGCCGGGCTCTCACTGAGCCGGTTCCAATTATCTACGGTAATCCGGCGCAGCGGGCCGCGCTAGATAGCCGCATGTAATCGACTTACCCGCGCGATTTAATATCGCACTCAATGTCCCAGCAAAATATTTACGTAATTTTCCTCCGACCGGCTTTGTCGATGAAACAAGTTAAAATCAGCTAGCTACAGCTACAGTGTCTACGGTGAATATCAAATTTTGTTCAGCATCGTTAATATTCCTTGCCAAAGTTTAGCACATCTGCCGATGAGGTAATTAAGTAGTTTGTGTTGTTTGATAAATGGAAAGATGTTCAGTAGATTAAACTTGTTCACCTTGCTAAGTACATTGAAAACATTTTTTTTTACAGGACGTGATCGTGCTAGTGCTTTTAGTTTGTTTATGGGTTTGTTACGAGCTTCCATTATTACTTTTAATTATATTTCCTGTCAAACAGAGGATGCTTTGAAATATCGCTATAGAAATTTATGTCAGCGTAATTTTGTTTCCTTTTTACCGTGGAAACAAAACTCTATTTAATTACTTAAAATTGGTCAAATGCGAGTTGGGATGGTTTCTGAAAGTTTGAATCCTACATATTAGGTTGGGGAAAAAGTTTTTTCGCATTATAGTATGTATGAACTTAAAATAAAATCTCTTTGGCTATACTATTTGTATCTGGCTGGTTTTGGTATCATTGAAAGTTTAAATTTTAAAGAACATAATTCCAAATTCAAATTAGGAAAATGTGTGATTTTCATTTGTTTTTCGTACTGTCAAGATGAGTGAATCTAATGAAGAAATTCGATACATTTTAAAATTTTACTACAAAAAAAGTACAAATGCAACGCAAGCCGCGAAAAAATTTTGCGATGTTTATGGACCCAGTGCAGTGTCTGTGAGAGTAGCACAAATTTGGTTTAAGCGTTTTCAATCCGGAAATTTTGATATCAAAGATGCACGTCGCTCTGGTCGTCCCTATTACGGATAAAATGGATGCCATTTTTGAAAAAGTGGAGCAAGATCGGCATATCAGTAGGTACGACGTAGCTGAAGAACTGGGAATTGACCACAAAACAGTTTTGGCGTATTTGAAAAAAACTGGGTACACAAAAAAGCTCGATATTTGGGTACCTCACGAGCTCACTGAAAGAAACCTAATAAACCGTGTACTCATTTGTGATTCTTTATTATGACGTAATGAAACCGAACCATTTTTGAAGAAGCTGATAAACCCGAGTTAACTCGCAACAAGGTGATGCTGTGTGTGTGGTGGGATTGGAAGGGCATTATTCATTATGAGCTGTTACCACCAGGCAGGACCATCGATTCTGAACTCTACTGCGAACAACTGATGAGATTAAAGCAAGAAGTTGAGAGAAAGCGGCCGGAATCAGTCAACAGAAGGGGTGTGGTTTTTCATCATGATAACGCTTGACCTCACACATCTTTAGCCACTCAGCAAAAATTAAGAGAGTTTGGCTGGGAGGTGTTAATGCATCCGCCGTATAGTCCTAACCTTGCACCTTCAGATTTCCACCTGTTTCGGTCTCTTCAGAATTCTTTAGGCAGTGTCACGTTAACATTACGAGAGGACTACCAAAACCACTTGTCGCGGTATTTTGATCAGAAGTCCCAAAATTTCTATAGCAATGGGATCATGTCCCTACCTACAAGATGGCAAAAAGTTATCGAACAAAATAGTACCTACATACTTTAGATAAATGTAAATAAAGTGTATTAAAAAATGTTTTGAATTTTCATAAAAAATGCGAAGAAACTTATTCCCCAACCTATTAGTTGTGAAATCCGATATGTCATGTAGGTAAATCCTACATGAACGGGAAATGTGCAAAACTTTCATGACACCAAGCGCGATCACGCCTCCTATGAAGTATAGTTGGGTACCTGCAACTTCATAAGAGGCGCCTCAAAGAGATGTCAGCAGTGACGGGGTCAATTGGGCCGATGCCGCCGGGGTCGCGGGTAGTTCGAAAGAGATACCGTGGCCCTGGCACGGGCAAATGAAGGAACATGGGTGGGTTTAACAAGGAACACGTAACAGTCTGACACGCCCTCCCGCTCTGCCCAGAGCGGGAGAAGTCATTTGATGATCATCCACAAAAAAAAAAAAGGTACCTGCAACCTGAAACAAAAATGAATAGCGTTGCTGCTTGATAGGCACTATATGCAATCTTTAATTTTTAAAAGCTTTTTCTGATAGTATTTAAATCTGCACTTTTACATAAGGACCTAAGTACCAACTCTACCAACCCGATGTTGAAAGTTTCAGTGAATTTCTGATAGAAGTAGTTGCGCCCCGCGGTTTCATCCGCGTAGACCGGGATAAAAAGTAGCCTATGTGTTAATCCAGGGTATAAGCTATCTACATACCAAATTTCCTTCAAATCGGTCCAGCCGTTTGAGCGTGAAGAAGTAACAAAAATACAAACACACACACACACACACTCACAAACTTTCGCCTTTATAATATTAGTGTGATATTAGGTACATAAGGTGGTGTTAGCCGCTGATACTGTTAGCTACATGCTTTCTCCTAATAGGTAAGGTAGAGTTTTTTACAAGACACTTTTTTATTTTATGGAGTGTTACCTGCCTATTTACAATAACGTGTTTATTTCACTCTAGCCTTTTCAGTTTCGCTATTCTATTTCTCAGCAAAAACAAATTGCCACTGAAGCCGAAGGACTCATTTGAATGCGGGAGATAAATATCAATTTAACCCTACAAACCTGTAAATCTCGGAATAAATCACTGTTTTGGCACCACTGATAAAGGCCCGCCTACATTCGTCTTGATAAAGACAGCTAAAACGACGTACTGCCTTTCTTTGTGACTGTGCCTTCAGTACCTTGCTGGGGACTGAAAATAACGAGTATCGATTTAACTAGCATACTCCCTCCGTACGTGCAAGTCGGTTCGATTTGGGTGACACACTTTACCGGTGATAGGCAGAGAAGCGTGCAATTCGTTACCCGCAGTCCCAACTTATCTGACTCTTATTTATACGCAACCTATTTGTGGTTATTTGTTGTTTATGTAAATGTTAGTTTTGAATCCGATACTTCGACTCAAGTTGGATTTACTTAGATAGGTAATATAACTTTATATATGCCATTGTCTACCTATTTCATCGCACTTTCACTTTGCTACAAGACTTGAAATCCGGCTCATAGACTTATTAACAATTATTTCAACTACCAGACACACAATTAAACTTCAGTATCCACTATCCACCGCTAAACATCGGCCAAACATGGCTTAGTAAATTAATCTGATTGCCATTAACTTGAGCGCTAATAACAATTAAGTATGTTCATTAACTAGGTAATAAATGTTATAGATTTCGTGATTTTCTTTCAATTGTAAGCTTTTGTCTTGTATTATTTGTGACCGGCGCGGCGGGGAATCGGAATCGGTTTCATTTTGACAGTTCCAACAACATTCATTGCGTTATTTACGTTGTCGAGTAGACAAATTTTTCGAACATATGAAGCAATGAATTTGCTTCAAAATAATTCAGATTACGAGTGATATGATGTGTTTCGCAATTAGGGTGCTGGTAAGATAAGAGTATAGAAAATATAATGTAAGTACTTAAATGGACTTTAGAAATTCAGTTTAGGTACCTACACATAATAAATAGGTACTTACTTAAAGAGTGGCTTGTGCCTATCTCATATAAATTCATTATTTTAGCGTTTGCAATCGTCTAAACAATCGTCGTCTCAATACCATGATTTAATATGAACCAAAGACAACAAATTATTTTAATTTCAGATTAGATAGTAGACGATTACATTTTCGTGCCACAACATTGATGTGCAGATAGGTGTAGGTACATTCTCATACGTACAGGAACGACAGGTAATTCACGTTCGTATACGAAATCCGTAGACGTAGGTACGAGTAATTCCATTGGTATATCGGTTTCATTTGACAATTGAGAAATAGAGAAAATGTCAAGCCAAACCGATTCCAATTAAAATTGAAATTACGTGGTTAGGATACTGCTAGCGACAGCGAATTCAGGTAAAGGCGCCGTCTACTTTATTATATTGCATTCAAAGAAGCTGTTACTGTATAAAATTAGTTGTATAAAAGCTTCTATGAAAAGCAATGTGCTCAGACAAATCGATTGGGCAGAGACTACTTATTATATTTTCATTCGAGTTCAAGCCATTATGTCAGTGTATCAATATAGACAAGTACTTATATTCTTAAGCATCAATCTGAAAAGAAAGGCGATAAGACCCCGCGAACAAAGTGCTAACCTGTTGAATGCTCGTGTGGCTGCCAGTATAGCTTCATTCTCTCTCGGCTTTCCCGACGGTGCGGTCGCTATCGAGCGAACCCAACTCCACAACAATAAGTACCCATACCCCGTACCACTCAACACTTAAGTGTCTGCATTTATTTTCTCTTTGATCTAACATATATTTTTTTCTTTGCAGGTATATCGTTCCCAGAAGCCAGTGTTGTGTGTATTTCGTCTCGTGCGTTGATATAGTTGTAAAATGTCGTGTTTCGGTGGCAGCGTGCTGATCCCCGACTAAGGAAATAGTGTTTTGTGGTGCTCAGTGTAGTGTGATGATGTGTGTGAAGTGAAGTGCTAAGGCAAAAGGAAAACCGACATCATGTTGCCGACAAATGTTATGTCCTTTATGAAAAAGGTGAGTGATATTAGCATGCGCTCGACTGTCCATAGCTTTAAATACGAGTTTGTATAAGGACTTTTTTGAGTGAATTCCCCATCTCTTGTGATGCTGATCACTGTATGTACCTATACTTCTATTTCATGGGTAGATTTTACCGCCCATTATCCTTATATTAACTCTTAATCGCCTCTTACCTCTCTCACGGGAAGTAATTAAGAGGTCCTATTCGTGACCGAGACGGCACGGATTGATTAATAGTATTCCTACCGAACCATTTTCTATTGTGCCTCTAATCTACCTGCCCCAACGAGCGGAACTCAGGTTTCGTCCTATTATCTGCGCAAATGAGAAATCTAGGATGCTGAATCACAGATTTTCTCGAATATTGAAACATCTTGGGAATAAACCGATGAGCCAACGAAGCCTTTAGAACAATGTAGGGGATGATAAGTGATACACAGATTAAAAAAAAACAAAATAATTTTTATATTGTACTTATGAAATTATGAATATAATTTTTTGGCAGTACCTACTAAGTATCTTATCTGTGTAACAAGGCACTTAGTTACGCAAGTCCCGTTTTCTTTATAATCCTTTAAGAAACCGCCGCACATACTTTTCGCCCTTTTAACTTAAATTTTCTAACGTAAATTAATTTATTATTTAAATAATATCATATTAATGTACAGTTGCTCTTTTTTGTTAATATTAACTGAATTCGCAACAAAATATTTAATTCACGAGCGGAAAACGCGCCGACCATTTTCAGACTAAATTATTCAGTTTGCTTCTGTCAGGATGAGCGAATGTATACTAACTATAAGGCCACCTGGTTACAGTAGGTACTGCATTAATTACATAAGTACACATACAAAAACCCCGACTCACATACCTCTACATGTTATATTTATTTTCGTGTAATCTAACACACCACCTGTGTTAAACAGAAATCTTTGTTTTGATTTTATTACCGCCTCGCCTTAATTAAAATTCCCTGTGTAGTCGCTGCTCTAATATAAATTATAATGTGCTCGGCTAGCAAACATTTCTTTTTATCTAACCCTTTTCAGCTTTTAGCTAGGGCTAAAATACAAAAAAAAAACATAGTTAGTTGCGTTCCTGTTCTTTCGTAGAATGAATGGAAGTGGGTCAACCATTGTTATCCAAACTTAGTTTAGTTATTTCAGTTGTAGGGTCCAAACCTATGAAGGTAAGTAAAAAAGATTGAACTTACTAAAGATCATATTTTCATGTTTTACAGAAAGTAATAAAATCCCAAATACACAGAATTGGAAAAATTCCTACAAAGTAGCAATCTCGAACAAGTAAAAAAGGAAAATATCGTGGTTTTATTGTAAACTATCTTTTTCCTGCGGTTGCGTCCACGGAATAAGATATGATCCCCGGGGAACTACGTGTGCCTTCGGTATAGAAGTGGGCTGTGTCCTTTTCCTTATATTTTGTCAAATGAAATTCCGTTTCGTTGAGCTACGTGGTTGAAATAAACGCTCGGGTGGACGAAAGGAAGTACATAGTTTTAAGTGTGTGTTGATATGGATTGCATCCTCATAAGAACAACTCGATGATTATAGATTTGTTATGTTGGAACAGTGAAAAAATGTACATAGATGTTGTTTTAAAATTATTGATATTTTCCCTGCCAGTGATCGATATAAAGACAAAAACTGTTAGAATTTTCTGTGTTGGCACTTACATACATATGTTCACAACCGAACAACTCAACCTAAAATAATCATAAATAATCAATGTCCCCAAATCCTAAACAACTATGTCATTGAATGTCCCCAATGCGAGAAGTGAGATTCCATAGAATCAACGAAAATACTAACTAGCTCACCACGTTCATGCCTCACGTAGGAATCCCGATTTAGATGTCCAACCCCGTGCGCAGAAATTCAATTTGTGATTTAAAAAAACCGCAACATCCTCGTCTGTTCCGGTATTAAAGTTCGAAGTCTTCTAACGAAGTATTCGAGCTTCGGCTCAGTTATCCGCTGCGCGATTTGTGCTAGTTACATCTTCAGCCGACATTCTAGAACGTTGGAAATGCAAGATACAAAGTATACAAATACATTTTGCAGGAAATAGCAACCTTTTAGCTATTCACTATTGAACCGAAAAGTAGACAAAAGATCTTTGTGTGTGTGCATTCATTGTTTTTCGAGTGTGAATGTGGTATCTGTGCCACTTCGGCTTCGCTATTGGCTGGCGGCAGGCGGCAGGTGTGCTCAGTGTGTGCTAGCGGCGGCTCACTAGCGCTTCCTGTGAGATGCATTAACGCTCCGCTAAGCAGAAACGTCTTTCTTTCTCATCAAAACAATATTGTTGAGTTCCGCGCTCGCCGACATTACCGTTCGTGAAACAAAAACCCCTATGTGGTGGGCAAACTAAAAAAAAACAAGTTCTCGTAAACCTGAATTTCATATAGTGATATTTGTACGAATGTATTTTAAGATAGGGGCTAAAAACCCGCAAGATAACTATTCCTTACACGTAGTGACTTCTCAAGAACTTGTGGCTGTCGGTCCCAATTGACACACAAACCTGAAATCCCTCTTCGACACGAATGTGTCGAATTCCTGTTAAGACCACAGTAACTAACCAAGTTTAACTTCTGATTTAACTTGAGAAATCACAGGGGGTTTCCCTAAATATACATTACAACAATGTCTCATCTAAATGTAAATGTCGTTGCACGGCAGTTTAACATTAATACCTGGTGCCCTGGTATAAATATTGCTACCAAAAGGAATATCGTAAGATAAGCCTTTACACAACAAGCAGATAAAGTGCCAACATATCGCCGTCCAAACGGGGTTTTCCAGATATTTTCATATTTCTCTACCGCACACGGTCAGCCCTCTTTGTCGTTCTCCACGGAACGCCGTGGAGAACGACAAAGAGGGCTGACCAGCACAGATGTCAAAGATAGAGCAACGGCTCTATCTTTGACATCTGTGCTGAAAACGTGCACTACATAGTGTAGCGAAATAAAAATGAAAATTCACCACTTTAACACGTATAATAAATTATTAATATTTAAAAAAAGAATAGGACCAAAAAAAAAGCTAAAATTAAAGACGATCTTGTGTCGAAAATGAAAATGGTCTTGGCGGTCTTGAACTCCAAGGATTATATGCTGCTGATAAAAGCAACCCCAAAAGCTCACAAGGCTGGTGGCCGTTGTGGTCTGTTGCCCGGAACAAAAAAGCCGGAAGTAGTTAGCCCTTTTTAACTGGTCCTAGACTAAATTCGAAGAATATCTTACACCACTTGTACAGAACTCAACAATACAACTTAGCTGACTGCAGATAATAGAACATATAATCTGATTAGGAATTAACACAAAGTACAGTATATAAAATTAACTAGGGAAAGTTTACAAAATTCGACTATCGATCAAAGACATTAAATTACTTTTTACTAAATCTCTTTAGACTAGATTCAATTCCTCATTTTTCAAGTTTTCATTAAAAAAAGACAATTACTACAAACAAATTTTGAAAATTTGAAGAAATTAAAAATTAAAAAACCGCCCAAGTGGGTATTGGACCACGCACAATGAAGGGTTCCGTAGTTGAAATGAATTTACCCCAAGAACAAACTTAACTTGTATTATAGTTGAAACGCTGCTCTCCCATACATCGATATACATCACTGCCAAATCTCCAAAAACTGCAAAGTTTGTAATCGCGATTTTTTTTTATGTGATAAAACTACAAATTAACGATTTTCGGACTTTTTCCTTTACTTGTGAAGTAAGACCTTGCTTCTTGCCAAATTTCATGATTCTAGGTCAACGGGAAGTACCCTCGTCGGTTTTGATTTATTTGTCAGTTTCAAAATATGTCGCATAAATGGCCGTATTTTTTTATTGCGTTGACTTAGAAGCATAGTTTTTTTTAGTGCTCCAAGAACCCGTAGCCCTACATATAGATATTAATTTTAACTTGATACCTGCACGCGTTCTTGAGAAAAAGGGTTCTTGACAGACTGACAGACGGACATCGAAGTGATCCTACAAGGGTTCCGTTTTTCATTTTGAGGTACGGAACCCTAAAAATTGATGAGCAGATAAACGAACCAGAAAAAAATAAATTAATAAGCCGCAGAGATCACGCTGCAAAAGGTACATCATACTACTAGCTACATCAACAACTAAATAATACATTGTAAAATGTGTAGGGAGCAGTTTTACAAACCGGAGTGTTTGTTAGCTAAATCAGTCACGTACAGCAGCTGCAGTATGGCGGATAGCTGCATTGATGTGCAGACATAATATCTACTCGTGTTTCATAAATTTGAGAAAACTCCTACATGTTGGGTACAATATTTATGTCATCACTATATTTTCATTTTAAAACTTCCACTACACTTTTAAAACTTCTTTATCGTCATGGAAGGTAGCAAAGCCGACTGTAACGTGGTGGTACTAAGCAATAGGGATGATGCCTGGGTAAAAAAAATAAATTCTATTTAGTCTGTCAATCAGATAATAAAAAAATATTAGACAAGTATTTTTAAATAGTTGAATATATTTATTTAAGGGCTGATTGTTCAATAGGTTGATAACTTTTAACTGAAGAATAAATGTGACAGTTTGACATATTTTCTATACAAAAGCTGTCAAACCGCCATATTTATTCCTCTGATAAAAATTATCTGACTATTGAACAATCAGTCCTACATGTAATATAAACATACCTAAAAATAACAAAATTATATCCTAACTAAAACTAGTCTCAAACTAAAACATGGCGTCGAAAAATTCATCCGCATCGCCACGTTGCCACGTTGTATGGCAATGCTTAGCCTCTGGCCAAGGTAAAAGCCAGCCCTTGGGTCACGGGAAGTGACCAGCCGTTTCGAGATATCCTTAAAGAGACCACGAGCACTCGGACCCACGGCCCGAGGGTTTCAACCCCAAACGGCTCGAAAATATAGTGATAAATAAGGTTACTATATTTACGCCGCTTGAGGTTTTCCGCAGCCGCAGCAGCGGAGCCAGCAAGGCACGCTGAGCCAGGAAGATGGGATGGCGCAAGAGTATCGACACACGTTGCATCCCACACTAAAAGCCTACCCACCTTCCATGGACATAAAGACATGCCGTCCGGTCTCTTGCCATCATCGCGTGCCAAGCCATTGGGTTCTAATACAGCTGGAACGCCGACGGTAACAAGAGCTCGTCGGATGATGTCATTAATGTTCTCGTGCCGCGCTAAGCGACCCGCACTTCGGCTGCAAGACAGGCCGTGGTGACCGAGGCTGTTGACAACTTCGCCACAGTGACAGCGATGAGGAGAACAACATGGAGCTCCAAGTCGCAGGGAAGCAGCGAGGCGGAAAGTAGTGTCGTCGAACAAAGTGCCTATGTTCGACGACGGTACTGCATGAAGCCATAGACTCGACTCCCACTTATCCACAGCCAGCAGGCGCGCACGCTCTGCAGTAGTAGCAGACGTGTTATGTAAATTGTTCTGTACTACTCTGCAGAGCGACTCATCCCACCGTCTCTGGGAGGTTGGGTTATCGGGTAAATCTGAGTTCGGGCAAGCGAGTCTCGAGGCATCCATAGCCTCGGTGAAGCTCGGCATATCAAAATTAACCAGTGTGGAGGCTAGGATTTTCCTGATTAATTTCTCAGTACCGTGGACCGAGGATATGAAAGCCGGTAAACTAATACTAGAAATTTTGCGGACATCGAGGCCTCCCATAGGAATGGCAAGAGTAGCTTGTGTCCAATCTCGGTCGTCCATGGCCACATTTAAAATCGAAACTAATGTGTGCCGGATAATTTTGTCCATTTTGTCTAAAAGGTGAGTGTGCTTCCATAAATGGGAAGCGCGAAGGAAATATGTTAATTTAGGGCCGAAACAGCAGTAACGAATTAAGGTGATGGCGGAATGTATATTAATTTGGAATAACCTCTCCGAAATGTCGTTGAAATTTTGTATTTTTTCCTCAATAAAAGAGGGAAAGGAATTCTCGAAGATTGGAGACCCAAGGAGACGAAGAGTACTTCTTTCAATAATTTTGATTTCTGGAGTTATTGCGTTAAATTTGGGAAGTGTCAGATATCTATCAATACTGTCCGCTAAGTATAGTTCACATTTCGAAAGGTTGAGATTAAGGCCAATGGAATGAAGTTCATTTTTTAAGAATTGCAGGTCATTTAAAATAGTTTCTACATCGACTGCCAAGGTTCCATAATAAAGATACCAAACGTTAAATTTGGAATTTAGCTGTTGAATAGTTGGGTGAATGGCTAAACTAAAAATCACTGGCCCGATGGGGTCACCTTGTTGACAGCCAACAGCAGATTCCAGAAGGTTGTCCCGATACAGTAATTTAGAAGGGTGCCTGTAGCATTGCCAAAGGAAACTATAAATTTGGGGTATTTCTATTTTACTTTCTGCCAGAAAGGTGTCCCTATTAACTGAATTGAAGGCATTCTTTATGTTAACCTTCAGGATGACCTCTCCTTTGCCAGAATTCAAGTAGGTCGACAAGGCGTGTACGGCAGCCTCACAGCCCCTTTTGGGGAGCCGTAACCTAGCTGCACGGGCTGAAATTTTTCCGAAACCACCTCACCATAAAATTTACAGAAGATCTTGGCTGCCATACGATGGTAAGTAGTGCCCACGGCAATAGGGCTAATGCCATCATCCCTCTTGCGCAGGGCGCATAGGTTGGGCCCGTATAGAACGTCAATGACAGCCTCGTTCACCTTGCCGGAGAGCATAAGGTTAATCAGAGCCGTAAGCTCCTTCAAGAGCAACTCACCAGCTTCCCCGGCGCCTGAACAAATAAGGCCCTTTAGGTGCTGAGGATTCAGACCGTCGAGGCCGCCAGCGGACCCGCTCCGGAAGATCAAACGGCTGTGACCAACTCTCGACCTGTAATGATGAGGGAGTGATTATCCAGATCTGGGGGGTCGGGAAAAAAAAGGCCATCCGCTGGGGCAGGGTGTTTGCTCTCCAGAGCTGCGAGCGTTTCTGGAGAACACGGTGCCACCACATCACTACTAAAAAGAATCCGGGCTGCTCCGCTAATGTCACCTTCCCCTAACTTAGATTCTACCAAATGAGATATACCTCTTGAAGAGGTATATGTCTGTGTCTGTAATTTGGAATCTAAATTATGAGCCGAAATATTACAGTTTTCTTTAATTTGAGCAGTTAAAGTCTTTTTGGTTGCCAATTTCTTTTGTACGTGTAGAATTCTGTAAGGAAAGGTGAGAAGCTGTTCCCAAGCACTTTGTGAGTTCTCCCGGGCGGCAAGGCGAACGCAACCTGCTAGATGTTGTGCCACTAGAGGTCTAGCGCCGGCCGCGGGGAACTCGCTTCAAAACAGGAACAGAATTTTTGAATTTTGAAATGGTTTTTCAAAACGGGTCGGGAGTGGATGCAGTCGGTGTTGTAGATGTGTGATGTGTGATGTAGTGGTGTTGTTTTTAGTATTTGTTGTTATAGCGGCAACAGAAATACACCATCTGTAAAAATTTCAACTGTCTAACTATCACGGTTCATGAGATACAGCCTGGTGACAGACGGACGGAGAGCGGAGTCTTAGTAATAGGGTCCCGTTTTACCCTATGGGTGCGGAACCCTAATAATAATTTTGATTTTGAATAATCATAAATCTTTAGTTACATCAACATACTATTTCCTTTATTTCATTAAATATGTACATATAAATTACATTTTTATATAAAATATAAAAACATTTAAAAATATAAAAAAATAGTAACCCACTGGTATCTGGAACAGGGTCCAAGTTACCGGCGGTTAGGGCTCCAGAGATTAATCTGCTTACTTCAGATAAATCCGTAAAAAACAAAAGCAATAAAACACGGTGACACACTGTCAAGCACTCAGAAAAACCGCGAAATGTCAATGACGAAAAAAAAAAAACCAAACACAGATTATGTTATATTTTGCGTTCACGAGTTAGCAAATTTATCAAAGGACGTAAGTAACCAAACTTCTTCATACTAAAGTGGTCTGTAAACACAAGAAATAAGGTGTAAACTCAAGGAGCAGCTACGCGGCAGCCGGCTACCGCTTGGGATTTGACGGAATGGCGCGATTCGTAGACGCGGCAGCCGGCTACCGCTTAGTGTTTGAGTGGTTAACACTACAAACCAACGCACCACTTGTTATTGGTTTGCTCGCTTCCGTTCTGGAAATTTCGACCTGAAAAATGAACCTCGCGGTCGTCCGAAGACTTTGGTCGACAATGACGAATTAAAGGCGATTGTGGAAGCTGATGATACACAATCTACGGCTGAATTAGCAGCAGCTTTCGACGTTAGCGTCAAAACAATATTGGCCCATTTGCGTCAAATTGGCAAGGTAAAAAAGCTTGACAAATGGGTGCCCCACGAACTCAATGATCGCCAGCGCGAAGTACGCGTCGAGACGTGCCTTGCACTGCTCAACAGACACACAAATGAAGGAATTTTGAACCGCATTGTTACCTGCGATGAAAAATGGATTCTGTTTGATAACCGCAAGCGCTCAGCAAGTTGGTTGGATCCTGGTTCAGCACCGAAACAATGCCCTAAACGAAAACTCACCCCTAGAAAAGTGATGGTCACTGTTTGGTGGTCTAGCGCCGGTGTGATTCATCACAGCTTCTTACCAAACGGGGTGAGCATTACTTCAGATGTGTACTGTGAAGAACTGAACACAATGATGGAGAAGCTGGCACATCTCCAACCAGCATTGGTCAATCGCTCGTCTCCGCTGCTCCTGCACGACAACGCGCGACCTCATACTGCACAGCAGACGGTCTCCAAGTTGCAAGAACTGGGGTTGGAAGCTGTCCGTCATCCGCCCTACTCACCAGACCTTGCGCCTACAGACTACTACTTTTTCCAGAATTTGGATAACTTTTTGGCGGGGAAAATATTCAATACCCGAGAGGCAGTACAAAATGCCTTTGAAGAATTTGTTGCCTCCCGTCCAGCTGATTTCTTTAAGAAGGGCATCAATAAACTGCCACTGCGTTGGCATAGATGCATTGATTGCATGGGTGATTACTTCGATTAATACAAATAAAAAATGCATGAAAAAAAATTGTTTAAATTTTTTCATACAAAACGGCAAATTCATAGGCAAAGACCTATGATTTAAACTGGTATTGGGTGAAATAATTTTGTACTATGGATGTTCTGGCAGCAAAATTTTGGGTATTGGACACGTGAGGTAATGGTTCATCACTTTCTTCTTGTACATATGAAGAGTCATATTATGAAGAACAACACATACCACAATCACCTTCAATACTTTTGGAAGTTTTAACTGCATTCCTGCATGTAGGCATGGAAATCTTATTTTAAGAACACCAAAACACCTTTCAATTGTGTTTCGTGATGCTATCTGGGATCTGTTATAGGCTTCTTGGGATGGAGAGGCAGGGTTCAAAAAGGGTGTCCTGAGATACCTAAGGCATGGGTAACCACTATCTCCGAGAATAAGGTATGGCCCAAATCTGCCAGTTTCAAACTGAGCTGCAAGTGGTGAGTCATTCCAAATAGTAGTGTCGTGTACGGAGCCTAGCCAACGTGCAATGACATTATTTATTTGTAAATTGGCATCACAGATGGCTTGAACGTTTATAGAAAAAAAAACCTTTTCTGTTCCTATAGAGCTCAGCTCTGCTCCCTCCTGGTGAATTTATTTTTACATGAGTGCAGTCTACAGCACCTATGACTCTAGGAAATCCATCTATGTCAAAAAAGTGCCGCCACTGATGGTCTCTCCTGCGCAGTGGGCATACGAACATATTGCCGTCTCAACAATGCTATGGCACTAGTCACCCTCTCTATCACGCGGCACACCGTCGCCTTACTCACATTCACGGTGTCTCCTACAACAGCTTAAAAGCGCATAAAACCTAAGAGCTATTAGTAGCTGTAATATGGGAGAAATACAGTCTTGCCGTTGAATACGACAGGTTAGTTTAGGCTTTATTTTGTTAAAAATAAACCGAACCGACTCCTTCGTAAAGCAGAACCGACTCTTAAATTGTTCATCGCTTAGCGTGATGAACAAGTTAGGCCGATATCCTGCTATTTTTCTGCGCAGTTGTCTGCGTTGACGCATCTCCAAAGACGACAGGGAAGTATCGTCGTCACTCATTATGATCAAAATCATTATATAGCTGATTACAGTTTGAATAGCCGAAATTGGTGTGTCAACTTTCAACTGCTCAACTTGACGTTGATAATACTTTGAGTATTGTCAAACACATTTTTCTTAGTTCAGAAACGCAACTGACGACCTTAAGCATGAGTTAAGCATGCTTTCTTTCAAATTTGAGTAAATGATGTTATATTACTCAAATCTTGATTAGAGTTTAAAAAAACTTAATTCAGAAACGAAAAAATGTTTAAGCTATACTTAAGTACAGATTAGAACGTTCTCAACTTCAAATTCTCAATTCAGAAACTGGGTGTTAATATTATTTTCCTTGGGTACTTACCAAATACGTCAGTCGAATAGTGAACATATTAAAATTAACGGCACTTACATAATTGAAGTATGTGTGATGTGTGTGTGTGTGTCGGAACCTTTTTTTTTTTTTTTTTATGTATGTTCCCCGATTACTCGAAGATGGCTGGACCGATTTGGATTGTTTTTGTTTTATTCGAGAGGGTATACATCACAGTTGGTCCCATATAAAATTACATCAGTCTGTCTCAAATAAATGTCATGAAACTGAGGGCGTTACATTATTAAGGGGCAAAATACTTTCATAGCATGTAGGAAGAAAAACATATGTTTATATTTTCAGTAAAAGGTATCCTAGAGTATTGCTGTAATTGTATGTTGGTCGCCGAACGATCGGTTGTTATGTCCATGTAATCATCACAGTTGTTTGGTATTTGAGATGGGCAAGGTATCAGGATAACATTTTACTACCAGCTCTGCAATTAGATCATGTTTTTTAGAAGGGGAATAAAGACAAATATCAAGATGTTGTTTTTTTTATTAGACTTAACCTGATGTTATTTATATCATTTCCTAATAACTTATTACACTTTCAACAGATTAAGGTTTGCCCATCAATATTTACACAAGCTTGATATTAATTTGACGCCTTTTACCGGTCGACATAATCTTTAGGTATCTTTAGGGTTGGTGTCGTACTGCTGAGTGCTGCTACGGCCGGAGCAGTGCGAATGTGATGTGGGTGTCATCCTCCCGCCCTTATCCCAGTTTATCTGCCCAATTTGTGTGTCTTGACTCTCGGATGCCTTATCGGTCTAGCCTTCATCACAGTAGTCACCTTCACATTTCCACCCATATCATCTTTCACGCAATCCATCACCGTTTTAATGAAAATGACACAAATAATGATATTAACCAATGTACATTTTCAACTGTTAACAAGAAAACACATCTGACTTGTCTGTCAGTTTGATAGATCCGGTAGATCCGGTCATGCTGGGTCATCCAGTAGTGTCACTTGTCACTTCGTTTTTTTCAACGAGATGTACCGAAAAACTGATATTTTCATTTCGAAATATTTTAATTTGAAACCCCCCATAGGTTTTAAAAATATGATAAGTATATCAATCTATTCCCGGCAATGTATTCTCAACATTGGAAAATGTTTTGAGCCCTCTAAGTGAGCACTTTTTTTTTGTACAAATTAATGTAAGGCTCTTGCCATGATTCTTTTCTTTGTAGATCCAAAAATAGTTGCGATGTTTTAGCTAGATATTTAAGTATAGTAATTATAAATAATTTAGTTACGAGGTCTATTTTTCACGACTTGTCACCAGCACAGATAAATGATTTTTTGCTTTAATATTAATAATTAATAAAAAATGACTTAGATAACACGCATTAAAGTTGGGGAGACGTCATGCCATATTTTTAACCGACTTCAAAAAGGAGGAGGTTATCAATTCGTCGGAACCTTTTTTTTTTTTTTTTTTTTTTTTTTTTTTTTTATGTATGTTCCCCGATTACTCGAAGATGGCTGGACCGATTTGGATTGTTTTTGTTTTATTCGAGAGGGTCACAGTTGGTCCCATATAAAATTTATTAACTTTGCTTTGGTAGTTTTTGAGTTAGCTTCAATAATACGTATTTTTTCCCCACTTTTATATGGATGATGTTCTACGAGTACTTTGTTTTGCAGGTAGTGGTATTAGAATTTGTGTGGGGTAGGTTCCACAACTAAAAAGTGAAAAATAAAAACTTTTTTACAAAAAAAATACAACCGACTTCCAAAAACAACTACAAAGTGAAAAATAACTTTAATTTCGGAAGTCGGTGGCAAAAAACGAAAATACATTTAACTAGATACCGACTTCCGAAATTAAAGTTATTTTTCACTTTGTAGTTGTTTTTGGAAGTCGGTTGTATTTTTTTTGTAAAAAAGTTTTTATAACTTTAACTCAATCTACACCATTACATATGCACACATAGTACACATACCCTCTCACACATACACACACACCCACACATACACACACTCATTCAAAAACTCACTCATATACAACACACAAATGCGCTCCTTGTTGTATTTTTGTATTTTTATTTTTAAATTATTTTGGTTTTTTCTTTTGTTTTTTTTTTTTTGTTTACTAATTGCATACCTATGATTATGTTAAATGGAAGGGCGGAGTCACCTAACACAAGCATTCCCTTGCTTAAAAGGTGATCTCCAACTCATGTGTGTTAACAATATGTTGAAATTCAATAAACATTTTTTTTTTTAATCTATCGCCGTAATCTTTTCTTTTGACCTACATAAAAAAACAAAAAAATACTTTGTCCAATTTTTTTTAATAAACTAAACGACGGACAAAATAAAATGTTGTCATCATCCCTATTATAAAAGCGACTTGGCATCACGTTTGAATTTCATAGAACAGGAAACTTTATCGGGAAAATCTGTGTAAAAGTACGATTCTATTTTTTCCAAACATCCTGCAATTGCTGAGGGTTGGGTGGTGTGGGGGGGAGATCGAGAAGTCCGCTGAATGGAGCCGCACTCTACAATGACGGCCCCTGACGACTCTATTAGCACACAGCGCGCTGCATAAAGGTGAACCTTATCAAAGCGCGCATATTAAAGCGAGTCTTTTACTGAACTACTAAAAGTTCGCATTTTTTACCCAAAATAAATAGCATTCCCTGAATACGTTATTTGCTAGGGTAAAATAGCAAACGTTTTTTTCAGTTTTGCTTATTTAAATGTAATCTAACCCGAGAAATAATTCTAGACCGAGTGCGTAACACCGAAATCCGTCGTCGGTCGAAAGTCTACGACGTCGGGGACAGGGTGATGCGCCTTAAGTGGAGTTAGACGCGGAGATGGCCGATGGAATAAAGCTGTGAGCGAACGGTGGCCAAGATTAGGCCATAGAAACCAGGGCTGTCTAAAAACCCCGTTGGGTTGATGATATCGTCAAAGTCACGGGAAACACCTGGATGAGAGACGCACGGAACCGGGAAGTATGGCAGAAAAAGGGGAGGCCTATACCCAGAAGTAGTTGATTCCGGGCTGGAATGATGATAATGATGAGATGTATTCTGAAGTACTTTTAAATCGCTGAATGTATATACACCTCGGTGCAAAACAGTATATTATGATAAAGTACATTAAGTATAAACGTTTACCGATAGCTTGAACTTTTAAAACCAATCTCACTCCGTTTCTCGGCATCGAGTGGAAACAAAACGAAATGAACGGGACGCTCGCTCAGTAGAATGTTTTATGGATATTTTTTGCTTTTAAAATGCTAATTTTCCGTAAGGTGAAACGAACACTTCAGATAATTTCCATATGAATACCTAACTACATGAACCTGCTTAATAACGTGCAACATAAATTTGAACTGTAATTTAAGGACGCTGTTGCAAATGGGTAGTCAAATTATTACTTTTTTACACAAAAGCATGTTTATTAAATAAAATGCTTTACATTCTTTTTTGTTTTTTTGCCAAATTGTTGATAGATGTGCATGGTACGATTCTGAACTATAAATATAATTTTAGATAGGTACAGTAGTGCTATTCTGTAAACATCTCACCGTGAAAACATGAGTGAAGTGATCTTAAAGTGAGCTGTCAATAGTGTCAACCCCTAGCATCAGTAGTGCTATTCTGTAAACATCTCACCGTGATAACTCAGGTGAAGTGAGCGTGAAATGAGCCGTCATTCCACCTAATGCTAGGGGTTGACACTATTGACAGCTCACTTTAAGATCACTTCACTTATGTTTTTACGGTGAGATATTTACAGAATAGCACTACAGGTGGAATGTCAGCTCACTTCACGCTCACTTCACCTGAGTTATCAGGGTGAGATGTTTACGGAATAGCAAGCCAGTTTCTCAATAAATGTACCGGACTGAAAATTTTTACTTCGGTACATTTATTGAGAAAATGTACCTATTTAAAATTATATTTATACTTCAGAATCGTACCATGCACATCTATCAACATTTTGGCCAAAAAACATTTTAAGAATTTTATTTAATAAACATTTAATAAACATACTATTGTGTAAAAAAAGTAATGATTTCACTACCCATTTGTAACAGCGTCCTTAATAAAGTATTTTCTATTATTTTACCTACGCAAGAAAACTAAATTATGATGAAATCACTAGGGGTCGCTCGGGCGCCTCCATCTTGCCGAAGGACGGACGAGCATTGACAGGGCAAACATTTACCCAAATGACGTTTAACATTAGGTAAATCTTCAATGTTACCTATTCAATGTTACCTATTCAATGTTACCTATTCAATGTTACCTATTCAATGTTACCTATTCAATGTTATCCATTCAGTGAGTAGGTATCTCAGTGTGCGTGATTCATATTTCAACCCCTATCAAAGTTAACTAGTACTCGTCAGGCGTATCACTCAACTGACACTTATCATTATTGCGTACTCAATTGACTTTAGCTGTACCTATTTAAGATTCAGAACATTTATTGCTTATCTTTATATATAGGTGACAATTTTGGATACGAGAATAAGCAAGCAGGTAAGGAAAATGTGTTGGCTGAAAATGTTAGAGAGTGAATAAGGGTTTAGTGTGGAAAATCCGTACATATAAGTAGGATCTACGGGAAAAACAAACGCTACATTCAGTGCAGTATGCCTGGTCCTGCTTTTCACAAGCTGTTTTCTTTCTGTGGTTTTTGCCAGGCTCGAATTTATAACGTCGTCTCAGGAGCATTGATCACGATTCTTTAATATAACAGAATAGTCCTCCTGACTGAATTTCGGCCATGGAGGTCAATCTCAGCGGTAGAAGGCTAGTAAGCCTTCTACGCTGGAGATATTATAGTGCTCAAGTGTGTGCGTAGACACAGGTGCACCTGTGTCTACGCGCACCCTCTCTTCCCTCACTCTCATGGTCCGATGGGGCGGCAATCCGACACGACCGGATAAAGATCAGGCGCAGGACCAACGGCTTATAGCTTAATATGTATGAAGTATGCTATGAAGTACATTGTCTCCACTCGTCACGTATCGGCTCTTTACCATCCACAGCTGAACATAGCACGTTCACCCTCTGAAATAATATTATTATACTTACTTTTCTAAGTTCAAAAGCTTCTCGTAATAAAAGTCGAAGCCCAAGTATCGATTGAGTCCCACTTTATGTTATTTCCAAGTAAATTAATATTGCTCCGTGCTATTTTTAATTCTCTTTATCGTTGACTTACTCTCGACCGATATTGAAGTCTTATAAAGACGAGTGACGAAGTCGGCGTGAGGCGTTAAGAGGTACCTACCATCCGTATTGGTAATATATGTGCTCGAGGTTGGGGCCGTGTACAGTATAATAGCTGCCTTCGGTAGTGGCTCCGGTCAGCATCTGACAATGTATTGAGCCGAATCCCAGTGACGTATGTAGAGACAGTGCCATTGTTACTGTTTCAATATATTTGGAGGACTTTGATGTACGCACACAAACAGATATGGAGGGTCGCACGAAATACATAACTATGAATAGCGCCCACGCCAGAGCACACAAAACGTTCACCGCCAATCAAAAGGCAATTCCATCAACGTCCAGGTCGTACTCAGAAAGCCGTCAATACTCCCGTAAGTAATTAAAGTACTTCGATGATTGCCTAATTCCGTCGTTGTGTGCCGGTGTATACTTGACTTATGCATTATGTATTTGAATTTTAAACAGTTCCGTCAACTCGTTGAACGGTGAGCGAGCTCCTAGTGTGTAATTAATTCGGTTAATTTTCAACTTAGAGGAACTTTTTCAATTTGCATCATCGCACTGTGCACCGTGCTTATTTATGCAATCCTCGACACAAAACTCGAATTTACGTTTAAACTCCAAATTATTTTAAAAGGGTAAAGTTGTGATTCATTATGAAGCGTTTGCATTCTTAATTAAATGCAGGTGTTCGTAAGCGAGCGCTGCTTTGTCTCGCGACGAACCTGGGAGGCGGGAGACAAATTAGTGACGCCTCCACGGTTTGTTTGTTGTAACGAAGAATTTATGTCACTTAATATGTCGTGTGCCACACGTGCTGTCTTATGTACACCAAGTAAAATGTTACATATACACGGCGTGTGATTTTCGTCGAATCTTTAGGACAAGCTAAGCTGCTCACAGTGCTCACTCAGTACATATTCAGCTCGCATCCGAGCCTGTGGACGCAGTGCACGAGATAATGGGTGCGAGCCGCAACACGTAGCCGGTCAAATTATGCGATTGGGCCTCCGCCCCGCGTAGATGAAAGGCTTACCGAGGTTATACAACGCCCGACCCTGCCATAAAGGCTTATAGCGAAATATTTGTGGATTCTTGCTTGGTGTAGCAAGAACTTAATGTTCATTTTACATATTAATGACGTGTATACTACTTACACAAGAAGTACAATTTACCCCCCAAAAAAAAAAACACAATTTTAATCGAAGTTCTCGTTTTGACATTTATTCTTGACTTTTAACAATATTATTTATAACTTAAGTCATTAGTTAGTTAATAGGTTTGCAACGCAACTGTAAAACATATTAAAACTACGTATTTTCTGTTCCAGAAAATAAATAACCTTGAGGTAGTTTGTGTACACGTCAACTAAAAGTTGTAGCGAGCGCCCGACGACGACGCGACTCCCTGAGCTGAGCTCGTAGCTCGTAGCTCGTAGCTCGTAGCACGCTGCTACGACAAGTTAGTGGCACCACCGTTTGTTTGCCGCCTTGATACATCGTGGTATATGTATAACAACTTTTAAATTTTAAACGCATTAGTGGTTCGCTGCTAACTTCCTAAAATGAACAGCTGTTGAGTTTAACAAGCGCAGCTTGCAACGAAACATGTAAAGCAACAACTTATAAAACTACTAAAGGTCAAGAGTGTTCAATATTTCGGTTAGCGTGTTCGCCAGTCTCAATTAATCTTCTTCAGCAATAAACGCCACAGAATTTGTAAAGCTCCTTGGATCGTACTAGCGTAAACTTTTCTTGAGTAATGATGGCTGTTAAGGGTTCGATCACTCTAAAAATGTGCGCCTCAGCGAGTAATTGGTGCTGTCTCGATGAGAGCGTCAGCACCTAAATGTTAAATGTTGAGCATCACCGCTACTTCAACACTTATGATGACGATATTCCTCACTGTGAAACTGCCTTAATATTTAGTGCAAAACTTGCCTGGAAACTTTACCTAATGAAGTTAACAAGTTTCAGTATCGCTCGTTCCGAAGGTGCGATTATATATAAAACGTTGGGAATATTATCTTAGCTGAAACATTTATTAGAGATATTCTGAAAATAATGATATAAAATATGTAATCTATTTTCGGTTCGTTGAGTAAAATAGAACGCACCAAAAGCTAAAATAATATTTATTTTAAACGAATATGTTCTGTTTTATTTAGGTAAATGCTTTTCTATTGCATTGATCTAACTATGTAGTTAGAATCGAAATCGATTAAAGTGTTTTCGAGAGTTGATTGGTTTTGGTTTGTGACGTCATCATTTTCATTAAAATTACACGGTATTCTAGCATACTTTTCGTCATGCAGCACAGTTATCTATTCCGACACATAACTCAGGCTTGTGTAAAGATATAAGAGATGTGTTGCATACTCATGTAAAGCTGTTTCTCAAGCAGAATGCAAATAAAGCTCTGAAAAGATAACACAAGACGATGTGGCTTTAACACAAAAAGAATTAGAATTCAGTGGCTGTTTGATGCTGTAGTTTCGTGGCTCGTGGTTCCATGAGCGTAATGTGTGCGCCCGGGTGTGAAGAGCATTAAAGTGGATTTAGGCGAGATTTAGCCGTCGGTGATTTAGATTTATTCGCGTGTAGTTCCGACCGGCCGCGCTCAAACTACCTTAATGTGATTTCTGAACGGGATCCACATAAGTTTCGCGGGCAACATGGCGGCGGGAGCGCTGGAAATCTACTAAATTACTTTACTATTTTCTGCACATTGTTTAACTGTTGTTTATATGTGTGTTTGGCTAACATTTGGGGATGTTTTTTAGTTTGGAAAACTGTGCAGGTAAAGCCGGGTCCCCTGCGTGTATCTTTCTGAAACTTTACACAAAAACATCGAAACAAAGAGGCGTGGCTTACATATATTTCAATACGCAGAACACAGCTTGTCTAAGAAAACAAATGAATATGTGTAATGTTTTTTGTGTAAAGTTTTGAAAAGCACGCCCGGCTTTAGACTAACATAACTACATAACATAACATATACATTGTTAATTCTGCCTTCTGATCTGTCTGATCTGAAATTCGCACCGTGTGTATCTGTTACGGCCTCCAACTAAGAACGATTGCCTTTGACCGCCGCAGCGATCGGTCAAGATGGACAGACCTGATAAAATCGATCTGTTACTTAATCTTAGAAAGTACTTTTCTCTGTAGTATTTTGCATATCTTTTTCAAAGTTGTGTGTAAACCTATATATTATTTAGCAAGAGCTCTCTATTATTTTTATTTTTTCTCTTTGGTATGTGCCCTCAAACAAATAAACCAAGTATAAGACTGGATGGATATTGCGAAGCAATGTCGGCGGCGGTCCTTTGTACCGCGGCTTCGCTTTTCAAATCGGCTTCGCTTTTCGGCCAGCAACCACTGAAAGAACCTAAGTTCGCCCTCGTTCGTCCGTCCGTTCAACCCCGGGGCAATATTTCATAATTGTAGTTTGCTATATTTTGAGATGAAAATTCTTGACATAACGTTATTAGGGTAGGAATTTAAGGTCAAATAACTACTAGCCCAAAATAGTTTGCTATCTTTAAAACTCCACTAAATCATTGTTTAATTTCTTTTCGAACCCAACCCAACCCAACAATTCTCTACCCAATACTATTTTAGATACAAACACCTAAATAAAACCCAACCACAGCTTGCCCGGTTTAAGGATTCTTTTGTTTGACCTTAACATCTTAGTCCTGTTTCATTTCATTCAGAACACATTCATTCAGAATACTTACCTGCAATATAAATTTTCAGCGTATTTGTCAACACTGCACTGAAAGAGGCTAAATAAGTATCATACCACAGCTGTGCAGACTTCGCCTCACCGTGCACTTGGTATATATGAGATATTTCAACAAATATCTATCTGGGTTCAAAAATAAGAACAATCACATTGTGTGCCAGTGACGCGTAATTACATTCCTTTGTGCTGTTCGTGGGTGTAGCGCTGCGCAGTCTCCGCTCCGCTTTGCGCTCTCCGCTCCGCTCACCGCGCACGTGAGACTTCGACGCGGCCATTGTTGCTGCCACCATTGTGCTCAGATGTCGATACCAAATAAATATATCAAAGGTTAAGAATTCTACGCCCATTCAACGTTTAATTAACAGCGAAAAATGTGAACGGCCCTTTCGCCCGCACCCGAATCAAAGAAATCGCTCTTTGTTTTAGACAAAGAATGAAAATGAAATAACATTAATTTCGTATAGTACTGGATTACATTTGCACAAGTCGAACAACGAATTAGAAAAGGTTGGTCCCAAGGTGATGATAAAGTAAAGGCTTACACCTGTCGTTTGCCGACAGCAATTAGAGTTGTAATGTAAATAGCGGGTAGAGGCAACAAGTGGGTCAGCCAGGGCCGCGTGGCCCCCCTGCCCCCCGCACCGCGCACCCCGTGCACCTCTCCAGTAGGTCATGAACGCTCTGTTCATGACCCATTTTATCTCAAAAATCTCCGGCGGTAACGCTAATCGAAGCGGACGTTCGTGTGCTCAACTTGATACTAGTTGCGCTGTTGCGAACGCGCTATATTATCTTGCTGCTTCGCTGAGCTGAAAGTAAAACGCAGATAATAAAACTGGATGCTTCACAAAGTGTATTTTCGCAACCCCTTTTATGACTCAATTTAACTATTACGAGCCTCTCAAATATAAACAAATTCTCCAAATAAGATTCTTTTAAAAATGAACAAATTTTCCGAAAGTCTTTTGAAGCTTTAAATTTGGTTTTTACTTTTTTAGTAGTACAAGCTTCAAAAACCGCTACATACAAGCAATAATAAAACGCTTTAATATCTACCACTACCTGGAAACAAATCTGCCATAATCACCACGTTTGGTAGAAGGGTAGGAACAATTGCCTTTCCTAGAATTACGTATGACGAACATGTACTTTTTAGCTTCTCGGAAGCTTTAAAAAGATAAGTGGCTAATTTTGGTAATAAATACCAATTATTATCAGTGGACCTATTCATTGAAAGTGAAAAACGATTCCCAAAGCCCTTTGGGATCTACGGATCGTAACTTAAAAGTAAGGTACAATCCACCCTTCGCTTCAACCTTAGAAATAAACAGAATAGTAAAAAGAAATTAAGTAAATATTTGAAGTTATTGTGGTTTTGTATTTTTTTATCGTTTATGTTTCACTTATATACTGTTAAAATATAAGTAGGTGCATTTGTCCCTTTTATGTAAATAAATGATTTTGTAAAAGAAATAAAATGCGAGCTTAATTTTCCATTTCATATAATACTCCCAGCAGGGCTCAACATAGGTAAACGACTACGAAATATCGTTTACCCATGGAACCGTCGATTACCGAAGATAATATTTGATCCCATTTGTGATTTGATCGAATCTATTCTTCAATAAAAAGAACAGTTTTTTAATAGACAGAAAACATAGTAAAACACAGATTACGTTGGCGTTCAACCATCTCAAATTACATCAAAGGGTTTCGCATTACACAAAAGTCGTAAATTAACAATCAGCAGTCAAGTGGCTCTCATTGGAAGTTCTCGACAAAAGCGTGTGTAATTGCTGGCAGCGACTTCATTTATAGTGCGCGACAGCTCCAACAGCTTGGTGGCTACACTAGCCGACAGGACAGACAGTCCATTGATGTGGCAATGGATGACCACTCATCGTGCGTCATTCCAATATTTTAAGTAAATTGTTTTAGTGTATTTTTAGTGTAGTTATGTGTGTTCATGTATTTATGTATGTTTTTTGTGTATAAAATTGTATTGGGTGTTGTTTATGGACTTATGGTCTGAAATAAATGTATTATTATTATTATTATTATTTCGTTTATTTATTTAATTTCTTATCTATTTACATTTTTAAATATTTCTTAAAAAAAGGATATAAAAAAACATTTAAAAATATAAAAAAATAGAGGTCCGCCGGTGTCGGGAGCAGGGTCCAAGCTACCGGTGGTTAGGGCTGCAGAGACAGGAACCTTCTCACAACTCTTCTCTTATTATTATTATTATTATAAAAGGAAAGTGTTTGGTTACGAATAAGGCTCGGCTGGTGAATCCAATAACGCGAGAATGGAAGCAGTGAGGTCAGCCGCGGCCAACACACTCCCAGAGGAATGCGCTGCGCCAGATGCCTCACAACTGCTCTAATATTCATGAGTATTATAAAAGCTGTCTGTTGTCTTGGAATGTGTATGTGTTGTCTAAGATAAAATTTAACTGTTATTGTTGGGAAGATCAAATTTATCATTGACTTAATTAAGGCTCATTTTCATTGGTCGATAAGGCTCCTATGTACCTATATACGGAGTGCAGGAGATTTCTGTAACGTATGCCATAGGGCCCGTATTCGAGAATGCTTTTCATTAGGGAACGATTGCGGTATACGGTGAACTAGCACCGCACGTTTGGCAGTTGCTTTGAAGGCTCGTTTTCATTGGGTGTGTCTCCGCACGCTCTTTACCGACCAGTAACATTGGTCGCTACCCCCACTACGGGGATTCCCCGCAGATGGTGTACCGACCATGTTATCGACTTATGACTTTCATTAGTCATTACTCCGCCTGCGGGGAGTCCCCGCATTCTGTATATCGACCGAGTTATCGACTAATGAAAATGAGCCATTATTCTGTTCCTAAAAATTGTAAAAAAAAATCAAATGAAACCACAATCACTTGATGTTAAAAGTTTCTATCTTTCTCTGCGTGCTAGTAAAAAGTCACCGTCTACCTATAGTAGATGCTCCAGTCGACAATAGACTGAATTGTTCGATTGTGTCAGAGACTTAATTACACTTTTCGGAGATGAAACTGCAGTTTGATTAAGTCAGTCCAAGTGAACTCCATTGATGCCAGTGCCAGGTCCCGCTGTGTAACTACCAAATTCCATTTGAATTCTACAGAAAATTGTCTGAATGCCTTAACTGTAACCTAACCCTTTTGTGGGTGAAATTTTACGACTTAGGCAGGCGTGAAGCAGATGTTGAACATTCTGTTTTATTTCAGTCTCAGAACTACGTAGAAAGAATAACTCATTTCAAACTATTTTATTGTTTATTCGATATTTATTTTATCAAATATCTACTGTAAATAATAATATTGATAAGCCGAAATGCTCCCGGAGGTTATCTATGGCTGCAGTACCTTTACGGTCATAAAACTTTACATTTTGTTCTAAGGGTTAGGGTTCCGTACCTCAAAAGGAATAAACGGAACCCTTATAGGATCACTTTGTTGTCCGTCTGTCTGTCTGTCTGCCTATCAGTCTGTCAAGACCCTTCTTCTCAGAAACGCGTAGAGGTATCAAGTTGAAATTAATATCAAATACGTAAGTCTGTGGTCTCTTGGAGTCCTAAAAAACTCAAGCTTCTAAGTCAACGCAATAGAAACATACGGCCATTTATCAAATTAATCAAATCAAAACTTATAGGGTACTTCCCGTTGTCCTAGAATCATGAAATTTGGCGAAAATCAAGGTCTCACAACACAAATAAAGCAAAAAAGCCCGAAAATTGTTAATTTGTAATTTTATCATATAAAAAAAAACAAGTCTGTCAGTCTGTCAAGACCCTTTTTCTCAAGGACACGTGGAGATATCAAGTTGAAATTAATATCGAATACGTAAGTCTATGATCCATTACAGTTCTAAAAAAATCAAGCTTCTAAGTCAACGCAATAAAAAAATACGGCCATTTATGCGATATTTGATACTCGCAAATAAATCAAAACCTATAGGGTATATTTCCCGTTGACCTAGAATAATGAAATTCGGCAAGAAGCAAGGTCTCCCAGCACAAGTAAAGGAAAAAGTTCGAAAATTGTTAATTTGTAGTTTTATGACATAAAAATTTTTTTTTTGGGATTCGTTGTTAGTTTGTTTTTGCATAAATTCTTTTCAACTAAGGAACCCTTTATTGTGCGTGTTCCGACACCCACTTGGCCGGTTTTTTTAATTGCTACGGCTATTCCATACTTGCGTTATCTTCTTAGGGTTCCGTGGTCAACAAGGATCCCTTATATTTTCGCTATGTCCGTCTGTCTGTCTGTCCGTCCGTCCGCAGCTTAGCTCAGAGACTCTTAGTACTTTGGCATAGATATACATATTCATCACGCCGACAAAGTGGTAAAATAAAATCATGAAAAAAAAAATTGTTAGGGTACCTTCTGTACACATAAAGTGGGGATGTTTTTTATTTCTCGTCTACCCCGTGGTGTGGGGTGTTGTTGGATGAGTCTTTCAAAAATATTGCGGGTTTGGGATCCGTTCCTGAAATATTAAGCTTTAAAGTGCTAATTTTTGTTAGAGTCAAGTGTCCTCCGGCCAGCTAATCGGTTAGTTTTGGATGGGTGAAAAAATTCACGGTAGTAGTATATATAACGAAGTTAAGAGGAAAACTATCACAGCTAAGTAGGCTTTTCAAGTTTACGAGTAATATAGTCAACCAGCTTACATTTACAGTTGAAATGTATGAGAGAACATGTTTTTCAACTACAATGTTAAGTTTGTTCTTGGGATAAATTCATCCCAACTACGGAACCCTTCAGTTTGCGTGCTCCGACACGCACTTGGCCGGTTTTTTAAGATGTACCTAACGGTTACGATGTTACTTTATGTATGTCATTTATCTACCATTTTCATACACATTACGATCTAAATATTATCCTGTGAGGTAAATCCGTTGAATGTTAAATCTCGGTGCGTGGCTCAATCGTGTCTCGTACCAGCTACCTATAGTGGCAGGTCTCCTTCCTCCGCCAGTTCCTGTGCCCCGTGTTCGTGCGCCCACATTACTAGGTACGTCCACCAGGAGCTCGCTTTAATGACGCTTTATTCAGTTCCTTCCATCTGCCGCACTTCTACTCCGCTTTGAAAACAATTTCAAGTATTAAGAATATATCCCTATTTATAGTCTTCAGTATATTTTACGAGCTCAAGTTACTAGCTTCTACCTGCGACTTCTTCCGCGTGAAATTTCTTGTTCCCCCGACCCACCCCGTGGCATCGCATCGCCTGCCCGCGCTTCCTATTACTTCGCGTTTTCGCTTAGCGTTCTTTCTGACTATTTTTCTTTTTGTTCGGCACCTAAGGGTCCTAGATTGATGTTAACTATGCCTATAGCCTATATTTGTTGATTTTACATAAACCCAACCCACTTTAGTCCATAAACCTACCCCCCTAAACCCCCTACAATCCCACCCCCGAACCCCTCCCCACCCTAAGTAGTTTGTACCCTCAACAAACAAACGTTCAAACATACAAACAAACAAAAAAAAGTGTGTGTCAGCTCCGACGCACGACTGGAGTTTACTCCTATTTTTTGTGCCGTTCCGACTTTCTATTTTTCGGTCATTTCTGTCGGGCTAGGTTTCTTCACTGAATCAGTACTATACAAAAACCATTTTTTTTTTATTTTGGTACTTAGATGAGTATTCGTGTTAAATTTCAAGTATGTTAACTCAAGGAATAACATTTTTCATACAAACTTCCATTCCCTTTTTTACCCCTTAGGGTTGGAATTTCAAAAAAACCCTTTCTTAGTGGATACCTACTCTTTACAAAGAACACACCCTCCAAATTTCATGTCTCTAGGACCAGCGGTTTAGGTTGTGCATTGATGTCAGTCAGGACTTTGAATTTTATATTAGCCGGAAGCCTATTCACTTATTCAATACTCGGGTGCTTTATCAAGTTATTTTATGTGAGTCTTAACATCGTGTACTACCTACCACAGTTCGTAGTAAGTGATCTCATTCATTCAGATCTATTTCGGTCCTTGTAGTTAGTTATTGAAGAGAAAGTTTGAGATGACTTGCTAGCGAAGCAATAAAACGCTCCGCAGTCTAGTTCGGGAGACGACAATATTGATTTTCCCCTCTCTGATGTATTTCATTCTCCATCTGTTGCTCTCCATAAAATTTACGACAGTATTACTGAGCCGTTATTTTTGTATGAAGAGTTTTATCGCCGCGCGGCGTTGCTTTCCACGACATGAGTTCTTTTTCAACAGCAAGTGTTTTTATCGAGTTCACTAATTCACGACATTTCTATTCTTATTTTTTTCGTTATCTGCAGAGTAAGAATCGTAACTTAGATTTATTTTATTCTCGTAAAATTTTATTAAAGATTCCATATTCTCAAGTTTACATGAATGTATAACGGAATGTTCTTTGTTGCCCTCAGATGGTGGCGACAGACGACTCATCGAACACAGTGCCAGGACACATAGAATCACCGGGGACCTTCGGCAAACTACGACAGACCCTCTCGTCCTCACTACTCACAGCCCAGGACAAAGGTAAACAAACAACTGGAAAAGACCACAAAGAAAGGTAGCACTTTACACAGATCAAAAAGCCAGGCAGGCAGGTTGGTCTTTACAAACCAAGAGTCCATCACAAATTGGATTTAGGTAAGTAAACATTTGCTTTTGAAACTTACACTAACTACTTACGTATGGCGTACTAGCATCGTAATCGTGGCTCATAACAACACTAACAATGCCAGAAGTAAATAAATTGTTAGACTTGACGCGAACTTACATAATTGTGTCCAACTTGCGTAATATCTGAAATACGTACATGCTGGATGATGAAACTGTTGAGAACTGGATTCAAGCATGAACACTAGCTTTTCGATGCAATCAGGAAGTTTGTATTATAAAGGCTAGCGCAGATTAGGACGAGCCGCGTCGCAACGCAACGCATTGCAAAAGTTCATCACTTTCGTACATTTCACACTACAGGCGGGCCGCACCGCATTTTTTTGTATAGTCCGGTATTGCGTCTGTAATGTGCGCTTGGACAATTACAATATAGGACAATTTTCCTCAGGCGTCTCACGTTTCCACAGATTTTTTTAACCTGTGAAAAAGTGAGATGGTTTATTTCGATAATCCTTTATCATTTTAAAAGCTTTATATTTTGAATCTATTACGCTATTCCATTATTCTAAATACTGGTCCGAAAACATCCAATACGTCTAAATAGGATCGGCCGTGGAATACCAAAACCAATTACCCTTTTTACAGCGCCCGAGTCGGACAAAAAGATAGCAAATTCCTAAACTTAGTAATGCGTTAAATTGATCCAACGGAACAGAAACGTATCTCTTCTGTTCTTTAATCTTCCTGAATTTTCAGGTAGTTTTAAATTATTTATTTGTAAAAAAAAGGGGACCCTATGAAAATAGAGAACCTATCTTTCTTTCTTTGTACTTGATACTTTATCAGTCTTACATTCTGCAATATATGTGGTTACTGTCGAATAGATAGGTACATATCGAAGTATGTAATAGGTAATTATGTAATCTATAGAAAGTTTCTCTTGAATTTGATAAATGTGCTTACTTAATATAATAGGTCTTTACCTATGAAATTGCCGTTTTCTATGAGAAAATTTAAACGAATTTTTTTCATGCATTTTTTATTTGTATTAATCGAAGTAATCACCCATGCAATCAATGCATCTTTGCCAACGCAGTAGCAGTTTATTGATGCCCTTCTTAAAGAAATCAGCTGGACGGGAGGCAACAAATTCTTCAAAGGCATTTTGTACTGCCTCTCGGGTATTGAATTTTTTTCCCGCCAAGAAGTTATCCAAATTCTGGAAAAAGTAGTAGTCTGTAGGCGCATGGTCTGGTGAGTAGGGCGGATGACGGAGAGCTTCCAACCCCAGTTCTTGCAACTTGGAGACCGTCTGCTGTGCAGTATGAGGTCGCGCGTTGTCGTGCAGGAGCAGCGGAGACGAGCGATTGACCAATGCTGATTGGAGATGTGCCAGCTTCTCCATCATTGTGTTCAGTTCTTCACAGTACACATCTGAAGTAATGCTCACCCCGTTTGGTAAGAAGCTGTGATGAATCACACCGGCGCTAGACTACCAAACAGTGACCATCACTTAGCTAGGGGTAAGTTTTCGTTTAGGGCATTGTTTAGGTGCTGAACCAGGATCCAACCAACTTGCTGAGCGCTTGCGGTTATCAAACAGAATCCATTTTTCATCGCAGGTAACAGTGCGGTTCAAAATTCCTTCATTTGTGTGTCTGTTGAGCAGTGCAAGGCACGTCTCGACGCGTACTTCGCGCTGGCGATCATTGAGTTCGTGGGGCACCCATTTGTCAAGCTTTTTTACCTTGCCAATTTGACGCAAATGGACCAATATTGTTTTGACGCTAACGTCGAAAGCTGCTGCTAATTCAGCCGTAGATTGTGTATCATCAGCTTCCACAATCACCTTTAATTCGTCATTGTCCACCTAAGTCTTCGGACGACCACGAGGTTCATTTTTCAGGTCGAAATTTCCAGAACGGAAGCGAGCAAACCAATAACAAGTGGTGCGTTGGTTTGTAGTGTTAGCTCCGTAAACGTCGTTGATGTTGCGTGCCGCTTGTGCCGCGTTGCTGCCACGACGGTACTCATATTCCATAATTACTCGTATCCATGATGACGAAAAAGATTGAAATGCGATGAAAATGTAACACTAATCAATAAACAAATGACTACTTATGGAAAAAAAATCCATGTTTTTAAAATAAAATTAATTTGAAATAAGAATTCTTAGCCAAACAAAAATTATTTTGATTTGAAATGGCCAGTACTGCAGAACGGCAATTTCATAGGTAAAGACCTAATATTATCTATCACAATATTTTTTCTTGAGCGTTTGATTTGAAAACAATGTCTGAAATTAATTTTAAAGTGTAGTAGGTGTGTGGCTAGATATTTGCAAAAGCAATCCATTACTCCTGTAACACTACGTATGCACCGGCCATCACCATTTAAAAAAACCTTCTAAAAATAGATATTGCATAGCTAGAATACCCACCCAACCCTACGCGATCCACCGGATTGAATTACTCCTATAACTCACGTAGGATGGCAAAATGATACGGCTTTATTTTTAGTATGAAACCACGGTAAAATGAAATAACAAACTAATTTTTACATCTTGGAATATTAACTACGACTATGCTGACTATTAACCTCAAAATATACAAATGATTTTAAGGTTTTCACCGTTTGCAAGCTTTCACTCTGAATGAAATTTGATTTACAATGGCGCACCTTAAACAGGTTTTAAGATTGATGTACATAAAGTTAACCCATAAGAATTCCAAGTAGGAGGGTGCTGGAAAATCAACATTCCGGTCCCGTTCTCTTTTGGGCCCGTCCGGCCGTTATCTCTCATCCCGAAACAATATCCATTCATCATGTCGATGAAAATCTGTTTATCGGAGTGAACAAGGGAAAGTATCGCAAACTAGCTACAGTTTTTACAAACACCTTTTTATTATTGTACATGGATTTAAGCGTGAATTGACAAAAATATTGATTGATAAATGCTTTTATAGTGTACTTGAGTTCCTAGATTATAAGTTGTAAGTCCTGCATTGTAGTATCATGTCCCATTATAAAAAATTGATTGTTATCAAATAAGAAATAAGAATCGATTTAATACAATTTACTAACTGCATGCATGATTCAAAATAATACTCATTATATATAATTTTCTTGACATTCAATAATTATGTAAAATTTGCACGCCGACATTAATGGCAGAATAAGACAATCAGATACCTATCTTTAAGATGCCTTTGTACCTTATTTACGCAAATAAATGATTTTGATTTGATTTGATTTTGACACTAGATGTCTTTTGTTCATGGATGCTTCAGATTAAAATATTTCTGCAGTATTGTAGATTTTTTTCTTTGAAATTGCAATAACGACATATTTTTGATATTTAAGTACCTACCTACCAATCTTAATCCATGGAAAGAAGACATTGGTGCCGATTCTCTTGTAAACGCACTAAACTAAAATTAGAGAATCGCTATCTTTTACTAACAGGCAGCGCGAGAAAAGGACGGCTATAGCTATGAACTAAGTTGGAGATGTCAAACTAGTTCACGCCTTGCGCTTCACCGTGTTTTTAGTCGTCATGTTTTTACGTGTCGTCTAAATGTCTATGGAAAAATTAGTTCTAACTAATTTGACAGCTCTAATTTACTTTTGTCCCTTTCTTGTCATAATAGAGAGAAAAAGTTAGCAATAGCCTAAATTAAGTTTAGTTTGTGCACAACAGAATCGGCACCATTATCTATAAAAAAAAAAAAAAAATTGGCTAAATGTGATGTTGAGCGTAAAACTCGAGAACGGCTCGACTAATACGGCAAGTTTTTTTTTTCAAATAATCATTGAAGTCCGAGGAAGATTCTTATCAAGCGAAAAATTTCAAATGTTGCTGGCAAAGTTGGAAAATTTGGGAAAACTGAAAGTGCATTTTCTATGGGAATTGAGTATGAATTATTGAAATTTAGACAGGACTTACGTCTGTCGGGTCAGCTAGTATTTTCAATGAAATAAACTGACAGGTATAAAATAACTAGTTAACAAATACTAGTTATTTTATACCTGCCAGTTCGCACAGCAGGTAATAATTCTTGCAACTATCCGTGTATGCTCCAGATCGGAGGGTGTTATGTGCTTGTTCCCTAAGGCCGTTATTACCGTTATTTATGTTTAGCTCACACCCCACAAGAACGGTTAACTTAAACCGTACCATAAATATACTATATTCGTATAATTCAACTTACTTCTCGTTATTTTTACAAAAAAAAAAAAGCGTTGGAATTGTAAGTTGGAATAAATGAAGCTGTTTTTCTGATTTTTTAAGCAACTTTTTCTATACTCTTTTTACGTAAAATGAAATTGACTGCACAGCTTATTTTATCATCCTCTGTTTATTTATCATCTTCAATAAGACAGAAGGAGCTTTTATTTTTATTCAAACCTATTTCTTCAACGAAAAATTTTAAACTGGCCATTTGCGATCAAAATATTTTTAACACCACCACTATGGTGTTTTTGTTTTTTATATACTTAGAGCGACTGCCTACCTAACCTCCAAAACCCAGTAACTAGGTAATACAATACCCCTTGGTAAGACTGGTTGTCAGACTTTCGGCTTCTGACGACCCGTAACGACTGTCAAAGATCCACGAATGACAGCCGGGACCAACACCGGCTTAACGTGCTTTCCGAGGCACAGAGGAGTCTCGGTATGTAAAGATGGTCACCCATCCACGGACCAACTGTAGCCCGGCAAGCGTATAGCTTAACCTGATGGATCGATCCGTGCGGCTGTTATTACTTAGCCACAAGCTTCTCACCCATATATTATTAGATATACGTCACGGTCAATTCTCCAACTGCTAATTTAAGTTTGTAATCCCAAAAAAAAAAAATATTTATGTGATAAAATTACAAATTAACAAGTTTCAGATATTTTCCTTCACTTGTGCTGTGACACCTTCCTTCTTGCCAAATTTTATGATTCTAGGTCAACGGTAAGTACGTAAGGTCAAGTAACGGTTTTGATTTATTTATTTTATTTATTTATTTTTACAGAAAGCTTACAGACTAATATCATAATTAACAATCATTCATAGGCAGGAAAATTTGCTAATGATAAGCTTCCACATATATAAACTTGCGAGTATCGAAATATGTCTCTTAAATGGCCGTATATTTTTATTGCGTTGACCTAAGTCAACAAAAAAAACTCAAAACAAATCAAAAGCTCTAAAAAAATCAAGCTTCTAGCTTGATTTTTTTAGAGCTCCAAGGGACTATAGACCTACGTATTTGATATTAATTTCAACTTGATACATCCACGCGTTCCTGAGAAAAAGGGTCTTGATAGACTGACAGACAGACGGACAACGAACTGATCCTTTAAGGATTCCGTTTCTTCCTTTTGAGGTACGGAACCCTAAAAACGACCATATTATCAAAATGTGTAGTAACAAAAAAAATCTGCTGCGGGAATCCGCTGGATACGGGAAGCAGGGAACCGGTCGAAGTGGCGGTGCTTGGGAGAGGCTTTATGTCGTTGACTTCTTTTGGCTGAAATTATGATAATAAATATAACAAAGCACTAGCATTAATTATTACTTACTCTATTAATTATGTGATGTAATGTAGGACAACATTTTAATGAAACGATATTTCTAAAACATAATAAATTATTCATTTCTGCTGTCTTAAGTCTAAAAGCAAAAATAAAAAACTTAACAGCAGTTTCACCTTTCTGTTTTTAGGATTCCATACCTCAAAAGGAAATACAATTTTAGTAAAAACCTTTTTAAAAACAAGCTTTTAATGAACTAAAAAGTACTAAATAAAACTTACGTTTCTTAAAACGACACCCATGACAAAAAAAAAAAAAAATTTCGCAGCCGCCATTTTGGATTTTCATTTATGCCCCACTATCGTTTTCAGCGACCTCAAATACCATGAAAATGACACCCATGTCGAAAAAAAATAAAAAATAAAAAACAAAATTAATAAGATAATTAGAAAAAAAACTTAATAAAATAAGTAGGCACTCAAATGTATTTCTCTGTGTACATAAATAAGAAAAAAAAGTATTTAAAATGTACTGTACATTACTGCCCAACCCTTTGAAAGAATACAGGCGTGATGTTATGAAGAAATCTCATCTCCGCAACTTTTTCGCGCAAGTGTCCTGCTACCCTCAAATGTTACTATGTCGTATCTCTGTATTTTTCCGTGTGCATAAATTAAATAATAATAATAAATTAAAACTATATAAAATATTAAATTGTAGCAGGTGGCGTTCTGTAGTTTCTGCCTATCCCCATGGAAAGAAGGCGTGAGCTTATGTGTTTATACACACACATTTACACACAATGACGTAGATGGCAATATGGCGACTAAACCACTACAGCAGCGCCAGAACTATAACATTGGAACTAAAGCTGTCAGCCCCCTGATGTATACTGATGTAGACTGTAGTTGTACCCATGTGACTAAGTGAAATTATTGTACATTGAATATTAGTTGTTAAACTGACTGTTGCCGGTTGACAGCAACTAGCTGTCGAACGGTAGGTAGGTGAGGTAGCGTACGTCATACGTGTATAATCTCACTTGGGAACATGGCAGTCGAGCTTGAGCACTGGTCGAGGGAATACGTATTTTTGTTACTTATACCGCATTTACTCATTCGTGCTCGTGATTCGCCTCGCCATTCGACGAATTGTTCGGTGAGATATTCTTGTGGCTCGCATAGAATAAATAATAATACTATTATTTATTCTATGCCTAAAGCCACAAGAAGAAGAAAAGTAAGAAGAGAAGTATTAACGTACTTTAGGCTACACGAGTGACCACATGAGACATTCGCGAATCACTTTTTACTTATTCGTGATCGTGCCTCGACTCGCCGTTCGCCTCGCGAATGTGTAATTGCGGCTTTATAATTAGAACACTGTTATCAAAGTGGGTTCAGACTTTGCTTTCTTTGCAACCTTATAGTGGATTACACTTGGATTTTATAAACGTAAACTTGCGGGCCGTATAAGTTTCTTAGGCAAACCTTTTAATTAACGCACACGAACTACTGAGTATTCAATTTTAATCGAAACTTTATAGTTACAAACTTCGTTTCAAAAGGTAGAGGTTGTTCTACGTTATATATATTAGATAAGTGAATTTCAGACAAGTTAATTACGCTCGAGTAGACTTCGCTAATGTATCGTAAAAAAATTTAATAAACTTTGTAAAATAATACCTGCATAATATACCATTTCATTTACCCGTGGAGGTAAAAAACTTTCAAAAGATTTATCAGGCAAGCATCCTATATAAAGTTTTTGCGTTTAATTTTAATTATAAAGGCACAATTTTCCTATCTAAATTGCATTTAGATAGGTAATGTGTGCCTTTAAAATTAAGAAGACAAAATGTGTTGGGTATTTGACAGCGTTAAGAGAAGTTTGCTATGGAATTCATGATCATTTCTTAATATTCATAGCGAAGTATCGCGAGGTTCGCATCTCGCAGGCCAGGAGGGCGGGGGGCAGGCACGCATTGTTAGTACATTCCTGCTCAGAAGGTAGACACAAGCTGCGGACTTATTTGAATTCCCATCGTTTCATTCCAATTCAATATTTCATAACAATGAGCTGAATGTAATTTGAGTTTGAATGACTTTTGGTTTTGGAACTGTCAATTTAATATAGTTTGAGAGTTTGATCCGCTGTTCTTGGATTAATAGTTTTGAACTTTAGAAAGGATGTCTTGTTTCAGTAACAAAGATGGGTCCGCGGCAAGTCCCGCCGGAGCCAGCACCAGAGCCCACGCCAGCACCACCGCCTGCACAACCACCACCCACAGCTGCACAACAAGCTAAGACTGACCGGTAAACTTTACTTCTACTTCTACCACAAACTGAATTTCTTTCCAACTTTAGCCTAACTTCACACACCTTTGTTACGATTCGTATCGTAACTTATGAAACTCATTCAAGTTTCTTTTATTAAAAAAAGTTTAAGAATTAATTTCGTTCTTCTTTATCATTCCATTGCTTCTCATTAGTTCACTTTTTTAATTTATTTTTCTGTTAAAAGAACGCTGTGTAAACTGAATAGTATTTTTAATTTCCTCTCTTTAGACTTCAAACAGATTCTTTTGAAATTAGTCTAGTAACTACAGTAACTAACTAGTACTAACTAGTAGTACAGTAATACATACAGGACTGATCCTGATAGACAAGCTATGCGGACACGAGAGCAGTTCACGAGTCAATTCAGTAAGACTTATTCACTGAATCATCCTAAAATGTATTCATACCTACTATATAAGGTCAATGAAAGGCTAGTGTCTGAACTGTCATCAGAACTGCCTCGAGTCCCGCGAGTAATATCATGTCAATATAAAATTGTGTGTATGTATAGCGAGGCCGGTAAAGCGCCGTCCCGGGCTGGTGCATGTCGCGTATGTCTGAAGGCTTTGAAGCCTGGAGAGGTGTACCACACATGCAACGGCTGCCAGCACCGCGTCTGCGAGGACTGCTCATCATACTCCAAGCCAGCCAGCGATGAAGATGCTGTGAGTATCCCTGCACGCTTGATACCGTTGTTCTTTAAAGCTTAGATCATGAAGCATGTATTGCCGTTACGTAAATGTCAGTTACAACGACAACGTGCTTCTCTCGCATGTATTTTCTAAAAGGTTAGGGAGAAGTGATAGAGATTCTCACCATAAATACGATTTGATAGCAACGTATAATTTAGCGTTTATAGATGGAATCAAACTACAGGAGATGCTTAATCAAATGTTGATAACAATTGTTTCTACACCTCAATGAAAATTGGACGCTCTGAAATTGTCCCAAGAGCTTAATAAAGACACAATCAAATCCTCCTTCCAACAAGCCAATCTGGCAACCTTCCAGATAACTTCAGCAAGTTATTACAGTAAACGATATTACGGAGATGATGGAGAAAAGATAAATAAAGGCAATGATAGCTCATACACGGCCAATGAGACACGAAAAACGATTAGCTTGCAATATTATGGGAACTAATTATAAGGTATATTATTGTTCTTATTTTCCTTTTACTTATTAAATAATCCAATACAAAAAGTTGTTAATAAATCCCTTTTATCCAGTGGGACATGGGAAATTATATTTACCATTATATGATTGCTTATACGTTTCAACATATCTTATTAATCGCATACCAGAAAAATATTCTTACATCAAACACTTTACATCTAATAATCTAAATGTATAATGTAATAATAATCATTATTTATACATATATTTTTGTCCAAAGTCACAACAAAAATATTAATTATATATCAAAAATACTAACTGTTCATCAAAAATAAGAAATGCGCATCTAATAAACTTATTGTTGCACTATTAGTTAACTAATTGAATATCAAAACTTGTACTTATACTTTATAATTATTGGACACCCTGAGGTTCGGTTTGGTTATGCTGCTCTAAACTAAATACAAAGAAAAGGCTAGAAATAGGAGCCCCGCGCAGCGGGCCTCCGTCAACCTGACGTTCAGTTTTATTTATATAGAAACGCAAATTTTGATGTGCAAACAGTATTTTTGATGGACGTATTCGGTTGGGAAAAATTGGTAATTTTTGTCCAGTGGGAAATCCCATAGAAAAAAAGGTTAAATTGGATCGAATAAAACTCCACGGTTTCTCCTGCTACCATGAGTCAACACCCTGGGAAATGCCTGCACATGCACCGCACCCACGACTAGGTCTGAAATAACCTTATTAAAGTCAAATCATTTGTATAAGTAAATCATTACAAGGCACTTTTGAATGCCAACATTTACAAGAAATTTATTTGATTCTAGTTGCCCCTTCCAAAAGGTGGTTTTGTATGGAGAAAAATGGGCGTATGTGTATTATACATAGTTACTCTTTTATTTATTTTTTTACAATACTTTGTATACAGTAATTACATAGTTATACTAGCTGACCCAGCAGACGTTGCAATAACTCATACAAAATTCCCACAGAAAATGCATTTTCAGTTTTTCGTTTTTTCTAATTTTCCCGGCAACTTTTCAAATTTTTCTCCCCGTAAGAAAGGGCCCGTTGCTTCGTCGACTTACTTGGGAAGTAGCTACCCCATTACATTCAAATCAAATCAAATCAAATCAAATAATCTTTATTGTGGACTATAGGGTATACACATTCGAACCATTAGGAAAATTTTAAACCGAAAAATAGCCAAATCGGTCCAGCCTTTCTCAAGTGAAGCGTTTACCAACGAACAGTATTTCATTTTTTATTATACAGGGTCAAATTAAATTAGCTAGAGAAACTCCGCAGACATGATTGGTTTTGATTTCTAAACACGATAAAACAAGAAGAAAAGGATTTCATGTTCTTTTTTTTGGGATCATCTTGAGAAAATCTGTTTTTTTTTATTATATCTTGTTTAGATATTTATATCCATCACGTCTTTGAAGTTTACTAAAAAATATTTTTTTAGACTTATATTTCAAGTGACTAAACTAAGGTCCATGATCCCACAAAAAATGATCAAAAATGATTTATTAATTTTTTTGTTTCATCATGTTTAGATAACGATACCCATAGCGTCTACTGACTTTCGCTAGCTAATTTAATTTGACCCGGTATAAAGATGTGAAGACGATGTACCCGGAAACAACGTATTTACTACGATAAGAATAAATACTAAATCTCCATCGTTGAAATAATGTTTAGAGCTCATGGCGGTGCTCAGTATGCCGCCGCAAGGCTCAGCCGCGGCTGCCACCAGCCGCTCAAGACAGCACAGACTCGTTGCTGGACGTACCAGTGTTGGACGCCCTACAGCGCCGCCACTCGGAGGCGCGGCTTGGCAGCGGCGGCAGCAGCGCTGGCCTGGCTCCGCCACGCTCGCCCGAACTAAGGCGGCACTCCGACGTGTCGCCAGCTTCGCTCAAAGAACTCGAGAAGGTAATGTTTATGGATGCTTTTGGAAATAATATAATCTTACACGAGCTCTAAAGGGCTCTACAGCTCCATCCATAAATTTTGTCACACGTTAAGGGGGAGGGTGGGGGCAACAAAGTGTGACATGGTGTGACAATCTAAAGTATTAAAACTCGAGAGTTTACCATTTTAACGAACCTAAAAGCTTAAAATATTACCAATTCTATCTTAACTATTATAAGGTTTAATTTAAATTTGTAAAATATGAGACGTCACACCAGGGGAGGAGGAGTCACACAAAAATAACACCGTCCTTGTCAGCTTGAAAAAAACATGAAATAAATTTTGAACAATATTCACTGAATTACTGACTTGAATTGTGTCTTAGCCCAAACCCCTTCACTAACGTTTTTGCCCTTTGCCAGACGGGGCATCGAGGGAGTTTGGGTGAGGTAAACTACAGTATCTACTTGCCCTACCCTTATAATTATACATTCAACCAAACTAATCTTTATCTTGTTTCCTACGAAATTCTTTCTTTACACCAGCACTCCTACGCCGTCAAGTAATGCACGGGTAGGTCCACACAATAAGTAGATAGTACAGTTATGAGTTAAGGGCAAACGTATGAATGCACTTAATAAAATTCAACAATTCTGTCCTCAATTATGAGGACTTGTAAGGAGGAGCACTCATAACTTTTATGAATTGTATCACATGAGAGAAACTCTGTTTTGTATTTTACAAAGTGTACACATTTTGCCCTTAACAATTTTTACAATTTGCATCAAACTTATTTAATAACCGTAGTAAGATCGTAATGGTGGAGCCACCAAAATTGAATGGATAAACAAAAGCTGCGCAGCACCATTTTGTGTTGCAACATCTTTCACACTCAGGCTGTGTGATTTTCGACATGTTTTTGAAACAATGTTGTGCATCTTTTGTTTTCCGTAAAAACGGGGCTCTTTATACACTATTCGGAGTGTGAGTTCGTAACCACGCTGCCCGCGGCGGCAGTTAAAGGGCGGCGGCAGCACGACGCCGACGGTGGAGTCTCGTCGCCCGAGCACGGTGACGCCGGCGCGCCGTCGCTCTGTGCGGGCGCCGCGCCAGCGCTCCTGTGACGAGGACCCGCCGCACTCGCCTGCGCATCAGCAAGCGCCGCTCGCGCCGCCTGCCATCTCTAGAAGGTATTTGACGACAGCCATATCAAGGCCAATTCCCGTAAATAAAAACGTTCAAAATCTAGTTGCAGTCTCATCTCGGTGACATTCAAAAGTCAAAAATGTAGGCACAATTTTTTACAGATTGTGACTGAAATTAGAATGTGAACGTTCTTAAAAATACGGGTATTGCCCGAAGAACGGGCAGAAGCTAGTTAATAATAAAATACAAAAATTTTGAGTAATGTTATGAAAATATAAAATCTGTTTCGTAGCTTAACTATTAACTGCTACTTCGTAGCTGGCGTAGCGCTGAGCTGTAGCTGACTGCTACGGCGTAGGCACTAGGTTTTTTTTTTATTTTTTTTTTTTATTTAATATCTGGGTATTATTACCAAGAAGCGTTTGATTCGAAAATACCATATCGTACTAGCAATTGCCATATCGCAATTTCATAAATCTCAATTTAATCCTACAATAATACTGCTTTACTTATAGATCATCAGCGGTGGACGTGGTAGCAGGTGCGACGTCACGACGTGGCTCGTACCGTGTAGATGAGCCCAGCTCCACGCCGACGATAGCGCCCGGCCTCAGCGTGGACGAAGATCGACCCATCAGGCGTCGGGGAAGCCAGCTGTGAGTCACTAAACCCAAAAACCTAGTCAACTGGCAGTATAAACTGACAGGTCTCGTAAAAATCTGAAATTCTTTCACTGACAGACAACGCAGAGCCACAAGGTCTAGAAGCATGTTTTGCATGAAAGTTCTGTAAATACTGAAAGTTAGCACTAAGGAAAGATTTTTAAGAATTCATTCCATAAATGGGTTAAAGCGGGGATGAAAGTTCGTAATTTTTGTCGATTCGAAACCCCATTGGGCACACGGCTGTATGTTAAGATCCTTAATATGCATTTTTCTTTCCTCTAAAGCATTCCACACAATATCTTTGAAAGGATGATTCATTGATCTTCGTCCGATGAATTGGTCGTAATGTTTATCAGTTATTTCACCTAGCAATTATTTGTCTTCCCCTAGGCCAGATATAGCAGCACTACAGCAAAAAACGGGTGCTCTTAACGCGCTAGCTGCACTGGCATCTCGCTCCGACTCGTCATCAGACACATCGGTGTCGGTGTCAGCGGCCACGACTGCGGCGTTGGCAGCAGCCGCGCGGCAGATGTCCGTGGATGCGGAAGCCATTAAGATCGTCATACATGATGTAGATGACAACACGCCGCGCCGCGTGTCTCTTCGCCGCGATCCTAATGATAAGGGACACCGATGTAAGTTTTGATTAGAAAATTAATAGTGCTAAATTAATAGACTAATCTGCCATTAAACCGTGCACCGTGCAATATGCCACGAGTACGCCGAGCGAAGTACATTTTGATACAAGTGTGGCTTTGTGTCAGTGCCTGCAAAATGCGACGAAACAGCGCATTTTAATCAAATTTTGCTAAAAAACATTGTTTATGAAAATTTAATTTTGTCCTTGCAAGTGTGTTGAAATACGAGTACGTTGTTTAATTCGTGTGAGTATTTGCATCAAAATCATAGATATAAAAAATGTATATAAAAATTTACTAAGTCATCGTCGTTTTTCACAACAAAAAGCATATTTGGGACATATCTGTAAAGGCATACACGCTAGGTATGGGTATGCAAGGGGATTAAAACTGCGCAAGCAAACCCGTCAGATCTAACCGAGTTTCGCAATTTACCTTGAAACGTCACCAGTACCGTGACGGGTTTGTGTTGTGATTTTTAAACCACAATAGTTATGATTTTTCATGATTAATCTGCGTATGAATGCAATAAGCAATGTTTTCGTCAACACTTTCTGTTATGACGTGTGTCACATCCACTGAAAAATGTGGTTAAACGTTAACCACAAAAATATAAGCTCAACAAAGGTTGGTTGTGGAAATGATTAATTACAGCTCGCGGTTTCGGAATGCGCGTTGTGGGCGGCAAGCCGGACGCGAGCGGGCGACGCGAGGCTGTCATCGTGTGGACCGTGCCGGGCGGGCCCGCCGACCTCGCCGGCCTCACGCAGGGAGACAAGGTGACAATAACAAAACAACGCAGTTAAGTGTACTGATTGATGCGAGCTTAGGACAACTGATTACAACTTTTCCTGTACAGTTTTTAGAGAGATTATTCACAAGGATGAAATGATGGTAAATAAAAATGACACATTTTGTTGCGTACGAACAAACCTGTACATAGCAACTGTAAATAGTTTTAAGCTGACATTGATGCCCAGCAAATTAATAATATATACTTAATTTGAGTTAGCGTTTTGTTGCCCAGTAACTGGGTTGTGGAGGTCAAATATGCAGTCGCTCCATGTAAAATACTGGTATTCAGCTGCATCCGGTAAAACTGGAAGCCGACCCCAAAATAGTTGGAAAAAGGCTAGGCAGATAATGATGACGTAATTTGAGTTAGCGATCAGTAATCGCTTATATAGCATTCGTTCGGGCTGATCATCGCTTAATAGAGTTTTGGGTGTTTGTACTAGAATTATCAATGCACAAGTTGAACTCTGTCAGTTTTATTATTTAAATGTACCTTACCTGTACATGTTGTAAAACAATATACTCGTAGCACTCATTGTAAGCGGGTTCATCATGATGACATAGATGAATAATAAAGAAGATGAACTTCTTAGAGTAGGCCTCGTTAATTTTTTGCCGATTCCGCCCTTTTGTTCTCTCACATTGTTGGTGTTTATTTTGTATTTTATTGTTTGATGAAATTACAGTGACACTTGAGAAAATCATAAGCGTAAACAAAAACCATAAAACGGAGAACACAAAAGTTATTGTGCAGCTAGACTAGACACATTAAGCAAAGCTGAAGATTGTTGTAGAATAGAAAATGTACCTACATGATCATTGTCCCTGTATGCTTGAAGGTGGTTCAGCGAATACTGAGCGCTTCCGAGCTTACGCACAAAGAACCAATGTATACATGTTTTAGTTAAAACATCTGTAACATTGTATGTGGAGGTGTTGGAGTGGGGCGGGGTTCCGCTGACAGAGCGCAGCTTCGAAGAGGTGTGTGCTGTGCTGGAGCGCGGCGGAGACAGCGTGGAGCTGCTGGTGGAGCCGGCGCCGCAGATGGACGAGCCGCCCTCGCAGTCCAACCAGCCCTCCATGCACCACCACGCGCTATACGGTACATACATACTCCCTTCATACACCACCACGCGCTACACGAAACATACATACCTACTCACACCATGCTTATCAACACACATCACACCTCTTGTACAAACAAATTTCGTACCAGGAAACAAGCGACCATCTTTATACTTGGTCGCCATCCACTGCGTTTGACGGATGTCCGTGACGGACGACTACGTGCGGATCAGTGTCTTGAAAATCAAAGAATACCGGTACATGGCGCGGACAGTCCGTCAAAGAAGTTGTAGGAAGTCGTGTAAGCGCTGCGATGCCCTGCCGTCGCGGACGTCCGCTTAAAGCAGCGGACTGCCTTGTTTATGTAGGTCGTGTACGCTAATATTTGCGTTAATCCTGAGCTACATCTATTCTTTTATAGAAGCGCAAAAGCAGTAGTATCGTTAACTGCACACAAAATGATTGTCTTAATGCGCTAAGACTGGAAAAGTTTTTGTAAACCGCCCTTTTGCCGGCTGAATTATTCCACTGCGCAGTTATAATCGTAGGCGAACGAATATTGGCGTCGTTTATAAACTGGCATATTCTCATCCTAAATCTTTACCAATAAATTATTCGTGCAATTTGGCGTATTCCCCAATCAATAACGCTTAGAAACATCAATATAGGATAGGTAAATCGTGAATTTTCAACAGTTCATTGTTACTAAACTCACTGCGCTGTTAAATTGTTCAGTATAGAAAAAGATGCTTAATTACTATAAAAGCTTTCATAACAACACACCACCAACAAACAACTTACTCTTTTTTTGCTTATTCTAAAATCAGTAGGTAGCGGAAGTCATTATGAATTTCTTATCTTCACATTTAACTCTGCACTGCACTAACACATTACGTTAACAATAAATTATGTAAACATTTTACACATTTGTGTAAGATATTTTCTCATCCTTACTTATTTTCTGTTTGTCTCTCTTACCATAATCTGTACATATGATTGCTATGTTAACAGCATTTTATTCTCTACCTGTCTTGTTCCGCACCAACATTTCTCGAGCCTTCTTCTTCTTGAGCAGTATTACGGTATATTTTACACTGTTTTGCATTTTCCTTCTTATTAGCTTATTTTATTTTCTCTTTAATTCAGTTTATCACAACTCGGTGATAGTACATGAATCTGTGTTTTGATTCACAGAACCGGATACCGACAAATCACCATCGTCGCCGACCCGACGGAAATTGCCGAAAACCCCGGTATAATACCCATACATAGGCTTTAATTGTAACAATATGTGTTGTGAACCCATAAGACATTGAGCCTCGCGCTCGCTCCTTCATAAACTCTAGTAGAGACTGTCACTCGGTGCCTACTCCTCTGCGCTTCTCGGATCATTCATTACTACACGTGTGGTCTTCAAGCATTGTGTTAGGAACGTTAATAGATCATCTTCTTTTATATCTACTAGTGAGGACTTTAGGCTAAATATTTTCAACCACTTTTATAAGATTTTCAGACGATATCATGACGAGAAGGTATGAGTATAGATAAAGATGATCCACTAACTAGAATCACGATTGAACTTCATTATTCGTTAGTTGGTAACATATTTGAGGATGAGCTTTAAAGAGACGAGCCCTAGAACGACTCATAATGGAACATTTGGTAACCAACCGTTGTACATTTACATGATATGATTGAGAGTTGGTTTAATGTTTATCTCTTTAACATTTGATGAGGAGTTCATGGTGCTTCCTGGCGTAATGTTTGTTCCATCGCTCGTTTCACGTAACTGAGGCCACGCAAAGTGCGATCACAGCTCTGCCGTCGGTCCAGTTCTGTCCAAACATAATCCAAAGGCAAATCGAATGTAATTTGTAAAGGAAAGCTTTGCCTTTTGATTCTGGCTGGGTGGGGGTGTAGTGCAGGGGCTGGTCTCCACTGATCTGCTGTGATACTGTAGCACTAATCAGTCAGACATCTTCCACGTTAGTCTAGTTGTAAGAGATTAGTGTTTCTATATACGATCGTAGATGTACTTTAACTTTGTTAACCTTTACTATTTAGAGAAAGGGATGCTCTGTTTGTTTACTTGAAATATTTATACACCTATATATATTTTAAACTTATTTGTAATCTATATTCGTTATACGTTACCGTTTATATAATGATTATCCTAAGTGAAGTGTGTGAAAAAATGCTACCTACTTATTTTCAGATTTTTATTTTTTCTATCACCCGACCAATTTCATAATGTCGCCATCGGCGCCAGGCGGAATTAGGGAATGATCGGCAAATACACAATTATCGATGAAACACATACGAATAAGTAAGTGTAGTCAGAGGATAACTACAGTTTTAGTGTTCGATGGTAGATTAGGGGACTCGTCCCGGCATCGAATATCATCTATAGGATACCGTGGATGAGTAGCGCTCATTGTCGACCGACAGTACGAATAAAGATGTAGTGAAGCTAGATGCGCCGCAGCTTTCAGCTTGGCCAATGACAACAAAATTTTAAATTTGTACTTATAATCACAATGGCAACGGCACAAACAGTTCATACACCGACTTAAGTGAAGAAAACACCAGTGACACAGTAAGGTAGTGCAAAAAGAAGGTAGAGAAGCAGCGCGGACGACGAGGACGACGGCGACGAGCGCCAGCGGCGGCGCGGCTCCATCCCGTTTGTACCGTCTCATATCTAGCGCATCGAGTGTCTGTTACCGAGTCTTGCTGTTAATTTAGTTTAGTGTGATGCCGCACTTGCATCGAAGGCGCTCGCAGCGACTAGAGTCTCGTTAGGAGCTTGGAGTGGTGCAGCACGGTACACCGCACGGAACACCTTGTACGACAGGCGCGCACCGACGCTTCTGTCATGTGGCGGCGACACCTTACAGCGACACGATGTACATAACCGCTCTTACCATGTAGATGATTGTTACGACCCAGTACTTACAGATTCAAGTATGCATGAAGTTGCACAATGTCGATATGTGCATATTGATCTAGTAAAAAGCACCGTATAAGACATGAAGCCTTTGTGTGTGATATAAGTATTGATTCGAATAATGTGTTTACGTTCAAGCTAAAAAATATGTCTGTACAAATACAGTATTGCGTTTTGTCATTGTTATGGTGAAAATACACGTGTGTATCGTTAACGCTTAAAGTTTTAATATGTTCTTTCATTATAATACTGTTATTGTCAATGTGAATGAATGCGCCGATGCAATTCATACCATCATGCTCTGCAAACACATATCACAACTCCAAGATACCGATGTTCACTACAGTATTTTATTAACTCACTAAAGTAAGTCAGATTTGATTACGTGGCTGGCAACAAGTTTTATTTAAAATACTTAAACAAGGCATATACATAAGCCATAGAATAAAATAATAGTGTAGAGGAAAATGAAAAGCTTTCCTAACGCTTTAGTTAAACTATCAGGATTTGATAGAAGTTTTTGAAAAAATATATTTTTGTACATTTTAAATTATATTTAATATCTATAGATTTTAAACAGTAGAAAACAATTATATTCCTTCGCTGAAATCTGCAATTTTTTAATGTAGTCTTTGGTATAGACTTCCCCAATCCTATAGGAAGCTTGTGCAACAAACACTATAGATTATAGCTAGGCATAACTAGGCCACACAACAGACGAGTATCCTTAGAGAATGTCCAGGTGAACGTTTTATTTCGGCTGAGACGTAGGTACATGCAGCTTGTGAGACCGGTATCAGCATGATACAGCTTCCTGCATGGCGGATGAGAACATCCGATTTTATTCATTACTTTGTGTTTCATAGAAATGCCTCGGCCCGACGCATGGTACTATAATGTAATATTTTGAAATGGATATTACAAGTTCTGAATATTGACGGTGATATGAATGCATTGCTATAAATCGCACAGAATGGATAACAGTCTACTGAATTTCTCTCTGGCTGATGAAGGATTGATTAATAGCTGATGGTTGCTGCATGTTACTTGATCAAGTACATTGCATTCCCCAAAGGTTTATTACTGAGAGTAGAGTTTGCATATCAGATCTTGGGAAATTATTATATTTTGTTATTTTTTTCGTTCATGCCAACGTCACCCTTGTTTGTTTAGTAGACATGTGCGACAAGTTGTACATACCATGTGACTTTGTTGTAAACAAATTGTATCTAAAACATATCTCAGGGTTATTGGTATCCATGTTTTCATAACGATTTGAAAAGTTATTTGTATTTCAAAATTTTAAAACATTGTTTTTCTTTATTTGCGACGTTATATGAAAATATTTCTGTGCCAAAAACCCTATCAGTCGCATTGTTGTACAGCTTAAAATGTATAGCGTGAGATTACACGTTTCCACTTTGCGTGTAGGAGCAGGACCGTGCGGAGCGCGCACGAGAGCGCCCGCCTGCGCGTGCTCAGCTGCAAGTGTGGTTTGAATGCGACCTGCGCAAGCTCATAGTTGTGCTCATCGCGGCCGACGACTTGCCGCCTCGGGACCACACTCTGGGCTACGGTGACGAACCAGAAGCTTTCGCTAGGATACGGCTCTTACCATCACTGTGAGTATGATGTTCTAATCACTTGGTTTTTACCCATTTTGTATGTGAAAAAAAAAAATGGAAATATCCAAAAACTAAGCAGATAAAGTTCAATCTCAGATTTGATACCACCAACTGCATCAGATTGCTTGAAAAGTGAGCTTGTCCTGATCTTTTTAGTTGCAGTTGGTTTTTTTTTATTTTATTTTATAAATGGTGCTTTTCCCCAGTGAGGCCTGCCCGCCAGTGGAGACGGACCCAGCCTCTGCTTCTTGCAGCCCGGTATGGAACGCCACGCTCAGCTTCGGTGGCCTCACAGCTGACACGCTGGCAGGCCGAGCTTTGGAGCTCACTCTGTGGGACGCCTGCCCAGGAATCGACCCTGTTCTGATCGGAGAATGCACCGTAAGTTATTGCTACTGAATTGATATGCCTAGATCTACATAGATTTTGAAATGTTTTTTGTGTACTTAATGATGTTTTGTTATCCACAGGCTACATCATGTGACTGATGACTTTTGATAAGAATTTCCTTTTTACCATCATGTTTGTTTGTCAAATATTCTTATGCGCTTGCAGATGGAAATCGAGAAAGCGTTCGCGGAGGAGCGGGCGGTGTGGTGGACACTGGAGGAGCGTGGCCCACGCTCGGCCAACGCGTCGCCGCGCGGCTCGCTCACTGGTGCGCGCGCATTACGCCGTGGAGACTTCGCCTCCCAGCGTTCAGTGTCAGGTACCGAACGCGGATCCAACCCCAACTCGTCCAAATATGGTCGCTGCTCACTTGTCAACTTCAATGCTATCCCTTCTAAAGCCTGCTCCACATTTATCAGTTTCATGCCTCCTACAAAAATACGCGAACCTGGCGAAAATTAATAATTCAAATAGCTTTTAGTTTCAGTCTCTGACACATGGATTTACGTATCGTTTATGCCGTGAAAGGTCCTTTTGTCGGGTCACTCATTCACTATACAGTAACTTGACAGGAAAAACCAGAACAGACAAACATTCATAAAATACCTAATTATAACAGACTTTCTGCTCGTGCGATCGCGCCCTTTTACAAATCTTACTGACTGTGGAGTAGACTTGTGGTCCCAGCTTTTCATGTAAAACTATGTAAATCCGTCTATGTATCATGGTGTAATGACTTACCTTTTCATTTCCACATTTAATCTGCTTGACTAACCCTGCTTTCCCGGAGTCTGTTTGATGTTTGTATGAAGGACGACGTAAAATATCTCAGGGGACCACGATTTGATGCACTGCAATATCGTCGGTAACAAGATAAGTATCCCCTATTCTCAATTATAATACCCAGGCGATTAGTGAGTGACAACCATTGCAAATATTTGATGTTTCAATTTACTGAATAAAAAACATTGATGCATGTTGCAATGTTCGTAAAATTAACTTCCCATACTATAATGTCTTGGATCCGCGCTTAACGTATACCTTGACTTAGGATCCGTAGTTACCTTGACAAACGTACATGATATAAATATGATTGTTATTGTTTTCAGATGACGTGGATTCCATCGGCGAATGTGCATCTTTACTCCACCCGGACCACGCATGGGTGGGGGGCTCTCGACGCGGCTCCTCACAATCGGAAACTCTGGAAGTGGAAGTTTATCAGCTTGGCAAAGATTTCTCTCGATCTTTACCAGGCTCTCGCCGTTCCTCATTCCAACAACAAGAGAAGGGTAATGATATCTTTTAAGGGAGGAGCTCAAGTAAAAGTAATGTCTAGCTTAAGTTCATTAGCATCCATTATGCTGATAATTAGGAACAGTCTATGAGGGGTTACAAATGAAAACGAGCAAATAACTGTGTAAATGCCCATTGTAACCCGTAGCAATGCAAAGAGGTGAGGTGTATGCAACTGTGAGGTAAGCCATGTCTGTAGTATATTAGTGGCGGTTGTATAGAAGGCGGTGGCGATGTGTCGCCGGCCGTGAGCGCGCGGCGCACGGAGCGGCGGCGCTCGTCGTGCGTGCGGCGCGACCCGGACGACATCCTGCGCTCTCTGCGCGCCGTCAAGGGCGAGCTGGGCCGCACGCTCTCGCTGTCCGGCTCCACGGCCAGGCGTAAGTCATCAGCTTTTACTATGTCACCTCCACCTCACACAACATACTCATCTCATATTACATCCATGAATGAAAGCCTCTTCGTCAACACCGAAGAGTCAATTGAAATGCTTTCATTTCATATAGATATTAAATAAAATGTGTTCTAATTATAATCTTTGACTTTCAGATTAATAAATTCAGATCGAACATTACATTATTCATTAATATTGTGTCACTCTATAACTGATTAGCAACAATGTACCTCCTCTGTAGAATCGACCCTATTACTTAATTAAGTTCTTTCTTAGATGTATATTTACACAATTGTTGAACATAAACACCTCCCTTTCGGCTTCTTGCCTTTAAAAATCATGTGCGATAATAAGGTGAATCCGAAATTAGTAAACTTGTCCAGTTCGAGTTCCCCAATTACCTACACCACAGAAACATTAGACAATGCGAACATTGAGGGTAGTACTGATTTGTACTGTGTTGTGCTTGTTTGGTCAGCAGCGACGGACCGTTAGCACCTCGGTAAGCGACTGCTCGTTGTGCCCGCTCCCGCGCGTACTCCCGGCAGGGTTTGTTCGCGCGTGTCGGTGTACGCGATCCCTTGTGACGTCCGACGGCCGCCTGTCCCCGCATGCGCACCTGCCGCCGCGGCGCCGCTCACCGTGCCCGTCCGTCTGGCGGCGCTTGCATCTGACCAGTCAGGCGCCGCTCGGCTGGCGGGCGCGATGCCGGCGCCGGGCGCAGGTGCACATCAGGGCACGTAGTAGCATGGGTCATACATCGCTTGCGCGGCGGCCGCGCGCACGCACCGTTGAATGTGGCTGCGCCCGAAGCTTCTCATCACTTCACTGTGTCTGTACTGTACTGTCCTGACGCATGCCCGGGCGCGGGCGATCACGCTCACTTCATCTGTCTCTGTGTTCCGTCTGTTCGGCTGCCCGTCTACGTTCATCTCGATGGCATTGTGTCGCCTAGGATGTTTGGTTTCATTACCTCTACGAATGTCACTCATTGTTACAAAGCGCATCTATTAGATTTCTTGTAAATATAATTTATTATCCTATTATACTTAGGCCGTAGTTAAGTTTGACGTTTTATTCAATACGTTTCATTTAAATCTAGCCGAGTAGGGAAGTAGCACATACCTGTGAAGCGTAGGTCGCGGTCGCGCATGCCGTAGCGGACGCTCGCGGCTCGCCGAAGCCAGCGGTGGCATGAGTTGTTTCGGTACTCCTCCAGAAATCGCAAGTTTTCCTAAAAATCAAATAAATGGCTGTTCATGACACGGAATGCTTATACCATAATAAGTTGAGGAACGCTTCAGACAACTATTAGAAATTCGACTCCACTCTTGGCTGCACACGATATAACGCTTTCTCTTTCATTTATGTGTTTAGGAAAGGAAAGATTCGATTCTGTGTAAACGAAAACTGTATACATTTGGCACGAAGCTGTTTGACGTGCTTATTTTATGTAAATGTTTATTTTCCATCATTTTAAGTGTTCGATTGAATGGTTTACTATAATTTTGTACTTTGGTTTTTGTTACATTTAAATGTTTAACCAATTAGAGTAAAAACTGCCCGCAATCCGTATAAAATGGACCAAAAAGTATCCATGTATACGGGCGATGCACGTCGGGTGTGGTGGTACGTTGTATGTGAGTGTGCAGGCACGGCCACGGGGCGCAAGGGCAGCATGTGGGCCGCGGTGCCTGCCGCGGCCGCGTGCGACGCGCTGAGTGGCGACGACGACAACGTACCGCTGGGGCCCGGCCAGCTGCCGCCGCGCAACGCGCACCTGCCGCCGCTGCACGCCGAGATCAATATCAGCATCATCATGATCAAGGGACAACTGGAACTCGAGGTTAGTGCAATTGTAGGTTGATCGGAGGATAATAAGCAGAATGGCAAGTAGAAAGAACTGAGACATCCATTGAGATGGTTCAGTAAAGAAAAATCTGAAACTATTAGAGATCAAGATTTATTTTTCTACGGAAAGGAGGAGTTAAGGACGCTGTTACAAATGGGTAGTCAAATCATTACATTTTTACACAAAAGTATGTTTATTAAATAAAATGCTTTACATTCTTAAAATGTTTTTTGGCCAAATTGTTGATAGATATGCATGGTAAGATTCTAAACTATAAATATAATTGTATATAGGTACAGTTTCTCAATAAATGTACCGGAGTGAAAAATTTTACTTCGGTACATTTATTGAGAAAATGTGCCTATTTAAAAGTATATTTATAGTTCAAATCTTACCACGCACATGTGTCAACAATTTGGCCAAAAAGCATTTTAAGAATGCAAAGCATTTTACTTAATAAACATACTTTTGTGTAAAAAAGTAATGATTTGGCTGCCCATTTGTAACAGCGTCCTTAGTCACAGATTTTCTATGAATAAACAGTTTTGGAACTGTATACAATTATAATGACAGATTTTTCCATGTCCATCTCGGTGTGATTTATTATTATTATTATTATTTCTTGTCTTTGGCTTATCTCGGGACCCTGGGGTCCCGGACCTTTGGAAGGCGTACGAGGGGCCGAAGCCAACTCGCAGAGGCCCCTTAGACAATTTCAAATGACGAGGAGGCACCAGCCGACGATTATCCCTGTATGCACTATGCAAGTGCACCCAAGGACAACCCCCGGTTGGTGCAGGACTATTGCAGAACATGGAAACAAAACACATTGGGCCTATGGGTTTGGGTGGCTACATGGATTGGGTACCTTGAACTATGGAAGAACTATGTCCCCTGCCTGACCAATGTTATATAATATACACAGATAAATTGGCAGGGGGTGACTTGCACACACAATAATGGGCCCCCGGAAACGGTCGCTAGCACATAGTGACGTAGCGACAAGGGGCAACATGTCCTGAGGTGCTTGAGGAGTGGAGAGGTATTCCACGGCTCTCAGAACAATCCCAGAGCCCGGAAGATGGTCAAGATCCCTACAAGCACTTACTGGAATACTTCCTTCCTCCGAGCACGTTTGCTCTTGCGAATCTCCACTCAAGCCGGCCAATAAAGGCAAGAATGAGGTGGGAGCTCTGTTCCCGTCAGTGTTCACTCCAGCCGGCCAATAAAGGCAAGCCAGAGGTGAAGAACAAGACTTCTCCCGGGAAATAGGGTCCGTGGGGTCGCTACTACCCAACAGCTCGCCACATGCTGCCCTGCGGGTTCACGTATCTCTCTTGGTCTGGCTCCTCACCCTAGACCTGTTTCGGCAAAGTAAACTCCATCGGTACAGACCCAGAGTTCGGAGCGCGCAAGCCCCACCACGACGTCAACGTAGAGATACGGCGGTGGGGTTATTATTATTATTATTGTTTATTTATGTAACAGACAACTAAAAGGTCCACAAAAATACAAATACTTAAAAACTTAAACTAAGATGTTAGTAACAATATATCTTATAATCTACGTTAGTACTTATACACTACAACAGACAGTGTTGTCTTGATGAGATGTTCCAATAAGGGGCTTTCATCAAGCGTCTCAGCTATCACCCCCAGGAGGCTGTTGCTACTACCACGCAATCTGGCGAGCAGAGACGCACTTTTCTTTCGTACGATAGCTGAGAAGCTGTCGACTCGGGCTTTTGCGAACATCTCAGACGCACTGCAGTACCGTGGCAGCCGCATCAGCGCGCTGAAGGCGTTGTTATATTGGACGCGCAGCGCACTGACGGCACGTTTGGTACAGCTGATCCATAAAGCGCTCGAGTACAGAGATGTGCAGTATGCTTTAAATAGAGTGTGTTTGACCGCTTCTGTACATCGAGCGAACCTACGGGCCAACATGTTCGCCCGCACCGCCAATGCCCTGCGTTCCCGTTCAACATCAGCATCATCTTTAAGGTTGTCAGCAATTAAATGTCCCAAATATTTAAACTGATGTACCTGACGAATCGGGACATCGTAAATTTTTATTGGTGGAACATTTACTGGACATTTCCTGCCAACAGCCTCAAAGACCATGAGTTCGGACTTCTTCACATTATATAGCAGCCCATGGCTGGCAGCATAGTTCTCACAGATTTTTACAAGTTTTCTGAGTGCACTTATATCCACAGTAAACCTAATTATTTCATTAATACGTGATCGAGGTTCAAATCTATGATGTGAATAAATCAGGTATCGCATGCTCGCCGCGTGTACGGCGTGAACGGTGAAGTGCCGGACTCGTACGTGAAGTGCTACCTGCGCGATGGAGACAAGTGGCTGCATAAGCGCAAAACGCGCGTCATCAGGCGAACCACTGAGCCGCACTTCAAACAGACGCTCAAGTATCAGGTACAAGTAAGAATCGTACGGATTTTTGCCGCACTCTTTTAATCAGGTTTTGTATGTTAGATAGTGGAAGTTTAAGGCATGTATTATGACGTTATGCAGCACAATTGTTTTTAAATGCAGAAATCATTCACTCTTTCATACTCGTACCTAAACTTTTTGAATTTTTGAGTAGAAGTAGTTGCACCATCTGTTTTACCGTCTCCATCTAGAGTAGAGTCGGCCACCCATAGGTATACATTATATCTAGAGTTAGTGAAAGATTCGGAGTTATAATTAAGCTTCGCGCTGAACTTTAAAGAACACGTTAGCTGACTACACCACAAACCGTATTATTACAAAACAAGGTTCATCTTCAAACCCAAGATTAAACCATGGACACTTTTTTTGAATTTCGAACTTCATTGCGGCAGTTTTACAAAACTGACAACTTAGTACCAGACTATGTTGTCAGTTTTGTATAAAGAACTGTATTTCTATCACAGCTAGGTTCTCATTACAAAAACTGGCTCGATGGTTTAAACCATGACGGAAGAAAAACCTCGTTTTGTAATAAGACCGTTAGTGTCATAAAGATGTCTCAAAAAGTATAATGAGATGGACTGTGATGTAATTTTAGTAGAAGTACATTTATTTTTAATATTTGGTATACAAACACCGTAAATGTTTAGGCGAGCGAGGCGCTGGGTCGCACGCTGGTGGTGATGCTGTGGCAGCGCTGCGGCGGCTTCGAGCACAACCTGGCGCTGGGCGGCGCAGAGATCTGCCTCGACAAGCTCACGTTGCCGCAGCGCACGTACGGCTGGTACCCGCTGTTCCCCGCCACGTCCTTCGCCAACGACGAGTCCCCCGACTGATCCAGGGAGCCGTCGCCGGAGCGCCACGATGACAACTAGCGCCCCACGACGGCTCTACACGTCCCACATGATTGTATTTACGTGATTGTATCTCCGCCGTGCATATTTAACACACGCCCACAATGCTATATCGGACAAATAAATGTGTTGTATAACTCTTCCGTCATTGTAAATACTGTGGTGTAGACAGATTTCAAAGTTACCTGAAGATATTCTTTGCTTATTTAGTTTGCAGTTAATATAAGAAAAGAGCATAATTTAATGAATTGCCTTCGGAATAAAACATATTTCCAATGCTTTCATTACAGCAGACATCTTTAGGGCAGCCCCGACTAGACTAATCAACACCATTTTAGACTGTAGTTTAATAAAAAGGAGCTTATTGTAGACAAGTGCTTCAATTTTTTAAGTGTGTATGTTATGTCCAAACATGGATGTGCCTAATTACCAATTAGGCCTTTGATATAGTAATTTATTGATAGCTCAAGGGATATTGTATTTTATTTAAAATATGACTTGATAATTGCGCTTAAAATCTATAAAACATAAATATTTGTAGCAGTTTTGTGTTGTTTAATAAATCTTATAAATGTGTGTCACTATAATTCCATAAATTCAAAATATTTAGTATAGTACAACAAACTGTAGGTCATTTCATGTGAAGTACAATAGTTTATAATAGTAATAAGATATTTACACTGTGCAATGTGCATGTATATCACTTCGTACCAATCACTCCTAACTCTTCACAAAACTTGCTTCGAAAGTTTTATTTGTACAAGTTGCAAAAGATGTTTCTTTCTTGACTATCATCTAGTGAAATTAACTTATCGTTAGTGTCTGTGTAACATGCATCTATTTCTAAGTACTTAGATATTCGAACCAACACTATATCTTACAGCATACGTCATCAAAATAAACCCCAACTTCGACACTTTGCCTTATATGATTAATACATTTCTAAAGTTATTCTAGTGAGTAAGCGTAAGCGCGTCTAGGTACTATTCTTCCAAGGTTGTGCTTTAGTGAATTTTCCAACGTATACCTACTTGATTTACAAATCATCTCTATACCAAAATGGTAAAAAACACATTATTTCTTCGTGTCAAAAATCTTACTCTACGAACTGTAAATAGTTATTGTGAAATTATTTTTCAAAATTTTCTACGCACAACATTTTCGTGATAGAATTTATAGTAAATCTTTTTATAATACCTAGATTGAAAACAAATGTAGGTACCTACAAATTTCTGACAAATACCTTAATATTTCCATTTCCGAAATATTGCTACATTACGTGTTTAGATATCATGTTATAGATGTAGACCGGTAATTTCTGCGTTGTAATATTCATGTGATCTGTTTAAAATAAGTACAGAGTGTAGTGCGTGGGTATGCTGGCGGCTCGCCAGCGCGCGACGCCTCCACGCCCACTCGTGTAGTTAGACACACAAACTCATTAAGTAGATATTTAAATATTCGTAAGATGAATGATATTTTGATCATCGGTGTTAGTAACAAACTACATATCCAGTAAGAGGTATTTATTGTAACATATAATTGTCGAAATCTGTGTTCTTCCAGTGCTATCATAGCTTAGTGGCTCACCTGACAATATTTCACTTGCTTACTTACGGACACTGTAACGTGAACAGTTTGCGCACTGGACAGTGGCGCTGTGAATGCTGTGATGCACACGTCACACGGACAGCGACGTCGTCACTGTCGGCTTAACGCATGCGGTAAGCAGTCGCGTCTATTGCTCCAACGAGTTTACGGTGCGTCTTTTATTTTATTTTATCGTGGTTGTACATTTCCCAAGAGAGAGAAGTATTTATTAGAGATCTAAATATTCACTTATTAGACTAACTAAATATTAAAATACTCGAATAATAATTCAAACGCCTATATACATATATCAGGTGTTAAGTATATTTTTACACTATAATTTTTGTATTCGATTACGTTGAACAAAATATACATAATAAATTATTTATAAATGTATCAATGAAAATCTAGATATTTAATAATATATCTATCATCAATTCTGACAGAGTGTTAGGATCGATCTACTTACGCTTATTATCTTGATATGTTAGAGTTAATAAAGTAATATTCTTACGATATGTAAAGACATAATCTACTATGATGTGCCTCGATGCCCCGATACCGCCGGTCACACGCACTCCCGTCACTGACACAACATATCCGCATCGCGCACACTGACCACATACCGCAACGTGTGATATGGTATCGGATATCATACTATGTACCTTCCTTACTTTAGCTCTAGTTTATACCTTCATATAATATCGTTCCTTCCTAGAACCTGATCATTTCCACATTCCGTGCCTTGATGAATGCTGAAAATGCCTAAAGCTTACATACATAATATTATGTACATAACTCACTAGAGAAACATTTAAAAAATATGTTTTGGGCCTAAATATCAAACATTGGCCTAAACTAACAAATATAAACTAAACACTGTTATAATGAGTATAGTTTTCAGCATTAATCACAGGAACGGAATGGAACTCTACAAATCCTAGTACGTAACAAATATTATGTGTCAAAGTATATTATTAAATAAATGTGATAACAAAAGAGTTTATTATAGCGATATAAACAACCAAAAGAGGTGTTTTATTAAGTTTCCTGAAATTCATAATCCCATAGGCTGCTATAGCGTGAAGCAAAACTATATCAGTGGTTACCAGACAAATGTAAGTAACTGCAAGATAATCAACCTTTTCAGGTGCATTAAAAAGATTCCTAATGCAAATAAACAACGGTAACAGACAGAAGCTGAAAACAGTGTAAATAAAAGGCAAATAAGAAGACACAATATGTAATTTCGTTAAATATCTATATTTAATATAAGGTACAGAATACGAAGAAGATACAGCTATATCTATACATAACAATTTGCTTATGTATACTAGTATTTGTTCCACTTCTTTTTGAATGCGTGCGGTTTAATCTCGCCACACTGGTAAAGTCAACAAAAGAGTTCGGTATGTAGGCAAAAATATTAATTATCACTTCTTCAGTGCTGTATCAATTTTTACACTTAACGCATTCCGGGACACTGAACGAGACACAATACAAGTTTTATTGTAGGGTAGTTTAGTGTCCCGTAAAGTGTTATGAAACTTTTAAAAAGAGTGATGGTGGTTAGAAAAAGAGACCTAAGTAATTACTCAGCACACTCTACATGTTTTTTTTATGTGCTGTACATGTAACACGAACAAAGAGTTTTTATCAATTATCAGACCATATAGAAAGTGCTACGAATATGGAATCGTGTAAAACTGCCAAACTACGTGAAATAATAAGTTAGAGTTAAATTGCATATTAGTCTAGACTAGATTGTAATCAATTATTAAGAAGTACTTATATAACGGGGAATTAAAAAAAAAAATACATTGCACACTTATTGGTTTGTTCGAGTGTACCTGGTAACCCTCGGCCCAGGGTCCTCGTGATGGTGTTCCCTATATTACACGTGGTGGTAGTCAGCAGGCCCGCACCACAGCTCCACGTGCTGCAGAAGCGCGGCCGGCGCGCCTCCGCCCCGGGACGCACTGACCGCTCGCGACCACCACTCGCGGTTCGAGCAACGACCTTATGGGACAAAGCCTATATATAAACAAACTTAAAACGCAACGAGAAGAAACATATGATGAAATAATTCTATGGAAAACATACGAGATATTGCATTAAGTCCTCCTCTGTACATGTGTGCTTAAAGTATTAAATAATAATATACAGGTAAGTATATTATTACTAAAGTCAATAGTCATATGATATTAAGCGCAGAGAGGCGTTAAGGGCAGAGAGCTACCTTAATCACCGTAGCTTCAGGAAAGCTACATCCCTAACCAAAATGTCATCTCATCAAAATCACCAAAATCTCATCTTATAATTGCCAAATAAATTCACAGATTTTTAAAAATTGTACAGTCATTTAAAAAATCTGGGGATAAAAAAAAATAGATAATATTTTGATGATGCCAATAAATGCAGTTCCGTGTAAGGATTGAGACTAGGTACTAAACCATAGAGTCATCTATTTGCTAAGCTCCAATTCACTCTAGCACAATAATTCACCACAAAATAGATTTGTTTTCTATTATCCGATAACAAATCACACAATATTATCCCAAAGTACATAGGGAGCGACGCCCCGTTATCATAATAGATGTATTACATCACAGGGCCCATGTTTGATTAATGTATCATGACGGGCGGGTTCCGTCGAGCCGCCACTTATTAAGGCTATTGTCATCAGCGCGCACCCGACGGCCGACTTGACGACGGCGACGGCGGCGATAATTAATCATAACTTAGGAGGGAAAGGAGTCGATGTTTGAAAAATTACTATTTTGTGAGGGCAATGTGAGTAGGGGTTTGTGTCAACAGATTACTTCGGCGTAAGTGTTTAAATTCGTACCTTTTATCTGATAAATCTTTATTGAGTTAGTATCCTTTTCACACAGACATCCGAACGCCCTAGCGAAGTGTCCGCTAAGTCAGTATCACTTGGCCACGCTTTCGTAACTGACCACTCATAAAAAAACCGGTCAAGTGCGAGTCGGACTCGCGCACGAAGGGTTCCGTAGTACGTATCGTATCTGTAAAACGCCAAAAAATCACGTTTGTTGTATGGGAGCCCCCTTAAATATTTATTTTATTCTGTTTTTTAGTACTTGTTGTTATAGCGGCAACAGAAATACATCTGTGAAACTTTCAACTGTCTCACTATCACGGTTCATGAGAACAGACAGACGGACAGACTGACCGACAGACGGGCAGCGGAGTCTTAGTATAGGGTCCCGTTACCCTTGGGTACGGAACCCTAAAAAAAACTTTTTTATAAAAAAATACAACCGACTTCCAAAAACAACACTACAAAGTGAAAAATAATTTTAATTTCGGAAGTCGGTGTCTGATTAAATGTATTTTCGTTTTTGCCACCGACTTCCGAAATTAAAGTTATTTTTCGCTTTGTAGTGTTGTTTTTGGAAGTCGGTTGTATTTTTTTGTAAAACAGTTTTTATTTTTCACTTTTTAGTGGTTCACATGTGCTTACCCCTTCACAGCGTACTGGCGTGATGTTATGAACTGGTGTTAACAACAAACAGATATGAGATTACAGCAATCCCAGTCCATTTGCTATCATTTATTGAGGAGTTCCGTTGCCTATCTCAGAAACTCTTCATCAGATCTTCACCAAATTGAAATGGGACCACTCCAAGAAAGTACTCTTCTAAAAACTATCCAAATCGCTTCAAGTGTGCCTATAAAATTGGAAGAGTTGTCTCTATTTCTCCAGGATCCCATCATCAGATCCTGACTTGATGATCATGGGACCACCTGGGAAGTATACCCTTTCAAACAAAAAAAAAATAATCCAAATCGGTCCAGCCATCTTCGAGTAATCGGGGAACATACATAAAAAAAAAAAAAAAAAAAAAAAAAAAAAGGTTCCGACGAATTGAGAACCTCCTCCTTTTTGAAGTCGGTTAAAAAGAGGTAGAAACAAAGTAATACAAACAAGCTCATGAAAGAAATGGACAAAAAAAAGTTGTCGTCCTTTCCTTTCATGAGCTTGCTTTTTCTCCTTGTTTCTACCTCTTTTTTTTTGAGTGGCCAGTTACTAACGCGTGGCCAATTACTACAGCAGTCACCCTATAAATAATCCGGGTAAAAATCTACCCCAATCGTAAGCCAAAGGAATTTCAACTATTTGTCAGCAGCAAAAGCTTCATGAGTCAGAGCAAAACTAGCAGGAATTGGTTTAAATTGTTCCTGTATAAATAGAAATACTAACCGTTTGTAAAAGTGACGAGTCTGGATCCTAACGGATAGCCGGTTACCACGCAGCACGCTTCTGTGTCGGCCACGCTCGACGCATACAAGCCGCGTCCGTCCACCGGCAATGTCTATAAACAAAATAGTATATGACGAAAAAAGAAAACAACATAACGCCTGTATTCCCCGAAGGGTAAAGCAGAGAGTTCTGAGCAGCTGTTAACATTAACTAATTCTTTTTAAAGAAGCAGGATTGCTATAAGCTGGCTTTGAGATATCTACGAGTATGCAGACAAACTGACATTTGAGACATACAGGAATACGAGTCAACTCTGAAATAGAGTACTAAGACCGGTAAACTCTCAAAAATAGAACATTCTTAAATAAAATATCTCAGCTTAAAACACATAATTTATTGCCTGCAATTAGTAACTCCGTCTACCAAAACGATGGGACGTAATCTGTCCACAATTAAGTTAACAAAAGACCAATTAGATTTACATCTTAAATCGATTTAATACTCCTAAAGTGAAGAGACATAAAACTTTCATTGTTGGGGAACTCGTTATAAAAGCTTAAAGTTTTAGTAATCCCGCGGTCCTCACGAGATCCTTGATCCGGAAACTCTCATTACGATCTAAATAATTTATGTGAAGTCTCAAGTTCGCAAAGTTATTTTGAAAATGAAGATGACTATGAGGTAAATGGAGCAGGAATATGAGAAACGGTTTGTCAGAATGTTAAGAAAAGTTAGCTGAATTTAAAATTACGAGTATTGCCATTGTATAAGATCGTCTTACTAAAATGAAATGGTTTATGTCTTCATATTGTGCCACTGGTTGGGACGGTATATCCCCTATTCTTCTAAAGTTATGTAGAAAAACTCTTGTACCATTAATAACCCATGTAATCAACATATCTATAGCAAATGGAATTTTTCCTGAACCTTTCAAAAAGGCCCTGATCCATCCGATATATAAGAGCGGGAACAGGGACTGTTCGAACAACTACAGACCGATTTCTGTTCTTTCAGCTATGTCTAAGGTTATGGAGAGGCTAATAAATGGTCGTCTATTGAACTTCTTAGAGAAAAATAAAATTATAGCCCCCAACCAGTATGGCTTTAGGAAAGGTGTCTCTACTGAAGATGCAATTTTTGATCTTACAGAACTTGTCGCGAGGAAGTTAGATGACCATAAAAAATGCCTAGCCATATTCCTGGACTTAACAAAAGCCTTTGATACAGTCTCTGTTCCTACTCCTCTCAAAAATGGAAATCATGGGTATTCGTGGCAAAACGCTTGATCTGTTTAAAAGTTATCTCCAACACAGAAGACTCAGTGTCAAGATTGATACGTGCGTCAGTGGTGAAGAAATTATCTCATATGGAGTGCCGCAGGGCAGTGTGCTCGGTCCTACTTTGTTCCTTGTTTATATAAATGACCTTTGCACACTGCCACTTATCAACTCCAATATCTTCACGTATGCTGACGACACGGCAATCGTAGTTTATGGGGATACGTGGGCTGATGTGAAATATCATTCTCAACAATCGTTGCAGGTTATGAGCTGGCTGCAGCATAATTTGCTTTCCCTGAACCTATCCAAAACCAATTTCATCCCATTCTGTGTTAGTCACAGAACCAAAGCCCCACCGGAATTTACCATAACCGCACATACATGTGATGATTCCTCGTCGTGTTCTTGCATAACACTTTCTCGTGCCGGTCACACCAAATACCTGGGTGTAGTGATCGATGACGGGCTGAAGTGGTACACCCATGTCGATAATTTGGTTTCGAAAGTTAGGAAGCTAATCTACATCTTTAAGTCGCTAAGACACTGTGCGGATTCAATAACACTGAAGATGGTGTACCTAGCTCTTTGCGAGTCCGTTATTGGTTACTGCATCCCGGTGTGGGGTGGCACCGGCAAAACTAAGCTGTTGGGTGTGGAGCGGGCACAGAGGGCTGTTCTTAAGGTGATGCTTGGCAAACCGTTTAGGTTCCCCACAACCCAATTATATGCGGACTGCAAAGTACTTACTGTACGACAGCTCTTTGTGCTTCGTGCCACCCTCTGGAAACACAGTCAGGTCCCACCCCCCGATCCTAACAAGCGGTCATTTATCACATCATGCCCTTCAATACCCCACAAAACGTCCTTCGCTAGTCGTCAACTGTATGTTGTAAGTTCTCTAATCTATAGAAAGATCAGCACCAAAGTTCAATTAAATAAGTTAAATAGATATGAGGCAAAAACAAAATTAAAAAGTTGGCTGTATGACTTAGATTATTCTAAAACAGAAGAACTACTCATCTTTCCTCGCTAGTCTCGCGGTTGAATGCAGCAATCACACTCCATTACGTTTGTACTCAAACAGGCTTAACCAAATTATTGTCTTGCGAAATTAATCATCCCGCTCAAGCATAATATTGTGAATGTTAGTAGTTGTTTAACAAACACACACAACTCTTACACACACCCACACCCTCACATAAACACACACACACATAAACACCCTCACTCACATTATACTTAGACACGCAGTCATGGTAACCATATTTTCATATTCCTCATTGTAATTTTTCTTTTGTTCCCTATTTTTATTAAGTATTTTCATCATCATTATTGTTATTATTTTTTTTCTCTCTTATTCATCCGTTCATGTATTTAATTAGGTTCATTACAATCAAGGTGCGATGAAAATGACTATTTGAGCACGAAGTAACAGTAGAACACTGTCTCCTAAGGCACAGGTTTCCCCTAGTTTAGGAGGCAGGGTTTCCACCATTCCAGACACCTTTTTACAATCAATTGTTTTTGTTACCTACATGTACTACTTATTGTAACGAAGGTTTTTAGTATCAATAAAGTTATTATTATTATTTGTCTTTGGCTTATCTCGGGACCCTGGGGTCCCGGACCTTTGGAAGGCGTACGAGGGGCCGAAGCCAACTCGCAGAGGCCCCTTAGACAATTTTAAATGACGAGGAGGCACCAGCCGACGATTATCCCTGTATGCACTATGCAAGTGCACCCAAGGACAACCCCCGGTTGGTGCAGGACTATTGCAGAACATGACAACAAAACACATTGGGCCTATGGGTTTGGGTGGCTACATGGATTGGGTACCTTGAACTATGGAAGAACTATGTCCCCTGCCTGACCAATGTTATATAATATACACAGATAAATTGGCAGGGGGTGACTTGCACACTCAATAATGGGCCCCCGGAAACGGTCGCTAGCACATAGTGACGTAGCGACAAGGGGCAACATGTCCTGAGGAGCTTGAGGAGTGGAGAGGTATTCCACGGCTCTCAGAACAATCCCAGAGCCCGGAAGATGGTCAAGATCCCTACAAGCACTTACTGGAATACTTCCTTCCTCCGAGCACGTTTGCTCTTGCGAATCTCCACTCAAGCCGGCCAATAAAGGCAAGAATGAGGTGGGAGCTCTGTTCCCGTCATTGTTCACTCCAGCCGGCCAATAAAGGCAAGCCAGAGGTGAAGAACAAGACTTCTCCCGGGAAATAGGGTCCGTGGGGTCGCTACTGCTCAACAGCTCGCCACATGCTGCCCTGCGGGTTCACGTATCTCTCTTGGTCTGGCTCCTCACCCTAGACCTGTTTCGGCAAAGTAAACTCCACCGGCACAAACCCAGAGTTCGGAGCGCGCAAGCCCCACCACGACGTCAACGTAGAGATACGGCGGTGGGGTTATTATTATTATTCATGTTTACATATCTCGGGACTCTGGGGTCCCGGACCTTTGGAAGGCGTACGAGGGGCCGAAGCCAACTTGCAGAGGCCCGTCAGGCGCTTTCAATGAAATGAGGCACCAACCGACGAATATCCCTATACGCTCTATGCAAGTGCACCCAAGGACAACCCCCCGTTGGTGTAAGACTATTACAGGATATGGAAACAAAGATTTTGGACTATGGATTTGGGTGGCTAAAGTGGATTGGTTGCCTAGAACTATGAAAGGACTATGGCCCCTGCCTGATCAATGTTTTATTACACGGAAAAATTGACAGGGGGTGACTTGCACACTCAATAATGGGCCCCCGGAAACTGTCGCTAGCACTTAGTGACGTAGCGACAAGGGGGCAACATGTCACGAGGTGCTTGAGGAGTGGAGAGGTATTCCACGGCTCTCAGAACAATCCCAGAGCCCGGAAGATGGTCAAGATCCCTACAAGCACTTACTGGAATACTTCCTTCCTCCGAGCACGTTTGCTCTTGCGAATCTCCACTCAAGCCAGCCAATAAAGGCAAGAATGAGGTGGGAGCTCTGTTCCCATCAGTATTCACTCCAGCCGGTCAATAAAGGCAAGCCAGAGATGAGGAACAAGACTTCTCCCGGGAGATAGGGTCCGTGGGGTCGCTACTGCCCAACAGCTTGCCACATGCTGCCCTGCGGGTTTCTATATCTCTTTTGGTCTGGCTCCTCACCCTAGACCCGTTTCGGCAAAGTAAAGTCTACCGGCACATACCCAGAGTTCGGAGCGAGCAAGCCCCACCACGACGTCAACGTGGAGATACAGCGGTGGGGTTATTATTATTATTATTTCTTGTCTTTGGCTTATCTCGGGACCCTGGGGTCCCGGACCTTTGGAAGGCGTACGAGGGGCCGAAGCCAACTCGCAGAGGCCCCTTAGACAATTTCAAATGACGAGGAGGCACCAGCCGACGATTATCCCTGTATGCACTATGCAAGTGCACCCAAGGACAACCCCCGGTTGGTGCAGGACTATTGCAGAACATGAAAACAAAACACATTGGGCCTATGGGTTTGGGTGGCTACATGGATTGGGTACCTTGAACTATGGAAGAACTATGTCCCCTGCCCTGACCAATGTTATATAATATACACGGATAAATTGGCAGGGGGTGACTTGCACACACAATAATGGGCCCCCGGAAACGGTCGCTAGCACATAGTGACGTAGCGACAAGGGGCAACATGTCCTGAGGTGCTTGAGGAGTGGAGAGGTATTCCACGGCTCTCAGAACAATCCCAGAGCCCGGAAGATGGTCAAGATCCCTACAAGCACTTACTGGAATACTTCCTTCCTCCGAGCACGTTTGCTCTTGCGAATCTCCACTCAAGCCGGCCAATAAAGGCAAGAATGAGGTGGGAGCTCTGTTCCCGTCAGTGTTCACTCCAGCCGGCCAATAAAGGCAAGCCAGAGGTGAAGAACAAGACTTCTCCCGGGAAATAGGGTCCGTGGGGTCGCTACTGCCCAACAGCTCGCCACATGCTGCCCTGCGGGTTCACGTATCTCTTATTATTATTATTATTATATTACATTTTACATCATAAAATTTGAACAAAACCTCTTCATGAAAAAAAAAATTGTTTACAGAAATTGCTGTAGAATCGTGTTAGCACCGTTCTATCTTTTTGTGAGTTGTCGTTACTTTAAAGATACCGTAACAATCTTCCCGAATATATGTATGAAAAAAAACACATTCTTATAATAGGGGATCATGATGCTAAATAGGGATTTAGGTACTCGAGCGCCGTGGGGACCTTTTTCTCGCCCTCGCTGCGGTAATAGTAATAGTCTGTCAGAATATTATTACAGAGTAGTTACATGGTTTTAAAAGTTCATAATATTCTGCCGTTTCCGGCGTACAATTACGAAGAGAATATAATTATTTCCTAATATTTAAGTCATCTTTCATTCATAAAATCATTAGTCGAATAGTAGCATAATTTATATTTAAATGTCATAAAGTTAAGTGTTTTATAACAATCTGGTTGTCTATTGTAAACTTTGGTCGCCATACAAAATATATTATTAGAAAATAGTTTATTATTTCGTCTAGGTACACGAAGATGTGAACTTTGCGGCTCGGTCTGCAGCTGCACGCTCTAAACTTTATTGACGATTTTTGTTACTTCGGCTTGTGGAAATCGGCAGATTATATTTTTCCATTTATCCGTGTTAATTGTTAATTAAAAAAAAAATTCGACCGCGCTCGAGAATGTCAAGGTGACGTTTTTTTTTTGCAAGTTTGTGACCCTCCCACTCCCTTACGGCACGCTCAAATCGGCAGATTATTGAAATGCACACTTCTCAGCATGTAATTAACCCACCATACCTTAATCTGACGCGCTCAAGTATTTCTAACCATCGACTTTTTTTTACTATTCTGATCGGCTGCTCTAGACGCACGACCCAATATAGAGCGCTTATATGTGATGGAGGTACTCAACAGGGTGCAAGGTATCCCCCTTTTAATAATCTGCCGTGCTTGAGTAAATCCCAAAGCCCCCTACTGGGCTCTACTATTATTACTTGCCTGTTCGACGGCTTGGTCCATAGAGACAGCGAGTACCCATTCTCGTGCGTCCTCCAACGCACCACCGCGCACACACCCACTCTCTAACAGCAGTGGCGTGCGGCTCCAGTCCGTGCACTCTGGAGTTATAGAAGTTAGCATTATTTCTCATCAATTATTATTTTATTCATACTTAAAAGGAGGCCTCTATGCAAGATTATATATTGTAGAAGTTTGTAAAGTTAACTGAAATAAATTTATTTTAAATTTATTTTATTTATTTTTTTTATTCATTAACAAAAATTTCTATCTGGATTTACACAAAGTAAATTAAAAATTATAATTACACAAAGCCCGAAAGATTGACAACCAGTCTTACCAAGGGGTATCGTATTACCCAGTAACTGGGTTATGGAGGTCAGAATGGCAGTCACTCCATGTAAAATACTGATATTCAACTGCATCCGGTAAGACCGGAAGCCGACCCCAACATAGTTAGGAAAAGGCAGGCAGATGATGATGTCGATGTAATTAATACACACAAAACAAAAACAAACAAAGTTGATTTTACAAAATTAATTCAATTACATACATAAACCAGCACTTCGCGCGCGGCTTCGCCCGCGTGGATGTCGGAAAATATCCCACGGGAACCAAAATCCTTCCTTATTCCTTGTCTATATACATTTTATAGGAAGGACTTTTCTTTTTATATATTAAAGATGTAATTGTGTATGTGTTTTTAAATGTGTAAGATATACATCAATATCAATCATCATTTAGGGCCATAAAAACTCTGCATTGAACCAAAATACTCGTACATAGACCAATGTAGCAGTTGGAAAACATATTTTATGATTCGGTCAAGTCATCGTTTCAAGAGAACCTTAAGATAATATTCCAATATGCATTGATTGATTATTTTTATTTAATCTTAAAATTTATTTCAAATACCTATTGCACTTTGATATGTAGACGTTCTAAATAAAATGAAGTTATTAACTTTAAACAAATATATAACATGAAAACAAGGAGTAATACCAAAATCAGTGTAATCTAATAGATGCGCAGAATCATCATCGGCTGCTTCAGCGAGGTCCAGACAACGGTTGAGCAGCACGAAGGCTTCGCGGGCACCACTCGCTCCCTCCGCGCGCACTGCCATACCACATGCATAATACGCTGAAAATAGTTAGTATAATAAATGCTACTTTACGCAGAAGTAGATACCGAAAAAATAACGAATATAGTAACAATAAAATACCTATGGGACATGAGACAGACCCCGACCTATTGCAATATTTACAAGCAAAGGGGCACTCTCACCAAAAAACAATTAAACAATCAATAATAAAGACAGATTGGTTCGCATAAATATTTAATACGACGCGTAGTCTATGTGCTACGACGCCTAGCCCAAGCGCAACGATGCGTAGTCCATGTGCTACAACGCGTATCCCAAGCGCTACGATGCGTAGTCCATGTGCTACGACGCGTAACCTAACCGCTACGATACGTAGTCCATGTGCTACGCCTCATAGCCCTAGTGCTATGGTGCGTAGTCTATGTGCTACGATGCCTAGCCCAACCGCTACGATACGTAGTCCATGTGCTACGCCTCGTAGCCCTAGTGCTACGACGCCTAGCCCAAGCGCTACGATGCGTAGTCCATGTGCTACGACGTGTAACTTAACCGCTACGATACGTAGTTCATGTGCTACGCCTCGTAGCCCTAGTGCTACGACGCGTAGTCTGTGCTACGACGCCTAGCCCAAGCGCTACGATGCGTATTCCATGTGCTACGACGTGTAACCTATCCGTTACGAAACGTAGTCCATGTGCTACGGCTCGTAGCCCTAATGCTACGATGCGTAGTTCTTGTGCTACGACGCGTAGCCCAAGCGCTTACGATGCCGATGATGCGTTGAGTATGTGCTACGATGCGTAGCCCAACCGCTACGATGCTTAGTCCATTATACTACGACGCGGTGCCAACCGCTACAATGCTACAATACAGTCTATGTGCTACGATGCGTAGTTGATATGTTGCGTCGCGTGACCAAGCGCTATGACGCATACTCAGAACGCTATGGCGCATAGTCATTAAAGTAAGATTACTAAAAAGTAAGATTGCTTTTATGCACTAACCAACATCTGCTACGATAATGTCCGTGTACCGAGGCAACGCTCTCGCTGCTTTTGCGGCTATTTGAGGCACGTGAAGCGCCATCAACAACGTAATTGCCTGCGACAAACAAAAGCACTTTATTTTTATGGAAAATGACGCAAGAACTATTATGTCCAATATTGGAAGAATATAAAAAACACAACATATCAAAAGCTGTTATACAGCTTCATAGCTTTTATCAGTCAAAGATAAATCAATCAAACTCACCTGCAAAGCTCTATCCTCAGCATTTGCAGTAACCATGACCGATGCAGCGTCCTTTAAAGCTGATACAGACTTAGGCGCAGTGGACACTCTAACTAGCAGCTCACTGGACACTGCCTTAGCGAGAAGCGCGTCACTGCCCGCTAGAGAATCGATGCCCGGTTCTCCGCTGCCGAGGTATTGACGTAACACATCTAGGACTTGGGTTAATACTTCTGGTGGTTCTTCATTTTCGATGTCTATGCCTTCCATGCGCTGTCGGATAATATTTTCGATTTATTATTACATTTATGAAGTGGATTTTGAGCATTGAATGGGAAATCAAAGATTCATGGACATGGCTTTAAAAGTTTCTCGAGTATTGCCGCCAATATTGGGAAAGTGATTCCCTCCTAAGTGAGTACATACTTAATAAGCTAAGCCAAGCAAGCTGTATTTGTTACTAGTATTTTTTTTATATCGGGCAAAACTCCCAGAGCTTCAAAAATAACCTCCTCCTTTTGTTGAAGTCGGTTAATAAAAAATATAAAAAATGGCGGTATTGGACTCTACAAGCCCAGCAAATGTTAAATGTCAGTACCGGGTGTGCCTTGAACAGATGCGCGGCGTATCGCAGCGCGTAGTGCGGCGCCCTGCGGCCCGCATGTGCGAGGCACCGCTGCCAATGCCCGCCGCGCGCCAGACGCTCCAACCCTTCAGTCTCCGCCTCCGCCTCCGCTTCTGCTTCATGAGGAGCTTCCTCTTCTTCATCTTCGTATTCTGCTGATGTACCTGTTTCATAAAGGGTCCAATCGAGATCAAAATATTACAGCAGATTTAAGTTGTTTTTAATTATAAACGAAATTTTTCTTACCTGGCGCTTCGTCATCAGCCGCGTAGCCTTCAGTCAGAGCTGCTCGAAGTTGTTCACCGATGTCGTTTTGACCGATTGCAGCGAATCTGAATAGTTTTTAAAATATAAAGCTGGATTTACATTAACAACATTAATTGCTATTATATAATAGCAATTAATATTGTTATTGGCCAATGAATGACGCGGCGAAAAACGCCTTTAAAGAATCTTCTTTCACACAGTCCGTCCATCGTTTCTTTCGTCTTCCCCTACTCTTATAGCCATCGACATTCATACTCAAATCAATTTTTTTTTTCAAATTAATTGGCTTCAATTAATCTTTTTACATTTTTTACTTTTTTACTTTAAATTTATTCCGGTATTTTACTTATCAGCAAAAAATCGTAGTTAAAATATAAATTAAGTTTTCCTACACAATTCAAAATGTTCTCAGCTTACGCCTTCGGGAACTTCGCGCGTTTACATTAGAATATTCATAGCTAAGACAGGACAACGTCTGTCGGGTCAGCTAATAAGAAATAAAATATCAATTAATTAACTCCGAGTTTACAAACTCTACATTTATTTATTTAACCCGACTAAACGTGCTAGTGGGCTTCAGTGTTACATGCACCTTTCAGCAAGCATATCAGCAGCAGCCTTCCGTCGTCCGTCATGCAGATGATCTCTAGCCAATCTAGCAGCTCTCAGCGCTGCCCGCTCAGCCAGCCGGGGCGCTGCAGCAGCCGCGGCTGCAGCGCTGGCAGCGGCTAGAAGTCTGACGGCATCCCACCACTCAGCGGCGTCAGCATGTTCGGCGGCGCGCTGCAGTAGAGCCGGAACTTCACCCGGCACGCCCTCGCCGCCGCTGCCGCTACTGTCGGGGACATACTCGCGGGATACGCGGGACGCTTCTTCCCATAGTTCTGTGTAGTGATGGAGATGTTTGCAAAAATGTATTCCTAACATTATTATTATTTAAGCCAACGAGTCTCTCTCTCTCTAAGTGTTTTTTTTTTCCTTTTATAAAGTATAACAGGTGGTGATATTCGCAGTATTACAATCTAGCTTAATTAGCTAATAACATAACGGTTTGTTTCCCCGAAGGGTTAGGCAGAGATGTACCTATAGTACACCACATTTCGCCTGTTATGTCTAAGTCCCATGTACCAGGGGGCGAGCTTGTTGCCATCTGACTCCGGGCTGCTACTGAGAAATTCCAAATAGAAAAACCCAATAACACTTTGCCCGATCTAGGAACCGAACCCAGGACCTATGCTCAGCAGTAGCGCTTGCGACCACTAGACTACCACCACAATAGCTTAGATAATAAGAAATTTAAATACAACATAAACTGCTAAGTAACTATAAAATTAAGGGCCTATTTCACGATATCCGAATAGCCACTACGCGCCGAATAAATTCAAAAAATGGAACAGAATTTGTATGAAATTATCTGCCAAGTAAGTTAATCGGAACTTAATCGTAGGTGGTGAAACAGGCCCTAAGAAATAGTCCAATAATGTATTTCTTGTTTGAAGGGCACAGGAAAAAAAGGGGCTCATCAACAAAAAAAATATTCAGAGATAATGGCTAATTAATTACCTTATGTCAAAGGGAAGACACTTGATTCACGCATACCTCATACTTATAAATAACTTGAGAATCAATAATAACATCAGATTTACGTGATTTTAGTTTTAATTAATAGATTATATTCTCAAATATCTAAGAATGCAGTGGAACTCACCCAAATCCTTGTAATGCTGCACAACCTCACGAGGCCTGTTAGCTCTTATCATGAGCGTTTCAAACTGCGGCAAGTCTCCGCGCTCAGCAGCCGCCCTCGCTCCTTCCACTAACACCTCCTCAACCTAATAGAAAGTGAACCATTATTCATGTCATGTCACAAAAAACAAGGTCAGACAAGGAAATAAGTGGGCTTAGCGATTCTCTGACAATTAACATCATTAGGCCAATCGTTCACTAACGATGCAACATTACCCCTTCAGATTAATAACCAACAAAGGGACTCCATAGGTTTACGTCAATCGTAGGAACTTTGGTCACTTTGCTGAGGGTTTGAATTAGACGTCTCGTCTTTCTGGTGACCACTGTGTTAACGGGTGCCACAAAAAAGCCATCGGGTACTCGATCTAATATGGAACACTTGTATTGCAGTCTTTATTTTTTATCCTGTATATTATTAATCCATTTTAGGAATACGACCATCCGTTCCATCACAAAGACGACTGCTGTCACTTGGGAAGCTACCACGCTAAAATGGAATTGGACTGGACACATCTGCCGCAATTCAGACCACCATGGGCTAAACTTACGACCCAATGGGTCCCTTTTAATGGGAAGCTACATCGCGGCAGACCAAGACGGAGATGGCGGGATGAGCTGGACTCCTTTAACAAGAACTGGCAGCTTTAAACAGAGAGAAATGGAAAGAGAGTAGGAAGGCAGGCATATCACAGGCTTTTAATAATAATAATAAAATTAATCCTCTGAGATAGACCAATAAATTAAACTTTGTATCTCACCATAAGCGGTGCATGTTGCTCAGTCAAGGCTAGTGTCCTCTGATGCTTCCCATGTTGCAGGTTTTAGGAACGCAACTTCGGCCTTTCAGCCTTTCCTAAGAAAGCTGCTTCCACCAAAATTACTAGAGAAACCAAGACCAATAATATTCTACGTCTAACCATAAGCGGTGCATGCTGCTCAGCCAAGACGAGTGCCCTCTGATGCTTGCCATGCTGCAGCCACATACGAACTGCGTGGTCGGGCGCGCCAGCTCTTAAGAACACAGCTTCAGCTTCATCAGGCCTTTCGTCTGCTAAAGCTGCTGCTTCGGCCCGCGCTACTTCACTGCGGGATATTCCGCCTCCTAGGGAGCTTAGCTCCATTGCTATATCCCATCTGGTATAAAAAATGGTGACTTAGCTATTTTTAAAAAAGCAGAAGATGTATAAAAAGTACAGCCGGAAGTCTAGATTTGTGCCTGATTGTTGGCAATAGGTTCTCCCTCTATTACATCCATATAAATAAAAAAAACCTGGTGCAGCAGACAGGTCATGGTTGTCTATAGAACGCATTGTCATCTAGTTGTGAGCTACCCTGAAAGTTTCAGCCGGATAGCTAATCGGGAAGTGCTCTAAATTTGAGTTGCGAGATGCCACCGAGAACGACAGACAAACAAGAAAGTGACTTATATAAAAACGTGGTAATAAATGCTGTTTGTTGGTAAGCACATCGCTTAAGAATAGCTAGACTGATTTGTTTTTTATTTTTATGATGGTTTTAGTCTGAAGAAGGTTTCTAGGGAAATAAAAATTAGAAATGTTGACGGAAATTGGAAAATTCCAAAGTTCTTTTTTTCTATGGGATTTTTGTATGAATTCGAGACTATACCTCACAAATGGTTTATTGAAATTTGAACAGGAAAACGTCAGTCGGGTCATCTAGTGGGTCATAAACCTACCTCTGAGCTTGAAGAGCCCACCGCGCTCCAAGAGCCGCGAGTCCCCTCGCAGCCAGCAGTCGAGCGGCTGGCGCTCCGCCAAGCGCGCCCGCCCATTGAAGAGCCACCTAAACATTGATTTGTAAGCACTTCAATACCCAACGAACGCCACAGCAACCACGCTAGTGTATTTTATTCACTGACCGAAACATGTTCTATTCTCGCGTCTGTTTTTTATTGCTTTGCTGGTAGCTTGATTAAAATTATTTTATTATTTATTTATATCTGTATTTACAATAACAAACACAAAGTCTGCCAAACTGCATAACAGTTTGTCGGCAGTTGTTCTCGTCTAGCAACATTATAGTTACAGGTACAGTTTACGGGCACTGAAGCACAATATGAGGCATTGTCTGATCGGGAATATTATGGTTAGTTGCAAACGTATGTGATGCAAGTGTAAACCAGAACAGATGTTCTGTTCTGGTTTAATTCTTACGCAATCACACAAATTCATCCATCTGTATTTAGAAGGTTTCAACTTCTTATCCCACACTTTTTGTAACAATTATTGTTTAAATAACATAATTAAACTGTAATCGACACAAATTGAGGTAATAAAATTAACGGCTATCGTCAAGAAAAACATCTTTAAAATAAAATTAGAATTTTGGATTTAAATATTCAAATCATCAAAGGGATCAAATGGCTTTGAGCCCTCAATTTGTAAGAGGCACTACAAATTGGCATGGACACGTACGATTTCTAATCCATCTGTTTTTCATCAAATACTTTAGAACAGAATAAACAATATACACAAGATGACCTGAATAATACTGACAGCCAGCAAAGGTGCAAGGGTAGGACTGTTATATTTGTGCACACATTCAATAACGTTTTTTGTTACTGCGTTAATATTGTAAAAACGTGAAATAACTCTAGTTCATAGGGTACCTGTTGTTGAACTCCGCTGGGAGCATGCGCACGAGCAACTCGCTCTGCGCCCTCCCACTGACCCGCTGAACGGTACATCTGAATCGCACTTTTCCAATCTCCTGGAATTATAGTTAGGACAGATTTTTCAAACGTCAGATATTTTTTATCTGAAGAGTAACCCCCTTATTCATAAAAACCGGCCAAGTGCGTGTCGGGCCATGCACAATGAAGGGCTCCGTAGTTGGGATGAATTTATCCCAAGAACAAACTTAACATTGTAGTTGAAAAACATGTTCTCTCATACATTCCAAATGTAAGTTTGTACTCACAATATTGACGGATTTACCATGTTATTTTAAGACCACAGACATCTTGTAGGTTTTTCTGTAATCTACAGGTAAAGAACAGTTTCCTGTATTTTTTTCAAAATTTTAGGCTCAGTAGTTTCGGAGATAAGGGGGGAGCAATGGAAAATTTTCGTCTGTTTTCTTAAATAACATTAAAACCTTCGATCAATAATAGCACTAGATACAGGATCAGGAACAAAAATAAGTCGCTGTAGTGGCCACGTTTACACACACATAAACATTTACATTTGTTACTACGAAATATAGAAAAAAGTTTTATAATATTTACAACTTCAATTCATTATAAACCTTAACAATCAAACATAAAGTTTAATTACGATTGCAAAATATTTATATTTAAGTCCTTCTATCATCGGAGAAAGGTAAAAGCAATAAATTAAAAATGTCGCTTGAAAATAATAGGTCATTTTTATAATAAGTACAAAAATATTTATTCTAAAGTGTACTTAAAACTTAAGCAATAAGGTTAAAAACATTTTGTTGAAAATTTTGTGCTTACTCTATTTTGGAACTAGACATAGTTCTTGGTATTTACATTTCAATGCTCAGAACACAGTAAGTATTGAAAGATGTAGAGTAGCAGAATAATAATATATTTTTTAGGCCAAGGTTCGTTTTATATGGTAGCAAATATTTTTGACCGATTTTTAAAAGTAGAAGGAGTAAATTAGTACAATAGTTATTTTAATTTTGATTATTAATTTGATAATTAATTATTTTAATAAAAATATTAAAACAAATTGTTGAATTTTTACAAGGTTTATATATTTCTTCTCCTCTTTCTTTCGTGACAATAGATACCCATTCTGCATTGCGAAATGGGTCACTAGGAAATCTACAAACAAAAACAACATATAAAGTAACAATACTACTCCATGCATTTCCCTGTTCCCGAACAGTCGATGTTTGAAATAAGACCACAAAAGTATTTGTGTTTTTATTTTTCGGGCCGTTTTTGAAGCGCTTATCGGGAATCTAGTACTATTATTGATCGAAGATTAAAACAATTAATTTGAAAATTATAAAAAATATATATTTGAAACCCTCATTTGATATGTCACACGGTACAGTTTGCAAAACTTTTTATCTTATTTTATTATTTGCACCCCAAAAGTGACCCTCATATTAAAAATTCATTTATTTACTTTACCCATCCGTATTTGGGTCACAGAAATTTATGTGTGTACCAAATTTCAACTTAATCGGTCCATTAGATTCGGAGCAAATTGGCTGTGACAGACGGACAGACAGACAGACACACGAGTGATTCTACAAGAGTTCCGATTTTTCTTTTGAGGTAGGTACGGAACCCTAAAAAAACTAAAACGCTCTACAAACCTATTTTAGTTAAAATAGTGTTTTGTCAATTTCTTTCGAATTATGATTTGAGTTCGAAAGAAGAAAACAAAACACATTTTAACTAAAATAAGTTTGTAGATCGTTTTAGTTTTTTTATGAAAAGGGGGTACGTAAATACGGCGGTATGAAAATTTTCTCCACAAAAGCTGTCAAACCGCAATTTTTATTTCTCAGATAAAAGTTATCTGAAGATAAAAATAATGTTACAAAGTTTTGAAGAAAATCTTTAAAAAGTTACACAACAAAATAGCAAGTCTCAATAAAAATAGGGGCAATACTGGCTCCTACAATATTTTTCCTAAAATATGTCAAGTAAACAGAATCCCTAGCACACTTTCCCTCTTATTAATTAACGTGGATTAACGTTACAACCAGATTTAGCTTAAGATTTACCATAAATTGTTCGAGGTTTAAGTTTGGCAACACTTAACTCCGTGTTTATTAAAAAAGGAGATTAAACAATTTATTACAGGACCAGTAGGTACGAAAGCAAACCAACATTTTTTTAAATATATCCTTTTATCATTATCATTATATCAACGCGCAAACTGAAACATGATTCTAGTTCAACCAGGGTTGAACTTTTTCGACAGTTAAAAAAAAAATATTCTGGGTTTACAATCATGTGCTGAATTCGTGGTAATAGTTTACGCGTCAATGTTCTTTAAGCTTTGGTTTCCTAGGAAAGCGGTTCCGTCAAATTAAAACGGCCGCCATGAAAATCTGTCATTTACACTAGTATTTGACTGAGTCAAACCCTCTGCCAAAAGATTTAAATCGTAAGATTTGCCCTCACCGTACTTCGTCACAAGAAAAAGTGTCCATACAGAGAAGAGTGAGCTCACACATTATTAAATAGAGTTTTCATGACAATCAAGTGTAGTCCTTGCGTCATTGTGTGTCAGAGGTGTCAAAAAGAATCAGAAATGCGACTACCTTTTGAAGCGATGGCGAATCTAACGATTATAAATCTTTGCCACTGCCATCATTTTCATGGTCGCTAGTGGCGGTCACCGCTCCTACAGGAAACCGTAGCTTTACACCGTGTAAAGTGACCATACTAACCAGCTTGTATGTAATAGTTCTCTGCGGCGCGAAGATCTCCCGAAGCGTGCAGCGCCTGTGCTACGTGGCGGCGCGTAGCTTCCAGCAGCGAGCTACGGTGAGCTGCTACGAGGCGTAGCATTGACTCGTATTGAGACGCTTCCTGATACAATAGAAAACCATACGATTATGAAGAATAAGCCCTACGAGTGCCGATACTAAAATGAAATGGGAGACAGCCGCGCTACCACTTTGTTGAGTTGCTTGTAATGTTTACTTACTACGACGTCAGCTACTCTCATGGATATAGTTCACACATAACTTTACATAAGCTGTTAAAGTCAGGTGTGTTGGGTGGCCAAACTTTGTGTATAGACATATCACGAAAAAACTCACCTACATGTATATAGAACCTCATACATAGAACCTTACCTGGTTCTCCAAGGCCGATGTAAATCTGTTCAACTTTCCTCAATTTTCCGCCTAGCCTCAGTTGTTGTGCGAGTGTCATTTAGATGTCTTTAATCTGTTCCTCCGTGAGATGTGGTAAAATGAAGCCACTTTAAACTCACCTTATACATAGAAATAGCCTCATCGGGTTCTCCAAGGCCGATATAAATCTGTTCCGCTGTCCTCAACTGTCCGTCTTGCCTCAGTTGTTGTGCGAGTGACATGTAGATGTGTCTAGTCTGTTCCTCCATGAGATGTGGTAAACTCACCTTATACATAGAAATAGCCTCATCGGGTTCTCCAAGGCCGATATAAATCTGTTCCGCTTTCCTCAACTGTCCGTCTAGCCTCAGTTGTTGTGCGAGTGGCATGTAGATGTCTCTGGTCTCTTCCTCCGTGAGATGTGCTGCGGCTAGTTGAAGACCGTCGGCGACGCGACCGGCAGAGTTGTATGCCCGGACGCATCGTTCCGCCATGCCGCATGATGTTAGTACGCGTTCTGCTGTATCCCATTCCTATAATATGGACAAAATCGTTTTAAATCTCAAGCTCTTATCCCCCGATTTACAGCAAAGTTATAAGGTATTTTGCGAGCTACGGTGTATTTTAAACCTATCGGAAATATAAAATTGTTGGAACACTTACACGAGTGGATATAAAATGATCACCAAGTCTCTCACATTGCTCTCTGATGGAGTCCTTGTCTTCTATAGCCTGAAAAATAACCAAATTATACTAGCACGTAAGTTTTTAATCTAACCGAAATATGAATACACCTAACTGGCGTAAGCAATAACTGCAGTGTAGCTTCAGAACATTTCTTTTGTGTGCTTACGCACACTTACCTTTTATTTCACTATAATCTGAGTGGCGCATACAGAGCCGATTACATTTCGTATTGTGTCAGCATGTTACCTTCAGGCGACTGAACATTAGCGCAGTGATACATGGCTGGCGTAGCAGACTGCTACGCCGTAGCCGATCGCTACGCGCCATAGCACATTGTGACAGATATTTACCTTTATTTGTGAAGTTGTGTATTGTGTTACGCCTGCGCTAGTGACTGTATTTTTCTTTGAAAAACTTGAGGACACCTGGACTTATACTTATAATATTAAGTCTGAAATCGCCAACCCGTCTTAAGCAAGCGTGGTGATCAATGCTCGTGCCTTCTCTGTATGAGAGTTGTATACTTCAAAAAGAATGATGCGCACTTGCAGTATCTGCAGCGCTTTCCTATAGTGATGCGCGGCGAGTGCAGCGTCGAGTGCGTCGCGCGCCTTCCCCGCCTCGATGAGGTGCGGCACGGCGGCGCCCGCCTGGCGCGACGCCACCAGCCACGCGCCCCACATGCCTTCCAGACGAGTCACCTCGCCCGGGCATGTCTTCAAGTACCATGAAAATTAAAAAAAAAAACGCGAACTTGAATGTGGATATTAGGATTCTGTGCTGTGTTAGAGCTCAATCACCGTAATCGCGGCCCGCCCACATAAGTACACGAGAACGACTCTTACAGTGGACCGGGATAATGACCTCACAGCAGTTGGAAAAAGCCCCACGGCGACAGCATCAGCTGGCATACGAAAAGATGTAAATAGGTACAAACGCGGTATACTGTGTAGTATACCGCGTAGCAGCGCAGAAGCAGCGTTTGTTCCTGACATTAACCCACTTTAAACGTATTGTCAGTAATCCTTAAAAACAATTGCTAAACAATAACTATTTCCATTTTAATATTAATTGTCTGTATAAATCTTAAAACAGACTGTACTGTTACAAGCACGAGCATAAATATATTATTTACATTTATGTTAATTTAAGTGGAGCTCATGGCTAAGTAATAACAGCCGCACGTGTCGATCCATCAGGTTAAGCAACGCTTGCCGGGGTTTTCCGTGGATGGGTGACCATCTTTAAATAACGAGACTCCTCCGTGCCTCGGAAAGCACGTTAAGCCGTTGGTCCCGGCTGTCATTCGTGGATCTTTGACAGTCATTACGGGTCGTCAGAAGCCAGAAAGTCTGACAACCAGTCTTACCGAGGAGTATCGTATTACCCAGTAACTGGGTTGTGGAGGTCAGATAGGCAGTCGCTCCATGTAAAATACTGGTATTCAGCTGCATCCGAGCTGGAAGCCGACCCCAACATAGTTGAGAAAAGGCTAGGTAGATTGATTGCTATGTCACATTTTTGCAAAATGAGCGGCACTGATTGCGATATAGAAGAAAACTAAACATTACTCGTATACTGTCAAGTTTGTATGTTGCCAAAGTGATGTCAGAGAGGGGCAATTCCCGTATTTTGAACAACGTTCGCAATCTCATCTCAGTCTCCAATCTGTCAAAAATTGTATAGCGTTTACTGTCGCTGCCTGGCATGAGATTGCGACTTGAATTTGAACGTTTTTAGGTACGAGAATTGGCCTTTTTATATTTTTGGTCACAACGAAGTATCACATTCTATTAAGCTGAACTGAGTAAACAGATACATATTTATAACGCAAGACATGTCCGTTATTTATCCGGTCTGAGAGGTGACACACCTCTTTGAAGCTGATGCGGTATCCTATATTTTGGCGTTGCTGGTTTCGTCAGATAGTTTGGCATTCCTTCGATGTCGCATATTTGTGCTGCTACTGCTACTTATATATGCTTTCCACATATATTTGCTGTCATCTTGGCGACAGATATCAATAGATGAATCATGAAATCAGATATTATTGCCGAGCAGTCCACAGTAATACATGTATGCTCATGAGTATGATTGTACCTACCCAAGTAGCAAACAAATGTCCTAAAAAGGTATTGTAGATATCTTGAAGGCTAGTAGATTAATTCCAGCTGTTGTCTTGGTTAAAACCAATATGTCCCTCAAGATATCTCCTAGATACACTCCAAGGGTCAGTTAAGTAAAAGTGGGCACAGTATTTAAAAAAATAGTTAAGAAAGAGTTAATACTACATACTGTTTAGATAAACTTTAACCCTATTTAAGAATGTGATTTTGCAGAACTCTAAATACTGATTTCAAGATATCTTGTAGGTTGACTTCAGATCAAGAAAAAGACTTAAAGATATCTGCAATACCTAATTAAAACTATTAATATTGAATTGCAGATATTCGATTTTATCATAGTGAAGTAAAATTAAAAACTTATTTTGCTTTAAAGTGCTTTAAGTAACTTTATTTTAGAAAATATGGTGAACTTATAAATTATTATAAAAACTGTTTTAAGATTTATGAAAATGGCGATTATACAACAAATTTTTTATGTCTAGAAAAGGCTTTCTTATGTCGTAGAATGCATTGCAAATTTAGAACGCATGATTATTTATCGTGTAAAATCCGTAGATAGTGCTATAAAACACACGTGCTTTTAAAATAGGTACTAGAAAACAAACAATATTTTTTTTTATAATAATATTGCAAATGAAAAATTTTGTGCCATATAGTGCATAGTACTACATTTTCTATAAATATGCATGTTATTAATGTAGTTAGAATTACTATAACAAAAATATAAGTTCAATCTACTCTAGTTTTTGATGAAGTGTTGTCGGAAAATGTTTTATTATTTTTTCACTTAAAGTGCAAAATGGCGTTAAATCTTATTTTTCCTAACGAAGTAAGATTTAAAACAATACTGATTACCTAAGGCTAGTTCAGACAAAGTAAAGATAAGTTACATTTGAATTAGTGCTAGTTAAGAGATATTATACTTAACCTACACTAAAAACCGTATCGGTGAAGTACTATTTAATTTGTTTGGTATTAAGTGATTCTATAGTTTGATTTAGTTAAGACCAGATTACGACTTAATATTTTCTTAACTTGTCATTTCATCATCAAATATTTTTTTTCTTTGTGAGTCTAAAAAGATACTTCATTCACACCGAAACCGTATGAGCGGTTAAGTGAGCTTTCAAATAATCTGAGTATAGTAAAAAAATATTTTTAGTTTTAATTGTAGGCATACTTAATACAAACTAGTTTTGAGAACACTTACGTGGTTTATTGTATTCCTAACTTGCTTAAGTAGCGGTAGTTTAAAACGATTTAGATAGTAGTAGTAAAGAAAAGACTTAACGAAATCCTTTATGATTTAGCAAAATCCAACTTTAGATAAAGTACAGATATGTAAGATTTAATCACTATTCTTGTTTGCTACTTGGATACCTATATATTTCAAATCTGTCAAAAACTTGAAACTCCATATAAACAGGCTCTAGTACCTCTCTAGCTAATTGAACAGCTCTCGCATAGTTATTTCCTTTGGCATAGTACTCCACTGCCGCACGAGTATCACCTTTGCGCTCCGATATTTCGCCAGCAGTCTCCCACCATTCTTCCTGAAAACCACAAACCAAAATTTGTAACATTTATCAATTAAATCTATAAAATAACTCTCATTCTTTGGCTTCGCCGCAGTCGGGTAAAAATACCAAAAATGTTCTTACCTGATAAAGATTCTATATTTATATTTCGAGTGATATGATTTGGCAGACTCTAACATTAGACACCGAGACCGAGTAGATAAAAATCAAGACTAGATTGTAGACCTGCATCCTGATAGCTCAACATGCATGCATGACACGTCCCTACCAAAGGCGATGCCTTCACAGTGTATAAGGTGTGCGTAGAGGCATTTGTGGCACAGAACTCGCTATTTAGATGTGCTTTATGACAAACCAAAAACATGCTAAGAACTGCGTTGACATCAACGCAACGTATTCCAAGATACCTGAATAAGCTGAGTATGGACTGAATCAACCAAATCCGTATCTCTAAGCAGCTGTGGATGTTGCAACAACAGCGCCGCGGCACGTTTAGATCGTCCCCCTCGCAGCCACAGCTTCACCGCTCCCTCTACGTCGCCCGACGATGCTAGGACTGCACCCGCCTCGCCAAGGCGACCTGGAAGTGCAATCACGATCTCGTGACCTAATACGTTAATGCATACTAAATATTGGTACCTTTTACAAACATTGCTTGTCTTGATAAGCTCTGCGCTACAGTTCGATTCCGCCACGGAAGAATTTATTAATAAGGCCTACAGATTTCCAAGTCTGAGTAAAAGCGAGAGACGTTTTATACAATACACGAGAAATTCATAATGCGGCGAACATTATGAAGCAATCCATCGCTTTCCATCAAGCGTGATCCAGGTCAAGAGCAGGCCCCAGTAAGCAATAAAAAAAAAGCCCGCTTGTAACTAATAATCATACTTATTTGTTTCTCAGACGATATAAAACCTTCGGCAATATCTAGAACTCTCTCTAAGGTTTAAGTATTAGTACCTATAATTATCTACATCCTTGAAGATTTCGTAGCCGCTCACACGAACGCGGTGTGAATCGGGTCCGTGGAGTAATTTTACCTAATATTGTACGTGGTATGAGTTCTATACCAAGAAAATATTTTTTTATTATTAACGTTGTTCCATCACTATTAAGTACTAATATCGAATTCTATGCATTTAATTTGATGCGTTATCTATTTCCGAACGATTTAAGATACGTCAACACTGACTGAGACTCGTCTATGACATTAAAAAATATTTTATTCTCTGTCATGCCATTGTTCGGTCGGTCGACTGTGAAAGTGTTTTACTCAGTTAATAGTTTAATTGTACTGTGGTAAGTCGGTTTATTTATGTTTCATGTTAAGAATTAATACACCATGCATTTTAAACCTTAAAACATATAGGTCATCGCTTGTTTTTTCTTACTAGGGCCATTTCTTTGAAATCTGAAGCTAAATTGTCTTTGTTCGTCTTTTTAACCATTTCTAGAAATGTAAACAATAACAAATTCAAACGAAACACACAATATCATACAGCTTTAGCCAATGGGTTTCGAAGAAATGAACTGTAGCTACAGAATTCTTAGAAACTATGCCGCTAGCGCATTATGTAAACAAACGCGCGCCGCGGGCCGAATGACGTCAGCGGGTCGTACACTTGACTAGTTTTTTAAGCGGGCGTACCTGCTCGTGTGAGCGGATTGAATGATATAACTAACCAGTAGAAGTCAAATAGTCCATGTGCTGCTGTTTCAACGTAGTCACAGAGGCGCGGTCGGTTCTCTCTGCCAGTACAATGGCGTCAGTCCATTTATTGAACTGCTTGTACATATCCACTGCGAGGTCGGGCCGCCCCGCGCGACGCACGTAACACTCTTCAGCCGCGGATAAGTCACCGTCGAAGATTGCTAGACGAGCTCGCACTATGGCGTTGTTTAATCCTGAAAACCACCTTTAACGTAGGAACAGATTGTGTGTATAAAATATTAAAGAAAAGATAAATTATTTTATTTCAACATGTTTCCCACTGCAGGGCAACGGAAACCCTTTCTTTTCACATCTTTCGATTTTGAGCTATTGTGAACCAATGAATGTCAAACTCATCCCGCCACCTTTGCCTGCCACGATGCAGTTGACCTTTTGCCGAGACCCACATATTTCGTTAACTACTGTTCGATAAAACCTCATTAGTTCACTTACCGACTGTGACGTCACCGTCACCTTCAGCAGCAGCAATTTCAACGGTCTTCTCTAAATAGAATGTACGAGCTACGTCATCAACCTCCCGGTAGCATTTGGCAGCCAACTAACAAATAATGGACACAATCATGCTTTAAAGTTTACTTGAAAGTGTGAAGCAAGTGACTTAGGTTTTATAGAATACTAGCTGCGCCCTGCAGTTTCACCCGCATAAGTCTAGATCCCGTGGGAATAGCGGGATAAAAAGTATCGTATGTCCTGGATCAGGAGTGTCATGGTATACCCATGTGCCAAATTTTATCCAAATCCATTCAGCCGCTTTAGTGTGAAAGCGTATAAAACAAACGAACAACCTCACTTTCGCATATAAAATATTAGTTAGGATTAACTTTTATCTTTAAATGTTTACATTATAATCAAAATAAACCGAGAGTATTTAAATAAAGTTGTTAAAACATTCCGTTATAGAATTCACATAAGATGAAAAAAACTATAGTTAATCTTAAATAAATACCAATTGAAATTATTAACAGAAACAGGTTCCAACATCTTACCTGAACATCATCATCGGCAAGTGCTCGTTCAGCCAGCTGCCTCCACAGTGGAGCCACGTCCGCATTGCTGCCGACCCCGTCCAAATAGCGCGCACAACCGGCTAAGTCACCGCTTCGAAGCGCGTTATCTGAATAATAAATTATCGTTAAACTGCGCTAATTAAGTACTTCGGAATAAAGTAATACGTGAATTTAAAATAAGACTTGAAAATTATTAATCAATTATAATTTATGATTTTAAAGGAAAATTCAATGAAAAATTAAGCACTGAAATGGAAATGGGTTCAAAAAAAGAAATTGACTACGAATTCGCTACGGGCGGCGTAGCGATTTAGCTACGCGCTACGCGGTCTTAGCAGATAATAGATGACTGCTCCCGATCGCGACCCGTCGCGTAGCTGACGCGACGCGGACGGGTCGCGATCGGGAGCAGTGATTATCTTTCGCTACGTAATGGTCTATTAGCACTGCGTTTATTTGATTAAATACCACGTATCAATCGTGAACATTTTCTGTTATTAACCTTTATTCATAAAAAAAGGAATCTCAGCGAACTATACACGACGTGTTTCCGGATTTAACAAAGTGGCTCAAAACGGAAGATTTTACTGCAAAACTTGATCAATAAGAGAATAGAAGAGATCAATATTATTAATTAAATAGCAATTGGTCTTTTGAAAGTGCTGTTCTTAAAAAAACTATAGACTAAACTTTTATTAATATTAATACTCGTAGTACTATACCTAAGTAGTATGCATACTTGTAAAGATCTTATGCTGTGAGTACGCAGCATAAGATCTTTACAAGTAACTGTATATGACTTTGGACATCTTAGTCCTAAACGGATTTCATTCAAACTTTTGCCCTAGCAAATCCGTAGCGCCTCAGCATAGCTCCGTACAGATAATGAGCAAACTGAAAGCCAGTTGATGTTCGTCGAGAACGGATGTCATTAAAGCTTTCGTCCTAGCAAATCTGTAGCAGTTCAGCATAGTCCCATAAACATAATAAACATACTGAAAGCGAGCCGATGTTCGTCGAGCTGCAGGTAGGGCAGCAGTCCTCCGTCCAACACGACGCGGCGCGAGATTACCTCCGCTGCCACCGCGCCACCGCACTCCACCATGTCCACGCTGCCGGGGTCCCACGCACTGTACCTACAAACACACCATCAAATAAATAGCTATGCAAACACAAACAAACACGCAGTGAATGTGTGTAAACAAGCGCAGGAGGTCCCGGTATCGTCCGAAACAATGGCGAAGTCGGAAGTGTGTGTGTTATGTGCTCACGCTACTTGTCTTCACGCACACATTCACAGCGTGTTTGTAGGTACTCTTAGTTGCCACATGAAAAGCGCGCGTCGCTTCGTGAGATAAAAATGCTGTAATTTGGATGCAGCACGCAATATTTAAAAACTATTAAAGCAGAACTTTCATCATTACTTCATCATTATTTACACAGTTTAACTAACCATACGAGCAGATGAGTCGGTGTTTGGGCTACAACGGCATCGCTATTCTCAATCCACTGTACGAATGAAACTCCACTTGCTATAATTTCCTGAGAGAATAATATTATGAGAAAACGTCAATCAAACAAAAATAAAATTGTTTTAGAAACGTCGTAAACTTATAGAAATAGATAGATAATGTTCTTCTAACTAATAAATGAGTACCTTGTCACCATTACTTAGACGTAGTAAGGCTAATCTTCGTCTTGTGTCTCTCAACAGTAGTAACTGTCCACTCTCGTTCAGCTCGAGCCAATCAACTCGAGTCTCATGCCACCATTGACCCAACTGTGTACCTGCATACATAATCAATTTAGCGTGGTATAATAATGTGTGCAGCGTTAATTAATATTACAAAAATGGGAAAACGTAAGAGCAGAAGCTTACACTTTACTTTAGCACTTCTGTGCTAAAGTTAAATAAATACCGGCCAAGTGCGAATTAAAAACGAATTTATCCCAAGAACAAACTTAACACTGTAGTTGAAAAGCATGGTCTCCCATACATTCCAACTGCAAATGTAATTTGGTTGACTATTACTCGTAAACTTGAAAAGCCTACTTAGCTGTGATAGTTTTCCTTTTAACTTCTTTATACAGGGTGTCCAGTAAATAGCACGACATACTGCAGGGGGTGATAGCTTGGGTCAATACCTACCAAAACAACACAATATATGTTCAGCAAAATCTTACGGATTTACAGTTTTACAAAATATTCCGAAATCTCTACCTTGAAACAGATTTTTAAGCATCTCGTAATGAAAAATTCCTTTTCTATTATTTTTTTTACATCAAATTATTCGTGAATACTTTACTCATTGATAAAGTCTAATAACTATCAAAAACAAGAATGTTTTCATGAAATAGTATTTTTTGTTTAAATTTTCACATAACGATTTTCTTTTCGCATAACTTTAACCTACAGTGGTGAAAAAAAATCCATAAGATTTTGCTGAACATATATTGTGTTGTTTTGATAGGTATTGACCCAAGCTATCACCTCCTGCAGTATGTCGTGCGATTTACTGGACACCCTGTATATATTACTACCTTGAATTTTTTCACCCATCCAAAACTAACTGTTTAGCTGGCAGGGGGAGGGACATCACTTGACTCTAACAAACATTTGTACTTTAAAGCTTAATATTTCAGAAACAGATGCCTAAATCGAAAAATTGTTTTAACAAACCCACAATATTTTTGAAAGACCTATCCAACAACACCCCACACCATGGGGTAGACGAGAAAAAAAACATCCCCACTTTACGTGTACAGAAGGTACCCTAAAAATTTTTTTATGATTTTATTTTACTACTTTGTCGGCGTGATGAATATGTATACCCGTACCAAATTATAACTTTCTAGTACTAAGAGTCTCTGAGCCAAGTTGCGGACGGACAGACGGACGGACATAGCGAAACTATAAGGGTTCCTTATTGACTACGGAACCCTAACAAATAACAAAAGAAGATTGAATTTAAAATACGACGACTGATAAACGCAGCCTCTGCAAACAGTGTTATTTCTGTACTTTCAAAAGCCCGTTGTTTGTGTTAGAAAGAAAATACGTTTATTTGCGGTAAAAAAACACAAAAAAAAAATAATAAGTTGGGGGAAATATGCGTCAAATCCACGCAAAACGGTCACTTAGAGGCAGTTTTTTTTTCATTGCTTATTGTAGCTAAATGCGGGAGAAAGCTTGTAATTTATACCTGAAGGCGACTCCAAAACACTTGTTCAGCTACAGCTAGGATGATTACTACTTACCAGTAGTAAGGTCTACAACGGCAATAGTCTGCCTGTCCAGTAAGTAGGCGAGATGCTTGCGATCAGCGAGCGCCGCGCTGCCTGTGACGCCCTCGTTGATGCGCACGCTCAGCACGTGCGGGTTCACGCGCTCGGTTCGCACCTGACATAATTACGAGTACTTATATGATCATGTTATTATGTTATCTTTTGTACTTCGTAATGTATCATTATTGCTTCAGCAGATAACATAATATCACACATGTAATCGCCGAACAGTTAGGCGGAAAAAACACAATATCATAAATAACGAAGGCTTTTCCCTAGGCTAGTTTCTAACAATGTACTTTATATGGAAAGGTTTTAAGGATCTATCATCAAACTATGTCTCTAAATAGAGTTTTACCAACTATCTGTTTCCACTTAATACTTAAATTGAATTGTATCATTAAACTCACAGTATGCAGCACTTTATCGAGTCCATACTCCACAACACTCAGCTCGCCGGCCCGATGCAACAAACAAGCACCTCCCACAGCCGCATATACTCGCTCTCCACCACCCGACCATGGGATCTAAAAACCAGTCAACATTTATCCTGGAATCAGGATTAACATCTAAAAGTACAACATCATCTGCATAGTCTGCCTGCCTTTTCCCAATTAATTCTCTTTTCTTTACTTATTTTCAATTCTTTATTTATTATGTTGGGGTCGGCTTCCAATCTAACCGGATGCAGCTGAAGACCAGTGTATTTAGTCTGGAAGCCTGGATTTCACATGGAACGACTGCCTATCTGACCTCCACAACCCAGTTACTGGGTAATACGATACTCCTCGGTAAGACTGGTTGTCAGACTTTCTGGCTTCTGACGACCCGTAACGACTGTCAAAGATCCAGGAATGACAGCCGGGACCAACGGCTTAACGTGCTTTCCGAGGCACGGAGCTTAACCTGACCGATCGACTCGTGTGGCTGTTATTACTCACCACAAGCCACAAGCGCAACGAATGGAGCCAAATATAATATAGTTGATCGATAGATTACCTCACTGGTCAAACCTCGTGCGATGTCACATAATATTAACGTGCTGCTAGTACGACATACTGCATACCAGTCGTTCCCTGAAATAACCAAATTCAATATTATTCGTGGCAAAAAAGTACTGTCCTATACTGAAGCGTAACAATCTGAAACGCAGGTAAAACCCTTTGAATTGAAGCGAAAATATATACTACACTAAAAAGTCATAACTTGCTAAGACCCTGTATGAGAAGATGACTTAGCTCTGCAATATTTAGACCGAATTGCAGTCTCTTAATAAAATTCAAACGAAACATTCAATATAATGGTCCTTTACTAATTAGGTTTCCAAGTAAAGAATTGGAGCTACAGAATTCTTAGAAACTATGCCACTATCGCATTATGTAAACAAACGCGCGCCGCGGGCCGAATGACGTCAGCGGGTGGTACACTTGACTAGTTTTTTAAGCGGGCGTACCTGCCGTGTGAGCGGAAATATTTAAATATGGGTAAACAAATTTTCTATCTGCTTTCTTTCTAAATAGCTACTGACCAATGAACCGCACGCTGAATATATCGGGAGCCTGCTTTGTGGTGACGGTGAGAGGCAGCGCGTCGTTGGCGAGACGCGACAGCACCAGCTGCCGAGCGCTCACGTGCTGCACCTCCACTATGTCGCGCCACACCCAACGTCTATGTTACACCGAAAAGAAAAATACTAACTATTACTACATAAAGAAGCGACATCCATCCCCTTCCTACTAGTTTATGGTCCCCCGCAACGTAGCAGTAGGTACACGTCTAGCAGTACTGCCGTGCAGTGTCTGACGTAGCTCAGCTTAGACAGTCCACATAGAAAAAGAACGATGTAAACACTGCATTTTGAAAAAGCTTTTCGAGAATCCCCGAGTAGAGTTGAGAGTGTGGAGGTTGCATATGTTCCAGAGTACATCTACCTCGGCCAAATAGTCTCCTTCTAGGCGAGACAAGAAAAAGAAGTAACACCTGGAACAGCTATTGGTCGATGAAAAACCTCATGAAAGGAGACCAATTTGCTATAAACGCAAATTAATGGGCATGTGCATACTCCCTTTCCTCACATACGGTGCTCAAACCTGGTATTTAACGGTTCAGCAGAGGTTCAAGCTTGAGATTTGCCAGCGAGCAATGGAGCGCAGCATTCTTCGAGTTAGAATAACGGACCGTGTTAGGGACACAGTGCTGCGCTCCAAAACACAAATCGACGACGTCACGTCGTATTTTTAATTTTAATATTTAATTTAGTTGTTTTAGTTATTATCTTTTTATTACGGACGCTTTTTAACGTGCACGTCTTACTACATTGTTCTCACATGTATATTTTCAGCTTGAACGATGTAACCAATATTTTGTAAAAATATTATGATTTAAAAGAGTGTCCGTGGAGTTTCTTGCCCGTTCTTCTCCATAGGGATCTACTACGCTTTGGAATGGGCAACTAGCTTCATCTTTCTGACTGACCGACCCATTGACAATTCAAAAGTGCCTGTAATTGGTTTATTTGAAATAAATGCTTTGAGTTTGAGTTTGAGTTCACCCAAAAAGCAGCCAAGCTGAAGTGGGACTGTGCCGGACACGTTTGCCGTATGTCGAACGAGTCATGGGCCAAATCTACCACCATGTGGGTCCCAGAAAATGTTTGTCGACATCGAAGCAGGCCAAGGAGAAGATGGTGAGACGAGCTTGACTACTACAGACAGGATTGGTCCACACTAGCTCAAGACAAAGAGGAGTGGAAAGGAGAAAGGGAGGCCTTTGCCCTGCAGTGGGACAACACAGGCTAAAAATAAATAAATAATTTTCGAGAATCGAGATGAATGGCTTGCGATTGGTGAGCTTTTGACTTTGAGTCGAACCTGAACCTCTTTTACAAAAACATACCTATCAATCTTACCCCTACTCTAAAATCATAAAACTTCATTCAAAGTAATAATCTGTAAGTTATTTCCATACCTCTAATTTCCATACCTCAAAACAGCTTCAAGTTGTATAACAGCGCCTGTTTGTGAAGCGAGTGCTAGCTTGGTGCCATCACCGCTCCAAGCGAGAGCTCGCGCCGCGTAGAAGTTGGGGATGTTCAGCATCGAAAGTTCCACCCCGCCTGATTCCTTCACCTCGCCTACTAGGCACCCATCGAACACGCCGAATGCCACCGTCTATAATGTTACACAGTAAGTTGCAGCTTCAGTAATGTTGCATACATAACAAGCTACAAAATGTTGTATGACAATAGCTGATGCTGTGGTAACAATATTAGCCAGTCAGAGAGTGTGGGAATAGAGAGCGCAACTGTCTGCACGTAACATCATATCATCACGCCTTGTTTCCCCGAAGGGTTGGGCAATGTAAAGGTAATGCAAGCAAGCTCAAGAATGAAAAGAACCAAAGTAATATTTTGGTCGTTTTCATTCATGAGCTTGCTTGCATTAGCTTTTTTCTACCTCTTTTATAATGAGGGGCCAATTACTAAAGCGTGGCCAATTACTATAGCAGTTGCCCTATAATGTTTTTTACACGTCAATAATCTTTTAATAAAAACTAGATGAGGTCGGTGTTTCCTATCCGACTACTCTAAGAAGAAACACCTAAACAAACTCAGAGAAATAGTTCGAAAATCCCATTTTATGACACACCTGTCCAGAAGGGCTGGGAGCTGCTGATATCAGATCTCGTCGATCAGGTGGTAGCTGAGGTTCAAGGCTGCGCAAGAGAGCCCCGCGCTGTGCTTCATACACGGACACGCGGCCGTCACACGACCCGACTATCAACTGGATAAAATATTGAGGACCTGTTCATCACCTTCGGATAACATAAAGCAGATCATTTTGTATAGTCAACATTGTAATTGCTGTATGTACCATAGATAGTGTCTATCCGGAGGCTCATAGTATTTTCTGGTCATACATGATAATGTACTCTGCCTAAGTACTGAACTAATGGAACCATTACGTTTTGTCGATCCCTGATAAGTCGCCCTTAAAGCGAGACTAGTGCATCCTTGCTTTACGCATTAAAACACTAAGTAATTTATTAGAACCCAGAAAAACCAATAAACTAAAAAAAAATAGTTACATAAGGAGGCAACAAGACGAGTGCAGTCGGAGGCAACGCATATCTTAGTAGCAGCCGCCCGTTCAAATAAAGGGTACCGTCGACATGGCCAGACGCGAGCGTGCCCTCTCCACCGCGCGCTAAAGACACGCAGCATGCGCCCCCCGTCCACATGCTGCTGCTCTTGTTGCTCTTACAGTCCAGGGATCTGGACAATGGAATAATAAGCCAAGTACCTATGAGTCCATTTGAAAGATTATATGGCATGAGAAATTCCTCACCTTATTTTCCCGTCGCTAGTTCCAGTATAAAACCCATTGTCTGCTGGTAACAGCGACATGGGGGCCCCAGTCAGCGGGAACTTGTTGCAAATTACTTTCTTACCACTCCAGTCAGCCCCCACACGGTACACAAACACCATGTTGTCGCTCTGGGCAACTCCGAGCAGTTCCGAGTTCTCGCTGAATGATATGCCTAGGATAATAAGGTTGCTAAATGGTAATTAACCGGCTTATTACAAACAAACCCTCTTAGCACATTATAATAAAGCTACAGTAGTTTATCTACCGAGCGGCCGTAGGTAATTAATTCAAGGTCACTCCTTGAATGAATTATCTACGGCCGCGCGGTAGATAATTACGCGTCCGTCCGTGCGTAACTGCTGCACATTCGATGTGCTCGAACTACATATTTCCTACTGGTATAAAATGTGATTTCAAAGCGCGTCGTTTCGGCTGTTTACTAGGAAGATAAACTACTGTAATATTATTAAACTGTTACGCACTTAGTCCTTCAAGTGGACCATTGTGCGTGGGCCATGGCGGCCGTCGGTGGTTATTCCAACCAGCCCACCTCCCTCCAGAAGTTGATTAAGTCTCCTGGTCTGTTAAGAACATCTGTGAAAGATCTGGGTGACCTGATGGTATCTATCCTAAACTGGGTGACGCCTGTGAATTCAAAGAGCGCATGCGCAACGGTTTCCTCAGCCTCCATGCAAGCAGCCAGCCAGCCAGCCAGCAAGTGACCTTAAGGCTAATCCCCCAACTCCAACCGAACAGTCGCTTGCACTGCCACAGGGATATGCTGGTATTTGTGGTGATATAAAGTTGGTATATTTTGCCCAATTCTGGTGTTTTTCCAAAAAGATGCCCAGGTATTTGGTTTCAGTTGATAGGCTTAAGGTAGTTATAAAGAAAAGTGGTAAGTAGTTGTTGTTATACTGTGACAATCGTCTTTACCAAACCTGAACGTAGAACAGAGTCTAATTGTCAATTTTGTATTAAGAATTTTACCTACGCAAATAAAGTTTAAAATTCAATAACTGGCTAGAAGGTTTGAGCTTGGACTAATGTTAGAAATCGTATAAGGGCGATTGCTCACCGCAGGCGTGACTGGAACGTCACCGAGAAACGAGATTATTCGAACTGAACGTGACATCTCGGCGACGGCGATCGTTTGTCCACCGCGACCGAACTCAGCAGTTAGAAAAAAAGAAAGAAAGAAAAAGTATTTATTGTGACTCGCACAGGAAGATCACCAACTAAACTAAAAACACAATAATAAAAGTTTAAAAACAAATAAGTTCAGTATGTTATTATGATAGACAAAATAATAGCTGGACGAACGGCGCCGGTGCGACGGCAGTATGTGGACAAGATCAAAAGTGTTGTATACTGCCGGCACATCATCGATCCGTCACAATCTCGGACCGAGTTCTAGCGGTCGCGCCAAACTACTCAAAACTTTGGCGGCCGGGATGACGGTGCTCGGGTGACGAACTTGCGGTGGAAACGCGACATGCATGTACGAGTACCTATCGCTACTTCGACGCCATCATCTCCTTCTCGGTGACGTCCCGGTGACGGAAATATAAAATTCACGCTAAAATACAGCATGTGTACACTGTGTGTGTACAGTAGGTACTCTCAAAAATGTATGTGCCCTCTGAACGTAGGCTTGAGTACGAAACCGCGCAAGGTACAGTTGAGTGCACAATAATATTTGCTTACAAATATTATTGTGCACTCAACTGTACCTTGCAAAATTGCTACTGTAAAAAAGCAACGGCTGACCAACTGCAGTGGTTCCAAAAATGTTTCACATCTTAATGCGAAACATTTTTGAAACCACTGCAGTTGGTCAGCCGTTGCTTTTTTACAGTAGCAATTTTTTTTGGGTAGAATAGACCATTTTCAGTGTATATTTGAAAACCCCAGTGCGCAAAACCATAAGCACCGAGATAAAAACTTCTTTTTTTTTTGTTAAGGATGTGGATTGGAGATATGGCAACAGAAACTGGAAAATGTTGGCTTGAAAATCAGCAGAACCAAAACTGAATATATGTTCTGCGATTTCGGCGGCATCTCCAGTTCTGGAGCCATAGCGCTTGATGGCGCGCTTCTCCCAGTCTGCTCCGACTTTCGGTATCTCGGTTCACTCGTGCAAAGCGATAGCGAAGTAGATCGGACGGTTAAGCATAGGATTAACACTGGATGGATGAAATGGCGGCAGGTCACGGGAACAATCTGCGACTCCCGCATTCCCCTTAAACTTAAGGGGAAGATATATAAAACAATGGTTAGACCTGCTGTATTGTATGGATCAGAATGTTAGGCCACAAAAGGGATGAATGAAAAGCAATTGCATGCAGCTGAGATGAGAATGCTAAGAGGGATGTGTGACATAAATGGATAGAATAAGAAATCAGTACATAAGAGGAAGTCTGAAAGTAGCACCGGTGACTGAAAAGTTGTGCGGAAATCGGTTGTCATGGTATGGACATGTGATGCGGAGGAGTGAGGAAAATGTCGTGAGGAAAGTTTTGAGTATGAATGTCGATGGCTATAAGAGTAGGGGAAGACCAAAGAAACGATGGATGGATTGTGTGAAAGATGACATGGCTAGAAAGGGGGTGACTACCGAGATGACGAATAATAGAGAAGTATGGAAAAAAAGGACATGTTGCGCCGACCCCAAATAGATTGGAATAAGGGCAGGAGAATTATGAGACCTAAGGATGTGGATGTGGATCCCTTTCCACCAGGGATGTGCGAGGATGCGTAGCGAGGTATGTGTTTGTTAAGAACCAATAGAATCACTTAATTAACCTAGCTACGCTCGGCGCAGTTATAGGGGAACCGGAACGGCGGAGCGAGGTTTTTGTACGTTCAAAACAAGGGAAGGATGTGTGCTGGGGATGTGTTGTGATGGATGTGTTGGAGGGATTTGCACACCGTTCACCGCTAGCACATTTCTGGTGGAAACACTCAAACCGTTTCACAACCTCGCTACGCATCCTCGCACCACCCAGCTACCTCGCACATCTCTGGTGGAAACCAGCCTAAGGTCACCGTTCTTGACCTCAAAGTCATTGACTTTGACCTCAAGGTCACCTCAGGGTCATTGACCTTGACCTCCAGTTGAGAAAAGCATCTTGGAACCCAATTGGAACCACTGCAGTACCTAGGATTATGCCTACCTACAGCATTGATTATTCATCACAAAAATAATTAGCTATTATTATAATTTTAGGCTACTCGCGTGCAACTTCCGAGAGCTCATAAGGCTTTGCGCGTACACGTACTGTTCAAGCTATTACAGCATTCGCCGTTTCAATGGGCTCTTCAACTAAGTACAAATTGTGTCCAAGAACCTTTGAACCTGAATGTCTCAGGTCAAGATTTTCTAAAAATTGATGTTTTTTACCAGATTTATTCAAATGATTTCGTGTAACAAGAAGTCTCTAAGTTCTGCCCGTAAATGCAATACCAACGGTAGATACTTAGACAAGTAATGTATTTAGGTACTTACTTGTAATAACATATGACTTCTTCCCTGCAGCAGAGTCGGCAGGCTTGGTAGCGAATTTATCTCGCCTAGTGCCCTCACGGTCAAACAACAGCACCAAACGGTCACATGTCGCTACTGCTAGCTTCACGTTGTTGGGTGACCAACAAATATCGGCTATAGGACTCTCCGTGTCCTGGAATAAAGTGCCGTCTATTTTAGCTAAGTACGCTTCGATCAATAATAGCACTAGATACAGGATCAGGAACAAAAATAAGTCGCTGTAGTGGCCACGTTTACACACACATAAACATTTACATTTGTTACTACGAAATATAGAAAAAAGTTTTATAATATTTACAACTTCAATTCATTATAAACCTTAACAATCAAACATAAAGTTTAATTACGATTGCAAAATATTTATATTTAAGTCCTTCTATCATCGGAGAAAGGTAAAAGCAATAAATTAAAAATGTCGCTTGAAAATAATATGTCATTTTTATAATAAGTACAAAAATATTTATTCTAAAGTGTACTTAAAACTTAAGCAATAAGGTTAAAAACATTTTGTTGAAAATTTTGTGCTTACTCTATTTTGGAACTAGACATAGTTCTTGGTATTTACATTTCAATGCTCAGAACACAGTAAGTATTGAAAGATGTAGAGTAGCAGAATAATAATATATTTTTTAGGCCAAGGTTCGTTTTATATGGTAGCAAATATTTTTGACCGATTTTTAAAAGTAGAAGGAGTAAATTAGTACAATAGTTATTTTAATTTTGATTATTAATTTGATAATTAATTATTTTAATAAAAATATTGAAACATATTGTTGAATTTTTACAAGGTTTATATATTTCTTCTCCTCTTTCTTTCGCGACAATAGATACCCTTTCTGCATTGCGAAATGGGTCACTAGGAAATCTACAAACAAAAACAACATATAAAGTAACAATACTACTCCATGCATTTCCCTGTTCCCGAACAGTCGATGTTTGAAATAAGACCACAAAAGTATTTGTGTTTTTATTTTTCGGGCCGTTTTTGAAGCGCTTATCGGGAATCTAGTACTATTATTGATAGAAGTAAGTACGTATGGAAAAAATAAATATTTGGGAAAGTATTATCAAAACCTAATTTGGAATAAACGGAAATACTTTGAGATGTTTCGTTTACCTGCGCTTCCAAAAGCGTTTTTGAATATTTCAGCCGCATATTTACTGTTATTTATATATAATGTTTGATAGTACGCAGTTTTATTAATACACAATCCTTTGTTGTGTTGTTTTGTGCTGTGTATAGTGTGTTGCCTAGCAACATTTATATTTCGCGACCTCTTCATCCGTAGCAACCACAAACACTTCCAAACCACAAACGCGCGATTTACTTGTGTAAGGGCCGGTAAGGGCTGATTCTCCCGTTATTACGTTATTATTATTATACTCTTTGGGCTGATTGTTCAATAGCGTTCAATAGTCAGATAATTTTTATTTGAGGAATAAATATGGCGGTTTGACAGCTTTTGTATTGAAAATAAGTCAAACCGTCACATTTATTCTTCAGGTAAAAGCAAAAAAGTTATTTGCCTATTGAAAAATCAGCCCTAAATAAACTAGTACCTAGAGTAACTTAATCTGCCAAGTTTATTTTTTTTTTAATTTCAGTTTAATTAAATACTTACGCTGATATAGGTAGGTACTTACGCAAACCTCGCGACAAGTTTTTATGATCATAATTAAATTGCGTATAATGAGGATTTAGGTTAATAGTTACAATTTTGAAAGAAAGTTTTATTTTCTTCCTTTTAGACAATGTTTTTAGAGCATTTAAATAAAAACTTTAAAAAAAAAAGGTTTTTTTTGCTTTTAATTTATTTTTTACTTTTTAGTTATCGCTGGCTAGGTTTCCGAGTCTGATCATCTCATTCAACGCATCATTGTTGCAAGGTCGTTTGCCGGTTACTATAGGAAAGCATAAAAAATTTCAAAATTCCGCCATATTGGATTAAGAGTGATGTCAGAATATTTTTCTAATTATTCTCGGCAAGCCCTTTCATTTGATAACCTTATATTGCAGAAGTGCATAAAAAATAACTATTCCGCCATCTTGGATGTTCCGCCATATTGGATTTAGAATGACGTCACATTATTTTCGAGTTACTCTCAACAAGCCCTTTCATTTGATACCCATACAGTGTTGCCGTTAGGACCATCTAGTTTGTAGCTACATCAAAGAAAAAAATTGCTAGTTTTGTAAATAAATTACTTTCGAAATTCCGCTAAAAGTGGCTAAAGTATTTTTTTTTAGCTATTAATATATTATAATTAATTTTAATATGGCTGGGGACAAGTGGATTTAATAGTGTTGTTAAAAAAATATTAAAAACTGGTTACAAGTTTACAGCTAAAACATTAAAATTAGTTTTTTTAGTAAAAAATTAAAAATCAATTTACGATGTCATCTGGAAATTCTGGAATCTCTTCGTTGTTAGTGGATGATGTTATGGATGGTGTTTCAGTTGGTTTGACCGTTTTTGTGACTTTTGCTAAAACTTCAGGTGGCAAAACAGTAATTTAAGTAGGTATGTAGTAATAACCTAAAAAGTAGCCAGAAGTAACTAAATTCATTTTGGTGGCTAAAACAGATTATTTTTTGGCTAAAACCGTCGAAAATCCGCTAGATCTAGCCACAAAGTGGCTAAAACGGCAACACTGTGTCTAAGTGTATAAAAAATAACTATTCCGCCATCTTGGATGTTCCGCCATATTGGATTTAGAATGACGTCGTATTATTTTTCGAGTTACTCTCAACAAGCCAAAGGGCTTGTTCATTTGATACCCATATTGTAGAAATGCATTAAAAAATAACTATTCCGCCAACTTGGATGGTCCGCCATATTTGATTTAGAATGACGTCACAGCTTATCGTGTATTGGCATCCAAACTAAACGTGTATACAAAATTTCAGCTCAATCGGTTGAAGATATCTGCTTCAAAATTGAGTAGCAAGATTCCACCCGAACAAACATACATACATACATTGCAAGTTAAATAAAAGCTTTTAATTTAAAAATAACCATTAAGCTAGATACACACACAGCGACTTTAGTCGTCGGCGACTCACTGGTTATTTTAAAATCTCATGTCACACAGATTTAGCCGACGTTCGCACGGACGTAAAAATATCGCGGCGATTTTTTTCGCGCACTGGATTTTCAACGCTCTGCTTAGCGCCGAGAGTTGAAAATCCAGCAGCGAGTTTTTTCTACTCGCTGCGATGTACTCTGTCGTTGTTAGGTTGGATTCTCGAAGCTCGGGTCAACACCGAGAGATGAAAAACCAGTGCGCGATAAAATCCCGCCGCGATATTTTTACGTCCGTGCGAACGACGTCGGCTTAGACTGCAGGGGCTGTACGTGAAAAAAGGTCATGGATCCATCATGGTTCCAGTGTGAGAGAGAGAGACGGAGCTATATACGACCATGGACCTAATATACAAACTGGACTGAGCTCTCGTACCAAAAACACGAGCAGAGAGAGAGATATGTCATACAGAGGCTGTTTGTCAAACAGCCTCCGTTCGAGCTATCTCTCTCGTCTCGTTTTGCCTTTGCTAAGATATCCTATCAAATGTAAACCTAAGGTGCAATCCTTATGGTTTATTTTTGTATGATAGGATTTTTGGAGAGCTCAGTCCTGTTTATATTATATTATTAGGTCCATGTATACGACCTACAGCACCACACACCTTTTTTCACAACGGAACCACTTTGGATCCGTGATCTTTTTTCACATCATAGTACGGCCCCAGATTTGTCGTTAACGATTTCAAAACCAATCGTAGTTGGACGTGAGCTTTTTAAATCGCCAGCGAGCCGCTGCAACAATCTAAGAAACTTTTAGAAATGATTTGGATTAGTCCAAGGATTCCTGTCGTATGCCACTTTCAAAGGAACCGGAATTTCTACGTTCCACTAGTCAGTGGATAGTGAACTAAAATTAGTATTCCGATTTATCGAAAATACCGAATGTTCAATTTAGTCTGGTTCAAAACCATTGACAAAATTTTTAGATTTTAATATGGCAACTCTGATGCTTTTTATGTCAACTTGACATATCAAACGGAAACTCTTTTCGTGAAAACAGTGTTTATTGTACAGACGTTGTAAGGTTAGATTAATTTTATCCGTTTTGATCCAAGCATATTCTAAGTTTATATCAATTCTAAACAATGTCCGTTCTTCGTTACTACATGTTTAGTCAGTTTTACTATATATTTTCGCCCACTTTCGCTTTATTACCTACAGTTATAATCGGCAAGTGACGGCATTGTCGTGTACAATGAGTGAAATTAACCTGCAATCGTCTGTTTCCAGGACGTCATGCCTTTCGCACGGTTTGTAGAGCCAGGGCGTGTTGCCCTGGTAGCCGACGGCCCTTTGAAGGGAAAGTTGGTGAGCGTGGTCGATATTATTGACCAGACCCGCGCTCTCGTCGATGGGCCTTGCAGCGGCGTCTCACGTCAACAGCTCCGCCTCAACCAGTTGCATCTCACAAAGTTCCGCCTGAACTACCCCTTCACAGCGCCCACACGCATGGTGAGGAAAGCATGGACAGAAGCTAAGCTGACAGAGAAGTGGACAGAAAGCCAGTGGGCCACGAAGCTCGCCAACAAAGAGAAGCGTGCGCAGATGACAGACTACGACCGCTTCAAACTGACGTCAGCGCGTGTGAAGAGGAATCGCGCTCGGACGGCGGTGTTCAAGAGCTTGAAGGTGAAGGCGGCGCGCTCCGGTACCTTCGGCAAGAAGTCCGTGCCCAAGGCGGCCGTCAAGAAGGTGCGCACCAAGAAGCCCAGCGGCAAGAAACCGGCGAAGAAGTAATTCTTTAGTGCCTCAAGCAGGTTATTGTGAGACTATCAAGGGACAGAAATAAATAAAGAATTACTCTAAGCCAATTTTTTGTGTTGTTCTTACTCTTAAACAGTCCTTTGACTGACAATAGGTGAGTGAAGTTGATATTATAGAACATGTGGTGTTTTTTCTTTACTCAAAATGTTTTACATTTCAGTTGCGGTTAAGAGGCAAGGTGTGATCAAATAAGTTGAGGTTAGTTAATCACTTTCATTAATTCTTTGATAGACACTAGATTATTCAACATGATGAATTTTATTTTATAGTCTCGTTCGTATGAAAATCAATGATTTCAAACTCACCACTTTGCTGATCCAAGAAATTCACCAATGATTGTTAAAACATTGTGAAATGGTAAACTAAACATGTTTTTATTGTTCTCAGGATGAAAATCAACCATATGTACAGTACTCAATGTAAGTTACTTTTACCAAATTTTGAAACCAATAACCTCAAATTATAATGTAAAATAAGTTACTTTCATGATGAATTTAAATTTTATAGTCTCGTTCGTATGAAACTCATGATTTCAAACTTACCACCTTACTGATTGTATCATATATAGTATTATTAAAACCCAATTGATATAATTAAATTCTAATATCCTCAATACATGTTTTCCAGGTACCAATATGTTGAAAGCAGCAAGGACGGCTGTATAAAAAGGTGAGTTACCTTTGTCTAGAGTAAAATGGCTTTAGATTCAGGAGACCCTACCAAAGCCGATGTGTGCACTGTCAAGTTGTGCTTGCGTGACTCTGGATAGGAACATTAGCACACTCTGTGTAAGACATCCAGTTGCCATAGTTGTATGTCCAAGGGTTGAGTGTGACAAACACACAAATAATGACTACAAACACAATAGTGTTTGATCAATTTAGTAATCTTACTTTGTTGTTCTCAGGACCAGAGGAAGAAATGTTAACTAATCATGTCTTATCTATGGAACTGGACTTCAGCTATGGTGGTGGCATTTTGGCCAGACAGCAGAACAAAATTAAGACAAGACCACCAAATTAAGAGGTTATCATGCCACATGTAACCACCCCCTCACTTATCTATGGTAAATATTAAGATTATAGAACTGTATTTATTAAGAACTAGCTTTTGCCCGCGTGGAGGTCGGAAATTATCCCACAGGAACATATTACCAGGGTAAAAAGTATCCTATGTCATAGTCTACGCATGTGCCACATTTGATTCAAATCCATTCAGTTGTTTTAGTGTGAAAGCGTATTATACAACTCGCTTTCGCAGTTATAATGTTAGAATGATATAAATGCATTCATAATTTCCTGAATCGCAAAATATTTGGTAATGATGATCTTATCAAAAGCCGATGTGTGCACTGTCAATGTGCATACTTGACATGAACATTAGCACACTATACGACATCTAGTTACCATAGTTGCATGTCCAGGGGTTGAGTGTGACAAATACCACGAGTGTTTGATCACTTTAGTAATTTATTATTTCATTTATATACATATAATTTACATTTTTAAATATTTTTATAAAAAATAAAAAAACATTTTAAATATTTTTATAAAAAATAAAAAAAACATTTTAAAATATAAAAATTTAGTAATTTTATTATTTCTGTTGTCCAGAGGACCCTTAAATGGGAAGAACTTGACCATCATCATTTATGTATCATTGAGTGATCCAGGATTTTTTGTGATTTTGGCGGACTCTCCGGTCCTGTGCCCATATCTCTTGCCGGAACGCCCTTACCGATCTGCTCCGACTTTCGGTACCTCGGGTCGCTTGTCCAAGGGGATGGCGAAGTAGACCGAGACATAACGCACCGGATCAACGCAGGATGGATGAAATGGCGACAGGTTACAGGAACAACTTGCGACCCACGGATGCCCCTCAAGTTGAAGGGGAAAATTTACAAGTCCGTGATAAGGCCTGTCGTACTTTATGGATCGGAATGCTGGACAGTGAAGAAGACGGATGAAAAAAAATTGCATGCAGCGGAGATGAGAATGTTGAGATGGATGTGTGGAGTGACAAGAATGGATAAAGTGAGAAATGAGTATATAAGAGGAAGTTTGAAAGTGGCGCCAGTGACAGAAAAGTTGAAAGGAAATCGTTTGTCTTGGTATGGGCATGTAATGAGGAGAGACGAAACGCATGTGACTAAAAGAGTGATGAATATAGATGTTGATGGATGGAGAGGCAGAGGAAGGCCAAAGAAAAGATGGATGGATTGTGTGAGGAATGATATGAAAGAGAAGGGAGTGAATGATAGCGTGACGGTTGACAGGGGAGAATGGAAGAAGAAAACGTGTTGCGCCGACCCCAAGTAATATGGGATAAGGGCAGGAAGATGATGATGATGAGTGATCCAGGATTTAAACACTATTTTCGTGTAATAGACATTCTGCCAGATATCAGAACAGAAATAAGGCATGGATCCCAAATTCAGAGGTTATTTTGCCACATGTAACCACGTTTGCCACTTATCTTAGGTAAATGGCTTCATAACTGTTAATGAACCTAGTTTATTTTTGTTTAAAGTAAGTAGTATTGAAGTCTTCAATACTACTTACTTTTAACCGCGTACATAAAGCGCAGTCTGCCGCGGACCACGGTGCGCGAGGCGATATTACCGCGTAGTTATACGCTCCAGCAGCCTTCTGTTATTTAATTTGTGTGGTTGATCTATGTTCGACAGGTTAAGACACCATCTCTCAAGAAAGCCACAAAAATAGAATAATGTCTCATTAGTCAAGGGTCGATTTATCCACTCCAAACATACAAATATCCTTACAGGCTAGACTCAATACGATATTGTAGCACATTTAAAAATTAAATTGTTCCACTGCTTGTACCATAACAAATTCTATGGGTAGCTGTCTTTCAAACTCGCCCAAAGCTCAACAGAATATGTCGACGTCATCAGCAATGAGGTTTAGAATGCGGAGCGCGCTCGTCAGCGGGTAGGCTATGTGTTAATCCAGGGTTTAAGCTATGTACATAACAAATTGGTCTAGCCATTTGAGCGTGAAGAATTAACAAACACACACAAACTTTCGCCTATAAAATATTAGTGTGATAAATTTATTTTGTATGCACTCCAACATGGGACAATATTTAGTTTCATGTGGAGTCCAGATAAATGCATTACATTCTAATTGGCTTCTTACTAAAGCGTTATACAATGCTGATAAAGCATTCATATTTGTGAAGCCTTTAATCATTCTCAAGAAAAATCCTAGGTTTCTATATGCTTTTTTATGTACCTTAACTATATGATCACAAAATGTTAGTCCAGTGGTGAAACGGACACCCAAGTCCCTCACTTCAGTGACCCTAGCCATCGGTACCCTGACCACTGTATAACTATTACTAATGGGCGTGTGCGCGCGCGAGAAACTTATGGTCACACACTTAGAAGTGTTAAACTACAGATTACTCTTGCTCCAAGTTACTACCTACTCTTATCTATAATTATCTTGATGATCTGTGAATATCATAAGGACCCTACCAAAGCCGATGTGTGCACTGTCAAGTTGTGCATGCTTGACTCTGGATAGGAACATTAGCACACTCTGTGTAAGACATCCAGTTGCCATAGTTGTATGTCCAAGGGTTGAGTGTGACAAACATACAAATGAATAATTATATTATGCAATTAATAATTCTATTTATTAATCTTACAATTTATGTTGTTGACAGATTGCTGGAACTATGGATGTGAACAAACCAATTCATGTATACAGAGGTCTAAAAGGTAAATTGGGTTTTATTTGTAACTTTGAAATTCATTCAACAAAATATAATCTCTAATTTTGTTATTATATTTAAATTTATATGATGACTATAAGTATCGCCCCTGGCAGACTTTTGATGATTGATCTTTACTGACAAATAAATATCTGCAAAGCAAAACTTGAAAGTATATTTTTGTTTGCTTGACAAAGAATTAACTTTTCAGGGTCTGCTACAGCTCAGCAAGAGGTTTTTTACTGCTCATCTTTGTCAGTGCCAGGTATGTAAACATTATGTCACAAATAAAATTATATGTAATTTAATTATGACTTTTAATATCACGGGATATCTGAATTCTGATGATTGATAGTCTCTGAAAGAAATACATTCACACATCAGTATGCAAAGATTTTCTCAACTATTTTTATTAATTTAAATTCTGCTTGTTACATTTAAAACAATTACAAACAGCTAAATCACGGTACTTGTGAAGTAGTACTCTAGAAGCATCATCTGGTAAGCGATTAATTATTTTGTATTATTATTATTATCTCAGCTGCCAGATTCAGAATTTAAAATTTGAAATCTTTTCATGACGATTTTTTATCGCCCCAGTCTGAAAACTAAACTGAACTATTAAAATTTTGCTGTATAGTGTTTATTTCTGTGCAAGTTTATAATGATGATTTTATTATCGCCCCAGTCTGAACAAATATGTGGATCGATTTACTGATAAATTATTATGCTACACAATTACTGCGCAAAGAAAAGGCTATGTAACTAATATGTAGCTACAATTGTTTCAGAAATCTTTAAAGAAAATTATGAAATACTGCAGAATAACAGCTACAACTCCCTTCAATAAGCAAAGGTAAACTATTAAAATTTTACTGTATAGTGTTTATTTCTGTGCAAGTTTATAATGATGATTTTATTATCGCCCCAGTCTGAAGAAATGTGTTGATCGATTTACTGATAAATTATTATGCTATAAATTACTGCGCAAAGAAAAGGCTATGTAACTAATGTAGCTACAATTGTTTCAGAAATCTTTAAAGAAAATTATGAAATACTGCAGAGTAACATAGAACTCCCTTCAATAAGCAAAGGTAAACTATTAAAATTTTCCTGTATAGTGTTTATTTCTGTGCAAGTTTATAATGATGATTTTATTATTGCCCCAGTCTGAACAAATGTGTTGATCGATCTACTGATAACATTATGTAACCAAACAATTTGTTTATAGAAAAGGCTATGGGATAATGTAGCATCTTCTTGTTTCAGATATCCAATAGAAAATTTTAATTGCTGTAGAAAAACGGATGTGAGGTCACATACAAGAATCCCATCTTTAATCAATGGTAAGCCATTAAAATATTCTGTGTCCTTTTCTCATTTTATTTCTTTAATGATGATTTTTATATCGCCCCAGTCTGAACAAATGTGTTGATTGATTTACTGACAAAATAACTAAAATTTATATCAATTAATATTTTACAAACAAGAAGATTAATACTGCTTTTTATTGTTGCAGATAACTAATGGATTTTAAAGCGAAAGTAGCTAAGGTGCTGAAAGTGATGCCCTGCAGATCAAGGTCAGTAAATCACATTTTAGAACAACAAGACTTCTAATTTGAAATGATGGTAACAAGCATATATCTTAAACCCTTGATGAAAATTAAAAAAAAACTGATCATATTTTAAATACAACTGATCATTCAAAATATTTTCAGATCTGTTTATACAATTATTTTTTATTATTTTAGATAACAAATTGACTTGAGGGTCAAGATTGACGCCACAAAATTGAATTTACTGAAGAATTTAGAAAGAGGTGAGTTGTTTTATAAAATTATTTTAACTATGTTTAGGGCATAACTAAATGATGAATATCTGTTATCCCTGTCTCACAAAGCCATGGGGAAAAATAATGGTATGGTAACAACTGAATTTATGCCTATCAAATCCTAAAAAAAAAAACAAAAGAATGCACCAATATTAATAAGTTTAAAACACTTTCAGGTTTAATGATTGAATTTGTATCTATAATATCTACATCTAAAGGAAGTTCACAAAAAATATCATAATGTGGTAAGTTATTAAATATAACCTTAAAGCATTCATTGATGTAATTTAAATACCCCAAGTATAAAATGATGAATATCTTAGTTATCCCTGTCTCACTAAATCGTGGGGAAAAATATGGTATGGTAACATCTGAACTTCTTTGTAAATTCAAAACTATCATTTATGTATATTCACATTATTAACCTTGTTGATATTCCTTTCAGATCAACTGATCAACATCGACATGGAATTTGATGGAATCAATATACAAATGAAGTGATACCTATCACAGTGGTAAGTGTAAAACAGATTGTCATGTCATTCTCATTAGTTTCGTTAAACATTAATTAACAACTTACCATAAGAAATTAGTTTGTCCCTATTTAAAATGATGAATATCTGTTATCCCTGTCTCACTAAATCGTGGGGATAAATAATGGTATGGTAACAACTGAAAATTTTTCATTACATCAAGTTATAACTAAGTAATTAACTTTTTTATTAATGATTGAATATCTTTTCAGAACGAACATAAACTCCAATCAAGAATGGACCTGCAAATAATAATAGGTAATTTTAAAAGTTAAAATACTTTTATCAATTTGTTTTAAAATGATGATTTGCTTAGTTATCCCTGGCTCACAAAACCGTGGGGAAACTATGGTCATGGTAACAACTGAATTTAAAATTTGTATACTGTACAACAATTATTTTCCAATTTATATTAATGAATTGTACTTTCTTGCAGATGTAACGTAACTGTGACGCCAAAATAGAAGACAGCATTTTCGTTGAAAAAATAATAATGAAGCACCTCATTATTTTAATGTACGTACCTGTCTTTTTATCAAGAAAATGATAAAACTTGCCCTTCCGATAGCCGTAAGAACTTACAGTGATGAATATTTTTAGACAAGCATATATCTCGAAAACTTTGAAGATACTTATAATCTGATAACTCCTAAAACTAAAGTTTGGTCAATTGCAACTCATAACTACTTGTTACTAATTGTCATGTTTCTTTACAGGCTTACTTCTCCGAGATGGTTCGTGACTAGTGAGGTACGAGGGCTGCACTAAAAGTATCGGGAATGGAATATTTCCATTGTTCCTGTCCTATTAAAATCTTTTTAATTGAAAACTCCTTGGTTTAGAACAAGAAAACAGACCATCCGCCGTACAGCCCCGACCTAAGCCCTAATGATTTCTATACTTCCCTAAAATAAAGAAAAAATTGCGTGGTCAGAGATTTTCATCACCTGAATAAGCTGTGGACGACTACAAAACGGCCATTTTGGAGACCCCAACTTCCGAATGGAATGGTTGCTTCAATGATTGGTTCCATCGTATGGAAAAATGTTTCAAATTTCGCGGAGAATACTTCGAAAAGCAATAAATACATTTTTAAATAGTAATCTTCTCCATAGAGATCTACTACGCTTTGGAATGGGCAACTAGCTTCATCTTTCTGACTGACCGACCCATTGACAATTCAAAAGTGCCTGTAATTGGTTTATTTGAAATAAATGCTTTGAGTTTGAGTTTAATGTTGTGTCACTTGATTCCCGAAATTTTCAGTGCCGCCCTCGTATCCGTCCTTTATTTAAATACACTTGCGAACAAAAGTATGGAATCGCTTGGAATTGATTCCGCGCGATCTTGAGTACTTGAATAAGTAGAAACTTTTTTACAAAAAAAATACAACCGACTTCCAAAAACAACACTACAAAGTGAAAAATAACTTTAATTTCGGAAGTCGTGTGTCTAGTTAAATGTATTTTCGTTTTTTGCCACCGACTTCTGAAATTAAAGTTATTTTTCACTTTGTAGTGTTGTTTTTGGAAGTCTGTTGTATTTTTTTGTAAAAAAGTTTTTATTTTTCACTTTTTAGTTGTGTACCTACCCCACACAAATTCTAATGCCACTATCTGCAAAACAAACTAATCATCCATATAAAAGTGGGGAAAAAATACGTATTATTGAAGCTAACTCAAAAACTAGCAAAGCAAAGTTAATCAATTTTATATGGGACCAACTGTGATGTGAACTCTCGAACAAAACAAAAAAAATCCAAATCGGTCCAGCCATCTTCGAGTAATCGGGGAACATAGGTACATAAAAAAAAAAGGTTCCGACGAATGGAGAACCTCCTCCTTTTTGAAGTCTGTTAAAAATGGTACCACGTGATGGTGATAACACGTGCTTTTATAGGGGGTCATTAGGCCGCAACTCGCGGCGTATCTAACAATTGAAAAATATCTTTTTCTTATTTCATCACGTCATCCGGGATAGCTTCTTAAATAATGGCGTGATTTAAATGAATTTGGTATCAATTTAAAGTTAAGTTTAACCTTTAAAATGGTACCATTTTTATTATTCTTAACTACCTACTTATTCAGTACTCAAGATCGCGCGGAATCAATTCCAAGTAAGTAATTCCATAATTTTGCTCGCAAGTGTAGTTCTGCTGCATTTATGCATGTTATTACAAAATTTTGATTGAATAAATGACTAGTTTTATAAAAATACGTCGTATCATTACACAACCACATCCTCAGGAAAACCTGATAATTTGCAGATAACAGTCCACATATAAATTGTTGAAAATGAAAACGGACCACAGTTTATCATAGTTATTTCAAAACCATGTATTACATTCTTGTTACTGAATTGGAGACTACCAGCTTCACGTCCTGTAAATTACAGGTATGACTCTTTATGCCCCTGACTGTCTGGACTGGTTGGTGGTATTAATTAACCGATTGTTGTATCTATAACGTGCTTATAATAAACAAACTAAAGGTTATTACTTTATAGAGTGTAGAACACCCCCGGTTGGAACAATGTTCCTTTCGCTTTTGCCACAGAGTACATTATAATATACTGGCTTTTGCACACTTGGCGATTGAGATGACACTAGAAAGTACAGAGTCGTGACGATCAAATGTGTGTAGCTGACACTGGCATGGCCACCATCAGGGATTTTCAATTTTTAAGTATAGTCCAAGAGCTAGATCAAAGATTTTATCCTAAACTCATCGATCTATCTCTTGCGACTAGAAAATTGAACTTATTATATCTTCTAAACTATGACTCGATTAAATCTGGGAAAAAACAGATCTTTGCTAGGTGGCCTAGTTTTTTAGATTTATATGTGGCCAAGCCAAGACGCTCTCCAAATCGGCCACCAATGAACCCTTATAACGGTTGAACAAGTGACCGACAAATTTTGATATTTGGCGGCAAATTTCGACTAATTAGCGACTAATATAATTTTCATGTTATCTAAATTAAAATCACCGATGGTGGCCATGCCAGTGTCAGCCACACAACAAATGTTACTTTTTCGGTCTAGCTCTCATTCGCCTAATGAACTCTTAAGGAGTAAGGCTCAGCTGCACTCGTCCGGAATTCATAACTTGCAATTCCGTCAAGCTGCTGCCTCACACATCTTAAAAATTCAGATAAATCAATAGTTTCTTGTTTCTCGGCTTAGGCAAACGTCTTGGATATGGAATGTATACAATATACATTCAAACGAAACGCACTCTAAAATATAGCCATGCTTGCTGGCATTATAAAAACATAAGGCCTTCCGAGAAACACTTGGTTGTTATCGGTTTGTTTACTACAAGTGGCGCGCACGCAGCCAGATGTCGTCAGCGGGTGGACAATGAACGGTTTTTATTTTCGACGCGGCCGAGCGCTGCGTTCACGCAAGCGATTATGAACTTGACTGATTTTTGGTTGGAGGAAATCTTACGGGTTCGCGTCACCGCGACACTACGACATGCTATGCATAGTTTTCACTTCTGTCGGCAGTCCCCATGACTGCCAATTTTTTATTTCCTTTGGATTCCTGTTATTATGGGGATCATAGACGACCGATCTGCTGGTCAATCTGATTAAACATAATTTATTCTATGAAATAATGAAGAAACTTGGAAATCTGGTTTATCCGCTTTGATTTTTAGGACTGCTACGCTACAAGGTTCTTTTCAAAGATAAAAATAAAATAATATGGGAGGTTCTTTTGGAAATTTTGTAGTTTTGTTAATGCAATTTCTGTGTAGGTATGGATATCTTCCATCACGACTTTTCCATGGGTTAGTCTACCAATGGCGGACAGAGGTAATACTTAAAACTAAGTCGTTTCGTCGGAAGGTTCTGCCCACTTGGGCTTTTAAATAGCCAGCATGATATCCGCTACATAATCTATTATTATTGAATAGGCGGTGGACATATTATTATGACTTTGTAAGATTGTAAAACCATATTACAGGGACTGAAGACAGATGAGCTAGCGAGCCTGGAAAAAAAGTTCACAAACTTAAACCTCGTAAACAGCAAACAAGAACACTTCTTTGAAGTCGACACCCAAGGAATTAATGTTCTGAATATCTTATGTGATAATGATTATAAGTGAGTATAAGTGGATGAATGCACTGTACCCTGTACCTAACCATTATTTTGAAAGTCTCTGTCATGTAATGAACGTGTCCCTACAATAGTTTTGTGAGTAATGCGAAGCTTGTTTCAGTTACAGGATTACAAGTCAATCCATGGCGATAGAGAAAACGAATATAGGTGGTAGAACTATCCAAGTACAAAAAGTGGTATGGACATTAAGCAAACAAGAAGTGTAACGAATCAATTTATTAAAATAATTCAGCATCCAAAATTGTCATAATTTGCCTGTTCTACAAATAAATTCACTTTGACAGTCACTAGGTACCTACTCTGTCAATGACAGACAGTCTACCTACAGTTTGAGTCTGTAGGTAGGTACTTTGTCGGTGAAGAGCTCTAGCAGCTCTAGTACTTATCTGAAAAACAATAATTTTGTTACAATTTTATTGTAATATTTCATGTTTACCGGTACCGACCGCTTAGTGTAATAAAAATGCTACTCTATTTATTACCGGCAGTGAGTCCACTCTGTCAAGTAATGAGTCCGAATAACCCGGAGTATAACATATATAATGAAAAAATCATTAAATGAAGACTTCGTAATAAACGCGTAAAAGAGAACAAAACACTTAGTCGAGCGAGTAAGTAATTATGAACGTCAAGATGACGGGACCCCACCAGGTTTTTCGAATATCATGTGTGTGTGTGTGTGAATATTTCATAATAAAATTCTACACATAAAATTTCAAAATATTCTACAAAGAAAGTGGTCCCGCTATTTTGATATCAAAATGACGGGACCAATATTCAATTAATGAAAAACACATGGCGTGATCTTAAGGGGGATGCGTTGTGGTAGCCCGCGAAATTCATTTTTTTTGGTTTTTTTGCAATTCGCAAGTCCGTGTCAAGTTATATCTTGATCAAACGAACGAAATCTAACGACTCTACATGTACTACCTAGTTAGCTAGGTGAGTTGTATAAAGAAAGTCTTATTTTTAAATAGATTCTCATTAAAAACATCTTATAGTATAAAAACACTTCAACGATTTAAAAAAAAATAAGGAACATACATGAACCTACAAATCAAATACGAAGCAGGCGTGGCTGCTACCGGCCGATTAGTCGATTAAAAAGAAATCCTTTATTTATGTAAAAATTATGGTCACCTCACAATATTAATGGATGTTTGTATGGGAAAATTTCAATGATCAATATCTTTGAAACTACGCAAAGTTTCTCCGTTACAAATTCACGTTATCATTATCGTCCCTGTTACAAAATTTTGAACACATTTCGAAGGCCGTAGATCATCAAGCAGCGGAGATACGTGTCCAGCCAGCTTGAACTCAGGCTGGCTGGACATTAAGTTTTTATTGATTTCTCGTAAATCCTTATAGTTGACGCCATAAATCGAACGTTATTACATACGTAGTATCCCCTAAGTAGTCTGTGGTTATTACTGTTACACATTGCGTCACTAAAAGTTAGTAAAGGAACCATATTCGAAAACGCTCCGGTTATTGAGATTCGGAAGTGCCAGCCAGAAGTTTTATACGTAAATTCAAGCTGGCTGGACACAGATACAAAATAATAAAATACTTTGCATTCTTAAAATGTTTTTTGGCCAAATTGTTGATGTGCATGGTACGATTCTGAACTATAAATATAATTTTAAATAGGTAGATTTTCTCAATAATGTACCGAAGTAAAAATTTTCACTCCGGTACATTTATTGAGGAACTGTAGTGCTATTCTGTAAATATCTCACCGTGAAAACATGAGTGAAGTGATCTTAAAGTGAGCTGTCAATAGTGTCAATCCCTAGCATCAGGTAGAATGACGGCTCACTTCACGCTCACTTCACCTGAGTTATCACGGTGAGATGTTTACAGAATAGCACTACTGCACCTATCTAAAATTATATTTGTAGTTCAGAATCGTACCATGCACATCTATCAATAATTTGGCAAAAAACCTTATAAGAATGTAAAGCATTTTATTTATTAAACATGCTTTTGTGTAAAAAAGTAATGATTTGACAACCCATTTGTAACAGCGTCCTTAATTAAATAATAGGTTGGGGAAAAAGTTTCTTCGCATTTTTTAAGAAAATTCAAAACATTTTTTAATATACATTATTTACATTTATCTAAAGTATGTAGGTACCATTTTGTTCGATAACTTTTTGCCATCTTGTAGGTAGGGACATGATCCCATTGCTATAGAAATTTTGGGACTTCTGTACAAAATACCGCGACAAGTGGTTTTGGCAGTCCTCTCGTGATGTTAACCTGACATTGCCTAAAGAATTCTGAAGAGACCGAAACAGTTGGAAATCTGAAGGTGCAAGGTCAGGACTATAAGGCGGATGCATTAACACCTCCCAGCCAAACTCTCTTAATTTTTGCTGAGTGGCTAAAGATGTGTGAGGTCTAGCGTTATCATGATGAAAAACCACATCTCTTCTGTTGATTAATTCCGGCCGCTTTCTCTCAATTTCTTGCTTTAATCTCATCAGTTGTTCGCAGTAGAGTTCAGAATCGATGGTCCTGCCTGGTGGTAACAGCTCATAATGAATAATGCCCTTCCAATCCCACCACACACACAGCATCACCTTGTTGCGAGTTAACCCGGGTTTCGCCACAGTCTGTGAAGCCTGACCGGCCTTTGACCACGACCTTTTTCGCACGTTCTTGTCGTACGTGATCCACTTTTCATCACCAGTTATCAGCTTCTTCAAAAATGGTTCGGTTTCATTAAGTCGTAATAAAGAATCACAAATGAGTACACGGTTCATTAGGTTTCTTTTAGTGAGCTCGTGAGGTACCCAAATATCGAGCTTTTTTGTGTACCCAGTTTTTTTCAAATGCGCCAAAACTGTTTTGTGGTCAATTCCCAGTTCTTCGGCTACGTCGTAACTACTGATATGCCGATCTTACTCCACTTTTTCAAAAATGGCATCCATTTTATCCGTAATAGGGCGACCAGAGCGACGAGCATCTTTGACATCAAAATTTCCGGATTGAAAACGCTTAAACCAAATTTGTGCTACTCTCACAGACACTACACTGGTTCCATAAACATAGCAAATTTTTTTCGCAGCTTGCGTTGCATTTTTACCTTTTTTGTAGTAAAATTTTAAAATGTATCGAATTCTTCATTAGATTCACTCATCTTGACAGTACGAAAAACAAATGAAAATCACACATTTACCTAATTTGAATTTGGAATTATGTTCTTTATAATTTAAACTTTCAATGATACCAAAACCAGCCAGATAGAAATAGTATAGCCAAAGAGATTTTATTTTAAGTTCATACATACTATAATGCGAAAAGACTTTTTCCCCAACCTAATAATTAGTTATTCGCCCCCCCCCCATCTGGCTTTCTTGAAATAAATTTGTAACACGTCTGTGTACCTGAGTTGCAATATGTGAAGATGTCCCATCACTACTTACTAAAACAGTCAATCGTCAAAAACACGTGTTTTTGACACGTTATGCCAAACAATTGGCAGGCGAGGCGTAATACTGAACCAAATAATCAATTTATTTCTAATTTTCTGAATTAACTTGTGATGACGGGAAGAGGAAGAGGCCGTGGTGGCAGTGGCCTATCCTTAACACATGATCAACTGCAAGCACTCGGTATAGCTAGAGGAGACAATACTCCACAAACTTTAGCCCCACCGCCGCTGTTCCCGAAACTTGAAGCGAAGCCACTACCATTAGTTAGCGATGCCGCTACAGATTACATGTTGATTGTAAAAGATCAGTTTATTGAGTATTTACACGAGTCGCCGGCTTTTGTGAAGTTAAAGACACATACAGATGGCGTCGAGCGGTACTCTGACAAGTATAAAATGCTCGCTCTTGATGCCAAGAAAGGGAAAGTGCTAGATTGTGTTTGGGCAAACATGCCAGCCGAGTTGAGGCCACAAGCGAACAGAGTGCGTGCTACAGCTCGCAAGCGGAAGCTTGATGACCCGGCAGCAATAGCTAAGAGGCTTCAGACATTGGAGAAGAAAGAAAATCAAGAAGACAACGAAACTGTGGAAACAAACGAAAATGAAGAGCCCGTGAAGAACCAAGAAGTGAATGACGACGAGGAGATTGAAGACGAGCATGAAGAAGAATTTGAAATTGATGATGGCACAGACTATGCAAACAACTACTTTGACAACGGTGAAGATTATGATGAAGATGATGACAACCTTGATGATGGACCAGTTTACTGAACAGTGTATAACTAGACAGTCTTGTTATATGTTGTTCAGTTGGTAAGTTATTCAAATATTGTACTTTATGGAGGTACTACAAAATATGATTTTGTTCAATATTTTTACATAACTTCTCATGTAGGCTATGGATGGTCTGTGATATTACTAACATAATTACGTCTTAATAAAAACTTGATCTAAGTTAAATGAAATCTATTATTTCTCTTTGAATTTCAAGAAAACAGACAAGCTATGGCCCACAACACTGTCAACACTGACCGTATACTGTGCTATGTTCTATTTTAGAAGGTTTGGTTTACACACTTAGCTTAGCCCTTCAGGTTGACTGTTGTGCGTGGGCCATGGTGGCAGTTGGTGGTTATAACCAGCCCACCTCCCTCCAGAAGTTGATCACGTCTCCTGGTCTGTTCAGAACTCTGTGCATTAAAACTGAGATACATCACAATATTTTTATTGAAACTGGCAATACCTACCTATTACAAAAAGATGTATTGTCAACATAAATCTTATTTACAAACAAATTGGTAGCACATGAGCTAAAAGTCTTCTAGCCTTTCACAGGTTGTGATTATTCACCAGCTTTTCATCAAAAGGGGAAAATAACCCTTTGCTATTTTGTCACAAAATTTAGAATACCAAGAAGCACTAACTGAAACTACTGTTCAACCAATACTTGGTCACCAATGATTTAAAAAATATTGGTCACTTGGAAAAGAAGATAGAGGAATTTATATCTGAAATTTATGGAGTAAACAGGCAGGCAGGAGTATGGTTGAAGTCTTCTTGAATGCGTTTGACCAATAAAATTGATATTTAATATACTTGGCTCATAAAATTTGTTGTTTTAAGCTTTGGTTAAACCTGGTGTTTTAAACCTGTATAGGTCCTGTATAATATACAGATATTATATACCTATCAAATGGTTCAATATTTCTGGCAGGACTAAGTTTTTGAAAATATTTTCTCATTCTCTTATGTTCTTTTCCAAGTGACCATCACGAGTGAGTTGATCAGTAAATTTCGTGTTCGTCCCCCCGAATTCGTCTACCTAGGAATCCACAAAAAAAAAAAAAAAAAAAAAAGGGGACGAACGGGAATTTACAAAAATAATATTAAATTTGTTCCCGATTGTCCCCCTCGGGATTTTAGAGGGGACAAATGGGAATATGTTCTTAGATTAGTGCGATTCGTCCACACTAAATAATATTGTGCATGGAAATGTTAATTGTTGTTTTGCAGTTTACTTTTCAAATTAGTTACCTACTTATAAAATTATATAGGTATCCCTATGATTATTTCCCCTCTTTTTTATATACTTGTACATATTTTTTTTAAGACTGTTAGATTTTAAATTATGAAATAAAATAAATATATGTAGGTATCTATTTTAATAGTATTAATGAATTAATAAGAATATATAACAACAACAAAACAATCACGTTGTTGTTGTTTTTAATTATAGTATTTTTATAAATTAATAATGAATATAAATATAAACACCATACCCCACACTTAGTTGATCCAGCCGTGAACCGATGCATTATTGACTCTACCTTTCGTGCAGAATAACTTTACACCGGTTTCATATTTTTCGAGCGGAGTAGCAACATTGCCTTCTACTTGGCGATGTTGCCAAATATATTTGTAGAAATATATTCTATTCGAATGTTTTTTTTTTACCCTAGCATCTAAACAAAAGTGGAGCCGTAACGGTAAATTTTTTTTATACTCAACAATACTTTTTGGCTCCGAATTTTATCTTACGCCTGAAAGCCTAAGTTAAAAACTCTCATTAAGTTTGGTAGAATCCGGGACCCATTTAATTTTCTTTTTGGTTTATAATTTGCAAATGGGTGCAAATGCTACCTTAATGCGAGTATTTAACATAGGCTTTCAGCTCATAATATAGTCTGTGACCTACAAATTGCAAAAAACGCAAGAAACTTTGAATTTCGCGGGCTACCACAGCGCAATCACCTTAATTCTGCCGTGAACCAATCTGGGCAGCGCCTACATGGCTTTTAGGCCTGTATTTTTTGGGTACAGTACAGATTCATCAAAAATACCGTACCGACTGTCGGGGTGACTATGTGCCTGGGGGGTGAGAATGTGCAATGAGGGTGCGGTTTTATGTTCCTTGCTAGGAACTTCCGACTGTTCGTAGCGTAACAGTACGCGTTAACGTTACAGCAATTATTTGAATTAGTACCTACTGCTTTGGCTATTTTTTTGTAAAATAAAGCGTTTAAGAGGTTGTTTCTATTTTGCACATTCTCACCTGCCAGGCACATAGTCACCCCGAACGACGGTACCTACAAGATGTTATAGAAATACTCCACAGCAGTGTTAACGTCACTCTTGCCATGTTCCTTCAGATATTAGTTTGTTGTACATCTGTTCAAAGATTGCTTTGGAGAAATCCAATCCTTCTGCGTGTCAAGGTTACCTGGATCAATTTTTTTGGAACTTAATGGACGCATCGTGTTGTTTGGTGTAAAACAAACATCTAACGGCGGATGTTATGCGTCTCGAGCTGGTACAATACCTCCACCATCAATCTCTGCCATTTCAGCACAGCTAATGCTATCTGACACCAACACTACCTACATCCAACGTAGTTACTTCCATGCACATTAATCACCTCATTCCTCAGTCAGACCACAAACACAAGTAACAATAGTAACTTAAAATATTATTTGATGTAGGTAGGGGAGACCGAGGGGAGTTGAAACAATTTTTACATTTTCCTTCATACACAAAATTTTAAGAACACTATCGTATGAGTTTAGTGCCAATCGATAGTTAATTTCTTACACTTCCAAACATCTAACACAAAGAACTTGTTGGTATGAATTCTGTGGTGAAAAATGAACTTTGCTCTGAAGCTGCTCTGTGAGAATATTTATTTGCTCACGAACTTCTGCATTCCACAGAAAAGGGCGAGTCTCCCGACCACAGCGGGGCCGGGTGACTTTTATTCCGAGCAGATACATTTTTCAGAAAAATTGCCATGCTTAGGGGAGAGAGTGGTACAGTCAGGATCACTTTTTTATAAGCAGTTCAAATTAGTAAATAAACTTTAAATTAAAAAAAAATACGGCTTTATTTGATAGAACGGGATGTTAACTACCTAAATCTATTTCAACTTTAGCAATAACATCAATAGTTTTTGGCAGTAAACGTTTTTTTTTAAAGTTGGGAAATGATCCACTGTTCCCCACATCCGGGTTATACTGGATCTTCATATGGGGTACTGTGGATCGTAGTAGCCTAGCTTCATCTTTCTGACTGACCGACCCCTTGACAATTCAAAAGTGCCTGTAACTGGTTTAATTGAAATAAATGCTTTGAGTTTGAGTTTGAGTAGGGCACAGTGAATCAACACATGGAATTACCATGCTTTTCTTAATGGGTTACAGTGAACTGTTTCAATATAAATGTGAAATAAAAGATTAATTTGTTGAATCAATACTTTTAATCAAAATTATCTTATTCTTAATCACAAAATTCTCAAAACTTAAAAAAAAATTAACACCTTAAAATATCTTTGCAAAGTTGTGTACGGAATGTTTTTAGTGCAGCAAGTTTCCTAATTTTATTTTTTTCCAAAATCATCGATCGCATCATTCATCTGTTCCCGACTCACGAGACCAATATTAGTTTTTCTTGTTCCGCGGTTCCGAACCATGTTGTTAGTCTGAAACAATCACCAAATTAAGTGAGGTACTTATGTAATATCAGTATGGGGCACACTGGGCCCCGGTCCACTGTACCCCAGAGTGAAACAGTCCACTGTTCCTGACACGCTATATTTGAAAATGAATCACATTTTAACGATTAACCTAAACGACAAGCGCACCGCTTTATTTTGAGAGCTAAAATGAAAAAAAAAAAAAAAAATGAAAAAAAAAAAATGAAAAAAAAAAAAAAAAAATGATAAATGATTATTTAGGAAATCTAATCATATTAACGCATTATAAATAGTTTTTAGTGTAGAACATTCAATGAATACTGGTAAAAACATAGAGTTAGTACTTACGGGCGGTGAAATGGCGGCTACACGTGTTTCCACAGCGAGAGCGTCAAGGCCACTGGCGGTCGGGAGGGGAACTATCAGAATGTCCGTTTCATCGGTGTGCAGTGTGTGTGTAACAAATAGACAAGGAGTTATATAAGTAGATCCACTGTGCCCCACGGTCCACTGTACCTACCCTTCTCTCCCCTACTGATATCGGCAGCTCGTAGTTACGACTTAGGACCACCTTTCCTTGCAGCACAGCAACATTCAGAGCATACCTAAGTTGCTTTTTCTTCAAGCGTACCTAAGCTGCCGATTATTACATAGATAGGTAATGATAAACTTGAGTAAATACCTACAATATTACAGGGACTGAAGAGAAATGAGCTAGCGAGCCTGGAACAAAAGTTCACAAACTTATACCAGACATAAAGAGCAGTCAAGACGACTTCTCTGAAGTCGAAACCCAAGGAATTTGTATTCTGAATATCTTATGTGGTGATTATAAGTGAGTTTAAGTTAATGAATGCACTGTAACCATTATTTTGAAAGTCTCTGTCATGTAATGAACGTGTCCCTACAATAGTTTTGTGAGTAATGCGAAGCCTGTTTCAGTTACAGGATTACAAGTCAATCCATGGCGATGATGGTGATGGAGAAAAAGGATTTGGATCCTTTTCATAAAATATCGTATAGCCATTTTTTTATGGGAACAATAGAACCATCAATGTAGAAAAACTGGTATGGACATTAGGTAGGTAAACAAGAAGTGTGGTGAATCAATTTATTAAATAAAGCATCTAAAATTGTCTTAATTTGCCTGTTCTACAGATAATTCACTTTGACAATCACTAGGTACTCTGTCGGTGAAGAGCTCTGGTATCTGAAAAATTAAAAATAATTATAATTACAATTTTATTTAAAAACTTATTGTTTAGATAAAAAATCTTGGTTATCGCTAATCAATTTTTACCTGCGGTGTATAAGCCTCCACTCTGTCTAGTAACGAGTCCGAATAACCCGGAGAATAATATCTGTAATGGAAAAAAGATTAAATTAAGACTTCGTAGTGAATGCGTAAAAGAGAATAGATAACAGTGAGCAAGAAAATTTAACTACCTCACTATTTCTTCCGGGAAGCAACTATTTATAATATTGATATATTCTTTAAGCGATGATCCGGGAACTGAATCAATTTCTTGTATTCGTTTCAATGCTCCTGTGGTTACAAATAATCTTCGAGCTCTTGCATCGTTGGGTAAAATCTAAAAATGTGAAACTCCATTTGCAACATGATTAACAATCGACTATCCCTCCCTGAATCCTGCAATGGCCATCTCAAGACGCATTTTAAGTACCTAAACCAAATCCATGTTAACCCTAGCTAACTAGGATTTATATGGATTTGATTTACTTAGTTGATAAGTAAACAACCTGTTATAAATAATAATTATATATTCGCCCCACCTGGGTTTCTTTGTACATTGATGTATAAATATGGGAAGATATGGTTTGCGCTCCTCGACGTGGACCGCATAAATTGTGCTCACGGACCTAATTTACCTTAGTCACAGTCGGATTGACATTTGTGTAGCACATGTGTAGCTCGTTAAGTAAAATTACCGTAATCGTCTTAATAAGCAGCAACAATGCCTTCCTGTGTTTTTAAAATGTGCACAAATAGTTCACAAACCAAAAACAAGTTTCACGGGATTACTTTTCACTCATACATAAGTAACTATATCAAAACTTAATTTTCTTTAAAATTCTCCTGATTAATATTGCCGCTGTGTCGCCATTTGCAGAAAGGGATATAAGTATATGATTCGTAAGAGTGTGAAGAGACAAGCGGCAGCGCAAGCTTGTCTCTTCACACTCCTATTTGTTATGGGTACGTAACAGAGAATTATTGCTATCTCGTTCCCACTACAGCCCGAGTAATATGTCTCTCTATTTCGGTTGTTGAAAATTTGACGCACGAAATCGGGTAATGTAGTTGTGTGGGTGTGATTACATGTAATTGTTTCTAGTCCAATAATGTTTACGTAATTAGAGAGTACCCTATCTTCCCATCAATGCATGCATACATCAATGGATTTGCAACGTGTCTGTGCTACCTGCTAACAATGTGTGAAGATGTCTCATCACTACTTACTTAAACAGTCAAACGTCAAAAGCATTTGTATTTGATAGTTATTATGTCAAATAACCGCCAGGCGTAATAATATTAGAGTATGGAAACTACTCTAAGGTAATAATGAACCAAATAATCAATTTATTTAAAATCTGAATTAACTCGTGATGGCGAGAAGAGGAAGAGGCCGTGATGGTAGTAGCCTATCCTTACCACATGATCAAGAGGAGACAATACTCCACAAACTTTAGCACCATCGCACACTGGAACCGAATGTACGGGAGAGGTCCGTTGGACATAGGCATTTCCGAGAAAAAAAGTCTAATTTTGAAAAACGAATAATGCCATCGTATTTGACTCGGAAAACACGTTAAGCCGTTGGTCCCGGCTATCATTCGTGGATCTTTGACAGTCGTTACGGGTTGTCAGAAGCCCGAAAGTCTGACAACTAGTCATACCAAGGGGTATCGTATTACCCAGTTACTGGGTTGTGGAGGTCAGATAGGCAGTCAATCAATCTGCCTAGCCATTTCCCAACTAAGTTGGGGTCGGCTTCCAGTCTAACCGGATGCAGCTGAATACCATTTACATGGAGTGACTGCGACTGATAATGTTACACTGCCAGGTAGCGCTAAAGTATAGGTGTAATTTTTTTCCAACACAAGTAAAAATAAGGCAGTTTAATATTTAAATAATGTAGGTATTGCATTTACTATTAAAAAAAATTAAAAAACCACAAATAAAACAAATTTAAAATTTCGAAAACCCACGATTCCACGACATTAGAGCGTAATAAGTATAATTAAAAAAAAGTGCACCACAGAAACTGTTTTATAAATTTTATAATAGAATATTATTAATAGCCGTCGTGCGTAACCTGTGTTGTAGAATGCACAATAAAGCTACTGGCACTGTGCCAGTAGCTTTATTGTGCATTGTGGAATCGTGGGTTTTCGAAATTTTAAATTTGTTTTATTTGTGGTTTTTTAATTTTTTTTAATAGTAAATGCAATGGCACATACTACCTACTTAATATGTACAGTCTACAATATTTCTAGTAGTAGTCTACAGTTTTTCAAAATTAGACTTTTTTTTCTCGGAAATGTCTATGTCCAACCTCTCCCATACATTCGTTCCACTGTGCACCGCTACTGTTCCCGAAACTTGAAACGGAGCCACTACAAAACGAGCAATGAAAGATGAGACTTGACCGCTCTTTCCGCCGGCCGCCCGCGCGCCCCAATGACAGTGCCAATGACGCCCGGTCCCTTCCCGCGCCTCAGACCTCATACCGCTAAAAAGACAATCATCTATTGCGCAAGTCAAACCACGTGGTGTCTCAAGTCTCGTCTTTCGTGGCGCGTATTGCACCATAGTTTTTTTTTTTTTTTTTTTGCTTCGCACGGTTTGTGCATTTAGCCAATGTCAAGAGCGACGCCGCCGCCGGCGCCGCTACACGTTACAATTTTGATTGTAAAAGATCAGTTTATTGAATACAAAAGCCGGTGACTCGTGTAAATAGGTATATTTACACGAGTCACCGGCTTTTGTAAAACTAAAGACACAATACAGATGGCGTCGAGCGGTACTCTGACAAGTATAACATGCTCGCCCTTGATACTAAGAAAGGGAAAGGGTGTGTGGGCAAACATCCTAGCCGAGTTGAGGCCACAAGCGAACAGAGTGCGTGCTACAGCTCGCAAGCGGACGCTTGATGCCCCGGCAGCAACAGCTAAGAGACTTCAGACATTGCAGAAGACAACGGAACTGTGGAAACAAACGAAAATGAAGAACCTGTGAAGAACCAAAAAGTGAATGACGACGAGGAGATTGAAGACGAGCATGAAGAATAATTTGAAATTGATGATGGCACAGACTAAGTATACGCAAACAACTACTTCGACAACGGTGAAGATTATGATGAAGATGATGAAAACCTTGATGATGCTCCAATTTACTGAACAGTGTATAACTAGACAGTCTTGTTATACGTTGTTCGGTAAGAAGATTGCTGAAATATTGTAGGTACTTTATACAGGTAGAGTTTGTCCACTCTGAAATGACGCGCCGCACTACGTTGTATTCGCACACTACGGTAAATGGGCGGTAGTGGGGCGCGTTATTTCAGAGTGGACAAGCTATACCTACTAAACTTTTTTTTTTACAAAAAAATACAGCCGACTTCCTTTTCGTTTTTTTGCCACCGACTTCCGAAACTTTTATTGCACAATATTCCTATGGGAGCCATATCCTTCTCGTCAAAGCGAGTGTTTTTTTTTGCACTTTGTAGTGTAGTTTTTAACCGACTTCAAAAAGGAGGAGGTTCTCAATTCGTCGGAACCTTTTTTTATGTGTTCCCCGATTACTCGAAGATGGCTGGACCGATTTGGATTTTTTTTGTTTTATTCGAGAGGGACCACCCACCACCTAATACCACTACCTGCAAAACAAACTAGAACATCGTCCATATAAAAAGTGGGGGAAAAAATACGTATTATTGAAACTAATTCAAAAACTACCTAAGCAAAGTTAATAAATTTTATAGGGTACCAACTTTGAGGTATAAGTACCCTCTTGAATAAAACAATAATTTTTAATCGACTTCAAAAAAAAAAGGAGGTTATCAATTCGAATTTGTGAGGATTCAGTATTGGAACTGCAATATATTCACATACCTAATGATAATCTAATATGGCTTCCGAACAAATAAACAAAATTTTATAAGTAGGTGTAATGTATGTGCACGCAATTCTCCGAAACTATTAATCGAATTGCGACCATTTTTTTTACAATATTTTTTTTACTTAGGGAACAGTGCAAGTTTCTTCAAAATCGGTTCAGTAGTTTTCAAGATATGGACTAAGTGGACGGCTTGGCGAATTGATACGAGCTACGGTGTGGTGTCAAAGGGAATAGGGTAGTACATTTTGATACAAGTGGAGAATTTGTTATTGCATTTGAGGTGGAATTAACACCGGAGCCGTAGACGAGGTTGTTTTTGAGCCGAGATAACAAATGTCCACGTGTATCAAACGACGTTTTTCAATACACTTTTGAGCTTAAATTTTCTTTTTTTTCCGCGCTCTGCTTTCGCTAGGTTGAAAGAGAAGCAAAGGTATAAAGCCGATAAACAGCCTAATATGAAAAATGGAAAATTTAAATATTTTTGAGTTTAGAACACAAATAAATGTTAATTTGTTCATAAACGTTTTTTTATTGTAATAATCATGGTTTTTGATGATACGAGTATTCTATTTATAAACATTATTTAAATATTCAAAAAATATTAACGCCGTGAAGACGCATCTCTTTGCCGAGATTTAAAAAAAACGCACCTCCGAATAGAGACGATATGAATAGAGGCATTGAACCACAGAACAGACCTCTTTATCTTTTCTGTGTATTGAACCAATTTGGACTAAGTGACTGGTATTTAGTTATCAACTCTTCCTTGGCAGTCGGGTAAAAAATTAAACCAACTTCAAAAACAAATTACTTAACTCAAAATTATGAAATAACTTTAATTTCAGAACTCGGTGGCAAAAAACCAAAATAAAGATCCCAAGACACCGCGACTTCCGAAATTAAAGTTATTTCATAATTTTGAGTTCAGTAATTTATTTTTGAATTCGGTTTAATTTTTTTTTTTAATTAGGTACTTTTTTCTAATCAGACTACTCTGTAAAAAGCTATGCATGGTCATACATGAAAAAAAAATATATATATTCGTGTCTTCTTGAGCTCCTCCTCCTTTTTTTTCGTCGGTTAAAAATATGATGTTATTCAATATTTTTACATAGCTAACTTCTCATCTAGCTAGGATAAGGATGGTCTGTGGTATTACTAACATAATTACGTCTTAATAAAAACTTGACCTAAGTAACGAATTCTATTATTTTTCTTTGAATTCCAAGAGAATGAAACAAGCTGTGGCACACGTAACACTGACCTTAGCATACTGTGCTAGCACATATTTGAGTATGCACGCAGGAGCAGAATGCAACAATGGTTCCAGTGCTGGTCGATGCAAGCAGCACTGCAGGGCTTGCTTCAAGGCACATGACGCTCTTGCACGGACCTCTGCTGAAGACTTGGGGTGGGTGTATAGCTGTGTTGAATAAGTTACAAAACATGACATAACATTATCTATCACACATTCTGGCAGTGTTTTGTTGAAAATTAAATACTCCTAGGTAATAATAATAACACATGGCATGATATGTCTGTGGAAATTAATAGCTAGAAGTTCTTTCTGCTGAAAGAAAATACTTATTAAGTACTTCTTATTGACATGGGCATTTTCATTTTACTTGTGTTGCATTACGCATAATACTTAGGTACGATGAATAAAAATTGTTTTTGTCCGTCATTTAAGTTAAGTATTAGAAAATATTGGACAAGTACCTACTTACCTACCTATTTTTTATTTTTTTACGTAATCAAAAGATTACAGCGATACAAACACCGAGTTAAAATATGGCATGACGTCACGCCTAGCTAGATTTTATACGTAAAAATGACGTAGCGAACCCCCACACCTCAAATTTAATGCGTGATAATGATAACTGATAACTAAGTCATTTTTTGATTTCAAAAAATACCCGTCTAATATTTTTTTATTATCTGACTGTCGGTCTAAATAGAATTTCTTTTTTTTTACCCAGGCGTCATCCCTATTGACATGTATGAATCGCTAATTGTAGTTAGCAAACATTACATTATCCTGGAGAGACAAACTACGACACGGATTAGAATGAGTAGGCATTTGGAAAGCAGGAATTCTCTCTTTAAAAATGACTAATAATGAAAAGTCCCATGGTCTTACTTGCAGCAATCGAGGCAGGGCATTGGCAACTGCAATAGCCAGGCTATGCTGAGGAGAGTGCTTCGCGATATGACCGAGGGTCCAGGCTGTGGAGCAAATTTCGGCATCTTCTGCTTCGGGGTTTTGAAGTATTTCAACAAGCGGTGGAATGGCCTAAAAATTAGCATCAAACATAAGTTACACGTACCTAAACCAGAAAAGGTATGGGCTGCGGTAATCTTCGTGTTTCCGAATTAGCAGGGTCTTATAACGCCAATCACAGTAACACCCGAACTGAATTATTAAAGAAGCAGGCTGATAGGTACAACATAGGAGTAAGTTTGAGTACCTACCTCCAGAGCCATTTCCGTATGAGAAGGATTTAAAGTTTTCATTTTAAACACAGGTCCTCATAAACTTTACCACATCATGCGATTCCGATTTATTTCGTCAGAATCGTCACTACGTAGGTACCTAACAATCTGCGTATATCTTTTCACGATCATGTAAATCTTTGAATCCTACCTTAGTTTCAATAACAGCCATAGCAAGCTGGTCCGACTGCCCGGCAATGAACCCAAGCGCCATACAAGCAGGCACACGCGCACCCCCTGCTGCCGTCTCTCCCAAAAGCTCCACTAAAGGACCACATCCACCTGTGTTCACCACTAATTGCGCCAACTGGAAATAAGACTCCAGTGGTATAAGACGTCTACTGTTCTGTTACTTATAGACCTGCGCCTAATCATTTCCGGAGTTATCGCCGCAGCGCTAAGTCACGTCAATCCGGCTGGCCGCGCTCTTCGGTATCGGCAGGCTGATTCCGTGACCGCTTTTTTCTCGCTCTAGTGAAGGATGCTTCTGTGCGACAACACCGTAACAACAGCCTACCTACGACCATGATCTCAGAATCTCAGTAGGTAGCGACGAACTTTATCTTCTATTTAATTAAAGGCGCATTTAAATTATGTATTTGATTGTTTTTGCGGCTAATTTGAAAGCGAAAAGTATCCTATGTCCTAATCCAGGTCTTGCCATATCTGTGTATCAATTTTCATCCAAATTCTTTCAGCCGTGAAGGTGTAAAAATGTAACAGATAGATAACTTCTTATATTAGTACCTAACCTACAAACAACGGCATCTTTCTAACCTAGCTACTAAAGTATTTTCCGAAAATAATCACTAAGGAAGTTGGTAAGTCAATACTCACATCAACGGTGTGCTTGACGATATCCCTGAGCAGACAGGCGGCCGCCTTGCGCACGGGCGCGGCGTCGTGGCCCGCGTGCAGCAGCGCGGGCGGCAGCGCCCCGCCCGCCACCACCGCCTCCGCCAGCTCCGTGCGTGCGCCCGCCACCGCGCCCAGAGCGCACAGTATGCTACGCTGAACGGCAACAACAGGGTGTGACGTTGGTGATAAGTAAGTAAGTACAGTCAATCAGGTACTTATAGTACCTAAATAGTATTCCATTCAAAAATGCCGTGATCCCAGGTCCATAAGAACATTCAAAAGTTTGATGATACAGCATGTAGGTATCAGAAAGGTGTGGTCCACCCAAACCAAGAACAACAGTTTCGTAATAGCGAAAAAATTATCAGCTGTCCCATACAAAACTTCAATACTTACCTACTCGACCAATATGTATACTATGGGACGGCTGATGTTTATTATTTTTCGCGATTACGACGTTGGTCCCATGGAGAAAGTTGTTCAGTTTGAAGGTCTCAGGTCTGGACTATAGTAGTATAGTACAGGCCTGAGACCTTCAAACTGACCTACCTATACTATATGAACTGATATACCTATTTAAGGGTGTGGACCCTTAAATAGGTATGACCACACCTTTCTGATACATGCTTAGCAGGTACTCGTAGGTATGACGATAATATTAGAGTTAGTCTCAACTATTCTCCCAATGCAAGTCTGTTTTCACTGACTAACACGAGGCCGAGTTGAAATAGAAGTGTGGGAATAGTCGGGATGACCATCGTGACCTATATAGGACACGCAGCTGTATCGGCTTTATCTTCCCTCTTGATAAGCGACGTAATTTAATATTAGGGATTTTCGCAACCTTCTTCTTATTATCTCCTATACTTAATAAAGTTCTATAGTTACGAACAGGTACTAGTTCCTATACGATAACTGAGGAACTCTATGGAGATAATAAATAAATAACCTTCAGTTTAGGATCTTGGTTTTCCAATCCGTGTACTAAATGACAAATAGCACCAGCATCCACGACCGCTTCAGGCTTGTGCTGGGCCAAGTCTACCAGAGCGCCAGCTGCAATCTAGAAATTATCAGTAAGGATTTATTTAGTAGCAATTGCCCGCGGCTTCGCCCGCGTGGATGTCGGATTGCACTACCGGGATAAAAAAGTACCTATCCTATGTACTAAACATGGTTTTGGTCTTATCCGTGTGCCAAATTTCATCAAAATCCATTCAGTTCAGCCTTTAAAGAAAAGGTACCTAAGTCAGACAGAGTTCAGAAGACAAATTCAACCCATCAGTCGCGTCATTCCATCTCTTAGGGCCAACCAACGCTGCAACTTCTGGTTCAATATGAAATTACTTATTTGCTAAACTTACTTGCTTCAGACTGATTTCCGGTTCCTGGAAAGCAAATATCAGTAGTGGTAGAGTACCAGCGTCTACCACTAACCCTGATAATTGTTCGCTGTGCTTCCCGATGTATCCTAAGGCCCACGCAGCATTCTCTTTCACCTAAAAAAGTTAGCACAGATAATCACTTCTGAGCAATTGGGTAGAACGCGACCTCTCTTTCGCTTTCGTAAACGAGGTAAATAAGTAGTCTAAGTCGTAAACAAACATTTGTGGATGAAGTCTGTCAGTTATCAAATCAACTTGGTCGAATGGCCGACGCGTAGGTACCTATGTATAAAATACACTTCTCATCAAAAAAATCGAAATAGTATTGCAAGTACTCTGTATAAGTGGCATTTAAATAAATAAGAGGACAGATATTATTAAAAAAAAAATACGCCAATATATAGCTGGCAGTTTAGTCTACCACAATGTGTAGTAGGGTACCACAATTCCAAATGTTAATTAAAATTTTCGATTTTCATCCATTATAAGAATGTAGAGATTGTTTTCAGTGTGTATTCCGTCGGAATTTCTGCATTTTTTTTTTTTTTTTGCAAAAAATAGTACCTACCTATTGAATTGTTAACTAAGCTCTGTGACATCCTACTAAAGAGATTTTTTCCTAACAAATATGGACAACTCGCCCACGGAAGCCGCCCAACTATTGGCTTCAGGGCATAGTCAGCGTCTTGTGGCTGCACGATCGCATCTTAGCTTAAATTCTCTGCTGTCAATAGAGTACTCGTATAAAATATGAGCGTTATCGGGAGACTGGTATGTTTACTCAATGTCCAGGATCTGGTAGATATCCAGTCACGTCTGAGCAAGATATCCGGAGTATTGCGTCAGATTCTCTAAGAAATCGACACTTTAGCTCTATTCAACTGCAGCAGCGGCTCCGCGAGGTTCGAGGATCTGTGAGCGATTCTACCATTAGAAGAAGATTGGCGGAGCGTGGCCTGAAACCTCTTAAACCAGCTAATGGCCCAAAATTGACTATACCTAGACCACCGAAGATTGAGCACTTAAATTGGTCAATACCTTCAATGGAGCAAAGTTCTCTTTTCTGACAAGAGTAAGATCATGCTGTACCTATGAGTAGGTATATGGTAACGACGGAAGAAAAAAGGTGTATCGAAGAGAGGGAGAGCATTTTGCACAGTGCTGCATTGAAGAAAGAGTCAGTTACGGTGGCGGTTCATGCACGGTTTAGGGAGGCATAAGCGCCGATGGAAAAACCGAACTTGCTTTTGTATCTGGATCTCGCTTATCGTAATTAAATTAATCACGTTACATCAACGAATGTCTGGAGCCACGTGTGTTACCCTACGCACATTTTATTGGCGAAGAGTTCATTTGTATGCAGGACAATTCCAGGGCTCAAACCGCAGGCATTATAAATGAATACCTGAGCGAAGTCGGTATGGTTATGGGCTGGCCAGCAAGAAGCCCGGATATGAATTCCATTGAAGAGACGAGTCAGAGCGAGAGTTCTGCTCCGAAGACGCTTGGCCAGCTTAAAACAGCTGTAACACAGATAACAACCCACAACACAAGATTGTGACTCTCATCCGTTCCATGAGGAACCGCATGGAAGCAGTCATTCAGTCAGAGCGGGAGGAAATACGAGATACAGAATAAACTTTTTTTTTTTTGTTTTACTTACGTCTTTGTTTCTAACATTTTTCAAATCCTTCTTAAAGGGTAAAAACTCGATAGGTAGCTAAAGAAATTTAATTTTAATTTGAAACATTAATATTCGATAATATCCGCAATTAACTGGCATACTTACCTAATTATTATTTTTTATATTTAATATTAAAAAAATAGGTACATATAAGATATAACTCATACAAAACCAAAGTTCAGAGGTGTTTAAATTTTTTTGATGAGAAGTGTAATAAGTAGGTAGGTATTATATTTTACTTGTGTATCAAAGTCTTCAAGACAGGATACAATATGCTCTAAAGCACCCAGTCTTATAATCGCACTAGCCAGTTCTTCATTATGTCTGCAAATAATAAATCAGATTAATAATGAATTAATTTTTTATTGAGTTTTGTGTCCAAATGAACGTTTACTTACTTAGCTACAGCTCTCAATAGATACAGCGCAGACCTTTTATAATAAACCTGTGGAAATAAGTTCATGGAATTAGGAGCACGACCTTCTGATTAAATAAGGGAACTATTTTTTTGAGCTGTTATTTAAATATTCGAGATGTTATTATGATCAGTTGAAAAACATATTGAGCAGTTATTTAATTTAATGGCGGTTGATTAATTATTGCGACAGTAAAACATGGACAGTAATAAAAAATCAATTAGTCAGTTATTTTATCATACAATGTCAATTCTAAAAATAATTGAGCAGTCCAATAACTGAATGAGCGGTACAAATGATGGAATGAGCGGTTCGATAAATAGTTCGGCAGATCATAGCGAGCGGTGACACCCGAACTCAAATTCATTGAAAAGAGAGGTAAATGTTCGTTATAAGTTTATTGTTGGTGAATCATTTGGTTTAGGTTAGAACAATAATCATTACCTCTATGCTGTTGAATAATTTGGGTTAGGTTAGGTTAGGTTAGAACAGTGACCAGTAACGCGCAAAGGCGAGCGAGCGAAGCGAGCGTGCCGCGGCAGCGGCCGCCGAGCGCTAGATCCCCTTTATTGTTGCTAAGCGTTTGTTTGCGTGGTAAATGAAAACACTTGAGCGAGCGAGCATGTTTGTTCAGGATGCGACTTCGTCTGTCTGTCCGTCCGTCACACCGCTATATCTCGAAAACTACTTTACCACCTCATTGTTTATAGAATTGCTTAGAAAGAGATTTCTTACCGACAAATTCCGATTTATTACTGCCCACACGTAACCGCTCGTTCAATAATTTTTACCGCCCATTTATTTTTTTTTTTCTGCTCAATTATAAATTCACTGATCCATTTCATTATTTTTTATTAAGTACTCATTTTTGTTTACTTTACTGCTTAGTTTTAACTGCTGAACTAGTTATTAAACGTGCCATTTATAATTTTTAACTTACCAAAACCGCTATTTACAACTGCCTCTTTAAATCAGTGCAATTAAATAATATCAAATTGTGCAATAACCTGCCTATGCGTGCATACCTACCTATGTGAGAATTTTGTTGAGGTTTACCTATTCGATTAGGCGTTGGCAATTCTCAGTATCAACCGGCACCCTAATTGCATAACACATTATCAACCGGAATTGGTTTCATTTTGACAGTTCAACAACATTCATTGCGTTATTTGTTTGCAGACAAATGTTTCGAACATATGAAGTAATGGATTAGCAATTTGTTTCAAAAAGATTCAAACTCCGATTGATAATGTGTTACGCAATTAGGGTGCGGGAGTCGTTGGTTGTGCATAACCTGTAGGTAACATATCCAGCGAATTTTTGGTATTAGTAAGTACCTACTACCTCTCCAGTAAACATTTTAAGCATTTTTCCTGGACTTAAGACTGTATTACCTATTTAAATAAAAATAACGTCCCATGCATCACTTCTTTTTACTATATATAGGTACCTACTTTTAATATTATCTAAGGCAAAATATAAGTAACTCACATTTGTAATTTTTAGGGTTTCGCAGTCATCAGGGAACCCTTACAGTTTCGCTATGTCCGTCTGTCCGTCCACAGCTTAGCTCAGAGACTCAGTACTAGAAAGCTATAATTTTAATTTGGCATGGTAATACATAATCACGCCGACGAATTGGTAAAATAGAATCATGAAAAAAAAATTTTTTTAGGGTAGGTACCTTCTTAGGTCTTCTTTCTTTCCTAGGTCTTCAAGGTTCTGGACTAGTAAGGGCTAGGCATCAAAATCTATGGCAAATACATCACTCACCTTCGGTGTGCCGACGATATAGAGTCAATAGTGCTTCCGTAAGACTGGGTCTTAATATGAACATGGATAAAACGAAGGCAAATGCCCATGAAACATCCACTCTCATGATGATCAGAGACTCTAAGTTGTCGACAATTATGTTAAACTAAACAAAAAAACTGTCCAGTAAGGTAGGGCCAATTTCAAGAATGAGGTTAATCGTTGAATCCGACTCGGCTGGCTCTTCGGGCAGCTACGTAATATCTTCTCGTCTCACGTTCCAGTGATGACCTATGGCACTGAAACGTGGTCGCTCACAACACAATGGCCCTCATTCATAATCAGCATATAATGTTCCCACTGCTGGGGCACAGGTCTCCTCTCTGTGAGAGGGAGTGGACCGTAATCACCACATAGGGCCCAGTGCGGGTTGGTAGACGTCACATACGGCGGGTTGGTAGGCTTCGTATTTTTGGTTTTAGGACATGCCGATTTCCTCACGATGTTTACTTTCACCTTTTTTTAGAGCAGTGGTGATGAAATTATTTACACAAAGTAAAGCGCCTGCCTGGGTTCGAATCTACGACCGACTCGACCGACTGACTAACCGACTCGTAAGTTGGGGCCGTTACCCAGTGGTAACCACCCACCCAGTGGTTACCCAGTGGTATGGTGGCCCAGTGGCCACCATTGCTCTCATGGGCCTCATTAAAATGATGAAAGTCACTCGGAAGGCCTTTTGAAGGCTGCAGGAAGCCGCTGGATGCGAGAAGCACACAACCGGACGAAGTGGCGGTGCTTGGGGAACACCTAAGTCCAGCAGTGGATGTCTATGGGTGAAACGATGATGATGATGATGATGAACAAAAATAAAAGAGAAGATCTCTGGGACAAGATAGTCAATCGTGTCCCGGTTTTACCACACAGCACTGCCGCGCGTACCTACATTTCTCCATACATCTTGACATAGCGCGGGAGAAATTGTGTCCTGCGAATGCCACGTGTCGTTGCCGCGCAGCTTCCGCACTCGCACACCTTTAACCCCCGTTCGCACGGGCGTAATAAAATCGCGGCGGGATTTTATTGCGCACTATCTTATCTTTTATATTATCTGGGACGGTATCGTCGGTATCCTTTTCCAAAATCCCTAGAACTTTCAACCATACGATTCGGTCAGGATGCAATAGCGCTTTAGTCACCTGCATCCGCCAAGGGGGTAATTCTAGTACCATTTCCAATCGTCATAAGAACTTCGCATCGCCATGAAACTCACAGCCGATTTGTGTAAATAAAAACAAATTCCCATACAACTGTAGACTATTTCGATGCATGTGTGGAAAGTTTAGTATTTTTTTTCGAATCTGGTAGGTACGGAGTTTCATAGCGAAAGTCGTTTAGTACTTATCGACGGGGAGAATGAACCCCTTGACGGTTGCAGGTTACTAAATCACCATCCTGTATTTCTGCAGTGCTAGCAAGAAGAATACTAACATTATATTTATTAAGATTTTCGAGAATGATGGAAACCACTCCACCATTGAGTAGTTGTCTGGCCACCCCCTCGTCGTGTTCGGCGAGTCGAGCGGCCGCTACCACCGCGCACTGGCGGACAGTGCTGCACGCATCAGACAGCAGCGGTCTCAATAAATCTGTGAGGGTTAATAAACGTCACGTCTTTAATATTTTGGAACTGGACAGAATATATAGAAGCAAATATATTTCGTAAATTCATAATATCGCGATTGAACTTTTATGGCTAAGTTTCAAATACCTACTTTAGGTACCACTTTGCCTACCCGATCATCAAACCTAACCTTAGGGCAAGTTGAAAGAAAGAAAGAATCAAAACGATACCCATAATAGGTACAGTCAACAAAAGAGATATTTAGGCAGGGTATACTTACATATTTGTATGTGAATTGCTTCATGTTCAATTTCGTGACAATATACCATTTTGTGTTGGTGTGTTACAATGTAGGAGTATTGCAAAAACAAAGTAATATATATAAAATTGAACTTCAAGCAATTCACATACAAATATGTTACTCTACCCTGCCTAGATATCTCTTTTGTTGACTGTACCTCCATATAAATGTTTATGTATAACCCTATAATACGTAACTGATTTTTTTGGTATTTAATTAATTTACACTATATAGCAGTTAACAAAATTTGATAGCATAGCTACAATAAACATGATGTTATAGCTGACAGGTTTGTTGGGTATTGCCTCTAATACACAGATAGACGCTCTATAACATACAGCTGTACTGTACATGGTCATTTGCCACACATTACACTTATATGAAGTATATGTAAGTAGATCATAATAAATCATATTTACCAAGTACACCCGCGCCCTCCAAGCATTTAACATTAGTTGATCTAGTCGCCAGTTCAGCCATAGTCTGGACGAATACCAGTCGAGCTTTCTGGTAGGTCTCGAATACTATGAAAGGTACAAATATTTGAATAAGAAAAGCACACAAATAAAAATGGATTTCGACGATCCCAAATCGGTTAGTAAGTAGATAGGACAACTTCGTTTTTTGTTAACCCTACAAAGAACCTGATATGGTAATTTAAATATGAACAGCGCACCCAAATCTGAAATACATACGTATTACTTTGTGGTGGTAGGTAGTTTATAGTAAAATCTTGGTACATATTGCAACATCATCACAATACCTATACATATACCTAAGTACTATGTATAGGTATAGGCACAAAATAAGTAGTATAGGTACATATGAAGAACTAATGACTATTAGATCTAGGTACGTTAGTTAGGTACGTAAGTAAGGTAGATAAATGATCGGCGGATGTCTGCACTCCTTTTAATAACTTGTATCACAGAACTTGTATGTTTACCACTTCCTGCAATGAACCGTTGATGAATACCTGCAACTAGTGCTATTTGTAAACATAAACATTGCCTATCTGTCAAATGTACCTAATTGAATATTCCTTGGACTGCTCATAGAATGGCTCATGATTAAATAATTTGTAAATAACTCTCGAATATTTTATACACAAAGTTTTGATAAGAGTAATGAAAAGATGTCAGTCATGACAATCAGATTTACTTTTGTTTTATTTACGGAGACATAGGTAATAAATACTCGTATATATCACCAGACACATCTGAAAAACTTTGCATTCAATCTTAAATGGTCTGAGATTCAACCTCATTATCCAAAAAATTTAATAAAGCATAATAGGTAATCAAGTTTCCTATGTTACCTAATTTTAACGTAAAGGTAATATTGTTTGATCATGTGCGCGCGACAGTCACCAGTCGAGCGCGGCTCGCGCGGGGCGACCTGCGTCCGCGCAGGCCAAGCACCCGTGAAGGTCATTCAGTTCGACGTCACATCTCGAACAACTACAAGCGCGTCATTAGCAATCCGTACAGCAACCTACACAGAAATGCCATTGTATACCACACATGCAGGTAGTGCTTCTAGCGGAGTGAACCCACCCATGAGTACATGAGCGGTCGCGGTTAAAACAGGCCGCGTGGTTACTTGATCTTATTTGTGTTTCTGTTTGATCGTGTTTAATTAAAATGATATACGTAATGTGCCGGTGATTCTTTTGTGAAATAAAATCATTAGATTTGAACATTTTGTGAGGTGTAAATTGTAAACAAGCTAAGATGCCGTATGTGATGGTTATGGGTAGCCTGAGCGCTCCTCATCTATCTAAGGATGAGGGTGTCACTGTGTACGGACTGAAGAGTGAGGAGCGAGCTTCATTAGTGAGGGTAATAAACGTTTAAAAATTTCCTAATAGGTTTTTTGGAGATTTTTTTACCTTAACTTTTCTAAGTATTTTTGTAAATAACTGTTTTGATATCTGTAGGTAATAGTTTACAAAATAATGATATGGTATCGGTAGCAAACAATCTTTACCTACTCCATTATAATTTTTTATGGTTCATCAAATAAACGCAGGCAGTTTTTACCTTCGTAAATCCATTTTTAATACTTAATTTTGTGTTGTCAACTGGGCAACAAAATTGCATAGCGCATGACTTAATATCTTCATGCATTTCATTTTTTCCCTTGCTTATCTACCTATATCTAGGTAGACGTGTCATGTCTGCTATGTATTATGATGCTAAATTCTGCATTCATTAATATAGCTTATCTTTTACAGGAGTTAAACACGTCCTTCGGCATGCAGGTCGCAGCAGCATTGGAACCGGAAAGAACTGTACGAATAACTCAGAAAGGACTTACTCTAGTTGTGGTGAACCGTCTTCACGCGTTATTCGGATACGATGTCGTCTCACACGCCATGGCAATGACAAACGCCAACCGAGAGCTGATATCCTTTACCATGTACAAGAAAACAAGTTCAGGACCACAAGGTCACAGCCAAGGACATGGTCACAGCCAAGGACATGGTCACAGCCAAGGACATGGTCACAGTCAAGGACATAGCCATAGTCAAGGTCACGGTCACAGCCAAGGTCATGCCCACGGTCATTCGCACAGAAGCTCTCCCAAGGGTCACAGTAGTGTGGTCACGCTTTGATCAAACGTGAATGTTGAATAAAATTGCTATTCAATGAACGTGCAGCGTGCACTGACGATGTGTATGGACTCGTATTGTATGTCTGTAAAATCGAAATTGAATCTCATGTAAAAAAATCCGTCCTAAAGTATGTATAAGTGGTATATTTATTTTGAATATTGGCACGAATTTATTGTGTAAGTGTTATTTGAAATTGAATAAGGGTATAAAAATAAAACATATATGTTTATATATTCGTGTTATTTATTTTTAAATGTGTTTGTATTATCTGTACAAATACAGTGCATTAGAAATACAATCCGAATAATATAAAACCTATATTCAGTCTTAAATTCTATACCTGAGGGTTCTTGTTCAGTGGAACTGGAATGAATATAAAAGTAGAAAATTAACTACTTATAACTGGGGGACTAGATAAACTATGCATGTGATGAGTCAAGACAAAATAGACATAAAAATGTTATCTTGGAAGTATTTGCATTGAGCTTGAAAACGGCACATAGTATAATTATGTATGTATGTTATTACAAAATGCAATGTCAAAAGTCCATCAAAATTAAACACTTCTGCAAAAAAAAACAAAACGGGTTTAAGCCGTGGGAAAAAAAGAACAACTGTATTTAATGACACTATCTAAAAGTATGAACCCTCAAGGATCAAATCTCGTAGGACCTTGACCTTGAATTTAAGGAACATCATGCAATCATAAAATTACTCATAAATTCAACAACGAAGGAGCGCCTTCACTATTGCAAATATAAATATTCATTGGTTTATTTTCATTATTTAGTTAGATATCATGATCTTCCTAGATTTTAAGATGAAATGTTTATAGAGATTTATCTTTATGATTGTGGGTATATCGATTGGTGCTATAACACTACAGGTGTTGTTTTCTACAAAACGTCGTCATGGTACGCGTGCTGGTCCGCTTCAACTTTCCACCATGTATAAAGCTTGGTTAGGGAACATCCTCCGCTAAGGCAGGTTAGATAAGAACTGTGACCGCTTCTTTCGATTCGAGCGTGCGGGGCGAGTCAACTCACGAGCCACGGAACGAAAGAGCGGAGCGCGCTTATTCAAAAGGTGAGCAAATTACAAATTACAAATTTTGCGAGCAAATTACAAATTACAAGATACAAATTTTGCGAGCAAAGCGAGCCCTCTATCGGGCCAAGAGGAAGAAGCGAGCCCACTAACGAAACGAGTGGACGAAGCAAGCCAACTATAGAACCTAGCCGACGAAGCGAGTACCACGGCTATACCTGACGAATTCTACTTTCTGATCCGTACCAAGTGTGGAATCGTGATACCTATCACAATGTAGATTTGTAAGAAAAAAGTATCTGAACAATTATTTTTGTAGATAATTGCCATGATCTTTAAACTTAGTGAACGTAATGTTACGATTGTACTTAAAATATGTTAAAATTTATACTATTTACCTTTGACCTGGAATAAAGAAAATACATAACTGTGTGCTATTGACATTCCATTTGTAACAGAGTATTTGAAGTCTGTAGCTATTTTTATTTGTCTATTTTGACTGGACTATTATAGCAAAATTGTGAAACAAATGCCTTCGTAAGTATTAAGAGATATTATTGACCGGTCAACTATGACTCTCTGCACCTATCCTCTGTCTCTGTTCTCCTAATTTTTTCAAAGCTGCGGCATACTGTCTCTGGACATCCATCAACCTTGAGTATTCGTTGTAAAGATCATTTTTCTGTTCCTTCTCACTCTTGAATTTCTCCTCCACCTTTTTGACAGTGTGGTTGACCCAATCCACGATGGATTCGAACTGCGTCATAAACTCTTCTCTCTTTCGGACAGAAGACATAGCCCTGTAACATTAAAGACTTGGTAATTTTTTTGTACAACAAATTGGGGTTTAAAGTTCGACAAATAATCGTATTCAGTAACTTGACAGTTGGAGGGTTACAAGTTTCTGCCAAAAATAGTAAGTGGGGTGGAAAAAGGAATGAGGGGAATACTTACTACTATAAAAGACATCATCAGTACCTTGACAGTCAAAGCAAAATAATGTTTCCATACTAACACTAATTTTGTTTGGGGTAGTGAACGAATTTGCGAAAAGAATGAATGGTCAAAATTGTTGTTCTATTGGTATATAACGTTATAAATGGGCAAATAGATACGGCAAAATGATGCTTGACACATTACGTTACTTATTGTTGAATTTAACAGAAACGAATATAAGTGACATAATCGTTTATATTTTGTAACATAATTTGTAACGTAACATTATTTTGCTTTGAACTGTTAAGTTACTGAATACGATTATTTGTCGAACTATAGTGGGCGGTTCTTGAGGTAGCTGCGAGTGCGGGAGGGTTGAAACGACGTGTCGCGAGAGGTCAGTCATTCGGTCATTCCCCCCCCCCCCTCCCGCCATCCCTGCACCGCGCAGCAGCTACCTCTGGCACCGTCTCAGTTAAACGGTGCCATGATGATAGTGGGCCATTTGCTTGCCTAATCTCAAATGCCTATATACAGTTGTTATTATCTATCCAGCAATGTAAATCTAAAAAGCGATTGGCCATCTGATCTTTTTTGAGAATTTTATAACACTGTATTTTACGTTTCCCATGGATTCAAAAAACTAGTAAGCGCGGTCTCTGTCGGGTCATAGCGCCGTAAGGGGATGTAGGAAGAGATGTCATTTGCAACCACATGACCCTATGCAATAGTCAACCATTTTCGAGTAATTTGACATTTTATATATTTTTTTATAGAACTAGTATTTTATACTTGTGGTAAACTACTTTGAAGATTTATAAAAAAAAAAAACGAAAATGGTTGACATTGCATAGGAGTCTTAGGGACGCTGTTATAGATTTGACTACCCGTTTGTAACAGCGTCCTTAAGGGGTAATTTGGTTGCAAATGACCTCTCATAAATCCCCTTAATGGATTGCCGTCATATTACCAATTAACCCTATACATTCGATTTTGCCGCCCGGCTGTGCGGAATCATGCCAACCTGAACAAGTGTGTAGCACTCCTTAGTGAAAAACAAAAAACTTACTCATCATAGTTATCCAGAATCGAATTAAGCAGACTCAACTCTTTTGAGGTATATAGTTTTACTTCTAGTAGTGTGTTGTAGAATATGTAATACTGTTTTGTTTCCTTATGCTTGGATGCAACTGTATGACAAAAAGGAAACATTGTTAAGTGTATAAAAGGTAGGTATACAACATTAATATTATTATGTGCAGCACATGCATGCAATAATATTATTATGCTCAAAGCCGAGATTCTCTTGTACCCCGTCATTTTGACAATTTTTTGTACTGGAGTGTGGGATTTTTACCTCACTAAAACCACCCCGGTAGTCACTATCTGCACATGGAAGGGGCGGGCAGCGTTACCTCTCAAAAGACCGATCCGAAACCACCTCTGTACAACGCCTGTTAGCGCACATCACTGGAGAGACGAACTGGACCATACCAGGGAACTTTCTGGTTTCGGAGATATTGAAAGTCAATTTTCAACTTTATTTCATGAAAAAATGCTAATTTTGTACACCCCGTATATTTAGGTCATATAATATCAAAGATATCAACAACGTGCGCAATTTTCTCTTGTTGCAAAATTGTGTTTGCAACATGAGCGTTTTTAACATCGTGACTGGACTAGTCATATCACGTCACTCACAATCTATCTATATCAATCTGCCTAGCGTTTTCCCAACTATGTCGGCGTCGGCTTCCAGTCTAACCGGATGCAGCTGAATACCATTATTTTACATTGAGCGACTGCCTATCTGACCTCCACAACCCAGTAACTGGGTAATACGATACCCCTTGGTAAGACTGGATGTCAGACTTTCAGGCTTCTGACGACCCGTAACGACTGTCAAAGATCCACGAATGACAGCCGGGACCAACGGCTTAACGTGATTTCCGAGGCACGGAGGAGTCTCGGGTGGGTTTTTACCCACCACCCACCACATCATCCACTACCCATCCACTGACCAACCCCGGCAAGCGTAGCTTAACCTGATGAATCGACCCGTGCAGCTGTTATTACTTAGCCACGAGCACCTCTTCAATCTATATATAAATAAATAAAAAAGTGTCTGTTTGTAATGTCAAAATAACAGCTTTTTACTAAATGCATATGAAAGAATATACGGTACTTGTACAAACGATTTTTTAATTTTTTGTCTCTGTTTGTTCTGGCTAATCTCCGAAACGGCTGGACGGAGTTTGAGATGAGTTTCACTGGCAGATAGATGATGTTATAAGGAGTACATTAGGCTACATTTATTTTAGAAAAAGAATTAGGGTTCTACGCAAAAAAAACCGGTCAAGTGTGTGTCGGACCACGCACAATAAAGGGTTCCGTAGTTGAAAATAATTTGTCCCAAAAACAAACTTAACTAGTTGAAAATCTAGAAATCCCCAAAAAAAAAATTATGCGATAAAATTACAAATTAACGATTTTCGGACTTAAAATATGACACATAAATGACCGTACTTTTTTACTGCGTTGACTTAGAAGCTTGATTTTTTTAGAGCTCCAAGGGACCACAGACATATTTGATATTAATTTCAACTTGATACCTCCACGTTTTTCTGAAAAAAAGGGTCTTGACAGACTGACAGACAGACAAACTAACAACGAAGTTATCCTGTAAGGGTTTGGCTAGTTCTAGATAAATCTCTTTCGAAAATACATCTAATATTACGAAATAGGTATTTTAAAAGAAATTCGTGCAGACTTGCGATTGCGATTTAAATATTGGTCAAGGAACTAAAAAAAATAAAAGAGCTTATTAAATAAGTACCTTGATTGTAAAGTTCAATGAACCTCTTCTCATATTGCAGTAGTTCAGCAGTACCGGGCACTTCATCAATAGCAGTAGAATATCGTAACACCTCCCGGTTTAATTTGGCAAGTTCCAGTCTCATACTTGTAATAAAAGCTTTCAGTTTTTCTTGCCTGTCATTGAATTCTTTCAATTCTGCAGGCGTCAATGGTTGTTCTACGACTTTAGCGTCGGGATCTTTTGCAACCCTGTATGATTTCGAAATTGGTTTAATTTTTTTTAAAGGTAATAATAATTTATAACAAAACTATGGCAAATCAGATTAAGACATATTTAACTTAGCGTAAAAGTGAAGAATAAAGTTACAACACAATCATATAGTCACCTCAGCTTATCTTCCAATTTACTATGTTCTTTGTTTCTATGTTGAATTACTTGCAACAATTCATTTCTCTCTCTTGCTAACTCCTTGAGTGACTTATAAAACTGTTTGACATCTTTATCACTGAAACATAATTGAGCTGTAAGTTATACTAACACACATAGTGCTCGGTTTCTCCGTATATGTATAATATGTATAATAATATGCTTTAGAAATGTTAACCAACTGAAATTGCTCTAGAATGAATGGCGCATTGTTCCATTTAACCGCAATAACCACATTGCAAGGACCAATGAGCATTGTTAACTCGATTAAATGTGTTGCAAATGTTCATTTACTCATTTAGATTAATTGTAATGATTAATGTTTACAAACTTGGCATATCATTAGATAGTCACACCTGTTTAGCAGTGAGTGATCACTAGTAGGACTAAAAAAACTGGCCAAGTGCGTGTCCGACCACGCGCAATGAAGGGTTCCGGTACAAACTTAACATTGCAGTTGAAAAACATGTTCTCCCATACATTCTAACTGCAAATATAAGTTGGTTGTTATTACTCGTTAACTTGTAAAGCCAATTTTACTGTGATAGTTTTCCTTCCGTTTTAAGTACAGGGTTTTTCAATGACCAGCCCTTGCACAGGGTGTTCTACCCATGAAAATTAGCAACTTTTTTGATATGGGACCAACTCTGAAATCACGAAAAAAAAATCTGCTGTTTCATAGATTTTGGTCGAGTAGGTAATGTAGGTATTGAACTTGTGTATGAAGCGGCTGTTTTTTTTTTTCGTAATTTCATAGTTGGACCCATAGTGTAGTTGACGGGGGGAGAGGGGGGGGGGACTCTTGACTAACTAAAATTAACACTTTAAAGCTTAATATTACGCAAACGGATCCCTGAATCGATTTTCACAGACGCACAATATTTTTGAACGGCCTGTCCAACAATATCCCAAACCATGGGTTACACGAGAAAAAAAATCATCCCCACTTAACGTTTTGGTACCTACTTATGGGATGTAACATAAAAAAAAAAAAATCAAGTTTTCTTTTACTATTTTGTCGGCGTGATTAATTATGTACTATACCAAATTACAGCTTTCTAGCACTAAGACTACTAACGAGTCTCTGAGGTAAGCTGCGGACAGACGGATGGACATGGCGACACTATAAGGATTTGTTGTTGACTACGGAACCCTAAAACAGAACATCAATAAAGCATACCTTTTAGGTATACCATCAGATTTCATCAATTTATTAGTAATCTTTTTCATCTTGCCAAGCATATCCTGGTGTTGTGTCTTAGCACTTTCCATTCTCTCCTGATGAGTTTCTTTGAACTTTTTTATGTCTTTCGTCAATACATCTATACTCTTTGTGAGTCTATCAATATCTTCAGAATACTTTTGCTTTTCTCTCTCCTCCAACTCTTTGGAAACTTCTCCAGTAAGCTCTGATTGTAGAACTGCATAATGAATTTTGGTATCAGCGTGGGTTTCCTTTGATTCCTCATCTTTAACATATCTATTAGCCTGTAACAAAAAGGAATTTGAGTAAAAAAAAGTTATTTTTATGCTAAAAGGAGATGTTCTCTTTCCAAGTTTTTTATAGTTTGTTGTAGGTACTTACTTCAGTTGTAATTTCTGTGGGGTCTGCCAAAGTCTTCTCATAATCAAACTATAACAAAAAAAAATCAGAAAATTCATGCTATGAAATGAAATAATAAAGACATAATACAAATTTATAGTAATTTGTACCAAGAAATCTAATCCATCATCACTATTTGCGTCTCCTTTGTTAGTGGACACATGCATCAGCATGCGCTGATCATACTCAGAGAGTGTTGCATTCACTTGTTCAAGTTCATTTGCAGAGAAACCACCTTTCCTCTTGCGAACTCTGCATGGTTTGTACAAATTCTGGAAAAACATTTCAAATTATTATTTAGGCCCGATTGAATTGCTACATAGGTATAAAGATGATAACATTAACTAGTTTAATTCATATCAAATTACTATATTAATATTATTATCTCTTAATTTGTGACTTTCAACTGTTGTATGAAACAAACAACATTTTTATCAGTAATGGGAGATAATTCATTACAGTAATTTTGTGAGCGTCAAGATGACGGGATCAAGTCACCAATCTAAAATGTTTCACATTAAAGTGTTTGTACTACTTATGTACTATTTGTACCCTAAACAAGACATTTGTACCTCTAAAGGTAAAGGAAGTATATCAATACGTCCCTGGTCCCGCCACTTTGACGTCAAAGTTGCGGGACATTCTGGAAGCGCTACTCAGAGGCAGGTAATTCACACCCTTAGACTTAGTACTACATATGTACAGGTAAATACTCAATTTTTAATACAATTGTAAGTGCCAAATTAAAGTTATGTGATTAAAACATTGGTCCCGCCAATTTGATGATTCATGGTATCGCTGAATTCATATGAAAACCGTTAGAGCTCGTGCAAAATCAAATGTGGAAACTTAGTACGTCATAAGTACATGAACGTGTGTAATTTTCATATTCATAACCTAAGCACATCAAATGTTATCATTCATCGTTATCACAAATGAAATGGACTTGGACACAACTATGCAGAAATGAAACAACCCAAAATGGTTATGATAATTATACACGGTGTCCCTGAAGTCGACGTCAAGCCGGAATCGGGTGATAGGTTAAATCATAATAGTTACCAGAAAAAAATAAAAAAATCTGCAATGTATTTTAAAAATTACGGGCATTTATAATAAAATCGAGAAAATCTACTCTGTGACGGTCTCCCGCGAAATTCAAAATTTCTTACGTTTTTTGCAATTTGCAAGTCAGTATTAGGTTTTATGTTGATCAAAATTTGAATCGCGACCGTAACAAGTATGTATTTACAGAATTATAATCATTAAAGTCATCAATACAACTATTTAAGACCAGGTAATCCTGTTGAATGACTATTTCATGAAATCTTGACATTTGAGGATTGTACTAACTTAAGGAGTTGTATTACTGATTCTAATTATTATAATTCTGTAAATACATATTTGTTACGGTAGCGAATCATACTTTAATAAACATATAACCTAAGACTGACTTAAAAATTGCAAAAAACGTAAGAAAATTTGAATTTCGCGGGCTGTCCTGGCGCTTCCCCCTTAACTCCTGTTGCTACAAATTTTAACTTTTTTTAAATTTTCTTTATATTATGGAATCCTGAATAATGCTTCTGAAAACTGTTGTTTAAAATTTACAGCCAACTGCTCCAGTCCAGAAGGAAATGTAATTGTTTTCCCAACCAAGTATTCAAAATTAATACTTTACACAGTTTTAAATGACTGTACGCATGGCTTCAGATCAAGCTATATATTTCCAGTATAAGCTGATCTCGCATTGTATAGGATTTCCTTACAATGAGAGGTCAGTGTAAACTGGAAATGTATAGCTTGATGTGTAGCCATGTGTACCTACTGAAAAAAAAATAATAGTTAACAAAAAAATATTTAAAAAAATATTTGCTAACTATTATGACTTGACCTATTACCGATTCCGGCTTGACGTCGACCTCTGGAACAACCTGTATTTACAGGATGAAATTTAAAATATGCACCAAATCGAAATGGGAGATTGTACTCATCGTTATGAACAACTTTTACTATGAAACCAAACCTGAAATCGCGAAATACAAAATCTGCTGTTCCGTACATTTATCTACATCAAATTCGTCAAAATGTAGGGAGCAGCTGATTTTTAGTGTTCCGTACCCAAAGGGTAAAACGGGACCCTATTACTAAGACTCCGCTGTCCATCCGTCTGTCGCCAGGCACAACACACACACACAGCAGGCACAGGCAGGGCAGGGCAGGGTGTCTCATGAACCGTGATAGTTAGACAGTTGAAAGTTTCACAGATGATGTATTTCTGTTGCCGCTATAACAACAAATAAGTACTAAAAACAGAATAAAATAAATATTGATTTTATTCTGTCTCCCATACAACAAACGTGATTTTTTTGCCGTTTTTATAGATAATGGTACGGAGCCCTTCGTGCGCGAGTCCGACTCGCACTTGGCCGGTTTTTTTTTTCACGATTTCAAGTTTGGTCCCATAGTAGTAGTAGAAGTAGTTGTTTATAATTTCGATTTGGTGCGTTTTCAACTTCATCCACAATTATAAAAGTTGCCTTTAGTGTCCTAACACCCGTAACGTAATTACGTAACACACTATCGATCGGAATTTGAATAATTTTGGAACAAATTGCTAATCCATAGCTTCATATGTTTAAAAAATGTGTCTGCTCGACAACGTAAATAACGCAATGAATGTTGTTGAACTGTCAAAATGAAACCAACTCCGATTGATAATGTGTTACGCAATTAGGGTGCTAGCCGGCGCAGGCGCCGTCCGTACGCAGACCGCGCCCCGCCCCTTCGAAACGAATTTTAAATTGGTTACGAAGTACGGATAGTAAAATAGGCGATATTACTACAATTAACTGATATTATCAAGCGCATTCAGAATGATGACACGGTTCCGCCGCAAAAAGCAGTAAGGTTGAAACGGTAATCAACTTTCAACCCACAAGTTCAATAATATTTTCTCACAACTTATAAAACACGGTTATGAGATAAATACCTCGTTAAATACAAACTACGAAAAGTAATTAGGGTTTCCACTGATCAAAATACAAATCAATATCATTTAGATTGTTTGTTTCATTTCTGCATACACCTGTCCAATTCTCTAAAAATAAAATTTTCGATCTTTGATAATAAAATATATGATACTTAAATTACACACGTTCTTGAACTTATGACGTACTAAGTTTCCACATTTGATTTTGCACAAGCTCTAACAATTTTCATATGAATTCAGCGATAACATGAATCATCAAATTGGCGGGACCAATGTTTTAATCATATAACTTTAATTTGGCACTTACAATTGTATTAAAAATTGAGTATTTACCTGTACATATGTAGTACTAAGTCTTAGGGTGGGAATTACCTGCCTCTGAGTAGCACTTCCAGAAGGTCCCGCAACTTTGACGTCAAAGTGGCGGGACCAGTGACGTATTGACATACTTCCTTTATCTTTAGAGGTACAAACGTCTTGTTTAGGGTACAAATATAGTACATAGTAGTACAAACACTTTAATGTGATACATTTTAGATTGACGACTTGATCCCGTCATCTTGATGCTTGATGTAATTTTAGCTTATTTACACCAGAGAGGTTCTTGAATATTTCAAACATACCTCCACAACAGCTAAGTTTTTCAACAGCTTCTCTTTCTGCACATAGGCAGCTCTGTCAGATTCAAATATATGACTCTTATCATATTGCATGACTGCAAACTTCTGCAACTCATCCTCTTTTGCCTCTCTAAACTCACTTGAGTATTTAATTAACCACAAGATCAGTGGGTAAATGTTGATGAAATCTAACCCTTGAATTTGATGTGGTTCAATTGTGTATGGACAATTCATTGTAGACAGTATTTTTACTATTTTTTCAGTCAGAGCTCTGTAAAAATTTAAATTTATATGAGATAATTTTATTTAATTCAAGACAAACAGCTGAAAGGTTTTATATAATTACATTTTTTTGCCAATGGTGAGATTCTCTTCAAACAGGAGGCTGACGTCTACATCAATGTCACACAGCTCAATGCACCATGTGAGACCTCCTACAATCTTGTCGAAGGCAGAGAGTCCCTGCAGCTGTGCTCGGTAGTAGCCGGCTGCGACCAGCGCATCTGATATCTCATGCCACTTCACTAACTGCTCTGCATCCTCTCGCACCTCCACCTAATTATACATAGAACATTTGTTTATAAATGCAATATTAACCATAATTTAAAAAGAACATTCAAATACAGCAGAATCTGATTATAATGACATCGAAGGGAAGTGACAAACACATCATACTAAGCAGATGTCATAAAAAGCATAGTCTTATAAAATAAACAACTTTCTATTTTTGTTAGGTATTTAATTTAATAAAAAGGAAAACTACAAAGCGTATGTATCTATTAATAAATAAAAGAAAGAGAAACACAAGCTGAGACAAAACAAACATGTAATACATACATTACTTAAGAGAAAATAAAAATCTTATCTCATCTTATAGTTTTTAATTTTTTACTTAAGAAATCAATCATTTTTGTCTGCTTTTGTTCACTTTGTTACTAAAATCGGACATAATTTCTTAAAAATAGGTCTAAATAAACGACATGTCACTATATGCAGTCATTACATCCAAACTTTGATAATGAATTTTTCTTATTAAGCAATTGGTCAATACAAGCGGACTCATAATTAACGGATTCCACTGTAATAGTAAAAGGAGCGTCTATATTTCTGCAAAGACAATGTTTTATTGTGTCTGATGGAAGTTCTTACCTCTTTTCCTTCATGGTCTACTCCACTATATATGTTCATCAAGGGTTTACTGCGCGTGAATATATTCTTCTGTTTTGTTGCCATATTTTCAGGTGAATTAAACTATAATCAGTGGTAAATGCACTGCTAAGTTTTAGCAAAACCGGTTAAGGTAACTATTACAGAAATCCTTAAAATGACATCGTAAGATGTGTCTAGCGTAGAATTTGAAAAAGTGTTTTAAAGACGAATGGTCTTCAAACTCCGTAAAAATCCTATTACTTATTTCAATACTTAAAAAGTAATGTAAATACGAAAACAGGAGATAAAGAGCTACCTAAAATTTTGTATAAAAGTGTTAAGGACATGAAATGTGATACTGTGTTTGTTATAAATTATCACAATTTAATACTCATCACCGAGTGCTACAGAGGATAGGGACTTGCAATTTTGCAGAAATTGGACATTTTTTAATTTTGCCTAATGAATTACGAATTACGATTGACAATTTGACATTGACACAACTTTTGAGAAATGAATGACAGACAGTTTTTTTTTATTATTTTGATTAAAGGATAGTGGACAAAAATGTATGGACGGCTCATCCACGTCCGCCAGAGCTTAGACTACGTTTGTTTGGAAGGTATCACAGCCGTGTATCTCTGTGCCAATGGGCATTAAATTCTGTCCCGGGGTTCTCTATTTATTTTAAGTCGAATAGGTTTAACTTACATTATTGAAACAAGCAGAACATCTATAAAACATTTCTTTTATTGATATATAACAAAAAAAACTCAATAACTGAGCAATAAAAAAAAAACAAAAAAAACAACAATTATTTTTCTTTTCGTGTCGATATATACTCTTCTTCGACGTTTTTACATTGATTGAGGCTAGTAGGTAGCCACATTGATCGCGGCATCAGTGGCATTCTGCCTGGCTTGGGCGGTACTCCGCCGTGTTCTCGTGGAGGCGATCGGCGGCGGGGATCTCTCGCGTCCGAACCTGGTCCAGGCCACGGTACGGAGCGAGAGTGCATGGGAGGCCGTCACCTCCTTCTACGAAGCAGTAATGCTCGCGAAGGAGGAGGCGGAACGCGTGAGGGAGAGGCAACTGTCGCGCACTCACGCCCCTAGTCGCCGCCCAGTAGCCAATTCTCGGCCACCATAGGCGCGGGTTTGCGGATGGCGAATAATGGGTAGCTCACCGTCTGGTAAGGACCTGACCCGGGTCGACGGCGCGTTGTCTTCCACGCGCGCCTCAAAGATATGTCAGCAGTGATAGGGTCCGATAGGGCCGATGCCACCGCGGACGCGGGTAGTTTGAAAGAGATACCGTGGCTCTGGCACAGGCAACTGCAAAAACACGGGTGGGTTTTAGTCAGTAAAAGTCTGACACGCCTTCTCGCTCCGCTCAGAGCGGGAGAATGATTTCCCATCCATAAAAAAAAGGTGAACGGGCACTTATCGACACTCCAGCAAGTGATGTTGGGTGAGTCAGTAATCCCCCACTTCGACAAATTGTGTCTGCAGCCGCCTACTTCGGTACGTTAAGAGCTTTCCATATATGCCACTGCAGATCATGCTTTCACCACATATTACATAGAGTCTGACCAACGAAAGCTGTCCAAGAAAAAAGGCGGCAATTTTAAAAAATCAAGAGCTGTCAACCCTGGATATACACTGCTTAAACGGAGTTGATACTATTTATTATTTAAGAAGTATTATGCGATACTTACCTGTGTATTTCAAATTTATATAATAAATTAGACATGTAATATTGTACTTAGAAGTAAAATATTATTAAACTAATAATAATTAAACCCCTTTCGCCATAATAACCTTATTACCCCTGGTATTTATTTAGACCTGTTAAACCGCCATTCTATATTCGCCTATTGCAATGGTAGGTAAGCAAGTTAACGTTACAATATTTCGCACTGAGGATGGTCATAATCAGTACCAAAGTTAGGAGCTAAACAAAACTAGCTTGGCATTATTTAACTTCTGCGCATTAAAGTTCACCGCTCAATTTTCCTGGCACGGCCGGCCTTATGTAGAAAAGGTTGAATTAAACAAAATGTTTTTACTATAGGTAATATTTTATTTTTGACAATAAAAAAAAACAACACAAAACATTATGAGTCATAAACAAAATTAGATTCCAAGAACTCTACACCTGATAATGAAATTCCCCAAATGTAAATACATAAATTTTACTAAAAATAAAAATGTAATAGCCTACGATTATTCACTTTGTGATAAGACTTTAGTTAAAGAAACCGGTATCTGTGACTTGGGCGTTCATCTTGATTGCAAACTTCACTTAAATCTACATATAGATAAAATTACTGCTAAAGCATTTCAAATGTATAACTTTGTTATGAGAACTTCGATTGACTTTAAACGACCAGCCACATATCTGTATTTATTTAATTCTCTAGTTCGCCCACAGGTGGAATATGCTTGTATGATCTGGGATCCATATTATATTAAATATGATACTGCAATTGAGAGAGTTCAGCGTAAGTTCCTCAGTACATTGCAGTACAAATGTCGCGCCGTACGTTTATCTTACAAAAACGCTTTGTGTAAGTTTAAACTATTAACATTACGCTCTAGACGCTTGTTGCTCCAGGGAATGATGCTCCATGGACTTGTACATAATAGGTTTGATTGCTCTGAATTAATCAGTAAAATATGCTATATTGTACCTAGAACAGTGTTGAGACGTGAGGCGCGCTCTTATCCACTGTTTGCTACAACTCCCTGCCGCACAAATGCAGGGGAGAGAGCGCCGCTCCAGAGATTGGTTCAGGCTTACAATAATAACTTTAATGATATTGATGTTTTTGCCCTATCTAAATATACATTTAGAGAACAAATTACTAAGCGCCTTGCTCATAAATTTTAATTATTATGTACCTTTTATTTAGACATGTAATAGCTAATTAATTACTGCTTAATTTTCCCAACACTGTATCTTTTTTTTTTACTAGTAACATGTGGAAACGTAGTGGATTGTACATTTACTTATAGCATACTGTGTATCTAGATATAATATACAATGTACGATTGTTTGTTTTCCCAAATAAAATAAAATAAAAATAAATAAAATAATATTGAATCAGCTTCATTGCTTTCTTCGCTGCTACTGCTACTGTCCCCAACATGTATTATGAATGGTTCAAGCTCGTTTTCAACAATACGGTCTCTTAATTTGTACTGATGTTCAACATGTAGTACATGATCGGTGTACTTCTTCCAGTAATCTGCAGTTATGGATAGAAAACATTCTTTTATTAAATTTTGCATTTTAGACCCTTGTATTTCTATATTTTTGCTTGCTAATTTTCTCTTCGCCTGACTCCATACAAGCTCAATTAGGTCGCAATGATACGGAGGCAGCAACAAAATTTCGTGATTGTGAATATGACTGTATTTTTTTAGAAGTACTTCTGCTTCGCTAACAGCTGCAGGTTTATTATCTTTCACCAAACACATTAATTCAGCTTTGGTATGATATCCTTCAAATTGAATATTATTCTCTTGAAGCCATATTCGGAGATTAGCTTTAGAATCAGACATAGTAGGGGGTTTGTTTACTTGTTTCACATGGTAACTTGCATTGTCCATCACAAGTACACTAGGTTTAGTGAGATTTGGTACCAACATTTCCTCAAGCTATTTCATAAAGTTGGAAGCATTCATATCATCATGGTAGTCAGCTGATTTGGATTTTGTACTGAATACCAATAATGCACCTGGCACAAACCCTTCCTCCGATCCTGCATGCACAATAATATATCTTTTTCCTGTCGATATATTACTAGTGACACCACTCGTTGAAGGTCCTTGCCATGATTTTTTTACTTTATAGTTCTGATGTACATAAGTCTCATCAAGGTAAATAATCTGTTTACCTTCTAGTCTCTTTTGATGTATTGTTCTTATGAATCTGTGTCTCCATGCTGCAATATCATATTTTTCTGTAAGCAAAGCCCGTTCATTTTTATTGTTTTGAAACACAAACCCGTTCTTGTGTAAAATTTTTCTAAGGGTTTCCCGGCATCCCATAAATCCAATTGCTTCATTCAGCTCATTATGCAGGCTTCTCAGGGTTGGGACTTGTTTTTTTACACCATAAAATTTGTTTATTTTGTTTCTTATAGCCGAAACATCAAAACTATCTATATTGGAAACTGTTGCCGCATGTGGACGATTTTTCCCTGGAGTATTCCACTGTCCGTGATTTTTAGACCCTTCAATTTTAATTCTTCTTAGTGACTTCACACTTACATCTAAAAATAACAAAATTTACAATAAATTATGTAACAGTATAATAATTCTAACCAAAGACACACTCAGTCATAAAAGTCAAAACCATGATAAAACAAAGATGGCATATTATTTAAATTTAGCCATTCATCCATACACATATCCTTTATAATAAACCCTTCAAAGTGAGTGTTTAAATCTATATTGTCTGAACCGATATGAATACCTGTCATCGAAGATATCTTTTCTAAATAATGTGTTTCACAAGTCGACATTTCACTTTCTTCGAGAATTTTCAATTTCTTTACTGTTTCCACAATTTTAAGTTTTGTCACCTCGTCGTTGATACTTCCTGAAAAGTAGATACAACGTGAAAAATATTGCGATTTTTTATAAACAATCGAAAAGCATCAAGTAGTTTTAGAAGAAAATCAAAAAACTAACCTAAAAGTGCAATTATTGAATCCAGTCGTCGCATTTTCTCTGCAGATTTTCGATTCAAATCATTTTTTACATCGTTATATTTGTCTATCATAGTAAATAGAAGCTTCCTCGTCGAACTTTTGATCGTTTTCGGCATTATTTTAAACAGAACTAACGAAAATAAGATGCACGTAAACACAAGATGACTCACGTACGAAACGTCAGTGTGACAATTTTGACAGTCCTAAATTGTTGCCATACCAAAAGTTTAGAAAATAATTCGTGGTCAGCTTTCGTTGGCCAAACTCTACGCTGTCACGTGATGCGTGCTAGGATAATTTAGGCGTGTCGCGTGACAAACTACAGACACTCGCCTCTAAACAGGCGCAGAAACACACACGCTGAGGCGCCGCGCGGGCGCGGGCGGCGACTTGCGTAAGATACCTAAGTGACGTCACACAGTTCAATGTCACCCATACACTCAGTACACGGTCTCCCTAACCCGTGCCAGGCTCGGCTAGCTCTGAAAGTGGGGCGGGCGGGAGCCATCCACCCCATCCGTAGGAACGTCGAGTCCGCGTCTCTGTCGCTGGTCGCTCTCTGCTGGGCTTCACGCATGTAGGTGTGTGTTCCACCCGGTAGGGGTTGACCGCCGGGACGCGGTGAAGAAAGCGGCAGTATGCATATGTCGTGACGAGCGTACAGATACATATACAGATTACTGTTTACATGGGCGTGTTAATGCAGCACGTCCAAACATATTATTGCCAGTGGCAAACCAAATGTCCAACTTCTGGATGTTATGACTCTGTTCAATGTGTGCCGCAATCATTTTGATTGTCCAGATTTAGTTAGGAGTCTGAGTTACCTGATTCCTCGAACAGCTCATGTACGTGAGGTACGTACTCGACGTCTATTTGCTACTAGTCTCTGTAAATCCAACGCTGGCTCGCGTTCACCACTTCACCGTTTGGTTAAGACTTATAACAATGAGTTTAGTTCAATTGATATTCTTTTTCTCAATAAAAATGCATTTAGGCAACAAATCCAAGCAACCTTAAAGGATCAGCAAGGTAATGTTTAATGTTTAATAATAATATTTAACGTAATGTTTAATATTTAATAATTAATAATGATGTACGCACACAAATTTACTTTTTCTTTTTTTAAATGTAAAAATTCCATTTTGAGTTCTAGGACAATATATAACTCTGTTACTAGCTAGTTTTAAAACCTACTATAAATTGTAATCTGTGGAGAACGTAGTGGGTAGCATAATTGTTAAATGTTATATTTAAGTTATTTTGTCTATTTGTTATTGTGCTACTGTTTGTTTTCCCAAAAAAAATAAATAAATAAATAAATAAATGAGAGGCCCGTTGTTACGGGCCGCAGTATAGCCTCCGCGGAAAGGGGGCAATGCCCCGGTACCGCACGCCACGCCCCTTGCGGGGCGTCGCGACATCTCACTTCGACTGCAGATCACGTCTGGGAGTTAAATGTTGCCGGAACTTAACGAAGTCGGAAGGTGGATGCTACACTTCCCACAATTTGCTTTTCTCACTGGGTGTTTTAATTATTATCGTTATTCGTGATCCATTATTATTGAGTCCAAGAAGAAAGCCGGTCTGTCGATATTCTCTTTATATTTTGCCAGGCTCAACAACCATATTATGACCATTACATAGGCGCAGCAACCCAAGGTAAGGTTCCCTGTTTTGCATGAGGAATAATAATACTTTAGTGCATTCAATCCACTCTCATCATCGTTTATTACCACATATGTATAATAAAACTTCGACCTCGTGTACCTGGAATGTATCTTGTAAATGTACATTTTAAATGTGTTTCTGTATTTTATCTTGTGAATAAACCTTATTATCTTATCTATCTTATCTTATCTTTGCTTTCAAAAGCTATAAGTTTGTTCCTTCAATGCCAATGTTATTGAGCTCGGCAATGAGTTGTTCGGTTTCTCGATAAAGCGATATATTGAAGTGCCCGTCTCCCCGAACATGCTCACTATAATAACATCTTGCCAATTTTAGTTGATATGTACATATGTACCCAGGCCAAAAATAATCAGTTCCCTTTGGGTGAGCGAAGGAAATGTTTCTAAGCCAGGAAATTCGGCACTCATTTCTTGGAATCTTACTCGTTGTATGTTTGTATTGTGACGAATTCACCTAAAATGTTTTGCATGACTTGACTTTCATTTATTCTTTCTATTTATTATCTCCACCGCATACTCATTATCAGTGACAGGCGCATGAAAACAATTCAATAATGCAGCAGCAATTCCAAAGTCTTCGAACATGTGTGACATTGCACTGTGGAAATATTCTTTGCGAAACAGCTTAAAGTCACGTTTAAAATGGCCACTATAAGCGCGCTAAAAAAAATACCAGCTATTGGTCGATCGACTGATACCCGCTTTTTGACATCGACCAGCTCCTGGTCGATCGACAGCAGAGGGGACATAGATAATCGTGTGGGTCCGGTACAGCAGTACTATTCTGTACAAATCTCACCGTGAAAACTTAGGTGAAGTGAGCGTGGAGTGAGCTGTCAATAGGTAGTGTCAATTCCTAGCATCAGGCAGAATGACAACTCACTTCACCTAGGTTTTCACGGTGAGATTTGTACAGAATAGCACTGCAGAATAGAGTCACTACACGTAATATTATATTGACGTATCTTACAAACATTCATTCAATGTTAGTATGGGTATATCTATACTAATATTATAAAGAGGAAAGATTTGTTTGTTTGTTTGTTTGTACCGAATAGGCTCCGAAACTACTGGTCCAATTGTAACCATTTTTTCACCAGTAGAAAGCTAATTTATCAGGAAGTAACATAGGCTATAATTTATTTTCAAAAACTTTAGAGATCCTTAAGAAAATTGCAATAATGTAACCCAAAGTAGAAAAATTTTGCCTATAAAATTCATTATTTGGCGTGCGCTGAGAAAACTATTGATGATACATAAAAAGTATGTACTACATGATTAAAATACTCATTATTACCTTCAAAAAAGTCCGCGAGGCAATATATCTCATTATCGTAATTAAGTCACAATAGCCCACGCACAATGGTCCACATGAAGGACTAAGTGCGGAAACCAAATCCTATAACATAGAACATAGAACATAAGTCACAATAGCAGCTTTTGTGTTCTAAAATTTAATTAGATAGAAACAAAAGTTGGTTACATTCCTATCGTAGTATTAATTCTTATTCAAATAAATAGTTTTATCATCAAGGGTATTTATGTAGCAGTAAAATACTTTTTAATTCATTCGAATCGGACATTTAATTTCGAAGTTATAACGAAAATAAAAAAGCCATACGCGTTCCGTTCAACGACGCGTTGCCGCGCCTCGATTACCTCGAAACTTAGTATTTTTATTCTTGACTTGAGACCAAAAATTAAGAATAAAATGTATCAGGGCTTTTCAAAAATCTACCCATAAGGGGGTGAAAAGGGTAGTAAATTTTTCAGGAAAGGATTTTACTGCGGGGCTTGATTAACTCGAAAATTGGTAAAAATAATCTTTCAGTCATAGGGAAACATCCGAAACGATTTTTTAAAATACCACTCCTGTGGGCATGAAAACAGGGAATACAGCACCCTAATTGCTTAACACATTATCGATTGGAGTTGGTTTCATTTTGAAACAAATTGCTAATCCATTGCTTTTTATGTTCGAAAAATTTGTCTGCTCGACAACGTAAATAACGCAATGAATGTGGTTGAACTGTCAAAATGAAACCAACTCCGATTGATAATGTGTTACGCAATTATAGTGCAGTTTATATGAACAATGTTATTCATTTGGTTAATTAACTTGAAACTAGGCACAGATTCTTGCCTAAGTAATAAAGTTTGTCATTCATAGTTTTTCAAAACTACCCTGGCTGGGAGGGTCAAAGGGGGAGAGGGAAGGAGAGGGGATGGGTGAGGAGGAGAGCGAGGGGATGGGTGGTGCGGAGGGAAGGGAGGAGATTAGAGGCAGGGGTTGGTGAGGAGAGGAAGGGTAGGTGAGGAGTGAGGGGGAGGGGACGGGGTGGTGAGAAAGAGAGGGGGAATGGGATGTGGTGAAGGGGGTGTGAGAGTGGGTGAGAGGGGGAGGGTGAGGTTAGCGGGAAGGCGATGCGGACGTGTGCGTGGTGATGCGTGTGCGGTGGTGATGTGACGTGCGGGGGTGCGCGTGCGGATCTCTGGAACTACCAGTCGGACTTTAAAATTTTTTTTTGCATTTTATAGCCCAAATCTAAAGGAAGGCATATTTAACATCACTCTAGGACTAAAACGAAACGAACGAACGAACGTGGCGAACTAAAAGAAAAAAAGTCAGAAAGAACGCTAAGCGAAAGCGAAGTAATAGCGCGGGCAGGCAATGCGCTGCGACGGGGTGGGTCGGGGGAACAAGAAATTTCACGCGGACGAAGTCGCGGGCAGTAGCTAGTGTTTAATAATAACATAATTATGATGTGAGTAGGTACTTACTTGGTCCGATCCAATGTTATTTATGATGAATCTTGCGGCCGTAGGGTTTTGTTCGAACAATTGATTCGTTATAGTCAACCGTCTTCTACGTAATACGGACCGATTACAGATCAAACAAACTGTTCCACGACTAAGAAGAAACATAATTCCAATTCAACAAAAACCAAATCACAAAGCAGATAAACGTAGTTCAAATTCCGAAGCGTGCCGTCGCGCGTCGTCAACCGGCGGTGGGGGGGACTCGCGTTGTTATAGTCAATAATAATATTAAATAACGGTATCTAGTGAATAAAATAATTTTACTCAGTTAAGATACTTAAATAGTTTTATTTAATGACCTCCGGGATATTTTTTAATGCGCTAAAATTAAAAATGCTTATTTTTGTTAGGTGTTTCGAGTCATATTTACTAAATAGCTGGCGGAGCTGGGTGTATTTCGCCCACTGTCCTTTACAAAAATCAAACACTATCCTAACCAGCGAGCATAGACGATTACCTGAAACATTAAATAATAGGTCTTTACCTATGAAATTGCCGTTTTGTATGAAAAAAATTAAACGAATTTTTTTCATGCATTTTTTATTTGTATTAATCGAAGTAATCACCCATGCAATCAATGCATCTTTGCCAACGCAGTGTCAGTTTATTGGTGCCCTTCTTAAAGAAATCAGCTGGACGGGAGGCAACAAATTCTTCAAAGGCATTTTGTACTGCCTCTCGGGTATTGAATTTTATCCCGCAAAGAAGTTATCCAAATTCTGGAAAAAGTAGTAGTCTGTAGGCGCAAGGTCTGGTGAGTAGGGCGGATGACGGAGAGCTTCCAATCCCAGTTCTTGCAACTTGGAGACCGTCTGCTGTGCAGTATGAGGTCGCGCGTTGTCGTGCAGGAGCAGCGGAGACGAGCGATTGACCAATGCTGGTTGGAGATGTGCCAGCTTCTCCATCATTGTGCTCAGTTCTTCACAGTACACATCTGAAGTAATGCTCACCCCGTTTGGTAAGAAGCTGTGATGAATCACACCGGCGCTAGATCACCAAACAGTGACCAACACTTTTCTAGGGGTAAGTTTTCGTTTAGGGCATTGTTTAGGTGCTGAACCAGGATCCAACCAACTTGCTGAGCGCTTGCGGTTATCAAACAGAATCCATTTTTCATCGCAGGTAACAATGCGGTTCAAAATTCCTTCATTTGTGTGTCTGTTGAGCAGTGCAAGGCACGTCTCGACGCGTACTTCGCGCTGGCGATCATTGAGTTCGTGGGGCACCCATTTGTCAAGCTTTTTTACCTTGCCAATTTGACGCAAATGGACCAATATTGTTTTGACGCTAACGTCGAAAGCTGCTGCTAATTCAGCCGTAGATTGTGTATCATCAGCTTCCACAATCGCCTTTAATTCGTCATTGTCGACCAAAGTCTTCGGACGACCGCGAGGTTCATTTTTCAGGTCGAAATTTTCAGAACGGAAGCGAGCAAACCAATAACAAGTGGTACGTTGGTTTGTAGTGTTAGCTCCGTAAACGTCGTTGATGTTGCGTGCCGCTTGTGCCGCGTTGCTGCCACGACGGTACTCATATTCCATAATTACTCGAATTTTTAACGTATCCATGATGACGAAAATGATTGAAATGCGATGAAAATGTAACACTAATCAATAAACAAATTACTACTTTTGGGAAAAAAAATCCATGTTTTTAAAATAAAATTAATTTGAAATTAGAATTCTTAGCCAAACAAAAATTATTTTGATTTGAAATGGCCAGTACTGCAGAACGGCAATTTCATAGGTAAAGACCTAATATATCATCATCATCATTCTCCTGCCCTTATCCCAATCTATTTGGGATCGGCGCTACATGTCCCTTTTTCCCATACTTCCCATATTTCTCTGTATTAGTCGTCATCTCGGTAGTCAGAGTCACCCCTTTCTAGTCATGTCATCTTTCACACAGTCCAGCCATCGTTTCTTTGGTCTTCCACTACTCTTATAGCCATTGGAAATTCCTAATCAAAACTTTCCTCACGACATTTTCCTTATTCCTCCTCATCACATAGGTGGTACAGTCAGCAACAAAAGTCGATTAACACTTGCAGTTTTTTAATCTTAATTACTAAGCGAAATATTTAATTCAAGTCGGAACAGAAGTACTTAAAATTTTAAGAACATGAACTCTTAACAGTGAAACGAAAAAGTAGCAGTTTATCGAATAATTTTGTGTTAATTTAGATGATGTCAAAAAGTAGCAGTGTTAACCGACTTCTGTTGCTGACCGTACCATGACAACCGATTTCCGCACAACTTTTCAGTCACCGGTGCCACTGTCAAACTTCCTCATATGTTATCTCTCACTCATTTCTTATTTTATCCATTCGTGTAACACCACACATCCCTCTTAGCATTCTCGTCTCAGCTGCATGCTCATCCCTATTGGGGCCCAACATTTTGATCCATACAAGACAGCAGGTCTAACGATTGTTTTATATACCTATCTTCCCCTTAAGGCCTCTGCCTCGAATTTCGCGGGCAGCGGGGCGGCGGCGGCGGCGGCGCGTCTCGCATTGTCCCGCCCCGCTTCCGCGCCGCTGTTTTCGAGGTCCGGTCCATTTGTTTTTATGCCGCTCCCGCGCCGCCGCCGCCTGCAGGATTAGTTTTAAGACAAAAAGTAGCATAACTACGTCGTTCCCAGGATGTCATCTAACTCCATGCCAAATATCGAAATCCGTTCAGCGGCTTATCTTTTTTTTTTTAATATTTATTTCGAACGGTAAGCACAGGATTATGACTGGATGGATGAAATGGCGGCAGGTCACGGGAACAATCTGTGACTCCCCGTTAGGATATTTATATGTTCTGTGCTCCCGCGTTCCCCTAAACTTAGGCCTTTTTTTTTTTTTTTTTTTTTGTGGATGGGAAATCATCAAATGACTTCTCCCGCTCCGGGCAGAGCGGGAGGGCATGTCAGACTTTTACTGACTAAAACCCACCCGTGTTCCTTCAGTTGCCCGTGCCAGGGCCACGGTATCTCTTTCGAACTACCCGCGACCCAGGCGGCTTCGGCCCTATTGGACCCCGTCACTGCTGACATCTCTTTGAGGCGCGCGTGGAACACAACGCGCCGTCGACCCGGGCCTGGTCCGTACCGGACGGCGAGCTGCCCATTACTCGTCGTCCGCAAGCCCGCGCCTACGGTGGCCGGGAATCGGCGATAGATTCCCGCCGCCCAGGGCGTCTCCTGCGGCGGCTAGGGGAGCGAGGGCGGACGCAGCTCATGGAGGACGTGATGAGCGCTCTGTTCCCTTCGCGAGGGGAACATACTCCCCCGCCCATGGCTCCGCCTCCGGCGGTGCCCGATGCGGACCACATCACCGACGACGACGACGATGCTCCGGAAGTAACCGAGGTAGAGCTGAGAGCGGCGGTACGTAGGCTGAGTGCCAAAAATACCGCCCCAGGACCCGACGGCTTGCCAGGAAGAGCCTGGGTTCTGGCCTTTGGGGTTCTCGGGCCTCGACTAGGGGGGCTCCTAAGCGCATGCTTGGAGAGGGGCCAGTTCCCACTTCGTTGGAAGACAGGGAAACTGGTCCTCATTAAGAAGCCTCTCCGTCCGCTTACCGGCCCATCGTGCTGCTCGACGAGGTGGGCAAGCTCTTTGAAAGAGTCATTGCAGACCGCCTCGTCGGGTGGCTGGTGCAGGAGGGGCCGGATTTGGCGGAGAGCCAGTTTGGTTTCCGCAGGGGGCGCTCTACGGTGGACGCTATCATAACGCGTGCAAACCCCATCGTACCCCCTTAGGGGATGATTTTTCAAAAACGCTGTACCACATATTTCTTTATTTGCTAATGGATACATTACCGAATTATGTTGTAACAGTAAGCCCTTTTGATTTTGAAATTAACTGCTGTAGCCTAATCTGTTTCGATCAGACGTCAGGTTGGTGGCCTCAATACTCATTCCCATACCCCTACGAACTACCTACTAATTCCATGATTAATTTATTTTTGGGTGTGTGGGATTTGATAGCTGCTGCGTGTCTGTCAGTCAAGTCACTGTCATAGTCATCGGTTCGATGTTTTTAGATTATAAAACCGAATATCACACAAGCAAATAGAAATATCTGGACGGAAAGTATTTATTACAAAAACATTTGAAATAATTATATTGAATATGAGCACATTGCAGAAGATTTTTCGCTGTAAGTATCGGTACCTATAGCTTTTTCAATAGAAATAAGGTTTAAGTTTAGTCGAACATAATTTTCTCAGTTAACGGAACAGTTTTATATCACATCACTGTCGGAACAAAATGTGGAAGAGTTACTAACCTCGCAAGAGTAAAAATAATACATACGAGGCACTTGAATTTCAGAATTTGTTGGAATTAAAGTACCTAAGTATCTACATTCTATAAAGCTTTCACACAAATCTCAACATGAGTCAAATAGATGTTGTTGATTTAATTTCCACGTTATTGGATAATGAAAAATATAAGGAAGCACTGAATGTTTCGAACGAGGAGAGATTAGCTGAAAGTTTTAAAGATAATTGCTGGGATTTAATACCTGTGATCCTTGGTAAAATTAAAGATGATACCATTATTATAAAACCATCACTATATGGTGCCTGTGAGCAATTATTATCAATTATCATTGAGAAATCTGCACCAGAGGAAGCTCTATTAGAATTTATTGAACAAATTGAACTTGCTAAAAATGATGCCCAATTTGGTCTCATTCTGCCACCACTGCAAGAACTTTTGAAAAGGTTGTCTTTAAAGAGAGGAAGATCTTTAGAATGGTGTTTGAACTCTATTAGCACATACATTGAAAATATTTCTATACCTGACCATCACTTGGAAGGCAAGGAAAGATTGTTGATGGATTCTGATCCTAACATCAGAAGAATTACTAGAGTCTACAGCCTCTTACCTCCATTCTATAAGTATTTTATTAATGAAATGAATGAAACGGATTCCAATGTCAAAACAAAACAAATAATAACAGCATTTCTGATAAGTCTTCTGGGGAAACCTTTGATTTACATTGATATGGATCCAGAAAGTAATGCAAATAGTGAGGCGAGATTAAGCTGCTCAACCATTGTTCAAGACATTTGCATTATTGAGAAGAATGTTTTGAAATTCCTAGTATTCTTAGAAGTTTGTCATAGAGAAAGTAAAAAGAAAACCATAAAAGATGAAAGCGATGATGAGAAGTCACCTTATGAGCACAGGGACAAGATTAATTTGACTACTCTTTCTGGATTGTTCTATACTGTATTATCAGGTCATTTTGAAGTACCAGAATCTGCAATTCCACAAGTGTACAGTTCAGATTATGTTCTTCATACAGCAATGCTTTCTGTAATTCACTTGTTAAGTTTTGCTGAATATAGCCCTTTAGCCAAGGCAATTGCTTTATGTGAAGCAATTTTAAGCCGCTTTCCCAACCAATCAACACAAGAACTTCTTTCAACATCACTGCATTTTGACATGTGTAAGGGATTAGCTAATGTAGCTATATATTCCAGTTATGAATCTCTACGTAAGCGTTCTGTGGCATTGATTGGATGTCATGTAAATAAATTTGATTATAAGGGAAGATGTGCACTTGTCAAATATTTGATTGAAGTATCTAATCATTCTGGCATGATTGGATATGCAATAACTTTGTATAAAAGCTCGATAAATGAAGCATTCAAGAATCCTAGCATGGATGACTGTTTCACTGGTCCTCAATTCTCAAATATGTTAAAGAAAATATGCTTTCTTCCACACGGGGCTGAGTCAGATCTAGTTGAACTTGCTGATCAGATTATAACTTCCTTAAATTTCCTAAGATATTTGACAATTAAAGATACAGTAAACATTACTGGCATTCGTGATTGTTTCTCATTTATTGAGAATAATTATCTGGAACAGCTAAGAGTAGGGTTGAACATGTCTAAGGCACATTATGAGGTTAAACTTAAAGATATTGAAGAAGGAAAGCATCTGCCTGATGAGAAAATCAATATCTCACTCAATGTAGGAGGAAATGTATTAGATAATATACCTAAGGAAAATATGAAGGAAATTGTATATTCTGCATTGAATGCTTTTCATCTGATTGAAGGTCTTATTGCACGCGTAACTGAATGTATTAATATAAATAAAATGCAGGCATTAAAAATGAATTGTGACTAATATTTAAACCAACTTATAACTGTTTTTTAATAAATAATTTTTTGTCGCTCTTAAATACCTGATTTGTTTATTTTGTTCCAAAGACCCATTTCAAACACTCTAAACTCATTCTAGCTAGATAATTCTTCATTATGAGTACTTTCTTTATTTTGTTAACAGCATTGAAGAATGGCCATAGAACCATTAGGCCATTTGCCTGTTTTTCTGTCAATAATTCACATGGAATGAGTTCTCATGTTCAAACTACTCTTGGAAAGCAAAAACTTTCTAGTCCTCCTGCTTACACAAACACAAATCAGTATGAACAAGAAGATCAACAATACGAGGAGAATATTAAAAAATCTATTTTGGAAAATGCATTACAATTTGTAACAAAGAGTGGATGGTCTGTAGAGTCATTGAGTTCTGGTGCCAAAGCGGCGGGATATCCGACTATAACACATGGCCTATTCCCAAATGGAGGTGGCGATTTGGTACATTACTTTAATGTTAAATGTAATGAACAATTAGTGGATGCTATGAAAACTGTAAGTTAATATGAAACAGGTAGGTATTCTTTTTTTTATTTTATTTTGTATTAATACTGAATTATCCATTTTCTGACATGCAGTGGCCCAAAACAGATTCGCAGGAGAAAGTACCAGCCCAATTCGTTGAGAATGCTATATTCCAAAGATTAACAATGATTGACCCATACAAGTGAGTGAGGCCTTTATTTTTAAAACTTACATTGCGAATTACACTTAGATACCTCGCTTGATCACTGAAATGACGCGCCCCACTTTGTATAAAACAGTACGGTAGAAGCGGTAGTGAGACGCGTCATTTCAGAGTGGACAAGCTCTAACTAAGAATGTAGTGAAAACCTAATGTACATCCGTTTTTCTAGGACCACATGGCCCAAAGCGATGGCTATTCAAACAATGCCTAACAATGTCCCCAATTGCTTGGCTACATTACTATCACTTGTTGATGATATATGCTATCATTCTGGTGACAGAAGTGTGGATGTAAGTATACAACATCTTTATAAAGAACAGTACCTACCTTTAGCTGTTGGTTCCATAAAAACAGTTTCAAGGGATCCTCGCACTAATATCTAGCTAGGTCATGTCCTTCCCGATTCCGAGCCGTTGTTGGTCTTTACGTAGAATGCTCCGACGTGGTGAAAACCTACTAAGGGATGATTTATGCTAGACCGTCACGGGCGCAAGGCGCGTCCGTATCTGCTCAATTTGTAGGGACCAAGACTCGGATGGAACACAGATGCTGCACGGTGTAGCTGCTAACTGCTTCATATAAACCGTTTGTGAAGTTTTAGATCCGTGGCTCGCCCGCGCCTCGTACATGGCACGGCTCGCGCCCTACATGGTCTAGCCTAAATCATCCTTTAAACCATTACGGCCTCGAGCCGAAACCGTGTGAATCGACAATCATGGGGTTAGAATGCACTAACTAAAGTTAAACATTAATTTTCAGTTCAACTGGTACGTCCGCCGGGTGGGTGTGGCAGGAATATACAAAGCAGCAGAGTTATTTTATCTAACGGATAGCAGCCAAGACAGTGCTGCCACGAAGAATTTTATTGTGTCACGTATTCGTGATGCCCAGTTGGTTCAATCGGCATTGAATTTAAGTCCGGTGGGTGCAGCCCCACAAACATTGACTGCTGCATTTACAACGGTAAGGGATTCATTGAGTTTCATGGGTTTAATTTCTATCATGTACCTATGCAATAGGATTAATAGTTATGTTTAAATTTTAAAAAATTGGGATACTATTTTTAGGGTTCCGTACTTCCTCAAAGGAAAAAATTAAACCCTTGTAGGATCACTTCGTTGTCCGTGTCTGTCTGTCAGTCTGTCAAGAACCTTTTTCTCAGGAACGCGTAGAGATATCAAGTTGAAATTAATATTAAATACGTAGGTCTTATAGTCTCTTGGAGCTCTAAAAACATCAAGCTTCTTAATCAACGCAGTAAAAAAATACGGCCTTTTATGCGACATATTTTGATACTCGCAAGTAAATCAAAACCTATATATATATATATATATATAACAATTCTCGTTTACCTGGAATCATGAAATTTGGCATGAAGCAAGATCTCACAAAACAAGTAAAGGAAAAAGTCCGAAAATCGTTAATTTGTAATTTTATAGCATAAAAAAAGTTTTTTTTTTTTTGTTTTCTTGTTTTTAAACTACAATGTTAAGTTTGTTTTTGCGATAAATTATTTCCTACTATGGAACCCTTTATTGTGCGTGGTCCGAAGCGCACTTGGCCGGTTTTTTTTTAAGTTCATCACCAACCATTTGCCATTTGGAAAATAACTTTAGATGGAACTTGCTTTGTTGAAGTAAAATCGCTCTGGTATACAAATAATTTAATATTCTTTATGCATTTTCTGAGTAACAAAACCACAAACATAGCCATCATAGCCATAAATTACATTTAACGATACTACTGGTGTAGTCGCGGAGACTTATTTGTGTTCAAAGACGTGTAGTTCCTGTCCTGGGCCGTACTATGACTTGTTAATGCCGTCATGATTCAGTTGTGAAAAAAGGATGGTGCTAGAGGTCGTATATTGCTCCGTCTCTTTCTCACACTGGAACAATGATAGTTTTAGGACGTCATAGTAAGCTCCCAGCTTATACAGAGACTTAAGAAGTTACGTTTAAGTTGTTAGTTTTCTTGCCTAAAGTCGGCACCGCACGGTACCCGATTCACGAGCGAAATTACACCTAATTGACTTAATCATAAAGATTAAAATAGCAGGCAAGCTTACAATAGCAGATGCTTATGGAATGAATGTAGGTATGAAGCTACAAGTACGCGGCGGGCTCGACTTGTTGAGCTAATTTAGTGTGGGCTGTGCCACGCACCGGCCGGCTCGCACGTTATTTCAATACTCACGCGCCGCGTCGTAAAAGAACACAACCTTAAAGAGTCAGAAGGTCAGTTACGCGATAGAAAGAGAGGCAACTTCTAGGTGAATATAACTGTATAGGTAATTAACGTGCGACCTGAATTGCACTTTAATGAGTCGTAGCAAGAGTCGCTATTTATTTAAATGATTTTGCGGAGTGAATCTTCTGTACTTGTACTATTATATATTCTGTGCTTACGTTCGTAAAATCAAAAACAATGAGGAGACACCTTTACTTTACAGATACGTACTTTAGACGAGCCTAATTTTATAAGTTACTCAAATGACAAGTAGTCTGTGCAAATAACCATCTCAAGAGTTTTCAAATGGAATTGCAAGATTTTATTTACAGACCTAAATTATTTATGCCATTCCATGCACCCACGCACTGCTTAGATAGGTATCTAGTTAAATCGCCCATCTGTCCCATGAAAACAATTTTCTAGTTCTAACATGATTAGGTACATGATATTATGCTATGGTATTATATAATATGTACTACAATGCATATACTCGGTGTTTGTGTAAATAAGTTTATTGATTTGTTTCTTACTAAACATTTTGGTCATAATTATGAGTAGTTTAGAATAAGTTGTCAATTTCTCACTAATTGCTCTCGTGACATCCTATTATATATTTGATATTCGATTATATTTCATTTATGGCATGGTTGATTGATTATAGGTATTTATATTATAGTGCTAAACATGACTTTATTTCAGGCCAAGAATATGCTCGGAATGAATACACTGAAGTAATAATAATATGAAGATTATATTAGGCAAATAAGTGATGGTTATATAAAACATTTCCACACAACAAAATCTTTATGAATTATAGACATTCAAAGTATTATTCATATTTAGTTGTTTGTAATAAATAGTTTTGCTACATTGTTGTTATTTTTTTATTGAATCTTCATAATTTTCTAATAAAATATTGACTTCAGTATAAAATTTAAAATTACGTAATATATTTATATAGTTTATAATGTGGCAGTCTCTTATAAAAGGTTGTATGTAAATATGCTTACAATAAACATAGCTCTTTGAGTACTGAAGGCACATAAGTATTAGCTATGATGGTACAATGTAATCACTGCCAATAGATACATAAGATATTAAGTTTGGCGGTAGTGGCAACTTGCTCCACACTTGTGCTGACACAGTTTGTCTTATGACAAATCTGCAAATCATTTGTAAAGAGTCCAGTTTCGCAAATCTGGAAATAATAATAAATGTTATAAAAACAATAATCATTTTCCAGTATAACTAATAGGTTGGGGAAAAAGTTTCTTCGCATTTTTTAAGAAAATTCAAAACATTTTTTATACATTTATCTAAAGTATGTAGGTACCATTTTGATCAATAACTTTTTGCCATCTTGTAGGTAGGGACAATATGATCCCATTGCTATAGAAATTTTGGGACTTCTGATCAAAATACCGCGACAAGTAGTTTTGGCAGTCCTCTCGTGATGTTAACCTGACACTGCCTAAAGAATCTGAAGAGACCGAAACAGGTGGAAATCTGAAGGTGCAAGGTCAGGACTATACGGCGGATGCATTAACACCTCCCAGCCAAACTCTCTTAATTTTTGCTGAGTGGCTAAAGATGTGTGAGGTCTAGCGTTACCATGATGAAAAACCACACCCCTTCTGTTGATTAATTCCGGCCGCTTTCTCTCAACTTCTTGCTTTAATCTCATCAGTTGTTCGCAGTAGAGTTCAGAATCGATGGTTCTGCCTGGTGGTAACAGCTCATAATGAATAATGCCCTTCTAATCCCACCACACACACAGCATCACCTTGTTGCGAGTTAACCCGGGTTTCGCCACAGTCTGTGAAGCCTGACCGGCCTTTGACCACGACTTTTTTCGCACGTTCTTGTCGTACGTGATCCACTTTTCATCACCAGTTAGTAGCTTCTACAAAAATGGTTCGGTTTCATTACGTCGTAATAAAGAATCACAAATGAGTACACGGTTCATTAGGTTTCTTTCAGTGAGCTCGTGAGGTACCCAAATATCGAGCTTTTTTGTGTACCCAGTTTTTTTCAAATGCGCCAAAACTGTTTTGTGGTCAATTCCCAGTTCTGCAGCTACGTTGTAACTACTGATATGCCGATCTTGCTCCACTTTTTCAAAAATGGCATCCATTTTATCCGTAATAGGGCGACCAGAGCATCGTGCATCTTTGGCATCAAAATTTCCGGATTGAAAACGCTTAAAACAAATTTGTGCTACTCTCACAGACACTGCACTGGGTCCATAAACATCGCAAATTTTTTTCGCGGCTTGCGTTGCATTTTTACCTTTTTTGTAGTAAACTTTTAAAATGTTTCGAATTTCTTCATTAGATTCACTCATCTTGACAGTACGAAAAACAAATGAAAATCACACTTTTTCCTAATTTGAATTTGGAATTATGTTCTTTAAAATTTAAACTTTCAATGATACCAAAACCAGCCAGATACAAATAGTATAGCCAAAGATATTTTATTTTAAGTTCATACATACTATAATGCGAAAAGACTTTTTCCCCAACCTAATATTTTCGGCAAACTTCGTGTTTCGTCAATCGTCGGATTTCTATCAGTTACCCTTTGCACTTGGTGCAGACCGGACACTCAATCGACTTGGAAGTATACATAGAGTTGATGTATAGAGTTGTTAATATTCTTTTAACTTAATGTAATTTATTTAAAAAATGGGAGGATAAAACTGACAGTTTTGATTGCCGAGGGACATTAAGAAAATAGTTGTACTGTACTTTAGTAGCTTCTTTTGTAAATATGACAAAATAAGTACCTGTTTAATGGTCTTGCTAATTTGACTGGCATCTCAAAAAGGTTTGATTTGACATCAACAGCTGAACAATGTTCTGATATTCTGTTTGCTGGTACAAATGTCTCATTATTCAGTGAAAATAGTCCATTGGCATGTCGCAGACGAGCGTGCAGTGTGCGGCCCACGCATCGGAATGATACGCAGAGAATATGACGGGAGTCGCATGAGTCTCTTACTAAGAATACATTGTCGTGCTGCCCAGCAAGCAACTCTTCAGCCTCACTTGAAGTGATGCCACCCCAGTACCAGCCATGCCTGTAAAAATAATAATAAAGTGCAATTAGAAAGGTTTAATATCATTTTATAATTAATAATATTAAAAATCATTCCCTTTTGATGTTTTGACATAGCTAGTGAACCATGCCACCAAATATACTGCTTTACTTTTTATCACAGTGAGAGTGAGGTGATAGATTATGGCGGCTACAGAAGAAGAATATAAAAGCAAGCAGTGATGGAGTGTCACCAGTTCACCACAAATAGGAGATGAGTGCAGGTCCCATTGTCCCATTGTCATCCCATCCCAGTCCCATTTCCATCCCATACCATTTTCAATAATTGAAGATCACTTTATGTAATCTACAGAAATCCAAACACACAATTTATCATGAATTAAATACAAAAAAAAAAAACTTTCTCCAAAAGATTAATTCTTAAAACTATAATTGAAGTGAAAACTTCCTTATGGTTGACAAATTTTTGGTATGGGGAAATCTTACAGGTTGGCGTCACCACAGTATGCTATGCATAGTTTTACATTTAAGTTTTCACTTCCGTCGGCAGTCCCCCTACGTAGGGTATTAGACCCCCATGCTGCCAATTTTTTTAATTTTAAAGGACATTCTTGGAAGTCTCTAATGGACTAATTCACAAAATTATCATTTCTCAAAAGTACCAATTCGCCAAATACTTATTACCCAAAATATAAAGAAAGTCTGTGAAGTAGGTATTCTGCAACTTATCAGCATGTTTGTTAGCTTATAGGCTGACACTAACGCTAACTCTAACTTTACTATTGGGATATTGGCATTGAACTAAGTCTCAAATGGTGCAACATTACTCCTTTATGTTCATTTGATAAGTATTGAGCAACATTTTAGGAATCTGTCTAATGACTATCATCAAGTAATTACTGTTTTCATTAATCTATCTATCTCCTGTTTACATACACAAATATTTATAACTAAGTATACCTAATTATCATAATGAGGAATGAGGAAAGTTTTGAGTATGAATGTCAATGAGTGACAGAGAGTAGGGGAAGACCAAAGAAACAATGGCTGGACTGTGTGAAAGATGACCGGCTAGAAAGGGGTGACTACCGAGATGACAACTAATAGAGAAGTATGAAAAAAAGGGGCATGTTGCGCCAACCCCAAATAGATTGGGATAAGAGCAGGAGAATTATGATGAATTATCATAATGTGAACAAATAAGTGGCCCTTAACTTACCTTACTTGTTTAGGTATCTGAGCAGATTGATTGATTTGTGATGTTGACATGGGCATAAACCATATAAAATAAACTTTTTAGTATTATTACAATAACAAAATGTATTCCAGAGTAATAATATTTCTAGTTTACACATACAGTAATCTGGACTGGTTTGCAATAATAATTTATTGTCATTTCAATTATAATAATAATAATAATCGTTTATTAACCAAATAATGTTTTACATTTCCTTAAAAGTAATACAAAAATAAACTACTCCTTAAAATAAAGTTAGGAATTAAGGAAACATAATTTTAATAAATTAACTTGTGGACTCCACACTAGGTCAAGCCTGTCTCGTGGAGTCCTAGACAGTTTTATTATAATTTTATTATAATATTTTATAATTATTTGGATCATAATACGAGTTCAGGTCCACCTGAACATCATCTGATCTATCAGATGAAAAACTTAACCATAACTTGTAAACAGAACAAATAATTACAGTACTTACTTTGATAATTGGCAATAAATAGCGCAAGTTTCAAGTGAGGCATGTTGGTGGTGTCCCCTCAGCACTGAATGACCTTCTGAATGTTGGCATTTAATTGCTTGTTTGTTCAATTGGAAATCCTTTTTGGTGTCATATACAGAAGCAGCAATAATTCTTTTGTCCGACGATGTCGATGCATCGCCGCTACATTTGTTGAGACTGCATAAATGTTCGCCACCATTATTTTTATTGCCAAAGTATCTCTGCAAAGACCTGACATTACCAGTTATGAACAATTTATTTTTCCAAAACTTTACAAATTTGCTTGTGTTTACAGAAGGCTTGCGATCGGGTAAAAATACGCCGTTAACAATATCTGTGTTGTTGAAATCTCTTTTGTTATCAACATTTCGCTGTAAATGTTTACATTCCAGTGGCTTCAACCACTTACGTAGGCAACCTGTTGCAAGCCATTTGCGACGGTTACAATGAGTGCATCTCTCGTAGTTTTTATTCATTGTTGATACAAAGATTTATTTCCTCTAAAGACTTTTAACTGTTTTACTTTTAATATTATTGTTGTAAAATTATGATGCTTCGCGATTACTTCGAGCAAACATGACATTGACATGACAAGAATGACAATTTGATTGACTGTCAGCAGAAGTGTCAGAATGACAATTTTTTTCACAACTTTTCAGAGATAACGACGTTAATTATGTCGGTACGAAAATAGTCGATTAATAAAAATTAAGCCAAGGACCTGCTCATCATCTGCCTAGGCTTTTGCCAACTATGTTGGTGTCGGCTTCCAGTCTAACCGGATGCAGCTGTATAAGCCAAGGACACACTGTCAACAAAATTTTTGATCGCGTTTAGGCTTTCAGAGGATTGTCATAACCAGGTCATCATTACCATCTACCTAGCCTTTTCCTAACGATGTTGATGTCAGCTTCCAGTCTAACCTGATACAGCTGAATATTAGTATTTTACTTGAAACCATTGCCTATGACTATTGACCCTTAGTCATCAATGAACTTACCTCCACAGGTAAGTAACATTAATTCGACACCCCTTGGTTATGATATCAGACTTTCGGGCTTTTTATCTATCCGTAACCGGCAACAACTGTCGCAGATCTCCGAATGATAGGCGGGCCAACGGCTTATCGTGCTTTCTGAGCCACGGAGCGATATCGGTATCTAATGGACAGACCTTCAATCAAATCAAGTCTTGACCTGTGGCCACGAGCCTCATACCATAGGCACAAGAGAATCGGCACCAATGTCACCGAATATTGTATTGTGAGTTTGTGACCAAAATGTTCGTGTTGGACACAGATCCCAAACTAATGAATTAAGGGAAGTCCACCGTCTACACTCGAAATAGATGCATAAATTAACTATTTGGTTGGATGACTAATGCAAATCCCACATCGAATCTGTTTTATATCGACTTGTGCGCTTAGTTTGATTTTATGGTATGGGCAACACTATAGTAGTAAGGTTTATCTGTGGTTCGTTACCCTCCTAGTCCTCCTATACTTTAGATAGTGTATTATCTATGCTCTTAATATTACTAGTCTGTGCCTAATACCTTCCCATTGAAAATTGAAATGGTGTTGTGGTGGATTTTAGGTCAATAATCCTAATTTAGCAATTTATTATTTTATTGAAATGCACTATTTGTGTGTCATAGTGTTTAACTAATTATTTTTTATTTATGTGTTGTGCCTATTATGGATGTATTGTGCATTGAAAATATTTACATTTTGTGGGAGTAATGACACTGAAGAAAATCGCGAAAATGTCAACAAAATCTCATATTTCTACGGAATTGAGTGGTTCGTAACTGTTTATTTATTTAAATACTTCTAAAACCATTAATGTAGTAATATTGAATAAAATCCTAACATACTTTTCACATGTGTTCTTAGCTCTGTAGTTAGCAGTACAGAATTGTCAACTTTTCTTTTATTTATTTTTACAGACAGTATCAGCAATGTGTTGGGGAAAAATGTTAAAATTCTTTACAAGTCCCTCATACGAATGGAATCAAGAGGTGATAAAGTAGACAACAAGGTTTTGGTAAGCACAATTTTTTTAAAATCCTGTTTGTCTAAAACTATGTTGAATAATTTGATTTCATTCAAAGAATGTAAAAGTTCAATAGTTTAATTTTTTCATATTATTTTAATTGCACACAAATATATAACCACTGTAATTTCAAGCTTATTTCATGTAGGTGCTTACTAAATAATTTTCTATTGAAGTTGCGTATCTCAATTTTATTATCTTAACTCATGATTTTGCCGGCTTTCGATTATTAACATTTAGTTTTTAAGCCTACCAATTTTGTGGCAAAAAATTACTTTTATTTTGAATATTATTAGCTTTGTGGCATTCTTTGTAATTTCTGCCTGCCCCCATGGGAAGTTGGCGTGAGTTTATATATAAGTGTGTGAGTGTGTAATAGCTTTGTCAATTATGTAAAATATTTATTCTAGTCATTTAACCCTTTGAGTCCCAAGGTCGCAATATTAGGTGAGACACAATAGATAATCAATTGTGATTCATTACTCGGGATTAAATAGGTTAATAAATAAGCAATCTATGGGAAACATTGAGCTCATAATCAACATGTTTATCATCTCTATTTCAGTGTAGTTTTTTGTTGATATTGATTAGACACTGACAATGGGATGAGTCATGTAGGTGTGCCTGTATCTAACTGAGCCAGCCGTGTGTGTGTGTGTCTGTGTGTATTCCCTGTGGACACATGCATACAAGCACAATAAACCATATGGTCAACTTTAGACACAATGACTAAACCAATTTATTCATTCATTGGCTTTATTATTTTCTTTGACACAAATTCTAACACAAAGCTAAATATGTATAATCCTATTGACTTGTTGGTGCTCGAAAAAAGTCTGAAATGTTCACTTTTATAAATTGAAACTATGTATCATAATAAAATGATAAATAATATAATATGATAAAAACAAATTGTTTTATCATTAGGCCACAGGACCAGTTTAATCAGAAAGATAATTTGTTCAGGGGCAAAATGTCCAATTCTCAAAATGTCCAACGGTGTCAAAATGTCCAAACACCCAAAATGTCCAGTTGTCAAAATGTCCAATTCTCAAAATGTCCAATGGTCAAAATGTCCAATTCTCAAAATGTCCAACTCCCAAAATGTCCAATCTTTGAGAATGTAGCAAATTTGTTCAATAACTCATCAAAGCGCTTTTATAATACTTTAGTTCATGACTTTATGCCCTCTAGAGGGCACCATATACAATTTAATGTGAGTTTGCATAGCCTATAACCAGCGAACGATCAAGACGCTCCCAACGATATCTCACTAGTCAAAATATGGTAATACAGTTTAGAAGTTATGAAGGAACAGATGAACATACATACATACATACATACCGGTCAAAATCATAACCCTCCTTTTTGCTTCGCCGTAGTCGGGTAAAAACACATCGCGATCTAACACTAATAACGCCATCTGTCGAGCTATTTTGTTGCCAAAGTTTTCTAGTATTTCAATTACTTTGCTACTACTAATTTATTTTTTTAATCCGTATTCAAATAAGTACTTGCAATATTGAATTATGGATATTAATTTTATTAGTCATATAAGAACCAAAACAAAAATCTAAATAATATGCATAAACTGAATGCATCCTGAGATAAAAGTATAAGTTGCTTTAATGTGGGTATGTTTGAAAAAAATTTACGCCGTACGTCATTATTTTATTAAATGAAAGGAAAATGCGTTGATGCAGTACCTACGTGTAACCAGTAGTCACAATATTGTATTTGTGGTTTTTGTTTTTCAATTTCGTATAATTTCGAAATCTACTATGACTGAAGCATTTGAGTTTGTTTGTAACCAGAAGGATAAGCTTACAATGATTCGAAATGGGTACCAGTTTTACAAAAACGTGAGTAATAAAAATAGAAGCATTTTATGGCGTTGTAATAATAGACGAATATGTACAGCATCAATCACCATAGATGAATCAGGAAAAAACGTATTGAGAGAATCGACGCACACTTGCAAACAAAATCTTGTACAATTGCATATTAATAAAGTAAAATCAGCTTTGAAGAAGGAAGTATGTACAGATTTAGGACCGATTCAGAAAATTTGTGAAGAACCTTTGAAAAAGTTAAGGGAAGAGTACCGTGATGATGCAGATTTAATACCGTTATTTCACACCATTAAGAAAACTTTATACTTTAGAAAGTATTAATAAAACGTTTTGATGAGTTATTGAAAAAATTTGCTACATTCTCAAAGATTGGACATATTGGGAGTTGGACATGTTGACCATTGGACATTTTGGGAATTGGACATTTTGACCATTGGACATTTTGACAATTGGACATTTTGGGTATTTGGACATTTTGAGAATTGGACCTTTTGCCCCTGAACGGATAATTTTTGAACAGATTCTGTTCTATTTTTATCTTGTAAATATCTATCCAGACACTGCAACAAAGAGCCTTATTCTCTTGCTTGTTACATGTTTTCTACACAGAATATTTTCCATTGTTTTTGCCTGTTTTATTTCAGATTGTAACAGCATACAGAATTTTCATAACCACAGCAAAAGTTCCAACAAGGGTAAGTTGAGACAACTATTATATTAGATTAATGAGTAGCATAAGGATAATTTTTGATACTCACAATACTAAGTTATATCTGTGACAAAGTTAAATTGTTTCTTTATAAAAAGATTGACAGGAATTTAAAGAATATATATATTTATATATGATTCAGCACTATTCTGGTCAGTACAAGTCAATCAACTGACTAAAAATTGTTTTCAGATTGTGGTTTCTGAACACATATACTCGTATACACTTGAACTTTGTTCCCATAATGCCAGGCATACACATATCTAGAACTACAGATGGTGAGCAAACTTGTGTTTAAAGGTTGCACAGGTTTCAAAAGTTCAAGCAAGCTGACAGTCCAGGATACTTGGGCAAGCCTCAGGTGCATGTACTTGTTTATGTCAAGTGCTGCAGTAGGTAGCTACTGCATCAAAAAGATAGTAATGTCAATATCAACAACAAGTGTGGCCATTATGTAGGTCAAAGCTTACAGGAAACATTACTTTATTTTGTCAATGAAATAACCTTTGTGAATGATGTCAGGTTGACAATGGATTTCACTTGATGGAAATAGAGGCACTGGATAGTAAAAAGGCGAATCATCTGTCAATAACACTCATCCATGAACACAAGCCAGTATCTATTCTCATAGGTAAGTGATAACTTCTTTATTGTTAGTAGGCAGTAGTTTGTAGGCGTTTATGGGCGGCACGTCGGCTCTGAAGGCTGATTGACGACAGATCACATAATGCTGACTGCTTGTTAACAAACTATGTTCTAGGTTCTAGTCAATTACTGCGCACTCGATGTCTGCTATCGTCAGCTAGTGCCGACAAACTATTCTGTTCTATACATAGGCACCACAAAGCCGCATTTTATCGTAGATGTTTTTTGCATGCGATGTTTATAAAGAGCTAAGATTTCGACGGTCTAGAGTTCTGGAAAAGGTAGTGACTCCTTTACATACATATTAGATGAAAGCGAGACGAAAGCTGTATAGTCGTGATTCGTAATTTTAATAGAAATTACTACTTAGGAGTCAAGGCAGATAAATCGAATTGGACCTATACGCAGGTTTCTCGTGATAATTCAAGTTTCGATAACATACCTACGTACTTTACACACATTAAGTAAATTGTAAATTCAGAAAGTTGCTGTAGAAAACGTTGAAATGTTAGTTGAAATCATTTAAAAAATAGGTACTTTGAATAGGGAATATGCATGTAGGTAATTCAAAACACTTTTATTAGGTACCTATTTAAATATACATTGTTTAGAGAGTCCAGAAACAAATTGCAATTTGTTTTACATTTTTTAACGCATTACTTCTTCGATCAATGTGCTATTATTGATTGAAGCATTACTTAGTTTACAAATCATTATTTTATTTATGTTACGTTTTTTTGGTGGAACGGAACGCAAACTCGAATCGCGTTGTCTTCGAAAATGCCGGAAATGACCTCAAAAGCTATGTGAATAATTGTTTTTTTAGCAAACTGTTTGAATTCTCATTGAGGTAATTTAGTAACAAAGCTGTATCGTGAATTATGAAGTCACATTATATTTGACTTTTAATACTTTTCTTGCGTTTATATTACTGTGCTTTATTGATTAAGAGAAAAAAGAAATAACATGCATATTCCCTATTGGAACTTATAAAATCATAGACCTTCAGATCGATTAACGTCTTAAACCTTCCTAGGAGAGTTACAGCTACCATTGTATGCTAATGAAATGCAACACTCGACAAAACAGCTATCATTAAAATAATAATGATTACGACCCATTTTCCGTTAATTGTTAATGGTTAATTAATTTTACCTTGAATGTATAAATATTATTCGCGATTTTTGCTGTTGCTTTAGCTCATAGCAACACGAGATTAATTCGAAAACCCATGAATGTATATTCGGTTTCTCCAATCATGATTGCCTGTATCTAAGTAAAACTACATAGCTGTTTTGTTTGTTTGTAAAACACAGCAAAGAAATAGGAAATATAACAGTATGAATATTAAAAAGTAATCCTATAGACCGCTATTTCTACGTCATACCTAGACTTCAATATTGAGGTACCTAGGTGTGTCTTTATACGAGGGGGGATCAAAAATTAGTGAGAATGAGATAGATTATAATGACTATTGATAACTTAATAATTTATTTTTCTACATAGTCTCCGAGTCTCTCTACACACCGAGTCCAGCGCTTTTCCAAGACTTCAATCCCTTTAAAAAAAAAAGTTTTGTCTTGGTCCTGCAAAAAGCTCTCCACGGCATCCATCACCTCGTTATCGTCTTCGTACCTGTTTCCCCTTAAGTATTCTTTCAATTTGGGGAACAGATAAAAATCGCTAGGCGCCAGATCTGGTGAATAAGGGGGGTGGTCAACCAATTCGAAGCCAGCTTGCTGAATGGCAGCCATCGCAACTGCCGACCTGTGCGCGGGTGCGTTGTCGTGATAAAACAGCACGCCCCTTCGAAGTTTCCCTCTCCTTTTCTCTTTGATGGCATTCCTCAACTTAGGAAGCTTTAAAGCTGCATAATATTGGCCTGTAAAAGTGGTTCCACGCTCCAGGTAATCAATCAACAATATCCCTTCTGAGTCCCAAAATATTGAGGCCATAACCTTGCCAGCCGATGCCACAGCACGAAACTTCTTCGAGGTCGGTGATGATGGCCGTTTCCATTGCGAAGATTGCTGTTTTGTCTCGGGATCAAAATGATGGACCCATGTTTCGTCCATTGTTACGAAACGAGACAAAAAGTTTTCAGAATCTTCTTGAAACTTATCCAACAATATCTTGTTGTTTCTGACTGTCGGTTAACATTCTCGGCACCCATCTTGCGGAGACTTTTCTCATATTCAAAGATTGTTTCAATATGGATTGAATACTTCCATATGGAATGCCCGTTTCTTGAATTAAGTATCGGATGGTAACTCTTCGATCGCTCAATATAATTTTTTCGACTTTCGCAACATTTTCTTGGGTGACTGACGTCGATGGACGGCCGCAACGATGTTTGTCTTCCGTGCTCGTTCTCCCTACTCGAAATTGAGAAGCCCACCTTGCGACAGTGGAATAAGGCGGAGCAGACTCTCCTAATGTTGCCTCCAAATCGCAATGAATCTCTTGCGTCGTTAACTTTTTTAAACAGAGGTATTTAATAACGGCTCGCACTTCGTTTTCCTCCATTTTCGAGAACACGTTCCGATACGAAGCAAACAAATGACTACATTCAGAAAAAAACAAAAGAGAATCGAAGATTTTTTTCTTTATTAATATTACAAACACGTATCTGAGCTATGCCTGCCAGTATTTATTTTTTTTTCTTACCAAGGAGTATGTCGTTCTCACTACTTTTTGATCCCCCCTCGTAGTATTTAGTACATCCCTGTCTGGTATTATAAATGTTGGTTGAAGAAATGACTACCATCAACCATGTTAAGAGTTTGTTACTCACTATACGATTACTTTCAGGTGAGGAAGGTACTGCGGAAGGTGTCATAAATGTACTACACGCACTTGTTGCCGCCTTCGACGATTTATTCCCAAATGTAGCCGTGGTCGACATAATATCGAAGGTTTGTATAAATATGATAATTTCATGTACTGGAAAAAGTTTCGTTGCTTATTCATACGCACTAAATTAGCGGGACAATCAACATTAATTTATTTAATTGTCGCGCCGGTTAACGTATTTATAAGGATAAAAGTAATCGTCCTGTGTGAATCATCAATACAACGCGTGCCAAGTGAAATACTCGCTAACCACTAACCTAATAAGGAAACATGACAATTGTACCTTGGTTAATAATAATAGCCCCTTTTCCCTTTGTGGTACTTGTTGTACGAGGTGATAAGGGGTTAAATAGTCGATCAGTGCGATAACACCCGTTAATTAAGAGTCACAAAGTCTGTAATCAACAGTTGCCTAATTTAATTAAAACCCGAATTTACAGTACCTACATTCATATTCCCATTTTAATCGAAAATTACCATCACCAAACAAACCGAACCAAATATTTAAGAACTTATGCACGATGTTCACAAGCAAAGTTTCATTGCGCAAGTTTGTGTCGCCAACTGATTTACACATTCACTACGTGTCATCTTGCTGCAAGTAGTGCGAGTGGTTTCAACTTTAACTGATAGATAGGAATAAAACTTGTTACCTAGCGGTTGTCGTGGTCGAAACCACAGGTCACCATCATGACACTCAATGACTTTGATGAATGCACGGAAGGTTCTTTACTTAGTCTAAGACCTTTATAATCAATCCATATTTTCTGTCCTGTATGTCTACCTTTCCTCAACAGGTAAATCTACCGTACCCAGTGCCTCAAGTAAGCGGTACTCGGAAACATTCGACATGCGGAGATTTCTCCAATCAGTACGCAGCGATGTGCGATCTCTGCCAAACGCCATTCAGGTAACAATCAATATGCTACAACATAAAGGTTTTGGCTATCACTTCATAAAGTACTGTTTTGGAAGTTGTATCCTGTGCATGATTAAACCGTCGCGCGCCAATTAGCAGACACAATTGAAATTCTATTGTTATCTGTACACATGGTGTACAATCGACATTTTAAGAGTTAATCCATAAATCAATTATTACCTACTTGGTTTAACCATAAGAAAAACTGATAGTCAAGTACGACCCGGACTCTCATACTATGCCATAGTAACTATGGGTACCGAATTTAGAGCTGGAATGACGTTGATAAGAAATATGTATTTTTGTCAAGGTTTCTTGCAAATATTTTCCTGGATAAAGATCATTTGTAACATTCAACTGGCTACATAGTAGGTATTACTGTTAAGTAGGTAAGCCTTATGATAAACGGACAGACTACATAAGGGACTGCATGCATGGGGTTCGTCGGCGCCCTTTGGATATGGAACCTTAAAAATGGTCTGAGCAAGCGTTGTGTATGTTAAACTATCTAGGTCACGAATAGAATGGATTGGAACCGGATATAATATAAATGAAGGAGGAAGAATGCATTCTGCATAAGTACATAGAGGTCATTTTAATCGAGTTCAATTGTAGGTCTATGCTAGACATTGCAGTTTCATTTCTTATTGTAATTTGTATTTTGTTTTACCGCTGGACTATACACGCTGCTTTTTTATTGGCTAGGGAGTTCCACGATAGTGTTGTACTCATCATTATGAACAACTTTTACGATGGGACCAAACCTGAATCAATCAATGGGGTCGGCTTCCAGTCTAATTGGATGCAGTTGAATACGAGTATTTTACATGGAGCGACTGTCTATCAGACCTCCACAACCCAGTAACTGGATAATACGATACCCTACCCCCCCCCCCTGACGTGACCAAACCTGAAAATGTAGGGAACAGCTGATTTTTGTTTACGATTTCAGGTTTGGTCCCATAATAAAAGTTGTTCATAATGATGAGTACAACACTATTGTGTGGCAGCTTCCTAGTCAATAAAAACGCCGGCAAAGTGCGAGTCGGACTCGCACACGAAGGATTCCGTACCATATATGTTTAACAATCGCAAAGATAACTTTGTATTTCATAATGATACTGTGAATTACAAGGTTATTTTTTGCAGTTGCAGAAAATCGCTCATATTTAAACAAAATACCTTATGAATCGGCGTTTTTAGTATTTGTTGATTAAATACAGTATATGGTACACGATATTACAGAAGTTTCAAATTCCTAACTTGTTTAATTGTTGCAATAAAGCTCTTACAAAAATGGTCTAAAATTGACAACTTTTACGGCCCCCTATAAATAAGCCTTCATTTTTGTAGATCAGCAAATATATCTACTCGATGAGTTCTAGACATTGACACACCACATGCTAGGGTAATTTTTTTTTTTTTTCAAAATTGAAATTTATTGTATGGATGGAGAGTTGGAGACCCCCTTTAATTTTTAACTTTATTTTATTTTTATTATTTGGTGCTAGAGCCGTAATAGAAATACACAATCTGTGAAAATTGTCTGTCTACCTATTACGGTTCATATAACAGACAGACCGAGGGACGGACGGACAGCGGAGGCTCAGTAATAGGGTTCCGTTCCGGGTACGGAACCCTAAAAAGCAGCGTGTATATTATGTTCCAGAATAAAGCCCGTAACTTATATCGAATAAAACCGCTATAAGTATTGAGAAGCAAAACTAACACGAATTACTCATCTCATTCCGACACGCTCGAATTCAAGTAAAACCGCAAAATATATTTAAAAAACCAGCTTCAATTTAAACGGATTTCAGAATACTATGACTAATTACTATTCTAAAATAATTCATGCGGTATTATTTGTTGTTCTTATTGTATTTCCGTTTCTTCCATTCATATTATTTGTCGGTGTTAGTAACCTCTAATGACCTGTGAGTACTTGTTTTCGTTTCAGAGCTGAAGTGGCGTGGGATATTGATACAATATATCTGGCACATGATATACGAATGTTACATTTGAAGGATTTCGACCATTTAGATCAGAGGTACGGTTTAACAATACTTCTTTATTGCTATTTTTGTTGGATGCACACTGTTTCCCGGTGTCTTAAGTTTAGATCTTAATAAATGATTTGATTGTCTGCAAACAGCTTGAAATATTCAAGAAAGTTTGTCTGAAACTGAGACTTGGTGAGACTTAAAAGTTTGTGCGTAGGTACATGAAACTCATTATTGGCAACTACAACCTACCTGCATGTTGTCATAAGATTGCGCAGTGTTCTATGCCGCGTGTAATAAAAAAAAACGTGCTGAGCGGTATCTACCGCGTGATGAGCTTATGAATAATGAATAAGATGTCCGTTCTATATCTGATACATCGAAATGAATACATGAAAATGTAAACTCTAATAAAAATATACTTTGGTTGTTCAGAGACCTAATCCCACTAGTAATGGCATTACAACACAACACTTGGTTCAACGGCGTGTGCGGCGACGGCGTGCGCGCTCACGGCGAGGCGTGGGAGAGCGTGTGTCGCGTGGTGCGCTGTGCGCGCCCGCCGCCCGCGCGCCTGTCGTGGCGGGCGGCCGCGCTGAGGCACGACCACGCGGCCAGGCTGGGCCATGCGCTCACACGAGCTCGACATGCTCCCGCCATGCATACTATTGACTTCTCGCAGAATCATATTGAGGATAAAGGTGAGCGTTCGATCTTTCGAAGAGCGTTATGGCATGGTACAGTCCATATAAGGACTTGCTTCTCGGATCTATCTGCCTGGTTAAACTGCGTTTGAAGCTGGCGTCCCGTGGATTGTTGACCATTTTTTGGCTCCGATAATAGGATCATGGAGCAATTTGTGCACAAGCACTCTGAAAAATCTCTCCTTTTGCGTTTCTACTTGTAAGATGAAGACAACTCCTTGCCATAACCTCTTTTGACAATATCTCCTTTACAATCTTTTATCAAACCCACGAAATGACATACAATACGAGCAATTTCGTCCAAAATCAACAGCCGATATTACCTACGTAGTTAGAATAGAAAATGTATGCATGCCTCACTTTCATCAACGGTGAATCACTTTTAGTTTTATTCATTGAATATTTATGACGTCACGCCATTGTTTGTGTTTATAGGTGCTATTAGTATACTGAGCGGGCTCGCGAACAATCCGGACGGGCTGCGACATATTGCGTTATCGCAATGCGGCCTTACTGGCAAAACTGTGATGCATCTCGCGACCATGTTGAATGACAACCCCTGCCATCTCTCTACACTCTCACATCTGGACCTCTCCTATAATAACCTCAAAGATGACGTACATGTAAGTTTACAACAAAAAAAAACTTAATGTTTACCTACTTTTTTGACTGCTGAACAAACACCGCAAACGGGCCTGGGTTCGAACCCTAGTTGGGGCACTGTGATTGGGTTTTTCCACTAGGGATTTCTCAGTTGCAGCCCATAGTCTGAATTTGTATCGGTTTAATGGCAACTGGCTTGCCCCATGACCTAATAAGTCATAAACTCATAACGTACCAAATGTGAGTCCACTATAAACTTTTGGCTTCCATTTCGCAAAATACAGGCATAATAATGTACATCTCCCGTCCTTATCCCAATTTATTTGGGGTCTGTTGGCGCAATATGTCCCTTTCATCCATACTTCTCTATAAACCCCCGTTCGTACGGGCGTAATAAAATCGCGGCGGGATTTTATAGCGCACTGGATTTTCAACACTCTGCTTAGCGCCGAGAGTGCAAAATCCAACAGTGTGTTTTTTCTACGTGCTAGAATGTACTCTGTTATTGTTAAGTGGGATTCTCAACGCTCGGCTCAACAACGAGAGTTGAAAATCCAGTGCGCTATAAAATCCCGCCGCGATTTTATTACGCCCGTGCGAACGGGGGTTTAGTCGTCATCTCGACCGTCGCCCCATTTCTAGCCATATCATCTTTCAAACAGTCTATCCATCGTTGCTTGGGTCTTCCCCTGCTCCTATAGCCATCGACATTCATATCCAAAACTTTCCTCGCGACATTTTCCTCTTTCCTCCGCATCACATGCCCATGACAACCGGTTTCCGCACAACTTTTCAATCACCGGTGTTACTTTCAGACTTACTCTTTTCTTATTCTATCCATTCGTGTACACACACACACACACACACACACACACACACACACACACACACACACATCCTTCTTAGCGTTCTCATCTCAGCTGCATGCAATTTCCTATCATTCATCCCTTTTGTGGCCCAACATTCTGATCCATAAAAGTCAGCAGATCTAACCATTGTTTTATAAATCTTCCCCTTAAGTTTAAAGAGCATGCGGGAGTTGCAAATTATTACCGTGACCTGCCGCCATTTCATCCATCCAGTGTTAAACACCGATCTACTTCGCCATCGCTTTACACGAGTGAACCGAGATACCAGATATAGATAAGCATAATAATGTTATGTTAACTTATTTCTAATTTCTTCAATTTTATATTGTTCCAGAATTTATACAATTTCCTCGCACAACCGAACGTTTTGACACATTTAAACTTGACAAACACAGAGACGACGTTAGAAAACGTAAGTAATAAAGTAAGTTGTGCCGTTCAGTACATGGATACGTATCCTGTGCTCAGTTTATTTTGCTATTCTAACCATATTCTTTCTACTAATAACTATGTACTTCTTTGAGATAGTTTAAATCTTGCACGCATTGACGAAGGACCAATTTCTTTTTACATTCACTCACTCAGGTCATAGCACACATATCAAATCGGAAAGCGATCGTTACCGTATCAAATCGAGCCTTGCAGTATTCTTTGTATGAAACTCTACTGCAACGCACACTAATTGGAATCGTAACGTAATCGCCTCGGCGAAAGGCGATACGGTGACAGTCCCTTTCCGAGTTAATATGAACCAACCAACAACCATTTTAATTGTAACCAGTAATTTAAATGGTGTGCATAATAAAGAGTATTCTATTCTATTCTATTCTATTCTATTCTAATATGTGTGCTCCATTAAGGTATACCATAAAGCTCCATTAACGTATCCTAAGCAATCTATACCATAAAGTTGACAGCAGATTACTACTGGACGTAGTCCTCTTTGCGGAGTAAAGTAATGTTCAGTAACATAACTGAACAATGGTCAATGTTCATCGATACTAATGAATGAACATTGAGCTTACCGATAGCTCAATGAAAGGCATACAATGAGCATACTGTAGCTAAAATCCGATCGCTCGCGAGCCATAAGAGATATTATGTAATGAGGGGTCATTGTACGAAATTCTTTCAGCTTCGCGACCGGACTTTATCAGCATTTGAGTTGATATGTGACTATTTGACGTCAGTCTATTCTTATTAATTCGTAGCTAGAAAATAATGTTGATATATTCTCAGACCTAATTCACTTTTACAACATAATTACAAGATGTTATATGTCAATGTGTCCCACAATAAATCTCTGCACATCATTAGGCTTTCATATTTCAACTTTCTGTTTATCACCCTTCTAGAAAACCAATACAATAATAATAACCTCCTTATGTACCTACAGATGTGGGGTGCCCTTCTCCGCGGTTGCGCAGCCCGCCTGGCCACGTTGTCAGTGGCGCGCAACCCGTGGTCCGCGGGCAGGCGCGCGCGCGACCCACCGCCTTCATTCCGACAGTTCTTCACCGCTTGCCTCGCCTTGACAGAGCTCGACTTCTCCTATTGTAAGATGCCGCCGGATGCACTCAAGTAAGTGAACGACATCATCATTTGTTTTTATTAATAAACGATAAATAATAGGTCTTTACCTATGAAATTGCCGTTTTGTATGAAAAAATTTAAACGAATTTTTTCATGCATTTTTTATTTGTATTAATCGAAGTAATCACCCATGCAATCAATGCATCTTTGCCAACGCAGTGGCAGTTTATTGATGCCCTTTTTAAAGAAATCAGCTGGACGGGAGGCAACAAATTCTTCAAAGGCATTTTGTACTGCCTCTCGGGTATTGAATTTTTTTCCCTCCAAGAAGTTATCCAAATTCTGGAAAAAGTAGTAGTCTGTAGGCGCAAGGTCTGGTGAGTAGGGCGGATGACGGAGAGCTTCCAACCCCAGTTTTTGCAACTTGGAGACCGTCTGCTGTGCAGTATGAGGTCGCGCGTTGTCGTGCAGGAGCAGCGGAGACGAGCGATTGACCAATGCTGGTTGGAGATGTGCCAGTTTCTCCATCATGCTTGTACAAAATGCCTTTGAAGAATTTGTTGCCTTCCGTCCAGCTGATTTCTTTAAGAAGGGCATCAATAAACTGCCACTGCGTTGGCAAAGATGCATTGATTGCATGGTCGATTACTTCGATTAATACAAATAAAAAATGCATGAAAAAAATTCGTTTATATTTTTTCATACAAAACGGCAATTTCATAGGTAAAGACCTATTAGTTTAAATGAATGAAATAATGAATGATATTTATTTGCAAAAATAAATGTACTTAGGTTCTTAACATCTGTCATGTGTTTCACTATTCTCGGCATTTCGGGACGGCACACCTGATTGTTGTGTACAACTTCTGTAAGATACGCACACTACGATATAGGTAGTGGAGCGCGTCATTTCAGAGTGGACAAGCTATAAACAATTACTGGTTAATCAATAAAATAAATAAAATTAGAAGGAGTGGAGGGAGGCATTTTCCCAGGAATGGGACAGTGCAGTCTGACAAAAAAAAATGGCAGGTGAGTTGCCAATTGCCATCCCAGAGACAGCTGATATATCTCAAGTGCCTATAGGTATACTCAACTTAATTTATTAAAGAGACAGAGTCCGGACGTAACGAAATGACAGGAAAATTTTAATTGATAAAATAAAGCAAATTGATAATAGCAACTGTTTTTTCAGCAAAATCCAGTGTTAAATAGGATAAAAAAAATTCCGCCGGTTTCTTGATGAAGTACATACGCATTATTTTTTGCCCTTAAGTTGTAGGAAGCATGTTGAGATACTGATTAGTCGGCACACCTTTGCGGATATTTAACAGCATCACCATGACTTCCGTTAGACCATGTCTGTTTATATATCTCTATGTGTAGTTATGTATAATCGATTGTAATATTTATGAACGATTCCAACTATCCATGCCCATTGTATTGTGATTAAAAACAAGCAATGTTACTTTAATTATGACACACAACAATTTTTTTTATTAATTGTCGACAAGTTATTTGTAAACACTCACGGGAAATTATGCATTGTTTGCCGGAGTATTATTTAAAAGAGTCGGGTGCTATGTACCAAGTAGTAGTTCGTATCGGTAGTTCAAGCTGTAAGGTAATTGTGTGACATTACGGATAGCTATTTCTCCGGCTATTCATTCAGTTTCATGAAAGAGCATTGATAGTCTAGTGTAACAGTCGGACTGCCATATCATAGTTCTCGAGTTCAAATCCAAGGCACGCACCTTTCACTTTTTGGAATCATGTGCGTATTGTATAATTATCACTTGCTTAAAAAACGGTGAAGGAAAACAAACCGGCATGACTGAGAGATATTTCTCGTCGGCATGTGAAGCCAAGTCAGAGGCCCATGGGCGCCATGAAAACTCTGACACCAGGTTAGTCACTAACCACACTAAAAAAGAAAATAAAAAAATGAAAGAGCTGCTAAATATCGAATTAGTAAGTCTCCACCATGCAGGCATACCCAATTTTACATTTATTAAAATAGTTGGTTCTTTAATTGATTGCCTTAGAATCTGGCAAGAGATGTAGTTACTTTGTTTATTTGTGAAACATGTTGACAACACCGGCAGGATAACAATCAGTTCTGTTTTTGTGTTAGTAACTGTAAGTAAATGTAGTTTACTATTGCCACGATATTTGGCACGGACTATTAATAGCGCTTAGTTTTGAGTGTGCAGTCTTAACATAATGCCTGGGTAAAAAAAAGAAATTCTAATTAGTCCATCAGTCAGATAATAAAAAAATATTAGACGGATTTTTTGGTATAGCATATTAATAAAAAAATACTTAGATAAAACTCATTAAAGTTGGGAAGTGGGGGCTCGCTAAGTCACAACTCAGTATAAAATGTAACAAGGCGTGACGTCATGCCACATTTTAACTCAATCACTTACGTAAAAAAAGAAAAAAATACGTGTCCAATATTTTTTAATATTAAAAATGACGAACAAAAAGAAAATGTCATCATCCCTATTTTTATCTTGTCTATAGGAGTCTACTTCTCGGGTTGGCGTGTAACGAGAGCGCGACAGGCGTACAGTTGAATCTGTCAGGAGTGCTGTCCTCATCGCAGGCGGCACATGTGCTGGAATCCTGTATACACGGTGTTAGATGCTTGCAGTCACTCGACTTGTCTGATAATAGTGAGTTTGCAAATTAATTATCATTTTAGCTTTTTTTCCTGACCATATGCCGGACGAAGACTTTCATGTATGTATTTTATTTATTTAATCATTTATGTATACACAAATAAACAGACAAGAAGAAAGAACCAGAAAAATACATACAAAGTTGATGCTTATTTCTAAAGAAATCATATAGAAGAATATTTTGTCGTCATGATGGATGGACAATATTAAATACTTCTCTTCTCTCTCTTCTTGTCTTGTTTGTTGTTTGCTAAACAACACACAACATACTGGTACGGTACATACACCCAGTATGTTCTGTAGGGTGTGGTACAGATCATCAAACTGAATAACTTTCTCCATGGGACCAACAGCGAAAACGCGAAAAAATAATCAGCCGTTCCATTCATTTGGGTCGAGTAGGTATTGAAGTTTTGTATGGGGCAGTTTATAATTTTTTCGCGATTTCGATGTTGATTGTACGGTCAGCAACTGAAGTCGGTTAACACTGCTACTCTTTGACATCATCTAAATTAACACAAAATGATTCGATAAACTGCTTTTTATTTGGTTTATCTGTTAGGAGAGAATGTTCTTAAAATTTTAAGTACTTACTGTTCCGATTTGAATTAAATATTTCGCTTAGTAATTAAGATTAAAAAACTGCAAGTGTTAATCGACTTTTGTTGCTGACTGTACCATGAAGAAAGTTATTCAGCTTGATGGTGTATAGCACACCCTTAAATTTTACCACACCTTTCTCATAAATCCTGTGTAGTTAACATATTATTTCTTTCTTTCTGTTTAGGTATGGAATTTGAATTATCTGGCATAGTGAGAGCGATTGGAAAAAATCATTCCATTACACATTTATCTCTAAGTAAACTTACGGGAAAAAGATCGTATGCGCCGCCTTTAATACAGGTATGTACAACATATATATACTTTATGTATGAAGTTTATCTTAAGGTCAGGTTGTTCGGACCTGTATGCCTTTGAAACGCTACCTCCGCCTCCCCCAAATGCAGCGCGACGTGTTTATTTACGACGCGGCGCGCCGCCGACGATTTCGCAGAAAATCCATGCTACAGTGTAAAATATTTGCAGTTGATCAACTTAATTAGTTTTACTTAGTTCGATTTTTTTCCCTTATGTTTTCATTTTATGGTGTCTACGGTGGAGTGAACTAAGATGATTACATAAAATGTCGTAAATTGGTTTTCACATTATCAGATATGGATACCAACACGATCCGATAGCGATAGGTACAATTATCTCCATGACGTACCGCAGAACTCTGAGCGCGAGCGGATTTAGCCCGATTTACGAATTTTGAGTTTATTTTTAAAAAATCTATTAAACTCAAAAATCCAACCGTTAAATTCCCTCTGAAATACGATTACCTCATGGTACATGCAATTTTCATATAATTTTATGCTGTAATTAGGAAATGAAACGGAAAATGGTTTTAAAATCGAGCATGTTTCGGATTTTTTTTTCATCCGAGGAAATTACAACTTATCGTGTTTTGAACCGTAAATTTCCCTAAAGCAAGGATGTATCTATGGCATATATTTTTTTCAGGACCTTAATACATTAATTTGACCATTTAAAATTGATTCTCAAAACAGGAAAATTCGGATAACCCCCCGTTAATTTAGAATGTTTTGTAATCAATGATGTATGTTTTTGCAGGCTCTAGTCCATGTTCTACAAGAACCTGATACTGCATTGACGTCTTTGGATCTCAGCGATTGTAAATTAAAGGTAACTGTTACTTTTCATAGCTATAGAATAGAATCAGATATATTTATATAATAAGTGTATTTTCTATGGAGTCCATAATTTCCCAGAAATCAGATTGCTTATTTAAAATGCGTGATAACTTTAAAAATGATTACTATAAGATTTGCGCTCTAGCATGGTGCGGGTGACACATGTCAGTATGGCATGACTAGGTCAGTGACAATATGCACAATTCAATTTTATCGATAACGATTCTTACAGCAAAAATCTCGTTCTCCTAATAATTTTAAAAATGTCTTTGATATATCATATTATTATGAAATTTATTTTAAAATTATGTATTTAATTCAAAACATTAAAAGAATCACATTCAAAGCACTACCGATATTTATTTAAAAAAAAAGTTCTTTTCATTTTATCATTTTTTCGGCTAATTTAACTCTATAGATGTCAAACAACAAAAAATGAAAAATACATACAGTAAACTTCTTTTTCTATAAAAAATATCGACTATCGATAAAAACCCATAATAGCAATACATCTCGTTACTAAACATGTCTATGGCGTTACGTTACACGTTTTGCTTCATTTTTCTTTAAATTTTATTTTATTTGTAGATAATAGCATTTTGGCAGGATAATTTATTTAATTTACTACAGTTATTATTGAATCCGTATTTTACGATTATGATATTTAGGGTGCAGCTAATATATTAAATCATGATTGTAAATCGCGATAACGTTCAAGATTGAAAAGGAACAGTTCGTCAAATGTCACCCGCACCATGCTAGAGCGCAATAGGTATAGCAATGTGGATAACACATTAAAAGAATTTCCTGCTCATCCCTTCAACTAAGCTGAATCAACTAAACGGCAAAGTCGTGTCCACTCCTAGCACAAGTATTTGTGCTAGGAGTGGACACGACTTTGCCGTTTTATTACCGCTTTTAAGATAATGTGTATCCTTCAAAGGTCTTAAGTGTTGTGTTATTTCGCAGGGTGATCTGTACGGGCTACTGAACGCTCTAGGAGGAGCGAGACGACTACGTACGCTCGATGTGGGCGGCAACCTCGCGGGCGACGCGGGCGCCAGGCTACTCGCCAAAGCGTTGCAGTGTAACTGCACGCTGCAGACTTTGTATATAGACAGGAACGCGTTTAGTTTGCAAGGTAGAGTTTAATATGCTATTTTTTTTTCCTTCAAAATATTATATCTGTAATGTTCAGAGACTATACAATGAAAGACAGGCGTTCGACAATAGAGCTATAATTGGACTGACTTCATGTACAACTTACATCTACCGACATACTTGCAAACTAATTAATATGAATCTACCTACATTACACTTTGATATAAAAATTTCGTGAATGTTGATAACCGAAAGGATGTCCTGTAATATAAATTAAAAGTCAAACTTGCATTCGTGTGTTGCTCGGAAAACTAAAGTCGTTGTTTGGGGTATGACATTTATATTTCTAATCTGACTGAGACTTTTTGGCGGGAAGTCAAACGAGGCGGTAATTTTGATTTCGCAAAAAGTTTATTAAATATAAAATTATACGGAAATACCACATAAATAACTTCTGACAAGACCTCGAACCACCATGAGTGTCACCAGTGGCGGTGAGGAGCCGCCAGAGCCAGGGGAAAAGAAGAAAAGAAAAATTACCGGTACTCGAAATTCTGACTCTATAAATAAATACAATATTTTTACTAAACCAAACTATAAAAGATTGTTTATAGAAAATACGAGTTCAGAATATATAGTATACGTCGAGTCGACAGAACAGGAGAAGGTAGGGAATAAAAATCCTATCACACTCACCAACCTAATATCAGACAATGTTAAAGGAGTCCTAGGTGTACATAGAGTAAATGCGCATAAAATAGGAGTAACATTTAGAAAAGCGACTGCGGCCAATAATTTTCTAAAAATGGAAGAGTTCCTGTGGAGGAATAAATTTAAAGCATTCATACCATCCTATCTGACAGAAAGGATTGGTGTATTGAGGTTTGTGCCCAAAGAACTTTCCAATGAAGATATATATAAAAATATAGTGTGTGACTCTGAAGTAATATCAATTAAGAGATTCATGCGTAAGGTAGAAGGAAAATTAGTGCCTCTGAATACAGTTGCTGTCACCTTTGCATCAACATCTTTACCGCAATACGCCTACATACAACTATTTAGATACGAGGTGAAAACATACATACCACCACTATTGCAATGTTATAAGTGTCTTAAATTTAACCACTCTGCTAAGACTTGCAGAGGCGAGCAAAACTGCTCTTCTTGTGCTGGTCGTCACTCCTACAAAGAATGCGATGTCGAAGAGATCACATGCATCAACTGCGCAGGTAATCATCTTGCCATTTCACGAGACTGTCCCATTAAAAAACAAAAAATTGAAGAGAAAAAGGCAAAATTTCTGCAGCAATCGTATGCCACTGTTGTGAAACCAACCCCTACATTTAATGAGAAATCTTTCCCTGTTTTACCCAAGGTTACTGATAAGGCTAAAACTAATGAAACTTTAGATATTAAACAAGTAGCAAATAATGATATTATAATTAACGCAATTGTTAAATCGTTGGTTGCATTAGGAAACAAGAGTGACTCTGATGGACCACTCACACATAAGAAAATAAAAGAAATATTTTTATCAAATTTAATTTAAACATGGATAATTATCTAAATATTTTACAGTATAATATACAAAGTTTACAGAGTAAAAGAAGCCTATTACAAAATTTATTAATTGAAAAAAATATAGATATCTGTCTTCTTAATGAGACTTGGTTCAAATCTAATTCTATAATTCCACACTTTCCCACATATAATTTAATCCACAAAAATTCCATAAATTCTCACAATGGAGTAGCCATTTTGGTGAATCATCGTTTAAAGTACAAAGTAGTTAATACACACTTCTCAGAATCGATTCAAAACTTATGTATCACTATAGAAACACAATTTGGAGCAATGGCAATACTTTGTGTGTACAGCCCTCCAAGTATCAGGTTTGACTCGGCAAAGTTAAAGGACATAATCAATAACATACCCAAACCTTGTATAGTTATGGGTGATTTTAACGCTCATAACATAGCCTTTGGATGCCATAGTGATAATAATAGAGGTAGATGTTTATATAATATAATTGATGAATTTGACTTATGTATTTTGAATGATGGATCACCAACAACTGTTCCATATCCTAATAGACAAGCTTCAGCGATAGATCTTGCCCTTGTTAGCTCTTCAATAGCTCATTTATGTAACTGGTATGTTCATGACGATCCCATGGGTAGCTATCATCTTCCAACCTTACTTGAGATCAACATTCAGCCATCTATGTATGACACATCACCTCCTGTGGATCAAGAGAAATATATTTATAGCAAGGCAGATTGGGACGAATATTATAGCCTATCAGAAACTTGTTTTTCCCACTTGGACTTAATAAATGATTCCCCTTGCAATGCATATAACCATTTTATAGAAACATTAAATGATTTAAGGAATAAAACAATTCCAAAACGAAAATTAGGTGCAAACACAGCAATTAAAAAACCAGTACCATGGTGGAATACAAAATGTAGTGACGCTGTCGCAAAATCAAAAGATGCATTAAAGTATTATTTTTCTCAACCCAACATTGAAAACTGGATAAGGTATAAAAAACTAGATGCAAAAAAGAAAATAATTCTGAAGGAAGAAAGTTCTTCTTCTTGGCAAAATTTATGTAGCAGCTTCAATAGGTTAACTCCAGTTTCTAGGATATGGGGATACATTAAAAAATTTAAAAAAATTGGAACAAATCGAAACAAAAACATCAATGATGAGTGGGTTCCAAGTTTTTTAGATAACTTAGCAGATTCTACTGAAATAGATGATAATAGGTGTGAGTATTTGTTCGAAAATGCTACAGAAAATGATGTAAATGTATTTCTCAAGAACAATTTCACTATAGAAGAGTTCAAAACATCTTTAAAGAGTAGGAAAGATACTACACCGGGATTGGATGACATACCTTACATGTTAATAAAAAAATTACATTTAAATGCACAAACAACATTAATTAATATTTATAATAAACTATGGAATGAATTAGTAATACCCGAGTCTTGGAAAACACAGTGTGTCATTCCAATTTTAAAACCTAATAAACCTGTAGGTAGTGCTTCTTCTTATAGACCTATTTCCTTATCATCTTGTCTGGGTAAACTCTTTGAAAATATGTTGAAGTTAAGATTAGATTATTTTGTTGAATCTCAAAACTTAATTCCTCCTATACAGTTTGGCTTCAGAAAAGGTAAAAGTTGCTCTGAAAGCCTTGTATCATTATTATCAGATGCAAAACAGGTTAAATTAAGTCACTCTAATGCAATCTGCGTGTTTTTAGATGTAAAAGGTGCTTTTGACAATGTAAATATAGAAGAACTCATTCAAGTATCTCACGATATTGGTATACCTGGTCATGTTCTAAAATGGCTTTATTCTTTTTTAAACAATAGAACTGTATTTGTTAAATATAATAATAAATTGCATGGACCTAGGACTGTCAACAAAGGCACAATGCAAGGGGCAACTTTGTCACCTTTACTTTATAACTTATACACTTCTGAAATATTAAAATATGTAGATGTCCCAGGTGTAAATATCCTGCAATTTGCAGATGACTTGCTTTTGTACAGCATAAATCAAAACATAGATATAGCAATGTCTAATATCAATAAGGCTTTGTCTCAATTATACAGATATTACCATAGTAAACTTAAATTAGAAATTAGTCCAGAAAAGAGTTCAGTTTTAGTTATCAGTAAAAATGTAAATACTCCTAGCAATATTAAAATTTCATACAATAATGTAGAAATTCCTGTTGTTAAGCAGCACAAATTCCTAGGCGTCATTATTGATGATAAATTAAAGTTTGATGAACATATTAACCATATAAGTAACAAAGCACTGAAAGGTATTAATCTATTGAGACATTTAGCAGGAAGTTTTTGGGGATCTGACCCCAAAGTTATGAGTATGCTGTACAAAAGTATAGTGAGAAGCCATTTTGATTACAGTAGTTTAGCTTACATGAATGCCAATAGCACCTTGTTACGAAAATTGGATGTAATTCAAAATATGGGACTGAGACTTATTTGTGGTGCTATGCGCTCCACACCTATTAATTCTTTAGAAGTTGAGACATGTATACCTCCCCTGACATTACGAAGGTTGTTGTTGGCTGAGAGATTTTTATTAAAAGTCATGGCATCAGATGATAATCCTTTACTAAAGAAACTAACAATACATCCTGAAATCTCACAGTCAATTCCTCCCAATGCCATTTCTGCTTCTTCCTTGGTTGGTGGAACTCTACCTGAAATGCCAACAATATTTGGACATGTAAATAAGAATTCACAAGATATTGTTAAAAACAATATTTGGCCTATATACAAAATTCCTTATAATGGTATTATTAACAGCTTTGCAATCCATTTTGACACGGTGCACAATGAATTTGATTTTTTACAGTTTAAAGACAATAGACCAGAACATTATATTATATACACAGATGGATCTAAAACAGACCATAATGTAAATGCAGCTTTCTATGATCCACAGCTAGACTTCACCAAATGTATCAAATTAAACAGGGTGTGTAGCATTTTCACTGCAGAATGCTATGCAATTTATTGTGCACTGCAGCATGTAAATAGTCTTGTAAATAATGTACATAATATTTTGATAGTTACAGACTCCAGAAGTGTTTTGTCTGCTCTACATAATGTAAATATTTCTTATAAGTTAAATTATATTATTTGTAATATTAGACTTATAATCCAAAAACTACTTGATAACTATATTAAAGTAGAATTTGTATGGGTACCTTCACACAGTGGCATTCGTGGAAATGAGGTAGCTGACACGGCGGCCCGTTCAGATCATGATGAGGATCGATCGGAGTTGCTCAAGGTTCCATTCACTGATTACTACAGCCTTTTTAAAAAACTTAATAGACACTTATGGAAGGAGTATTGGGACATAACCCTGGAAACGAAAGGCAGATGGTATGCTGAAATACAAAATGAATTACCGATTAAACCTTGGTATCATAACTTCAAATACATCACAAGAAGATTTATAACTATTATAGCACGCATGAGATTGGGACATTGCTTAACACCAGCTCACCTGAATAGGATTCGCATAATTAACAATAGTCGATGTCATCATTGTGGAGCAGAGGATGCTGATTTGGATCATATTATCTTACAGTGTTCAAGTTTTAACATTCAACGTTTGATTTTGGTCAGTGAATTGAGTGAATTAAATGACAATGACAATGACATTGAAAGTGAACGTCAACCGTCACAAAGTGTTCCCCGCCGCGTTCAGGATTTGTTAGAAAATAAGGAATATTTTAGTGTGTTGTATAAATATATTTGTAATACTATAGAAAAAATTTAATTAATGTTGTTATTTAAATGTCTAGGTTTGTATGTTTAGTATGAAAATAACGATGTTAACATAATATCACTGAGATGTACCCACGCAACCCGAAAGGGTGGCCAGTTGGTAATAATGAACAAAACTATTGATGTAAAAACTTATTAATATGTTAATGTTATTTACTGAAGTGTAACTCGTACCTTATTACCTTTGTATTGTAATATTACCATTTATGTATGCGACTGAAAGACTTGTATCTATGGTCATGAATAAAAAAATATTAAAAAAAAAAAAAATCTAATCTGACTTAGACAAATATTGTATTACAATTATTTGTTGTTGTTTGTTTAGGACTAACAGACATAGCAACGGCACTACGTCGCTCAGTGAGCGTGCGTCGCGTGGAGTTCCCGGGATGTGACGCGGCGGCCGGCGGGCGCGGTGCCAGTGAGCGAGTCGCCACGCTGTGGAGGGACCTGCATGAACGGTCGGTTGTTCTACAGATATTAATGTTCGGTGTTTAGTTGCAATATCAGCTTCACGCGTTGAACTTCTTACAATATCTATACTTATTATGAAATAAAGTCGCTTTTCGTGTCTGTCTGTGTGGCCGCGTTGTTATTCAAAATAACGCAACGGAGTCTGATGTGATTTTCACTATAATTTAGAGAATTTATTCCGGAAGGTTTATATGTATAATACATTAATATTTAACTTAGATATAATATAGAAACCATGTTTTGTCAAGTCGTAAAAACAGTGCGAAGCAGGGGGCGAGTCGCTAGTATTTTATATTCAGTGCACTTTTGTCGAGCAGCAGTGGTGGCCCAGTGGTAACGGCCCCGACTTACAAGTTGTAGGCTTGTAGGCCGTGGGTTCGAACCCAGTCAGGTGCTTTACTTTGTGTAAATAATTTCACCACTACTGCTCTCAAAACGGTGAAGGAAAACATTGCGAGGAAACCGGCATGTCCTAGTACCAACAATTCTAAGACATATGACATCTGCCAACCCGTACTGGGCCCGCGTCGTAGATTACAGCCCATTCCCTCTGGAAGATAGGAGGCCTGTGTCCCAGCAGTGGGAACATTATAGGCTGATTATGCACTTTTGTCTACCGCGTTAGCTGGTATTCAAACATTTCATTATTATAATCTTCCTTTAAAATTCATGTTTAATTTTAACATTTAAGAACATTTGTGTGTGAATTAATAAATAGGTTTTGGGTTTACCCCGACATATTTTGGTCCTTCGAGCCGGATAGTTGTACCTGGATAATAAAATTATATTGTTACTATCAGACATAGCGAGTACTCTGACTAAAACATCTTTAGAAAATGTTAAAAAATTACCGCTCCAATTCAATCCAGTTCCAGTCCCATCATAAAAACCAGTACAGATTTTTTTTTATAAATTTTGGTTAAAATTATTTGTTTGCACAATGATTTTTAACCTGTGTTATTCCTTAGCCTGGCAAGCAACTGCAGCCCCGCGCAGACACACACTCTCCGCGCGATGGCTCTAGAGCGGGCGTGGGCGGGCGGCGAGGCGGCGGCCGCGCTGGCAGCGCACGCGGCCGCCGCGCTGCCGCCGCCTCCGCTGCCGGCAGCGTTGGAGAGAGCCGCGGCCGCGGCGCATCATCTGCTGCATCAGTATCTACAGGTATAGGAATACTACCCTACTACCCTGGCCACCAGTATTCCGCTAATTTTAATATTCTACGCAGTGATGATTGAGTCGATTTTTCATAATCTTTTTTATCTGTCAAACTGTCGAGTTGTGTACAGACGTTACAGGGAAGCAAGGCTTAACCAACCTCCCAAGTGTAGTTTTTTTTTTTGTGGTTTTTATAATTATGTATGGTATTTATGTTACAGGCCTTTGTTGCTTGAATTCAATTATTTATTTATTTATTAAAACTGTGTTTGTGCAGCGGTGCGGTGAGGTGTTCGCAGCGATGGGCGGCAGCGGTCCGAGCGGCGAGTTAGTGACGCTACAGGCGGTGCGCGACGCCATGGCGCCCTGCACCACGACGCTGCAGGATTTGCTCAAGTAACTATATACTATTTATTTATTTATTAATAAATGTTTACCACCAGCTTCGGTATACAATATATCATAAGTAAAGGTAACAATTAGCATTGTACTTACACAGTCGCCATTCTCAAAAATAAGTGATTATACCGAAAAATACAAATATAAAACTAGTGGCGCTAGAATTGTAGTAGTTTATGATACTGTTACATAATGAGGGGTATTAAAACACGAGTGTGGGTTAAATGAGCCGTAGGCGAGGTTTTTAATAGTATCACACAAGTGTTTAATACCTAGTTATGTGCAGTTTCATACACTACTTTATCTACACTCGTGCATAGTCACCTATTTATAAATAAAAAACCAAAGTTAGCAAAAAGTAAACAAACACAATAATGACTCCGACAATAATGGCTCTACTAGAAATACGAAAAAGGGAAAGAAAACCGTAACGTGGAATACGTTACTATAGTTACCGAGCTATCATGGTTCAACCGCGCATGCGCCATAGCGCGGTCCCCTTAAACAATGATAGAAATCGAGTTGGAAACTCCTTGGTCGATCCAAAGTGTACTTTAATAGATAAAAGTTATTTTATAGCATTATCTTGTCAAGAAATCTGTATCATAATAAAACTTTTTAATTTTATGTCAGTTGTACATGCATAAAGTTTGTCATTAGGGTACTATTTTTGAATTCATAATCACAACTTATGACAAGCTGTAAGGGATAAGGCCGCTCCTTGTACACTGCCTATTGTATTTCCGTACTATGTATTTGTTTTGGCGTACAATGAATAGTATATTATTATAATAATTATCATAGCTAATAAACATCATTATAATAACAGCATCGCTAAATATACATACTGTGAATCTATTTTTGGCCTGTCAGACCAGACACGTAGTATCCGAAAGCATAACCAATACATTCGAAGATAGATCAAAGGATACTTAAATCGCGTCACATCCTTATCAGCTAAAATTGCCACAATCTGACAAAAAAATAACGACACTCAACATAATTATCAACAAAATATTGTTAATGAGTAACGAACGTTAATATTTCCGCGAATTACTCCTAATCTAATTCGCTGATTCAACGGAAAGCCATAAACTAAGTTTCAGTCACTACGTTTACCTGGTCAAACAGTGCGAAGCGACCACGATACGAATTTCATTAATCTGTAGTTCTTTAGACGCGTACCCTTCCCGCATCGCCTGCGCATATCGTCACTGTGCATGATGATCACAGTAAGCACCAAGTCTACACAACCTAAGGCATGTGTGGCAAACCAATCGCAGCGCAAACCTTGTGATGTTTGTACGAATCTTAAAAATAAGGGCAACATCTGCCACGTGACTGACGCTCCCGCTTCGCAGTCGCTGTGTCTGCATAGTTTTGGCCGAAGCTTTAAAACGTGTATACTAAACTGTTTCTGTATAAATAGTCAGGCGGTGGAAAGCCTGGCTCTGCTAGCTTGCGAGAATGTCGACCATATAGACAGCGAGCCGATGCCCAGTGCGGACGGAGACATACCCGACTTGCTGACTCCTATATCACATTCTGGGGTAAGTTTATTTATATTATACAACTATTTTAAGTACAATGTAAACTCTTTATAAATTCCTATAACGTAGAAAGTAGTTAAATTTGGTTGGTTTACCTTAAAATCCGTACATTGATACACTCTTTATAGCGCAACAGCTATTCTCTATTACGAAGAAATACGTTCTTATTTAGACGTCAGAAAATATATTCTATCAGCGTTAAGTACTGTTTTCGTTATATTACCAATTTACAAAAGGCTCCGACAAAATTTTTGAGGTGCCGAAATTTCTAAGAAAAACACTTGAGGTCGTAAACAGCCGCCTTGCTTCTGTTATTGTTAATTGCCTAGAACACGTGTGACATTACTCTTGGATTGCTTTGTCTTTAAGAAGGTTGGCGCTAGTACTAAACACACTAACACATCGTAAACCAATAAATAAATAATAAAATAAAAAGAATTGTGATTGGCATTTGGTTGTTTCTCTTTCTTTTCTCCGCTTAACGAAAACTCTAGAACGAAAAAAAATGCTGGGTCCCTTGAGTTTTATTATAAAAGTTTACAGTGTACTTGAAATCACTTAAGCATTTTGATGCAAAGGTCTGGGAAAAAGTTTTTCCTATAGATTTCCAATGTCTCTGTTTTTGGTGCCTTCTCTGGCCTGTCTTTATGACAATGCTTGTCTTTAGGCACCTAATGCGTGTCGACCCTGGCCCATCTGTCCTGATGCATCCGACAGATATTATGACCTGTGCCCTGTTTATCAAAACTCACAAGTCTATACGTTCACAAGTTACACTTTACAAGGAAGTTTTTACAAGATCGTGTAACTTACGTTTATCAAAAAAAAATCTACTGGGCTTGTAAAATTGAATACTTGTTGAGGTTCTACTTGTACGTTCTAAAATCAAAAATGTGTGCCGCATTTTTTCCCGCTATTCTTTTTTGTTTTTAATTGAATATCCCTTTATAAACGCATGGCTGAATGGTATATTGTCTGTGCGTAATATTGACGGGACATTAAAAAAGAAGTAGAGACAAAGTATTCCCTCCTTTTATTTATAATTTGAAGTTTAAAGAGTATTCGCGGCAAGGTTTTGCGATTTCTTGATAAATTACTAGAAATGATAACAAAATAACGATTTTACTACTGATTCGCTACAAAAAATAGCGACAGAATGTCCAAACAAATGGCTACCCAAAATGTTATTAATTGTTCAAATTTTTCAACTTGTTCATAGATCGTCTCCTTATGACGGTAGTCAATTCTTGTTCTATAAGTTCTTGGTTCCATTATTCTAATATTTTCATCATTGCTTGAGTCACTTGACCACATTTTATAAGAGAAAATCAAATTTAAAAATGTATTGCGGTACTAAGCACGACACTTGTAAGACGGAATAGAGAGTCGCCGGACACTCATGATTTGCTATGATTTCCTACAAATTGTAACTTACAGGGGATTTTTGATGAACAAAATCACGAATACAAGTGTAAAAATATACTTGTGAAAATAAATAATGACCCTTGTAACTCGTAATTTACACGTGCAGTTTTGATAAACACATACCTATTTCTAATAATTAAATTTTTTACAGGACAATTGCTTGTAATACAAGGTTTGTAACTTTTGATAAACAGGGCACTGGTCTTTAAGATTGAGAAACATATCAAGCCCTTAACGTTTATTGGGCCTTGAGTTTTAAATAAATTCATAAAAGATAATAGTGACCAGTTTATTGTGTCACACTTCATAATTATAAATCGGATATTCGAATGCATATTTGCCTAAAGTTGAGGTGTTGGCTATTATAGCACGCACTTTTGTAAGATCGTAAAAATTTCGCGATTCCGGAATAGATTTTAGTACTTTTTGAATATAAAATGTAAGTTGCCAACTGGCATAGCAAACGTCAGGAAAAGTAATGTTAAAAATGAATTTCAAGTAAACAAGCATATAAATAGTATGTGATTCCGGTGTTCTGGTATTTTTTAAATAAATAATAAGTACCACATATTTAAGAAGTCGTTTTCATACCATTTATCCGATCATTTGTGCATTCCCGGATTTTCTGGAATCGCGGGATTTATATTAAGAAAAAAAAAATTAAGAAGTCCATAGTTCCATAGTTTCTCAGGCAAAAATTGACTTTAGGTAAATATGCATCCGATTATCCGATCTCTGTTCTTAATGATATCAGATTGATCGATACAGAAACCAGACGCTTGGCTTCGTTGAAATATTCTCATTTTACTCGACGTTCAACAAATTAATCATTCATTAGTCCTATATTATAAATAACACATGCAATCATTGATTTCACGCTTCGCAGAAGTTGGATTACTTGAATTTGGTAAGAACAACATTTCTTCATAATTAGAAATCGTGACAATTTACTTACATTACGCCATTATAATCTTTTGTTTTAAAAGCTGACAGATAACAATACTCGTATTTATGAAATTCATTGATTGCTATACAGTGGTGGAGTGTAACCGTGCATTTGATTGATTTCCATAATATATAATCTAGCGTTGTGTTTAGTTGAAACTTGGAAAATAAAAGTGTTACCTTTATAATGTTGAACTTGGTGTCAATTAGTGTGCTATTCAAATGTTTTCGTATCTCGGCTAAAAAAACAGTAATCCCTGAAAAAATTAAGAATGTAAGAAAATGCACGTCAGTTTTTAATCTTCGAATTAAATTAAATTTATCTATAATTTATCAAATTTCCTGAAAGGAATATTAAGTCATTTCTGTTTTTAGCTTGTTAACAAACAATCATAATATATCTTTATGACTTTTTAAGACTGCGCTTTAAATAAAGTTCACATGACATTTTGTCTTAGTTAATCAATAGAAAATTGTTGAAATTTTACTTTATTTGTTCACAAAACTCTAACAAGCAAGTTCAAGCAACACTGTCTTTGTCTTATTACGTTGTTACATTTACTGCGACATTGAAAACATTCCTGTCTTTTAAATATTTCTTTCTAATAACGCGATTTCACCTAGGCTACACCTTTGGGATGTCGCCGTCGCGAGCGCGGCTGCCGACGCGTCCGTCCCAAGTCCGTGGCAGAACAACAATGCAGCAGCAACGAGATGCTATCTCTGCCTCCCTTACACGCAGAAGCTGCGGACGCACTGGCCGAATTACCAGCAAACACGCTACGACACCTCGTCAAAGGTAAGAAACTCTTTCTACAAACTTTTTTTAAAATTTGGAAATGAGTGCTGGCAAGTATATTCCATATTTGACTTGGCCACGTGTATACGAAGACTGTCACTAAATGCAAGCTTCTTTTGTTTTTATTTTCTTTCGAAGCAAGCAACAACCTTGTCCTTATACATACACGTTTGCGTATTTATACACGTAATATCCATATTATTGTTGTGTAGTTGTTCACGTTGCGGCGGCAAATTGTAGTCGTTCTAGGAGAATCATCGCATGTTTGATTTCTTACAGGTCGACCTAGACGGGCTAAGACAAGGGCGCCGACGCGACCAATTACAGATCAGTCGCAAGATATCGATGAAGGTATAAGAAGTGTCGTAAACTAATAATACTTAAAAACCCGCCTAGAGAATGTTTTAACATAGAAGTGTTATGTATGTGTTCCTGCATGAAAATGCGAGTAGCGCCGAAACGAAATCATGTCGGTGGCGATGTTTGTATCTATTCACGAAAGAAAGGCAATGTTTGCTTTTGCACAATAAAACAACAACAAAAGATAAGATAAATGTAACAAAAGAAAGAATTAGGTTAATGATATCGAAGCTAAACTATGTATGCACAGCAACGTGTTTTCTGTACTTACATTTTTATAGTAAAATGAATCCTTGCATCGTGAATGCACTCATTTAAAGTTTTTTTTTTTTTTTTTGGTTAAAGTACGGTATGATCTGAAGTAGCACGCTATTTTGGTGTTGTGACGCGCCGTACGAGGACTTGGAACCTCCATGCACATCTGCCATAATAACGTAAACTATCTCAGACCAGAACCCACGTCAAACTAATTCACTTGTCTCATTTTCTGCTGTGAATATGTCAAAATAAATATGTCCGTCAGGTCTGGAAGAGTTCTGGCGTACCTGCCGCACTCCGCCGGGCAGCGAGGAGGCGTCGCTGTCAGCTCGCACGCCGCTGACGTCACGCTCACTGCACTCGCTGTCCTCGCTCGCCTCGCCTTCGCCGCTCAGACACTCGCCCACGCTGCAGCGAGACGATACCATGTATGTAACGAACATGTAATGTAACACACGTACCTGCCGCACTCCGCCGGGCAACGAGGAGGCGTCGCTGTCAGCTCGCACGCCGCTGACGTCCCGCTCACTGCACTCGCTGTCCTCGCTCGCCTCGCCTTCGCCGCTCAGACACTCGCCCACGCTGCAGCGAGACGATACCATGTATGTAACGAACATGTAATGTAACACACGTACCTGCCGCACTCCGCCGGGCAACGAGGAGGCGTCGCTGTCAGCTTGTACGCCGGTGACGTCACGGCTACGTCTTTGTAGGCGTTGACGTGACGTCATTCGTAATTTCATGTAATTTTTAAATGGCATTGTGAACCTCAGACCAGAAAATCCACGTTGTTATTGAAAACAAATTATGCTACTATTCCATATAAAAATGCGGCCAAGACAGTATAAAATATCACAGATTTTTTAAAAACAATGGATAAGCCTGTCTGTCAATAACTTATCAGTATCGGTTATTTTGTTATCATTATGAAAATTACTGAATTTAATTATTAAAAGATGAGTATAGTCTATTTTTTTTAACAAACGAGTACTGAGTTATATCTCTCGCACATTTCCGATATTGACAGAGTGAGATGGGTCATTAGCTTTGTTTTGTTTTGAAATTGTTAAGGCCCGTTCATATTGAATACTTCTAAAATTTACTGTACAGGAGACGTCCGCCATGACTCACGCACAAATCATATCGTCTGGTTCACTCACTAGAACACGTGCGACGCGCAGGTAGTCGATGACTCAACTGAACGTAATATGGGCCAAAGTTCCGCATGATCACCTCAAAGGCGATAATCACATGCACGGCTCACGACTCGATAGCACATTGTTCGTATGTCACTAGCTGCGCTCTCACATGAATATTTTCTTAAGTGAGCATTAAGTTTTGTCCATAGTACATGTAACTACAGCGTTTTGTTTGTGTGGAACGGACTTTATGTTGATTACGTGTACTAATAGCAACGCAGTCAAAATTTTCGGTACTCGTTTGTTAAAAAAAAACAGATTATTATTATTATCATTTATTCATTCAAACAACAAAGGTCCACTGTGTTAGTAACAATATTATTTAACCTATGTTAGTACTTAATAACTAAAACTGATCTGGTTCGATCGGCCAACGCCCACACAAGCGAGCTATCTGCCCGGGCGGCTATCGAGTGCAGAATGATGTTAGGACTGCCACGCAACCTCCGAAGTAATGAGGCAGATTTCTTTATACTCATATTTAGATTTCTTTATACTTTATACTCACCTTGTTTCATTACTCCTACTCATTTGTTTAAACTTATAAATTATAATTAATCAAAATAAACAAATGTATTACAGGTACAGTGTGACATCCGGTGAAAGTACGCCGGTTTTATTAGAATGTGGTAAGTGTACTTGTAATTACAAAATTAAATAAAAGTTTTATAAAAATATAGAAACTATACCCACTAGCTAAGACTTCATATCTCAGATCCTCTCATATTTATCATTTACAGAAGTATCACGTTGCAAGTCTTCCGATAATGTAGGCATCAAGACCTCGGCGTCTACGCCCCCACCATCGCGATCCTCCGACAACGTCAACACTATGGGTAAGTACCCTTTAAACACGCATAAAATATTCTCTTGTAACAAATAAAGGGGTGTATAGGGTTAAATTCACAATATTCTGGCTATCACACTTTTCATGGGTTATTATTATTATAAAACACTTATACAATTTTGGTTCAAAGCTCTGGCTTCTGTATACTTAATACTATCTGATTGAGTTATGGACTTTTTGTATCTGATTAGCGCCAACATCCAACAACAGTTCTTAACTGACCATGAGTTGAGAATCACGTACAATAGCTGAATTTGATTGGCTTATGAGGTGCCGATCACTAGCAGCTTGGTTTCAATCAAATACCGATCTTTAAAGTCAAAAGGTCCAGTTATAGCAACTCCATCTGATAGTATTTGCCTAAAGTGGTTGTCCCCCACCGCCTTTTCTGAATGTGCTAACACAGCTTATGTGCGAATTGTACTCTGGTGTGAGTGTACGCTTCACAGGGCAATCATATCCTATAACAGGACTATGGTCATTTACTTAAATATAGCGTAACCAATAAAAGAAAGGTTTTGTGTAATATGTTTAAACTTTTTGCTTTTCTGTGCATTAAAACGAAGGTTTCATCCGCTTAAATATACTCAAACAAATAAGTTTTCTGCCCAGTTCAAGTTGTGTCAACCAACAAAAGTTTGAATATTTTGCACAAAACAAGTATGACTTCGCTGTGTGCGTGTGTAACGAGTGCGTGTGAATAGGGAACGGGTGCGCGCGCACGCCCGGCAAGGCGCGGCCGTGGTCCGTGGCCGGCGTGAACCCAGACAATAACGCCACTTGTACTACCGGTGAGATATCGCATGACGACAATTATTTTTTTGCATGTTCGTTCACCCTCTTTTTAACCAGCCAGTGTCTTTTCCACTCCCGTCCCGGTTCCTTCTTGAATAATGTTCCTTACAGGTATTTTTAAATACGCAGTTCTCCTCAGTATAATATGATTTTTACAGGATGTACCAGAAAGGTGTGGTCAAATTGAAGGGCGTGGTACAGACCATCAAACTGCACAACTTTCTCCTTGGGACCAATATCGTAATCGCGAAAAAATTATCAACTGTCCCATAGAAAACTTACCTACTCGACGCAAATGTATGGGACGGCTGATAATTTCTTCGCGATTATGATTTTGATTCCATGGTAAAAGTTGTTCAGTTTGATGGTATGTACCACACCTTTCTGGTACACCCTGAATAGGCAAAAGCACGAGCATTGTTATAACATACAAAATACAACTTTGCTTTTATTTTCGCATACACCGAAGCTATAACGCTGCGATTGGCTATTATTTATAAATCAAATTATTATTTTATTCGTGGATTTTTCGATAGGTTATCCCACCATAGAGACTTTTTAGTTCAAGTTTCACTGATACATAGTAATCAATTTATAAAATTCAAATTTAAATAGTTACTAACTTTTATCTTTAATTTTACAGAGGAAAGAAAAAGATATCTACCCTTACCAAAACAAACTCATTTTGATGATGAACTCCAACCAATTTTTGATTTTAACTAATTGCATATTTTATTAATTTAACTTTAGATTAATTTTGTGGCCATTTACTAAATATATATTTGTCTATTTCCCAATGTGTGTTTATTAAAAGTATGTACTACATGGTGGAGACGACAATACAGAAAAAAAAAAAAAACAAAGACAAAATGTAAACAAAAAAAAAAAATGAAATGAAAACACTGGCATTATTTGAAACCATCAAATGAATAATAGTAGTTACGGCTCGACTATGGGTTTTGCCGATTTTTGACTAGCTCTAGTGACTCATTTATTGGATATATTAAGTTGAATTTTTGTATGCAAACTGGGAATGTAATTAGAATTTTAGAGCATTCCATAATTGATTCGTATTTGGTTTTTTACGAACCAAAACATCAGAGCTGTAGTGTAGTTAAAAATACCAATATCTGGTGCTTATGACTAAAAGGCTGTCTATAAGATATCGCTTTGAACGATAAGAATGCCCGTTCTGACATCCTTTTTTTTTTTGGAACTTTTCCTAATATAAAGTAAAGAAATTCTATCTATCTGTCTACCAAATCATTCCTCTAACGAACATGAACTCTTATGAACATGATGTACACTCGACAGTGCGAGGCGAATATCACGCTGTGGTTAGTATTTGATATTCTGGTGGTGGTCTACAGAAGGCGTGGAGGGGTGCGTTGGCGGCAGCATCGTGGGCATCACGCCGGGCGCCGCACTAACCAGTAACCAACTTTCAAACGCTATTCTATACTGAACGATTGTGCCCTGTGCCGTCTCGCTGTATAGGTAAACGCTTGACGCAGCTTTATGTGTGCTGTTGTTTTAAAGGCATGCTTTATTCCTGAAAACCCGATCATTGAAAACCAATTCATTTGAAAAATTAAAAACAACTGTGTTTTTACTTATTGTAGAAGGTTCCTGTGGGCCTCTCCCGATATCTTTTATCTCTTTATCTTTTATCTCAATGTGTTAAAAATACCTGCGCTATGTCGTCCTACATACAAGATATAGGTATTTGAATAAATAAATACTGCTATGGAGTAGTAATAAACAAATGAAGTGATAACGTGTGCGCTTTATAAACACTGTGATAATCACATGACGCAATACCGGATCGTCCAATGTTCCGATTCACCCGTGCGCATTTTGCCGCTGTGGAAAATTGTCCTTCATTTGTTTCTGCTCCTCTATTGGTATCCTAGGCTCTCTGTAGCTAGCGCTGCATTTAGGAAAGCAGTATGGCGCGTCATTTATTTTGCATGATATTCATTCGCACTCTGTACTTAGACACTTACATTTATTTGCATGCCTTCAGAGTAATGGAATGCTATCACTTTTCAATATAAAAAATATTCATATATTATTGTAATTAAAAAAAAGGTAAGTATGTTTGATAAATGGTCAAAAGAATCCTTCCATGAAAGTGTCTATGTTCTAGATTTTTTAAAAGAATTTGTAAGCCGTAAGACTCTGAAAGGTGAAAATACGCAAGTAAATAAGTAATTTTATAACAACCGGTAGGCATAGCTAAAAAAAACCTAGTTTAAAAAAAAAGTTATACTTAGTTTGTGTAGTGCTACAAATAATTCTGTAGTATTTATTACGTAGTTCTCTATATCCTGTTTGAATAGAGCGTAGATTATTGTAATGATTGTTTAGTGTTACCTTTATTAATATGACTGTACTTGTTTTCCAGGTTCAATGTTACGAGATCATCCTTTAACTCCAGGTACGATTCAAACATTTCGATATTTCTACTTCCTATCTTTATTCTTGTTTGTAATATCTTGATTTAAAACAAGTGTCCATGGAGTTTCTTACCCGAGGCCCTAGACAAATTACATTCGCTTCGGAGCAATTCTATTTCTACAATCGCTGCAGCTTCAAAGTGACATTGACAGATCACGTGATATTTCGATAGCTTATGTCAAATTCATAAATTTTTGGTTTTTCTACTAGCGTCATCGCTAATCGAATGTTACTATGTCTAGGCCCTCTGTTCTTATCAATATAGTAGGGGAGTTAGTTCTAGTGTATTCACTAATCATGAATATGAGAGTCAGCCGCTGCACCCATGGGGGGAAAACGTAATTTCATACCGCGCCAAAACCTTATAAGACGATTTTTGGGATCATTTTCTACCCAATAAAAATAGTCAGCTGCATGGAACTGGGGGGAATATATATATATGACGGCGGGAACGTGGGCGCAGAGATAGGTAGGTCGTCTCTCTAACACTGCGGTAAGGGTTCCATTGCGTGGGTTACTCAGGCAAACCAATATGATGCTGTGGCAAGAGTATTACTGAAGAGTATACAGAAGTAATGACTAGGTATAGGTACTGTGAACTTGATAGGTTCGATGGCAGCGTGCGCCACCTTTGAGCTCTCGATCTAGTCTATTTCGCACAACCCCCAACGACCCCGTCCACGTGCGGCGACCGAACGATACTGGCGCCACACTGCGTTCACCGTACGTACTAAACCAACAACCAATCAGAGCTAAACTACGTAATTTGACGTGTACTAAGAAATCAACTGAGTGAATACACTAAAAGCTGAAATGAAAAGCTAAACTTCCGTTCGTGATGACGTATATATATATCAGTCAGTCCAGTCAGTGAACATAATATTGTTGCAATGTCTCATCAGACAATTCAAAACTATGGGTTATTTTTATCCATTGATCATGGTTCCTTTGACCACTTTGGCCTATTGGGCAAAGAAAGTGGATCTCAATTCTGAAGGAAAATAAAACTGCATTTTTCGTTTTTTTGGAAAGAAACACAAAAAATGCAGTTTTATTTCCTTCGAAATTGAGGTCATGGTTCATTTGACCGCTTTGCCCTACTACCCATAGTTTCGAATTTAGCCCTGATGTGCCATCGCAACAATCAAGTTAATTTACGCGACTGACATATATTCCCTCCACTTCCATGCAGTTGACAATTTTTTTTTTTGGGTTGAAAGATGATCCTAAAAACCGTCCCATAAGGTTTTGGCGTGGTATGAAATTACTTATTTCATAATTTTTTTTTACAACTTTAACATGATTTAATTTTCGCCTCCCCACTACTGGAGCCAGCTGACCCTCAGTTTTCTTATGCACTAAGGAAAACTATTTTTAGTATGATTTTCAACCGGTATAAAATTACATTTTCAAACTAACGCCACCCCCAGTACTAATAGGGATAGGATCTACGCTTTGGAATGAGCAATTAGCTGCAACTTTCTAACTGACCGACTTCTTCTACTTCTTGACACATCAAAAGTGTCTGTAGCTACATGGTTTAATTGAAATAAATGCTTTGACTTAGAAAGTAAACCTTTTTTCTTGTTTCGCAGAGGGCACTGAAACCTAAGCCAAGCTCGGGTGCAGTCAGCGTGACGGAGACAGTTCGTGATAAGTTGAGCAGGGTTCAATGTCCAGATGTTACACAAAAACGGATTTTAATTCTCGGATGCTCACAATTGTGCCAGTTAGAATGTTAACGTTTTAGACAGTAAAATAGTTACTGATTAGGATTCTAGTATTGTATTTGAATAAAACTGATCGCCATTTTAGTTACTGTGCGGAAACGATACATTTTTAACTTCTAACGTTAAGGACATGATGAATATTGATGATGTCACGGTCATAATAATTCCAAGTAACTTATGGTAGGATTTAAATTAAAATATTATTATAATCATTTTCTATTTACTGTGATTCAGTTAGTATTATGTTACTGATCCGTGTAGTCATTAATATATTTTAATCGCTTATAATTTATAGATATTCATAACCTATCCCACTAACGGATATATTATTTTGAGTGGGATATATATTATTTGATGTAATGAATTATATTATTTCTTCTATACAAAAGTATTTGTAATATAATCTTATGAGATTAATATTTATTTCGATTGAAACAGGTTTTTGCTTTGCCATTGAGCTTGCCGTGCTTTCTTGACAGACAATATTTCTTCCATATACATTAATGCATGTTTTAAGCGAGTGCTACTTTCAGTAATGGACTTTCACAATGTTTTGGACATTGATCAAATTATCTAAATATTTAGATTTAAATGCATCTGGCAATACAAAATAGAGTGATTGACTCTTCAGCTGCATAAAAATGCAACTGAAGAGTCAATCGCTTTTGATCATAGATTCATGGTTTTTACCCTACTAACGCACAAGTCTTCAGATTTTGGTAGGTACGCGTTTAGTGTATGATAATCGGAGATCATTCAAGATTGACATGTTTTGTCGTTGACTAAAGTGAGACTCCGAGGTATAACACACCCTACTCTTACTCTACACGCCATAATGATTTATGTTATTGTTTGTAATTCCGCTTGGGGAACCGGAAAAGCATAAGCTATGCAAGAGAAACTATCTCCGGTATGGTGACCGCATGAATTACTAATACTGGACTAGCATCGTGTAATGCAGGGGTTCCCAAACTTTTTCAGTTCGCGGCCCACTTACAGGTTTAGTATTTTGCGTTGGCGCCCCAGCTACAACTGCAGTCACAAAAATTTAAACATCAACAATATGAAGCTGAGTTATTTATATTGACACACAAGAAATATTTACAATGTGTCATGTGAGCTTGGTGATCTCCACACACTTTTTCTATGTGGGATAAGGCTTGACACCGCTACTCTCATATCTTGCTACACATTGATCTTTGAACGATATTTGCTCTTTATTACAGCTACAGCTGAAAATCCGGCTTCACATAAATGAGATGTTGCGAAGGGAATGAGAGTTCTTAGAGCTTTGCAGTTCCCGGAGAATGGTAAACAGGAGCACCTCACGTTACTCTCTGCGGCGCACACTTTGGGAACCCCTGGTGTAAGGTGTCGGCAGCTCGGGCACGCACGGTTGACCAATAATTGTGCACTCGTCATCCTTATATGCTCTCGGAATAAACTCGATGTTTCGAACAGCAATGTTTGTCAAGTATGCAATCTCGTGAATGTCCACCATTTTACATAAGGTTCAAAACACAATCAAGTTTAATGGTGATGAAAATAAAGTAGATATAATCTTTGTGAATTCGTTCAGCATTGGTAAGTAAGGAACTCGGTTCAGAAACTAAATTGGTCTTAACTAGTCATATTTTAAAAGGCCTATACATGTATAATTATTAGTTAATTACGCACAATTTATTTACGTCCGATTATATTGTGAATTGTGGGAATAATTAATTTGTAATAATTATAATTTACAGATATCTTCCAGTTTATACATTCCTTTATAAATTTTAAAGTAGACATGGAGTATTTTGAAATATTGAACAAGTGTGATTTTAAAATGAAGTTCAAAACGTGAAATTTTAGATTAGTGCACTTGCAAAAAAGTATGTAAGGTTCAATTTTGCGATAATTTAAAACGACTCGCCCCATACAGTTAAGTGTTCATTAGAGTAAATATTTGTAAAACAATTTTATTACATTCATTTGTCTCTTGAATGCATAAAGGCTGTCTCGTACTGGAGTTTCCTGTATGTAAAATTACTGATTGAGGTAGATGTATATTGCTAAATTATTTCATAGTATTTTTATATTCATTCCAATTTAGTTGGTTTTATCTAGCTCTTTGGTACCAGACTGATTTTAAGGTACTTTTATTTTATGGTGCAATTTATGTCTAGAGCGTTGTGATAATCGTTTAAAATTACATACAATATACAATTTCTGTGTTTTAATTTACTTGATCCTTACTATCTCGCGTACCTAATCACTGTTTGGCAGACACAAGGATGTGTGGCTGACACTGGCATCGCCACCATCACGGATTTTAATTTTGATAACACAAAAAATTTCTCGCCAAATATCAGAATTTACCGGTCACAGGTTCAAAAGATATAAGGGTTTATAGGTGGCCCCGCTGGAGTCTCCCCAGCGTGACCCATTTTGAATCTCAAAAGCTCGAAGATCTGTTTTCTCACAAATTTAGTCGCTAATTGGTCGGAATCAGTCGCCAAATATCTGAATCTGTCGGTCACTGGTTCAAAAGATATAAGGGTTTATAGGTGGCCCCGCTGGAGTCTCCCCAGCGTGACCCATTTTGAATCTCAAAAGCTAGGACACTTGGCGGAGAACTGTTTTCTCACAAATTTAGTCGCTAATTGGTCGGAATCAGTCGCCAAATATCAGAATCTGTCGGTCACTGGTCCAAAAGATATAAGGGTTTGTAGGTGGCCCCGCTGGAGAGAATTTCTCCAGCGTGACCCGTTTTATCTCAAAAACTAACTAACCTAGCGAAGATCTGTTTTCTCCTAAATTTAGTCGCAATTTTTCGCCAAGTCACAGATTTAGTTGGGTCTTAGTTTAGAAGATATAACGAGTTACATTTTTAAGGTATAGTCCAAGAGCTAGATCGAAGTGTTTACGAAAAAGTGCCAAGAAAATAATATTTCTATTAATATGTGTAATATACTTCTAGTTTTATCGGTCTAAAGTCCTTAGAAATATCAGAAAGATAAATTCTCAATGAAATACATGTTTTTATGTTTTAAATTACTAGGTTAGCGAGGCGCTTAAACTTCTTTGAAAACATTAAACCTTGCTCTTGGTCTATTTGGTGTCAAGGTGTACAGTCGCATGCAACTGTTTTACCAAATTATAACGTAAGGCTCTAATTTACGTTAGAACAATAAAACTTCTGTTGCCGAAATAAGAATATATGATTTACCTAATAAGTTCAAATTAAAATAACTTTTGTAAAATATTTAAAATACTTGAACGTTGAAAACGTAAGTATCAACCTATTGCTTGAAATATGCCACAATACGTTCCAAAAAAAAGACATAGGTCTGTACCTAATAATCTTAAATCAAAAATGTAGACAATGTGCCGCTGCAATAACGATATTAATTTGACAAGCGTATACGGTTCCGCGTTTTGGTTTTTTAAAGATATTTTAATTTAACTGAACGTTATTATTTATTGATTTATTTACAATTTCCTAAAATAGCATCTTGAAGCAACCAGTAGTGCAGAGATGAAATTAAAACGAACGAGAAAAAAAAGGTCACGCTACTCGAGTTTATTTCTGGGACTTTTGCAAAAAATTTATTTAAAATTATTTATTAAAATTATAATAAGATAAAGTAATTAATAAATTGTAGAAAAAAACATTCAAACAAACTAAATAACCAAAATTAGGATCGCTCTATGCAAAGAACTCATTCATGAAGCTATTGTTCTATGTCGACTGGTAAAAGATTTTTGACCAATACCTTTTTTTTTTGTTCATCATTTGTGTATTGTTCTGACCCAGCTGTGAGTAGCTTCATGAATGATTTTTTTTGCAAAACTCCCAGAAATAAACTCGAGTGGCGTGACCTTTTTATTCTTGTTCGCTTTAAGTTCATCTCTGCGCTACAGGTCAAAATGCTATTAATAAATAATAACGTTTAATGAAATTAAAATATCTTTATAAAACTATAACGCAGAACCGTATACGTGTGTCAAATTGACACCGTCATTGCAGCGGCACTTTGTATAAATAAATAAATATTCTACCTAAACCTTAACAAGCAACTTCTGGGTACGCTGGCTCCATCCTAGATCTCATCTACCTATCGCTTTCCATCAGGCGAGATTGAGGTCAAGAGCTGACTCATTTCATGATAAAAAACAAGACATGAAGACATTCGTTTATGTCTAATAAATTAATTTGGCGCATATTTATAGCAGATGTAATTATCACATGTTGTCATGTTGTTATTTAGGAAGATTCTTAATTTGTCTTTCATATTATCTGGTTGGTTGACCAGGCCAAACTGACCACACATATTATTTTAGATGTTGCAAATCTCTCACTTTCTGGATCATTGTCATCATCATTTCAGCCGAAAGACGTCCGCTGCTTGACATAGGCCTCCCGAAGCGTCACCATATCGACCGGTCCTGTGCTTCTCGGTTACTTAGGGCGCATTTGATCTATCTTTTAGGTGTCAACACACCGTATATTCAGCTATCACATACCACAATTTGAACCATTTTTTTCCAGTCTCAGAATAAAATATTGGAACGAAGTTCCTTATCGCGCGTTGTGAAAGGGGGCTAGACGGAAAAAAATCTCACGAAAAGTTGTAACGACACTTTTTTGTTTTTAAATACAGAGCCATCTGTTATAAGTTTTTTGACTCTACAAACTTATACTAGGTGGCTCTGTACTAATACATATCATACAACGAAAGTAACTTCGTCCCAATCGGGTCCAACGACACCTTCCGACTTTTTTTATATTATTATATGAAAAATTGACCCCTTGCTTTACTTATTTGGCTGTATTTTGTATAAATATATATTTTTAAATTTTGTTTTTTTGTTTATAACTGTGGAATGCATAAATGCAAATATTAAAAAAAAATGTACTAAGCAAGTTGGCGGTTAAAAAAAAAATCTAAGACCTTGCAAAAAAAAACCGTCTAAGTGCGTGTCGGAACACGCACAATGAAGGGTTCTGTAATTGAAAAGAATTTATCCCAATAAAAAAAGTGAAAACCGACTTCAAAAACCACAAATGGATAAAATAACTTTCTTTAAAAACTTAACAGCTTCTGAAGTCGGTGCCAAGCTAAAGTGCATTGAAGGACTAAAGACACCGTCTTCAGAAGCTGTTAAATGTTTTAAGAAAGTTATTTTATTCATTTTTGGTTTTTGAAGTTGGTTTTTACCTACTTTTATTAAAGTAAATTTATTTTTCTATTTTTATTTGAATATTCAATTACATTTAATAAGTAAGCCCAAGACGAACGAAAAGAAGAATCATCAAAATCGACTTAGAAATGCCGGAGATATAGTATATTTATGCATATAACTTTGTACATAAGACTAATTACATAATGTATTACCTATCTACTAAATCCTTCCTGAAAGCATGTAGATCACGTCAGTGAAAGAATCATCAAAACTGGTGGGAGAAAATCGCGGACCAACAAACATACATACCTACTTACTTTTGAAGTCGGTGAAAAACAAACTTATCAATGGATCTCAAAAAAAATTTTTTATGTCATAAAACTACAAATTAACAATTTTCGGACTTTTTCCTTTACTTGTGTTGCAAGACCTTGCTGCTTGCCAAATTATTCTAGGTCAACAGGAAGTACCTACCCTATACGTTTTGATTTACTTGCGACAGTTGCAAGTTTCAAAAAGTGTCGCAAAATGGCCGTATTTTTTTATTGCGTTGACTTAGAAGCTTGATTGTGTCAGAACTCGGGACTATAGACTTACGTATTCGATATTAATTTCAACTTGATATCTCCACGCGTCCTTGAGAAAAAGGATCTTGACAAACAGACAAACTTAATTTTTTTTATGCGATAGAATTACAAATTAACATTTTTCAGACTTTTTCCTTTACTTGTGCAGTAAGACCTTGCTTCTTGCCAAATTTCATTATTCTAGCTCAACGGGAAGTACCCTGTAGGTTTTGATTTACGAGGGGGATCAAAAAGTAGTGAGAATAAGATAGATTATAATGACTATTGATAACTTAATAATTTATTTTTCTACATTGTCTCCGAGTCTCTCTACACACCGAGTATAACCGCTCCGCTCCGCTTTTCCAAGACTGCAATCCCTTTCAAAAAAAAAGTTTTGTCTTGGTCCTGCAAAAAGCTCTCCACGGCATCCATCACCTCGCTATCGTCTTCGTACCTGTTTCCCCTTAAGTATTCTTTCAATTTAGGGAACAGATAAAAATCGCTAGGCGCCAGATCTGGTGAATAAGGGGGGTGCTCAACCAATTCGAAGCCAGCTTGCTGAATGGTAGCCATCGCAACTGCCGCCCTGTGCGCGGTTGCGTTGTCGTGATGAAACAGCAAGCCCCTTAGAAGTTTCCCTCTCCTTTTCTCTTTGATGGCATTCCTCAACTTAGGAATTAAAGCTGCATAATATTGGCCTGTAATTGGTATTCAGCTGCATCCGGTTAGACTGGAAGCCGACCCCAACATAGTTGGGAAAAGGCTAGGCAGATTGATTGATTGAATATTGACCTGTAATAGTGGTTCCACGCCCCAGGTAATCAATCAACAATATCCCTTCTGAGTCCCAAAATATTGAGCCACCCGATCCCACGACCCGACCTTGCCAGCCGATGCCACGGCACGAAACTTCTTCGGGGTCGGTGATGATGGCCGTTTCCATTGTTGCGAAGATTGCTGTTTTGTCTCGGGATCAAAATGATGGACCCATGTTTCGTCCATTGTTACGAAACGAGACAAAAAGTTTTCAGAATCTTCTTGAAACTTGTCCAACAATATCTTCGAAATATCAAGTCGATTTTGTTTCTGACTGTCGGTTAACATTCTCGGCACCCATCTTGCGGAGACTTTTCTCATATTCAAAGATTGTTTCAATATGGATTGAATAGGTACTTTCCATATGAAATGCCCGTTTCTTGAATTAAGTACCTATCGGATGGTAACTCTTCGATCGCTCAATACAATCTTCTCGACTTTCGCAACATTTTCTTGGGTGACTGACGTCGATGGACGGCCGCAACGATGTTCGTCTTCCGTGCTCGTTCTCCCTACTCGAAAGTGAGAAGCCCACCTTGCGACAGTGGAATAAGGCGGAGCAGACTCTCCTAATGTTGCTTCCAAATCGCAATGAATCTCTTGCGTCGTTAACTTTTTTAAACAGAGGTATTTAATAACAGCTCGCACTTCGTTTTTCTCCATTTTCGAGAACACGTTCCGACACGAAGCAAACAAATGACTACATTCAGAATAAAACAAAAGAGAATCGAAGATTTTTTCTTTATTAATTTTACAAATATGTATCTGAGCTATGCCTGCCAGTATTTATTTTTTTTCTTACCAAGGAGTACTTATGTCGTTCTCACTACTTTTTGATCCCCCCTCGTACTTGCGACAGTTGCGAATATCAAAATGTGGCCGTATTTTTTATTGCGTTGACTTAGAAGCTTGATTTTTTTAGAACTCCAAGGGACCATAGACTTACGTATTCGGTATTAATTTCAACTTGATATCTCCACGCGTCCTTGAGAAAAAGGGTCATGACAGACTGACAGAGTTGAAAATTATTTTTATATGATAGAATTACAAATTAACGATTTTCGGACTTTTTCCTTTACTTGTGCTGGGAGACCTTGCTTCTTGCCAAATTTCATGATTCTAGGACAACGGGAAGTACCTTATAGGTTTTGATTTACTTGCGAGTATCAAAATATGTCGCATAAATGACCGTATGTTTTTATTGCGTTGACTTAGAAGCTTGAGTTTTTAGGACTCCAAGAGAACATAGACTTACGTATTAGATATTCATTTCAACTTGATACCTCCACGCGTTCCTGAGAAAAAGGGTCTTGACAGACTGACAGACGGACAACGAAGTGATCCTATAAGGGTTCCGTTTTTTCCTTTTGAGGTACGGAACCCTAAAAATAAAACAAATTGTACCTAGTTATTTGCGTGGAATTTTAAGTTTCGTAAATAGGCATAGAATTTATATGGCTATCCATGTTTATGTAGGTCAGCCGCAGCCCTACGTAAACATGGCTATTTACGAATGTGAGATTTATCTAGATAAATAGCTATTGGAATAAAAATATCTCATCGAAAGGTTTTTTTTTTCAAATTATCTAATAAGTAACTGAATGTTAAATTGTTAGATTATTTATTTTACTTACTACTTATATTTGCGTTCAAAGTTTAGCACACTTAGCATATCATACAAAACTTACCCAAAGACTTCTGTTTATGTTGTCATTACACAGATATATCTTTAAGGAAAAATATATAAAACGCACACTAATTTATTACAAAACCGTTATTACTCGAGTTCCTAATTATTCATAACTAGCTTTTGCCCGCGGCTTCGCCCGCGTAGATGTCAGAAAATATCCCACGGGAACGAAAATCCTTCCTTATTCCTTGTCTACATTATAAATGGAAACTATGTGCAAAATTTTAGCTTTCTAGGTCCAAGGGTTTGGGCTGGGCGTTGATGAGTCAGTCAATCAGTCAGGACTTTTCTTTTTATATAATGAGATTGCTTCTGCCCGCGACTTCGTGTATGTGGAATTTCTTGTTCCCCATCTCACCCCGTCGCATCGCATTGCTTGCCCGCGCTATTACTTCGTTTTCGCTTAGGCATCCTTTCCGACTTTTTTTTTTGCTTGCCACCTAAGAGTGCTAGAGTGATGTTAAATATGCCTTAACCTTCCCTAACAATAGGGCTATCAAATGCAAAAAGAATTTTTAAAGTCCGATTGGTAGTTCCAGAGTACCGCGTTCAAACAAACAAAAAAATGGCTGTATAATGTCAGCTCCGATGCACGACTGGAGTTTATTCCTGTTTTTAGGGTTCCGTACCTCAAAAGGAAAAACGGAACCCTTATAGGAACACTTCGTTGTCAGTCTGTCAAGACCCTTTTTCTCAGGAACGCGTGGAGGTATCAAGTTGAAATTAATATGAAATACGTAAGTCTACGGTCTCTTGGAGTCCTAAAAAACTCAAGCTTCTGAGTCAATGCAATAAAAACATACGGCCATTTATGCGATATATTTTGATACTCGCAAGTAAATCAAAACTTATCGGTTTTGATATGGTTGCAGAGTGGTTAAAAAATAACAAACTCACTCTTAACGTGTCCAAATCTATGTACATTCCCTTTTCCATAACAAATCATGCAATCCCATCTTATACAAATCTTTCAATAACATCACACACATGCTCTTTTCCGCAAAACAATCCTTGCGCATGTCCTTCTCTTAAAAGAACGGCTGTTATCAAATATTTGGGTGTTCACATTGACAGTCGTCTTAGTTTTCAGCCACACATAGACGCACTTTCAGCGAGAACGCGAAAATTGATATTTGTTTTCAAGAATTTGCGCCGTGTGGCGGAAACTAGGACCATTGACACTGTATACTATGCACTAGTTCAGTCAATCTTATCATATTGCATAACGGCATGGGGCGGAGCCCCAAAGACATCTTTGCTGAAGTTGGAGAGAGCTCAGAGAGCTGTTCTTAAAGTTAGTCGTAAGCTTCCTTTTCTTTTCCCAACAAAAGAACTTTACCAGCAGTGCAAAGTACTGACAGTTCGCCAGTTATTCATCTTCAGCACTATAATTCGTAGACACACTCAACTTCCATACGATCCTGTTGAAATCCTGAACAAAAGACGCAATAACACACAGTCTGTAAATCAAGGTCCTTCAAAACCAGCTTCAGCCGTAGATTCTTTTGTTTCCTAGGAGATTACCTTTACAACCAAGTCAATAAAGCCATTTCCATCTACTCCTTATCCTTATTCAATTGTAAAAATAAAGTCCGAAATTGGCTTCAATCTCACGATTATGAAGCCACAGAGAGACTTAGAAGTCATCTCATAAAATGCAGTTCGACATGTCTTACATTTTACTATTTTAGGAGACCAGTTTTAAATATCCCATACTCACTACACACCCACACACCCTCACATGCATCCACACACACCCTCTCACACACACACACGCACACCAATACACCCTGCTAATGCTGTTTAATTAATTATTTGTTATTCCTTGTCTTAAATTGTGTTTATCTCAACATTTTCATGAATAATTTGTATTACTGTGACTTGTCTGTGTAGTTTGGAGGCCTGGAGACCTGTAACACAGGTATTCCTAGTACAGGCTCCAGTCTCCACAACATCAATGTATTTTTGTATACACAAATTATGTATTTTGTAGTAAGTTTTCATTATGTGGTGGAGAAAATAAACGTTTTTATTATTTATTATTATAGGGTACTTTCATTCTATCACATAAAAAAAAATTAAAGTCAGTCTGTCATGACCCTTTTTCTCGGGGACGCGTGGAGATATCAAGTTGAAATTAATATCGAATACGTACAATGGTCCCTTAGAGTTCTAAAAAACTCAAGATTCTAAGTCTACGCAATAAAAAATACGGCCATTTTGATACTCGCAACTGTCGCAAGTAAATCAAAACCTATAGGGTATTTCCCGTTGATCTAGAATAATGAAATTTGGCAAAAAGCAAGATCTCACAGCACAAATAAAAGAAAAAGTCAGTAAAATGTCAATTATTTTGTAATTCTATCACATTAAAAAAAAAATCAAGTCTGTCAAGAACATTTTTCTCAAAGACGAGTGGCGATATCATGTTGAAATTAATATCGGCGTTTTACCTGAAATAAAACGCTTATTAAACTACTTACCTTATTCGAAGCATAATTAAACTATTGAGATAGGCTGAACCATGTTTCCTGTGCCTTTTTTCCTTACGTTTCTAGCGATATAGCTCTGTCTCGCTCTCATGACGTCACCAGGTCAGAGGGGAGCGATTTTTGAGCTCGCGCGCTCGGTCTTGTTCATTGGATGATTGACTATGTCACCTGGCAGAAATTAATATTATGCTTCGAATAAGGTAAGTAGTTTAATAAGCGTTTTATTTCAGGTAAAACGCCGATATTAAACCACTTGACCGTTATTCGAAGCATAATTAAACTATTGAGATATTGTCTGTTATCGCCTGGTGACGCTCATGACGAACGCCAATGTGTAGGGAAAGATCAAGAAAAAAGAAAAGATGTGTTTGAAAATATTCAACAAAATATCAATAAATCAACATAATTCACTATGAGACAGGTTTAAAAAGAGCAGTAATGCTGTCACTCGTAGAAGAGCCCGAAACCTGTAGTTTATAAAATCGATTAAAAGTGTTTGAGGACCTCCAATTTCCCCGAGCCATAATATCTTCCATGGGGAAGTTGTCCAACCAATTCTTGGAAGCAACAGCGGAAGGGACACTTTCAGGAGTAGCAACAATACCTGCCTGACGCATCAGAGCTTTAATCCAGCCTGCAATAACAGTTCGTGAGGCGGCACGAGCTGTACCTCTCGTGGTGACAAACAAGTTAGGGACAGTCTAGTGGAAAGCAGTGATACAGTTTGTTCAACCCAGTATACGGGGTCCAAATTATCGTTATCGGTCATAAGGAGTGTCAAGTCATGAATACGCCTACCAGAACAGAGTACTAAGAGGGCAGCGGCTTGACTCGAAACATCAAAAATGTAGTCATGATTTATTGTTCTAACGCCAAGAAAACATACAAAATCATCAATATTCCACACGGGTAACTTAGAAACAATTGGTTTTTGATTGAAATCGAATTCAAAATATGTTACACCAAAGCATGATTACTTAGAACACCTGAATCATTTACATTATTACAAAGGGTGGAGACCACAGACTTGTGTAACAATATTGTATTATAAGACAGTTTATGTTTTATATGCAGATCAGCCAGAAAACGAGCTAGGTCAGATCCTGAGGGATTCTTAGGGCTAATATGACTACACCACGAAACCCAGCGGTTCCATGCAGGTTTGCAAGTTCTTAGGGTAGAATCGCGCCAAGAACTTTTCAAAAGATATATCTGAGAATTATTCCACTTACCTAAATGATGTGTCCACCCCCACATTTCCAAACATCCAACACTAGATCCTGGACGCGAGGAGGTGGCAGTCCCGTTGTCACATCGATCAATACTTTGTTCAGGTTCTGTATTGTGAACGGTGGGGCCAGAGCCCGGGCTTTGAGACCTCCGCGCCAAAAGACTTTCTCCCATCGCGGTGCTACTATCAAGTAAATTCCCGATGCCCGATTGAGGAAGCTCAAAAACCCTGGGAATCAGGAACGGGGGTGCGAACACCCATGCCAGATCGAATTTCCAAGTAATCGAGAATGCATCGTGGGCTACAGCTTGTTTGTCGTTCTGATCTTTCGACACGTAATGAGGGACTACGTGAGCGTTGCTGGAGGCAAACAGGTCCACTTGGGGAATTCCCCATTTTAAGAATATTATCTTGGTAATCTCGGGTATCAGATGCCATTCGGGGACCTGGCGAAACCGCGATAGGTGATCGGCATGGTTGTTGTACCTCCCCGGAATGTGGTACACATTGATATGAATTTGGTACTGATCTATCAAACAAAACAGGTTGTATGTTATGTCCATCAATCGCGAGGATTTGGTTACCCCTGCGTGATGGAGATACGCTACTACCCTGCGATTGTCGCATTATATGGTGACCGTAGATTGACTCAGATACACGGGATGACTTTGAAAAACCTTCAATATTGCCAACATTTCTTTTACGTTGCAGTGACAATTCTTCTCGTTCTGGGACCACGTTCCCCATAGAGACTGGTTGTCCATCTGGGCCCCCCAGCCTAAGTCGGAGGCGTCCGTTTTAGTCGCTGGTGCGTGGTGTAGAATTGACGGATGTTGCAAATTGTGGCTCTACCATTGTAGGTCGCCTATTGCATCTGCAGGTACAGTGTATACCTTGACAGAATTGTCCAATTGTAGTGTGTTTAGGAATTTCAATAGAGCTCGATAGTGCAATCTCCCTCTTTGGACAACAAAACTCGCAAAGTTTAGTGCTCCTATTACGCTTTGCAACTTCTTTAGGTTTGTCTTCCGCAAATCTACGATTTCGCGAATCTTCGCTAGTAATGAGGGTACTTTTTCCCTTGGCAGACGTTTAAGGTTTAGCCAAGGATACCACAGTACTCCTAGGTAAACCAGGGATTTCTTTGGTGTTAGGATAGATTTTTCGAAATTTATTTGCCAACCCAGATATTTTAATGTTTTTACGAGAAGACTTACATGGCCTGCGAGAACTACTGGGTCTTGGTGAGCCAAAAGAAAATCGTCGAAAAATACTAATATTCTCACACCTTGGCTTCTCATAAGCTGGCAAAAGTTTTTGGTGAAAATCTGGTGCTTGCATTTCCTTCCAATGATCGACGAAATTCGATAACTGACCGGCTTGAAATATTTTCATATCAATATTTACTTCTCTTGGCATTTAAGCCTGAAGGTGATGACCTTCGCTTATTTCCGCCACGTTTATGAGCGTAGTATCTTTGGGTTTGTTTTGCCCCGCGGGAGCGAAAGGAAAAAAGAAATACGCATGTGCTGGTCCTTGCGAAGGACACTGTATATTATGCTGCAAAAAGCCACCCTGCAAGGAGACGTTACAGTTCTGACAGCCTTGTGAAGGCATGCTTGAGTTATAGTTCTTACCCTGCGAGGGTGGAACTGAATATTGCCCCTGCAAGGGACGTATATACGCATGTGCTGGTCCTTGCGAAGGACACTGTATATTATGCTGCAAAAAGCCACCCTGCGAGGGGACGTTACAGTTCTGACAGCCTTGTGAAGGCATGCTTGAGTTATAGTTCTTACCCTGCGAGGGTGGAACTAAATATTGCCCCTGCGAGGGACGTATATACGCATGTGCTGGTCCTTGCGAAGGACACTGTATATTATGCTGCAAAAAGCCACCCTGCGAGGGGACGTTACAGTTCTGACAGCCTTGTGAAGGCATGCGTGAGTTATAGTTCTTACCCTGCGAGGGTGGAACTAAATATTGCCCCTGCGAGGGACGTATATACGCATGTGCTGGTCCTTGCGAAGGACACTGTATATTATGCTGCAAAAAGCTACCCTGCGAGGGGACGTTACAGTTCTTACAGCCTTGTGAAGGCATGCTTGAGTTATAGTTCTTACCCTGCGAGGGTGGAAATGAATATTGCCCGTGCGAGGGACGTATGAGCCATTTTCCAACTTGCGAAGTTGAGGTATTACCATAAGCCGATTTTGTAGATGTACCAGCCGATCTAGAAGCAGGCCAGAAGGCTTTTTTGATACCGCCAGCTTTTTCTAATGCAACAACTAACTGCTCAGAATTGAATAAGCTAACCTCAGATGGAGGTATTTTCTTTATTGCCGCTTTTATTAAGGGATCGCGAACTGCATTAGTTATGCTGTCTCTGCGCATCTGTATAGATTCAGCACTATGGCCGCAAATCATTTGCAATAGGTCTGCCGAAACCTTGCTGAACTCACCCGAAGTGAAGATGTCATTCAGCTTTTTTATAGCCTCGAAGTTAATTCTCTCTGGTCTCGGACCCATGTCAAAAAAGCACAAAGTTCCTTCACCTTTTATTTTAAAATACCGTTTAACGAAGCATAGGCCCTCTCCGAGTAACTTAAGTGTTTTAGTGTGTCATAGGGTCTGATCTCCTCGTTTGCCTCGAGTTCGACGAAACCCGGGCTATGGTTATACAATTTAAAACTGAATTTCTCTTAAAATGTTCAAGTAACGCTCGTCTGTCTTTGGAACAGCCGGTTCCTTAAGCTTAGTTTCAACATCTAAATGATTTATAAGACTACTACCCTCCAGTTCTAAATCATCCTCCGTGAAAAGGGAAAGGGCGTCGTCGGGCAGCGGTATACTATTATTTATATTATGTTTCACTTTACGCACCGAGCGGCGATGCTTGTGCTTGCCCCCCCTTACGGTGACGGCGACGCGCATGTTTAGACTTATGGTCAGAAGAACTAGATGAACTGGAACTAGAATCTACTACTGCTGCTGCTCGGATGTGAACGCATCCGTTTGGCACTAGATTCTCTATTATTAGCGGTATTCGAAGGACCTGCGACCGGTTCATCTTGCGAAATCAACGTTATTTCTTTATCCATTACGTATTCGGTATTATACTGAAAACAATTGAATTACACACACTGGAAAAGAAAAAGAATAAAAACACGCGAACGGAAAACCGTTAAATTCTGAAAATATCAACATTGATTCACTGTATTATCAATAATTATCATTCACTAGAAACAGTTTTAATAAAAATTGTAAATTGGTAAGTATGCCAACTTTCGTCGAAAGGAAAAATATAGACGGTTGTGAAAAAGAGATATAGATAACTCACCTGCTAAGCAGCAACCGTCTCCGGCAAGGAAAAGAACGCCAATGAACAAGACCGAGCGCGCGAGCTCAAAAATGCGCTCCCCTCTGACCTGGTGACGTCATGAGAGCGAGACAGAGCTATATCGCTAGAAACGTAAGGAAAAAAGGCACAGGAAACATGGTTCAGCCTATCTCAATAGTTTAATTATGCTTCGAATAACGGTCAAGTGGTTTAATAACAACTACGTAAGTCTATGGTCCCTTTATGCCCGTTTTCACCAACATCCCAGAGTTCTAAAAAAATCAAGCTTTTAAGTCAACGCAATAAAAAAATACGGCCATACTCGCAACTGTCGCAAGTAAACACAGATTAGTATTATGTAGCAAGCTACAAGTAAATCAAAACCTATAAGGTACTTTCCGTTGACCTAGAATAATGAAATTTGGCAAGAAGCAAGGTCTCCCAGCACAAGTAAAGGAAAAAGGCCGAAAATTGTTAATTTGTTGTTTTATGACATAAAAAAAATTTTTTTGGTATCCATTGTTAAGTTTGTTTTTGGGATAAATTCTTTTCAACTACGGAAAGGGTCATTGTGCGTGTTCCGACACGCACTTGGCCGGTTTTTTGTGTCATTCCGACTTTCTATTTTTCAGTCATTTCTGTCGGGCTGGGTTTTTTCTGGGTACAAAAAGCAACTTTAAGGTGTAAAAGCACTCGTCCCCCCCTCACCCCACCTCCTCTCCTTCTAAACCCCCTCATACCCCACCTCTCATCCCTCCCTTGTCCCTCTAACCCCACCCCCTCACCCTTTCCGTGCCTAACCCCCTCTCCTTCTCACCCCCTTCCCGCAAACCTCCCCCTCTCACACCCCCTTCACCGGTTCCCCCTCGCCAAATCCTCCCCTCCCCTCTTCACTCATCACCCTTCCGCTCCTTCACCCTCTCAACACCCTTCCCTTCCCTTTTCCCTCATCACCACCACCTTCTCCTTCCCCTCTACCCTTCAATTCGGGGTTACCTGTATTTTAAATGCTGTGCATAATAAAGAGTATTCTATTCTATTCTATTCGGGGTTGTTTTGAAAAACTATTAATGACAAACTTTATTAGTTACTTAGGCAAGTATTTGTGCCAAGTTTCATGTTAACTAAGAATTATTCCTATTAAAGAAATTAACCAAATGAATAAGAATTCACATAAACTACATTCCCTGTTTTCACCCCCACAGGGGTGGAATTTTAAAAAATCGCTTGGGATATTTCCGTAACTTGACTGAAAGATTATTTACACCAATTTTCGAGTTAATCAAGCCCCGCAGTAAAATCCTGTCTTGTAAAATTGACTACCTATTTCTTTTCCGATCAGGCTCTGAATGTCCCTTTCCCAAAACGTCCCCTTCCCAGAATATCCCTTTGCTACGACAGCTGCGCGTTTAAACTTTGAATATTTAAATAGCATAAGCCAAGTAATCAAAATCACTCATCTTTTGAACCTGTGACCGGCAAATTCTGATATTTGGTGACTAATTTCGTCAAATTTTGTGTTTTTAAAATTGAGATCCGTGATGGTGGCCATGCCAGTCTCAGCCACACCACAAGGATATTGAAGTAAGTACTACCACAGGTTTGTCATTACCAAATTGGTCAGAAATGTTTTCTCTTTGATTTTTTTTCAGCTTTGGGTGTGTGAGGGTAATAAAACATGGGAATGGACACATTTTCATATATATTGTTTATTGAACAATAAAAAAACTATTTACAGTCTTATTATAAGTAATGCGAATTATCAAAAATGTTCGTCACCATCATCATCACCACACATAAATAAAATAATGTTTTCCTGATATAAAATTTGCAATTTAGAAAGTGATTTTTCTTGTAAATACCTATTGATTGTGCAAACAGCGCGAAATGTAAGCCCTACACAAACTTCATAGTTTGCTCCTGTATCTTGTAGCCTTCGCCCAACTATGTTGGGGTCGGTTTCCAGTCTTAAATAGATGCAGTTAGTTGGATACCATTATTTTACATGGCCATGAGATAGTACAGACATAGCTTGTTGGTAACTGTTTAAGGCCTGCAAATACTTATATGTTGAAGAGAATATAATAATAAACTTAATCACGGCTAAAATAGAGTCAAAAATAGCTTGCTAGAGATTCCTTGTAGTGTTTTCTTGTATATTTTTACTCAAACCTTGACTGCAAAAAACATGCTCGAGCATTTTGCTGATCATTCAAGATAGTCACTTCAAAACTCCTAAACTCGTTCATTCAGCCTTTTATCGATTGTTTGGTAAGTTTGCTCCAATTCCATTATTCTATAGCACGTAGATGGAAAACCAACAAATGGAATTGTTTCTAAAAGCAGAACATACACATTTCACAATCCCACATTTTATTTTATGTGGATATTAGTTCAAAGTCGTTACATACAACTATGTACAGAATTTCAATAGTTTTATGGTTAATGCATTACAAAATCTAGTTACATTTGCATTCTGCAAGAGAAGTGTAGTTATCTGAAAAAGGAGATCAATTTTGTCAATTAACTGTAAAGCCCTAACATTTAAGGGCTGATAGTTTTAATTTTTTGGTGGCATTCTCTGTTTCGTAGGAAATGTTATGAATATTTGATAAAAAGTAAGATTCATACAGCCCCTACAAAAAAGAAACATGCCGCGCCTGACTTATTTAAATAATTAAATCGAACTTAACCTACTGAATTTTAATTAATTCTTAAATACAAGAAAAATGATTGCCTGGAAAACGCAACTTGAACATAACGCTTCCCGGTGTCTTGTGTGAAATTCAAATATGCTTTAAAATATTAATAAAAATGCATAGTCCTCGAAACAGAATCAACACGTAAAATTTCAACTCCATAGGATAAGAGGAAGTGGTTTTAATACAGCTTGCAAGATTTGACCAATACATACAAACTAACTAACAAGACAAGTTAAATAAAAGCTTGTGAAAACAATTGGTGTTTGTTTGAAAAAAAATGCTACATTTTTGTATGTCACTTCTACAAAAATAATTTACAACTAGCGAGATAATTATTCCTATATAGAACAAACAGCCGTCGTCGGTGGTTGACATTTTAGGCATGTTTGCGTATACTAGTACACGTAGAATCGTGTAAAATGTCAAACTTCACCTTCACGGCGCATGTCTACCGCAGCAGTCACCGGCGTTTCAGCCCTTCATTTTGATCTCGGCAGAGTATAGCGGTAGCACTGAACTACTCACAAGGCCAGCTTCTCGAGTGTTCGAGAAACTGGAACGCAATCTCGACGGATGCAATCTCTGGGCCTATGACCCGGCCATAGTAATGTATGTATCACTATACTCGTGCCATTAATAACGCAAAGTAAGGGCGAGAATACATATGCTTGTAACTTGCACAAAAGTATGCAAGTAGCTTGCATGCCGTGTGCCATAACAACTTCTGATTGGTGAATGTCACAATGGTATGTCAGCTACTTGCATAGTTTTGTACAAGCTACAGGCATGTGTATTCCAGTCATAAATATTTTTTATCGGACCTCTCGCTTACACTTACGACCTTTATGGATGGAGCCGTTATTGTTATTGACAATGATTGACGACTAGAACTTTGCGTTTGTAATGGCCCCAGTATAGTTCAGCAATGTCATCTCGTTCTCATTGCCAGATCCGGTGGACAAATGACGAATGGCAGATATTACAACTATTGCATTCAAATTCGAACACTATTTTATTCAGCTTTTTAACTAGCTAGAGAATTAGTAAAGAAGTTTAAATTAACAGTAAAATCTCATTCATAAAAAACGTGGACTATAACTACACTATTATTATCAAATACAAAATTCTTAATGCTAGATGAAGCTACTACTTGTGTAGAAGAGAAATTCACACACCAACTAGCCTGCTGTAGAATTATCAGAATGTTACTCATCCATTAACAAAGGCATCACAAAATGAAAAGAATGTAGTTTCAAATATTGACTATACGACTACCCTGCCTCATGGATCGCGAGGGAAAAAACGTCAAGACAATAGAGAGGAACTAATGATTACAAAATTTGAGATCTGGAGACATTTACTCACAATCTTTAACATTCTGTGTGTATCAAATATATATTTCTTTGTTGGGGTTACTTCGAGAATTATTAAACCATCATTTCGTGATTTCGCGTTGTCCACGCGCTCATTTTTATAAACACCAGTGTTAGACTCGTCGCACCTATCGTGACTATTCATGACAGTGAACTGTACAACTACGGTGTTTACCGCGAACATCAGGGATTTGGTGCCATGTCTTTCTTTGGTTCTTCTACACTACTGATGTTTTTGACATCGTCCTTTGAGTCTTCCGCTAAAAATAAACATTAACAAATTAGCATTTAACCAACTTTATATGAACGTGGAATAGTAAGTCAATGTAAATACAGTTGTTTTATAATTTCTTCCTATTGTAGTTACTGAATTTGAGAGGGCCCAAGGTGAAAAACAATTTTTATCGAACAAGTTTGATTGAAGGGGAAAATCCCGTCGCTTGACGATATCTGCCTGCGTTGTATTGTTAGGGTGCTTACATAAAGAAATAGGTTTCCGGTGCGGGCGGGTTCGGTACCGATCGGTGCAGGTATTCATTTCTATATTAACTTATCTTATAAAGAAACAGGTTTAAACTTGTCGCACAGATTTGCCTGTACCGGGAACCTGCTTCTTCACGTTTGCACCCTAAGCCATTATTCTAAATTGGCGACTACTGGAGACGATGCGCCGACTGAAGTTGGCGGTCACTGCCTTATCTAGCTACTAAGTAAGTCTTTTGTGTTGCTAAAATACACCTTTGCGACAGTATGAAACTGAATGGTGACTTATAGAAAAAGAGATCATTCACTGTCTATACATTCTTGGGGTAAATGTGAAAGTGCCAAACAAAACAAAATTAATTTCAGAAAGATGTTATTCTCTATAACTGTTACATACTGAAAACAGTATTTCTCAAATTCATATAACAGCGCAGGTAATGGCGTAGTGAAAAGTGAAGAAAAACATGTTCTAATGGAACATAACTTTTTTTTTTTTTTGTTTGGTTGGCACTTGTATACTGGGCTTTCTTATATTTATCCCAAAATCAATGATCTACTTTAATTGCTTTAAAGAATTCGGCCCTAACACTCATGGTCGTAATATATCATAAATTAAAATTATGTAACTCACATTTACTTTCATCTTTGATCGTGGATCCGTCCTTGTCTAGGCGCGGACGCTTGCGCGGCTGCGGCGTCCGGTACGACCTGTTGTCGCGACGACCGCCTTCACCTTCATCTTCCGAGTCCGACAGTTCACCATCACCGGTTATGCGCTTGTCCTAATAACAAATAATTTAAAATTTAGCATTTGGAAGATGATAAAGAAAATTTAAAGTCAAAACCGTTTATAGCACTATCGCTTAAAACGACGTACCGTTTATTACGACGAAATTTTGAGGTCCCAGAGTATTTCTGTTGTTCTGATAACGGTTTTGACGGGTCAAAACCGTTTTTATCGACTTCGTAGGGACCGTCGGATTACGGTTGTTATAGCCGATAGACGTTATAACCAAAAACTATGTTAAGATAACAAAAATACTGGGACCTCAAAATTTCGTCGTAACAACCGGTACGTCGTTGTAAGCGATGTCGTTATAAAGAGTTTGACTGTATGGCTTAAGTTTAAGTTTTAAACTTCTAAGGACAAGATTATAGAAAAAAAAAAATATGTAGGAACTGTGAAAGTTGAGGAAAGTTTTTAACCGAATTAAACTTACCTTTTCGCTTTGTGGCATCCTTTCGTCTTTGTCAACTTTGTCTTCGTCTTCAGATTCGTCGTTGACGGCGTCTTCCGGAATAGCTTGGACCTATAATAAAATATTAACTTGAAAATCTGTCTAACCACGGTAATTTATTGATCTCTAAATCTGTGAAATTGTTAACTCCAATAAAACTGAAAATCCATTTTTTTTAAATAACTATACTTTCTCTATTCGAAATCCTTCTTACCTGAACACCGGGAGCATGCGGTAACATCCTCAGATTCTCAAAGAGCCTGTTCTTGATTTTCTCCAAATACTCTGGTGTGTTCTGATTGGACATGTTGCTTGGTGATATGTGCAGTTTGAAGTCTGGGCCGAAGTATTCAAAGTAGTCATTGTATGGTAGCTCATTTGCTATTTCCACACCAAGAGCTACTGACGTCTCGTAAGTCCAACAACGTGAAACGTTACGAATTGTGTAGCTAGAAAGAGAATGGGTAGTTTAGAAAACATATAGGGCGACAATAACATTGTCAAATGGGCATCAATTTTTGTCAATGTGCACAAGGCCTTATTGCGCTCGCTTGTGATTTGCAATGACTACACAAATAATAAAAAATAGATTATCGTCTTTGATAACATACCCTCCTCCTCCAACAAGTAAGAATGGAAGGCCGAATCTCTTCACAAGCTCTACGCACCGACCGTGCCCTCTCACCGTCAGATTGAAACATCCCAATCTGTCACCTGTTAATAATTAAAAACATTATACACTTAAGAAATGGTCTGCGTTTTATTTCATTCGACTAGAATGACAAAACGTTCCCATTTAGACATCACTATGCACAAAGATGACTATAGTTTTATTTTATTCCAGCATCACAAGGGGGTTTTGATTAAGGACGCTGTTACAAATGGGTAGTCAAATCATTACTTTTTTACACAAAAGTATGTTTATTAAATAAAATGCTTTACATTCTTAAAATGTTTTTTGGCTTAATAGTTGATACATGTGCATGGTATGATTGTGAACTATAAATATAATTTTAAATAGGTAAATTTTCTGAATAAATGTACCGAAGTAAAAATGTTCACTCCGGTACATTTATTGAGAAACTGTACATATCTAAAATTATATTTATAGTTTACAATCGTACCATGCACATCTATCAAAAGTTTGGCCAAAAAACATTTTAAGAATGTAAAGCATTTTTTTACATTTTTAAACATACTTTTGTGTAAAAAAGTATTGATTTGACTACCCATTTGTAACAGCATCCTTAAAGGTGCCTACAGATTTGCTCGATTTTTGACGGTCGTTGTTGTCGCTCGATAGGTATGCTGTTTTGACGATCAGTAAGATCTGTCAGCTTCTTACAGATTTTCTCGATTGTCGCCTGTTAGCGATCGACAAATATCAAGGTTAAAAATCGAGCAAATCTGTAGACACCATTACATTAACAAACCAATTGAAAAAGGAAAATAAAAAAAACAACTCTTTTGGATTTTTTACGCACCTGTTAACGAGTCAGCGCCACACTGCAGCACCACTGCGCTGGGCTGGAATGTCTCCATGACCTTCGAGATGATCGGCACGAAGATCGACTCATACGACTCGTCGTCCATGCCGTCGCGCAGGGGAATGTTGACTGCGTAGTACTTGCCTTTGCCGGCGCCGATGTCACGCAAGTCACCTGTTTTATACAAATGTTTTGTAAGACTAAAGGACTTTGAATTTCCTCACTAGACTTAGAAGCGTTTAGAAGAGGTTTTATCTTTGGACAGAATAAACCTTCCTCACAAAACAAAATGTAACCACACAGCAATAAATAAAATATTGAGATTATCATTATTTTACTGCAATTTTGTAGTACAGATTAATTTTATTTGAAACCCTGTGTGGCAAGTAAAATATAAGTAAAACATTTCAGAAGAATACTTGTCTTTACTGACCTGTTCCAGGAAAGTATTCTCCATATTTGTGGAATGACACAGTCATGACTCTATCAGTTGTGTAGAAAGCCTCTTCCACTCCATCACCATGGTGAACGTCAATGTCTATGTAGAGTACCCTCTGGTGATACTTGAGCAGTTCTAAGATTCCCAGCACAATGTCATTGACGTAACAGAAACCTGATGCTTCTGATTTCTTGGCGTGGTGAAGACCTCCACCCCAGTTGATGCAGATTTCGGATGCCTGTTGAAATGATTTTGATAAATCAAGTTAGATTTCGTTCGTTCGACGAATCTGCACGAAATCTAACTTAGAGAGATGTATTGATGATTATCATGGTTAAAATTATGTAAATACATATGTTTTATTGCCGCGTATCATATTTTGATAAAGATGCAACCTGACACGGACCTGCGAATTGCAAAAAAACCAAAAAGAAATAAATTTCGCGGGCTATCAAGCGCATCCCCCCTAAGGACGCTGTTACAAGTGGGTAGTCAAATCATTACTTTTTTACACAAAAGTATGTTTGTAAAAATGCTTTGCATTCTTAAAAATCTTTTTGGCCGAATTGTTGATGTGCATGGTACGATACTGAATTAGAAATATCATTTTAGATAGCATTTTCTCAATAAATGTCCCAAAGTACAAATTTTCACTTCGGTACATTTATTGAGAAACTGTTTGGCCAAAAAACATTTTAAGAATGCAAAGCATTTTATTTAATAAACATACCATTTTATTTAATAAACATACTTTTGTGTAATAAAAGTAATGATTTGACTACCCATTTGTCAGCGTCCTTAAGGCGCGAAATTAGCTCAATATTCACAAAAATTGGTTTCTTGGATTGTCGAGTATGACGTAACGCAATGAAACTATCCGACGCAAAAAATACAGTGGACAGAGAAGGGTTTAAAGAAAATTTTTAACCGAATAGAATAGTAAAAAATAGTTTGATATTCCCAATAAAAAAATTTTTAGTTGCTCCACAAAAATAAACTTTGGCGTCGAACATCTCTGTATTTTCAGCAATAACGACATTCTTTTTTTAAGAATTTAATTGATTTAGCATTTTTTAAAACTTTAACGGGACAATTATTTAATTTATTGTGTAGGTATATTCTGAATAATCTAAAGAAAACCCGGAATATAAATACACACTCGCAGCTTAGTCACTTGTCACATCTCAGCAACAAATATTATTTTCAATTTTCAACCTTATTTCAAGCCAGCTAATGGTGACAACAGATTACGCGATTGTGTGCCGTTTAAAATCGTAGTCAGTCCGCGCCTTAAATAAAGCCCATAATCATGGTATAAGAAAGTTTTGCAACATTTGCACACTTAAATACTGTTTGCATGCAGTGACGTCAGAAATATGTTTCTAGCAATACAAAAACATGTTGCCACAACTGTTGTAAAACTTTTCAACAAGAAGAGAAGAAATATGATTATTTTGCATGATTTGATGATGAAATGGAAGTAGCATGTTTATAGTACACAAATACACTTCATACCTGTTTATTTAATTTAACAGCTGCAGCAACAGACCCACCAGCAGACAGCTGGCAGAACTCATAGAGACCATCAAACACTGGACAATCTTCACCCACATTGACTGTAAATAAAGAACAATATTAATTTCACAAGCATTTGTTTTATTATTATTATTTCAAACCTTTATTTTGCTTTGCCAAATTATATGAGGTACAGATGAATACCTCTTGTCCTTTTTAGGGCCCCATACCTCAAAAGGAAAAAGCAACACTTATAGGAACACTTGTGTCTCTCTGTCCGTCTGTCACAGAATTTGCTTCAAAACTAATAGACTGATTAAGTTGAAATTTGTTACACATGAATTTCTGTGACCCAAACACGAACGGGTAAAGTAAATAAATTAATTTTGAATATGGGGGTCAGTTTTGGGGGCAAATAAGAAAATCGGCTAAGTGCGTGTTGGCCCACGTACAATAAAAGGTTCCGTAATTGGGACGAATTTATCCCAAGAACAAACTTAATATTGTAGTTGAAAAACGTGCTCTCCCATACATTCCAAATGTAAATGTAAGTTTGTACTCACAATATTGAGATTTGCCATGTTATTTTAAGACCACAGACTTCTTATATTTTTCTGTAATCTACAGGTAATATCTACTATTTTCTGCATTTTTTTCAAAATTTTAGGCTCAGTAGTTTCGGAGATAAGGGGGGACTGGTTAATTTTTGTCTAGTTTCTTAAATGACTTCAAAACAATTAATTTTTAAATTATATAAAAATATATTTGAGACCAATATAAATCAATATAATAAGCCTTTTCATTTGATATGTCACATGGTATAGTTTGCAAAACTTTTTTTTTAAATTTTCTTATTTGCCCCCCAAAAGTGACCCCCATATTCAAAATTCATTTATTTACTTTACCGGTCCATGTTTGGGTCACAGAAGTTCATATATTTACCAAAATTTCAACAAATTGGCTGTGACAGACAGACAGACACAAGTGATCCTATAAGGGTTCAGTTTTTTCCTTTTGTGGTACGGAAACCTAAAAAACGTTTTGAAAACTGTACCGTATGACATATCAAATGAAAGGTCTTCGTATGAAGATCTCATATATATTTTTTTAGTTTTAAGCATGGTCACAGAACACGAAGATTTTCGGAAGTCAATGACCTATCACTTATGATGGTAAGATGGTAATTTACATTTAAGCAATAGGTCAGTGTTCGTAGTTTTCTGCAGCCAGGAGTGGTCTGATAGGATTTTAAGGGGGAAGATTTTTGGGAGGTCACCTCCTTGCTGGTCTAGGGTTGCAAGCGCTACTGCTGAGCATGAGGTCCTTGGTTCGATTCCCATGTCAGACAAAGTGTTATTGGGTTTTTCCATCACAAATTTCTCAGAAGCCCAGTGTGCCCTGTTGTTGTCTCACCCCCTATGACGGACTTAAAACGTAACTGGTGAAATGTGGGTGTACTGTAACCATGCTTTACTACTTTTGAAAAACTTTAAACATACCACTGCAGATACAAGGAACTTGCTTTAGCATTGTGCATACATAATATAGAATGAATAAACCTTACATCTTTGCATCTGTTTGTTGTACTCAGACATGTTGTCAGGCCTTATTGATCGCAAGAAGCGAATATAATCATCTGAGTGGAACTTTGTCATCTCATCAGCAGTAGCTTTGTGTGGTCTCTGCAATAAAATTATTTGTTTTAGATACTCAAAAGTCTAATCAAATAAAAAAAAATAGATTTTATAGTGTATTCTAGACTCAATAAGTTGTTTTACAGCTATCAAGATTTTTTCTTTACATTTTCTATAATTATTGTTTGATTTAACTAATATTTTCAGCATAGTCTTATTTAAATTCAGCCATTTCATGATTTTGCAATGGTATTGCCATTATAAGTATGCATTATTCTAAAAATAAGTTTTCTTTAACCCTTAACCCGTCAAACATCATTTATATACTTAAAACCCTATAGGTTCATATTAATGTGTGCTTGAATGTCAACCAAACCCCATAGGTTCACAACTACTGTAAGCCCGCGGTCGCCATTGGATGATGGTTTTTTTTTATGTTCATACAGGGTGACTTATAATTTGAGGTATTCTTTCTAGGACTTGATAGTGTTACCCATTTGCAACAATTAAGCACCCCATAAAGCCTAGGCGAAAATTCATGACGTGTCTAACGTGTGATGGATTGCTGGTAAGTTAGGAAGTAGTGGGATGGCATAAACCAGTTAATTATTTCTTTTATCACACAATTTTTAAATATTTCAACCATTTGCAAATTCGACCTTTGCTAGCATTATCAACTGTTTCATCGCCACCTCTAAATGATTTTTTAACTTTTAGATAGCTATTTAAATAATGATGTCTTCCCCATAATTTGTATGCTTAATGCCATACTAAAGTTTTTAGATAACTAGTGTCAAGTTCATGCATTGATTATAATTTGAAAATGTTTAATAAACTTCTTCCTTTAACTTTTAACTAAAAGGTTTGTTAAAGTATTAGGTACCCAACGGAATAGCAATGAAGGAAATTCAATTTGAGAGTTTAGAGAAAATTGATATTTAGTGACGAAAACTGGGAAATTTTCAAAAATACATAAAAACTGCATTTTCTTGAATCCCATGAATTTTCGCCCAGACTTAATGGGGTGCTTAATAGTTGCAAATGGGTCACACTATCGCGTCCTGGATGGAATACATCAAATTACAAGTCACCCTGATATATACATCTATAGACATAAAATGACATTTCGTCTACTGCCGTGTAATTTCGTAAATTACACATCAGTAGTTGAGGGTTAAATACTGAACCAATGAATTAATTACTATGCCCATGTCAGTTATTCATAAATCATGGTACTTAAACAAACAAAAGTGGCACAGCATTGTTGCAGCAACATGTGTTTATGATGCAAGAAACATGTTCTGGTATTATTTAGCCGCATATTTATTAGACAACATGTTTCGAAACTATCCATCATGTTTTCAAACACGTTTTCTGTATACGCTGTTTCTGAAACTTGGCCATCCACACTTTGTCAATTGTTGCTAGTATGTGGCCCGAGGAGGTAGTGTTGCTCTGTGCTACTGACCACTCTACCTCCATGTTTCTAAACAGCAGCATACATCCGTCCTCACCTGCAACTTTTGGTAGAAAACTAGATGTTCCACTCTGCGCTCTACTCAGTGGGGAGCATGGCAACATGTATGTGAAACAATGTTTATAAACAAATGTTGCCTAACGAATACCTGGCTTTACCCTGTTTCTGGATATTGTGCAACTTATGTTTAGGTACCATGAACATGGGGGTTTCAATAATTCAACTGTACAAAATATAGAGTAGACAATTGAGGAAAATTTGTGAATAGGGAAACTTACATAAATCTCCATTTTTCTATATAACCCGTAATTTAGTAGCAAGTTGTGAGTCATACGTATACGGTGAGGTTTCATGGGATGTCCTTGTCCATAATAATAGTTTCCAATATCACCTAAAATTTAATAAAAAAATCATGAAATACCAATTTTAACTTCTTACGGATATGTTACTTAATTCATTTCATGGCTTGACACATAACAGCCTGTACCGCACATATCAAGATGCGAACGAAAGCCATGCGGCCAATGAGACCGCAGAACGCAGTACAGACGCCACAAAGTGATTCATCACACGTGAGCATAAAATCGTCAAGACGATAATAAGGTCTCCACCTAGGATTTTATACTATTTTTTTTGTAAACATTTACTGAAATTTGTTCCTTACAACAAATAAGTCATGTTTTCATCGAATATATAATTGAAATAAGTATGGATGCATCAAGCGATCATTGTGGCGGGTAACTAACTTTATTATACTTACTATCATAGTAATAGCACACTCTTTTCTTGCTATGTGGTTGCATCGCCATGATTGGATATTAAATTACGGCTTTAGCACGAAATAATCACAAATTAACTGTTAATTTCACTAATAATTAAAACTGGAAAACATGAACATCACCGCACACAAACTTCCCCAATTTAGCGAATGAAAATGAATGAGTGTATGAATGAAATGAAACGTCTTATTGAATGAACAACAAAAAAACAACCTTCAAAAAACGCGACCACAGAGTACTGGTCTCCGTTAGGAGTATATATATTCTGTGGTACTGGTTGGTACGCGACTGTGCAGCAAGGAAAGATTGTTTTTTTTTTAGTTATTTTTCGCTTTTAGAACTAGTAACATTATTATAATAACCTTGTGTGTGGGGAAGTTATATTTTACGACTTACCGACTCTTACGAGCCGTTTACGGTGTATAGTTGAAACTCTCCCTAAAAAGGGCCGTGCACAGACTAATTACAATAGATAAGATAAAATTGCACTAGGTGTGGTTAGGTGTTTGTAAGTAACTTTTATGATTTTACCGAGTGACAGAAACATAGGTGTAACGGGAGGTAACGGATCATGACTAATACTTTTAAATTGTATATTCTTCCTTTGTTTTAAATTGGCAATTGTGACATATTTGGTAGTGAATTAAAGGAGGTGGTTATGTTCCGTAATTTCATTGAATAATTTTTGTTATTTTATTTCCACCTACCTTACATCACCAGTTATAATTTTTTCCCTGCAAGTCATCTATCATGCTATTAAAATTGTACCACGCTGCTTAGACTGCTTCATATCGATGGCTAATTGATGCTTGAACACCGCTTCCCACCGCGGATTCCATGTTCGCCGGTTGTCAGGATGTTGCAGTCAGTAGCATGAATTCGGTCATTTCCTAAAATACCCAATTCCGGCATTCCAGGGTTCTTCCATACCGGATTTAACCATATTACCGTCGCTTCGAGGGCTGTGGCTGGACCATCCTACGAGCTATCCTATCAGCCGTTGGAAGACCGACCTACCTACCTGGTTGCCACCTTTCACCTACGTACCTACTGGGAACTTCCAGGATAGTGGTTTTCTTTAGGCGGGCTAGAATTTAACACGCGCTTGATAGTGAGGACTCACGCCAGCTTACTGCTGGAGTTAATCTAATTATATATAAAAATTAATTATATATATATATATATATATATTTTTTTTTTGATAAAATAAATTGTTGTAACTTCCTTCTCTAAGCCAACGTCGTTAGCACGGACGTAAAAATATCGCGGTGATTTTTTTCGCGCACTGGATTTTCAACGCTCTGCTTAGCGGCGAGACTTAAAAATCTAATAGTGTGTTTTTCGACGCGCTGGGATGCACTCTGTTGTTATTAGGTTTGATTCTTGAAGGTCGGCTTAACACCGAGAGTTGAAAATCCAGTGCGCGATAAAACCCCGCCGCGATATTTTTACATCTGTGCGAGCGCCGGCTTAAGTCTGTGATTATCCTGCCCTAGCAGGGACGTTACAGTCCTACCTACTTATCTGTGAACTGAAAGAGGACGGCACCGTCGATGCGTCGACACAATCGAATGACATGCGTCGGCACAATCGAATGATATTTCAACATGACGGCCGTAGTTCCAATTTTCGCCACTACACAGATAAATTGGTAGGAGTGTACATTAGGTTACTTGACTTACTTGGAACAAAAAACCTCAAGGAACGAATGCAGTCACGTAAAGTGCGAGGGTTGCAATATTAAGATTTAAAATTTCCCCATTCGATTAAATAAATGATATCAGACCCATATAACATTACTAACTGTGCCCGCGACTTCGTTCGCGTGCATGTCGGAAAACAAAAATGTGTCACTTAGATAAGGTATAGGTATCCTTTAAAACTCCTCCAATGAAAATGAAGAATCATCCGATCTTGCATGGTGGGAAACACTACTTCTCACTCTCAATCATTAAAATAGTTTCGGTTTCGTGTAGATCATTACACGAAACCGAAACTATTTTAATGATTGATCTTGTTGGCCGTCACAACACCCCCCGGTCAGGGGGTGCGACTAGCGGTCACGAACCGTGGCCCCCTTCCCGCGGGAGCTATACGGTGACCCGTCACCACAGGCTCCTCCTTTTATGTGCCTTGAATCGGCTAGTAGATTGATTGCTATTTTTGTGTCCGTAGGCACGCCACGACGCTGCTATTCAGCGCCGCTTTCTTCACCGTATCCCGGCGGTCAACCCCTACCAGGTGAAACTCTCACCTACATGAGAGAAGCCCAGCAGGAGGCGACCAGCGACGGGGATACGGACTCGACGTTCCTACAGAAAGGTACAGTAGTATCAAAAATTGACAATAACACAAAAAGAACTTACAGTTCAGAGTTAAAAATAAACAGTTATGGTGTTCCCCAGGGAAGCATATTAGGACCTCCATTATTTATAATATACATAAATGACCTTTGCAAGAACCTAAAACATGATTGTACACTATTTGCTGATGACACTACTCTGACAATAAAGTCTTCAAATAGGAATGACCTAGAAACTGACACTAACAGTGAGATACTGAAAGCAACGAAATGGCTGGAAATGAATAATTTACACGTAAACATTGAAAAAATAAAGTTAGTACAATTCCAAACATACAATTCTGTAGTAAAACCACCTCAAATACAGTATAATCATTTAATTTTGGAACCAGTACCATCAACCTTATTCTTGGGAATAGTTATTGACGAAAAATTAAATTGGAAAGAACATGTCAGAAAAGTGCACTCGACTCAACTTTTTGCTTTCTTCGAAAACTTAGGCGAATGCCAGTAAAGAAACAGCCCTTAATGCATATCATGGTTATGTTTCATCAGTGCTGCGTTATGGCCTCGTGATATGGGGTAATTCAGTAGATGTGAACAGAGCTTTCATTCACAAAAAAAATGTGTCAAAGCTGTGTATGGAGCAGAACATTTAGAGCATTGTAAACCATTATTTAAAGCACTGAAAACTCTTCCACTTCCTTGCCTTTACATTTTTGAAATTTGTATGTTTATAAAAAGGTATTCACACATAAATAAAAAAATAAATAAAATAAAAAATAAATAAATTAGTTCAACCAGGTTTCAGACTGGCTAAAGTAGACTCATCCTTCATGGGGTACTGTTTAAAATGTTATAATAAAATACCTCCCCACATACTCCAGCTGAATGAAAGGAAATTTAAATCTTGTATAAAACGCACACTATGCAGCCAGGCATATTATAAGTTGGGGGATTACATCGCTGACAAAAATGCTTGGCTGAATGCTTGTCCTGCTCCACAAGGACGCATTAATTAATTGATTAGCATTCGGATATATTGTTGGACCTGCTGAAGATTAAGATGAGAGAAAACTTTCTTTGCATTGTTTAGATTCAATCTCTTAGTATTATATAATTGCATAGCACGTGTGAGCACTATGTAGCTACTATTAAGCTACCTTTTACTGGGTACGTCTTTCACTGACTTGAGTTGCCCTGGCGGTTGAGAGTATGTCATGCTCACTCAAATGTCTCGCTGATGGTGACGTGTGTGTTGGATCATTAAGTTCCCTTCAAAATGGTTGAGCTAAATGGTGCTGATCCATGCGTCATGTTCGTGAACGGGCGCCGTCAGTTGGGACTGGTCGTCTCTTAGCTGCCATGGCTTATTTTTAATTTTAATATTTTTAATTTTAATATTTAATTTAGTTGTTTTAGTTATTATCTTTTTATTACGGACGCTTTTTAACGTGCACGTCTTTCTACATTGTTCTCACATGTATATTTTCAACTTGAACGATGTAACCAATATTTTGTAAAAATATTATGATTTAAAAGAGTGTCCGTGGAGTTTCTTGCCCGTTCTTCTCCATAGGGATCTACTACGCTTTGGAATGGGCAACTAGCTTCATCTTTCTGACTGACCGACCCATTGACAATTCAAAAGTGCCTGTAATTGGTTTATTTGAAATAAATGCTTTGAGTTTGAGTTTGTATGAACACATTTCTAAAAGAGTTAAAAGCAGAAGCCCAAATAAATTACTTGCACCTAGCCAGAGACTACATTTGTATAGCAGGAATTCCAAATTGCATGGCAATCAAAATCTGTAACAATTTACCCGCACGATTCAGAGTGTTGTGTTGCCCACTAATAAATTTAGGAAAATAATATTTGCCCGGCATGTTTGCCGACGCGGATGTGGATAGTTTTTCGGCCATCATGCGTAAGAGATGCGCTTCTCTAGTACGCCGTGTGCGCAGCAGCCCCAACACCATTCTTAGAACGTTGGCTGATAGGTGGGACTCTCCGATCTTGGGGCGGTGGATACAACTCCACGCAGTCAAGTAGACACTCCCCAGGATTGGTGGCCTCAGAATAAATGTTACTAACACTAGTTTATAAGTTTATATTGTTACTAACAAATATGGAAGTGATTCTGCAATAAATGTTTATTATTATTATATTATTATTATTTTAGACAATATTGTTTCTATTCAGTTAACGAATTTTTAAATAATAAATTTTGACATTACAGTTTTATCAGTACTATATGTGTGTATATTGCCTTTTAATTATTTATTTTTTAAGCGATTTGACGTTATATAATTTTATAGTAAATTTTGATACTTATTTCATTCTCATAAACTTAAAATAAAAGTGATACTAATAAAACTTTACATTGTATATTTAAAACTAGTTTATAAATATAATAATGGGGATATTGAATTGAATAGAATAAAATTGTACTTTAATTTTAATATTTCTACACCGGTAACGGTAGTATATGTGAGACTATTTTACTAAGGGGGAAGCGCCAGGACAGCCCGCGAAATTCAAATTTTCTTACGTTTTTTGCAATTTGTATGTCATTCTTAGGTTTATGTTGATTAAAGTATGATTCGCTACCGTGCAAATATGTATTTACAGATTTATAATCATTATAATCAGTAATACAACTCCTTAAGTTAGTACAATCCTCAAATGTCAAGATTTCATGAAATAGTAATTCAACAGGATTACCTGGTCTTAAAGAGTTTTATTGATGTCTTTAATGATTATAATTCTGTAAATACATACTTGTTACGGTCGCGAATAAAATTTTGATCAACATAAAACCTAATACTGACTTGCAAATTGCAAAAAACTTAAGAAATTTTGAATTTCGCGGGCTGCCCTGGTGCTTTCGCCTTAATAATAGGTCTTTACCTATGAAATTGCCGTTTTGTATGAAAAAATTTAAACGAATTTTTTTCATGCATTTTTTATTTGTATTAATCGAAGTAATCGCCCATGCAATCAATGCATCTTTGCCAACGCAGTGGCAGTTTATTGATGCCCTTCTTAAAGAAATCAGCTGGACGGGAGGCAACAAATTCTTCAAAGGCATTTTGTACTGCCTCTCGGGTATTGAATTTTTTTCCCGCCAAGAAGTTATCCAAATTCTGGAAAAAGTAGTAGTCTGTAGGCGCAAGGTCTGGTGAGTAGGGCGGATGACGGAGAGCTTCCAACCCCAGTTCTTGCAACTTGGAGACCGTCTGCTGTGCAGTACGAGGTCGCGCGTTGTCGTGCAGGAGCAGCGGAGACGAGCGATTGACCAATGCTGGTTGGAGATGTGCCAGCTTCTCCATCATTGTGTTCAGTTCTTCACAGTACACATCTGAAGTAATGCTCACCCCGTTTGGTAAGAAGCTATGATGAATCACACCGGCGCTAGACCACCAAACAGTGACCATCACTTTTCTAGGGGTAAGTTTTCGTTTAGGGCATTGTTTAGGTGCTGAACCAGGATCCAACCAACTTGCTGAGCGCTTGCGGTTATCAAACAGAATCCATTTTTCATCGCAGGTAACAATGCGGTTCAAAATTCCTTCATTTGTGTGTCTGTTAAGCAGTGCAAGGCACGTCTCGACGCGTACTTCGCGCTGGCGATCATTGAGTTCGTGGGGCACCCATTTGTCAAGCTTTTTTACCTTGCCAATTTGACGCAAATGGACCAATATTGTTTTGACGCTAACGTCGAAAGCTGCTGCTAATTCAGCCGTAGATTGTGTATCATCAGCTTCCACAATCGCCTTTAATTCGTCATTGTCGACCAAAGTCTTCGGACGACCGCGAGGTTCATTTTTCAGGTCGAAATTTCCAGAACGGAAGCGAGCAAACCAATAACAAGTGGTGCGTTGGTTTGTAGTGTTAGCTCCGTAAACGTCGTTGATGTTGCGTGCCGCTTGTGCCGCGTTGCTGCCACGACGGAACTCATATTCCATAATTACTCGAATTTTTAACGTACGAGTATCCATGATGACGAAAAAGATTGAAATGCGATGAAAATGTAACACTAATCAATAAGCAAATTACTACTTTTGGGAAAAAAATTCCATGTTTTTAAAATAAAATTAATTTGAAATTAGAATTCTTAGCCAAACAAAAATTATTTTGATTTGAAATGGCCAGTACTGCAGAACGGCAATTTCATAGGTAAAGACCTAATATTAACTTAATGTACCATGTAGGTACTGAGAAATAAAGATAATTTATTTATTATTTAAAAAGGGTGAGTGGCTCCCGGCCGCCCCACTTTCAGAGCTTGCCGAGCCAGGCGCGGGGGAGGGAGACCGTGTCATGGGTGTGTGAGTGGCATTGTACTGTGACGCCACCCGGTGTCTACGAGAATCGCACGCCCACGCTGCGCCTTCACGTGTGTTTTTATGCGCCTGTATAGGGGTGAATGTCTGATGTTTGCTACGAGACACGCCTAAATTATCCTAGCACGCGCCACGCAACAGATGTATGTTGTGTGTAGAGTCTATTGTCACAAGTGAGCCTCGTGTAAGCTGAGAGCGACTCACTCGGAAGTCCAGTCCGGTGAATGGGGTCAGTCGTTCGCGACCAGGTCGCGGGACAAAGGTCTCCTCGCGTCGGAGACCCGCGTATGCCAGGGCGCTATCTGCTTGATATGAGGCCAAGCAGATGCGTCGGCACGCGCGAACATGCCCTTCGCGAGGCGCCGCACAAACTCATCCAGGCCCTCAATCCCGAGGCCCCGCTGGAAGACGTCGTTCCTCAAGTAGCGGGAGGCATCCACAATTGTCCGCAGCGCTAGACTCTGCTGCGTACGGAGGATCTTCCTGTTCGCCTCGCTAGTGAGGACGAACCAAGCAGGGGCGGCGTACGTCAGTATCTGGCGTATGTACTGTTTGTACACGCCCAACTTGACGCGCGCCGGGATGCGAGATGAGAGCACTGGCCGTAGGAGGTAGCGGGCGACCTTACCTTTCGCGACGACCGCGTGGACGTGTAACCCCATTGAGAGCCGACGATCGATGGTCACACCCAGGTACTTGCCTGAGGCATCCACTCGACATCGGCTCCTTGCAGCGTCAAGGGTGGTGGGAGGGGCACGGCGCCGGTGACCAGCGCCTGCGTCTTACCCACGTTAACCGAAAGCCGCCACTTGGATGGCCACTCGGGGAGTAGATCGAGGGCACGCTGTATCTTCACCGCCGCGTACTTCGCATTAAGCGAGGTGGTAATGTACGCGGCGTCGTCAGCATACAGCCTGAGCGTCGCCTCTGGCGTCGTGGGGATGTCGTCGGTGTAACTTGAGTATCACGCCGGCGAAACGCAGCTACCCTGCGGCACACCGGCGCGCACCGGGCGGGCGCCCGAGAGCGCTCCGTCGACCACCACCCTGAAAATCCTGTCGGACAGAAAGTTAGATACCACCATTACAACGCGACGGGGCGCGTCTGGTGTGGCCAGCTTGTAAATCAGACCTTCGTGCCACACGCGATCGAAGGCTTTCTCCATGTCGAGGAATACTGCAACCGAGTATTCCTTGTTATTCATCGCTGCGGCGAGGTGGTGCAGTACCCTCGATAGCTGTACACTACACTATTTTAATTTTATGACCGAAAGAGTGTCACTCTTCTGCGGAAAATCTATCTAACCGCGATTCAGAAAATGACGTCATTTGCTTAACGCCATCTATCGGGTACAGTGGTTAACTCGAAGCTTGCTCTGCGTACGATAAACATACAAAGTGAAACCCAATTTGATTTAAAAAAAGTTGTTATGATTATTCTATAGCATTGAATTCTTTATCACTCAGAACAGCACATCAGTTAATAACGTATTATCTTTCATAGCTTCCTGCCGTGGATTTACCCGCGTGGTATGTCGATAAAAAGTAGCCTATGTCCTTTTCTAGGTCATGGTCTACCCGTGTGCCAAGTTTCATCCAAATCCAATAAGCCGTTTTAGCGTGAAAGCGTTACAAACAAACAAACTTACTTTCGCGCTATACTTAACCGATTACGAAGCGCACGCAATAGCAGTTCTCAAAAGGAATAAATTTTCCCCGTTTTTGCAACATTTTTTATTGATGCTCCGCTCTTATTGATCGTAGCGTGATGTTATAAATGGGCTATCCAACACTAAAAGAATTTTTCAATTCGAACCAGTAGTTCCTGAGATTAGTGCGTTCAACCAAACAAACAAACAAACTCTTCGGCTTTATAATATTAGTATAGATATTATAGATTCTCCAAATTATAGGAAAACAATTTAACAACTGGCAACCCTTCTGATCAAAATCATCAATAAATCTAACTTAGAGAGATGTAATGATGATTTTCATGGTTAAAATTATATAAATACGTATGTTTTATTGCCACGTATCATATTTTGATCAAGATAGAACCTGACACGGACCTGCGAATTGCAAAAAACCCAAAAAAAAAATTAATTTCGTGGGCTACTACAGCGCATTAACCCGATAAATTCGAATTTTCTTACGTGTTTTGCAATTTGCAGGTCAGTATCAGGTTGTATGTTGATTAAAATATGATTCGCGGCCGTAACTAATACGGCTTTACAGAATTATAATAATTGGAATCAGCAATACAACTCCTTATGCAACAAACTTATCAAACAATAGAAATATTTTTTAACGTAAATGACTAACTAACTAACTATACAAATAAATACAAAACAAAAGGACACTTAGGCGTCGAAGTACTCGTCCGCATCGATGTCATCCGGAAACGTGCCCAGAAGACTGGCAGCATTGCCACGTTGAATGGCAATGCTAATTCTTTGGCCAAAGAACGAGCCAGCCCTCTGGTCACGTGAAGCCTCGACCAGTCGGCGAGAAATTTCCTTAAAAAGTAGACGCGCACTCGGGCCCCATGACCCGAGCGTTTCGACCCCAAACGGCTCAAAACTGTAGTTACCTATAAGGTTACAGTATTTGCGCCGCTTGAGGGTCTCAGCAGCCGCAGGAGCGGCGCCAGCACAGCACGTCGTGCTTGGAACATGAGATGGCGCAAGGGTGTCGACACAGGTTGCGTCCCACACCAGAGGCCTACCCATCTTCCAAGGCAACAACGTCATGCCATCTGGTCTCTTCCCATCGTCACGTACCAAGCCGTTTGGTTCTAATACCGCTGGTACGCCGGCGGTAACAAGAGCTCGACGAATAATGTCGTTGATGCTGGCGTGCCGTGCTATGCGACCTGCGCTCCTGTAGCAGGACAAGCCATGGTGCCCGAGACTGTCGACAGCGTCACCGCAGTGACACCGATGCGGAGCAACACAAGGTGCGCCCAAGCGGAGACACGTAGCGAGCCGAAACGATGAGTCATCCATCATAGTACCTATGGTGGATGACGGGAGCGCCTGAAGCCACAAGCCTGACTCCCATTCTCCCACAGCCAGCAGACGGGCACGCTCAACAGTATTAAAAGACGTGTTTAATAGGGTATTCCGTATAATACTGCAGAGCGGCACGTCCCACAGTTTCTGGGAGGACGGGTTGTCAGGCAAATCCGTATTGGGACAAGCCATTTTCCAAGCGTTCAACGCATCGGTCAAAAACGGTACCTCAAAATCGACCAGTGAGGAAGATAAAATTTTCCTGGTTAATTTATCGGTACTGTGGACCGAGGAGAGGAACGCCGGTAAACTAATACTTGAAATTTTGCGGACGCCGAGACCACCCAGGCGGATGGGAAGAGTAGCTTGCTGCCACGCTCGGTCGTCCAGGGTTAAAGTTTTTTTATTTGCCAAATTCTTTTGCACATGTAGAATCCTAAACGGGAAGGTTAGTAATTGCCCCCAAGCACTCTGAGAGTTCTCTCTGGCGGCGAGGCGGATACAACGCGCTAAACTTAAAGCTACGGATGGTCTCGCGCCACGAGGAACTCTCTTTAAGACTGGAGTTGAAGTTTTCAATTTTGCAAGCGTTTTCCAAAAGGGTTGAGAGGGGGAAACAGGTGTTAGGGAAGTGGGTATGGTAGGGCATGATGAAGGCACATTGTGGGATTTGTGTTTCTTACCAAAATGTACCTTCAAGCCTCGTTCACCCTTAAAAAAGCGTGCTTGGGGACAATGAGGGCATCTCACTAGGACATCCAGCGACGTGGCAGGTTGACTGGCGCTTCGTACAGCGTCGCTACCGTCGTCATTGTTTAACATAGAAAAAATTGTAAAAACTTACACGATTTTTCCTTAAAAATAGCACATAATATAAATAGAAACTAAAATAAAATAACAACAACAAAAAGACACATAAAAAAGAATTGACAGTTTGTCCGATGACAGCGGCGCAGTCGCGCTGGGGGCCTGGGGCGCCGCGCCGCCGTATGTCAAGTTGGCGCAGCCCAGGTAACCGTTGCCGTGAGACAGCGTCGACTCCTTATGTCAGAATTGGCCTCAAATCTCATGATTTCATGAAAAAGTCATTTAATAGGGTTATTGATGATTTTTATAATTATAATTCTATAAATAAATAATTGATATGGCCGCGAATCATATTTAGATCAATATACAACTTAATACTGACTTGAAAATTGCAAAAAATGTATGAAATTTTGAATTTCGCAGGCTACCCTGGCGCTTTCGCCTTTACCCACACCAGTCAAGCCAAACAAAAGCAATATCCGATAGATAGTTTAGGTTTCAGAGGTTTGGCATATGTGTGGGGCTGACATAATATAAACCGAACTTGGTTTGTCCTCCGATTAATCGACTAATATGGTGAACGTATCAGTCCACGTCACTACGAGGTGATTAAATTCGTTCGTTGAGCGAACCAATCTCTCATTTCTCTCCTTTCGGCGTTAGCAGTGGTCAAGGTGGGACGTGTTAATTTTGTCCTTGTGAATAATTTTGGAATTTTTATTTCATTTCAATAGTCCAATTAATTGCACAAATAATTACTGTAATTCATGTGAAAAGTAGTTTTTTAGATTCAAATAAAGTGATTTCGATGTGTTGTGTGGTGAATTTAACCATCGTCCATTTTTCTTACAGGTTCGACCCTGCTACATAAAATAATCTTGAATTACTTAGGACATCGTGGATTAAATTACATCCCACAAAATGTAAGTACTCAAATTGTGTACTGTTTAAGTTGAATCCACTTTTATTTTCATACATTTCATGATATTTTTGTGTTCCATACAGTGTTCATTCATATTCGATCCGATATCTTTGCCTAGTACAGTCTGGCTGAATCTTTCACTTTCCTATCGTGCCATTGATAAAATACGAAAATTCGTTTTCTTGAGTCGGTAAACATAACGCATGGCACGTTATTGTTATTTACACTGAGAAATCGTAGTCTCTCTCAACGCCTGACTCGCCATTTTGTGAACTCTATTCATTGATCCATGGTGGCTCTTGTTTCACGCATGCGTGGCAAGCCCTGCATAGTGACGCAGTCCCCTACTTGGATCAATACCGAGGTGGTTATGTTGAATAATAGCTTTCGTACGGAGATGATTCACGTTTCTCAGTATGTATAAACGTGATAAGAGTGATAAAACCGGTTTCATACACGTGCATACTTGACGTAGTTATTATTACAATATTTTTACACGTGTTTGCCACAGTTATTACAACTCATTTTAATTACTTGATTGTACCTACCTACTTATTTAATACTTTGTTTGTTCATCAGGTCTAGTAGTTGGAACAATAGCCGCGGTGGAAGCGGTGGTTCCAAATTCGGCGGAGAGAGGAAGTTTGGAAGCAGCAATGGTTCATCACGATTCAGCAATGGGGGATCAAAGTTTGGTGGAAGTGGAGGTGGTGGCGGCAGCAGATTCGGTGGATCTGGCGGCGGATTTGGCGGCGGCGGTGGCAAGAAAGACTTCACTGGCGGCCAAAACATGCGCCGACCTAATTGGGATTCCATGTCTCTGCAACCATTCAACAAAGATTTCTATAACCCACACCCAACAGTTCTAAGTCGATCACCCTATGAAGTTGAAGAATACAGAAGCAAATTTGAGATCACTGTCAGTGGAGTAGAAGTCCCTAATTCTATCCAAAATTTTGATGAAGCCAACTTCCCTGACTATGTCAATCAGAGCATCACCAACATGGGCTACAAAGACCCTACACCCATCCAAGCACAGGGTTGGCCAATTGCCATGTCTGGAAAGAACTTAGTTGGTATTGCCCAGACAGGTTCAGGAAAGACACTTGCTTACATCTTACCTGCAATTGTGCATATCAATAACCAGCCTCCTATTAGGCGTGGAGATGGCCCTATTGCTTTGGTACTTGCACCAACTAGAGAATTAGCACAACAGATTCAGCAAGTTGCTTCTGACTTTGGTAACTCTGCTTATGTCCGCAACACATGTATATTTGGTGGTGCACCCAAGAGGGAACAAGGCCGTGACCTTGAGCGTGGAGTAGAAATTGTAATTGCAACACCTGGAAGATTAATTGACTTCTTAGAAAAAGGCACCACCAATTTACAAAGATGCACATATTTGGTGTTGGATGAAGCTGACCGAATGTTGGACATGGGTTTTGAACCCCAAATTAGAAAAATCATTGAACAGATTCGCCCTGATAGACAGACTTTGATGTGGTCAGCAACATGGCCAAAAGAAGTACGAAAACTGGCTGAGGACTACCTGGGAGACTACCTTCAAATTAACGTTGGATCACTACAGTTATCAGCTAATCACAACATATTGCAAATTGTAGATGTCTGCCAGGAACATGAGAAAGAAAACAAGTATGTATTAGCTAGCCTCTACTTCACTATTAATTTTCACAAATACATTGACAATGATGAATTAATGTAAGAATGACACTATTTTGATTAAAATAAAATATTTTCCTCTAAGAAGATCTGACCAGAACGTATTTCATAATTATTATATGAATAATCAACTTTCTACATTTTCTAATAAGATTTTTTTTTTTGCAGATTAAATGTACTTTTACAAGAAATAGGACAGAGCCAAGAGCCTGGTGCCAAAACAATTATCTTTGTAGAAACTAAGAGGAAAGTAGAAAATATCACTAGGAATATAAGACGATATGGATGGCCTGCTGTATGTATGCATGGTGACAAAACACAGCAAGAGAGAGATGAAACATTATATCAGTTTAAACAAGGCCGGGCCAGTATACTTGTTGCAACTGATGTTGCAGCCAGAGGACTTGGTAAATATTCTAGTTTTAAGTTTATCTGCAGGGTTTGCAGAAACTTTATATTTAAAATACAATATGGATGCTTATTTGTAACTGATTGTACCTATATATTTAATATAACTTGCATTTGTTTATACTTTCAGAGGCACTGGCGGAAAGTTATTGTGTTCTATCCGATTACTGCCTGAATTTAATGGGCAAGTCACTACTGTACTGGATTTGTAGATGATGCTTTAGTCTGATGCAGTAGAATGCAATAACTCGTCATTATAAAGGTGCCTCATAAGTGCCTTTCACTGTGATGGGACCCGAGGCCGGAAAGCTTGATGGTATGTCCGTCTATCTATACGGACGGATACACTTGAGAGTGGAAAACCTGGTGATGCACAAGTATATAACAAACAGATTACCGAGATGAAAGAATCTCCGATGTGCATTGTTGAAAAACTTGACCACAGTTGAGATGTTATCGGCAGAAGGTCAAGGGTTTTCTATTTCGGCCAAATGGAGTTTTGGATGGGGCAATATCAATATTACAATGATTTTACAAACTGAAATAAATTAACATCTACGCCCTTAATAAGACTCCAGGGTTCTGAGTGAGAGGCAAATATTGAATTGTATTTGGTACATATCTGTGTAACTCGTTCATGTAAGTAATACACAGCTATGAGTTACCATAACATTACACAGATTTTTTGGAGGTTAACTTGCTCGACTAGTGGATTTCTTTGTTTTGTTATCAAATTACTGTTCTTAGCTTTTCCTTTCGGCTCACTAATGTTGGTTACAATGTAATAATATGTGAATTTTTTACAGATGTTGATGGAATAAAATATGTGATTAACTTTGATTATCCAAACTCGTCCGAGGATTACATTCACCGAATTGGAAGGACAGGTCGTTCTAAATCAACAGGCACATCATATGCCTTCTTTACACCTTCAAACTCTCGTCAAGCCAAAGACCTTGTGTCTGTACTAACAGAAGCCAATCAGGTCAGTAGTGTTACATGATTTTTTAATATCCTCATACCTTTGGCATGGGTACGCTTCTACATAGCGTAACATGAATGCGAGTATGAGGTACATTAATGACAGCTATATGCCTTCGGTGTCCACACAATGTTGTCTGGATCCCATCCTCAGATGTTGTAACAAACACTAATCTTAAGTGATGAAATTTCGGTTATTTACTATTATTATGACAATATTTAACAAATTAATGTTATTTCAGGTGGTCAACCCTCAACTCCAGACCATGGCCGACCGCTGCGGCGGTGGCGGCGGAGGTTGGAACAGAAACAGATATGGAGGCGGCCGCGGAGGTGGCGGCGGCTCTTTCAAACGCGGAAGCAACTTCGGAAGGGGAAGTGGTGGCGGTAGCAACGGTGGTCCCGGCCACAAGAGATTCAATGACTATTAATCTTAAAAAGTGCAAATTAATTAATTAGTAGCAAATCCTCGTACCGAGTACTTGTGTGGAATTTAGTATTAAGGCGTGTAGAATGGTTGATATTGCAGTTGGTGGTTACATGACAGGCTAGATTAATTAAAATTAATTTTGTCTACATACTAACATCTTAAACATCTTTGGATGTACTAAGTATATTTTGTTAACACTGTGATATTTTTTTTAACTGTGATTCTGCAGAGGATTAGCTAATTTATAGTGCTACTTAAGACAGTACCTTGAAGTATTTGTCTTGTGGAGGACTTTCTCTCAACTATTTATTTAATTTAAATAATAATTTCATGAAAATCTCAATGTGAGATTATTTCATCACTTGTACTCGTCATTCCATGCCCCCTTTCCGATAACATGTAATAATAATCAATAAATATAATAATTGAACTTGCGCTTTTTTATTACTTTGACATTACCAACATAATCCGTTGCATACCAATTCAGAAAAAAAAAATTACCTGGCTGCGCCACTGGGAAATTACGAATATATAATTATATATACGTGTGTAAGGTCGATGAAATTGCAATAATTTGTAACATGGAGCTGGTCTGATCATGCAGCCAAAAGTTGGCCAATAGGAACCCTTAACAAGGTGTACGTTACCCCAGCAAGAAAGTGTCTCGTAGAATTATATGAGTAGAACGTATAATAATTGGTGCCTTATCTGCTGTAAATGTGCCCCCACATAAAAAATGTGTGCCCCCCGTCGTTTTGGAAAAAAACGGTTCTTGCTGGGGTAGCGTTTTTCTAGCAGGAAAATTCTAAACGAATGATCGGAGAGAGAAAAATTGCATGGCGAGAGAGCTTATGTGTGCCAAAATGTGCCCCCAAAAATAAAATCTGTGCCCCTTCAAGTTTTCGAGATATTGCATTTCCTGCTGGAGTAACGTTTTGATGAATCTTATACCTATCTCTAAAACCATTGCATGTGCCCCTGTAGAATAAACATACACGAGTAGCTCTTAATGTGTGCCCCTTAGTGCCCCAATTAGATTTAATTAATAGTTTTCAAGTTATCGCGGTTTTATGAAAACCCGAAAAACCATCGCAGCGCTTAAATGAGACAAGGTATAAGTTCGCTGAAAACTGTATTCGGTCCTTCTTGACGCTAATAATAACCATACAAAGTTTCAAAACTGTTCATGCATGCGTTTTTGAATAATCTTGCTAAAAGTCAAAACGATGGTGTCATAACTTTGGCGTATTAAGCATTTTATAACAATTATGTGGTTGTAGGGGTGGGGGGTGGGGTGTGGTTGCACATGCAATGGTTTTAGAGATATACGATTCATCAAAACGTTACTTCAGCAGGAAATGCAATATCTCGAAAACCTGAAGGGGCACAGATTTTATTTTTGGGGGCACATTTTGGCACACATATAAGCTCTCTGGCCATGCACAATTTTTCTCTCCGATCATTCGTTAGAATTTTCCTGCTAGAAAAACGTTACCCCAGCAAGAATTGTTTTTTCCGTTTTTTTTCCAAAACGACGGGGGGCACACATTTTTTATGTGGGGGCACATTTACAGCAGATAAGGCACCAATTATACGTTCTACTCATATAACTCTACGAGATACTTTCTTGCTGGGGTAACGTACACCTTAACAAGATAGCCCCGTCGTGTTTTTTCTTGTTGGATTTGTCTCTAGTACTACAGCCTAAGGTATTGTCCAGGGCCTGACAATGGAGCTGTAAGGTGGCCCTGGGAATTCCTCAACTATGCAAAGGTAGCCCCGTTGTGGTTGGGCTCGTTGGATTAATTGTCTTGATAAGTAGGTACCTACTATAGTTGCGAGTCCACAGTATAGCTACAGGAACTGCTCGCCTAAACAAGATACCTAAGTAGCTCTGTCGTGTTTTGGCTCGTTTTTATTTATTTTAGATTTCTTTTGTACTTAGATATGTACTTAAGCACCGGATGGAGCCCAAGGTCTGATAGTTGAGTTAAAGTGGCCGACTGGCCGTAGGAATTGTTTTTATTTAAATTTAGTACTGTTCATTCAATAAGCTCATATTTAGAAGCTCGTGTAAAAATATTTTGTACGTGTGTCGGCTGCTGCCGCTGTGTAGTGTACTATAAGGGTTTCGAAATAATGGACGTATACTGCTACAAATCTGTTATATTTTAGTTTGGTTTACAAGTTCTGTTAATATCAGAATCTGATTTTTATCATACGAGAAAATGAGCGACGTCCGCAATGCGATGGTGGGATGACGACTGGCGCCCCTGGCGGTGAGAAGCAGATAAAGTCCATTTCACGAAAGAAGTCCCGCAGACGCAGCGCTGTATTCGCGCGACATAATGTTGCCAGGGTTAATTATGGGGAAATCAGGGGAAATAATTTATCGTTCATTTACTTTCATTTTATTAACTACTACGACTCGAATATTTAGATAAGAAAAAAAAACATTTTTAATATACCTACCGTATATATGTACATATTTGATGACCATACTGCTAAGGTCAGATTAGTGAAAAACAAATCTTCCTGTATTTTCTAAAATATAAAAAGGAGATGTTCGACCAACTTTAAATTAGAAAAATAAAATAACATTTAAAAGTTTCATTCAAAGGTTTATTGAATAATTATGATCGGTCATACTATGATCACTGTCAGAAGAGTGAATAGAAACAGAATCAGATTCTGTTTCACTATCACTAGCCGTGGATACAATAAATCGATCCATTTCTTCATCCATAAGACCATCTTTTTTTAAATATTCTTCCTCCAAATGCTGTACATGTTTACATTGAGCTGCCCAATCTTCCGCTTTAACAGTCTCAAAAGCCTCTTCTGTTAGGCGTGCAATTTCTTTTGGATCCACGGTTTTATCCGCTACCCGTCTCTTTACAAGGCTCCATATTTTTTCGATCGCAGTGGTAAGGCGGCAATTTTAGCAATTCATGATTGTGAGATTTTAATAATGCATCCACGGCATATGTAGGTGGACCTTTGTTTTGTTTAATTAATTCAAATAATACAGCTTTTGTCCAAGTATCCCCTTCAAAATATACTCCCTTTTCTCGCAGCCATTCCTGCATGTCACGTTTAATACTTGACATTGTAGGCGCTTTATTTATTTGAGTGCAGTGATACGGAGCGTTGTCCATTACCACAAGTGACCTTTCAGGTAGGTTAGGAACGACTTTTTCACTCATCCATTTCAAAAAATTACACTTCTGGACACATCTATTGGCCCACCTTAGAGTTTAGGTTTCGATGGTCCCTACCGAAATATGATTGCTAGATTGAACAAAAACAGTATGCAGTTTTAAAGCTGATACATTTCACCATCTTTTTCGATCGTATTGTTTTAAATTTGAATTCAGAATACCATACGACATGGAGCTACGCCTAACAAGTCGGATATGCGCCTTGTTAAAGGCTTTTTGAAAAGGATTTTTGAATAAAAAACACGTTTTATCAAATAAAGGTTTAATTTAATGACGCGTGTTGCCTCCATGGGCATCTACCACAGCTCTCATACGATTAGGCATAGAGTTTATCAACCGCTCTATGAAATTTTGAGGGATCATCTCCCATTCCTCTTCTATGGCAGTTTTCAACTCCTGCATCGTCTGGGCAACTGGCTAACGAGCCCTAACACGTCTTTTTAGCTCGTCCCACATGTGCTCAATGGGGTTCATGTCTGGGCTTCTGGCTGGCCAGTCCATAACTGTGATGTTCACATCCCGAAGATATTCTCTGATACACCTGCAATAAAATGAACAAGTTTGAATGATTATTTTCGTATTTAATTACATTATTGTTGAAGTTATCACAATTTTTTGTTGTATTGTGGTAATTTCTTTTAAAAATTTCCATAAATAAAATCATGCATTAAAAAAACTTAATTCCAATCTGTAAGAAATCAATCGGGAAAAAATCTGTATATGGCAGCCCCAAAATTTACCTGTCATGGCGGCGACTCTCTTGCGAACATTGTTTATTGGTATTAAAACACCGTGATTCTTGAGTTCCGCTTCACAGAACTCCTTCACTTTTAATATCACTTCTCGACCTGCACTTTTTACAATTTTCGGCATCGTAAATAAACCTTATAACGCACTAATCCAATAATAAACTCACAAAATATCTACCACAACAAACGCACCTTGATTACATCGACGAACGACAACATGGCCGATCTCCCCATCTGTCAAAATTAGTTCCACAATTGTCCGCGGGACTTCTTTCGTGAAATGGACTTTACGCGGGCGCGGCCTGCCTCGCGGTATGGCTACACGCAGGCGCAGGCATGGTAGTAGTAAGTCCTGCCATGCGCCATCTGGCGGCGGCGGGGCCGTAACAATACGTATACTTTTATTCTAAACACACGCGCAGGCGCGTTGGCCGCACCGAATGCGAAATCTTACTCTTATGGCCACCTAATCTTACTTTTAAAGAAAGCAAAGTGATTATAAAATATTTCATTATAGCCTTTCCAAAGATATTAAAGTGCCACAAACGTATCAGAGCCGGTGGCTTTAATTAGAACTAAACGAATTCAATAAGAAAAGTGACAAGGTTTTGTCTTATTTTGTTCACCGACATCGCCACAGTTACCGGGTCAGATAAGTTTGTGGCACTATACAACGTGTTTCTTTTGATATCCCGTAACTCTCGGGTATTAATGAGACCATCATTTTAAACAACTTTTACTATGGGATCAAACATGAAATCGCGAAAAAAAAATCAGCACTTCCCTACATTTTAACAAGTTACACGAGCATAAATGTAGGGAACTGCTGATTTTTTTTTCGCGATTTCAGGTTTGACCCCATCAAAATGATGGTTTAATTAATACCCTAGAGTTTTGGGATATCAAAAGAAACACTGTATACCTACATAAAAATTCACAGATCTCATGCACCCACGTGGTGCATGAGATCTGTGACTGTCACCGAAGTAAATGAACTTCGGTAATAATAATAATAAAAAACATTTATTTTAACTTTAATAGAAAATACAGAGGTTTCAATAACAAAAAACATCAGAATTACAAAAATATATGAATTCACTATTTATCAACCAGAACCCTGAATAATAATGTTACTTCTAATTTCGTCCGAGCAGGAATAGCAATACGCATTGCTGTGTTTTGCTTTTGTATAGACGAACTCAAACTCAAAGCATTTATTTCAAATAAACCAATTACAGGCACTTTTGAATTGTCAATGGGTCGGTTAGTCAGAAAGATGAAGCTAGTTGCCCATTCCAAAGCGTAGTAGATCCCTATGAACCTACTCTGTCCAGCAAATAATAAAACTGGTTTCTGTTCACTCGAAACATGTTCTTAAAATATTCTTCATTTTCTTTTGTAGCTCTACAGAAAGATTGTTAGATGCTCCGAGAACATCTCTTCTTGATACCCATTTTTTGATCCAACACCTTTTACTTTTATTACGATTAGTTTTCAGGATTTCTTGCCTCAAAAGAGCAGCGACAATTACCACACCCTCACTCACCGCACTCATATTTGAATGACAGCACAAATGTCAGATCATGCCAGAATTGAATGCGATTTTATTGAACGAACAATTATTGTATGTGCTGTGCGATTTTATTGTGCATGCTCATACAGTTTTGAAAGTTGTCCGTATAGTGCAACAATATTGTACGTGTTGTTTCTAAACAACACGTATAATATTGTTGCACCGTCTACGGTGCGAGATATTTGCCTTTCAATTTTATGGTACCTATGCCACAGGCAACAAACTGGCGCCGTGTAAATGGGACTTAAAAGACGGGACTACCCCGAATTAGTGGGACTCGTTACGCTAGCTGTGGTACGGTAAAGACCCTCTGGTGTCTGCCGTAAATATAAAGCTGCTAAGGTCCTCGCCACAAAGAGACGCGTGTACACTAACGTGGAAAACTCTAGCTGGCAAGCCAAAGAGAGCTGGAACGCCTTGGCGGAAGCTCTGGCTAAAATCATCAAAGTCTTTTTGTTACAGCTGTTAGACGGTACAGACAGACCATGAGTGGTGTCCCATGTCCGTAATTATTAAGTTGCTAAAAGTTATAATACGTCATTGGCTAAGCCAATGTAATGACATCGCGCTGCATAGCAGAAGTTCTGATTCTCTTGGCTCTTGTGAAAGATCCAACTACACTGTTCATGTAAGTTAATTGATATTATATCTTGATTATTCTTGATAACTATGTTGTTCTGTATGTCTTATAATACGACTAATATTGCTCATGATATTGTGCAGTTCCTATGCATTATTATAGTTGTTAACTTTGAGAAATAATCTATGATGATCTGATCTACAGGGTTACTGGTAATTCGACGTATATCCGTCAGGGGCTGATAAGGGGGCCAAAATGCAACAAATTGAACCCCCCATATGTATGGCCGAAATTCAATAGTTTTCGAGATATTTGAATTTTAGGAGTTTTTCGATATTTTCCCAAAATTTCACATTTAATTCCAAATAAAAAAAAAAAATACATATTTGAATGGGTACCATTAAAAATTATGTTCTAGCTGGCACTTCAATTAAGCTATGGACATAATTAAAACCACTTAATTTAACAAAATAATTAAAATAATGAGTGATATAAGAATAATATCTTACCAATATTTTTTTTTTTATGCTTCAAAAATGTTGTCTCGTTACAAAAAAATTCTATGACATTAATCGTACAAATAACTAAAACAACTTGCCTATTCTGTAAGCTTTCCAAAAAGGTACAAAAGTCAATTTAAAAATACATAATTCGTGGCATGGCATGTGTTTGAATCGGCGCGGGGAGAGAAAGGGTCATTTGTATTTGTATGAAATAAAATGCATTAATAAATTTACGTCAAATTTTATAAAAAAATTTACACATCTTGTGTCGCCGCCACGTCATCCGCGGTACCGGAACGCACGAGCTGGCCAGCCTCGTCGTCCCGGTCCAGATCCAGACAACAACGTAGCGACGAGATTTTATATATATTTATTTTGTGGTTGTTTGAAGACTTATTTGTACCTGAGTTTTATTCCGAGAAGAATCTTCAATATTTTGGGAGGTTTGCTTCGCATAAATTGGCTTTTAGTTCTTACTGGCTCGCCCCATTGTTCAGCTCGCCATCTGTAGTTAAAATTAAATTGATTCCCACCGTTCTATACATGATATAATATATGTCTGTGGGATACGCCCATCTGAACATTTCACCTAAACCTTCTTCATAAAAGCAAAAAGTAGCGCCATCTGTGACATATGTCATAACTCATACGAACTACTGAGTACCGCGTTCGACGACGTAACCTTGTACGTGCGATAGGTACATGATTTTTTTTTATCGGAAATAGTCAGTTGGATGCCGATATATAAATGCATGTTTAATGTTATTTTTTACTTAGAATTTGGAATGATCAGTGATCAGTTCACTATAACAATTACTAAATTATTTAAATACAATTACAATCCAATTTACCGAGACATGTTCTTCCAGAAGGAAGGAGAAGTTAATTACATTGGCTTTCAATCCGATTGCTACCAAAATCGATATAATATAGTTAGCCTTAGTTTTCAGAATATGAAAAAACTTTAAAATGGACGAAAAATTACGGCGATATTAGCTCTTCGTTCTCACAAAACTGTAATTATTAAACAAATTTAAGTAGATAGGATTCTGAATATGGAGAAAAATCAAATGTAAGCGCGTAGGCAGGCTTTCTCAAATTTAGCTATCCAAGGTCAGGAGCTCTTCAATGATGTGGTTTTTATTTATATTTTAACAAGACTTTATTAGAAGCAGAAATACAAAAGATTTACCAAAATGATATGCAATCGCGCGTATGGTCAGTCGCAGAATGGCGGCACACCGAACCTTCGTCTCGATACCCCCCCCCCCCCCCCCCCCCCGCGTCTCCCTCACCCCGCGGTCGCCCTAGCTGTCGTCCATGGCTGCGTAGACATCAAACAACATTTAGTTTTATAGTAGATAAGTATGCGTGAGGCCAGTACCTATCGCGGTATAGCCGATTCTTTTAGCCTTCGTAGACCAGCTTTTGAAATTTTAACATCTCTGTCACAAAAAAGAGCAGAGCATACTCGTGTATTTTTGTAAGGCTTGAAGTTAGGCTCTTTTCTTTGTTTACGAATAATGCGACTCCAAATCTCTTTCCGTGTTGAATCATTTGGAAATCTGTAATTTAAAAAGTAATTGAAACGTATTTCGTCATCGCATATATTTGTATAAACGTTGTTTAAGTCTCCTCCTATGCATTTTAGCCAGAAGCTTGATGACAGCAGCAGCTCCGCTCAGTTTGCGTGAAGAAAAGAAAACAGTAATTCAAAATATTTCATGAATCTGATTCTCAGTTTCTATTATATTATAATTTCTAAACTTCCTCTTATTTTTTTCTCTTTTTATTTCATCCTTTTATTGAATATACATAAGTATTATATCAGGTACCAAAATTCAAAATTACTTACATTATGTTCATAAAACACAAATAAAAAATGACGTCTGTACAAGGTTACTCCATTAAATACGTGCACGATGACGGCAGCGCGCGCATGGCCGCCATTGTGGATTTCGGTAGTAAAATTATCACTTTAAAAATGTGATTATCTAATAATTTAATTGCAACAAAAGTAATATAAGGTTACCTACCGATGATACGATATCCCATGTTCCTTTTTAATCTTTGTGTCATAATTTTTGCAGCCTTTTACAACGCAACTTGGCATTTTTTTGACGGAATAACTTTTCCGAGCACGGACCGCTGTCGACTGAGTCACGTTGGCCCTAAACTTTCATTTTAGGGCCAGCGAACTGGTGCCATTTCGTCGCGCGGTTGTCCCGGTCCTAACTATATAAGTCAATACCTCTTAATGTAACTGACTTCTAAGAGCATCAGAAACTTCTTATTATTGCGTACATATATTGTGTACTAAACTGCTCTTTATAAAAGCTAGGAAATTATTATTAGGCTGGGAATCACTACACTATTGTCTAGTGCTACCACATAGCTTATATTTTCTCTCAGATGTGCTGCCATTAACTGGACTCCCCCATCAGACACTAATCACTTTTACTTTGCACTAGATATAGAATTAAATACACCTCTGGACACATCTATTGGCCCACCTTAGAGTTTAGGTTTCGATGGCCCCTACTGAAATATGATTGCTAGATTGAACAAAAACTGTTGATGCAGTTTTAAACCTGATACATTTTACCATCTTTTTCGATCATATTGTTTTAAAGGTCATTGGGCGTTTCTGACCCACTTTATGAAAGTTTGCGTACAGAAACCAAATCAGTTTTAAATTAAAGAATTCAATCCCACTTTTCAAAATATGTATTTTTTTTTAATGTATCCAATGGGAAAATAAAGTTATTTAACATTTAAAAAGTTAATATACTTTTGTTAATAAAACAAAAGTTTTTACTTTTAGCATTGTGGAAACGTGTCGTTCAGTCACTATAAATGTTTGTATAGCTCTACGAAATATCTCTCTCTCGCTCGCACACTTAGCAGGTAGATAAAAACAGTACTGAAGTGTGCATGCGCCAGCGCCGCATAGACCACGTCGCAGTCGTACGTCATCCGTCGTTTCGATCTGTGCGTTTACACCTGTGTTTCTGTTATTTATTCATTTTATCGACTACCTGTGCGCGTTTTATGGACTATTGGCTTTGTTTGATGATTGGTTTTACGTTGAAATGGAAAGACAAAATAGTTGTGTGTCGTGTAATCGATCTGTGTTACGTCGACGAAAACACATATTGACAACGCTCTTTTTAGAAAGATACCGAGGTCATGCAGTATTATTACTGCAAGAAATTATTCCACACGAGGTAAGTAACCTACACAATTATTGTACCTACTTACCGGCTCACCAAACACACACTATAGTCGAGGTTTGGTGAGCCGGTAAGTACGGTAAAAAGTAAAATGGTGGTGGTGGTGCATGGTTAAAAGTATTTCTTTCTATCACTATCCTTAAATAGCGATAGAAAGAAATACTTTTAACCATGCTTTTGTCATTATAGGTACGCTTATTTGGTATTGCAGCCTTCACCGTGATTATAGTCGTAGTTATCGCAAACGTTTTCTTTGTTTGTGAAGAATTACAATCGTTTTTACTAAAATGAAACTATTTATAATTGCTAATTAATATAATGTATAGTGCTTGGTCATAAACGATGGAAAGATCCAGGTGCGGCACGTTGCCATGAAGCGCTAATGCACGGGACGGCAACGCCGCACGCGTCGTCGTAAAGCGATGTGTGTGAGTGTCATTGGCGATTGGCAGAGATCTTTGTATGCTGACAGTGGAAGTTCTCCGGTTGATGTGAAGATGATGATGTAAATATTTCTCAGTATATGCAATTTTTTATCAATTGTTTCAGATTCGTTTTGATGGCTCAAGGGCCATATGCCATGCTTGCTGGGTGAGATTTGATCGTCAATTGCACAACCAACCCATGGAAAACCAGCCTGTACTAAATCAACATATACCACATGTACCAGTGGATGACCAACCCGTACAAGATCAACCAGTGGAAGATCAAGCAGTTCAAGATCATGTACCCCATCAAGTTGAAGGAGAGGCAGACCAGAGAGATGTTGCGGATCCACAATTGGGTCCCGGTTTTGTTGCGCCTAGTGGATATTTGCGAGCATCAGATACAGCCAGACATTGTGTTTTTCCAAACTGCAGAAATGTGGTGGCCCACATTGTTCCACCGTATGCTAAGTTTCAACTTTTGCATAATTATAATTTTTACATACCGGAATTAGCTCGGGTTTGCAATCCTCATTTTATAAGAAATGATTGGGAAGACTTAATTAATACCACTTCACTCGAAAACTTTAATGGTACTCATGTTGTTGGCATGATGAAGCTGTACAAATGGGGTTTCGAACGGAGAAATCAATTTGATTATGAAAATATCGAACAAATAGATGACAACGAATTCCACTTTTGGACGGGTCTTACAAAATATCAATTTAATGTGATTTTAAACCAAACGCCTTCTCTGCGTGATAGATCAGAACGTCCTGCCACGGTTCTTGGAATTTACCTAACTAAAATAAGAACCGGTGAACCAGATGAGCGCTTAGCAACTAAATTCAATATGTCGAGGAGAACATTAGAAAGGAAATTGGTGATAGCAAGAGAATGCTTAATTAATGATTTTGTGCCACAGCATTTGGATTTAAATCATATTACAAGAGAAGATGTGGTAGCCAGAAACCTTTCAATCCCAAGTCATTTTTTTGGTGGTAACCAAAATGATCCCGCAGCCATTGTCGTATGTGACGGAACATATATTTATCTGCAGAAGAGTGCGAATTTCCTTTTTCAGCGGAAAACTTACAGTCTCCATAAGTTTCGGAACTTAGTCAAACCCTTTTTATTAGTATGTACCGATGGCTACATACTAGATGCTATGGGACCATATACAGCAAATACTTCGGACGCAAGAATTATGCTCGACCTGATGCGACCAGATTCTCCGATTCATGGGTTCTTGAGAACTGATGACATTTTTATATTGGATCGTGGATTTCGAGATTCGATCAATACTATTGAAGAATGCGGATATAATCCTCACATGCCGCCAACGAGAGCAAGAGGAGAACAACTGACGACATTAGATGCCAATAAATCTAGGTTAATAACTATGATCCGTTGGGTAGTAGAAACTATTAACAGCAGATTTAAAAAAGATTTTAAAATCTTCCGCCATGTATATTTTAATGTTGCTATGAGACATATGATGGTCGACTTCAGAATAACTGCGGCAATAATTAATGCCACTCGAAATCCATATGAAGACCATATGTATGCTGAACAGTTCATATCCATAATAAATGAGCGGATGAATCAACGCAATGAGCTGTCAGATTATGTGATAAGGCATAATTTGAACGGGCAGAGAGTAGCGTTCATGCAACTCGACGGAAACAATCCGGATTTAGAAGACTTTCCGCGCCTAACATATGAAGAATTAATGTTATTTACGTTGGGATCGTACCACTTAAGAATCGCGAGGTCATATTGCCACGAGCACATGCGTTCTAATGGAGTTTACCACATCGAAATATACCGACACCAAGAAATTATCGAAAACAAGATACTAATAAGAGGCCGAATTCAGTCGCGACACGTCCGTAGTAAACGATACTATACGTATATATTAGTAGATCCCAATCGAATTGGAAGAAATGGCATTGATCAGTATTACTGCTCGTGTATACACGGCCGCCGCACTGTTGGAAGCTGCGCGCATGTTGTATGCATAGTTTACTTTTTATCATGGGCCAGGCATCAAGATGTAATAGATGCACCTGCAGCCTTTTTAGATGAAATAACAATAGATTTTGATCAAGCAGAATAAAAATATTATTTAAGTAGAACTGGATTTTATTTTTATGTCCCTTAAATAGTTTAAAACAACTGCTTTTGATAAAACTAGCACATTCTACATTCTTTCCCGTGGGAATTTCCCCATGGGAAATTATCCAATGCCACTTAGGGATGACTAGCTTTCGACTGGTAAAAGTATTTTTTAAACCAGTCCAGTAGTTTTGAGTTAATTCGTTACAAAAATGCTTTAAAAATGCCATAAGAATTATAAATAAAATATTTTTTTTCTTAATTCTCCCAAGGCCCACAAGAATGCGACCCGTACCACTGGGGTGCAGATACATTTATCTAAATACCTTGCCCTATTTTGTTAGTGTACGCCGTGGGTCAAATGTCCGAACAAAATGCCCAATGACCTTTGAATTCAGAATACCATACGACATGGAGCTACGCCTAACAAGTCGGATATGCGCCTTGTTAAAGGCAATTGATTTTTGAATAAAAAACATGTTTTATCAAATAAAGGTTTAATTTAATAAAGCGTGTTGCCTCCATGGGCATCTACCACAGCTCTCATACGATTAGGCATAGAGTTTATCAACCGCTCTATGAAATTTTGAGGGATCATCTCCCATTCCTCTTCTATGGCAGTTTTCAACTCCTGCATCGTCTGGGCAACTGGCTGACGAGCCCTAACACGTATTTTTAGCTCGTCCCACATGTGCTCAATGGGGTTCATGTCTGGGCTTCTGGCTGGCCAGTCCATAACTGTGATGTTCACATCCCGAAGATATTCCCTGACGATGCCGGCCGCATGGGCTCTTGCATTATCATGCATAAAAAGGAAATTTGGGCCCACATAGTCCGCGTATGGTATCACGTGAGGTTCTAAGCACTCACGAATGTACCTTTCAGCATTTAATGTTGGCAGCCGTGGTCCTGTAACAACCTCAAGTTGAGTTTTGCCGCTCGCGGATATACCGCCCCAGACAGTCCATGAGCCACCGCCATAAGCAACCCTCTCTTCAAAGCAGCATTGTGCGAAACGCTCTCCCTTACGTCGGTAGACCTTCTTCCTTCCATCATTGCCATGTAACACAATTTTAGACTCATCAGAAAAGAGTACACGGCTCCAATCTTGCTGTGTCCAATTTAAATGACTGCGTGCGAAATGAAGGCGCGCTGTTCGGTGGGCTCGCGTTAGTTTGGGGCCATTAGCTGGCTTGTGTGGTACCATATCGCGTTCTTTTAACCTTCTCCGAACAGTTCGAGCGCTCACAGATACTCCGTAGAAGTCGCGAAGTTGATTTGTATCTCAATGGAGGTAAGGTGACGATTTCTAAAGCTGGTCGTCACGATGAATCGATCCTGCCTTTCAGTTGTGACCCGAGATCGTGGCCTTCCTTGGCGACGAACAAAGCCGCCAGTCTCTAGGTACCTCCGATAAACATTTCGGACCGCAGATCGACTTAAATTAAGTTGAGCACTCACGTTTCTTTGGCTGTGTCCGGCCTGAATAAGTGCCACAGCTTGGGCGGCGACTTCAGGTGAAGTATCCATAGATTATTGATAGAACCTCACCTTAATGTTAAGAATAAGTAATGTTTGTTGCAAAACCAAAGATATCAATCACTTTTTCAAGAATTAAATACAAGTAAACCAATAAAACCAAGTTTTTTTAGTATTCGATTGTTTGATATCAACAAACAGGCTTCAAATTGTCTTTTGTTTCTTTAAATTCTGTGTTCGAAATTAAAAAAAAGACTATTGAATGAAATTGTGAATGTGCCAGGTTCAAAACTGCATAAAAACTTTTTGCTCGACCTAATATAAAATTTTAGCTAGGACCAAACGAAACTGAAAATACAAGGTGGGCCAAAAGATGTGTCCAGAAGTGTATATTAAAATTTGGTGTATTCAAATGTGACGCCAAAACGTAGCGCCAAAAACATAAACTGTACTCTTTGTCTATGGTGATCTCTCTATGATTTCGGTGTTACCAGCCAGTAGATCACCTTATGCTATTATGACTCGTTTGTTACATGTTTCGTATTACTAATATTAATTTGACTCGATTACCTTTATACTTCACGACCTACACGTCGCGACATCTTGTTCAAAATGAGCCCCTCGATTACGAATGCAGGTTCGAATTCTCTTCTAACTTCGGTTTTCGTTACTCTTGATGTGAACGTTGTTCTCATCTGTTGCGCCGCGTTTATTATTCGCTGTCGAAGTTCTTCGACTGAATTTATTGGGGTCACATAAACTAATTCCAAAACACAGATGATTTCACTCCCCGCACCGCGTGCCGCCGCACCGGTTCAAACACATGCCATGCCACGAATTATGTATTTTAAAATTAACTTTTATACCTTTTTGGAAAGCTTACAGAATAGGCAAGTTGTTTTAGTTATTTGTACGATTAATGTCATAGTATTTTTTGTGACGAGACAACATTTTTGAAGCGTAAAATGAAAATATTAATAAGATATTATTCTTAAATCATCTTTGACAGTCGTTACGGGTCGTCAGAAGCCCGAAAGTCTGACAACCAGTCTTACCAAGTGTTATCGTATTACCTAGTAATTGGGTTGTGGAGGTCAGATAGGCAGTCGCTCCATGTAAAATACTGGTATTCAGCTGCATCCGGTTAGACTGGAAGCTGACCCTAACATAGTTGGGAAAAGGCTAGGCAGATTGATTGGTACGGCAAACCTCGTAGTGATAAAATTACTCGATTCAACTACGTTTATTTTCGTTAATTAATTTTATAAATACTGTGCGTTTGCACTGGAATGTCTATGTCTATGTTGAATAAGGTCTGCTATCGTTTGCTTACTTTGCTACACTGTCACTTTTATTATTTTTGATTGTCAATGTCATACGTCATTGTCAAATGTCAAAGTTATTCAATAAAGAAATGTCTTTTGCATGCTTGTGATTCTTCAGCTATTTTATTTTGTTAAATATTTCACTATTGTTACAAAGTTCCAATGAACCAGTGCAATTGAAAAAGTTCATAGTGATAAAGACATATTTTGCTGAAACAGCACTCGACTTTGTGGTTTAATCTGTTTTGAGATCGATTCTAACCTTAAAATTTTATGACTAACGACGAGGAAATAGTACTCTGCAATAGTTCAACTATCAATAGTTTGAGAGTATTCTTAGAGGGATAAATATATTGAAACCCGAGCACAAATTTAAGCATGGCTTTGAATATATTAACGAGACTACTGAATCGCAGAAGTTTACGTAAATTGTAAGTCCAAACTATCATACTTCAGTGCCAAAGTATCACTATCACATGCTCATGTGATAAGTATTAATAAATTTTTCATAATCCGAACTATGTACAAAATTATTTAATGTTATTTCCAGATTATCACATGGCTCCAAACAGTATACTGCAGAGGTATCATCAGTAAATTTAATTAAAAGTGTCTGTATACCTTATTCAACTGTCAATCATGAGCATATTTTACGACAATTCAAGTATAAAACACAAAATGCTCAACGTTATTATGCAACAAAAACTGCTCAGCAGAATGATATAGATGATTATCGCAATGAACATAATATCACAGTTATTGGAGAAGACATACCAAATCCTTACATAGAAATAGAGAAAAGTGAATTTCCTGACTATATAAAATTGTTTTTGAAAAACCAGGGTTTTGAGAAACCTACAATTATACAGTCACAAGGATGGCCTATTGCTATGAGTGGACAAAATTTTGTAGGAATTGCACAAACAGGTACTGGCAAAACACTGGCTTACTTGTTACCTGCTGTAGTTCACATCAAGGAGAAGAACGCAAAGAGAGGACTGGGTCCTATTGTACTTGTACTTGCACCAACTAGAGAATTAGCTCGACAAATAGAGCATGTGGCAAAAGACTTTCAAAAATTATTGGGCCTCCGTTGTGTCTGTGTATATGGAGGAGCAAATCGTGCAGTTCAGGCTGAAAAACTAAGACAAGGAGTTGATATTCTTATTGGCACTCCAGGCAGATTGAATGACTTTATTGTCAGCAAAACTGTATCACTGAGCCGATCAACCTATGTTGTGTTAGATGAAGCAGATAGAATGTTAGACATGGGTTTTGAACCTCAAATTCGACAAGCTCTAGAAGGGGTCCCTCTTGAGAGGCAAATCTTAATGTTTTCTGCTACATGGCCTAAAGAAGTTAGACATTTAGCTAAGGACTACCTGGGAGAGTTTGTGCAAGTTAATGTGGGATCAACAGAACTGTCTGCAAACCATAACATAAAGCAACATGTCCATATCTGTGACATGGACCAGAAAATGGATTTGTAAGCATTGGGTTTTATATTATGAAATAGTTTCCTTTGTGATTTTGGCGGGGTTTGTGACTAAATGATAACAGCCGCATGGGGCGACCGAAACTTAAGCTATGCTTACCGCGGTCGGGGCCCCCCCCCAAGCTCAAAAGCCACATGGTCCCCGTTGTCAGAAGCCAGAAAGTCTGACACCAGTATTACTAAGGGGTAAAGTGTTACTCAGTAACTGGGCTGTAGAGGTCAGATAGGCAGTTGCTCCATGTAAAATACTGCTATTCAGCTGCATCCGATTAGTCTGGAAGCCGACCCCAACATAGTTGGGAAAAGCCTAGGCTGAAGATTTTATTTGAGTTTCCTTTGTTATCTGACACAACTCATAACCCTCTTGACTTTACAGGTTTAAATCTTTAATGCATCAGATATCAGGTGAAGGATTTGGCAAAATGTTAATATTCTCAAATACTAAGAGATTTGTGGATACTCTAGCACTAACACTTAGAAGAAATGGCTGGCCAGCAGATGGAATCCATGGAGACAAAACACAATTCCAGAGAGACAAAATTATTAATAAGTTCAAAACTGGTGTGACAAATATTTTGGTTGCTACTGATGTAGCTGCTCGAGGTCTTGGTGCGTATTCAAATTCACATGAAAGTATTTTTTCTTATTAATAAATTTTCCCTAGATAAGCAAATATTTTTTTCATTCATAAACTTAACCTAAAATTACTGTTTTATAGATGTGGATGGTGTGACACATGTGATCAACTACGATTTCCCAAATACTTCCGAAGACTACATTCACAGAATAGGGCGCACAGGTCGCCAAGCGAACAAAGGAGTCTCCCACACCATACTCACTGAGGATGATGGAAGACAAGCAAGGAGTTTAATTGATGTTCTCAAAGAAGCTAATCAGGTACTATACCTCATATTTTTAGGGTTCCATACGAGGTGCATTCAATAAGTACCTAGCCTCATCGCCAGAGGGCGCTGTAGTTTCAAAAGAGTTTTACCACAGTGTAGCACATTCTTTTTTAATTCTTTTTTCAAATTTTCATTCCAATCCCTTCATTTGTTTTAATTTGACAACTTATGGAAGCGAACATGTCGATCGGTTTTACAAAAATGGAAAAAGAGCAATATCGTTTGGTGATTCGATTCCTATTTTTGGAAGGGAAAACGCGCATCGAAATCAAAGAGCGCTTGGATGCTGTGTACGGTGACTCTTCTCCATCGAAGGCCACCGTCAAGAATTGGTTCAACGAGTTTGCACGTGGCCGTACGTCGGTTTTTGATGAACCACGTCCAGGTGCACCGAAAACAGCTGCTACGGAGGAAAACATTAAAAAAATCCATGATCTCGTATTGGCAGATCGCCGATTGAAGGTTCGGGAGCTAGCTGAGACTGTAGGCATTTCAGAAGGAACAGTGCATCATATTCTTCACGAGGAACTCGGCATGAGAAAGCTGTCGGCGCGATGGGTGCCGCGTTTACTCACACCAGAAAACAAGCGCAACCGTGAGACCACATCGGAGACGTGTTTGGCGCTGTTTAAGCGGAATCCAGCGGAGTTTTTGCGTCGTTTTGTGACCGTCGATGAAACCTGGATCCACTGGTACACACCAGAGACCAAGGAGCAATCAAAACAATGGATCCAGACCGGGGAACGTGCTCCAAAGAAGGCGAAAACTGTATAATCGGCCGGAAAAGTTAGGCCTCATTTACGGAGACGCGGGGCGTCTCGCGTCGCGTGTGGCGTGGCGTCTCGCGGCGCGTCGGACGTTTTTTCTGTTTACGGTGGGGCGGCGCGTGAAGCGGCACGCATCATCGCACGCGTAAACACAAACTTATAGCAATATACGACCATGTTCATAGAGAAGCGTGGCGGTGCCCGCCGCGGCGCCCGCCGCGGCGCACGCGGCGAATCCTCTAGCGTGTGGCGAAGCACGCGGCGGGCATCGCGGCGGCGCACGCTCGCCTCGTCGATCAAATCCACTATTACGATTGTGACGATCGATTTCGAGTATTTTGTTTACTATATAATCAAAAGTTGTATTAGACATCCGTGTATAACCATGAAATACATCATAACCTCTTTCTCTTATTGACTTATAAAGAGTTGCATATTCCCCAAACTTCTCATGTTCCGTTGATGTAAACACTGGGCCACTTCTTATATTAAATAATTCACTTTTTAACATTGAATTTTCTTCTAAAAAAAAGTCGATCATATCATACTCCATTGCGACGGTGACTACGTCTGTGTTGCGCGATTTCTAAATAAGACTGACAGAAGATTCCGCCTCGGATATAGCTTCATCGAGAATTGCCGCTGCGTGCGCCGCCGCGATAAACGCCGCGTGGGACGCGTCGGTGCCATCCGCGGGTTCGGCCGCAAAAAACGCCCTAATTCAAACAAACGCGTCTAAAATCGCTTCTCCGTAAACGCACTCATACAACGCCATATATTTGAATTCAGTGCGGGCCGCGCCGCTCAACGCAACGCACGACGCCCCGCGTCTCCGTAAATGAGGCCTTATGGTCACCGTTTTCTGGGATTCACAAGGTGTGATCTACATCGATTACCTCGAGAAGGGTAAAACAATTACAGGGCTTTACTATGCCGATTTATTGGGCCGATTCGACGCCGAATTAAAGAAAAAACGACCCCATCTGGCGAAGAAAAAAGTGCTGTTTCACCACGACAATGCACCGGTTCACACGTCTGCCGTTGCCATGGCCAAATTGGTCGAATTACGCTACGAATTGCTGCCCCATCCACCGTATTCTCCAGATTTGGCCCCTTGTGACTTCTTTCTGTTTCCTAATCTGAAAAAATCACTCGCCGGGAATAGATATGGATCGAATGAGGAGGTCATCGCCGCCACGGAGGCCTATTTTGCAGAGTTTGACAAAAACTATTTTTCGGACGGGTTAAAAAAGTTGGAGCATCGCTGGGCTAAGTGTATCGAACTAAAAGGAGACTATGTTGAAAAATAAATTGCCAAAATCCAAAATTCCAAAATTTTCGTTTACTTTTTGTAGGCTAAGTATTTATTGAATGACCCTCATATCTCAACAAGAAAAAAAACTGAACCCATATAGGATCACTTTATTGTCTGCCTGTCAGGACCCTTTTTATCAGGAACGCATGAAGCTATCAAGTTGAAATTAATCTATTACATTATAATAAAACAACATTACAAATAACTGTCTGTACATTGAATATTTAAAAAAAATTATAATTGAGGGGGGTTTAGAAACAATAATAGAGCACAAATCCAAAAAAAAATTCTGTCTGTTTGTCTGTTTGTTTGTATACGCTAATCTTCGGAACTACTGGACGGATTTGAATGATTTTTTTTTATTGTATAAGTATTAAGTCTGGGCAACATATAGGCTATAGTTTATCTTGGAAACTTGAACACCTGATTCAGAACCGCAACAGACCAGTTAAACTATAAGAGATACAAAAATGGTACACAAAAATTGTTCCACGTGATGAGCATTTTCTGCTGAGAAAATAAATTTGAAAATCTGGAACACCTGATGTGGAACTCCAAGAGCCCAGCTAAACCATACACATATAGGAATGATGTCTTGGCAAAAGTTGTTCGGTCTGATGGGCATTTCCTGTTGACTTATAAAAATCGATGATCAGAAACATCTGATGTGGAAATCAAAGCTATCAGTTATTACACTGTATATCAAAGCTATCACTTATTTCACAGTATATTATAAAATATAAAATAACATAAACTAGGAGTACCTCCACGCGGTGAAGGCCTACCGCCTTCACCTTTGCCTTTTTTTTTGGGGGTTACCTAAAAAATAAATGGGAGTTTTAACTCCCGTTTATTTTTTTAATTTATAAAATAAATATGCCTTCGGGCTTATGTTATTTGAGTGTTTAATTTTCTTTTCCATTTATCTTCGTGACACGGTAGCCTACCCGGTAACGCAGGGGAGCAGTCACTTAGATTTTAATTGATCAGGTATCTTCTTCAAAGAAAACTTTACCAGTTGAGATAAAATGAAACAATTTTCGGATTGAATGACTTATGATGACAGACTCGTTTTCCTTTTTTCATTTCATTTGTTAACCTAGTTACAGGTGTCTATGATCAATACTATTATTGACCAATCACGGACGAGCGGGTCGTTTCTGTACGCAGTATAAATACTGCGGGTCGCGTCTCGCAGCCATAGATAAAATACTATAAAAATAATACTCGCAGCGTTAGTTGTATGGCCGCGCACGCTGCGCGCGGATCTTAATGCCAGCTGCTACATAACTCCCCCCCAGCAAAGCGTCGCACGCTGCGCGCGGATCTTAATGCCAGCTGCTACAAAACTATAACCATGCCTAGAAAGAGGTCAAATCTTTCCCAATGTTCCAAAGGAGCTAAAAGATTGAGGATCATAAGATCCCAAGAATCTACGGAAGAGCGTCAGGAGAGACTTGATGCTGTTCGAGAACATCAGCCTGCAACTCGCTCCTGGAAACGTCTTCAGATCGCGAAGCACGCCTGCGTTCTCAGCGTATTTACGCATCTACATCCAGGTCTCTAGAGACCAGTGAAAAACATGATGCGCGACTGACCGCTGATCGTGGACGTCATGCATTGTCTCGCGAGTCGGAGACGTTCACGGATAGAGAATTGCGCTTGAGTTCCAAGCGTATCTACGCATCTGCTTCTAGGTCTCTAGAGACAAGTGCGGAACGTGATGCGCGACTGTCAGCTGATCGTGAACGTCATGCATTGTCTCGTGAGTCGGAGACGTTCACGGATAGAGAATTGCGCTTGAGTTCCAAGCGTATCTACGCATCTGCTTCTAGGTCTCTAGAGACAAGTGCGGAACGTGATGCGCGACTGTCAGCTGATCGTGAGCGACTTGCATTGTCTCGCGAATCGGAAACGTTTACCGATACAGAATCACGCTTGAGTTCTCAGCGTATTCGCGCATCTACTAACAGGTCTTTTGAAAGGAGTGATGAACGTGATGCGCGACTAACTGCTGATCGAGATTATCATACATTGTCCCGAACACGCACACAACCAAATGTTCATAATCAGTTAGAAAGTGAGAGAGAAAGAAATAAAAAAATTAAATAAATAAATTAAATATAAATAAATTTAACTCCGCCAAAACTGTGCAACGGAACCCGTCTTATTGTCAACGCTTTACAACGTAACATAATTGTTGATGCAATCCTCACTGGGTGTGGTGCCGGTGAGACTGTGTTCATACCGCGCATACCACTCATCCCCAACAATTATCCCTTTAAATTTAAGCGCACACAGTTCCCTGTGACTACATGCTTTGCCATGACAATAAATAAGTCACAAGGGCAGACGCTTAAAGCCGCTGGCGTTGACCTGACAACCGGCTGTTTTTCTCATGGCCAACTTTATGTTGCTTTTTCAAGGGTCAGCAACGCTTCCGGTCTTTATGTATTAGCTCCTGAAGGAAAAACCCCAAATATAGTTTATAAAGAAATTTTTTAAATGTTATTTTGCATAAGCAACAGGATCCGCGTACGAAGTCGCGGGCAGAAGCTAGTATCAAATAAGTATGCAGGTCTATGGTCCTTTGGAGTTCTAAAAAAAAAAGCTTTTATATCAACGCAATATAAAAAATATGGCCATTTATGCGACATATTTTGATACTCGCAAATAAATCAAAACCTAGATGCAAATAAATAGGGTACTGTTGACCAAGTTACAAATCATAGCACAAGTAAAGGAAGAAGTCTGAAAATCGTTAGTTTGTGGTTTTATCACAAAATTATTATTTTTTTGCGACTACAAACTTATAATTGCAGTTGGAGAAATTGACCGCGATGTATACCAATGTATGGGAGAACAGTTTTTCAACTACAAAGTTGAGTTTGTTCTTGGGATAAATGATGGGGATCCCTTCATTGTGCGTGGTCCGACAAGCACTTGGCCGGTTTTTTTCTTGTAATCTTGCAATGCTTAAAACTATGTAGTTAAGAAGAATCAAACTATCACTTTCGGGGATATCTGCCGCCGTGGGAAGGACGAAGGATAATAATGGTACCCCAACGTGTTAAAACTGCATGGTTATCCTTTTCTATCTATTTGATATTGGGCCCTTCTCTCTAGCTTCATGAAGCTAGCCTTGACTCCTGCCCCACTGCTGCAACTGAGAACTTAGGAGAATTATGCTTATACTATTAATACATTTATTACATTGTTACAGGAAATACCAGCGGAATTAGAAGATCTTGCTCGTTCCCACAACATGTCAAAAGTAAAAGAAAGGCAGACAAAATGGAAACCAAGACAGTCTAACTACCAGTACAATCAAAACAACTACCAATCCAACACAAACAGGAGGTTCAATAGATTCGATCGATCTAAAAGTTTTAAGAGTAACCGATACGACGATGATTATTAGTACAAATTGATTATTTAGTTTGTAGTTTATGTACTGTGTAACCTGTGTTATAGCATGTAGTGCAATATAATTTTATGTTATTGCGATTTTTGACTTTTATTATAATCATCTTGGGTATCTATACTTCCCTACTAATATTTTAAATGCCAAACTGTCTGTCTGCTACCTTGTCACAATTTAACGGCTGAACAGATTTGGATGTTTGGCACACGGATAGACTATGACCGGGTAGGTAGGACATAGGATACTTTTTATCCCAGTTGGTAGTACAGAAGCCAGCACATCAAGCTACTACAATCTGTCAAAATTTAATAGATTTTCATCTTTATTGCTAAAGCGTTAAGTTCAAGGTTGATTGGGAAAATTTGACAGTTTCGGGTGGCTTGACCTGCTGGCGTCTGTACGTTCCCGTTTTATCGTAGTAGTTTAGGACATTATACTCGTCACAAAATAATAGGTCCCTTTTGACAGCCCATATCGTTTCATACGCCAAAGAGAGACAAACATAGCGGGACAAAGAGGGACACCCTCATATCAAAACGGGCCTCTTATTTTTTGACAACTATAGTCATAACATAGTAGGTACTTACGTAAATACGATGCACTATCAGTACTAGGCAGCACACGATAAAAATAATTTGCTAACACTGCCTACGACATGACGACGGCTATAAGCACGATAGTAAAAGTGAAAGCGAAATTTAAATTTTCTTACGTTTTTTGCAATTTGCAGGTCAGTGTCAGGTTGTATGTTGATTAAAATATGATTCGCGGCCATAACTAACATGGCTTTACAGAATTATAATCATTAGAATCAGCAACACAACTCCATAAGTTAGAATTGACCTCAAACCTCATGATTTCATGAAATCGCTAGATTTGAGGTCAATTCTAACGTAAGGCTGCGCAGTAACATTTTTTAGGAACCAAATGGTGACACGAGGCGGGTGTAAGTGAGAGAACATGCGTGACAATTAATAGTGCCTATGTTCAGACAGACATATTTCGGCCGTACTGTATTTGATATGGCGTGTGTACTGTGCGGGCGAGCGGCTCGCAGCAGGCTCGCGCCTACCTACGTCTCACTTAATACAGTGTCACATATTGTTACAAGTGAACAAGCAGCTTTTGATGAGGGCAGCCAGCGCGGTGGATCGGCACGGACATGGTGATATTGAGGTTCATCCGAACAAAGTTGCAAAGTGTAGGTAGAACGTCAACGTCGTAACTATGTACCTAGTTACGTACTTAATGTAGGGCAAAACATTGTGGTTTTCGATGAGTTTTGAAGAGTTTGAATGGATAGCTGTGTGACGTCACAATTTGCTACTCTTATTTGACATGTTGGAAGTTATGGCGAACATGTTGATGGGTAGGTTTATATTATTAGGTCCATGGGGTAGGTACAGTCCTACCAACTTATCTGTGAACTGAAAGAGGACGGCACCGTCGATGCGTCAACACAATCGAATGACATGCGTCGGCACAATCGAATGACATTTCAACATGACGGCCGTAGTTCCAATTTTCGCCATTTCACAGATAAGTTGGTAGGAGTGTACGTAGTTTTTGGCGAACATGTTACAAGTGACCGGCAGCTTAGAAGAATCTATACCTACTTCTGAAATTAGCACCTACGATTTCTCTACGAGTAGAAGATGGACATGGATTTAAACGAGGTGCTTAAAATGCAGACAGTACCTGTAGGGGGTGAGTCGTCATTCGGCCCTTAGCAGAAAGGTTTTTGTAGTTCCATACTGCGAGGTAGTAATCGGGATAATGCTCAATGTTACCTATGTTGCTCAACAGCCATTATTGTGTTTACGGACCATCGAGGAGTTTAATGTTCCGACTTCTTTTGCCCGTAAAGAGTCCGAATACCGTGGCCGAATAGGTACCCACCGTTCCCATGGATACAGCTTGACATGTGGTTGACATTAAACAGCGTCTTGGATACTGCAAGGCAACTGCAAGGAACCAAGAAATTGAAAAAATCGTGAATTGTGAATAAATCAATATAACCATTGCAAGGCAACTGCAAGGAACCAAGAAATTGAAAAAATCGTGAATTGTGAATAAATCAATATAACCATGGTGTATCAAGGACCGAAAAAACGACCCAAATCTTCTTTCAAGATGTTGGCCTTACCTGAACTTGATACAAGGACGGTTTTGGATGTAGTTGAGGAGAATTTTAAAAAACTTGGCTTGGTGAGGCCTCACTTCTCTTGTAGTTAGTGTGAAACGTATGAAAAATACCTACTTGATTAACTTTTGATGACTCATTGCTTATATGAAGGAAGCAATTATTTTCAGAAAGCCTATGCCATCCGTATGATATACATCGGCGAACATACTTTGCCTAAAGAAGAAATTATAAAGCACTTCTCCAAAACCATCTCGATAGTGAATTCTAGTTATTGTGAGATTAACGTGCATGGTCTACTGCTTGTATATGACAGTTATTTTGTTCACATACTTGAGGTTAGTACCTACCTATTTACTTATAATACCTAAGTTAAGAGTCGAATCGAATCAAAGTAAATTTTTTTCCGACTACGTAAGTAAAACCAAAAGAGGGTAATGATTTTAATTAACAGGCTATGTATGTAGGTAGGTAGATATGTTCATCTGTTCCCGGGAAGTTCCCTCGTAACTCCTAAACTAAAATACCTACTCGTATTTTGAAAAACGAGGTAGGTACCTATCGTTGGAAGCGTCAAACTGTTCCGCAGGTTTACATATAGGCTATGCATAATCAGCCTATAATATTCCCACTGCTGGGACACAGGCCTCTCGGTGAAAGGGAGTGGGCCGTAAACCACCACGCGGGCCCAGTGCGGGTTGGTGGATGTCAAGTCATGTCTTCGAATTTTTGGTTCTAGGACATGCCGGTTTCCTCACGATGTTTTCCTTCACCGTTTTGAGAGCAGTGGTGATGAAATAATTTACACAAAATAAAGCGCCTGCCTGAGTTCGAACCTACCTCGGCTCGGTTCGGCTCGTAAGTCGCGGCCGTTACCGCTGTGCCACCCTGCTCTATGCTATAGGCTACATGCTATAGCCGGTGTAAAGAGTTACCGAAAACATAATTAAGTTTAATACTTAGATAGATATATCGTGTTTGTATCTAATGAAAGGTCTTAAGAAATACTCTATGAAAATATATTTGTTATCTATGACCCCCAAATTTTACTATAGAGTTTTCCCAGACCAAAGTAGTGGGTAGTAACCTACCCTCAATGATCCCAAACCCTAAAATAATTGAAATAAAAATAAAAGTTATAAACTAAAACCCCACTACGACAAAAACGCCAACTAAAAAGGAATAAACGGCATCACCGACAAACAAATTAAAAATCCGGAGTCACGTAGGTATGCCTAATCTGTTCGATTTAACATGATGTGTAACTCCGGATTTTTAATTTGTCTGTGTGTGATGTCTTTTTTATATACCTTTTCAGTTGGCGTTTTTGTCGTAGTAGGGTTTTAGTTTTTAACTTTTATTTTTGTCAGGCGAAGTCACCACGGGAGTGTTCAGGCATAATTCGCGAGACTAGGTAGGTTGTAGGTTAAATGTTAATAAACTTTCGTTACTGACCGTACCTGCTTATGTAACCTTCGTACCTATAGGTAGTACCTAATATTTCGCTTTTCCAAACTTTTAGGGCTCTGAGGATACTGTCCACAGGCACATAAGGTTTTTATTCAGACGTGAACAAGAATGGATTGCTGAAATGGATAAACTAGACCAAGAAGCAATGGGGGAGGCGGGCGAAGTGCTGACCGGCATAATGACCGAGAGTGCGGAACCAAAACCAGAGAGGAAAATGTTTAGGCGCTTGAAATTAGTGATGACCTATCATTCCATTCGCACGGTAAAAATTCCCTTAAATTACCTTTATAGGTATTTTTGGTGTAGTCGTATTTCCATTTTTTTTATACTTTACCTATTACCTATTTGGACTTTTAATCGTAGGTATTCAGTAACTTGACAGTTCGAAGTAAAATAATTTTCGTTTTTAAATTATTTATCGTTTATATTCTGGTACTTATAGGTAAACGCATAACGTGTTTCAATTAAAACTATAAGCACGTCTAGGTAGTTTCGCTAATTCTTTTTTTCACCTCATTTCCTTTTTATTGTCAGGAAGTATAGTGATTTTATGGCTGTATTTGCCGATGATTCGCAGGAAAACTAGGAGCGGCCTAACTAACCCAACGAAATATCAAGTGGTCAAGAGAGCCAAAACTTACTGGAGACTGTTGGAGAGTCGAGGGCGCAACGAGGGTAGGCACCAACAATCTGGTGAAGGGCGCAGTAAGCCGCTGGGTGCAGGTGGCTCAGTATAGGTCGTTGTGGCGATACTTGTGGGAGGCCTATCTATCGAGGTTGACAGCCAGGGGTGCAAATGACGTTTTTATAAATCGAGACACGTTGAGCTCTTAATTCATTAAGGATACCTAAAGCACAACAAAACACCTAATCATTTTACTGTCTCATCCGTCTCATCATAAAGCATGGTCAGTTCTACCTTCAGATCCGTATGACATCACCAAAATCCGTAACGGGTTACGGTCCCAAGATTTATGCGATTTACGTAGGTACATCGTATCCGGTCAGACGAACTGGCGCAGGCTCATTTAGGTCGACCTGAATGTGTGTTTGTAAGAAAACCTATGAATCCGAACTTTGCAAATGTTTGTAATTTGGATGACAATATCTAAGTAAATAAGCATGGGCCCATCGAGTTGGCCTGATTATGGAGCTTTATGTTTGGTTATGGAGCCCTTAAGAGCGTTGGCTCCGTACGTACAGCTTTTCATACAAACTTTCAAATCCTTTTTTATCGAAATGAATGAACCGATTTTAATAAAACTTCATACGCATAAGCAGGATACATAGGTCTAAAAAGTTAGTTAAAAACATTTTCGAAAAATAGTGTTGCAGCTAAATTCGACCGATTTTAAATATTCTATAGAAACAGAGATTTCCAATTATCTTTTTTTAAATAAGACATTTCGAAAATGTCCTTACCTAACTTTATAGAACTATGTACCCTGCTTATTCGTATGAAGTTTCATTAAAATCGGTTCATTCATTTCGATAAAAAAGGACTTGAAACTTTGTATGAAATGCCGTACGGAGCCAACGCTCTCAAGTAGCCTTGGACCTTGGGCTTAGTAGATTTATCAAGTAGGTACTCGTATATATTTTCACCTCATTAGGGCACAAAAAAATTGAAGCTTGATAATAGTTTGTCAAACTAGGTAATCTTTTTATTGCCATCTCCGTGTTAGGGTGCTTACATAAAGAAACAGGTTTCCGGTACGGGCGCGGGCGGGTCGGTATCGATCAGTGCAGGTAGGTAGGTTTCTATATTATCTTATGCGCTCACTTAAAATGAAACAGGTTAAAACTTATCGCACAGATTTGTCTGTACCGGTAACCTGCTTGTTTATGTTTGCCCCCTTATGTTTACCATCGCGCACATTTGCGGTGAACAATTTTTCGACCTTGTTACTAGGTATGATAATAAGATTCAAAAGCGGTTCACCGCAAATGTCCGCGGTATTTTATTTTATTATTTCTTGTCCAGCGCCAGTTCAAAAACTGGCGTGCAATAACAGCCCGGCCCCCGTCGCTTGTCGGCAAGTTGGACGTGTACGGACCACTGGAGGAACACTTGGAGCAACTTCGAATTTTCCTTAATAAGATGATGAAGGTTGTTGAATTGGCGCGAGCTGATGAAAAGGTAAGTAAGTATCTGACTGATGCGAGAGGAAGAACACTACCACTATTTATAAATCCATAGGAAAACAAATCGAGAAATATTAAATACTTAACCCTCGTTTTCTAAAACTCATTTTCATTAAAACTAAACTCAGTAGGTACCTATCTTTAATTTTTTGGGTATACTTACCTCCATAGGTATTTTGATATTCAACTTAGATCCCTAACATCAAACCCATTATCGTCGCCGGGCAATAAAAACTTCGTAAAGAAAATTCATTGTTTTTATTTTCATTTATTGGGTAGAAACCTTGTAATGCATATTTAGAACAAACGTGCACAGCTCGAAGATGCTTCTAATGCCTTCTATGGATGATGAACCTCTGATAACTTCAATGACGGCCATTTTTCAGAGTTTCTATTTCCCCTGTAAAATAATGTTTATTGCAATTATCACTCATCTCCTTGTTCATAAAAAACTAAAACGCTCTACAAACCTATTTTAGTTAAAATAGTGTTTTGTCTTGTTCTTTCAAACACAAATCATAATTTAACACAATTTTAACAGTTTTCACTGCATGGCGACGTTATGTAGGTAGATATGTACCTACAATAGAGAGGTTAATAATGTACATTTTGTAACGTTTGCAGCTTTCTTTCGATGGGTTGAGGGTGACGGACCCCAAGATGGAAGCGTTACCCGAGGTTGCTCTGATCGACTTCCTGCTACAATCTAAATACATCCTACCGTTTAGAGAAACCGCGGGGTTGCACAGACGTGTTGATGACCATAAATTCTTTTTCGGTGAGCAATCTTACACAAATTAGCAATTTTTTACAAACATAGTAAGTACTAAGTACCTACAGAACAGACTTAGGTGAAGGTAACAAAATAAGTACCTAGCTATACGGTTGAGCTAAGAAAATTAATAAACATTTAATATATAAATCATAAATTGTAAGTATTGTCTAGTTATATATAGATACTTGTTTTGAAGTCGGTTAATAAAGTAATATTTTATTTTAAGAAATCTATCTCAAACATAAACAAACCATGCAAACCAGCATGCAGTCATCTGTAATTATTACAGTAACTAAACATTCATGATCGTTTTCTGTTTTTACTTGCAGAGGAAGTTTGGCCCGTTCCGACCCACTACACGCCTCGTTTCCTATTCAAACTAAGGGTTGATGACTCATTCGTGGAGCCTCTCCCCGTGATGCCTTGGGAGATTGTTAAGAAAGAGGGAGACGATGAAGAGAAGGAGGAACGAGAAGAAACTGATGGTTCATCTAGTGATTAAATTATAGTGTTTACACATAAAGTGCTACAAGAAGCTACAAGGATCTTTTGACGTCTGAATGACATTGTGAAATTGTCACAGAAATTGTATGGGTTTTTTTTTTGGCCACGCTCCAAAAGAACCTTTTAGCGTTGTATAGGTTCTATCTCTTGTCTTATTGATATCTAGTAATTTTTTTATTTTTTATTAATCTTGCGCTGCATTGACACTTTCTGCTCATTATGGAACTTGCTTTCTTGCTCTTCTGCTTGCTATGTACCTATTCATTTTCATATGTTATTATTAATTACACTTTGTGATATTTCTGAACTTGTTTTTTTGTTATTAATAAGTATTACCTAAACCCTTGTAGATTACATATGTGAATTATGAATCTCCGATCCATCAAGCAAGGGCTTAATTTGAGGGTCACAGTCCAAACTGTTGTCATGTCTACGCTCTTTGGTTATATTATAGGAATCAATACTGTAAACGCTTGCGGTTCCAGCCACGTGAGACAGTAATAAGAATCCTCTGTTTATAATCAGGTTATGCATTAATTCCGCATTAAAAAGTCAGCCAAAGTCAGTTAGTCAGTTAGATTTTGGTGATATGGCGCGAGTAGGTACCTACAGCTACATGATACCTACTTTGTGGAAAACTGAGATTTCATAGCCAGTTAATTTTCCATACCTTATCGTTTTAACGATACTAGATAACTAGTTTCATGTTGCTATAGTAATATTGATTTATGTTGTTCCTGTTAATGTTCTTTAGTGTGATCAGATATTCGAGGCTTTGAAGACCTGGATTAGTGAAACATGGATAAACTGAAAAAGAAGAAGAAAATTAAAAGGGAAACAAGAAAAACAATTGCTGGAATCAAACTGCCGCCTATTGAACCAGTAGAAGGTATTATTAAAACTATTGTAGATGTAGATCCTGCCTATTACTCTTTAGTCGAAGGACGCCCATTACGACAAAACAAATCAATACAAGAATACAAAAGGAATATAAAAAATGTAGCATTGAACAGAACTCTTCATGGATTCTTGACCGATGAAATTCTCAGGATTGAAGGAGAAATAGAAACAGAACGAAATATTTATGAAACAGCTTTCAAGCACTTTGAAGAATACCAGCATAGTTTCGACAAATTTCTCGCAGACGATAATAATAAAACGATTGGTATAATGCAAAAGTCAGATGCTCTAGCTAAGGAACTAGCAAATCAAACTGAGAATAATAAGAAAGCTAATTACGACTTGGCTTCTATAAAATCTAAATTACAATACATTGATGAAACTCTAATGATTCTACTATCATTTCAAAATTTTCTTAATAAGGCTTCCCCCATTTTGTGGCAAGATAGTCATAATATCATGTTAGATATAAAGTATCCGGAAGTTTTTGCAGTGGAATCTGATATTTTTAAAACAATCGATATGGATACTGTCGCGAAGAAACTCGGAGATCTACCTGAACCGCAACTTTATTTCGAAACACCAGACCAGTTGTTGATGATTTTTGATTTACTAGAAAAACAGAACTTGAATTATTTATTGCTTACCACGGAATTCAGTGTAGAGAAAAATAGATTTTTGAGGACACTTGATGTTTTAAAAAGGATGTTGCGTCAAGAACTGGATTTTATAGAAGAAAAGGTACCTAGGCATTTTTCTTTATTTACTTATACCATAAGTTATATTGCATTTTATAACATAGATTTGTTGTGAAACTGTCTCTCTGGGCAAAGCTGGTTTAATAAAATACTGTAAAATGTTTCCAATTCGCCTACAGTTTTATGGCAACCCTTATGTTCTGTGGCAGAAATATATTATTATGCTGAGGTTAAGCTGCCAGTCAATGGGTTAGACAAGACGTCACATTTGGGCAGCAGGTAATCAACAGGTGAAATCAAGGGGCGAATGTGGGGTGAACTAGTAATAGTCTACTGTAGATGTTTATTCGGTTTTAAGATTATCTAAATAATTATTTGTTTACAGATCAAAGCAATTCAAGACACAATCAAATGGAACGATGATCGCGAAGCAGAACTAAAAGAAATATTCTTCAGGATTTTAGAAGAAAAAATTAAGGATGTAGTATCTTCGGATTTTGCTTTACAAATGTTTAATTATGTGGAGTTTGCTTATGAGCAACTAATAGCTTCGAACGAAACTAAATTTAGTTCTTTAGATATGGCATTAGCCATAGAGAGAGAATATGATAATTTATTAATTGATATATCGGCATATGATTTAGACATGATAAAACAAATAGAAAAAGAAATATATGAGCGTGAACATTTAGAGCTAAAGCAAGCTAAAGAAGCAGCAACACTTCTGAAGGACGTTGACAAACTTTCAAAGCGTTTGAAGTCTTCTTATGAACCAATCAGGCGAAAAGTCTACGAATGATCGTGATCTGTTACTTTTCTGGATATTGAATTTGAGGTAAACTCAAAAACTCAATGAATGACACAAGGAATGTTTCAGAATAAAGGCAGTACACGACAATATTGTCATTCTGACATGAACTTTATCCAATTGAGATTAAGTTTAATTTTATGCATTTATTTAAAATATAAATCAATTACAAGCACTTTTGAATTGTTAGTCAGAAAGATGACGTTAGTTGCCCATTCCAAAGCGTAGTAGGTTCCTATGGAAAAAAACGGGCAAGGAACTCTACGGACAGTATTTTATCACAATACTGTCACAATATATTGGTTACATCATTAATGTTGAAATTATACTTGTGAGAACAATGTAGAAAAGGTTTATTTTAATTTAGTTTAGCTGTGGCAGCTAAGAGATTACCAGTCCCTCATGACGGCGCCCGTTCACGAACATGAGGCATGGATCAGCACTATTCAGCTCAACCGTTTTGAAGGGAACTTAATGGTCCAACACACACGCCAACACCAGCGGAACATTTATAGTGGTAGTTCTAAAACTTGTATAGTAACTTGAAACAGACAGCTTCGTATTTTTTAAGGTAAATTAGTATTTTTAGACAATATTCCTCGAAGGAAGACACATGTACTTTCTTAGACCAATCCACTACCAGTTACTGCCAGTTTTACCTAAGGAAAGCGGCGGTCAAGAGTTCTTTATCAACTACGGGAATCCGACTTTGATTATTGAGTTTATCTTTATAATTTTGATAAATAATTTATTGTAATGAGTAGGCATATGCAGTTAGTGTTTAGTAGTAATAAATGTTGCCTGACTTCCTGTTGTTCTTTTTAAACTTTTATTTTAGGTTTCTCGCGATTTCTCTTTACTTATGTGAATTGTACAAGAATTAAGTACCTATTTAATTGAGATTAAGTTATAGATTTTAAAAGTGAACATTTATGCTACCTACGAGAAAAAAAGTGTCGAAAAAGGAAAACCTACTTTGAATTCTCTTTTTTGCAACATGAGCACTCCAGTGAGATGCTGGTTCCTAAAGAAAAACTTATTACTGTCATATTTCTTGCACTACATTATTCTGACATTAGACATATTTCTTTGCATTGCGAGTAATTGCTACAAACATACGTATATTATATTATATGTTTCGTTTTCGTATCCTATGGTAAATACTTAATCGTGTTTTACTAATAATTTGTAATAATGAGTTGTTTAGATGAAGTACGGAAGCCTATGGTTCCGTTAAAAACTTTAGATACAATATTCAGGCGTCGTTATGTTCCCAACACACAACATTACTTTACGAATCGAATACATGCCTTGGGGAAAGATCTGAAGCGGAAGAAACAAATAAGTCCGTTCCTGGTACCGAAGTCTGAAAAGTTGCTATCATATATAAAGTATAGTGATCGAAAAGAAAAAGTTACTACAAGAGAAAGGTTAGCTCAACCACTACATTTGAAAGATAACTTAAGAATCGCAGCAACGAGGGATATTTCCAAAAGACTTTATATTGAAGAACCTCCTGATGACGTCAGAGCAGTTGTTGAAATTCACCCTGAGTTTTATACCGTAATTGAAGGTCGTCCTTTGCGATGTTTCGACGACATAAAAGTTTATACCAACAACATTCGAGCCTACGCAATGAATCGTCAACAAATCGGATACCGACAAGACTTAATTCTGAAAATAGATAAAAGTGATCTTGATGAAGCTGAAAATTATGAACGCATAGTTGATAGACTGAAACATCACATCAAAGATTTCCAAACATTTCTCACAGAAGATTACAAGAAAGCATGTATAAAAGTGGCTAAAGCTGAAAAAGTATTTGAAGAATTGGTTGCTAAAAACTCAGAGTTTCTTGGTTATGTCTCCAGTTTGACGATTTTAAATAACATTTTGTTCAATCTAGACGCCATAAGAGGTATTTTAAAGACGTACAGAAGCTATTTAATGTTTATAGCACCTTTGTCGTGGAGGCAACACAATGATGAAACTTTAGTCGGTAGGATTATGTCCATTCAGTTTGAAGCTGGAGAATTTGCAACTGATAATGACCTAGTTGAAACACTGGATATTGAAAAAATGGTTGAGGTGGCCAAGATTGAATTAAAAAATCCGCCTCCTCCTTGTTTATATTTTAAAAAACCTGAACAGATGATGTACTTATTCCGTTCGATGGAATTACAAAGCAGAGAATATTTGATACAACTTTCGAAAACTGATGGTCCAAATCGCATGCTGCGGGACCGCATTAAACAATTAAAACAAGGACAGATTCAAGAGTCTGATTACTTCCAGTATTACATTGACTATATCAACTATGAAATATATAGAGAAAGTTGTAATGAAAACCATTTACGAGAAAAGTTTTTCCGAATATTGAATCAATCATTTTATGACAGTATTGCGAGTCCACAGACATTAAAATTAAAAATATGCATTGAGTACGTTTATGAACAAGTTTTCGGCAAGTGTGAAGAAGGTCACCATACTTTGCAAGATCCTCTAAAAATTCTCGAAGTAATGTATGAAGATTACAATTTACGGCTGGATGCTTTGGACTTCCATATAGTAGTTCAGGCACAAAAAGATTTTTTTTCTCAAGATTTGAAAATGATGAAGAACGCTTACAATGCGCAAAGAGAGCTTAGAACTTTCAGAGAAATGACAAATGCTATGAACAAAGCATTCTTGCCACCTGCGAAGTTCGTACGAGCACAGAATACTAAATTTATGAATAGAAAAAATCAACGTGCATTTATGATGGCTGAAAAAAAGAAAACACAACTGTCGAGTGGAGAACGAGCAAAACCTAAAAAATATAAATTGTCAATGGAGGAGCGAGAGGGATTGTTACTGTTCACTGAATGGTGTGAGGGCCAGAATCCAGCTCCATTCTTAAAGGAATATTACGAATTTGTAAAGCCTGTATTTGAGGAGGTGCCAGAAAAATCGGATGTATTTGAGTAGGTACCTATTTACATGGGTTTGTATTTTGATGTTATTTAATTATTTATTATTAGAATTGGGTTTTATATTGTATGTCAAAGCGTATTAAAAATTAACAGTTTAATGATTTTGTATCTCAATTTTAATATAGCTAGTAGGTACTCCTATATTATATTTATGGAGCAGTGGTGGCTCAGTGGTAACGGTCGTCGGTGGTCGGTTCGAACCCAAGCAGGTACTTTACTTCATGTAAACTATTTCATAACCACTTCCCTCAAAACGGTAAAGCGAAACATCGTGAGGAAACCAGTATGTCCTAGAACCAAACAACTCGAAGGCATGGATACATATACTGGGCCCGCATGGTGGCCCGCTCCATCTCACAGAGAGGATGACTGTGTCCATAGATAATACACTAGCTCTGCTCGGGTGAAAATAAAGAAAACGAATTTTCCCAGATATGAGACCTAGCTAGATCGAGGTACAGCGGGCTGCATCAATTGGGTACCCCAGTTGTATTAAAATTTTAATACAGTACTAAATGGGTACGAGTACGGTGGTATGGGTGGGTATACGTGGTAGAATTTTTCAATTACAAAAGTTGGTCCCGTCATTATGACGTTTATGATTTTTCGCACCCGTAAATCCCTATATTGCATTAAATCGTTCGAGCCGATTTCGAGAACATGATTACAAATATATATAATATATATACAAACATTGCTCGTTTAATAGTATAGGGATAATTTGATAAACATAGTTCAAAATATTAACTATTGTTTATAGGTACAATAATTATAATTTTAAATGCTGAGAAACTGTTTATCTAGTTGGTTCAGGCCTTCGTCCAAGACAAGTTCATTTTAGAATACTTACTGGATCGTTTTTATCTAATAAAATAATGAGTTTAAAAATACACGATGAAGAAACTCATTCTGTTATTATTGACATACCGAAACCAAGAACGTATGCGAAAAAGGCACCAAGCTTTGTAAAACAGAAGGGTAGTAAACCGGTTGTCCATAGACGATTCAAGACTTCTACGGATATAAAGGAGATATGTTCTCTGCCGATTATCAAACCATTAGCGGTAGCTACAGTCAGGAAGGATGACGTTTTACTACCTTACGTAATCTATTCAAGAAAGCAAGAGAAAGAGAAATTACGGCTCAGTATGAAAACAGGTTTGCAAGGAAATTATAAGGCAATATATGCAGAAAAACAGCGGCGGCTACACACTGATGATCCACCGAATGACATCCGTACTGTAACAGACTACGATCCCGGATTTTTTATGTGTGTCAATAGCACTTTCCTAACAAGCTATATCGCTCCATATAAGTCCCTTAAACATTTGTTTAACAGTCAGTTACGGTGGCGACAAGAAGTGGGCTATAGAAATGATTGTATGTTAAATATTGATACTGTTTACCAAAAAGAACAGGAAGTATATGATATAAGTACTAAAAGATACATGGAACAAGTCAAATATTTTGAGGATTTTGTTTCGGCTGATTATCGGAAGTCTATGTTGTCCCTAAATAAGTGGGATGAGGTGAAATTAGCAGTTTACAAGCAAACTTTTGATTTACAATGTTTGGCGGCAAAGGCATTTACAATTACGTCGAGGATTGTAGGACTGGACTACAGGTATGGCCTGCAGCAAAAGTATGGAAGATTTTTATATTACCTATCTCCTCCGAGCTGGCGCTTCAAGAACAGGAACTTCGCTCGATCTATCGAAATAGAAGCAAAAGGTTTTGATTTTGGAATTTCTAGCGAAGAAGATACATTTAATGTTATGTTTGAGAAACTGAAAAGAGAGTGCTATAGCGGCCTTGTAAAGCCAGTTTTATACTTCAATCATCCCAATGACTTGATGGAACTGTTTGACGGGATAGAGCAGCAGCATTTGCATCACTTCACTCATGTGGTTGCGCTAGCACCTCACGCGACATTTTTAAAGAAGGGAATCAAACTTTTTAAGGACATCATTGCACAGGATAGTGCTGGAACTCTTAACACTATCAAAGAATTTGAAAAGTTATTGAAATTCAGTGAAGACCAATGCTCACAACTAGAAGCAAAATTCTTTAAAATAATTAATGGTTTTTTTTATGACTGCGTAGGCGCTCCAGAAGTTTTAAAATTTCAGACGCATTTAGAATTTTGTTATGAAAAAATATATAATGAGAAACCAATAAACATGGAGATGGTAGCAACTGCCAAGGCTTTAGAAGATGTTTACATGGATTATTCAAAACGATTGGATGCGGTGACCGGTGACAAAATAAAGGCTGCTCTGGCGCAGTATGTAGAGTCAGAACGACGAAAGTATAGAAGAGCCAAAGTAGCGGCGAGGGAACTGCGACAGTTCGAACGACTGGAGCGCGACTTGCTTCGAGCCCATGCACCAGCAGTTAACGGTCAGTTTGGATTCTCTTTTAATATGCAGCGGGGCTCGCGGAGAAAATTATATTTCAGATCGAAATATGATGAAAATCGAAGTAGTCTTACTGAAGCAGAAGTCGAATATTTGACTCTATTCACTGATTGGACTGATAAAGAAGATCCAGGAAAATATTTACATGTATCGCCTGAAGAGACAGGTCACCATCGCAAATAGAGAAAGGCCATTGTTGTTGCGTTTAAAAATAAAATACTGTTTGTTAATGAAAACAGTTTATTTACGGGGTTCAATATGAAAAACGTATATGTATCTCCATAAAACACAATACAATAATACGCAATGTATATAGATATAATAAAACAAATATACTTTAATAACAAAATTTACATGTTCTACTCATAAAAATGTTTGGTTTCATGGTATTGACAAGTAACTACTTGGAATTTACATATTTACAAAGTGGGTACCTAACACAAAATGGTAAAAGCTTTTTTCAAGATATATGTCTTAACATTAAGTTATACCTCTATGAGTAAATAAATAAATAGGTACATTAGGTACTAATTAAAACTAAAAATAAACAAATGACGACAATACATTTTCTTCTGTAAGAAGTTTAAAGCTTTAACTTGAAACTTTTCATAAAATCGACTTACGATCAATGGCCTGGTATAGTCTTTCAATTATCGACATCGATATCTTAGTCACACAATTTTCAGGGTTTCGTACCCGTAGGGTGCCAAATGAAACCCTATTACTAAGCCTCTGCTGTCCGCGTCTAATTTTCACAGATAAGAAATATAATAAAATTAAAAATTAATGGAGGTCCACATACAAGTGTTTTTTTTAAAATGAAGTATTTTTTTAAAATATGTAGTGTTAAATATAGTACGGTGGTACGGAACTAACGGAACCCTTCGTATCGGTTTTTTCAGTTGAGTTTTACATTTTTCAGTAACAATATTTAGTTAAAACTTTCGACATTTTAGTACAGTTTATGGCTAACTTGTCTCAAAATTGGTGTAGTTAAATAAGTTAATTATAAAAATTCGTTGACGGTTTAAAACAAATGAAATTAATCAAGCAGTGATTACCGAAAGTAATAAAGTAAGTAATTCATTAAATTAAAGCATTAAATACGCACACACAATTTATTTATTGTATTCGAAAGACATACATATATTTACGTTGTGTATTTCGTATGATATATTCCCCTACAGTATTTACAATATTTTATGTATGTATATGTACAAAAATTTGAAGCTCTTCCAACATAAATTTAGTACAAGCCTCTTCATAATTATGTTGTAAACAATGCCTATATGACATCACATTAAAATGTAAAATCCATTACAGACTATATTTTTAGCTACACATGAAAAATAGAGCAAAGGATTTACAGGACAAAGATAAGGGATGGATGGTTGCATAACAGATATTTAAAAGATACAGACTCAGAGAAGCTTACAAAAAGATTTGAAGAACGAACATTTTGATAAAACTACATATTCAGTTTATAATAGAAAATATGTTAAAATTACAGAAGTAGGTAGGTAGATTCCGATTAGAAGTACGAAGTTAGACATTCAGCATTGTAATAAATTACACCACAAAAGATAATTTCACCCATGATATTAAGAAGGATAAATCTAGTGAGTTTTCACAGACATTACTAATTTATTTAATTCACACTTTCATCTATTTACCTCCAAATACCCATCTATGCACGCATTACCGTTACCTAAATACTGTAACATTAATGGTCCCACATTATATTGTGTGTGAGCCACGTTTTTGCAACTATGAAAATCATCTAAAAATTATACGTTGTTGGATTTGCATATTTAGGCTGGCCGCGGAAATAAGTGGCCTTGTACAAGCTATAATTTACCATGTATGTAAGCCAGTAGTGGTCGTATCAAACGGACATATCTAAATGATTTAGTGTAGTACTACCTTTACCTCCCACCTAGCTATTTTCAAAAGAAAATGACTAGTAGTTAATTTAATTTATAATATTCGTTTCCTTCAAAATGTTCAATATAACTTGAGCAACATGATGATGGAATATTTCATAAGACGTTATACATCTATAGTAAAACAATATTTGGTGTTTCTATCTCGGACGTTATAAAATCATCCATACAGTGAGCACTTTAAAATACTTAACGTTCACGAACCGTACCGTTACTAGCGCACGGCTGACTTGTCACAAACACTAACGCGGCACTATATAGTTTATCTGACTCGTTTCTTTTGCAACTTGGCGAGTTTTCTTCTCTTGAGTATCATCTCGTAGAGCGCCTCCAGCCCCTCGTGCAGCCCCTCGCCGGTGATGGCACAGGCGGGCTGCACGTGCCACGCGTGCGCGTCGCGCGACCCGTGCGGCGACGACACCAGCTCGTGTAGCCCTAACAGCTTCTCCAGCTCGCGGGGTTCCTTCGCGCCGGGTAAGTCCTGCTTATTCGCTAACACGAGAATCGGCACACCAGTATTGTCCGGAGATTTGGCCGTACGTATTAACTCCATTTTAGCTTCCTCCATTCGTTCTACGTCGACGGAGTCCAGCACGAATATAATGCCATCCGTGCATCTGGTGTAGGACTTCCATAGGGGCCGTAGTTTTTCTTGTCCGCCGACGTCCCAAACGAGGAAGTTGACACCCTTTGACTTTCCAAGAGTGCCTTTCACTTTTTCGCAGTTGAAACCAATGGTGGGGACGGTGTTGAGGTACTGGTCGAACTTGAGGCGGTAGAGTGCGGTGGTCTTGCCGGCGGAGTCGAGTCCCAGCATGACGACGTGTAGCGTGCCCTGCGCGTTGGGCAGCGCGTCGAGCAGGCTCGAGTTCTTGCCCATGTTAGCACCCATACTTCGTAACCGCGTGGCGGTTATCTGACACTGTCGTCCGAGCGCACCATGTTGAAATTTTCTTATAACTCTGAAACATGAAAAAAAAAATGTTTATATTAGATGCCTTGAAAGCTTGTAACTTAAGGTTAGATACCCAATACTTGTAGTGTAATTTGTATGGTTCAGTGCCTCAAAAGGAAAAACGGAACCCTTATAGGATCACTTCGTTATCCGTCTGTCTGTCAGTCTGTCAACACCCTTTTTCTCAGGAACGCATTGAAATTAATATCAAATAGGGTCTAGGATTCCTTGGAGCTCTAAAAAATCAAGCTTCTAAGTTAATGCAATAAAAATACTGCTATTTATATAAATATATAAAAGAAGAAACTGACTGACTGACTGACTGACATATCAACGCACAGCGCAAACCGCTGGGTCTAGAGATGCCAAATTTGGCACGTAGGTTTCATATGAGGTCTAGGGGTGCACTAAGAAAGGATTTTTCAAAATTCACCCTCTAAGGGGGTGAAACGGGGTCCAAAGTTTGTATGAAAAATCTTATTCCTTGAGTTAATAGACTTGAAACTTGGCACGAATATTTATTTAAGTAAATTACAAAGTTTGTCATTTTTAGTTTTCCTAAACTACCCCCTAAAGGAATATAGGGGGTGTCAAAGTTTGTATGGAGTAATTTTAACGCGCGGTCTGATTAACTCGAAATTCAGTATTCATACTTGGGGAGGGTGTAGTGAGTGGGGAGGGTATGGAGAGGGGGGTGAGGGAGGGGAGGAGTTGGAGAGGGTAGAGGGGGAGGGGAAAGCGGTGAAGGGGGTGTGAGAGGGGGTAAAAGGGGGAGGGGAGGTTAGCGGGAAAGGGATGTGATATGGGGGTGAGAGGGAGAGGGGATGGGGTGGGTGAGGGGGTGAGACGGAATGAAAGGGGAGGGGGGTGAGAGGAAGAGGGGTGAGAGGGAATAAAAGGGGGAGGGGGAGGTTAGCGGGAAGGGGATGTGATATGGGGGTGAGAGGGAGAGGGGATGGGGTGGGTGAGGGGGTGAGAGGGGGCGGTCAGGGAGATGATAGAAGAGGCTGAGAGGGGAGGGAAGGGCTGGGAGATGAGAGGAGGATTAGAGGGAGAGGAGGAGGGCTGAGAGGGGAATTAGAGGGAGACGGGGAGGAATGACGAGTGCCTTTATACCTAAAAGTTGCTTTTTGTATAGCATTGATGCATTGAAGAAACCCTGCCCGACAGAAATGACCGAAAAATAGACAGTCGGCACAAAAAACAGGAGTAAACTCCAGTCTGCGTTGGAGCTGACACACACACTTTTTTGTTTGTTTGAACGCCTAATCTCTGGAACTACTAGGCGGATTTTAATAATTATTTTTGCATTTGATAGCCCAACTCTTAAGGAAGGATAATTATAGGCATATTTAACATCACTCTAGGACTCCGAGCTAAAAGAAAAAAAAGTCAGAAAGAACGCTAAGCAAAAACTAAATAATAGCATGGGCAAGCAATGCATCAGCAGCAAGGAATTTCAGAATTTTGGGCAGAAGCTATCTATATAAATAAAAAGAGAAGTCCTGACTGACTGACTGATTGACTGACTCATCAACGCCCAACCCTATCCCTTGGACCTAGAAAGCTGAAATTTTAACAAGTAGACAAGGAATAAGGAAGGAATTCCCGGTAGTACGTTCCGTAGCCGCGGGCAAAAGCTAGTGCGACATATTTTTATACTAGGGTACTTCCCATTGACCTAGAATCATGAAAGGGAAGACGCAAGGTGTTCACAGCACAAGTAGGTAAAGGAAAAAGTCCGAAAATTGTTAATTTGTGGTTTTATCACATGAATTTTTTTTTTGTGATTACAAACTTACATTTGCATTTGGAGAATTGACCGTGACGTATTCCCGAGAACATGTTTTTCAATTATGATGTTAAGTTTGTTTTTGGGATAAATTTAACCGAACAACGGAACCCTTCATTGTGCGTGGACCGACATGCACTTGGCCGGTTTTTTAAAATAAATTGTCACTATGTTATGCATGATGTAATTTATAATAATAATATCCATGAGACGATGACCTTAGGCCGTCTTGTTCTATTTTTGTTTGTGTATATTACGCCATCATTTGGCGAATAATGCTGCTTTCCTCTGTACGTCCTATCAAAGGAATATGTCCTGGTCTTTATTACCAGCTTGTCGAAAGAGTCGTATGTAATGGTTCAGTACCTATTTCTCTTCAAATCCTACAGGGATCGAAGAAGTTTTCATCGCTTTGTTCATCATTCGATTGTAGTTTAAACGTTCTCGGTTTTATGTAGGTAAATAAAATTTTGATACGAGATAAAATCAGCAACACGAGGAGCAGTCAAATACGAAGTAATCGACCCCATGCCCTTTACTCGACTCTTACTTACTTAATTTAAAAATTTATTACAGTTTCGAAATCACTTCAAACAAATTATGAATATTAATTTGAAGCCAGATTTCATTTGAACTGATGCGACGGGATAACATTTTAAAATATATGTAGGTAATAATTTAAAGTAATTAACAAATATGTGATGTTATTTTATCAAGACCCATCGATCACTAGTGATCGCTGTCAAAACCTGATGTTTTAAGCTTTTGAAGAATGATTTCATATTGTTTTTGTATACCTACGTTTCAATAAACTTTTTCTTAACGAGAAGAAGAGATCCAGTCACATCGGCACGGCACGTTAATTTAATTAGCTTAGAAATTCTTCAGTTTGATAACAGTCCATTCTTGCCCATACTTCACAGTTACCTAAGTAGAAAAGCAGATTCATAGGTTCAGTGTAAAGTAACAGTAAAGAAGGAGGGGTCGGGGGCAAGCGGGAGGGGGTCACATCGAGACGAGACAAGATGTCGCCATCACTCGCGCCCTTTTAATAATTATTCGCGGCAAACGAGTCGACGACTTTTTGCACGGAGGCACGGGCCGGCCCGGTTATGAAGCGAACTTATAATTCAGCTACAACGACTCTGCAGTTACCGCAACCCGTAACTATCACGATACAAAGTTCACTTTTGTTTAGTTCGACTGTCGCAAAATGTTTGCAGACTTGATACGGTGTGCAGAGTACACCTTGCGTGGATAAATTTTGATCTTTTCAACGTGAGGGCAACGACCTAACACGGTTCAAAGTCGATTATTATTCAGGAGCACCAGAACGTTGAGTGGTCGTCTGCTGTTGATTTTTTAAATCAGGACCTTTAAAGCTTTAGTCTTTAAAATATTTCTTCTTTATCGTGCTCTCAACCATTGGCAGACAGGAATGTATATAAATGTGGATAGCAGAGCAATATAATATATATAAATGGACATTTTGACCCGGAGCCTAGTGTATGACTCTAGAATTTAAAGAAAAATGTGATCGTGTTCCGAAATTTTCTAGAATTCCACTGACTTAGCTTTAATGTACCAACCCGATTACAATTTTTTTAACGTATGAGCTTTACATTATTTACTTACTGTCTTTAGATTAAATATTGTTATCTTTCTGCCTGTTCCTTTTCATACAATATTCTTCTCATCAACAGGTGTTGTTGTAGGACATCGAAAGTTAACTTCTCTTAATTTCGAGGCCAAATTTATCGCAAGTGGGACTCCAACATTGGCTGTATCGACCTGTCTATCTTGAAAAACTAGTATTGCAACTTTTGTTTTTATTCGGCCGACTTTAGGAGACTAACATATGTTAGGTCAGTATGTCTACTTGAGGATCTAAACAAGACGAACATGATTGTGTTTTAGCCAGAGCTTAGCAGACTATTCAGCGTTTGATACAACATAAATGTTAAATCAAACGAGGAATGGTTTCTGTCATTGACTTGAATAAGTTAATCCAAGTTAGAAACACATTAATATTAGTTTGAAATTAGAGTTAGAATATTCATGATTAGGTAATCTTTAAGCCTATTTGGTTACTATGTAAGCGCAAAGACGTTGATTAACTTATTCAATATACAATCTCACCTCAATAGCGGTTCTGTGGAGACTTTATTATAACTTAAAACGGTAGTTTTACTTCGGGACACGATTAGAACTTCAAGCTATTAGGGTATGCAAGAAATACGTGGCAGAGTTAAGTTAAAACAGCCAGGTCGTGATTAGCAGGGTCAAGATAACTGAGAGAAAGCATGTGACGCGATGATGGCGGCCCTTTACTTTCTCTGTGCATGGTCTGAACCACGCCTAGCTGAAAATACGCTTCACTATATCCGCACCACTTAGTAATTTAAACAAAGAAAATAACGAAAATAAATACTAAGAAAATATTAGAATATACTTTTCGTTGTGACATGCATTGACAATTTTAGTTTTTTGACAATTAACAGGTGGCAAGTTCAACGGTACACTAAGTAAAGAGGTTGACTACACGGTGAAAATAAAATTGTAAAACTTATTTTTCCAAACAATTCAGAATTGTTGTTTGTCTCAATGCTGCCAACAACAGTCCCGTTCCGTTAGATTCCTTATTGTCAAATGTTTTCGTGAATAATCTACATTACAAAATATCGGTAACACGGAAACATTTTCTTTGACCTACAAAAGGGGACTGCTCTGCTCTTGACCGGGTTTTAAGCATTTGATGTAGAATATGAATTCTCATTATAGATTTGGAACACTGATACAGGTTGTATCGGTGTATTTTGATAAGGTGGTCATGTCAAGTATGATAGTGCCCCGCCCCTTCTGTAATGAAAGCAGATAGTTCGCACATGGGTGAACTAAATTCGACGATAGCTAATCGTTGTTCTGTTTGCGGTTTAATAGTTTTAATAAACGATCATAATAAAGGTGAATTAACTTGTCGAGAAAGGTTATATTAACCAATGAACCTAATGGTGTTCATTTCCTATTTGATTTTAACGTATTCCGGTCACTTAAAGACTGTGTACTTATTCATGACATGCCAATTTTAAAAGCTTTTATTTTTTTGTTTTAGTGCATGCAATTTTTTACAAATGGTCCAACATTTGTAAAAAATTTAACCAATTTCATATTCCTTCCACACAAGGCAGTAAATACCGACAAGCAAATCGGTGTTGAGTTCTCAAAGTATTTTTTTTTAATGTTCCCTGTTCAATACTTTTATGTGCGTATAATAAGATGCATTTGGTGCATATACCCGTATCGTATTATATAGTCTGTTTGCAGCTTGTGCAGTCCAGTTACGCGGTGTTCCGCTAGTCAGCCTGGTATGTGAATGCAACAGGTCCAGGCAATAGGTATGCAGCTCATGTAGTCATGTCCCAGCATCGCATGAGGTCAGCGTGGCTTGTAATGAGCTATACCTACTTTTTTTTCGGAAATAGTTTAGTCTCTGCTCTAGCATTTTGAGAGAAAGTTCGGGTTTAATTTTGTGGTCAATGCTTGGTTTTCCGATCATTCTTTTTTGTTGGCTCCGCTACCAGTATAATGATGACCTTATGGCAGTTTTTGGTAATGGTACTTAGTGTTTGAACTGACCGACCATCACCATAGTGGTGACCATGGTGATGACCGACCATCTTTATCTGGACAAATATGACGTCATAAATAAACCTATCGGGTCATGCCTGCCAAAATTGTGCTCAGGTTCTTAAGTTTTGTAGGAAACATTTTATTCGTTCGTGCGGATTGAATACTAATGAACCGTCATCATGATTTATTATTTTTGAATAAATATCAAAGGCAGCTATTATAAATTTTAGCCAGCAATTAAGCTGGCTTGTAAAACAGATCACGTACTCGTCCACCTGACAGGTGAAAGGAATCTTTTAATCAATCTCATCGAACTGCATATTACACCCACGAAGGCACGTTCGAGTATAACAGTAAGCAGAGTAATCGATGTAGTGTCTAGTGTGCGTAACGAAGTTCCGTAGTGTGTAAGTAATTCGTACAGACTATGGGGTTCTAATTGATTCACCGCAGAAACCAAATGGACTGTTCATGTTTGCCACACATGTACAGTCTACAAAAGAGATATCTAGGCAGGGTATACTAACGTATTTGTATGGGAATTGCTTCATGTTCAATTTCGTGAAAATATACAATTTTGTGTTGGTGTGTTACAATTGAACATGAAGCAAGTCACATACAAATATGTTAGTATACCCTGCCTAGATATCTCTTTTGTTGACTGTACATAACATGTACACATGTTAGAGGCCTGAAGCTCAGATTTACTTATCAACAGAAGTTATGTGTGTGAATTGTAATGGAATTATCTAAATGGTTTAATTTTCCGAGAAGGCTTTTACCTTTATACATTAAAAGACGATTTATTTCAAACATTTTGTTTTTATAAGTACCTTTTATTGGAATTCGTGTGAGTAACTTTTACGAAATCAACTAAGTTCATCTGAAGTTTAAAATTGTTTTGAAATCTCAGACCTAGATTTATATTATTAAAAGCTATATAAGTAATAAAAAGTCTGGAAAGTCGCTAAGTGTGAAGGGAAGGTACTGTTGAGTAAAACTTTCTAATTTCCCAGTTTACTGTCTAAAGGAATATTTTCTTCCCTTCATAGTGTTATACTTATACTCATGTTGTGTTTATCGGTCTTCTAAATAGACAAAACGTTTCTTCTGACGTAGGTATTTCTGAATGACGTCAATGTAAGCACCACGATCTTTATGGGCAAGTACTAAATACAATGATTTCCACAATTACATTGTGAAGTATCCATGTGATACCTATTCAAGGCAATGTAGTAATTATTGAGTATCAAACTGTTTACTTACGTTTTCAAAAAAAATTGTTTGTTGTCCTCTTAAGCCAAGTCTTCAGTCTTCGACACTCTTAGTACCTGTAACGAAAAAACAACCTTCAATATGATTTTATATAACATTTGTAAATATACGGAATAACTAAAATTACTTTGCAACTTTTGTTTCCTTTGTGGGTAATTAATCTATAACTATCCGGATTCTTTAAAAATATTGTAACAATCTACAAGGTGATCTAAGTTTAACGTTCTGTTAGCTTTGTTTACGGAACTGTGTTAAAACATAAATCTTTGACATTCATAAGGACACGGTTTGTTGAACTCTGTGTGGGAATTCGTGGCATATGGGCTTTCTGAAATCGATGCTCATGTTCTGAACATTTCATTTTATAACTTTAGTCCTAAGCTGAAAATCCGAGAGCTGACAGATGTTGCCATTTTTACAAGTATTATAAATTTCTATGTTAATTTCTAATCCTTTTCACCAGCACACAGATGACTCACATCTTCATGTATGTTTACTCCCAGATTGTGGAAGCAATCAACGTTAGCCTATAATCTGTTGTAGGAACATAATAGTTTCATGAAAGCAACTGCTGCACCGTCGGCGGATGGTAATTTCCTTTGCTAATAATGAAGGACGGGGGACCCGCCCAGCGGAACACAAGTGCGGAAGGATGCAATGAAAATCATTCACTATGCGGGTCATTCGCCCTTCATGCCAATAACGTTTTACTATTCAATGTAATGCTTATTCTATTGTTGTGGTGACTGATTTATTAATTTATATCTTCATTTGTTTTCCTTATGTTTCTTTTTCACCATAGTCCTGATGTTATTTGAATCTCTACAATATGTTATCGCTCTGACTCGTACTTATTGTTTATCATCAACAGTATAATGTGTACATTTTCATTGACTCTTTTATCCCTTTCTGACATATATTGAACTAGCTTTTGCTAACTACTTTAGTTATCTACTTCTTTGAGTGTTTTAGCAGTAGCTTTAACCTTATCCGTAGCTAACACGTAATCTTTGTTGAATAACAAGTAGGTACCTACCTATACTTTATTTTTTCCTTTTCTCGGTCTACATTATACAACACGTACCTATAATTCTTTGACTAGTTTTTCACGAAGGGCAAAAACGTGCGGCTAGTGAGCTGTAGATGGCAATTTCCGTTTCTTTCACCAGTGGCCACTTTAATGAAAGACGTGTATTCCGGTCGACGGCCGCCAGCCCACGCCGACGGCGACGACGGATGGGTGCAAATGATGTTTATGTCGGGTTGCTATTGTTATTGAAAATACTAGATTTTTTATATTAGTAGGATGATTGGTTTTGGGAGTTAAGGAAGAAAATAATGTATAGCATTTGTTTAGTTATTAGTTATTACCCACCAAGACCACAAGAGACGATGAAGTATCTACAGTTTTCAGTAGTAATTACTAGAGATGGGCCGAATGTGGTTTGAACCGAATCCGAACTTCGGCCGAACATTCGGTTAAAATTAAAAGTTCGGCCGAACTTCGGTTCAATTTCAAGCGCTTTCTCGAGAGCGACACGTCGTGACTTGCTTACGCATTTACTTCAATATTATTGCTAGATGCACCCCGTCCCCACACCGCGCTCCCACCGCGTGGCCCGGAGCCGGCCGGTCATTAGCAAATACGTCATCGGCGTGTCGCGTGCGATTGTTTACATTGAACAAAAATAATTGTAATTAGTGGAGTAAGTTGTTGCGGTCGCAAATCATATTTTAATCAATATACAGGGTGTTTGGTGCATCGTTTGCCAAATTGAATTGGCCGAAAGAAGAGGTCATTTGCTATCGCTTCAGGCTCAAGTACTCATTTTTGGCCACACCGGTTTTTTTATTACAACTTTCTAATTTTTATTTTGAAAAAATCCAAAACTCAGCATTAAAGCTTAAATTAAAAAAAAGTTTTAAGTGTAGTCGTCAAATTTCATTTTTATTTACATATGTACTGTTGTATGGCTCTATCAAATTTAAAATTACTTGCCAGTTACATCTAGTTTTTTTTTAATAAATCACAAAGTTTTTGGAAAAATAAAAAATGAACTTAAAACTCAACTTTAAATAGCTATAAAAAAAAAACTAAAAGCGATCGGGATCTTCGAATTATTTTAAAAAGTTCTCTAGTCTATCCCCTTTCCAACGGTATGTAATGTGTTAAAAAACTCTTTTAATATCTTTAATAATTAGCTAAATGTGTAGTCGAGACACATCAGGCTGATATTGGATATTACGTTTAAAACACTAGTTTTCGCATAAATTACATGCTATTAGTAGATAGATACTGTTATCTCACGTCTTACGTAGTCTCTTATCTCGTTCTTACATAGGGAACTTTCCTCGAAATTGAAAAAAAAATACATTATTACAAAAATAATCATTTATTAATAAGTAATTTAATTACATACTAATCTTACAAGAATTAGAATTTCTGCAAACAGAGTTGCCCTTATTATTAGCTGATTTGCCAATTTTCAGTGAAGACAGGTCTTTTGTTTTCCAACATGACGGTTGTCCCGCTCATTGGAGAATAACCGTCAGGGAGTACTTGAATGATGCATTCCCGGACTCATGGATTGGGAGGGATGGCCCTATTCCTTGGCCTCCACGTTCTCCAGACTTAACTCCGTTGGATTTTTACGTCTGGGGACGGGCCAAAGAACTCGTCTACGCCACGGAAGTTGAGACAAGAGATGATTTAGTCCAACGCATTGAGGCGGCTTTCATGACGATCAAAGCAGAAATGCGTTTACGCACCACTACAGTTGAGATAAGACGAAGATGTCGCGCGTGCATACGCAATAGTGGTAGACAGTTTGAACAAGACTTGTAAGATTAGTATGTAATTAAATTACTTATTAATAAATGATTATTTTTGTAATAATGTTTTTTTTTTTCAATTTCGAGGAAAGTTCCCTATGTAAGAACGAGATAAGAGACTACGTAAGACGTGAGATAACAGTATCTATCTACTAATAGCATGTAATTTATGCGAAAACTAGTGTTTTAAACGTAATATCCAATATCAGCCTGATGTGTCTCGACTACACATTTAGCTAATTATTAAAGATATTAAAAGAGTTTTTTAACACATTGCATACCGTTGGAAAGGGGATAGACTAGAGAACTTTTTAAAATAATTCGAAGATCCCGATCGCTTTTAGTTTTTTTTTTATAGCTATTTAAAGTTGAGTTTTAAGTTCATTTTTTATTTTTCCAAAAACTTTGTGATTTATTAAAAAAAAACTAGATGTAACTGGCAAGTAATTTTAAATTTGATAGAGCCATACAACAGTACATATGTAAATAAAAATGAAATTTGACGACTACACTTAAAACTTTTTTTTAATTTAAGCTTTAATGCTGAGTTTTGGATTTTTTCAAAATAAAAATTAGAAAGTTGTAATAAAAAAACCGGTGTGGCCAAAAATGAGTACTTGAGCCTGAAGCGATAGCAAATGACCTCTTCTTTCGGCCAATTCAATTTGGCAAACGATGCACCAAACACCCTGTATAACCTGACACTACCTTGCTAATTGCAAAAAACGCAAGAAAATTTGTATTTCGTGGGCTACCTTGGAGCATCCACCTTAATTTGATTGTTTAATTTGACCTATACCCTTTGTAATAAAAAAATATTTGATTCTAATGAATGTTTAGTTTGTGAACCAAAAACGTGATTTTTTTATTCAATTTACGAATTGTAATCCAGATGTTTGTTAGAAGAATACTAAGTTTATTTCATTTTTGTAATAGTATCTTCTAATTAATTAGGCAAAGATTTTCAAAACTAATAAGAAAAACTGTAATTTAATTTAAGGTTTACATTTACAATCTTCATAATCTAAAATAAATGACAAAGACTGAGTAAAAGACATAATTTTATTTTACAGTAATGCTATTCTAATTCTATTGAATTACAGTCAAAATAGTGCAAGTAGGTATTATTTTTCTTGTGCCGAATGTTCGGCATCCGAACCGAATTTCGGCCGAATGCCGAAGTTCGGTTCAAGCTGCCGAATTTCGGTTGAACCGAATGTGAACCGAATTTCAGCCCATCCCTAGTAATTACCAAGCATCAGCCATACCTATTCTGTAGGTACCTAAAATTAAATATATAATATATACCTATATATTATATACATATATAATATAATAATAATAAATATTTATTATTTAATTTTTAACGACATTATTTACTAAAAAAATTTACCATATATGTACATTTCTTTGGAAAACAATGCCGTTATGAAACCGATTTTGCTGTTTCAAAACACCGTTTCAGCATTCTCATGATTGTGATTGTGATTAGTTATGCGTAATATGGAACTGAATGTGACACAAATTACTTGTATTTATTGTTTCTTACAAGCCTCGGCTGTTTCTTACAAAAATATTAATTACTAATTGGTTAATTCGTTTCGATTATTTAGTTGTGTATTGGTGTCATGGATATCGTAATGGATACTTGTTACAGTGTTCGATTACGCTGTAGCTATACAAGACATTGATACTATCGACACATGCACTAGAAACTTTATAATTTCGTATCGTGTGCACCAATTCCTATTGCAGATAGACTTTTAGAATCACAGTATGAAAATTTGAGTTAGTAGCGAGTTCCGCTATTAACTCAAATTGCATACTGTTCCTACTTGAAATCTATTAAGGAAATGAAGACCTTGTCCGGCCGGGTTCCAGCAAATACTTAGACTAAAAATAGCCGAAGGTTGTTTGGATCTAAGCATGAAATATGGGTCTTTATGTATACATGTTTGCGTCACCAAAATTATTTTTGGTCATTGTCTACGGTTACCGTGAGATTGATTTTGCTCGAGCCCACTCCTTGCTCCACGTACATTCGTAGGTAGCACCGGTAGTACGCAACCGAATCAATGGTAACATTTAAGGCAAACATGTCGGTGCCATATTTGGCTGCGACAATATTAGGTAATATGAAAGCACTCATTATGTTACGTGCAGTGAAAAGCAGACTTGGTACGATAGTAAAAAAAAATACGTATCACCATCACCGTATCACGATTTGTCACGGATGTGCTAAAGAGTTGAAAAACAAAGGTTTTCTGTGTGATGAGCGTGTCACATGTTAAATATTGAGAGAAATTTTGTCACGAGTCAACAAAATCTGGATTGTACAGTTAAGTAAAAAGATGGCGAATAAAGTTACAGAAAGCTCACTGCCCGTTATGCTATGATAGGTGGCGAGATATGGAACTAAACATTAATGTACTGAATTTGACACTTTGTTGACATTCGTCTTGACAAGCAGCACCACCATAAAATGTCAAGATAAATTGGTCACATTATAACGATGTCACCACTGTCGCCAACCAAAGCGGCCATTGTTAAGTAAATGTTGCATGAGCGATAATATTCTTAGTTCGTGAGATTTTTTGCTGGATTTTACAGATATGTATCAGCACTAAATGAACATTGTTATCTTATTTACAAAATTGTTCTCGCTAACTAAACGTCATCTTAATGTAATTTTCCCTCGTTATTCAACGCGGATATTATCAAGATTATACCTGAACTTTAGGCGTGTGATTATAATAATATTTAGATACTTGCTATGCCAACGCACGTTGGACGAATCCTGTGTAGGTACATGATTTCCATTTTCGCCTCCACGGACTAGTCTGTACATATACGGAGTCGCAATGTGAATATATGCAGTGACTTGGTCCCAGAGTTATCTTGGGGCAAATTATCTGTTAATTAGCAGGTACCTTTTACAAGGCCAGCCACGTTAACAAAATAAATTATTTCTGTAGAAATGTTCTTAGAAAGGATGCTCCGAAGCATAATTTCTCTGGAAAATTCAATTAGTCGTGCGGCGAGCACTAGAAGTAAAACCACAGCAAAAGGCCGAAAGCGAGTTTATAAACTAATTTTGTATGTTGTGACTTGTGACGTGTTCGTGTAGCTAAATTGAGATAAATAGCTATTTGACGTTCGTGACGTCATTAAAAAATCGTTCGCGACAAAATGGTTGGCACTAGATCATAGAGTAGTTAATGGATTCCATCTCATTTTCCTGCCCACCTGGCATGCCATGACCGTAGAGAACGCACGCAAAAACTAGCCTTGAACGGCTATCGTTCAAGTGGCGTGTGTGTGTCGTGACATTTTACTAAACATTTTTGTATTTCTTTTGTTTTGAACTCTCTGTATTGTGCCTACTCTGTGTAGTTGTTAACGTATTTCGTGTTTATAAATTCAGATGTGTATGTTTCAGATTCTTTAAATGACCTATCTGACAGTTATGTCCATAATAATAATGTTAGTTAACATAATTATCACGTTTATGGGTTATTAACAGCTTGCACGGTTGTTTTTAAATATAAATAACATTATATGGATTGATGTTACATTATACAGTTTTTAATGTGCCGGAAAAGTTTTAGTTTAGTTTAACTTTATAATATTAAGGAACGAAATAGAAATTACATCCAAAGTATAATAAATTAATATTTGACTTGCCCCATACCAAAATTTTGGCTTGATTTGTCGAAAACTTGGTCTGAATTTCGGTGTTTCTCATTCTCACCTTTTATAAAGTGGCGTTGTTCGTCGCGTTCTTCATTATCATTCCGGAGACAACAGTTCCAGCTGTCTTCGTACCTCCGGCTTCATAGCAACAGTTACAATGTCGCGTAGTAATTATTATATAATGTGCGCCAGTCTCGGGGACGGGAAGCAATCGCTTTGCTTCATTCACCAAAGGCGTATGTATGAATTGTATGGTAATATGTATGAGTTTATTGGCGTAACAAGCGTGGGAGTCTTCTGAACACCTTGTTGTTGGTATACTGGTTTCTCAGTAGCGTGTTGCTTCGCTAATTTTGTTAAATGTTATTGGATTTATATGGTTGATCGACTATTCAGGGTTAGACCATACATACATAAACTTACGAATTTTTCCCATGGGGGGGAGGGGGGAGGGAGGCATCAACTACATAGCGGTTCTAAAAATATATCAATCAATATTTGGCGTGTCTCCTAATGCCTGAAATATGTACGACTTATTATTTAGTTATTTATATATTATTTATTGTACACCACAAAAATACATAACAAAAAAAAAAAGACACAAACGACGACGATCGATCGATCGATGATCGATGGTGATCGGTCGATGTACGACTTATCGACCGATATTGAAGTGGGTGGACTAACTTTTGTTTACTTGTCAATAACGATGTGGTAGCACGTAAAAATACCTAATCATCCAAATTACAAACGTGCTCATTAACACCACCACCATACCATTGTACCATAGGGGTGTGTTTTTCGAATATGATCCGTATTTGGATATATATAGCCCAATATCACCCAATATAACTGGATCATGTAAAAATACCTTTAATTACTAAGAATAATTCCAATCACCCGAATTCTAAACGTGAATACATGTAGGGGTGTGTTTTTCAAATATGATCCGTATTTGAATTGAAAATAGAATCCTAATGTGACTGGCGAAATTGGCTTGACATTAAAACAAATACAATCGTCAGAGAAATGTGGTTGTGCCTTCGCAAAATATAATATGTGTAATAGATAGAAAATTGAATATACTATTTTATATGCACTGTCACGCCATTACCCTCATGTGATGAGCCATCTTAACGCGGTCATAAGCCGCATGCCGCTCGTTGATGCACGTAAATGAAGCGTTAACACGGTTTTGAGCCAACGCTGAGGTTTCCACTTTTAGTGATTTCACTTTGTGGCCATAAGAGTACGTAAAGAGGTACCATATACACAATATACACATATATAAACTGGTGGAGGCACCGCAAATTGTTATTTTCGAGGTCAGGTTCCACAGGGCAGCACTTAAAGTCAAGCTAGTGCAAAGAGGAGTGCTACTAACATAGTCTTAAGCCTATTTTATTAACACAAGTTTTGTTTATATTAAAATATGTATGTTTAGGTTAAGGTATTTATTTATCTATGGGCCAGTGCCGCCTGAAATAAATGGTTTATTATTATTATTTTTAAGGCCTATAGGTTAGAAATAGAATACTTGCAATACAATAACCAAATAAAACAATATAATATTGAGTGCAAATTCTAAGTCTGTAGGTTTTTCACCTTAAAAACACTGCTTTCAACTCTTCGTGGGCTATCTATATCTGAAACGATTCTCTTTGAGCAAGACGTTATTGAGTTTGCTTCGTAGGTCAAAGGTTGTGATATGGGTCAAGAGACGACCACTTGAGTGTACAGTACGGCTTTGATCCTGTAATCAAACACCCCTGTTTTGTGCCCCTGGAGCGCGTGATGTTTAACATGTGCCGGTTTTATACCTCGTGAGAATAAAATGTTACGTTTTTTGTACGTATTGTGTTAACTTTTTTGGATCAGATAATATTTTTGGCAGACATTGATATTTGTAAAAAAAAAAAATAAGGCAAATCATTCGATAACTCGTTTTGCTTTTTAAACCTATGGATATTTTTCATTCAAATGTTAATTAAAGCTGAAATGGCAAGATTCAATCATGCCTGTTGGAAGGCCAATATTGGAGTAGAGTGAACTTGAGTGGGACTGCAAATATACCCTCAGCCTGATGAAAAGACTATTTTAAAAGATTTAGAGAACCAGCTAGCTGGATATGAAAATTTAAATGTCAATATCAGGTGGACATACAATTGTGTTGCATCTTTGTCTTGGTGAAGAATGATATTCTTAAGGTGGATGGATCGGCATTGTTAGCCCGTGGTATTCAAATTTTCTTGCGTTTTTTGCAATTTGCAAAAAACAGTGCAAAAAAAGTGTCAGGTTGTATCTTGATCAAAATATGATTCGAGACAATATTTTTTATTTAGTTTGTTTATTATGTCACTATAATAATATATTTGTTACTGTTGCGAATCATATTTTGATCAAGATACAACCTGACACTGACCTGCAAATTGCAAAAAACGCAAGAAAATTTGAATTTCGCGGGCTACCTCTGCGGATCCACCTTAAGGACGCTGTTACAAATGGGTGCTGTTACCAGAGTGAAAATTTTTACTTCGGTACATTTATTGAGAAAATGTACCTATTTAAAATTATATTTATAGTTCAGAATCGTACCATGCACATCTATCAACAATTTGGCCAAAAAAGATTTTAAGAATGTAAAGCATTTTCTTTAATAAACACACTTACACATACTTTTGTGTAAAAAAGTAATGATTTGACTACCCATTTGTAACAGCAGCGTCCTTAAAAGCACTGTATAAATTGATCAGTAATGAGGTCTGCAATTTGTTTTTTTTTAGACAATTACCCAGCACGGAACAAGCAGCATTATTACCGAAATTAATAACACCGTCTCATTATTAGACACATTAATAACCTTTTTTATGCACGACAACACGGAACAACGTTTGCGTTTTGTTCTTATTTCACTTTTATTACAATTTCCTTCAAACTTTGGACTAATTTCGTACAATAACGTTTTATCGGTCGGTTTTAACTAACCAAACAGGTCTTGTTTGTTTCTTTTCCAATTTCCAAGTAAAAACAACAATTATCGACCTTATCTACTGACACAGCCCCAAAGTGCGTATTGTGCAAACTAAAAGCGTCGTCTACACTCACGATGGCGCAGTTAACGCCTCTCATTTAGGTAATGACACCACCAGTGTGTACCCGCATTATTGTCCAATGAACCCACTTCGTGATAGCGAGCACACGCGCTGATTTCTGCCCCAACAGAACATTTCGTGACTGACGTATAGTCAGTTTTTGTGGACATTACCAACTGTAAGAAGCAAGTTGTGTGTTCGTGAAATCTTGGTCGGTAAAAAACAGTGGACTTAATCATCTGGACAGTCAAACAAAGGTAATGATGTAATATCGTGCTGCGTCACGAACTAAGCAGCAGAAAGGGGGAAAGCAGAACCGTCGCTGTGAAACCCTTCCGAGGGAACCAATACAGCACTGTCCAGCAAAGCAAGAGTGTGATGAGGATGGCTTCACCAAAGTTCAGAAGAAGAAGCCTACTTGTCGCAATCAATGAGACACTGGACTGATATGACCAAATATGCTGCTACGTCCAGCGATACCTACGACGTTGCTGTGTGTGTGCCGACTGTAAAGGTTGAGGAGATCGTGGAGTACATGAAGGTGAAGACCAACTGGACCTTGAGGGTCGAGAAGTTGGAGCCGCGTCACAACACCAACTTCAAGTCGTTTGTGGTGCGGGTTCCGACACACCATCTCGACACGTTCCTAAAGGAAGAGTTTTGGCCGAACGGTGTAGTCTACCGAAGTTTTCGCGGCAGGCTATGCGACACCGCGCAGCGTAACACGACGCCGTCACTTCGTGTGTCTTAGTTTATTTATAAGTTATATTATATGTATATAATTTTTGTTATTGGTGATTGTATTAAGGTTCACTATTGCTTGTTCGGGGTTCGGATAAATGAAATACGTGTGGTTCGAACGAAGGTATATTGGCGACTGAACTGGTAGGTACATACATAGTTAGGCTAAAAGGAATTCTCGATCAAACATACCGCCCGCCAAAAGGACTTTAAGTTCTTTTATAATCACAATTAAGTTATAAGAAATTATCCTCTTCTAAACAATCATGTAAGTACCTAACTCCAAATTTTCCGTCAAAAAAGCAAAATATTACAAACGTAAATTAATCATAAATGAAATTCTAACTATACCTACTAAATAATTCACAATATCTCAATAATTCAACAGAAGCTAAGTAGAATCAACTGGCAATGCACATAACTTAGTAATTGTTCTCTTAGTTATAGAACTCCCACTTTTCACACTATACACCCTCGTGTTACCATCCATGCCTGGATGTTTATCTATAATTCGTCCTAAGGACCATTTGCTGGGTGGTTGATTTTCAGTCTTGATCAACACAATATCCCCAATTGCAAATTCCTTCATTTTCTTCATCCATTTAGGACGCTGCTGAAGTCTGGTCAAGTACTCCTCTTGCCAGCGTCGCCAAAAGTCATGAAAAATCTTCTGTGTATGTTGCCAGCGTGACAATTTATGAACTTTCACAGCTTGCAGATCAGGTGAGGGTACCACAATCGGCGGTTCTCCAATCAAAAAATGGCCAGGAGTTAATGGATCTAAGTTTTCTGGGTCGGTGTTATCTATTGGGCACAACGGGCGTGAATTCAGACAGGCTTCTATCTGACATAATATGGTAGTCATTTCCTCGAACGTCATGTTATTTGTAATAATACGTTTTAGGTGGTACTTAATTGACTTCACGCCTGCTTCCCATAAGCCTCCAAAGTTTGGACTATATACTGGGATGAAGTGAAACTGTGTGCCATCTGTTGCTAGCGTGGATGTAACTTCTCCTGTGGTCTGTGCTTCATTCCACAAATCATGAAGTTCCCTGTTTGCACCTACGAAGTTTTTACCGTTATCACACCACAGATGGCCACATTTACCTCTTCTGGCAACAAAACGTCTAAAGGCTGCTATAAATGCCTCTGAAGTGAGGTCTCCAACTAGTTCTATGTGGATTGCTTTGGTGGACAGGCATATGAAAATTGCCACATATGTCTTTTTAGTTCTGTTGCCTCTTCCTTTAGATACCAGTGTTTGAAACGGTCCTGCGAAATCTACTCCGCTATGCAGAAATGGTCTCGTCGGTGTTACTCTTTCCACCGGTAAGTCTCCCATTATTTGTTCTTTCGTTCTGGCATTCATTCGAGCACACTTCATGCATTTGTGAATATGTTTCTTCACCAGTGATTTAGCTCTTATAACCCAGTATTTAAAACGTAAGTGACATAGCATCAACTGAACTCCTCCATGAAGTGTTTTGTCATGTGCATCAGCAATGATTAAATGTATCAGTTCGTTTCTATTTCCCAGGATCACAGGATTCTTTGTCTCATCAGGTAAGTTGGCATGTCTTAAGCGACCGCCCACCCTGAGTACATTGTTTTTGTCTAGGTATGGATTTAGACATCGTAGTTGACTTTTTTTCTTAACTTGTTTTCCTATTTTTATTCTATCTATCTCTTCTTTAAATTCTTCCTCTTGAGCCTTTTTAATACAGATCTGTAGAGTATCTTCTAATTCTTTAGTTGATAAATTCTGATTTTCACTGCTTATATTCTTCTTATAGTTCAAAAATCTTCTACAGTAAGTAATCGCTTTTATTAAATCTGTTAATGTTTCAAAATTATCAAATTGTGATATTAATGTTGTTTCAGGTTCTTCAGTCTGTTCTGCGTTCAGGTAAGTATTGATTTTAGTTTTCTTCATTTCCAAATCTGTTTCTGTTATTTCATGTTTAATATTTATCTTTGTTTCAGATAGCCAGCCTGGTCCGTGCCACCATAAGTTACATTTCTTCAAGTCGGATAACAACATTCCTCTAGATGCCAAATCAGCAGGATTTTCATGTGACTGAACATGAAACCAGTGCTTGTTATTAATATTTTCAACAATTTCGACTACACGGTTTGCGACGAAGGGTTTCCACCTGTTAGGTTCACCACTAAGCCATGCAATTACGATTGAAGAGTCAGTCCATGCGTACATTCGTGTTGTCGGTATCCTCATTGATTGTCCAACTTGCTTCATTAATTTTGAAAGAAGTAGGGCGCCACAAAGTTCTAGGCGAGGTAACGAAATGGTCTTCAATGGTGCTACTCTGGTTCTGGCAGCTATCAGTTTTGTTTCAATCTTGTTGTCTGGAGTTTCAATTCTTATATAGACTGCCGCAGCATATGCACGCATTGAAGCATCGCTGAATCCGTGAATTTGTATTTTGTCGTTGTTAACACTCATCGTACCAAGCCATCTCTCTATTTGTATTTCAGTTATGTTAACGAGGTCAGATCTTATTTCTCTCCATTCTTGATCTAATGTGTTACTAACTTGTTCATCCCAGTTAACTTTTTCAAGCCAAAGCTTTTGTATTAATATTTTAGCCCTGATAGTACTCGGTGCTATCCAACCAAGGGGATCAAACACTCTTTGTATATCTGACAATATGTTTCGCTTTGTTATGGACTTGGATACGGGTGCAAATCTAAGATTGTATTGAAACTGGTCTGTTTTTAAATTCCATTCAATTCCTAGTGCTTTGAGAGTTCCATCGAGGTTTAGATCAATATGTGCCTTTGCAGATCTTTTATCCTCATCTATATACTTCATTAAATCGATACTGTTGGATGCCCATTTCGTAAGTTGGAAACCGCCTCTTTCTAGTGTGTCTGATAATTCTTTAGAAAGTGTCATAGCTTCAGCCGCTGTGTCTGCGCCAGATAAAAGATCATCCATGTAAAAATCCTCGTTTATAGTTTGTGCAACAAGAGTATTATTCCTAGCTTCGTCTTTGGCTACCTGTTGGAGCGTTTTAACGGCTAAATATGGTGCAGACGCTGTACCAAAGGTGACTCTGAGCAATCGATATTCCTCCAGGGTATCAGATTCCTGTTGCCTCCACAGGATTCGCTGAAATTCTGCGTCTTCTTGGCTCACTAATACCTGGAGAAACATCTGCTTTATATCTGCCATAAAACAGACTTGTTTCATGCGCCATCTCATCAAAATGTTTCTCAAGTCTTCTTGCAGCTGTGGACCTACAAGTAACTCATCGTTCAACGAAACGTTGTTTGATCCTCTACACGACGCATCAAATACAACGCGTGTTCGCGTGGACTCTTTGTCAGATCGGATAACAGCGTGATGAGGTAAGTAGACAGCTCTTTTATCCTTTTCCTTATTAGGTACCTTTTCGATGTGTCCTTGTTCTATATAGTCATTTATAACTTTACTATATTCTCTTTGCAGGTCTGGCGATTTCCTGAACTTCCTTTCTAATAGTGTAAATCTATGCGTTGCTATCGATTTTGTATTACCATCTGGTGATTGTGGACTGTATGTATTAAATGGTAACTTAACAATGTACCTTCTTTCTTCATTTCTAGCAGTTGTCTTTTCGTATAGTTCTTCACACAGTTGTTCTTCCTTTGTTAAGTGTCTTTTAGTGTCTACGTCAATTTCCCATATTGACTTCAACATGTCTTCTACGTCAACTGAATGATGCATGACAACATACTTGTTTTGATGGGTTGTATTAATTTCTCCAAAAAGAATCCACCCCAGGCTGGTTTCCTGAGCGCTTGGTGTGCCTGGTGGACCTTTGATTAGGTTGCTTTGCAGAATTTCCGCATATTCTTTCACACCCAAGAGCAGATCTATAGGCCCTGGCTTGAAGTAAGTTGGATCAGCCAGGTTGAGGTCTTGAATGTGTGCCCAATCTTGTTTATTGATTGTTTTGGTGGGTATCTTTGCGGTCAGTTGCTTGGACATTACGAGTGCCTTGATTGGTAAACAATAGTTTCGGTCCAATCTTGATCGTATTTGTAGCTGTACCACATGTTTTATTTCGGTCTTCTGGGATCCCACACCTATAATGCTTGCTTTTAGAGGTTGTCGTTCGAGCCTCAATAATTGAGTCGCCTTCTCGCTAATAAAAGCTGATTCGGAACCTTGATCTATCAGCGCCCGCAGTAAAATGGTGTTACCTTGCTCGCTTGTTGCTTCCACTACTGCCGTTGCTAAAAGTGCTGCTACTCTCTTCTTAGTATTGCAATGCGACGCTATCATTGTATTGACTTGTAATGCTTGCTCTTCTTCTACATGTGTTACAGCTGGAGGTGAGGTGACCGATGATTCTCCCTGCTGCTTGTTCTTCGTTTCATGTAAAAGGGAATGATGGCGCCTGTGACAAAGACGACAAGACACTGGCACTTTACACTTAAATGCTGAGTGTCCTGGTACTAAGCAGTTAAAACATAATTGTTTGTTTTTCACAAATTCTCTTCTTTCAGTAGGTTCCTTCTTTCCGAATTCCTTGCAATGACTTAAACTGTGACTTTCTTTACACATCACACAAACTTTCTCCGTAACTGGTGTGGCAACATGGCATGAACGCTCCTTTATTGTTTTATTGTCCTTTGATGTACTATTCTGATTTGTTAATTCCAGGGTACGGAACTTCGATTCTAAGAATTTCTTGAAATCACTCCAGGTAGGTAAGTTTTCGGTTTCTTCTTTATATGCATGTTCTTCCCAGTTCTTGTGCGTCTCTGAGTCCATCTTCTGCACTAGAAGATATATAAGGAATGGATCCCAAGAGCCGATGTCAATATTTAAATTACTGAAGTTGTTTAAACACTCTGTGGTTGTATCTAACAACCCCTTTAACTGAGAAGCTGATTGAGAAGTCATCTTCTTTTGGTTGAATAACTTTTTCATAGAATGATTCAAAAGAAAGCGTTTGTTACCGTATCTCTTTTTCAAAATATCCCATGCATTTACATATTTTTTATCGGTAACCTGTATATGCTTCAATAGTGATTCGGCTTCTTGTGTAACACTAGTCTTCAAATAATGAAGCTTTTGTACATCGCTGAGCGTAGTGTTATTGTGTACCAACGATACAAACAAATCTTCAAAAGTTTGCCATGATTCATAATTACCAGAAAACTTCGGTATCTCGATCCTCGGTAGTTGCACTAGGTTATTTTGTGAACTCGTGCAGCCTAAACTGCTATTTGCTGATTTGGTTTCAACTACTGTTTGTTCAGATAACGATATAACCATGTCCTTTAAGTCACCTTGAAGCACGTTATACAAATCTTCACAAATAAAAAACTCCTCATTCAAAAAATAAGGCAACGTTCCTTTCTGGTCCTTTTGTGTTATTTTTACCAAGTCTTTATGCGCACATTTGAACGTATCCCAATAATCTTCGATGATTTTCATACGTGCCTCGATATATCCTCTTGTTAAGCGTGTTTTAGGACATTTCTTTAGGTTAATTTGTGTTTTCCGTAGCAGGCTTGCAGTATCTTCTAACACGGAGAGAAGTTTCCGTTGTTCCTCAGTTGTTGCCATTTTTCACGTAAAAAAAGCTTGAATGCTGCTGATACCCGATGTATAAAGTACTACTTGATTATTACTACAATACTTCGTAGTGAACAACTTGTTAATTCTCGGAATCCGATGCGCACAAAAAAGGTTTTCTTATCGCTCAGGAATGTGAGCCTATTGTTCTCTCGGTAAATGTCCGTACTGGATGGATCCGGTTCGATTGCGACCATATGGTGATTGTATTAAGGTTCACTATTGCTTGTTCGGGGTTCGGATAAATGAAATACGTGTGGTTCGAACGAAGGTATATTGGCGACTGAACTGGTAGGTACATACATAGTTAGGCTAAAAGGAATTCTCGATCAAACAGTTATGTTGTCATTTTTTTAGTATTTGTGTATTTTATTTCGTATGGGCCACAGCTGCTTGAAATAAAGGAAGAAATTAATTAATTAATTAATATTGACTTTTAGAAGAGCAATGAGACATCACAAGTAACATATTCATGAAACCGAAACTTTCTATGGCGATGTTCAAATGTTTTTATTGGGTCTAGACCAAAACAGGAAATTAATTATAATTTATTCAAAAGGACGATCCCTCAATAAGTTGGAAAGCAGAGTCTGCCAGACTATTTAAACACTGAAACTAAATTACTGGGAACCCAAACCAATTAGACTGCCGTAGTTTTAACCCATTCCATTTAATAGTATTAACGCCGAAGGAAGTCCGTCGAAAGGGGAAGGTCTGAAGTCAATAACTAACCACATTAATCAAGATCGACCAGTCCATTTAAACGACACCGCTCATTTGTGGAAACTATAAAATTGCTGATGGAAATTACAGAACCCACATTCTTGCTAACGTCCAGTGAAACCTGATTTTATCCAGTTTGTGGAGAACAAAGGTTAAAAGAAATTTATATTTGATTATATATGGAATTTATACGACACATTTTGACTGGGTAATGTTGGGGACACAACAACAGTAATATAGGTCTAAATAATTATAAAAATACTTGATGAAATGACTTAGGCTATCTAACTTTTAATATTATGGAAATATTCAAGCATTGTTAATTAAATAAATGATGCCTGCAATACAATGCAATAATAATGGAAAAAAAACATATTTTTAGCGGTAAGCCTCTATCCGGCTCGAAGGACCATAAATGTACGTGTTCTATTAGTTAAATCCGTACACCGATTTGTCGTGAAGGTTTATAAGTTCAGTTAGTATAGATAAACACTTTCCACTAAGATGCACTAAGTAGTTAAGTTGAATTAAGTTACGTAAGTAACAGTACTAGAGTGGAAGGTGATTATTTCTCTCAGTTATTGATAGCTGCACAAGGTATGATACTAATACCCATACTATGATCCCAAATAAGCACCGTTCATCAAATGAACACAGTAGTTTCAAACCAGCTGCAGCTGTTGCGTTCTCATAAAATCATAGTAATTACAGGTGATGCAATACTTTCTTTGATCTATGCAGTTGGCATTGATTGAGCACATAATTCTGCAGCTTTAGAAGTCTGTGAGTATTAATAGTCTATCGAATAAGTTCACGGCGATGTCACCGTTAGTGGTGCGGACGTCGTCGGCCAGCCGACTGCGGATTGAGGCCAAACCAAACCACAGGTACCTACGTCAAGTTCGTTTCCAATTTGCTTTCCATTTGCGTTCCGGGACGGCTTGAATGTTTGAGGAGCCGGATTAAAAAGTCACTTTTACGTGACTCCGTGTCACCGTGTGCCGATTAATGTTTGTACATATTGAACTCCGAAACTGTATTTAACTTATCGATAGACTGTCGATAGATTAGCTGCACAAGTGTACACACATTCGAATATATCGGAGTACGTCTACAGATAATACTTAGGAGAATATACTCTGATATCTAAAATAGCTTCTCTTATCAAGATCTGATTTTTTGTTTCAAACTCGACCATTGTTAAACTCACACAATATCAGGTAACAGCCTCGATTCAACAATAGTAGATATTACTTTAACCTATTAACGCGCGTGCAGTCAAGTGCAATCGACACATTTAGTCCACTAGGTCATTCGACGTCACAAAGACTGCGGCCACTGTCCGCTTCGACTCTATCACAACTTGTTTGTCGGACTTCTAGAACGGACTAACTCTCCGTGGACTAACTCGTTCTAGGCTGTATGCTGTATCATCCATCTCCTGTCAAGTGATAGTGGCTCGCAACGTGATTTATATGACCGGCATTCGATGTAGGATACGTTTCAACTGGCAGGGAGGTCGCCAGACGTATCAGATGACAAGTTGTAATCGAACTCGATGTGTATGGTGTTACATTTGCCAGTATCGAGTGTTGAACGGATTCGCTCTCTTGATTCCGGTTGGACTTACATGACGTTGAATGCAGAAGAGGGTTAACGTTGTCATTAGCTTTTATTGGACGGCGTTAGCACACTTTAATGTTTTAAAATGAGGTTATTTTTTTATACAAACTACTTATAGAGTTCTAATTCGAAACACAACAGGTAAAGTGGTCCTTGTTATAATTGTCAAGAATTCATAGATCAACTTGGTATAAGGCACGTATAACCAGGTAGGTACTCAAATATAATTTATTCAGTGTTAATAACATTCATTGGTTCATTATCTAAGTCGACACTTTCATAGACATATATTTTGGTTGACTGGTGGCCTTGTTCGCACTTGGCAAGAAATGTTATTCAGTTAGGCAACATCAGGTTCATAGAAATTGTACTTTTAATTATTTCAAAATGAAGATGTGTTATCGAGCAATTATCGAGGACATATAACTGTGTGCAAATTCCTTGACGGTAAGACTGCCAAAGAAATAAACGTTTGTGATATCTCTGTAGGTATATTCAACCTTGATTGATTGATGATATGATTTACCAACTTTTGTGCAATCGGAAGAATCATATTAAATATCAATTATTATGATTTACTCACGATTGGCTAATTCCTTGGCGAAGTTTTTTGAAACCGGGAAACAAGTCAAGTAAATACATATAACTGCGTTTGTTTGTAATCGAGAACGCCGCTTCCTATTACCAGTCACAGTGTACGTAATCTTGTTTGCAAATGACCCGGGGCTATCGCAGGTACGCGATTTGCGGTCAATGGCTCGAGAAATTGCACCGACACAAGATTTCTTCGCGCTTGCATTTCGACTCTAATAACACTTATATTACTAGTCTGTGGTCGAGTCCACTTAGTAATTTCTTACGATAACATATAAAATATCGATTGTCATTCCATCGATTTGTAGCCGCCAATCTTATCTTGAACAAGTAAATTGTTGGTTAGTGACAATCGGTCGATACTAAATAACTAAACGCTGCTTTCTTATGCCGCATAAGATATGAGTAACTGACGGTTTTCCTTATTAAATTCTGAGAAACTGTTTATAAAGTAAAGATATAGGGAGAAACGCGAGGTTAATAACGATGTTGGATTTAAATAAATAAATCATTTATCTGCCTAATAAGAACAGTTCGCGAAACATCCAAATTCAACCTTCACCCAACAAAAAGCCTTAAAACAAATACAGCTGTATTTGAAGTCAAGGTTCGTTCGATTGTACGGTAATTACATGGTTTGATCAGACGATGCGGTGTACCTTAACGATCTAACTTGCTCCGCCGTTGTCAAATTACAGACAGTCAGACCAGAATATACACTTCTGGACACATCTATTGGCCCACCTTAGAGTTTAGGTTTCGATGGCCGCTACCGAAATATGATTGCTAGATTGAACAAAAACTGTTGATGCAGTTTTAAACCTGATACATTTTACCATCTTTTTCGATCGTATTGTTTTAAATTTGAATTCAGAATACCATACGACATGGAGCTACGCCTAATAAGTCGGATATGCGCCTTGTTAAAGGCAATTGATTTTTGAATAAAAAACATGTTTTATCAAATAAAGGTTTAATTTAATAACGCGTGTTGCCTCCATGGGCATCTACCACAGCTCTCATACGATTAGGCATAGAGTTTATCAACCGCTCTATGAAATTTTGAGGGATCATCTCCCATTCCGTCTGGGCAACTGGCTGACGAGCCCTAACACGTCTTTTTAGCTCGTCCCACATGTGCTCAATGGGGTTCATGTCTGGGCTTCTGGCTGGCCAGTCCATAACTGTGATGTTCACATCCCGAAGATATTCCCTGATGATGCCGGCCGCATGGGCTCTTGCATTATCATGCATAAAAAGGCAATTTGGGCCCACATAGTCCGCGTATGGTATCACGTGAGGTTCTAAGCACTCACGAATGTACCTTTCAGCATTTAATGTTGGCAGCCGTGGTCCTGTAACAACCTCAAGTTGAGTTTTGCCGCTTGCGGATATACCGCCCCAGACAGTTCATGAACCACCGCCATAAGCAACCCTCTCTTCAAAGCAGCATTGTGCGAAACGCTCTCCCTTACGTCGGTAGACCTTCTTCCTTCCATCATTGCCATGTAACACAATTTTAGACTCATCAGAAAAGAGTACACGGCTCCAATTTTGCTGTGTCCAATTTAAATGACTGCGTGCGAAATGAAGGCGCGCTGTTCGGTGGGCTCGCGTTAGTTTGGGGCCATTAGCTGGCTTGTGTGGTACCATATCGCGTTCTTTTAACCTTCTCCGAACAGTTCGAGCGCTCACAGATACTCCGTGGAAGTCGCGAAGTTGGTTTTGTATCTCAATGGAGGTAAGGTGACGATTTCTCAAGCTGGTCGTTACGATGAATCGATCCTGCCTTTCAGTTGTGACCCGAGATCGTGGCCTTCCTTGGTGACGAACAAAGCCGCCAGTCTCTAGGTACCTCCGATAAACATTTCGGACCGCAGATCGACTTAAATTAAGTAGAGCACTCACGTTTCTTTGGCTGTGTCCGGCCTGAATAAGTGCCACAGCTTGGGCGGCGACTTCAGGTGAAGTATCCATAGATTATTGATAGAACCTCACCTTAATGTTAAGAATAAGTAATGTTTGTTGCAATACCAAAGATATCAATCACTTTTTCAAGAATTATATCCAAGTAAACCAATAAAACCAAGTTTTCTTAGTATTCGATTGTTTGATATCAACAAACAGGCTCCAAATTGTCTTTTGTTTCTTTAAATTCTATGTACGAAATTCAAAAAAAGACTATTGAATGAAATTGTGAATGTGCCAGGTTCAAAACTGCATAAAAACTTTTTGCTCGACCTAATATAAAATTTTAGCTAGGACCAAACGAAACTAAAAATACAAGGTGGGCCAAAAGATGTGTCCAGAAGTGTAATTTGGTTCATGAATATTCAGCATAACTGTATTGGACGATTGAAGACTGGACCTGGACTGAATTCTTTGTTAAACTATGTTGCTATGGGCAGTCTTCCGACTCTGGCTTCTGTTATATACTACTGGAGACTTGAAGTATGTAGGCTAGTAATTCTCGCATTTATATTCGATTTTATAAATGTTATTGTACGTCGTAAATATATATCGCTATTTGGGTTCAGGCCAACTGAAATTCATATAATTTTACTGCACAGTTTGCATTTGCCATCTAGATTTCTAAAACAAAGTTCAATATTATCTTTGTCGAAACTAAGTATTTTGTAACCAATAACCACAGACATAGTAGGTACAGCATTTTGGGATGTTTAAATATCACTAGCAGTCCTGGTTGGATCAATTCGCTCCAATGTAAATTCTTGATTGAAGGTCCCAATATACTAAATCTATTTATATATTGTTGGTAGCTGCTGTATCAACAATCTATTAATAGATTTACTGGGAATTTCCAGGGACTATCATAACATTAACCCGCGACATTGACGCTTTTAGCCAGTGTGTATTTGTCTAAGGCAACCTTATTACGTTTCATAGCTCATTTATCACAATCATCATACTCCTGCCCTTATCCCAATTTGTTTGGGGTTTTCACAGCATAATCTACCTATAATGTTCCCACTGCTGAGACACAGACACAGGCCTCCTCTCTTCTAAGGAGTGGGCAGTAATCTACCACGCGGGCCCAGTGCGGGTTAATAGATGTCACAAATGTCTTTGAATTTTTGGTTAGATTCTAGGACACGCCGGTTTCCTCACGATGTTTTCCTTCACCGTATTTGAGAGCAGCGGTGATTGAAATTATTTACACAATAACTTTTTTTTAACCCGAGACCTACAACTTGTAAGTCCGGGCCGTTACCACTGGGCCACCACTGCTTTCAATTAATTCTTACTTCTTTATGAGCCGTCATATCAGTAGTCATCCCTTTTCTGGCCATATCATCTTTCTCACAATCCATGCATAGTTTCTTTGTTCTTCCAATACTCTTAAAGATAACCGTCTACATACTCGTACATTCGTACTCAGAACTTTCCTTACTGCATGTTCCTCATTCAGTTTCCTAACTCATGAATGTAATCAATACTCTTATATTAAGACGCAGATATGCCAACGGCCTTTAGTGGTTGGGGCGACATAGCTTGCGTGTTCTGTGCTGAGCTCACGCTACGTATCGTTCGTCCACCCAGTACTAGGACTCACCCATCTAGGAGTGCTGTCCCAAATTAGACGCATTATTAATTTATTATACATAAAACAAAAAGTATTATATTTAAACACGTATACTAAAAGATAAATAATTAAATTATCTTTAAAATGGTGAAGGTTACATAAAAATATGCTTGATAGTTCTTGCGTGATTCTCAGTTTTTTATCCGCATTAGACATAACTTTACAAATTAATTACACTAGGTATGTAATGTAAACATAATCTAAAATACTCACATAATAATATCTTAAAAAAAAAAGTATAATAAAGGAGGGGAAACAATCATAGGGTATCAAAAAATTCGTCCGCATCGCTGTCGACAGGAAAAGTGCCCAAAAGGCTGGCAGCATTGAGTAGAATAGAATAGAATAGTCATTGCCACGTTGTATGGCAATGCTAATTCTTTGGCAAAAAAATAGGCCAGCCTTTTGGTCACGTGTAGAGTCAACCAACCTAATAATAACAATAAGTTATTAAAAAAATGCTCTAATTTAACATAATATTTTTTTTAAAACATCAACACTACTACTCGTATACACGTGATCTACAGTTTAATTTAAAGTCGTTTATCGTCGCCTTAACATTAATTGATCACATCTGTGTGTGACTGATGTAGAATACTCAAACTGCGCAGTGGCCTAATCTTTGTTCTAAATAAGTTCTATGTTTACGTCTCACGTGCGTTATCAGTAAGGTCAAACAAATGCATCGTCTGCGCACTGCGTAGGGACCTTGCTATTTGACTTTAGATAACAGTCGGTGACTTCCTACAAAATTGATGAAGACGTTATTTATGCCCTGTGCTTTGAAATATAGTTTTTAGTAGGAAACTCGTTGATAATAATTAATTATGAGAATGCTTTAACTAGCTGGCTTTAATTAGAAGTTTGTTGAAATTCAAATTCATTTATTCGTGTGATTTTTGCTACATGAGATCTTAATATTAATAAATAGTTCCTCAAAAAATCTACCTTAAAGGTGTACACTCTTTCACGTAATTATTATAAAAAAAATAATAAGTAATCAATATATTAAAATAAAATAATTACAACAAAACACAACATAACTTAAGACAGAAAAAACAAGCAAAACATTAACAATTGAGTACACGTAAATAAATAATTAATGGAATTTAAGATAATAATACATTGTCAAAATTAAATAAATATGAATGTCAAATAACTTACAATTTATCATTAAGGAATTCGTCAATAGTATAATAACATTTTTCCAATAATAGATGTCTTAATTTGTTTTTAAATTGAATAATATTTAAGTCCTTAATTTCATTTGGTAATTTATTAAATATTTTTGGGGCCATGCAAAGTATGCTTTTGTGCATCAAGGCGGTCTTTGTTGGCTAATGAGTTTGGTTAGGTATTTCTTATTTTGACGTAAAATTTAAAACTTGGGGCGTGTCATCAATGAAATAATCATCAGGCTTGGCTATATCAATAAGTAACTTAGTTATATCTAAAAGGCCTCAAAATGAAAGTAATTCTAGTCTAAGATAGATAAATTGATACAATTTCTTTTCATTCACCACATTTTTGACCTCTTATCACTCTGCCATCAAGTTTCGAAACTTATTGTCTTAGCTCGTTCCATTATCTTTTAAACGAGTAATTATAAAGTCGCCTGATAAGCTGATGACTGATAACAGATTGCGACGAAGTAGCTGCACGTCCTATCTACTTTTGAAGTGGAAGACTACTTAACAAAGTATTAATATTGTGATGAATACATTATTGTGAGGCTTTATTAAGCGAATAAAAATGCTTTGTAAGTGCTCTCTTTTATACTCGCACTTGGTTGTTATTTACTTTGTATTGTAGGTACCTCCTCGTATGTATGTTCCTTTTCATACATTATAGTTTCCACGACAGATAAGACTAGTGATAAGTGGTTTGATAGGTTTCTCAAAGAAGCCAATTTAAGGAATGTCTGTAAGTCGACACGTAAAAATATCGCGGCGATTTTATTTCGCGCACTGGATTTTCAACGCTCTGCTTAGCGCCGTGAGTTGAAAATCCAACAGTGTGTTTTTTTGACTCGCTAGAATGCACTCTGTTGTTGTTCAGTTGGATTCTCAACGCTCGGCTCAACAACGAGAGTTGAAAATCCAGTGCGCGATAAAATCCTGCCGCGATATTTTTACGTCCGTGCGAACGTCGACTAAGGATGTCCTTATACGGGACGTTGTGCCAAATTGGTTCTTGGATAAAATGTTTTAGATGTTGAAAATTAGGTGCAATGGGTACGGTGTCGTCTAAACATGTATGGGGCCATAAATGTATATTTTTAGGGTTTGAATCATTAGTAGGTACAACACCGCCAACACATATTATAAAGGAACCGTTTTAGAAAATATTCGGGCGAACTTGTTTGTCCTCTTCTAATACTGTTATGAATGCGTCACGGATAATGAGTCTGCCACTATCTAGGTGTATATATGTATATATTAAACACCAATATTTACTATAACATGGTGCTTTTGTCCAAAATTCTTAGATAAAGGAACTCCTTTGGAAACAGGCGCGCAGTCCTTCCATGCAAAACTTACTGGCAGAAAGCCAAGAAAATTCTAGAATGAAAAAGAAGAAAAAACCGCACGCATGACGTGCAATCTTATCTTAACGGTATGTCACACCGAGTGAGAATAAATCGAATGCGATAAGAAAATGGCGCAATTTTTTATACACATTTATTGCTTTAAAAAGCAAATAATTTTCCGATAATATTTCCTCCATAATTTATTTTTCAACGCATGTTTGATTTATGAATTGGGGAAAATGATTCGAAATAACTAGATAATATATTCGGTGGCACATTAGCTGTCACGGTTTCAGTAATTGGGTGTCATATTAATTTTCCGTAACACAGGGTGATAGGAACATTAATCGAATCAAGGCGGCGCGTTAGTTTGACCGTTTACTGATTATTATCATTGATATTTTTACTTTGATGTCTATTACACAGTGATTTTTAAATACCTCAGTGGTTATGGGTATTATCAGCTTCGCTTTCAGGTTTATTTTTATATAGGTATTGAATGGACCTTAGTCATTTAGTCACAGACTTAGCACTAGCAAATAAAAAACGTCGTTGATCCCCAAAACCTTAGAAAAGCTATCGAAAGGCTACCTTAGAAAGGCCAAATACCATCCACTCATACACCACTCATACACCACTCCACTACACACTCACTCACTCTTCTACTATCATACTACCTAGAGATAACACGAGTCAGATTATTGGATTGCATCACTGAATTCTGATGTAATTATTTGTTCATTCAAGATTCGTAATTTATAAAACACGTTCACATTTTCTCGGTATAGTTTACAAATATAACATTCATTTCAATTACCTCGTGTAGATAACAATGGTCTATAATCACAATACGTAATACCTACATTCCCAGTTTTATTGCAGAAATTCGACTGTTATCGATAAACTTTATACATTTCTGAGATAATCGGAATATATCGCGATTAGATATCGAATTTTGTGTAGAACATGAAAGTTTTATAATAAATAATAGCTAAATAATAGCTAAATAATAGCTAAATCAATTGCTTTGACTTAGTGTAAGTACCGAGAATATTAAGGTCTGAAGACCTGTTTTATTACTTTGAATTCTACATGAATATATAATTCAGTGTTCTCATATAAAATTGCTATGTAATATAAAAGGAGTTTTGTATGTGCATCCGAGTACCCATTAATCTCCGGCCGTTGAGGCATTTTCACGTTTTCCTCTCTGGAAGTTTCATGTGGGGTGGAAGAAGGTTGTTTATGTTTTAGGAATATGTTTAACTTGCGTTCAAGGGATAACCATGAATGACACAGTGAAGTAAATTGGATAATATATATGCATTTTTTTAAATAAACTGATTCGCAATCCTGTTTCAGGCGTTTTTTTTTGGGTCAACATGAAGTCACCTAACAACCCTATTTGTACCCACTAAACACTTCTATTTTTTAAAATCCGAACTATCTGTCTACTTGATGTCCAGATAAATATGTAACTATATTTTTAGTAGATACATTCGAGTGTGTTATACATAACGAGATCAAACTCTAACGATGAGCGTATCAAAACAAATATCTTTATTCATTCAGGTCAAGCTTGTTAAAGCTCAATTTATTTAGTTAAACATACATCAACGTCTGATATTTACTCTGTAAGCACAGACATGATACGGCAGACTTTTCCTGTCACTGGAGCACGCGTGTCTCATAGCTTTCGTATCAATAATTCATCTGGACGGTGGACGACGGTCCATAAGTCTGGCAGGCAGTGCAGCTGCGGGTTACTGAGTTCGACCTACTTGGCTTCTCTCATTTATGTCCCCTAATATCTGACCCACTTTCGTATGTCACTCCACCAGTTAGATATATGCACCGTGTTACCAAATAAAATAATTCTGGATGAGAAATATATTTGCACTTTTCGCTCGGTTAACGTGGCCAGAAATTAGATAGAAATTGTGTTTTCATTTTGTATCTACGATACGGTGTTAAGAGTTTGTTTTGTTTGAAGAATGATTGCTATTTGTGAAATGTGACTAATTGTTTAGGGGCTAATTTTACCAAATTCATATATCTTTTAGCCGTGGTCTAAAATTGACATCTGACAGTTTTCGTATGGAGAAATTGTCGAAAATTCAAAATTTATATGGAGAAGGCTTATACTAGGTATAAAAGATTGGTCGAATTCACCCTTAATTGTAATTGTTTATTCAGTAATATGGAAAGGTTTACTATGAATGAGGAGAGGATTGAATCCAGGACAACATCGTCAGTGGCGTGGTCTGATGTTACGCATAACAATAAAGAGGACGACACACAAACGAGGTCGCTATTTGTTGTTTATGTATTTATAGAACTAACCTAAACAAGCTTGAAAACTTTCTATAAACGTGCTCGGTAGTACACAAATATATTAACGGTTATAAACAAAAGCATTGGTAGTAACCGTTAAAAATATAAACAATCGGTCGTTAATTTTTTACCAACACCTTTTTGTACTCCGTGTCAGTACTGATGGTGATGTCATTTATGTATAAAAAATAAGCGTGAAGCAAAAAGTTTATACAGCTTGAAGTTGCATGATGTCACTCCTTTAATAAATATGGTTTCCAATGATAGTAAAACCACAATCTTACTTCACATGTCTATTGTTTTCAAACGTACTCTATTATGCGTGTACGCATTGTCATTTAAGGAATAAATGATTCTTCTACGACACAATGGCTGTTATGCAAGAATCGATTGATGTCTACAGTTTTGCCATAAAAATCGCCCACGTGTTACTATTATAATTTCTGTCCCAAATGTAGTATAACAATCGGTTTGCAAATACCAAAGCTATTATTTCTTTCTAACATTTTGAATAAATTGTTCTTCAATTTCGTCGTTGTCTTATTTCCCTGAAGACGTGACGACGCCAGCCTTCCCAAAATGTATTTCTAAATTCTTTTCGAAATTTGAATTTTGCGCCTCGGTAAGAGTTTGTCAACGTTCATACTAATAGGTTTGCGAGAAAAGGAAACAATAGTCTGTTTCCTTGTTTATCAGATTTATTAAATCTTTAAAAAGTCAAGAAAAACGATGAAAAGATACTACCGTATCTAATTCAGATAAGTAAGTAGATTTTATGATAAAACGTTATGAAACATATTGAGAAAAACTTTTTCTTGGCTTATAGGCGTTTTCATAATAATGTTACGGATGAGTCGAAGATAAAGTTTGTTGTTTATTATAGTGAGGCGCTGAGAAAGTTTGACATATGTCTACGGATACTGTGAATGTTGAATCGAAATAACTTTGTTTATTGACCACGTAGAAAGTTATGCCTTATTTGTATGACTTCTCTTGATTGTATGGCAGTGACCTCTAAATTGCTCTGGTCTTGTGGAAAAATAAATAAATATCTTTAATTGATTATCGCAAGACCGATCATGATGACCACAAGATGACTCCTGCCGTTATCCCAATATATTTGAGGTCGGCGCAAAATGTCCTTTTTTTCCATACTTCTTTATTAGTCGTCATCTCGGTAGTCACCCGCTTTCTAGCCATATCATCCTTTCACACAGTCCATCTATTGTCTCTTTGGTCTTCCCCTACTCTATAGCCATCGACATTCATACTCAAAACTTTCCTCACGACATTTTCCTCATTCCTCCGCATCAGATGCCCATACCATGACAACCGATTTTCGCACAACTTTTCTGTCACCGGTGCCACTTCCAAACTTCCTCTTATATACTCATTTCTTATTCTATCTGTTCGTGTAACACCACACATCCCTGCCTTTCATTCATCCCTTTTGTGGCCAAACACTGATTCATACAAAACCATTAAAAAAAGTATTTAAATACATTGTTTTATATAATATATTTTCCCCTTAAGGACCACAAGATGACTAACAAACAATAAATAGGTATAGATAGATAAATTTCTTTGCCAGTAAACTCGTATGTGGACATTATTTATGATGACATTATGACATGTTTACATGTGTCATCCTATTTTATTTTTCAACAACGTTCGGCTTTTGTTATTTCATGTTTATTTCATTCATTCATGAAAAATATTTGAGAATCGCTGTCTTAATTTTATTGAAATCCGATACCATGATCAGTAACCAAAATCCCCATACATTATGGCCGAATATATTCCACCATGACACAACCCACAGCTATGGGAAAATATTTTAGTAATGCTATTTTATTAGACAAGGCCTCATAATTAATCCGTACGTCATAAATAATTTGGTGTTATTTTAATGGCAACTGTTATGCGTTGAGTGAGCGATGAAAATGAGAGTGATAATAATTATCTAGTATTATGACGACATACAATTTAAATGTATGAGTTGGTAAAATATTATAGACTGCGTTAATTTTTTCCTTCATAGGAGTCAAAACTTGTACGCATAGATTTTACTTTTAAGTCTACTTTTGGAGCTTTTATTGCTTTAAAGTTTTATCTCTTGTCACATAAAGGCGTGCAACACCATGCAACACACTTGTTCGGCATGATTCAGCCTAGACCAGGCGGCAAAATCGAATATACAACATGTCCCGGAATGAATGCACACAACCAAACACTCCAATTAGAATATTATGTTATAATCATAAAGGCTCCTTCAAACAGGCGAAATACGCGATATAATCGCGCGCGACACAATGGCACCGCGTGTGGCGCGACGAGCGAAGCCTTTGTGTCGCGCGCGATTATATCGCGTGTCGCGCCTGTTTGCTGTTTGTTTGTTTGTTTGCCTTTATACATAATACAGAATTTTTACTATTATGTATAAAACAATGTTTATTTAAACCATCGCGATTTGTACACATTATAAACAAAACTGAGAACGCCGGTCGTCCGACGAGGTCCGCCAGTGTGTAGACGTCATTAGTGTTGTGTGTAGAAGTATCGACAGTGACAATAATAAAAATTGTGAAGACCAAGTGAGGGTAGATGCCCATACCCGCACTTTACGAAGACGTCGCTTAGCTGTCATTAGTCCTCCCGTGACCAATCGCTGCAAGCACATAAGAGCATTCTCTCGCAGGTTAATGTACAGCTTTCAGATGAGCAACACGGTTTTAGACCAGCCAGAAGCACCACTAGTAACCTAATTAACTACATGAGTTATATTGTACCTGAAGTGGATGCTGGAGGACAGGCAGATGTAGCTTTCTTTGACTACAAAAAAGCTTTTGACCTGGTGGATAATGACATACTGCTCACAAAAATGGCAGGTGTAGGGTTTACTCCCCATTTACTAACCTTTTTTGCTAGTTACATGCGTGACAGGCAGCAGTATGTAGAGTATACAGGGAGTAGGTCAGAAAATTATTTTACCAGGTCGGGAGTCAGTCAGGGTAGCAACCTCGGTCCGTTGGGATTCATATTAATGATAAATGACCTTCCCACGGTTGTCAAGGATGCTCATTGCACTCTATTTGCAGATGATCTGAAATTGTATCTTGCGGTTAGGAACAGAGAAGATTGCCAAAAGTTACAACAAGATATAGATAGGGTGGTAGCCTGGAGCAAACATAATAATTTGCAATTTAACGTCTCGAAGTGCATGACTATGACTTTCAGCCGGGCACGCTCTCCAGTTACGTACCAATACCAAATTGACGGGGTACCAATAGTGAAAGTGTCAGAAGTCAGAGATCTAGGGGTTAACTTCTCCTCTAAACTAGAATTTCGAGAGTATGTAACAAAAATCTGTAAGAAAGCCTACAGAAATTTGGGATTCGTACTTCGGGTAGCTAGGGGCTTTACTAGTATCGAGGCAATTATTGCATTGTATAACTCTTTAGTGAGGAGCTAATTAGAGTTTAACGCAGTCATCTGGTCTCCGCATGAAGCTAAATATAGTATCATGTTGGAGAGAGTGCAGAATAAATTTATTAGATATCTATATAAAAAGATTTACGGAGTATACCCATTTTATCCAAATAAGTATCCTACCTTATTCACCTTAGGTATGGTAGGGTACAATGAGTTAAAAGTTAGAAGGAATTTAGCACTAGTCTCCTATATCTTTAAGGTACTGAGGGGAAAGATTCACAATCCAGGCGTGTTGCAGCAACTATGCATGTGTGTTCCGGACAGGTACGTGTGGCGGAGGCGGCGGCCGTGGCTGCTGGTGGTGCCGCGCGGCCGTACTAAGCTGGTGAATGAGGCACCGTTTACGCGCGCACTCCGTGTCCTAAACCGTATAGCGGAAGACATCGATATATTTTGTTGTACTCTGGGTGGGTTCATAGTGAGAGCCCTCTTTGAATTAAGTTATGGTCCTATTGTGATATAGATAATAATTATTGTGTTTATAGTAGCCATAAGTACCTACAAAATTATTAGTTTGTAACTAGGTAGCGGGATTTTGAAAATATGTTTAATAGTTGTCTACATTATCGCATTAGGTGTTAAACCTGTAAAGATAATTGTATGGTGGGAAATAAATAAATAAATAAATAAGCCGGTCGAAACGTCGGGAAACAAGTAGGTACCTGTTTACCTCGTAAAAAGGAATATCGCGAGAAGACCCGTTCTCAGTTTGGTTTATATTGTTTATTTAATAAATTACATATATTGGTTGTGAAAGAAAAGTGGCCACATTACAAATCTACGCACGCACACAGACGCACACGTACGAGGGTCTAGCGTACTTCGTCCATTTTGATTTGTTTTGATTGATTGTGTGTCTGTTTTGGAAGTGTGACTGTTATTTACGCAGTTTTAATTATTTTTGGGATAAATAATTATTACGTATATTAAAAATGACAGAAATCGATTCAGTAAACGATTTTGAACAAACTACTTTCATAATGTGCATTCATTCAGTTACACATTGTATATTTTGTCGACATGTGTGTAGCACCCGTAATATTCAAAATATTATGTTAGAGCAAAAAATAATTATAGATTCACGTCCCTTATTTGATTGCCATCTAAGGCCTTAACCCACGCCGCCGGGGTCGCGGTTAGTTCGAAAGAGATACCGTGGCCCTGGCACGGGCAACTGAAGGAACACGGGTGGGTTTTAGTCAGTAAAAGTCTGACACGCCCTCCCGCTCTGCCCGGAGCGGGAGAAGTCATTTGATGATTTCCCATCCACAAAAAAAAAAAAGGCCTTAACCCACAGGGAAGTTAATATAACAGTTAGTCGTTGTTTTCCCTTCATTTACAAATCAGCTCAAAGTTTATTGATAATACGAATAATATTGTTTTACTGAAATCATAAAAATACTGAAATCATATTAATAAATCATTAACCTACTGTTGTTATTCTAGACTTGGACGGATCGAGGATCTTTGATAGTCGTTACGGGTCGTCAGAAGCCCGAAAGTCTGACAACCAGTCTTACCAAGGGTCTTTCGTATTACCCAGTAATTGGGTTGTGGAGGTCAGATAGGCAGTCGCTCCATATAAAATACTGGTATTCAGCTGCATCCGGTTAGACTGGAAGCCAACCCCAACATAGTTGGGAAAAGGCTAGGCAAATTGATTGTTATTCTAGACTTGATTCATTTTATTCGTACAGTATGTTTATCTCTCGTCACAAAGCGACACGTGCTTTACTTGTGTTTATCAAGAGTATAAACACACTGTGAATGTGTGTGCAAGCGCAGGAGCTCTCGGTGCCGTCCGAGATAATGGTGAAGTCGGAAGAGTGTGTTTGTGTGCGTGTGTGTGTTATATTCTGACGCTACTCGTCTTTCCGCACACATTCACGGCGTGTTTGTACACTCGGTAAGCCCAAGTAAAGCGCGTGTAACTTCGTGAGTTAAAAATACTACAGGGTTACTGGTAACTCGACGTATTCCTTGCAGGACGTCATAGTAGGGTTAAAATGCAGCAAATTAGGCCACCAAATGTTCTACCGAAATTCAGTAGTTTTTGAGTTAATTCGATTTTTAGCTTTTTTATGAAAAATTCCAGATTAAATCATTTGGAGCCAATTTAAAAATGATTTACGGCGCGACTGTACTGAAATTTAAGTTAACATCATAGCTGACGCCGTAGCAGATCCTTGTTAATAATTCAAAGTTCAAAAATGCCAAAAACTTTGGCAAATATCACTAAAGAAACATTTAGTTTTTTGTGAATTTTGCTATTACTTCATACAAAATGTTGTCTAGTGAAAATAAAAATTACTACGCCTGATGTACAAATTACTAGGAAAATATCCTTGTCTTATCAGCTATTCAGAAAGGTATGATTGTCAATACTTTTGCATGTGTGACAGGGAAAGAATGAGTTTTATGAGGAGCAGGTAAAATTGCGAGACGGTCAACCTATTGTTTCATATTCGTATTATTCGTAGTTTTTACCTGCGCTTGAACCCCAAACACTCGGCAAGCTTTGTGATTGGTCACTATTGTTCTCCCGGCATGACACGGGGTGCGACTTTACAAAATCTGGTCGTCAGAGTCAGTTAGTTTCAACTCTACGTCGCGCAAGCTCGTGTTTTGTTATCTGGCTATTTCCTTAACTGATACTGCGTATCTTGCTCTTGTGCTGTGCTGTGCCTTCATAAGTGCTGACTATGGCTGCATATTCTAACCTTGAATACGCTGACATAATGTACTGTTACGGACTTAGTGACGGTAACGCTGCTCAGGCGCGGAGAGAATATCAACTTCGTTTTCCCAACCGCCGACTCCCACACGTTAGTGTTTTTGGATCGACTTATCGGCGATTTACTGAAACTGGCAGCGTCCAAAGAAGCAGGCAAATTGACACTGGTCGTTCTCGGAGATACACGGCTGAGGACGAAGAGCTGATTCTTCAACGTTTTATTGACGACCCCAACATATCGACAAACATCGTAGCGCGTGAGCTTGCTATGTCACAGTGGAAAGTCTGGTCTGTAGTTCACTTATCAGGCCGACATCCATACCACTATCAACCTGTCCAGTCATTAGAAGAGGGAGATCCGCCAAGACGGCTTGAATTTTGTCGTTTTATGCTAAATGCCGACGCCGAAAGCGAAAACTTTTTAAAAAACATTCTGTGGACCGATGAGTCATGTTTTGACCGTGATGGTATCACAAATTACCACAACTTACATTACTGGGCACCGAAGGCAGAAGCAAATCCTAAGAAACTGAAACCAACCGCATCCCAGCGTAGATTCTCGCTTAATGTTTGGATGGGTATTATCGACGACAAATTAATTGGCCCACATTTTTTACCCCAAACATTAAATGGGGAACTTTATGAAGATTTCCTAAGAAATCATTTAACACCACTGCTCACGGATGTACCGGAAGACAGAAGAGCAAACATGATGTATCAACATGACGGATGTCCAGCCCACTTCCGAATCACAATTCGACAATTGCTGGATGAAACCTACCCAAACCGATGGATAGGGCGCGGTGGGCCAATTCCGTGGCCTGCACGTAGCCCTGATCTTACGCCACTAGACTTTTACGTCTGGGGTCATATGAAAGACCTAGTTTATGTGACCCCAGTAAATTCAATTGAAGAACTAAGGGAGAGAATAAGAGATGCAGCGGACCAGATGAGGGCAACAATCACATCAAGAATAGCAAAAACTGAAGTGAGGAAGCGAATAAGAACGTGTATTAGAAACCGAGGGCAGCACATCGAACAAGACGTGTGAAAGTGTAGTAAAAGTTTTTAAACTGATATTTTATTATTAAAAATAATGCTAATATTCACGAAATAGTTTTATTGATTTTCCGAATAATCACCTTTTTGTGAGACGCACATAATGTAGTCCTTAACTTTGTATTAACTTTCATACCTTTCTGAATAGCTGATAAGACAAGGATATTTTCCTAGTAATTTGTACATCAGACGTAGTATTTTTTTTTTTCACTAGACAACATTTTGTATGAAGTAATAGCAAAATTCACAAAAAAACTAAATGTTTCTTTAGTGATATTTGCCAAAGTTTTTGGCATTTTTGAACTTTGAATTATTAACAAGGATCTGCTACGGCGTCAGCTATGATGTTAACTTAAATTTCAGTACAGTCGCGCCGTAAATCATTTTTAAATTGGCTCCAAATGATTTAATCTGGGATTTTTCATAGAAAAGCTAAAAATCGAATTAACTCAAAAACTACTGAATTTCGGTAGAACATTTGGTGGCCTAATTTGCTGCATTTTAACCCTACTATGACGTCCTGCAAGGAATACGTCGAGTTACCAGTAACCCTGTATATGTCTCTAAATTATACGCAAAAATAACAGTAGGTTATTAGGTATATTCAGGGAAGACGGCGCACAGTAGTCACGTGCTGCCTTGCTCATTTGCATAGCCAGGATTCGGGGAGATCCCTTTACAATGTGCCCTAGCAGGCGTTGCATAGAGGGGGTTCCGGATTGGTCTTTTGAGAGGTAACGCCCCTTCCATGTGCAGATGATGACCACCGGGGTGGTTTTAGTGAGGTAAAAATCCCACACTCCCCGGTCTTTTCCCCAAAGCCCGGGCGCCTTTTGAAGGCTTCCCTCCGAAAACAAAAAAAAAAAGTACAATTATATATGACCCCATTTCAAACCAATATTGAAAAAAAAAAATTGTGAGCGGTATTGGATTAACGCACAGCTAACACATATGACAGGAAATATCCTATTTTGCACATGTTGTTTGTCTTCCGTCATGTGGGCGTGACGGAGCAGGTGTTGTGCGATAAACGCAGCTGATAATGAGGGTAGCTTACTGGCTGTACCCAACGTATTTGCGGTACTTATTGCTGCTATAAATATACGTGAAAATATAATTCGATTTAAGGTCTCTAATAGATGATTATTTCTTTGAGTGATATTGAATGAATGAAATGCACTGACCCCCCAGCGTGGTTTGACCAGAATAGATTGCTCGAACGAACCCAAAGATTCACACTAGGCCCTGGAACCTCATGGTTCATAGGGTTACATAGGCAAAAGAAAGAAAAAAGAAAGAATAGACCAGGTGGCGCGATAATGTTAGGGAAGATAAATGTATATTTATTTTTGCATTTTTAACAGAAATCGTATTTTCATTTTTATTATAATACCAAGTTAACACCGTATTAATTAAAACAGAGATTTTTGTAATGAAAGGGCACTTGAACTAAAAGTAACTTGAAAATCGTAATTAAACTTGCAATGGAAATACTGGGAATTTGCACATTGAGTACCCAATTAGCGGACTCTTCATTATAACGTTTAATCGGAGTATGGGAGTTTCATATTTATTTTCATAACATTCGTGTTCCAGGGGTTTGCACCTTGCATCCGCGAGGTATATTCCCACACCCCCATATGTCCCGCTAATCCATGCTTTTACAGAGCAACCACTTTAGGTTGAGCTGCCCTACCCTTCGTGTAGCTTTGGAGAAGTTTCTGGGACACGCAGCTGCTTCAAGTGGCAGGGGTCTTCATATTTTGGTCTGTGTTCATGTGAATTTGCCTCCTACATGTTCACACGCACCCCCTCTACTTATTGCATATGTGTAGTGTGTACGAGACATACGAACACGTGGCAAGGCTATCAACTTGACGTGTTACACGCTTAATAAGAAATTACATTTCCTCCATTATGTTTTATGAGGAACTGGTGTTAGACGGCTGTTGGCATTTCTGGGAATGAACAGATGGAGAATTAATCTTATTGGCACAACGAAGGCGAAGCTGAAGGTTTGATTTATGTTTAGAAGTCAATCATGGAGTAACAGCTGGGTGAATTTTGATACAATTTAGTTCTACGTATAAAGCACATATTAATTTCAGATAACTTCAATAGACTTGAATTTGGTAGATTCTTTGACTAGAGAGGTTATTAATCAGTTAATAATCTATTTTATAGTCTCAAAAAGTTAACAAATTCTGTTGTCTTTTGTTGTGATTGAAGTTTGTCGTAATTAACAGTTGTAGTTTAAAATAGTTATTTTACTCTGAACGGACGTTGCGCAAACCAAAGGCCCTTGGTCTTACATAATCCGAAACAACACGCAAGTATTTGTGTCACCTGAAACCTGTACATTGAATAGTTCTCAGCCTGTTGATTTAAATATGGCTGACAGCTGTTGTTATTCAATAATTTTACGATTATTTCATTGACAAATGGATAGATTTAGGTGCAAGATAGTTAGGACTTGATCGATTCGTTATTTTATGATAAGCGACGAGAAACTGACTGACACTGCATGAATACATTTTCCTTAGGCTCGCCAAATTAGTAATCATGTGCGAGGAGATAAATAAATTCACGATATTGGACGTTTGCCGATGTCACGTCATACTTAATCATGAGCGAATTTTTGAATGACTGATGTAAGCGCTGTTGCTCACGATGACTCTTAACATCTTTCGATTCGATTTCGAAAGTGACCGGGAAAAAATAGATAAGCGATTGCATTAAGTAATAATACTTCGCTTTCTTTCTATTTTTCACCAAGCAGTAACCCTTTCACTTAGATTTTTACGATAACGACGGATGATAGGGTCGATAAATTTTATTTATTACTACTAGGGTAGAGAACTTTTTATGACTGAAATCTGTCAACAATTTTCATTCTTAATATTTCAATTATTTTCATTAGTCGACAGAAACAATATAATTACAGTATCAGATGGCTTAGACAAATGGCATTCACTTCGGGGTGATTCTATTTCTACAATCGCTGCAGCTTCAAAGTGACATTGACAGATCACGTGATATTTCGATAGCTTATGTCAAATCCATACATTTTTTGGTTTTTCTACTAGCGTCATCGCTAATCGAATGTTACTATGTCTAGGCTCTTTGGCCGCAAAATATAGGTAGAACATCGGGTGTTAGAAAATGTTCGGCGTTGTAGAATGGATCTGAGTATGTCTTTTACCTCTAGTGTGCTTTTATAATAAATTTTGCACGTCACGTTATCGTTGACATCGACGTCTATGATTTTATCGTTCACGTTAAATATCGGTGCACGTTATAACGTCATTTCTTCGTATATTGTTTATTTATACCATTTCGTTTCCATATCATACATTTTACTTCCCTGTGTTATCGTGATGCCGTGGACGTCCACGATATTATCGTCAAGTTAGAAATACTTTTGTAAACTAATGTTGAATGTATAATGCTGTTGGCGTTCTTTAATAAATAAATAAAAAATATAATCAATAAAAGGCAGATGTCATATTTACGACCGAAAAGCACCAGCACCTACTTATCAATGTTTCTCACTTCCTTTGTGACTTCAAATAGTCTTGTTTTTAAATATTATGATACATTGACGTTAGAACCCTCATTCATTCGTCAAACGAGCCATCAATGTGTGATACAGCGCACAATTATAGCCACCTCCATGGCTCATGGCTCCCCTCTACGTATTTTTTTTATGGAGCCCCGGCGCACTGGAGCGTTATATGGGTCAGTCTCCACGTGTTTTGTTCCACGTTATCCTTTCTCGTTAGTAATTAGCAATTATTATGGAAATTCAAACGTTTGCTGTTCTTACTTGTTCTGTTTACATTTTGTGTTTGCTTGTTTGGGACTGTACTTAAAGCCGGGTCTCCTGAGCGTCTTTTTGCGAAACATAATATATAATCATTTGGTTTCTTAGGCAAGCTGTCTCCTACGTATTCCAATTCATGGTGTAAGTGTAAACAGTGGCAATCTTTTAAAGGGTCATTGTACTCATCATTATGAACAACTTTTACTATGGGACCAAACCTGAAATCGCGAAAAAAATAGCAGCTGTTTATACATTTATGTTCGCAAGGGAACAGCAGACTTTTTTTCGCGATTTCAGGTTTGGTCTCGTAGTAAAAGTTGTTCATAATGATGAGTACAATGACCCCTTAAAAATTGCCACTATTTACACTTACACCCTGAATATTTAAGCCACGCCTCTTTGTTTCGTGTTTTTGTGTAATGTTTCGCAAAAAGACGCGCAGGAGACCCGGCTTTAGTGGTGGGAAAGATTAGGGATAAGGTATGGTCAGCAACAGAAGTCGGTTAACACTGCTACTTTTAACACAAAATGATACTATAACCTACTTTTTAGCATTTCATTTATTAGATAAGAATTGACTTTCTTTAAAATTTACATCTGTTCCGATTTTCATGAAGTATTTTTCTCAATAATTAAGATTTAAAAAACTGAAGTGTTAATCGACTTTTGTTGCTGACTGTACCTACGGAATAAATACCAATTATTGTTCTGGTTATCAATACTTCCACATTCACACACACATCAGCACACGAACAATTTATGTTCCAAAAATTCTGTTATCTATTCATCATACATGTTTTAAAAGACCAGTTTAGACTATTTCTAATGCTTAAATTAATAGACGTATTAAAACATCCATTCCTGATTAGGTTAGAAGATATTACGATAGTTTGAACTCATACGTACCAATGTTATAACTCCGATTATTTTGATCTGAAAGCAGAGAACACAGTTATAAATAAACTTCAATCGATAACTCAACTACAAAGGGTTAGATCGGGGTACGGCCGATTTATCTTGGCAAGTCTGAACTTCGCGCAGAAAGCTGCGCAGTAACATTTTTTAGGAACCAAATGGTGACATGAGGCGAGTGTGAGTGAGAGAACATGCGCGAAAGTTCACAGTACCTATGTTCAGACTTGCCAAGATATTTCGGCCGTACTGTATGCACGTAGACTCGGGGAACGAAAAGCAATATCCAAATCATTGCTTCTTCTGCATCTTTTCGTGCCAACATTACTTTAATATAAATAACATCACGCCTTGTTTCCCCGAAGGGATGGGCAGAGGAGTGCCTATAGAAACACCTCCAGTAGATTGCTTTAATTTATCTACTTTATTATACGTATTGTTTGAGCCCAGTAGGTGGCCAATACACTGCTTTCCTACAAAGACGTCAATTTTTCAAACTGTCATTTTCATCTATCTATTTAAATATAAAGAGAAGTCCTGAATGACTGACTGAGTCATCAACGCCCAGCCCAAACCCTTGAAGATAGAAAGCTGAAATTCTACACTGAGGTTCCCTTTTTAATGTAACCAAGGAATTTCCCGGCACGATGTTCTTGTGGGATATTTTCCGACATCCACGTGGGCGAAGCCGTGGGCAAAAGGAAGTTGCGCTGTCGGAAAAATAAGTCTCATGTAAAATTTACCCGAAGGTGCCTAAACTTTTCATTTCCCAACTGTACCTTAAACACAATTTCTAAATAGCACGAGAATTACAACTTCATTAAATAGCATTTAAATGTAAAATGTAGTTTTCCGGCTACCGTACCTGGCACAGACTAATTACATTGTTAGGACAAAAACGTTAACTTTCAAATGTAACATTTATGTGGACTTGATTGTGGATTTAATTTTTAATATGTGGTTTTACACTGTTCTTTGGTTGGTATAATTATTGTTCATACAAAATCAATGAAGCATGGTCTGCAGACGAAGCAGACGGTAAAAGTACTCATTAAGGCGACGATAACTGTCTTTTAATGATTTTAAACTGAGGATCACGTCTAAAAGAGGAGTGTTAATAATTTGGAAAAGATATGTTAAATTTGAGCTTTTTCTCAATAACTTAATATGTGAATATTTTAGATTATATTTATATATATATAGTGTAACTAATTTGTAAAGTTATGTCTAACGCGGATAAAAAGCTGAGAATCACGCAAAAACTATCAAGCGTATTTTTATGAAACCTTCATAACTTTAAAAATGATATAATTATTTATCTTTTAGTACACGCGTTTTAATATAATAATACCTTTTTGTTTTATCCTACTAATATTATAAATGTGAAAGTTTGTATGTTTGGAAGTTTGTTACTCAATCACGCAAAAACGGCTGAACGGATTTGGATGAAATTTGGTATACAGATAACCTGGATTAAGACACAGGATACTTTTCATCCCGGTAGAAGGTTCCCGTGGGATAATTTCCGACATACACGCGGGCGAAGCCGCTGGCAAAAGCTAGTGTATAATAAATTAATAATACGTCTAATTTGGGACAACGCTCCTTGATGGGCGAGTCCTCTTACTGGGTGGACATACGACGCGTTGTGTGAGCTACCACAGAACACGCAAGCTAACCAATCATGGTTATTGGCATATACTCGTATATCTGCGTCTTAATACAAAATTCATGAAATAAATTGCTCTAAATATAGGCACAAATATTAATAAATACGTAAGCTCTTCAGCCTCTTTTACATAATGAGTTCATTTCAGTGAGGTAGAAAAAGAACCGTATTTTCTGTAGGTGTATTTTGTTTACCAACTTACGTTGAAATAAATTACCCCAACCCTGTTTAGAATATTATTCACCAAGAGGATGCTTCATTTCTCCATTCAGTCTTTCTTTTGATTCAAAAATCGAACACAAAAATATGAAGGTAAAAAAATCGAAGCGCTTTCAGCTTCTTGTTTTTAATGACGTTCGGTGATTCAATTTTGATAGTCAGCGAAACATTTTTATTCGTATCGCTTCCAAACACAGCTGCTTCCTCAGACTTCCACCTGTCGAGTAAATCACGTCGTTGTCTTTTTGCGCGGCTGAGGAGCGTGACAGGTCATAGCCACCACAGATTACAAATCCTTTGTATTATGTCAGCGACCTTTTGTTCTCCAGCGGCTATAATTGATTCTATTGCTGTTCACACCGAATAATCCATGACTAACCTTTACAGTCTTTCTAATATTTGCAAGAACTTTTTATTACAAGTTTTGCCTTGTTTCACCAATAAGCACTTATAGTCGTACGTACCTACCTCGTAAAAATACGTAATAATTATGATTACGAAGTTTATTTAATAAAGTTTTCATGTAATGTTTTCCAGTCTTGCAGTTTCATAACTGTAAGTTTGGAACGCCTTTCAAGTTACTTGTTCAATATTAATTTTTATTACAAAAGTTCTGGGAGAGATGATTTGAATTCCTCTGGAAAATTTACAGTTTATTTACTTCAAACTTTTTTGTATTTTATTTGGTTTGAACGTAAACAAGCGCAGTTTTAAATTTTTTGTTTGAAACTCGTATTCAATTTAACAAAGAACTTTTTCAGCGCTCCACGTAGAGTGAACGAGGATGCCTTTTAATTTGCAAGTTGCAGCATACCTACCTGCATACCGTACGTATTGACGACGAGAAGTTAGGATATACGCAGATGGAGTTAGGAACGATTTCCAGTTATCCAATATAAAGTTAAACCTAACTTTTATGAAACACAAGAGGAAATTAGCTGTTTTAGCATAGTACATCATATATATTTCTCGTTGCTGAAATGCGTAATTCATTAACAAAATAAATAAAAGGTGTGTGTTTTTGTGGGTGCGGAACGGACAGAGGTTTCGCCCGTACTTTTTTGGTCAGTATAAAAACAATCTAACCGAAGTCAACAAAAAATGTTGCTAAACGTTATTTAACTCACAAAAAGTGATAATCCAATAGGATGATGGTAACATCAATCAAACATCAATTTAGTAACATTTTTCTGTATGAAATTAAACGTGTTTTTATGAAAAGTTTTTACACAACCGTAAAAGTACATATAACATGAGTTTCTGTAGACAAAACTTTTCACTACATTTTTAGCTAGAGAAAACGCGATATATAATTTAATTGGTTAATATTAATTACGAGTAAGTAACGAAATTGCACTATACAATTATTACGTTTCGGTAATAGAGCTTGTTAACTTGTACAGTCAGCAACAAACATCAATTAACAGTTTTTTAATCTTAAATATTAAGCGAAATGTTTAATTCAAATCGAAACAGAAGTACTTAAAATTTTAAGAACATAACTCTTAACATTTAAACTAAAAAAGAAGCAGTTTATCGAATCATTTTGTGTTAATTTAGATGATGTCAAAAAGTACTCAGTGTTAACCGACTTCTGTTGCTGACCGTACAATTAAAAACAAGAAATTATATTTAGAAATTTTTATATGCCTGTTTGTGTAATGCGTATCGAATCACGTTAGTAGGTAGTACCTCGTTTATTTTTCTTTACATAAGTTTTTTCACCAAACATTGCTTAGTAGGACATTGCTTTAATTATATGTATTACATTGTTGATTTATCTTCACGCAAGTATGTGTCCAATTCGGTAATAAGTATTGAAAAGAAGATTAGAAAAAAAACTGAGCCTAAGGCCATAAATTTCAGCTTCGTCGCGTGCAACCCATGGCACGCTTGCTAAAGCTGCGTCACCCCTGACCTAGACAGTTGTAATGTGACCCAGCCTTAAAATATCGATATTGCCCAGTAGTCGAGTTGTGAAAGTCAGATGGCGGTCATGAAAAAAGCCGACCTACATTATACTTAGAAGATGGGAAAATGTTAATGTTGGGAGGAGCTCGTGGCTAAGTAATAACAGCCGTACGGATCATCCATCAGTTTAAGCTACGCTTGCCGGGGTTGTCCGTGGATGGGTGACCATCTTTACATACCAAGACTCCTCCGTGCCTCGGAAAGCACGTTAAGCCGTTGGTCCCAGCTGTCATTTGTGGATCTTTGACAGATCGTTACGGGTCGTCAGAAGCCCGAAAGTCTGACAACCAGTCTTACCAAGGGGTACCGTGTTACCCAGTTACTGGGTTGTGGAGGTCAGATAGGCAGTCGCACCATGCACAATACTGGTATTCAGCTGCATCCGGTTAGACTGGAAGTCGACACGAACATAGTTGGGAAAAGGCTAGAAACGATCATTTGGAACTGTGCATCTCACTTCTGACGTTTCATAAGTGCCCATTTAAGTTTATGTGAAATAAAATATATTAATGTTGTTTTGTATGTTTATTGTGATTGTTTCTTCACTGTCCTTTCACACTTATATTTTAACTCCTGATTTTGCAACACAGTAATCTTAATTCTCATTGCTATATGGTTGCTGATAGGTTGCTGCCAAATGTAAATCAACTATGAAAGGACTATACACAATACTCCTCGCTAGACTTACTCCCATCCTTAGCTGTATTTATAACATGAAGTAAGTCCATCGTACAAGATTTTTCATTGCCAAAGAGCTATAAAATGATACTTATTAGACAGAAGGAGAGATAAGTCTAAAATAACCCGTAACTTCAAAAGCAAACGAAGCAGCAGCAACTTCGTAAACAAATTCAATTTCAATTTCGTAGTAAGTATTCAAATAATTTTTGAATTGTTTTTATTTGTTTTTGTGTTTATTTTTTTATTTTCCGTTTAATGTGTTAGTACGCTTATTGATAGTATCGTGCTTTTCTATAATTTAGTTACATACGAGATCTATATTATGACAAAGACGCTGGGTTAATGCTGTGTGTGTTTGGTTGGTGGTGGTTGGCACAAATAAAAAAACTTCACAACTACACAGAAACAGAACCGAAGTAATCTTCTCACTCCTCATCACATCTTCCTCACGAATGGAACTAAGGAAATGATGAACTAAACTTAATCTAGCTCCGTAATAAGCTAGACTATCATTTGTCTGCTGCTGTATACGGAGTGTCGACGCGTCACTTCTAAATGTGGAAGCAAATTGCAGACTCAACTTAGATCTATAACTATACCGGGTATAAAGGTCTCAACGTCCGTGCATCTGTCTCCTTCTAAATTAGATAAGTGCTTGTTACTATGCGCTTGAGTTCAATTACTTCCTGCAACTTTATTACGGGACGTTCGTTTGAAATGTGGAAGATATTGGGTATTAAAAAGATAATGTTATGTGAAAGAGATTACTGTTATCCTTAACATCTGAGAAGGAAATGTTTATGATGAAAATTTTCTCGATTCCTGTATCTTACAAAACGTTATGCGTTAAACGTACGATTCGTAATATTGCCGTTTGCGAAAATAAAGTAGCATATTCTGAAAGAAACGTAGTCTCTATGTATTCTTCAGCAGCATAATAACTAGGCTTTAAATTATATGTTAATGAATATGTCAGCAGTAAAGAGTTACGTAATGTATTTAAATAAAATTGTATCGTCAATGATACTTTCTGAAGAACTTGACAAATATTTAAATGTAAAATGGCTGTACCGAAAGGCTGTCTCCTTATCTCACTCTCTCATGAAAGTAAAATATCTGTTTGAGTGTTCAAGAAAATTAATTCTTATTTAACGTCGCTGTCTGAGACATGTGAAATGTTACTTTCTCTGAAAGTTTCGGTTGAAGATCCTATCTTATTTTTAGTAAAATGAATGTAAAATGATTTCTTTATCATCTAAGCTTTTAACGTAAAGACACCAATTGCTTGAAATTGCTCAAAGGGGAAGCAACACGGTTTGTTTACGTCTAACATACGTACGTACCTATATGGGGAACATTTTACGCTGCGATAAATTTTGTTACCTACCTAGCTAAAGCCCATAACCCTTTGAGGGATTGAATCTGACAGCCATCCGTGCGTGTAAATAGATCAATCAGAGTCGACGACGGTAAAGCAGGAAGATGTAGCGGCTTTTTTAATGTCGCGATGTGTCTGGCAAATTGTAAGGAAGATTTAAAGCGCTTTACAGAAGCGGGTCTAACAGTACTGGAATTCGGTACGCTCGCGCACGCAATTCGTGTACCGTGCACAACAGTATGGATTTTTTCTAAAACGACTGACGAACTTACAATAAAATAAATATAACTTTATTCCAGAAGGAAATTCAATCTAGAAAATATTTCTGGTTTCATTGCAATAAAATTGCGTGAGTATAGGTGGTTGGTACGGAGAACTTGCAAAAGTTTCGCGTTTCTAAAACAATTTGTAACAAATTACAACTTTCGCAATATCATATTGTTCTTTTGTAATTATTCGAATGTTAAACACGCGAGAAAATTTGAACTCAAATTGTTATTCTTGTTAGCTCACAATGGTCTGTCTGAATATTCTCACAGTACACATTTATTAATTGTTTAATAACGTTGATACTTGCTATAGGTATTTTGATATTTACGGACCTAGTTAATTTAAGAATCGATTTTATCAGTCGGAAAAACAGCGATGTTTTCACCGATTGATCGATGAAACGACGTAATTTATTGCTGAAATGAGTTATGTTTTCAATCAAAATGTTTTCAGTCGAAGTAAATCTTGATTTATTTCTTTGTTATTACGTCGAAGCACATGTTGTAGACAGCTATTGCACAATAATATTTTTAGAAAAAAAAATTACAATAGTAAATTGTATGTTTTGTTTACACTAAATCAATCAATCTATTCTCGGTTTTCAGGCACAACAGGTTTACTCATTACTTAGCTATCATCATCTGCCTAGCTCTTTTCATCTATGTTGGGGTCAGCTTTCAGTCTTACCAGATGCAGCTTAATTTCAGTATTTTACATGTAGCGACTTCCTATCTCACTTCCACAACCCAGTCACTGGGTAACACGATTCCCCTTAGGAATTACGTAGATATTTTTCTTAAATATACTAACCACTCCTTTATTACAAGCTTTTATTTAGTTTCACCTGTCCCGTTGTCTGTCTGTCTGTCGTTCTGTAATCAAATCTTGCAAGTTAAATTTGATGCACTTCCCGGTTTCCGATTGAGCTGAAATTTTGCATGCATTTATAAATCGGATGACAATGCAATATTATTATGACGTGGAGCTGATCTGATGATGGAGCTGGAAGGTGGCCATAGGAACTCGGTAATTACACGACTCAACCCCATCGAGTTTGGGCTCATTTGATTCGTCTTGACGAGTACTTTGATACTATATGGTAACCAGGGTCTGATGATGGAGCTGGAAGGTGGCCATAGGAACTCGGTAATTAAACGACTCAGCCCCATCGAGTTTGGGCTCATTTGATTCGTCTTGACGAGTACTTTGATACTATATAGTAACCAGGGTCTGATGATGGAGTTGGAAGGTGGCCATAGGAACTCGGTAATTAAACGACTCAACCCCATCGAGTTTGGGCTCATTTAATTCGTCTTGACGAGTACTTTGATACTATATAGTAGGTAACCAGGGTCTGATGATGGAGTTGGAAGGTGGCCATAGAAACTCGGTAATTAAACGACTCAACCCTATCGAGTTTGGGCTCATTTGATTCGTCTTGACGAGTACTTTGATACTATATGGTAACCAGGGTCTGATGATGGAGCTGGAAGGTGGCCATAGAAACTCCGTAATTAAACGACGCAACCCCTTCAAGTTTGGGCACATTTGATGCGTCTTGACGAGTACTTTGATACTATATGCTAACCATGGTCTGATGATGGAACTGGAAGGTGGCAAAAGGAACTCCCTAATAATTAGGGCCTAACTAAACGACGCAGCTCCATCGAGTTTGGGCTGTTTGATTTGTCTTGACGGTAACTTGGTTATCGTGAATATGCAACTCCAACTTTAGGAAAAAAAGTTCTTTCTTTTTGTTATGAATGTGGTTACTGTCTTTAATTAGATGGTTTATGGATGACCCAATGCCAAGGTGTGCACGTGCCGAGGGCTGAATGGTATGAGGGTGTATAAACATGTCATATCGCTAACGTTGCGCCTCAGGGTACCCCGGGGCGAACCCTGTTGTACTGAAGCCCTTATCCCTCTACAATGGACCTCTGGGGGGAGGGACCGTTTTTGTCCTATACTCGTGGGAACAACATGAATAATAAAAAAGAAACAACTACACAAAGAAAACGACGTTTAGAGAAGGCGAAACTGAAGCGACAGGAGAAGATTGCTAATGAAAGCGATGTCCACAAGCGGCAACGCTTAGAAAAAATAAATTTTGCAGTAGCTAAACATAGAGAAAACGAATCGTTAGAACAACGCACAAATAGGCAAGATACCGATAGAATACATAAACAAGAAAGAAAGAAAAACGAATCGTTAGAACAGCGCACAAGTAGGCAAGATATCAATAGAATACATACACAAGAGAGAAGAAAAAAAGAAACGTTAGAACAGCGCACAAGTAGGCAAGATATCGATAAAATACATACACAAGAGAGAAGAAAAACCGAATCGTTCGAACAGCGGACAAATAGGCAAGATATCGATAAAATACATACACAAGAGAGAAGAAAAAACGAATCGTTCGAACAGCGGACAAATAGGCAAGATATCGATAGAATACATACACAAGAGAGAAGAAAAAATGAATTACAAGAAGAACACTTGTCCAGGCTCGAAAGAAACAGAATGCTCAGGCAAGCAAGACAGTTAACACAAACAGTAGAAGAACGCATTGTAACTGCAGAGAATGAACGACAGAAAAAAACTTACCAAAGGAATTTGCAACGTGGTAGCGTTGAGTACTTTAATAACGCGATAAATACATTTTGCGATAAAGTGTGTAATATTTGCACGAAGAGATGTTATCCCCATCAAGTAACCAAATATAAAATTAGTGCCACATCTCCTACTTATCTTCCACGAGAATTACGCGAGAATAAAGAAGAATTGATGTTGTGTTACCGATGTAACAATCACGTAAGTAAAAGTAACACGTCCATACCTCCTTCTAAGGCATATTGGAACAGCATGGAACCTGGGCCTGTACCTCACGTTATATTACGATTGTCGCAGACTGAAAAGCGCCTTCTCTCTCGAATAATACCGTTTTTAAAAATTGTAAAGTTTGACGGGTTATTTGGACAATATGGATTTCGTGGCCAAGCAGTTCTTTTTGCTCAAGATCTTTTCGAGGTAACCGAAAAACTGCCACATATGTTGCCTAGATCTGTAGATAACTGTGGAATTGTGATTGTTACAGAACATCTTGAGAATTTAAATATTACTCGTGAGTTTTCAGTGTCTCGCGATAATGTGTTCGAGGCTTTGACATGGTTGGTGGCTAATAATCCATTGTACAAAGATGTCCTTATAGACAACAACGCAAACCTATCGACTGACAATCTGATTTTAGTGTCCGAAAACGCTAGTTCTACATCGCAAACTGTTGTTCAAAGCGCGGTGCAAAATAATCAGGACTTTGTACAAATTAATGACGTTTCTCGTATTTTACAAGCATCATGGCATCAAGGAAATGTAGAAGTTTTTACATCGGGCTATGCTGGCGTGCAATGCTGTGCTATGGCAATGAGTAACATCATAAGAGTATCCATTACGCCACCTCAGCAATGGAGCAAAAACACTCTTGATCAAAACATGGTAGAAGGAGATTCACTGTATGTCAAACTGCGATTATTAAATACTGAAAATCCTGCAGGTATCCAAATTGAAGAAGACGGTTATTTAGAAATAAGGCATTTCGATTTAGTTAAAGCTGGATTGGAAATATTTGGTCGTACCTTTGCTCTAGAATATGAGAGTGACAGTTCTTTGTTCGGGAGTTTACGAGATTCGGTAAATCGCAACAGTATTGGTCTGCCTTTAAAGGATGCTCTGTGCAGGTTATTCTTGGCACATCAAACTGGTATATTTATAGCCGCTGGAAAATCGTTTGGGATTATTTGTTATGATCAAAAGTTTTATTTAACCGATTCTCATTCATGTGGCCCAAAAGGGGCTAGAGCTAATAATGGCAAAGCATGCGTGATTGAATGTACAACAGTCGATGAGTTAGTTCGTCTATGTAAACGAGCTACTAGCTCTCAAAATGTCCCTTACACTTTGACATATGTTTCAGTGACAAATATACCCATCATCAGTCCAAATCACACACCGATCAGCACGCCACACTTACCAGAATTAACAAGAAATCAGGAATATAATTATATAAATACTTGTACACAGCAGTCTAATCCGATTTCGGAAGAATCCTTCGATAAGAATCCTTCATCTTCTAAAGTGGAACACAGTATGCGGACTAATGAAAAGATATCAAACGAAACCGCAATCAGCGATGCGTATTTACCTGTACAAAGTTCTATCATGGGTCCAATTGATTGTCATCAACCGGAAGTTGAAGATGAGCTGGAAGTATCTGGTAATATCAATAAAATTGTACGTAAAACGAAAGACAACATTGTAAACGTAAATCACGAAAGAAAAGCAGAAGAGTTATCTTGGTTTTACCTATTCCCGCACGGTGTCAATGGATTAAATGAAGAAACAAGGCAAGTTCCAATATCTCCCCTCGATTACTATCAGTACCGCATTCTTAGCGATGACACTCGATTTCAGAGGAATGATTATTTGTTCTACGCCTTATCAATGTTTGAATTTTATAGAATCAAATCTACGATTGCTGCTTGTGGAAAAAAAATTGAGGGACATAATGGTATGGTTGAGGATGTACATTTATATTTAAAAAATTTGAGAGGTTCTGCTTCTTACTGGCGTGCAGCACTAAATGATCTCGTAGCACAAATCAGGTGTCTTGGACCACCGACGTATTTTCTAACTTTCAGCTGCAACGATTGGATTGACATGAGGAAGGCACTTTTGATTGCTGACGGGAGACCAGATGAAGATCCTACCAGCCTTAACATAATGGACGTACAGAAATTAATTGAATTATATCCAGTTATTGTAAGCCGGCATTTTATGGTACGAGTTCAAGCACTTTTAACATTTTTAACACATAATCACGAAGTACTCGGCGGACAAATGAAAGATTTCTGGTGGCGCATTGAGTATCAGAACCGAGGGAGCCCACATTTACATATGGTAATGTGGATCGAAAATGAAAGAAAGAAAGAAAGAAAGAAAAATATTTTATTTGGGACACGCACAGGAAATACAGTTAAAAAGAGCATATAAAAGTAACAAAATAAACATTAAAAAGCAAAAAAACAAAAAAAAAGAAATCAGAATAAAAAAAAAAGAGACCTGTGCGAGGCCAAAAAAGGCTCCCATCTCAGCATAAAGCTGCGATATTTAAAAAATAAATACCGCAACGCTGGTATTCTGATAGGGCCTGTGTGATGCCACGGACATACCCACGGATATCAATTAAAAATAGCAAGGGGAATAAAATCAAATAAAATAAAATACAAATACTAGAATACTTGAAAAGAAAAAAACAAAAACCGTCAATAAGGTGTAAAGATCGACTCACGCTTGACGCCCGACGGTCCAACCTCACTTGTCTATGCTATAGACTATTGTCTATATTTATGACAAGCGATGAGACCATGCATGAGACGCGGGCGCAGGCGACTGGCTGTCAATGTGCATTAATGTAAAAAAGGAAGTAAAGTCACACAAATAAACAAAGAGTGAATAATAAATACGACAAGAAAACGGTGCAAATAAATAATATAAAGTATTGTTGAGTGTATAACTGAATGTGTTGTGTTGTGTAAGTCGGAAGAAAAAAGAAAAATAATCAATCACCGAGTGAAAAAACAAAGCGTTCAAAGTTAAACATGCTGCTAGGAACACAAGACTCCGCTAAGGTCACCAATACCAACTACGTGCAGACCCAGGGTGAGTTTAGACTATCAGAGACTGGTTTCCTTTTGTATTCGTAACAAGTGTTGCTTATATTTAATACTAAAAGTACCAACTGTTTTTATAGCACGAAACGGCGGTGGCAAATCGTTCCAGCAGCGAGAGGCAGCGAATTTAAAGCTTCCACGGAAAGCAGCAGTTCTGTGCGTTGAGGCCAACAGAAGCTCTCTGCTCTTGTTTTAATTTTATTTATATCTCGTGACCAAGTCAATTTTTGATACAAATATTCTGGTTTTTTTGTGAGAATGGTGCCAAAGAGTAGGGTAGCCAGATGAAGCTTTCTGCGATCTGACATTCTCATCAAATTACCCTTATTTAAAAATGGTGTTATATGAGATCGGGGAGGGACATTGAAACAAAATCTTGTACAGGCATTCTGCACTCGCTGGATCAACTTTTCGGTCCTACCAAGAATGCACGCACCATACACAGTGTCAGCGTAGTTCAGCTTGGATAAAACAAGTGACTCACATAGCATGACACGCATATCCACACTTATGTACGGCCGTACACGGTACAAAAGCTTAAGACGGTAAAAGCAGTTGCGCACAGCCTCCATGATATGTGTCTCAAAATGCAGGTGCTCATCAAATACCACACCAAGATTACGGGCTACTTGCACCCTATCAATAGAACACCCATCAACCTTCAAATCCTGACTGTATCCCAACATTTTATTTAGGAAGTCTCTTGATCCCATTTCAATGTACTTGGACTTAACTGGGTTCAGAACCAAAGAGTTTCTTCTTGACCATGCTGAAATCCTATCTAAATCCTCATTCATTCTTTTTACAGCTTCAGCAGACTCCTGAGGGCGGAATGAGATATACATCTGAAGATCATCAGCATATAGGTGGAACTTGGTGTTGACCAGACAATTAATGATGTCCGCACTGTACAGAATGAAAAGAAGAGGGCCAAGGATCGATCCCTGTGGTACGCCCCGGGTCACCCGCCTTTGACTAGAGGACACAACATCTCCATCACTGTCATTTGTCACCTGGACAAACTGAGAACGGTTACTCAGGTAACTCTGAAACCATAGGACTGTTTCAGGCTGACATCCGTAGAAGGACAGCTTGGAGAGGAGAAGGGAGGTATTAATTGAGTCAAAGGCACGCGAAAAATCCAGCAGCACAAGCATGGTACCCATGCCCTTGTCCCTGGCTTCGAGGATGTTTCCAACCACGTCAAGAAGAGCTGTGGCAGTGCTGTGCCCCTTACGAAATCCTGATTGAGCCATAGGCAAAATGCCGTGCTGCTCAAGATATGTCCGAAGCTGATTAGAGACAACCTTCTCTAGAATCTTGGAGAGACAAGGCAAAAGACTAATTGGCCGAAGATCCTTCACACTGGTGGGATTAGGTACCTTGGGTATGGGCCTTACTATAGCCAGTTTCCATAAATCTGGAAAAGAGGAGGAGGTTATGGATCTATTGATGATGGCCGTAATAGCTGCAAGAGTACGAGGAAGAGTCATCAACAGCATCTCCAGGGAGATATAGTCAGATCCCTGAGCATTGGACTTAAGACCACGTAAAAGCCTCAACACCATGTCCTCCTGGACTGGCTCAAGCTGGAAATGAATATTACCAAATCTGTGGTGCTCAAAGTAACTTAAGTCAGCGGAACTGACCCTACCACTACCAGGTACGTCCAAAAAATGATCATTTATTTTCTCGGGGTTATTACAAAAATGCGGCAAACCATGCTCAGGTTTATTAGAAATAGCTATTGACGATTTAATATGGTTCCATAATGCCTTTGGATGTTTGATGTTTTTATCAATATAAGTTTTAAAATATGCACACTTCTCACTATCAAAAGCGGCCCTGACTAAGTATTTAAGCTCTTTGTAAGAGTTTATGTGATGTATAGATTTAGTAGCTTTAGACTTAACATGGTACTTGTCACGCAACTTTATCATTTCCTTGACAGTATAAGTTATCCATGGGTAAGACTTTTCCTTAATTAAAACTTTTTTTAGGGGTGCATGTAAGTCGAAAAGATTCAAAATATATTCATTAAATGTTTTTACCATAGAGTTCACATCCTCCAGACTTTCAATATACTCCCAGTCCATCTTATTTAAATCCTCATTAAAATTGTCAAGCAGTATATCTTTAACTGGCCTGTAGGTGATCCAATGTGGGGAAGGTTTATCCAATTTAAAATTAAATTCAACAGATATAACTGCATGTTGGCCGAGCTCTGGTATGTGTGATACAGAAACCCCACACACACGGGCGTCAGTACATATCACATCAATTAGTGTTTCGCTATGATCCGTGAAATGGGTAGGCTCAGTAACAATTTGCTTTAACTTGGAACATAGTAAAAAATTGTTAAGTAATTTTGTTTTATTTTCCAGCTGGTTTAACATGTTAATGTTGAAATCACCCAGTAAGACAACCTTATCCGCGCTAGCAAAAGAGGAAAGAGAGTCGGTAATCGCATCCAGGAAGACATTCACATCAAGCCAGGGCGGCCTGTACGCAGTGCCAATGATTACTGACTGCGAGTTGATGTTAAGCCTGAGCCACATTTGCTCCACCTGCGGCGCCGCCGGGTGCGGCACGGTGCGCACGCGCACCCCGCGGCGCACGTAGAACCCCACGCCGCCCCCGCGACCGGCGCGGACCGTGTGCGGACGCGGCATGTGCCGCAGACGGTAGCCCGGCACTGTCGGCGCGCGACCCTCCTCTCCCTGCCTGAGCCAGGTCTCATTTATCGCCATGATGTCTACCATTAGGCTATCCATGGCAACAAGGAACTCCTCATGGCGCGAACCCAGCGACCCCGCATTAAATAGGGAAAATCACCCATCTTTTGAAACTGAAGAAGGCATTCGTCTCCTTGACCAAGTTGTATCTTGCCAATTGCCACCAGACAATACTGATCTGTATGAATTGGTAAAAAAAAATCAAATTCACCGTCATACCCACACATGTCAAAAGAACAATACCAATACGTGCCGATTCGGTTTTCCAAGACAAGAATCCGACGAAACTCGGATAATTGATCAAACTTCTGATGAATATCTCCGGAATGGTGGTAGAATTTGTATTCTAAAGCGACGCCTTGAGGACAGATGGGTTAATAATTATAATCCTTTATTATTAAAGGTTTGGAATGGGAATATAGATTTGCAACCATGTGGCTCAAATGAAGCAATAGCATACTATGTTGCAAAGTATATCTCTAAATCTGAACCAACGGCATTAGATTCAAGCTTAGCCCAGGCAGTGCGACAAATACAACGTGAAGAAAATGACACATCCCGAAAACTCTTTAAGGTTTGTATGCGAATTATGCAAGAACGACAAATCTCTGCTTGTGAGTCCGCATTTAGACTGTGCCATCTAAATCTACGCGACAGCTCAAGGAAATGTATTTTCTTAAACACTCGCAAGCCGGAAGTCAGATACCGAGTATTAAAATTTGATGACAGCGGGCAAGCAACGGGATATTGCAATAATATATTTGACAGGTACGAAAAACGTCCACATGTCCACCCAGAATTTGACTTTATTAATATGAGTTTGCTAGAATTCGCAATGCTTTTTGAGCCTTATTATATAAAAAAAACGAATAACGTGAGCAACGATGAATCCGTAGATGACCATCAACCTCAAGAGGAGACCACCAGAAGACGGCTCATTACATTGACCGATAATACTAAACTTATAATTCGAAATATTCCAGCGACGGTACGAGTTCCATACTTTGTAGCAGCAACAGACCCCGAGAACTATTATTATAGTCTTTTGCTACAATATATGCCGTATCGTAATGAATGTGAGCTACTCGAAGAACATGACTCCGCTCAGGAAGCATTCCTAGCAAAAGAAGAATTCCTCCGGCAAACTAACGAGCGTATGCAACTTTTTAGAGAACGAGACCGGCAGCTAGAAAATGCGTTTAACCAAGTTCACGCATTTCGCCTTCTCGACGAAGAAAATCTACAACCTAACGACGAACCCATTGATGAAATCGAAGCACCTGAACAATGTATGGCTGATGATGAGTTCAGTACGTCTTGCAGAGCTATGAATGCTGATCAGGCAGAAGTCTTTCGGTTTGTGACACGAAATATTCAAGAGCAGATTCAAGGAAACGACAAGAGACTAAGGCTATTCATTACAGGGAATGCAGGAACTGGTAAAACATTTTTGTTTAAATTGCTGAAAAATCAAGCCAACCGTTGCCGTGCCAAGACTGTCGTTAAAGTGTGCGCTCTAACTGGAGTCGCAGCGCGTTTGATTGGAGGCTCTACACTTCATACTGCACTTAAGTTACCTGTGCAAAAAGATGGAAAAATATCCCAAATGCCCATGTTGACGGGAAATTTTCTCAGATTGATGCGATTACAGTGGAAAGATATAGAATTTCTATTTATTGACGAAATATCAATGGTCCCGTATGAGATGCTTTGCATGATCGACTCCAGATTAAAACAACTTAAGAATAGTGAAGAAATGTTCGGTGGTCTTAATGTGCTCTTGTTCGGCGATCTAATGCAACTGCCTCCGGTACGAGGAAACCAAGTATTCGATCAACCAGCAAGAATGGTTCCAGCGACACATTTGTGGCGCTTATTCTCTTTAATAGAGCTAAAAGAGAACATGAGACAAAAAGGTTGCGACAAGTTCGTGAATATATTGAACGCTTTAAGAGTAGGTGAGATGACTACCGAACACTTTTCTGAACTTATGCAGAAAGTATCTTCAAATAGCTCTGGAGAGTTCTCGATTGAAAAAGCTCTACGTATTTACCCAACGAATCAGCAGGTCAATAAACATAATGCAGCCGTTCTCGAACATTTTAAGAATAAGAATACACAAATGTTTAAAATAACAGCCCAAGATCAATTAATTGATGGAACAAAAAACAATAATCAGATTGATATTAATAATATAATACACTCGGACATTAACAAAACAGGTGGTCTTCCAAAAGAACTAGAAATATTTGTTGGTGCTAAAGTTATGTTGAGGTCTAACGTTGACGTTGCTAAGGGACTTGTGAATGGAGCGATAGGTCACATCACTGAAATCATATGGCCATATTTCAGACGTGCTCAACTATACGATAGCGATATACCATCGGTTCGCGTAGACTTTGGTAACGATGGCATTCACATAATACAGCCTAAATCAGTTCAATTTCCTGCTAAATTTAATCACGGCACAGCTGAAAGAAGAATGCTCCCAATTGTCTTGTCTTGGGCTTCAACTGTGCACAAAATGCAGGGAACTACAGTAGATCATGCAGTTATTTATCTAGGCTCCAAATTATTTGCTGCTGGTCAAGCTTATGTGGCTTTAAGCCGAGTTAGGTCTTTAGCAGGTCTTCGAATCGAAGAACTTGACTGCTCCAAATTGACTTCGAAGAAACCTTGTAATGTTGTTGCATTAGAAGAAATGGACAGAATGAGAAACGTTACAAATAAGTAATTACATAACTAATTGAAACATTATTTTACCCTATTAAACATATAAACAAAATACTAAACTGTAAGTGCTCAAAGCAGCACATATTATGTGAAAATGCTACGAATACATAACGAAAAAACGCTGCTACGCGCTACGAACTACGTCGTAGTAAACCTCGAATTGTAAATACTAAAAAGTTAAAAATAAAATTAAAGAAAAAAAAACCTTTTTAAAAACAAGCTTTTATTATTTGTAATAATATGAACTAAAAAGTTAAAAATAAATTATCTTTTATAACAAATTAACACTTTATAAGTTCAGTGTAACCTTTAACGATAAATTAAGCTTCTTTGTCTATGACAGAATAATTCCATACCGTACATAATTATTTATTTTTAACACTAAAACTTTACACTTTAATTATTATATTTTCCCGTTTTTATCTCAGTCCCAATTTTATAAATAAAAGCGTGTTACATTATGATAGCAAGAGCTATGATAACAGGTGCCAAATGTTCTTAATTATACCATACAAATGTAACACGCTTTTACTTATAAAATTGGGACTGAGATAAAAACGGGAAAATATAATAATTAAAGTGTAAAGTTTTAGTGTTAAAAATAAATAATTATGTACGGTATGGAATTATTCTGTCATAGACAAAGAAGCTTAATTTATCGTTAAAGGTTACACTGAACTTATAAAGTGTTAATTTGTTATAAAAGATAATTTATTTTTAACTTTTTAGTTCATATTATTACAAATAATAAAAGCTTGTTTTTAAAAAGGTTTTTTTTTCTTTAATTTTTTTCTATTCAGAGAAAGAAAATAATAATATAAAAATCTAGATATGTGAAACAATAAAGGAAAACTCCTCTCTGAAACGTTACAGAAAAGACATTTTCTTTTCTGTCACGGAAAGTTCATAGCCCGTTACGAAACTCGCTCACAAACTCGACTCAATTATTGTTTACGAGTAGACGCGCCGCTTTTATTATTGCTCTTAATATATTCTATGTAGGATGGGGACTGTGTGGGACAGGACAGGATGGTTGCGTAACCGCGAACTTGTGGAACAATGGCTTGTAGAGGACACGCTGAAGAAATCAATACCAGGTTTTTCGGAGACTTTTACGTGTGCCAGACAGCGCTCTGTACTTTTCGTACTTAGGTACTGACAGTATAAAGTTTTCCTGGTAATGTGTGGTAGAGAAATATTACGTTACAGAGAGGAAACATTTTTAATGCAGTGGGTCAGAAAACGCTGAGAAAGTGTGCATGATGATTTCAAAAAGCAAGTTATTTTTAATGATGATTTAATTATCACAAATCACGCAATATTCTAATCAGTCTATCTTATCGTTTCAATGCGACAAAGAAACAACACAATAATTCGAAAGTTCCGGCCGCCATTGCGTACACGCACAGTACGGCACCCATTTGACCATATCCTTCAATGGTACGTTCAACAATGGAACATTCACCGCGACTAGTCAGTGGAACGTTCACGTGTGTTCCGACAACGTACACACGATCCAATCTATAAATGAATAGAACACATTAAGGACAATATTACTATGTTTACATATTGCCGCGTTGTTACGAAAAATACGTGTTGAATAGAATAGAGAACCTCCTCCTCTTTTGAGCTCGGTAATTTTTTAAAATTATATTATACAGAATGTTAATGAATTTTAAGATTCTTACAGAGAAACAATGGTTATATTTTTTTTAGTCAAGTAAAATCCCATTAAGGATTAATCTTTATGAGCAGTAGATTGCAATGTGATATATATTAAACGAATTATACGAATTAGGAAACATCCTATATTTGAGAGAATATGTATGTATGTAGTAGCGATCTAATTTATTTGAATAATATGACGTAATTTAATTTATGCTGATCTAATTCCTTATACAGCACGACTATTAATATGTTCGCACATAATAAATCTTGTTTTAATGTTTAATTCTGATTACTTACACATAATTAAGTCGTCGAACCATATTAGACGATCGATGCCTTTAATAGGCCTGATTCATTGACGCTACAAAACAAAGTAGAATATTTAAAGAGCAAATTAATGTATAGTCACAAGCATTAATATATAATGCACTTGCAACATTTGTGTTGAAATGAAATGAAGTGATTTGCTCTTACTGTAAAGTAAAGTAAAGTAAACATTTATTTGCACAGATTGTAGGTACAGTAAATAAGGTGACAATTTACCATTAAACTAGACATGCAACATTATATTATTAAATAACAACAACAACATGCAACATTATTATTTTTATTATTGTATTGATTGTAACTGTATGTTGTTACGAACATGGTATTATGAAACTCCTAATGTCATGAAATAGTTCTTATTTCAAAATTACAATAGTTATTCCACGAGAAAATCTAAGTGTTTATATATTTGTGCCCTGACTGTACCTATCTAATACAGATACATTTGTAAAGAGAACGGTGAAGTTCTGTTACAAGTACCTGTATCTACTCTATTTTTATAGCATGAATCCGCTATAAAAAATCATGGGCTATTATAGTGTCGGTCTGTCGGTAGATTGCATGGTAGGCGCACGCGCCGAGACTTCCGCTCAAGCGCTTATTGTGGACTGACGGACCGGAAACGCTTGATACCATCTAAAAGTACGCTGGTGCAGTACTTATGCTACTTACCATGTATAGCGAAGATGCGGTACTGCATACAAACTAGTTGTTTGCAGCATTTAGGGCTCATTTGCATGTAACGGCTGTAATTTTGTCTAGTTTGAAATTTAGTTTGAATGCAAATGTATCCTATATGGTAGACATGGCTGTTAATGATGTAATTTTGATTCGGAAGTAGTTAGTTAATGCAAATAAAGATGTAAACGTACGTGTTTAAAAATCTTTGTTTCGTACGCCATCTTTAAATGAGCTTTTCAGCTAATTGCTACCAATGTCGTTAAAGTTAAACTGCTGTGATCATTTCACATCCGCGAAGTAACTTTCTTTTTAGTTGACCATGACTGGCGATTCGCTTTTCAATGGTGGAAACCGATTTTCTATTAAAACTACGACTTTACACCCAAGCTCACAACAGACGTCGCGGTTAGAAATAAATAGAAAAGAAAATCTGAACAATGAACGGTAAATAAATTTATTTAGTTAGTGAGTCTGAAAAGCTTTGATAATCAAGCCGTCTGTATACATGAATCATTCAGTACTATTTCAGTACAAATTATTTGTTTAGTGCTAGTTTTACGGTATGGTTAGCTGGTAGTGTGCATGCTGACCACCTTCACAACTCCACATGGGGCGGGCCCGCGCCATGCCACCGCCATCGCCAGTGCGCGAGATAATTGGAGCGTCGTTCCGGGCACATTGTTCACTCTGTATTGTTTGTTATGGTAATGCACCTCGTTTTATTTCCTCTCCAAAATAAACCTAACATTGACGAAGCAAAATCACGGCTTTCGCGAAAGAACGCACAAACACAGACTCTCTTTGAGGAGTAAACAATAACAGTGCAATTCTTGACAATGCAGACTTGTTTAACGGTAATGACGTTGTTTGAGAATGTCGGAATTACTCGCTTGATTATCTCCATACGTTTTTCCCGAATGAGACGTAAAAACTTCTAAGCGGTTCGTGTATGCGACGCGTCGCACGAAACATGCAGCAGTAAAATATCCGTTTTAAGTACCGCAATAGAACACAAATGTAGTGTGACAATAACGGAGTAACTACTTAACTAGAAACATAGGCCATTGGTTTGTTCACCGACTTCTGATTGCGCAAGATTTCGTAAAATTTTATGTGTAATATAAATCAAATAATGAAAGAAAGAGATGTAGAGTTAACTAAAAGTTAGACAATATTAGAACCATTTATACTTAATACAATTATTAATGCTGTTATACTTCATAGCCGAAAGATCATGAACTGGATAGTAAAAGCATATAATAAATAATAGTAGTAACGACTTATGTCAATAAACAGAATGATAGAGAGCGACGGCGATATCAAGAAACAGAACATAATTTATAATCGATTCCAATTGATTAGATTCGAAGGATAAAACGATATTACTTCGCGAGTACACACCTCCGTGTTTTTGGGGAGATACTTTCACCGAGAATACAAATATGGAATTGGAAACATTTTTTACGAAGATCTTTGATAGAAAACATAAATGAAGATAGAATCTTCAGTTAAGAGTGAGTTGAGATAATTTTAATAACAAAAATGTGGTTTCCATCGACGCTTTTACTGAAACGATGGAATAAGCAAATTATAGTAAAACCAGTCATGCTGCTTAATACTATTTAATTTTAGACTTGTCAAGGATAAAGATATGACCGTTCTTGAACTCAACAATGATACAGATGAAGGTTGTAGAGATATTACCAAAACTTGAAATTAATTTTCTAAAAGATTGAACATTGAAAGTATCTTTGAAATCACAAAGACACGTCATGTTCATCTCATATTTGGTGTGCCGAAGATAGTTGTTACGTTCTTAGCACTTTTATTGAAACGTTGACTTTATAGGGTATGGTGCGATGATCGCTGGATTGTTATGCAACTATCTATAATGTTTTCATAACTTTTGCATCGTCTCAGGTTTGCGTTACACCGAGTATATTGACATTCATCAGCAGTATATTGTGAACGACATCTCGACGTACCACGTAATCTAAGAAAAGAATTTATGGAAGGAAACAATAGCAAAAATTAATATCGTGAGACTTGTGAAGTCAAATTGATTACCTCAACCATCAACATCATCAACGAGAGCCTTTGTATTACAACGATTCTTATAAACAGTGCACTGAGAATCTATCTTTACTATATGCGGAAAATAATAAAATACCGAGTAAACGTATCATTATAAATAAGGGTATAAGCGTAAATAGTGTCGCTATTGAAGCGGCATACAATTCCGACATTACCTGACTCATTAAATTGCAATTTCGCACCATCTCGTGGATAATAAGGAAGCATTACTACATAACATTGTGTTTTAGCATGGCATCGCGTAATGCTGAAGATTACGTCTCTCTGTGGAAACATTCCATCAACCAGAAGAGATTACGTTATGATGGAATAAGGCGCACGCGCAAACATCTGGGATAGTGACAGGTGATTTATAGAATAACTTCATAATGATCCGCGGATAAACTGCGGAGCTATGTTAGCTCAAGTTTTTATTTGCGTTAAAGTAATGGCTTCTTGTTTTCAGAGTTTTTTTTTATCTATTTGCGTTCATAATTGAGAAGGAACTGGAATCGCTCTTATGTATTGTGTTGAGAAAGAACTGGAATCGTTCTTATGTGTTGTGTTGATAAAGAACTGGAATCGCTCTTATGTGTTGTGTTGAGAAGGAACTGGAATCGCTCTTATGTGTTGTGTTGAGAAGGAACTGGAATCGCTCTTATGTGTTGTGTTGAGAAGGAACTGGAATCGCTCTTATGTGTTGTGTTGAGAAGGAACTGGAATCGCTCTTATGTGTTGTGTTGAGAAGGAACTGGAATCGCTCTTATGTGTTGTGTTGAGAAGGAACTGGAATCGCTCTTATGTGTTGTGTTGAGAAAGAACTGGAATCGCTCTTATGTGTTGTGTTGAGAAAGAACTGGAATCGCTCTTATGTGTTGTGTTGAGAAGGAACTGGAATCGCTTTTATGTGTTGTGTTGAGAAGGAATTGGGATCGCTCTTATGTGTTGTGTTGAGAAAGAATTGGAATCGCTCTTATGTGTTGTGTTGAGAAGGAACTGGAATCGCTCTTAAGCAGATGCGAAACTAATTTATTTATTTATGTGGCAATTAGGATTATTTTTGTCATCAGCCTTCAGGTGAACATAGTTATCTGTTATGCCGTATACGTATATCTTAATCATCGTTAGTTTTAATCTTTATTTTGGAACGTTTCAACTGTTCCTATATGTATGCCTATAATTTCCTGCCAGATTTTTTTAATAAAATTTCTATATATTTGTTACCAACATTTTGATTGTCTGATTTAGAAGCTTTATGTTCAGAGACATACCAACACGCAACCATTAAGATAATTAGCACCGGGATTAGAAATTCAATTTACCTATAAAATAGTCAAAGATAAACCATAGGCCAGGTGATATCTCACGCACGGAGCTAAGTCTATTTTTAAGTGCCCAAGCCTGTTCTACGCAACTCGTAAAAAGGCTATTTCCACTCCAGAAGCAATAAAATGTGTCCCTGGAACAATTTTATCCTCAAGCTTATCTCAGCTTAGGGTGACTTCTTTTTATGGCATACAGCAATAGTCCTTCGACAATAAGAAACACACAAAGGGTCTTTAGGGGACAGTATGGTAACAGTATTTTCGAGAAAGCATTTAAGATTTTTGCGACGCCATTTAAAAGAAGTTTCAGAAAAATCAAAGGCATTGGTACAGTCAAAGTCATAACGGATTCTTTGATAAGAAATGCAATTTTTCATGAATTTCAATCTGAAATGCAATATAACAACGGAATGCTGGTTATGATGTGAAATTGTGTTTGCTTAATGTTTCAAGCCTATTTCAGAGCACAAACTGTAAACAATACCACTGCAGTAAAACACACTCGGGGTATTAAAAGATAGATCAAATTCTTGTTCAAACCTTGTTCAAACCGAACTGCATTGAACCTGAATTATTTTGAGAGACATGGAGCACAAATGAAGAATCACTCCTATTTATATTTTGTTGGCATATAAAACAAACGAGCATCAATGCGATATTTCAGTTATCTGCCCACGTAGTAAAATCGTTGGGAAAACGGTTTTATCCCTCGCTGACCTATTTTCTGGAGAACACAATGGTTTGACTTGTATCGTTGTCTCATTTGTGTATCGATTGCAGTACGTGTGTAATTATTAAAGATCGAATATGAACGAAATAACAGTAAGTACCAATTCGAGTATTTGTCCCATATAAGTTTGGACTCGACTATAATCTATTTCACAAAAAAAAAAAAAGTTCTTATAGTTTAAACCCTGATTTTCACGTATGTCAGTTACTCATATTAGCTTTGTTACTCATAAACCTGTTCCTGAATAATTGGGAACTTGGCAATCACGTAACTGAGTGCCTAAAGACGAAACATTTATTCCAGTTTTTTCCGAGCAGTCCAAACATGCCAGAATCGCAAACAATCTACTCATTAACAAATTGTTTGAAAAAATTCATTGGTGCTGTATTCATATTCAAGCTTCAATATGAATACAGCACCAATGAGTTTGTTAAGACAAGATACTTATTATATAAATGTCGTAACAAAACATCAATCCTTTCAAGAGCTATCATCTAATTTGTCCAAATAAAACTATTCTTTTCCCAACTTATTATCAGTGGTGTCGAAAGGTCACATGCAAACGCATCAAGACGTACCTATGATAGATGCCCAACGAACTATAATATTACGAAATCATCACATTATTTGTGGTTACATTCGTGATTACCACTATACTGGAAGGCGCGAGACCGTGGGAAATGGCTGTGGACATTCGACAGACGAGCAAATCATGTTTATTTACATTTGGTGCTTTATTCAGTAACACTATAAGTAAATATTGTTTTCAAAGCATCTTTATGAAATGCATGTATATGTATAACATCACGAACAGTAGGTTTACTTCATTACCATAAATATTTTCAGTACATATGCATACTAAGTACGAGTAATATGCAGTTGGCGATGCGACAAAATCTTGAAATTCTTGACTAGGTTGCCACTCATAAAGTTCCCAAATAGAAAATTCTTGTTTCATGACGACGAATGGCATAACGGTGTGAAGTGGGCGTGAAATTATAAATAACTACCCTCAGCCAGCCGATTTAGAAGAGCTCAATGTCACAATTTCATTCTTCAAGGTATTTTTATAACGTGCTTCGGGTAGTCCCCGAAATACGTAGCCTCGCAAATAAACAAAGATCTCGCGTAACATTTTTTTGGTCTTCTCCCGAGAATAAGATAATGTGAGAAACTGAAAATATTAACAAGTTTCTTTTCCTTCAAGTTATTTATACGCTGAGAATGTTTATTTTTCTCTCTGGTACTGATTTGGTGAGTTTGTTTGGCTTAGGTAATACAGGTTACCTCGAAATTGTAACACTTATCGGTAAAACTAAATACAGCTGCCAATGATAAATTAAAATCAAAGATGCTCTCGTAACAGACCATGCAATGGCTAATACATAATGTAGCTATATCAAAAGAGAACCGCAAATATAATCTCAATTGTGAAACGAAAGCAATAGCAGTTCAAAAATACATCTGAGTGGAATGGCCGAGTGCAGCTATTAACTCTATACAGCAAGCAAACGGCCACTTGGGCACGTTTAGCCTGTTTCATCCTGGAAACGTTGTCGTTTAAGACAATGGCCAGAGGGAACCTTTTATATTTCAGATCAATAACCCCTTGTTCGGGTGCGAGCCGTTGACACATGAATAGAAAATGAAGCATCAGTTTCCCTCATGGAATCCATTGTCGGCGTTTCTGTAACAATGCTATTATGTGCGATGGGACGCAGTTCGCAAGAGGTCATGCAGTATCTCTACTTATTGTTTATTTAGGTACGGTACAGAGGTTGAACTCATTTGCAAGGCACATCTGGCATCATCCAAATTTTCATCTCAGTATGTACAGTCAACAAAAGAGATATCTAGGCAGGGTATACTAACATATTTGGATGTGAATTGCTTCATGTTCAATTTCGTGACAATATACAATTTTGTGTTGGTGTGTTACAATGTAGGAGTATTGCAAAAATAAAGTAATATATTATATAAAATTCACATACAAATATGTTAGTATACCCTGCCTAGATATCTCTTTTGTTGACTGTACCTACTTTAAAACCGGGTACACCCGCAGATTTATTTTATCCCCGAACATACGAAATTCGTGACTCCGAATGTAATGTTGTATTATATTTATAAGTAATAGTCCCACCCACTCGAGAAAGTTACGATAGCGGTACAGGTCGGAATGTTCATGGTTAGAGCAATTATTTTGGACGAAGCTCGACCGACTTGAGACGGGCAAGGGACAAATTCAATTAGAAAACATTATGGTACGAGAATTAGGAACGAACTCAAGAACACGAAAAGGATACTCGAGATTGCTTTGGGCACTTCTTGGGCATGGAGCTGATACAAGGGCCGGATCACGCAACACTAATGAAGATTTCGCGTGAGAAGCCGTATTTATTTTATTCGTAACGAATAAGGTCGGACGCCTTAATTTTATTAGGCACTTATGAATGAGTTAACCTTATTAAAGTCAAGTCGCGTTGTCCACATAGAAGTGAACGTGACTGCCGGCGTAAGATACAGTCTGAATAATAATTAACTTTTACGATTGCTAGCGAACATAACAAATCGACCATTTGGGATGATCAAAATGACTGGGACTGTATAACCAACATTTGATGGTTTGGGTGGTAACGGTACTAGTTCTAGCTCTCTTACCCTTACGTTTTATTCTATCTAGCTCACCTATGCGCATCTGCTTCGAACGTAAAAGCCTTATGCCTCAAGCAATTAGATAAACAATAAAAAATACGACAAAACGATTAGCTATCTGATCATATCAGGTTTATGATGTTTGCTGTAAACTTTGTCTGTTTTTTATTGTCTTTCATTTCGTTGTTAACAGCCTTTTGTATCCAATCTATCAATATTTATGTCGATATAATGCATATATTAATATGCATTATATCAGACATAAATATTGTTTGATGTAATTAAGATTTCAAGTTCTTAAATCGAATCAGAATTCAATATTGCGCCTACGCATGTGAACGATCAAAGTTTTTATAACGAAATGAAATCTTTCAGTACACACGGCTACATATCAAGCTATACTTTTCCAGTTTACATTGACCTCTCATTCTAAGGAAGTGCTATACAATGCGAGATCAGCTTATACTGGAAAATATAGCTTGATCTGTGGCCGTGCGTACGTGACTGCCAGACGTATATCTTATTGAAGCCAAACTGAACTTGGGCAACAATCTTAGAGATGGTTTGCTTATTAATTTAAAAATCGATGTCTGTAATGCCAATCTTGATGAACTCATCAATTAATCTGCCTAGCTTTTTCCCAACTATGTTGGGCTCGACTTCCAGTCTAACTGGATGCAGGTGAATACCAGTACTACATAGTTTTACATAGAGCGACTTGATAAACTCATCAACTGAATAAGAAAGTAACTGGACCCTTCTACCAATTGAAACAATGGTTAAGGAATATTGAGTAAGGCATCGCAATTCGCAATACGTCGAAGACGGCTATTGAAACACTCCAGAGGGTTCATGTACAGCATGAAGGGATCAAATTATGGGAGTTTGATTGGAGAAAATGAAGAAAGAACAAATTATGCAATTTGTTTTGTAAAAGATTTATTTACCATGAAAGTGTGATTACGTAAACATAATCTTGGATTATATCGTGATCCCGTTTACTGAAGTTAACCAGACACGACTGCTAAGAATAGGTGGTGACTGTGCAAACACTGCTGAACAAAGGTGAACGAAAGAGGCGATTCATGCTTGTGTCTCGTAATAAACCGATTTCTAGTTACGTCAATATTTTTCGTGATGTACTTTTTGCTGGTGTAAGTACTTTGATTGATCTATGGTTCTGTTTTAATTTCTTGATTAGATACAACAAGATATTAATTGTCGTATCTAATCAAGAAATGAAACAGAACTCATGTGATAAGACGGCACGAAAAACGGAATCACAATACCTAATGTAAGTTACGAAAAGACAGTTAAAACGAAAAACATTCAAAGTTATACGTAACGAGGCGAATGAACTCGCTTCGGTCAATATCAAAGTTGAATTTAAACAGCCGCCTACTAATGACCAAAATTTTAAACGAACGAACAAATGTTACCACCACAAGTCCATATTTGCTGACCTCTTAGAATTTTTTTTACTTCACAAAATTTTATAAGTAGGCAGATATTTTGGAATGTAATAAAAAACAGGAGAAAGTATTTTTGCATAACTAGATGATATACTAGCTATATTCGATTTTACAACCGTCATAGCCTAAGGAAAGACAATGAGTTACATAATAATTATTACGCATCAAGATGTTAATGCTGCTAAATATAACAACGATATTGGATTAAGAATACTTAAACATTCACTGTAGCTGGTAAGACACTCCTCACAGAAATTAACTCCTATTGTGTTGATTGAGGCACTTAACATTTAACAACGCTTATCTCTATTAAGACTCGACCATGAAACCATTGGTACCTTTTTTCGAAATTTACAATACATTTGCATAATTATAAAGGATAGTTGATTGATAAGTGCATCAGTAGACAGTCGCTTCAAGGTATTCTCGTTATTAATGCCCAGTTAGAAACCGGTTCAACCTGCAAAATATGAATCATTCGTTGATTAATTATATGAGAACCGCTGATACAACATTTTGTTTGGATTATTACATAGTTCCTTGTTCGTGAATCGTGATGTAATTATTGAGGTCAATTTAATATGAAAATAATAAAGTCAGCATACTAGTTAGTAAAATTATAAGCAATGATGTGAACATTGTCTAAGGTCTAGAATTCAACATTAATTTCGTAATCTTTAGCTTTTGTTATAGTTAATGCTACTTTTATGGACATATGTAACAGTAACATTATTTTTATTTTTATCATTAGTGTCCCGGTCCCCAACGTAGCAGCATGTCACTCAAATATTTGTAGGGCATCCGTCAAGGACCTCTGAAAGGACCCTTCGTACGCCACCGTCCTAGTTCGCACGGACTTTTATAGTAAACAACTGATCATGTTACTATTATTATTAGATCGAATGAATTATTGTTGAAAGGAATATAAGAACTAGTGAACAACGTAAACTTTTTATTGATACAAGTCTTTTAGTACTAATAGTACTATAGGTAGATTGGTGTTACCAGCTGTTAGATTTTTCTTTTTATCGCTGTTCCGTTGACTGCTTTCGGGGTCTGCAACCATCACACGGGCCGATTCAATTGCTCAATGCCCCACCATTGTGTTACGTGACCAATTGAATCAATATTGTTCCTCTATTGCGTTATCTGCTTATGAATGAGTTACGTTTTCCTATCTGTGTCAAATTAAATTAACGCCATACAATAAATTTCAATTTATTTTCGAATGAAGAGCAGACTTTACTTATTTTTTTAAGTCTGTAACTCTACGGTGTGTGGTCTACGTGTGCAGTTTTTGCTTACTTCTGCTCTGTTTTTGCTGACAATTCAAAGGATTCACCAATTCAATTTTGCTTCAGCTTCTTGACCAAAGAATAATGCAAAGAGCAAGAACAGCAATGGATTATCCATTTTAATCATGGCACTGCACCAATTCTTTACCCCCCGGTCATTGGTCTAATTCAATGCCAAACAAACAGTTTATACATTAACAAATTCTTTGTGTACTAGTTCATTGTCAGTGAATAATTCGACGCTGCAGATAATGTGTCATTTAGCATTGATGTACTAATGCAAGAGTTACTAGCGTGGGTCGACGGCATTGTTGCGTGGGAAAACAGCCCAATTGCGGCTGTGCATCCGGCTAAAGTGTTAACAAATACTTATAGGCTGTAACTAGTTAGTTAACCTATTGACGAAGAGGCTGTAGCTAAACGCTACCGGTTTTGAAGATTTATAATGTCTCATTATATAGCCAAGATTTACCTATAGCCAGGGATAGCCACTGCGCCTAGTAAATTAAATAGAAATATGAGTGTCTTTGTAAATAAAGGTCGTTGCAATTCTGCCTACACCTTTGTGGAGACGCGACTCTACGTGACACGGTAATAAATCTGCGGCGGTCTTGTGTGCCATGCTGTCTTGACAATGTTCGGGTGAGAGCTATCATAACTCAAGGGAAGAGAAATTAGACGTGCTGAAAATTTGTGCACTTTATACACATACGACGGACGTATGTGGGTTACGAGAATTATTCGAAGTAATAAATATAATTACTTCACGCAACCAGCTAGGTAAACTTATCATAGAAAAATATACCTATATACGAGTCGTGTCTAGAATTATACGACGGAATAACAAGCCAGACAACTTTCAGTTAATGAAGGCAATGATGAGAGAGAGAGAGATAGCTAGAAAATTGAAACAAGAAGAATAAACAATTGAAATAGTCATTAGTCTTCATTACCAGCGATATAAAGTGACAAAAATGAATTGGAGATGTTTCATAGTTGAAATATGGATATGTGACGAGAGCACCCATTAGTTCAAACATACAGCTGTCATGATTAGTCATGAATCTGAAATATAAACGCGCTAGTTTAAAAATGATTGCAAACGTACTGTTTTTCGTAACGGTGAATTATTATAAGTCACCGTTACTCTCTTATGGCCGGCATTACAATAGAATAATTTATTAGCTTGCGATACTACATCTCTAGAGTTACGATAATTACACATTCCAACTAGATGTAATAAATTTTAACTAAGTATTAATACGTGACGCAGTATTCGAATGTCAATTTCACTTTCTAAAATGATGTACGATTTCTAAGCAAACGGGAAACAATCTGCTTTATCATCTAATTGCTCTTCGTTATCGCAGTACCTGTACACAACATTGTTTGCCAGCAATAATTAATTTTCATTGCTTACAAAGTTAATTTCTGAACTAGAAAGTCACTTTGTTTAAAATTCCGCTTATTCAGACTAAGCAACCCCTTTTCATGATCTTTAATGAATCTGTATTTAGGTCACTGTTAGAAATTTCATTTGAATAAATCTGGGTTATTTCAGATAAAGGCCACGGATAATGTAAACCTCACGCTAACCAACGGAATTAATGAGCATTAAACGATGCAAATTCCTTAGAGCAGCTTAAGTTCTACAACAATATTCATCTTCTTTAGAACTACCTTTAAAAAAGTTCCTTGACGAAGTTTAGTAATGTCACGAATTAAGGACAGCACGCCACTGAGTCACCGCACGATTCTTTTGAATTGTTGACCACAGCTCATCCCTTTGAAATTCCAACAGGGTGAATCAGGAACAAGATCACATACCGAGGTGTAGGAACATTTGAATACAATAATATTTTAAAAATACAAGGCATGCTGTTAGTGTAATCTTATTGAATTAAACAAAGTACAACCAAATGCTTTATTTACAATCATTCTACCACTAGTAACGACGCATCTAATATGGAAATAATGACTCATATTAAATTATAAACTTTCAAATTAAAAGAATTGGTTATATTGGATCTTTGCACACTACGCCTGTGTTTTTTGTTTAGTCATAGAAAGTGCATGTCGTGAATTGAATAGTAGACAATGGCGCATCATTGGAGAGTTAGTAAGCAATTGTAGTATGAAGAAATTAATCTGCAGGCAAGCAAGAGCGAGCGATAATAACTTGTCTGCGCTGTCGATTGCTAAACGAAACGTGCTTTCTTTTCACGTTTAACAGATGGTTTATAATATTGTTTTCAGGAACATCTGCGTCCTTGGAAAAACTTGTTTCTTTGAAATTAAAAGCATAAGAAATAAGTGGTCGGTGTACAATGATGAAACGACCAACTTCACATCGGCAAGCTGCGATTTGGTAATGTGTGCGCGCAGTGGCCAGGTGGCGAAACTGGTTGTCTTCCCTTCGCCTTGCCATCAGGTGTGTGCTATGAATGTGCTTCCAGATATATTTCACATACACTTTGATTGCTTTCAAAATAATCGCTTTGAAATACATAGGTGCAAGGGATGTCATAAGCGATCCGATAGAATATATTCCCAGGATGCTGGTTTCTAGTATAGTATCAAATAAATTATTAGGACTAAATTGCTATATAAAATTGTGTCATTTGAAACAGTCCTAAACATTAATGTGCCTATAAAATACCTGCAAAGGCGTACAATACTGCGCTACCTGCGCTTTATGCGGCTTCTCGTTTCCAGCCCCATTGTTAGAGATGTAACTGACCCTAGGACGCGAGGCTGGGCAGGTAGTGCTGGCTTCAATCAAATCAAAAGGATTAAAAATAAAACAGATCGTACTCAGTTGCTCAATATCATCTCCAAATCAATAGGCCATTCATGTGCTACGTACAATATGGGCATTAAAGTGGAGCGAGTAGCTAATACAATGAACAATAGAGATTAAACATTTGGATTGAATGCAGGCGCCAACATCGTGTAGGTGTCGAAATTTATTCATTATCTCATGTAGGCAACTCGCTGTATGTTGGACTAGATATATTATTAAGTACATGCGATAAATCTTGGTATTGATGTCCAGACTGTTATCAGCCATGCTCAAGATTATCCCGATCCGTAACAGCTAATTGCTTTCCATTATTCCTCATTGCGTTTATTAGTTCATGACCCAATTAGCCTCTAAATTGGTTTGATTCAAGTGGCTCCCAGCGTGCAGAAACAACTGATGCTTTTTTTTCATAATCCTTTCTTAGAATCGCCTCTCAAACAGGCAATATATTTAGAGAACATGACGTGCTTTATGTCATCACCTAAACCCTGATTTATAAACAAAAGGTATTTTTGTTCGCTTTGTGCTCATCGGTTCTTGGAAACAGCTTTGATATTATTTTAGAGATGACCTTTCAGGTAAAGCAAATTGACCCGTTCTCTGACAGCGATTCGTTTTTTTCTTCTATATAACGGGTCTGTATTCTGTATTTTATTTCTTTATTTATGTAAAGTTTATTATTTTTGCATATTTTAATTTTAGAGGTTATTGGTACAGCTTTTAGCAGGTTTCTTATTGTGTGTTGCTATGTTGTCGATGATCTTACTTTCTTTTTTAGTCTCAATGTTTGCTTGTTTAGTAAACAAATCATTAGTAAATGCCAACGATACTAACAAAACAATCCAGATTTGTGCTCAGGAATGTTTGGCAATATCTTCTCACCTTTTAACACATCTTGTTAGAGTATCTGTAAAGTAATTGACAGTTTCTGTGATTATAAACATTCGATGTAACGTTACCCACCGTTAATTGGATGACAAGTTCCAGTGATCCCGGTACACAACCAATCAATATGCAACCGTATAATACACCGCACCGTAAGAGCTCTCCGGTACTCAGAGCTGGGCATCCACTCGATTATTGATTTGCATGCTTTCCTATACAACAGAGATCACTAACACCTTTATAGTCAATAACAATGTCACAAACAAAACCCTCCTTCAGATGAAATCGTACGATAGAGTTTCACTTGTCAATACTGTCTTGCATCTATCCCAAGAAAATTTTACTGTCACTGATTTCGCACTAGATTCTAGTGAATGCAGCAAATAGGCCGTTTTCACTCCGATGTCGTATTGATTGTAGACGGATTGAATTAAAACAATGGCGTACATAAACACAATGTAATGTCGCGAGGCGTGCACAGCACGTGCCGCCCCGCCCGCGGTCACCTCCGGACTGGCGGTGCGATCGTGTTGAATAAAGATCGCGTTCGGGTGCGTTCGTCGCACGACGCTCACTGCGTTCGGATGGCCTGCTCAGCGCAACACAGCGCGGCAAGGTAACTCGATGGATGTTTTTATTTTGAAACCACTGCATGTCATTTCCATGCGTGCGTTATATTTATGTCGATTTGCATTCATGTCTAGACTTCCTAATTTGGCATAGTTATGATTTAATAGTTGCTTACTATTATTAGGAATTTTTGTTCATTATAATAATATTACATCGTTGTTTTCCTAATTAATTCCTGTACATTTGTTTCTCATTTCAGTTCAAAAAATTTATGAACGTTTTTATGATTCTCTCATCTCTGTATGGTACACGCTACCAGGTTCATTTAACACACAAATGGCTGGACTGGACATTGATGACTCGAATAATGACAAGTTTTATTGCAAACATTTGCATTTTGAAGCGAAGCAGTAAATAATAAAAGCTCATTGCCTTTGGTTTTTAATGTTGCATATTCTGTACGTTGGATTTTCTTATCAACTCATATTGTAGGTTCGCATCATAGACATAACTATGGTTTGCCTCAGACTAAGTATTTTATTTAATCTGAGTGGTTCGCATAATATTTGTCTGCTGATTTTCGTAATGCCTAACACATTTCCACTATGACTCTTGTTCAATATCGCATATATTGCAATCCACGGTCGAGATTCCGACAAGGAAAATATCACGTTTAAGTATAAGTACCTACCTACTTCATAATTTTACTACAATCCAAAAAGGGATTAAAATTCAAACGTCAACACAAATCATCTAGATATCATTAAAACTATCTGTGAATGCGAAAAAATACAGCCAATTTAAACAAGCAGAGTACCCGTATAACAAAAATACTAAGTTACCAACCGAAGTATCGAATTTAAATATGAGACTGTTAAATTGGACTCGACACCAGACACATGACGGTCATTCACATAGGTATACATATACTCGTACATGCCACGACTTGTGTCAAAGCCCTTTTTCGCTCGGCACCTGAGAGAGAGCAAATTGACAATTTTGGGATGATTGTATTAAGTTTAAACGAAATAAACATGACTATGGTATTTCGCAAACGGCCAAACATTTTTGTCAAATGCTCGTGAGCGAGTTATTTTATATGGATGATGCCTGGGTAAAAAAAAAACAATTTAGTCCATCAGTCAGATAATAAAAAAATATTAGACGCGTATTTTTTGCTTTATCATATTAATAAAAAAATACTTAGATAACACGCATTAAAGAGAGCGGGCTCCTTACGTCACAAATATAACAAATTTCGTACAAAATCTAGCAAGGAGTGACGTCATGCCACAGTTTAACTCAATTTATCGCCGTAATCATTTAATTACGTAAATAATGAAAAAATACGTGTCCAATATTTTATAATACTTAATCTACATGACGGACAAAAAAAAAAATTAGTCATCATCTTTATTATTTGGAATAGAAAACTGTGAATTTAAATAACTTTAATGATTTTGGACGCATAGATGCTGCGGTTTGCATTTTGAAATAAATACTTAGTCAATATACCAAAATTCGTAAAGTACCTAGTTTTGGATTAATTCAAATGAATTGCTGACGAGATCTATTTGCAAGCAACATGGCAATAGCAGTAGCAAACTTTCATTATCATAAGAATACAGAATTACTTATGCCATTACTTATCACTGCCAAATGCTGCTTGTAAATCCTAGAATCCTGAATTAGTTTTAATTCTGTAGCAAATCCTCCAGTCAGTCTCAATTACTCGTATTGTTTTCTTACAGTTAATTCTGTGGATGTCACATGTAATTTTTCCACTTCATCAATTTTTGTCACGCCCTATCTCGCCATGGAAAGGTCAGTGAACAGTGTGAACACTGCTAATTTATGGAGTAGCATCAGTCTTCTAGCGCACGTGTGTTAAGTTGAGCGTCCATTGGGTCGGAATCGGAGTGTACGCACCAGAAAGAGCGTCCGGATTTACAAAATGCCGATAGGGTGCGGCCGCTTCATTCGGATTTTGCATCGGCAATATCAACTATATTTGAACCGGTTTCTTGATCCGTAGTTAACTCAGCCAATAGTTAAAATAGTAACTAATGGTTAAATTTTGGCAAAATGTGAACCAAATTGAACCATTAGTTAGGTACTTACTATTTTTAACTATTGGTTGAGTTAACTACGGATCAAGAAACCGGCCCTTAGTCATTAATTTGAAAGTAATTTCAAATAAACATTTTATTGTTTGTTTTTAAATTCTGTTTGCACATCAATCACGTAAAAAATGACAATTACAATTGATCTTTTCGGTATCTGGTAACACTGGGCGTCACTGCGGATGACGTCATCGGTAGAAATACCGGTCTCTGCCGCAGATTTGCTTATCCAGTGCACGCAGTACCATAGAAATCGGACCAATTTCGACCCGGTGGACGCGCAACTTTAATGTGATGTTACGAGTATCTCTAGGAGCCGCCCTACTGTCGCCTTCCGTCGTCCTATAGTCGATCCGTGGAGACATGGCAATTAGAATGCCATTAAATATTATTAAGTTAAACAATAGAGATCAGAGGTACCCAAAAAATATAGTTGAGATTCTTTTTAGGGTTCCGTACCTCAAAAGGAAAAAACGGAAACCTTATAGGATCACTCGTGTTTCTGTCTGTCCGTCTGTCACAGCCAATTTGCTCCGAGTCTAATAGACCGATTAAGTTGTTTGGTACACATATGAACTTCTGTGACCCAATCACGGACGGGTAAAGTAAATAAATGAATTTTGAATATCGGGGGTTACTTTTGGGGGGCAAATAAGAAAATAAAAAAAAGTTTTGTAAACTATACCGTGTGACATATAATATCTAATGAAAAGGCTTACTATGAGAGTCTCAAATATTTTTTTTTTATGATTATAAAATATATTGTTTTAAAGTTATTTAAGAAAGTAAGCGAAAATTGACCATTCCCCCCCTTATCTCCGAAACTACTGAAACTAAAGTTTTGAAAAAAATAAAAAAAATAGTTCTTTAATTGTAGTTTACAGTAAAACCTATAAGAAATCTGTGGTCTTAAAATAACATGGTAAATCTCTCAATATTGTGAGTACAAACTTACATTTACAGTTGGAATATATGGGAGAACATGTTTTTCAACTGCAATGTTAAGTTTGTTCTTGGGATAAATTCATCCCAACTACGGAACCCTTCATAGTGCGTGGCCCGACGTGCATTTGACCGGTTTTTTAGGTGCTACAATCGCTTCGCATACCTCTGACAGCAAATTTATAACAATGCGAAAAAAGATCACTGTGATGCAAAATTAGACGTAAAATACGAAGAACAGTAGGTACCTATAATTATGTTGTTGTATTCATCTATAATTGAATGAATACTGTGCAAAACGCAGCCCAGTCAGAATGTGGAAACCTCTCACGTCTTGTTAGCATTAAAAGAAAGATCTAAATATTTTTTTCGTTTTAATCTTCGCGGAATTAATAATTGACAAAACCGCAACTTGATTATCTTCTTTGCTATGTCCAAATAATTTTAACTGTCAGTATACATTTTAATTTTAAGCATTCTCCTCGTTAACCTTATTAGGCTTCTCCAGGTAAAATATATTTCTAGTATTTATCCTTTTGTGTAAATAAATACGTTTACAATAATTACAGTTAACTTGAAACAAGTTTGGGTTTAAATTATAATAATATTTTCTGCTAGTTTTACAAAACAGTACCTACCTAGGCCACTGAGCTCTGCTCGGTATATACCTATTGCTCATTTAATAGTACCTGGGCGACCGAGCTCTGCTCGGATGAAAATAGAGAAATCGAATTTTCCCAGATATGAGACCTAACTAGATCGATTTTTCGCCCCGTAAACCCTGCACTTTCATCTAAATCGTTAGAGCCGTGATTACAAATATTGCTCATTTAGGATGCAACATCATTATTTAATAATATGTTGATAATAAGCTGGACTTGTTTCTGCCTGCCTAGCCTTTTCCCAACTATGTTGGGGTCGACTTCCAGTCTAACCGGATGCAGCTGAATATCATTATTTTACATGGAGCGACTGCCTATCTGACCTCCACAACCCATTAACTGGGTAATACGATACCCCTTGGTAAGACTGATTGTCAGACTTTCGGGCTTCTGACGACCCATAACGACTGTCAAAGATCCACGAATGACAGCCGGGACAAACGGCTTAACGTGCTTTCCGAGGCACGGAGGAGTCTCGGTATGTAAAGATGGTCACCAATAAGCTGGACTTGTTTATGAGGTAAAAAATGTATAAAATTTTCATCAGTCTCGTTATAGTTTGGCTCTACAGTTTATATTCTTTTGTTGCAGTTCAAGACGTTAACATTATCCTATAATTCCTGGTATTAAATGTTGTCTTTTGTTATATTGTTTTTCAGTATCAATTTATGTGCGTACTTATAACCTCTCTTTTGCCAACTTTTAACATAGTATAGTTTGAATTGGTCACAAAATTGTATCTTTACCCATGATGTTATTGTAAACGTGTGTCTTGCTTGTCCAAAGTTTATAAAAGACTTTGCTGTCAACAGTAAAATCTTTGTATGTTTTGTCTCATTGCATTCGTCCTCGACCTCTCTGTTAACGAGACCTGCAGCCGACGAAGGAATGACTTCGCATACCAGCTAAATATTTTATATGTACTTAGTTACTTTTGTGTTTCCATTGTATTGTTTTAATGTAATGTTGCATTTAATCTTCAAGAATAACATTGTATTTCTAATGTCCCTATCTGTCTTCTAGGTTTGTCTTTGTTTTATTTGTCCTTCTGCTTTTGATTCAAATGTTTAGAAACAATTATCTACTTATTTCAAAAATTTTAGGTAGGTATGTGAAGTTTGCCGTGCAAAATATATTTTATTTCATCGTTAAGTTCTTATTTGCATTACATTAACCCTAAAAGCGTCGGCGCGGCGTCGAGGGGTTGACGGGCTGACGGCTGGTGTGTGATGCTGTTAGCTCCAGATAGTTTTTGCTATGTTTTAATCTAGACCCTAACAAGGTTGAGTCTGATTTAGGAATGTAATTTGGATTTAAATCTAATCCTTTTGAAGCAAAACCTTTGGTATTTTAGTTTAAATCGTGCATATGGACTGGCAAGCATATTATTTTATAATACTATTTTTTGAAAAAGGATTATGTATTCTTGTTATTATTTGCATTGATGCTGTTGTTACTGTGGGTTATATAGATTATAAGCCAAAGATGCCTTCAGAATATTCCGACATAATATTCTATCTCCCATAACTATTACACCACAAAAGCTATAATGAACTTCATAAATATGGGATTCTGGGGTTATGATTATGGACCGTCCAAATATATCTCATCTGTCAATCCAGATAAATCCGTGTAGTCTACCATCAACAAACGTGAACAGGACATGAATTATATCCGTAATTTATATAATATTTATCACAATCTAACACACAATCGAAATGTCGTACAATCGTGCGGCGATTCATGCCCAAAATAAATAAAAATAAATAAAATAAATAAATATATTTGGACATATCACACAACGCCATCTAGCCCCAAGCTAAGCAACCTAATGCTTGTGTTATGGTAACGAGATGGCTGATAAACTACTTATATACATTTTTTTTTTTTGTAAATACATACATATTATAGATAGAAAAACACCCAGACTCAGAACAAATACTTGTAGGTCGTACAAATATTTGTTCCGTGCGGGAATCGAACCCGCGACATGCTGCGCAGCAGTCAATCGCTCAACCACTGCGCCAACCGTGTCGTCAAAAATAGGCATAGCTAAAGGGGGCTATTCATTTTGTTCCATGGGAAAGAGCGACGAGCCTCTCTGACAGTGATGTATTATCCTCTTTGGGGATTACGATATGTTTAAACTGGAACAGTACAGGACTGATATACAGTCAGCCCTACATTTTTGACATATTTTCAATTGTAACTGATGCTATTCATAGGACTTACGACGCCTCTAATACCTAAGTCTCAAGGAGATGTTATTTTTAGCTGCGACATTACTGATTAATTTTCCTGTTAGCTGATATTTTTAGAATATACGACAATGGTTATAAATCTGCAGACAGGATGTATTTGTTCCTGAAATAGTAATAAATTATTGTTAGAGCTAGAGCCATTATATATGAGATTAATTGGTTTCTGGGAAGGTCCAATGAAGGAATGGTAGCAATCGCCAGGTAACCACACTGAAAAAATGTTAGCAAATATAATAGGTTACCATTAAGGTTAATAGGTTAATAGGTTATATAATATATCCTTAATGTGAACTTGTGAAAGTTTAATCACCTGTTTGCTAAGTCTTCCCGGTTGTTTTTATATTTAACGGATAATCTCCACGCATATCCTTCGCTCTACTAAATCTGGCGTATGGTTTTCACCATGCAAGAATATCTCAACCATTCTACGAACATTCTAGTGAATAATAAAAGCGGATCAAATATTCTATGTGATTATGCACGCCCCTAAATATTGTATACATCAGGAAGCAGCCTAACGTAACTTTCTCTGTACTTCATTAACGGGAGGTTATCCGAATTTTACCTGTTTTAGAATCAATTTTAAATGGTCAAATTATTGTATTAAGGTTCTGAAAAAAATATATGCCATAGATACATCCTTGCTTGAGGGAAATTAACGGTTCAAAACACGATAAGTTGTAATTTCCTCGATGAAAAAAAAATCCAAAACATGGTCGATTTCAAAACCATTTTCCGTTTCATTTCCTAATTACAGCATAAAATTATATGAAAATTGCATGTACCATTAGGTAATCGTATTTCAGAGGGAATTTAACGGTTGGATTTTTAAGTTTAATAGATTTTTTTTAAATAAACTCAAAATTAGTCAATTTGGCTTAATCCGCTCGCGGTCAGAGTCCTGCGGGACGTCATCGAGGTTGGACCTGTGTCAAAATTTTTAAAAATTCGCTCTCCCTGCTGTTGTTCAAAAAAATTCAAACAAAAGACGAACACATTATATATGAAATTGCGACAGCTCAGAAAAAATATCTCGTAATTATATTATAGTTTTAATTCATAATATTGTTTTCGAAAATGTGATTATTTATATGTGGTATGATGACGTTTAATTGTCATCTTACGATAGTGCTAAGACACATTGCAAATTATTATCGATAAAATTATAGTCAAGCGCGAGTAGTTTATAATTTTTTATCGTGGTCCTTTATGAAGAAGTTTTAAAACACATTTTTCTAAGATTTTTCATCAGATTCATCCACATTAGTATTTTCACTCTCCATCGAACTGTCTTCACTACTAGTCTACTACCATATCCTACATAAATTACACATAATATAAATACAATGTGTCCGGTTGTCGGTTGGATACTAATAATAATCAACTTTCACTCTGGCAACAACAGTGAAAATTAGAAAAAAATAAAAATGTGCGGTCGGGGACCACCGTCAGGAATGAAGTTCCTTATAACGTATGATTTAAAACACAAACACAAAATTTTCACATCCACCATCTTGAATTTTCATTTTGACTTCACTACCGGCTTTGGCTCCCTCGAAAACCATAAAAACGACACCCCATGATCAGTTTTGAGTACAAAAAGTCACAGTATACGATAAAATATCGTGTTCTATACATTCGAAAAATAGCGCTTTGTGAACGTAGCCATGGCTAGGCGGTAACCGTATCACTCAGTGCCCATGTTCGAAAGCAAGTTCGTCGATGACGTATCCTATTGTCGGTTTGAAACTTTTAACATATTGACACTTGCACTTTTGTTTAGGTAAATAGTCCTATGGGACGCCAATCCCACATGAGCGGGGCCGGTTAGACAATATACTAAATTAATTTTGATGTCGTAGAATAGTAGATTCGATAAATTATAGCTGTAGCAGTAGGTACATCCCTTGATAATAAAGTACGGCAATTGTTCCTTCATATGTAGTTGTCAATAATTACTGATCTTCATGAGCAGTGGTCAACATCAAAAACAAAAGAATATGTTTGCAGCATAAGCAAAACAGTACGACCATTTTTAGCCCATTCTAAAAAAAAAAATTTTTTTATTCAGTCACTAAAGGGGTTATAGGGGATGCAAGTTAGACACACAATATACTAAAACAACAGCCACATTTTATAAAACTTTCCTTTACAGTACGTTTGTAGTTGTGGTCTCTCTCAGTAGCCAAAATACACAGAGAGTTAGGACTGGTGACGCGGGAGCAAGCGATCGACGACGAAGCAGCTTGTCCTGAGGTCGAAACGCGCAGCCTTCAGTAGCAATTTCCCACTGCTTGCGAAGTTTTTCGTTTTTAGTGGATAAATAAACAAACGCTTGTTCGTGTCGTTCCTGCATAGGAACGACACGAACAGGAGTAATACCTAATGGCATAACACGAATACACTGAGTGATTCTTACAAATTATTTCTGACGAACCCGGCTATCGCTAAAAAATATAACAGTAGATTGTACACACGGGATTTCTCATTAACTGTCAGCTAACCATTAATAATAGGTCTTTACCTATGAAATTGCCGTTTTGTATGAAAAAATTTAAACGAATTTTTTTCATGCATTTTTTATTTGTATTAATCGAAGTAATCACCCATGCAATCAATGCATCTTTGCCAACGCAGTGGCAGTTTATTGATGCCCTTCTTAAAGAAATCAGCTGGACGGGAGGCTACAAATTCTTCAAAGGAATTTTGTACTGCCTTTCGGGTATTGAATTTTTTTCCCGCCAAGAAGTTATCCAAATTCTGGAAAAAGTAGTAGTCTGTAGGCGCAAGGTCTGGTGATTAGGGCGGATGACGGAGAGCTTCCAACCCCAGTTCTTGCAACTTGGAGACCGTCTGCTGTGCAGTATGAGGTCGCGTGTTGTCGTGCAGGAGCAGCGGAGACGAGCGATTGACCAATGCTGGTTGGAGATGTGCCAGCTTCTCCATCATTGTGTTCAGTTCTTCACAGTACACATCTGAAGTAATGCTCACCCCGTTTGGTAAGAAGCTGTGATGAATCACACCGGCGCTAGACCACCAAACAGTGACCATCACTTTTCTAGGGGTAAGTTTTCGTTTAGGGCATTCTTTAGGTGCTGAACCAGGATCCAACCAACTTGCTGATTGCGGTTATCAAACAGAATCCATTTTTTATCGCAGGTAACGATGCGGTTCAAAATTCCTTCATTTGTGTGTCTGTTGAGCAGTGCAAGGCACGTCTCGACGCGTACTTCGCGCTGGCGATCATTGAGTTCGTGGGGCACCCATTTGTCAAGCTTTTTTACCTTGCCAATTTGACGCAAATGGACCAATATTGTTTTGACGCTAATGTCGAAAGCTGCTGCTAATTCAGCCGTAGATCATCAGCTTCCACAATCGCCTTTAATTCGTCATTGTCGACCAAAGTCTTCGGACGACCGCGAGGTTCATTTTTCAGGTCGAAATTTCCAGAACGGAAGCGAGCAAACCAATAACAAGTGGTGCGTTGGTTTGTAGTGTTAGCTCCGTAAACGTCGTTGATGTTGCGTGCCGCTTGTGCCGCGTTGCTGCCACGACGGTACTCATATTCCATAATTACTCGATTTTTTAACGTATCCATGATGACGAAAAAGATTGAAATGCGATGAAAATGTAACACTAATCAATAAACAAATGACTACTTTTGGAAAAAAAAACCATGTTTTTAAAATAAAATTAATTTGAAATTAGAATTCTTAGCCAAACAAAAATTATTTTGATTTGAAATGACCAGTACTGCAGAACGGCAATTTGATAGGTAAAGACCTAATATTTATTTTTATTATAGATATAGATGGTATAAGAGGCCTAAACTTTATGTTTTCTGTGAACGTTATGCGAACAATCAAATAACAGTAGGTATATAACAAAATATAAAAAAAATAATCGAAAAAAATATAACAGTTGAGAATCAAACTTTTAACAACGGGTTTGCAAAGCAGTCGTCGAACCGTTAAGCTATTTGGTTTGATGAAAGTTTACTAAAATAGCCGTTTAAAGGTTCAATCTGTAACTATCTGCTATATTCGTTTCCTACTCAGCCCAATGAATTAATGGAATAATTCGCTTTTACATTGTGTTTTAATGTCACTTATATCGTCGTAGACAACGACCGATACCGATTATCAGCATTCTCCTGCCCTTATCCCAATTTTTTTTGGGGTCGATGCAACTTGTTTTTATCTTCCATACTTCTCTATTAGTCGTCATCTCGATAGTCATTCCCTTTCTAGCCACATTATCTTTCACACAGATCATCCATCGTTTCTTTGGTATTCCCTTACTCGTATAGTCATCCAGATTCATAATCAAAACATTCCAGACGACATTTTCTGCATTTCTCCGCATCACATGCCCATACCATGATAACCGATTTCCACACACGCCGATACCGATATCGGCACGATATCTACCGGCGAAGACAGTGCGGGGTGAGAGTAGCGGGCATTCTTTCAATTGAACAAACTTATTCAAACTGCCGCCGACTTAGTAGTGTGGTTGTTTGTCGTGTCGCGATGGTTATCGATATTCACCAATATCATGGGGCTGATAATAATTGTACCTATTGTTATCGAATCGTGTTGGTGTAGTTATCTGATAATTTGAAAACAAAACGACATTTTATGTAATAATCTTAGTTCACTCCACCGTAGACACCATAAAATGTAAACCTAAGGAAAAAAAATCGACCTAAGAAAAACTAATTAAGTTGATCAACTGCAAATATTTTACACTGTAGCATAGATTTTCCGCAAAATCGTCGGCAGCGCGTCGTAAATAAACACGTCGCGCTACATTTGGGGGAGGCGGAGGTAGCGTTTCAAAGGCCGACAGGCCCGAACAACCTGCCGTTAACAATGAAGTGCATGTTTTTCCGCTTGTATAATTTTCGTTTTAGGCTAATATACGTCCAGGGGATCGTGAGCTAACCCTCCATTACAGTCATGTTTAAGGGAAAAATCATCCCCTCTTAAGGGCACACTCTTTGAATATTCCTGTTTTTAGAATCAATTTTAAATAGTCAAATTAGAGTATTTAGATCCTGAAAAAAAAATATGTCATAGATACATCCTTGCTTTAGGTAAATCTACGGTTCAAAACACGATAAATTGTAATTTGCTCGATCAAAAAAAAATCCGAAACGGGGTCGATTTCAAAACTATTTTTTGTTTCATTTCCTAATTATAGCACAAAATTATATGAAAATTGCATGTACCATGAGGTAATAGTATTTCAGAGGGAATTCTACGGTTGGATTTTTAAGTGTAATACATTTTTTCTAAATAAACACAAAAATAGTAAATCGGGCTAAATCGGCTCGCGCTCAGAGTCCTGCGGGACTTCATCAAGGTTGGACCTGTGTCAAAATTTTTAAAAATTCGCTCTCCCTGCAGTTGTTCAAAAAAAATCAAATAAACGAAGAACACATTAGATATGAAATTGCGATAGCTCAGAAAAAATATCTCGTAATTATATTATAGTTTTAATTCATAATATCGTTTTCGAAAATGTGATTATTTCTATGTGGTATGATGACGTTTAATTGTCATCTTACGATAGTGATAAGACACATTGCAAATTATTATCGGTAAATTTATAGTCAAGCGCGAGTAGTTTATAATTTTTTATCGTGGTCCTTTATGAAGAAGTTTTAAAACACATTTTTCTAAGATTTTTTCATCAGATTCATCCATATTAGTATTTTCACTCTTCATCGAACTGTCTTCGCTACCATACCCTACCATATCCTACAATAATCACACATAATATAAATACAATGTGTCCGGTTGTCGGTAAAACTAAATAACAATAAATAAAAAACAATAATAACAATAAATAACATAAATAAAACTTATCCGGCGATTTAAAAATTTGCCCTTATAATAGTAGATTCGATAAATTATAGGTGTAGCAGTAGGTACGTCCCTTGATAATAAAGTACGGCAATTCTTCCTTCATATGTAGTTGTCGATATTTACTGATCTTCATGAGCAGTGGTCAACATCAAAAACAAAAGAATATGGTTACAGCATAAGCAATATAGTACGACCATTGTTAGCCCATATTTAATAAAAATATTATTGTTTTTTTATTCAGTCACTAAAAGGGTTAAATAGGGGATGAAAGTTGGTATGGTAATTCACCATTTATGTCGATGGAATACCATCGGGCACACGGCTTGTCTACTTGATAAAATTCTTATATTCACTGACAGACAATGCACAGCCTAAACCGCCGAAGCATGAAATTTTGCAAGAGTTCTTTTTGTGACGAAAGTAATTAAATTTCTATTAAAATTGCAATTTAAAAAACCGTTGCAATTTTGAAATTTCACCTTAGTACCGCAAAATCATGTGTTTCTCTAACTAGCTTCTGCCCGCGACTTCGTTCACAATATACTAAAACAACAGACACATTATAAAAAACTTTCCTGTACAGTACGTTAGTAGTTGTGGTATCAGCAGCCTAAATATACAGACAGTCGTCCGTTTAAGGAGCAGCTTGTCCTGAGGTCGAAACCCGCAGCCTTAACAGCATATGGCAATGGCACAACACTGATACACTGAGTGATTCTTACAGATTGTTCCTGATGAACCCGGCTATCGCTAAAAAATATAACGGTGAATTGTACACATGGGATTTCTCATTAATACTGTCAGCTAACCATTGATATTTATTTATATTATAAACATAGATGATATAAGAGGAATAAACTTCATGTATTCTGTGTACGTTCTACGAACTATCAAATAACAGTATATCAAAATGAAAAAAAAGAATCGAAAAAAAATATCAACAGTTGAGAATCGAACTTTTGTGGTTTGCTTTGATGAAAGTTGACTAAAATAGACGTTCTTATGTTATTATTATGTCATGATTGACATCCTTCTGCTAAGCCTTAACTCAAAGATTTAGCGCGATGATAATCATTTAAAGGTTAAATCTGTAACTATCTGTTATATGCATTTCTTACTCAGCCCAATGAAGTAATGGAATAATTCACACACTGACACCGATATCGGCACGATATCTACCAGCGAAGACAGTGCGGGGTGAGAGTAGCGGGCATTCTTTCACTGCCGACTTCGAGACGTCGATACTTATTAGTGTGCTTGTTTGTCGCGTCGCGATGGTCATCGATATTCACCAATATCATGGGGCCGGTAATAATTGTACCTATCGCTATCGAATCGTGTTGGTATCGTTATCTGATAATGTGAAAACAAAACGACATTTTATGTAATAATCTTAGTTTACTCCACCGTAGACACCATAAAAAGTAAACATAAGGAAAAAAATCGACCTAAGAAAAACTAATTAAGTTGATCAACTGCAAATATTTTACACTGTGGCATGGATTTTCTGTGAAATCGTCGGCGGCGCGTCGTAAATAAACACGTCGCGCTGCATTTGGGGGAGGCGGAGGTAGCGTTTCAAAGGCCTACAGGCCCGAATAACCTGGCCTTAAGTCTCTCAAGCTATTTCGAACTACAGCCAAAACTTATTGACTAACATTAGCCAAGGAAATGGGAAGAACTTCAAAGATGTGAAGTAGTTTTTCCTTTTCTTGTTTTTATTGAGACATCAAAAACTTTGGTGTAGTGCCTTTTTATGAGTACAACTTTTATGATCCATTGCTGGTACAAGATTTCTTATTAAAAATGTGTTCTAGGCAGCTTAGCAGTTTTACGATCCTTATTTTTAATAATAAATTCTGAACCAAGTTCTGATTTCTGACTCTGACCAAATTTCTAAACCTTTACGTTCTATTGTTATACCGTCTTAATAGCTAACAAAGTACCTACTTAAAACATGAAACATTACTTAGTCTGCACAACACAAACATTAGCTTCCCTTAATAATGTTGACTTTACATCATAATATTACATAAACCCTTCATTAGTAGTCATTACTATGAAATTTTACAAACGCAACGCCTCCTGCGCAGCCGTATACTTTTCTAATGGGTATAATGGGCATAATATTATTAATTGAGCATCATCAGTGGAAGGTAACGGACATCTTGGAAGAGCCTGGGTGGTCTCGCCGGTAACCTGTAATTAAATCCCACAAATCCTTGCAGTTCAAGATATTAGAACCTCTATACATTAATTTCTGTCAGTGTTAATAATGAGCTTTCGCCATTTGTGGTACAAGTTTTTCTATTTATAAAGTTGGTGGCTTGTTTTGCGTGTTTAAATTTATACTTGGACTTACATGGTTCAAGTATTAAAGTTAGTACTTACTTATTTAATTACCTCTGAATACTTATTTATTTTAGGCACGTCTTCGCTGCATAAAGACTAATCTAAATCTATATATTCTAATTTTTGAAAAGTCTATCCTGGAAAACATAGTCTGTTCAACGTTTAATATCGCAGTGGGCAAAGTTTTTCCCATATATTTGCAATATTTTCCACTATAACCTTGTCTCCAGTCCATAAACTTTTTAGCTAACCTTTTTGGAAGACGCCCAAGTTTTCAAGGCTTTCCTCGTCGCCAAAATCCCCATGACCGTGATATTTCTTGTCTACTACTTTAAGAAAACGTTTTGTCCATAAATCTGCTAAAGCAGAAACGAAATACTGAGTCGTACACGCACACTGCTCCATAAGTAAATAGACAGATCAGTTTTTTTTGGTGATTTATATTATCCCTTTGGATACCATCCATTATGTCCCTTTGGACATAATGGACGAGGCGATTGCCATAATTATATCGGACATGTTTCAAACCCTCGGGATACTAAGAATTCCTTCACAGAAAAACCCGACAACGCTGTTCAACCTGTGAATCATCAAATGATATTTTTCATTCTCCTGACCTTTTTGTCGACTACTTGAGATTAGCATATCTAAGGATATGAGTGTTTCTAAAGAATATTCAGTAGACACCTCATTAATGCTTGAAGTAACATGATTAAGTTGATTAAATTCTGCATTTTCTAGACAGGGCTGATTCAATTTCGTGCCAGTGTCGATGCTGTATACCTATAATTTTCGAAGTACCACGAAAATTACTTGGAATTGACTTACACACCTGTGCAAATGCATTCGAGGGAGGCGAGGTAATTTGTCAATAATAATTTAACAGGTAGGCAGGCAGGTAAAGGCAATTTGTATTAGGGGAAGTCTGCAATCAATACTTGAATCGTTCCACAAAAAACTTTGTAGGCATACGATCGAATAAAATACATGTGACGGAAATGACTTGTTTGCTTCCCTATATTTAACATCGCCTGTTGTTAAGTAATGAGTCTTGTAATCGATAAGTATTAGTCATGAGTACATACGTACGACGAGTACAATTATAGAAGTTTCTATCATCGTACATTGCAGTTGTACACAAAACCATATTTTGCTTTTATAGCCATACTAGCGACTCCCCCCCGCTTGGCACGGTTTGTACGAATTGAAGAAAATATCGACATTTGTTTGTTATAATAAATAAATAAATTCTCTAAATTATGGTGAATTATGGTGGTGGTGGTGGTTGGTGGTGAATTATGGTGGTGGTGGTGGTGGTGGTGGTGGTGGTGCTTAGTTCAGAAGAATAACGCGGTCACACAGACTGGCCAGAAAAGTGATATGTATAGAGTCGCATTAAGATGGTTGTAGCCGGTAGAACATTTGGTGGCTTAATTTGTTGCATTTTAACCCTAGTATGATGGCCTGCAAGGAATACGTCGAATGACAAGTAACCCTGTAGATTAAACTCCGGATCTTTGAAATCTAACGTGGGAATCGTCGTCACCTATCTTATGCTTGACAACTATGGGATCACTTCCTAGATTTCAAGGCTAGTGAAGCTTTATTTTTCATTAACGAACTATTCCTGGCTTTAATTAGACAGTCTTTGATGTCCATGATTGATTAATAACTACCTACCTTGATTGATGTGTTGTTTACAATGGAGCAATGGATGGCGATATATAGATGTTGAAGTGTGTACAACGTCGGCTGATGTATACAGGCCATTAAGGATTCAAATCTAATTAGAGGTTATGTACAGTCAACAAAAGAGATATCTAGGCAGGGTATACTAACATATTTGTATGTGAATTGCTTCATGTTCAATTTCGTGACAATATACAATTTTGTGTTGGTGTGTTACAATGTAGGAGTATTGCAAAAACAAAGTAATATATATAAAATTGCACATGAAGCAATCACATACAAATATGTTACTCTACCCTGCCTAGATATCTGTTTCGTTGACTGTACATAATGTACATGTTAGTATAGGATTTCCAAAGCAGTAATGTGGGCTTGTTATTGTTATTAGTGTAGGTACTATAGGTAGAGCAAAGACCTCTTCTCATGCGGAGAAGAAGGAGCATTGATCGCGGTTCGAAAGAGGTATCGTAGTCCTGGCACAGGCAACTGAATGAACACGGGTGGGTTTTAGTCAGCAAAAGTCTGACACGCAGTCCCGCTCCGCCCAGAGCGGGAGAAGACATTTGATGGTTTCCCATCCACAAAAAAATTGTTTTGTTTTGGTTTTTCAGCTTACATATAAAACAATTTTATGTAAAATGCGTCACTTTCATGTGAATAAATAGTTTTTCTTAAGAAAGAAAAACTATCAAAAAAAAAAAAGAAAAAAAAGTGTGCTCACTGTGTGATTTTTGTATTTCATAGAATTTAGTTCAAGTTTCTTTACGAGGTTTACCTTAAACTTGACTTTTGAATTCATAATATGAATCTTAAACTTAACTTTTGAATTTATAATACGACTCTTGAAAAAGAGATTTCGCTTATTTTGAACCCGCTACTGCATAAATGCAGATGGGGCTCGTGGCTAAGTAATAACAGCCGCACGGATCGATCGATTACCACGGTCGGTCCGTGGATTGGTGACATACCGAGACCGCCCGTGCACGTTAAGCCGTTGGTCCCGGCTGTCATTCTTGGATCTTTGACAGTCGTTACGGGTGGTCAGATGCCTGAAAGTCTGACAACCAGTGTTACCAAGAGGTGTAGCCAGTAACTGGGTTGTGGTGGTCAGATAGGCAGTCGCTCCATGTAAAATACTGATATTGAGCTGCATCGGGTTAGACTGGAAGCCGACCCAACATAGTTGGGAAAAGGCTAGGTAGATGAATGGATGGAACTGCATGCATAGCGAGAAAATCAATCATCTCAGCACAGCGAGAACTATTGGACGGGAATGGTGAATCCATGTTATAGTTGTACAAACCTGTCATGCTGTCTGTCTGTGTGCCTGTGTGTTCATGTTTAAGGGGATACATCGATAAATTTTGAGTTTTGAAAATTCCTATAAAACCAAAATGTATATGTTTAAATCATTTGGATTTTTCATATGTGTTATTTGACGTATTGTCTATTGCTGTACTACTCGTAAAACCGAAACTTGAATTTTTTTTGATACAAAAAAAAATCCAAAGTAGCACCGTCTATTTTCTGTTTTATACGATTACGTAAACAGTTCTTATTGTGCAGTAAAATTTGGTATTTAAATATGTTAGGAACCGAGTCGTGAGCACAAATTACATATTAACCTTAACTGCCCTCGACAGCGTGCTCTTGTATGTATTCTGTTTTATATCTGTTTATAAATATGCTTGCTCATATTATATTGATTTAATTGTTCCCACCCGTGTGCAACCTGCCGTAATAGGAAATAAGATTCGTAAGGTTTAAAATTAAAGTTTGTGCTCACGACTCGTGCCGGCAACTATACTAAGCTAAAAATTGAATTAAGTTTACGTTTTGTCATAAATCTACATTTAAACGAAGCGCGTTTAGTTCCGGTGCGCGTGACAGTCTTCTATCTCGCGCGTCAAACTAGACATCCATATCGCCATATCACTTACACACCGAGTTAATCCACGCTTCGATGTATCCTCTTAATGACGCAATAATTGCACGATGCTGGTACCTATCAACTAGTTACACGATGTTACGACAAAAATATAAAAGTAAAAGGAAATCGATACTCAGAAGCATGCGATTATTCCGGAAATCCTCGACTATGTGTTACAAACTCGTTCTTTCGTAGGTAATCCTCGTGTATTTGATTCGATTCAATAACAGTTTCGATGCGAAGGAATCCATTGAAAGCGATACAATTATTTTGGGCTTAAATGTGCCTTGAAGGCCTACGTTTTCCTCAACAAACAGGACTCGAAATACCAACATTATTGACATCTGACGAAGGTGACATAGCACTCGCTTCTGGTTTACAAGAACGTGGGTATTTTATGGGTGAAGAAGCTGGACTGTTCTGGATGTAGGTAATTAGTGCATGACGTACACGTTACGCACTAATTAAAAGAGCACGTCCTTCAAGCAGAACCTTGACATGAAAAAGCAGTCATCATGAATGCCTTGCCTTTTCCTAACTATGTTGGGGTCGGCTTCCAGTCTAACCGAATGCAGCTGAATACCAGTATTTTGAAGCGACTGCCTATATGACCACCACAACCCAGTTACTGGGTAATATTGAAAGACATGAAAAAGCAGTATGATGAAGAAACTAACACTACGTATATTGTACAAAAGTGAATTGGTAGAACATTCGGTTAGTAAATGCTACAGACAGAATATTGTTTGCTGTAGCGTATCTACTCCGTACTCGTCGTTTACCTAGGAGGATAGCATTACTTCTGTCCCCAGAGACAAGGTTGAAAAGTTTCACGTGTCTGTTTATTTCACCATTTAAACTGGAGCACAGCACTCAAGATACTTTGTACAAGTCCTAGCTATAATGTTAGATAGACGTAAAAGTAAGTGATACTGTGAATTCTACGTCATGCTTCGTTGCGATATTGACAATTTCGGGAGCAAACTATTTGTACGTTTAAACCATATTGAGAGGTCCCAATAGTTATTCTCAGGAGGATTGTATTACGTACCCCAGTATCCATGTCAAACGAGAACATCGTTCGAGGAATTATTGATGCAATGATTGCCTAGTACACATTGACCGCGTCGCTCAGTGGAAGTCGGCAGCAATTATTATCATGTGACTGGACGACCAGTCAAGGTTTCCAAGTGGAATCAATAAGTAATTGAAAAGCGAAATAGCAATTCACAGAAACAAAATTTGCTCTATTTGCAGAACAGCAATGTTTATGCAAATTCCTAATTTCGTTTGGTCGCAATCTAGACAAGGGAGGGGGTGTTAGGGGGTGACTTGAATATTGTGTTACTGGGGTAAAACCCCTTTGTTTTCAAATTGGTTACCATGGTAACTGGAAACAACCCCCTTTTGATTTAAGATTATCGTGATATTTGCTTTTTAATTAGATTTATTTTTGTGTAACGAGTTTTTATTTTCTGAGTACATATTTTTTATACAACGGCGTTATTTTTAATATATTAGGGTGGCCTACCCTAACATATTTTTAAGGGGCCAAAATCTTGCGTGACAAATTGTACTTTATCTACGTATCTTTCACTTGCTCAAGTAGCGTACCTATATCATGTCTAACGAGACTAAGCGACGTCCCTGATTTGATATCAAATAAAATATATTGGCAATATGCTCGCCCCTTATTACATGGGACTTAAACGTAGGTTACTGGCGAAATGTTGGTGTACTATAGGTACTCCTCTGCCTATCCCTTTGGGGAATACAGACGTGATGTCACGTTAGCTATAAATAAATAAAATAAAAAATTTCAGAAACAACTTACTTACGGTTCACAAACACAAACCAAGTAAAATTATAATATCCCAGAAAGAGGTGTATCGCTGGTGTTGAGGTGCAAATAAAAAAAATTAAATGCTGTTCATCACTTGACAACGAATGCACCGATTGGCTATTTTTTTTCGACCGTGTAGTATGAATTGGGTTCATATGAAAAGAAAAATTGGAAACTGTCGGAAAACTTTCAAAATCGGGAAAAAGTAAAAGTCCTTTTTCTATGGGATGTCTTTAAGAATTATTAAAAATTGGACAGGACAACGTCTGTCGGGTCTACATATATTTTATACCTCGCCTTAACTAAAGCCTCCACTTTTATAATTTTTTCTACTTTTACGACGTCTAGCTTTCCACGAATCTTTCGATCTTTCGAGTCTCTTGCTAGATACTTTTTGTTCCAATATCCGTTTATTTTTTGCAGCTTCGTTTGAATTGGCTGAAGCATTCGAAGCGATACTTCTGCATCGTCACGTTCGTCTACGGATGTGTTCGTAACGAAACTGATCAAATCGCGTAACGTAGCGCATTCACCGCAAAATTTTCATTTCCGCGACTCGGAGATGCACGTGTAGACTCGGCTTGAGATGTTTCTGTGGTACAGTCCTATTTTGTCCAATAATAGGGTATTCTATAAGGGCAAGGCAGGGGGGGGGGGTAGGGTAGGGCTATTCTTAGTGTCCTTTCATCGTTATTAATTATACGCTCCCTACGGTAGTAAAAATATTTTTAGGGTTTATTTGCAGGTTCTCTATGATTCGGTTATTTTGTGACAAGACAACATTAATGGATAGTCGTCATATTATTTAAATCAATAGAAATAACGAAGATGTTTATCACGATCCGGTCAAGTATTGTGGTACCTACATTCATCTATAATAAAACAAAGTCGGGTTATTTACACCGTTTATAACTCAAGAATGACAGGACTGATTTTTACGATGTTTGATTTGTTGGATTTGTCTCTGCTCCGAATAGCAGAATAACTATTAAAACATAGTAAAAATTCACAAACAAAAATATGGAGAAAATTAATTTTCTCATAGGTACATGAAATTTGTACAGGGCAACGTCTGTCTGTTCAGCTAGTTAAAAATAAAAAATAAAACTAAAATCAAAGATCTGACAGGTAATTCCCGTATTTTTAATAACGTAATCTCATCTCAGTCTCAATCTGTCAAAACTTATATAGCGTTTACCTACTTTTTTGACATTTGGTTGTTGCTGGCATGAGAATGACATTGCGACTTGAATTTGAATGTTTTGAGGTACGAGAATTGGCCATCAGGAGCTAGACCACCACCTCTTAAAGCAGTATTATCTTAATCTTACAGGAGTGTGGGAAAAAGATGGAGCTAGACGTCCTGTATAGCTCCATCTCTTTCTCACACTGTAGTAACATTAAAATAATACTGCTTTAAGAGGTGGTGGTTGGCCCCCAGGTCTACATTATAAGGTTATTTTTAACAACCCCCAAAATTTCTTGTCAATGGTTAAGCTGATTAAGTATATAAGGTGCAAACGCACAGCAGTACAGTTCCCTACACTCAGCTCAGCTCAAACTGTATTGTATTGAGGTACCGTACCAGTTCGATGAAGCAGTTATATACCTGCCGAATTACGGGCAAGCTGCGGTCACTCCTGACACCCGGCGTCTCTCGATATCTTGCTGACGCAGCGCTCACCGGCTTAGATATTGTGCTGAGAAATACGGGCAAAGTCCAAAGTCTACGCTGCGAAGTTTATCTAGCTTAGATATTAGAAATAATACAACATACTTGCTTGGTATATTATTGTTATTTGTTTGTGGTTGTTTGATGTAGGCACCAATAGGTTGTCTGGTTAGTACGTGCGATAAAGGTATGAGTATTCTCTCTCTTGTTGTTGTTGTTGTTCTTCTCTCTTGTTGTTCATTTTTTTTTTTTGTACATAAATGCATAACATAATCAGAATAATCAATATTGTTTGAAGCGTGTACATACTCTTGTTCCTGCCCGTATCCCATGTTACGTGAGATCGGCGTAATACGTTTTCTTCTTCCATTGTCCCCTGTCAACTCAACCGTAACGCTATCATTCACTCCCTTCTCTTTCATATCATTCCTCACACAATCCAACCATCTTTTCTTTGGCCTTCCTCTCTCTCTCCATCCATCAACATGAATATTCATCACTCTTTTAGTCACATGTGTTTCGTCCCTCCTCATCACATGCCCATACCAAGCCACACGCTTTCCTTGCAACTTTTCTGTTACTGGCGCCACTTTCAAACTTACTCTTTTTTTTTTTTTTTTTTTTATTTATTTAAAGGGCTTTGTCGCTTAGCGACCACATCGCCCAGTGCAGCAAAACACAAAATTATTTTTTTAAATCTACCTTATAACTAACTTATACAATTGTTTAGCCTTATCGGACACTGGAAAAGCAAGGATGGTTATAAACTCATTTCTTACTTTTTTTTTAATAAGAATAATATTGATTATTACACAAAAGATTCATGATACACAAGAGCAGATGTACAATACACCAAAACACGGATATCTACGTAAATCTACACAGTTCATGTAACACTGTCTCCTAAACTAGGTAGTCCTGTATCTTAGGAGACAGTGTTAGGCCATACAGGGCAGTTTATCATGTAGGTATGTATAGCTGCAGCAAACTTTATCCGCGTAGCGTTTCTATACATACGTGGTGACACTAGTGTTGAGTGAGTTGGTCTGGTGGTCTGGTCAAACTATAGGACGGATTATATTTACGCAGTCAGTTAATTTGATGCCCTGGAGATAAACAAAATTGGTAATTCTGATACATGGAACATAAAAACAACCAGTAAGCCTTTTTCGTTTACCGTTACGATAATGCGTCATCAAGATGTCAACCAGAGCAAAGTATATTCATGACGATTAGCTGTACCTACTGACCCAAATATGTAACATTACGTTTCCTGCATTAGCGTGAGCAGAGTAATCAGTAGTGCTATTCTGTAAACATCTCACCGTGATAACTTAAGTGAAGTGAGCGTGAAGTGAGTCGTCATTCCACCTGATGCTAGGGGTTGACACTATTGACAGTTCACTTTAAGATCACTTCACCTAAGTTTTCACGGTGAGATTTTTACAGAATAGACCGGCAGTAGTCAATTTTACGGTGACTGCAAATGTAGCTCAAAATATTAGGAGGACATCTCATATCTTTGTAAAAGTTATTTATTATGAGATTACCCATGTCACATTTTAGCATAGGTGCTTAGGTGCTAAAACTTTTTCGAACTCAAACACAAAGCATTTATTTCAAATAAACCAATTACAGGCACTATTGAATTGTCAAATGTGCTTTTGAATTGGAATGGGCAACTACCGGTCAGTCAGAAAGATGAAGGTAGTTGCCCATTCCAAAGCGTAGTAGGTTCCTATGGAGAAGAACGGGCAAAAGACTCCACGGACAGACACTCTTTTAAATCAAATCTTTCAAATCATTAACAAAGACCTCCTCTGACCCTTTCACATGGACGTTAAGAAAATGAAAATTGACTACCTAATAGAAAATCCTACCTATCATATTTCCATTTTGTTACCTCAGTAATAAAATAAAATGCAAAATAAGTTACCTAATGTGAATGAAACTCATGGAAAGATCTAGATTGCACAGTTTAAAAGACGTATCTTTTAAACAGTCTTTGCATTAGTTACGAACCTAAAATGGGTCGCAGCGAACGAAATGCCTCGGGCATCATGGCCACCCTACGATCATTCATAGTGGGTGGTCTACACTAGCTGATGTGAATGTCTGTGTTTGTGAGCTAGAAATTGTACACTCTACTAATAACATGTGTGTCATGAGTACCAGAACAAATTGTGGAAGGTATATTAAGAACACCGCTTTACGATGTGTCTCACGCTTTATTGTCTTATTTTAATTTTTTGTAGATTATCTGTGAAAAGTATTCTAATAGGGTAACATTGGTAACACAGGAGTCGTGATTTCTAAGAATTCGATAGTCATATAAAATCGCAAAGATATTCTTTAAAACTTTTTTACAAAAAAATACAACCGACTTCCAAAAACAACACTACAACGTGAAAAATAACCTTAATTTCGGAAGTCGGTGTCTAGTTAAATGTATTTTCGTTTTTTGCCACCGACTTCCGAAATTAAAGTTATTTTTCACTTTGTAGTGTTGTTTTTGGAACTCGGTTGTATTTTTTTGTAAAAAGTTTTTATTTTTCACTTTTTAGTTGTGGTACCCACCCCACACAAATTCTAATACTCTACTACCTGCAAAATAAACTTGAACATCATCCCTATAAAAGTGGGGAAAAAATACGTATATGAAGCTAACTCAAAAACTACCAAAGCAAAGTTAATCAATTTTATATGGGACCAACTGTAAAATAAACAACCGAATAAAACAAAAAAAATCCAAATAGGTCTAGCCATCTTCGAGTAATCGGGGAACTTACATAAAAAAAAAAAAAAAAAAGGTTCCAACGAATTGAGAACCTCCTCCTTTTTGTAGTCGGTTAAAAATGGCAGAAAAGTAGCACGCCCTGGTTCAGGATTTTGGCGGATGCATCGCTTTTTTTCTTTTTCCGACCCAGACATACCAAGACCAGTCTATCAGCCTGCTGACGTCCACTGGCCAACACGTGTCTCCAAATTCCCTGTAACCTTTCCCGACGTTTAAAAAATTGCTCATGAAGATACTAAGTTCAAAATAAATAAAAGTAGTCGGCACGAGTAGGCACCTATACATAACATAGACGACCTTGGCCTATCCCCATTAGTCTGCTCTAGATATCCGGACACATTACTGGCAGCCATCTTGTTTACGATAAACGAGATAAAGATAAAGATAAAAGATCATTTTATTTTGCAAATATGGGTATAAAGGATAACAAAAATCATAACAAGTTCAGCCATATTTTTAACCGACTTCAAAAAGGAGGAGGTTCTCAATTCGTCGGATCCTTTTTTTTTAATTTTTTTTTATGTATGTTTCCCGATTACTCGAAGATGGCTGGACCGATTTGGATTATTTTTTTTTTGTTTGAAAGGGTATATATACTTCCCAGGTGGTCCCATGATAATCAAGTCAGGATCTGATGATGGGATCCTGGAGAAATAGAGAGAACTCTTCCAATTTTATAGGCACACTTGAAGTGATTTGGATAGTTTTTGGAAGAGTACTTTCTTGGAGTGGTCCCATTTCAATTTGGCGAAGATCTGATGAAGAACTTCTGAGATAGGCAACGGAAGTCCTCAATAAATGATAGCAAATGGACTGGGATTGCTGAAATCTCATGTCTGTTTGTTGTTCACTCCAGTTCATAACATAACATCACGCCAGTACGCTGTGAAGGGGTAAGCACGTGTGAACCAGTAAAAAGTGAAAAATAAAAACTTTTTTACAAAAAAATACAACCGACTTCCAAAAACAACACTACAAAGTGAAAAATAACTTTAATTTCGGAAGTCGGTGGCAAAAACGAAAATACATTTAATCAGACACCGACTTCCGAAATTAAAGTTATTTTTCACTTTGTAGTGTTGTTTTTGGAAGTCGGTTGTATTTTTTTGTAAAAAAGTTTTTATACCATATAGGCATGCAAAAGATACAAAAAAAATACACTAACTTAAAAATCTTTTTCATTCAGGAACTCACTTACATTATAATAACCTTTCACCACTAAAAAGCTACGAAGTCTTTTTTTAAATAAAGAAAGCGGCAGCTCTTTCCAACTTCGGTATTTTGTTGAAAATGACTGGAGCCATGCAGTAGACACTTTTGCGCATAAGTGCTGTCTTGGCTGACTCTAGACATAACAACTGAACAAGTGGAAAACAGATCCGTGTTTAGTTTTGTTTCGGGAGAAACGTAAAACTGCTGTTGTACATACGGCTACATATCAAGCGATATTTTTCCAGTATAATTTGACCTCGCATTGCATTGGATTTTCGTACAATGAGAGGCCAGGTTATACTGGAAATGATAGCTTGATATGTAGCCGTGTGTACTTGGGAGACCTCGAAGTAATCGTTTCAATGTTTGTTACTAAATCACGGACTTAATGTCTTTGTAGATTAGGGTAAAATATTGTGCAAATGTAGAATGTTTATTGGGATACAGGCTCACTTTTCTTAAAAAGGCTCGTAGTGGCTTTTGCCCGCGACTTCGTCCACGTGAAATTCCCCGTCGCATCGCATCGCCCGCCCGCGCTATTACCTACTTCGTTTTCGCTCAGCGTTCTTTCTGACATTTTTTGTTGCTCGGCTTCTAAGTATGATGTTAAATAGCCTATAGCCTTCCTCGAGAATTGAGCTCTCAAATTCAAAAATAATATTTCAAATCCGACTGGAAGCTCCAGAGATTACCGCGTTCAAACAAACAAAAAAACAAGTATAATCAAATCTGATTACCATTAAAAAAGTTATAGTGAGCGAACCTTAAAAGATAGACAAAATAGGACATTCAATAAAATTAAATGAAATATTTGGTAGCGCAAATACGGGTAGTACAAGGACGTGCAACTCTGTGTTTAGACGAGGTAAAATTTGTATGCACTAGTCGCCTTGCAATTTTATTTCCTTGGTGTACGTCGCATGCTATTTTATTGAATGGCAAAACTTGCATTCAACTATTGTTTGCTATTTTATGGAAATCGCAGGCGTGTAAACACTTACATGCAATTTTTGAATGACAATAAAATTGAACGTGGTTTATGGCACGCGATTTTACTCTTGAACGTTCTAGAAACATGATAGCTCTTGAACGTTCCAAAAACTTGCACAGTGACTCGCAAATCGAGTTAACAAAGTTAGCCAGCCAGCAAGGTGGTAGCAGGGATGACTGCCTCATGTACACCCTTCAAAAGTTAGTTGACATTCTTCCACTTCAGCTGTGATGCCACATTATGTTGAATTCATCAATAAAAACGTTATAGTGTACAGTTCAAACATTTGAAACTAGAATTTTGAATCATAATATGGCATTACAGCTGAAGTGGAAAAATGTCAACTAACTTTTGGAGTGTACTTTAAGTAGGCGTTGAACGTAAATGTAAGTCATGGCAGTTGATTGTTCATTCAATTGACACACTAAGGCCGTGTTAGAGCCATTTCATACAACTGTTAAAGAATGACAGTCGTGATTCATAAAAGTTGATAGTCAATTTGCTAAAAAAATAATATCCTGACTATATCACCACGATTGGATGCTATTTAAATCCACAAAAATACGAGAGAAGTCTTAGAGTCCATTTCACGATGTCCGAATAGCCACGACTCACCGAATAAATTCAAAAAACCGGCCAAGTGCGTGTCGGAACACGCACAATGAAGGGTTCCGTAGTTGAAAAGAATATTTCCCAAAAACAAACTTAACAATGGATCACAAAAAAAAAATATGTCATAAAACTACAAATTAACAATTTTCGGACTTTTTCCTTTACTTGTGCTGGGAGACCTTGGTTCTTGCCAAATTTCATTATTCTAGGTCAACGGGAAGCACCCTATAGGTTTTGTTTTACTTACGACAGTTGCGAGTATCAAAATGTGTCGTAAAATGGCCGTATTTTTTTATTGCGTTGACTTAGAAGCTTGATTTTTTTAGAACTGTAAAGAACTGTAAACTTACGTATTTGATATTAATTTCAACTTGATATCTCTACGCATCCTTGAGAAAAAGGGTCTTGACCATAGAAATATAAAAAACAGTATATCTATGGTCTTGACAGACTGTCAGACTTGAATTTTTTGTTATGAGATAGAATTACAAATTAACATTTTTCAGACTTTTCCTGTACTTGTGCTGTGAGACTTTGCTTCTTGCCAAATTTCATGATTCTAGGGCAACGGGAAGTACGCTATAGGTTTTGATTTACTTGCGAGTATCAAAATATGTCGCATAAATGGCCGTATGTTTTTATTGCGTTGACTTAAAAGCTTGAGTTTTTAGATCTCTAAGCGACCATACTTACGTATTCGATATTAATTTCTATTTGCTAACTCCACGTGTCTCTGAGAAAAAGGGTCATGACAGACTGACAGAGTTGAATTTTTTTTAGGGTTCCGTACTTCAAAAGGAAAAAACGGAACCCTTATAGGATCACTCGTGTGTCTGTCTGTCTGTCTGTCTGTCACAGCCAGTTTGCTCCGAATCTAATGGACCCATTAAGTTGAAATTTGATACACATATAAATTTCTGTGACCCAAACACGGACGGGTAAAGTAAATAAATTAAATTTGAATATAGAGGTCACTTTTGGGGGGCAAATAAGAAAATTAAAAAAAAAGTTTTACAAACTACACCATGTGGCATATCAAATGAAAAGGCTTACTATGAGGGTCTCAAATATATATTTTTTGTAATTTTAAAATAAATTGTTTTAAAGTTATTTAAGAAAATAGACGAAAATTGACCATTCCCCCCCTTATCTCCGAAACTACTAAAATTTTGAAAAAAATACAGAAAATAGATCTTTACCTGTAGATTACAGGAAAACCTATAAAAAGTCTGTGGTCTTAAAATAACATGGTAAATCTATCAATATTGTGAGTACAAACTTACATTTACAGTTGGAATGTATGGGAGAACATGTTTTTCAACTACAATGTTAAGTTTGTTCTTAAGATAAATTCATCCCAACTACGGAACCCTTCATTGTGCGTGGTCCGACAAGCACTTGGCCGGTTTTTTTTATATGATAGAATTACAAATTAACAATTTTCGGACTTTTTCCTTTATTTGTGCTGTGAGAGCTAGCTTCTTGCCAAATTTCATGATTGTAGGGTAACGGGAAGTACGCTAAGGTTTTGATTTACTTGCGAGTATCAAAATATGTCGCATAAATGGCCGTATGTTTTTATTGCGTTGACTTTTTTAGGACTCCAAAATACCATAGACTTACGTATTTGATCTTAATTTCAACTTGATACCGCGCTTGATACGCGTTCCTGAGAAAAAGAGTCTTGACAGCCTGACAGACAAACAAACAACGAAGTGATCCTATAAGGGTTCCGATTTTTCCTTTTGAGGTACTCAACCCTAAAAATGGAACAGAATCTGTAAGAAATTATCAGTTTTAATAGGAATTTAATCGTAGATGGTGAAATATACCCTTAACTCAACATTGAAAATTTCAGTGGGTGGAGAGCCTTCATAAATCTGAAGTATGATTTAGATTTATAAATTGAAAAACAACATAATACCTTCTAAAGTTAGTGAATTGACTCTTCAGTTCTCAATAGACTTTCAAAGTGATTAAAAGCGTATTCGAAATGTAAGGTTTACACGCGAATCTCAAAATGAAAGCAATTGAATTAATTCAGTAAAGCATTTGAGAGTTTCGCTGAAAATAGCAGGTACTTAAGTATTTTGTGGAATACGCGCCCTGCACATATGCATAAATAACTCTACGCTTTAGCAATATGGGGTGGAACTGTCAAAATTTATGAACTTTTGTATTTTTAAACTCAATGTTTTCGTGAGCACGTTCCAGTAGGTTTCACGATATCACAGGGACATAAAATGTATAGCAATATATGACGACGCTTTTATCGTGCACGATAACGTTACAAAGTGCACGTAATTCTACTTCTAACGGACTTGGACGAGGACGTCCACGATAATATCGTCACGTTAGATGTTATAAAAGCGCACAATAAAAATCAATCAATCTGCCTAGCCTTTTCCCAACTATGTTGGGGTCGGCTTTCAGTTGCAGCTGAATACCAGTATTTTACATGGAGCGACTGCCTATCTGACCTTCACAACCCAGTAACTGGGTAATACGATACCCCTTGGTAAGACTGGTTGTCAGACTTTCTGGCTTCTGACGACCCGTAACGACTGTCAAAGATCCACGAATGACAGCCGGGACCAACGGCTTAACGTGCATTCCGAGGCACGTAATAATAAATATCGAAATAATAAATACTCTAAAGCTAGATCCGCCTAAAATTCCAGAAAAAGGAAGCGTGGCGAAAATACACATTTTCAAATTAAAACCAAATGCATAATAAATTAAATCCATCCATTAGATTTACGATCTGACGGATTTCCGAGGATGTGTGAAAAATAAATCACCAATATGAATTTTCAACGGAAACGGCGCTCCTGGTTTTTACCTTTTGAGAGGAAAAAGTTTTTACCTCTGTTAATCAGTGAGGTCGACATCTGGTAACCTGGTTTCTGAGCTCAATATAAGGAAATAGGTCATGTTTAGAGAGTCAATAAGTTAGCGTTTAGCTATAAAATAATGGAGTCGTTAGTGAAAACTATGAGCGTAATATTGTCGAAGCTCGAGCTCAATTTTTCAATAAAGCACTAAGTAATTGAAATATGAGCCTTTGAAAGATCTATATTTGGAAATAGAACATCAAATAGAACAGGAACTAGTTGAAAAATGAGTAGCAATATGAAACTCTAATAATGTACTGAAACCGCAATTCAAGCCTGAAATATCAAATCGTAGTGGTTCAATTTGTGTTAATGACGTGTAAATAATTGTTCTGGATTTTGAAATAGAATATTAATTAGGTACTAGGTTAGGTATTAGGTTTATTAGGTATTAGGTATTTATTCAATCAACTCAGCCAATCGCAGTCCACTGCTGGACATAAGCCTCTCCAAGGTTGCGCCACAACACCCTGTCCTCCGCCTTCCGCATCCAGTCTGCCCCAGCCACTTTCTTCAGGTCTTCGGTCCATCTAGCTAGGGGGCGTCCCACACTACGCTTATCGATACGCGGTCTCCACTCTAGGACTCGTCTGCTCCACCGGCCATCGGTCCTTCGACAAACATATTATTTGAAAAAACTAAATTATTAAATCTCACACAACTATACACATACGGCACCTGCATTCTAATTAAAAAAATCACCACAAACAGCATACAATCCAATTTACAATTACACAAAAAAACCATATCATACAACCTAAGAAATAAAAATAAACTACAACGAAGACAAGCTCGTACTAAATATGGTGAAAAAACCATATTGTTCGAGGGAGCACAGCTGTATAATGACCTGCCAAATGACGTAAAAGATTGTAACAACATTAACTCATTCAAAGTGAAACTAAAAAATTATATTCAACAAATGTAGTCATACCATATCAATTAATGTTAGCAACTTCTTACCTACCTATTATTTATTTATATAACTTCACCAACACGCACCTGAGGCAAAATGTATTTATTTAGATTTAAGCAATAACTTTGTATCTCATTGTAAGTAAACCTATGTATTGTTCTTATGAGAATAAATTCTTTAAACCTAACCTAACATGGCCAGCCCACCCCAGCCCAGGTATTTATTAGGTAACCTAATATTACTTCGGTGAATATGAAAACGTGGATGTTTAGATTACTGATACAAAGCCATTTGTGGTTAAAAATGTGGCACTCTTTGGTAACGCAATGCATCATAGAAGTAGACATTTCCCCATATTAACGAGGCGCATAACAACAAAAATTCTTAACAGTAGCAAGACATAATGAAGAATTCCGACCACTGTTCATTTGAAAGGTTCCGTTCTCGAAAAGACAAGATTCAAACTCGGTTAGTACCAGTCTCGGATGCATCAAACTGCTCACATTTTGTTTATGGTGGCAATAAAAAGCGGCCTCCAATGCTCCTTAGAGCTACTGTTTTACTGTGGCCGACTTCGTTAACTTGTTTTAATGTGCTGTTTGTATAAAAGGAATTAGTGGAAAAATAACAACAATACAAGTAACAACAACAACAACAAGTAACAAGTAGTACCTATGTAGCTATGGGTAGGTAGTGGTCAGACTGGAAGAACTTAATTTTCTGTAGGCTATATCGGTTGCCCAAGAGGAGCTCGTGGCTAAGTAATAACAGCCGTACGGGTCGATCCATCAGGTGAAGCTACGCTTGCCGGGGTTGGTCCGTGGATGGGTGACCATCTTTACATACCGAGACTCCTCCGTGCCTCGGAAAGCACGTTAAGCCGTTGGTCCCGGCTGTCATTCGTGGATCTTTGACAGTCGTTACGGGTCGTCAGAAGCCCGAAAGTCTGACAACCAGTCTTACCAAGGGGTATCGTATTACCCAGTTAATGGGTTGTGGAGGTCAGATAGGCAGTCGCTCCATGTAAAATACTGGTATTCAGCTGCATCTGGTTAGACTGGAAGCCGATCCCAACATAATTGGGAAAAGGCTAGGCAGATATTATATCGGTTGCCCATTTAGTAGATATGTTAGAATTAATTATTTCATTCATGAAGAAATATAGCTTGTAGGTAAGCGAATAGGATGGCAGTAATAGTTTAACTTATGTACTTGTGTTGTACTTATGTTTATTTATGTTCTTTTTGTATATTGCAAGTACATTATCAACTTCTTTGATTAAACTGATCTACGATAAAGTCGCCAAGTTTTCGGCTAAATACTGATTCTTAAACTGTCATATTAGGCAAAAGTATAAATAAAATAAAATAAACTTATTCTAAGCACTTCCAATTTTGCAATAGCTTATATAAAGACGACGTAAACTCTTGTCAACCCTCGTCTAACTTGACTTTAATTTAAAAAACTTTTCGCCTGTGACACGATTAAGAAGTCATAAATCGCCAAAGTTTCGATTCCGCTCAAAACTGTTTGAAAAGTGCAATGCAAAGTGGAATTCTGCTTTTAATGATTTACGGCGTACAAGTTTGTATGCTATCAATAAAAAAGATTTATTTTATAAAATTAGTTCAAGTGATGTGTGTGACTTATAATGTCGGTAAAGGTTTAATTAATCAGCTCAAAAGAAATGACAAAGTGTACTATCTACCTCTGCCTACTCCTTCGGGGAATACAGGCGTGATGATATGTAAGTACGTAGTTAGTATGAAAAATCACTATTTCAGTAGAATCATAAGCGGGTACATTATTTTTACACGCGCTTTACTTGTGTTCACCATGTGTACAAACACGCTGTGAATGACGAGCAGCGTATGCACATTACACACAAGCACACAGACACACTTCCGACTTCGCCGTTGTCGCGGACGGTACCGAGAGCTCCTGCGCTTACACACACATTTACAGCGTGTCTGTACACTTGGTAAACACAAGTAAAGCGCGTGTCGCTTAGCCTAACGCTTGAGGCATTGGTCTTGGGATTGGTGAGCAAGAGGCCTTGAGTTTGAATCCTGTCCTTTGTTCAATTGACTTTAATTGGATCTGCTAAATGTGATAAACGTACCGATAACCGAGATCGTAGGTACAAAAGCCATGACGTCAAGATATATTATGGAAAACTCAACATTTCCTATGGGTATGAAACCCAAGGCTAGTGACGCAAAGTAACCCTTCATTACCATATCCCACTTCACAACTTGTTGTCCCAAAAACTTCTAAAATGGATTTACATTCTGTAGGACACTTTGTCATAGAACTATTAATACTCGTAGTACATCGCCCTCTTATACAAAGGGCGTAGGGTTAAAAGGTTAAGGGCGCAGACGGACGTCATTCGAGGCGGACAATTTATCGAATTTATTCGACTACCAACAGCTTACATGGTATTATATAAATTATTGCATTAAATTGCCCCGCGATAGTTACTCGTGGATTTAGGAATTCGAATTTTCGAGTTGTCGAGTACCTAATGTAGAACTTTAAGCTCGCAGGAAAAGGCGCATGTGGCGGTTGTAAGTCGGTATATGCGCCTATGCGGTTGTGGCGATGAGGCAAGGCCGGGTATGGATGAATCACGCAGTTGCAAATGCTTCAATGAACGTCTACACTTGGTCTTGAAAACATGCTGGTCTTGAAAACACCTTAATTTTATTTTTTGGAATACATTCCAAAAGAACTCGTAGTAGGAAAAACATTTTTCTTACTGACACATGATCTACAAGAAAATACACCAAGGAAACCTCGGAATTAAAGTTTTGTAGCTATGTACTACAAACGCACACAAAAACGTAACAGCGCTTGTCACTCGAGGCGCATAAAAAGTAACAAATTAAAAAAGTTTTGTACTGCCAGCACTAACCGAAATGTCTTGCAGCATACATCCTACAGTTTAGCTGGACTTTAGTTCCTATATTTTGCATATTGGAACCCCTATACACCTAGTTCCTTTCGTGAAATTCGTGACATACAATGTACTTACAGTCATGCACGAACATTAATATTATATGTACACAACACGTAGCAAGTTTTAAAAGTGATTTTCTTCTACAGTATTGATTGTAATTTTATATTGTTATTAATAACAAAAAACATTATCATTCTTCACCCACTGCTGAGCATATTACTCTCTTTTCATGTGCCAATCCCCAAGCTCCTGTGCCAGCCTCATCCAGGTTCTTTCTACCCGCGATGGCAACAATGTCGTCCGCCCATCTCGCCGCCGGACGACTGACACTTGTTTTCGCCTTACCGAACTCTAGTTTCTCTAATTAATAATGTCTTAGAAACTATTAGTATTGTTTTGGAAATTTGAGAGTCCGTGGAAGTTTTTAAAACTACTTTTTGGTCGTTGCCAGTCTATAATTCTTTTTTTAATGACTGAAAATCTGGAACGAATCTTGCGGAGCAAAGATGTTCCTTTTGGGCTAAGTTTTAGTCACCTTGGGTGATGTTAAGACAGATAGTATTTTTTTATCGATCATAGACTATAATTTAAGGATTTATAATCATTAAAAATATTTACAAAAATTGCGACACAGACAGAGAAAAATAAAAAAAGTCTGAAGTCAAGTGAGAATTTCCTTAAAAAAATTTAAAAACTGTCTAGAAAGAAACTATAAATAATCGCTGAACAAACATGGGGTATTTCGGGAAGCCCTTGGAGAGAGTCTTCAAATGTTTGTCTTTGGATCTCGTTTCACGGGCCACCCTATATAACTATAGGCACAATAGGTAACTTCAAGTCCTAACTTGATATCGATATCCGAGTTTGCTTATCAGTAAACGTGTTCATTGGATCGACGAAGGACATCTAATTGGTGCGGTGAAGCAAAGATATGTTTATAGTGATGTTGTGTACTATTTAGAATTGTTATGAATAGCGAATGAATAGAATAATAAGTATTATGTACCTTATTTTTTATATGGGGTTTATTTATAAACGTTGCTTGAAATTATAAGACGTACAGAATTCATCACTACATATGTATTATAAAACAAAGTCCCCCGCCGCGCCGCGTCTATCTGTCTATATGTATGTATGTTCGCGATGATCTCAAAAAAGTACTGAACGGATTTTCATACGATTTTCACCAATGGATGGAGTGATTCATGAGAAAGGTTTAGGTGTATAATTCATTCATGTTTTTTTGTAAATTGGCTGAAATATGACGATGATTGTTGAAGATGTCAGAAAAAGATATGCTGACTGGGAGCATTACTGGCGTGAGTGTTAAGATAGTAGGTATGTTTCCGTGATATTATTTCCGACCTCCACGCGGGCGAAGCCGCAGGTAAAATTTTTTTATTTATTTATTCTTACAGAAAGCTTACAGACTAATATCATAATTAACAATCATTCATAGGCAGGACAATTTGCTAATGATAAGCTTCCACATATATAAAAGCTAGTAGAATATAAGTTTAAGTAGTGTAGTAAGTGTTTATAAACGTTGTTTTAATGTTAAAACAACGTTTATAAACAAACACCTTTTATTTTCATGGGTTTTGAAGGAGTATTTCGAGAACTTTTGACATCGACACGATAAATTGGATGGCATCCAGCCCGCCTTATAAAGATTTCATATTGTCTTCTGATTTATTATCCAGAGTGTTAGATTTACATTTACTGTCGTCTTTTATGATACCCACATAAAAGTCTCGCAAATATTTGATATGCTGCAACGTTCCAGACCAAGGAAATCTGCTCGATATTTCAGAAGGCTAGACGGAATGTTCCAGAAATAACTCGTAATTTAAGATTAAAGATTATATAATGAACTAGCTGACGCCCGTGGTTTCGCCTGCGTGGGTGTTAATACTTCCATATTTGAATCGGATTTTCTTCACAATTGCATGGGTTTTATTTTTTGCGCGGGACCCTAATTCATCATCTGCTTAGCCTTTTTCCCAACTATGTTGGGGTCGGCTTCCAGTCCAACCGGATGCAGCTGAATACCAGTATTTTACATGGAGCGACTGCCTATCTGACCTCCACAACCCAGTTACTGGGTAATACGATACCCCTTGGTAAGACTGGTTGTCAGACTTTCGGGCTTCTGACGACCCGTAACGACTGTCAAAAATCCACGAATGACGGGACCCTAATTATTTTTCTAAAATAAAACGCGGCCTAACTTACTTCTTATAACATCATCTATCTACCAGTGAAAGTCCCGTCAAAATTGGTCCAGCTGTGTCGGAGATTAGCCGGAACAAACAGTGAGACACAAAGACAAAAATTAAAAAAAAAAAATTGTTATAAGTACCGTTATCTTGACATTACAAACAGACATCTATTACAGATAGATGTATAAATTATATTTTATAAACCAGTGAAAACAAAAGTTTCAAAATGTTTGAGTGCTTTTCAGGGTTGAATTTAAGTGAAAATAGTCTAGTTCAATTAAGGGTTACGGGTATGACTTACTGAACCTTCCTACGGCTAAACTCCGATCCTCATGGTAGGGATAGTGGAAAACACTGGAAGGAAAAAGGGCAGATTTTACTATGCAGTACATCCAATAAAAAAATCAAAACCTTGGTTCTACGGCTACAAAAAAGTCTCCAAAACAATTATATCTGTCCTCTGTAGAATTCACTTAGGTTTTTGTAGTACTCCCGTTTTCTTGCAAAAAATTCGTGTTCGAGACTCTTCTCACTGTGAGTGCGGGTTGGAAGAGGACAATCTGGACCATATCAACTTTGACTGCTCAAACAACGTTCTACCTTTAGATTTATAGACGCCTCCCAAAATTTAAGATCCCTCTTCCGACTAATTTCCCCTCTTTACTAACATATTCCTCTCCAGATCTGCTTTTGGCGCTGATGACCTTCATCCGTCACAATAACATAAAATTATAAATTATTCTGTCTGTGTGGGTGTGGGTGGTATGCGTATATTTTATGTTTTAACAATTATAATATTTTTTTATTTTTTGTTTGTTTCAGTCCCGTTCTTACCCAACAAGATCTACATTGTGTTCAACTGTATCAATCAAAGAATTTTATTTGTTTATAACTTTCTTTTTTCTCTTGCACACTTGTTTTTATAGCACACTTCAGACATTGGCAGACTAGTCGACATCGGCTTTGCCTGCCATTTATTAAAAATAGAATAGAATTAAGGGTGTTTCATCGTGAAACGTGGCTAACTTTAGGAAGAAAACCCTCAATTAATTATTGCAGAGAAGTTTGACTTTTGTCTGGAAATAATACGTATGTTTTATGAGTTAAGGACTGATGTGGGGTTTATTATACAATAATGGCACAAAAAATCGTCTAAATACAGCCGACAACACAAAAGAGATCGTCCACTTTAATAAGAATTTTATTTCACATAAAAGTCGGCTTAAATAAGCCTTTCGCTTGATGTTCGACGAATTAAAACTTCTCGGACAATATCGTGTCTGCAGCTACCAACCGGTTGCTTTTACATCAAAGATGTCTGGTATCAAATTGCTGACAGTTGCTGCTTATTTTTAACCGACATCGACACCTGCCGTGCTATACTGTACCCTACTTGAATCGATACTAGGGATGTGTTGATTATTTTGCCAACTAACTAGAATACTAACACCTAGTTTCTGAATTGAGAATTCGAAGTTGAGAACTTGTCAAGCTCTACTTTAGCATTAAGGTGCTGCCTCACCAGGAGCATTCGCGTGTAATGTAACATTTAATTACAAGTGGAGCGCATTGATGTTACAAGTTGTATCAAGGTATTACGCATTGTATCATTACAAGGTGCGCATTGTAATGCTCGGTTCTCCTCCTTCACTGATGTAATGCTCGAATCTGTAACGTTACATTACAGGCGAATGCTTCCGGTGAGGGAGCACCTTTATAGTACGACAACGTTCAAAGGAAAGGAATCGTTTATCTTCGGAAAAACCGAAATATAGCTAGTAAAATATGTGACTATCGACCATAGAAATTGATTTATAGGTCTTCCCACCTAAATTATTATAGACTATCTGTTCGTGCCCGGCGTCGCCCGGATGAATTTCATGTTTCTATATCCAGTGGTTTAGACTGTGTGTTGTCTGTTTTCATACAAAAATACCATCCATGTTTCCGACTTTTCCGGCGAATCTTCCAAAAAAAATCTGTCATACAAACTTTGTCCTGACAATTACAAACCCTACAAAAAAAGACTTAGCCAAATAGGTGTAGGTTCTGAAATGATGCGGTTATATACATTCGGCAATTGATTTTTTTTTTTATATAGATAGATTGACGCACTAATTTTGTCACTCCCGTATTGAACCAGTCACATTTAATTCGGCAAAGTTCGGTTTTTCCGAAAATAAACGATGTACCTTTTGAACTCGAAATTCCAAAGTAAGAAGCTTATGGATACATTGATGTAATCACCTTAAGTACGAGTATTGCTAAAGTAGCTTCTGACACGTTCTCAACTTCAAATTGTCGATTCAGAAACCGGATATAAGTAATCAGTCCTTAAAAAGCTCACTAAAAGAGCGATTAGTTGTGACGTTTTTGGAAAGAGATTAGAGGCGTTCCTCGCAGTTTTAGGCGAAGAATGTGCGGAGTGCTGTTATCAAGCTACACTTGCAACTCAATGTGGCGTGCCTAAATGGGCGGATTACTTACGAACAGGGGCGTAGCTACCGCCGCCGCCGCGCCGTATCAGCAGTATTAATGATACGGGGCGCCCAAGCTACAGGGCCCCCCCGATGCAACGTGTGTTAACATAAATTCTTAAAATATTATTCGTAAACTCAAATTCTTTTTGGTAAGAGCTGAAAATATGAAAGTTAACGTAATTTATTTATGGCTTACAAAGGCATTCATATAGTAAAATCTAAACCACCCCAAGTCGAATGCTCTAACTTTCGAGCTCACTTCGCTCACTCTTGTATTTTTTTATAAAAATCACAATGACAGCTTAACCTAATATCCCAGTCAAGATGCTCCAACATTAGAGTTCGCTTCGCTCGCTCTTGTATTTTCTTAGTAGCATCACAACGACAGCTATGTGCCTATCGCAGTCATAGTGCTAAAATTTTCTAGCTCACCTCGCTTGCTCTTGCATTTTCTTAGTAAAATTACAATGGAAACTTAACCTGCCATGCCACTACTACTAATACAGCCTGTTATTTTGTAAACAAAAATAACTTCCTATGGAGTTTCATCGCAGTCGGGTAAAAAGGGCCCCCAACAAAGGGATCCTTTTTATTTTTTGATACAGGGCCCCTTTATAATTATTATTTTTATGTGTCTTGACAATTAATTCTCGAGACCCGGGGTCCCGGACCTTTAGAAGGCGTACGAGGGGCCGAAGCCAACTCGCAGAGGCCCGTTAGACTCTTTCAATGAAATGAGGCACCAACCGACGATTATCCCTGTACGCACTATACAAGTGCACCCAAAGACAACCCCCGGTTGGTGTAGAACTATTGCAGGATATGGAAATAAAGATATTGGACTATGGATTAGAGTGGCTAAAGTGGACTGCTTACCTAGAACTATGAAAGGACTATGGGCTCTGCCTGATCAATGTTTTATTATACATGGAAAAAACGGCAGGGGGTGACTTGCACACTCAATAATGGGCCCCCGGAAACGGTCGCTAGCACATAGTGACGTAGGGACAAGGGGCAACATTTCCTGAGGTGCTTGAAGAGTGGAGAGGTATTCCACGGCTCTCAGAACAATCCCAGAGCTCGGAAGATGGTCAAGATCCCTACAATCACTTACTGGAATACTTCCTTCCTCCGAGCACGTTTGCTCTTGTGAATCGCCACTCAAGCCGGCCAATAAAGGCAAAATGAGGTGGGAGCTCTGTTCTCGTCAGTGTTCACTCCAGCCGGTCAATAAAGGTAAGCCAGAAATGAGGAACAAGACTTCTCCCGAGAGATAGGGTTCGTGGGGTCGCTACTGCTCAACAGCACGCCTCATGCTGCCATGCGGGTTTCTGTATCTCTCTTGGTCTGGCTCCTCACCCTAGACTTGTTTCGGCAAAGTAAACTCCACCGGCACAGACCCAGACTTCGGAGCACGCAAGCCCCACCACGACGTCAACGTAGAGATATGGCGGTGAGGTTATTATTATTCTTATTATTCCTTTATTTCGTGCAGCTGTGGCACATATAAAATACAATACACAAAAAATTACAACAAAAAAAAATACTAATATATTATAGAAAAACATATAAACTAAGACTGTCTGTCTTTCTAGCTGCACCACTGGTTACGAACTAATGACTTATTGGCTTGTAGATGCTGACAAACAAGTAAACGAGTAGGCTCTCGTTTTGTAGAGCAAATAATATATACTTTAGTAGCTTGATAGAACGATGTAGGTACAGTTGTTTTACTGAGCAATGATTAATTCCTTACTGATCTAGTCCTAATATTTCCGTTACCAAGTTCATGTAATATTAGGTCTTTACCTATGAAATTGTCGTTCTGCAGTACTGGCCATTTCAAATCAAAATAATTTTTGTTTGGCTAAGAATTCTAATTTCAAATTAATTTTATTTTAAAAACATGGATTTTTTTTCCAAAAGTAGTCATTTGTTTATTGATGAGTGTTACATTTTCATCGCATTTCAATCTTTTTCGTCATCATGGATACGTTAAAAATTCGAGTAATTATGGAATATGAGTACCGTCGTGGCAGCAACGCGGCACAAGCGGCACGCAACATCAACGACGTTTACGGAGCTAACACTACAAACCAACGCACCACTTGTTATTGGTTTGCTCGCTTCCGTTCTGGAAATTTCGACCTGAAAAATGAACCTCGCAGTCGTCCGAAGACTTTGGTCGACAATGACGAATTAAAGGCGATTGTGGAAGCTGATGATACACAATCTACGGCTGAATTAGCAGCAGCTTTGGCCGTTAGCGTCAAAACAATATTGGTCCATTTGCGTCAAATTGGCAAGGTAAAAAAGCTTGACAAATGGGTGCCCCACGAACTCAATGATCGCCAGCGCGAAGTACGCGTCGAGACGTGCCTTGCACTGCTCAACAGACACACAAATGAAGGAATTTTGAACCGCATTGTTACCTGCGATGAAAAATGGATTCTGTTTGATAACCGCAAGCGCTCAGCAAGTTAGTTGGATCCTGGTTCAGCACCTAAACAATACCCTAAACGAAAACTTACCCCTAGAAAAGTGATGGTCACTGTTTGGTGGTCTAGCGCCGGTGTGATTCATCACAGCTTCTTACCAAACGGGGTGAGCATTACTTCAGATGTGTACTGTGAAGAACTGAACACAATGATGGAGAAGCTGGCAATTCTCCAACCAGCATTGGTCAATCACTCGTCTCCGCTGCTCCTGCACGACAACGCGCGACCTCATACTACACAGCAGACGGTCTCCAAGTTGCAAGAACTGGGGTTGGAAGCTCTCCGTCATCCGCCCTACTCACCAGACCTTGCGCCTACAGACTACTACTTTTTCCAGAATTTGGATAACTTCTTGGCGGGAAAAAAATTCAATACCCGAGAGGCAGTACAAAATGCCTTTGAAGAATTTGTTGCCTCCCGTCCAGCTGATTTCTTTAAGAAGGGCATCAATAAACTGCCACTGCGTTGGCAAAGATGCATTGATTGCATGGGTGATTACTTCGATTAATACAAATAAAAATGCATGAAAATAATTCGTTTAAATTTTTTCATACAAAACGGCAATTAATAATAATCCCAGCCTATCATTGCTCCACTGCAGGACAAAGGTCTCTTCTCATACAGAGAAGGCATTGGTCACCACGCTTGCGAACATAAATGTAGGGACCACCTGATTTTTTTTTCGCGATTTCAGGTTTGATCCCATAGTAAAAGTTGTTCATACTGATGAGTACAACGACCCCTTATGAGGTTGTGCGTTACTTAGGTTACATATCATCAACTCAGCCTATAGCAGTCCACTGCTGGACATAGGCCTCTCCCACGCTGACACATGTTACACATGCTCTTCAAAAAAAGACGGGTTGGCAATTTCAGACTTCCATTAGTCCGGGCTGTCCAGGTGTCCTCACGATGTTTTCCTTCACCAATGTCAGAAATGTCCAAGATAAACTTAGAAACTAAAGTACATATGAATTGAAAAAGTCACATTGGTACTTGCCCGGATTTGAACCCACTGGCTCGTGCATGAGAGGCGGGACCTTAAAAGCTCTGGGCCATCACGAATTTTTTTAGGTAAATTAAATGTTATTATGTGATGAATAATTACTGATTGATACGACTACGCTCGGGGAGGCCTATGTCCAGGACTGGACGTGTTTCGGCTGAAATGGATGAACATGATAATTTAAACAACAACAACAACAACGAAAACAAAGTTGTAGCATGTCATCGTTCACTGTAATGTTCTTTAACTGCATGTTCTCCGTCCATAAAATAGAAAATAGAAAAATAGTGACTCCAAACAGTCGCTAGGAACATCCTTATTCGACGTTTATTTCGCTACTGGTTACTTCGCTAGGATAATAACAAATGGCGGCTTGTCGTAGTTTAGCACGCTTATTTTTCATCGCTACAATTTCCTTTGAGACAAAATATTAAAAAAGAGTTCAGTGTTCCTTGAGATGTTTTTATTACCAGGAAAATAATGAACTCTTTGCTAAAAATTATCAAGTTTTTCATCCTCATATTTTAATAGTTACCGAAGTCCAGAGATTAGCGCGTTCAAACATACAAACAAAAAAACAAACTCTTCAGCTTTATTATTCGTATATAGATATATAGATTAGTATAGATTATCGTCAGTGGTGGTCCAGAGGTAACGGCCGCGACTTACAAGTTGTAGGCCGTGGGTTCGAACCCAAGCAGGCGCTTTACTTTGTGTAAATAATTTTATCACCACTCACTGCTCTCAAAACGGTGAAAGAAAACATCGTGAAAAAACGCATGTCCGAGAACCAAAAATTCGAAGACATGTAACGTCTACCAACCCACACTAGGACCGCGTGGTGTCTCACAGAAAGAGGAGGCCTGTGTCCCAGCAGTGGGAACATACCACACATAAAACACTGACATAACGTACTGATTATGCTGCCTTAGACTTGGTTTGTTCGCTTTCATGGAAAAGACTGCTACTTATTGAATTTTACCCATATCCTTATCGTTGTCAAAATTCATCATGACATGGGTTAAGCGCGCCAGAATGCCCGCTTAATTAACTTGAATATCGTGCGTAACAATGCCAAAGAGAGACGCCACACGGGTGTGTTGCGCTGGGTGGTGTCGCGTCGTCGCATTTGAATGACGCTTGCTCGGTTCTAAGACATCATCTGGCTAGCCTTTTCCCAACTATGTTGGAGTCGGCTTCCAGTCTAACCGGATGCAGCTGAATACCAGTATTTTACATGGAGCGACTGCCTATCTGACCTTCACAACCCATTAACTGGGTAAGACCCCTTGATAAGACTGATTGTCAGACTTTTGGGCTTCTGACGACCCGTAACGACTGTCAAAGATCCACGAATGACAGCCGGGACCAACGGCTTAACGTGCTTTCCGAGGCACGGAGGAGTCTCGGTATGTAAAGATGGTCACCATCCACGGACCAACCCCGGCTAGCGTAACTTAACCTGATGGATCGACCCGTGCGGCTGTTATTATTTAGCCACGAGCTCTAAAAGAGCTTCTAAAAGACATGAGGATTTAATGTCTTTTAGAACCGAGCAAGCGTCATTGAAATACCACGACGCAACGTAACGCAACGTAGGAATATGGCATCGCTCTTAAGCTTTATCTGTTCTGTGCTGGGAACGAAGCGAATCGAAATAAGTTTGTTAAGGTTTCTTCCGCGTCTTTTCATACTTCGGTTCACACCACGTACTAAGCGAAACGAAAACGGAAGTATGAAAAGACGCGGAAGAAAGCTAAACGAACTTAGCTTCGTTTCGCTTTGTTCCCGGTGTAGCGCCTGCGCTTTACGTCTTTTGTTTGCAAACAAACGAAAAGGCTCTATTAAGGTGAGCGTCCACAGGTCCGCACCGGCCGGAACGTGGATTTCGGTTTGCTTTGTATGAGTTTATATAGCGCTGCATCCACTACCGGAACGCTCACATTTTCATTTCTTAACAAACAAACCAAAATCAGTTGCGTGCCGTGCGTGCGCTGCGCCAGCGCGGACCAGTGGACGCTCAGCTTAAGGGCACACTATTTGAATATTCCTGTTTTTAGAATCAATTTTAAATAGTCAAATTAGGGTATTTAGATCCTGAAAAAAAAATATGTCATAGATACATCCTTGCTTTAGGTAATTCTACGGTTCAAAACACGATAAATTGTAATTTGCTCGATGAAAAAAAAAATCCGAAATGGGGTCGATTTCAAAACTATTTTTTGTTTCATTTCCTAGTTATAGCACAAAATTATATGAAAATTGCATGTACCATGAGGTAATAGTATTTCAGAGGGAATTCTACGGTTGGATTTTTAAGTGTAATACATTTTTTCTAAATAAACACAAAAATAGTAAATCGGGCTAAATCGGCTCGCGCTCAGAGTCCTGCGGGACTTCATCAAGGTTGAACCTGTGTCAAAATTTTTAAAAATTCGCTCTCCCTGCAGTTGTTCAAAAAAAATCGAATAAACGAAGAACACATTAGATATGAAATTGCGATAGCTCAGAAAAAATATCTCGTAATTATATTATAGTTTTAATTCATAATATCGTTTTCGAAAATGTGATTATTTCTATGTGGTATGATGATGTTTAATTGTCATCTTACGATAGTGTTAAGACACATTGCAAATTATTATCGGTAAATTTATAGTCAAGCGCGAGTAGTTTATAATTTTTTATCGTGGTCCTTTATGAAGAAGTTTTAAAACACATTTTTCTAAGATTTTTTCATCAGATTCATCCATATTACTATTTTCACTCTTCATCGAACTGTCTTCGCTACCATATCCTACAATAATCACACATAATATAAATACAATGTGTCCGGCTGTCGGTAAAACTAAATAACAATAAATAAAAAACAATAATAACAATAAATAACATAAATAAAACTTATCTGGCGATTTAAAAATTTGCCCTTATAATAGTAGATTCGATAAATTATAGGTGTAGCAGTAGGTACGTCCCTTGATAATAAAGTACGGCAATTCTTCCTTCATATGTAGATGTCGATATTTACTGATCTTCATGAGCAGTGGTCAACATCAAAAACAAAAGAATATGGTTACAGCATAAGCAAAATAGTACGACCATTTTTAGCCCGTACTTAATAAAAATATTATTGTTTTTTTTATTCAGTCACTAAAAGGGTTAAATAGGGGATGAAAGTTTGTATGGAAATTCACCATTCATGTCGATGGAATACCATCGGGCACACGGCTTGTCTATTTACTATACTGACAGCTTTTCTCCAGTATGTTTTCAATGGCCTGAATATAGCAAGATCCATGGGCTGTAGAATGTGCGTACTGTTGGGGTGTAGTGCTATGACTTCTATGCCGTTTTCAGCACAAAAATTCGACAAATGCAGCGTCAAGTGAGACCTATGGCCGTCCAAAAAGAACAAAACGGGCTTTTGGATGTTTTGTTGCAACAGCCATGGATTAAAAATGTTCGCCATGTATTCAAAAAACGTGCTGCCACACATCCAGCCACTCGGTGAACGGCCAATAGCCCACTCCTCTGGAAAATTAGATGAAATTGTGGATGGAATTCTCTCATAGGCAAACACTACCATGGGAGGTGCCAATTGCCCAGCGGCATTTCCGGTAATTAACACTGTTAGGTTATCTTTTTCATCACCAGAGGATTGGTATATGTGTTTGTCACCTTTTTTAGCCAGGACTTTCCCGGCTTTAGGTGACAAATAGAAGGCGCTTTCGTCGGTGTTAAAAATTCTTGTGGGATCTTCTAATGCTCCTTTAAGATTGTTTTCCTGTAGATAAGATTCCACTTCTCCAAACCAACGCTTGATATCCTCTTCTGTTACGGCATCTCGTGCCGTTGTTAAATTTTGCGCCGTTCTCTCAAAAAGTGTAGGATGTCTGTTTAGAAAAAGATTATACCATTTTCTACCTGGCCTATTGTCAGTAAAAGGGGTTGTCTTTTTTTGGTCAATGATGATGCGTTGCACGCTATCAAGCAACTCATCTTTAGTAATGGGAATGTGTTTTTCAGCCATTTCAAGTATCCATTTATCTAAAATAGCCTCCTCTTCCGCCGACAAATATGTATTAGGGCCCATAGAACATTCTATTGGAGTCTTACCAGAAATTTTGTCATGTAAGGTGACCCTCGGTACACCAAAATTTTTTGCTGCAGTCGCAATTTTTTCACCTTTTCTGACTGCTGCTATCGCCTGTGCCATTTGAAAAGGCGTGTAATTTTTTTTAGGTGCCATTCCTGCAAAATAAAAGCAACATGTCGATTACTGGAACATATGGAAAACCCAATCATCGACACGGCTGTCGATCATTGGAAACAGTTTGAATATTTAAATGCAAGTAGTGTATTTTTAAAGTGCTGAAAAAACTTAGGTAGGGTCGAGTGTCTCACATTGAACCAGGTAGCCACATTTAACCACGGCTATATTTCCAAAATGCGACATTGCCGATCTATGCTAATGTGAGTAAAAGAGAGGCATATAGGTGTCCTGTTTGCTCACTAGTTTGCGCGGTGCTCCCGCGGAAGGTGGTCAAGTGCGGAGCATTTTTGTGAAAAGAGTACAAAAAAGTAAGTTTTTAATACCCGTTTCTTTTATTTTTAAAGTTTTTCTTGGGTTAAATATCGACTGCTTCATATTTACATTGAATACTAGGATAATTTGGCTTTCTAATGCACCACGATTCGTTTCGTTATGGTTTTGCTTTATCATTAAAATTTTGAGGTTAGTTATGAAAACGTGGTGTGTCTCAGATTGAACCACTTTTGAGAGGTACACTATTAACCATGGTTCAATGTGTCCACCTACGATTTTTTGGCAGTACACATTTAACCACTGCTTAGTGCTTTTTTGAATTAAAACAAAGTACTTTCTCAATCGGTTTTCGACTCCCTGCGTCTCCAGTGCTACCCACAAAGGCTCGTGTTGTATTGAATCAAAGGCTTTGTAGTAGTCTATAAACGCTACATAGAGTTTTTTGCCATATTCAGAGTATTTCTCAATAAGTTGTGTCAAGGTGAAGATGTGATCTATGGTTGAGTATGTTCTTCTGAAGCCGGCTTGTTCTCGGGGTTGGTTGCCGTCTAACATCTTTGAGATTCGATTCAATAGTACTGTGGCAAACACTTTGTATACTGTTTGTTGTAAACTTATTGGCCTATAATTTCCTAAGTCTAACGGATCGCCTTTTTTATATAACAGGGTTATAATCGATATTCCCCATTCTTTTGGTACTTTGTTGAACGTCAGTATGTCATAACCGATACATAGAGATACTGAAAGAGATCTATAGAAACAGCAAGGCGGTGGTTAAGCTGGAAGGCAAAGGAGAGCCGTTTGATATCCGAAGAGGCGTGAAACAGGGTGATCCGATCTCACCTAATTTATTTACTGCGCTCTTAGAATATATCTTCAGAAAATTAGACTGGGAAAATAAAGGTATTAACGTAAACGGTAAATATCTAAGTAACTTACGCTTTGCCGATGATATTGTGTTAATATCTGAAAATCACAAGGACTTAGAATATATGCTAAATACCCTAGACATAGAAAGTAGAAAGTGTGGACTGCAAATGAACACACAGAAGACATTTGCCATGACGAATAGCGAAAAAATACCAATTAAAACTGAATCTCATCTTATAAGCTATGTGGATGAGTATATATACCTTGGACAAAACGTATCATTCCAAAAACAAACATCTCATGAAGTAGTACGCGCTATAAAGAAAGCTTGGAATAAATACTGGTCGCTGAAGGAAGTATTCAAAAGTAAACTACCAATGCATCTAAAAAGGAAAGCGATGGACTCCGTTGTTTTGCCGACATTATTGTACGGATGCCAAACATGGTCGTTTACAAAAGACATCGTACAAAAGATCAACGTATTCCAAAGAGCCGCGGAACGAAGTATGTTGGGCATAAAGCTGAAGGATAGGAAGAAAAACACATACATTAGATCCATAACAAAGGTAACGGACGCCGTCGAGCTAGCAAGCAGACTGAAATGGCGATGGGCTGGACATATAGCTAGAGTTACAGATAACAGATGGAGTGAAAGGATATTACATTGGTATCCCTATGAAGCCAAACGCCGACGCGGCCGACCTAGGCGACGCTGGAGTGACGATATCTACCAAGTGGCCGGATCTACATGGACTCGCCAAGCACAAGACAGACAACACTGGAAAGAGTTGGAGGAGGCCTACACCCAGAAATGGGTACCCCAATAATAAAATATACTTTTATCAATAATTGAATTAAAATTAATATACTCGTAATGAATACCTGAATACCTTGAAATGTCAATGTTTTTTGTATTGTGTTGTCGTGTTATCGGAATATAATTAAAAATATAATTTAATCAAGTATATAATATTAAAGAAAAGCATGAATTTAAAAAATAATATTGAAGAATCATACAAAAATAAATAAATTATATAAAATAAATTAATTTAAAATAATATTGTATCAATACTCGTAGAATATAATTAGGATTTAATACATATTGGTATTGTAATGTGCATGGAAATATTATGGAATTATGAAAACTGTATTTTGGGAAATAAAGGCTTTATTATTATTATTATTATTACTTTCTCAATAGGGGCTAGGCAGAGCAAATAAACCCGTTTAGGGTTTTAAAGTATGAAATATAATATATATTAATTATGCTAAAATACGTAAAAGGTTTTCAGTTCACTGCTTGAGAATTCTATGGCCTTATGTAGGTAGGTACCTATCCTCCAATCATTTTTTACGACATCTACGGGAACATACTTAATAACTGTTGAGATTTGTTTCAGAATGGCACGGAAAAAAGTTTTAGAGAGGAAAAGAGGCGGACATTCAGCTTCCAATATGCTTAAAGCGTTGAAGATGCATAGGTCAGGTGAAAGCATCCGAAAAACTGCTAAAACTTTCAACATTGCCTAACCCACCTTACGCCGTTATGTAGTGCAAAATTTGAACGTCGCTGATGAGGATCTTGTCGACAAAAGACTGATACCAAATTATGAAAATCATTTGATATTTACTGCAGAACAGGAAAACATTAATGTTCATTTCTTTGGTTTGTTTGATTTTGCGTTTGAAAAAACTTTTATTAGGTAATACATATCTCTAATTGTCGATCTCTTTTTGGTTATTCAATGATAATTTATGTTAAAGAAGCTATATAATTTTATTCAGTTACTTTAATTGTTAAAAAATAACTTGTTGATTAATTTCTTTGAGTAATAGTAAGTTGTTAAATTTCAATAAGTCTTATAATAGAACATTAATATGATTGTGATTTTTAAGACTGATAATATTATTGTGATAAAGATTATTAAGCTCACAATAAACACTAAGTGATTATGAAAATGATATTCTATTAATTTATTAAGTCATTTGCTATAAAGTTAATAATTAATTAAAGTGGTTCAATGTTAAACGATAAATTAAGCTGCACAAATTAATAAAAAAAAAAACGTTTCGACATTTGTCGATGATTGGAACATGCGAAGAAAAAAAATCCAATGATCGACAAGCATGTTTTCACATTAAAGCATAACCATAGCATTGCAAATAAATTACTAAAAAGTAATGAGTTAGAGTCCTAACTTAATAAATAATTTGCACTCTCGGTGAAACAAAACAAATAAAAGTTATGGGCAATATTATATTGTACTCACCTCCTTAGTGATTTCGCTAATAAAACTGAATTTCCAATAGAGATATACCAATACCGGTCGATACGTACAACTACGCATTTTGTTCAAAATGGCCGAATGTAGGAAACGTCATCCGCAATGACAGATAGATAATATAAGTCTATGTTTTATGCTTCAAATGCGTTCGGAAATGTAAATCTACTCTTATTTTTTGTAGTTAACTTTTTTGATGTCGATCATTGGTGCTCTGTCGAAAATTGGGTACTTTACGTTACAAAGTGAAAAATAACTTTAATTTCGGAAGTCGGTGTCTAGTTAAATGTATTTTCGTTTTTTGCCACCGACTTCCGAAATTAAAGTTATTTTTCACTTTGTAGTGTTGTTTTTGGAAGTCGGTTGTATTTTTTTGTAAAAAAGTTTTTATTTTTCACTTTTTAGTTGTGTACCTACCCCACACAAATTCTAATACCACTATCTGCAAAACAAAGTAGAACATCATCCATATAAAAGTCGGGAAAAAATACGTATTATTGAAGCTAACTCAAAAACTACCGAAGCAAAGTTAATCAATTTTATATGGGACCAACTGTGATGTGACCCTCTCGAATAAAATAAAAAAAAAATCCAAATCGGCCCAGCCATCTTCGAGTAATCGGGGAACATACATACAAAAAAAAAAATAACATTAAAATGATGCAAAGTTATGATGCCGCTAATTCCGATAAGACCACCATTCATGAATGTGGGACAGCTCGCCAATAATATCTGATTTCATAGCTCGTGGCTAAATAATAACAGCCGCACGGGTCGATCCATCAGGTTAAGCTACGCTTGCCGGGGTCGGTCCGTGGATGGGTGACCATCTTTACACACCGAGACTCCTCCGTGCCTCGGAAAGCACGTTAAGCCGTTGGTCCCGGCTGTCATTCGTGGATCTTTGTCAGTCGTTACGGGTCGACAGAAGCCCAAAAGTCCACCAAAACCAAACCAACCAAACCAAACCAGCCTTACCAAGGGGTATAGTATTAGTTAATGGGTTGTGGAGGTCAGATAGGCAGTCGCTCCATGTAAAATACTGGTATTCAGCTGCATCTGGTTAGACTGGAAGCCGACCCCAACATAATTGGGAAAAGGCTAGGCAGATTGATAGATTGATTTTTTCATAATTTATCAAGATGACGGCAAATCTATTATGTGATGATCTGCTTGTTGTAAATGTGTTTTGTCACTCTTGTTTATCAGTGTATTTTAACATTTTTAACAGGTGTGCAATGAAGTACCTACCTACTCATCTCTTTATCTCTCTTGTTATTTCGAGTACCTAGTTATTATTCCTCAGTCCTCTTTATGTGTTAGCCCTACACTAGTAGTTACTAGTGTAGGGCTAACACATAAAGAGGACTGAGGACTACATTGCCTTACTAACCCAATGACAGCAATGGCACTGCAAAAAGCTCGACTACAGCTGCTACAATAAAACATTAATTACATCGTAACAGCATGTCTTACATATTGCTTACATCTGTCTGCACTGCAACTGTTGACCATAAGACTCGCAATTAAGATTCTCTAAGATGTAATACTGGTGTAATTTGATAATTAACAGTGTCCAGCAGCCGGCGTGGTTACACGAAGTAACAAAGCGTAGAAGGGGCACTTTGTTCATAGCACTAAGCTTTTTATACAAACAAACACGTTTTTATAACCTTTGTTTGAAGTATAATATAATTAAATTAAAATAAAAAATATATTCCCAAAAATACTTCAGTATTATTTTGGTATATTTTATACTAGGCAGTATACACGATGGAAACACGTTTTGATAAAGTTGGCTGTATAGAATAAATTCTCAAAGTTGCCTCTTTTCGAGTAAATTTTCCTCTATTTCTCTACTTGTTTATATAAATAAGTAATTTGATATGGTCAAAAAAAGGAAGCCATAATTGTGATTGGCCTTCTGAACTGTATCCGGTGTAACAGGAGAGTTAGACCGGCGGGCGGGCGCGGCGCGTGCGCAAGTTGCTCTCGTATTGTGGTCACCGGTTCCTCTTGAGCTGTATAAGGAGTCGTCACAGATGCTTGTGACAAAAACAGCTTGAATTATAATTACTTTATTGGAATTATTAGCATTGAGAAGAGTTGAAGTATGTGTCACGGCACGCATATGCTGTTTTCTTGGTATGGGTTGCGTGAAGACGGAAACTTTTTTGAATAGACTTGTTTTAAAACAAAGTTTAACGCTATCAGCATCACGACTGTAATCCCCGAAGGGCTAGGCAGAGGTGGACTTAGAGCACACACACATTTCGCTAGACACCTTATAGCAACACCAGCCTATATTCAATCAATCTAAAAGCCTTTTCCCAACTATGTTGGGGTCGGCTTCCAGTCTAACCGGATGCAGATTTTAATTTAATTTAAATAAAAAAAAAAAAAAATAAATAAAAAAGAAAAAAAAAATAAATAAAAAAGTTTATTGCATATTAAAAAACGTACACGTAAATGAACTCTTGACTTCCAAACTAAGTAGGACAATTTGTTTTTTTTTTTTTTTTTTTTTTAATTTTTTTAATATTTTTTTTTTTTTTTATTAATTATTTTTTTAGAATATTTGGAATATTTGAATTGTTTTTTTTTTAAGGACGCTTTTAACGTTCTGCATCGTTCTCACGTAAAATTTCAACATGAATGATGTAACCATTATTTTGTAACCATATCTTGATTTAAAAGAGTGTCCGTGGAGTTTCTTGCCCGTTCTTCTCCATAGGTACCTACTATGCTTTGGAATGGGCGCCTAGCTTCATCTTTCTGACTGACCGACCCCTTGACAATTCAAAAGTGCCTGTAATTGGTTTAATTGAAATAAATGCTTTGAGTTTGAGTTTGCAGCTGAATACCAGTATTTTACATGGAGCGTCTGCCTATCTGACCTCCACAACCCATTAACTGGGTAATACGATACCCCTTGGTAAGACTGATTGTCAGACTTTCGGGCTTCTGACGACCCGTAACGACTGTCAAAGATCCACGAATGACAGCCGGGACTAACGGCTTAACGTGCTTTCCGAGGCACGGAGGAGTCTCGGTATGTACCTAAAGATGGTCACCCATCCACGGACCAACCCCAGCAAGCGTAGCTTAACCTGATGGATCGACCCGTGCGGCTGTTATTACTTAGCCACGAGCTCCTCGTTATTATTATTCATATAGCAACACCAGCCTGTATTATTATCCTTTATTATATATTCTGTTAGATATTATCCCACTGCGGGTCAAAGGTCTCTTCTCATACAGTAAGGCATGAGCATTGTATAAAAAACTTTTTTACAAAAAAATACAACCGACTTCCAAAAACAACACTACAAAGTGAAAAATAACTTTAATTTCGAAAGTCGGTGTCTAGTTCAATGTATTTTCGTTTTTTGCCACCGACTTCCGAAATTAAAGTTATTTTTCACTTTGTAGTGTTGTTTTTGGAAGTCGGTTGTATTTTTTTGTAAAAAAGTTTTTATTTTTCACTTTTTAGTTGTCTACCTACCCCACACAAATTGTAATACCACTACCTGCAAAACAAACTAGAACATCATCCATATAAAAGTGAGGAAAAAATACGTATTATTGAAGCTAACTCAAAAACTACCAAAGCAAAGTTAATCAATTTTATATGGGACCAACTGTGATGTATACCCTCTCGGATAAAACAAAAAAAATCCAAATCGGTCCAGCCATCTTCGAGTAATCGGGGAACATACATAAAAAAAAAAAAAGTTCCGACGAATTGAGAACCTCCTCCTTTTTGAAGTCGGTTAAAAACACCACGCTTGTATAAAACAGGTTGGCAATTTCCAGAAGTCCAAAATCGAAGTCTAGATTTCCACACTATGTCTTCCTTCACCGATGTCAGTTATGTTCTAGATAAACTCAGAAAGTACAAATGAATTAAAAAAAGTCACATTGTTTCTTTACCGATTTGAACCCACATCCTTATGATTCGTTTTAAAATATGTATTATGCGTTTATGAGAGTGCTAACCATTATCAGCAGTCAATTAATTTAGGAACTTGATTGATAGGTGTCACCTAAAAAAGACCTTTGTAATTGGCTTCCAAATAGGCCGCAATTAAAAACTCCAAAGAGGGTTTTGTTAATGATTACCAACTACAGATGGAACTTTTAATAATAAATAATAATTTTGGTTTTAATAGCACCACCCACCTTGGAGTTTCTTGCCGGCTCTTCTCCATAGGAAACGACCAATTGGTACCGTGCACCTAGCTTCTGACGTTTCCTAAGTGCCCATGTAGGTTAATGTGAAATAAAATATTTTGATTTGATTTGACTCACAGAGTTATTAGTGATTACTGGTTATCCATTTATGGTTACCGAAAATCCAGTCAAAGTCACCAAACTAAAAATAATTTCACTCTATTTACCAGATCATTATTTGTTTGGCGTAGAGGATAGTAGTAGAGAGTAGCAGCCGGACCATTTTTCTCACAGTGTGTGCGAGATTTATATGTGTGCGTGTGTATGTGTATGTGGGGGTGTGTTTGTGTATGAGGGGGTGTGTTTGCGTGTGTGAGGGTGTGTGTAGGTATGTGTGTGTGAAAGAGATTTTGGGTGTACATGAGTGACTAAAAAAGCAAAAATATAAGCATAATCTCTACAGTACGCTATGGATCTTTACCAAATCAACCAAAAGGTTTAAAGCTACGGTTTCCTAGAAGTGGTAGTGACGACTGTCATGAAAATGATGACAGCGGCCTCAGATTATAGAAGAAAGGCAGATAGACCGTGCGGAACACTGAGAGTGACGCCAAAAAAGCAAATACAAATTCAAAAACGAATTCAATCTCGAGTCAAATGTACATTTGTATAACTGTTCTCTGCATTTTTCTGAGACAATAAATCATTTATTGTCTCAGAAAAAAAAAAAAAATGTCTCAGAACAGTTACACTGACTCGAGATTGAATTCGTTTTTGAATTTGTATTTGCTTTTTTGGTTTCACTTTCAGTGTTCCGCGCGGTCTATCTGCCTTTCTTCTATAATCTGAGACAGCGGCAAAGATTTATATCGTTAGATTCGCCCTACCGCGTCAAAAGATAGTCTTATTTCTGTTTCGTTTTGACACCACTGACACGCAGTGACTTCACTAGAATATCATGGAAACATTGTTTAATAATGTGTGAGCTCACTCTTCTCAGTATGGACACTTGTTCTTGTGACTAAAACGATCTTTGGGCAGCGGGCTTTGAATTAATGTCAAATACTGGTGAAAATTAGTCTTACCAAGGGGTATCGTATTACCCAGTAATTGGGTTGTGGAGGTCACATAGGCAGTCACTACATATAACATACTGGTATTCAGCTGCATCCGGTTAGACTGGAAGCCGACCCCAATTTAGTTGGGAAAAGGCTAGTCAGATTGGTGAAAATTACAGATTTTCATGCCGATGGCTGCTTTCCTTAGGAAACCAAAGAAAAAAAAAACAATTTCTTTCGTAGTTAGCTAAAATCTAGAAATCGCGCAAAGAGATTTTTTTGAAATCTATCAAAATTAATATTTAACTGTTTTCGGCACCAGGCACAATAAATAGTTTGTAATAAAACAATTAAAGAAATGACCGTTAGTAGATTTGCGCTGGCGTTTTACGGTTTTACAGTTAAAGTAATTAAGAAACTTAATCGTTCAACCCAGATTCAGATACTCGTAGCGCCGATTCTTTGCTTAATATTTATTGCTATTCATAAATACAAAGGTTAAGTTGCTCCAGAAAAAGAATGGACAATGAATTGGAAGTTTTATTAGTCGAGAATTGTGAAAATGTTTTTATTAATATTGCAGTCATTACACCGCGTGAAACATGTATGGCTAAATAAAAAAGTAATTTAAAAAAATTAAATCGACTTCAAAAAGAAATTAACTCAAAACTATTAAATAACTTTTATTTCGGAAGTCGGTTGTATTTTGCCACCGACTTCCGAATTTAAAGTAATTTCATAGTATTGAGGTAATTTTTTTTAAAGTCGATTTAATTTTTTAAATTACTTTTTTATTTTGTAATTTTTAGTTTTATGTAAAAACTGGAATATTTGTTTGCAATAAGTAGTTAATAAGAATAAGAATAATATTTATTACACACACAAGATTCATGATAGGTACACAAGAGCAGATGTACAAAACAACAAAAATCCGGATATCTACATAAATCTACACAGATCATGTAACCCTGTCTCCTAAACTAGGTAGTCCTGTATCTTAGGAGACAGTGGTGCCGAGTCTCTTGTCACAAATGCCTCTAAACTAGACTAAAAATCACTAAAATTTAGTTTATTCCTGTCAAACGACGATTTCCCATTCTGAAATTGACTAAAGTGACACAACTTAACTATATTTTAGTTTGACAGGACTAAGATTGTACGGACTTATTAGTTTAGTGAAAATGGCAATTTTGCTATTCTGAATTTGACGGTTTTCACCTAAAATTTTAATTGTCAAACTAAATCTGACTATGTTTAATCGCGATTAAAAAGGTGTGGAATAAAATTAGTTGACATGAACTAAATTCACACCGAGACCTTGACTTCGAATGCAAAAACAGTAGTGTATTTTTTTCTTTTCTTTTGCATATATCTCGAAAACGGTGAGTCCTATCGCAAAAGTAATGAAAATTTGGCCCCCCTTTATAAAGGCCATAAACCCCTATGACTCAACATGTAGGTACCAAAAAAAAAGGTACCAAAAAAAAAGATACCAAAAAAAAGGTACCTACATTCCATACAATAATATTACATACAACCATGTCGAATTGATGACCTCCTTTTTTTGAAGTCGGTTAATAAATAGTAAGTTTATTGTACACAGAGATACACATAAAGTTAGTCATACACTAAACAACAACAATACATACTACCTACTCGCAGCTTTAAACAAAAAGCTGCGAGTAGGTAGTATGTATAACACTAATATTAATATTAATATGCATTAGTAATTGTAATCGACACACTTTCATTCACTCTTATAAGTTTTTAGTTTTTACTCAATTTAAATTTTGGCCGATCACTGTCTCTTAAGATACAGGTTTCTTCCTAGTTTAAGAGACAGGGTTCACTATTTTTGTATGCATAGACCTTTTTTGCAAACCTAAATCTCATGTTCACAAGCTATGTTTTTATGCTTATTCTATTGTATTGATTTGTTTTTGGACTGTGTCTGTGTGTATTTATTTTGGATAAATAAACAATTTATTATTATATTATTATGTATTGTTTGTGCCTCCCAATGCACGCTACAATCAACTTAAACAAATGACATTAAATAATATATGTTTTATACTATACTTAATTATATTATACTTGGTTGGGGTCACTTCCAGTCTAACCGAATGCAGCTTAATGTCAGTATTTTACATGAGACAACTGCCTATCTGACAACAGAACCTAGTTACTGGGTAACCCCCCCCCCCGATATGTAATGGATGGTCACCCATCCACGAACTGACCGCGGCAAGTGTAGCTTAACTGACCCGTGCGACTGTTATTATTTAGCCACGAGCCTTTATCCTAACTTCCAAACTATTATTTTTATTTTGAAATTTTGCGTATACGTAGTCCTTTCAGGATGATCGGTTGAACGCGTGAGGGAGAGGCAACAGCCGCGCCCTCGCGCCCCTAGCCGCCGTAGGAGACGCCCTGGGCGGCGGGAATCGATTGCCGATTCCCGGCCACCGTAGGCGCGGGCTTGCGGACGACGAGTAATGGGCAGCTCGCCGTCCGGTAAGGACCAGGCCCGGGTCGACGGCGCGTTGTGTTCCACGCGCGCCTCAAAGAGTTGTCAGCAGTGACGGGGTCAATTGGGCCGATGCCGCCGGGGTCGCGGGTAGTTCGAAAGAGATACCGTGGCCCTGGCACGGGCAACTGAAGGATCATGGGTGGGTTTTAGTCAGTAAAAGTCTGACACGCCCTCCCGCTCTGCCCAGAGCGGGAGAAGTCATTTGATGATTTCCCATCCACAAAAAAAAAAAAAAAAAAAAAAAGGATGATCGGTTCAGTCGCTTAGGCGTGAAAAGGTAACATAACAAACAAACTTACTTCCGAATTTATAATATTAGAATAAGAATAAGAATAAAAATATTAGTTAGGAAGTTAAGACAGGGGCTCGTAACAGCCGCACGGCTCGATCGATCAGGTTAAGCTACGCTTGCCGCTGTTGGTCCGTGGATAGGTCCGTGGATGTTTACATACCAAGACCACTACGTGCCTCGGGAAGTACGTTAAGCCGTTGGTCCCGGTTGTCATTCATGGATCTTTGACAGTCGTTACGGGTCGTCAGGAGCCCGAAAGCCTGACAACCAGTCTTATCAAGTGGTATCTTATTACCTAGTAACTGGGTTGTGGAGGTCAGACGGCAGTCGCTCCTAGTGAAATCCTGGTATAGCTGCATCCGGTTAATAGACTGGAAGCCGCCCCAACATAGTTGGGAAAAGGCTAGGCAGATGATGATGACAACAGGTGTTATATTAGACAGCAATTCATATACTGTCCATATTATAGTAGTACCTAATTTATAACACAAGTTGTTTCTCATTTCTGCCTCGTTACTTGTTCCTAAATGAATACAAATAGGATAGCAACATGTTTTTATAATTATGTTTTACATACGTAGAGGTGGCATAATATATTATAGAGAGGCACAAGTTTACTTGCTGTCTGTAAAAAACTGAGCACTGACGTCATTGGAAAACATAATATTATTTCGGTTTATGATTTCATAGAGGCCACCTGATTTCGTCGTGTTGGTTTACAGAGATCGTTGCTATGGTATGTCTTCGCAAACATAATATCAGTCGGAAAAACGTCCATCATTTGAGCATGCAAGAGCTTCAAGCTGCAATGGTGGGAGATGGAAAATCGTCATTATTGCCACTCTTAACAAAATAGATTGGTGTTGCCAGTGTTATGTGTATTAATATTTAGTAATTTAATTTCGTAGCAGGTGGCGTTCTGTAGTATCTAGGCAGATACTACAGAACGCCACCTGCTACGAAATAACGCCTACTTCTCATGGGGGTAGGCACCCCCATGAGAAGTAGGCGTGATTTTTGTTATGTAATTTAATCTAGTAGGGGAGAAGGAGGCAGCTTTGAACAGAGGCAGATTTGAACAGACAAGTTTACTCAGTTAGTTTCAAAGCTATTTTAGTACGAAAAATGATTTCGGGGTGGCAGCACTGTTACCCATAACCGTCGTGTTGCATCTGTGGCGTTTGACAGCTTGCAACCAAGTTATCGGCTATGTTTGTTTTTGTCAATGCAAAGTAAACATATTGGAGGATAGGTGTAAGCTTGTGAAAGACAAAATTGTAGATGCTGGTGAGTGTTATCATTCTAATTTTATTCAGTAGTTATATTGTGAAAGTGTTTATATTTATTCATCAAATGTTTTTTTGGAGAAAAAATATTAAATTTCTTTAAAAAGAGGGTATGGGGCAGTTTAGAACAAATTGAACGGGGTACCTTTGAACATGTTCAAATCTGCCCCATGCTAATTACGTAGTATGCAAGCGTTAGTCATTTAACTGTGAATTAGTTTAAATTGATAAGCAATGCAAATATTTTTGAGAATTAATCACTTTGTCATTTGTTTGAAGGTAAAATGGTACGCAATTATAAAAAAAAAACGAGATCAAGATGTTAATGAGGAAGATATTAATAATGCCATTTTGGCAGTAGTTGATGGAGGTATGAAGCTGAGAAAGGCTGCTGCGGTTTATAATGTTAAACCAAACACATTATTTTATAGAATTAAAAAATGCAAAGAGAACAAACCTCACAATGACCAAGTATTCTCATCCAAGTACACTGTCGCACAAGTATTTACTAGAGAAGAGGAAAGGATGCTAAAAGAATATTTATTAAAAAGTTCTAAAATGAATTACGGACTTACCTACAAACAGGCAAGGTCGTTAGCGTATGAATATGCAACGGCTTTAAAAAAATGTCCAACAAAGTGGACAGAAAAACAAGAAGCAGGTATAGAATGGTTAAAAGGCTTTAGGAAAGGTTTAAAGACGAAATTCAAAAAGCATATCTTGAACGCCAAGCACGATTAAAGAAGTCGCAAGAAAACGTTTTAAATAAAAAACGAGAAAAAGCTATCCCTAAACCGAAAGCATTGAAACGAAAAAAAACTAAAACTGTATTGACTTTCTCTTCGGATGAAACCGATTCAGAAATATATCTGGAGTCAGAAGAAGAACCAACAATGAATAGCGAAGATGAAGATATAGATGAAAATGAAGATGTTGATTACGGAAAGGAACTTAATTGCAATATAAATCTTGGAGATTTTGTATTAACTCGACTTGCATCAGAAGGAAATAAAAGGTCACTGGCTTTCGTAGGAAAAATTATAGAAAAGGATGGTCATGCTTTTACTGTCAGTTTTCTTAAGAAGAAAGGAGCATCTTACAAGTTTTTCTTTCCTGAAATGGAAGATGAGTCTTTCGTCAGCATGTCCGACATTTTGAAGCTGCCTCCTCCAATCGAAGCCGCTGGCACGTCACGTACTGCTGCTATGATAGCTTTCAAGTTCAATTTCTCTAAATTTAGGTTAGGTTGAATTAATTAGAATATTTTTGTTATTTGGATGTAACAATCCACTTGATTTATGTTTTAATTGTTTCTTTGTGGTTTTTTGTTTTTTGCTTAGAAGAGAAAATTGTTATTTTGTAATTCCGATGAGAAATATCGACTTGCTAAAGAGTTCCTAATTATGTGATTTAAAAAAGACTGTTGAAACAAATGAATAAAACATTATTTATGACCATTTAAATGTGTTATTCAAAACTGCCCCAGGCATGTTCAGAACTCCCCCTCAGTCGGGGCAGCTTTGAACATTTCCCTTTTAACACCAAAATGAGAATAACCACCTATTCTCAGGGTTATTGTATAAGCGGATGTAGGGATTATGTAGGTTAATGATCAGGTTAACCATTCCGGGTAAGTAAAGAGTTTAAAAGAGTTAATATTTTGAGTTATGACATAAAGTTTCAAAAACGTTCAAATCTGCCTCCTTCTCCCCTACCTAGTGTACATATATAACTAGTTGTGTAATAATTAACTGTTATTAGGGTTCCGTACCTCAAAAGGAAAAAAAACGGAACCCTTATGGGATCACTTCGTTGTCGTCTGTCTGTCAGTCTATTAAGACTCTTTGTCTCAGGAACGCGTAGAGGTATCAAGTTGAAAATACGTGGTCCCTTGGACCTCTAAAATAATCAAGCTTCTAAGTCAACGCAGTAAAAACACGGCCATTTAAGCGACATATTTTGATACTTGCAAGTAAACCAAAGCCTATATATACGGTACTTACCGTTGACCTAGAATTACGAAACTTGGCAAGAAGCAAGGTCTCATAGCACAAGTAAAGAATTGCAATAAAGAATTTGAATTGAATTGAATTGAAAGGAAAAAGTCCGAAAATCGGTAATTTGTAATTTTATCGCACATAGCATTTTTTTTTGGAGTTCCGGTTATTTAACTAAATACAATGTTAAGTTTTTGAGATAAATTCTTTTCAACTACGGAGCCCTTTATTGCGCGTGTTCCGACATGCACTTGGCCGGTTTTTTTTAAACACAAGTCATGTGCCTGGTGGGATTTCCCATCGAAAAAATGTCGAACTTCCATACAAAATTTATTTTTATAAATGATTTTGACATTGTTATTAATTATTTTGACATTATTAATAATTCTTATTACCAAAAATTTGCCAAATGTATATAGTACTAACACTAGTGTTAAGTTGTGTACTTATCTAATTACTAACAAATGGAATTCATGAACTGGAAAATAAATTATAAGATTTTTTTACTTTAGGGAATTCATTTTCAAAAATCGTTACTTGCGTTGTCTATCGGTGAATGAAAAAATCAATTTAAGATTTTTATTTTTTATTAAGAGGCCGTACACTAAATTTTTTAGCATCTATACTAGGGAAGAGGTGCCAAAAACTTCCCAGGATGGGCAGTTTGAGCACACAATGCTGTAATTAGCATAATGCATTGGTGCAGGCAGTAACTCATGCATTAGATAATATCCTTAATAGCAGTAGATAATTGTGCAACAGTGGCATAAAGACGACCATCCACTGCTACATACCTACTCGTAGGATGTGCACGTAGAGGTTTGCCACCAAAGAGTATTAACCACGTTAGCTGCGCGGTTCATTTGTTTGCCAGCCACGCATCCGTGCGCAGCGTGGCCGTGCCTCGTAGTGGGCGATATTGCCTACATTTTCATACAAAGCGAAGCTAAGTATACGTGCGTAACTAAAGCCCGCCACAGATATGCTATGTTTCACACGTTTCCTTAACTTTTTTTGATACGAGCTGCCATACTTATCAACACATAGCAGGCCACGCACACGCTACGCACGCATGACTTTGTGGGTTATATGACGTCAGAGGCTCACGCGTGGATTGCCGCGTATACGCCGCCCGAGCGAAGCGTAGATCTACACGTTTCGAAGCCTCGATAGCCATTTTTCCTCCCCGCTACCCGTTCACGCCTTCTTTCTCTCCAATCATCGCAAGCGCTTTACGAGCGAGGCGTGGCGCAGGTCAGCTATCAGTGTCAGTCAGTCAGTGTGTGGCCGTTTCGTTTCTTGGAGCCCCGTAGCTCATATGTCAATCGTGGGCGTGTATCATCGTGTGTGTAGGTAGCCAACTGCTGCTGTGGAGTGGCACCTTAACGATTACATTACCTACACCAACCATTATATAACTTATCTCCCCTTAGAGAGTTCGTATCTCTCGTTTTAGCTTCATCCCTAACCACGTATAAACAAACGCCATGCTCACATAACTTTGTTATTTATTTACGCTACCACCTCTAATTAAGCAGGTTTACAAGAAAATAATTAATTTATTCTGTCCCTTGAAAGGATAACGTTAAACCCCGGGGTATATTAAGCTTCAGGTGACAGGAACATGGCCCGATTTTTTACCCGATTGCGGCGGCTTCCAAAAGGAGGCCAATGTTTTTCTCCTTGTGTCCACAAATTGAATTTCACCGTAAAATTATTTGGAATTCATGTTTACAATTTTTCGCTTCAGGGCCATTTTGTACAAAAGAAACTCTGAAAATTTCTTTTGCAGATATTGTTCTCGTAAATAAACTTAAATGTTAGTGGGTCTGAGAGTAAACGACAATACTTTAGTAAATGTTTTTGCCCTTTGGGCTCGATTAGAGAGGAGAAAATCTGGATCGAATGGGATTTCTCTTGAGAAAATATTTTCTGTGGATAAGATATTTTAATATTCGATGGATATTGAAATGTCCTTGTTTGTAGTTCAAGGTTCACATAAACATCTTCAATCATCTGAAGGATTCGGTTTCGATTTGAGATAGTGTGGTCTTAGTAGAATATTTGCCTACTTATATAGGTACTTATTTTATCGGGAATCCCTAACCAACTAACGAATTTTTCCTTATAATAAATTTCCAGTAAGACGAGGAAAAATATATTTTATAATGTTATGCATAATATATTATCATTAAAAGTTCCAGACAGAAGATCTTCTGGGAATACCATGTGGAGTTTAAAGTCCCCTTTCCTTAGTTAATTGATACAACGAGGTACAATGAACTTTAACTACACTCTCAATGATAAGTTTGTGCAGTGACTAGTTTGCAGATGGTATTCCATTTTCAAATCCTTGTTTCCAATTGAAGTTATTTCCAATTGAACCAATATCAACTTTATACTAGTGTAAATTAACAACAGGGTGTATCAGAAAGGCGTGGTCAAATTTAAGGGTACAGAACATCAAACTTAACAACTTACTCCATGGGATCATATATCTCAACAAGAGCTAGAACATAACAGGTACTTACTATTGTAACCTTTTTTTTTTTTTTTTTTTTGTGGATGGGAAATCATCAAATGACTTCTCCCGCTCTGGGCAGAGCGGGAGGGCGTGTCAGACTTTTACTGACTAAAACCCACCCATGCTCCTTCAACTGCCCGTGTTGTAACCTTTGCGGAGACACTGCCATTATGGCTACAGGGTCATGCCATACGGAAGCAATCAAAAAGGTACAAATCGTTGTAAATGAAGTTCATGACTGGGCACAAAAATGGAGAATCAAATTGAATGAATCGAAGTCACTTCACATTGATTTCACCAATAGGAATTGTGATTTTTTTTTTTTTTTTTTTGTGGATGGGAAATCATCAAATGACTTCTCCCGCTCCGGGCAGAGCGGGAGGGTGTGTCAGACTTTTACTGACTAAAACCCACCCGTGTTCCTTCAGTTGCCCGTGCCAGGGCCACGGTATCTCTTTCGAACTACCCGCGACCCCGGCGGCTTCGGCCCTATTGGACCCCGTCACTGCTGACATCTCTTTGAGGCGCGCGTGGAACACAACGCGCCGTCGACCCGGGCCTGGTCCTTACCGGACGGCGAGCTGCCCATTACTCGTCGACCGCAAGCCCGCGCCTACGGTGGCCGGGAATCGGCGATAGATTCCCGCCGCCCAGGGCGTCTCCTGCGGCGGCTAGGGGCGCGAGGGCGCGGCTGTTGCCTCTCCCTCTCGCGTCCCGCCTCCTCCTTTGCGAGCATTACTGCTTCGCAGAAGGAGGTGACGGCCTCCCATGCACTCTCGCTCCGCACCATGGCCTGGACCAAGTTTGGACGCGAGAGATCGCCGCCGCCGATCGCCTCCGTGAGAACACGGCGGTGCTCCGCCCAAGCCGGGCAGACCTCCACTGTATGCTCCACCGTGTCCTCCGGGCGATCTACACAATGGTGACACCCGGGCGTTTCCTCCCGCCTTATCCGAAACAGGAACCTCCCGAAACAACCGTGTCCGGTGAGGACCTGCGTCAGGCGGAAGGTGAGGACGCCGTGGCGCCTCTCCAACCACTCCTCAAAGAGGGGACTTATCGCCGCAATTGTGGCGTGCCCAGCGCTGGGTTGCGACAATCGCACTCTCCATGTCGCCATGAGATCCCGCCGGAGCTCTGTCCGCTGTACCGTGATTTCTCGCGGCAGCGGAGTTACGCCCCGGCGTTTTGCCTCCTCGCGCCACTCCCACACGTGCGCGAGGACTTTTGCCTCCAGATCCCATGGCGGTAATCCGGCAAGGAGGCTCGCCGCCTCACAGGAGACCGTGCGGTATCCCCGGACTAGCCGGATGGCCATGACCCTCTGGGACGCGTTCAACCGGCGGGCTGGTCGCAGCCTCAGGGAACGCGCCCACACCGGTGCCCCGTAAAGGGCCATGGACCGCACGACCCCCGCGTAAAGCCTCCGGCAGGAGGCGTTTGGACCCCCCAGATTGGGCAGGAGCCGCTTCAAGGCAGCCCCAGCCGGCTCCAGTCTGGGAGCCAAACGTCGGAAGTGCTCCACGAAGTTCCACCGGCTGTCGAGGACGAGTCCCAGGTACTTCATCGTCGACTCGACTGCGATGTGAACCCCTCCTACTGTTATTTGGGAACCCGACGGTGGCGCGTTCCGAGGACCATGAAAACACATGACCTCGGACTTGTGCAGGGCCACCTCGAGTCCCAACTGCCGGATCCTCTCTACGATTGTCGCAACCCCGCGTGTCGCTAGTTCGGCCGCCGCCTGGTGCGACCTCCCTTGCGCCAGGACCAGCGTGTCGTCAGCGTAACATACAACGCTGACGCCGCTAGGGAGGTCGGCGCGCAGCACCCAGTCGTACCCGATGTCCCACAGATGTGGCCCCAGGACAGATCCCTGTGGGACACCGCACGACATCTCTCGCTGGTTCCACTCTCCCTGATGACCGGGGTAGATGACGGTCCTGTCCGTCAAATAGGCCTCGACCACTCGACGGAGGTAGGTTGGCACCCGGTGATACCGGAGTGCCTCCCTGATGCAACTCCAGGGCAGGGTATTGAAGGCATTGGCGATGTCTAGAGACACCGCCAAGACGACCCCACCCCGGGCCACAGCATCCCCCGTCGTGAGGGCTTGCACGCGCATGATGGCGTCCACCGTAAGGAATTGTGATTACCACCCAATCTGCATAAATGATCAACATGTGCCATACGCAATTACAGCCAAATATCTTCGCAATCAGTGCCAAAATAATGTACCAAGTGCTCATTTATTGAGAAAGCGTTTCATGAAAATGAAATCCAATACTTACCTGATTGACCTTTTCATTAATTAACAAAAATTGTTTGTACTACCGATATTCTCTCCGATATCAATGTCAGTGTCAGAAACTTTCTCTTTTGTGACGTTTTAATAATAAACGCAGTTCACGTATAAAATGTAATAATTTCAAGAATTGACCCGTTGAGCCTTTGAAGCGGCGCGCGCGGCGGATGGCGCCATTCCTGCCCAAATTAATCAGTTTTAAAGCTGGTTATTACAAATGCTAGGGTTATGACTTGGGACGATGGTATAGTCCCATCTCGGCATCTTCGAATTTATAAATTCATGGGTGCCGAGATGGGACTACACCGGGACGATTTGACAATTATTCGATTCTTCAAATTTCGAATATAAGGTCTTTGGAATGTCTTTGTAACAGACATTTTAAATTGTAGTTTCGCTATTTACAGAATGTATGAGCCCGTAAAAAGATTTCTACCTACGAGTACCTACATATTAGGTCTTTACCTATGAAATTGCCGTTCTGCAGTACTGGCCATTTCAAATCAAAATAATTTTTGTTTGGCTAAGAATTCTAATTTCAAATTAATTTTATTTTAAAAACATGGAATTTTTTTTCCAAAAGTAGTCATTTGTTTATTAGTGTTACATTTTCATCGCATTTCAATCTTTTTCGTCATCATGGATACGTTAAAAATTCGAGTAATTATGGAATATGAGTACCGTCGTGGCAGCAACGCGGCACAAGCGGCACGCAACATCAACGACGTTTACGGAGCTAACACTACAAACCAACGCACCACTTGTTATTGGTTTGCTCGCTTCCGTTCTGGAAATTTCGACCTGAAAAATGAACCTCGCGGTCGTCCGAAGACTTTGGTCGACAATGACGAATTAAAGGCGATTGTGGAAGCTGATGATACACAATCTACGGCTGAATTAGCAGCAGCTTTCGACGTTAGCGTCAAAACAATATTGGTCCATTTGCGTCAAATTGGCAAGGTAAAAAAGCTTGACAAATGGGTGCCCCACGAACTCAATGATCGCCAGCGCGAAGTACGCGTCGAGACGTGCCTTGCACTGCTCAACAGACACACAAATGAAGGAATTTTGAACCGCATTGTTACCTGCGATGAAAAATGGATTCTGTTTGATAACCGCAAGCGCTCAGCAAGTTGGTTGGATCCTGGTTCAGCACCTAAACAATGCCCTAAACGAAAACTTACCCCTAGAAAAGTGATGGTCACTGTTTGGTGGTCTAGCGCCGGTATGATTCATCACAGCTTCTTACCAAACGGGGTGAGCATTACTTCAGATGTGTACTGTGAAGAACTGAACACAATGATGGAGAAGCTGGCACATCTCCAACCAGCATTAGTCAATCGCTCGTCTCCGCTGCTCCTGCACGACAACGCGCGACCTCATACTGCACAGCAGACGGTCTCCAAGTTGCAAGAACTGGGGTTGGAAGCTCTCCGTCATCCGCCCTACTCACCAGACCTTGCGCCTACAGACTACTACTTTTTCCAGAATTTGGATAACTTCTTGGCGGGAAAAAAATTCAATACCCGAGAGGCAGTACAAAATGCCTTTGAAGAATTTGTTGCCTCCTGTCCAGTTGATTTCTTTAAGAAGGGCATCAATAAATTGCCACTGCGTTGGCAAAGATGCATTGATTGCATGGGTGATTACTTCGATTAATACAAATAAAAAATGCATGAAAAAAATTCGTTTAAATTTTTTCATACAAAACGGCAATTTCATAGGTAAAGACCTATTAATAACAGTCAGTGAAATTCAAAGCTAATTTGTTCTCTTTACACGCGGACTGTGTAAGCTTCTTAACTTATCTAACTATGTTTGTGTGAGTGCGTGTGGATGTTTACTTCAAAACGTGCAAAATTATTCGTACGGCCCGTTCACGACCTTGCGCAAATTGCGGCGCGGCAAACGTTTTATCTGTTTATTGCGCGGTCGAGACGCGCAACGCACTGTGGCTAGTTGGGATCACACGCAATGAATTAGGAAAACCGCTGCCGCTGCCGCCGCGCAATGTCGTGGCCGGGCCGTTAGACTCATATTTCTAGACGAGGTCAACTGAGATATTAATTTCCACTGAAATTGCTATTTTCAGATGGAGTAGTCTATAGCTGTCCCAATTGAACTGACCTGCATCAATTTCCTGGTTATCATACAAGGCTGACGAGTTTTAACCAATGATGGATTCGAAAGTGTGGCTGACGAAACCCTTTACGATGGACCGTTGGATTATCATGTTTGGTAAAGTTGAGTAGCAGCATCTGTCAGCAGTGGTGATGGTGACTGACTACTGGTGAGAAGTTGGTGTTGGGTTACAAACAGTTTGGTCATAGTACCTAGTTACCACTTGCAATATGATAAAACTGAAAGTCAAGTTGGGAGATAATGTTCAGCCACATTACATAACTTATCGCATACTTACCTACCTATTTTTCAAATACGGTCCGCGTCTACCAAAAGCCAATTTATTAAAATAACTTACTGTCTGACCTAATTCCGGTGTTCTGGATTTAAAAATGTTTTCTCCTTTGATCCGATCTTCGAACAAGTATGCCTTTGTCCGAAATGTTGCTGAAGTATTCGACCCAGCGAAAAACGTGTCCTGCATACAGTAGCAGGCACTAACGAAAATAGCAAACATAGTTTTCTTATGAAATGACCTTAAGATTAAGGTAATAGAGTTCAATTTATGATAACAATAATCTGTACAGCAAAAGATATCCTGGTTAAGTAATAAAGGTGGGTTTCGTTCGAGGAATGAATGCACGAATGGGTTTCATTGAATAGAAGAGTAATCCAGTACTAACCAATATAACTTAAAATTACACACAGGAGACCAATAGTAATATTATCAACTTGAGTCACTAAACCTTGATTATGCAGGGTGGCAGGGACATCGACGCACTAGCTGATACCATGCATTCAGTACATGAGTCTGGACCCCCCCTGCGTTGAAAATTTTAGTCGGTTATTAAAAAAAAAAATCTACTGTTTCCTACAAAAGTGCAATTTATGTGGTCAAAATGTGTGGAACAGCAACTTTTTTTAATACCCCACGAAAAATTTCTACTCAGGGGAGTCCAGAATCATGTACTGAAACCATGGTAATAGCACAGTATAACAATGTGATTGTTAAACTGTGGTAACAGGTTATGCGTCTGTTCTATACCACTAAAGGGCCCCACACATTACACAGTCCGCCGGCAGGCGGTCATTCATAAAAACTGTCAAAAACAGTTTTTATTAATGACCGCTTGCTGGCGGACTGCCAGCGGACTGTAAATGTGTGGGGGCCCTAAGGCGAGTGTTGAAAATCCAACTGTACGCTTGTTTTTACTTGTTTTATACATCAGTTTTAGTTTATGCGAAACCCGAAACACGTGTCTAGTATATTTATGTAAAGAATCTATGTACAAAATTGCAAAACTGTATCATGAAAAATCATAAAGTTATAAGCTTGTTATGTTACCTGGTTGTCCGTACAAAAACATGATCACCACGCGGCGCCCGCTGTGCGCCCGTGCCCAAGTGCCGCTGACTGCAGTGACTTGTGTTCGTCGCGCGGTGTCCATATTGTAACCTTTTTTAAAGATTTTTGGGGCAAAATATAACACGGTATAAAAATTATTGGAATCGATTCAGTTATTTATTCAATCTGCCTAGCCTTTTCCCAACTATGTTGGGGTCGGCTTCCAGTCTAACCGGATGCAGCTGAATACCATTATTTTACATGGAGCGACTGCCTATCTGACCTCCACAACCCATTAACTGGGTAATACGATACCCCTTGGTAAGACTGATTGTCAGACTTTCGGGCTTCTGACGACCCGTAACGACTGTCAAAGATCCACGAATGACAGCCGGGACCCACGGCTTAACGTGCTTTCCGAGGCACGGAGGAGTCTCGATATGTAAAGATGGTCACCCACCCACGGACCAACCCCGGCAAGCGTAGCTTAACCTGATGGATCGACCCGTGCGGCTGTTATTACTTAGCCACGAGCTCCACATGCGAAACCTGAATATATTTTGTTCAGATTCAGTTATTTATTCTGAACAAAATATATTCAGGTTTCGCATGTACTAAAAATAATGTTATATAAGTAGTCATTCATTTAGGTGTCGTCTCTTTCGGTGCCTCATCTTTGGAAAAGTTAGGAAAACAAGAAACGAACACGAACCTACTTACTACCTATGTCTTTGATAAGTGGTTGTAAACTGGTAAGCGTTGCTCGATAAAGAAGGATAATAATATTGTATCCCCAGGGCAACCAAAAAAGTTACGATTGGGTTTTTTCTGAAAAAGGTTCCAATGTTATTCTGATTTCTGGAAATAAGAATGTGTCGTTTGTCTTTTCTGTGGAATAGGCTTTTAGTGTGTGTATTCTTACACTCCTAACAACTTATCTGTTAAATGGCGAAAATTGGAACTACGGCCGTCATGTTGACATTTCATTCGATTGTGCTGACGCATGTCATTCGATTGTGTCGACGCATCGACGGTGCCGTCCTCTTTCAGTTCACAGACAAGTTGGTAGGAATGTACCTGTCTCTTTTATTTATTTACTAGCGACACGCAACTGTTTCGCACCGTTTTTAGACTTGGCCGAAATATATATTTTTTCAATTTATGGTTCCACTTGAATTCTATGTTTGTTTATTTAAGCTTCCAACGTTATTAGCTAATGGCTGTGTGAAGTAACTACATTAATATTGTTTTCTCTTGTAAATGGGTAGGATGATGTAATTTATGGTCAACCGCAACATCTTTCATGGCTCTCATGATGGCAATTATGTAGCCGTGTACAAGCACCTACATACTTTGTGTACGAGCTTAATAATTATGTTCATAAAAAGCAGTTTTCTACACCGTAAGATGGTCGCTCCGTTTACACAGTTTACAAAACAAATGGCAGGCTCCTTAGAAAAATGTACCACATACCCGTTTCCACCAACCCTAAGAGACACTTAAATGAATCCATAAATAAAATTGCTCTGTTGGATTTTCAACGCTAGACTTAACAGCGCCGAGAGTTGAAAATGCAACAGTGCAATAATGTTTAGGGATTCATTTAAGTGTCACTTAGGATTGGTGAAAAAGGATAACTCTTGTTCTTTTAATAATGGTTTTCGTGTGGACGATTGCCCATCACTATTGAAGAGTGTGTGAAGACTATGCTCTCACACTATGGTCTCAAATATGAATAATCTTAACGTAACCAGAATGAACTTAAGTGTAAAAGTTGTCGTTAGATTTTCATTTGTTTTCTTGAGAAATTCTTAATAAGGCTAAGGTCGAGGGTAGTCTATACTGAGACCCATCTAAACCTGCAAGGCAGCTTATAACTAAGTTACTTTGTAGCTTAACGCGTTTGACCGCATAATGTGCTTGTCTGGTTACTCCCTCTGAACCTGTAACATTGAAGTCTTTACTGCGGTTTTATTAAACTGTAAAGGTTAGGTTCTCTAAAATAAGGAATTCTCCAATATCTTTTTAAAGTTTTTGTCCTATGCTTCAAATATTACTTTTACAAAAAATTTTGCTTATTGTAAAATAGTTGAAAGCCACTTCATTACGAACTAGGTGAGTAATTTGAGTTACATTGTGTAATACAAAAGTAATTAGTCGTTATGGGGTCCATTGTGCGTTAGCTAATGTTTTCCATTTCAACATGACCTCGCGTTTCTGTGTGTTGTGGGAATGGGCACGGCTGTTCATTTTATGCTCAGATGTTCTGCAAGATATCCGTAGTAGTGAGTATTCAAAGCAGGGTCAAGGACATCTTCATAATCTGATGGTTTTGAGTCTTATAGTCTTTTATTTTAATTGTTAGCGTCGATTCTTCTTTCAGTCTCAATATATCTGCTACTGTCTTCAGAGAATAATGTAATATCTCACCAACCTTTGCACCTACTGAAAAATATCGATATTCTAAGGTTAGATTGGTAAACAGACTTGGGCTTCTGATATGAATATATACATGAATTTTGGGAGCGCCTTCTTCTTGGTAGAGAGATCAATCTTTCGATACGGTCAACTTTCCTTGGAACGAACCTCGGTCTGCGTGGTTGCTAAGTAGCCACGAGCCCCTCAAGGACATTCCATAATGAAAGTCCATTTGCTCAAAAGATGTGACAGGAATCGAAAACAGTTTCCTCGAATTAGACTCTGAATTTTATTGCTTTTACCGTTTCATGTTTCAGTAAACTGCGAGTGACGCGCCATTATCGCTGTGAACCAATTATTATTAAATAACTGAATTGGAAATAGAATCTTTTACCCGATATTGATAGAAAGTGGCAGAGGTCCAGCAATAAATAAATTGTATTGTTCTTTTGATTTAATTAGTCTTAAGTGCTTTTAGTCTAGAGGCTCTGCCAGTAAGAGCAACAACATCATGTACTTACAATCTTACATTCACCGTGTCCAAAACAAAACTCTGCTAGTGCCCCGTGGTTCTCCTGAAATGACGAGATCCATAAAAATCTTGGCTGTAGTAGGTACTATTCAGACTGAAATTGACAAATTCAAAAGGAAATAATGCTGATCGGCTCTCGGTTCATCCAATTACTATGGCCAATGATCTCTTCTGTTTTTTATATTTCTACGCTTCTCGCTTACGCTTTTTCCTTAACGGTGAAAAGGCTGAAAAAGAAGAATCCACAGTATCCAGCTCTCACGATAATCATAACATTATGCACTGATATCCATTCCATCATAAAATACTATCACGCCTGTATTTTTCAAAAGGTTAAGCAAGGGTGTATTACTGTACCCGGAGACATCTCAAGTACCTTACAAAATATCTGTAATCACTCGTGATTCGCTAGGTTAATTACTACATAATATTACAATGACGATACCATAAACACCGTGTATGGTTGGGGATATCTTAAAAAATATATATCTTTTCCAAATATTATGGAAGCGCCATCTAGTGCGTTTTTAAAACAACTTTAAGTTAGTAGTAGCGCCATCTTGTTACCACATAACGAAATATTACGGTTCGGCTTCAGCTACAACAGTGTCCAACGCTAGCTTGGTGGTAATATGAGAGACGTGGGTAGTAAAGGAATAGAAATAAAGATGGCGCTATCACATAGATTTTATTTTGGCTGTTTCTGTTCGCGAATATTCGAATGATGTTTCATGTTGGAAGAAATAGTTTACCTATAAAATGTCAGAATTATAAAGGTCGCTTGAAAATGCGAATACATCATAAAAACCACAACCTTTCTTTGCAGTCGAATATCTATGGATTTAACGGGGATAGGGGGTTAGGTGTCAGATTCATTAGAGGTAGAGTCTTGTGAACTGGAAATAGAAGTACCTACATAATTATATGGCCCATTCCTCTAATTTTTCTCATAGCTTTGCACAGTAGACCCTCCCATGTGGAAGTCGCTATAACAGGTAAAATTAGCTTACGAATCTATTTATATGCCCAGTTTGGCAATAAAAAATGCTACCATTGGTAAGCAAAACGATTTAGTTTTGTTTATAGGAACCGACGGATACTTAGTGGTAGGTACAGCTAACTTACAAAAAAAGATGATCAACAATGAATGTTTAAAAAGAGTGATGAAAAGATTCGTGTAATATTTTTTGTACTACTCAGAAATAGATTGATATTAATAACATATTCAACTATCTTACGACGCTGCTGTACTTTTTTTTGCGTTCCGCCAGTTTTACGCTCTCCTTAGCGAGTAGGAATTGGTGATATTCGTGAGCACACTCAGTGATAAAAGCTTTCTTGTGTCATAACTCAGTAACATCGGGAATACCGGAGTTGAATAAGTTCCGCCTCGATACCGGTCGATACGGAATATGCGGGTATTCAGTAAACTTGCAAATTCTTAATCCTGTTAAACTGGAACTAATATGACTGGTTCAGTTATTGGAATTCTGGTGTTTTGGGGATTTTCCAGAATCTTACGATTATTGCTACCCAGCTTTCCAGAAATATATCAAATGCACGCAGTTTAAAGAATTCCTAGAATAGTCTAGTTGATATTAAAAAAATACCTTGTGAATTTTATTATGTAGGATGGTTGTGAGCTAAAAGTATCAAAATTCAACTTGATTTTATATGTGATTTAATTCATATTTTTGTGAAATAATACGGTATTTTACTCTAAAGGAGAAAAAAATCTAAAAATATATTATTTAGATAGCTTAGGCAACAAGCAGTCGCAAAATGTTAGTTTTAGTTCATAAAATAACAATATAAATGTTAAAATTCAATTCAAAGTTTTCAGTTTTTTTAATCTGTTTTCTAACACCACGAAAGTAGTCGCCATGTTATTACGTCATACGGATGTGAAAATTAAGTGTCAACTGTCAACTGATCAGCGTGTAAAAAGTGTTTGTTTGCACAGCCAACTGACGTCATAACCACATAGCAATATCGCGTCCACTGCGTCCAGCGTTTTCGCGCGAAATTTGAAAATGTAAAATTTAAATGCATTTTTATGGCAATTATCGATTGAGTAAAAATTTTGTGTTTTTTTTAGTGGCTTATTAGCACTATAGAATCTAATTGAGACATTTTTCAAAAATGGGTGTAATACTCTATTACGTAAAAAATATAGCCATTGCTCACGTAACATTGAACGCCAATCAGAGCGCGACACGTCTCACTTCGCAGACGCGTCTTGACAAAATAACATGGTTTCCACTTCAAGATATTTTCCCCTAAATTTAGGGGATTTTTATACATATAGTGAATAGTCAAAAAAATATGATTGACATGTAGATTTTAAGAAATATTAAAACGATTAATTCGACATCGATTATTTAATCTTTTTTAGATTCATTAATTAGTAAAAAAAAAAACTTACAAACAAATAATCGATTATTTAAATCGATATCCAAACGCAGATAGTGGAAGCACTGATTATTTGTTTTGACAGCAGGCAATCAGTCACAGATTTAACGATTATGGGCGAAGTTCACCGACTTTTAAAACGGCTGTTTAGTAAATCAGTTCTTTCCTTAGAAAATTTGGCAAAAGCAAACTGTTTAAATACATAACAGGTGGTTTGAGTGTTGGTGGAACACTAAGTATATGGATGATCATATTGAAAATTAGATTGAGTTATTTATATGAAAAATTAGTAGGTTGTTAATGTTAGTATTTCGATGAAATATTCATGTTTTAAGGAAAATAGACCCGAAGGAACATTTTTAATCGTTTCCTAAAAACTGTCAACTAGCCTATTGAGAGTAATCGCGATTGATTCAGTAGTTTGGACGGCAAATTTTGGTCAGTCTGCCAATTTTGCAATTCTCATCACCTCCTCCTTCACCTCCTCCTCATCTAAATTATGAAATGAAATCGTTTATTTCCAGATAAATACATAAACAAGTCAAGGGGACTCGTGGGACCGAACTTGGGGGCGTTGGAAAGAAGTTCCTTTCACTGTAGGTATATTAAGTAAGTAATACGGTATGACAAAAACAAAAACTTTTGACACTTGAATCTTGAGACTTTGACACTGACTTTTTCGGGCATAGGTCATCGGGCGATTTCTACCAGTTTACCCTACCGCATTAAAGAACATCGTTACCTAACACAAATACAGGATAAGTTTTTAAGCAGTGAGCAAATTTTCACAGGGTGTTCTACCTATGAATATGAACAATTTTTACTATGGGACCAAAATTGAAATCGCGAAAAAAAAATTGCTGATCCCTACATTTTGATGAGCTTGGTGTAGATAAATGTACTGTACAGATGATTTTTTTTCGCGATTACAAAGTAGAAAAAAAACCCTGTGCAAATTTGCGCACTGCTTAAAAACTTATCCTGTTTAACATAATAAACCATAGGTAGGCAAATAAATAATATATGTTAAAAACATGGCACTAACATTTTACCAGTACGATAGCGTACACAAATATTTAAAACCAGCCTCTTATTGTTCTACTACCGGCGAGCAAATACTTAAGGCAGACCTAATATTCGCTATACCTCCACTCAAGCATACAGTTTGCATTCATTGAAGACAAAAACCCCCACGCGAATCCATCGTTACTGAACCTTTTGTCTCTACATGTACCACCATCGTTTTAATTCGTTCAGTACAATCGGAAAATGTTTGCATTGCGTGCCCATGGGCCGAATGAAACGTGTTGTGGTAATGCCTTGTAATCTGGTTATGATGGAGTTGCAAAACCATTGAATTAATGGTTCCTACTAACTAAGTTCGTTGTACTTACCTTTTGTTTACTTAATAAAAGTACTTATTAGGTCATTGACATGACTATTTTGTAACTACTTTGAGAATGGAGAATTCCTCCACCAAACACTCTCATGCGCAGAAATGTAGTCAAATTCTCGTAGAGTAGTGAATCCTCTCATGCAGAGTGAAGTCTAGAATCTCCTCCTTTTACTCAATAAATACATACGTACTTTTATTGTAATTCCACGTTTTAAACTGCGGTTTATGTTAACTTTTTGATAATCCTAAGTATTTCAAGTAAGTACCTAATTCATTTCTTTAATTGTTCAGTTAACATGAGATAGGAGGAGCCTTTTTGGCCTCGCACGGGTCCATTACTTTAATGTTGTTCCATTTTTTATTGGTTATACTTCCTGTACGTTTCCCAAATAAACACATTTCATTCTTTCTTTTTTAAGATGAATTGAAAATCATATTTACTGATCAGAAAAGTCTCTGATCAAGGTTTTTGAAAGCCTAATCAAAGGCTTTCAAAAACCAGGTGCTATTCTGATGTACTCTTCCAAGTCAGGTTGCTTATGACTACATTATAATGGTGTAGACTTTGCAATAAGGTTGATTTAAATAACAAAATTCCTTCCATGGAGCAGAAATTATCGTGTAGTGTAATTATGAATCGTTGTACGAATTAATAAGGACATGTAATAGCTATGTGTAGGAACATTATTCAGACGTTCGTGGAAATGGATGTAGTATTTCTTATCAGTTGTACCGTGTACCTTGCACGTACCACTTCGGAGTGGAGACATATTATGAAATCTCCTAGCAGATTGAGAAGCTCGTGCTCTTGGTATTTAATAGATGTTAAGATGTAGCTAACCCGAGGAGGCATAGATTGGATTTCTGTTGAGTTCTGTAGGTAGGCCAAAAAGTGGCAAGATTTAGGTAGGAACTGCATGAACGACGTCTGTTGGTATTCCACGATCATTATCGGATTTGGAAGCCTTGATCAAATAGATTGGTAGTTGTCTCCTAGCCCACAACCTTTACCCGTAGGTGCTGCTTGCGTCGAGAGGTGGTAGCACTGTATCAGCTTTTTCTATTCTTCATTACTGACATCAGCTAAGCGTGGTAGTGAAAAACGAATTAGAGCCTAAAGATACCTGGGTATCTTTAGGCTCTAATTCGTTTTTCTATTTCGTTTCGTGCTAATGTTTTTGTATGGGTTAGGATGATGCTGGCATCATCCTAACCCATACAAAAACATTAGCTCCCATAATCTAATTACTTACATAGCAAATAATATGATAAAGCCAGCCTCGGGATAATGCCGACAATGAGCCAGACCGATCGTAATCCTTTTTAAAACAGATCGCGTAGGCCGCATGAAAATAGGTCGGGAGCCGTCGGAATTAATCCGATCATCGTGTGAAACGCAAACACGGTGTGTGTGGCTGTGGCCGATGTCTGACGTCACTGATATGTGTGGCGGTTGTGTCGGAGCTATGATAACTGTGTAATATAGCTGTTGATTTTGCAGAACTCGATTATTAATGCGTTATGTGTGATCCAGGGATCAGACAAAGCCGTCAGTGTTGTAATAACAATGTAGTATTGACAATAGTTTAACTAAACCCAATTTGACCTGTACTCTAATTGCGTAACACACTATCAATCGGAATCGGTTTCATTTTGACAGTTCAACAACATTCATTGCGTTATTACGGTGTTGAGAAGACAAATTTTTCGGACAAAAGAAGCAATAGATTAACAATTTGCTTCAAAATGATTCAGATTCCTATCGATAGTGTGTTACCGTCCGTGAGGCCTATAAGCTGAGCTTTATATTTGTGTGAGTGCACATAGATAGTGTAGGTGTGGTGGTCGGCCTAGAGCGCCACGCGTCCTTTGCTTGGTTTAAAACCGGTTTAAACTGCTTTTTGGCAATCGACCTGAAGCGCGGTGCGTCCCTCGCGCGACGCGATTCCGCTTCTTTGGTGATCACTTACACAAATGCAAAGCTCGGCTTAGGTCTCGCGGACTCTCGCGGACTCTCTATTAGGGTGCTGGACTTAACTCATCATCTTCCTGCCCTTATCCCATGTTACGTGGGGTTGGCGCAACACGTTTTCTTCTTCTATTCTCCCCTGTTAACCGTCACGCTATCATTCACTCCCTTCTCATTCATTTGGACCTGGACCTAACTAAATCATCAAAAATAATAAAGTCAAAGAATGTTCGTTGTAAAGGAGGCACCTATCTAACTCTCAGTTTTAAAGCTAACATTTAATTATCCATCAACGGAATAGATCGCACCCTAAAAGGCATGATGGTTTCGGCACGGTTACCTTACTAATTAGATGTAGTGTGTCCTAATTGCGACTGTGCTTGACAGAGGACATATTCATCATCTGCAGAATGATGTTTTCCGTGTGTGTGATGCTCCCCTGTTATAAACCATTACTCGCCTCGTACGCTACTATAGTCTGTTTTGTTTTAACAAACGAGTACCGAAAATTTTGACTGCGTTGCTATCAATAATCAAATTCAATCAATGCCATGCCATGCCATGCCATCAAATCAATATAATGTCCATTCCACACAAATCAAACGCTGTAGTTACATGTACATTCAGTTGAGTCATCGACTACCTGCGCGTCGCACGTGTTTTAGTGAGTCAACCAGACGATATTGTTTTAGCGTGAGTCATGGCGGACATGTCTCCTGTACAGTAAATTTTAGAAGTATTCAATATGAACGGGCCTTCACAATTTCAAAACAAAACAAAGGCGTTGGCCCCACCCCGACCAACGACCCATCTCACTCTGTCAATATCGGAAATGTGCGAGAGAAATAACTCACTACTCGTTTGTTAAAAAAAAAAAAAAAAACAGACTACTTATAAGCTCGCTAAACTCACCGCTCACAATGCTAACTCTATATAAATTCACATCATTATGCAAACACCAGTGATAAAAACAAACAACTACCAGACTACCACACAGATAGAGAGATCTAAACACCGGTTCTATATAAAAGTACTACAAGTAGTTAACACAATACAGAGTTTCAATTATGCAACAGCATTCGTAGTGTTGTTCTTGCATTTTACGGCTGCACTCCTATGGGAGGCGAGGGAGAAGTATATGTAAATGTATCGAGGAAAATGTAAATGATCCGTCGGTCTTTCCAGCGAGTGGACGAGTACCTCGACCTGCCGCTATGCAGTTTTTAAGCTTCAATAAAAATGTAAAACTTTGTTGCAGTTTCTATCGACATTTTGTGGTGACACAACAAGATTTTTATTCACTATCGATAGATTATCTGTGCCAGAATAAACTGTGGAGATTGAATGGAAATTCCGTGAATGTGAAAATGTACAGTCAACAAAAGATATATCTAGGCAGGGTATACTAACATGTTTTATGTGAATTGCTTCATAATCAATTTCGTAACAATATACAATTTTGTGTTGGTGTGTTACAATGTAGGAGTATTGCAAAACCAAAGTAATATATATAAAATTGAACATGAAGCAATTCACATGCATGAAACATGTTACTCTACCCTGCCTAGATATCTCTTTTGTTACTGTACCTAGGTGTATTGTGTGTGTTCATTTTAGGAAAACATTAGGTTTTTGTTACTTTTCGGTAGATATGCATTTTAGTTTATTTTGTTAAACCTTTTCATTTCGTCTTCTTTTTGAATCTAGCCTTCTCCCGGTCTGTTGCAACATTGACAGAGAACCAGTCTCTTAATAAGGTCATTTCTATTCTTAACATCTTATTTAGACTGGTATTCGCAGAAAACTTTACCAGTAGGTACATTGAGAGCTTCAATTTAATCCATCTTGTACCAAGTTCCATAAAAGATTTGCTATCCATTATTCGCTTTAATCATTGAACGACAAATATAATTAAGGTAATCCTATTTACAACGCACAATGCCTTCAAACTACTCGTATTTCTATGAGACATAATCTCCCTCTTACATAGACGCTCTAATATACGACAAGTAATTGGACGGTATTGTCAATCCGCAAAACAGCTCGCATTCATGACATTGTAAGAGCCTTAATAAGATTTCTCATAATTGATTTTTAAAAGAAATCCCTTTTATATTGGACTTAAACGTTAAATAAAACAGACGGGTATTAATTCAATGTGAATGCTTCAGGGATAGCTGGCGCGGAAGTAAAACAAACGAGGTATAAATACTGAGGCTCGAAAAGATGAATTTACATAGGAAGCTGTGATGCTTGCCTCTAGTTGAGTATCAAAGATGTATGCCAAGTACATAAACTTGCTTGCATTTCTTCATTGCTTCGCCCCTGCATTTAAATGATTGTTTTTATAGGTGTCTGGAAGAAAATTCGTCGATGTTGACGTCCAAGAACAAACACATGATGAACTGTGTTATTTTTACTGTGTGGGTCTCACTTTCAGTCATAATCTGAATGAATTTGAAGGATATTGCTAATCCATTGATTCATATTATGTTCGAAAAATTTGTCCGCTCAACAACGTAAATAACGCAATGAATGTTATTGAACTGTCAAAATGAAAGCCATTGCTACTGTAAATTTGTTACCAACTACCCGCAGGTTGAGTTAAAGTAAAAATTGTTAGAAGCAAATCATGTCACGTAGTAAAACTTTTTACAAAATATTTTTAATTTTCCCTCTTTAGTTGTAGTAGGTATCTTACACAAATTCATGTACCACTACTTACTAAGTATGTGAAGATATCTACATCATCAACATAGATGAAATAAATTAAAAACTTAATATTAAAAATATTATATTAACTTAATATTAACTCAAAAACTACTGAAGCAAAGTTGTGTTCTACCAAATAAAAAAAGAATCACCAAATTGGCCCAGTAATCACTGAGAAATCGGTGTACCTACAAACCAGACCGAATAAAACTCGTCGAATGCAAAACCTCCGCCTTTTTTTTGTATTCGGTTAAAAATTCTATGAACTTTGTAAGACTGGTGTACAGTCACAAGCAATAATATGTATACACGCAAAATTCAAAAGCGATTGCCTCGTGAAACGATTAAGTACAACTTTTAGATAAGTCGTATTTCATAATAATTTCGGTTCTAAAATACTATGTTCGTAACCACAAAATTACAATCAAAACAGTAGGAGAAAATCACTTTAAAACGTTGCTAAATGTATACGTATTAGTGCTCATGACTGCACTTAGCTGAAGTTTATCCAAGCGTTATCCAACAATTTACAATTCAAGCTTATCAGGTTCCACAAAACCCCGTTCTTATTGCAACCAAAACATTCATAATTTAAAATTAATTTCTAGTTCCGCGAACCTCGGAGGAATACGTAAGAAGAAAGAAGTGAAATGCAGTCATAATAAGAAGGAGTTTTTATTTGACGGCCGTTTCAGTCTAGCTAGACATAGTTTCAGTTGCCATTTTTATACGTGCCTATCATGGTTCGTAATATTTTCAATAGAAATGTCGAGTAACTGCACACTGTTTTGTGTGTTTTTTTTGTTGCGCAAGAGAGATGATTATTTCAATTGTATTTTTGTGTGTAAAACGTCCCACAGCTGGGCAGATGTACAATGAAGTAAGGCAAGGCATGGTTAAGGCAATGCAACGTCTGGGTATGATGTGGTCAATTTCCGAAAACAAAAGCGTTTTAACTAGGGTAAAACCGGAGCATTGGTTCAACAGTGAGGTCAGCAAGTTCACTTCAGTGTCTCAAAGTCGTGGTTGAACATAAATACATTCATGCAAACTATGACAAACAAGTAAAATGATTGGTTTATGAAACTTTGACGGAAACGGTGATCTACTTATGAAACTTCTTTACAAAAAAAAAAAAAAAAAATCGACAATAATCACTACAAAGTGAAAGGAAAGTTACTTAATAAAAACGTGGTAAAACAACTTTCATTTCGGACGTCAGAAAAGTTTTTTAATTCACTTTTTAGTTGTTGTATCCACCCCACAAAAATTCGTATAGGTACTCTACTTGCACTGTAAAAAACATTGACAGGAAGTTTTGTAACGTCATTAACATAAACAGACTCGCATTAATTAAAGCTTACTCAAAAGCTGCCAGAGCAAAGTTAATAAGATTTCCATGGGACCACCGCGTGAGCTTCCTCTAAATAAATAAAAATAAAATAAAATAAAAAGCCTTATATTTCGTTGCAGATTACAAAAGAAAAGTTAAATTCTATGTTAGTACTATAAATTTTTGTTAGTAATTAAGTTTAGTTCTTAAATTTAGTTGTTACTTTAGATTTTACATAACTTTTAATTAATCCTATGTTAAATATATGTTGTATTATTTAATTATCTGCAAGAACCCCTCTGCAGGTAAAGGCCTCCTGCAAAGCTAGCCAGTCCTCTCTAGATTGGGCTACTTGAATCCATTTGTCTCATCTCCCCAACCAGCAACAGGTCTACCTTTCCTTTTTTTGCCTTGTGGAGGTTCCTCTACCAAATGAAAAAGGGATCACTTATATCTGCCCAGTAATCATGGAGAATTCTATGAACATGTTTAAAAAACACTGGCCAACATAGGACCTTCTCCTTTTTTGAAGTTGGTTAAAAAGTAGTTTGAAGTTGTTGATTTTATTTGCAAATGAGTACCTACATAGTTATTTTCCCAGAATTCAATTCTACCATCTTCCACTTCTCCTTACGACATTTGAGAACAAAATCCAGAGCTCGAAAACATTAGGGTCCTGTGTCGCATTATGCGGGTCGCACTGTTCGTGATAGCTCAGAATTGCCTTATATTAATGTCCTCCCGAGGGTTAAGCGAGAAATTCCTTAAAGCAAATAACGCGGGCTGAAACACCAGTAATAAGGTTTCTTGCAAGGAATCCCGGGAATTCTATCAAATAAATTAAAATAGACGCTTTATTATGTAAATAAGATGTTTCAAAGATGAGCTAAGAAGCAATTAATTGGGTACTGTAATACTGTTGTAGTTTCAAATACCAATTTATATGAGTTATTTGTATTGGGAGCAGGCTTTATAAAAATATTTTCATTCCGCTGCAGAATATTTTATTTTAGCTAGCAATGTAGCAGAGGTTTTTAATCTAAGCTTGAAATTGAAAATTTAGTCTGCTCGCTATGTGATACATATTTTATGAGTATTATTACATCTAGAACGAGTTGAGATTTTTCCGTGAAATAGTTCAGCCGATCTATTATGTAAAAAATCTCACCGTGAAAACTTGGGTGAAGTGAGCTTGAAGTGAGTTGTCAATAGTGTCAATCCAAGCTTGAAGTGAGATGTCAATAGGATCGGGAAGGATCGGGTGAAATGACAGCTCACTTCATCTACCTTTTCACGGTAAGATAATTGCAGAATACATCGACAGAACTTCAAATTAATGATTTTTTAGACCGGCGGCACCCTAGTTGTGTTTACCACACTATCGATCGGAATCTGAATCATATTGAAGGAAATTGCTAATCCATTAAGTACTTCATATGTTCGAAAAATTTGTCTTCTCAACCACCGTAAATAACGTAATGAATGTTGTTGAACTGTCAAAATGAGACCGATTTCGATTGATAGTATGTTACGCAATTAGGGTTGCAGATTGATTCTTCTTGGTGTTCGGAATTAGTGTTCGAAACATTTTTATTCTACGAGATTCATAAAATACACTATTAAAATCGCTTTAAGTATACAACAAAGAAAATAATACCCAAGAACGAATTATTTCTAGAAAAACAGCAGTTATCCCGCCATGTTTTGTCGCGGAGCTCCCAAGCGACGACGTTTTGACAAATATTAATGTTCCAGCTACACTGGAGGAACGAAACATATTATCTTGACCATTACACTCACTTCCACACAAACGAATACATGGCAAGAAAAACTACGACTGTGCACGATTGATAACATAAATAAACTATACGGATAATGATGATTCTTTTCGTAGATATAAGTAGATACAAAGATAATAAGTTTTGCTGTAATCTTCGCGAACATTCCTAGGAATTGGACCACCAATTAATGGTAATCGACATGTTTCTACGTAGGAAAGGTCACGTAGGTACAGGAAATTAACGGATATCCTTCGTATTCCATTCGAGGAATCTAATAGTACTAACTATCAGTTTAGTTTTATTATTCCGAAGTTGGTAATGAGTATTGATAATTTACCTGAAGGTCGTTGACTTTTCTTTTCATCGTCGACACCATTTATGATTATAGTAATTCGCAAAACTCTATTTTTATTACTATTCAAAATTAAAAACACAAATGATATTGACCGCGCGAGCGAAGCGTCTCTGCTTCAAGTCTGGCAAAATTAGCTTTCGTCTTTACGTGCGTTTGTTGCTACTCCTCTATAGGTCGTATTTTACAACCGATCTGGACGAAACTTGGTGTACAGGTTTTACGATTTTTTTTGTCGTCGGGGATTTTAGGGGCAAAAAGAGGGCTACTGGAAATCTCTGCACTATGAGATCCGATTGCGATGGTTCTTTTTTTATTTGAAAGGTAATTACTATAAGTTGTCATAAAAATTTGATGAAGATCTGATGAAAAACACATGGTAAATATCCCGTTTTAAATAACTTTTTAACTACCCACAATAATCGAATTCATAAGTGAAAATCCGACTACACTGAATCACAGAATACTGAATACATTACAATAAGATAAAACAGTTCATTAGGCGACAATTATGAATCGAAATGTACAAAATAATACTTTTATGAAAATGTGTCGGAGGACAAATGAACGAAAATTAACGCCCCGGGAGAGGGCCTGTGAAAATTAAATTGTCGGTCAATGAAACATGCAAATGAGACTTGCAATCACGCCCGCTTTTGTGCCACTCACTCGTATTGTTTGAGTCGAGCTCAACAGAAAATGAACGCTAAATATTCAGTTTAAAACTTTCATTCATTTAAGTACCTCGTTTCTGAAGTCGAAAATGAAGTGGTAATTGACCATAATAATTGTTAAGGCGCACTTTCGTTGACAGCCTTTAAACTCGCTGAAAAGTTTTTGTTCGTATTCTTCAATAGGAGTACTTTGCACAAACCTTTAAAAGAGAATCAAACAATGTTCTTGAGGATCGGTCTTGTTATTATTCCTTCAAGTACATGTTTGTTCGTTTATCATTGTCTTTGAGAAAGTTCAAACATTACAATATGACCTATCAATCATTTCAGTAACACAAAGTAACAAGGAGTGCCGGCAGTTAGTACCACTTTCTCTATGGCCTCTTTATCCCCACATTATAAGGAATTTAGCCTTCCCTTCCATTAGGCAACCAGGAAATTACAGAGCGTAAATGGCGGCTATTATTTAGGATATCATCAAGCCTGCTGATAAATGTACATGATCGGACAATTAATTGTTGAGGATGAGAAGGCAGCTCGACTGCGTATATACCTATAGTCTGTTAGAAAAGCATCTGATAAAAATGTAAACAAACCCTGTTCAGGGTAAATTCATACGCAATCACTCAGTAGGTATAGGGGATTAGTACCTGACTCATTCATATATCTGTATTGGAAAGTATCAAATTTCTCACCACTTTTTAAAACAATTATTGTTTGACTAACATTATTAAATCGTAATCGTCTGAATGTAATTGAAAAATCATCGACGAAAATTGAGGTTATAAATAAAATTGACTTCAATTGTCAAATAAAAAACATTTTAAGGTGATTTAAAATTAAAAATAATCAAATCAAACCTTTGTTCCCACTAGTACCACCGAACTGAACCACTGGTGGTACTAGCGAGAAATTTCGTTCTCTATAGTACCACCATTTACTTAGTGGTACTAGTGAGACTGTTTGTTCCCAACCTTTGTTCCCACTAGTACCACCGAACTGAACCACCGGTGGTATTAGCGGGAAATTTTGTTCTCTATATTACCACCATTTACTTAGTGGTACCAGTGACACTGTTTGTTCCCAATATTACTACCTATGCAAATTGTGTAACATTATTTTTCACCGACTATAAACTTATGGGACGAAATACCTACCTTATTGATTAGACGTAGAGTAGTCTATTTTCTTCAAGTGCAGGAAGACAATCTTGTCAACTTATAAACTCCGCATAAAACCTCAGACAAATCATTAATCAAAGTTAACATTGTTGTTTTGTCAAAATTGATGTTTCAACGTTTCAACTAGTACTTATATCGCCTATGTGTATGGTTTCAACATATATTGCAAATTTTAATGAAATAAAATGACACAAACCGCCATTTCATTAAATTAAATAAAAAACAAAAATATTTCTTCATTTTATTTACGCAATCTATGAACGAAACCGAGCTAAAAATTAAAAAAAAAGGGAGTGGAAGAGTGCTGCTTTAAGGTGGGCATCAATATTACTTCCATAAAAATATAAAAATGAAAGTGAAATCTGAAGATGTAAACAATACAAGTTGGATTTAAAATGTAAAGGATCGATAACTTTATCGAAGGTGACTATTTTCTTTAGACTCTTACATAACATCACAGACCAGTGCACCTACTCTATACGGGTCCTCGGGATAGTTTTAAAAAGAGTGGCATTCGTGACATTCATAAAGCGACCTAAAGGGCTCAAGTTCGACCATAGTTCGACTTAATCTTGAGTAGCCGATTTTGACAGATCGTCTATAAATTTTTCTGTTAAAATCGGCTGCTCAACATTGAGTCAAACGTGAGTCCGTTTTATGAACGCCACTCTAAATTTCCTAATCCTGTCAAATCTGGATCCTTTTAATGCTTGTTAGGCGTTTGGCGTTTTAACGTGAGGTTGGACCTACTTTTTTGTTTTAGAACCAAGATGGTGTTATAAATAGAAAGACACATAGAGAACCGTGCCAGCCTGACCTTGCCCAGAATTGTATTGATGCTACTATTAGCGAATGTTGTGATGAGGCAGTAAAGGGCGAGGAGCCAGCTCCTAAAGTTTTTAAACGGGCAATAGCTAAAATCACGACAAATCGTTGGGATTTACTCGCCGATAAGCCGACACCAAGTTTCAATAAAAAAAAATCTTCAATTTACAGGGAACGAAATAAAGCTGCCTGTGTTGAAAAAACTCTTTCCAAAAATGGTGGAGAGGTAGAAGTACCTCAACAGTTCTTGAAATTTTTGCTCGCTGATTATTGTGAAGATTCCATGAGAATCATACTAATAGGTCTTTACCTATGAAATTGCCGTTTTGTATGAAAAAAATTAAACGATTTTTTTTCATGCATTTTTTATTTGTATTAATCGAAGTAATCACCCATGCAATCAATGCATCTTTGCCAACGCAGTGGCAGTTTATTGATGCCCTTCTTAAAGAAATCAGCTGGACGGGAGGCAACAAATTCTTCAAAGGCATTTTGTACTGCCTCTCGGGTATTTAATTTTTTACCCGCCAAGAAGTTATCCAAATTCTGGAAAAAGAAGTAGTCTGTAGGCGCAAGGTCTGGTGAACAGGGCGGATGACGGAGAGCTTCCAACCCCAGTTCTTGCAACTTGGAGACCGTCTGCTGTGCAGTATGAGGTCGCGCGTTGTCGTGCAGGAGCAGCGGAGACGAGCGATTGACCAATGCTGGTTGGAGATGTGCCTGCTTCTCCATCATTGTGTTCCGTTCTTCACAGTACACATCTGAAGTAATGCTCACCCCGTTTGGTAAGAAGCTGTGATGAATCACACCGGCGCTAGACCACCAAACAGTGACCATCACTTTTCTAGGGATAAGTTTTCGTTTAGGGCATTGTTTAGGTGCTGAACCAGGATCCAACCAACTTGCTGAGCGCTTGCGGTTATCAAACAGAATCCATTTTTCATCGCAGGTAACAATGCGGTTCAAAATTCCTTCATTTGTGTGTCTGTTGAGCAGTGCAAGGCACGTCTCGACGCGTACTTCGCGCTGGCGATCATTGAGATCGTGGGACACCCATTTGTCAAGCTTTTTTACCTTGCCAATTTGACGCAAATGGACCAATATTGTTTTGACGCTAACGTCGAAAGCTGCTGCTAATTCAGCCGTAGATTGTGTATCATCAGCTTCCACAATCGCCTTTAATTCGTCATTGTCGACCAAAGTCTTCGGACGACCGCGAGGTTCATTTTTCAGGTCGAAATTTCCAGAACGGAAGCGAGCAAACCAATAACAAGTGGTGCGTTGGTTTGTAGTGTTACCTCCGAAAACGTCGTTCATGTTGCGTGCCGCTTGTGCCGCGTTGCTGCCACGACGGTACTCATACTCCATACTCATATTCCATAATTACTCGAATTTTTAACGTATCCATGATGACGAAAAAGATTGAAATACGATGAAAATGTAACACTAATCAATAAACAAATGACTACTTTTGGAAAAAAAAATCCATGTTTTTAAAATAAAATTAATTTGAAATTAGAATTCTTAGCCAAACAAAAATTATTTTGATTTGAAATGGGCAGTACTGCAGAACGGCAATTTCATAGGTAAAGACCTAATATTTTGCAATGAAACAGGGAAAGATTTGCTTAAAACTTCGACAATGTTTTTCTTTTCATGGACGGTACTTATAAGTCATGCCCGGAACCATTTCGTCAAATTTACATCATTCATGGAGACCTTGGTAGCAATTTGGAATACAAAAATATTGTCCCATTAGCCTTTGCATTTATGACTCATCAAAATGAAAAAGCGTACTCTACACTGTTCGAACTACTCAAAATAAGAATTCCGGAATGGCAGCCTGGTGTGGTCATGACTGATTTTGAACTGGCAGCCATAAGTGCATTAACTAAAATTGGTATAAAAGTTACAGGATGTCATTATCACTTTCTAAATGCTCTGCGACGTAAGGCAAAATCTTTGGGCATGAAGAAAACTAGGGATAATCAACGAATCATTCATTTGGCTAGTAACCTTGCTTTGCTCCCAACAGACAAAATTTCGGAAGGATGGGATTATGTTGTAAGAGAAATGAAACAAGACGTAGTACCTGCAATGAGAAATTTCCAAAAATACTACGAGGCAGTTTGGATGAAAAGTCCTTTCAAAGATATAATAAGCGTTTTTGGCTGTCAACATCGAACAAATAATTCGGCAGAGGGTTGGCATCATAACTTAAATTCTTACATAAGCAGTAATAAACCGAATTTCTTGCAAATCTTGCATGTTTTGTTTCAAGAATCTCACATAACAACCTTCCGAAGCAACAAATTGAAGAAGTTCAATAAGAGCTCACAACCAAAGCGAGCAAAACAACACATTGATTCTGATGACCGGATAATTGAAGCACAAATGCAATTGACATCAGGAGAAATTCGTATTGGCCACTTTTTAGAGAAACTTCGCTAGTTCGCATATAACACGCTAGTATCACCGGTGGTTCAGTTCGGTGGTACTAGTGGGAACAAAGGTTGGGAACAAACAGTCTCACTAGTACCACTAATATTAATTAATATAAACGGTGGTACTATAGAGAACGAAATTTCCCGCTAGTACCACTGGTGGTACAGTTGGGTGGTACTAGTGGGAACAAAGGAAATCAAAGCCCTCATTTTTTAGGTAGCACTAAAAATTGGCATCCATAGGTTACTACGTTTTCTGATCATTTGTTTATCATGAGATAATTTTGGAACAGTCCATACCTGTTATTTGTCTTTCTGTACTAAATTTCTTCAAGGTTAAGAATCAAGTTGAAGCATTTTCAGCAAGTCTAGTAGTTAGGCCTACAGTCTTTGTCAGGAAACTTAACCGCTAATTAGTGTGTGATGTGTGTACATACATAAGATGAACGTAACATGCTACCGAATGCGACGCTGTGGGTTCCTTACATTACCGTAAGCGGAAGGTGATGCAGAGGCAACACCTTAGCATTGAGGCACTTCTAGTTTCCTTAGGTATATAAATTAGGTGACTCCGACTCATGGTGCTAGAAGGAACAGTGGGGTTTTAGTCGGTAGAAGTCCGACATAACCCTCCGTTGTTCCCAGACTGAGGGTATCCATGAGGACTTCCCCACGAAAAAAAAAAAAAAAGTTTTTTTATTTGGTACTAAGATTATTTTTGGTTGGTTGTGAAAGTCACTGCTCTAACAGGGCCTGCTTTTATGGAAGCAGGAAATAATATCCCTAAATACATATATCAACTTTTTCATACCCATGCTTACAATGCTAACAGCGTAACTGGTTCAAGTTGTCTTCAGTGTCTCCGTATGTGTTTCAATAGAGTTCTCCACACACGCAGGAGATGGCAGGGGTTTGACGCATTTGGTGCACTTCTCAACTTGTACACCATGCTCAAATGGTGAACTTAGCAACTGGTGCACTTCTCATATGGTACACTTCGCAACTGGTACACTTCTCAATTGGTGCACTTCGCAAAAGAAGCACTTTTTAAGATGAGTGGAGATTTGGAAAAATTGTCTAAAAATTAAAGAATCTTTGGTTTTGCGTAGGTAATTTTCTTAAAAATACAATCAACAAAATAATTTTAATTAAACTCTACATAATCACTATAACATTTTTATTTTTTCAAGAATAAAAAAAAGTCACTCGGAAATAATAAAACATAATTATGTAAGAAAAAATTAGATTTACAGCAAAAAGTTATCATAATAAAGAATTGTATATTCAATACTGTAATGTATGGCCAGTAACATATCTGTCATGTCGGCGGGCTGTGACAGCTATGCTGCTGTCATGTCTGTCTCCATTAAACTGAGCTACTGAAATCACCTAGTTATTCATATATCTCAAATACGTGGTTTAGTGTTCATGATGGATGAAGAGGACGTTCGATTTGATACAAATCAAAGGGGGAATATTACTCTTATATGTGGTGAACATATACACAATAAAAAGAAGACCAATAAAAGGACTACTTTGTGGACATGTGTAAACAGGAAACATTGCAATGGTTCAATTACCTATGATGAAACAAGGAAAATTGTTACAAGACAATCTGCACATACTTGTGACGGGCAAGACAATACTACAAATAAAATACGTTATCATATATCGTTTTTAAAAAAGGCAGTATGCAATGATTTTAGGCCTGTCCAAAAAATATTTGAGGAGAATGATATAAAGTTACGCAGAATTGTTGAAAAAAAATATTATTTTTTACTACCATCATTTCATTCCGTCAAGGACACATTATACAGGGCACGCAAAAAATTTCTAAAAACATGCCTATTACACCATAGTTCTCCTGCAGATGTACATATACCTAACGCTTTAGGTAAGAATTTTTTTGTGTGTGAGGACGGTGAAGAGGAAAAAATTATAATATTTGCCACTCGCATAGCAAGAAGACTAATGAAAGCGCCTGGATCGTACTACGCAGATGGTACTTTTCAATCAGCTCCACGTCCATTTTATCAGAGGGCCAATTCTCGTAATTAAAAACGTTCAAATTCAAGTCGCAATGTCAGCCAGCGACACTCAAATGTCAAAAATGTAGGCAAACTCTATACAATTTTGACAGATTGAGACTGAGATGAGATTGCGAACGTTGTTATAAAAATACGGGAATTGCCCCTCAGGTATACACTACATCTGGATGTGAACTCAAACGAACAGGTTACTGGTATAATACCTATAATTTATGCTTTACTACCTAACAAAACACAACAAACATACACAAGGCTCTTTTCAATATTGAAGGAAAAACTCGGTATAAATCATAGAACTATTATTACTTACGTAGTATTTTATCTCAATGGTATAAATATTAAAAAATTTTAATCTGATTATGAAATAGCGCAGTTGAATGCAGTTAAATCAGTTTTTCCGGCTGTAGAATTGAGCGGATGCTACCGTCATTTTAACGCCGCTATATGGAAAAAAGCTAAAACAATCAAATTGCTGAGCACAACAGCTGGGCGGAATACCGCCAGGTTGTGCTCCATTATAGCACTAGTACCAGAGAACCATATTCCCGCCGCATGGACCTACATTTTAAGTGTTGCTCCAAACAATCAACAAATGACGAAATTCCAAGAATATTTTGAAAAAACGTGGTTTCCGAAAATACCACCGTCAATTCTGAGCTGCGCAAACCAGAGACACAGGACTACTAATGCCTTGGAAGGATGGCATCGCCGTTTAAATGCTCGAATACCTAAACATCCCAGCTTGTACATGTTTGTACACAAATTAAAAATAGAAAGCAAGTATTGGGACAAGTGTGCGCTTAACATTTTATTTCACAATGTCAGAAAAAACCGTAAACAGCGTGACGTGATGTTTGACCGAAAATATAAGAAACTATTACGTAAATTGGAAGACGGAAATCTAGCGGTGGAACATTTCATGAAAAAGATCACGTTTCTCCAATTATTCAAGTAATTTAATTTATAGCTATTTACTTAATTAATAGTAACAATTACTAAGTAAGAAACAAAGGTTTATCTATATTACTTATAACCTGTTTTTGAGAAACAGGTTATGATTTCATTTAAAGCTTTTATTTAGTTAATAATAATAACTATAACTAAAAGAAGTACAGTTTAAAGTTAAGTTTAGTTTACAGATTATTTTATTTTTGAAAAAATAAAAATGTTATAGTGATTATGTAGTGAGTTTAATTAAAATTATTTTTGTTTTGTTATAATTTTTTTGCAGTAGGTAAATCTTTCTTATATTTTTTTTTATTACTGTCGTGTGACTTTATATTATTATTGAAAATTGTTTAAGTTTAACTAAGTATGTACCTACTTGAACGGTATTTGTTGATTATATTTTTAAGAAAATTACCTACGTAAAACCAAAGATTCTTTAATTTTTAGACAATTTTTCCAAATCTTCACTCATCTTAAAAAGTGCTCCTTTTGCGAAGTGCACCAATTGAGAAGTGCACCAGTTGCGAAGTGTACCATATGAGAAGTGCACCAGTTGCTAAGTTCACCATTTGAGCATGGTGTACAAGTTGAGAAGTGCACCAAATGCGTCAAACCCGATGGCAGCACGTTGGCAACATTAATCTCCTCGCCTCCGCCCTACTGGCCGAGATCGTGGCTATACGAGACGCGATTTAAAATCCAACGGAATAACTCTTTTGTATAAAATTCAAATCGTATGCAATCACTGAGCCGTAGACAGGAATGTCGCATTTTCAGCGGAGCGCGGGGACTTCGCACATGCGAATGTATGTGATGATATGCGAGGACGAGGTACTTGTGTGACTTCGTGCCAGCATCTTGTGTAATAAGTGTGGGAGATTTTCAAGACTATGGGAGAGCTCTACAAGAATAAACATTGGCACTGTGTCTATTCGTCTACAGGGTGCATGGTGTCCTCGACAGTTGGGATTGGTCAGACAGATTTCATTTGTTTTGGGGAAAATACTGATCAACCGCTGCTGAATGTACTGAAAGCAGTACGAGACCAAAATACTAGTAAGAAATAGTATGCTTATAAGCCAAAGACAACTACTATCAATCAATCTGCTTGGCCTTTTCCCAACTATGTTGGGGTCGGCTTCCAGTCTAACCGGATGCAGCTGAATACCAGTATTTTATATGGAGCGACGCCTATCTGACCTCCACAACCCAGTTACTGGGTAATACGATATCCCTTGGTAGACTTGGCTTGGCTTGTTTGTCAGACTTTCGGGCTTCTGACGACCCGTAACGACTATCAAAGATCCACGAATGACAGCTACTATAATGAAATGAAATGAAATAAATTGGTAATTCTTCAAATAGGATACCGGAATAATTTATGAATAAAAAACGGCCAAGTATGTGTTGGATCACGCACAATGAAGGGTTCCGTAGTTGGTATGAATTTATCCCAAGAACAAACTTAGCATTGTAGTTGAAAAACATGTTCTCCCATACTTACATTCCAACTGTTAATGTACGTTTGTACTCACAATATTGAGAGATTTACCGTGTTATTTTAAGACCACAGACTTCTTATAGATTTTCCTGTAATCTACAGGTAAAGAACTATTTTCTGTATTTTATTTAAGGCTCAGTAGTTTTGGAGATAAGGGGGGGGGGGGGGGGAATGCTCAATTTTCGTCTATTTTCTTAAATAACTTTAAAACAATTTATTTTGAAATTATAAAAAGATTATTATTTGAGACCCTCACAGTAAGCCCTTTTATTTGATATGTCACGCGGTATACTTTGCAAAACTTTTTTTTAAATTTTCTTATTTGCCCCCCAAAAGTAATCCTCATATTCAAAATTCATTTATTTACTTTACCCGTCCATGTTTGGGTCATAGAAGTTCATATGTGTACCTTTCAACTTAATCAGTCCATTAGATTCGGAGCAAATTGGCTGTGACAGATGGACAGACTGACAGACACACAAGTGATCCTATAAGGGTTCCGTTTTTTCCTTTTAAGGTACGAAACCCTAAAAATAAACTAGTTGGAGTCGATATTTCTTCTTTTACTAATAGTAATGGGAAATAAACACAGGGGTCAGAGTCTCTTTTAAAGTCCAGATATTAAATATCAAAAAATTCACGGTCCTCACGAAAAAATCTAGAATGCCGTCTACTTTTTATTGAGAAAAAGTATCGAAGCTTTGCATACCATTATTTCTAGTAGCGTAGTAATGTACACTAAGGTATGCATTACACTAGGTAAACGATCTCAATGGGGGATGTACTGGAATTCCGAGGAAATTGGATTGGGACCTAAGCCGACTACGTCGCTTCCTGTGTTTAAATATGTACATTAAAAATTTTACACTGCGTTTGGAGTTACGTTTTATTTTTTTTTGTCTGGTGGGCAACTGCCCGACGCGACGGCGGTTGATGTCGGGATGTTGTATACAGGATGTGGCGTAAATAATGAATAACCCTGTATCTGCGAGTGGAGGACCCCATGCCCTATAATGTAAAAAAACTAAAAAATTGTCAAACCCCGGAGTCGATGGTTATGCGCAATTTAAAAAAAAAATCGTTAATTTGCTGCCTTTGGTCACTTTCTCGGCCAGTGTTCACAAATGAAGGAATTTCACACTATTTGATTGCTGCATAATATCTTAAATAACCATGCTGTATTAAGATGTAAACTATAGTTTTGAGTTGAGTACCTCATGTGGTTTTTTTATGTAGGTATATGACAGTTTCGCGGTAAATTCTGGTTGCGCGATGCAGGATTTGTGTGACGTCAGGTCTTTGATGCGTAGTTCGCATGTGGCATTGTAGATGCCACCACAACAGATGTTTGCATTTTTCGAAATTAACGTTTCATCTGCTTGCAGAAACTTCACATCTTCATCTTCTCATAGTTTTATAAGTAAACTAGCTTTTGCCCGCGTGGATATCGGAAAATATCCGACGGGAACGACTACCGAGATTAAAAGTACTCTAAGTAGTAATCCAGGTAAACAATGCCTTCTCGCACTGCTTGGGATACCATCTATAGCCTTACCAAATTTTATCGATATCCGTGCAGTTTTGTGAATTTTAAAATCAACCCCTATTTTACCCCCTTAGGGGGTGATTTTTCAAAAACGCTGAATCACATTTTGCCTTATTTCCAACCAAAATAATAAATTTGAATTTTCATATCCGTAACTTAAGAAATGCTGTGTTTCCCATACAAACTTTCATCCCCTATATCACCCCCTATAAGATTGTTTTTTAAGACAAAAGTAGGCTAAATCGTCCCCAAGATACCTTACCAAATTTTATCGATATCCCTGCAGTTTTGTAAATTTTAAAATCAACCCCTATTTCACCCCATTAGGGGATGATTTTCCAAAAACCTGAACCGCATATATCTTACCAAAAGCATAAACTTGAATTTTCGAAGAAATGCTGTTATTCCCATACAAACTTTCATAACATAAATCACCCCCTGTAGGATTGTTTTTTAAGACAAAAGTAGGCTAAATCCTTCCCAAGATGCCATCTGTAGCCTTACCAAATTTTATAGATATCCGTGCAGTTTTGTGAATTTTAAAATCAACCCCTATTTTACCCCCTTAGGGTATGATTTTCCAAAAATGCTGAACCGCATGTTTCTTTATTTCCTACCAAAAGCATAAATTTGAATTTTCATATCCCTAAGTTAAGAAATGCTGGGTTTCCCATTCAAACTTTCATCCCCTATTTCACCCCCTGTAGTGTTATTTTTTAAACAAAAATTAGCCTAGGTCCTTTCCCAGGACACCATCTATAGATTTGCCAAATTTTATCGAAAAGGTAACAGCCAGACAGACAGACAGAGTTACTTTCGAATTTATAATATTACTAATAGTATTCGAAGTAAGAATACACCGGGAAATATGGCGTAACTGATTGTTTTTTTTTTGTTTTGGTGGTGTTCCTTACGGCTCCTATTTTACGCATAAAGACACTTAATCATTAAACAAATCGGACTGATTTATTTATATGACACTAACTTTTGCCAGCGGCTTCGCACGCGTGTATGTCGAAAATTATACCACGGGAACCTTCTACCAGGATGAAAAGTATCCTATGTATTAATCCAGGTTATAAACTATCTGTATACCAAATTTCATCCAAATCCGTTCAGCCGTTTTTGCGTTATTGGGTAACAAACATCCAAACATACAAACTTTCACATTTATAATATTAGTAGGATTATTATTCCAGTTAGGAATGACCTACCTAAATATTTTAAAATATATTGACTGTATTTTGTAAAGGCTCCTTTACGCGACGCAACACAAAGGCACCGCGTGTCGCGTGACGAGCGGTGCCTTTGTGTCGCTGCGATTCGCGTCGCCCGTCGCGCCTGTGTGTCTGCCTTTACTTTGTGACAAAGTAATTCATATTCATATCTTTATTTGCATTCCATAATGTTTCAGAATGTGTTACAAAGACTTAAGCTACGGTACAATTACGGACCCTGTAGGGCACAGCAAAGAGTATAAAATAAAAAAAAATAAGAAACAAAAATAAAATTAAAATAAAGTAAAATAAAATTAGGAAACACACTAACAATAATCAATTTTTAAATATGTCATTAACATTAATTAAGTTTTATAATATTTCTTTTACCGAGATCTGTGAGTACTTGCATATCCATTAATAAAATTATTTGGCCAATAAAACGTAATTAAAGTTTCTACTGTGGTTGGTCTAAACTAATAATGTTTGCTTTTATAATTTCTAACGTCACGATATTATCGTGAACTTCCACGGTTTCACTATGTCACAGGGAACTAAAATGTCTGGCAATATATGACGACGCTTTTATCGTGCACGATAACGTTACAACGTGCACGTAATTCTATTTCTTATGGACGTGGAAGAGGACGCTCACGATAATATCGTCACGTTAGAAGTTATAAAAGCGCACAATAAAAATCAATCATTCTGCCTAGCCTTGTCCTATGTTGGGTCGGCTTCCAGTCTAACCAGATGCAGCTGAATACCAGTATTTTACATGGAGCGACTGCCTATCTGACCTCCACAACCCAGTAACTGGGTAATACGATACCCCGATAACTTCAACTACCTAATATAAGTTCCTAATTTAATTTGTTTCTATAAGCATACCTCGTTGATACAATCCACCTATTCTGTCGTAAAATAATGCATATCCAGTTCCGCAACATAATTAATAGATCAGCAGTGCTTTTGTATACAAGATGAGATTAGCAAATAAGAACAAAACGACACTCAAATGAGTATGCTTCAAAACACAAGGTTCCAAGTGGCATTTCATGGAAGACTTAGTGGTCGGACAGACCGAGCTGCAAAACGTCGAGCAGTTTTTCATTGTTAAATTGATTATGAATTAAATCACAAATGAAATAGAGTTTCAAATAGCGTGCAAGAGATGATTCCCTGTGGCGTGTATAGCATGCTCGCGTATTAGGTAGATATGTTTTATGTTCACTGAAAACTTGGCACCAAAAAAAATGTGCCCGTATTTTGTTGTTCTTTCTGCGCCGTCTCTTATTCGACACAATATAAAATATAACCCCAGAGATGCAATGGGAGATTGGAAAAGTTTTGTTGTCTGCTCTCATATTTTGTATCATGTGGCCTGATGCAACGCTGTCTCAAAAACGATTTATAAAAATCAAATAATAGTGATCGAAAAAGTTTTACTGTCTTTCTTTTGTTTATTTATTATTTTTGTGACGTAACATAACGTCACGCCTGTAGTCCTCGAAGGGTTAGGCAGAGGTATATCTATAGTACACCCACATTTGGCCAGACATGACATGCAACATTTTGTGACATGTCGTGCGGTTTTTTGTGAACGAACTGGTGGTCGAACTGGGTGATCGAATACAGGCCTATTCGAAATTATACGTTCGAAAATCAAACTGGAATGAGGCAAATATCGAATGCTAATTCGTAAATATTTATAAGAAAATTTACTTTAAAAAAGTAAAAACCGACTTCAAAACCTGATACGAATAAAATAACTTTAGTAAAAACTTAACAGCTTCTGAAGTCGGTGTCAAGCTAAGGTGCATTGAAGAATGGAAGACAGGTACATTTGGCATCACATCATCATCATCTGCATCCTTTAGATTCACATGCAGAAGACAATTTTAGGCTTTTGCACGTATTCTGCACTAGTTTTTACGTTAAATCCTTATCTATAATAGTTTTGGTTCAACTTTCAATTTACGCTGATTCTCTTGAAATCGAAATCTCTACAATAAGCAGTACCTACCTACTTAGCATGTTATTAATAAATCGCTGAAACTAATAAAATTCATATCGTTAACTTTGTTTTATTAGTATAATAACTAACAAAAGAAAATGAATGACTGACGACGGAAATGTGATCCTATGACGCGCGTTATAAAGACAAATCGATGAAGAAGCCATTTGTCAAAATCGGTCAGGGGAGAAGAATCAAGATAACTTAGAGAGTGCAATATGGATTGGTTTAATATTGGTTTTGATATAAAATTTCCACTTTTGAAATCACCAATTTTTATCTCACAAGAATATTTAATTACTTTGTAAACGATCTAGAACAGTGTTCTTCAGTCCATGGCCCGCGGACCGGTTCACTCGCGAGTCGGACATAAAATGCAAAATTGAGCAGCGGACAGAGCTATCAAGTTGTTGGTCGTCTTTTCAACGACATATTAATGTAAAAAAATCTTTTCAGATATGTGTATTATAAAAAAAACAAAAATCAGAATGCAACGCTTCGTCTTTCCGAAATCAAACTACAGCCACGACTATCAAATATTTTGGCAACAAACAGCAACATAATTTCAAATTATTTTTTTCTTTTACATTGTTCGAGTATTTTAAGTCAATAGTACCTAATAATAAAGCACTTCATAATAAACAAATACTTAACCCGTCGCGCGCTAATTAGCAGACACAATTGAAATTCTATTGTTATCTGTACACATGGTGTACAATCGACATTTTAAGAGTTAATGGTTTTATTTCCTACCAGTCAATATTTTTAATTTTTTTACCGGTCCGCGGGTAAAGACTGAAAACCACTGATCTAGAATATATAGGTGCCGCTATTTCCTAAAGATAATTATGTCAGCTTTGCGATCTAGCGATGAATAAACAATAATATTGATATACGTAGAGATGTATGTAGAAAACAGTGGATTAAATAAAAATTACAACCACATTAATAGGCAAAACTATCTTCATTCTTAACTACACTGAAAAAAATCGATTAACAATTTCCTTCATACTAGGTATCGCAGATTGAGGCCTCATTTCTGCAATTATCCACCCCGACTTGCAAAAATATGACACGAAAAGAGGTAAAAGAAATGGGTTTGTGCCGGGTCTACACGTACGGGTGCCGAATGGACGCAATAAGTCGATTTGATTGATGATAGTGATGTGTGTGCCGAAGCCGAGGCGTCAGGCCTGATGGACGTCCGAACACCTATTCCATTTCAAATGGAATTCTGAGGAAACTTTGGCCTTTTTTTTACTGGCGAGGAAAATTTCAGCCAATAAGGATTCAGCTTGTTGTAATCAGACAGACAGTTTTTAATGAAGATAAGCTCCATGTACGTTCTTACACCAGATACATTATTTAGTCAATGTATTTTTTTTAACTCGACTTCAAAAATGGAAGCTCTCTTTTTGAATCGTTCTTGAGAGTATCTATGAAAATTAAATTCTTTGTAGCCACGGAATCTAATAGGTCTTTACCTATGAAATTGCCGTTTTGTATGAAAAAATTTAAACGATTTTTTTTCATGCATTTTTTATTTGTATTAATCGAAGTAATCACCCATGCAATCAATGCATCTTTGCCGACGCAGTGGCAGTTTATTGATGCCCTTCTTAAAGAAATCAGCTGGAAGGGAGGCAACAAATTCTTCAAAGGCATTTTGTACTGCCTCTCGGGTATTAAATTTTTTTCTCGCCAAGAAGTTATCCAAATTCTGGAAAAAGTAGTAGTCTGTAGGCGCAAGGTCTGGTGAGCAGGGCGGATGACGGAGAGCTTCCAACCCCAGTTCTTGCAACTTGGAGACCGTCTGCTGTGCAGTATGAGGTCGCGCGTTGTCGTGCAGGAGCAGCGGAGACGAGCGATTGACCAATGCTGGTTGGAGATGTGCCAGCTTCTCCATCATTGTGTTCAGTTCTTCACAGTACACATCTGAAGTAATGCTCACCTCGTTTGGTAAGAAGCTGTGATGAATCACACCAGCGCTAGACCACCAAACAGTGACCATCACTTTTCTAGGGGTAAGTTTTCGTTTAGGGCATTGTTGAACCAGGATCCAACCAACTTGCTGAGCGCTTGCGGTTATCAAACAGAATCCATTTTTCATCGCAGGTAACAATGCGTTTCAAAATTCCTTCATTTGTGTGTCTGTTCAGCAGTGCAAGGCACGTCTCGACGCGTACTTCGCGCTGGCGATCATTGAGTTCGTGGGGCACCCATTTGTCAAGCTTTTTTACCTTGCCAATTTGACGCAAATGGACCAATATTGTTTTGACGCTAACGTCGAAAGCTGCTGCTAATTCAGCCGTAGATTGTGTATCATCAGCTTCCACAATCGCCTTTAATTCGTCATTGTCGACTAAAGTCTTCGGACGACCGCGAGGTTCATTTTTCAGGTCGAAATTTCCAGAACGGAAGCGAGCAAACCAATAACAAGTGGTGCGTTGGTTTGTAGTGTTAGCTCCGTAAACGTCGTTGATGTTGCGTGCCGCTTGTGCCGCGTTGCTGCCACGACGGTACTCATATTCCATAATTACTCGAATTTTTAACGTATCCATGATGACGAAAAAGATTGAAAGGCGATGAAAATGTAACAGTAATCAATAAACAAATGACTACTTTTGGAAAAAAAAATCCATGTTTTTAAAATAAAATTAATTTGAAATTAGAATTCTTAGCCAAACAAAAATTATTTTGATTTGAAATGGCCAGTACTGCAGAACGGCAATTTCATAGGTAAAGACCTAATATTTGCATTGTTCCGTTTTTACGAGCGTCTGTGAAACATTAAATAACCATTTCAATTCAAACAAACTAAGTAATCAAATACTTTCAATAGTTTAGTTAACTAATAGTATAAAAAGTCTTACATAAATGAAACACTTAGGTTATTTTTATTATTACATTATATTCTGCCCGCGTCATCGCTCATGTTGTATTAGCTATTACGCCAAACTTCATTTCTATGTTATTTATCGCGAAAAATATTCGTATTTATTTAGTAACAATTGGAAAGTATTGTTTTTATCAAATAGGTACTAATTAAAACATAGGTATTTAACGAAATGTTCGACTTTCCGTGAAATACTTTTCAATGGTTTAGTATGACTTGGTTATTTGCAAAAGAGGTGATTATTGTATCTATCATTTTAGGGTTCCATAGACAAAAGGAACCCTTATAGTTTATCACCATATCCGTCTGTTTGTCTGTCTGTCCGCGGCTTAGCTCAGAGACACTTAGTACTCGAAAGTTGTTATTTGGCATGGGTATATACATATACTAATCACGCCGACAAAAACGTAAAATAAAAACTTGAAAAAAAATTTGTAATGTACCTCTCTTACACATACTCGTACAGTGGGGCTTATATATTTTTTTCTCGTCTATCCCATGGTATATTGTATCGTTGGATAAGCCGTTGAAATAAAGCCCGTTCAATTTGATTGCCATTCAAGAATTGCGTGCAAGTGTTTACATGCTTGCAATACCATAAAATGGCAAACAAAATAATTGAATGCAAGTTTTGCCAATCAATAAAATCGCAACCGACTTAATTGTACATGTGGTTTAAGACGGTGCCAGTTAATTGCCCTTCAATTTTCTGGTATGCCACGGGCAATAAACTTGTAACAGTGTAAACGGAGCTTTATTCTTACCAAAAAGGAAGGAATAGTATACAGGGTGTCCCGTAAATAATGGATCAAACGTAACGGGTAGGTAGCTTACCTAATTTCCAACAACTAATTTGAATATTAAAAAAAAAACCGTTACAGTAACCAGGATATTAATTTTTTTTCGAATTTTACGATTTTGTCTTCCAGAATTAAGCTTTTTTAATGCTGTCGCTGCAAATGATGACATTTTTAGGTATGATTTTTATTTAACATTTCTGAATAGCTTACTAATGTTATAAGATACCATTTTTTTTGAATACCGTTTTATTTGCCTTAGAAAAAAAATCTTGAGTTGAAAAGTTTTTTCTTTACGATGTTAGGACCAAAATTGAAAAAATTCTCCTGTAAAAAAAATGTATGACACCGAAGACCACCATTATTTTAAAAACTTGTACATTTAATAAGGTTTGCAAATTGGTATAAAACTTACGTCTAGTCCTTATCGTTACAAAGATATTGCTATGAATGTGATGAAGAAGACAGAAAATAAATTAAATTGGTACTATTCCATTTTTTCCTTTTCGTAATGGCTTATGCTTGAATGCTTGTAATCGAAGCAGGTAGTTAAGCGGATAGCATAATTCCGACCCGATGACGTCATCTGTCCGGAATTTGGGACCGCTACCTGTGGCGGAGTTGCACCTCAGTCAGTGTGAAAGGGATAGATAGCGCCGCTTTTTGGTAAATCGGTTAAATCGGTATGAAGTTGCGCAGGTTCTTTTGTTCTTTCCTGCGCCCTTCACTCGTACAGGCTTCATTGTTGCTTGATTTTATTAGTTTAGTTGTAACTAGTCTCTCTTCGAGTTGCTACGTCAGACAACTTTCGCTCCCGGTCAGTGGCTCGGTGTTTTCTTCTGTAAAATTTGACTTGTGCTGTGTTTTTGGACTTTGCTTTGCCTATCGATTTGGAACTCTTTGCGTATTGGACAAACGACTTGGCGATCCTACGGACTCCGAAAACATTCGTTTGTGTGTGCTTGTACGTGTGTGCAGTAGCGCTGAAACCTTATTCAGCCCAATGCCTCGTTATGAGTACACGCCACGGCAGTACGCCGAAATGCATTTTATCTACGGAGAAGCAAGAGGTAATGCCAGGGCGGCTGCAAGATTGTACCGTGAAAGATACCCGAACCTGGTTCGTTATCCCGATTATCGCGTCTTTATTAGAGTGCATAACGCGCTTCTTGAGGGAAGAATTCTTGGCACCGGAGTTGGTGGTACCCGTGAAGGACGACCGCGACAAGTTAATGACGAAGTCATTCTTCGAGAAATCGAGGAAGATCCGTCAGTCTCCGTTCGCGTCATAGCGCGACGCGTAGGAATTTCTAGATCGACGGTGCATCGAGTGCTACAACGGTGCCGATTGCACCCATATCACGTGCAACGTGTTCAAACGCTGACGTCGCGTGATTACCAGCCAAGAATAGAATTTTGCCAAAGGATGCTTAGAATGATTCGGGCGGACCCGCAGTTTTTTAACAAGATTTTATGGAGTGACGAGTCTTCATGCCGCCGAGATGGATATTTAAATTTGCATAATTTACACAGTTGGCAGCTGATAAACCCATATTTGATGCGAGAGGACAGGAGCCAACATCAATTTAAAATAAATTTATGGGCGGGAATAATCAATGGGCAAATAATAGGGCCCTTTGAACTACCAGCTACTCTAAACGCCGAATATTATCTCCATTTTTTAAGGAATGAGTTGCCAAGGTTATTAGAAAACGTTCCAGAAGACGTACGGCAAGCAATGTGGTTGCAAAATGATGGGTGCCCCGCTCACTATGCGACGGCAGCAAGGGCGCACCTTGATGAAAGTTATCCGGACAGATGGATCGGCCGATTAGGACCAATTTTGTGGCCTCCGCGATCTCCGGATTTAAATCCCCTAGATTTTTTTTACTGGGGATGTTTAAAAGACAGGGTCTACAAGAATCCAATAACGTCGGAAGAAGAATTACGACAGCGCATCCAATCTGCTGTATCAGAAATAAACCAAAGCCGTTTTGTCCGTCGGATAAGAGCTTCCTTTATTAGGAGATGCAGACTTTGCATTCTTGTAGAGGGAAGGCAATTCGAACATTTATTGTAAAAACCAAATAAAACGATTTATTTGAACTAACTGTTTTTTTTAGTACGGCCTCCTAATTCTTTTCATACGCCTCAATAATTCAATGAACATTGCCTCTGAAATACTACAGTTACACATTTTAAAGAAAAAGTTTAAATGTACACACTTTTTTATTTTTTTTATTAACGTTGATTTGGAGCACCTCTCAGATTCATAGCAATTATCTTTGTAACGACAAGGACTAGAATGTACAACTTCATACCAATTTACCAAAAATACAAAAGCGGCGCTATCTATCCCCTTCACGCTGACTGAGGTGCAACTCCGCCACAGGTAGCGGTCCCAAATTCCGGACAGATGACGTCATCGGGTCGGAATATGCTAGCCGCTTAACTACCTGCTTCGATTACAAGCATTCAAGCATAAGCCATTACGAAAAGGAAAAAATGGAATAGTACCAATTTAATTTATTTTCTGTCTTCATCACATTCATAGCAATATCTTTGTAACGATAAAGACTAGACGTAAGTTTTACACCAATTTGCAAACCTTATTAAATGTACAAGTTTTTAAAATAATGGTGGTTTTCGGTGTCATACATTTTTTTTACAGGAGAATTTTTTCAATTTTGGTCCTAACATCGTAAAGAAAAAACTTTTCAACTCAAGATTTTTTTTCTAAGGCAAATAAAACGGTATTCAAAAAAATGGTATCTTATAACATTAGTAAGCTATTCAGAAATGTTAAATAAAAATCATACCTAAAAATGTCATCATTTGCAGCGACAGCATTAAAAAAGCTTAATTCTGGAAGACAAAATCGTAAAATTCGAAAAAAAATTAATATCCTGGTTACTGTAACGGTTTTTTTTTTAATATTCAAATTAGTTGTTGGAAATTAGGTAAGCTACCTACCCGTTACGTTTGATCCATTATTTACGGGACACCCTGTATAGGGTGGGAAAACGTTGCAACTAATTAGAACTTTACTCGCTTATCATCTAAACGGGTCTCCAGAGAGGTAGGGGAGCTCAATGTCATCGGTTGAGCCCGCTGAGCCCTCTTGACGGCTTTCTTATGTTTTGACTTCCATACTTCAAATAAAGCACTGATTAATTTTGGGGTACTTACAGTTTTTGATGTAACTGCCTATCGTTTTTGATAGCTTGCTCTTAATTATATTTTCTTCTTTTTGCGCCATATTTTAATAGAGTGGCAATCTTCGAAAGTCTCGATCATCCAAACCTCCCAGAGAAAGATACCTGAATGTGTATGTTTCATACAAATCCACTGGTATTAGTCTACAACTGAATAGGAAACAACCTTACCTTCGACGTTTAGCCCAAGAGTCATTCACAAATCTTTACACTTTTATGTGGCGTGACAGAATGAATAGGTCATCCTCCAATAGGTGCTTATTGCATAGAAAACTGTGGGCGTTCACAATTTTTCCGTCCACTAATTTATTCAGTGCATGACTCCAATTATGCAGTGGGAACGGAATAAACTTCGTTAGCATGTAATTAATGGGCATGACAATTTGGTGCGGAGCTTTAATTTAGCATATTGTCTCTGGCTCCACGTCTACACAGAAATGAGAGTCGTGAAAAAGGTAAAACTCTGTGGAGGTCGGATGATCTTTTTACGAAGGAGGCTGGTTGGCACGCTTTTTGGGTGAACTTAACACTTTGTTTAATTAACTAAATTGTGTAGTGGGAGCTAGTTTAGATTTTAGGATGGACAAAGTAACAAAGTAATTATTTGAACACGAAATTCTGGAGGGTGCTTTGATTACGTGGAGCGTTGGGTTGATGTAAAATATTCGTGTGAAATTATGCAGATACCTATGTGATACAAAATTGGGAAGGCCAATGCACTTGTAAGTTGTAAAAAAAAAACGCTTTTACATCCGTTCATTCAGTAAGCCAGTTGCAAATTTTATAATAATGTTAAACTTGACGGCTTCAGCTAAAACAATAAATTTCTTAACAAAATATTTGTCCAATTATCGCAAACAAGACAAACATGATGTTGGGCCGAGCGTCTCCCTTGGCGGCGCGAGAACTTCTGACAATTCTACTAAATTACAATTAAATATTATCCCAGAAGACACACGAAATTATCGTATTACGTTGGCTTTTGGGAGACAAGAAAAATATTTTATGTTACCATTTTGTTGTCTCGTATTACTTTAGTCTTTAGAGGTTATTAGAAAATCCAAGATAGGTGTAGGAAGATATCTATTTCCCCGTGTCCATGAATTCGCTTAGTTGTGGTCGGATATGAAAAGTTTTATGTGTTTAGTGTGTTACTTTTAGGGCGCACCGAGCTTTTTCCTTCGTCTCTGTCTTTTTCTTTAGGTGTAAAGAGTAAAGAAAATAACCACACTTTTGCACTTTATCAATGTTTTCATTGTTATTATGATCATAATGCTCTCCAGTCATCTATGAACTTTATTTTAGTAAATGAATCATAATAAAAAATTACTTATTTATATAAAAAAAGTAGGGAAATAGAGGAAAAATTGCTCGACAAAAGGTAATTTTGCGAATTTATTCTATCAAGCCAACTTTATCAAATCGTGTTTCCATCGTGTATACTGCCTAGTATATATATCCCCAATAATACCAATATATTTCCCTAGATTTTAATTTAATTGTTTACTACTCCAAACAACGGTTATAAAAACGTGTTTGTGTGTTTATTATAAAGCTCGGAGCCCCGTTAATTATTGTCATGTTGATTGCTGAGTCCTCTGCAAAGGTGCCACCTTAAATTGTCGGTGTCAAATGTGGTCGGTCGGTGGTATGGTCGGTGTTAAATGGTCTGAAACAAACGATTTCTTATTTTTTTTATTATTTTTTATTAAAGGGATTATCAACATTGGTTAGAGCGGTAACAACGTCTGGCGATATACACTTGATACTTCCTAAGTTCAAAATATGCTGACTACGGTCCATCACGACTGTGGGTGATGCTCAAAAGTAGTACGGTCAGCAACAGAAGTTGGTTAACACTGCTACTTTTTGACATCATCTAAATTAACACAAAATGATTCGATAAACTGCTTTTTTTCGTTAACTGTTAAGAGTTCTTAAAATTTTAAGTACTTCTGTTCCGATTTGACTTAAATATTTCGCTTAATAATTAAAATTTAAAAACTGCAAGTGTTAATCGACTTTTATTGTGGACTGTACATGTCAAAAGTACATGGGTATGTCAAAGATATGTTTTAATTGTTATCTATTAACATTTATCAGTCATAATCAAATTCTTCTATTCTTATAACGTGGATTAATTAGATTAGAGAGCAAAAGCTGAAGCAAAATATTAAAACAGTTATATAGAAAATATAAATACGAAGTCATTTAATATTCAAAAGTCGTTAACAAAGTTATTTCATTTTCAATTTGCGTGTGTATTTTCTGCTTTTAAAGTGTTGAACCCTTTTAGTGACTGGTGAAATATATTAGTAACTATAACTAATTTTAACTATTTCACCGGGGAATGTGTTTAATAGGATGGTTTTAACTATAAATGCGGATATTTCAGTATTATTTTTAACTAATATGGAAGCGTTTGTTTGGTTAAATAACATTGGTTCCGTTGTTTGTAAGAAGTAAGAATGGGTGGATAATGGTTTATTTGAATATGAGTAGTCATTTGTTTCGCAATTTTGCGTGGAGAAGAAAATACATGTAACAAGCAAAGCAAAGCAAGCAAGCAAATAGCAAGTAGCAAGTATTAAATTTAATTATTTCGCTGGAATTCTTACCTGACACCTACATCTCTGTCATCCTTTCGGTGTTTTGGTGTCTTTTTCTTATTATGTGTGCAATGTTGGGGTTTTTCGACTAGTTCTGAACTTAACTTGAGCATTAAGTTATTAGCTGTATAAGCGCTAAGGGTCCGGCTATTTAAATTTAAAAAAATCAAATTGTAAACATTTTTAAATAAAGAAGAAACATATAGTATCTACGTACTACAGACATTTTACATCATACTTACACTTTATATTCATTAATACATGTATATATCATACTTCTATGATTTTGCATTAATATTTTGCGAATCGGTCTAGAACGATTTTTCTTTAATTTTCATTGTTATGACACTTATGTCAGGCTGTCAAACTATCATTACTTTTTCTTCCAAATTTTCTCTCATAGAGTTTATTACTAGCTTAGTCTATGAAGGTTACTTTTGATTTATATAATTTAAAAGTAACCTAAAATTTTCTCTCATACGGTCTTATTACAAAACGAGGTTTTTCTTCTGTCACGGTTTAAATCATCGAGCCAGTTTTTGTAATAAGAACCTAGCTGTGATAGAAATACAGTTCTTTATACAAAATTGACAACTTAGTCCGGTACTAAGTTGTCAGTTTTGTAAAACTGACATCTTAATGTGTCGGAATAAAGTTCGAAATTCAAAAAAGGGTCCATGGTTTAAACCTGGATTTGAAGATGAACCTTGTTTTGTAATAAGACGGATAGAGTTTATTACTAGCTTAGTCTATGAAGGTTACTTTTGATTTATATAATGTAAAAGTAGCCTTCATAGACTAAGCTAGTAATAAACTCTATGAGAGAAAATTTGGAAGAAAAAGTAATGATAGTTTGACAGCCTGACATAAGTGTCATAACAATGAAAATTAAAGAAAAATCGTTTTAGACCGATTCGCAAAATATTAATGCAAAATCATAGAAGTATGATATATACATGTATTAATGAATGTAAAGTGTAAGTATGATGTAAAATGTCTGTAGTACGTAGATACTATAAACAAAAACCGACATTAATTATTCAACTCTTGCTCACATTTAAACTCACACCAATACCAGTGAGTACAGTTACAACCTTCTAACTCGCAACACGAGTACGAACCGACCGGATTGTCGAGGATTTGGGCTCGGATTGTGATCATTATCCCCAGATTCGATGGAAGCACCCTACTTTTATAAATCCCTATAAGAGCCCTCCTAGACGCAAATACTTGCTCAACATGCTTCAAGATCTTGTTTCGATATCGGTGGGTTTTATTCACGGCTATTTGCATGTTTAGTTTGTTCCTTTTTAGTGTGGTTTGTGGGTATAGTTTTGTGGAACTTGCGTGGGCGTTTCTTCGTCTTGTTACATTATCTTTTGCTTGAGCATAAACCCTGATAGCAGGGGTTTAAGATTTTCTCGTAAGCCAATGATTCGCCGGGATATCTTTAGAGTATATCAGGATTTAGATAGTTCTACTATGACCTAGGCGTTTGGGGATTGATGGATGGTTTTTCGGGTCTTTATGAAGTTAAAAGGGATAAGTAGTATTCTCTCCGCCGACATGGTGAAACCTAATGTTGCAACATGAATGTGAGGCCTATAGTTTAGCGGCACCAACACATAGGTATGGTTTAATAATTTTTGTGACCATACAGGTGGTACAGGTATTGCCTGAATCAATGGCTAAATAGGGATGATGTCTGGGTAAAAAAAAAAAATTCTATTTAGCGCTCCTGCACACGATGCCGCCACCGCGCCGTCGCCGCGCCGACGCCGCACAACTACACTGTACATACGAGTCGCGCGAAGACCGCCACCGCGCCGCCGCCGCGCCGCCACCGCGCGCGGTCCAAAACAAAACTTTCCATGATAATTTCTTAAAAAGTTATCACGTGCATGTTCATACGCGGCCGGCAATGGAATGAATCAGGATAATGAAATAACTGGGACCGCGCGCGGTGGCGGCGCGGCGGCGGCGCGGTGGCGGCGCGGCGGCGGCGCGGTGGCGGTCTTCGCGCGACTCGTATGTACAGTGTAGTTGTGCGGCGTCGGCGCGGCGACGGCGCGGTGGCGGCATCGTGTGCAGGAGCGCTTAGTCCGCCAGTCAGACAATAAAAAATATATTTTTTTTATTTTTATTTTATTACAATTATTTACTTAGCTTATAATTAAAAATAAGCCCCACAAAACCATGTCAATAGTTTGACTGTGGGGGCTGGCGAGTCTATATTATTATTACTTAATATTATTAAAATCTTAAACTCTTTACTTTAGGACTTAGGTAGCACTGTAGTTAACGTTTCCAAATAATATCTTTTTAATTTATTTCTGAACCTGTTTGCATTGGCTTCGCTCCTTATGTCCGCCGGCAGGCTATTCAATAGGTATGGTATTCGTTTTTTTAAAGTTCTGTCACCATAATAATTGGTGACTCTGGGTACCTTGAATTTGCCGGCAGCCATAGATCGCGTATTATAAACATTGAGTACATGAGATAAGTTATGCTCTTGAGTGCCATGATGGTTTACTGCTAGAAGATATTTATGTTTATAGCTGATCGGTAGAATTTTACAAATTTTAAATAGCTTCCTATAATCTCCTTTACAATTGTTTTTCGTTTTTTGTGTAACAAGCAATTTCAAGAATCGAATTTGAAGAGCTTCTAATTTATTCAAGTTGGTTTTAAATGTTAGATATAATGTTAGATAATTTAATGTTAGATATTAGAATTGTATTTTTAGCTTTAACTTATAATATTAATAAAAAATGTCTAAGATAAAACGGATTAAAGTGGGGAGCGTGGGCTCGCTACGTCATAATAGAGATGATGCCTGGGTAAGAAAAAAAGACACGTATTATTTGCATTACCATATTAATAATAATAAAAAAAACTTTAATGATACAAAAACCATTGCTTAAGACTAGGGTAAGTAAGCACATAACTAAGGTAAACCCTGACTCCTAAATTAGGTGATCCTGTGACTTAGGCTGAAATATATGAGTAGGCTACTAGCTTTTGCTCGCGTCTTCGCTCGCGTGGAGGGCGGAAATTATCCCGCAGGAACGCACTCCCGGGATAAAAGCATTCTATGTCTTAACCCAGGTCATGGTCTACCTGTGTGCGAAATTTCATTGAAATCCGATCAAGACAGAGTTACTTTCGCATTTATAATCTACTAGCTGCACCCCGCGGTTTCACCCGCGTAGACCGGGATAAGAAGTAGCCTATGTATCCAGGGTATTAGCTATCTACATACCAAATTTCATCCAAATCGGTCCCGTCGTTTGAGCGTGAAGAAGTAACAAACATGCACTCACACGCACACATACACTCACAAACTTTCGCCTTTATAATATTAGTGTGATGTGATTAGTGATAGTGCGATGTGATATACTAATATTTATATACTGTATTAAAGTTGGCAAGTGGGGGCTCGCTACGTCACTTCTACGTATAAAATCTCGCTAGGCGTGACGTCATGCCATATTTTAACTCAATGTATCGCCATAATCTTTTGATTATGCAAAAAAAGAAAAAATACGTGTCCAATATTTTTTAATAATCTAAATGACGGACCAAAAAAAAATTTTTTTAGTCATCATCCCTATTTAGTATAAAATCTAGCAAGGCGTGACGTCATGCCATATTTTAACTCAATGTAGGTATCGCCATAATCTTAAAAAAAAAAAAAAAAAACGTGTCCAATATGTTTAATAATCTACCGACAGACAAAAAAAAACGTCATCATCCCTATTACTAAATAGCTCTTTAACGATCATCCAATCCAACTGAACATTCAACATTAGTTTCAAATCAAGCGTGTGAGGAATACTTACCATCACAAAGACACAAATCCAACATTTTTTATTCTTACGGACCCGACCTTAACTCATCGGCTCCAGCGAGCACCCATAACTTATTGTCGGACTGCTCTAGCTATATATTCTTTTGTCTCGATAGATTTTCCTCCTCTGAATACAATATAGACGGGACGTTTATTTTAGATCCAGTCAGCTGAATAATGATTTCGTAGAACTACGCTTTTAGCGTTTTAGACCTTTTGAATGTAATGGAGGTTGTCTAAAATGTGTTAACGATGATTTATTTAAGGTCTTGGAGGAATAAAAAAGTCTTATATTCTCGCACACACCATTTCACTCACAACACATCACACCACTCTCACACTTTCACCCCCACACCCCTCCTACTTCACAAGCGAACACACATACTATATCTTTTGTAAAATTGTAAAATAATTAAGTAGTTTTTTATCACCTTTTTTTATCCTACCTAAGAAAGCGCGGCGTCTGCTAACACAGGCATAGGAGGCGTCATTCACCAACAAAATGTTATCAACTATGGTCAGAAATAAACATTTTTGTAGTTTGTATTTTTTTTTTAATTCTATGCGAAGGATAGCCCCTGTGATATAAAACAGGAGATAATTAACTCGATTGGTAATTACTTAAATAATGGTGTTATTTTCCAGGAGTGGACGCAGCTCCGTTTGCCGTTTCTAATAAATTCGTAATTCAAAAACCACAACAACCATACAAGGTCCTCTTAAGGGGTCATTGTACTCATCATTATGAACAACTTTTACCAAACCTGAAATCGCGAAACAAAATCAGCTGTTCTCTACATTTTGACGGGAACAGCAGATTTTTTTTCGCGATTTCCGGGTTAATCCCATTGTAAAAGTCGTTCATAATGATGAGTACAATGACCCCTTAAGAGGTTGTGCGTTATTTAAGTTACACCTTGTATAAGCAGTACAAACCCTAACTAATGACACATCAAGGATAAATGAATATATATCATAAATCACGTTTAATATTAAATTCCCGTGACCGCCTTTATTTGGGCAGCCCAAACAAAATCCATCCAAATTAAACAACGGCGTCGGTCTACCAAACAAGAGCATTAGCTGAAAGAATATTTCAGGAATATTAATTCTCGGTGCGCATTAAGAGATCCCAATATAAGATACAGCTAAAAGCCCTAATCAATTACGAGATAACATCGACCCGTATTGCCCTCTATAATTTGGGATAAACGTGTCAAAGGGAGACCACCATCTGATAAAAAACACGTTAGTATGTCGCCTGTAAAAGAACTTTCTTTTGTGTTTAGTAAAGATACAGTTTAGCTTGTCTAGATTTAAATCCAAATAATACATGATAAACTTTATCGGCCATTTGCCTGAAAGCTATTTACCGTATCTGCATAGCCTTTTCCCAACTATGTTGGGGTCGGCGCCAGTCTAACCGAAAGCAGCTGAATACCATTATTTTACATGGAGCGACTGCTTAACTGACATGCACAACCTACTTACTCGGTAACACGATACCCCCTGGTAAGATTGGTTGTCAGACTTTCGGCCTTCTAACGACCCGTAACGACTGTCAAAGATGCAAGGATGACAGCCGGGACCAACAGCTTAACGTGCTTTCCGAGGCACCCAGGGGTTTTGGTACGTAGTTTAACCTGATCGATCGTGCGACTGTTATATTACTTAGCCACGAGCATCTCAGTGACAATCAATGTCAAAAACTTGTTAGAATGTAGGTAAATATGAGGCATTTTTGACAGATTGAGACATCAGAACGCGAACGATCTTTAAATTAATAACCCCCCTGGGTTTTGACCGTAAAGTAGAGTAGTAGTTTATTTTCTCGATCAAGTTTCTAACACAAATTATGTGCAGAATAAAAATTCACGATCAGTGCTTCTAATGTAGAGAAACTGTTGATAAAAGTATTTTGTATTGGTGTATAAACCTAATCAGTGAAACTGAAAAAATTGTTGACTATAGTCTGTTTTGTACAAACGAGTACTGAGTTATGTCTCTCGCACATTTCCGATATTGACAGAGTGAGATGGGGTCATTGGTCGGAGTAGGGCCAACGCCTTTGTTTTGTTTTGAATTTGTTAAGTCCCGTTCATATTGAATCCTTCTAAAATTTACTGTACAAGAGACATGTCCGCCACGACTCACGCACATACAATATCGTTAGGTTCACTCACTAAAACACGTGCGACGCGCAGGTAGTCGATGACTCAACTGATTGTACAGTCAACAAAAGAGATATCTAGGCAGGGTATACTAACATATTTGTGTGTTAATTGCTTCATGTTCAATTTCGTGAAAATATACAATTTTGTGTTGTTGTGTTACAATGTAGGATTATTGCAAAAACAATTATATATGTAAAATTGAACATGAAGCAATTCACATACAAATATGTTAGAATAGCCTAGATATCTATTTTGTTGACTGTACATGTAACTACAGCGTTTGGTTTGTGTGGAGCGGACTTTATGTTAATTACGTGGACCAATAGCAACGCAGTCAAAAATTTCGGTACTCGTTTGCTTGTCCTGCTCCACAAGGACGCATTAATTAATTGATTAGCATTCGGATATATTGTTGGACCTGCTGAAGATTAAGATGAGAGAAAACTTTCTTTGCATTGTTTAGATTCAATCTCTTAGTATTATATAATTGCATAGCACGTGTGAGCACTATGTAGCTACTATTAAGCTACCTTTTACTGGGTACGTCTTTCACTGACTTGAGTGTGCCCTGGCGGTTGAGAGTATGTCATGCTCACTCAAATGTCTCGCTGATGGTGGCGTGTGTGTTGGATCATTAAGTTCCCTTCAAAATGGTTGAGCTAAATGGTGCTGATCCATGCGTCATGTTCGTGAACGGGCGCCGTCAGTTGGGACTGGTCGTCTCTTAGCTGCCATGGCTTATTTTTAATTTTAATATTTAATTTAGTTGTTTTAGTTATTATCTTTTTATTACGGACGCTTTTTAACGTGCACGTCTTTCTACATTGTTCTCACATGTATATTTTCAACTTGAACGATGTAACCAATATTTTGTAAAAATATTATGATTTAAAAGAGTGTCCGTGGAGTTTCTTGCCCGTTCTTCTCCATAGGGATCTACTACGCTTTGGAATGGGCAACTAGCTTCATCTTTCTGACTGACCGACCCATTGACAATTCAAAAGTGCCTGTAATTGGTTTATTTGAAATAAATGCTTTGAGTTTGAGTTTGAGTTTGAGTTTGAGTTTTGTTAAAAAAAAAAACAGACTAGTTGACCCGGCAAACGTTGTCCTGTCCAAATTTCTATACCTATTTCATACAAAATTTTTCCCGATTTTTACAATTGTCCCGGCAACTATTCCAAATATTTGAAAAAAAAATAGCCAAATTGTTCCGGCCGTTCTCGAGTTTTGCGCTTTAGCAACACATTAATTTCTATTTATATAGATAGGTACTAGAAATAATGTTCCCAGCAAAATAGATTACTTGGTAGGTACCTAACTGTAGAAACGTGTAGCTTGCCGCTGTTAGTTATTGTATAGTCAACCTCGTATTTGCTTTATCACTTTTGACAACAATTCCCAGAAAATTGAAACTTCACTACAGACCGTTCACAGTTATTTTACCTCTGATTTCGCATCATAGTCAACATCACAGTAATCTTTTTATCGACGCAATAAGGTTGTCTTTGGGTTGCTACCATTTACATGTCTGTCAAAATCACAGTGATCTTTATTCTAGTTACAATAAAGTTCCTATTGGGTTATTAATTTTTTAACTTTTTAACCTCCATCCACATGACATACTATCATCCCCTGCAATTACGGAATCCTCCTACCCACTTGAACAAATATTCCTTCCGCATTTCGGTTCAAAATAAAACGTCCGTTTTCGTTTGCCACTTAAAATTCAACCTGAAAGTTCAAAAAAAATAACGCTGGGACAACAAACAAACAGTAAATTATCCTAATTCAATAAAATCCTGTGTAGGGACGTCACAGGGACACGAAAAGGCTGTGGAGTGGACTAACTTAATAATAAAGGCTCTCTAATGTTTCGTCATTGCCTGCTGGTATAACAATGACGCCTGATATTTGAGCACCTGTAAAAGTCACTGAATTCGTGAAGTGTTTCTCCGTTCGTTTGAGTGACATAAAATCTTACCGGATTAGGGAAAATTATGTTTGTGAGTTAATATTTTGAGGACTGAGTGAAATTAGAGGTTTTATGGAAACGCTCTCCTTGTACTTACTCAGTTATGTTTTGGATGTCAATTTGTCTGTAAAGCCGTATAACTAACAATTGTGAAATAATACTTAATAGTTTCTTCAGTAATAACAGCTGCACGGGTCGTACGCTTGCCGCGGTTGGTCCGTGGATGGGTCTTTCTTTACATACCAAGACCCCTTCGTGCCTCGGAAAGCACGTTAAGCAGTTGGTCCCGGCTGTAATTCGTGGATCTTCGACAGTCGTTACGGGTCGCTGGGAAAAGGCTAGACAGATGATGATGAGTGTCCCACTAGAAGGCAAAGACTGTTTTCATACAGGCAGCCACGAGAATTTATCACCACGCTAGCTCATTGCGTGGAATTATAATATTTATATTCATTATTTTCGTTGCTCGCATCAGGAAACATAAACTTCGCTCCAAAATACAAATAGCGGACGCTGGCCACACAGCTGCTGGACTAAAGTGGAACTGGGCTGGTCACGTCTGTCGCATGTCGGAGCAGCAATACGCAAAAACCACCACTCAATGGATCTCAAATAGCAGGAAACGACTACGCGGCAGGCCTAGAAAGAGACGACGGGATAAGCTGGACGCCTTCTTAAGGGATTAGCCCGCAATCGCAGTAGACCGGGAAAAGAGAAAAGAGGGAAAGGAGGCTTTTGCCCTGCAGTGGGACAGCACAGGCTTTTAATAATAATAAATTTTTTGTTGTGCGATTTCTTCACAAGTTGACTCTCAATCTATTATGAGGTTAAAGCCTTCACCTGAATATTATACATTCCCCATTTTTGATAACATTGCAGAATCTGGTTTGAATCGCAATACCATATTTATCACGCGTAAAACTGCGTGGCAGTTTCCTTATTCTACTACTTTTATTAAAGATTTATTCGAGGTTCGCTGCTGTCGGATATTTGTTTACGGCGTGTAGGATAGCAGAATATATGTATATTATGAAACAATAAATCAAAGATATGGAGCTAGTGCTGTAATGCAATGTGTTTCCGAGACATTAGTATTCTGTTTTCCTGTTTTACGTCACATAATATTAGCATTTCTAGTTTTTAGGGCAGCCCTATGTAGTTTTTGTTGTTTATTACGTTTCGTTCTGTTATCTTGCTTACTCATAAGTTAGTGAGAGTTATGATTATGGATTTTGTAACTAGATTAAACTTGTGCTGGTCAAAGACAAAATTGGGTTGAGTTAACGCCAACATTAGTTTTTGAACTGTATGAAAACAAAAGAGAGCGATAGAAACCTCCACAGCCAATTTTCCAGAAGAAATGATGTCGTCTTCAAAGACGAGTTAAAAGTGAAAAATAGGTACCTTAAAAACACAAATATTATTGTCAAAAAGTAACAAACACAGAACGAAAAATTCTTCATCCATTTACATATTTCACACTTAGTTAATTGACTTTGCTGCGAGTGCGACGCATCCAGACTGGCACGACGGACAACCGCGTTAACAGCCGTCCAAATTGCCTTAAACTGACACACAAGCCAACACCAACCTTAGCTGTACAACATATAAGGTCGGAATTGGTTTGTAAGGCTAATGGACATCAGCACTTTTGTTTCAATTACAGTACGGGAAGCCAGGCTGTTTTTTCTGTCTCCAGTTACTGGCGGATTTGCATGCTATTTGTTCAGTTGCATGCAGAATCCTTTGATTCATTTCTAATACTTTTTTCACTGACTTCATTGTCATCGTACGGAGTGTAATGCTTGTTGAAATTGTGTCCTCGATGCTGCTCTTACGGAAATTGGATGTCAATACGATTGTTTCCCGCACGAGACGGCAAAATGGAAAATGTTCTGTTATTGTTTTAACAAAACCTGCGGCAAGCTAGTTCTATTTAAAAATTTACCTATTTCCTAATAATAGGTCATAAATAAGCGAAGTCACTATATCCGAACTTTGTTATAAAGAATTTTATACTGCAATGGAGTCTATTCTATAATAAACGGGTTCCACTAAGCTAATTGTAAAGTGAATTTCATACAATAGTCAAAGAATGACAATTGTGATTTGAATATACGGACAACTTCGTACTTACTCAATTTTCTTAACACGTCAATCAATCTGCCTAGCCTTTTCCCAACTATGTTGGGGTCGGCTTCCAGGCTAACCGGATGCAGCTAAATACCATTATTTTACATGGAGCGACTGCCTATCTGACCTCCACAACCCATTAACTGGGTAATACGATACCCCTTGATAAGATGATTGTCAGACTTTCGGGCTTCTGACGACCCGTAACGACTGTCAAAGATCCACAGATCAAAGACTAAAATTTTCTTAACACGTATATACACAATTTACAAGACTTGAATTCGGCTTACATAATTAAACAATTACACAGATTAGTATAATATTTATTTAATATAAGCACAAATACATGTGCGTGTATGACCAGATGTATGAACGTATAACGAGGCAAAAGAGCAGTGGTGGCCCTGTGGTGACGGCCCCCATTTACGAGTTGTCAAGGTCGTGAGTTCGAATCCAGGCAGACGCGCTTTACCTTGTATAAATACTTTCATGACCACTGCTCCAAAACAGTGAAGGAAATCATTGTGAGGAAATCTAGAACCAAAAATTCGAACAAATGTGACATCTACCAAATGCGCACTGGGCCTAATGGTAGGTTACAGCCCACTCCCTCTCGAAGAGAGGAGGCCTATGTCCCAGCAGTGGGTACATTATAGGCTGATTATGTGAGGCAAAAGCAATATGATAGAATTTAGCAGGTGGCGTTCTGTAGTTTCTGCCTACCCCTATGGAAAGAAAGCGTGAGTTTATGTGTGTATAAGCACATATATGTTAACAAAATAGATAAAGAATCACATTTCAATTAATCCTAATCAGCATATTTATTTATTTATATGTATATACTTTATTGTATATACACCAGAAAACACATAGCAAAAAAAAATGCAAAACATACAATGGGTGGCCTTATCGCTATTGCAATCTCTTCCAGGCAACCTTGGAATGTAAAGTGATTGCATGGACATAAAAATTTAATATATGTATTTTCTTTAATTTACATACTTAGCTGCCACAATCAAACTAATTTAGGAATTACAAAATAGTTAGGACTTATGCACATTTTGATATTTGTTACCTTTTTTCACCGACTGTAGGTCAAGGCTGGCCAATAGATTTTCCAGGTGAGCAAAATATCTTAGACTGTGGCGGCGCCGGTCTACCACTACCACCGTATTCATAACATAATTCATACACAAAAAAGACAACATAATATTGTTTTTAGGTGTAAGTTACGCTATACATTTTTTGACAGATTGAGACTGAGATGGAAGCGGTGACACCGCGCGCCGGTTAGCCGGTCGATAAAAAGTGCCGGCGGGCTAATTCAAATGCCTTGGCGGGCCACTTAGTGTCATGAAACCTTGGCCAAGTAAGTAAACCGCTGTCGCTAACAATATGCCCTTTAATATACTGTTTCTAATGTCACTAGGTCAAATGGAAATGCTGTTGTTCGGTTCTTGTTCATTTGCCAATTAGGAAGTAAAACCTACATCCCCAAAACTTTTTCTTAAAATATCTACCATTTGGGTACAAAGTTTATCTTAATTACCGCTGCCACAAAGTTTCACTTTCCATATAATACGTAGTTCTGAAATAGCGTAATGTAAGCGAAAGGCTTAATATCCTTACTTTAAGATAAACTTTTGAGCCTCCCTAGGGCGTTTGCTAAATTAGTTCAAACTAAACTTGGGTACCTACTGAAGCAGTTTATTGTTTAATAAGTTAGTATGTAGAAGACAAATTGTGAGGAGTTTTTATAATGATGTTACTGTAGACTCTTCGGTCATGTAGCCTAGCTGTTGCTAATATTTTAAGCCACTTAAGACATATCAATTTGTGTTTAACCTTTGTACCTGCAGTACGACACAACTTAGATGTAGACCAGCAAAATTCGTAAAACCGATCACGATCCGAACCGAGTGCGCCTTCAAAATCATCAATCTTTATTACTGTTTTAGGCGAAAATGATCTTTACATAAACGCAATAACTTGTAAAGTCATATAACCAAATACATTCAATTGAAATTAATGAATGCAAATTTTCAAATCTCTAAGTTATGCCTGCTTATGTTATCACCTGGATAATTATCAATTTTGTTACTAGGATCACTGGCTCTTTGTACCATAACATAATCAAAGCGAAAATGGGCATATCGATACGCCTGAAGCTACTCGTAAAAGCGCGATCCTGAGCGTACGATACCTACGTTCAATCAGAATTGTTTCCGGTACTTACAGCTCTGTCTGGTTGAAAGTGTCATACGTCACGAAGCTGCAGTGCAATTATGAACTTTTTCGGTAGTTTTGCTTTTCCTATTACTGTAATGGCAACACTAATTTTAACATGCCAACACTAAATTAATGTAAATTTGGTCACACTGGGCCACTTCCTGTTCCGCCCACGCCTCCGCCTAGAAAAGACACGATAAAAAATAAGAATTAACTCTATGTACAGTCAGTGTCAATATCGGGACGAATAGACTGTTCAAAATGATATAAACAACGATGAAAATTAAATATTCAAACTCAAACTCAAACTCAAAACTCAAAGCATTTATTTCAAATAAACCAATTACAGGCACTTTTGAATTGTCAATGGGTCGGTCAGTCAGAAAGATGAAGCTAGTTGCCCATTCCAAAGCGTAGTAGATCCCTATGGAGAAGAACGGGCAAGAAACTCCACGGACACTCTTTTAAATCATAATATTTTTACAAAATATTGGTTACATCGTTCAAGTTGAAAATATACATGTGAGAACAATGTAGAAAGACGTGCACGTTAAAAAGCGTCCGTAATAAAAAGATAATAACTAAAACAACTAAATTAAATATTAAAATTAAAAATAAGCCATGGCAGCTAAGAGACTATAACTATTAACTCAATGACACAAGGAATGTTTCAGAATGAAGACAGTACACGACAATTACTGTCATTCTGACAAGAACTTTATCGAATTGAGATAAAGTTTAATTTTCTTAGAGGAGCTCGTGGCTAAGTAATAACAGCCGCATGGGTCGATCCATCAGGTTAAGCTACGCTTGCCGGGGTTGGTCCGTGGATGGGTGACCATCTTTACATACCGAGACACCTCCGTACCTCGGAAAGCACGTTAAGCCGTTGGTCCCGGCTGTCATTCGTGGATCTTTGACAGTCGTTACGGGTCGTCAGAAGCCCGAAAGTCTGACAATCAGTCTTACCAAGGGTTATCGTATTACCCAGTTAATGGGTTGTGGAGGTCAGATAGGCAGTCGCTCCATGTAAAATAATGGTATTCAGCTGCATCCGGTTAGACTGGAAGCCGACCCCAACATAGTTGGGAAAAGGCTAGGCAGATTGAGTTGTCGAGATCATTTTGAACAGTCTGTTCGTCCCGATATTTTTGACGCTTCAACAGGTTGCTTTATTCAACCTACAGTTTATTGATTTTGTATTATTATCTAACTAAGTAAAAGGAAATTGCCTGCCTCGTTGCTTAGTGGTCGCAAGCGCTACTGCTGTGCATAAAGTTCTGGGTTCGATTCCCGAGTCGGGCGAAGTGTTGTTGGGTTTTTCCATCAGGAGTTTCTCAGTAGCAGCCCGGAGTCTGGATTTGTGCCCGGTTGATGGCAATAGGCGCGCCTCCTATTACATCGGATTTAAACATAACTGGCGAAATGTGAGTGTGATTGTGCGGTGCTAGTAGGTACACCGTACCACCTCTGCCTTTATTGGCGCATTACAGGCGTGATTTGATATTATATTAGGTTAAAATATATATTTATATATGTTTTTATTTGCCTTTAGTTTATTTTATTTAACAAGCCGCCTGGCTTGTTAAATTCATGAATCTTGAAATGCCTAACTTCCTCCCAATTATGTTTGGGTCAGCTTCCTGTGTAACCGAATTCACCTGAATATTGAATTTTGGACAGAGCAACTGCCATCTGACCTCAGCAATTATTGGAACAACGATATTCCAAGTTCAGACAGCTGTAGTCTGAATTTTGGCCATTTTGGGGCCCTGTGTTGAAGTACTTAGCTGTTAACATATTTTAATGATACTGAAAAAGAGCACCTTATGACGTCATAAAGTGCTCTTTAACGAAAGCCAAACTTACATAACATCACGCCTGTAATCCCTGAAGAGTTAGGCAGAGGTGTACCATAGTACAACCACATTTCACCAGTTATGTGTATGCCCCATGTAATAGGGGGCGAGCCTATTGTTATCAACTGTCACAAATCAAGCTGCTACTGATAATCTATCAAGGTGTGTCATCCAACCAAAAACCGATTGTTGCAAGCACAAAAAACTCAGGGCATCTAGTCTTGTGAAGTTTTAAAAAACAATTCTTAACAAAAGATACTTATTTAAAAAGTTTTATATATATATAAATAATAAAGATAGAAGAATTTACCATTTTTTCACATTTTCAATCCGAAGGGATTTTGCGTTTGGATTTATTATTTTACTTAAAAAATTGGTGTGCTGTAAAATTTCTTAAATTTGAAACTATGTCTCATGCATAATGGATGGATTTCTGATAAATATTAGGCGCCCATTTATGTCTGAAACAATAAATATTTTAGTCAACAGCGATGCGGAGGACTGTTTTGAAACCATATTTAAATTTTTTATAGTTTTAAATAGGTTAGGATATTATATTTTTTAACTTATAAAAAAAAATATTCATATATTTTAGAATTTCAGTCCGTATATATAATATTACAAATTAAAGTCGCTCTTCGTGTCTATCTTGTCTGATTTCGTGACCGCGTTTTACATTATCTTTATTGCAAACCAATACGAATAAACGCCTCAGGCTGATAAATTATTAATTATTACTTACTAGTTTAGGTTTTGATAATAATAAGTTATTATCTGATATCAAATAATATTATTTATTTTATTTATAGGTGTAGGTACCTACACTATTAGAATTTGCAAGATTGTAATTATCATTTCGTAGTATCACAAATTGAAAATTTTGCAATCATGGGCATTATTTGTCTAGACTAATTGATATCTGTGACTAGACTAAAATTAAGATTAGCATAGCTTAAAGACAGTCAAACATTAATTTAACTTAAATTAATGGAAAGTAAGTAGTAGTAAAATAATTAAAGATTAAGGTTGTGTAGAGACATACAGAAAATAATATTACGGACCTGTTTCACCACCTCCGATTAAGTTTCTATTAACTTACTTGGTAGATAATTTAATACATATTCTGTTCCATTTTTTAATTTATTCGGTAAGTAGTGGCTATTCGGACATCGTTAAATAGTCCCTTTATTGACATGGAATAATTTCAATCGATTTGATAGTCTCTCGTTTTTGTTTATGCAACAAAAACGAGAGACCATCGAATCGATTGCTGCTCTTTGAGTAAAAGAAAACATAATTTCCACCTTTTTATCTCTCCGAGCACGTTTTGAAAGTCCGCACAAGAAGGGTTATTGTCCATCCCTGCAGGCCCTTCTAATAGCTACATGATATGCTGAAATTTCATTTATTACGTGGTGAAAGTTCATGAAAATCAAATAGGTGTCTTTACGTTGGATTATGTAAAGCACAAAATATAATACCAGAGTATATATAATTCTATTCTATGTACGTTTTTTGATTAGTGCAAAACACTGCTACTTATGGAACTCGAATAAAAAACACCAAAATAAAACAAAAAAGATCGATCGACAACCAGAGACACATATAGTTTTTAATTACCCCACTTCTTATTCCTACGTTGAACTCAATGGGACTTCAAAAAAAGGAGTGGTATAGTTATTTTTCCAAATTCGATTCCTTAATTTGCGAAGTTTTCAACGATTGCGTTTTAGTATTAACCTTGCGCAATGTAAACTGAGCTAACTCGAAGTCTGAACTAACTTTGACAATAATCAACCGTGGGGAAAATCACCCACAAGTCGGTGGAAACTATGCAGACAAGATGAATCGTCTTAATTATATGTAAACATGTGAGCTTTGAAGAGGCATTGTACTTACAAGGCGTATTAATAGCTAGGTAGGTAGGCATAGGTTTTAATTAAATACCTATGTGTGAATTTCATAGCTTTACATTTAAACGTTCATCATCATCTGTTTAGCCTTTTCCCAATTATTTTGGAGTCAGCTTCCAGTCTAACCGGATGCAGCTTAATACCAGTATTTTACATGGAGCGACAACCTATCTGATCTTCACAATCCAGTTACTGGGAAATACGATACCCCCTTAGTAAGACTGGTTGTCAGACTTTCGGGCTTCTGACGTTCCGTAACGACTGTCAAAGATCCACGAATGATAGCTGAGATCAACGGAGGCACGGAGGGGTCTTACCGTCTTGGTATGTAAAGATGGTCACCCATCCAAGGACTAACCGTGGCAAGCGTAGCTTAACCTGGTCGATCCACCCGTGGGCTGTTATTACTTGGCCACAAGCCCCTCCGTTTACATTTAAACGTTAATAGCGAGTAATCAAGTTAGTAGCGAGTAAGCGAGTAATTTGCAATCCTAGGCTCAACATACTTTTGCAAGAAAAGTTAAGTTAAGAAGAATAAAGTTAGACATTATTGGGTCAAAGATACATCTGTAGATAAAAATGTAGTTACGTAACCTACTTTTTTGTTTGCCATGAACCCTAAAGAAAATTTTGTGGTATATCTTTACCTTGTGTGTACTTTTTAACCGACTTCAAAAATGAGGAGGTTCTCAATTCGTCGGAACCTTTTTTTTTTTTTTTTATTTTTTTTTTATTTTTTATTTTTTTTTTTATTTTTTTTTATGTATGTTCCCCGATTACTCGAAGATGGCTGGACCGATTTGGATTTTTTTTTTGTTTTGTTCGAGAGTGTATACATCACAGTGTTGGTCCCTTAAAAAATTGATTAAATTTGCTTGGGTAGTTTTTGAGTTAGCTTCAATAATACGTATTTTTTCCCCACTTTTATATGGATGATGTTCTAGTTTGTTTTGCAGGTAGTGGTATTTGAATTTGTGTGGGGTAGGTACACAACTAAAAAGTGAAAAATAAAAACTTTTTTACAATAAAATACAACCGACTTCCAAAAACAACACTACAAAGTGAAAAATAACTTTAATTTCGGAAGTCGGTGGCAAAAAACGAAAATACATTTAACTAGACACCGACTTCCGAAATTAAAGTTATTTTTTACTTTGTAGTGTTGTTTTTGGAAGTCGGTTGTATTTTTTTGTAAAAAAGTTTTTTCATACTATCGAGATAATTTTTTTTTTATACAAAAGATAAAATGTTTTGCATTTTTAAAATATTTTTTGGCCGAATTATTGATAGATGTGCATGGTACAATTCTGAACAATAAATATAATTTTAGATAAATTTTCATTTTCTCAATAAATGTACCAAAGTAAAAATTTTCAGTTCGGTACATTTATTGAGAAACTGTATCTATCTAAAATTATATTTATAGTTCAGAATCGTACCTTGTACATCTATCAACAATTCGGCCAAAAAACATTTTAAAAATGCAAAGCATTTTATTTAATAAACATACTTTTGTGTAAAAAAGTAATGATTTGATTACCCATTTGTAACAGCGTCCTTTAATAAACTTTTTATTTGTACTGGATCCGTAAAATGTGCCGCAGTACACTGACCATGCCGACGATACACATTCGCGTGATCACACCTGCTACAAATCATCGCATGTCAGGAGCGAATAGTGTATAAATTAATTGTATTATTTTCTTTGAACTTAAGTGACTTTGCTGAACTGAAATTGTATTTTAGATTGCCTTCCACAATACTGTAAGAATCATGCATAAAATAAATTGCAATCAACAATTACCGGCTTAAGTTTGATTAAGTTTTAATTCACACATCTACATAACACGCTACACTTTTTTGTTGTGAGTAGTCTTCCTTGGTTTTACCTGTATATCGCCCACAAGGCAGCCGAGTGGCCTCGGTGGCCGCTGTCGGCGCTGTCATGTCGTGCTCTGTGATATCGCCTGATGTGAAGAGATGTAAGGTTGATCGTCAAACGTCATATTTATACTTAATAACTCCATAGGTTCAAATGAATGTTTGCTCGAATGTCAACCAAATCCCTTATGTTCACAACTACTGTAAGCCCGCGGACGCCATTGGATGATGATATTTTACGTTTTATACAGGGTTTAAGTGTAAACAGTGGCAATCTTTTAAGGGGTCATTGTACCTACTCATCATTATGAACAACTTTTACTATGGGACCAAACCTAAAATCGCGAAATAAAATCAGCTGTTCAGTACATTTATGTTCGCATAATTCGTCAAAATGTAGGGAACAGCTGATTCTGTTTTCGCGATTTCAGGTTTGGTCCGACCCACCCCGTCACATCGCATCGCCTGCCCGCGCTATTACCTCGTTTTCGCTTAGCGTATTTTCTTTTTAAAAGCTTTTATTTAACTTGCAATGTATGTATGTTCGCGTGGAGTCTTGCTACTCAATTTTGAATCAGATATCTTCAACCGATTGAGCTGAAATTTTGTATACACGTTTAGTTTGGATGACAATACACGGTAAGCTGTATGACGTCATTCTAAATCCAATATGGCGGACCATCCAAGATGGCGGAATAATTATTTTTAATGCATTTCTACAATATGGGTATCAAATGAAAGAGCATGTTGAGAGTAACTCGAAAAATAATGTGACGTCATTCTAAATCCAATATGACGGAACATCCAAGATGGCGGAATAGTTATTTTTAATGCATTTATACAATATGGGTATCAAATGAAAGAGCATGTTGAGAGTAACTCGAAAAATAATGTGACGTCATTCTAAATCCAATATGACGGAACATCCAAGATGGCGGAATAGTTGTTTTTTATGCACTTTCTACAATATGGGTATCATGAAAGGGCTTGTTGAGAGTAACTCGAAAAATAATGTGACGTCATTCTAAATCCAATATGGCGGATCATCCAAGAAGGCGGAATAGTTATACATTTTTTATGCACTTCTACAATATGGGTATCAAATGAAAGGACTTGTTGAGAGTAACTCGAAAATAATGTGACATCATTCTAAATCCAATATGGCGGAACATCCAAGATGGCGGAATAGTAATTTTTTATGCACTTCTGTAATATAATAATAATAAATAATAATAAATATGTTTGGACATATCACACAACGCCATCTAGCCCCAAGCTAAGCAACCTAATGCTTCTGTTATGGTAACGAGATGGCTGATAAACTACTTATATACATTTTTTTTTTTGTAAATACATACATATTATAGATAGAAAAACACCCAGACTCGGAACAAATACTTGTAGGTCATAATACCCATAATAATATGGGTATCAAATGAAAGGGATTGCCGAGAATATTTAGAAAAATATTCTGACATCACTCTAAATCCAATATGGCGGACTTTTGAAGTTTTTTATGCTTTCCTATAGGACTCAGAAACCTAGCCAGCGATAACTAAAAAGTAAAAAATAAATTAAAAGCAAAAAAACCTTTTTTAAAAAAAGCTTTTATTTAAATGCTCTAAAAAGAAATAAAATTTTCTTTTAAAATTTTAACTATCAACTTATAACCTCATTATACACAATTTATATGATTATAAAAGCTTGTCGCGAGGTTTGCGTACCTATAAGAATTAATTAAACTGAACTTTAAAAAAAAAAAACTTAGCAGATTAAGTTACTCAATTAAATAGGTACTAGTTTATTTACACAAGTAAATCGCACGACAAGCTTTTATGATCATATAAATTGTGTATAATGAGGTTATAAGTTGGTAGTTAAAATTTTAAAAGAACATTTTAGTTTCTTCTTTTTAGAGCATTTAAATAAAAGCTTTTTTTAAAAAAGGTTTTTTGCTTTTAATTTTTTTCTTTTTACTCGACTCCTAAGGGTCTTAGCGTGATGTTAAATAACCCTTCCTCAAGAATTGGGCTATCAAATGCAAAAATAATTTTTCAAATCCGAATGTTAGTTCCAGAGGACAAACAAACAAAAAAACAAACTACTACTACTACTACTACTAGCTTTATTATTAGTACAGATGAACTCCATTTCTTTCTAAAATTCCAAGGTCCGTTGAACTCTCTAACATTTCAATACAATGTACCGTGAGGAAATGTGCTCAATGGCCTGAATATCAATAAATCCTGGGTGTTTAATGCTCTAAAACGGCGATTGGTAGTGCCACCCGTCATTAAGCGAGAATTATAGCGATGGGCCAGCATTCACCACGGTGACTTGCATTCTAATTAGTCTGGGTCCTCTATCATATAATAATTTATGGCAAAACTTTTTGGTGGCTTTGGAAAAGGTTGTCATCATAAAATTTAGCGTAACGGGATGTCTTTCCTAGTGGTTTGATTTCTTTTCATGATTTATGTACTTAATGTTTTTAACACGCTCGTTTTTTTGCTGTAAACTAAAAGCTACTATTTGCGCCTTTAATGTATTCAAGTAATTTATATCTATCTTTATATAATTCAGTTCTGTCGTTGCGTCCGACGCATACGCACGTCATTGCCGCGATGGAAAAACAGTCGAGTAAAACAATGTCCTCGGATATTGTCAAATGTGTTAGTTGTAACGTAGTGATTAACGAAGTACTTGCTTTTATATGTAATAAGATCGATGTGATGGATGAAGAAAGTATCAGCCGCATTTGTGTTAGTGCTTTCTCAGAGAATGATATTCTGAACGCCAAAAACTTGTTGTTTGAGTCAATAACGACAACGAAGCGAAAAAAGTTAAGGAAGAAACAAGGCAAAACACTACGTAATATTGACGATATAGTATGCCTATTGAAAGAGACTGAACCTGACGATATACCTATTTTTGTTGCACGGGACCTGCAGAAATTACCTCCAGTACTTTTTGACCATGTAGACGTGACTAGGATACTTAAGGATATTGTAAAAATGAGAAGCGACTTGGATCGCATTTTCGAAGAATACGCCACGTTGAATCAAGTGAAGAACCTTCGGTTGGAGGTAGAATCTCTTAAAAACGCGTCGATTGTAAATAACTTCCAACGAGGTGTCAACATGAAAAGGGGTGCTGCCTCCGTGCTGTCCAGTTTTGAGTGTGAAAGCGGACCCATGGGATTGTCCCCTCTATGTAATGCACCAGTAAATCACAGGAGAAGTCCAACAGTCTCTCCTGCAAAAAAACGCATAACTTTTTCTGATGAGGGTACTTTGAAAACTACGCCGAGCCGAGAGTCTAACGGTTTATGTTTCGTCGGAGCGCACGCAACTGCTGATACCAACACGTCATCGGAGTGCCGCCCCCCTGCCGCCACCGCTGCATCAGCTACGGCAGAGCGTATTATTATCAATACTCCGATACACACAACTCTAAATGATACCTCACAAAAAAGTTTCTCCGAAATTTTAAATGAGAATAAAGGCGAATTCAAGTCACAACCCCTGAACGACGGGTTCATACTGGTTCAAAAAAAGAGGTTGAAAAACCGTTTCCAGGGTAAAATTGGAAAAGGTAATGTGGACATAAGTTCAAACTTCAAAGCCGCTGACATTAAGGTTCCGATATATATCTATAAGGTGTCAAAGGAGACAACTGAGTGTGACATTAAAAAATACGTTACAAGTAAAATAAACATAGACATTGACCTTCAAAAAATGAATATGAAAATTACTAAGGACTACAATGCTTTTAAAATATTTGTACCCAAAAATAAAATCGACGTATTTTTAAATGATGATTTTTGGCCCAATGGAGTGATGTTTCGTCGTTTTGTTGACTTTACTCATAACACAGTGAGACGTGAATATCGGGATATTGATAAAACTAACTTGACATATGGATCTGACAACCAAACTCATATCGTTTAATTGTAAAAATATCTCGAGGTCAATTGAATGTGTGAGAAGACTGTGTAAACAAGCAGACATCATTGCGCTGCAGGAAACGTGGCTGCTGCATCACGACATTCCTATGCTGGGCAACATTGATGGTGCATTCTCTTTTACTGGAAAGTCGGCGGTAGACCTGTCTGCGGGTGTGCTTCGCGGGAGACCGTACGGGGGTGTGGCCCTGTTGTGGAGATCAGCTGTGTTCCCGGAGGTGGTCGTTATTCCGTGCAGTAGTGTGCGTATCGCTGCTATAAAAATAATGTGTGAAAACCGGTCTTTGCTAGTGATAACGGTATATATGCCTACTAATTCAAACGAGAATCTATGTGAATTTACGGAGTGTTTGAGTGAACTAAACGCCATTATTGAAAGTAACGATGTTAACTCGGTGATTATACTTGGGGACTTCAACGCTCATCCGGGTAAGCTGTTTCATTCAGAGTTGTTGTCATTTTGCACCGAACAATCTTGGTCGTGCGTAGATACGGAACTTTTACCTAATGACACTTATACTTATGTGTGCGGTGCGAGTGGCAGTCACAGCTGGCTCGATCATTGTGTAGTGACGAGCGCTGCGCGTTCGGCCATATTAAGTGCGTCTGTACTTAATAAAGATGTATACTGGTCCGATCACTATCCGTTATTGCTTGCTTGTAATTTTAATTTTATCCGCTCAAGCTGCCAACAGCCGGCAAAGCTAAGTAGTAATATATTTTATAATAGTGTAAAATGGGGAGAAAGAGACTCTGATCAAATAGAAAAATATCATCGTACTTGTAATTCTAAACTAAAGTTAATTGACTTTCCCCCGGAATTTCAATGTTGTGCTGACGGTATGTGTGATAGTGACGCGCATAAATTGTTATTAAATGACATATATGACAAAATAATCTGTATTTTGACAGGGGCTGCAAAGGCTAGCTATTATGTGCCTAAACGTAACAAGCATAGGTATGTTACTGGTTGGAACCGATATGTCAGTGCCGCTCACGGGAGGGCACGATCTTGCTTTCAGACGTGGGTGTTGGCTGGGAGACCAAGGTCTGGGAATCTGTATATTGAGATGTGTGAATCTAGAAAAATATTTAAGTCTAAATTGGCTTTTTGTCAGAAAAATGAATCACAGATAAAAATGGACATTATAGCAGAAAATCATATCAATAAAGACTTTAGTAGTTTTTGGAAAAACACTAAAAAGCTAAACACAAGGTCGGGCCTTCCTGCTAGCGTTGGTGGTAAACATGACCCCCATGATATAGCCTGTGCATTCCAGCAGCATTTCAGGGTTGAGTCCCCGCTTGGGCCTACGTCTGGGGTGCCCGCTGCTGAGAACCACCTCACCGCACTTAATGTCAGATTTTCTGCGAAGACTGTTGCTACGGTTATTAATAAAATGGTGAGGGGCAAGTCTCCCGGCCACGATGATCTCAGCATCGAGCACCTAAAGTATGCGGGAATACACCTGCCTAGAGTTCTATCGATGTTCTTTAACCTCTGTATTAGTCACAGTTACTTACCCGAGAGCCTTATGTACACTACGGTGGTACCGATCGTAAAGAATAGAACAGGTGACTCATCGGATCTGTCAAATTATAGACCCATTTCTCTGGCTACTGTTATAGCAAAGGTGTTGGACAGTTTGCTTGACAAGCAGTTGGAAAAGCATCTTCAGTTGCATGATGCCCAGTTTGGGTTCAGACCGGAACTTTCGACTGAGACTGCTATCCTCTGCCTCAAGCAGACTGTTCAGTACTATACTAGTCGGGGCACACCTGTCTATGCATGTTACCTAGATTTATCAAAAGCCTTCGACTTGGTGTGCTATGACAAGCTGTGGCAGAAGCTGGAGAGTGATACGGAGGTGCCTCGGGAGGTGATTTCATTGCTTAGGTTCTGGTACGCCAACCAACGCAATAGAGTGCGGTGGGCGGGTGCATATTCAGATGTATACGGTTTGGAATGTGGGGTTAGGCAGGGCGGAATCAGCTCCCCCCCCCTCTTTAATTTATACATGAACCGGCTCATCGGTGAACTCAGTGACACTGGTATTGGTTGTTCCATAGACGGAGTAATTGTTAACAACATAAGTTACGCGGACGATATGGTGTTACTGAGCCCATCGATTGCAGCGTTACGGAAATTGGTGTGCATCTGCCAATCGTACGCGGAAGCCCATGGGCTCAGATACAACGCGAATAAGAGTGAGTTCATGTTATTCAAGTCAGGAAGCAAAGGCTACTCCCATGTTCCTCATGTAACTCTATGCGGCATGCGTTTAAAAAAGGTAAGTGCCTTTAAGTATCTGGGTCACTGGGTGACCGAAGACCTGTGTGACAATGAGGACATCGAGAGGGAGCGCAGGGCGCTGTCCATCCGGTGTAATATGTTGGCTCGTAGGTTTGCACGTTGCACTAATCAAGTAAAGATAACATTATTCAAGGCATACTGTCAGACCTTCTACACGTGCAGCCTATGGACTAATTTTACATTGCGGGGGTACAGTGCTCTGCGTGTCCAGTATAACAGTGCGTTTAGGATATTGTTGGGGCTGCCACGCTTTTGTAGTGCTTCCGCGATGTTTGCCGAGGCGCAGACTGATGATTTTTTCGCGATAATCAGAAAAAGGTGCGCCTCGCTGTTACGGCGTGTGCGTGGCAGCCCGAATGGTATTCTTAGCGCATTGTCCCAGAGGTGGGACTCACCAATGTTGATGAGATGGATGCGGCTGCACGCTAGCGGCCCCTCATTATTATAGAATAGGTACCTACTATTATATTTTATGTGTTTTGATTATCTTTTTATTTCTGTTTAAATTATATTTTGATTATTATTATTATTTGACAGTTTAAATTAAATTATATTTGATTATTATTATTATTTGACCTAATTATTCTTTTACACATTTTTGACACTCATGATTAATTTTTATAATATTTTTAAATTATTGTATTTTTTTTTAAATTTATTCATCTTTATGTTTTTATATTGTTTTTATGTAATATTATGGATTTTTATTATCTGCAATAAAATAAATTGAATTGAATAATATCAGGTGAGGACGCCTTAGGAAGTCATATACCTAGTGACCTCCATGGTGATGTTCTTCAGAAAGTTCAGGTTCGTAGTACTAGCAACCGGCGTCTGAGTATGACCAGAGGGGCAATTCCCGTATTTTTATAACAACGTTCGCAATCTCATCTCAGTCTCAATCTGTCAAAATTGTATAGAGTTTGCCTACATTTTTGACATTTGATTGTCGCTGGCTGACATTGCGACTTGGAATTTGAACGTTTTTAATTACGAGAATTGGCCCTCAGATGACTGTATGAACGTAAACGAGGCAAAAGGAGTATGTAAGGATCGTATCAGGTGGCGTTCTGTAGTTTCTGCCTACCCTCATGGGAAAAAGGCGTGAGTTTAAGTATATCTATACCACTAATAAAGCTGAAGTGTTTGTTTGTTTGAACGCGATAATTTCTGGAACTAAGTAACAGTCAGATTTGAAAAAAATATTTTTGCATTTGATAGCCCAATTCTCGTGGAGCTCGTGCTAAGTAGCTCGTGGCTCAGGTGTATGTAACTACTTAAATCAGCAACGTAACTAAGCTCATATGTTGAACAATACTTAGATGTGTTATATTTATATTAATTTTCGTTTTTAATAACAAGTGTGTGTGATTTCTCTTATCGCTAGACAGCATCTAAATCTAGGGACTCGTATTTAAGCAGCACTTCTTTTTTTTTTAATAATACACAGCTCAATTTTACATAGTATTTATCCCCATGCATAAAAAAAATATCTGTACCTATACTAAAAGTAATATCTGTTTGTGCAAAATGATATGACTATCAGACCTGTTAACGCACCCACGACGAAAATTCTAGTATGAAGAGTAAAAAATTTGCTATAAATATTTTGGAAAGACTAGCACTTCTTTCAAACATATTTAAGTTTAAATCCTCGCCATAAAACAGTGGCTAGTTAACCCCAAACTTGCAATTAAACAACCCACTTACAGCGCCTAATTCCGACCGTCGGCATAAAAAGATACGCAGGGTGCCATAATTGAAATCGTAAACTATACTAAGTGCAAATAGTTCTATGTACACGGGTTCCGTGAAACCGCCGTAGTACGGCAATACGGCACTGAACCGGCCTAATTAGCGACAGCGTAGTTTCAAACAACTCCGTCTAAATAGTTAGGGGCGGATCGCAGTTGGTACCTCTTTGCAGTTCCCATTGACGCGTCAATTTTTAATTACCTGTCAACGTAAATGTGTGTAACTGCTTTTATTTTTGTCATTGGAAGTTTTTCGGGATAATGAAGATTTCCAGAGTGTAAAATACATAGGGAGGATTTACGATTGCCTACTATTTAAATTTTCGTTTCCATCTTTTAGCATACATACATACATCAACGTATGTATCACTTACACTAGCTTCTGCCTGCGACTTCGTCCGCGTGAAATTTCTTGTCCCCCGACCATCGCATAGCCTGCCCGTGCTATTACTTCGTTTTCGCTCAGCAATCTTTCAGACTTTTTTTTACTTTTTGCTCGGCTCCTAAGAATCCTAGCGTGATGTTAAATAGCCTATAGCCTTCTTTGAGAATTGGGCTATCAATAAATCTGCCTGCCTTTTCCTAACTATGTTGGGGTCGGCTTCCAGTCTAACCGGATGCAGCTGAATACCAGTATTTTACATGGGGCGACTGCCTATCTGACCTCCACAACCCATTAACTGGGTAATATGATACCCCTTGGTAAGACTGGTTGTCAGACTTTCGGGCTACTGACTGTCAAAGATCCACGAATGACAGCCGGGACCAACGGCTTAACGTGCTTTCCGAGGCACGGAGGAGTCTCAATATGTAAATATGGTCATCCATCCACCGACCAACCCCGGCAAGCGTAGCTTAACCTGATAGATCGACCCATGCGGCTGTTATTACTTAGCCACGAGCTCCTCACAGGTGTACACAGCATTCACCATAAAGAACATCGTATTTAACTTAAAAGAAAAAAAAATCAAAATAAGTGGGTATTGCATATACTGAATATCAAATGTTACCATGAAAAATTGAAGATAGAAAGGGTATGAGTGTGAGTGATATCTAAGATTTAATAATTATGAACATGAATTTACAAAAAAATATTAAATACTGGTTAGTTTAAGCACTCCCGTAGCCTCAGAGACAGATCTTCTAAACTTGTTAAGTGATACATACACTATGTAAGTCGGTTTCTGTCGATTTACAATAAGTGGACGACGATTAAGACAACACAAAGACAAGACAAGAGAAGACAATACAAGTTGTCAACTTCAAATTATCAATTCAGAAACTGAACATCAAACAGAACAGAAACAACTATTTTATAGATCAAATAGGTCAAATACCAAATAATAAAACTTTGGAAGTCAAAAGAATTGAATACAACCCACATTCAATATTTATGTCGCCTGGTGTACCTCAAGATATTATTAAAACTATACACCAGCTAAAATCTAAAAAGAGCGTTGGCTATGATGGTATATCGACTGAAGTGATAAAATTTGTATCTCATATAATAGCTGGCCCACTAACACATATCATAAATAATAGTATAACTACGGGTATATTTCCCGATAATTTAAAAATGACTGTTATAAAACCACTACATAAAAAGAACGCGAAGGATGATATGACCAATTATAGGCCAATTGCATTGACTCCCGTCTTCTCCAAAATTATAGAAAAGATCATATATGAAATAATTTTTAACTTTTTAATTAAATTTAATATTCTATGTAAAGAACAGAATGGTTTCATGAAAAATAAAAATATAAATACTGCTATATATGATTTGCTCGTTACAATAATGAAAAATGTTGATAATAAAATTCCTATATGTGCAATTTTTACAGATATGTCGAAAGCTTTCGACTATGTCAATCATATACTTTTATTTGAAAAACTATATGCTTACGGAATACGCGGAAATGCCTTAGATTTAATCAAATCGTATATCAGCGGTCGTAAGCAATACACAGAAATTACAAGGGTTTGCACTAAAACTAGAATTGAACAAACGTATAAATCTACCTCGAGAGAAATAAAATTCGGAGTTCCACAGGGCAGTGTCCTGGGACCACTCTTATTTCTTCTCTATATTAATGATCTCCCTCGGCAAATCAATCACCCAATGGTTTTATACGCAGACGACAGCACAGCACTAATAAAATGCCATGATAAACTAACGTACGAAAGCAACGTAAATGACACACTAAAAATACTAATTAACTGGTTAAATCATAATAACTTACTAATTAACTTAAATAAAACAAACATAATGCACTTCTACCAAAGACTGCGTATTGTAAACTTAAACATAAATTATAATAGTCAAACCATTGATAGAGTAGAAGTCGCTAAATTTTTAGGTATTACATTAGATAGCCAATTAACATGGAAAGCTCAAGCTGAAACAATATGTAAGAAACTAAGTACATCTGCCTATGCATTATATAACCTTTCGAAAAAAGTAAATATTAAGACAGTACTAGTAGCCTATCATGGCTTGGTGGTCTCGATACTAAGATTTGGGATTATTTTTTGGGGCAATTGTACTTATAGGGAAGACATCTTTCGTGCTCAAAAACGCTGCATCCGTTCAATGTTCAATATTAAAGTTACAGACAGTTGTGTTCCTGTTTTTAGAGAACATAAATTATTAACATTCCCATGTATTTATATTTTAGAAATGGCAATATTTGTTAAGACCAATCCTCAATTATTTAAATCTTTAAAAGAAGCTCGATATCACACAGTCCCTATGAGATCACAGTACCAAAACTTATTGTATGAAGGTAACTGTAAAACAGCTTTGTTTAAAAAAAGTGTTATGAGAATTGCTCCTGTTATTTATAATAAAATTCCTAATTGCATTAAGGATCAAACTTTAAAAGTTTTTAAAAAGAGACTCACCACCTTATTGTTAAATAATTGTTATTACTCGATTCAAGAATTCTTAAATGATCTTTCTATTAATTAAATTTATGTTGAATTGAAATTGAAAATTTGAAATTGAAATTGAAAATTGAAATTGAAATTGGTAAATGTTTATTTGTCTCAAAGCAGTTACATTGATTATATATGAGACAGCCCCAGTAAGTAATGAATGAATGTTACTAACGTTATATTAGTTTTAAGGTTATCGTGAGCAAATGTCGCTCATAAATGTTTGTATGCCTAAGTAGGCAGAATGTACAAGGATTCTGTATATACCTGTAACACCAATTGTAAACACCTACATTCTATACAAATAAATGATTACTTACTTACTTACTTACTTACTTACTGTGTCTAAGAAATAAACGCCATCATTTATCATGCTTTCAACTGTAACAAATTCACATCGTATCACTATTAATAATGGCCCACCCGTACCTCAAAGACCATTACAAAGAACAGGAAGCGTCATTATCAACATCGTCATCCACAGCCCGACTTCACTTCGTTTGAGCCAATCCCCAAGCTCCTGTATCAGCCTCATCCAGGTTCTACCTGCGATGGAAACAATATCGTGCGCCGTCGGACGACTGACACTTAACACACAGGAAGGGTCATATCCATATAATATGTCGTTTATGTAGTGAGAACACACAAATATCCAAGACTGCAATAACAATTAAGCAAGTTGCAGCAGTTCGTGGTGATTTGGGCCCAGCGCAGTGGAAAATGTGCGCACAATTATTGCGACTATTGTTCCCGGGTTGTTACGTTTGTCACATTAGAGATAGAACAGTAATATAGCTATACGTTGATTATTTTTAAGCAAGAAATAAAGGCTATTGTCCTTGAACTACCTATGCAGGGGCTCGTGGCTAAATGATAAAAAAAAAAAACAACCGCATGGGTCGAAAAAGAGAAGGTTAACTAAGCTTGCCGCAGTCGGCTCGTGGATGGATGACCATCCATCACATAACGAGACACCTCCGTGCCTCGGAAAGCACGTTAAGCCGTTGGTCCTGGCTGTCTTTAGTAGATCTTTGACAGTTGTTACGCTACCTTTTACGACTGTCAGAAGCCTAAAAGTGTCTACAACCAGTCTTATTGTGTTATCCAGTATCTGGGCTGTGGAGGTCAGATAGGCAGTCTCTCCATGTAAAGTACTGGTATTTAGCTGCATCCGGTTAGACTGGGGCCGACTCCGACTTAGTTGGAAAAAGGCAGGCAGATTGATTGGCCTGTAAATAGGTGTATGAAAGTGCAGGGCATAAGGAGAATTGACCACTGAAAGAACGGGAAATCGCCAATTTGTTTTTTCATAAGACCTTCTCATTCCATGTCAGACTGTTTTTCCACCGCACTGGGACCGCAACGAGAAAACAGATGACGGCGCCGAAGTAGCGACAGAACATTTACTATGGCGCCGTCATCTGTTTTCTCGTTGACGTCCCGTTCCCGGTGCGGTGGACAAACTGTGTAAGGTCCAATTTCGCCAAACTGTTCATAATCAGACATTTGTAAATCAGCCATTAAAAAAAACATCGATGTTAATGGTATTTACGTTCCGACATTTAATCATGGATTAACACATGGTGAAACGCTCGCTACTCTTAATATCCCGTTAACATTTTAACAGAAGATTAAATTAACTAACATGATATGGTGAAACTAGGTCTAAGTTCCTCATTGGTGTCTACTTGTGACTAACATAAAAGTAAATATTTGAAAATTAAACAAAAACACTTTAGAATACTTGCCCGGGTTCAATGTCTAAGAAATCATCACAATTCGAAGAAATTTATTAGGTATCACAATACATTTTAGCCATAATTTGTGGGCTTCATGGTACTCGTACCAATCATTTCACTGAGTTCATGCCATATTGATAAATATAAAATAATAATCTCATTATAGTTGATAACATAATTTGTAATTTCCATGATGGAAACAGAATTGGTGACATCAATCAAATTAACTTCATTATTACCTATAAGTACTACTTATTTTGATCCACGATAATTCCAGTAATTTCACGTGACCTTGACCTTTGTTTATGACCTACACATTAAAATTAGGTACTTACATAAGTAAAGGGCGATTTCATGATTTATGACATAATTACTTTGTGAATACGACTTTTTATTATTTTGCCCTTGATGCGTAATTTTCTAGGTAATTTTAAACAATTTCTCGTATTAATAAAACAAAGTCCTCTTGTTGAAATATATTACATAAATACAACCAAATTCACGTAACACGAATTCCATTACTGAATACTAAATTCGTAATGTAGACCTTGTATTCCGCCCGTAAATAATTTACTACAAATTAAATATGTGTAATTGGTATTGACTACTGTCGTGCCTGCTTGTTGGTCGTGTATGAAACGAGCGAGACGGTGTTTCATGCACATGAGTGCGTCTCTTTCAGTTCTGGTACATTCGGTAGCTCAGTGGGACATAAGACAGACAATGAGCAATTGTGAGCGGAAGCATTTACCGAACCGCAACTGAGGGTGTCTGTTCCGTCAAATTATATGTTGAATGTATGAATTATGTGAGGGTAATTAAATAGGAGCGCTCTGTTTTAATTACGTGTTCCATGTTGACACTTTCTACAAGATTTTACATGTGTCTGCCAGATATACAGGTGACTTGTATTTCCAGGACGTGATAATGTGACACATTTGCTACAATTGAGCATCCCATAAAGCTTAGGCGAAAATTCATGCGATTCGAGAAAATCAAATTTTTATGTATTTTTGAAAATTTCCTAGAATAACGTCAAATATATCACTTTTCTCTTTCATTGCTATTCCATTATCCAATGGAATAGCAATGAAAGAGAAAAGGATACCTGATAATTTAAAAAACTTTTCAGAATCACCAAATTTTCTTAAATATCAAATAAGTAATTAAAAGTTAAAGGAAGAGGTTTATTTATCATTTTAAAAAATCATCTATGTGCAATATATGAACTTTGACACCAGTTATCTTAAAATTTTACAAAAACATTATGCGTACTTTCCGGAAATACATCTTCATTTTTAATCAGCTAACGTGATACAAAAGTTAAAAAAATATTTAGAGTTCTATGCCGATGAAACAGTCACTAATGCTGGTAAAGGTCGAATTTGCAAATTGTTGAAATATTATATTAAAAAAATATGATGATCGATTTAATTAACTGGTTTATACCATCCCACTACTTTCTAACCTCCCAGCAATCCATCACACGATAGGCACCTAGGTAGAGATGACCAGCACCCTAATTGCGTAACACATTATCGATCGGAGTTGGTTTCATTTAGAAACAAATTGCTAATCCATTGCTTCATATGTTCGAAAAATTTGTCTGCTCGACAACATAAATGACGCAATGAATGTTGTTGTATTGTCAAAATGAAACCAACTCCGATTGATAATGTGTTACGCAATTAGGGTGCTGGTCACTAGTCGCGGAGCGGCTTTTAAAATTTTTAACATGACTCGCTGGTTAACTTGTTAATAGATTTGTGGGTAAATGCAAGCATCACAATTATCAAAAGGGTTTTAATTGATCACAGCGCAATGTTGCTACGACAAGCTATACAATTGCAATAAGTATTTTATGTCTCAACTTTATGAATTTTCGATACTACATTGGATAAACATAAAAATAAAATATCAGACGTCAACATTTTCACAGTTGATATCGTAGAACTAGAGTTAAAACGTTATAACCTTAAAACATCGGGCGTCGACGAGACTCATAACCGTAAAATACTTGGAACTTTTGTTACAAAAAATGTTCCACTCCCAGCTCATATAGTAAGTTCTATTCTCGAATAAAGAACATTTTTACTTCGATAGTTTTTTAGAAACTTAAAGTACAGTCTCGCACGAGCAGTCACCTTTTATACGAAAAATAAAAGCATTTTACTTACTCGTGAAATAAAATTTCAACTTTGAGAAAACATCTATTTCGTAATAGTAGGATTTCGATAATACTATGTTCGTAACACTATAAAATATCTATTAACAATAGATATTTAGATGATGCTCGATTTTTTAATAGATATTTTTTTTGGTTAGGAGAATATAACTTCTGAATCTAACCTAAGTCTAAGTATTTATGTTAGTGACTGTACCGACCTACGTAGCTTAAGCACACTCATTTCTTCAGAATGTTAGCACCAAAAGAAATAAAACGTAGAAAGAAGTAATTTTTTACTTGAAATGAAACGCTTCCCCTGGATTTAAGATAATGGAAATTCATATGGATATCGACAAAGTTCGCCCTCTGAAGGCAGTCAGATTAAAAGTAAGACCGCTCTCATGAAATTATAATTTAATTTTTTCCCGACGATATTCGTTCTCTTTCGAATCCAATTGTGAATGCATGATGCAGGTTGATTCTACGAGACTTATTATTTATAGGTACAATTTATGTTACCACACATCTTGTGTTTCATTATTCGATGGAAAATTGGTTATGTAGATGAAAGCTTGTTTTAATTTCGCTATCATGTAGCGAAAGATTGTGTTGGCAGTTTGATACCATTATTGTTACTCGTGTGAAGATAAATATGATTTTGATAGTCTGCTTAGATAATTATGTCTATCTGCATTTTTATAATAAATGACTAACTAACTAACTATACAAATAAATACAAAACAAAAGGACACTTAGGCGTCGAAGTACTCGTCCGCATCGATGTCATCCGGAAACGTGCCCAGAAGACTGGCAGCATTGCCACGTTGAATGGTAATGCTAATTCTTTGGGCAAAGAACGAGCCAGCCCTCTGGTCACGTGAAGACTCGACCAGTCGGCGAGAAATTTCCTTAAAAAACATTATAATTAAATAACATAAGCAGCCAAGTGCGTGTTGAACTACGCACAGTGAAAGGTTCCGTAGTTGATAAATATGTTCTCCCATATATTGATATACGTCACGGTCTACTGTCCAACTGCGAATTTAAGTTTGTAATAGCAAATAAAACTTTTTTACGTCATAAAACTAAAGTAACTTGTAATGTGAGACCTTGCTTCTTGCCAAATTTCATGATTCTAGGTCAACTGGAAGTAAGGGAGTACACGTACTTCCAGTTGACGTTGAGCTGGTTTTGATTTATTTGCGAGTATCAAAATATGTCTCATAAATGGCCGTATTTTTTTTTTGCGTTGCGCGTTATATGCTCAATTTTTTAAGAGCTTCAAGGGACTATAGACCTATGTATTTGATATTAATTTCAACTCGACTCCTCCACTCCACGCGTTCCTGAGAAAAAGGGTCTTGACAGACTGACGGGTAGACAGGTACGGACCCCTAAAAACATGGCTTTATGGCTAAAAAGTAACTACTGAGATGACGACTAATAGAGAAGTATTGAAGAAAGAGACATGTTGCGCCGAACCCAAATGAATTGGGACAAGGGTAAGAGAATGATGATGATGATGTAAAGAAACGTCTGATTACATGAAACTTTTTTTTTCATCCCGAACTTTTTAATAACTAGTGTTTATTGAAGTTGTTTCTTTTTCACAGGCACTTTAAAATATTATAATTTTGTTTTAGAATAAACCTTACACATTTTGTATGTATTACAAAATGATACATAAGTAATATAGTTATGTATTGTTCAGTCAAACGGTTTATATTAGAATTTCGTCCACAGGTAAATTTGAATTTGCTTGGCTTTACATTTTTAATATAAAAGCTTGGATTGCGGTATCGTGATATTTTGCTAAATAAAACTACACACTTACAGTAGCCGGTACATATTGTTTTAAATATTAAGTATTTTGTTTTAAACTATGGGGAGTCACTAACGAAGAATTTCACTCTTGCATATTCGCTAATCATATTATTTAAAGATGAATAGAATAGAATACTCTTTATTATGCACACCATTAAAAAAAAACAGATATCAAACAAAGCAAAAGCAAAGCTTATGAAAACCTTCATCATAAAAAAAAAAATATGTTATCTGTGATCCGGTCGCTGGCACGCTGTCCTGTCGTCTGTCAAATCATAAGAACGGGACATTACGATGACCGATACGGGTATTGTATAGTCCCAGCATAGTCCATACAGCACAACACGACTTGACGTAACGTGTGTAAGGTATTCAGCTGTATCTGGTTAGACTGGAAGCCGACCCTACCATAGTTGGGAAAAGGCTAGGCAGATGATGATGTTTTGAACTATACAATTACACAAATTATGTAAATTATACCAGCCCGTTAAATATAATATTAGTAGCTGTTGCCCGCGATTTTGTCTGCGATCCAGGATAAAAAGTAGTCTGTATCCTTCTCCAGGCCTCAGGCTACCTATCTGTCAAATTTCATTCAAATCCGTTCAGCCGTTTTAGCGTGAAAGCATAACAAACAAACATACTCACTTTCGCATTTATAATGTTAGTTAGGGTTAGCTTGTCTTATTCGTGGGGCTGAGGCATACTTTGTAATAGTTTTTCGAAAATTGAATAGCGCTATTCTAGAAGGCACAACTTTTTGCACAGATTTAAAACCTCCTGATCAGAATTTACTTATTTTCCCAAAAGAACAAGCATTTATTTCATTTATAAATAACTCGTTTCCGCCCGCAGCTTCGCCCACGTGGTATGCCGATAAAAAGTAGCCTATGTTCTTTCTCAAGGTTCAAAGTATTCCCATACCAAATTTCAACCAATCCAAATCTGTTCAGCCGTTTTAGCGTGAAAGAGTAACAAAGAAATAAACAAACTCATTTTCGCATTTATAAGAATTACTAGCTGCCCCGCGGTTTTACCCGCGTAGGCCAGCATAAAAAGTAGCCTATGTGTTAATACAGGGAAGCTATCTATCTACATACCATATTTCATCCAAATGGGTCCAGCCGTTTGAGCGTGAAGAAGTAACAAACAAACAAACACACACACCACACACTCGCAAACATTTGCTTTTATAATATTAGTGTGATTATGTTTAATTAAATTCACACAGAAGCTTGACGTAGGTACGAGTGTTTGTCAAATTATCATAAATATGAAACCATCTAATTTTGGTGGTAAAAATTAGTTTCCAGAGCCGCAGTGTGAACTGTTTCACAAATGAGCTCGCTTCTGAGCTCTGTCAACAATTTGCAACTTTGCCTATTAAGTTCTGAAAATTATAATTTTGTTCTGTTCTTCACTTTGTGTTTTGTAGAGCTTACTAGAAACTTAGAAACTTAGAGCAGTTTCTACTACGTAGGTACGTACTTATATAATCAAAAAAAAACTTTTTATAGACAAAACAACGCGTACAACTCACACATGAATATTTAATTTGTAAAGTGCTACTATATTCTTTTAATTATTGTGAATGTGAAGACTATGTGGGTCATTGTTTTTTTTCTATTTTTTCTCAGTTAGTTTTAATTATGATCTGGCAGTTTGAGTACTTTAAGTGGTCTACCCAAATGTCCTTTCTTTGGTATTGTTCGTCGAATCGTTGAGCTCCTTAAGTTCTGAGTTGAGCTGCACGACTACTGACAAATGCGTGCACTAACTGGACAGGTCCACTCAATCTGTGTGCTTCTTCAATCAAAAAACCATTTCAGACACCAATCTACATGGTCTTACCATGATCTGACCAAGATTATGTCTGGACTTTAAAAGAGACTGTGACCTCTGAATTTGTTTTGGACTTTCTTCTCAGAGTAGTTAGATAGGAAACGCCGACCCCATCTAGTTTTTTTTAAAATACCATTGAAGTATAAAACTGTTTGTACAAACCTACTTAAAGTGGACTACTTAGACATCTGCGAGTCTCTGTCTAAATATAAAAAAAATGTTTAATAGATATAATTTAGGTGTCTCTAAATGTTATATTTTAATTTCTTATGTCTTTTGTCCTTTAAAAACTTTAAAAATGTATTAATTTTTCTCCAAATTTTACTTATTATTAGTATTTTAACTTTGTTAGCTTAGTTGTTAACATTTTTGTGCATGCTGTGGTCTCCTATAAGTGAAGGAGTACACCTACTTAATACCTGATGTTCCCTTTATTTATTTTTCATGTATTGTGTACATCTTTTGTTGGAAATCCTAAATAAATAAAGAAATAAAATAATTTATCCACAACCCATTTATTCTAAACACGAATAAAAGTGTTAGCTCTTAGTTACTCATAATATGCTGACGCTGATTTACATTTCTTCGTCCTTTTTAAGTCTACATAATGAGTTGCATTACTATGTATTTTAAAGGTAAACAAAAGACAATATTATTTTTATTAAAAGCAATAGAATAGGACTGGACTGCTAATGATTACGGTCTTAAGAAATATCGTAGCGCGTAGCCATGACCCGTAGTTTCGTAGCAGTTACATAATTATGCGTAGCCACTACGGACTACGAAATTTATGTTGATTTTTCAAGTAATGATCTATCTATAGCACAGCTGTGTTCGTATGTATTACTAAAGTATTGTAATTGAATAATCAGAACAGTATACAAATTTACACGTTTTCAGTTAAAATGTAAATGCTGAAACTACAGAAATGTTTTGCTGAATTATGCTGGTTTCACGAGTGCGGTTGCGACTGCTTCGAAAATAAATTATTTTATGCGTTTGCTAATTTATTCAAGTCATTTGTTGCACGGTGGAAATTAATGGAATGAAAATTAATAAAATAATATTCAAACGTATGTCCTGAATATTGTTGTTTTCATTTATGAGTACGTAACATGGAACGTACGCTATAACTGCCTCATAATTGAATGTTTTAAATTATGTAATATTGTGAATAATAGAGAAGTGACGGTACTTGGATTGAACGACTTTTCTATGTATCTCTGCAAACATATGCAAGATACATAGAAAAGTGTTGTTGAGGAATTATGATCCTTGTGTATGTAAATACACAAGGATCATAATTCCTCAAGATCACTTCTGAATGGCATAAGCCTTTATCTAGAAACATAAAATAAGATAACACTTTAAATCAAGTAATTCTTTAAGACTTTCGCAGCAAAAAAACATTCCCGAAATTCATATTAATACAAATTCTTATCGCTCGCGCTGACGCTGTTGTATCGTAACTTTTTGCTCAAAACTCTAATGTCTTGCTGATTTTAATAAACGAACGATTTGCATGCAGCCAGTACAATTTACATTCAGATAAGGGTGAACATACTCTGAGAAAAAATTAAACTTCTGTTGTAAGTAATACTTGCTAAATTATGGTAAAAGGTGCGAGGAACAAATTATGGGGGAGGTCTGCGCAATAATAAGGTGGTATGGTGTCTCTCAAATATTTTATTAAGAAGGCAATCTTGTTTCGTTTTTAGGGTTCCGTACCTCAAAAGGAAAAAACGGAACCCTTATAGGATTACTTCGTATTCCGTCTGTCTGTCTGTCAGTCTGTCAAAACCCTTTTTCTCAGGAACGCGAGTAGGTATCAAGTTGAAATTAATATCAAATACGTCTGGCCATAAGCCGCCGCCGCCGTCTGGCCGTCTGGTAATAAGTTCGGCCATTTATGTGACATATTTTGATACTCGCAAGTAAATCAATACCTATTGGGTACTTACCGATGACCTAGAATCATGAAATTTGCCAAGAAGCAAGGTCTCACGGCACAAATAAAGAAAAAAGTCCGAAAATTGTTAATTTGTAATTTTATCAGATAAAAAAAATGGTATTACAAACTTAAATTAGCAATTGGATTAGACCGTAACGTATATCTAAGTATGGGAGAACATGTTTTTCAACTACAATGTTAAGTTTGTTTTTGGGATAAATTCTTTTCAACTACGGAACTCGTCATTGTGCGTGGTCCGACACGCACTTGGCAGGTTTTTATCTACGTTCCTTGGCATGAAAGTTTATGTGGGTTTATTTTACTCAAACGTTGCCTTGGTACACATTATTTGTACACTGCTGTTTAAATAATTGAAACATCGTTTATTCCTATCACAATATTTGTCGTTATTTTCATTATTTATCAGTTTCATCATCATCATCATCATTTCAGCCGTAAGACATCCACTGCTGGACATAGGCCTCTCCTAAGCATCGCCACTTCGACTGGTATTGTGCTTCCCGCAACCAGTAGATTCCTGCGGTCTATACAAGGACAACGGTCCACCTTGTGGGAGGCCTTCCAACGTTACATCTTTCGGTACGCAGTCGCCACTGCAAAATCTTTCAGCCCCATCGCCCATCTGTTTTGCGAGCAATGTGCCCTGCCCACTGCCACTGTACTTTGGCAATTCTTCAGGCTATGTCGGTTACATTGCCATTTCTTAGTTTAAGTTTACATATAGCACAGGTGCATGTGAGTTTGACCGCAAAAATCACTCATTAAATTAAAACATATATACTGATTACCATTGTCACATGGCAAAAGCATAGGTGATCATATTTACTTATAAATGACACCAAAATATTAAAGAAAAAGTTTTATTATCCATGAATATTTACATAATTTAAAATCTAACAATCATAAAAACAAAAAAATATGTTCAAGTACTTATATAAAAAAGGAGGGGAAATAATCATAGGGCATCAAAAAATTCGTCCGCATCGCCGTCGACAAGAAAAGTGCCCTAAAGGCTGGCAGCATTGCCACGTTGTATGGCAAGGCTAATTCTTTGGCCAAAAAATAGGCCAGCCCTTTGGTCACGTGTAGAGTCGACCAACCGCTTGGCGATGTCCCGAAAAACTAAAAGGGCACTCGGACCCCATGGCCCTAGTGTTTCAACCCCAAACGGCTCAAACATATAAGTTCCAATAAGATTAGAGTATTTGCGCCGTTTGAGGTTTTCCGCACCCGCAGCAGCCGCCCCAGCACAGCCCACCGTGCTAGGAAGATGGGATGGCGCAAGAGTGTCAATACACGTTGCATCCCACACCAAAGGCCTATCTACCTGCCAAGGCATAGAAAAATAGTTACCCACTGCTTATAGTCAAAGATGTTATTTGTAAACAGTTTTTATTTTTCACTTTTAGTTGTGTACCTACCCCACACAAATTCTAATACCACTATCTGCAAAACGAACTAGAACATCATCCATATAAAAGTGGGGAAAAAATACGTATTATTGAAGCTAACTCAAAAACTACCAAAGCAAAGTTAATCAATTTTATATGGGACCAACTGTGATGTATACCCTCTCGAATAAAACAAAAAAAATCCAAATCGGTTCAGCCATCTTCGAGTAATCGGGGAACATACATAAAAAAAAAATTAAAAAAAAAAAAAAAGGTTCCGACGAATTGAGAACCTCCTCCTTTTTGAAGTCGGTTAATAAGGAAACACTGCAATTTACGAAGCCGATAACTTTATCAGCAAAAAACTCACCAACGTGTATTCACTATCACAGATTACTTACTTCCCTTATAACTATGGTCTCTCGTTTAAACCCTGACTAATGTGATTGATTACAAGTTATCGTAAGGCATTACGCGGATACTAAGCAATTGCTATGATTATGTTTCTTTTTTAATTATAAGTTGGAGTTCGTTATGTAAGGAACGTAGCAGGTGGTGTTCTGTAGTTAATGCCTACCCCCATGGGAAGAAGGCGTGGTTTATGTTGTGCATGTAATTTTAAGTTAGCAGTCACTTGTTTTTTTATCTAAGGCGTGTCAAGGCCGGAAAAAAAAGTATTTAGGTGGCAATTAATTCAAGTCGGGCGACTTTTATTTTCTGTGTAGATCTTTTCAGTAATAATTACATAAGTATTGAGTTATTAAGATGAACCTACGCACTTAGTTTTAAAGGGGAACAGAATGCTCCTTTTCAGTAAAAAAAAAGAAACTTCGATCATCAGATTTCTTACCAAGCTTGGTTAGAAGAATGTTTCAGTATTTTTTCTACAGCAGTATTGGAGGTCGCATATATGTATGCACTGGCCTTTGTGAATTATCACATTTACTTCCAACTTTCAATTTTTATTAATTTCTAACACTATTCTATATTTATAATGTCATAGCCAACTAGCATATTTACTTTAGTTAACAGCCTTGCCTTTGGAAGTAGCGTGGTTGGTCACAGTTCTAACTTAATCTAACCCATTTGGTTGGGGTACCCTGGCTTTAACAGATTTTAACAGATCTGTAACAGATTTGTATACGCATTAAGAGAGCTACGCAAAACAGCGAATGAAGAATCTGCACTCAATGCCTATCACGGCTACGTAGCGTCGGTATTGAGGTATGGCTTACTTCTATGGGGTAACTCGTCCCACATTCATAGAGCTTTCAGAGCGCAAAAAAAATGCTTGAGAGCAATAACTGGGGCGCCTCCATATGAGAGCTGTAGACCAATTTTTAAAAAGGTAAAGGTTTTAACGCTAGCTTCTATTTACATTTTTGAAATAGCCATATTTGTTAGGAAAAATTCACACATCTTCACAGTAGCCGAAAACAATATATTTACAAAAAGGGACCCCACCATGTTAAAAAACCAATTTTGTAACAGCACTCTCCACTACAGAAACAGCTACCTTATGTCCATAAAAATTTACAATCACATTCCAAATTTAATAAGAGATCTGCCATTTAATTGTTACAATAAAGAACTAAAAACATGGCTTAGTCAAAATAACTTTTGTACTATAAAAGATTTTTTTTATTATAAGGGTTAAATTAGTTTTATTTAGATTTATAATTAGGTTGTTGTTAGGTTGTTTGTTTAAGTTATTGTTGTGTTTTTATTGTTTATTTTATATTGTAGGTTATAGGTACCCGAGAATAATAATTAATGTGTCTCTATGTCTATAGTTTTAAGTGTTCTATATTGTTTTGTAGAGTATTGGTATGTAGTTTATAAGTTTGGTTTTATACCCATGTGCACATATTATTGTAAATATTCGTATGCCGCTTTTAGCGGCGGATGTGTCCTGAACACAATTATTTTATATACCAACTTTGTTGCTACCATATCCGACGAATAAATGTCTTTGTCTTAGTTACTGCGACCAATTCGGCTCGCGCGTGGTTGGTCACTGTTCCAACCTAGCCTATAATTAAATATCATTTAGGCCGATAGTTGATCGGTGCCGTTTAGTAAAAAAGCTAGGCTTTTAACTGAAAGGCTTGGCTGCGAATACAGGATATTTTTTTAAGCAGTGAGCAAAATTTCACAGGGTCTTCTACCCATGAATATGAACAACTTTCACTAAGGGACTAAATCTGAAATTGCGGAAAAAAAAAATCTGCTGTTCAGTACATTTATGTACACCAAACTCGTCAAAATGTAGGGAGCAGCTGATTTTGTTTTCGTGATTTCAGGTTTGTTCCTATAGTAAAAGTTGTTCATATTCATGGGTAGAACAACACCCTGTGAAAATGTGCGCACTTCTTAAAAACTTATCCTGTATTGTTTAGTGTGTTCATTTTAAAAGTTTTCCTACTCATAGGCTTTTACTGTATTCAGTCTAACTACCTTATGGTAGATTATTTCAGTAGAATTTTTAGCTCATTACTTCTGAATGGAATCTAATATCCATCTATGTTAGAACTTTGAGAAGTCGATCTAAATTTGAGCGATCCTGAAGTTTTGATGAAAATTGGCCCTCGGTGTAACTCAGTCATTGTGTCTAACACTCCAGTTGGGTTATAATGTAATTATGGTAAGTGTATGATATAAGTTTTACGTCTTTTTAAGATGGGTTTGATGTGGCTTAAGGCATGGTAAGATACAATCACTCTCAAGTACTCGTAATATCTAAGTATAGAGAATAAAACATGAAAAGAAGAAAAGGTTTGGAAGAGCATTTATATAGGAAAAAAAAAAAATAACTGACTTCCAAAAAAGCACTACACAGTGAAAAATAACTTTTATTTCGGAAATCTTTGGATCTATATTTTAGGTTTTTACTATCGACTTCCAAAATTAAAGCTATTTTTGACTTTGTGGTCTTTGTGTTTGTTTGTTTTGGAAGTCAGTTTTTCTTTGTAAAAAGGTTTTTTTCACTTTTTAGTTATGGTACCTACCCCACACCAGTTCGTATACCACTACTTGCTATGCAAACAACATTGACATGAATATTATAACATCATCAAGGTACACAAAGTGGATTAAGTACCAACGTATTATCGAAGCTAACTTAACAACTATCCAGAATAAAAGTACAGTTAATAAAATGTATATGGGACCACCAAGCAAGCTTCTTCTACCAGATGAAAATTCGGTCCACAATTAACGAAAATATCAAATAAATAAAAAAATAAAACACTTAGCCGAACATTATAACCTCCTTCTTTTTTGAAGTTGGTTAAAAATACATTGATGCTTAAAATGACAGTAAAATTATCTTCTTAATGAATGATGCGCTTTTGTGATGTAACTCGGGAAAGGCCGATGTCTAGCCGTGGACTGTGACAGGATCATTTGACGACATAGTTATTACTTACTAAGTGCATGCTCATTTACACCATAACATGTCGAAAGTCATACAAAAAATCATTGTAAGAATACCTTTTTGAAACCCGATACAGTTTACAAAGATAAAATAGCGAGGCGACCAGACGAAAACAAAAACCATGTATTTACAACCACAAAAATATACCCATTCTGGATGCAGTGAAATTTTTCCATAATCTGCTGTATATGCGGCGCTGAGCGGCTTGTGCAGGTCACAGGTGAAGTAAGCTGATTTTCTGCTTATACGAGGTTTAGTTCTTCGTTTTGCGGTCTTTGAGGGGTAGTTATATGTACCTATGTGGTACCAAAAGCTGTCTATTGTAAAGGCTTAGGTTCTTTCATGACCAGGTATAGTGAGTATCTTTTGCAAACAACTTTAGCAAGAAAATTGTCCAAACTTTAAGATGATAAGTATCACTCTTTTTCCTATAGGCACGGATTATAAGTACCATACAAATACAATTTTAAGTAGGTACATAAAATTGGTTACAATGCCACATTTTTTAATTCGCGAAGATCATTTATTTTATATGGTCCTTATACTACTTTACGAATGCGTATTGCCGGCACCTGGTTTAAATGTTACCTCATCATCATAGTTTTTAGGTGTGCGAGAAGTCATTGTAGACAAAAGTGTTTTATTAGTGAAACTCGAGTATTCCGAATTCAGGCATATTGAAAGAGAAATAAAGAAATTTACATACATACAAGATACGCGCGAAAAACATAACCCTTCCTTAGCAGTCAGGTAAAAAAATTAAGATACCACAACTAAAATAATATCTTGCAAGAATGGAATGCTAATGACAAGGCCAATAGGAAGGTGAAACGCTGAAACAAATGAAAATCGTGCGGTTTGCTGTCGCTTAACGTTTTACTCTTATAAAACATATAGATAAATCTGTATGCAGTAAAACTAAGAACACCAGGAAACTGCAGGCTTACCGCAGTCTGTCTACCTAGCTTCATGTGACAGTTGTTCTATTATAACGACTGGGAGCGATGTGGCCGGCCCGTATCGCACGATGCACGCCTCCCTGTACGAAGCGTGTCATACTTATCAAAGGAAACCGGCGAAGCGGCCTCAACTCTTGTTTGTCAGGCTAACTTGGAGTGAGTTGTAGACCGCTTTTGCTTCTGATGTTTACCACGGAGAGATTTCGCTTGGGATGTTTTCTAATTTAGTTTAGTAGTCGAATATGGTTCTTAATTTATTATGACCACGTGTAGCATTAGGATCATCGATCGCAGTAGGTATGTTGTTCTTCACAACGTTTAAGTAGATAATTAAAACGTTAATACCGGGGAATAATGTAAAAGAAATATTCCCTTGGAAAATCGTATCTATGTTTCTAAATCTATAACATAGACGTATACCTAAAAAAAGGTGGACAGATTCTCGCTAGCAAAAAACTGTGTCTATCGGAGTCGGCTAGCTCGCTGTACCTACAGGCACATATTTCACAAGACATGCTGTATTTTCACCTTATATATGTCGCAGGCGATTTGTATGATTCAGCTTTTTACAAACGGCGTCGTCCGTTTAAAAACGCTCGCAATTGTGAAATATGCCGAAGGCAAAATGTAAACTGCCTTGTCACTATATAATATATGCCACAACATTTATTTATTTATTATTTATTTAAACTTTACGCACTTAAAATGTACAAAGGCGGACTTAATGCCTTCGGCATTCTCTACCAGTCAACCAAGGGTGGTGAAGAGATTAGATGGCAGCAACATTTATTTTGATGGACAATTCAAATACCGCAAATTGAAGTATTTAGTTCTATTTCTCAAGGCTCTCGCTGGCCACTGCCGCGGCACCGCTCGCTCGGCTCGCACGCGGTTGGTCACAGTTCTAACCTAACCTAACCCATTTGTACGGGGTGCTTAGTTACTGCGACCAATTCGGATCGCACGTGGTTAGTTACAGTTCCGACTGTATTTACAATAGCAATCAATGTCGAAATTATTACTATTGAACGAGTTGCCAATTTTCCTTCGGCATATTTAATAATAATAATAATAATACGGCAGTACTCCTTGATACGGCTCGCATTGTGAGAAGGTTCCTGTCTCTGCAGCCCTAACCACCGGTAGCTTGGACCCTGCTCCCGACACCGGCAGACCTCTATTTTTTTATATTTTTAAATGTTTTTTAAATCCTTTTTTTAAGAAATATTTAAAAATGTAAATAGATAAGAAATAAAATAAATAAACGAAATAATAATAATAATCTTTATTACATAAGAAAGTGAATTACAAATAGTGTGAAGTCCCTGACGCTTGTGCTAGGTGATTAACCTGTGTTACAAGAGCCAGAATTTCATAACTGCGAGCGTTTTTAAACGGACGACGGTCGTATGTATAATGGCAAATCATACAATCTGCGTGCTACATATATAAGGTGAAAATACAGCATGCGATATACCTTATCATATTACGAATACGTTACCATATTACGAATGGTTGACTGATGTGTCAGTGTGCGTGCCTGTAGGTACAGCGAGCTGGCTGACTCCGATAGACACAGTTTTTCGTTAGCGAGAATCTGTACGCCTTTTTTTATACGCCTATGAATCTATATATTTAAAAATGAATACCAATTTCCCTTGGTCACGCCATAACTTGACAACGGGTTGACCGATTTGAATATAGGAAAAAAATATAAAATTTTGAGAGAACAGCGTCTGGCGGGTCAGCTAGTTAGCTACTTAAATAATAAACATTTTGGAGTATGAGAGAATTACAAAACATTTGATCTGGTGCTTATAGGTATTCTATTTTCCGCTAACCGCTACGTTTCCTGTAAGACCTAATAAAATCGCAACTCAGCTCCACGTAAAACAGGTTAAAAAGTTACATTCGTAACGATAGTTTCGTTTGAAGTCAGCACACACCGCGTACGGACACGAGGCGAAATACTGACCTTAATTTTATTCAATTTGTAACTCTCGAACCCAAAACTTTCGTGATGCATGACTCGAACAGTAATTCGACTTTTATTGCTTTTGCTTTGCCGGATATTTCGTAAAAGGTTCGTTCTGTGGGGAAATAAAAAAATAGGCAAGAATAATAATTTTCAATAGGCTGATTTGTAAGTGGATGTTGATCAGATGCGGTTTTTGCACTTTCGGATAAATTCAATTGCATTTACATAACACAATAAAATGGTTTATCTAAACATAATGCCTGACCAATCCGTTCGCGATTAAGTAAATTGTAAAATAATAAGCAGTGTTCTTAAACTTGCTATTATAAATAACGTGTAAGTCATTCAAGAGTCATCATTATAATATTTATAAGGGTATGTATTTAATTATTTAGTCACGCCAGCAATTAACATTATATCGTACATAATTTATACAGGGTGAAATTGTATTACAATATACAAGCTAACACTAAAATAATTATAAACTTTTATATTATATATAATAAAAAATAAAAATAAAAAAGGGCATCAAAAAATTCGCTCGCATCGCTGTCAATGGGAAAAGTGCCAAAAAGACAGCATTACCACATTGGATGGCAATGCTGATTCTTTGCCCTAAAAACATGCCAGCCCTCTAGTCCCGTGAAGAGTCATCCAACCACTTGGCGATGTCCCGAAATACTCGATGAGAAATTGAAATTGCATTCATGGGCATCCTTTTAAAGGCTCATTGTACTCATAAAAAACTTTTACTATGGGACCAAACCTGAAATTGCGAAAAAAAAATCAGCTGTTCCCTACATTTAAGTTCGCATAACTCGTCCAAATGTAGGGAACAGCAGATTTTTTTCGTGATTTCAGGTTTGGTCCCTCCCATAGTAAGAGTTGTTCATAATGATGAGTCCAATGACCCTCATAAATTCAATTTAATCCTGTAGTGTAGGTATAAATAATTTGTAAAGATTATTTCACAAAAAAATAGACTCTTTAGCTTTTCACGGAAAATAATATTTCCCGTATCACATTGCAGCTAAATCTAAAAATCTTTAAAAGCTGAAATATCAGCTAAACTTTCAGAAAAATATAGTTCCACTTTCCGTGTTCTATATCGAGTTAACGAACTAGCACATACTAGAAAAGCCAATTTCCTTTCATATAAATTAGAAGCTGGTAGCTGATATTTCAAACTGCCGGGTAGCCTTTATCAGGGCGGTGTCACAGGGTACGTGGTTCTTGGCTGCGTACCAACCCTCGCCTGTCGCGCATTGCTTCCTCCCCGGCTCTCTAATTTTTCAAAACAACATGGCATTGGTCCAAGATGAATAACACGTTATTCTGATAGTGCATACAGTTATGGATTTATAGCCGAAAGCTTGTTAGTTGCGGGTTAAGTTTGTAGCGAGGTGATGCCTCATGACTAAGGTTGGAAAATAAAGGCGTGAGTAGGGTTGCGAAAAGAACCGATGGAGGCAAATTATTTCTTCAGACTGGTACCGACTTCTGACTTAAATACTTATTTCTACAAGCACCTAGGTACTGCACTTGTAGAAATCACACTAATATTATAAAGACGAAAGTTTGTGAGTGTTTGTGTTTGTATGTTTGTCACTTCTTCACGCTCAAACGGCTAGACCAATTTGGCTTAAATTTGGTACGTAGATAACTTATACCCTGGATTAACACATAGGCTACTTTTTATCTCGGTCTACGCGGGTGAAACCGCGGGTTGCAGGTAGTATATCTTTATTTCTGAAATCGTCACAGTTGTCACACAATAGGCAGAAGAGGCTGAAATATTTGAGTACTAGCTTTTGCTCACGTCTTCGCTCGCGTGGAGGGCAAAAATTATCCCACAGGAACGCACTCCCGGGATAAAAGCATTCTATGTCTTAACCCAGGTCATGGTCTACCTGTGTGCGAAATTTCATTGAAATCCGATCAAGACAGAGTTACTTTCGCATTTATAATCTACTAGCTGCACCCCGCGGCTTCACCCGCGTAGACCGGGATAAAAAGTAGCCTATGTGTTAATCCAAGATATAAGCTATCTACATACCAAATTTCATCCAAATCGGTCTCGCCGTTTGAGCGTGAAGAAGTAACAAACATACACACACACGCACACACGCACTCAGAAACTTTCGCCTTTGTAATATTAGTGTGGTGTGATATACTAATATTTATATACTGTATTAAAATTGGGGGGTGGGGGCTCGCTACGTCACAAATACGTATAAAATCTAGCAACGCATTAGATCATGACACATTTTAACTCAATGTATCGCCATAATCTTTTGATTACGTAAAAAACCTTTTTTATAAAAAAAAAACACAACCGACTTCCAAAAACAACACTACAAAGTGAAAAATAACTTTAATTTCGGAAGTCGGTGTCTAGTTAAATGTATTTTCGTTTTTTGGCACCGACTTCCGAAATTAAAGTTATTTTACACTTTGTGGTGTTGTTTTTGGAAGTCGGTTGTGTTTTTTTTTGTAAAAAAGTTTTTATTTTTCACTTTTTAGTTGTGGTACCTACCCCACATAAATTCTAATACCACTACCTACAAAACAAACTAGAACATCGTCCATATAAAAGTGGCGAAAAAATACGTATTATTGAAGCTAACTCAAAAACTACCCAAGCAAAGTTAATCAATTTTATATGGGACTAACTGTGATGGACCTCTCGAATAAAACAAAAAAAATCCAAATCGGTCTAGCCATCTTCGAGTAATCGGGGAACATACATAAAAAAAAAAAAAGGTTCCGACGAATTGAGAACCTCATCCTTTTTGAAGTCGGTTAAAAAAGGAATAAATATGTGTCCAATATTTTTGATAATCGATAAAAACAAATTTGTCATCATCCCTATTGTATTAATACACAATTTTGTACTATTATTCACTTCTGTAGGTGGACGGATCTTTTTGTATTTGTTGATGTTTACAGACCAGGCTTTTGATATTAATGAACCCTATTAATTATTATCAAATGCCTGGGCTTAAGATATCTTCAATAAGAATGAACAAATACAAAAAGATAAATATTTCATAAGTAAAGTTCAGTTGCAAAGAAAGACACGGTATCTAAATCGTTCTCAGTCAGAGTTGCGTTTAAAATGGTTTCCTGTCTGCAGCAGGCACTTTTACTTCAATAGTTATAAACTGAACCTTTTTACTAAAAACCGTTTCAATGGAAGTTTTCGTTGCAGCATTTTATTGAATGTTTAATGTTGCTTGCGAAATATGAAGTGAATTCCGACTACCGAAGTTCGAATGTTCGAAATAACTTTGAAAGATTCAAGTTTTCGTGAAATTGGTTCATTTCTGGTTTACTGCAGAAATATTTCGAATTATTTAATACATTTTGTAGGTAGTGAATTATAAGTAAATACATGTTTTGTCTTGTATATGTTGTGTTATTCAAGATTAAGAAAAATAATTTTGTACAAAAACCTTAATCTGGACATCTTTTGTATTTTTAATTAAGTTATACTTCACCGCACTTTTTTCAAGAAGAAGAATTTATCAAAACACTCAAGGCATTCACTAGAGAATGTACATGTATTAAACAAGCTTAAATTCTGGAATTTAGCATGTACTTGTAGTCTAGATCCTCATTAAACAGTTTCAAGATTCCCAAGTTGCGGCTTTATAACAGTTAGCACACTTTGTAACACCTAACAGACAATCTTTATAAACATAAACTATATTTTCAGAGCTTAAGCAAACTTTCCAGTGTCGTACAATGTTCATGTACACTTTATTTCACTTCTAAAGTTCACAGCGGGGAGTTTTAACAGTTTTAAGTAAACACAAAGTTCTGAACTCGTCTCAGTTACAAGTTTACGTATGCTAAACAAGTCCGGTCGTGTGTTAGAATGCGATGCGAAGTTTGGAGCCGCGTGCGCTGTCACTATTAGCGCTTTGAGTCGCTTCCCTCCAAACAACTTCCAACAAAGGGGAAGTTCTTCAATTTAAGATTGTTGTTATTGAGCGGCCATACATGTGTTAACAAAAGCCGTGTAATTTTACTTAAGTTTCATAAACTGCCTGATGCTGTGTCCTTGTAATGATAACAGATGGCTGCAGGCTTAGTACCTACGTAGATGTATTGTTTTTCTCATTCGTGAAATGAGTTGGAAGTTTTTAGTTGGAAAATTGTTCATCGACTATTAAAAGAAAGATGGAAACAAAAATATTTGTCATGATTGGCGTGAAAGTGGTGAATAGAAGTGATGGCAAAGTTGGCAAGTAAGAAATGATTATTATAACTAATAAGAACGTAATTGCAATAATTACATACGCACGGCTAAGATTGGCGAACTCACTTTAGCATGAAATAGTTCTAGCGATGTAGCAACTTCTTCTTCTTCGTCGTTTCCTCAATGCTGAGGATCGACATCACATACGTTCGTCTCCAAGCTGTGCGGTCTCCTGCAACGTGGATCACTCAGTAAATGCTGCCTCCAACAGCCTTCTTGGTAGTATCTGACCATCTTGCCGGTGCCTTGCCTTGACCGCGTTTGCCTTCCAGGCCATGCTTAGGTGAACGCATAATATGTCCAAAAAATCTAAGAGCACGCTGCTGGCATATTGTAGGTAGCCGCTTGGTGATGTTGAGTTCCTCCAGTATGGAATCATTCGTTCTCATGGCGGTTCAAGGTAAGTAAAAGTAGCAACACATGTGTTGAAAAGTTCACCTCAAATCTCTGCTAAATTGTTCAACTGTTTACCGCCAAACCTTTTGTTCCACGTTTACGAGTACCTAGCAATCAGTTCACGACTTTTTGTCTGTATTCCATAGGGAATAACGGGAGCCGTGCTGTGAGTGTGAGTTCCCAACTAATTGCCTGAGGCATTGTTTGCATACATACGCCTGCCTCTGCATACATTTGCGCATTCATACCTATTGATCCAATCTGACTTTTATATTAAACCCCTCTATACTTATACGTGTACTGTATAAACTCGTTCCGCGTAAAGGCTTTTAGGGAGAGTAAACATCATTGACGCATCGCGGGCGTAGGTTAAAATGCCCGACCATTTTTGTCCCGGGCCTTTCATAACCTGCCCGTTTTATGTGCGCCGGATACGGCTTTATGTAGTGTGTTGCAGTTAAAGTGTAGTCAAGCAAGCTACAGTATAATGTGACGTGGTATTGATACTGATGGTAGAGGCGGAGTGGTGGTTAGGTTGGTACAAACAAAATTCTATCTAACTGAAGTTTATTGTACTAAGCTACGCTATGCATATGGTGGGCAATTGAAAATGAAATTGTGGCATTCGGTCTTCTGGTACAAATGAAAACTTTTTAAATTTTTAATCTATCTATATAAATAAAAAAAGAGAAGTCCTTACTGACTGACTGATTGACTGACTTAACAACGCCCAGCCCAAACCCTTGGACCTAGAAAGCTGAAATTTGGCACAGAGGTTCCCTTTATAATGTAGACAAGGAATAAGGATGTATTTTCGTTTATTTTTTTATTTTTTTTTATTTTATAAATTAAAAGTTCCTTAACTAGGTGTAATAGCAAAGCACACAATTAGACCTCTGGGGTCTGTCTTAGCATGCCATGGCCTGAGATTGATCAACGCGCTATTAACAGCTGTTTAACAGCATTACATCAACTCGACTACAACTCAACTAGTTAAGTTATAATCGAGTCGATGCAATGTTCTTTAAGCTTACGCTTTATATTTTTAATATTCATTGAGTCTCTAATGTCTACAGGTATTTGGTTCAGTAAACTGGGTATTAGAAAAGAAGCGGTACGCCTGCCATAAAAGTTATTTTTGCGTGGCACTTGGATTGATTTTGATTTCGCTTGTCGCGTATTCACCTCAAATTTAACTGGAATTTGAATATCACTGTTATCAAAATGTTCTATGAGGAACAGATATTCAGCTCGCGCTAGAACAGGTAATACTGTGCAATGTTTAAATAACCCTGTGTAATTGTCTTTGTATTTATTTTTTACATAGTTAGGTACTATAAGTTTCAACAAACGTGTTTGCAAAGTATTTTATCTAGGTAAGTTTTAAATGTGCGTCCATAACTGGTGAGTCCATAAGATATTATGGACTCAGCAAGAGCTGTGTACATTTGAAGGAGGGTTCTGTACGGTATATTACGCTTTATAATGGAAAATTTGGTGAGTATCGCACGTAACTTGCCGCACACAGATTCCACATGGTAACTCCAGTTGAATCGGTTATCAATTGTCAATCCCAGATAAGTATGATATGGGACTTGCTCTATAGGCGAGCAGTGACAGTCTGGAACGTTTTTATGCAGACAATCATGACTATGAGCTATGATTTGAAAGGGATGGGAGGTACTTATATGACTTGAATGTACGTGTATAACTTTAGTTTTTTGTGGATTCAGAACAAGTCCCATATCATGTGCCCACTTAGTCATAGACTTAAAATCCTTTTGCAAAAATTCTGCGGCTAAATTCATATTTTTGTTAGCAGAGAGTATACAGGTATCATCAGCGTATTGATAAAGGGAACAGTGTGCTATAATATTTTCTAGGTCATTAACGTATGCCAGATAGTGGAGTGGACCAGACACTGAACCTTGGGCTGTGCCTTTTGTCACGTTCACAGGTCTGCTAAGGCTAGGACCAACTTTGACGCGATAACTTCGTCTACGAAGGTATTCTTTGCACCAATCGAGTAATTTTCCTCTTATACCCGAGTTTTCGAGTGTTTTTAATAGTGTATTGTGCCCGAGTGTGTCAAAAGCCTTGCTGAAATCAATGAATACGAGTATCACATGCTGCTTGTCATTTAGGTAGTTGTTAACTTCATCAGTAAAATTGGAAAGTAGATGAGCTGTAGACTTATTACTTTGGAAACCATACTGTGCTTTGGAAATTATGTCATTGTCCCGATAAAAGTTGTGTATTTGGTCGCATATAAATTTTTCGACTATTTTATTTATGGCAGGTAATATCCGAAGCCGCGCGGGAAGTACTAATGGTAAATAAGAGATAATAATTTTAAAAGCAAGAACAGTAACAAAGACAGACAACAAGAGCAGTAACAAAAAAAGCCAAGACCAATATAAGGGAGTATATTTTTATAATAGCTTTGAAAGGATTTACTCCCTATCTGAAGTCTAGTCTACTAGAGACTTACAAAACCGCTGACACGGCCTGAGCTGCGAAACTTGTAAAGCGCTGACCAGCAGCACTTAAGTGCAGGACAGACACCCAACTTAGTGTAGGTACTTGATAACTTCAGCTAGTTATGTGGTCTTGGTACTTCGTATTCAAGTATTCAAGAACTTGATTACAAGGACAGGGATGTTTGTTATGTTTACTTTTAAAGATAACAAAATGATATCCTAACATAACTAAAACTATTAAAAAACTAAAATATGGCATCGAAAAATTCCTCCGCATCGTTGTCGACTGGTAAAGTACCCAAGAGACTGGCGGCTTTGCCACGTTGTATGGCAATGCTAAGCCTCTGGCCAGCCCTTGGGTCACGGGAAGTGTCAACAAGCCGCTTGAAGATTTCGTTGAATAAACCATGAGCACACGGACCCCACGGCCCAAGGGTTTCAACCCCAAACGGCTCGAAAATATAATTACCGATAAGGTTATTATACTTTCGCCGCTTGAGGTTTTCCGCAGCCGCAGCGGCAGTGCCAGCACAGCACGCCGAGCCAGGAAGATCGGATGGCGCAAGAGTATCGACGCACGTTGCGTCCCACACTAAGGGCCTTCCCACCTTCCATGGAAATAAAGACATGCCGTCCGGTCTCTGGCCATCGTCGCGTGCCAAGCCATTGGGTTCTAATACAGCTGGAACGCCGACGGTGACAAGGGCTCGTCGGATGATGTCATTGATGTTCGCGTGCCGCGCAAAGCGACCCGCACTTCGGCTGCAAGACAGGCCGTGGTGTCCGAGGCTGTTGACAACTTCACCACAGTGACAGCGATGAGGAGAACAAGAAGGAGCTCCTGGACGCAGTGAAGCAGCGAGGCGGAAAGTAGTGTCGTCGAACAAAGTGCCTATGTTCGACGACGGTAGTGCATGAAGCCACAGACCCGACTCCCACTTACCCACAGCCAGCAGGCGCGCACGCTCCGCAGTAGTAGCAGACGTATTAAGTAAATTGTTCTGTACTACTCTGCAGAGCGGCTCATCCCACCGTCTCTGGGAAGATGGATTGTCGGAATTATTAGATTTAGATTTGATTTATTTTTAGGTTATGTTTATATTACATTTAAATTAACTTTTAAAGCAAAAAAATGCCATATCAATCTTAAGTGAGAAAAAATAATAATAGAGGATAAAAAAATAGATGATGTTAAAGAGGAACGTACCTACCTATCAGCTCAAAAACTAAATACACTTCTGGACACATCTATTGGCCCACCTTAGAGTTTAGGTTTCGATGGCCCCTACCGAAATATGATTGCTAGATTGAACAAAAACTGTTGATGCAGTTTTAAACCTGATACATTTTACCATCTTTTTCGATCGTATTGTTTTAAATTTGAATTCAGAATACCATACGACATGGAGCTATGCCTAACAAGTCGGATATGCGCCTTGTTAAAAGGAATTGATTTTTGAATAAAAAACATGTTTTATCAAATAAAGGTTTAATTTAATAACGCGTGTTACCTCCATGGGCATCTACCACAGCTCTCATACGATTAGGCATAGAGTTTATCAACCGCTCTATGAAATTTTGAGGGATCATCTCCCATTCCTCTTCTATGGCAGTTTTCAACTCCTGCATCGTCTGGGCAACTGGCTGACGAGCCCTAACACGTCTTTTTAGCTCGTCCCACATGTGCTCAATGGGGTTCATGTCTGGGCTTCTGGCTGGCCAGTCCATAACTGTGATGTTCACATCCCGAAGATATTCCCTGACGATGCCGGCCGCATGGGTTCTTGCATTATCATGCATAAAAAGGAAATTTGGGCCCACATAGTCCGCGTATGGTATCACGTGAGGTTCTAAGCACTCACGAATGTACCTTTCAGCATTTAATGTTGGCAGCCGTGGTCCTGTAACAACCTCAAGTTGAGTTTTGCCGCTCGCGGATATACCGCCCCAGACAGTCCATGAGCCACCGCCATAAGCAACCCTCTCTTCAAAGCAGCATTGTGCGAAACGCTCTCTCTTACGTCGGTAGACCTTCTTCCTTCCATCATTGCCATGTAACACAATTTTAGACTAATCAGAAAAGAGTACACGGCTCCAATCTTGCTGTGTCCAATTTAAATGACTGCGTGCGAAATGAAAGCGCGCTGTTCGGTGGGCTCGCGTTAGTTTAGGGCCATTAGCTGGCTTGTGTGGTACCATATCGCGTTCTTTTAACCTTCTCCGAACAGTTCGAGCGCTCACAGATACTCCGTGGAAGTCGCGAAGTTGGTTTTGTATCTCAATGGAGGTAAGGTGACGATTTCTCAAGCTGGTCGTCACGATGAATCGATCCTGCCTTTCAGTTGTGACCCGAGATCGTGGCCTTCCTTGGCGACGAACAAAGCCGCTAGTCTCTAGGTACCTCCGATAAACATTTCGGACCGCAGATCGACTTAAATTAAGTTGAGCACTCACGTTTCTTTGGCTGTGTCCGGCCTGAATAAGTGCCACAGCTTGGGCGGCGACTTCAGGTGAAGTATCCATAGATTATTGATAGAACCTCACCTTAATGTTAAGAATAAGTAATGTTTGTTGCAAAACCAAAGATATCAATCACTTTTTCAAGAATTAAATCCAAGTAAACCAATAAAACCAAGTTTTCTTAGTATTCGATTGTTTGATATCAACAAACAGGCTCCAAATTGTCTCTTGTTTCTTTAAATTCTGTGTTCGAAATTCAAAAAAAGACTATTGAATGAAATTGTGAATGTGCCAGGTTCAAAACTGCATAAAAACTTTTTGCTCGACCTAATATAAAATTTTAGCTAGGACCAAACGAAACTGAAAATACAAGGTGGGCCAAAAGATGTGTCCAGAAGTGTAGGTAGATCAAGCACTGATATGATGATCACCAATGTTAGGAAAACTGTTCATCATTTTCCTGCTCTTATCCCATGTTACTTGGGGTCGGCGCAACACGTTTTCTTCTTCCATTCTCCCTTTCAACCATCACGCTATCATTCACCTTCTCTTTCATATCATTCCTCACACAATCCATCCATCTTTTCTTTGGCCTTCCTCTGCCTCTCCATCCATCAACATGTATATTCATCACTCTGTTATAACAGCATTAAAGATCAGATACGACTTTCAGAGTCAATGACGACGCAAAAGATGTAGTGATGGAAAGATAGTAATTGATAGAAGATAATAATTGATAGAAAATTAATGAGTGTAAATATTGCAATGGTGACGTTAATTAATAATAATAATTCTTTATTTCAGATAACCAAGATCCAAAGTGTTAGTAATTACAATAATGATTTAAAGACTATTGTTAGTAAAGTGACACAATATTGGTGATTCTTATTTATTGATCACCGTCCTTACCATTTTCTTAAAAACTGGAGAGGTAATATCCTCCCCTATTATTTTGAGGATGCTGTTGCTAGTTCCTCGTACTCTGCTTAATAGAGATGCAGTTTTTTTGCGAATCACCTCATGAAAACCATCGGTTCGATTCTGCACAAACATCTCTGAAGTACTACAAAAGCGAGGCCTTCGCAACAGCATCCTAAAAATATTATTATACTGGACGCGCAGCGCGTCCATAGCTCTTTTGGCATACGCGACCCACAGGTTTCCCGTGTAGAAACTTAATTACCTTAATTAACTTAATTGAAAGAGTCATTTAGACAATGGCTCATCTCCCATCTTGCACTGCATGCCCGGCCACCTGCACACGTGAGTAATTAATGGCTGCATCAGCGAACGGTATTCGCATTGCTGAATTTTGGGGCAAGCAAATTTAAAGAACTCTATATATTTTTTTCGAGTTATTTTTGCCATCGACACGCTAAGAAAAAGACTTAGAAATTTTGTGAGAAATACGCACAAAAGTATCTTAACTTTTTAATATTCTACGTTGAAGTAAACGTTTTTTAAACAAGTTTTTATTAGTCTTGATATTATTATCATCTAGGACCAGATATCAAGACGAATTGAACGAGCCCAAACTCGTTAGGGATGCGTCGTTTTAATAGTGAGTTCCCATGGCCACCTTCCAGCTCCATCATCAGATCAGCTCCGCGTCACAATAATATTGCATTGTCATCCAATTTCCAATTTAGGGGTATTGTATTACCCAGTTAATGGGTTGTGGAGGTCAGATAGGCAGTCGCTCCATGTAAAATTATGGTATTCAGCTGCATCCGGTTAGAGTGGAAGCCGACCCCAACATAGTTGGGAAAAGGCTAGGCAGATTGATTGATTGTCATCCAATTTACATATGCATGTAAAATTTTAGCTCAATCGGAAACCGGGAAGTGGGTCAAATTTAACTTGCAAGATTATCCTAGACTGTGAACTAACGGTTAATCCATCTACCTATATATTAACTATATAATCAAAATCGTGTACGTACATAATTTTATAAATATGTGTACACTAATCGTCAAAAATAAGTTACCAACAGTTACAAATTAGTATTTCGTTTACAGTGTACAAGCTTTAGTAGTTACAAATACAAAATTAGTTAAACAGGTGAATACCTGTTCGCCTGAAATTATTACGTAATTTTTAAATATTTTTTTATGTAGGTATGGAACACTTAAAAATTAAATGAGAATTATTGACAAAATGAGGATTAATTTAGATGACGATGTGAGTAGCACACTATAAACTTGAATAGTGCTTATCATAGAAAATTTTACTTTAAAAAAAGTAAAAACCGACTTCAAAAGCTGTTATGTTTTATATGAAAGTTAATTTATTCGTTTTAGGTTTTTGAAGTCGGTTTTATCTTTTAAATAATTTTTCCATTTTTAGTTGATTATACAATTACATAAGCCCAACACGAATGAAAAGAATTAATTATCAAAATCCGCATAGAAATGCTGGAGATACAGTACATTTTTACATATAACGTCGTTCATAAGAAAAATTACCTAATGTACGAGTATTATATATTAAAACCTTCTTGAAAGTATTTAGATCACGTTAGTGAAAGAATCATCAAAATGGGTTCGTTAATTTTTGAGAAAATCGCGGGCGTATAAACATACAGAACCTCCTTTTTTGGAGTCAGTTAAAAACGTATGTGACTCGGACCGCACTCAGGGTTCCGTACTAATAAAACTAAAAATTTGTTTGTTGTTGTTGTGTGTTGTGGCGTGTAATCTCTGGAAATATAAATCCGATTACAAAAATTCTTTCACAGATAGAAAGCTACACAATAGTGTAGCTTTCTATCTGTGAAAGAATTAATTAATACCCAAGTGTCACAGGCAACATTGATGTCAGTGAATGACCGTGAGAAACTCAATGCAGGTGAATATCCCTTACACTATCATTACAGGTGTATGTACCCAAATTATTATAATGCAATAGGCGAGCTGGGAGCTTAAAGTAAGTATCAAAATTCTAATTAGTTTTGAAAATTATTTTAGGGTAATTCATATTTTTGAGTGTTAATTATGAAAAAATATAGCAATTGGTCATGTGACATTGAACGCGAATCAGAACGCGACACGTCACATCTTCAGTCATGTCACTTTGAAAAAATAACATTGTTTCAGGGTCCCACCTCAGGATATTTTCCCCTAAATTTGCGGGATAAATTAGAAAACGTAAATAGCATTCGCATGTTTATTTAAGGCATAGTCAGAAAATATGCGATTGAAATGTATGAAATTAAGAAATATATATTTGAACAAAAAGGTCTAGGTATCGCATATGCCTTTTTAAAAACAAGCTATTGAATGTACAGTCAACAAAAGAGATATCTAGGCAGGGTAGAGTATCATATTTTTATGTGAATGAAGCAATTCACATACAAATATGTTACTCTACCCTGCCCAGATATCTCTTTTGTTGACTGTACATTTTAGACATTTAGATCACTGTCATCACTTCTTTATTTCGAAATCACAATTAATCGATTCGAAAGTAAAATAATCAATGATATCGATTATTTAGTTATTTATAGCTTTATTAATTAGTAAAAAAGGAGGAGAAGCTCGTGGCTAAGTAATAATAGCCTCACGGGTTGATCCATTAGGTTAATGGATGGGTGACCATTCTTTACATACCGAGACTCCTTCGTGCCTCGGAAAGCACGTTAAGCCGTTGGTCCCGGCTGTCATTCGTGGATCTTTGATAGTCGTTACGGGTCGTCAGAAGCCCGAAAGACAACCAGTCTTACCAAGAGGTATCGTATTACCCAGTTACTAGGTTGTGCAGGTCAGATAGGCAGTCGCTCCATGTAAGATACTGGTATTCAGTTGCATCCGGTTAGACTGGAAGCCGACCCCAACATAGTTGGGATAGGGCTAGGCAGATTGATTAATTAGTAAAAAAAAACTAACAAATAAATATTTGATTATTTGAATCGATATCGAACATCATAGGGGAAATCCAAAAGTAGAGGTTGGATAATTATTTGGTTCGACTTGTTTAGCAGCAGACAATCTGTCACATAAGTCACAGATTTGATGGTTAAGAGCCGGTTTCTTGATCCGTACTTAACTTTGGCTAAATGTGTTTGCCAAAATGCTATTATTTACTATTTTTAACATGAATGAGCTAACATGAATGCATTCATGTTAAATCATTCCTGTTTAGCCTTTCACATTTAGAAAAAATTCAACCATTAGTATTTTTAACCATTGGTTGAGTTAACTACGGATCAAGAAGTAAATTTAGTTAATCAGTTCTTTCATTAGGAAATTTGATACAATTCAACTATTTAAATACCTAACCGGTGGTGGTTTGTCCACCAAGGACACAGGCCTTTAAAGATGATGACATCACACTAGCCACCATAACTGTATGCCCCGGAGCTGCACGATTACTGACAAATGCGTGCACTGACTGGACAGGTCCACTCAATCTGTGTGGTCCTAAAAGACCAATCTACGTGGTCTTCTTATAATCTGACCAAGATTATGTCTGGATTTTAAAAGAGAATGTGACCTCTGAGTTTATTTCAGCCTTTCTACTCAGAGTAGTCGGATAGGAAACGCCGACCTCATCTAGTTTTTAGGGTTCCGTAGTCAGCAAGGAATCCTTGTAGTTTCGCTATGTCCGTCTGTCCGTCCGCAGCTTAGCTCAGAGACTCTTAGTACTAGAAAGCTATAATTTGGCATGAATATACATTTTCATCATGTCGACAAAGTGGTAAAATAAAATCATGAAAAAAAATTTTTTTAGGGTACCTTCTGTACACGTAAACTGGGGATGTTTTTTTCTCGTCTACCCCATAGTGTGGGGTGTTGTTGGATGGGTCTTTGAAAAATATTGAGGGTTGGTGCAAACAATTTTTCGATTTAGGGATCCGTTTCTGAAATATTAAGCTTTAAAATGCTAATTTTTGTTACAGCTAAGTGTCCCCCCCCCCAACCAGCTAAACGGTTAGTTTTGGATGGGTGAAAAAATTCACAGTAGTAGTATATATAAAGAAGTTAAAAGAAAAACTATCACAGCTAAGTAGACTTTTCAAGTTTACGAGTTAGTCAACCAACTACAGAACCCTTCATTGTGCGTGGTTCGACACGCACTTGGGCGGTTTTTATTAAAAATATAATTGGCGTGTAAAAGTGTTTTACAAATCTACTTACGGAAGTAAAATCATTTATCACTTACCATTTATGAAAATAAAATTGAGTTTTATAAATAAAAAAATTAGTATTGTTAAAATATTACCGAGTGTAAATAGTGTTAACTTGTATATTGTTTGTAAAAGAATAAAGTAAATAAATGCCCTTAATTAAAAAAAAAAAGTATTGTTAATAAACACAGGGAACATTTTTAATCGGTTTCCTAAAAACTGTCAACTAGGCTAGGTATTGTGTTTAACATGCGTTCTGTATACGAAAAAGCAATTTAATTGTTAGAATTTGGCGGTCGATGGTACAGGTTACCCCACACCATGCCATATCGAATGATCCAATACCTTCTGTCTTTTACTCATATTTATCAATGCAGGTCATCAATTATTTCCGTCATGAATAAGTGCATTAATTTACATTATTCGCTAAGCTTCTATATTTTAGAGACCAACAAGGATTCAATAAAAGCCAGGTGTAAACAAATGATCGTACACAGTAGAAGATCCAAAATTGACATCTGGATTTTTTGCCCTTGTAGTGTTTTTAGGTCATTAAGTCATCTTTTTACTGCTAGCTATAGAAAACCTATATAATTCCTATATTTGTAATACATTTATTTTATCGTATTTCCGAAATTGTTTCAGGGAAAACATTTGTCTAATCGGTTTCTACTACTTGTAAATTAAGTAATAATTTGCTTGACAGACCGTGACAAAAGCCGATTTAGTTCTAGCGTTGAAATCCGCTATAATGCTGCCTTTAAAGTCGATCAGTCTTGGTCTCTCACACCATACGAGCGAGCATTGAAGCTCTGCACGATGGCGGAACAAGCGAGAAAGAAAGTTTCGCTGGTAAGTGGGCGTTTTAAAACATATGTATACTTATTAGAATGCAATTTCTCTCTGTCTATCCGATAGTGAGTTTGTAACTAGACTACTAGTGCTATCTACTATCAGTTTAAAACATACACTGCCGGGCAAAATTGTTAAAGGTTGAACCTACACTAGCGGCAGCTGACGGTCAAGGTATTTTTTTTTTCTAAAATTCATAGATGTTTGTCAACGTGAGTACCGTGGGCTTAGCTAGCCTTTAAGTTTAAATAAAAAGCAATTGGTCACGTCTTCTAGTATAAAATATATGTAGGATTATTATATCACATTACATGCTTAACCGTTTAACCATGAAAGTGTTTCTATTAGGGATCCGTATCCAAAGAGTGCCAACTGTACTCTTTTACAAAGACTACACCGTCTGTCTGCTTGTCTATTCTGTATATCGATGTCAGTTGGTCAGGGCTATAACTTTTTAAGGGTTGAACGGCTTAGTTTCGGTGCTAAGAGTCCATAGTGTCAGCGTCCGACTCGCACTTGTCTAGTTTCTAGAAAACCTAAACACAATTTAAAATATTATAAAAGAAGGATCCTGATAAGCAATGCAGAATTGTGTATACACTTGGAATACACAAGGTTATTCAATTGACTACTTCTGCTGTTTGAAAAATTCGTCTGCTAGACAATAAAAATATTACAATAGATATTGATGAATTGTCAAATTGTAAATGGTTGTCATTCCGAGTAAGTTACTCGTTACTTAACTAGGCTGGTGGTAAGATAACTATTATTATTATCTAAAAGGATGCTCAATCCACCCTTACTCTACTTAATTCGAAGCGATAGTCTGTTTTCAACCCGTTCTAGCAGCCCTTAAATAACTTTTCTAACGTTTCTACTTCCAATTTCTACTTAAGTGGTTTAAAGGAATAAAAAGCGTGGACTTTTTGCAAAAAAATTTCATCGCCGACATATTCAATGATTTACTAATATATATATATTATATATTTATACGAGTAGCATTGCTGTCACCAATCAAACTTAAATAAAATAAAAAAATCTTTTCAGTTGTTCGTGTTCGCTATAGTCATCACATGTCGAGCTGATAACGTGTCACTGAGTAGACGACTATCTTCAAGCAACAGTTTAAGCGACAACCTTGGCTTAGAAGCCTATGAGGAACCTAACGTTGGCAGATCAAGTAACAATCAGCTTGATAAAAATGCATTGCGATACGGTTATGGAGGCAGCAGTAGTAGCGCTGCAGCTGCAGCTGCAGCTGGTATGGGAGGTGGCCTTGGTGGAGGTTTTGGTGGTGGGATCGAAGCTGGCATCGAAGGAGGTATTGAAGCTGGCATTGAAGGTGGATTTGGCGGTGACATCGAAGCTGGCTTTGATGGTGGCGTTGAAGCCAGTGCTGATGCAGGTGCTAGCGGTGGTATAGGTGGTATCATCTCCAGTGCCATCGGTGGTCTCTTTGAAAGTAGCCTGAGTGGTGGTCTAGAAGCTGAAATTGAAGGAGGCATAGAAGCTGACATTGAAGCTGGTGGAAGTGCGGGCACATATGCCTTAGGAGGCGGTAGTAGTTATGCAGGAGCTGGCGCTAATGCATACGCCGCCGGTGGTGCTGGCTATGGAGGTAGTAGCGCTGGTGCTGCTGCCAATACTCATAATAGAGTTTCTCATGGCATGTATGGCGGAAGCGCCGCTGAAGCTGCTGCTGATGCCTATGGTGGTGGATATGGCGGATATGGGGGTGGCGCTGCTAACGCTAATGCTAATGCCTATTCTAGCGGTGCAACTGGTGGATATGGAAGGTATGGCGGTTATGGAGAAAGCGCTGCTAACGCTAATGCTAATGCTTATGCTGGCGGTGCAACTGGCGGGTATAGTGGATATGGAGAAAGCGCCGCTAGTGCTAATGCCCATGCTGGTGGTACATCTGGTGGATATGGCGGATATGGCGGTTATGGAGAAAGCGCCGCTAACGCTAATGCTAATGCATATGCTGGCGGTGCGTCTGGCGGATATGGCGGATATGGGGAAAGCACCGCTAACGCTAATGCCTATGCTGGTGGTGCAACTGGTGGATATGGAAGATATGACGGTTATGGAGAAAGCGCTGCCAATGCTAATGCATATGCTGGCGGTGTAAGTGGCGGATATGGTGGATATGGAGAAAGCGCCGCTAACGCTAATGCTAATGCCCATGCTGGTGGTACATCTGGTGGATATGGCGGATATGGTGGTTATGGAGAAAGCACCGCTAATGCTAATGCTAATGCATATGCTGGCGGTGCATCTGGCGGATATGGCGGATATGGAGAAAGTGCCGCTAACGCTAACGCCTATGCTGGTGGTGCTTCTGGTGGATATAGCGGATATCAAGGAAGCGCTGCTAACGCTAATGCTAATGCGTATGGTGGCGGTGTAAGTGGAGGGTATGGTGGTGGTGGGTATGGTGGTGGTGAGTACGAGAGTGCTGCAGCTGCAGCTGGGGCGGCTGGATATTCTAGTGGTGGTGGCGGTGCATACGGTAGTGCTGCAACTGCGGCTGCGGCAGGGGCTGGTGGTTATATAGGTGGTGACATAGGTGATTACAGAGCTGGTGGTGCTGCAGCTGCGGCTGGTGCTGGTGGTTACGCAGTTGGTGGTGGTTATATTGCTGGTGACGTAGGTGGTTATGGAGCTGGCGGTGCTGCAGCTGCGGCTGCGGCTGCAGCTGGGGCTGGCGGATACATAGGTGATGGTGGTGGTATATACGGTGGTGCTGGAGCTGCAGCTGGGGCGGGTGGATATATTGGCGGTGATGTAGGTGGATATATAGGCGGTGATGTAGGTGGCTACTTAGTTGGTGGTGCTGATGTATACGGTAGTGCTGCAGCTGCTTCTGGGGTAGGTGGGTATATTGGTGGTGATGCCGGTGGTTACTTGGGTGGTGGTGGCGGTGCATACGGTGGAGCTGCAGCCGCAGCTGCAGCAGCTTCTGGGGCAGGAGGATATATAGGGGGTAATGGTGGTTATTTGGGTGGTGGTGGTGGTGCATACGGTAATGCTGCAGCTGCAGCTGCAGCAGCTGCTGGGGCAGGAGGATATATAGGCGGTAATGGAGGTGGTTACTTGGGTGGTGGAGGAGGTGCTTATGGTGGTGCTGCAGCTGCAGCTGGGGCGGGTGGATATGCAGGTGGTGTCGGCATTGGTGGTGGCCTTGGTAGTGGTCTTGTCGGCGGCGGTGTCGGAGGCTATGTTGGTGCTGGCTCTGGAGCTAGCGCTGCTAGTGGCGCTGGTGGTTATACCTACACTACTACGTATGGCTTCAAATAACTTGAACATCTCAAATAGTCTTAAATTAAATATCCAATCGGATTACATTTAGTAGTTTAGTTAGAATATCTGTTCATAAATTATATCAATACATTAAAGCTTACATTCAATGAAACCATAAGTTGTAAAGCAAAACTTGACGATTAAACAACTTGTCATGTGATTTTATAACCCTATGACATAAAATTCTAACAGAATTACAATACAGACTGATGCACATACATGGTACGCCTAAATATCTTTCTATCGGCCCGTGCAAATCGTCAAAGTGGTTTAGGGGTACCAATATGAATTTATGTACTAGTAAAATGAAATGCATGTATCACTTTGTCATAATTTATCTATTATTGTTAAAATCCGTACAATATTCATAGATTCTAATCTGTTCATTATTATTCCGCTTGTCCAACTTCATTCATAATCAATGTGAAAGAACATTACTTAGTTATTGAAACATTTGAAAAACCTATTACTTAATTTTATGATTGCAGAAATATCATAAATTGCACTTGGTGCTCCATTAATGTAACTTTGTGTACATTTACTAAAATAAAAAGTGATAGAAAGACGATTTGTATAGATTAAGATGACAAACAACCTGTTTAATAATAAATATATACATGGAATTGAAGTACTTATAGAAGCTTTTATTTATGGCATGATAGTTTTCCAGACTCTGAAATGCAATCTTTTGTAATAAAAAAACATTTTTATAAAAAAAAAAAAACAACCGGCTTCCAAAAAAAAATACTACAAAGTGAAAATTAACTTTAATTTCGGAAGTCGGTGTCTTTGGATCTGTATTTTTAGCTTTTTGCCACCGAATTCCGAAATTGAAGTATTTTTCACATTGTAGCATTTTTTTGGAAGTCGGTTGTATTTTTTTTGTAAAAAAGTTATTTATTTTTCACTTTTTAGTGAGTCAGTCCGTCTTAGTTACAATCTAAGTTACAATAGCCTAATGTCAACTGCTCATCACCTTTTACAAAATATTGCTTTTCCCGATACAAGGACGTTAATTGTTGAGGAATTCTGGAGGAGAACTGGAACTGATGGTAAAGTCACCATCAGCTCCACTTCAACATATGTATTGTACGAGCATAAATTGCTTAGCAATAATCGAATCGCAACCCGTGAAATACGTATTTTTTGAGTAGTTCCGATGGCCATCTGTGGTCTTCCTCATCAGTTCCAGTTCACTAAATGGTGCTTTCCGAGAGAGAAAAAATACCCAAATCGCTATAGGTGTGCCTATAAAATTTGTGCACATAAAAATATATATTATATACGGTCGAATTGAGAAACCTCCTTTTTTTGAAGTCGGTTAAAAAGCGATACCGACCGCCTCATTTCTTAACACTTACACTGCTGGGCCCAGGTTACCTTCACAAGCGTCAGGTACTTGTGTGTGTGTGTGTGTGTGTGTGTGACGTGGTTGTTAAGGGCTTAAAAGGTCATTCTAGACGACCTTTGTTACACACAGATAGTTAAAAATTACCTGATGCTATACCATTCAGTGAACTTTAGAATCATTAGATGACACAATTATTACTATTAAACTTGAAGCAGAAGCAATGCGTGAGCTGCAGAATTCATCATCAACTGCCTAGCCATTTCCCAACTATGTTGGGGTCGGCTTTCAGTCTAATCGGATGCAGCTGAATACCAGTATTTTACATGGAGCGACTGCCTATCTAAACGCCACAACTCAGATACTGGGTAACACAAATATAGTCAGACTTTCGGGCTTCTGACGACCCGTAACGATTGTCAAAGATCCACGAATGACAGCCGGGACCAACGACTTAACGTGCTTGCCGAGACACGGAAGGGTCCTCGGTATGTAAAGATGGTCAACCATCCTCTGACTAACCATGGCAAGCGTAGCTTAACCTGGTCAACCAACCCATGCGGCTGTTATTAGTTAGCCACGAGCCACTCTGCAAAATCCATGATGGAATATTGCATGTGAAAAGCCGGCCTTGAAAGCGATAAACTGAGCACCATCAGAATATCTCACATTCTACCTGTAAAATCTTTATTCGATCGAAAGATAATTATTACTCTTAATAGGTCTATCTTTACAAAAAAGTAGGTCTTGTGGCGACATTTGACATTAATTTTAAAGAAATAATCAACAATAAAGAAACAACAAGTGCACGATTGCGCGGCCATAACTTCCAAGGAGAATATTTCGTAAAATATTGATCTAGAGCTTATAATTCTTTTTCGATAATTTTTGACAAATTTAGTCTTCAATTGACAAAAAGAATTAGATCTCTAACCCAAGTACTTGCTGAGATCTCCATGGCCGCGCAATCCTCCACGTTACGTTCGCGCGGCCAACTTAAAACCCTTGTAGTTAACTTTTTTATTTCTGCTTTGACAAATTTTTGGTTTGTTCCCTTCGATTTTGACAAATTTCAATGTTTTTTTTTGTTTAGAGAACTTGGCGGAGCAATCGTAACGCACACTGTCTTAAATACCAATTTAAAAAAATACTATGACGTGAGTGTTTGTCAACAAGGTACAAAATCATAATAATTATTTGGACCAGTATTGCAATAGAAACGAATCAGGTGACAACAAAAGTCTCTTCCCAAAGCCTGACTTATCGCCGCAATTGTGGCGTGCCCAGCACTGGCTTACACTACAGTCACACTCTCCATGTCGCCATGAGATCCCGCCGGAGCTCTGTCTGCTGTGCCGTGATTTCTCGCGACAGCGGAGTTACGCCCCGACGTTTTGCCTCCTTGCGCCACTCCCACGTGTGTGCAAGGACTTTTGGCTCCAGATCCAATGGCGGCAATTCGGCAAGGAGGCTCGCCGCCTCACCGGAGATCGTGCGGTATCCCCGGACTAGCCGAATGGACTTGACCCTTTGGAACGCGTTCAACCGGCGGGCTGGTCCCCGCCTCAAGGAACGTGCTCACACCGGTACCCCGTAAAGGGCCATGGACCGCACGACCCCCGCGTAGAGCCTCTGGCAGGAGGCGTTTGGACCTCCTAGATTGGGCAGGAGCCGCTTCAAGGCAGTCCCGGCCCGCTCTAGTCTGGGACCTGTTCCCACACGAAATCATTTTGTCACAAAGATTGCACAAATAATTCAGTTGTAACATTAATTTCAATTCAGTTAGTAGCATTCACGAATTAAGTGGGTTTTTCGACAGAATTAAAATTGAGAAAAGTGGCCGCCCTTATTTCTGGGCCGATTGCTTTCAAAATCGATATAATTTAGATAAATATATGGTCGCCATTTTATTTCTTTCTTAACCGATTGCTTTCAATAAAATTTTCCTCATTAATATATATATTATTATTATTAGACCAAACCTGAAATCGCGAAAAAAAAATTAGCTGCCCCATACATTCATGTTCGCATAACTCGTTAAAATGTAGGGAGCAGCCGATTTTTTTTTCGCGATTTTTGGTTTGGTCCCATAGTAGAAGTTGTTTGTTATCATAAGCACAATCATGTGTTTAGGTATCGGTCACTAATTACCAGTCACCCTATATACGAAGGCAGTTCTATTATTTTTTTACGTTTTTTCAAAGTATCACATTAACTAGTTAAGTCCGGATAAAAATAATATTTTAAATGAAAAGTTATTTGATTTTTTCATTGACGTTTAGTGTTGCAATTTTGTATTTATACTGCCAAGTGACAGTAAGTACATCATTATTTTATTATAATCAGTTTTAGTTTGCTATTGTAATAAAACGGAGTAAATGAATTAACAATAATGTTTATTTCTAAGTGGAAGTGTTCCTTGCACGGAGGTAAAAATATTGTAGTGTAAAAATAAATAAACTACTTTCAATTAATGACTGGCAAAAAGACCCCAAAATCCCAAATCCCAAATCTAAAAAAATATAACTTGGTTTGACAACTGTTGATAGGTTGTTAGTGACACCATGGTGTATTATCTATGAGTGACACTCATGTCACAGACGTTTGCGCTTTGTACCTTGTGATGCTCTCGATTGTTTTCCGTTTCCTTTAATTTTCACTTGACCCGGACTGCTTCTGGACTGTGATATTATTTTAATTTAAAGACGCAAGAATTTAATCTCAGCTAAATTAATGTATGGGTGGCTGCCATTGTTCTTTTTATTGTAAAGATAAAATAATAATAATAATCTGTGTTTCCACCATTGACACGAATCACACAATCACAGCGATTTGGCATGCTTAAAATTGGTTCATCAAAATCACTTTGAGGAATGGCCGCCCACGTTCTTTCTAACAAGTCAAAAAGTTGTTGTGGGGTATGCACGGCATCCATACTCGGCAGAGCTCTTCTTTGAAGCATATTCACTGCGTACTCAATTGGGTTGAAGTCTCGCGATTGAGCAGGCCACGGCAGAACGTTGATGCGAGCATCGGCAAGAGTGCGTGTTACGACTCTAGCCATGTGTGGACGTGCATTGTCGTGCATTAGTCGAAACGAATCACTCAACTGGCTTCGCAAAGGGATGATCACGTCTGAAACAATGCTCTCAACATAAATCTGACCATTGAGGTTGCCCCTGAACCAAATGAGATCGGTTCTTCTACCGGTCCAAATACCGTCCCAAACCATTATTGTTCCCCCTCCATATGCATGAACTTCCCGACAAAATTTCAAACGTTCTTGACGTCCAGAGGTCCTTCAAACTCGAGTACGGCTTGTATCCGGCCTCATACCGAAACAAGATTCATCGAAAAAGCAAACACAACGCCATTCTTCTTCCTACCAATTTCTGTGTTCGTGAGCCCATTGTAAACGGTCTACGATTGCGGGGTGCTATAGGTGGAACTCTCAGCGGTCTTCGGGAACGCAAACCCACTTCACATAAACGATTTCGGATGGTTTGGTCACTTATCAACAAGCCTGAAGAGTTGTGGAGCCTCGTAGCCAACATCATGGCGGTCATGGTACTCGTACGATTCCATCGAGCAGTATTTTGGATGTAGGTACCGGTCCTGTCTGCGAGTAGTCCTCCATGTCACTCGGCTATGCTGCCCGTGATACAATAGCGTGCCCAGAGGTTATGACGCTCTGTGTAGTGCCAAGAGCGACAGCCACAGTACGTTGCCTAGAACCAGCTTGCAACATTCCGACGGCTCTCATCATCTCTCCTCATGTCAAATGATGTCGTCGCTCCATAGCGTTGCAGAAATATTAAAGGTTTTATAAAATCGCTATTACAAACTTTTATAGGACTCCTGATTGACAGGATTTTCTATTTTTAATCAAAATTTAAAGAAAATTCTTTATTCAAATAGTGAAATTCACTAAAAAGAATCTATAACGATCCAAAAAAGTTAAAATAATAATCCTTAATTGCGGCGATACTCTAAAATGTGACCCTTGACACTTTTGATCTTAGATACTAATACTAATATATGCTAATAGTTATAGGAGAGAAAAGATTTTTTTTGTTTGTTTGTACCAAATAAGCTCCGAAACTGCTGGACCGATTGTAACTATTTTTTCACCAGTAGAAAGCTAATTTATCAGAAAGTAACATTGGCTATAATTTGTTTTCAAATAATTTAGAGATCTTTAAGAAAATTGCAATAATCTAACAGTTGCAAAATTTTGCCTATAAAATTCATTATAGGCATGCGCTGGATATGGCGTGCGCTGAGAAAACTATTCATGATATATAAAAAGCATGTACTACATGATTAAAGTACTTATTATTACCTTCAAAAAAATCCACAAGGCTAACTATCATAGTTAAGTCACAATAGCAGCTTTGTGTTCTAAAATTTAATTAGATCGCCGTTAGAAACAAAAGTTGGTTACATTCGTGTCCTAGTATTAATTCTTAGTCAAATAAATAGTTTTATCGTCAAGAGTATTTATGTAGCAGTAAAATACTTTTTAATTCATTCGAATAGGACATTTAATTACGAAGTTATCACGAGTATAAAAAAGCCATACGCGTTCCGTTCGACGACGCGCAGCCGCGCCGCGATTAACTCGAAACTCAGTATTTTTATTTTTGAGACTAAAAATGAAGAATAACGTGTATCAGGGTTTTTCGAAAATCTACTCATAAGGGGGTGAAAAGGGATAGTAAATTTTTCAGGGGAGGATTTTACTGCGGGGCTTGATTAACTCGAAAATTGGTAAAAATTATCTTTCAGTCAAGTTATGGAAACATCCGAAACGATATTTTAAAATTCCACTCCTGTGGGCATGAAAACAGGGAATACAGTTTATATGAAAAATCTTATTCATTTGATTAATTTACTTGCAACATGGCACAGATTAAGTAATATAGTTTGTCATTAATAGTTTTTCATAACTACCCTGGAGGGAGGGTCAGAGAGGGAGGGGAGAGGGAGGGGATAGGTGATGAGGAGGGAGAGGGGAGGAGGATAGGGACAGGGGTTGGTGAGGAGAGGAAGGGTAGGTGAGGAGTGAGGGGGAGGGGACGGGGTGGTAAGGGAGAGAGGGGGAAGGGGATGTGGTGAAGGGGGTGTGAGAGTAGGTGAGAGGTGGAGGGAGAGGTTAGTGGGAAGGGGATGCGGTGAATGAACGTAGTAATCTGTGGAACTAGTCGGACTTTACAAAATCTTTCTGCATTTTATAGCCCAAATCTAAAGGAAGGCTATAGGCATATTTAACATCATTCTAGGACATTTACGTGGCGAGCTAAAAGAAAAAAAAGTCAGAAAGAACGCTAAGCGAAAACGAAGTAATAGCGCGGGCAGGCAATGTGGTGCGACGGGGTGGGTCGGGGGATCAAGAAATTACACGCAGACGAAGTCGCGGGCAGCAGCTAGTAAGTGTATAAAACAAATGAATGTGATGCCATCAAACCATAGCATCAACAACCAAAGGAAATTTAATGGATATATATAAACCACTTCGCACACTATGCGACATGCGACTGCGACAGGTCGACGGTAAGACACTGATCTGTCGCATGTGACTATCATCGGGACATCATGACGCGTACGCCAACGCTGCGACAAGTAGCGAGAGCGTGCGTCTCCTCCGTAGCCTGCCGTTGCGACTCTGCAACTGAACAAGATACATGAAAATTAATGGTCGCAGTCTGGCGTTGCGTCTAGTCGCCGAGCTGTCGCAGTCGCATGTCTCATAGTGTGCATGTCGATGTCTTAGTTCACAATTTTATTATACTATAACCACAAAATTTTCAATTTTAACTTTTTAGTGGCCAATACACTAAATGTCATGCTCTTTCATTTGCGCGTATTAAAATACCGTTAATCCGTCTATTTCTACCAAAAACGTAGCTCACAGTTGTATTAAAAGAAGTTCCACGAACGTTCTATGAACGTTCCATGAACGTTCCATGAATGTTAAACTCGTATTATACTAATAACCTTTATTTTTGAAAATTGAAATAAGATCCACTTTAACTGATTTTAAGTTTCTCAACAGCAGAACACAATCCATAATATCCATACTAATATATATATATATATATATAAATATAATATTATAAATTCGAAAGTAACCCTGTCTGTCTGTCTGTTACCTTTTCACGCCTAAACCACTGAACGGATTTCGATAAAATTAACCAAAGCTATAGATAACATCCTGGGGAAGGACATAGGCTACTTTTTATCGATTAGTACCTAAACGTGAGTTGACTTTAAGATTTATCTTTATTACATGTAGATATTTTATTTTTTTAAACTGTTAACACGTTAATTGTAATAGATTTCATTATTGTAATTGAATTATTCATCTGGTAAACGCATTTTTTTTAATAGTTTGAACTCCACGTTAATCGATTATAATTTAATCGGTATTCCATTTTATCGTAACCTAAACTTAATTTTTGGATTTCTCATTTTCCAGATGGTAAATTAGGTTGATATTTCGCAAATAGAAAAATATAACCCTTTTTTTGAAACCATATCTCAACTTATTACAATATTTTAGCCCCGAGATCCCCGTCTCCTTTTCCAAACTTTACCAAACGTGCAGTAGTTGTTGCAATAATTTATAATTGATTTCATGCCTAATTTATTATTCAAAATAAAAAGTAAGTTGAAAAACTAAAACCCGACTACTGAAAAATCACGCTCGCCGCGGTCGGTCTGTAAGCTTTTAAATTAATATTATTTACTTTTACTTATTTTTAACAATTTAAACGTAATTATTTATGACATATAAGTATACATATTTGTAATGAGCTCGTCAAGACCTTTCTTTTGATACCAAACATGTCATGATTATCTCAATTTAATTTTTTTCGAGGTCAGAAATTTTCGTGTAAAGTCCACCATATAAAATTTAGGAAGAATTTATATAGCCTATGTTACCCGGACCATTATTACAAATCTACTGATACCTCATTTCTTAAAATCGGTTCAGTAATTTAGGACTGCTACGGTGGAACACACCTAAATACATACTTATATACATACATACATAGACTGCTACAATCATAACCCTTCCTTTTGGCTTTGCCGTAGTCGGGTAATGAGTGCCGATCAAAGTTTATATAAAGATCGAAATCAAATTACAGGTCGTATCATTTTATACAATTCATCATCTGCCTAGCCTTTTCCCAACTATGTTGGGGTCGGCTTCCAGTCTAACCGGATGCAGCTGAATACCAGTATTTTACATGGAGCGACTGCCTATTTGACCTCCACAACCCAGTAACTGGGTAATACGATACCCCTTGGTAAGACTGGTTGTCAGACTTTCGGGCTTCTGACGACCCGTAACGACTGTCAAAGATCCACGAATGACAGCCGGGACCAACGGCTTAACGTGCTTTCCGAGGCACGGAGGAGTCTCGGTATGTAAAGATGGTCACCCATCCACGGACCAACCCCGGCAAGCGTAGCTTAACCTGGTCGATCGACCCATACGGCTGTTATTACTTAGCCACGAGCTCCTCTTTTTATACAATTTTATTTTTTCATTTTATACAATTATGATCATAATTATTCTAAAGCTAGCTGGTAATTATAGTATTGTATTTTCAGTATTGTTCAAGTTAAACAAAAAATTAATCAAAACTAATCAGCTCTTATCACTTGTAAATTAAGTAATAATTTCCTCGGAGGACCGTGACAAATGGCCATTAATTTCTGGCATTTATATTTTCTATTGTCGCCTTAAAGCCACGCAGTCTCGTTTGCCCTCACCATTGGCATTGCAGCTTGAAAAATACCACAAACAACAATGAAAATTAGTGTCCTGGTAAGTCAGGAGCCGTTTTTCAGTAAACATACTGGACTTTGAAGTGGAGTACACAATACGTGCAAGGGAATGTTAAAAGGGCGGGTTGTCCCAAACTTGTTTTTTATAAGCAAAGTGCGAGGCGTGCGACTCCGTACGAGCCTCATAATTACTACATTTTAATAATTGATTTCCAGAAAATTATTCATTAAAATCACTTTAAAGTACGATTACCTTCGAAAACATGCAATTTTAATATTGTTTTGTGCTGTAGTTAAAATATATTATAAGACGGTTTTTTTTGGTCTAGAAAAGTAGATACATACTTACCTGTAATGTAATCGCATTTTGAACTATTATTTATTTATTTCATTATTACAAAATCTACAGCTCTTTAGCAATTTTACTTAAGTAGATAAAACCAATCTTACAGCCAATTACGGATTTACAATTTATAGCAACACTGATTACATGCATCAGAAACAACAGGATCACATGCTACGAGTAATTAATTAATATCACATAAAAAAGGTTATTTTTCTGTATACTATAATTGGCTATTTAAAGAGGCAAATTGGGGTAACCCGACGCGTCGTTAACAGCAGAATGCACAATGCCTAGTGTTATTTGAATATTTTCCAGCATAATCCGACTGATAAGACTTGTAGGCGAAGTGCAGTAGCTGCAATTTATTTAATAGGCTTGCTTAGCAAATATGGCTTTCTGATACTTACTTTTATGGCAGAAGGTCAAATTAAATTGAAAGGTACATATATGCAAACAAATAATTTACAATATTTGAAAATAAATAATACATAAAACTAATAAAATTAATAATAATCCACCGGCATTTTGTGTCATTTTTATCGTAGTTTTGTGGAAACAAGAAGCATTTAATTAATTTTGTACTAATACACTACAGTGCAGCGATGTTGTCATTATATTTTTTATTTTCAGTTGTTGTTCTTCGCCCTTGCCGTCACATGTCGAGTTGGCGTGGCGTCACCTAGTAGTAAGCGCCTAGATGTGGAAAATAGCTATACCGAAGCAGTCAGTGCGACAAGATCCGGCAGCGGTCACATAAAAGGCGAGGCTGACAATGACGTCAGTGGCACAGCTAGTGAACCACCACATCCACTAGGTGACACTGGTGGCTGGGAAATAAAGAATGCAGACATTGCTTCAAGATCAGGTCGTTTCATAAATGGAGAGGCTGGTGCCTATGCTGGCGGTGAAGCTAGTGGTTATGCCGGAGGGGCCGTTGGAGGTTACATAAGTGGAGGTGCAACAGCTGGAGCTTTAGCAACAGCAGGAGCCACAGCAACAGCTGGTGGTTATGCCGGCGGCCAAGCTGGTGGCTATGCCGGAGGTGAAGCTGGTGGTTACGCGGGAGGTGCTGCTGGTGGTTATATCGGTGGCCAAGTTGGTGGTTCTGCTGGCGGCCAAGCTATGGGTTATGCCGGTGGACATGCTGGTGCTTATGCCGGCGGCCAAGCTATGAGTTATGCTGGTGGAGAAGTTGGAGGTTACGCTGGCGGCCAAGCCATGGGTTATGCTGGTGGAGAAGCTGGAGGTTACACCAACGGCCAAGCTATGGGTTATGCCGGCGGCCAAGCTGGTGCTTATGCTGGCGGCCAAGCTATGGGTTATGCTGGTGGAGAAGCTGGAGGTTACGCCGGTGGCCAAGCTATGGGTTATGCCGGCGGCCAAGCTATGGGTTATGCTGGTGGAGAAGCTGGAGGTTATGCCGGTGGCCAAGCTATGGGTTATGCTGGCGGCCAAGCTGGTGGTTTTGCTGGCAGCCAAGCTACAGGTTATGCTGATGGAGAAGCTGGAGGTTACACTGGCAGCCAAGCTATGGGTTATGCCGGTGGCCAAGTTGGTGCTTATGCCAGCGGCCAAGCTATGGGTTATGCTGGTGGAGAAGCTGGAGGTTTCGCTGGCGGCCAAGCTATGGGTTATGCTGGTGGAGAAGCTGGAAGTTACGCTGGCGGCCAAGGTATGGGTTATGCCGGCGGCCAAGCTGGTGCTTATGCAGGCGGCCAAGCTGGCGCTTATGCCGGTGGTCAGGCTAGTGGTTATGCTGGTGGCCAAGCTATGGGCTATGCTGGTGGAGACGCTGGAGGTTATGGTGGTGGCCGAGCCGGTGGTTTTGCAGGCGGCCAAGCTAGTGGTTATGCTGGTGGCCAAGCTATGGGTTATGCTGGTGGAGAAGCTGGAAGTTATGCTGGCGGCCAAGCTATTGGTTATGCTGGCGGCCAAGCTGGTGGTTTTGTTGGTGGCCAAGCTATGGATTATGGTGATGGAGAAGCTGGTGGTTTTGCCGGCGGTCAAGCTATTGGCTATGCTGGTGACCAAGCTGGTGGTTTTGCTGGTGGCCAAGCTATGGGTTACGCTGGTGGAGAAGCTGGTGGTTTTGCCGGCGGTCAAGCTGTGGGTTATACTGGTGGCCAAGCCGGTGGTTTTGCTGGTAGCCAAGCTGGTGGTTATGCTGGAGGTGAAGCCGGTGGTTACGCGGGAGGAGCTGCTGGAGGTTATGTCGGCGGAGTTGCAACTGCTGGAGTAAATGCAGCTGGTGGTTATGCCGGTGTAGCATCATCTGGTTATGGCAATGCTGCCGCTGGTAGTGTCATTGCTGGAGGCGCTACAGGCTATGGTGGTAGTTCTGCTGGTGCTTACGGTGGTGGTGCCGCCAGTGGATACGTCAATGGTGGTGCAGCAGTTAATGCCAATGCTGCTGTGGGTGGTCACATAGGTGGTAGTGCTGGCGGTAGCGTCGGCGGCAGCTTCGGGGGAGCTGCTGCTGGCCACTTTGCCGGAGAAGCGGGTGGTCATTTTGGAGGCGCCGCTAACGCAGCTGCTGGTGGATACATAGGAGGAGAGGCCAGTGGATACGCTAATGGTTATGTTGGCGATGAGGCTGGTGGTTATGTTATACCAGTATAACCACACGCTTAAACTCTAACATCCAGTATACAACAAGTTGCTATGAGATTGCCTAATTTTATCCTGGAATTACAAAACAAACTACTTATTTATATGGATTGGATCTAAATTAAGCCGCATATTGTTATCCTTACGTATTTTGTAAAAATTAATAAATGCTGGAAGACAGTGGTAAGTATTGTAGTTTAGACTCATCACATTTGAACCTTCCCAGATCTTCTTGATAGCTATGTAACAAATTTAATCTTCTCTTTATGTCAAACCCATGACTGATTTAAATACTGATGAAGAAAGAAAGGAAGAAAAGAAAGAAAATACTTTTACTTATGGTGTCATTCTACTCATTTCGTTCACCATGCATGTAAAAAAATTCTCGAAACAATAAAAAATCACAATTCTCAGGGGCACTTCTTCACTAACCAGCAACAAACAATTGAGTAAAACACTTTCATTCCCAGTGTTTTGTAGGATATTGCTAATCCATTGCTTCATAAATTTGAAAAGTTCGTCTACTCAGCAACGTTGCAATGAACACGGGTGTCAACTGTCAAAATGAAACCCATTGCGATCAATTGTCACTTTATGTGTGTTACGCAATATTCTGTCGCTTTGTAGTATCTGATATATATTTAATCAAAGCCGCAGGTACGTAACATAGCACACGAACTGTCTTAGGTTCAGAGAGACTAAAGTGAAGTCTGTTACGAAAAAAATAAAAAAAGAACAAAATAGCACAGTACACGAGCACAGAACAGAAAATTAAAATAGTCTGCAGCTACACGTCGTAACTGGGTCAAAAGGCACTCAGCATGATGCTGTCCTATGGGGAATTTCGAATACTCAGAATCAACAGTGAATTAAGGTCTCGAGTTTGAGTTTCAAGCAACCATATTTCAAAACGTAATGCAGGAATGTGTGGCGGCGAAATAAGTTTGGTGGTAACACTTCACCGGACGACCTTACTACATTTATTAAGCTTAGCTTACGCCATTTATCAAAAAAAAATTATAAGTATATATTATTTATTATTTTTTTATTTAAAATGTATCCATTTATATCAGTACCTAGTTTGTATGGTGTACATAATAAAGAGTATTCTATTCAGTAGCCTAGATTTAGTAATATTTTGGAAATAGAACGTTGGAAACAAAATAATAACTCACCCACTCCTGACTATGGTCTGTTTTTTTAATCTCGGAGACTAATTTGACATTTCAAATGTTCCATGTATAATTTTTTCATTTCGTAGTTTGACATCTGCACCTTTTTCTTTTTTTTTTTTTTTTTGTGGATGGGAAATCATCAAATGACTTCTCCCGCTCTGGGCAGAGGCGGGAGGGCGTGTCAGACTTTTACTGACTAAAACCCACCCATGTTCCTTCAGCTGCCCGTGCCAGGGCCACGGTATCTCTTTCGAACTACCCGCGACCCCGGCGGCATCGGCCCAATTGACCCCGTCACTGCTGACATCTCTTTGAGGCGCGCGTGGAACACAACGCGCCGTCGACCCGGGCCTGGTCCTTACCGGACGGCGAGCTGCCCATTACTCGTCTTCCGCAAGCCCGCGCCTACGGTGGCCGGGAATCGGCAATCGATTCCCGCCGCCCAGGGCGTCTCCTACGGCGGCTAGGGGCGCGAGGGCGCGGCTGTTGCCTCTCCCTCACGCGTTCCGCTTCCTCCTTCGCGAGCATTACTGCTTCGCAGAAGGAGGTGACGGCTTCCCATGCACTCTCGCTCCGCACCATGGCCTGGACCAAGTTTGGACGCGAGAGATCGCCGCCGCCGATCGCCTCCGTGAGAACACGGCGGGCTCCGCCCAAGCCGGGCAGACCTCCATTGACATCTGCACCTACCTGTCAAATTAGTCTCCGAGATTAAAACACAGACTTTAAGTTTGTATGACCAATTGACCATCAATCCAACAGTCAACTCTAACCTGATGGCGGGCAGGAACGACATCAAGGGTTACAGAAGGGTCGACAACGTATTTCTAAAGAAACGTACGTGTTTCTTTCTCCTCGGTAAATCACAGCTCCTAAAATCGAACCCGGAGAAATACCTGGCACACCACCACACACTGAATACGATAGAAGCAGATTAAGTCAGAAGTAGCAGTTATTAAATTAATATTATTTAAAATAAAAATACATTGTATTTCAAAAAGACCATGGGCACTTTTGTATGAGCACTGGGTTCACATTTCAAAATTATGCAACAGTGATGAAACCTATGTCATATGAAAGCTCTTGGGGAGAACCTTATTTCATTATATGGCAGCTAAGTTCAAACACAGCGCGAAAAAGGTGTTTCGGCTCGTATTTTTTTTAATTTTAAATGAAAAATGCGCATGACATGTTATGTTATGCACATTTTTTCATTTAATAAAAAATAATTATAATATAATTATAATACGAGAGAGAGAGACTTATAAGCTGTCTGAAGCTGGTTTCTAATGAACCTTTAGGGTCAAGTGACGGGGAGTACAAACAGTTTTGCTGAGTTCGTTCCATACTATGTTGGCACGTTTCTACATAGATTTTTTACATGTTCATTATTTAGAGGCCATGTTTGGCAACCGTACGCCTTATCAGAGAGAATCCGGAAGTTGAATGTGTGTCTTTTTAGCTTGAGCCGAATGGATGATTTTTTTCAGTTTACTCCTTAAGAATCGATTTTTCATGTATATGGCCCCGGTATGGAAAAAATATGAGTAGTGAAATACAAGCGTAACATTGTCACATTTTTGTGTAAAATTTTTGTGTGTTTTCTCTAACGAGAGGGGGATAGGGATGGAGGGAGTGGGGAGGGGATGGTGGGGAGTATGAAGAGGGGTGGAAGGGGTAGAGGGAGGAGAGACAGAGACGGGGACGGTGAGAGGTGTGGTGAGGGGGAAAGGACGATCGCCTTTACACCTTAAAGTTGCTTTTTGTATAGCACTGATTCATTGAAGAAACCCTGCCCGTCGGAAATGACTGAAAAATAGAAAGTCGGAACGGCACAAAAAACAGGAGTAAACTCCAGTCGTGTGTCGGAGCTGACACACACACTTTTTTTTATTTCTTTTAAAGAAAGACCTAAATCTTTTCCATGAAGAGTTTATCTGGTTTTGTATTTCTTTGGTAGTGAGTTGTGTTGAAGAGATAATTTGTCCAAGGTAGGTTTATTCTTCTACATAGTCAATATTGTCATTATCAATTAGGGTTTAAACTTTTATACGGTTGGTCATTAATTCAGTTTGTGATGTGTTCATCTGAAGTCCTACTTTGTTCCTTTCCCTGACTAGCTGTTGCAACATTTCCTGTTAGTGTTTCGGATTTTCAGTAATCAGAATGAGATTATCAGCAAAATCTAGATGATTGAGCGTTGCTCCATTAGTTTTAATTATATAGCCACTCTAGTCTAGATTTCTAAATGCCTGTTCTAGAGTAGCAGAGAAGAGATTCGGTGACAATAGGTTTCCTTGTCTCACACCCTTGTTTATTTTTTTGTCACCCAATCTTTCTGTTTAGATTCTTGCCGTCTTATTGGTGTAAATAATTGTCTTGATTACTCGTAATGTATTTTTAGTGTACATCTTGATATAACAGTTATTCTCAGATACTTGGATGTTTCAAAGAATCGAATGCTTTATTGTAGTCTACGAATGAAGTCTCCTATACTTACAATGTATATTTAAAAAGTTTTGAATTACTTGCATATTCCATCTTTGAACCAAACATGTCTTTTTTAAGAAGATCTGAATAAATAACCCATAGGTACTTCCCTGTAGACGAAACGTGTAAAAATGCATTATCTAAAAATATGTAGTCAATTTGCAGCATACGTATATCAACGAGGAATTATACTAGCCTATAAGGAATTGTTTTCCTAACATTACATTTATACTAGATTACTTTGTAAAAGCGACGACGCTTTAAAAGAGAAATCTAGTACGCTACTTTCGAGACAGTTTTCACAACAAAATTTGAAACTCAAACTCAAAGCATTTATTTCAATTAAACCAATTATAGGCACTTTTGAATTGTCAAAGAGTCATAAAAGGAATTGTTTTCCTCACATTAGATTTATACTGGATTACTTTCTAAAAGCGACGACGCTTTAAAAGAGAAATCTAGTACGCTACTTTCGAGACAGTTTTCACAACAAAATTTGAAACTCAAACTCAAAGCATTTATTTCAATTAAACCAATTATAGGCACTTTTGAATTGTCAAAGAGTCGGTCAGTTAGTCAGAAAGTTGAAGCTAGATGCCCATTCCAAAACGCAGATCTCAATGGAGAAGAACGGGCAAGAAACTCCACGGACAATCTTTTAAATCAGATGAGTAATACAACATCCTGGATACATTAACAACATAACATCAGTTTTATCGAGTTCTTTACAGTCGGTACATCTAGCAGGGCAGCAAAAGGCAGTGTCAGGCTGTCATCTGGAATATAAACTGAAGTTTGCGAATAAAATCAATTAGACATGGGTTAGCGAATAAAAAATCGATTACACGATCTGATCTACAGTTCGCGCAGAGATGCCACGCTAAATGATACTCTTTTGTTACATAGCTTAGGTTCATTTCACATGTGGTTACGTCAAAGGTGGGGATAAAAACTAGTTATAATACCATTTATTCTGTAGTATGATATTTATTGTATTATTTTTAAAATAGTTTTAAATGAAAACATTTGGACAATCTGCGCTTATCAACTTATAAATTAGGTAATACCTTGTTTGGGGTAACCGTATCCAATATCAATTTATTTCTAGCGTTTATATCGGCTATAATGCCACCCCAACGGAACCAGTTCTGTTTGGTCGACAACCATTAAAGCAACGCCAAACAAGATATCGGAACAAATAAATATGAAAATATATTCTCTGGTAAGTAAAGTGAAATTTTGTTAAGCATAGCAATCATGATGTAAATCGATGACCGTGGAGACGACGTATTCATGAGTGAAGATTGAATTGCTGAGAGTAGGACGTCCTCAGGCTAGGTGAAGTGGCGATCTTCGCAGGGTGGCTAGTTGTGGTAGTAGCAGATTGAGAATGGCTGAGAATCGATATTACTCTGTTAGTTGTTCCTGGTAGTAATCGTCCGTTATATAAACTTGTGAGGAGAACAAATAATTGGTGTCCTAGAATGGACCCTTGGTGAAATCCGGATAAAAATGTTACTTAATTTAATTCCATACGAGTAATGAGACTGATATTGTAAAGTATAGTAATCATCAATTATTTAAGTAGCTTGTACACGGTATTTTTATTCATCATAACTGTCATTCTCATTACACATCTCACATTAGCCATTTCATACCACTGAGATGTCGTATGAAATGGCTAAATCTCGGCAAATTGGTGTAGTATGTCAATTTGCTCGACCAACAACTACCCTGACTGTACATGTAGCATGCAAAGTTAAGGCACCATAGAGATATTACCGCGTATTTAAATAAGTGCAAAACTGCGTGAGTCTAGCACTATCTATAACTTATGTGCCAGACATTCCTTGAAATAAGCAAATACCTCCGACGGATATTTCAGCATGTGTGCAGAATTAAACACATAACATGCAGTTTGGTACTCTGTCTTGCAAAGTCTTCTTAAAAAGTGGTATAATGTTACGAGTATCATAGAACAAAATAGAATATTTATACCATGTTCAAGTTACTTACAATTCTAAATAATTTTGATAAAAAAAACATTGTAGTAGGGTAATGGAACCATAACCATAAAATATAAGGTGGCAGTTACCACACGCCAATTACCTAATTGATAACATGTGTGTGCCTAATGTGTGTGTGCCTAATGTGTGTGTGTGTGATATTTATGGTATTGTGTGTTTATTACGTTATCTATGTGTGTATTTACTGAAAGTTATATGTGGATTTATATCTGGAGATTTTTATTTTAAAGACTAGCTTCTGCCCGCCACTTCGTTCGCGTGGAAGTCGTAAGACACCACAATATACTAAAATAACAGCTACATTTTAATAAAACTTCCCTGTTCCACCTTTTTAATTTTGGTCTCAGCAGCCAAAATATACAGTGAGTCAGGACTGGTGAAGCGGGAGCAAGTGACGTAAAGTTTTCCGTGTGAGAAGCAGCTCGTCTTGACGTAGATTTCCGCAGCCTTCAGTACCAATTTCCCATTGCTTTTTTTTTCATTTTGATTAAATTAATAAACGCGTGCGTTCCTACGCATATTATACTAAGTAATGACACAACACTGATACACTCTGAATGGTGCATTCTTACAGATTATTCCTGAAAATAAAATTATCATTAAAATAATTTATCAGTAGATTGTAAACACATGGGATTTCTCATTAACAGTCACCATAGATATTTATGACCATGGATGGCTGAAGAGGCCTTAACTTCATGTTTGTCTTTGTACATTTTACGAACTATCATAAAAGTATAATAATAGTATAACAAAATGTAAAAAAGGAATCCTCAATTATTAATATATCAATAGTATATCAAAATATTGTTATGATAATATTAGATCTTTACCTATGAAATTGCCGTTCTGCAGTACTGGCCATTTCAAATCAAAATAATTTTTATTTGGCTATGAATTCTAATTTCAAATTAATTTTATTTTAAAAACATGGATTTTTTTTTCCAAAAGTAGTCATTTGTTTATTGATTAGTGTTACATTTTCATCGCATTTCAATCTTTTTCGTCAACATGGATACGTTAAAAATTCGAGTAATTATGGAATATGAGTACCGTCGTGGCAGCAACGCGGCACAAGCGGCACGCAACATCAACGACGTTTACGGAGCTAACACTACAAACCAACGCACCACTTGTTATTGGTTTGCTCGCTTCCGTTCTGGAAATTTCGACCTGAAAAATGAACCTCGCGGTCGTGCGAAGACTTTGGTCGACAATGACGAATTAAAGGCGATTGTGGAAGCTGATGATACACAATCTACGGCTGAATTAGCAGCAGCTTTCGACGTTAGCGTCAAAACAATATTGGTCCATTTGCGTCAAATTGGCAAGATATAAAAGCTTGACAAATGGGTGCCCCACGAACTCAATGATCGCCAGCGCGAAGTACGCGTCGAGACGTGCCTTGCACTGCTCAACAGACACACAAATGAAGGAATTTTGAACCGCATTGTTACCTGCGATGAAAAATAGATTCTGTTTGATAACCGCAAGCGCTCAGCAACTTGGGTTGGATCCTGGTTCAGCACCTAAACAATGCCCTAAACGAAAACTTACCCCTAGAAAAGTGATGGTCACTGTTTGGTGGTCTAGCGCCGGTGTGATTCATCACAGCTTCTTACCAAACGGGGTGAGCATTACTTCAGATGTGTACTGTGAAGAACTGAACACAATGATGGAGAAGCTGGCACATCTCCAACCAGCATTGGTCGATCGCTCGTCTCCGCTGCTCCTGCACGACAAGGCGCGACCTCATACTGCACAGCAGACGGTCTCCAAGTTGCAAGAACTGGGGTTGGAAGCTCTCCGTCATCCGCCCTACTCACCAGACCTTGCGCCTACAGACTACTACTTTTTCCAGAATTTGGATAACTTCTTGGCGGGAAAAAAATTCAATACCCGAGAGGCAGTCCAAAATGCCTTTGAAGAATTTGTTGCCTCCCGTCCAGCTGATTTCTTTAAGAAGGGCATCAATAAACTGCCACTGTGTTGGCAAAGATGCATTGATTGCATGGGTGATTACTTCGATTAATACAAATAAAAAATGCATGAAAAAAATTCGTTTAAATTTTTTCATACAAAACGGCAATTTCATAGGTAAAGACCTATATTATATCAATAGTGGGAATCGAACATACAATCACAGATTTGTAAAGCAGTCGTCGAACCGCTAAGCGATTTTTTAGGTAAAATTTGACTAAAATAGCCGTTCTTATTAATATGTCATGATTGACTGCTTAGCTAGATATTGCTGGAAGATAATCATTTTTAAAAGGTTAAATCTGTAACTATCTGTTCTAATCGTTCCCTTTTCGGCTCAGTGGATAAATGGAATAATTCGACTGTGGTCATACATTGGTATAATATTGTGTTTTCTCTTATCTCAGTCTTATTGTTAGAATAAATTGTTGTAAACCTATAGGCGTTGTTTACATGACATTAGAATGTTCTTGTTTAATCATTCTAATCGTTCCTGCTATGGGTCAGATCTTGGTTGATTTTATGAATTTGAATAAATTGGTCCAACATAATCATGTAATAAATAAATCTGGACGTGTACTCGATCTAGTAATTACCAACTTACCATCCTGTAATGTGAATGAGGCTTCTGGTGCCCTTAGCATAATTGACAAATTTCATCCTTCTCTCGAAATATACATTCCAGTTTTAGGTGAAGTAAAACTCTCTCATAACACGAGTAACGTAAAATACAACTTTTGTAAAGCAGACTATGACCAAATTCACAGGTATCTGTCAGACCTGGACTGGTCCAACATTTTTGAAGGTTTAAATAATGATAACGAAATGCTCAACATTTTTTATAGTTATATTATATTAGATCAGCCATTGAAAGCTTCGTACCTAAAAGTGCCAAAAGACGTAGTCATTTTCCTCCTTGGTTTGATCGCAGCCTCATAAAAATGTTAAAGGAAAAATATAAGCTTAGGGTACGTTGCAGAAAATATAAAAATCCAATGGATGAAATCGAATTAAAACTAGTGAGTAAGCGCTGTTCAAACATGGCTAATGTGTGTTACCGCCAATATGTGTTGGTTTTGGGGGATAAGTTAACAAAAAACCCCAAGTTCTTCTGGTCTTATGTTAAGACAAAGCGAGGGGGACTGAGCTCATATCCAATATCAATGACTGATGGCACTACAACAACCACAACAGGGCCAAATATTTGCGAGATGTTTGCCTCATATTTTTCATCAGTATATACACAGAATGATAATGTAAACTCTGAGGTAAATAATTCTGATTTTTTAAGGAACTTGGATATGTATAGCCTGAACATAACATCACCTGTCATAGAGCACGATAAGCTACTGACAAAACTGGAGACACTGGATTGTGCTAAGGGCGCTGGACCCGACAGAGATCCACCAGCTTTTATATCTGCCCGTGCAAAATTTTTGATTGTACCTCTCTTGTTAATTTATAATAAGTCCTGAAAGATTCCTGTTTAAAGACAGGAATAAAAAAAAAAAAAGAAAACACGCAAAAAACGCTGAGAAATGCATTACGCATCCCTGCTCGTGGGGGACGAGACGGGGTATGTGGGACTCCTGTCGGAATGACAGTATACCCACTAAAACTCAGCGGTGTTCTCACATCGCCGTGATGGAAGGGCCATGGGAAACCGGCTCAGCCTTTACTTCCACAACCCTCCCGGCGCATGCCCGCCTAGCTGGCAGGCGCCGCATGCCCCCCAAACTAGGGGGCTACGGGAATGACCGGGAACACCTGGCCATCCCCGTCCGACACTGGTGGGGGCCTGTGCAATACAGGCAAGGGTGCCCCCACACCCGTTGCCTGCTGGCCTCCACCTGGGAGGAGTCGGAGATGAGTATCAAACTCACGTCTTCTTCGACCCCTCCTCCGCCTTCGGAGCGGCGCCGCGTGAGGATCATCCTCCCGCGCCCGCTCCGCCGCCTCCTTCTGGGACATTACTTCCTCGCAGAAGGAGGCGACCGCTGCCCAGGCCCACTCGCTTTCCAGCATGGAGTTGACAACGCTGGGAAGCGAGAGGTCCCGTCCGATCACCGCGATGAGACTGCGGCGTGACTCGAGCCACGACGGGCACACCTCGAGGGTGTGCTGCGCCGAGTCGTCCACCGCGCCACAGTCGTGACACAACAGCGTCTCCTCCCGTCCGATTCGGTGCAGGTACGAACCGAAACAACCGTGTCCGGACAGTACCTATACCAGACGGAACGAGAGAAACCCATGCGACCGCTCGAGCCAGTCTCGCAGGACTGGCCCAATCGCGTCGAGGGTTCGGCGGCCAAAGTCTGCGGTGACGAGGTCCCCCGTCCATTGGACGACGATGGCGTCCCTCGCCTCCCGCCGGATGGCTTCCCGCTCTTCCGGGGCTGGACGTTCTCCTCTCGCCCTCCGCCCCGCCGTCCATTCATATACTCTGGCGAGCACCCACGCCTCGTGTTCCCAAGGAGGGTACCGGCCAGAGCACATGCTGCCGCGAAGCCCACCGTGCGGTAGGCCCGCGCCACCCGCTGGGCTATGGCCCTTTGGGGTGCCCGCAAGGCGGCGGCGTTCTCCCGCCTTCGGAGGGAGTCCTCCCAGATAGGAGCCCCGTAAAGGGCCATGCTCCTCAAGATGCCGGCGTAAAGTTGCCGGCATCGCGCGCTGGTCCCCCCCAAGTTGGGAAGCAGCCACGAGAGCGCGCCCGCGGTCTTCAGCAGGCGCGACGACAGCCCGCTAAAATGCTGACCGCAGCGCCACCTGCTGTCGAGTACAAGGCCCAGATATTTCATCTGGGCCTTCACCTCAATTCCGACGCCCTCCACGAAGATGTGGGCGTCAGGTGAGGGGCGCTGCCGAGGTCTGTGGAAGAACACTTACCTATCCTTACCTAACATAACCTAACCGAAAAGTTTTTGTTATTCTATAAAAATCCCATCGATTTTGCAATTGAAAATGACAGAAAGTCTTTTTCTGTCTTCTCATAAACATATTGACATGTGTCCTATGACTGTTGGAGGGTGGGGACTGGGTCCATACAAAATTTCCCATGATCCTTTAACCTCTTTATAATATTAGTATAGATAGTATAGATTACATCATAGTCATACCTTTTCTGCTGCAAAAGATGAGAATGAAAGCAAGAAGCGAGTGGAGTCATACCTGACTGCGTCAATTTCACTTTTCTGTGGAAATCCTTTAGCCTTGCTTTGTACCTTGGTCCTATCAGTTCGTCCTTCACACGAAATATCCGTTTGCATCAATTAACTCTATAGCGTCGGGAGCCTTATCCAGTAACTGCCAGGTGCCATTGTCACTGTGTACCTTCAACTCTTCCTGAATGGCTGTAGTCCACAGCTGACATTCATTGCACGACTGCGCTTCTGTGTAAGTCTGTGTAACATCATAATACGACTCATCGTCATTATAAAGGTAAGTCTTTGGTTCAGGATTTGTGTTTATTGGTTTCCGAGGACGAAGTTTCATGTTTAATTTTTAAGGACTCTCTGTTGGCTTCTCAGGTACCATTGCGGACATTTGTGGTAAACCACTTTTGAAGCCATATCATACCATAGTGATAAGGTAGAAAAGCGGTTCACCAGAAATGTCCGTGATGGTACATACTCAGAAGTATCAGTGTTAGAAATATCACTGAATTCAGTATTCACTCACACGGGTGAGTGGACATTACGGACCTGCAATCATCATTTTCAGATAAATCATCACTTCCTTCTTGCTTTTCAGAGCTTGACAAAGAAGCTCATGTGATTTATGTCAGGTTTACTGCCACTCCACATTTCTTCAGGTATTTGTAGTCTAGGGCTCGTGTCGGTGAACGGTTGACTATGTATGCTACGGTCATGATGGCTTCAGCCCACAGAAGTTTCTGTAAGTCAGCATTGATTAACATACTTCTAGCTTTTTAAATAAAGTCCTATTCATACGCTCTGATAGACCATTCTAAAGGTTTGATATTTAATGTCAGCAAAATTTTCAGCAAAAATTTTATTGACATATTCAATGCCGTTATCGGTTCAAAATTTTTAATTTTTTCTATCAAGCTGGTATTTTAAGCCTTTTGTACTCTTTGAATTTATCTAGACATTCAAGCTTTGAGTTTAATATGACTACACTACCTTTCTTGAGTAATCATCGGTTAAATGTGAGAAAATACGTAGCAGCTCCAAGTGACTTCACCTCCATAGGCCCAAGAACATCGCATTGGAGTGTACTAGTTCTAGCAGTTGACTTGCTCGGAAACCTCACTTGTAAAAGATAACCTGACTTGTGGTCCAAAAGTATGGAAAAAGATTTTTGCGGTTTCTGACTTTTCTAGTACTCAAACTTCAGTTGGTCTATTTGCGGTTTCTGACATTTCTAGTACTCAAACTTCAGTTGGTCTATTTGCGGTTTCTGACTTTTCTAGTACTCAAACCTCAGTTGGTCTATTTGCGGTTTCTGACTTTTCTAGTACTCAAACTTCAGTTGGTCTATTTGCGGTTTCTGACATTTCTAGTACTCAAACTTCAGTTGGTCTATTTGCGGTTTCTGACTTTTCTAGTACTCAAACCTCAGTTGGTCTATTTGCGGTTTCTGACTTTTCTAGTACTCAAACTTCAGTTGGTCTATTTGCGGTTTCTGACATTTCTAGTATTCAAACCTCAGTTGGTCTATTTGCGGTTTCTGACTTTTCTAGTATTCAAACCTCAGTTGGTCTATTTGCGGTTTCTGACTTTTCTAGTATTCAAACCTCAGTTGGTCTATTTGCGGTTTCTGACATTTCTAGTATTCAAACCTCAGTTGGTCTATTTGCGGTTTCTGACTTTTCTAGTATTCAAACCTCAGTTGGTCTATTTGCGGTTTCTGACTTTTCTAGTACTCAAACCTCAGTTGGTCTATTTGACTTTTTTGATCCTTATAAGAAATAGGATCGATTGGCATCAAAAAAAGTTTCTGTGAAAATTTCCATTTTCTTGCTGACTTCATTTTTTCAAAATCTGTGTAGGTATCATCATCTACTGCCTAGCTTTTTCCCAATTTTGTTGTTGGGGTTAGCTTCTAGCTCAATGCCAGTATTACAAAAACTGTTTCTAAATGTTACGGACATTCTCCTAAGAGCGTTTTCTTGTAGCGACCACGGTTAAGGTACCAGCCCTTATTGCACCATCTCACACGCGCAGGTCGTCAAATAATAGGTAGTGTTTATAGAGATAAAAGAAACTAGCAGGTTAAGTTAATACATATAATTATATTTTAGGTAACACGGTTAGGTCGCGAGTAAAGTCACAGTAACAGTCTGAACCCTAATTGTGTAACACAATCGAAATCGATCACAATCGGAATCGGAATCATTTTGATGCAAATTGCTAATCCATTGCTACTGGATTAAAAAAAATTGTCTGCTCGTCAATGTAAATAACGCAATGAATGTTGTTGAACTGTCAAAATGAAACCGATTCCGATTGATACTGTGTTACGTAGTTGCCCCGCAGCTGAGCACTCGCACACACTAGGGTAGGATAAGAAGATACCAACCTTAGCAGCACACATGGCAGACGTGGTGGCCAGTCAGCACAGGTTCCGCAGAGTAGGTTTTGTTGATTTGGCCGTAGGACCGCAGGTAGCGTTCGGTTCAGTACAGCATGCAGTTCCGTGCAGAATGCAGTGTGTAGTCGTCCTACCCTCAGCGTGATCGTAGAACCCTGGAAGCACATGCAAGATGAGCATGTTAGTTACGGTGCGAGAGAGCAACCGCGTGCTAGTCTTATAGCCTCCCAAGACCAAGGAACGGTACGGAATGCAGGATAGGCGGAAGCTCACACATCACAGCGGCTTACAAGCAGAGAGGTGCAATAGCAGCGTGGCATAATGACAAATATAACATGAGGTTGGTATTGACAGATATAACAAAGGGAGAACAGTAATCATTGCAGATGGCACACTAACGGCCGAACCCAATAACCTTTTTCCAGTAAAAGACAGATCGCTATTGATGATAGACATTATAATCCTATCTATCCTTGAATGTCGGCCCACAATCGTCGATAAAGGCTATCCTATCTAACGTAAAAAAAAATAGAATATAATATGGTTCTATACTTTTCCCTCCCATGCATACCGTTACAAAAAAAAGAAAAAATAATGAAAAATGTGTTTATTCACAGAAATATTTTTTTTACAACAAATATTACCTCTGCCAAACTGCATAGCAGTTTGTTGGCAGCGACGTGTGCCTTATTATAAAAACTTATTTATTGCATGCTTATTGCTGTATGGGTACATATTAGAAAATTGAAATACCTATGGGTAAAATGTAAATGTTCAAAACATCGAAAACTTAAATATCGAACGACCATAAAACCGAAAATTAAAATAACGTAAGTTTATATAGTCGAATGGTTAGATAACCTACGTCCAATATATCTGAAATCTAATTATCTACAAAAATAACATCGAAAGACCTAAACATAAGAAATACAGAGTATCGAATGTCCTAAATATCGATATTTATTTACTATGTACAAGTCATAGAATGGAACTCCCTTGATTCGTAGAACACCTTTATATAATTTTACTTGGATAATTTTATACGAACTGAAATTATACAATGAAGATTTATATTTAAAAATGTTGTAATTAACAAGGGAGAACCTTATGAAATGTATTTAAATTATTTTTACTTATACTCGCACGTACCCAAAATAAAAAAAAGTAATTAAAAAAATTAAAATACACGACTGCCCTGCCAAAAGTAGAACTAAAAAATAGAAAAACAAGTTGTACCTATTCCCTGACTAAACAGATAAATAAAATTGTCGTTGCAGTCGGGGGACCTCATAGATTAAAAAGTATTCCACAGAATGGTCCCCCGACTGCAATGACAATTTTATTTATCTGTTTAGTCAGGGAATAGGTACAACCTGTTTTAAGGGTTCCGTACCTCAAAAAGAAAAAACGGAACCCTTATAGGATCACTTCGTTGTCCTTTTGTCTGTATGTCTGTCTGTCAGTCTGTCAAGACCCTTTTTCTCAGGAACGCGTGGAGGTATCAAGTTGAATTAATATCAAATACGTAAATCTATGGTCTCTTGGAGTCCTAATTCTTTAGGACTTAAAAGCTTGATTTCTATCAAGCTTCTAAGTCAACGCAATAAAAACATACGGCTATTTATGCGACATATTTTGATACTCACAAGTAAATCAAAACCTATAGGGTACTTTCCGTTGTCCTAGAATTATGAAATTTGGCAAGAAGCAAGCTCCCACAGCACAAATAAAGGAAAAAGTCCGAAAATTGTTAATTTGTAATTTTATCATATAAAAAAAAATTAACTGTCAGTCTGTCATGACCCTTTTTCTCAGAGACGCGTAAAGATGTCAAGTTGAAATTTATATCGAATACGTAAGTCTATAGTCCCTTAGTTCTAAAAAAATGAAAGAAAAAGAAAGAAAAAAAGAAAATACGTTTATTTGCGGTAAACATGACGCAAAGGACAGCAAAATAAAATAAACAAAGTAAAAAGCAAGTTTTGGGGAAAATATGCGTCACATCTACGCAAAATCAAGCTTATAAGTAAAAGCAATAAAAAATACGGCCATTTTGCGACATATTTTGATACTCCCAACTGGGTACTTCCCTTTGACCTAGAATAATGAAATTTGGCAAGAAGCAAGGTCTCACAGCACAAGTACAGGAAAAAGTCAGAAAAATGTAAATTTGAAGTTTTATGACATAATTATTTTTTTTTGGATTCATTGTTAAGTTTGTTTTTGGTAAATATTCTTTTCAACTACGGAACCCTTCATTGTGCGTGTTCCGACACGCACTTGGCTGGTTTTTTATTTTTTAGTTTTATTTTTAGCAGAGCAGTCGTGTATTTTAATGTTTTTAACTACTTATTTTTATTTTATACATTTTAGTGACAATGTAGATATTCACAGTCTTACTAAAGCCTGATTAAATCGTTTGCACTCAAAGATTAAATGTTTGTTTTGCACGTAGGTACCTTTCCTATATAATGTAAAGTCATGACATCTATTTTGGTCCAGACGTCAAAAAAATTTGTGCCATTTTCCGTTAGAACTTTTTCGCCTAAGCATTTCTTATTATGACACCGAAGTTGTAGGACCATTGCTCTTGGTTTTATTTGAGTTCAAAAATTGACTTTTTTCGTTAAATGAAAAAGCCCCACAAGCCTTCTCCATAAAACTTGCCAGTAGGAGACCCTGGTGGTTGCGACGTCATCATCGTATCGTTTGCCCTGTTTCACGTTGAAGTCCCCCTATGACACGGTAAACTGAGTTTTACAGCCATGCATGGCTCTGGAAACATGCTCATTCATGATCTCCACCACAGAACAGATAAAGTGATCTCTACCTCATCATGGGGGTGTGACGAGGTCGGGGCGTAAACCTGTATGACCTTCAACAGATATCTTACAGATATACTGAGTATAAGGTACGCCACCCTGGTCGACACACTGTCAATCTTCACCACGTTGCTCAGAAGGGTCATATGGACAATAAACCCGACACCGCCTTGAGACTGCTGATCTCCCTCTATGCCTATGCCCTGAAAAAAGCATGTTTCCAGATTGATTGATTATCGAGTCCTCTTCCTCTCTTTGGACTTCAGTAATCATAGCGTAACCTTGCTTAATTCTTCCTCGAGTACTGTGATCTTCTCGTCGGTCCGGAGCGTACGCGTGTTATAAGTTGCCAGGTCCAGTTTTGTTTCGGTGATTATGGTACAGTTGCCGGCACGAAACTTGAGCGTTGGCCTTGAATTACTTTAAGCGATTTTGGACTTTACTCTTGAGACAATAAGTATGCTCAAACAACCCCCACCACTTCACTGAGCGCTCAAGATTCGTGCCGTGGTTTACAGCCGGATCTCGCGAAGTGCACATTCTGCGTTAAACCCCTCGTCCTGATCTATCTATGGCAATGTATAGGTTATATAATATTGTCTAGCTCTGACTGGCGGGATTGCAAAATACTTATTATTGTTTGTGTGGTATTTTTTGGATGTGATATTTCCATAATTTATTTTACACATAACAAAAACATCAAAAAATTAAAAAAGTGGCTTAAAACCATTTCATTTAATCGAAAGAAGACAGATTTTTGTATTCAAATAAAACCAAGGGAAATGGTTTTACAGCTTCGGTTCCATAATAAGAAAGCTCAGTCTGACAAATTATAATAGAATAAACCACAATTTTTGTTTGACTTTTATATTTGGACCAAAAATGTTTGAAACGTGGTTGATGTCCTTTATGCCAATAAATTATATTATATTTTTTGGAATGTGCTCTTCAAGGCCTTTAATTTAATATCCATATTGTAATAATTGAAGAAGGGGTTGTTCGTGGATGGGTGATCATCTTTACGTACCAAGACTCCTCCGTGCCTCGGAAAGCACGTTAAGCCGCGTCCCAGCTGTCATTCGTGGATCTTTGACAGTCGTTACACCTGTAGTCAGAAATCCGAAAGTCTGACAACCTGTCTTACCAATGGGTATCGTATTACCCAATTACTGGGTTGTGGAGGTCAGATAGGCAGTCGCTCCAAGTAAAATACTGCTATTCAGCTGTATCCGGTTAGACTGGAAGCCGACCCCAACATAGTTGGGAAAAGGCTAGGCAGATTGATTGTAATAATTGAAGAATTTTTTTTTTCACATTTCATAATGTAGGTACAATATTGCTTTTTCTTCAAAAAAAAAATTATATAACCAGTGTCACTCGGGATGATGTAAGGATTCTAACGATACCCCAAACATCCAAATCTGTTTAGGCATTAACAAGTTACGGTGGAATAAAGAAACTCACGTACATAATAACATATATCAACTCTGAAAACATCACTCCTTTTTGGGCAGTCGTGTAATAAAAAACGGAACCGTTATAGGATCACATCGTTGTCCGTCTGTCAAGACCCTTTTTCTCAGGAATGCGTGGAGGTATCAAGTTGAAATTAATATCAAATACGTAAGTCTATAAATACGTAAGTCCCTTGGAGTTCTAAAAAAATCTAGCTTTTAAGTCAACGGAATAAAAAAATATGCGATATTCTCTCTCACTTGTGCGACATATTTTGATACTCGCATGTAAATCAAAACATAAAGGGTACTTCCCGTTGTCCTAGAATCATGAAATTTGGCAAGAAGCAAGGTCTCACACCACGAGTATAGGAAAAAGTCCAAAAATGATTAATTTGTAATTTTGTCACATAAAAAAATTTTTTTTGGGATTACAATGTTAAGTTTGTTTTTGTAATAAATTATTTTTAACTACGGAACCCTTCATTGTGCGTATTCCGACACGCACTTGGCTGCTTTTTTTTAAGTAAGCTATGCTTATATAGATATACCTACGTTTATCCCTTCAATTCGGGGAATAGACCAGTTTGTCATCTTTCGTAATTGTCCTGTCAAACAAATAGGTGTCAACATGTTATTGGGACGCATATTTTGGCTTTTTCATACAAATAGCTATCCGTAGTAAACCAATGATATTTCTACATATAATATCATTGTAGTAAACAATATGCCCTCCCATCAATAGATGGCGTGGCCGGTAAAGTTCCTTATACTCTGATAGATTATTGGGACGTCAAAACCATAGATAGATAGGTTTTTTTATCTCCAGTATGCCAAAACTGGTGATAGATAGGTTTCGGCCGTTACAAGTATTAGGTCAGAGTACATTGTACGTACCATATTAGCCAGAGTAATGATGAACTCACCCTAGATTGAGGCACATAGTAAACGTCCGGAGGGTTCTGGACAAGCACCCGCTTCTATAGCGAGCAGGAGGTGAAAGGTTAGAGTAATGACAGGAAAATAGTGACGCGCGTGCGCTTTTGTGATGTGCTTAGATACTTTCCTGTCGGAAATTACTATATATTCGACTATCTATTTCGACTAAATAATCTTTAGAGAGAGTAACTATTGTTACATTATGGCTTCACAACAGTAAATATTGTCGTATGTGTTAATCTCTCTAAACGTCTTAAATTCAGCAAAAAACAATAACGAAATTACCTAAAAACCAATAATTTTTTACAGGTGTTTCTCTTCGGCGTAATTATCACATGTCAAGCTACTGCCTTGCCAGGAAGACGATACCAAGATAGTAGCAATGAAGAAGGCGTGCCTGATAGTTTTTTAGAAGGCGGTCTCTTCTTATCAAATGATAGTATTGAGAAAACTCATGCCAGAATTGGCAGAGGCAGTGCTAGTGTCAACGCAGTCGAAAACGCTCACCTCACAAGTGGTAGCACTCATCTCAAGGCCGCTATCAGCGGGGGTGCAGGTGCACTTGTTTCCGGAGATGGAGCTCTGAATGGTCTTATCACCAGTGGTGCTAGCCGGGAAGTTGGTGGAAAAGCAGATGCTCTCTTTAACGGTGGTGCAAGCAGTAATTCTAACCGTGATGCCACTAGTTATATCTTTACCCAAAGTGGTAATGGATTACCAATTGGTGGAGCTGTCACATTCATTCAACAAGATGGAGATGGTATTGGAGGATTCGCTCAAAGTAGCAATGCTCTAGGTAGTGGCAAATCTGTTACCTTTCCTCAAAGCAGTTCTATCAGTTTTGTCCAAGGTAGAGGCCGTGGTGGGGGCTATGTTCAAACTGGTGGAAATACTGTAGGATTTTCTCAGGGTGGTGCTCCCGGCTTTGTACAAAATGGCGGTTTAGTCAATTTGTTACAACAGCCAATTAGGTCAAACTTTTATAGTCATGGCCACGCCAAAAGCCATGCAAATGCTAACAGCATTCTTAATGGTTGGGGACATGGTAGCAGTTATGCCAATGCTGACACCGATGTTAATGGTTGGGGCTATGGCCACAGTCATGTAAATGCTGACACTGATGTAAATGGTTGGGGCTATGGCCACAGTCAAGCAAATTCTGACACCGAGCTAAATGGTTGGCAGCACGGCAGCAGTCATGCAAATGCGGATAACGTTATAAATGGTTGGGGACAAGGAAACAGCCATGCAAATGCGGATAACGTTATAAATGGCTGGGGACACGGAAGCAGCTATGCAAATGCGGATAATGTTATAAATGGTTGGGGACACGGAAGCAGCCATGCAAATGCGGATAGCGTTGTAAATGGTTGGGAACATGGAAGCAGTCATGCAAATGCGAATAACGTTATAAATGGCTGGGGACACGGAAGCAGCCATGCAAATGCGGATAACGTTATAAATGGTTGGGGACACGGCAGCAGTCATGCAAATGCTGATAGCGTTATAAATGGTTGGGGAGACAGAAGCAGTCATGCAAATGCTAATAACGTTATAAATGGCTGGGGACACGAAAGCAGTCATGCAAATGCGGATAACGTTATAAATGGTTGGGGACATGGCAGCAGTCATGCAAATGCTGATACCGATGTAAATGGTTGGGGACATGGCAGCAGTCATGCAAATGCTGACACCGTTGTAAATGGTTGGGGACATGGCAGCAGTCATGCAAATGCTGATACCGATGTAAATGGTTGGGGATACGGAAGCAGTCATGCAAATGCGGATAACGTTATAAATGGTTGGGGACATGGCAGCAGTCATGCAAATGCTGATACCGATGTAAATGGTTGGGGACATGGCAGCAGTCATGCAAATGCTGACACCGTTGTAAATGGTTGGGGACATGGCAGCAGTCATGCAAATGCTGATACCGATGTAAATGGTTGGGGACATGGCAGCAGTCATGCAAATGCTGATACCGTTGTAAATGGTTGGGGACATGGCAGCAGTCATGCAAATGCTGATACCGATGTAAATGGTTGGGGACACGGAAGCAGTCATGCAAATGCGGATAACGTTATAAATGGTTGGGGACATGGCAGCAGTCATGCAAATGCTGATACCGATGTAAATGGTTGGGGACATGGCAGCAGTCATGCAAATGCTGACACCGTTGTAAATGGTTGGGGACATGGCAGCAGTCATGCAAATGCTGATACCGATGTAAATGGTTGGGGACATGGCAGCAGTCATGCAAATGCTGACACTGATATAATTAGTTTGGAATATGGCAGCAGTCGCCCAACTAATCGATTCGGCAACATTGAGGCAAGTGCTGAAAGTTTCGTTAAGGGTGATGATAATGCTCAAAGTCAAACACATGCTCAAACTGACATTTATGCTGTTGAAAGAGGTAAAATTCATGCCAATGCAGATAATTTAGTTATCCGCGGTGGGCATTCTCAAGGGCATGCAAATGCTAACACTTACGTCAATGGTGGCGGTATTGCTCAAAGTCTTGCAAATGCTAACACCTATGTCAATGGTGGAGGTATTGCTCAAAGTCTTGCAAATGCAGACATTTTATCTATCGGCGGTGGTCATGCTCAAAGTCTTGCAAATGCTAATACTAATGTTAACAGTGGTGGTCATGCTCAAAGTCTTGCAAATGCTAACACTTATGTTAACGGCGGCGGTCATGCTCAAAGTCTTGCAAATACTAACACCTATATCAATGGCGGAGGTATTGCTCAAAGTCTTACAAATGCAGATACTTTTGTTATTGGCGGTGGTCATGCTAAAAGTCTTGCAAATGCTAATAGTTACGTTCATGGAGGAGGTATTGCTCAGGGCCATACGAATGCTAACACTTACGTTATTAGTGGTGGTTACTCTCAAGGTTATTCAAATGCTGACACTTACGTCAATGGAGGAGGTATTGCTCAAGGACATGCAAATGCCAACACTTTCGGACACGGTGGTGGTAATTCTCAAAGCCATGCAAATGCTGATAGTTACGTTAATGGAGGAGGCATTGCTCAAGGTCATGCAAATGCAGACACTTACGTTAATGGAGGAGGTATTTCTCAAGGACATGCAAATGCCAACACTTTCGGAAACGGTGGTGGTCATTCTCAAAGCCATGCAAATGCTGATAGTTACGTTAATGGAGGAGGCATTGCTCAAGGTCATGCAAATGCCAACACTTACGTAAACGGTGGTGGTTACTCTCAAGGTCATTCAAATGTTAACACTTACATAAACGATGGTGGTTATGCTAAAGGTCACGCAAATGCAGATACTTACCTAAATGGTGGAGGTAATGCTCAGGGTCATGTAAATGCTAACACTTACGTTATTGGTGGTGATCATTCTCAAGGGCATTCAAATGCTAACACTTATGTCAATGGTGGAGGTAATGCTCAAAGTTATGCAAATGCAGACACTTACGTGAAAGGTGGTAGTCATGCAACAGGTCATGCAAATGCTAACACTTATATAAATGATGGTGGTAATGGTCAAAGCAATGCAAATGCAGACACTTACGTGATTGGCGGTGGTCATGCACAAGGTTATGCAAATGCTAACACTTACGGCAATGGTGGAGGTAATGCTCAAAGTTATGCAAATGCAGACACTTACGTGAAAGGTGGTAGTCATGCACAAGGTCATGCAAATGCTAACACTTACATAAATGGTGGTGGTAATGCTCAAAGTCATGCAAATGCTAACACTTACGTTATTGGAGGAGGTAATGGTCTAAGCCATGCAAATGCAGATACTTACATAAATGGTGGAGGTAATGGTCAAAGTCATGCAAATGCAGACACTTACATAAATGGTGGAGGTATTTCTCAAGGTCATGCAAATTCCAACACCTACGTAAACGGCGGTGGTCATTCTCAGGGTCATTCAAATATTAACACTTACGGAAATGGTGGTGGTTATGCTCAAGGTTATGCAAATGCAGACACATACCTAAATGGTGAAGGTAATGCTCAGGGTCATGCAAATGCTAACACCTACGTTATTGGTGGTGGTTATTCTCAAGGTCATTCAAACGCTAACACTTATGTCAATGGTGGAGATAATGCTCAAAATCATGCAAATGCAGACACTTACGTTATTGGTGATAATGCTTACAGTTCTGCAAATGCTGCTTCTGACGTTTATGATGGTTATGCCGACACAAACGCTTATGCAAATGGGGAAGTTTATGGATACTCGGGTGCTCTTGCAAATGCGGATGCTTATGCAAACGCTGGTGGTTACCTCGATGGAGGTACATACTCAAATGCTGATGCATATGCAAACGCGAGTCCCTTTGGAAATGCTGATGCTTATGCAAACGCAGGTGCCCTTGCAAATGCAAACGCTGCTGGGTACGCCAATGCTGGGAAATACGCGGGCGCTGATGCTTACGCAAATGCTGTTGGTTACGCTAACGGCGGTGGCATCGCAAACGGGTACGCTAATTCCAATACTTATGTTAACGGTGGTGGATATGGTACCGCTAACGCTAATGCCATCAGCAGTGTTCAAGGCTGACTCACTAAAAGTACATTACTATACATGTCGAATTGGTAGAACAAGTGAGATTTTGGAATCATGGTTGCAAAATAAGGTACTAAAGTATAGACCAATTATTTTCTCACGTTTCCAAGTACTTCAAGTTTATAAAAAATATCTCGTCTTACTGGTCCAACATCTCATAGTTTCACTTATGCTGTTGTGTAGTAGTTATGTTAATGAAAGGAAAGTTAAAACTACCTATTAACAAATTAAAACGAAATATTGTTTATGTTTTCAAGATCTCTTTTTGTAGTATCTGCTTATGTAGTTGTGGGCTTTGACAGAATATGAAAGTAATAAACTGAATTGTATATTTATCCACATAACATATTATTTTATTATGACTTGCCGGTGTGGAGCGTTTTTCATCCCAAATTCATAAACTATCTTATACATAAAATCGTACATCAGTGGTAACACTTGCACTACAAAAACCACCCTTACTGCTATAGTTTGACTGATACCACTGGACCGCGCCTTAGGTATGTGCGCGGCAAGACGGGGGTCAGTGCAGGCCGCTCAGTTGTCAACGCTCACGGCGTGCCACCCCCTGTGGTACAGCGGTATCGGTCAACTATACGACATGAAGGCTCTGTTACTGTCAAATTATTAACACTGAAGTGCCTGTCTTATGGTTAAAATTAAATAAAAAGTGTACGATGTGCCCGTTCACTCTAGTTGTACTTATATTGTTAGGTATATATTTTTGTCATATCCATGTTCTGCTTAGCCATAACTGTCCCCTGTGTTGAATATAATTATGGAATTTAAGTTTTTACTATGTTTTAACATAATTGTTATTTGTAGTAATATGGTCTTAATATTATTTAAATATACTATGTGAAACCGTGTTACAGTGTTAGTGCATAATAAAGCATTATTCTATTTATGACTTCATATAATTTTTTGCTTTTATTTCACGGTGCTAATTAAGACTCTACCTGTTATAGATTTTACAATGTCATAATAATAACCTACCGTTCTATACACCGGTTTCTCACGTTATCCATAAACTTTCGCAAACGTTAGATGTATGTTATTAGATATATTATTATTATATATGTTAGATTCCCAAAATCCCAAAGCCAAATCTAACATAGGAAGTATTGCTTAAAAAGGCTTACAAAGATATTTGTAATTTTATTTATTGATATTTATTTGAGCTATGCAATAAGAAAGGGTCTTAATTTGATGATAAATCTATCAAATGCTATTTGCATTTCATTTACACGTACCAGAGGAACTTGAGAGTTAGCGACGAAGTAAGATCATTTTTGATAACGAATCTATCAAAGACATTAAACTGGTCTCTATGGATACATAAGTTGTTATTTGTCATGCATGATTTTAACTGTCGGAATTGTTGTTTATTGAACTTGCTTTTGGGTTTCCGATTATTTTAATCAATCATTTTGATTACTTACAACATTCACTATGCCGTACGAGTATTCGGCTCAACACCAAGCTGATATTCACTTCGTCTACGGTTTCTGTGACGGTAATGCTACAGCGGCTGTACGAGAGTACCATCGGCGATTCCCTGGTCGGCGCGTGCCTGATTTACGAACATATTAACATACACAGGAGATTTTGTGAGATTGGGATTAGAACACGCCGCCCTGAACGAGCAATCAATTTGAGCGTCGCTCAAGAAAACATAATAATGAATCTTATTATTCATGATCCTACACTCGACGAGACGCGTTGGGAGAATCGTGGGTGTATCCCATAAGCTAGTGTGGAAACTGTAGAAAAGATATGGTTTGCATGCCTACCACTACAGAAAATCCCAGGGCATAATACCACCTTAGCACTACCTTAAAGGAGAAGGTGTACACCATACAAATTCAGAACCGTGAACAGCTCTTAGAAAGAATATCTCAAGGCTGCTGGACAAAGACCAAATTAGGACTCGTTTGAATATTTGTGTCGAAAAAAAGGTGGTCATTTCGAAAACTTTTTACATTCAATTTATTTTTTGTCTTTTCAAGTTTATTTTTTATTAAACGTAATCATACGTAAGTTTCATACTCGCCGAGAAGTTAGGTGGTTACTAGGACTAAAATGTACCTACCTACTAAATAGTGTACTTTTATTCAATAGTTGAGATTGATTGTTCCGAAACGGCAGATGTGGTAGGTAGCCTACTCCCTTTCCCGTTGTCGGAGGCCTACAGAAAAAGAGGAAAAATAAGGACTATAGAAAAGTTTTGCGAAGGCTGCATATCGTGGGCAGAGGTTATCATGATTTGGTTATGGAATTTCTTTTTTTATTCCTCAATAAAAATGTCACAATTCGAAATACGTACCAACCTGCTTGATAGCCTTATACGTTCTCTTTAGATAAGTACGGCGTTTGATTGACAGTGCTACTAATCAGAAGTCTGTGGGAAGAAAAAAACCAAAGAAACTTAGTTTTGACAAGTTTCAGCCCGCCAAATCTTATGAATTTTCATTACGAATACGAAGTTGCCAATTCGGATAAAGAGTTGCATATCGGGTGATTTACGTCAAGGTATTTAGTTTGAATGAAAATTAACAAAAATTAAAAAATAAGAATTGGATAATGTGTCCATAATGAAAAATGCTTATTTCCATGGTCTGAACATCTGGTCGAAGTTTATGTATATCGTCCGGAACACGGTGTATAAGAGCAGAAATGTATTTTAAAATATTTTGAATAAAACTGACTTAGAAAAGCATTTATTTTAACCATACATAATTAGCACGGAATCATAAGATTCCATACCATTTTTTACCGACTTCAAAAAAGGAGGAGGTTCTATGTTCGTCTGTGTGTATTTTTTATATAATGTTCATCGACATTTTCATCAATATGGACTGATTTTGAAAAATCTTTTATCAATTTGTAATTTGAAAATTCCTTTGTATATCTTCTGTGATTACAAAAGCTATCGATTACCTATGTAAACCATAACAAGCTACATATTATACTATACCAGCTGCTAATTTATCGACTAAATCGTTCAGTTAGCAGTTTATGTTATTAAATAAAAAATGTTTTATTTACAATCATATCGTAAAGTGCTGATTATGAATTCAAAAATAGTACCCTAATAACAGACTTTAAGCATGTACAACTGAAATAAAATGAAAAAGTTTTAGTATGATACATATTTCTTAACAAGATACTGCTAAGAGATAATGTATAAAATAACTTTTTTTAAAATTAAAGTACACTTCGTATCGACCAAGGAGTTTTCAATTCGATTTTTATCATTGTTCATTAACAAATAAAAAATAATAAATTTCTAATTAAATTTTTAATTTTTTAACGAAATTTATTTTACCGAAAGTCATAAATACGATTTGTTTGTTTTCCGATTTTCATACGTTCGAAGAATCAAATGCTCTAAGGGTTCTTGGTCTGAAAAACGACATTCCGATTTTCAATACTTCGAATAAACTGCTAAAATTAGGATTCTGATTCAATTAATATAATATTCAGTTACTTCTGATTATTCCGATACTGACCTGAAAATCCTAACCCTAGACGGTTGACATCAGGGGTACCCCGAGGTTCAGTTTGGTTAGGTTCCTTTAAACCCTGCAGATAGAAATAGAAGCCCCGCGTAGCGTGGCTCCGTCGCCCTGCTGTCAGTTTTATTGCTTGGTTGCTTGGAGAAAGTACCGTGGTTATTTTTTCTAAAACCACCCAGAAATAGGAGCCCCGCGAAGACATATACAGGGTGTTTGGTGCATCGTTTGCCAAATTGAATTGGCCGAAAGAAGAGGTCATTTGCTATCGCTTCAGGCTCAAGTACTCAATTTTGGCCACACCGGTTTTTTTATTACAACTTTCTAATTTTTATTTTGAAAAAATCCAAAACTCAGCATTAAAGCTTAAATTAAAAAAAAGTTTTAAGTGTAGTCGTCAAATTTCATTTTTATTTACATATGTACTGTTGTATGGCTCTATCAAATTTAAAATTACTTGCCAGTTACATCTAGTTTTTTTTTAATAAATCACAAAGTTTTTGGAAAAATAAAAAATGAACTTAAAACTCAACTTTAAATAGCTATAAAAAAAAAACTAAAAGCGATCGGGATCTTCGAATTATTTTAAAAAGTTCTCTAGTCTATCCCCTTTCCAACGGTATGTAATGTGTTAAAAAACTCTTTTAATATCTTTAATAATTAGCTAAATGTGTAGTCGAGACACATCAGGCTGATATTGGATATTACGTTTAAAACACTAGTTTTCGCATAAATTACATGCTATTAGTAGATAGATACTGTTATCTCACGTCTTACGTAGTCTCTTATCTCGTTCTTACATAGGGAACTTTCCTCGAAATTGAAAAAAAAATACATTATTACAAAAATAATCATTTATTAATAAGTAATTTAATTACATACTAATCTTACAAGAATTAGAATTTCTGCAAACAGAGTTGCCCTTATTATTAGCTGATTTGCCAATTTTCAGTGAAGACAGGTCTTTTGTTTTCCAACATGACGGTTGTCCCGCTCATTGGAGAATAACCGTCAGGGAGTACTTGAATGATGCATTCCCGGACTCATGGATTGGGAGGGATGGCCCTATTCCTTGGCCTCCACGTTCTCCAGACTTAACTCCGTTGGATTTTTACGTCTGGGGACGGGCCAAAGAACTCGTCTACGCCACGGAAGTTGAGACAAGAGATGATTTAGTCCAACGCATTGAGGCGGCTTTCATGACGATCAAAGCAGAAATGCGTTTACGCACCACTACAGTTGAGATAAGACGAAGATGTCGCGCGTGCATACGCAATAGTGGTAGACAGTTTGAACAAGACTTGTAAGATTAGTATGTAATTAAATTACTTATTAATAAATGATTATTTTTGTAATAATGTATTTTTTTTTCAATTTCGAGGAAAGTTCCCTATGTAAGAACGAGATAAGAGACTACGTAAGACGTGAGATAACAGTATCTATCTACTAATAGCATGTAATTTATGCGAAAACTAGTGTTTTAAACGTAATATCCAATATCAGCCTGATGTGTCTCGACTACACATTTAGCTAATTATTAAAGATATTAAAAGAGTTTTTTAACACATTGCATACCGTTGGAAAGGGGATAGACTAGAGAACTTTTTAAAATAATTCGAAGATCCCGATCGCTTTTAGTTTTTTTTTTATAGCTATTTAAAGTTGAGTTTTAAGTTCATTTTTTATTTTTCCAAAAACTTTGTGATTTATTAAAAAAAAACTAGATGTAACTGGCAAGTAATTTTAAATTTGATAGAGCCATACAACAGTACATATGTAAATAAAAATGAAATTTGACGACTACACTTAAAACTTTTTTTTAATTTAAGCTTTAATGCTGAGTTTTGGATTTTTTCAAAATAAAAATTAGAAAGTTGTAATAAAAAAACCGGTGTGGCCAAAAATGAGTACTTGAGCCTGAAGCGATAGCAAATGACCTCTTCTTTCGGCCAATTCAATTTGGCAAACGATGCACCAAACACCCTGTATATAAACTAACTAAACATATATTAAATATAAACATATATAAACACTAACACACACATAACTGACATAACTCACACACATATAACTCAATAAGGACTCGCTCATATAATACTATTGATTTACTCGTATTTAGGAATTCCTTTTTTACATTTTGTTATACTATTATTCTTATATGATAGTTCGTAACAAATACTTTTTCCCCAACCTAATATATTATGTTTTTTGTTGGTTGGTTGTTAATTAAATATTCTATTTATTTGTTTATAATACACTTCTGGACACATCTTTTGGCCCACCTTGTATTTTCAGTTTCGTTTGGTCCTTGCTAAAATTTTATATTAGGTCGAGCAAAAAGTTTTTATGCAGTTTTGAACCTGGCACATTCACAATTTCATTCAATAGTCTTTTTTTTGAATTTCGAACACAGAATTTAAAGAAACAAAAGACAATTTGGAGCCTGTTTGTTGATATCAAACAATCGAATACTAAGAAAACTTGGTTTTATTGGTTTACTTGGATTTAATTCTTGAAAAAGTGATTGATATCTTTGGTTTTGCAACAAACATTACTTATTCTTATCATTAAGGTGAGGTTCTATCAATAATTTATGGATACTTAACCTGAAGTCGCCGCCCAAGCTGTGGCACTTATTCAGGCCGGACACAGCCAAAGAAATGTGAGTGCTCAACTTAATTTAAGTCGATCTGCGGTCCGAAATGTTTATCGGAGGTACCTAGAGACTGGCGGCTTTGTTCGTCGCCAAGGAAGGCCACGATCTCGGGTCACAACTGAAAGGCAGGATCGATTCATCGTGACGACCAGCTTGAGAAATCGTCACCATACCTCCATTGAGATACAAAACCAACTTCGCGACTTCCACGGAGTATCTGTGAGCGCTCGAACTGTTCGGAGAAGGTTAAAAGAACGCGATATGGTACACACAAGCCAGCTAATGGCCCCAAACTAACGCGAGCCCACCGAACAGCGCGACTTCATTTCGCACGCAGTCATTTAAATTGGACACAGCAAGATTGGAGCCGTGTACTCTTTTCTGATGAGTCTAAAATTGTGTTACATGGCAATGATGGAAGGAAGAAGGTCTACCGACGTAAGGGAGAGCGTTTCGCACAATGCTGCTTTGAAGAGAGGGTTGCTTATGGCGGTGGCTCATGGACTGTCTGGGGCGGTATATCCGCGAGCGGCAAAACTCAACTTGAGGTTGTTACAGGACCACGGCTGCCAACATTAAATGCTGAAAGGTACATTCGTGAGTGCTTAGAACCTCACGTGATACCATACGCGGACTATGTGGGCCCAAATTTCCGTTTTATGCATGATAATGCAAGAGCCCATGCGGCCGGCATCGTCAGGGAATATCTTCGGGATGTGAACATCACAGTTATGGACTGGCCAGCCAGAAGCCCAGACATGAACCCCATTGAGCACATGTGGGACGAGCTAAAAAGACGTGTTAGGGCTCGTCAGCCAGTTGCCTAGACGATGCAGGAGTTGAAAACTGCCATAGAAGAGGAATGGGAGATGATCCCTCAAAATTTCATAGAGCGGTTGATAAACTCTATGCCTAATCGTATGAGAGCTGTGGTAGATGCCCATGGAGGCAACACGCGTTATTAAATTAAACCTTTATTTGATAAAACATGTTTTTTATTCAAAAATCAATTGCCTTTAACAAGGCGCATATCCGACTTGTTAGGCGTAGCTCCATGTCGTATGGTATTCTGAATTCAAATTTAAAACAATACGATCGAAAAAGATGGTAAAATGTATCAGGTTTAAAACTGCATCAACAGTTTTTGTTCAATCTAGCAATCATATTTCGGTAGGGGCCATCGAAACCTAAACTCTAAGGTGGGCCAATAGATGTGTCCAGAAGTGTATAACGGCTATTGTTCCTCGAGTATTGTCAGACGTCGTAAGGTCGCCGCTTCTTCTGTTTACTACAACTGTTATATTTATAATGGATGATGCAGGCAGTAACGGATATATTCACTAGACTTTGAAATATATAAGATCCCATTAAAATAGATAAAAAAGCTTTTAGAAATCATTCAGACCACCAAAATAAGGACAATGTTAAAAAAAAATACGAAAAACGCATTTGATACTTACAAAGAAAAAACCGGCCAAGTGCGTGTCGGGCCACGCGCAGTAATATTAGAAATCATTATTAATAAGAATGTTACAAAAAAAATTAGTCAAAAATAGTTAGTTAGTGTTAGTTGTACAACTAACAACGTTATATAAGTAATTATTAATGGAATTTGTACGAAATCTTTACTGTTCCAAGTACATTTTACAAGTTGGTTGACTATTACTCATAAACTTGAAAAGCCTACTTAGCTGTGATAGTTTTACTTTTAACTTCGTTATATATACTACTATCTTGATTTTTTTCACCTATCTAAAACTAACCATTTAGCTGGCAGGGACACTTGACTCTAACAAAAATTAGCACTTTAAAGCTTAATATTTCAGAATCGGATCCCTAAATCGAAAAATTGTTTCCACAAACCAGCAATAATTTTGAAAGACCTATCCAACAACACCCAACACCATGGAATAGACGAGAGAAAAAAACATCCGCACTTTACGTGTACCTACAGAAGGTACCCTAAAAAACTTTTTTTTCATGATTTTGTTTTACCACTTTGTCGGCGTGATGAATATGTATATCCATGCCAAATTTTAGCTTTCTAGTACTAAGAGTCTCTGAACTAAGCTGCGGACGGACGGACAGACAGACAGACGGACATAGCGAAACTATAAGGGTTCCTTGTTGACTACGGAACCTTAAAAAATCAGCTAGCGAAAGTACACTAAAAATGTTGGTTACCCAATGCTTAAACACATCCATGTCTTTGTTATTTCATAATTCTGATACTAAAAATGTGCAGGAGAACGCCACCGGCACGTCACCGCCCGCCCCCGCCGCGATTTTTTTATTATTTTAGGTCAAAATAAAATCACTTTAATCAATGTTTTTTTAGCTTGGATATCTGTTAGACGTACTGAACGCTGTGTTAAAATTTGCCCATCTAGTTTATTGTGACCTTGTAGATAACTATACTTTTATAGACAAGATTAATTTATTGCTAACTAGAATACCTATTTACTTACATGAAAAACAAATGAAGAACTTTGAGCTTTTCTATTTCTGTGCTACCAGTTTGGTAGTTTCGACCCTGAAAAACCTTTAGGTCCAATCTAGGGTGATGTAATGATGATAGGAGATGATGAACTTTAAAATTTGAAGAAAGAACTGATATTCTTATGCTAAAACACATAACACAGCGACATGGGTCGATGAAATACATAATACAGAACGAAAGACCATCACAAAAATAAAATTATAGAACAACGTACAACGCCACATGCGAACTACGCATCAAACACCTGACGTCACACATTTCTTGCATCGCGCAAGCAGAGTTTACCGTGTGGCTGGCATACAACAACAGCCCTCTGGTCGGAAGATCCTCCCTTTTCCACGCAGGATGAGTGAACTTTACACCCTGTTCCTCATACCTATATATTTCAGTAGGGTTGGCAGTGACATTCTCATAAACTCTATGAATCAACCCAGTAGTACCCTTATCAATCAATCCAATCTATTGTAGTGCATTGCTGGTGCTCTCCCAAGTGGCACCACAACACGTGTGAGGTAATTGCGTTACACACTTACAGTAGCAATGGCTTTATTTTGACAGTTCAACAACATTCATTGTGTTATTTACGTAGATGAGCAAACAAATTTTTCGAACATATGAATCAGTGGATTAGCAATATCCTTCAAAATCTGATTCAGATAGTGTAGTGTATTACGCAATCAGGGTGTCGGTTCTCCGCGTTCCGCATCCAGTTAGTCCCATTCCTCTTTTAAAGGTCCACGGTACATCTGGCTGCAGGGCAACAAGCGATATCGCTTGCCAATTCGCGATTTGTGCTCCAGGACTCCTACGCAGTAATACACTCATGGCAACATAAGTCTGATCCATTGGCCAGCTTAAATAAATCACGTTAGACATCAAGTTACGTTTACAGGATAATTATGAGTTTATTAACATTTAATAAGGTTATGACATGGAAGAAGAATACAGTAACTTATCTATATTAAAAAAAAAAATGGCTAGGTGCGAGTCGGACTAGCACACGAAGGATTCTGTATCACCGTACAATACCTATTTTTGACACTAAATATTAAAAACAAAAAACTCTTTAGTAAAAAAAAAAAAAACACATTTCTTGTGTGGGGCCACGTTTTAACTTTATTTTATTTTCATTATTTGTTATTATAATGGTCATAGTAGAAGTTTGTACTACTGTGGCCGCAAAATGGTTGGATAGTTCTGTGAAAATTTCAAGTATCTATTATGGTTCAAACGATGAGAGAGAAGCATGAACAGATGGACAGCGGAGCCTTAGTAATAGGGTCCTGTTGGCACCCTTTGGCTACGGAACCCTTTTTTCCCCTGGGGAAATTCTCATGGATACCGTGTGGGAAGAACGGACGGAGTTGTGTCGGACTCCTACCGACTAAAACCCCACTGTTCTGTCGGGGGCCCGGGAGATACTTATACATTCCACCAGTCCGCCATGCCTAGCGGGTCCCATCATTACTTAATGGCCGCACTTGCGGCCGATCTCACAACCGCACGTCCTCCCATTAAGGCGCGCATGTCATGCGTACCATCTCTTTAATTGACGACACAGCCCCAATTTCGCCTCCTCTGGTAGACGGAGATCGTAAAGCGCCCTTAGACTCCCGGCTGCTCGTCTGGTGCGCGTGCAATGAGAGGTATGCTCTCTCTCCCTCTCCACCGTCTTTGCATGCATCACCTCCTCACAAAAAGAGGCGATAGCATCACACGCGTTTTCGCTTCCGACCATGGACTGGACCACGGCGGGAAGCGAGAGATCACCCGCACCAAGTGTCGCGACGGAGGAACCCAACAAATACTACTAGTATTCAATCACGTGGTCGGAGAACAACAAACAATCTCTATAGATCTAAAATCCTCCACTAACCATTGCTAAAACATTAAATCGTTCAAACACTGTTATAATGACAAATTTAACAAGCGTTTAACATATTTCCATTACGTTATATTAGGCAATTCTCACATTTCTTACTTCTAAACACTTGTAACACTCTTTTTTTTTATTATTAAACTTGTACATAGTTTAAATAATTTAGTGTAAACACTTGTTAACTTGTTAATAACTCTCTTATATCTGCCTAGCCTTTTCCAAACTATGTTGGGGTCGGCTTCCAGTTTAACCGGATGCAGCTGAATACCAGTATTTTACATGGAGCGACTGCCTATCTAACCACCACAATCCATTAACTGGGTAATACGATACCCCTTGGTAAGACTGATTGTCAGACTTTCGGGCTTCTGACGACCCGTAACGACTGTCAAAGATTCACGAATGACAGCCGGGACCAACGGCTTAACGTGCTTTCCGATGCACGGAGGAGTCTCGGTATGTAAACATGGTCACCCATCCACGGACCAACCCCGGCAAGCGTAGCTTAACCTGATGGATCGACCCGTGTGGCTGTTATTACTTAGCCACGAGCTCCTCACTGTTACATAATTATATTGTAAAAATATCGTTCACTGATAACCTTGAATTGCACTTATAAATAATAATAATATAATTTTTTTTTTACTACAACAACAAATGCATAAAATAAATTGTATGTATGTACGTATGTGCAGTTTAGATTTAAAAATATTTTTTTGACTTGTGTATTATTATTTAGTTCTCTTGGATGTTTGACTTAATTTACAAGTTATTTCAGCATAATTGAACTGTTTTCTATATTTTTTCCCAAATACTTATCGAAACAGTGGTTGGTTCATACAAAGCTTTGGACCGAAGACACATTAAGAAGAGCGTTGTAAATTGTGAGCATATGAACCAGTAATAGATATGTATCTAGGTTTCCATCTTAGCCACTTTTGTGTTGAAGACGTCATGATTTTCTTTTCCAGAGCTTTTACTCAAAATAGTTTTCTGATTTTTATAAAAATTATGGAGTAAGGTTATATTTTCAGTTTGTGTCTATCGATCTTTTTAAAATTTACCTTTATTTTCATCAGCATTTAGATTATGCGTTTCTTGTATAGCCTTATTTAAAAACTGATTCTATACTTCGGTACAATAGTCAACCTCCTAATTCTCTTGTTCGATTAGATGTTTAGGTAGTTCTAACTAAGCTAAGCTATTATTAACGGTTGAGTAATGCTAAAAAATTAATTTCATGTTTTACCTTACGACCGCATAAAATACGAACTTGTGATTGCCCGTGAAATATTACAATTAGGTTTTGCTGTAGTAGTGACGTTTAAGTGTACTTTTGAAACGAAGAAGGATTGAATTCTGTAGCTTAGCTTTGCTAATTTGTTTTGATTAATCTGACACAAAACGTTAAAATCACTAATCTCTTTGACTTATAGGTAACTCATTTAACCATTTTATGACATTTTCATTCTCTAATTGAAGAGCTCACTCAATTGCCTTTCGTTTGCAAGCAGGGTGATTCATCATCCATTGATGATGATAGGTCTATTTGTGTATTCTCTTACAATTTTAACAAGGCATGATATTCTTTCAACTTGCTGAATCTTGGCGACTGTAGGTCGGACTGGAAGAGATGCAAGGTTAATAATAATAAATAATAAATTTATTTTTCATATAGCATATTTGGCTTACAATGCCTGTCGAGGAGTCTCCATTTAGGCATATAATTGCCTGTAGTTGAAGGCTCCGCTCTTCCCTTACATTAGAAACTTACGAGTACAAATAGGTATATGTATAAAGAAACAAAACAAGGAAAAAATGCGATCAATTTATACGAGTGTGTGCGAGATTTATATGTGTGCGTGTGTATGTGTATGTGGGGGTGTGTTTGTGTATGAGGGGGTGTGTTTGTGTGTGTGAGGGTGTGTGTAGGTATGTGTGTGTGAAAGAGATTTTCGGTGTACATGAGTGACTAAAAAAGCAAATAACATCACTCTTATAATAATATTATTAAGTCACACGTTGCAGAAGTAACTCTACGTCATTATAGTTTAAAGTGTGAAGCCATGCTATTAACTTCTTTTTACATTCATATTTTTTTTTATTATAAATATATATTAATTTATTAATTTTATTGTATAAAAAAGCTGAGAGCTTTTTATATTGTCTACTGGCAAATTCTGTCCTAGTTGGGGGAACGTTTACTATGCAGTGTTTATTTCTTTTTCTTAGTATTTTATCATCATATGGTATCTCTTTGTGCATTTTGAGGATGATAAGAAGGATATACAATTTTCTCACTGACAGCAGATTACATAATTCGTACTGGTTGAAACTGCACCTCGAACTTTGTTTATCGGCTTGTCTCATGAAACACCATGTCATGATCGGCGCAAAATTAAGATATTTCTCATCCATTCTCAGCCTTCACCACACCACCACATACATCATCACTCATTCACTTCACTATTGCATTCATATAATTTGGTCATGCAATTTATCCATTTATTTTATTGAGCTTGGACTAACCAGTCACACCTTTCTTATAACATTGTTCATGATTACTATATATACCATTGTTTTTTTTTTTTATATTTTGAAAACATATAAACTTTGTTGGGCCAAAAGCTAAGAATCGAAGATTTAAGTCCAGAACCAAAAGAAGTTGCGGGATAAAACCAGTTAATACCATACATTTATCGCATTTTTTATCCAATATTGTTTAACCGAAAACACTTGGCTAATCAGTATTTAACAAACTAATCACTTGTAAACGAATAATAATTTGTATACGAGACCGAGACAAATGGCAATTATGCTGTAGCGTTAAAACCAGCTATATGTAAAGCCGGCTTATTTAAGGCGATCAGTCTTTCTCATCCACACCAGCCGTACGTGGAAGCATTGGATCCCGCCAGGATATCGAACCAACAATGATGAAAGCATGCGTCTTGGTAAGTTACACAGTTTTTAAATCCATATTAGCCCTTTTATACTATATACCAATTATGATTGTAATTCTTATCTAAAACTTTTTGAACGGTACATAATAGGTTGGGGAAAAAGTTTCTTCGCATTTTTTAAGAAAATTCAAAACATTATTTAATATACCTTATTTACATTTATCTAAAGTATGTAGGTACCATTTTGTTCGATAACTTTTTGCCATCTTGTAGGTAGGGACATGATCCCATTGCTATAGAAATTTTGGGACTTCTGATCAAAATACCGCGACAAGTGGTTTTGGCAGTGCTCTCGTGATGTTAACCTGACACTGCCTAAAGAATTCTGAAGAGACCGAAACAGGTGGAAATCTGAAGGTGCAAGGTCAGGACTATACGGCGGATGCATTAACACCTCCCAGCCAAACTCTCTTAATTTTTGCTGAGTGGCTAAAGATGTGTGAGGTCTAGCGTTATCACGATGAAAAACCACACACCTTCTGTTGATTAATTCCGGCCGCTTTCTCTCAACTTCTTGCTTTAATCTCATCAGTTGTTCGCAGGAGAGTTCAGAATCGATGGTCCTGCCTGGTGGTAACAGCTCATAATGAATAATGCCCTTCCAATCCCACCACACACACAGCATCACCTTGTTGAGAGTTAACCCGGGTTTCTCCATAGTCTGTGAAGCCTGACCGGCATTTGACGACAACCTTTTTCGCACGTTCTTGTCGTACGTGATCCACTTTTCATCACCAGTTATCAGCTTCTTCAAAAATGGTTCGGTTTCATTACGTCGTAATAAAGAATCACAAATGAGTACACGGTTCATTAGGTTTCTTTCAGTGAGCTCGTGAGGTACCCAAATATCGAGCTTTTTTGTGTACCCAGTTTTTTTCAAATGCGCCAAAACTGTTTTGTAGTCAATTCCAGTTCTTCAGCTGCGTCGTAACTACTGATATGCCGATCTTGCTCCACTTTTTCAAAAATGGCATCCATTTTATCCGTAATAGGGCGACCAGAGCGACGTGCATCTTTGACATCAAAATTTTCGCATTGAAAACGCTTAAACCAAATTTGTGCTACTCTCACAGACACTGCACTGGGTCCATAAACATCCTAAATTTTTTTCGCGCCTTGCGTTGCATTTTTACCTTTTTTGTAGTAAAATTTTAAAATGTATCGAATTTTTTCATTAGATTCACTCATCTTGACAGTACGAAAAACAAATGAAAATCACACATTTCCCTAATTTGAATTTGGAATTATGTTCTTTAAAATTTAAACTTTCTATGATACCAAAACCAGCCAGATACAAATAGTGTAGCCAAAGAGATTTTATTTTAAGTTCATACATACTATAATGCGAAAAGACTTTTTCCCCAACCTAATATTTATATTTCTTTGTTGGTAAATTAATAAATTGTTGAGAAAATTGACTGAATTGACACATTAAAATTGTCCGTAGATCCTATAGTCAAATCACAACTGTCATTTTATTACTGTTGTAAGAAATGGCTATAACGATGTTAACGGTGATATTGACATAAGGTGTAAATTTGCTTGAAAATTAGTTTTCCAGAAAGCAAATCAAATTCTGTTTTTTATTTGGAGGGTTTACTGTTTCGCGCTCATATTCAAGATAATGAAGACATTGGTTTATGGCGAAACTATCAATATTAGCTGACAGTAAAGTGGTTTAAAAAAAACAGGTTTAACTGGGCTCATAATTAATTATAGCTCAATATGAAACAAATGAATCCTACTTAACTGGTGATGCCAAATGCATGTCTCGATTTTATGGAGTTTATTCAGTTTTTTAATTTATATTTACATAATTTAAAATCTTACTGTCTTAAAATAATAATTTAATAATAATATGTACAAGTACATAAATAATTCTCGGTACATAAAAACCTAGCACTTCCCGCGTGGCTTCGCCCGCGTGGATGTCGGAAAATATCCCACGGGAACACAAATCCTTCCTTATACCTTGTCGACATTATAAAGAAAACCTCTGTGCAAAATTAAAATTTCAGCTTTCTAGGTCCAATGGCTTGGGCTGGGCGTTGATGAGTCAGTCAGTCAGTAAGGACTTTTCTTTTTATTTATAAAAAATAAGATGTTCATATCTCGGTTTTGAATATTCCGGTTTTTAAATTGATTTCAGATCGCAAGAAATGATGTTCCTTGATCGCTGGACACCTACGAGCGATTGGATTTAACAATTTCACTAACCATTCTATTTTATTTGGCAGCTCTGCTTCTTCGCGTTAGTCACCATTAGTCAAGCCAACCCATTGAACAGACAACCACTTACAAGAAGTAATGTAGACGAGGAATATACGCTTTATCAACAACCAAATACACCAAGTTGGCAAGCACTTGGCCAACCTACCGTAGTACCCGTAGTTGAAACTGAAAAGCGCTTTGGCGCTTACGGTGGTGGTGCTGGTGCCGCTGCTGCTGCTGCGGCCCATGCTGGCGCTGCCGGTGGAGGCTATCTCGGCGGGCATGTTGGGGGCCATGTTGGCGGTCACGTCGGCGGTCATCTTGGCGGACACGTTGGGGGTCATGTTGGCGGACACGTAGGCGCAGCCGCTGCCGCTGCTGCTGCCGCTGGCGCTGGCGGTTATGGCGGTTACGGATCCCGCTATTCCAACGCCAATGCCAACGCCAATGCCAACTCATATTCTGGATATGGCCGTTAAATTGGTTGAAGTTTTGCAACTAATTAATTATAGTTTTTTTTATATATAGTCTAAAATAAAATTAATTAGGCAAAATTGGTTTATGTAATTGCCTGGACATTAATTACTTTTATATTTTGTACATTTTGGCTGACATAAAATTTATATTCGGTGGTACCTATTTTTAGTTAATAAATGTATTTATGAAATTCATGTGGTATTTGACTTGTCTGGAATGGTGTTATAAAATAAATAATAGTTAAAAATGTAGTTTCTGAAAACAAGTGAACATGCTGAGATGACAGCTTATTTACTCGTATTCTGTAAAAATTTCACCGTGAAGACTTAGGTGAATTGAGCTTGAAGTGATCTGTCAATAGTGTCAATCCCTAGCTAGCATCAGATGGAATCGAGCTCGCATCAAATATAAACCCATTTTTCTTTTTTAGGGTTTCGTACCTTTGAAGGGAAAAACTGTCATTCAAGACCCTTTTTCTGATGAATGTGTTGAAGTAATTAATATCAAATGCGTAGGTCTACAGTTCCTTGGAGCACTAAAAATATCAAGCTTCTAAGTCAACGCAATAAAAAAATACAGCCACTTAAGCGACATATTTTGATACTCGCAAATAAATCACTTCCCGTTGACCTAGAATCATGGAATTTGCCAAGAAGCAAGGTCTCACAGCACAAGTAAAGGAAAAAGTTCGAAAATCCTAAATTTGTAGTTTCATCATATAACAAAAATATGTTTTGCGATTACAAACAAAACAAACAACAAATGTAAATTTGTTGGAGAATTGACCATGATGTATATCGAAGAGCATGTTTTTTAACTACAATATTAAGTTTGTTTTTGGGATAAATTTCATTCCAACTACGGAATCTTTCATTGTGCGTGGTCCGACACGCACTTGACCGGTTTTTCTTTTTTTCTTCAGATTACTATAGTCAAATTACTATATCAGCTTCGAATTTGTTACAGAATTCAAATTATACCTAAGTAATATGAATTTATCATAGTTGTTAATACGTAGTTCGGCTACAGAATCTGTTACGATGAAAACTTAAAGAATAAATTAAATAACTTACGTTTCAGTTTTTATAAAAGTGAAATTTTTCTGATGAATAAATTAATTGGTTATTATATTTATTAGGTATGTATGGACATTAGACTCGATAACAAAATGGCGAGTGGCTTTCGGCTACATGGCGAAGTGGTATTATGAAGCAGGATACATTATGCTACGTGCGAGTGTTAAGTACCAAATTTTGAAAAGATCGTAGAACAAAGTTTTCTAAGTCGTAAGTTTTAGTTGTCTAAGTTTTGTAGTTTAAGTCTATGGATTGTGTCAAAAAACCTTTTTACAAAAAAAAAAAAAAACAACCGACTTCAAAAAAAAAAAACACTACAAATAATTTAATTTCGGAAGTTGGTGTCTTTGGATCTGTATTTTAGTTTTTTGCCACTGACTTCCGAAATTAATGTTATTTGTAGTGTTTTTTTTTTACTGTAATTTTTTTTTTTAGTTTTCAGTTTTTAGTGGGTCAGTTTGTAATTTATCTAAGTTACCTAATGTTAACTGCTCATCACCTTTTTTACAAAATAGTGCTGTTCCCGATGCAGGGACTTTAATTGTTGAGGAGTCCTAAAAAGAACCAGGAGAATTGGAGCTGATGGTGTAGTCACTTAAGTGCATTGTGACGAGCATAAATTACTTAGAAACCAATCAATCTGCCTAGCCTTTTCCCAACTATGTTGGGGTCGGCTTGCAGTCTAACCGGATGTAGATGAATACCAGTATTTTACATGGAGCGACTGCCTATCTGACCTCCATAACCCAGTAACTGGGTAATACGATACCCCTTGGTAATACTGGTTGTCAGACTTTCGGGCTTCTGACGACCCGTAACGACTGTCAAAGATCCACGAATTACAGCCGGAACCAACGGTTTAACGTGCTTTCCGAGGTACGAAGGAGTCTTGGTATGTAAAGGTGGTACCCATCCACGGACAACCTACACACAAACCATAATAATGTAATCGAATCGTAACCCGTGAAATATTTAGGCATAATTGAGTAGCTCCGATCTGTCTGCATCATTAGTTACCCTTCACCAAATGGTGCTTTCCGAGAGCAAATGCACGAGTTACTGTAAAAAATACCCAAATCACTATAGAAGTGCTCATAAAATTTGAGGGTTTCCCTCGATTTCCATGTGATCCCGTCATCAGATTCTGACTTGGTAACAATGGGACCACCTCGAAATATGCTTTCGAGGTGGTCCCATTGTTACCAAGTCCTTTCAAACAAAAAAAGAATTTCGTAAATCCGTTTATATATGACGGAGTTATGCCCGAACATACTTAAAAAAATATAAACATCCGAATTGAGAACCTCCTAGTTTAGAATAAATAATATACACTTCTGGACACATCTATTGGCCCACCTTAGAGTATAGGTTTCGATGGCCCCTACCGAAATATGATTGCTAGATTGAACAAAAACTGTTGATGCAGTTTTAAACCTGATACATTTTACCATCTTTTTCGATCGTATTGTTTTAAATTTGAATTCAGAATACCATACGACATGGAGCTACGCCTAACAAGTCGGATATGCGCCTTGTTAAAGGCAATTGATTTTTGAATAAAAAACATGTTTTATCAAATAAAGGTTTAATTTAATAACGCGTGTTGCCTCCATGGGCATCTACCACAGCTCTCATACGATTAGGCATAGAGTTTATCAACCGCTCTATGAAATTTTGAGGGATCATCTCCCATTCCTCTTCTATGGCAGTTTTCAACTCCTGCATCGTCTGGGCAACTGGCTGACGAGCCCTAACACGTCTTTTTAGCTCGTCCCACATGTGCTCAATGGGGTTCATGTCTGGGCTTCTGGCTGGCCAGTCCATAACTGTGATGTTCACATCCCGAAGATATTCCCTGACGATGCCGGCCGCATGGGCTCTTGCAATATCATGCATAAAAAGGAAATTTGGGCCCACATAGTCCGCGTATGGTATCACGTGAGGTTCTAAGCACTCACGAATGTACCTTTCAGCATTTAATGTTGGCAGCCGTGGTCCTGTAACAACTTCAAGTTGAGTTTTGCCGCTCGCGGATATACCGCCCCAGACAGTCCATGAGCCACCGCCATAAGCAACCCTCTCTTCAAAGCAGCATTGTGCGAAACGCTCTCCCTTACGTCGGTAGACCTTTTTCCTTCCATCATTGCCATGTAACACAATTTTAGACTCATCAGAAAAGAGTACACGGCTCCAATCTTGCTGTGTCCAATTTAAATGACTGCGTGCGAAATGAAGGCGCGCTGTTCGGTGGGCTCGCGTTAGTTTGGGGCCATTAGCTGGCTTGTGTGGTACCATATCGCGTTCTTTTAACCTTCTCCGAACAGTTCGAGCGCTCACAGATACTCCGTGGAAGTCGCGAAGTTGGTTTTGTATCTCAATGGAGGTAAGGTGACGATTTCTCAAGCTGGTCGTCACGATGAATCGATCCTGCCTTTCAGTTGTGACCCGAGATCGTGGCCTTCCTTGGCGACGAACAAAGCCGCCAGTCTCTAGGTACCTCCGATAAACATTTCGGACCGCAGATCGACTTAAATTAAGTTGAGCACTCACGTTTCTTTGGCTGTGTCCGGCCTGAATAAGTGCCACAGCTTGGGCGGCGACTTCAGGTGAAGTATCCATAGATTATTGATAGAACCTCACCTTAATGTTAAGAATAAGTAATGTTTGTTGCAAAACCAAAGATATCAATCACTTTTTCAAGAATTAAATCCAAGTAAACCAATAAAACCAAGTTTTCTTAGTATTCGATTGTTTGATATCAAGAAACAGACTCCAAATTGTCTTTTGTTTCTTTAAATTCTGAGTTCGAAATTAAAAAAAAGACTATTGAATGAAATTGTGAATGTGCCAGGTTCAAAACTGCATAAAAACTTTTTGCTCGACCTAATATAAAATTTTAGCTAGGACCAAACGAAACTGAAAATACAAGGTGGGCCAAAAGATGTGTCCAGAAGTGTATATATTACAAAAGTAGGTACCTATGTTAAAGTCAACTTTGAAGGTAAAAGTAAGTTTTTTAAACCCAAATAGTAGCATATGGATTAAGAGGATATATTGAAGCGTGGTTTAGCTCGGTGTCTAAACGAAATGGCGTTATGGTTGTCTATGAATGAATGAATGAATACTTTATTTGCCAGAATATAGGTACATTGAATATGGTAAAGTTACATATGGTTTCACTATATTCGACTTTTTAGTCGTGCAAATTTTAAGTGACATTGTAAGTTACAATGTCAATACAATCGGTAACAATAATCAAATCAAAATAACATGTTGACGTGAGAGAGATAGAAGACTCTCACGCGCACCGGCACTAAACGCGGGCTCGTTTAAATGTAGATTTATGAAAAAAAGCTATACTTAAATAAATTTTAAGCGCAGTAAGTTAAGACAAATCATCGATCATCGATTTAAGGCAAATTTTTCCTGCACAATAAGGAACTCTTTACGTATAATCGTATAAAATAGAAAACAGACGGGGCTAATTTGATTTTTTTTTCTGTGGAAAAAATTTCAAGTTGTCACATGTTTGGTTTGGTTTATTGGTTGGTTTTAAAGGAATTTTAAAAACACGAAATTATCGTTGTATCTCCTAAATCGTAGGTGATTTTTATGGTTGTAGTAAAAATATTCAGGGCGTTAATTATTTCCTAGTATATTTTCATTCTGGCTTTGACTTATAAATTATTGGGCACGATATGACTGAAGACTTCTAACGAAGCTTCAAATTGCTTCCAATCAATGATATCAAGTAGGTACTTACACGAGCTCTAAATCAAGTATAATAGGGAAAAATTAAATTGCGATAATACCAGGATGAACAATTGAACACTACTTAAACATAATTTTCGTTAATGACGATGAAAATTGAATTCCGAAACCCGAAATCAATCATACATAATTAGGAATCACATACATTTTCTTGATTAGCAGCAAGAACCGACATCAACGGAGATTAGTTTCGGCTTAGATTTGACAATTCAATTCCAAGATATGAATTCGTGTTTGCTGAAAATTGGCAGAAAATTAACAGACACTTTGCTTTAATTTACAATATCTTGCACAAACAGATTCTCTCCTCTCGTATCGACTATAACAATGTGAGAATAGCTCATAACAAATTGCTCATAATAATATACTGCTGATGCTTCGGAGTTTGAGTTTCGTATAAAAAGCTGTTTTTATCCAACACTGAGAGGCGTGGAGTCTGAAGCAAAAAACTAGAACCCAATAGTTACCATGGCAATCAGGATTAGATGCTGCTGGAAAGATATTGGCGACTTTTGAAAAAGCTATAGAAGAGTTACTTGAATTAATGTTAGCTTACGCCGCTTACTCCCATAAAATACGACTCCTTCGGCGGTGCATTCGGTGCGGAAAAGTGAGCGTAGCCATTGAAAAATTATGTTAGCTTAATCCGTTTACTCCCTTAAAATACGATTCCTTATTAATGCGGTGCGATCAGTGCGGAAAAGTAAGCATAACCTTTGGAAAATTACAATACAATCTTTGACTATCCCTTTTTTAAAATAATGATTATATATTAGAGTATCCCACACAGCATGCATATCAGAAATGTATGTTCAAATGTGAGGGTGTGGATCATAAAACTAAACAAATTTTTCCAAGAGACCAACATTGTAATCGCGTAAAAATAATCAGCCGTCTCATTCATTTGGGTCGAGTAGGTATTGAAGTTTTGTATGGAACGTTGATATTTTTTTCATTTAGCTTCCATGGAGAAAGTTGTTCAGTTTGATGGTTAGTACTACATACACCCTTTAATTTGGCTACACATTTCTGATTCATGGTGTGTACGTTATCTATATCTATCTATATAAATTAAAAGATAAGTTCTAACCGACTGACTGAATGATTGACTGACTTATCAACGCCCAGCCCAAACAAACCCTTGGACCTAGAAAGCTGAAATTTTGCACAGAGGCTCTCTTTATAATGTAGACAAGGAATAAGCAAGGAATTCTCGGTAGTACGTTCCTGTGGGATATTTTCCGACATCCACGCGAGTGAAGCCGCTGGCAAAAGCTAGTTATAAATAAATTACGTCGACAACAGCCCTCGATTACTAATTGCTTACTTCTACTCTTCTTTGCCCTCGCTTCTGCCTGTTACGCGAGGTCGGCTTTCTTAATCTTTTGGCGCCATTCACCTCGTTGATAAGCATCGTCATCTGTAAGGCCAAGCTTTTACATCTCCTTCCGGACATTTGTCGTCCAGGTAGTATGCGGTCCACCTCTCCCTCACTTTTTTAAAGCCATGGAGAGGCACTTTTTTACGATTTGGTCATCGGCCATCGGTCATAGCCTGAACTCCGTAATCTTCTAAGTAATAGGCATTACTTTGAAACAGTCCCTTACGTGTTTGTTACGCATTTTTTCTTTAACTTACTCTTTTACTTTACCCGCCCAATGTAACATGAGCATTTCAGTGGTATGAAGTTTTTGCTGATGGGTTTTTTTCGAAGCCTACGTTTCGCTACCATAGAGTAAAATAGGCCTCACAGCTGTTTTGTCGACCTTGATTTTGGTTCTTATCGGCATTTTTAGATCGTAGAGAACTCCTGTTAGTGTACGCCACTTACTTATTCCTCCCAGACATAAGTATGTGCATCATTATGCACAGAATTATGTCGGCTGTTAACGATCTGTGTTACGCGATTACTGATGGTATTTAAATTTATTTACTCTAGGTAGAGCTATGCAATCCAATTTGACTTCCATGCTTGATGGCATAGATTCGTCGGGGTTGAAGTTGCATACCATGTGCTTGTTTCTACATAAGCGTAAGTCTTTTCTTCGACTAAAGCAGTTAAATACAACGTCTCCATGCAGTGTTCAATGTGTGAACTTTATCAAATACAAACAAACCCGCAAGCTAAAATTAGTTGCCATCATTTATTTATTGGTTTGTATTTGAAAAACTGTTTTCACGGGAACTTTCGAATAATAATTTCTTATCACTCTTGTAAACTGCGTAATCATTTGTTTAGGAAACCGTTACTAATGGCTATATAATCCTTTGATTGAAACTTGTTATAACGCCGCCTGTAACATAGGTATTGTACCTGAGTTGACCGCACGCACCATAAGTAGAAGTTGAACAAACATGAAAGTAATGATTCTGGTAAGTCAGGAACTTGCAGAAATATTGTGAGGAATAGCTGCGGAACGATTTCTAAGTTTAATTTAGAAAATGTTAGTGAAATAAATGAAGCGCATGTTTGTAAATGAGGTAGAATGCTTTAAGAATACACTGCACTTAAATTAATGTCTCGAGAAATCGGCTAAAAGAAACTGAATTTTATTAGAAACGTTGGCGGTTTAGTTTAATTGTGTCTTTGGTCATTAAAAGATAGGGTCTTTGGTCATTGGCACAACGCCCACCGCTGTATCTCTTATATCTTCTCGCTGTATTACTTTATTTGAAGTTATTATGGAGATTTTATTTTAACGCATTACTTTATTTCTGATTTCAGTTGTTCCCTTTCATCGTAGTCACGTGTCAAGATTATCAGTTGCCACTCAACAGGCGACTAGTATCAAGACAAGGAGACCCGGAATCTGACGAATCTTATGTGAATGATCAATTTTACGAAAAATTTAACAAATTAGCGAAAAAGTATTTGCTCAATGATGCAGTAGACCCAGATCCCCAAACGCTTTTGGTTCCAGATGTTTACAAGCCTAGTTACCGGTCGCGTAAATCAGATAAAATCTCGCCAGGATCACAAGTGAATGGTAGTATTACAAATCCTGCTGTTAATCACCAATATACCAATCCCGTTCATTCTGGTATCAACAATCCTGCTCTTCATCAGCAAAATTCTAATCATGCTGCTTCTAGTATTACCAATTTCGGGGTTCATACTAAATATCTTATAAATGAATCGGCAAAACTTCGACAGGTTGCTCAAGCTGACTATGAAGCTCAGCTTCTGCAACAAGCTAACGCTGAACGAGCAACCCGTCTTGCTCGCGTTGACATAGAAGCACTAAGCAAACTATCTGAGGAAGACAGACAAATCATAGAGAGCAAACTATCGCAAGCTGAACGAGAAGCTCTACTTGTCAAACTAGAAGACGGCCAACTCGATGATCTTCTTCCTCGAGATGAAAATCGATTTGGTGGATTTGGTTTCAGTTCTTCAAACGTTGCGATCTCTGGAACTGCTGCTCAGATCGGCGCTAGTGCAGGTGGTTATATTGGCGGCAAGCTCGCTGGTACCCTAGGGGCTAAACTTGGAGCAGCCGCTGGAGCATACCTGGGTGCTGCCGCGGCTAGTCGCTTCGTAAAAAAGACAAATACGGTATCGAACATAGTATCTAAAATTATATCTAACAAATTCGTGCCAAGTTTAAATAAAGGACTTAATTATGGTGCCACGATAGGTGGTTTTGGTGCTGTAGCGGTGAATAATCAGTGAATTTTATAATCGACTGTTACGAAACAATTATAAGTTCAAAAAAGTTTTCGTAATAAACACCGACTTCCGAAATTAAAGTTATTTTTCACTTTGTAGTGTTGTTTTTGGAAGTCGGTTGTATTTTTTTGTAAAAAAGTTTTTATTTTTCACTTTTTAGTGGTTCACATGTGCTTACCCCTTCACAGCGTACTGGCGTGATGTTATGTTATGAGCTGGTGTAAACAATAAACAGACATGAGATTTCAGCAATCCCAGTCCATTTGCTATCATTTATTGAGGAGTTCCGTTGCCAATCTCAGAAGTTCTTCATCAGATCTTCACCAAATTGAAATGGGACCACTCCAAGAAAGTACTCTTCCAAAAACGATTCAAATCGCTTCAAGTGTGCCTATAAAATTGGAAGAGTTCTCTCTATTTCTCCAGGATCCCATAATCAGATCCTGACTTGATGATCATGGGACCACCTGGGAAGTATACCCTTTCAAACAAAAAAAAAATAATCCAAATCGGTCCAGCCATCTTCGAGTAATCGGGGAACAAAAAAAAAAAAAAAGGTTCCGACGAATTGAGAACCTCCTCCTTTTTGAAGTCGGTTAAAAATGTAAATGTAAGCAAATATCCTTATAGGGCCGATTTTTACACACAAAAGTCAGGTACTGAGTAAACTTGGTGTGTAAGCCAGTGAATGTCGTAATAGACAAAGTTAAGTAAATAAAATACACAAAGCGAGTTAACTTGAAGTTACATCTGACACCAAATCTCCCGGAAACGCTGGATTGAGAAATGCGTAAAAAGTTTAGTAATTGAAGCATTACTATTGGAGAGATTCAAAATTAAACAACTCTACGTACGCAACGTAAAATACGTACCGCAATTACAGTCTACTAATTTCAACTTATTAGTAATTCAGAATTCTATTTGATAAATGTTTGATCTCATTATACTTAACACTGGTAACTAACATCCTCAAGTAGAAATATAATAAGACCGCTCATTGAACATTATGTTTATAAATGTTTATATCCTAATGTGTAATATGTAGTGTACAATAAAGTATCAAATACATGAATAAATGAAAAGCTTTTTGTTTGTTGATAACTAACTACACATACAATTGATTAAATTAGGTTATGTATCTTCTGGAGTTATTTTTTCTCCTATTTATTTAAAAGTAAGTTTGCTGTAAGTATTCCGGTTTGGATGTGATTTGTAAACCCATTTTTCGATAGTTATGTTTAGGACACATAAAAGGGGACAAGGCTATTGCCTTCAAAACTAGATTCATGGCTGCTACTGAAAAATTTCTAATGGGTAAACTCAATAACTTTGCCCGATCTTTTTTAGGGTTCCGTATCCAAAGGGTCCCCTATTACTAAGACTCCGCTGTCCGTCCGTCTGTCTATCCGTCTGTCACCAGGCTGTATCTCATGAACCGTGACAGTTAGACAGTTGAAACTTTCACAGATGATGTACTTCTGTTGCCGCTATAACAACAAATACTAAAAAACAGAAAAAATAAATATTTGAGGGGGCTCCCATACAACAAACGTGATTTTTTTGCCGTTTTTATAGATAATGATACGGAACTCTTCGTGCGCGAGTCCGACTCGCTCTTAGCCGGTTTTTTTATATTGTATGGAAATCATAGTTGCCGATTATTATGATTTGAAATCGAGTTGAATTAATGCTCGTGTCGGAGCAGTAAAAGTAAATGATGGAATGATGATTTTACTATGAACCATGGCGTTGATTAAAGTGCTGTACATTTTCTGACGTGGCTTGAATGGCGATAATGATGGTAGTATTAATGTTACGACGGCAAAATAAATGGTTTTTGGAACGAACTCTTTAACACGACTTGTGGTAGGAGTTGAATGCTAGAAATCGTCCCTAGCGAAAAAGCAAAAACTAAACGAGATGGCTCTGTATTAAACAGGAAAAACTTTTGACACTTGAAACTTGAGACCATACTAAATAGCTCTGCTCTGTACTAATCTGTACATATAAAACTAGCCCGAGACTTCGCCCGCGTGGAAGTTCTTGTTATCTATCTATACTATTACTATAATAATATATAATATTATTAATATATTTAATATATTTTTGTTTGTTTTAATGGAATGAAAGAAAATTTGGAAAAGTGTCCGGGAAAATTGGAAAATGTATTTTATCTATGAGAATTTTGTATGTATTATTGTAATTTGGGCAGGACAACGTCTGTCGGGTCAGCTAGTGATAAAAGTCGCAAAAGCATGTACCTACTCAGCATTATCATTTGTAATTTACAACCTTTAAAAAAGCAATCCCAGCAAAGTGTCTCTAATACAATTAGAACTTTTAACAGTCTTGCCAAAGTGAATCGTGTTACTTAAGAACTGGGTTATGGGATCACAATTATAAACAGTTGCTCTATGTAAAAAACTGGTTTTTAAATTTTCCTCAACATAACTGTGTTCCCAACTGGGAATAGGCTAGACAGATGAAGGTGAATAAGAACTTTTGCATCACGTGAAGAGCAGAACCTAAATCTTCTTAGCTTCTCATTGTGGCATCATCGGCCCTTTACTTTTTTTGCTTTATATTAACGATATTCCGGAAGACACTGTGGCGGAATCTACATCGCGACATACGAACTATGCGTCACACTAACGTCACGCAATCCTGCATCGCGCAATCAGAGTTTACCGCGCGACTACATCAACCGTTGGGCAGTAGCCCACCAGACACAACACCCGTCTGGTCGGAGGATCCTCCCTTTTCTATGGAGGATGAGTGAACTTTACACCGTGTTCCTCATGCCTCTATACTGGTGACCCCGACGTGATGAACGTCAGCGCAGCCTTCGTGTAACTCCTTCAACGTGACGTCATGAGCATCACTTTCTCAAGCTTTCGAGCGGCGGGTCACACAGCCAGCCAGCATCCACGGCTTCAACGGGTATCCTGACCACCAGCATGCAGCGGACGCGCATTCCTGGTCATCACCTTCAGCCTCAACCTCAACCCAGCGCTGTACACTCCGACTCACTGGAACATAACGCAGCGCCACCCCGACTCACTGGGGTAACACCGCAGACAGTTCCGACTCACTGTGAACTATGCGGCACCCGGTTCCGAGTTACTGGAACCACAACTGGCACTGGCAAGCATCGCAAGATACACGACTCAGCCCACTATCGAACTCCGGTCTCCGGAGGGGAGTGATGTGGCGAAATCACATCGTCACATACGAACTATGCGTCACACTGATGTCACGCAATCCTGCATTGCGCAATCAGAGTTTACCGCGCGACTAGTATATATACAACGTCCCGACATCAACCGTTGGCGTCGACGTTTTGGGGATTCGACGCTTGGCTGCCGTTGCGAGCGGTTGTGTGCTGCCGCTCCCTCCCGCTGCCCCGGCTCGCTGAGTCATCGCTCCCCACCCGTCACTGCGCTGCGCTCTCGCGGCGCGCTTCGTAGTCGCCCCGACTACGTCCGATCCTTCGAGGAATTAATTATTTATTTAATTAATTCCTCGATCTATGATCACCAAAGAGTCTTTTTCAAGACTATTGTTTCTTTAACGTTATCGTCGAAACGTGTCTAGCTGCACTAGGCCCCTTCGGGGCAAATCCACAGTTTCGTGGTCCTCGGTGGAAACCTTACGGTGCCAACGAAGCCGAGTGGGGTGTTGACCCAATACACCCGCCGAACCCCTTCGGGGTGAGGCAGTCAATTGGACGGGTCCCAGTGTTAACCGGCCTTGGGGGATCTCCTAGTCGGCACTGGTGTACAGTCTTCCTTTCACAGCCTGCACCTAGTGTCTTTAGGGTGTGTCTACACCCTTCGCGCTAGATTGGTTAGGGCCCCGTTCGCACAATAAGATTGGCGACGGGTACACACAGCTTAGGGCACACCTTAGGTACACACCTCCCTGTCTGCACCCGACAGGGAGACTTACACATCCCCGGGCCAACCCACCCGGGGAGTTAGATATAGGGTTTGTCGCGTCAGTGACCATGTCGCTCGATAGAGAGCACTTGTTCGACTTCATTAAGGAGCTCCTCCTAAAGGAGCCCGACGTGTTCCTGGACGCAGTCCTGAGGAACGCGAACCTCAAGGCGCGTCTAGCCGCTTTTCAGCGGTCCGGCCCAACCCCCCCCTCCCCCTCCCCTTCTGTCTCAGGCATCGCTGATTTCAGCGATGCCCTAGAGCCCACTCCCGTCCCTCCTTGTGAGGATTCAGGTGACTCTATGGACACCTCCCCGGTGTCCGGGAGACCCACCTCTCCCTACTCAAATATTTCTGAGGTATCCGACTCTGAACCTGCTCAGGATCAGCCAGCCTCCTCGTGCCCTCCTTCTTCCCCTTCCTCCGCTGAGGACGATGGTTTCGCCACCGTCCAAGGTAAGAGGAAGAGGAAGAAGAATCGCGTTGATTCTTCTGCTCAATCTAGGAAGGGAAGGAAAGTGGGTGATTCCCCCACTCCTCCCTCTGCGGCTTCCACCGCTATCCCTCCCCCCCCTCCGACCGCGGATCCCACGGCCTCAGTTGCCCCCACCGCCACCCCCCCCGTTTCGTCTTCTGTCCCCAAGAAGGCACCTTCCCCCCCTCCTGTGTACATCCAGGACAAGGGGAAGTGGACAGACGTCTCGCGTTGGTGTACCGATCTTAGGATCAATTACACCGCCGCACGATCTACCCAGCAGGGTATCAAAGTGAGCATCCCTACGTCTCATGACTTCAGGGAGCTCACGAAACTCCTTAGGTCGAGGAACGTGTCTTTCCACACGTATACTCTCCCTGAGGAGCGTCAGACTAGAGTGGTGATCCGCAGGATCCCGAAGGAGCTCTCCGTCAAGGAGATCAAAGACGACCTTCTGTCGCAGGCTATCCCGGTGGATGAGGTCCATCGTATGCACCGCTCCAGGGCAGGAGAAGCATACGATATGGTCCTCGTTATCTGTCCCCATTTCGAGGGGTACCACCCTATCTTCCAGGTCAGATCGATCTGTAACCTCACGGGTTTCGAAATCGAGAAACCCTGGAAGAGTGGCATCATTGGTCAGTGTCACCGCTGCCAATTGTATGGCCACTCGCAGAGGAACTGCCACGCGAAACCCAGGTGCGCCAAGTGCCTGGGGGACCACGGCACTTCGGACTGTTTGCGTCCGAAGGATCGTACCCTGTGCACCGACCTGCCTAGCTGTGTGCTATGCGGCGAATCTGGGCACCCAGCCAACTACCGTGGCTGTCCCAAAGCCCCAAAGTCCGTCTCCTCCTCGAAGCTGAACAAGCGTGCAGACGCTCGTCAGCAGAGAGAACGCCCTCCGCTACTCCCCATCCCATCTTCCCAGATGCCGACCCGGCTAAGTCCGCAGCGACCTAACCCGTGGTTTCCCCTACACCACCAGCAGGCTTTCCCTGCATTGGCGTACTCCCAACCCCCTCCCCCTCCCCCGCTCGCTCCTAGGGATCCGAGAACCCGCGCTCCTCCAGCCGTTCTTTCTCAGCCCCCTAAACCCGCGTCCGCGCCCGCTCCTAAAGCCACCCCTCCCGCCGCTTTGGCTCCCCCCCCCCCTACCATACCCCCAACCATGCCAGTGCTCAGCCAAAATGTTGACTCGTTCAGCATTATTGCTGGCACTTTTATGGCTTTTTATACCCCCCGCGCTAGACAGATGGCTCTTGAGCTAACCGCCGCCAGAAATGTCGGCGATTTGCCCAGGATCATCAATATATTCAATGCGTATCCCGAGATTACGCAAGCTCTGAATTCCTTTTCCAACAACTCAAATAAATAATGGATAAAGGAATCATAGCTAGGATCAAACCCCGATCATTAAACTTAGGCTTTTTCAACGCGAATGGCTTTGCAGGCCAACGCGATGAGATCGCCACTTTTCTCCGCGACCACCATATCGACGTTTTCCTCTTACAGGAAACGTTCTTGAAGCCCCATCACCGAAGTCCGTCGATTGCCAACTATCGCATAGTTCGCAATGACAGGTCTCGGTGTCACAAGGGTGGTACTATGATTTATTATAAATCGTCCCTATACTGCATCCCTATGGACCCTCCCCCTCTCTCGCGATTAGAAGTGTCTGTCTGCCGCTTAGGCATGACAGGTCACCAGCCGATCACTCTTGTATCGGTCTACCTCCCCCCCCGCGGCCCCCGCACTTCAGAGGATTTCCAATCTCTCTCTGACGACCTGACCATTCTGTTCGGCTTGAGTGACTCCGTTATCATAGCGGGCGATCTCAACGCCAAACATACCTCCTGGAATAGTTCCACCACCACTTCTAGAGGAAGACACTTGTTCGACCTCTGTCCCATTTTGGGTTTCGATGTCATTGCCCCAATGACTCCCACTCACTATCCCCATGACCCCGCTCATTCCCCCGACGTACTTGATGTAGCGCTTCTAAAGAATGTCAACCTTCGGTTGGACACTATAGAAGCGATACATGAACTAACGTCTGATCATCGTCCCGTGATCTTAAATCTGGCCCCCCGCATAGGTCTCCGCGATCCCTCTCAACCTCTCCCCACCCGGTTGGTGACGGACTGGAGGAAAGTAAGCGAATGTCTGAAATCCTCCTCATCTCCCCACTTAGACTCTATTCCTGATCAGTTTGACTCTCTCGCTGACACGACAGCTGCGATCGACTCATTCACGGAGCACGTACAATCAGTCCTGAACGATTGTTCAAGGGAGGTTCCAGCGGTGGATGACCATCGCTGGAAGCTGCCGGACGATGTACGTGCCCTGATGAATGAGAAGAACGCGGCTGTCCGTGCCTACAGCAGCTTTCCCTGCCGCTTGAACAAAGTCCATATGCGCTATTTGCAGAAATCTGTAAAGAAACGCATAGAGGAACTGCGTTCCACGCGTTGGGACAAGATGTTGAGTGAGCTCGAGCCAACTCATCAGGCCTTCTGGCACCTACAGAGGAAACTCAGGTCCTCAGAGACAGCTTCTATGCCCCCCTTAGTACGCCCAGACAATACCATCGCTTTCGATGATATCGACAAGGCCGAATGCCTTGCCGATAGTCTTGAGGCCCAGTGCTCACCCAGCTCTCAACCAGTAGACGAAGCCCACCTCTCTGAGGTTGACGCTGAAGTCGAACGTAGAGCCTCCCTTCCCCCCGTTGAGGACCCTGATTGTCCCTTGCCTCCCGTCACTCCTGACGAGGTGCACGAGATAATCAAGGGTCTAAAACACCGTAAAGCCCCCGGCTCAGATGGAATCACCAATAGGGTGTTCCAACTTTTTCCTGCCCGTTTGATTATGCTCATGACCATCATCTTCAATGGTGCCATGGGTAATAATATCTTTCCTCACGCCTGGAAACAGGCTACCGTTATCGGTATCCCTAAGCCCGGCAAGCCTAAGAGCGAGCCCTCTAGCTACCGGCCTATCAGTCTGCTCAACGTCTTCGGCAAAATCTATGAGAGGCTTATTTATAAGCGTCTCAGAGATTATGCCGAGACAAAGGGTCTCATTCCCGACGAGCAATTCGGTTTTCGAACCCAGCACTATTGCGTGCAGCAGGTCCACCGTATTGTCGAGCACATCAGCGTTGGGTTCCAACGCGGTGCGATGACTGGTGCTGTCTTCTTTGATATAGCGAAGGCCTTTGACAAAGTCTGGCACAACGGCTTATTATATAAGCTGTACCAACTCGGCGTGCCGGATCGCCTCGTGCTCATCCTACGAGACTTTTTGTCAAACCGCACCTTTCGCTATCGCATTGAAGGAGCACTTTCCTCCCCCCACCCTATTCGCGCAGGAGTCCCTCAGGGCTCTGTGCTTTCCCCCCTCATATTCATCCTCTTCGCCAGCGATATCCCGAAGAGTAAAAAGGCACAGTTGGCGCTGTTCGCAGACGATACGGCCATTTTCTCCAAGGGAATTCGCCCTGACTCGATCGCTCGCACCCTCCAAACCGCAGTCGATGCCCTCGGCAAGTGGTTTCGAAAGTGGAGAATCGAAGTCAATCCCGATAAAAGCCAAGCCATTCTCTTTATGAGACGGCGTAATCGGCTCACCGCCCCTCCTCGGCCGATCACCATGTTTGGCAAGCAGATCCCTTGGGAGAAGCGAGCCAAATATTTAGGTGTGACGCTCGATAGTCATTTATCATTTTCAGAGCACATAAAGCAGGTTCGTTCGCGGGCCTACTTTGCTCTCGGCCGTTTACACTCCGTTCTGAATGCACGCAGCAAGTTGTCCCTTAAGTGCAAGTTGCGTATTTACACAGCGTGCATTCGACCTATCATGACCTATGCGGGCCCAGTCTTTGCGCATGCAAAGCCCCACCTCATCCATAGGATGCAGACCCTTCAGAACCGTCTCCTCCGAAAGGTAACGGGAGCCCCCTGGTTCGTTCGGAACGCGGACCTCCACCTTGACCTTAAAGTCCCGACCATCCGTCAGTACTTGAAACGCCTTTCCAAGCGTTTCTTTGATTCCGCCGTGAAACATCGCAACCCCTTGGTTGTCGAAGCCGCTAGCTATGTCCCCAGTAGAATCAGCAGTATCCGCCGTCCGCGACATGCCCTCACTGAACCCGATGACCCTATCACCCTCCTCCAGGAAAGTAGTAGGGACACTAGCACAGTCCAACACAAACACAGATCTACATTCCGGCCTCGCCGCCGAGACCCACCGCGTTTAAGACCATCTAACGTAAATGTAAATTCATGTCCCTTGATCGGTTTAATCGAGCCAGCTGGTGGCGTAGCTGAGCCTGTAGCTTTAAACTCCCCTGATAATAATAATTCCCATAACTTGATCCAGCCTATTGCTTTGCCTTGTATATCATTGGTCAATGACAACGACTCCCTAAGCCGAGGTCCGTACCCCACAGGGGGTGCCCTTAGTGCGCAGTCGTTTAGTTTATAATTTAGTTAGTATTTTATGCCCCTGGCTGGAGGCTTTTGAGCTCGCTTAAAGGCACCCACAGGAAAGTCCGGTTAAGTAGTCGGGACCTCTCATGGTCACACTACGAGATGCCATTCCAAAAAAAAAAAAAAAAAAAAAAAAAAATCAACCGTTGGGCAGTAGCCTACCAGACACAACACCCGTCTGGTCGGAGGATCCTCCCTTTTCAATGGAGGACGAGTGAACTTTACACCCTGTTCCTCTTGCCTCTATAACACTATGCCGAAATGTATTCTATTTGCAGATGATACTACAGTTGTAATAAAATGTCAGGGCAAAAACGCGTATAAATCAGTTACTAAAAACACTCAGTTAAAGTAAGTTGGATGGAAAATAATAATTTAAACGTAAGCATTAGCAAAACAAAATTAGTCAAATTTAACTCCTACAATACAAAACAATTAACTTTAGACATTATTTATAAAGACAATAAGTAGAACAAGTAGATGATTTAACATGTTTGGGACTTAATGTAGATAAACATCTCATTTGGAAGAGCCACATAGAATCAATTTGTTACAAACTTGATGAGTTTGTGTTTGCATTAAAATCAAGGCAAAATATCTGTAATAGCTGCCCTATCGGCTTATCAGGGTTATGTATCATCTGTACTGAGCTATAATGTGAGGCAGGCAATTCGACCGACACCAACAGAGTTTTTCAAATTCAAAAACGATGTATCCGGGTTATCAACAAGGCTTGGTTCCTAGATAGTTGTAAACCTTTACTTCAAAAATGTAAAATACTTCCGATACATTTTCTGTATATAAAAGACTAGCACTTCCCGCGCAGCTTCGCCCGCGTTGATGTCGAAAAATATCCCACGGGAACCTACTACCGGGAATTTCTTCCTTATTCCTTGTCTACATTATAAAGGGAACCTTAGTGCAAAATTTCAGCTTTCTAGGTCCAAGGGTTTAGGCTGGGCGTTGATGAGTCAGTCAGTCAGTCAGGACTTCTCTTTTTATTTATAAATATAGATATCTGCATCTTTACAAAAAACCACACGGACTACTTTAAACTACTTAGTGAGGTCTTAACTAGACAAAAATGGGCTAACTTTCGCAACCTACTGTAAACCACCCTATCATAAAGATATATCTAAGAAAAATGTGTTTAATAAGTGTGTTTTAGTTTATAATGACTTACCAAACGAATTAAAATTATTACAGGATGATGTATTCAAGACAAAACTGAAGGAATGACTTCTAATGTGTTGATTTTATAGTATTAAGGAATTTATAGAACATAAAAATTTAAAATTAGTATAATTAAGAATATTCAATGTAAATTAAAAATTAAATTGTGAATAAATGCATGATAATAGTATATACAGAGTGGATACGACAATACAACAATTAATTAAACTTCGTATACCTAATCACGTACCCAATCTGCGTACAAAAATTCAATTCAATTTAACTAATAGTTTTTTAGTCACAGGACAATATTTTTCATTTTCAAGATTTTCAACATGATGTATCTGATAATACAGTTACTAGACCAGCCTCGCCTAGAAAAATAAAGGTTAAAGACATTCCAATATTGTTCACGCACATGTTGCCAGCTACTTCAATATGGGAATTAATGCATGTTGTTCCTTATACCAGAGGCATAAGAGTCATAAAGCGTGTCATCAGAATTAGATAAGAAAATAATGCATGCGGAAGTTACATCTACTCACTCTTGTCAATCGAAAATTTTGAATGTGCGAAAGAGAAACGTATGTAGACGATAGTTCGTTTATTTCTACGTCGCTTTCTCGCCGAAAAAATAACAACCCAAACCTGCAAAAAATCATCAGAAACAATGGTGTGTTGGGCCGGTCAGTGCCCTAGTCGCCAGCCGGACTAAAATATTTAAAAATGGTGTTCTATTTTGTTTACATTTTTAAGCTATTTAGTTTGTTAGAAAAAGTCACTTTTTTAATGTCAATGTTAGGATTTATTTGATAATTCCTATAAACTGCTGTACATTAGTTCTGCTCGTATTTTCATTTATTGTCGTATTGTCGTATCCACTTTGTATAAAATACAATAAAGTAACAAACACTTAGCGACATCTACGGGGAACTAATTTGACAGTTTTCTTCCCCATAGTCACAGAAATTATGTTGAGAAAAGCAAGATTGCGGCGTTAGTTCTGATTTCGGCCACGCATCAAAAGATCCATGTACCGGTGTACTATTAACTTTTCGAATAATATGACTCTATAATATGTTTCTATTAAAATATTCACCTTGTTCTTCTGTGATATAAAATTATGTTGTCGTGTTGATAGTTATTGCCTTTTGATGGGATACGTTTCAATATTTTAAAATATTTTACAGCAATCTATAAGAACATGGTATTGTTTTCCCGTTTTGTTCGTCTACTACTGGTGTATGCGACTGTATGTGTGTTTGTTGAAATATAATATTAAGGCTTCGTTACATTTCTGGAATAATATAAAGTAGCTTATCAATATCTTAATGATGTACTACTAGTATTATTTATTCTGTGGTACCTACTACTAGTACTTAAGAATTTCTGCAAAAGATGGCGTAAGAAATATTGACAGTTAGGATTGTAGCGTTGGCGCAGGTTACGCGCTCCCCCTCCCCCTCCCCCCCCGGTGGGTACCCGCATTGTCACGGCGGGGGATTAGTAGCCGTGGCTTGGTCATCCACGGTGAAGCGAGAAGGAACTCAAGGAGGGCGCTCATCAGGGCTTTTGCCGATAAGCTGACGACGTAGCGGCCAACAAGGGCTTTGACGGGGTGCCACCGTCTGATGGCGGACGCGGTGTGGCGTCAGGGGAGGAGAAGTGCGTTGGCCGCTCTCCCTATCCTCTGCGGCCGAAAAGTAATAGGTAGCGGGGCCACTGACCTTACCCGTCGCAGGGGGACCAGGGTTGCCCAGACACGGGGTCGTCTAGCACCCATGTGCTGGTTTGGTCCCTGGGGTGGTCACGGCGTGCAATGTGTGTAATGTATGTTGCTATGTATAATGTCCATGTCAAGTTTTATAAAATAAATAGTTTCAAATTTATATTTTTTTTTATGTTTTCTGGTGCGTCGGTACTTTCCAGAGGAGGGTCCGGTGACGGCTTACCGCGGCGGTTAAGCAGATGATTGCTAAAGCGTGCCCGTAACGTGTTCTTGGCGGGAGCCATAAGCGACAAAGGAGGACACCGTGGAGTTTTAGTGGGTTGGAGTCCCAAGTAACTGCACTATCTCCCTGTGGTAATGCAGTATGCGTGGGCATTTCTCCACGCAAAAAAAAAAAGTTACGTACTCCCCGCTTGATCATTGACAACCCTGTCTTGGATGAACGCTGATCGTAGCACCACTCGGTGGGGAGCTGAACTTATGAGTTATTTTGATGGCATCGGTAGGTATTTTATCTACACACTCATATAACAGTACACAGTAACAGTATACAGTTCTATTATTCTACGCCTAAACAATAGGAGAATAAATATCTATAAGATCAGTCAATTTTTTTTTTTTAATTCAATAACTGTAGCAAAACCGCGGCCAAAAACAGGTAAATATTTTATTTGTAAAATGTGTTATTCAATATATTATTTAATCGGCTTATGTGATATGTAAGCAACATAATAAATTGATTGAAGTAGCCATGACGAATAGCGATTTAGTTCTAGCATTGATTTTGTTATAATACCCCCTAATAACACCGATCAGTCTTGGTTCCTTTCATAGTAGAAATTAATCTGGGCACAATACTACCGGCACAAATATTACAATGAAAGCATACTGCCTGGTAAGTGACAAGGAAATTTTATCGTCTTTACATTTTCCCAGCATTGAGCCTGTAGCAACCATAATCTCATTTGATTTCAAAAGAAGTTTTTGATTTTGATTTTCGTTTTTTTAATGGCCGGGCCTGCACATACGGCCAGCAGGTTTGTTTGGTTTGGCAGTTCAGTTCAGTAACTTATGGCTGCTGACTAATGCATACACGTAGTCGTACTTGACGGCTCATAACCTGATGACTTATGTGTGTGAGATATGGATTGACTAGATTAAGTAAGAGAAAGATTAAAACAATAAAGCAGAGCTATCGTTGCAAAGCGCGTATACCAAAGCAGACAGGAGAGAAACAAAATCTAAATTAATTTTTACACTTAGGTTGAACATTGCCTTCGTCAACATGACAGAAGGTTGCGTTCATATTTCTTTTGACTTACAAACTGGCGTTGTGTCCCGAGCACGTTAGTCTTCAGTAGCGAAATCTTACGCGTGGGAACGAAATCTTCTTATAATGGTTTTTTTAAACTCTGGTGGTCTGAAATTCCAGCCTATCTATCTTTTCTAGCCTATAACACCCCGACGCTGGGCAAAGTCGTCTTAATTTCCAAATTATATTTTTCGACCAAATTTATTAATGAATAGTAAATGAATTAATGAAGTCCTGCTCGTTTCGCCATAAAAAAATAAAGTAACAGGTAGTTAAATTTTTTATGAATTTTCAATAAATCAAATTGAACTAATAAATACGTTTTTTTTAAGGTTCTGCTTTGGGCAATATTCAGCGCATGTCAAGCACAATATTGGACACCATTTAATCATCAACTGCTGGTTGAAGATGCTCTTGCCAGACAAGCCCGATTTAACTCATACGCTTATGGCCCGTATGCTTCATACAAATATTTCCAGTATGCCCCGTACATCCCCTACGCCGCATATGACTCCCCATTTTTCATTGGTAGTAGGCTAGGCCTTGGCGGTGGTATTGGTGGCGGTATCGGTGGTAATATAGGCGGTAGTATTGGTGGTGGTGTGGGTGGAGGTATAGGAGGTGGTTTGGGTGGTGGTGTAGGAGGTGGTTTGGGTGGCGGTGTAGGTGGTGGTTTGGGTGGTGGTTTAGGTGGTGGTTTGGGTGGTGGTGTAGGTGGTGGTTTAGGTGGTGGTGTAGGTGGTGGTTTGGGTGGTGGTGTAGGTGGTGGTGCTTACGGAGGTCTTGGTGGAGGTGCTTATGGTGGTCTTGGCGGCGGTGCTTATGGTGGTCTTGGTGGAGGCGCCTATGGTGGTCTTGGTGGAGGTGCTCACGGGGGTATAGGCGGCGGTGCTTACGGTGGTCTTGGTGGAGGCGCCTATGGTGGTCTTGGTGGAGGTGCTCACGGGGGTATAGGCGGCGGTGCTTACGGTGGTCTTGGTGGAGGCGCTTATGGTGGTCTTGGTGGAGGTGCTCACGGTAGTATTGGCGGCGGTGCTTACGGTGGTCTTGGTGGAGGCGCTTATGGTGGTCTTGGTGGAGGTGCTCACGGTGGTATTGGCGGCGGTGCTTACGGTGGTATAGGCGGAAGTATTGGTGGAGGTATTGGGGGTGGCATCGGTGGTGGTATCTACCGTCGATCAAATTCTCTGTACGATTCTGAGCTTGATGCCAAACAAGAGTTGGAATCTAGATTCGGACTTGGCGGTCACATCGGTGGTCATATCGGCGGACACATCGGTGCTAATGCCGGAGCTGGTCTAGGTCTTCTTCCCTATGGTTACCGCATCGCATAAGGTTACGGAAGAAAATAAAAGAAGAAAATAATAAAATAAAAACACAAACATATTTTTTTGATATTGTTTGAAAATGGCAAATAGATTTTTGATTAATATGAATGAATTGTCGACTGGACGAAAACGTGATTACGAGTATAATGCCAGTTTGTGTGAATAAAACTAGGATCAGAAAAATAAATTAGCTCAGGAAATTAAAGTGTATTATTTCATTTTGACCTGCATGATATATACTTTATGAAGGTTTAAGTATTAACCTTACAATTTGTTAGTACATAGTACTGTCTGTGTTTCTCGTTTACACACATTCCACACTTAATGCCTTGGACATCAATTTGGACTGATTAATATGTAAGTAATACTGTCAGTTTGTCCGATTTTGAAATTGATCTTAAAAAGAAAAGGCCTAGAATTGAACCCTGGAGTGCACCTACGTATAGCGCGGATAAACAGTTAGGGAGACGAGTATGAGGTGATCACAATTTCTATCATAATGAACTCTCACTAACATACGAAACAATTCCTACGTTATAAATAGTACATTCAATCATTTATCTCATTGAGAAGAAGGTTAAAGTTAAACTGTTCAATCTAACGCTAAGGGGTAGTTCAGCATCCAGTAGAGAGTAAACGTAGTCCAGACCTCTGTGTATGAAAGGTAGTGATGATTACCTGCCTGCTCTAGCTGTGCCTATTTTCAGTCATACAGATCATGCACCTGGAATAGAGGGAGTTTTGCCTATTCAGGGTGCCTTGTAATTCTACGTATGCCTTTCAAGACGTGATAGTTTGAACCCTTTGCAACAATTAAGAATCCCTTGTAGCATAATCTATGAGATTCGAGTAAATCCAAGTTTTATAAATTTGTAATGCTATGTTATTTGGAGGTTAATTTATAAACAAAACTTAAAATACTTTGGACATTTCATTGCTTACCGACCTTAAAGACGATGCCGATGTTGAGCGGGAATGCAGGGCAATGGTCGTACCGGCGAACATGCTGTCCCGTAGGTTCGCAAGCTGTAGGGGAGATCCTTGTACCTTGGGACAACTTGTACTTCGGGACAAGTACATCATTTGAGAAATAATGCATTGAGAAGTGGTAAGTAGCGACATGTAGTAGCTATTTCATTACTATTTTCAGAATGCACGATATAAAATCAGCCAATTTGACTGGTTTCATCACTGTGATATTATTATGTCATTTGATTTTTTCGCGTGATTTTTTTTTTTTTGTTGTTATCCTTTTGAATCTCCTTTTTAATCGAAATATTTTAAGGAGAGTAATTTAATTAAGATGCAGTTAGTTGATAACTGGATTCGTAACTACTTATTTTAATACCAGCTTTTGCCCGCGGCTTCGCCCGCGTGGAAGTCCAAAATTATCCCACGGGAACGTACTACCGGGATAAAAAGTATTATATGTCCTAATCTAGGTCATGGTCTATCCATATGCCAAATTTTAAGCAAATCCGTTGAGCCGTTTTAGCGTGAAAGCTTTACAAACAAACAAACATTTTTAGAGCCATAATTGTCCCACTGCTGGGCAAAGGCCTCCCTACTCTCTTTCCACCTCTCTCTGTCTAGAGCTGGATTTATCATAACTAATTTATAATATTATTTATGATAAATCCCTAATTTTCCTAATTTAAAAATTATAACCACACTTTGTTTTATACAATTGAAAGTACCTTGAGACAGTGATTTTCTGTACCTTGGAACATTTAATTTCACAACTACTAATTTATTTTAATATTATTTTGCTTATTTATGTTATTATATGTTTTTAGATGCCGCGAAGTAAAAATAAAGTCAGCTGGCCAAAACCAAGTGAGGAAAATGTTAAAATTCGAAAATCAGCCGAAAACTTTTGAAGCTGAGAGTTCATGCCTTTGCCATATGAAACTTATGTGAACTGATAGAGATTATGAAGGTTTAAAGAAAAGTGTTCCAAGGCAATAAGGATCTCCCCTGCAGATACGGTCAAAATCACGCTTTTTAAAGCATACTGAGTGCACATCACTGTACTTGAGCGCTCTATGGATCAGCTATACTAAACGTGCCACCAATGCATTGCATAATCAATACAATAACGCTTTTAGGGCGTTATTGTTTTGATTATGCAACTGCCATGTTATTGCAGTGCATCTGCAATGTTTGCTCGACCTAGAGTAGATAGGCTTCTCAGCTGCAGTGCGGAAAAAGAATGCATCTCTTCTCACAAGATTGCGGGACAGTAGCAACAGTCTCCTGAAAGCTAATGGCTAAGCCGATGGGCCTGACGAAAACTCCATACTGAGGCATCTTATAAAAACCACCCTGTCGGTAGTAGAATTTCAGTACTGACATAGCATAGCAAATAAGTTAAATTGTTTACTAACATCTAGAATTATTGTAAGTATTTTTATAATTGTACCTAGAGTAGTCTGTTGCATAAATAAATTATTAGGTATTTAATTAAAATCAAAGGTTACTTATATCTAATAATATGCCTCGGCAACATACAAAGAGAAAAAAAATGCTTTCGATTTCATGGACCATTAACATCATCTTAGAATTGAATTGTGTTCTTAAGAGTGATTGATTGGATTAACTGATTTTATCACGTGTTAACTGGGGATTAATTTGTAAGGAAATGCGTGACAAATGATGACGATTAGGTTTTAGCGTACGAGTAGAAGCCCCTACTCTGCGCGGCACCGCGAGAGACAAAATGCAAATCTATCTTTTGGTAAGTGAAGTATATCTATTTTCTATATCCTTTTGTTGTAATTAATTGTCAATAATTCTAAGGATTTATGAAAATGAGTTGGCAAATTTAAGTTTCCATTATAACATAAATCCATTTTTCGCGGGGCTTCTGTTTCTGTACAAAGTTCAAAAAGAAAACAAACCGATGGTGATGACTGGGGGTTACTTCACTTGATTTGTTTGCCCACTAGCTCCCGTCATCGAAAGCACCAAGAGCTCGCTTTGCTCGCTTATGCATTGGTAAAATTATTAAAGATTTACCGAGTCAATGCTAGTACGTAAAATTTCGAAATCACAGAACCCTACAAGTAGGTACCTACGGACTATTCTAGGTTATACTGGAAATCTCAGGATCTACCAGAAAAGTTATTCAATACTAAACATTATAAAACTATTTATTATATTACAGTTACACGTGAATAGAGTCATTATACTGTGCCGCCATGCCGTGATTTTTTTAATGTAATTTCCAGACAATAAAAAAAGTATCCTGTGATGAACTTATGTTGGCTTATCTTTGTATGTGGCAAGGCAAAGCCTTTCTTTCTACCTTGGGTCATCATCTGCTTAGCCTTTTCGAGTCGTTTTCCAGTCTAATCAGATGCAGCTGAATAGGCACCAGTATTTTACATGGAGCGACTGCCTATCTGACCTCCACAACCCAGTTACTGGGTAATTCGATACCCATTAGTAAGACTGGTTAGACTTTCGGGTTTCTGATTCTTGGATCTTTGACAGTCGTTACGAATAGCCGTAACGACTGTCAAAGATCCAAGAATGACAACCAGAAGGGGCCAGCGGCTTAACGTGCTATCTCGAGTATCACAAAGTAAACGTCGTCGGCGTAAATTACTATGACCAATCCGTATCATGGCACAAAAGGGAAGAGACCTATATTCAGCAGAGGGTGGAACAGTCTGCCAATGATAATGACAATGAAATCCGAATCCGAAAACAAGTTATGGTGGCTCTCTACTGGAATCCAACATTCCCAAGTTCAACGGTAGATGTTTAAGGAATAAAGTGCAAACGCTTAAGTATAATAGGAGCACTGGTGGCCCAGTGATAATGCCTGCGACTTAAAAGTTGGATAAGTCGTGGATTCAAAACTAGGCAGGTGCTTTACTTTGTGTAAATAATTTCATCACCACTGTTCTCAAAACGGTGAATAAAAACATCGTGAGGAAACCGGCATGTCCTAGAACCAAAAATTCGAAGACATGTGATATCTACCAACCCACGTTGGGCCCACGTGGTAGATTTAAGCCCACTCCTATTGAAAAAATGAGGCCTATGTCGCAGCAGTAGGAACATTATAGGCTGATTATGTTTAAGTATAATAATTTAAATAATTACCTAAGTGTTTACGATCCGAGATTATTTGAATTTTAATGCAATTTTTCATATTACAGTTATGTTTCTTCGCTATAGTCGTCGTCACGTGTTCAGAAGAGGAAAGAAACTCAAACAATTTAAATTATTTGTACTCAGAAAATAACAACCTTTTACCAAATAACTTACTAAATGTTGGCAGAGATGGAAGCTCAAACAATTTGTATCCCTTGCCAAGTGACGTATTAAATGCTGGTAGGGAAGGAGACCCTTTAAACCCAAAACCTTTAAACTCAGGAAGTGCCTTTCTTCAAAAACTCGAGATTCAAAATCCAGGCTACCCAGGAAACCCAACCCTTGTGATTCCAGGAAATTACAAAACTTTACCTAGTGTCAATGCAAAAGATGAAATAGAAAAATATGTGGGTAATGTAAATCTTTTACCACCTCCAGTCGCAAATGCAACTCCTCAGGCTGAGAGCAGGTTTGGTCATCACAGGGGTCATCCTTATCACGGGAGTTATCCTCATCCCGGGGGTTGCTCTCCATATGGCTGTGGATATGGAGGTGGTGGATATGGAGGTGGTGGGGGAGGTGGTGGAATGGGTGGTGGAGCTGAAGGTGGATTCGGTGCTGGTATTGGTGGTGGTATCAGTGGTGGCATTGGGATTAACGCTGGCATCGGTGGCTCTATAGGGGCAGGTGCAGGGGGCCATGGATATGGCTATGGTGGAGGTGGCTATGGTGGATTTGGTTAGAAAATGAGACAAGTTTACTCTTTTGTTACTCAGGAATATTTCGTTAACAAATAAAATCAATTAAATATGATATTCGAAAATTTTTTTTTTGAGTAATGATTTTATTATGTTTAGAGATGCTTTGTATCCTTACTCTTAAATCAAAAATTACCCTTATTTTTTTTAATGTTAGGACAAATTTTAATAAACTGTTTTTTGAAAATATATGGTGCTTTCATTTATTATTTTCATTGTGATAAAGTAATACAGTATGCGATAAACATGAAAAAAAGATGGTTGGTTAATCAATAATACTAGTTTTCGTTATCTTTAATTTATTTATTATTCTCTTTAAATACTAATTAATCTGAAACATGCAATTAGTTTTGATCACGAAAGTCAATCATAGGCGGTATATGAACCCCCCCGGTGGGTTCCCGCATTGTCGAGGCTGGGGGGCTCAGTAGCCGTGGCTTGGTCACCCACGGTGAAGCGAACAGAAACCCGAGGATGGGCCGCTCGTCAGGTCTTGCTTGCTAATAAGCCGAGGATGTAGCGGCCAACAAGTAGTTTGCGGTGCCGCTTGGGCGACCTCGCAACTGAGGCGGGTCGTGATGGCATATGGATGTCTCCCATACGACATTGCGGCTGAGGGTTGGAGGCCGCGGCGGGAGAGGAGTGCCGGTATCGCGGTGCGCCGTTCTGCCTACCTTCCGCGGCCTTGACGGGGTTGCCACCGTCTGATGGCGGACGCGGTGGGGCCGCAGGGGCAGAAGAGTGTCGATATGACGTTGGCCGCTCTCCCTATCCTCTGCGGCCGAAAATTGGCTGGCGGTGGGGCCAATGATCTGACCCGTCGCACGGGGACCAAGGGTGCTTAGACACAGGGTCACCTGGCGCCCATGTGCTGGTTTGGTCCCTGGGGTAGTCACGGCGTGAAATGTGTTCTGGTGCGCCGGTGATGGGGAGTACTCCCCAGAGGAGTGTCCGGTGACGGACAGCCGCGGCGTGTTCACGGACGAGTGCTAACGCGTGCCTGTGTTCCCACCGCGCGCCGTACACCGGACACCGTAGAGATTTGCGACCCGGCCACGATATTGCGCGACGGCGGCAGCGGCAGCGGTTTTCCTAATTCATTGCGCGTGATCCCAACTAGCCACAGTGCGTTGCGCGTCTCGACCGCGCAATAAACAGATAAAACGCTTGCCACGCCGCAATTCGCGTGTGCCGTAAAGAGGGAAGATTCGAATTAAACTTACCGGTTGCTCCCGTCCCGCCGCTTCGCACACCGATGGGCTTAGAAGGCGCGATCGATAGTTCTGAATCTTGCATCAACTCCACTACACATATTTTTCCACAGGCGCTGGTTCAGGGTATATCTGGTATGTTGCGGGGATTGTAGCACGTTTTCAACCGAAGGACCTTATTTTTGTAGAAAAGTATATATCGCGCGTGGCGTGTATGCGCGGACACACGTAATAGCACGTAGTTCAGTGAAAAAACACACGCAGGAGCGCGGCGCTAGTGTGCTCATCCGCAACCAATCAGAAGGCTCCACGAATGGGCGATGAGCAAACACCGGAAGCTTATTCAAATCAACACCCTCGGCAATTACACAAAAAAGCCTGATTACCAGCTGTGGGGTGAAGAAAACACTATTCCAAAATCTCTAAGAATTAATTCAGTAGGTACGTAATACCAACTATAAAGAGAACGGTACGTAACATGCCGCTCGTCTTAAAAGAATGAATCTCTTTTAACCTTAAATTAAAAAGACAAAAAAAAGAATGTAACATTCGAGAAAAGAATGAAGAATACTACGAAAGCATGAAGCCTTAAATTTTTTAAACTAAAGTTATTCTAACTTAAGATTACATAACTAAGATTCGCAAGAATATTAACTAAAACTTACAGAATGATTATTCTACGGGCAAAGGACATATTTTGACTACTGAGCGTTTCACGAAAGTTTTGCCCATCTGTAAAGTTACGACACGAGTAATTTTATCGGAACCTGGGTGGAGAGTATGGACACGAGCCAGTCTCCATTGTAATGGTGGCAAATTATCATCTCGTACAATGACAATAATACCTTCACGGAGTTGTGAGCCGCGATCTCGAAACCATTTGTTACGTTGTTGAATTTCGTGTAAATATTCCCGACTCCCACGTTTCCAAAAGTGTTGCACACACTGTTGTATTCTACGCCATCTAGTGAGTCGATTTGAAACATTATCGGTTAATGAACTGTCTGGTAGGGACGTCAACGGACCTCCTATTAAAAAATGAGCTGGTGTCAAAGGTAACGGATCTAATGAGTCTTTCTTTCTTAGCGTAGCGCTTAGCGTAGCGTAGCGCTTAGCGTAGCGCTTAAAGTAGTGCTTAGCGTAGCGCTTAGCGTAGCGCTTAGCGTAGCGCTTAGCGTATCGCTTAGCGTAGCGCTTAGCGTAGCGCTTAGCGTAGCGGTTAGCGTAGCTTAGCGTAGCGGTTAGTGTAGCTTAGCGTAGCGGTTAGCGTAGCGGTTAGTGTAGCTTAGCGTAGCGGTTAGCGTAGCGGTTAGCGTAGCGGTTAGCGTAGCGGTTAGCGTAGCGGTTAGCGTAGCGTTTAGCGTAGCGGTTAGCGTAGCGCTTAGCGTAGCGCTTAGCGTAGCGCTTAGCTTAGCGCTTAGTGTAGCGCTTAGCGTAGCGCTTAGCTTAGCGCTGCACGCAGCACGGGCGGCTTCCCCCTGTGTCCGCACAGGTGCCGGTTGGGTTACCTGTGCCACCACAGAGCGAAACTAAAATTTGCGGTCCGCACGGGTATAGCACACACACTTGTAGGAAACGTGTGGACTGGGCCACGAGCTAATCCATCTGGGTTGTCGAGGTGGTTAACGGGCGCTTTAAGCGCGATTTCAAACTTTTAAGACAAAAATACTTTAATAAAACGCTTACAAACATGTTTGTTGACTTTAGAATTGCTGCAGCTATGTTAAATCATTTTCATATTCCTATTACCGACAACATACATGTAGAATCCTTTCTCAACATAATCGAGACTAAAATAGATACACCAAATATTTTATATACTTATGTCGAAAGAAAACGATTGAATGCGCGTAGAGCTAACTTTGAAAATAGAAGCTAATGATATTCAAAACTTCCCAGAATTAACTGAAGAGGAAGTTATTTTACTTTCGTTAGGTACTAATCAATTGAAACTCGCCCGTTCTTATTGCAACGAACATTTAACAAATGGACTCTATCTAATAGAAATATATCAACAACATAACCTTGATGACTATGGTATGATTACATATCAAAAACGAAAATACGTATACGTAATACGGTGGCAAAAACGAAAATACATTTAATCAGACACCGACTTCCGAAATTAAAGTTATTTTTCACTTTAAGTATAGTGTTGTTTTTGGAAGTCGGTTGTATTTTTTTGTAATAAAGTTTTTATATATGGATGATGTTCTAGTTTGTTTTGCAGATAGTGGTATTAGAATTTGTGTGGGGTAGGTACACAACTAAAAAGTGAAAAATAAAAACTTTTGCAAAAAAATACAACCGACTTCCAAAAACAACCCTACAAAGTGAAAAATAACTTTAATTTCGGAAGTCGGTGCAAAAAACTAAAATACATTTAACTAGACACCGATTTCGGAAATTAAAGTTATTTTTCACTTTGTAGTGTTGTTTTTGGAAGTCGGTTGTATTTTTTTGGAAAAAAGTTTTTCTGTATTTTTTTTCATAATTTTAGGCTCAGTAGTTTCGGAGATAGGGGTGGATAAGGTCAATTTTTGTCTATTTTCTTAAATAACTTTAAAAAAATATTTAAAAATTATAAAAAAATATATTTGAGGCCCTCATAGTAAGCCCTTTCATTTGACATGTCACACGGTTTGCAAAACTTTTTTTTTAATTTTCTTATTTGCCCCCCAAAAATGACCTCTATATTCAAAATTAATTTATTTACTTTACCCGTCCGTGTTTGGGTCACAGAAATTCATATGTGTACCAAATTTCAACATCGGTCCATTCGATTCGGAGCAAATTGGCTGTGACAGACGGACAGACAGACAGACAGACACACGAGTGATCCTATAAGGGTTCCGTTTCTTACTTTTGAGGTACGGAACCCTAAAAATCATCCTACGTAGTTGTGAACCTATGGGGTTCGCGACTAACCCCCCTCCCCCCCTCGTTTATAAATTAGTATATAACTGCACTTGAAGAGTTAAATATTCATCATGATTTTGGGCTCTTGAACATTCAGGGTTAGCAGTTTAAAAAATTAAAATAAATTGTTTTGAAGTTATTTAAGAAAATAGACGAAAATTTACCATTCCCCCCCTTATCTCCGAAACTACCAAGCCTAAAATTTTGAAAAAAATACAGAAAATAGATCTTTATCTTTAGATTACAGGAAAACCTATAAGAAGTCTGTGGTCTTAAAATAACATGGTAAATCTATCAATATTGTGAGTACAAACTTACATTTACAGTTGGAATGTATGGGAGAACATGTTTTTCACCTACAATGTTAAGTTTGTTCTTAAGATAAATTCATCCCAACTACGGAACCCTTCATTGTGCGTGGTCCGACACGCACTTGGCCGGTTTTTTTTTTCCATCGGATGATGTTTTTTTACGTAAAAAATATAATTTATATAAGCTTATATAGCTATTATGTGAAGGGGTTTTTCCTTATGCACACATGGGGTGGAGAAAGCCTTTGACGGGTTAATAGCTTTTGCCCGCGGCTTCACCCGCATGTAGGAGGAAAATTATCCTACGAGAACGTAGTATTGGGATAAAAAGTATTGTATGTCCTATTCCAGATCATGGACTACTTATGTACCAAATTTCATGCAAATCCGATAAGCCGTTTTAGTGTGAAAGTTGTAACAAGCAAACAAACAAACTCACTTTCATTAGTTAGGTTAGTTAGGATAATGAGACCATCATAACATAACACAATCTACCGTTTATTATCTTATTCAACACATGCAATACATAACATCTCATTTCAGTTCTGATTTCTTTATTATACGAGTAGATGATTAATTTACACTATTATGAACTGCCTCGTTGGTCTAGTAGTCACAAGCGCTACTGCTGAGCATGAAGTCCTTAGTTCGATTCCCAGGTCAGGCCAATTATTATGGGTTTTTTCCATCAGAATTGTCTCAGTAGCAGCCTGGAGTTTGGATTTGTGCCCGGTTGATGGCAATAGGCTCGCCCCCTGTTACATGGGACTTAAACTCACTAACACGTCGCGGTCCCCCCGCGACATAGTCAGGATTGTCCCGTTTGTCCCCGTATATTTCTTGTCTGCGTATGACGGGGCGCCTAGCCACTTATACACGGCTTGTACACAAAATATTTCTATGAGCTGATAGTAAACTAATGACTGTTTCCTACAGTGGATAGGCCAGGCTAGATTACAAATTTTGTTTGAGAACTATAAATGACTTAGTTTTTTAAAGACCTAAAACAAAATATGTAATCTAGTTTTTATTACGCCATTAAAAAACAAAAATACAGTTATTTCAAAATCTAAAGCGATAACCCTATTTTTTTTATCTAAAATATAGTCTAAGTCAGGTTTAATTCCATGGTTAGTCTACATCAAGTGACATCTTAATAGTTACATTGTTCTTCCAAAATTTTGAAATACGAATAATAATCTCGATCAAAACGTCATCCGTGTGGGGTCCCGCGCGTTGTATATATGCAACTCAATAATTTGTCATGTCTACTGCACCCAACGCCATTTAACCAAAATATCAGGAATTTAAATGGCTTTCTGTTAATATAAGAACGACGGCTGTAGCTGCGTTCAAAAAATTCCAAAAAATAAAAAGTAAGAGCCGGAACGCGGCCGCCGTCACCTGTTCGTTCCGACTTTTTGACGTTTGGACATTCTACGCTTTCCGTTCCGGGGGCTTTTTGACCACGGACGCGTGATTGAAAGGTACACCTCTGCCTAAACCTTTGGGGATTTTATGTAAAATACATCATAAACTTCTTCTTCTCTTCCTGTTAATGGTACTTTGCATTCATATTGGTTGAGCCCAAATTAATTTTATTATTTCCTACAGGGGTTACAGGTATGTAATGCCTCGGCCACTTTTCCTTTTAATTTCATGAAGAAATACAATATCATCTTAAAATTGCATTGTGTTAAATTAATAATGGATTTGACTAATGGTTTTTATCGCCTGTTAACTGCAGAATAATTTGTTTTCGAAGGCGTGACCAATGCCGCTGTGGTTGTAGCGTTTAAGTCTGCTATATTATGACTTTTATTAAAGTATTGGATGACCTCGCCATTAGTAGAGGACCTAATCTGCGTGGCATCGTGAGAGACTAAAATGAAAGATTATCTTTTGGTAAGTGAAGTATTTCATCATGGTTTCTTAATCTGCAGGGTGTATCAGAATGGAGTGATCAAATTTAAGGATGTGGTACTGACTATCAAACTGAAGAACTTTTCCATGGCACCAACATCGTAATCGAGAAAAAATTATCAGCCGTCCCATACATTTGGATCGAGTAGGTATTGAAGCTTTGGACGGGATAGCTGATAATTTTTTCTCGATTATGATGTTGGTCCTACGGAGAAAGGTGTTCATATTGATGGTCTGTACCACATCCTTAAATTTGACCACACCTTTCTGATACAGCCTGTAGATAGAGCCTTTGTTACAAGGGTGTGCAGTAAAACTTCAAAAGTAATACCTACAGTTATGACAAAATGATACTGACATCATGACACGGTGTCGTGTCAGCATCGCTGTTTGCTTCAAATAATATACTAGTAGAATAAAAACTTTTTTACAAAAAAAACCTACTTCCAGAAAAAACATTACAATGTAATAAATAACTATAATTTCGGAAGCGGTGTCTTTGGTTTTGTATTTTCGTTTTTTGCCAACAACTTTCGAAATTAAAGTTATTTTTTACTTTGTAGTGTTATTTTGGAAGTCGGGTGTTTATCTTGATGAAAAAGTTTTGATTTTTCACTGTTTAGTTGTGGTACTACCCCAAACAAATTCGAATACCTGGAAAAAATATTAGAACATTCATCCACATAAAAAGTGGGAAAAAATACGTATTATTGAAGCTAACTTAAAAAATGCTCATCAAAGTTAATACATTTTACATAGGACTAACTTCAAGGTATACCCTCCCGAACAAAACAAGATTCTTTCAAATCGTACAATTCTCTAAAAAGTTATGTGCGGTCATACATAAAAAAAAAATATACGTGTCGACTTGAGAACCTTCTCCTTTTTTGTTCGTCGGTTAAAAATGTATCTCAATTTCTTCACATCTACTTTCAATGTATTTAATTGTCTATACACATTAAAAGGTACTTTGGTAGCAAACATTAATAAATAAAAAAAAAAACAGTGCTGTCCAGTGCAGGGCAAAGGCCTCCCTTTTGTTTTTCTTCTCAATTCGATCCTGATGTGTTGTGTAGAGTGACGGTATTGAAAAACTGCTTCCTACAATTAATCCAGTACCAGTTTTGCGCTTGTTTAACTATTATTTCTCCTTCGCGGACTGTTACCGAGATAACAAAGTTCCGAATGCGAAAAACTAATATCGGCCTTTTATTTAATACTAGCTTCTTGTCCGCGTGATATTTCTTATTTTTACATAACATATTCATAAGATACTCGGCAATTTTTAAAGTTAAAGAATTTTTGGAATCTGAGTTTGTTCCGAAGATTACCCCCAACATAAAAACTCAGGACAAGCGCTTCAAGTAGGATCCGGAATCCAGCATGTCCATGTTAGGCAGCAGATGTTTATATGTTATCCAATGCCTACGTTTAAGGGTTTTTAAGTTTTAACGACCCTAGATTACTTGAATTTAAATGCTTTTTTTTACATTACAGTTATGTTTCTTCACCATAATCGTCACGTGTTCAGCAGAGTCAAACAATTTGGAGTTTAAAGATGGACAAAATCTACCAAACCACTTATACAATAACTTAGGAAACATTGGAAGAGAAGGGTCCTCCAGAAACCGGAATCTTTTAAATTATGAAAATAACAATATTTTGCCAAACGTGGGCAGAGAAAGAAATTCAAATCTTGTGAACTCAAAAAGATCAAATATTTTATCAAATAACTTACTAAACGTCGGCAGAGAAGGAAACTCAAACAATTTAAATCTTTTGAATTCAGAAAATAGCAACCTGTTATCAAATTATAATAACCTCTTACCAAATAATTTACTCAACATTGGCAGAGAAAGAAATTTAAACAACAATCTTCTGAACTCAGAAAATAGTGACCTACTACCGAATGATAACAACCTCTTACCAAATAATTTACACAACATTGCCAGAGAAGGAAATTCTAATAATAATCTTTTAAACTCGGAAGACAGCAACCTACTATCGAATATTAACAACCTCCTAACAAATAATTTACTCAACATTGGCAGAGTAAGAAACTCAAACAATAATCTTTTAAACTCTGGAAACAATAACCTTTTACGGAATAATTTACTTAGGGAAGGAAACTCCAACAATTTAAATCTTTTGAACTCAGAAAATAGCAATCTGTTCCTACATAAAAACAACCTCTTACCAAATAAGTTACAAAACATTGGCAGAGAAAAAAATCCAAACAGTTTAAATGTAATGAACATAGAAAATAACAATCTTTTATCAAATCATTTACTGGACATTGGCAGAGAAAGAAATTCAAATAATAATCTTCGCAACTCTGAAAATAATAATCTTTTACAGAATAATTTACTCAGGAAAAGAAATTCCAAGAATTTAAATCTTTTGAACTCAGAAAATAGCAATCTACTATCGAAGAATAACAACCTCTTACAAAATAATTTACTCAACATTGTCAGAGAAGGAAATTCAAACAATAATTTTCTGAACTCTGAAAATAATAATCTTTTACGGAATAATTTACTCAGGGATGGGAATTCCAAGAATTTAAGTCTTCGGAACTTAGAAAATAGCCACCTACTACAGAATAATAACAACCTCTTACCAAATAATTTACTCAACATTGGCAGAGAAGGAAATTCAAATAATAATCTTTTTAACTCTGATGATAATATTTTCTTACAGAATAATTTACTCAGGGAAGGGAATTCCAACAATTTAAATCTTTTGAACTCAGAAAATAGCAACCTACTATTGAATAATAATAACCTCTTACCAAATAATTTACCTAATATTGGCAGAGAAAGAAATTCAAACAATAATCTTCTTAACTCTGAAAATAATAATCTTTTAAGGAATAATTTACTTAGGGAAGGGAATTCCAAGAATTTAAATGTTCGAACCTCAGAAAATAGCAACCTACTACCGAATGATAACAACCTCTTACCAAATAATTTACTCAACGTTGGCAGACAAGGAAACTCAAACAGTTTAAATCTTTTAAATTCTGAAAATTATAATCTATTGCCTAGTGACTTAATAAACGTTGGTAGACAAGGATCCCCAAACCCTGCTTACGCCCAAATTACCAATCTCCAATCAGCCGACTTTCCAAGTCTTGGAAATCCAGGTTACACAGGAAACCTGAACCTTATTAACTCAGAATATTACGATACTTTACCTAATGACAATCAGAATGCTGCTTTAGGCAAATATTTAGGAAATTCAGATTATGAGCTAGATGTTGCGTCACCATCTTTGGACGTAATTTCATCACCTCAGACTGAGAGCAGGTTTGGTTATCCTCCTTACGGTGGTTATGGTGGTGGTGGGTTTGGCGGTGGCGGTGGAATCGGTGGTGGTATTGGTGCTGGTATTAGTGCTGGCATTGGATTTAGCGCTGGAATTGGCGGTCATATAGGGGCAGGGGCCCATGGCTATGGAGGAGGGAATGGAGGAGGCTATGGAGGAGGCTATGGTTACCCAGGTTAGGGTTAGTAAATTAAAAAAGCTTAAAAATTATTTAGTTCAGGAAATATGTTTTGTTAACAAACAAGATAAATGCGACATTTAATCTCCAGATTTTATCAAAATAATGAACTTTTGAGCAGATTATATAATTAATGTTGTAAAAGAAAATCCTTAAATTCAAAATTATACTTATTCTAGGTACATGCATGTAATGTTAAACAAAATTAAATAAGTGATGATTGATATACAATTTTTGTAAAATGTGGCGTTTTTATTTCTTTTTTCCTTATGACATGCTATATGCAAGTTGGCCTTGCGGCCAATTATGTTGGGTCGGCATCAAATTTATCCGGATGCAGTTGAATTCCAGTATTTACAGCAGCTGCCTCTCCACCTCTACAATCCAGTTACTAACTGTGTGTTACTAACTAGCGGGTAAGACGATACCCCTGGTAAGGCTAGTTGTCAGATTTTCGGGCTTCTGACTACCCGTAATGACTGTCAAAGATCTACAAATGACAAACAACGACGTAAAATGCTTTCTGAGGCACAGACAAAGAAAAAGAAATGTGTTTATGCCTGTTATAACTAAGGCAACCATGCCCTTCAAATCAAGCACAGCAAAGGGCTGTTTCATTACATAAATGGTTATGGTGGTGGTAGTTCTTTACTACTAGACACCAAGTCCAATCCGCTTGATGTGGTGAATTGCAGGACCCATCACCGTGAAGATGCTTGGTTCAGCAGTGACAACAGTTATGGCTGATGATGAAATATCTACCAAATATTTAACTAAGCACCCTTAATTAAATATTTGGTACTCGTAGATATTTGCTGTTTAGAATCTCATTTTGGCAAAATATTATAATTTTGCAGTTCCTACGAATAAAATACCTTACCGTGTGCCTTCACGACAAGTCATTTTATTCGTAAGAAGGTCAGAAAACTGTTTAATGTAAGTCTTAGGACAAGAATTGGTTAAATGTATGGAAAAGTGTTTTAACTGCAACTAAACATAAACAAAGATGTATGATGCCATTGTCGATGTCTTGTACGGGGCTAACTGATGTGCCCTGCGCAAGAAGGACGGTGGCATTCATTCTACTTCATTGAGTGGACCTACAGGCGTACAGCAGCCAAAATATGCTGCAAATTGTACGGCGAAATACTGTCCAACAAGTTTCAGTCCTTTCAGCTTAGCTTTGAATCCAAAGGGGGCCTGCCTTAACGCTGTCGTACATGCCCGTTCCAGTTTTTTAAATCCCAGTAAAGGTGATCCTCAAGGTTGACGTTAAGAACGCCTTCAATTCCTTGAACAGGGACACTTGGTTGGCTAAAGTAAATAAGGAGTTACCAGAACTATATGGTTTCATGTGGCAGTCCTACAGGCACCCATCAAAATTATTATATATGAAGACAACGTTTTGGAATCTGCAGTTAGATGCCAACAAGGTGATCCTCTCGGGCCAGTAACGACATCATCCGTTGGGCTCTTGTCACCGCCGGGGTGCCAGCTGTTGTAGAACCCAATGGCTTGGCGCGCAACGGTGGGAAGAGGCTAGACGGAATGACCATAATGCCTTGGAAGTTGGATAGACCTTCGACGTGGGATGCAACCTGTGTCAAGCCCTCATGCCATCCCATCTTCCTGCCACGGCAGGATGTGCTGGGCGGCTGTTGCAGGTAGAGAAAATCTCAAACGCCGCGAATATAACAACCTTATTGGGAGCTATATGATTGAGCCATTTGGGGTTGAAACACTAGGGCTTTGGGGCCGAGTGTGCTCATCGAGTATTTTGGGACATCGCCAAGTGGTTGGTCGACTCTTCACGGGACCAGAGGGCTGGCCTGTTTTAATCCAAAGAATTAACATTGCCAGCCAGCCTTTTGGACACTTTTCCCATTGACAGCGACGCGGACGAATTTTTTGATGCCTTATGAGGTCTTTTCCTTTTTATTTTTATTATGTACTTGTTGTATATATATACTTTACTAGCTGCTGCCCGCGACTTCGTATGCGTGAAATTTCTTGTTCCCCTATCCCACCGCGTCGCATCGCATTGCCTGCCCGCGCTATTACTTCGTTTTCGCTTAGCTTTCTTTATGACTTTTTTCTTTTAATTTGCCACGTAAAGGTGCTAGAGTGATGTTAAATATGCCTATAACCTGCCTTTACATTTGGGCTATAAAATGCAAACTGTATTTGTCAAGTCCGACTGGTAGTTCCAGAGATTAGCACGTTCGTTCACCGCATTCCCTTCCCGCTAACCTCTCCCTCCCCCTCTCACCCACTTTCACACCCCCTTCCCCCTCTCACCACCCCATCCCCACCCTCTCTTCTCACCTCCCCCTAACCAACCCTTCCCCTCCCCCGCATCCATCACCTACCCATCCCATCCTCACCAACCCCTGCCCTGTTCCTCCTCCCCTCTCCCTCCTCACCAACCATCCCTTCCCTTTCCCCCTCACCCACCCCCTCCCCTTTCCATCTCTCTCTAACCCTCCCTCCAGGGTCGTTTTGAAAAACCATTAATGACAAGCTTTATTACTTACTTAGGCAAGTATCTGTGCCAAGTTTCAAGTTAATTAACTAAATTAATAAGACTTTTCATATAAACTGTATTCCCTGTTTTCATGCCCGCAGGAGTGGAATTTAAAACAATCGTTTTGGATGTGTCCATAACTTGACTGAAATATTATTTTTACCAATTTTCGAGTTAAACAAGCCCCGCAGTAAAATCCTCCCCTGAAAATTTACTACCCCTTTTCACCCCCTTATGGGTAGATTTTCGAAAACCCTGATACATGTTATTCTTCATTTTTGGTCTCGAGTATAAAAATACTGAGTTTCGAGCGCGGCAGCGCAACGTCGAACGAAACGCGTATGGCATTTTTATACTCGTGATAACTTCGAAATTAAATGTCCGATTCGAATGAATTAAAAAGTATTTTACTGGAACATAAATGATAAAACTATTTATTTGAATAAAAATTAATACTAAGATACGAATGTAACCAACTTTTGTTTCTAGCGGCGATCTAATTAAATTTTACAACACAAAAGCTGCTATTGTGACTTAACTATGATAGTTAGATATATTGCCTCGTGGACTTTTTTGAAGGTAACAATGAGTACTTTAATCATGTAGTACATATTTTATATGTATCATCAATAGTTTTCTCAGCGCACGCCAGATAATGAATTTTTTAGGCAAAATTTTGCTACTTTGGGTGACATTATTGCAATTTTCATAAAGATTTCTAAATTTTTTAAAAATAAATTATAGCCTATCTATCTATCTGTCTGTCTATCTTTCTTCGTGATAAATTAACTTACTACTGGTGAAAGCATGGTTGAAATCGGTCTAGGAGTTTCCCAGCTTATTCGGTACAAACAAACAAACAAACAAAAAAATCTTTCCTCTTTATAATATTAGTATAGATAGTATCTCTTAAGATACAGGCCTCCTAGTTTAAGAGACAGGGTTCATAATTTTTGTTTAAATAGATTTTTCTAGCCTTTTAATTTTAGTAGCTATCACTGTTAACCTATGTCTTTGGATAAATAAACATTATTATTATTATTTATTTTTTTCTTTGACGTATCTCGGGACCCTGGGGCCCTAAAGACAATATTAAATGAAAAGAAGGCATCAGCCGACGATTATCCCTGTATGCGCTATGCAATTGCATCCAAGGACAACCCCCGGTTGGTGCAGAACTATTGCAGAACATGAAAACAAAACACATTGGGCCTATGGGTTTGGGTGGCTATAGTGGATTGGGTACCTTGAACTATGGAAGAACTATGTCCCCTGCCTGACCAATGTTATATAATATACACAGATAAATTGGCAGGGGGTGACTTGCACACTCAATAATGGGCCCCCGGAAACGGTCGCTTGACGTAGCGACAAGGGGCAACATGTTCTGAGGTGCTTGAGGAGTGGAGAGGTATTCCACGGCTCTCAGAACAATCCCAGAGCCCGGAAGATGGTCAAGATCCCTACAAGCACTTACTGGAATACTTCCTTCCTCCGAGCACGTTTGCTCTTGCGAATCTCCACTCAAGCCGGCCAATAAAGGCTAGAATGAGGTGGGAGCTCTGTTCCCGTCAGTGTTCACTCCAGCCGGCCAATAAAGGCAAGCCAGAGGTGAAGAACAAGACTTCTCCCGGGAAATAGGGTCCGTGGGGTCGCTACTGCCCAACAGCTCGCCACTTGCTGCCCTGCGGGTTCACGTATCTCTCTTGGTCTGGCTCCTCACCCTAGACCTGTTTCGGCAAAGTAAACTCCATCGGCACAGACCCAGAGTTCGGAGCGCGCAAGCCCCACCACGACGTCAACGTAGAGATACGGCGGTGGGGTAGAGATGCGGCGGTGGGGTTATTATTATTATGTCGTTTATTTATTTTATTTCTTATCTATTTACATTTTTAAATATTTCTTAAAAAAAGGATATAAAAAAACATTTAAAAATATTAAAAAATAGAGGTCCGCCGGTGTCGGGAGCAGGGTCCAAGCTACCGGTGGTTAGGGCTGCAGAGACAGGAACCTTCTCACAATGCGAGCCGTATCAAGGAGTACTGCCATCTGAATCAGGCCCTTGATCCAATCGCCTAATGATAGCCTCGAGAGATTATTATTATTATAGATTTATACATCTTATCATCTCAATATTTGTATATTGTAATTAAGATGTATCTGAATGAATAAAAAAATGAATATCAAAAATTCTTGATAATTATGTGCTCTTTAATCAGTAAACCAATTTGCTATCATATTTCCAAATAATAAACTGGAAGAGTTAATTTATTTTTAAATATTTGAGAACAGCCAGGTCATATTTTGTCTTGTCATTGCACATAGGGTTCTGATATAGTTAGCCAAGGCCAAAATCATAAGGTCGGGTATGCACTTTTGGGGGAGGATTCTGACGGCTGTTCACCTCCACAGCGCTCAAAAGACGTCGTTGTTGTTGCTCTTGCATGTTAAGCTCTAAACTGTTTAAAAGCGGGTTACTATTTAACCCTTGCAACAGGTTATTCAGATAGCGTCTGCTTTGCAGTAGGCCCTCCAGACTACTTAGCTGGCGCCTGGTAGTCTTTAGGCCCTCCGTGCTTAGGTGGCGTCTATTCTCTAAGGCTTCAAGATTTTCCAAGTTGTTTTGTTGTAGCGCATATGGCGTCGCTTCGCACAAGAGTGCTAAAGCCAAGAAACATAACTGAAAAATAAATGATTCTGTATTAGGAATGAAAACAATTAATAAGTCCACGAGTGCATGCATTTTCAAAATCAATAACTTTAATGCCTTTTTAAATTAATTAATTTATTAGTTTTTTGATTACTGAAAGTTTGTGGTTTTATGATTACTAAAAATAACAAGTTCTGCTACGGGGTCCCCCAAGGTAGCATATTTGGCCCCACCTTCTTCTTGATATTTATTAATGATCTGTGCAACCTTGATATCCCTAATAGCAAAGTTATTGCATTTGCGGATGACATTGCCATCACATTTGCAGGCGATAGTTGGTCAGAACTTGAACATGTAGCTCAAAATAGTTTCAATACTGCCCTCGAATGGCTCATTTCACATACCCTTACACTAAACACTAACAAAACAAACTTTCTTACTTACACAAACAGCTCAATCACACAACCACACACTCCAATCACAATAAAAGCTCATCTCTGTCAAACTAAAACCTCCTGTCACTGTTCATCACTGCATCTGCATCTGTTGGACATACAAAATTTTTGGGCGTTTGCTGGATAAGCTCCTAAACTTTACGACGGATATCAACCTGCTCACTACAAGAGTCCGTAATCTAATATATGTATTTAGAAACCTCCGACATGTAGCAAATTTAAACACTATACGAACCGTCTATTTTGCTTTTATGCTCCTCTATTTTTACATATTGTATTTCCTGCTGGGGTGGTGCGGCAATAACGACTCTTAAGCCTCTGGAAATAGCCCACAGAGTGGTTTTGAAAGTTACTACTTTTCGCCCTATTTTATATCCTACCAGTGAGTTGTACAAAGATTGGAAAATTCTTAATGTAAGACAACACTACATCTTACTAGCCTCCTAATACAACATCGCAAAACCCCATTCAAAAAAAATCACAAAACGACGAAAAGATTTAATACCGGTACCGCAAACACGATCATCCTGCATTAAAAGATTCTGCTACTACCAACGTCTGAACTTATACAATAAAATTAATAAACACTATCCAATCTAGGTTTGACGTACCATATATGCAAAAAGCAGTTTACTCATTTCTACAAAATAAAACTCACGATGAGACAGAAAAGTTTCTAACAGCATAAATAAAAATATGTTTTAAAATCACACCATTACTCTCACAGAAACAAACTCACATACACACGCGCAGGCTCACTAACACACACCCACACACCCCCACACGTTCACATACACACACACCCTTACACCCTCATACATACACATACTCACATGCATACTAACATGCCCACACAATCGCACTCACTTACCTTTTAGCAAAATAATGTTTTTAACTTTTTATTATTATGTACCTTAGTTACACTAACTATATCACCAATTTTAATAAAATTTTAGTAGAAGACTAGTGTTAAGCCACATACTGTGTACAATTTAATTATATTACCCAATGGGGACTGGCACTGTCCTCCCTTACACAGGTTATTCTTTAACCTAGCTGGGAATGCAGCACCTCACCACCATTTCAGTTGTAGTTTTTTTAGTACATTAATTTGTCTACCTTTTAAATTACCATGCTGTTTTGATAAATAAACAATTTAATTTGATTTGAAGTTAAGTAATAAGACAAGTTGTGATAGGAAACCTTTTTAGGGTATCGTAGTCAACAAGGAAACCTTATAGTTTCGCCATGTCCGTCTGTCTGACTGACTGCGGCTTAGCTCAGAGACTCTTACCTAAGCCTGGTTTCCACCGCGAGCGGAGTGGACCCATTAAGGACTCCGTGTAACTGGCAAGAGTCTGCATACTATTGGACTATTTGGTGGTGGAAATACAAGTATGCAGTTTACTCTTAAGCCCGGTTTCCACTGCGAAAGGGTAATGTGCGGAAAATGGTTAGGCGGAACGGACTCCTTTTTAATGAAAGAGGTTTGCGTTTCCACCAACGAAGAGTTGGTCATTTGATTTCCACTGCAAAACGAAACTGAGATAGAGAAATGAGCGGACTGAGCTGAATGGAAAATGAGAAATGAAAAACGAATAGATAATTTCCACAGAGAACGAGTTTAGTTGAAGTTTTGAGCTGGTTGCATGTGGTCGTGTTGTTGCGATGTTATCGAGTGACACGGAATCGAGCGATGACAGTGATTATGTATACAGAAAAAAGAAGCACGCATTATTGTATCTTATGCAAAGAATTTTTTCCATGCCGCTTCTTTTATATCTATGTTTCGGTATTCTTTAATTGATACATTCCACAAACATGGGTATTGTCGTACAGCTTCTATAAATCGCTCCATTTCAAACCAAAACAACACGTGTTACTCGACTGCCATAACAAACAACAATGCGGTGATGCGAGCGCCAGCCGGCGCGTAGCTGCGGGAGGCGAGAAGCGCGGGGTGCAGACAGCGAGCGAGTCCGTTCTGAGCTAGTCGGTGCAGGCCTTGCGCAGCGGACTCTTTTCAATTTCTTTTTACTCGCTCAATCCGCCCCGCTCACCACTTTCTGTGTGGAAACGCTACTATGTAAATTGTAATTGCGAGTTGAGCGGAGTCCGTAAGTACTCCGCTCCGCTCCCTAGAACTGAGCGAGCTCATTTCTACTCTTTCTACACGCTCGGCTCTTTCCGTCCGACTATTTGTTGGTGGAAATATAAGTATGCAGTTTGCGTTTGCGAGTTTAACGAAGTCATTAATGGGTCCGTTCCGCTCGCGGTGGAAACCGGGCTTTACAAGTTAAACGGAGTCCTTAATGGCTCCGCTTCACTCGTCGTGGAAACCGGGCTATAGTACGAGAACGCTGTAATTTGGCACGGTTATACATACTAATCACGCCGACAAACCGGTAAAACACAATTAAAAGAACATTAAAAAAAAGCAGATATAAATTTAAAACTGATATTGTTAAGATTCTCAAGGATCGGCTGTAGGCTCCATAGGCACACAATCATTATTAATAGGCTAGGGACCTGTATTGTATATCACGCATGAATTTATTTGTTTGTTACATCTTTTAGAACTTCTTTTTCATTAAGGTAGCCCTGCTACAGTTCACGTTTGCTAATAGCTTGTTTTTATTATATAATGTAGTAATCTGTGGAAAATGTTGTGGGTAGTATATTTGTAAAGTTCTAATTTTAAGACAATACTGTTTATGATTAGTATACTACTGTTTGTTTTCCCAAATGAAATAAATAAATAAATAAATATTTTGTTTAGGTTCGTCCCCCACACCTAAAGTAGGGTTGACTTTTTTTCTCGTCTATCCCATGGTGTAGGGTGTAGTTGGATAGGCCGTTTAAAGATATTGTGGGTGTGTGAAAATTATTTTAAATTCAGGGATCGGTTTGCGAAATATTAAGCATTAAAGTCCCCCCGCCAGTTAAATGGCTGTTTTTGGATACGTGAAAAAAAATATGGTGGTAGTCTATAAGAATTACAAGGAAAACTATCACAGCTAAGTAGGCTTTACAATTTAACGAGTATTAGTCGACCAACTTACATTTGCAGTTGGAATGTGTTAGAGAACATATTTTTTAACTACAATGTTAAGCTTGTGATAAATCATCCCGACTACCGAACCCTTCATTGTGCGTGGTCTGACATGCACTTGGCCGGTTTTTTCGGTATATCAAATCAATCTGCCTGCCTTTTCCCAACTATGTTGGGGTCGGCTTCCAGTCTAACCGGATGCAGCTGAATACCAGTATTTTACATGGAGCAACTGCCTATCTGACCTCCACAACCCAGTAACTGGGTAATACGATACCCCTTGGTAAGACTGGTTGTCAGACTTTCGGGCTTCTGACGACCCGTAACGACTGTCAAAGATCCACAAATGACAGCCGGGACCAACGGCTTAACGTGCTTTCCGAGGCACGGAGAAGTCTCGATATGTAAAGATGGTCACCCATCCACTGACCAACCCCGGCAAGCGTAGCTTAACCTGATGGATCGACCCGTGCGGCTGTTATTACTTAGCCACGAGCTCCGAGTTTTTTCGGTATATTATTATTTTATAAATAGTTACAAAGCTAAAGTTAGGGGTCCCCAAAACAATCAATTGCAATTGATCAATTGCCATCAATAAATTTCTATTGTAGTAATATTTTCAATCACTTCAATTGCATTTGGTAGACGATCAATTGGCGCATCAATGTGTATCAATGAAAATTGATAAGTGCGATTGGTCGTTTCGGGGGCCCTTTAGCTTTGACTTTACTGTTACTATTATTTATCTACGAGTATACAATGACATGTAGAGACGATAATACCGATAATACGACAGTAAATAAAAATAATGACAACAGTTATGCATATGATTATTTTGAACTAGCTACCCGCCCCGGCTACGCACGGGCTCGATCTCGATCTAACAAAAAATAATAGTTAGAGGCCTTTCTGTATTATTTATTTGTGCAAGCTAACTTTGGATATTTCAAAAAAAATCTCGAAACGGCTGGTTGACACTTCCCGTGACCCAAGGGCTGGCTTTTACCTGGGCCAGCGGCTTAGCATTGCCATACAACGTGGCAATGCCGCCAGTCTCTTGGGTACTTTACCAGTCGACAGCGATGCGGAGGAATTTGTCGACGCCATATTTTAGTTTTTTAATAGTTTTAGTTATGTTAGGATATAATTTTGTTATTTTTAGGTTATGTTTGCTTTGGACTACCTACTTCTTATCCAAAATTATACAGTAATTTATCGTACTGATCATCACCGTGTAAACGAGCCTGACAATAATTAAAAAAACGAAAATGGTCTATTGTTTATGGTCTACTACCAGTGAATGCAAATAAAATTTTATTCTCGTTCACTGCCCACTACTTATTATGTTGAACTGGATAAATGAAAATAAATGATGAGTCCTTCTCCATTAGGGGGTTTGGACACGTCCAAATACTTAATTATTAATGTTTATAACTTGCACCAGCACCACAGAACTGTCATCAAAGACGTACTCGGTAATGTCATGATCGTAATAGCGGAGGAAGGGTTCGAGGACCGCGCCGTCGAATCATTTATTTTGCTGCGCGTAATTTTAATTCTATGATATCATCTAAGTATGGATTTAAATGATTGTCAAAGCATATTTTAATCTTAATGAAATGCGTATTTTAAATAGCATATTTTACCGGATAAAGATTAATAATATACCGGTCAAACTAGCTTCGGATTTTTTTTTTTTTTATCAAATTCTAAAAGATAAAAATGGTTACTGTGGATAATCTAGACATATACAATTAGAAGATAGACATATTCTATTGCGGACTTTTCTGTTGAGCGTTTTAAGATGTACATTAATTTTATGTATCTCTTACCATTTACTCAGCGCACGCCGTGTAAGTGCTCACAAATGCGTATTTTTCACGACTTGACAAAACGGCAAATTTCAATACTACGTTAATGTTTAATATACATGAATTATACACATTAACCTTCCGGAATAAATTATCTAAGTGATGGTGGAAACCGCAGCAAAATCCGTTGCGTATTTTAGAAGAACAACGCGGCTACATAGACAGACAAAAAAAGCGACTGCTTTATAATAATATTAGGTCTTTTCAAATCAAAATAATTTTTGTTTGGCTAAGAATTCTAATTTCAAATTAATTTTATTTTAAAAACATGGATTTTTTTTCCAAAAGTAGTCATTTGTTTATTGATTAGTGTTACATTTTCATCGCATTTCAATCTTTTTCGTCATCATGGATACGTTAAAAATTCGAGTAATTATGGAATATGAGTACCGTCGTGGCAGCAACGCGGCACAAGCGGCACGCAACATCAACGACGTTTATGGAGCTAACACTACAAACCAACGCACAACTTGTTATTGGTTTGCTCGCTTCCGTTCTGGAAATTTGGACCTGAAAAATGAACCTCGCGGTCGTCCGAAGACTTTGGTCGACAATGACGAATTAAAAGCGATTGTGGAAGGTGATGATACACAATCTACGGCTGAATTAGCAGCAGCTTTCGACGTTAGCGTCAAAACAATATTGGTCCATTTGCGTCAAATTGGCAAGGTAAAAAAGCTTGACAAATGGGTGCCCCACGAACTCAATGATCGCCAGCGCGAAGTACGCGTCGAGACGTGCCTTGCACTGCTCAACAGACATACAAATGAAGGAATTTTGAACCGCATTGTTACCTGCGATGAAAAATGGATTCTGTTTGATAACTGCAAGCGCTCAGCAAGTTGGTTGGATCCTGGTTCAGCACCTAAACAATGCCCTAAACGAAAACTTACCCCTAGAAAAGTGATGGTCACTGTTTGGTGGTCTAGCGCCGGTGTGATTCATCACAGCTTCTTACCAAACGGGGTGAGCATTACTTCAGATGTGTACTGTGAAGAACTGAACACAATGATGGAGAAGCTGGCACATCTCCAACCAGCATTGGTCAATCGCTCGTCTCCGCTGCTCCTGCACGACAACGCGCGACCTCATACTGCACAGCAGACGGTCTCCAAGTTGCAAGAACTGGGGTTGGAAGCTCTCCGTCATCCGCCCTACTCACCAGACCTTTCGCCTACAGACTACTACTTTTTCCAGAATTTGGATAACTTCTTGGCGGGAAAAAAATTCAATACCCGAGAGGCAGTACAAAATGCCTTTGAAGAATTTGTTGCCTCCCGTCCAGCTGATTTCTTTAAGAAGGGCATCAATAAACTGCCACTGCGTTGGCAAAGATGCATTGATTGCATGGGTGATTAATTACTTCGATTAATACAAATAAAAAATGCATGAAAAAAATTCGTTTAAATTTTTTCATACAAAACGGCAATTTCATAGGTAAAGACCTATTATTTAGAGATAAGAGAAGTATCAAATAAATCTAACATGGAAATAAAAAAAGGGTTTTTTTTAAAGGGACTATAGTTTTTGGTAATTTTTTGACTAGGAAAATTTTGTATGCAGAGTGGGAACGCCGTAGACATACGAATTTTAATTTATTGTCGTATTGTCGTCAAGGTAAAACTACTTTCCACCTTAGACGAGGTGGACCGCGTCTAAAGGCGGAAAATGATTTTACGCTGAAATGCAAATAATTACTTTTAGTACCCCAACACATGCAAAATTGATGTACTTACCGAAACCAAAGCTTTCATTTTGACGGCTGGTGAGTACCCTGGACAACCGATTTATTTCAGGCTATTTTATAAGTAGTGACTTCAGCAGTAGAACTAACTGTAAATTCGTCAAGGTAACACAAACAATGAAATGTCATTGACAGCAACACCACAAAACTAATGTAATACGAATTATTGAAAATGAGTAACATGCAAGATTAAGCATTTTTATTCTGAACTAGCTTCTGCCTGCGACATCGTTCGCGTGAAAGTCGTAAGAAACCCGAATATACTAAATAACAGCCACATTTTAATAAAACTAACGAGTTAACGAGTTTTGGTCTCAGCAGCCAAAATATGAAAAGAGTCAGGACTGGTGAGGCGAGAGCAAGCAACGTCGATAAGTACGGTTGTCCATGAGAGAAGCAGCTCGTCCTGAGGTTGACACTCGCAGCCTTCAGTAACAATTTCCCATTACTTGCGAAGTTTATCGTTTTTGGTGAATTAATGAACTCCTGCGATCCTGCACAACACTGATATACTCGTACTGATTGATGCATTCTTACAAATTATTCCTGACGAACAGCTATCAACAATATTTGTAATCACGTTCTCGAAAACGACTCTAACGATTTCTAGGAAAAACTAGCTAAGTCTCCTTTCTAAAAAAAAATCGTTTTCTCTATTTCACCCGGACAGAGCTCGGTCACCCAGGTACTAATAAGAATACGAGCAAATTATTGCTCATCCCCCATAGCAAGTAAATAGCGTGATAAATTGTAGCCTACAGACTGAACATAGACGTATACGAAATATTTATGGAAATTTTTATCAAAATATATCCGGTAGTATTTGCGTGATGCTGGAACATACATTCATACAAACAGACAGACAAAAAATCTACAAACTACATTTTCGGCATTAGAATCGTTCTCAGACCTCGTAGCAGTTACTTTTATTTTTTTTTAATATTTAATGCGTAGTTTTCACTTCGCTACGATTTTATCATTGTTTATACTACCCAGCAATGACACGGAAGTCACACCTACTCAATTATAATAAAGTGAAATGTAATAAAATCCAACACAGGCTTAAATAATAACTTATGTAAAGTATGGGAAATTCGTTGTTTCTCAAATTGACTACCTACATATATTGTATGCATTTTCAAATCGCAACTGTCATTTTTGACAGTTGTATGAAATGGCTCTAACACGAAAAATTGACTAATAATTGAATTGTCAATATTCCACAACAATGATGATGCTGACAGCTCTTAAATGCGGTTTAGTTTTGCTGATCACGTTCAGTTTCATTGGTGAAATCAGCAGTTTAGTGGTCAAACAGTTGAAATCTTTTAAACATTGAAAATTATAATCTATTGCCTAGTGACTTAATAAACGTTGGTAGACAAGGATCCCCAAACCCTGCTTACGCCCAAATTACCAATCTCCAATCAGCCGACTATCCAAGTCTTGGAAATCTAGGTTACACAGCAAACCTGGACCTTATTAACCCAGAATATTACGATACTTTACCTAATGACAATCAGAATGCTGCTATTGTCAAATATTTAGGAAATTCAGATTATGAACTAGATGTTGCGTCACCAGCTCGGTGGTGGGCTTGGTGGTGGCGGTGGAATCAGTGGTGATGGTGGTACTAGTGGTGGTATTGGAATTATCATCGGGATCGGCGGTCATATAGGGGCAGCGGCCCATAGCTATGGGCATGGCTATGGAAATGGCTATCGAGGAGGCTATGGTGGACCTCCACGATACGGAGGAGGCTATGGTTACTCACATTTTGTTTAGTAAATAATGTTTTGTTAACAAACAAGATAAATTCGACATGCACTCTTCAGATTTTATCAAAGTAATGAACTTCAACGCAGATTAAAAAACAAAAAAAATTGTAAAAGAATATCCTTTAAGTCCAATTTACACTTATGGTAGGTACAGTCAACAAAAGGGATATCTAGGCATATACTAACATATTTGTATGTGAATTGCTTCATGTTCAATTTTATATTAGGTCTTTACCTATGAAATTGCCGTTCTGCAGTACTGGCCATTTCAAATCAAAATAATTTTTGTTTGGCTAAGAATTCTAATTTCAAATTAATTTTATTTTAAAAACATGGATTTTTTTTTCCAAAAGTAGTCATTTGTTTATTGATTAGTGTTACATTTTCATCGCATTTCAATCTTTTTCGTCATCATGGATACGTTAAAAATTCGAGTAATTATGGAATATGAGTACCGTCGTGGCAGCAACGCGGCACAAGCGGCACGCAACATCAACGACGTTTACGGAGCTAACACTACAAACCAACGCACCACCTTGTTATTGGTTTGCTCGCTTTTTTTCTGGAAATTTCGACCTGAAAAATGAACCTCGCGGTCATCCGAAGACTTTGGTCGACAATGACGAATTAAACGCGATTGTGGAAGCTGATGATACACAATCTACGGCTGAATTAGCAGCAGCTTTCGACGTTAGCGTCAAAACAATATTGGTCCATTTGCGTCAAATTGGCAAGGTAAAAAAGCTTGACAAATGGGTGCCCCACGAACTCAATGATCGCCAGCGCGAAGTACGCGTCGAGACGTGCCTTGCACTGCTCAACAGACACACAAATGAAGGAATTTTGAACCGCATTGTTACCTGCGATGAAAAATGGATTCTGTTTGATAACCGCAAGCGCTCAGCAAGTTGGTTGGATCCTGGTTCAGCACCTAAACAATGCCCTAAACGAAAACTTATCCCTAGAAAAGTGATGGTCACTGTTTGGTGGTCTAGCGCCGGTGTGATTCATCACAGCTTCTTACCAAACGGGATGAGCATTACTTCAGATGTGTACTGTGAAGAACTGAATACAATGATGGAGAAGCTGGCACATCTCCAACCAGCATTGGTCAATCGCTCGTCTCCGCTGCTCCTGCACGACAACGCGCGACCTCATACTGCACAGCAGACGGTCTCCAAGTTGCATGAACTGGGGTTGGAAGCTCTCCGTCATCCACCCTACTCACCAGACCTTTCGCCTACAGACTACTACTTTTTCCAGAAGTTGGATAACTTCTTGGCGGGAAAAAAAATTCAATACCCGAGAGGCAGTACAAAATGCCTTTGAAGAATTTGTTGCCTCCCGTCCAGCTGATTTCTTTAAGAAGGGCATCAATAAACTGCCACTGCGTTGGCAAAGATGCATTGATTGCATGGGTGATTACTTCGATTAATACAAATAAAAAATGCATGAAAAAAAGTCGTTTAAATTTTTTCATACAAAACGGCAATTTCATAGGTAAAGACCTATTATATATTACTTTGTTTTTCCAATACAAATTGAACACACCAACACAAAATTGTATATTGTCACGAAATTGAACATGAAGCAATTCACATACAAATATGTTAGTATACCCTGCCTAGATATCTCTTTTGTTGACTGTACAATGCATAATATAATGTTAAAAAAATAAATAAGTGATTATTGATAAACAATTTTTATAAAACGTGGCGTTTTCATTTCTTATTTTCCTTATGACTGCTATATGCAAGTGGGCCTCGCGGCCAATTATGTTGGGTCAGCTTCCAATTTATCCGGATACAGATGAATACCTACCAGTATTTGCAGCGACTGCCTCTCCAACCTCTACAACCCAGTAACTGGGTAACACGATACCCCTGGTAAGGCTAGTTGTCAGACTTTCGGGCTTCTGACTACCCGTAATGACTGTCAAAGATCTACAAAAATGACAAATAACGGTGTAACGTGCTTTCTCAGGTACAGACAAAGAAAAATCAATCTACCTAGCCTTTTCCCGACAGACAAAGAAAAATAAATGTCTTAAATGCCTGTTATAACTTAGGCACCCATGCCCTTCAAATCGAGGACAGCACAGGACTGCTTCACGACATAAATGGTTATGGTGGTGGTACTACTCCGGCCAAACTCTTTTACAAAGAACTTTACTACTACCAAGTCCTAGTAAATCCGCTTAATCTGGTGAGTTGTAGGACTCATCACTGTGAAGATGCTTGGTTCAGCAGTGGCCAGGTTATGGCTGATAATGAAATATCTACCAAATATTTAACTAAGCACCCTTTATGAAATATTTGGTACTCGTAGATATTTGCTGTCTAGAATCTCATTTTGGCAAAATATTTTAATTTTGCGGTTCCTACGAATAAAATACTTTAACGTGTCCCTCCACGGCAAGTTATTTTATTCGTAGGAAGCTCAAGCAGATAACTGGTTCTATAAGTCTTGTTTTTACTTTCTTAGGACAGGAGTTGTTTAAATACAAGGAAAAGTGTTGTAACTGCAATTATAAAAAACACAAACAAAGATATATCTAATGAATAAAAAAATAATAGGTATCAAAAATACATCATGGCGATTACGTGCTCTTTAATCAGTAAATAAATTTTCAATCATATTTCCAAATAATAAACCGGAATTGTATTCTGGAAGAATTAATTTATTTTTAAATTTTTTGAGAATAGCCAGGTCATATTTTGTCTTGGCATTGCACATAGGGTTCTGCCGGTCTATTCTGTAAAAATCTCACCGTGAAAACTTAGGTGAAGTGATCTTAAAGTGAACTGTCAATAGTGTCAACCCCTAGCGTCAGGTGGAATGACGACTCACTTCACGCTCACTTCACCTAAGTTATCACGGTGAGATGTTTACAGAATAGCACTACAGATATAATTAGCTAAGGCCAAAATCATAAGGTCGGGTATGCACTTCTGGGGGAGGATTCTCACGGCTGTTCAACTCCAGTGTGTCCAAAAGATGTCGGAGTTGCAGTAGATCTTGATTGTAAGGCCAACCCTTGCAACAGATTGTTCAGATAGCGTCTGTATTCCAGACCACCTTGCTGGTGCTTAGTGGCAACCTGGTACTGGCGTGTATATGGTAGTTGCAGCGAGTGTGGCGTCGCTTGACACACGATTGTTAAAGCCAAAAAACAGAACTGAAATATAAATGATTCACTATGTGACAGTCTGTCGGTTACCCCAACTTAACAACAAAATATTATGATATTGTTTTAAAGCCAGCAAGCCAGCGCATCTGTCGAATCACTTGTGAGACATAAATTAAGAGCCTGAGTGTGGGGCTGACAGGTCGGATGCCATAATTCAACTAATTTCTAAAGTATTCGTAAAAATATCCTATTTCTAATTTTAAGAACAATACAACGTCGCATCTGTTGACTAAGTTCCAAGTGGTCCTAGGAAACAATAATTAACGAATGAGACAAAAAACGTTTGGGATATGGTATGGCGAGGAGGCTGGCGAAGGGTTCGCGGAGTCAAAATGTGGTGATTTTAGGATAATGAAGAGAAATGTTGGGCAGTTGGTTTTAGACCGCTTCTAGAGACGGACGTCCGATCTAGGCTAGTTAAGTTAGGAGTCATAGTGAATACCAAGAGGCCATGTCACGGTGGGCTGTCGCAAGACAGCGAGTATTAGTTATTAAGTTAAATATAGTTAGGTTTAATCCCAGATTAGATTAATTTAGTATTTAATGTAGTATATGTGTGTGTGTATGTTGGAGCCACTAGTCGATGCAGGAGTACAGGCTAGTTAGTAAGTGAGTTGCCATCTAATTCCCTTCAAGGAGTTATTCGGTAAGTGTCATCTTTACTTAAGTTAACTTAATCTTTATTATTAGTGTGTATACATAGTAGTTACGGACTATACTATTATAATGTTATGATAGTCCTTGCAGGTTGATTTGCGTTGAGACTTGATTGGTAACGGTTAGGTGATATCGCTGACGAGCGATTAATGATCATTTATTCCAGTATGCAGCAGCAGCGTTTATTTGCAACATGGCGTAATTACTCTTACTTAATATTGTAATTTATAATTAATGCTTTGTTCTCGCGTATTATGTGTCCACCTCCTAATCTATACATCATTGTATTGAGGCTTGATATAAGTGATATCGCTGACGAGCGATTAATGATCATTTATTCCAGCATGCAGCGGCAGCGTTTGTTGTGCAATGGCGTAATTACTCTTACTTATTATCGTAATTTATAATTAATGCTTTGTTCTCTCGTATTATGTGTCCACCTCCTAATCTATACCTCAGTAGATTATTGTCACTTGCAGTTGGTTATAGGGAATCGGGGAAGGCCTTTCTCCGACATTAGACTTATGACAACTGATGACGATTACTGATCTCTAACTGACGCGCCATGTATCAAATCAAATCATGGAAGGCAGAACCGAAAATACTCAGTTCATTTAAAACAAACTAGGCTATAAAGCCGATCTGTAATTGGTTACAATTACAGCGCAACCAAACGTTAGTGATAATACCTACTTCCAAAAAGGCCTCGCTACAGAGCATGTTGCGTGACGCCTGGTAATGCACATTTCCAGGGAGAGGGGTTAGGCATCACCAAGTACCTCAAACTGAATTGGTAGCCGTTTTAACAACGCTAGGGAGCCTGTCTCGAGAAACCCGTCCCGTTGGACGTCAGTATTTTGGAGACATGTATTGGAAGCAGGACGGTTCACGCCCGGACTGCATCCTCGAAATGGGGAAGATTAAGGAAATGTGAAGTGACGATGTACCACTTCGGCGTATACCAGGTTCTATCGTAATGGGTTCTGCTAGAGACTGAGTCTACGAAGCGCTTGTGCATTGTGTTATTTTAATAGAAAGGGCTAGGTCGCCGTAAGGGTGTCAATCATATTAGCACGCGTTTATTACTCAACACTTGTCTTCCTCAATGGCTGTAGGACTTCGTAGTACTCTGTCTTAGGATTGAGTAAGACATTTATTTAGTGCTTAGGAAACGTGTTCTATTAGAATCGTATTAGTGTCCTCAGAGGTTCTATGCGTTAGGTCTAACAGAACACGTACTTGAGACAAATTGACGTTGTAAAACGGTTCCCGGTCTCTCTGAATTGGGTACATTGTAATCAGACAAATTAACGTAATTATAAATAAAGGATTTAAGCGCAAGCGTAACGATCCCTTTCCTCCTTCACATCTTCAGGAAAGAATTGCAGATATCAGCTCCCGCCTGCGAGAGGGGAGACGTTGGCGTTGCAACATTAATAATACTAAAACATAATTATATAAGACAGATACGTGTTGCTGGGGAGTTTGTTGCATCACTTCTTCTCCCCAGCCCAAACACTAGGAAGTGATGAAGGGTGGGGCGTTTTGGACTGTCTATAAACCTTCAAGAGTTGATCCACAACTCTATTACAGATTGACCATTGAGGTTTGATTCTCTGTAACTATTATTATTATCTAATACTTAATTCTTGAATTGTGTATTCTTTGCCTCCGGCCAATAGTAGGCTTTTAATAGAGTCTATCCAAACTATATTAAATAATGATTCTTGAGATTCGATTCTCATCTCTATTATCAAGTAATTCTTGATAAGTTGTATTCTTTATCTTAGACCAATAATTCGGTCAGACTGACATGAACACGGTGTCTTGCAGATATACTTGTTGTGCAAGGGGTGAACTTCCAGGGGATGGGTGACCACAACTATCTTATATCCAGTCCAAGGACTGATAGGGACCATGTCTCCTTCAGAGCATGATGTTGACGCAATGCCGCTGGAACTGGCCGCCCCGTTGCTAGACAAGGACGGTCGCACGGTTACCGCAGGGATGGCCGCTTCGTCACGATTATCAGTTCGCAAGAACTGCTAGGGAACATGTCTCCAAAAGAGCATGTGTCGACTCAATGCCGCTGAATAGCCGCTTGGGTCACTTTATGGAAGTTTTGCTCTGAGTGCTCCGAGCGTAGATGTGAGGTACCGTGTGAGTAATGACTGATCAATTGCCTGTTACGCCAGCGTAAGGGTTACTCACAATTTTATATAACAATATACTTTGCATCCCTCTATTGTTTATCACCTTTGTAAAACCACATCCAATGTATTTTCATAACTATGAGTTCATTCATTACAATCGGTGGGGGAGTGTCCAGTCTGGAGACGAGCTCTACAGGGTAGTGCGGGGTGGAGCACTACCTTTTCCCCATAGGGGAAACCGACCCAAACACTAATATTAACATAATTTAGGAAAAACGAAATTTTTTATCAGGTAGGGTAATCGAGGTACAGTCACAACTATTAGGATTGACAACAATATAAATTCATCTCAAAAATTTTTTTACAAAAAAATACAACCGACTTCCAAAAACAACACTACAAAGTGAAAAATAACTTTAATTTCGGAAGTCGGTGTCTGATTAAATGTATTTTCGTTTTTGCCACCGACTTCCGAAATTAAAGTTATTTTTCACTTTGTAGTGTTGTTTTTGGAAGTTGGTTGTATTTTTTTGTAAAAAAGTTTTAATTTTTCACTTTTTAGTGGTTCACATGTGCTACCCTTCACAGCGTACCGGCGTAATGTTATGTTATGAACTGGTGTAAACAATAAACAGACAAGAGATTTCAGCAATCCCAGTCCATTTGATATCATTTATTGAGGAGTTCCCTTGCCTATCTCAGAAGTTCTTCATCAGATCTTCATCAAATTGAAATGGGACTACTCCGAGAAAGTACTCTTCCAAAAACTATCCAAATCGCTTCAAGTGTGCCTATAAAATTGGAAGAGTTCTCTCTATTTCTCCAGGATCCCATCATTAGATCCTGACTTGATGATCATGGGACCACCTGGGAAGTATACACTTTCAAAAAAAATAAATAATCAAAATAGGTCCAGCCATCTTCGAGTAATCGGGGAACATACACAAAAAAAAAAGGTTCCGATGAATTTAGAACCTCCTCCTTTTTGAAGTCGGTTAAAAATACGAGTGCATGCATTTTCAAACTCAGAATCTTTAATTTTCCTTTTTTAAGTATATTAATTTATAAAGTAGTTTTTTAAGTACCGAAAGTATCAAGGTAATTGAGGACGCTGTTACAAATGGGTAGTCAAATCATTACTTTTTTACACAAAAGTATATTTATTAAATAAAATGCTTTGCATTCTTAAAATGTTTTTTGGCCGAATTGTTGATAAATGTGCATGGTACGATTTTGAACTATATATATATAGTTTTAGATAAGTAGGTACAGATTCTCAATAAATGAACCGAAGTGAAAATTTTTACTTCGGTACATTTATTGAGAAAATCTACTGATGCAGTGATGGGAGACTATGGGTTTTGCCAATTCTTTGCCTAGGTATATAGCATGGTGACTATAATGGACTATATTGGATATATTTGGTTGAATTTTTGTATGCAGACTGGGAACGTCAATATCTTACTATTATATATGAAGTTTAATAAATTTTACTGTCGTATTGTCGTCAGCGTTAAACCAAATAAATACTTTTACTGACACATACAAATTGATCTACTTACCAAAATCAAGGCTCTCATTTTGACGACTGGTGAGAGCGCCTTGGACAACAGATTTATTTCAGGGCATTTTATAGGTAGTGGATTCTAGAGCAGAACTAACTCTAAATTCGACAAGGTAGCACTAACAATGTAATGCAACACCATTAAGTCAATGTAATTGGGTTATTTTTAATGAGAAACATGCAAGTTTATGTTGGCAACTCCAACAAACTATATTTTCTATCTATAATTTTTATCTGTGCCTAATGTCAAAATTACTGTCTTTCGACCAGTCGGCAAATAAACTCCGCTCCATTCACGCATCGCCAAAAGCCTGCTTTTTATTTCTGCTTCCACACCATCGAATACCTGTATGAACCAGCCCTGCTGCAATACCCCAACATCGTTTGGTCCTTCGGAGGAAGAGGAATTGGTGCAGAAGCACGAACGAAGAAAACTACGTCGTGTACTTTCTACGATCTACGACGTCCGGGCTCAGGCCACGTCGCCTGCTACAACGTGCATGAGTGCAAAATCCTACTTCGGATTCAATCATCAGTCGCCGACTGCAAGGAGGTATTTATAGGATACCGATATTTCGTCATAAATCCTCGCTTTCAAGCCTCCCGGGGCCGAGGGTCGCATGACGCGAGAACAAAGGCTACTTTTTGTTCATCATACAGAGGAAGCCATTTTGTTGTATAGCGGGCCTATTTTGCAGCGCGCGCTGACTCAATAACATGATGCTATAGCTGCGAGCCAATCAGCATTTTTCGTCGTGCAACGTCAAACAACATTGTACAACCCTATTGGACGAATCTTCACGGAAGCAATTCAAACTTCAAACTTCGTTCGTTCGTTACATTCAATTCTTCATTTATTACAGAAGAAAAGTTTTCTACGAGACTACAAGCAACAAGACGCCATCTTGTGAATTTGCGTTTCTTTGTTCTACTTGTAACTAAGTTTAAGTTTTAAAAAACAATCATTAGGTAATATAATAGTTTTAGTATATAGGCAGTTTACGGTGTGTACAATAGTACTAAAACAAGTATAGGTCCAGTGTAGTGTTAACGTGTAAAATATGGATGAGGCCACGTTAAAAGTAATGAAGGCCTCCCGTGGCTATAACAAGGCCTCAATTACGCGATTATACCAATTCGTTTCTAATATCGCAGATGTGCAGCTCAGTAGTGTTGCAATATTACAAGCTAAACGGGCTAGAATAATTGAAGTATTCTCCGAATACGAATCCTACAATAAAAAGATTCTGGCAATTGACGAAAACGACACTGAGAATGTCGAGGAGTGTGAAGCAAAGTATTTCCATATTTTAACAGTGCTCAATGAGACGATCCTTAGTAAATCCTCGCCGAACATGGATAATTTATCAGAATTTAAGGCAAAGTTACCTACAATCCAGGTGCAAACCTTTTCAGGAAAATATTGTGAGTACACGCCATTTATCAACATGTTTCGTGCCATCATACATAAAGACAGGTCCATTGATAATGTCCAAAAATTATATTATTTAAGGTCGTTTCTCCAAAAGGAACCATTTGATATTATAAAAAATCTACCACTTTCTCCGGATAGTTATGAAGAAGCTCTTAGGCTCTTAGAGGAAAGATATAATCATAGGTTTAAAATTATCATTGAACATAATAATGCACTGCTTGATTTGAATGCTCTGTCAATCCACACCCAGTAATATTCGAGAGTTTGTTTCTAGTATTAAACAATGTTTAGCTGCTCTCAAAAATCTAAATGTTAATGTTGAGGGATGGGATCCTATAATTTTGTCTATCTTATACCGTAAACTAGATATCTACACATCACGAGCATACCAACTCGAGAGAAGCAACGAGTCAGATCCAACGGTTGTGGAATTTCTATTGTTCCTGGAAAAAAGGGCCTTGGCATTGGAGAATGCAGAACCTAGCACGACAACCAAGGCTCACAAGGTAGTGACACACGTGGCTACAGCTTCTGCAACCACCTCTTGCGCTCACTGTAAGTCTGAACAACATAAATTATTTTCTTGTAATGATTTTAAATCATTGCCTAGTAGTGCTAGAATAGAATTTGTTAAAATTAATAAGTTGTGTGACATATGTCTTAACAAACACAGTGGTAAATGTAAGTTTCATTTTCGCTGTAAGATTTGTAAAAAGGAGCACAATACATTGCTCCACAAGGAAACAGCTCAAGAACAACCTGTTTCTTTGATTTCAAATATTAGCTCTCCCAAGGTGCTATTACCTACTGTAAAGGTGAAGTTATATTCCAAGAGTGGTAGGGAAGTGCACTTAAAGGCAATATTAGATTCTGCGTCACAGATATCTTTGGTCACCAGCAAGGTGATAGATGTGTTAGGTATTACTCCTATTCCAGATAATACAGACATATTGGGTGTCAGCAACTCAATTAATATTGCTAATTACTCTGTGCCCCTTGAAGTATTTTCTTTAGTTACACCGTACAAGGTCAATATAAACTGTCATGTTTTAGAAAAAATCACATGCAAAATTCCACAGTTTGAAGTTGATTTATCATGCATAAACATACCTACAGGAGTAAAGTTGGCCGATGTAGACTTTAACATTCCATCAGAAATAAATATGCTGATAGGCGCTGACATATTTTTCCAGGTGTTGCTAACGGAGCCAGTACAAGTATTACAGCAAGCTGCTTCGCAATTCACTGAACAAACCGTTCAGCAACAACACCTGCAACCCCGCTTTATCAGTACAAGGTTTGGGCATGTCATAGCTGGCGCTTTACCAAACCATGCAGTCTCTGATAAAAATAAGGTATCGCTTTTATGTATTCATGATAAATGTGAATTAGAATTTAACAAAACTTTACAACAGTTTTGGTCAACTGAATCCGTTCCACAGTATTTTAGTGAAAAAGGATCAGAACATGATTTATGTGAAGGTATTTTCAAAGAAACCACTGTACTTAAAGATAAAAAGTTTCAAGTTAATTTACCATTAAAGATTTCCTTAGCTGAGGTTAAAGATACCCTAGGAAGTTCTTTTGATTTTGCATTATACAGGTTTCTAAGTTTAGAAAGAAAATTGCATAAAAACCCTAAATTGCTTTCTGAATATGATAAATTCATAAATGAATATATTCAGCTAGGGCATGGGCATTATGTTGAATTTAATTCACTAGATTTGCAAAATAATCCCTTATACTTTATGCCGCATCATGCTGTCCATAATGAGAATAGTAAAAGTACTAAAACTAGAGTGGTGTTTGACGCATCCATGCAAACTGACAGAAAGATGTCACTTAATGACATTTTGCTTAATGGTGCTCCGGTGCAAAAAGAACTTTTTGACATTATGCTTTTATTTCGCTTGGGTGACTATACATTTACTACGGATATACGCCGAATGTTTCGTTGCGTTAATGTTAACCCAGAACATGCTGTATTGCAAAACATATTGTGGAGAAATAATGTTAATGACAAAATAAAATGCATTCAATTAGACACTGTTACATATGGTCAAAAGAGCTCAGGTTTTTTAGCTACACGTTGTTTGCATGAACTTGCTGAAACTCATAAACAGGAATATCCACTCGCTTCATATATTTTAAATAACTGCACTTATGTTGATGATGCTTGCTATTCCCATTCCGATTTAAACATTATTAAAGAGGCAAAACGGCAATTGTGTGAATTATTAAGTAAGGGTAGTTTTTTAACCCACAAGTGGGCATCTAATTGTCAGCAAATTTTAGATGACATATCCCCTGAAAAACAACATTTTGCTGATTTTGATCTTCAAAAAGATAACTGTTTCATGAAAACTTTAGGATTAACACTTAGTGTAACTAAGGATTGCTTTGTATTTTCATGTCCAGAGCCTTTTAATATTGAAAATCCTACAAAAAGACAAATATTAAGTTACATTTCCAAATTCTTTGACCCATTAGGATTTATGTCTCCAGTAATAGTAAGAGCCAAGGCGTTTATGCAAACATTATGGTTAGAAAAGTTAGACTGGGATGATGTCCCTCCAGAGGGGATAAGATTGGAATGGCTTTCATTTACTAAATGCTTGATGGACATGCAACCTTTATACATTGATAGAAATATAAGAATTGACAAAAATGCCAATGCAGTGCACTTAATAGGATTTGCTGATGCTTCTGGCTCTACAGGTTATGGTTGCTGTGTTTATCTTCGAGTGGCGAAGGATTCAGGTAAGGTTTCATCTTCCTTACTCTGCTCTAAATCCAGAATTAACCCTCAAAGCAACAATGCGCTCACCATACCGCGATTAGAGTTAAATGCGATGCTTTTGCTTACTAAACTAGTCAATAGAGTTTATGATACATTAAGCCTTAAAATAAATATAAGTGGTGTTTATCTATATTCAGATTCTCAAATTGCACTTGCATGGCTAGCTACAGAGCCAATTAAACTTCAAGCATATGTTGCTAATAGGGTTAAGTTAATTCAGGAGCAGACATCTAGGTGGCGCTGGCTGTATGTGGCGAGCAATGAGAATCCTGCTGACTATGTTAGCAGGGGAGCCGTTCCTGATGATCTAAGAAACTCTAAGTTATGGTGGCAAGGTCCAGAGTTTATGCTGGACGGTAAGTATGATTTTAATAATGAACTTACCTTACCACTCCTTGAAAATTTGCCTGAAATGAAGAAAGGTGCTGCAGTCTCCGATTCCCAGGTTGCCTTGATCACACAAGGTAAATCTAATATCTATCTGTTTATTGATAAATATTCTGATTTAAATAAAATGATCTGTGTCATGGCATACATATTAAGATTTTGTTATAACCTAGATAAGAGGGGTACTCCACTATCTCCTCTCGAGTTGGAAACTGCATTGCATAAAATTATACAGCGCGAACAGAGCATACATTTCAGTCAGGAGTTAAATCATTTAAATTCAAAAGATGAAAATATTAAAGGCCCTTTAAAAACCTTACATCCCTTTATTGATAAAGAGAATATGTTAAGAGTAGGTGGTAGAATTGATAACTCTGAGGTCTCATTTTCACAGAAACACCCTATTATTTTACCTAAACAATCTCGTATTACTGATTTGATTATTTATCAGGAACACATAAGATTATTACATGCTGGGCCAAAGTTATTGTTAGCTAGCCTTAATGAAAAATATTGTATTGTAAATGGTTACAGACATGTAAAAAAGATTATCCATAAATGCTTACTTTGTTATAGATTCAAAGCCAAATGTTCTAAGCAACTAATGGGTTCATTGCCATCCCAAAGAGTGACAGCTTGTCGTCCTTTCCAAAAGATTGGTATAGATTTTGCGGGACCAATACAAGTAAAAAACTCGCGTGTTAGACGTGCTATACAAACAAAAGGTTATATATGTGTATTTGTTTGTTTCGTCACGAAGGCAATACACCTCGAGATAGCTTCTGATTTAAGTACTGATTGTTTCCTTGCCTGTTTTAAACGCTTTATAGCGCGACGTGGATTGCCTACTGACGTTTTCTGTGATAACGCAGGTTGTTTCAAGGGGGCAAGGAACAAATTAGTTGAACTATATAACTTGCAAACCTCACAAGAGCATCAGGCACTGGTACAAGGCTATGCAGCCAAGGAAGGCATAACTTTTCATTTTGTACCTAGCTATTCGCCCGTGTTTGCTGGCCTTGCTGAGGCGGCAGTTAAAAGTATGAAATTTCACTTGAAACGCATCATACAAAATTATGTTTTAACATATGAACAGTTAAATACCGTCTTATGTCAAATAGAAGCTGTGTTAAGTTCTCGGCCATTGTTACCTGTTACAGCTTATAGTGTAGATGATTTTTCTTATTTAACTCCAGGACATTTCTTGATAGGTACTTCTTTAATCTCTTATCCTGAAAATAATACTTACGATGTGCCTGTAAATAGATTAAAGTTTTGGGAAGTTTGTAATAAGGTAAAAACTCATTTTTGGAATATATGGTACAAGTACTACCTTAATGTACTGCAGTCAAGGCCCAAATGGCGTGACAGTGTAAATAATGTAAAGGTAGGAAGTTTAGTTATTCTGAGGGAGCCTAACTCTCCTCCATTATCATGGCCTATGGCTAGAATTGTGAAAGTTTACCCAGGCCAGGACGGAAAAATCCGTGTGATTGATGTTATGACACCTAACAAAAAGATTTATAAGCGTTCGTTGTCTGGTATTTGTTTACTGCCTCTAGAAGAGTAAACATGTTTTTTTGTACTACTTACATGTTATTATGTTAGTTAAGTATGTAACTTGCAATTAAATAAGTTGCGATTATTCCTAAAGGTTGTAAACTTTAAATTAGTTACAAATAAGTTTGTATGCTTTAATATGTCCTACAATTTGGTTAACCTAGTAGTACAGTGTGAGAGCTAAATGTTAGTCAATTATGTTTTGTTTACCTACAATGTAGTACATACTCAATGTAGCATTGTAATTTATGCATACTTATTGATCCCTTTTGTTTATTGAAAAAACAATTTGTGCTACGTTCTTAAATAAGTTTCATTTTTTGTTCAACTTCATTAATTTAAAGACTGGGGTTGTTATGTAATAGTTTTTTTGAAAAGTCAGTAATTGAAAACTGTTATTCTTGTGTGTAGTTCTTGGTATATTTTTATTAATGAATGTAGTCCTGTAAGTGCTAAACTTTCCCCCCCCCCCCAGCATGTTGGCAACTCCAACAAACTATATTTTCTATCTATAATTTTTATCTGTGCCTAATGTCAAAATTACTGTCTTTCGACCAGTCGGCAAATAAACTCCGCTCCATTCACGCATCGCCAAAAGCCTGCTTTTTATTTCTGCTTCCACACCATCGAATACCTGTATGAACCAGCCCTGCTGCAATACCCCAACAGTTTAAGCATTTTTATTCTAAATTACCCGGCAATGACACGGAAATCAAAAAGTAGCTCACACCTACTCCATTACTACTATTAATAAAGTGAAATATATAAGAAAAACCAACACAGGGAAAAATAACAAGTAAACTTAGATAAATTATTTGTTTATCAAATTGACTATCTACAATTGTCTTTTTTTTTTGCTGCAATATTTTTTTAATCGTCGTCGTTACGGGGCGTCAGAAGCTCGGAACTCCGACAACCAGTCTTACCAAAGGGTATTACCCAGTTGTGGTTGTGGAGGTCAGATAGGCAGTCGCTCCATGTAAAATACTGGTATTCAGCTGCATCAGCACCCTAATTGCGTAACACATTATCAATCGGAGTTGGTTTCATTTTGACAGTTCAGCAACATTAATTGCGTTATTTACGTTGTCTAGCTGACAAATTTTTCGAACATATGAAGCAATGGATTAGCAATTTGTTTCAAAATGAAACCAACTCCGATCAATAATGTGTTACGCAATTAGGGTGCTGGTTAGACGAGAAGCCGACCACAACATAGTTGGGAAAAGGGTAGGCAGATTGATTGATTTTTTTTTAGACACTTACCAACATATTGAAAATAGGAGGATATTTAAAAATGAGGGGAAAGAATCATAGGCAATCAAAAAATTCATCCGCATCGTTGTCAACAGTAAAAGTGCCCAAAAGGCAGGCAGTATTACCACGTTGTATGACGATGCTGATCCTTTGGCCAAAATATAGGCCAGCTCTCTGGTCAAGAGAAGAGTCATTCTTAGACTGTCCGATCATTCAAATCACACCTATAATTTTTTCTCAGTTGTACGAAATGGCTGTAACGCGGCAAATTGACTTATACTCCATTTGCAATAAGATTAGACATTCAAACTTATTTACAGTCCGTTCAACCGATTTTGACTTCTATTCCGTAGGCTTAAGGATGGCATTAAAGGCAAAACAGTAGTCACAATACCAACTGCCACTTGTCATGTCACCAACGCAATAGAAGTCAAAATCGGTTGAACGCACTGTAAAAAAGGTTTGCAAAAATATCTAATCTTATTGCAAGTGAAGTATAGTGCGTAAAATTGATAAAATTCCCTGACCGTACATGAAGATGTGTGAGTGAACATGAGTGACAAGATATATGAACTTATCAGTTTATTTGGGACTTGCCTTTTCAAGAAATCGTTTTCAAGGTGAAATTAGTTTTTTCTCGAAATAATATTTATTTTACTTTGTTCCTCTCCCCAGCTGGTAAGTTCAGTCAAATGAAAAAACAATTTAGGAAACTCGTGGTAAAAAATGTAGGTAATTAACTTTTTGAGTAGTTTTGAGATTTGCAATCTGCGGTTGAGTGCGTTCGCGGCTTCGAATCAAGCTAGGAAGGGTTAAACCTCATTGGTTTCGAAAACTGACTGAGAACTTAAACGAGTCTATACTCCATTTACACATTAAATATTTGAATAAACCTTTTTAACCGACGATAAAAAAGGAGGTTCTCAATTCGACACGTAAGTTTTTTTTTTACAGTATTTCAACCGATTTTACTTTTTGATTTTGTGTGTGTGTGTGTGTGTGTGTGTGTGTGTGTGTGTGTGAGAGAGAGAGAGAGGTAAGTGGATGATACTTATATTTGAATTATGAATCTTATATTTTACTCTGTTGTACAAAACATGGGTAAAGAAGTGATACTGACGTTTCACCAACACAACTGTGAAATATGAATGATCATTACGAAAATTATAATGCTCCGTATGCCGCGCCGGTAGTAAAGTACTACCGGCGCGGCATACGGTATAAAGCAGCTAGCTACCTACATAGGTACATTTTTTACTACTAGGTAGATTAAACACAATAAAAATAAATCTATATAAATAAAAAGAGAAGCCCTGACTTACTGACTGGACAAGGAATAAGGAAGGAATTTCCGGTAGTACGTTCCCGTGGGATATTTCCCGACATTCACGTGGGCGAAGCCGCAGGCTAAAGCTAAAGATAAAAATAAAAGATAAATAAGAAAAATAAAAGATATAAATAATTAGTATCAGAAAATTAATTAATGTTGTAGGTAGGTAAGTATTATAAATATTTTAAGTAGCTCAATCTCAGTTTTCGCAGTAAGATGCAGTGGGTTTAAATTAATTTGGCGAACTCTGGTGTTTCATTACTAGGCGAGGTTCGCATCGAAGTAGGTAAGTTTACTGAAGGGCTTCGTTTAATAAACTGTACGCAAGATAGTATTTAGTGAAAAGTAGAAGCAGTTGCGATAGATGGATAGCTAATTTAATTATATTTTTTTGCGAAACACGCTGAATGAGCACTGTTTAATTACACTGGAAAACTCCTTGAAACGAGAACATTGTTTTTATTAATTAATTATTGAGAATAAATATAAATTCCAATCCATTTTGTTCGCACACAACTCTGATAAAAATATTGAACAAGCAAAAAGTATTTCCAAGTTTAGTTCGCATGTTGCAACTAGATGGCGTTGGCGTCGAATTAGAAGTCGCTATGGTTTCGTTACCGCAGAGAGTATAAGTACCCCGCGCGACTAAATATTTACTTATCCACAAAAGCTGGACATAGGCCTCTCCTATTATATATATTTTTGTTATTAGCGATTCGCAGCGATGCGATAGCTATTATAATCTTGTGTGTGTTAAACTTATTAACAAAATAACATTTATAACCAGTGAAACCACTGGGGCGCTGCTGTTGATTTTCTTCAGTGTTTTATTTTGATGTTGAAATCCGGGAGTGCCGAGACAGTAAAATAAAAGAATCTTCACGCCTGTATTCCTCAAATCAAGCTAAGGGTAGGCAGGGGTAAATTATAATAGTGCTTCCATATTCCGCTAGTAAGGTTTGATTTTATCGGACGATAAAAAAGGAGGTTCTCAATTCGACTCGTATTTTTTTTTAATGTATGACCACGCATAACTTTTTACAATCGGTCTGATTTGAAAAAAAATTATTTTGTTCGAGAGGAAGTCGGTGGCAAAAAACGAAAATACACATTTAACCAGACACCGACTTCCGAAATTAAAGTTATTTTTCACTTTGTAGTGTTGTTTTTGGAAGTCCGTTGTATTTTTTTGTAAAAAAGATTTTACTAACAACATTAACATAACATTGTTCACGAAAGGTAAACTCTATTTTCGTCATGTTGTGTGTTGTGATGTGTGTAGTACCTATAATTAAAAAAAAAAAAAATGGTTGTCACCGTATTGTTTTGGCTCGTCGCTAAATAATTACAGCCGCACGGGTCGATCAAAGGTTAAGCTACGCTTGTTGCGGTCGGTTCGTGGATGGGTGACCATCCATTACATACCAAGACCCTTCCGTGCCTCGGAAAGCAAGCCCAAGTCTGACAAACAGTCTTATCAAGGGGTGTGGAGGGGTGGGGGCTGTGTACCCAATAACTCAATTTATTCAACGTTTTACAATTTCATGACAATAACAATGAATATCTTAATCTAGGTCAATAAAATACATGTGTCTGAACTAGGTAATCCTGTGTTTCAGGCAATAAGGGCTAAGCTTTACCTATGTAAAATAATCACGAATTAATAGTTAAAATAAAACACAATTATTTTACTACAGTTAATATTTTTGCTGTATCTTCGTACGTCAGATTTTGGAGAGTCTCCTGGAGAGTTTTTTTTTACAATTCCCGTAATTTTGAGGATAGATGTTCGCTGCTGCGTTTATTCTATTGTAGATTAGCGGATCAAGGAAAACATAACATTTGGACGTGAATGCATGTTTCGTTTCCACTATTCGAGGACAAACTATATCTTTCCGTCTTTTGTTAGTACATTCAGTGCTATATGAAAGGGATAACTGGGTTGTGGAAGTCAGATAGGCAGTCGCTCCATGTAAAATACTGGTATTCAGCTGCATCCGGTTAGACTGGAAGCAGACCCCAACATAGTTGGGAAAAGGCTAGGCAGATTGATAGCATCACATATTAAATTAACAACTAATAATACATATTAGCTTCTGATTTTTTAATTTAACGCGTAAATTTTTTATGCATCATAGAAGTTAGTTTTTTCTGAGACACCCCGTAGTTCGTAGAATATAGTCTCTCGTTGTTTACCTAAGTTCATAGTCTTGCAACAGTTATGTAGCGCTAACTACTTCCGACTGTCTGAGAGTGAACTAGTTTAGCTAATCATACTGAATATAATGAACGAGCAAGTAAGGATAATGATAGTAGAGAAAAGAGGTGGTGTCATACTTGCATGATATAATATTAGGTCTTTACCTATGAAATTGCCGCTCTGCAGTACTGGCCATTTCAAATCAAAATAATTTTTGTTTGGCTAAGAATTCTAATTTCAAATTAATTTTATTTTAAAAACATGGCTTTGTTTTTCTAAAAGTAGTCATTTGTTTAATGATTAGTGTTACATTTTCATCGCATTTCAATCTTTTTCGTCATCATGGATACGTTAAAAATTCGAGTAATTATGGAATATGAGTACCGTCGTGGCAGCAACGCGGCACAAGCGGCACGCAACATCAACGACGTTTACGGAGCTAACACTACAAACCAACGCACCACTTGTTATTGGTTTGCTCGCTTCCGTTCTGGAAATTTCGACCTGAAAAATGAACGTCGCGGTCGTCCGAAGACTTTGGTCGACAATGACGAATTAAAGGCGATTGTGGAAGTGTATTCATTTGTAGGTACATTAAGTTGTTACAATTATGGTAAGTTCGAACTTGAAACTCGGTTAGGGCACAGCAACATAATAACAATTAACTTAAAAGGTACTAATAATAACATAATGGTATATGGAGTATGTGTGCATGCATTTTTTTTTTTTTTAAGTATTTATGTAGATCCTTTTACTCCGTTTACGTTCATACTCGTACATCAGCGGGGTAAATGCATAACACTTACCTACAGTAGGAATGGGTTTCATTTTGACAGTTCAACAACATTCATTGCGTTATTTACGTTGTTGAGCATACAAATCGAACATAATATATGAAGCAATGCATTAGGCTTCAAAATCACTCCGATTGTGGTTCATAGTGTGTTACGCAATTAGTTTGCTGGTCATACACGCTCACCGATTGCGAGTACTACACACCTGACCTTTCTGAAGAACATAAAATTATATAATGTATTTTATTTTTATACGTGTTTTTATTGTTAATGGAATTAATTCCATAAACAATAAAAACTAATAACTACCCAACTAGCTTCTAACTTTTACTTTTTTTTTACTTTAATTGACGTACTACTACTAAATTACTACTTTTATAAAGTTTTAATTTTGTATAATATCTATAATAAAAATTAGAGAGGAGCTCGTGACTAAGTAATAACAGCCGCATGGGTCGATCCATCAGGTTAAGCTACGCTTGCCGGGGTTGGTCAGTGGATGGGTGACCATCTTTAGATACCGAGACTCCTCCGTGCCTCGGAAAGCACGTTAAGCCGTTGGTCCCGGCTGTCATTCGTGGATCTTTGACAGTCGTTACGGGTCGTCAGGAGCCCGAAAGTCTGACAACCAGTCTTACCAAGGGGTATCGTATTACCCAGTTACTGGGTTGTGGAGGTCAGATAGGCAGTCGCTCCATGTAAAATAATGGTATTCAGCTGCATCCGGTTAGACTGGAAGCCGACCCCAACATAGTTGGGAAAAGGCTAGGCAGATTGATTGATCTATAATAAAAATCCCTTTCAAACCATAAAACTACTAAAAACGTACCTATACATAAACGTTAGTTCATAAGAAATTATTTCAGAAAAAATAAAATTATAAGACTAAAAATGAACGTAATTACAACTTCCAAATTGCTACATACGAGTAATGCGATGCGTCGGCGTCGGTCTCTTTGCTTCAATATACATAATCTGTCAGAACGCAATTTTGATAGGCCTCTTAAATAGCTCTGGGAATTAACAGTCAGATTGGCTATAAACATGCAAACTAAAAGCCGTGTCACCTCTATCTAATCTTTAAACCCTGCTAATTCTCTAATAGCCCACGACTCCTGATTCGGGAGCCTATAAATCCCGGATTTAATAACAATCAGGGGAGCAATTTCTATCCAACAAAGTCTACCTCTGTTGTGCCAGTTTTTTTATCCGATCTTAAAAAGAAGGAGGTTCTTGATTCGTCTATTTTTCAAGCTTATATGTAATGCCTTGTTAGTTTGTTGGTTAGTTATTATGTATTGGTTAAATCTTGTTTTTGAAGGACACTAACGAGACACAAAATCAATTTTATTGTTAATACAGGGTGTAAGTGTAAACAGTGGCAATCTTTTAAGGGGTCATTGTACTCATCATTATGAACAACTTTTACTATGAGACCAAATCTGAAAAGGCGAAAAACAATTTGCTGTTACCTACATTTTGACGAATAATGCTAACATAAATGTACTGAACAGCAGATTTTTTTTCGCGATTTCAGGTTTGGTCCCATAGTAAAAGTTGTTCATAATGATGAGTACAATGACCCCTTAAAAGATTGCCATTGTTTACACTTACACCCTGTATAGTCGTATAGTGTCCTTCAAAGCGTTAATGTGTAAGTATGCTTACAGGCCTTAAACAAGGTGTAACTTAAATAACGCACAACCTTTTAATAGGTTATTGTACTCATAATTAGGAACCACTTTTATTATGGGACCAAATCGCGGCCCATCACTACTATTTAGTTTGTTTAAAAAAAAACACTTTTTTATTAATCCGATCTAGCCTGCCCCTGGCTGTCCTCCCCCAGCGAGTTATTAAGTTTTGTGTCCTGGCTGGAGGCTTTCATTTTTTGAGGCACCCACAGGAAATTCCGGTTCCTCGGTTAAGCAACCGACAACCTCCTAGGTTGACCTGCGAGATGCCATTTCCCAAAAACAAAAAGCTACAAATTCACTTTTTTTATTTCGATGTTAGAATTTATTGGACTAATGCTAAAGAGGGGGTTATCATATGAAACTATCGAATAAATCCTAACATCGCTCGAAATAAAAAAAGTGTTTTCATTTATTATCGTACTGCGTCTCCAGAATGCTCGGACAAAATAATGTGCCGATTTGGATATGCTTATTTTAAAAGATAAAGTGCTAATGAAGAACTGTGGTGAAAAATGGAATTCTGCAATGAATGACAACATCACCCGCAGTTTCTGCAATCATATGCCGATGAAGATGATGTAAATTAATCAGTCAAAAAACTTGTTTACAAAAAAATACAACCGACTTCCAAAAACAACACTACAAAGTGAAAAATAACATTAATTTCGGAAGTCGGTGTCTAGTTAAATGTATTTTCGTTTTTTGCCACCGACTTCCGAAATTAAAGTTATTTTTCACATTGTAGTGTTGTTTTTGGAAGTCGGTTGTATTTTTTTGTGAAAAAGTTTTTATTTTTCACTTTTTAGTTGTGTACCTACCTCACACAAATTCAAATGCCACTACCTGCAAAACAAACTAGAACATCATCCATATAAAAGTGGGGAAAAAATACCTATTATTGAAGCTAACTCAAAAACTACCAAAGCAAAGTTAATCAATTTTATATGGGACCAACTGTGATGTACACTCTCGAACAAAACAAAATTCGAGTAATCGGGGAACATACATAAAAAAAAAAAAAGGTTCTGACGAATTGAGAACCTCCTCCTTTTTGAAGTCGGTAAAAATAGAAGAATAAAATAAATCAAACACAACTAATAATCGGCTTCAAAAAGAAAAATCGGGAGTCAGCGTTAAAATAAAATGATATTGGTCTGATCTGTTATGACGCTGACTCCCGAATTTTTTTCTTTGCATTCCCGAATCAAAGGCAATTATTCCATGGACCTAATACCACTTGTGTGTGCCTCAGGGTTTTTTTTTCTAATTCCCACTTGCTTTATACTAAAGTCGTGACTGTTATTGTACTTTTGTGATTCTGAGCACGATCAGACCTCTTTATTAACTCTGTTGGGTAACTCAATTTGGCGTTGAAGGGATGACGAGAACCCCCCGTACGTGTTACGGCTACTGGTGTATTACTGCGATATATCTGTGAACAAAATCGAACAATAGTGGCGACTTTGTTATTGGTATACATACTAGAGGCCCGCCCTTGCTTTGCACGGGTGCAATCTGCTAAGGTGACATGACAAAACACCGAGATTTCTATGATCAATACAAATAGCCAATCCATCTGCCAGCCTTTTCCCAACTATGTTGGGGTCGGCTTCCAGTCTAACCGGATGCAGCTGAATAGGTACCAGTATTTTACATGGAGCGACTGCCTATCTGACCTCCACAACCCAGTAACTGGGTAATACGATACCCCTTGGTAAGACTGGTTGTCAGACTTTCGGGCTTCTGACGACCCGTAACGACTGTCAAAGATCCACGAATGACAGCCGGGACCAACGGCTTAACGTGCTTTCCGAGGCACGGAGGAGTCTCGGTATGTAAAGATGGTCACCCATCCACGGACCAACCCCAGCAAGCGTAGCTTAACCTGATGGATCGACCCGTGCGGCTGTTATTACTTAGCCACTAGCTCCTCAATACAAATAGAGAAGTATGGAAGAAAAAGCTATGTTGCGCCGATCCCAAATAATTTGGGATAAGGGCAGGCCAGGCGCACTCTGCACTTTAGGTATGAAGCTACAAGTAGGTACGCAGGGCGGACTCGACTAGTCGAGCTAATTCAGTGTGGCCTGCCGCGCACCGGCCGGCTCGCACGTTTAGTTAGTTTGATACTCACGCGCCGCGTCGTGAAAAAAGACAACCCTAACGAATCAGAAGGTATGAGAATTACGCGATAGAAAGAGAGGCAACTTCTAGGTAGGTACTTACCGTTGACCTAGAATCATGAAATTTGGCATGTACGAGTAGCAAGGTCTCACAGCACAAGCAAAGGAAAAAGTCCGAAAATCGTTAATTTGTAATATACTACTACTTTGCAAGAATTGAAAGTTAGGGTCAAAAGGTGGTTACAAGCGCAGAGCTATGAAGAAACGGAAAATCTTATAAAATTATCAAGTTAAGCATCACTTTTTTTAGACACGAACATACAATCTTTCCTCACTCATGTGTTTTATTTTCACACTAGCTGCGCCCTGCGGTTTTAACTGCGTAGACCGGGATGACTGTGTTAATCCAGGGTGTCCTCTATACCAAATTTTATCAAAGTTGACCCGACGTTTGAGCGTGCAGAAGTAACAAACAAACATACAAACACAAACACATATACACACACAAACACACACACACACACACACACACACACACACACTTACAAACTTTCTTCTTTAAAATATTAGTGTGACTAACACTACACTCACACACATTCTATTAAAGGCTTCCTCTCCTGTATACTGTGCCACTCTTGACATCGTCGTCTGTTGCAACCAATGTAAATTTCATTTATGTGAGAATGCTGGTATCCATAACACAAGTTAAATCTTTTTTTGGATACCAGAGTTCATACTATTTTTGTATACGCATGGTTTAATAAAAAAAAAAAAATATTTATTTATTATTTATTTATAATATTATCTCATAATTTTTTTTTATTGGGATTTCTTTTTTTAAAATTTTAAAAATTTTAATAAGCTTTGTAAACAGTATGATATAGATCCGTTCCTGACTAGTGTGTCGTCAGCCAGGAAGTGCTTAAGCCGTAACTTTTTTAACTAAAAAATGTTATGATGGTAATTATTCAGTGCAAGCAGCATGTGAATGGGTGTGAATGTCCTTAGAATTTAGGTTCTTTTTTTTTCTGTTTTTTAAAAGTGGAGACCTGTTATTGGCTTTATGACTAATGTACTGTTCTTAATCTGTTTGTTTTAGCTGTAAGTCTCCCATGTTACTTAAATAAATAAATAAATAAATAAACTTCTAGTTTTCCAACTAGAATGTTAAGTTTGTTTTTGGAACAAATTATTTTCAACTACGGAACCCTTCATTGTGCGTGGCCCGACACGCACTTGGCCGGTTTTTTTAGAAGATCTTTGCGATCACCAGACAGACACGAAAAGCGACTTTTTGTATATTATGTATAGATATATAGGTCTTTGTATTATATATACGTATATAGATATGAGATAAGTATAGATATAAAATTCGCGTGCACAAGTTCGATGTCTTATTGAATTCTCTCGACTAAGCGGATAAAATGATCTGACATTTACTTTCCACCACTATCATAACTTTTTGTTTTGTTTTTAAGAGGAGCTCATGGCTAAGTAATAACAGCCGGACGGGTCGATATATAAGGTTAAGCTACGCTTGCTGCGGTCGGTCCGTGGATGGGTGACCATCTTTACATACCGAGACTCCTCCGTGCCTCGGAAAGCACGTTGTCTTTGGTCCCGGCTGTCATTCGTGGATCTTTGACAGTCATTACGGGTCGTCAGAACCCGTAAGTCTGACAACCAGTCAAGGGGTACCTATCGTATTACCCAGTTAATGGGTTGTGGAGGTCAGATAGGCAGTCGCTCCATGTAATATACTGGTATTGAGCTGCATCTGGTTAGACTGGAAGCTGACCCCAAAATAGTTGGGAAAAGGCTAGGCAGATTGATTTTATCATAACTTTTTGTTTCGTGGTACAGTCAGCAACAAAAGTAGATTACCAGTTGACTTTTCTAAATCTTAATTATTAAGAAAAATACTTCGTTAAATTCGGACCAGATGTAAATTTTAAAGAAAAATAACTCTTATCTAATAAATGAAATGCTAAAAAGCAGATTATCACATAATTTCTTTACTTATTTAAAATTTTCGCACTAAAATGTACAAAGGCTGACTTAATGCATTCTCTACCAGTCAACCAAGGGTGGTGAAGAGATTGATGGCAGGTGCTCAGTTTGATAATTTTGTGTTAATTTAGATGATGACTGTCAAAAAGTAGCAGTGTTAACCGACTTCTGTTTGCTGACCATACCCAGTAACTGTGTTGGCAGTCGCTGTATGTAAAATACTGGTATCTATCTGCATCCTGGTTAGGCTGGAAGCCAAACCCAATAGGGTGGGGAAAAGGCTAGGCTAGGCAGTTTTGTTCAGCGTAGTGCTGTGCATTCCTAGATACTGTAAGGATTGATGCTTGATCAAGCCTCGTTAATATAATACTGGCTGACATTCAATCATTCAAATATGGAATATCTTCTGACAAGAAAACGATCCCCGTTTTCGTGATAGGATGACATATAGAATCTGGTCAGGGCTCGGCAAAGAACTAATTTTAGTAGGAATATTATTTTGATATTTGATCTGAGCTGTAAATACAGAGGGCTTCAGCCCCATTATATAGAGTCCCTCTCATATTATTTAATAGTTTAGTAAATATCCTACTGTGAGGTTCGAGGCCTCACAGTACCGTATCAAATTGTTTAATTATTATTTTATCGCCTTTTTATCATAATAATCTTTAGGTGTTGTCCAAATCGATTTCTCGTTGAATTTATCGAAACATGACATTGGAAATTGGCGTGTTTATTTTATTAGACAGATTTAAGTGGCAGTATAGACTTTGTAATATAATGATAGTACTCATACTGTAAATAGAAATTTTGATAGTAAATATTGTTACCCTTGTTTTATTACGATCATTTTTTTTTCGTGGATGGGTAATCATCAAATGACTTCTCCCGCTCTGGGCGGAGCGGGAAGGCGTGTCAGACTTTTACTGACTAAAACCCACCCGTGTTCCTTCAGTTGCCTGTGCCAGGGCCACGGTATCTCTTTCGAACAACCCGCGACCCCGGCGGCATCGGCACTATTGGAGCCCGTCGTTACGATAATCGTTTTTGAAAACATAGAAACCTGTTTTTAAACGCAATATACCTCAGAAAGTATGTAAATAGTATTTTTCTTACCATAAATTTAATATTATTCCGAAAACATTTCACTTTTTTCATTCAGTTCTAAGAAAAAATTTTACTTTGGTTTCATAATTTGATTTTAAATAAGAATAATAAATCAAGCGCTACACAATGTAGTTTAAGAAAATAAAGATTTTAAACTAACTTTAGCTTTTATTTACTACTTCAGATACTGCAGACTGCGCAATATAATTCTACTAGAAATGTTAAGAATTCGAATAACAGAGCTGCTGTTATTTTATTAAATATTTTCTTTAAAATGTTGAAATAACTCTTTCGTTACAAAATAGAAATAGTTACAATATCGTTGGTCTTTGTTGTAATTCATCATCTGCCTAGCCTTTTCCCAACTATGTTGGGGTCGGCTTCCAGTCTAACCGGATGCAGCTGAATACCAGTATTTTACATGGAGCGACTGCCTATCTGACCTCCACAACCCAGTAACTGGGTAATACGATACCCCTTGGTAAGACTGGTTGTCAGACTTTCGGGCTTCTGACGACCCGTAACGACTGTCAAAGATCCACGAATGACAGCCGGGACCAACGGCTTAACGTGCTTTCCGAGAAACGGAATTATTTGTCAATATTTAATTAAAATAATTTCGACCGGGAACTTTACAAATCTGAAAATATAATATTGAATTTATTACTGAGACTTAATCATCACAATATCGAAATATATTTCTAGGAATATAATCGAAAATATTTAATTAGTTTCTAGGAGAGAAAGTAATACTTGCAAAAGGCTGCTAAGTCATACTTAAGTACCTGTATCAATTATTACCTAAATTTGTACACTTAGTTTGCAATACACGATTTGAGTTTGACTTTAGTAGCGAGGAGCTCGTGGCTAAGTAATAACAGCCGCACGGGTCGATCCATCAGGTTAAGCTACGCTTGTCGGGGTAGGTTCGTGGATGGGTGACCATCTTTACATACCGAGACCCATCCGTGCCTCGGAAAGCACGTTAAGCCGTTGGTCCCGGCTGTCGTCTCTTAGCTGCCATGACTTATTTTTAATTTAGTTGTTTTAGTTTTATCTTTTTATTACGGACGCTTTTTAACGTGCACGTCTTTCTACATTGTTCTCACATGTATATTTTCAAAATTAACGATGTAACCAATATTTTGTAAAAATATTTTGATTGAAAATAGTGTCCGTGGAGTTTCTTGCCCGTTCTTCTCCATAGGGATCTACTACGCTTTGGATTGGGCAACTAGCTTCATCTTTCTGACTGACCGACCCATTGACAATTCAAAAGTGCCTGTAATTGGTTTATTTGAAATAAATGCTTTGAGTTTTAGTTTTGTCATTCGTGAATCTTTGACAGTCGTCACGGGTCGTCAGACGCCCGAAATTCGGCCAACCAGTCTTACCAAGGGGTACCTTATTACCCAGTTACTGGGTTGTGGAGGTCAGATAGGCAGTCGCTCCATGTAAAATACTGGTATTCAGCTGCATCCGGTTAGACTGGAAGCCGACCCTGCATAGTTGGGAAAAAGGCTAGGTAGATTGATTTAATAGCAAGGCAGAAGAATTAAAATATCGAAAGCTTCTGAACTCTTATTATCTCAAATACCTACCTAGAAAGAATTTATTATGGAAGAAATAAAGCAGTACATCATTTTCTTAATTAATTGCAGGAAAAACTGTTCGTGTCTTTTTACAAGCTTTTTATTTTAATTTGCTTCGATCGTAGGTATATATGTTAACGGTAAAAAATTAGTAACCCAATTTCTTTTTGCAGTTAGTAAACTAATCTAGAAAACAAAACTAATTTTTAGGCAGTATTCTCGATGGATTACGCCCTGTATAATATTTTGTTTCTTTCAACCGTTTTTCCGTGTGTAGAATGATACGGGTAGATAATTTTGTTGATACTGGATGGCCCTAATGTGTTCCGTGTGAAGTCAACTCGCCGGATGACGTTTAAGTAATGTTTGCTCGCACTAAAAGCTGGATCGTGCTCTCACTACTACTAGTTATAGATTCGTGTGTTTGTGTGCTGAGGTAGGTTTAGTAACTGAGGGGTAGGTATATTAAATACAGAGTTGATTGTTTGGTTTGAAAAGTCTGGTTCCACTGAGGTTTAAAGGAGATATTACTGGAAAAGCTTTATTTTTAACCGACTTCAAAAAGGAGGAGGTTCTCAATTCTCGGAACCTTTTTAACCTTTATTTTTTTTTATGTATGTTCCCCGATTACTCGAAGATGGCTGGATCGATTTGGATTTTTTTTATTTTATTCGAGAGGGTATACATCACAGTTGGTCCCATATAAAATTGATTAACTTTGCTTTGGTAATTTTTGAGTTAGCTTCAGTAATACGTATTTTTTCCTCACTTTTATATGGATGATGTTCTAGTTTGTTTTGCAGGTAGTGGTAATAGAATTTGTGTGGGGTAGGTACACAACTAAAAAGTGAAAAATAAAAACTTTTTTACAAAAAAATACAACCGACTTCCAAAAACAACACTACAAAGTGAAAAATAACTTTAATTTCGGAAGTCAGTGACAAAAAACGAAAATAAATAAATAAATAAATGAATAAATAAATAAATATGTTTGTTTGGACATATCACACAACGCCATCTAGCCCCAAGCTAAGCAACCTAATGCTTGTGTTATGGTAACGAGATGGCTGATAAACTACTTATATACATTTTTTTTTTGTAAATACATACATATTATAGATAGAAAAACACCCAGACTCGGAACAAATACTCGTAGGTCGTACTAATATTTGTTCCGTGCGGGAATCGAACCCGCGACATGCTGCGCAGCAGTCAATCGCTCAACCACTGCGCCAACCGTGTCGTCAAAAAAATAAAAAACAAAAAATAAAAAATAAAATACAAAACTAAAGACACCGACTTCCGAAATTAAAGTTATTTTTCACTTTGTAGTGTTGTTTTTGGAAGTCGGTTGTATTTTTTTGTAAAAAAGTTTTTTATTTCCATATACTTAACTAAAATTTATTATAAGTAATTATAAATTACAAGTAAGTTGCTTGTTGTATATCTATAATTTGATATACATACCTAGTGCTTCCGCTGATAGCTATTTTTCACCCGACTGCGGCGAAGTCCATAACGAGGATAATGTTTTTAACTGGTAACTATATACAACGTGTCGTTTTGCATCCTCATCAAATTTCAGAGTGTGGTACAGAACATCAAACCGAATAACTTTCTCCATGGGACCAACATTTTATTCACGAAAAAAATTTCAACTGTCCCATGGAAAACTTCGATACCTACTCGACGCAAGTGTTCTATCTATGTTCTATGTTAAAGGATTTGGTTTCCGCACTTAGTCCATCATGTGGACCATTGTGCGTGGGCCATGGTGGCCGTCGGGGGTTTATTCCAACCAGCCCACCTCCCTCCAGAATTTAATCAAATCTCCGGGTTTGTTAAGAACATCTGTGAAAGATCGGGATATTCCGAGAGTTTCTGTTCTAATCTGGGTGACGCCTGTGCATTCAAAAAGCACATGCGCAACGGTTTCCTCAGCCTCCATGTAGGCTCTGCACAGAGGATTGTCCGTTATTCCTATTGTGTGGAAGTGTTTGTTTAATGAGCAGTGTCCAGTGATGGTCCCCGTCACCAGGCGCAGCCCGTTCCTGTCCAGACGTAATAATCGCCTGGTAAGCGTACCATCCAGGGACGGTATGGCCTCCCTGGACTGCCTGCAACCTGATGTCGAGGACAACCAACTCTCCGCTTGTGTATGGGACGGCTGATTATTTTTTCCCGATTACGATGTTGGTGCCATGGAAAAAGTTGTTCGGTTCGATGGTTTAAACTACACCCTTAAATTTGACGGGGACGTAAAACGACACGTTCTATATAGAAAATTCTTAACATGCAAGACTGTAATCAGTAATGTTACATTTTTTTTTATATTACTCCTCATAGAAAAGCTGCCTCGTTGGTCTAGTGGTCGCAAGCGCTACTGCTGAGCATGAGGTCCTGGGTTCCCAGGTCGGGCAGTGTTATTGAGTTTTTCTATCTAGAATTTCTCAGTAGCAGCCTGGAGTCTGGATTTGTTGGCAATAGGCTCGCCCCCTATTACATGGGACTCAAAAATATCAGGCAAAATGTGGGTGTACTATAGGTGCACCTCTGCCCAACCCTTAGGAGAAACAAGGCGTGATGTTATGTTCTGTTATGTTATAGAAAATCTTTTTTAAAAGGAATTCGGAAAAGAAACAACATTTTATCACGTTTTCTGTACAATATGTTCTATACTTTTTACATCTGCTCAGCGTCCATTTGTAAGAAGATACAACAAGTTCGCATTTATCTAATGGAAAGAAAAACGAAGTATGTTTTGGTTTAATAAATATATATTTTTGTAAGTACGGGGAAGCTATAAATCGATTAGGCAGGCTGGCTTTCGTCGGAAGACGTACTCTGTAATATTAACCTTTGGCGCATGTTATTGGATTTGGCGTTTTGTACAATAGCTGCTAACCGGCAGTGCCACTATTGAAATATTAATAAGTCAGGAGTTATGGAACATTTTGAATTTTATATGCACACATGTTTAGTCAGATGAAGTATTTTTTGTATCAAAAAAATCAACACTAAACCTCCTAGGTTCGAAGTTATAACAGTTAACGCCAAAAACGGTAGCTGCTATAACTTCTTTAATTATTTTTTTTTATTTGTACTTAATTTAAAATTATTCTATTTTTTTTCTCACTCTCCTTAAGGGCACTATTACATTTCAACTGTGATTTTTGCATAAAATAACCAACTTTGGCGTTCTTATTAGGAGAAATTGAAAGACTGCGACAACTTTAACTTATTGGAGAGGTGGAGAATAGTTATTAATACAGTCGATAGCGGCCTCACTTTTCGCAATTTTTTGTTATCTATATAAATAAAGCCGAAATTCCGAAGCAAGTTTTTCATAAAACGCGCGACTGCATTTTTTTGAACTCGTGGCTTGAAAGACTTACATACGAAAATGAAATGAAGAATATACAGGGTGGGTCAAAAATCGTGGATCAAATGAAACAGGGTGATAGTTGGGGTTATTTGCATTTAAAAATATCTCTGTAGGCTCTGTAGCCTTATCTTGATATCCTTGAAAGTTATGAGTAAAATAGCTATTTATTTTATTTTATTCATAAGGCAACTACAACAGGTAACAATCACAGTGGGTATACAACTAAATAAACATTAGGTTTCGACCTGATTATCACCCAAAGCGTAATCGCACAACATGTCCAGCAACAACAATAGTTCACAAATTACAGCTACAAGGTCATCTGCCCCGGAGGGCAAAATGTGGGAGTACTATAAGTACACCTCTGCCTGACCCTTTGGAGATTACAGACGTGATGTTATGCTAAGCACTAAAATAACTATAATCGTATCACTGTGTCGTATGGTACTTATAGGTTAGTGTACGGAAATGTTATTGGATGAGAAACAAGCCGAACGCCGACGGTTCACCTGAGGCATTGCAGATGTATTGGAGACAAAGCCAAAATTCTGATGCCTGTATTTACATTATTATCATCATTTCAGCCGAAAGACGGCCACTGTTGAACACAGGCCTCCCTCAAGCACCGCCACTTCGACCGGTTCTGTGCTTCCCGCATCCAGCGAACTCCTGCGGCCTTTATAAGGTCATCGGTCCAGCGGGAGACCTTCCGGTACGCAATCGCCACTCCAGAACGTTTAGGCCCCATCGGCTCCATCGGCCATCTGTACTGCGAGATTGCGCCTTGCCCACTGCCACTTAAGTTTGGCAATTCTTCGGGCTACCTTGGTTCCCCTGCGGATCTCTTCATTTCTGTAATTGCACCTAAACCCAGCAGAAAAAGGGATAGTGGTACAGTACGACAACTATCAAAGGTTCCATCGTTTTTCTTCGGAAAAATCGAAATCAATCTGCCTAGCCTTTTCCCCACTAAGTTGGGCTTCCAGTCTAACTGGATGCAGAGTATTTTATATGGAGTGACTGCCTATCTGACCTCCACAACCCAGTAATTGGGTAATACGATACCCCTTGGTAAGTCTGGTTGGACTTTCGGGCTTCTGACGACCCGTAACGACTGTCAGAGATCCACGAATGACAGCCGGGCCCAACGGCTTAACATGCTTTCAGAGGCACGTAGGAGTCTCGGTGTGTAAATATAGTCACCCATCCACAGATCATCTCCGGCAAGCGTAACTTAACGTGATGGTTCAACCCGTGCGGCTATTATTATTACATAGCCACCAGTTCCTCAATCAACAATCATCTGCATGGCGGTTAATCAAGGGGATTAAATTTCGGGGAAAATATAAATCGGAAAGACCGAAATATAGCGAATAAAATATGTGATTATCGACCAATAGAAGTTGATCTATATACCCACCATTATAGATTGATGCACTAATTCCGTCACTCCCTTATTGGACCAGTCACATTTAATTCGGCAAAGTTCGGTTTTTCCGACGATAAACGATGAAACTTTAGAACTTTGTCGTACTCTTCATATAGTATCTACTTCCCCAGTCGATCTCTTTAAAAAAACGGCTATACTATTTCTAATTTAGCTGTAGGAACAAACAAAAGAAAAAAAAGTTAAAACATCAAATATCTTGGTGTCTGTTCTAGATACAAGTACATCGTCAATAGGTATATCGTTGCAGTAGCATTTTATTCATAATCAGCCTATGATGCCACTACTGGGACACAGGAATCCTCTCGGTGAGACGAAGTGGGCCGTAATCCACCACCCGGGCCCAGTGCGGGTTGGTAGGTGTCACATGTTTTCCTTCACCGTTTTGAGAGCAGTGGTGATGAAATAATTTACACAAAGTAAAGCGCCTGCCTGGGTTCGAAACTACGACCTACAACTCGTAAGTCGCGGCCATTACTACTGGGCCACCACCACTGTTCTCTCTAAACATGAATTAATTATTAAAATATGGTAAATGCCATAACTGCAACTGTTATCGTTCTCCACTTATTACTTAAACAGACATTTTGATTTCTCGCATTTCGATTCCTATGAAGCAAATTGAGCTTAAAGAGTTGTAAGAAATACGTAAAGTGAAAAAGGCCCTCTCCACCGAAATACCTTTCAAATCGTCTGGCGTGGCCAATTCCTTGATGGAAAGTGGATTATTTTTTAAATGGAACTTTTAAAATCGTAAAAGAAATAAAGTCAAAAGTTTCCAGAAATAGAAATGGAGGGAAGTTTTTTGAAGAACGCATTGCTTTGAGAAAGGGGTATAGTGACTAACCAACTTATTTCTTTTAAGGCGAAAGCGCGAGGGTTCCCTCAAAATTCAAATTTTCTTCCGTTTTTTGCAATTTGCAGGCCAGTATCAGGTTGTATGTTGATCTGAATATGATTCGCGACCGTAACAAATCTTTATTTATAAATACAACTCTCTAATCTCTTAATACCTTAGTGAATGACTATTTAATGAAATCTTGATAGAGCAAGATCTTTTGGCCGCCAGACCTTTCTTATTTTCTGATTAACAAAATGTATGGGATAGACTAGTGTTAGTATGTACTTTGAACGTACGCATACCTGCTAGCTTGAGCCGACGGTTAATTGTCAGGTATCTGGTACCAAAGTTACGTAAAAATGTGGTTTATTCCCGTTGTCCCCGTATGCCATATCCCCTTCACGGGGACAGCGGGACATAATTAAATGTATTTCCCGCTGTCCCCATAACGTACATTCGGCTAACGGGGACAACGGGAAGCAAACTTTTCACGAGTCGTTGTCCTCTAACTAACTAGTTCGGTTCTTGATAGCCTGTTAAAAATAATCTCTTTTTTTCCACATTTTTTTTTCTTCAAAATCTGGTCGTTCTTGGCACTCGCCGGCCGCTGCCGCGGGACCGCTCGCTTCGCTCGCTCGGCTCGTGCGTAGAAGGTCACAGTTTTAACCTAACCTATATATTTTTTGTCATAAGAAATCATTTGACCAAAAAGACCAAATGTTTATTGTCTAAAGATTGTTTGCTGTAATAAATCATTTGATTAAATACCAAATAAAAAACTTTGTTTGATGGGTAAAAGATAACATAGTACTACACAAAAAAGAAAAAAACGGGGACTGTGGGCAATAATTTTTACTTATTTTATTCAACTATATTAACGGGGACAGTGTACGGGGACAACGGGAAGTATTTTTAAATATTTCATTGAAGTACCGCTGTCCCCGTAGGACGGGAACACTGCGTACGGGGACAATGGGAACTACCGAAAAATATTATTCACTTTTCTTAAAGTCAGAGTGCTGATTTTTATGTATATTTTACAGAATATTGGTTATCTTACTTATATTTTGAGTCTTAATTTTTATATAATGATCAACTCGGGGAACTATTTCAATAATGTTTGTAAGCAGCCAGATCAATCGTAGCGATAGACACAATTAATTCAAAACGTCTAGCGGAAAAAACCACCAACGAGAAATGTCTGAGACTGATTATTAATTATTTACAATATTCTGTAAAACATACATAAAAATCAGCATTCAGACATTTTCGTAACTTTAGTACCTAATACCTGAAATTGGCCGTCGGCTCAAGCTAGCAGGTATGCGTACGTTCAAAGTACATACTAACACTACTCTATCCCAAACATTTTGTTAGTCAGAAAATAAGTAACGTCTGACGGCACTGGGATCTTGGACTCTGACATTTGAGGATTATACCTACTAATTTAAGGTTGTATTACTGATTCTAATGATTATAATTTTATAAAATATACATAATTGTTAGTCCCAAATCATACTTTCATCAATATACACTCAGAAATACTGGTATAATACTGGTATTACAATACATGCTGATATTGATTCCCAAACTAAGCTTGTATTTTGGGAAACAATGTTCAGTCATAGTGATGACCTACAATATACATTGACTGATGCTTGAGGACAAAGGTGAAAAATTCAGCTGCATCCAGTTAGACTGGAAGCCGACCCCAACATAGTCGGGAAAAGGCTCGGCAGACGGATGGACACTCAGACACTGAGCTAAAAGTCGCAAAAATCGTAACTAAATTAGAATTTCGCGGGTTATCTTAGCGCTTCCCCTTAAGTAAGGATGAAAATCCTCCTAGGTTTAAGTGAAAAGTCTACTTCTAATATCTGAAATTAGAAGTAGAAATACGAACTTAAAATACCTACCGTTATTATAAGGTCGTAAGTATACGAATCTAAAAATTAAAAAAGACAACTTCAAGTACACCAGTGTAATCACTCCACAATTTACATTACCATAGCAAACACACTTTTCACACAAAATAAATTAATATAGTCAGCAAACATCGCACAAAGGGCTGCAAAGAAAACGTTATAACGCTTTTATAGCACGCCTTTATAACAATCTCTACTACTTAACATAATGCTGCTACATTCAACGAGAAGAAATTAAACTGTTCCCCGGGGATAATCTTGGGTAGACTCCGGACCTGCACTAAGTACATTCATTAGTATTAATTAATTTTGTAGAGCTTATAAAGTGTGACCCACATGAATAAACTTTCGCGGATTATTTATGAACTGTGAGTGAATCTTGATGTTATCGTTACAAACGCTGATGTTAAAAACAAGGGTTGGACGCCTTTAATTATTAAGGACGCAATTTTTGGAAAACCTATCAAGGTGAATAGGGAAGTTGTGTTAATGTTAAGTGGGGCCATTGTACGTTGTTCAGTGATGAGCGCAGAGATCGGAAGGTGGTATCGTGGTCCAGCTGTAAAAATCTATTCTGTAAAAATCCCTTGCACCGTGAGTTTTCACGGTGACAAGACCGGAGAGACCGCCAAAATCACAAAACAGATACTCTGTTTTGGTCCGACTTACTCTCAGGCCAACGGTCTCCAGTCTTTTCCACCACACCTCTAATCTGCTCTGGACCTCTAAGCCACTCTCAGAAACCAGCACAATGTCATCGGCGAACAACATGCACATTTAAAAAATGTAAAATATGTCAGTTAGGTAAACAGGTAATTACAATTTTAGATAAATAAACACATTCATAATTAATCAATAAATAAAATCATAAGTGTTTAATAATTAGCAAGTCGGACTCGTCATACCTCTGTTTATCAGTAGGAAACTCAGTGATGGCGTAGTAACATCTATCTAAAAGGAATTTAAACAAACACCTCTTAAAGGATCCCAAACACTCTTTATTTTTGATAGCTGCTAGTATACTGTTACCGACTACAACAACAGACATCCAAAAAAAACTCTAAGTACAAAGTAAAAAATAACTTTAATTTCGGAAGTTGGTGGCAAAAAACTAAAATACACATCCAAAGATACCGACTTCCGAAATTAAAGTTATTTTTCAATTTATAGTACTTTTTTTGGAAGTCGGTCGTTTTATTTTTTGTAAATAAGCTTTTTTTCGTTCACGACTCGGACAGCATGATCTAACTCTCAGTTTGAGAGACTCATAAAATAAAAACATTCTCGTGGTATACTGTTTCTAGCACAGCTCAGCTCTCAGAGAATCAATCAGTAGATTGTTCAATAACCGATCGTCTTTTGTTCACGGTCTTTTTAACTTCATGTGCAAACAACATCCTCGCTTCCCATTTTGTTTCGCGAGAACAAAGTATTAAAAACAAACGTGTAAACCGGATCGGCAAACAGAAAGCGTTAGAACAAAATCCTTAATGCAATTTAAAGTTTGCTCGCTACGTTTCAACAGCTGAGTATTGTTCTAATTTAAATTGTCAACTTTGTTGGGGAAATAATGTTATTGTTTACCTCTAGGGTACCTAATTTTTAGGCGAGCGTAAAGTCCGCCATTGTCACAACAGTCAGGAAGGTAACAAACTGCAGTTAGATATCGAAAGTGAACAATTCCCTGTGTATTTGGACATTAGCTGAGCTTGCGACGGCCAGGCTGTAACGGAAAATTGTTTTTATTTTAAGGAAAGTAGGTAGGTGTAGTCAGTCTCAAAAAGATGTCATACAATAATATTCGATAATAATATTTATCTTATCGTCCAAAATGTGTACAATACTTTTAATTGCAAATTTCAAGATGATTACACAATTAGAAAGCATTGTGGGACACAAATGATTTGTGGCTTTATGCAACTAAAACAATTCTTGTAGATGTATCCATCTTTTTGAGGCTGACTCTACATTTTCTTTGGTACATAAACATTATCAAAATTGCTTCCATAGTTTAGTCACTTTTTTACCTGTTTATTTTAAAGTATGGACTTAAGCTCCTACAAACAGGCGCGACTCGCAAAAGGACCGCTTGTCGAGCGACACGCAGTGTCTTTGTGTCGCGTGCGATTCGCGTCGCGTGTCGCGCCTGTTTGTAGGAGCCTTTATAGTTATGATTCTTGTCAGTTCTGTTTGACTTGTGACATAAAGTTATTTAACTCAAAGTTTCGAAACAGTTTAAATTACACTTGCTGTTTCGATTGCCGCAACAACGTGCAATTTACAAAGTATTGCCATGGTTAAAGTAGTAGGGACTTTATGCTGACAATGATCTCCAGGGTGGCCGGGATATCGACGCGCAATCTGTTAGTTGTTACTATGGATTCAGTACCTACAATTTTCGTTGGAATTTTACGTCGGTTAATTTAAAAAAAAAGCTGTTTGCCCGCGTCACTATTGCACTTTTTTAAGAAACAGCTTTTTGATAACCGATGAAAAATTTCAACTCAGTGGCATCCCATGTACTGAATCCATGGTAATAGGTTGTGCGTCAATGTCCTTGCCACGTCTACCACCTACTAATGTAATAAAGCTGAAGAGTTGGTTTGTTTGATCGCGCTAATCTCTGGAACTACCAGCCGGATTTTAGAAAAAAACCATTTTGCATTTGATAGCCCAGGAATTTGAAAAATATCTTGAGAAAGTTATTTAAAATCACACTACGACCCTTAGGAGCCGAACAGAAACAAAAAGAAAATCAGAAAGTACGCTAAGAGAAAACGAAGTAACAGCGCGGGGAGCGATGTGATGCGACGCGGTGGCCAGAAGCTAGTTAGTAATATGATTTGGATTAGTTAGGTCTTGAAAAGTTCTGAATCGAGAATCCAATCTCGAAATACATATTTATTTCAATTAAAAGTGCCTGGTTTTTGAATATGTCAATGAGTCGTTCAGTCAGAAACAGTCCAATGCGCAGTAGTTTCCTATGGAGAAGAACGGACAGAAAATTAATTGAGATATTATATGCAATGAAGTTATCATAACTGTAAAATACAAGTTCGGTTTTCCGGCATTTTCCTTAAACCTGCCTTTATTTGGAAATAACAAAAATTTTGAGGGCTATTTACTGGCTGAAAACGAAATTAGTTTTCAAGTTTACTGACCCATTAAAATTAATAAGCGGGCCTTATCAAAACATAAGTTAATTAATTTTTTGATTGAATATTTCGTGTTGGAATACTTTGGCGAACCTTCGTGGAATGTTCATTATTATGTTATTAGAAATAAAACAGTGAACAATGACCTAACTATAATATTTTGTTATACGCTACTCAAAAACAACATAGTAATTATTTTAATTTTAACACTTTTTATGTAACATATTTTTTACCAATAAAGCGTAATTTAATACATATTTTCATTGTAAGGAGATCATTCATTTTGTGGGATAAAAATATCTATGAAAAACCAAAAAAGCCAACCAAAAACAAGTTATATTATATTCTGATAGAACTGTTTTCAGTATGTATCAGTTAAAATAATAATGGTAAAAAAATACAAGAAAACTTTTTTACAAAAAAAATACAACCGACTTCCAAAAACAACACTTTAGTCAACAATTTAGTCTCCGAAATTAAAAAATGCACTTTATATTATGTAATTTCCTTAGTCGTATTATTGAATATTGACACGACAATGTCTGTCAGGTCAGCTAGATAGAAATAAATATTGAAATTTCATAACATTTTAATTAGTGTCATGGATTTGAGGCCTATTTGACGGACAGGGCCGTCATCTACCCCGGTCATCAAGGAGAGTGGAACCGGCGAGAGATGTCGTGCGGTGTCCCACAGGGATCTGTCCTGGGGCCACATCTGTGGGACATCGGGTACGACTGGGTGCTGCGCGCCGACCTCCCTAGCGGCGTCAGCGTTGTATGTTACGCTGACGACACGCTGGTCCTGGCGCAAGGGAGGTCGCACCAGGCGGCGGCCGAACTAGCGACACGCGGGGTTGCGACAATAGTAGAGAGGATCCGGCAGTTGGGACTCGAGGTGGCCCTGCACAAGTCCGAGGTCATGTGTTTTCATGGTCCTCGGAACGTGCCACCGTCGGGTTCCCAAATAACGGTAGGAGGGGTTCACATCGGGGTTGAGTCGACGATGAAGTACCTGGGACTCGTCCTCGACAGCCGGTGGAACTTCGTGGAGCACTTCCGACGTTTGGCTCCCAGACTGGAGCGGGCTGGGGCTGCCTTGAAGCGGCTCCTGCCCAATCTGGGGGGTCCAAACGCCTCCTGCCGGAGGCTTTACACGGGGGTCGTGCGGTCCATGGCCCTTTACGGAGCGCCGGTGTGGGCGCGTTCCCTGAGGCTGCGACCGGCCCGCCGGTTGAACGCGTCCCAGAGGGTCATGGCCATCCGGCTAGTCCGGGGATACCGCACTGTCTCATGTGAGGCGGCGAGCCTCCTTGCCGGATTACCGCCATGGGACCTGGAGGCAAAAGTCCTCGCGCACGTGTGGGAGTGGCGCGAGGAGACGAAACGCCGGGGCGTAACTCCGCTGCCGCGAGAAATCACGGTACAGCGGACAGAGCTCCGGCGGGATCTCATGGCGGCATGGAGAGTGCGATTGTCGCAACCCAGCGCTGGGCACGCCACAATTGCGGCGATAAGTCCCCTCTTTGAGGAGTGGTTGGAGAGGCGCCACGGCGTCCTCACCTTCCGCCTGACGCAGGTCCTCACCGGACACGGTTGTTTCGGGAGGTTCCTGTTTCGGATAAGGCGGGAGGAAACGCCCGGGTGTCACCATTGTGTGGATCGCCCGGAGGACACGGTGGAGCATACAGTGGAGGTCTGCCCGGCTTGGGCGGAGCACCGCCGTGTTCTCACGGAGGCGATCGGCGGCGGCGATCTCTCGCGTCCAAACCTGGTCCAGGCCATGGTGCGGAGCGAGAGTGCATGGGAGGCTGTCACCTCCTTCTGCGAAGCAGTAATGCTCGCGAAGGAGGAAGCGGAACGCGTGAGGGAGAGGCAACAGCCGCGCCCTCGCGCCCCTAGCCGCCGTAGGAGACGCCCTGGGCGGCGGGAATCGATAGCCGATTCCCGGCCACCGTAGGCGCGGGCTTGCGGACGACGAGTAATGGGCAGCTCGCCGTTTGGTAAGGACCAGGCCCGGGTCGACGGCGCGTTGTGTTCCACGCGCGCCTCAAAGAGATGTCAGCAGTGACGGGGTCAATTGGGCCGATGCCGCCGGGGTCGCGGGTAGTTCGAAAGAGATACCGTGGCCCTGGCACGGGCAGCTGAAGGAACATGGGTGGGTTTTAGTCAGTAAAAGTCTGACACGCCCTCCCGCTCTGCCCAGAGCGGGAGAAGTCATTTGATGATTTCCCATCCACACAAAAAAAAAAAAAAAAAAAGTGTCATGGATTTCCGCAACATAACGCCTGATTCTAAAGGTTAGTCATCTTTTCACTACACTGCCAATATTCATTCTATTGTGTGCGTAATACATTGTTAAGCTTAAGGCATACTTAGGAGAATGATGTAATAAAATAAGTCACTAATGAGCACACTGACAAGTTGTTTAAAAGTGGATGCAAGTTAGCTATCTGTATTTATAGTGCTTTAAGGATCTTTTGGCTTTTGAATGACATTGACAGGTGTTGTTGGCAAGTATTTGTGAAATTGTCTGACAGGTTGTATTGAAAAAACAAGATCCAGTTCTGGTTTTGGGCACGCGCCAAAAGATCCTTACCGTTGTACATAATGGCTTGTTTGACTGTACTTTCCTAGTGCCGCATTCAAGTTCGTTCCATTGATTATAGAGTTTTCACATTTATGTGTTTACTTCGCGACTCCTGCAACACAGTTTATTCTAACTTGCAAGATTAAGTTTTAACTATGGGAGTTATAATTTAGTTGGGCATATACTATCAGACCTTGATTGAATGCGGGATTGATGGAGTGATTTAGTTGATGTTGTTGGCCTGTAGTTGTATATTTGTAAACGCAGTAAAATCTACATTATTATTGTGATATTTCCTATGATCCTAATGAAAAGACGCTTGGTTTGTTTCAGACGCAATTTATTTCATCAGCTGGAATAATCAACAGAATTTTACGTTAATGCCATTAGAATCCAATAAGAAATAGTAATTTTAAATCACTCGCCATAATTTGATCATAGGTTGGAACCAGGGCAGGAATAGTTATTTGTGCAACAAGAGAGCAAAGTCGTTTTTTGCTGCGAGTGCTGATTTTGAATCCTGAGTGTGGCGAGGGATCCAAAGGCACGAGATGCAAACAAACTTTGTTCTCGTGTAACACACATAAATTTTCACATCAGCAACGAGAACACTTTAGGAGATAAAATAATAAACAGGAATAGATTGAAATAACTATTTATTGTGAATCAATAGTTATTTGTGCAACAAGAGAGCAAAATCGTTTTTTGCCGCGAGTGCTGATTTTGAATCCTGAGCAAGCGATGGATTCAACGATTGAAGGAACAACGAATTGTTGAATCCTGAGTGTAGCGAGGGATTCAAAGGCACGAGATGCAAAAAACTTTGCTCTCGTGTAACACACATAAATATTCACTTGAACAACCAGAACACTTTAGGAAATAAAATAATAAATAGGAATAGATTGAAATAACTATTTATTCAAATTCAAATTCATTTAATCATTTTGTGCACATAGAGTAAAATTATACAGATGTTATATTAGGTCTTTACCTATGAAATTGCCGTTCTGCAGTACTGGCCATTTCAAATCAAAATAATTTTTGTTTGGCTAAGATTTCTAATTTCAAATTAATTTTATTTTAAATACATGGATTTTTTTTTCCAAAAGTAGTCATTTGTTTATTGATTAGTGTTACATTTTCATCGCATTTCAATCTTTTTCGTCATCATGGATACGTTAAAAATTCGAGTAATTATGGAATATGAGTACCGCCGTGGCAGCAACGCGGCACAAGCGGCACGCAACATCAACGACGTTTACGGAGCTAACACTACAAACCAACGCACCACTTGTTATTGGTTTGCTCGCTTCCGTTCTGGAAATTTCAACCTGAAAAATGAACCTCGCGATCGTCCGAAGACTTTGGTCGACAATGACGAATTAAAGGCGATTGTGGAAGCTGATGATACACAATCTACGGCTGAATTAGCAGCAGCTTTCGACGTTAGCGTCAAAACAATATTGGTCCATTTGCGTCAAATTGGCAAGGTAAAAAAGCTTGACAAATGGGTGCCCCACGAACTCAATGATCGCCAGCGCGAAGTACGCGTCGAGACGTGCCTTGCACTGCTCAACAGACACACAAATGAAGGAATTTTGAACCGCATTGATACCTGCGATGAAAAATGGATTCTGTTTGATAACCGCAAGCGCTCAGCAAGTTGGTTGGATCCTGGTTCAGCACCTAAACAATGCCCTAAACGAAAACTTACCCCTAGAAAAGGGATGGTCACTGTTTGGTGGTCTAGCGCCGGTGTGATTCATCACAGCTTCTTACCAAACGGGGTGAGCATTACTTCAGATGTGTACTGTGAAGAACTGAACACAATGATGGAGAAGCTGGCACATCTTCAACCAGCATTAGTCAATCGCTCGTCTCCGCTGCTCCTGCACAACAACGCGCGACCTCATACTGCACAGCAGACGGTCTCCAAGTTGCAAGATCTGGGGTTGGAAGCTCTCCGTCATCCGCCCTACTCACCAGACCTTGCGCCTACAGACTACTACTTTTTCCAGAAATTGGATAACTTCTTGGCGGGAAAAAAATTCAATACCCGAGAAGCAGTACAAAATGCCTTTGAAGAATTTGTTGCCTCCCGTCCAGCTGATTTCTTTAAGAAGGGCATCAATAAACTACCACTGCGTTGGCAAAGATGCATTTATTGCATGGATGATTACTTCGATTAATACAAATAAAAAATGCATGAAAAAAATTCGTTTAAATTTTTTCATACAAAACGGCAATTTCATAGGTAAAGACCTATTATAAAAATAAAAATGATGGTCAATGCTATGTCCCGCCAGAAGGCATATAAAATGGAATGTCACATTCAAAGAAATACAATAAAATAAAATCAATATGTTAGCAAATGTCACAATTTCATGCCAAACACTATTAATTAATAATAATGTGTCAATAAAATAAGACGGTAAATTACGTTCGGCGGCAATCGAGGATGCAAAGAAAACCGAGATATAATTTACTTATCAATTTAATTAATGTAAAATTACAATTAAATCGGTAAAATTAAGATGCGTGACAATTGATCGATATCAGAAACAAGAGTGATTCACAAATACACTAAATCAACATTCACTGCTATAGCACTGTGTTCGTTCCCGCGCCATCGGATTGCTGAGAAGGCGAATTCCACAGTACGAGCGCTGGGTGGTCTTAGTCATTGTCTTAGGAATTCAGGGTTTCGCAAGTGGCGACATAACATCTCCCTCCACAAGATCGGCAACTATTTGAAAACTCTAGTCGAAAATAGTGTCGATGGCGAAGCTGTTTCCATCTCGGTATTTCCGGCCTCCTTATCGTTGATATCGATTCCATCAGGGACTTTCTGTAATTGGTTCAATCTACGACGACGAAGTATAATGATGATAACGAGTACACATGCACCGGATAGTAGAATGTATACCGGTATAGTAGTGTGGTATATGGCTTCAGTGTTCGACGACTGTAGCGTTACAGGTTCTTGTAGAGCGATTTTAGAGTTACTTGAATGCAAACTGCTAAGGTCAATGGTATCTAGTTTTATAGTTTTCATTGGTACATTGTACGAATTTTCCTTCATAATTGGTAAGTCCATAATTTTCAATATCTTTCCCTTAGTTTGATCATGACGATTGATTGCAGTAAATGCTATAGTTCTTAGCATGCAGCCTTTAGGTATGACAGATAAGTAGCTCCCTTTCAGCATTCTATAGTTGTCTTCAGAACAGGTTAAACGAACTTTTGTAGGTTTAGGAAAGCTTATAATGAAGTGTTGGTCGTCTAGCTGCTCCATAGCTTCAGAAGACAGGATGACTGATGTAAATTGACAGGACTCAATAATTTTCTGGTGTAGTATAAGCTGCTGGAAACAGTCCGATTGTTTGCCATGGTGGTGACTTAAGTTATCCTCGCAAAGGTGACCGTGACTATACTTCGGACATTCTGTCTCCATGTACAATAGATCTTTTTCGTGAACCGCTATGAAAGGATAAGTTGGAATCAGGACCTTATTGTCATGATTAGGAGCCAGGGATAATTTATATAGGATAAAGTTAGTAGGATAAAGTATCGGAAATTTTATAACTATTACTATTTTATTCCCATTGTAATAATATCCTAGTCTAATTATATCAAAATACTCTCTGAAACTAATATCTAGAAATTGATCCTTATTATATAATATACCTAATCTATTCATCATGTCCTTAAACATAGCATAGTTCAATATAGAACTATGAATACTTCTAGCCCTAATAAATGCTAATAAATTTTGCAATTTGTCTAGTTCTTTAGACAAATTATCTATATTGTCTCCTAATATCATTAGTAACTGTACCAAATGAGCATATTCAACGGTGTCTGTTTCATGTCTAACACTGCTGGCTAAAATAGAATTGATAATTTTCTCGATTTTACTTTGGTTTTCTACTATTTTATCTGTAACGTTTGAGCTACGCGAAACCCACTGCTTACTTAAACTTATTTGGTGATTCATTTCAGCAACTAAATTATTTTCATTCTGTTTTAGGGTTGCAATGGCATTATCATATTTTAATGCATCAGTATAATCTAGATTACCTGAAATGCTCTTTATTACTGAACCAAGACCATCTATGAGACCTCTTTTAACACGCTTTACCTCAAGTGTTTCTAACTGTTCCGATATTTCTTCTAATTTAGTACCTAGATATTTAACTTGGGGTTCATAGAGAGATCGTGACACATTACTCAATTGTGGCGTAAGATTTTTCAATTGCTCATTAACCATTTCTAAACTATTACGCATATCATCAAGGTTTACAATTTGGAGAAAGGAGTGGAAATGTGAGATGATTCTTGTGGATCCCAGGTTGAAGGGCAAAATACCTGGTCCATCGTTAAGACTGTCTAGCGTTATCTCGTCCGCTCGGACCAGGGCCAGGGTCAGGACTAGTAGTATTTTCAGTGTCCTGTAACAAACGAGCACTATTAGGCACCCGTTTTAGGCGTGATTTAGGTACGGTGCCTCTTTTCTTTTTGGTATAGATATGAATAGGCAAATCCGCTAATACCGTATCATGAGTATATCGAGCTGCTAGCTTTTGCCTATGGCATAAAGGGTTCCTAATAAAAACTTGTTGTTCTGGTTCATAATCTTTTTCAGATTCGCGATTCTTATTAACATTTTCAGTAATTTCGGTGCGGCGATGAAGTGAAGTGTCGTTGAGAATATCGTATACTTTTGACATTCGTCTACGATGTTCCTGGATATATTGTTGTAAGAGATGTTCCGATAGATTCATATCTATAGGATCCCGGGGATCGAAATGACCGGTAATTATATCGATAGGCCTACATTTTGTAAAGCTATGTATTGAGCTATTATATGCCAGTATAGCATAAGTTATAAGATTAGTAATTGATTCTCCTCGTTGTTCTAATTTTAATATACGCAAATGTTCCAACAGTGTAGAATTTAGTCGTTCTACCATTCCATTTTCATTGGGTGTATTAGGACAGGTTTTATGATGTTGAATTTTGTGCAATCTAGTAAATTCAGAAAATATTTGATTGTTGAATTCCGGACCATTGTCTGTTACAACAGTTAAAGGCATTCCGTGATGAGTAGAAAACTTTATTAAAGCTTGTACGACACTAATAGCTGTAGCATCTCTCAAGAAGTATGCTTGACCATACTTAGAGAATGCATCTACTATTATAAGATACTTATTCATTTCAATACTAAGCAGATCTAAATGTACAACCTCGAAAGGCTTTGTAGGTGGGGGTACAATTTGTAACCTTGGTCTAACTGGATTGCGATCATACTTAGCTTGGCCGCATATTCGACATTCATTGATATACTTCGTTACATGCTCTTTCATATTTGGCCAATAGCATCTACGTGATAATGCTAGATAACATTCGTTGATGCCTCTATGATTGGTTTTACCTTCATGATATTTCTTTATAATTTCTTGTTGCTTGAAATAGTCTTTAACATTTTCTACCTCGGATTTGGTAAGTACTAATTTCATTGCAGAATTTTTAAAATATTTTTGGATTATAGGTATTATAGAATACATTTCCAATGTAGGATTTATTAGAATACCTGTCTTTACTTTTGGATTAACATATTCTTTAATTGCGCTAATAACGTCTTGTTCTAAACTAGATTTTGTAATTTGTATGACAGTTTTAGTATGTGTTTCAAATGGTTTAGAAACACTAGGCTTGCTTTTAATATCTCCTACAACATTAAGATATAATTGCTTATTAAACTTATTAAGGGGGTCATCGGAAATAGGAATTTCTAATATGGGACTTTCTAAATCACTATGGGCACTTAAAGTCCTAGAATCCGCGCTTTCAGTTCTAGAATCTGAGTCCGAGGGTGCACCATGTGACGTGTTAACTACTATCGAACTAGTTTCTTCATGATTAATTTCTATTCGTGACAAAGCATCTGCATTAGTGTTATATTTTCCTTGCTTATAGACAACTGTGAATTCAAATTCGCTTAGCCGTAATCTCCAACGGGTTAAACGGGAATTCGGTTCTTTAATATTCATCACCCATTGCAAAGGGCGATGGTCGGTAACTATTTTAAATTTTCGTCCAAATAAATATGGCCTAAAATACTTGGTTGCCCAGACTATAGCCAAAAGTTCTTTTTCGATAGTGCTATAGTTTATTTCACTAGAGTTAAGCGTACGCGACGCATAAGCTATTGGTTTATCAGATCCAATAGTACCTTGTGACAGTACTGCTCCAATTGCCAAATTGGAAGCGTCTGTAGTGAGTATAAAATCTTTTTTTAAAGTCAGGGTACTGAAGAATTGGATCATTGACCAGAAGGGTCTTACATTTTTCAAAGCATTCGACATAATTTTGATTAAGTGTAATTTTAGAGCCTTTCTTTAAGCTTTGAGTCAAAGGTTTAGTTATTTTAGCAAAATCAGGAATGAATTTTCTATAATAACCAAGAAGTCCTAGAAACCTTTTAATTTCGGTAGGGGTTTTAGGTAAGGGGTAATTTTGTATTGCTGAGATTTTATCTGGGTTAGGCTTTATTCCATCTTTACCTATAATATGCCCTAGATAAGCTGTTTCTAATTTAAGGAACTCAGATTTATCCATTTGTATTTTAAAGTTGGATTCACGTAACCTTTTAAAAACTTTTTCTAGGTTGACTATGTGCTCTTGCAATGATGTACTAAAAACTATTATATCATCTAGGTACACTAGACAAATAGTATTCTGGAGTTCTCGCAACACGTTGTCCATTACTCTTTGAAAGGTAGATGGACTATTCTTAAGTCCCATGGGCATTCTTAGAAATTCGAAATGGCCATGTTCTACATTGAATGCTGTTTTTGTAATATCTTGGGGGTCCATTTCCACTTGGTAGAATCCACTAGCTAGGTCTAGCGTAGTAAAATACTGACAGTTACCTAATTTGTCTAAGACATCAGCAATATTGGGGATAGGGTACTTATCGTCTATGGTTTTCTCATTAAGTTTCCTAAAATCTACTACAATACGCCACTTAGCCTTTCCTGATGCGTCAGCTTTCTTAGCTACTACCCAAATAGGAGAACTCCAAGCAGAATTAGAAGGCCTAATTATACCTTGTTCTAACATTTTACCTATTTGTTCTTGTACTTCCTGTCTATGAATATATGGATATCTATAACTCTTTGTATAGACTGGAGCTTCATCTGTGGTTTTAATTGAATGTTTGATTTTATTAGTGAAAGTTAATTGTTCACCTTCAATATAAAAAACGTCTGCATATTGCGAGCACAATGATTCTAGATTAATGCGTTCCTCTTCATTTAAATGGTCAGTACGAAGGCGTGATAGCACGTCTTTTACGCGTTGCTGTTGCTGTTTAGTGCGTGTGCACTCGACATTATGAACTTCTGCAGGCATTGCACGATCCATTGAAAAGATTATATCATTCCTACTTGGATTCTGTACTTCTAATATACCCCTATTCTGTTTAACCGTAGTGAGGCATTCACGTATGATACAGTTTGAAATAGATTGTTCAGGAATATAAGCATCTCCATCGCGAACGTTAATCGGAATCTTTAGTAACTTAGATGAACCAGCTGGAATAATATTTTCATATAAATTAGTATTACGTGAATCATAGATTCTAATAGGGTTTGAAGCGAACTTAGTTGTAAATAATTTATTTTTATAATCTATTGTAGCTTCCCATTTTTCTAGCAGATCAGTACCAATAAGTCCATCAAAGTAATCGTGGAATTTATAGATATCAAATGAAACTGTACCTGAATCATTAAATTCATTAAAAATAGGTAAAGTAATTGAATAATCGTTTCTAGTTTTAGGATGAACACTATGCACTTCGAATGGAGAATAATTTAATGGAAAATCACTAAAGTATTTCTCAACAACATTAGGGCATAGAAATGACTGATTCGCACCTGTATCTATTAATAGCTTAAGAGGAGGTGACGCGATTTGAACGTATGGAAGGTACCGTTGAGTTTGGAGATTTATTTCTATTTTGATTTGTCGGATTTCGGAGTTTTCTGAAAATCCGGCTCCTTAGATTCTTTGGCGTCCTCTTTTATGCTTCCGGACTGCTGGGGATATTCTAAACATTCCTGAGGGGATGGTTGATATTCATAGTACAAATTTTCTGGGTACTCATAGTAATTATAATAAGTTCCGTCATAATCGATAAAGTAACCATTGAACGAAGGATCGTTAAAACAATCATTAATATGCATCTCCCGAGTTTTAAAATAATTATTAGGTGGAGGATTGCCTGATTTGCTCCAGTCATGCCTAGAAAAAGCGTTAGTGGGTGGTAATTGTCTGCTCACGAAATGGCTAACACCACTCATTGGGGGTGGTTGCGCTGATCCACTAGGCTGGCTAGGAGAATTTTGCTGGGCTAATTGAAACGGGTTATTCTGACGGTTGTAAATCGGTATGGGTGCCCTGAATATTTGCTGAGTTCGAGTCGGACCAAACTGGCGAGGTTGGAAATAAATCGGTTTCCACTGCGGTGGTTGTTGAGGTGGAAATTGGAATCGTGCAGGTCCTGGCATTCCATAATTATTAGGCCTTGGATCAGGCATATTAGACGGCATTTTAAAATTATTACCGGGTTGGTTATTGCTATTAATTTTTTTATCAGGTAAACGGTCGTTACGATTTTGCAGATACATGGTATTAGTTTCCTCATGAACAAATTCTAGTGCTTGTTCAATGCTTTGAGGCCGCATACAGCGCACGCGTGATCCTACGGGATCTTTTAATCCGCGCACAAACGCTTGGAGCGTTAATTTCTTATATAAATCCCTTTTGGCGTCTATTGTAGTTTGTAAAGCGTCGTGTAAAGAAACATATGTCATAATTGTACTAAAAAGATTCTGACAACGCTCATAGTACTCTTGCGGAGTGTTAGAGCCCTGTGTTAAAAGAGATAAATCGCTGTAAAGAGCGGTCTCATCCCTTTGGTCAGCAAAATTATTTATTAATGCCTGACGAATGCCATTCCAATCACTTGCTATACCATTCGAGTTGATTAAGCGAGCAGCAGATCCCACAATTTTATTTAATATACCATTAATAAGTGCAGAGTTAATTAATGTGTGTTGGATCACTAAGTTCCCTTCAAAATGGTTGAGCTAAATGGTGCTGATCCATGCGTCATGTTCGTGAACGGGCGCCGTCAGTTGGGACTGGTCGTCTCTTAGCTGCCATGGCTTATTTTTAATTTTAATATTTAATTTAGTTGTTTTAGTTATTATCTTTTTATTACGGACGCTTTTTAACGTGCACGTCTTTCTACATTGTTCTCACATGTTTTTTTTATACTTGAACGATGTAACCAATATTTTGTAAAAATATTATGATTTAAAAGAGTGTCCGTGGAGTTTCTTGCCCGTTCTTCTCCATAGGGATCTACTACGCTTTGGAATGGGCAACTAGCTTCATCTTTCTGACTGACCGACCCATTGACAATTCAAAAGTGCCTGTAATTGGTTTATTTGAAATAAATGCTTTGAGTTTGAGTTTGAGTTTGAGTTTGAATGCGGAACCACCTTGAACATTATAATATTCTTTAACTAAATGATCACACAATTGAATAAATCTAGTCAGCACATTCGGGTTCCCGTCAAAGTCGGGTACCAGCCGTAATGCTTTAAAAACGGTATCTAAATCCAAAGACATTTTCCCAGAAAACGATTCTGTGTCCTCGTATAATGTATCTAAATTAATATCTCTACTAGAATCTATCACTAATTCTCTACTACTTCTAACTATCCTAATATTCCTGGATTTTCGTGGAAAGAAAATTTTGGAAAGTTATATTAGTACAGGCTAGGAGAAAGCGGTCACTAGAAATAATCTAATGTACTTACATGAACATTATTTCGGCCCCTTTGCGTAATCAATGTCTGGATTCCTCGATACAGCACGACGTGTAGATTCTGGATACTCTGGAACGACTGGATAGCCGTACCGGCTTTACGATTACGGAAATCTACCTTTTTACGCGAAACCGACCGCGAGTATCCTACCGACTGCGCCAATTACGTTCGGCGGCAATCGAGGATGCAAAGAAAACCGAGATATAATTTACTTATCAATTTAATTAATGTAAAATTACAATTAAATCGGTAAAATTAAGATGCGTGACAATTGATCGATATCAGAAACAAGAGTGATTCACAAATACACTAAATCAACATTCACTGCTATAGCACTGTGTTCGTTCCCGCGCCATCGGATTGCTGAGAAGGCGAATTCCACAGTACGAGCGCTGGGTGGTCTTAGTCATTGTCTTAGGAATTCAGGGTTTCGCAAGTGGCGACATAACAGGTACATAAACAAATAGCTAGTATTTAGTCACAATTTCGTATACAATAAATAAAATAGAAAATGTCAGTTATTGTGAATCAAAATAATTAACATTGTATGTAGAGGTACCAATTCAATAAAATGGAACATTTTAAAAGTTAAAGTAAAATTACTGCAATTCTGCAAATTAAAAGTAACAGTTTTATTTGGAAACGTTATAGTTGCATTGAGTTGAGTTTGATTATCTGGGGTTAAGGTTTCTGTTTCGGTGGTGGATTGAGAAAGAACAACGGTGAACCTTGGTGACTCTAATCGGCTTTCTGTATAAGTACACTGTGCGTCGTTGGAAGTGGATGGGCGTGGGTGAGACCAAGGATCCGAGGTCGAATTCAGACTTATTGTTTCCACTAAACGCTTACAGATTTTCGACTTAATTTCTATTGAGTCTTCAATATAGCCTTCAGCAACCGCAACTTATTTTATTTACTCCCATAGCATTTATTATTATGGTATTGTATGAAAAATTTGGTCGGTTTTTATATTGGCTGGACGTAAGTTTTGCTATTTTTCTAGAATAGTTACATATTCTTCGCGTACGCCAAAAGACCTGTCAAGGTTCGTCTTCGTATTTTTCAATGTTACTAACAATAATTTATGTAAATGCTTTTCGATATTATTAACTGTTAGCTGTAATAGCTCGTTATTGCGACATGCTCCACTAATTCCTATGATCAGTACAACCTGTAATGAAAATATTACATAATTAATATGCATAATTTAACATTTACAGCATCTTTTACATATCGTAATAAATATTTTAACAGTATTGCTAAGCCAGACTAGGATTCATTGCGCCTCCAAAAATTAGTAGTAGGCAGTAAGTACCTTTATACATTACAGTCTACACACAAATTTTAATAACTACCACCATAGATGGATGAATGGATGGTGGATTCATAGGTATCATTTACTTTAGCGGCAAGGAAATTGCAGTCCGGAGCTTCATTAAGAAATTTTTCTATGTTAAGGGCCGTGAAAATTTTGGACTTTTTATGAACTGACATTCTTTTTAGAAAAGTTACCGAGTTTTGCGTAATATATGTTTCAATATGCACGTTCTTTTGTTTTTAAAGTAGAGTAAATACTCCACATTGTAGATGATCGCCTCGACTGTGATAAATCTAAAAAATAAGATAAAAACATCGTCTCCGAAAAACTGCTTGCGCCCTTTGTAAGTTTTCATTGAAGACATGGTATGCTTTCAAATATTTCTCGCGAGACTTTTCAGGTAGGAAACTTAATTCTGCATTAATAATTTGTTGTTTTAACTCTTCCGGTGTACTGTTCACATCGCTAGTTTTACTCATATTTTACTCATATTTTAATATTTTTTAAATTATTTAACTCTTTACGCCAGCCACAAAATTTTATTCCCGCTCTTTTATTTAAATTAAGGCGTGTTCGGAAATAGCACCCATGCTATTTTATTATTCAAAATATATTAATAATATTATTGAAAATAGAAATAAATATTTACAGGTTAAATATCAGTTTTATTTGCAGTAAATACTTATTTTCGTTTCAATACAACAATAAGTTAAAAATTTAATAAATTACATTAAAAGACCTAATTATCTTTTTGCAAAATTTCTTTAGTTAGTACGAAATTCCGAACGTGTTCGTCTTTGAGGTCGAATTCAAAATCGGAACTTCGAAAGGGCTGGGCTAGTCTCCCTTTAATTATATATTTAATGGCTGGAAAGAGATAGAGTGTGAATGTTTCGAATTGTATGAGTAACCTAAGGCTGAATAAGATATTCGCGGCTTTCTGAGAAAAAAAAAAATGGTCTCACTCAGTGAGCAAAATCGCATTTTGCTCTCTGATTTCAGGCAGCAAAACCTACATGTTTCAGCTTTTTTTTCAGAACCAAAAATTCGAAGACATGTGAAATCCAAACTGCACTGAGACCGTGTGGCTACTAAATATTTTACACCAAGTAAAGGACATCATCGGGATTTCATACATTTTTGGTCCAAATATGAAAGTGCCGGCCAATAAAAAAATATGCTGTATTCCGTTAGAACTTGTCCCCCTGAGTATTTATTATTATGACACCAAAGCTGTAGGGTCATTGTCCTTGGTTTTATTGGAGTTCAAAAATTCAACATCTTCATACATTTTCAGTGAATTTAACTAACAAAAACAAATGATTTGTCTACCATACCTTGTTGACATTTGAACATTTTTAGTAAGATGCAGTGGTTCTTGACCTATTTCTGACAAGATAACATATATCTCATTTAAACCACTAATGAGTAACATTAGTGGCATAATCGGCTGGGATGCCGGGACTTTTTCCTAAAAAATGGCAATAACAATGGCCGCGCAGGTAAACACTCACGCGAACAATGGAATACGGTGCAGCGAGAAGATGTCCCTCTCTTTCCCGCGCACCACCGCCACCGCGCCATGCTCATTCGTTTGCTCGCATTCGCGTGTATTGTTTAGTACCGAAAGCAACGCTGCCGTGTATGTCCGTGTGATGCCCACTAGTTCTTGTGCTTTGATTTGTTTTGTTTTTGTTATCTCCGTTGTTAAGTTTGAACATTGCTGCGAGTCATGGCAGAGTTGTGTATCTCGTGCCGTGCATCGACAGAGAATCGGCGAAGATATGATTGGGTTTCCAGAGAAATGCAACATCTTGATATCGCCCAAATAGTGATAGAAGATATAGTAGCTCGACAGTTGGAGCCTACTGCGTTCATTTGTCGACCCTGTTGGCAAAGAACGGAACGAACGCACCAGCGACTTATTCGGGAGGCTGAACAGCAAGCTGATCAAGACCATGATCCATTGGAAGTTCCAAATCCAAGACCAATTTCGCTGATTTTGCCAGGTCTTCTTCGTGCTCCAAACACCGCAAATAGTTGCATTTTCCAACATTGTACGAATGAATCTCGCCGTCGTGTTCCAGAGAACATAATTTTTTGCATGGTATGCTGCTACAGCTATTTCGTGCCAGAAAGCGCGCGTGTCTGTAATGAACACGTGGAGCAAAATCTGTTGCATTTACTTCCTGTACAAGACAACTCTTCTGAGGAATTCACTGCAGCTCAAATAATGACTATCGTGTCGATGTTACAAAGACATATTACGGAGGAAATACTTGATTTTGAGCAGTATGAAAATATAGCACCGGCCGAGTTTCAGACATGGACAGGACTGACTCAAGATCAGTTTACTGAATTATTAGACAGTTTACCAAGTCTGAGAACTAAAAAGAATAAAAGAACCGTACTGGCGGCAGTATTAGTCAAGTTAAGAACAGGTGACTCGAACGCGCGGCTTGCTAATATTTTTAAATGTAGCGAAACGGCGTTTCATACGTGGTTAAAAATCGGACGCAACGCTCTGTTAGAAGATTTTGTGCCCTTAAATGTTGGGTGTGACCATATTTCCCGTGAGGATGTAGCACAGAGGAACCTTTTTCTACCCAACAATCTGTTTGGGAACCCATCGAGCCCAGAAGGTGAAAGGAAAGCGATCACGATTTGTGATGGCACGTACATCTATCTGCAAAAAACTGGAAATTATTTTTTTCAACGCAAGTCTTACAGCCATCACAAATACAGAAACCTCCTAAAACCGTTCCTCTTGGTTTCTTGTGATGGATACATTATCGAAGTTAACGGACCATATGCTGCCACCACGTCTGACGCAGATATAATGAATGACATGCTTAATAATGCTGACAGTGCCTTCCACTGGTTTTATAGGAGTGGAGATGTTTTTATTCTGGACCGTGGTTTTCGAGACTCGGCAAGAAATCTGGAATCTTGCGAATACGTACAACATATGCCTGAAACAAAGTATCCAAATGAGACACAGCTAACCACGGATCAGGCCAATAAGTCCAAACTGATAACAATCTGTCGTTGGGTGGTTGAAGTGGTCAACGGCAGGTTCAAAAGAGATTTTCGCCTGTTGCGAAATGTATATAATAACAGAGCCCTTCCCAGCATGTTCGACTATTTCAAGATAGCAGCGGCGATCATAAATCGTTTTCATGTTTTGATTGAAAATAATCCAAATGCTGCTGCGATTTTAGAGATTATCCACCAAAGAATGAATGTGCCAAATAGATTGGCAGATCTTGTAATACGCCATAACTACAATCGCAGAAGTGCTCAGTTTACTTTAATGACTGCAGATATGCCAGAGTTCGTAGATTTTCCAAGAATGGATTAGAACGAATTATTTTCATTCTGGGCGTTTATCAACTAAAACAGGCCAAAAGCTATTACGGTGAGCACGTCCTGGACAATGGAGCATTCACAATTGAGCTCAGCAATGAGTTATCAAATGAAGACTTGGCGGAATTGCAGGGCAATGATTTATGGATTATAAGAGGCCGCCTGCAATCGCGGCATGTTAGAGCAAGACAGTATTACGAGTATGTCTACATTATTGTTGGTCGTTATCAGGCCGACAAGCATTCGCTCACTATTATTGTTCGTGCATCATAGGAAAGCGAACAATTGGATGCTGCTCCCATATTATGTGCATTATATGGTACATGAGCCATGCACGACATTTGCCAGCAATAACCCCTCCAGCTTATGGATTGGAGAACATTATTGTTGTACCAGACGACGATGATTTTATAGTATTTAATTAAACAAAATAACCCCAGTATACATATTTTATTTATATGTCCAAAATAGGTCAAGAACCAATATATCTTACTAAACGATGTTCAAAATAAAAATATGGTAGAACAAATCATTTGTTTTTGTTTATTAAATTCACTGAAAATGTATGAAGATGTTGAATTTTTGAACTCCAATAAAACCAAGGACAATGACCCTACAGCTTTGGTGTCATAATAATAAATACTCAGGGGGACAAGTTCTAACGGAATACAGCATATTTTTTTATTGGCCGGCACTTTCATATTTGGACCAAAAAAGATGATGTCCTTTCCTGCCCTGGTTCGAACCTACGATCATATGGCGAGTGATTTAAAATTACTATTTCTTATTGGATTCTAATGACATTAACGTAAAATACTGTTGATTATTCCAGCTGTTGAAATAAATTGCTTCTAAAACAAACCAAGCGTCTTTTTAGTAGGATCATAGGAAATATCACAATAATAATGTTGATTTTTCTATGTTTACATATTTACAACTACAGGTCAACAACTAAGTCACTCCATCAATCCCGCATTCCATCAAGGTCTGAAAGTACTTTATAACTCCCATAGTTGAAACTTAATCTTGCAAGTTAGAATAAACTGTGTTGAGGAGGAGGATAGGAGTCGCGAAGTAACTCTCGCTGCACTCACTCTACAAAAGTCACCTTCACTCACACACTTCTCATCTGAATTACTCACATACATCTCCTATTAGTCTAACACTCCACTACAATAAACACTCACTCACACATCGTCTCTCAACATGACTCAATAACTTCTGCAGAATTATAATTAGGTATTTCTTATTGTTATTACTTCTCTTCTTGCATATTGTTTAACGTCGATTCTTGCACGGTATCTCTGTAAAAGCTAATTCTAACCGTGTAAGGGGGCCTGGTGAACTGTAACACAGGTTTTTCCCAAAAACCTATATCAGGCACCAGTCTCTCACAAAGGTGGAATACAGCTGAGACATTTTTTGTACACACTAACTTTAAGTCAGCTTTGTGAAGAGAGATTAAATGATATACTTACTTACTTACATCAATGTGATGAACTCTATAATCATTGAAACGGACTTGAATGAGGCACCAGGAAAGTACGGTCAAAAAAGCTATTATGTACAATGGTAAAAGGATCTTTTGGCGCGTGGTCAAAATCAGAACTGATGCCGCCATCTTGTTTTTTCAATACAATCTCTGTGACAATTTTACAAATAGTGGCCTGTTTTCATATCTCCGAAAGCGGAGATATGCACATAGGCCACCCAATATTTTGTATTAGTATTGTGATCTTGAACAAAAGGATAAATACGTTTTTACAGGATCGCATCGGTTATACGGTGATGGTCAAAATTTGAGTACCTATGTACCTACTACGCTTTTGAATGGGCGACTAGCTTCATCTTTCTGACTGATCGACCCCTTGACACTCAAAAATGCCTGTAATTGGTTTATTTTAAATAAATGCTTTGAGTGTTTGATTCTTTAAGTTTTCTTTGCCCGTAGTTGAATAAGGAAATACTACATCACCAAAACCTTAAGACTCCTTTATGAAAACCCTCAAACGAACCTGAGGAACTGTTACGGGCAAGTTTAAAAATAAATTTAATGCTTACGCCGTCGGCATCGCAAAATGTTCCAAATAAATAAATGAAAACTTTTTCAATTTCATCCCACGATCCACAAATTGTGTTTTGCGTCTGAGTAAATCGAAAAATGAATAACAAATTTTGCCTTCTATAATAATCAAGGTAGCGAAATTAATTGCGTTTAGAACACATTTCGCGCTGTGTTTGACTTCCATTTTGTTATTATGGAAGTTACATTCAACGTCGAAAATAATTTGATTCGATTGGAAACAACAATTGGTTCGACGTCGAAACCAATTTGCGTCAAACTCGATCTGATAAGGAAGATCTCTAGTGGCGGTTACAATAGGTCGTCGAAGCTACAATTTGTAATATTGAACAATAATCAGGGATGGAAAACAATGTGGGCTTAATCGAACAAACAGTAAAGCGGGAACAATGTCCAGTTATACATATTCATCGGCTATTAATTCAATTTTTATTGGTGGTTTTCACTCAGTGAGTTGATTTTGGTTCATTTGTCACTTTCCACATGAATAATTTTCGGATCTTTGTTTAAACAGTGTTGGCACTTGTGTGTTCCTGTCTGTGTATTCTTTTTCCTAACAAAAACATTCGTGTTTTATTCACGTGTCGTGCGAATTAATTTGATGTGTTTTGTGCGAATTATTTTTGAGGAGCTCGTGGCTAAGTAATAACAGCTGCACGGGTCGATCCATCAGGTTAAGCTACGCTTGCCGGGGTTGGTCCGTGGAGATTCCTCCGTGCCCCGGAAAGCACGTTAAGCCGTTGGTCCCAGCTGTCATTCGTGGATCTTTGACAATCGTTACGAGTCGTCAGAAGCCCGAAAGTCTGACAACCAGTCTTACCAAGGGGTATCGTAATACCCAGTCACTGGGTTGTGGAGGTCAGATAGGCTGTCGCTCCATGTAAAATACTGGTACTCAGCTGCATCCGGTTAGACTGGAAGCCGACCCCAACATAGTTGGGATAAGACTAGGCAGATATATATTGTGCAAATTATTTTATTTCGATTTCCTGGTGTACACGCGTTTGATTTAAATCCAATTATTTTCCTCGTTTTCCCAATCATTCAGTGTGTGTAGATATTTGTATAAAATATGTCGTATCCAGGCGAGGTCGTGGAGTATTAGGTATATTTACCAACTTGATGAACGGGCTAGATTATCTTTAAGTATTTTATTTTACGTCATTATCAAGGGTCTAGTTGAAAACAATAATTTGTCAAATTGACATAACTAATAATAGTTTTCTAATTTTCAACAGCGTAGCGCGACATTTTATTGTTTTCAACTCGACCCTTGATAATGACGTAGAATAAAATACTTATAAAGATAATCTAGCCCGTTCATCAAGTTGATAAATATACCTAATACTCCTCGACCTCGCCTGGACACGACATATTTTATACAAATATCTACACACATTGAATGATTGGGAAAACGAGGAACATAATGAAAAACCTACAGTTACGATTCCCATTTTATAAGTGAAATAAATGGGACCATAAAATTGACATAATATACATCAGTTTTAGTATATGCGAAACCCGAAACACGTGTCTAGTATAATTATGTAAAGAATCTATGTACAAAATTTCAAAACTGTATCATGAAAAATCATAAAGTTATAAGCTTGTTATGTTACCTGGGTATCCGTACAAAAACATGATCACCACGCGGCGCCCGCTGTGTACCCGTGCCTTGTGCCCGCTATAACCTGCAGTGACTTGTGTTTGTCGCGCGGTGTCCATATTGTAACCTTTTTTAAAAATTTTTGGGGCAAAATATAACACGGTGTAAAAATTATTGGAATCGATTCATTTATTTATTCTGAACAAAGTATATTCGGGTTTCGTATATACTAAAAATAATGCTGTATACTTTTTTTTTTAATTTTCTTATTTGACCCCCAAAAGTCATACCCATATTCAAAAATCCATTTATTTACTTTATCCGTCCGTGTTTGGGTCACAGAAGTTCAAATGTGTACCACATTTCAACTTAATCGGTCTATTAGATTCGGAGCAAATTGGTTGTGACAGACGGACAGACAGACAGACTCATGAGTGATCCTATAAGGGTTCTGTTTTTTACTTTTGAGGTACGTTTGTAATTCAATTTGTACGCCATAGTTGGCAAAACATGTACTTACATTTTTATAATTTAAATACCCTGCATGCCCGACAAGTCAGTGTGTATACGCATGTTTTTTACAAATAAATTATCTCTATATCTCTGTCTCTACGGAATCCTAAAAACGAGGCATATATAACGCTGTTTTCTATACTGTGATTCTAGTAAGCACCACACACACGCCATATATGTCACATTATTCAGCGTTTAATAGTGCAGTACTTTATCACCTGCAAGAGCGCATGTTTGTGAAAACATATAACACAGTTTTCTGAATAAAAGTTCACGCATGTACTTTATAACTGTTGCATTTAACAACATTTTTTTTTCTATTTTTAAACATTTAATACAGTTTTCTGAATAAAAGTTCACGCGTGTACTTTATAACTGTTGCATTTAACAACATTTTTTTTTCTATTTTTAAACATATAATACAGTTTTCTGAATAAAAGTTCACGCGTGTACTTTATAACTGTTGCATTTAACAAAAATTTTTTTTTTCAATTTTTAACATATAATACAGTTTTCTGAATAAAAGTTCACGCGTGTACTTTAGAACTGTTGCATTTAACAACATTTTTTTTTTCTATTTTTAAACATATAATACAGTTTTCTGAATAAAAGTTCACGCGTGTACTTTATAACATAACTGTTGCATTTAACAACATTTTTTTTTCTATTTTTAAACATATAATACAGTTTTCTGAATAAAAGTTCACGCGTGTACTTTAGAACTGTTGCATTTAACAACATTTTTTTTTTCTATTTTTAAACATATAATACAGTTTTCTGAATAAAAGTTCACGCGTGTACTTTATAACATAACTGTTGCATTTAACAACATTTTTTTTTCTATTTTTAAACATATAATACAGTTTTCTGAATAAAAGTTCACGCGTGTACTTTATAACTGTTGCATTTACCAACATTTTTTTTTTCTATTTTTAAACATATAATACAGTTTTCTGAATAAAAGTTCACGCGTGTACTTTATAACATAACTGTTGCATTTAACAACATTTTTTTTTCTATTTTTAAACATATAATACAGTTTTCTGAATTAAAGTTCACGCGTGTACTTTATAACTGTTGCATTTACCAACATTTTTTTTTTTCTATTTTTAAACATATAATACAGTTTTCTGAATAAAAGTTCACGCGTGTACTTTATAACTGTTGCATTTAACAACATTTTTTTTTTCTATTTTTAAACATATAATACAGTTTTCTGAATAAAAGTTCACGCGTGTACTTTATAACATAACTGTTGCATTTAACAACATTTTTTTTTCTATTTTTAAACATATAATACAGTTTTCTGAATTAAAGTTCACGCGTGTACTTTATAACTGTTGCATTTACCAACATTTTTTTTTTTCTATTTTTAAACATATAATACAGTTTTCTGAATAAAAGTTCACGCGTGTACTTTATAACTGTTGCATTTAACATTTTTTTTTTCAATTTTTTTTATAACTGTTGCTTTATTTTTTGTTTGTCTGCCTAGTTCAGGGGCTAGGGTCAATATTCTGTGCACCTTTTAAAACCACCACAAAACAAAATGTTTTAGTACTTGTCACGTTACCTGTTCTGAAATTGTACTCTAATGGTTAGAATTAACAATTTTTTATTTATTTATTTATTTTTTTTTATTTTAAGAGAGAATATAATTATGAACTACTATAACGTAAGCAGTTACTTTGTGAAGTTATTTACTACATGCAGATAAACTTTTACGCTAGTAGTCAGGTGTTACTATGGATTGTGGAAACGATGGATGGATTGTGTGAAAGATGACATGGCTAGAAAGGGGGTGACTACCGAGATGACGAATAATTGAGAAGTATGGAAAAAAAGGACATGTTGCACCGACCCCAAATAGATTGGGATAAGGGCAGGAGAATGATGATGAGTCAGGTGTTACTATACACTCAAATAACAGCATTTATCTAAGCTAAAAATGAACTTTTATGCAGGTACTCGTACATAGCAGCGAACATGTCAGCTTTTCTGTCTTGGGCTGAACAATTGAACTTGCGTGGGCATTTAAACTGCTGATTGAATTATATGTAACCATGAAATGAATATTTCTACACCTGCACCTAGCATGACCACCATAAAAACGGGTTTTGTCGACGGAAAAATAGACAAAATGACGTTTCCGTGTAGACAGTATGACATCAGCAAAGTAGAAAGAGTCAACTGCACTTTTTACGAAATTCACTTTTTTACATAATTCGACTCAGAATTCTATATTGTATCATATGATTTATTTTGTTTTTAAATCTCAATTTTTACTAGCATTAACATACACGTACAAAAAAGTAAAATAAAAGTAAAGACATCTACCGTATTTTGGGAAAAAAAATATATTACAAGTAATTAATTATTGGTCTTAACCATTTTCTTGATAATGCCTTAATAACTGAACGATGTAAAATAGAAGAAGATAGTTTTGCGTTCAAAACTGTGAATTTGATCCATATTATACTACTAGACATATTCCACCTGACAGGTTTCAGGAACGCATTCTCTCGACAGCCAGACTGTTCAGAGGCCAGCACATCAAGCTACCCCAATCTGTCAAATTTCTTTGATAGATTTTCAACTTTACTACAAAGGAATAAGGTTCATATTCAATTGGGCAAATTTGACAGATTGGGGTAGCTTGATGTGCTAGCCTCTGTACTTAACTTACTCCTTATAATCAAACTAAATGCGAAAGTGTGGAAGTGTGTGGAATTTCTTCGGGAATCTCCACGCGGTTGAAACCTCGGGGCTTAACTAGTAGTATCTATCATTACTGTTTGTCATAGCCCTTAGTGAGGTCGCCTGCGTAGTGAGTGGTGCACACATATTTTGACATGTCATCTAAAGTTTTCTTTGCGTTTTTTTTCTCTTTAATATAACCATAGACTATAACCCCGTGAAAGTCCATAGTTTACACAGTCACACTTCATAATTATGTCTATGACTATAATTATGAGACAGTAAAGTTAAATGAATTTCTAACACGCGACTCTATCGATCATAGAAGATTACAATAATTAAGGGTTCGTTACCGACTTTTAAACCGAGGACATATGGACTGTAATTAAAACGGGAAGTCTTTTGTTTTATAAAAAGATCGGTGTCATAATTTATGCAGTGTCTAATAAGAGTTCATACCAAAGATTTAAATCTTTGATTCACCCTACCGCATCACAAGATGGTTGCATTTCTGACACCTCTGACAAACACGCACGACTCAGTAATGTGAGGACAATTCTAACGATTTATAAATACATACATATATAAACTCACGCCTTGTTCCCATGTGCGTAAGCAGAAACTATAGTACGCCACCTTCTACGATCCTTACATACTCCTTTTGCCTCGATTTAAATCTATGGTTCATAAATTCATTTATTTATTTATGGAAAGTGTCATTAGAACTGGAATTACCTCGATTTTTAATAATTTATGTAACCTATAGCCTGAGACACTATCTACATCTTAGAATATTTGGTTGTTAACGCTAAATATCTTTGGTTAAACATAGTATTGAATAATTATGGTCATCTTTACCGTAGGTCGTATCCTAAAAGCTGACAAAGATAGTTAAAATGGCATTTTTGTTAATTAAAGGGTGCGAGGAAACCTTGGCTCTGTAGTAGCGTTTATAGCTGACATGATCACAGACAGTAAGTAACTTATTACTGGATACAATAATTTTGCAACAACAATATTTTCTTGCTACACGAAAGGTTGACCCTTTAACTGACGTAACCTCAGAATAATTCCTTAATCGCTGCCAGATCCTCGTTTAAAATAACCTTCAAGCAAAAAATGACTTTGTAGGGTCCACAGGAATCTAAATAAATGAATAGAAGTCATATTATTTCGTTGAGTTTGAATGGCTCAGCCATTGGACACGTGCTGAAGACGAGTCAGAGGACATAAAAGGTTTTGTAGACCTAAACAGGGTCAAATAAAATAAAATAAAAATAAATTACTGGACTGCCTCGTTGGTCTAGTGATCGCAAACGCTAATGCTGACCATGAGATCCTGAGTTCAATTCCCAGGTCGCGCAATGTGTTATTGAGTTTTTTAAATAATGTAAAACAAAAAAAAAATCTAAGCCAAAGCTAAAGTCCTAGAACCTAAAATCCGAAGATATTCAAAATCCGCCAAACCGCATTGGGCTCACTTAGCGGATTATGGCTCAGTACCTCTCACAGAGAGGACGCTTGTGTCCCAGCAGTGGGAACATAATAGGCTGATTGATTATGCTTTATGCTTAGGTTTTTTTCTAAGCTCATACTTCAAATCTACCTAGCCTTTTCCCAGCCATGTTGGGGTCGGCTTCCAGTCTAACCGGATGCAGCTGAGTACTAGTAATTTTGCACGGAATGACTGCCCATCTGAATTATCTTTACACGATATTAATTTAATAAGTCAGCTGTGTCAACGGTCAATTTAAATTTCACCTATAATAACATAACATTACGGCGGATTTCTCCGAAGGGTTAGGCAATAGGGTAAGGCAGAAGTCAGAGGGACAATTCCCGTATTTTTAACAACGTTTGCAATCTCATCTCAGTCTCTATCTGTCAAAAATTGTATAGCGTTTTCCTACATTTTGACATTTGATTGTCGCTGGGCATGAGATTGCGACTTGAATTTGAACGTTTTCATGTACGAAAATTGGCTTTCAGGTTTAGTGTCAGTCATCAGAAAAATCCCTTCTATACCCTTATTTAGATTTCTGTGGTTGGGTCTCACCGTTGTTATATGACAAATGGTTGGCATAAGCTGGAACGATGTGATGCGGGTCTTTCTTTATTTGCGTCTGCACAAAGTAGGTCGACGCACGAAGCCGCCGTAAATTTTTACAAAACCTTTATTCATTTCCTGTTTATGTTATTTTCTTGAAAAAGGTATATAATAAACATAATCAGTCTATCACGTTCCTACTGCTGGGACACAGACCTGCTCTCTCTGTGAGAGGGTGTCGGCCGTAATCCACCACGCGGGCCCAGTGCGGGTTGGTAGGTATCACAATGTCTTGAAATTTTTGTTTCAAAGACATGCTGGTTTCCTCACGATGTTTTCTTTCACCGTTTTGAGAGCAGGTATATCTAATGATCATGAGTGTCCAAACTCATAATTTTAAATTACGGGGTAAGATCGCTGGATAGTGTGGTACAACCCGGCGGTCTAACCCCGTAATCTGTAGTCAGGTAGATACATGAAAAATGATGAATCAACAGAATCAATTTTGCTGTTATTGGGCGTTATGTGCAAGGGCAATGAGGCATAATTCTGTATTTCTGTGTTCAGAACAAGGTGAGTAAAATGTTGTTGACAAAAGGGCAAAAAATTGTATTTTCGCTCAATATGACCATTGAAGGACATAATCTAAAGTTAAATACCAGTTGAACATTCCTTCAAGTGTTCAAAATCCAGTGAAAACGCTATTCCCTGTCGCAACGCTGTCTGGCACAACTTTTTCTGGGCAGTCTAAAACTATTCGACTGTGCAAAACGAACACGTTTTTATTTTGAAAGTTTTGACATATACAGTTTTATATGAATACGGAACTAGGAGAGTTTAAACAATTACCGATTTAAAGCTTAGCTTTTTTTGTCGGCACTTTTTGGCACAAGTATCAAGATTTTTTTCTTTTTGGTGTTCCGTAACTTTGGATATGGAATCTGTTTGTCTCATGGAATTAATGATATATAAAGTTTGTCTATAAACGTGGATATGTCTAGTTTGCTTATGTGCTGATTGGGCTGAACGATCTAGCATCTTGAAAAAAAAAACTCGTAAAAAAGGAGACGAATAAACTTATTCGTCTCGAAATGAATATTTTGAGCTACAAATATTAATTTTTTTGGAAATATAAAAAAGGAAATTTTATCAACTAGAGAAGTATGTAGAAATGTCTAACTTATTGGTGTTTTTTTTTTTCAAATTAAATTAAAACTGCGAAATAACTTTCAATTGGCGAACACGAGATTCAACTAAAATCAAACGCATCGCCGTTTTCAACCGTATTTGTATACCTTTACGATTTACTATCGAACCTTGAAGATTTGCGTCTTACCGCGCCTATCGCGATTTTTTTATAGGTGACTGCCAGAATTTCGGTGCCGCGGTAATGTATGTATTTATTAACCGACTTCAAAAAGGAGGAGGTTCTCAATTCGTCGGAACCTATGTATGTTCCCCGATTACTCGAAGATGGCTGGACCGATTTGGATTTTTTTTGTTTTATTCGAGAGGGTATGCATCAAAATTGGTCCCATATAAAATTGATTAACTTTGCTTGGGTAGTTTTTGAGTTAGCTTCAATAATACGTATTTTTTCCCCACTTTTATATGGATGATGTTCTAGTTTGTTTTGCAGATAGTGGTATTAGAATTTGTGTGGGGTAGGTACACAACTAAAAAGTGAAAAATAAAAACTTTTTTACAAAAAAATACAACCGACTTCCAAAAACAACACTACAAAGTGAAAAATAACTTTAATTTCGGAAGTCGGTGGCAAAAAACGAAAATCCGTTTAACACCGACACCGACTTCCGAAATTAAAGTTATTTTTCACTTTGTAGTGTTGTTTTTGGAAGTCGGTTATATTTTTTTGTAAAAAAGTTTTTTTTAAATTATCATCATCTTATAACCGGAATTTAATTGTAAGTATTTGTTCTATGCATACTGAATTTAGTAGGCATATTATTTTTAAGAACATAAATCGTTTCATACAAACAAAGGACATCAACACCGGAGTGTGACCTATTTGCCGGGAGATGGATAGATGTGTGTCGTGAATGTTTAAGATTCTGTGAGTTAATGAATGAAGGATAAATAAGTAATAAGTAGTAATTTTCTGTTTCTTTTCTGTTGATTGCATTTATACCTCTACATTGTTTCCTATTAATTTCTCGTGTTCTATTTGTTATATTGTTTTATTTTTATTGAGATTTAAAAAAAAAAAAAATGCTGTATAACGCCTTAGATTTATTTAAATCTGTTATGTTGTATACGTATAATATCTTAAATAAATAAATAAAAAAGATAAATGAGAAATTCTAAATCGACAATCTAGAAGTTATCCTTGTATTATTAAACAGAGCTCATTTTAACGTGTTAGCTTGCACGTGCTTTCTCATTGTTTCGCAAACAGTTGAAAACGTTGCCGTAATTAAAATTGAATTAGCTATCCGTCTAGCGCAACTGCTTCCAATTTTCGCGAAAGACCGTACCAGTTTCTCCGTACCAGTTTATTAAACGAAGCCTTTCGGTAAACTTACTTCGATGCGAACCTCGCCTAATAATGAGACACTAGAGAGTTTGCCTAATTAATTTAAGCCCACTGCATCTTACTGCGAAAACCGAGAGTATTTATTATACTTTTCTAATAAAATACTTATACATTTTTAGCAGAAACTGTATTTCCAAAATATATACAACATTAGTAACCTGAATATAGTTTGTTCAGAATAAATAACTGAATCGATTCCAATAACTTTTATACCGCGTTGTATTTTGCCCCAAAAATCTTTAAAAAAGGTTACAATATGGACACCGAGCGACGAACACAAGTCACGGCAAGTCATAGCGGCACTAGGTACGGGCACTCAGCGGGCGCCGCGTGGTGATCATATTTTTGTACGGACAACCAGGTAACATAACAAGCTTATAACTTTGTGATTTTTCATGATACAGTTTTGAAATTTTGCACATAGATTCTTTATATAAAAATACTAGACACGTGTTACAGGTTTCGCATATACTAAAACTGATGTTGTATAAGTTAATTTTAACACAAGATCAAAAGGCCATGGCACAGAGAAGATTCTACTTGATTCAATGTTACCAGTACATAAAAACTAGTGCTAAAATATAAATGTTGCTAATTCAAAGTATTTATGTTTAGATTATTCTTAAACAATACTTGTTACCTACATTTGTGTTGGCTTGCTTATATTTTGGAGTTGTTGAAAATGCCTTTAGCATTAGGTACGAGTATAAAGTACCAATAATTATAATCAGTGCCTGATAATCAAGGAGGCCATCCGCATGTGATACGTGGTCACCGCGGCCTATGGAGATATGAATTCTACATCGCGATGAGTTACGTCGTTTTATATACCTGAAACTAGTTTACATTGACATTCTTAAAGCCGGATTTACATTAAGAAATTTAAATGGGTAGTATTTAAACGTACATCAAAAATTGCAATTTTTCCCAACAGAATACGTGCATCAAAATACTGTTAGCACAAAATTTGCATGTCTAAATAAATTAAACTTAATGTCAGGTTCACGGAGCCCCGCTGTGTGGGGCTCCTATTTCTGTCTGCAGGGTTTAAAGGAACCTAAACAAACCGAACCTCGGGGTGCCTAATAAAATTTGCACAAGTTTTGATATTCAATTAGCTAAGTAGTAGTGCAATAATAAGTTTACTAGATGCGC